>OX344761.1:30472862-40472862 GCA_947034895.1 Rhytidiadelphus loreus
CCACTCATTAATGGAAAAGAGTAGTTCAGTAGTATTTCAGTCAAGATGGAAGGTGATAATGAATTGGAGAGAACACCTTATGGACAACTTCGATTACTTTTCAAATGCAATATGCAAGAAGGTGAGAATAGAAATGACTCAAAAGAGTTGTGCTTAGTATGACAAATGTATGATGAAGTCGAATTTGACAAAAGAGTACAATGTCCTATATTGAAATGGCATAAAGGCAACATGCAATCATATGAAGTGATAGACATCAGTAGAATTTTCAAGGCTATTCATGTTGTTCCAGATTTTGAGAGCGATTTTTTTCTTGTAAATGCCTATACATTTTGAAAGATGACTCCATAGTTCTATCCAATATTGAAAAGGAATGGTTATATTTATTCTATTCAAGAGTTAGTGCAAGGGTGTCCATTACAAATCTTTATTTTTGAGTGTTGAGGGCTATCGGGAATGAGCCTCAACTACATTAAATCTTGGAGGAAGAATCACATTAGAAATTCATTTTAAAGAATTCTAGAGTAGATTTTGAAAAACCATAAATCAATTGGAGTTATGCATGTTAAACCTTTTAACCTCATTTTTTGCCTGGGGGACCACTTCTTGGATGTAACATGTGAAAATAGGACTTGAAGACTTCAAATGACTTTCATACTTTTTACACTCTCATTATCAAACATTATAACTTTCAATCCACAAGTGATATTGTTGTGTTTTCTTTTTCCATCTGACTTTTGAAATGTCTACTGTGAATTGGTACAATTACAATTAATTTTTTTTTTATAAAACTTCTCAAAATGTTGATTTTCCATACAATTTACGGTACATTCCAAGAAGTTCAAAAAGACCGTGGACATTTAGGGGTTAATTGAAGTTAAACAAAAAAACATTGATGTCCTAGACGACAAAATAAAAGACTTCAACAAAGGCCACTGGATGTTTACTTCCATCTTGCAATACTGTTTCAATACAAATGTATTACTTTCAATGACTCATTTGTAATATAAATGTAATACAGTTATCAGTAGTTGATATTGTTGCAATATTGTCACCGTGCTATTAGCTTAATCGATACTACAACTAATAATTTGATTGTTGCAATATTGCAAAAATATTGCAAAAATACCAAAAATTTCAGTATTGTTGAGGTATTAATTCAGTACTGCAACAATACTACGTAGTAGTGTAACTGCATCAATATTGAAACAGTCCTGATGTAATGGTTCTTTCCTGATGGACTAAAGTGCAACTGTTCATCCTCTGAATTTTGTTGTGAAAAGGAGAAATCTTTTATAGCAGTTTGACTTCCAATGAGTACTTTTGAAAAAAATTTAAGCTAATGATTCACATGGTAAACCAAAGGTATGATTTCCAACGTCACCTGTCCATCCTTTAAGGGTTAAAAGGGTGGCGTAAACAAACGATCTCCCCTTGTTTTGACAAAAAAATCAGCCAATGTTTTGACTCAACGTTTTCAGGTGATAAACTTTTGCTGCACACGTCAGAATCCACTTGCCTTTTGGATGATGCTATTTGCGGTTAAAACCACAGGAATCATAGAATCACAGGTGCGTACTTTCTTCTTCTTTACCAGCTGGGTCCCGACCGATGTTTAGTTTTTTTAATTTTTGAAACAGAATCCACAGACTTTACAAAACACCAAACCATGCACCGTCTTTGACCTTGACCAGCTTTTTCAACAACTGCAGACATCTTCTCCATGTGCACAAATAAAGCTCCATGGTACAAATGTACAATAGATCCCAGAATGATGCTTAAAGGCCCCACCCAAACCATTATAAGAGGCAAAAGTTTCGTCAATCAATCGGCACAGACCATAAAAATATTCTCTTTTGATCAAAGTTGCATATTACTGCAGTCAGTATAAGGTACACGAATTGTATTTAAAAATACAAGATAGGTATAAAGCAGTTCCGGACCACAAGCTTACTCATTCGTTTTGAGTACGAGCTGGGTTAAGTGTTAAAGTAAGTAGCTAGAGTATAATAATTCTCAAATCTCAGCTTGCCACTCGCAGGCAGCACCAAACCAAAATCACCTACTTAATCCTAAAGATCACCTTCTAATCTACACGGGAGTTCTAGATTAAACTAGATTAAACCCTTGAGATTCAAACTACATTCAAGGTTTTTCACAAAACAAAACCGATCGGCCATGGTACAATTCTAAAATGGAGATGCGGGATTCCTGCAATATCACAATGTGTGATCATTGAATGAAACCTGTAATGGTACAATGAAAGAGAGAGGCGTGTTCGATCGCCGCTCTCGTAACTGAAAATTGGCTGTGAATTCAATGGATGTCGTCTCACTGGCAGTTGTTAGATGAACTTGTGTAGTAAGAGACGGCGTGGCTGGACTTGTCTTCTTCCAAATGAAGTAAACTCCGGGACCTCTCGTCTTGCATTGGGTGCAACCTCCTCCTTCTCCAAAGTGAAATCGACCTTGTTGTACAGTTTGACTGCAGCTTCGTTTGTGGACACCGCGTGGACATACAAATTCTTGATTCCTGGGGGAGTGTACAGCCAAAGCGATCTGGTTATTAGACCAACTGACCATTAGCCTGAGACACATCATACTTTACATAAGAAGGGTTCAAAAGGACTAGAAAATTTTCGAGAGAGTGGAGGCGCAAGAAGGTTATTAGACAAAAAGCCAATGCCAAGTCATTTTTATCAATCCAGAACGTCCATGTCTGTAAGGCATTGGTTGAAGGGGTTCATGAATCATTTATAGCCTTCCACTAAACAGAAATAAAGAGAGTGTGACACAGAATTGGCCTTGGGTTCAGAAGAGTATATACCCCAAAGCTGAGCAACAGTTTGAGCTTGCTGGAGGAGAGCCGTTCCGATGCCCTTCTGGCGCATCAAAGGGGCCACACATACATTTGAAAGGTATCCTCGTTCACGAAGATTTCCACCGATGGTCTGCATTCAGTTCCAACGTTCAATTAACCGTTCCTCAAAGGAATCAAAATCTACAAGGTCCTATACGATGAGTACCAAAGTTTTTTATACAATATTCCAGAACGTCTACTTTAGGCATTGCAACAGAAGGCCCTAACTGATTAGGGTTTAATTGTAACTGCAAAAGTACCACACACTGATAGCAAGCCCACATATTGATGATATCTGACAAAGCATTTATTGGTGGAAATCATCAACGAAGGAGTTCATCCAGCAGTAACGAAAACTTGGTCAGATACTCTACTACGCAGGGACCACTAGAATTGGTCACTTATGCGGACTAATGACCTGTTCCAGTCAAGTTGGGAGGAACAAATATATACCAGTCCTGGTTTTCAGACGATTGTCACAATTTTTGACACCCTGGAACTCGCAAATTTCACGAACTTGCCGATGCAAACAGGGGCTGAAGTGGAGCACGAGTGGTTACCTGTATTCTTCTTGAAGGGGTTGATATGTTAACAGAAGACGTCGTTCTAGCAAGGCTGAATGAAGCGCTCATCTCGGGAACCTTCTTCACCGCGCTTTCTCCCGGCAGCGCAATGCCTTGATTCAAATCCAGAGATCCCACCAGCACATGCTCCTCGCCATTATCTAATGTAACCTGCTCACACACAGTTACCACATCGATCATGAATTTCATTCGCTCACAATGCCAAAGTCCAGTGTTCAAGGCAGCCAAGAACTCTGTCTCATTAGCTCACTTACTCAGACGACTAGATCATCAATTTCATGAAATTCCGCGCCAAAAATGGTGACACTCATCTGCACAGAGCTCCAAAAAAAACGACGACAGGTGTGAAATTCATTTGAAAAGACAAAGTCGTGCAATTCCGCTAACTTAAAGAGATCGACGTTAAGAGGATTGTAAGGTTTCCATAGTTCTTCTCCTCATTCTAAGCCCCTTGAATCGACCAAAAAGTTCAGATCGACTTGGCATTACGTCCCTGGAGACATGCTCCCAAGCGTCCCAAGGCTCTCAATCATTGACTGGTGAAGTACATCTCAAAAACGAGGCGTAGGAATTAGAGCAGGATATCATGGGCTTGATCTCTTACCTTCAAGGAGGGGTGGAGTTTGACCACTGACAAATCTGCCAGTCTGGAGAGCGGGTAGAACGCTAGAATACATACAATGCGCTTATAGCCTTGTTGGAGCCCTGCCACTTTGGACTTAAGAGCACTGAACTCGTCCGCTACCTTCATCTTGCGATGCAACTGCAATCCAGCCACCAACGGAGATTTGAGATTCACATTCGCAATCTCACAAGTTTAGAGCCAATTTCCTCTACTGGAAACATTGTAGAGCAAGTTCGCTGCAAAGGGCTCAAGGCAAGGCAGAACATTTCTGTAGTAGTCTAAATCTGATCTACTCACAAGCTGAAAATAGCGTGAATTCTGAGTTTTTTTTGAGCTCTTCGAACTGGCAAGCAACCTCTCAAACATTCATCACACGAATCTTTGAAATGCCTGTCAACAAAAAAGTTTCGAGCTGAAAAATCAAGTCGAAAGGAAATGGACGTTGCCATAACAGTGTTCAACCCAAGCTTGAGAAGGGAAGGAAGTGAGTGAGTACCTGGACAGCTTCTTCACTGCGACCTTCAGGAAACGAGTAGAACGAGACAGCGCGCAAATACGCCGCTGCTCTAATAAGTTCCGGTGATCGTGCTTGCTGGAACACCAGCCCATCCACCATCTCCGTTTGAAGAGCCCGTGACTCAAACGCCACGCCTCCAAACCCAACTCTCTCAAGAACAGGAGAACTCGCAGCTTCGAAACTCTGGCAAGGTGCCGCCGGCGCTGCACACGCACTGATCCCTCGCACTGTTCTTCTATTACGACTACAAGAAACTCTCTCCACCTTCGACCATCCTCCACAAGGAACGGACACAACCACAGTAGCGCGTTCACAAGCTAAACCTCCACGATTCGATACCAAGCTGAGGATCGACATTGCGTGTTTACAAAACACGATTCAATCTCAAAACACACAACGCAAAGGATCGTCACCTCCACATCTCGCTAACTGACGTACTTTTCACAACTCACACTTCTATTCCTCTCTCCTCAAGTCCACTATTCACGATCTCAGACACACTATGAACGCATTCGCAATGGATAAAAAACTACCCATTGCAAATTGAAACTAAACAAGCTCCCCTCGCACTTTTAAACCACGGATTTCCTAATTATTCCTCCGAATTCGACTGACCTCGATTGACAACAAATTCATGCAATCCACTCGGACCCACAAAAAATGTAGCGCCTCTCTCACGTCGCCATGCGTCGACTACTCCCCGAGCAACAATTCAAGTGATCCTGACGTCCTCCCGGCCCAAGACAGGTAATGGCGCACATGAGACGGCAACACGAGGCAGACAGTTGTGAAATCGAATTAAGCCATTTTTTTTTGCTCGTGGAGTGTCAACGTGTGTGTGCTGGAATGGTGATCTTATCCAGTTCGGGGGGGCAAATGAAAGCGGGACCACCAAGACGTTTCGTGTAAGGTAAGGCCCCAATCCGGCGAAGGGAATTTCTGTCGCCTTCCCCAGTGGGCTGGAAAAAGCGCGCATGGGGAGTTGGGGTTGGAGTGAGCATCTTTTCCTGAAATTCTGTCTGTAAAAGAATTTTGCGAATTTTACGAAATTTTTGAGAAATGTGGAGGGTGTGGATGTGATGATGGCGTTGTGGATTTGGCAGGGGGAATCGATATCGTTGAGTCAGCGATGAGGGAGGGGTGGGGGTGATTCGCGGAGAGGTGGTGGGGCTCGTGCGCTTTGGGAGGTGGGCGCTTTTGAACGACTTGCAGGGACTTTTGGATGAACTCTGTGAGGGGGTGCGTACTTTAGTGGATGAACTCCGTTGGACTTTCTAACTGAAGCACCTGCCGGCTTGTAGGACTCTGTCCATCATGACTTTGTTGGAACTTTTCAACTGAGCCAGGAACTTTTTGGATGAACTGTCTGGGTTTTGGGAGATTTTGGATGAAACATGGAAATGTTCAGGAATTTGAGCTGAGGATCCGTCTTTCTGGGATGATTGAGACATGCTTGGAAGAATTTTTGACGGATGAGCTTTTGGGGCACTTTCAGTTTGGATGAACTCTGTTTACGAATTTCACTGTTTAGCACGGAATCAAACCTGTCATTCTGTACTGCCCTGTTTTGACAGGAAGGTATATAAAGTAGGTGGCTCTAAAAGCGACCCAGCTCTAAAAGCAATTTCTAAGACAGAGGTACATTTTACTTTCTTCAATGTAAATTTTAGGAGGGGCGCTTTTAGAAACCCATGTGTATCAAACTTCAAAAATTTGTAACTAATTCCACAAAGGTTCAAAAAATATGAAACGAATTGAGTTAGATGCTTATTCCAATTTTCTTTCTTTGAAAATTTACTGAAAAATATTTCAAGAATTCTAACCTCTTTGAAAATTTACTCTTTGAATGGGCACTTTTGATAGACCTTACCTTATTTGTGCCAGTGTGGTGGCCCAGGCTTCAGGCTGTGACTTCCGTCACCTCGATGAGCGATCAACAGATTCTTCTCTCTGTCAGACAAATGCTGCTACCAGCACAGGATCAGCAAGAATCAAGCAAACTATCACACGCACCAACGTTGAAGAATATAAGGAGCCTGTTTGTGGAAATTACCTAAACATTCTTGAACAGTAAGACCGATCCCTTTGCTATTTCTGGAATATGCTTTCCACGATTGATTCACACCACTGTGGTGTGGCATCTATAACGTTAACGGCAGCAACACGTCAATAATTATATTATAATGGGTTGTGTCTCTATTTTCATAAAGTCATCTCTATTTTTAAATCATTTGTAAAAGTGCTGCACAAGCAAAAGTCTTGGACACGAAACCAGTGCACGTCTATGATTGCCTATATTGTAATTGTTGCACAAACTCAAGTAGTTGCAAATACTGCACATTCAATATTGCAACCAGTGCAAAATAGTTCATGGATTTCTCGCGGTCATTGCATAGCCGTTGGAGAAACTCTTGCAAATTCAGCCCTTCGTACTAGTGACATGAAGTCACAAGACCTTGAATTTAACCAATCCACTAATGTACTGTACTGCAGTATCACTGGAAGCAATGCCGCTATTGGAGGGAGAGACATTCTCCAGGCTTTCAAATTGTTATGGAGTAACTTACAATCAAATTTCAGCAGGTAGTACTCTACACTATTGTACCTATCCTATTCTGAGAGTTCAGTTTTTTTTCCCCCACTCGCTAGGGCATGAATGTAAAATTTTGTGCACTCTTTTGTAGCGGTTAATTTTGTATTTTCATCTCCTAACCAATCTCCTATCATCAATGGTAAGTATAAGTTCCAGTCCAGGGGTTTTCCGGAAGTGAAACAACGCTCATAAATGCGCAGTGGTGTTGAAAGAAGTTTTTTGGCAAGAGGGTTGAAAGGAAAGTATAATGGAAGGAACCTCCTTGTGCGGATTTGCTAGTAAGATGGTGATTCCATGTCTCTCGTCCGTTTCCGTTCCCGGTCCGGAAGTGTCAGGCTGATGAGGGTCGCTTGTAATTTTGTTTGCAATGGATATTCTTTTCGTTTGGGTCAAAACCAAAAACCAAAACTCGTGGAACTATTTTAGAGGGATCCGATTGATTGACTTGTTGGGTTCAAAAACACAAATTTGGAACCACACAATATCAATAGATTGCCTGATGTCTTATTAGGTTTTCACTGGTAGGTTGTGATGAATCCTTGGATGACTTGTGACCAAGATCCTCTTCCCAGATGGTTGCCCATGGTAGATTATACTGTAAGGCCTCACTGAGATCACATAACCTAAAATCTTTTGCACTGAAAATAATGTGTGCATTGTTGTTAACCCTAAAACAGTGACGAATATACAAAGGTGCACATCGTTCTCGCCACAGTGAACAAGAACCAATAAGATAAACATGCACAAGTGCACCTTCTGGTTTTTATACGTCTTCCAGCGCGAGCGTGGGGGTCGTCATTTCTTCAAGGATTCCACCAAGTTCGAATTCAAGATAGGTCCTGCAACTGTACAACGCGAGTTAACCCCTAAATGGTTTGGAGGTGATTTAGAAGAAAGTAGTCAAAATAGGGGTGTTGGGGGAATGTGAGGAGTGGACACTAGAAGACCAAAAAAAAATAGTTTCCAACCGTAGGATCTTGAACTTGTCTTTATAATTTAGGAACCTACCAATTTTCAACAATAGATTCATCGATCTCAATGAGATCTAATGGTGCAAAGTTCAAATTGCTTTTTTTTTCAGTGTGAAAATTCCGGGCAGCTGCACTTCGACTGTTGAATTACACATGTACAGAATTTCATTTTCATGGTTACTCCTTGGATTAGGGTACTTATATGAGTTAGGATCATGCTCAAAAAAATTCACCATCTTTTCACTTGTAGAACATATAGAAAACAATATGATTGTACACATAGGTTTTGCAAAATTTGTTTACATTGTCATTTTTTCCATCAATGATTCAAATTTCAAAATAGGTCCAATCTAAAATCTGAACGGTGGATACAAGGAAATCTACCTACTTCATGCAAAGGAATTGTCTTTCCTACAAAATATAAAAAACTCGAAATGTGGCACTAAAAATGAAGCCCCTGTGTTCTGTGCAAGCTTCAGAGTTTTGGGCAAGCAACTCATGCTGGGTGCTTCTCACTCCCACAACGGGCGAGCTGACAAATACTTGCTCTGGGCGGTTGTCCCAATGCCCTTCCCTGCCATTCGGGGGGGCCTTCCCTGCCATTTGGAAGGACCCCTCCCCCTACCATTCTTCCCACCTCCCCTACCATTCAGGAGGCAGGGTAAGCTGTCATGCCAAGTGGGGGCAGGAGTGGGGTGGGAGGCTTTCCAAATGGCATCCGCCCAATTGGCGTTCCCCATTCCTGCTCCCAAGTTCCCGATGTACGCTCCCAAGTTCCCGATGTACACTCCCAAGTGTCCGCAAGTCTTGTTCCCTCCACCTGAGCATTCCCTTCAGCAGCACCCAAACTCTTTTCATCTGGACCAGCACTGAAGCAACGATGGTAAGCTAATGCAATTGACATGTTTGAGTTGTCTACTAAAAAGCTAAGGAAATAAAAAAAGTTTAGTATATAAAAAGGGGTTAGAAAAAAAGGTTTTACAAAAAAAAAGTTTACAAAGTAAATAAAAAGATTTGGAAAAAAAGGGCTCACCAAATAAGGTTTCAGAAAAAAAAAGGTTTAGAACAGAAAAAAGGATATAGGAAAAAAAAGGTTAAAAAAAAGGAAAGGGTATAGGAAATTAAAAAAATGTTCAAGGAAAAAAAGGACTTAGAAGAAACAAAATAAGAAAATAGAAGGAGGTTAGAAAAAATAAGGGATCAAAAAAAGAGGGTAGGGAACAATGAGGCTTAGGGCATCAAAAGGTAAGAAAATAAGAAGCCAAAAAATAAATAAAAAGGGAAGGAAACAAAAAGGGTATGAAATAAAAACACTAAGACATGTCAAGGTTTAGGCTAAAAAAAGGTATACTAAGAAAAAGATAAGAAAATAAAAAGAAAGAGTAGGCTTCAAGGCAACAATATTCATGGTAAGAAGACGTGTAATAGTTTGAAAGCATGGATCTAATAATAAGCACCAAAAGAACATTGAATTCACCTTATACTCTTTGGACGTGGTTCCTTCTATTGCGATGTCAGGGGCCATAATGGTACTCTTCAAAACATCCCCGGTTTAGGCATAAAAAAATGCGATTGCAAGCCCGACAATAGTAGCTACATTTTGGGTCACCGCATGTCACACAAGGACGCCTCAATCGACTAGTAGTGGGCATGTGGGGCCGTGGATCTTCTTCTTCATCAACATCGGTTCCCCGACCACGCCAATTTTGTGTGAGAGCATCACACAAATCGGCCTTGAATTGAAGGTGAGAAATTGGTTTCCTTTGATGACGACGGTTTTGCAAAAGACTAAGGTAGATTACATACATATTGACCACCGTTGTGTCCAATAAGAAGTAAAAAACTCGGTGCCACCACTTGTGTGACCGCGTTTGGCTTGAATATGAAGCTCTCAATTGGTCCGCCACATCCACCCCCCTCATGTGGGTGGTGTACTCCAAATGCATAGGAGAAGTTTGTATTGGGTCTCTTCTTGCCCCATTTCTACGTGGAACCGTTGGTACCGGTACACATGGAAACTAAATAGGCAATGCATGAGTAGAAATAAGAAGAACTGGGCGCTTGTCTTTCCACATGACACATGCAATGCCACGAGAGTCATGCATTTTCCATGATAATGTACCTTGAAGAGAATTGGTCCAATTCCCAAGCTTTTTCAAGTCCAAAGGTAGGCCCACCCGATTTGACCTCATAGTACCGGTAGCATAGATTTGCATTGCAGCCAACTCCATAAATAATCCAACACTCGAGAAGTAGTTGTCCGTGACAACTACATGCCCTTTTCTTTCTTGTCCATTCAATAATCGCATTACCACGTTGTATGCCACACTTGCTTCTACACGTACCGGTGGTATTTCTTCTACTCCTTCATGATTAGCCCCACAATAGATTTCAAAGTTAAAAACATATTTGGATGCAGAATCTGCCAAGCACCAAACTTTGATGCCCCATTTCTGTGGCTTTTTGGGCATATATTGCCTAGCGGGGCAATAAGAACCTTTATACCGTATCATCATTTCGTCTATTGTAAGGAACTTGCCCAACATCCATTCTCGTTTGAAACCATCCCTAATTTCATGCACAAGCCAACGCACTTGACCCATCTTGTCATAACCGGGCATGTTTCTATCCCCAACATAGGTAGAGGGGTTTGTTACATGTAAACATCTTGTTATCGCTTCAAATCTCTTCCTAGACAATAATTTAGAAATCCGGGGACAATGAAAAAAAGACCCTTCTTTGCTCCAGTATGTCCTCATGTTCGGTTGTTTTTTCAATCCCATATAGATGCGGGCTGCTAAATAGGCCTTCAAAGTTGCCACTGTGAGAGGTATCCATCCTTGTCCCCCCCTTGTTTTTCCGTGCTCATCCGGTGTAGTTGCATACCGATTACTCTCTACCACTATCTTACGCAAGAGAGTGTAGGGCCAAAATAACGTAAACAACTGCATGAAGGTTGGCATTTTATAGTGCACTCTTGTAGGCCCCCGTGCACCTAGAAATGGTATTGGAGTCGGTGAAAAAGTAAAATTTGATCGGGACCACGTCGAGTCGCGAAACATATGTTTCACCCCATATGGATTGTCCGGGTCCCCACCGTTGCTACTTTCACCCCCATCATATGCATCCCCACTCTCCGATGAATTGTCCAACATTGAAGCAGCATTGCCCACCCTCCTCCTCTGAACCCTCACTCTCTCTTGCATTGTACGAGGATTGACTTGTACCTCGTTTGTTGCCATATCTTCCTCCGGAAACTCATCATTTGCCCAATAATCACAAGCCTCGTGCACATTGATGTCGTCTTCAGTCTCCAAGCCATAATACAAATCAGGAGCATCTAGAATCCCACCCTCTCTGAAACCACCATCATTAGTTATAAACAAATTTCCAATTCAATATAGACATGAGAAATGTAAAAATGATTTATAACCTTTACACCTACAATTTGTAGTCTAAAACCATCATCAATAGTGAGTGACCAAATTCATTTTCAAATTCGCCAAGATTAGTATAAACTTTTGTACAACAATGACACCAACAAAGTGTAATCTACAACCTCCATCATTATCATGTAACCAAATTCAAATTCTACATCGCCATGAAAACTATAAAAAAATTACAATAATTACACCTACAAAGTGTACTCTATAACCTCTATCATTAATATGTGACCAAATTCAAATTCAACAAGGCCATGAAAACTATAAAAAAATTTATAACACTTCCAACCACAAAGTTAAACCTAACACCACCATCAATAGTTTATGGGCATAGTGAAATTCAATATGTGCATGGACTCTAAAAACATTACATATTATTTACAACTACAAAGTTTAGCCTAACATTCCCATCATGAGTTTGTGACCAAATTCAAATTCAAATTCAAAATGTACATAAATCCTAGGAATATGTTTTGAAACTTACAATCATAAATTCTAATCTAAAACTACCATCAATAGTTTGTGGACATAGAGAAATTCAATAAGTGTAAGGACTCTAAAAACATTACATATTATTTACAACTACAAAGTTTAGCCTAACATTTCCATCATGAGTTTGTGACCAAATTCAAATTCAAAATGTACATAAATCCTAGGAATATGTTTTGAAACTTACAATCATAAATTCTAATCTAAAACTACCATCAATAGTTTGTGGACATAGAGAAATTCAATAAGTGTAAGGACTCTAAAAACATTACATATTATTTACAACTACAAAGTTTAGCCTAACATTTCCATCATGAGTTTGTGACCAAATTCAAATTCAAAATGTATATAAATCCTAGGAATATGTTTTGAAACTTACAATCATAAATTCTAATCTAAAACTACCATCAATAGTTTGTGGACATAGAGAAATTCAATATGTGCATGGACTCTAAAAACATTACATATTATTTACAACTACAAAGTTTAGCCTAACATTCCCATCATGAGTTTGTGACCAAATTCAAATTCAAATTCAAAATGTACATAAATCCTAGGAATATGTTTTGAAACTTACAATCATAAATTATAGTCTAAAACTACCATCATTAGTTTATGGATATAGTCAAATTCAAAATGTGCATGGACACTAGAATTATTCAATAACAATAAAAAAGAATCATAGTTTTGCCTACAAGTACCATCATGTGTTTGTTTGAGTACATATGCGAGTTCAAATTGTATATAAATGTAAATTCAGCATCTGTTGACCATACAATGTAGTCTGAAATTACCATCATCACTTTGCCTACCCACCAAACCTGAAGATGTAAATAAAATTTTAAAACATTTTATAATATTTACTTGAAATGATTTATACATTGCATCCATTTGTCACTATTTTTAGTGCATTGGAAACTACTTACAGTTGCCAACCAGAAAGTATCAAAACTTGACCATTGTAATATTACTTGCTCACAAAATTCCTAAGGTTTCTAACTGAACTGAGGTTTAGGTACTCACAGGGGTCCCTCTTGGTATTGGCCATGATCATGAACTCGAACTCCTACTGTGGGTGGGGTAGCTTGTACTGGTTGAGGTTCCACGTCAACCAATCTCTCCCTTCCTTGCAACGGCTCTATGTCGAGCTGGTGTTCCATCCAGCTGTCCGATGGTCCCGCATGTTGTCCATCCATCTCCGTCCGATGTCCATCGCTTTCCCCCCCATCACGCCATGCATAGTTGCTGCCTGGGCTCCAGGGTTGCGGCAATCCAGGCTGTGATTGAAAATTTTCAAAATGAAGCGCGCTTTGTGTTCCGTCCACTCTCTCGCGCCGTGGTTTCCTTCTCTTGCGGTGTGTGCTAGCCAATGAAGTTTGTGAGTGCAGGAGTTCGCGGGGCCAGAAGAGTCCTTCCACTGACTCCCCAAAGTCTTCTTCCTCATCTTCAGAATCATTTGAGTATCCTTGGCAACTGGAATCTCTTGCTGCTGCTAGTATTTCGTCGTCTTCCTCTTGGCTTCCGAAGAGGTTTGCATCGGGGGAGCCAATGCGCATGTCGTGGAAGGTCGTCGAAGCAGGACAACCCTCGATCGAAGGAGGACAATCTTCGGGCGGATCGTCGGAGGAGGAGTCCGTCGGGTCACTAAGCTCTACGGTAGTTGTCTCTCCTGCAAGCTGTTGTTCCTCCCGTTGTTGCTGCAGGCGGTCACTGCGTCGGGGCGGCAAGTCATCCCTGGCGAGCTGCAGCATCGACAAAGGTAAGGTCAGGTATTCTAAAACCTCGTTATCACTTATTTGTTTTGTAAATGTAGATTTTTCATTGACAAGGTGGGCACTAGAGCTGCATTGGTCTTCTAGAATCATAGTTTGAGTACAAACAAAGAGAGCATTTGAGTACAAAGAAGTAGTCAGAGGTCGTTCTTACCCATTTTCCCTTCAGGAATCGAGGAAGCTTCGGCATTTCTTTTGAGTGAGTTGTTTCCTTCCGCCTTTGCAAAATCTGGCCACACCTTCTCCTTTATTAGGAGAGGAATATCTGGATGAAATTGCCTCCGCTGGCACCACCCTAAGCAGCGGGCAGCTTGCCTGTAGAAGTGGTGGCGGTAGTTGTTAGGTGAAGGATTAGCAGGCCACTTACAAGTTCCTCGTGGGACAGGCAATGAGCGTAAATGCACCACGTTCAATAGTGCCACTACTTTACTAGCTTGGCTTGGTGATGCTCCTTCTTTTGTTGTCAAAAGTTGGAAGAGTTGATGTTCTACTGTTGTTGCTTCCACAAGTTGTGTGTTGGGTCCGGCAAGTGCAAGACCTTGAGCACCTTGGAGGAATCTACATTCACGCCCCCCTCGACGATGCAGACTTCCTTCTTGCGCATGCATGCCGTCGTTGTGGCAAGTAGAGTTAATGGTAACTCCTTCCTCCTTGCTAAGACTATAGTTCTTCGGGTGCAGTCCCTGTTGACGCCAACTTGATTGGTTGCAATCGTAACTGCTACCGTCATGTGGCAGCCCCTCGATGCTTGACTTTTGCTTTGGTGTTGGGTCGGATTTCTCCGTTGATGTAGGAAGATCAGAAGTGGACGCTACCCAATGTCCCTCGACGATGGACGAAGGTCGCACCACCCACTCCGCTCCTGCAGCCCTGCCCTCAATGTTGCAGTGAGGGCCCTCGCTTGTTGGTAGCAGCAAGCGTTCGCAATCCTGTTGGCTAACTCTTGTGGGTATGCTCCTCCCCGTGACTAATCCATTGCCTTGAGACATGTTGCACTTTGAAACTCCTTTGATATTTCCCTGGCTATGGTCTTGGTTGTATTTTGATTTGTGTAGGGACAACATGGGTGTGATGAATGCAACTGGCATTTGGTTGTAGAATCGTTTCCTTAGGTGTAGAATTTTTTTGAACTTCGTGAGAATACTAGTGGGATGAAGTAATGAATTGGTTTTTTTGGCGGCTAATTAGTGACAAATTTAGGACAGTAGTGTGGAAGAAACATTGAAATTAATTTGTGCAGAGGATAGCATTGTAGGGATTAGTGCAAATCTGATTTCCTGGCACAGAATTCACATCGTGCATCAAATCTTTAGGCCTAATCCAATTGCAGTGAAGTTGCATTCAAAGGAAGCATTTCCCAAGTTTTAAACTTGCATGTGGATGTAGGTAGAAATCTAGGTACTGCAATAACTTTTGCAAGTGTACACTTATGTTGCAGAAGAGTAATAGTTTCATAATTTTCATTAGATATTGAGAATTTTTTACCTTCAGGAAGTTGGATCAACAAGTCATTTTGGCCTTCCCACAGCCATGTAACCGTATTTCGAACTGGACCTAAAGGTGCCAGAAACGACCTTCACATGAAACTGCTTGTCAGTAACTGCTAGCATTGTAATGAAGGCAGTAAAAGCACTCTGAGTCTGCATCTGCTTGCCTCCCTAAACCCAGATCTGACACCTTCTCAAAGTAGGCCGGGTTACCATTTTCAAATCAACAGACACCCTGCCCTCAACTCTGCCCCTCGGCCTTTGGGCAATGGTTTCAAATTTTCAGAGCTAGTGTAAATGGAGGTGCCCGTCCTGCCCTAAGAACAGACAAAATCACTTTTCTGTTCATCATTTTTTTTCTGTAAATTGGAATGGATTGAAAATTATTGCCCCTTAAAGATACTCCTCGTCCGCACATCCTCTCAAATTTTTGACCAAAATTGTCCAAATTTTTGCAAGCACTGGCCTGACCAAAAATGCTATGTTGTCAAAAAAGCATGTTTGGGCGTTTAGGGGTTAAGATTCAAAATTAGAATTGGAAGGGTGCAAGAATCCAATATTGTTCTTCCAAAAGTAGATTTGGATTTTTCTGATGTAGGGTGAAAGAGACGATTGCTGGATAATGTCATCACGTCCCGAATTATAATTACTCTGTGAATAAAAAGTCGATTGTTCCTTACAGTAGGTCATTGCTTCAAAATTTGACCGTCATAAACACCGAAAGGGATAAACAAGAAAAATTGTAGATACCTCCTGAAATGATGCTCCCTTCGACACTCAAAAAACCTCTGCTCTACCGCCTAATAAGTGATGAAAAAACGACAGAAAGTCTCCCATTCCTGGAGACCTGCCTCAATTCCTCACAATACAATCAAGTAGAACCTTCACAAGACACTCCACTATGTGCTAGATCTATGTCTTTCCATTTGATTGCACTTCTGAAGAGTTTCACCAAAACCTCAAGAAAACAATTTGTCCAATACTTATCTGGACGCTAAGTACCTTCGCGAAGCTCTGTACAGCCCCTGTTATCTCAGGTTCATGGCCAGGAGTATGAAAA
Organism: Rhytidiadelphus loreus; assembly: GCA_947034895.1. Classification (NCBI taxonomy): domain Eukaryota; kingdom Viridiplantae; phylum Streptophyta; class Bryopsida; order Hypnales; family Hylocomiaceae; genus Rhytidiadelphus; species Rhytidiadelphus loreus. The sequence goes on from OX344761.1 coordinate 30,489,263, forward strand.
ATAGTTGAAACAGGAGTTGCGTTGAAGTGAATGGCAACTTCAATTTGATACCGCCACTTACGGGTGTTGATGTGCTGTAGACGACAGATCACAGTGTGAGTAACGCAGAATTTGTTCAAGATCAGGAGAGAGAAATTAAATTTAGCTGATGTTTTCAGATGCATTTGTGTACAAAGGTAGACGGATGGCAAAGATACTGTATGTACCTGGCTGGATATATACAAGAACTGTAGCCTGCACAAAAGAACGACACAAATTAAGTAGAACGAAATTGATCTGAAGGATATTGAGCAAATCAATGCAAAAAATATAAATTACCCCGATCGTGGATTCAAATGCAACATCCTTAGTCTTCATGGACGGCGTTGCAAGCGCATCAGAAGAAACAATCAGCGACGGATATCCCTCAGACGGAGCACTAATTGCACTTACTTGGATCAGTGGTAGTCTGTCTCGCAGCGCCTTGAAAATTGCAAGCAGAAGCTCCATCAGCGCTACTGACGTAGAACATGTTTATTGCCCACGAAGCATGAGAGTATCTGGTATCAGGAAGGAAGCAGGTGCCATTCTCCTGAATGGCTGCGCAACTCACATTCCCGACTCCACAAGCGAAGTCGATTGAAGTTTGCAGCACATCCTCCGATACTCCCTAATGTCATCACGCACTGTGATCAATCCTCAGAACATAGCTGCAGCCAACTAAGAAAATCTAAAACAGGAACAGCGTAGAGAGTGGAAGAGATCCTAACCTGTATCGCAATACACCAGCTTCGTCGGAATATTGAGGTGCCAGAAACAGGAACTGTATCATTGGGACTGCTGCTGCTCCCGTTCAGATTGACCGTATACGATGGAGTACTATCAACGTTGAACATGCCGAAATTTCTCTGTGACGCAGGTCCAACATTCAAATTCTCATTGTAGAGCTCATACAAGAACGTGTCGATTTCGATGCCAGGTCGCACCGGCGTCCCTGTCTTGTTCTCCAAACGCTGCACCAGATTGGCGTTGTAAGTCTGCGCGTTCTCAATCGACGCACCGACTTCTCCAGTGTCACCTACTGTCGGCCAGCCCGTTTCGCTCACTACAATAACCAAGTCGGAGTGATTGTCATTTGCCAAAGCAGAGTACACAGCGTCAACTTGCGCATCGAACAGACTGGAGTACGTCAAACTGGTGCCAGAGTCGAAAACGCCGGCGTTCGGAGTGAACAGGGCGTAGTCCAAAGCAATGGCCGTCGATTCCATGGTGTACGCTTTCCAGGGGTACACATTCAGCATAAACGGGGACGACGTCTGGGACAGAAAATCAAGCAACAGGGAGATCTCGGGAAACGAGCCATTGAATTGACCGGAGGAAGGGACGTACGACTGCGCCAAAAGCTCCATGGAACAGGGGGACGAAACCCTAATATTGCCCTGCAAATTGTTTGCAACGAGCGCAGAGTAGATGTTGCTCATCGCCGGCACGAGAAACGACGAGGCGTTCGTGAAACCTGTCAGTACCTCATTCCCCACCGCAATGGCATAGATGTTCGTCGAATTCAGAAAAGGGATGACTCGTGTAGTCAGCCATGTGTACGCGGAGGTATTGGAGCTGCCGATGTCAACGAGCTCACTGTTGAGCACGCCGACCACGAGCTGGAGGTTGGAGTTTTGGAATGCACTCAGAACGGAAGGGTCGGTGTCATAGATTCTAGCGTGCGTGACGCCGAGATTTGCCAGGAGCTGCACGGTTTGTGAAGGCGTCGGGAGGTTGTCGCCATTTCTGCCGTAGTTGAATCCCACAGAGGCTCCTGCAGGGAGAATCGATGTGAGCGAGATAATACAAGAATTGGAGGGAGTTTGAACCTACAAACAATTTGCAAAGATTAGGGGGCAGTACCTGCAGTGGAGACAAAGAAGACCAAGCTGATAACAAGCTGCCAGGCACAGCCATGTCCCACACTGTCCTGCGCAACCATGGAGAAAGACCGACTTCCGGAAGAAGAGCTACCACAATTAGGGTTGAAGAATCTCCAGTCAACACTTGAATGTGCACATCTGCATATACAGCCAACTGAGCACAATGAGATTGAGAGCAAATCTTGTTTCTCACGAGGTCGCGCTCATTATAAACACCATTCGTAAGGAAAACTGGCGAATGTGGGATGTGAGCATTCACCGACACCAAAATAGCACCAAGATCTGAAAAACATTTCCGTGTCAGAAATGAATAAGGTCATAATGGATACCTGATCACGAGCCTTTACAAGAGAGAGACGATCTGAGGACGAAATCGGCGAATGCATCTAGAACTGCATTTGAACTCACGCGGAAGTAAGTTCAGGGGTACAAGTAAGACAACAGAGACAGGGAGAGCAATCCAATCCAGTCTGCAGGTCTTGGAGCAAGAACGAATGTGCTTCGCAACCAAGTCTTGCTCGCTATGGGCAATTCAAATTTCCTCAAATACAAGACTCGAGTTCCCTCTCCAACGTCGGAGCCCCTAGCTACGAAAGCAACGATGCGAGATCACCAAGAGCTTCCCACCAGAAGCCACCAAAGTTGAGCTCGCGCCCGTTGCGAGAAATGCCGATGAATTGACGCTGGATCTGAAACTTTATCACGAAAACGGTACTCTGATGTCCTTGCGATTACTCGGACCCGCCAGATCGAGCTGGTCACTCGCAAAGTTGGAGTTTGAAAGCCGACCCAGAGGCGAGATTAGACAGAGCCTGGCATCCTGAAAACAGGGAATCCTTTCTGATAAACTTAGAGCTTCTTTTGAACCCACAAATCCCTGCCTGCCTACTACAGCAACTAGCTTACTCGGTACTAACTACATCCCCCAGCTACATCCTGCACACATCTTGGTCGGCTGCTTCGCATGATCAGTACTGCAGGTGGGCTAACTTTTCACGTGCACTCTAAGATCGAGAAGCCAACTACATCCATTCCGAAATCAATGAACTTCGTTCGCTCCCAGGAATGCTCTGTTGTGATTCTGAGATTCGGACTTGATGAAGCCGCCGAGGTGGGGATCGAATTCCCTTCTATACTGTAGAGGTTCAATTCATTTGCGACGATTGACATCGGAGCATTTACTGGACGGAGGGGATGGTGCAATCACTCTGCAATAATGCACATGGATGAACTTGGGATTGGAGCAAGAGTGGGCGAGAGAGAGACAGACAGGCAGAACTCACAGCAGGCGTCACTGCAACTTTGTCAGACTCACTGATGAAGAAGAAGAGGAAGAGTACTAACTCTGGGTCGTGTGACCAGCGTGAATGAACGAAGAGTCTGTTGGGGATGGCCAGGGAGAACTGACCCACTCGCTCGGCCCTGCGGGCAAACCCTGGAATTATTTATTTTTTACACATGGATTTTTTTGCAAATTTTGAATTCATTTCTGCGATCAGAGACCCCGAATTAGCTAGGTGAGGTCAAGATTATACCCTAGAATGGCCCAAAATAGGGGGCATTTTTTTTACTTGCACCCCTGGTAAGGACGAGCGAGTGGGTCAATCCACCCTGATCGTTGGGGATAGTACTGTAGTTCCTCACTGATGAATTTCTACAGTGGTGTACAAAACAGTGCCAAAGGGAGGTGGGAAGAAAGATATGGGGGGGTTGTTACATATTACATAATACGATTTTTCGTTTTCAACCCTTGGACGCCGGGCTGGTCACCGTGGAAATCATCTATTTTGTTAGTGTGTGAATTGTTGACTTTGAAAAATGAAAAAGTACTCATTGGAAGACAAACAATTGTAGATGATCTTCCCTTTCGACACAAAATTTGGAGGATGAATAGTTGCATTTCTATCCTACATCATGGAGAGATTCTTTGTCATTCATCGACCAAAAAATAGCCTTGGTGTCGTTTATGGTTTAAATTTAATATGGTTAGAATTTTCATAATAGAATAATAATAAACTTTGGCCACAAGACAATCGTCCTAACTTAATAGAGTTAATCATAAAAATGCCTAAAATGAGGGACCAAGAGTCGGAGTTTGAAGACTTCAGAAAAAAGAAAACATGATAAAATTCCTTGAAGCATCAAAATTGGGGTCAAATGGAGTTTGGTGTTGTGTTTCAACAAGTCACTTCTGTACTATTCCTAGTTAAGCCTTCCTCTAACCATTAGGGGAGATTTGAGGGGCCCAGGAGACTACGAGTTCCCGGGGAGTTCACTGACTATGAACTCTCTGTGAACTGTAATCTGACGTAGCCAAGAGGCGGACACGTCAAATATCAATATTTTTTTAATTTTTTAATTTTTTTTCAAAAAAAAATATTATTTTATTATTTTATAAGTTTTTTTAAAATATTTTTTAATATTTTTTAACTCTGATTGTACTTTGCTATTCACAACAAGCGGAACAACCCCAAAACATGCTTTCAGACCCCTCAAATCTCTCCTAATGATCCCTTTACATACTACAAAAAACTTTATGATTAATTCTCATAATAAAGAATTTGTTTGTTGGAGTAGTTCAACTATTGTGCTTAGTGTTTTGGGAGAGATTAGACCCATACTAGCCAATATCTATAGTTTTCTAATTATGAATGATTTTTTCTTTGATATTCTTTGGTTATTTCTTGTAGTTTTACTATACATATAATTTTTTCCTAAAATCTGAACCTTTTGTTTACCTAAAGTTTTGATTTTGAACATGTAATTTGGAAAACTAAGGTAGCTATTAGGTGATTTAGGTCTCATTGGATATTGTCTATTAGTATAACAAAAGTTGATAAGAAAAAACACAATCTTGTATTGACCTACTATAACCACAATCAATTTTTTTTTCTCATTTCTAACTACAATATTTTGAATTTTAAAAATGGGCAAGGGCTACTCTTGCTACTTCTCTTTAAAGATAGACTCTATGATGACCAATAATCATAAAATTTTAATGGCCATTAACAAGAGCCAATAATATTACTTGTAACTAGTTATTTTAGTATCTTCATAATCTAACACTATGACTTCAGTGTTAGATGTTGAAAATTCAACCACTAAGCCAACTACTGGGAGAAATGGACACACCCAAGAACTAAACACAACTGAGATAAATAATAAAGTACAAGGATCATGGAAGCAAGAACAATAATAGCATGATTAAATGCTATTTGAGTTTAAATCATTAAATCTTTTAACCCCTAAATGATTTGGACTATGTTTTCACCAAAACCACTGAAAAACTGTCATTTCTAGGACAAGTACCATATTTTTGAAAAAAAACATTTTTGGACACATCTAACTGTAGGATCTTGTAGTAAACTAGTTTGAGAAGATTTGGAAAAAATTTCAGAATTTTTCACCATGTAGATTGCAAGATATTAACGTTTGAAGTAACAAAAATCATTTTTTTGTCCCTGCAAAAACATGGGCAGCAGCACTTCAGAAGGTCACATTAGTATGAAAAAATGTCCAAAATGGTGGTTACTCTTTGGATTCATTCTTCAAGGCAAGTTGGCTACATGCTTGAAATTTTTTAGATCATTTGGAATTGTACAACATATAGGAAAAAACTAGTAAGTAGAAAGAAGTAGAGAGTGATTCAAAATACTAAATCGTTAACCATTTATTTATGGAATTGAAAAATGCCAATCCCAATGGTTGTAATGTTGTAATAATCAATATACACCTAATGTTTTTGTTTTTTTCCAAGAATATTTAAAATTGAGTTAAATAAAGGAGTTCAAAGTTTATTTTAGAGTAGAGATTCCATAACTACCTACAAACTACCTCAAACTAAAATTCCTCATAACTTTTGATTCATTGATCCAAATGGAATGATTCCAAACTTTCCATGTAGATATAAATCTAAAGAATCAATTTAAAATTTAAATTTAAAAAGAAAGTGATTTTTAAAGAAGTTTTTTCTTCTGCCCAGGGTGCCCGAAGATCAAGCAAAACTACATATCATACAATAACTTTTGAACTGTGTAGTCAAAAGTTATGAAAATTGTTGGGCCTTAAAGCTACACCTTGGTAAAATGTTGTGTGAAAATTTCAAAGAAAAAAAATAAAAATTCTATTCATAGTGAGCTGCCCAAAAAAGTTATAATGCCAAAAAACAATGTTTGGGCGTTTAGGGGTTAATATATGGTTTCAATGACATCCAAAATATGTTGTTGAAACAATATTGTGAACATTATTGAGAAGTCGAATGGGTCTTCATAGAATATTCTATAATTGAATCTTAACTCATTAAGGACTCCAAATTTCCAAAAATTTGAAGATGTATTATAAAATTTTACTTAGAGGAATAATATTACAGTGACTTGTAAACAGAAGTTCTAAAAGATAGTCCACAAGATTGGATCTAAAACTACATTCACCAATGTTTATCAATAAAAATTAAAAAATTCTTCTAAAATGAATTGTAGAATGACAAAATATCTATAATGTGTTTTTCATAAGATTTTATTTCCACTAAGTTCAAAATGTTAAGTACTAATTATGGTGATTTTTCAAGTATTTTATTTCACTTATTCATTCAAGTTGATTTTCAAAAGTCATTTTTTAACTTGATAAATTATTTTTTCAGTGAAACATTTTTATATCCTTTGTATTGTAGAATATTTGCAATGCAATGTCCTTCAAATCTTTGGTATACATATGATAGAGAACTAGCACAAGGATCTACAACATAGTTTAGATGGATGGAAAAAACAAAAATTTGTGTGTTTATGAAGTGTGTGCTTTTATTTGTTGTTCAATTTTTTTACGTTTGAATCCAAATGGATTAAAACATTAAAAAATCAACAAGCTAGACTTAGCTCAATTACATTAGTCTACTATAGAAATTTCACTTATATTTGTTAGTAATGTTAAATTGAACCTCGATTTGGATATTTTGTAGTTTACAAGGTACATTATACATTTAACAACTAAACAACATGTAACTAACATTTAACTATACATGTCTCATTTTCATGTCAAAGCAACAATAAACCAATATTCTTTCCAAATATTTAAAAAATTATCTTCAAAGCCACGACAAAATCCATTATGTAGCCAATTTTGGATAGAAATCATTGTTCAATTTACATATTGATACTTTACTCATTCAATTTTTGATAACTTCATCTCTATTTTGATGGTTGTCATTTTTCATCATGCAACAAAATTGAGACCTACACAAAGGTCAAAATGGGTAGAAATTAAGTCACTTTTTAAAAGAAGTGACACGTGTCATCTTGTGAATGGTCTGGAGTGATGTACACCTTTGAAAATCTGATGTGGAAACTCAATTTCAGCACTTAGGTGCCGCATTAGACCTTCAACGTATGGTATTCCACCTTTTCGGTCAAAGTTTAATAATAAAATTTTCACAAGACCTTAGAAAATTAGTTTAAGATTTTATAACATGATTGCATATAAGAACTTATTCTTAAAAAATTATTACAAAACATTTTTAAAAGGTTCCGGTTGTGAACTGTTCCCCTCGTGGCCCAATCAGGCAAGCGGAACCACAGGACCAAGTGGCGCATGATGAAACCGTGGAACTCCTCGAAAAGGCACGTTCTCATGATTCGAACTCAGGAATGGAGCATTCTAGAACCATGGGAGCTTCCACGCGCATTCCCAGCCTCCTCTTTGGTTTCCTCCTATTGAAGGGAATTAGGGTTTTCTAGGGCTTTCTGGATGGTGTTTTGCATGGTCTCGCGGGCGAAGTGCTCGATTGGCGCCGTGCCAGGGTTGAGTATTTTGGAGTCTTGAACCCTTGAACGTTCTTAGTTTTTATTCAAACTTCGACTGTCGATTTTTTCCCCTTCTGTTTGGTTCTGATTTGAGTCAAAATGAACAACGAGCGGCTCAGTTCCGAGAGCAGCACCATATTTGGTGAAGAGAGTAGTGCGGGGGGGCGACTTTATAATCCGTACCAGGATCTTTATGGAGCGGCTGACTTGAAATCGTTGGAGAGCGTGTATCGTTTGCCTTCTGCGCCGGAGTATTTGTTTCCCGATGAAGCGGTGGTGCAGAGACGAAACTGGAGCGAGAATCTGACCTATTATACGGGATGTGGTTACTTGACCGGAGCCGTGGCGGGTGGTGCCAAGGGCGCCGTGGAGGGGTTGCGATCGCAGGAAGGGAGTGATACGATGAAGATTCGTGTCAATCGGTTTTTGAATGCTTCAGGGCACAGAGGCCGGGTTGTTGGCAACACCGTAGGGATCTTAGGGCTTCTCTATGCCGGCTTTGAAAGTACTGCTTCTCATTACCGAGGGAGCGATGACATGTTGAATACTGTTATTGCGGGACTTGGCACGGGAGTTATGTACAAGGCGGCCGCGGGTCCACGAACGGCAGCTATTGCGGGAGCGCTTGGGGGCATTGCTGCTGCGGGATTGGTGGCTGGGAAGCAGCTTTCGAAGAGATATTTGCCTATATGAGTTCTTCAGCTCATTTAACATGTTGGATCATGAGGTTCGCTACAATTTTGCCGTTGTCCCTTAGATTATTTTGACGTGCTTCACCTGGATACTATCGTGCTGCACTGAATCTATTGAAAGAAACTTTTTCACTTAGGCAGCGGATCTGCATGTGCAGATTCATTCCAGAGATTGATTCTTTTTCTTCTTTAATTTCTACCCTGGTGATCTATTGATTCTTTTAGGTGTAGCCACCAGCATCCCATAGAGCCATTGCCGTACTGTTTAATTTAGCTACGTCATTTAAATTAGATTACAGAGAAAAGTTATGCTTTTTGATCGAAAAGTGGTCACGAGGGAACAGGAGAAACATCTATGGTGATGGTGATTGGAAAATAGACCGTCAATCAAGATAGAAAGGTGATGGAAATGGCCTAGCGTCAACTGAGCCATTCTGAATGTTAACCGACATTATCTTTCTGAAGACGACTTTGAAGTTCGCGATTCTTAAACTTGGACTAGGAAACTTGGACATGAAGTAAAGGTGGTGTACTCCTTCAGGTTATTTTGAACTTCCTTTTACGTGGCCTTTACGTACTTCTCCTGACATGCTTGTTCCCTTTTATCCTTTTGTAGGTAGAGGTGTTTGTCGTGCAGTCGTAGTAGTCAGCAACCTCTTAGTATACGTTGGGAACATTAGACGACTGGATTGGCTTGGGGTTTTAGAGACTGGCTCCTAGACCGTCCTCCCATTGAAGATTCTCCACCGAAAGGAGCTCAAAGACGTGATGATGAGTCGCCGTATTGTAATAAGTTGAAAACTGCAAACTGTGATTTTCCTCACGATCATTGAATCTCATGGTTTTCCATCTCTAAAATAGATTTTTGCTGCTGCTGTGAAATTTCGTAATTAATTTGAAAAAAATATTAGATGAATATTGTAATAGTTCCATTGTTGGAGTTCTGGATTTTGTGCATTGAGTACTCAGTAGTGCATGTCAATGATCAACATTTTACATGGTTCATCTTGAAGTGCAAGAAAGATAGAACTCCGACTTCTGGGTACTGGCGTGAATTAAGAGGCCGCTTGTTTAGCTCCCTATGTCGGATTTGGAGCAAATATAGTTAACCCTGGCAATCCAATGAGCTATTTCATCCGTTTTAAAGCTCTTTGTTCCCTGTTTTCTTCGTTGACCTTTCATGTTGAGTTATAAAGAGTATCCAATTGAGTTTGTAGTCTAGCCAATGTTTGTTTTCACAAAAATGAGAAGTTTAAAAAAAAAATGGATCACAAAATATGCTATTTTAGTGTATTTTGGAAAGTTATTACTCCTTGAAAATGATATTTTTTGAGTGTAAGTCCAACTAACAAAATGAAGGGGAATTTTGTATATATTTTCAATGTCTATTGAATTCTAATTATAGAATGGCATGGAAATTGAGTTCACACTATGATATTTGTCATTGTAATGTACACACATAGTGAAATTTTCAGATTTGTTGAAATAATTTTCTATTTGATGTGATTTTTCTTCACTTTATCTTCAAAAAAATTCAAAAAAATCAATTTCCCACAAAAAAATCTAAATTTTTTGTGAAGTAATGAAGACATGTAATTTCATCTCTGAAAAATAAATATAAAATTTTTCATACATATCTAGTTGCAAAATGGCAACAAATTAAGTCATGGGCAATGAGGCTTGAAATCATTGGTGATGGGTCCATCATTTAGGGGTTAAGGTAGTTGACCTCATTCCGACCACTTAAGCAATTTAACATAGTTCCAATATGCATTTGGTGAGGAGAAAAATCCCTCTAGTAGAGAAATAGATTTGAAGAGGGTTCCAGAAATTTTTCCCCCCAAAATGAAATACTTTATGAATTTTTTTTGTAAAGATTCCCTTCAATCCGTTCTTGTTATATAGGGCACACATTTCTAACCATAGGCTAATTACAAAATTGATCATGCATCAATGTAGGTGATAATTGTAGCTTCAAATGTACATCTTATGATCATTGTATGAACTCAATGTACACCTCCCCGACATTTGTGTTGCATGAATTGTAACCTAACCATGTAAACTGTCACAAGTAATTAGAAACAAAGTAGTCTAACTAGCAAAAAAAAGTTGTGGTCAAAAAGAGTTTAGCTACCTTACGTGAACTCCTAAAGGTTGAAGGCCTTGTTTTTATCCACCACCAGCCCCTCAAAACTGCCATTTGTCTTGCAAAGAGTAAAAGAGTTAAATTTTATTTTTTTAATATCTAACCTCAAGATCTTGCATTTGACTATTATAAGAATATGTGGAAGAATTTCAGAAACTTTGACCTAATAGGTTGCAAGGCATTTTGCATTTAAAATGAAGAAAGCAATCGTTTTTTTCACCTTGCTTGACTAGATTTTTTGCTTTGAATCTTGAATAAGTTAAAATTTCTTTACTATTGATTTTGAATTCCTAACTTTTATGTTGAAGAATTGAGTTGAGAGTCAGGAGAAAAAATGGGAAAAAAATCCACTTGATTTTTCACTCTTAAGAAAATTGTTAAGTAGAAGTAGGTATGAGATAGAAGGAAAAATTAAATTGTTAATAGTTCCAAGATGGAATTGAAATACACTAATTCAAAGGTGAGATTGTTGTAGCAAGCAAAGTCAACTATGTGGAACTTTTATCTTTTAACCCTTGAGGATGTAGAGTGTTTTTAGGCCCAAAATTGCTTCAAAGTACTTAAAGCAAGAATTACAAGGCTTAAATCTTCATCTATATTTATTCATTAATAATCCAATTGTAGGATCCTTTAGTTAACTTGTTAGAATTCACCCTCCTAAAATTTCAAAATAAAAAACTTTACCAATTGCAAGATCAAGTTGCTTGAATTTCAAAAAGAAGTATTTTCAACTCTTCCCAAATGAGTTCCAAATGGTTAGATTTCATCTCTCAAATTTTTTACACAAAAATATGTAGATCCTATAACTTGTTACTTTCCATAATATATTGAAGAAATAAGTTGGGAATATCTATAAAAAATTTCAAACAAAAATAAAATTCATATTCATGTTTAAATAAAATAGTAAATAGAAAGAAGTAGAGTACAATTTAAAATACTAAATTTGTTAAGAATTTAGTTATGGAATTGAAAAATGTCAATCCCAATGGTTGTAATGTTGTAATAAACAATCTACATCCAATGCTTCTTTTTTTTTTAAACACTAAGAATTGAATTAAATCAAAAGAACTTCAAAGTTTATTTCAGACTACAAACTAAAACTCTTCATAACTTCATCTTATTAATCAAAACAAAATGATTCAAAGCTTTCTATATATAAATCTAGGATACTAAGTTCAAATTTTTATTTCTTAAAAAGGTGATTTTTTTGAGCTGCCTAAGTTGCTTGCCAAGTATTAAAAATTACATATCATGCAATAATTTTTTTAACCATTTAGTCAAAATTTATAAAAATTATTGCACCTTAAAGCTATTGTACTCTTTCGGCACATGATGTGTGAAAATTTCAAAGAAAGAAAATGAAAATTCCATTTGTAGTGAGTTGTCGAAAATCACCATGTTGCCAAAAAACATAGTTTAGTCCTTTAAGGGTTAAATTTTGAAAATTGAGTTTAGAAATGAACCCTATAAGTTATTTTTCACAATGATCAGTAGTAATTGTCTATAAAACAAAAAGTTCCATAACTTTAATCATTATTCCAAATGGGATGAATCAAAGCATCAAATGCAAATAAAAATATAATCTTTGAGGAAAAGAGATTTAATTTTAAATCTTAAAATTTCAATTTTTTATATCATCACAATTATATGAATAATTCATTTAAGGTTTCATCAATAATCTACATATTTTATGCATGTAATAAATAGCTTCATTACTCCAAACAAGATCATAAGTTGACACTTTAATGGAAAATTGAAAATAAAATTCTTGTGTTCAAAATTGTATTTAAACTCAAGGACCGTAGTAACTAGCAAATGACTAAGCAACAACCTTTTTTACTCCTTTTAGAGAAAGTGCCAAGATGGTGATCATTTGTAATTTACCAGTAGTAGAGCATTACATTTATATATTTGTCCCTCCTTAGGACCAAAATTCACATTTCAATTATATCCATGCACTTTTTCATCCAAAATTGACAACTTCATCCATATTACAAATAGATTTTTTTTTTAAATTGGCAAAAAGAGGTTAGTGCGCATGAGAGGCTCATTAGTGACAACATCAAGAAGCCGAATGGTGACACTGTTGAGAGAAAACAGAAGAATTGAACCAACACACTCATGCTTTCTGTATCCTGGTTTCGGTTTGCGGGATAAATATTCGCCTCTGGCTCCGACTACGCGGGAAGCTGGTGCTGTAAAATTGTCTGCGTCTGGCTCATTGCTCACGTTTTTTGCATCGCACAACTGATTTTTGTGAAGATAGTTGCAGTTTGAAGGTTCTTGGAAGATAAGTAACCGAAGGAGCGTACTTCGACGATTTTTGTGACTCGGTGACTCCTGCTGTTATTTTTTTATGTATTCAAGGCCAGAGAGAATTGATTTATGTCTTGCCGTATTTAGGTCTGGGAGGAAACGGAACTTCTGTCCACCACGGCGACAAATTTCATTGGAGTGCGGTTCTCGATCTGCTATGGAAATTGATGACGAAGCTTTGAATTTTTGGTAATGAAGTGTAGTTGTGCAGGTGATATATGGAGACTTGAATCGTTCAATTTTGCTTAACAGAGGGTGGAGACTGCAAGAATTTCAAAAATTGAAAGGAGGTAGTTATGGATGATGCGACGGACGCCCCTCCGATAACTGTTCCATCGGACAACTGACTACTGTAGAGATAGTGCAAGTCTGGAGGTTTTTGTAAGATAAACAACAGAAGTATCACATGATAGCTTCTCTAATGTGCTTTTCCTGGACGAAATTTCGACGATTTTTTTGTGTCTAAGTGACTCCTGCTGTTAATTTTGATGCATTGAAGCCAACGAGAGTTTCTTTTCTAGTCTTTATTAGGTCTGCGAGAAACCAGAACTCTTATCCATCCTGGCGTGCGGTTCTCAACGTGTTAGCAAGTGCAATGACGAAGCATTGACGTTTTTGTAATGAAGAATGTCAACGCAAGTGCTGTAGGGAGAACAGAATCACTCAATTCTGTTAAACACGAGGTGAAGCCTAGGAAGAACGTACTCAAACTCAAAGCAAAATTTGAAATTAATTAATTAATTATGGATGAAGCGATGGACGTTCCTCCGAAACCTGTTAGACAAGAAGAGAACCGACGCGATCGTCGAGGGACAGAAGATAAGAGACGAGAGCGGGACGCGACAGAGCGGCGGTTTGAGAAAGAGGAGCGAGCGCCCAGGCGTACTCATACCAGGAGTAGTCAGGAGCGTTTGGGAGTTGGCGATCGGAAAGAGAGAGACCGAGTGTACAAGCGCCGGCAGAGCCCCTCGCCCCCTCCTCTCAACAAGGATCGGCGTCACAGTCCATCTTCCCGACGTTCCCCGCCGTACAAACGCCGCAGAGATGTAGTCTTTGAAGGGAGTCGCAGGAAAAGCTTCGGAGATGCAGGTGGACGAGGGTTTGCAAATGACAACAGGTAAGAGCATCTCACTCCTCACCCCAGCAATGTAAACAGTCCAATGACGCCTTCCGAAATGGAAGAGAACAATCTTAATCCTTCAAGAAGAATGTAGACATCAAATTTTCATTTTTGCAAGTTTTTATTTTCTTCCCATCCCTACGTGAACCTATTTAGAACCTTGCACATCCCTTCATGAAACACTGAGTGATCATGCTAGTCACATCGTTGAAGAATAGACAAGAATTGCTTTTTCAACATATATAGATGTACTTCATCCATTTCTTGTGGCCTTAGCTATGAGCACTTGAAAACATTCATAATTTACATGTTCGATGTTGACTTTCTTAGCGGTTAAAATAGACTCTTTTAGAATGAGCTTCAAATTTGCACATCACATTTGGAGAGTACGCGGAGTCCTTCTAATTACCCTCTAAGGATAGACTTCCATATTGTGTCAAATTAGAAAACAATTTTCAAGTTTTCTATAATGAGAATTATTTTGCCAAGTTTCATGTGATGTTTACATTTTCATGTGAGTAGGGAGGAACTAAAATTTAAAAGTAGTTTCGTCTTATTGTCAAATTAAAAGCAACCGCAAAGTTCAAGTTTAGTGTTAAAATTGGTTTTCCAGAAGTCTTGAAAGTTGTCTACCCCACTTTTCATGAGCCTCTCCCTAGAAGTTTGTTGGCCAACAATTTCAATTCTTCTCTTGCAAATGTTGTACACTTCCATATAGAATCCTAGAAAAAAAAATTATTTTTTGGAAAGTTTGGTAAATTTTTGTATATGGAGTCCACCTTAAGTTTAGATGAATTCTTGTACTTGGTTATTTGCAACTTATGATGGTATGTTGCTTTACATTCTAAATAAGATAATTCAAGGTTGGTTCACTAATTATCTACCAAGCACATATAAAATATGTGATGAGAGTCTTTTGAATTCGAAGGTGGGATGAACTTGTCTTTTGAAAGGTAAATGTAGAGGCTTGGACCAAAGATGCTTTAAGTAAACCTATTTACCGTACATTAATATCAAATATGGTATGTGGGCTCCCAAACACTATAAAAGGTTCAAAAATATTGATTCCAAAGAAGGAAATTATTTTTTAGTAAAAGTCAAAGAGGTTTGGCTACACTCATGACATTTTCTCTTTTTACTTGTATCTTGAAATGGGTCAATTTTGAAAAGTCATTATTTTTATTATCAAATTACTAGGAACATTTCTAATTCTTGAATTTCAAATTTCACGATAGACTAAAAAAAATTTTAAGTAAATTTTTCTTGTTTTCCAGATATTGTACTACAAATTTTAATAAAATTTAGACATTCTTCAAAATTTTCTTATTCATTTTCAAAATTGACTTATGGGGTAGAATCACCAAAGAATGTTACACAAAAGGAAACTATGCTTAAAATTGTCCAAAGAAATGTTTGACCATATTTTGTATTTTTGACCCTTTAACATTTGAAGATTTTTAAATTTTTGTACTTTTTCATTACGTCTTTGTATAAATATTTTATTTACTTCTATTTTATTAAATTACTCATAAAAAGAGGTCATCTTTTATAGATTCAAAATTTGTCTTACATTAGCTTGAAAGACTATGTTCATAATCCAAAATATGGATGTCAAATAGCACTTAGTGGTCAAGCTACTTAAGTTTTTATTGAGTGTTGGTGGAAATAAACATATGAATCCAAATTATCTTAGGATACATATTTTGGACACTATATGAATAAATAATGAATTATATTCAAAACATATGTTTTTTTAATTAGCCCTGAATGGACATTGTATTAGTTTGTATATAATGGATGAATACCATTTGCACAATGTCCATTTATGGGCAATTTCGTTAAAATGGCGCCATTCCGCTATTTTGGCAGTTTTCACAGTTCAGACCGGGCGGTCTAAAATGTACAACTGTCCTAGATGTTTGAAATCTATACCTTTTTTAGATTTTTGAAATATACTCATGTCCTAGATGTCTCTTTAAAAATCCAAACCCTGAAATCTGAAATCTATATATGTCTTAGATCTCTGAAATCTATATAAACCAAAGATGTCTAAAATCTACATATAACCTAGATGTTACTTTTACAGTTCAAACTGGGCGATCTGAAAATGGCACATGGAATACCACCATTTTAACGAAATTGCCCATATTTCTAAAGTTTTTTGTATTTTGCAATACAAATGGCAATTTTGAGTGGAATTTGATGAGGAAAAGGCCTACGGACTTAGGGCCATATGGGGTTTAAGTTCAATTGATATTTGATTTTGTAAGATTCACTTTAGTTTTAAAGTACTTTGAAAAACTATAGAGTTTTTTTCTTAAAACTAGGTCACACAATTCCATGCAACAAACTCTCAATACCGGTATACACTAAAAGAAGACTAACTTGGCTTGTTAAGTGATGATTCTTCATTGATTTTAATATCCTTTAGAAAATGTCAATTAGAATAAAAATAAAAATGAATAAAAATAAATAAAAATGAATAAAAATGTCACCTAACAAGATAACTTCTTTTGTAGTACTATGGTGATTTTAAAAGATGTTGAATTTATATTTCTCCTTAGAAAATAATAAATTAATGGAATGATTTTGGCCACTTATACAAAAGTGACATTTGTCAATAAATTTACCACATTCAATTTGTCAATTTGTTATTTTTGAGTGATTATTAGATACTCAAACATTATAAATTAATTTAATTTAATTTTTGGGTTTGACATATTTTGAAGCAAATTTGAACGCTAATTACATCTTTCACAAACTATAGGATGGAAGGATTTGATGGAGCAAGACTATATTTGCCAAAAAGAATGGAAGATCAAAATAATTTAGATTGTGCAAACTTTCAAGGTTATATGGTGTGTTTTGTTATTGAAATAATAATAGAAACAAGATTTTTTAAATGATATAAATTAATTAATTTTTTTTCAAAGAAAATAATAAACGTTAATGTCATTATATAACTTAGCAAATATGGATAAGATTTGATTAAATTAAATTTCTAATTATTTCTAAAATTAAGCTAAAGTAGTACAATATATTTTCAATTTTGTATTAAAGGAATTTGATAGGAATTTCAAAGTTTTGATTGTAATTTGATCATTTTTAAGATGTTCAGGTTTTACTATGAATTCTTATACCACTATCACTTATGGTAATTCTCACACTTCACAAAGGTAAGTTTAGCTTACCAATCACTTTGATAAATAATTCTCAACATTCAAATAGTTACAAATGGTTTAAGTCCTATAATGACTTCAAATTTGACATTATGATTTATACATTAACATAGCATGATTTGAGCATTCTAGTAAAATTTATTTACTAACAAATTTGATGATGGGCATGTTATGTACAGAGAGAATCTAATGACATATAAACAATTCATTTTAGAATTAGAAGATGACATTTCACCAAAAGAAGCTCAATGTAGGTAAATTTCAAACACAAAAACTCTTAATAAGGAGTATATATTATTATTATTATTATTATTATTATTATTATTATTATTATTATTATTATTATTATTATTATTATTATTATTATTATTATTATTATTATTATTATTATTATTTATATTTATATTTAGATAATTATCCTTTCCTAATTCATGAAATATATTTAGTAGTGTAATAAAATCTTTCAAATAGTTAATAAAATAAAAAATTACATTCAATATATATTATAAATATACAAGAAGTATTTACTAAAAATAACATGCTTTTTTAAATGAAAAAATTTCTTTTATTCATATTTTGACATTTGAAATTACATTCTATACATAAGGTTATTTATATTGTGGTGTATGTGATTGTTGCAATCTTTTAATAAATAAAAACTTGGCTTGTAGATATGAGGCATATAAGAAAGATTATATTACAACCAAAAAGAGAGCATATTTCAAAAAACACAAAAATAATGATTGGTAGGCCTCAACTAGAGGTTTATTTAGTTCATGAATTTAAATTATCTTCCCATAATTTTTTTGCAAATTCAAGATGATTTAATAATTAAATTTGAATGAATATAAATTGACTAGAAATTGACCAAAGAAAAATTCACCATTAGGTTGCGAGACAAATATGATCCAACAAGACTTGAAGATCTCTTAATAAGGTGATTAAATGCTTACTTAATAAACTTCAAAATTTGAAAAATACATAGCAATTCTTGTTAAAAAATTTACGAGATATATTGTAACTATGATACATAAAGATGTTTATTTCCTTTAATTAAGCCAATGCGTGGATTCTTCTTTTAAAAATCAATATTGTAGAAGGAATGAGGATGCCAAGATTGAAGCAAAAGAAT
The DNA here is from genome assembly GCA_947034895.1 of Rhytidiadelphus loreus. NCBI lineage: Eukaryota > Viridiplantae > Streptophyta > Bryopsida > Hypnales > Hylocomiaceae > Rhytidiadelphus > Rhytidiadelphus loreus. The sequence continues at coordinate 30,507,547 of OX344761.1, forward strand.
TTCTATCAGAACTTCAAACTTGCCGGCTTTGCTTGTAAGTTATGTATAAAGTTTAATCAATTGAAATGGATAATTGCATCCTAATAAGATCAACTTTCTATTCATGTCATCTTGACCATTGATAATTGAAACTTCTACATGGACTATATACAATATTTAAAAAAAGTATTAAAAAAAAGTTATAAAATAAAATATGACTATTGCAGAAATGCAGATGTACAGTCATCAACAAAAGAAGAACATGATAGTGATATAGACTATGGATCTAAGAAGATAAGAATGTCTCAACCACATTATCTAATTGAAGAATATAATGACTCTCTTTTAGTACATTCAAATTGTTCTATTCTAAAAAGAACATCAAACGACATTGATATTGAGAGGTCTCTCATCAAAAAATTGGATTGTGAAAAAGGGATTGAAGAAAATATTTTGTTGGTCAACAAAGATTTTGAAGTTGATATGATTGGTGTAGGCCCATTGGTGATATTATGTTCTTGCAAACATATCAAAGAGTTAGAAGGTATTGAATATTTGGAGATTATGCGTATATACTTGTGGCGTGTTCATTTTGTGGATTATTACGGAATGATGGAATACAAAGAAAAACCTAAAAAGAATCGGTTAAAAGGTCCACCAAAGGTTGAAATCATTGAAAGTGGTATAGAAGACACAACATTTGTAGAATGGGAGAAGAAATTAGAAACAACTTGGCAAAAAAGGCTACAAACAGGCGATGTGATAGAATCCATGCTTGGCAAAGATATGTTGCAAATTGCAACTAGTGATGCTTTAGATCATTTTGTTCGTAAAATACGTGATGAAAAGTATGGGTGGAAGTATGGATGTAGTGTAAAGGGATGCACCAAGCTATTCCATGGAGCAGAATTTGTTCATAAACATTTGAAGTTAAAACATTGTGACTTAATAAATGAAGTCATTTCAAAGGCACAAGAAAAATTGTACTTTCAAAATTATATGAGGTGAATTAAAGATATGACATTGCTTTATGGAAACTTTACATCATTTCGCTTTGATATATTTTTTTAAATACTTAACTATTAAGGAAAATTTTACAAATTCAACTTCATAGATAATATATATTATTCAATGTATATCATTTCAACTTATTAAAAAATTATCTTTTAAGATATTATATATTGTATTTTTATTATAAAAAATTAATATTCAATTGCACAATTGCACAATTTGATGTTGAAAGTTGATCATTTCTAAATTTCTAACTTTGAAATAAAAGATATGAATTTATAAATACAAGGTCTATACAAATTTAGAATTCAAGTACCAATATAATTAAATATAATTAAATTGTAATCATTTTATAAGATTGAGATATCATTTGGTAAGTCTTTTAAATCTGACACCATTTAATTTTCAGTGATGCAGATGCTCATGGAACTAATCACAAGGCATCAATGCATTTGCGACGTGCACATGTATACAAATTAATAATTCAATTTTACATCATTTTTTATAATTAAATAATAAATCATTATTTTACATATTCTTTAGAATTTATCATTAAGAAAAATAATTAAGGAAGTCAACATTTACATGGTTTTATATGCTATACAAATGCTATAATAAGACACTATTTTTATTCTTAAAAAATGAAGAATAATAATTTGAAATTTTATAAATTTTATACTTTTTCAATCAACTATTTAAATTCTAAAATATATTTTGATGGTTTCTTTACATTGTGCCATAGGGCTCTTGTGATAAAAGTAAAAAACCCCATCGACATAGTCTTTTTAAGACTTCAATAAGGTGTACTGATAAACAAGAATCTATCGACAAACATACATTTAGTGAAAAAGTTCAACCTCCTAGTGATACTAAAAGCAATCCAAACCCTCATCAAGAATGTGTAAGAATTTTAGAAAGTGAACATTTCAATTGTGATGGTCAAAAAGAAAAATCAAAACTTGATTTGTTAGAGGCACCTCAACATTCTCCACCACCTCAAATCTTTCCAATATTGGAAAATGTAAGACCAAACATTTTGCAAAGAAGACATATAGGAGGTTGCTTCGAACGCTTGCCAATGGATCCTTTTATGTTTGATCATTTCAATGGTCAACCTTTGCAAGGATTATCAAACAATATGTATATGCATGACATACCTTGTCCACCTCAAGTACTTATGCCTATCCCTGGTGCTGGGTAAGTTGATTGATTATAAACTAATTTTCTATTATTTCACTTACATTTAAAAATATGTCATTTCTAATTTTCTTTTTTAATGCAGATTTTACTTATAAAAGTATTTTTAGTACTTCAAAATGGGTTTATTTTCTTACTAAATTAAAACTACAAATTAAATTTGGTTTAATTTCTAGAGCAATAAGATTGTATAATTTTATAATCAATTGTATGTACAGTCCATTAGGTCCATTTGTACCAGCTCCTTCAAGAATTGCCATGGGATATTTAATAGAATCGCCTGATCCTTTCCATCGTGGTTTGGGTTGCAAAGTTTTTAATAATAAGGAAGGACCATTTACAAATCATAAAATACCAACATCACGTCCATTATTGGAAAGTGGATTATTAAATATCTCTTCTTTGATGATTCCACCCCATGTTTTGAATAAAGATCCTCGAAGTATTAGAAGGTATGTCTTCTTGAAAATTTGAAAATATATTAATAATCAAAATTAAATATTATTTTGTAAAAAGATTAATTAAGTAATAGAGTAATTATTTGAAAGTATTTGTATGTCCATTTCTATTGTGTTTTGAAGATTGATCATCTTGTCCACCTTCAAGTACTAAGAATTATAAAACTTATGAGTGTAAAGTTTAATTTTGTGTTACATTTTCAAAAATTTCAATTACATTGACAATTGTACATCCATTGAATGCAGCTATCATGACCTTGATAAACCAGAAGATGATGTCACTGTGATTGATTATAGAAGTTTATGAATTGTAATTCATTAATTGATAGAATATAATTACTATATAATTTGGATTTTTTAAACAAATCAAATGAATGAAACAATATTTTTCTGACCTTTTGGTGTTTTGTGCATTGAATAGATGCACAAAAAGTGTTAAAAATTGATAACAAATCAATTTACACTATTGAACTAAAATTTCTATAAACTTCCTTTTTTGAAATTTTTAATAGATAGTTACTTTGTAGGATCTTAAAAAAGCTTACTTTTGCATCAGCCTTCTAGATTCTAAAAAATGGTCTTAAATAATGTATTATGGCAACTATGTGTAAATATTTGGAGATTCCATTTCATCCAATACATTGTATTTTTACTTATATTTAATGCATTTTTATACAATTTTTGGACCTTATATACTTATCCAATAAAGAGTATCAAGTGAAGGTTGCTTCATTTAAAAAAACTTCAAAATGAAAATCTTTGTGTAGTCAAATTGAAAAATCATATAATATGGATGTAAGTTGCATATGGGTATGACATATGATTATATATTCCATATCAATTGTTATCACATATGTATTCTAAAAAGATATATATTCTTGGTTATAATGAAAAATGAATTCAAATTTTTAAAATTTTATTTTCTGGTTGGAAAAGACAATGAGAAACAATTAAAAAATATGTTTTTAAATTTAAAAGGTTTATGCTTTAGGCTTTGGTGTTTCTTTTGAGTGACTTTCTACTAAAAAAGAACAAGTGTTTACTATCATAGTTACTACCATAGAGTGGAGTTGGAAAAGGTGAAAGTACAAAATACATCTAGTTTGGGCATCACATGGTGCTCATTTAATACAAGTTGAGCATAAATTTTATAGATACTGCTTATTAAACTTGAAACTCACACTAAAGGTCATTGATACATTGTTTAAGTCAATCCACATTTTTGGCTAATTAAAGAAAAGGATTTAATATTTAATACTCAATTTCTCTAATTAGTTATACTTTAGGTTTTAGAAGATTTTAATACATACACAATGAGTCTAAAATGATGATTTTTTACTTGTAAATTTGAATGCCATGCTATTCTATTAGACTTGCAACTATTTGCCAAAGGTATTCTTTTAAAAATATCCTTGGACATCTTTCACATAGATGCAAAGAAGGCTCCATTGTTTGCACATTTCTAGACATCCTAAAATACCTTTCTATAAGTTTTTAGTGAAATCTCATCTCCACCAAGTTGTAAAAATGTCATTTTTTAAAAACTTTTTGTTTTTTTTACATTTTCACTATTTTCTAACAATTTAAACATAAGAACATTTATTTTTAAAATATTTCCATTGACTTTTTTTGTACACCGGGATAAATTTGTTTGGGCCTCAATTATTGGAAATAAGTTATTTGTATTATTCTACTAATTATCTTTATTTTATTATATTTTTTAACTGCTTTTTCCAAAAGCTTGTAGTATTGTAAGTACTATTAATAGCAAATGCCATCAAAATCAATAGGTGTTTCATGCTTTCATGATTTCATCCACAATGACATAGATATTTCACAAAGAATAAGTTGGTTATTAATATAATTTTGACAATTGGCATACCAATAATATCACAATTGGTTTTCATATTCAATTGACACCACAACATATACTTTTGGAAGATAATTTTTCAATATTAATTTAGAATCAAAAATTGGATTAGGAAAAAATTCTCATACATAAATTATGAATAACGACATAACAAAGTACAAGAATACAAAAATTAATACTACCTTCCACAAAATCTACTTAAATGCTACAATTTATTTGATAATGGCACATTTGAAGGAAACCTATAAAAACACAATGTTCCTCATTGACCACTCCCATGCACAAGCATAAATATAAGAGGATGCCATTCTAATGCTACATTTAGACCAAAATTACTTTGCTTTAAAAAATCATCCGTACAATTGAATAAACAATGTCCACATTAATACATTTTATTAATTTGGTTGGTTGTCCAAATCATTGGGTTTGGTCTTCTCTACTAGTTTTTTTAACCTTTAAAAAGACATTGAGAACCAAAACTATCTAATGGATGACTTCATTGTTCATTGTAGAAACAATGAATGCATCTAGATTGGTTCAATAATCGGAGCACTTTTGGTAACTACCTTGGTCATAGGAGGTTGCGTCCTTTAAGGATTAAGAAGAGGTGCACGAGGTACAACATGTCAATTAGGCCTACAACCTTGAAAAGATGTGAACACCCCTACCAAACACACACACACCGTCCTAAAAATCCTTGGCAATTTGATGTGGGAAGAAATAAATGAAAGTACCTCCTATGTCATCCATTTGCCAAAAATCCTACACAATCGATTTGCCCAAAATCAATGGTTGTTACTCTGGGATATGGATATGGAGGATAGACATGGATACATAATACAAATACATATATAAAACATGGATAAGGATACAACAATATATCCCATATCAATTGCATTTGAAGTTGCAATCTAAAAAACTTACAAATAGCGGGTTGGTGGTTTGGTTTGGTTTGGGTTTGGGTTTGGATTGGGCTGGGAATTAAAAAGTATTATGTCTTATCACTAGATGCCTTATGTATGACAAGTACTTAGTTCCATTAATTAATTCAAGTAGGAGTCTTACAATGGGTTCAAAAGACAAGTCCACAATCATTTTATATCAAATCCCTATAAACATCAAAAAACCAACTGATTTAATGACTATAATACTATACAAAAATCATCAACCGTATTAACCACGTAGTGATGTGTCAATGGAATATAATTCACTGAGAGGCCAATTCAATTGATTTTTTTTTTCTTGAAATACATAGACAATTTCCATTGATAAGGGGAAACCATACATAGAACCAAAGGAGAAATCCTTGGCGATAATATTTTCATTTTCAACAAAATAAAGGGCAATTAAATCCCAACCTCCCCCCTACTCCCCCCTCTTTGTTTTTTTTAGAAGCAAGAGAGCTAGAATCAAAGCAACAAGCCACAAATGGCGGAAAACCCGAAGAACAGAAGAGAGGAACTCAGGGGAAGCCCGCCAAGAGAGACCATAAGCCAAGTGCCTTAGGAGCCCTAATCAAGGTCCCCAACTTTGGAAGGCTAAGTTTCCAAGTCATTTGAAGATTGGATCTCTTGCCAAAGAAGTTGGTTTGAAGCCAAATATTATCAAACAACTTAAGGAATGTATCCTCTTTGTTAAGGTATAAGGCTTAGAGTTTCAACTGATTTTTGGTCCATGATTTTTGATGAAAACAAAAAAGAAGAAACAACCAATTCCATTCTAGACCGAAGGGAGGAAAAAACATTTTTGAATGGAGAATCTATTTGTCCTACATCCACTACCAAATTTCCATAGGTTTGCAAGTTTTTTACAAAAATTTTGTGCAAAAAATATATTAATCTATTTTTTTCTGACTTGTAAATTAGATTATTTGTACTTGTGTGGATTTCTACCATTTTAAAAGTAGATATTGGGTTCGTTTATTAAAAATGGTTATATTGCATGTGTTTCTACAAATGAAACATTTCTCATATGTGTTTCCACCTTGATTTTATCTTACTGTATGTCTTTCACATATTATTATTTTTTATTATATATGTTGTATATGGATCAAATTTTCTTTTGCAATATTTGAAGATAAAAATTTGTTTTCAATTTTACAAGGGTGGGATTTAACCCTCAATCTAGGAAGATGATAACTCGATGCAATTAGTTTGTGTACAATCATGCATTCATGACTTACTATCATTTCAAAAGAAAATTTAAGTTGACTATGAATTCAAATAAAATTTAGAATAAGTAGTAATTGAGATAGGGATCAAATGAATAGTGACAATTTCATGACTTTTTGGACAACTCTTCTGATCGATTTCAAATGTTATTTGAACTATAAAATAACTATAAATGTATTTACCTTGGTTTCATTATTGCTTTGAATCAATGTACAAGAAATGACCAACATCAACTAAAATATGAGTATTCCAAATTTAGAATAACAACAAAAATCAACAAAACTTTGAACATTCATAAAACTATAATTCTTTCTTCAATTATTTCAAAATTCACATTTCTATGCAAAGGATTCAAAACAATCTAATTTTAGATTCATTTTGGCCTTAAAGTACAAGAACAACCCAAAGTGAGCTATTATTACATTTATTTGATGACCTACTTTGTATCAATGGAAAAATTACTGCATTTTTTTGAAGACAATAAACACTTTGATGCTTAAATTATTAGAAAGTAGTAAAAATATATATTTCTTAAAACTAAAAATTGGCCATTTGTGAGGACTTGATGGTGATGAGATTTTACCAAAATAATGAACTTCAAGAAACCATCTTCAATGATTAGAAGTGCATGCGTGAAGGAGTAAGAATCCTAGTTGTACAAACGTGGAGGATATAAAATAATATATTTTTAGATGTCCCTTGGTAGGAACATGCCCATCTAGATAATTAATTTTGGGCATTCATAATTTCTTAAAAATCCTAAATCTGAAAGTGTGACAAATTAGCAACATTGACTTTTAGTTATAAAATGATCTTTTTTTAATTTATAAAAAATAAGGGATACAATTACAATAAAGAAAATCATCTCTAATAAAAATTTCAAATTCATAGGGTTCATGCTTCAAAAGTTGTAGTGGAGGATAGCTTCATCCTTCTTAGCAAGATATAATTAAGTATTGTTTTTTCTTGCAAAAACCCATGATTCATTTGGAAGAAACTTTTTATTGTTGGCTTAATTTTGATATATCAAACTATAATGCCCAACAAGAAATTTTGTACAAAAATGCTATTGAAGACTAAGGAGAAAAAATTACACAATGATTTAACCCCTAAATGCCTAAGGTCTTTTTGGGTTTAAAAACATCATTGCTTTTGAAGTGTTATAGGTCCAAATGTCATTAAGGAATAGAAATCTCAAGTGTAAAATCTTGTGGTGTACATGAGGTGAATCAAATTGGAGTCATTTGGCCACATAGATTGCAATGTTAAATAATGTTTTAGTTTTGAAAAAGGATGCTCAAATTTTCCTAACAACACATTTGGAGGGTAAATCCAATTTCTAAACCTACTCACATGAAAAAACTTTAAACTATAAAGTGATCCCAAATTAGTATGCAAACACATTGGAGAAAAAAAACATCATTCACATCATTTATCTAAGGTTGAATCTCCTTCTACTAAAAATGATTCTTAGACACTTATAACTTGTTGGATTGATACAAAATTTTAACCACACAAACTAGACTAGTGTGCACAACTCTCCCAAAAAACAATTATTGAAAACGAACACTGTATGAAGAGGAAACAAGCCATTGAAGTTCATTGTAATCCAAAATTGTGAACTTCAAATTGCTCCCAAACATTCAAAACAACTTGGATTGACATGAAAATTTTACCTCAATAACTAAACTTCAAGGAGAACAGAACCCAACAAATTTTTATTGAAAACAAACATGGGATTCATGAAGGAGATACAAGCCCCAAAGTTGCAGTCATGAAACTAATGAAGTTCGGTGAACTCAAATTGAACCCGTGAACTTGGAATGGCTTCCAAACAATCAGGTTAATATCTTGAACTTATGTGAAAATTCTACACACAAATTAGAAGAACAAGCGCAGATTTTCCAACAAGTTTTATTGAATTTGGACATTGGATGCAAAAGTTATAGCACTTCGAATTGAACTTCCAGACTATGTGTGGACAGTTTAGGGGTGAAGCGTGAACAAGCAAGCGGAGTCAGGTTTCAAAAGCAGACCATTTGATCGATCTCGCAAGCAGGGCGCGCCATTGTTCAGTCTCGACATGAAGGCTCCCCTGGTCTCGCAAGAAGGGCCCTCACCCTCGCGATCAATATATAACAACCCTCACCATCACTCATCTCTGTCTTTCGATCAATCACTGTGAGCTTGTCCTCATAAATTTTGCTTTAGCATTTCGTACACAGAGGTCTTGCGGCATCCGAGATCGATCGAGCTCACGTCTTGATCACCAATTCAATCACCATTCACCATGTCGACTTTCCTGTAATCAAGCTGCCCATGACCTTCCCTTTGAGAACCGTCAATGAATTTCGTTAAGTTGGCTACACTTCTCAGGGGGCTTAGAATTAAATGTCAGTAATTCTAGAGCTAGCAAGTCTGGTTTTGAGAGAGGTTTTTTGTTGATGAATGTCACAATTTAGGCGCTCAGAATCGGGTCAATGGACGATCCTGGTAGAAACTGAGCCTATTACAGTACGGTGCATGTCGATCTGTAATAGCGTGCATTCTGGAATTATGCATGTTGCTGTCTTCCTCGTTCTTATCTAACCCGGCCGGATGTGTGTGCCTGGAGCTTCCTAATGAGCTAAAATTTGCGATATTGGCTTCAGTATATGCGAAATTCCACTTAACTTTTGCTGTGAAAACTTAATGTGTCGTTGCAGTCTGAAATATTTCCCAGGTGTGCGAGGGAAGAAAACTTCATTGAGGCCGCAGGAGTGCCAGACGGAGTGTGAGATGATAGAGTCAATTCTGAACCAGATCCACGAACAACACCATGTCGACCCGATCAAACATTTCCTGGACCAAGCTTCCCCCGAGGATTTCAACCACCCCACCAACGACGATGACGACGACGAGGAGTTGCCCGTCGCGACTTACAGCGATTATTCAATGGTTTTCGAAGCTACTCCAGAAACCAGTACCCGATCATTGGCAATATTGACGTCCAGCGTCGCTACAGAGGCTCAGGAAAGCGTCCTTGCCCAAGTCCTCCCCGAGAACGGGAACGTGGCAATGAGGGCCACTGTGGCGATGAGCAAATGCTGTCGTCCGGTGTTCCACTTGCTGCAGGCGGTGCGCACTGAGGTCGCATTGTGGACCCAGCTTTGGATCAGCACGAGCAGCCAGTGGCCACGGACGCATTTCAGGACGAAAGCCTTCCAAAATAGTTAACTATTAGACTAGGAGGCACTTTGTGTGTCTGTCTGGATTGATTGAATTGAACTAATTCATTAATTATATCGGATGGTAGTAATAAGACTTGGACTAATCAGATCGGATAATTATATGGTAGTATTATAATACGATTGTTGCTGTTTGTAGAGCTCGAGACTTGTGATAATCTGTAGCCAACTGCAGGGCTAGGCAATCTAGCTTGTGAAATCGAAGCCTGGGTTGTGAACTTTCAACCTCATGCAGTTGTCGTTGGCCGGTGCTCAGCAAGAAACTGGCTACATTTATTTAACGTCAATTCCGTTAAAGTGGCGGTATTTCATGCTCCATTTTTGACATTATTTACATTGGCCTCAGCTGTTGCGGCGATTTGTATGCAAATTAAAATGTAAAATTCATTTCATCCATAGTATTGTGCTCACTAGTAGTCTAAGGTAAAAATATCATCCCCTCCTCCCCCTCCCGGCTCCCTAAATCATTTCATTCCCTTCGTTACTTGCGGATCCACCACGCCATTTTAATGGAATTACGCCAGTTAAACTAACTTCATTTGACTGATTATTATTTTGCCTTTATTCGCTGCTCAATCTGCATTCAAGAGTAAATAATTATGTTTTCGATATTTGTGACTGGCATCAGTGGAATTAATTTTGAAACTAAGTGTCCGTCCTGAATGGCCTTCGCGATGTATCTTGTATGTGTGATACTATTTCGAGAGCTAGATGGAAATTGCCCAGGGCACCATGACGCGCTTCAATTGAAAGGTACTAGTGACTGCGGGGTTAAAATTTCCTAGCTTTGGCTAGATAGCTAGAACTGCACTCACTTGGCAACTTTTTTTCCACATTTTTCACCTTTCTATATCATAATGCTAGAGTTTAAAGAACAAGTACCATGATATCCATGATTCGAATCTATCTTGAGCGAAGGATTACGTAAATATCTTTGATGTAGAAATGGAATAGTCTTGTTCAGTGAGCTCAACATAAGTACTTTGACAGTGTGAGTGAGAAGTCACCGGTGAAATTGAACATGATCCGACTCAACGTGCACGTACATTCCCAAGCCTTTTGATCAAAAGTCAAACATCTGCACCTATTTCCCCACCGAAAGCTTTAAAATGATTGAATGATGCAGCTCACCCACACCATGATTTCAATCAGATTCCTAATTGTTACTTCAATCGAGATTTGCATTGCAACCAACAGCAATTGCAGTTAAGGTTGTTTAGCTCAAGAATGGCATTTCCAAATTCGAAGTCGATCTTCACAGGGCGGGTGTGAACTTATTGCCTAAAATGAAGACTTTCGGTGCCGCTTAATTATGGTCTGAAGATGATCTCAAACTTTGTCATGATTCAACAAATTGTTTTGTAGGATTCAATTTTTTTGATCAATTAATGAATGATATGAGGGGCTTTGACATCATTTCTTAGAAATTTATTTAATGAATAATTATATGATTTTGAATGTATACAAATTGATAATCTAAAGACACCACGTGCAATTCAAAGACATTGATGTTGTAATATGCCCATCACATATAACTTATTAAATGCAAATTGTGGCATACAATCATGTTTTTCATCTGCACATTGTTTTCCTTCATTTTTTCTTACTAAATCCTTCAAACATCCAAACATCCAAATCTTTTTGGTGCCATTGTCTTGCAACAAGACTTGTTCTTGTATATATTATATGAAATGATGAACCCCAAAGAGTTAAGTACTATGACTTTTACCATAGATCTCATTTCACTAGACACATTTGTCAATTTTTCCATTAACTAAAACATTGTTTAATTAGCTCTAAGAAGATGAGACCTATAACCAAGGTACTTTGCTAACGGCAATGATTCAATTTATGGACCAATAGATGCATTCTTCATAATTATGAACATGACAATAATCTTGAAAATTATCCATCAACCACTTTTGGGTTTCAACAATCTTCTGGAGTTAGTCTATTTAATGGAGACAACAAATGAAAATGAATAGCTATAAATATGATACCTTTATGAAAAAATTGGATGCTATTCTCTAATTTTTGAATTTCAAAATGCAATGCTCTGAAATGTTTAAGCGTCAAAAGTCAAATCTACAACCTTTCAAAAAATTGTGTCCAAAGCATCCACCTCTAAAAGTTTATTGTCATTAGCTTCTATTGCAGTGGAAGAATGCTAAGTTTTATTTCAAATTCATTTACAAACCAAAGGAATTACAAAAAATCATAGTTGGCAAATAAAACATGAATTTGAGTATGTCTGATTTTATTGAACCTTTAGGTATGCTACTTATTATAATCAATATATATAGATTAAAGAAATCTATATTGCAAAGTTCCTTTGTAGCACAATACTTTTAATTAATACCGACATTTCTTTGTAGTTTGTGGACTCCAAAGGAATTTTTGCCATTCCAACTCTCAATCGTTCTTGTGAATTAAGCCTTGAGAGACCAACCATCTAAAATGTCAGATAAATATTAGGGTCACCTTTTAAATAAAAAATGGGGGTGTCGACTGTCAAGGTTTCCAAAGATACGTACTCTCTCAATTAACTCCTAAATGCCCAAAGCACCATATTTTGGTGTCAAGTAACTTTGAAATTGAATAAAGTCTTACCAAAGTATTATTTAGGATATTTTATTTTTTACTTGAATAACCTTTAAAATCTATTTTAGGCATCAAAAATTCAATTTGAATTTTTTCAGTGATTTTTCTATTGAAGATTTTGTACACAAGTGTCCATTGTGGCAAATCTTGATTTGTTAGTGTTAGAGAATCTTGGAGATGGGACTCAAAAAAAACACTAGATCATGGGGGAACAACTACATTGGAAATTCATTTAAGAAAATTGTAGAGTATATTTTTTGAGAAGTCCTAAATCAAATATGGCTATGTGTGTTATATACTTATGTACTTTCACCTCATATTTTTTTTCTTTTCATTATTACAATTTTAGATTTGACTTGTAAAAAGAAGATTGAAAGACTTTAAATCACTTTCACAATTTAAACACTCACTTTCTTGATCAAACATTATATAATCTTTCAATCCATACGTGATGTTTTTGATGTTTTATTTTCTAATGTAATCCACAACACGTGTAGTTTGAATTTGTACATACCATTATAATTTTTATAATTTTTAAAAAATTGATAAAACTCTTAAATATAAGAAATTATGTTAAAATGGCAGTAAATATTCCATGTGCCGTTTTCAGAGCGCCATGTCTAAACTGGAAAAGTGACATCTAAGACACGTGTAGATTTCAAAAATCTAGGACTTATATAGATTTCAGACTAAGTGGTCAGAAATGTGAAAATGTCATCTACAACACATGTAGATTTCAGACATGTAGGAAGATATAGATGTAAGAAAAATCTGGGCCAATTGTACATTTCAGATTGCCTGATCTAAATTGTAAAAAACTACCAGAGTTGTAGAGTTTTGCCATTTTAATGAAATTGCCCATTTATGAAAAGTTGGGTTTTTTCAGTGTTTAGATGTTTTAGTTTTGAGCAAGCACGAAGAAGCTCAGAATCACTACAAGAGAAAGGGGTGTTTTAAGTGTATTTTTAAATATAGTCTTAGAAATAAGATATTAAGTAATGACCTTTATGTAGATTTTTAGTAAAAATTTACTAAAAGTACACGTATTTTTAGTAAATTTTTACTAAAAATCTACATAAAAGTCAATATAAAGGTCATTAGTCTCATTACTTAGTATCTTATCTTTAGGACTATATTTAAAACACCCCTTTCTCTTGCAGTGAATAGGTTTAACTTCCAAGGACATTTAGGGATGTTAATAGTCTAATTTTGTGAGTTTTCACACTTGCTAGCGAGGCAATTGTCATTTTCATTTTAGACTGTGTCACATGAAACCTAAATCATGTTATGAGTGTCAAATTTTATGCCCTGCGGCGAAGGAGGTCTCGCAAGTAGGCTCACCCAGTCTGCCTATTTAAGAGGCCTCATCCGTCTCATTTGAGTCATTCTTTTCAACAAACTTGTGCTCATTTGCAGCTTCAATTGCAGTTGGTGCTTCGTGTGGCATCTGCGGAGATCGATCCAGGTCCTGATCACCATGTCGACTTTCGTGTAAGCTGCCACTACATTACTCATGTCCTAGCTACTCAATTCAATTCCTTGCTATAAACTACTTAGTTAATGGTGCATGCATGCCTGTAATCAAATGGTACTCGCTCGTAGCCAGGGAAATTATATATCCTCGTTCCCCTTCAGGAAATGTATATCAGGAGTTGCCCAGGTGAGTTTGCATTAATTAGCTTGCTAGGAATTCGGAAATCAGGGCAACAAGAGGCAATCAGGGAAAAATCTGTGACCCAAATTTTCCCTGTTAACAACACTGTACTGTACATAGAATTATGGGGAATGGCATGGCAATCCGGGAAGCAGAGATAATCTCCCTTCGATCAACTACATTTATAACTACAGTTTAGTGTACAAGAAAGTTGCTCTCTTCCTTGTCGAATTCCAGCTGCATATATGTATGCTCCTCGACACAACAATTTCCTTACGAGTGAACTCATATTTGTTAGAATCTATCAGTAGCCGATTTCAGTGAAAGCGGTGCAATTTTCAGGCACATTTTGCCGGGTAGTTTTAAGCACTTGGACGATTAAATGATGGCGCTCAATCTGTATAATTACTGATTCATCGGCGTCTGATTTCAATGAATAAGACCATCAATCAATTTGTTAATTTACTGGCACATTTCATGTAGCAAACATCTGCGAATATATAGCTCACTAGGAAACTAGAACCGGAAAGATTTGATCATGAAATTTTACGGGATTGGAAAGAGCTAGCGATCCAAGTCGCGCCCACGTTCTGCCATTCTCATCGACATAACGAAATGGACGTTCGTTCATATGTGAAACTAGCTCAATGTAATGAAGTACTGAGAAAGATATGATATCCCTTAACTGTTGTTAAATAATTGCAGGCTGAAACATTTTCCCGGGATGCGAGCGGAGGGAGACTACAGCTACGTGTCCATGGCGCAGCAGGAGCGCTACCTGCTGCATCTGGAGCGTGACAGGACAGAGCGCATTCGCAACGACATCTGCAAATTGCATGATACTAATCAAGACTCGATCGGCAAACCGCAAGAACACGACCCGATCTCGATCTCCAAACTTCAGGATCCTGATCAGCTGATCGAACAACGTCGACCCCAGGACCCAGCACGGGATTCCCCAACTGCACAGCCTGAGTTCGAATTCGCTGACGTCGACGAGTTACCTGTCTCCACAATATTCACCGACGATTCATATTTAAATGTGGTCGAAGGTCTATCGTCCACTGTCGTCGTCGCCGCTCCGCCACTTCGAGTAGCCCGTGCCCTGGACACGGTCTCCACCAGCCGAGACTCCGTGGGCTGCTTGTTGTCCGCCATGCTGCAGGGGACTGTGCAGGCGTGGACTTGGTTCCACGACCTTCTGTTTCCAAGAATCTATTTCAGGGGGCGTGACTTGAGATGCAACCCTGATTCCCAGTAGAACATCGATCAATTTTCGTTTTTACTGGCGGAATTCATTCGAAATTCGCGACAGTGACGGTTTTCATTTCCAGATCTAGCTAGATCTAGACGAGCGTCTGATCGATCGAGAACTGAACTCATTGCCATGATTTCGATCATTCTGGTTTTCTTGAGCAAATCGTTATGCGAAGAATCCCTCCCCGCTGCGTATATATATCTAAGATTGGGTGAGCTAGTTTTGAGCAGATTTCTGATTGACAGCCGTGATTGTGTCCCATGCGGCCATGCATGAGTAAGTTGTTGTTTTCCGGTCTCATATCGACAATTATTTGCAAATTATGGGCAATTTCGTTAAAATGGCGCCATTTCGCTAGTTTGTCAGTTTTTACAGTTTTGGGGGTCTGAAATGTACAACAGTCTTAGATGTTTGAAATATGTATCTTTCCTAGATGTCTGAATCTACAACTGTCTTAGATATCACTTTTACAATTCAAACCATGTGGTCTATAATCTATAATAGTCCTAGATTTCTGAAATCTATGTAAGTTAAGGATTTCATAAAATACATACCTATCCTAAAGGTCACTTTTATAGTTTGGACCAGGCGGTCTGAAAATGGCACATGGAATACCACCAATTTAATGAAATTGCCTAGAAATTGCAGTTGAGGTCTGTTGAGCGCACACGGATTTCCACCATGACGGCAACCTTATGCTCTATGCTGCAATGCAAATATTAACCCTAGAACACTCTATGCTCCAAGCTTGCCAATGTTCTAGGGTTAATATTTGCATTGCAGTGTAGAGCAATTTATTGCAATCATTCAGGTTATTTAATTTGATGGGCAATTTTTTTTAAATGGTGAAATTCCTCAACTTAGGCAGTTCTTACAGTTCAAACCGGGCAGTCTGAAATGTACAATTGTCCTAGATTTCTTAAATATTTACCATTCCTAGATATTTGAAATCTACATGATTCATAAATGACACTTTCACAATTTAGATTGTACGGTTTGAAATCTATACCAATGGGCAATTTTGTTAAAATGGTGGTATTCTATGTGCCATTTTCAAATTGCCCAGTCTGAACTGTAAAAGTAACATCTAGTACATTTGTAGATTTTAGAAATATTTGGTTTATATAGATTTTCGAGATCTAAGACATATATAGATTTCAGATTTTAGGGTTTGGATTTTAAAAGTGACAACTAGGATATGAGTAGATTTTAGAAATCTAGAAAAGGTATAGATTTCAAACATCTAAGATAGTTGTACATTTTAGACTGCCTGGTCTGAATTGTAAAAATTGCCAAAATAGCGGAATGGCGCCATTTTAACGAAATTGCCCATACCAATACTATATTTTTTAAATGTATAGTTTCTATATTTGTCCTAGATGTGAACTTTGACTATTCAAACCGGGTAGTTAGAAAATGGCACATGGAATACTATCATTTCAATGAAATTGCCCATCTTGAGAGATATTTTCAAGTTGTAGTTCATGTAGAACTAGGGAGGAGGGTGTTCATTGTATGAAATGAAGATTTCAAATTGTGCCACTATATTATCAATATTGATGTTGAATGCCACCATTAGTAATTATTTATCTCATGTCACAAGTGTACGTACTTGATATTTGAAAACGTTGTAATGATACATTCAAGAATTCCATTGCTACCACCACAAACTTCTACTTACAAATGTCTTGTTTTCATTTTCATAATACGGTAAGTTGATTTATCCTATTAGTAAGGGTCAAAAATTAGTATTATTCCTCCAAAAGTAAAAAAAGTGAAAATAGGAATAATACAATATAATAGTATTTTAGCCTATATTGATTTAAATATTGAAAATAGTACGACTTGGAGAAATTAGTGTCACATGTATCAATAATATAAATTAGTGTCAAGTTAATGCTTTACATTTTTGAACCATTGCTCAATTTAGTCTCTCTCTTTAACGAAGATAATAAAAAACAAAGGAGGTCTTCAGTTCCAAATTTGATCAAGCAATCCATATTTAAGAGGCTATGCTATCCTAGCACTATGATATCTTATTTCTACAAATTCCTTGTCCTCATTTTAAATTGACATGTGCAATAATGATTACATATAAGATAGCAACTGCTAAGAAAATTTAGAAGTTTCTAAAAAAAATTAGAAAGATAATGTACTTTTACTTTAATATAAAAGGACTTTTATTTTAATATAATGGAGCTTTTAATTTAAAGCAAAAGGATAAGGCAATTAGGCATGGTGGGAAAGTATATATAATTAAGAATTCTATAATGAAAATATTATTATCTCAAATGTATTTATTTGTAGAGTGGATATATTTCAAAGTCTAGAAGGTAATCTAGTTGTTGTTGGATCATTTGTTGAATGGTTCATGACAATTGAAGAATATTGAACTAAAGATTATATCAATAATTGATATTAGATTGGAATATAGATCATAACATTAGAGTTAGTAGAGATTGTTATAGTGTCTTTAAACCATGACGCAACATAAATGCTCTCTCTCGTGCCCTCTGTTGCATCTAGAGCAAGAAAATACAAAGCACATTTGCAAACTAAGCAACAAACTATAGGATTATGACCAATCTATCAAACATCATTTTCAAAAACCCTCACAGGGTTCCACGGCATCTAAGTTTGTCATTACTAAATTGCCTGTATTGATTCACTCCAATAATCAAAATGTGGTTAGAGCTCCATCATCTAGAGCCTCCACTATCGTTGCTCCACCACTTCAAGAAGTTGTAGACCTTGTCCCTGGTCAAGTCCACCGGGGCTACTCAATATCTGCTATACTACAAGGGGCTCAACAGGCATGGACTTCGTTCTACAACCTTTTGTTTCCACGAATATATTTCAGGGGTCGAGACTTGCGATGTAATCCTACATCTCATTGATTCAAACATCAATTTTGTTATATTGGAGGAAATTCGTGACATTGATGGTTAATTAATTCAATTCCAGACAAGCGTTTGAAGAATAAATTTTCTCCATTTATTTCTAAATTTTTGAGCTTTATATAGGTCAATCAATGTCATAGTTTTAGATTGAATTACATCAATATACCTAAATTGAAGTTTTATATACATAGTTGTGTAGATAGATCCATTTACAAATTTTAAATCAAATGACAATAAACTTGTTGTTTTGAGCTCTAGACTTTGGCATTGAAGGTTTGCATCATCAATTTTGTTGAAATTGGCTCAATTTCGGCACCAAAATTGTGATCCAATTCTACACAAATTTCTAAAAACTAGGACTAGTATAGAATTGCATCTCAGCAAGGTAGCAAACATGTCGTGAAGCTGTGGAATATGCCAATTTATTCAAATTGACAATTCTACATTGACACTTGGTTTGAAAATTATAAAATATTCTTTCAAAATTTCATTTTTAAAATTAAAAAAAACTTGATAGAAGACTTTATGTGTGCCACAAATAAAAATAACAAAATAATGAAAGATTGAAATAAAAATTGTCAGAAAAAATTAATGTTGGATCAAATACTTTTTTTGTGTGAACATTAATGTTGTTTCAAAATTTGTTGTGAAGTCAATCTTTTTTCATGCTCAAAGTTGGGTCATGCTCTTTACAACATAAAATTAATACTAATGTTGTCTTAGAATTTGTTGTTTTTAAATATTGCCTAACCAACTATGGTTGCTTTTATACTATAGCATTGCCTTAGAATTTTGCGTAAGTCGTAGAGCATTGTTCTCACACTACCTTGTTGCGAGCCTTGTTGACTTACTCTAAAATTCATCCAACACATATGTTTGCTACACCTTGTGTCAAAATTTTGAAAATATTCATATAAAATAGACTTTGTAGGAATCTACCTCAAAATTCTCTATTGTCTATTTGACAACTGATTAGTCATGTTGGTCCTCTATTGGCCTTCAAGAGTCATTAAAAGATATTTGAACTCTTCACAAGATCCTTTAACTTTATTAAGTTAAAAATCTATTAAAAGAAGCCTAAAGGCAAGAACCTACTAAAAACACCACATAAACATCACCCTCTTATGTAATGTACAATTCATCGGCTTAACACATATTATTTTGTACAATGTGGAGCATGACCATTTTATTTATTAAAAAGACATGAGTTGTTTATTCTTCTCAGAGAGGATAATTTTGAATGATAATTTTATTGAAATTATTTAATTTTGAATATAATGAATACAATCAAATTTCATTTGAAGTTATTGAATTTAGAAAATAATGAACACAAGTCCCATTTGAAAGTCTTTATTCTATTAATTGAAATTTTCACTAGATTAGATGCAATTGTCTTCAAATGAATAGACTTGTACAAAATAATAAAACAAAAGAATCTAGTATCTCATTTTTCTACAGTCATTACTTTCTTGAGATTAGGTCATTTGATACAACAACCAACTTGCGTGATTTATTTGGTTGCAAAATGATGAAGTTTTCCCAAATCCTCCATAGATGACCTTCTCAAAGGTCCAAAAATCCTCAAATGTAATGTCTATTTTGATCAAAGTGTTCATTTCCATAAGATATTATTTAGTGTAAGAAAACAAATTCATTAGAAGAGTTTTCAAGCCATTGGGAGACCTCGAGTTCTCCAACGTTCCCGGACTATAGGAACATCGCAGAACCAGCAGTCCGACGTGGTACAGAGACTAGCATGTTGGACTATAGTAATGAATTAATTTTAATTTTTTTTAATAAAAATTAATTAATTTTTAATAAAATTTAAATTTTTTATAATTTTTATAATTTTTTAAATAATTAATTAATCAGACTGTCCGGCCATGGTTTGCAGCATGAAGAACCATGGCCGGAAGGTTTCTCACAGGCCTCATTTCTCCCCTAATGTTTGAAGGTTCCTAGAATATGCACTTTGTTATTTACATATGTGACATCTCCATGCTTTTCTACAAATTCAATTGGCACTCTATTTTGCACTAAATGTTTCCAATGTGCTTCCCAAAGTCCCAAAGTGTTGACAATGGTTCAAAATATCCTAGTTAATACTTTCTTTATCTTGATGTTTTCAATTCATGTGTGGCCTACAATTAGCTAGGTCTAACTTTATTTAAGAATAACCCTAGAAGAACGTTGACCAAGTTCAAAAAGTGACAAATGGATGACTTTCAAGATTATTGTGTATAAATGAAGAATGCATCTATTGGTTCATAAATTGAATAATTTTTGGCAAAGCACCTTGGTGATAGGGCTCATCCTTTTAAGGTTAAAAAATATCATATTCCTACATTATCTATGAGCTTTTCTATTTACTTCAAATTTGCAGTAAATCATATTTGACATTTGTAGAATTATGCAAAAATAAACTTGTAGAGTTTAAATTCATAATTTATGCTCAATGAGAACAATGAAAGTAAAGAAGGGCCTTTTATTTCTTGTGAACCTTGTGCATTACTTATTGGAGTTAGAAAAAGTGACTACTCCACTTATTGTAATTGTTTGGCTCTATATTTTCACCTTTTGATTTTTCTTAAAAGCAAATTTCTTGGAGTACCATAAGTCATCCAAAAACAACTAATATCTCAATTTCCAGATTGTTTAACCTCTTTGTATTATTAATTTGTTAGTTGAATTAGAACAAATAAGTCTTTTTTTAAATTTTTTAAATTTTGTATGCTTATACTGACCAAATTTAGTACTCATATTTGTACCTAACCATCTTGAGTATTCAATGTCGTATAAAGGCTCAATTGTGAGTAAACCAAAATTCTCATTTAATAAGGCTCAAGGTGACAAGGTTGGCTAGAAAATAAATTTTACTTTCACTTCAAACATTATCATCTTGTAATCTACAAAATCAGAACAGCTAAATATTTTCCAACAAATTACCATAATGCTTTACTATATGTTTCTACCTTTGAATTTAAGAAGAAGAAGAAAAAAATCTTATTTTAAATTTTGGTTGATGCACCCCAAAATTGCAAATTTTGACAAAATATTCTCTCCAAAAATACACTCAATCCTACGGTCCTCTATGGGTTAACTCTTGAAGAATGTAACCCTATTACCTTGCCTATTACCAAGGTAGAGTCAACCAAAAATCATTAGAATTGTAAATGAATAGGTGCAATTTTTATATCTATTTATAGTTTCCTTGAAAGTCATTCATCATGCACTTTTAGTCCTTGATGTCTTTCTCAAAATTAACCTTGAATAGACAAAGCTTATCACTACGTATGTTAGTTAGCCGCAAATGACTAATGAAGTGTGTTCAATTCATTAGAGAAAATGTCGAGCCTTTGGAGGGCCGCTCCACGAGTGGATAAGGGAGGTCTGACTTGAATTTAATTTGCACTTTTGAAGAGGAAAGGGATATTTTTCCCCTATTCTCGCTCAGCTGCCATATGAAAGTGCAGAGTGACGTGATTGAAGAGGTATAATAATAGTTGTTGATTTGCATTGGTTAATGTGGATTTACTTGAAAAGCTGTCAAAAATGGGTGTAGTGCACGAGGAGATTTAAATTGTTCACTGTGGACCCTTCTTTGAATATAGTTGTGCCATTGATGAACAAGTATATTCAATCAAATATGGAGTGAACAATTTTGATCAGCTTGTACACTACAATTATTCTTTATAACATGTCAGAATAGAATCTAACTGCATTTGGCAATATTCACCCAAGCTGATACTACAAATCTAACACTTTTCATAGGCTCCCTAATACTCCTTTAATAGCTGTGTTTGTCACAACGGAGCGGCCTTTTGGAGGCCTCAAACTTTCTCCAATGTCTTTATTTGTCTAGTAAGTTTTCTTTAGAGTCATTCATCAGACAATTCAAACAACCTTTGCAGGGTAATTAGGGACACTACAACAGGGTTGTCATACTGGACGGGTCAGAGTGATCGGACGGGACGGATGGACGGACGCTCCGGACGCTCCGGACACCTTTCATTTTTGAAATTTTCCAACACTGAAATCAAAGTGCGAATGTTTCCATCAAGGGTGGGGACATCAATGAAGGGCAATTTTAGTCTACCGGGGCGCGGACGGCAAGGCGCAAACGTCACATCATTCCTACACGTCCCCGCCCGGCCCTTTCGCGTCCCCACCCGGCCCCTTCACGTCCCCACCCGGGCAAGATGCGTCCCTGCCTCGACCTTGTCACGTTCCCGGACGGCAGGGAACGGAGGTCCTACACTAAACTTTGGTATAAATTTAGTCATGGGATTCTTCCTTCCCATAGAGGAAGGAGAACCAATTAATGTAGTCAGCCCTTAATTTGAGCACGGGGAATATCTTCAAGTCAATGGCTACATTAAGAGGTCCAACCACTTTTTGATTTCAAAGACAACGTATTGAAGCATGTCACTCCCTTCTTGAGGCCGGACTTCAAGTTCTTGCCTTCATCAAGCACTTGAGAAGTAGGACCCATGTAAAGTTGGAAACCAAAAAAAAATTAGAAAATGAAATTGAACTTCCAAACAAGAAGTACAAAATTTGTGTGAAAAAAATCCCAAAGAGTTTGGAGTCCTAATGAAAGTCAAGGTACATATTTGTTTAAATTTGAGTTTAAGGGTTTATATTTTATGCTTCTAAAGAAAAGGTATTTGTGATTTTGGATTCGAAGTTTACAAATCAAACCATTACCAACGTATACTTTTCAAGCTTTTGATTTAAGTCTTCATTTTTTCAATACGAAGCTACAAGCTTTCAGATTTAAATCAAATACAAATTATAATGCTTTTAAATATGCTTGAAGGGTTTTTTTTTGGAAAAAAAGGCTACAAGGATTTAGGTCTTGAAGACTTTAACAACAAATTCTTGTCATGGGAAAAATAAAAGGGGTCGGTATTGAAATGAAATACTAGTTAAGTGATTTTTTAATTCAAGGGCAATGGTTTATTTTGCATATGGGGATAGCAAAGCGGTTTGGGTCTTTGAGAATGAAATGAAACATTACCCAAATTGTTTATGATTTCAAATATTCAATCATTGGACTCCACCCTTTAATTTGTGTAATGGGATCCTAGAACTCTAAACTCTAAAGTCTAAGACTTAGGAGGGGATAATATTGAAATGAAATACTAGTTAAGTGATTTTTTAATTCAAGGGCAATGGTTTATTTTGCGTATGAGGATAGCAAAGCGGTTTGGGTCTTTGGGAATGAAATGAAGCATTACTCAAATTGTTTACGATTTCAAATATTCAATCATTGGACTCCACCCTTTAATTTGTGTAATGGGATCCTAGAACTCTAAACTCTAAAGTCTAGGACTTAGGAGTGGATAATATTGAAATGAAATACTAATTAAGTGATTTTTTAATTCATGGTCAACGGTTTATTTAATTATTTTGGGCATGGAATCTTCAAACCCTTGGAGGGAGTTCAAATTTGGCTTGGAGGGAGTTCAAAATTGGCTTGGAGGGAGTTGAAGGAGGGAGTTGAAGACTTGCTTTAAAATTAGAATTTTGAGTGGATGTCCGCGCCCAGACGTCCGCGCCCTGTCCAGATGTCCACGCCCTTGCCACACGTCCACGCCCCTGTCCACACGTCCGCGCCCTGACCCTTGGAGGAAAAAATATGCAAGAATTCCGTCCACCAACGATGGGGGGGAGTGAAATTGACCTTCAAATTTGAAATTGGCATGGGATTCTTCCTTCCCATGGAGAGAGGGAAAGTGGGAAACCAATTAATGTAGTCAACCATTAATTTGAGCCCAAGGAATATCTTGAAGTCAATGGTTGTATTAAGAGGTCCAACCACTTTTTGAGTTGAAAGACAATTCATGGAAGGATGTGTCTCCTTTCATGTGTCGCCCTTGTCCTTCTTCGCTTCTCCAAGGACTTGAGAAGTAGTCCCCACACCCAAAAAATGAGATTTCTAGAAAATTAAAATTAACTTGCACACTTTCAAGAAAACAAATATAATTAGATGCTAGAAGTTTTTGGATTCGTAACGGAAAACAAGGTACACATTTTTTTAAATTCAAGTTGAAGACTTAAAGGATGAATTTTAGAGTTCTCCAAATAGAAACTAAAACGGTTTGGAATTCCCTAAAAAAATGAAACACAAGTTATATTTTGTAGAGTTCTAATACTTCTCAATTATTTTTGATAATTGGATCTACAAGGGTTTTGAATTCACATCATTAATGTATTACAATGTATTCAAATGTAGTTTAAGGGTTATTTTTGAAAATAGAGGCTACAAGGATTTGGAAAGGAAACAAAGTTTTGAAATTTGGGGGGATCATTCCTTGTAATTTAAGGTATACACATGAGTTAAGAGGGTATTTTATGTGGGGCTATTTACCTTAATTATTGCATTTAAGATGACCGTATTTTTACATAAAAAGCTAAAAAGGGCATATTTCCAATACCTTATAGTTTTTATAAATTCATTCATGCAAGTTTTTAAATGGATCTATCTTACATATAAAATTTAAATGTCCAATTTTCTCCCACCCCCACCTTTCTTCACAAATTTTCTCTTCCATCTACTGCAACTATGTATGGGGTAGACATTGTGAAATTAACAATAATCAATTGAATTCAAGTGGCAATTTTTAACCCATAAAGGCCAATTGTCCATTGAATGAACAATTGAAACTTTAGGTAGGTCCCTATGAAGTCAATTTTGGTCAAATGTTCATAAAATTTGGACACAAGATGTGAACATGTATCTTCTTAGTGGAAATATAATTTCTTTCTGCCCTAAATTTTTTTGGTAGCCCTTGCAATTTGAGCATCTTTGGGCGTCTTTTGCAAAAAATCTCATCAACTATTGAAATTTGGCATTTACGTTACTAATAAAATATGGCATACAATTATCAAAAGTAATTTAGTTCTCAAATCACATTCTCAAAGGAGTCAAACTTTATTAGCTATGTTAGGGTGGCTTCAAGAAAAATAACCTTTTCTTCTAACCTCAAGCCCTATTATCTTGCAATATGTGAAGTCAAAGTTTTTGAAATTTTTCCCAAATATTCTAAATATTTGTCTCTAATTTTTAACCATTTGGATTCCAAATTAAAAAATATCTCTTTGCACAAGAACTCATCAAAAAAAGGCCAGTGTATTGCCAATGCATTTAACCTCTTTGCATTGCAAGTTGATTCAAATTTTTTATGAGTGAATCCAACATCATATATTTATGAATAGTCAAAATCCTCATTTTTGTGTAGACCAAATATTTTACTCTAAAAGGGCTTGAAGTTTGTTGATCCTAGTTTGCAAGAATGAAAATAAAGATTTTTTTTCTCACTTCAAACATTATAATCTTTCAATCCACAATTCCACATGGTCAAATGGGCTGAAATTGTTTCTACACGTTGTTATAACTACATAATACATTTTTATACAATTGGATTTTTTTCAAATAATTTTTTATTTTAGACAATGCATCAAAATTAGCAATTTTGGATTCTTCCTCTTCCAAAACACCCTCTAGTCTTTAGGGGTTAATAACATTGAACACTTTAGAATTCCTAATGAAACTATTCCATGAAAATCTCATTCAATATGAGTGTGATTAACACATAAGGTAGCTAGTAAGGTAGCAACACCCATAACCGTCAAATTAAGCAATTCAACATAGTTGGAGGCACTTTTTTTTAGAAAAAATATTTTTTTAATATTAGCAACTGAAAATCATGAATTTTCAAAAAAAGAATTAGAATTTTTGGATAAGGCATCTAATCTCTGTGAATTTTCAAAGTAGAACTCACTAAGGCACCCTAAACCACACTCTACTAAAGTTGCCTTGATTGTAGTTCCAAAATCTAAAAAAATCAGAGCCTACCAACCACAATTAAGAATTGGCACGGTTTCAAAGTACATTTGGAGACACTTTAAGGGAACTCTACTATCGAAGTATGGGTACACTAATGGTTATGGGCGTTGCTACCTTATGGCTTCAAAGCTTAGAGTTAAATGAACTATTAATTCTATCTTCATATTGTACAATTTTCAGTTTGTTGAACCCACTAAGGTAAATCTTCCTATTCATACAATGTGACAATTTTTCCACTTTTAGTTGATGTCTTACATTTACATTTAGTTTGTTTTTATATAACACTACAAGTACCATGGCACAATTTTAGTGGACCGCCTTTCATCATAGATTTTCTTGAATATGTCCATTTTATCACCCATATGAAATTATTTGTCTACATCTATACTCATCATATTATGAAAAATTTGCATGACTTCTATTTGTCAAGGCTAACTTATTAATAAAAATTCCTATTATATGATGTTTTTACATACCCTAATTTATATATATTAGAGTGTGTAGCATTTCATGAACCTTATAGTAGCTCTACAAATTATATAAAATTTGCCCCCTTTGAATTAAATGAACCCTATCTTTTAACTCACGTAGTTTTCTAAAAACCGTAAGTGTTCCCCTCGGGAATGGAACTCTTGAGTACTAGTTTTAATTTATATACCTCATCATTCTCATGTGCGTTGTTGTACATCCTAGTGATCCTACCACAATACCACCTCATATGCATATAAATATATAATGAACTCCCATTTCTACTCTCAAATGCAAAACATGATGATACATTATTGCTTAGATACATGCTGACATGATGACACATTTTTGCTTGGAAGAGCATCAAGCATGTGTATTTCACGGTTGCTACAAATTTCATACATAAAGATACGGACATATGGTGAAAATCTTGTAATATGCAATTTGGTCTTTCTTCCATCATGACAATTGTAATATTGTATGACTTCTGTGAATTTATGAATGTGTAGTAAACAAAGTAGCAAACAACTAATTATGTTTGAATTGATTTTCTAGAGTTTGATATACACAAAAAGCTTAGAATCATTCCGTTTTGATCAATGAGTCAAAAATTATGAGGATTTTCTGTTTGTGGGCAGTTTTGGATTTCCTGCTCTAAAATAAACTTTGACATCCTTTATCTTATCCAATTTTCAATATTTTTGGACAAAAATAAAATTATAGGATGTACATACATTATTACAACATTTTGACCATTGGAATTGTAAATTTTCAATTCCATATTTAAATTGTAAATAATTTAGTATTTTTAATCATTCTCTAGTACTACCTACTTACTATTTTTTTCCTATATGTTGTACTATTCCAAATGATCTGAAAATTTTCAAGCATGTGGCTAACTTGTCTAAGAAAACAAATCCAAAGAAGCACCACCATTTAGGTCATTTTTTCATAGAAATGTGAGCTTGTGAAGTGCAGCTGCCTTGCTTTTCGCAGGGTCAAAAAAATGATTTTAGTTAATTTCAAATTTTGAATGCTTATATCTTGCAATCCACTTGGTGGAAATGTCTGAAATTTTTACCACAAGTTTTTGATACTATATAATACAACATCCTACGGTTAGATACGTCAAAAAAAGTTTTTAATCAAAATTTTGGTAGTTGTACTAGAAATGACAGTTTTAGAGAGTTTTTGGTGAAAACATAGTGACGGTCCTTTAAGGGTTAAAAAAAGTCAACTTTAGTGTTGACCACATCGGACGGGCGAACCGGATGGACGGGCAAACCGGACGTCCGTCCGGTATGACAACCCTGCACTACAACCCTTAAAGGACAAAGGATTTTAAAAAGTGATGTAGGAAATCATTTCTTTCCATTACCATATGAATCATTGCCTTCATTGGTTTAAGAAATCGCAAAAGCACTCATTGGAAGTCAAACTACTGTTAGTAGAAGACCCCCCACTTAAGTTTCACAATAAAATTCTGAAGATGAATAGTTACACTTTTGTCCTATTGGTGAAGGATTCCTTGTCATCCATCAGACGCTAAATGTCCGTGTCGACGTTGAAGGATTAACTGATTTAGAGGCCAAACCATTCCCATCGAGTCCAATTGCTTGAATTTCAACCTCTTGTCCAATCACAAGTGAGAATTTCAGGCCTCATGTACACAACAAATTGGTCCAGCCTCCAGGTGTAAAGGCGTTCCTTAGATTCCATTCCCATCAGAAAATTCAGATTCCAAGAAAAGTGAGATTCGAAAGGAGTATCGTACCGGTAGTCTCCCGCTCACTCGCCATGGCCTAGTCGTCTACCAAACGTGGCTTTCACTTTTCCTCCAGATGTTACAGTACACCACCGTTGTACGTACTGCGCTGTGCAGTAGAGTGGGGCGCCCGCCCGGTGGATTGGATTGCCAAGCGCGGAAATGGTGGCGGTGGTGAGCATCCAGTGCCTAGCCTGCAGATAACACGAGTGAATCCATCCACGGGAATCCTAGCTAGCTCCGTGAGTCAATTGAAAACGCATTAATTCAGTCTCTTGGAACAGAGTGACAGATGGCCGGCGCGGCCTGTGGGCCTGGAGGAGGACCACTCAGTGCCGCCATGGATTGAATCTCTCCCATTGGGACCACAGCAAGCAAGCAAGTGCCGGGATTGCAATGATCTCTGAAGTTGCAGACAGACAGTTCCCGACTCCGTTCCAAAGCCTAGCTACAGTACGTACATCACGTGTGAGTACGTGTGAGACATTGCAAAAAGCGTCAAGATTGATTCATTCAAAAGGATGAGGCCAAAAGATCGATCGGTGCAGTGGTCGAATTCTCCGGCAATCACTTGCGCTACTACTGAGGTAAGGTGCTGTAGGAGGTGTGCACAAATTGTCATTCAGTCAAGGCGGTTCACGTCACCCTGATATATGATATACTACAGCTAGCTAGAGTAGCCAACGATTGAGTTGCGACTGACTCCTCAAATACTTTCATGTACTGAATTAGTCTCCTGTCGCATGCTTTCATTACATGATTGCTCCATGGCGCAGAAATTGCGGTTGGAATCAGTTGTACAGGAATTATCACTATCACTAGGGGTGCGCTTCAATCGTAATTCCATCCTCTCCACTCTCCATCTTGGAATTTATAGCTTGGAACGTACATAGCATTGTTAACGATGTTTAAACCATTCATTCCCCCTTGGAGAATGAATGGGATAATCCCTCCCTGGATCTTTGGAAGTAAATTTAGTTTAATTTGCAAAGAATCATTGGTTGGGCGGAGAGAGAGATGGATTGCATGAAGATGGGAGATTGGGGGCATTCCAAGGTTGTCACACCAGGTGGATTCACTACTAAAAAATTAAGAGGGTGACTGGGTTTGCTATGTTTTCTAGCCAATCATTTTGGAACATGATAAAGTTTTCGAACACCTATTATGTACATGTACCCAATCATAGTTTACATATACACGGTAGGTGTCACTTTATCTATTCCAAAATATTGCTAGAAAACATAACAAATCCACCCTTTTTGCCAATAGCGATTGTCCTATTTGTCCACCTCTAACATTGACCTTGACTTGTCCAATGTAACAACCTTGAAGTTGTCACATTGTTCAGATCGTTTGTTTTGTGTGATGGATGAACACACATTCTGCAACCATGACCCATTTGATGTGACAACTTTGGATTGGGGAAAGTCAATGGATTGGGAGGTACTTCTACTTTCTAGGGGAGTAAAAGCCCCCCCTCCAAAAAATGTTGGTTAATAAATAATAATGTTGTGAATTTGGAAATCTTTGAAAGAACTTAAAGAGTCTTGATTGAGTTTACAGAAGTCAAATTGTCAATTTTGGTAAATTGGCATGGTTCACCTCAAAAAATTGAAGACATAATCTACAAAAAACTAAACAAACTTAGACAAGTGTAGATTAACCGTAAAGCACCATGGAGGCCAAAAAATGGTATTTAGATAACATTTAGCATCTTTAGGAGATTGAAAAGGTATTTTTTCATCCTAATTTTTTAGGGACTTGGGTTGAGTACCTTTTTTAGAATCTAACCATATATTGGATCTTATACTTTACTAGTCGAGGATCATGTGGTAAAAATTTCATGGAGTTTGATCGTACAAATTGGAAGATATTAGTATTCAAAGTTGAAAAAAGAAAAGATTTTTTGAACATTGACAAGCAATTTTAGATGACTTTGATTGCCATTTGTGGAAATTTTTTGCACCATGGACCTTGAATAAAAAAATAATTGTGTTAAAGAATTAAGTTGAAAGTTTAGGAAAAATAAATAAAAAATAAACACGCTTAATTTTCATTCTTTAAAAAATTATTAGGTAGAAGTAGGTCCAAAATTGAAAAAAAAACTAAATTGTTAATAGCTCTAAGATGGGGTTGAAACACAATAATCTCAATGGTGAGATTGTTCTAACTAGAAAACTTAACCTGGTCAAACAATTTTTTTTGGAAAATTGCATTTTTGAAAATTTCTTCAATTTGAGCATCAATCTTTTTTCAAGAAGATGCTCAAATTGGAGAATTTTTTTCAAGAAGATGCTCAAATTGCCAGAAAAATAAGATTGTTCATAACTTTCACATTACTAATACAAATGGATTGAATCAAAGCTTTACATGTAGAAAAAAAATATGATCTTTAAGAAGAAAAAATTAAAAAATTAATTTCAAGTTTTTGTAGATTTATTTTTTTGCCCAATGCCCTGGTGATGTGAAAATTATGTTTAAGATGCCATAACTTTTGGGTAAATGCAAGAAACACCGGTACTATTTTGCGTCACAATTGAAATGACAAAGATGCCATTCGCCATATCTTTTGGAAAATGAAGTCCATGTACTTGAAATTTTTATTGGAGATGGCTAACTTGGAAGTCCTCAGATTCCTTATTTTTGAAAATTTTTGAAAAAAAATCCTTTAATTAAATTGTAATTTCCCTAATTTGTCACACTTTGCGTTTTAGAGGTTTTTAGTACTGTGGAGTATCCAAAAATGATGATATACATCTAGGATTGTTGTGGGCTATTGCCACAAGCCCACAATAGAAGGGCATGTGCCCACCAAAGGGCATTCAAAAAAACAAAATTCTTTGTCCTCAACATGCATGCAAATAGGGGTCCCTTGCCCATAGGCCATAGAAAAAAACAAAATAAAAAACAAAAAACATTCCAATTTAGGGCCGTTTTTTGCGCCGTTCTTTGGGTATAGCACTCCAAACATTCATGATGGTTTCAACTTTTAGTTTTTGGTGAAATGTAATCACTATCAAGTCTTTACAAATGGCCAATTTTTAGGATTTTTTTATTCATGATTTTCTAATTATTATTAATTTATACTTAATTTTATCTACTTTTTGTGACAAACTGTCATTTTTTTTAAGTAGTACTGTTTCAGTATTATAAAGTATTCAAAGTACTATTGGCTGTTGATTTTTTGGATCAACGGCTGAGATTGCTCCGTTTTGTAGTACTACGAGTACTAGGCAGAAAAAACACAATTTTGGCAAAACGCTCCCTAAATCGTTCGGTGTTTCTTGCATCTATCCTTTTGCTAATAAGTTTTTCTATCTTATGAAAAAGTTTCACTAGAAATTGAGGTCATAGGAACTTACCTGAAATCCATTTTGTCCCAGGACAATGGTCCTTTAAAGGTTAATTTATGAATCACAATAAAGTGTATATTGGCAACTTCAAGATCCTTGCTCTTGATGTGAATTTGAGTCATAAAAGTGATATTTTTTGAATTTGAGCCCAACTAATGAAATGAAGCTAATGAAGTTTTGTTTATAATTCAACTTGAAAATTTGAAAATTTCCTAAAATTGAATATTTCAATATGATTTGAACATTGTGCCCATAGCCACAGTTTATTGATTTTCTAATTTTAGAAATATATGGTAATTTTTTTACTTCATTATATTCTACATTATTAAATACACCCATGGAAAAAATTTCAAATTTTTTGAGCTAATTTTGCATTTGATATGAATTTTTTTTTCATTTTCTCTAAAAAATCAAACTTATTTCAAATTTTCACCAAAAAATTCTAATTTTTTTTTTACTTAAAGGTAACATGTGATTTCATCTCATCTCTAAAAAACAAATTAAAAAAATTTCAAAAACAAATATTCATAAAATGAATACATGATAATGTACAAAGTGTAAGGATTTTATAATTCATTTTTTTGGTCATAGACTTGTCCTATATTAACCCTTAAATGTCAACATGGATGTTTGGCATCCCATGAATGATAGGGAATCCTTCTAGTAGGATAGAAATGCAACTATTCATCCACAAAATTTTGTTTTGAAAATGGGAGATCTTCTATAGTAGTTTGACTTCCAATGAGTGCTTTTGCTATTTCTAAAGCCCATGCTTTACACAATAATGAAAAGGGATGATTTCCAAGGTCACTAAGGGTTAAATAACGTGCCATGCCAAATATCATACTAAGCATTTTGGATGTTGTGCCATGGCATGATAAATTTTCAATTGGGCAATTCCAGCCCATGAATCTTATGAATTTTCTATATGCATTTGGCTATCCAATGCTTAATCCTTAAACGTCAATGTAGACGTTTAATTTGGTGTCCAATGGATGAAAAAGAATCTTTTAGTGTAAGACAAAGTACAACTATTCATCCTTAGAATTTTTTGTGAAAAGGAGAGATCTTCTATAGTACTTAGAAGTCCAATGAGTGCTTTAGATTTTTTTAGATTGATAATTCCCACAATATCAAAATGGATGACTTTCTACAATCACCAATCATTAGATGAGATCTAGGGGTTTGGAGGGTCGTTTTAGGCCTGTTCTCAACTCCATTCCCCCCGGTCTCATTGAACATCGATGTTAGATTTTTTTTTCCAAAAAATAATAATTTAAATCCTTAAAATGAAAAACAAAGTTAAATTTTTATTTTTTATTTTTTATTTGAAAGAAAGTGACTTGGCAGTCGCTTGGCAGTCGCTTGGCTAGGTCAGCGCAGCTTGCGAATAGCAAGTTTCAGCGGTTTTGCAGATGAGAACTCGTAGCCCTCCAGAGTAGCAAAAAAATATATAAGGCATTGTTTAAGGGTTCAAGTTTTATGTCGCACATCCTGAATGGTGCCAAAGTAGTTGAATAATTGCATTTCTCAATTTAAAGGGAAGAGGGCAATTTCAATTGTTCCACCAAGTTGTTCCACTTATAATAAATATTGAATGGACAGAATGAATATTGAATTGGCTATGGCCATCAGTCCCTACTGTAGAGAGCAGAGGACGTGATGTTAGAGAATGTGACATTGCATCAAAATCAAAAGGGTTCATCTGGGTAACCTACACACACACACACTCTCAAAACATCAGCAAATGATTGTGTAATCAACGGACTACTGACTGAGACAGAACGTCGACATATATGACGGTCGTAGTAGTTGGCGCCCGACCACGTCTGGTGCGCCAGCGTCTCCACGCCGTGCGTGCGCTACTGGCGCTGGATGTCCTGCACGTACGCCAGCATGCCGCGCTGAGCGAAGTCGCGCGCGAACATGTCCACCACCAACGCATTCGAATGGCCGGAACCCCGCCAGCGTGATGAACTGCCAGCAGAATTGAAGCCCAGCCGTGCCAGGTCTGGGATGTAGCTCTGCATTCTCGCCTCGTCCGTGCCCATGGCATCCCAGTTGAATGAATTGAAGGAGACAAATTGTACGCCAGCATCACCTCAGGATGCACTGCGCGCACGCCGAACGCGAACTCGCGCGCCTCCAGCAGGTTTTGCTTCGCCGTCTCCGTCCTTGGCAGGTCCCAGTGCGGCGCGAACGCTACCCCGCGCGCCACGTACGCACGCGCGGAGGCTGCCGTCGAACCGATAATATGTACCCCTCGCGCGTCATACCCTCGGCAGGTCCCAGTCGGAGAACGCGTCCTCCACGTCCGCCTTCGCCGCCAGACGATGCGCCTCCACCAGCGACGCGCTCCCCACCCGGTTCGAGAACTCCCGCAGCCGCGCCTCCTTTTCCCGGGGCGACAGGTTCATCGCGCGGATGCCGTCCGCCACCAGCGGGAAGTCGCGCTCGGCGGGCTTCCTGCAGCCTTTTATGCAACCTAGATTCAGAAATCAGAATCATCTCGTAAGCTGGTTGAATTCATCAACATGCACACGTAAGGTACGTACGTGACAGCTCGATCTATATTTAGAAGCTGCTGATCGATCTGATTGTTCCATCAAGATCGGTCATGGTCCTCATTCTGACCAACGTCATTTCCTCGGTCCCTACAACGCAAACCCTCACAAGCCACAAGTACCGAATAATACAAAGATCCCAACCTCCAGAACACCAGCATTTGCAATAACTAGAATGAAACTACCTTTGGAGAGACCTTCACACCACTGCTAGCTCGACCTGAACAAACCTGAAGTCGTGCTCCCGAGTCTGGAGCAGTGATCAGTCAAAGTCACAGACGACGATACTATAGCTAGTTACTCATGTGCATGTCAACTGAAAGCAGAAAATAAAATAAAAAATTTGAAAGTAAGAGCAGATTCTGAATTTATCTTAAGTTTCTCTGCTGACTGGGCCGGGGGTGGCCGGGTGGGTAAGTCCCCGCCGCGCTTCGGTCTTATCCAAGTGCCGAATGGATCTAAATCAGCAGCGCGGGAAGCACCGCGCGTCGTCTCTGCATTCTTCAGTCCCATTGAAGAACTTCCCTCACTTTTCTAAAAAATGCGAAGTCTAATAACCCCAATTAATAGTCGCAGGTGTGCGTGGAGCGCCTCCCTTGCTGCCGAATTCCTCGGCCGCTCTGCCAGTTCGGGTCCTGGCTGTGGTACAAGCACGGCCAAACCTGTTCAGTTTCTTCATCAGTCGCCATAGATGAACATTTTGGGTTTCGATCTCTTGTGAACTCACGTACTCTTGTTTCAAGCAGATAATTCTTTTGTTTTCATTTGATAATTTGTTCTTTTCTATGATCCTTCAATTGGTTCTTGAGGCTGAAATATTGTCTCAATAGCAGGCATGAAACAATCCGCACTTGCGTGTGTAAGCAAACTATACAACCACAAGATCCAAAACAAAATTTGCATTCAAAAAATTAATTTGCACACATGAACAAGTCACTGAAACCAAACCATTAGTAGAAGTTGAAAGATACATACAAATCTCAAGCATCACTGGAATTAAGATTTAAAGAGTTTTAGAGGTTCAAACTTCATGAAGATGCATGACATAAATGTTTTCGGAAAGTAGGGAATCGAATTTATACACTCTATTATTCAATTAATGTTTGCTTGATGGGTTCAACATGAAACTTACAATTTTTTTTAGAATAGTATTGACAAAGAAAGATTACAGTACATAAATTAAAAGGCGGTTCTTGAATGAGTCCCAAATACAATCAAAGATTGTCAAGTGGCATCGGCAACTTCAAAATTTGTATATAAAACTAAAATACAAATTCTTGAATTTGAGAAGCTCTAATTCCTTGTCCTTAAACAACTTTGGTCAAAATCACTTAGAATTTAGGAACTCAAGCAATTATATCTTCTTCTACAATCAGTCGCTATAAACTCTTTGGATTTCTTTTGCCTACATTTTTTTGTATGAAGGTGATCTAGTTTCATAAGAAGTTCGAAATGGACTTTTTTACAATGCTCATATCTCAAAAAGACCCAGTTTGTGACATTGATATAACTTCCATTGCAACACCGCACCTAGATGCAACTTTCATATAAATTTCATATGATTTGAAATTTCCAAAACTTACAAAAAGTTACAATCTCTAAAGAGATTCATCTTTATGAAACCTTTTCAACCTCCTACACTTCTGAAATTTTCTATAAAATAATAAAAGAAGGGTTACAAAAGCTTCCATTTGAAACTATTGCAACTCAAAAAAGTTATTGAAACAATTTCAGAAGGTATGTTTTAAAGTTCATCTGAAAGTTGCTCCAGTTCTCTTGATCACGGAATGATTTCGTAAAGCTGCTTGCACAAGACGGCAGAGTCTGGTTGAGTTTGTACAAATTTTAAAAAAACAAACTCAGCTGGCCTAATTCTGTAGACGTCGGACCACAAGCAGCAATTGGGCAGGCTGGAGTGCACTGCATCATGGTGAGTACGTCACGGTGGGCCAATTGCAAGCTTTTCGGTTCTCGTAGCCTTTCACATTCCCCGCCTTGAGGTGGAAGCTAGAATTGGCAAATCAAAATGGCTTTACGGATGAGGATTCTTCACGGCGTACTGTAGAGGTGGCCGGAGCTACTCGCTCGTACACTCGTGTACACTACATCCCATCCACCTAAGTAGAATTAGACTATTTTTAAGACTATTTACATGGGAAATGCAAATTCAATTTGTGCTCTCAATGAGAAGCAAATGTTCACTCAGATGTTGTGATGAATTCATTACGAGAATTCATTTCGCGAATTAAGTGTGATGAATTAATCGCATCCTGCGTGGATACTGATGAGGTGTAGGTAGAGGTAACTACCTACAATAGCAATTTTTCTGATATATATCATATCCACAGACCAGGTTTGAATGTCCAGGTCACTTAGTCAAGGGTTCCAACCAATTACAGAACAACACATGATTGTCACTAATTTTCAATTGCTCATTTGTTTTTTTATTGGATATATTAACCTGCTACGTGCTGCTTATGTGGCTATGGTGTGATCGGTGAGTCCTCACTCTTATCAAAGTGACGGTGGGTTGCATGGAAGACATGTAACTAAGATACTCTTACTACTACACTAATGATGATAAATAGTGTTAGCCATACTAACTATTTTAGAAATGTTATAAGTTTTTACTTTTGATGAGTATGTTTACTGAGTATATAGATCCTAATATCATTTTAAGTGGGAGAACTTTACACCTATAGTTGGTAAAAATATTCATCAACAATAAAAACTTATAGCTCTTTTAAATCAATTAGTGTAGGTAACACTATTTATCATCATTAGTGTAGTTTTCAAGCACTTAACTGTGACACTGTGTGCCAATAGCACAAAGATGACAGAGAGTGACCGATTGTGAGTCCGAAATAGAGAAACAAGCACTGATTTCATTCTTTCTGAGTGTTTGAATTGTAGAGATAGCTGTGAGAACAAATGAAGTCACTTATTACAAGTTCATATGGATTGGATCTGGTAATCCAGAATGAAACATGGCCTGGCCACCAGGCCATGGATAAAAAAGATCATGCCCTGCAATTGAAACACTAGCCACTCTAGTAAACAATTATAGTAAATGTAAACACGCATGTTGCTTTTTTACATTCGAACCTCCTTAATTTATTTACTGTAACCAGCAATTAATTTACAGTAGTTTTAGTTTCAATTTACACTTTTTTGGAAAAGTACTAACCGAACTCTTGAACCAGAAATTACGTCTACAACTGTTCCTAGAGCCCGAAGCGCCGAGACATAGCAGCCCACTTGTCAACAACCGGATACGTATGTGAACTCAGCCTCTACCAAAATTCAAAGTCATCCCTACGAATTTGAACGACATCTACTTGGCACCAACAGAAATAGGAAGTAGTGCCATTGTATAAACGAGAGTGACTGCCCTTCAGAGTCTTCAGTCTCCTAACCTGCGTTGCAGCTTGCTCTCGATCAGCTGCACGGACTTTCCGCTAGTGATCGACTGCTCCGCTTGTTTCATCCTCCCGCTAGCTGCAGAATTCTGATTTCTCACAAGGTAGTTGTTTTCGTCATTTTGTGCAGTGCTAGGATTTGTTGTCTCAGTATGTTCATAAATTATCAGGAGCGGAGTTTCTGCAGCTTGCTAGTAGGACTGAGAATTGAGTTGTGAAAGTGTATGGTTTGATATGGGATTGTCTGTTTGCTCGGTGTGCAGGACGAATTGAAACCATGTCGGTCTACAACAAGAGTGCTGCTCTTCAAGTGAGTCTATGATCCCACAAGTTGGCTGCGTCATGAATTTGTTAGCTAGATCGGTATCTAGCTGTAATTCTGTTGAATCTGATTTACAAGTTCATAGTCTGAATTTAGAATCGTGTGTCAGAGAATTAATTTGAGGGAGCAGTAGCCGGCGAGGGATGTTATTGAATGATATTCGGTCGGTACTTCGGTCGACGTTCGACGATCTGCAGTCAGTTGAATGGAGGCTTGTCAGTAGTGTTCGCATGATCGAAGCAGATGCTGTTGTGATTGATGGACATGGACAATTTTGGTTCTGGTGGTTGATTATGTGTTGATGGGTGCTCCAGTTCGTCGCCGAGGAGGATGCGGCGTTCGAGCGTCAGGTGGCGGAGGTGGAGCGGTGGTGGCAGTCGGACCGCTTCCGCCTCACCAAGCGCCCCTACACAGCGCGCGACGTCTGCCGCCTGCGCGGCACGCTGCCGCAGCACTACGCGTCCAACGAACAGGCCAAGAAGCTGTGGACACTCCTCAAGGCGCACCAGGCGCGCGGAACCTGCTCGCGCACGTTCGGCGCGCTCGACCCCGTGCAGGTGGCGCAGATGGGCAAGTATCTGGACACCATCTACGTCTCCGGATGGCAGTGCGCGTCCACGGCCGCCACCTCCAACGAGCCAGGACCCGACCTCGCCGACTACCCGATGGACACCGTGCCCAACAAGGTGGAGCACCTTTTCATGGCGCAGCAGTTCCACGACCGCAAGCAGCGCGAGGCAAGACTCTCCATGACCCAGAGCCAAAGACTGAACGCGCCATACGTCGACTTCCTGGCGCCGCTCATTGCCGACGCCGACACCGGCTTCGGTGGCACCACGGCCACCGTCAAGCTGGCCAAGATGTTCGTGGAGCGCGGCGCCGCCGGCATTCACATGGAAGACCAGGCGTCCGTCACCAAGAAGTGCGGCCACATGGGCGGCAAAGTGCTGGTGGCCATCTCTGAGCACATCAACCGGCTGATCGCGGCGCGTCTGCAGTTCGACATCATGGGCGTGGAGCAGATATTGGTGGCGCGCACGGACTCAGGCGCCGCGACGCTCATCCAGTCCAACATCGACCCGCGCGACCACTCGTTCATTTTGGGCGCGTCCAACCCCGCCGTGCGCGACTTCCCGCTGGTGCAGGCCATGAGCGACGGTGTCGCGGCGGGGCTGTCCGGCGCGGCGCTGCAGGCCGTGGAGAACAAGTGGTTGACGGAGGCGCGCGTGCGTCTGTTCTCGGACGTGGTGGCGGACGGCATCCGCGCACTGAACCTGTCGCCGCGGGAGAAGGAGGCGCGACTGCGGGAGTTCTCGAGCCGGGTGGCGAGCGTGTCGCTGGTGGAGGCGCGTCGTCTGGCGGCAAAGGCGGGCGTGGAGGACGTGTTCTTCGACTGGGACCTGCCGCGGACGCGCGAGGGGTATTATCGGTTCGACGGTGGCATCCGCGCGTGCGTGGCGCGCGGGATCGCGTTCGCGCCGCACTGCGACCTGCTATGGATGGAGACGGCGAAGCCGGACCTGCTGGAGGCGCGCGAGTTCGCGTCCCGCGTGCGCGAGATGCATCCTGAGGTGATGCTGGCGTACAATTTGTCTCCTTCGTTCAACTGGGACGCCGCGGGCATGGACGAGTCGCAGATGCAGAGCTACATCCCGGACCTGGCGCGGCTGGGCTTCTGCTGGCAGTTCATCACGCTGGCGGGGTTCCACTCGAACGCGTTGGTGGCGGACACGTTCGCGCGCGACTTCGCTCAGCGCGGCATGCTGGCGTACGTGCAGGACATCCAGCGCCAGGAGCGCACGCACGGCGTAGAGACGCTGGCTCACCAGACTTGGTCGGGCGCCAACTACTACGACCAGTTGCTCAAAACCGTCACCGGAGGCGTCTCCTCCACCGCCGCCATGGGACACGGTACGTGAACGAATTAATTCATA
The DNA here is from genome assembly GCA_947034895.1 of Rhytidiadelphus loreus. Classification (NCBI taxonomy): domain Eukaryota; kingdom Viridiplantae; phylum Streptophyta; class Bryopsida; order Hypnales; family Hylocomiaceae; genus Rhytidiadelphus; species Rhytidiadelphus loreus. Next base: position 30,547,550 of record OX344761.1, read on the forward strand.
CCATCTTCAATATAATTCACGCGCGATCAGTCCCCAACATACAGACTCTGTTCTCGCCATAGCCATTCTTCAGTTTAATTTGATCAATCCCACCGTTTTCGTAGATCTTGTCATTTCATTCTGCCTGATGCATGCATGAACACCCTCTTGAATTGCTCCTAATGATCTTCCCCGCTTACCCAATTCCTTCACTTCATTCTTGGATCGATCGTATTTTTTACAGTGAGAGGTTCTCGTTAAGAATTCGAGATCATGTGTACTGAATGGGTGCATTGTTGTGAATGTGATCGATCAGGTGTAACTGAGACTCAGTTCAACGAAGACAGCTACTCCGGAGTCGAAGTGTTCGCCAAGTCGAAGTTGTAGAAAGTTCCTGAAGACACGACTTAGCTTGCAGGCTTCAACCTACCACAAATCATATACCGTTCCTGTTCTTAATATATATGAGTAGCTCAATAAATTTTGTTGTAGAGTAGCGGTCAGTGATACCTTAGTACGTTATCTGTGAATATGTCTTATCTTGCTGATATGCAGCACGTGGACTAAGGATATATTAGTGATAAATTAATACCTAGTTGTCACTTGTAGGCTCTTCGAATGATGATTGAGCTCACAACAACAGAACTTTGAGCTGCACATTCTTTGAATATCGTAGATGAGATTGCTGTTGCGACATTGACATATTAGATCGTGGCAGCACCGACTGAACCATTAATTCGTCCTATTTTTCTCACCAAAATATCATCATTAGATTGACTTACGTCGAACCATCTTCAAGGATTCACAAGTTTGAGAAAAACATGTACTCTGTTCTATGGCTATGTCGATAATATCAGAGGTTCTATGAATATGTTCATGAAAAATATTTCAAATCTCTAGCAATCTCTCCATGCAAGGTTGATTTTCTTGTTTTCTGCTTTTCAATTTTGGCACCACTGAAAAGGAAGATAGATTTCATTGCAAAGGGCAAGAGTATGTACAACCAAGCCCTAAGCAGGAGCCTTAAACCCCAATTGCTTGCAGACCCGGGACCATGCGAGTCAGGTTGATCTTGGATTATTAGGGGTTAAATTATGACGGTGCTCTGCCTGGCGTAGCTAGTTTCGCTGTGTGGGATTCGGTCTAAGTTGGGATGCTCATCTGAATCAACAGTGACATATGTGATGGACTTGGTTGAGTGCACATAACTGTCTTTTAAGCGCACACGTGATTGATGGCTACTCGCTTGGGACCACAAGGTAACCGTTTCCACGTTTTGAAGACGAGTAGGAAACTGCCTTGGCGGTCCCAACTATAACAGGTGTCTTGATATCCAACTTGCCTGTCTGGATGGGGTAGCTTTTTATCGTTTTGTAATAGATTTCTTTCGGTGTTCACCGCCACTTTTGCCGTGGCACTTTATCCGATGAGTGCACGATCACGTGTGAGTTGGTTCTGCTAGCTACTAAGTTATAAATTCGGAATCAGTCAAGTATTGGAGCTGCAATCTCTTGAATTCATAGCTGCTGTGCTGCCCATTGTAAAAACCTTCATTTTTACGCCATCGATGGTTTATGCTCACGTTACTTATCCAATGGGATGCGACTTTTCAGTTTCCCTCAAGGCAACTGAAGATCATGATCCAGATTCAATTGGCATCTGGTTTTCTTCCTGTCTGAACGCTGAGAACTAGGGGAGGACACTCTCACTACATTTGGGGTACCTACGTGCGGCAGTGAAAAAAGTAATACATGTAATTCACCTTGAATAAACTATAATTTCATTCTAAAATTTTGAGCTTTGTTTAACAATGACTAAAGGTTTCTATTGACAAAAAATTCAATTCCAAATAACATAAGATATATTGTCTAGAAAGGGTTGAAAAATGAACTAAAATGGCATGTTCTCCAACTAAAATATTTATAGAGCTCACATGAAGATGACTATTGCATAAATATTCAACCAAAATAAACTTTCAATAGAAAGCTATTATATATAATTTTTTTTTCATTTTTCAAATATTTTTTCTTATATAATATAGAGGTGTGAAAGTTATTTTCAGCTTTACAGTGTATCTTTTTTCTTCAAAAATTTATAACTAATTACTATTAGCACAAAAAAATACCAATAATTCAAAACATAAACTTCTAAAGTAGTAAAATCTATCCATAATTTTTTTTTTGAAAAAGAAATTAAATTTTAAGGTGTATTACTTGTTTTACTTTTTCCGCCGCACGTAGGTTGCTAAAACATAGGGAGTGTCCTCCCCAGGGCTGAGAATATCGTCAAAATTGATAAATTGGTGCCAAAATTGTGAAATTCAGTACTCTAAACCTTGGAGCAGTGTAGATCTGGGGTCCAAGAAGAGCATCAGATTCATAAAATATCTCTATTTTGATGACTTTTGATGTTGAAGGGAGGAGATTAGGGAAATAGGATTTAAAATTCTACGAGGGGTTAGAAAATTATAAATTACAGTTTAGGCTCAATGTGGGACTACAGTTTCAAGGACTTGATCTTCTACGAACAAAAGGAATAGGCTCACCAACAACTCATTCTGCGATATTCTGTCACAGAAGAAAACTTTGCAGACTTGGTCCCTGAGTTCCATTCAGTCATACCAATCTTGACAAAAGAATATTCCACCATCTTCTCCACTACTCTCCCCGTCGTATGTTCCAATAGGTCCATGTAAACCTACCCATGATCTCTCCCCCAAGTAGTTGATCATCTACGAGTTAAAAAGTCAATCATATACTTATCAAAATTTAGGTATTTCTGTCACAAAGCACATCCAAAGCAAAGCAAACTTAGAATCATGCAAACCCAAATTCTCAAACTGAAGGATTAAGTAACAGGGAACACAGGGAACAATGGAACTTAGCTTCTTCAAATGGCTTTCCAGTACGTGCGCAACAGACAGCAAATTGTAATGACAGACGACGCAGGATGCACCTTATGCATCTGCCCCAGCCGACTCCGTGCTTTGCACCCAGGTAATCACACAGTACATCTAACTTTTATCAAACCTGAGCAAAACTCTCGAAGGATCGTGCATGCCACAGTGGATACAGGGAACTCTAGAACTTCTTCAAATGGATCTTCTGAAAGTAAACTCTACAATCGTCACTTCAACAAAACCCAGAATTTCTGTGCATGCAGAGCATAATTAACTGCAGAATTTAGGAAAAAAATATCGACAAATTGTAATGGCGGAGACAATGGAGCCTGCAGGACGACTTCGTTATTCATCCGCCCAGAGGACGCCTTGTTTGGCGCCCAGGTAATCACACAGTAGATCTAACTTTATCAAACCTAACCCAGTGCATGCAACAGGGAAAACAGGGAACACTAGAACTTCTTCAAATGGATCTTCTGACAGCAAAATCTACAATCGCCACTTCAACAAAACCCAGAGTTCTGTGCATGTAGAGCATGATTAACTGCAGAATTTAGGAAAGAGATATCGACAAATTCTTTATATGAGAAGTCGGAGGGAGCCTGCAGCAGGACATCTGACTTTCTGATTTACTCATCCGCCCAGCGTACGTTGTGCTTGGCGCCCAGGTAGTAAGCGCCAACTGGGCCTCGCCCTCCAAAGGTATACATCTCCGGCGCCACCTTCTGTTCTTCAATCTCGTGCAGCAGCGGCGTGAGCAGGTCCCACGTGGCTTGCAGCTCGTCGCTGCGGATGAAGAGATGGTTGTCGCCCACGATCACGTCCAGAATCAGACGCTCGTACGAGTCAGGAATAGCTTCGCCGTCGTACCTACAGTCCAGAAATCAATTGGAGGTCTAAGAAAACAGGACTTCGATGGGTTTCAGGAAAACCAAACTTTGAATTCTAAACTTTATTAACCGTGATTCCCCTAAATCTAGCATTGAAGTTTGTCTTTTCAATCATTTTCCACTCTTTCAAGCAAACATTCTTTTTCCCTCACAAAGACTTTCATTCAACTACTATGGACTAGGTAACGTGAAACTAGCACCTCATTATGAGAAACAGCATGCGAAAATGCAGGATGTTATTTCCATTACCCGACATAACTTCAATGGTTGAATCTTGTTCAATCAGGGTCTGAAGGACACCGTAACACAAAGGAAGGACAAAAATCTCCATGGCCTTACATATCAAAAGGTCGGTTGCCACCTCTAAAGAGATGAGCTCCATGAGGTTAAGACTTACTTCTGGCTGTACAAGAGATTGAGTTCCGAGGAGTCCAACTGGGTGCCCAAGCCAGGCACCTTGTTGTTGATTTTGAGGTAAATGGCCTCCTCGGGCTGCACGGCGATGATGAGCTCGTTGCCGGCCAAGTCCATGTTGTACCCGATTTGTTCACGGTACAGGTTGCCAGGGACGCTATGGAATTGAATGCGAATCTCCACTCTGAGAATGAGAAGAGAGAGGGAGTCACATATATATATATATATATATATATATATATATATATATATATATATATATATATATATATATATATATATATATATATATATATAGCAAGGAAAACCAATAAGCACTGATACATTACCCCTTGTTGCATATAATAAACAGGATTTTCAGACAAATCAAATTGTTTCAGGAGTTTTAGACGACAAGAAAAAGAGGATCATGAACAAGGAATGGTATTTGGTAATAAGGTCAACGTGAAGTACTTGTGCTTGATGAGGCCATAGCCTGCCTTGATAAGAATAGGAACCCCGTCCCAGCGAGCATTATCGATGTACAGGACGCCAGCAACAAATGTGGGGGTGAGGCTGTTGGAGTTCACGCCCGGCTCCTCCAAATAGCCACGGACTCGGGACTTGCCGTCTTTGGAAATACTGGCCTTGTATTGCCCCAAGCAGAAGTCTTGCAGACATGGCGTCCTCATTGATCTCAGCACCTTCACCTGCACACCGGAAACCTCTTATCAGCTTCCACAAATTGCCTGATTTGCACTTCCACATGACCTTCTGGTACAACAAGGACTGCTTTAAATTGCACGCGTCGAAGAAACAAGCTTGAGATCTAACAAGAAATCCAACCTTCGTTGGTGCAATTTTATTTTTTATGAGTTTCACCTCGTTTTGTTTAGTGTAGAACTTACACTTGTTCAAGTCATATAAAGGAGATGGCACTTACCTAGCTCCTATGTAACTTCTAGAAATCCAGGGGCATGCATTGGAATCCGCACCTTCTCATTACGGATGTCTTCTCCATCCAAACTCACGGGTGGCTCCATAGCGAACAGAGCTATCGTTTGCAGCAAGTGGCTCTGCACAATGTCGCGAATAATTCCGTGCTGATCGAAATACCTGAACAACCACAAGGAAGTTATACTTTAGGGTTTTAGGGTTTAGGGTTTCGGTCAGTATGAAAACGAATTAGGTGCCACTGCCACCAGCCTATCAGTAACAATAGAGTGCAAATCCATTACCCTCCTGTGCCTTCCATGCCCCAGTCTTCGGCCAAAATCACCTGCCCGCCACCCATCAATGGAAGTCATCCCAAAAGATGTGTCAGCATGCAGTTTAAAGAACGCAATGCGTTGAACACCCTTTGTAACTTAGATGACCATACCTCACTCACTACCCAAGAAAGTTCGGAATTAGAGTACACATGAAGCTCAAATCACATACTAACCTGGACACTTTTGATGTAAGTTCTGCACCACAGAGGTTCAAAAACCAAATTGGAGAAACGCAATACTGTGAGATTCTCGATGAGCTCCTTTCCCAAGTAGTGATCAATCCTGCACCGCAAGAAAGGCAACTACTGTTATGCTCTAACTTGACAATGTCTTCGAAGGATAATGAAGCTCAAAGAAACATGCATTTCTTTCAAGAGCACTGCAATGAAGATGGTAAAGATCACACAAAAAACTGCTCAAACACCAAATTCATTCCAAGTGCACGTGACTTTCGAAAAGTGCGCATCAATCATACATTCTTATCGAGCAGTTATTGCACAAATATGATATCAAAGATACTGAACAAAACGAGTGAACAACCATCAACTCCCCTCGAGCTTTAGACAACATGTTACAAGCGCAAAGGACGTAAGGTAGCTACACCTAATTGCAAGTTGTTAGCAAATGTACAGCTTCTATTCATGAGAACCTAAGGTACACTTGATTTTGCATACACCCATTTGAGGCACTTCAAAAATTCATAGTTTATTCAGATGCTTTCCAAAAAATGCGTGCTAACAGAATCTGGAATTCCCTTTGGACCCCTGACAACATCCAACAAAAACTTATAGATCTTTAAAATACGAACCATGCTCAGATGATTATTTAGACGAATTACTACCTTTAGCTAATTTTTTGTACTCTGACCTAAAGCACAAAACTTTCAAAGAAATGAAAATGTGACAACCAGTAGGAGACCTGAATATTTGGCTTTCGTCTAGATGATTCAAGAGACTGTCGGCCAGCACGGCTGACGAGTCAGAGTCCGATCCGAAGGGCTTCTCGACGATGAGACGAGTCCAGCCAGTTTGGCTTTGTGCATCTCGGCTCAAGCACTTGCTGACATCTGGGACGACCTCATGCGGGACAGATAAGTAGAAAATCCGATTGGCCTCCCCTAAGCCCTGATGAAATTAACACCAGCTTCAAATAATTAGTTTCTAACAGTGTTAAAATTTATGTGGTAATCAAAGGTTCACGGTTGTTGAAATTTGGTAAAGAAAGCTTCAGTTGAAGAAAATAGGGTTTAGGGTTTTTCAAATCTATTTCAAAGCAAGCATGATATGGACGAGAATAGTCAAACCTCGAGCTCCTGCAACCGGTTGTTCAACTTTTTCATGCCATCACAAGTGGAGTATCCACCGGACTCATAATAGACACTCTCCAGAAACGTTTCCATGGCGTCCCCACATTTTTCACTGCAGATTGGAGACATCCATAAGAGAGACAAAACAAATTCCTCCGCATCAGCTTAGAAAGTTATAACAATTCTTTAGCTATGGAAAAGCACTGCACTGTTTCTATTTTCAGATGCTGGGACACTGTTCTGGCGAGTCTGTATTGTTCTTGTTTGGTTCTGCACCTCCTTCATAAGACTCATTTTTTACAGCAACTTCTTTCTTTACGTCCCTGAACTTTATTCTTATTGAATCTTTACATTTTGATTAAGAAAGAAGAGTGGCCATTGTGAATGCTCGAGATTCACGGCATCGTGACCGATTCCAAAGTGTCTCGGGGCCTCCCTAAAGAAAGTTATGTGAAGGCAGGGACACTGAAAATCAACACTCTAAAATCTCAGACAACAGTTACAAATTGATTAGACCATCTAAGCATCTTTTCAGGTGTTGGATTTAGTTCATTACTCAAAAAACTTAGCGCCTTTAAAACTTTTGCATCCAGTATCCAAATACTGCTTTCTTTGGTTGGTTGAACCCTCTTTCATTTCACAATCCAGTCTAATAATAGATGCAATGTTCAGTCTTACAAGTGGCGATTCTGGGTTAATCCATTTGAAGTCAGTGGATTAGGTCAAGATACGTACTGGTCCCCATCAACTCGACATGTCGCGCTTTCGCTGATCAAATCTCGGAACTCGTCATCTGAAAGCTCACTTCGCGAGTATCCAAAAATGGCCACATTCTGCACAATAAAAGAAACAGCCCTCTGAGTATATGTAGCTTGATCTAAAATTTATTCCTGAAGGGCGAAGGATTCATAGTTTCAAAATGACCAATTCAAATTGATCATGTTCTAAAAAGAATAGAATTCAAACGGATCAAAATTTAGTAACACCAAAACCCAATGACGAACAGTGAAATAGACTGAACCAAATTAAGTCCCCGTATACTCGATTCAAAACAGCTAAAGAAACCTAAGGCCCAATATGAGCCTCTTGATCCTTCAAGGTTTAGGCATTTCTGTATTGAGGTGACCATAATTCAAGAGCAGGGAACCAAGAAACGACAGTGGGTGGTCACATAGAAGGTGTTGTCAATACTTTGTACAAGTTTCCGCTGTAGAAAAGCGCAAACAAAGCTGGGAAGATTTTGTTCCTCGCAAGGTCGCCAGTAGCGCCCAGCACCGTGATGCTTAAAAAGGGGCTTGTGTTGGGCTTGTTCCATCCATGGTAACCATCTGGAGACGACGCAAAGTTATCCTCCGGGGCATCATTGCCTGTGTCTGCTACAGCCGCAGAGGGCAGAGCTTGACCATTGATTTTTACAGCCCCTGAAACCACGGAATCAATCATCAGATAACAGAAGAAGAAAAAAAATCCAATTTCGAAGAATAATACCTAATGCGGAGGATAAGAAACACGTTATCGAATCTCCATTACTAACCCTGTACAAAAGGAACCCACCTCTTTCAATCAACAATTGGTGGGCCTTCAATTAACATTGGTGGAAGCACGACTTGGTTAATTGTTAATAGCCGGCCACTTGTTAATCGTTGAATGAAAATGGGGGTTTCTAAAGCCTCCGCAACAGTGGTCTGGAACTTCCCATTTTGAAAATGTATGCGAAAATTTGATCGCAACGGATTTGAGTCTTGTAACCAAAGTGATTTGACTCTCCACAGATACATAATCCGTTAAAGTGTCCCACTTTGAAATTGTATAAGAAAATTTGATCTCAACAAATTTGGCTACTTGTAACCGAAGTGATCTCTACACAGCTACATATATCGTTAAAATGGTGAAATTTCAAGAAATTGCCACATTCCTGGACGCCATCTGGAATCGTCAGTCCAGATTTTTGAAGCTATGTGCAATTGAATATTGCAAATTTGACGCTTGGAAAACCGCCATTTTACTAACGAAATATGACCATATATGTTGAGATCAAATTTGAAATGAGCTCAACTGCATACCTTCCACTGTTTTGACTTGCACTGCTGGTGGATCAGAGGAAGCAGATTCCGCAACAATCCGCAGGTTTCGACGTCTCGAGCTAATGTTCTGATCAAGTCCCCACCCCAATGCCAAATCAGACAAAACAGGAGCCTGATCGTCACAGAAAAAGAAAAAGAAACCATACAAATTCAACCTATTCGTCACTAGAAATCCTTCAAATTTTCCAAAGGTCTTACTCGACTGCGAAAATGCACACTGTCGGTGAATTGCTGGCGACGAGCTACCATCGAAGACGCACAGCCACCGCTGGTTTGCCCATAACTAGTCCGAAGCTCCAAAAGAGACGACAAAGCGGGCGCCATTGTACACACCATAGCTCAAAAACAGAACACACTAAATCCTATAATTTCAAGCACGGCATTCACAAGCAATCGAACTCCAATAAAATTTCAACACTCGCGAGAGTATCCACCAACTGCAACAGAGCTACCAAAACCCTACGTGCAAATCAAAACGCCCACAATCGCAACTCGCACCCCGTGATCGTCTGAGAGTGACAATTGCCGACACCATCTTTCAGTAGAAAGTTTCTATACCAGTTGGGGAAATCGCGAAGCTACGAAGCTAGAAAACTATATCAAATTCGAGTTGAATCTGAAGATCAGTGAGGGACTTGAAAGCTGAGCTCGAAAAGAGTTCGAGAAGGGCTCACTGCGGGGATTTGCTTCGAAAATTCGGGAGAGGCGATTGATGGGTGTTCTGAGATTCTGTTAGTAGCGAATTTTGCACGCGCTTTCCGGATTTGGACACTAGATACGATGAAAGTGTAGGGAAAAGGTGTTTGCAGTGGTGATCGATTGAGGGTGGCGATGGAATCAGGCCGTGCGCGCTAGATACAAGTGTGACAGGGGATGCTTATCCGAGATTTTTTCTCTTGCTGACTGGAAAGCACGGGATGGGAGAGACGGATGGATGAGGAAGAGTTTCATTCGTTGGTCACATTCGGCGAACTTTAATGTCACAACAGAAGTCTTTACTTACTGCATGTGATTTTATGGAGTTTTGTTTCATTGTGACAATTACCGGAGCCCTAGGTCAGCTTGAATTCTTTCTTCATTTTATTTTATTTTTATCATATTTTTGCTTATATCTTTACAAATATGTTTTATATACCTTTATTTCATCAAATCCATCATATGAAAAGTGCATTTCTTTTAGAGTCAAACACTAGTTTGGATGGATGAGAAGTTATGTGTTAAAAAATGACCTTTGTCAGAGCACTAAGGGATTAAATAATGCTCATTCTTTTCTAGGTATCACTTTAATGGCAAGCCCCACTTGTAAACAACCCAAAATCTCATTCTAGTCTTTAATGCTCATTTTTGTCTAAGCATTGCTCTAACAACATGCCCCACTTGCTAATGACCCTAGCAATAAGTCAAAAGGAACTCTAGCAATAGTAACTAACAATGTTCTGTGCCTATAGCAATGTTCCGCAATCAATGTTCCACAATAGATCCAGACTAATGTTTTTCTTTTATTGATTTATCAAATATTTTGACACAATGTTTTGGATTGTGTGATTTGGAGCCTATATAATGTAAGACCCATGTGGACAATAACCCCATGTTCATTGTCAAGAAAAAAGGTTCGTAGAGGAAATACATAGGTGAGCCCATAGTCAAAGAAATATCTTATAATTTTGTTATTTAGAGATTTGTAAGATATTGAAATCTACAACTTTGCATGTCTTCAAAAATTTGTGGTCTTCTAAAACCTATGAATTTTAAAAATCTACACAAATTGATTGAAGTCTTTTGAAATCTATGAATTTTTTTGAAATTTAAAATATTAAACAAATAAATATTATAGTTGAGCTAATATTGCTAACCAATTTCTATATGAAGTTGAAACATTATAATATTAAAAACATTTGCTAAACAACTTACATACATAAACATGTAGTTGAAATGGTAAAAAATTGAAAATATCTATTTTATCATTGAATTTTAACTAATATGGCTAACCAAGTTATATATATAGTTGAAACACTTTAATCCTAACTATCTTTTCATCAAAACTGCTCCAAAACTGCCCTTGCATTTACAAGCACCATATTTTATATGAAAAATATTCAAGGACACATGTAATCGTAGGATCTTGTAGTAAAATAGTTTGAAAAGATGTAGAAAAAATTTCAGAATTTTCCACCATGTAGATTGCAAGATATCAACGTTTGAATTGACAAAAATCCTTTTTTGGGCCCTGTGAAAAATATGTGCAACTGCACTTGACGAGGTCATATTTGTATGAAAAAATGACCCAAATGGTGGTTACTCTTTGGATTCATTCCTCAAGTCAAGTTGGATACATGCTTGAAAAAATTTAAATAATTTGGAATTGTACAACATATAGGAAAAAAATAGTAAGTAGAAAGAAGTAGAGAATGATTAAAAATACTAAATTGTTAACAATTTATTTATAGAACTGAAAAATGCCAATCCCAATGGTTGTAATGTTGTAATAAACAATATACACCTTATTTTCTTATTTTTTTCCAAAAATATTTAAAATTGAGTTAAATAAAGGACTTCAAAGTTTATTTTAGAGTAGAGATTCCATAACTACCCACAAACTAATCCAAACTAAAATTCCTCATAACTTTCATCTCATTAATCAAAATGGAATGATTCAAAGCTTTACACATATATATAAATCTAGAGAATAAGTTTCAATTTTTTTTTTTTTTTAAAAGTGATTTTTAAAGAAGTTTTTTCTGCCCGAGTTGCCTGCCCAACACTGAAAATTACATATCATGCAATAACTTTTGAACCATGTAGTCAAAAGTTATGAAAATTGTTGGGCCTTAAATTTACTCCTTGATCATACATTTTGTGAAATTTTCAAAGAAAAAAAATAAAAATTCCATTTGTAGTATGTTGCCAAAAATTGCTATGTTGCCAAAAAACGCTATTTGGACTTTTAGGGGTTAATAATAAAAGCATGTGCTCTTGGATGGGTCACTTAGTGCATTTTAGAAACAAAGTGTGCACTACAAAAGAAAGGGGTGTTTTAAGTATAACATTCCCAAGTGGGGTATATCGTTAAAGTGATGTTTGGAAAAGAATGCACATTAATGACCAACTTGAGATTTAGTGAAATCCGTTTCAACACTCTCGTGTCAAAATGGTTTGACTTCAGAATTCAAACCAAACAAAATACCATTTTAAAATTTTCAAAATATTCAGAAATCTCTAATTATAGAATTATAGATTTGAAATTGAACTAAAGACCTTCATATAATAGTGTTGAATTAGGGCTACTGTAGTGAGGCTCAACACAACAATATGGATATGCTGGTAGATTGTGATATTAAACAAGGTGATATTATAGAGCAGTACAGTCAGCGTTCCCGCCATTCGTTTTCCCGCCTTCAGCACTCAGGGTAGAGAACGGCTATGGCCGCTGAGACCCCTACCCATGCTTCTGGTTTGCCATCGCCGAGCGTCGCTGCGGGGGAGCGATCGTTGTGAAGTCGACGCAATCGTGTGATCGTCTGATTCCCTTCGCCGCCTTCGAATTCTCTTGTACGCAGGTACATTTGCAGCTCTTTTAGTTGTCAAATGGAACAATGTGATGCCGTTTTGAGCCTTTCGGCCGGGGATGGTGCTTGTTGACCTGTAAGAGAATCCCTTTTTTTGAAATCATTTGAGGTTTCTGCGGAGCTCCAGCCAGAAATTTCATGTTTGATAACGAGAGGGTTTTGGCATTGCGTGGGATAGACAGACAGGCGATTCTGTAATTTCGGAGCGCTTGGAACGCCAGTTTATAAAAATGCCGGTTCCGGATTTCAAAGTTGATCGCGGTACGTTACTTCGCATTCCTGGAACGTCATTTGTGAGCGATGAGGACGACCAGATAGTTAAGATTGAATGACTGATTGTTTGCGTTGGGGTACTACAATGCAAGGTCAAAGATGACATGAGAAGGGGGAGAGAATTGATGGTTTTGAGTGAGGATTGAAACTATATGTTATGGCGCACAATTTAGAGCTTCCGAAGAGTCCTACGTGATGTGATGCTTTGACTAGGAGTGAACCTTTCACTGGCATGAATGGGGATCAATTCTGACTTGAGCTGCGATTCCAGAGCAATGCAAGGAATTTTTAAGGAGCTACGTTGGGGAGGATGGGGGGTACAAGTATATGGATATGCTGGTAAGTTTTCAGTCACCAATGGTAGTCTTGAATTAATGTGCTAGTACGTTTTGAATTTGTTAGGGATAGGAGCTTTATCTGGCATACGAAGGTAGATGCTCCTATCCCGCTGAGCTTACTTGCACTTACTGGAGTTACTACTTTAATATTTCACCTAGTTAGAAATTCAAGTGGATTTTAATGTACTTAGGCATACATTATATGGACACCCTAAGAATCGAGTGTGATGCTACATGGTATCCATCTCTGCCCTAAACATTCATGTACAGAAAATCGACATTCTGGAATTCTATATCCCAACCTTGGGGGTAAGTGACAGTAATGGGTGCGGTCATCTTTGTACTAAGGAAAAGATGTCCATGAGAAAAGTTTTATTTGTGCACAGTGTATCGAAGTATCTACGACCACACTGGACACAGCATTTATTTTAGAAAGATGTCAAGGGTTCCAATTCGATTTAGTCTCTGGAAGGCAACTGGGAGACATGGGTGGCAATAATGAAAATCCATTGCTGAGGGTTTGTACTAGACAGCGTCCAGTGGTTGTTGTGATCCTCGAATGATTCTGTGTATTATTCTGCAGCAAGAAGTGGCTAATCGCAAATTGAAAGCCATCGAAGTCAGTATCGGGGACATCAAAGATTCGGTAATCCCTGCTACTCTGCCGCAAAGATTCAGTAGTCATGGTCTTCTGTCCAAGTTCATTTGAGTTGCAGCTTGCTCTTTTCTTTATGCTTAGTTTTTGAAATTTAATCTGGTCTCGTATTAATTGTATCATCCTGCCTGGGGAACAGAAGGACGTAGACTTGGGCTTTGTCGAAAGAGTGCGTACCAATGCAAAGCGATACGTAGGACTTTTCGCCGATGCCATTGATGATCTGCTCCCAGAACCAAATATACCCCTTGCCAGGGATGACGATTTCGATGTGTTTCTCAGCCAGCGTACAGAAGTGGTGCCCGAGCAGATGGATTTGCTTGACCCTCTGCATAAGCTCCCGGCTGAGATCAAACGATACTTGTAAGTTCTGATTCACTACGTCGAACTAGCAGTGGCATTGCTCACCTCTTCCTCATTTCACCTTTGTTACTCTGTATCTTAAATGCCAGACTTGGTGTGAGCAGTTCTTTTTGGTACTAATTTCAAGTATCAGTTCTCAAAATGAAAGCTTCAGCATTAAAGGTCAGATGTACTCCAATATTGAGCATTAAAATTGTCTTGAAGATCCCCAGGATCGTGTTCTATGTGAAATAGATATCATTGCATGAAGGGTTTATTATGTCTTAACTTTGTGGGCTATAATCACTAAACTAAATTTCTCTTTGTCCATATGATGTGTGTGGCTTCATATGATGTTTTACAGACTTTTTATACCAAAACATTCATTGATTTACCCAATATTTTAATCAAAACTAGGTGCTCGTGAAGTTCTTGTGGTAACCACTACTAAGATACCCTTCCTGTTTGGGTGGCTATAGTGAGGTTTATATTAAAACCGAGGAGAAGTACGCGCCTTTACCCTTACGAGGTGTAAAGGCCGGCCACATTGGCTGGCTCGTCAAAGTGAGAGGTATCATCACGAGGTGTACTGACGTGAAGCCACTGATGCAAGTGGCAACGTATACTTGTGAGACTTGCGGATATGAGATCTACCAGGTCTGATTATACTCAAATTCCAATTGAAGAATCTCGGGTTGGACATGCATGGTCGTTTTAGAGTTCACGCATAGGCAGGAACGAGTAAAACGGACAGCGCTATTATGATTTATGGAGATATTTTTAGGTTAGGCAGCACCCTGTATAATTTTGCAACTGACTAGAATAGCACTGAATGTGGGATCTTGTTTCAGGAAGTTACTTCACGCTCGTTCATGCCCATTTCGGAATGCCCATCTCAACGTTGCCGTACGAACAATGCAAAGGGTCTTTTGTCTCTGCAAGTCAGAGGGTCCAAGTTCACCAAGTTCCAAGAGGTTGGTCCAATCCCTTGCTTATACAACCTCGTAAAGTTTTTTCTACATGCTTTTAGCTCATTAGGTTGCAGAGTTATTAAATTCTGTTGCTTTTGCTCTTTGCGGCATGTACATTAAGCAGTTTTGTTGGCATCAACTTACGTTGTGGAGCTATTTGTCCTCAATGTAGGCTAAGATTCAGGAGCTTGCCGATCAAGTCCCGAAAGGTCACATTCCACGCACAATGACAGTACAGATTCGTGGAGAGCTCACTCGGCACGTTGGACCAGGAGATCTGGTTGAGATTTCAGGGATCTTCTTGCCTACTCCTTACACTGGGTTTAGGGCCATGCGCGCTGGCCTTGTCGCGGACACTTACTTAGAAGCGATGTCAATAACTCAAACCAAGAAGCGTTACGACGAGTAAGATGTTCTAAAAAATGTCCTACCTCTGAGCTTTTTTAGTACATCTCTCATTATCACGCTCTTGGACATTTATTTCTGTTTGTATTTTCCTCTCTCGGAAGTATCCTTTGGGACTTTCTGAAGACAGTGCTTCAAAACTGATCGACTCTACCTGACATGCAGGTATGTGTTGAAAGATGTCGAACAAGATTTCATCCGGGAGCTTTCTGAAGATGGAGACATCTACTCCAGACTGGCTTCCTCAATTGCTCCAGAGATTTTCGGACATGAAGATGTCAAGAAAGCTCTGTTGTTGCTTTTGGTGGGAGCTCCTTCACGCCAACTCTCAGACGGCATGAAGGTGTGTACCCTTGTACCTCACAGCTACTCACAGCTGAAGGCTTCCTCTCGTTTCTGCAATATTAGACCCTGTATGCAATAGTTCCCTTTTGACTGACCATTACTACTACAAATTTAATTTTGTAGATAAGAGGGGATGTCCATGTTTGCTTGATGGGAGATCCCGGAGTTGCCAAGAGTCAGCTGCTGAAGCATATGGTGAGCGTGGCTCCTAGAGGAGTGTATACAACTGGAAGAGGAAGCAGTGGCGTGGGGCTGACAGCTGCTGTACACAGGGATCCTGTTACGAACGAGATGGTTCTTGAGGGTGGTGCGCTGGTGTGTTCCATTCTCTTTTACATGAAATTTCAATCTGGTTGCCTACTCAATAGTAGTCCCTGCAAATCAAGGGTGTCTATACTTCAATTTAGCAAGTCAACATCTAACGGTAATGATTGTTGCCTCGATTAATAGGTGCTTGCGGATATGGGTATCTGTGCCATTGATGAATTTGACAAGATGGAGGAATCTGATCGAACAGCTATTCATGAGGTGATGGAGCAGCAGACCGTGAGTATTGCCAAAGCTGGAATCACGACCTCATTAAATGCTCGCACTGCCATCCTTGCTGCAGCCAATCCTGCCTGGTACATACTACACATACAGGCTCTCAGAGTGCTACGGCCGCCTAGGTTCTCAATATCATCAAAGAAATACGCAAATTAGACGATGATATTGAAAAGCTCTTGTAACCACGTCGTCAGTTGCGCAGCTCTAGTGTTAAAGTCCTTATTCTAACCTTTAGGCATACTGGTGCAGGGGGCGATACGATATGCGAAGAACACCAGCGGAAAATATCAATTTGCCACCCGCGCTTCTTTCTAGGTTCGACATCATGTGGCTGATACTTGATCGTGCGGATATGGACAGTGATCTAGCCATGGCGAGGCATGTTCTTCATGTCCATCAACACAGTGCACCACCTTCACTTGATTTCACACCCCTGGACTCCGCCACGTTGAGGTGAGCGTCTCCTGATAGTCTTGCTCATGTACTTATTGTTGTCCGGTTTTATATTAATCGTAGTTTCTCTTATTTCTCATTCCATGACTGGAGTTGGTGTTCGACTGCAATCACCAACATAGGTCTTAATCAGAGTAGGTAATCTTAACTGCTACCTAGTTAACTGTCTGTCTAATGTCAACTGTTTTATGCACAACGGCTAGTATTAACTGTCTGGCTAATGTTAACTGTTTCTCAGGGCATATATTTCTTCTGCAAGGCAAGTGGTTCCGTACGTGCCTCGTGATTTGACCGAGTATATGGCAAGTGCATATTCTGCGCTTCGGCAAGAAGAAGCGCAAAGTGATGCGCCGCACTCTTATACAACTGCACGAACGCTTCTTAGCATCATCCGCCTCTCTGAGGTGTGAGCTCACACTTTATGGTTGCATTACACTGGTGTTATCATGTATTCTATTAGGGTTTATGACTGGAGCAGATCAACAAAAGTTGTGAGGTTCTTGGTTCTGAAGTTCCTGCAATTCTGGGTTTGGAATATAATTGATAAAGTTGATTAATGCAAAATTGGTTAAAGCAAACGAGATAGTCGTTAACTTTAATGCCAAGGTTACAAATTGCTAATGTTGACTAATACAAGGTCACAACACTGATTAGAGATAATGGATTGTCTGATATTTTATCACGTGACGAGTGTACACTATGTCTTAATTCGGTGATATTGTTGTGCAGTCATTAGCGAGACTCCGGTTTTCGAGTGTGGTCGCCCAAAGCGACATCGATGAAGCCTTGCGTCTTATGCAAATGTCGAAGTTCTCTTTATACACAGATGAGCGCAAGAAGAGTGGACTGGATCCCATTTCAGATATTTATTCCATCATCAGAGACGAAGCTGCCCGAGCACACACGATGGACGTCAGCTATAATTCCGCACTCAACTGGATTTCAATGAAGGTAAGTTTCTCTGTCAAATAACAATTGTCTTCCGTTTTCAGTGCTTGGTTTTGGCATACTTCTCTTAGACAATCTCCTTTAAGCTGTTTACTGAGACAAGAATTCCTGTGTGTTGTGAATGTAGGGTCACTCACAAGCTCAGCTGAAAGAGTGCCTGGAGGAGTATGCAGCCCTTAACGTATGGCAAATTAATCCAACCAATTTTGACATTCACTTTGTGGATGCATAAGCTCTGGCGTTTTTATTGTACGCTGTGTATATAGAAAGTTCGGAACCTTACTGAGGAAATGTGCCCTGGCCGCATAGTTTGACCAATACTAGATGCTCATTTATGAATGACATGGTCGGCATGTCGGCTCTGTTGCGATAGAGAAGGCAGGAATAGTTGCCATTTCAATCTAGGTTGCATGTATCAGTGGACCAGCAACTGGGTAGGCTAATGGAGTTACCAGAACCTTAGCTGAGCTCTTGAGCGGAGCTAAGTTTCCAAATTTCCAATTGCAGATTGCAGTGATCACAAGGTAGTTATTTTTTTCTTTGGATACTTCCAGCAGTACAATTCAACAGGAACCTTACTTACTTTTCAGAACCGCTCACAAGTCATCAATGAAATGGCAATGTTTCACTAACCCTCCTTGGATTCAGTTGGCTAAAGTTGGTAGTGATTTGGTTATGCACTGTTGCTTAGGTGGGTTGTCGTATCAGCCTCACAAACGTGTTTCCTGAATGTTTGGGGTCTATTTCATTACAGATAGGTGCAGATATCTTCAGATAAGCAACCAACTTAACATATTGAGTATATTAAATTTAAAACGAAATTGGATATAGAAAGGCACCGCAATGTCAATCAATGAAACTGAAACTCGTTCTTCTCTTTGAACCTTTTTTGCATTCACATTCTCTTTGAATCTTGATTCTATAAATTGTATGGCAAAGGTGAGTTTGACGTTCTGAATTTGATTGTCAATTTTAATGAACTTTAAGTTGCATCAAAGCAACATAATTGAAGAAGCTAGGATTATGACCAAGGATGTAGAGGATTAGGTTTGCAAATCTAGTAGATTGGTGGTACTCACAAAACACTCCCATTTATATCTATACTTATGGTTAAAACTTTGGATGATTGGTCAAATTTGGTCAAATTTGGTAGATTTCATCAAAGGTATATGTTGATGACTTGGTCATATGTTGATTGTTCTTTGAATAAAAACAATGTCATAAAATTTCAAATTTCGAACATTGATTAGTCTTGTATGTTAGTGTTTGTGATACTAATTTACCAAAGCC
The DNA here is from genome assembly GCA_947034895.1 of Rhytidiadelphus loreus. Lineage (NCBI taxonomy): Eukaryota > Viridiplantae > Streptophyta > Bryopsida > Hypnales > Hylocomiaceae > Rhytidiadelphus > Rhytidiadelphus loreus. The sequence goes on from OX344761.1 coordinate 30,566,504, forward strand.
ATACTATTTGTAAAATAATTGAAATAGCATAGGCTAAAGTATTATTCTATTGTACCAACTTCCACAAAAATAAAATTTTGTAGGTGACATTAAGTTTGCACCCTCACTAGTAGGACAAAATGCGTTGACTCATCACCTTCTACTATTCTACCAAGTTGACTCATTCAATATCAACTAGTACACCTTATGGTATTTTTTAATTTTGGTTAGTAATATTATGGCAATTAATCAAGGTTGTAGTATCAAAATAGGCCAAAACAAATTTATAGAACATTCTTGAACTTCAAGGTCTAATTGGTATCATCTAAATTGAGTAAATTTGTCTAACAACCATTACTTGAACCACTGTTAGGTATCTTGCAACTCTTATTTTCTTATCACATAAGGATAAATTGCAACTAAAGTTGAATGAAGTATAAGATGGCATTCAAATATAAGAGACAAAGAGTTAGATTTTTATATAGCGTGTATTAATTTTAATGTCCTAATATTGCAAATTGTGCTACAAGGATTTTTTTACAATGATCTTTGGCTTTATAGGGAAAGATTTGGAAAATTTGCTTGGTTTTGAATGATCTTTTGTCAAGTCCCTTTGACTACCATACATTAATATTCCCTTTTAATATTGAGAAGCATTGACACTAATTATTTGTTTTAATCTGGTGGCATTGTTGGAGAAATTATTCTAGTTATTGTGCCATTGCATAAGGGACATCATGGTTTCTATGTTCAAGAATATTATGTAAACTAAAGACATTGAACAAAACTATCCAAATGGAGCTTGATACCTCTTTTATTTTATCATCTCTAACCTCCCTTTTACATCCACTCAATTGCTTTACCAAATTTAGAAGAACTTAATTTTTACTATCACCAATAAGTGTGATATTAAAAAAATCAGTATATTCTTACAATCACATATTCTTGCACTTGCATAAAAATATAACCACTTGAATGGGGGTTCATTCCTTTCTCCAATTGCTTGCGAGCCAAGTGGATGAAAAAGACCCTACCAAGTTAAACAATGGAGTTAAATGAAGAGCTCCCTAAATATCTGAGGGAAGAATATTCATTTCACCCGGGGATCATTAGAGGTAGGTAAATAATTTTATGTATTGCAAAAAGTTTTCATACCAAAGCAACAATAAGGAATTTGATTGGCATGAAAAGTATTTTCTCTTCTAAATTCAAGTACTTCTCTACAAGAAAAACTTAGACATGACAAGGTTTGTGTTGTCATCATTCAATAAAGACAATAAAAGGACAATTGATAAATTGATATTGCTCTATTTGATTGTTCAAAGCAACTTTGAAAACACAAACTAAGTGTCGTGAAATGGCATCACAATTGTAACATTTGGAACTCAAAGGAAATATAGCTACCCAAAAGTCCCTTCACCATCTTTGAATTCATATATTCCTAAAGCAAAAATATGCAAAAATAATGCATCTTTTACACAACCTTAGGAAATCAACCCTTCAAGAATAAAGGATTCATGATTTTAGAATGACCATTTTGATTGATTGTACTTTGGTAAGTAGAATTTAAATGGGGAAAAAATCTTTATGCCATTATTTTGAGCAAAGAACATTTCATAGATTGAATCAAGAAAATAATTACTTGAACAAGATTAAAATCTCCAAATAACTTCTTCAAAACTACTAAGAAGATATGACACCAAATAAAGGCTTAACTTTGGAGGGATAGGACTTATCATGGATTCATGGCAAGGTATAGTAGTCATCCCAACTTTAGTAATGCATTTTTTTTCTACAGTAACCTTAAAAATCTTTCATGGGACACTTTTGTCTTATGCATCCACTAGTAGAAAATTGTTTTAAGAGAAACAATATTTGGGTGACATTTGTATTTTCTCTAATACAAATTAAGATGTTAAATTCAACCAATTTTCTATTTGTGATTGTTTCAAGGTTAAGTCTTTGATCCTTAAAGGTCTTTGGAGAATCATATATATCATGCCATACTTGATTTGTAGAATATAAAAGACACTAGAAGAAAAACACGTCCGGCACAACCAACTACTATGCAACTAGTGCCCACATGCAACTAGTTTCCTCTCTATTTGCACCAAATCTAATGTAGTTGTTTTGTGTCATTGTTTTACAACATTCATTCATTGTTTTAGTTGCAAAGTAGTCATTCTGTAGTTGCAAAAAAAGACTAGGAAACAACTAGTGTCCTATGCAACTATTATGCAATTGTAAAATGACCATAGTTGTTTCCTAGTTGTACGCTAGTTGTTTCTTAGTTGCACTCTAGTTGTTTCCTAGTTGCTTTCAAAGTTCATTCCCATTCGTGTTATATCAATTGACCCATATCAATTGTAAAAAGTACCATTAGATTGAACATATAAGACTTGTAAGTTGTTATAGTCTTATGTAATGAATTCTTTTGATAGAATTCTAAGATTTCTATAATTTGTGGGTTTCTACAATTTGTAGATTTTGTATATAAGAATTTAAAAAATAATTAAAATTCAAGAAATTTTATAATCTAGGAAATTGAATTTTGAAATCTAGGAAGAAGGTAGATCTGAAATTTTGAAATCTAGGAAGAGGGTAGATTTGAAATTTTGAAATCTAGAAAAAGGTAGATTTGAAATTCAAAAATCTAAGAAAAAGGTAGTTCTGAAATTCTAAAATCTAGAAAGGAGGTAGATCTGAAAATTTGAAATCTACAAATCATTGAGATTTATATTTTAAAATTTACAAATCTACAAGTTGCAAGCAAGTTGCAAACAAGTTGCACACAAGGATGAAGTTCTTTGTATGGTGTTGGATGACAAAAACCCTTGCAACTAGACTGCAACTAATGCGACTTGTCCATTGCAACTACGGACTCTATATTGTCACCTAGTTGCAAACGTCCTATGCAACTACAAAATGAGTTGCATATTGTAGTTGCAAAACCCCTCATTTTCTTCTAGTGATATGTACTAAAATTTGGGAACACATACACCATTAGATTGTCTAATAAAACCTTATTATGCTCAAATTTGATACCATAGATGTAAAATATGTGATCATTTTGTTAAGTGTTTTTTATTTGTCAATTTATATCTCATAGCTCAATATGATTTTTTTGAGGAATATTTGACAATAGATTTTTTTATTATCAATGGATATAATCTATTATGGATGAATTTAGATTTTTAATTCATCCAAATATATGTAAGTTCATCCATAATAGAGGGAAAAACACTATATTGCGTCCAAAATTAAAATTTTCAAACCTTTGATCTTGGAAGGACATTAATGCCAAAAAGTGGCCAATGGATGACTCTCAAGATTACTATATAAATGAAGAATGCATCTCTTGGTCCAAAAATATGATCATTTTTGACAAAGTATTTAGATGATAAGTCTCATCCTTTCAAGGTTAAAATCCTTAACCCTTAAATATCGAAATGGATGTTTGGCATTTGATTTCAGAGATGGATGATAAGAAATCTATTAAGACAAAAGTGCAACTATTCGACCTCGGAAAAGGTAGAAGCACCCAATATTGCTACCTTTGGTTTGTTGCAACCTACTAGTTAAGTCTCTTGGAAGGACCCAAAGAAGGGTGGCAAAAGAGCCACTACATCTCCCTAAACTATCACAAGCTCTTTAAACCAACCAATGAGAGTTGAAGCATCTTTTGCTTCAATGGTGACTATTTACTCATGTAAGGACTAGATGGTCCACACCATGGAAATCATCCTTCTGATACAAGGTGAATCATCTACTTCAGAAAAATCCAAACTCATTGGAGGTCAAATTATTGTGCAAGACCTTCTTTTTCTACCCAAAATTTCAAAGATAAACATATGCACTTCTATCCTTATAGGGTTGAGGTGGAGAGTATAGTTGTATGAGTAGGTATCCTTTGCTTTCAACTTTGAAAATTCATAGAATATTGTCTAAGTGTCAGAAACATATGAAACAACTTGGGTTTGATTTCTTTTAAGGAGGCTAACAATTTGACATTCAAAATTTCGTCGTTGTGACCACCAACGCTATCTGGGCAGAAAAGGTGGCGTTTTTAGGTGAGTATACTTTAGGTTTGGGCATCATGGAAATATTAAATGATATTTTGTGGGCTAATGATTCTTCTCCAGTCTCGTCAATCAAGCACCCCTGTCGCCCAGCTAGCCACGATCATGGCTGATTGTCTGCCTTGGAGAGGCATCACGTCTTCTATTCCCTCACTTGCATCTCACGGCTCCTTCTTCATCTTCATCTCTGCTTTGCGTCGCCAAATGCCAAGGGCCCCACTCCTCACAATCGCAGGCATGGGCCCTCATCCCCTCTTGCAACCAATTGAGCACTAATCGCGGGCTGTGATTGCAGAGAGTCTCGTTCAAGTTTCGTAGAAGTTTTTGTTCAATTTCATTCCAATTTCGTTCAATTTCGTTCAATTTCATAGAGTTCGTATCAGGTTGTCGTTGCTTGAGCAGCAATCATTCTGTTGGACCTCGAGCGACGCATTCAAATGTCAGATTCCAACTTCTTAACACTCGATTCTTCCCTGCGTATGGTTTCGTGTAGGTCTTGATCGGTGTCGGTACTTGGATTGGCGGAGAGGATTTTGGGTTGCTTCCAATTTTGGGTTTCTCCGTTTCTGCAATTTTAGTGGTAATCGTGTCATCACTTTTTGAAGAATTGGGATCAAGGCTTATGAGTAGTAATTTCTGCAGTAAGGTCCGGGCGCGCTGGCAGCTATGTTTCGATTTGAATTTCGAATTGAATTGATTCGTTTGTTAAAGTTGTTGTGGCCACTGACGTTGAATTTCATGGGGGCAGGACTCTGGTAGGAAATATGATTGTTGGGTGGGTTTTTATGGTGATGTGATAACGCACCTTTCGTCTGTGTTTGCAGTCATTCTTTGATTCGTTCGTTTTGTGCTGACGGCCCATCCAGAGTCTGTTTGCAGTTTAGGTTTAGATTCTTTGTGAGGACCGTCTTCTATGTGGAATTTCTATGATATGAATACTCTGTTTTGTTTAAATCTCATTTAGAGTTTACTGGATTCGAATACTCTGGTCGGGATTTGAGCGTCTCCAATTTGTTGAAATTTCTGGAGGTATGAGTCTGTATCTTCAATGTCCAAGTCCCTGGTTCGACGTGAAGAAATAAATACGTCAAATTCGCACCATGTTGTCACAGGAATTGGAGAGTTAGAAACGTGAAGAAGGTGATGCCGCGTTTGACAGATTGGAAGGATCGTTAGTTGCTGCTGCGACCCTGGCATCAGCACTGCTGCAAGCCTTTGCTGGCGTCCGAAGATTTCCACACCAGCAACGCAAGATTTTTTTATATTTTTCTGCAACTCTTCAAGCAAGCTCTCTCTCTAAGGTAGAGGGGCCTAATTGCGACACCTACCTAAATGCGACAGTCCAATGTCTTGCACAGTTGAGTACATATTGATTTTGAGAATGTACACCACCTCAATATGTGAATTCGTGTCATTTTTAGGTCATCAACCAATGATATTTTGAACCCTTTTACTTTTGCACATAATACATTCTCTGGTGCATTGGAATCCTCTTTGATTTGCTAACAAGAATATTTGAAAGTCTGCCGATTCTAGTGATAGTAACCATGTTCAGTACTTAAAAGTGTCAGAGTCAGGTGTAGGCACCTTTACGTCGCCTCCAAGCAATTGATTATGGCTCCATTATCTCCATGCTGATGAGAATGTATGTGATTGAATGCAGCATATGTGGGGTGGTCGGATGCCAAGCAATAAGGATCTGGTGCGCTCTCTGCAAAAGGATGGGAGGATTACGTCGCAGAAGGTGGCAAATGCCATGGAGCAGATCGATCGAGCCTTGTTCGTTCCACCAGGGGAGCCTCCTTACATGGACCACCCGGTGCCCATAGGCTACAATGCGACCATTTCGGCCCCGCATATGCACGCAATTTGTCTTGAGCTTCTCAAAGACCACCTGCAACCTGGAATGCACGTCCTTGACGTCGGAGCAGGTGTCCAATTTGCAAATACACTCAACCCTATCTATTGCCACATTCTGTAATTGCACATTCCCTCTTTATGAAAGTGCCATGTTGTGTACATGCATGAGGATGCAGATAGAAGATCAACAGTTTCATTAGCGAGGGTTGAGTGTAATTGTTCAAATTACAGTAGTTCAAATTATGCTGCGGTTTTCTGATCCAACCGTAACACTTGGTAGCTGTGAACGACCTTGGCGGTGTCATTTTCCCCCCTTTACTCTTTAACCTGGACAGTGCAGGCACGGGATACTTGACAGCAATCTTTGCTCTCATGGTTGGAGAAAAGGGCCGTTCCATTGGAGTGGAACACATTCCTGAGCTCACAGCTAAAGCTGTCGATAATGTACAGAAGAGCGATGCTGCACGGTTACTCAATACCGACTGCCTGTCGCTACATACCGGAGGTTAGTTAGCTCATCGCTTCTTATTTCCTTAACGCATCAGATTTCGTGATCAAGGTACAGGATACTTTTTTAGTCCAAATTTAAGCATTTTAAGCAACATGTAGGAGTGTGCTATCATTGGGAGATCACTCAATAGAACACTTTGGATACAAGAGCCAAACCCTCTTCAGATCAAATTGTTTTACCACTCAATGTATTGGATGATTTCATTTAACGTGGGAGGTTGTAGACCACTGTTGAACGGGCAGTAGACAACCCCATTTCCATTCAAAGTTGAGTGGCCATCGATACTATTATCCAAGTCATGATTTCTTACACCGAACTTGCTAATTGAAGACCTACCAAGTGTTGTTCGAAAGAGATGAGTTGCTGTTGGTAACAGGGGTCAGTGAATTGGAGACGAGTTCCTAGTGGTTGTAGTATTTTCTATCTTAGCATCTTTATTCTACTGAATTTGTCCCATGGTCATGAAAACCAATAAATGACTGAATGTGTTCGTGCTGGAATTTACAGACGGCAGAGATGGATTCCTAGAGCACGCACCTTACGACGCTATTCACGTCGGAGCAGCAGCGCCAACAATTCCACCTGCACTCACCGATCAGTTGAAACCCGGAGGGCGACTGGTCATCCCTGTGGGTGACTTGTTCCAGGAGCTTATGGTGATCGATAAAGACGCCAATGGGGAGCTGAAGAAGAGCGAGTGCCTTCCTGTTCGTTACGTTCCTTTGACGGACCGCCAGTCTCAGCTTGACAAGCGATTGTAGCGTCAAAACCAGGAAAAATTGTCGGTACATATCGTGTAGAGTATGCAAAATCCTTGTGCAGATTGTGCCACATAGATAGTTCGTGTGTAGCCGAATTGTCAGTTTTTTAGCTAAATGCCGACTTCTGGACTAATGGCTAACCAATAACTCAGTTGGTGCTTTAGAATTGAACTGTTTACTACTGATAAAACAACCTACATATTGACGAGGTGAGAAGGGACAACCTGACAACTCAGACTCAATCGGTGTTTGGGAGTTGAAATTTGGCACCTGTTAGAGCACAGCTGTTGTTTATAATCAAGACAAAAACGATCTTTCGCACTTTTCTCTCTCGCATATAATTAAAATGCATGTTTCAAATCTGAATTCTGTTCTGTTTCTATTCGTGAGTTTCACGAATCGTTGATCAGGTGAGAGTATTCGCTCATCGTCTGGTGTCACGAAAGTTCTGGAGACCAATCACCCACCTACGAGGAATATTGAAAAGTATTGTGAGATGCAAGAAAATTAGAGTGAAAGGAAGGTCATGTTCAATTATTGTTAATTTAACAACCTCAAGATATGTTGTTGATAAAACAAACTCATCACAAAATGATTCCTCTGAGTTGCACTTCATAAAACATGTTCACATTTTTGGAAATTTGGACTACCTCAGGGAATTGCAAGGGTTAAAGGTTCATGTGTTCCGTTTAATAAATTATCGAGAGGGAATGCAGGACGGTGTGAGTAGCGCCAGCAGCACAGCGTCTCATGCATTGTCATGTTCAGCTTGGCACAGAACAGGTTAAACCTTCCCCGGTTGACGGCTGACGCGTTGGAGAGTTTTTTGCAGCAACTCGATGTCTTTCCCTTTATTCTTCAGCTCCGTCTCCGTGGCCAGCAATGCGAGGGGGTTGTTCGGGTGACTGAGGGAACCAAACCTCGCTATGCTGGACTTGGCTCGAGGCTTCTCCTCTTTACCATCCCTCTTTGTTGCAGTTTTGGCAGGCTCCGTCGTAGCCGAGTACGGAGGTAGCCGAGTTTTTCCTGAACTCTTCGGCAGCTCAGCATCTCGAAGGCTCGGTGACGGGGTGCCCCTGGAAGCCGATCGAGTCGAACGCCGTTGCGGGGATCCAGGCGTTAATGATGCTCTAGTTTTAGTGTGAATTTGACTTGACATGCTGGCTTTGTGAGTTCTGGATTGTCTTGACTCTGACAATCGTTGCAACGATGCCATTGTCACGTACCTGTGTTTGGCTACAACGGCTCTGAAATATGCTTCCTCACCCTGCACCAGTCAGTCAGTTTCACAAAATTAATTCATTTCTTTGAATGTACACAAAACATTCTTGAAAAGAGCTGCAAAACACCTTGAACCCGACTGTTGATTCAAGGAAGAATCCAGCTATCTAAGATGCTTGGATCCTTTGGCAAATCTTGAGTTGAAGAATCAAAGCACTGGTACGTAACCAATGATTACAGGCGAGAAGTTACTGGCAACCACTGCGCAATTGCAGTGAAAAGTATGTTAAGTATGGTTTGGAAATATGTACCTGAAGTTCTTTCAGTATTGCATTCAAGCGCTCCACATTTCTATTGGCTTCTGAAAAGCCATTCAGTAAAGCCAAGTTTTTCTGCACCATGCGATTCGCGGCAAAAGCATGCTCCTTGTCGATTCGTAAGATAGCCGTGTCCAAAACTTCCACAAATTTATGAAGTACTTGCCTGCCCAACAGATGCCCCCTTATGACTCGTACTCACAAATGGAATGGCACTAAGTTCGTTGTCTCCATATCAATACACAGAGGAGAGAGGCTTGGTAAGATCAAGTCCCATTTTGTTAAGCACCAGAAACAAGCTCCATAACGACTTAAAACGACTTTTCATTCGAAGACTGAAATCAGGATTACCTTTGATGCTCGATTTCAGTCTTCTCTGGTAAAGCTTCGCGATTGATTTCACGATGCCTGTCCGTTACATACTGATCATACAGCTGTTTTGTAAGATCTGGCCATTTGCCAGCCTCATTCTCCTCGATGATTTGAGTCAACTTCGCAGTGAAGTTGTTCTTCACAATCTCTTTTTCCTGGACTGTATCCAACAAGTTTTTCAGTGTAATCGCATTAGCTGCTACCTCCGCCTTCAACTTCTTCTCTACAATCTTTAAATCTCGCAAATCCAGGAGATTATCGGCCTGGTGCAACGACACATGCGGTTAAGTGCAGGAAAAGAATTTCTACTGAGCACGGACATCAATGAGTAATGAATGGACTACACACCTGAAACGATCAAGCACAACCAACTACCTGCTGACATTCAATGTCGCCAACATGTTTGCGAAGCCTTTTAATCTCGTCCTCCACGGGTTGTTTCTCCTTCTTCAACTGTAACAGAAGAGCACTTCAGAATTGCTTGCCATGTAGAGAACATAGAAGGAGACTCACTGGTACAATAGAGTTGAATTTTCATTTGCTTGTGCTTGTGATTAGCATGATGGAGTTTAAAGTAGATTCACAGTCAAGTGTCAACAATGGCTGTAACTCTTGATGAAAGGGCCACAAAAATCTGGAAAATGGATTGTCAGACCAATTCTATAAACTTAGGTAAAAGTAAGAAAAGCCTAGATCTGATCTTTTAGTACCAGACATAGTTGATTCGGAAATTATCTTGAGCTCTACAAACTGGCAGTCAATTCCGCAAATATCAATCATACCAACCTTTGGAAAACCAATCAATCCTATCGTTTCTAATTGGAAAATCAAGTCAAAGACAACTAAAACATTGCAACTAGTGTTGAAACTGACTATTTTTTTTTCACTTCAATTACCAAAGAAGGTTTTAAATTAGACAGATTTTCGAATTTGGCTAGTAGCCCATCTCGAAGGCCTGAGTGGCCCTGGCATGAGTCTCAAACAAATCTTCATCTCAAGTTTAGGTTACCTTATCAATTTTGTAATTGCTGATTTGGTGGAAAGCTTCTTGGTCTCTTATCTGCCCAAGCATGGCTTCGTTCCTTGCATCCGTTTCCAGAAGCATGCCTCTTGCACACACTCGGTCCTTATCAATACTTACCACTAATTGCTTCAATCGCCAATTCTCCTGTTCCAATCAGTGTGAGTCAGATATCGTATTGAGCGGCGTATGGAGAATGTTTAGAAATTTTAAATGTTCTAATGACATCTTGATGCCTTCATTTGTGAAAATTGTAATCAATCCAAAGGCAAGCATATTACCAGAAGGACATCATAGAGTCTATCGTCGTACTCAGCTTCGGCAGCAGTAACCTGATCTATTATTGCTTGAGACTTCCGGATAATGGTTTTCTCGTAGGAAATTTCCGTAAAAACAGTCTCCACTCGCTGTCGTTGGTCTGCAAGATCCTTGGAAAACTTTCTCAACGTTTGCTCAACTTCTTCATCATTGATCATCAATTCCATATCTAGACTCATCTGTTGGCATCATCCCAGAATAGAGAATGTTGGAAATTGGACACACAGGTATTTATGAAAGCCCCGAAATTGCAAAACCCAAATTGAATGCTTGCCTTGGACTTTTGAATCAGCATAGAGCAATTTGCTTCCACTTCTGCAACTCTCTTGTCTGCTTCTGCTTCTGCACCTTCCAATTCCTTCCGCATTTTCTGAATATGCAAATCGTACGCTTTCTGCCTGTCGTCCATGATTCCCTTCGCCCTTTTCATTTCCTTCTGTAGTTTTAACCTCAGGGCATGTGCCTTGTCGGCCTCTTTGATTATCTGCCATAAATATTCAACGAAACACATATAGTAAGTGTAATAAAAGACCCTCATACTAATCAAATAAGAAGATTCAACCTAATTATTTAAGAAGGAAACATCATGAACTAACCTTCTTCTCATATTCATCGTTCATGTCTTTCAAGGTGGCTTCCTGGCTCTCAAGTAGGCTTTGAATGGAAACTTCCTTTTCGCTTTCTGCCATCAAAATACGCTTCTGAAGAAGGCGATGTCGAAGATCGAACTCGTTCATCTTCTGCACGTGGAGTTCCTCCAACTCTCGCATTTCAATCAAAAAATCTTGCTCCTTCATGTGCTCTCTATACAACATCTCGTCGTGTTCCTTCTGCATTCTCTTCTCAAATTCCTGAAGGATGATCAATTAATGAGAAAACGCACCATATCTGAGAATGAAGAAAATATAAAAGGCTCATCCATATTCTAACTCAATAAAAACAACCTGAAGTTAGGCATGATTTATTTTTTAGCAACGTCGTTACAGCAAGATATGAATGCAGTTTACTAAGTGAAGGCTCAACAGGTTTCTCACACGTAAATTCTCAACCCCACATTCCCTTCAAAGTAAAATATATATAGCACCTCTGCATTCCTCTGCTCTTCCTCGAATTCCTCGCTATCAATTAGAAGCATATCAACAAGCGACGACTCGTCAATAGGGAGAAAACCATGCGGACTCGGGGGCCGTTCCGGCAAATTCTTAGAAAATGGCAAGGTTCGTAAAGTGAATAGAATAATCGAGCCTTGAGATGTGGCCAAAACTATCAACTTATGCTTCTCATCCGTATGCAAGGAGATGATCTTTCCTGCCACATAACAAGATTCAAGTTTTTACTGACTAGCAAACTACAAACAAAATTCCACTAGAGCCATTCAGGAGCATCGACATGACATGATTTCTAGACTTGATTGCCGAGTTTAGGATTTAGGATTTCAAGTTCATGAACATTTTCAAATACCTGCATGAATTTTCTCCTCCCAGATAGGGGTGCAACCTTTGGAAAGTGGCACTGCGTACAACAAAAACTCTCCGCCGTCATTGGTACCGCATAGTAGGTTGTTTTGAAATAAACCTGCGATTCTCGTTATGCCCTTGACTTCCGCTTCATAGGAAGTTTGAGCCCTGAAGAACAAATTCAATTACTTCCATTCAGATCGTCCATTTCAGAAATCTTGTAACATGAACAAACATATGAGTACAACTTCAGAAAAAACCAAGAATGGGAGCAGTAACAGTAGCAACAACATTCTATCAGGTAACTCCAAACCATTTTAAATTAGCTGCTCTCTTACAATGACTCCTTAACAACACTCTTTTGTTCGGTAATCTACAACATACTTTCATGGAGCTATGAAACCTGAATATGCCATGCTCCCAACAAGAGCCGCTATGGTCGGCCTCCTCCTCCTCCGCCGGACTTCCATCATCAGAGGCGACCTCTTCTGGGAGTATCTGTGGTTTAGGGTATTTCTTATCGGTGTCCACTGCTCGGAGAGGAATGTTTGGTCCACATCCATAAACATAATTCCGGTTGGCGTCATACACAATGCAGGAATACAAAGACCCTATTGTCACACTTTCCGCGTATCGCGCGAAGCCATCCATGAACCAACTGAAGATTGCTCCATCAACTCCTGCTGTGGAAAGGTACATGGAATCATGCGACCATGCCAACGATACCACAGTGCTCTGGTGGCCCTGCAACAGATTAACAGAGAAAAAAGAAGTCCGCAATTAGATTTGATTCCATGACAAAGTGCAATTGAAATAGTTAGAATCAAACCATGGAATCTACTATAATCGGGTTGGATGCTTTCCCTAATTGGAATTCTGATCCCATATTTGCAAATCTCCAAGCTGAGACTGAGAGAATTTTTTTTTATTCACCTCAAGTGTTCATAAAAACAAACTTGGCTACTTGACGATTTTTTTAGGTTAAATGCTTTGTCCAAGTTCACACACTCGAAAGATGTCTTATTCCATTGACCGCATGAGTTCACATGCAGTGGAGATGGAACACCGTTGCTTATTGAAGAACTCTAATATAGAGTGGAAAAAAGAAACCTTCAGAGTTGCCATGACCTTCCACAACTTGGGGTCGAGTAGGACAATGTCTCTGCCTGCAGCGATTGCCACGATATGACCGCTGGGACTGAACCTCATCTGTCGTACGCGTTTCATATCGACATCGTTTATCTGCACTATCCTGCATCATAGCTCATGCTCTATTGTAAATATCTCATTCTTGGAAATCCCAAGATTAACAATATTCAGTATGTCAAGAATGGAATAGGCAAGAAACAAAGTCATGAATCTGAAGAGCTATTAGTTTCTACCATTCTTAAGGAGATTATCTTGCATTTCAGAAAAGAGACGAAGTAATTTCAGAGAGGAAACTGTATGAGTAATTCCAGAGGAAGATGTACTTGTCTGCCCTAATGAGATATATCTTCACAACTCGTCCAAATGCAATAAGCAAATGATAGTTGCGGATTGCCACAGTCAAAACCTCTTCATCGTACCTGCTTTTCACCAATTCCGGAGAAAATCACTCAGAATCTAAAAACAAACTCAATCTGGTTCTTGAGAAATTTGAACCCAAAACCATAAAAAATTTTGGACTTACGGGAGCGTGTTCTCACAAACTAGATGGGCATAGCTCCATATTCGCACCACCTGATCTTGATGGCTAGTTACGATGAGCATTCGACTTGTGCAGATATCCATATCCGTCACCGGTGACATTGTAAACACTGACCATCATGCCCTATCCATTGAGTGTCGGTAAGCGAACAATGAAGCATGCTTTTACATGGGAGTTTGACAAAAGCAAACAGTAAAAGCAAAATATGGTGGTCACTGGAACGGGAAAGCTTCGAAGTACATGAAACATAGAGTCAGTGCACAAGATAAAACAAAGCAATTGAAGGATTCATGTCGCGGACCCAAACAATCAAATTCCAGTCTAAGGCAAATGATTCCCTTGCTACAAAGAGTAGTGAGTATTCAAGGGAATCAAATGAACTGGAAAAGAGACTATAATTTACTACTCACTAAGGGTGAGCTCTACCATTGCTACTTGATGTTATGAAAATAGAATTTTATGAAAGAAAAACAAAAAGTAGTAGATGATCGGAAATACCTGGTATCGTAAAGTCAACCAGTCTGAGGACATGACCAGAATTTTCCGCCTCTTCAATGAAACTGGGGACCAGAAAGTCACTGCCATCCTCAAATTTCTCGTTAAGCTGAAGCCGCCCTATTTTGTCCACCTGGGTAGTAAATAAGAAGTTTTAAACTCTGCACTATTGACGCTACACTTCAAAGAAAAATCTTATGGACTTTATCTTTAGGTGTCTTAGATACCTGTACTAGGTAGAGTGTGCTTGGGTCATTCGGCGCCACCACTAATGATGTAATTGGCAAAGATTCTCTACGAAACACAAAAGCAGTTATACGAAAGTAAATAAGAATCAATAATTCCATACACTCTTCTAATATAAGTATTAAGTTGATCATGACTCCAATCAAATGATAAAAGCTCATATTTGTAAAGGACAAACCGTGCCACAAAACTGCAAGTGACCTTTGCATAAGGCTTACTGGACCTTACCTGAAGTCATCAGTATATTCACCAAATTAATCAACAATCATTTTGCCGCTCGTTAATTGTCCCTTACAAATAGACTACATCCAAACATGTACAAGTTGGCAACATGAATGGACAAATCAGCCGTTTGAGGCTGTTGACAAATCATAGCCACAAGTGATTGATTCAACTAAATCTCAGGATAATAGACCGAACGTTGATTTAACTTGCCAAAGAAAAAATTGTAACAAATTTCAAGACCTTGGTTATAAAATCTTGGTTAATTTGAACTCGTACCTCGTACTCTGAGGCAACAACATCCCAGCCACCAATTTGCATGATCGCACCATCATTTCTGCCAACGTAGCAACCCGTAGGTGTAGGAGCCAAGCACAAGACGTGTCCAGTACCAATAAATTTCTACGATTTCATTTGACAACCAGCAACATCCTCAAAATTCATTCCAATCATAGATGACGTCCAATAATCCACCCAATAAATACCATAGTAATCTTCGATTAGAAAGATTGTTGTCAAGAGATAGATACATAACAAAGCATATTATTACTAGGAGAACATACATATTTGATTTCGCCACCTCTAACAATGAAGATCACTTTGTTTTCAGTTGCGATGGCGACGCTATGATCGACAAGCCAAACATGATCTGTTAATATACACTTGACTCCAGTCCCAGGCTTTTGCCCTTCGATTCCTGTCTCAGGATCTTGTTCCATGACACCTGTGCCAGGCTCTTCAAGACCTACAATCTCATCATAATTCTCTCCCAAATCTTCAACTAAACTCCAAATTTTAAAAGCACCAGGACCTGCATGGAATGATCTAGACAATCCTTAGATCAGAATCGTGAGAGTAGAAAAGGGTTGTTATTTAATGCAGAAAAGATCATGTTCAAAAAGATTGGAATTACCACTGACAGAGAAGATATCATTGCTCCCCGCACTCACACAAATTCGATTCACATAGTGAGGATAGTGCATAATGAATCTCGGCTGTTTCCTCCACCAGTTCAATACAACAATCAATACAATATGGTGTTTTAGCAAGAACTTTTCAGAGACTAGAGACAAAGAAACTAAATAGATGATGAGCAGGAAAGCAAATGGTTGGACAAAAGGGGCCTAACCTTTGGTAAATCCGTATCCCAACAGTAAAGTGTAGCACGAGATTCAGTGCTGCACAACAACACAATCTCCTTCTCATCCTTTGAAAGGCCAACATTGCCGATCTCTGTCGGAAAAAAACCCATCACCTCGATAATACAATACATGAATCAAATACAGCAGAAACATCATGTTAAACTGATGAGAGCATTTCGGACATGAGTATGGAGAGCTCACAAATCAAATTGGGGCACATGTTGTCTGAAAGATATAGTGGTCGAAAATGAAAGAAATGAGTCAAAACTATAGCGAGGATGAAGTACCTGTGTCATCTTGTGTAGTATATTTTTTAAAGAGCGAAGGTATTTCTTTAACCATGTTGTAGATAGAAGCCTGTAAATCCACATGCAATATGTTTGCAAGCTATTTTGTGAAAAGGAAACTCACTTCAGGTGAGGAAAAAAATTGCACAATACAATTGATTAGGTTCACTAAACAAGGTTCAAAACCTTCGCACAAAGATGCAAATTGAAATAACTTAAAAGATTGGGAGATGGCTTACAGTACTTGGAGCACCTTTGTGTTTCTCACACACAACCATGAGGTGCCCTGATACTGATATTGCAATACAACTAATTCTCTGTACAAAAGAAGGAACTCAAGTTTGTTTCAGAGGATGTATAATTTGAGAATAAATATATGATCTCATAAACAATGCCAACAATTTCTATAGTAGTGAATGGATGTAATTTACTCGCAAAAAAGAAGAGATTGACAAACGTGTTCTACAACAGTAGAACATTGGTCTTCAAACATTACACCACCCAGGTTTTTTGCCATTAATAATCTACAAAGCATGTGATACCTCAGTGGAAGCTTGAGCAGGAAGCACTGGCACCGAACAATGATCACTGAAAGCAATTACATTTCCTACATTACTCTACTTGTGGTGATTTATGCGGAATATTACAAAGGAAACCAGCTTACAATGTAGAAAGGAAATTCTATTGCTCAAAACATCCTTCTGACCAAACAATAATCATCACTAACATGCAGCTTCTAAATCACGTCGTGTTGCTTTCAATACTTTTGAGTGGAAATATACTGTTCCAAAATCACTGATAAACTATAGTTTATCACAGAATACAAAACAATGAATGAGAAGCACGACATACATCACATAGAGCAACTCAAGATGATAGAACCTGTGCTTATAAAGTCCACAGCCAATTGGAAAAACTATGGTCTGGTTGTTTAAACAAGCAATCTGGGCGTTCCGCAATAGGATGCCAGAAAATCCAAATGTATGTCTACAACACATAGTTGCAAGAAAGTGAATGACACATTTCCTACATTGTACAAAAACTTATAATGTTGACTACAAGAATGCAATGTCTCCAAAGATTGTCTGCAAATGATAAAATCTATTTAGAACTTAAGTGCCGTAGCTTGAGGCACAAAATCTACTATACAAAAGTTTAGTGCCAATCGGGCCTCTATGCTAAAGTCCCTAAACCTCAAACTCACTGCTATAGCCAGTTTTATCCAATGGCCTCAAATTCTTAGTAATCCTAACAAGCCAAGATAGTGTAATCGCCGTGACGCTTTACATGACAGAAAAATTTGTATTTAAGATTTGGCCTTGCAATACAATTCAGCACCCGAACCAAAGTAAATACCTGTCATTCTAGATAGTAATACACTCCCTTGTGGAACTAGAGTATTAATGCATTAGCAAAATGAAAAATGTGTAAGAGAATCCTTACACTGGTGGAAATTGGTACAAAGCAGGCTCCCATGTTTGCTTTTCCTTCGCTCTTGCTACATCCTTGCGCTGCGTTCTTGTAGCCATGATTGAGCAAGTATTTGCTTCACATTTCTTTTCACAAGAACTCCTCAAAGCAAAATTATTACCCGTTCTTGATTCATTGAAGCAACCACACGGAGTCTATTGCAATACATTTCAAACGACTCAGAATTATTTGAATTATTTCAAGAGAATGGCAACGAAATCAAACGGCATAAATCCTCTAACGGCATCAAGAGCTCGTGGTCATTGCCAGCCTTACGAGTAGCTTTTTTTCCAAAATACTACAGTGTCGCTTCAAGTTGCAATTTCAGTAGAAGCTGCGGAAGTAACCGAACCCTGATAAGAAAAATAGACTTTCAAAAGTCGTGGAACCAGGAAGTAGGCACCACAAGTTATATTATTGCTGTAACGATTTCAATTTAGTTAATATAGTCAGGATTGAGGTAACGAAAGGGGTGAGTCCCTTGAAGCCAAGCGGTTGGCGTGCTTGATCAACGTCTTTTGAAAATCACATAACTTCATAACCGCCCCATGTATACTAGCCGACATCATGATCGGTCT
This sequence comes from Rhytidiadelphus loreus, assembly GCA_947034895.1. Classification (NCBI taxonomy): domain Eukaryota; kingdom Viridiplantae; phylum Streptophyta; class Bryopsida; order Hypnales; family Hylocomiaceae; genus Rhytidiadelphus; species Rhytidiadelphus loreus. The sequence goes on from OX344761.1 coordinate 30,584,530, forward strand.
GTCTGATCATGACAGATTCAGGATCTCATGGAACTTGGGTAACAAGAGGAACGGTATAACTACAACAGAATTGAGAACAACCTAAAGAATGACGACACATATGAGAGAGAAAAGAAAGGCTTATAAGTGCACCAAACGGTCCAGCTCAAGTTTGGCCCTGATATTGCTATGTTAATTAAATGCGGCTCAAGCCAAATCCATACCCACCAAAACCTGGGCTCAGTAACGGCAATTACCGTTGCATGAATTTAGTTTGAACATGTAAGACCCATTTCTAAGTAACACGCAAAAAAACTGCGCATCATCCTGCTGGAAATAATAGAGTAAAATATTCAGGAAAAAAACAGCAATACTACTGTCAAGAAAAAGATTTCTCTGACCTCTGAAATTACGTAATTACTACTTCCGCTCATCTGTAAGTATCAAAATTCATCCGGAGCAAAACAGAAGTATGGTTTGGCCACTACTTCGGAATTGAGTGTTCTCCTTGCATTATGCAGGAAGATTGGCTCTACCAAGGCATAGCTTCCGAGCCAACCGTACTTTTTGAAACGCCTCCTGACCCTGCACATACATCAAATAGTAATTCCGTTATCATAGTTGTGACAAACACCAAAATCTACTAAAAAATAGGACGCTGTAGAACGTTCGGATTAGATAAGACGGTAAGCTTACTTGTTTACGGTAGCGTTTGGCTATGGCCGGACTTGTACTAGATTCGTCGGCTCGCTCCATGTACATTTCTCCAAGACAGAAGTAGAAATTGGCCAGTTCAAGAGAGTAACCAGGAACAACCTTCTCCAAGGACGTAATTATATTGCGACAAACACGAGCAGCTTCACCCGTATCTCCAAGCGCTCGGCAACAATTCATTAATGGTGTCAATGTATCAAATAGGAAGACATGGAATGGATGCTGCAGAATCACAGTCATATTTTGAGGACCACACATTTGGACAAATGAACTGCGAAAAACACCTGTGATTTTCGCTCACTAATGTGCAAACGAAAAGACATTCAAATAAATATTAAACTTAGATATAGCAGTTTGAACTAACCAATTTTCCAGCGAAATCGGAGAGGAAACGCTCAAGAAGGATGCGTGCATCCTTATACTTCCGTTCCCGATAAATCCCCATGGCAGCTGCAAGCCTGTTTTCAGCTTCCACCTCCACCTCCCATGGCTTGTCAAGCCCTGATACGTTCTTCCCAGGAAAGGGTGTAGCCGACACAGGGTTAGTTACCCGAGAACAAACGTCACATTCCCAAGATGAAGCACCCTCGTCGCGCTTGTAATTTCGACCAGCTAGAGAAACCGACTTCACTTGCACTCCATTGCAACCTTTGACGGAGCACATAGCAGCCTGAGGTTGAAGAGGTAAGGAAACGACGCCAATGTCAGATGTTGAAAAAAAACTAACTAACCAACTACTACTCCATTAGTCAATTCAAGACTCGTATTTACACGGACCCTGCCTGGTACGAAAGGACAAAAAATCAACGAGTCATTTATAAACAAGTTAAGAAAAGAGCTGAGAGTCGAGAGAACAAGAGAATGTAATGTTTTCAAGCAATCCAATACCGCTATTTTAGTATAAGAATTTCAATTTTATTACTGCAATGGTTTGTGAGAACAAAGTAACGAATTCACAAACCTTATAGACTCACACTATATCAATGACCACAATTATAGCTCGACACAAATGAATAGGGGAATTGGACCAAACCTCCAAAAAACGGTCAACGGACGATTTGAGGGGTTCTGAGCACCGCATGCAATTGCAATCAAAGTGTTTGGTGTCAAGCAGGGTTTGCTTGCGCACTCCACGCGGCTCGTAGAGATTGATGTATGATACACATAACTGCCAAGCCGAAAATAATGGGAAAAAAATGAATACACAACTTGAATCCTTGTACAAAACCGAAAGTATTGAATCAAAATTTAAGAAAATAAACTTGTCTCCAAAATCAAAGGATTTAGAATTACTTGTGGAAGCACATTGCTACAGAAGAAAGTGCTAACCTCTGTATCCTTAGGTACGTCTTGAGTTGCTCTTACGGTCATCACTCGTCCTTCAGATGCAAAGCAACAATTTGGCCTACAATTAAAGAACAACCAAGGGTTTACAACTATTATGAACTAAATAGATTGATACAAGAGATTTGGTAGACGCATAAAATCGTTCAGTAACTGATAGATTTCAATCAAGATGAGTGAGAACTCTATGTCCACACTGTCATAAGAAGAAGAAGGTTAACTCCGGTATGAAAGACCGGTGTGAATGAAGCGCCTGTTGGTTCACACTGTCATAATAAGATATTGCGCATGTATTAAAGAAAAGTAAGTGAAAGAAGCCAATAATACCAGCAAGAATGATTGAGCATGGAGACAAATGGGAACATGCCAAGAGCCACATCTGCGTTGTGGGTACCCTGTAATCCCATGCCATGTGCATTCGTGTTCACCAACAACGCCAACGTCTCCAATTCCTCTGCCGAAAATCCCAGGTTTAAGATATCATTGATAAATACAAAATTTACTCCTGAAACCTTAGAATTCGTGCATGACTATATCCAAAAACTAGATGTGTCGAGCCCTGCTGCATTCAAAAACAAGTTGATGACAGATAGACACCTCTTTTAAAATAAGGTTGAACAGCAAAAAATGCAGCAAGTCTCTTATCAAGGACACTAAAGAGATTGAAGAAGATCAATACATTTTTTACAGATTCTACAATTACCGTGCCAATATTTAATAAGAGGAAAGATACATTCGTATTCAAAAGCATTTAGTATGAAAAAATGAACGTATGTAATGGCCAGGGTAGGCCCACTAAACTGATTTACTCTTTTAGTGCTTGTGACACTAATTTACCCAAATCACACTATTCGTGATAAGTTAAATTAGTGCCAGCAGAAATATTACTGTATCTCACTAATTTCCACAAAAAGAATTTTGGTAGTAACATTAAATTTACGCCCTCACTAACAGGATAAATCAGTGCAGTTACAGCGTTCAATGTATTCAGTCACCAAGTAACAAAGCTCAAAACAAGCATCGACGGATCTGACAGACCGCAATAAGAGGCACGCAGCTCACCTAAGCTCGACAATTGCGAGTCAGTGCTTGAAGCACTGTCGGTAACCTGACTATACAAAACCCAATTGGACAAAAGAAGACTACACCCCTTCCGCACCGAAGCTTTCCATGCACTGGCAGCCTTATCACCATGGGTTTGTAAGCCGAGGGCATCCTGAGGAGAAAGCTCAACTTTGTCAGAACCTCATATTTATCACATATTTATCATAACTACATTTGCGTAAAGCTGCAATTCGGAAGCCCCATTGTTCCAGAGCCACATCATATCAATGTTTCCATATCCCCCTGTAGCTCCGCAATTTGTTCATTAGGGATCACTAACGAAAAGACTCTTTAAGACGAAAATTGTAAAGCAGTCTTACGGATGTTCCAACGAGATTAACCATCACATGAATAACAATAACACATTTTAGAGCCCTCTACAAAGGAGCAATTTATCATCTGAAAGTGTAAGATGAGTGCTTGCTGTGTGACGATCCACAAATACAGCATCGATTCCGTGGGAAAGAGTATGAAGCGAAATATACATCCATAAGCGTTGAATGGCTTTTGTGAGAAAGTCGAGGTTGAGCTATCAAGCCTACATCTCACCAAGACCACCAAAGGCGGTGCCTCACAGCAATTTGCTGCGAAAAACATTTGATAATTGGAACAAATTGTGAAGGTTAATAAGCGTATAAAGTGCTTTTGAAAGCGTCATCACTGGTTAAAGCCTTCTCTTATAGTTGTGTCCGCAACATCAAAGCATCATAGCAAGATGCTTGGGCATAACTTTAAATAATACCTACATGACCGAACAAATGCAAGTCAGCATAGAGAACGATCTTATTACCTCAATCGTTGAATGAATCACTCCATCTTCAAAAAGTCCAACGCCCTGAACATTGCTATGCAATTGCCGGTTCAATGCAAGAGCAATTACGAACCGTAAAAGATCCTCATCACAATCGGACAGCTTAGCCACTTCATTGACCTTCTGTAAGAACTTGCACCATGTTCTGTGACGAGGCATAGCCGAAGCTTCACAAGCCTGAAAACAAATAGAGCTTTGTTAGTCACTGGAGCAATGATGCAAACAGCACGTGCTTCATAGGGAATACCCGCCACTACACAGGTTACTAGCAACATCACTTGAAAACCCTGGAACACATGGAATAGAAAGTTATGAAACAATTTTGACTTCCTGGAGAAGAAAACTACGGAAGACGGTTTCTTCCAAAGCAGAGCCCTATGATGCTTACATTCCCGGAACACGTTAGTCCCAAAGGAACAAGAATAGGTAAAACAGAGCACATTGTATGATGGCCAATGGCAGTTCGTACCTGACAGTAAATGACATGTTTGCAGCCAGGACACTCCACCGAGGTACCATTCTGGTGCAAGTCTCGACAGCATTCGTGACAAACTGTGGTTCGGTCTTGGGAGCGGGGAATAAAAGCCACCGCCTGTTCAACCACCACCACCTCGCCTGCTTTGATGTCCCTGTCAATACCAGGGATAGATAGGTGCGGAATAAGGACTCCACTGACAAAGCATGATAAACCACTACCCTTGAGCCATTGCGGACAGTTATAGAGGTTACTTCCATCTCGATTTCAAGTCTCTAGAAACTTTTGAACTGAGAATGAACACCAAAATTCTCTATTCAACAAGAAAATGATACCTTCAGAGCGCGATAACACTAACTAGCTAAAAACGCTCGGATACATTCGAAGAAAATAAAAGATACTCTCCGAAAGATATAATACTAACATGATTAAGCAGAAACATTATGAACAATATAGACAAGGAATCCCAGCTCCGACACATCCACTCACCTCGTAGCAATAGCACAGCGCCCTCGACGAGGACGCAGAACTGCCTTCCATGGAAACAAACTCTCCACTAGCTTCTGCGAAGGCAACAGTTGGAAAGGCTCTCTAATGCAATCTGGTGGATGAGAATTCGCTTTCTTTTTTTTCTTCTTCTTCTTACTTTTAGAAGCCGCCACCCCTAGCCTTTCCTCAAACTCCAACACCCTTTCCCCGTCCTCATTCCTTTCCATCTTCCCTTCCTCATCACAAGAATCCTTCAACTCTAAAGCTTCCAATCCTGCAACCGCCGCATCTGCCTCCATAGCTAGAATCCGTCACCACACTCACCAGTCGCCTCTCGTAACCTGCATAAACCTGACTAGCATCAGTAACTAATTCAACACTGACAACAGTCTCATCACCTAGACTAGAATCTGAACCAAAAAAATAAATGTAATACCTACGGGTTTTGGAATCCTTCCGCAAGAATAAATCACAAAACAACTCTCAGGCACAAAGAAACGCAGGAATCTCGAAACCTAATCCTTTTAAAATTCTGAAACTTAGTGGATCCAAAACTTGGCGACATAAACAATAAATACAAAACCTTCGCTGCATCTGCGATAGACCTAATTTCATGGATCCGCCATACCTGAAATAGACACCGTCACCCCAATCTCACCAGTCGGTTTTCGAAACCTGCACATCCATGACTCGCATCAGTTCAATCAATACTCAAATAATCTCACCACCAAGAATCTGAACACAAAATTCAAATGCAGCTCAACTACGTAACTAGCTCTACATCTTTCAGCACCTGCGAAATCATACGACATCTCTCGCTCAAAGGCGAGCACAGAGAAAAGCAGAATTCTCAAACCTATTCCATCGGATTTCGAAAAGTTCTGGGATTATTCAAGGAAACTAACTCAAAGTTTCACCTAGTCTAATCGATTCAGTCACCATACCTTCGGATCAATAGAAAACAACACGCTACTCGAAATTCTTCACGAGTCGCAGACGATTCAAGCACGCGTTCGCCGTCATTTTAGAGCCCCGATGGACTGTCCTAGTGATGTGTGAAAAGGATTTTCGAGATTGAGTTATTTCGGAGATATCTATGTCAGAGGTAGATAGAAGGCGAAGAATCTAAAATGGCTGTAGAAGTCAGCATGCAAGTACGCTTTTGACTGCATTCATCCAATAGTTAGAGGACAAGGACCAGGTTGCATGTTAGGGTTCTCCAGTGATCTAGATCGTCCATGTTGAGATCCTGGATCGAGGGCCAGATGCATCCGAGGTGGCATGTGAAGTCTAGAAGTCCGGAAAACTTTTGGGGGCAACCAGTCCTTTGGGGGCTAATTATCCGCCAGATTTCAACGAATATTTTGAAGCCTGTGTTAAGGGAGAAAATAATTATTGATCCAGATTTACTAATAATTATGATAAAAAATATGTAATAAATTTTTAAAAGAAAAATAATATTACCCAAATATCAGAAATATTATGCAATATTCATTGAATTAGCCTCTTGATTATCACACCCTGCGCTAAAACTCTCCGTTAAGCTTATCTCCTGGAGACCTCTGGAGACCTCGAGTTCTGCATCTGATAGAGAGGACGACAATGGGATACTGTAAGCTCTTGAGGTGGCGGAGGAGGAGGAGCTTTTTCTAAGAATACCATCTTCACACCATTCCACCTGCATTCTAAGAAGAGAGGAACATCTGTCTGAACAGACTGAGGGAATTTTCAACTTCTTCACAAAGGCTGACTCCAAGTTGAAAGCTGTGATCACTTCATAAAGAGTTGGATTAGTATCATTCGAAAGCGGGCAAGCAATGCCAGTACGGTGAGGGCGAACGGCATGAAGAAAGCTTGGCTCAAGAGTCCCTCAATCGACAAGCCCGCATTCAATATAGGATCTGCCATCATCTGTAATAACCGAGAAGCTCCTAGCAACCGTCGCTGGACAGTTAAAATCATTTGTTCCTTGGATTGCAAGCATTGACCCAGGTTGTTGAAAACAGCTTTCGGGGGGGGAGCCTTCTGCTTCGAGGAAGAGACGCAATGAGGTAGTACCTCTTTGAGTGGAAAGGATTCAAGTAGAAGTAAATCTCGCCGCACTTGCAGCAAACGACGGAAGTAAACCGTTCTCCAGTGTTGGTTTTGGTTCTTGTACATGATTCTTTGAAAAATAGCATTATCTTCCCAGACTTGGGTGAAGAGACCCCTCAAACGGTTCTGAATAGATTTCGAAGGTTTTCTCCGCGAATTGTAGTAGGCAAGTGGGTGGACGCGGGATAAAGGCAGGTAGCCCACCTTTCCCCCAGATTTCTTCCCCATGTTCACTCCTCACCTTCTCTTCTGTTTCATTGAATATTGACGAAAGCTTTTAACAGCGTTTGCTTCCCAGAACCTTAAATCATAAAAGGCTGAATTTCGTTGTACCTGAAAGCTTGCACCCAGCCTCCGGTAAGGTTCGAAGCCATGAACTATGCAATATAAACACCCAGAAAATCGCTGTCAGTCTTGAGATGCAATGTCCGACGTTTAGGACCCTGCTGAAACATAAAACCTAAGAATCCAAAGAAAAGGATTATCAAGTTTCAAGTACCCTAAGGCCGGGTCAGTTTCGCAAAAAAAGGATAGCAAAAATCGCAACAATACGGAACCAAACCAAGAACTAACAATGCGAAAGTACGAAAGTGCATCGCCCATGCGCAGAAGGGGAATGGATTCATGGAGTTTTAGGCCCGGTTTATACTAGACTATGCACGGCGAAATCGAGATTAGCGCAATTGTCGTGTTCACTTACAATTAGCACTCACTGATCAATGAGTGGCACTGCAAAACTTCGCATTTCGTCGATCAAGCCCACGAGAAATGCAGTGTCAGCATCCCTCATGAACCCTAACTCTTATTGCAAAATCATCACCACCTCATCGACCACCAATTGGTTCCTCCTGTTGCAACGTACAGCTAGCAGTAGACAAAAGCACAGAAAACTCCCTAAACCCTAAACCCTAGAGGTTCATTCTGATCCAACGATTCAAGCACGGATTCCTTGCATAACCTCTTGCATAACCTCTTCAAAGACCGACAACTGTTGTTTCTCTCCAAATGCTTAACCCCATGACGCCCTCTTGCGCAATTTATGGTCCTTCAACAGTAATCCAGTCCGAAATGTGACAACTTTGTTGGACAACATCTCAGAAACTGAGAAATTCTCATTCCAGAAATTCCGAATTGTGAGCAAATTACAAATTTATTGACTTGGTGCGGATTCAATTACGCCGCGCTCTGGACACAAGAATCGAAATTCTGCCCTTAGAATTCAACTCTGCCTCTCATACTGTGGCAGTGGCTGAAGAATTCTTCTTTCCTTCCTTCTCTCACGACGACACCCTAAACCCTGACTCCGAAAACCGTGTACTAGGTCCAGTAGGGTTTGGGCTCCAAGGTGAAAACCACACTTTTTTTTGAAGTATGATAACCTTCGTAGTAGAATTGTTTCGCTCCTAATTATGCTCATGTATATGCACATGATTCATTTTCCACTACACCAAAAAAACAAAAAATTTAGTGAAAACCACATTATAAAGTGATTTATAAGTGCTATAGGTTTTCCTCTAGATGAATAATTTTACCAATTTTTCTATAAAAATATCCCTCTTTGAATAGTAGATATTCGTGTTCTTCATAAAAAAATCTTCATCAAAAGTAAAAATCTATAGCATTTCCAAATTAATTATGGTAGTGTGGTTACACTAAATTTCATTATTAGTGTACCTTTTGACCATGGTTTGCACAATTTAAGTTAATTTAACCCCTAAGTGCCTAAGCCTTTCCAAGTGTGTTTTTCCCATGAAAAAAGAACATGGGCTTATAGTTATCTCCATTGAAACAAAATTATTTTTTTTCAAAATCTAACCGTATGGATGTTTAAAGAGCTTGCTTATTAGTATGTACACCAATTTTGAGTGCAAAATTCCATAAGAGTTGTGAGATTATAATAAGAGAAATGTACATTTTCTATTTTTAATATGTTGTCCCTCTCCACAATGTTTCAGAAATTTGCACATAAAAGCTTTTTGGGATTAGAAGTGACATGAACAACTACAAATTGTGTTAGCACACTAAAATACCCTTTCAAAAAACTTAATATCACTTGAAAAGCTATTAAACTCATTACACAATCCACCTTGCAATTGTTGAGATGCAATTTTTTTAATAAGTATAATTCACAAATAACTCCAAATCAACACTTGCTTGTTTAAATTTTCAATGGTGAAAATTATGAAAACACTTTACTCTTTCGTTTGGGACCATTTTCAAAGCAAATGAATAAGTGGAAGTTTTTAGATCTCAAATCAAGTGAAATTGCTCAAAGTTGAAAAATGAAATAAAATTAGCAAGCTTTACTCTTCCATTAACGGACATAAATGGCTTTGGAGACCTCTCAACACTCAAATATGTACCTTTTTCAGTGAAAAATGAAGTTTTGAATAGTTAACCCTAAAAACTGCCCAAAAAAAATTTTAAAACGGGCAAACGAATTTAACTGCCCACTTCAAAATGAGCCTGAAATTTCAGATCGACCATATATGGTCGATGAGGCAGTTAGGGGTTAATATGTATAATAGCTAGTTAATTATTGATTTTTAATTTCATGCGAGAGTGCTATAATAACCTTGATACACTAATAATGAAGTTTAGTGTTTGCAACACTAATTATAAACTTTGATACTAAACATCAACAACGCCTCTATTGTTACCAATATTAATTAAGTGCCAACATGAGTTTAGAAGACTATACACCTATGTTATAGGTGTCTATACTATAAAAAACTTTCATGATTATAGTGTAACTATATTAAAGATACCTATATTATAGGTGTTTATAATATAAACACTTTCAATAGTTGTAAGATATTTAGTCATACATATGCTCTAAGTTCACATGCTCGCTCATTAGTATCATTGACTAAATTAGTATCCAAGATTAACACTAATTGTTAACTAAATGAGAATTAGAGTGAATTACATTATAAGATAAGTACTATTATAGGTATCATACCACTAAATCTCAGCACTAAATTTCATTATTAGTGTAGTTGGATTGAATTGTTTCTATATATGCACTCGAAATCGGGATTCATGTTTAGTTATTTTTGTTCCCAGTAATTAGCATGAATAAAATTAGGAAGTTTTACAAAAAAATTATCTTGTTTCTTTACTTACAATGTGTATTTTGGATTCAATGAGACCAAATTTTGGTTCATACCCATCTTTTTCTAGAGGTTGGCTTTTGGGGGATAATGTTTGTTTGTATGTTTGTTTGTATGTTTGTGATGACATGGGCAATCTTGCATAACACTGCTCTCTAAAAAGACTAGAATTAGTACCTATAATATACGGATTGATACAAAATCGTAACATCTTGTTAGACTTTAAATGGCAATTCTCCACAAACTCTCTAAAGGCAATTGCATAGAGGCGAAACCCTAAATCCCATAAAGAATGAGTTTAGCAAAAAAAAAGAACATACCAAGGGTCTTAACTACGTGAGTCTAGTTGGATTTGTTGGAGCAGCAAAGATGCCACTTGTATGTCAATTGTTGAACCATGGTGACCAACCTTGCAATTGGTTGCAAAACTCTAAATGTGCATGGCTATGGTAATACAATTGAGCACATCAAAAAGAAAACTAGTTTAACATTGCCCCCTAGCATGGAAGGCCAACTCCAAATTTACCAACTTCAAGACCTTATTACCTAACCCCTAAGGAACCATGAAGCCAAAATTTGGCCTCTCAAAGTAATAAAATGTCAATTTTAGGACATGTTTGAGTAACATATTGGGTTTAGGTGTCAACTATAAAACTAAAGGCACAATAAGCATACTAACACAAGATTCTTTTGAAAAAACTATAAATATTGATGAACGATTTCTATAGGGTCTTCAAGGATTGTATTCAAGTATTTGGCAATGTACAAGAAAAATATGATATCCTCTTTTAAAACCTCGTTGGCTTTACAATTTAAGTTGAATTTCCAATTAAATGTCCATGTGTGCTTGTGATTGTCTTTGTTCCCATTTGTCTAGGCAAGACCCTAAGCCCTAAACTCATATCTAAAACAAAGATGTACCGGCAAGGCAACTAGTGAGATTTTAGAATAGGTCATTGTCATCTATGGACCTGGCACATGCATGATTCTATCACTAAACTAAACAAAGAGAGAATTTGGGTGATTGAGTATTGTACCAAATTTGTAGTCTTTTCAACAGATAAAAATGCATATCACAATAATTCCCTATTCTCCTTCCAATACATTTTTTTAATACATTGGTGGAGTTAGTTGTATACATTATTTTTTCTTGATTTCCATTTTCATTTTCTTATACCTAAGGTAGATATCTAATTAGTGGATGGAATTTTGACAAATTATTCCAATATGAAGACTAGGGAGCTCAAAAAATGAATGATGTATTCAATATTCTTCCTTTTTTGTTCACACACATTGTTTTCTCATTTTTTATACAAGAAAAATTGTATTAAGAAAAATCAATAATTAAAAAAAAATGTCATGGTCTTATATTAATAAGTAAAAAAATTCATTGTAATCCAACATTTTATGAATTACACACATTTTTGCATGTACAAAAACATTCTTTCTTCATCATCTAGGCAAATATCAACAATAGATCTAGTGTACCCCAAACCTACAGATGTCACTACTTTATAATTTAGAGAACATGTGCGTCATCTAGGTATTTTAAAGAAGGCTACATATATATCATTAACATATTTGTAGAATTTTCAAGGATATTTTATACACAACTTCAATTTAATTTACAATATTCCATATGCCTTTCTTGTGCATTTTTAGAAGACAACATAAATAAACTATGAATTTTCAAATTGTTGGAAATAGGTGTATACAAAAACAACCTTGTGCTCTAATGAATATAGGCAATTATACATCCGAGTATACATCTTAAACAAGAATTTGTAGGGTTGGTTTTAGAAAGGAGATCAATTACGTGTAGTTACCATGAGTGAATTCTCTACAATATGATTGCACCCTCAAGCAAGGCATTACACGTGTTTTGGCTCTCGGAGACATTAGAAGAGATTTCAGGATTTTCAGGGCCGTTCCCGGCGCTGTTCCCCGACAGTAAAAGAACGCTGTTGTCAGATTTATTTATTTTTGAAAAAAAGAAATAAAAAATAAAATTGAAGTCCTTAAACTGAGAAACAAATTTAATTTTTTTTTTTTTTTTTTTTTTTTTTTTTTCGAAAAAATCTGACCTGGCCGTCTCTCGGCCAGGTCAGCACAGGCCGGGAACAGCGGATATCGGCGGTTCTCGGGGGGGGGGGGGTCGAGTTGGGAACTCATAGCCCTCCCCGAGAGCCAAATCACATGTAATGGGGCTGCGAGTTCCCAACTCGACCCCCCCCCAAGAACCGCCAAAATCCGTTGTTTCCCGCCTGTGTTGACCTGGTCGAGAGACGGCTAGGTCAGTTTTTTCGAAAAAATAAAAAATAAAAATTTAACTTTGTTTCTCATTTTAAGGACTTAAATTTTTATTTTATTTTATTTTTTCAAAAAAAATAAAATATGACAACGGCGTTCTTTCACTGCCAGGGGAAGAGCGCCAGAAACGGCCCTAAAACAACCCTCAAAATCTTGAAATCTCTTCTAATGTGTTAACCCCTAAATGACGGGCCTATGACTATGGATTCAAATTGCCCAATCTAATACTTTGTTTGTTGCCATTTTACAAACATATGTGAATGAGTTTTTTTATATTTATTTTTCAGAGATGAAAACCCATGTCTTCTATACGTCCTAAAAATTTCATATGTTTTTTGTGAAATTTTGAAATTACTATGACTTTCTTAAGAAAAAAGTGAACAAATTCATGTCAAATACAAAACATGCTCAAAAAATTTGAACATCATGGTATAAAACAAATTTATCGTGTCATTCTAAATTAGGAAATCTCTAAACGATGGTTATATGCCCAAAGTTCAAATTGCAATAAAACATTGAATATTAAGATTTTTCAAGTATACCAATTAGAGTAGAAACTACACTTGATTAAATTCATTTCATTAGTGGGACACAAACTCAAAAAATATCATTTCTATGGCTAAAATTTGCATCAAGAGTAAAGATCAAGAAGTTGCCAAAATACACTACAAGTGTGATATGCAGATTAAACATCTTGTTCTTGATTTGAAAAGTCAATAATATCATAATTAGGGAATATCCAACACTATTGATTGAAATGTATTTAAGCAACTTTCTCCAAAAATGGATGAAAGAATGTTTTTTTCCATCCTACAACCCTACCTAAAGTCATTGAAAGGTCAATGCAAAAAATGTCAATAGTGTCTTTAGGAGAATGTATACCATATCTAGGGTCCAAGGTCAACAAATATTTTTTTTTATAAAATACATGCTGGAAATTTTGTACTATTGTCATTACATGCTTTTTTCCTACTTTGGAAGGCTGTGAGTTCCCATTTGGAAAACTGCCAAAACTTGCCAAAACTCGATGTTTGCAAGCTGCACTGACCTGGCTAAGTGATTGTTAGGTCACTTTTTTTTCAAATAAATAAATAATAAATAAATAAATTTAACTTTGTTTTTCATTTTAAGGATTTTTCATCTTCTTTTTTTTTTGGAAAAAAAAAATCGGACATCGGCGTTCGATGAGACCAGGGGAAATGGAGCTGGGAACGGGTCTGAAACAACCCTCTAGCCCCCCCCCGGATCTCATCGAACGGTTTAAAAAAATAATGTACAAACTTTTTTTTAATCTTTTTTTGTTTAACTTTTGCTAAATCATAATTGCCAACTTTAATTTGTTATTTGAGTAGGGAATGCCAACCCCAATGACTAGCTAAGGTAGTTTGCTCCTAAAGTGATTTTTTAAGAGCTAATTCCCTTTGAAAAAAAGCTAGACTCATTGAAACAATGTTTAGTAAATTTCCTTAGGAAGAAAAATGGAATTAGTTAAGGTGAAGCCCACCTGTAACCGATCAAATAAGCAATTCTGGATATGATGTGGAGTAGTGCAGGGCAAAGCAAATATTTTTGGAGGTAGAGGATAGAAATGATAGGGATTGCAAAAACGCTGGTAATTTTATCACTTGAATTGTAATTATCTATGAATTTTGAAAGGCAAAAAGTACTTTGGACCCACTACCAATTTCTAGACTCTTCCAATTCCGATCACTCAAAAACTACAATCTTACTAAATGCTTTCTACTTTCTTACTCACTACTTTGGGACATGTGTCATGAATCTATTAGTTCCAATTTTGAATAGAAGAAAAAAACACATTTCTAGCTATGGTTGGAAATAAGTCAGTCTATAGGTTGGTTATTGGGCCCCGATCAGGAATGGGTGGCTTTGAAGTTGAAATGTAGTGGTTGCTAGAAAAAAGTGACCTCCTGAAATGTACACAGTTGGTACATTGAATGGGACCTAACCGTGAAACTAACTGAATTCACCACCATGAAGCAACCAACCGTAATGCCCACAAATCAGTTCACAGGATCACCGCGCTGCTGTGTCGTCCCAATTTCACATTTCGCTGCAATTGGGGAGCTTCATAGTCATGGCGCCTCCGAAGTTTCCAAGGGGACAGAAAGACGAAGACGAAGACAAAGACAAAGAGACACTGAAACAGAAACGCAAACAGAAACAGAAACACAAACACAAAGAAGAAGAACAGGACGAGGACGAGGGGGAGAATCAAGCGAGTGACGACATCTCCTCGACAGGGGAGGAGTTGACGGACTCCGAGTTCGAAAAGCAGCTCTCCGCTATGTGAGCATGGCGTTTTCAATTCCTTGCCTCTCTGTGTTTTCAATTGCTTGTTTGATTTTGACGTTTCTTGAAGAGGTGGAACCTGAAGTTCGAGTTGAAGTCGAATCGGATCGGAAACGGTTATGAGGAGTTTTTTCGATTGGGAAGAATTAGGGTTTCGGGTGGTTTTTGCTAGCTGAGAAGTGCAGCAGAATTTTGCGACTGTTTCGGTGGGGTGTAAATAATTGCAATCTGTGTATTAAATGGATTTGGTAATTGCGATCTATGACATGTTTATCAGAAATAATTTGCAAGTTAGTGCCTGGTTGGGCTTAATTAAGTTTTTAGTAACCTTGATGTCCATCATTGGACATAATGCCGGTGAAATTTGCAGTTTCAACTCACAACAAAATTCAATTCTTACAAATATAGTTTTGGTACCTAATCTGCAAAATCAACTGGTACCGAAGATCACAACAGTCTATGTTTTAGACTTCAAAATTCAGCACCGCCCTTGAATAAGCTGGTAAATCCAGCACGATGAGTTTGTGCTCTGGAATCTCATCAGTGACTTACTTTTTAAACAAGGTTCTTCAGTGGTTTGTAATCACAACTTCGAAGGACTAGCAATTGGAGATGTATAGAAAGCAAATTGCAGTAGAGTTGATAAGTATTGTTGTGGTGACAGAGAAGCTGCCCGTGAAGATATCAGGAAGCAACGGCAGCTGCGAAAGGAAAGATTTTCTCTGATGTTCAGCGAGTATCAGGAGATTATTGACGAGATGGATCGATCACTCGAGAAAGCTGAGGCTGCCAATGAGCGGTACCAGAATATTTTGCGGCTCCTTGATGAACAATGTAATCGTAGTTTCCAGGTTTGTTGATAAATCCGAAGTCCAATCTTGTGATCGCCATTGGAGATTCATCATGCCGTAAACCTCGCATTGAATGCATGTTGCTACTGTCTAACCTCGTTTATCTGTAAGAATTACTGGAAATGAATTGCGGGGTATCCATGCAGGGCTACGAGAAAATCTCGAAATTGACACAAACTGCTAGGTCGCCTACTCCTCCCTATTGTGAGTTGTCCCTCAACAGGTGTGCAGATTTTCACGTCACCTCTTTTCCTCGTACTCGCTGAAGGCACTTTATACTGTGGATTCTGTGTAACGTAGAGGATACTATTTGTGTTACTTTAAGCTTTTAATATATGTAGGAGTGATTTTTGGAAGATCAGTCTAAAGAACTGGAGAGATCTTTGGGAGTACAAGAGTCAAATCTGCTGAGATCAAATTTTGATCACCGTGAGTGGATTTCTTATGAAACTTCAGAGTGGGAGGTTGTAGACCACTATATACAACCCCATTTCCGTTCAAAGATCAGTGGTCATAGACATTTTGTCCAGTCATGCTTCCACCACTTGCTAATTAGTAAGTTCAACCAACTGCATAATTGTTGAGTTGCCGTTGGTAACAGGGATGGAGGGGATGAGATCCCTAATCTATTTGAAAATTCCTCTATCTTGTACCTTCGCTTGTGTGTGCAATTTCACAATGGACATTCTGAAGCAGTCTGCGATTCGACTCAGATTTTAGGGTTCATCCTTGACCGGTGATCTTATCCTACGATGTTTAAGTTCGAAACACACCCTTGTGCCCTTTTGAACAGAGGGCGAGCAGAATCTGAGCCCGTGAGTGCTTTACGCAAGAACCCGAATGGCATGCGTAGTGTTGACAAGTTCCCCAAGAGACTGGGCATTTGTGACGTCGATGTTGCAGAGCGTCCCAAAGCATCTTCTCCAGGTTAACAAGTTTCTGGGCATCAAATATTCAATTCTTGTTCAGGGAACTCTAATTGACATTCCAGCGTATCTGAGGGCACAATTTGGGTTGCAGATGCCTTGAAGCCGTTGGAAAGTTCACCTGCCAAGAGTGACTCCTCGTCGGACTCGTCGAGGTCCTCCAGATCGGTGAATGAAACCCCGCGCTTCGATTGCAAAGCTGTTGTGAAAAAACCTCCACCGTTTGTGCCGAGGCTTGATCTGTCAGGGACGGGTGCAAGAGCAGGAGCAGTGATGGAAAATTCTTCGTCGGCCCTTCAACAAAACCCCGCTAAACTCCAATGCGATCAATGGGAGAATCCCGGCCGACGTACCTCCAGGAGGCCCGACAGTGCACGACTGATCTCAGCGGATGACCATTTCGGCAACAATATCGACTCTGCAAGGATAATGCTCTCGAGAATCAAACGCAGGGCGAAAGGGGGCTCCTGTGGTGGGGAGACCATCAACGAAGTCAGTGTAACAAGTAGCGCCAACGATACTAATGGCATTGTGAAGAAACCATCTGACGACATGGGCCAAAATGGCGATGGGCCATCTATCCGGGAGATTGTGGAATTGACTGTGGTACTGCCCGCTCCTGAAAGTGTCGCCACAGAAAACACTTGCAAGGATGGTGAGATCCGAGCCAAGTACCACTATAGTGACTGTGGCTTTTTTCTGTGCACATGTTTTGACCGAAATGACCCACTGACAATTTGAAGTCTGCGAACCTTGCTCTTCATTTGCAGTGGCTTGCCGAACCCCTGTGCACGTAATTCGAAGATCAATGAGCCCTCCTGTTGCAAAGAGCTGCATTCCAGACTCGGAGATGTTCGTCAGTTGTAATGCAGCTGAAAACGCTCCGAAGGTCAGATAGTTATCCTAATTGCAGTCATCAAGTGGTATGTACTATAATTGCTGCTAGCTAAGTGGAGGAATTACCCAAATCCATACTACCTAAGGGAAAAATCGATAGTAGGTGCACGACGAGCGTACTAAGTCCCTGAATATTCTATAACTGGTATGTAAAAAGACACCTAGATAATATATTCATTTGGCAGCTTGGTGGGTTGTGGAGATTTACTGAGTATCTCTCTTTTACCGACGTAGGAAGCAGCCGCCTTGTTTGTGTAGATTACAGCTTGAATGCTCAATTTGTGGGTTTAATTTTAGAGCTATTAATGACGAAAGTTTGGTTCCTGGACAGGCACAGGAAACTGTGGGCGGGGATGCAATCAATCTGCAGGCCTCAAGGCAAGAAACGAGGACGCAAATCCTGCTCTGGTCGGCAAGGGAGAAACTGTCGACATTGAAAACATTGAACAACACCATGTTTTTATGGGAGGATCACCCGGCTAAGTGTGGGGCTCTAACCTCTGATGGAAACGTTGACCTCGTCCTGAGTAGCCTCACGGCTGCCAAGGAGAGCCAGAGAAGGCTGTTCGACAACTTGGATGGGGTGCCAGGCGTTCCCCGGCGTTCCATTTGCTGCAGCGCTGTTCGGGAGCTTGTGCGCGCCTATCGACCAGAAAGATTGGTGCCGACATCGTTCATCAACGACCATTTTGTCTCCCAGTCCCTGCAACATACGGTTTGTACTGCCGCTTCTATCATTAGGGGTCGATAATCAGACCTCGATAATGTTTTCACCAGGGTGAGGATTATGTCTTCCTATATTTTTTGGGGGGAGTACTGAAAAGCAAGTTGTGATTGTCGATTGCAAGAATCTCGATTATCTTCCTACCCAGCCTGTGGAGCTAGTCCCTAAATCTGTGTCCCTTAATTTTGGCTACGTTCGGCTGCTGCGTCTCAATTCTTGAATGGTCTATGACGTTCAATAATGGGGGGGGAGTCGAAATTACGCGAGATAATTGTGAACACCAATTTGTTGCCTTTAGAAAAAGAATAATTTTATCACCCATAGAAGATTATGGTCCCAAGGCGATTTGATAACCCTATTCTGCAAGGCATTTATGTCGTGGATTAATCCATGTCCTGACGTACCAGATTAACCAACGGGACTAATCGCAGGTCATTGACGAAAGCTTCTTGAAGTTGACTAGTGCTGAAACGTTGAGGAGTGCACAAGACTCCGAGGCGGCAGAGTTCTGGCAAGCCTTGGTGCACCACGTCGTGTCAGTTGCCGACCATAAAATGGCAACGGCAGATCAAAGTGCCCAGGAATATGCGGAGGTGCTCTTGCATGAGATGCGGGAGGCAGACATTGTCGGGGACGCAAAGCTTGCACGACTCGAGCTCAAGGCATTCTTAACACGATGCTTCAAATTACAGCCTGAATCAGGCGAGTGCTACTGTTTTCACCACTTCAAGCATTTTATCGTATTTAGGAGTGTGCTTTCATTGGGAGATCAGTGTAGGGCGGTGGAGAGATGACTTTGGGTACAGGAGCTATGTCTTGTGAATTAAATTTTTTATCACCATGTATGAATATTTTTTGCAATTTCGAAGAGGAAGTTTGTAGGCCACTAATGGGTGACAGTGGACAATCCTTGCAATTCAAAGATCAGTACAAAATACACATTTAGCTAAGTTATGGCTGACACCTTTGTTAGTAAATGAACCACGTTCACAAATTGACGAGTTGCTTTTGCTAACAGGAATCAGCACGTATAGGAGACAGGAACACGTCCCTAACGGTTTTAGTATCGAATACCTTAATTTCAGTAAAGCACACAGGATTCTGCATAAGCTTATCTGTTCAGTTTTTATGTCTTTGATTCCGCTTCTGCAGGAAAGGATTCTGATACCACCGATTTATCGCTACTCGTCAGCGACACAACTCGCATGCAAGAGGGTTCGGCAGCAGCATCAAAAGAAAATGAGATTGCCTCGGGCAGGCAAGTACGCGACATTGTGGTCACGCGTGGGAAGCATAATAATTCTGAGCTCCCACTGGTTGCATCTAAACACTCCAGGAGATCAAGTCTGTCTAGTATATTCAACTCTCTCAAGTTTTGGAAACGGAGACCACAAAAACTGGCTACGGATATTGACTACTGGAGCATGCTAGGCGTGGACAGGTCAGAACGTCCTCAAACATCACACGATCGGAAGCAGCATGGATTTTCTTTGCAAATTTGAGAGTGGAAGCTCTGGCATAACTCCAGACCTGAGTGATTGATTGTTGGAAAGGTGTCATGTTCACTAATATTTTAGTCTATCTTAACAGCATTTCATATATGATTATCAAATCTCTGCATCCATGCATGTGCAATTTGAAGGTGAGCAAGCAATTCACTATGAGTTGTACTCATCCTTTCAAGTTTCAATCTCAGTGTCGAAAAGGCATCTCCAATTTTATCCACCCAGTTTTTCAAAAAAAATTTGGTTAATTTCCTAAGATTTGTACTATAAGGATCAATAAATTACTTCTTTGTAAATCAATATTCTATACTTGAAAGACACTTTGTTGTGATGATATTCTATACGTCAAAGAGATCAATATGTTCCACTTCAAGAGCTTACTTTTCTAGGTAAGAAATGAACCTTCACTTAAAAAAATTACATCAAATAGAATTTTACCATTTAACTTATAGCAAAAACATTCTTGTGAAAAAATACAATTATTGAATCATAAATCTATTTTAGAAGGAATTTAAAAACTTTGGTTTCAAAATTCATTGACAAATATTAGCCAAAAGTAATGACAAATCCAACCATATAGATATGATTTATATGCCAATGTTTACTAAATAAATATTTGTTTGTTTGACATGCACCATCAACCCCTAGAGGACCAAACACTCAAATTTTGAAGAAAATGCAAATGCAAACATGTCCCAAGTGCATAAAACCTTGGGGTTTTCATCCATCAAAATGTTTGTAGAGTCTTGTATTAGTTCTTTTGGACTAGTATGGTATAAATTTTTAGAACCTTTATTTGCAAATATTCTATAGTTCAAGGAGTAAGAGTAGATTTGGCCTCAAAATGTGTCTTTTTTTTTTCCGAAGAATGATCATTCAAGAAATACTTGATTAAATAAGAAAAATTAAGAATTCCTTCTAAAATTAATTATGGATTGAATATCTATAATTTTAGAAGGAATTCTTAATTTTTGGTTTCAATTTTATTGAAAATTATTAGTTAGTGTAGCAATTGATCCAACCATATGGATTTGACCTATAGATCATATTTTTCAACTTTTGTTCAATTTTTGTTCAAAATCCTAAACCCTAAAAACTATATAAAGACGCTAAAGACCTAAAAAGTTTAATGATTAGATGACTTCATTGTTAACCATAGAAACAAATAATACACCTATTGGTCCAATAATCAGAGTATTTTGGTCATAGGGACCATGCCCTTCCATAGTTAACTTAGTCATATTATCTATGGTCACCGTCTTCCAAAAAAGCCTCAAAAATTGTTCAAAATCTCAGAAAGTTCTAATGAGGCCCAATCAGACTTTGCAACAAATTCTGTACTCTTCGGCTCAGAAATATCATTTAGAAAGTTGTCACCATTTAGAAAGTTCTCATCCCATGGGATACTAGGGTTGTCCTCCTCACAATTGTCATCTTGAATTGTTTCAACGATCTTAGGCTCCAAATCACCATTTTGATAGATGTCACCATTTGGAACCATGTCATTCAATGGCATGCTTGGGTTGCCCTCTCTATTGTAATCTTGAATTGTTTCACCCCGTGATTCTTGAACAATCTCACGCTCAGAATCACCATTTCGAAAGATGTTGCCATTTTGAAAGTCTTCACCATTTGGATGAAAGTCCCACAATATTGACTCCATGCTCGGGTTGCCGTTCATATTGTGATCTTGAGTTGTTTCACCTTGTGATTCTTGAACAGTCTCACGCTCATAATCACCATTTTGAAAGATGTTGCCATTTTGAAAGTCTCCACCATTTGGCTGAAAGTCCCACAATATTGACTCCATGCTCGGGTTGCCGTTCATATGGTGATCTTGAGTTGTTTCAACAAGTGGTTCTTGGTTATTTCTGTCTCTACCCACTTCACCTGCTTGCACATTTGGCATTTCAGGATTTAGATCATTTTCGGTCAAGGTGTTGGCATCTGGTGTGACGTTAGAATAGCCATACGTTGGAAGCATACCATTATACTCATTGTATTCTTGTGTTTGTTGTAGTTCATTGGCATTCGGTGAAGTATTAGCATCATACATATGAGAGTCACATGTTGGATGTGTGCCACCTAATGGCACATTGTATTCTTGCATTTGTGGTTCATTGGAAGTTTGTAGTCTTGTGAACGATACAGATCGGCTCGTATTTACTAACTTTATTCTCCCATCATCATCCATCACTTTCCGCATCTGGAATTGTTTCTTGCATCTGACATTCAAGCACTGAAAGCGAGGTTGGAGGCCTTGTTTGCACTTGTCATTATTGTAATACTTGAAAGAAGCTTCGTCAATCTTACCACAATGGGGACATGTTTTAGTTAGACCTTGTAATTCTATTGGGTCTTCACCTCTCTTCTTGCTATATGTCCTTCCTACCGGACGATTGTGAGAAACTAGAGCAAAGAGTTTCTTACAATTTTCATTCAAGCATTGGTAGCGAGGTTGGTCAAACCTATTGTTGTTGAAATACTTATATTTACAATTATTTTTGGATTTGCAATGAGGGCAAATTTTTTCTATATCTACATACTGTGGAGGCTCAACAGCAACTGGATTCCTTGAAGTTTCCTTCTTAACATTTTTCTTCATCATGGTTTGATTAGGTGCTACACTTAAATTGGACATTTCTGATGTCAAACGATTCATAACAATAGTCTTCCTCATGAATAATTCAATGTTTTCAAAGATTGATTTTACAAGTATTCTTTTCGTTTGGCAAAGAAAGTATACAGTATATAAAAAGGAATTGCCACAATAATATAAGCACCGAATTTAAAGTAAATATATATTAGTAAAACTATTCTTAGATCAAAATAAAGGTATTCTCTCAATATATACTTATGGTAAAAGTAAAAGTAAAATGCTAGACATAAAAGTAAAAGTAAAAAAAGGTTAAAACTTAAAAGTTAAATGTATAAACAACAAATAAAATAAAAGATGTTACACATAATGTGAAATATGAAGATCACTGGAGAAAGCATCACCTTCAACAAAGACTGAACCACAGAATTTGTGAGAATATTAAGCTATTGAAATATCAATCCAAGAGACAGCAACTTAGGACGATCAATGCTATCAGGTATGGCATACAGAACCTCCAACAAATCTGCAGGTAGTGAGGCTCTAATAGTGAGTAATTGATGTCTAGTCTTCGGATCTTCACAAACAGATGTGGTTGGGCTCATCCATGTGGAGCAATCTGTTGGTACACTATCTGCAGTGTTCACAAAAATGTGGAAAAATTTAGCAAAACTTCAACCCAACACAAGTTTCTCACTACCAAAAAATGGGAATACTACAGTACAGTGGTGTTAAAATTGATTGATTTTCAGTGTGTTTTTAACAACTAGAAGTGATTATGAAGATCACATCACTACCTGTATCTGACTCCAGCTCTGAATCTGAGGCTGAGCTACTGTACTGGTCCATAGTATTGTCAATGGCCGAGGTCGAGGTCCAAGCTTCTTTGGATAGATGAAGAGGGTGAGGAAATGTGAGGCGAGCAGCATGAAGAAATATTCGACCTGAGCGCATTTTGTAATTATCCCTGAAGAATCGGTTTGTTCCCCCTTTCCCATGTTGTACATCTCCTACAACCTGCACAGCATGTGATTTTTACAATTAGCTCTCAAGTTGTAGAAAACATTGCTTAGATGTGCTAAATTTCAAATTGTTATTCACACTTTTTGAATAAAAAAGAACCAAGTTTTGGTGAAGCTCTGTAACATTTAGCTACATTTGTGACCACTGCTGCACAGCATTACAAAAATCGTAAGGTAGAGGATACTAAAATTGTCAGGGACCTGATCCTTTCTTCTTTTGTTTGAACGCTGTTACCACCAAGAACCTCATCTCTTCCCAAAGAACACTTGGTTGGCCTTCAACTAGCACGTCAAGTGGAAGAAATCGTAACTTGGCTAAATGTCTATGGCCACTCAGCTTGAATGGGAATGAGATTGTGTACTATCTCTCAGTTTACAAAAGAAGAAATCTGTTGTAGGAGGGGTTTAGAATTGTACATGATGAGCACGATGATTGAGATGCTTGCGTATCTGATGCCAGCGTCCTGTCTTTATTATCACCTGATTCACCCCAACATCACAGTTCCATATTGATATAGCAGTAAACCTAAAGGAAAAACAAGCGACAAACCGCAAGTGTATCTACTCTAAATAGTAATGTTATCTATCTCTATTTACATGATCTTCAGTATGATCCTCTATATAATTGTCACTAATTGAATAATTCGAACAATAGATTTGAGAATCTTAAAACGACACTTTTCCAAAAACATTCATCCTTTGGAATGATGGGCCACCAAATGCAACAACATACCTCATTTTCATGGAGCAACAAAACTTATTACATGTTTGAACCAGTGCTTAATGGCCTCCCTTGGGGTAGACACAAGAAGTCTTAGCTACAAAAAAAAGACCCCAGAAATGTAGCTTGAAAACCACCCACTTAGGCAGTGCCATAAGACTCAATTTTTCGTTTAACATCAAGTCATTGAATGGCCAAAGAGAAGAGTTACCTTCAACAAGGAACATCGTGCTTCAGGAAGATCAAGGATTTTTTCGCATTGTGATATAGCTGACTTCGGAATACCCTGTCCAAACATATACCACCAACACTTATATTATCAAATTAATGGGTGGTAATCAAAGTAAGCACATAATTTGTGAAAGATACTGAAGTATGAGACATTTGATACTCCTACCCCAAATCTCTGAATCTCCGAAATCCAGATCTTCACTTAACCCCTCAATGCTAAGAAGGACAAAGTGGCAACTTCCGAATCTAAAGGAGTTAAAACAAATCATTTATTAAGCTTCAAGGAAAGTAACAAAATGTACCAATAGAAAGACCAAATTACATTTTAACAACAATAAAAATAATTCTTGAAGCTACTATGATTGACTATTAGCTTCCGAAGTGGAGTTTCGAATTTGAACTAGGGCACTTAACAGTTAACCATGATATGTCCACAATACCTGCATACCTTTTCATCATTCACTGGTTCGTCACAAACAAAATAATCCGGAGTGCTTCCCCTTGCCAGCACAAGATATCTGCGTCCGAAAATCCCAAGTTAAGTACAACTGACAACAGAAACAAACCAATGGCAATTTCAATTCTATGAGTTTTCAACACGCACGACAAACACAATAATCTCAAGATAATTTCGTACATACCAGGGTTCGCTAAAACCTTTCAAACATAAGCTTGGACGAACTACATTCAACAAGAGGTCATGGGGTTTTAACATAGGAGAATACAATTCCAACAATGTCCTAATTCCAACATTAGACAATGGATGTACTCTACTTAAAATATCAGTGTTCGTTTCTGGTCATAACTTTGAACCCTCATAACCTTTGGATGAAGTATCCACATAGTACATAGGTGCATTGAAATTCCCTCCTAACAAGAATCAATGAATATTTGATTAGCCTAGTAATAAGAACTATGCTCTCAATGCAAAAGTGTAGGTTTTAGATTCTCCTACCTTACAAGCCCAAAGTATTGCCCTAATCCACCCAAACATAGAGCAGCTGAAACTACTTGCACTGGTACATACAAGATGCTCACTCTTTGATGCAAGCGGGATGAGCTAAAGATGCCTGAGCAGCACGAGTTGCATCACCAGACTTGGAGAATATGATGACACCACTTGAAGGCCGATCTAACCGATGAACAGGGCTCACCTTCCGTCCTGCAAGACCAACACACATCCATGTCATACACATGACATAGTTAAATGACTAGGGTTCAAAAAATTTGATTATAAAATGCTTTGAATACGTGATAGTGTGACTATTGTGCAGATATTCCAAAATATTGTTTTAGAGAAGGTTATACTCAAGAAGTCTGAGTCTAGAGACAGATGAAGAAATTAAGTAGACCGAATTGTGCCGAGCACGTGATGGCTACTAATTCCTGATGTGAATGTGAGGCACTCGTTACAAGAATCCTTTAAAATTATCATGCTTCAAGTGTCATTTGCCACAGTGGACCTTCTGTTTGTGGACGTACCAGCAGTGAGTTGTGCTTCCACCAAGTTCTTCAAGAATGCATTCCGTTGCTTCTCCAACAAGGTTGATCCCTTGTTATTGTGTACCTTCAGAAGCAAGCACGCCAAACCTCGTAAGGGTTTTTAGACCTAAAGGAAGCAAGAGATCCAAATTGGGACTCACATGAGGTAGGCCATTGAGTAGGTCACGTGAGGGCTATCTTTTGTTCAATTTTATTTATTTAATTTTTGACCAAACCAGACAATGTTCTTCACTTATTCTGGCGAAATAAAATTTGACTCCATCTTCATTATTCACAATACAATCAGTCAAATTGATCATGTTTCAAACCATGAGTCCTTAGTGTCTAAGAGGTTAGATTGGAGCAAGGCATACATAGAAGGGCAGTAAGTACGAGATGCAGGAGGCAATCAAGCGAAAAACAGAAGATATAGATTGCAGTAACCTGCACGTCATAGAAGTCCCGAAATCGTCACCTCAAACCCGAATTTGAGATTTGTAACCATATGACATTCTCGCTAAACCCTTGGTCATACGTTGCCGAAGAGGATGAAACACATGAAAATGAGTACACATTCTGCCCTAAGATTCGCTTAAAACTTTGATTTTAGTAATACCTGTATCATTTCTGAACATCTTCAACATCACCTCAAAAACTGTGACCATATGTTTAACAAAACCAAGAAAATTTGTACCAAAAGAGCGAGGGAGGCGGAACTCACAAGCAAAGTCCCTGGCTTTGACACACCAATAATGTACTCATCCTCGTAAAGCCGCTCAATTTGAGGGGGCGTCCATATTTCAGAATCCTCACTCCCAGCGACCTCGTCAACAAATGCTGCACTCGATTGCAAGCAGCTCGTCGTGTGCACAGCCCTCCACGGTTTAGGTTTCCAATGCGCAGTCTCAAATTTGCTTCCAAGCTGCAAAAAAAACTCACCCCGGACCAACTCATCAAACCCAACAAACCCAACCGCAATAATGCAGCTCCAAACCCTAAACCCTAATTTGAAAGAACCAATTTGAAAATCCTCTGTATCTCCAAATTCTAAACTAGCAGAAAATGCAGAGAATGTGTGTACCTGAAGGTATGAAGCTCGTCCCAGAATGGCAGCCATAGCTACCACTGCCGTCCTCTGGCTCCGCAACAATCAAATCCACATAAACCCACACTTCCACTCAAAACTGCATTCAGGAGAGTAAAAAACCAAACACATAATGAACTTCGAATGTCAACATGAAGAGTTTAGGATTTTAGGGTTTTATTTATATAACATTTTGCCAATTCCATTTGAGTCGGGGACTCGGGGTCTAAGATTTGACAAATCTCTCTTATTACAGTTATCAAATATGGAGTATATAATTCAAATGAATAAAATTAGTTTAAGATAGCATAAAATAGTTTAAAACAACAAAAATAAATGCCTTCATCTTACACTTGATTGCCAAATGAGCAATTTACACAAACTTAGAAATTTACATTGCGTAAAAGTTGAAAGCTCAACCCAACTCCAGTGCAACTCCAATCCTTTGGGCAGCCTTCAATTGGGTTGCAACGCTCAAACCCACCTTCAACCCACCCTTCTCTGCTCAGTTAGTGTAACTTAATTAGTGTTGCGCCCACTCTCTCCCGTGCATACTTCTCATCTGCGAGGATTGCATTGCCATCTTCAGGAGTGTCCTGCTGCAGCTCCTTCTGTTGCTGCTCCCATGGTTCCATGGCCTCCTCCATGCTCGCTGCCTCTGGAGTCTCTTTGCAATGGCCACAGCAACATGCTTGCCGGGCCTTGACAAAGCTCCGCTGGACTCATCTTCTCCCTCTCCTCCCCAAAAATCCTTCGTCGTTCCCCACATGTAAGTAAAGTGCCACCCCTGCATTGCATTGCTCACGAAATCCCCCTCTCTCTGTTCTCCAATCCCTCACTCAAGCTCGTTTGCTTGCTGTTGTTCAGATTTGCTGTCGTCACCTCCTCGACTGGTTCTTACCCACGTAGCAACGGAGGATCATCGCGAGCTCTGCGACACGCTTCCCGTCCTGCGCCAAACAGCGCAGTCCATCTTGTGCCTCAGTAATGGTCATGGGGAGGATTCCATCGCTGCATCGGTTCTTACCCAGATCTTGGTAGGCTCCCGACTCTTTCTTCTTGGAATTGGCAGGGGGGTGCTTCTTTCCCCTGCTCTTGCAAAGGAATTCCTCTGGCCTTTTCATCCCTTCATCTTCGCGGCTAGAGTAATTTTGCCATCCCATCTTCATCTTCGCGAATCATTACTGGTAGAGTAATTTTGCCATCCCAAGCTTGAATCCCAAGCTTGCATTTATATGAACATCTCAAAGAAGCATCTGTTGGTTGTGAGGTAAGTGCACCTATTGGCTACCTAATTACAACCTGTTTCGAAACCCCAACTGATTCTTGCCTAGAATGTAAAGAGTCTATTCAGGAGAGGCTGGGATCGATTTTGTGTTCACTTCTTTTCATTACTTAGAAAATTTAGAGTTTAATCTAACGGTGTCCAAAAATGCACGGGAAGAGAATGTGGGTGCGTTTTTTACTCCCAACAAGACCCAACAAAGCTTAGACAATTCATTAGTAGGAAATGCTTTGACTGAAATGCTCAGGACCGGCGGTTTTAGGTGTAGTTGAACTTGGACTCGTGTGGAGGAGAAAGACGAATTTTTGAAAATGGGAGATTAAACGATGTAGTTACTGCTTAGGGCATGGGTACTCTCATAACATTCTTGAGAAGATCTCCTCAAATGTTAAGTTCATCTGCTAATTCAATTGTATGAAGAATCAGGGTATCCATCTCTTTTATTTCTTTGCCACACATCTTCTTAGAGCATCCTCAATGCACCTCAGTATACCATTTGACTGTCTTCTTTTGTTCTGGAGTTTTGATTTCTCACTCTACATTTCTTGAGGATACCACACGTGTTAATTCACTTACTATTTAGGTGAATTCTTGTATTTGTTTACACGTGTGATGGAATTGTGACCTACATTCTAGCAAAGTATGGTTCGTGATCGGTTCGCAAACAATATACCGAGCGCATAGAGTGTAATAGATTGGGTCTCTTCAATTTGTAACACAAATGAACCTGTACTTTCGGTGTCTTTGTAGTGAGTTGCATTGAGGATGCTCATACACCTTGAGCTCAAGATTGAAAGCTTTGGTACCTAACCAAGTAGTACTATACGCAAGTGTAGTTACCGACTGCTAACCATCATGAAAAGGATGGGCAGTTCATATTGCTCTTGAATGTTATTTATGTTTGCACTCAAGTTATTGAATGTTATTTTGTGGCGATTCTGGACGTGGTGCAGGCGCTTGGAGAGGAAAGTGGGGTGAATTTGCTAATTGAAGCATTGCCTCTAGTCGGGGAAGGCCATGCATATCACCGGAGAGGAATTGCCACTTTGGGCCCAACAAAGCCCATGCCTAGTGGAGGGTAACTTCTAATACATGACTTCACATGCATTCGTCAACTTCTTCCTTTGCATTGAAACTTTCTTTTCACGTTTTGTCACACGATGATGTTCATGATCAACTTTTGTTGCATTGATTTTTTGTGATTACGTTCTGCACCAATTTAGTACTATATGCATCCTTTTCTGTCTTTTGTATTGATGGAATCTAGTATTGTTTATCCATAATTCACAAGCTCTTCTATGCAGTCTCAGCAATTGATTGGTAGAAAATATATATTGGCCTCCCTAATTCATATTACCCTAAACCCTAAACTGAAACTGAAACTGATTATCAAAATCAGTGCAAGCGTTTACTGGACGTCACAAAGAAAACCTGACATACAATTCTGTCCAAAAACTGTCTCCGGACGCTAATTTAGAACATTTCAAACAAGAAATTTGGGAATTTAATGGGTGGACACATTTTTGTAACAATTTTTGTAACATATTCTGTGTCAGATTTTAGGTGTGTGTTGGAGAGTACCTTTGCGTTTACCAGATGTTGTATATCGACCAGTATGGGGGTGGCAGGTTTATCTACATGGACTTGTTACAGCTGATTGGGGACGTGCGAGCCGGTCTTCTAGGTCTTACGCTTGAGCAGGTATACTCCTGGTATCCCTACCGTGTGTGCCATGTGCATGTGCTTGCATATAAGTTTAACCTCTAAAGGATTGTGGAGCCCCTTTTTCGGTGTACGAATCATTTGTATTTTCTTTGTGTCTAACAAACCTATGAGAGATTAATTTTAAAAATACACAGCAAATTTAAGATTGAAAGAAGAGTATCATGTTTATGTTGTAATAGTATTCATCATGTTAACCAACTACTATCTAGAAAGTGAAAAAATACAGTACCCCAAATGCAGATCTGTTCTTTAGGAGTTAAGGTCTTCATCATTTGTACCTGGTCTTATTTCTCATTTATAAGGTACAGTGCGGGGCGGTTATTCGTTGGGTAGACAGGAATCCAGATGGAGTTCTTCTGGCCGTGGGGGATGTGTTGCCCTTAGCTTTTGCCTGGCTAGCTTCCCAACGACTGCGTAGAGTTCCAAGCTTGAACAATCCAACGAGATCAAGAGGTTTCTTTGCTTTTATAGGCACAGCTAAAAGTGAGTTCTATGTGCGTGGAGGTGATGGCACCCGGCTCAGGTCTACTGCGCCCAAAATTTGTGAGTTCGATCTGTTCTCTTGCGCTGATATGCGTGTCTTTGAATTTGTGTGTCATTAAAAAAAAAATCACCTTAATCGTTTCGTTGGAAGTGGGTTACGGCATGTCTTCCTAGAGGTCATACGAAATTGATATTAAAAAATTTAGATATTCTTCCCTATGTCTACGTTCTTGTGCAATTTTTCAGAGAGCGGATTGAAAGTAGCCACTGCTCAGGTTTTGAACGAGATGCTCTGCAAGACTGTTTTGAAAATGGGGTGATACAAAATCGGTTTTCAAGAGTGCAGATATGTTTTGCAATTCGCTTAGTTTTGCAAAGGGCCTGACCAGTAACTACTTTCGTGGTCAGTGGAGTTTCTGCCTTTCTCAGGTAGTGTGTACTATCCATGGGAGCGAGCTATGATGTCAGATTCTCGATGCAGGTATACTCTAATTTGTTAGGACCAATGTCCAGCAGAGCGCTTGGTGGGATAGTCATTTCAAACAACACTTTCAAGTGGGCTCCTTAATTACATTATTAGAAGTGTGCAAGAATAAGGTTACACGCTGTTAATCTATGCAGCATGTAGTTAAATGCAATTATCAACGACGTTGTCTTTTATTTTCTTCCAGGTTGGTGGTGCCCAGAGATGACTTGACTGCTCAATACCTTCAAAAGCACCTACCCCAGTCTGATGTGACGAAGGTATTTTCATATCGAACTTGTTTTTGCAACAGGTGGTGAAAAGAATCAAAAGTTGGATAAATTATGACATCCTAGAGAGAACACTTGTAGTACTCCAAGAATCAGCAGTTCATATCGTCATGTCACTAGTTTTTTTTATATAATTTTGTAAATTTATTGTGAAATGCAAGACGGTTCATGTAGTGCCTTGCATCATGTTGTTTGCGAGCTCAGGTTTGTAGACTGGGATAATGACAAGCTGTGAGATACTGCCTGACAGGTTCAAAGCTTAGGGAACCCAATGATGGATGACCTTGAGCCAAGTGGAGGTCTTTCTTTTCTTGTCAATTACGAACCGGCAAAGTTTGTTGCCGTTCTCCCAGGGTCCAGATCACCAGAGGTCTTGGCATTGATTTTGTTAATTGATAGTTTTTTGCATTGAGTCATCACAAATCTAATAAAGACGCCAAACATATAAAATAGATCAGAAATCTGCAAGTGTAATACATTTGTGTTGCATTGAGAGGAAGTCTCATGTAAGTCCTCTTGTTTTGTTTTGTGACTCTTGAGTATGAAGTGCAAAATCCGAGATACGTGCCTGTAATAATGTGACTTGTTCAACTTCATTCGCAGGATATGCAAGATGCTGTTTTGACGGATTTTGAACTTTTGGCAGATTTACAGTAACTGGAAACAGCTGTTGGTTGTTGCGCAAGAAGTATCATCATCATTCAGCCAAGATAAACTTGTTTTTCTTGTACCGCTTGTAACAGCTCTGGAGCCAGGTTTATTCATGGAAGCACTCGTAGATACGTGTTGGCAGACTCATGCTTTGAGGCTTCAAGTTGAAAACAAGGGGTAAGATTTCTCGATTAATCACTTTTTTGTGGTATTGAAATGTTGCCTGAGATATTTGCTGCCAGATGGACTGGGCTACGATTCCGCTGATTTACCCTTTGCATGGGTAACCTGTCAATTTCTCTTACAAAAATTCGAATTACTGTATAAGTTACTTCGTGATATTTCTGGTATGATATGATAGATGACTGATCTCGTCTTTTATTTGTGCTTATGAACATGCAGGGACTCTAAATCAGCATGGGCTTACGATGTCCAAACTCTTCAACGAGTCCTCGTTGAAGAATCCCAAACTTGGCCTGCAAACAATGGAGTGGCCTTGGCAGCATTTGAAAAGGAAAATGCCTTGTTCATTCTTATTCGGGGTAACTTCAATGATGTGGCGTACTGGGCAGAGGCAGGAATTGCTATGGCTGGGACTGCAACAGAGCAGCTCGTACGTCTCCATTGACATAATCCTCCAGTTGCAAGAATCTGCATATTATTTATGGTCCCAGGCACCAACTTGAACAATATCAGCCTTCGATTTCTGTCGACTTCAATGATGCTAGATCATACACTCCTACAAAGTTTTATTTTACCCATCCTGGGGGAATTGTGTTGTGTTCGCTTATGTTTTCATCGTTGAGGCTCATGCAGGTCGGGCAGGGCAAGCCTGTTTTTACAATTCCAGGTCGAGGGCCTCAATTCACTGCTGCTTTTGCCGAGGCTCAATCTCGTTTACTGGGAGAATCTGTGAGTACAAATCTTCACTTTTAATACACCTCACATGGCTTATTTTTTTTATACTACCGATATTTCCCCTGATGCATACAGTTAGGCCTTAACACAATGTCGTACATATGATTTTCAATTGCTGACATCTCGCTTTAGGAGCAGAGGATATTCAACAGAACTAAACTTGGAATCTCTTGATATTGGACTTGCAGGTCATCTTGCAACCCAACGCCAAAGAGTTGGCTAGAAGTATGAAGGTTGAAATGTCGAACTCTGACCAGCTATTTCATATTGCGAAAAATGGCTGCAGACGAATGGGACAAGCAGGTGCAAGTAGACGCATCTGTGAGCAATTTTGGAGACAGATGCTTAGTTGAATTTTTTTACTCTTTACAAGAAAACCTATTGAAACTTGCTTGTGAAACAATAGTAGAATGACTTTGATTGAACTGGGTTACTTACCGTGTAATCTAGTTGCCTCTACAAAATGCGTAAGTTTTAATTTTTTTGGACAGTGAACAAGAGTGTTGTAACGTCTCTTGTTATGATTGAATCTTCAAAAACCAATCTTTCTTTTGGGCAAAGTAGATGGAAGTGATGTGTTTGTACAGTGAAATACGAAAATTTGGGCATAAACGAGTGGAATCATGTGTCCACTTTGGAATCTGTATATTGGGCTGTCTGTGTTTTGGGATCATATTAATTGAATATTAGCAATTGAAAACAATGTTGTTTTTGTTAAGATGTGCTTTGATGAGCAATTTGAAAAAACATCCATTGGTACAGAGTGGAGTTGAATGATCCAAAATTTTATAAAAGAATCAATAGGTACTAGATTTAGGTGGCCCAAAAATCTATTGGTGTACAGTGGGGTTGAATAATCTTACAAACTGTCTATTGTGTCATTCAAAGAATTTTGCATAATATAGAATATAATTGGCATTTTTTTTCTCTTGCATAATTAACATTCAATTCTTATGCAATCCCAATCAAGCATACCAAATTTTAGTTTCAAAAAATCAAAAATTTGTTTTTGGTGAGGTTTTAATTTAATATTCATGGTTTTACATTATAATTGATTGAAAATCATTGGTGATGAATTTTTTTAATTTGATGTCATATATATAGGAAACACCATACATACATCTTTCCTTCAACAAGCACTTCCAAAAGAGTTTCAAAATTCCCTCTATAGAGATTTTCGATGTTTGTGTGGCAATGACCAAAATTTGTAAAATAAATATCTCTTTATTGTAATTAGATTTTGCTATTTGACCCTCATGATTGTTGGTAAAAGGTCTTTGAATCAATTATCATGTAAAATCATGAATATTAAATGAAAAAATTCACCAAAAGTGTATTTTTGCTTTTTTGAAACTAAAATTTGGTATGCTTGATTTGGGGTTGCATAAGAATTGAATGTTTATTATGGAACAATTGTATTCTATACTAGTCTATGCAAAATTCTTTGAATGGTACAATAGGCAGTTTGTAAGATTATTGAACCTAATTGTATACTTTAGGAGGTGTACCATAAGAATAAGTTCTATATGGTTGGGAATTGCAAAGATTTCTAAAGTTAACCCTAAAAGAACGCTAAGGATGTTTTATTAATCCTTTGGATGATTTTAGAAAGGACTGCATGTGGGATGGAAGTAATTGTCCATCCAAAGTATTTTTGGAAGTTGCTTGAATCAATAGAAGAAAACGAGGGGTTTTGCAACTACAAAGAGCAACTAGTTTTTAGTTGCACCGGACATTTGCAACTGGTGAGAATTTGGAGGGCCCCAATTGTTATGGACAAGTTTTCTAGTTGCACCGTAGTTGCAAGGCAAAACGTTTTAGTCCCGCATTCTGTAGCTTACTTGGAATTTCATCGATGCACTTTATGACATAGTTGCCTACATGGTATTCACTTTTGTTTGAGGTCGGTAACTAAGTTGCAACTTGTTTGTGACTTCATTGCAACTTTGATGCGATTGGTCTGCTACTTCATTTCAACTACTTCGCAACTGCTTTAGGTATATATCTGATTATTGGACAATGATTATGGGACAATGTTTAAAAGGGGCCCAATGGGTTAATGCATTTTTAGGCACAATGTTAAAAGGGGCCCAATAAAAGAATAGGGGGGGCATGAAGTAGGCCCTTCTCTGCCATCTAATGCTTTGTAGTTTTAGAAGTTTGACAAAACAAGGCCAACATGTATTTACAACAAAGTAGGGTTTTCATTGTTACTTCATTGATGGCCCTATTCATCATCTATTGTCATCATCCTTCTTTGGCTTGATTGTGAGATAGTGTGCTTTGGTAGAATACTTCTTAGTTTTACAAGACATGGCTGAATTTGATTTGTTGATCGAGAGATACGATTTGCACGAGAACACTTTGTCTATTAATAGTTCTATAATTGTATGAGAACAGATATTTGGTCAATGTCCTATGTACAACAAAAGCAATCAAGGGTTCTATCACATAATTTAAGTTGTAAGTGTCCATTATAATCAAGAATCTCTATTTTAATTGAGGTAGGCAATCTTGCCTTTGGTATGTAGGACCCTTCATTAAATAGTGAAATTAGGTTGCCCCACACTAATTTCTCGACATCCTACACTATATAAATATTTATTGTTTTTTTACAAGAATTTACTACTTTTTTGAATTAAAAATTTATGCATGTGGGACTTATGAACCTCTATGTGTACAAACAGAAAAAACAGTAGACATATTTTTTGATTGGTTGGCTTGTAAAGTGATTTTCTTGAAGTAAGGCAACCTAATTGTTAAGGCAACCTAATTTCACTATTTAGTGTAGATGAACAGACCCTTCATTTTCGCCAGTCATAATAAAAGACAGACTGGAGTTTCTTCTCTCTTTTTAGTGGTGAAGGGTGTAAGACCCAGTCAGGAATCAATAGACATACAGTAAAAACAAAACGAGTTACTTATCAAATACGAAAACTCGAATCTGGAATATTCGACCAACTCTTCGTGACAACTGAACGCTCTGTTGCGCACGAAGTAAATTAAAAATTCATGAGCACAACGTACACCTAGCTTTTTCTTGCTGAGAAGTGTGCAGCACTTCACTAAGTACTGTCTTTAAATTAAAAAGCAATAATTGACGATCATGGCAGTTTCTATTTATGTGTATCAGCCTCTTGAAATCATGGCTTATGGTACACTGGGAGCTCGGGCTTCTGCGAAAACAAAGAATCAATGATTAGAACCTTCAGCTGTCCTTAAAGGCAAGATTCAAATATTTCAATTTCAAATTCAAAATGAACAGAATAGGCTTGTTTCTTTCATCCTGAACAGCGTAGATTGATTAAAAGCCGATCATTTTTTATACATTTCAGCGTCCTCGAAAACTCAAACAGTCCGATCGAGACCCAACAGGGAACACTTGGAACCTGGTGTGAATGTACGTCCCTAGCGACAATTAGCTTCGAAGTTTACGCGGACACCCTGTGCAGATGTCGGTGGTAGCTAGCAACAGAGCTTGGAGATACAAGAATCGACGTTTTGGACTCTGGGAACCAGTAGTTGAAGTGTTTCCTGGTAGCCACTAAGATCTTCCTCGATCATTGATGCAGGTACACTCCATTTCAAAACATGAGTTTTGTCTTTTAACATGTACGATATCTGATTGCATGACGCCTTCCGACTAAAGTAAAGGGTTTTCAAAGCTTTTAGAAAGGAGAAAGGGTTTCTCTTTCTAATATAGCCCACCTCAACTCTCCAGACGTGCAGAGGTTTCCAACAGGACGGGTGAAATCAGGAGTTCTCGTCCGTCAGAAGACCAGCAAGCGCGATGTACCACACAATTATGGGCGTCATTCTACCACAGGACCCACTGACCTGGAAGGAAGCAACCACCCCGCCCGACAAATGCACCCCAAATCATTAGTGAACAGTGAAATTGATGAAACGCATAACGAGGTGCAGAGTCAACATAATTGGAAATCATGCGCTCTTCTACAGTGAAAAAAATCAGCTCAAGTACAGTGCCTGACGTATATAGCAGTTGGTCAATTGAAAGGAGTTTTTTGTGGTACCCTTTCGAGAATTTGCGAACGCTGGAAGTCGGTGATGGTGAGCAATAGGAACGTGATGCCAAAAGCCTGCTCGATCAATATTGCAATGAATGTGAACCTGGTTCACAAATGGTGAACTTTAATGCGATGTCGTTGGCCTGCCCGCAAATTAAGTGCCCAGCTACATGATGAACGTGAACCTGGTCCACAAATGGCGATGGCGTCCACCACGTCCTGCTCGTACTCGCCCTAGAAAGCGTCCTTCGATCCAAACCTAGGGATCACAATCGCAGGATATGCCAACTACAAAGCACCCGGAAAACACCGTGTCCTGGACTTGTCACAGGAGAAATCCA
This sequence comes from Rhytidiadelphus loreus, assembly GCA_947034895.1. Classification (NCBI taxonomy): domain Eukaryota; kingdom Viridiplantae; phylum Streptophyta; class Bryopsida; order Hypnales; family Hylocomiaceae; genus Rhytidiadelphus; species Rhytidiadelphus loreus. Next base: position 30,621,496 of record OX344761.1, read on the forward strand.
AAATGTCCATCTATGGAATTTTTGAAGAATTCCATAGTCCGCGTCCAGTGATGATAAAGTAGAATACTCTAAGATACGCAGCGAATGGAATCTGGAGGCAAAGGACACTTGTCCAACTTCCATATTGGATTTCACGGGTTGAACTCCCGCGTTCCATCGAGGAGCTGCGCAAGCCTGCTGTAGAATTAATACCGCAAGGGCGGGGACAATATTAGGCGGCGTCGACAACGGAATGCCAAAGATCCCGTCATTGTAGCACAAGATGAAGCAGGTGATGAGGGCAAAGCCAGAGAGCCCGAAGGGTTGGTAATCGGAAAGGTCTTCATGAATTCCTTCACGAAGATTTTCGCCACAACACTTTCTACAATCGATTGACAAATATCCAACATGAATTGATCGTCAGAAGAATTCAAATTCACGACTTATATGACCTACTTCTTCATGATTAAGAACATATTAAATTAATGTTACCTCAGATTGAATTTCCGACTTCCATTTCCGACCTCGACGAAAATGCCTTCCAGCTCAGTTCTCAATCTGTAGTCTTCGCGCAAGTGACGATGACACTATCTAGGGTACACCCAAGAATCCCCCTTTATTCCTCGGTATTTCAAATCTGATGAAATATTTATAGAAGAAGTGAGGCATCTCGAAAACTTACGATTAATATCAATGACAACAGCCACTGTTGGATTATTGCCAAACAAAAAGTTAAATAAATTTCAAAAACAGGCAGGCAGTTTCAGGGCAGGTCAGCTAAATAGCTAAATGTTGTGGCAGATGTTAAATTGAATAATTATGATTTCCCCACATATGGATTAGCGCATGCCGGAATAAAAAAAATTTAAGACAAATTGAATAACGAAAGTTATCACGCATTGACCTTTGCTACACATAATTCTTGGTCATTTATGGATCCTTTAACGTACCTTTTTAATTTGTGATCTGAGACAATCAATAAGAACCTTGAAAACCAACCAATCAATCAATTCCTCCTTTCATTAACTCGAGAATCATGAGAGTAACATCTTGAATAGAGACGACGCTCATCCAAGTTTCGAATTTGACCTCAAATTGAATTTCAAACTCCATTTCCCGAGGTCCATCTCTCCCAGTTGAATCATCTACACTATCACACTATACAACTGGAAAAAATAAAATATCTAGTTTATTCACATCGAATTAGAGCTTGGGAACATGATGCACTCTCTTCGGAAGCGCGTTAAAAAATCACAAGAAACAGACACAAGAAAATTTAAAATCTTAAGAATCAAAAACACCACCGATTGCAAGGGCTAGATAAAGAATAGCAAAAATTTCAAAATTTGGCGTTGACTAAACGAATGATACAAATTTGCCGATCGAGAACACCAGGAGTTCAGGACCACTTGCCAGCTCAATGGAATAATCTTTGAGCACCAAGGTATGTACACCCACAATCAACCCTGATTACAACCGAGTATAGTTACTATTATCAAACATAAATTATTTTGTATTGGTATGAATTTTCGAAGTATTGTCTCTATGTTTACTAAGAACCAACATTAAATTCTCATATTATCATTTTCAGATTGTGAACATCTTGTCTAATCATGTCTAATTGATATTAAGAAAAAGTGACACTTTTTGGTCCAAATGTAGCGCAGAGTCGATTGTGGGTGTACATACCTTATAGCTCTTCGATCACATTCGATATATCTCGAATTATTGAACACACTGCTTGATCGAAATTATAGTTGACAACGATTTTCGGAACCACCAAATCTTGATGACAAAGAATGTGCCAATAGCGTCTACTAAGTTATTTCCGGACGTTGAATAAAAGAGCTGTTTGGATCAGTGACTGTTTCTCTGGCGCTCAATCACCAGAACAAATCTCCACAGCAATACAATTCATCGAAAAAGTTAAGATACATATCATTGCAACCTTCCGCTAGATGCATGTACTCATTGAATTACTACTGCATCAGTTCTAGCGTGTTGTCAAGATGGGTACTTTATCGATTAGAACAAGGTCAACGGCATACGGAAATCGAATAATGCAGAGATTAACAGGATAGATTTCCAATAAACCATTGCGAACCTCTGAAAAAGAGCGATAAGTGACAAACGTTTTAAGTCTTCCAATGTTTCTCCGCCACATGTGTCAGTGAGAAGCAGTTCCCTGCAAAACTGAATCAGCAGCACAGGAAGGTACGACAAATTGAAGGCAGACCATAAAGAGTATGGCAGAGAATGAGTACATCGAGATAAGACTGAAATAGGGCTGTGATTTAGTTCCAACAATTTCAGCAGCGGAGAATTTAGAATGCGCGTTGCTTTGGAAACTGACCTAACGTCCATCCACATGAGAAATATCTACACAACCGCCTGAAGGAAGTGTCAATGTACATACAAACACTTAACAAGCTTAGCAAGCTTCATGACTAAATACATGAATTTCATTCTGAGGAATCTATAATTGAATACACAACTTTGAGAAAAAAATCTTTGATTACCATGGACACATCACATTCTCGTGCGAAGTCTGCATGCCATCCATGAGAACGACCCATAAACATACGATGTCTTATGCAAATGTAACGACAGAAGTGGACATGATGCATAAAGACTACTAAACTGCCTAATTTATGTTGAAACATAATCTGGGGTATCTTGCTCAAGAATATCATCTCCTATGAAGCACGGCATAGTCTCTAATTTGTTCACAGCACAGAGATACAATCTCGTAAAATCAGGATATTTTAATGCTACACATGCAAGAGACCCCATCTCACTATCCATGCCGAGTGCAGAGATGTTTTCCAGCGAACTACGCTCCTTTCAGAGTACAAGGCCACAAATAGCAGGTTTCAGCTCCTGACCATGGGCCTCTCCCCAGTCCTGCAAACCAGAAGCAGAAACAATGTTAAAACATGCCAAAACTATGTTAATGGAAAATAGATATACCAAAACTTGGAAAATAATGAATCAGATTACACCTCTTCTAGGAACAAGGCTATCTAGCTCACCACAACACGACACGCTTGAGAAAACACCTTGTTACCAAACTGAAATGACCTCACAATACGGAGAGATCAAATTTCCTCCAGTATGCGTACCTTAAGACCCCTAATTCAATTATTTTCAAATCCTTGGCAAAAGTAGGGAAACAGTAGTTCTTATTGACGATTGGAAATATCCACTGCAAATTTCCCACGAGGCAGTGGTGTTTCGCCCCTAAGAGAGCTCTACCGAAGTAACGTTGCCAGCAGATCAGACTCGCTTATTCAGACAATAAGTTAGTAGGCCTTTGATCTCACCTCCCAGACAGTAACTGAGAGGAACTATTTACAGTTCCTTTCCCTGTGCTAAGCCTCCTTGGATTCCGAACTTGATCCTTTTCAGCTCTGAGGGTAGAAACTTCCTTCTCCATTACTTGAACTTCTCTTCTCATCTTCTTAGCCTCAACTTCCATTGCCTTCGATAGGACATCAACTTTCTTTGAGAGCATCTGCACAAGCCCAGATGATAATATGAATGAAACGATTCACAAACAATCGACATGGTGATGGGCAACAATTTCGAGTATTCGTTGAGAAACTGAACTGTGTCACTATTAACAACCAACTTGTGACTCCAATACGCCAGATTACGTATCCACCCAAAAATAAGCAAAGAAACTGAAAAGTACATTGTTTGATATGTAGATAATAAGTTCTAGGTACAATACAAATGCATGTAAAAGATAACGCCAATGCGAAATAGCCGTGAGTTTCAAGTTAAACGACCATAGTGTACGGAAGCTCTCATGACAAATCGTTTGGCCCAAACGCACCTCAATGGCATCGTCTTTGTCCTTAAGACTTTGATCCTTTTCATGACTTGCCTTCCTCAGGTTGACGACCTCTTTCTGTAAAAGGTCATACAGAACACCTGATACAGGATCCTCCACCGATGTTGCTGATCCATCATCTAGCTTTGCTCTTCCATTAACAGAGTTGACCGCTTCTACCTCAGAATTAGCTGTCCCAGTCTGTAACTTGTCTACTGCCGAATTTGGCTTCACTACACCTACCTCAGATTTCTTCTGTGCAGTAAAAAGCGGCTCTGGATTGGGTTCCGCAGTAACAAGCATCCTCCTGCCTGTGCGAAGGTCCTCAAACCCATTCGAAAATGCCTTCACCCTGGTGGTATCCGGATCAACAGACCTACCTCCATCAAAAGATTTGGACGTCAACCTCCCATTAGTCGCTTTAAGGAGTGTCTGACTTGCCATCGATGCCCTTAGCTGAGTTACTGCAGAGCGCTGGCGTCTGGAGCCATTTGCGAGTAGTTTCGAGGCTTCCTCAGATCCAGAGGTCGGACGTCTAGTGGCGCTAGCACTTCTCACCTCCTCTGGCCGACGCCTAGTGGCGCTAGCACTTCTCACCTCCTCTGGCCGACGCCTAGTGGTGCTAGCACTTCTCACCTCCTCTGGTCGACGCCTAGTGGTGCTAGCACTTCTCACCTCGTCTGGCCGACGGGGAGTACCGTTCCCGACGGGCTTCAAACTCTCCTCAAGTACTTTCAAACGCATTTGAAACTTTTCCTGGACAAAGCCAAAAGGGACATTCAGCTGAAAGCTTTAGAGATAAAAATAAATTACAATGTATGAAAGACCTTCATAAAACACACCTTCAACTGCGCCTCATTCTTTGAGGCCCTCTCGGCTGAAGCTAGTTTATCTCGCAGCTGCTGCATTTCACCCTGCATTCAAGACACTGATAGTCAGAATATGTACAAGGTCAAAATTGCATTCAACACATATAAGACGTGAGTCCACTACTTAACTCAATTGAAAGACAATATATGAGCAGCAAACTCAACAAACCTGCATAAATCGCCTTTCATCGAGCCACTGCTTGACAGGCATAACCTTGTCATTCGCATCCTTCCACTCATTTGCAACCACAACTGCAACTCTATTAGCTGTAATTTTTGCCCGTGCCAGCTCCCTCTCCAATGTCTTCTTCCCTTCCTGTTTCAGATGTGCACCACCCCAGATAATAACAACGTCAATAACCGCAATGGTTCCAAACCGGAAGAGCGTAACTCTTGAGGATACTCTTCAGAACATACGCGTCAGCGTTGGCACTCCTTAAAGCAATCGTTGGCATAACTCCCTAACCTGCACATTGTAAGTCTTACCAGTAACTCTTGCGCCTGTCGGTGATAATCTCGAGCTGCATTTACAGCAGCCCCACCGGCAAGCACTGCTTCTTCCAGTTCAGCCACGGTAGAACTCAGCTTCTCAATTTCGGCAGTTTTCTGACGATGCATCTTATCCATAATTTTGTTATCTTCCTGTCAAGAAAAAGATGAATGAGAATCAGAGCGGGTTGCATGCAAGTGAGCCATCGTTTCCAACGACTACTGCCTTGCTCTCACAGTAAACAGTGCAACAGAAGGTGGATCCACAGATCATGCACTGAAGCCGTGATAACAGACGACTGTCCGACGCAAGAAACGAAGGAAAATATTCACTAGGTTAAACTTGCCGAGGAAGGGTATTGATGAGTGTGAACCTGGCAGATTTCAAGTTGTTTCAGCAACTCCTGGTTTCGATTGAGAAGATCGTTCACCTGGGACGCCTTGGCTTCAGCTGCTTCTATGGTCCTCTCGGCTTCAATGAGGGCAGCCTCCTTCGACTTTGTCAAACGGTCAAGAGCCCTGTTCGTTTCTTGAAGTTTGGCAATCTGTCGGGACGACAATGAATTAAGATAAAGAAGCTCCCAGATTCACAAGCACACAAATGTGCATCATGCAGTAGAACGTCCAGCAGGATTAGAGTAAAAATCGCTATCAACGCCAGACTAGAACGCTTCAGACACTCTTGGCTTACTTCTTGACGTGCTAGTTTCAATTCAGCTTCAACAGGTGCTAGAATGGCCTCAATAGACGGCAGTTCCTCGTCTTTCTGAGCTGCTTGCACTCTCCGCAAAGTTGCCTCGGCTGCAAACTGAGCAGCCAACGCTGCTTTCTTCTCATCATTGAGCTTCTTCAATTCTAGATTCTGCACAGACAACCACTATAAATAATCGGGAAGAAAGGGGCATGTCGGTCATTTCTGATGCTAAGTATTGCAGGCATCGTCCCGAAACATCGCAGGAGAAGACCGAAGTGAAACATCAGCCACATCGGGTGATGTCAAGAATGCTGACCTTGCTCTCCAAAACGTCTTCCGTAGCCTTGAGCTTTTCATCCACTTTGTCAAGTTCCTCGGACAACTGTAAGACACAAACCAATCTCGCATAAATACAGAAACTCAAAGGCGAAGTCATCCTGCCTCTCCACTAACTTGTTTCAATGTCCATGGAACAGATGCAACCTGGGTAAAAACCGCTGCAAAGGCAGAAAAAAATTCATTGCAAGTTCCTTACTATTCACAGCTCTTAAGAGTCTCAAGTACAGGCACCTGACAGAATCCACAACGTCAGTCACGAACCCCAGCATGTATCAAAAATGGAGTTCCTAGACGAGAAGACGTATGACTTACCTCCTCAACAGCTTTCTCCCGTAATCGCTCAGCCAGTTTCAGGGCTTTACATTCTGCTGTAGCCTCTGCTAATTTCCGATCCTTATCTATATCACCACAAAGAACCATGTGAGATATTCGCTCATGCAAATGTGAAAACTTGACTCCAAAGAACGATTTATTGATGATTACCGAAGCAGACAACCTCGAAGGCAGTCCGGACCGTTTGCAGGTATGACGAACAAAAGTAACTGTGTGAACAGAAATTGATTGGCAGCCTCGCTGTTCTCAAATAAAGCCTCTTGATATTTTCTTTACCCACGACGAACTACATTCATGCATAACCTGACTAGCACTCCTCCGCAGATCTGATTTCCACAAACTTCACGCCTAGTCTGGACGTACGAGGGAACGAGTAACAAAATCTGCTGAGCCATAAGAAAGAGTACAGAGCCGCGAAAATGACCAACCGACACTCTTATCATCTTAACAGACGCCGTATGAACACCGTCAACACCACTATGGACTTCTTAGCACTCAAATATAGCCGCACTCCCCCCAAAAAACCTGTAAGAGCTGCATTTCATACTCCTCCCGGATCTTGGCTCCTCAGAGAGCTTGCACGAATCCTTAAGACAGCACCAAGCTCAATTCCAGCTCGTGCACTGGAAACGGACCAAGAAACACTAACGCGACACAAACTCTTACCCCTGACTTCGTTCTCGAGTCGGTTCAGCTCCACCTTCACTGGATCAGAGCCACGCAACAGGTTCAAGAGATCCTCCGTATCAGGACACGCTCGAACTATTGTCTTTCGTCGAGGTTTGGAATCCGACCTGGTTAAGCCAGCAAATTGAGGAACATTACCATAGTCCAGTCCCTGTCTGCCATTACCATAATATCCATCCAGCGAGTCGTTGTCCTCCGAAATACTACTATTCAAAGAATCCGCCATACTGCCTCCTACTTTAAGCTGCCTTCCTCACACCTCCGTCCCCCCCTCACCACACCGTCAAACCAATGCCAAATTGCTTTCCTCCGACACACAACCACCACCTCCCTTCGCTTGCACCTGCATTGCCCCCGAACCGCGCTGGACACGGCTGCGCCTGCAGCATCATCAAGAAAGTCGACAACAACCGCAACCGCATCCCCTCATCCCGCTCCGTCCTTATCCTCCGTCCTGTCCACCATTGCGTCCCCCCAAAACAATGCCGCGAACCCAATACGCCACCAAAAATCCTCGGAAATGGCTCAAAACAACCAGCGTAAAGCGCACCAAGAGCCTGAGCGATGCAGAAACGCAGAAACACAACACGATCTATGGAAAAAGAGCGGTGAGCGGCGATAGAACAAGAGGAACGACGAGCTTCTGCGAGGGAGAAGAGGGGCTGGTGTGTCTGAGTGCACAGGGGGTGTCAGGTGAGCGTGTGCGTGCCGGCAAGGGTGACAGAAATCGCGCGGGTCGGGTGGGAGCACCCTTTACCGAACGCAACCTACCCGGCCTAATAACCCGACCCGAGTACCCGACCCGACCCGACTCGGGACGACCCGTGATTGAAACCCTGAATTGCGGGGAGTCCGAGACCCGTCCCCGTCATGTGCCTGCGCGGGTCCTGAGCCGCGGGTTGCGTTCAAACTTGGAATTGCGGCCCTCCGAGTCCGGCTTATATTTTGGCGCCCCCGGAGATGTTCAGTTAGCTCAAATTTGCAGTTCTTCATTGACGATTCTCATCCGAATTCGAGATTATTCATCCATCCGCATAAAGTAATCCCGGGGGAAATTTCTTAATTTATCAAGGTTCTGAATCTAAGAAATCGAACATTCTAAAGACAAACACTGTTCTGAAAGAACGCTGGGTTGAAAGAATCAGTTTAAATATATCACTTCCGTATTTTTTAATATTCCCTTCTCAAATAACAATTGGGGGCCTGCCGGACTATTCAATTTTTCATACATGTAAATGAATGTTTGTAAAATTTGAAGAAAAAGTGGCAGCTTAAAGTATCCAATGGATGATAGACGATCCTTCTATGGAAGACAAAAGTGCAAATGTTCCATCTTGGAGTTTTGTGTAAAAAAAAAGGAGGTATTGTACAATAGTTTGACCTCCAACAAGTGTTCTTGGGATTTTTCCACCTTGGAGCTTTGTGTAAAATAAAAGGGAGGTCTTGTAGAGTAGTTTAACCCCCAACAAGTGTTCTTGGGATCTTTTCACCTTGGAATTTTGTGTAAAAAAAAAAGAGGTCTTGTAGAGAGTAGTTTAACCTCCAACAAGTGTTCTTGGGATTTTTCCACCTTGGAGTTTTGTGTAAAAAAAAGGGGAGGTCCTATAGAATAGTTTGACCTCCAACAAGTGTTTTTGGGGGTTCTTTTTGAGCAAATGATTCACACAATACCAATAAGGATGATTTTCATAGTAACTAGCATGGTGTTCTAGAGTAAAACATGTTTTCCTATAATAATAATAAATTAAAAAAAATACACATTAAAAATTGAGATAAGATGAAACCATCCAAGCTTATTAGGGGTTAAGGATTGATATGGAAAAAGTATTTATTTGCCAAAGTGGGTAAAAGCTACAACAAACTACTCCCCACAACATAGTTCCCCTCTATAATTATAAAATTTGCATAATTTTTGAATAAGTGGAGAATTGCAAGAGATTTTCATGTATTCAGCCTTGCAATGAAGGAACATAGAAACAATAGACAACATTTGTGGTTCCCACTTGCATTAAGGTAGGTGGGAACCACCTTTAAGAGCTGATTGCATTTTCGGGGACGATAAACTCCTTGAAACAATTTTCAGTAAATTTTGGTAAGGGAAAAAAAATGGAACTAGCATCTAATCCAAGTTGTTTCATATTTTTTAGGATCTTCGTGCAATTAGTTACAAGTTTTTGAAGTTGAAAGGCAGTGGTTTCTAAAAGCAACCCCCTCTTGAAATGTACACTCTCGGTACATTGAAGAAAGTAAAATGTACCTTTGTGTTAGAAGTCGCTTTCAGAGTCAGGTCGCTTTTAGAGCATACTACCTTGGGGGGGTAATAAGGACTGATATGGAAAAAGTATTTATTTGCCAAAGTAGGGTAAAGCTACAACAAACTACCCCACAGCATAATTCTCCTCCAAGGACAACATGGGTGGGGGTGTTGGTGATGTTTCACATATTTCTTGTTTGTTCTGATGAATGTTTGTTCTGGCAAGTGCCTTTGGAAAGGGCAACATGTGCTCCCATCAGTGCCCCCCATGGGACACAGCGTCTTTCAAGCCAACTATATAACTGATCTAAGGTAAGGGTACAAGGTCCACAAAAGGGACCATTTTTAACCTACAAAGTCCTCAGGCCATTTTTTCCTTTCTAAAAACACTCAAAATTGCCATTTTGACTGTTGACCAAAGAGAAAAAGAAAAAAGAAAATAGAAAATTGAACTTTAGGGTCTTGTAGTTCACTTGTCTCAAATCATGTGGTAAAAATTTCATGATGTTTGACCGTATAGATTGGAAAATATTAGCATTCACAATTGAAAGAAAGAAAAAGAATCTAACTATAGGATCTTGTAGTTCACTTGTCTCAAATCATTTGGTAAAAATTTCATGATGTTTGATCGTATAGATTGGAAAATTTTAGCATTCAAAGTTGGAAGGAGAACAAAGAATCTAACTATAGGATCTTGTAGTTCACTTGTCTCAAATCATTTGGTAAAATTTTCATGATGTTTGACCGTATACATTGGAAAATATTAGCATTCAAAATTGGAAGCAGAACAAAGAATCTAACTATAGGATCTTGTAGTTCACTTGTCTCAAATCATTTGATAAAAATTTCATGATGTTTGATCGTATAGATTGGAAAATTTTAGCATTCAAAGTTGGAAGAAAAAAATGGGGGTTCCAAAGCATTGTTTGCAATTTCAGATAATTTCAGATAATTTCAGATAATTTGATTGTCGTTTGTGGAATTTTTTTGCACTGTAGACTTTGAAATTAAAATAATTATGTTGAAGAATTGAGTTGAAAGTCTTGGATTTTTTTTCAAAAAACACATACTTGATTTTCATTCTATGAAAAATTATGAAGTAGAAGTAAGCCCAAGACAAACAAAAAATTAAATTGGTAATAGTTCTAAGACGGAATTGAAACATAATAATCCAAACAATTAGATTGTTCTAGCAAGCAAACTTAACCCTATCAAACAATTTACTTTGAAAAATTGTGAAAATTGCATTAAAAAATGAATCATGTGAGTCATTTCCTCAAGAAGATGTTTAGATTGTCCCAAAAAATACAATTGTCCGTAACTTGCTCATCACTAATCCAAATAGAATGAATCAAAGCTTCACATATAGATATAAAACAAAATATTTAAGGAAAAAAATTGAAAGTTTTTATATGAATGCAAAAAAGGATCTTTATATGAGTATATGACACTATTTCAACGTAGATGAAACATGCAACATGGGGATGAAAACTTATCTAGTCATCCAAAATGTGTGTATTATTTTGTTTAAAAAAGAGCGATACCATCCTAAGATTTTGTATCAAATTATCAATTTTATCCATTAAAAAAAAGTGTATTGCCAAGTGATCATTTGCATTGCTTTTTGAGAGATTTTTTGCTCAAAAAAGAAAACTACATGGAAAGCAATAAAAAAAGATTTCGTGATGCAATGTTTGGATATTTGAAAATTTTGGATTTTGACATAGAAGGTAAATTTAAATCCAAAATTATCTTAAAACAAAGTGGATTAGATTTTGAAGAGGGATTGATTATCAAGCATTATACATGCTATTTATTTTTCGTTTATCTTTTCCACCAGATATAAAACAATAATATAACAAAAAATGATTATGTGAGTATCAAAGATTGAAAGACTTTAAAGCACTTTCAACTTTTCAAACTCCTTTTGACATTGTACTTTTTTCAATTCACATGCAATATTGTTTTGATATTTTTTTTTGTGATCTAAAATATTATTAGTTTAATCCCCATATGCCCAAGAAGTCCCGAAGAAGGGATAAGCACAAATTTGCACCTTTAGTAGTGTCAAAATGCTTTTCATCTCATGTTTTTGTGAGGTTGGAATTGAAATGTCAACATAATGTTATTAGGTTGCATACAATCATGCTTTATAGTCATTTATGAAGAAAATAGAATGCAAATTCAAATTCAAATTCAATTTATAATAATTAAAAGCAATGAGGAACTCAAGAGAAGGTGAATTTCATAATTTGCAAGATAAACCTATTATAGAAATCTCTTTGTAACAAAAGCAATTACTTCTTATGTGACACATCTCTACTTTCTTTATGACTTTAAGTCTTTTGTGTAGATGAAGTGGATCTTCAAAAGGGCCCTTTTGCGTTTTGCTCCAAATATTTTGTTCATCTTTGGTTTTAAAGTTCTAACCTAAGCCCAAAAGTTTATCCATTCATTAGATTTCTACTAAAAAATCAAAACCATTCATTTGGAGTGTAGGAGTGGAAGAGAAGACATTAAAAGGGTTGCAAAATATAAATTAGGGACTAAAGTGAAAATACCCATGACCATCCCTATACCCATTCTTGATAAGTAGACTTCCATTGAAAGTGTCTCCAAAGATGCCGGCCATTAAACTATTCCTTTAAATGCGATTGGTTGACTATCAATTCTCCGATAGATTTTTGTTTTATGACCAAGCAATATGATAGATCTACATGCCCAGGGAGCTTCCACTTTGAAAACTCATAGTAATTACACATCTTATCCAAAAATTCAATTTTTTTTCTTCAAAAATTTATGATTTCAAATTGCCAATAGAGTTAATCGTAAAATGTGTGCAAATGTAAGACTAGGAGTAGTCTAAGTTTGAGAACAAGGCAATGAAACTCCGGTTCCATTTGTTTCCAAAAAAAAAGAAACTAAGTTCGAGAACAAAACACATGATGAAACTCCGTGGAGCACGAATTGAAAGTAGAGTCAAATGGAGTTACTTTAGTGTTGTGTTTCATTTGTACTAACCCTTCCTTTGACACCAATACTACAACTAGGGATGACCTTTAGGATTAATTCGAATACCTCCAAAAATGTTTTTTTCCTTTCTTGAAAAAAATGCCTCCAACTATGTTGAATTGCTTATTTTGATGGTTTTGGGATGTTTTCTACCTTGAGGTAAGGTGCTCTAAAGTGACCACTGCCACTAAAGTATGTTTTGCTTTCTCCAATGTGTTTCAGCTTTTAAAACTCATAAATAATTCCACGAAGGTCCCAAAAATATGAAATGACTTGGGGTTCAATGCTACCAATTCCATTTCTCTTCCTCCCCACAATTTATTGAAAATTGTTTCTAAGGTGGAGTTTAGCTTCCCCCAAATGCAATTAACTCTTAACTTAAAAGGTCTTTTAGTGCCTTAGGCTTTTCGTGGTATAACTTTTGCTTCCGGGCACCGATTGAAATAAAAATTATATTCCCACAAAGCTTATCAGATTTTCTATTTTCAAAAAAAAGTTTCAAAAAATTAGGGTAAAATTCCAACCTATAAGATCCTACCCGAATTCCAAATTGTCCCCCGAGGGGACAATGGGACTTTAGGGGTTAAACGTACACTATTTATTCATGTTGCTTTTATCATAACCTTCAACAACGTACAAACAACATACATTTAAGGAAGTGAGCCATTTTAGAGCTTCATGCCATTCCAACTTCATAACTAATTCCACAAAGCTCCAAAAAACACGAAACGACTTGGGTTAGATGCCAATTCCATTTGTCTTTGAAGGAAAATTTACTCAAAAAAATTTCAAGATGTTTCACCTCCCAAAAATTCAGTTCCAGCCCTCAGATGATCTCGTCCCTTCCCTTCCCTTCCCTTCCCTTCCCTTCCCTTCCGTTATGGCGAGTTGATTTGGTCGTGTTGGGGTGGCAATCAGCTTGCTCTCCATCCTCTGTCTGATGATCAGTCAGATTACTACCCTACACTCTGATTAGTGATTATACTTACTATACTAAACTCTGATTAGTGATTAGTGATTACTATAATAATATTTGAAACCTGTCTTCAGTTTCTACAGAACTCATCAACCCAAGCCAAGCCAAGCTCTTCAAAGCCGACCGACTGACTGTCATTGATCAGCAGTATGCCCCTCCCTCCACAGCCCTGGGAAATCTGTGTGTGTTATAACAGTTTCCGCCTCTTTTCTTTTGTATTTTCCTCCTTTCTATAACAACCACAACCTGCCCTGCCCTGCACAGGCAGAGGTTCAGTTTGAAAGCCACTGGAACTGAAGCACATTCATTAACTTACTGCCGAGCTAGTTTTCGAAGCCAGTGACTCCGAGTCAGTGTACTTTCTTTTTTTCTCTTCCTTCCTTTCCTTCTCCTGTGAATCCTGTCTGTCTGTGTGTGTCAGTCAGTCCCTGCGGTGACGGTGAGTGACTGAGTGTCTGTCTTTCTGTCTACAGTGGAACGGAATCAAAAAGTCTACTCAAGGTACACCAAACCCAGGCTTGGGTCAATCCTACCATTAATTAACCCTTCAGGGAAAGAGAAAGGTACTTAATTAATTAAGGTGCCTGGACTGATTTCATTTTAATTTGTTCCCTCGGCTTAAGTAAAAGTTCATTAAACATGTTGGAAGGACAACCTACCTGCTAATAATTATCGGATTTCAGTAAGGAGGAGGAGTCTGTAGTGTAGTGTCAGAAAATTTCGGATGGATTGGACTGATGGTGGTCTCCTTAAATTGGTCTTAAGCTTACGTTAAGTGAAGCTAGTTGAGCTCAGTGGAATGAGGACGGTGATTAGGACTGGGATTTCTTTTTCATGTTGTTGTTGTTGTTTTTAGTTGTTTTTTAAATCAAATGATACGTTGGGTTTTGAAAGAAGGGAAACGGAATTTCGTTGACAGGAAGAATAATTACAGGCCTGGCAGTCACTGATTGGCTCAACAAGTTGATTAATTCAAACAGTGAAAAGCAGTGGAATCTGAGAGAGAAAATGATATGACTGTTGATATAAGTTAAACTTAAAAAAATAAAACTTCAGTAAGGTAGAGAGAAGTCAGCTCTCAAGGCGATCTTTTGAAGAGCATTGGGGGAAGCTAAGCAATTTTCAGTAAATATTAACTTAGTAGGAAGAAGAAAAAAAAATGGAATTGGCATGGAATGCAAGTGGTTTCATATTTTTGGGGACCTTTGTGGAATTAGTTGCAAATTTTTGAAGTTGAAATGCAGTAGTCACTGGAAAGCAAACACACCTTTTGAAATGTACACTACTAGTACATTGAAGAAAGAAAAACGTACCTCTATATTAGAGATCACTTTTGGGGGGGATAGGGTTACTTTTAGAGCACTCTACCTTAAAATTACCCAAGATTTCTTCAATAAGTTAAATCTTTGTCATTCAAGTTTTCATAAAAAGAACTAAAAACACAAGATTTGTTTTCCTAGACAATTTGGCATGTAAGACAAATTCGTCATTTAATAAAAATTAGAAGATGGACACTCACCCTAAATGACCCAAAACATCATCACTCACTGTACATTTCCAAAATCAAAATATACGTAACTGGAAAAAACGATTTCATCATCACACAGTGCACATATCTGAAATCAAAATGTACGTAACAGGAAGAAAACGATATATTTCAGAACCTCTACCCAAGAAACTTTGACCCGTCATAACTTCTGCATACAATATCCAAATGTCATGGTCTTCGATGTGTCGGAACCTCCTTTCACTTGGCAACAAGGAAATCAATGAAAATTTGACCAGTCTAATAATAGCAACTAGGCACACAGTGGCGAAAAGCAAACCCTCCCCCTCGCGCTGCCGCCCGACTGCCATACCACACCTCTGCTGAGGCTTCCAACGACGGTATGCTCATCGACTACTACGATGACACGGGACTTTTAAGCTTAAGGTACTTCCCATCGATGTCAAAGCTTGCCAACTTTGGAATTCGGCTTTTCGCATGCTTTGGCCTGCCTTTTCTTCCATTCAAGTGTGTGTCAAAAAACAATCTGAAGCATGCCAGATATTTGAACGGGCAGGGGTGGTGGTGGTGCAGAAACCTGCTCCAGTTAGCGGGCCACTTAACTTAATTTCTGGCTTGATCAGTCTGAGGTACGGACGTGTCAGAAAGACAAATTTGTGTTTTCCAGAGTGAGGAAAAAACAGGGCATTTTCGACAAAATTGGGAATAACTTAACTTGCAGTAATAAGTTAGAGTGGTTATGACGGAGTGATCATCATGATGTATTTGTGTGTATTGTGTGCAGTGGAATAAAATGTCAGCGCAATGAAAATTCCTGTTTCATTTGTTTCAAAAATTAAAATAAAATAACAATAAATAACATAAAATGTCAGCTTGTTTCCAAAAAAAGAAGTGACTATTGTTCACTACAAAATGTTAAGGGTGGGTACTACGTACACTCCAAATCTCACACTGCCTAAAACGACCAAAATAAAAAGTGACTATCATTCATTATGAAATATTAAGGTGGGTACATCCAAAATCACACCCTACTTCAAACGACCCATATAAAATATTAAGGTGGGTACACCCAAAATCAAACCCTGTCTAAAACGGACCCCTCCCAAAAAGTGACTATCATTCATTATTATAAAATGTTAAGTGGATACATCCAAAATTGCGCCTCGCCTAAAACGGCCAAAATAGAAGTGACTATCATTTATTACAAAATGTTAAGGTGAGTACTACACCCCAAATCGCACCTTGCCTAAAATGGTCATCATCATTCAATGTTCATCTCCCAAATCAATATGTACATATGTGGAAAAAACAATTTTAAAACATCTAAGTCATTCTCGTTGGATCATTTTTTGAAATGGAAAGGTTATTCTTTGAGGTTAAACATAACTATCTTCAACTATAGAATATTTGTATAGAAAAATTCTATATATCTATATTGTACAAATTTAAGAGAATTAACACAAAAATCTACAAAAATTTAGATAAATGTAAAAAACAAACAAGACTTTGTAAGCTTAGGATATGTTTGTGTTCGACCATTGTTTAAAATTTGAATTTTTGGTCCTTAATCCTTAAAGGATAGAGCCCATGATTGTATCATCTTATAATCCTCAATATTGTTTGCTTTCTTTTCCCTATTTAGCCATTAATTATGAATGGAAAATATTTTATTTTATTTTTAGAGATGAGACTAAATACATTCTATAAGTAATTAATTTTTCAAAATGTTTCATGAAAATTTGAAATTATTGTGAATTGTTCAAGCAAAAGTGAAAAAATTAGTCATATTGAATACAAAATATGCTTAAAATTTTAACTTTAGGTGTACAATATAGTGTAGCTCAACCATGGTTGTAGGCCCAAAGTTCAAATTGCAATTCAATATTAGATTTCAAGAATTCTTCAAATTTTCAAATTTGAGTAAATACAACACTTTGTGAGCTTTGATTAATTAGTTGGGCTTAAGTCCAATTTTAAAAAAAAATTATGGCTAAAATTAAAATCAAGATCAAAGAGGAATAAATTGGCAAATACACTAGAAGGCATCTTTTATGATCTGTTTTTTACCATCTTCTATTTGATACAATAAGACTCCAATAATACTTCGAAGAGGTTATTTCGTTCAACATCCCATGTACACCCATTCGAGGAGCTGTGAAGAAAAGTTTGGATGAAAAATTGTTGTTCTACATCACGCATTGCACATTTGAAATGCCACAATAGCCACAATAGTCTAGTGTTTGGGAAAAAACAATGTCTAGTTCAAAGTTAGCTAATGGAATTGGAAAAAAAAATTGATTGCAATTGGAAAGCATTGGAAACAAACTAGTGAAAACATCTACAAAATATCTATTTGGAGTAAAAATTGGAAGAAGTAACTAGACTTGGTACTTGAAAAACTAGTTCATTATGTGAATTAAAGGAAAATAGCTAGTAAAACTAAAAAAAATTCCAAACATTGTTGTGGATGTTCTGAAGTTAAAAGTTTTAAGTATGCCAAACATGGATGAAATTAGATTTATTCATCCAAACATGTGCATTCATTTGGAAACAACATTACCATTCTAAGATTTTGTTGTAATATATAGTGATTTCATCCACAATCTGAAAAGAAGAATCTAATGCTCGATAGCCCCTCCAAAACATTGGTATTAGGGGTTGTTACACCTTCTCCAAGAATGAAACTTCTATAAAGAATGAGAAGGTGTGGAGTGAAAAGAGGAGCCAATTGGAGCCTTTCTCTATGAAGAAGGTTAGTGTGACCTCCCTTTAATTTCACCGTACGAAGTGAGGTATGAAGAATGAGAATGGACATGGCTTGCTGATCTTGTCTATAGCTTCTTGATCTTCACACTCTCTCGATAGGGATAGTCACACCTTCTTCACTCCACAACCATTCCTTGGAGAATTGGGATAATGGGCGTGGTGAAGGCTTCACACAAGAAGAATATTCTACTTGTAGGGGAAGCCAACAAGGAGCTGCCACTTCCTCCTCTGGAAGTGAATAATAGGCGTGAAAAAGACTTGTTCATCTTAAGTTTGTTATCTCGTGCAAGTTTTGCGTTTGCAACCTGCGTTGTACATTTCTTGCATATGCAGCCCACACTCCGTGTCAAATGTTGGTCTCCAATTCTCCGCTCTCGTTCTCCATACAATTTTCAAGGGGGTGTCACACCTTCTTCATGAATTATGGCTCCTCTTTTCTCTCCTAAACTTCACATTCTTCATAGAAATTTCGTTTCTAGAGAAGGTGTGACTACCCCCTAATCTTTGTGCCCATTCTTCACCTCCAAAAATACTTCTCAATCTTCAGAGAATGGGCCTCTTGCAAATGAAAGAAAGAGTGCCACGTCCTCATCCTTTAACAATTGAGAATGGGGAGAAGAAGGTGTGTGTGACGACAACCCATAACTTATTGTTTTCGAGCAAATTGTCGGTCAGAAAGAAACAACCCACCACCAATGGAAGTCGGAAAGATAAGGATGTCCATCATCCTCCTATTCCTCCCACAGAAGCCTGTCCATGTCCAATATAAACTACAAATTCCTTGAGCCACGTCATTGTTTTCATGTACACTTGGCAATAACTAAGTTAGCTTTTTTTTGCGGATTCGTGCAGCAGCAGCAAGGTGACAAACAGACTGGAGCAAAGTGTTCTGAAGTTTCGAAGTTGTGAATGACATTCATTTGACTCTATCATTCACATAATATTTGCACTCACTGGGCCTGGCGTGGCGGGATGGACGTGTCACTGTGTGGAAACGGCTGCAATTCGGTGATAATTGGTGACCAATAAACGACAGATGGCGATGGAAAAATAAAATTGGTTGTGCATAAAAATACAAGTGAATAGGATGCCATGAATTGGTTCTTTTGAAGATTTTGAGAGTTTGAAAACAAAAGCATGAGTTCAGGTATGTTTGCAGTTGGTGTTATGGGTTGATGTTTGCAATGTGAATCCGATCTGGAAGTAGGTATGAAAATTTGTACCTAAGACCCTCAGTAACAAAACTCTTTAACACCAAGGTACTCTGCTCTTAACCCCTAAGTGCTCCAAGGGACCAAAAGTGTCCCTACATACTGTAGTTTAGAAGTCCAATTCGAAGTGCTGTAACGTTTGTACGTGATGTTCAAATTTAATAAAACTTGTTGGAAAATATGGGGTCTCTTTTCTGGTCTGTGTGGTAAAAAATTTCGGATCAATCCAAGATGTAAGGTAACAGGTCCATAAAGCGCTCAGGCTCTAAAATTGTCCACCTTTTGAAATGTACACTATTTGTACATGTTGCTTTTTCATTGTGTCAGCAATGTACAAATACTTTACATTTTAGGAGGTGGGTGATTTTAGAGCCTACTACATTTGAACTTCAAAAATTCATAACTAATTCCAGAAAGCTCCAAAACATATGAAACAACTTAGGTTAGATGCCAATTCCAC
The DNA here is from genome assembly GCA_947034895.1 of Rhytidiadelphus loreus. Taxonomy (NCBI): domain Eukaryota; kingdom Viridiplantae; phylum Streptophyta; class Bryopsida; order Hypnales; family Hylocomiaceae; genus Rhytidiadelphus; species Rhytidiadelphus loreus. The sequence continues at coordinate 30,640,907 of OX344761.1, forward strand.
TTGTCTTTCAAGGATAATTACTGAAAAATATTTCAAGAAGTTTCACCTCCTCCAAAATCAGTTCCACCTCTTAAATGGTCAATTTATGGACTTGTTACCTTCATGAACTTTTGGAAGCCATTTGAAGTTGACATGGGCAATTTGAGTTCACCAAACTGTATTTTGATGGTTGCAACTTTGGGGGCTTGTATCTCTTTCATCCAATGTTTGTTTTCAATAAACTTTGTTGGGTTATGTTTCGCCTTGAAGTCTAGTTATTGAGGTATAATTTTCATGTCGATCCAAATTGTTTTGAATGTCTCAAAGCAATTTAAAGTTTAAAATCCAAACATTTTTTGATTGCGGTGAACTTTACCAGCTTGTTTCTTCTTCATACAATGTTTGTTTCTAATGACTTTTTCCAAAAAAGTTGCACATACTAATCTAGTTTGTATGATTAAAATTTCATATCAATCCAAGAAGTTACAAGTGACAGAGAAGCATTTTAGTTAAAGGAAGCTCAGCCTTAAGTGTGCTTTTTGCAACAATTTTCTTGTTATTTTTTGACATTTCAAAGCCATTTTGCAAACACAATGAGTCAATTGATGATATTTTTTTCACTTATGTGTTTGTATGCTAGTTTTGAATCGGTTTATAGTTTAAAGTTTTTTCATTTGAGTAGGTTTCAAAATCAAATTTCACCTCCAAATGTGTTGCTAGGAAAATTTTAGCATCCTTTTTTAAAACTAAAACATTATAATCTTGCAACCTATGTGGCCAAATGACTCCAAATTTGATTCACGTCATCTATAACACTTATACTACATAATTGTTTGGCTGAGATTTCTATACCTTAGTGACATTTATACCTATAACACTTAAAAAACAATGATGCTTTCAAACCCCAAAAGGCCATGGGCATTTAGGGGTTAAAGCAGCTTTTAAGAGTTGATTGCATTTTGAAGGAAGCTAGACTCCTGGAAATAATTTTTTGTAGGAAGAAAAAGTGGAATTGGCATTTTACTCAAGTTGTTTCATATTTGTTGAACCTTCGTGGAATTAGTTATTAGTTTTTGAAGTTGAAATGGAGTGGTCGTTAGAAGTGTCCATCTCTTGAAATACACCATTGGTACATAGAAGAAAGCAAAATATACCTCTATGATAGAGGTCACTTTTAGAACACCCTATCTTTGTACAGACATGTTCAAATCTTGCAACAATGTAAGTCAGGGATTTTTTTTGGTTTTGGGATAAATGGCTGTATTGCCTTTCTACGAACAAGGTTTTGAGTTTTCTAGCTCTTTCATTACTTTGGACGGGAACTAAAGGTGGCTATTTTGTAAGCAATTTTTAGGCCCGGTGTCTATATTTTTCTAATTATGAAGAAACAATAGGTATTAACATATTATTGTAGCAAATGAAAATAGACAACGATTTCCAAAATTTTGTTGTAACATCGGCAATGATAATATTTTTCAAAGTAGTTAGGATGCTACAACAACAAGAGAAAAAAGTGCAATTGGGCTTCATTGACAATCTTCATTGACATAAAATGTTGTCTAGGCAAATTCCAAAACCATGCATAGATGATGGAAACAAAAGGGCCAATTTTCACTACAAGAGAAAGGGGTGTTTTAAGTATAGTCCTAGAGATAAGATATTAAGTAATGACCTTTATGTTGACCTTTATGTAGATTTTTAGTAAAAATTTACTGAAAATACGTGTACTTTCAGTAAATTTTTACTAATAATCTATATACAAGTCATTACTTAATATCTTATCTCTAGGACTATATTTAAAACACACTTAAAACACCCCTTTCTCTTGTAGTGTTTGAAACTAAATAAGTGAATAGTAATTCAATCACCGTGCAAGGATGATCATTGCATGAGTAAGGGGAACTACATCCAAACAATGCTAGCTATAAAAACTTACTACCTTGTGACACCATAACGATACCGCTCAGTTGAGTGAACCCACTATTGAAAACATTCTTCATATGAGAAAATCTCACGGAAATTCTTGATTGTATACACTTGTTGTGCCTTCATGCCAACCACCACTCTCAAGTTGGCATCCAACCTATTCCAAAGTCAGTCCTTTAAGAATGACAAGGAAGAAAAATAACGTTCAACAAAAAAAAAAAATGTTGGCAACATGGCAGTTCACCTACTCCAATTAAAGGAATTCTAGAATCATCTATTGATAAATGGAGATGGACGAGGCTTCATGAAGATGTGTGGACAAGAGTGACTAGGCAACAACAATAATAAAAACTATTCATAATTAGGCTTCAAATGTGCACTAAATTTTAGAATCTTCATTAAATTGGCATAATCTTCATTTTTAGAAGTGCTTTCACATTTGGATGTTGGCATTGTTTTTTTCATTGAAGTGGGGTTTGTGAACCCTTCTAGCTATCAATATGGCAAGATAATTCCACTTTGGCATTTTGGGGGTCATTTATCCCATTTTTTCTACAAAGGCTTGAAGCTAACATTTTTTTTTGAGGAAATTGGGCATTAAATTTCCTGAAAAAACAAACCTAATGCAAGGTATGTAAGATGGATATACCCAAAATTGCACCCCCTTTTATTATCACTCTCTGTAGTGTACATCTCTAGAATCAATGTGTACAAATGTGGAAGAAACAATTTTAGAACATCTATAAAACAAAAACTTGGACCCTTTCATAACTTTTGTATACAATTTTCAAATGTTACATACTTTAGTGTGTTGAAACCTCTTTTTAGTTGCCAACAAGAAAATATGAGAATTTTGACTAGTCTAATAATAATAAATAGGCACAATAGTTTAAAAAGTGGCAATTTGAAGAGTGCCCACCTTACAATTATTATCAAACCAACAATTTGTCTACTCTACTTTTCTACTTTCAAATGAAAATTTGAATCAACAATATAATACCTAATTTTGTGTGTGGTTGAAGGGTGACAACAATGTAAAAATGACAACCATTTTAGATGATGAATGCGGGCCTTTATGATACTATGGTGGTGATGACTTTGTAAGGGAATAATATTTGGTATTTTGTTTTCCCTTCAATTTAACCTCTTGCTTAGGCAATGCTTTGATGGGGTGAATATCTTTTCTTGTGTGTTTATCTTATGGATTTTAGATTTGCCTCTATTTACTTAGAGCCTCCTACAATCTTCAACTTTTTGAAAATTATTATTTTTATTCAATGTAACTCCAAAATTTATGCAAACATAAGTATTTGCAAATGTTTAATAATTCCTCATCATTTTTGTAGTACCATGGACTATATTTAATTAGATGTGTACACAACATGGAAGATTTTGAGGATGTCAAATAAATATGCAATTGAAGATTTTACTTAGGGATTTTGTTAAGTAAACATTTACTCAAAAGCAAGATGATTTTTTCAAGGGAATATGGGGCAATATAATCTTATTTACTTTAGTTAGAGGATGGCATACATAGCCAAATTGCTACAAAATCTAAAATTGATCAACTTTGCTATATTTAATTCAATGGACGAAATAGCCAAATTGATATATGATCATTAGGATGAATAAAATAAGTTTTCATCCATATTTTTTCATTTATATCTACACTTATGGATGTAAATAGCTTCATCATTGTAGCGAAGATAGTTTTATGCACTATCCAAAACTAAATGATAGAAGTTGCTATATTGTCCTTCTAGTGTGGCCTTGTTTTTTCAAGGAAGGTCTTATTCAATTTTTATTAAGGTAGAACTACCCAATTCCATCAATGATTCAATTCCGTGGTCTATAGCTTTGTCCCAATTCCGTCAAAAAAACATGCAAATTCGCTTCAGATTCTGACAAGAATAGTTTATTAATGCTATTAAAAGACAATGTGTCAATTAATGATAGGTGGATCTTCAAGTGCTATTAGATACATTGGAAAGCAATATTGAGTTGTAAGAGGACGTTTATGAATCTAGTCTAGTGGTGGTTATGCAATTTCACTTCAGAAATTTATAGAAATTATAATTTTTATTTGAAAATTATAATTCCACTTGGATTTGACTCTTGAAACAAAAGCATACCTCTAAAAAATATGTGTCTTTTATAGAGTTGGCTCTAATATAGTCAGATTGCGAATTAGGGTGGTATTGGGTAGTTCTACCTTACATAAAGTAGAGGGACCTTATTCCATTCCCTACCTTAATTATGGTCCTAATATATAAAGTGTACCTGAATTGTTCCTTTGAAGTTTGTGAATTCAAATCTATTGACTAATCAAATTTTTGTTTTCAAATCATATTTAGGCACTTTAGAAGATTGGTTGAGAAGGATGGATATACATTTGCATAAATTTTTGAAATTTTCTAGGATGAAAGTTAACCATCCTATTATACTTAAAACTTTCAAATTTTACATCCAAAATTCTTTAGAGGGGCTGAATTACATCCTTAAACCTTAAATTAGACCAAGTCCACTCCATCAATTGCCTAACTCCATCCCTGACTTTTGGCCTCAATTTTATCTGTTCAAACATCCAAATCTATCCAAAAAAATATCCAAATCCCTTGAAGATTCTGACAAAATCAATGCATTAATGCCAAAATGAGTAATGTGTCAATTTTTGATCATTGTAAACTTAAGTGCCAATAGATACATGGAAAGGTAGTTATAGGATGTTATGGGACATTTATGATTTGACTCTATGGGCATTTTTGTAGTTTTAGGGCATACTACTTCAAAAATTTACAAAAATTATAATTTTAATCAAAAAATTATAATTCCACTTGGGATTGATCCATGAAACAAGTGCACCCCTAAAAAAAAAAATATGTGACCTTTTTGGAATTTTCCCCAAGATATTTAGGTTCCAAATCAAGGTGGTAATAGGCTTGTCTACCTTATGACTTTTGTTAGTGCAAAGCTTCCTCCCAATTATAGTGACTCTCAAAATGTTTTATGCACTTACAAAATTGCCATATCTAATTGAGTAATTAGAGATTTTCTACAAAAGTTTGACATGTTGTGGTACAAGTAACACATTTGTATAAAATAAAATTCTAATTTTTTTACAATTTTTTTATTAAAATTCTTTATAGAATTTTTTGGTAAGAATTTCATGATTTTTAATTTTTTTGTCTGAGTGAAATATTATTGATTAAAATATGACTCCAAATATTTATGATTTTTATAATTTACGAAAAAATTGTGGAGATTTTGAAAATATAAAACTTACGTAAGTATAGATTTGATTAAATTCTTAAAAATAAAAAAGATTGTTTTAAATATTTTGAAAAATCATTTCATTCAAGTGTGTTCCTTGTACTTCAACATGTCTAAAAGTTGTTGAAATAAAAATCCAATTTCTCAATTAGTTATGGCTATTTGTGAAGTGTAAGAATGCTTACGAGGGACACTGTATTCCTAAAGTCTCACGTTTCCAGAAAGAAAAGCCCTAGTGGAAAAGAAAAGTCTGAAAAGAAATCTGGTATTTCCACTACAAAGTAGAATCCGAAAACGAGAAAGTACGACGCCTGGAAAGAAAAAGGTGGGTTGTCTCTCCCAGTCGAGTTCAGGAAGCTTTTGCGCAGGAGCTCTGTCCCCGCAGTGAGGGTTGCATTCATTTGTGAAAACATTCTGTCTCGCCGAAGCTTGCCGATTAGGGTTTGAAGCTTTTTGCAAGCTCGCAAAGCAAGCCTAGCGCGATGGAGCGGGCTCCGGGACGCTTGTTGGACACTACCATGCGCTTGCTCATGCGCAGGAACTCCATCTACATCGCCTTCATCTTCACGGGGGCCATCATCGGCGAGCGGGTACTTCCTTCTGCCTCTTGCGATGACCTGTTTAAAGAGTTTTTCGTTCGTTTTGAAGAGTTTATTTCACTTCCTTTTTTCGCTTCCATGCCTTCTTTTTTGAAACCTAATTAGTCGTACTGGAACTGGGACCAGTTGAAACACTAGTGATCGATTAGGGTTTTAAGTTGGAGGAGGGTTGAGGTGTTTTATTTCGCGGAAAAAATGACATTACTGATGTGAACGGAATGGTGGTTGCAGGTTGTGGACTATGGCATCAACAAGGTTTGGGAGAGGAACAATGTTGGGGTAAGTCATCGTATCATATCTGCGGCATCGGGACTGAGTCTTTGTATTCTTTATTTGAGTATTGGATCAGGCAACCGGACTTGTTTCTGTTAGTTTTAGCTAAGGAGTTCGTATACGTGAGTTGATTAGCTGTATTTCTGTATCAATGCGTTTCTGGTAAGTACATTGTGTAGGTTAACCGTTAATGTTAGATCGCACTAACTGGAACTGCAAGTGGATTTGAGCATGCCTTGAGATGCCTCGTACATAGGATTGGAAAACACCTGGGGTTTCTCACTTTTAGTATTACAGTAATCTTAAGTATCCAAAAGCAATACCGTAAGTAAAACCAGCACTATTTACTTCTGTTAATCTTCCTGTAAGATTGCAGTAATGTAGTGTTTGTCGTTAAACTTAGGACTTAAGAGTGGTGAAATCCACTCACAGCTTTCTGTTGCTAGGTGGGCAGGTACAGCAATGTGGTTTTTTGCACTGCGTCGGTTTTTTGACTAGATCTTTCTCTTGAGTGATTCAGTCACTTTAGTCCTTGTTGGAACTTATTATTTTCTAGTACATTCAGTATCTGGTGTTCAGACGTCTGTTCCAAATTTTCTGAGCAGGATTGTAGATATGTATATATGTTTTTTGTCTTTTTTGTCCGTGCATTTATGTGGAAGCAAGTTCTGATTTTGTTGGATGCCTGATTTTGCAGAAGCGGTTTGAAGACATTCCGAAGTTGGGGACCAGAATCGAGGAAAGTTAATCAACTTCAGGAACCTGAAATTTGTAGCAGACACTAATTTTTGTGAAGCATATTCCAGTCTATATAAAGCAGTACACCTTTGGAAGTCTCATATTAGTGAAAGCTGTATTCTTCTTCTGGGAAGATCAATAAAAGAGAGTTCTAGCTATTTTGTTTTATTTTCACTATTTCAGAGTCTACGTGTACAGGCGCCCCTCTGTTTCTGGTCTATCATCCTGTGCTCTGTCGAGGTGTATTTTCTCTTTGGTCTAACCTATCATGACCTGTACTCCCATGAATTTCAGGCACTTCACACATCACGTGTGCATCCATTTTCTGTTGCCTAGAATCGTCTGATTGCAATTTGAGCATGTGGTTAATGCAATGGGGAATTTCATGTAGAAGTTTGCATTCAGTATTGATCTCGTGAATAGCATGTTAAGGCTAGTTTCGTTGTCAAGTAATGCTATTGGTTTTAGTGAGAGTTTTCGGTCTGTCATTTGAAGAACTTGTCTTCCGCTACATTGCAGACACCGGCTTCTCAGTTGATGAGGTGTTAACGTCTCGGGAAGTCTTCAGATTTAGGATTTGCAGCCGACAACTCTGCAAACATTCTCATGTTGAGTGTGAAACAATCCTGACAGCAGCCATGAGCTGTGGCTTTTTGCAGTGCTGACAGGTTGAATGAATTCCTGAACAGGCGTACTAAATCGGAAGATAACTCCATCTCAAGTGCTCCCCCTGATCACCACGTTGCTCCCATGACGAGGGTGAGTTGGAAGCCCTTTCTGAAGCAGTCATGGCTGGTTTCATGATGAACGTTTAAATGTGCTGTTATATGTCTGTACAACAACTATTTTCTGTACATCCTTGTATCCCAAGTTCCCTCATTATTCATTGAAATGGCGTGCATATCTATAGGAGTATTGGGCATGCCATGTTACCATGACTTGCCTCTGCTCAGGGCACAGGCAATTGGTGTCGGGTTTGAGTGCTCCATCACATCTAGACATCGGGCACCATTTCTCCATGGGGTCATGATTGCTGCTGTGAAATTTTCTTAGCTTGCAATGCAAGTAACTGATTGAAAGCTAAGTTGCACGGTTTCATTGCACATTTACAGCTGCTAATTGCATGTGGCCCAGCAGTGGGAAAGGACTCAATATATAGTCTCTCTGACACTTGGGACACTTGGCTGGTGGTGACTTGGTTATGGAGCTCTGATATTACTTGAGAGATGCAACTTTGAACTGGAGACTGTGGATGTGACTTGAACGTGCACATGCTCTTTGATATTTTCAATTTGCACTTCAGAGTGCCAGGCATGATACATCACAAAATCTCTTTTAATTCTAGACATGACCCATCACATATTGGAGTTGTCATGATGCTTGTCGTGGACAACTTCTGCACTTAAACTCCCTGCAGAGTCCTGCAACCTTGCAAAAGTCATCAACTTTTTCAATACTTACTCTGTTTGATTGAGACTTGTTTGTAGCTATCATAAATCTAGATTCATGCATCTTCTTGAGTTAGTTGGAGCAAGGATCACCATTCTTTGATTTTATCATTCCAGCACAACTGTACCTTAATGCTGGGTAGCAGAGTAGTTTAGGAGGCAACACAAGGGGTGGGGGGTGGGTGGTGGGTGGAAGCAGTTGGTTGATGTGCTGTGAAACTTCATCTTCTCTCAATTTTTAAAAATAACAGGAATAAGAGTCTCCAATCACAAAATTTGAATGTTGAAATTTGAATGTTATAAATGTTGGAAGAGTGGTTGCAAAATGTGATTATGCCATATGGCAAGTTGTATCGAATAATGAGCTCTACCACCACCACTGGAAAAGCACAGAACAAAAAAGAAATCCTCCAATCACAAAGCACAATCAATTGATGAATTTCTTGATATTGAAAACCGTTATGCACCTCCTCGAGGTCCATGGCAAAGCACAATCAATTGAAGAATTTTCCTGATATTGAAAACCGTTACATATATATATCCACCTCCTCGAGTTCCATGACAAGCTTGTGCGTACCACGTAACACTTGAATTTTGTCTACTCAATAATGAGAACCTCCATCCATCCACCACATTGAGAGAGGTTGAATCCTCCAATCTGGAAGCCATAAAAAGATGAGTTACGTTTTTTTCATGTTGAAACCGTTATCCACCTCACCCGGCTTGCCTTTAGTTGCGTTGGCACCTTTTGAATTGGTTGCGGCCAAGAGTTGTTGAAGAATGTGAGTGTGCCACATGGCAAGTTGAGTTGAGTTCCATCTCCTCCCATGAGAACGCGCACAGTCAGTCAATGATGGAAGTTGTTATAAGTCTGAAACCATGGCCACTTATATATTATAAGAGCTGTGCCCCATGTCTATCTGTCTGCTGTTGGATGGGGAGGGGGCGTGTGAGCTCACACCTCATCATTCAAATCGAACCCCCGGCATTGAAAAATTCCACCTACAAGTGTCTCGCCATCCACCATAGCTCATTCATTTTCTTACATAATTATTTATATGACAAAGGCTTTCATTGCTTGATCGGATACGTGAGCAATCAGTCACCACTCACCACCCTGCCTTGCTTAACCCCTAAAGTCCGAAGGCCATTTTTCTGTCAGAAACCACTCAAAACTGCCATTTCTGCTGCATTCATCCACGAAAGCAGATTTTTTTTTAAAGAATCTAACCGTAGGATCTTGTACTTCACTTGTCCAAAATCATGTGGTAAAAATTTCATCAAATTTGACCGTATGGATTGGAGGATATTAGCATTCAAAGTTGGACAAAAAGTTTTTTTTTAAGAACATGCTTAGATTGCCCGAAAAACAAGATTGTCCGTAACTTTCTCATAACTAATCCAAACGGAATGAATCAAAGCTTCAGATGTACACAAAAACATAATCTTTGAGGGAAAAAAATTTTAAAAAAAATTATTTTGAATCTTTGCAATTTTTTTTGTGCTACCCGCTGAGTTTAGTTCTAGGCTTTTTTGTGGTATAACTTTTGCTCCCAAGCACCAATAGAAATAAAAATTATATTTCCTATAAAGCTAATCAGTTTTTCTATCTAATGAGAAAGTTTCACCAAAAATTGAGACCATAGGAACCTACCCGAAATTCACTTTGTCCCCCAAGGGGACAATGGGACTTTAGGGGGTAACACAAAGATACATTTTGCTTTCTTCAATGCACTAATAGTGTACATTTTCAGGAAGTGGTTGCTTTTAGTTATTGACTACTATGTTTCAACTTCAAAAATTTGTAACTAATTCCACAAAGGTCCAAATATTATGAAACCACTTGAGTTAGATGCCAATTCCATTGTTAGATAATTATATGACAAATGCTTTCATTGCTTGAATACTTGAGCGATCAATTAGTCACCACTTTGTTTAAGGTAGGGTGCTCTACCTAAAAGCAACCACTAACACATGGGTACATTTTGCTTTCTTCAATATATTGATGGTGTACATTTTCAGGAGGTGGTTGCTTTTTGTTAGTGACCATTGCATTTCAACTTCAAAAATTTGTAACTAATTCCACGAAGGTCCAAATAATATGAAACGACTTGGATTAGATGCCAATTCCATTTTCCTTCCTACTAAAACTTACTGAAAATTTGAAAATGGTTGTCTGATTTTCTTACAGAATTATATGACAAATGCTTCCATTGCTTGATCAAATACTTAAGCAATCAATCAACACTTTGCTTAACTAAAGGTGGGGTGCTCTAAAAGCAACCACTAACACATAGGTACATTTTGTTTTCTTCAATATACCTGCAGTGTACATTTTCAAGAGGTGGTCACTTTTAGTTAGTGACCACTACGTTTCAACTTCAAAAATTCATAACTAATTCCACAAAGGTCCAAAAATATATATAACAACTTGGGTTACATACGAATTCCATTGTTCTTCCTATGAAAATTTACTGAATTTTTTTTAAAGGAGTCTAGCTTCCCCCAAATGCAATCATCTCTTCAAAGGTCGCTTCAACAACAGACTACCATAATAGGTTCTTTCAGAATCATACGCTGGGTCTGCTGCACAAACAAAGACCATTTTCATGATTGAAGAAGAGTAATAAGGTTGGATAGGACTCCTACTGCATTAGTAGGGGGGGCTTTTATTGTATGGAATTTAATGTGGGTCATTGTCGGTCTGATTTTTGGTTGACAATCAGTGGTCGAAAGTTTCCAGGCATTTAAGTCTTGGAAGTGAAGCCTCTTAACTCTCTGTAACGTATTCTGCCGTTAAAGCGACCTCTTAAGAACTGATTGCATTTTGGGGGAAGATAAACTGCTGGAAACAATTTTCAGTAAATTTTCTTAGGAAGAACTATGGAATTGGCATCTAACCCAACTTGTTTTATATTTTTTGGACCTTTGTGGAATTAGTTACGAAATTTTGAAGCTAAAATGCAGTGGCCACTAACTACTCCCTCTGTCCCATTAAAAACCTAAACATATTTTGTCTTTGTGCCAATGATTCATACATTCAAGAACTAGTAATCCATCCCCTAGATCTATGGAAAATCTCCAGCTTCAGTGCTGTCATTTAGGCACCCAAAATCTATGTGGAAAGTATCAAATTTGAGCATCGTTTGTAAAGACTGCCAATTCGTCATTCTTGATGATTTAAAGGTTGGTTGGCAATAATGGGATTATAGAAATATATCCTCCCAACCTGAATACTGCAACAAAAAAACCTAGCCCCCTTCGTGAACAAATCTTCATAGCATCCAAATGGTCACTGAATTCATTTTCAACACTATTGTTTGAGGAAGCAACAAGTTCAAGGAGCCTCATATGGGCAAGGCCAAGCTGTCGTTAGGAGAAGAATGCTTCTTGATTGCTTACCATTTACTCCTATGAGGTCATTCAATATGGCCAATGCTTACTCAATGGTTGAAATCGGTAAATGGAACTTTTAAGTGGAACAAAAATTGTGCCAAATTTGGAGGATTTTATTGGGACAAAAGGAGTATAAATGACCACCTCTTGAAAACGTACATTTTTGGTACATTGAAGAAAACAAAATATACCTTTGTGTTAGTGGTCACTTTTAGAGTAGGGTGGGTTGCTTTTTAGAGCACTTTGTCTTACTTATAATTGCACCACCCTTGAAAGTTTGGATGGAGAAATTTGGCTTTCCATGATGATGAAGGACAACTTATGTACTACTCCCTCCGTCTAGATTGAAACTAGTTCAAACACCTTCAAGCAAAAGAATTAGGAGATGTCATGTTCCAAAGATTACATAGCAATTCAACCCTACAAAAGTAAACAAAATACAACTTCTAACCAATCAATGGTGAAGAATTCATCTCAAAACTATACAAAATCTACTACTTACAAATTTTGTATAGAGTATATCTTTGAATTGAATCACAAGACAAGTTTGAAATTGAATATAAAGAGCATCAATGAACTTCATTGCATCAATGATGCTCAAAGAATGATCAAAATTAATATCATTGGAGCAGTTTCAAAAAGGGCAAAAAAAATCCACTTTTATTGCCTAATATTGGTATGTGCCAATTAACTATTCACTTCCATTTTTTCACACCTAGTAGAGTTTAATAGAAGCTATAGTACCTATGCAATTCCTTGAAAATAAGAGCAACTCACGCATTATTCTAGCCATTTCTAAGAAACTCTTGATTTATTACAAGGCGGAGGTAGTACATGACAACAAATATCTTATTGGTGTAAACTCAGACTTTTAGGATAAGTGTGAGATTTTTGACATAAGGTGAAAACACCTAAAATTGTCAAAATAAGCAATTCAATGTAGTTGGAAGCATTTTATCAAGTAATTTTCTTATGTAGTATTAGCAATTGAAATCAAAAATTTAAAAAAAAAAAATTAGAATTTTTGGATAAGATTTGTAATTATCATAGATTTTCAAAGTGGTAGCTCCCTTAGCCATTAAAACAATCACATAGCTTGGTTATAAAACCAAAATTTAGAAAAATTAGCAATCAACCAATCACAATTAATTATAGAAACAATTTAATTGCACTTTGTAAGATACTTTCAATAGAAGTCAACATGTCTTGAATGGAGATAGAGACATTTTGGGGTGTTTTCACCTTATAGGTGGTCAACTATGTGCAAATTGAATGGAACTCAAGGTCAAATTTGCAAAGTTTTTTGTAATTGTTTTTCCTTATAGATTAAATTAAGGCTTGATTTCATAAACCAATTATTACATTTAAAGCACACTACTGAATTCAATTAGTGTGAGAATTTGAATATCATGAGATCTTCTTAACACTAATTTTGAATGTATGTTGGCCAAATGAATGTAGATGAACTTTATATGGCAATCACAATACTTGAAAGGTTATGGAATTAGTGTAGACCACATTATATGGTCATTTATCTAAAATAGTGTGTACTTCCATACTACTATGCCTTGCAAATACACATAATTTCCAAATTAATGTGATTTAGTGTAATTATTTTAGGGTCTCTCTAATTGCATTTACATGTGTTGTAATTGATTTGTTTTCTACAACAGCTAATATACATTGTAGTCACAAATCCAATATACATTATAGTCATAAGATGTTGTGAAACAAACTAGAAGTATTGTAGAGAATTATTGAGAATAGGGCTCAAATTTTGCAATACAAGGTAACTAGATCTAAAATTGCTCAAATAAGCATTTGAGCATGGTTTATGTGATTAATCCCTCAAGGCCTACTAACTTCTTGAAAATTGCTCAAATAAGCATTTACAACCACTATTCTTAAGAAGTTGGTAGGCCTTAAGGATCAAGGGGTAGTCTAAATTCCCAAAATTGTGCAAATGTTTTATAAATTGCAATTGAGGACAAATAATTCAATGAAGACCTTCAAGCAAAAGTAATAAAACATGATCCATTGATCATATCCATATGATTTGATCTACTACTACACTAACTAATATTTATGAATAAAGTTTCAAGCAAAAAATTCAAAAAAATTCAAAGATTAATTCTAGATTGATTATTTGTAATTTTTACATAAAAGAATTTCCTTAAACTTCAAAAATTTAAGCTCTGAATTATAGTGATTTTTAAGATTTATATTTTTACCTATTTAATGAAAGTCATTTTTGGAGGGTCATTTTTGAGCTAGTCAAGTTAATTTTTGAAGTGAAACATAATTATACACTTTGACTTATAGTATATTTGCAAAACCAAGTATTCAAAAATCTATAGAATAGAAATGTCAAGAATTTAAAACAAGAATCTACAAAAAAATGATATAGAGAAATGAAAGGTGAAAAATCACAATTTTGTGTGCTTGGGATGTGTTTGTATTCATCTATTGTTTGAAATTTGAATATGTATTCCTTAAGGGGTTTATCATCTTATTCAATATTGGATTTTATTGGCAATTGATTGAAGATGATTCCAAATTCTCTTAGATTAATTTTTTGCACACCTTATGAACAAATTATAAATTTCAAAGTGTTGTTTATAGTAGCAACCAAAACTAAAACCTATAGTGACTCTCGAAATGTTTTGTATACCAGTACTTACCAAAATTTCTACAAATTACTAGGTAATTGAGGAATTAGAGATTTAAAACAAAAATTGGAGATGTAGTACTAATAACACAATTGCATAAAAATCAATTTTCAATTTTTTCAATTAGTTTTTAGTTTTTTATAATTTAGCACTTAAAAAAAATTCTATTACAAATAATTTTATTTAAAGATTCTTTAGTAATAGGAATGAAAATTCTCTTGGAATTTTTTGGTAAGAATTTCAAGAATTTTAAAATTTTATTGAGTGAAATATTATTGATTAATAAAAACATAATTTTAAATGTTAAAGGTTCTCATAATTCATTTAAAAAAACTCCAAAATATGGTGGAAACTTTGAAAATTATATTTTATATGTATCTATATAATTTTCCATAATTTTTTTGGATATTTTGAATTGAATTATAAAAACTATAAAAATTTGAAATCATGTTTTAATTAGTAACATTTCACTCAATATTTTTTAAATTGTGAAAATCTTACCAAAAAATTTCAAAAAAGAATTTTCATTCAATGTACTAAATAATATCAGGAATTCCTTTTTGTTTCTATTGAATGTTTTTTCCACTAAATAAATTTTATTATATCACAAAAAATTCAAAAATTATTTTAAGTTTTATGAAAAATCCTTTTATACAAGAGTCTTACTTGTACTTCAACATATACAAATTATTTTGAGAAAAAATCTTATCCTTCAATTAGTTATGGCAATTTTTGAAGTATATGAATACTTATGAGAGCAATTGTATATAGCTTTTCATATTCAATTGTCTTAAGTATTAGTGGATTTCATTGACAATTTATTGAAGGACTGATTCTAATTTATCTTCAATTAATTTTTGGACTCTATATAAACAAACTATAAAAATCAATTATAGGAGTGACCAAAATTGATCCTAGACTCTTATATTCAAGGATTTATGTTGGAGGCAAGAAATCAATCCAAATGGAATGATTTTCAAAATAGGGTAGAAATTTTATGCACTTACATTGTTGATTAGCCTCAATGAGGTATTGAACCAAACTTACTTTTAAATTAAGGTAATGACACTTCAAATCATTCATCTTGAGTATTTGGGAATGATTTTCATTATTAAATAATCTAAATATTTGTCAAATCTTATCGGGAGTTCAAAGTCCATTCAAGATTCTCTTTGCATGCAATTTATAGACAACATATGAATAAGCTATGAAACAATAAACTAAGATTAAAATAGGTGTATTCCAAATCGATTCTAGACTCTTATTTTCAGAAGGCTTATATCTTGAGCAAGAATTTAGATGAGATGGTTTTGCAAACATATCGCAATTAGATGCATCAATTACATTAGGTAGCTAGACAAGTTGCACGCTCACTATTCCTTCTTCACTAGAGAACTTTCTTAGTCATTCAACCCCTAGCCCCTTTAAACCCTTAACCCTTAAATGCTTGAATGACCATATATGTTTGTTTGATTGTGTATTGGTAGTTAAATTCCTTTGACCATTAAATTTTTTTTTATGGGCAATATTGAAGGTTAATTATTGCAAGTTTTTATTTTACATTGAAAATAAAAATAAAAATTGGGGGGAGGTCATTAAAGGCATATATGTACTATTAGAGTGGAAAAGTAAAGCTTGCCAATTTTACTTGATTTGAGATCTAAAAAATGTACTTATCCATTTGTTTTGAAAATGGTCCCAATGAGAAGAGTGAAGTGTTTTCATGATTTTCACTATTGAAAATTTAAATATGCAAGTGTTCATTTGGAGTTATTTGCGATTTCTACTTATAAAAAAAGTTGCATCCCGACAATTAGAAGGTGGATTGTGTAATGAGTTTGATAGCTCTTCATTTGAACTTAAGATTTTTGTAAGTGCATTTTAGCGTGCTTACACAATTTCTAGTTGTTCATGTTACTTCCAATCCCCAAAACTCTTATATGCAAATTTCTCAAATATTGTGGGGAGGGAAAACATACTAAAAATAGGATAAGTACATTTTCCTTATTATAATCTTACAACTCCTATACAATTTCACATTCAAAATTGGTAAGCACACTAATAAACAAGCTTTTTAAACATCTATAAGGTTAGATTTTGAAAAAGAAACAATTGGGACAACTATAAGCTCATGCTCTTTTTTCATAGGAAAAACACACTTGGAAAGGTTTGGGCACTTAGGGGTTAAAAACCAAGGTGGATAGTCCACATGTCCAAAATTGTGAAGATGTATTATAAAATGCAACTTAGAATAATAATTTAATGATAATTCTTAAAAAATAGTTGTAAAATATGATCCATAAATCATATCCATATATTTAGATCAATTAGTAAACAAACCAATGCTTTTCAATAAAATTTTAAACCAAATATTGAAAGATTGAATGTTTGTGATTCAATTTTTTTTTATTCCTAATAAGTTGAAATTGTTAGGTTCAAATTATAGTGAGTTTTGAAGGTTTTTCTTTTTCTTTTTCATTCTAGTCGATTTTAAAGGGTCATTTTTTGAATTGAAAATGTCACTTTTTGAGGCCAAACCTACCGCTATCCTTTGAACTATAGAATATTTGTAAAAGAAAGTCTTCAAAGTCTATACCATGTAAATGTTAAAGACTTAGCACAAGAATCTTAAAAAAAATCAATGGATGAAAATTGCATTTTTGTGTGTTTGGATGTGTTTGCATCCACACACTAGAAGAAAAACACGTCCGGCACAACCAACTACTATGCAACTAGTGCCCTATGCAACTGTCATGCAACTAGTTTCCTCTCTATTTGCACCAAATCTAATGCAGTTGTTTTGTGTCATTGTTTTACAACATTCATTCATTGTTTTAGTTGCAAAGTAGTCATTCTGTAGTTGCAAAAAAAGACTAGGAAACAACTAGTGTCCTATGCAACTATTATGCAACTGTAAAATGACCATAGTTGTTTCCTAGTTGTACGCTAGTTGTTTCCTAGTTGCTTTCAAAGTTCATTCCCATTCGTGTTATATCAATTGACCCATATCAATTGTAAAGAGTACCATTAGATTGAACATATAAGACTTGTAAGTTGTTATAGTCTTATGTAATGAATTCTTTTGATAGAATTCTAAGATTTCTATAATTTGTGGGTTTCTACAATTTGTAGATTTTGTATATAAGAATTTAAAAAATAATTAAAATTCAAGAAATTTTATAATCTAGGGAATTGAATTTTGAAATCTAGGAAGAAGGTAGATCTGAAATTTTGAAATATAGGAAGAGGGTAGATTTGAAATTTTGAAATCTAGAAAAAGGTAGATTTGAAATTCAAAAATCTAAGAAAAAGGTAGTTCTGAAATTCTAAAATTCTAAAATTTTAAAATCTAGAAAGGTAGTAGATCTGAAAATTTGAAATCTACAAATCATTGAGATTTATATTTTAAAATTTACAAATCTACAAGTTGCCAGCAAGTTGCCAACAAGTTGCCAGCAAGTTGCCAACAAGTTGCCAGCAAGTTGCCAACAAGTTGCACACAAGGATGAAGTTCTTTGTATGGTGTCGGATGACAAAAAACCTTGCAACTAGACTACAACTAATGTGACTTGTCCACTGCAACTACAAACTCTACATTGTCACCTAGTTGCAAACGTCCTATGCAACTACAAAATGAGTTGCATACTATAGTTGCAAAACCCCTCATTTTCTTCTAGTGACATATTCTTTAAAATTTGAACATCTAATCTTTAACCCTTAGCACCTAAATCCTTTCTTGAAATTTTATATATTTTTGCATATACCTTCATAAATACATATTATTTATCTCAATTTCATCAAATTCATTGTACAAAAAGTTAAGAAAAAAAGAAAAAAAAAGACAAGTATTGGTTTGGATGAATGAGAAATTATGAGGTTAAAAAGCCCATGGAACCTCTATGTTAATTGTCCAGATTTTGGAGATTTTGGATGTTGGAGCGCTGAGGGTTAAGAGGTTAAAATTGCCTCATTTCACTCTAGCACAGCAACCTTCGGAGAAATTTTGGGACCGCCAAACAACAGATTTGTGCTGTGACAAAATGTAACATTGTTGGCAATAAAAAAGAAATTCCTGGGTGTAACAAATTTTAAATGTATGAATTGGGTGAATGAAACTCCAACCAAAACTGCAAAATTTTCGTTCTAAAAAATTCGATTTGAAGAATAGGAGTCATATATGTAAAATTGATAATCTACGGTACAAATGAAGTAAAATGGTACAGGAAGGCTAATATTCCACTTCTCCAAGTTGCGCTTGAACGTTGACCATGTAGGATCCACTGCTGGAGCAGAGTGCCTTCACTTGAATAGTCTCATTGCCTGCACCTTGTAAATGCACAAAAGGTCTTCATGAACTGTTGGGAAAAATATGACAGGATGCAAAAAAAAATCTAATTATAAAAACTTTTCATAACTTCAAACCAACGGCAATGCAAATTACCAAAAAATTGAGAGAAATAGAGTTATCCAGTCTCTTCTGAAAGAATAGAAAATAATTAGAAAAAACAACAAAACAGCATTCAATTCTGAAGATGAGAGATAGACTTGCGGCCTTACCACGCCGGGAAAAAGAGTGAGTCCAGGTTAGGCCACCTTGGGAAACCCTGCCCAGTGTTGTTGAGTAGATTGGAGAGACTGTGTTTCTCTCATCCACTTTACTGACTGCCTGAATCAAATCCAAGGATACAAAACACTGTAAGCAGAACATTCGTTGAATTTTCAAGTTTGAGGGGGTGAAAGAGGCACCAATGATCAGGTTAGGATAGGACAATCATAAACTTGATGGGGATTCACTGATGACCCAGGTTTAAAGATGCAAAACTAACCTGCAGAACGACTCGTTGACCAGCATATGCATCGTTGTTGTATCGTGAGAATATTACCAGCTTCTCACTCACACTGTCACCGAGAAAGAGATTTGTCATTTAATATGTTATAGAAAAAGTCACAAGGATTGCAAGGTACAAAACCTGCCTTCCATAGCCAAGTTTTTCAAAGGACTCACGAACTCAGATGCTGATAAAGAAATGCACTGAAGAGAGTAATTCTTCATTATGGTAAGCATTACTTGGAAGAATCCAGAGACACGTCAAGCCTCAGAGACGTAACTAGCGGTAGTGAAGGGGCTTACTTGAGGGTGGAAGCCAGGCCCCATGACAATCTGGAGCGCAAGTCAGAAGATATAACCGTTGACAGGGAGTGCTTGTCATTCTCATTGCTGACAAGCATACGGGTAAGAGTTTACAGCACTGAAAATCATAACTAGAAAGATTGAGACGAAATCCAGGTATCTGATATTTCAAAACCCTAATCCAACTACTCGACACATCTTGATGCGTAAGAGGAAATCATCAATACGAGCGCTTCTCCACTGACATTAGTGTTCCGCTTTGGTACGGATAAGGCAAAGGATGCTAAGACCGTTAGGCACCATTTCCTTTCTCCTATGCTGAACCCAGTTACCAACAGCAACCCATCTCTTCATACGCTTTGGTTGACCTTCAATTAGCAAGAGAGTAAGCAAGACTTGGGGTAAATGCCAATGGCCTCTGGTTTTAAAATAGAAGAGGGGTTGTCTAATATCACTTATAGAGGTCTACAACCTCCTAATTTGAAGATGCATAAGATTCATACATAGAGGCCAAAATCTGATATGAAACAGATTTGACTCTTGCACCCAAAGAGATCTTTCCAGTGAGGTCCTATTGAGTGATCTCCCAATGAAAGCACACTCCTACATACTGGTTAAAATGCTTAAAGCTGGACGGAAAGAGTATCCTCAACTTTAGAAAGTTGTGAACAAGTTGAAATGAGCATCATGTACCAAAGACAAGGTTTTAGAGGTGTACCCAAATGTGCTCTCCATTGTCAATCGATGAGATTGAAGATCAGATGCAGTGATGAAGGCAATCCGGCCTGCTGGCTTTGAGCGTCTTTGGTCATTCTGAAGGGGGCTGATTAGGGTATGCACCATCTTCAGCTGCAGGTCCAGCAGGGAGACTTTTGTGCCTTGGATCATTGTCTCCAACACAGTCGAAGGCCCCAACTGTGCATGATAATCATCACCACCATCACAAACGTCATAAAAATTGGCTAATCCTTGGTATTAAAACGAAACGAGCCTATGAACCAGAGATGGTTGCACTCAAAATTTCTAACTGAGATTTTGTGCTGAATTCTCAACCAAATGTTTTAGTGATATCTTGTTAGAAAGTTACTGAAAAAGAAATTCTAATGAGGCATAGTACGCCTCTTGACTCGAAGTATTACGATCACAGTAAGCAATTGAAGGAGCACGACGAAACATGACAGCACACTACAAAGAGAGGCAACAAGCACTTCCTTGTTAAGGGTTCTCTTTCTCATTTCTGAGTCAAATCGTGCGAGTGATAGCTTGTTGGGAATCTGTGAACAATGCGGTTCCTCCAAGCCATTCCTATGTTATAATTCAAAAGGCTTATAAACCCGCCTTTTTCAGTTTAATACAGTGTCTCCATTGCCCAACTTCATACCCATTTCCTAAACCCTAGAGCCGAGACATTGACCTCCCTTTGCATTTGCCTCCAGAACGTCACTGGCAAGAAGTCTCGACCTAAATCGAACTACAGTCTGATCGCCGAATTGTAAAACCTGATATCCGGAGAATTTGATACTCTATGAAACAATAGGCCCAACAACACTGTAGAACGGTGACACCATGAGACAACAGTGGATTTCGATTCGGTGAAGATAATATTCCCAACATTGAAGAGCTGCGCTACCGTAGATTGAATGCTGAAACTCTTCCATTGAAGTCGATATTTAGGGTTATGTCCAAATAATCAAGCAAACAATGGCGCACACAGTGTTTAATGTTGCTAAGCGTACTATAAGTCTATCTCTAGATAAAAGAATTCAACAGAGGGTTTCAATTCGGTGACAGAAAATAGTCCCAACACTGAAAACCTGTGACACCGTAGATTGAACGCTGGAACTCTTCCCTTGAACTAGAAATTTAGGATTATATCCAATTGAGCAAGCAAACAATGGCTTACTGTTGCTAAGAGTACTACAATCCGATGTCTAGAAAAAAGAATTCAACAGTACTCTTCAATTCGGCGACACAGACAAGTCCCAATACTGAAAACCCGTGACACCGTAGTTTGAATACTGGAACTCTTCCATTGAAGTTTAGGGTTAAACTGATTCATCAAGCAAACAATGGCGCACACAGTGTTTGAACGAAACGTTGAAATTGCGAACAAACTTACCCGATGCTTTCCCGAGACCTGCAAAGGGAACTCTTCATCCTGAGCCCCCAGAGAAGAGTCCTTCTCAGCCGAAAAGAATATATGTTTCGCAGTTGTAGTGATGCCATTCAAGCCCACCGTACGCCCCAACGAGCGCGCAATGTGCGTTTCCAACTCCCCAGAACCAAACAGTCGCGTAGCGAGCTCGGGCGCCAGCGGAATTCGCAACGACGACGACGAAGAAGACGGGAAACGCGACTGCCACGCCGCCATGGCGCGCGCCATCCGCCTGGGCAGAGAGTGGCGCGACCATGCTCGCACACGTCCCGCTCGCAATAACACAGGCAACGGCCGCGGCGAAGTCTCACAGCCCTCGACTAAGCTTAGCCCTTCCATCCTTACCCTCGCATTGGATTGTCCGTCCGTGGTGCCCAAACGAAAAGCTCAAACACAAAATTCAAACGCAATTGCTCCGCCTTCGTATCCTACATTCGCCATTGCAGCCCGCGAAACCAAACATTCATGGGACCCAGTCTCAAAGAATCTCGCAAGTGTGTACTGTGAATACAACGTACTGCAAGTGAAAAGAATCGAACTCTTTCTAATCGGCTCTAGTGTGCTGCTCTAAATTTTCAATTAGCAGGCCCTTGATGTATGGTGGCAGTGAAAAAGCCGACGCTATGTTTTCCTGGGGATGCAATGACTCAAAAAATCGAGTCTACGTGTGGATTACATTGACAATGCTGTGAGAACAAATGAGCAAATTGAAAAGAATGATACACAAAAGTTTGAAGTATGAAGTCATACAAAACATTCAAGTAAAGATAAATTTGGTAAAAAGAAATTTGGGTTGAAAGAAATACGAAATTTCAAAATCGAGTAATACTCAATTTTTTGGATACTCAGAAATTATTCACCTTCTGTTTTCACTTCCAAAAGTAGCAAACAGAGCCCCTGGTTATGGAACCCATTCACACGATTCCTTGGTTCATCCATTCGAAATTCGCACGCAACGTGCGAGATGTGGACGATTCACTGGCAAGTAGAAATCAATTGCAATGTGACGAGAGAAATCTTCAGCAACTTGACGTACAACAAGAAAGGGCAAGACTCACCAAGTCCATTCACATGATTCCTTTCCATGTATAATCATCGCCATCTTATTCAAATTTTCAATGCAACGCGCCAGATGCTGATGCTTGTTGGGTTGCAATGTGTCGGGAGAAATCTTCAGCAACACATACAAGCAAGCATCCCTCTCACGAATTCCGTTCACATGATTCCTTAGCTGGTACGATCATCGCCAACTATTTTGACTGCAACGGTGAGATGCTGATGCTTGCTGGCGACTGGATATCATTTACAAAGTGGCAGGTGAAATCTGAAGCAACATTATGTACAACATCCACATTCAAGTCAGAGCATTCGAGATTCAAACCCTAGCAGAAGAGAATGTGGGATTCACAGTCGAACAGTCTTCACGAACTTCCCCCTCGTTTCCCGTCAAGACCCCCAAGCCAGCAAGCTTCTGCATAGCCGCACCAAAGTCTTCCACAAACCGTGAGCTCGATCGGGCGTAACGTCTGACTTGCGCACTCGTGTTCAGGTCCGTGAACAATATTTGGTCCGAGCTGATGACGCCTCTGCCGCGCACCAGATTCTTGTAATATTCGCTGTCGAACGTCCTCGGCGTTTCGACGTCGAAGCTGACCACCACGGTCGGGTCGAGGTTCTTCTCAGGGCAGGACTCCCGGAGAAACGCTGCTAACACGGGGTCGAGTGAGGAATCAGTTTTAGGGTAAATGCGGTGGAGGAATTGGTCACAGTGGACGAAGCCGATTGTGTGAGCGCCGGAGAGCGTTACGAGCTCCGCTTGGGAGAATCCTTTGGCTGCGAAAAGCTCGGTTAGATGCTCCACTGAGTCTTCTGATAATGGCAATTGGTGTGCCGCGTCGGAAGCGCGCGAGACGCGACTGTCCCGGCGACCTTGGAGCACTTCGTAGAACGGACCTCCTACCTGCGAAATTGGTCACTATAGACGTGAATTGGGGAATTTCTTGCGCATTTAGGGGTCAAATCGTGCAAGTGATAGTTTGCTGGAAAGCTGTGAACAATGCGCTTCTAACAAGCCATGACTCATAGTTCATGTTAGTGAGGTGTTTAAATATTCGGCGTTCTGGTTAGAATCAGCGTCTCCGTTGCACGAGATTCTATATCCTAAACCCTGAACCCTGATCCCAGACATAGGGTTCAGATCATGCAAGTGATAGCATGATTTGTAGGAAAGCTGTGAACAATGCGGTTCTAACAAGGTAATTCTCTTGGTCATTTAGTGAGGCTTTTTATATTCGGCGTTCCGATCCGGCCGTTAGAACCACCGTCTCCATTGCACAAGATTCTCAACCCTCAACCCTCAACCCCAGACATGGTTTACCAGGCCAATGAGGTCTCGGGTGGCGATGGCGAGGAGGTCGGCGCAAGAGACGATCCCAGGGCACGCGTCCTCCGCGGCTTCTTTGGCCTTCTCCACGGCGTCGAACGCGTCTCCCGGAAGCGACAGGTTCACGTCTGCGTCGCGCTCGGCCTTGTTCTCCTCGGTGGATGCCAGCAGCACCGAGCCATCACAACCCTGCAAAATTAACAATCTGGACTATTATATCACTGGAAACGCTTCCTCACATCTGCTGCATAGAAACCATGAGTTCGAGAGCAATGTCAGATACTACATTGACAAAGCAATCGTGGAAGAAGAGTCGTAGAGTGCCAGCTGCAGAGGTGGGCGCTGCTTTAAACTTGGCCTCCATGGCCGCCTTCACGATGCTCTCCACTTCCTTGCACGTCGAACTGTAGAATCCCATTTGGAGCTGTGCTTCCACAACAACGAGCATTGTCACCATTGCTGCCGCGATCTTCCATGCGCGCTCCATTCTCGACAGAATCGGTCATGAAAACAACGCAGTGATCAATAGGTGGTTAATTTGCATCCATGGCAATGTGTTCCTCGACATTCAAGAAGCGTTTGTAGGGACTGTCGTGTGAAATTAGATCATCAGAGATTTCTAATATACCAGATTTGGATCTCTACAATGGCAGGTCGATCTCCCGTGTCAACAGTTGTTGGAAAACAACATCTTGTGAGTCGAGCTCACGAATCTTCAACAAACTTGGGACACGACATGCTTATCGAGGGCGTCCTCGACTGCTACGACGATCTGACAGGCTGCAGAGGACGTCGACGTGAAAAACAGACATGGCGACAACTCAGTAACTGGTCATTTTTTTCCATAGCTTTGTTTCCATTGCATTGTTTCTTGACATTCAAGCAACTCTTGTGAGAATTGGCGTATGTTAACAGATCATCAGATATCACTGACGTCAGACATGCATGACAGGTTGATTTCCCGTGGCAATAATTATTGGAAAACCAACCTCCTGCAAGTCGAATTCAACGAACGAGGCTTTTCATGCGGATCGAGGTCGTCCTCGACTGCTGCGACGACCTGACAAGCTGCAGTGTACATGAACGTAACTCCCCAAAGAATACTTCGTAAACTGAAATCAGTAAATCACTTGAAACTCCATGTTAATTATCAGTTCAACTGATTTCCTGTTGCTGCTTTCACTAGATTTCATTGCAAGCTAGTGACCAACGAGTTCGAACTCTGTTCAACTGAATTTCAACGACATGCAGCGGAGCTGGAATCGTATACTCTTGACCAGCATCCTGTCTATACGTGCGTTGATCATGAACTGTAAGTGTACTCCGCACTCGAGGCTGCAACTGTGCTTATTCCTCTTGCACGCATCAGATGTGGTTCTGACATGGTACTCTTCACCCAGATTTCGAGGTACGTGAGCCGTTGTTCACGAAATTGTTACGTTTCTTCTGGAGGATTAAGCTTATTGAATGTTTTACTGAATACTATTTGCGTCACTTTAAAGCGTTTTTTTTAAACCAATGTGTACTTTATAGGGGTGTGCTTTCATAGGGAGATCACTCAATAGAGCTCCGGTTTGGCCAACATCTGTTTTAAGATCCAATTTTAATCTCCATGAATGCAGTACTTATGCAATCATTCAAAGTGGGACGTTGTAGACCAGTCAGTACAAGTGGCAGTAGACAACCCCATTTCCATTTCCATTTCCATTTCGATCTTTCAAAGCTGAGCGGCCATAGAAATTTCTTACAAGCTAATTGAAGGTCAACCGAGTTGCTGTTGGTAATAGGGGTTAATAATCAATGGGAGACAGGATCCGTCCCCTAACCATTTTTTAGTGTCCTGGAGTACTGAAATCTGGAGCCATGATCGTTCCTGTAAGAGAAAAAAATTAATAGCATTCGATTCACGCAATTCGTCTGATCCTGAAGAAACTTTGCAAATTGAAAACCCAAATGATTGTCGTCTCTGAAATTAACCGCACATTTCAGTCTCAAATCTCAACTCCAACGCCTCTCCCGTTGTACTGTACATTACTCACATATTTCAAACTCTGCAGGAATCCGTGAATCGGAGCCAATACAAGCTGAGGTTTTGGATTGAAGTTATTCTACATTGAAATTTGCCCTTCGACTGATTCTTCACACTTAGAAATTCTCTCGTTTATGAATCGTCGCACTCCAAAATCCTCCAGAAATGCTGAGGCGTTGTGAATTAGAGCCAGAGGCCATGAACTTCAGGCATAGACTTCGATTGGAGTTTCATATTCTACATAAAAACTTGATCCACAAATTGATTCATCGCTCTTGCAAGCTCTCTTGTCCTGTCCACTCTTCCACATTTCAAAATCCTTCAGAAAACGCTGCACATGATGTTGCAAAATTTCCAGAGAGCTAGAACATGAAATTCAGACATAAAATTGGACTGAAGTCATTTCAAATAAAACTTGATCTATGGATTGATTCATCGCACTTGGAAGAGCTCTTGTTCTCGAATCTCCTCACACTACAAAAATCCTCCAGAAACCGACTACGATGTTGCAAAACTGTGAAGAGTCAGGCCATGGAATTCACACATTGAATTTGACACTGCGATGTTGCAAAACTGAAGAGCCTGAAAGCTTACAACCGGCCCATTTGAGTCATTCACATTTTTTTGTACAATGTGCAATATAATTGGTATATTCTGGTAAGCATAATTACCATTGCATTCTTACGCAATCCCAATCAAGCGTACCAAATTTCACTTTAAAAAAATCAAAACTCCATTTTCAGTGAATTTTTAAAGTTCATTCTTATGGTTTTACATAATATTTTATTGAGAACAGTTGGTGATGAATTTTTTCTAATTTGATTTCATAGATATGATATGTAGGGAATATCCATACACACCTCTTCCCTTCAACAAGCATCTCCAAAAGAAGTTTCACAATTCCTTCTATAGAGATTCCCATGCTCGAGGGACAATGCCTACAATGTTGCAAAATAGATATCTCTTTTTTATAATTAGATTTTTCTATTTGAGCCTCACGTGGTCGCTAATTTCATACATTTGAGTATGATGGTACAATTACTTTGCCAAAATCAAGTTAAAATATAAAGATATCCATTCCTTCAGAGTTTGGTCATATGATGATTTTCATTGAACTCTTCATTGATCATATTTTTGTTACTTAAGGTTGTTGTTTTTTAAAATGAAAGACGTGCGTATGGATGTTCCCTTTGTATCATGCAATCAAATTTTAAAAAATTCATCACCAAGTGTATTCAATAAAATACTATCTAAAACCATGAAAATTGACTTTAGAAATTCACCAAAAATGGAATTTTGGCTTTTTGAAATTGAAATTTAGTATGCTTGATTGGGATTAGGTAAGAATTGAGTGATATTTATGTAAGGCAAAAAAAGACAATTTTATTCTATATTATGTATAAATCTTTGAATGACTCCTATGGGGAGTTTGTAAGCTTTCAGTACCTGATTGCATAATAGGGTACAAGTAAAAATGGTGTTTTTGCATTCCCAAGGCGAGTCCCAAGGAAAAAAAATTCACTATTTCCAATTTAAATTTGACACTGTCTCAAGGGTTGAAAAATTGTTCATTTACTATGAAATTTTTTACAAGAGATCATACCTATGTTAATAACATGTGTACCATTTCAAATTTGGAGATTTAAAGATTTATAGAAATGGAGATATTCTAAATCTACCAACATGTATAGTTGTGAGAATGATTTTAGACAAATTCATGTTTAGAGAACTACATATGAGCACTATTCATCAAGTTGTATAGTTCCCACTTTAAAAAGTAGTCATACTTTTTAGTGATTTGAAGTGCACTTGGTAGAGGTCAAAAGTTAAACCTTGTCTTTATATCTTGAAGATCAACATTGTACTAAGGATTTTGTAGAATTGGTCTATGATGGTCAATTACTTCAATTTTTTGGGGTGCATTTGTTGGAAGGTCAAAAGTCAAACCTTGTCTTTATGCCTAAAGATCAACATTGTGTTGAGGATTTTGTGGAATTGGTCTATGATGGTCAATTGCTTCAATTTATAGGTAAAGTTTCTAGTGGATTGCTTATGGAAGATGATGTACTTATCCATCAATGAAAGTAAATCATGCGAAGAATGGAGAAAGATATGCCTTGTTGAGAAGTTCGCAAACTCCGTTGATCTCAATCCACTTCAGAATCTTTTGAAGATTCTAAAAGATGTTGTCCAATATGGCTAGATATGCCTTAAAAACTTAGAGGAGTTAAAGTTAGTTACTGAAAGTTAAAGAGTGAAGTTCAATCAATCAGCTAGAAAGGTCGGCTTGATCTACGTCATCGAATAGAAGGTATTTTGCTTCTTTGGAAGGTTGCAAGTTCTGTGTAGTTCCCAGATTGCGGGAAATGAAGCCATAGTATCTTGCTCACGTGGCCGAGAGAGAGACTGCCACGTTTAGTAAATAATAAAATATTATTTTTAGATTTTCAACCTTAGGTTGATTACAAAACCACCCCATGCTTCAAAATGGGCGATAATTGTGGCTTCAAATGTTCTTGTGATCATTGTGTATGCATTCAATGTACTCCGCCCCGACATTTAAGCTAACTAAAGTGAGCTGTCACCTAATCACATGAGCTGTCACAAAACTGATCGGAAACAAAGCAATCTAAACTAGCGAAAATAGGTTGTGGTCTTGGAAAGAGGTGTGGCTGGCTACCTTATACAACAGTACATGAAATTTCGTCATGAAACTTAACTGCATTTATTTTTCAAATAAAATTCGATCAATGCATTTGATTCATCACACACTTGGAAGCTCTCTCTCTCGTTCTCGAATCATCATATCCCATTACGTACAAAATCCTCCAGAAAACGCTGCGATGTTGCGAAATTCCAGAACCTCACCATGAAAATTCAGACATTAGAATTCGCTAATTGCAGAGCCTGTACATGAAATTTCAACCTGCAATTTGCCCTAAAAAAAGCAGTTCGACACTTCGAAATCTTCATCACACTGAGAAGCTCGTCGGCGGCGTCGGCGACGTCTTGGATGATGCGCCTTGCGCACTTGAGCTTGAATTCGTGTTACCCCGAATGCGAGCAACCGATTTCATCACAGCTCCGTGTGGAACGCATTCCTCCCATTCCTGGTACTCTCGCCAGCAGCAGCCGCCGCCTTCTTGCTCCCCTTCTTGGTCGCCGCCCTCGCCGCTTTCCTGAGTTTATACACTTGCACATGCGTCGGCGGGATGTTCCTATACAACCCCGCCATCGCCACCCCGGCGACTCCCGACCCCGCCCAAAACACCCACTGCCCTTCCCACTGTCCCAACACCACTGCCGGTCCAATGCACCTCGCTGGGTTCATCCCCGCCCCTCCATACCCTTCCACCAAGCTTCCCCCCGCGAAGATGCACAGCCCAATGATCCCTCCGACAATGAACGGCGCCAGAGTGTACCCTGTCCTCGGCAACCTCGGCGGATCGAGCGCAATCGAATACGCAATGAACAAAACAAAGAAGGTGAGGAGAGTTTCGAGCAGAAAAGCGCGAGAGGGGTCTAAGCCTAGTCCGTGGGTGCGGAGGTAACATCCGCCGAGAGAGTATCGGACAGCGAGAGTCTCCCCGACGACGGTTTTGGCGCAGAGGCTGGCAACGATGGCGCCGAGGATTTGGAAGGTGAGGTAGAGGAAGCCGCGAACGGGGGTGATGTGGCCGGTGAGGATTTCCGTCCAGGTGATGAGGGGGTTGACGTGACCGCCGGTAGCGGGAGCGGCCGCGAGGATGCAGAGCGAGAGGATGAGGGCTTGGGAGAGGGCGATGGCGAGGGCGGGGTGGCTGAAGGAGGAGGAGAGAGTGGAGGTGGTGGCGAGGGTGCCCACAAAGACGGCGGCGAAGGAAGCCACGCCCTCGAACACGGACGCGCGCCAGACCTGCAAGCAAGCACGCAAGGGGGGACACAACCCATGTACGTGAGGGGGCTGCAAATTCTTAAAGCAATTATGGCATTGGGAATCCGTAACCTGTAATTGGAAACCAAGCGGAAACACTGAAGATCGATGGTAGGATTGCTGCAAATTTCAAGCAAGCGCATTGGAAATTTTGTAACTAGCGAGCCA
Organism: Rhytidiadelphus loreus; assembly: GCA_947034895.1. Classification (NCBI taxonomy): domain Eukaryota; kingdom Viridiplantae; phylum Streptophyta; class Bryopsida; order Hypnales; family Hylocomiaceae; genus Rhytidiadelphus; species Rhytidiadelphus loreus. The sequence continues at coordinate 30,670,984 of OX344761.1, forward strand.
ACCAATGCGGCAAGTCCCGAGATGGTAGGATTGCTGCCAAACTCGAGCAATTTTTCGTTGGAAATCCGTAATCTGCAGGCCAACCAATTCAACACCCTCCGAGATGGAATGAAGGATATAAAATTCAAAGCAATTGCATTGGAAATTCATATCCTGCAGACAAACTCACGCGGCAAGTCCCGAGATGGGAGGATTGCTGCAAAAGTTCAGCAGTTGCTTTGGAAATCCATAATCTGCAAGCAAACCAATGTGGCGATTCCCGAGTTGAGAGGGTTGCTGCAAAATTCAAGCTATTGCATTGGAAATCCATAACAAGGTGATGCGCAAACGGTTGTTCGGGTTTAGAAATGGGTTTTCGCACAAACCCATGAAACTAAACTGCGAATTTGTTGAGTAGTCCCTGGTTCTGCGAATTGTCTGGCTCCATTTCTTCAATCGTACTGAGATTTCATTGGAAATACATAACTAGAGAAGTTCAGAGACGTATGCATTGGATTTGCAGTTGCGTAATTGCCGAAATTGTGATGCGCAAGCAGTAGTTTCGGGTTTCGTTTCGTACAATTGCGCAAATCGAGGTCGAACCCATGAAACTTATTTAACTGCGAATTTGTTGAACATTCCCTTGTTCTGCGAATTGTATGGCTCCATTTCTGCAATTATTGTATTGAGATTTCGTTGGAAATCTACATACCAAGAGAAGTGCAGTGACGTGTTCCTTGAAACTGAGGTTTCCCGGCCAGTTGCCGAAACTGTGATAACACTAGAAGTTGTTCGGGTTTCGTTCAGAACAAGACAGTGCGCAAATCGTGACGAAACCCGTGAAACTAAACTGCGATTCGTTGCACATTTCTTTGCATTGCAAATTTCTAGAATCCGATTCTTCAATCGTTGTGAATGATTTTGGGATAAATATGAATTCTAAGATTTCTTACCTCGGCGCTTCGGAAGTCGCGAAGGACGAGAATGCGGTTGAGATTCTCCCCGAGAGTGACAGCCGACGAGACAGGCTTTGCGACCTCGGGTGTTTTGTACCCGCCGTGCTCTTCGTCTAGAAACTCCACATTGACTACCGCTGGTTTATCAATGAAGCTCGGATCATCACTGCGAATGCCCAAACAGAAAAGAAAAGAAATGGCTCAAAAAACAAGTTCCCGGCCAAACCAACGTGTAATTGAACAGAAATGCGATCTTCTTCATAACCACAACTGACAATTCTCTGATTACGTACTATTAACGAGGTGCGCAAGTGAGTGATTCTCTTTTGGTGACTTAGACAGATCTGGATTCAAGTTTTGAGCAATTGTACAAAACTTCGGCAACATGATCAAACTTTGCAAAAATGTAGTGAAGAATCACAGTTTCCTTTGAACATACCTCGTTGGGCGCTGGTAGACGCCATTGTCGACCGTGTGAGCATGCTCCACAGTCATGTTGATCTCTTTCGAAACTTTCACAAACTGTCAAATAATCGAGAGTCCGCTCCAATTTGCCTGCTAGTTTTTCGTCAACCAGCTTGAAGGTATCGTACACACATGGAGCTTTTCATTGACATGGCAGTAAGGTTTGCGCTAATTGCCACAACTGAGATACACTGTACGTGCAAACTAGAACAGACGCTCGCAGCGTTTCGTTTGGTGCAAGTGCAGAAAACGAAAAAAGCACTGCGTGCAATTGATCGAGAGCCAGTCGGTTTTGAAACACTCAAGACTGGACATGGCTAGCTGTACTTAAAAGCTTGGATTTCATGAGCCCAAGAATGTGGGGTCTCATTTAATGCTTAAGTGGGGTCTCTCGGATGGAATGTTGACTGAGCGAATTGGAGTCGTATAGTGTGAACAGCACTTGCCACAACAATTTTCTTCTTCCTTTTTTTCCTTTTTCTGAAAAGTTTTGGGTTCTGTTTTGAAAAGTTTTGGGTTTTGGGTTATTGTTTTGTTTTGGAAAGCTGCTTTGGCACTGTATGGTATGGAATAATTCAACTGGTGTCGGTAGAGGGTCGCTGCTGCAGACGACTTCAATGACACTCGAAGAAAACTGAGGATAGCTAGCTAATTCATTTGGGATTTAATAAGAGTGATGTAAAATCTGCTCCTTTCTTGTCGGTAATCAACCATGCTTAACTACTAATTCAACGAATCGCAAAGTCAAGAGGGGTCATGGACTCGAAGACAAAAGAAGTGCATGAGCTTAGTGAAACTGATGGCGTGGGCAATGAAATTCCGTTTTCATTTCTGTCAAAATTAACACCAGAAAACTGCGTCCACTTACCATAGATTGTGTCAAAGAGCTCTTTCAGTGCAGTACACATCTTTAATTTGCTATAAACTCCTGTCAGTCTGTCACCAACTTAAATGCCAACAAAAATCTCAATAATCTCACATGGTGAAGTTAGTCAAATCAACACCCAAATTCCACGAAATTGAACCCTTTCCAAAATTCTTAGGACTGTATATATGCTACTGTACTGCCACTCCCCAAAGTCCACCAATTCAGGGTCCCAAGAAATAAGTTAATGCTGTTGATCGATCCCCACTGACAGATCCAGCTAGCACACGTTTTTTTTTCCTCTTGCGTTCCAGTCTACCAAGAACAAATTGCATGGCAGCAAAAATCTGGCGGTTTCAGGGGGGAGCAAGAAGGAAGGAAAAGCTTGCCTGCAGAACATCAATTATTTGCTGGAGCAACATCCAATTCTGACTTTGCAAAACAGGGCTGGTAGTTGGACGACGATGGGCAGCAGTAGAGCACTGTAAAACGAATTCAACTTTTGGAATATAAGTTATCTGCATTCTGCAAAGTATGCGCTTGTGTTTTTTTTTGTTTTTTTCGGAGACAAATGAAACCATATCTCAAAGAGTCTTCTCAGGACTACTGACAGGAAACAGTATTGATATGAATGAGCTTTGAAAATAGTTCAGAAGGTGCAGGGGTACCACTGAGGTGGACAACCCTATTCCCATGCAAATTAGCGGTTTGAGAATATCTTGGGGTCAACTCCAAGAGGGTCATGTATTTTTTTCAGAGGTGTGTACTTGTTTCACGAATCAAATCCAAGTGGAATTATGATTTTCTGATTAAAATTGTAATTTCTGTGAATTTTTGAAGTGGTTTGCCCTGAAATTATAAAAAACATTCATAGAATGGAGTCATGAACGTCCTAAGTAAACAACCCATAATCACTCTTCCATGTATCCAATGGCACTTGTGGAGGTTCAAGATGCCATGTGTTGTCCTCAAGCTATAAGGAAGTTGAAATGATCCTATCTCCAACATGCAACATCTCTCTATTTCTACGAACACCTTCTTGCAAATGTAAAATTGTTTTGCCACGGTCCTAATTAAGTCATGTAGTCATTGCATTGTTTTTTTAGAAACTATCTAGATTTGGATGATGTGGTGGATAGTATTTGGGCCTAAAGCAGGATGATGGAATTAGGCAACAGATGGAAATGGGATGGTGTTAAGGTAACTACACCTAAAATCACACAAGTAAGCCCTTTATAGCATAACCAATAAGGTAGCAACACCTATAACTATCAATTTTGAGGGTTTGGGACATGATGTTTATTAACAGACATCCAACACATTATTCAACCCCTCTAGCAAGAGAAAAAGAATTTCAATACACTTTCAAATGTATTTTTTGGACACTATGGATATAAGTTGTGAATTTTTAAAGAGACCACTATAGATGCCAACACTAGGGTCTAATATTCAAATGTAGTACATCCTTGTAATCACATCTATTTACTTCCCAATAATTTTCAAGATTTTAGAGGTGGCAATTATAGGTACAGTGATGCTTATGGGTGATGCTACCTTATGCTTTAGAAAAAGAACTCAATTTTTGCACATTAGTGAAGGTCTATGAATCAAAATGCAAGTGGCTCCTAATAGTTTTCTTGAAGCATTGTGAATTAGTTAGAAATTTTCAAACATGCAAGGTATAGGAGGCTAAAAATGTAGGTGATGCCAAGATCCATTTGATGCACATTAAGAAATGACACTAGTAGTATCAAAACATGTCATAATTAGAGAAGAAGTTAAAACAAAAGAAAGTATATCCAAAATCAAGGTCACTACCTCCATAGTACTAAAAAGAAAGCTGCTCACTACCCAAAATGGCCCCCCATCTCCACCTTACACATGTCCTTATGCTCACCATTTTGAGTATCCCTTTCCCTTTCAAAAGTAGGGATCAATTTCAGGAGTGGTCAATAATTTTAAGTTACGTTACCTTATCAGGCTTGAATTGCATGTGTGTCTCTGTAACCATACAAACAGGAAACAGTATTTATATGATTGAGCTTCATCAATGGCGTGTCAAACAATCCAAACTCCATTTGTTGCCTCAAGGTCTACTTGCAAGCAATCAATTCAAAACAAGGTCCATTCATGACACATGACTCTAGTAATCTTCGAAATTCTAAACACAACGTCAATAAAAGGTCTGGGCAGGGCCTTGCCACAAGTTAGACCCCTTTGCATGAGGTTGACTACTCATCACAATCGAATCTTGACTCAAACAAATGTAACTAGAGAGCGTAAGGTAAAGTAAAGGTACCTATTTTTCATAACTTAAGCATTTCCAACATGTAGGATGTGGAAAAGTTGTTGAGAAATTGAGCTCAATGTATGTAAATATAAGGATCTGGAAGAATGCAAAAAAACAAAAACAATGAATTTTTTCCACCCAAGGATGAATATTTTATTCAACATAAATGTGGATTTTTCATTTGGACCCATTCCAGTCTCATGGACTCACCTGTAACGTTGGCTTTGGCACTTCTCCCTAAGCAAGGAGGGAAGAAAGATGAGTGGATGAGAAGGTACAAACAAAGAATCTTTTTCAATGAGTCCAATCTTTTCCAAATCTAACTAGTTGTTGTCAACAATAGGTCACCCTTGCCAACTACTTTTTGCTATTGAGGACCGACACTTTTTGTTACTCGTCAAATTTCTTATTGACAAGTGAAAAGAGGTTCCACTACACCAAAGAATGCGACATTTGGATACCATATGCAAAAGTTATAAAGGAATATCATTTTGATTCTAAAACAATTTCTTTTAACATAGGTACAGAAGTTATAATTGATTTTGGAGACGTACACAAAGTGAAGATGGCAGTTTAGGGTCAGCAGTGGTGCATTTTGGGGGTGCCCACCTTAGTTATAAACTGTGAAGGGCTTTCCAAACGAAAATGACTGGTCTTCACGTAAAGAAGTTGCAGCGGCAAACAGATTGCCACCCTTTCTCTCTCGTCATGCCGTTAGGAGCCACTACGTCTGCATGTACTGCACTGTACTGTACAATAGTCCTTCCCCTCCAGTACAATTGGTCTCCTCGGACCCAATCTTTTGACCAGCTTTTGGTGGCAATGAGCACTTTCTTGCGCAAACAATCTGTGGGTCAAAAATGTGGCAAGTAACAGCGACTTGCTACTCTGATCGCTGATGGTCACTGACGTGTGAACATACTCATTATTACCACCCACCGCTTAATTCCACTCTCATGTATAGGTGGTGTACGTTATAGAATAAAAATATGAACCACTGTTACACCAGGGTGGAATTGTGAAGTGGATGGTAGTAGGTGAGTGTCCCTTCTACACAGCACACATTGCATGGCTAGAGGAATGATAAGAGAGATATGCTACTTTGCTCAGTACTGTAGTACAGAGTATCGTGCTCAGTACTATAGTACAGAGTATCATTCCTGACAAGTAAAAAAAACTAGGTAACTTTGGGAGCTTTGAAAACGTTATCGGACACAATGCGAAGTCGTTCTACAAATCAAGATTGTCCATACATGTAATATTTAGTTGATCTCAGGGCTCCCCAATTAAGAAAAGAAGGATTATAGTTATTCACCCTCTCTCTGACTTGCTAATAAGAGAGTGATACAGCTGTCTTCAAAACCGGACTTGACATGTGAGAAATTATGAAGAATTGAAACACAATATGAGTTTTATGAGGAGCTTACACAATTGAAAGATTAAACTGCCGATAGAGCTGAATAGAGTGTCCTGAAAAGAGATCCTGTACAGTACAATACAAGGGTCACAAAGCACCAATTCCAACACAAAGTCAGCTTCAAGACTCAGTGGACTAATTCAGATTAAGAGTTCCAGTATCAATGGACAACACAAAGTGTCACATGGAAAGTGACAAATCTTTCATTACCTTGCTAAGGTACCATATTGCTGGTATCTACAACCCCTTCAACAATTCATCGAAATTCATCGAAATTGATACGCTGCCAAGCAGAGCAATGTGCTCACAGGCGCATTAAGCAAATACAGCCTTCGTCTTCGACTTACAGCTGTAAGTAAGAAAACAGAACAGAAGGAACACCCGCAACTTTTGGGTGTGGGAAAAAGGATCCAGTTCTGCTTCCAACATAAAGAAGACAGCTGTCTACGCTTTTCAAGTCTCCTATCCAAAATGAAATTCTTGCAAGTCGAGAGTGGGGAAATGCTGGAAGAAAGAGATCACAAAACATCAATCCACCACAGCCGCAATGCCTGTGCAAGCATGTGCCAGATGTCGTTGGTACTCCCCATAGTACTCACACACTGCTTGCACCTCATCGTGGTTGTAATTCAAATCTCCCGGTAGGTCAAAGTAGTCCTCAGTCCCTGATTCTGGTTCCCTTATATCTACTAGCAAAGATGCTTTTGCAGATACTTTGGCCTCATGACAAGCCAAGAGGAACATGGCTGCTGTGTCAGGTTGCTTGGCATTTCGGAGAGTGGCCAGGGCCTCCACGAGTTCTCCAGCTGCTACGTACAGTATCATTGCCCTGCACAAATTGCAGAGTCCTTCAGTATCGGTCAAAGCGAATAAGTGGAGTACACATTTAAATAAGTGAAAGACAGTGATGTTTCTAAGAAGGGTAGCAACTCCGCAAGATTTCCGTAAGCACATGACCTCGTTTATCGTCGGGAAGTGTTAAAAATCTCCAGCTTGCAGTTCTTTTTTATACAAAAGAGTTGACAAATAAGTAATGGTGTGTCACCCCTCTTTTGCCCCTCATTTTGAACACATCACAATTCTTCTTTCTCTATTGCATACAATTATTCCCCAAATTTGAGCTTCCTCAGGATGACAACTCATAATTGCAAGCAATCAAGTTTCTTCTTCAAATTGCGGTTGTGGTCCCACCCTTGCAACTCTGAGCCAAACTGAAGGCCAAAAGTTTTCTAGCACCTCAAGGGTTGCTATAAACATTTCGTCCTTTGTTTTCTTTAGGTTGCCCCTGTCCGAAGTCAACCACTTGGAAGATAACTTCAATTCCGTTGGTTATGTGCGTTCAAAGTGGGGTCAAAAGAGGGGTTTAGAATTCCGAAATGAACCCTAAGAGCACACCATTATTTTTAGAATGACTCTAATGCCTTCATGCCTACAATTGGCATTTTGAAAGCTAGCTGAGCACAAGCCTTCGATTAGAAGAGACTCCATAGCTATTTCCGACAGATATCAAAACAAAAAGGATAAGGAGTAAACCATGTACCTCCAGAGATTGTGTTCGCTATTCAATACATGATGAGCCCACCTCTCCAAGACCCTGTAACAATCGTAAAGTGATTAGAGTAGGAAAATCAGATATAGTGGCGTTACGATGATGGAGCCAAAAAGTTCCAGTTTGAAGGTAACAGCACAGTGACATAGACAAACCTTGCATGATCTGAACCTTGCAGATGAGTTGCAGCTAATGTTGCGGCGTCAATCCAGCGCCCTGCATCTTGCAACTGGAATAGACATACACCGTTAACAAATTAAAGGTGAGCATGACTTCTATAATCAGTCACAGCCATCTATAAGAATCTCAGGTCAGAAAACGCAAGTGCTGAAATCTGTTCAGAAGCGCCCACTAGCCAGGTTTCTAGTTTGTTTTCTAGGACCTGCTGCTTTCCTTGATATGCAAACAAGCCATTGAGGATATTGACGATACCGGAAATGCAGTAGCACTATGCAATTCAGAAGATAAACTCACAGAAGCTTGACACATACCTGAGAACACGCTTCCTGGTACCGACCAACTGCGCAAAGAAGATGCGTTCCTGATAACGAATCATCCGTTCCTACCATGTTTGCAGCAACCACCTGCAAAAGAAGAATAGTTATTTACCTTTGTGCTTATTGGCATCTGTTGTCACTGAAAACTGTCAACAGTTTCATTAGCATTCCAAACGAGTCAATTAATTAAAGTTCTTGTATCAAGGAGTTGGATGTCACACCTTGACAGCCAGTTCGTGGAGGCCTGTTGATACAGCTGAGGCAAGAGATACAGCTCTCAAGGCATCCATGTAGAACAGAGGATTGTCAGGAGGCGTAGCCAGCAACAATGTCACCGCAGCCTCAAAATCTCCTATTGCAATCAACCTACAGTGAAAATCCCACCATGAGGTGCAAGCAACCAGACAAAACTATGTTGATCACTAAGCAGTGCATCACTGGAGAAAATCACTCTAGCAAGCACGTACCTAATCGCCTAAACGTACCTAAACGTACCTAATCGCCTATCTAGTTACGTCACCAACGATGTTAGACCACAATAAGAACTAAAGAAATCTTCCTTCTCTGGATAGAGAGTCTGTCCATTCCTCTCCACACCGACATTCTGTTTCTATTTACTGAGCTCTGTATCACCTACGAGTAACTTATCTTCTCTCAATTTAAAAGAACTGAGAAAACAGAAAGCAAGGTTGTGAGCGCTACTCATGCACTCGTCTTTGAGTGGCTTCCGTTCCTGTGAACTTCTCGTGCCAGCCAATCCGCTCCCGTGCAACTGACCGAACTACGGACTGCTCAGAAGGAATGGTATCCATGCACCCATGTGTCTGCGTCCACATTCAATCACGTGCATGATTCAGGCAAATAAAAACTTCTCATGAGTATTGCAGATAGGTTGAAAATTAGACCGTGCGGAGTAGATCACAGTGAGAAACTAAAACAGTGACATCCACATTCGACCACTGCAATGGCCTCATGCAGGCGCAACAAAATGGTGTGACAAATCACAAAGGCAACGCAGGTCAGTCATCGTCCAATATATATTGAACAAAAACTGAAGCTCCATACCAGCTTAAAAGGAGTATCAGGCAAAGCACCCTCGGGAGAATATGGTGTAGTGACTTTAGAATTAATGAATGTCATTCCACGATCCAATGGCTTGTTGGCTTGGACTTCGGAGGTGTAAATATCATTGCCATCTGATTCCTGAGAAGTTGGTTCTGTTGCAGAGGACTTCTTGTTTCTTCCGTTTGTTCCCCAGAATGCGGTCGGTCCGGCACAACCGTAACTAAGCAGTGCAAGCGCTCGAGGAAGCTGAAGCCAAAATAGAGCTTCAGAGTATTCTCCAAATTGTGCGGCTGCAAAGGCACACCTTGTCGCAACACTTTGCTTGCATATAGCTGTATACTGTTCTCTTCTCTCCTCATCCAACAAACGACCTACCAAATTGCACACAGGAGACTCAGCACTAGGTTCTGCGCAACCCAAATGATGAATTCACGCATATTATGAAGTTCAATTGCCTTACCAGCTCTTCGATATGGCTCCAAGACTTTCAACAAAACTTCAGCGAAAACAGTCTCTCCCATAATAGGATTCTGAGGCGTGAGGAGGTGGTGTCGCAAGTCCCCGCCGCGGCTTGCTGTTCTTTGAAGAAGCTCTCCTTCAACTGCTAATGTAAACCAGGAAGGTTGCACTCCTTGCTGGAGTACAACACGCAAAGACTGCACCAACATTGCAGAAGAACCACCATAGAAATCAGAAATAGCAAGTGACGATTTCTCTGACACACTACATGCGGTCTCAAGGTCACGCCAATCCGTAAAATCAAATGAAATTATGATGCAGATACTTCTGAAGACAATTCTCATTGGGATGAAGATCATGGATAGAACAGGGAGTCAGCATATATGTCTAATACTGTAATAATCCACTACTTAAATTAACAGATCGTACCAAAGCATGTGGAGGTGGGAGCAAGGCTGCAGAACACAAGGGCATGGGTCGGTAGCGTTGCCATTGCGTCGGCTTTGTCAGCTGGCCGGATTTTCCGCCGGAAACACTACACCATGCATCTTTTCGTCAGTTTGAAAAAATAACAAAAACTAAAGATAAAAATAATCTACGAATACGGGATGTTAAGTAGGAACTTTCTACTAAACAATATTTCTCCTAAACAATAGAAAGTGTTGCATCTCAGTTCCAGAAGAGTTCAGCCAGATGTTAGAGACAAAATGCAAAGGACCACCATAAATTGAGGTTAATAAGGACTGTCATTATCTGATCGTAGGCTGCTTACTTCTGAACCTCCAGAAGGCGGAAACTACCATCTGCACCAGCTATGCACAAGATCAAAGGCTCATTCTTGTCTGGACGCAGCGGATACCAATCCAGTTCTAGCACCAGTACACCTCCAAGGTGCGGCTGGACTAGTGTACAAGCTATTGGATCATGGGTATCCTGCATACAGTGACCAAGTCTCAGCAACGACGACCACGCCTCAGCAACAATGACTCTTTCGATTAAGAGCCAAGATGTGATGCAAATTAAATGAGAAAATGACGAGAAGTTGCAAAGTCGAATGGAGACTTCTCTAAAGGTACATCCTACTGAATAATCCTGGTGCTTCTTAAGATGTTACTGTGTAGTACTCACAAGGTCGTAGACAGCAAAACTGTGGTCGTTAAAGAGGACAGCTATGCGACCTCTTGTAGAATCTCCAATCCTCACAGGTGCAAATTTGATGCGGCGAACGGGCCCGCGACGGGTACTGAAAGATGATGATAACCCCGTCACTACATCCCACCATCTTATACTTCCCGTCCGGTCTCCCATAACCTGCATCCAGCCCATAGATATCAATACAAACTAAATACTCAGAACTACCAATATACGATAACTGATGGCTACACATCCGCCAGGTTTAGAATTAGTCAATACTTGGATTGCACTGCCATTTGCTCAATACCGGAGCACTGGGAGTTTTGAGGAACAGCGTCTTAACGAAACCCACAGTTAGTCTTCAAATCCTCCGAAAAATTCAGAAGAGAATAATCCCGTATACGTGTTCTGTACGACGCAGCCTATGAAATACTCTTGGTAGAGGAACATGCATAGGCAATTACCACATGAGGTGTACGGTAAGCCATTGCAGTTATCAGCACATCCGCAGAAACAAATGCCGCTGCAGGCCATTTGGGTCTGCAAAACATATCAAGAACTCCTAGGTAAGATTCCGCTCGTAAGATTCTGCTCGTAAGATTCAGCAACACAAAGCCATACAGTGCAATATTCCTTGTTACATACATACAAGTTTGAAGCATTGCAAGTGCTGAGAAAACTTTTAAGAGTCGGTAAAGATCCAAATGTGGCAAACAGAAAATAGGTCAACTATTAAATAATATCTTAACTGGAGCTGAGAAGATTAGGAAAATTAAGCATGTTTGCAAGAATACTAAGCTCAAAACAATCTGGAGTTCCATGTTCATTTTTAGTTTCACAAGGAAACAACGCAAGATCCTCAAGACACATCACTCCTATTTTGTAAGAGTCAAGCACGTACTGTTTCTGTAAAAATACAAACGTTACCTGAAGTCCCGAACTCGTCTACCTCGTAGCTCAAAGACTCCAAGAGAACCGTTTACCAACGCAAATGCAAAACTTTCAGCATTTTCAGCTTCTTGTGAATCTGCTCCAGAAAAACCATAACCCTCTTTAAAAGAGTGCGTCTCAAACAAGAGGTCGAATACTCTATAACAATCAGCTTGTGCAAAGACATGTACAAAAACAATTGATGTATTTGATGATTGTCAGAAGGTAGTTTAAGTTACCTGCAGCAGGGTTTGAGGGATTAGCAGCAGCGGCAGCAGCAGCAGCAGCTGAGGCAATAGTGGGGCGCTCTTTCATAATAGATGATTTTTTGGCCCAAGAGTTGGTTGCAGCAGCGGCTGCCTTGGGAGCTGGTGGAAGAGCCCACTCCATCACCGTAAATGGGAGAGCCAGAGACCTTACCTTCACACCCAAAAATCTATAATCAGCAACGCTCTTCTATATAACCTCGTCTACGTGAGTTGAGAGTTTGTTGATACTCACCATCTGTGGGGTTCTTGTCATGGCCCACACCTCTGCAGGAGCCTCTTTGAACAAAATTAGAAGATACCTGTTGCATGCGTCACATTCATTAGCTGTCTGGACAAGTCGGAAATGCGTATGAAAACTACAAATTGGTATTACACGGCGAATAAATTAAGCTAATGGTCTCGATCATAATATTCGGTCCTTTGCAACACAGAACACAATAAAATACCCAACAATTCACAACAGATGAAGAAATAATAACATGAATAAGGGAATCAAGCAGAGCTTCAAATAGAGCTATGTCAAGATTGTGGTTTAAGAGCCATACAAGACTTGATTCTTAAAGCCCTTGCAACACACCGTCCAAAGTTCTATATCACATTGGTCCTAATATCCGAATAGACTGCTTAAGTGAATGCTGAATAAGACCTGCCAGACGGTGAGGTGCGCAGAGCACGCATTGGAGAACGCTCTGGTTTTTGCATCAACCGAAAAAACTTGGTTTGGCCACTACGCACACATGTCACAACCACCCGGTTCACGAATCCGCCCCCTTTGCCTTTCACCTAGTGCACGAGTATGCCCCATCCACACTCTTTAAGCCGCAATCCTTTCATAATGAATAAAAACATTTATAGTCTTTCTTGATAGGTGTACTCATCCGCCAGAACAGGTAGATAAGGCTAGAACGGAATATATAAATGAACAAAACCAGTCGATTTATAAACAAATACATTGGAAGTCATTCAGTATCACAATGAATATCGCCAGCTAATGAAAAACGAGTAAGCAGTAATGCATCACAAGCTAGGGGAAATTGTAGAACCTCAACGTAAGAAAATGAGACAAGTCGTGTATTCCCAAGCCAGCGTACACCACGAACAGTCTGATTATTGTGCACAGCAAATGACGCAGTTATTGTATTTGCAGCTGTATCTACAATCTCCAGATTCCCTCCCTGACAGGCTAGTGCCACCAAGGGAACTGATACAGCCCCCGTATTGCTTCCTTCTGTCCCTGCATCACATTCCATTGGATTCAAACAGAGAAATAGGAAAATCTTTCCTAGAAATCCAAATTGCAACACACTTCACAACAAGAAAAGGCCCATTGACATCCCATCGGAGGCAGCGAACAAAGGCCAGTTAATACACGCAGCTTTGTCTCAAATATTTTGTACAATAACTCAAAATGTTCCCATAGGTATAACTGTCTCATACCAGGGCTGATGGCAAGAAGTGAGGGCATTGGGACAGCTAGAGTGGTTACAGCAGATGAAAGAAGATGTAATTGTCCTGTCAAATCCAGCTGTTGACAAACAAGACACCATAAACTCTTTAGAGCACAGAAGGCAGTAAGATCAAAAAATAAAACGCAAGAAGGTACACTAATTACTTTCTTTAGAACAACATAGGCAAGAATGAAGATATATTCCTTCCCAACTTGGCAGCAATTAAACAGACCTTGAAAATTCGATCAGAATTCGAGCCATTTGAAGAAGCGTGCAGAAGTTCTCCACTTGTATTCGATTCTCCTGAATTCGGATTCATCCCGTTTGAGGATGCAGACGCACTGTCAGAGCGCTCTTCATTGATGACCCAACGCCATAGACGACCATCATCAGTGATAGATAAGAGCGTTGCTTCTAAGGGAGAAGAAACCTTAGGTTTAAAGTGCTGGTCCTTTTGTGACAAAGCACTTGGGACAGGGATGGATTCCGAAGCTGAATTAACATGCAGTCCACCAGAATGGTCACCGTCCAAGGATACCTCCACCTGAAGTTGCAGAGGGCAATGTACTACGGCCAGCACAACCGGGGCAGGCACAGGGGACCCAATGGATGGCATCAACGTACCCATATGGCACAACGAAAAGACCTGCTGATCCCTACATTAGAATCCCGCAAAATCCATCGTCATTAAGGCAACCAAAACCATAAACGTTGTTACGGATCTTACACCAGAGACTAACTACTAGCATAATGTACGGTATACATAATTAATGTTCGAAATGAAGCTGATCTCGTCTCCCCAATGAAGTTAGCAGACAAATGTGCTGAACAGAATCAATTCGAACAAGGTGCTAAAAACGTACTCTTTTCTTCTCCAGGCGCTGGCTTTGCCATCCTGGTGGGCACAGTAAAGAACGTCACCATCGGTGCAAGCCAACAGATCAAGGAGCTTTGCACAACCGCGTGGCAAGGACGTTGAAGCCAGTTGCATGCCGAAGGCCAAATCAAAAACCACAATCTCCCGGGGCATCATGACATACAGCAGCCCTCGTCCTGTCCTGGAGTACAAACACCGGACAACAATCCCAGGTGCCGATGCTAGAGCTGGCGCTCCAGGTGACGAAGAAGACCCGTCTTTAGCTTTTTCAACCACTGTCAATTTCTCATCTTGTCCAGGAATTATATACTGCTTGGTCAGTATATCTGATTCTGAAACCCCTCCAACTAGAATAGACAGAAGTAAACCACGAAGTCCCACAAGTGAAAACTGCCGGGAATCGAAGGGATCAGCCCTCACACAACCAAGAAGCTCACCACCTGAATCAAAGCGCCATACACAACGACCTGTAGAGGGGTCCCATATATTCAGAGATGTAGGACCATGAATCACCGCGAGCAACCATGGCTGCCCATAGACCCAGCAGAGATCCTGGATACCTCGTCTTCCCTTCTCTGCATCAACCTCTAGCCACGAACACACGTCCCCTGACGCAACATCCCAAATCGCAACACGACCCTGTCGATCACCCACCGCTAACTGCAAATGAGCAGTGGAGAAATCCTGCGCTGCAAGGTCACGAGGAATCCCCTCTGGAGTCCATTGCACAGCAGTCACGAAAGGAGAGGGTTGCAAGGCAGCATTCTTCAGGGGGGGCATCGGCAAAACCGCCACGAGCTGCATGGACCGGGGCTCCATCACAACCACGCTGCTGCCTGCACCGTAAGCCACCAGTCCGTGTGGGCTGCAATGCACGGCTCCCCCATTCTCTTTGCTCGGAGGGGGAGATAACACCCACCCCACTCCCGTCCCCACCCCCGCCATCCTCAAGACCTCCTCTTCTGCTTTGGATGTTACACTGGGTACTCATCCAAAGGAAATGATCACACCAGGAGCTCACAATGCCATTGATTTTTCATGCAGTGGCTCAGTTTGGACTCCCTGCATGGTATAATTCATTTCATCTCTTTATCAACACACGAGGACAGATAGAAGGAAATGCTTCACCCTGACGGCAAACGCAATGCACTTGAGATAAAGAAGAATGCAGTCTTAATCACATAAAAGTATACTCAAACCTCTTGATTACGAAATGCTCTAGACATCCTAGAATAACCTGAACACTTGCCACACAATCATAGACTGTAGTACACTTGCCATAACTTCAAACTATGTCATATTCAAAAGTCGGGTCCGCAGCTGTAAGATCGAAGGTTTGGGTGTATATCCAAACTGACCTAAAAAAAACCTATTCACTATTTCTATGGCCACGAAACATCGTGCCTGACATAAGTACCCAGCTCCACCTCCTTGTGACAATGAAATCATATCTGTGACCTCTGTGTAGCGATCGGCACTAAAGCTTAAGTCATACTCCATATGGCGAAAATGCTCACTAGCAATTTAAAAGTGGCACCAGTCCCTACGAGAAACATTGCTCGTATCAGGTCCTGGTTCTACATAATCGAATTGGTCCAACCCCTTTCTACTTACAATTCCCGCTGCCCTGTTTCCGACACTATTTAACGAGTGTCCCTCCATTAATCACCAGATCCAAGCTGAGAAAAATCGAAGTAACTCACCTTCGCCTTCTTGGAGTCGTCCAAATCCAAAGTAATTCGCCTCGCGCCTTGTGCCAATTATTGAATGCAGCTACCTTAGATCGACTTATTCAGCAAGCATTGGCCAAGGCAAGACTCCCGAAGGAAACCCAAAACCCTCGATCTCCACCTCTATCTCCACCTCTATCTCTGAAGTACCCCAAATGCTCAAAATCCTCACATACCTCGGACCTCCGAACTCCAAACTCCAACTCCAGCTACCCCCCGAAACGCCTTGTGCCAGGACAGCAACCAAACCTCCGACAATGCAAAAAAATCCTTAAAAACACCAATTCGTCAATCCTACGCAATCTTGGAGAAATCCGCCAAAAAATCCCGACAACCTCTGAAGTTACTTAGCGCAAACTCAAACGCGCTAACTCATCCCGCCCTCTGATGACGGCGACTTGCAGGAACCCAGATCCACTCAAGAAATATTCATCACAAGCTCGTGGTCAACACTCAGAAGGGGACCATTCCTGAAGCTTCCCCGGAAGAGGCGAAGCGAAAGCTTCCTAGCAGTAGCAGCCCACACAGCTGCTTTAGCCTGAACTGAACCTTCCTACTGCTAAAATCTAGGGCAGTTGAAGAGGCCGGGAGGTATGGAACCCTTTCAATCATGCATCCTCAGCGACAGAGGCTGCGGCCTACTTTTGTGGCGTTGCCTACATGGACTTTCTCCACGCCTTCGATCGTTGCCATAGCAACTTGCTTATTCTACGTTGCACACGAATAAAAATTTTGTCCAACTGTTCACACCGTTTGCAGTCAATGCTCGCAAATCTCCATGGCACCTCCATTCAACCATTTAATTCTTCGATGATGAAGAACAAGAATATTATTCTTGTTCTGACACTCGTTTCTGGAGTTGACTTTGGAACAGTACTTGCCGTGAATAGAAAACTACAGTAGCAGATTTCAAACGCCGGTAAGTTAGCTCTATCAAGGCGAAAAGAGTGTTAAGAGTTGCAACTTGCAACCCTAAGTGGTCATGGAAGTCATTCCTTTGTTGCATTGTGCGATCGACTCAGTCATTGTGACGGCAGTCGGTCCGGTAATGTTGCACACTGACGAATGTGCAATGACTTTTCAGAATTTACGAAGCAATATCTGAGTTGTGTCGTTAGCGTGTGGTGTCATCTTCCAGCTCGCATTATTGCTCTGAGAGTTTTTGGAATTTGGACCAGCGTCTGTTTGCCATGGAAGCTTCAGTCGCCTTGCAAGCTCCTCACACGAAATTGGCAGAAGAGGATCGGAAGACATTGTCAGATCTCGTGCTCGAGTTAACGCCTACAATTGTCGCAAACGGCGGGAGGATCATGTGCAGCCTTCATACACGAGCAGTAACACCAGACAACACTTGTGTAGGATCTCGTATGATTCTGGCCTAACATCAAGATGCAAAATGACCAATAACGATACAGAATTGTCCAGTTGGTCTGAATTCCAGCAGTATCGATCATCCAAGTCCTCCTGACCTGGGATGGATATGATAACAACCACGACGCTAGCGCCAGTGCGCCACACACGATAAAACAGATTCAGATCTCAGCTTCGCAACCATAAAATCAAAGCTTCTTGCTCGTGCACCATCACGACTAATTACAAAATGCTCGTAAAGTTGAACAATTCTACCAGGAATAGTCAAATCTAAAATCAGTCGTGTCCTTCGCAATTTATTTAACACTCCTGTCAAGAGCTTGGGGATGGAATCGCCACAGATCGAGAGCTGTAATCCTAATGTGCCGATCAGGGATATCCAGTGGAATGCTGAAGTTGAGAAATTCGACCGAGAGTGCGCAAACCACGAATCAGCCGTGTCATGATCAAGTCTTGTGCCTTCGGGTGAAGAGCATGGGCGACGAGGGGCATGGAGTCAGAGTGCGCAAACGGCGATCGAGAGGAGAAACCCTAACTTGCCAACTAGGGATGTTTTCAGCAACCCTGCAACGTTGATGTTCCTCGCACAAAATTGTTGAAATTTGAGGCACCATTGAATAGTTAGGGTTAGGGTTGGCATTCCTTGCCAAAAAGTTAGTTAAAGTTAATTAAAGTTGCAAATGTGATTCGTCTGATGCCGAAATAAAGAAAGATTTATTTTCTTCATACAAATTTATTTTTTGAAAAAAAAAAAAATTCTAAAATTTTGGAATTTAATTTTAGAAATATTGTTTTGCCAAACTTATCATTGGATACAATAGTCTACGATAGTGTAATTTTTCAACATTCTCAATAGACCATGAGAAAAGGGTTTCCTCTACAATTGAAATGAATCTTATTGTGAGGTACTTGATTGGGATGATTTTCAACCTACAAGCACACTAATTATTTGAGTAATTATTCAACCCAAACTTCTCTACCGCTCCCCAACTAAATAATAATGGTTTGATTGTGGACTTCATTGCATTAAATGGGTGAATCTTCTCAACTTTATCCTATGCTTCTTGTGCTCACCATCAATGTGTAGCCCAAGGGATTATTCTATCTCTTTTCAAGATTAAGAAAATTTCTTTTGGTGTAAATGTATTTTTGGTGGCAACACATCCTTTGGTCACGGTGAACTGCCCCCCTCATTGCCCCATTCAAGAGTTATTGTGGAAAAAAAAAACTAATTTTCGTTGTAATTTTTCTAATCTCTACACCTCCCCTAGCTAAATACGGGCCATTGATTGCAAATCTAAATTCAGAATTTGTAAATTTTATCATCTAATTGCAAATTTAAAATTCCACAGTGTTTTCCCTAGAGGTAAAACAAGGCAATGAGGGGGTCGATTCACCTTGGCCACATATTCTTAGAGCTTTGGATAGGAAAAAGAAATTCCACAAATATTTGTGTGTTTAGATCCTACAATTTAAAGTTGTCCCAAGAGTTGTCTATATTTTATGATTGTATTAGGCTTCAATGCTGTGAAAACCATTTATTAATCCCTTGAGCCCCAAAAGTACAAATTATCTTGGATAATAAATGATATCTAATATGTCCCATGCATACAATCCTAAAACCACTAAATGGTTTTAGAATTTTGTAGTAATTTTTCATATACTTATGGTATAAACCTTGAAACTTCATTATTTATTAATGTTCTATAATTCTAAGTATACAAATATGTCTCTTCAAAAAGCAACTTTTTTAGCTCCAAAAATGACCTTTGAGAAATGACTTCAATAAACAAGGAACAAGACAAACTTATAAATTTGTTAACAAAAATTATAAAATATTTTATTCAATAAATTATTCAATTTCTTTTCTGTGTGTGCTTTGTATTGATTTTAGATTTGTCTAATTTACACTTCTAGCCTCTTACAACATTCATAGGTGAAAATTATAACTAATTCATTATGCCTCCAAAATTTGATCAACTACTTGCATTTTCAAGTTCATCCCAAATTGCCAATGTTTAAAAAAATTCTTCATCATCTTTTCTTGCATCTCCATTAGGTCATGACATTATTCAACTAAGTAGGTTGATTGTTTTTAAAAAATGAAGAGAAATACCCAAATATTTTGCCTCTATTTGTATAAAAAAGTTAAACAAATTTTTTTCCAAGGCTAAAGAAAACTTGTATAATAGATTCTGAAATTGAAGGCTAAGATTGAAAAAACTTAGGCAAGCAACATTTTACTAGTAGAAAATATAGGAATTTTGACAGAATTCTATTGATTTGGTTGCGTTGTTTCGGTCACTATTTTGTTGA
The DNA here is from genome assembly GCA_947034895.1 of Rhytidiadelphus loreus. Lineage (NCBI taxonomy): Eukaryota > Viridiplantae > Streptophyta > Bryopsida > Hypnales > Hylocomiaceae > Rhytidiadelphus > Rhytidiadelphus loreus. The sequence continues at coordinate 30,690,601 of OX344761.1, forward strand.
TTTCAAGAGAAATTTGTTAATAAACCTTGATGACTTTCAAAAACATTGCTAGATTATTGTTGAATATTGTTATGGTGCTACAAAGCTTAATTGGACAATATTACCTAGTTCTCCTAAGCTTTCAAGTGTGAAAGACTAGTTTGGAGGCTCTTACATCTTGAACATAATAAAAGCTTGAACTAGATTTGTTGTAGTTCACAAAATACTATTTAATGAATTTATTGTATACATGTTATTCATATTGAGGGTAGAAGTTGAAAAATAAATTTGGCATTTCATTAATCTTGATGTTCAATGAATAACAGAGATATCCTATGAACATTCAATGAGTACCATATAGAGTTTTCCATCAATTATAGGCCTCATTCAATTTTGTGCTAAGATTGAATTTTTTACCTCCTCATAATATGTTTGCACTACTTAACATATATCTCTAGTATCAACCCAAGTTCACCTTTAATGTAAATAGTTGTAAAAATTGTTTAGGTTAAACCTAAGGCCCAAAGGCATATTTCAGATAGAATTGTGAAAAACTATCACTTTTTAAGGCAATGAGAAAAAAATGAAAAAAAAATTCAACTATACAAATTTTTACTAGACTACTATAGGAATGTGTGGAAAAAATTTCAAAAACTTTGATTGCACGGATTGAAAGATTATAATGTTTGAAGTTAGAAGAAAAAGTTTTTTTTTACCTTGTCCAACAAGGCCAACAACCTTTAACTCCTCCTAGAGTGAGAATTTTACACTACACATGGCTATCTTTTTTTTGACATTTGCAACTTGTATCATGTAAGTTACATACCAACCAAATTTCAAAAATAAAGGAAGAGTTTTGCCAAAGCTACCCATACTTGCCAAAGCTATTTGGACCTGCCTAAGCTATTAGAAAAGTTAAAGGCATCATAACTTTTGATCCAGACACCCAATTGGAAAAAAGATTAAATTCCCACAAGGGGGATACATGTTCACACCTTGTGTCAAAATTTCGTGAACATCTAACCAAGATTGACTTCATAGGAACCTACTTGGATTTTCAATTGTTTGTTCAAAGGACAATTGTCCTTTAGGGGTTAACATTGTGAACATAAATACATTAATACATGCACTAAACATTGTTCTTCGTCAATGATTTGGAGGGTCAATGAGCTATGAGCCTGGGCTATGAGGTCTTCTTCAAGCTTCTATAATTCCCATCAATGTTGTACATTTATATCCAATGTCTCACCAACATCTCCAAATTAAAGTAACAACAATACAAGTAATTGTAAACATCACTCAGATTTCTTCTTTGAATTTTTTCACATTTTTGCTTTTACCTTCATACACATATATTATTTACATCAATTTCATCAAATTGATCATAAAGGAAGGTAATCTTTTAGAAACTCAAGAATTACTTTAAATGAATGAGAAGGTGTTTGGACAACTGAAAACATCCAGTTGACTCTCATCGTCATCCATAATATGGATGTCAGAACACTTCGGGTCAAATGAACCAGAGTCGAAGATTTTCCAATACGAATATCCCATACCATTCAACTCTCTGTCGTGCTCCGTCGTCGTGCTCCGTCTTCGTGCTCCGTCTTCGTCGTGCTCCGTCGACTTTGCGCCACCACCCGTAACCTAAGCTCCAAGCTTCGTTATCGCCATTTGCGGAGTACGGAGTACCTTTGGATTGTGCCTACTTTCAGTGGGTTGTTTCACCAGGTGACGATCTTCTGCGTGTCTTGTTTTTCGATTTGTGAATTATCAACTTCAGTTTTTTCTGCTGTGAGTTGAATCTTGCGGCTTTTATGGTCGTTGAATTGGTGCTGTCGTGAGTGGGAATTGTTTCTAGGAATTGTGATTGCAGGAGTGGAGTGGAGTGGTGCTGTTTTGTAAGGAATTGCGGTTTTCGTGATTGAATCTTTTTAGGGTTTTAGGGTTTAGGGTTTTAGGGTATGTGGATTGTCAATTGGTGTTAGTGTTCATGGTGTGATGATTGTTCTTCTGTTTTTCTATTCTGTATTTTGTAGGCAATAATTTTGTAGGAAGATTCGAGAGTCAGTGTGAGCTTATTTCTTAACTTTGCTGGTGGATGTTTGAAGGTATCGTTGAGAGCCGCAATGCCGACTGTCAGCGTGGGCCGCGATCGCTTGTTCGCTGCCTTGGAGCAGACTTACAGTAAGCGTTACTCTGTTTCTTGCATTTGACCTCTGCGGTACTGTCTTGCTTAAGAGATTCTAGTTACAATGCGCTTACGTTTGTGTTTACGTTGGTGCAGCTGACCAAGAATTCGATGAGCTCTGCTTTGATTTCGGAATTGAACTCGACGATGTGGTATGCGGGCTGTCTTTTTTTAATGGCATTTGTTACATTGAGATTTTGGTTTAGGGTTTAGGTTCCGCAGACAATTTTGGGATAGGGTCAAATGTGATGTAATTTGAACTCGTGCAGACCACTGAGAAGGAGGTGATGCGTAAGGAGAAGCATGTGGATGAGGAGGCAAGTGCAGATGAGGAGGTCATTTACAAGATCGATGTGCCCGCTAACCGGTATGTAGTGTGGCCCCTGCTGCCTTCATCGAAAGATTTATTTTGGAGAAAATTCAGGGGATTGTCTTAAGGTCTCCAATTGCAGGGATTTGGAGGCACTGACGAGCCCTCGGAAGCCTCACGTAGAACTTTGGTCTTTGTATGCAGTTATGATTTGCTGTGCTTGGAAGGCTTGGCGAAGTCATTGAGAGTATTCACCTTGAAAGATCCTATTCCTACTTTCCGCTTGTCTGATATTCCAAGAAACTCAGTACAGAGGATGGTTGTGAAATCAGAGGTGTGTAATAATCTGAGCAATCTATTCCATTACATGAAAATCTACACTAAATCACACTGGCTGGTCAGCAAAATTATGTCCTTTTCTGAAAGTTCTGCCATCATGAGGTCTCTTCTCTGCTTCTCGGAGATATTATAAAATCCTGGGGATGATGATGTCTCAGACGTGAATGTGCAGACTTCGTTAATCAGACCACATATTGTGTGCGCTGTGCTCCGGGGAGTTACTTTAGACGAAGCGCGTTACAACAGTTTCATCGACCTCCAAGACAAGCTTCATCAAAATTTGTGCAGGTGGGTTTACTTTTCGCTATTTCCAATTAGCTACTCATTTTTTGTTGGCGTAAGTGAGGTCAATCAACCATCGGTTCTGATGCCTGAGCAAATAGCGTGTTGAAACATTGCTTAGAGCGTTTTCAATATACTTCCCGTATATTTGGGCCAATGAGATTGGATGTAGCGTATCCCTACTGATGACTTTCAATCTGTAACTCAAAGACGTGTATCATCTTGTTTGCATGCAGGAGGAGGACTTTGGTTGCAATTGGAACCCATGACCTTGATACTCTTCAAGGTCCTTTCACCTATGAGGTGCGGTCTCGTTTCGGTTTGAATAAGTTTCCTTTTCGTTGTCGCGTTTTTGTGCAACATAGCAGGCATCCTAGTGCATGGGAGTGATATTTCAACTCAAATTCAGATCACTTTTAGTCCCTGGTATGCATCGTATGGTGTAGTTCTCCATGATATTTAAGAGGACCTGAGCTTGCTCACTTGGATAACTTTAGACTGAATGTTTTGACATGTATTTCTGCAGGCCCTACCACCAGCCGATATCAAATTCGTTCCTCTGAAGCAGGTGAACTTGTTTTTACATCCAGATGTGGATAAACATGCAAGAATCGGAGGTTAATGCTAATCGTTGGTTAGATTTATGGGATTTTACAATAAGCTTAATGGATTAGTGTAAGCCCTTTATCCTCATGTTGGCTTTTGTGTATCTGCAGACAAAAGAATTCAATGGTGTAGAGTTGATGGAGTTCTACAAGGTGACTCCAGCGTGACTAATCGTAGATTTTATTTGGTTTTTGAGTCTAGACATTGGGAGATTATAACGAAGATTGTAGGTGCTGGAAACTCTATCAAGAATAGACGAGGATTTGGATTTGTTGGCTCTCGGAGTTCATCTGAAGCAACAGAAACACTCTGCAAGACGTGAATTGATTTGTTGTGCTGTCTTTACAGTCAGACATAAAATTGAAGAAATTTTTGCCCATCATTGAAGACTCTTCCGTGTATCCTGTAATCTACGACAGCAAGAGGTAATTAAATGAGGTTCTTTTTTAAGTGTTACAGGTGTTGGAATTGACTGTAGCACTCCCTGTCTGATGAACAAGATTCTGCAAGAATAGTATTTGGTATTGCAGTTTTCATGATCTCTTACTCCTGAGGTAGAAGCAATCAGAGTTGTTTCTTACATGAAGAGACTGAGTTTTCTGTTTGGCTGTGGTTCACCAGGAGAGTTTTGTCCTTACCCCCAATCATCAATGGAGCACACTCTGCGATCTCCCTGAAGACAAAGAATGTTTTTATCGAGTGCACAGCTACGGATTTGACGAAGGCAAAAATTGTGCTCAATACTATGGTATGCTCTTGGGTTGCTCTGGCCTTTCGTACTTCTGTGAAATTCAGTCCTTGCTTTTCTAGTTTTAAATGAGCAGGTCCTGATGAAACTGTGTTTTTGCGTTGGTGCTATGTGGGAAAGGTTACTATGTTCTCGCAGTATAGCAATCCCCAGTTTGAAGTGGAACCTGTGGAGGTGATTACAGCTGATGGAAAGCCCAAGCTTTACCCAGATCTTTCACTTCGAGAGTTCGAGGTTGACATGGGGTATATCAATCGGACCATCGGAACCTCATTGACTACAAAAGAGGTGAGAAAATTAGGTCATCGCACAAATATTACTCACAACAATCCTTATTCAATTACCGGCGTAAGATTCTTCTTGACGGATGAACCAGTAATCTTTTGCTTGCAGTTCGATCATTTTCTTCGCGAATGGATTTAATGTTTCTAGTAAGTTTACGAGATCTGATTTTAACTAATGCTACGGTTCAACATTTTGGGTGCAATAAAGTCTGCAAGTTGATGAAACCTCGATGGATGTGCTAGCTGTGATCCAAGAGGTTGCGTGGAAGAGTTTATGACATAGTGAGCTTGGTGAGACATGTGCTAAATTGATGTTTTGTGGTAGGTTGCAATGTTGTTGAACAAGATGCAACTGCAAACAGAGGTGCAATCTCAGACAAGAATTCGAGTCTCTGCTCCGCCCACAAGGAGTGACGTTCTGCACGCTTGTGATATTGCCGAGGTCAGCATTAATTTCCGGATCAAATTGTTTGTATTATGTTGTTTAGCTGTTTGAGAGCGAATGAGGTACTGAAGGTGTCACGCTTTCAGGATGTTGCAATAGCGTATGGTTACAATAACATCACAAGGACAGTGCCGCAGTCACACACTCAAGGCAAAGAACAGCCGTTGAATCACTTCACCGACTTGATAAGACAAGAGGTACGAATCTTTTCCCGTGTTATATCTCTTACGTTCTGAGGGGCCTCCAGCATTGCTTATTCTTTTGAAGTATGTGCTCGTTTAAGAGGACATATCATTCTTTGAATATGGTCAGATTTCTGGTTGGTACTCATGTATTCATCTTAAGATGCTGCGGATGGTGTTACTGTTTCAGGTTGCAATGGCAGGATTCACTGAAGTAGTGACCTGGATATTGTGCTCACTTGAAGAGAATTTTAAGATGGTGAATCGTACAGATGATGGAAATACAGCTGTAATCATTGGCAACCCAAGGTCGGCTGATTTTGAGGTGACTACTGTTGACCTGATATATGTGTGTGATCTTATTGGCGACCAATTGGCTATCACGGTTGCAGCCGACATAGTATCATTACGGTCAACGAACTTCAGCCGTTATTGCAATTATCTTTACGTCTATCATCGTTGCAGTCGACAGGGTATTATTAGAAGTTCTCTCTAGAGTGGATACTTAAATGCAGATGCTGCTTGTACCATGGCAGGTAGTACGGTCAAGTCTGCTTCCAGGCATGCTGAAGACCATGGGTTCAAACAAAGACGCACCCCGACCACTGAAGGTTTGCCATTTAACCTTCCCCTCTGTATTTTCTTGAGTTCTCTATTCAAAGCTTTAGTATAGTGTTGATTCTAAGAACTGATAAATTGGTATATGTGATTTCAGCTGTTCGAGGTCTCTGATATTGTGAGAGTGGACAGCAAGAAGGACGTGGGTGCTGCTAACAGACGCCATTTTGCTGCTGTGTATTCGAATTTGAACTCTGGTTTTGAGGTTCGTTAAAATTGAGTGTATATCAAGTGGTTCTATGTAATGTTTGTCCAGGTCCCAATTCAAGACTTTGAGTATTTTCAGCCCTTCAATAATGTGGTCTTAACTGCTTTTCTGATGCTTCTGGTTTCGTGATTTCTCTCTGGATTGATGATTTTTCTTGCTGGGCGCTAACTGGATTGCTTTGTCCATATGGAAATAGGTCATTCATGGCCTTGTTGATAGACTGTTCGAAGTAATTGGTGTTCGACCTGCTGAATTTGACAAGGCGTCAGGAACCTACAGTGATGATGGTTATTACATTACTCCATCCCAGGTACGTCACTCTATTCCCTCTTTTAAATGTCCTGGTCAATTATAGACTTCTAAAGATTTTTACATTACGTGGCAGATGTCCTATAATGGTTGCAGTAACGATCTACATAATTGAGCTGATTTTCTCTCCCTGCAGGAGCCTGAGTATTTTACAGGACGGCAAGCCAACATCCATTACAGAGGTTCTTGCATTGGTTCCTTCGGTATCGTCAGCCCGGAGGTCAGTGCTCTGGATGAGTAAAAATCTGTTTTGTTGAAGGTTGTTCAGTAATGCTTGTGTGATTACCGGTATGCCGGCTTGATTTGTGCTCTGATCTCTTTTATGTTTTGAGCAGGTTATGCAGCGTTTTGACATCACGGATCCGTGCTCAGCCGTGGAAATGAACGTTGAACCGTTTTTGCAACTTTAGCGTCCTCAATTTACTTGGTTGTTTCGGCGCCGAAATTAGTTGCAGTGTTGTAGGCGGACTTTTTTCCTAAATGTTTCTAATGTAGAATATTTGCATCTGGACATTGCAGCGTTCCGTGTATTTGGACTCGGAACCTCCAGGCAGAGTTGTATGTCGTTATGTACACGACTCAACATAGTAATTGAATTCATGGTGACGAAATTGTTTGAAACGACGGTACTTGTAATTGAGCAAGTTTCTGAGGGCATGGTGGTCCTATCCCAAGGATTTGACTTGTATATTGTAACTACAAGGACGACTTCCGAGCGTTGGGAACTGCGAGTGATATACCCACACTAGATATCAAGCTCATGAGGTAGTGATAGCAGGAATGTATCCGGCTGATGTACTGTACATTGGCAATATTTCTGGATGTTCGCATAATTGCAATATTTGATGAGTTTGATTTATAAAACTAAATTGGTAATGGAAGTCAACTTCTGCCCATGTGCGGGCTTGTGAGAGAAGGTGCAAGCCTGCATCAACATGTGCAGGTTTGGTGGAGCATGTACGGTGACTGGTGCTACATTCAGAATGTCCATGCAGGTAGGGGAGACGACCCATTTCCAACCACTTACGCATATTTGGAGCGCAAGTTTTTGGATTGCCAAATTTTTCCCATGTACAGAAATAGAATATGTACAGAAATAGAATTTGGAAGGATTGTATATTTTTACAGAATTTAATTACACAAAATGTAATTACTATGAATTCTTTGGTGGAAGATTCTCTTCAATCTTCAACCTACAATAGTGATATAGAACTTTCTATTTATGACCATGGGCTGATTGCCAAATCGCCCAAGGGCTGGTTGCAATGCAGACAGCCAATCATAATGTGCTAGAACTGCTACTTGAGCAGTGGAAATAGGGTGGTCTATGGGTTGGAAATGGGGGGTTGATCAAGAATGGGTTGGCTACCATACATTTCCATGTGCAAATTTGTGGGGTTAGAACATTTCGAATGTCTGAAACTCTTAACTACCTTCAGTGACTGCATGGAAGACTTGTCATGTTGAAAGTCAATTGGCTTGAATGTAAGACAAGTGTGCTCTAGTGAATAATATTATTGTGGCAAGTGGGCAAGATATTCTGGAATGTCATTCAGAATAAAGAAGTCAAAGATAGGTGTACTTTGAGAGAGAGAGAGAGAGAGAGAGAGAGAGAGAGAGAGAGTTTTGAGATGAGTGAGAAATTTTCGAGGTTGTCGGTTTTCTCATAAAATATGCCGTTTTATTTTATCATTTGTCAACAAACCTGTTGACGCCTTCTCTTCGACAAGAATATTATATTTCCAATACTCTTGTAATCTTGTTGCTCTATTGTAACAGAAGAAACCGTCCTGAATACACGGTCTCTTATGAAAAAAAAAGGGGGTACACCTCGGCGGCGAAGCTACCCAAAAACTCTCAACTACAGAGATTTCTCACTTCGAATATTTCGAAAGGGAAAAAGCTTGCTCTTCTTCTACTCATGCCAGAAAACGCTCCCTACTCTGGTGGGTTGCAAGCTTTCGTCACAAGGAGATCGAGCGCAAGGTGAGGACGACTGCTGTTTCTCGATCACAAAAAGAGTCAAGGTTTATCAATCTTCAATTCTTGCAATTGCACTAAAAGGAGGCACGTACTGCTTTCCAAGTTGGTATCTCCCTTCAGTCGTCAGTTGCCATTGATCGATCGATCAACTCGCGTAAGTCCCTGCAATTTGCAATAGATGTTGGTGAAGCTCCTTGGGAACAGAAAGAAAGGGAGAATGGCCAGAGTCAATTGTTCGGACTTCCTGGGGACGGTTGCGCGAAATGAACAGGTCTTGGAACTTGGGTTGCAGGCACTTATCCTGCGAGGTTTTCACGTATACGCGCGGCACGCAGTAATAGCCTTTTGCTGTGAACGTTGTGGCATCGTCAGATACCATTGGCATAGGCTTCAACAGCATCATGCCCAACTGCACGTCCTGTGGACACAGCATTTCGGTTATATAACGCAGAACTGAATTGGCCGACGGAAGTGCTTGAAGCAAGACAGCTGCAAATGGGAAAAAAAATTTAAAGACAAGGGTCTCACTCACCTTTGGTGAACAGGTGCTGAAATAAGCCCGTTTTGCAGCTTCTTCTTCCACCCAACCAGAGGTTGGCATTGTTCCAGCTCCATTCGCAAAATTGTATCTCACATCCTTTTTGGACTCGCTGAACACCTGGACAGACGATAAAGCTTTCCTCTGAGTACATACTTTCGGGAGTGAATTCTAAACTTGATCATGACGCGAGGCGATTCCAAGAACGACCGGTTGCTTTGAGTGCCATGCGCGATACTAGCTAGTCTCTCATCTTGTTTCGATAGTAAGTTTTGGAGTTGCTCTGGTTGACGAGAAATTTGAACCATAGATGGGACACCCCCATTTCAAATTGCACAGTGCAGTTACTTTTTCGCATTAAACCGAAGTGCAAAGAGCAAATTGGGTTCAATTAGATGTCAAGCATAGCCCACTAGCGTCGTATCCAGTCATTCTTAGAATTCGCTCGCTGAGAAAGTAAAGAGAGTTTTCCCAGAATGATTCAGCTGACCTCCTCATGGACATCGCCAAGGGCCTGATCGCTGCACAGCATGGGCGCCGCAATGTACACTGCAACGTGAATCTTGCCAGGGTACCTCTCTGAAGCTCGCGCCACCGACTGCCCTCCGTAACTGTGACCCACTAGAATGACCTGCACACAAATTACCTGAAGTGTTAGAGACTGAGTGACCAGAATGGTTAAAAGTGGAACTCGAAGAACTGTCTGACTTCGAGGAGGTACAGACGCGAATTTACCTTTTCAGATTCTTCAAGAGATTCAAGGACGGTGTAGAGAGTCTGGTTGTAGTGGTCGAAGGACTTCACGTCATCGGCCCTCACAGTACTAATTCCCGCGCTTGTCAGGTCCACTGCCGTCACACGATGGCCAGCACTTTCCATCAAGTGTTTGGTCTTGAACCAGCACCAGGCTCCATGCTGGTACCCGTGCACCAACACAAAATGCTTCCTCCCCATTCTTACAATCAACCGAGAGAACCGACCTTGACAGAAGAGAGTGAGCTGCTCCGCTGAAAGAGCCCAACCAAGGGGTACTAACCAGCCAATCAAGCAAACATGGGCGACCGAAGCTCCCTTGATCGTTCGAGGAAATCGTCGCTCTAGCTTTGCCTGCTGGACTCATCACGGACGAGGATCAGATCAGAGCTGGAAGCAAAATACTGTACCACCCTCCAGTCAGAGAATCAAAGACCCTCCTCCAGATCGATCATTCGAGAGCACAAATACGATCTAAAGTAGCAAAGTGCCACATTATTTTAGACCCCCAAAATGCTCAACGAAGCAAGCAGAGAGACAACGTACACCCCGTCTAGAGATCACTCGGGAGCTTCGTGTACATACACGAGTGAAGACCAATGGTCAGGGTGATGATCTCCAGAGGCCTAGCTAGGACGTCGAGACACCACGAAGTTTCCACTAGAACTTTCAATCCCTATCAAGGCAAAAAAACTGGTGGAAGGGAGGCAAAGACGGACCGAGACAAACAACTTTGATGCTTTCAAGGCAAAAAAAACTCCGAGCTACGTACCATACTACTGCAACGTTTTGCCTCCAAACCTTGACACAAAAGGAAGACTAGCTACCGACTCCGGTACAGGCACTGGAAAGAAACGAACGGAAGATGGAGGACCAGGAAGATTGGATGCTACCTGCAGGCCAGATTCGCACACAACCGTGACCCTTATGACATTGTTACAGAAACAGAAAACGGGTTTCGCACGGAACACTCCCCAATGAATCCAGAGTCCAGACAAAGACCTACCTCCAAACGTACGCCAGAAGATCGAGTGCGCTCCTGCTGCTGCTAATAATGTTACAGATCTCGATGTGGGAGATCGATCTCACAGACTGAACCGCACTGGCTTCAGTTCGCACAACTTCTGCAGACAGTTTGTTTCGTGATGGAGCCTTCAGCACGAGTGCGCAACTATATATTGATCATCGATCATGTGCTGGTGGAGCGAAAACCTCGGTTGCGGCGGAGTCAGGAATGATTCATCAGCTGCTGCCTGGGAATCAAATTTAGGGAGAATGTCCAGAAATGGAATAGTTCCATTAACACTATTTTGGATTCTTCTGATTCTTTGGAGGCGGCAGGGATGGCGCGCTCCGTCTTTCTGGAAGGTAATTAACAAGCTTACCTTTACTTGTCAGTACGAATTACAACAGAGCATGGTTACTATTATCAACAAACTTAATTTTATTTTACTTTTTAAAATATTGAAAGATTGTTGTTGGCAAACTACAAGCCAGAGGATTAGAGTTCCAACGCACTTTAGCATGCATTATTTGTACATTGCATGCATGCAACCCAAGTACGAATTTTCTTAAGCATTAACTTGCAACAGGTGTACCCCAAATCAGCACTAGGCTCTCATAGACTCTTATGTTGTGATTGACTCCTCTTCCACGTGTAATGGGTTAGCCTAGAAGGTACCAGGTCCAAAAATCGCCCACCTAATGAGAGCTGGAACTGAATTTTTTGGGGAGACGAAGCTTCTTTGAATAATTTTCAGTGAATTTTCCTTGAAAGACAAGTGGAATTGGCATCTAACCCAAGTCGTTTCATATTTTTTGGAGCTTTGTGGAATTAGTTATAAAATTTTGAAGTTGGAAATGGCATGGAGGCTCTAAAATCGCCCGGCCACCTGCTAAAATGTACATTGTCTGTACGCTTGTTGAAGGCTGTGAAAAGGCAACAAGTAAACGTAGTGTACATTTGAGGGTGTGGGTGGTTTTAGAGCTTCTGCGATTTCAGAGCCTGTTACCTTACTTGTCACAAATTACAACAGAGTGTGGTTACTATCATCAAACATAATTTTATTTACTTTTTAAATTGAAAAGATTTGTTGGCAAACTACAAGTCAGAGGATTAGTTTAGTCCCAACTCGCACTTCAGCATGCACTATTTGTGCACTTCAGCATGCGCTATTTGTACGCTTTAGCATGCAGCCCAAGTACAAAAAAAAATCCTAAATATTAACTTGCAGCAGGTGTACCCAAAAAATCAACGCTAGGCTCTCATAGACTCTCTCTCGCCATGTTGTGATTTACTCCTCTTCCACGTAGTACTCGGTTTGCCCGCTTTAGATTGCGTGTGGGTTTAAGTTGTGCGTTGGATGGGGTGATCCAACGGTGCGGCGCGTTTGGTGAGGGTCAGGCAGGAGGGTGGGCGTTTGCTCCGGGACTCGTGACGAAGGTGACGGCCTGGTTTGCGAGGGAGCGGATCGGAAAAGTAATAACGAGGCTTTTGGGGGAGTTTTCTTTTGGGAAGTGTGTGCCTTCTATTTGGGGAAGAGGTCAGTGTGCACGGTCTGTGATCAGTTGGACCTTGTCCTCGGAGAGGATAGGATTAGAATTAGAGTCAGCTCTTTTTTTTTTTATTCTAGGAATTTCCGAGAATATAACACTCATAACCGTCAAAATCAGCCGACTCAGCATTGTTGGAGGCACCTATATTTTTTTAAATTAAAGTTAAAAAACATTTCTGTAGTATTAGAAATTGAAAATCATGAATTTTTCGAAAGAAAAATTATAATTTTTGGATAATACATGTAATTACTACGGAGTATGAATTTTTGAAATTGTGGAAGATGCCTAGGTCTTTGAAACTTCAATCATATGGCTTGGACCTAAAACTGAAATTTAGAGAAAATCCCATGAAGTGTCACGACATAAAAACACTCTCAGGGTTTCCCTTAGTTTGGCCAAAGAGTAGGGTACTAAAACTTGAAGTTAGACAATTCGAAGTGGAGGATCAAGATTTGGATACGATATGAATTCATATTTAGAATATTGATAAAATAAAATTTCAAAAGAAGTTCAAACCACTTTACCACGAAGAGAGATAAATCCCCACGGAAAAAATCTCCTCACCTCGAAGTTTTGCCTAACACAATAGAAGATGTTTTCCTACTTTTACTTTCTATTCCTAATTCTATCTAGAACCATCCATGAAAGTAAAATTTTCAGTCATACTTCAAAGCATTCTAAGTATGAGTTCATATTTTATCCAAATCTTTATCTTCTTGTTAGAGTTGTTTAAGTCCTAGTTTGAACACATTTGTCCAACTTTATTTGGGAGCTATCGAACTTGAGTACATTTGTCATCAAAGTAAAGCTATCTAATTTTAGTGCATAAATCCAGCATCTATATTTATCTCCAAGCAAGCTTTGCTTATACACTATTGTACATTTCATCATAAATTAGTTCATCAATCAAAGCTCATGACACCCCATCGAGGGTCATAATAGCCGAAATTTTAGAAAATCTAGTATTCATTTGAAGAGAGCCACCAAAGGAGGCCTCAAACTTTTGGATTTTTTTAAAATCCTGCCTTTGAGTTGGATCTTGTGAAAATCCAAAAGTTTGAGACCCAACTTAAAGGCTCTTTTCAAACCAAGGGAAAAAATAGGTTTTCCAAAATGCCAACTTTAATGTACCCTAGTGTGTATGAATGGAATTCAATGTACAAAAATCGGCCAAACTTTGCAAAAAAAATAAAAATAAGTTCTTGAATTCTACATAGAATTATAATGTCTAGGGAAAAATCAAGTTTGGATTTTATTCACCAAAATATCTTTTGAAATTTGAAAGGCTTTGTTGTATGTTTTTTGACATATTATTGTCAATCCAGTAAGTTAGAAACAAATCATAAAGTCAACCAGTTAAACCAAAAATGGTGAAGTTATAATTGCTTGTAATTGAAATGAAGAGGAAATTAAGTAGGCTAATAACTAAAGGGTAGAAAATGAATTTTTTCTACTCATCAAAATTGGAGGCAACAACATGCAAATCAACTAGTTTATGAAGTCACAAACAATGTAAATTCTCAAAGAAAGGCCTAAGGTAGGGTGAGACCAAATTATCTTTGACCCATGTGGAAGTGTGCAACATTTGTAAGGAGATAATGAGAATTGTTGATTAACAAAATTTTAGGAAGAGACAACTTTCTAATTTCTAGAAAATTAAGGTTTTAAAAAGGGATTTGAACTTCTTGGTTGTTTTATGTTTGACAACAAGGCAAAGTTACTACTAAATTTCACCCTACTCATATAGAAGTAAAAACATCTTGAAACTTGGCAAAAACAATTTTGACTCTAGTACAACATGCAAGTTCACTCTCATTTGAGAGGTTCATGTCACCTTCAGCCCTAAGTACAACACCAAGTAACCATTCAATGTATGCAAAAAAGCTCAAGTAGTTGCACGAGACTAGTATAATAATGTGGGGAAGGAATTTTAGAAACTTTTAATGTGGTGAAGGAATTTCAGAGGCCTCCAACTATATTGAAAATTTTAGTGTAAGTTGTATTAATTTCCACAATAATAAAATTTTACAAGTAAATCTTTACAAAAAATTTAAGGCTTGAACAAGGACATTTAACTTTTGGCCCTAGTGCAAATACAAGGAAATTTTTAATTTTTTAATAATTATTTTCCAAGAAAATAAAAAATAATTTTTTATTTTATTTTTAAAATCACCAATCTGATGTGGCACTAACACAGCACTACTAGTGCTTTGTCAGATTCAAAAATAAAATTTTAATCACGTTTTTACTATAATTGCACTGTTGATAGAAACTTTGTAGCCCATTGTTGGCCTCAAATTTTTCCTAATGTCTCATCTCCTTCCCTTGCTATTAGAACAAAGGCAAGTGTAAAGTGGACAATTAATGATAATCTTTTGCAACTAAAACTAGATTTAAAGTTAGTTAAGTGGATTAAATAACACTCAAAAGTATGAGAAAAATGTTCAAGTGGATTAGAAATTTTAATGATAATGTTACATAAAAACTCCACGGCCTCTAACAACAACTCCAACAATAAATAACAATTTGCTTTAATAAATAATTCAAAAAAAGAATTCAATTTCATAAAACCAAACCCAAAGATTCGACGGGCTATGTGAAACTCCAAATCACTTTACTATAGAACGGAGACTAACAAATTTGAAAGAGCATTTTGTTCACCCTTGAATTCAATCTTATTATACCATAAGTGTACAAAAGGATTACTATAGAATGGAGACTAACAAATTTGAAAGAGCATTTTGTTCACCCTTGAATTCAATCTTATTATACCATAAGTGTACAAAAGGATCAACACCTTTTTGCAAAAAAAAAATTTCCCAAAAAATAAGGGTTGATAGATTCTAGATATATTTTTAAATTTTTTAAATTTTAAATTACTTAATATTTAATATTTAATTACTTAATATTTAATTCAAAATTCAAAATTCCGCCAATCAATACCTCCAACAATGAATGCGGCTTGCCGATATACTGCCAAAAGTGTGGCTAAATTTAGTGTTTTTTTTGGTGTTTCCGACAAGCTGGGGAGCCACCAAGATTAGTTGGCCGGATTGAATGGCTGTATTTGGAATTTTTTACGCCTTGAAGGTCAAGCCGCACTTTTGGCGGCCATGCATGTACCTGGCCTGACGTTATTGGCTCAGAAGCTTCCCCAGTCACCAACAACTTAGTGATGGTCACATCAAAAAAATTGGAGAGGGCCACGTCCCCTTAACTCCCTAAAAGCACCAAGTACACAAAAAAATCTGAGGTAGTTGCGCATGAAGTCAATTTTGGTAGGATGTTCACACAGAAATTTGAAAACGCATCTAACTTCCGTAGTAGGAATATCATTTCTTTTTTCTTTCCCTATTAGATGCCCTAATCAAAATTGTGCATAGTACTCCATTTGGTAAGAATATCATTTTTTCTTTTCCTATTGGGTGCACTATTAACCCCTAAAGGACCAATGCCTTTATTCTACCAAAAAACACTTAGAATTTCCATTTGTATAGCGAAGAGTTAAAAAAAATTAGAATATTACTTTTGGCAGATTTAACCATAGTATCTTACACCTAACAAGTACGAAAATGTGTGGAAAGAATTTCAGAAATTTTGACCGCACATATTGCAAGATATATGCATTTAAAGTTAAAAAAACAAGTTTTTCAGCACATTGTGGGACTAGAGTATTTTGACTTTGAACCTTCTTCAATTAAATTTTTTGCACTACAAAGTTTTGAGCTTTAAACCTTTGTAAACATAAACTAAACCAAATTTTCTTGGTGGGGAATTGAGTAGAGAATCTAAGGGGAAAAAATATACAAAAAAAAATAATTTTAATCTTTAAGAAATTGTTAGGTAGATGTAGGTACAAGATAGAAGGAAAATCTAAATTATTAATATCTCTAACATGAAATTAAAATGCACTAATCCCAATGGTGAGATTGTTCTAGAAAGCAAAATAAACCGTATGGAACTTTTCTTTTCTTTTAAATTGAAAAAATTGCATTTAGAAATGAATCCTGCAAGCTATTTTTTCAAGAAGATGCTCTAATTGCCAAAAAAACAAGATTGTCCATAACTTTCTCGTAACAAATTCAAATGGAATTAATCAAAGCTTTCCATGTAGAAAAAAGTAAAACCTATGAGAGAAAAAAAATTCATTCAAAATTTGAAACTTCTTTTTGTTGCCCCCTCTTTTGTGTTTTGAGCTTATTTGGGCATAATTTTTGTTCCCAAGCCCCGATTGAAAAAAATATATTTCCATGAAGCTAATCAGTTTTTTCTATTTTCAAAAAAGATTTAAGAAAATCATGACAAAAATTCAGCCCATAGATACCTGCCCTAATCCCATTTATCCCCTGAAGGGACAGTGGTTCTTTAGGGGTTAATCAAAAGTTATGTTACTTTGGATTTTTCAAGCAACCAAGGTAAAATTCAAGTAGCATGTGCAAAACTTGTCTTCTACTTCTCAAATTTGACAAATATGTAACTGAGGGCTTGTTTACACCCAAAAGCTTTGGGTTGGAGCTCAAAGAAATGAAGTATTTTGATTGGAAGATAGCTATGGTACCAACTCAAAGTTTCAATCAAAACACTCCATTTCTCTGGACTCCAACCCAAAGCTTTTAGGTGTAAACAAACCCTAATATAATACAAGATGCCAATGTCCAAAAAATTAATAATGTTTAGGGTATGTTCACACTTGGTGTTAGGGGTGATGTTCGCAATGTGAATCTAGTCCAAAAGTAAATCTAAATTCGTTCCTAAAATCCTCAGTGACAACACTTTTTAACACCAATTGAGAACAAGCCTTTAGTGCAAAAATCTCACTCTAGGGGAAGTTAAAAGTGTGCTCATTGTCAATCTTAAAAACCACATATAAGGTAGAACTGAAATTACTATGAATTTTGGAAAGCAGAAGTTGGTTTGGACCCATGTTCAATGTGTAGACTATTCTAAAACTGCTCATTTCAAAGACTACTTCTTGCTCACTATGGCATTCTAAACCAAGCAGATGTGTCATGAAAAGAATGGAGGAATTGATAGTCGAAAATCAAGAACTTGTGTTTGGAAAATTAGTCCCATCTTCTATTGCATTTTCACCACCCTATTGACTACTAATGGGGTGTTGGTTGGTGATGGGTGCACTCCCCTTGAGGTAGTTTGCGCTCAAAAGCGACCATTTAAGAGCTGATTGCCTTTCTGGAGAAGCTAAACTCCTTAAAATAAATTTTTGGTAAATTTTTTAGTAGGAAGAGAAATGAAACTAGCATCTACCCCCCAAGTCGTTTCACATTCTTTGGACCTTTGTGGAATCAGTTACTATTTTTTGAAGTTGAAACACAGGGATCACCAAAAGCGACCATTTAAGAGCTGATTGCCTTTCCGGGAAGCTAAACTCCTTAAAATAATTTTTGGTAAATTTTCGTAGGAAGAGAAATGGAATTAGCATCTAACCCAAGTCGTTTCATATTCTTTGGACCTCCGTGGAATCAGTTGGGATTTTTTTTGAAGTTGAAACAGAGGGGGTCACTAAAAGCGGCCATGTCTTGAAATGTACACTTGTGGTACATTGAAGAAATCAAAATGTACCCCTGTGTCATGATTGCTTTTAGAGTAGACTACCTTAACCCCTTAATGCCTCAATCCTTTTTCAAAATTTGACACATTTTTGCTTATATCTTTGTACAGTAATACCATTTACCAAAATTTCATGAAATTGGGCATAAAAGAAGGTTGTCTTTTTAAAATTCAAGTGTTAGATTGGATGAATGAGAAGCTAGTTGGATGAAACAGCACCTGCCAGCCCTCTGTTCGTCGTCGGAGCACTTAAGGGTTAATGGATCCATAAATCATGAATAAAGCTTGCATCGTTAACGTTGCGTCTCTCATAGATTTCGTGGATGACACAAGCTTCTTCTTCTTAGGCCTCTCCGTCCGTGCTCCAACTAACAATCAGTCATGCGTAGGCTCGGGAAGAAGAAGAAGCGGAGCTGCTGAGAGAATGAATGATACCGTCAATCCTCTCCGCACTGTCGGTAAACTGACTGAGGCCGCAGCCTCACTCACTCACTGCCAAAGAGTGGCACTCCGGATTTGAACAATCGGAAAAAAGACTCAAAAAGACTCATTACTACTTATTAGGTGCACTGAAACTGTGACTGTGAAGCCAAGTCAGAGTTCTCATCATCAATGATGCTCAACTAACATTTCAAATGAAGGTGTGGCGGCAGCACAAGGCTCTCATCAGTCTCTCTCAATTGTTGCCACTACAGTAGCTAGCTACACTGAATAGTGAAATTAGGTTGCCCCACACTAATTTCTCATATCTAACACTTTCATACATGGTCAACTATAGTCTGGGGCAACCTAATTTCACTATTCAGTGTAGCTAAGCACAACTAGCTAAATCACGGCGTTTATAACGGCGTTGACAAGCAGCTTGGCTGCGGAGAGTGGACTACTGCAGCTCACCAATGAGAACTGCCAATCGAAGCTTAACTTACAGACAGTGTGGAGGAACCGCTATTCTCCGTGGACAGCCTGTGCACCGCACCAGTGATCTTTGTAATCATCTTGGAAGAAGCAGACAGCTTTTTTTCCTTCAGTATACTCATGTGGTGCTTGGGTGATACTCATGTGGTGCTTGGGTGATACTCATGTGGTACTTGGGTGATACTCATGTGGTGCTTGGGTGATACTCATGTGGTGCTTGGGTGATACTCATGTGGTACTTGGGTGATACTCATGTGATACTCATGTGGTACTTGGGCGATATTTGGTAATATCTATATCAAAATATCATTAGAGGTAAAATATCATTAGAGGAGTTTTGAGCCCTCTAAGTGATTGTTTCATGTTGTTCCCCATGTTGTGAACCACAAGACCCAAAGTATAAATTTAAATTAAAAAAATTAAAAATAAATAAATTTTTTTTTTAAAATAATAATAAAATGATCATAAAATAATATTATCTGACATGGCAATCTCTCTACCGTGTCAAATTGTAGTTGCAAATCTGTTCCCGAATTGTGGGAACTGTAGGGAATTTGCAATCTTTTAAAGATCTATTCCAAATCATGTCCGCAATTGCTTATTTGATCGGTTATGGGTGACTTCATCTTCATAGGCTTGTCTACCTTAAACCCATCAAACACGCGGAGGACGTTTTTCTGGTCAGATGAATGACAAAGAATCTCTCAATGTAGGACAAAAGTGCAACTATTGATCCTCCAAATTTTGTGTGAAAAGCTAACTAAAGATCTTCTACAGTAGTATGAGTTGCTTTTTTCATTTTTTTAAGCCGACAATTCACACGGTGACAAAACAGATGATTTCCACGCCACAGTGACCAGCTCATCCTTTGAAGGGTTAAGTTAATGTTGGGCTCCGTCCGGAAGAGGAGCTGCTGCATACTGGCAATCCTCTCTCTCTCTCACCAGTGATCCCAGAACTAGTTTTGGGTTTTTAGCCAAATGTTCATTTTTGGAAGATTTTGAAAAAAATTTACACCGAGGATATGTCAATTTTTTTAGCAATTGAGTGAAATTTAGCCAGTTCTAGGATCGCTGTCTCTCACTGTCCTGGCGGTAAAAGTCCACAGCGGCACCCCGGATTTGAACAACTGACTGGAAAGACTGAATAGGTGCACTGAAACTGGGAACTCAAGACCGACAGTCTGCATATAAGAAGCTCACGGCACAAAGCTCGCGCGGGTGGCCATCAGCTCACAACTAAAACGTCATCACCGCATTCATAATGACGTTGAAGTCGCTGCGTCATGCTTGGGGTTGGGTTCTCTCCTTGAGACAGCCCACTTGTGGCTGGCTGGTATGTACTTTTTTCTTTTGCAAATGGAGTTCCGTTTCATTTGTGTCAATAAATAAATAAATAAATAAATAAAATAAAAATAAAAATAATGGCGTTGACAATCAGCTTGGCTATGGAGAGTTGTAGCTCACCAAGTCATCGTACATTCAAAATGAGAAAAAATCTAGGAGAGTAGCTCCAATGTGGGCATTGTTGAAGGCATTGAAAAGTGTCAGAAAAGGGCTTGTTGCTACAACAGGGGTGGCCCAGGTGTCTTGCTTGCCACTTGCCATCATTGTGCCTCCAATGGAATAGGGGTTAGCTTAGATGCTCACCCGGTGGGCAAGTTTACCGCTAATTCAAGTAAGAAGACAAAAGCGGCTCCACCAATTGTCTTGCCGGGGTGGGCAAGCGGGAAAGGAGGAGCTGAAGTTTCACCGATATTGGTGGATAACCTCATTGGTGGAGGCTAGGGAATCTCATACATGGGGATTTCTTGTTGTCCCCGTCCCCACCCATCGGGTCGACATGAAAGTGCAATGGCTATTTTTCCCTGTAGCAACCGCTGTGAAAGTTACCTGACGACCGATACATGTAAGGAGGCCCTAGGAATGGTAAAGATAACGCTAAAGCTCTTTAATGATTTTCTAGTGAATCTCTTCAGAGAATTTGAACTTCCATGTAATTTTTTGGGCTCAGCAAATTGAGTCAAAATACCAAATAGGGACTCTTATATGTCAAGACTTGGAAGATGCAGTTGACAATAACAGTTGCATTCATTTGAGGTGCAATTTTTCTGCGCAAGCTTATTATAAGCCCCGTTTGCACCATTCTTGTGCTTGTAAACATGTTGCATTGGAGTTGTTCTAAGGTACAAACATTTAGTGTGGAGGAACATATATTTTTCTTATATAGTACACTTAATCACATAATTATATAATTTGTTTGGTTTTTTATTTTTTTTAAACAAATGAAATGGGATTCCATTGCTAATTATAAAAGTACAAACCAACTAGCCACAACCTAACAAATAAGGTAAAACCACCCATACTCAATCACTTAAGCGATTTCAAAACAAATGAAGAGCAATGTGAGGCAATGAAAACTAGAGTCTTCCAATTCCAATCAATGAAGAGAGTACTTTCCTTATCAATACTTCCTAGACACTTTATGACAATTTGGGACATGTATCATGAGTTCATGACCTTATTGGTCTTGGCCTTGAAAAGAAAAGAAAAAACATTTCATGCTTAGATTGTAAATCTATTCTAGCCTTGGTTAAAAATAATTGCACTCTACATGTTGGGTATGGCTCTTTGGTCGGGAATGGATGGTTCTACCTTAGTTTGAATGTGAGACAAGTGTGCTTCAAAGAATGATATATGAATATGGCAAGTGTGTAAGATATTTCAAAATGTCACATTATAAGAATTATGATGCTTGCAGAGGGCCATTAACTTCTAATTTCGGCACCTCTGCAATGCAGATACAAAAAAATAAAGTAAAATTTTATTTTTTAAAATTTTGAAAAAAATATATTAAATTTTATTTTTTATTTTTGAAAAATTTGCCAATCTAATGTGTTGTTGGCATGATAGTAATAGTGCCAAGTCAGATTCCAAGTATAAAATATATTAAAAAAAAATCTATAATTGCTCCGTTGGCTCCAAAACTTATAGCCTTGTTTTGGCTTGAATTCTTTCCTAATGCTTTGAAGGGAAGGTCATATTAACCCTTGAAGTTCTAATTACCATATGTGAAGGTCTAATTTGGCACCTAAGTGCCAAAATTGAGTTTCCACATTAGATTTCCAAGGGTCTATATCACCTCAAACCATTCACAAGGTGACACATGTCACATTTTTCAAAAATTACTTAATTTTTGTTGAATCTGACCTTTGTGTAGGATCCCTTGCTTGACTAGATTATTTTACTATGAATCTTCTTTAACTTAAAAAATTTTGCAATTAACATTTTGATTTAAAAAAAATTATGTTAAAGATTTAAAGTTGAAATTCTAAGAAAAAAAATTCCAAAAAAGTACTTGATTTTCATTCTTTAAATAATTGGTAAGTAGAACTCAAGTCGGTATAAGATTGAAGTAAAAATGAAATCATTAATAGTTCTAAAATAGAATTGAAATACACTAATTCTTACAATGAGATTGTTCTAATAAGCATACCTAATCCTATAGAATTTCTTTTTATGATAATGATAAAAATTGAATTCATGAATGAATCCAATATGTTATTTTCTCAAGAAGTTTCTATGAATGCTTGCAAAAGAAGAAGTTCCATAACTTTCACATTCCTAATTCAAATGGAATGAATCAAAAATATAGTATTTAAGGGAAAAAAAATTTAATAAAAATTTCAAGTTTTTATGGATTTCTTTTGCTGCCCGGTCTCCACTAGGTAATTTTTTTGCATTTGTGCATGATCTTGCAGTTGATTGGTGATACTCTAAGAGCATCTTCAAAGCAACTATAGCAGTATCCAAAACAACAACACCATGGTGTTTGGAGAGATGAAAAGTGAACACTTATTGCTTAATACCACCCAAACATTCTCTTTCACAAAACAAATATTGTAGTTTTGCTAGGAACAACAACTCTACCAAAATTACTTTTTCTTCCACAAATGCTTTGTTGGATTAGCAATGATAGAGATTCTTTTTGTTTTGGGCCACTAGGAGCCTTATAGTTGGTTGAAGGACAAAATAGCAAGTTGCACCAATGGAACAAACAAAAAATTCTCATAACCAAACAATTAATGTCCTTGCAATGCTCTTAGTCAAATCCCTTCAAAGTATAGGTTTATCCCACCTTCAAATTCAAGATACCTATTCACACTCTCTACACAAGTATGATAAATAGTTAGTGAACATGTTACAATTATCTTGTTTAGAATTTAAACAAGATTTCATCACAAGTTGCAATCAAGTAGAAGAGTCCATCCAAACTTGGTCTTCGACAGTGATTTGAAGGTCATGACACGCTCTTCAAATGTAACAAGTTTACTTGGAGTTTAGCATGGAATCACCTATTTTAAGATAGGTCTAATCCATTTTGCTAAGTGCTAGCCTATGTTACAATGCTAAATTAAGGATGTTCAAATGTTATAAATGATAGACTTGGATTAGTCTTGTACTGTATAGTTAGTTATTTTTTTATTTTTTTATTCCCTTTCCTTCATATTTTTTTTAGAATCCTTTTAATTTTACTAATACAATTGGCCATGCACACTTTCTTTTCCTTTCCCACCTAATCCCCACTCATCAATGTTTAGGATATTTTTTGAAGTTTAGCATCTAGTTTCTTTAAATTCGTAAGGTAGCAGGCTCTAAAATTAAACCTATCCACATCCTCAATTATACACTATGTGTACATGTTTTTTTTTCATAGCCTTTAGCAATGTACAAACGATGCACTGTACATTTTAGGAGGTGGACAATTTTAGAGCCCTATGCCATTTCAACTTCAAAATTATATAGCTAATTTCACAAAGCTCCAAAAAAAAATGAAATGACTTGGATTAGATGCCAATTCCACTTATCTTCCAAGGAAAATTTTATGAAAATTATTTCAACAAACATTGCCTCCCCCAAAATTTAGTTTCAGTTGTTAGGTAGGCGATTTTTGGACTCATTACCTTAAACTAAACTGTCTTTTCAAATACCCGAGTCATTTGATTATTTTCCCTCCATTATTTTACACTAAATAGAAATTTTACGGATTTTTTCCACCATATTTTCTCCAATGTTTTCAAATTACCAACACTCTTTCTTCAATGTACCAATTGCATTCATTCTACCGGTGAACTTTGACCTCTCCTTGACTCGGGCCATGTGGCCCAGCTCAAGACTCAACTCAGGGTTCGTCAACAACCATTTGCTATTGCTAATATTTGGGCCAAATTTGATCGTATTTGGCTTAAATCCCTAGTCTTGGCTAGCAAGATTAATACTAGTATTATTTGGAACAAGAAGGATACCCCTCCTTCAGTTGTTTATTCGTCTAGGTTGTCTTTTTTTTTTTTTTTCCCTTTTCTTTTAGCTCTTATCTCTTCAATTGTCCAGCCCTCGTGGCTTGGTTGTTCTTTGGTCCATTTTTTTTTAATGCAATGGTTTTCACCATTTGTTAAAAAAACAACACAAAATAGTGAAATTAGGTTGCCCCACACTAATTTCTCATATCTAACACTTTCAGACATGGTCAACTATAGTCTGGGGCAACCTAATTTCACTATTTTGTGAACTAAACTTTGACCCTATTGAAGATTGGGTAAGACGGCGCATGACCACTTGGGACGGAGAAAATCTCAGTGCCATTAAAGTTTGGGTGGACCCTCAGACAAACAGACAGACTGGGCCAGGTTTCTAATTTTAGTGCCACGTGTATGACTTTTTTTAGGTTTTAATTTGGACTCTCCAAATTTTTTTGTGGGGGGAATCATAATTTAATTTAATATAATTTAGGTCCACCAGTGAGAAATTGGGCCAGCCACTGTTTCATAGTAATATCCACTGTTTTGTTTTTTTTGTTTTTTTTCTCTAGGCGCATTCCTAGAATACAATTT
Organism: Rhytidiadelphus loreus; assembly: GCA_947034895.1. NCBI lineage: Eukaryota > Viridiplantae > Streptophyta > Bryopsida > Hypnales > Hylocomiaceae > Rhytidiadelphus > Rhytidiadelphus loreus. The sequence goes on from OX344761.1 coordinate 30,715,305, forward strand.
AACCCCTAAATGTCCAAGGCCTTTTCTGAGCTTCTAGGAATTACTCTAAACTGAACAAAAAGTCAATATTTTGATAAGTTGCATCAATTTATTTTGAATTGTAACCATAAAAATTCAAACTAGACATGTTATGGAACACATAGGAAAAGAAAATACAACAATATCACTTATGGATTGAAAGATTGTAATGTTTGATCATGAGGGTGTTAAATTGCTAAAGTGGTTTGAAGTCTTTCAATCCTCTTTTCACATGTCAAATCTAAAAAGTTGGTCATCAAAAAATATGAGGATAAAGGGACTAATAAGCATAACTCCAATCAATTTATGGCTTATCAAAATCTACTCTACAATTTTTTTAAATGAATTTCTAATGTGATTTTTTCTCCAAAATTTAGTATATTTGAGGCTTATTTACAAAAGCCTTCAGCACTCCTAAAAATCAAAATTGCCATGGACACATTTGCACAAAATCTTAAATAGAAAATTTATAATCAATCATTTTCAAAATCAGATTTTGATGCTAAAACTAGACTTCAAAAATATTTTTTCAAAAATATAATCTACTAAAATTAGCAAATGATTTAGGTTTCATTTCACTTTAAAGTATTGTTGACAACAAATATTAGTGCCTTGGGCAATTGGGGTTAACCCCTAAAGGACTAGCATGCATATTTTGGCAACATAGAAATTTTAGGCAGGTACATGTGAGTGGAGATTTGCATATTTTAGGCTGAAATTTTAATAGAGGGTGGGGACGAGGAATATCTTTCATATGCACTAAAATTCATGACATTTGGAAATATGAATAAAAAGTTATGGTCTAATATGTTACTTTTTTTTGTAAATGAGTAGTTATGGCAGATTTTTAAAAATCACTTTTCTAATAAACAAAAATTTGAAATTGATTTTCTAGAGTTATATATATGCATAAAGCTTTGAGTAATTCCATTTGGATCAATGAGCCAAAAAGTTAGGAGGAGTTTTAGTTTACATGCAATTATGTAATCTCTACTCTAAAATAAACTTTGGAGTCTTTTATTTTATTCAATTTTTGATATTTAAGAAAATAAAATAAAACCATAGGATGTAGATTGTTTATTACAACATTGCACCCATTTGATTGGCATTTTTCAATTTCATAACTAAATTCTCAAACATTTTGTATTTTGAATCATTCTCTACTTTCTATTTACTATTTTTTTCCTATATATTGTACAATTCCAAATGATATGAAAATTTTGAAGCACGTAGCCAACTTCTCTAGGAAAAAGAATTCAAGGAAGCACCACCATTTTGGACATTTTTTTAATAGAAAAGTGAGCTTGTGAAGCACAACTGTGTTGTTTTTCGCAAGATCCAAAAAATGATTTCAATAAGTTTGAATGCTTATATCTTGCAATCCACATATTGAAAATTTCTGAAATTTTTTCCTCATCTTATCTGACCAACATAAGACAAGATCCTATAGTTAGTTGTGCCTCCAAAAGTTTTTCTTTCTAAAAGTTGGTACTTGTACTAAAAATGGCAGTTTTTGAGCATTTTTGGTGAAAACATAGTCAAGGAACTTATGGGGTTAAGGCCCACAAATCAATCATCCATCACTCATCCATCTTAAATCCTAAAAATGGTAAACTTCATCCAATTATTGGTGAATTTTATATTTCTTAGAGATGATTTTGACGATTTCATCTTTTTTTTTCCCCCCCTAGTGCAAAGAGAGTCAATTTGGAAATCAAGTAAGATTTTTCTAAGCAATTGTTCACTAGTAGCAAATATTTTTGAATGATGACTCTGTTATTCATTGATATGTTTTGAAGTAAATATGAGTATTTTTTTTTACCCCAAGAATAAGGTTATGGAATTCTTTACATATAAACTCAATGGAGCCTATTTTAGGACAAACTTAATGTAATATTCTTGAATTTAAAGGCATAATCCCTTTGTTTTTTATGAATAAAGATTCCTTTCATTGTAGAACATCTTGAATGCAAGCATGTCCATGTATCGTGGGCTACTATAACATGAATATAACAATACTCTTGTAGGAAGATGGGCCTCCTCTCTTCCTAGTCAAGATTGTTATGAAGTATGTCTCATTGCATGATGGCAGGCATGTTCTTTTCTAAATCATGGGAATGGTTTAGTGTTGTAATGTCCTTCTTTTAGACCTTGAGTAACCCCTAAAAGACTCAAGAATACACTTTAGAGATTTTGAAAACTCAGGCATGCTATGTTGATTTCATGCAAAAATTCCAAATTATGGGTGTAGCTTTGTTTGAGGTCATTTCAATATATATATTGTAAAAATTATAAGTTTTTTTATTTTTTAATATAAAACAAATAGATAAAAATTAATTCTAAAAATTAATTAATTAATTATATTGGTTTGTATAGATTAATACCTACTCATATACATTTAAATCATTGAGGTGAAAGTTATAAAGAGTTTTATTTTGCAAGCAATAGAGGTAGAAAAAACATATGAAGTCATTTTTTGAACTTAATTTTGAAAATTTTAAAATAAATAAAAAATAAAGGATACCAATGACTTAAACATTCTCACTCGCATTCTCACCCGCATTCTCACCATTGGGATTAACAATTTTCAACTTCTCCTAAAAGTCAATTATTAGCAATTTAGACTTTTCATTGATTGATTAATGTTACAACATATAAATATGAATGTTTTTTGGTTAAATTTCTTCATATAAATTATCAAACCATTTTTCATCATGTTTTTCTAAAAATGTTTTAAGACAAACTTCATCTTTTAGAAAGGCTAGAAAAAAAACTATATTTTGAAGTATAAGTACATTGATCTTGGAATCAGTGGTTAGAGATTTATTAGTCCCTAATTTAGCTAACTCATACTCATGGGGTTAACCTATAAAAGATGGAGCCTATGACCATGTAATCAAACTTCAAAATCCTTCAATTTTTATAGTCTTTTTGCAACTAAATTTGGGAGGAAAAATCACACATTGTCAATAAGTAATAAAATTTTAGAGTTTTTTTTGTAAAAAGCTGAAATTATTGTAAATTTTTCAAATATGTATATAAAATACAAAGCAATCTAAAGGATCTAAAAATATTAGCCATAGGTGTATATTGTGGTGTAGAACATCATCATGCAAAGCAAATTTTTGTGGCATTCTACAATTAGAAATTCAATTGACAATAGTTGAATTCAATGTTTAGGTAATTGAAAGCTTAGGGCTACTACTTCCTACACAAAAAACAATGAAAAATGAATATTTTATTAATTTGAAAGTGATTGATCCCACCACAAAACTCTCTACATATTTTCTATTTTCTCAAGAGTCACTCACTATTTTCCACTGTGTATTGTAGTTGCGACAAAGTTATTCAAACTAAGATAAACTACCCTATTATTTTTTTGTCATAATGTAGTTGTTGCTACACCATTCATGTGCTATTGTGTACCAATAATGTGCATTTCAAATCTGAAAATGTACTTATTTCTAATTCATAAGAGCTGTAAAATAGCTCACAAATAGTCACATGGCGCAAGTATGTGTGTGCTACACTTCTCTACGTGTTTTCTATTTTCTCAAGAGTCACACTTGCTACTTTCCATCGTGTGTCGTAGTTGCAACAAAGTTATTAAAACCAAGATAAACTACCCTATTTTTTTTTTTCATAATGTAGTTGCCGTTACACCATTCATGTGCTATTATGTACCAATAATGTGCATTTCAAATCTGAAAATGTACTTATTTCTAATTCATAAGAGCTGTAAAATAGCTCACAAATAGTCACATGGCGCAAGTATGTGTGTGCTACACTTCTCTACGTGTTTTCTATTTTCTCAAGAGTCACACTTGCTACTTTCCATCGTGTGTCGTAATTTTCCATCATGTGTCATAGTTGTGGTAGAGTTATTAAAATTAAGATAAACTACCCTATTATTTTGTGTTATGACGTGGTTGTTGTTGTTCCATGCATGTGCTATTATGTACCATTAATGTACATTTCAAATCTAAAAATATACTTATTTCTAATCCATAAGAGCCGTAAAATAGCCTACAAATAGTCACATGACACAAGTATGTGTGTGCTACACTTCTCTACGTGTTTTCTATTTTCTCAAGAGTCATACTTGCTACTTTCCATTGTGTGTCATAGTGGTGGTAAAGTTATTAAAACTAAGATAAACTACCCTATCATTGTTTGTCACAATGTATTTGCTGCTAAACCAATTGTGTGCTATTATGTACCATTAATGTACATTTCAAATCTAAAAATATACTTATTTCTAATCCATAAGAGCCATAAAATATCACACAAATAGTCACATGACACAAATAGAGGTAGGGTGGCTTACCTTACCCCCAAAACAACACCGCTTGCTTGTTGGTTTTCAGACACAGTTGAAATTTGTGGTTTTTAATGACTCATCCAAATTGGTATCCAATGAAAGAAGGTCCCCAGGTAGTTTCTGAAAGTTTTTAAGCGGCAGTGGTCCCAACTGAGTACTTTAACTTTTTCACAAGCTGTGTCACCTTTTTTTTCTTCTTTTTGCATACACTGAGATTCACGAACCTCAGCCGAACCTAAACCGAACCTGAGCTTCTTTACAGCTTGTGGTGGAGACAGTGATTAACGGCCGGATTTCTTTGAATGTGGATGCAACACTTGGTGGTGGAGACACTCTTTGCACCAATGAGGTTTGGAAGAAATCTTTGAGTTGGCGGCTTCAAAGAAGTTAAGACAAACCACTCTATAAAAGAAGAGTGTAGGCAAAAATATGATCTTTAAGAAGAAAAAAATTAAAAAATTAATTTCTAATTTTTGTAGATTTATTTTTCTGCCCGGTGATGTGAAAATTATGTTTAAGATGCCATAACTTTTGCTCCCATGCACCAATTGAAATAAAATTTATATTCTCACGAAGCTCATAAGTTTTCCTATCTTATGAGAAAGTTCCAAAAAAATTCACTGAAAATTGAGATCATCGGAACTTGTCCGAAATCCATTTTGTCTCCCGAGGGGACAATGGTCTTTTAGGGGTTAAAATAGCAAAACAATAGATCAATTTTTTTCTCATTCTAATGTCAATAGAGATTGATACTTTATAAAACCAAGTATAGAATAATTTAATAATTGAAATTCTAATCCCTAAAGTCCCAAGGCCTTTTTTCTATCAAAAAACACTCAAAATTGCCATTTCAATTGCAAAGAGAAAAAAATTTAGAAAATGTTTTTTTTGCATATCAAAACATAGAATCTTGCACTAAACTAGTGTAAAAATGTGTAGAAGAAATTTCAAAAACTTTGACTACATAGATTGCAAGATCTTTGCATTTAAAGTGAAGGAACAAGTTTTTTTACACATTGCTTGACTACATTTTTTTATTTTGAATCTTCTTAGCTAAAATTTTTGCACTCTTGATTTTGAATTTATAATGTTTTATGTTTAAAAATTGAGTTGAGAGTCTAGGAAAAAATTTCAATAAACACGTGCTTAGTTTTCATTCATTAAAAAATTATTAAATAGAAGTAGATTCAAGATTAAAGGAAAACAAAACCATTTATAGGTCTAAGATGGAATTAAAACAACGTTATTTTTTCAAGAAGATGCTTTAATTGCCCAAAAAACAAGATTGTTTATCATTTTCACATCACTAATCCTAATAGAATGGATCAAAGCTTCCTAATTAGATAAAAATGTATTATATGAGAAATAATTTTTAAAATTTTTTTTGGTTGTAGCTTTTGCCTGCTAAACTAAAATTTGGGCTTATTGTGCCATAACTTTTACTCTTAGGCATTGATTGCAATAAAAACTATATTGCCCAAATGATAATGTGTTTCCTATCTTCACATAAGTTATAGAAAAGAACAATGAATATTGAGACTACATGAGCTTGTCCAGAACCCATTTTGTCCTTTCCCGTGCCTCTAACGATAAAATGGGACTTTTGGGGTTAAAAAAGACAAGTTCAAGTGAAAAAAAGTTTTTTAAAATTATTTTAACATTTAAAAAATAATTAAAGGATCTTTATTTATAATTAAAATTATTTGTTTGTGACAATACTAACCATGGAAGCTTTGCACCCGAAAAAACACAAGAATAAAACAATTCCGAATTTGAAAACGTATGCAAGAAGAGGCTCACTTCATGAACTTTTATACAATATTAAATCAACTATTTTTCTTAGGATTCCTTCCAATAATTGTATATATATATATACATACTATAACAAAATTTGTTCTTGTGCAATGCCACCAAAAAGTTTCTTCATAATGGAGGATTTTTTGAGAAAGTGTTTGGATGTCATTAGAGTTTAGCAATAATGAATTTTAGTGGATGAAAGAGTTTTAACAGACTTCTAAATGTATGGCTTAAATGTTTAAATCATAATATTAATTCCTAAATAATTCTATGGAAAAATTAAATAGTCAAAGGCAAAGTTAAGCACATATCTCTTATGCTATTGACGCCACTGCTCCATCTTCCTTTATTGCAATGGTGATTTTGTCATAGTCCCCCCCTTGCTCCATTTTTGTTGATTTCTATGATCTTTTGTATACTACTTAAATATGAAGTTTATAAAAGTAATGGTAATTTGACATTGATCTATTTGTTGTACTCTCTTACCTAATTCTCTTCCTTTTTGTTATCTACTATTTTCTTTTAATCTTTTCCTTTTCTTCTATTTTTCTAATCTTTTCTAAGTTGTCACCATTGACTTCTACTACTACTAATTGTTTCTAATTGACCCTAAGAATCAAACTAATGGCAAGACATAGGCCTCATCAATTCTACTAAGCATCTACTTAAGGCTCTAGTATCTATTTAGTCAACTATGGGTTTTGGAATCAAATAAGTTTAAAAACAACTATGATAAATCCTTGATAATGGGGTCAAATTATCCTCGTAGTAGTCAAGACCTCACCGTGGCACTTGGGACCTCACCATTGACGTTGGAACTTGCTATCCTCTCTTGGCTCTCTTTGGTCTCCTCATTTTAATACTAATAATATTTCAATTGCTCTTCCCATTTCTCACATCTGTCTTTATGTGGAATTAAAAAAATTCAACGATGCTAATAGGGCAAACCAATCATTCTCCCTATCATAGTCTAGTTTAAACTTAAGGTAGGAGTTTCTAAAAGTGCTCGGGCTCTAAAATGGTCCACCTTTTTAAATGTACACTATTTGTATATTTTGCTTTTTCATAGCCTTTAGCAATGTTCAAAGATTGTACATTTTAGAGCCCTATGCCTTTTCAACTTCAAAATTTTATAACTTAGGTAGCCGACCTCTTTCCGACCACAACCTATTTTCGCTAGTTAGACTACTTTGATTTTATCACTTTTGACAACTCATGTGGTTAGGTGACAGTTCACGCAACACAAATGTCAGGAAGGTGTACATTGAATTTATACAATGATCACAAAATGTATATTTGAAGCCACAATTATCACCTACTTTGAAGCATGGTCGATTTTGTAATCAACCTATGGTTGGAAATGCGGTGCCCTATATAACAAGAATGGATTGAACAGAATCTTTAACCCCTAAAGGACCATTGTCCCCTCGGGGGACAAAATGGATTTTGGGCAAGTTCTTATGATCTCAATTTTCAGTGAATCTTTTTGAAACTTTCCCATAAGATACGAAAACTTATGAGCTTCGTGGGAATATAAATTTTATTTCAATTGGTGCCCGAGAGCAAAAGTTATGGCATCTTAAACATAATTTACACGTCACCGGGCAAAAAAATAAATCTACAAAAATTTGAATTTAAATTTTTTTTTTTTTTTTCTTAAAGATAATATTTTTGTCTACATGTGAAGCTTTGATTCATTCCATTTGGATTAGTAATGTGAAAGTTATGAACAATCTTGTTTTTCCGGTAATTTGAGCATCTTCTTGAAAAAATAACTTATAGGATTCAATTCTGAATGCAATTTTCACAATTTTTCAAAAAAAATTGTTTGACAAGGTTAACTTTTCTATTTAGAACAATCTCACCGTTGAGATTATTGTGTTTCAATCCCATTTTAGAGCTATTAAAGATTTAGTTTTTCTTTCAATCTTAGACCTACTTGTACTGAACAATTTTTTAAAGAATGAAAATCAATCATGTTTTCTTTTTTTTTAAATTTCTAGACTTTCAACCCAATTCTTCAACACAAAAAATTTTAAATTCAAGGTCCATGGTGTAATTTTTTTCCCCAAATGGCATTCAAAGCCATCTGAAATTGCAGGCTAGTGTTCAAAAAAACTTTCTTTTTTCAACTTTGAATGCTAATATCTTCCAATCTGTACGGTCAAACTCCATGAAATTTTTACCACATGATACTATACTAGTAAAGTACAAGATCCTACGGTTAGATTCTAAAAAAAGTATTTTTTTTGTTTTTTGGGATGAATGCAGCAAAAATGGCAGTTTTGAGTAGTTTTTGACAGACGAACGGCCCTAGTCCTTTAGGGGTTAAGAAAAAAATTCATAATTATTTTGTTTTTGAAGCAAAAAAAAGGAATTTTTTTTGGAACCGGCCTCACATCTATTTATCTACAAAGGGGATTTTTCTCCTCACCAAATGCATACTGAAACTACGCTAAATTACTTAAGTGGTTGGAATGAGGTCATCTACCTTAATTCCACAAAGCTCCAAAAAATATGAAATAACTTGGGTTCGATATCAATTTTACTTGTCTTTCAAAAAATATTTCCTAAAAAATATTTCAAAATGTTTCACCTCCCCCAAATTCAGTTCCAGCCCTTAGATGGTCCATTTATGAACTTCCTAGTTCCTATCCTGCCTTATTAAGATGGTCGCATAAGTACCATTCAGTTGACCTTCAGTTGCCACATGGCACTCAAATATCTTTATAATTATACTAACTTATCTCATTCCCATCCGCATCTCCAGGGGTCACTGTACCTTAGACTGTATACTCATCACTGCACCGACTTCCTCCCGGCCAGGGTGAATTGCCCCCCTCATTGCCCCTCCAGGGCAAACCCTGGAATTTTTTATTTGCAAGGCTTTATTTTTTTTTGAAATTCTGAATTCATATTTGCAATCAAAGATCCCAAATTACTCTAGAGGGATTCAAGAATTACCAAAAAATTGGCACAACATAGGGGGATTTTTTTTCAAACTAAAGTTGACTAGGGCAATGAGGGGGTCAATTCTCCCTGAGCCTTCCTCCCAAGTCCCAATTGAACAGTTTCTTAGAGCATCGCCACCAGTTGCACGCCAAATGAGCACCGTACACAAAAGTGGCAAGGGCTTTGGAGTCCCATGAGATGTGGTTGTGCCGTGATCACATAGTGACCCCCACCAACAACCCTCTAAAATTGGATTGAGTATAAGTTTTCAAGTGCCACCAAGGCACCGGACACTGTGGCTTATTCTTGGAGCTAAAAATTTTAAGATTGAGTTTTTTGTTGAACATTGCAATGGATCTATGGATTAAAAATAAAAACTTTATCTTGTACTTCACATGAACACATAGTAATGGATTAAAAATAAAACTTTTTATCTTGTACCCCATATGAACATATACTAATGGATTAAAAATAGAAGGTTTATCTTTTACATTAAAGGTATGTATAACACATACATGTACTTGTTAATATTTGTAGAACTTATAATTTTAAGTTTGAACACATACTAATGGATTAAAAATAAAACTTTTTATCTTGTACTCCATATGAACATATACTAATGGATTAAAAATAGAAGGTTTATCTCTTACATTACCTAACATATACATATACTTGTTAATATTTATAGAACTTCTAATTTTAAGTTTGAATGAAATCTTATATAATGTTATGTTTTTATATAAAAAGTCTTTTATTATTTTTCCCATCCCTCAAGAGTGTGATGTGTGCATTGAAAAGTTTTGGTTTCAAAGCATCCACACATTCTTGAGAGTACACACGGAAAAAAGTCTTGTTCCTTAAGAGTGTGATGTGTGCATTGAAAAGTTTTGGTTTCAAAGCGTCCGCACATTCTTGAGAGTACACATGGGAAAAAGTCTTGTTTGCATTGTAGTGCTCTATGGTGTGTCTCCAAAAAATCCCACTCTTCTGTCCAGTCCCTTGCTTCGGATCCTGTGAAATGTGTAAAAAAGAAAAACAAAGTTGCTTCTCCTCTGCCTCACAAAAGTTCTTCCCTTTCTTTGCAAGCCCCCCGCCCCCCTCTCCCCTCCATTGCTTCCACGTTGACATCCATTGAGAAAATAGTCTACGTTGACTAAGAATCTAAAATACCGTGAGTTGTAATACTACCCTCTACAAAGGCCCTCCCTTGCCGTGGAAATGTGAATGTGACATGATGGACGCCAAAATTTATACCGTAACGTGTTGTTGATGTAGAGCCGTTTACCGTTAAAAAGGCACACCAAAGATGGAGTACCGTTGCCGAGAACGTTAAACAGTACTGGTGGCGATGCTCTTAAGTTAACATACAATAACTTACTACTCATGCTAACTTCAGTTAAGTCAAGGGTAGGCCTTAATTGGCCACTCACAGCTGGCCATCTAGGATGTTCTAATCACGCTCATGGTTTGAACTTTGAACTTAACCTTTAACCCTTGAACGTCGAAGGGGTGATGCTCAAAATCATCCTTTTGTATTACCGAGTGAATCATTGGTCAAAGAAATAGCAAAAGCACCTATTGGAAGTCAAAGTAGTGTAGGAGATCTTTCCTTTCTAAACCCAATTCCAAGGATGAATAGTTGCACTTTTGTCCTACACTCAAAGATTCTTTGTCATCCATCAAACATTTGGTGTCCGTGTCAACGTTCAAGGGTTAAAGGATGAAGGGGTGACCTTGGAAATCATTCCTTTTCATTACTGTGTGAATCATTGGCTTAAGAAATACCAAAAGCACTCATTGGAAGTCAAAGCACTATAGAAGACCTCCCTTTTTGCAACTAAATTTCAAGGATGAGTAATTTCACTTTGTCCTACTACAAGGATTCCTTGTCATCCATCAGACGCCAAACATCCTCCTCGACGTTGAAGGGTTGATCAATGTTTGTAACTTAATATATAAGGTGAAGGCACCCATAACTGATCAAATAAGCAATTTTGTACATGATCTAGCGTAGTGAAAGGTAAGGCAAATATTTTTAGAAATGACGGAGATTGCAAAAAAAATTGGAATTTTTTTCGCTTGAACAGAAATTACTATGAATTTTGGGAGGTAAAAAGTGCGCCAAACGCATAGCCAAGTTCTAGACTCTTCCCATTTTGATCATTCAAGAATTAATTTCGTGCTCATTGCTTCCTACTTTCTTGCTCACTTGTCATGAACTTGTTGATCCAAATTTTGAAAATGGATAAAACATGCATTCTAAAGGAAAAATGAAAAATTATTTGACCTTGGTTGGTAATATGGTGCCCTATTGATTGTTGATGGGGTGCCGGTTAGTAATGGATGCCTTCACATTAGTTATGAGAATTACGGTTCATTAGCACGTACTGTAGGTATTTATAATGGATAACTTAACCCCTACAATTTTTTGACAATATTTTCACCCAAAACACTCCAAAACTTCTATTTTTAGTATAAATACCATATTTTAGAATAAATAAATAAATTTGGACACATGTAATTATAGGATCTTGTAGTATGTTGGTTTGAGAAGATGGGGATTTTTTTTTGGAAATTTTCACATTGTAGATTACAATATATTAGCATTTGAAGTGACAAAAATCTTTGGGGGGGGGCCTATGAAAAATAAGGCAATTGCACTTCATGTGTATGAAAAAATGTCCATGTGTTGTGGTGCTTCTTGGATTTATTATTCAAAGCAAGTTGAAAATTTTTAGATCATTTGAAATTGTACAACATAAAGGAAAAAAATAGTGAGTAGAAAGAAGTAGAGAATGATTCAAAATACAAAATCATTAAGAATTAAGTCATGGAATTGAAAAATGTCAATCCCAATGGCTATAATGTTGTAATAAACAATCCACATCCTATGATTTTCTTTTGTTAATGCAATGGAGTTAGACAACTCCACTTGGTTGACTAGTGCACTAGACTTAACACACATGTGTGTTGGAACTTGGAGTTAGATAAATCCAAGTAGAAGATCAAGATTTGATCAAGGACTTAACACATGTGTGTTGGAACTTGGAGTTAGATAACTCCAAGTAGAAGATCAAGACTTGGATACAAGATGAATTGGATACAAAGTGGATATGATTGGAGAAGTATAAATAGGACTTTTACTTTAGTGGATGGTTCTAGATAGAGTCAAGGATAGAAAGCTAAAGTTAGAAAAGAAGTCCTAGTCTAGCTTAAGAAGTAATAGTCTTATTAATAATCAATCTCTATTATATAAGACGGAGCTTGGGGGTGAAGAGGCACTTTTTGGAGATGGGTCTCTCTCTATGGTCGAGTGGTTTGTAAAGCATTCTTGTTAATAAGAGTGTTGATAAGTATATTTTGTATTTGTAATTAGAGTTCATTGTCAAAGGTCCGTAACAATTAAATATTGAAAATTGAGTTAAATAAAGGGCTTCAAAGTTTATTTTAGAGTAGAAAATCCATAATTGTCCGCAAACTAAAACTCCTCAAAACTTTCATCTCATTAATCAAAATGGAATGATTCAAAGCTTTGAATTCTACATATATAAATATAGGAAAACTAATTTTAAGTTTTCATTATAAAAAAAAGATTCTTAAAGAAGTTTTTTTAGCTACTAGGATTGTCCACCAAGCAATGAAAACTACATATCATACTATAATTTTTGAACATGTAGTTAAAAGTTATGAAAATTGTTGGGCCTTAAAGCTACTCCTTGAGCACATATTTTATGAAAATTTCAAAGAAAAAAAAATTCCATTTGTAGTGAGCTGCCCCAAATCGCTATATTGCCAAAAAATGTCATTGGTCTTTTAGGGATTAATGTTGCGTTGAGGAGCCAAACTTTCTTGCCAATTTGTAATGAAAGTGATTCTTTTCTAAGTACATTTGCAGAAGCCTTGTAACGATCTTGAACATCTTCTAACTAGAACTTCATGATTTCTTGAAGCTTTAATAACCATGTTGCCAAGTCTTCAACTACCGGATTATTTTCTTTTGGAATATTCAATACATAAAACTTTGGATGATATCTATAATTAGCAAAAAATAGGGTCTATCAAGTTGAGGCGTGGATAGTGTTGTTATATGCAAATTTAACCAACATTAAATACAAGGTCTAGTCATCTTGTTGATAATTGATGGTGCAACCTAAATATTGTTCCAATACTTGATTAACACTCTTGGTTTGACCATCATTTTGAGGATGAAAAAAAAAAGATAGTTTGATATCCACCTTCAAGATTTTGAAGAGGGATTGCCAAAATTTGGAAACAAATTGTGCTCCTTGGTTTGTGATGATTTTTTTTGGCAATCTATGATATTGATAAATGTTGTCTAATAAAAGTTGTCCTATATCTTTGTCTTCTTGTAAGGAACAAAATGTACCATCTTTGTTAGTCCATGTACAATAACATACACTATAAGAAACCCGTGTTTTAGTTGGCGTTTTGTAATTTTTTTAGACGGATTTTAGGTGACGTCAGAAAAAACAACTTGTATTTTTTCACGTCCAATGTAACATCTAGATATTAATTGGTAATTGCTCTTGTATAGTACAGTAGTGGGACCCGAAGTTGGTTGCAACATAGAAGGGAAGTGAGAATTCAAAGCTTTGCATCCCATGGTGTGGTTATATTTTTTCAGAATTATGCAAGTCTTCTCCTTCAATTGTACATAATGAAAAATCCTGTGAGATTCATGAAACTTGCTAGTCTGGAGAAATTCAATTGAAATGGAGAAGGATTCTCCAATTGCACTCTAAAAGCAATTCTCTTGAGAATTCTCCTTCATTTGCATTGCGTCTCCAATTTGCACTCAATGTAACACGCAATTCTTGCACTTCATGCAATCCATTTGGCAAATATCTGGTGAAGAAGAATATATTTGGTGAAGAAGAATCGATTGACCGAGGGAGAGAGAAGAAATGATTGTCATTGCAGGCTTAGTACTTGCAAGGGTTTCAGCATTACAGAAGGGCCAAAAAAATAAATAACCTGTGGTGAATGTCTTCTAGCTGTCTACTTGTTGAGGATGCCGACTAATGTTGTAGCAGCAAAGACGAGGAAGAGAACTCCTCCGACATACGCAATCAGTTTCTCGGAGACGTACTCGCTCAAAAACGACCCTCCCAGCACTGCCAAAATAGTCGCAGCGCCATGTCCAGCTATGGCGCCTGTGACCACCTCCGCCGGCGACGACGCGGCCGCCAATGCAATTGTAGAGAAGAACGATTTATTCCCCCATTCGGCCACGAACACCAACGCAAATGTCGCAGCCACAGTACTTGCTGTAGCTTGAAACCTTAAGTTCCCATTCCCGCTGATGCCCGCAATCGCCAGCTCGGCATTCTGCTTCTCCTCTTCCGCTTTGGAGCTCTCCATGGACGCCGCGTCCACCAATGTGGACATGCCGAAGTACACCAGCAACACCACCGCAGCCAAATCGTCCAACGGCAATTGCGAATGGGGAATCAAGTTGTCCAAGTAGTGAAATGCGCGCCCTAAGGTGACGGAAATCACTGTCATCGTTGCTAAAGCTCCGAATGTACCTGAAAATACCACTATGTTGGACTTGCGAGTGGATAGAAGCGCGGCGATGAAGAAGGTCTTGTCCCCGATTTCGGAGAAGAAGATGAGTAGAAACGAAGACGAGAATCCGTTCTGGAAATCACTTAAGTCAGTGAGGGGTGCTACTTCTACGAGATTCGCTTGCTCTACGATCGTAGGCAAGCGAAGCTGTAAACCCAACAACCCGACCATCACTGCTGCTTTCAAAACCTGCAAACGCTTCCACTCCACACGCTCTTGCACCAATTTGACATACCCATTTTCTTCTTCGAATTCTTGAACCTCCTCATGGTTGCTAACCTTAGCGAATTGGCACCCCTTGCTTTGCCCTTCATTCACTACTACAGTGTGTTATGACCCCTGTTACAATCTCTGATGGATGAATGTATTGAGAGATAGATGAATGCATTGAGAGATAGATGATTGATGACTGGTCATGTTCACCAGAGATGGATGAATGCGATGATGGATAACTAATTCATAATGTAATGTGAATTAGTCAATAAGCAAAAGTTGATTGGAAATAGACATGTCTTGGTGATGGATTTATGCACTGGAGTTTGGCAACTCAAGTTGGATGACAAGTGCAATGGATAGACATCTCCAGATGATGGATTTGTGAAGTGGAATTAGGAGTTAAACAACATCAAGTAGAAGATCAAGATTAGATGAGATAGGAATGGATACTTAGAATACTTCTAAGTATAACTAAGACTATTACTTTAGTGGATGGTTCTAGATAGAATCAAGAATAGAAAGCTAAAGATAGAAATAAAGACCTAGTCTTTATTCGATATATAAGATCGAGCTTGGGGGTGAGAAGTCTCTCTCTTCAATGAGGATTGATCTCTCTCTATGGTCGGGTGGTTTGAGCTCTTGTGAAACGTTATATTAATAAGTATATTTGTGTATTTATTGTGCTTCCATTGTTATTTGAAGTTACGGATAATAGGAGGTACATAACACAGTGCTACTAGTAAACCTGGCACCCATCAAACTTGTGCTCAGATTCGTAAGCAAACGTCGTGACGAGGAGAATTGAGCTATTGCCCAACAATAAGGTGGTCTTCGAATTCTGCACAGCTAACTTACTATACTCAGTCATGACGGAGCCGATGTTTTCCCGTCCAGAACGGCTCAGTGAGCTTGAAGATAGCTTAATTGGTAGTTGTGCACAAGTGGGTCAAGCTTTAGTGGAGTTAGAGCCGTGAGTGAGAAGAGATTCCCTTTGGAATTTTAGAAGTGCAGTTCTGAAGTTTGCTTTCCGGTAGTTGAAGTCACATTTTCGTCCTTCCAAGGTTGAATTTAGGGTTTGGGGTTTATGTTCAGTTGGAGAGTAGGAATTGAAATGGCAAGGGTTTATGCTGTCAGAGTTGGAGTGGTCGTGGTTTGAATAACGGTGGCGTCACCGTATGTTGAGTAAGAAGTTAATACAGACGATGCGAGAGCGCAAGATCTCAGGCGTGGGGATGCTCTAAGCTTTGGAGCCATAGTAGCTTCACGAAGTTTTCATCCAGGAACAGAGTTGGTTCCGGAGGGTAGCTAGGCTTTTCTCCCAATCGCCCTAGAACATCGGGACGAGGTGTTCCGAGGGAGCAAGTGCTTCCCTGCCGTAGCCATCCAGTACCGTGACACCTGCTCCGCGTCCGACCTTCTGGGTTTCACAAGGTATGAAAGATCCACTTATTTGGCGTTTCCATGCAATCGGTGTGTTTACAAATGAATCGCCGTTCTGTGTGCCTGTTGCCCTAAGAGAGTTGGATCGGTTAAGGGTTTGCATGCATGATTGGGATAGCGGAATGAGATTTTTTCTTTTTCCATATTGGTGATTGTTAGATGAGGTTCGCTACGTGAAGAAAGGAAGGAGGTATCATTGTGAGTGGGACCGCTTGCAACGAGAGTCGACTCTATATGGAAACTGCACTAGTAGAAAATCTGAAATTTCTGTCATTTTGGAAGTGTTGTTTTGGACAGTCTAATAGAAATCTGTAGAAAACAACAAATTTCTATTAGATTTTGTCCAAAACAACACGTCCAAAATGACAGAAATTTCAATTTTTCTACTAGCGCTGTAACCCTAGTAGAGGTGGAGTTGGGGTTTGGGTTGTGATCCGTTATCTGTGCATCACTCGAAAATTCTGTAGCGCATCATAGGAGGTTGCGTAGCTGGAATTCACGTTTCTATAATGCTTGGGATGGTGTTGGAGGAGTGATGGTTGTGCTTTCATTATTCAGCATTGGGATCACGAAGAGTTGTGTCACAACCGAGCATTGACAACGAAAAGGAGCTACCGTAATTCTCGTGTGTCTATATGTGTTTGGGGTTGGTCAATGGTTCTTTGTTCATGTCTGAATGTAGGTAGCAACTTACTTAGGCACAGAGCAATGGCTGCGTTGATCACGTTTCATTGCGAATCGAATTGCAGTTTGGTGTGCACCATACTCACAATGGCGTGCTGGCACAACTTACAATGGTCTGTGTATTTGAGGTGCAGATAGTAGCATGGCGCGACTTTACGATGGGGAATCTAGCTATGAGGCTTCCTCCTACAGGCGCCAGTCTCATGGTAGGGGCAATCTTCTGAGTGAGTATGAGATTCATTGCTCTTACCGATTTACAAGCTTGCATGATTTCAAACAAATTTGCAATGACTTTTATACAAACTTGATGGAGGGGGACATGTAAGGGGACCTTCAATACTTGGGATTTACCCATGTGAAGGTGGGGGATATCTTCAACATTGATGAAATCCGGAGGGATATTCCCAAAATGTACATTCTATATGAATCTAGTGAGGAAATTTTGATTGTGAAGTTCTTGGCGGGTGTCATGCATGGGATATGTGCAGGCTTGTTGCGAAATTTGTTTCAATCAATGGTTGTAG
Organism: Rhytidiadelphus loreus; assembly: GCA_947034895.1. Taxonomy (NCBI): domain Eukaryota; kingdom Viridiplantae; phylum Streptophyta; class Bryopsida; order Hypnales; family Hylocomiaceae; genus Rhytidiadelphus; species Rhytidiadelphus loreus. The sequence continues at coordinate 30,732,846 of OX344761.1, forward strand.
GTCGGACTGGTATTATGTATTCTATCATAGGTGTGGGATCAACCCGTTTTAGAGGTACAAACAGATCGAAGGAGGCTGATGATGCCTTCAAGCCATTGTCTCGGCCCTCAAGAGAATGGCCTAGCATTACTTTTGAGGTGGGGGTGTCTGAAAGCTTCACACAGTTGTGCTAAGATGCCCGATTTTGGCTTGAATGTTCTGGATGGCAAACGCGGATTGTGATTGTTGCTAAGGTTGACACAACAGCAAGGACTATTGTAATTGAGAGGTGGCAGGATGGTGGAGGATCTCAAGGTCAACGACAACAGCCAGGTCGGAATACGAACGTTCCAAACCCCTATGCCCAAAATTGTTTTCCAAGTTGTATACAAGCATTGACCTTGGAAGAAGGTCAAGTTTATGTTGGTGCATCTCTTACTATCCCAGCTCCTTTGATTTATGACGTTTTGCCACGTGTGCAAGGGGCACCATTTGGGCCAAGTGATTTTGAAATAACTGCCCAAATGCTCAATGATTTGAAAGACGCCTATTGGGATGTAGTGCAATGATTTGGATGAAACCTATTGGGATGTAGTGGCTTAGGCTAGAAGACGTTGTTGGTGAGGTAGGAGGACTCTTGGTTCTCACTAATCTACAACTGTAGCAAGGCTGTGATTCCTAGTATGGTGGACACAAAAGACATGATTGGCTAAACTTTTCAATGTCATGGTTTACCTTGCCAATTTTGGAAATTAATGATTCCATTTGGGAGTCACTTGACTTGCAGAGTTCTTGCTGATGGGCAATGGAGATTGAATGAGATAAGGCTTGATTTGCACTTCCAATTGCAATTCTAAGTGATAGATTGCCAGAGTTGTTCTTAGCATTGTCTCAAATGATGGTCATGACCGATTGAACTTGCGGTTGCTGGCAAGAGTTTTTTGGGGTCGTTTTGCCTCTCTGAAAAATGGGGCTGAAAACACTCTGACTCGATGAACATTCATCTATACTTGTCCATGAATTGTCTCCTCCCGTTAAGTAGTTCTGAAAACGAGTTTTGTAGCTTAGATCAGACTTCCCTCAGAAATTTCTTTCAGCATCAGTCCTCCCGTCAATCCCTGTCTTTGGCAACTATCACAATTTCTGCCGATCGCTTCGTATGCTTCAATCGCCACAGTATGCTTCAACCGCTTCATTCTCCAAGGCATCGTCAACCTCCTCCCAACAGGCACGGGCGTCACGGCTTCCTTGTCTGTGAAGTTTTTGCTCAAGCTTCTCAGGGTAGCTTGTTTCGTGAACGCCGGCTCTTTTTGCAAGACGGACTTGGCCAAATGGATAGCCTTGCAGCTGGAGAAAGTCGCTTTGGATGATCTGCTCATTCCTGCTGCTGGGGAAGCGACGTATGATGTGGATGTGGTGTTGCAAATCTTTGAGTGCTACGTGCAGGAGCAGAGCTGGGGAAACTCGCCGCCACAGAGTTCAAGGGGGAGTATCTCTACAGGGGGGAGTGATACGAGTAGTCGAAGCTTGACGTCCAGCGTGTCCTCTAGGGACTTGAGCGACTCAGGAGACTCTGGGGGATCTAGCGGCGCAAGGATCGGCTCAAGGAGCATCATGGTCATCGCAGACATCAGAGTTTCAGTGACGACTCGACTGCGAGTAGCGACTTTGAAACTCACAGACGAAGACAACACAGGACTTAAAAAGAGTACTCTCAAACCTCTTTGTTATGACCTGTACAATACCCTGCACAGATTCAAACTAGGTCATAGTGAAAGATCAAAGAGATGGAGATCAAAAAGGTTTGAGTGTAGTAGCCAAATTTGACAGCAATCCACGTCCGCCAGAGCTTCAAGCTCGAAATTGCACTCAATGTAACACGCAATTCTTGCACTTCATGCAATCCATTTGACAAATATCTGGTGAAGAAGAATATATTTGGTGAAGAAGAATCAATTGACCGAGGGAGAGAGAAGAAATGATTGTCATTGCAGGCTTAGTACTTGCAAGGGTTTTAGCATTACAGAAGGGCCAAAAAAATAAATAACCTGTGGTGAATGTCTTCTAGCTGTCTACTTGTTGAGGATGCCGACTAATGTTGTAGCAGCAAAGACGAGGAAGAGAACTCCTCCGACATACGCAATCAGTTTCTCGGAGACGTACTCGCTCAAAAACGACCCTCCCAGCACCGCCAAAACAGTCGCAGCGCCATGTCCAGCTATGGCGCCCGTGACCACCCCCGCCGGCGACGACGCGGCCGCCAATGCAATTGTAGAGAAGAACGATTTATCCCCCCACTCGGCCACGAACACCAACGCAAATGTCGCAGCCACAGTACTCGCCGCAGCTTGAAACCCTAAGTTCCCATTCCCGCTGATGCCCGCAATCGCCAGCTCGGCATCCTGCTTCTCCTCTTCCGCTTTGGAGCTCTCCATGGACGCCGCGTCCACCAATGTGGACACGCCGAAGTACACCAACAACAACACCGCAGCCAAATCGTCCAACGGCAATTGCGAATGGGGAATCAAGTCGTCCAAGTAGTGAAACGCGCGCCCTAAGGTGACGGAAATCACTGTCATCGCTGCTAAAGCTCCGAATGTACCTGAAAACACCGCTATGTTGGATTTGCGAGTGGCCAGAAGCGCGGCGATGAAGAAGGTCTTGTCCCCGATTTCGGAGAAGAAGATGAGTAGAAACGAAGACGAGAATCCGCTCTGGAAATCGCTTAAGTCAGTGAGGGGTGCCACTTCCGCGAGATTAGCTTGCTCTGCGACCGCAGGCAAGCAAAGCTGTAAACCCAACAACCCGACCATCACTGCTGCTTTCGAAACCTGCAAACGCTTCCACTCCACACGCTCTTGCACCAATTCGACATACCCATCTTCTTCTTCGAATTCCTGAACCTCCTCATGGTTGCTAACCTTAGCGAATTGGTGCCCCTTGCTTCGCCCTTCACTCTCTCCTACAGTGCTACCACTAAACCTGTCGCCCGTCAAACTTGTGCTCAGATTTGTAAGCAGACGTCGTGACGATGAGAATTGAGCTGTTGCCCAACAACAAGGTGGTCCTCGCACTATTGTGTCTTTTCTCTGAGAAATCACGGCAGCAGGGGAGCTACACTCAGGCCGAGCCTGAGTGTAGTGGGTAGTTAAATTCTTTTGACCATTTGAAGGTTAACTATTGGAAGTTTTTTCAGAGGTTCTCAAAGGCATATATGTACCATGAGTGGATTGTAAATGCCTAAACATAATCAGCAAAAACACTTTGGAAGCTAATAATCAATTATTGTAACTTCTACAACATATTTCTATCAATCAAAAATGTAGGGCATGAGTTCTTCTGTTAATCGGTATATTTTGTTAACTTCCTTGGAACATCCTAAATGACGTATTTCAACAAGGTTTAGTGAAAGTCATATTCTCATATACATCCACCAGGGTTTAAGAGGTTACCACAGCATCTGCAGCTGAATCGCCACCGCTCTCAAAACTGAATTGAAATGGACAATCAAAGTAATGTTGCTGGGGTTGAGTTGCAAACAAGACTTGACCTGCAGCAACACGGGCACTAATTTCAACCTAAGATTCTCTGCCAGAATTATCCAAGCTCAACTCATGCGTTAGAAGAAATTCCATGGTCATAAGGTCCCCAAAGCTCATAATTCCCTATATTCACAATTGTACAACAATTAGCGGGCATTGATATTGCATCATGGCAGATGTACTCTGTGACTAAAAATACTCGATTTATGACAAGTATATGACTCTTTGACACATGGTCCACTTTTAGGGAACTGAAGAAAAATCAGGGGCAGAAGCTGCAAAGTCTATCTCTCATGAGTGATTCTGCAACCGCAGTATTGAATAATCAGGAGACCGCAGAGAGATAAGGTACTCAAGTTAATTCAATTACTGCGAACTCCGTGTTTATAACTAAATTTCCACTAGGATAGCATTTATTTCCAAAGAATTCTGACTTCAAAGAAGAGCAAAGAAGGTAATCCTTTCTTCTCCCAGTAGGCACTAAACAAACAAAAATAAAATAATTTCTAGTAGAAATATACGATATAAAACAACTCTCGCAATAATGGAATAAACTTGAGTAATAGGCATTGGGACATTACCTTGACGAAGAATCCGGAGGCCACAGTCACCAACGCTGGCAACATGCAGAATGCCGTTCCTTTCCAATAGTGCCACGATACTTCCTTACAGACAGGCCCAAGAGGTGTCAACCAAAAATCCTTGAATTCCCAAACACCTTCGCTACCCCATCACCAAGGTAGATGATACCCTTTCCGTGAATTTTCAGCATATAAACCAATACAAGTGGTACAACCATTGCAACATTTGCAACAACCCACTTGCATGATATAGACATAGTACAAATATAGTATTCTCTTAAGTTTAACAAAACCGGATTTGATCTCAAAAGTGCTTTCAAATTCTGGATGACAATTTGTAAGGGTGAGAAAATGACAAACGAGTTGTAACATTGCGCACTTAAGAATATAGATGTAAGACTGCTTTCAATGGGAGATCACTCAATAGAGCTCTCTGGAAAGTTCGTTTTGGGTAAAGAGTCAAACTCTCTTGAGATTAAATCGTTTTCTCACTCAATATCCTTCTTCTGCAATCCTTCAAACTGGGAGGTAGTAGACCACTGTTGAAGGGACAGAAGACAACCCCATTTCTATTTCACGATCACGGGCAATAGACATTTAGCCATGTTATGCTTACAACCAACTTGCTAATTGAATGCCAACCTGGTGTATTGGAAAAGATGAGTTGCTGTTGGTAATAGGTCTACCCTTCTTTACAAGACGACTCGTTAGAAACTCACGCTGTAGCAGCTCCAATAGAAATTGTTGCAGCATGTGCCTTCGCCAGGAGTATCTGTGCATTGAACTCCATCTAGCCACACCATTGGCCACGGTGTCGTGAACATGCAATCCTCAACGTATGTATTTCGTTTCTAGCTCCAAACAGTTGAATGGACTCACTTTGAAGGCAGAAAGAACGCTGATGTAAAAAATAAGCATGCTCTACAGTCTACCTTGGTACCGAGAATTAGACTATATTGTTTTTGAAGCAGACCTCCTCAGAAAAAACAGCCGCCTCTGCATGCGCCATGAGCTCTTTGGAATAGAGAGCAGGGTCAACATTTTGCTCTGCCCACCTGTTGAAAATGTCTCGATCATTATCAAGGACTGAGTCCATTTGAAGTGTGGTTATGCATCAAAACTGGTTTGTGTCAGTAGGGTAACTATTTGTGATCAATGCAGGACATCTATCACCATGCCAAACTAACATTCTCCAGGAGTTGTGCAATAGTTAATACAGAGAACTAAGAGGCTTGAGGGCCAATGACTATGCAATATCTTATCGTAGGTGAATATATATCCTCTCTGATACAAACATTCAGAGTTGCAGTTTCTTTTTCTGCACAAACAGTAGGGTGTTGACAAGGGCTACATGAATGATCTTACCCTCCGACCCCATCGGCTATCCCAAGGACACCTCCTCCGAAGTAAGCATCTTCACCACCTTTCGCAACCTGCTTAGAGAAAACCACACGCTTGAAGCCTCAAACATGATCGTCAAGAGTAGCCCAATCTAATCACACCAACTCAAGATTGCTTCTGAAGTCACAAAGCTCAAATTTAAAATCACTCAACAACAATTTCAATCAATTCATAGAACTGGGATCCCCATCAAACTTTTGTTAGTCACCGACTAGAATCTTCCAGTCAACAAACGTAAACTATCCCTAAATCCACGAGGATTTGTTCAATTGATTTAGTTTTCATTCTACACATGTCAATGCATTTTTCTATGTACGTGATTCAAAACAATCTCATGTTAGATTCAATATGCTCATCACCTTGTCTGGATGTGGCGTCACGTTTGCCCCAACCGCAAATGCCAGTTCCATACTGCATACACCACCCAAACCAAACCAAAATCAATCTATCATGCTGCTCAGCCGTGAATTTCCTGAAAAGAGAATTTTGCCTTTCAAGGCAAGACCACTTGAAACATTAGAGCAGATATGGCATTGACCGCGCACTTCCCCATCTCCACACTTGCACTGAATGCGAAAAAATTGTTCATGCCGTAAGAAATTCGATTCACTTGTGCAATTCATCCACATCGTTCTCAATTGTAGAGTTCCGCGAAACTTTTCCCACCTTCCACTCTTTCCGTACGTGAAAATAATGAGCGGGCACAGCTACAGTGAAGGGGAAGCACTATTTCCCAATTTAAAAAAAATTCGATTCTCATCACGAAATCAACATAATCCTTGAACCATTTTTCTCGTGGAGGGTTTAAGCCTCCCTCGTCAATACTTTCAAATCCCTCGACACCATTCCACAACACATCACTTCTCGCAATCACAGCACAGAGTTAAATTTCAACCCAAAAATCCGACATCACCCCTGCAACCATCCAATCCCCCAAAAAATCACCAGAACCAAACCCAACAATATTCCCCAGCAGCTCCACCAATCGAGCATTTCCCACAATGAGCTCTTCTCACAACAAGCGCCTCCTACAGCAGAAATTCAAACCAACCAAACCAAACCAATCCCAACAAAATTCAAAATTCAAAATCCTGTTTGTAGAGTGAAGATTGATTGCTAAGACCTGGCAAAGTCTGCGGCCGTTTGATCCTGGGAAGCGGAGACGGCATTGAAAACCAGGCGATTGCAGGAGTGGGAGGCCAATTGGAAGGAATGAAAGCTTGAGTTTCGACTGCGAGAGAGCTGGCTCCACTGAGCGGCGGGAGGAATAGAAGCTCGAGGAGGGAATTGGTGGGCAATGGCGGGTGTCGCCATAGCCACGGGATGGAGAATTGCAAGGGGAGCTTCAGCAGGCGAGCAATCTGTGCGAGACGGGGCTGAAGAAAGAAAAGAGAGAAGCGTTACAGGAGACTTCGTTCCCCAGCCACAGGCCGAAAAGTTACTGCGTGATGTTCACAAAGCGAAGATTGTGAGAGACTCGACAGTTTCATTTGGAATGTTCATCCTCCACTTGATTAAGGTAACAACACCTAATTAGAGGTAAGCTTAGTCACACCTTCTTCACCCCATTCTCAATCTTCCGAAAATTGGGGTCAAGGGCATTCTTCCGTCAGCTCTTCATGCCAGGGTGAACTGACCCCCTCATTGCCCCGTTTTACTCCTGGGGAAAACACTGTGGAATTTTTTATTTGCAATCAGATGATCCCGCAAACCACTGGTAGAGTGGTTTGCGAGTGGCCAGAAGCGCGGCGATGAAGAAGGTCGCGTCCTTGATTTCGGAGAAGAAGATGAGCAGAAACGAAGACGAGAATCCGCTCTGGAAATCGCTTCAGTCAGTGAGGGGTGCCACTTCCGCGAGATTGGCTTGCTTTGCGACCGCAGGCAAGCAAAGCTGTAAACCCAACAACCCGACCATCACTGCTGCTTTCGAAACCTGCAAACGCTTCCACTCCACACGCTCTTGCACCAATTCGACATACCCATCTTCTTCTTCGAATTCCTGAACCTCCTCATGGTTGCTAACCTTAGCGAATTGGCGCCCCTTGCTTCGCCCTTCACTCACTCCTACAGTGCTACCACTAAACCTGTCGCCCGTCAAACTTGTGCTCAGATTTGTAAGCAGACGTCGTGACGAGGGGAATTGAGCTGTTGCCCAACAACAAGGTGGTCTTCGAATTCTGCACAACTAACTTACTATACTCAGTCACGACGGAGCGGGTGTTTTCACGTCCAGAACGGCTCAGTGAGCTTGAAGATAGCTTAACTGGCAGTTGTACACATGCAGGTCAAGCTTTAGTGGAGTCAGAGCCGTGAGCGAGAAGAGATTTCCTTCGGAATTTTAGAAGTGCAGTTCTGAAGTTCGCTTTCCGGTAGCTGAAGTCGCATTTTCGTCCTTCCGAGGTTGAATTTAGGGTTTGGGGTTTATGTTCAGTTGGAGAGTAGGAATTGAAACGGCGAGGGTTTATGCTGTCAGAGTTGGAGTGGTCGTGGTTTGAATAACGGTGGCGTCACCGTATGTTGAGTAAGAAGTTAACACAGACGATGCGAGAGCGCAAGATCTCAGGCGTGGGGATGCTCTAAGCTCCGGAGCCACAGCAGCTGCACGGAGTTTTCATCCAGGAACAGAGCTGGTTCCGGAGGGCAGCCAGGCTTTTCTCCCGATCGCCCTGGAACATCGGGACGAGGTGTTCCGAGGGAGCGAGCGCTTCCCTGCCATAGCCATCCAGTACCGCCAACACCTGCTCCGCGTCCGACCTTTCGGGTTCCGCAAGGTATGAATGATCCACTTTTTCGGCGTTTCCATGCAATCGGTGTGTTTACAAATGAATCGCCGTTCTGTGTGCCTGTTGCCCTAAGAGAGCTGGATCGGTTAAGGGTTTGCATGCATGATTGGGATAGCGGAATGAGATTTTTCCTTTTTCCGAATTGGTGATCGTTAGATGAGGTTCGCTATGTGAAGAAGGGAGGGAGGTATCATTGTGAGTGGGACCGCTTGCAGCGAGAGTCGACTCTACATGGGAACTATAACTGGTAGAGGTGGAGTTGGGGTTTGGGTTGTGATCGGTTATCTGTGCATCACTCGAAAATTCTGTAGCGCTTCATAGGAGGTTGCGTAACTGGAGTTCACGTTTCTGCAATGCTTGGGATGGTGTTGGAGGAGTGATGATTGTGCTTTCATCGTTCGGCATTGGGATCGCGAAGAGTTGTGTCACAACGGAGCACTGACAACGAAAAAGAGCTACCGTAATTCTCGTGTGTCTATATGTGTTTTGGGGTTGGGGTTGGTCAATGGTTCTTTGTTCATCTCTGAATGTCGGTAGCAACTTACTTAGGCACAGAGCAATGGCTGCGTTGACCACGTTTCATTGCGAATCGAAATGCAGTTTGGTGTGCACCATACTCACAACGGCGTGCTGGCACAACTTGACGATGGTCTGTGTATTTGAGGTGCACAGAGTATTTGAGGTGCACATAGTAGCATGGCACGTCTTGACGATGGTCTGTGTATTTGAAGTGCAGATAGTAGCATGGCGCGACTTTACGATGGGGAGTCTAGCTATGAGGCTTCCTCCTACAGGCGCCAGTTTCATGGCAGGGGCAATCTTCTGAGTGAGTATGAGATTCATTGCTCTCACCGATTTACAAGCAAATTTGCAATGACTTTTATACAGACTTGATGGAGGGGGACATGTAAGGGGACCTTCAATACTTGGGATTTACCCATGTGAAGGTGGGGGATATCTTCAACATTGATGAAATCTGGAGGGATATTCCCAAAATGACCATTATGTATGACTCTGGTGAGGAAATTTTGATTGTGAAGTTCATGGTGGGTTTAACCCATGAGTCATGTGCAAGCTTGTTGCAATTTCTTTTCCAGTCAGTGGTTATGGATCGGACTAGTAGTAGGTATTCTATAGTAGGTGTGAAATCAACCTGTTTTAAAGGTAACAAAAGATCGAAGGAGCCTAATGATGCCTTCAAGCCAATGTCTCGGCGTACAAGAGAATGGCCTAGCATTGCTTTTGAGGTGGGGGTGTCTGAAAGCTTCACACAGTTGTGCCAAGATGTCCAGTTTTGGCTTGAATGTTGTCGAGGGCAAACGTGGATTGTGATTGTTGCCAAGGTTGACACGACAACAAGGACTATTGTAATTGAGAGGTGGCAGGATGGTGGAGGAGCTCAAGGTCAACGGCAACAGCGAGGTTGGAATGTGAACACTTCGAACCCCATTGTCCGAAATTGTTTTCCAATTTGTATACAGGCATTGACCTTGGAAGAAGGTCAAGTTTATGTTGGTGCATCTCTTACTATCCCAGTTGCTTTGGTTTATGACGTTTTGCCTGGTATGCAAGGGGCACCATTTGGGCCAAGTGATTTTGAAATAACTGCCCAAATGCTTAATGAATTGAATGACAACTATTGGGTTATAGTGGCTTAGGCTAGAAGACGTTGTTGGTGAGGTAGGACTCTTGGTTCTCACTAATCTACAACTATAGCAAGGCTATGATTCCTAGTATGGTGGACACAAAAGACATGATTGGCTAAACTTTTCAATGTCATGGTTTACCTTGCCAATTTTGCATGAAGTAACTTGCATCTGCTTTCAATCGGTTTTTCTAATACTTCTCTCTTGTAAGAGTTGTATTCCTTGTAAGCTCTATTTTTTGTTAATTATCTGGAGATTATGTAATTGCATTGTAGGACATATTGTTTAGAGGCCTGGCGTTGTGCACTGTGTGCAAGATCAAGTAGTTGTATTTCTGACGCGTAGAGGACACTAATAATGAATTCCGTCTTTTGAATATTTAAAATCTACAGAAGTGTACCTTTCATGACATTAATGCTTCTACTCGAAGGAATGGCAATGTTTCTCGTTCTAGCGTTGTTGACGGTAACGCAGAGCTCTTTGTTGAAGTTTATTCCAACAATACCTTTTGCGGCTCGAGAACTCAACGGTTGCTAATATTTCTTGTTTTCTTTATTGCCTTAGCTAGTCTTTCAAGTGAACAAGTTGGCCTCTTGGTAGAGAGTTTGTCACACCTATATTTCAGCATTCTGGACTTGAGTGGGTCCTTTAACCCCTAAATGCCTGAGGCACCACAATATGGTGTTTGCAAAACTTTGAAGTTAAATAAATCCTAGCCAATTTGCTATTTTTAGTAGTTTATATTTTTTAAATGTTCTTCTTGAAGTCTAGTTTTGCCTCCAAAAGTCCGATCTTGAAGATAAATGACAATGATTTTTCTATAAGAGATTTTGTGCATGGGTACCTTGTGCAATCTTGACTTTCCATAGTGTTAAGAGCTCTTGGAAATGAGCCTCAAATACACTAGATCTTGGAGAAAAAATCACATTCTAAATTCATTTAAAAAATTTGTAGAGTGAATTTTGAGAAGTTGTAAATTGATTTGAGTTCTCCAAGTTAGGCCCGTTAACCTCATATTTTTTTGGTTGTCAACTTTTTAGATTTGACTTGCAAAAAAGACTTCAATTCCTTTTTGCAATTTTAGCACCCTCATAATCAAACGTTATAATCTTTCACTTCATAAGTGATATTGTTGTGCTTTCTTTTCCTATGCAATCTCTAACAAGTCTAGTTTGAATTTGTACGGTTACAATTTCAGAAAAATTGAAACATCTTATCAAAATGTTGGCATTTTGTTCAATTTAGAGTAGTTTTCAGGAAGCTGAAAACATGCCTTGGGCATTTAGGGGTTAAAGCAGCATTTCCATATTTTACTCATGCAAGATTTTTCTCGGAAGGGCACGACATTTTTCGTGTTCTTAGAGATTGCTGTTCGGCACTGACCCATGCTGGTGGTTACCTAGTAGACTGCAAATTCTGGGTACTCATCCATGTGGATCTTCTGCGAGCTATTGCTCTTGTCGATCACAGAGCATCTTGACTCCTTCATTTTTGGCGACCTGGGGAAATCTCATGGTGCTGTTGTATTTTCACAAGGTGCCTGTACAATTGGTGGCAAGAGGACTCGGAGCTGGACTTACGCCCAGCCTTCTGCTAAACCTTCGGGAAACTGCTGCTGCTCAACACCACCCCCAGTTTGGGGAGATTCAAAAGCTATGTCCTGTGCTGGTGCTGCTATTGGGTTCGTATTCTCAACGATTTCTTCCAAGGGAGGATTCTGATGTGAGCCACGAGCACTGTGATATCGTCCATTTTGCCACCTACAAGTTGCGACACACCATTAATTGCAGTCTGATGTACGGTTGGGACACACAAATCGCCACGGGGGGTGGAGTTGAGAGAAGTTCATGCAGGTCAAATGTTGAAATTGTATTGTAACCAAATGAAAGAGGGTTCAAATGCATCAAAGAACGTGCTATTTGGATATTTTATGCAAACATTATGCATGCTCAAAGTTTTATTAGTGGATGACCTTCAACCAACAGTATTAGATGTTGTGGTTGTCTACACCATCCTAATCAATATTAGAGTTATCTTTGAAGTTCAACATTGCTTCAGGTTTATAATCGAATCACCAAAAACAGACAATTATTCATGGCACTAGAACATTATTCATGAGATTCATTCATACCCATTCATTGAAACAAAGTTAACATCCCCAGTTTGAATGATGTTAACCTTGCAACGTCTGAATCTTCTTTTGAATCTTTGCATATTTTTATTTTTATTATTGTACAAAATATCATTTACTCACTATCTTCAAATTCGTCATAAATAAGGTTGTATTTTAAAGATTCAAGTATTATTTTGGTTTCGGATAAATGAAAACTCATTTTGACAAAAGACCACCAATGAAGAGCTTGCATGTGGTGACTTATGTTCCAACTTACATTCTATCAATGTGACTGAAGTTTTGCCTCGTGAGCGTCACTCAATTTACAGAGTTCTTTACATTTACGATACTGGAGAAACAACAACAATATCAAAATTGACCAAACTTTCAAGGTTATGTGTGAGATGTGCTATAGAATGCTACGTTAAGGAACCTCGGAAATGTACAACAATTGATCTATGCACTGATTTTGTGCAGCTTACCACACTGTTTGGCTGACTCCATTTCAGAACCACCAAAAATACTGAGAACAGCCTCAATATCCCGATCGTACATGTTAATCGAGTATTTTTAGTCACAGAATACATCTGCCATGATGCAATATCAATGCCCGCTAGTTGTTGTACAATTGTGAATATAGGGAATTATGAGCTTTGGGGACCTTATGACCATGGAATTTCTTCTAACGCATGAGTTGAGCTTGGATAATTCTGGCAGAGAATCTTAGGTTGAAATTAGTGCCCGTGTTGCTGCAGGTCGAGTCTTGTTTGCAACTCAACCCCAGCAACATCACTTTGATTGTCCATTTCAATTCAGTTCTGAGAGCGGTGGCGATTCAGCTGCAGATGCTGTGGTAACCTCTTAAACCCTGGTGGATGTATATGAGAATATGACTTTCACTAAACCTTGTTGAAATACGTCATTTAGGATGTTCCAAGGAAGTTAACAAAATGCACGAACCAAATAGTTGCGGGCGGCGACACCGACAATTTTTCCGAGTTTCCCATCGGGGACAGGCGGGAAGGGGGAACTGTTCAGGTGTCCTGATTGGTGGCATGCACTTCTCGTCGCACCCCGGGATGGCCCTAGGACTCCCGGTTTCAAACTTAGTTTTTTTCTGAATTGTATTTTGTTCAGTACTGTCTTTGTTACCTTCTCCTCTCAGATCTGCAGTTGCCACTCTTAACTTACCTGCTTTGACTGAAGGGGGGCCTGGGTGAATTGATCCCCTCACTCATCCACATGGGAAAATGTTTTATTTATTTTTATTTTTCCACATTTGATAAAATTTGGAAATTTGGAATTCATATTTGCAATCAGAGGCCCCAAATTAGCTAGGAGAAAGGTGTGGGAGATAAATTAATGAAGCACAAAATTGGGGAGGGGGTCTATTTTTTTACTTGCACCCTAGGAATGACTGGGGGACAAGTGAGGGGGGCAGTTCACCCCGGTCCTTTGAAGTTAGGTATGTGGGCCAGGGTGAAATGACTCCCTCGCTCATCCCTTGTTTTATCCTATGGAAAAACACTAGGGGCAAACCGCCCATACCTAATCACTTATAGTATTTTTTGATGTGGCTACAACATGAAGGCCTAAAAAAGTCTTATCATGTAATGGCATTAGGGGAAAAATGAGGCCTCTGAGAGACCGTCTAACCATGGTTCCCTTTGCTGCAAACCATGGACAGTCATAATATTTAATAAAAAAATAAAAAATATTAATTAATTAATGCTTATTAAAGCAACAATCTCTGTGCCATGTTGGATTGCTGCTTCTGCGACGTTCCCACAGTTCGAGAACGTCAGGGAACTCGAGATCTCTCAATGGCCTGAAAAATTCCCTAATGGATTTACATCCCAGGGAGATCACTTAGTGTATCTATAAGTAACTATGTGTGTTAAAGTGATTTTTTGCCCCCCTATATACTTTTTAATAAACTATAATTTGAACCTAAAATTTTGAGCTTTGTTTAATAATGATTGTAGCTTTCTATTGCCAAAAATTCCCAATTCAAAAAACATGTGAAATGATTTGTAGAATAGGTTGAAAAATGAACTAAAATAGCATGTTTTTCAACTCAAATATTTATAGAGAACACATTTAAATGACCATTGCATCAATATTCAAGAAAAATGAACTTTAAATAGGAAGTTATTTTCAAGAATTTTTTGTTCATTTTTTAGACAATTTTTTCTTATATAAAATAGGGGTGTGAAAGTTATTTTCACCTCTACAGTGTAGTTTTTTACTTCAAAAATTTGTAACTAATTATAATTAACGAATAAAATTATCAATAATTCAAAACATAAACTTCCAAAGTAGGGAAATATATTGATATTTTTTTTTCCTCCTTTTATTTAAATTTTAGGATATAAGATAGGGGGTCCAAAATCTTAACACACGTAGGTTCTAAATGGACACTCTAAGTGATCTCCCCGAGATTTACATTCAAAAGGTGGAAGTTGCTATTGTGACCATGAATTCTAACCAATGTAGCCCAAATTTCAGTTATTTGAATTTTTTTTGTCGCGGGTTGATGCAAGACTTTGATGGATCATTCCCTACGTATTTGTAACTAGTCCTTTACTTGTTATGGGGAGGTGCCTCAAGCAGTCGAGTTTCTAAATATTTCAAAGAAACTAAGGTGAATCACCCTATACCATCCATTGTGTCCACTCTTAAGAAATGGCTCTATTACAATATTGCATTCAACCTATAACATACCTTCTTCAATAAATGAGATTTGGGTCCCATGGCTTTAATGTTTTGGCAATTTTAGAAATACTGTAACCGCTTGAATTGGATAGGATGATAAGTATAGATGCATTTTTTCATGATTTTGCAACAATGAGCAAATTCTTTTGGACCATTTGAAAACAACACACTTCAAAATTCATAACAATTCCATATTTGTGAGAAAATTATAATTTCAATTGCTATTACCTTCTCTTACAATTTCTAATCAATGAAGAAAAAAATTCTTTTGCAACCATTCGAAAGTTTCAAGGCACTAACCATTCTGCCCATGATCATCCATTTCATACTGAACAACTTTGGATCTTTCTATTGAACCATCAAGAGTTCAATGCTGATCTTGTTCAAAAGAAGTTATTGTTCCTTTGGGATTTTTTTTAATGCAAACTTGTTGTTGGTACTTTACATAAAAGCACCAATTCCCAACAATATAAGCGAGAGAGTCTATTTTTTAATACCACAAGCCAAGATTGAATTAGTATACAAAAAAACAAATACAATTAGAGATGGTTGCAAGCTACCAAGAGAAAGATACACTAGAAGAAGATTGCATTGGTCTCAACAAAATCAATTTGATGTTTTTCTGTGATTTGTTGTTTCCGAGCACAAAATTGGTTTATTTTGTTGAGACCAACGCAATTTTCTTCTAGTGATATAAATGATCAAAGTGAGATTCCAACAAGCATCCCAAAGCGGTTTCTTCATTCATGTATATAAATTGTATATTTTGAAAATTCTAGACAAATAGATGTCTCTAGTTTACATATGAGCAGTCTTGTTTATTTTGGTCTTGAAATGGCAAGCAATTGATAGATTTTTTGAGATTATTGGACAAAATCATGTGAACTAGAAAGCTAATTGCAAACATTACAAGAAATATGACCCCTCTAAAAGGTTGCTAGTTTCGCAGCCCCCATCTGCAATTTCGGTGCAATTAGGGATTTTTTTTTTAATCTAATGTGGCACATCAACCTGACAACTTTTTTAATATTTTAATATTTTTTTAATATTTTAATATTTTTTTAATATTTTAATATTTTTTTTAATATTTTAAAAATTAATTAATTAATTAATTTTTTATATACTCACACTATGCGGCTGCTGAAAATCAAACATTGTAATGAGACCACCTTTGCAAGAACATGTAAGGTATTCACACCTATTATTGTTACTAATTAGAATTGAGTATAGCTACTGTATTCAACCCCTAAAGATCAATTGTTTTTTGAATGAACAATTGAAAATCCACATAGGTTCTTACAAAGAAGGTTTTGGTTGGATGTGAATATGTACCCCTTTAGTGGGAATATAGGGTTTTTTTTTTCTAATTGGATGCCTGGTTCAAAAGTTATATTGCCATGAACTTTTTTACCACCCAAACAATTTGGGCATCTTTTGGTAAAACCTTCGTTTACTTTTGAACTTTCGCATGTATGTAACTAATAACATATTGCATACAATTGTCCAAAAAAAATTTAGTTCTGAAAACACATTTTAAGAGGAGTCAAACTTTGCTAGCTATATTGGGGTGGTTTCAAAAAATATATTTTCTTTTAACTTCAACAATTTTATCTTGCAATATGTAAAGTCAAAGTTCTTGAAAATTTTCTCACATATTCCAAATGTTTGCTTGTAATTTTTCATTGCTTAGATTTCAAATAAACATTTTCCTCATTGCAGAAGAAATCACCAAAAAATGACTAGTATATTATTAGTTTACTTAACCTCCTTGCATGGTAGGATAATTTAGAGTAAGTTAGACATCTTAGTTGCATCTAAAATTTTGTAAGAACAAATCTTACATCATATACTAATGAATGATAAAAATCCTCATTTTTTGGTAAAACAAAAATATTCAACTATAGGTGCTCAAAGTTTATTGACCTTATTTCACAAAAATTATTTTTATTTTTTTCTACTTCAAATGTTATAATTTTTCAATCCATGTTGTCAAATGGGTTGAAAGTTTTTCCACACATTGATTTACTTGTTTAATACAATTTTGTTTGTTTGGAATTCAAAAAAAAGTTTGAATTTTGATTTTGGACAATGCATTGAAAATTGTCAGTTTGGAACTTTTCTTCTTCCCCCAAATCCCCCAAATCCTCTAGTCTTTAGGGATTATTCCTATTATTGGATATTATAAGCAATTGAGAAAGGATTTTGACACACTTTAGTATCTATTATATCGATAAAATGTGACTAAGTCATGAATTTTGAAAGTAATGTCTTTAAATGTATCCAAAAGCAACACTTGGAACTCATGTTTTGTTGCATTGAAGGCAATGTTGATTATAGGTGTATACACCTTAGTTGCAACATTGCTATTCTACTTACCCCCTAAAGGTTTTTGACTATGTTTTCACTAGAAATGCTCTAAAACTGCCATTTCTAGTATAAGTACCAAATTTTAAGAAAAAACAATTTTGGACACATGTGACCATAGAATCTTGTAATATACTGGTTTTGAAAGATGTACAAAAAAATTTAGAAATTTTATCCATGTAGATTGTAAGATCTTAGCTATTGAAGTGACAAAAATCCTTTTTTTGGCCTTGCAAAAAATCAGGCAGCTGCACTTCACAAGGTCACATTTGTATGAAAATAAGTCTATATTGTTGGTGCTTCTTCAGATTCAATCTTCAAGGCAATTTGGTTACATGTTTGAAAAAATTCAGATAATTTGGAATTGTACAACATATAAGAAAAACATAGTAAGTAGAAAGAAGTCACTAGAAGAAAAACACGTCCGGCACAACCAACTACTATGCAACTAGTGCCCTATGCAACTGTCATGCAACTAGTTTCCTCTCTATTTGCACCAAATCTAATGTAGTTGTTTTGTGTCATTGTTTTACAACATTCATTCATTGTTTTAGTTGCAAAGTAGTCATTCTGTAGTTGCAAAAAAAGACTAGGAAACAACTAGTGTCCTATGCAACTATTATGCAACTGTAAAATGACCATAGTTGTTTCCTAGTTGTACGCTAGTTGTTTCTTAGTTGCACTCTAGTTGTTTCCTAGTTGCTTTCAAAGTTCATTCCCATTCGTGTTATATCAATTGACCCATATCAATTGTAAAGAGTACCATTAGATTGAACATATAAGACTTGTAAGTTGTTATAGTCTTATGTAATGAATTCTTTTGATAGAATTCTAAGATTTCTATAATTTGTGGGTTTCTACAATTTGTAGATTTTGTATATAAGAATTTAAAAAATAATTAAAATTCAAGAAATTTTACAAGTTCTACAAGTTGCAAACAAGTTGTACACAAGGATGAAGTTCTTTGTATGGTGTCGGATGACAAAAAACCTTGCAACTAGACTGCAACTAATGCGACTTGTCCACTGCAACTACGGACTCTACATTGTCACCTAGTTGCAAACGTCCTATGCAACTACAAAATGAGTTGCATACTGTAGTTGCAAAACCCCTCATTTTCTTCTAGTGAGTAGAGAGTGATTCAAAATACTAAATTGTTAAGAATTTAATTATGGAATTGAAAAATGTCAATCCCAATGGTTGCAATGTTGTAATAAACAATCTACATCTTATGATTTTATTTTTTTTCAAAAATATTGAAAATTAAGTTAAATAAAGGACTTCAAAGTTTATTATAGAGTAGAGAATTCATAACTACTTGCAAATTAGAACTCCTCATAACTTTCATCTCATTAATGAAAATGGAATGATTAAAAGCTTTCCATGTATATATAACTCTAGACAACCAGTTTAAAATTTTTATTTTTTAAAAGAATGATTTTTTGAACTATCCATTGAATAATGAAAATTACATATGATGCAAGAACTTTTTAATCAAGTAGTCAAAAGTTATGAAAATTGTTGTGCCTTAAAGCTACTTCTTGTCCCTATGTTGTGTGAAAATTTCAAAGAAAAAAATCCATTTGTAGTAAGTTGTCCAAAATCACTATGTTGTCAAAAAATGTATTTTGGTACTTTAGGGGTTAACTCCTAAATGCCTAAGGTACTAAATTTTGGTCCTAACAATACTTTGAAGTTAAATTAAACCTTACAAAGTTACTATTTTTAGTAGTTGATATTTTTGAAATATATTTTTTGAAGTCTAGTTTTAGGCTTTTAGCATTAGAAATCTGATTTTGAAAATGAATGATTATGATTTTTCTATTCAAGATTTCGTACAAGATTGTTCATTGCAAATCATGATTTTTTAGTGTTGAGGGCTCTTGGAAATGAGCCTCAAATACATTAGAACTTGGAGAAAAAATCACATTAGAAATTAATTTAAAAGAATTGTAGAGTAGATTTTGAGAAGCCGTGAATTGATTTCAATTATGCATGTTATGCCCTCTAACCTCATATTTTTTTGGTGACCAATTTTTTTGTTTTGACATGCTAAAACATAATTGAAAGACTTCAATTTACTTTCAGACTTTTAACCCCTAAAGGACCAAGGCCCTTTTTCTGCAAGAAAACACTCAAAACTGCCATATCTATAGCAAGGAGTTAAAAAAATTGAAAATTGTTTTCTTTTCATATCTAACCGTAGGATCTTACACCTAACTAGTATGAGAGTGTGTGGAAAAAATTTCAGAATTTTTGACCGCTCAGATTGCAAGATATCTGCGTTTAAAGTGGAAAAAACAAGTTTTTCAGCACATTGCGGGACTAGATTTTTTGACTTTGAACATTTTTAACTTAAAATTTTTGCACTACAGAGTTTTGAGCTTTAAATCTTTATAGTGGAGAATTGAGTTGAGAGTCTAGGTAAAAAAAATTAAAAAAAAAATTAATTATCATTCTTAAGAAAATTGTTAAGTAGAAGTAGGTATGAGATAGAAGGAAAATCTAAAATATTCATATATTTTAGATGAAATTAAAATGCACTAATCCCAATGGTGGGATTGTTCTAGCAAGTAAATCAGACCACGCAACAAAAAAAAAAAAAAATTTAATTGCATTCAGAAATGAATCCTACAAGTTATTTTTTTCAAGAAGATGCTCTAATTTCCCGAAAAAGAAGAATGTCCATAACTTTCTCATAACATATCCAAATGAAATGAATCAAAGCTTTCAAGATATACAAAAATATAATCTATGGTAAAAGAAATAATATTAAAAAAAAATTCAAAATTTTGTCCATTTTTTTGGGCTACCTGAGTTGCCCACCGTCCCCTTGTTTGAGCTTATTTGGTCATAACTATTGTTCCCGAGCACCGATTTTGAAAAAAATTATATTCCTACAAAGATAATCAACTTTTCTACCTCCAAAAAAAATTTCAAAAAATTAGGAGAAAATTTCAGCTCGTAGGTACTTGCCCAAAAACGCATTTGTCCCCCGAAGGGACATTGGTCCTTTAGGGGTTAACACCTTCATGATTAAACATTATATTGTTGTAATATTATGTTCTGTTTTTTTTTTCTATGTGATCTTTAGCATGTCTGGTTTGAATTTGTACAATTACAATTTTAAAAAAATTCATAAAACTTATCAAAATGTTGACATTTAGAGCAAATTCCAAGAAGCTCAAAAAAGGCCTTGGGCATTTAGGGGTGAAAAGCATCCCATACTTGAACTTCAATCCATACTTGAAAATACTTCAACTTAAAATGTTAGGAATGAAGAGAAGAAAAGAAAGCACTGGGGTTGGAGTGGCGACGTTGGTCGCAGGCGGAGTTATGGCGTCGTTACATTGCAGATCTCCTTGCTTACACCAAGGACATTGTCATCTTCGAAAGAGTGATGCTGTCGACTAGTGTTGTGTACACCTTGGGAGTGCGACTGGTAGTTTCAGTTTTCAAAATGGACCGCCCAGCCCTAGATCGATAGCTTTTGCCCCACTGTTTTCTGAACCCTAATCTTCAGACTAGAAAGTACAAAAGTTTTGTTAATTCCACTTAACAAAGATGGGCTCGTATAGGGATATAGTTAGAGATGGTGGACACTACAATGCAGATCAGTTCATGGAGCTCCACCGGCAACATGCTAGAAACGCGAGACCTGGATACCCTACCTCTCAAATGAAACAACGAAGTCAGGATATTCCAGACGAAGGACAACGTCAGTGGCAGAATCATAGAAGTTAGGTACCTGGAGCCCAACAACGACCAATATCAAATCTACCCCACTTCAACAGGAGTCCTCCGAATCGTCACAGATCTCGACACAAACCTCCGGCTCAGGAGGTGCCAACTCACTGAGCTCCTCAACTCAACTCGACGCCAACAACAGAGTGTGAATTCGGCCCACTTATCAAGCTACAGAACTGGGAAGGAAGACTTATTCAGCCCAATAAGGTATTGTCCTACACTGCTTTCGATTCCAATGCGTTTAGACAAGAAATCATGCATCTGAAAGAGCACATCATGATTGCGTGTTTCATTGGAGGAAATATTGTCAGCTCCACCATACACTCGTGGCTAGAGGACCTGGGATGCCAGATCTCCTCCAACTTTGTGGTGCTACAAAAGCCAGCAGGAAATGGGTTTTTTTATGTTAAGTTGGACTGAGCCTTAGCGGTAAAGAAGACTATCGGCCTTCATCTACACAATTTCAAAAGAGGAGCAGTAGCGTACCAACCCTGGCAAGTATCCTTTGACCCAACTTTGCCACAAGGGAACTTCTTTCTTCACTGGCTATCCTTACACAATCTACCATTAGAGTACCTTTCATTCTCATCAACCATTGCAAGCACCCTAGGTCAAGTTTTAGACTGAGACATCCCCAACCTAGCCTTGAGTTCACATAAGTTCTGCATAGCACTTAACTTCTCTCAAGGCTGGATTCACCAGCTCTGCATTATTGACACCCAAGGAGATACTGCCACAGTTACAGTCTCGTATGAAGGAGTAGAATTGAGTTGCAAGCAATGCCTTGATATCACACATTCAACCAGAGACTGCCCTAAAATTATCCATATACCTACAGAGAAGACAGGCTTTGTTCCCCTAGAAACTTGCAATGCTCAATCTGCCTCACATTCCACTACCACTAGAAATACTCCTATGCATATACCTTCTTCTAGAGCCTCGTCTAGGAACACTACCAGTCGACGTTACAATCGTCAAAGTTACCATCGAAAGCGCATCTAATAATCTCCACCGTTGCCTGATGCAAATGGATTTACGCCGGTCCAGTATCACAAACATGAGTACTGACGTAGGAAAGCTCCATCCCCTAC
The DNA here is from genome assembly GCA_947034895.1 of Rhytidiadelphus loreus. Classification (NCBI taxonomy): domain Eukaryota; kingdom Viridiplantae; phylum Streptophyta; class Bryopsida; order Hypnales; family Hylocomiaceae; genus Rhytidiadelphus; species Rhytidiadelphus loreus. The sequence goes on from OX344761.1 coordinate 30,754,808, forward strand.
AAGTTCAAGCCACTACTGGGCTCGTCGAGTCTTCACAAAAAAAAGACGAGAAGACTTGGAGAATCCCAACAAACAACCAAAGTCAAAAAACGCAGAGTCTTCTGCTTCACATCCTCAAGAACCATCCCAACTAGTTTCTCCGGTTCATCAATCCTCTGTCGATAACTCTCCTCCATCGACTAGCACCCCCCTGCAAAGCACAAATGAAACCCTTCCCCTCCCCCGTCTTCTTTTGCTTCATCACAAACCCTCACATATTTCTGATCTAGATAATGCACCTATGGAGATTGAAACCCCTGTAACAGCCCCCCCCCCAAACTACATCCCCCGATCCCATAGTTCAACCCACAATACCTATATCTTCCCAGATACTCATCAGACCACCTCAAACAGATCCTTCCCCCCATCTAGATAGCTCGGCCCTTGAACGGCAGGACATACTAGCTCTTATCCATGTCCAAACAACTCAGAATCCCCCGCTCTTAACCACTCCATTGCCCTCACCCTCCCAACCAACCAACACTCTGGATCTAGCAGTGGGAGCTACAATCCAAGCATTCCATTACTGAAAAAACAAAACAATACCCCAAGTTTTTGACCCATTACTTGATGAAGAGCAATTCGAAGATGCCTTACTGAACCTCCCGGATCTTCGAGGACAACCACGACTCAACTCACCCTCCACCAACAATGGGTCATCGCTAGCAATTAGATTGTTTCAGCATATCTCAGGCTCACTCCCCTCATATCCGGATGAGGATCCAACTCCGGACAATTTCCATGCCGGTGGAGATTTCTCAGTGAGGCATGCCAAAGCGACTGCCCGAAAACGCAGAGGGGAACAATCTCAACACCCGTAGGACAAAGTGGAGCTAGTCGCTACAGACCCAACCATGGATGTTTGGGGATACATGAGAACAAGAGTGACAGATCGTGTAGAGAGCGCAAGGAATACTCTCAATCCGGGCAATTATGAAAATTAGAATCCTTTCCCAAAATATAAGGGGCTTGAACGACCCTTTAGCGATAGATAACCTCAAAAATTACATACAAAAAAATCCAATAGATTTCCTATTTATACAGGAATACAAACTTAGAGGGGAGGGTGCTCTCAATCTTGGTCGCAAGTTATAGAAGCGGGCAACATCCTTCTACTCTGATGCCGAGCCAGGATATACCATGGATGGTAACCAAGCCGGCAAAAGAAGAGTGACCTCGTTTATCTCGCCCAGATGGTCGCATTTTATCTCGCAATTGGGCTCTTTATTTGGAGGAAGAGCCATTTGGTTCATCCTTTCGAGGATCCTAGGGGGAGACCTGGGCTTCATTAATCTATATGCTCCAAATGAGCCCCATGCACAAAGATTACTCTAGGAGACAGTAAGTAGAGAAATCCCAACAACATATAGATAGGTTTTACTTAGGGACTTCAACACAGTTGAACGGCGTTGTGACAAATCAAGCATTTGTGGGAAGACCATGCTTAGCCAAGAAAGGTTACTATTCAATGGCCTCAAGGACCTGCTCCACATTGACGAATATCCCAAGACGAATCCAAGCCTTATGTTCTCATGGGACAACACCCGTAGTGATGGGGCTAGGGTCATGGCACGCCTTGATAGAATATACATATTTCCGGACTCCCCTATGAGCCCACACAAGATTATCGAGTATCGAATCAGAGGAGACCATACAAGATCGGACCATTGTCTTGTTTCAATGGTTATTGAGTTAGCACAACCAGCCTCCTGTCCCAATAGATGGAAAATGTTGGCACAATTCTTCGATGAAGCTAGAATCCAGATCCATCAAACCTGGTTAGAAGCCCCAGCCCACTTGCCCTTTTTATCTAAACTTAAGCTAGTCACTCGATTCTACAGACACTTCTGCGTGCAAAAGTCTTGTAGCTTTAAGGAACTAGAACGACACTTGAGTGCTTATCTAGATAGCAAGACCATGCTCCTACAAACTCTCCCACAATCAACACAGTTACAAAACGAGATTAATACGATCCGTTCCCAACTAGCAGAATTCGAAAAGCGGAAGATCAAAGGTCACAAAATTCGCTCAAGAGCACAGTGGGGGCTTCATGGCAATAAACTCTCTACTAAGTTCTTCCAGGCCACCAGAGAGGCTCCGAAATCCTCTTTCATCACAGAACTAACGAACAGCCAAGGTATAGTTTATCAAGAGTCACTACAACAAAAACAGTGTTTTACGACTGCAGTGAGTCGTAAAATCAAAAAATATGACTCGCGCAGAAATCACTGTAGATGACTTGGAATATGACTGACTACAGTCGTTTAGAAGCAGTCGCTTCAGACATCAGTCATATTGGCAGTCATATAAGTTGAGAGGTATAAATAGCCATAATTAGCCATAGTATGCCAACAAGGCGTATATTTTGACTATCTTTGACTTTTTCTTGAGCTGTCCGGGTAAATGAAAAAATCCTATGTGGAATATGACTGCGTTGAGTCATATTTTTTGATGATGTGGAATATGACTGTGGTTAGTCATATTTTGTGGAATATGAGTGTGTTGAATCATATTTTTTAATGACGTGGAATATGACTACAGTCAGTCATATTTTTTATTATTATGAAATATGACTGCATTGAATCATATTTTTTGATAACATGGAATATGACTGTGGTGAGTCATATTTTTTGTTATTATGAAATATGACTGCATTGAGTCATATTTTTTGATAACGTGGAATATGACTGTGGTGAGTCATATTTTTTGATGACATGGAATATAACTGTGGTGAGTCATATTTTTTGTTATTATGAAATATGACTGCGGTGAGTTATATTTTTTGATGACGTGGAATATGATTGTGGTGAGTCATATTTTTTGTTATTATGAAATATGACTGCAGTGAGTCATATTTTTTGATGACGTGGAATATGATTACAGTGAGTCATATTTTTTGATGACGTGGAATATGATTACAGTGAATCATATTTTGTAGTCATGTGGAATATAACTACAGTGAGTCATATTTTGCAATCATGTGGAATATGACTGCGATGAGTTATATTTTGCAATCATGTGGAATATGACTGCAGTGAGTCATATTTTTTGATGATTTATAAAATGACTCTTCTCAGTCATATTTTTCAGTCATATTGAGAGCACCTAGTCATTTTTTGGAAATTATTATAATCATTTTATGACTCCAAGTAGTCATTTTTTTATTGATATGTATTTTGAACTATGAATTGAACAAATCATACAACAGTTGTAGGATACCTAAGCATATTTACAATCATACATTAAAATGATTTAACAATTGAATAAAAGATTTCATGTAGTTAAAAACAAATACATAATATTTTAAAGATATACAAGAAAAAATTATATTGGAGAGGGAATATATAAAAAAGAATGTGACTCTTTTCAATGACAATTATAATTTATTAGTCACAAATACAAAATATATATATCACAATGAATTATTTACACAAGTCAATAGAGACTATATTTCTTACAATAATATGAAAGGAGTTGCAAGTAGCCTCCAACGACTTTGTTCCAATTTTGTTGCATGTATATACAATTAAAGAAATAGGAGGTTAATTTTTAATGAACATATAACAAAGCTCAATCAAAAGCTTCAAAAGTTTACAACAATAGAAAATATGTAATACAAATTTAGGGTAAGAAGAAAAACAATGGTGATGCAAGGAACAAGAAGAAAAAAGGCAACAAGTGCTAAAAGATAACAACAAATACAAGTTAAGATGCACAAGAAACAATAAGGAGCAACTACTAAGAGGTAACAAGAAACAACAAAAAAGAGTTAAGATTCAACAAAAAGAAACAAGAAACAAAAAGAGAGAACAAAAAGTAAGAAATAAGAAATAAGAAGAAGAAAGAATTAAGATGCAAGAAGAAAGAATTAAGATGCAAGAAGAAACAAACAAGAAGCAAGAGTGAAGATGCAACAAAACATAACAACTCTACGAAGTAAGAATAACTCAAGATGCAACAAAAGACAACAACTAAGAAGCAAGAGTGAATTCAAGATGCAACAAAACACAACAACCAAGAAACAAGAGTGAATTCAAGATGCAACAAAACACAACAATTAAGAAACAAGTGTGAATTCAAGATGCAACAAAACACAACAATTAAGAAATAAGAGTAAACTCAAAATGCAACAAAACACAACAACTAAGAAACAAGAGTGAACTCAAAGAAACAAGAGACAAGAGACAACAAAAGGTAAGGAAGAAGAGTCAAAAGAAGTAGTGGCTAGGATTTCAAGACCCTAAAAAAATGACGGCTAGGGTTTCAAAACCCTTAAAAGTGGTGGCTAGGATTTCAAAACCCTTAAAAGTGGTGGCTAGGGTTTCAAAACCCTTAAAAAGTGGTGATTAGGTTTCAAAATTATAAACAATAGCTTGTCTATATTTTTTTTGATTGCCCATGTTTTTCTTAGATTGCCCAAAAACAAAAAAATGTTACTACCATGAAAATATGACTAATAATATAACTCAATGTTCTCAAACGAGTTCCCTACCGTTTCCTATGAAATACTTTGGTGTTCCCAACGGATGTATAATATACGCTCGTGAAGTACAAGGCCCAAAAACGATTGGTAGTCATATTTCTCCCCAAGGTATTGAGTATTGACCTCCAAGAGTATGACTACGAGTAGTCGCCAGTCATCTTCAGTCATATTTTTGCAGTCATAAAACACTGCCATTATTGTAGTGGGCGTAAAGCCATTGAAGGCATCTACTCCAATTTTTATACGAGCTTGTATGCTCAAGAAATGATGACTCCAGAAATTCAAGCAGCAAGGGAGAAGATATTAGCTTGCGTATCCAACCGGCTAGATTAACCCATGAGTGAACTTCTCGGCCAACTGCTCACCAAGGCCAAACTACATGGGGCATTACTACTGATGGCTAAGGGACGGAGCCCTGTCCCAGATGGCATCACTACTGAATTCTTCATCGAATTCTAGGAGCTGCTTGGAGATGACTTTACGAATATGTTGCGTTCATCAATCTAGAACGGCCGCTTGCCCCTGGAGATGACATCAGGATTAATCACACTCATTCACAAAATAGGTGACTATACTGATCTCTCCAACTGGCGACCAATTACATTATTGAACGCCTCCTATAAAATCCTAGCTAAAGCCCTCCAATTGAGGCTTCAAGGCATTTTGAAAGATATTATCAGTCCAGATCAGTCTGGGTTTTTGCCACTTAGATATATCTTGGACAACATTCTATTACAATATGAGACAATCCAGTGGACTCAGGACTCCAAATAAGACCTAATTTTCCTCAAATTAGATTTTGCTAAAGCCTATGATATAGTTTCATGGGATTTTTTGTTCCAGATGATGCAAAAGATTGGAATCCCAGAGGACTTTACTCTCCTAGTTAAAATGCTACTAAGTGATGCTTTAGCGTCGGTCTTGCTTAACGGACAGGGCACCCCTTAGTTTCCTATTCTCAGAGGGGTACGACAAGGTTGCCCTCTTGCTCCCTATCTTTTTCTCCTTGTGGGAGAGGCATTAAATATGGTGGCCAAAGAGGAGCAGCGTTTGAAGAAAATTCATGGGATTCAACTTCCCGACAACGAAGCCCAGCAACTTTTGTCCCAATATGTAGACGACACTGGATTCTCTATACTAGGCCGAGAAACCGATCTGAGGAACACAATAGTCCTTATCGAATAGTTTGGAGTAGCCACGGGCTTGACTATAAATTAGACCAAGAACTTAGGGTACTGGTTCGCAGGTACGGTACAATCCGACTGGTTAGATCAATTCGGGCTTTCCTGGGCGCCCCCGGGGTCCTCACCAAATTGCTAGGTGCTCCTTTTGGCATATCTATGGAAACTGCAGACATCAATTCGTTCTTACACCAAAAAATTACCAAAAAATTATCTTATTGGACAACACAAAGATTGTCATTAGCAGAACGGGTGACAGTGGTTAACGCTGTTTTACTCTCCACACTCTATTACTTCATAGCGATATGGGGTGGATCCTTACAAGCCTTACGTAAGGTTCGCAGCAGTGTGAAAAAATTCCTTTGGAGTGGGACCGAACACTCGTCTCGGTCACAAATCTCTTGGCACGATTGTTGCCTTTCCAAGTCAATTGGCGGACTGACTCTATTAGATCCAGAGGTGACGCTCACAACCTTGCTTACTAAATGGGTCCTTTTCGCCATCAAGTCGGGCATATCTGGATTAAAAATTTTACTTCAACACAGGATATACAAAATGAAACCCCACCCCAAGCATGGCTATTGGTTCCCATCGATAGCCTGGTTAATGGTCCACAGGCCCTCAGTGACTCGAGGCTTACCTGTGTGGAATGTGATCACCTACGCATGGCGACAAAATTGTCAACCACATCCAACAGGTACCACTAATAAACTTTGATGAGGTGCTTACCACAAGCATATGGTGGTCTAGCACTTTTATTGGCGCAAACTTTAGCTTTTCCATCGACAGAGGTAGACAATTAGCAAGGAGTGGGCTCTGAACCATTGGGGATCAGTGGGATATTCAGAGAAGCAATTTTAAAACGTGGGAGGCTCTTTCGCAAGAATTTCCTCTCCATGTTGATGATCAAGCTAAGTGGGAGCTCTTGCTTTCACATATCCCCCCAGAGTGGACCAGTCTTCTTACCAACTATATTGAATCAATGATGAAGAACGACTAGGTCGAAGTCTTCCACCCCCATGAGGATATGCTTCCAATTACGGTCTGGAAGATAGAAACCCCAAGTGTAGATCTTCTCTGTCCCCGTCTGCAAATCATCGCTCTTCCCTAAGACACAAAGAGATTCACGGTCGGGGCTTCTAAGCAACTCTCTGTCTCCAAACGGTGAGAAGATAACTAGAAAACCCTAAACCCTAAAACGGTGAGAAGAAAACTAGCCACACTGTATGATCTGGTCACACTATTATGTATACAAAACAATGCAATTATTTAGGGACTTATATAGGGACTTATAGGGGCAGTTGGAGTATGGGTTATCGATAAGGGTGGCCCTCAGTACAACCGGTATATTGCCCCACTAAATAAACTCCAACTTTTCACTACTTTGTAGCCCTTTTTTTTCCTTTTGAGAAAGTGCCACAAGATGGCGATCACTTTAAATTAGATGAAGCATTGTATTTCTATGTTCATCCATCTTTTGGACCAAAAAACACTTTTCAATCATATTCATGCACTTCTTCATCCAAATTTGGCGACTTCATCCACATCTTTAGTAGAAATGAAAATTTTTGGCAAAAAAAAGATTCCTTTTTCGTAGTGAAAAGTAGAAATTTATTTTGAAATGGTGCAATTTGGCCACATGGTGCCCTCAAAAGAGGGACTACTCAAATTTCTATCATTGGAAGTGTATTTGAAAGTACTTTGAATGAGTAAAAGAAAACTCAAATTTAGAGATTGGAATATGAAAAGAAACCTCTCTAAAAGCTAGCTTAAAAGACAAAAATTAGTCCTTTTTTAGTGACAATGATGGGAAGCTATGTAATTTTGCTTTGACCAACTATAATGTGTTTTGTTTTTTCAAAAATTAGTTGACCCAAATACATGTGAAAATTTATTTAATTTTCCACTCTATTGTGAATTTGTTCAACCTATATATGTTCAACATCTTAGAAAAGAAAACAATTGCTCGTTTTACTTTATTAGGTAGCCTGGAGTAATTATTTCCAGAAAAATTAGATATGTATAGTTTTTGCTATTTTTGCCATATATATATATATATATATATATATATATATATATATATATATATATATATATATATATATATATATTACTTTAGTATTGTAATTCATTATGCTATATATATATATAACTTTAGTATTGTACTTCATTGCTAGCACAATTTTTCTTGAATATGTAACTAAAGTATAATTATCCAACATGTACTTAGTACCTCAGGGGGTCACTTAGAGTGTCCATTAGAACCCATGTGCAAACAAAACTTTGGACCCCCTATGTACTTTTTGAATTTTAAACAAAAATAAATAAAATAAACATGAATAGTTTTTATTACTTTGAAAGTTTATGTTTTGAATTATCGATATTTTTATTTGTTAATAATAATTAGTTATAAATTTTTGAAGTAAAAAGATGTTCTGTAGAATAAAAAAATAACTTTCACATCCCTATATTATATAAGAAAAAAAATTCTAAAAAATGAACAAAATTTTCTAAAAATAACTATCTATTGAAAGCTCATTTTGACTTGAATATTGATTCAATGGTCATCTAAATGTGTTCTCTATAATTATTTGAGTTGAAAAACATGCCATTTTAGTTCATTTTCAACTTCTTCTAAAAATCATTTCATATTTTATTTGAGTTGAAAATTTTGGCAATAGAAACCTATAGTCATTATTAAACAATGTTCAAAATTTTAGGTTGAAATTATACTTTATTAGAAACCACTTGATTGCATGTGGTTTGTTATATTAGAACTAAGTGCACCCTCCAAGTTTTGGGGTGGAGCTAAGAGAGGGACTTAGTCATGAGTAGATCTTATTGTAGCACAAACAAAGATTGGGCTCAATTTGTTGTTTGAGTTGATAGAACTCTAGCCTATTGGAGTGTTCGTAGTAAAAGAGAAGATACTTGGAAAGGGACCAAAGTTTATTCCTAGTAATTTTCTAAAGAAGTATTTTGTAGCAACTATAATGTAGACAATCATAGTACATTGTAGATGCCAAAGAAAACGAGCACAACCCTCTTTGGGGTGTTGCTCCCAATGTCATTGTTTGCAAGTTTATCATGTAGCAATCTGGCAATTAAGTTATTGTTAGCTTCACTATGAAGTAATGCAACTATGAAGTTGGTTAGTCCTTGAGGCCTACCTGATTTGGCTCCACCACCAAAAGAATTAGAAAAGGTAAGCTTTCATAATCCCTACTTTTTAAATCTCTACTTTCAAAGGTTTAGGATGAATATTTTTTGCAATGCCTAGGTACTAATGTTTCTTGTATGTGGTTGTTGGCAATTGATCTACCTTTATGTAGAAAATGAACTTGCAAAGAAAAAAAAGAGGACCTATAAAAGTCACCTCAGGTTTCATGATTCTTAGATTGCTAAAATGCCATGGGTAGAGATGATTGTTGATTTCTTGGAGTCATCAGAGAGTACTACAATATCAAGTGCATCATTAATTATGTAGTCATGGGACGCGTGAAGCTACTTGTGCCCAAGCTTGATACCATCTCAAAGCATTCTATTCACCAAAAAGCAAAGAAAGACCTATTGTATATAGGAGTCAAAGAAGGAGAATTTATGTTTTTGAAAACTATAAGCCTATTGCCAATATGAGGCTTTACAAAACAAGGAGTAACTTGGATTTTGTGGAATCGCTTGTTGTGAAGGGAATAGAGGGTGAAAGAGGTAGAAAATTACTTCAATTTGCATTGATTTTTCATTTGTTGCCTAGGGTCGTCCTATACTTGAATACAAGCCATGTCAATTTTTATTCAATTTTTTGCTTGTCTCTATGTTGCCAAAGTTGCATTGTTCAAACAATATAGGTTGGGAAATGACTGATGCAATGTTAAAGAAGATGTTGAAATAGAACCGCATTGTCATGTAATCTTCCAAATTTTTGTCTATGTCTTGTAATGAAGTAACAACTATAGATAAATAATCTTGGATTTCAATCCATGTCTACTATATATTAGAGAATTTTTCAAGCCATTGAGAGACCTCAAGTTCTCTAACATTACCGGACTATGGGAACGTTGTAGAAGTAGCAGTCCAACATGGCACAGAGACTGCCACGTCAAACTGCATTAATTATTTAATTATTTAATTTTTTTTTAATTTTTAATTTTAATTTTTTTTTAAATTTAATAATAATAATAATTCATTTATTTATTTATTTATATTAAATATTCTGTTTGTCTGGCCATGGTTTGCAATATAGGGAACCATGGCCAGACAGTCTTTCAAAGGCCTCATTTCTCCCCTAATATTAGTTAGTAGCTTTGGGTTCCTTTATTAGTTGCGCTAGAAGAAGTTGATGGTTCACATTTTTCATTAGTATTATGATTTCCAATCTTGAGAAGACAAAAGGCTTTCCAAAGAGCAAGTTGGTAGCATATTGGTATCATTTGGACTTGACATGGCTTTAGTATTTTAGAGGGTAAAGAATAGGGTCAAGAAAAAAATCCAAGAGTTCACTACTTTTTTTAGAGGGGATTCATTGTATGACTCTCCATACCAACTTAGACATTGCTCACTTGAGCAAACTCCCTATTGTATATGAAATTGAATCTTTTTCTCTAGCTTGTATAAGTACTTTAGACATTATCCAAAAAAACATGTCAAGTTTGTCAAAATTGTGATATTAATGCAAACTAAAGGCAATAAGATTCAACATAACATTAAGACTTGTTGGATCTTGATGTTGAATCCAACCCAAAGGGTGATTGACCAATACAAGACCTTGATTATAAAGATGGGAGATAGTATACCATTAGTCAACAAAAAGCCTTGTAATTGGCTAGAAACCTAACCACACCAAGCCTCAATAGCTCTTAGCTATTGTGACCATAGGGAAAACACCTCGTGACTTGTGACACATGTCGCAATCATGACAAAAAACTACAAGCAATGACAAAAATGCAAAAATAAACATCCTATCACTACAAGCACTAAACATTGGCAATATCTACAATAAAGCAAATAAAAACTATGATACACAAGCACACCAAGTGTAGTAAGTGGACTTACAACCACTCCTTCCTTTAACTTTGGTAGTTACTAAGTTTTTTTTAGCTTCTATAGGAGCTTTTTTTCATTTTTATTTGTAAAAAAAGTGGTTGTAAACCCACTTACTAAAAACAAACAAAAATGAAAGAGTAAAAATTAAAATTAAAACTTTAAAACTTCTCAAACTTAGAAAAAAGAGTTTGAGCACTCATTGTTTTTTTTAGGGCAAGGAAAACTTGCCAAATAGGAAAAAATGAGCCTCCTTTGAAAATGCCAGCATACTAAATTCAACCTCAAACTCTCAATAAAAGGCCCTCAAACTCAAAATTGACTTTGAAATTTGAAGTCTAAGAGTTAGAAGATGACCATGGATTAGGTGACTTTGAAATTTGAAGTCTAAGAGTTAGAAGATGACTATGGATTAGGTGACTTTGAAATTTGAAGTTAGAAGATGACCATGGATTAGGTATTAACCAGTTAGGGTTAGAAAACTCAAAACAAACTTTAAAAGTTGTATCCTATGGGTTAAAAGCATTCATAAGAGGTATTATGGGGATATTGGGATGATTTTAGAGGTGTCTTAACCCCTAAAGGACCAAGGCCATTCTTCTGTCAAAAACTACTCAAAACTGCCATTTTTGCTGCATTCATCCAAAAAAACAAAACAAAAACTTTTTTTAGAATCTAACCGTAGGATCTTGTACTTTACTAGTCTAGAATCATGTGGTAAAAAATTCATGGAGTTTGACCGTACAGATTGGAAGGTATTAGCATTCAAAGTTGAAAAAAGAAAGTTTTTTTTAACACTAGCCTGCAATTTCAGATGACTTTGAATGCCATTTGGGGAAAAAAATTACACCATGGACCCTGAATTTAAAAAATTTTGTGTTGAAGAATTGAGTTGAAAAAAAAATTAAAAAAGAAACACGATTGATTTTCATTCTTTAAAAAATTGTTCAGTAGAAGTAGGTCCAAGATTGAAAGAAAAACTAAAGCGTTAATAGCTCTAAAATGGGATTGGAACACAATAATCTCAACGGTGAGATTGTTCTAAATAGAAAAGTTAACCTTGTCAAACAATTTTTTTTTTAAAATTGTGAAAATTGCATTCAGAATTGAATCCTATAAGTTATTTTTTCAAGAAGATGCTCAAACTACCCGAAAAACAAGATTGTTCATAACTTTCACATTACTAATCCAAATGGAATGAATCAAAGCTTCACATGTAGACAAAAATATGATCTTTAAGAAGAAAAAAATTAAAAAATTAATTTCAAATTTTCGTAGATTTCTTTTTTTGCCCGGTGACGTGTAAATTATGTTTAAGATGCTATAACTTTTGCTCTCAGGCACCAATTGAAATAAAATTTATATTCCCACGAAGCTCATAAGTTTTCCTATCTTATGAGAAAGTTTCAAAAAAATTCACTGAAAATTGAGATCATAGGAACTTGCCTGAAATTAATTTTGTCCTCCAAGGGGACAATGGTCCTTTAGGGATTAAGGAACTTAGGGAGGTTTTGGGACATTAAGACACCCCTAGAATCACCTACTATCTACTAAGTAGGGAGGACATCCAAAATGGTGATCATTAGAAGGACAATTATAAGGAGTTGGGGATCATTTTGGATAGTGAATGGATCTATTTTTAGTATTGTGGAGGTATCCACCTTACAAGTGCTTGATTTTGGCTACATTTTATTTTATTTTATGATCCACTTCTTGAATTTCTAAATGTTCAACTCTTGAAAATAATCCTGAAATTTGATTGAACTTTCTCAAATATGATTATTCAATCTAGTTTCTACCTCGCAATTAAAAACTCAGAATTTCTAAAAAGTTACCAGTATTATTATTTTATTGCAACTTCAAGTTGAAAGAATAACTGCTATTTTAAATATAAAATAATACAGAGGCTTTGGTAAACAAAGATTTGTATTTTATAGAGCGCCCAGTATTTCACCTTTTCTATTGACAAAATGCAATATTCATCTGAGAATCAAGAAGACCACAACCAATGCAGGAATGCCACGTAACAAAATTGGAGGGAAAATTTCACTATTTTGCATAAATAAAAATGCCTAGTCGATATATACCTTTTCACAGTGAAATTTCAGAGTTTCCAACGTATATTGTGTTTAATATGAACCTTCTTCGAGTGGTACCGGATTCTCACTGCTTTCACGTTTCCAAACTCTAGTAAAAAAAACTCGTAGGATTTCAAGAACCCAGAGATCACTTTCGGCAAGAACCCAATGACACAAATATCGTATAACTCAGGTACTACGAAACCAAATAAACTCAACCCTCCTCTTCCAGAAGCAAGATTTAAGGCTTCCTAAACGGAGATCTTCTTCTAACCATGTTACAGGTCTGCCCCACACCAGACTTGAAAATTGAAGGCCAAATTGGTCAACCAGACAACATTAAGGACCCGCTAATCTCAGCAAATGTACAATGGAGACTCAGTGTTTCCTATGGTGTACGCTCAGATTCCATTGATAGCAAATTATCTTCATGCTGTTGAACACTGCGGATCTCCCGCAGCATTGCCTTGGCGTCTTCCTTTGCCTAGATACAAAATTGTGTCGCATCATTCACCGTCAGTTTCACACTAAAAGCATTAAATCTAACCATGATAGACAAAAACATCGGCATAACGTAGAGAAAAGACAGTTTCCACATGCATAACAATGCCTGTGCAAAATAGGCCAGAAGTTAACCCTACGTGCACGTTGGCGAAAGTGTCCACTTCAATATTTTTAGAAGTTGAAATAAATCATTTAAGAAGTCCAAGGGAGGTACCAAAATGAACTAAAAGAACGAAGAAATAACACAACATTTTTTAACAATAACAATATGTTTGGAAAGTTAATGATGTGAAAACTTCTTAAAAGGTATTTGCAAAACAGGTAAGAGAGACTTACAGGACCACCATAATCCAGCACCCGTGTGCAGTAGACCTCAGCCTCTTCCAACGAACCATTATTTTTGCTATAGTTCCCCAGAAACAGAAGAGCATCCACGTACTCTTGGCTCTCATTCTGATCAGCCTCCATTCTTTCTAAGTTCTTCCTAAAATAAAAAGCAGCCTGTTCGTGTCTTCCTAAACTGACGTGTAACTTCGCCAGCTTGTTGAGGGCAATACCTTCCCTGTCATTATTGTTCACAGCCCGCTTGTAACATCGAATCGCTGCGTCATAAATCTGCAATTGCTCACTTTCGTAACATTGTCCCATTGCACACCACATCCGAGCATCGTTAGGTCGCAACTGAGTGGCTCTACGATAGTAATAGAGAGCATAGTAGGGCATTGCAAGAATCTCATACGTCTGGCCCAGGCCATACCATGCCCGATAGTCTCTGGGATTTATATCTACAGCCCTCCTATATGCATCAATGGCTGCTGGAGTATTCTTCATCTCCACAAATTCATGCCCCATCAGTGTCCATGCAGATAGAAACTTTGGGTTTAACCTCAAGGCACGCTTGAAATACAGAACTGCTTTTTCATGCTGTGCTTTCAAACTGTAGTAATTTCCAATGATGCAGCACGTTTCTGATCGATATTTCTCTGTGAGAACCGATTTGTGCGCAAGATGGCTTAGTGCTGCAAAACATTCCTTCACATAGAGTATGTTCGAGTAGGTGTCCATACCTGAAAATAACAGAATAGTTCAGTAAAGAGAATAAGTGTGAATTCAGTTTGTGTCCGTGATGGATAGCCCAATACTTCAAAAGCTTCCAAGGACCTCAAGCACGACAAACGCTACCAAAAGTACAGAGTTACGAACTAGAGGACCTTCAATTCGATAAGGATCAACTCGAAGTAGCTCTTCGAATAGGCGCTCAGCATCATCGAATTCCCTCAAGTTATAATGTGCTACTGCTGTCTGAGCCAGTATGTGATCGCTTCCGGGAAATAAGAGATAAAGAGACTGATATCGTGCTAGTCCTTCAGAATTACGCTGCAGGTCTAAGAAGAGACTGGCGACGAAAAAGTCCCGCATCCAATGGTCTTTCAAATCCAAACTATGAAAGATATCTGGATCTGTACACAGAGCCTAAGAACGTGGTGCATTAGAATCCTGAACCATGAGACACAATTAAAGTAGCAAAGAGTTTCACAGAGAAAATCAATTAGGTCATTGGCATAACCATGAGTAGATTACCTGCAATTCAAGCCATGCGCTCCAGTTCCAGGGATAAGCGTTTACTGACGCACATAGTATTACGCAAGCTTCGGCGTGTTTATCACGCTCACGCAGAATCACACCGTACAGGTACATCCCAAATGCATCCAGCGTACCCATCCGATGAAGAGAAAAAAGCTCCTCCTCCAACGATACAAGTTCCAAGTTCACTGCATCACTTCTCCCCAATGGACCAGCCAAGTCCACCATGTCTTCTTCCTTCCTTTTCTCCCCTGCCTTCACAACAGAAGCACAGCATCTCACGTTATGAAACTCCAATGTGCTGCGAGGTCGGAAAGTACCTTTGTTTCGAGTCGAAACTTTCGAAACCTCGCCAAAGAATTACCCAGTTCTTTAAACGTGGAAGAATCCTCCTCAACAGCCACCAATACTAATTGACATCAAACGGTCTTGAAAAAACAGCCTCCCAAGAAGACTTCGAAGCAATCGGGATTCGCTAGGATGTCAACAGAAAGCTCGCCCCAATTATTCAAAGTCTGACTCAATCGATATGTACCAATTGTCGCAAGTGTCGGGTTTAGATCATCCACCAATAACACTTTGAACCTTCATACAAAGACATACAATATTTTTCTAACAGTAGAAAACTACGCTCACCAGCAGAAGTGGCGATTTTGGGTGTCCTTATCTTTCTCATGCCAGGCAATATTGGCTCACAAGCTGGAGTGGAAGGCAAAATTCCATGTTTACAGACTACGAACGCAAGGACGCCGTTTGCAAATTTCATTGTGTATTTGCCTTGACTGAGGCATTTGATGTGCATGGCTGACTGACATTTGGGACTGAATTGGAAGTTTGAAGAACTCGAGGTTAATCAATCAGGAAATCAAGCTATTTCGAGCATGAGAATATGAAATCCAATTCCAAAGAACTAAGCGTCCTCCGATTCCAAAATATCCATGCTCAACGCTAGAAAACTTCAGCAGCGACCAGACACACATTGTCCAAAACCTCTCCGTAAAATTTTCGACAATCTCAAAAACAAAACTCCACTACCACGATACATGAGAAAAGTCGAATGTAACAAGAATTCAACAACCGACGTCGAAAACAGAAACGCGAAGAGGAAAGAAAAGTCAATCACCAGATAAGTAGCATAAAACCGCAAAAACGTTGCTCGGCTTCCCGACGACCCCTGCAAGGCATGAGCGGCGCGTCTATACTCTCGCGTGTCGAAGTAGGACCTGGCCAACAACAATGCGTCGTCATCCTGATCACTATCCTCTTCATTATCGTCATCATCAGCTGCCGTCCCTGCTGCCCTTGGCTCGGAAGCCCCTCGTCTGGATCGGGGCTCAAATCCAGAGCTCTCCTTCCCCTTGACAGGATCCACAGTACTATCGCTGCGGTGCTTCTCCGAGAGGCCAACTAATTGCTCCGCAGCCCTGCGACGAAATGGCAAATCCCTACTAAATCCCGTAATTTTAAGAAAAAAAACTAAAATCCCTACGAAATGGATGGAGAATAAGACAATGAAGATGCAGAGGCCACCTAAGTGCTCCGCAGCCCTGCGACGAAAAGGCAAATCCCTAAGAAATCAAGTAATCTTAAAGAAAAAAAATATAAATTTCAGAAATGGATGGAGAAGACGAGGTGGAGAGAGAAGAGGTACCATTTGGCTGCGACGACGAGGCCGCGGGCACGCAGCTGTCGAACAGCGCGACGAAGTTCACGGCGGTGAGTGAGAGTGGACGGCGAGGGCGCCATGGCGGAATTAGAGCGAGAGATCGCAATCAATCCATCATTGGAACACGGACGCAATGGAGCTTTAACCCTAATTTGAATTTGTCAATTGAAAAACGCAAGCAACGGAGCCTAAGTTAAACCCTAACTCGGTGCAGCATTGCGACGACCGACGAGGGACCAGGCATGGCGGGTGGCAGCGCGGGAATATGCAAACTTTGAAACTGATCAGAAAAACAGCACATTCGTGACAAAAGAGAAGCTGTACGAGACCGTATATACGGTATTGTATTAAAACATTATACGATATCTTATTTGACTCTAAGATTACGAATTATGTATTAAAATATGGTAGGACATTGATCATTGAATTGAAAATTCAACAATTAACATATTTTATTCTGATATCATATGTCTTATGACTCTTATCATGCTCAAATACAACATCGTATAAGTTAATTATATGGCCGTTTTGTAACTTCTCGGATATATGCAAGGTGTTGTAATGATTCAAATTGGAACTGCTTTGAATCACTAAATTTGGCTAAACATTAAACCAAGCTTTTGTTACTATCGTATTCTTCAATTCTTGCACCTTTTGTTATAGATACATCTAAAATACTATAGTGCAACCTAAATTGGACTTTCTACACTTTCAAGAATGATTCATTGCGGACCCTTTTAGTTGTTGTACATATTTAGACTCATTATATTAAATTTAGAAAAAAATTGCTATATAAGTATAAATCAAGGAATATTCTATGTATATTTTACTTGCATTCTAACCTCCTTGGCCCCTAAGTGCTCCCAAGACCATATCTTAAATTATGAACAAAGTGCTTTTGATCCAAATAGCTTGGCCTATGACTATATAGTTGGAGGTACAAAGATATAAGCCAAAATGTGAAGAAATTCAAAAAAAGATTTAAGCATTAAATGGTTAACCTCTACTAAGTTTTCATGACTTCTAAATAGTATAGAAGATGGTTGCAAAGTATTTTTCATCCAATCCTTGTTTTGGTAGTTGTTTGAATGGAAGTTGCTTTAGATGATGTTGGAAATTGCCTTGTTGAAGTATTTATGACCTTTTAGCACAAAAAAGATGCAACAAAAACAAATCAAAAAATAAAATAAAATAATTTGGTGTTCCTTGCTCTAAATCTGAAACTTCTCTATAAAAATGATATTTTTTGAATTTGAGCCCAACTAATGAAATAAAGGTGAATACTTTAGTTTCTACTCCAATTTGAAATCTGAAAAAAAAACTTCAATTAAATATTAAATTGCAACTTAAATTGAAAGCATATTTTCAGTGTCTATTGATTTCATTTAGAATGATGCAAAAAATTTATTTGATCTACGATGATCTTCACTATAATATACACCAATGATGAAATTTTCAATTTTTTTGAGATAATTTTGATTTTTTTTCACTTTTAATCAAATATTCTCACAAAATTTGATTTTTCATAAAAAAAATCTAAAATTCATACGACATAAAGAAATTCATCTTGCAAGTCCATAGTCATAGGCTCAAAGTTTCAATAGAATTGGAGGTCAAATTTCATCACTATGTAACTATACTCACATTTAGCAACTAAATGTGAACAAATTTTTATTTTTATTTTAGAGATGAAATTATAAGTCTTCTTTACTCTTCAAAAAAATTTAGATTTCTTAGGTGGAAAATTGATTTGTTTTTAGAACTTTTGAAGAAAAAGTGAAGAAAAATCATATCAAATAGAAAATTACCTCAAAAAAACAGAAAAATTCACCATTGGTGTATACAATGGTGAAGAACATCATAGTGTAAACACAATTTCCATATCATTCTATAATTAGAGTTTGGACATAGTTCAAATGACAATAAAATATTCAATTTTAGGAATTTTTTCAAAATTCAAATTGGAATAGAATTTAGAATAGATTAACTTCAATTCATTTGTTGGGTTCAAACTCAAAAAAATCATTTTCATGGAGAAATTTTAAGATCTAAAGCAAGGAGCAACAACTTCACAAAATACACTAAAATAGCACATTTGGTGATCCATTTTTTTTAATAACTTCTCATTTCTGTGAAGACAAACATCAACAAGAGTGCAAACTCAATTGCATGCTCTTCAAAACCCACCACAAAAGTGAAGAGCATAAGGGAATACCAAGTAAATACTGTCCTCAAGACAAGACCCCCGCCGCAATCAAGGCCTCTCAAATAAAAAAATGCGCAAGGCAATGAACTAGCAATGCTCCACAAATTTGTCCAATATAAATAAAGGAGACTTGTTACAATTTCAAATTACAAGGCCCAAAAAATACGAGGGGCCTCTGGTGTGGGTACACAGACGAACAGCATCACAATACACTAGATAACAAAGTAGTGATACAAAGAGGAGTTGCCACGCTTGAAAGGAAAATCCATCAATTTACGTGACAAAACCGGATGTAAGAAGAAAGAAAAAAATGGACTCTTGCTCTCTTCGAATAAAAAGATGACACCAACGTAAGTTAAAGTAAGTCACCAGAACCAGAGGTGGCGTGCATCAGCCACTTTTACATGGGTGGCTACGAGAGGCATCGACCCAAAATGAGAAACAAAATAGTTGATACAGTCTGTCCTGTGCTCACTGTGGCCTTTCAGGCTGCTAATACCTGTTGATCCAATCTCGTAAACTGCGGCTGCAACACCAACAAACAGATGATCAATTTCCTGAATGTACAAAGGTAATCTGAGAGATACACCCTACGTCTGTCAGTTTCGTAAATTATTAAGCAAATTCGAAGCATGTCCGAAAATTGATAAAATTTGTAAACCAGTATCCGAAAAGCAAAGAAAATTATATTCGAAGGTTTTAGTTCTCTGTGAAACCTACAATGCCAGAATTTAGAAATCGAAAAATGACATTTCGAAAGGCTCTGCTTTCAAAATCAAACCATTTCGATACACAAGTGTTGAAAATGACCAAGGAGTACGGTACTCTGAACATTTCAGCAAATGCAAACTTAGAATGCCACGATCTTAGAATGCCATTATTCCTAAATCCACATGTTACAATTCTACTAGGCATCCGAAATTCTTTCTTTGGAATGATGGACCCCAATAAGTTGCTACCGTAATGTTATTAAAACGCATGCCTCATTTTCAATGGGTAGCAAAACTTCCTACATTTTTGAACCAATGATTAGTCTTTTCCCTTGCAGTAGAGATAATTAACATAACA
Source organism: Rhytidiadelphus loreus (assembly GCA_947034895.1). Taxonomy (NCBI): domain Eukaryota; kingdom Viridiplantae; phylum Streptophyta; class Bryopsida; order Hypnales; family Hylocomiaceae; genus Rhytidiadelphus; species Rhytidiadelphus loreus. The sequence goes on from OX344761.1 coordinate 30,774,657, forward strand.
GTGACTCCCACGTTACGACCACATATAAGTAGCAACAATATACAAGAATCTGTTTATTAAAAAATAACTCATAGACAGCCAATAAAGCAGAGTCTTACGAGTTTTGGAGCAGTTCATTGTTCACAGCCAGATAGTGATTGATATAATTTACTAAGTGCTGTAGATTTTGGAGCATGAAGCTGGTAACTAAACAAGAGGCAAACTCAACGTGAAAGATAATTTACGTGATAAGTGTAGAAAGTTGTCCAAAGTGATAGAATCAGAAACAAAAGTGATAAGTAGCATGGTCAAGAATAACATACTTTTTACCCATATAGGAGGAGCGCCAGTTGCATTCGCAACCAAGAAAGACATGGCAATATCCTCGCAATTCCTGCAACCCGCCGTGAATCTCGATTACTGGATTCTGAGAAGGTCAAGTACTAACCAAACCCTTTTCAAACACGGTCAAGCAACGAAAATACAACTGATTAGAGACACAATTCTTAATCCCCAAATTATTTGAAACAAACTTTCCACATACCTTCTGTCTTTCACATACTTCCGAAGCGACGCAGGAAAATCATTTGTGTAGATCTCGAAATACTTATTATGAATAAAAGCAGCTTTTGAGAGCACCATACTGTAGGTGCCCGTCCACCACACTGACCACCATCCTCCATAGCTGTATCGATAATTTCCAAGAGGATCCTTCTGAGCATGCAGACCACATAGAAGAAGTGAATAACCAGCCTTTCCGAAGGCAAATACTCATCACATTTTATCTCAGGGAGGGCAACAGGAAAAAACAAAGAAAAAAATCTAAAGTCAACACATATGCTGGTAAGGCTCTCCGTATGCGACTACTTTAAGACTTTTCATTGTCTCCTACCATCAATCCAGTGCCATAAAATCCCATTACATAAACTTTGAACGCAGAATATGCGAACATTAGCAGATGCTCTACAATACAAACAGAGTCCTGAACGGAACGCCTGAACTAAATGTCAATCACATTATATTCAAAAATACGTTTGGTCCTTGATCCAATACTAACGAAATATACAACATAAATGAAACTCAGAATTCAGGACATAGGTTTCGCTTTCCAGATAAGATACAACAAGAATAAAGATGAAGGTAAGCCAGATGCACTCCGGGTTGCCATTGTCATATTGCAACGGGACCAGAGGTAGCATAGACTTAAACTTAGCAAGTTTATGATACAGCAGAAGATTACCAAAAGAATATCAGAAACAAAAGCAGGTCCAATTGATCCAGACAATACATTCCCCCCCGGACTTCGCACTTTAACGCCTGATTCCATTTTTAAAATTTTCCAAATGTTTTCGAATATCTTTGAACAAGTACGTTATTTACTTCAAGTCATCAAACTCGTCATAAAGGAAGATTCAAGATTGTCTTTTAAAGATTCAAGTACGACTCTGGATGAATGAAAGGGAAGTTATTTTAGCTCTGAAACAATCTGTTCATGATCCAAATTATGAACTTCGGAGCGCTTGGGGGGTAAAAAGAAAGGCCGAGTTTATCGACATGCTCACCTTGGGTTTCACCCAGTGCATACGAGGAACAAAGCCAACCATACTATCCGGAGCACTCGTCCACACATCAAACGCAGTCTCCAAACTAGAGCAGGGCACCAGTACATCATCATCAATCGACAATACAGCATCCGTGCCGAGTCCATCCAGCGGCTTGAATCTGTTGTTCAGATCGTCTTTCACGTGAATATCAAATTGAAAGCTGACGTGCCGACCTGTCTTCCGAGAGCCTTTCAGTACCAAGCCTTCCACTTTGCTTCGGAGACTTTCCGAGGGCACATCCGGCTCACTCCATACCACTCGAATCGCGTCCACCCCTTGGCATGTGGAATAGTGGGAGACTGAGCGCTTCAATAGATCGTATCGTTTCCACGTGTTTATCAGCACTGTAAACCCAGGCCTGTGCAGGAAACGAAACTAACACATTAAGAAACTATATTCCATGTATAGTCTTGTCAAAAAGAATTTTACGCCAACCACAAATCCCAAACCCTAGTGCGGAACGTACTCAAGCAAGCAAACTCTAAACAAGCGATCAAAATCTAAAACATAAAATACAGTGAAGTCGCTCCTCACTGACTTTCTCAAACAAGCTTCGAAAGGTGAAGCCAAGCCAAGCAAAAACCAGAAAGAAATGTATTCTATCCAAAGTGTTTGGAAAAAATAACATCCACTGTCTAATGACAAACAAACACCGAGTAAGTGATCAAGACTTCTCAAAAAAAGTAAAGAGTAAAATCATTCGCTTTCACAAATTAATCTACAGTGCCTTAAACCCCGAACACTGAATAAACGAAACCAGACATAGAATTAGAAAGTTTTTTCAATGCTTAGAACCAGCACCTCGGGGTCACGGTTTTCGGAGTCTTATCATCGTCACTCCACCCCATGATCACTGAAGCACGATTGATGAAAAGAAAAGACCCTAAAAAGAGGCACAACAAAATCAACAGCTTGATTCTGAAGGCGCTTCCAGTGCAGCTGAGCACATAAGTTCGCCACCGTGCAAACGACCGATCGCGGTACCCCGACTTCATGGCCACTTTCTCCTTCAAGGACGAAGAGTTGTTACAAAACCCTAACATGGAATCCATCCACGCCGAAGCACGCTCCTATCCATAGGCCACAACCAGAAACACCACGACCACAATGACCACAACCTCCGCACTACAAAAATCACGCATCCATAAGAATCCCCAAAAAAGGAAGGCCTCTTCTGCGTCTCGCAAAAAACCCTGAGAATCGAGAAGTGAGGAGAAAAAACAGAAACCACGAATGCGAAATCAATGCGAAAAACGATTCCGGGGGTACAAGTGTCGTTCTAGGGTTTACTACAACTGGGGTTTCAAATTCTCCAGGTGAGAGACGGGGACGAAGAAACTAATAAAACGGAGGACTCAGAACTTGGATCCCTTAAGAGAGCTTGGATTCCTAAGATCCCTGATGTGTGCGGGATGTTTTGAGAGGAAGAGAGAGTGATTGTTTCTTCTGAGATGCCGTGATCTGATGTTGGTGGGGGTAATTTTCGTTCATGAGAGTGATAGAGAATTGGATTGTTGCAAAGGTAAATAGCAATGACGATGGCAGTGGCGAGGTTTTTGCTTGCCAGTGTGGGATAGATAAGCTGGAAAGAGAATTTTCATGCCACGCCGCGAGCGGTGCGCGAGCAAACCGTGTGCGAGAGCGCGGTGAGCGCGTGCCATTTTAGTGGTCTTGTTGGGGTTGCGCAGAATATTGTGGAGACCTTATGTGGGGCGGCATCTTTGCGTACCTACTCCCGTGGGCAGAATAAGGGGGAGAACGGCTCAGTTGTAATTAATAAATAAATAAATAATAAAAAATCGGTGTAAAATTCTATTTTTGAGTAAGAAAATAGAGAAAAAACAGATTTAGTATATGAAAAAAGCAATTCAACACGGGGAAATTGGAAGAAAATAGCAAGTAAAACTCAAAAAATATTCCAAACCGGAAGTTTAAGTGATTTGGACCAACAACTATAAATCCAACCTTGCCCAGACATGTGTGAGTGCTTTATTCCTACCCTTGGAATAATGCGAACACAACCAAGTTCTTAGTGTGTTTGGTCGTAGATGAATCTAAGTGGGTGCTTGACGTGTAATCCAATTATGCGTTCTAAGCAATGGATTTTTTTTGTCGTTTCTAATTCTAATTCTCTTAACCCCTACAGGACATTCTTCTGTCAAAAAATACTCAAAACTGTCATTTTTGCTGCATTCATCCAAAAAAACAAAATAAAACACTTTTTTTAAAATCTAACCGTAGAATCTTGTACTTTACTAGTTGAGGATCATGTGGTAAAAATTTCATGGAATTTGACCGTATAGAGTGGAAGATATTAGCATTCAAAGTTGAAAAAAGAAAGTTCTTTTGAACACTGGCATGCAATTTTAGATGACTTTGAATGCCATTTGTGGAAATTTTTTGCACCATGGGCCTTGAATTTAAAATTTTGTGTGCTGAAGAATTGAGTTGAAAGTCTAGAATTTTTTCTTTTTTTTAAAACAATTGATTTTCATTCTTTAAAAAATTGTTAAGTAGAAGTAGGTCAAAGATTGAAAGAAAAACTAAAGCGTTAATAGCTCTAAAATGGGATTGAAACACAATAATCTCAATGGTGAGATTATTCTAAATAGAAAAATTAACCTTGTCGTACAAGTTTTTTTGAAAAATTGTAAAAATTGCATTCAAAATTGAATCCTGTAAGTTATTTTTTCAAGAAGATGCTCAAAATGCCCCCAAAACAAGATTGTTTATAACTTTCACATCACTAATTCAAATGGAATGAATCAAAGCTTCACATGTAGACAAAAATATGATCTTTAAGAAGAAAAAAATTAAAAAATTAATTTCAAATTTTTGTAGATTTTATTTTTGCCCGGTGACGTGAAAATTATGTTTAAGATGCCATAACTTTTGCTCTTAGGCACCAATTGAAATAAAAATTATATTCCCATGAAGCTAATAGGTTTTCCTATCTTATAAAAAAGTTTCAAAATGTTTCACTAAAAATTGAGATCATAGGATCCTGCCCGAAATCCATTTTGTCCTTCGAGGGGACAATGGTCCTTTAGGGGTTAAAGTTGCAATTGTTAATCAAATTAAAAATAAATTAGTAATTATGGCTAGTTTTGGCTATAACAACCAAAACTAAGGACTGCGAGGGGTTAGTCAAGCAAGGATTTTCAAGATGCTAAGTTGTAGGGCCATTAATGCCCTTCATTAGGGGAGATTTTAGCTACTTGGGAGACTATTTCAGGGTTGTTCCCATTGTTGGGAACCAGTCCTATATAGTCAGAATATAATAATATTAAAAAATTAATAAAAATTAATCAATTAATTTAAAAAAAATTAAAGTTTTAAAAAATATATTTAAAAATATTAAAAAATATATTAAAAAATTATATCTGACGTGGCCATCTCTTGGCCACGTCAAATCAACGTTCTTATAGCATTCCCACAGTTTCCGCAGTCCAGGAACTCACAATCTCTTAAAACGCAGAAATCTCCCCAAATGTTCCAAAATAATAAAGTTCACTACTATTAGATTAATTCCCTAAAAAACATCCATGGGTGAAATTTGACCTTAAATCTAACCTCTACAACTTCGTCTGTTGTTTTCTTCTTTTCTAACTATTGAAATCAATTTGGATTTTTGGCATGTTATTTTTTGGTTTTAATTCTTCTACCTAAATTTTGAATTTGACTTGGTTTGGTCAACTTTGGTTGAATTTCATCCAAACTTGTTCCAAATTCAATCAATACTTCATCCTACTCTAACTTCTTCAATACCAATTTATTTTCTAAGGCTAACTCCGAAAGGTCAAAGACTATATTTTCATCAAAAATGCTCCAAAATTGTCATTTCTTATACAAGCACCAAATTTTACATGAAAAACATTTTTGGAAACATGTAATCATAGGATCTTGTAGTAAAATAGTTTGAAAAGATGTGGTAAAAATTTCAAAAAATTTCACCATGTAGATTGCAAGATATTAATGTTTGAAGTGACAAAAATCATTTTTTGGGCCCTGTGAAAATACGAGCAGCTGCACTTCACAAGGTCACATTTGTATGAAAAAATGTCCAAAATGGTAGTTACTTTTTGGATTCATTCCTCAATTCAAGTTGGCTACATGCTTGAAATTTTTTAGATCATTTGGAAATGCACAACATATAGGAAAAATAGTAAGTAGAAAGAAGTACGAAGTGATTCAAAACACTAAATTGTTAAGAATGTAATTATAAAAATGAAAAATTCCAATCCCAACAGTAGTAATGTATTAATGAACAATCTACATCATTTATTTTTATTTTTTTCAAAAAATATAAAAAATTGAGTTAAATAAAGAACTCCAAATTTATTTTCGAGTAGAAAATCCATAACTTTCCGCAAACTAGAACACCTCATAACTTTCATCTCATAAATCAAAATGGAATGGTTCAAAGCTTTTCACGTTTATATAAATCTAGAAAACCAATTTCAAATATTTTTGTTTTCTTAAAAGTGATTTTTAAAGAAGTTTTTGGGCTGCCCAGGCTGCCCGCCATTGTTGAAAATTACATATCATGCCGAAAATTTTTTTTAACCATATAGTCAAAAGTTATGAAAATTGTCTTGCTTTAAAGCTACTCCTTGGACACACATTGTGTGAAATTTTCAAAAGAAAAATAAATAAAAATTCCATTTGTAGTGAACTACCCAAAATTGCTATGTTGCCAAAAAACGGTATTTGGTCCTTTGGGGGTTAACTTTAATTGTTTTCAATTCTACTATACTATTGTGATTGTTTTAGCTTTTGGAGAAATGTTCCAAACACCAAATAGATTGTACCATTATCTTCAAAAGATCCAAATTGGACTTCAAGACTTATGACCCCTACTTCTAGACCATTTTGCAAGCAAAAACCAACAATTTGCAAACTAGTGAAAAGGTGGAAAATCCAAATGTTGGAGTTTGCCTTTTCTCAAGATTTTGGCTAGCTTGGGTTGTTTGGAAGGTTCAAGAAAGTAAGAAAAGAATCCAAATTAACTTCATTCAGACATCGTACACTCCTAGTACGCCAATCAACTCAATTTATATTTTAAAAGTTTGTTAAAAGTCGTTGTCACTATAGGTTTTGGTACTTGTCGATGTCAAAATCTCTTGAAATTTGTCGGTTGGACATTTATTTATGTTAAAACACACTATTTGATTTTTAGTAGAATTTTACTGCTACTTGGATAATTTCTATGAATTTCTCAATGCCAATAAACATGATTGACTTCCCATGCAATCATCTTTTGGAATCCAAAATAATATAAATTTTTTTGAGAAACTTCTAAGAAATACACAAATTCTAAGTACAAGTTTATATTTTTACTTTGCACTACTAGTGGGAGGATCTAAATTCATACGTCTTCATTTAATTCCTTCTAGAAGGAATCATTCCCATACTAAAGAATTTGTACAAACCAATTTCACCATTGAGCTCTTGGTATGTTTTTATGCTAGTAACACTTTTCTCCAATCTTCAATTGCACATGTTTTGGAATTGTGGATTTTCACTTGTAAAGGTCAACATGACTTTTTCCAATTCTTGAGAACTTTTAGAAAATAATACTAATAAAAACAAGTACAAACAAACAAAAATCCAAGGCCCAACTACCAGCTATGGGGGCTCAAAAGATGGCACACTTCTGCTGGATTTCAATTCCAACATGGTCCTTGTACGAATTTTCAAGTTTGGAGGGGGGGTAAATGAAAATTTACCAATTTTGTTTGAATTAGTGATGAGAACTTGGTACATTTTTCTTATTGCAAAAAACAATGTACTCCATAATTCAATTGGATCAATATAGATAAAATATTATAAATAGGCTTTTTCAAATGAGTGCAACATGAGCAATTTGTAGAAATTAAAAAAAAATTATGTTGGTTGTGGTTTGTTGTGGTTTTGTCACCAATAGGCAAGAGCAACCAAAAATATTCTATAAATAGATTCTAGTATTTTGGAGATGTTATTTTTTCCAAAAGGCCTATCTTGGCTACACAGTAAAATATTGACCAAATTAGCCCTTAGCATTCAAGCATTCATTGTATGAATGATGAATGTTTTAAGAAGTGCTTTTCATCCAATTAATATTGGATTCACAAGGAAGGTTTAAGACAATTTATATAATATATCAATAGAAAGAAAAATATATATTCTACATGAATCAATGACATAGATATTTTGAAGGATTTGAATTATTTATAATAAATTTTCTAAAATAATCTTATTGCATATTTTTTGTTTGAGCTCTTAGGGTTCAGGAAATGTATTTCAAAATCACTCTATCCCTATGCACTTGAGCTAAAGGTATCTTATTGCCTATCTTTAGTTTGAACTCTTAGAAATTTAAGAAATATATTTCAAAATCACTCTATTCCCTATGCATTGGGGCTACAAGTAGTAATATCACTTTTAAAGGAATCATAAAAAATAATTGCAATTCTTCCAAAATATCTATATAATTGATTCATGTAGTGGTAATCCATATTCATTGATAATCAATTAGTAGAATAGAAAATAGAAAATATGCAATTTCTTGCATCCTTAAGGACAAACTTTTGGAAATCAAACCTCTAACTTCATGACCACAAATTAAGTACATTGCCATGATATTTTTAACACTTATACATGACTAATTACTTTGTTTTAATGCATTTCTTAGCCATTGATGAAATTTGTAGAATTGATCAAATATACTTAACTCCTAAAGGACTAACCGAATAAATTTGGTAACATAGCAATTTTGGGCGAATATGTGTGACTAGAGATTTTCATGTTTTTGGCCCAAACTTTTATAGAAGGTGTGGACAAGGAATATCTTTCATGTGCACTAAAAGTCAAGACATTTGGAAATTTGAATAAAAAGTTATGGCCTAATATGTTTGTTTGTTTTTGTGAATGGGCAGTTTGGATAGATAAAAAGAAATCACTTATTTCATAAGCAAAAATTTGAAATTGGTTTTCTAGATTTATATACATATATGCATAAAGCTTTGAATTATTCCATTTTGATCAATGAGTCAAAAGTTATGAGGAGTTTTAGTTTGCGGCAATTATAATTCTCTACTCTAAAATGAATGTTGAAGTCCTTTATTTTACTCAATTTTCAATATTTTTGGAAATAAAATAAAATCATAAGAGGTACATTGTTTATTACAACATTTCAAACATTAAGATTGGCATTTTTTTCAATTTCATAATTAAATTCTTAACAAATTAGTACTTTAAATCATTATCTACTTCTTTCTACAAACCATACTTTTCCTATATGCTATACAATCCCAAATGATTTGAAAATTTTCAAGCATGTAGCCAACTTGCTTTGAAGAATGAATTCAAAGAAGCACCATCATTTGGGACATTTTTTCATACAAATGTGAGCTTGAGAAGTGAAGTTGCCTATTTTTTGGCAAGGCCAAAAAAAAGGATTTGTGTGAATTCAAAAGCTCATATCTTGCAATTCATGCAATGGAAATTCCTGAATTTTTTTTCACATGTTCTCAAGTCAGCATAATACAAAACCCTATGGTTGCATTTGTCCAAAAATGTTTTTTTTTCTCCAAATTTTTTTACTTGTACTAGAAATGGAAATTCTTGAGTATTTTTGGTGAAAACATAGTCAAAGAACTTAAGGGGGGTAATGAAAAGTTAACATCCAAATACATAAATATTTCATTTTACAATGATGAACGACAATCACTCTTACAACGGTAGTGGACTAAAGTCGTTTTCCATACCATAATCAATGCAAGCCCTAACATAGCCATGCCTTGCGCAACAGCTACACAACACCAAGGGCCAATCCCTAAAATCATGTTAAGATAGTGAAGATAGTCAAGCCAAAAGCAAAGATTGTGTGGATGCACAATTAATGTAAGCAACTTCATATTTTTCAAATTCTCATTGGGCATTGCTTTGAAATCAAGGATGCAATCTTCATTTTGCATTGATGTCCCAAAGAAGAAGAAGAGCAACTATGGTTGCATATATGACCAGCATGATAGAAGAGTCTGTTGGAGATAGTTCTACTGTCTATTAAGCCACAAAGGCTTAGATAACATGTGTTATCCTTGGTGCCTCCTTTCGGAACCAGTGACTCTATGACTTACTTGATGCGGCCCAAGAATTTGAGGATCCAATATTGGTGAATGATCTATTACATCGTTTTATCACCTTTTTTTTTTCTCGATGCAAGAAAGAAAATTGAAACTTGTTATAATTGGTGAGCACGGAAGTTGTATTTGTTGCACAAGGAATGAATTCAATTTTCATGGATTTGTGACTGGATTAATATGCTGTGTGTAAGCTGTTAATTAATGCCGGCTTCTCGTACACCGAGAAATCAATTAATAATGGTTCCACACATGGATATTCATTTTTAATTTCTACTTCTTTGGTGAGGCTATCAATTGGTGACTCAAGAACTGGAGTCTGTTTTTTTGAGGCTTCTGTCCGATGGCTGCAAGGAGGCTGGTTTATGGCAGCAGCAGTTGCAGTGCAGGCACTTCATTTAAGCTTATTGCAAGAACATTTGGGTCATGGAAAAATAAAAGAGAATTTGTGTGTCTTTCACAGGTAAGAGACCCTCAATTTATGCGCTTGGAATATAAATTGTAGAGTTTGACAACTGTCTGAGAAAAACGTACAAAAATGTACATGGGAAGTGATTCGATGCCATACAATTCAGTTCCACTTATCAAATTGTTTTTTTTAGTTTGTCTTGGATATTGTTGACAGTTGAAAGAAGACTCTAAATTCTCTTAGAATGTGATTTTTTGGACATTCTATGAATAAGCTATGAATCTTTCAAGTATTAATTGTAGCTGAAATGGATCCAATCATGCTCTTAATATGTTCAAAAGGTCAAGCAAAAACCTAAACTTCTCATAATTATTCACAAGGTTAGGCAAGAAACCTAAACTTCTCATGTTCAAAAGATTATGTGGATTGGGTTGCCATATGGAACGAGAGACCCTATCAAGTGCCACTCTATGACAACTATATACCAACAAAATACATTTGAAAGTATAAAGTATACATTATTAATACATAATAGAACAAAAATTCTAGAAAGGCTTCTTGATTGTGACAAAAAAAATAGGGTTTCCTAAATTAGGTATATATAAAATAATTATTTTGACATCCAAAAATATTCAACTTTGGTTTTTTATTTTGTCATATAGAATTGTGGTTGTGTGATCACAAATTTGCTTTCGAAAACGAACACCACAAATTATGCGGAAGGTCCACCATTGCGCCCGAGGAGGAACTCCAGGGCATGGAAAGGGGCCAACGCCATGGCTATCGTGGGGGCAGGTGCATTGGGGATGCTTGCGATGGCTGGCTTGGCTTATGCAGACGAGGCAGAACATGGTTTGGCAGCACCCTCGTATCCATGGGCTCACGATGGCTGGTTCAGCAGCTACGATCACTCCTCGTTAGTCTCCTTTCCTTTCTACAGTGTATGAGTACCAATATTTGTGATATTTTTTTTGAGTTTTATCAGCTATTTCTTTTCGATTTCCATATTGAATTGGTTTTTTTAAGTATTGAATTCGAGTTTCTCTCTATTTTTTAATCCACATAGAAATTTTATAGATTTTTTTCCATTGTTTTCGAATTGCAATGGAGTTTTTTTTTCCGATTTCACCAGCAAACGATGAACTAATTGATGGTTCTCTCCAAACATTGTGTATGATTGCAATAAGGTGGAAAAAGTGTCCTTCTAATCTTCTTTTTAAGAGATTAGACTTTTTTACAAAAAATCTCACTATTGGAATCGGATTCAAAAGATCCACAAGAACATCTCCATGAATGATTAGATAAGGTGCAAGTCTTTTTGCAATCATTTTTTTTTGTCATTGCAAACCAAATTTCTAGTAGTGAAAGGAGGGGGTGGGGGAGAATTGTAGGAAAATTGAAGTTGTGTCCAATCCATTTTGACTCACATTTCTTGGAGTCTTATGGAATTTGTTATAAATTTTGGAAGTTGAAAATTTTGATTCGTATAAGCACTTTAAAAGCATCCCCACTGCCTTAACCTTGTGATATTGTAGATGACTCAAAGTCTTTTGATGAATGATTTTTCACATTAAAAAACAAAGAATGAAACTATTTCATCCTATTAAAGAAGAATTTTCTAACTAATGATTATGGTGATGGACTTGTTGTTTAGGGTTAAAATGTTCAATGTTAGTAGTTTGAAATATCTAATGTCACCTTATTTGATACATTTACCTAAAGAACACTTTTGAAACACTTACCATTTTAGCACACACCATCTTGTATGATTGCATGATTTATTGACTCATTGCACCATAGAGGTCTTCATTTCTAAAATAATTCTTAAGAAAATAATTACAACATTAAATTCAGTTGCAACATGAACTACCAAACACACATCTAAATAAGTAATTAGGGAAATTCTATCTTCTGGTCCTATCTTTTGTGCTTTTCATCATGATTAGCAAATGTAAATGTCTATCTATGAGAGAACCCAAGTGAAAAAAGCACCTAATTGTTACTACAACAAATCAAATTTCAATACACCCTAGTCCAAACATGACTTGCGTAGACCAAAGAAAAGACCCACAAGAAATGATCAATTAGACCAATTGTGGATCTTCTTGTGATCATTTTCCTTGTCAACGCACACCATATTTATACTAGTGAAAACTTAGAAGAGTTGCCCATATTAATATTATAAACTATTTAAAAAATTTAAGATCATTATTTTGAAAACAAATAAACAAACTTGTGTCATTCTCGATTAGTTGATTTGTTGGAATCCCTTAGTGATGTAGACACGCAATTATTCCTAATTTTGTTTTCAATGGAATGAATTTGCTACATGGTTATTGTGTATGGTATTTCAAGTTTCTTGAATGTCATTTTAACCTTGTACCAAAGTAGCAGACTAAAAGTATCCGATGGATGACAGAAAATCCTTCCATGTAAGACATCAATGCACATGTTCATCCTTGAAATTTTGTGTGCAAAGGGGAGGTCTTGCCCCTATAGTTTGACCTCCAATGAGCGCTTGAATTTGTAGTGACAACAAATGATTCACATAGTGCCCCAAAGGATGATTTTTGTGATGACCAACCCGGTGTTCTAGGGTTAAGATGTGCATAAGTAAAAAGTACTAAATCTAGGGGCTAAATTGATTGATTTGTTGAACTATGGATGACAGGATCCGAAGAGGCCATCAAGTTTATAAAGAGGTTTGTGCTGCATGTCATGCCATGTCACTTGTGGCATACCGGGATCTCATTGGAGTGGCGTACACCGAGCTCGAGGTGAAAGCACTAGCAGCTGAAATCGAGGTGATGATACAAGAACTACCTTCAACAAACTTCCCTAAAAAAGTATTATCATCAAATTTGCTTGAATTTGTAAAGAGATATCACAAATTATATACACTATACTTTATTATGTTATATTGAGGTACTTTCATTCCAAAAATAGAATCAAAATTTTGATACCTAAGACATTGAACATATTGAACATGCAATCCTACTTGTGAATGTTAATGGTATATTCTTCTTTTGCTCAACCTATTAAAGAGTATTTTCTATGGGAATTGTTATTAACCATCATTGACAAAATGAAACATTGAAAACCATTTACTAAACACAATGTCATTTTTTATCATTAATTTTGGACTTTAGATTCAATCCTCAAACAACATTTTAGGTCCCAGTTTATTCTATTTAGTTTCAAACTTTCCAATACAAGCCCTACACATACAAATTGTCATTCAAAATAGAATACTTAGCTTCACATATGCATAGTTTTCAAAATTATTCAAAATCTCAAATTTTGAATAATTTTTTGCAAGGGTGACATTTAGTTGTAGTGCATGGTCCCTCAAGACAACTAAAGAAGTATGAGCCATGTTTGAATTGCACATAGTTAAAAAACTCTAACAACAATTCCGAACTTGAATTTCGAAAAAATAAAAGATTATTTCCTTTTTTTGTGGAAGTTTTATCTTTTAACACATGGTGTTTGCAACCCCCTGGTGGGAATTAGCCTTCATAGAGATAGAGAGAATGATATCCAAGGTTGGTTTGTAGTTGAATTGATTGGAGGTGTTATCCTCAAGAATTCGTGAAACCAATCCCCTTGGGTTGAGTCCATCCATTAATTCCTGAAAGGACTATAAGACCACTAGGTGGCTTTTGCAACATAATTTTTTGTTCCTCCTAATCTTTAGGGGTTGACCCTTAAGTGCTCCGACGTCCGCATATTCTGAATGATATACAGAGGGCTTCGAGGTGCTGTTTTGTCCAACTAACTTTTCATTCATCCAATATAACACTTGAATCTTGAAAAGACAACCTTCCTTAATGATCAATTTCATGAAATTGTGGTAAATGATGTTACTTTAGAAAGATATAAACAAAAGTGTGCCAAAATTAGAAAAAGGTTCGAGGCGTTAAGGGATTAAAAGATGTTATGTTATTGTAATGTAATATTACAGTTGGAAGATGGACCAAATGATGAAGGTGAGATGTTTCAACGGCCCGGCAAGCCATCAGATCATCTCCAACCACCTTATGCAAATGAACAAGCTGCTCGAGCTGCCAATGGGGGAGCCTATCCTCCAGATTTGAGCCTTATTTGTAAGGTCAGAATTTTTACTTTAATTGTAAAAATTAAACTAAATTCAAGTATAGCAAGATAATCAAGTGAGTTTGTACCATATTTTGCAAATAATAATGTGTCAAAAAATTGGTAACTACATCTAATTTTGACCTTGTTACTATAATAGTCTCATGAAGTTTCATTCTTAAAATGTTAACTTTGTTATTAACACAAGATAGATCATGAGAGCTATAATCTTTACTTTAAAAATTTGTGTTTTATTCGCAGTGTGTTTAATGCTACAAGCTACAAAAATTTGAAGTCCACTCACAATTATCAACATGACTTAATAAAAATTAGCAATAGTATAAATCTTACGTAGAGGCTTATTGAGATGATTTGAGGTGTGGTTAAGGGAGAGGGTGGTAAAATAGACAGGGTTCTAAAACGGTTCACATATGCTACTTGATCATTTATGTCCTCTAATGACCCTTGTGAGGACATGTGAATTATTTTTTAACCCTATCCATTTTACCACTCTCTACCTTACTTTATGGTGAATTGGAGAGTGAATACACTAACTAAGGTAAATGAGCCCATTGCAAACACAAATGGGAGCAAGCCCATTGGGGTTAGAATTATAATGGTGGTGTACATTCAATACTAGTAGAAATTTGTTCTCTTACAACTTTGTTGTCTGGAATAACTCGTCTATAACCACTCATAATTTGTCCATGACAACTTTAAAATTAGTTGTTTAGGGATGAAGTCCATAATAACTCATCCAAAAATGACTTGTTTTTGAAGAAGCAAATTGTTTGGAGACAAAATAAATTGTTTGCAATGATTGCAAAAGGACAAATTTTCTATGTGTGCAAGTTCAAAAATGTATTTTGTTAATGTAATTTGGCCCACTTACCTTATTCATCCATCAAAAAGAATTATTAGATTGTTGCTACTAATCATTTATTCTAATTTCTTTTGTCATTCATTTTATCAAATGACAGGCACGACATAATGGACCAAATTATGTATTTGCTCTGCTGACTGGATATCGCGAGGCTCCTGCCGGGATCAATGTATGTAATCACATTACCTCATGAGGGCTTGCGTACACTACTAACAACATATTTTGTGTTTAGTGAATAGTACATTAATTTGTGGGTACCCAACAACTTTTGGTGCAAGGTAGTCTACTTTTAAAACCACCATTTAAGTCATCATATGTTTCAATAATGCTATGAATGCCTTTGAAATCAGATTTTTTAATCATTTAGGAAAAGTAGCCAACTATTTCTTCAATATTCATATGTGATACTTGGGTGATACTTGGGTGATACTTGGTGATATCTATATCAAAATTAGATGATACTTAGGTTAATTTTGGCCATTGGTCTTAAAATACAATGATAGTTTGACTATTTTGACCCCCCATAGTGAATGTCTCTTTTATAAAAAGTAGCCAACATCTTTTAAATGTAGCCACATGACAAAACAATCTTGTGTAAGAAAAACATTGTTTGTAATTGTTTGAAATTGTGGTCTATTGTTGTAGGTTCGACAAGGCTTATACTACAATCCTTATTTTCCCGGAGGTGCAATTGCAATGCCCCGGGTTATAAATGATGGTGGAGTGACATTTGATGATGGAACTCCTGCAACAACGTCTCAGGTGGGCTAAAAATAATTTTTTGCTTTATAAAAAACGTTGATTATTGCACCTATAATTGAAGAAATAATCCTAAGTTCAATTTGCTCTACGTTTGGTAGAATCGTGATAAAGATTGCCTAATCCTAAATAAATAATTGAGAAAATTGCATCAACCCCTTGCACTAGTACAAATTCAAGGTGAAAACCCCATTGAAACCATGGTTTTATGTTAAATTTGGGATGAAACTAACAAAATTGCTTTAAAAAAAACACAGATTAATTTAATACAAAACCATATTTTCAAAGATTTTTTCAACATGGATTTTTACTAGTGTGTGCATTGGTTTTCAATTGCATGATGTACGATTATAAGTTGTCATTCATAAAGTAACAATCAAAGTAAGGTTGCTAAAAATACATCAAACTTTTGTGCTACTTTTGTGTTCCATGTAAATGTTGTGAGGCATAAGTTTGGTCATCCTATAATTTTTTTATCCCTTTGAAATTGAAGAAGCGTAAATCTTTTTTCTAGAACTAGTATATAAGTAACAAGAAAGTAATAAGAAAGTAATAAGAAGTGGATTAGTATTTTGTCTAACAAAGTATGAAATTGTTATGAATATTTGAATAGATATGCTCTAAAGTAGAAGAACATCACAAGTGCGCCTTCAAAAACATCAAAAAGTGCATATAGAATCATAATCTTGCTAAATTGAAACCCTGACTTAATTGCAATTGGAAGATTGTTGTTTATTGAGATTTTGGTTTTATGACCAAGCTATATGATGGTTTCAAAGGCCTAAGGAGCTTCCACTTTGAAAAATTATCGTAATAGTTACATGGCATTACCACAAAATTGTTTCTAATTGGCAATATCACAAAATTGTTTTTTCTCTCATTTTGATGATTTTGGGTGTTTTCACCTTATATCACACCTTCTTGAAAGTTTGAGCAATTTTAGTGCATTTTATTGTTCACAATAGAAAAATTGGAGTTAATTAGCATTCTCTTGTGCCAAAATTAAATAAAATCCTAAATTCTAAAATCCTATATATGATTTGGTCATTTGTGCGGAAGTGTAGATGGCCAAAGATGTTACAACCTACCTTGCATGGGCTGCTGAACCGGAGGCTGATGAACGTAAATTGGTAAGCTTGTTTTGTTTTATATTTTTGCTCTTTTGGGCTCTTCATTTGTTAATGTACTACCATATCCCGGACATTAATTAGAGTTGACGTTTCATGCCATATATTTAATTATATTTGAGAAACCAAATTAAAAAAATGCTTAAAATATTATTATTCTCTCAAATTTCATGCTTTTCTATGTAATTGTTTTTTGGAGAACTTAATCACTGATTTTTTTAAATAATTTTTTTGGATTTTGATATCTGGGTATAATATTGCCTTCTTTGAAAGTGTACTAAATTTGAGGTTCTAGTTTTTTTAGACCTTGAAAATAGAATATATTATGAATCTTGATTTTTCAATATCTATAGTTTAAGGTTTAGCTTAATCAAATATACTATCAAATTTTATCCTTTAGTTCTATCTTTTTTGCTTTAATGGATTCTTCCACATATATTGGAGTATTATTACATCATTCAAGATGAAGTTTACAAATTTTAATGTTCTAGTTTATAGACTTTATGTAATGATCCCACTTTTTCAATTAGCATAGTTTTATTATTAGTTCAATTTTTATCTTATATTATGATCTATGGATATAATAGAAGTTTTGAAATTTACATATAAAAGTAACTGTATAGAAAAACAAAAGACATTTGAAGGTGAGAAAGATTTAAATTTTCAATACTAATTAATTTTTGGAATACTTATATTTTTTAAATATATTTTTGAGTATATTTAGAACTTGATAGGGTTATAGTATTTCATATAGATGGAGAAAGTAATTGGGAGGTATGTGTAATTTAGTCAATTAGGTTATGTAAATTAATTTGACAAACCATTTGGAGTTGAAGAGTGGTTTTGAACTCTAAATGAAAATTTGACAAAATAGTCAAATTTTTTACATGAGTTAGAACTTTTAAATCAAAGATAAACAATTTTTTTGAAGAAAAAACCAAAGAGGTCTATGTCAAACATTCACTTTATGAACAAAATACACATAGTAAAAATACCAAAGTGTCATTTGATGGGATAGTTGCCCAATTTATACAATGTGTCTGTTACAGCCACTTCATGGTGCATAGTGTAAAACTATGCACCATGAAAAAAAAATTTAATTTAAAACTTTTCAGTTTTTAATTCAACCCCTCTCCCCTTTCAAAAATTTTAATTTTAATTTTTTTTTTGGGGGGGGGGCTTTGAATTAAAAATTAAAAAATTTTAAATTAATTTTTTTTTCCACTCCTCACCCACCCTCTGTCACCCTCCCCTTCTTGTAATTTTCAGGGGTGGGTGGGAGTGCAAACAATATGGGATAAATCCCATATTGCACTTGTATTTGTACCGTA
Organism: Rhytidiadelphus loreus; assembly: GCA_947034895.1. Taxonomy (NCBI): domain Eukaryota; kingdom Viridiplantae; phylum Streptophyta; class Bryopsida; order Hypnales; family Hylocomiaceae; genus Rhytidiadelphus; species Rhytidiadelphus loreus. The sequence continues at coordinate 30,792,967 of OX344761.1, forward strand.
TCAGTACTTGTATATATTCCAATACGTAACCGTATCCGTATCAATATCCATATCAATACCGTATTAGTACCCGATCCCGTATCTATATCCATATTCAAATTTTTTTGAGATCAACGGTTGTGAGGGGGGGGTTGTAATTTTTTTTACAAAAAAATCAACGGTTCTCGTTTTTTAGTAGGGAGGGGGGGTTGTTAATTAATGCAAAACCTGTGACTGCCACTTTTGGGTGCATAGTTGCCCATGTCATTTCTACCAATTTTATACATTTGAATGCTTTTTAGGACAAAGTAGTTGAACATATTATGTACGTTAAATTTTATTTTTTTAAATTCATAACTACTTACAATTTGAAGCTTTTAAATATGAAAAAGTGTTCAAGAGCACATTAATAATATTATCCTAATCATGAGTATTTTTATCAAATTGATTTGATTGTTTGACTTGGCCAAATAGATTGGAGCAAAGTGGATTTTTGGGGCTTGCCTTGCTCTCTTCCAAGCAGGATATTTCAAGAGGTGGAAATGGGCTCCACTAAAATCAAGAAGGATCATATGGGATGTTGTGAATTAGAATATTTTGAACTAATTTATAAAGCACATGATAGGCTAGAATATAATTGAATTTATCTTAGTTTTCTATAAGTAGTGATTTAATAAAACTAAACTCATAGGAACAAAATTGATTTTATTAGTTGATACTTTGTGTAATTCAATCACCTTTTAGCATGTGTGTTTGCTAATGAATTACTTGTTGTTGGTAGTTTTTTCTTTTATATTTGTATAAAAATTGTTGTAATAATTCAATTAATTTGAATGATTTAATATATAGAGATTTATAATGTATTTTGGATAATATGTTGAAAGTTCAAATATGAAAAATGGCACATATATAACTAGATGGAGAGAGATTTATAGCGCTTATTAAATGTATTGTAAAAAAATAGAGTTCAAGGATTTTTATAGAAATTCTCCTTTGATAGTTTTATTGTGTATTTTTTAAAGATTTGTATTTCAATATAATGAATAATTTTCAAGGAAAAAATGTGAATTGATTTTCTTTGGTAAAATTAAATTTTATGTAACACCAATCAAAAAACAATTTTTTGTGTGTCTAACAAAAAAAACCCATCATAATATTAATAAATTTTTTGGGGGATGACTTTAAAGGGATCAAATAATCAACACATTGTTTCAAAAATTGCACAATGTAAAAAACAACTACTAAAAATGTTATTGCATTCTAATCATGTAAATACCTTCATTTCTTAAATTCAATGTTATTTGCATTGAATTACTTTTGTAGTGACTTCAACTACAATGCAAAATGTGATTAGTGTTATTTTGCCATGGATATGGTAATAAAGGAATTGACTTTGAATTTTTCCACCGAGGTTGTATTGTTCCATTATTATAGTTCAAAATTTTCATTTTTAACAATTGAAATCTATTAAATAACACTATAAACAAATATTGACTATTTACATATCACTGCGGACTAATATAATCAAGGATACAAAAACATTGTGTGTGTGTGTTTAAATATATAATATAAATAAGAATGAAATTTAATTAACTATATCATTTTAATTTTGAGTAGAATTTTTTTTAATAAATAACTAATAATTTTTTATCATTAAAATTTCAATTGCTTATCTAGACTTTGAAAAAAACAAATACTCTTTAAAACTAAAAGATATTGAAAGTGTAATCTCAAAGTGCAATTATAGTTTTTATAGACTTAGTATACCCGTGGAAATCAGTATCGGGTTGTTAAAAAACTATGTGAGTTAAAAAGAGGGGAATGTTTCATAAGAAGAGTTTTGAGGCCTCTAAGAAACTATAAGTTCAATATAATTCCCACAATCTGGGAACATGGCCATAGCTGTAGTCTGACATGGCAGAGAGATTACCGCGTTAGATAATATTAATTTATTATTATTAATTAATTAATGATTATTATTTAATAATTTGGCTACCCTACCATAGTTCACAATATGGGGATCAACCCAAAACAATCTTTTAGAGGCTTCAAAACACATGTAATGAATTTGAAAACAATAATATGTAGAATTATAATAGGATACATGAAATGCTAGATACTCTAATATATATAAATTAGGCTATGTAAAAACATTACGTAGGAATTTTTATTACTAAGTTAGCTTTGACAGAAAGGGGCCATGAAATTTTTTCATAGTGCAATGAGTATAGAATGATGTGCATTAGGATTTTAAGTATCACATCATGTCTAGATGTCCATCAACGTCTGCTAGGATCCATAAATAAAAAACAATTATATATATATAAACGGAGCTTTGATAAGAACTCCAATAAGCTCCCCCCCATCCAATCTTTCTATTGGTATAAGGTTCTTAGAACTTCAAGTTGAATGTGATACCGAAGGTATGTTTATCAGATTCATTAGGAGGATTGGTGATCCTAGAAGGGAGTTCGGTAAGTCTTGATTTGGTGTCAATTCACAGTGTTCATCATTCGGTAAATGTCATCCCTCTTGGTGTCTTGCCAAAATCCATATGTGTTTGTTTTTGCCTCCTCTAACTTCTATTTATATTGTTGCCTTAATTCGGACTATATATATATATACACACAATGAAGGGTGATTGATTGAATTGTGCCACAGTGTGATAGTGTATATACCAAAAAAATTAAATATAAGTGTAGGATATTGACCACAAGTGGTACAAATTGTCACATTCACTATGTAAATAAAACTTCCAAAGAGTTCACACTTTATGCTCTATTTTTCCATCATATATAACTAAGTTTGTTTTATTTTATTTTTTAGGGATGAAATCGCATGTCTTTAATAATCCATCAAAATTTCAAATTGTTTTGTGAAGGTATGAAAAGTATGAAGACCTTGTGAAGGAAAAGTCAAAAGGATCAGTCATATCAATTACACAACATACAATTTTGAAAATTGCACCTTGGGTATATTCTAGTATAAAACATCATAATGTTAAACTATTTTTTGCATCATCCATAATTTGGAATCAAGATTATAGGCCTTAAACTTCAAATTGCAATCAAATTTGTATATGTAGGAAATTTTCAAAGTTTTTAGATGGAGGTGGAATTCAACTTGATAAGTTTCATTTCATTAGTTTTGATAGTAACCAAAAAAATCATTTTGAATGTTGTAGTCAAGTTTTTGGATTAAAAAAGTCAAAAGTCAAAAGTCATTTAGGACTTAGATACTTTTTGTCCTCTACAATGTTTCAATGTTAAATCCATTAAAATCACAGTACAAATATGATGCAACTAGTAAGTTTGTGTATAGGACATTGACTTGAGCACTACCCACCATCGTTTTGGTTTTGATATAAATCAATTTAAAATGAGAATGGTCAATGGTTTGAAAAATTATAAATTATGATTTTTTAGATGTACAAAAGGTATCTACATATTATAATGGATTTAAATGAGATGAAAAGAAAGTTTTTTAAATGGATGAAGATTTTGAAATTCCAAAACATACAAATTGGAGTGTTGAAACCTAGGTGGACTTAAAAATATTTCATTTGTCATTGTTGAAATTGACCACTGGAAGAAACATTAGATGTGATTTACCTATTGGGAAGGGTTGTAAGTTCCCACTTTGGGGGTCGAAATTGGCCGTTTGCGAGCTCTGCTAACCTGGCCAAGAGACTGCCACGTCATTTTTTTCAAAAAAATAAAAAATAAAAAATAAAATTTAACTTTGTTTTTCATTTTAAGAACTTTAATTTATTAATTTATTTATTTGAAAAAAAAAATCTGGCATCCGCATTCAATGGGGCCCCCCGGGGGAACGGAGCTGGGAACAACCCTGAAACGACCCTCCAGCCTCCCCGGATCCCATCTAATGAGTTAACTTATCAAAGTAAACTAATTGATTGGGGCTTGCCATGAACCCATAGAATGCATCGATGGAAAAATGAACCAATGAACATAGTCTACATAGACTAGGGAAATGACTCTAGAGAAGACCCACATGACAAATTTGACTACCGGCAAATCTTCTTGTAGGTCAGTTCTCTAGTCTACATGTAGACTATTATGTTTCTACTAGTGTTGCCACAACAAAATACTTGAGAAGATCTACTTCATCCTATGAGAGTCGAAAAGTGATCGCGATTAGAGCATCCCCACCAATGGCTATCCTATTCCTTTCCAAATGATTTTCATCCGGATAGGGAAGAAAACTCTTCTACCAACATTCCCTATTCCTAAAAATTTAGGGAGGAAGGGGCCGAATTCCCTAAATGGGATGATGGATAGGAAACTCAAGTGGAGTAATCCCTAAACCACTTTCCACCTTTCCAACATGAGTTGTGCTTCATTGATTTGTGGAAGTACCATTCATTTGGCCTTGTTACTATTTCTATGGTTCCCTTTTGACTTCTCCCTACCTCTATTTAGCAATAAGTTGAAAATTTAGGGAACTACGAGTGGGAACTTCTCTTCCCTATTCCCATCTATACTCCCCTTCATCCTGATGGCCATCTATGCTCCCCTTCATCCCAATGGAGATAGGGAAAGGGAAGACACTAGTGGGGATGCTCTTAGCAAGGAATAAAATACTTAACAAAACACTTGTTGTCAGAACTATTGAATATTTTTGGTCCTACGTGACAAAATACTTTCGTACGGGATGGTTTGGTGGGAACGCCTTCGGGAACCTCACGGGATCGGATTTCGAATCGGGAACATGAATCACCCTCACGCTCATCTTCTTCCTCTTGGAGACAAGAGGTCCCTGCGCCCGAACTGGATTTCAAATTTTACAATTCAAACTGGGGCCTCATCACTCTCGCATTGCATGTTTCTGATTTTGATTGCGACCTGCTGCCTCGTGACTTGCCGCCTCGTGACCTCGTGCCGATAGTCTGAGAGAGGTCGATATGAATACCTCCAAATTCGAGCTGAGAATCATGGACGAGTTCACTGAGTCAGAATTTGCAGGAGTGTTGATTACCTTGCTGTTGGGCGTCCTCATGATTATTTGGTGGTTAGTCGAAGTTTGTTTCTGATAATATTAGATCGCATACCCTCATCGGAAACTCCGCGCATTTTAGCTGCATTTTAATTAGACTTGCTTGAATATATTCCGCCGGTCTAGAAATATTAATCACAGGGTGATTATGCGCCATGGCTCATGGGGAGGATGTTCAGCCATCGGAATGGGCAAGATAAGGATCCGAATTTTACAGTTGGTTCTCTCTCAACATCGTAGATGTCAGTATTGTTGAAACCAATGCATATATGTACGTGTCCATAGACATTCTCAATATCGATCTCATTCACTACGCACCTCTATCGTCCAGTATTTCGTTGTTTCAGCTGCACTTGAAATACGTAAAGTGCAATTGATCCGGCAATTTAATTACATGAAACTTCAATTGCAAACTCGTGTGGTGGTGGGGATGGAACAGAAGGACGCGCGCGGACGTAGGAGACGAGGCTCATTCGCAGCGAGGTATCCTGACGCTGAAGTATCCAAGTGAGCACGCTGAGACGAAATGGGACGACGCGGAGAAGATCTGGCACCACACCTTCGACAACGAGTTACGCGCGGCTCCTGAGGAGCACCCGGTTCTGCTGGCAGAGATTCCTCTGAACCCTAAGGCGAACAGGGAGAAGATGATACAGATCATGTTCGACACTACGTGCGTTGAAATACTCGGATCGGAGGAGCGATCATTCTTGGCTTCAACGAGCTCTTACGTTCCAGCAGGTATATGCTTCGGTGACTCCTCGGTTCTGTCAGTGCGATCTTTTTGGTTTAGATAGTTACCATGTCGACAAGTATAATAGCTAGTTTCAGAAGAATTTCAATTCGAAGATTTCACTGATCAACTTCGTGTACGTGGGTGGTGCAGATGTAGACTACAAAGGTCAAGCAATTTCGATGAGTCCGGCCGCGCCACCGGTCGGATTCTTCCGATTACACAAAATTTTCAATCCTTCCGTGCTGACCCTCAAATTCTCCGGGAAGCTCGTCGTCCCTGATCGAATTACAGGTCAGCTATTTAATTTGAAGTAGCCGCATAGCTTGACAGGCGGAAGAGATTTTATGGGAAGCGAACTGGACCAATTTTTTTGGAGACTGCTCGATTGAGGAGGACCACTGTAGGCATTCACGTACAGACTTTATGTTGTTTTCGTCATTGGAAACTTGGTACATCAGTGAGATCCGATCCGTCTTCGAGGATGAATTTCACATTATTTAGATCTGTGCCGTGTACGTATATATGTTTTTTTTGTTTCTGTAGCATCCACCAGGGTATCGATCGTTTTGCTTTGATATTATCCTTTGTAGGGTAGTGTGGAAAATTGGGCACCGGCCGGATGCTTGCAGACATGCAGTCCCGCATGCAGTATTTGTACATTGTGACCCAGAATGTAAATAAATCGTAGAATAGTGTTGGAAAGTGGAAACATGGTGTATTATTGCAAGACGGTGCACCAGACTTGTTCATTTGCGTCCTGTGCGTGAAATGATCTGAAACCATTGAGAGTCTTATTGGAAGAAGTCTTTGACCATGTACTAGTTGTGGCAAACTGTACAAAACGCTTGAGTTCACTCTGTATGGTCCATTTTGGCATTGAATACAAATGGGATACTTTAGACAAGTTTTGTCTTTCGGAGATGAGTCTTGTACACACTTGTCATAAAACTTTCAGAATTTTTGAAGAAAAGGTGGAGGAATTTGATCTGTAATCTAAAAACCTATCCGTAGGTATCCTCATCAGTCCATGATATGAATCTTAAATGATATGTGTTAAATAAGATAATGAATCTCAAATATGACTAGAGTGCCTTGTGCTGTTGCCACAACTAATGTAATAGTAAAAGTGATTTTCTAATTTTTTAACTCATAAAGACTTCAAAACTCAATATCTTCCACATTGTGTGGGGTGATTGCAAGAAACACTTGTACTATTTTGTATCATACCTTGCATGCTAATTTGTTTTTTGGTCATATCTTTTGCATTTTGGCTACAAATGACTCAAGATATATAAGTAAGGTACTCGTGACTATTAAACACCTTGTCTTATTTTATTGGCAATTTTCAAAAACCTTTTACTATCCAAAAATATCCCCCAATTTTATGTCACATTTGCCAATTTCAGGGGTTAGTATCCCCCCAAAATGAATTTTGAGTTCAAATATAGTCAAGATGGTCTTCTAGTAGACTTGTAGTTAGAATCAAAGAAGTTCTGAAAATAATTAATTTTAAGTGGTGTAGAAGTTCAAAAATTGAGTTTCTTTTTGCTTCCGATTCATTTCAATGAATGATCATCTTTATAGAATTGTTACAAATGTCCAAATTTTATTTTATTTTATTTATTTATCCTATTTTTAACTTATTAAAACATCAAAGTATCTATTTTCTTGAGATTGGGCAATTTTCTAGTTCTCCTACAGTCCTATTTAGTGGTATACATCGGCTATATTTTTTTAATGTTTTTTAAATCGTTTTAAAAATTTTAAAGTATTAAAAAAAAAAGCATTAAAACTATGAAATGCAACAAAATTAGTAGGTGTTTCTTGCAATCACTTTATGTACCAATGTTGCAAAGCAAAAATCCATGCATCCTTCCTCACAGAGGACTTTCTAACAATATTTAGAATATGACTAGAGGACACACGGTTCTAAAGATCTCACATTAACAATCAAAACAAACAACTTAACTTAAGGTATGAACTAGTGTGCATGTGTTGTGTCCACGATCAAAAGAAAAGTAAAAATAATTTTCTAATTTTTAATTCATTAAATTTTCAAAACACAAAAACACTCAATTGGAACTATACTTAGGTGAAAACCCCATGAAACAAAGCTTGTGTCCCCTCCTTGCTAAGGGCTTTCTAACAATATCAAGAATGCAACTAGACTACTAGAGTACCCATGAGCTACAAGATCTAAAAACAACAAACAAAACAAAACAAACAGCCTAACTTAAGGTATGGTTTGTATATAACTTTGAAGGTCTTTGAATTCTTCATACAAGTTTATATGGCATAATTTGGATTTAATCTTTAGAACTAATTACACTTGATTTAATCAAGAGTGAAATTTGAAATTATTAATGTAACTATGCAACATAATATTTGGAATGAAAGGAGAAATTTACACAATTTCTTCTCAGACCATGGACCATGCCATCGAAGCACTAGATTTATAAGATTCATATCGTTACTACCTATTAGTAATACGGATTTCTTATCAAATTGGGGAAGCCTATGTCTTGGACATGGTACAATTTTAAACAATTGTGGAAGAGAATACAAAAAATTCAAAAGTTGAGGGACAAAAAAGAAAAACATAGTTTTCCAAAAGTGTCCATGAATGCCTGCCACAGCTAAAGTTGCACCTGCAAAATATGTGTATGTGTCACCCACAAATACAAAAGCAGGATGCCAATTAAAGATGAACAATCCAAGTGACGTTGCCAAAAATGGTTGCATCATATAAATTGAGAACATGTGCGCTTGTGGTGCAAAGTTATTTGTTATTTGCATAACATTGTGAAATATGATTGCAAATGCAATGATTATGGATTGACCAACTTCCAAACCATTGATTCCAGCATAAATGTTGATGGAATTGAAGCAAAATATTGAAATTAAGAATATAAATGCTTTGTAGATCCACCCCAAATTATATAATGGCTCAACACTAAAAATTGATTGTAGAATCTTTGGAATAACAATTGTTGTATTTCCTGAGTATGTTATGAGTAAAACCAAGCCTGGAATTGTTGGTAAAAATATCTTGGCCTTCCATGGCAAAGTCTTAATGTCATCAATGTAACCCAAAGTCAATGCAAATGTAATAGTAAAAAATGATGACCAAAATTGACAATTATTTGCTTCATGGTTGAAATCTTGAAAATTTAACACTACTTGAAAAAAAGAATAAATGGCCAAAAATACTCCTCCAACAACCACGCCCATGGCTTCAGGAACTTCAATAGTGCCTTCATATAGTCCTCTCTTATTGATATCATATCCAAATATATTCCTTTTGAGGTGTAGTCTTGCAAATATAGGTACCAACATGACGGTGATTCCAGAACCAAACAAAGATATTATAAGGTTTATGAAAATGAGTCTTAATTCCCTTTGGTTGGAAACCAAAAACACATATAAAAATAGAAAATAGAAAACACTGCCAATTATAATCAATAAAAGCATGCTTTGAATCCTCCCTAGACCATGAATTAAAATAGGATTACCCATTTTAATATAAATGTTACATATGATTGTTATATCTTATATATCCATCTAACCAACCCAAATTATTATTATGTATAGATATAATACTGAATCATATTTATAGCTACAAATCAAACTTTTATTTTTATTGAAAATAGTAAATTTACTTATTGTAGATTTGAGACCCTAAACTAGTAAAAAGTAAAAGTAAAAGTAATTTTTTAATTTATAAAAACTTCAAATTTTAGCATCTTTTTTTTTTGTGAGTTGGAATGCTATAAAACAAAGTCTGTGTACTCTTCCTCAAAAAAAGCTTTTAAATAGTGCTATCAACACAGCTAGAAGATACACAGTTTTGGAGATTTCACTAAAAAAAAAAATTTAATCTATAATTTTTGTTTTAATTTATTTAGTATGCCATGTGTCAGTGCTAGAACTATTAGAATGTCATTTACAATCATAACAAAAGTGATGGCCAATCCCTTTTTAAATCTCCTTTCATATCCATTTATCTCAAAACAAATTATTGGTAGCACTAATGTTGAAGTCCATGTATAATATCAATTTTTGTATTTACTATGCTTTTAAAATTTAAAATATTCTATTTTTACTACAAATCTTATTACTAATCTTTAAACATTGACTTTGAATTAGATTCCAAGTACCTTGATACATTTTTCTAGCTAAAATGGAATTCATTTCACACTAGTCAACCCCTAAAGTCCCATTGTCCCTACGGGGGACAAAATGGATTTCGGGCAGGCTCCTATGATCTCAATTTTTACCGAATTTTTTTGAAACTTTTCCACAAGATAGATAAACTTAAGATCTTTCCGGGAATATAATTTTTATTCCAATCGGTGCCCGGAAGCAAAAGTTATGCTACAATAACCTCAAAATGGGGGAGACTGGGCAGCAAAAAAAATCCACAAAAAATTTAAATAAAAATTTAAATATTTTTTTTCTTGTAGATTATATTTTCTTCTAAATGGAAAGCTTTGATTCTTTCCATTTGGATTAGTGATGTGAAAGTTATGGATTTTCTTGTTTTGCGGGCAATCATAGCAACTTCTTGAAAAAAAAAAAATTCTTCCACTTTGAATGCTAATATCTTTCAATCTATACGGTCAAACATCACAAAAATTTTATCACATGATCTAAGACAAGTGTAGAACAAGATCCTATGGTTAGATTCTAAAAAATATTTAAAAAATTTATTTCATAGGTGGACATAGCAAAAGTGGTAGTTTTGAGTGGTTTTGGCATAAATATGGCCTTGGGACTTTAGGGGTTAAACTTTAATTTTATAAGTTTGTGCAGAAAATATTTGAATGTAACAACTCAAAGTGACAAATACAAAGGTATCTACCATCTTTCATCCTTTGTCTACACGTTACCTCCAATAATTAACCATTCTAACATGTCTACCATATCCATTATGCTTATCCACCCAAAATTGTCCATGTGTTTTCTAAAGTCATTTTGCTTTCACTATGCACCCAAAAGAGGCAGTCACACATCTGGTTTGCCATTAGTTGCCCCCCCTTCTCCCAAAAATGAATAGGCTGTTGATTTTTTTTTAAATGCTTCTCCCTCCAAAATGCCGTTGATTTCTCAAAATTTCTTAAACCGTTGATCTTTGAGATTGAATCTAAGCCATCCATCCAAATACGAATACGGATACAGAATCAAAATACGGATACGGATATGGATACGGATACAAATACTTGATATTGGAATATTGTACATATGGATATGGATACAGATACGATATAGATATGGGATACAAGATTTTCATTGTCCCATATTGTTTGTCATGTTAACCTCATTCAAAAAATTACAAGTAGGAGGAAGGGGGATGAAAAATTAAGAAATTAATTTTAATTAAATTTCTTTTTTAAACCCGGGGGAGCTGAAGGGGAGTTTAAAATTAATTAATTAAAACTTTGAGTGCATAGTGACAAAAGTCGCTATGCACCCAAAAGCGGCTTTAATTGCCACAATACATATGTGTATTACTATGTGTCATTTTTGAATTTGGCAATGTAATTTTCCATCTACCAAGGTTTTCTCTTGTCATCCTAAAGGTTGTTTTTGGTCTTCTAAAAGGTCATCCGTCATCTACTAAAAGCCATTTGGACGTCTTTCCTACATTTTTATGAAAATCTTTCTTGGTACACAATCCCAGATATAACTATACCTAATTTTATTTTAATATCCAATTTTTTAACTTACAAAGTCATTTCAATTCCATCTTGTTGACGTTGGTTTTGATCTGAGTGAAAACAAAATTTAATGAGATCAAGTAAGCAATGGAAATGAGTGTTAACTTAGGCACTTTCAAACCTTTCTTAGATAATAATTGCCTTATTGAATATTAGCTACCTCATAAAATAACCAACATTTAGTGGATGGATGATGAATATGCTAAATTTTTTTTTGTTATGGAAGCTTTTCAAAATGGATGAAAAACATCCAAATACATTGAATAAAAGAAAATTGTATATTTTTTAGCAAGATAATTACTTTGGTCACTTAGTATTTTATGATTTTTGTGCTAGATTCTCTATGTAGAATGGAAAGGAAAGCATTACAAAAAAAAGACCTCTAGAGGGCTGCCAAATCGAGCTTGAGGAGCACCATTCTTCAAGTTAAATTTTCCTATGAAATGCATTATTTCCCTATCTCTGCCCATTATGCTAATAGAATCCATGTGAGAACAAAGTTTGATTGGATACTTTAGGATCAATCATGAAAATCACATGATATGGTTGTCAAAAACCTGTCATTGTTTTTGACAATAATGACATGGAAATAGCCAAACATGTCACTGTAAAGTGACCCTCTAGGAACCAAAATTGTTTTGTAATGAAAATTCTTAAAAAAAAAATAATCTTTAGTTTAAATTTTTTCAAACTATAGTTTATTTTATTGTAAGGCTCCATATCTTTAAATCTCCTCTAATTACACTTTTTGAAGGATTAATAGATTTTTTCATTATCACATGATATCTGAAATGTAGAGTGAAACTAACATTTATTAGAGAAGTGCGAAAAAGGAGTTCAGTTTAGGATACAAAGATGTTCACTTTAAGAATGTTTTTGTGTTTTTCAAATAACCTTATTAAAAAATTCTTAGAAAAAATAATTTTTGAATTGAAAAAATAAATAATTTTGCATTCATAATTTTTTACATATTTGAGTTTTGTCTCCATTCTATGAATACTAATTTTTACCCTTTGCATGTTCTAAAGTATAATATCCAACATGTCCTAAGGTAATGTATAAATCCAAAATAGACAATAGACCAATCAAATAGTACTTGAAGCTAATACCTCACAAGATATATCAATCTTGTGAGTCTAAGTGGCAGTAGACTCAGTCGCAGAATCTTCATTGGTAGAGGACTCTGAAGTCTCTCTATCTTCAAATGCACTAACATCTACAAACTCTAAAACATTCAATGCATAACTGTCTCTATGTTTTTTTGGTTTAGAACAGCCGAACTCTACAAATGCCAATGCCAACTGCTTTGCATAAATTGGCAAATCAAAAGACTTCTTTGGACTCAAGAGAAGTCTTCATTTAGGTCATGTTGCATTTTTGACATCAACCTCTGACGACTACAAAAACACATGAAAACATGTTAAAATTTTGAAACATATATAATTGCATACTTGCATTAAACTGAAATGTATGGAAACTTACTTACAAGGTTTAGTCTTTTGAGCAAATTTGTAAACTACGATGTCCATAGCATTTGGATCTTGGGATGCTGCACCCTCCGTTGACAGTTTTATAGTCATGGCCAAAGTAGTCCTCCATGTAGGTAAGAGAATGGTATTGAAGATGTCTTTATCCTCTTTTAATGCCACAATATGACGTCCTGTGCTGCGGCAAGCCGTAATTGATGCACCTATAATAAACAACACACAATTGATTAATAAAATTATTTATATGAAAAATACAAATTAAATATGGAAGCATGGGATTGAAAATGAACTAGTAGCTAATGTGCAGTCGAGAACTACATCCCCTTCAAAGGTTGTCCTTTCTATGAGGATCTCAAAAAGCCTTGCATCCTTCTCTCGAGGCCCACGCTACGGAACTTTCTCATTCATGAACATTGTATCTTCAGTGGTATAGTTTATCAGGGTATCATCTCGTTGAAGGTCCACTTTGGCCTTCCTCATGGACTATGTTTGATGAAAAGCAAAGTCCGATTTCACTACCTTGCCGAGATCTTTCAACAATAGTGTAATCCCAAACTTCATTGTCTGTAACATTGATTCCAAAAACACATTAGAAATGAATCATACAATACGCATTGCAAAATGTCATTGAAACAAGAATGGTGTGACTGTGAGGCCTTGTCTTAGGTAAACATCAATATTAGGTTATTGATAGTAGATAGAGGGCAAATTAAACAAAAATATTTAGACAAAAGTAAATAGCGAAAAAATTGATAAAGATGATTTCAATTTAATGGCAAGTGTTAGAACTATTTACATTAGTTGATTGTAAGTTGTTACTAAAAAAATTAGTGAAAAAAATTCAACCATGTGTTATTGTAAAATTTTATGTCACTTTGTAAAAAAATGTTTTGAATATTTGTAGTAAAATCATGGCTTTTAGGCCATATATTCTATAATTTTGGTATTTTATGATAAGAGCAATTTCTTTATATTTTTTCATATCAAAGATGATCAACCAAAATGTTGAAAAATTAAGTTCAATCACTACGTTTATATTCAAAGATATTTTTAGGATGGTATTCTTCACTAGATGCAACAAATAGACCAATATTAGGTAAAGAATTTTATTGTAGTAAAAGATTTCTTTTTTTTAAAACAATTATAATAAAACTCCTACAGGTATTGTTGTGTACAAAATATGTTAGGATTTAAAAATTAAATTAAATTTAGGTATTGATTACAAACATTCAATGACTCATTTATTTATAAGGTAAAATTACATTGTAATAAAGATTTGATTGTTTGTTGCAATACAAGTGTAAGTGTTGTTAGGCTAAGAAGTTTAAAAAATAATAATCTTTAAAATACATAACACACAAATTTTGTACATGATTTATTTGTTCATTAAAATGAATAGAATGTTTTCTAATTGTTGATAGTGATTTAGAATAATTTTTACTTCCATTTTTAATTATTAAATGATTTATTAATAAAATTTTAAAATTTTAAAATTTTAAGTGTTTCAAAAATAAAAATTGAATTCTTTTTTAGTTTGTGTAAGACCAATTTCTATATCACATAATACTTTTACTATAAAGATTTGCAAAATCATTTTCATTTTTTTTTGATAAAATGTGAACAATATTTGTATTAATTTAATTTTAATTTTAAATATTAATAAACTAATATATGTGATTATTTTTTGAATAAAAATATTGAAGTTCTTATATAAAGACTAAAAGACATTCTTGTCTAAAGACCTAAACATTTATACTATTTTTATATTAGTTAAATATGGATTTTTTTTTTAAAACTGTCATTTTTTAATTCATTTCAATTGACTAATATATCTTTTTAGATTTTATTATTTCATGATTTATACTATATCATTTATTGATTTTAATAGAATTTTTAAATAGAATATAAAATTTGGATTGATTAATTTGCAAAATTGCCTAAACAATTGAATTTGGTATTGAATCTATTTTTTGTTTTAGATTTCATTCAATTTCCATTTGTCCTTTTGTCAATTCTTTTAAATTTATTGTCTTTATATTGTGAATCCAAATCTATAACATTATTTTACATTGTTTTGGTTGATATGTAGAATCACCTAAAACTTCAATGGTTTAAAATGAGTATTTCTAGAAGCTCTATATAATATTTCATTGCTAAATTTCTTATCAAATATAATAAATATTCCCCCTACAATTCTCCAACAGTCATTGACATGCTCTCTATATGGGGATTTGTCTTTCAAACCACTCTATTATGTAAATCATCCAAAAAAGATTCATTAATTCTATTGATCAAATTTTATATTGCTAAACATTGTTTTAAAAAATATATTACATTTATTCATAAATTTAATGATGATTAGATATATTGTAGTAAATATGCAATTAAATCAAATAAACAATCTTCTACATTATATATAGCCTATATTGTATCAAAGAATACAACATTTAATTTTTCATCTAATTTTATTATGTATATATAATTTTAAAATCAATTACTTTGACATATCAAATTTTACTATATCAAATTTCCCGTACAAATTTTTCTCATACAAATTTTTCCACAAATTGTACAAACCTATACAAAGTTGCTACAATACAAATATACAAATAAACTTGCAAAACAAAAATAAAAAATGTTAGAATAACAAATCATTGAACTGAAATTCAAATATAAGCCAAATAATTGCAAAAGAAATGAATACTCCAAGTACTTCGAAGAACATGATAGCTATGATGTTTTCGTAAAATTTCCACCATTTCATATCAACAATCCAACATGTCTGTTCCATCACACAATCATGGTCAACTTCTTAAGAATCAAAGATAATGTACCATGCATTTAAGTAATAAGGCCCCAATCTTGTATTTCTTGCGTATGGACTTCCACATAAACTTTCCTAACAATAGTCTACTAACAAAGATTCTCACCACTCAGTATGTATACCTTGTCAGATTAGAGTTTAACAGGGAAGTTTTTTCTCACTTTTTTTTGAGAGGGCGATGTTAACATTAGTAACATTGCTTGATTTGCAACATTTTGGCCATGTCTCAACCATGTGATTGTTACTATCTAGTGATTGTTGTCCATAAATTGTTTAAACGCTTCCTATTGTTCTCCCAACAAGTCCCCATATCAATCAGAAAGAATTGAATAAACTATAGGTGAATAAGCTTGAATCAAAACTACTTGGCCTGTCAAACAACAACTGCTTGAAGTCCTAGGTAAATGATGTACCTCGTTTAATATGTACCATGAAATTGCATACAGCTAGTATACCAACTGGATCCTTAGACTAACTGATGGTAATTTTGAACAATTCATTCAGCTCCTTCTCCCTCACAGCCTCTTCTTCCTTTTTTTGCATGCACACAATCTTGAGAGCAACAATTTAGGGTTTAGGTTTAGGGTCTATACAGACTACAATAATCAATCAAAAGTAACGAACAATCTCACAATTCACAAATGCAAACCTTTTGAGCAACTTTGGGGTCCTCTGTTCTGCACTTTCTTCGCGAGGTTTAGAGCACCACTACAACAATGAAGATGCTACCGATCTTCCATACACTTACTTCACGGCGACAAAGAATTAGAATAAGGTCTCAAATAGAATTCAGTCAAAAATACAATTGCGATAAGTTTTAGAGCTCTAAGTTCCCAGTACTAAAATTTAGGGTTTCATATTTCACAACTAAAACCTGGCAGATGAAACTTGCACAAATTCCTAAGTACAAAGCCAAACAATATGTCTTTCCAAATAGATGTTTTTGATATTCTCCTTGAAACTTCATTTGAGCAATCAACTTAGAATTGAACAAAAAAAAACTTAATAGCAACCAAATAGGAAGCGAGTCAAATGTCTGTTTGTACTTGAGGTAAATCAAAGACAAGCTTTCCACAAAAGAGAGTAATCGGCCTTAGCTTCACCCTCATTGAACTCCACGGTTTCCATACATGATCAATCCAAGATATAACAAAAGAATCCCAATTCTGTTTAATTGCTCACCTTCTGGAAGAAAATTTTGGTAGGAAATTTTCTAGTGCAGGTGGTGCACCCTTCCGATCCCTCATTGTCAAAACCTCAGAGGCTGACAAAAATCCTCGTGAGATGCAAAGTCGATAGCATAGTCTCTCTAAGGACAAAGCCAAAAAACTTACAATTACAAAGAAACGAAGAAGTACAAGAAGAAGTACAAGAAGCTTAAGAAACAATGAAGTACAACAAATCAAGAAACATAAGTGCAAAGAAAAATGAAGAAGTTCATGAAACAAGAAAGGTATTCTTTTAGCACTTCCACATTCATAAAGTCACCTAACTTAAAAATAGCCTCTCCATGTGAACTAGCATCTTTGGGATATCGTATAGAAAATATGAACTTTACTTAGTAAACTAGAATCTCCATTATGTTATAAAAAAAGGATATTTTTTGGATTTATTACAAAAATCTCACCTAATCTAAAATGTCTAATAAGTCTAACCTAGTCTAATAGTCTAACCTATCTAAGTCTAATCTATCTATCTGCTTTCCAATCAATCTAGAATTCTATAAGGTTTAGATAATCTTATAAATTTGCTTCAGATCATAGATGGTATTTAAAAAAAAATTACAGCAAAAAAAAAATTATAACAAAAAAAAAAATTGAAAATTGAAAATAATAATAAATAAATAAATAAAATAAATAAATAAAAATAAAAATAAAAATTTAATGCCCGGTTGAACAGGGTCCGCCCTAGGCAGCCCCTTCAAGCCCACGGGGCAGACTTCCACCCTCTCCAACTCACTCGCATTAATGCTACGTTAGTCCGCCTCCCCGCCCCTTGCCTGGGCAAATATGATAACTTGTAGTGTGAATGGGAAAGTAGATAAAATTTGGAAAAATTCACAAACCAAAGTCCATGCGAGTTGTTGTCATAGTCTCTGTCCAAAAGGACAGAGCCAACAAATCTGTTGAGAATAAAATACGAAACAAAATTGCAAAGCAAATAAGAACACACAAAATACACTCAGAATACATTAACTTCATAAGTGTTTGAAGTATATACAATAGAAGAATAGGAGAGAGACAATGAATAGTTGTCTTCTCCTATTCGTCAAAGAAGATTCCCATTAATCTTCATGACACGTGTCACTCACCATTATGGTGAGCGTTCACATTAGAAACTACGTTTCTTAACACTCCTCCTCGCTCAGCATAATATGAGTAAAATATTATAAAATAATACTCCCTCTGTCCCAAAATGATCTTCCTGTTTGACAAAATGTTCTTGATTAAGGCTAAAAATAACTTTTTTAAGACCCATTTCGCATGGTAGGTAGAGTTTAGTATACTCTTAGTGTCCTGCAAACATTGACTTTAGAAGCCTTTTTCAAAGTGCAGTTTTAAATTATTGAAAAGTATAATTTTGGGGGCATTTTTAAATAGCACCAGTGGGCATATAGTTGTTGAGTGTGAGGTTATAATTTTATGGGCATTTAGAATAAGCCAAAGCCCATGTGTGGACCTCAATATTGACTCCAAAAGTTTCTTCTCCTTCAATTAGACAATACTCAAAGAGATGAAAAAAATAAAATTGAACAATGTTGATTGACCCCTTAAATCATTTCATGTGTCTTTTGATTGATGATTGAATGCATAGAGGGGGAGCTATTCCTCAAAATTGTTTTGTTGATCCTAGAGAGCAATCAAAAATTGAATCTGACCAATTTGCAACATCACAAATGCAATAGGAAGATCATTTTGGGACAAAAAATTAGAGCCAACAAGAAGATCATTATGGGACGGATGGAGTAATCTAATATAAACTAGCAAATGGTATGTATAAAATCAATAAAAAACCAGTCGTTGTCGCCAAGTCGTGGACTTGGTCGGCTAGTTTTGTAAGTCGGTGGTCAACCGATCGGTCCGAGTTTCGATACTCGTCGGCCTCGTCGACTGATCTGGAAAACTCACGGCTTGGCATTGCTAGTGAGGCAGGAATAAATAGCCGACCCGCTACCCTACCCCTGAGCTGTGATGTGACAAGATGCAGAGCACCCCAAGATGGTTAACAAGCTCCAGCATTGATCGTAAACCGTGATTCTCACCACGACCCCACCTTTTTCTATTCGAAAATTCCCGTAGGATTTTATGGTTGTTGTCTCATTAAAACCTTATCTGGGAAAACCTTGGTTATATTCAAGGATAAAACCACAGATGAAAGA
Organism: Rhytidiadelphus loreus; assembly: GCA_947034895.1. Lineage (NCBI taxonomy): Eukaryota > Viridiplantae > Streptophyta > Bryopsida > Hypnales > Hylocomiaceae > Rhytidiadelphus > Rhytidiadelphus loreus. The sequence goes on from OX344761.1 coordinate 30,812,105, forward strand.
AAAAGAGTACAACTCCTTTATCAATCCATTCTCATAGTAAAACCCTGTGGGAAAAATCTATGGAAGGATATCAAAAGGATCAATAAACTTCATAATGGAAATCTATTGAATTTCTTGTTCTAAAATACTAAGGCGCCGCATTCCAATATCATGGACAAGTCGACGATGGGTAGATGTTGGAAGAGCCTTGGTAAAAAGATCAACTAGATTATTTGCTGATGCAATTTTCTTGATCTCAAGTACTTTGTCTGTAATCAAATCATTATTAAAGGTGAAATATTTTGGATCTATATGTTTTGTGCGATCACCTTTAATAAAACCTGCTTGCATTTGAGTAACACAAGCACTATTGTTTTCGTATAAAACAGTCGGAGAATTATCATAAAATAATCCACAATTTGTTCGAATGAACTTGTCAATCGATCTTAACCAAATGCATTCTCGAGATGCTTCATGTAAAGCGATAATTTCTGCGTGATTAGAAGATGTAGCAGTAATGGTTTGCTTCACTGATTTCCAAGAAATTGCAGCTCCATGTCGTAAGAAAACATAACCTGTTTGTGATTTGGATGTTGCTGGATCAGATCTATATCCAGCATCAGCATATCCAACCAATGTTGGATCTGCAGATCGAGTGTAATGAAGTCCCAAATCTTCAGTTCCTTTCAAGTAACGAAAAAGATGTTTAATTCCATTCCAATGGCGAAGTGTCGGTCGAGAACTATGCCTTGCAAAGACACTAACTGCAAATGCAATATCAGGCCTTGTGGATGTAGCCAAATACAAGAGTGCTCCAACTGCTGCGAGGTATGGATATTGTTCACCCAATGTTTCCTCTTCCTCCTCGCAAGGGCGATACGGATCATCATCTTTGATACTTCGACCAACCATAGGTGTAGATAAAGGATAAGTGTCAATCATATTGAATCTTTTAAGGATTCGATTGATATAAGTAGATTGAGATAGAAAAATGCTGCCATCTTGCATATGTAGAACTTGTAAACCAATGCAAAAAGAGGTTTTGCCAAGTAATTTCATTTCAAACTCGCGAATAAGAAGCTGAGTAGCAGCAGCAAATGCAGATTTGGTACCCACAAGATTCAAATCATCAACGTAGACAACAATAATTACAAATCCATTTGTGTCTCTTTTGATAAAGAGACATGGAAGTAATGCATCATTTATGAAATGATGTTCAATAAGAAATTGTCGCAGTCGTTGATACCACATACGTCCAGACTGTTTAAGACCATACAATGCGCGTTGTAATTTCACGCCACGATGTTTGCCAGAGATAGGTGGATTTGGACTGGTGGTTTCAAGACCAGGAGGAATTTTCATATAAATATTTGCATTAAGTGAGCCATAAAGATAGGCTGTAACAACATCCATAAGGTACATCTCAAGAATGGCATGAACTGCCATTCCAAGAAGATATCGGAAGGTAATAGTATCCATAACTGGTGAATACATGATATCGTAGTCAATGCCAAACTTTTGTGTAAATCCTTGAGCAACAAGACGAACTTTGTAGCGAATAATCTGACCTTTGTCATTTCGTTTGCGTACAAAAACAAGTTTGTATCCAAGAGGTCGTGAGTTAAGATTATTCACGATAGGTCCAAAGACTTGTCTCTTGCGCAAAGATTCATACTCCTCCTCAATAGCAGCTTTCCACTTGAGCCAGTCAGAGCGATTCATCGCTTCTTCAATAGTACGTGGCTCGGGATCATCTTTCTCGCAAGAAAGATGTTCTACAATCATAGAAATGAAACTTTCATCCATGTCAATACTTGCTCTATTCCATATGTGGCCAGTACCGCAGTACATCACAGATAATTCTGTGTTCAAGTGAGATACATCTTCTTTAGAAGTAGATGAATGAATAAAATCGGAAGTGGTTGGTATAGATAGAGAAGGATTAGCAACATCAAAAATTGTTTTGCGTTTGCGTGGTTGCTTATCTGGTCCACGAGTCCGTTTGCTCAAAGATTGAGGAGTAGAAATAGTTGTAATATCTTATACAATAACTCGAGCAAGAAGATTTCGGGCTTCATTCAATGGAGTTTTTGTAATTCGTGGCGCATCATTAAAACCATCAGGAGTTTGATCCGCAATCTTTTGCAAATGCAAAATTTTGGCAACTTCAGTTTCAGCCAAGGATGATCGTGGATCAGGATTTGATATAAGTGTTTGAGGTGCTTGAAATGTAATACCAGAAGAAGTCTTTGGAATAAATGCTCTTCCTCTTAAAGATGGAAATACGTCTTCTTCAAACCGACAGTTGGCGAAACACGCACGAAGTAATGTACTAGTTGAAGGATTAATATATCGAATAATGCTGGGAGAGTCAAATCCAACATAGATGCCTTCTTGGCGATGAGCGCCAATAGTATGACGTTGAGGTTCCGCAATTGGAACCCAAACACGGCATCCGAATACTCGCAAATAAGAGACATTGGGAACTCGTCCTGAAAGAAGTTCTGTGATGAAGCGATCTCTACAGATGAAGGACGAAGTCGAATCAAAGTTGCAGCATGTAGAACTGCATGTCCCCACATGTATGCGGGCAAATTTGCATGTAAAAGCAAAGGCCTCGTAATAAGTTGAATTCGCTTGATGAAAGACTCCGCCAATCCATTTTGAGCATGTTCATATGGAACTGAATATGTCAGATCAATTCCAGTAGCAATACAATAATCTTCGAAAGATTTGGATCGAAATTCTTGAGCATTATCCATCCGAAGCGTTTTGATTGGATAATCAGGAAAATGAGCCTTGAACCGGATAAGCATAGAAAGTAAGTTGGCAAAAGCCAAATTTCTGGTTGATAGTAAGGAGACATGAGATTGTCTGCCTGATGCATCAACCAAAAACAAAAAATATCGAAATGGTCCAGACATTGGTGTTATAGGACCACAAATATCACCATGCAATCTCGAAAGCATTGGTGGTAATTCACTAGGCAGCTTCCATAGAGATGGTTTGGCAATTAATTTGCCTTGTACACATGCTTGACATACTGTCATTGAATTTACATCAGCGGACTGTAAATTATGACCAAGTACACATGGAAGAATTTTCCGAAATAAAGTGGAGCCTGGATGACCAAGTCTTCCATGCCACAGTGAAATTTTATTATCTTTAGAAGATGAAGCAAAACTAGATACAGATGGTGGTCGGATTGGAATCCGATACAAGCCACTAGCCGCAGCAAAGGCTGTTTCCACTACTTTATTATTTTGTACAAAAACCAGAGCTTCTCGCCTATCTAGATTTTTGGTCGAGAGGTGAAAACCATTGGTGCGGATATCTCGATAGCTGATCAGGCTTCGAGGCGCAGAGGGAGAAAACATAGCACGCATGCATGTTATGGTAGTGCCCTCAAGCAAAATCACCTTTGCTGGTCCCTCCTGGAAACGAAACACATTCGATCCAGCCATAGTTATTAAATTTCTGGTTTGCCAAGTTGAAAGACTATCAACATCAAAAAATTGTTTATATTGCAAAATAGTATGCGTGGTTGCAGAGTCAAGGAGCGCATCACAAGACTCACCAGTGGAGGTATCCTCAGCAACATGTGTTTTAAAATCTTCAGCTCCATACGGGTCCATAGACGCATCCATGGTATGAGTTTCACGACCCTGAGCTCGAAGTTTCTTGTTTTCTTCGAACATCTTGACAAAATAGTCTGATGTACGGCAAACATTGGCCAAATGGCCAACTCTACCACATTTGTGGCAAGTACGCGTCTCTGACGGACGCTTACCATGGTTTTGAGAAGAAGAATTGGTATTCTTCTTATACACATGACTCTGACCATAACCACTGGACTGTTTATGACGATGTTTCTTAAACTTTTGTGACTTAGGTTTGAAATGAGAAACCTTGACAGCATGAGACTCTGGTACTGTAGTCCCAATAGGGCGGGCTTCTGCATTGCGTAGAAGGATCTCGTTTTGCTTTTCAGCAAAAAGTAATAGAGACATGAGATCTGAGTGATTTTCAAATTTCATGTTTCTATATTGCTGGGCAAGTACAGCAGAAACTGGTGGAAATGTTGAGAGAGTTTTCTCAATCATTTCCTATTCGGTAATGGATTGACCACACAACCGTAATTGCGATATGATGCGGTACAATTCATTGTTAAAAGCAACAAGTGTTGGAAAATCCAACACTCGTAAATGGGTCCAATCGTGGAGAGCTCTAGGAAGGAACATCGTTTTCTGATGGTCAAAACGAGACTTGAGCTTCTGCCATAGCTCATCTGGTTTTTCTATCTCTAAATACTGATGTTGTAATGCAGGAACAACATGGCGACGAAGCAAAAGTAAAGCTTTCCAGGAAGTGGAAGTGGAAACAGTGGCAGCAAGAACAGTGGAACCTGAAGGAATAGTGGAACCTGTGATAGTAGGAGTAGTGACACTTACAGTGGGAATAGTGTCAAAATTAATAGCATCTGATAGTCCCTCGGCAAATATATGTGCTTTGACCGTCCTCGCCCATAATAGATAATTGCTACCGTCAGCTGCCAATTGTGTAAAAAGAAGAGGTTGAAGCCTTGGTGGCTCAATAATAGTAGCAGCCACCGGAATAGTCGTAGATGTAGTGACAGAAGATGTCGAAGTAGTCATGATGTAGAATGAAAATGGCTTCGTGGAGAAATTAGGGTTTGAAAAGAAAAGAAAATTAGGGTTTTGGAAGAAAATTAGGGTTTGGAATGAAAATTAAAGATAAAAGAAAAACTGAAGATAAAGATAAAGATATTGTAAAGATAAAGAAAAGAAAATTGTAAAGATAAAGATAAAATATAAGAAAAAGAAAAAGATGAAAAAAAGATAAAGATATGAAAATTGAAAAGATAAAGATAAACTGAAAGAAAAATATAAATATAAATATAAATATATGAAAACATATATATATTTTTTATTTTTTATTTTTTTTATTGTATTGTAAAATTAAAATTTTAAAATTTTAGAAAAAAAAAATTTTAAAAAATTTTAAAATCCCAACAGTGTGGGTGGTGGAGTGGAACAGGCGGGGAAGGAAGGTGAGCAAGGCCAGGGAGTTGGGGAGGGAGCTGCGGAGGGAGAGAAGTGGAGGGGGGTCTAGGAAGGTGGAGGCCTGGAGGGAGAGAAGTGGGGGTGGAGCAGGGACTGAGCGGTGGAAGCTGTGGAAGGTGGGGGGCTGGGGCTTGAGGCCGGACCAGGCAAAAAGTGGACAGATGGTGGGGGGAGCATTGAGAGGAAAATTGGAAGGTGGAGGCCAGAGGGTGGAGTGGAAGCCAGAGGGTGGAATGGAGTTGCAGAGCGGACAGGGGGAGCTGCACAGAGCGGGGAGAGAGAGGATGGGGGGGTTGGAAAACCTCCCTACAAAAAATGAAATCTAAACCGGACGTACTAAACCTTTAAAAACAAAACAAAACTCAGAGATTAAAGTACGAGAGCGTGCTGATAACGTGTTGAGAATAAAATACGAAACAAAATTGCAAAGCAAATAAGAACACACAAAATACACTCAAAGAATACATTAACTTCATAAGTGTTTGAAGTATATACAATAGAAGAATAGGAGAGAGACAATGAATAGTTGTCTTCTCCTATTCGTCAAAGAAGATTCCCATTAATCTTCATGACACGTGTCACTCACCATTATGGTGAGCGTTCACATTAGAAACTACGTTTCTTAACAAAATCTGTGATAATGGGCAGTTCTACCTTAATCCATACCAGCGCACACGGCGCTGGCCGCAAACAGACAGAGGACCTTCACGACGTTACCACGGCTCAAGCTTTCGTGAAGACACACCAGCAAGCAGCTGCACCGCTTGGTCGTAAACCCTTTCCGCTGGAGCCTCCATTGCCATCGCCACCCGCACCTCCCGTCACCATGCCTCCATTTTCTCCCGGAAAGGTTGCATGGCCCCTTTGCACAACCGATTCCTCAAATCCGACCAATTTGATCAAGAGCCGCATCAATTCATTCATTAATTTCTCGATCGATCGATAACCATCCCTCACTCGATCGTGCCTGCTCGATCCTTCCTTGCTATAAATTTAAGAATCCACCCGCCAGGAGCATTCACTGTACGTGTCTGCATGCTTCATGCATTCCCCGAATCATGATTGAAACGCGGTCGAGCCAGGTGCGCTCTCTCGCTTGGATCGGAAGTGTGGTTTGCCGTTGGCCGGTTTCTGCGGATTCTAGGGTTTTGGGTTTCTTACGAGGAGTAGTGCGTTTGGAATTTCATGCACTGCAGTTTGTGTGGGAGTTGGGAGGATAACGTCTGGACTGTAATTAATAATTATTGACACATTCGTTAACATGGCTAATTTATTTTTTTAAGGATTAGGGCACTTTTCTTGACCTTCGTCTGCAATCTCGGATCTATAGCAGGCTTAGTTTTTTAAGCTCTGTGCACTTGAATGTCACCAATCTGGCGCTCTAAACGTACACGCCAGTTTTAGGAATGCGACCATGATTAATTGCACTCCTCTTCTTTGTGTACTGATTGCTTTTCACCATGTTTCACTCAGGTTATAACATAGAATGAACGAAGCATGCTTGCTTTAAGTTCCCAAGGAGGGAGCATCACTGTTGCTACTTGGATCACGATTTAAGCGAGGCCAGGTACACTCTCTGACTTCTATCGGCAGAGTGTTTTGGTCCGCGGGTTGTAGGGTTTTGATTTAAAAGTAATTCTATGAGCTATAAAGCGCTCGGAATATATGCACTTCTGTCTGTGTGGATTTTTGAGGAGACGTCTGGACCTCAATATAATTGTTGTTATGTTTGTTAACGTGCCTAAATATCAAGACATTAGGGCACTTTTCTGAAACCTTAAATCTATAGCAGTCCTCGTTTTAGAGCTCTGTGCACTTGAATGTCACAATTCTGGCGCTCTGGAACACGCCATTTTAAGGAGTTTGACCTAAATTAAATGCACGTCTTCATTGTGCACCATGTCAGCTAATGTTTTGTAGCAGTGATTGCATGCAGCAGAGGCAGTTTTCTCTGTGTAAGAGAGGATCGCCCGAGGGGGATCACCTCTGAACGCGATTAATTCTTGCATGATAATTTAGAGGTGCGGCGTAGGAGCTGACAGATCCTGTTCTGTTTTAGGAACTGTAAGTGTAGACAAAATGGCGAAAAAGCCTGAAAAGGGCGGCGACGAGCTGGACATGCTGAAAGCCAGTTTGCTGAAGAAGGATCTTGACGTGATAACAATCACGGACAAGATGCGGCGGCTTGAAGATAGATCCCAGATCATTGTCGGGAGTATGGAAAAGCTCAGTAACGGAGCAAGGGATAAAATCGCCGCATTAACAGACATCATCGACTTTCTCACAAGGTACTTGAAAGTTGTTGCTCAGTCGCTAGTTGCAGTTTGCTTGGCAGAAGGTTTAATTCCCTATCTGGTGATATGTCTAGGTATTTGATTGACTGAGCTTTTGCATGGTTAATCCAATGCAATGAATCTTGAGGAGTGGATCCAGATTTTGTAACGTGTATGAATTATTCATTCAGTGAGGGAAACGTCAAAGATACCAGAATCGTTGAACTTGAAGAAGCCTATGAGAAATCGGAGCAAGATCGCAAAGACACCGTTACACGAATGAATAAACAAATGGCTGATCTTACCAGTGCTCATGAGTTTCAACTGAATAGCATGAAGTTGAAATTGGAAGCTGCACATGTGAGACTTCGAGAAATGCAGGATTTTGCTGTCAAGAAGAAAGCCATAGAAGATGAAAACACTGCGTACGTATATATATTATCATCTTTCTTCTGTGGAAAATTATTATCCTCGATTCTATTAAGGAGCTACCAGTAATTTTGTTTGTTTGTTTGTTTGTGTGGTTTTCTTATGTCGAGGTCTCTTGGATCATGAGGCCTAAAGATTTGCATGAGGTATTGTTGAAAAGCGTTCCAAGGAGAATTCCATCAGCTTGGTTTCATGCAATTTGGCTCTTGAAGGAAGAATTTATTGAACTTCAAAGTTGGAAATTACGAAAGATAGAGAACATTGTTAAAGAGGATCATTGAACTCATCCATGGATTCTCATATAAAGAATTTCTTTCTTTGTTCTTTAAATATTGGGCTTTTCATATTCAGGTTGAAAGAACAATTGCTCAAAGAGCAAAGAGACCATGCAGAGGCAATTAGTGATGTTGAAAGGGTATCAGTTCAAGAGAAAGAACGACTAAAGAAAGAGATACAAACTCGAGTAGAAGAGACAAAGAAAGAAATGTCCAATACACTTAAGGAACAACTTCACTCTGTATGATCATATATCTTTGATTGATTTTTAGAAAACAATGTATGTAGTGGTGGTTGTGTTTGTTTATTTTTTATAAACTGTATAAAATTCAATCTATATATCAAATATTTAACTTTGAAAAGACAAGACCTCTCACTAAGGTATTTTGCCAAAATTGATTCAATTTTTGGACCAATAGGTGTATTCTTCATTTCTACAACAATCATGAATCATCCATGAGTTACTTTTTTGCCTCAACTTCCTTTCAAGATTAAAGAGATATGATTTGATCCTTTTCAATGTACTTTATTTTAGAATTTTTTTAATTTTTAATATTTTGTATTTGAATTAAAAATTGATTTATGAAATGATGGATTTATAATCATATATGCTCTTTTGATATCTTATTAAACAATTGTGAAAGCATTATATTTTATCAAAGGTCTGGTGTAATCTCTATTTTCATTTATTTTCATAGTCTTTATGATTTGAATCAATAATCAACATAGATGTATTTGCCTTTTTGCTAATAGTGTTTTGTTTTGCATTTAAGAAAACAAAAAGAACAATTATGGAGAATGAACAACTTAAAAAAGAAGTTGGATATCACACTCATCAAACTGAGATGCTAGTTCAACAAAATCAAAAACTTACTAATGAATTGGGTGACATCACTCGTAATATTCAACTCTCTAAAGAGGTGAAATGCAATTTTTATAATTTTTTTCATTCAATGCACTTATCTTTATAATCAATATTATTTCAAATTTGTGATTGAATCACTAATGGATTTACCTTTTGTTCTTTACTAAAAAAGATCAATTATACCTTTATTCAATATATTTCACAATGTGATGCATTTCATTGTTCTTTAGTTAACCATCTTCAAATCTTATTTTAATATTTTTTATTTTTTCAAATTCTAGTATTACCATTTTGTGATTAAATTTTGTTAAGGGTATCATTTACAAATGCATACCTTGGTGTGAGTTATAACAATTGAAAAGAAATTTGTGTTTAGAAGTAAGGGACCTAAAAATCCATAAAGTATTCAACATGATTTCAATCTCCATTTTCACATAGCTAACAATCAAGAGCTTCATACTAAGATAGACATACCTATTCATAACATTGATTACTTACACCCAATTCTATCTTCATGCACTAATGGAATACAATCTAGAAAGCAAATGTACACCATTGGTACATGAGGGAGGAATTCTTGAAGGGAAAGGCATGGATATGTTTACCTTTGTCATGTTAGCAAATTTCTAAATTTCTAAATTAAATTGAATCACATATTGAGTGTACAAGTGAATTGAGTAAAAATGTACATTATTTAGCAAAGATTGCAGTCTTGAGTTCAAGATCTATTGCAAGCTAGATTCTTTCTAAAAGCTATTGAAGAAGCTTTTAAAAAATATTAGTTTTGTATATTCCCAAATCCCTACCCTTAGTTTTGACTTATTGTAGCTTCTTAGTAGCTTAGGTAATTTTCTCCCTAATAACTAATTAAAGTACAAAAAATTTAGGCAATGCAAAAAATTATATATTAAAATTGAATAATTTAAAATATATTTAAAATAAATTAGGCAATCCCATTCATCCAAGTTGTTTTAAAAATTTTGGATTGCTACTACTTTCATCTAAGGTAACCTCATTTATCTAAACCTTTGTCTTGACTTTCAAATCCTAAATTCTCTACCTTATGTGTCAAGGTTTTGTTAAGTGTCAATGTTTGTCGTGTGTGAGATATATGTTTTGTTTGTGAGAGTTTGTGCTTTTAGAACAGTTAAAATGGCAAGGCAAAAAACTTTGCAATGTACATTTAAAGTTATTGACAAAGAAGAGATGTAAGATTGTGTGGAATGAGTTGAATTTCTATGAATCAAGAAATCTTTTTGGGTTAATGTACCTTTTTGGACAAACTAGGTCAGTAATTTAGACACCTTTTCATTATTTATTTTCTAACTACGCTGCTACTAGGAAGCTATAGTAAATTGTGTTATTCAAATCAACACATGAAATTCATAAACAATAAAAAGCGGCAACTCCATTTCCTAGGTGTTGAGATCAATAAGGTAGGAGGTCAATAAAGTGCCGTTTTGAGAGCTGGAAATTAACATCTAAAGGACAAAGGCCTTTTTTTCTGTCAAAAAACACTCAAAACTGCCATTTTTACAGCAAAGAGTAAAACAATTTGAATATTTTTTTTTCCCACATCTAACCGTAGGATCTTACACCTTACAAGTGTGAGAATGTGTGGAAAAATTTCAGAATTTTTCACCATACAGATTGCAAGATATTTGCGTTTAAAGTGAAAAAAACAAATTCTTCAACACTTTGTGGGACTAGATTATTTGACTTTGAACTTTTTTAACTTAAATTTTTTGCACTACAGAGTTTTGAGCTTTAAATCATTATAGTAGAAAATTGAGTTGAAAGTCTAGGAAAAAAGAAGGTTTTCAAAAAAACTTAATTTTCAATCTTAAAAAAATTGTAGAATAGAAGTAGATATGAGATTGAATGAAAATCTATTTTATTAATATATCTAAGAGAGAATTAAAATGCACAAATCCTCATGGTGGGATTGTTCTAGAAAGCAAAATAAACCATGTGGAACTTTTTTTTCTGAAAAATTGTCAAAATTGCATTCAGAAATAAATCCTACAAGTTATTTTTTCAAGAAAATGCTCTAATTGCCCGAAAAACAAGATTGTCCATAACTTTCTCATAAAAAATCCAAATGAAATGAATCAAAGCTTTCCAGATAAACAAAAATATAATCCACGAGGATAAAAAATTTAGAAAAAAAAAATTCGAATTTTTGCAAATTTTTTTTGTTCCCTTGTTTTGAGCTATATGGGCATAACTTTTGTTCCCGGGCATTGATTGGAAAAAAAATTATATTCCCACAAAGGTAACCAGTTTTAGTATCTTCAAAAAAGTTTCAAAAAATGAGGAGAAAAATTCAGCCTGTAGGTACCTGCCCAAAATCCATTGGTCACCCGAAGGGACACTTGGTCCTTTAGGAGTTAATCTGGAGAAGTTAGATTTCTTGAAATTAATTTTTTAGTAAATTTTCCTTGGAAGCCAAATGGAATTGGCATCTATTCCAAATCATTTCATACTTTTTGGAGTTAGTTATGAATGTTTGAAGTAAAATGCAATGGTCACTTAAAGTGTCAACTTCTTAAAATGTATGCTATTTTTATATTGATGGATGCAATGAGAAAGCAAAGCAAAATGTACTACTTCATTAGAGAACACTTTAGAGCCCGAGTGTTTTATGGACCTCTTACCTTACCAATGCCAACAGAGTTTAATAGGAAGGTCAAGTTGTCGAGAATTCAATTTTTTACAATAGGTTGTCAAAATATAAGGATATTGACTTTTGCATATGTGATTGGAACAAAAGCTAGAAGAAGATTTGGCACGCCGAAACCACATGTATCAACAAACAACAAGAATATTGGCGTACAAGCTTCGAGGTAGGATATTGATTTTGGTTTAACTTCTAAATGGTCTAGAAGATGTATCCTGTTTTTGAGATTGTTCATAATGGTTCAATTTCATTGATCAAGTTCTATTATATATGTATTTGCCAATTCTTTGAACTGCATAACTAATGGCATAGATAGTAAATGTCACTTTTGAAGTGATAGTGAGTAAATTCACTTTACTACCCACTCAATTAATAAGTGAGTGAATAATTATGTTTATTTTCATTAACCTTGATATGTTTATTTTTGGAACATGTTAGATTACAATTGATATGAGATTATCAACCATTTTTCATATCCTATACATGTATCCATATATTCTCGCATATGTTATACCATATCAATATTTTGTAGAATACAATTGTATTCTATATATCGTACCCATATTAAAAAAAATTGGTTTTCAAAGGTAGGTGGGAAAATTAGGTGTTTATTTATTTATTTTTGATTGCAAGTTTGGTTAATTAATTGATAAAATGTTCATTTTCAGGGAAAAGTTACACTTGATTTTGTTGGATTTTTTTTTTTTAATTTAGCATTTAAATGTATAGTTTTGGATTATATGGAGTAGTTTTGTTCAATAGGGTTTAGGGTATCGAGAATAACAATAGATTTCAATATCCTTGCTTCACATGATTTTATATTGGAGAACTATTTGATTTACTTTGTATATATATAAGTGTTGGATTTTGTTTGCTATTCCTGGATGTCTTGGCACTAACAATTTGTAGGCACGTGTTGTCAATGGACAAAATGTATTGACATGTTGGGTCTCATTTGTGCACTTGTAGGAAACATTTTAATGCATTTGGATAGTTTAGCCATTTTTTATGTATAATTCAAGTCTTATATACAATGGTTCTTGCATGTAGGGGCATATCACTTGTATAACTAATTTTGAGGCATATACAACAAAGTCAAAAAAATACACAAATTTTTTGTGGTTATAATCATAATCCTTTCTTATTACACCAAAATACTCAATCAAATAAGAGAACTCAAATGTTTCATAGAATTCTTTGCACACAAAACTATATTGAATATGCCAAGAAGTGAAACATAGTGTGGACCACTTAGGAATTAATATTATCAATAAGTTTGATTTCAATGCTCTCATGGAGCATATTTTTCTAAGGATGGCATATGTGTTCCTATTTGTTTCTAATAGAAGCAAACAAGATTTCAACAAATACCAATAGAAAAGAAGCAATGCAAGAGAACAAGAATGTTGGGCAATCCAAAGGCACTTGGAATGACCAATTAGCTTCAAAGCAACAAGATGAGGTGCACTATATAATCTAGAGTTCTCCATTCTTTGACCATTTTCTAAGGAATGAATGTGTCGAGTTCAATATTTTCTATTCTTACTATTATACTTTATCATATCTCAAGAAATTGCATACAAATTTGATAATACAGTTCAATAAGTGCATAAATGGTTGCAAATCATCTTCTTGCTTTAAACTATCTAATTTATTTATTGAACCCCTTAAAGATGTAAAGCCAAAAATCAACTCATGAATAGATTGTAATTTGACTTTAGGTCTCAAAAAATAAAAAAATTCATTCATCCATCATAAAAGGTTCTAATTTTTATAGAAGATTTTTTTCAAAAATTCCTTTCTACAAATGAGGGTAAATAAAATTAATTCATAAAATGAGAGCTTTGTTTTGAATATATTATTCGTCTAAGTTGCAATTTTTAATACATCTTCACATTTTTGGAAATTTAGACTACCCTCTAGTGGTTTGTGCTATGATGGAGCATTGCCAAAATGTTATTGAAACTTGCACGCTCGGGGGGTGCACTTAGTTCTACTATAACACACCACATGCAAACAAGTGGTTTCTAATAAACTATAGTTTCAACCTAAAATTTTGAGCATTGTTTAATAATGACTATAGGTTTCTATTGCCAAAATTTCCAACTCAAATAAAATATGAAATGATTTCTAGAAGAGGTTGAAAATGAACTAAAATGGCATGTTTTTCAACTCAAATAATTATAGAGAACATATTTAGATGACCATTGAATCAATATTCAACTAAATAATTAATGAGCTTTTAATAGAGTTATTTTTAGAAAAATTTTATTCATTTTTTATACAATTTTTTCTTATATAATATAGGGGCGTGAAAATTATTTTTCAATTCTACAGTGTACCTTTTTACTTCAAAAATTTGTAACTAATTATTATTAACAAATAAAAATAAAAATAATTCAAAATATAAAATTTCAAAGTAGGAAAATGTATTCATATTTTTTAAATTTTATTTTATTTAAAATTCAAAAAATTTATAGGGATCCAAAGTTTTGTTTGCATGTGGTTTCTAATGGGCCTTCTAAGTGACCCCCCAAGCCTGCACATAAAACTTACATGTCACAACTCACAAGCTAAATGGCCAAAATGCACATGAAATTGCAAACAATATTGAATGTGTAATTAGATATATAGTTGTATTGTGTGATAAGTGACATCTTATGTATATATGATAAAATATTTATACATTTAGTCCATGATTTTGTATTGTGAAAGGTTTTAGTGCATCTTTGATATTTGACATTCAATTCAAAAGTAAAATTTGATACTAAAATTTACCTTACAATCTAGTTCACAATTTGATAAAGGAGATGAAATTATTATTAATTTTTAAGAGCTTCATGTTTGTTATTATCCAGATTGTAGAAGTGGTAGAACCTACAATTCAAACTGAAGCCATCAAATTTCTATATGCATGTCTTGAAGACATTGAGTTGGAAAGAATTGCAAAACTACCTATTGAGAATATCACAACAAGGTAGACAAAAGTTTGATTAGAATTAAACCTATTACTTTCAAAGTGTCATTTTTATTCATGCTTGTGGACAAATTGAGTTTATTGTAGGCTTTGAAAAGTAGATATTTTTACTTCTACAACAAGATTCTTGTGAAAAGCTCTAAGGTAACTGGATAAAGTTTGAATTAAATATTTAGTAATCCCCCTATCTTGTATTCATTATTTAAATTATCTGTGTGCAGTGCCAAACCTACTCCAAGAAAAGAAGGTGATTCAAACATTTCAAAATTTACATTAAAACAACGCCAAGTATTACTCACGTACGTCATTCTATCAACTTATTCTTCTACAATTCTAATTCTAACTTAAAAAATAGTTGCCTTTAAATCTATAGCAAGAAATATTGGAAATATTGAAACCCAAAGGTTTTTTTCTATCTAGCTACCTAACATGACGCAAAAATTTAAAAAAGCTTTCAACTCCCCCAAAGACTTTGATAAAAAAAAAATACAGAATTTGGTGATTTTAAAGGCAAAGTAAATTTTTCTTTAATATAGAGAAAATCAAACCTGACTTTTGGAATTTCTTTTCTTCTTTCAGCCATTCAGATATGAATTGAATTAAAACCTTGTTGCAATCATGAAGTATTGAATGATCGAGCTAGTCACATCTTTTAAGAACATGTTAAAACAACATTTTTAACATGCTTGAATAACCTTTATCTAATTCACATAGCTCTCATCATCTATCTGTTGGATGTCAACTCTATTAGGTTTAGTATATATAAATTAAATGTGACAAATGCATTTGTAATCAAATTTCTATTATCAAAATATACAATTAAGTAAAAATTATAAAGCCATGACCATCAAATTTATGCAATCTCTATGATGCACTTTAAGAAGCACCAACATGGCTAAACTTCAAATTTTAGCCTTATTAATTAAAAATAATTATTTTATTTCTATGTCAAACTTATTGCTAGTATAAAAAATTATGTTCCTTAAAGGCTTATCTTTTAGAAAATTTCATCATAAATTATCCTTTTTTAAAATAAAATTTCTAGTCTCAAGAGAGATTCAAATTTTATTGCATCAGATATAGAATTTTAACATTGTACTCATTTGAATTCACAAAGTATATATTTTACATACAATACATGCAACAGATTAAATCCAACAATTTGTTTTTTATACTAGTTTTTTTAACGTTAATAAAAAGGTGCATTTTAAGAAATTTTGTAGTGCATTAAAAAAGATGTGGCTATATATGAACTACAAATAAATTATATATGTATATATATATAATTAAAGGTCAAAGGATATTTTATACCATCTAGACCATACAAAATTCTTATGTTAGTGTACTGTGATTGTACTCATTTAATTAAAAAATTAATTAATTAATTACACTTTTTAAGTATACAACTTTGTAATAAAAGTTAGAAACACTCAAAATACTCATTTTTCCAATGTGTGTAAGAAAATCATACATTATAATGATAATAAAAAACATATATCAAAAACTATACTCCAAATATATTGTAAAAGCATATGTAAATATATTTTCATGAAATCATACAAATAATGTTTTTCACTTGAAATGGTTAGTTTCTTCAACAATTTGCATGTACTAGCACAATCATAATTCTATTATTAAATAAATAAAAAATTAGCTAGCTATTTGTACATTAGTGTTTTGAGTATTGAAATTTAACAGGGCATTGTTACAACAAGCTATGTCATTACAATCAACAACGGATAATATGACCAAAGATCTACTAGACTATCCTTCTGAGGCTCCAAATCAGAATTCCCATATAGGTACAATTATGCTATATGGTTTATATTTGAAATATATTGACAATATAATGAAAGACAATTCACTTTTTTAGAGGAAAAAAAATCATTTTTAAACTTCATATATTAATTATTTAATATTAATAACAAAAATTATAGTACTTGAATTAACTTACTTGGTTACTTTTTATTCAAATGTAGATATTCTTGATCAACAATACTATTTTTTTATTTTTAAATTCAACTTTTCTAGATTGGTTCAAATTTGCATCATTCAAATTCTTAAACATAATCATGAGATTTTTTTAAATTGTAAAGCATAAGTTTTTAAAGTCAAAAAATTAAGGTTGTTTATAGAATAAGTGTAATTAATTCACATAATATTTAATTAGTATTTAATTCAATGATTTTACATTTTAAAGACATATAAAAAACCAAGAAGAGTCCTCTATTAATATATTATATGTGAAATTCTAAGTTTATACAATGCAAAAAAAATTATCAATAAATATCTTTAAATTTTCAATTACATATACTTGGTGTAAACAATAAAATTAATAGTTTTAGTTGGAAAAAATTCTTAAATATATTATAGAAAATTTTATGTCAAAATAAAAATTTGAAGTTTACTAATTAATTTTAAATTATAGTATTTCAAATTATTTATATCATTAATAATATTAGAATTAGAATTAAATGAAATAAAATCTAGCATCTAAATATTCTATCGTATTATAAAACTAATGATTCAATGAAAACTTCAAATTGTAACTACAAAGTATTATTTTATAGTTTATCTTAAATTTTATATTTGAAATATAATTCAATAATTTACATGCTTTTAGATATTCAAATTGGTTCTCGTTTGAAAAAATTTGGAGCAAAATCAAAGCGTAAAGTACGAGTAGATGATATATTAGCAATGCCCATTGAAAAAATCCTAGAATCACAAAGAAAATCAAAGATTTCTTAAGCACTTAAATATATTTAAGTAAGTGCCTTATACAAAAATAAATTATTTAAACTATAAATTTTTAATTAAAATTTTAAAAACCAATCACCTTTATATCATATTATATATTATAATTTTTTAATTTAATAATTTTCAAAATATTTATGCTAGTACAAGTGAAGATGTTTTGTAAGGTTGTTAAATTTTGCCTCTGCATTGTAGTTTGAACCATTGCATGAACAAGAAAACTTGCCAAAATCACGGCATGTATTAAGTTACAAAAAATTGATGGTAAGGTTCTACACAATTAAGATTTCTTAGAGTTTTTAAGTTTAAGAAATGGTATATACATCTATAATGATTGAACCAATCAAATAAATATAAATTTTGTATTTATTAATATTCTATATTATTCTATATATGTTAAGTATTTTTTTAAATTGTTGAGTTTTTTTTTTAAATTTTTTTACTTACTCTTGATATCCAATTATCTATTAAAGTTCATTTTCTCTTCATTAAATAGAAAAGGAAATCAAAATGCATCTCAAATATGAATCAAAACACAAATACCATCTAATTAGAAGTTAAAAAAAAATGTTATTGTCATTGTTGATCATATGATTTAAATATTACTAAAATATTTTTAAAACAAATATTTGGAATTTTTTTCATCATATTTATTATCTATTTAAAAATTCTGAATGGTATCACTATTATAAAAATAAATAAAAATTACTAGTTAGTTTGTAAATATAAATTAATTTTTATCCTTTTTTTTATCTTTAAGTTTTTGAGTAGATTTGTTTTTAAAAATAATTGATGAAGTATTTACGGGTTTAAAAAGAAATTCCTATACATCCAAATAACAGGAAATAGACAAGGTTATGGAAATCTCAACTTTAAGACAAAAATGAAGTGGATTATTTCACATTATATTTGCAAACTAAAATTGAGATGATTTTTGAGTTTTTTTTACAAAACTTACAATTTTATTCCAAACCGCTTTGAGTACATATACAACTATAATGGTACATTAAATTTAAGATTATAGCTTTTGAAAATGGATGGTCATGTTTTCATTCTTACAAATATTTATCCAAATATTGGAAGTATTATAGACTATAGAACTTAAAATTTAGTTTTTTCTAGGAGATACTATGTTTTCTTATGCAACAAGATATTGTTGCAAATATTGCAACAATTGTACTACCAGTACTAGTTAATCTTATATGCTAAAATTGTGCTACAAAATCATAAAATACATGCATTTTTAAAAAGTGCAAGTAGAATTGTACAATACCAATGATGACAATGAATTTTCCATCTTTCTACCATGATTTCTATACACTTCTTTTATTTAATTTGATTGAAATTTTGAATTTACAGTGGAATATTTAGTTTAGTGTTGAAAGATTTTCCTATAATTAATTACCAAATACATTCACATACACAACATCAAAGCAAAATGCAATGTAGAAGGTTGAGATTTATTAACTACATGTATTCAAGATGGAGATATCTATTAAATGCATTTGTTTTTTTATTTTCAACAACCCTTCTTTGATTCATATATCATCCCATGGGATTTTAAATAACATAATTTATTTTTATTTGATCTACTTTTGGTAAGTGTAAGTTTCTTAAAACTTTTCATCAATTTTTCTTTAAAAATTGATGTAAGTTTATAAGCAATTAAGCATTAATGCCAATAGAATGAGCCTATGGCAAATCATTTATTCAAACTCATTTATTCAAACTCAATATTTACTGCTCAATTTTGCTACTATATTTGAATGATATTTATTGTATTTTATTTTTCACCAATAAAATCACAAGTCTTTTATACATAATGAAAATCATTTGTGATGTGTGAATATATTTTTAAATTCGTATCTACATATAATAGTGAAATACAATCATAATGTAGACCAAATGTTCATATCATTTTGTAATTAAAGAATACTATATTGTAAGTATAAATTGACAACAAATGAAAAAAAAAATTTAGCAATGAATATTTCCTAATTATTATTTATTATTCATATCTATTTTGGAAAGTTTAAAAATTAAATCTCTAAAGGTCTTGATGTTCCAATTTTTAAACAAATAAAGAATACAGACAGTCATGTTTTAAACACGTATTATCTTTGTTTTTCCATCCATCTAAACACATATAGATTCAAGCGTTAGTCCTTGTACATTTGTATGATATAAATTTCCATAACTTTCCTTTGTAGATTTTTCTATTTTTCAAGGGGTGTAAGTATGTATAAACTCAAATACAAACTTTCCAATTCAAAAAATGACCCTTCAAAAACAACTTGAATAGTAAGAAAACTAAAATCTTAAATAATCACCATAATTTGAATTAAACATTTTGAACTCTAAGAATATAGTCGTCTTTTGCTCTCAATTTTGAAAATTTTCAAATAAAATTTTCAAATAAATAAAAATTGTTCATTAGAACATTCTTGCCATTGAGATTAATAATTCTAAAATTCTTCTAGAAGTTATTAGCATATTAATTATATCCTTCATTCAATAACACCTTCCACTTTATAGTTTAAAAAAATGAATAGTAAAGTTTTTTTGGGTTAAATTCTTTAATATATATTTTCAACCTGCTTTCTAACTTATTGACTAAAATGCACAAGTTATAGGGCATATTATTTTTTTTTCCTTAAAATATTGAAAGACAAAACTTCACCCTTTGGGAGGACTAGAAAAGCTTACATTATGAAGTTTAGGCACATTGAACTTGCAATCGGTGTGGATATTGTCTCTAAAATTTTGAGACAATGTACTTGAACAAGTTAACCAAAAGATTATACATGTGGTTTTGTTGAAAAATAGATATTCATGAAGATTTTGACTTTGCTTTGGAGACGAGTATTTTGGAGTAGTTTTGGGCCTCTAAATATGATAATTGTTTAGAGGTTAAAATATCTTTGTTTGCAAATTGGTCACTCATTTGGGTTTTTTTTAAATGAAAATTCTTGAGTTAAAAATTTGAAGATTTTATCTTTACAATTCTATTATTATAAAAGCAACACAACTCATAATTTTACAAAATTCAAAATTATTGACCAAAAATATATTATGAAAAAAATTGAATTAAATAATAAAATTTCAACACATTAATTTAATGGTTCCCAAATGGATCTTCAGACTTCTTTACGGAACCATAATAATAATCCATACATTACATTAGGTTGTTTCTTTTATTTGTTATGGTGAAATCTTTGAAACCATGGGGCCCTCTTGGTATTGTCGTAAAGCCCTTTGCTAGGAGGGATGCATAAACTTTGTCTTGTTTGGACCTATAGAGTGAAAGCTATAGATTTTTGAATTAAAAAATTACTATTAATTTTATTTTGACTGTGGCAATAGCACAAGGCACATTAGTTATTTATGAAAACAGCTACACCGCTTCCATAACATTCTTAGCCTTGCTAGGGTTCCTTTTTAATCCCTAACATGAGGGATATGTTTTTCAAATTTAATTTTTTGGCTTTCAATCTTTAATTGAAGCCTCTTCATGTATCCCATTTTTAATGAAATCTTAGGGGGATCAAAGTAGTTTTCAATTTCAAGTACCAAATTGGCATGAACAACATTCAATCATTTTTTAGACTTGCTTAAATCTTTTTATAAATTTTTGAGTAATACCATGTTGTACTTTACAAGACTTTGGGTGAATACCTGAAATTATTGTAAATTTTTAATTAGAAGTGAAAAAAATTCATATCAAATATAGAAGATGCTTTAATTTTTTCCATAGGTGTATATTGTAGTGTAATGTGAACACTGGTGCAAGTTTTTTTTATTGTGTCATTAAAAATTAGTACTCTATGGTTATCAATCTAAAGTTCAAATTGCAACATAATATTCAAATTTAGATCTGGAATTTTTCAAAATTTTAGATTGGAGTAGAAAATAGACTTGATAAGCTTCATTTCAAGAATTGAAGTCAAATTCAAAAAAAAAAAAATTATAGTTTACATTCAAATTGGAATTGGAACATGCAGAGAAAAATAAAAAAAATACACTACATGATGATCTATGAATTTGTCGATTTCTTATTTAGGAAAGTAAAAATATATCACAAAGAAAGAATATACAACATCTTTTACTGAAATTGTATTCAAACAATTCCCCTCCAAAATCTAGATGAAATTTTTTTATTCCATCTTTGAAGTCTCAAGGATGCTACTGTGTGAGCCTAGAAATGTGAACCTATGAGCCTATGAGTCTTGAGCCCAAATGTAAATAGGTACCCTACAACTATTGAAGGTGCCTATAATATACATATCTATCCATAACATAGGTGTTTAGCCTTTGAAATTGTTCAAAGAAAATGAAATGTTTCTTCAAATATTTTAAAATTAAACATTTAAGTATTCCTTTAAGTAAATGAAAACATATTCGAACAAACATTGCCTAGCTTACAACTTTTAAAAAAATCATCTCCTTCATGAAAAAAAATTTATCTTAAATTTATTTATTTTTAATTCTAAAAATATTCGAAGAGAAGGGATAATAGGCAACTAGGCACTTATTAGATTTGTCTAAAATCATTATTTAAAAAAGGATGAGAATTCATCAATATCAATAGGAATCCAAGAGATGAGAGTTCATCAACATTTCAAAAGATAAGTGGACTTCATTTTAATTTCAATAATGAACAAGTTAGAAATGGGTCCAAAAATAGAGCTCAGGATTGAAGAGGGTTTGGGAATGGGTCTAGTTACCTTACAAGTAAGCACCAAGCTCAAAACTTTGGAGAGGGTTTGGAAATGGGTCTAGTTACCTTACAACTAAGCACCAAGCTCAAAGCTCAAAACTTTGGATTACTTTGATTTATCCTATTAGTGCAGGAACAAAATTAGTGCCCCTACATGAAGATCAGATTCAGTATAAATTAAATCATTTTGTTAAAAAAAAGTGTCACATGTCATCTTGTGAATGGTGTGAGGTGACATGAAAATTCAGTGCCAAATCAAACCTTTACTACATATGGTACTAATTATCAGTAAAAGTTGCTAAATTTTTGTGACAATATAACACTGAAATAGCAAAAATTAGTAAACTATTGTCACACACACTAATAGGATAAATCATAATTGAGCAATTTCGGTATAACATCAGGGCTTTGCGGGAACCAAGTCCAGCGATTACTGAAAAGCAACAACTCCTGTGAAGTTGTATGGCGAAGGAAAAATAAACCCCGGGCAATTGAATCCATCCCAGAACCACAATGTGCCAAAAATTACGAGATCCTCTGGATATACATAAAAAAATAGTACCCTGGTTTATGCATAGCCAGAAACATTACCATACTCCATTTTATGAAACAGATCGTGATCAATTATTACATACAAGGACCCAAATGAGAAGACGTACGGAGTACAAAATTGTTTGCTCAAGCTTTTCCCATCAAGGCGCCATGACTCCTTCCATTGTGTAGGACAATGTCTTGATCCAATCCGCTTTGAAAAGCAGTTGACGCAGAGTATCCATGATGTTAAACTCAGGGTCCAATTTTCGCTGCCAGCCCTGAACAACGATTTAAAAAGATGGTCAATCATTCAAAATCAACTTCCGAGAGAGAGAGAAAAGAAAAAAAGCATTATTATTTGTAACTCATTTACAAATTAGAGACGGTAAACTCGGGAATCCTTGAGTTGAATGTTAACAAAAAGTCGATCCATCCTGACATGATTTGTTAGGGTACGTAGTTGAATTGAAGAGGAAAAACGAGCGTAAGTTTGTAAAATAAGCATCAGGCTTTTGTAAATGTCATGAACATTGAGCGTAAGTAACAATTAAATGTGGGGACTCAACAAGGAGGAATTCTGTTTCTGTAGCACGTATTAGATAATACTCAATGTAGATTTTAGGGAAGACAAAATTGCAATATTTAAAGGAATCAATATTTGTGCCCAAAACAATATTACGAAATTGACTGTACACACACAATACAGGGCAACTGCAGGCATGACGAACATGAAAACAAGTGTTTGAATAAACTTACCTCAAGAACAAGGGTGGTCACCATAACAGTACATACGTCACCATCTATGTTCACTTTGTGACGCCGGACTTGCTCCAGTAACTCTTGCATGCACTGCCCTGCATGCAAAGAATCCCCTTCCTCTGTGTCCCAAAACTGAAAAACCTTGTCTACTTCCTGTTGCAACCACCCACAAATGTCAACCCAACTATGTCAGCAATGCTTCAAGAGAGAACATGTTGACTCAAACTTCTAAAATAAATCAGGGAATGAATGATATTTCGTAGCATTCAACCGAATATTCACACCGGAACTCTCAGCACACCTTCAAGGATTCGAATAATGATGCACAGGAGAAGAGCTTTCGAAGAAGTAAAGAGTGAGCTAGTATTAACCCAATCAATATTCTTTGTGGACTATGAGGAGATCGGTACCAAAAGGAAACAAAAGTTCTCCTATAAAAGAACAATAAAAGGGATAACCAGAAACTGTAGTTCCCGATAAAGTACTGAAAAGAAGAGAATCAGGAAAACCAAAAATAAAGGTCTGCAGGTACATGAAACGAAAAGACCATAATACATTATATCTGCTATTGACATTCGAGCGTGATAGCGTCAACTTACGTCAATAAAGGCCCCTGGGTCTGGACAACTCTGGGCTCGTGAAAATTTGAGTGTACACTCAGCCGCTGACCTGCCGTCCTTCTGAGCAATTGCTTTGAAGAAATCCAACAAGGTAGACCTATCCTGAACTTTCAGCTCTGCAGTCATCCCCACGTCCAGTAAAACGACATGAGGGCGAGACTTGAACAGCTGCTTGTTGGGAGCTCCAGGTTCCATACGCACCAAGATGTTGCCAGGGTGTAGATCGGCGTGAATGAAGTTATCCACCTGACAAGACAGCAGGAAACTATAAACAAAGCCAACATGAAATCCATACAACAGAACACAATTTGGAGCTTTGATGGAAAAACGTTTTCAAAAACAGGAGCTCAAGTGCAAAGGGACAGGTAATGCCTTACAAGGAGCATCTTTAACAACGTATGAGTTCCAATAGATGCCAGAGCGCTGTTCAGACGATTTTTGCCACGCCTGTCCACAAATCGTGCTACACTCTCTCCTTGCTCAAAAGTCTCCACCAAAACGGCGGGATGTACCAAAGGATACAACGGCTTCGGAAACGAAACGTCCTTCCATCTGCGAAAGTTGTAAATGAAACGACTTAGATGAGCAGCTTCCCTTGCCAAATCAACCTGCCATACCAATCCTCCGGTCAACAATTACCAGAAAGGGTGGGTAGAACCATCACAGGTGCAAGTACTAGCATGTGAAGACTGTTCCAACTCAAATCCAGCAGACCAGCTTATACCCTAAAGGAAACTTATCCCCCAAATTGGACGTAATGTTTCTTCAGCAGATTTGAGTAAATCATACACGGAATTTCATTTGTTCAATTTTATTTTGTTTTCGCATCAACAAATGCCATGTTCTTCACACATTCTAAAATTATACGGAGTATAACTTAACCCCATTTAAATGATATTATCGCAATACGATCAATCAAACTGCTCATTCTAAAACCGAGAATCCTTGGTCCTTTAGCGGTTATACTACGTTATTACAATGCTGAGAATGTGCATTTCTATGACGCGTGTATCGAGGAGCTAGGCAAAAGTAATCGACTCTCTTGAAAGCAAACCTCCCAGTACTTGTGATAACGAGCAGGAAAACAATCGTCCAGAAAGTAGAAATTCATCACTGTTTTTGCACAACCCTTGAAAATTATGATAGCACTAAGCAAGCAAGTACTATTCATATGCACTGCAGACACTCGACGTACCTGAGTCAACATAAAGACTGCAAATTGTTGTATACTCTCATCAAGCCTGAGCCAAGCCAGACCCGGAATCAAATTGGACACTTTCGCACACCAATTGATGATAGTGAAATCCCTTCTTATGACCGAGCTCACCCCCGGATGCCGCACCTTCACTGCCACCACCATGGGCTTCGAAATTTGTCCAGGATACCGGTACCGTAAAACCGCCCTGTGAATTTGAGCAATACTCCCCGACGCCACCGGCTCTTCTTCAAAATCCTCGAAAATTTCATCAATCTTCCTGCCAAACGCTCCTTCAATAATCTGCTTCGTTTTAGAGTATTTATGAGCAGGGGCATTACTATGCAGCGTCGAGAGCTCCGCACAAAGATCTCGTGGAAACAAGTCAGGTCGTGCAGCTGCCCACTGCCCCCACTTAATAAACGCGGCACCTGCATTCTCCAGGGAGAAGTGCACTAACGAGATCCACCTCTTTCGGAACCTGACTCCACATGAATCAGCAAACGGGGCTAAAATGACTGCAGGGGTAAACAAAACTGCAAGATAGGTAGCACGGATGACTAGTATGACAAACTCCATCAAAGAGTATAGAAACGAAAGAATGTAGGCTGGATGATGAGGTTGATTGGATTCTAAGCGAACTGGAAAAGAGTCGCCTCCTGATGCAGCACTTTGGTGAGCTAGAGTAGCCTCGCCGAGAACGACGGCAATGATGCGTGGAATCACTTGGGAACGTGCACAGGCGAGGCTAGCAACTGTGGCCAGTTTCCGAAGGGAACGATGGAGAAAGACGCCAGGGTAACGATGCTGCCAAGCCATCTGACTGTCAAGTCTAAGTGCTCGGAAGTCCACACTGGTGGACTTCAACAGTTGCTTGAACTCGTGCAGCACTTCACGTTGCAATTCTTTGACTCTACATTGGAGAGTTTTATTACGGAGAGTAGAAGATGTGGTATACATCCATGAAGTTCTCGAGATAGAGTACCCACGCGCTTGAATGGTGGCAATGTTTTTGGAGTGTTGAGTAATCGGTTGCCATTCAGCAGATTTGGTAGGTTTCAGCAATGGTCTCAGGAAACCAATACTCGTTACAACCACTGTTTTGCCTTGACTGCGGAAGAAAGGCATGCCGAGGGGTGCAATGACCACTCCATCGCCAGAAGGGCTATCAAATCCAACACCAAACGATGTAAATTTTAAAAGAACATGCAGAATATCCCAAAGACGGAATAGAAAGAGAGATCCTCAGAATTCTGGGGGAAAAGCCTGTAAAGTGAATAAAGGGAGTGAATCCCAAAGATTCAAATACCGGAAGGAAAAAAAAGAACAATGGGAATGACGCCTAACCCCTAAACCGAACAATTCGAAACACCCCAAACCCTAAATCCCCCCAAATCGAACCTTCCGAAAGACACCCAAACCCTAAATCCCAAAAATTGAACAATTGGAAAGACGCTTACACCTCAAATCCAAAAGGTTGAACATTCCAATGACGCCTAAACCCTAAACCGAACAATCCGAATGGCGCCCAAATCCTAAAACCCCAAAATTTGAACAATTCAAATCACACACACACAACCTAAACCCGACCCTAAACCCCAAAACTGAACAATCCGAATGACACCTAGACCCCTAAATCCCTAAACCTGAAACCTGAACAATTCGAATAACACCCACTCCCGAGGTCCAAAAATCCCAAAATCCAATAATTCGAATCCCGATTAAACCCAAAACCTAAACAACTCAATGCCGCCTAAAACCCAACCCCAAGAAAAAGACTGACGCCCTTACCAACGAAAGTGCTGCTGAATCTGGCGACGCCAGCAGTCCAAGATCCGAGCCCCCGCCATTACTGACACTAGGAATGTCTCACAGGCAGAGAAGCTCCATGGTGTGGCCCCTCCGTGCCGAGGCTCCTCCTGGGGCGGCGAGAGAGCAAGATCGCAGTCCCCTACTGCGAAAATAGTAAACCGAAAAATCGTGAATCTCCATGGAAGGAATACGAAAACAGAAACACTCAGAAGAATCGTAGATGGTGGTACAGTAAAGGAATCGGAGAGCAAGGGAGGAGGAGGAGGAGGAGCCCGATTCCCGGCGAGTTCGGGCCAGCTGCCGAACTCTGGCGTCGACAGAGAGCGGGCGTCAGTGGGCGCGCCACGAGGGGATCATACCCGGGTTGAGGACCTGAAGGGGGGCCTACCCGGATCTTGTGATGGTATCCGGTTTTTGGATGTGGGGGTGACGTGGACCTTCCAGTACATATTTGTCCAACGTTGCGTCGCTAAGTCATTTGGAAGATCACAATATGTTCAATGGGGGGTACATTTCAAAGGGGAAATGTACATCACATGTACATGCGGAAGGAATTGAGAAGGGTGGTGGTAATGGGTTGGTTCATCTTACTAGATTTTGCTTCTGATTAGAGTGGTTGATGGAGTACGGTCCAAATTTCCAAAATTGTAAAGATATATTATAAAATGCAACTTAAAATAATAATTTAATGATAACTCTCAAATAATAGTTGTAAAATACGATCGATAGATTATATCCACGCGCAGTGAGATCAACTTGTACAAAAAACAATATTTTTTAATAAAATTTGAAGGTAGAAAATGAAAATTCCATCTAAAATTGATTGTAGATTGAATATTTATGATTTTCACAAAAAAAATTCTTTCTTTTAGTTCAAAACGTTAACTTCTAATCATAGTGATCTTTGAAGATTTTTTTTATTCAAGTTGTTTTTTAAGGGTCTTTTTTTGATTGAAAAGGTTATTTTTTTAGGTCATACCTTCCAATACCTATTGAATAATAGAATATTTACAAAGCAAAGTCTTTAGAATCTATATTGTACAAATGTTATAGAACTAACCATTTGGCCTACCTAAATTAAGTGGGAACATGAGTCTCAAGATTAATTGAATAGCAAATATGGACAATTGTGAAATAGACAATATCGACAATTGTGAGATTTGGTATCTATTAGTCTCCAAGAATTCCATTTTACAAGTGGAAACGTGGATCTTAAGATCAATTGAATAGACAATATGGGGAGTTGTGAAATCGATGAAATCGACAATTGTTAGATGTGATATCTTTAGTTCTCATAGCCTGGCCAAAACAAGTGGAAACATAAATCTCAAGATCAACTAAATAGACGATATCACTACAAGAAAATAGAGGTATAAATGACTTGTCCACAATGACTCCATCAACAACAATGACTGCAAATTAGTCATTTTGTAGTCACTTTGAAGTCATTGTTGTCGGTGGAGTCATTGTGGATAAGTCATTTATACCCCCATTTTCTTGTAGTGTATGGATTGTTGTAAAATAGATAAAAATTGATAGCTATTAGATTTGATCTATCATGGTCATCTATAATTCTTTTGGACCTATCTAAAAGACAATATTGATAGTAGTCAAATAGACAATTTCAACAATCATGAGATTTGATATGTTATGGTCCCTTCCCTATTCCATTGGCCTATCTAAAAGACAATATTGATAGTTGTAAGATAGATAATATCAATGGTTGCTAGATTTGATTTTCATGGTCCTCCAAAATACATTATTCGGTTGTTCCAAGACAAACTTAAAAATACAATTTTTAAAAGAAAAATTGCAAGGAATGCACAAGACCTTGAGGTGCCCCCCCCCCAATGCTTACAATGCCCCAATGTGCTCTTGACCCTAAACTTACCACCATCTTCATTTTGTTTACACCTCCAAAATCAAGTATGTTCTTATGTGGAAGAAACTTTTTCTTGAACCAAACTTTGTTCCTTCATAACTTTTGCATACAATATCCAAATGTCATGTTCTTTAGTGCATTTGCACCTGTTTTCAAGTGCCAACAAGAAAACCAATGAAAATTTGACCAGTCTAATGATAGGTACAAAAGCAAAAGTGATAGTTTTGGGAGTACCCAACTTATATCACCCAAACCATGGTTCAAATTTATTCGAGATGGGGGACATGCACATTCTTGTAGCCCACCTAAGTAAGTTAAACACTCCCTCTATTTTTGAAAAAGCCCCATGTTTTTCTTTGTAAAACACAAAGGAAGCATGGGGCTTTTTACAATTGTGGGTAGTTTTCTTTTTTAACATTTTTGGTTTCTTCGAGATGGGAGACATGCACGTTCTAACTTGTTGTGGGCCACCTAAGTGAAATTAAATAGTTGTGACTTAAAAGTCTTATTTTTGTTTTTATTTTTTTTCAATTAAACAATTTTCGGTCCAATCACCTCCCCCAATAAGCGGCTGGTGTGTCTGTGAAATTGTAGGCCAATGCCAGCTGCCCCCAAGGAATTTGAGTAAAAAGGAGGCGCGCATCTTTCGGAAACTGAACTGAGAGTGAGTGGGTGAGAGTGTTGACTGGAACTGCTGCTGGGTCAATTTCATTCTCTGGAGTCTGGACTCATGATTGATGGATGTCCCCTTCATTGTCATGTCATTGTCTGCATTGTGGGCTCACTTGTCCCCAGGGGACGACGACGCACCGGACGGCCTCCCGAGATCTCGTCATAACAAACAAAACAAAAAGGAAAGAAAGAAACAAGCAGCCCCGTTTAAGGTATAGATTGTGGCATTGTGTAGTACTCCCTGACTTGGAGTTTTGGAACCACTAAAAAGTAGTATGCTCTTAAAAAGCGACCATTCACCAGGTGATTGCCTTTTGGGGGGAACCTAAACTCCTCAAAACAATTTTCAATAAATTTTTGGACAAAGGAAAATCGAATTGGCATCTAACCCAAGTCGTTTTGTATTTTTTGGACCTTCTTGGAATTAGTTATGAATTTTTGAAGTTGAAATGCAACAGTCACCAGAAGCAACCACCTCCTGAAATGTACACGAACGAGACATTGAAGGAAGCAAAATGCACCTTTGTGTCATGATCGCTTTTAGAGCATGGGCGGTTTTAGAGCAGACTATCTTAAAGTGTAAAAAAAAATTCAAATTTAACTTTGCTTACAAATCCTCCATGGCTTCTTTTCTCTTTTCTTTTTTTTTAAATTTCTTTGGGAAGATAAATTATTTTGTGAGAAAAAACACATTCGTAATACTCAGTTGGAAAGGGAATGGAGAAGGGCCCCATTTTTCAGTTCATGTGGAAAGAGAGACCAAGTATCTAGGAAAGGAATGTTTATCCAATGTTTGATGACATGTTCTAATAACTTTTGTGGTTCATACAAAGGATTGGGTGATTGCTTGTTTACAAATGTCACCCCAAAGTGGTTACTTTCATATCTACTAGTGTGCCCTATGTTGTTGCCACAATCAAATAAAAGTAAAAGGAATTTTTCTAATTTTCTAATTCATAAAAACTTCAAACTTCAATAACTTTCATACCATATGTCCAAATGCCATGAATCAAAGTATGTGCACCCCCCTTTTCACAAAGAGCTTATTGATTACGCGACCGGAAGATGCATGGTCCATGAGATCTCACCGTAACAAACAAACAAAACAAACAATCTAACTTGGTGGATGGATGGGCATCATAATGAATCATATTTGAATCTAAGTCATGAATTAGCTTCTAAGTGTCTAAAGTGGTCACTTTCATATCTATGGTGATGGAAATGAATTGTACTCAAAGTTACAATGATAGTAACAAAATATAGCATTGAATGGGAAAAATAAATCATGTCTTACATCAAAGAATTTTAACTAGCATGTCTTGAAAATTGTTCTAATTGGTCGTGAACAATAAAAATGAACCTCTTATTTTAGTTTAATCATTAAGGACTTCGAAGTTTGGATTTTCATCAAAATGATTGGGTTGTAGGAAAATCCAAGTATACTATTGTTTTAAAATTTACAAATCATAGTCTGTGTTGTATTGCTAAAAATATAATTCAAAATTTATTATACATTATTGAATCTTGGGTTTGAATATGACTATAAATTTTGTTAGATATTGTGGACTTAATGGTTGGTTAAATATGTTAGTCTGAAAATTAATGCGTATAGACTAATTTATTAGTGAGTGATTTTGAGTAATTTATTTGTACATAATGCCATGTTTTTATTTGAGTATCTTGTTAGAGATGTTGAATTGCATACCACAATATTCTATTGTAAATTATGATACATAATTATTGATGAAGTTAATTAGTTAAAAGAAAGTAGAGCTATTAATCTTATAGTTTAATGTAAATCACATATTTAGATTACTAAAATTAGAAAATTACATTAGAAAAAATTCTTTTTGAGTAGATTTGTTCTTTGATGCAATTTTTCTTATTGTCTTAAGTAGATGAAATGAAGACATCAATTTGTCCAACTTTATTTAATTTTTGACTAACACAATCAAAACTTCCTTCTTAATGTTCATAATAAAAAAAATTAGCCAATTTGAAGTATAATTTTTAACATTACAATCAACAGAACTTGACATTAGAAAAAACACAAATCTTTAATCTTTACAAAATTATAGAAATTATTGATTTTCTTCATCCAAAATATTAAAAATAAATTCAATTATTATATTTTGAAATCTATGCATGGAAAAAAGATCCACTTTGATTATAGCCAGGAACCTTATTTGAATAGTTGATAGATAGTCAAATATTAATGATCAATAAATATTTAAAGTTTCCAAACAAATAGTGTTAAGTTTGTTTTTTTGTTTCAACTTTGAATCAATGTTGCCTTAGAATAATAAATTCAAAAAAATCTAAATCTAAAAAGGAAGAGTTGTTATAGGTGAAGATGAAAATGTACATTTTCTTCTTCTAAATGAAAACTTGAAATCATTTATTTAACACTTTTTTGTCCATGAGTTGTTCTAAAATCAAAAAATTACTTAACTATGAAACATTGAAAATATAGAAGAATTTAATAAGTACATTATTGGTGTATTATCACTAAATCCATGGAACATATTTTGTTCTTCTTAAACTTTTGAGAAGAACAAAATAATCCCACTAAGATCAAGAGGTCAATATAATACCACTATTCTCTTCTTTGATTAGCTAGAGTTTCATTACATCTATATAAGTGATGAATGATTCATTATGATTTATATAATGAAATGTTGAATGATCATGTGACATCTAATTATCAATTAGATACCTTTTTATCAATCATAGTTAAAAGAATCCAAATAGTTTAAATAAAGATGATAATTTGACTACTTTAGTTTTCTTACATAGGTGTGATGAATCCATGTCCCTTCCGATTGCAACCCTTCATCATGGTGTACTTAGTGAATCTTCTTTAATATAAAATAGGTCACACTGGTATAAGATGGCTATTAAAAATGTATGGTCGAGCGTGAAAGACTATCTTCTAAAAGTACATGGGTTTTTTTATGACTTGGAAGCTTGTTGTGCCAACATTGTTGATGTAGGCATTATATATGCAATCTCAACTATGAGGATTTTCACTATATACCTCATGACTTGAGGTGATGTCAATTGAGTACGGTTTCTCTTTGGTTGCACAGTTGTTAGCATGTGAGCCTAGGATCTTGAGCTCATAAGCCTAGGAGCCTAAGTTCCTATATTATAGGTGCCTATGTTATAGGCACCTTCCATGATTATAGAATATTTATATTATAGGTGACTATGTTATAGGTATCTATATTATAAACACCTTCAATTCCATGGTTATAGGATATTTATATTATAAGTATCTATGTTATAGGCATCAATGTTAACCCTTAAAGGATTTGGAATTTGTTTTCACCAAAAACACTCCAAAATTGCCATTTCTAATACAAGTATCAAATTTTCTTAAAACCACATCTTTGGACACAAGTAACCGTAGGATCTTGTAGTACGCTGGTTTGGGAAGATGTGGAGAAAATCTCAGTAATTTCCACCGTTTAGATTGCAAGATATTAGCGTTTGAAGTGACAAAAATATATTTTTTGTCCCTGCAAAAATCCGGGCAGCTGCACTTCAGAAGGTCATATCATCATGAAAAAATGTCCAAAATAGTTGTAACTCTCTTAATTCATTCTTCAAGGCAAGTTGACTACATGCTTGAAAATTTTCAGATCATTTGGAATTGTACAACATGTAGGAAAAAATTAGTAAGAAAGATGTAGAGAATGTTTCAAAATACTAAATTGTTAACAATTTATTTATGGAATTGAAAATGCCAATCCCAAAGGTTGTAATTTCATAATAAACAATGTGCACCTAATGTTTTTATTTTTTTCCAAAAATATTGAAAATTGAATTAAATAAAGGAGTTCAAAGTTTATTTCGGAGTAGAGATTCCATAACTACCCACAAACAACCCCAAACTAAAATTCCTCATAACTTTTGATTCATTGATCCAAATGGAACTATTCAAAGCTTTACACGTAGATATAAATCTAAAGAATCAATTTCAAATTTTAATTTTTTTTTAAAATTGATTTTTACAGAAGTTTTTTTGTCTGCTTAGGCTGCCTGTCGAGCAATGAAAACTATATATCATACAATAACTTTTTAACCGTGTAGTCAAAAGTTATGAAAATTGTTGGGCCTTAAAGCTACACCTTGGAAAAATGTTGTGTGAAAATTTCAAAGAATTTTTTTTTTTTTTTTATCCGTAGTGAGTTGCCCAAAATTGCTATGTTGCCAAAAAAAGCACTTTGGTCCTTTAGGGGTTAAAAACACCTTCCATGATTATAGAATATTTATATTGTAAGTGTTTATGTTATAAGTACCTATGTTATAAGCACCTTCCATAGTTATAGGGTACTTGTATTATAAGTACATATGTTACAAGCACCTTCAACAGATGTGGAGTACCTACTTACACCTAAGCTTAAGGCTCATCGACTCACATGCTAGCGTCATTGTCTTTGATTGAAGTGAAGCAAATAGACTTTGCACTTCAAGTCTTCAACAAATAGAACCACACTCCTTCAAACGATGGAAACAGATTTCTATATTGCTTTGAAGTGAAAGAATTGGGCTCACACTCTTTTTCACATTCTCCTTTTACATTCTTTCAAACATTATCTATACACTATTTCTCAAACTCTTCATGCATTCTTTGACATACTTAATTAGTACACTCCTAATATCATACATGGAATAGGTTTGGTAGAAAATAAAAAATTCAAAAAAAATTTGTATGCAAAAGAAATTGAGGAGTAATTATATTTTTAGTATTGGTTGTACCTTATTTTCCAAAAATAAAATATACTTGGCAAAAGAGTGCCGACCTTGTTGAACACGTGTAGTAGTTGATTTCCATTGGTGTGCATGTACTCAAGGGATAACAAAATAGAGAACACTAATTCTAGTATTCATCTACATTAATTATTTCCAGTATCAAAACAAAGAAGCAAATTATGATACTTGTTACCTTTACATATTCATGCGTAGATTGTAAAAAACATAGGATTAATTTTGAAATTTTGCCACCCTAACAAACCCTTAGGTAGCACCAAAAAAATCACAAAAAGTCAAAATAAAATTTTCAAAATTTTGTTCCTCATATAAGACACTCTTGTCTACATGGAAAGATTTGATTAATTGTATTTGGACTAGTGATGAGAAAATTATAGACAATCTTGTTTAGGGGCAATCTAAGCATCTTCTTGAAAAAATAACTTATAGGATTCATTTTTTAATGCAATTTAAAAAGAAATTAATATAAAATTGTTTGATAGGGTTAAATTTGTTTACTAGAACAATCTCACCATTGGAATTATTGTGCTTCAATTCAATCTTAGAGCTATTAACAATTAAAATTTTTTTTCAATCTTGAACCTACTTCTACTTAACAATTTTATAAGAATGAAATTCAAGTTTAAAAAATAAAGTTTAATAGACTTTCAACTCAATTCTTCAACATTATTTTTTCTTAATTCAACATGTGTAGTGCAAAATTTTTAAGCTATTGGTAAAAAGATTTGAATCCACTCAGTCAAAGTTAATGAGATTTCTTCCACACATTCTTAATTTAGTGCAAGATATTATGGTTAGATATGAAAAAAAAATTCTAATTTTTTTGGCACTTTGCAATAGAAATGGAAGTCATTTTGAATGAAATTTGATAGAAAAATGGCCTTGGGACTTTAGAAGTTTCAATTATTCAATAATTCAAAATCTCTCTCTTAACAAAAGTATGTAGTTCTAGTGTCACTTTGACTAGCTTTTTGAAACCCCTCATATAATCTAGGATGAATGGACTCCTAATATATGCTAACCATAAGACATATACACTCAAAATTGCCACTTCAAATGTACACATGGCGCTGGTATTTCCAATGACAAATTTGTGTACACCATCACATTCTATCAAAGTGTACCGGACTCCCTAAAACACCATGGAAGATCCCAAAAATATAGGCTCTAAAATAAAGAATCATCATCCTTTGTTAACAATAGATACATTAAGTATAGACCCCCCAAAACATTGTCCCCAAGCACTCCGTTCATTGTTCATCCCCGAATACGAACTTCCACTTAAGGGATTAAATGAACCCCCTTCTGCCATATCATAATAAATATCTCAACGAATAATATTACCATGCCATATCATAATAAAAAACAAACTTAATTGATGTTTTATTCTCTCCTTCCACTTGACACAACCCAACAATAAAGCGATAAGCATCCACCTAAAAAAATATGGTGGTCAAATGAACCCTCATGATGAGCCAAAGGAATTTCACAAGGAATATCTCAAAGACAACAAGGACCATGATAAGCCCATAATCCAAGAAGGGAGGGTAAAGCTTAAGCTAAGCTAACCCGGCTATGGCGAAGTAAAAGAGAGAGAAAAGGAATCTGGACAATCCCTAGGGCAGCCAAAACAAAGCCCCAAGCCAAAGCCAAAGCCAAAGCCCAAAGGCTAATCGGCTCATCAGCAGAAGGCCACTCGGAGTCGGTCCTTTCACCCTTTCTTCCTGGCGATGGCGGAGTTCTAAGCTTCCTGGCGCCCCTTTGAAACTCCCTGGTGATGTCTCCCACACTCCTTTGCCTTTTTTCCTTCCCGTAACCCTAGCTATGGCGGAGGGTCCCATTCTCTTCTTCCCGTAAACTTAGCATCCCTTTTCTCCTCACTTCCCCCTTTCTTCTTCTCTCTCTCTCTCATCACACTCTTAAGTTAGTACTGTTTTTTCTCTCCCTTGCACTTGCTTTCATTTCACTCGGGGGGTTGGTTTGCTGTTTTTTCCGTTCGTTCGTTTGTTCGTTCGTTCGGGTAGGGAGTGTACTGTAGTGGCGGTGCTGCTCTGTTCTTCCGTTGCCGTCGGTGCCGTTGGAAGTCGAATTTTGTTGTAAGGTAAGTGGATGACGCCTTTGGAGTTCGTTCCTAAATGTTTCGTAATCGGCGAATTGGTGTTCGGTGTGGTGGTTTTAGCCGTTTGGTTTTGGGGGAGAATCTGGTTCTGTTGAGGATGCTCCGGAGGATTGTGGAGCGATCGAGAGGAGGCGGTGTCGGTGGATGCGTGGTTTGGAGAGGTGGAGGTGGGATTAGTTGGCGAAGTTTAGCTCGAGTTTTTGGTGGGGGAAGGGGAGGGGGGAATTGGTGTCAGGGTGTTGAGGTTTGGGATGCGCGGGTTTTGGTTGGTTGGATGAGGCGCGGGGGACGGTGTTTGTTTGTTTGTCTCTGTGTGTGTGTGTGTGTTGGTTGTGATTATGATTGCGATTGCGATTTTGATTTTGAGGTTGATCGTAATCGTGATTGGTGTGTGGTGTTGAATTTCATTCCACTGCGGTTGGACATTGGTTGGAGTAACGGTTTTCGCGAACTGCATTTCTGTGGCGTGGGGGTTGTTTTTTGTTGAAGAAATTTTGGTGTTATTGGGGTTGTGCGCTGCGGATATTCTGTCCGTCGTGTACAATTGAAATTCGGCTCTTTAGGATACTCGTAGGGCGACTAACGGCCAAGTAAAGAGATTTTGAATGGCGCGTACGCGTCTCTGAATTGTGTTTTTTATTAAGTGGATCTTTCGGAAGGTGTCTTTTTGGTTAAGAGATTCCGGAGATGGAAGTCCTTTATGAGATCGTGAAATTTGTTCTGATGACGTACTTTCTGGTTGGCAGGTCACGGGTTAGGGAAGGCTCAGGTGTATCTCAAGAATTGGCACGACTTTGGAGTGGCATTGAAGTGCTAACGAGATAAAATGGGAGCTCCAGGACCCCCTGGGGGTTTTGTTGAGCAGAAATATATGAGACCTGGTCAATATTCGACACAAGGTCAATCTCCTCACCTTCCCGCTTCGACTGGTTTCTACACTCAACAAGCTCCATCTCCTTACCCTCCCTCCAACTTCCCCCCAGGCGCAAGTGCTCCACCTAAGTCGAGCTCATTTCCACCGCTTCCAGGTGGTCCGCCCATGTTCAACTCAGCTTCTGCCCCTCCTCAAGGGCCAGCTCAATCCGTAAATCCTTACTATTTCTCGAGAGATCACGGACCGCCAACTTCTGGCTATCCAAGCGGCCCTCCCAGTTCTCAACAAGTCGATTTTCCTCCCAGCGGCGCGATTCCACCTCACCCCTCGTCGACGACGTCCGCTGCGCCAGGTGCTTCTATCATCCAAGATAGGGGCGTAGCGCCAGCCTCAAGCTCTCCCCTGGACGGGGCTCGTCTGATGGCTCTTCTGACAACACAGTCTGCGGCCGCTGGCAGTGGTGAAGATGAAGTGGGGACGGGCCTCTCTGACCTGGAGTTGGCAGCTTCAGAAGGAAAATTTGCTGGAGCCAAACCTCCTCCAATGGCCTCCGCACCTTTGCCCAAGATTTTGCAAGACAGCAAGCTACCCAGGGGAAGAACACTGAAGGGAGCGCGGATCGTCTATGACGTGGATGTTCGAAAGCCCGATGAGGCGCAGCCGCAACTGGAAGTAAGACCCATTACGACGTATGGATCTGACCCTGCACCAATTCTGGGAAGGCAAATAGCCGTGAACGCGGACTACATCTGCTACGGTTTACGAGGGGCACATATTCGAATAATCAATGCAGAATTGCGGGCACTGCTTCGAGGGCATACGAATGTACGTGAATTCAACCCCAGGCAAACCCGTATTCCGTGCGGTGGTTGCGTTCCTAAAATTCTCCGGGATATTTTCCTTGCAATTTGAGTGTGGATATTGGGGGTTTCTTGGTAGCGGCACTTCGTCTGATTGTCTTGTTTTTCCCACTTTCTACAGAGGGTGTCAGATATGGCTTTTGCGGCAGACAACGTGAATCGTCTGGCCAGGTAATTTCCTAGGATATCGCGGGGGATGAGCTTGTAATCTGGCTTTTTATCGAAGCCATTTCTCTTGCACCGCAGCTAGACTTGTTTGGTATTTTCTTGATAAGCTGTCGACTGGACATTTTCTTTGTCGAGTTGACGAGTAAAATTGTACTGTCATTGCATCTTCAGTGCGAGTACGGATGGACGAGTATTCGTGAGGCATATTATGGAGTCTCGCGCTGCTGACGGCAAATTCTTAATTCAAGAGCACATTGTCGCTGCCATTCAATTTATTGGCAACTGGGAAGCAACCAATCCTCGTATCTGCTGGCAAAAGCAGGTGTGTTTTGTGAAATTTCAGTTTTAGATATGGTTGTGTGCATCAGGGATGGAAGGTCCTAGAAAGTTGTAGGAGTTATGCATGTGCAGAGATGTGGCATATCTGGAACATGAGCGTATGCTCTACTTGCAAGAGTGCAATTCCTTGTCTCTAAAAATTGGGGTTTGTTGCTCCGTCACGTTGGCTTATGTAAATTGCAAAGTATGTTTTCGAGGTCAATGAGATCCTGTAATGCAGATATAATTTTTGCGACTACATTGGAGCTTTGCGTAGAGCATTGGCAATAAGTGAGAAAATCCGTGTTGTATTATGTAGGACGTTGTGCTCGTCGCCATTGGGAAGTATATTCTATCAATCGATCTCATCAAGGTACAACAAGCCGCGCCTACCGGAGGCTTTAATGTAGAGAAGGTGGCGGTGTGTCACATGAACGACTTGATCGAAGGCATCAGTAAAATTGGCGAGCATGAGGAGGACGTGACCGATTTAGCCATACCCTCGTTCTCCTCCGGCCACATTGCTTCCTCTTCGGCAGATGGCTCGGTTCGTAACTCAAACCCTGGCATTGGCCTTTATGGCTGTAGTCTTGCTGCTTAGCAGGATTAGGGGTGTTGAGTGCTGCAACCAGTGCTGTGCTGTCTCCCTGCATCTTTATTGTGCACAGTGCAAGGAAATCGTCAAGAACAGCCAGGAGACCAGTATAGTGTGTCGGGAACACATTTTTCTAGATTGATAGTGCCGTAGACAGAAGTTAATTGTGTCGTCTACTCACGCGGTTTTGAGAGATATTTTCTTTTTGTATGCGAGCTAGTTTCACGAACTCGAAGTGTCATGTAACCAAGTCTAGGTTCCCCGTAGATACTTTTACCCTTCTAGCGTCGGTAACTCGTATCATATTGACGAGCACCCTATATTGCACTATGAGACTAGACTTTTGTTGTTCAGGACTAGCAGTAGCAGTTCTCTTTCATTCCTGAGCGTTCTCTATTCAACTGATGGACTTGTACAATTAATTTTTGACAGGTGCGAGTTTGGGGGCTGAATAAATCCGGTTATCCGTCCTCCTTCGTTCCACACATGGGGGATATGGTCGGTGCCGTTGCCTTCTTGTCTGCCCCTGGGGTTTCCGAGCACTCAGTCCTACTCACTGCGGTAAGTACACGTTCTTTCCAGCATCGGTCATTGATGACGTTACCATCAGTTGTCGGCCTTGTGTGTTTGCGGATAGGAATTCGCTGTTAACGATATTATTGAAGGAGTTTGCTTCCGGGGAGAGGGTGGCACGTACTTGCGGTGTTTTTCTTAGACTCGTTTCTGGGCCAGAAATGAAAGGATAGATATAGAGTTTATTATTTGGTTCTGATATCCTAATCAAAGGGAGTTAATGTTTATGTGTGTTGGCAGGGATATCTGATGAATCGGGAGTTGAAATTGTGGGCTCCTGAAGAAAGTGCTTCACCCTCGAAGTCTGGGAGCCAGGTCTGTTGGGAGTGCATCCAGACGTTGGAATTCCAGAGCTCGACTGTGGGAGATGACGTGGATAATGCTTTCTTCAACCAGGTGGCTGTGGCACCCCAGGCGAACTTGATCGTAGTGGCGAATGCAAAGAAGAACGCCATCTATGTGCTTCATGTGCAGTTTGGGTCTCGATCGGAAAGAGCTCAAATTAACTATCTTGCTGAATTTTCCGTCACCATTCCGATTTTAAGCTTGACTGTGAAAGAACAACGTGGTTCCGAAGCCGGCCCAGGCGCAGCAGTACAAATTTATTGTGTGCAAACAGCAGCCATTCAGCAGTACTCGCTACTTGTATCGCAATGTCTGCCGATGTCTGCCGAGAAGCCTGTCAAACAGGCTTCTCCGGTTGTAGACAAAACGGCCGTTAAGGTGGTAACATCTGCTCCTATATCAACTCCTCAAGCCCCCTTGGAGAAGACATCGAATAACGTTAAGACACCAGTGAACGACGGTGGTTCTGCGCCAGTCTCAGCTCCCAACGTTCCGCCAGGTTACGAACGAGTAACAGCGGGATTCGAGCATCTGTTGGATGGGGGTCAATCTCAGCCGAATACAAAGCTGATAGCTTCCACCAAGCTAAGTGCCATAGAAATTGCAGAGGATTCCAAGAATTCTGGGTCCGCAATTTCTAATTTTACACAAACAGGGGCATCAAAGGGGTCTCAAGTCCCATCTTCCCAAGCTGACAAGTCGGCGTCAAAGTACGAAGCTGAGAAGGTTGCAAACCAGGAACAGGGGCACGTACCACCTTTGAAGATCCTTTCGCGGTCGAGAAGTCCAACGAAGAGCGTGGACCAGCGGTACGTTCCCGTGTCAGCCGGTCTCTCATCGAGCAATGGTGAGAATGTGGAAGAGACCAGACAGAGATCAGAATTGAATTATAGCTCTGGTAGCCTGCGACGTGAACCCCCGGCGACGTCAGACGAGTCGACCAACGTCAAGGTAATCGGCCCACGGAATACCGGATTGGGTCGACAGTCGTCTGGTAGCTTCGAGAAGGAGAGTGACTACAGGGACAACTTCAGTGCTTCCTCTGGGTTTAGAAGATCACAGCCAGAAAATCGGGGAGAATCTGGGATGATGGAAGTGCCAATGCAGTCAGGTACAACTGCCTTGGACAGCGCGTCTCCCTTTTCTAGCCTCGATTCTGGGACACACAGCTCAATGGAGGACGAGGAGCAACGAGGGGCATTCAACTCATTTCCCACAGGGGTCCGTAATGCTCAAAATCACCATCTAATCACTCCCAAAGAACTGATGTCCCTCGTGGATGGATCAAAGCCCGCACAGGCAGGGTCAACAAATCCAGAGGTGGATAGTTCAGGGGTTGGAGAAACACGAGTAGGAGCAGAGATCGAAACTGTGCAGTTAGAGGTGGTTAATTTTCCAATGCCTGCCGGCACGCAGTCAAATGCTTCCAGAGTGTCCGAAGCAAGCAAGGATATCCATGCATCGGACTACGAGTCCAACGAGCAGGAAATGTTGAGTCAAGTGGATGCACCTCCATCACAAGAGTATGGTTCGCCAGAATATGGTCATTCAGATTTCAACTCTGCTGATGACGAGGGGTTGATGGATGCAATTGCCGACGATGGTCTGGATCATTCTCGGGAGAGAAATGCTCAGTTGGGCGACATGGTTAATGAATCAGGCGTGTCTTCCCACGCGTCTGCAGTGACCAAGCAGCGGAAGAACAAGAACAAAACCAGCGGTGGAATGATAGTGCCACCAGCATCCGCTTTGTTGCCGGTCCCTTCCACTTTGAGCCCGGTGATAGTGTCAGAAAGCCAGGGAACCGGCAGCTGGAACTCAGATTCCGCAGAAACAGGGTTAGCGACTCAGGTTGCGTTGATGCAAGAATCTCTGAATCAGGTACTTTGTTCGTTACTCCCAAGTTGTTGGAGGTTCTCTACTTTTCGGAAGGCTTCTAAGTGATCTATATTTGTGAGATCCTTAGGCATCCTTAACTCCCCAACCTGTAATTGTAAATTCGTTGCTTTGCATGGTAAAACCTGAGTCCGTTACGTGACTCCCTACTTCATTTGCAAGTTTCGTATGTTCGAATTTGACATCCATCTGCTTTCTCTCGCGGTCGCAGACACTCTGCACTAGCAAATATGGGTTTTTGTTGTCATCTGTAACTGCATGGCAGTGACTCTGGTTGACTGTTGGAGGGTTGGTTCAGTTGGTCAACATGCAGGCGGAGCTGCAAAAGCAGATGACACTTAGTGTATCCGTTCCAGTTGGGAAGGAAGGGAAACGCCTGGAAGGTACTTGATCACATCCGTTGGTACATTAAGTAGGCTCAAACATTTCCGAAGGCAATGATGTCGGACATGCACATTTTTTCTCTCTTTGTGGTGCTTTGAGGTTTTGCCCTTTATTCTAAGATGTGTGACTGAGTACCATCACCCTTGTTCGTGAACAGTGGCCATGGGACAGCGGATGGAGAAGGTTCTGAAAGCACACGTAGATGCCATGTGGGCACGATTGGCCGAGGAGAATGCGAAGAGGGAGAAGGCAGAAAAAGAGAGACTGCAACAGATCACCACGCTTCTGAATAATTTCTTCAGCAAGGAGATGCCAGCTGTGATAGAGCGTGGCATGAAGAAAGAGTTTCTTGCCCTAATACCCACCATCAGCCAGGCTATTCTACCTCCTATACAGAAGGCTATATCCACAGGCATAAGTGAATCTTTTCAGGTACATCCCAGAGCCTCGAATTTGACTGGTTCAGGACGGTACGGGATCATTTGTATTGCGTGAAGAGCCTTTTGTTTAGTCTGCGGACATATTGTGTGTCATCATCAACCATTTTGGCTGATGGTTTTTCTTGTGCAAGTTC
Source organism: Rhytidiadelphus loreus (assembly GCA_947034895.1). NCBI lineage: Eukaryota > Viridiplantae > Streptophyta > Bryopsida > Hypnales > Hylocomiaceae > Rhytidiadelphus > Rhytidiadelphus loreus. The sequence continues at coordinate 30,855,098 of OX344761.1, forward strand.
ATGGCTGGAGATCAGGAAAAGAGAACAATACAGTTTGCTGGATTTTATTGGTAGATAGCGTTGGATTGATTGTACTAGGTTTGTTTGGATTGTTTTGTGCAGAAGGGCATTGCTGATAAACTGCTACCTCAGCTGGAGAAGTTGATTCTGACGAAGCTGGAAGTGTCGATTTCAAGACAGTTGCAGACTCAGTTTCAAACTGTGGGTAAACAAGCATTGCAGGTATTTCATCAATTCACTTGCACTTTTCCCGTCGTTGTCTTGGGGTGATGGCGCCATGCACTTGCATCTGTTGGTTGCTATGTTGTCTTGGGGGCGATTTTGAGTTGGAATTAATGTATGTCATTTGGCATGTGGTAACAGGATGCGATCCGGAGTTCCTTTGAGGGGTACATAATGCCACAATTCGAGCACTCATGCCGCAACATGTTCGAGCATGTCGATTCTGTATTCAAACGCGGCATGGAGGAGCATGTCGTGATTGCGCAGCAACAGTTCTCTTCAATGCATTCCCCTCTTGCCTCAATTTTGCAGGTCAGTTGACAGGCACTCTTGCAGTCTTCTTGTCGCTGTACTGTCAGTACGGTATCGTCGGGTGCGTTTTTGAATGGGTACTCTTGGAGGCCCAGACTATCAGATGGGTGTGACTACTTTTCTCAGAAGGTTATGTGTTTGTGGACTGCAGGAGACAGTTATGTCAGCATCAGTGCTTGCTCAATCACTGAAGGGAGAATTGGCGGAGAGCAACAAGAGACTTGCGGCACTGGTGGAGACTTCTAATCTAGGCGCAGTGGACGGATCCAACCGCAACGAATCTACCACCTTCCTAGATAAGGTATTGATTGGCCTCGGAAACCGCCTGTTTTATATTCTATGACATCGCTGATCGTATTGCTTCTGATTTGAAGGCTGAGCTTGTCTATGCAAGTGCTCGTGTATCTGTTAATGCCATCTCACTTTGTATATGGCCCAGTGTGTACCATGTATGTGCTGAGTTTCTGTGTTCGTTTTTGTAGATTCTTTCTCTGAAGCATGTGGAGGAGACAATAGATCCAACAGTGAAGCTCACGAAGTTCCTCAAAGAGGACAAGCTTGAGGAGGCCTTTCATATGGCTTTATCTGCTGACGACGTCGATCTGGTTTCCTGGCTTTGCAACCAGGTAATACCGTCATTCCAGGGAAAGTTCAATTGGGAGTTCTAGATGTGTTGAAACTCAGGGTGGTCAATTAGTAGCTCGATCTAATAACTTGATGTGGTTCTCAGTTTACCAACTTAAATCCCTCTCCACTATTCTGGTGTTATCTGGATTAGAACTTGTTCGATTTTCAGTGACGAATGCTTAGGTTTTCCGACGTTTCTTTTGACCCGCTGATCTGATACGGCAAATCACTCTCAGACAGTAATTGTGATTCTTTGGGGCACATTGCAATTCGTGCCGTGGCAGTGCGAGCTATCTTGTTATATTTATTTTTCTGGTTTGTTTGTGATATTTGCAGATCGATCCTATGGTGGTGTTCCAAAGATCGCCACTTCCTCTCGGTCAGACTGTCCTGCTTTCTCTCGTCCAACAGTTGGGCGCTGAAATAGAGAAGGACACGAAAGGCAAACTGAGATGGATACAAGAGGCCGTGTTGTCCTTGAATCCCAAGGATCCCACAGTTGCTGTCCATGTTCGTAGTATCTTGGAGCAAGTGCTTTCAAACCTGCAGCGGCAGACCAATATCGCAGGACCAGGAGATTTATCGAACCAGATGCGACTTGTCACGCACGTAGTGAACTCCATGCTAACAGCATGCAAGTGAGAGTTGTTAGAACCAGGTGCGTGATCGATGGCCACGAGATGAAGTGAGGACGGCTGTGATAGCACTAGTTTTCGTTCGGCACGTGTTTTCGTTCTCTTTTCGTTGTATCGCCAGCCAGGTGTATTGGCCAGCATGATCGAGATTGTCGAGCAGGCACAGCGAAGAGGTCTCCCGAAAGTCGTCGTGTATGTTAGGAAGTATATAGGCTTCTGAGTTGAGAGGGAGGTGTGTAGAGAAAAAATGTACAAATATGAAGGCGCTAGTATGGTTCGTTTTCGACTTAGCTTAGTGGCCAGGAAAAAGTTGTAAGGGGCAGATAGTGTTTACTGCCCTGATCCACTATTTCGGCTTTGAGCAGCCCTTTGATAGAATAATAGCAGTTCTCCTGTTTGGAAACAAATGAAGTTGTTGTACTCTATATTTGTTTCTGAAGTTCTATAGATATAGTTGACAAGAGCCTCTGCGCGATGCGGATTTGGTGCGGTGCTCTTCGGTTTCGATTTGTCTCTATGATGTATGTATGTGCTGTGCTGTGTCGTGCTCTAGAAATCATTGACGATTAGCGCATGCAGTTTGGTTATCTATTCTATTGCATCGTTATCAATGTGAATCTCGTGGATGTGCTATACTGTCGTTGTGCTTTTGAAAAGGAGGAGGAGCTAGAGGCCTTAGAGTTGCATTTAGTGTCAAATCAATTAAAATAGTTCATCCCATACTTGCACCCAGTCCTTCACTCTACTCTTTTACCCCAGGTCGGTTCCGTACCCCTACAAAGGACGGGCTTGTAGCCGTAGTGAAATGCAGTAACAGATGCATATGCCCGTGGCTGAAGAAATCGGAAGGTATGGGTGAGTGACAGTAGCTCCAAAGGTTGTGTGTGCCAAGTGCCGACTGAACCACGTGAAAGATGAGAGCATTGGCTTTGTTACAGGTGAGATCCACAAACAAATTGGGCTCCGGGATTGCTAATGATTATTAGATTCATTAGTTGGACCCTCATTAATAAAATTGAGTTTGTTTGTTTTTCGTTGGAACCTCCTTTCACTTTCCAAGAAGAAAATATGAAAATTCCAGTGTAATAATAGTAATAGTAAATAGGCACAGTGGCAAAAAGTGGTTGTTGGGGTACCCTCTAATTAGTGGCCTTTTAGAAATGTTTGCCCACTCTAGGAGGTCCTACTTGATAATCATTTCAATATTGCCATCCACCTTGTCTATCTAGGTGGAAAAAGGATGAATTCCATTCTTTTTCCATTTGCTAATGTGGATTTCATTTGTCAATTGGACATTTATGGTCCAACTAGGCTCTCAACACCCAAGGGGTTCAAAAGTAGCCTCACATAGTTTGAGTCCAATTCAAAGTAATGTAACTTTTGCATCTAATGTCCAAATTCAATCAAACTTGTTGGAGAAGTTGCACATACTTTTCTAGTTTATGTGGTAAAATTTTCAGATCAATCCAAGATGTATTAGTTTCTTGAAATCCAATCGAAGTTCACAAGTATAATTCGAGTTTACAAAACTGCACTTAATGGCTGTAACTTTGGGGGCTTGTATCTCCTTCATACAGTGTTTGTTTTCAATAAAATTTGTTGGATTATGTTCCCCTTGAAGTCTAGTTCTTGTGGTAAAATTTTCATATCAATCTATGGTTTTTTCAATGTTTTGGAGCAATTCGAAGTTCAAAATCCTAATAGTTTTTCATTATAGTGAACTTTGGCGGCCTATTTCTTCTTCATACAATGCCCATTTTCAATAATTATTTTTGGGAAAGTTGCACATACTGGTCTAATTTGTGTCAATAAAATTTCATATCAATCTTAGAAATAATGAGTGACTGAGAGGCATGTTAGTAGGAAGTTTAGCCTTAGATGTAATTTTTGGCAATTTTTCTCGACATTTCAAAGTCATTTTGTAGACACAATGAGTCAATTGAATGATATTTTCTTTCACCAATGTATTTGTATGCTAATTTTCAAGCACTTAATAGTTTAAATTCTTTTTCATTTGAGAAGGATTATAATTCAAATTTCACCTCCAAATGTGTTTTTAGGAAAATTTCAGCATCTTTTTTCAACACTAAAACATTATAATCTTTCAATCTACATGGTCAAATGACTTCAAATTTGATCCATGTCATCTACAACATGTGCACTACAAGATTGTACGGTTAAGATCTGTATAACTTAGTGAAATTTAGATTTATAGCACTTCAAAAGCTATGATGTTTTTAAATCCAAAAAGGCCTTTGGCCTTGGGGGGTTAAGGGAGGGGGTATGGTAAACCATTAGGTTCTTTTAACCTTGTAAAAACACCCCTCCATGACCAAAGTAGTCACCAAAATTCTCTGATTATTGAATCAATAGGTTCGTTCTTTTTTTTCTAATAGTGAAGTCATCCGTCAAATCACTTTGATCTATAGTGTCCTTATAGGATTAACTTTGAAAGAACAAAATCTATTACTAAGGTAGTCAATCGAATCTAATTCAATTTTGGCTCGATAGGTGCACTAAAAATCATCCATCAACTATTTTTTGGCCTCAACGTTCTTAGAGGGTTAAAATGAACTATTTTTTACCTAGCAAGATCTCCATATGAAATTTCCAATTTCATACTTTGAATTTGAGTAAGTGATCAAAGTAGCTATTCAAGAATGTAGAGTTATATAGGTATAATTTTTTGATGCTTCAAGATTCTAAATATATTGTATTTTACGAATTTTAGAATCAATTGCAAGAGCCTACAATATATTGCTTTTGAAACATATTTTCTAAGCAATGCTATTTGAAAATCACTTTTTATTCCTTCAATAGAGTTTATGACCAATTGTAGGAATCTACAATGTGTTGCTCTTGAAAATTTTAAGCATTTTTTTCAAACAACAAATTATTTTTATTCTACTTGCAACATCTTTCACTACAATTTGCTAATTTCTCGTTGAACAAAATTCACAATGTAGATATTTGAAAGACTAGGAAATGCTTATATTTGACTATTTAACCCCTAAAGGACCATTGTCCTTTTGGAGGACAAATGCGTTTGCGGGCACGTACCTACGGGCTGAAATTTTCTTCTAATGTTTTGAAATTTTTTTTGGGCGTAGAAAAGTTGATTAACTTTGTGGGAATATAATTTTTTTCAAAATCGGTGCCCGAGAACAATAGTTATGACCAAATAAGCTCAAACAAGGGGACGGCGGGCAGCTCGGGCAGCCCAAAAAAAATGGACAAAAATTTGAATTTGAATTTGAATTTTATTTTTTCTCATAGATTATATTTTTGTCTATTTGGAAAGCTTTGATTCATTTCATTTGGATATATTATGAGAAAGTTATGGACATTCTTGTTTTTTGGGCAATTAGAGCATCTTTCCTGAAAAAAATAACTTGTAGGATTCATTTCTGAATGCAATTTTTCAAATTTTTCAATTTTCTTTTTTTTACATGGTCTGATTTACTTGCTAGAACAATCTCACCATTGGAATTAGTGCATTTTAATTCCATTTAAAATATATGAATATTTTAGATTTTCCTTCTATTTCATACCTATTTCTACTTAACAATTTTCTTAAGAATGATAATTAATTTCTTTTTTAATTTCTTTTTTTTACCTAGACTCTCAACTCAATTCTCCACTATAAAGATGTAAAGCTCAAAACTCTGTAGTGCAAAAATTTTAAGTTAAAAATGTTCAAAGTCAAAAAATCTAGTCGCGCAATGTGCTAAAAAACTTGTTTTTTCCACTTTAAACGCAGATATCTTGCAATTTGAGCGGTCAAAAATTATGAAATTTTTTCCACACTCTCATACTAGTTAGGTATAAGATCCTACGGTTAGATATGAAAATAAAACAATTTTCAATTTTTTTTACTCCTTATTATAGATATGGCAGTTTTGAGTGTTTTCCGCCAAAAAGACCTTGGTCCTTTAGGGGTTAAGGTGCAACTACCATTTTATTGTTGGGGCTTATTGGTAGTTAAAAGATAATTTAGGTTCTTTTAGCATGTGTTTTTTTAAATATTAGATGGATAAATTAGAAATTATAATTTATTGCTTATAGGGGTACCTAAAATGGATTATATTAAGATATTACTTTATAAATCTTAACCCCTAAAGTCCCACTAAGGTCATTTTTTGGGGGTCAAAAAACACTCAAAAACTACCATTTTCAATGCAATCAACAAAATTTTAAACATTTGTTTCTTTTGCCCATATCCAATTATAAGATCTTGCACTAGACTAGTATGAGAATGTGTAGAAGAAATTTCAAAAACTTTCATAAGATATAAACATTTGATTCAAAGAAAACAAGTTTTTTTGCCCCTAATCTAATTAGAGATTATAAGGCTTTGAATCCTCTTTACTTAAAAGTTTTGTACTAAAAATTGTGAATAAATTTTTTTTATGTTGAAGAATTGAGTTGAAAATTCAAGATAAAAATTGCACACACAGCACATGATTTCCTTTTTTTAAGAAATTATAAAATTGAAGTAGGTATAAGATAGAAGGAAAACCTAAATTGTTGATAACTCTAAGATGGAATTGAAATACAATAATTCCAATAGTGAGATTGTTCAAAAACAAAACCATGAGCAACTTTTTGTTTTGAAAAATTGTTAAAATTGAGCTCATAAATGAATCCATTACATTATTTTCCCAATGACTGCTTGCAAAACAAGAAGCTTCATAACCTTCACATTATTTATCTACATAAAATGAACCAAAATTTTCCATATAGACAAAAATATGATCTATAAAAAATAAAATTTAGAAGATTTATTTCAAAATTTTGTGTTTTCCACTTGTTTGAGACATATTGTGGAATAATTTTGTTCTTTGATACTAACTGGAATAAAAATAATATTCCTAAAAAACTAATTAGTTTTCTTATTTTGAAAAAAAGTTTGAAAACATCTTGATAAACATCTTGAAATTATGGTGCTTACCCAAACCTTCAAGAGTCCCCAAAAGGGCCTCTTGAGACTTTAGAAGTTAATGGGTTGGTTTTAGTAACATGGTCAAAATGAAGTGTTCTTACCTTGTGAATATGGATAAGTAGTTATTTACCATTGTATAACATCAAATGCATCATTTTTGTATTTTAAGCTTTTAGAAAGTGGTGATGTATTAAAGTTCAAAAGAGAACATCAATTAAGGTCCTTATGAAGGGCAACATTGTGAAAGAAAGTGATGGGAGCATTGTTAAAAACTAAAATGACAAATACACTAAATCTACCAAAGAAATGAATTGGCTTTGCATTGGCTTGGAATGAATGGGAATGGGAATGGGAATGAATTGGCTGGGTATAGAAATGAAAACAATAGCCCTTGCTACCACATCTATTAGGTAGAACAACAATGAAGACCTCTTGCCACAATTCTTCACATTTGTGAAATGGATTGAAGGCAGACAAGCCTATTTTGTGGATCAAACCCAAGTGGAATTATGATTTTACAATTTTACAATTATGGTTAGCTGTGAAACTACAAAACCACCCAAAGAGTGAAGTCATAAATACACCATAACCATCCTTTCTTGTATCTATTGGCATTTAAGTTCCCATCAATCAAGGATTGATACAAAAAACACCCCTTTGGCTTTAATTTTGAAGGGATTTGCATATTTTTCGAGGCAAGACTTGGATGAAGTAATGGACAGAATTAGCTTATGGAATTTCGCAATGGATTAAGTGGTCCACATTCCACACAAGCTTTCCAAGATTCACCTTAAAGAAACCAAGATATCATAAGAACTCATCAAATTTCTAGGAAGAATGTGCCCATCAAAAGGATGAGCTAGAGCATTGACTTAGAATAAGGATGATTCTTTCCTTCGAACCTATATTCTTGGGTGTTTCAACTGTGTTCCAAGGATTCATGGTGCACTGGAATAGGCTCGAAAGATAGAGGACGTCGTGTACAAAGTTACAAAATATAATATTAATACTCCAGTATTCAATAACTATTACGAATTCAGTACAGATAACGTAGTAATACACGGGAGAGGAATAAAAATACACAATATAATAATTGAATGTGTACGAGGAAGAAATTACAAAACATACACATATACGAAGGAGGAAATTATAATACGCGCACGAGTACTAGCACACAAATATTTAGATGATAATACAGCCAAACGTGGTGACATCATTCGAACGAAGCGCATATACGGAGCAGCGACTTTGATGAGGATCCGACATTCCAAATCCTCGAATCATTTTTAATATTGTTTATAAAAAAATTCAAAGCTAGTCGATTGATCAATCAATCAATTCAGTACTAAAACTGCTTTTACAATGTACGAAAATGGTGCAAATTTTGAGCAGAATACAACACCCAATGAGGGCCAGTTGTGGCGCTACACAGATATGACCAACCTAATATTGCCAATGTGACGCATCATCCAGAGCAAGGTCCGTTGCATGACAGTGCACATAGTCAACACGCTTCTAATCCATGCATGACTGGGAGCTCGGACGGCGTTGAAGTCAATGCCAATGAGGACGTTTAATAGTTATACAAGATGGACGCCTTAAAAATATACCTGATTTCATTCCCTCCAGGGCTGAGCTAATCTCAAGGAGCTTGAGCTAGCGCCACATCCTTTGTCACCATAAATGGCCGCCTTTAATAGGTTGTACATATTGTTCACTTCATTCCATGCCGCTAGCGACTGTGTATCCCTCACCTGCACCCAATAGTGAAGAAAAATTCAATACATTTGGGGGGGATAGCTTGTTTCCCAATGTAGCAAAGAGGTAGCAGACACAGTAACTCACATTATCAATATTGCTCTCTCCCTTGGCAATCGAGTCAAAATCAATTTCCTTCGAAACCCCTAGACCGACGCCACTGAAACCTACTGCTCTTCGTTCCCCCAGCTCCTTTTCCACCTGCAACAAACAATCGCAACAAGTGGTTTCTTAGATATAAAGCATGTTCGAATAACCTCTGCCAGATGCACTTAAATGCAAATATCATAACAGTCACGATGAAATTAAGTGCCTAAATGGCCAAAAGTGGTCACTTCCATATTTTTAGGAGCTGAATGAATCTTTCAGGAAGATTCAAGGAAGGTTGCAAAACATACCAATAGCCCCTTCGTCATTGTCATATATCTATAATACGACTTCATATGAATTGAGTATGGAACTTTTTAAAATTTACAAATTTACAGAACTTTCGGATCTTTTGGATTTCCTAAGAAAACAAACGGGTTCAAAAAGTTCCTTAAACTGCAAAGTGTTTGAAGCTTTTACTCTTCAAAAGATACTGAGTTCATATGAATGTCAAACGAAAGTCGCATCTAGTGCCGCATTGCAGTTCATGACGAAAGTCATACGAATGTGATATGACAATGACAAGGGGGGCTTTTTTGAGATGTAAGGTTTTGAACAATATACGTATTGGGAGTTACAATTACTGGATACGAGCTTTTAAAGAAGGGATTGTATTTTTAGTTGAATGCACTAAGGGGTTAAGTGAACCAACCTGGACAGGAGGTGGCATAATTTCAAAACATAATAGGGAAAGGGCATGTATGTGGGTAGGCACTCGCACAACTTCCGCAAGTCGCTTCATGTTCTCCACAGAGGAAGATTCAAATACAGCCTGCACAAATTGACCCAACGTTGGAAACTTGATAGAATGCCGTGGGCAGACACTTGCACATTCGCCATCAAAACCAACACGAATTAACTCGATGACTCGAGCCACAAATTCTGAATTTCGACGCAACATGGCCTAGTGGAAGGTTACATTCCATGATCACACAAATAGTCATCCAAATACAAGTAATATTCCGTGAGCAATCTTACAGGAACCCATTCATTAGTGTCTGGATCAGGGCGATCGCGTCCACCACTGGGTGCTACCCACAATAATTGGCCTCCCGCCCTGGAAATACCTCCCAAAAGTTGTACCAGTCAATACAACAAAATCAAAATGTACACCAAATGAAGACAATTTATGTGGAAAATAGGATCCTTCTCTTACTTTAGCAACTTCGACATCTGCATTAGAGTCCTGCCATTTTCTCTGACTTTCATTTTTGCCAGCTCCGGCACATCATTGATGTGTTTCCTTGAATACACACATAAGAGGTTCCTGAATCCCAACAAACACACGTAATCAGACATGAGGGGGGCAACTTTCTTGTGACTTGACGATGGAGGACAAATTAGGGTCTGCGGTGTGTCCTGTGTCCATGGCACAAAAGATATTTATCCGCAAAAACGGCCAAGTGTGACACCCTCTATATCTGAGGGGGTTGAAGTAAACCAATAAGAAAACTTCCAAGCAACAAAATATATCCATAGAAACAGAGAGCATGTCCAAGATTTTGAACGATAGAAATAGGTTTTGAAAGTTACTAAATCGATATTAGCTTCCAAAGTTGACTTCTTTCTAGCGTGGACACTTAAGAGTTTATAGCTTACGACACCCCACCAACTTGAAGCAAGAAGCCAGTTCAGAAACTAACATAATGCCTTTAGATTGTAAAGATGGAAACTTGCCTGCCCATACTGAACGGTTTGCAGAAGGGATCCAACACCACTCTATCTCCAGCCACATAAGTCTGGAAAGTGGACAACAAAATTTCACTCAAAAAATATGTTCAAAGAGTACAAGAGTCCAAATAGAGAACAAGTAAAAGTTTTCAATTCTTACCAAATTCTCTGCCAAGTAAGGGTGACTGTGCTCAAGCAACAAAGCCATCACAGCAGGATCTGCTTCAGTCTGGTGATTGGATAGCAAAATAACATTGTGCCCCTGTCATCAAAACGCACTCACAATTATTAGCAGCATGACACCTATTCTTCACCCATGCAAGAAGCTTCGCACGTCTCTATAACTTTAAGAGCACTCGAGTCGCACGGGTCTCACCTCCTTCAGGCTCTTCTCAATCTGGTCAAAAACTTCTAAGTTTCCAAGGTATGAGTTCCTGTGTCATCCCAAAGTCAAATCACCGAAGCTTCAGCAAGTGGTCTTAATCGATTCGAAATCAACTCTGCCACTCTGGAAACCCAAGAGAGCACCCACCTGAAATCTAGAAGCGGACGCACATAATTTTGACCAAACGTATAATAATCGTAAGGGTCTGTCATCCTTGGGTGATAATTTAAAAATGTGAAAGGATCCTGCAGGGAAAACAACCCACCAAACACTGCCATCAGTTCCTAAAACTCGTCATCTGAAAGTGTATGTCTTCACCAGGGGGAAAAAAAAAATTTAATAAAAAAAATCAGAGGAAAATGTAGCACCTCGAATTGCAGAAGAACACGGTCCAAAACTGTTGCCATAACCCGTACAGCAATTTCCATAGCATTCTCCACACCACTGCCAACCACCTGCTTGGACAATGCATCGTCACTCATAAAAAAATCCTTCGGGATCCGGCCTACTAAATCCATATTGCCACCCTAAAACTCAACAGCAGATAACAGCGGTATGACATCGTGTAACAACAAACATAATTGCATCACCAATCATTCTACTACCTAAAGCTCCACAGAGTAGACTTGAAAAACCTACAGCATCTCGATAATTCCGATATAATTCTTCCATTCCCTCCCCAGCACGCATCGGCAATCGACCTGAATCTACCTCCTTGGCGATAGCTAGGATCAAATCTGCATCTCAAACGAATTGTCTCAGCTAAAATGATACTCCAGCCAAATTTACATCAGCCCTCCCAAGTAAAGGATCACAGAACGAGACAACCCCTAATATCAGACCAACATCAGTGAATGCATTAAGTTCGACGCTCTTATTCAGCCTCCACTCAGATAGGTCACATATGAACTTAAGCTCAAGCTCAGCCATACTGCCAGGATGCATTGGCATTGAAATAGGATTATACCAAAAGGTTGAGTATATAGTTTCCACCGAATGTGACATATCCAGACAAGCATCCCCGAAGAAGGAATAGACAGTGGAATGATTATCCCTCTCATAAATAAGGCAGCAATTCTTAATTAAAAGAATGAAACAAACTATGGAAACGATAAAAACATTACTTGGCTGAAGGTTTACACCAAAAGTATGTTTCAACACACAGATAAGTGAAAGAAGGACCTAAGCTCAAGCCCAGCCATACTGCCAGGATAGGATTATACAAAAAAGGATTGGTATACAGCTTCCAACGAATGTATGACATATCCACACTAAAGACAAGTAACCGAAACTCTGGAGCAGGAGTAGACAGTGGAATGATTATCCCTCATACAAAAGGCGGCAATTCTTAACTAAAAGAATGAAAGAAACTATGGAAACGCTAAAAACATTACTTGGCTACACCAAAAGTATGCCACTCAGGTATAAGCTAGGGTCAGCACCTTGTTCCGTTTGCGCTCCTTCAAAACTGCGGGAATGCCCGTCGTGGCTGACTTCCAGGTCGGCCACCGTCTCCCGCACCCCAGCTGCGGTGGCTTCCCCAACCTGCGTGATCACCGCCCGCGCACTCCCCCGAAATTCATTCAATTTTCCATTCAACATCACGACACTCCCCCGGCTGCTCCGCTTCACCCAAACCAGCGACGGCAAAGGCAGAGAACGGTCCAATCGATCGGGAAAACTCCGCAGCAACGCATGGCAGCTGCTGCTGTTGCTCGCCACGCTAATTCCGTTTCCTCTAACGTGATGCTGCTGCGCAATAGGCCAGCTTACCATCCTGGTCGCGGCCCCCGCCATAGCTCTCTCTCTCTCGCCCCTCCTCTCGAACCACCGAAACACAGAAGGAACACCCCCTCGCGACTACGCCGGGCCACGCAAACACCCCAATCAACGCACCTGTCGAACGGAATATTGGTCCTCTTCCTTAATAAAAAAAATCCCAAAAATCTCAAAAACCACAAAAATCACAAAAATCACAAAAGTCTCGAAACTCGCAAAAATAAAATTCAAAATCGAAAAGAATCGAGAAGGAAAAACAAAAAATAAAATGAAAAATAAAAATAAAAATAAAAAATCGAAAGAATCGGGAAATCGCGCTCTGTCGCAAATTCCGAGAGCGAACCAAAACGAAAATTCTCACAAGGAATTCCAAATCGACACAAAATTGTAAAAGGAATTAACCTTTCAACGTCCAAGATTTTAAAAACACTCCGCTTGCTTGGCTAGGCTAGGCTTTGGCTTTGGCTTTGGCTTGGCTGTGCTTGTGCTTGTGCTTGTGCTGTGTGACGTTCAAGGGTTAAAGTTAAGCAGCGGCAAGAGTTGATGTCTGCGTCCAGAGGGAAGCCGACAGAGCCCTAACTTGAGTGGTGATGAGCCAGCAGGCGTAACTTAACTGACATCAAGTGGAAGAAGAAGCAGCAGCAGAAGAATGACTCGGACCTCACACCAGAAAAACCAGAACCAGAACCAGCAGCAGCAACAGAAGAAGAAGGAATTAAGTTTTGAGGCGTTGAAGAAGAAGAACAGAAGAAATGTGATGCGACAGAACCCGAGCGAAGAAGAATGAAAAACAATAATAAGTTAAGGTGGTTGTTGTTGTTCTGGAGATGATGCAGAAGCGCAAGGGGCGGGGCAGGGAATCGGAAAAAGATGTGGCTGGGATTTGCGATTCCGGAGGAGGCCATGGAAGTGGAAAGTAAAGCGAAAAAGCGAGCTTTCTTCGCCGACCTCGGAGCTGCTTGACAGCAGGGAGGAGCGGGGAGAGAGGCCGGGCGGCGGTGGAGAGATAAGCTTAAGCCTAACTTTTCTTTTACCCTTTTAAACTTACCCTTTCCGGTTAGTGAGTTTGGAGAAAGCGACATGTGTCATCTTGGGATTGGCTTAAAGTGACGTGGACCTCTCAAAATCTGACGTGGAAAATTCGATTTCGGTTCTTCCTTTAAGCCTTTTTGAAGGACGTGGACCGGTGACGATGGAAAATCATCGTTTTGAATACCTTGAGAATCATTCGCTTGGAAGGAAAGAAAAAAAATGCAAAAGCACTCATTGGAAGTCAAACTACTATGGAAGACCTCCCCCTTTTTCACAACAAAATTGCAAGGATGAATAAGTTGCACTTGTATCCTACACAAAAGGATCCTCTATCATTCATTGGAGAAAGTGACATGTGTTGTCTTGAGATTGGCTTAAAAGTGACATGGATCTCTCAAAATTTGACATGGAAAATTCAACTTTAAGCCTTTGAAGGATGGAGTGGCGACCATGGAAATCATCCCTTTGAATACCTTGAGAATCATTCCCTTGGAAAAAACAAATGCAAAAGCACTCATTGGAAGTCAAACTAGAAGACCTCCCTCCTTTTCACAATAAAATTCCGAGGATGAATAAGTTGTACATCTATCCTACATATAGAAGGATTCTCTATCATTCATGGGATACAAAACGTTTGCGGTGTCCTCTATGGGTTGACCCACCTTATGTCACTGGGAAGAGCGAATGTGGTGACATATTCTAAGTGCAAAAGGCGAGATCAACATTGGGTTAACCCAGGAACGCCGGGAACGCCATTTCCTGGCATTTGGATGACTGTGCGGTGGTGAGCAGGGAGACTGGAAGCATTTTTTCATCCATTTTTTGCTTCTTGACCTTTCACAGAGGATTATGAAGAGTACCTCAGTGAGTTTGTAATTTTGTTAGTGTTTGTATTCACATGAATCAAAAGTTAGTAAAAAAAATGGACCACAAAATATGCTATTTTCAATGTATTTTGAGAAGTTGTTGCTCCTTGCTTTACATCTAAAATTTCTCCAAAAAAATGATAGTTTCTGAATTTTAGCCCAACTATTGAAATGAAGGTCATGTATTCTTGTTTCTACTCCAATTGGCATTTTGAAAAAATTCGTAATATTGAATATTTTATTGCAATTTGAACTTTGAATGTATTTTCAATGCCTATTGCATTCTAATTATAGAATGATATGGGATTTGAATTTCCACCATGATGTTTGTCACTATAATGTACACCCATGGTGAAATTTTCAGATTTTTTGAAATAATTTTCTATTTGATATGATTTTTCTTCACTTTTTCTTCAGAAATTATCAAAAAAATCAATTTTCCTCAAAAAAATCTAATTTTTTTGTGAAGTAAAGAAAACATGTAATTTCATCTCTGAAAAATAAATATAAAATTTTTCATGTATATCTAGTTCAAAAATGGCAGCAAACTGAGAGATGGGCAATGAGGCCTAAAATCAATGGTTATAGGTCCGTCCTTTAGGGGTTAAATATCAGTGACATATTGTACATGCAAGGCTCTACTAGGCTCTAAATGAACAAAATCTTTTGTTATGGCAATCATGAAATATGATTGGAATCAATAACTCTCTCTTGAAGTAGTTTCAATTATCAATTGTAAATTTTCAATAGTAGTATTGCTATCTTTTGGTCAATCATTTCGGGATTAATGTCACTTTTGGGTCCAAATGTAGACAATACATTCTAGGTGTGCAACATACCAAAGTTTAATATCAATTTTTCATATGAAATGTTAAACTTTAATTTCTACAACAAAAATATGAAAGGCCCTAGAGCCCAAGAGAGCCTAGGAGAACCTTGTATTGATTTTGGATACACCTACAGACAATACTTTGAAGTTCCATCCCCACCATTTTTCCAAATATTGCATGCTATGGTGAGTTGAAATCCTTGTTCACTTGACAATAAGATCTAGTACAATCAATATTTTGCAATAGTAAGTACGCTTAGTTTCTATTATGGAGGTGCTTTACTCCCGGGGAGGACACTCCCTATGTTTTAGCAAACTACGTGCGGCGGAAAAAGTAAAACAAGTAATACACCTTAAAATTTAATTTCTTTTTCAAAAAAAAAATTATGGATAGATTTTACTACTTTATAAGTTTATGTTTTGAATTATTGGTATTTTTTTGTGCTAATAGTAATTAGTTATAAATTTTTGAAGAAAAAAGATACACTGTAAAGCTGAAAATAACTTTCACACCTCTATATTATATAAGAAAAAAAATTTGAAAAATGAAAAAAAAATTATATAGAATAGCTTTCTATTGAAAGTTTATTTTGGTTGAATATTGATGCAATAGTCATCTTCATGTGAACTCTATAAATATTTTAGTTGGAGAACATGCCATTTTAGTTCATTTTTCAACCCTTTCTAGACAATATATCTTATGTTATTTGGAATTGAATTTTTTGTCAATAGAAACCTTTAGTCATTGTTAAACAAAGCTCAAAATTTTAGAATGAAATTATAGTTTATTCAAGGTGAATTACATGAATTACTTTTTCCACCGCCGCACGTAGGTACCCCAAATGTAGTGAGAGTGTCCTCCCCTAGGCTTTACTTGAGTGCTTTCAATGTCTAGGTGGTGATTAGCAAGTTTGACCCCTAAAAGCCGACGGAGTTTGGACAAATCACAAATGTGTTATAAAATATAAGCTCTATAACTTTTTTGAAGTTTGCATCAAGAAGATAATGTGAAGTATGAAAAGTAGAAAGTATCTGTATGGTTAAAATTATGTAAGTATTTCTGGATTTCTTCAATTGAATTTTGAAGATATTAATAGCTTCAAAAATTTCCTAGAAATACAATTTCTATCTTTAACATTTGAATTTTTTTTATTGGTCAACATTATGGTTTCTATTGATTTGTGAAAAATACATAAAATTTAGTAATGAGAACACCAACACTTTTCCCAAATAGTAAATTTTTCAACACTAGGCCAATTCTAAACTCTTTGTGTTATTTCTCTTATAATTTTTGTTTGACCATAGTGATCTCAATTTTGAATATAAATATTGAAAGACAATTCAATTATCTTTTTTAATTTGAAAAGAAGTTATTTATGCCTTAAAATGTTGCCCAAAGTCAAGCAATGACCCAAAAATGGTCACTTGAGCTCTTAGGAGTTAAGAGAATTTTGAAATTAAATTTCAACTTAGTTCTTAGAACCTCAAGCAAATTCTTATTAGCAAAGTTTGTTCAACATAACATTCTTAAGTAAGGCAAGAGCCTCTAGCATTAAACCTTGAACCACGATTGTTGATTCATAAAATGAGATTGAATTATTTTTATTTTGACTTGAGATTATTTTTGCCTTAATAGGACCTGAAGCCTAAAATGGATTTTGAATTTCTAGGTAGGCAATATTGCCTTTGAAAAATTGATTGATTGATATTTATAAAATAATTTATAATTATCATTCGTTTCATGTCAAACTTTGTTGTATACAATTTTGATGAGTATCACAAAATTTGTAAGTTTTTCATTTTTAGAGCAAGCGTGAGTAGTACTAGGAGCTAAGGATTTTCTTATATAATACAATAAATTGATTTTATTGGTGAATATATAAATAGGGACTTCAAATCATTTTTTATTGATAAAATGAAAATTACAACAAGATTCATTTTGTAAGTAATAGGATATATGCAGTTACTGCATCTTTTGAGCTCATTGTCATTGTAACAGTTTGTTACAATGAGCTCAAAAAAAATTAATTAGTTAAATTTTTTAACTCCCTCCCAGATTCCTGGGAGGAAGAAAAATTATTAATTAAAATTAATTTCTTAATTCTTCATCCCCCCCTCCCCTTATATGTAATTTTTTGAACCAATATACAATGGCAAACAATATGGGACAATGAAAATTGTATCCCATATCAATATATCGTATCTGTACATATATATATGTATTCGTATTTCGTACACAAATTGTATTCCAATATCAAGTACTATATTTGTACAATATTTGTAACCATACTCTGATTCGTATCCGTATATTGTATATGTATTTGTATTTGGATGGATGGCTCAAATTGAATCTCAAAGATCAACGGCTTAAATTTTTTTGAAAAATTGACGACAATTTTGAAGGTAAGCATTTAAAAAAAATCAATGGCCTTAAAATATTTGGAGAGAGGAGGGGGGCAATTAATACCCTTTACTCATTCTTTTGGTTACATTGTCATTGTGTACACTGACACTAAGCTTAAGAAAATGATTTCATTTTTTTTTCATTTACCCCCACTACCCCCACCCACTCCAAGCTAAAAATAAAATTAAAAAAATTCACATCTTCTCTACCCCACCCACCCCATTGCTTTGTAATTTTCAAGTGGAAGTGTGGGGGGGCATTTGATATGGAATATACCATGTATCCTTGTATCCAAATATGTACCCATATAGTACCTGTATCCATATTTGTATAGTATCATGTAGTATCTATATCCATATCCGTATAACTTTTGTGTTGAATATGTATTTATATCTGTATCCATCTTTTTAATTGTATCCATATCTATATATCATATCTGTATTTGGTATTTGTATTTGTATCCCGTATTCAAGATCAGCGGCATTAGTGGGGAAGAGGTGATTTTTTTAAGAAAAATCAATGGTCGTCAATTTTTGGAGGACGGGGGAGGAAATGGCATGGCTGCAACTTTTGGGCTCATTGTCATTGTAGCATCTATTTAAAAAAATGATTCATAAAAATATTTTTCAAACTCTTTATTTGATGGTTTTAGAGAAAAAATAAAAATAAGGTTTAGATTTTCACCATTAGAATTGTCATTTTAAAATTACTTTTTAGACTTATTTTCTTTATATAAGACCTTTTTCTTGGAAATTGAACTTTTTTCACTAAAGGATTTTGAATTAAAAGTACACCTTTAGAATGGATTAAAAAAATTGAAATTTAAGGCCCTTGCTCTTGCAATTGGTGAGATATTTTAGTATGAAAATTTTTGGTGGATATAATTTAAATCTTCTTTTGTTGAAGTTATCTAAAAATAATACCCTCTCTATCTGAAAATAAATTTGGGATTTCTAGTGGAAAATTGTAGGAGTACTACAAATTTATTTTGAGACAAAGGAAATAAAGACAAAGAATTAAACATTATTTCAAGAAGAGGTGTCATGGAACAATAGAATAGTAGGATATTATATGAAATGTACTAACAACAAATTTGACTTTAAAATCATTTTTTAAAAGAAGTTAGGGTGCATACCATATGGGAGTTTTCAATATATCGAAGATAAATATTTATTTCTTAAATCATACAAATATTTTTATTTTATGATAGGTGGTTTTTCATTCAAGGCCATTGCTTCCCTTTCATAACTTGGTTTGGGATCATTTATTGGAACTTAAAGTGTTGATGATGAGGATGCATTGTTGACAAGTTTCTTATTATCACCTTCATTAAAACTTTGTTTATCATCAAACTTGTTTTTGTCATTTAACTTTTTAGACAATGTTATTGGTGGAGATATTTTTGGCAATTCTCTATCTATGTCTATGTCTTCACTTTGTGGCAATGTTTTTTCGAAGGTTTTACTTGTTTTATCATTTTGTGGAAATATTTTATCCAATGTCCTACCATTCTCTTCTTTTTTTCAATATTTTTGAATCCATTTGAAGAAAGGATGAAGTACTTTTTACATATGTTCCCTTTTACTTCCATCTTCTATGACTGACTTGATTTCTTTAGGTGTAGAATTAGAAATTGTTTCCTTATTTAGCAACTCTGAATTTATGTTTTTGTTTCTTTTTCCATTGAACATTTTATCTTTATCTTCGGTTTTCAACAATGAGCTTGAAATATTATTTTCATGAACTCCAACTTGTAAATGAGGCAATAACATGGTCTTTGTACCCAAATTTTGTAGAATCTTATTTTCTTCAATTTTGTTACTACTTCTTGGAGCCACATTACTACTTTGAGCATCATCATTTGTGTCTTTGAAGCCTAACAAAGACTTATATGACCATGTACTTGTAGTTTTTTCATCAAATTCTAGCAAATCACTTTCTTCTCGTTTATTTCTATTTTGATTTTCTAATGTTGGTACAACTGCATAAGAAGTTAACGAGTGCCTACTTCTTTGAGCTATAAATTCTAAATTCTCTTCGGGAAGAGCCTTTTGTAAAAGACTGTGCTCATTTTCATAAATAACATTGATTTGTTCACAAAATTTCCAAATCTCACCTTCATTGGGTAATCTACCTTTTGGAGGAAAAAAACCCTACAATTCAAAATAAATTCAAAGAAAATAACCTTGTTATTAAAAAGTAATTTTAAAATATTTTTTAAAAACTATAATGATAGATGAACAATATGTATCTTTAAATATGGTTTGTACAAGCCTAAAATTATATGAAAACTTAGTTATTGAATAATAATATTGACCATACAACAATATGCACAACAAATTCATTTAATTTGTATTTATAAATAACTAATTTAAATTTTAGTTAATATTTATGCATTAAATAAATTTGATATTAAAGACTATACCTTCCTTTCACGTAGTCTTTTTAATTTTCTTAAAGTGGACCTTAGAATTTTTGTACTAGATTCCATTACATTTACTTCTGGGCCAAATTCTTGATTTCCCTCAAGTACTTTTATCTAATTTGGTACAATAAAAAATAACACATACATCATTATTGCAAGCACTATCATTAATACCAATCATTGAACTTAATATCTCATTTAATAAAGATTTGAATTTTTTCACAATTTATAAATAATGGTAGAATCTTATTACAATCAAATTTTAGAAGTATATTATATATCTTGTTGTATTACATCCATATTGTAATAAATGGTATATTGTACTAAAATGATTTTCCTTTATGATATCATTATATATGAAAATTTGATTTCATGTAAGATCAAAATATTTTGCAAAATATCATTAAATTGTACAAATAATTTACTTCTCGTGCAATATCACGCAAAGAACTTCTTAGGAATATTAGATGCTTCAAACTTTTATTGACAATACTTATATCTACATTCAAAATATAGAGAAGAAAAAGCATCATTTAAACAATTCAAATAATATATTTTATAAAGTTAATAAACATTATTCTAAGTATATATGAGTTTCCATCTCCAATAGATGACCTTTTACCTTTTTGAATCAATGTTTTATGCTTTTCTTTAACTTCTTCTTCTAACCTGTTAGACCACTACATTTTTATAATCATACATTTGCAATGACTACTACAAAAATATATATTATAAGTTAACATTGGAAATTCTTTACATGCTTAAAATTCATTGTTTAAGACAATTTAATAACGCATACAATATTGTTGCTTGTTGAAGCTTTGCAATATAACTATGTGTTGCATAGAGTTGTTTTTGTGCAACTATTTTACTCTGCATGATACATTCAATATTTTGAATATTATTTTATTCTTCATATATGTATAACTAAATAATTACTAATTATTTTCATTTTTCAAGTATAAAGTTGTTATAAACATCAATTATAATGCTGAAAATTAAATGAAAAATTTCCTGCTCAGCCAAAGTCATTGAGTGGTACAATTCCATTAATTCATTTACAAGAGCTTGTAATATAAGTGGATTTTCTTCTCTATATGAAAGGTTTGAATCCACTTCCTATAACACTAAAAGACAAATGTTTAGATATTTTTACAAACTAAGGCAATATGTATATTTAAAAATAAGTGTGATGTTTAATTGATTTAAAAAATAAGTTCATATATATAAATGTAAAGGCTTTGTATATAAAAGTTCCACATCATGTTTTAATATATTTAAAAAATTAAACTTTAAAATTGATTTTATTTTGGAATTATCAAGTTTCATTAAAAGAACATGTCTTATGTTGAAAGTGCTTGTAGGGCAAATATTTTGCATAAAAGAGGTTGCAAATGCCAATAGTCTCAAATGATTTTGTCACCTTCAATTTATAAAATTAATAGCAACTGCCAACACTCCCATTGATTTGTAGCCTTAAATGTAATCAAACCTCATATATAAAACATTTGTTTATTATCAACCGTGGTAATATATTTTAAAACTAAAATTTACTATTATTATGGAGACTAAAACATTCAATTTTAGGAGTCTATTTGCACAGAAAATGACAATTCTTTGTCAATTTTAAAACCTTGCAATGAGAGAATGGCAACCACAAATTTCTTTGTAGGTCAATGGCCTTTTTCTGAAAGTGTTTTGCTAATGTTCTTGCAAGTTTTAGTGGTTGCAAATTGATTTTTCAACACAAGTGCACTTTTAACCAAAAAAATGATGTCCATTGAAGTCTTTGATGACATTATTTTAGTTTTGATTTTCTAAACATTTTTTGATGTTCTTTTATTTCTTTCAAAAGTCAATCATTTCAACATTTGCATTGAAAGTGTTCCAATTCTTGTAAGACATCAATCATAAATAATAAAAACTAATGAAAATGGATCATTATAGTTCTAATAAATAAAAAATAGATGTAGTATGAAATTTAATTTATTGACTATAAAAATGGATCTTGTGATTGACCTTTTGAGCATCTTCATCTTCTAGATTGGTCCAACGAATCAGCAAATCTTCTACCTATGGTCATTATTCAATTCAGATAGATAGAATAAAATTGCTGAAAAATTGGTATAATTTTTGTTGTTTATAATTGATTAAAAATTTAACTCATAAAATAGAAGATTAAAATATTAATTAAATTTCTCTTGATTAATTTCAAGACCAAACTCTTGTAGCAAATATAATTTTCACTCAGAAATTCAAGCAATATAATATTATAAGCAACCATTGACGTGATACTATTACAGTGATAAGTATAATTTTTTTATAAAAATCATATCTATAGACAATTAGCAAAAATTAAAAAAATATTTTGAACTACTATAAGTTATGAGTTAAATTTTGTATTGGTTTCATATTGAAATATTGAAGTAGTTTTAATTCGTTAAAATAATATTGAAGAAAAACTTGTACCATGTTCTATTAAATTTTTCAACCAGAGTTTGCCATGTATTTAGAAATATTTTTTAATTGTGAGTCATTTTCCATTGGATACTTTCCTTATTTTTTCAACTAAAGTAGAACACTTATGATCAACTTGCACAAATTTAACTATACAATGATTTTATTTACAATTTGTGAAAGATGAACTAGACATATATAAAGTATGCCGTTTTGTTTCTTTCCTATAGTTTAGACAATTTTTTTAGTTACTAACTTTTTTACTTTTTACTTTTAATAGAAAATACATTAAAAAATTAGCTAATAATCTTTCAATCAGATTAAAGAAAAGCTTTAAATCTTTTAAGATGTCAAAGTTACATGTGTTGAAATTTAAAACATATATTACTTCATTAAGTGTACACAAATAAGTCCACTAAAATTCTAATAATGGATCGGATATTTGTTTAAAATATTATTAAAATATTGACTAGCTTTAGCTTTGCAATGGCTTAATTTTAAAAATGTTATGTCCAAAATGGATTTTAAAAGTTTTTTAACCTCTAAAGGACCAAATGATAGTCTAGATTGCCAAAATTGTGACAATGTATTATAAAATATAACTTAGAATAATAAATTAATGTTGATTCTGAAACAATAGTTATAAAATATGATTGATAGATTATTATATATATGGCTAGATCAACTAGCTCATAAACCAATATTTTTCAATAATATTAGAAGCTAAAAATTAAAAATTCCTTCTAAAATCAATTGTAGATTGAATACTTGTAAATTTTACAAGATTTTTTTTCCCTCTAATTTCAAAATGTTAAGTTTTAATCAATATGATTTCAAAGATTCTTCAAAAAAAAATTCAGCTCATTTTTGAAGGGTCATTTTTTGAACTATAGAATATTTGAAAAGCAAAGTCTTCAAAATCTACACCATATAAATGTTAGAAAACTAATACAGGAATCTTCAAAAAATTGATGGATAAAAAAATGCATTTTTTGCATGCTTAGGATGTGTTTGTGATCATCCATTGTTTACAATTTGAATGCTAATTTTATATTTCCAAAATACTTTTTAAAAAAGAGGTATATATTTCACATGTTGTATAAAAATTTCATGAACATTTCACCAAAATTAATTATATGCATAACTACCCAAGATCTCTTGGGTAAGTTGAATGGTCACTTGGTCCTTTAGGGGTTGATATATGAGTGACTTTAGTATTACATTTCTTTTTAAATATGATAATTTCTTTCAACATTTAAGATTTATAAATTTTTTAATTTACATTATATTCACTTGAAGTGATTGAAATAGAATCCATTATAATTGAAAACGTTTTGATAAAATAATTTAAAACCAATCTTTAATTTGGGTAAAAATATCATCTATGATTTTTAAAATTTATGAAAACAATGAATATTGAAAATTTTCTTTAACCTCTTTTTGAGCAAATTCTAGCTTAAGCCTTGCAATGTATGTGGAAATTGCAGCTCCATTAATAGCATCTGCAATACCAGAATAAATATTTATTCAATAAACCAATGTAATAAACTCCAATTTGTTTAGTAAAAAATACTATGTATTCTTTATATGCTAAATTTTTTTCATTAAATATATGTAATAAAAAATATCTATAAATTAAAAATAAAAATAAAAACTAACCCACCCAACCAAGACAATCTTCAATAGATTCAGCAGCAAACAAATAATTGCTGTGGATATGCACTTTATTTTCATTGATGTGTTTTTTCATTATGATAATGAAGCAATGTTTATTTGGTTCTTTATCATTATGACGAGCAATCTCAGCTATACATCCTTCTAAAGGCAAAACCCCAGTTGGCTCTGGACGATTCTGGTCAATTAACTATAGAAGTTATTGACATTATTTATGTATCAACAATTTACCATTCTTTATAGATTAGAGATATAATATAAAAAAATATTAATATTTGTTTCAATGTAATAATATATAATAGATATTTTAATATCAAAGGTCATAAAAGAAGTAATGATACAGTCACGTGTAAAATTTGCAATTAAGGTCGTTTGCTCTTAAAGCGACCACTTAAGAGTTGATGGCCTTTTGGGGGAAGCTAAATTCTTTAAAATGATTTTCAGTAAATTTTAACAGGAAGAAAAATGGAATTAACATCTAACCCAAGTCATTTTATGTTTTTTGGATCTTTGTGGAATTAGTTACGATTTTTTGAAGTTGAAACGTAGGGGTCACTGTAAGCGACCATCTCTGAAATGTACATTGTCTGTACATTGAAGAAAGCAAAATGTACCCCTACGTCATGATTGCTTTTAGAGCACGGGCACTTTTAGAGCAAACTACCTTATAAGAAAATATCCACTTTCAAAATTTAAAATCTCATTAGTATCAATATTTGTATCAATAGTAATAGTATAAAACCTATGATATTCAAAATTGAGAGATGGATGTAATTCATTATACCAACTTCCGTATATAGTATAATTTGTTTCCTTTTATCATACAATGAAGTTTTTTCCATTCTTGCTCTTCTAGCTTGGAGCGGCGAAGAAGTAACCATCCTATTTTTTCAGGTTTAAACCATAACAAAGCCTACAAATTCATTCCATCTAAACTTCAATAGATTACAAAATACATTTGATTGAATAGTACATCCAAAATAAATAAAAGTATGTAATTGAAAATTTAAATTTAAATAATTGAATATTAAATTACAAACAAAACTTTTTAAATTATAAATCTATAAAAAAATCTATCTATTTAGAATTTTTAATTGGTCTAAAATTCCTTCCCTTAATTTTCTCACCTAATCAACTCTTAAGTACCAAAATCAATTATTTGTAAAATTATTTGCTTTAAGATATTAAATAAAAATTTAAATAAATTCAACGGAAAGTAATAAGTTTCTTTATATTTTTTGTAAATAGAAGAAACAAAGTGCTGCTTCAATATGAAATGTACATTAAAATTGTATAATTTAGACAAGTAATATATACAAACAATGTTTCTTTATTCTATAGACTCAATTTGAAATCAATTTTTTAAAATTAGGCATGTTTTAGAAGGTTCCTTTTCATTTGTATTTGAAATGTAAACATAAATCTAATTGTAGTCACAATCATTACTTCCCTATTTTATATGATTTTTATATGATGCAAATACTTCAATCTATTTATAAAAAAAAATGTGTAGAAACTTGCAACTTTTGATTGCCTTTCAAGTTTCACATATGTAAGCATATGTCCATTAACATAAAAAATTATCATTAATTGTATATCAAGTATAAAACTACAAAATTCTTATCATTTTTATGAAGCTTTAGGGTATAATTCTAATATTTTTGTACTTAAAATCCATTAAATTTACAATTAAAACCTGATAAGATTTCACTATATATACCTTATTTTCCATAATTCAAATTAGATTCATTGAGCATTTGCTAAATACAAATTTGGCAACATTTGTCATTCATCTACATCAAACATGATTATTACAATACAAACTTCGAGGATAGTTAAAAAAATTTAATCTCATTTTAAAATATAAAATGAAATGAAATCTTTTTCTTGCATATTAAATAAAATCATCTTATATTCTTACCTTATTAGTTGTTATAACTATTGAAATTTCCAACTAAAAGCAATGTAAATTTGCCAATATGTTTTTCCAGAAAATAATCAATTCATATCTTTGTATGATATATAATTCCATATCATAATAACATTTCATTTTTTTAAAGTGGAAACCCTTTAGGTCAGAATTGATTTAGGTGATATTTGAAGTCTTATACATCTATATCTATTTATATATTAAAAAATATAAAGTGCACTAGGTGTGAATAGACATGATCAAAACCATGAAATGAAATTCTAGAAAAAGTAAAAATCATGACATAATCTAAATCCAAAGCCTGGGAATGAGAGCCACAACAAAAACTAGTGGCAAGTGAGATTACAATTGTTGCATCAAATAAATTTTGTGTCTTGCTTTCATATACTACACAATTTTTTGTGTAGTGTTTTCATGTTCTTTCATCTACAATTGTATTGTTTTTATAAATACCATAAGAGAGTTGATGAAGAAATTTTTCACGAACATTTTTATTCAAAATTTGCAAACGTCTACTACATACCACTACTATTCATATAAAAATAGTATTAATACTATATATTCAAATATAATACTATAAAAATACTACTATAGAAAATATTGTATAATGTAAGAGATGATCTCTAATCCCTACAAAGACTTTGCTATTCTTTGCATTATTAAAGACAACCAAATGAAGGTTTCAAGGCTTTGTCATAGTATCCAAAGCCTTTGGTGATATAAAATTTCATACAAATATCAGAGCCCCTAAAGAATACTCTTCAAGAATGGCTTTAGAGAACGACGTGAATTAATGTTGTTTATATAAGTTGCCATTTAGGTTTAGTATATAAATAAAGTAACCATTTATGTTTGAACTCACTCAATTGCTTAAGGTCCAAGCCAATGACTTCTCTATGAGAGAGAGTAATAAATCCTTGATTGATTTAGAAATTTAATTAGAGAAAATGAAAGGACAACAATGTATTCCAATGAAAAAGCAATTCTTGAAATGGCCTTCAAGTTTGATTGAGTTGGTTTAAAGCTTGACCCTTATAGAATCTATTTGTTAAGTGCTAGATTGTTGAGGAACCCACTTTAGGCTTTTGTTCAAATTTGGCTAGGCTCTAGTGACTTTAAACTTTCAAATATATATATATATTAGGGATTCCAAATTGTTATGCATTAGAAAAGAACCAAAACCTCCTAAGGGCCACCAATTTCCAATGATGATTGTATGTGAATAAATGTTTTCCAAATTGTGTGCACTTATGAACAAAGTTTTCCATGTGTCTGATGTCACCAAGAAATGACTTTAGGACGGGTTGTCTTGCTTGTTTTGATATTGGGACAAATCATCTTCTTGAGCTTCTTCTTTCAAGGCTTCCCCATAGCTTTTTCTCTTCTTTAGAAGGTAGTAGAGGCTTAGGGTTTAACGTTTTTTTGTTTTAGTATACATTTTAGAATAAATGTTGAGTTTTGGCTCTAAAGGTTCTACATTGTTAAAGGAGCTATCAAGGCTCTAACAAGTCTTTCTTATACTTTTGCATGTCTACAATTATGTGATAAGGCATGCATGTCTCTAGAATTATGCATTCGACTTCTATATTTGAATGGAATTTTAATCATTCTTTTGATTTTTGCCTATAAGTTCTTAATGTTGCAAGTGACTTCTAACAAGTTGTCATGAAGGAGTAGCCATTCTACTTCATGACCTTTTTGTAATTCCATTCTTTTCACTCACACTCTTTTTAGATACATGTAATTTCAGCTTGTAGTTCTTGCTTCTCTTTGATTTCAATACATGGTCTTTGAAATTGAGCATCATGATTTGTTCACAACAATTGTAAAGAACTTTCTAGTCAATCCAATTTTTTTATCATAATCAATCAATTTTTGTTTCAAATAGTAATGCATCTTGAGCTCGGCAATTGTCAAAAATACTTTGCTCTCTGTCAAAGCATACAAACAATTTGTCCACACGTTTCTTTATAATCAAAATTTCAATCTCCCTTTGCTTGACAATCTTTGAAATGCTCCCTAAATTGCTTTCCACATTCTTAATGTAACCAAGCAAACCTCTCTCTTTCCTTCACCTACAAATTCCTACAATATTAGAATCAATTGTGGGATCAATTGAAATTGTAGATGTTGCTTTGTCCTTGGGTGTACAAGATAAACAAATCCATCTAGCTATAAATCAAAATGAGTCTCTCTAGCAACTCAACCAACTCTTCTCTTTGCAAAGCTCAATCTTGAGGATTGTTGTGAAGAGGCGCCTTCAGACAATTAGGAGCTCATATTTTCTTGCTATTCAATTTTGAAGCTTGTAAATGTCATTTGCATTTTGCTTTGCCATTGCTGAAATC
Organism: Rhytidiadelphus loreus; assembly: GCA_947034895.1. NCBI lineage: Eukaryota > Viridiplantae > Streptophyta > Bryopsida > Hypnales > Hylocomiaceae > Rhytidiadelphus > Rhytidiadelphus loreus. Next base: position 30,883,541 of record OX344761.1, read on the forward strand.
AAGTTAAATACTCCAATGAAGTTAAGCTTTGATAACAGATTTTAAAAACCTACGTACTGCTCTAAGTTCAAAATCCAATCAACACAACTTTCTTTGAGGTCGATACAATATTCATAACATTTGTACACATCCAAGTAGATTGAAAAGCTACAAATAGGAAGCTTACCTCATTAGAAACAAACTTGTACAAAGAGAATCAAATAATCACATTCTGATAATGTTGAATGTAGTTATTGATCTATTCAAAATATTCAAGAATCAAAGGTTGTAAAATGAATTATGCATAATCTATCTCATGATATTTCAACTTAGGGAAGAAAAAAAGACATGTTAAAATTTAGTATAATTTGGTCTTAATCAAGGCAATCAATTGAGCAAGAAGGTTTGAGTGAGAATCAGATTGAGTCATAAATTAGTGGGAAGGCAAGAAATCCTTGGCAGGATGAAAAACCTAGTGCTGATATGACATAAATTCAAAATAATGGAAACGTGTAGGGAACGTCCATCACCAAAGGGGAATGCCCCTAGAGTAGTGTTTTTTTTAGGCAATTTAATGCCCAATTTCCTCAAAACAAAAAGGTCAGTTTCAAGCATTCGTAAAAAAATGGAGTAAATGACCCTCAAAATGTCAAAGTGGAATTATTTTGCCATGATGATAGCTAGAGGGGTTCACATAGTATTACCCCACTTTAATGAAAAAAACAATGCCAGCACCCAAATGTGAGCATTGCTAAAAATGAAGATTATGCCACTCTAATGAAGATTCTAAAATTTAATGCGCATTTGAAGCCTAATTATGAATCATTTTTATTATTGTTGTTGCTTAGTCAATCTTGTCCACACATCTTCATGAAACCTCATCCATCTCCATTTATCAGTGGATGATGCTAGGATTCCTTTAATTGGAGTAGGTGAGCTACCATGTTGCCAACATTGTTGTTTTTCTTTATTAAATGTTGTTTTTCTTCCTTATCATTTTTGAAAGACCAACTTTGGAATAGGTTGGATGCCAACCTGAGAGTGGTGGTTGGCATGAAGTTGCATGAAGTTGGACAACAAGTGTATACAATCAAGAATTTTCCATATGAAGAATGTTTTTAGCAGTGGGTTCACTCAGTTGAATAATACCGTTATGGTGTCACAAAGTAGTAAGTTTTTCTAGCTAGCATTGTTTGGATGTAGTTCCCCTTACTCATGCAATGATCATCTTTGCATGGTGATTGAATTACTATTCACTTGTTTAATTTCAAAATTGACCCTTTTGTTTCCATCATCTATGCATGGTTTTGGAATTTGCCTAGCCAACATTTTTTGTCAATGAAGACTGTCAATGAAGTCCAATTGTACTTTTTTTCCTTATTGTTGTAGCCTCCTAACTACTTTGAAAAAATGATCATTGCCGATGTTACAAGAAAATTTTGGAAATCGTTGCCTATTTTCATTCCCTACAATAACATGCTAAAGCCAATTGTTTCTTCATAATTAGAACAACTATAGCCACCAGGCCTCAAAATTGCTTACATAATAGCCACCTTCAATTCCTGTCCAAAGTAATAAAGAAGCTAGAGAACTCAAAACCTTGTTTGCAGAAAGGCCATATCCCCATTTGTTCCAAAACCAAAAAAAAAATCCCTACCCTAAAGCATCCTTCATGAGGGTTCAATTAGTCGGTTCTTCTCTAATGTTTAGTAAAGTAAGACTTTGTTTCATGCCTTTCCAACAATTATTGCAATAGTATTATGATTCTTTCCATTACCATCTTGATGTTGCATCAAATCAAAGTAAATTTATTAGATAGATTAATGTTTGTTCAAAAACCTTTGTTTCATTCCATTTTGATTAATTCCTTAACTTCTAAAATCCAAAGGCTATTATGTGTCAAAACCACATAAAACTATCATTTTCAATGCAAACAATAAGAACTTTAAACATTTATGTTTTTTGCATATCCAATTTTAGGATCTTGCAATATACTAGTACGAAAATGTAAAGAATTTTTTTCAAAAACTTTGACTATGTAGATTACAAGGTATAAGCTTTTGAAGGGAAAAAAATGAGTTTTAATATCCCTAATCTATATGTTTGACTAGATTATAAGGCTTTGAAATCCTCGTAACTTAACATCTTTATACTATAGATTGTAAATTAAGATGTTTTGTATTGAGTATTTGTGATTTTCACATAATTTTTTCTTTTTTAATGTCAAAAAATTAAGTTGCTCTTTCAAGGTTTTGATATCTATGTAAAAATTTCCATTGTCGTCAATGTCAAGTAAAAGAGGTGACCGACTTTTGTTGTTGCCGCTCCATCTTACAACTATGGCACATTGTACCAGTGTGAAAACCTATTGCTCTCCAAGGAAGATGAGGGAGATTTGATGTAGAGCAGAAGGTGACTCGCTTTATAACACTTAAATATCGCAATCAAGGCACTATATGACACCAAATTGCAGAGGTAGTGCGACAAGTGGCATCAATACTTGATAGCCTCTACTACATACCACACGTTCTTGTCTTCCTAAATATATATCTACAATTCATCAACATCCATGATGTCCATTAAATCCTTGTTTGGATCTACCCAAATGATGATTGTGGATCATGCACAATGTGCGACTTGTTGATGATGCACTTGAGGTGGTTACCTCTTGGGGTTGAGAACTAACTAAAAGATTTGTTGTCTGGTCACACTACAACAACGGCAGTGTTTTATGACTGCAGAAATATGACTGAGGATGACTGGCGACTGCTCGCAGTCATATTCTTGGATGTCAATACCTTGGGGAGAAATATAATTGCAAAATATGACTGCTAGTCGTTTTTGGGTCTTGTACTTTACGGGCGTATATTATACGTTCGTTGGGAACACCAAAGTATTTCATAGGGAACGATAGGGAACTCGTTTGAGAACATTGAGTTATATTATTGGTCATATTTTCATGGTAGTAACATTTTTTTGTTTTGGGGCAACTTAAAACAAACATGGGCAATCAAAAAAAATATAGACAAGTCATTGTTTAAAATTTTGAAACCTAATCACCACTTTTTAAAGGTTTTGAAACCCTAGCCACTACTTTTTAGGGTTTTGAAACCTAGCCGTCATTTTTTTAGGGTTTTGAAACCCTAGCCACTACTTCTTTTGACTCTTCTTCCTTACCTTTTGTTGTCTTTTGTTTCTTGTCTCTTTGAGTTCACTCTTGTTTCTTAGTTGTTGTGTTTTGTCTCTTGTCGCTTTGAATTCATTCTTGTTTCTTAGTTGTTGTGTTTTGTTGCATTTTGAATTCACTCTTGTTTCTTAATTGTTGTGTTTTGTTGCATCTTGAGTTCACTCTTGTTTCTTAGTTGTTTTGTTTTGTTGCATCTTGAGTTCACTCTTGTTTCTTAGTTGTTGTGTTTTGTTGCATCTTGAATTCACTCTTGCTTCTTAGTTGTTGTCTTTTGTTGCATCTTGAGTTACTCTTACTTCTTAGAATTGTTGTCTTTTGTTTCATCGTCATTCTTGCTTCTTGTTTTATCTTCTTGCATCTTAATTCTTTCTTCTTCTTCTTTCTTCTTTCTTACTTTTTGTTCTCTCTTTTTGTTTTTTATTTCTTTTTGTTGCATCTTAATTCTTTTTTGTTGTTTGTTGTTACCTCTTAGTAGTTGCTCCTTATTGTTTCTTGTGCATCTTAATTTGTATTTGTTGTTATCTTTTAGCACTTTTTGCCTTTTTTCTTCTTGTTCCTTGCATCACCATTGTTTTTCTTCTTACCCTAAATTTGTATTACATATTTTCTATTGCTGTAAACATATGAAGATTGAGCTTTGTTGTACGTTCATTAAAAATTAACCTCCTATTTTTTTAGTTGTATATGCAGGCAACAAAATTGGAACAAAGTCGTTGGAAGCTACTTTCAACTCACTTCATATTATTGTAAGAAATATAGTCTCTATTGACTTGTGTAGATAATTCATTGTGATATACATATTTTGTATTTGTGATTAATAAATTATAAATGTCATTGAAAAGAGTCACATTCTTTCTTATATATTCCCTCTCCAATATAATTGTTTCTTGTATAACTTTAAAATCATATGTATTTGTTTTTAACTACATGAAATCTTTTATTCAAATGTTAAATCATTTTAATGTATGATTGCAAATATGCTTAGATATCCTACAACCGTTGTATGATTTGTTCAATTCATAGTTCAAAATACATATCAATAAAAAAATGACTACTTGGAGTCACAAAATGATTATAATAATTTCCAAAAAATGACTAGGTGCTCTCAATATGATTGAAAAATATGACTAAGAAGAGTCGTTTTACAAATCATCAAAAAATATGACTCACCGTAGTCATATTCCACATGACTGCAAAATATGACTAACCACAGTCATATTTCACGTCATCAAAAAATTTGACTCAACGCAGTCATATTCCACAAAATATGACTCAATGCAGTCATATTCCACAAAATATGACTCAATGCAGTTATATTCCAAAAAATATAACTAACCACAATCATATTCCACGTCATCAAAAAATATGACTAATCACAATCATATTCTATGTCATCAAAAAATATGACTCATCGCAGTCATATTCCACAAAATATGACTGACGAGTCATATTCTACAAAATATGACTGACCAATCATATTCCACGTCATCAAAAAATATGACTCAACACAGTCATATTCCACGTAGGATTTTTTCATTTACCCGGGTAGTTCAATAAAAAGTCAAAGAAAGTCAAATATACGCCTTGTTGGCATACTATGGCTAATTATGGGTATTTATACCCCTCAACTTACATGACTGCTAATATGACTGATGTCTGAAGCGACTGCTTCTAAACGACTGCTTCTAAATGATTGCTGCAGTCATATTCCGAGTCATCTATAGTGATTTCTGCGCCAGTCATGTTTTTTGATTTTACGACTAACTGCAGTTGTTTTTTGCAGTCATAAAACACTGCTTTTGTTGTAGTGTCATGATGGACTTCCATATTGATACATTGATGTCATGCAACAATCCAACAACTCCTTGTACGGGCTCTTTGCGATAATGTATACTACATACACATCACATTTTGCATCTCACCTATGAACAAAGATTTACGTCAACTTCATGATGAGGGAACACATGTGGAAGTGCATCAATGACAAGAGGTTCATCTTGTTCCCTAGAGTGTCAATATTGATGACCGATCTTTCAAATAGGACTACACTATCCACATGAAAAATTTTAAACAAAACTAAAACTAGAAAGTATTATCATTTTGAACCATATTCCTCAATATTTTCAACAATAAAAAATTGTAACCTTCAATGAGTCATCATTCATTACTAGTAGTGCAATGGAGTTATAGTTTATTTATTTATTTTTCCAAATAAAAATATTTCAATGAATATTGCTTTAATTTTTTTCATACAACTTGCACTTAATGATAGTTTTTTGTAATCCAATTTTTGAACTCCTAATATTTCAAGTTTATGAATAGGCATATTTTATTTATTTATTATTGTATTGTAGAACTTGAATGTCTTCTTTCGTAAAGAATCAAGAATCTTAAAGAGTGATTGAACAATTGGATGGTTTTTTATAAAGTCAATTTTGACCCCTACTGAAGTTTCAAGGTCATTTTTTTGTCAAAAAATACTCAAAACTGCCATTTTCAATGCAAGTAACAAAAGTTTTAAACATTTATTTTTCTTGCATATCCAACTATAGGATCTAGTATGATAATCTTAAGAAAAAAGCCTAAAAAACTTCGACCATAAGGATCACAAAATATAAGCTTTTTAAGGGAAAGAAACAAGTTTTTATATTCCTAGCTTGAATGTCTAACTACATTATTAGGCTTTGAAATCCTCTTAATTTAAGAATTTTGTACTACAGATTGTGAATTAAGATGTTTTTATGTTTAAAAATTGAGTTGAGGGTTTGGAAAAATCTATTAAAAGAACATTATAATTTTCATTTAAAAAATTACTATTAAGTCAAAGTAGGTACTAAGATAGAAGGAAAAACTTAATTTTTGAAAGCTCTAAGATGGAATAGCAACAACACTGAGATTGTTCTAAAAAAAATCAACCTTGTAATTTTTTTTTTAAATTGTTAAAATTGAGTTCATAAACAGATACAGTACATTATTTTCTCAAGAATTTGCTAAGATTACTTGCAAAACAAGAAGCTTCATAACTTTGGCATTACTCAATGGAATGAATGAAATCTTTCCACAAAGACAAAAAAATAATCTACAGAAAATAAAATTTTAAAAATTATTTCAATTTTTTTTGTAGCCCACCCTTGCCTGTTTTGGACTTACTATAGGATAACTTTTACTTAAGGCACCGATTGAAATAATATTTATATTCCTAAAAATCTAATCAATTTTCCTATCTGGTAGCAAAGGAGTATGTTTTGTTCTACTTATCTTGCACTTCAATTTATTGTTTTCTACAAGTTTATTTGTTTGTATGGCAACTCAGACCTTTGCTACAAACTTGTACATTTGAGTGTACTTTTTTTTTTCTGACAAATGATATGTTTTTCATCATACTTGCTATATTTTCTTTTGGTAGTTGATATTTTTTTTGATTGCCGAATAGTTTGCATGTCTTACTTGTATATTTTGGCAATGCACAACAATTCTAAAAGGAGCATAGGTCATACTTGTTGTATTTTGTTTGCAAAGGTGATATCTTTCTTATTTTTGGATTGCCCCCCACAAATTGCTTGCGTTACTAGCTTGTATATTTCAGTAGTTTAGAGCAATTTCCTTGGGGCTCCTATCATACTTGGTCATGCATTTTGGGTGTAATTTGATATCATTTATTTTACCATCTTTTAATTGCATTTTGACAATTCAGAGCATTCTATCATTGATTGTAGACCTTGTAGTTGCAACACAATAATTCATGGATGAGCTCAAATGCAAATTTTCAACCCAAAGTCTCATGGATACACACATTACATGTTTTTTGAGGCCTGGGAGAGCCCGTTTCAAGGTTGTTCCCCTTCACTGTTCTCCGCAGTGAAGGTCATCCGATTGTCAAAAAGAAATTAAAATTAAAATTCTTCAAATGATAAAAGAAGTTGAATTTTTTTTTTCCGGAAATGACTTGGTCACCTCTCGACTACGTAGGACGTTGAGGTGGCAGGCCAGCTATCCGGTTCCCTGCGTTCTCGCAGTAGGGGAACCTGTAGTCTCTTAGAGACCTCAAAAACCATCTAATGCATCACAATCTATCCATAGTTAGATGTTTTTCAGTTGTATTGGAGGGCCATTTCAAATCTATTCCTCATGTTGAAAATCAGCTACTATTGGCTAAAATATTAAAACAAAAAATACTTGATTTTTATCTTAAATATTTTTTTTCAAAAATATTTTTTAAAATTAATTGAAAATTATTCTTTAATGTGGTAGTAGTTCTGCCATGTCAAACTGTTGATTTGGGGTTGGTTTGGGGGCTGATTTAACGTAATTTCTATATTCCCAATAGTTTGGGAATTCATGGCCTTTACAACCTTGAAATCTCTTTTACAAGTGACTGTGAAGCTAGCTTTTGTAAGCACCTTGATGTGATTAAAAAAAAAATTGGTGAGCCTAGATGGATTTGTGAAAAGGGTGTCAACAAATTTGTATTGCCTATCTTTGATTGCACTCAATTAGAGTTGAAGCAACCACTATTTAAACTCACCATGATTTCATATTTCATGGCAGCTATAGAACCATTGTTTTAGTGAATCCAAGCTTTGGAGGTGCTTGGATGTACACTTGGCCCTTGCCAAAAATTTAGTGAGTGTAAAACTCACATAGATTGCTATGATTTGTGTGCTTGATTTTGTTAAGTATACCAACAATGCTTCTTGTCCTTGTCATTTTTGAAGGGTTGAGTTTGGAATAGGTTGGATGTCAACTTGGGAGTAGTGGTTGGCATAAGGGTGCAACAAGTGTACGTGATCAATAACTTCCTACTAAAAGAATGTTTCTAGCATTAGTTTCACTCAGCTAAAAGACATTGCTAGTAAGTTTCCCTAGCTAGCATTGTGTAGGAATAGTTTTTCTTAGTAATGTAGTGATCATCCTTGCATAGTGATTGAATTGTTGTTGAGTTGTTTCTATTGTACTTTGATAAGGATCCCTTTTGTTTTCATCATCTATGCATGATCTTGGAATTTGCCCAAATAACATTTTCATTCAATGAAGTCTTTTTTCCTGGTTATATTTGTATACAAGATTTTTGAGGCATGGTGAATGATTGGTGCTTCTCTACTTGAAACATTGTTGTGTAGTCCAAATTCATGTTTGTCCTTCAAATTTTACTTACAAAGTTTTGGTTTTATATTGCAAACATTCTTTACATATGTAGCAATTTGTAGGAAAATATTTCTTGTTTTTTGAATTTTTCCAAAGAATATTATATTTCAAAGAAATTATGTTAATGGTAATGTGTGTAAGATTTCATATCTAAAAGATGGATGCTTCACTACTTTAGAGCACCATCATTCAATTTGAAGAACATATATTCATGTCATCATTTTAAAATTCAAGTCTTTGCTTCATAATTTGTGAACCAAATCTTTTGCATTGTATAGCAATTTGATGTCAAATTCATTGTTTAACTCATGCTTTCGTTTCTCTTGTACTTAAACTTGCAATAGCTTCTAAGAAGATTAAAAATTCGACCTACTTTGTTCTATCTTGAATTTCATTAATATAAAATTTTCATTACTTGGCAAAGATTTCACAATCATGAATTTCATACTCGAGCATCAGAATATATTTTGTGTCTTACAAGTCCAACACTTCTCTAGGTAAGGAGTATTTTTTCATGTCTAGAACTCTAGATGATTTCCTTTATTGTTTTTTTTTGGACTTTTGGTCATGCAATGTAAACATATAATCTTCCTGCAATACAGTTCTCTTGAAGTATTTGGTTCATGTTTTTCCTGAAATGTGTCCACCTCTAAATCCCAAATTAATGAAGCCCAATTGCACTTTCTTTTTCATATCATTGTAGCCTCGTAAGTACTTTTAAGAATATCATCATTGTCAATGTTATAACAAAATTCTCAAAGTTGTTGCCTAATCCAACTCCCTACAATAACCTATGAAAAAACTATGCTTCAAAATTGCATATACAGTAGCCACTTGAATTGCAGTCCCCCCAAAATGAGCCAGTAAACTCAGAACCTTCTTGAAAGAAAGGCCACTGAACTGTTAGTCGGAAAACCCAGAAAATAACACTGGTGACGTCTGACTGAGGGGAGTAAATACAGGAATGCTTGCTTCTCTGATTTTGAAATATTAAATGATCACTGTATAGAACACATCCGACGGGTCAGAGGAGAAAAAAGAAAGGGAACATCTCGAAGTGACGAAGAAGCTATTATCCAAACCTTGACAAGAAAATAAGTTTGGTCTATACACGCAATCCCAATCTTCTTTGCAACCTACTTCACTAGATACCTGCTAAAAGATATTAAACCTAAAACCTTAAAAACCCTTCTTCACCATACTGTCCCTTGTAGCGAGAGACTAAACAGCAACTAGCACACCCTTCTTCACCATACTGTCCAAAACATCATTGAGAGCTTGACAAATACTCACGATCTGTGAAAAAATAATGACTCACTTAGTACCGAGCAGAAGTGTGCATTCAAATGACAAGGTCACCACTGCCAAACATAACAATGCCTAATAGATCAGCTAAGTAGTAAAAATATTGCAAAGAAAGGAGGAAATGTACAAATGCTGCACACACAGCAGGGGAAAAAAATTGAACTGAGAAGGCAGACTTTACCTGATGATCCCATTGCTGCAACTCCTCAATATCATTCTCGAAATGAATAACTCCTTCCACCTGAATAGAAAGGATCAATTTTAGAAGATTCTGCTAGTTGAGAGTTTCGTGAATATGGTGCGATCCTAAACTAGCACGAGGTTCTGTAGTACGGTACATTAACGTTGCAGAAAACAATCGGTACTCGAATGATTGCAATTGCAGCAAAAAAATTCTACCTGATCAATTGATCCACGCATCCGATCCTCAGAGATCATCCGTGCAGCAATCTTCTCAGCCTGCCATCAGAGACTCGTTTAGAAAACATTTTCACCATTGTCATAACGGTATGCTTTTACCACGTCACACTATGGAGCAAGATTGAAATCAAACCAAAAAAGTTCTAGAGGTCTCCAGCAGAGTAGATCAAATGGGTGAATCGAAAGAAGTACAAATTGTAAGGAAATAGTACACAAATCACCTTTTGAGGGCCAATGCCAAGCAGTGCTCCCAACTCTTCGAAACTGCAATAACAGATGAATTACACAGGTAGCGTCATGCACTTCAATTCAAATCTAAAGCAGAATGCAGGTGCAGAATCCATAATGTGAAAAGTACCTGATATTGGTGTACAGTTTGCTTGCACTCAAAAGATTGTGTTCAATCATGGCCCGATCCAGCACAGTTGAATTGTCTGGCAATAGAGCTTTCTACAAAGACAGACCAAAATATAACGCATTTAAGTTCAACCAAGTTAACTCAAACGACTGTAACCTTTCTAAATTTCACTAATAGCTATAACACTATGTCAGCATAGAAGAACTACCTCATTAAAATAAAGCTATGGTGAATAAAGGAGTTTTCAAAACAAAGAAACCGAAATAAATGTTAACCTGATGCGGTTTCAACTCCTCGGCAAATGCATCAACCTCAGGTTTTCGCAATATCCTCTCCAAGTAAACCTTAAACACAAAAACATCACCAAGAATTGTACTACTCAGTGGCTGAAACTTTCGCTCTGAAACAGTAAAACAAACATTAATTCTTCAAGGCAATCGATTTGTCGAAATTTTAGCCAAGATCAGAACCCTCGACGAATCTTTAATTTAACCACGCGTCCGCTAACAATACGACATGGTACAATCACAAATGAAATGTGACAAGCAAACTGCTCAAGCAACCAAAGTCCAGAAATCGCAATTCAGAAGTGGTAGAGGACAAACCTTTTGCAATATGGAGTATATTTTTAGCTTAGAGCACCTCTCATCCTGCAAACAAAAGATGCAATGTCAAGACGATACCAGTACTGTTCTCAAGATTGTCTCGTACAGCTCAGAGTGCACCAGAAATTATTGCCCCAACTACCTCAATTAAGCCTTCTGAGAAAGTATTGAACACTGCCTATGATATCAAGTTGTCATCCTCTTGCCCTGAATACTTCGGGGAAACATACGAAAAAACCGTGCAAAATTAGCACAAACCAACCAAATGTAAAAGCATTCAGGCTCTAATTAGTTATTGAAAAATTAACTCCATTATTTAAGGTACCTTGTAGAGAGTTGCCAGCACTCTTGAGCGTTGGGGTCCTGCTGCTGCCAAAATGGTACACGTAACCGCAGCACTGAGTGCTTGCTGCAACTCGTCCTCATCTACACGCCTACCACTAATTTCCCTTTTCTCTAGTTGAGATAGTTCGTAATAACGAAGGGCAGCCTCCAAGAACTTTCGCTTTGAGTCCAGAATACGAGCATAGCACACCTGCCGCCCACAATGCTTACATCACACTATTGCTCTTCACGTTTCAGTTAAAGACAAACAAATGTAAAGATTGTAAACATAATCAAACCTTCTTCATGCCAAGAAGCGAAAAACATAATCAAACCTTGTACTGTAGATTTAACGCTTCGTCTTTGCAATTGTTGACCAGAAATGAAGCTTTCTTGATGAAAATTTCAGCATTTATTGCATCATCATCCTGCACGGTGTAATTAAGCTCTGTAATTGAAGGGGTGCATGGGTCGACAGTAAAAGGGAGAAGAAATGAATCTCCAGCTCTAGATGAATCAGGACTCGGTTCAAGAAAACAACACCTACGGTTGCAATTTTACCTCTAGATACAACAAAGCAATCTTCACACACTTCTCCAACTTGTACGTATCATCCAACATCCTGTACACATGTCCAGAAGGATGTCTATAAGACGACAACAATATCCAACCAGAAAATCAAATCAGGTCCAAACAACCAGAGAGTCTAATATAATTGCTAACACAAATTGAAAATGAGGTTACACAGTGAAATGAAGCTCACCAACAGAACAAGAATAAATTACAAAGCCGGTAACTCCAATGCAAGGCATTCAGAATGAACACACAACCAGACGTCATGATAAGTAATCATACCTTATTCCAGATTCCAGATCAATTCCACTGAGCATCTGAGCAGCCTTCGACCATTGCTCTTCATATTCATACAACTCAGCAAGTCCCTCTCGTATAATAGACACCTGAAACAAAGACGCACTTATCACCTCATGCACAGGATAGACTAGAGATAAACAACCCATATATCAACAAAAAAACACAAGTGCTTGCTTAATGACAGTCAAAACACCTGTTCTTCAAACGATACCACCCGAGGCTGAATCTGGGCCAGTGCGTACTGTGCGATTTCCTTATGTGCTTCAGGCTCCAACTTATTAAGTTCCTGTGCAAAGATCTGTAAAAGTAGACGAGACGCCACTAACGGAACCTCGTCAGTCACCACTGCAACAAAGAAAGAAAGCAGGTCAGCATCATCGCAGAAAAAGATAATTCCGACCCACTCATAAATTATCGCCTATCTCAACAACACAGAAACCCAAATTTAAAAGACAGGTGCAAATTGTTTGACACTACGACAAGAACGAAACCCTAAAAACGAGGCCTCGTAATAAACGAAGAGATATAAGAAATTCAAATCGACACTAATCTTGAACATCTGAATGGGCCGAAAATCACTCTTCACACTAATCAAACCCCCATGTAGAATTTGCAAAGCTAAGCTTACTATGATCAATAAATGCCTTGGCATGCTCCACATTGTTGTTACACATGATGGACGACAGAAGAAGCTTGTAGTGATCAATCTTCTGTTTCTGGTCACTGATACCAGCAGCATTCTGCAGGGCGCCTTGTATATCACCCGCCATGTCGCTTTCCAACGCCTTCTCAACAGCAATCCCCTCCTTCAGTACCACCGACAACCTAATCACATCCAAAAAAATCGTTCAAAACCATTCATCAAGTCAACTCTCCAGGAGAACTAAAGAAGAAACCATCGAATGCGTTACAAAACCTATTGCTCCTTCTTGACGAAACCAAACCCTAAAACGACGGATCCACGAAACCTAAATCTCGATGTCCTGCTAACCTTCGTGAATGTACCAAAGAGGCGAAAGGAGTGCCCTAGCCGTAAATTCAGTATACCTCGACCTTGGAAATTCACGGATTACTGAAATCGTAGAGAACACGAAAACAGAAAACAGTAAACAGAAAACGAAAAACAGAAACAACAAAAAACCGCGTTCAGGTCGCATCCAAATTTGAGACAGCATGAAGAAAACCAATTGACATTGTTCCATTAAAGAAACAATCAAGTTAACTTACCTCGCGCTCCACGGTCACAAGCGGATCAAGGTGCACAGCAATAACGCCAAGTATAAATCGTTGAGGTGCGAGACGGGAGAGAAGACGAGGATTTAGGGTTTCGAGCTCATACGGCAAAACGTTAAATTTAGATACTCCTTCAATGGCTTCTCTCACTAGCATTCATCCATAACTAATTGAGAATCAAAAAAATTGCTATAACTAATTGAGAACTTAGATTTTTTCAACAAATATTGGACATGTTGAAGTACAAGTAAGACTACGATTTTTATTATTTACTTCAAGGATCTTCCAAAACAATATGTAGATAAGTCATTCACTTTTCAAAATTTTCAAAAAAATTTGGAGATTTTTGAGTAAATTATAAAAATTGTATATATTTTTGAGAGCCTCCATAGTTCACACATACCATTTCATTGTTTGTACATTGTGTCTTCTATCTAGACTTCTCCAACACTTCAATTTACTAAATCTTGAGAAATTGTGGATCAAGGCGGGAAAGGGGACACTAATGTGCCTTTATACATATTCATCTCTTGTTGTTAAAAGATAAGGCAACTACACCTAAAATTAGTTATGAATAAAGATTAGAGTGCAATTCCCTTTACATAGTTATTTGAATTTTTGATAGGAGTTAAAATGGGATTTTAGATTCTCTTTGCATGCATTTTTTGGAACATTATATAAAAGAAATTATGGATTCTAGTTTAAATTTGATTTAAAAAAAGAATGATTTTATTTGTAATTTTAGAATAATTAATGTAAAAAGACAACGCTTGAGAATAATGAGAGGAACCCTTAAGTTTAACCTACACTAAATACTAGCTTGGAAATAATGAAGTATAAATCTCTTGTATGGGACCTAAGTGGAAGTAATAAGTAGCAATTTGGAAACCCAAGATACCCCAAGGTAACTTGATAGTAGAAAAAAAGTAGTTCTATACAAAAGAAGATGCTCTAATCAAGACATAGCAATTCCACTTTGAAACATGACTTGTAATCATAAACATGCAAACAAACATATAAATACTAAAGCATACATAAATGTTGATTTCAAATATGCAATAGGTTAGTCAATAATATGGTTTTTGAGATAGAAGCAAATTTAAATTTATAAAATTAGATTCGTAAAATTGAAAATTGAAAAATATTTTTAATAATTAAATTTAGTCTATAAAGGATAAGAATTGGTGACTTTTTTTTGCAAGATTCTAAAAAATATTTTTGTTGTACGTTTATAAGAATTGAATGTAATATTTAATACTTAATGAGACTAAAAGTATTTCAAAGTGGTATTTGTAATGAGGGAATTCCTTGCCTTAATGCTTGAAGATTTGGAGTTAAGCATAGATTTACTATAGTAAAAAAAATTCAAATTTTGATTTTGATTTTAACTTCTAAGAATTCTTTGCATTTTGATTCCAAAAAACAATGAAAATGGTCCTTTTTTGGTCACTAGTGTTTGATGAAGAGAATGTAAATTGTGATGATTTTAGTAATATTGTAGTTTGAATTGGATTAGCAATTACCTTAACTCTTTGATCATTGTAAGATATAAATTGAAATTAGCCATTTCAGGAAAGAGAATGTGGTTTACAAAAGTTTATTCATTTTTCAAGAATTGGTTTTCGTATTGTGTGATCTAACTTTCAATCAATGCCTCACACTAATTACTATTGGTAGTTACAATGCCTCACAAAGATCAACTTCCCCCATTGATTAGAGATTGCCTTGATATTGATGTATGAATGAACCTTCATCACTTAATGTGTTATCGCTTTGTTTTTAATTGACTTCCACATATTATTGTGAGCTAGGCGCTAGCATTGATTTTTTGTATCTTTGACGTGCTCTTAGGTATGGATGTCCAATGAATTATTCCATATCCCATATATTATAAGTAGTTGGTACTAGAATCAACAACTAATGATTGCCAAAATGGAAATAGGAAATGGGTATATTTTTCTTCAAAATTTGTTACAGCTTGTATTTGATATTGTCTTTGTAATACAAACATAATGAACATTCACATTATTCATATTAATGTATAAGCAAAACAATTGTAAATAATGTAGTGTATATAAGCTTAGGTCCTAATTGGAAATAACTAAACTAATAGTATAGTTCATTTCTAGGGAGGCAATTTTAAATAGGGATGCTTTTCAGTTAAGAATTGACAACCAAATATAAAATAACAAACACTAAAGGAAAAAATTCTTCCAACTAGGAGTAAATTAAACCTCGCGATTTTAAACTAGTTACTAAATTCATTTCACTCCCTTCTTGATGGCCATAAAGGTAAGATAAACTTCCAAATTTGTTTTTCTTCTTTTATCTTCAACTGGAATCTTTTGTCTTTTTCCAAATTGGACTACTATAGCTCGGCTACTACAACTACCAAATTTGTTTGATACAGATATTGTTTGTATTGGCCCTTGAACTTCCAACTTGGATCTTTATCCTTTACAACTTAAGCTTGTGACAGGTACCGCATAGCTTGTTGGACTCTTGAACTTCCAACTTGGACTGGATCACTTGTCTACTTGACTTTGTTTTCTTCATTGGGAACCATTGCATCTTGCTTGACTGATTTGATTTGTTTATCTTCTACTGCACAATTTGACTTTGCATAGGTTTAGCATTTACAAAATTGACACTTCTTACTTGCCAACTTGGAATCACTCTTTTTATTCTCCATTTCTCATTCTTAAATATATTCTCTCATAAATAAATTTAATTATGACCCTTTCAACTTCTCACATAGCTCATTCTTAGTTAACAACTAACATGCATTCTGATAAACAACCAAATTGGAAATACCATAAGACAACATTCAAACTTTATACAAACTCCAATTTGGACAATTATAAACTAAGGACTCTATACATACCAGACTTGGAAGATACTGCAAATTTCTACAACAACATACAACATTTCAAATTGAACGTTGACTTTAAATCAACTCAAGTTCTATTCTATCAAACAGACTCTCCATTCGGAAACACTCACATAATCATAAATCATTGTTAAAATCAACTTGGACTGCAACCACGCAACCATAATATAAACACCAATTTTAGTAAACAAACAACTCCCACTTGGTTAACTCATACAGATGCAATCAATTGCTAACACGCTTTTTAGTTCATTAATCCGTATTGGTGACAAATCACCGTTTACAAATTTACCATTTGATACAAACATTGTTACTTTCTCAAAATAATTCTTTGACTAGGCTCAAACAATCAGACTTCTTCAATTTAACACAACTTTCTTCTTTCCACGAAAAAACTTTGGATTCTCGTTCAACATTTGCGCTCTTACTCAAATTAGAAAACATTCACTACTTCACAGCATTCCAACTTGGACAACACAACTGCCGCACCCAACCGGCATTCTCAACTCTCAGACAAACACCAATGAATCACATTCAATGAATCACATTCTTAGACACACCAATTTGAAATTTAAACGTTCCACCATACTAATTGCATCCATTGTCTCATTTGCTATTAACCCTTTGATGCATTCTCAACTTAGGCACACTCATCTTGACCACACAGAATCTTCACTTCGACATACACTTTACTTTCATGTCCTCCAATTAGGACATATAAAAATTTTACCGCCAAATTCTTCAATTCGGGTATCAATCCATTGTCACATACAACTCCGTACTCTCCATCATCATGCACACTTCTCCAACTTGGAATCGACAACATCAAGCATTTACGATAACACTCTCAATACTACACTAATTAGAATACACACACACCAAGTTATACCAATTGACTTGGAAATATATATAAAACAACTCAAATATGCATCACAATTGTCTGGGACACTACTGAAATTCTTCAACAGACAGTGAAGAAAAATAACACAAAATCAAGCCTAATAGGAACCAAAGTGGCAATTACCAAATTGGAATGATGACAGCCTAACCGCTTGCAAAACCACTTAATTGGACGTGCTAGCCCAACCACGCATACATTCCAAAATCCATCCATGCTACCTTGACCCAAATTCCATTCCAACTAGGCAACCTCACCTCTACTTGGCAACATTGTCACCTGATCTTAATAAACTTCCTTCAAAAGAACACTAAAAAAGCACTTCCAATTAATAATAGAACATCTTAAATCACCAACTTGGAATACAATCAAACAAACAATTTGACAAAAGCAAACAAAATACACACCAAACAAGCAAGAACCCCCCCAAAATAAGTCCAAATAGTATATTTACATGTAGCCAAGGAAATGTAACCTTCTAGAAGTTTATATTTAATTTCTAATCTTTGACATAATGTTGTTACAATGTTGTCTATAATTATCCAAAGTATAAATAATCTTCTATATGCCTAAGGAGTGCACCAATGTCCAAAATTTAATAATAATCCTACCTTAATTAATGTGGTCCTAATTTTACGTACTAAAATTATGATGACTTCTTATGTTCTTTTCAAGGACTACCAAATACTAAATTTTATCCATTTCCATTGTTTTCATATGAGTTTACTTGATTTTAAGGTTAATTTTATGAAACTAAATCAACCGTACATGTGAACCAAATTGGATATACATTACAATTTTGGAGTAAGGCTATCTAGTTGTTATCTTCTCCTCATATTTTCTTCTCTTTTGTTAAGTCACTTATTGTATTCCATAAGATTCTTTGAATAACTTTAAGACATTGTTTTGCTATTCTCTATACTAAATTGTGAAATTAGGTTGCCTTAACAATTAGGTTGCCTTACTTCAAGAAAATCACTTTACAAGCCAACCAATCAACAAATATGTCTATTGTTTTTTCTGTTTGTACACATAGAGGTTCATAAGTCCTACATGCATAAATTTTTAATTCATAAAAGTAGTAAATTCTTGTAAAGAAACAATACATATTTATATAGTGTAGAATGTCAAGAAATTAGTGTGGGGCAACCTAATATCACTATTTAGTGTAGCATATATCAAACAACTATAAGTCTATAATATTTGTTTTACTATTACTCATAGAGAACTTATAGCTTGAGTTATAATTTCAAATTTCTTCTATTATAGATGACTTCAAGTGTATAATTTATTGCATTTGGTCATCATTTGAGCAAGGCAAATCAAGGCATAATATCACTAGAAGAAACTCATGTTTTTAGTGGTGTTTTTAAAGACGTGAAAGTATGTTTTTTTCAATTAAAGGTATGTCAACTCTAATGTCACCTAAAATCCGTTGTAGGCAGCATTTCCACAAACGGCTGAAATCTACTATAATGTGCCCTAATGTCTGCATATTTCATGAAAACAGTTGTTGATACCTCGTGTTTTCACTCTCCAAATGCTTGCCACATAGATGCCACATGGCAGCAACATCATCTTTTTTTTGTTCGGGCAATGTCTTTTTTTCTTAATAAAAAAATCATCATCATAATACAACACGTGATGTGCCTCACTGGAAAATACAAATGGCATTAATTGTATGAAATAATTATTTTAAATAATAATAATAATTTTTAAATTCCAAAAAAAATGAAAAAGAAAAATTGTCAAATTCACCAAGAATTTACTATCTAATCAAAAGAATTTTTAATGGCAAAGTTAAGTAATTATTTCATTGGCATTTAGTGAAAATGAAGGGTGGAGAGGTCCCTTTTATACTGAAATTCATCATCCATTCATGACAAAGGATATGGGATAATTCACAAATGAGAACTTGACTACATTATATGTGGATGTTGTTTTAAACATGAGGACGTTTTTTTTGACATCTACATGTTATGTCCAACATCTAGAGGTTGTTTTAAACATGTGGATGTTTATTTAGACATTCAATTTTGAAAAAAAAAATTGCTTTACATATCCCATATGGTTTGTCTTACTTCCTACCACCCCATTTGTATAAAGAGATTTTTTTTTCATCCATAGTATACATCCATCAATTTTTATTTTTTTTCAAAGCATGCCATATGGCTACTCTTTCCCAATTGTTTTCACATCCGGTCAGTATTTTACATTAGCCTACAATAACTTACAAAAATTTACCCAAGTAAATCCAAAAACCCTAGTCGATGTGGTACTTCCATATTTTTGGGGACGTTCTAGTAAACGTCACCATGTTTTATTTGATGTTCAAAAAAACATACACGTCCCTTGTGTCATCCACTTGTTTTTGCTCTAATGTCCCCATGTCTTTTCCAACATTAGCAAAAATCTGCCTCCCACAGGCTTAGAATTTGTGACACATTGATGTCAATGAAAACATGACCCATTTCTTCATAACACCACAGAAAACACGGGTTTCTTATAGTGTATAGAAGATTACTTTGTTGCATAATTAAGGAAGGTGAATGACCATGAACTTAGGCTCTTTGCAATGTACAATGTCCATCTTAGACATAATGTAGTTGACTAATTGTACTAAAACTTCTTCAACATAATAGTAGTAAATAATTTCCAAACTTAGAAGCAACCTATTCAAAGCAACAAAATATGTTTGAATTAATACAATGATTCAAAGCAACAAAATATATTGATTCAAACATTGTTTTCTATTAGTAACAACATACTCAATGAAGTGATTGTTTAAAAACCAATTTGAAATATCTTCTTTTTTATAGGTTGGATAGGCAAGGGATTCATAAATCTCAATTAGAAAAGACATAAATGTTGTAGTATCCATATTCTATGTAGTCCATATATACCATAGTTCAACATTCTTCTATATGGAATTAGAAGCATATTTCTTACAATATGTCAAAAGGAGGATGTTGATTTTGTTTCTCACAGACTCGTATAGAGTTCAATAACTAATCATTTTTGTTAATCACAACAATGATGTTCAATTCAAAAGTCATTAATTTCATCATTTTGCAATTATACAATAGATGTACATAATATCATGAGTTTTGATTATACAATCAAACTTCTCTTATTAGCTATATGCACATAGAGAAGCTCAAGTGCCAAAGACCAATTATTTAAACATGCTCATGTTGTACGGTAACTGTGTTTGATTGGTTGCTCATCTAAAAGAAAATCAATGATGTCTGACATAATCAACTCCATTGATGGTTTGTGTTGTAGACTTTACACACATAAGGAATATGCAAATAAAGAACTATAGTTAGTTATGCAAATAGAAAATTTGCATTATGAGAGGTTTCACTATATGATTTGATAGCAGTAGGCGTAAATAGGTTGTTAAATATGCCAAATACTTAGGTCACATTGAGGTTCAAAGTGGCCCACCTTCATAAGGTGTTGATTTTAGGAGTACAATAATCTAAAGATAATTAAGTATACAATAACACCTTTCTAGTGACTTCAAGTTCATTTCTTGAAACTAAAAAGAATATTCAGACTCTAATGGCCTCTATAATCAATATGATCTATAGAAGATTCAAGGATTTACAAGCATTTGAAGTCTACAAATTCACATTTAAAATTGTTGGGCAAAGCAAATTATCCATTGAGTGCATGTATATAGTCTTTTACTAAGCATAAATTTGATTGTTCTTAATTGTAAATATTATAGCAAATTGGTTTTTGGAAAGACCCAAAACTAGCCATTTAAAAAAGTTATTTGAACATGGATGGAATCATATTTGAAAATGCACCTGATTGTGGAGGCTCAATGGTTGTGACAACAATTTTTATTGACTCCCAGATGTTGAATGTTCTTAATGTTGGGGACTTTACGGGGGACTTTAGAGCATTATATCCATAATTTGATTTGCAATGCACCTCTCTATTGATCATGAATTTGAAAATATGATTGAAAAGGGAAAGATAGAAGAAAAATGTGACTTTTTTTTTTAAATGCTAGATAATTTTCGAACTGACCATGATCCTTTTGTCCCTCTTAAATGTTTAAATCTAGGCCTCAACATTTAAAGAGATGTAGAGTTAGAGCTATATTTTTTTCAAAAGGATTTGAGTTAATTTCATGGTTATTTGTTAGTATTCATCTTGGACTATGCACCATCCAACATTTATTTAGCTATTGTGGTCATCAGTTTAATTAGTATATCTTGGTTTATGCTTTTCCTATGCTTGGCTTCACAATGTGGCAAGAAATGTTCCTAGTATTAATGAACAACTTGTAGTTGCCTAAATTTTGTATTACAAACTTAAAAATTCACTTAAATGCCACATTTGATATCAAAGTGTTGAAAGTTGATGAAAAATTGACTACCTTATTCTAGCTAGTCATAGCCTCTAGAAAGTCAACATTCTAAATTATAAAAAATATTGTTTTAAAAATAAACTATAAATTAATTTATACACATAAAACTAAATTGTAATAAAATATAATAGTTTATAATTGTAATGACATGAGCAAATGTTGTCAATAGTCTTTCATCTATTAATGAATGACATCTAGCATGACTATATCATAATTCTTGAATATGTATATGCATTCATTCATGATTGTTTTTTTTGTTTAACTCCCCCTTTTGACTAGGGATCTTAGAATTGACATGTAAGAATTTGAGATTTCTATATTCATTAAAGGAGATATGGTTTAGAATGAAGGTACATAGATTGTAGTTCTTGAGAATTTGTACTTCCATTTCAACAATAGTGAAGATCAACATATTTGTATTCTTACTTGTAAGGTAACTCAACCTATAACAATCTAAGTTTGGAGTAGCCTAATGCAAGCCCAAATACTTCACAAGAACTTTGTGGTTTGCATAAGGCTACTCGAAACTTGGCCTATTATAGTCTCAATTACCTTGATTGATGTCTACACTCTTCATAACATTACAAAAAATCTGACGCCAAAATAAGGGAAGGTTGTTTCACTTTCGGCCCCTTATGTGAATACAAGAAACAAAACAAAAAAATTGAAATCGCCAAACTAACATGGCACTACTAGTGCCATATCAATTCTTGGAGGGAAAAAAATAATTAAATTTTTCTTTTTTTGAATAATTTTTTAAGTGTAATTGCACCTATTGCTTGGTGTCTCGTGGACTTATTCAAGCCTCACGTTCTTTGTAGTGGAAGTCAAGACTTGTTTTGTTTCAAGAGTATTTTCACAATTACCACTTTGAGTCCATAGAGCATAACTCTTTCATAGTGTTAACTTAAAATCTTTTTTTTCATATGTAATTATCTAATTTCTTTTGTTTAGCAAAGAAGCAAATAGCTAATGTTGCTTCTTCAAAAGTAGGAATGCAATTTGAGTGCTTTCAAAACACTCTTATGAAAAAGTTGTAAAGTAATGTGTAAAATTTTGATTTGCTAAATATGACATTTTGTGAAACATATTATTGTCAACTTGCCAAATTTGTAATTAATAAAAGATTTTGGGTTTGTCCACATCTAGATAACGACAAAGGATGATGATCAAGTTGCACAAATTCTTGCTTTCAAACTTTGTCAAATTATTGCAATCCAAGAGCTACATTTTGAAACTTGGAGTAACTATTTTACTTCAAATACTAAAGCCTAATTTTTCAATGTGAACTTCATTTTATTGTTCATGTAAATTTTATATTAGAATAGAAATATCTTCCTCATGTAATACATTCCATGTAGTTTATTTCCATATTATGCATTCCCCATGTCTATCACATATTTTGAAGTACATTTGAATAATACATATAAAATTAACATGAAAATTACAATTCAAGAATTCAAAGTTAAGTTTACAAAATTTGCACATTATGATTTTGTACTTTTTAAGCTTATTTTGTATTTTATATGAATTTTCTTCATCTTTTCATCAAAAATTCATGATAATTTAAATTTTTTGAAATAAATCTGAAAATTTATGATATATATTATAGACTCCATTTCATCTTTGGAAAATATAACAATTCTTTTTTACTTATGAAGTAGGCACTTGGGCGGTCCTAAAATAGACCACCCTCTAAAAGTGTTGTTTAAAGTAAAGGTACCCTTTCTTCAATGTACCAATAATGTACATTTAGGACGTAGATGCTTTTATTGCCCATTGTTCAAAAAATTATAACTAATTCCATGAAGATCCAAAAAATATGAAAAGACTTGGATTTAATGCCATTTCTATTTATTTTTCTATGAAAACTTATTAGAAAATATTTCAAGGAACTTTTTCCCCAAAAATGCAATAGCTAAAATTATCACTTTATAGACCTCCTAGCTTATATAGGCAAGAAATAGAGGATACAAAGTGAGAAACTTTCAAGTTTGGCTATATGGTCACAAGCTTTGACAAATATTGATAGTGACAAATATTGATATTGATAGATTTAATTGACAAATATTGATAGTATTCTAGTTGATGTTCAATGCATTGCATTTAACGCATTATATATCATCATGAAAATTACAATAGTTGATTAATAATGTTCATGTTGATATATAGTCTTGGTAACACTAAATGTATTGTAATTGTATTGTTGACATTTAACCATAAAAAGACAAGCCCATAATCTATGATTTTAACTTAACTGTCTATCACGTTCTTTGCTACCATTTTGCAACTAGATATTAATGAAAAATTTAATATTTATTTATTAGAGATGAAGTCATATATATTACTATAAGTCACTAAATTTTCAATTTTTTTGGAAAATTTGAAATTATCATGAATTTAAAATTAAAAAAAGAAATTCATATCAAATACAAAATGTACTTGAAAAGCCCAAAATTTTCACTATCAAAGTATATTATAGTCTTATAACATTATAATAAAACAAAGTTATCTTATCAATCTAAAATTAGAAAATCAACAAGCCATGGTTATAGGCCTAAAATTCATATTGCCATAAAATGTTGAAATTCACAAATCTTTCAAAATTTCCAATTGGAGTTGAAACTACACTTGATAAGCTTCATTGCATTAGTTGGATTCAAATTCAAAAAATATCATTTTTATGGCCAAAATTCACATCAAAAGGAAATAGCAAAAAATGATCAACAAAATGATCCCTTGAACAACAAGTTGACCATCGTGGAAAAGCATGGAAATCATCTAAATTTTGAACAACCGTGGAAAACCATGAAAATCATCTAAATTTTTGGTACCACGTGAATTGTTGGCTTAACCCCTAAAGGACCATTGTCCCTTCGGGGGACAAATGCGTTTTCGGGCAGGTACCTACGGGCTGAAATTTTCTCCTAATATTTTGAAATTTTTTTTGGAGCTAGAAAAGTTGATTAGCTTCATGGGAATATAATTTTTTTCAAAATCGGTGACCGGGAACAATAGTTATGACCAAATAAGCTCAAATGAGGGGACGGCGGGCAGCTCGGGCAGCCCAAAAAAAATGGACAAAAATTTTATTTTTATTTTTATTTTTATTTTTTCTCATAGATTATATTTTTTTCTATGTGTAAAGATTTGATTCATTTCATTTGGATATATTATGAGAAAGTTATGGACATTCTTGTTTTTCGGGCAGTTAGAGCATCTTCTTGAAAAAAATAACTTGTAGGATTCATTTCTCAATCAAATTTTTCAAATTTTTCAGTTTTTTATTTATTGCATGGTCTGATTTACTTGCTAGAACAATCTCACCATTGGGATTAGTGCATTTTAATTCCATCTAAAATATATGAATATTTTAGATTTTCCTTCTATCTCATACCTATTTCTACTCAACAATTTTTTTAAGAATGATAATTAATTCTTTTTTTTTTCTTGGACTCTCAACTCAATTCTCCACTATAAAGATTTAAAGCTCAAAACCCTGTAGCGCAAAAATTTTAAGTTAAAAATGTTCAAAGTCAAAAAATCTAGTCCCGCAATGTGCTGAAATACTTGTATTTTCCACTTTAAACACAGATATCTTGCAATCTGAGCGGTCAAAAAATCTGAAATTTTTTCCACACACTCTCATACTAGTTAGGTGTGAGATCCTACGGTTAGATATGAAAATAAAACAATTTTCAATTATTTTTACTCCTTGCTATAGATATGGCAGTTTTGAGTGTTTTTTGGCAGAAAAAAGGCCTTGGTCCTTTAGGGGTTAAAATAATGCAAAAATATTCATTGAAAGTCAAACTATTATAAATGACCTTCCCTTTTTGCACAAAATTTGGAAGATGAATAGTTGCATTTCTACCCAACATGGAGAGATTTTGGAGAGATTTGTTGTCATTTAGCAACCAGAAAACATTTGCACAAACTTTGAATGATGAATCATTTCTACATTTCTACTATGGAGAGATTCTTTGTCATTCTAGCATGGAGAGATTCTGTCATTCATCAACCAAAAAATGTTCTCCACATCATTTATGGGTTAAGCATTTCCTTCCTTAAAAAAATTAATAATACCATAATGAGATAATTTGCAATACTTATTCGCTAGAAATGTGCTAAGTAACTTCTTTTTTTATAAATTGGATGAAGAAACATTTTTTTCCTTCCTAAAATCTTAAGAGAAGTCATTCAAACAAACATTTAGAACCTCGACTTTGAACATTTGTAGTATATTCACATAAACTCTAAAAATTCCTAAACCAATGGTTTATTCTAGGAGCAAATACCTCAATTTCAAAGAGCTCTTCATCTCCCATCAAGAAATTAGTGTCCACATAAGGTAGGAGGCTCGATTGTTGGAGGGTCATTTTCAATCGACCATATAGGCTAGCCATTAATTGTGCAGTTTGTTCTGGAAAAGATTTAGTAATTCTAAATTCAGAAAACAGGATTGTAGGTGTTCTGTTTTTGAACTCTACTAATTTTAGAATACATACTATCATGAGTGTACTTGGGTGCTATAGTACTTTTTCAATCTATAGAATAAAAAACTAATACAAGTAATGAAGTACTTGGACTTATTATTTACGATGGGTTATGAATGAAATGAAAGCAGCTTGAGTTTCATTTTGTGGCGGCCATGAAATGAAGTTATTCAATTTGCATTGAAAAGGTGTAAATGAGAAGTCCGGAAGTGAGTTATTTTAGAATTTCCAAGCATTGTTTTGGGTGCCATGGCCGTCACTTTTGAAAAGGAATACAGCTGCCAGGAATACAGCTGCCATAATTATATTAGAACCATGTCCCAAGACATGGCGGTTGGCTATCTATTCCTAAATAAGCTGCAGAAAATATTTGCAATATACGACAATCCAGAATACTTCAAAACACAACTCCAAGTGATCCACAAATTTCAGAGAGGAAGTGAGGAATCACGCTTCACTATTGCTTGCTAAATTACTAGACATTTTGCTCTACATTTTGTTGCACAATCATGAGTGACGACACTGCTTCAGATGAAGGCAGCCCTCGTGATGACGAGATGTGGGAACATGGACTCAGCTCAGGAAGAAGTTCATCAATCTATAGTGAAGATGATGACTACAGTGGGTGCAAGCAGAACGCAACACTTTTTGATTAGGCCCATGGAGAAGCAGAGAAGAAGGCGCTGCAAGACATGGCAGCCATGGGAGTCTTTATTGAGGATGATGAAACTGTAGCAGAGCTGGATATTGAGGTCAGAGCACCGCATCACAAGAGAATTCGGCGCTTGGAAAATGACGATCCTAGAGTATTGGAGGTGGCACATGCAAAAGAAGTGATGGAGGGAGAGAGCGACGACAACTTGGACCTACATTGGCGGGGGCAAGCTGAACGGACGCATCGCAAGAGGAGTCATGCTGTTCGCAGTGGTGGCAATGGACAGGCGAAGCGTGGTAGTCGGGCGAGGCTGATGCAACAGCACCGACAAGGGGCAATGAAGGAACGAGAAGAACCTACAGAAGGTCCAAGCAACAGCTCCAAGCAGTTCTACAAAACTTCAGCTAGGCCCGATGCTGCAGGTATGACTTCAGATGACAGTCCAGAGTTGCGTTCCCCCGCATTTTCAAAGGGGCCCAGATCAGAAACTAGAATGAAAATGAATGGCAATTGGACATGCCAACAACTTCAGCACGCCATAGCTAACATTGACGATGGCCAAAGAATTAGAAGTGCTGCCAAAGATCACGGAATTCCATCTTCTAGTTTGAGAGGCCATGTCTATGGGACTACAATGCAAAGATAAAGGGGCAAAAGAGGTGTTCTAACATATAAAGAAGAGCAAGAATTAGTGGACTACCTCTTGAAGATGCAGAACCTTGGATTTCCGCTGACAATGGGACAGTTGCGAGAAAAGGTGGGAATACTCACCCAAGACAGGGTGACCCCATTCATAGACGGAGTTCCAGGACCTGGTTGGGTGAAATGTTTTAGGAGACGACATCCAGAATTAAGTCTGAGAAAACCACAAGCCTTAGACCAGAAACGAGCAAGAAGTTTGTGTCCAGAAACTGTTCAATCTTTCTATAACAATTTGCAGAAACTGTACAATACTCACAACTACCCAGCCCATCACATTTGGAATTGTGATGAGAGTGGTGCACAGGCAGGGAAAGATGGAGGTGGATACGTTCTAGCAAAAAGGGGAAGCAGAAATGTACACATGGTAACACCAGACAAAAGGGAATGGCTTTCTGTTCTATCCTGCATCAATGCTAGAGGTGACAGGTTGCCTAATTTCTACACATTCAAAGGCAAACGGCGGACTAGAAACTTCCTTAAAAAAACAGGTGAAATAGATGCAGTTCTAGCAATGCAGCCGAAGGCCTGGATGACACACTACCTTTTCGAAGCTTGGATGATGCATTTTCTATCCACTGTGGAAGAACTGCATGGAATATCAACATCCAACAGACACTTGCTGATTTTCGATGGTCACAACTCTCACGTAACCTTGGATGTTATAAAACTAGCCATGTCTAGAGGTTTAGATTTGCTAACATTGCCTTCTCACACATCACATGCCTTGCAGCCACTTGATGTGACATGCTTCAAGCCTTTTAAACTCGCATTTCGTGCCTATAGGGACAAGTGGACTTTAAGCCACAAAGGCATGCTGCCAGAGAAGGAGGACCTCGCTCAGTGGGTTTCTCATGCCCTCAAAAGAGCCTTGACCACTGACAACATCACTAAAGGCTTTCAGACAACAGGTATTTATCCTATAAATTCAAGTGCCATGGATGGAAGAATGGGACCTAGCTATGCTTATCAGCAGGTAGATGCTGGAACAGAAAGTGCACATGCTAGGGCAGATGCTGCAAGAGAGAGTGCAGATACTACAACACAGAATGCAGTTGCTGGAGCAAATAGGCAAGAAGAACAGACATATGCACTTGAAGAATGGGAGATACAAGAGATTAACCCTTTACTTCCTAAGAATTCATGATTTTAAGTTGCAGACTTTGATTGATCATATCGTGGAAAGTATAATCTAAATGGAAAATTTTATTATATCATTAGCTTGAGTGAAGAATATTGCATGCATTGGTTTAAAAGAAATAATTATTCAAATAAATAAAAATCTCCATATAAACTCTTCAAAATTGCCAAAAAAATGTGAGGCCCAAAATGGGCTTCTTAGGAAGTAAAGGGTTAATGAGGAAGTGGAGGTTGATTTACCTAACTGTCAACAATACTATGTAGAACTTGACGGGGACAATGACGAAGGTCTTTCACAAGACAATGGCAGTGATGATTCCAGTACAACAGAAGACGAAATAGGAAATGAAGACTGTCATGGAGTGAAACAAACTTTCAAAGATATGTTGGCTCTTCCAAGTGTACAGCTGCTAGCCATGTCAAGAAAGCACGTGCAACCACGCATAGACTACCAGAAGTCGATTCTACTCACTCAAGAGGAACATGTGTTGCAGTTGGAGGACATTGCTGCTAAACGAGAGGAAGCTGCCAAGGAAAAAGAACGGAAACAATTAGAGAAGGTGGCCATGAAGGAGCACAAGACAGAGGAAAAAAGAAAGAAGTTGGAAGCCAAGAACGTGAAAGCTGCACTTGCATTATCCAAGAGAAGACATAGAGAATTGTGGAGCCTCAAAAATGTCCAAGCACTAGGAGACAAACTGCATGCAACAATAAAAGCAAACGCCCCCATTACTGGATACAAGGCTCCTTACTGCGGAGTGATTCCAGAGGTCTGCAGAAGAAATCAGAAGGTGGCAATAGCTAGGAGGCAAGCGAAAAAGCTAGGCCAAGACATTAGCCACTTACCCCCTCTACAGGAAGTACATCCCTCGCCTATTTGTTCCCCTTTCATGCAACAAACGTTGAGCAGCACAAGTACTTCCATTCATCACAGCCAAAGCATGTATGCCCCTCCATCTGTCATGTACCAAGTTCCGCCCTACAGGAGAACAACATCACCACATGCAAGACACAGACCAACAACAGATGATTATTGGGGCATGCACAACAATGAATGGCGCCCTGCACTTCCACAGGAGCAGCAGTGCAGGCGACCAATTTGAAGAAGGCTTGCAGTTTGTAAGTGATAGAGCAATGGCAAAAGGCACGAAATGCAATGTGTAGAAAGTAATATTTCTGTTGAATAGTAGAAAATATGATGACAAAGGGTGGTGGCTTTACCTTCTGAAGCATAGGGCGTCCATCGAAGGCTGCATTTCGGTGATGAACAGAGGAGGCGTCCACAGCAGGGCGCACTTCAGCGGGGACCAGAGGAGGGTGTCCACAACAGTGCGCGGTTCCACGATAAACGGAGGGAACCGGCCACAGCAGGGCACCGTTCAGCGATGAAGGGAGGGGGGTATCCAGCAATCAGCAGAGGCAGGCGCCCCAAACAGCTTGGTCGCCGATTAGCAGAGACACGCGGCCCAGAACAGCTTGCTCGCCAATTAACAGAGGTGGACTTCTGCAGGAGGGCGCACTTCGAAAATGACGACAAGCAAGCATTTACAGTTTTTTTTTAAAAAAAGATCGGTGGACAGAGGAGGGAGGGACTGAAATTCAATTCAATCATGAAGAAGATAGGACTACAGACACTTACCGATGATGAGCAGAGGAGGAGGCGCGCAGTTCTGTTATGGAGAAAAAAAAACATGCAACCCAGAACAGCTTGCTCGCCGATTAACATAGGTGTTCTGCAGAAGGGCGCATTTCAAAAATCACGACAATCGACATGTAAGCATTTACAGATTTAAAAAAAAAAAAACTGTGGACAGAGGAGGAAGGGATACAAATTCAGGTCAATCATGAAGAAGAGAGGATTACAGACACTTACCGATGATGAACAGAGGAGAAGGCGCGCAATTCC
Source organism: Rhytidiadelphus loreus (assembly GCA_947034895.1). Classification (NCBI taxonomy): domain Eukaryota; kingdom Viridiplantae; phylum Streptophyta; class Bryopsida; order Hypnales; family Hylocomiaceae; genus Rhytidiadelphus; species Rhytidiadelphus loreus. Next base: position 30,914,041 of record OX344761.1, read on the forward strand.
GGGATGAGCAAAAAGACTTCAACGTAGTTCGGTGCTGATCGCAGGTCGATGTTGATCGCAGGTCGGAGGCTCGCAGCTGATCGCAGGTTGGAGTTGATCACAGGTCGTAGTTGATCGCAGGTCGTAGCTGATCGCAAGTCGTAGTTGATCGGAGGGAGGTTGGAGATCAGGGCAGGTCGGAGCTGATCGGAGGTCGGAGATCAGGGCAAGTCGGAGATCAACGCAGGTTGGAGTTCAACGTACGTCGATGATGAGCGGAGGTCGGTCATGAATGGTGTTCAATGATGAGCGTTGTTCACTGATGACCAGAAGGACGTGATGGCTGCATTTTGGTGATGACCGGGAGGAGGACGGCCGTTGTTTACTGATCAGCAGAAGGAGGAGGACAGCGCAAGAGGAGGACTGTGGAGGAGGAGGACAACGGAAAGAAGAGGACAACAGAAGCAACAGGACACACGCAATTCACTCATCGCGAGAAAGATGGTTCTCAGCGCTGCAGCATTGGAGAGCACAAACAAGCTGTGTTAGGGTTTGCGATTGCTCTTATGCATTCCACCTACTACTACGCAAGCTTCATCAACAACGGCAACCTCAACAGGAATGGCAGTAGGGTGCATTTGTATTTTCAGCAACGGCTGCGTGTCAGCGGACATGCTCCTCGCTTGAAGTGTCAAGATTATAGCGCGTGAACTAACTACGCTCGATTTTGAACTTGCTCCATAGTTTTTTCATACCTACAAGCGCACCACTATAGCACCAACGCTGACAGATTTTGTACTTATGTACAGTCTAATTTACTCACCTTGAAGCGCAGAACTAGGGCTCCATAGGCTTAGCACAGGGGACAATTAATAGCAGTGATCCTTGGATGCTTTTCATACTGTAACTGCTCCATTTTCAGACTTTATGGAACCATTGAAAGCACCATTGTATTTACTTTCAGGCCAAACTTCAGCGACTTACAGACATGTTGTGATTGCTCATTAGTATACCTATGAGCAAGACTAGCGCCCTACGGCATTTCAGTTTGAAATTCCCTCATAATTTCAATTTGCCTCAAAAAAATTCGGAAAAAAGGGGGAATCACGCCTTTGTCACTTCTTCACATGCCTCAAAATTCTTGACATGATTGGCTGCCTTGATTTCGAACCACAGGCTTTTTTTCCCTTAGATGCACGATTACAGAGCCTCCTACCTTACTTTTACTTCAAGAAATTAGTGTCCACATACAGAATTTTTTTTTGTTGAAATTGCGTCACCGGGCCAGCTTCGAACACCACAAGTTCAGTGGTCTGCAAAGGGCCAGTGTTGCAGAAGAGAATGCCTACATTAACACCAATCACCTGAAGATGACACCAAACAGAAGAATGCAAAAAAAAGGAAAAGAAAAAGACAGGCAAAATAATTAACGGAGACTCTCGGAGCTTTGAAAGGCTGGGAAAACCCGTTAAAATAAAATCAATACTCACGACAATTTCTCGAGTTTCTTTTTTTAACATACAGAAGGAGAATTACTTGGCACAGTTCCCGCCAAATCCGCAGTGAAGAAAATCCACTCTCAGTGAACAAGCGGATGAACGTCGAACCATCTGCACAAACCACTAGAACTACGTTCCGAAAAAGTCCCACATCGTATCTGTGGTTGATACCTAAGCTAAACAGAGTAATCAACTAGGCTAACGATGATGTGGAACGAGCCAGCCCAGATGTCAAAGCCACGATCGCTTGCAAATCATGATGGCACTGCAAAAAAAACAGATGCACGTTAAAGCGTATCACAAGTGAATTCAAATATGCATCATACACCCTGAGAAAGCTTTACGAATTGTATGATGAACAGATTTTGGGTTAAAATGATGCATTGCAGTAGGTACAAGCCGAAATTAATAGTTGTAACTGAATCAAATAAACTTACTGTATGTGGTTGTATCAATTTGCTCAGGCAGCTCCTTGATATCCACTTCGAAGCGCTCTTGCACCTGGAAAAAAATGATTACTTAGTCCCTGAACGACAAAATTAACATGGAATGAATTCCTCAACGACGAAACCATCACAGATACGAAGCTGAAAATGTTTATACCTGATTAAGAACATCTGAATCAGAAGCTGAGGCCACAAACGTAATTGCAAGACCCTTTGTTCCAAATCGGCCTGCCCTGCCAACCTGAACTCCAATTGAAGTAACCGTAAGGAAATGAAGACATTCAGTTACAGCACATAGCTCCAACTCCAGCGGGCTAATACTATTTTCAGAAAGTAAAGCGAAGACTAGATAACTGATAAAACTACTTTTTCACAGAATTACCACATCTGATATAGGAGGGGAAAAAAGGCTCAGAACTTACCCTGTGCAAGTATGTGTCCGCAGAATCGGGCATATCATAGTTGATAACAATGTTGACACGCTCAATATCAATGCCTCGGCCCACTAGATCAGTAGCCACTAGAATACGCTTGTGCCCTTCCTTGAAACCTTTGTAACGGGTCAATCTGACAGTGCAGTTACCAGTCAACTCAGGTCAAAATGCTAGAACAAGTTCATCCAAGGCAGTGTACAACAAAAGAAGATCATCCATAACCCAGAAGCAAAAAAAACAAGAACGGGAAAGAGGCATACCGTTCCTCCTGAGACATGCCAGAGTGGATACAAATCGAAGGGAAGTTGCATTCCACCAGTAACTTGTTCAGCTCCGCAGCACGGCTAACACTCTTGACAAAAATCACCACCTGGTTGAAATCTAAGGCATCCAGCAAGTCGTTGAGTTTGCGATTCTTCTCCACCTCGCCCAACTTGATGTAATGCTGTTATCAGTTGCACATACTCCGTTAAAAGAGATCAAGGCTTTGGGGGAATCAAGGAAAATTAGATTGTACAATAGTTACTGGAATGAAAATGAGAACAGTCCGAACTAGCAATAAAGAATAAGTTATTACTTAACGCTTGAAACAAAATTAGAAAACCCAATAGTACCTGAACGAGTCCATGCAAGGTGAGCTTGGCTTCGTCGTCCACATAAATCTCCATAGGCTGCAGATGAAACGCCAGCAAGCAACAAAGGACCACACACACACACAGAGGTGAGGAATTTCTGGATGTCTCGGGGATCCAATCGCGAGCGCCTTATGACAAATTTGAGTTCCCAAAGCTGCCACAATCAAACATAAAGTAGCCCATATCTTTCCAGGTTGTTTGCTTCCCCTTAGCAGCTTCCAGTAACCCCAGAGATACCAGCATTTAAAAGAATGCAGCTACTGTAAACGGATCATATGAAGGACGTCTTCGTATAGACATAGTGTCTTTGTTGCCTTCCAAATTGAAAAGCTGGTTCTCACCCCCAAATGCGCAAGTAAATGTACGATTGGGGACTTTGCAACAAGTGACACGCGTTCTCCAAAGCACCCCCTCATCACCGCAGCATATTGCAAGAGGAAAAAGCAGAAGTCTAATTGGTATCTCCTGATTCGCAAACATTGGACCTAAAACGTGCTTCCAAATATCCTTTCCAGTCTTACGCAGATATAGTACGACACCCTCTAAATGTTGAGCTCCAGCTACCTAGACCTAGTAGTCAGTGCTGTGCCTTGGAATATCAACCTACACCACGCATCCCATATTCGTCCTGATTGAGATGTGACTGGCCCCCCCTCTGGCAGAATAACTGGACAAGGCCAGAAACCGAACGCATCGACCACCCACTAGACAAGAACCAGCCATGCCGGAGAAAGACCCTTAGCAGGTTGCCATCACCAAGCAAGGAAGAGAGTGCCCCGGAAATGGTGGAGGGAAAAGTTGGCCACGAGACATTACATCTTGCATGAATCGCTTGCAGACAGGTCGAATCTCTTTGCTCAATGTGGCAGAGAACATCATGACTTGCTTGTCGTGGGGTGTCAACTTAAAAATTTCCTGTACATCCCTTCGCATGTCTACAAAACACTAGCAGTCAGTTCTGCAGCACTCTGCCCACCAATTGAAAGACGACAAATTACACAGATGAAAAATAATCAAGCACGCCGAAAAACTGAGAAATACCTCTACACCATCCAGCCAACAGTAATTTAAACCTACATGAATCAAAATCCTTGTGCTAGAAAATGAAGAGATCAGCAAAGATGCTTCCACGTCAAGAAGTAAAACCATACCAAGTGACTCCAGCATTTTGTCACATTCGTCAAGAATGAAATGCCTCACACTTTTAAGGCTCAAATCCTTATCTCTGGCCAGGCCCAAAATCCGGCCAGGAGTTCCAACAACTATGTGAGGACATTCATTCTTCAGAATATCTTTATGGGTCTTGATGTTGACACCACCATAGAAAACCGCCACCTTTATGTCGGGAAGATAGGTGCTGAATCTTTCGAACTCATGGCAAATCTGGACGGAGGGCAAGTGGGAAGTTTAGACAACTCGATCTCGTAAAGAAATTTACAAATAGTACTGAATTGAACACAAAAAATGTCACTTGCACAAGCTAGTGTATATCGGTAGTTTGAAATTATCTTCAAAGAGTCACTCTAGAATCGGATTCCTGGAAGATAGATGCCATATTTTGAAAAACTGAAAAGAAACACCTAGGAATAGATCAGAATACGCGGCCTACCTGGTAGGCCAATTCTCGAGTGTGACACAGAACAAGTGCCGCAACCTGTCCTGCGACAGGCTCTATCTGCTGCAAAGTCGAGAGCACAAAAACGGCAGTCTTCCCCATTCCTGATTTGGCTTGACAAATTACGTCCATCCCAAGGATTGCCTGTGGTATGCACTCATGTTGAACTGGTTCACCACCCATAATGGAATTGCCCGTGTTAAGATGGCACACTGATAAAGATGTTTTAAATGTTTAAGCTCAGAAAAACGCCTCCAAATGGCAGACGAAGGAACTGGTGATAATTATTACCTGTGAAAAACAACACATGAGCGTTAAATAGACACAATCAACTGAAGAGCTGGTCGCTGAAAAAAAACTTCCCAAAAATAAAAATAGAAAGAAGTAACATCTGCCAACATAACATCTACCGAACTTGGAGGGGCAAAGCAACGGATAGTTACATTATCGAACGCGACTATATCAATTTCACATTGACAACCACAGCATAACCACTGAAGCCAATAACCAGGCACATCAAATAAAAGAAATAAACAAGGCGTGATCTCGAAGAGGCAAATACTTCCTCAAATTATTACATATTATTAATCTTTCCACAAAGCACACGGATACTCAGTTAAATGATTATACCTTCAGACGGATGCTCAAACCCGCAATCAACAATAGCCCGAAGAAGCTCAGGCTTTAGGAGGAAGTCTCGAAAACCAGAACTATGAATTCCGACGTAGCCCCTGCAGCATCAAGACACCACTCAATGAGTATAACCAGACAAATGAACATACTGCGATAACGGAAAACCACATTTCCGAAACATAACGACACGACTGAAATAAAAAAACATAGTTACGAAATAATCAGAGGCCACACCGCCTAAGATAACAAATCATAACGCAGTCCCACACATCGCAATCATCAAGCCGCTCTATTTCCAACATCAAAAACTCCACCACATCTAAGCAAACCAGTCTAAAGCAAGCGATATTGTATTTAAGAACAGTCGCGCAACCCTATGTAAACCAAAACTACAAACGGCAAGGTTCCGAACATGCACTGGCCGTGAAACCACGCGAAAACGGAGAAAAGGGGAGCGACTTACTTCTTGACGGTCTCGCCGTTGGTCTTCGCCGCAACGGCATCAGGCGCGGCCTCTTCCTCCTCCTCGTAGTCGAGCAACTCCTCGGTTTCGGGATATGGTTCGCCCATGGTGAGACCGCTGAAGCGACGGGAACGGTCTGATGTCGGAAAAAAACCGCGCTTTCTCTTACTTCCGACTACAAAAACAGGAAACAACAAAGGAGGCAAAAACTACTACAACGAGAGTCGCGTGGCAAAAACGGAAAGGGGCGACAGCGACAAAGTCGACAACTTCTACAAACCCTCCTCCCCAGCAACCACCACAAACAAGAGCGAGAAAACGAAAGACTACAGACTTCCCAGTCCGTAAAAGCATCTAACCCTAATCTCTCGCGAAGCAAGTCTGTTTCTACCCCAGTCGTTCGATTTCTATCTACGGCTACGATTCACTGGTTAAGATCTACGGATGATATTTGATATTTGTTGGTGCGAATCGACGGATGGCGTTCATCTAAGACACTCCTCTATCGCCAGCAAGGCTCCACTCCATCGTCCTATTTGTAAGGGTTCCAAATTAGAGAGTCATTACAAGTTTGATTTCTTTTGGAAATATGGACAATACAGAATTATTAAAGCACTAATGTACCAAACTCACACTAATTTGAGTTATTGCAGGCTGAAATATGGTTGTATTATGCTAAATATTGGAATTTTTATTTTTCATTTTCTTAAAGTGACGATAGTTTTGTAGATGACACTAGTTTTGTGCCCTTTCTAGTCAGATAAATCAATTTGGTTGCAAGGCTTTTCTAGAAAATTTGAAATGTAGTTTTGTGGTTTAATCCTATTAATATGTGTGATACTTATTTTCAAAAGTTATACTACCATACAAGAAGGTCTAATTCAGCTACTAAGTGCAAAACTTGAATTTCAACAACAGATTTTCAAGGACCCACATCACCTCACACCATTCACAAGAGGACATGTGGCATTATTTTATAAAAAATGACTTTATTCATGCCAAATCTTATCTTCATATAGGGTATTTGAAATTAGTGCAAGCTAAACTATTGGTTTGAAGAAGAAACTAAATGAAATTTGGATGAAAATCTAGTCAAATGGAAGTAAAGGTTATTATAAGAAGTGAAAATTGGTCTAAGATTACAAATTTATAAATAGAGTTTGCCATTTCACAATTCTTTGTCAACAAAAATAAGGCCTTTCTAAAGGCTTTCTTATTGATGGACATTCTTATTGATCATGGATGATTTTACATAAAAGTTTTAACTATTGCATGTTAGGAAGTCTCACATAAAAAAAAATTCACCTACATAGATATCAAAATATTTTGTTTTTTCAAGAAAAAAAATATCAAATAGCTCAAGAAGATTCATTATTACATTGTTTAGACATATAATTTAAAAATTTTGATATAGAAAAATTGATATTTAAAAAAAAGAATCTTTACAATCTATACAAATATTTGAAGGGCATGTCTAATAACTATTTGAAATACCTACAAATTCCATTTATTTTATTCATTCCAAAATGAAAATGCCTAAATATTAAAACACAAACAAAATTGTACAAGTTGAAAGGAAAATATAAAAAATAATAAGAAATTTTATGCCTTGATTGATGAAAAATCAAATCATCCATGATTTTACCTCGTTAATGTGTTAAAATGAAGAATGACATTTTATGACTTGTAGACTAATTTTATTCAATATAACCTTATACTAAACTAGATAATATAAGTAACAAGAATGAAAATGAAAACGTGATAATACATACATACATCTTTGAAACTCATTGGAATCTTCATACCTAAAACATATTAGTAAATGCCATACATTCAACAATTTACTTTTTATTTGTTTTTTTGTCTCCAAGAGCACATGACATTGGTTGTTTTAAATTTGGTATCCAAAAGAATTACAATGTTTCTATGGACCCAATATATATTATGAATCTTTATATTCAAGATCCTTAATTTGTTGTTTACGATGAGACAATGAAATCAATACAAGAACAATACACCCATTTAAAAGATTAATCTTGCAATTGACTCTATTTTACATAGATATGCGGGCAATATCTCATTTTTAAATTTATTTTATAATTCTTTTAAATTTTCAACCACCTCAACAAATTTCAAAAATTGTGAGGAATGAATGGTAAGGTGGCCAGTAACCAACCAAAAAATGAAATTGTCCTCCTTCTCATGAGTGACTTTCAGAGTAGGGTTAGGATTTGGAATTTGGAAGGATTTATGGTTGCCAAGGAGTTGTGGATCTCTACAAGGTTGTGGAGAAGGCTATCTCCTATTGCAATTTTATGAAAGATGGTAAGTTTTATTTTGAGGTGTTCATTTTGGAAGTTGGTATTAAATGAAATTTTGTATGAAATGAAATAGAACTTTTTTAGCAAAGGATTTTATTTTTAATTTGTATATGCAACAAAACAAACAATGTGTTTTAAATTCTTAGAGCCAAAGTTTACACTTTGTTGCTTGTTAGTGCACATTCTGCACAAATATATATTCATAGCAATGACACATGAAGATAGCAAACTTGAGGACAAAAGGCATTAGATGTGTTTTAGCCCTTTTGGAGGGCCATTTCAAACTAGTTCCTCTTGTTGGGAACCAACCACTATTGTTTGAAATAAAGAATCATTAAAAATATCATTAAAAAGGCATAAACAATAATTTTTTATTAATTTTTTGATGTGGCAATCTCTCAACCACGTCAGCAAGCTACTATGGCTACATTCCCGCAGTCTGGGAACTGCACAAAACTCGCAGCCTTCTAAAGAAGCAAATACTCATCTAATGGTGATTTATATTTATTTGATAATGTGTTCTCAAAAGGCCAATACCTTAGTACATGGAGTATTATGAGTGATAGAGTGTAATGGAATTATATACATATTTATTAGAAAAGATGAAATTTAAATTGTATTTGGGACTTTTTAGAAAAACATGCAATGTTTCTTAATCTGGGATGTGAATTTGAATACTACTTGCAAGAATTCCTTAAATGTATACTTTTATCTTAATCTAATTGATGTATAAAGGATTTTTTTTACTTCTAAGTTTTGTCTTTGTCAAATCATATTTGTGTGAAATGCATAGAAGTATGTGTGCTTCAAACATACTCATATTTCCATAGCATCAACAATTTTTTTTGAAAACTTTCTAAGAATGCAACTTGATATTATATGATTTACAAGTAATCAAATTCAAAGCAAAAACATGTCTAATCATGAGAATTTTTTAAGTTTTCATCATTTGCAAGTGAATGCCTATTAAACAAAATTAGGCACAAATAAGATCTTATTTTTGACAAATATTGAATTTTTTATGCTTGCAATAACTAAGTGCATTCTCATATAGTCAATTGTTCTAAAAAATAACAAATTTGGTGTTTATAGTACAAATATATTTGAGTGGATGGATCTATCAACACACAACGTTCATGTAATAGAAGACATCAATTGTGTTAATATTGTTTAAAGTCAATCTTCTATCCATAAACTTCTTTGACATACATTTTGTACTTAACAAAGTCAAGTTAGTAAGATTTTTTGGGTAAGTATCAATATATTTAGGCATGCCTCATATGGTATTAGAGCATAATACTTGTATCATGTCACAATAAATTGCTCAATCATCATGAAGAAAAAACATCATATGCACATAACTTGGTTGAAAAGACACAAATTGGAAAATCAAAGCAAAATATAGTTACATACATTGGGCCAATTTTTGCCTTCCTTGTTGTTAGGCCATTTAAAGAAAGAAAGAAATTCATTTTGCACTATAATTTTGCCAAGTAGTTTTAACCTTTTCCACATGATAATTATTGTCCAAATTAAATTTTTTACTTCACCTTTAAATGTTCATGTTAGAATTAAAACATAATACTAGGTGTTTGTAAACAAATTTCAATTTAGCCTTTAAGATATATATTTCTACTTGTGAATCTAACTGAACAATGAATTTTTTCAAAATTTTCTTTCTTTAGCATTTTAATTTTTTTTTAACAAAAATTGATTATATCATTGTTTTACAAGTATTATAGGTCAAAAGCCAAATTACATTAGATTATATACCTCCTATCAAGAATATTGGACTTAGTAAGAAAAAATATACTATACAATTCTGTAATACCTCTCTGAAGATTAGTTTTTCTTACAATGTTTTACTTATTCAATAGATATGATATTTTTAATATTTTAATGCATTGAATTCATTTTGTATTAAAAAATTTTAAATGTTTTGGTCTAAGAGAAAATTAATATCTTTAAATGCAAATTATCAAAAATATTGTTTGATGAAGCTTAATGACCAAACTATGTAGGAATTGTAATTAGATTTTTTTGCACTCAATCCAATAACTTAAAGGTAGAACCTTGGATCCCCTAATCAATCAAATTTGATCCATTGTATTTTAAGCAATTGTAATTTGATTAGCTTAATCTTGAATCTCTGTCCATCCAATTATTGCTAAATCCTCTACAAACTTGATAAAAGTATCACTAAGATAAAGAGATTTCAAGCCTTATTCAAAGCGAATTGAAATCCCATCCTTAAAGACTTAAATTCAATTAATACAGTACCTATAACTCCAAATTTGTAGCATATATAAAATAATACTATTTGGGATAATATTTTTTATTTATTTAAAAATATTCTTCAAAAAGTAGACACACTCAAACTAAGTTATTTGGTTTCAAAATTTTAAAATAATATTGTAGATTAAAAAATGTCTAAAAGTATACAAAAAATAAGACAAAACAAAACAGATAAGGCAAATAGTAAGTGTAATGAAATGACCCTATCCATAAAATGTGAATTTGATAAAAGGCTAAAGGTAGGAGCAACATAAAGTTTACAAAGCAATTAGGAATCCTAGAATTGGTCAATAAGATTGTCAAACTTTAGTGTATGCTTGTCGCATGATTTGCAATAGAAACCCTATGATTGGTTAATGGAATTGTCAACTTTAGTATGAGCTTGTTGCATGATTGGCAAGTAGTTGATCCTAAAGTACGAAAAGCCAAAAGATGTCTTGGGCCATTTCTTATTATTACTCTTAATGTGAATTTAAGCTATAAAAGTGATATTTTCGAATTTGAGTCCAACTAATGAAATGATGAAGCTTATCCACTACATTGTCTTTACTAGCCAATTGATTTTCTAATTATAGAATGATACACTAACTTTGGGCCTATAGCCAATTGATTTTCTAATTATAGAATAACACACTAACTTTGGGCCTAAAGCCAATTGATTTTCTAATTATAGAATGACACATTAACTTTGGGCCTATAGCCAATTGATTTTCTAATTATAGAATGATACACTAACTTTGGGCCTATAGCCAATTGATTTTCTAATTTAGAATGACACACTAACTTTGGTTTAAACCACGATGTTACACACTATATTATACATTTATAGTAAAAATTTCAGAATTTTTGGGTAAATAATTTTGTATTTAATGCAGATGTCTTTCACTTTTTCCGAAAGAGATTCTTAGAAGTTTCAAATTATTCCAAAAAAAGTTGGAAATTTTACAACTTGTAGCACATATGATTTCACCTCCAAAAAATAAATACAATTTTTTGCTTCATATCTACTTGGAAAATGGCAGCAAACAGAGTAATGAACAGTAAGCCAGAGGTCTTTACAAGGCCGTCTTTACAGGGTTAACTCTGTTAGCTTCGAGGATAAAAGTCATACAGTAGAAAGGCTGTGATAGCTAAAAAAGTTCACAGTTGCACATTTTCTGCTTTTTGGCTTTCACCTATTAAATACCCTTTTAATCCAATAACATGGCCTTGATGCCAAAACTGCAAAAACAGAAACAATGCAACAGTTTATGAATATTCGTTGAAATGAAAATGGATAATAGAGGTGAGATAGGTCCAGTGAATCTCCACTACCACGGTAACCTGAGGGTGCAACCACCGAAGTAGACTATAAACAAATCTTGCACAGTCAAGACCTGAAAGTCCACATGTGGACGCAAAACTACAATTAGCTGCTTCTTTAGATGAGTCCCTCTCCCTCCTTCCTTCTTTCCCGGAAGAAGGAAGAATCCTACATTAGATCTCACGGAGCAAACCAACGTAAACCATCAAAACATTACAATTTCACTACGTGTATTTTGAACCTATAATACCCTGCAAAATTGAGGGCTTTCGCAGACACTAGGCCACGATCATTTCAGTTTGCAACCTAAGCGACTCGAGCCGGCCACAGCCACCAACTCATGAGTCATGTACGCTTTAATCATCTTTATCAGCAACATCCAAATCAGAAAACCCTGCAACAACATTCTCGTCAGCTGAGACATCCTCATCATCTTCGTCTTCTTGGTCCTCCTCGGCCTCGTTCTCATCCAAAGGACCCAAAACTGTTGCACCTGCCGCGCTCTTTGCAAGTACGTCCTGCAGAGCTTCAATACCTTGCTCCGAGATCTGGTTCCCATTCAAGTTCAGAGACTTGAAATCAATCTTATTTGCTACGGCTTGGGCAGCTGCCACAGCCCCAATGCGACCTATTTCATTCACAGTCAAATCCAGCTCACACAGATTGTCAAGGCCATCTTTAATAGCATTAGACACTATCACCGCTCCTTTGTCTTTCAGTTCATTCTCCATCAAATTCAACCTTTTCAGGTGTTTCATAGAACGAATGCAGGCTGCCAAAGCTGGAGCAACCTTCTCAGTGATCTCATTGCCACCAAGCTCTAGAATTGTCACCTGAGAAGACCCTTCAGTCAATGCCTCGATAACCGCTAAAGCACCCTCGTCCTCTAAACCCAAATCACTTAGATATACCTCGGTTAACAAGGTGTGCGATCTCAAAGTCTGACCCAAAGCAGCACCGCCATCAGGACCGTACATATTGTCCCGGATATCGATGGACCTGAGAGACTTCCCACCTCGCAACGCCTCCATCAATGCTATGCCACCTTCACTTCCTACCCTGCTAGAAGAAAATTGGAAGTGTTCCAAATGAGGAGCACCTCCAATCACCCCTTCAGCTAGCTCTAGTGCCCCCTGATCACCACTCATATTGTTGTGGAATCGAAGCGTACGAAGCTCTTTAGACGAAGGTAGGATTTCACGAATAGCTCGAGCGGCATTCTCAGAAATACCGTTATTCATGAAGTAGAGTGCTTCTAATGAATCTTGTGAACTCAGAAGAGCAGAGAATGCCCTAATGCCCTTCTCTCCCAAGGCATTGTCAGATAAATTCAAGGACTTGAGCTTGCTCCCTTCAAGAGCGGAAGAAATTATAGTCATGGCATTCAAAGCCTCCACTTCTGGCCTACCAGCAACAATATCAGCAAGGTTCACGTCTACAAGTTTGTGTTTCAAGGCTGAAATAGCGCGGGCAGCCACTTCTGCAGAGCCATCCCCAAAACTCCAGTTGCTTAGACAAACGTGAGTGAAGGAGTTCTCCTCAAATAATGGTCTCAGCAATTCTTCAGCATATTCTTTGGTCAGAAATGCCCTTGTGCCTCCCGATATATCGAACGCTTTACTTGTTTCTTCCTCGTTCACTGTAACAGTGTTGTCGTTAGCTTGCTCATCATCTGAAACCATGGGCATCGTATTCAGAAATTGTGATGGAATAACCAAATGTATCAAAAAAACAGTAAAGTCACCAGAGAAGTTCCACAATCCTGCAACAGTCAATGAGCTAGCAAGCAAGGCTAGCTGCCGAACAAAAACTCGCTTCATTCTTAGAAATACTCCTACAACACAAACCCAATGTATTACACGAACTAATTCCATTTCCGGGAAAATATACAACTAGCATAATACATAAAACCTGAACGCGACGCCCCAAGCGGATGGCTATACCGTTTACTTCAAATACATTGAGGCATTGATTGTTTATGCAGCATTTATTTATTAGAGTTGAATTAATATTTAAATTTTAAAGACGCAAGAGAAAGAACACAATCAGTTCTTCTCCCCGTAATCATAAACAAGACTAAATTGCATCCCATATAAAATGCAATATAAAACAGTGCACACATTATCCAACCTCGCACAGCTCGAATCCGTCCAAGAACCGAATATCCCTCACCTTTCGAAACAACGACGCCATTCTCACTATCCACAATCTCATCTCCCGTAGCCGCCATCGGCGCGACAGGCTCCCCGTTCTCCGGTTTCCCGTTCTCCGGCCCCTGCGACCGCAAGGCCTCCAACATCAACTTACTCGCGTGCTTCGCATACACCATAACCACGGCGCTCCCCGTTTCTTCGCCATTCCGATCAGCCTCCTGCGCCGCAATAAACGCCGCCTCCTCAATCACCTTGGCCTGCTCCTGCGCCTCCGCGAGCTCGATCTTTGCGAACGACTGCGACTCAAAACAAGCCGAAGACAGCTTCAACGCCATCTTCTGGCGCACAGCCTCACGAGTAACCTGACTCGGTGGCCATAACTTGAACACTTGTTGCTGCTGTGCTTGCTGAGGCTGTGCTGGAGGTCGAGTTGTTGCCGGCGCTTCGTCTACCCCATCAGCCATAGCTAGGGTTTTCAACGCGTTTCACCACCACACGATTACTCTCCTATTGATGTCTGCATGTAATGCTCTGTGCGGGAAACCCTAGAGACAGTCTCTCTCTCGTTCCTCCAAACGAAAATGGAACGCTGCAAAACTCGAAGGCGAGGAAGCGGGAGAAGAAGGAGAAGAAGGAGAAGAGGAAATGGTGAGAGCTGAAGAAACACCGACAATTGGCGCCTTCGGAATATCCGAGAAATTCAACCTAACTTTCGTATTCTTGTTTTTTGAATTTCAAATGGGCGCCGGGCGCTGGGCTGAGTGCCTGTCAGCATTTTCAAAATTTCAATGTAAATGATTTTTTTTTTATCACAACTGGCATTCGCTTAGTCATAGTCATTTTATTTTGTTTTTATTGAAGATTAGCATAACTTGTCTACCCTTTTAATTTTCATTGCCATTTTTAATTAAACATTTTAAATTCTTTCATAGACCTCTAGCAATTTGCCATGTTCGGTATATTTTTGCATAATTTTTGGATAATTTCATACAAATATAGTAGGAAGTTGACCCCAAATACTCTTATCATGAAAATAGCCAAAAGATTCTCTTATGTTTGGTATATTTTTGGATAATTTCGTACAAATATAGTAGGAAGTTGACCCCAAATACTCTTTTCATGAAAATAGTCAAAAATTCTCTTGCAAGAAGTTGACCCCAAATTGTAGAGATTCTCTTGTAGCCATAAGGCAAAAATTTAGACAATTTATTTTTCCAAAATGTCATAGAACATTTTTTTCTAAAGAAAATTAGAATACTTGCACAAAAAGAATTTTCAAAATTTGTACAATGGAAATGTTGGACAATTAGCATACTCTTCATCCAAAATATTGAATGGATGAAATAACAATTCTAAGAGATGAAAATCGTTTTATTTTGTTCATCATCCTCTAGGGAGACGTTGTGATGTAGAGGGGCTAAAAATGATTCAAAACAAGAATTTGATTAACCAATGCATTTACTAGTAGAAATATTGTCCAATAAGATATGTCCTCAATGACTAAAGCATGTCTTTTGTGACTGGAAATTTGATTTTGAGTCACAAAAGACATGTCACAATGGACATTTTGTGACAATTAAGGACATATTTAGTTGGACAATATTTCTACTAATGAATATTTGGATTCGAGGGGGGGAGAAATTTGAAAGAAATAGATAAAGTACATTGTTGAGAAATGATATTGGTGTTGAAATTAGAATAAGGTGCTTCTATCTTAACCCCTTAAGGACCAAGAGGATACAATGTGTCTTCTTCAAATTTTCAATGGCAAATTCTTGGTAGGATAAAACAAATCTCAACATTTTGTAAACTAGGATCTTTTAGAGTAACAAGTTTATGTACTTGTTGCATTCTCTAAATTTCAAAATTTCAATGTGAAAAGTGTTTTTAAATTTATTCAAGAAATTTAGTCTAATAGAAAAGGGAGCAAACTCAATGTTTTTTTAATGAAAGGAATAGTAGGGATGAAAAAAAACATTTTCTTGTACATTCTTAGTCTTTACTCTAAACCAACAAAGTGGATCTAGAGCTTTTTTAAAATTTGTATTTAAAAAAAAAAAATTAATAAAAGGTTCAATGTGGTGTGATTAAGAGTACAAAATAATTAGAATGATTCCAATTTTTTTGAAGATGTTCCAAACAATATGCTAATAATATCAATTGTTAAATTTTAAAAATTGACGCATATATATAAATTTTAGGATCCAATTTGGGCTTTCTACTTCTTCTGTTTGAAAATATGTACAAATTTGAGAGAGTTTTTTACTCTTCAATTTTTACATTAGAAAATACTACATTTGCCTTAGATTCCAATACAATTTTTTTTTGGGGGGGGGATGCATTATTCATCTTCTAATAATTTTTTTTCTCCAAAAGCTGCATTTTTTGCCTATAAAGTTGATCATCCAAAATTGGTACAATCAAAAAATTCAATAATCAAAATTTTCCACAATTAATTCGATGCATGTTAGACAAAGTACTCTTTACTTTAATACAATTAAAATTAAAAATTTCAAGCACATCCACGTGCAAAAAATTATGAAAGTGGAATAATTCATTGAAAAAACTCCATTGTCAAGAAATTGTTGGGCCTTGAAGGGTTAAGGTAGATGACCTTTATTGCTGGCAAAGAAGGTGCATTGCAAAGACGGGGGGTTGCCTTTCATGGGATGGTTGAAAATCTAATTTTATCCTCATATTAAAAAAGTTGATGCTCATTGAAATTATATTTTTCTAACAAAGTATGAATTGTTGTGAATGTCTTTTAAACATTTTGCCAAAATAACCCAAAAGAGACACTAGACCCTTTGTCATGCCCTCTACTATTCCAAAACCATTAAAAGGGATTTAGCTCCCGTGGAAGGCTGCGGGTTCTCCTACATTCCTAGACTGTGGAAATGCAGGGGTAGTAATAGACTGCAACAGTTTAATATGGCTTAAATTCAGCCATATGAGCCAAGAAAAAAAAATTAAAAGAAAGAAAATGATTTTTTTTCCATTTTTTTCCATTATAAGAATTTAATTTTTAAATTAGTTAATTAATTTTTTAATTAATTTTTTTGATAGCGCATTGTTCTTGCACTACATTGGGAATAGCAAAGGGAACAAGCCTAAAATGGCCATCCCCTTGTACCAAATCCCCTCTAATGAAATATAAAGTGCATCCATAAATTAAGGTCATATCACTCATCTAAATGGTCACAATGTCTTCATAAAGTAGTCGCAAAATTAAGGTACTAAAATAGTCACTTTTGTGGTGGTTTTATTTCTAAAAAATAATAGTTACTATTGTGGTAGTTAGAAAAATCTATTAATACATTCAATTCTAGTTCTTTATTTTGTTTTTTCTTTATTCTCTTGCGAGTAAGTGCATGAAACAATCAATGAATAGCTTAGGAATGTTTGAATTCTTACAAATTCGAATTTTTGTCATTTAAATTTATATGTTGAAAGTATATAATAACAATAGGACTGTTGAAAGTTGATGATCTACCTTGTGATTGAAAGAGGAAAATAAAATAAAATACATTATGAAATTTGATTAGAGCCTATTTCAAGTATTTGTATCTACAATAGAAGTGTATAATTCTCATATGTCTATTTTAATATTACATTTTTAAATGAAAAATTTCATATAGAATATTTATACCTCATTCAAGGTGTCAAGATTACAAATCTTTTATTTTTTTAATCATTCTGTAAAACAATCTATAATCGAAGATTGGAAGTAAATCAATACATGTCCATTGTTGACACATCTTTCAGGGGGGTCATACCTTCTTCACCCACAATGGCTTCCCATAGGTTCCTCCAAACCCCCGCCAACTTCTCA
Source organism: Rhytidiadelphus loreus (assembly GCA_947034895.1). Taxonomy (NCBI): domain Eukaryota; kingdom Viridiplantae; phylum Streptophyta; class Bryopsida; order Hypnales; family Hylocomiaceae; genus Rhytidiadelphus; species Rhytidiadelphus loreus. The sequence goes on from OX344761.1 coordinate 30,931,649, forward strand.
TTCTCCAAGAGCTTGGTGAAAAAGGTGTGAGTACCCTATTGCTCAATGCAAACTATATAATGCCATCATGACTCATTCATTGAATCGTATAGACTTTTGGGTTGCAAGGCCCAAATATTTAACTTGACTCAGTGTGATGCCATTATTCGATTAGTTTAATCATTCAATAATCACATTTTTTTTTTAAATCCAGAAAAGTCTACCATCTACTTTACCTTTATCCACTCAACCGGGCAGACGCCGGGGTTTTGGTCAGCGCTGAGAAAAAGCCCCAATCGCAAGATCGGGCGGCGCTCTCAACACAGTTCTCCATCCGGGCAGACGGGCAGTCAAACAAAAACATGTTTACGGATAGGGTTCAAGCTAATACTTCCCCGCATCTCCCCGCTTCGTCCCCCCCCCCCTTTCAGATTCCAGCGTACTCTCTGAAGATTTGCACCTGCGTTTCTCACAATTTTGTCACGGCTGTCGTCGCAGGGCTTCTGAATACTTCAAAGCTCTTCTTTCTCCTCCCGGAGACATAATTTTTTTAGAGACATTCCGGTAGTTTTTTCCGTTGAGAATTGGGGTTTTAGGGATGGCGTCTCTCATGAACGTGCAGGCTGTGGCCGCTGCCGTTGGAGTTTCCGTGGATGTGAGGAAAGCTAGGAATAATGACGTGTGCAGCATTTTGAAGACTGTTAATTTGAAGAGCAGGGGTGGATTTGGTGAAGATTTGGTGGTGAAGAGAGGTGGTGCACTGAGAACGGTGGCTGATAGGATTGTAGGTTTGAAATGTGGCTCTAGGAATTTCACTGTAGCTGCTATGGAAGGAGGAAACTCCACGATGTTGCAGTCGGCTTCGGGGGACGCGCAGTTCAGTGGGGACGAGTTTGACAAGGTAAACCATATTAATTTTCTTGGATTCTGCATTGGAAGGGACTTCAGAATGCTTATTAGAGGAGTTTTTGAACTGTCTTGTACACGATGGGAATGCTTAATAGATTATTGTGGAACATGCAGCGAATTGTGGAATGGCTTGCGGAGGATTTTAAAATGAAGAATGGAGTGGATCTTTTGGAGTATAAACAAGCTGTACAGAGGTTGACAGAGGCTGCGGCAAAAGCTAAGGGCGAATTGGTCTCGGCTCAGGAAACTACTATCAGGTAAGCGTTACTCGCTGGAATAGAATTAAAATGGAACTGCCTACTCCCAACTGACTTATAATGTGGTAGCTATTATACTGTACTTAGAGAGAGTTCCTCTTTAGATTATTGATGTCCAATTGGACTACTGGATGTTCGTAATGGTGCTCAAAATGCAATGTTGCATGCTTTCACAGCTTGTCATTCATTACTGCCACCGCGGATGGACCACTACACCTTGACAACATTCTTACCCGCGAAATCTTCATGGAGATTTGCTCTGACTTGCTTGATAGGTATGCCCAGCTCTCTTTCCTTGTTTGGGATAAGTCGATTTATTCTTTGGTCAACGACATGGCATTTGAATTATGAACTTGTACATGTATCCGGATGACTTTGGCGCAATAATTAGGTCTCGTGTGTTTGGATGAAGCAGGCAGCGAACTTCTGAAACGCTTTCGTCTAAAGATCTGAACGAGGTAAGGCTTGAATCAAACTTCCTAGTGGTTCTACGCAGGCGATTTATGAAACTAGTCACAATCGTATTTGGAGATCGAAGTTGTACATCGAACATTGTAATTATTGTGGTATTACTAATTATGAAGAAGTTGTTTTCCACTGCAAACGTTATGCGTAGAAGAACCTTTCTGATTTGAAGCCCATTGAAGATTTTGAAACCCGTTGTTAATTTTGTGACCCACTAATTTTGAACCTACAGTAAGTTCAGTTCTTTGTGTAGTTTTTGCTATGCTGTAGACTTTTTCCTGCTTGAACGTTTCGAAGTGCGTTCTTTACAAGTTAACGCTATTGTTTTGCTATTCTTAGGTTGACAGAATGACTCCTAGAGCTCCGAACCAAATTTACGACGACACTGATCCAGCGGTTTCCAGTGTGGAAGTTGCAAGAGAGAACACCCAAAATGCACTGCAGTGGAGGTGTGTGGAGTCGAATATAGAGAGTGATCGGCTTCATTATGGCCGGTTTGCCGTCTCCCCTTTTCGAGCTGGTCAAGCTAACACGGTTGGCACTGCGATGAGGAGAGCATTATTAGGAGAAGTGGAGGGATCAGCGATCACATGTGCTTCTTTCAAAAACGTGGCACACGAGTATTTGGCCATGGACGGTATTCAAGAGACAGTACTGGACATTTTGCTCAACTTAAAAGAAATTGTTATTCGGAGCGATTCTCGGGAGCCTCAGAAAGCGTTCATATCAACAATTGGGCCTGGTAAAGTGACAGCCGGGGATATTATTTTGCCTCCTTCTCTTGAGATAACTGATCCATCGCAATACATTGCTCTTCTGACTAAAGCCGTTCCTTTCGACCTCGAGTTAGAAGTGGAAAAGGGTTGCGGTTACCGCATTTCTGAACCTTCAAAGTCCACAGATGGACGTTTTTACTTAGATTCTGTCTTCATGCCCGTTCGCAACGCTAATTACAGTGTCCATTCTTTCGAGAATGAGGATGTAACCCAGGAAATCCTATTTCTGGAGATCTGGACCAATGGTAGTATAGCCCCTGAGGAAGCCCTCTATGAGGCTGCTCGATGTCTGATAGATTTATTTCTTCCGTTTTTACATGACGAAAAGAAAGAAGTGGCCAACAATTCTGAGAATGAGCATGGTTCTAGTACCATGTCCTACTTCTCTTCCTTTCTGCCGTCAGCCGAGCAGGTCACGAAAGACGTCACTTACAAACACATATTTATTGATCAGTTGAAATTGCCTGCTAGAGCCTACAATTGCCTTAAACGAGCCAACATACATACTGTGTCGGATTTGTTGGACTTTACCCAGGACGATTTGTTGAGAATCAAGAATTTTGGGAAGAAGTCCGTCGAAGAAGTATTAGAAGCTCTTCGAGTGCAGTTCTCTATCGACCTACCCAAGTCTCGAGCCTAGTTTCAGTTACATGAAAATTGGCAGTAGATCAGGCTGCCATTGAGAAAGCAAGCTGCAGAGGCACTGAATAGATAAATGGCGATTTTGGCATGCTCACAGATGGATGTGGACACAGTTGTAGATGGTCATGACAGGCATGCAGAGACTGGAGCAGTCAGTAATGTCAGCTCAAAACATTTTTGACTAGACTCTTTTCTTTAAGCTCCTTTTGAGCTTCTTCTTTTTCTAGTAATTCTATCTTACACTCATGTGGCCTTCTGGTTTCTTGGAGTGTAATCTCGTTGGTGAGGACTATTTCCTCAGCAAGAGCTCAGTGCTTCTTCATAGCAATAGCTCACTTTCCGGTTGCCATACCTGGTTGCGGGTTGAGGACTGGGCGATCAATCTAGAATGGGTTGTTTTGGTGAGTCTTCTTGAAACCCTTTGAATTCCTGTTATTATTTTCATCTGCATGTGATCACGTGAAATTTATCCCTGAGGGATCAAGAGGCTAAAACTGGGTCTCTTTTTCTTTCAAAATAATTTTGAGTAGGTAATATAAGGATTTTCTTTTGCCCCAAGTGTTTCTTCCTTTTTGACCAACACATTCGATGTTCTTTGTGATATTCAATTTTGGAACCATTTGGATTATACTTTTCACAATAGGATCTATCCAGTCGGTCATGACTTATGAAGATTGCAATTTGACTGACTTTGATATTTTGGTGAGCTTCTCTAACGCTCTTTGTGCACTGGATATTCTGCAGAATTCAAATGCTGGAAGGGCAGACCTGGGGTTTGGCATCCTTGGTTAGGAAAGGGAGTTCTGAAGTTTGACCAATTCAATAAAATATTGCACGTTGTATGGAGTGTTAACAAGGGGACTTAGCAGCAGCAGCAGCAGCAGCAGTAGTCGCAGGCTTTGACCATTGCTGATTAGTTAGCTTATGGTACTGCTACTCTTGTTGAGAACTGAGCTCTTTTGATACCAGAAGGTGTTGAGAACGCAGATTATGATCTGTTGACACAGAGAACTCTGAAATAATTTGTTTCAAAAGTCTTGGTCCGTTTGAGCAATCTTTCTGTTTTTGGACTTCTTGGGGAGGAAATATCACCCGGGCGAGCCCAAAAGTGCCTTTTGATCATTTCAAATGCACAATACTGGATGAGGACTGCAATTTTTTTTCCAGTTTTTATGTTGAGAGTTGCTTGAATGTGGCTGCAGTGGATGGCGTTGGAAATTATTACTAATTTCCTTCCAAAAGCTGGTGCTTAGGCCATGGATCATGCTTTGAGTACAAAACTGCCCCCTTGAATTTTATCCCAACTAATGAAATGAAGATTATCGCATCTAGTTTTTATTTCACTTTGACATATTGAAAATTTCCTTTAATTGGATATTATATTGCAGTTTGCTCTTTGGGCTTCATATCATTCCAACAAACCACTGTAGGAGATTTGCAACCTGTGCAACATTTGAAATCTGGGTATCTTGTGCTTATTGTTGTTTGTTTTTTTCAGAAAAAGAATTAGTTGAGTGGACTCAATTACAAGTTGAATCATATAAATCCAATAAGAACTAAAATTGATTTGAGTTTCTTACACATTTGGTGCAAAAATATAAAATTGTCAATAGGTAGGGGTCATGACCACCTTAGAAAGGTTCAAGATTAGTGATCCACCACTCTAATCATGTTTGATGATTGTTTTGAAAGTACCTCTTTTATTGCTTGAACCAACATTTAATAAACCACATCTTTATTAGCCTTACACCTTCTGTAAATAGATATGAACATGATATCATTCTTTATCAATAGCACCTATTGCCCAAAGAAAATGAATTATACAATCTGTAGAAATGATAAAGTCTGTTGTGTTGTGCAAATGAAATGATAATGGGAGGGTCCAGTACATGTTGTAATTGGTAGACTGACACTAGAAATATTATTATTTTTAATTCATGCTTTGATAACAAAAAGAAAAGGTGAAGGAAAGAAGCATAATATTTACATAAAAAACATGCATTGAATTGTCAAAATCAATGAGAACTCATGTAAATGAATTGAATGTAGACACAAATTGGCTTCAAAGGGACACATCCAATATTGGCAAGTGGAGATTGTGGCTCTTTGTTTTTAGATGAACCAGTTCAATCATTCAGTTGCATTTTTTTTACGTGAACTGTGAACATTTAAATATACCCTACATGAAGGTCAAATTTGGTTATTTTGAATTTCCACATCAAATTTCCATATTCAAATGATTAGATCAAACACTAAAAACACTTTTCCAATAAAATTTGAAACCAAAAATTGAAAATAATTCTTAAAATTGATTAAAGATTGAATATTTGTAATCATCATAAGATTTTGTTCCCTTTAAGTTCAATATGTTAAATTCTAATTATGGTGTCTTATTAGGATTTTTACTTTATTTGTTTTATTTATTTATTCAAGTTGTTTTTGAAGGGTCATTTTGTAAATTGGAAAAGTTAGTTTTTGAGGTCAAACATACTTATACACCTCAACTATGGAATATTTGTAAAGAAAAGTCCTAGAAATTTATATTGTACAAGTGTGAGAGCACTAACTCAGGACTCTACAAATATTTAGATGGATGAAAAAATGAAGATTCTATGTACGTGGGATGTATTTGCTTCAACTTATTGTTTGGAATTTGAACATTTAGTCCTTTAGGGGTAGATATTGATGCTTGATCATTTTCCTAAAACTCATCAACTTATGCTTTGAAAAATTGGGTTCATCATTCAAATGGATTAGCAATAGAAGAAGAAAAAATGCATGAGCCAACAAAGGGAGTGTCCTTGAGAATTTGGTAGATTGTTGAACTTAAAAATGACTAATGCAAATGCAAATTTTATGTGTGTATTGCAAACATTGCACAAGTTATGACTACCATGACTCTTTTGACCTACAATTAGTGTATGTGTATAACTATGAAACTTTTGTTGCATTCAAAAATATTTGTTTGACTGAATTTCCACTAATTAATTTGAGGGATTATTTTATTATATATAAGGAAAAAAAATCAATTGACTCACATTGGATGAGTGCATTTTGAAGAACTGTAACTACATACATTTGCAAAAGGTTCTTCCATCTACTATTTTAGTATGTATTAAAAAAAAGTTGGCCTTGAAGAAGAAAGAGTCAAATTAAGTGAACACATCACTTCAAATCTATAGTGAAAAACCATTGTTTGAAACGGTTTTGTGCCAAATTAGCACTAAGAATAACACAAATTTAGCACAAAATCATTTCAGATAATATTTTTTTCAAAGTGGATTCATACTGGTGAATTTGAGTACTGAGTTTTTGTCTTTTGTTTTATATAAACAACAAGTTTTCAAGCTTCAAGTCTTTATGAACAATAATTTGAAAGTTATGACATGCTTTGATAGCACTAGCAATTTTTGTTATCATTCTTCTAGCTTTTGACTCTCCAAATGCATCATATTCATGACTATAATCAAAGAGTTCTCTTTCACAGAGCTCCATTAATATGCTCACTAAAGCATCATCTTCAAAAATCTATAAGGGAAGCTATCTTTGTGTGCTCCAAAAGATTATTCAACCTTAGGATTCAATCTTGCATTGTACCATTTCAAGTTTTTTTTATAGGGTTGTACTCCAAGATGCTTATGCATACATATTAGTATTCTGTTGCAATTTTGGTGCACAAATATGTAATGGCAAATTTGCCTAATCCTAATTCTTGTCCTATTATATGCCTATCCATTTTGGAAACCAACAATAGACAAGGCAATTGCAATGGACCAAACTAAAATGGTGGAAATATTAGATGTTAGGTCTTGGTCATGTATTCAAGAGCCTAGATATTACTTTGATCAATCTTTCATCTATCATCCAACTTAATTTTTACCCTCATTTTACTTTGATTTAGCTTCCACCTAGAATCCAATTTTATCTAATTTTCACCTAACTTTTACTTTGATTTTGCTTTCACCTTCATCTAGCTTTCATCTTTCTTTCACTTAAATATTGTTTTACATAAATTTTAATTTGATAAAGAAGTGTTTCAACATCTATGATATGAATGGTGAGTGTATTTCAACTTGTATTTGGGTATTGTCTAGATATCTCTTCAAGGGATCTAATTTCCACAAATGTAGAGGATTTAGTTTTGTCAACGAGGTACTAATAAAATGGGCAATTTCGTTAAAATGGCGGTTCAAGGGACCAACTGGGGCATGAGATTTTGTGGAAGACGATGGTGGGGGCGATGCCATACATAAACAAGTAATGATTTGGGCATGCATGGGACACAATGGATACTTGATATGAGATGGATAGGTGCCTCAGTACACCTCAGTTTCTATTCCTTCATGTACAAATGCCAATGGAATACCGCCATTTTAACGAAATTGCCCATTAAAACAATTTGGCTTGAGAAGTCCTAGATTATAATTGATGCCATATCTTTAGCAACAATTGCCAATTGGATGAGAACCAATCATTTTCTATCAACCTATTCAACTATAAAGTATGGTTTTAGTTACATGAATTGTGACAATAAGGTAAACTAGACTATGCACCTAAAAGAGGCAGTCACACATCTGGTTTGTCATTAGTTGCCCCCCCTTCCCAAAAATGATCAGGCCGTTGATTTTTTTTTAAATGCTTCCCCCTCCAGAATGCCGTTGATTTCTCAAAATTTCTTAAGCCATTAATCTTTGAGATTGAATCTAAACCATCCATCCGATATAGAATCAAGATACGGATACAGATATGGAACAAAAATACGGATACATATACGTGATATTGGAATATTGTACAATATAGATACAATATACGATATACGAATACATGATACGGGATTTTCATTGTCCCATATTATTTGTCATGTTAACTTCATTCAAAAAATTACAAGTAGGGGGAGGGGGAATGAAAAATTAAGAAATTAATTTTAATTAAATTTCTTCTTTAAACCCAAGGTGGGGGGGGGGATCTGGAGGGAAGTTTAAAATTAATTAATTAAAATTTTGAGTGCATAGTGACAGAAGTATCACTATGCACTCAAAAATGGCTGTAACAGCCACAATACACACAAGACTATTACCACACAAACTCCAAGTTTGCCCTCATTAACCTATTGTGTAAAAAATAGAAATACCTATATCAACCATGCAATCCTAGCCTTTCATAAATAAAGTTTGTATATTTTGGATAAGAATTTGTAGGGGGGAAATTTAAAAAGGGGTCATCATTTGGCAATCTCACTTTACCAAATACATCAATGACAATTTCCACTTGCCCATATATTGGATGTGGAATAGTTGTAGATGGTCACGATAGGTTTGTTGAGACTACAACAATCTATAATGCCAATTCAAAACACTTTTGACAATTGTATCCAATGCTCATGACTAACAAAAAATAATTTGTAAAAAATAATATCATAATTTTTGAAAAATTATTATACTGTATTTGCTTGCTGAGTTGTCGTCTGTGACTAAGCATTTGAAGATGACATCATGCACAATGGTGAATGTCTTCTTTGGGAATTCAACGAGTTAGGGGGGCATCTGCAAGGATACATTGTATGAGACATTGCACAATGACATGTCTATGCAAACACTAACTACGATGCGGGCGCGGTGCATGTGACATGGAGACCTCAAAGACAACATGACCTCCGTCATAAAATAAGACAAGAAAAGAGTAGCTTGTGCTCTTTTTGCAATGCTCTAAGAAGGTATATTTCAAAGGACGTTCTAAACAATTAGAGCATTTGCACTTATATGAGCCAAGAGTTTGCATGTGCTAAATCTAGATGACAAATCCTTTGGATTCTCCAAAATGTTCTAATGGCACTAAATCTTAGCAAGTCAAGTAATTGGCCTTTAAAATCACTATTCATTCTAAGTTTAGTGAGTTTCATTCTATATTCCACTTAGTGATTGCCATTAATTGATTCTTTATGGGGTACATTTGGTAAAGATGGGTGTGGTACAAGAATTTTGAGGGCTCTTAAAAAAATATATGTAAGCTTTTAGGATGTCAATGCTATTGAAGATTGATGCTCTCAATAACAATTAACATCTAATAAATCTCTTTGAGGATCTACATTTAACATTGTATAACCAAGCAATAGTCCTATCCTAGTTGGAAATGAATTATGCTTTGCTAGATACTTGAGAGGGATTTTTTCATTTAGTTTAAGGATTAGGGTGGTCTAAAGAGCCATCAACAAGACAATTTTGTTCCCTATAAGGGTCCCTTTTTCAAGGATGCAAAAGGAACCCTTGTCTCATTAGTGAACAATGTTATAGATGTTCATTTGTATAGTCTTCATAGAACTACTTAAGTGCTTTAAAGTCAAATTGAGCTACAAAATTGCCCTAAAGTCTCTATTTCCCATCAATGTAGAACTTCTAGTGAAAAAAATCTATAAAATTTCTATTTGGGATAAAAAATAAAATTGAGGAAGTTATTGGACTTGGTAACAAATTGAAAAACCGGTCGAATATAGGAATAAAAGGCAACTTACAGTCGGTACTAACACTTCAAGAAAAAGGGATCTTTCAAATATAATCCTAGAAATATAGTCCTATAAGTAATGACTTTTTCCATGATTTTTAGTAAAATTTTAATAGAGATACGCATATTTTCAATAAAATTTCAGTAAAAACTTTCTAAAAGATCGTTATTTATAGGACTACACCTAAAACACCCCTTTCTTTTAGTAGTGTGAAACTCAAAAAAAAATATCCCGAACATTGTTCCCCACTTGGCCACTTTCAGTGATCCCATTGACTTGGGTACCCCAAGTAGAAGCGTTTACGGAAACCCTTTTGTTATTCAGTTCTCGTAAACAGACTGGAGTGTACTAAAAAAAGGGAGTTCTTCTGGAAAGGTGACTGAAATCTATTCTATCCCCACTTCCCAAGGACGAGGATTTCACGTTAAAAGCCGTGGATCATGCTGTCAATATTAATGTCAAATAGGATCGATGTTGCCGTAATTAATTTTGGTGTAAAATGAGCCACAAAGTCAACCGTTCCGGCTGATAATATGCCTGAATCTCTGCGATGAAGGAGCTCGATGAACAGTAGATTCGCAATTCCTAGCTAGTGGCTCTTCGATTCCTAGCTACCTTCACTGTACTGTTGATTCTACAGTGCGTGGGTGCGATCTGTGCTTGTGATTGATTTCTGTTGTGGCGCGCAGACTGAAGGAGATCGATTGCAGTTGCAGTCGGAGTCGGAGTGTCGCCGTCATTTTACCTTGCATTGTCTCGTGGTTGTGCTCTCCCTGCCTTGGCAGTTCTCGCTTTGGGTATTGCAGGTTTGTGTTTTTGTTACCGTAACGTCTTCGAGTATTTTTTCTCTTTCCGGTTTTGCTCTTCATTATGACCTTTAATTCTAGTTAGACCATCTTGCTTACTTGATTGCCACAAGATCATCAGTGAAAACGACTTTTTTCTGGGTATCTATAAACCATGTGAATATTGAACTGTGTCAACTAGTCAATGTGAAACTTGGAACTGTGAACCTAGAAACATAGCTAGAACTAGTATGCCTCAAGAAGTGGTTTAGCTAGCTAGTTGGCGAGCTTGATACGTACACTTCAATCATATGTTGAGCTAGGAACCAATAGTCTACGGGTCCGCTGTTGGAGCAAGGACTAACTGCTGGACACTGACAGCGATCGATCGCAGGTTAGTTCGTTGTGTGGCTTGAAGAAGGTTAGAAAGGAGGGAGTCGCTCAATACACCGGTAATACTTGGTGGCGGTGTATAGTGTAAGATGCAGTCTCCGATTCTTCGCCCGAGTTTGCAATGGCGCTGTCTGCTACTCGTTTTTATGGCCATTCCAGTTGCAGCCACTCCCGAGGAAGGTACGCTGATGCTGTTTCGCTTTGCCTTCAATTAATACGAGGCCATTAATTCCACAATTAATTCGATCTCGAAATGGATTAATTGTGGCGGTATAAGAATGCATGTGTCCGAACTGGTCGTCCTCCATACCTTGTCAACTTAGATCTGCGGGGTAAGCTTCATGATATGTCAACATTGTGTACGTATCCTGGATTACCTTCACAAGCCCCTGCACAAGCCTGTTCGCAAGCTGGTTATTTAGATAGATACCCCGTGTATGTACGTGAGATTAGGGAAACACATGCAAAGCTAGCTCCGGTTTGATCCACTCCAAGGGATCAATATCCTCGGTTATGTTGCTTGTGCGGGATCAAACTCCCATTTCGTCAATCTTGCGAGTCAAAACCGGTACCGATTCCGTATAGGCACATCCGCACATGTGAACATCTTTTTGTCCGTTAGAGGATCGATATATCATCTTCTCCGGGGGCTGTTGTGGCCGCAAAGCTGCAAAAGTTGCAACGCTGCACTTAACGGGAATATTAGCGATAGTTGTTTTCAGATTTGGCCCTTCGAAACTCAGAATTCTGAGTCTAGTTAAAACTTTTCCTCTGAACGATGTTGGCAGCATTAGGTGGCCAGAGTGATTTTGCGAGTGTACAGTGATGTTGTAATTAATGCTTGGCTGCAGTCTGCAGCTGTAGCACCTGAGAAAATCAACTTTAAATTCAGACCTATATCCTATGTGAGACTCAGGGAGTCGGGTATGATTGAACTCCCAGAGCATTGTAATTTGCGAGGACATTTTGGAGCAATGCTGCTTGCAGGCCTAATAGAGAACTCTACTCCACTAATAATGATATAATTTAGTATTATCTACACTGAGGTAGTCTGCTGTAAAACCGACCATGACGCAGGGGTACATTTTGCTTACTTCAATGTTAGTACCAACATTGTACATTTCAGGAGATGGTCGCTTTTAGTGACCCCTGCGTTTCAACTTCAAAAATTCATAACTAATTCCACGAAGGTCCAAAAAATATGAAACGACTTGGGATAGATGCTAATTCCATTTCTCTTCATGCGAAAATTTACTGAAAATTATTTTAAGGAGTTTAGCTTCCCCGAAACGGCAATCAGCTCTTAAATGGTCGCTTTTGGAGTAGACTACCTTAGTTGATTTAAGAATGCTGTAAGATTTTACTCTTCATGAATATTATTACCAACTATGTTTATAGAGATCCTCCTCTTGAATAGTATTGGTATCTAAGTTATACTCTTGGTAAAAATATTCATGGAGAGTTACTAACTTTTACCATTTTTTAATGAACTAGTGTGGGTAACACGAAATGTCATTATTAGTTCTAGTTATAATTGGATCATTGGGTGTAGGTTTTTCCTCATGGTATATCCTTGCAGTCATACGTATGGTACAACTAGCATTAACAAAAATTTGGAATCTCTAATAAGAGAGCCATTTGACTTTGGCTAGCGGTGCAAATACAACAAAAAGTGAAATTAAATATTATTCTTTTTTGAAACAGAATATTATTATTTTTTTTAATCAGATAGCACTTGAGTGTCTCAGGTGCCATGTCAGATTTTCAGATTGCAAATTTTTATTTTTTATTTTTATTTTTTAATTTAAAACTTTTTATTTTTAAATTTATAAAAATTTCCTGTATTCGCACTGGCGGCACTGCTGGCCAAAAGGGCCCTCTGCAGAGTCCAGTCCAGATTTTCTCTAATGATGTTTCTCAGTTCTCACAAGGCGCAGTTGAACTACCGTCAGTTGCTTTGGACGACAGGATGAAGCCCATACATCGTAGTAAATGCACTGATAGAACTAGCTTGTGTGGATCGATCTTTGTGTTTATGAAACACTTCCCCTCGCTCGGAGAAGTGCACAAAAATTTTTAGCTATTGATCGTCACGGTCACGTGCCGATTGGTTTTACTGATGGACGTTCATATATAATTGAGTCCATGAAGTCTCGAATTAACGGATATTTCGTTAAACTGGCAGTATAATTTCCACAAACTTGGTACTTGTAGATTCAGATCGAGCTAGCTTAGCGGTTTGAAACGTTTGATACTGCTCTTAGATTTCAGACAGTACGATTTGAAATCCATATACCAGTCCTAGAAATTGAATGGCAAAATGGCGTATGAATACCGCCATATCTGTTAATTGTGCCACACAATTGAGTAGCATTACGATTAGCTCGAGACATCTGAGTGTACGTACACGATTTCATGGTTCACAAAAGATTTGACTGTACTTGCAGTTTTCTAGCTTATGACATTAAGAACCAATGCAAATGGGTGTCTGGAATTCATTCAATTGAAGCTATGAATCAGGTCGGAGTCAGAATACATTTCACTAGCTCGCAACTTCCTTCGCCGAATTTTTTGAGAGCCTGACAAGGATTGATTACTCGGTCTTTGATCATGTATTCAGGAGAGCTTCAGTCTGTGCAAGAAAGACGGTCTAAACCGAAGGATCTGGACTCTTGTAAAGACTAGAGGATTCTTCACTACGTACCAAGAGTGTCTTGATGTCTACTGACACTCTTTTCGACACTTTCGTAAACAATTAGGCTGGTCTTCTTTTCATGTATGGGGAGGTATTCCATGTGCCATTTTTTTAGACTGCCCGGGCTAAACTGTAAAAGTGACATCTAGGATGGGTTTAGATTTCAGAAATCTTGGACTTTTATGGATTTCAAAAAACTAGGATAAGTGTAGATTTTAAACCGCATGGTCTGAATTGTGATAGTGTCATCTATGACACATGTAGATTTCAGACATTTAGGAATGATATAGGTTTCAAAAATCTAGGACAGTTGTACATTTTAGACTGCCTAGTCTCAACTGTAGAAATTGTCAAGGTTGCGGAATTTTGCCATTTTAATGAAATTGCCTATGCATCTGCTAAGGAACATTCACACCAATGGGATATCTTAATCTTGAGAGGGAATGAATAATCCCCTAGTGTGATGGAGGATTGATCGAGATTGGAAGGAAGTGTCAAGTGTAGTGGGATAGGGAATTTCATTAAAATGACAATCATTCCGCAACTTTGGCACTTTTGATAGTTTAGACCACTCGGTTTGAAATCTATACTAGTCTTAGATGTGTGGAATGTATACTAGTCCTAGATGGAACTTATGCCCTTTAGATCGCTCGGTTTAAAAATGGCATATGGAATATTGCCATTTTAACGAAATTCCCCGTTGGAGCTAAGTAGACTAGTTGATTACAATTGGGTTATCTTGTCCCTCTCAAATTCGAGATATCTCCTTGAGTGTGAATGCAATTTATCCCTATTTAATCTCCTATATTTTTTTTTATAAAATCCCTTGTGGTCTCATTTCCCCCCTATAAAGATATATTCACCTCAAGGAAATATTTTAACCTTGAGAGGGATAGATTAAGCCTTCATTGATAGAAGATTGAGATTGGAGGCATGGAGGTGAGTAGGGATTATTTTGTTGAAGGTTGAAATGTTCTCAATTGTTGTAAATGTACCTTAAGCACAAAATACCCCCGCATAAGGGAAATTGTTAAAAAAAACTTTTTGAGGTGTTGAGGGAAATGTGGATTTTAATAAGAAGAATTTCAAAATAAGCTCTATATGCTTGAGGAGTATTGGTGGTAATATTACATGTTCTATTGTTCTTCAAGTTGTTTCTAAAGTTGTCGGAAATCTCTAATTGAATGATTGTGCATCACTCTTTGGGCGGATGTATGAATTGTCAATTTTATTTTTTTCATATTTGACTTTTGCAATGCATCTACTATGATTAAAATCTACTACAAGTAGTCCTAATTTGCAATTCATCTTGTAATGAGGGATCTTTGTACTTGGGAGTTTTCTTATCTATTGAATGTCGTGAATCAAATTCCAGGTACTATACTCAGGAATTGGTTACACAACATAACCTCTGCATCAAATGCGCTGGCAAGTTGGAGGGATAATTTGTCGGATCCATGTGATATAAGTGCGGATTGGTATGGAGTCTCATGTGGGAATAGCATCAATGTCTTGAGTGTGTGAGTCCCTAATTGCAAGTATTCCTCCATGCATTTGTGTATGTGCATTTGTGTTTCTTGACCTCTATGGCCTTGGCAAATACTAAATCACCTAAAACCCGGTGCATTGCTGGATTTTCAAATACTTTAACTACATGTTGTTTTAGGTAGAGTTGAAGGGCAGTTCACACTGCAACATTATGTAGTCAGTTCTTTGCCCTACAAAATTGAAAATTTCTACATGTACGTGACTAAATTAAGCTTGTTTTGTTTTTGCCAGAAATCTTCGAGATGCTAATATATCAGGGCCATTGGTGCCAGAACTTGGACAACTTTCATTTCTTACTTCCTTGTGAGTACTAGTGCTAATTTCTTGATAGATTGACATTATAGTGGCACTCAATTTTAACTAGTTGTATAACAAATTTTATTGCATCATTCTTACTAAGCATTTGCATAGTAAATCTAATTCTACTACATGTATACTTTGAAACTCAAATCTAGAGTCTATCTATGAGCCTTGAAAGTTGCATCCAAAAATGTAATTGAACTTGATATATGTGTTTTGAGTTATTGCTGTAGGATATTGGACAACAACGAATTCAGTGGACCTATACCTCAAGAGTTTGGAAACCTTTCAGCTCTTACCTATTTGAGTCTATCGGGAAATATTTTAGCCGGCTCCATTCCTGCCTCTTTGGGCAACCTTAACAAATTGGAATATTTGTATGTTCAAACTTCTTTGAATTCTATAGATTTTTGCTTGGCTCGTTCTTTCTTTGCTTTGTCATAAGACATATCTTTGTGAGTTAACTTGGTTGCAAGTAATCTTGAGCACCAAAAGTATGCAAATTTTTTTTACTAGTATTAGAAAACCAATAGTCCGTAAAATTCTTGATGTTGACCATGATATACTTTTGGTCTATTGCTACAGGTATTTGGATGACAACGTTTTAACTGGGAGCATGCCTCAAGAGCTTGGAAGTCTTCCAGTTCTTACCAATCTGACTCTCAGCCGTAACCGATTAAGGAGCCCCATCCCATTTACTAATGTTCTTTACAACAAATTGGAAAACCTGTATGTCTAAATTTTTTGTGATTGAAATTCATCCATTAAAGTCAAGCTTGAAGTGCCCTATTCTTTTTCATATTTGTGTAATGGAATTTGTTTTATTTTTGTCGAGAAAAGAAATCGATCTATTCTTTTGTTGTTTATTTTGACATTTATTTTTTTGAGCTAGGATGGAAATAGTAGTTCACCTTTTGTCACAAATTGCCTTACTTGGTGGATATGTATACAATGTGCAGTGACCTCAATGACAACTACTTTAGTGGATCATATCCAGAATCACTAGCAAGCTTTCCTTTCCTTTCTAAAATGTAAGTTTCTCCATCTGATTGTCAAAACAATTTGGTCTCAAAAGTCACAACCTTATGATTGTATCAATGTTATATGAGTAGAAATGTTTGTTAGATAGTTGGATGTTATTGATTTGAAGTTTGTTGACAATAATGGAGTCAATTGCCTTTCATTAGCCTAATCAAAGAATTTGTTTGATCTCCCAAATTTGTACTAATATGTGAGTTTTTGTACTATTGATTAGACATATGTTATGATTCCAACCTATATTTTTTATGTTTTTCTTTTCTTTGTCCACTTGCTAGTAGTTGTATTTACTAATTAATGGAATATATCCCACCATTTTAGACTAATTGATCTACATAGAGTCAATTTTTTAATGAATTCAAACATTTGAGGTATAGAATAAGAGATATGGAAGCTGGAAATTGATCATGAGTTCATCGAGTTTTGAATGAAAAACAAGTGAAATATATCCCATTGGATTATTAAAATAAAACCATATTAAGATTCATGATTTGTTTTTTTCACTCTTCTTTTTTTGATCACAAGATGTATTAAAAGAGACTTCAATAGTACCTTAAGAAGGCTTTGGAATTGAATGAACTTGTGAATTTGCAAGGTCACAACTAATCTAATGATATATTTCATTTTGTTTTCATTCAACTTTCAAAGTTCAATGAACTAATGATCAACTTCTAATCTTCATATCTTTTATTCTATATTTCTAATGTTTGAATTCATTAAAAAATCAAATCTATAGGGACTTAAACTAGTTTATAATGGTGGAATGTGCTCCATTGATTATAATATACAATTACTTGTAGGAAGTCAAAATGAAAAACATGTCATGATAAATGAAGTTGGAATCAAGGATATCTCTTTTATATGTCCTAGTTTTAAGTATGGTTTCAAACTTAATTGTTATATATTTAGTAGAGCGTTGTTTAGAGATCTTCATTGACTAAACGCTTGACATTCTATTTGTTTTGTTTTTTCCAGAAACCTTGACTCAAATGGCATCTTAGGGATGCTCAATGTAGGTCGAATTCTAGAACTATTGACCACTACAAGTACCATACATAATATCTCATATATAAATCAATCAGTGAGCTTGATGAAGAACAATATCATGGATGTTAATGTGGAGGTTGGCAGCTTGCAAGTTCATTCTACAATTACCTTCAAGTAAGGAATTGGCAATTGGCCACTATAGTTTATTTCTTTTTGAAATAAATCTAATATTAATCTAAAACACCACTCTTCTCTCGTTATTACAACTGATGATGCCACCATAAAAAAAACTTAATGTCATCATTGATTGTGTCCTAACTTATATAAGAGTCATTGACTTTACCCATGTAAGATTGGTTACAATTGGTCCAAGTGTTTGATTAGAGGAATTAGTTAATGGAACTTGAAACTACCTTTCATTAAGAGCATAGTTCAATGTAGTAGCCTTTGAGGTCTACGTTGTTTTGTAAACTAAAGATATACTAATATTTGATTATGATGGACAGATTGCTAGGAAACCCATATTGCGCAGGTTATACTGACTTATATGATGATATAAAGAGATGTTTATGTCAACAAGATTTTCTTTGCTATTTTCCCTACTCTCCTCCATCCGGATCCTCTGGTACGTCCAAAAAATTGGCGTAGGAATCCTACACTCTCCAGAATTGTTTGCAACATCACCTTGAAGTGATTTCTAAACAATTTTCTAAATAGTTTTCTATTCAATCTTGTCAATTGATGAATTATATTTTGGATGGTGCAGAAACCCCTAAAAGTACCAGTGGTTCATCAAGTCTAGGGATTATAATTGGAATCATATGCGGCACAATTTTCCTTCTTGCAATATTTATAGGAGTGATCATCAAGAGGTTTGCAAGACGCAAACCATCCAAGTTAGAAGATGAATATAAACAAAGTTAGTAACACTTCCTTGTGTACTGATAAGTCTTGTAGTTTTTTGCATTGGTTTGATTTTTTGCAATGATTCTCTTTTGATGTAGAAAGTTAGTTATTTTTATTTCAAAGTTTATATGTGAATGTAGCAATACAAAGTGATGAATGATTCTCACTCAACTTAGTCCCTTTACTAATTGATAGAAGATACATGAAGAGTCTAGGTGGATCCCACTTGAAAGAGTCTCTCATGTCTTGATGTATAATATAAAAAATTATTATATACAATTCATGGCATAGCTTGGCTAGTGTGAAAAAACTCCAATTTTGATTGAGTAGTGAGTGAAAGGACGTTTTCCTTGCTTTTTGAAAATTAGTTTTACAATTGTGGTATTTGATGCAGAATTTGCAGAGTTGGAGGTGAACCCTCAACCATTCTTATACAAAATACTCCGTGTTGCTACACTAGAGTTCAACGAAAGCACAAAGTTAGGGCAAGGAGGCTTTGGAACAGTATACAAGGTTTGGACTTTGAGGCTTCATATAGTCTTCTTGCATTAAATTCAAGTCTCTATTATTCAATTTTGGTGCACATATGCTAATAGATTTCTATTCTAGCTTGTTACATTCTCAAGTGTGAGTTTGTATACCATAGTGTGTCAATAATTGAAATTTATGGTAGAATTTTGGTTTGTATAGGTGTACATTGTCATATTGGCTTAGTTAGTACATAAGTTTATGCGTTTCTCATCTTTTGTTAAATGGATAACTATTGCAACAGGGTACACTATTAAATGGAAATGAAGTGGCTATTAAGAAGCTTAAGCCGAGGCTTGCTGCACAAGGTGAAGTAGATGACTTTTTGAATGAGGTGTCCTTCATTACCAAAATGAAGCACCCAAACTTGGTAAATTTAAAGGGTTATTGCATCCGTGGCAAAGAGCGGATGCTAGTCTATGAATATGTTGAGAACATGGATGTGGAACAATCCCTTCTATGTAAGTTTCAAGCTTCTAATATGAAATTGATGCATGTCTATTTCTTGTGCATTATAATAGAATTGTACACCCAATGAGGGCATAATTTAAGTAGATTGTCAATTTGAACCTTTAGAAGTTGTATATGTGTGAGTTTGTATTTAGATCACTTATATTCAATGTTTTTAATGTGAGCATGGACAGTGGGTAAAGACATGGAGGCAATGACATGGGCGGTGCGTTTCAACATTTGTTTGGGAATTGCTCAAGGACTACACTACCTTCACGAAATTGCAACGCCTCGAGTGATCCATCGAGACATCAAAGCAAGCAACATTTTGTTGGGGGCACAATATGAGCCAAAGATTGGTGACTTTGGTTTAGCTTTGTTATTTCCAGATAATGAGACACACATTTCTCTTGCAACTGTTGCTGGAACAAAGTAAGTATAATCTTTTATGATTTTTTTATTTGTGATAAAACCTAACAAGTATAATTGTTGCAAGTAATATAATTTGATTAGTCAATGAAGTAAAACGAAGTCATATGGTTTCATATGTTTTTGAAATAAAGTATTGTGTTGTAATATTTGTGTAGAGGTTATCTTGCCCCAGAGTATGCATCTTTTGGACAACTAAGCGAGAAGTCAGATATTTATAGTTTTGGGGTGCTATGCTTGGAAATTGTGAGCGGAAGAAAAAACATCGATCAATCAAAGCCTCCAAACCAAGTTTATTTGGCAACTTGGGTAACATAATCTCTTCTCTTATAGTTTTGATTTTTATTTCCTTTTGATATTCCTAAATTTATTTAGAGAATCTTATTAATTTCAATATTTGTCTATGAAATTGCTACCTAAACTTGTATTGAAGTTTCCATATTTCATGAATCATTTTTTCTTTTTATCATTTATATTGACGAATGTATACAACAATAGAAGTTTGATCAAATAATACACAACTATAGGTTCTTATTTCAATTGAAGTGCTTGTTTGTTGCAACTTTAAAATTGAAATGCATATATATGAAAAATGAAACCATCATTGCATAATGAGTCAATTTAGCAATGTTATTTGAAATAATAAAGATTTGTTAATTCTTGACTCTAGTTTTTTTGTTGGTTCTTCCTTTCATTGATCTCCTATAGGTAATTTGTATTTAATAATCAATGGAATACATCCCACTTAAATACTTTTCACTTAAAATGCTTTTCAACATATTTAATAGACTTTTGAAGGCATGTGTTTAGCACCGTTAGTAATATATTTATAAATATACATTTCTCTTTTGGAAGAGTGGAGTTAAAAAATTTTGATGTTTAAATAAGGATTATTTTTTATGATAATTTGCAGGCATGGTCATTATATGAAAAGAAAAGTTTGAAGGATTTAATTGATCCATCATTACATCTACGTGTTGGTGAAGCAAAAAAGGCACTACGCTTAATCAACATAGCTCTTTCTTGTCTTCAACAATTTCCTCAAAGGCGCCCTTCTATGAATGACGTGCAAAGTGCAATGCAAGGAAATATGAAGCTTGATGAAGTTGAGCCATTTCCTATGAAGGAAATGATTAACTTTGATAGCATATTACATGATTCATCCCTATTGAGTTCCTTGTCCATTGAAGGTAAGTGAATCTCATACTTACTAATGAAAAATTATTGAGACAAAGATTTATGAAAGTCGATTAACAGAAATATATTATTCAAATTATAGATATTTTGGTGATTATGTAGAGTTGTATAGGACTTTCTTACCTCTAGCTCATCAAAACTCAAAAAATTTACAAAAATAATTACAATTGTTAAAGACTTAAAGGCAAAGAGAATTAGTAATAGAAATTTATTCACTTGCATATTTAGATGTTCTTCAATTATGGTTGTCACAGGTTATTTATTAAGAGGAGCCTTGTATATTACTTTAATAATGTTTTGTAAATTGTGGCATGTGAAGTTCTTTAGTATAATTTTGTCTTTATCCATCTTGTTTTTGAAAACTTTAATAAGAAAATGATTTTTAAAATTATAATTTAAAAAAGATAGTTTAGCTTCACAATACTTTATAAAAGAAACAACTAACATTCATTATTGGTTCATGCAATGTGCATACATAGGCACTGGACAATCTACATGAAGACATGCAAGAAGAACCTTGCCAAGGTACAACAATATAAGAATAGATGTCACATTTTTATTTATGTTTACAACCATACATCTCTTGTTGTTGGATTGAATAGATTCAATTTTAGTTAGCTTCTCCAAAAATAAACATCCAAAAAGAGAGTACATCTAAATCCTGTCAAATAAATTTGTTTTTTCTAGTAATAATTGTGTCATGCTAGTGAATCGGTGATTGTTTCACACCCTTATTTGTTGCCAAATCTTTGCAAGCTTGACATATTGACAAAAAATACTGGAATTTTTTTTAAATGGATTAATTCTAAGTGAAATCTTTTGAATGTTTTCTTAGTTGATAATTGATACCTCTACTAGTCATGAACATTGAATTTTCTTTGGATCTAGAATGTTTGCATTTGAATATCAATTGGAATTTGTAGTCCATGTTTGGTATAAAAAGGAAATGTAATTTTTGTTAGAGGTGGGGGGTGTTAAATTTGGTATAAGTTCAAGTGCTAAAGTAACAACAATGTGTCTAAATAAGGTTTTGAGCATGTTTCCTGTTATTCAACTATTAAAATTGTTGTTGGGTTGTGTTGGTAGTCGCGAAAAGATTCAAGATTCTTTTTGAATGCATCTTTTGGACTTCGGATGAACAAACTATGGTTTTTGAGAGTGCTAAAAAGAGGTGAAACTAGATTCTCATGCATGAAGGCTATACATAATAAACAAGAATCTAAATGGGATGGATTTATAAACAAGTCATAATTAGGTAGTTACCTTAGCTCTTCTTGCCATGGATGGCAAGTGGCTAGAATATGTGCCTCCCAAATGTAGAAATGTGCATTATAATGATAAGTGTAAATTATAAAGAAGAATTGATGGAAAAGTTACTACTCAAGTCAAATGTACCCGGGGAAATCACTTAGTGTATCTATAAGTAACCATGTGTTCAAGTGATTTTTTGACCTCCTATCTACTTTTTAGTAAACTATAATTTCAATCTACAATTTTGAGCTTTGTTTAATAATTATTGTAGGTTTCTATTGCCAAAAATTCCCAATTCAAATAATATGTGACATGACTTGTAGAATAGGTTGAAAAATGAACTAAAATAGCATGTTTTTCAACTCAAATATTTATAGAGAATACATTTAGATGACCATTGCATCAATATTCAAGATAAATGAGCTTTCAATAGAAAGTTATTTTCAAGAGTTTTTTGTTCATTTTTTTAGACAATTTTTTTAATATAAAATAGAGGTGTGAAAGTTATTTTCAGTTCTACAATGTATTTCTTTACTTCAAAAATTTATAACTAATTATAATTAACGAATAAAATTATCAATAATTCAAAATATAAACTTCCAAAGTAGGAAAATATACCGATATTTTTTTCTTTTCTTTTTATTTAAATTTTAGGATATAAGATAGGGGGTTTAGAATCTTAACGCACATAGTTTCTAAATGGACACTCTAAGTGATCTCCCAAGGCAAATGTATAAGGGGCTAGTTTCATCACATATCAATAGCAAAAATCAAAATATAGTATGGTTGATAAATATTCTCATAGCTTACTAATGATTATCAATATGACATTTATTTACAAAATATTGCAACAAATTCAATCTCAATGCAAGAATAACACATTATTAGAGGTGCTTAACATTTTTATTCTAAATTCATCCTCTAACATTAGAATACATATTGAATTTTCTAATGCATGTATTAATGGTGAATATTTCAAAATGATGAAATAAAGGTGCTAAAGCCATTGCACTCTGAAATAGTAGGTCTCCAAATAGTATAATGCATACCAATAATTCAGTACACAAGTTAATTCAATTAGTGTGAGACGCACTAACAATTTAATATTGTATTTTACTTTTAGAGCAAAATTTGTTCCCCAAAGTCTATTGACTTTACAACAAAGAAGATACTCCCTTCTTCTTGCAACTATTAAATAAATAAAGATAAAAATACTCTTAACTCCTAAATGCCCAAGGCCTACATTGAGCTTCTTGGAATTTGCTCTAAATTGAACAAAATACCAACATTTTGATAAGTTGTATCAAATTTTTTTAAATTTCCATCATATAAATTCAAACTAAACATATTAGAGATCTCATAGGAAAAGAAAACAGAACAATATCACTTATGGAGTGAAAGATTATAATGTTTGACCATGAGGGTGTTAAAACTACAAAGTAATGTGAAGTCTTTCAATCCTCTTTTCACAAGTAAAATCTAAAAAGTTGGTGACCAAAAATATATGAGGTTAGAGGGCCTAACATGTATAACCCCAATCAATTTATGGCTTCACAAAATCTACTCTATAATTTTCTTAAATGAATTTTGAATGTGATTTTTTCTCCAAAATGTAGTGTATTTGAGGCTCATTTCCAAGAGCTCCCAACTCTACAAAAAGTCAAGATTGCAATGGGTACCCTTGTATGAAATCTTGAATAGAAAAACCACTATCGTTTATTTTCAAGATCGGATTTTTGATGCTGAACTAGACTTCAAGAAGAACTTTCCAAAGATACAAACTACTGAAAATAACAATTTGGTTAGGTTTCATTTAACTTCAAAGTTTTGCAAACACCAAATTTGGGTGCCTTAGGCATTAATAAAAAAAAATGCAATATAAACATAATCACATACTCATACATAACAATAATTATATGGACATATGTAACAACTTATTATTGTGCTATTATATGGTATGCAATGGAATTTTGTAGATTTTGTTTATTAGACATTCAAGATTCTATATTTTTATGTATTTTATTTAGTTTTTAAATTTTAAAGAAGCATGGAATGAAAATCATGAATATTGGTGTAAAGACAACCAAATCAACAAGTCTTTTTTGTAATGTCACATTTCCATTTTGTTGCCATAAATACCAATGTTTAGTAAACAAGTACAAAAAAAATAAAAGTTCGTTGATAGATCTTGAGATCTAATGGATTAAAAACCTTTTTAGCACTCTTAAGTTATTTAACCATTAGTTTGTGTACAAAATTCTATCAATTATAATGTTGTGAGTTTTGTTATGGGCTTAGAAAAGTTTATCAATTGTTTAGTTCATATTATATGTTGGTAGCAAGTTGTGCATGTTGATTCCAAATATTTAATTAAAATAAAATTATCATAATTTTTGGTAGTTAAAAAGTCATTTTTGGCATTCATATTGATGTATGTCCTACTCAAGGTTTACAAATTTATTTTAGAAAATTTCTTGTAGTCTGCTATTCAAAATTACAATTTGGATTCAAGTAGATTGGTCTTTCAACAAAATAATGATTCCAAGCATTCAAGGAAGATTGTGCAAGAGTGGTTGGCATCACAACCATTTCAACTCCTTCAATGACTTGCACAATCTCTAAATTTAAACCCTATTGAATATTTCTAGGCACTTTTCAAACGACATTTGAACAAATTTACAACACATCTAAAAGGAATCTTAAAATTGTGGGAATGTGTGTTTTGTGTATCCCAATTTCAATCAAGAAATTGTAAGGATTACATGGTGTTTTGTGAGAGTATGCCAAGAAGAATTGTTGTTGTGTTGAAGAGCAAGGGCTATTGGAACAATTACTAAAGATTTTATAGTATCTGTACATAGTTTTTCATTTGACTTTGAAGCATACCTTCTTGATATTAATGTAATTTACAAATTTGCATATAATTGAATAAGTTTGTGCAATATCATGTCTAATTTTCAAATCTGAAGAAGAGCTTATGAATTGTTGATGGTTGTATGTTGAAGATGAGTCTATGCAAAGTATACTTAGTATTATTTGTCATTGTACCTCCCCCCAAATAAATGAAAAAAATCCTAGGATACACTCCCTCACATCCTACCCAAAAGAGTATTTATTTGTCTTTATGACTTCTCACTAGTACTTATTTGGCTTTTTGAGAGTATGCCAAAAATGATTGTTGTTGTATAGAAGGATTAGTGTTGTTTAATTAGACTCTATTGCTCTCAAGATCAACTTATAATTTTGAGAATTCAAAATGTTAAAGATTTGTAATCTTTACATTTTGAAATCTCATAATCTATAAATTTGTAGCTTTTCAAATTTCTAAACCTTTAAATTGGTGAAATTATAATTGATAAAATTAATAAATTTAAAAAATCTGATATGTAAATTGAAAATTGAAAATTAATTGAAATGAAATAGTCCTTACTTCTAAATTATTATTGTTTTTGTTTACCAAAATACCAATAAACAATTAGATTGTAGAGAGATTGCAAACTCTACTAGTTTGATTTTTGAAATATCCTAATTTTTTGAAGTAGAGCCTTAGTTTGTTAATAAAACTAAACCTTCACCATTTTGTAGGCCACATCCTATATAATGCTTCAAAGGATATATTTTCAATGATGAATTGAGTGCTCAAGGTAATGTTTGGATCAAATAACTTTGCATTCATCCAATTTAATTCATGCAATCTAATGATTGAAATATTCAAAAAGTGACATTATATTTTGTAACCAATTTGATGAGATTTACATAAAAATATCAATTTGGTCACACATGCATGTTACATATACATATGCATACAATGCAATCAAACAAAATAACAATTATATCATTTGAATTAGACCACCCTTCAATCCAATCTAAAAAAGGTTTGGCACTAAAGCATTGGTATGCTTTCAAAGTAAGGACATACACATTTACACATACTTTCATCAATGCAAAGCCTCCCAAACTTCATCCAAAGCAAATAAATTGCAAGCAATTAATCCCTAAAGGACGGTGCCTATAGCCATGTAGTCAACCTTGAAAGTCCTTCACTTTGTATCTTCCACTTGGCTATTTATCATAGCTTCCTAACATGTTGTGTAGCTTTCTGCCTAGTAATTAATTAAAGTGAAAAAATGAGGCAACCTAAAAATTAATATATTAAAATTAGACAAACTTTAAAATATAATTATAATAAATTAGGCATTTATCCAAGTTATTCTTCCAATTTTTGCATGTTTGTTGCTACTTTCATCTAAGGTGAATTCAAGGGTCAATCTAAAATTTTGGAAATAGAAATACATTTAGTCTAAAGAATTTTTTTTATCATTCCATATTTAGAAACATGGTCATAAATTCTCAACTTTAAATGTCCCTAAAATGTTTATTTAAAGGATTTTTTCAAAATTCCTAAGTCAAGTTTAACTACAATTCAAAAAGCTTCATTCTATTAGTTTTGCTACAAAAATTGTTTTGAATGCCAAAATCAAGATTCAAGGAAAAACCTCAAAGTATTGAAATGCATAGGTTAATATAGTGTTTCTCATAAGTATTCATTCACTTCAAAAATTGCCGTAACTAATTGAGGAATTAGATTTTTCCAACAAATTTGTGACTTGTTGAAGTAAAAAGTAAAACAATTGTATAAAATGATTTTCAAATTTTCAAAATATTTTTTGATTTTTTAATACATGTCTTTTTTTTATACAAGTAGATTCTTTTCAAAAAAAAATTTAGAATATTTTGATAAGAATTTGAAAAATTTTAAAATTTTATTGAATTAAATATTACTTACTAAAATATGACTCTAATTTTTTTCAATTCATATAATTTTTTTCCAAAAATCTCAAAAAAAGAAATGAAAAATAATATAATATTTCTCAATTTGTTTGGAGTGAATTATAACATAAATCATAAATCATAAATCAAACTACATGCCCAAATTTGATTTAAAATCTCTAACTCAATTAGTTATGGCAATTTTTGTTAAGTGTCCAAAATAATTTCAAAAGCCATTGAATAGCATTCATAAAGTTGCACAAAAACACAAATGAAAATCATCCATTCTCAATATCTCAATACGCATAAAGCTTGGTTAACCCTTACTAATAAATGTCAAGGACATTTGACATCCAATGGATGACAAGGAATCCTTGTAGTAGGAGAGAAGCACAATTATTCATCCTTGGAATTCTGTTGTGAAAAGGGGAAGTCTTCTGTAGTAGTTTGACTTCCAATAAGTGCTTTTACTATTTCTAAAGCCCATGATTCACACAGTAATGAAAAGGGATGATTTCCAAGGTCACCCCTTCGTCCTTTTAAGGGTTAATATGCAAAATGTGCCCATGTAATTGGGAAATATCACAACACACTGCAGGACAAATTGCAGAAAAGTCCATGTACAAACTATGCACTCCTGTAGCAACAAATAAGTCTACCCCTGCCATTTAACAATAGCATAGTAGTTGATGAAAAGAAAAGAGTGATGCAGGAACAATAAGAGCTCCAGAAACCCAAGAAACACCTTTCAACCATGAAATGATTTCTTTTTATCCACAACAAAACGTCCTTCCAACTGAATGGAGTGGATTAATAATCAAACCAAACAGACTTCAGGACACACCATGACCACTCAGATGTAAGCCCTCGAGCTCTTCCACTCCATTAACCGAGGAAAAGATTGTGCTGCAGAAATGTCGCTACCAAGCAATCTAAATTCCTGAATGAACCTGCTGGCACAATTTCATCCATCTCATTCTCGGACTAGAAAGCTCATTCTCTTAAAATACTGCTCAGGATAATCGATATAAAGATCCTGACACCGCATTAAAAGTATCGTAAACCAGGCCCTCCAGGCTCACATTAAGCATGTTAAGTCATCCTGCTACCCCTTGTACTGGACCTTCACCACCAGAATCGCTTGCAGACAGTCACTCTTTCACCGTCGAAATGGAACATACAAACATTTGTCTCGGACAATCTTAACCCATTGTAGCCAATCAGCGGCAGTATATGCCACGGTCGATTTGCGGTGGAATGGGTTTAATCTCCGTGCCCAGCTCTTGCTCGATCCGATACCTGTTGCATATTTGACTCAACCGTTACATTCACAGCCACTTTCAAGCTGATTTAAAATATTTTTAATCAAGCAGGAAAGAATCACTTACCGTTCCTGCAGCTGACGCCCAAGTGAAGCAGGAAATTCACTAGTTCGAGCCTACAGGTCAAGAAACAAGAACCACTAACTGGGAGTAATATCTCTAGCCATCTCAATGATAACTAGATATTGAGATGGAAAAGAGATAGACTCTAATCAACTTAGAGATTAAAAAATATTTCACTCACAAGTTAAAACGGTCTTCATACGTGATCAGGTTCACCGCCAACCCAAGATGACCAAACCTCCCTGAGCGACCCACCTGAAAAATAAGGAAAACATTACTAATACGAGTACAGATATCGTGTACTGTGATATGTGGTCATTTGGATGTAGTTGCTAAGGTCAATCCATCAAACAATAGCAAAAAACAAGAATGTCTCTCAATACTATTAACTTGAAAGACATAAGCAAAAATCTCATAATCTAGATATGACAATGACAACGTTTATTCTTGAGAAAAAACTGTGATCTTGTCACTGTATTAAGTATGAGATATGGTGTAGACAAAGGCACCATTTAAATGCATTATTACACCATAAGTACAAAGTTCTTACAAAGGACCTCCCAAGAAGTGGAAGAAAATTATATATTCTACCATTTCACAATTTACAGAGAATGATATTTCCAGTCAAAAACTTAAAGCCCTGTTTCTCAAAAGGTAATTCTCCAGCTGGACAATGATGATAACTAATTCATTGTACTGTTCTAGTTCACCCACTGCTCAAAGAAGCATCGACCAAAACCTCAAATCATATTCCTAATTAATATTACAGGCACAGAAAAAGAAACGAGGGAACTTACTCTGTGAAGATATGTCTCAGAATTCTTTGGAAAGTCAAAATTGATGACAACATTCACAGCTTGAATGTCAATCCCTCTTGTGAACAGATCTAAGCAAGACAACATCCAACCGTTTGATTTCATGCAAGTTATACAAATCATTGCAAGAACGGAAGAAACGTGTCTGCTGCAACAGTGCCCCAAGCTATTAGTGAATGATATAGTAGAAATTAACAAGTTTTGAGTTAATCGGGAAGGAATATCGGCTCTAAGCATTCAGTTACCAGGCCCTGCTTGAACACTCACTTCAACCTCACCCCATCTTAGACGACATATTGAACACTGCAGATAAACAATAGTCCCAATTTCGATCTTTTTCTGAACTAAGACAGGAACTGCGCACTGCTAAACAAGACCATGCGACTGGTACGCCGGTTAAGATTGTTACCTGAAGACACTAGATTTCGGCAAGCCCCATTCCTGAAATCGTGAAACACTCTGTTGCGATGTGACTGTAGCATCTTGGCATGGATGTAGAAACAAGAATATCCAAGTTCGGTGATCTTCTTCGCGAGCAGTTCCACACGATTCACTGAATTGCAGAAGATGATCGACTGGTTAATTTGTAGCTGCGAGACATCATCAAGAGTTCGTTGGTTAGAATCCCACTGTTCCAGGTTGAAAAGTCAAACTTTCGTCAAAAACTCAGCTGTACACCAGCAGAACTCACAACAGCACCAGTGATGAAGGTAATCCGATTGAAACTCCTCGTTGCTAAGGATGTATCTAAAACAATGTTCTCTATCACAGTGACTGAGATGCAGGGGTCACCAGAACTCGATACAATTGATTTTAGTAACCACGCCGTGTCGTGCAGGGTTCTCAAATACAATTGAAAAGGACATGGTCACAATTGCTACACACGCACTTCACAACAAAGATAAAAGGACCACGAAATACCTTGGAGAACAATGTATTCAAGCAGTGAACCTTCTGCCTCTCTTCCACAAACGCGTAGTACTGAGTGATACCCTTCAAAGTCAGCTCATCCATGAGGTTGATTACATAAGGCTTCCGCAAAAATCTGTCCTTGAATGACTTCACTGTAACTGGAAATGTGGCAGAATATAACAAAATTTGGCGGTTCTCAGGTAGAAAACCGATCAATTGCTCCACTAGAGGCTGGAACTCTGGAGACAGAAGCTTGTCGGCCTGCACAAAGGAAATTGATGAACGACACAGCCCTTAGTACATACCTATTACTGTGATCGTACATGAGTTCTGTTCACTCTTAATATACATTCTAGAGTACTGTGATAGACTCTTACATTCAACGAGATCACAGACATGGAGAGGGATAACACAGATAGATACCAAAGCACCGAGAAAAACATCCCCTTCGATGATTGCAAGACCCAAATTATTTCAGACTATCATCTGACATTAAGAGGACGTATTGGTGGCGTTGAAGGTCAAGAAGAAATGAGAGTAACAGGTTGCAAGGAAAAAGAGTGCTAAAGCTCAACTTACTTCATCCATGACCAACATGGTACATTCTTTGAGGTTGCACACTCCTTTGTTGGCAAGATCTAGGACGCGCCCAGGTGTACCTACCAACAGGTGCACTGGCTGGTACAGGCGCATAATGTCATCACGAAGACTGGTGCCTCCAGTGGTTACCATAATTTGTATATTCAGGTGTTTGGCCAGCTCTTTGCACACCTGAGAAGTTTGAAGTGCAAGCTCCCTTGTAGGTACTAAAAGCAAAACTGCAAATACAACCCACCATTTTGTAAGACTTGGCAAGAAAGGTATCCAATTTTCTGCTAAAGGGTGTTCATCAAAATATCGAGTACCTTGTAATAAAATAAAAGTATCTCAAAGTCGAAGAGAGCACCTGCAGCAATATCCAATCAAGGCTACCCTAACTGAAAGTCAATACATACAGGACTCATCGATTTAAGCAAAACCCCGAGAGCTCAATAATGAAGAGAAGATTAAAAAAAATCAAAATCAAAGTAATAGCGTTTGACAGCGAAATAAGGAACCTTGAACGGCGTTCTTATTCTGATCAATTTTCTCAATTGCAGGAATGCAGAAGGCCGCGGTTTTCCCAGTCCCATTTTTCGCACGAGCAAGAATATCACTTCCTGTCAAAGCGATGGGTATACTTTCTTCTTGAATGGGAGAAGGTCGCTCAAAACCCTTCTCATAGATACCCATCAAGAGTTCACGTTTAAGGAAGTAATCCTCAAATTCATTGCCTTTTGTGGCGGTGACATCCTGCAAAAGACATGTGAAATATTACAAAAATGAATACTGTAGAAAAATTTGAAACTCCTCAAGTCCAGACGTGTTCAAATACTGAAAAGAATTTGCGGCACAAAGATCTTGCAAAAACATGTATACTAGAAATACTCTTAAGCCAGTTCTTCCGGAATCCATGACCTACCAAAATATAATACGAAAAAATTCTGAAGTCTTCGTATATCTCACCTCGGTCTTGTATCGAGCATCCGGAGGTGGCAGCTTCAGTTGTGCTTTCCAATCTTGCGAACTAAGCCACATGGATCCATGTAATAAAAATCAGAAAGCATATTAGATCACAACAAGTATTCACTTCAAGAATAAGTAGAAATGCCTCTGCAGAACCATGACTTTAACGAAGACCATGAACGAGTACTGAGCCAAAGATCTCCGCAGAAATGCAACGCCATTCGCTAACTATCGTTTTAAAACAGAAGGTGAGAGATTGGAAACAGAAATATAACTAAAAACAAATAAACACGCTCATGATAGCAAGCGCTCAGTCTCTAACAATGAAACCCTTGTGCTGAATCGTCTAGATGCATCACCAAAGAAGAAAGAAGGGCCTTATCCTCGATTCAGAAGGGAACCTGTATCAATAATTGACTAATTTCTCGAGTGAAAGCCATCTGCTCTGTTCAAGAACTGATTATATCATAGCCTCAAATTGTTACAACAAACAATCTGACCACACACAAAACCTCACAGGAATGACAAAGCAACGCAGAGATTTCAGGTTGTAGAACGTCATCACTAAGCAGGAGGTATGAGATACACACTAATTATCCTCAAATTCGTCAATCTGCGCACATGCGAAGGTCACTAGCGAAGCGATCTGCGATTTACTGTAATGCCAAACAAGAGAATTTGAAACATTGCCTCTGACAGAAATGACTCTCAACTCCCACAATCACCTGATGACTTCAAACAGATAAATGCTTAATGAATACCAAAATAACTCAGGAAAAGGAAAAAAAAAACTCCACCAGAGAAAATGGCATTACCACGACTTAGAAAAAACCGAGAACAAATCAATCACAACAAACCTTCAATAAAATTCACTGCTGTACAACAGATTCACACAATTCCCTTAAACATTAATTCACGTGCACCCGCTGCATTTTAAACGATGCCACACAGTGAAATACATATTCGGGTTGCAAGCACCACACGAGGATCTACCAGGGGCAAAAAAGATTCGAAAAATAAAAACCCGATGTCAGTCCCCCATTTGTTCCTTCAGCTCCTTCCAACACTTGATTGCTACTCAGACGTAAACACTCCCCGCATTCATAAAACAAGAAAACGTTCTCCGAAACCGAAACACTAATTAACCCTAACCCTGCACACTACGAGTAAAGAAAACCAATCAAACACGCGAAATCTGGCCGAACACATCCATGCACGCACACCGAATGATCCAAGCTCATCTTGATTGTTAACCCTGACGCACAAAGAAGCATGTAGCACATCTCAACAAGAGCACGCAAATCCATTGCCCTCACGTGGAGCCTCTAACCCTAAAGCAGAATGGGAGAGGAGCGGTACTTGGCGGTGTTGAGGCTGGCGTTGTTGTTGCTGTTACTGCTACTGTTGTTGCTGTTGTTGTTGTGTCTGGAAACATTGGACGACGAAGTCGCTTTGTGAGCTGTGGTGGTGGACGTGGGAGCAGGCCCGGCCCTAGAAGTGGCCATTACGGCCTCCCTGCTTCTGCTTTTCACTATGCGCTGCTGTTCTAAACTTTGTCCGCCAGAACTGCAAGCAAGTATTCTCCCCTTCGTTTCCGGACCGTAGAGTCCTCCTTCACTTCCACTTGCGGCAACAAGGAGACTTCGGGAAACCACAACAAACGCCCGCCTGCGCAAAGAAAACGAAGGCGCCCAAAGCCCCCGATGGAAGCCCTGGCTGGCTGGCGGGTCGCGCGCGCGGTTGGGATGGGGCGGGGAACGGGGCGCGGAACCGCGCGTCTCGTCGTCTTGATCCCGTCCACCTGCGATTATCCTCTTGCTGCAGTTCGACTGAAGAATTAAGGTAGTAGGTCCATAAATCGACCATCTAAGAGCTGGAATTAAATTTTGGGGGGGACGTAAAGCTTCTCAAGATATTTTTCAGTAAATTTCCCTTGAAAGACAACTGCAATGGGCATCTAACCCAAGTCGTTTCATACTTTTTGGAGCTTTGTGGAATTAGTTATGAAATTTTGAAGTTGAATTGGCATAGGGCTCAAAAATCGACCACCTCCTAAAATGTACATTGTTTGTACATCAATGAAGGCTACGAAAAAGAAACATGTACAAATAGTGCATATTTCAAGAGGTGGGTGGTTTTAGAGCCTGTGTGCTTTTAGAACCTCCTACCTTACCAGGTGCAAACTTATTGGAGAAGGTCCACTTTTCCCTATCCAAAAAATAATAAGGTTAGGTAAATACCACCGTAAATCACCACTAGGAAATGCGTCATTTACTTCCGAGACAAATTATTTTCTATAATCTTGTGCTTGCAGGGAAATTTGTTGTAACTAAGGATTATTGGGTTTTTATCGACCTCTACAAATGATCTGCACAACAAATTTTAGGATCTTGTTGGAAGTCAAAATAGGATTCTAGATTCTCTTATAGTGCATGTTTTGGACAATATATGAACAAAGTATGAATTTCTAAGTGTTGAAAGTAGGTGTAATGAAATGCAACTCTAGGCTCTCATGAATAGAGCTTGTACATTGTAAAATTTGTCGGGGTCAATTCTAGAAAGGGGTTACAATTAGGTGTTGTTACCTTAAGTGTACTTATAAGTGCACCTATAATTGACACTAATAGCAATTAAATATACAAAATTCTACATAGAAGTGTGCAATAGTTAGAAGAGGTTTGTCAAGTGATGTGACATCTCCTTATATAGAAGACAAAAATACAAAATTCTACATAGAAGTGTGCAATAGTTGGAAGAGGTTTGTCAAGTGATGTGACATTTAGTATTAAAGCATATCACAATGTGTTATTTACTAGAACCATGTAGAGGTTCACTCTTTGTTTTTGTCAACTATGATTGGGGTACTTAGGCTATGAAGCTTCTTTAACTTGTCATTCTTGTCAAGTCAAATTTTGTGTGTACTTGTTTTAGAAAGAGAAAGCTTCTTTTTGTGGATTTGTAACTATGGTGATTTAGTCATTTATAAAGCTTTGAGATTTCTCTTGGATTCTTCCTTAGTAGAAAGAAAACTATTTGGCTACTTGTGTGTTTTAAGATTAGTTCTTTATTCCTTGAGAGGATGTTTTTGACACTCTCTTGTATTGATTTTGAGTGATGTTTTGAGTGACAATTGTGGCTACACAATGTGTTGTATATGGTGATTTGTAATTTACATGACAAAAAAATTAGAATCATTAGCAAATTATTTTTTTGCAAAAAACTTGTGAAAAGCTAAAGTGGCAAATTTATGACTTCTAGAAGACTTTTTTTAACATTGAACTTGAACTTATGGGTTGGTTTTAGTATGACAAAAAGATAAAGCTAGTCCTAAAATGTAGTCTATCTCTACTCACATAGATGTAAAAGCATCATGAAACTTGACAAAGGCAATTTCCACTTTGGAGAACTCCAAAATTCATTTTTTATTCCAACACAATACAAAGGTTTGCTCTTACTATTGTAAAACATACATTATTTTTATTGGAGCCTATTTGCAAGTGAAAGAGAATTCCATTGCACTTTAGAATGCATTATAGTGTGGATATCATATGCATAAATTATGAAATTTCAAAATATTCCTTGTAGGTATATAAAAATTTGACACTAGGTTCACTTGGGCTCTTGTGTTTTCATTGTATATATCTTGAATCATCAATATCTAAACTTCATTGTCATTTTTTGGTTCAATTGTAGGTATAATTTTTTAGATAGTGATGATTATTGGTGCATAATCATACTTTAGGTATTGTTTTCCTCAAGTTTTAGGTTTGGAGATTCCCATTTTTAATTGAACATTTTTTTATTGTCTTTGATATAAAGGTATATTATTAGATGTATTCAATAGTAACAAATGTTTTCCTTCATATTGAGTGCAATCCAATAGTACATGGCACTTCTAATTTGAATCATTGTTGCCCCTCTCTACATTTCAAAATGGTCATGTACATATTCTACTTGTTTCATGTCATTTATGAGCATTATAAGGCTTAGACTAGAATATGACATCCAAATAAAATATAAAATTGTTAAATTATCATATTCTAGCATATATATATATATATATATATATATATATATATATATATATATATATATATATATATATATTTATTATATTTTAGGAATTAAAAATAGGATATTGTAAATATTATTCCCAACATACCTAAGGGCTTGAACAAAAGTTTAAAAGACTACTTTTGAAAATTTGTGATAAATATTTGAAATTCTACAAAAACATCAATGTCATTGATTCATATACAATATTTTGTTGGTACATTTCATGATTTTTCATAAATCTTAATGAATATCAATTGGATGAAGTGCACTTTGCACAATATTAACCATCTACACCATAGATGGTTGAGCAATTAGGGATCAAATATAATTTCCCGTATAATTTTCAATTCTAAAGTGTCAAAAATCAACTAAAATGATTGTTGAAAATAATACCCTTTATTAGAGGTTGTTTGTAGTCAGGGTTTTTAGATTAGATTCATGAATCATTTTGAAGTCCTTGATAATCTTAACTCCAAAGTGCTTACGTGCATTAGAAAGAATTTAGTGTTTTAACTCCAAAATGACCCAATTCATTAGAAATAAGTGAAGGCCTTAAAAAAATTGTGTCCTTTTGTCTATCATTCATTACGCTCAATATATTCTCCAAGTCCCCCATGTCGTTTCCACCATTCTCAATCTTATAGTGCTCAATAGACTTATAGAGGTGGAGGCTTCTTAGGTTAATTTTTTTTTAATTCACATTTTTAAGAGTTTTGCAACATTTTACTACATGAAAAATTTACTTGAAATTGATTTTGCAATCTATAGTCAAAGTTTATAGGTCAATACAACCAACAAATGTTTTAGCATTTGGGTCAATGTAATATGCAATGTAAACTTCATAGAAACCCTTTATAAGACTCCATGCATCTTGATAGATGAAATGATTGATAAGTATACATCAATTATACTTGGCTATCTATAGCTATCATTGTAAATGTGTTTGTAAATGCGAATTATAGAAACAACTCCTAATTTGAACAAGATAATCACCTAAGTTTGACCTAGGATTATCTTCGAAAGATGGCAAGGATGATTCCAAATAGAATTAGCATCCAAAATAAATAAAGATTTTTAAAAAATTTGTTGTAAAAAATTTGAGTCAAAAGGTTTTAAATAACATTCTATTAACAAGAATATTTAAAAATATATATTTCATAATGATATTATAGGCTATCACTTGAATAGACAATCATCCCTTGATATAAGATACAAGCTTGTGAGTGAAAATGGACTCATTCTACGTGATTGTCTTTTTCCTATAATTGAGCAATTCAGTCATTGTATAAAATTGATGGTTTAACTTGCAATGGATCAAGGAGACCACTTTGGGGTTTTTTTCAAAATGAGGCAATCAATTAATGTCTCAAATTTTGCAAGAAAATTTTGGAAAAATGTATAGATATTAATAATTTGAATACCTTTGATTTTTCCTTAAATTCTTAGAATTTTGTTTATTTTTTAAGAAGATACGACATCTTTTGTGAATTTGATGTCAACCAAGAGACAAAATCCTAAATACAAAGGCTTGAGGGCATAGCTAATGTCCATGTTTAGCGAGAAATTCTTACCCTCCAAGGCTTGTCAAGTCTATTATAGGTTCGTCAACATGGAAAAAATGTCAAATGAATGGATTTAGCTCCAATGGCACAAAGGTTATTGTTCAAGCCAATGACACAAAGGATTACCATCATCCCATCAACCCCATCCCAATTTGTTGTGGATGAAAAGATGGGAGTCAGGGTTACTATTCAATCCACTAGTATAAAGGACACAAAGGATTACCATCATCCCATTAAACCCCATCTCCATCTCCATAGTCTCTATCATTGATGACGGGATGGAAGTTAGGTTATTATTCAATCCAAGGATACAAAAGATTATTGTTCACTACACTGATACAAAGGCGTTTTATCATCCTATCAAATCCCATCTTAGTCTTGGTAGTCTTTCGCGGTCTTTGTTGTAGGTGATGGCATGGAAGTCAAGGGACCCATTTTACTATGATGTGCCTTAGATAGTGATGGTCTTTATGCTTTGACCCCAAAATCACAACATTTTTTTGGGAATTTTTTACTTTTTTATGCTACATAGTGCATTACATTACCTATATGTGGACTAAATGAATTCTATAAAAATAAAAATATTGTATAAAAATTGCCTCTATAATATTTATTGTAAAGAATTGGAGTTTTTTCAAAACAAAAATGACTCATGATTTTTTTAGTAAGCTCTAGGTACCTATAATCTCATAATTTAGCAAGCACATATCCAACTTCACAATTTCAAATTGGACACCTAAAAGGAAAGAAGGAGTTTTGAATTACTAAAGAAAGAGTTCACACCTTGAGTACATACAAAAAAAATACATTTGCATATACTTTGATTGTTATAATATAATAGACTATAATTCATTAGACTTTGAAATTTAGAAGACACATGCAAAACAAGGTAAGAAGAAGAAGTATTGGTTAAATTGTTTAAAAGAATAATTGAATTTTGCTTCTATCTCCATCAAGTTTATGGAAAGGGGTTGTTTTCAATTCAAGGGTCTAAATACAAAGTAATTTTAGGAATTAAGCATTGTTCTTTTCTTTGAGTTAAAGCAATCAAGTTATTCTGGATTGTTGTTTGGTGGAATAGTTTCAAAAAAAAAATTTAGTGCAAATTGTTTGCAGCTAAACTATAGTCTAATAAAAGCCTCACATTTTTTTATTATGTAAACCTTTCTTATGCGAAAATTATAATTTTTTTTTTCATATTTGATATTTGATATTTAGTGTAATTTATTATATATATAATCAAATTACAAAGAAATAAATATTTTTGTTCTTATGATGAGAATCTATGCCTTGTAATTTTTAGGATAAAAATCTATTAAATAAACATTTTCAATTTTGCATTGATGATGTTTTAAATCTATTTTGTAGTAGGAAAATAAAATTTATTTATAGATGACTTATTCTAACTTATGATAAATTGTGTAAATTTAGGTGAATCTAACATTTGTCTATTCAATTAATATAGTATTTTGGCAATTGTCAAACAATTAATATAATATTTTGGTAATTGTCAATCAATTGAATAAGAATCATGTGCCTTAAAGTTAAAACTAAACAGTCAATGCATATTTATACAAGTCATCTAACAATTTTTGAGGTTTAAATTCCAATTTTGATTTGCCATAACTGACATCTTTGGTCCAAATCGATCAATCAAATTTGGATAAAAATTTAACAAGCCAAATTTCTCTATCTTATAAGTCAAAATTGAAAAATACTCAATAACTTATTGCAATATTAAGGTAAATTATAGTCAATAGCACAAGTATAATAGATGAAACTATTTTGATTTGGTTTCCAAATACATCAATCTTAGAAAGATCATTTATACAATTCACATTTTTAGAAAGATTGAATTATGTCATACCATATTTGAATTTTGGCCCTAAATTCCTATTAGGTTGTTTGGTTAGGTAGCAATTCATGAATGAAATTTAAAATTTTGAAAAAATTTGTACTTCATAAATAATTTTAAACATTACATTAATTCTAGTGACAACTTTAAGGTGGGAGTTGGTTTAGCCAATTTTTGGAGTGACCTTTGAAATTTTTGTATTGATATATATAAGGTCTATTTTGTGACTATAGGATGCCTTTTAGTCAAGATTCAAATTGATGCCATAACCAAAATGGTAAAATGAAGTTAAGACAAAAATAATGGAATTTTAAATTCACAAGGTTTTGAGGGAACCAATGAGAAATTTGGGATTCAATTAATTTATAAATCAAAGGCTTAAAGAATTTAAAATATAAAAAAGAAACATGAAAGCTAAAAGGTTTTTGAAGCATCCAAAACTTTGAGGTTTTTGTATTGACAAATATAACATTGAACACTCACTACCACAATGAATTCAATCTCCAAAGAATAAGCCTATTACCACTTTTCTATACTTCATTTGCAACTATTGTAAATATGATTTTTTGTATTTATATTTCAGAGATGTGATTACATGTCTTCTATTACTTGAAAGAAATTTGCATTTTTTGTGTAAATATAAAATTACAATGAATTTCTAGATAAAAAGTGAAACAATTCATATTAGATGCAATTGATGCTCAAAAAAATATAAAAAATCAATATCCATAGGCTTATAACCCAATATAGAATATAGTGGTGCAAATTTTTTTACCTTGTCATTCTAAAATTAGAATTTCAAAACTCCATGGTTATAAACCTAAAGTTTAAATTGCTATAAAATTCTAGTGATAACCTTTAGGTTTATTTAAGAAAAAATTTAGAATGACCGTTGGGGTTTTAATAGCTATAGGGGCTATTTGAAGTCAAAACTAAAAAAATGGTAAAATGAAGACAACAGGATTTTCAAGCCACAACAAAAATAATGGTATTTCAAAGCCACTTGACTAAAATTGAAGCCCACAAAAATTGTCATTTGAGGGAGTTGAAAAGTTTTTTGAAGGAACCAATGGAAACCCTGGGTTTCAATTACTTTTCAACCATACGATTTGAATCTTTTGGAGGTTTTTTATTGACAAATATAAAGCTCAATGTTGGCTATTAGTCAATGTACACCTTTAAAGCTAATATGGTGAATTCATGGTTGCCAAGATTTCTATATTAGTTAAAGTCTAGAGACTTTTAATCCTTAGAAGCTGAGCCCACAATTGATTTTTTCAAACTTCATTTTACAAGAACCTATGAATGTGATTTTTTGAATTTATTTTTGGAGATGTCATTATATGTCTTCTATTAATTGCAAAAATTTCATGGTTGGGGGATTTTTTTTCAAATTATTGTGAGTTTTTGAATAACAATTAAAACAAATATAGAAAATACTATTGATGCTCAAAAAAATTGAAAATCTCTACATAGGTTTATATTATAGTATTGAACATCATGGGGCATTTTTTTTACTGTGTAAATCTAAAATTTGAAAAACAACACTCTATGTTTGCAAATTCATTTAAAAAAAATTGCAAGCCAATATTTTTAGAATTTTTTCTATATTCTAAATAAAAATAAAATTATAAATGAACAACCAAAGAATATTAATAAAAAATTGATTACCAATAGAAATCTAATGCATTTTAGGCTCCATTGTCCGTGCAAAAATTTCCATGCCAAGGTCTTTTGATTCAAAACAGGGTTCCAAAACCTTTAGTCAAGCATCATTAGCAACGCATAGAGTAGCGCATCCCTATTTTGCATATAAAAATCACATGTGATCGTACTTTAATAAATTTTATAGACTTGTCTAATACCTACAATCAATTTGTTTTTAGTCCAAAACAAATCTAGTAGTGTATATAGAATATTTAGCCCCTAGGATAAAAATCCAAAACTTCAACTATAAAATCAAAATACTAAAGCAATGCTTCACCATGTACTTCATTTCCCTTGACTCTAACTGTTATTTCAAAAATTATGTAGAAAGCTAGTGTCATACTTTCCAAAAGTTGCGTTTTTTGCATAAGAAGTCGATCATCCAAAAAAATTTAATAAAAAAATCCAACGGTCAATATTTTCTACAAGTAATTCCTTGCATGCCAAACAATGGAGTCTTTACTTTTGTATGTTTAAAATTCAAAAATTCAAGCATATTCATGTGCAAAAAAATACCAAAGTGGGACAACTCATTGGAAACCTCTATTGTCAAGAAGTTGTTAGGCCTTGAGAGGTTAACTAGTCATTTGGTTGAGGATTAATCATATTTAGAAGTTGATGATGACCTAATTTTTTAAATAGGTTTGATTATGAAGATTTAATTGGTCAAAATTTACGAACAAGGTTAGGATTAGTATAAGCTTATTCTCTAAGAATTATGGATTTTAAGTGTATCAAAGGAGGTTGAAGAAAATTGTTTGGATTCTCAAGTCTCAACCCCTAAGCACTCAAGCAACCATTTTTAGGTCACTACCTCATTTTAGGCAACAATTTCGGTCAAGAATTTTTTTTTTCAATTTTTCAATTTTTAATTAAAAAAATATATTGGATTGTCTTTAAATGTTTATATTCAAAACTAAGATCGCTACAATGAAACAAAAATTATAAGAAAAATAACACAAAGTGTTTAGAATTGGCCTAGTGTTGAAAAACTTACTATTTAGGAAAAGTATTGGTGTTCTCATTACTAGATCTTATACATTTCTTCACAAATTGATAGAGACCACTATTTTGACCAATAAAAAAAATTCAAATGCTACAGATGGAAATTGTATTTTTGATGAATTTTTGAAGTTATATCTTCAAAATTCATTTGAAGAAAATTTAAAATAATTTTATAATTTTGACCATACAAATACTTTCTACTTTTTACACTTCACATTATCTTCTTTGATCCAAACTTCAATAAAGTTATAGAACCTATATTTTATAACACATTTGTGTATTGTCCAAACCCTTTGGGCTATTAGGGGTTAAAGATGCGGGTTGTAAGATATTTCAGCCATGAAGTGACCAAATGCAATTTTGAATAAATCGCTCATAGTCAAGTCAAATGTACTAATTGTTTTTATAGCTACATTTTAGACCTCATTAATTGTAGTAAATGTGGATGATACAAGTAACTTTTGCCTACAACAATCCGTTTGTGATTTCAAGTCTCTAAGTTTAAAAAGTTATGAATAAAATTAAGAGGTGGCTAGGAAAAAAAATTGTCATATGTTATGTTTGCACTAGTCCAGAACTTTCTATTAGAGACTACAAATTACAAACAAGGATTTTTGGGTGAAAGTTAACTTGATTTACCACATTTTTTTAGTTGACCACAATTTGAAAAAAAGTTGATTTATAATGCTTAGTCAGGTATGAAGTTTGATTGTGATTGCAATTAACTAGTTGCATTTTTTCTTGGAGTGGTCAAGCTACCACCTTGCTTCAAATATCTCATATCCTTTGAGGATTGATGAAGAACCATGAATTTACTATAAGAAAAAACTCTTCAATCTCCTTTCTCATATGTCTTTTGGAAATTATTGGTTAATATTGGAGATGTAACCAATAATTTTCCAAAACATCAAATCATGACTTTTTAGAATTATTTTTTTAATGAATTTGCTAATCATTTACATGTACACCAAAGAACTTTAACTCCTAGATACCCAAGGCACTAAATTACGACATTGACTCTACTTTGAAATCTATTTTTAGCATCAAAAATTCAAGTTTGAAATTAAATGATTATGATTTTTTATTCAAGATTTTGTGCAAAGGTGTCCTTTGCAAATCTTGATTTTCTAGTGTTGAAGGCTCTTGGAAATGAGCCTCAAATACACTAGATCTTGGAGAAAAAATTGTGTTAGAAATTCATTTAAAAATAATTTGGACTAGATTTTGAGAAGCCACAGATTGATTGGAGTTACGCATGTTATATCCCTTAACCTCATACTT
The DNA here is from genome assembly GCA_947034895.1 of Rhytidiadelphus loreus. NCBI lineage: Eukaryota > Viridiplantae > Streptophyta > Bryopsida > Hypnales > Hylocomiaceae > Rhytidiadelphus > Rhytidiadelphus loreus. Next base: position 30,974,576 of record OX344761.1, read on the forward strand.
TTTCAGATATGGCATGTGAAAAGAGGATTGAAAGACTTCAAATCAATTTCATAGTTTTAACACCCTCGTCATCAAACATTATAATCTTTCAATCTAAAAGTAATATTGTTGCTTTTCTCTTTCCCATGTGATCTCTAAAATGTCTAGTTTGAATTACACTATAACAAAAGTTGGTATAAAAGAACCGTACTCAACATTGAGAGCGGTTCTTTTAACCACCATTTTGCACAGGCCCTAAATGACTACAGAATCTTCTTTTAGAATTTTTGAACTCAATTTTTTGTCTTTGGGGGCTTATAATACACCGTTGGAAAGCTCTTGAAATTACCTTTTCAACGGTGTATTATACGCCCAAAAATTCAAAAAATTGAGTTCAGAAATCTCAAAAGAAGATTCTGTAGTTGTTTATGGCCTGCTCAGGATGGTGGTTAAAAGAACCGCACTTGGTTTTGAGTGTGGTTCTTTTTTACCAACTTTTGTTATAGTGTTAGTATGGTTATAAATTTTTTTAAATGATAAAACTTATCAAAATGTTGTCTTTTTGTTCAATATAGAAAAAATTTAAAAAGCTCAAAAAGGCCATGGACATTTAGGGGTTAACATTGAACACAAAATATTTAATTTATTTAGTTTTTGTTTTTGAGGTTCATGTTCCATTGTGTATTTTTTTTTTTTTAAATTTATGTTGTAAGATTTATTCAACCACTTAATAAAATTATTAGCACGTTACTTATTAACCTAGAATATTGGTGTTAACAATGATCTTTAAAACTTTACTTAACTTCTTTTTCTCAATGTCTCTACATACATCTTCAACAAAAATAGGGATCTTCATAGAAAGTAATAATTCATGACATCTTTGTGAGGATGGTAATGATCAACATACGCATATACACAAAATCATCTTCTAGATGTTAAAGTTTACAAATATTAGACATGTCTAAAAATGAGATGTACGGTAGGAGGGAAAAGAACAATTTTGGTTATGTGTGCTCAGTTAATTTCTTAATGCTTGAGGATTTTAGACAAAATCTAGATAATTATAATATGTACTTTCTTCAACATTTTGCAATTTATATATAGTAGTACAAATGTTAAATATGAAGTTTTAAAAATTAATTATTTGATTTAATTTGAAAACTTATTTTTAAATTTTAGTCAAATCAATTTTAAAAAAATTAACTTTTTTAATGCATCAAAGGTACAATTTCTATTTTTAGCACTTGAATTTTTGTATGATAGGCTAAATCTATGATGTTATCAAAATTACATAATATAAACACCAAATGCATCTAGTAATACAAAAACATTATTGTATTTATTAGAATTGAAAACATTATAGAATTTCTTTGTACAATGAATTTTTTATCAAAGAAAAAATTTGAACCATTAACTGATTTATATTTTTTTATAAAATTCAATACACATCTATATAAAATCATCAACATTTATAGATATGGAAACATCCTTTTGCATCATCTACAATGTCCATCACCTTGTTTTTGACATTTCAAATTGAATGAAAATTGGATTTGAAAAGAATGAAAGTCACACATGTATGGCACTTAGCCTCTAGGCTTTTATTTTTTTAATCATTATTATTGTTTCTTGCGATCGACTTTGGATTCATTGATAGGTTCAGTTGGAGGGGCAACTTCAGTTTCAACATTGGATTTAGTATTGGAATTATGTATGACTGGTGGAGTGATTATCATATTTCTACGTGGATTGTTTTTAAGTAAAAATGCTGCCAACCATTCAGCTGGGTCACTTGGCCTGAGACACAATGTTTTATTATTTTCATTTACAATATTAGTTTTTTTTAAATGAAATATAAATGGCACGAAACTTCCTTAGAAAAATTTAGAGTTGGTTATTTCATCAGAAAGTTTCATACTATCAACAAAAGTTCAATTTTAAACAAATGTTTTAAACATTCATTCTTAAATGAATGGCTTAAGAAGATGATTATTACCTTGCTTTTGCCAAGTGTTGTAAACCTTGTAGTAACATTGGAACAATGCCAGTTCTCTCCTACATTTAATATCATTTAGTTTATTATTTGTTTTGTATGGCAAAATAATATCCACCATCAATCTTTAAAAAAAAAGCATAACATTATTTAGCAAGGCATAATGCACGCATTTAAAAATGCAAAAGGTTAAAAAATTTAAATATTTTGATTATCAATCAGTAATCAATTTTGAGATTGGAGATTCAACAGACTATTATACTAGTGAAAAGACATTGACATTATACAATCAAGAAACAAGTAGGACAAACATTGGTGAAATATATAGTAGGATTGTCTCAATCTTTCGTTTTATTTTTTAAATTAATATTCATAAAATAAAATTTATTTATTTATTTTGACTCAACTAATGAATAAATTTTTTGAAGTGATGATTTTTAAATTTGAGTGAAACTTTTAATTTTTAAATATTAATGTATTTTTTAAAATAGAAAAAAGATGAATAACCATGCTATGCATCCACCTACATCTACAAATGATAGAGTTGACACTACTTGCAAATGTTTTTTCTTATGAGTTGATTTATCTATAGTAGCATTGGACTAAACTTTCAATTTTATATAAACTAGAAAGATTCCCTACTACTAATGTGTAAATAACCTTCTAAAATACTTAACCTCTAAATTTTTATTGTCCTCTAAATTTTTATTTTTTCTCCATTATAAAAATTAATTAATAATTTACTATTTAAAAAATAAAACAAAATAGAATGATATTGTATAAATTGAATATCTTGAATAAAAATTAATTGAAACATAAAACTAAATTATATATATAGGTGAAACCTAAATATTTTACACATATTTATAATAGATTATCATTTATTATAGTAATAATTTGCTAATAAAATATTTTCTATGATAATAATGTTGTTATTTGTAATGTGCAAAAAAATCACAAATAAATGACTAAAAGTTTAATTCCTTTTAGTTTCATTAGGCTACACTATCTCAAAGTCCAAATTTCACGGCTAAACTTTCTTGCATCAATACATATAAAAGCTAATCATTTTACTTTTGCATGCATTAGTCTCACCTTTTTCATCTAAATTATTTCCATTCCTCTTGAATGTAGGCAATGTTAAATATTAACTAAATAAATGATGTTTTTCCATCAACTTGTATATAGAAATAAATTAGAGACAAAATGTAAACAACTTACCAAATAAATTCTCATAGGTTCAGCACGTAAAACTACATTTTTCCTTATCTCTAATGCTAATTTTTGTGCTTCCCGACCCTGTAAAAATATTCATGATAGTATTGATAAAATTTCCTTTAAATATCATTATATAAAAAATGTCATTTGATTTTTATTTGTTCTTTATAGTATCTTAGAATATACCATTTAGAGGTACGTGGTTACAAAAATACAAAATAAGGACCCCTTAAGTTTTAAAGACATAGAATCCTAGGTCTATAGTAAAACACAAGATAGAATAAATATTCAAAGACTTGAATATAAAAAATAATTTTAAAAGCGATTTAGGATTATACCCATTCATTTGTTCTATGTAATTTAAGCTTAATTTGTATCAAAGAAATTTCAAAAGAATTGATTATATAATTTTAAAATCATAATGATGTGCTATTAATTAAAATAAATCAAGGTAGTATGATAATGATTTATTCATCCTACTAAGTTTTTATATTATTGTAAAATAATGAAAATGCAATTGCAATTCATAATTTAGATTAATTTTTGCATGCATTGTTTTAAAATATACCACTCAATTTGTTGCTTAAAAAATATGAACAAGTTTTTATCATAATTTTTTAACATAAACAAAGTAAATCTAATGGATGTAGAATGAAATTTCAATCAAACATAATAATGATTTAATAATTTACAAGTCTTTAAACAACTTTTCAAGCTATTTTGAAATTTTCACAAATAACATTCATGAATGTTCATTGAAACTACAACTAAAGAATGTTTCTACCTATATAAATGTCGAATGTTTTAGATTTGACATGTACCTCAATAGGATCATCAAACCACATTTCATCAAATGTTGGAGGAGGTTTTTGTTCTTCCCCTCCATTTGGGATTCGATCTCCATTTTCACCTCCTTTAGTAGAAAAGAGATTCAATACAATTAGCCAATAAATTATATAAAAGTTCGTTATAAAAGAGTAAAGCAAGGGAAAACTTGAACCAAAATTGTGGTAACTTCTAAAGCCAAAGCTTGAGCAAGAGCTTGAGCTTACCCACAAGTGGAGTTGCAAATGTAGTTTCCTTCATACTTGTTTTTTTAGCAGGCATGATTTTTAAAGAAGCTTTTTGAACTTAGTGCAATACAATGACAATATAATTTTCCAAAAAAGGTCTTCAAATAATTTGAAGGAAGATCATTTAAAATAATGAAGACATTTGATGTAACAATGTTTCAACATATTTATTTAATAAAAACACTTTAGTGACTTTGTCAAATTTATTTTGGTATGATTTATGAATCTTTAAAATTTCAAGTATAATTTATTTAGGAAATTATTGTGAGATGGTCTTGTAAAAAATTCACAAACTATTTCATCAATTCATATATAAATAATGAATACAATGAAACGTTGAAAAATAATAAATGAATAGATTAGTTTAAGTTTAAGTTTTTGGATCCACAAATTGTATTCTATTGCTTGCATTAGTGCACAATTGAGTCAACCTTGTCCTACATCACAGCATTATAAATGTATAAACCTCTCATAAATTTCTTGTAATCTCTTATATTGTTGATTTTTTTGAAATTCGCAAAATGTTTAGGATTTTAAAATATTTAATAATATGAAATTGAAAATCTATATTTATTTAGATTTCAAAGGATACATTGTTTACAGTTTTTTTGTCCATAGTACAACTAATAAATAGTGTAGAATTGAATAGATACAATAAAACATATGGAGTAGTCCATTATGAATACTATACAATGAATGTAATGCTATTATTTTTCCAATTAAATTCCAATTTTATCCAAAGTCAAAGCACTCTCTCTATTCTTCTAAAAACCTCCAAATCAAGCACAATTTGTGTCTCATTAAAAAGTTCCCTTTATTGATTTCAACTTTGAGTAAATATTGGTTGTGTTGAATGGCCTCATGGGGGCAAGTGACAACCAATCAAAGAGCATTCCTCTCTTAGCAAGCTTAGCCTTGCCTATATGAGGCACCTTGTACTTGATGCTTCTTCAAACAATCATATTGACGATGGATTTTGTAACTACTTGGTTGCTTTGAAGATTTGTTCATGAATGGGACAAGTTTCCTTGTTGCGGGTATTTAGGTTGAAAGCAGATATTTCTAGAATTCCATTGTTGCCACCAACTTTTAAACCATCAAAAATGATAAGCTAGCAACATTCACGAACGATGCTCAAATATGATATTGTCTGCATGAATTTTGGGTGCTTGAACAATGGTGCCTAAGCTAGAGATTTTGCATAGATCTTGAGGATGGATTATTGGTTCTTGAATGCAAGTATCAATGGCACAAAGACTAAAAATATAGTTAACCCCTCATCGGATTATTTATCTTTGTTAAATAATGAAACTAGCGCTCCACTACTATCTACGCTACCAATGATGTTCAATTAGGAGACCTTGGTGATGGAAATTTGACCTTCACATGGTGAAATGGATTTGGAAAAACGGAAAGATTGGTCCTCAGAATAGGTTGCCTTCCTCCAAAAAACAAGTATGTAGAGGGACAATAAATTTAAACAAAGCATGAAAATAAATAAATAAAACAATGATAATGGAGGTGAGTTGATTAAAGGAGTTTCTTTTGGAAGTCATCGTTGTTGGCAATTAAATTTTGATTTCTCAACAAAACTCTATGTAATGTGCAATAATTTCTTCACAATTCTAAACAAGAGATTTCAAAAGAGAATTATTGCAAAAGTCATAATAATATTTTTTCCATTTCTATTTCAATGCATGCATATTTGTAAATTCACTTTTTAAAAATTTACTAATTTTTCTATTTTATTGTGATTGTTCAAAACCTTTGATTCATTATTTTCTTATTAACCTCAAAGCTCATAACCTCTAAAGTCCCAAGTGTCCCCTTAGAAGACAATTGAAGGTTCACTTTGTTTCCTATGATCTCTATTTTGGCATGATTTTTTGAAAGTTTTTTTAAAATAAAATAAAAACTAACTTTTTGAGAATATAATTTTTATTTAAATTGATACATGGAAGAAAAAATTGTGCTACATGAAGCTTAAAATAGTTTGGTTTTGGTAGTAAAAAAACTCACCAAAATTTGAAGTGTTTTTTTTAAATATTTTCTTATAAATCAAATTTTTATCTATATATGGCATGATTGATTCATTTCTTAATATTACAATTCATTTTTGGAGTATGGTGGCAACCTTCATGCTAGTCCCTTATAGTGTAGTCGTTGTAATGAATATCTAAGGCAATTTCTAAAAAGTCCCTAATTGTTGCAACATTGAGCTTCAACTTGTGATGCATGACATCAAATTTAGAGGTTACTTTTGCCATCTTGCATGGTCAAGACTAAAGACAAGAAGCAAGAAGAGAGAACGTTTTATATGGACAAGGTTTTATTAGTTAGTGATTACCTAAATCCTAATTCTAATGATGACTCTAGGTTTATCTTAGTCAATTTTTGAATGACCTTTGGGATTATTGTATTTGACATATATAGGGTTTGTTTTGCAACCATAGAGGGCCTATTGTGGCACCACAACTAAAATGAGATGAAGCCATGATGAAAATCATGGAATGAAGCCAGAACAAAAATAGTGAAATGAAGCCAAGACAAATTTGAAAAACATCAGAGTTGAAAGGGTTCGTTTTGCAACCATGGATCAATAGAAAATTCAATGTCTTTTCAATTGACAAAGTTGAAAAGAAATTTGAAGGAACCATTGGAAACCTTTGGGGTTCAATTAATTTTTAAACCAAAGACCATACAAAATTTGATTGAAATTTTGGATTTGAAAACATATAAATGTTGAAGTTGCCAAAATACAATACATTCTTATAAGTAGATTCACTTTGGAAGGATGTGCCCTAAAACCCAATAGGTTCACAATTTTTGGATCTATAATTAACATTCATCAAACCTTTTAGGTCCACAATGTCATTCTAAAAGCATCCCCACTAGGGAGTTTTCTTTCCCTAAACTTGGGACCTCAATCCAGTCAACCTTGATTGTATAGGGATGAGACCTTGCGTGTTCTTTATATGAGCTTGAATATAGAGAATTGGGCCCAACTTTGACCAAGTTCTCTATAAATTTGGGGTAGAGATCTTGTTTTGAGATTGGTGCGTGCAAGCTTCTATATCCCCATCCCCATCTGAGGTCATCTCCCTAAATTTTTAGGGATACAAAACAGATTGGTGGGGATGCTCTAAGGTTAACCTAGCATTCATTGTGGATATTGTCCTTTCTTGTACCATGTGAATCATTTGCTTAAAAAAGAAATACTCATCGGAGGTCAAACTATTGTGCAAGACCTTTTTTTTATCAAAAATTTCAAAGATGAACATAATTATTCACTTCTATGTTCCGTAGAAGAATTTTTTGTCATCCATTATTGTCACAGGATAAGCATTTAATTTTCTCCGTAGTCAACAATGTATCACGGAGAATTTCCATCTTCTTGCATAATCGCTCAACTAAGATCCAAAAAAATTGGATTAAAAAATGCTTTTTTCCACGCATTTCTCACAGGTGCAAAATGTTATTCAACGGCCATTTTTGGCTTTCCAGGCATTTCAGGATGCAGGGCCACCAATGTCGTGACTTATCCAATAACAGCTTCCATCGTAACTGCAAAAGAAGTCGAAGAATTTGAAAGAACATCACAACTTCTCAATTTCTCATTCAAAGGGATGTTGAGGCAAAAATGTTAAAATCAGTTCTTGAACATGGTGAGCAAAAGCCTCCATCGTTCAAAAGAAAATCCCAGAATCGAAGTACATTCTACATACAATAATTCAAGAGCCCCGTTCTATGAATTGTGAACAGCATTGATAAAATACAGCTCACTGGCCTTCGAGAATCACTTCTCTACAACTTCAGTCCTAAATCTACTTGCTATCCGTGAAATCAGCATCGATAACATCATCTCCTCCAGCAGCTGGCCCCGAACTCTCTCCTCCCTCTGGAGCGCCTCCTGGAGCTGGCCCAGCACCTGCGCCAGGTTGGTTGTACAACGACTGTCCTAGCTGCATGACTTCCTGGTTCAAGGCTGCCATTGAATCCTTGATGCTCTGCGTGTTATCGGCAGTAATGGCATCCTTCAAATCCTTCAACTTCGCTTCCACCTTGTCTTTCACTTCTACTGGTACCTTGTCAGCCAACTCCTTCAGCTGCTTTTCCGTTTGGTATACCACTGAATCTGCTTGGTTCTTGGTATCCACTGCGTCCCTCTTCTCCTTATCAGCCTGTCCAAACTTCTCAGCTTCTTGCACCATTCTTTCAACCTCGTCCTTGGGCAATGTACTAGCTCCCGTGATGGTGATGTCTTGCTTCTTGCCTGTTCCCTTGTCCAAGGCACTCACGGACAAGATACCATTGGCGTCAATATCAAACCGGACCTCTACTTGAGGTACGCCCCTAGGAGCCGGTGGAATGCCGTCCAATCGGAAACTTCCGAGAGACTTGTTGTCCCTGACAAACTCACGCTCACCCTGCAAGACATTAATCTCCACACTTGTCTGGCCATCTGCAGCTGTAGAGAACACCTCCGACTTCGAAGTAGGTAGAGTTGTGTTTCTGGGAATAATCTTGGTCATAACACCACCCAGTGTCTCCAAACCCAAAGAGAGAGGAGTTACGTCCAGAAGGACAATGTCGCTAACTTCTCCAGCTAACACACCAGCCTGCAATAGTATCCCCATAATATTTGTAAGCACCACAATAACACTGCAAGCACAGGAAAATGAAAGGTGAATTACCTGAAACAAAACAGACTGAAATGTTTAAAAAACATGATACGATATGGCTATAGCTACAAACCTGCACAGCCGCTCCGAGTGCAACGACTTCGTCCGGGTTCACAGTCACGTTGGGATCCCTCCCTGTAATTCTTTTAACCAATTCCTGAACAGCTGGTATTCTAGTTGAACCTCCCACAAGAATCACCTCATTTAGGTCCTTGTATGACAGGTTAGCATCCCTCATAGCGTTTTCGACAGGAACCTTGCACCTGCCAAAGTCAAAGAAAAAACGTCATAAATACCAGTAATCCAACACGCGCCAAAAATAAACGAAATCCTAGAATCAGAACGAAACAGTAATAGAGAAAGAATGACGATATAAGTCCATCTTCGACTGTACCTGTATAGCAAATCATCGCAAAGCTCCTCAAATTTGGCTCGGGTCAGCGTCGTGTCGATATGCTTGGGTCCATCGGCAGTAGCAGTGATAAACGGCAAGCTGCAATAAAAGTAAAGAAAAATTGTCAAAAAAGGTGCTGCTACATAATAACACCACACATTGCGTAGACAAAGGTCAATGCCACTACTGAGAGCCTAATATACTTTACTTGCCTCTGAGCAATCTATGAAGCCCATCGACAAATCATTTCAATGCCACTTTGCACTATCATTAGCATCAGACGAACATAATATTACAGAAATTATCACCTAGTGGTGGACAGGTAGTGATCACTTGTCCACCACGACCTATGTTTCTAGTCACTATTTTCAAAGTGTTCCAAACAGTTAGCTCCTTCACTCACCTTATGCTAGCCTGAGAAAGAGAAGACAACTCCATTTTCGCCTTCTCAGCAGTCTCTGTCAGTCTCTGCAAGGCTTGCTTGTCCTTCAACAAATCCACGCCCTCTGTCTTCTTGAAATCATTCGCCAACCAGTCTACAATTCTCTGAAACAAAAACGCAATCCAAACCTGTTAAACTCGACATTCAAAATATTCGCGTAGGCACAGGTTCACTCAATTTTAACCGGGAACACCATGAGTTCCATGAGCATGATGAGATAACTCACTTTATCGAAGTCATCTCCTCCAAGATGAGTATCACCAGACGTGGACAGCACTTCGAAAACTCCATCACCGACCTCTAAAACTGACACGTCAAATGTTCCACCACCAAGGTCAAATACCAGGATGGTTTCATTAGCCTTCCTATCGAAACCGTAAGCAAGGGAAGCAGCGGTTGGTTCGTTAATAATTCGCAGAACATCAACCCCAGCAATTCGACCAGCATCTTTTGTAGCAGTTCTCTGCGCATCGTTGAAGTAAGCCGGCACCGTGACAACAGCCTTGGTAACCTTGTCGTTCAGAAACTTCGACGCGTCATCCACCAATTTTCTCAGCACCTGAAGTCACAGGTAATAGGTCACAAGGATGTCAGCACATGGGGCAATGAAAATAACAGAGGACCCCATCTGATTCATTCCCCCTCTCTAAATTCTGTACGAAATTCGAAAATACAATTATAAAACACTGTAGAGTTGCAACTGCGAGGTAATAATGTCAGGACTCTCACCTGAGCAGAGATTTCTTCCGCCGCGAAAGACTTGCCAATTGCTGGGCAGTCCAACTTCACATTACCGTTCGGGTCCCGAATCACCTGATAAGACACCTGCTTCGCCTCGTCGCCCACCTCGTTCATCTTGCGTCCAATAAACCTCTTCACGGAAAAGAACGTGTTGGTAGGGTTAACGACGGCCTGCCGCTTGGCAATTTGACCAACAAGCCTATCACCATTCTTGGTGTATGCCACCACAGATGGCGTGGTGCGCTGCCCCTCCGCGTTCGTCACAATCGTAGGCTTGCCTCCCTCCATAGCTGCGACGGCCGAATTCGTCGTTCCCAAATCAATACCAACCACCTTCTCCGCCACAACTCTCAAAGGCCCGACCGCCCGCCTCGACGCGCCTTGCGACTTCACACACAACTTCTCGCCACGGAATCCCGCCTTCTTCAAATCCCCTCCGAAAAACGCATTTCTGTACTGGCTAACCTTGCCATTCTTCTTCACATCCACGGCCGCGGCCATGGTCGCAGCAGCCATTACCTGCGCATTCATAACGGACGCCATTTCTCTTCAATAACCCTAACAGGAAAACTACGTCTCTAAATGGCGCAATACCTGGTCTCTCTCAGAAGAAATTATATGGCTCGAAAGAGAAACAAATTTTCTACAACAATCTGAGCTCCTAGCGACGACAGTCGCGGCAGAATTCGAAACACTGCGTGAAAATGCTTCAAGCTCTCCGCCTCAGAGTCCGAAATAAGTACACAATGAGAGAGGGGGGCAAATGAACCCCAGAAGCTTGAACCATACAACCCTATCCGGGAACATGGTTTCTCCCGCTGCCCGTCTGCCCATAGACACGCCGTGGTGTGAGAACCGTCCGATGGCGCGATGGGAGTCTTTTTTCTCTCGCTGACCCAAAACCCTGCGTCTGCCCGCTTCCAGAGGGTTCCACGGGGATCATTTTACTGGACCTGCACCTTGGTTCTCGTAGCTTCTGGATGCGAGATGTGGTCGCATCTGGGCCGTCCGTTGAATTCCATGAAGGCGGCGATTCTGTGGACGGAGGTTGGGGTTTTACGAGAGAGCGGTGTATGAAACTCAGGACGCAGGTCCTATTGCAACAAAAGTTAAGAGTAGCCCCCGCCGGTTTAAACAAAAATATTTAAACAAGAATAAATAATAGGGAAATTGATAAAAAAAAAGAAGCATTAATTCATTTTAAGAGGCAAGATTGAAACTATTTGAATTTTTTGAATGAGTAGGGTTTTGGGTCAGCGAGAGAAACAAGTAAAGCATTTTCAAAAATAACTAATGAATCTTCTTGAATAGAACCCAACTTTGCTGCTATTTCAATGAGTTTTTTTTTAATTATCTTTGTATACTTTTAGGTCCATTGCTTGTGTGGCGTTAGTGAACTTTTTTTGTGCTTTCATGAAGATGATAGATTTCTTGTGGAATTAATTTTTTCAATGTTTTTAACTTAGAGAGTTCTTCTTTAGACATTGTGTTAGCCTAATTTGCCTTGAAGTCCTTGTGTCCATTGTTGACAATAGATACAAGTTGGTCTTCAAAAGCGTATTTGGATGTATCATGAGAAAACATCATTCTTCAAGTAATTTTGTGTCTTTGTTTATCAACCATTTCAAAGTATTTTGTATTGTTGAAAGTGATTTCATTTTGTTGGCCATATATGTAGCAGTTTTGGGTTGCAAAGTTTTTGCATCCATTCCATTAAAAAAAACTCTGAAGTTTATTGCATAAGCAAGTTAACTCTTAGTGTTGTTCGATATTCAAGTTTGTGCACGGCTTTAATTATTTCATTGTAAAGGGTCTTGTAGGAAAATCTGCATTTTGTTCATGTCTTTCATTGTCATTGAAGAATATATCGTTTTTTTCATATGCTTCATACATTTTTAATAAGTTGTGAAAAGCAACCTTGTCTAACAAGAATACGTGGCATGTATAATAGTCTAAAGATTTCCAAAGTGCGCTCAATGTCTTGTCTTTTGTTTTATCAAATTGTCGATGAAGTATGTAGATTATAGCTTTCACTATGTTCATACAAATTGAATCTTCTTCACAATGCTCTAGACAAGGACAACCATAATATTCAAACACCTTTCTCATTTTCTACAAATCTTGAGAAACAATAATATATTTTTGTTGTTTGAAATATTCTTCATTGAGGTGGGAAGACATAGCCAAACACTTATGTATAAAACCAAAGTAGCTTCTTTATTCTTGAATTTTGCTTCATACTCCAATGCAATTTCGCCTTATTCATATTTGATTGTTGCATCTTTACAAGCCTTTACTATGTCTTGCTCATCAACAATTTCTCATTTGATTGAAGACAAAAAGGAGGTTGTTGGTTTACCATCAATTACACAATTAGGCTTTTGAAGTGCATCTTAGAACTTGTGATATGGTGAAAAGGTCTCGACGTGTTTTGATCCTTCATGTTCAATGCCAATGGGTTTTAATACAAATGGTGACATTGCATTTCGGAACAACTTTGTAATAATTCGTAAATTTTCTTCACATTGTTTATGTTGCATTTGTGTTGATTTGTAAGAGTGGATGGTTCTAAAATGTGATCAATAGACACATCAAACTTATAATCTCGACCAAAAATGAAACCACTTTCAAGTTTTTTATATGTATACAATTCAATAGTGTGGTTACAGTTTCTAATTTCCAATTGGGCTTCTTTTGAGGTCTTTATTTGATAGGACTTGTTCTTTTTCAAGTAGATGTAGATGGTTTATTGGCAGAAGATTTATCAATTTTCAATTTAACCAAGGGAGTATAATGCTTAGTTGCATGCGTAATGTTTATTAAATGATTTGTTGTTGGCATTTACTTAGAATAGCTCCACATTGGATTTTTTGAACCAAATTTTGTAAAACTTTCTATATGGTAAAGATGCAAGGATCGCTACAAATATAAAGAAATGAATCGCATGAGAGTTTCATCTCCCCACAAACCATTATTATTGTGACTAGACTTTAACATCAATTCAATATATTCTTCGATAGTTGTGTCTTTACTTAAATGATGTAGACTAAAATCATACCTCATAGCTCCAATTCATTTTTTTATTCTCAATGACCATCTGAAACATATTCTTTTAATATACTTGTGTACATCCAAAGATCATCTAAATTGCAAAATTGTTTTTTTTAGAGAATTTGTTGTTGTGGAGCATTAGGTGTAAATTTTTTATTACAAAATTATAACCATTGGTATTGGCATTTTTCAATTCTGTAACTAAATTCTTAACAATTTAGTATTTAAAATCATACTCTAGTTCTTTCTACTTACTATTTTTTTCAAGTATGAGCATGAATTTTTTTATTTAGGATTTTTACATGAATTCCCAACTTATTTCTTTAACATATAATGGAGAGTAACAAATTGTAGGATGTATACATTTTTGTATAAAAAATTTGAAAGATAAAATCTAACCATTTGGGAAGAGTTGAAAATACATCTTTATAAAATTTAAGTGACTTGATCTTGCAATTGGTAAGATTTCTTATTCTAAAATTTTGAGAGGATGTACTCTTATAAATTAACTAAAGGATCCTATGGTTGAATTTGTCAATGAATAAATATAGATGAAGATTTTAGCTTTGCTTTAGATTTAAGTACTTTGAAATATTTTTAGGCCTAAAAACATCAAATGTGTTTAGGGATTATCCCCCTAAATAATCCTAAACCTAAATTTTTAAATTCTTTTTCTTCCAAATCCCTATCCTACAATTCCCACCATGATCTAGAAATTGTTATAGCTACTTCAACCTACTATAAATGATGAGCAATGATTTCAAATGTCTTAAAATCTTGTTACATAATAGGTCAAAAAGTCAAGTACTCACATATCAATTTTCATTCCAATTTAAGATATTCTCCTACTTTGGTGGACATTTTTCCACTATTCACTTTTGGCCAATTCACAACCTAATTGTATGTTGTGCACAATTATTGTAGGTCCCATATCCATTGCAACCAAGTTTTTGATATAGTATAGTAGATAAGTTAAGAAAAGTATGCTCTGAATTTTACAGTTTTATCGCAAAAACTCAATAAAATTGAAATTCCCAAATACACCTTTGTTGGTTGCTTTGGATTCCAAATATAGTCATTTTGAAGCCTCATATTGCCTTCTCCACAATGGATTTGGAATTTTGAACTTGAAAATGGATATAAAGGTAGAACAACTATCCCAAAACTTAAACAAATTCTTTTGCCTTGATCCAACACTTTATCAAAATACAAACCCAAAACTCTTCACATCAATGCTTCTTTCAATAATAAAGCACGAACATATGTACAATTTACTACTCAAGTGCATCTTACACTTCAAATCCACCAAGAACCAAGAGAGACAAAGTACTAACCTTGGCCTCTAAATATCTAACCACAACCCTAGGAGGCTAGCCACTAGCTAAACCCTACCCCCAATCTTAACATCAATTATTTATAGGGTTAACAAAATCCTACGTCTCGATCAAATTCATGTCTAAAATCAGGATGTGCAAACTGCAAACTTGGTAGACTCTACGTTAAGCTGGGTAAAATGAAGTTGACCATTGGATTTACCCTGGGATAAATGGACAAGGCGGACAACAAATGATGAACGCAATGGCAGATGGTAGACAATAGACAAGCTGGCGGACAACACACAATGACACCCTACAAAATCATTCAAGCTTTACAAGAAAATGGGGATATAAATGACTTGTCCACAATGACTACACCCACAATAATGACTGCAAATTAGTCATTTTGCAGTCACTTTGAGGTCATTGTTGTGGGTGTAGTCATTGTGGACAAGTCATTTATACCCCCATTATCTTATAGTGAATTTAAGCTACAAGTTTACATTATCTAACTTTGTGAAAGTAACCAAGCCATGTCAATCAAAGTGCAAAGAAGGAAGCATTTTATATTTAGCCCTTATTCTAATTGCTTAAAAATCATCAAAGTTGATTAAATTCAATGACTTTCAATTTGAAGCTAGTTGCCAAAGTCATTTGAGTTCAATTGGCAACTAGCTTTAAATCAAAAGCCACTTAATTTGGTGTGCTTGGAAATTAGAAAAAAAGATTTTTATACAAGTGGGGTAATGGTAGGTAAAACAACCCGTGAGGAATATGTGCATTAGGCTTTATAGGAGGTCAACTACTCATAGTTACTTAAAAACGCAAGAATTTTTCTCAAAGTAGATTTTCATTTTAGCATCGATAAATATTTTTTTCAAAAAACTTTGAAGTAGAAAAAGTTTGGAAATCAAGATTAGTTTTATTTTCAAAAATTTGTTTGAGGTTTTGACACTTCATCTGAAAGTTATAAACAAATTTTAGAGAAGGATTGGAAAGAACATTTTTTTTGACATTTTCAAATACCCTCTTTGAAATTTGTCACTGGTGCACACAATGGCGAATGGCAAATGGAAGATGAGCTGGCTGATGGGCTAATGGATGGCAAACGAACTAATATAGACTATAGACACACTAGTAGATAGGTTGGCAGATGACGGACAACAAATAGACAAAGAATAGATAACATACCCTCATCGACTACCATCCGCTTGATAATCCTCCCAACTGTCTACCGTACAATGGATTCGATCGCTCATTTGTCAAAGGCAACCACTATTCTATTTAATATTTTTATCTCCTCACTAATTTTGAACTTTGGATTCTAGAAAATACATATTCAATGCTACAAACATCCAATGTAGCATTAGTATATGAAAAGGTAATTCAAGTTATGCTTCTACACATTTAAACTTACACTCTAAATGTTAAATCTTAAATCCTAAACTTTAAATCCTATACCCTATACCCTATACCCTAAATTTTGAACCTTATATTAGTTACCAAAAACATTGGTACATACGGTGTGAGGAATTTGTTTAACCTTCAATTTGCTTTAAATGTAATTATCATAAAATTTACATATGTAGACCTCATTGACTTATTTATTTATGTTTCTAATAATTTCCTAGTTTTCTTCATTAGTTATTGTGTGTTAATGTACTGTACAAATGTCGATTATTGCAATTATAACTTGAAGTATTTCTTTAAGTTTTGTTGTAAAATGCATTGATATTTTGAAACACCAAGGTATATATAGTACAAGCAATTGTATTATTTTTTTATTCTATTAAAGGATGTTACTAAAAATGCTTTAAGCACTTTAATGTAGTTGAATACAACCTAAGATTAAATATTGCATTCATACAATAAAAATATAATTGAATTTATTTTCCTACCCTTTATACCTATATCTACATCCTAAATTGTAAATTGTCAACAATACATCCCATACCAAAAATATTTGTGCTTCAATAGTGAAATATGTGATTGACCTTAACCCCTCATGTATAACAATTATAAACCTCATTTATGTACATTTGTAATGTATTTCTATATTAAAAATGATATCATCAATTCATCATGTTCTAAGCATGAGTAAAACATGTCATTAGATGGGATTCGGGAGGGTTGGAGGGCCGTTTCAGGTCCGTTCCCCTGGCCCCCATCGAACGCGGGTGTCAGTTTGTTTGTTTTTTCAAAAAAAAAATAATAATAATTTTTTTTAAAGTTCTTAAAATGAAAAACAAAGTTAAATTTTTTTTATTTTTTTTTATTTTTTTGAAAAAAAGGACGTCAAGTTAGCAATGCCTGGGAACGGCCTGTTTCGGCAGTTTCAGCCAAATTTGGGGTTGGGAACTCACAGCCCTCCCGGATAGGGAAAACCCATCTAATGAATTTGGATTTGAAAGGTTTCTTTAAATTTGGGCTTAGGCCTTAGGGTGCATGCCAAATTCAAAAGATTAATACTATTATACTACAATTGTAAAAATAATTTTATTAGATGGTGTTAAATTGGAGAAATGGAGAATCACCCATGTCCACATGAGTTCATGAAGTTTTTCAAGACCAAACATGTATATTATATAACATTCATTGAATTTTCAAAACAATTGCATTCTATTACTTCGAAGAGGAATATGAATTTTATTGGAGTAAATCATTAAATTTTAGTACTATTACTTTGTAAGAGAAGGTTATGTGGTAGTTTTTCGTTGCTAAAGCTAGTTGTACATGTAAAGTTGTACATGCTAAAGCTAGTTGTACATGTAAGACAACTAATTGGTAGAGGTGTGGAATGTCTAACAAACTTGTTTTATTGCCTATGGAAGTCACCAAGTATGCATTTCTTATACTTGTTCACTTGTATTATAAACTCCATGAGTGGGAGGAAACTTGTCTGTATTGAAATGACATCTTATAGAGTAGCAACTGTGAATGGCACTTTACTTATATTTGGTGCATTTTAAGTAATTGAAATACCAATTACAACACTTGTTTCATAGATAGATTGAATTGTAAAAGATCAATTACAAGTTTTGAGAATAGAAATGGATGTGGATGATAGATGTTTTAGTACTCATCCATATAGTATGAATGAAAAGCTCATAAAAATACTACAAAAATAGGAAAAATTATACATTAATCTGAGACATTAATAGGATTCCATTTGGAGGTTGAATGAAGTAGTACCGCATATCAGTGGAAGAGTGGATTTAGGGTGTTGAACCTTTTGATGTCAAAAAAGATAAATCTTTTTACTCTTCTACTGAAAATATGTAAATCTACTACAAGGGATAAAAACAAAAATACACAATTTTACAATGGCAATTCAACATGGCTCATATGCACACAAGGCTTTCAAGCTCGATAGGAGCATAATCAACACACATGTGTTTTTAAATGCCCTAATCAAGCTATCCTAACAAAAAACACCTTTTCAATAATATATTACACGCCATGGAATTCTCAAAATTACAATAAAAAAATTGAAAAGAAAAATCTATAGTTGTTTATAAACTATGTAGAACAATGGTCAAAAGAATCGCAATTATTTTTTAATGTATTTTTTTAACCAAATTTTGTTATAGTAAAGCAATCTAGTATTTGTCTTCTACAAAAGGTAACTCTAATTTCTAGGCCCAAGATGAATAGGCCATTGGTGATTCTTAAAGTATTGTGGAAAACTCAACAACAAATCTTCATGCAAACAATTCACGACTTGTTGTACTACACATCTAATCTAGTAATCACACAACTTTCAAGGGCCTTCTCTTGTACTTTCCATACCTCGTTTGGTTTTGCCCTTCTTGTTCACAACATAGTTGTTATGGCATTGTAGTTCCAACAAACTCTATACCTAAAAGGCCACTTTGAACATATATAGAAGGTGGGCTATAGACTACTACTTCTTATCATCCCACCCAACATCACCTCCAACAATGTGTAGGAAAGAAGACAAAATTCAATGCTCTAGAGCTACACTACAATTGCATCATGACTTCTTAATTGGAGAGAGGAGAACAAGTACATACACTAGAAGTTCGTCTTAGCGCAATTTTCTTGTGAGCAAATCTCCATTGTATAAAACAACTCAAAGCAAGCACACCCAAATCCTATACAAATCCCTCCACGCAAACCCTAATTTGTGCGTACATTTGTCGTCGTCACCCACTAGAAGAAAAACGTGTCCGCTGCAACCGGCCATATGCAACTCAAATACAACTAAGTGTCCTATGTAACTATTTTGCAACTGCAATTTTCTATAATTGCACCAACTTTAATGTGTATGTTGTTGTAGTTGCAGAGTAGTCGTAGAAAAAAATGTACGAAAATGGAATCGTAACAGAGTAGGTATTTTACATCCTATATTTGTTAGAAGTGTCGATGTAGACAACTTTGCGTTACTAGGAATCCACAACTAGAGTGCCACTAGAAATCAATTCAAAGACAACTAGAAAACAACTATAGAATAACCAAAATACAACTAGTTTACAACTACAAAACAACTACAAGAAGACAAGTTTACTTTAATATAATTCATGCATTTTATATATCCCATATCATTCGTCATACCTACTGCCACCCCACTTGTATAAATAATTCGTCTTCTTAACATCCTAAAATCACAACAAGTGGCTTTTGGAGCTACCTAACATAATTGTTCAGTATGGTGAGTACTGTATGATATATGGTGTATATTGTATGGTTTACTATATGTGTTGTATTATGTATGGTATATTGCATATAATATGTTGTATATTGTATTATGAGTATACTAGTTGACCATCAATTGCAAATGAGTTGTAAAACACTTGTATGCAGTCGATTACAAGTTGCACAAATGTATCATCAAGATGCATAGAAGTTGCAAATAAGTTGTACTCATGAGTCACAACCAAGTTACAAAAAAGTTGTACATATCCTATAAAGTAATTACAATAGTCATAGAAAAGTCATAACCTAGTTGCAAACCAATTGGTAAGAAGTGGCAAATATGTAGTAAATGAGTTGCAAACTGCTTACATTGTCCCATAATCATTGTCCTATAATCATTGTCCCATAAACATTGTCCATAAACAATGTCCCATAATCATTGTCCAATAATCAAATATATACCTAAAGTAGTTGCGAATTAAAGTAGTTGAAATGAAGTAGCAGACCAATCGCATCAAAGTTGCAATGAAGTCACAAACAAGTTGCAACTTAGTTACCGACCTCAAACAACAGTGAATACCACGTAGGCAACCACGTCATAAAGTGCATCGATGAAATTCCACGTAAGCTACAGAATGCGGGCCTAAAACGTTTTGCCTTGCAACTACGGTGCAACTAGAAAACTTGTCCATAGCAACTGGGGCCTTCCAAATTCTCACCAGTTGCAAATGTCCGGTGCAACTAAAAACTAGTTGCTCTTTGTAGTTGCAAAACCCCTCATTTTCTTCTAGTGACCGTGCATGTAATCTCCAGTTCCCCACTCCACCTACTCAAAGGCAATTACACTCACAAAATCAACCTCACCGCCTCATTTTCTTCTAGTGACCGTGCATGTAATCTCCAGTTCCTTACTCCACCTACTCAAAGGCAATTACACTCACAAAATCAACCTCACCACTTTGTCACGTTTCCCATATCATGTTACATAGTGGATAGGATGTACTCATTTAGTGTAGGTGGATTCAATGGCAGTGTCTTTGACCAACTTTGACTATTCATAAAATGGACATAGAGCCCCACCTACCATGTTCCAAATAAGTGATCTTTTGATTCAAGAATAAGAACACAAACCAATACAATACACTTATGGAGCCAACGAAAGTAACATTCAAATTGCAACTCTAAATGCCCTGCTTTTCATTTTAACTTCAACTTTATTGTTGCTTTAAAAATTTCTAGGGGACACATTTTGGCCCCTTGGGTGGTTGGGTGTTAAACTTTACAAACTACATGTATATTATATTTATATCTTGTTTTATAGAATAATTGTATTCAGTTTCTTATAGCCATCCAATAATTGATTTTAGAAATTATGACTATTTTAATTTATTTGGAATTGCAAATTTTACAAGCTTAGACCATTGTGTAAAATATAGTAATGATTGTACAATATGTTTAATCTTCTTATCCCATACTTTCTATGTGTGCATCATTGTTTTTTCTAACTTTTATTTGATTTATTTGGTAAGCCATTTTCATGGTCAACAAATGCACCTACAAAAAATTATGCTTTTTTATTAGGTTGCATACTCGGTTGCATAAAAGTGTAAATGTAAAGTACTGAAATACAATATCATTAATATTCTCTAAATATTTTGAAGACTTTCATCTTTTGCTTTAATTGAATATTGTACATGGCTAAGTGCAAAATATAGAAATTTACTATTTAGACCTAAAATAGATTTAGCAAATGCTTAAAATATATACAATATACCATAAGCCTAAATTAAAATTGATGCAATTTAGGCACTAATATGATGTAAATTTTTGGTCTAGAATGTTATGCAATTACACTATATACATATATGTTTAAACTCAATATATAATAAAAGTTATTGATAAAATTTTATAGGTTACAAAATTAGTTGAATATTTACATCTGTGAGTATAATTCACAAAAATGCCAACTACAGAGCAAATTATTGTGATGGCAACAATACCAATCATCAAAATATTAGTAATGTGTGGAATAGGATATTTACTTGCTACCCCTTCAATAAATGCATTTCCTATTGATGCACGTAAGCATATGAACAAGGTGCAAACCAAACTTCTTTGTGATTAAGTTCAAAATTTAGACATTTGAACATCAAAATTTAATTGACCTAATTTTTGTATTATCATCAAGTTTATTTAAATTGACAAATATAATAATTTATAATACAATTTTATTTTAAAATGTTTAAATTAACAAAAAATAGACATAATTTTTTGGAGACATTATATCATATTTATCATCCTACAATCATTCCAAAATCATGTTGAATGAGAGCATTCTTTGCAAATTTGATATAATCATTTTATTGAATGGTTGCAGTTGGTCTTTTTGATATTTTTGCCAAGCCTAATTTTTACAAAGTTGTCTGAAGCTGTGACTTCTGAAAAGTTGATTGATTGGTACGTTTATTTATTGAATTAAAATGTTTTTTTAATTTAGTATAGTAAAATGAAGTATAAATTGAAGTATACAAAAAGTTGTTCAATTTCCTTCATGCATGTACATAAATCTTCTAACATTATCTCAATTTATCATTTTGCATATCACAATATGATTATGATATAATTTCAAAAATCTAAAAAATTTGTAGATATTTTGACAAAATACTTATGTCTTGCTTCAAAGCAAATCAATAGAATATTTAAAATTTGAATTAGAAATAGGCCTCAATCTTGTCAAATATTTTATAATCATTTAAAGTGATATAATTCTTTTAAATTTAAATTATTTTCAGCCAAGAATGTTGTTCACATATTATTGAAGATCCTATCTGTACTTCTTTTTTTAAGATCAAATTTGATGAGTGAATCTATGCACATTATGTTTGTGATTTTTTATTTTTCATTATACACCAGATTACAAATTTTGATATGGTGTAATTCAATATTCTTTTGTATAAATTTGTTTACAATTGAGAATGTAGAACTATCAAAACTATTTATTAGAATTCATGTGTGTTCATTTTGAATACAATTTTGACAATTAAGTGAATGTGAAATATGTCAAATATCAAACAATCTAAAGTTTCAAAATGTAAATTTTGTATTTTATACTTTTAATGCCTAAGGACCTATGCTTTGGACAAAACAAAAATGTATTATAAATATAGTTTCATAATAACTTTGAATTTTGTATCAAAGTAGACAATGTTAAGCATGAAGAGTAGAAATCATCCATTCATTAAAACTTAGATAAATATCTTATGAAGTCAATTTTGTATATTCAACTTAAAAAATTTAATTATATTATCATTTTCATTTTTTTAAGTTGATAATTTTGCTGATTAGCCAATGCTATTGATTCAATTGATTTGTGAAGACTTGCAAAGGATTAATGATAGAAACTTCAACACTTACTCCACATAGTAATTTTCTACTACTATTCAAATAAATTAAAAATTAAAGTTTTAATAGAATTTTTAAGCCCAAGATGTAGCCAAAAATTAGATATGTTAATTAAATTTTTGAGATTAACATATCTAATTTTAATCATTTTATTATTTAAATGATTTAATAAAACAATGAAATAAAGTAATTAATTAATATTTTCTATGTACGTTAATAATTTAGATAAAACATTGATTATAAAATTATATATAATATATATATTACAAAATTATGATGAAAATAAAAATAAAAAATCAAGGAAAAAAATAAAATATACAAAAACAACAAGACAATTAAATAGTTATTTAATTTGATATTCAATAATATATTGTATCGATTGCTTTTATATTCAGTTTTATCAAATTCAAAATAGATATGAAAACAATGATGTGAAGTCTTTATTTCTAAAAGTGTTCAAATACATATTATATTATTATAGTAATATAGGTATTATTCAAAATTTAAAAAAAAATAGCCATAGAATGAATGATATTTTTTCCTTATTTGTCATTAATATGTAAGTTTTTTATTGCTAAAATTATATATAAAATTTTGATTGTATATGTTTTCATACTCTTTTAGTCCAATTAGTTTTATAATTTTTGGAAGATTAAAAGATATTCTTTGTTGGTTTTAATACAAAATTTGTCATTTATAGTTTTTTAGCATTATTTAGATTAGATGCTTTATCAAAAGGTATTTTGGGGTTTGAATTGAAAACAAATCATTTTTGTTACATTTGAAAATAACAATGAGATTCTATAGTTATAATTGAATTTTGAATATCAGTTTATTTTATTGAGCTTGCTAAAATTAAAACATTTTTTTAGTATTATTATTATTTTATTTTATTTAAAAAAAATTACCTTACCTTATTTTAGATGAAAAACTTTGATGTCAAATATCTTGTCTGCATTGTGGATTCAAACCTTTTGTTGTGAAGTGTACAAAGTTTCTAATATTCTATACAAATGAGTCCCTTGTGTTTAACCCCAAAGTGACAAAGAGGACAGAAAGTATCTTAACATAGTTCAAGGTCTAGTTCAAAGTGTCCAAGGTCCAAGGTCCAAATTCAATAAAACTTGTTGGGAATGTTGTGTTCTCCCCTCTTGTTTGTATGGTAAAATTTTCAGATCAATCCAAGATTTATTGATTTTTTGGAAGCCAATCGAAGTTCAATACTTCAATTTGAGTTCACCAACTTGCATTTTAGGGCTGCAACTTTGGGGCCTTGTATCTCCTTCACCCATTGCTCATTTTCAATAAAATTTGTTGGATTTTGTTCCCCTTGAAGTATACTTATTGTGGTAAAGTTTTCATGTCAATCCAAATTGTTTTGAATGTTTGGGACCAATTCAAAGTTCAAAATCCTGCCATTTTGGGAGTGTAGTGAACTTTGGCGGCTTATTTCTTCTTTACACAAAGTTTATTTTCAATAATTCTTCTTGGAAAAGTTGCGTATACTAGTCTGATTTGTGTGGCTAAAATTTCATGTTAATATAAGAATTAATGAGTGATTGAGAAGCATTCTAGTAGAAGGAGGTTCACCTTTAGATGTGTTTTTTGCAATTTTTCTTGTTGATTTATGACATTTCAAATCCATTTAGTAGACACAATGTGTTTGTATACTAGTTTTGAATCATTTTATAGTGTAAAGTTTTTACATTTGAATAGGTTAAGAAATCAAGTTTCACCTCCAAATGTGTTTTTGGGAAAATTTCAGCATCCATTTTCCACACTAAAACATTATGAGCTTGCAATCTATGTGGCCAAATGACTTATAAAACTTCAAAAGCAATGATGTTTTTGAACCCCAAAAATTGAATGTCACTTTGGGGTTAAGAATTAAGACTATGATATTCACTTGTATTGTAACTTGTAGGAACTATTTTTTGACTCATAATATATATATACTAGATACCAAATATTTTATTGTTTGGTATAAAGTGAAACGAAGGATAGGGTTGAAAAGAGTTAAAGAAACCTTCAATTTCATTTTTTGTAGATTAAGTGATGATAAATTAAGTTGCATTTATAATGTCACATGTTAATATTTTATTAGTTTATTATGTAACACATTCTAGTCCAATTGCAAACCATATTGTTGTTGTACACTATTTAGCTCCATTGCATTTCAATGTGATGAAATTGTATGTAAGTAAGGTAGTATGCTCTAAAAGCGCCCGCCTTCTTCAAATCGCCCCTATTTGGGGGTGAAGAATGGAGACAGGATGATCCTTAATTGGATCATTGTAGCAATTAAATGCATTGAGAAAAAAATATTTTTCTATTGCAAAAGCCAATCATTGCCTTTGATTTCTGCACATCTATTTACAAATTGCAAATGAACAGATTTGGAGAGACCTACGGTCACAAATAGGTGCCTATGCCCTGAATCTTTGAAAATTTATAAGTAATTCAAAAATGCTTGGAAAAATATAAAACCACTTGGTATAGTTTCCACATTCATTTCTCTTTCTCTGAAAAATTGTCTAAAAATAATTTTGTCCATGTAAGGCTATAAAAAAGTCAGACCAGCTCTTAAATGGTCGCTTTTAGAGCATACTACCTTAGGTGGTTGCAAGAAAGACCAAACATTTTGGTAGCATTTTGGGAAAATTGAAGTTTTTACACTTAATACTATGAGTCCTATGAAATAGAACAATTTCAACCATGGATTTAAAAAATTGATGGCTAATAGTACTTTTGATTGCTTGCAAATACTGAAAATGTGCTATTTGAAAGAGAAAAAAAAATTGTCACAAAAAATAGATACAATTAGGTATAAATTAATAATAGTTAGAATATCATGAACAAAAAAAAACTAAAAAACAACCATTTGTAAAGACTTGAAAATGATCACATTTCACCAAAAAATGGAAGTAGAAACCATCTTCAGTGTTCAAAAGTGCACATGCAAGGGAGGCCATGAATATGGAGGCCATAAAATAATATATTTTTATATTTTCTTTGGTAGGCATGTGTCCCTCTAGTCTCTATTGTGGGAATAATAAGACTACAAAAATTTCAGCTCAAGATCATTAAATTTGGATACTCACCAATATTAAAAAAATCCTAAATCTCAAAGTGTGACAAATTAGCAAAATTGACTTTTAAATATAAAATGATTTTTTAATTCTAAAAAAATAAAGGATATAATTATAGTCAATCTAACCATCTTCAATAAAAATTTCAAGTTCATCGGGTTCTATAGTCAAAGTCCTAGCAAAAAACAACTCTATTACTCTAAATGTGACGCAAAATAGGATTGGTCTTTCTTGCAATCACCCAAGTTTACATTTCAACAAAAAGTGTAGAATTGAAGATGATAGGGTTGGAATTGGATTGAAAAAGTGACTACTTGATGATTTCTTTGAATAAAACCTTATGCCTGAATTTGTAATTTATACACATGGAAAAAAATTCATTCATTCATTCACAATTTTGAGAATTTGAGGGACTCTTTTGGATTAATAGAACCACCATTAGGAAATGTGAGGTCTCAAGAAGGCTGCGAGTTCATACCCCCCTTGGAGCAGAAAAAATGCAATTGTAGAAAAAATTGGTACGAATGATGTGGCACTACTACTGCTATAGCAGAGCCACGTGAGTGCCACCGCACTGCCGCAGCAGTGCCACGGCAGACTGTGCAGTTTTTAAATTTTTATTTTTTTTTATTTTTTTGCAAATAAAAAAAATAAAAAAATAAAAAATTCTGTTATTGCACCGCAACACTACCGAAAATAAACTATTAACGGCCTTGTAGAGGCCTCAAACTTTTCTAATGATTAACTTCCAAATGAATTATATAGTTTTGTTTTTACCATCTATGGTACATTCTTTTTTTTCCAAAAATGAGGAGACTAAAATGAATGTAGAATTTTTTCTAATTTTTTTATTCTTTTGCACAAAAATTATAAGTTCATTAAGCCTAAATATAAGAGGCAACCAGAAGAAGTACAATAGATCATCCTAATTTAGATATTTCAAACTTTTTAACCTCTAAAGGACCAAAGCCTTTTTCTACCAAAAAACACTCAAACTGCCATTTCTATAGCAAAGAGTAAAAATATTTGAATTTTTTTCTTGCACATCTAATTGTAATATCTTACATCTAAATAGTATGAGAATGTGTAGAAAAAATTTCAGAAATTTTGGCCACACAAATTGCAAGATATTTGCATTTAAAGTGAAATAAACAAGCTTTTCAACACATTGTGGGACTAGATGATTTGACTTTGACCCTTCTTAACTAAAATTTTTGCACTATAAAGTTTTGAGCTTTAAATATTTGTTGTAGGGAATTGAGTTGATAGTATGAGGAAAGAAAAAATATTTAAAAAATAATAATTTTTATTCTTCAAAAAAGTTTAATTTTTATTCTTCAAAAATTTATTAAATAGAAGTAGGTATGAGATAGAAGGAAAATATAAAACACACTAATCTAAATAGTAAGATTGTTCTAGGAAGAAAACTAAACCATGTGGAACTTTTTTCACTACTAGAAAAACAAAGCCCAAATTAACAAAACATTAACAATTTTTTGTTAATTTGGGTACTACAACGTCCACTTTCACAAATTTTTGTTAACTGTGCCCTAATTAACAAATTTTTTTGTTGATTTGGATAGTGCAATTATCACATCAACAAAATTTTGTTAATTTTTTGGGAATCTTTTGGAATCTTTTGGAATCTTTAGAATTTTTTTAGAAATCTTAGAAATCTTCAAAAATCTTTAAGAATCTTCAATATACAATGTAGATTTAAGAACAAAATAAGTACACAATTCGGTGTTTATTAAAGTCAGCAGACTTTAGGGGCAATTTTCACCTTGAAAAATTATTTTTTTCAAGAAACTTTGGACTAATGAAAGTTGTAAAATTGATATATCTTTCACCTCCAATTTTTTTTTTGAGATTTAGATCTTCTAATCAAAAGTTATGAACAAAAATCAGAGAGGGGTAAAAATGGACATTCTTTTTTATATTTTGAAACACCTTCTCTGATTTTTGTCCATAACTTTTAATTTAAAGATTTAAATCTTAAACGGATTGTTGGAGGTGAAAGATGTTTTCATCTTAAAACTTTCATTAGTTCAAAGGATGTTTTGAAAAGTTTACCTTCTAGGACAAAATTGCCACCAAAGTCTAGTGACTTTTAATGGGAAAAACATTAAAGAATAAAGTAAATAAAATTATATACCTCAACTCCAAATTCAAATATAAGTATATTTTAAATCTTTTTTTTCTTTAGAAGCCTTTGGAGTCTTAATTTTACAATGTAGATTTAAAAAAAAATTAAGTCATCACTAATCGATTTTCTAAAAAGTCAGCAGACTTAAAAGGCGATTCAGACCCAGTAAAAGAACTTTTTTGGAAAAACTTTGAACTTAAAAAAGTTGAAAAATTAAGTTATCTCTTGCCTCCAACAATTTTTTTGAGATTCGGACCTACCAATAAAAAGTTATGGACGAAAATCAGAGAGGGAGTTTAAAAATTTTAAAAATAAATATTCATTTTCATCCCTCTCTGATTTTTGTTCATAACTTTTGATTGGTAGGTCCGAATCTCAAAAAAATTGTTGGAGGTGAAAGATGACTGGATTTTTCAACGTTTTATAGTCTGAAGTTTTTCCAAAAAATGTCTTTTACTGGGTCTGAATTGCTCCTAAAGTCTGCTGACTTTAAAAAAGAATGAAAAAAATCCGAAAAAACTATCTAAATGGATTTCTATTCCCAAAGTTTTCAAACAACTTGAAAGGTTGGTGCCTTGGCAAGAGCCTTGGCCTCTAACCATGAGGTCCTGGGTTCAAACCCCGGTGGCTTCATTTCCATGGTAGCCATTGCCATGTGGCAATCGGCTAGGTTGCCATGTGGTAGTTGGATTGCTGGCCATGTGGCACTACCCTAGACGTTAAAAAATATATTTTATGAATTTTTAAAAAAATATTTCAAGAAAAATGTCCAAATTAACAAAAAAATCAACACTTTTTTGTTAAGATTCAAAAGTGTTGAGTTTTGTTAATTTGGTCACTGTTTTTTTCTACTAGTGTTTCTTTGAAAAATTGTAAAAATTGCATTCAGAAATGAGTCTTACAAGTTATTTTTTCAAGATTTCCATATAGACAAAAAGATAATCTATAAGGAAAAAATTCAAATATTCAAATTTTTTGGCTACCTCCTCTCCCCTATTTTGAGCTTATTTAGGCATGATTTTTGTTCCCAGGCACCAATTGGAAAAAAAATAATATTATTATGTAGCTAATCAATTTTTCTATCTTAAAAAGAAATTCAAAAAATCATAACAAAAATTCAGCCCATAGGTACGTGCTTGAAATTTCATTTGTCCCTTGAAAAGATAGTGGTCCTTTAGGGGTTCATTAATAAAAAAACAATCAAGTAGAAATTTTTTAAAGAGATTTAACTTTTATTTTTTTCTAACTAAATTTTGATGTTGAATCTTTGAGAACTAACATCTTCCACTCCGCAATACATCCTTTGTGCATATCCCCTCACCAAAGGATCTACAACACTATAAAGCACACTTTGGCTTGCAACGATTGTTGACCTATACTTAGAAGTCTCAACTACCATCACAAAAATGAAAGAAACAAATCTAGAAATGCACTTAGTCATCATGCTTAAAAAAAATTACGTGTAAGAACAAATGCCAAATTTATGGGATTTCATCTTTCAAAAAAATTATATAGAAAAAATCAAATCCTTTTAATTTTAGGCATTTACCAAATTACATTTGCTAACTTTAATTAATTATTTGGCATGGAGTGTCAAACTTGACCATTGAATACAATAGTGTAGATATACAATAAATAAAAATCATTTAATTTTAATTTTTTATTCATAACATTGACTTTGTCTAAAAAGGAGACTACAATGGTTTGCAATGGTTTGGTTAACCCCTAAGTGCCTAAGCCTTTCCAAGTGTGTTTTTCCCATGAAAAAAGAACATGGGCTTATAGTTATCTCCATTGAAGCAAAATGATTTTTTTTCAAAATCTAACCGTATGGATGTTTAAAGAGCTTGCTTATTAGTATGCACACCAATTTTGAGTGAAAAATTGCATAAGAGTTGTGAGATTATAACAAGAGAAATGTACCTATTTTATTTTTAATATGTTGTCCCTCTCCACAATGTTTCAAAAATTTGCACATAAAAGTTTTTTGGGATTGGAGGTGACATGAACAACTACAAATTGTGTTAGCACACTAAAATACTCTTTCAAAAAACTTAATATCACTTGAAAAGCTATTAAACTCATTATACAATCCACCTTGCAATTGTTGAGATGCAATTTTCTTTTATAAGTATAAATCACAAATAACTCCAAATCAACACTTTTTTGTTTAAATTTTCAATGGTGAAAATCATGAAAACACTTTACTCTTTCCATTGGGACCATTTTCAAAGCAAATTAATAAGTGGAAGTTTTTAGATCTCAAATCAAGTGAAATTGCTCAAAGTTGGAAAATGAAGTAAAATTAGCAAGCTTTACTCTTCGACTAATGGACATATATGGCTTTGGAGACCTCTCAACAATCAAATATGTACCATTTTCAGTAAAAAATGAAAGTTTTCGTTAGTTAACCCTAAAAACTGCCCAATTTTTATTTTGAACCGGCCAAACAAATTTAACTGTCTGCTGCAAAATGAACCTGAAATTTCACATTGACCATATTTGGTCGCCTAGGCATTTAGGGGTTAACACAAATTACATTGAAAATAATATGGTTGTGTTAAAACTAACACAAAAAATAAAAGAGAGGAACTAATATTAATTAGTTGGTAAAAAAGAAAAGTTTGATCACCTAAGACCATACAATTGGCTTCAAAGAATTACTACAAGTGACAATTATGCTATATACCTATGTTAGAAGAGAGATTCTTTTCTAACTTTTGGTCGATGATGTTTTATTTTGTACAATTGAACAAATAGGAGGTGTAGAGAAGTAGGAGGTGATACTTGGTAATTGTGATTATTATGAAGTGAGTGGAAAATTGTTGAGGGAGATATGTTTGTTGAATGAGGGAGTTGGATGAATTGTTGGGAAGGTCATTTATGTTATGTAAATGAAGTGAGTGTGTTTGGTTGTTGGCATAAGGAAATTACAGTGTAGATTTAGTAGGTGGAAGTTCGAAGGTTTTGTAATTTGCAATTGTATAGTGACATACATATAAGTAAGGTATTTAATGAAAATATTATTTATTTTGAAAAAGGATTTTTGTTACTGATGATCTAAGGACATATGAGTCATGATGAAACATTTGGGACCTTTAAAGGAGGTACAATGAGCTATATCATAGGCGTCATTGGTGATGGTAGTGAATGACCGTTGGAAATTCCATCATAATTGTCGTGTGTTGTATTTCAAATTTTCCAAGTGAATTGGGTTAGTGAAGTGAATGTAAATGTAAATTTAATGAATTGAAACTTTATCCCTAAATGCCCAAGCCTTTAGAAGTGTGTGTTTTTCCTAGGAAAAAACAACATAGGCTTATAGTTATTTCCAACACAACAATTTTTTTTTCTTCAAAATTTAACCATATTGATGATTAAAGAGCTTGCTTACTAGTATGCATTCCAATTTTGATTGTGAAATTGCACAAAAGTTGTGAGATTATAACAAGAGAAATGTAATTATCTTATTTTTAGTATATTGTCCTTCTCCCACAATGCTTGAAAAATTTGCATATAAGAGGTTTGGGGAATTAGAGGTGACATGAACAACTAAAAATTGTGTTAGCACATTGAAATGCAGTTCCAAAAATCTTAAGTTCAAATGAAGAACTATTATAAAATCTACCTTACAATTGTTGAAATGCAATTTTTTTATATATAGAAATCACAAATAACTTGAAATCAACACTTGCTTGTTTAAATTTTCAATGGTGAAAATCATGAAAACACTTGACTTTTTTCATTGGGACCATTTTCAAAGCAAATGGATACGTACAATTTTAAAATCTCAAATAAGTGAAATCTGCAAACTTTGCTAAAAGATGGGAAATGAAGTAAAATTGGCAAGCTTTTACTCTTCACTAAGGGTACATATATGCAATTGAGGACCTCTCAAAAATCAATTCTTTTTTTTTCAATGAAAAATGAAAGCTTTTAATAGCCAACCTTCAAAACTAACCATAAATACTTTTTAAACAATCAAAGGAATTTAATTACCTACACCAAAATGAGCCTGAAATTTCAAATGGACCATATATGATTGGTTGGATAATTAACCCCTAAAGGACCGGACTATGTTTTTTGGCTGTATAAATTTTTTGGGCAGGTACGTACAAGCGGAGATTTTCATATTTGGGGCTGAAATTTTAATAGAATGTGGAAGTGAGGAAGATCTTTCGTATGCACCAAATTTCATGACATTTGGAAATACGAGTCAAAAGTTATAGCCTAATATGTTACTTTTTTCCCAACCGGGCAGTTCGGGCAGATTAAAAAAAATCAGTTTTTTCAGAAACAAAAATTTGGAATTGATTTTCTAGAATTTTATATACACGAAAAGCTTTGAATCATTCCATTTTGATCAATGAGTCAAAAGTTATGAGGATTTTTTGTTTGCGCGCAGTTTTGGATTTCCTACTCTAAAATAAACTTTGAAATCCTTTATCTTACCCAATTTTCAATATTTTTGAACAAAAATAAAATCTTAGGATGTAGATACATTATTACAACATTTCAACCATTGGAATTGGAAATTTTCAATTCCATATTTAAATTGTAAATAATTTAGTATTTTTAATCATTCTCTACTCCTACCTACTTACTATTTTTTTCCTATATGTTGTACTATTCCAAATGATTTGAAATTTTTCAAGCATGTGGACAACTTGTCTAGGAAAACAAATTCAAAGAAGCACCACCATTTAGGTCATTTTTTCATAGAAATGTGAGTTTGTGAAGTGCAGCTGCCCTGCTTTTTGTAGGGTCAAAAAAATGATTTTAGTTAATTTGAATGCTTATATCTTGCAATCCCCCCGGTGGAAATGTCTGAAATTTTTACCACATGTTTTTTATACTATATAATACAAGATCCTACGGTTAGATATGTCAAAAAAAAGATTTTTTTCAAAATTTTGGTACTTGTACTAGAAATGGCAGTTTTGGAGCGTTTTTGGTGAAAGTATAGTGACGGTCCTTTAAGGGTTAAGGGGTAATATATTGATGTGAAGATATTGTAAAATGGAATTGTTCAGTCACATTGCATATATAAATATAATTGTGGTATACAAAGGCAATTGGTAAGGTTCACTTATATGCATGGGCGAAGCCAATTTGGAATTTTGGAATTCCATAGATTGCCTTCAAATGTGCTTGCATTCCTAAATAAATAATATCTTGAAGTGTTGTGGGAATGAATTAGTTAAAGGTTTTCATAGACTACTTTGTTGTGTCTTTGAATTAGTATGGCTTTGATGTGAAGATAGGTATTATGAAAGAGTACGTGAAGCCTAATGTCTAGATATTTGGTTTTGGTTGCAAAGAGTACATGCAATAGAAGAGCAATATTGGATAGGCCTAAATAAATGTTTTCAAGCTTGACACATGTAAAATGATTAATGTTTTATACATGTTGTGAATATACCCATAACAATAAGGGACTTTGACATTAATGTTATAGTTTTTAGTTCATTTGTTAATGTTGGAGAACTTATCAGCAAGCAAATTATTGTTTTGATTGTCTTGTTTCTTCAAGTAAGGCTCAAAGAATCTAATGGGTCCTTTGCGGGGACTCCTTTGGTAGAAAAAAATAAATGCCTTTTTATAGATTAGACAATGAAGGACATGCATGTTTGTAATTCCCTTCAAGTAGCAGTTGTCTTTTTTGTAACCAAACACAATGAAATTGTTTGCTATTTCAGTGTCATAAATGTTGGTGTGTACCCTCGAGTATATACCCCAACTTTGTGAATATAGAGAGGTGAGGTTTTGGGGATGTAAAAGTGTTGTAATAGAAGATACTAAAGTTTTGTCAATTTAGATTATTGTTTTGGAAAGTTGGATGTTTGAATTGATGGAAGGGGATGTGTATTTAATTTAGACTATATGTGAAAATGTACAATGATTTTGTGGAGTGATGGGTAGCAAAGAATCGTAGGAGTTAATAGATGGTCATGATCTCAACTCATAATATGTTTTGGGGTCTTGGTAGTTGATCTAAAAGTTATATTTTACTTGTAGGGTGTAGGTTCTATATCCCACTATTTGTACTATCCAAATGTTAGAACCAAGTGATGACTCTTTGAATGGAATGAAGGAAACATTTGTATGGTAGCTATATCGTAGAGGGTGGTTTCAAGAAAGACTATATGTTGTGAATATTAAATACGTAGTGTCACAACTTGTGTCACAAAATCCATCACACATTAATCCTTGAGACCAAACAATTTTAATAGCGTTCTACCAAAATTATAGTTTTTTGCACTCAGTATTATGAAATTGAACAATCTTAGCCGTAGATATGAAAAATCGACGGCTAATAGTACTTTTGACTACTTCTAAATACTGAAAAAGTAATATTTGAAAAAGAAGACAATTTGTCACAAAAATAGGAACAACTAGGTATAAATTAATAATAATTAGAAAATCATGAATAGAAAAATCTAAAAATTCACAATTTGTAAAGACTTGATAGTGATCACATTTCACCAAAAAATAGAAGTCAAACCCATCTTGAATGTTTGAAATGTTGCGCACAACAGACCTCTATTTGCACACAAGTAGGGGACAAAAAATAGTTTTTTTCTTAAATCCTATGGTAGGCACGTGCTTGTCTAGTGTAGGAATAGCCCACAAAAATTTCAAGCATACATCATAATTTTTGGATACTCCAAAGGGTGATTGCAAGAAACACTTGTCCTATTTCTTGTCCCTTTACCCTTAAAAAATGGCTTTTTGCTCATAACTTTTGCATTGTTTGTCCATTTGGCATGAAATTTGGAATGAAGGTAGATGCTAAAGTTACAAACCTTGATTGATTTTTAAAAAATTTAAAAATTAGTTTACTAT
Organism: Rhytidiadelphus loreus; assembly: GCA_947034895.1. Lineage (NCBI taxonomy): Eukaryota > Viridiplantae > Streptophyta > Bryopsida > Hypnales > Hylocomiaceae > Rhytidiadelphus > Rhytidiadelphus loreus. The sequence goes on from OX344761.1 coordinate 31,009,604, forward strand.
TTTTAACCTGCCCCCAATTGGGTGTCTACTTGGCCATTTGGGGGGTGGGGTAGTCCTATTTTTTACCCAAAAATGCAAATTTGAAGTTACAAATTGGACATGTTGGAGGTCTACTAACACTAAAAGGGCTGACAATGAGTTTTCGTGAAAATAGCATCATGTCAATTGCACACATGGGGTCAAAGTGACTTTCCTTTGCTCGAAAGCTATGAAGAGGGAAAAAATTTCCTTCATGAATTTTTTTTTTTTTTTGACACACACAAGTTGCGAAGCAATCTGCGGCAGTTTTCCAGTCAAGTGTATGGGGATTTCACAGCCGGGGATCGAACCACCAACCTCTCCATTTAGTTTGGGTACCTTACACCATTACCCTGGTAGTTTAGGGTCGTTCGGACCGCCTTCATGAATTTTTTGGTGCAATGCGGGCGCAGTCATCTCTAGAAAAATGGATTTTTTTATGGATTTTTTTTTAATTTTTTTTGAATTACTAAAAATAAAAATCTCTACAAATCCTTTTTCTGCTATTTTTTGCTCCCGGTGGCTTCTACAATACTTTGTAGTAGTCCATAGTACTGCATAGTACAACATAATACTAAATCAACGGTGTAGATTTGTCAGGGCGCTTTTGAAACGTAGTATTAGTAGTATTGCATTATATTGCCAGTTCTATAGCTAAAAAAGTCAATTTTGAACAAAAAACGTGAAGTGTTTCTTGCAACTACCCCAAAATACTAAACCCCTTTAAAATGCAAAGTGTGACAAATTATCTAAATTGAATTTTAATTATATAATGTTTTTTTAAGTTTTTTGAAAAATAAGGAATCTCTTGAATTCTAAGTTAGCCATTTCTAGTAAAAATTTCAAATTCATTGGTTTCATTTGCCAAAAGTTATAGCCAATGGCAACTCTAGTGCTCCAGTTGTGATGCAAATAGTACCAGTCTTTCTTGCAAACACCCAATTGTATACAATTTTAGATGCTACTATCTTCAAGCAAATAGTGAATTAATTTCAATCTAATTTACAACATTTGTATGTTTTATTAAAAAAATAATCACTTCTTTAGTAATTCTATTAAGCTAGTGGAATATCTAGACATTGAAAATGCTATAAAGAAAAAACATAGACACTTATTATTCTTGCCCCTTAAATGACTGATGTTCTTTTTAAATTTGTATGTCCACTAGAAAAAATGTTTATACAATAGTTATAAAATAATCTAAAATTGACAAAGGTAAGTCACCTTTTTACAATGTACCGAAAAGAGTGAACTAGCCATTTGGCCATTAATTAACAGCCCTCCTCCCTTCCAAAAAATGAGAGCCGTTGATTTTTTAGAAAAAAAAAATTACAACCCCCCTCCCCCTTATCTCAAAACCCCCCTCAGATATGGATACAAATACGTACTTTGATACGGATACATATATGGTACAGATATGATATAGATATGGATACGTATTTGGGAATCAAATATCCCATAGTGATTGTGAGAGAACCTAATTATGAAGATTACAAAGAGAGGGAGGGGAGGAAGGAGGTTCAGGAAAAAAAATCAATTTACGATTTTTAATTTAAAATATACGGGGGTGGGGGAAGAAGAAGAAGAAGAAAATTTATATAGTAAGTAAGAAGAAGAAAATTTATTAAGGAGTTTTGAGCTCAAAAGAGACACTTGTGTTTCAAAATAGACTTGTGTCTCAATATGCTTTGCCTTTTAAAAAAGTGGATAAATTCTAATAACTTGGAAATGATTATCTAAAAATAGCAAACACATGCATGCAAAATTTTGAAAGTTTAGATGATAAATATTAACCCCTAAACGTCAGTGACTAAAATTGCCCTTGCATTTACAAGCACCAAATTTTAGATGAAAAACATTTTTAGACACATGTAACCGTAGGATCTTGTAGTAAAATAGCTTGAAAAGATCTAGAAAAAATTTCAGAATTTTCCACCGTGTACATTGGAAGATATTAACGTTTGAAGTCTCAAAAATCCTTTGGGGGACCCTGTGAAAATACGGGCAGCTGCACTTCACAAGGTCACATTTGTATGAAAAAATGTCTGTTACTCTTTGGATTCATTTGTCAAATCAAGTTGGCTACATGCTTGAAAATTTTTAGATCATTTGGAATTGTACAACATATAAGAAACAAATAGTAAGTAGAAAGAAGTAGAGAATGATTAAAAATACTAAATTGTTAACAATGTATTTATAGAATTGAAAAATTCCAATCCCAATGGTTGTAATGTTGTAATAAACAATATATACCTAAAGTTTTTATTTTTTCCAAAAATATTTAAAATTGAGTTAAATAAAGGACTTCAAAGTTTATTTTAGAGTAAGATTCCATAACTACCCACAAACTAACCCAAACTAAAATTCCTCATAACTTTCACCTCATTAATCAAAATGGAATGATTCAAAGCTTACCACATATATTGAAATCTAAAGAATCAATATCAAATTTTTATTTATTTAAAAAGTGATTTTCAAAGTTGTTTCTTTTTCTGCCCGGGTTGCCCGCCTAACACTAAAAATTACATATCATGCAATAACTTTTGAACCATGCTGTCAGAAGTTATAAAAATTGTTAGGCCTTAAAGCTACTCCTCGGGCACACATTGCGTGAAATTTTCAAAGAAAAAAAATAAAAATTCCGTTTGTAGTAAGGTGCCTAAAATCACTATGTTGCCAAAAAAACGTTGTTTGGATGTTGGGGTTAAATAAGTATTAAAACATGAGAATATACAAAGTTCAAATGTGAATCTAATTAGAATTTTTTTCATTGATAAAGAACAAATTTATGTGTTTTAATACTATAAAAGAATTTTAAAATCATTTCAATGTTTTGTAGGTGGTTTATGCCATTAAATGTAGTCTTAAGTTTTGCAATAGGAGCATCTATTGGCCTCATTGTTGTTAATTATACAAGACCTTCATACCGGTTGAAAAATATCACCATTGCATGTTGCGCAGCAGGTATGTATATATGTATATATAGATAAATAGATAGATATTTCAAATAACAATAATTAAATTGAAAATAATAATAATAATAATAATAAGTGAAAATGGGAAACTAAAATTTAATAATGTGAAAATGTAATAACTAAAATTTGTTGCTAGTATTTATTATTATTGAAAGATTTTGTTGTCAATTTGAAAATGATTTCTATGGCATAATTTTTTATATATATACATGTATTATAAAGAAGAGGCTTAATATTTATGTGAAATGTCATAATAAAAATTGCAAATATGGCCCAAGTGTATTACTCCATTTTATAATAAATATATTCTAAGTAAATTAAAAATCAATTGTAACAAAATGTACTAGCTCATAAGCTCAATGGTTTGAAGACAATGTAGTTTCAAATACAAGGTTATTTAGATTTCTATAAATAGGATTTATAATGTCTTTATAGAAATTTGAGTTTAAATTATTTTTATTTAAATTATTTTTAAATTATTTACATTTTTCAAATTATTTTAGTTAGTATGAATCCAACCTATATTTTTATTTTAAAACAACCCATTTAGATTGTTAAGACAAATCATTTTTATATTTTTTTGAATTATTCTTAAAACTTAATTCTAGAATTTTTTATTTTTTATTTTATAGGATTAGTTGCTTTACCACTACCTATTGATACCAAAAATTCTAAACATTGAAGGTTTGACACTAGTGAGTGAAGATTATTGATTTAATCAAATGTTGTAGTTCTTTGATCTATACACTGCTGCATTAATGATCCATGAAAATGGGGTGTTTTTTGTAAATAGTGTTGGTGAGACTAGGGTAATTGTCACCATGAAAAATATCAAAAAGTTTAGTTGAGTGTAAAAAATATGATACAAATTGCAAATTATTCTCATTTTTGTTCTTTATTTTAGTTTCTTATTTTCCAAAACCATTTTCTACATCCTCTCTTCTATTAAATGTACTTTCTTAGGAGTTTTAAAATTATTATAAGTTCTTAATTCTTCTAACTTAGAATTGTACTAAGGTAAACTAGCCTATTAAGGAATAAATGGGAGCAAGCCCATTGTGAACAAAGTTCTAATGGTGGTGTACATTTCAAAACTTGCTTTTATAAATACACAAATAACTTGCATACTTTTCAAAAAATTGAACGTGTTATTGTTTTTTTCTTAATTTTATGATTATGAATATTAGAAGGAATTTTGAAAACATAATGCATTCATATTTTTGAATATTTTACTAAATGAATTTGTAGTCTTTTCAAGAACTTTGCCTTTAATTGTTAATGGTGTATGAAAGTGTCTTTTCAAACCAATACATAATATTTTTTATATTAAATGAAATATTACTATTTATATAATGTATAGGAAACACTGGAAATATTCCTTTAGTATTGATTCCTGGCATTTGTAAAGAAGATGATAATCCCTTCGGTAAAAATTTACCATGTTCATTAAATGGAGTGGCATATGTATCTTTTGGTATGTGGGTAGGTTTCTATACACATTCTAAGATATAACTTGAAAAATATATTTATAATTATACATATAATAAATATTTTCCAAAAATTAATGACATAATTGAAAAAATATCTTTAATAATAACAATAAAGTGTAACATTGCCACTTATTTACCAATGCATCTTTCTTAATATCCAAGATATTTTGAAAGAATAAAAATAATTTTTCACTAAAAGCAAAATTATTTGTATAAATGTATGCATTCATGAATTTGTCTTAAAGCTATTTACTTATTACAAATTTATGAATAAAATATTAAAAACCAAAACATGATCAATTACAATTGCATTCAACTTTTAATTATTACTAGTACATCACCTCTATGGCTTTATCATTTGGAATATCCATTAGAAGAGAATTCGGGCCAGGGGAAGGCCGTTTCAGGCCTGTTTCCCTGGCTGTGAACCAAACGTACGCTGTCAAATAAAAAAATAATTAATTAATTTTTATAATAATTTAAAATTTAAAAAATAATAATAATAATAATAATTTTTAATAATAATAATAATAATTAAAAAATAATTAAATATTACAGTCTGATGTGGCCGAACTTCGGCCACATTAGACTGCGCATGTGGCTGAGTTCCCAGAGTTCGAAAACTCAGGGAACTCGCGGCCATATGAGGCAACTGAATTTCCCCTAATGATTCTACTTTATATTATTATTTAGAAATATATTGATTTAAACTTTTAGAATTTATATCAAGAAAAATCAATAGAGTTAATTTCAAAATATGTTTTTTTAATGTCTATTCAATTTTCTTTTCATGTTTAGTTGTTGAAATTGTTAGTAGTTTCAAAAAAATCAAAACAAATAGATAGCTTCATTAACAAAAACCACATATAAACATTTTTTTGGTTCAATTTTTTATTTGGAACTCTACTTCAAATCATTCTCAACTACTTTTTTCATAGACGAAAATCTAAAAATGTTTGGAATTTTTTTCTTACAAGGATGTTTGTATACAAAGGTACACAAGTTTTTGTCATAATTCACTCATTGACTATCTATGGTGTTATGTTTGCCACCCCCCTCTTGCATTAGTTTCCCCCCCTCTTTCAAAAAATTACAGGCCGTTGATTGTTTTTAAAAGAAAATGCTGACCTTTGAAATTGCTGTTGATTTCTCAAAAAATCACAAGCCATTGATCTTGTGAGATCTAATCTACATTGATTTGGGCCGTCGATTTGGAATACAATATGGATATAGAAAACAAATACGGTACAAATATAGGCGGTGTACAAATACGGGATATCCCATATTGTTTGCAGCTCCTTCACCTCCCTCACAATTACAAATAGGAGGGGGGATAGGGGGCAAAATTAAAATTTTGAATTAAAATGAAAAATCAAATAAGGGGGTTGGGGATAAATTTAAAAGAAAAAAGAAAAAAGAAAATAAGGGGGTGGGGGTAAATAAATTTAAATTAAAAAAATAGGAAGGGTTCTTTTGGGTGCATAGTGACAGTTTGTCACTATGCACTATGAAGTGGCAGTCATTGCCATACATTCATGTTTTGATAAACTTGAAAAATGTTTTTAGTAAGTATACATTGAACTTGAGGTGGAGAACAATTTTTGAAAGACAAGGAATGATGACCTAGACTACATGACCAATCAAAAAATAATTAACTTCTAAGCACTAAAAATTGAAAAGTTTACACCCAATGACCCAAATAATGTTTTTTCATGGTGCATTGTGCACACTAAATTTAGATATGTCTACGAATATTATTGAATTAGTTTTCAAATCTTTTAATTTGAGTCTTTACAACTGAAGGGATTGTATTTTTAATATTCATACTATTATATATTTTTGAATTCTTATATTTGACTTTGAAGTTTAAAACTATTTATTAGAATTTAAGGATTTTAAAAAGATTATATATCAAAATTTTATATTTTAAAAGTGCTATATTATACAAATTATAGTGGAAATTTTTTTGTTGGTCATAAATTATCAAACATTGTTCTCTACCTCAAAGCATTTATCATTAATACTTTCAAGTTTATCAAAACATTGCTACATACTATATTGTAATTAAAAAAAGTTGAAGCAAAATGCAATCACAGAACACATATCATATAATGCATCTCAAAGTTTGCAACCTTTTATATTTAGTTTTGGACTTCTTCATTAAAGCTTTGCCATTGCATTAAGCCATCATATGCAACATATTTGATGCAAAACAAAGAAATTGAAGACCATAAAATATAATCCAATATGCAATAAAGTTGATATTTTTTAATAGTAGCATAAATGTCAAAATACATCAATTGTGAAAAGTAAATATTGTAGTAATAATAGGGTATTTGCATGCTATTGTACACAAGGTCATTGGTCACAATGCACTATTAATAGTCTTTTATCACAATGGTATTTTGACAAACTTGAAAAATTACCATAGTAAATTATGCATATTGACCTTGGAGTAGAAGATAATTTTGTAGAGACAAAGACTATTGTAGCTTTATGACCTCCAAAAGAAATTAAAAAAACTCCAAGCACTTAAAATTGATAAATTTCCACCAAAAAAGGTGCTCTTCAAATTGTACCTCATTGATAGCAATGGTTTCATTTCATTTTATTTTTCTTAATACAAGTCTCTAGCATAAGAAAATTGTATATTTTGTGGTCATTTAAGATTTTTTGGTATTCTTAGATTTAGCTTCAATGTTCATCGCAATATATTTTAAATACTTAAATATATAAATATTATTATTATTTTTTGTTTCTTTGAACATTTATTTTATACAAATTGAAAGGTGTGAATTGTCTTGAATTTTTGATAATATTTGAGAATTAGTTGTGACTTAAAAGGCTAGGTATTTAGGGTCGCTTTACTCTATGTTTTAAGTTCCAACCCTCTAAGTTCATGTTTAAGGTCAAATCTCAACTTCCTTGGCTTGAAGAAGGTGAACAAAAATACTAAATGTGGAACTTAGGATTTTAGAGTATTAAATATCAAAGTACCAACTCACCCCCCCTCGACAACTTTTCTCATGTATAATATATAACAACTAAATGCCCACAATATGTACAAAAAAATGAAAAGTCAAAAACTCATTTTGAGGGCACTTTTGTCATCAAATTTGCATGGGACAAATCTGAATTTGCAATTTTAGTAAATGTGAATCTTACACAATGCTAAAATGTATAAAGATATGCCAAGATACATGGATAATTTTGCCATATTTAAATATCAATTTTAGAATTTGTTTGAGCATAGATTTATAATTGAATGTGATGGGCTTCAAACTTTAAGATTTCATTACCTTTTGAGTAGTAATTGAATTTTGCTTCAAATTTTTGCAAAAGTATTAAATACTTTTTATACTACAACTTTTTGTTCATACTTTTACAATTTCTTCCCTCATTATTGTGATTTAGCTTTTGGAATAATAATTTGGGCTCATAAGGACTTCCATGTATGGTATAAATTTTGAGAGTTATTTATGAATTTTTGTGTGGAGGAGTATAAATATATTGGACTTGAAATATATTTTTATGGTAGTTGGATGGAATTTTTTTGTTGTCTAAAGCAATTCATGCAATTGATAACCATCGACTTTAGGTGATGTTCAATAAATAGAGGATTGTGAGTCAAAAGCACTAGCCAAAAATTGACAAACAAGGAGGAGAGAGAAAGGTTCAAAGTAAATTAGGATAGTCTTCTAATTGATGATCTAAAACATCTATGAGTCCATTGTTTTAGGATTTTTGAGACTACTATTCTAAGGTTTCAAAGGAGGTCTGCCAAAATATATTTGTAGCTTTAGATTGTACTATATCCCAAGGCCCTACTTTCAAATACTTGCTTAATTACAACAAATTTGATAGACAATAATACTCATTGATTAAGTGCAGTGTAAACTAAATTTATCTTAAATTTCTCATAAAAATATATTACAGTTGAAATCTAAAAAAATTAGGCCTAAAGTTCATTTCTATGCCTAACTTTTGATTTTTCTTAATAATCGCTCTTTCATAGCAATATGAAGATATTTCATTTGTTGTGTAATGAATAGCATATTTTATCCATCATCATATAAAATTTTAAATATCAATTATTAAAAAATCATATTTTAATTTAAATGAATTTTTGCTGAATTTGAAGTCATTATTTGATATTTTAAAATCAAAATTGCACTATGAAATTTTATAATGAGATTGAAGTTATATGTGTAAAGATAAATTTTTTTTAAACCAATTTTTATTTGTATGTGATTAAAAAAGATGGCAACTCTACTTGTATGGACATTTATTTATAACCTTCTAGTGCCACAAACATCAAATATTGAACCTATGGACTCTAAGGAATCTAAACAAAACAATAGTAAAGATATTTTTGTTATTGAAGGCAAGAACATTCAAAATGAAACTTCTAGAAAAAATGAGGCAAATGTTCATGAAGATCTTAAGCTAAGTGATGGAATGGCTTCATCAAGCAAAGATGGATTAGGTGATCACATGAATGAAAAGATGTCTTTACTTCAAATTCCAAATAATGAAGTATGTACTATTAAAATATCAACAATAACTTTACAGTGATATTTTGATTTTAATTAACTTCTTCAAAATGACATTTGAGTGCATAAAATTATATCAAAATGAAACCATAATTTCATACAAAAATTTGAAGATATCTAAAATAAAACTTAGGATTAGGCTATCCAAAATAAATTAAAAGAGTTTCATTTACAAAATTGTCATTAATGGTTGTAATTACATTTAATTTAGACTTATTTATCCAATATATCAAATCGATTATAGTTTATGTTATTGATAATTTTGAGGTTTGATAGCACTCATGTTTGTAAGTGTTGTCTTTTGAGTGGACAGTTGATATAAGTACCTTGTTTAATCACCATTAGGACAAACACAATTTTCAAAACAAATTTTTGAGCTTCTTTGGTTTAAATCTTGTGAAATCATTTTAATGCATTTTTTTTCCAAAGATTTATAAAATGTATTTGTATCCAAATTCAAATGTAATTAAAGTATGATATGATCTTATGCATAAATGATCAACTTTTGAATTCAAAAGTTGTAGAAAATAAAGTTATTCATATTATGCTCAAAATTTTAATAAGACATTATACTAAAACAAGTGAAATATTTTTTTGGATTGTTGCAAGAAAAAATTATTGTTTTTGTTTCAAAAAAGTTGTTTGGGGCTATAGGATTGTCAATGTTATAAGGGCGTGGTGCAGTATAAATCATAGAAATAAAATTTTAAATGATAAAAAATAAATTAAAAAACATCAAAAAAGATTCTTAAATTTATAGTTAAAATTGAAAAAATTACTCAATGTCTACAATTATTATATGTACCTTCATTTCAAAATTCATATACATTGGATGTATACTCTAAGAATTATAGCTAAAAAACAATTGCCCAGAGTCAAAGGGACAAAAAATAAGATAAGTGTTTCTTGCAACCATCCATTTGTATAGTTTGGAAATGCCCATATAGACATGTATAATTGAATTCTCCTAGTGTATGTTGGCTCTTCTAGTGTATCTTGGTTCCCCAAGATTTCTTTTCAACTAGTGTATATTCTACTTTTTTGGTTCAAATATTATTAAAGTTCAAATCTTTTCTTTGAGGACCTTTTAGAGTTTTAGTAGTATCAGAAAATTGATAGCATCATTAGTTCAAAAGTTGTAGAAATAGAAATGCAATCATAAAACAATTTTTAATTGTAAAATTAGTTTTGTTTTTAAGAATTTAATGTTTTATCCCACTTTGTTTTAAAGATAAAATTTCTTTGGAATTGAATGTCTTCTATTTTATAAATTTAAACAAAACGAAATATTTTGTTGTAAAATGATGTCTTTGAAATCTTAATGAATACATTTTTTTTAGCCCTATCATAAAAATTACATGGAATCCAAAGTTATATTCAACAACATATTTTCAATTAATATTTTATGAAGTTTAAGCCAATCACATGATGATAAGAGTCACTTGTAAAATCTAAACTAAAAAGGATTAATTTGTATCACTTGTGCTCTACCAGAAGATTTGCTTACATTCAAATCAAATATACTTTGGTAGTGTTATTATAAATATCAAATAATTCTTAGGAATAAAAACAACCAAATTTTTCTAATACCTTCTTATTACACACATCAAGAATACTTGTTAAAAAACTTGGAAAATACTTACATGTATTGAAATATTTATTATCTACATATGTCATTATTATATTTTTGTTTAATATATAATTCTCAAATTGCAAAATGATGTATACGGATGCTTGTGATGCCAGCATGATGTTGTTTTACTAGAATGGATGCAAAGCTACAATATCAAATTCAAGAAAATTGATGCCAATACTAAGTTCAATTAAATATGTTTGTACAAAAGTTTCAGCAAAATCATACATTCAACTAATTTTCACGCCTCCAATAACATCTGCAGTAAAACTACTTTCTACATAAAATTTATAAAAACATCATGTTGAAAAACATAAACATAATATTATACTAACATTTTAATTTAAGTGCATTAGTTTAGCATTTAAGGTAAGTTTAAATTGGTAATTATGCAAACAAATAGAATGAATATACTATTGGATCATTAAAGTCTATTATATTGTAGTTGTACTCAAAGGCGCAATAACTGTAGAATTAAAATATAAAATATACCATAAACTTTAAGGTCAAAATAGTCATAAATTAATGTCTCTAAACCATCCAAAGTTTTCTTTATATCAATTTTTTTATTATACTCATTCAATATATTTCATGAAGATTTGAAATTGTCACATCTATTGGGTGGGAAAGAAGAATTTAATTTGCCTTAGAATGCATTCACCCAACATTAATATTGGACATAGTGATTATTTATTTAGAAACTATAGAAACTTATAATAATTTGAAATAAGAGTATAGACCCAATATCATGTTGAAAGTTCATTATTTTTGCTTCATATTTTTAATTGTTGCAAAATTTGTCCTTAGAATCATAATCATAATGTTAACAAAGTTATATTTAATTATTTTTATTTGATTTGAAAATACTAATTTTTGATAATTAAACGTTCTTTTAGTTTTCCAAAATATAGGAATCAATAAAATTTTATAAAAATTAGAAAATAAAAAATATTCAAATTTAAATTAATGCATTGAATAATAAAAACAGATCCTTGCACTTATAATTGGTGGATTTGTATCTCTAAAATCTATTCTCATTGGTCCTCATGCACCATTGCGTTTCCTTGTTGACAGTCTTAGTATATTGGGGTGAGGTTTCAAACTCTATCCAAATAAATTAAATATACTTAAATATTTCATTTCATTTTGATAATAAAATATTAATAATTCAATAATTATATTTTATTTTAATAAAGAAATTTAATGTTGATTTCATCAAACAAATCACTTTTAATTAAATACTTCTAGATACTACTATTGTACTTGGTACTAAGGCTTGCCAATAAATATTTCTAAAATAAGTGACGAATTTTTGGGACAATTATTTATTCAACAATGCTGAAATTGATTATTGGATTTAGTATATACTTTGATGAATATTTCTTTTTAGTGATGGTGACCTTTTAAAATGGACAAAATAATAGAGTCCAAATGATAAATATATCAAATATCAAATTCATGAAAATTAAATCTTGTAAATATATTTGAAATTTGCCCAAATTAACATAAAATTTTATTCAACCATTTGGAAAAATGATATAAAGTTATCCCTAAACATCTTCGTGTTAAAAATTGACAAATACTCCCCAAATTGCCAAAAACCAAGTTTTTTAATAAATAGTTAATTAATCATTTTTGTAAATTACTACCATAGGATTTCATGCTAGACTATTATTAGGGTCACAATTAAAATTTTGAGGGTATAAAAGGAGTGCATGTGTGAGAAAATGAAAACAAATCTTGCAAAAAATGTTTTTTCAACATTGCTTGGACTTCTGACAATGTGGCAATGTCATGCTTTTAAGCCCTATAACTCAATATTCCTTTGTAAAGAAGATCTAAAGAATTCAGATTTGAATAAAAACTCAAATTAGAAAGAAGTATGAAAATTTTCAAAACAAAATGATGCTCCACTTACCTTGTTTGAGTTTGGACACAAAAATAAAAATTGACGTAATTTCTTTTTCAACCAATCCAACAATTGAATCATCATAAAAAAATTTGAATGTTTTTAAAGTCTTTGATTTTTGTAATGTTAATAATTTATTTATTGAATATTAGAAGAAACTTAAGTGTGTAAATTGTAAAGAGGTGAAGCATTTTCATTCATCTATATGATTAAAAAAAATTATTTTAGAAATTTAATTATATTGATGGATTTTGTGTCTTTAATAATGAAACTAAGAATTCAATATAGATTTGACATGAGTGCAACATTGACTTTCCAATAGTAATAAAATTTGTAAAACAAATTTATTCCCTAGAATTTATGTACATTTTATACAATTAATCTACCAATTTGTTTTCAGGGTTCAATATCACTCTTAATTTATTCAAACCAAACATTTGACATCTAGTAGAATGTGTTTTTAGACAATTATAATTTGTATTGTATGCAAAGATATATAACTTTTTGTCATAATGCACTTTTTGACAATGTTTTGATAAACTTGAAAAATGTTTGCGGTAAATGTATATTAAACTTGAGGTGGAGAACAATTTTTGATAGACAAGGAATGATGACCTAGACTATATGACCATTCAAATTTTATTTTATTTCCAAGTGCTAAAAATTAGGATGTTTACATCCATTTAGTGTTTCTTCATGGTGCATTGTATACACTAAATTTAGGAATCTCATTGAAAACTATTAAAACAATTTTCAATTCTTTTAATATAACTCTTTACAATTGAAGGGATTGTATTTTTATTATTCATACTATTTCAGTATTTTATTGATTTCTTATATTTGACTTTAAATAAAGTTCAAAACCTTTGTTTACAATTTTAAGGGTTTTAAAAATCGTAATTTTTAATTTTTAATTTTCAATATTTTAAATGTGCACTTTATACAAATTGTAGTAGAAGATTGGTCTTGAAATTTTTTTGTTGAAGATCATAAATTAACTATGGCTAAATCAAGTGGATAGGATTTGGAGTAAATATAGCATTTCTATGCACCTCAAGTACATAATAGGACTTTGTGTACCATACTATACAACTACCTTTCCATCATGAGCTTGTGCATATAAAAGATGCAATAGAATTGTTTATTAACCTTCACGCACTCTAGGTAAATTTTTTCATTTTTCAAAACACATATGGAGTGTATAAAATTAGGATTTGAGTTGACAAAATTGTACTTTACACTGAAAATGTACAATTGGTGTGAACATTAGTGGAATCTCTAACTTAAAATGCATTTAAAAACTATTTGAATAAAGAAAGAATGTATTCAAAGACAAAATTTGTAAAATGCAATTAGCAAAATTTATGAATTTACAAGTAGAGATGATAAAAAATAATCTATGAGTGTCTTTCCTACAGGGAGTACTAGCATGTGAGCATAAAATCTATGAGTCCATGAGCCTAAGAGTCTATATTATAGACACCTTCTCTGGTTATATGTATCTATATGATAGGTACCTATGTATAAATTCTTTTCATATTATAGTGTACCTATACATATATACAAATACCTTCAAATTGTTTGAGGTACATATCTACAACTAGGTTCAAAGCTCATAGGCTCAGGTCTTTGTGCTCATGTGCTAGCATCATTGACTTGCCTATTATAAGATTTTATATGTTTTATGCAAGAATGGTGAATATTTCATAATATTTTGTTTTTTGAAGTGTAATTGAAATTTATAGTACACTTTAATAAATAATTGAATGTTAGAATTGTCCCAAGAAATAAGGACATGTCAAATATTCTAAAGATTTTGCATAATTCCACCTAAACTTTTTGTAATGTTGTTTCATTTTTAGAATATAGTTTGGTTGCATGTGAAAAAATGCAAATGTAATTTATTTACTAGTTAGCCTAAAATAATTGCCAATTGGCTAGTGAAATATACAGCAATCATTGCAAGAAATGTGAGTATGCAAGGCTAGAAGGGTTTGTATTGTTTCTATATGAAAAATGCATCCTTCATGGTATATTTATTTCAAGTAATATTTATGTGTGATAAACACATCACTATATATATGATATCACTTTTCAGGGTTTCTTAAAATTATTTCTTGTTTATATTTTGAAATGTATCACACGTAAAATTCATAATATTTCAATGCATTTTTTTATAAAAATAATCAAGATTTAAGTTTCCACTTTAATCATGCAAAAAATTATTGACCCGATTTGGAAAAATGAATTGTTTACATAATCACAAAGAAAATAAAAATGAAAAATGAAAAACATTTGTGAAATTAGATAGAATAAAATTGAATAAGGTGCATTTATATTTTAATTAGAAAGTAGATTGATTTTTTTTCTTTGCATTTTGAAATTGATTAGAAGTTAAATATAGGTTCTCTCGGCTACAAAACAGAGCTATTTTTCATCTACTCTATTTTAAAAGAAAGCACACTAGATTTTTATTTTTACAAAAATACAACATTAAAAGTATTTTTTTTCTATGTAACAAAGGTACTACCGTATGTGAAGGGCAAGGTAGGCGGAAAATAATTATTTTTATGAGTGCCAAAAAAGAAATAAATTAAATTCTTTTTTTGTCAAATTTGGGAAAAAATCAAATACACAAGTTGTAGTCAGAAAATAAAATTTTCAATATAAGTCAAATGTTCAAACTTTAAGACCATGTACAATCAACAATTTTTTGGATGATTAACTAAAGGTAATTCAACATTGACACATAATAAAGATTGGGTGTGGAGAGGTCATTTTTATAATGAAATCCTTTGTTCTTTATGAATGTTTAAAGGATATGGGATAATTTAAAGATTGAGCTCCTACTAATCCTAACCATTAATATATCCCACATGCATTGCTTTAACTCCTACCATCCAATTTGTATAAAGATCTTGTCTTCCTCAACTTCACTCACATCCCAGAGGCTGAGTTTTACGACGGGTGACAAATATTTTAGATTCACTTAAATATAATGTTAAATTTATAGAATTTAAATTATAAATTGCCAATTCTACTCTGGTAACTTCAATTTATATATTTGGCATTAAAGTGCCCACCCTGCCCTTCACCTACAACATGTTTTATGTTTTCAAAAAAGTACAAAGTATAAAATTATTGATTTAGAGGAATAATAAGATTGTCATGATTGTTTCAAAATTTAGCCGATTATACTAAGGTAACTGCCTATGACAGGCAAAACGTGGGACCAATCCAATGAAGGTCAAAAAATTCATGAGCAATACATTTCACAAGACACATACACTGCTCATGAATTTTTTTGCCTGCATTAGGTTGGTCCCAAGTTTTGCCTGTCATAGGAAGAGTTACTTTAGTAGAATATTTTTCAAGTAAAAAATTATATTTTTGGTGAATGATAAATTTTAAATGATTTTAGATTGATTTTATGTATATAATTTGATGTACTTTTCAAAATCAACTGAATAAATCATCTATGTATCATATTTGACATCATTTAATTCTATACATTCAGTTTCAAAAATGATAGAATTCAATATATTACAACACATCTAATGTTTATCCAAAATGGGTGGTTAGTTATGGATATATTATTAGAGAGATTTTACATACTATATACTTTCTAATTTGTTTAATTTGATAATATTTTTTAGAATTTAATACATTGACATCTTTCTAAATATTATTAAAAAAATTATTATTATTAAATTTTATTAGTGTTTTAATGTTTAAATTTAATATAAACCTACAGAGATGCGGCCATACCATGCATGAATCTAATCCTTGGTGGAAACCTTGTTTCAGGTGAAACATCTTTTTGTTCTCTTCATGTCTAATTTCAAACAACATTGTTTCATTCAAACTACAACAATACAATTTCTCGAAGTATAAATATTTTTTGTGCTACATGAAATTTCAAAAATAGATATTTTACAAATTATTGTAGATATGCTAGCAGTGGTTTAAAAACATTTTTATTAATACAACTAATTGAGAATTTCTAATATTATTTTAATGGTTTTATATTTTCATTCAATTTCAAAAATTAACAAAAATCTCAGTAAATTTTGAAGGATATCATTTCAAATTTAATTCAATATATTTAATTTCCAAAATAATACAAAATTGTTTATCTATCATTTATAGTATTCTTAATATATCCATTCAAAGTGATATAGCTATCATAATGATAAACTAAAACTAAGCATCTAATATTGTAGTTTCCAAGTCCTAGTTTTACTATTTGTTACCATTTATTGGCATTGCAATAATTTCTTATTAGAGTGGTTGATTTTAGTTAAAAAGACTTAGAAACTACAATGTTTATGTTTGTTGAGTTTGAATTTGTGACCTTTTGCAACCATCTTGATATTTGGAAGACTTGTATGCTTTCTAAGATTTACACTACAAGAAAATGGGGGTATTGTGAGTGTTTCTAACTCCACCCTTAAGTCAGAAAGTTGCACACAGGTTCTAGCGGCATAAGTTAGCAAATTGTAAGGGTGAAATGTAAACGTAGTGTTCTTTGGCCTTCCAAGCAATGGACACTTTGTTATGTTGATTTTTACCTAATTTAAATACTTCAAAACACTCTAATAGTTAAGAAATAAAGGTTGTTGAGAGTTAGTTAATTGTGATTTAAACTTCTAGCTAAACTAAAATTCTATCTAAACTAAATCAAAGAATACAATTTGCCCTTTCCAAAATGGTAAAGCAAGTTGGATTCTGATATTCCTAATGAAAGTTATGTGTGGATGAAATTCATACCTAATTCTATCCTAAAAACTTCATACTTCAACTAAAAATAGCAAAATAATGTAAAATAAATCTAAATTTCAGGGTTGAAAGGTTAATTAAGTTATCTAATGGAATTTTTAGAGAAAACCTAATTTTGACCTATTTTAGGAATTTTCATCCAAATTTAGGTCAAATCTTCATCCACACTTTTGTCCTTCCAAATTAAAGTAATTTTAAAAGTAAAAGGTGAATTTGGAATCTTCAAAAGATTCTCCAGAAGATTATGGTTTCAAAAGATTCCCTAGTCGTGCCTTGAGAATATTCCTAATTGTTATTTGATTAATCCTAATTCTAAATTATTATTCTAATTTTAGTAATTCTTTATGGTTTTATGGTTTTTATGGTTAAAATGATAAATTATCTTCCTATTAAGGTAAAAAGTAAGAATTTAGGACTTTTAGGTGAAAACTTTTAAATGGACGAAAATTCCCCTTATTAGATGGAATTTGTTCCTTTAATAATTTTCAAGGGAATAAAGAGATAAATTAGGTTTTGACTTTTCCTAATTCTTCTATTATTTCCTAAGTTCCTAAATTAAGTTAGATTCCTTTTGAGATTCTTTTGGATGAGATTACTATTTCGTTTTTCCAAATTAATTCAAAGTTAATCTAATTATTACCTTCACGAATAAATTGTAAATTCTAACAAGCTATCGAATTCCTAATTGTTAATTTGGTTGATTTTAATTTTCTAGTCTAATTTTAAAAGCATGAAAGCAAAAGAAAAGACAAAAGAAAAGTTTTGAAATTCATACCTTAGTATCGAGAATGTCGATCGTCCCATCATCGCAAAACACCATCATAATTGTCTCCTCGAAATTCTCCATTGTCTTTCATGAATTTGGAGGAAATCTTAGTATTATTGTTTCTAAAACCTATCTAAAAGTCCAAGTTTGTTAGTTTTGGCAATTTAAAACTAATCCTTTGATTTTAGGAAATTAAATTAAATGATAAATTTAATTCATTTTTTCCAAGTTTTCAATGAATAGTAGTTTTATTCATTTGCCAATTGTTTAATAGTTTTTAGTTTAATATTCCAAAGATATTAGTTGTTGTTTGTTTTTATTGTTTTGGCTTATTAGGCCTAATAAAACAAATTCCCCAAACTACAAACAAACAACTAATTTGGCTTTGGAATCCTAATTAATAACTAAAACCAACCGAATGAATAGTATTCTAATAAAATAATCTTAAATAATTTAAACAAATCTATCAATGAATAGTAGAAAGAATAAACCGAATAAACAATACCAAAACAATGAATTGATGAATAGTTAGATTCTTACCTTAATAGTTTTTTAGTCTTCTAATTCCTTCACGTGTCGAATTCTTCCTTCTTATTCTTCCTTTCTCTTCCTAATTCATTCTCTTATTGTGTTGAAACTTCAAGTTGTTGGCTATGGCGGGAGTTAGTATCCAACCAAAAGAGAATGAGTTTTGAAATTTTCAAAAGGAGATGGGAGAGAAGTTTTCGTTTTGGTTAACACCAAAGGTTTTAATGTGGCGATTGTAATCAAGTCCTAGAAGAAATTCAATTGTTAGTATTTTTTTAGATCAAGCATGCTTGAGTTTTGAATATGATTCACTTACCAGAGTGAGTCCAAGCTTTTGTTGTTGTTTTAGTTCAGTTTCTGGCTCAAAGCGGAGTGTGCCCTGGACACTGCTTGGCTAAGCTGTTGGTTGTTTGAGCGAGGGCGTACACGTCACAAGCCGCCACATGTCAAGGCGATGTTGGTGCATCAGTCGTTCCCCAGCGTCAGTCGTTCCCTAGCGTCGTCGTTCCTTGGCGTCAGTCGTTCCCCAGCGTCAGTCGTTCCCAGCGTCGTCGTTCCCCAGCGTTAGTAGTTCCCCAACCTAGGTCGTTCCTCGGCGTCAGTCGTTCCTCAGCGTCAGTTGTTCCCCAGCCTAGGTTGTTCCCCGGCGTCAGTTGTTCCCCAGCCTAGGTCGTTCCCCGGTGTCAGTCGTTCCTAGACGTCAGTCGTTCCCCAGCGTCGTTCCCCAACCTAGGTCGTTCCCTAGCGTCAGTTCTCTCCTCAGCGTCAGTCTTTTCCTCGGGTTGCCTGAACTTTCACTTTAAGACTGAATTTTTTGGAAAGAATAACGGTAATCTTAATGGACTGAGGTTTTTAATGATTTTAGAAGATACTCAACTTTTAATAAAAATTAAGCACACCTAAATTAACGGTTATAGAATAATTAGTTTTGTGCATTTGATAAAGACAATACAAGAACAACCAAGTTTGATGAAATTAAAAGGAAGAAACAAAACAATTTAAATGAACCCAACAACCAATGGCAAGATTGGAGACCAAATACCTCCGTCATGTGTATAACACGAAGAGGAGAGAAATCAACAAGAGTTGGCCTTTAAATAAGTTTCCAAAGAATGTTATTTTTGTTGGTAAGTCAAAGCTTTGCCGTATAAGACCAACTAGGGAATTAGTATTATCCACAAGGTAAATTTTAACTTTAAAAAGTCAAAGCTGCACCGTGCGGGAGCAACCCCAGGAAATTAATTGACAACTTTAAGTTTCAAGTACCCGTTTCCAGGTTTCACAGTCAAAGCTCCGCCGTGCGGGAGCAAATCCAGAAATAACCAGTATCTAAGGATCTAAACTAGTATTTTGAAAACTTAATTCTTAAAGGAGGTACACATGACAGTGTTTAACCGAACATTATAAACTAATTTCCAAAATTCAAAGCAAAGTTTTAAGTTTAATCACTAAAGGAGGTACACATGACAATGTTTAACCGAATATTAGCAATTATTCAAACCAAACACCCGTTATACAACGAGTTTTGGCACGTGGTGATGCTCAAAACCTTTTGGCAAAGTCTAGCCTTGCCGCTTTAAAGTTTTAAGTTCACAAACTATTCTCAATTCGCACAAATGGTTGGTTAGTATCCAATAGAACAATAAAATCAAAGTAGAGTTTGGGTACTACTCCCACAACTCCCAAAATATCAAAGTTTTGGGGCTTGAAGCCTCCAAATTCAAGAAATAAGTTAGTTAACACAAACCATACTAGAGTTAGGGGATTTCCTCCACCTAAACTCTTGGAAAACAAAGTTTTGGGGCTTGAAGCCTCCAAAATTAAACAAGAAAAGAAAAGAAAGCTTTGAATTTTTGCATTTTAATCTAGGGTTAGTTCTAAATTGGCTTTCTTTAGTCCAAAAGATGGCTTCTTATGCAAGACAAGTATCTTGGGCAAATCCAATCTTCGATTTTACAAGAGATATTTGCAAAATCCACCCAGATTAATCCAAAATTACCTTTTAAAAGTCAAACTAAGGGCTGACCCTCTCTATCTTTTGAGGGACAACTCAAAACTGAAAACAAACTGCGCCATCGCGTTCAGAAGACCCCAATTAGCTTAAGGGACCCCTTGCCCCTACCTCTCCAGCCGTTTTAAAGCGCAAATTTGAGTCACGGTAACTCAGAACAAAAGTTAAAAAGCTAACTTTTGGAGTTTGCGTCTTTTGATGAAATTGTCGATCCTGGGTGGTTTAGAATATTTGTGGGGAGTAAGAATTGACCCTTGAAACGCTCCGTTCGGACACCGCTAGCTCCTGGTTCGCCGGTCAACCCGCCGCCGAGTTGTAAATTCTTGTAAAATTCGCTGTCGGTTCTAATTCTGGTAGTTGGGAATGTCGGAATGTCTTCAAATTTGACAGGGATCTTTATTGGCACACAAAACACTATCCTAATTTTTAGTGAGATTTTACCGCAACATTGGTAATTTCTAGGAATTTACGAATGCAGTTTTAAGTGGTTGACTTCCCATGGAGTCATCGTGGAGTTTTGTAAAATCCCGAAACTTTTGGGCAATCTTCTACAAGATGTCCATCAACTAAGGGCAAAACCAAATCTCCAATAAAAATGCTATTTTTAGCAATTCTTTAATAATTTCCACCCGGGGGGAAAATTATTCTTGATACCGGGGGAATCTTGGATGATCGGGCTTCTATTTGACCTCCTGGCATGCTTTGACCTAGAAAAGCACCTCTCTGTATGTTCCAATCATCATTTCCTCCATCTTGGTTTGTGAATGAATGTATTTCTCAAAATTACCTGCAAACAATAAATCTAACTCTTTCGAGTTGGATTTGGACTGACTCGGACTAGACTCTAACTTTTAACCAGTTTGTTACATGTATACTTATAGCTGTTGTATTACATGAACAAGACACTAGGACTGGTTAACTCTCAAATTCTCACATCGCTCGGAATTACTGACTTAACTACTTATTTATACTAATAAGACCTAAAATTAGTGAAAATGCAACGTTTTTCATGTTTCACGCATTTGAGGCCATGACACACCTCTTTGGTAAGGACTTCTACCAAAATCCACAATAATTGTATTTTTATATGTTTTTTCCTATTTTTCACTCAAAAATTAACTAAAAATCGCGAAAAATAAGTTCAGAGTTCCAAGTGCCAACTTGAGGGCTCACATGTATAAATGACTTGTCCACAATGACTGCACCGACGACAATGACTTCAAAGTGACTACAAAATGACTAATTTGTAGTCATTGTTGTCGGTGCAGTCATTGTGGACAAGTCATTTAAACCCCCATTTTCTTGTAGTGTTATAAGCTATATTGAAGTTTATGAATTTTACCAAAGTTTGTGAATTTTACTAAAGTAGTTGCATTTGATTGTGATGTATTTCTAAAACTACCCCCCCTTCAAATACACTTCTAAAATGGTCAATCTAAATTCATCTATTTCTATTTTCAATGCTACAAAGTTTTTGAATTCATTCATACAATGTTCAATCTTTTTGTATAAAGAGAATCTATAATCTTTTTTTTTACTTCTAACGAGATCAAATTATAAACTTTTATGTTTAAATTATAAACCATGATCAATTGCTCAATTGCTTGATTTTAAGCATATGATATCATCTTATAATGTTGCTAAACTTACCAGGTTTTAAAGCAAGACCTTTATTTTTTAAGAGATGAAATATGCAAATTATTCAAACAAATGTAAATTAAAAAAAAAGGATTTCAAAAATAAAGTTGGACTTAAGGAATGTCTTTGATTCTTGTATTCAATAGTAGTTTTACACTAAATCGTTATTCTTATTAATTGGTACAAATGCACCCCATAAGTTGGTATAATTCCATCATGTATATGGCTTGGGGCATTTGCATGGTGTAGAGTACTAGTTTTATGTGGCAATGCACTACTCTTTCTTTTCCCAAACTTCCAAACTTCCAATTTAATTATGACTTATAGTTTTGCAAAAAAATATTTATATAGGTAGAATGTCATAACATTTATTTCAAAACTTGAAAATTTTGAAAATACACACTTTTGATAGTCAAAATGAGGCATTTAGTAAAAGGCTTGCGCATAGTCACATTGCCTTGATGCACTCAAAAATTCAACAAAATCTAAAATCCAAAATCTAAAAGGTTGCAAATGGACTTTTTTGCTATAAAATTTTCTAGCATACAAATACATCAAACTAAACTCACTAGATAATTTAGTTCTATTTTTAAATTAGCAATTTTTCTATATTGACATTTTTTTCTTGCTTAATTATTTCTCTTTATTAGGAGTCACTTTGATGATTTTAACTATTGGATGTAGCCTTTTGAGTGAAATCTTTTGGTGGATTTGGTAGTTTTAAAATATATTAATTAGATTTCTAAAAATAGAACTGAAAATGGATCTTTTTTATCCTCAAACACTTGTCATTCTTTGGTCAAAGTATTATCAAATTAGAGGTTTCAAAATTCTATATCTTCAAGATAAATTGTTTTGGCAAACTTAAACTTTAGTCAATTCTTTGTATGTAGATAATTTTAAATGTTGGATCTTTAAATTTTTTAATTATACAATTCTAAAGATTTTTAAAAACAACTTAAAAATCAAAATCCTATTAATATAGACAAGTGCACATTGAGTATTCAAAAGTTCACAAAAAACTTGTCTTACAACTTGTCTAGAAGAAAATAGACACCAACCACCCTTTGATCATTCATCATTTGAAAGTCAAATCAACTATTCTTATTATTTCATTTGTTTTAAAATGGACACCACTAATTTAACATTCATACTTTTTTCAACTAACACTAGAGTTTTGTTTTATAATTTATTGAATTGTGCATGGTCAATATATTTTTTCTACTATAAGACCAAAAGATTATAAAATCCATTTATTCATTTATACAAATATAAAAAAATAGAGAGAGAATTGATAAATGTAAATCTATAGCAGGTTTAAATGATTCTAATATGAAACTTCAAACTATAATTGGAATCCTTCTCACAAGATTTTTATTCCTTCCAACAATTGGTTATGGGCTTGTTAGTAGTGTATCAAACCTAAAATTGATTCCAGATGATCCACTATTTCGATTTGTGCTTCTTCTTCAATTTTGTATGCCTACTGCAATCAATGTTGGTAAGTTTTATAAATAAAAATAAAAATATTTTTCTTTTAGAAAAAATATATAAATTTTATAGTATAAGAGAATTTCAATTATAATAAAATAGATATTATAAAATTATAAAATTTCTAGCCGAAAAGATAAATTTTACTTTTATAAATTTAGATATTCAAATTAATTAATCATTGGAATTTTGAAACAAGAAATATAGAGGTTAAAAAATGAAATTATCTCACCTTTTATACAAATTGTGTTTTTTTCTACTTTTAGAAATGAATGAGGATGGTACACCAATTTCTATTATACATTTGAGGTGCATGAAATTTGAATTGGATCTAGTTTTGATTTTTATCCAAGTTAAAACTATAATATCCACCCTACAACTAATTTTTTGCATCTATAAATATATTTTAATTTGATTTTTACCTCAGTTAAAACTAAAAAATTCACTCTACAACCAATTTGTTGCATTCATCAATATTTTCAAGACAATAGGCACTCCATTATATTTGAACCTTGAAATACCGGAATCTATGACCATTTGGTCAAACACCAAATCCCTCTACTTTAGATGCTTTATTTTACCATTTTTCAGGCATGAATTTTTCTACATTTATTTTTCAAAGATGAAATCCCATGTCTTCTACAAGCGTAAAATTTCAAATTCTTTTGTAAAGCTTAAAAAATCTAAAGTTTTTACTATAAGTGTACATAATAATGTCAAATATCATATTATAAACCAAATTTTTGTATAATTTTATAATTAGAGACTGAAAAAACCATGGTAATAGGTCCAAAGTTTAAATGGTAATATAATTATATTTTATTTGGAGAATTTATCAAAGCTTTAAATTGGAATGGGAATGGGAACTAATCTAAATGAACTTCAATTTATAAATTGGACTCAAATTCCAAAAAGAATAATTTTCGAAATTCAAAATATGAACAAAGAGGTTGGAATTGTCAAATATATAAAAAAGCATCTTTATCATCCATGAATTTAGCATCTTTTTCATTAAAATTTTTGTAGTTGCTCAATGAAGGGATTTGCACCTCCACCGAGTGTTGTTTGCCCACTCAAATAACCCTCTCAAAGAAATGAAATAAAAATCATTCATTTTTCCATTAAGAATAGATTCCATTTTTCTATTAAGAACAGATCATCCATCCATCACTTTTTGACTAGTAATTATGAATTAAATTATTTGTTTGCATTGAAAAATCTAGTCTAGTCTATTTGTTCCATTCCCTAAAATTTATTTTCAAAACTTTTAGAGGAAAGATTATTTCATTTCAAAATATATCTCTAAATTTAATCAAGTCAATTAGCTAATCAATTTCAAAATTTTTAAAATTGAATCATTCAAAATTTTAAATGTATCAACCAGAGATTTCTAAATTTCTAAATTTATTGGTCATGATTTTTCAAATTTAGAATTAAAAAAATCCAATATCCAAAATTTGTAGATTTAAATATCTTAAATCTTCAAAATTTTAGAATTCTATAGTTATAAATTTGATCATAGTTGTCAGCCATTCCAAAACTAAGAGCACTAGAAAGAGACAATGTATTAACTTGTCTATTGTAAATTATGAATTTATAAATTCACAAATAAAAATTTTCAATTTTTAATTTTAAAAAAATATATATTTAAAAAATTAAAAAATTTAATTTCTAGTATTTTTGAATTTTTGAATTTTTAAAATAATTTGAATGTTTAAATTTTCAAGAAAAAAATTTATAATTTATAATTTCACAAATTTTCAAATTTTTGGATTTTATAACTATAATACTATATAAACAATTGAATGTCATTAATAGTATAATAAAGAACATTGAAGCCTTAATGTTGAAGTCTTTGTGTTGAATTAATATTAACCTTTCTAAATTCTAACAATGAAAAATCTGTAATCTAGATGAAGATTATTATATTTGAGAATATGAGGTGAAAAATTAATTAATTATGGAATTCTATTATAGACTAATAATGATGTTTTTGAGTAATAGAGATTGAATGCTTTGAATTCTTAAAGAAAATAACTCATAATGATATGATTATGTTAAATTTACCATCTTTTGTAGTCAATATTTTAACATTTTAAATCAAATAGAGATATAATATTTCATTAGTATATGTTATAAGAGTTACATTTTCAAAATATGTCCATCAAAGGCTCATTTACATAATGTTTTAATTTTGAGATCTACATACATGTTATATTTCATGCAGGTACAATTGCTCAATTACATGGAAATGGTGAGATGGAAATTTCAAAGGTTTTATTTTGGTCATATACTTCCTCAATAATACTCCTTACAGTTTGGATTATAATTTTTTTATCTACTATTTGAACATTTTGAATAATTACAATTAAACAGGAAAAAATCTAATGAAATCAAAATTTAATTTTAGCTTGTATAATTGATTACATACAACACATACAATTATATAAAGAGCAAGCAACAACAACAAACTTTACATTTTTTACCATGCCTCTTGTCTTAGACTTCATTTTGAGCCCATGCTTGACATATATTTAGTGGAAAACTACTCTAGTTATATACAAAGGTAATGTCAAAATCATATTGAGTAGATGACTAGAGCTAATAGCTTTTACTCACACTAAATTCTATAAGTTCAAAAAAATTATATCCAACACCTAGAAAAATAAGATACACCTTCATCTACAACCCTGATAGCAATTTTATAGAAACAAGTTGAAGAGTAGGAATGTGGATTGATGTATCCAAAGATGGAAAGAAGGATTCTTGCATTTTCTACCATGCAACTTTGAATTACAAGTATAACAATATTTTTTTGCACTTTGGATATAGGTTGAAGTCGAAAACATTGTTGTGTCTTAAGGGTTTGTCTAGTATAGCTCTACTTTTGAGCTTGAGCTAGTCCACTCAAAACAAAGTAACATGATACAATTAGAGATTTAGGAAATTCAAGAAATCAACTCAATATAGTCTCTCACAAATTTGTAAGTCATGCAACATGCAATTCCACAAGATCTAGGTTGTCAAATCAATAGCGTGTAGATCTAGGATGCCATATATATTGCAAAGAAGAAGTTGGATGAAGAGTAGGCAAGTTTTTTTTATGAAGCCAATGTGACATTCAATGTGGCCTGGAATCCAACATTCATTGACAGGGTAAAGGCAACCGGACAAGTAGGATTTGACCATCCACCTTTATACTATCAGTTGAGAACTAAGTTTATTGTACCAAAGAAGTTGCAAGCCAAAGTTGAGATAAAACTAAAACTAAAACTTGTGGTCAAAAATTATGGAATGACAATTTGCATTGACCAATGGTTGGGACAATGCCAATTGGCAGCCACTCATGAACATAATGATGTCATGCCCCACTAGTGATGTATTCCTCAAATCCATAACATTTTGGGTGAAAAAAAACATGAACTATATATCAACACATTCATTGAATTGGTAGGTCCTAAAATTTGAATCTAAGTTTGTATTAATAATACAATGAACATGCTTAGTGCAATGGATGATATTGTTTTCAAGCACTTGCACATCTTCAAGTAGGGTGGCACAATGCTCAATCAGAATCCATGTTGGAAGGATGGACCAAGGTTCTTGACTTTGAGGATGTAATTGTTGGTCTTATAGTGAGACCACAATTGGAGGCCCTAATAATGCATCCACGTCTTGTCAATTACTTCATAAGACTACAAAATAGACTAGATGTGGACCATTCTTTGGCGTCTATGGTGGAAATTACCATCCAAGATCTTGACTTCTGGAAATGATGCACAAATTATGTCCACATAGTCAAACATGTGTTGAAGGTCTTACAAGAGTTTATTGGCTATGAACTAGTCATAGGCAAAGCATGGCTCATGATGCACAATATGAGAAAGCATATCCACTTGCTAAAAAAAACCCTTCTTCCTACCCAAATATATAGCCATCTTTATTTAAATTCAAAGATGTATTAGGTCTCTCAAGACAAACAAAAGTGTTTTTTTGTACCTTATATTGGATTGTCCACAATTGTGAGGATATAGTAGACAAGTATTTCAATGACATCATGGTAAAATTAACACACTCCAGCTCTCCAAGGAGTGTTGGATCGTACAATCTTTAAGAAACAACCAACATCTGGACAATATAGTTGCTTCTCCAATGAAGGTGAAATAGGGTTGGAAATCAAGCTCTGACATGCATTAATTGTTGTGCATATTCTTTCCTTCATGTACCCAACATCGTCTTGTGAACGGAATTAGGATATGTATTCTTTTTACTACAATAAGATTGGAACCAAACCACCTTAGGATGGACAAGGAAAAGGCTTTAATATACACTTATACAAATAGCCGTATTCTTTGCTAGAGGCACAAGGCTGATCACTTTGTTGGTATGAGCAAAACACCTTCTTAAAGGATTTTGATCTAGATACACCTAACTTTGCTTCGATGAACAACCAAAATCCAAAATTTGATGCAATGGAAGCTAAAGATGTAGTTGATGACAATATAGAAGTGAACCAAGAACCGGTCTACCAAGATAACCAAGGACTTTGGAAGACATGCACTAATTATCTCAAAGAAGTGACTAACTACTATGAAAAAGAACCAACTCTAGAAGACTCTACCTTCAATGGTATAAACAAAGATTTTAACATTGATTGATAGAGTCACAATAAGGGAAGGGCTAACCACATTGATTATGGCAATTGGGAACTTGGTAGTGGGGTGGCTAGGCTAGCGGGTACTAACAACTTATTAAGGTGTGGTGGAATAAACACCAAAAGTACAATAGTAACCCGTACAACTACAACAAATTGAGGAAGTGTCCATGGTAAACGATATTTTGAAACTCCAAGCATTGGAAATGACCTTCTTCAATTAGTACTTAGTAGCTCTACAATCCCTCATGATGCAAACCATGTTGTTCCTATACCATTACATGTGTTTTGGCTCTCGGGGAGGGCTGCGAGTTCCCAACTCGCCCCCCCCCCCCCCCGAGAACCGCCGAAATCCGTTGTTCCCCGCCTGTGTTGACCTGGTCGAGAGACGGCCAGGTCAGTTTTTTCGAAAAATAAAATAAAAAATTAATCTTTGTTTCTCATTTTAAGGACTTAAATTTATTTTTTTATTTTTTTATTTTTTTCAAAAAAAATAAATCTGACATCGACATTCTTTCACTGCCCGGGGAACGGCGCTGAAACGGCCTTCAAAATCTTGAAATCTCTTCTAATGATACAAACAAAGTTGTCGGTCATGGATGAGGTGTAAAAATGCAATGCTCTACACTTCCCTCACCTTTTGAAACTTCAAATCTGGTTACAATGTCTTTTCAAAAAAGAATGGGCTACATAGGGAATACTTTTGTGACATTAGAGAATGCTTCTCAAACTACTAAGAATAGTATATAGGTTCCCTCTAATTTCTCATCATCATATTAGTGGTCAATATGAGGTGCAACGTCGTAAAAGAAGTAGGACCACTATAGCACCTTTCTAAAGGTAGTAAACATTCGAGCTGGGGGATTGGAGCATGATGACTTGATTCTCATGAGATACTCCCATTTCTAGAAACTTATACTCTAGGGAACACCTTGTTAATGCTAGTGTTTGTTGTTCCTAGAGGTTAAAAGAGCCCATTGATAGAATCTAAAGTAGAAGACCTTATCATGAAGCTCGGTACAAGAAGATTGTGATGCACTATTAATAGAAATAGAAGAGTAATCATTGAGCTTCAAAATAAGAACTTGGAAGTATAGGACCATGGGACATTATATTATGGTGGAAAAAAAAAGTACCGTGGGGGTGTTGAGATGATGAGTACAACCACAATTGCAATGAGGCACTAATAGATGATGATGTGTACACTAGAAATGTCTCATTTGAACAATTCAATAACACAAACACTCAAGGGCATGAAGACAATAGTGAGTGAGAAAGTGATCTAGAGGCACTGTTATTGAAGTATATCTTGATAATTATCTTATTATTGTACTATACAATGTATAAATGTGTGTGTGTCTTTATCTCACTATATGTATGGTTATCATAAGTATGAGTGTACAAGTACTAGTTGTCAATTTATTATGCATGCTAAACACATTGATCAATTGTAGTCGCTATTAAATGTTTTATATTTATATTGGATATTTGATAGGATTGTAGAAAGGTTGTGATCAAATAAATTGTTCAAATTTCCTTATAACAAATTAAGTCTAAACCCTTAAAGTGTGATACCATTTCAACTTAAAAATTCACAAGTGCATGACAATCCTATTCAATCATCTACTATATTGCTATTGGTGTCATTTAAACAACTGCTTGTCAATGCTCTTGCCCACTCATTAGCGTTAGTTTCTTTCTACAAAGTCATTGCCCATATCTATTGCATTCATGTTTTCACTTTGACCAATGACGTTTTCACCTATGTCACTAACTTAAGCAATTGCTAGTTTGTGCTCCCATCACTGCTTGACAATAACATCCTCGTTGGGGTCATATATTGATATACATTACCATCTATCTACGTCCGCACCCATACAGAGTAACTATATTGTGGCTTGGCCTATACCCATATGTCCACATTTCCACTACGTTCCCCGAATACATACTCACTCCAACCTTAGGTCACCACCTTTAGCGCTCATATCATTTACGCCTTCCCTCCCTATGGCCCAACTCCAATATGGAATGCCATATTTATAGATCCCATGCCATATCACTCAATCAAGGTAAATTATTGTTACTTCTTTTTCACTTTGCAAAATTCCAAGCCCTAGAAATCAAAAGTGATTTGTCCCTATAGACATGTCCAATGATTTTGACAACTTGATCTTCTCAATGTGACAACCCTAATTAATGAATTCTAATCCTAGACCATCACTACAATATAAGTAACATCAATGTCTTATAGATTTGTAAAGTATCTACATCATCCACATCATAATCTACTATATAGTGGTATTTATTTGTTTGTAAACCTCTTCATATCCCCAAAATTGTCCTTTTGAAGTTAGTAATGTCTTTTGTTTTGAAGTAATTGTAGCCATTCAGTTTATGTAGATATAACGTCAATAAGAGCTTGATGGTCATGAGGTTCCTTTGATATTGTATATAAATGAATTAGGATTAGCAATAATGTCTAGTCATACATATACAACAAGGAAGATGCTTAGGGGTCACTTAAAGTGTCTATTAGAAACTGGGTGTGAACAAAACTTTGGACCCCTTTTATATTTTTTGAATTTTAAATAAAACAAAAATTAAAAAAATATGAATAGATTTTTCTACTTTGAAAGTTTATGTTTTGAATTATTGATATTTTTATTTGTTAATATTAATAAGTTACAAATTTTTGAAGTAAAAAGATACATTATAGAACTAAAAAATAACTTTCACACTTTCACACCCTTATATAAGAAAAATTTGTTTAAAAAATGAACAAAAGATTTCGAAAAATAATTCTCTATTGAAAGCTCATTTTGAGTTAAATATTGATTTGATGGTCATCAAAATGTGTTCTTTATAATTATTTAAGTTAAAAAACATGCCATTTTAGTTCAATTTCAACCTCTTCTAGAAATCATTTCATATTTTATTTGAGTTGGAAATTTTAGCAATAGAAACCTATAGTCATTATTAAATAATGTTCAAAATTTTAGGTTGGAATTATAGTTTATCAAAAAACACTTGTTCGCACGTGGGTTGTTATAGTTAGGGTTATAGTAGAACTAAGTGCACCCACTGAGGGAGGATGTGATTTCAAAGTTTGGATGCTCTTGTCAAGAGCCCAAGATACTTTAGTGCCTTCAACGTGTTGTCCACTATCATAGTAACATCTACAAAAATTTGTAGCTATAATTTTATCACCTCCACAATAAACATGTCATATTCTACGCCATCTACTTAGAGTGGTCTTTCTGATGAGCATTTGTGTATGTCACACCTCTTTTATAGCGTTCTATTAAAAAAGAATATTTGGAGCCTATAGTAAGCTTAAATGGAAAGAAATAAAATTATCTTATTACAAATCAAATGCAATACTAATCGCCACAAGAATATTGCATCTAAAGGCTAAAATTATCTACTTTACTATCCTTTGTTGTTAGTATGGATTGCTATGGATAATAGAATCTTGGACAACATTTTGTGTACAATGTGCATTGTTTTTTAATAGGTAAAATTAAAATTCAATATAGAAATATAAAGTATAAATTCATTAAAATAAAATATATTTGGGATGTAATTTTTGCACATTCTTATTTTAATTTACCCTTAATAGTATTACTTCTAATACTATAACATCTTAAATATGTCATACAAAATTTTGCAACCAATTTTCATAATTAAATTTTTTAAATAATATCTCCTTCAATTTCAATACTATCACATTGTTTTTTTTAAAGAAAATCAGTGTTATTATATTAACAAGTTTAGTTCCCAATTCTAGCTAGATATTAAAGTACGTCTTGTACATTTAGTGAATATGCATACTACTTTTAGAATGTAATAGCATACTTGGCTATCATACTATTAAGGTCTAAATATTAATTAAAATTAGAAAATCAAATTCAACAAATGCTATAATAAAAATATTTTTTCAAATTATATGTTTTTCCAGGTAAATTTTTAATTGAACTAAACGTTTTCTCCTAAACTTTTGGTATCAATTTTTAAATTTATTTTTTTCTGATTTTAATAGTCATATATGATAATCAATCAATCTTTCAATTAACTTATCTAATACATCATACAATTCATTAGATGAGATTTCAGGATTTTAAGGGCCGTTTCGGGGCCGTTCCCGGCGCTGTTCCCCCGGCAGTCAAAGGAACGCCACTGACAGATTTATTTTTTTGGAAAAAAATAAAAAAATAAAAAAATAAAATTTAAGTCCTTTAACCGAGAAACAAATTTAAATTTTTTTTTTTTTTTTTTTTTTTTTTTTCGAAAAATCTGACCTGGCCGTCTCTCGGCCAGGTCAGCACAGGCCGGGAACAGCGGATATCAGCGGTTCTTGGGGGGGGTTCGAGTTGGGAACTCGCAGCTCTCCCCGAGAGCCAAATCACATGTAATGAGATTTTTTTCTAGTGATTGAGTTTCAATTTTGTAACTACAAATTGAATTTTATATACATATGAGATGTATATATGATAAATAATTTATTAGTCTTTAAAAATGATTCTCATATGCACACTAGGAACTTTCAATGAAACTTCAAAATCATCACTTAAATTCTATAAATGCAACATTATTTAATGTATTACACCAAGTTTATATCACATTTATAGAGCAAACTAAGGGTCTGATATTATTAAGGTTAATAATGCATAGGTTAAATTTTCATTAAATTTTTATAAGCATGCTTGAAAGTTTTAGAAATTTATAATTCTCCTTTTGTTAGTAAAAAAAATAAAGATCAAAATTTAAAATGGGTACATATCTATTTTTCTAGAGTAGTTTTTTTTAATTGTATGAAAATTGTATATTTATTCAGATTTATATTTTATATATATGCAAAACTATTATGACTTTTGAAATATTTCCATAAGCTAATTTTATAAATTTTCATTCAAATTCAAGTAAGATTTATTATTATTTAATAATAAATATTATAAAAATACTTATAAGATAATAACACCATGTGATTTTCAATTTTGGTCAATGGCTCGTACTACTTAATTTTAAATATTGATCAAATCTAGTGGTGAATAAAATAATGCATGTAAAAAGCATATTCTTGAGTATTGTACATGATGTTTTATTCTATCACCAAATGTGAAGAATGTTTCAATTTATGAATGATGAAATGACATTTAATAGAATTAAACAATGAATGAAAATTGAATTTTAATCAATCTATTGATAATATGATATTATTGTTCACAAGTTCATTATTTTTTTCAATTTTGTTTTATAGTGAAGGTCTAAAGTAGAGAGAGCTAAAATATTCTCTATTTGTTTCTAATACTTCCTTTCCAACTTCAGAATGCAATGGTCTAGCTATAAAGTCATAACCCGACATATCTACTTCCTTTAGGACTGGTAATATTTTGTTTTTTGTCTTCAATAATTCTTGATTCAATGCTTGAATTTGATTATATTGTTGAATTGCTGCAAAAAAAATACAATAATTCCATCCTAATTTTAGAATTAATGGATTTTTAGAATATATTTATCACATTAATTTTCCAAAGTTATTCTAAATGTTATAATGAATTTTTATAATGTTAAAATGAAAATTTAACCAATTTTTTAAATATATATATATATATATTTAAAAAATTGGTTAAATTTTATTTTAACATTATAAAAATTCATGCATTCTTATATATGAGTTTATATTTGAGAATTTTCAAAACTTGAATAATTATTGGTAGGTTTCTTGAAAAAATCATATTTATATTTAAATATTATGTTTAATAATTACATATTAATTAGAAATAAGTAGAAATTATTTCAAAGAATGGAATGTATCAAAATATGAGAAGATGTTTACTCATATTTTTCAATTGAGCCTTTTTAAACATGGCTTGAAATCTTTGCTCTAATGCTTGTTCTTTTTGTTGTGCGGCTACTATAAAATACAAAAAAACAATATAAATCAAATTAATATTTATTATTTTCTATATGAAACTTATTAATGATACATTATTTTTCCACCATCCACAAGAAATTATGTTAAATATATTTAAAATTTACTTCAAAAATCATTTTTTATATAATTGATTGTTTGTAGATTAATGTAAAATAAATCAAACATGCATGTGAAGTAAATTCATTGTACATATAATCATGGATGGCCAAATTTATTTTAGTCTATTTTAATGAATAATGACCATCTTCCCAAAGTTTGAGATTATTTGAAAATTTGAAAATTTGAAAATATTTAACGATGAAGATTATAAGTTGAATTTAGTGAATTGTAGATCTTAAATAAATAAATCTCCCAGCTTTGACAACAATAAAATTAATATATTTAAAAATTAATTTGAATTTCATTAAAAACCAAAATTTGTCTTTCTATTTTTTGTTCATTTCTTCCAATTATGTAAATTTATAAATATCATAATGTAAATCATTTAGTGAAGGATCATTTATAAATATCATATATAGATCATTTAGTGAAGGATTGTAGTTACATAACTTACATTATAGAGCTTTGTATCTTTGGGATTATGGGAATTTTTGATATTATTAGGAAATTTAAAAAAGAAGTTGAGTTCATTGAAATTTTTTTTTAATTTTATATTTGAGAAAGTGATATTAGATTTCAAAAAATATTCTTCATTAAATATATTTGAAGTTGAGAAAATAGTCAAAATGTGGGATTAAGCATAAGATTAGGTCTTTGAAAAAATGGAGGTGTTATTGTCTTATTGACACCGGGGGAACTTTCTAAAAAGTTTTTCAACAATATTATTTTTACATGATTTAAACCTCAAAAAAAGGCCATATGTGCACTAGTAGAAAAGAGGACCTTTTGGCACCAAGCTATAGTATAATAAGCTTGGTTCTACATGCCATATGTGCACCAAGCTAGTGTCTATATGGCTTTCTTGTCCCAAATTCTCTTACTCTAGCTTCAACGACGCTAGTTTGTGAGCTTAAAAGCGCGAGCTTTGGAGCTGTGAGCGTATATTTTGTGAGCCCAAGGATATTTTTTGAAATTGTTGCAAATTTTAGGCTCCTATAAAAAAATTTCCCATCTCCTCAAAAATTATGCGGCAATTCCTTGATCTACCAAAAAAAATTTGGGGCCCTAAAACCGTGGACCTATTACCACGGATTTGTCTCGGGGCCCCTTTGTAGGGGTTAGGGTTGGGTTCACACTTTGACTTCCTTACTTAAGCCATGTAAATGGTTGACTTTAAGATGGAAACTTTGACCTTGAAATATCCCATAACCATTGTCAAATACAACATGAGATCATATAAGAGGATTTGCATGGAATAACTTGACATCTCAAATTTGGGAAGCAATTGACTAACACACATAATTGTGCAAGACCATTTCTTTTCAAATTTAAGATTTTGCCAAGTTGTTGAATTGAAACTGGAATTTTTGAAATTCATTTATCAATTTTATGGTGTCAGGACTTAGGGTCTTCTTTATGAATATAATTTCAGAATATGAAAGGGCTACACGTCATTTTATGAATGGCCACGGGTGACGTGGATCCCTAATTATATGACGTGGCGACTTCATTTGTTGACCTAAAAAAGTTTGTTTTTGTGGCATCGTGTTCAAGGTTAATTCCCGTGGCCTTAAAAGAAAGGGCCAAAATTAACCAAAAGTGGGTGAACGTCAATATCATATTTGTTAATTTCTGGT
Organism: Rhytidiadelphus loreus; assembly: GCA_947034895.1. Lineage (NCBI taxonomy): Eukaryota > Viridiplantae > Streptophyta > Bryopsida > Hypnales > Hylocomiaceae > Rhytidiadelphus > Rhytidiadelphus loreus. Next base: position 31,045,720 of record OX344761.1, read on the forward strand.
GTATAAAACATCAGTCTCAATTGTACACTCGCCACCGAGATGCATATTGAACGGTCAAGTTCTATGTGAACAATCTGAAGTCATAGGCTTGGGCTCAGGAAAAAAATTAAAATTAAAAATCATATACATATATAGATATATATTATTCATGATCAAATATTCTGTTTTGGCTGCAGAAGACAACAACTTGAACTATCCTCTCGTTACCGAGACGACTATAAAGGGAAAACATCTCTGGAAAACAATCAAAAACTTCAGATCTAAAAAGGAAGGGAAAAAAAATTGAATTTTTTTTTTGGTTAGGGAGAAAATTCACGTTAACATTCACAGTTTCATGGCATGATTAGAAAGTTCTTCCTGATAAAAAGGCATTGTATATACTATATTTAGTATTCACATTGGACTTGGGAAAACAAATATTGCGAGAACAACATGGAGTATATTTAAATAAAACGGATAACTGTATTAGTTCAACATTAAAGTCTATGCTGAAGCCGTTCTACATAGTTGTAGTAAACAACTACTCACGAATTCTAATCATTCCTGCCTTTTCAAGAAGTTTCATCACTTCATCCATACTGAGGCTTGGGGCGTGGATGAACTTATCGATCTTACAGTCAACCTTGCATAGGTATCTAAAAATATAATATAGATGTTTGCAATTAACGTACTTGCCTCGCTTACCAATGGATGCAGACACCATACCACTAAAATAAAGACAAGTGCACGATGGGAAATTAGAAAGGGTGATCCGATACACCTTGTGCTCAGGTTCGATGCCTGATTGGAGAGTGATGACAGCTCCAAGGCCTGGGTATGGCAAGATGTTTACTCCAAGAATGTTTCCGGTAACATTTCGGGCACTCTCCCATTGGTTACGGTGCTCATCTATAGGAGCCTTTTCATTTCTGCGAATGCTTTTGCCATTGCGAATACACGGAGGCTTGTCTGCATGAGATGGTCTTGCATAGTTCCATTCGACAACCTCAAATAGTTTTGAGGATGTGAAGAGTCGTCGAGGAGATAAGGATTGTCTTTCTTGGAGGCGAAACCCGGCTTCTTCAAACAAAATGATCTCATCAGAAGTAAGGGCAGTACCGATCATCACTGGCCAGAACTCAGGGATTTCCGGTCGAGACAAAATATGAGACCTCCTTGGACCCATCACACAGCGCTTGATATCGTCTGGACAAAACCAGAACTCATCTGTCTCCACCCTTGTACCTTTGTACTCGCGCTTCTGCCCTTTATACAGCGGAGCAGCAGTAGCTTTAGACCCTCGGACAATGTTCATCTTGCACTTCAACTCCGTCTCAGACTGATTGGCATGGCACTTCCTCTTGGATTTTACAGAGATGCGGGCTATGTGCCAAAGCGAAGTGTCACAGTCTGTCTCGAGCACGTGCTTGACATGAGGCATTCGGGTGGTATCGTCTTGCACATCACAGACAGAAACATCCGTAGATTTTCTATGCACTCGCGGGTGTGAGTAATTAATCTTGTCAGGACGATGCGAATCTCCTTCAGATCCAATAGGTACATCCAGCGCCCGCTTGGTTGATCCGAACACTTCTTCCCCTTCTAAGTGAGGAACTCGTGTACAAACTGCCTCCGCCCCTGGCATACTACATAAGGCATCGGTAATTCGTTTGCCGTCCATAGATGCAACGGCCCTCTTCAACTTCAAGTCTGCTCGAGATGGTCCATGTCCAGATTGCCCACCATTGAGATACACCCGATAGTTGGTCATTTGCATAAAAGCGCGAACCCAATCGTCACATGTTGCGACATACAGATCTGTCCCACGCTTGCCAGACATTTGTAGCCACTTGTTGTGAACAGTCTCGGATAGGTTGCAAGACGGAATGTCCGCCAATTCTTCGATTGATAAATCCTACAGGAATGAAATTTGGTAAATTAGACTTCAAGAATCATTAAACAGATGAAAAGAAGGAAAGCATTTTCAAGGACAATAAACTCAGAGGAAGAAAAAACAAAGACTCACTGTTTCCATGAAGCCACCCCACTGGCGATATCTGAAGTGCCAAAATGCTAGCCAAAGCTCAAGCTCCTTCAGAGATTCAGCAGATGCAGCACCAGATGAATACCACCATGCCTTGATTTGAAGGTACATGTTCTCCGCTTCTTCCAAGGTCTTCGCGTCTTTGTAGTCCCTACAAAGCTTCACATGTTGACATTGCAATTCACGCTTAATTAGTCGCTCTGTGTGTTGCTTCATCGACGTAGCCCAGTGAAAGAGGCATGTGCGCTCCTTGTCAATCATCTTCACAGAAGCATCGCCTGATCCATAAACAATGCGGACAGCATTCCAGTTGGCTTGGGCACTGTCCGCCATGAAGCCTTTAAAATTCAGATTCAACAAGCCATTCTTCTCCATTACCCTGTTCAGACACCTCCACATAATGACTTGCCCTTCAGTATCTTCCGACTGCATGTCACAGACTGCAATTGTCATCACTTTGCAGAAGATAGGGTCATATACGTGACAGGCGATGGTGGTCCACCCTTTCACCCTTTTCACATGGTCAAACATCAACCATGAATTTGACAAATCTCCCCCTGGTTGCATCCTCTTCACGAGATCAACGCCGCTACCAGGTCCATCCACAAGCATTTTAAAAAGGTACACTTTATCTCGACCTTGACCAGGAAACACACTATCATGAATAAACTCAATCTTAGCTTGCTTTTTCATTGCAAGTATGCGGTCAATTTCCCCTCCTCCGACTCCAGAACTACGAAAAGAGGCAATAATATTTCGAACGTTTGGAGAACTGAGGACTTGAAATTTATCCATAACTGCTTCAAGAGCCTTTCCATGAAGCATTTCCTTTGGACCTTCGCCCGAGTGCACTAAGAACGTGTCTAAAAACTCCTTGCTAGCAGCCAGAGCAATGGACGATGTTTTAGCAGTAGGGGTCTTGCATACTTCTTTTGCAATGAGCTGTGAAATGGTATCCACAGAATCTCGACATAGACCATCTGCCACTGGGTGGTTGTGAGATCCTAGATGGATGCAGGCTCGTGTCATTTGGTTGGGACCTACAACGTAGTAAATTCTACCGTCGCAGAAATTGACACAAGTAGGTGAAACCTTGCACACCTTGCAGACAACAGTTGAGTCCTTAGGTGAACTCGATCCTACATGGAATGGAGTGTTTGTGTTACCTGACCACTCTGTCTCGTTTCTATGAGAGCATCTCTTCAGGTAATCGCAAGAAGGGTTAAGGCATGCCAAATGACCAACACAAGATGCTTTTCTAAACTTTAGCCCAAAATCATTGTGGATATTTGAGGTCATAGTACGGCACCATAAATGACCGTCGTAACGTTTATCCATGCCCCCCATTGTCTTAGAAGAACTAGAAGAAGTCGAGGAACGACATGGTGGGAGCTCGAAGACAATGTCACCATCAAAACTAGTCGGAAGAAATTGGACTTTTTGGTAATCGACTGACGCAAAATCGAGATTAGCAAGTTCGTTTCTACATCCTCTCATAAGCGCCAATTTCCGAAGGCACTGCATCACACTAGGACATTGACTATCTGTCGGATATAGAGGTGGGCGTGATAAAAACGAACTTCCTGCACTACTATCACGCGCACCGCCAGATTGGGTTGTCTCCACCATCATTGTAGCATCGAGCGAACAAGAATTAGCTGACTGACGACCAAAATTTGTAGGCCCTCCCTCCGAATCGCTTGATAACTCCACGATTGGACTCAAAAACTCTCGTAAAGAGGGATAGACATTGACAGGATTGAATGGATCATCCGAGGCAGAAGGGCATACAGGCTCACATTTCACGGCTCTAAAAATAGGAGCTTGAACTGTAGATGCATCAGATAAGGGGGTAAGGATCTCAGTAGAAGCATCCATAACGATTGAGGGTAGACCAAAAGACCGATAACGACCCGATTGTAAATTCCACTCATATCCATGCTCATTGCTAATCCTGGACATTAGAATCGACTGAAGAAGTATTCCGGCCTCTGAATATATCTCCTCCTCGACATAGATGGAGGACTCCAAGAAACCATACCGAACATGAAGGAGGTCACTAGACACAATAGCTACACCAATATCATTCAGGCGAAGAAGAAGAAGGGGAACCTCATGACCATCAGCTCTTACGGACGCCATCAAGGTACTACGACTAGAAGACATTAGATTTGAAACTACTATGTAGTGAGTAGAAATGACGTTATTATATAGAAGTGTTGCCCTTTTCCACTTATAGAGTACACATGAAATAGGAACCCTAAATTCAAATTCAAATTCGAATTCAGTTGCTAATCTACCACTTCTAAACCTGATCTATACGGCTGTGCCAGAAAGATTGCACACACAGATCTCCAAGGTACAATTTAAAGAACTATTAACAGGGCAATCTCCGTAGCAGTAGATCTCCAATGTCCTTCAGTAATTACAAAAACAAATTGAGGATGGCAAGTACTACATTTCACTATTCCTAGGCATTGGTACGTAATGACCAATTACGTACTCGTAATTAAGAGTTGATGAAGCCTTCATGTCATCAAATTATAAAGGGATCCAAAAGAGAAGTAGTTCCAGAATATGTTGAACTAACTCCCTACTTGTAGTCTCAGTTCATTAATATGATTTTTGAAAACAATGAAATCAAGATCTAAACCCTATTAGAAAGGATATGGTGGACCATAATTACCGTCGTGATATTTTAGAACTTGATATGCAATGGAGGATGCTCACTGTGCTGAAGGTATATAATGAGAGAATACCATCCCTTTTCCTAATGGGAATAATTAGGCTGTTAACTGAGGAATTTGCATCCATTTCCTTCCAGAGATTGCAGGTCCTCAGATGTCACACTATTGGTTCAGCGAGAAATATATATATGTAAGGATTGCTATAGATGCCACCTTGCAGAAATGGTCTTTCATGTAGTAGTGAGAGTGTGAAGCGAAAGAAACGTAAGCTATTATTCAGTAGTCCGAAGGAGTTGAATAGATCAAGAATGGCACGCGCCATGGAGAGAGGGAGGCAAAATCGAAGAGTGATATCATCTACTACAGTAGAAGAAGTAGAATCCTTGCAAAGGACGGGAGGAAATAATATAGTAGATTCCTACGTGCAGTCAAATTCCACATCTCATTATTCACGAAGAACACAAGATGAAGACACGCACCGAGCGACCAATAGCAACATTGAGGTACCTTATATGATCCCACTTCCATTTGCAATATGAGCTTGCAGTTATGTAAGAAAGAGGTATGGGTGTAGCATTGCACGTAGCCGTATGGGAAAATTGATGTTCATTGGGGTCTCTAGATGTCCTGATACTGATATTACAAGATCTCTGATGCCACACATAATTTCTAAAGCATACAATGATTAATCACTGTATTCACATAGTCTATATAATCTATACACATAATGGATTATATATAGCATGCAAGGATTCGAAATCGTTTTTCATGATTTAGATTAAAATATTATTGGTCAATTGTCGTCCTTATGCAGAACACGGGAAAAAAAGAAATGCTTGATCCAAATAATTTAGTTTTATTGCCGAGGTTGGAGATCTGTGAACATTGTAAAGTCGGAGATAATATAATAAAAATAGAGAGCCTAAACCCATATACCCTTAGAAACATCAGTAGATTGGGATATGTATTATTGGACTCGTGCCAAGTAACAGGCGTGAGTTCCGCCTACTCGGCGGACAAGCAAGCAGTTCAAATTCGACTAAGTGAAGATTGTGCTCGCCCTTGTTTCTCGTGGAGTCAAAAATGTGGTTGGAGCTTTCTCAGATTGGCGTCATGGAGACTAGGAGAGCACGAGATTTGTCGCGTCAAGCCCAAGCGGAAGCGGACGGAGCACTTGCAGCCCAAGATACAACCGAGGTAATTTGCACTTCACACCCTTTCAATCATAATAAGTTCCTTGATTTACATTACAAACCCGAGGGGAGAGAAGATGGTGCCCTCGACACCGAGACTGGGAAGGATCTCCCCAATGCATTCATCTTTGTCTGCGATGCACCTCCATGGGAGGTAGGACGGTGTTGTCGCCACCGAGACCGCTCAGGAAGGGTTCACCACATGCTCCCCACTCAATTTTTTGGGGATTCCAGTCCACCTCAAGGGGAGGGAGGACGGTGTTGTCTCCAACGAGACCGCTCAGGTAGGGTTCGCGAGGCAGCTCCTCATTCATTTTTTCTAGGTTTCCAGTCCAGCGTTTGGGGAGGCACGAGGGCCATCTCGCCACCGAGACTGCTCAGGCAAGGTCGGGCTGGCTGCTCCGTTCTACATTTCTTTTGGTTTCCAGTCCAGCGTTTGGGGAGGCACGAGGGCCATCTCGCCACCGAGACTGCTCAAGTAAGGTCGGACTGGCTGCTTAGTACTACATTTCTTTTGGTTGAGGTCCACCGTTTGGGGAGGCACGAGGGCCATCTCGCCACCGAGACTGCTTAGGTAAGGTCGGGCTGGCTGCTTAGTTCTACATTTCTTTTGGTTGAGGTCCACCGTTTGGGGAGGCACGAGGGCCATCTTGCCACCGAGACTGCTCAGGTAAGGTCGGGCTGGCTGCTCCGTTCTACATTTCTTTTGTTTGAGGTCCACCGTTTGGGGAGGCACGAGGGCCATCTCGCCACCGAGACTGCTTAGGTAAGGTCGGGCTGGCTGCTCCGTTCTACATTTCTTTTGGTTTCCAGTCCAGCGGGTGGGGAGGCACGAGGGCCATCTCGCCACCGAGACTGCTCAGGTAAGGTCGGGCTGACTGCTCAGGTAAGGTCGGGCTGGCTGCTCCGTTCTACATTTCTTTTGTTTGAGGTCCACCGTTTGGGGAGGCACGAGGGCCATCTCGCCACCGAGACTGCTTAGGTAAGGTCGGACTGGCTGCTCAGTTCTACATTTCTTTTGGTTGAGGTCCACCGTTTGGGGAGGCACGAGGGCCATCTCGCCACCGAGACTGCTTAGGTAAGGTCGGGCTGGCTGCTCCGTTCTACATTTCTTTTGGTTTCCAGTCCAGCGGGTGGGGAGGCACGAGGGCCATCTCGCCACCGAGACTGCTCAGGTAAGGTCCGGCTGGCTGCTCTGTTCTACATTTCTTTTGGTTGAGGTCCAGCGGGTGGGGAGGCACGAGGGCCATCTCGCCACCGAGACTGCTCAGGTAAGGTCGGGCTGGCTGCTCCGTTCTACATTTCTTTTGGTTGAGGTCCACCGGGTGGGGAGGCACGAGGGCCATCTCGCCACCGAGACTGCTTAGGTAAGGTCGGGCTGGCTGCTCCGTTCTACATTTCTTTTGGTTTCCAGTCCAGCGGGTGGGGAGGCACGAGGGCCATCTCGCCACCGAGGCTACTCAAGTAAGGTTGGGCTGGCTGCTCAGTACTACATTTTTTTTGGTTTCCAGTCGAGCGTTTGGGGAGGCACGAGGGCCATCTCGCCACTGAGATGGACGCACAGACACGGGTCGGATGGTTCGATTATTGTTTTTCCTTGATACAATCCACACGTCCGCATTACTATTTCTGTTTCTAATGATTTTTTCTCGTTATTTGTTTAGGGGTCTTTGTTGGGAGCTACAATGCATCGTCCATTGCAGCCGGTCATCTCCGCATTGGTGACTGAGGTGGAGCTTCCATCAAGTGTTGATATGGAGACTGCTGTCGAAGTTATGCCCAGTGATGATGGAGTGGTGGGAGGTCCACTATTGGGCGGAGAGGATGCCATTCGAAGAACTCAGAAGATGGACTATGTGGCAACCATTACTAGTTTGCGGATCTTACCTCATGGTCTCACTCGTCGAAAGGTCCCCCTATGCCGTCTGGTGCCCATGCCCATGGTGAGACCTACTTTGAGCTGCGATCTAATCAAACTGGAGCAGGAGTTCATTCATGGTTATGACGAGGGAGCTCGAGTCTTTTATGCTTCACTGTCAGATGAGCAAGGAGAGTCCGGGTATTTCACTGATGCAGAGAAGTCGGAGTGGGGACCCATTTGGAACAAGGTCAATGATGACTTCAATGCAGAGCTGAACAATCATTTGGAGCTCAAGCATTTGGTGGATGCTAAATTGTTTTTATGCGACGGAAACCACAGGCGCATCGCCTGGATGAGTCATATTAATCGACTTCATAGTACTGATCCCGTATGGCACATTTCTGTGGACACAATTTTGTTGGAAACCAAGGGACGTGTGGGTGCAGCCATGCAGGTCATGCATGACATTAATAAGTGAGACTCTGAATCCCATTCAAATTCATTTATTTTTTTCTCATTCCGTTCTTTGATGTTTTCTAGTATACTTCATGTGTACTAATTTCATGTCATTTATATTTCACTCAGACACACTGAAAATTCCCATGTGAAAACGAACCTTGTGCATACACTCTACCGTGTTCGCAAGTATGGGTCCATGCCCCTTGAGAAATTCAAGGAACTTCTAAGTGCAGAGGATGTCAAGTTCTGCCAGTTGAATGCTCGAAAAACGTGGTACTCTATGCCTTTGGAGGTCTTCACTGGCTTCATATTTCAGGTGCGTTGTAACTTGTTTGCACAATGTATTATGATCCATCTTTTCAGTTTTCTAAATTTTGGAATTCATCAATAACATTCTGTCATATCATATCAATTTAACAAATTTCTCTTGATTTTTCAGCAAGACATAGCGGCTGCAGCAGATGCTGCTGTTCAAAAGTATCACAAGGATACTATTGAAGAGGATAAGACTGATTTGGGGGTTGCAGCAGCAATGAGGACTGCTACCAAGGACGCCACAGACAAGCTCTATAAGAAACTTTCTAAAATTGTTTCCGTGGCAAACCCGGCATTAGGTGATGCATGGCTCGAAGAGGTATGATCACATTCTCTAGTTCCAGATGATTTTGGTGACTGCCTCAGGTACTAGGATTGAATTCAAGTGCCTCTGAGAGTTAGTTATTCTAGTGATTTTACAACAATGTCATTTTTTCAATGGCTCTATCAATGTCCTCAATGATAATTAATTTCTAGTCTATTTTTCAGATTGAGAGGCACTGGAGCATGTATGCAGTCCAGGAGCTGACCTTAGACAAGCTTCAACTGATTGCCACCGCTAATGCCAGTGCCCATCACAAAGTGAAGTGGCTTAAATGGATGAATTCTTCTGCTCCAACACGAGAGGCTCGAAGATTCCCCCCTCGACCAGCTAACGATGATAAGATCAACTCTTTCCTCTCCAAGGCCTGCTGGTATGCCGCGGTATGTTTCTTCTGCAATCACATTTGTATTCAAGTCTACCATTCAAGGCAAACATCATTACCTCGGTTAGTTCTGCTTTGCTTGAGTGTCTTTTTCGATCTAGTTCTAAATCAATTCTAGTCATCTATTCGGTAGAGTGGGAATCGGATATGGTTCCCTCGTTGTTTAATCATGTAATTGTCATTCCATAGATTGAAGATGCAGCCGTGGAGATGTATGAGTCTATCATTCGGGCAGACAATATTACATTGAATGCAGAGGTGGCAGTAGAGCCAGAATCTCTTGTGGATTATCTAGAGAGTTGGCGGATGAGGATATGGGACCATGCCTATGCTGGAGCGTTCAAGGGACCCGAAGGATTCAAGAAATCTCAGGAGTTCAAGGATTTCAAGGGGTCCTCTGCTGTTGTGAAGAGAGTCATATACAGGTAATATGATGTCTTCATTTCATTTTTCTTTTTTTGTGTGTGGGTTTATATAGATATCTTATTGATTAATGAGTATTCATTGTTGTTTTGGCAGGTATTTCAAATATGAGCTTTTTGCAAAGAAGGCCATCGATAAGGCCGCCTTACCACCTTTTCTAGCCACGTGGCTTGAACTTAGGTCACCTGACTGCATGTTCTCTCCATCTCAGGAGAAGAATTGGCCTACTGCCCACTTGCAATCTGGAGCATGGTATCTGGATTGCAATGGCGCCTTCACCCCTCCTCAGGAGTTGGCTCTCTTTCAATCTATCAAAGACAGCCCCGTTGTTGTGATCGAGAATGACGAAGTTGGTGGCTTAGACGAGAAGGCCTTGAAGAGGAGAGAGAGATCTGACAAGATGAAGGAGGAGAAATGGGAATCCACGAAGAAGAAGAATGAAGAGAACGAAGCAAAGAGGAAAGCCAGAGAAGATGAAAAGGCCAAAGCTGAAAAGGCCAAAGAGGAAAAGAAGGGCAAGGGGAAGAAGAGGAAAGCTGAGGATGCCGCTCCAGAGCAAGCAACAAGTGATGTGGCCATGAAGGACACCTCGTCAAGTTTTTCTCTAACGCAAGAGAAATTGAAGCATGGACTTCCACCGCAAGTTTATGACTTGGATGCGCTCCCTAGTGTGGATCAATGCATTCTTAATGAATCCATTTCTAGTCTTATTGCATCGGATGCAGGGCCTGTACCTGACGCGTTCACTGACATCGTTTCTATGCTAGAAAAGGTAACTACTATCTTGTTTCTGTCTATATTGATTCAATCCAATTGCGCTTTGATGTATCCACCTATTCCTAGGTTCCTTTTAGTTTCTTTTAATCTGCTATCACTTGTATTCTTTACTGATTTATCTTTTGAATGCAGCACGCCAAGGACAAGGAGAGATTTTTCAATGGCGTTGTAACTGGGCAGGCTGCGGTAGACTTGATTGTGGTGGATGTCCCAGAGGGTTTATCGGTCCCGACAGTCTCTGATCCTCCGAACTCTATCCCCCAATGGAATCAGTTCTCAGAGGACGGACTCCGAGATATCTTTGACTTTGCAGAGAGCTACCTTCATGATGCTGGGGCTCTTCTTGTCATCTACCCATTTTGCCGCAATATCAAAAGCCACTTGCTAGGAAATTGCAAGTCATTCGGTTTCAAACTGCAGAAAGAATGGCACGGCATGAATTGGCTCCATCTGACGTGTGCCTCGGACCACTCTACCACGGTAATTCCCCTTGCCTCACAACTTGCATGTGCCTTAACATATATTGTACTCTGCTTTAACGTACTAATCGTTTTCAATGATTTCCCATGCAGACTATGCGCTTCATGGCTTCTCTATACGTCAAAGTTTTAGATGGTCCGTATAAGAGTAGGTTTTCTTTCCAGAGCCGTCCCGAGGAACATGTTGAAGCTGGCGTGAACTTGGCTCGGGATGACATGTTGCAAAATTTCAGTGGTATCAATGACGTGGCCATGAATGGGAACTCACCTTGGCGGGGTCCTCGGGAGAAGGCAATTTCCACAATGAAAATGCTTGTTCAGGCAACTACCTCACCTGGTGACATCGTTTTGGATTGCACCGCATCTACCGGTTTGTTATCCTTCACCATTTGACCAATCATACCTTGTTTTTTTGTATGATCCATTTCTCTCGTTTGTCATTAGTATTGATGCTAATTTTTGGTCACCCTCAGGCAGCACTCATTGTTTTAGCATTGAACTGTTAAAATATTTTGCATTCTGTTGCTCCACTACTAAATCATATCTCTGTATGTACAGGCGCGACCGTCTATGCATGTCGGGCTACTCGTCGTCATATCGTGGCATTGGAAGCAGATAAGGCCATTTTCAATGCCCTTCTCGCTCCATTCATTGGCACCACGTCGACTGTTGAGACAGTACCTGTTCAATCTATAGCCCCTCCACCAAGTCTCGATGATGAAGAGGTGCCCATCCGCCAGGTTGTGAAGACCTCAAAATTCAGTAAGTAAGTTTATCACTGGGCTTTTGAATTTTGACCTTCATTTTTTCCACTTTGTACGTTTTTCTTATGTGTGGTCTCATTTGAGTGTGTAGGCAAGCAAAAAAAGTGAAGATTTCCACCCATCGACCGTTCTTTGAAGACCCAGCATTCTTCCCTAGTCCACTGAAGTCTTTTGAGTTGCCAGTGTATGCTGAGGCAATAGCCTCGCAGCTTGTTATCCATGATCCTAAACCTTTTGTGAAGGGCCCCAATGTAGATCCACGTGTTCTGATATTTGTAGATGATATGGCTAGAGAATCAGACGGTGAGACATCCGATTCTGATGATAGCTCTAGTTCCAAATCTTCTAGTAGTAGTGGCCACTAATCTACTCTTTGAATTTTGTCTATCCTACTTCTTTGCAGTTTTGATGTCTTTCGAGGCTTTGGTATGTTCTATTCGTTTCATATATGATATTCTTTACCGTTTTCTGTTATACAAAATTTCTGATCTCCTTGAAATATAAATGAGCCTAAACTCTAGATTGCACAGGCTCTAAACCACGGTAATAGGTCCTATTTCAAAAAATCACAAATAGAAAAATCCAAAACTGAAGGCTCATACGCTCCCAGGCTCCCAGGCTCACGCTTTTAGGCTCACAAACTAGCACCCCCGCTCTAGCTTGGTGCCAAAATAACTCTTTTTCTATTGCTATTATTTAATTTTTTGTAGTTGCACTATTAATCTTCATGACTATATGGTTAATTTGGACATTTTTGGCACTACTAGGAAGTCTTGTTGAGAAAAATTCATTAAATGGTTCACAATTATGACTTAAGGAGCTTGGAATATTGAGTTCTAATTAAAAAATGTATTAAAATGAACAATGAATATAATTAAAGCATGATTTTGGTTGTTGTAATTAAAATTATAAATATGTAAAATTTTAAAATGGTAATAAATTTGTAAATTTATTGGTAACTATTGTTAGCTCTTTTTTATAGTGATTATTTTTTTCTATAAACATAACAACAATACAAATATTTTAAATGCCATAGAAAAGCCTCTACAAGTTAATGTATATGTTGAAAGTTTTGTACAATTTCCACTTTTTGAGGAGGGTGTTTTCAAGGTACGTTATGCAAAGGTTTTTGTCACAATGGAGTACTTTACACTTGTTTAGAAATTTTGAAAATTACTATAGAAAATGCAAATTAAATTTTGGGTAGAAGAAAGCCTTAAAAATTAGATTTAGCCACAACTATTTAAAGTGCTCAACTATTATTTTAAAAATCTAAAAATAAACACTCAATATAATTGGTCTAAATATGCCATTCTTCATTATGCACTCTAATTTTAAAAATACCATTGATCACAATTTATTTAAATTTTAGATTTATAATATAGGTCATTCCAAATGTAGGGGTTGCAATTTTCATATTCATATTATTTTAGTATTTTTGAATTTTTTTCTTCACTTTCATGTTCCAAAAATTTAGATTATTTTTTATTATGGCTCAAAAAAATGTACTTTTCATTTCTATTATTTTATGTGCATTTTACAAAAATCATAAAGTGAAAAAAGACTTAAAATTTTGATGAAGGTCACAAGTTAGTTGTGGCAAATGAAGTTGATTTTCAAAGATAGAAATTTCAATTTTCAATTTTTTAAAGATATTTTACATGTAGAGTGTCCAAAGGGAATGATATTTAAAATTTAGTACGTTTATCTAAAGTAAGAAAAAAACCTTATCAAAAAGGAGCTTTTAAATAAGGCACAAGGAACCAAACAAGTGTTCTCGCATGTATTCGAGTAAATTAATATATACCTAGTTGAATAGTACCATTGTCTAAAATGGTTTTGTGTTAATCATGTGTTAAATATAAATGAAATAGGTTTAGTTCAATTGATTCAATTTGTATTAACTTTAATATAGATTTAACACAAAATCATTTCACCCATTGGTAGTTTTCTAATTCTACAATAGGTGGCATGTATGATAGGCAAATCCAATATGTTCCATATTAGTCCATCATCAAGAAAAGATTTTGCTTTTTTATTTTTAATTGTTTTACAATTGCAAGGGTTACAAGACAATTTAATATGGCTAAAGACTAGAAGGCCTTTGAAGATGGGATATACAACTTAAAGAATTCTCATGGTTTAAATCCAAATGCAAATAGAATTCAATTTTGAAATGTGTTTGTTAGTAAGAATTCAATAAAATTAAAAATTAAAATGTCATTAAGGAGATTTTCAAAACACCATCAAAATGCATACAATGAAGGGCAAATATACTTTTGGTTTCTTGAATATTTGACCTATGATGAATGAAATTAAAATTACATCAAGTCAAGTAACAAGCACTTACGAAAATTAGGTTGGGCCATCATAGCCAAAATCACTAATCATACCACTTTAAAAAATGTTTAAAAGCAAACGTTTATTGTTTTGTTTTGTAACCACGTCATTAATTTTGCAATAGTGAGGTCAATAGGAGCACTTATGGGCAATTTCATTAAAATGGCGATATTCCATTAAAATAGTGGTTTAGGGGACCAACTAGGGAATGAGATCTTGTGGAAGAAAATGGTGGGAGGGCCATGCCATATGTAAATAAGTGGTGATTTGGGCACACCCAAGACACAATCGATGCTAGATATGAGATGCATAGGTGCCTCAGTACACCTCAGTGACTCAGTCTCCATTCCTTCATATACAAATGTCAATGGAATATCTCCATTTTAATGAAATGGCCCATACTTTTAGAATCATTGAAAAGCCCTCCAAGAAGAAGTGCACACAATCACATAGTAGAGTTCTTTGACTAAAAAATAAAAAAATATTTACTTTTGCACTTCATTTGACTAGAACACCAAAAATTGACACTAGGATTATCCATAAATTAAACACAACTATATGAGGAAGAAAAATGTAATAAATACTAAAAATAGTAGATTCATAGGATGACACTTGTTCAATGATTTTTTCCAATTGTTGACGGTTTAATTTTATCTTCTTCAAATGTACAATCATGGTCACTGTTTGTGTACATAATGATATTTAGATGGATGCTTGTACCTTATTATAGCTTGAAAAAGTAAAAGATTTTGTTTTTCAAATTCATTTTGTTTCAAACTCATAACATTCTTAACCTTTTGCTACAAGAGGGAATGAAATGAGGTAGTTTAACATATGTCGCTCACACAAGGGATAATTTCTTTATGCCAACCTTTATTGTTGGAGTTTTTCTATAGTATTTTTAGAACCCATAATCATTGGTATTGAATTGAATGATATGCATTTTCAGAGTTGAATGGGTATTTTGGCAAGGATATATATTAAGTACTTTCATGCAATTTCAATGCATGAAGTTCATGATAATTAATTTCAAAGTGTATTCACTGTGATAAAAATAAAAGAGCAAAAATTGAAAAATAAAAAAATTTAGTAGATAAAAACTTTTTGTATGTGTGAAAACTTTAGTTTAAAATAAATTTGTATGTTGAAAAAAATTGTTTGTATATGGTATTAGATTACATAGTAGCTTTCAAAATATTTTGTATACAAATAAAAATTGCCACAACCAATTGAATAATTTAGAGATTTAAAAGAAATTGAACATATACAAACAATTGTGTTACAAATAATATACTTGCATAAAATTAATTTTCAAAATTTTTTAATAGTCTTTTTATTTTAAGAAATTAATCAAATTTACAAGTGAAAAAATCTTTAAATACAAGTAATTTTTTTTCCAAGATTCTATTGTAAGTAGAATGACAATTTTTTTTGGAATTTTATTGATTGAAATATTAATGACAAAAGTATGTCTCCAAATAGTTATGTTTTTTATAATTTACTCTAGAAAAAATTCTCATTCCACTTACTAAAGAATATTTTAAAATTTTACATGTATTAAAAGTTTTTTCCACTAATAAATTTGATTAAATTCTTAAAAATTTCAAGATTGTTTAAATTTTTGAAAAATCTTTTTATATAAGTATTTACTTGAACTTTCATGTATCCAAAATTTGTTGAAATATCTAATTTTTGAATTAATTATGGTAATTTTTGAAGTCTATAGATATTTGTGAAAGCCAATATGAATCTTTTAAAGTATAGGCATACTAGATTCTTTGTACTTTGTAGAAGATCATGATTCTTTACATGAATTCTAAAGCAAGTATTTTGCAATTTTTTGTTTTATGTCATGGAAAATAAAGCCTTCAAGTATTTCACATTGACACTTTAAAAAAAATACAAGGCTATTATTTTCTCCAACAATATTAAAAAATAGAAGAAAGAATATTTTATTTTTATAAATAGAATTTTATATATAATTATAATATACTGATTTTAATTATACTTTCTATATTGATTTTAAATTATCTCAAGGTTTGATATTTGTATTATCAATTATAAATCATTTTATTTTATTTATTAAAAAATATAATATACATAATTATAGATTTGCATTGAAAATGCTATATTAATTTATGAAAAAGTTTACTTTAAAATGATACAACTTACAACCACTGCTGCAAAGGCGATTCAAGAAATTTTGCTCCAAATGCAAGAGTCTTGTTTTAACAAGTAACTTTGCATTTTGTAATTTAATATTATTACATTTTTCTTGAATTTTATCAAATACATAGTTTTTGTCTTGTACTCTATGATTTTGCATCCTAATGTTGTGTTCAAATCTGCTCATTTATACAATTATAATTTTCATGATATTTATTGCAAGGTAAAAATGAATAAATAAATAAAATATTGAATTATCATCTAGTTTATTGCATGCATTTTTTTGAAATATTAATTTATCTATTTATTAAATTGCATTTGTGTAGTATGTATTTTTTTTTTTTTAAGCAACAAAATTTTAAAACATATGTATATTTCATTATACACTCTATATAATAAAAAATTAAAAAATTTGATACATCATGTCACCTTTTTTCAAGTTGCAAACTTTCTGAAGCTGAAGTAGGATCTTCTCCAGTTTTGATTACTTGTTGTGTAGCTACATAAAGAAGTAAATACATAAGTTTAAAATTTTAAAACAAATTTAATCTCCAAATATTAACAAAAGTGTAGATCTATTAAATTGCAATCTTGAAATAAATTCTTATAATAATTTAATACAAAATTTTCAAATTATGCATAATTAAAATGACCAATTATGAGGTTTAGATGTAATATTTATTAAATCATAAATTTTTTCAAATCCAACATTTTTCTAATAAGTTTGATATTCAATTCATTTCATAAATACAATTTAATATTTAAATAATAAAAATGATTAATATTTTTAACTTTAGTAATTAAATGAAAATAATGTATTGCAAATACAAATACATTGTTCATATATAGATGCCCCCTCATTATTGAGTCCAAAAACTTTCTAAAATCCTAAAATCTTCTAATATCTTCAGTAGACAAAATGGAGTTTGGATAGATTTTGGGATTACAACACTTGGTACTAAATTGTAAATTTGTATGAACTTCGTAGAGTTATAATTTTTTGGAAAACTTTCATAGTCTAAAAATTAGAATCATTGTTTGTAAAATGGAATTTATGTAGCATGTGAGCATGTTGAGCATGAGAACTTTTTTGATTTTCACAATGGACAAGAAATGAGACAAAGGCAACATCAAGTACTTGTGGAAGAAAAGAGTTGGTGAAGAAAGATTTGTAGGGTCAATGGAGGAAGCAAATGCAAGTGAGAATGGAGGAAGTATGTACATTGAACTAATTTTCAACATTTATAGAATTCCTACTTAGCTTACTATTCAACTTATTACAGAGTTGGGCAAAGCAACAATGAAAAAAAGACAAAGCAATTGAATGTACGCTATGAAAGAAACTAAGTTTACGAATAAAAACAAAAAACTTTAGGAAAATGCAATTATGAGCAATATTTGGAAGTAGCAAGGAAGATCAATGGGATCTTTCACTCAAAGATGCCCAATTGATATCTTAAATGCTTCGATGCTTATATTTGTCTTTTAATTTCTGTAGATTTTAAGAGATTTCTTTTATAGTTTTCTATATTGTGATTGTGAAGATTTAATAAATGTTTCTATCTAGCACAAGAATTCTTGTTTTTAAAAAGTTAGTTAATAAAAAAATTTAGTGTAATGTCAATGCTTAGCATATCTTTGCATTGGAATTTTTTTTATATGTCTTACAAGTCTTTAATATGTCTAAAATTTGGTGGAAGTATATCTAATATGATCTTCAATAAGGTTTATTTTGTAATTCAAAATCTATAGTATAAAGTTCCGCCAAATAATGGTTAAAGTTATCTGAAATTATCAGATATTGTCGATTTGTTTTCCAATTTAATTGCTAATATTTTCCAATTTATACTATCAAACTTTACAAAAACTTTACCACATTAGTGTAGTGGAAGATCCTATGTTTGTAATTCTAAAAACATCATTTCTAATTTTATTGCCTAAATGGACTTGACATGATGGTTTAAATACTTTCAGAAGAGAAAAAGGTCTTCAAACTTCAATGGTTTAAAATATTTTAATATTTTTACACTCATGTTTATTAATCCTATAAATATCATGGACCTCAATATTAACTAATATCGCTTTGTGAGCATCTTCATCTAAAAATGTTTTTTCCTACTTAGTATGAACTAAATAATACATACATTATATATTTAAAGCAATATTTGTAAAATCAATGCTAGGAAAGACGATAGTAAGGCAACCTTTGGTAACACGAAGAAGTTGCAATGCACGAATCTTTTCAATGACATGTTGTTGACAAACATGATTTTTGGCGATTTCCCATTCTACAGAATGATTCTCAGCTTTGATTTGTTTTGCTACTTGTAACATTTCAATCTATAATGCCCCAAATACCCATTTTATATTGGTTAAATTTCTTTTCAAAATACCATTCTAAATTGCTCT
Source organism: Rhytidiadelphus loreus (assembly GCA_947034895.1). Classification (NCBI taxonomy): domain Eukaryota; kingdom Viridiplantae; phylum Streptophyta; class Bryopsida; order Hypnales; family Hylocomiaceae; genus Rhytidiadelphus; species Rhytidiadelphus loreus. The sequence continues at coordinate 31,064,323 of OX344761.1, forward strand.
CATACCAAATAGATCTTTGTATAAATGAGATATATAATAATATTTTTTTAAATGATATTTAGTAAAAATGTACTATAATTTCATTCCACTCACCCTTGTAGAAAGTGTGATATTTAAATTTTAGCCAATTTTAAAAACTAAAGTGTAGAACGTAAATAATTTATTTTGATAAAATAAATAGAATTTATTGTAAACAATTACAAATATTCTATACAATAAGAAAAGACCAAAAGAAATCAGGATATTTTTAAGAATTGGAAATGATATCAAACCTTCTAATGAAACATTAAATAGAAAAAAAATACATATTAATTTTGATGATAATATTTTGAAATCCAATATTATCTCCTATAGAAGTAAAAATTGTATAAAATCCAAAATTGCACACCTCCAAAAATGCTTTCATCTATTCTATTATTCTAGAGATCAATAACAAAAGTAAAAAAATGGTTGGTATAGACAATAGACATGACTTTAGAAAGTGACCAATTAGATCAATTGCTCAAGTATCTTCTTGTAGTTGTTTTCAAGGTCTAGTCAAGTTGTATTTTTGTTAGTGTAGTGTGATGACAAAATCAATTTTAAGAGGAGTTTTTAAAAGGTTTTGTTTCAAATTTTATTTAAAATAATTTTAGGTGTATTAGTCAATCTATTGAATATGATTTTATTCTTCTTCTAAGTTACAATTTTTAATAACATTTTCACAATTTTGGAAACTTTGAACTATCTTTGAAGCATAAAGATGTGGGTCCCATAACTTGCTAATGTTTCAAATTATACATGACGAGTTATATTAGTTGAGGGTCTTAAAAACTTAGTTTAATAAGCATGCATTTTGTTAGTGGGAATGATCTCTAGTACCTAGACACATTATAAATCGACAAAGTGTATTTAAACTTATAAAAAATAGAAATTATTAAAAGCTATATAGTTTAATTAATTTTTATTTCTTGACATTGAAATATAATTTTATACTATTTGTTTTATGAAGTGATTACTAATTATGTTTTTTTTGTTAGAATAGGAAATTATACTTGTAGCAAATGAATTCTCTATGAAATTCCTTCACTTAAAATAATACCAATTTAAAAAAAAAAAATCAAATATTCATAAAAATATATAACTTTATTATTCATTTACATTATAGCTAAATGTATCTTTGATAGTGGATAATTGACTTCAAGTTTACTATGACAAATTAATTTGATTTTTCTAATTATATTTGTAAATTTGTTTTCATCTTTCTTTATGCCACAAAATATATTGATATTTTTTATATTGCCAAACAATTTCATTAACCCTACTATAGGATTGGATTCATTAAAAAAATAATTAAAAAAATAATTAAATATGGCATTTGATGAAAATTTCAAAAACGGTATCCTCACATAATTGAATAGTGTAAAAAACGTAAATGAAAATAATCTTATTCTTCAAAAGAACCAGAAAGTTGAAACCATGAGTATTTGTAAAGCCACAAGTATTGGTAAAGCCTTAAGTATTGGTCACAAAATATTTTGAACCTTGTAAAATGAACTTCTAAAATTTTTAAATCACATTAACCAAAGAAAAATCAACCCCAAAGAAAAGATTTGATATAGGACCTAACAAATTTGATCCCATTGTACGGTAGTGAGAATTTTTAAATTAAAATTTGCATATAATTTAAGAGGTCAAATTGTTATTAGAAATTATCATTGACTATGTGGTTATAGAACTGACCTTTACTCTCTTAAGTACCACAGTTCCCTTGGTGGACAAATGAAAGTTAGGACATGTACCTACAATTTTAATTTTTGGACATGATTTTTGTATATATTTAAAAAAAAGATAGGAGTGTACGAGAGCTTTATGGAAACATGATTTTAATTGCAATGAATCAATGTTTGGACAAGCCTTAGCAATAAAAGAGTAACTTGTGAAAATTCATAATTATTAAGAAAAATAACTTCTATGAAATGTTTTTTAACTCAATCTTGACAATTTTTTTGAAAAAGAGGACCACATGGTTTAGATTGCTTGCTTGATGTATTTCAATTCCATCCTAATGTTATTAATTATTTAGGTTTTCTTTCTTTCTTGTACCTACTTTTGCTTAAATTTTTTTTAAAGAATGAAAATTAAGTCCTCCTCTAGAATCTACATTTCTCTACATTAAATATATTTTACTTCAAAATTTTGTAGTAAGAAAGACAATTCAAAGTTCTATAATCTAGTGTAGAAAGGAACAAAAAAGTATTTTTTCACTTTCAATGCTAATATCTTGCAATCTATATAGTCAAAGTTTTTTAATTTCTTCCACACCTCCTCACACAAGTACAGTGCAAGATCCTACAACAGGATATGCCAAAATTTGATGTATTTAGGATTTTTCTCTTTACAATAAAAAAGGCAGTTTTAAAAAGGTTTGAGTAAAGTATAGTCATAGAATTGAAGGATTAATCACTAACTCTTTGTTGAATTGGTGCATTCAATTCACTTTCATAAATGATCCCTACATAGAGAAACAATTTCAAGTACTCTGAAGCCAATGCATAGCATGAACTAGTCCTAGTGTACATAAATATTACCAAAGCATCTTCAAAAAATTTAAAATCCACAAGGCACATAACTATATATTCACAATGAATAAATCATCAATTTCAAAAGCATATATGTTGTGTTGCATGTTCGAAAGATGAATTTAGGCAATGATATATGGAATGATCTTTCAAACAATAATATTGTTGAAACTATGTCTAAACATTCACCATTTGACAAATGTTGCTCATTTATAATTTAATAAATTCAATCAAGTTACAAAATTGATCAAATGATAATAATGCAATTGTAATTTGATTATACTTTGTCACCTTTGTATCAGCCTCATACAAAATCACTTTGTTAAAATCTTCAATAAGTGCCCTGGGCAACAATGCAACGTCTTTATAATCGCCTTGTAAAGGATTTAATATTGCTTCAACAAGTCCAGCATTTAGGATGAGTATAAATTCCAAGTTTTTCCTTTTTTTATCTCGAACATCTCTTAAATCTATTCAAATATTATTGACAAAATTTGAATGTAAATGTTTTATAAAATTAAATTAGAATGAATAGTTACTTCAGAAATTAGTTGTGTATAATTATCTTATAGCCTTCAAAAAGAATGTTCTAAATATTGAAAAAGAAAATTCTGAAACCATATATATTTACATTCTAGCATTGAAAAATACACATGTTAGTAAAAAACAATTAATTATTTGATGGAATGATGAATAATTTATATACTTTTAAAATAAAACTTTCTGCTGCATTATTTATCTCAAACATCTTAGACAAAAAAAAAAATTTAAGAGATTTCAAATCTAAGATTTCAACAAATTACAAAAATATTCTATAATTGTGATAATTAATATCCAAACACTTAGCCTTTAAAGGACACAATAAAAAATAAATCATGAAAAATTTAATCTTATAAATTGTGTTAATTAATTCTGTTTCATTTATTTTCATATGAATATGAAGTGTTTCAATCAATTTTGCAAATTAAAATTTTTTTTTTTCCAAACCTTATTCTTTTGATGAAAACAATAAAGTCAATCCAACTGAATTCAATAATATTATATCAAATACAGATATTAATGATAAAATGTTGTCAAATTACTTAAAAAAACTGGTTGTAATTTTCAAATCAAATTTTGCGTAAAATACTTTGGACTTTGCAATTTAACCTGTCAAGGTTTTTGACTATGTTTTCACCAAAAACAATCCAAAACTGTCATTTCTAGTACAAGTACCACATTTTAGAAAAATAAACATTTTTCTACACATGTAATCATAGGATCTTCTAGTATACAAGTTTGAAAAAATATTGAAAAAAATTCAGAAATTTTCACCAAGTAAATTGCAAGATATTAGCATTTGATGTTGCAAAAATCTAAGCAATTGTACTTCACAAGGTTATATTTGTATGAAAAAATGTCCATGTTGGTGGTGCTTTTTTGGATTCATTCTTCAAGGCAAGTTGGCTACATGCTTGGAAATTTTCAGATGATTTGGAATTGTACAACATAAGGTGTGACCACCCATAACTGACCGAATAAGCAACTGTGCACATGATGTGGAGTATATTAAGGTGAAGAAAATATTTACACAAGTGCAAAGATAAAATGAGGGGGATTGCCAAAATTTGGTAATTTTATCGCTTGAACTTAAATTATTGTGAATTTTCGAAGGCGAAAGTAGGTCTAGACCCATATTCAATGTGCAGACTATTCTAAAACCACACATTCAAGAGACTACTTCTTGTTCACTTTGGCACTCCAAACCAAGAAGATGTATTATGAAAAAAATGAAAGAATTGATGGTCGGAAATCAAGAACTCGTGTTTGGAAATTAGTTCCAACCTCTTGCTCCATTTTTGCCACCCTATTGACTACCGATGGGGTGCTTGTTTGTGATGGATGGCTCTACCTTATAGGAATAAAAATAGGAAGTAGAAAGAAGTAGAAAATGATTCAAAATATTAAATTATAGATAATTTAGTTATGAAATTGGAAAATGCCAATTCCAATGGTTGTAATGTTGTAATAAAAAATTTACATCCTATGATTTTATGTTTTCCAAAAATATTGAAAATTGAGTTAAATAAAGGACTTCAAAGTTTATTTTAGAGTGGAGATTCCATAACTATTCGTAAACTAAAACTTCTCATAACTTTCATCTCATCAATCAAATAGAATGATTTAAATCTATCTACGTATATTTAAATCTAAAGAAATTTTTAAAATTTTTAACATTTAACTTTTTTTTTAAAGTGATTTAAAAGAATTTTCTTGAACTGTTCAAATTGCCCGCAGTAAAAAAGAAAATTATATATCATACAATAACTTTAAAATCATCTAGTCAAAAGATATGTTTTTTTATATCAATGTCTAAGTGCTAAAGATGTCAATTTTTTTTTAATTTGCTATAGTTCACTTGGAATTTTTAGTTTACTTTGGACTCTGAAAAAGAGTAGAAACTAGGCTTAACAATCTTTTATTCAAAATTCAGTGGATTCAAATACCAAATGAAATAGTAATGGTTAGCCAAGTCTAGACTTTGAACCAAGTTTGAGCCTTGCACTTGGTATTATCCACTCAAGGTCCAATAAATTTTTGATGATGGAAGTTTTCAATGAGTTGTCCTACTTTGATATTTTTTTGCACATGGATGTGCTTGAAAATTTTCTATTTTAATTGTACAAAAATAAATATTATTTGTCTAGTGTGCATGGAATTAATCGTGTAGAATATTGACCACTGGTAATTTAGGTTATAAAAACTTTGGATGATCAACTTTTATATGCAAAAAACATAGGTTTGGGGGAAGAAAAATTATAAGATGAATGATACTTTTCTACCCCCCCAAAAAATGTATTGAATCTTAAGCAAATGTAGCATTTTTTTAATGAAAAAATGAAAAAATGAAAATTTCTCAAATTTGTACATTTTCAAACAAAAGGTAGAGAAAGTCAAAATTGACCAAATTGAATCGTTTCTAATTTTTTAAATTTATATGCGTCAATTTTTTAATTTTTTTAATTTTTTTTTAATAATTAATATTATTAGTATATTGTTTGGAAATCTTCAAAATATTTGGAATTATTCTAATTATTTTGTTTTCTTAATCACACTAGATTGAAGCTTTTATTTTTAAATTTGCTAATAATACAAATTTGAAAAAAATCTCTAGACCACTTTATTTGTGTAAAGTGAAGACTAGAAATGTCCAAGGAAATGTTCTTTTCCATCCTTACTTTTCTTCTCATTGGAAGAACATGATGTTTGCTCTCTTTTTCTATTAGACTACATTTCCTAAATAATTTTTTAAATACTTCTCACATTCAAATTTTGAAAATTAGAAAATGCAACAACTATGTCAACTTGTTGTTCTAGAAGATCCTGGTTTACAAAATATTGAGATTTATTTCACCCTACCAAAAATTTGCCCTTGAAAATTTGAAAAGGACACATTGTGTTCACTTGGTCCTTGAGGGATTAAAGTACAACAAAATAGATCCTAGGAATTCATAAAATTATTTCAAATTTTAGTGAAATTTTCTTACTAACATTGGACATTTTTTTAACAATTTGGTCATTTAATTATTGTTGAATTTGTCAATAGGATCCCTAAATCCCAAAACTTGACATATTTCCATAGATTTTGGCAATGGGTGCTGTCAGTTTTCATGATTTTTGACAATTATCTTAATAATTTTCTGAAATTACGATATCCTTAAAAAATAATTAATTTTTACCGAACCTGATAAGGTACTATGTATGGTATATTATTGACTTATTCATGATACATTCTAGAACATTTGCAAAATATTTGAGTGAACTCTAAAAACATTCTTATAATCAATTTATGAATCTCTATTTTCTCTAAAATATTGAATAAATTTTATCTCTAGTCATTTAGCAACACCATATCTTTTAACTCACATAATTTTTTAAGTGAATGCAATTGCACTTCCTAAGTTTTAGCAAAGATAAATTAAGTGATGTCAACATATTCCCAGAGTTTAAAAATGAATTAAAAAAAATCGTATAAAAATCATCATTAAATTCTTATTAAAAGTTGCATTTAAAAAAATTATTAACCTTTAGGTCATGAAATGTTGGCCTTTCAAGTGATATCTCTATCAATTCATAATTAAATTTTGAATAATGATTCAAAGTATGTTTATTTAATCAATTGATGACAATGCAACAATTTATAATTAAATTTTGGTCCCAATTTTGAAGCCTATGCCTATTTTCACCCCAATGGATACTAAAATAGACTTTTATTCAATGTAATCTCATCAAATTCAATCATGTGTTATTTGTTTCAAAAATATTAATTTCAAGAACTTTAATGCAATGAAGGATAAGAATTGAAGGAGGCCATTTATCCAAATGACTCAACCATAACAATTCATGATTTTAAGCCAAATTCGAATATATTTTTGAATTTTTGAATTTTTTTTTGGCTATTCCAATTTCCAAGTACTTTTAACCCTTTACAAAGTTCCTTGGCTCAAAAATAAGAATATACTCTCAAAATTGCACAAAAATAATACCTTGAACAAAAAGAGTTATAAATAAAATTTAGGTCTTCAAGCATTGCATGAGTGAGATGCATGTATGCAAAAAAAAAAATAGTTTTTTCTACTTCATTTAAAGTGACCAAAACACCCCCAAACTATTTTGGATTTAAGAGAACTTTTGGAGGTTAAAGATTAAATACGAGATTAAGTATTATATTTATTTTAGAAATCAGAGTGTTGTTTCTATTTTTTCTTTTTATAATTTTGTAAAATTAATACCATCAGATAATGAAATTAAACTTTGTATACATACACTACTAATAGGGTCAAATTGTCTTTCATTCATTCCATTTGTTGTTGAATCTTATTTATGAACCAACATAATCAAAAAAGGCTTTGAAAATGATATTTACAATTACAATAAATAAATAAATCTACAATTACAATAGATTTAGTAACTACTCCCTCCATCCTTCTAAAACCCTTTGAATTAGACACAGTGCATGTATTGTTAATAAAATTGCTCTATATATTGATTTTGACCGTTCAACCAACAATATGGAATTCAAATCCATTGATTTTCCACTCAATCGATTTTAAAAACTCCACATCATTCGCTCAACAATCAACAATCAAAATCAATAAATGGAATAGTCTAGTGGTACATGCACTATTGCCGATTTGGAGGGTTTGAATAGTGGGATGGAGGGAGTAAATATATTTGCAAAATTTCCAACTATACCAGTAGTTGCACGAAGACACGCTTCAATTGCCTTCCGATTGCTTTCATCTGTTTCGGTAAGTTTGGCAAGGAAGCCTCCCATACTATTCATAATGTTTGTGAGGCGTTTTACTTCTTCTTCTTGTGCCATTTTCTTTTCACGAGCTTCAAGGAGCCTCTCCCATTGGGCAGGAGTCACTTCCTACAGAAGAAATTTTATTAAAGAAAATGATGCATTAATTTGATCATTTATGTAAATTAGATTTTAATTATTACAAATGTATGTGACGACATTAAACAATCATTTGTAAATGAATTTTGTTGACGGAAGTCTAAACACAATTATAACCTTAACTATTGCATGTTCAATTGGTTTTTTTTCAAATTGTTCATTTTCCAAATTTTGCTTAATAACTCATTGATTTAGGATTTTAGGATGCTATGTTTGATGATATTTAGGTGTCCAATCTAATTTCAAAATATTCTTAATAGAGTTCATTGTAAAGGTTGTTTCTAGTTGTAACAATGGTGTCATGGGAAGGTTTAACTAAGAATAGTACAAAAGAAATACAACACCAAAGTCCATCAAACTCTAGTTTAGATGCACCAAGTTAGGAGTTTCATCTTGTGTTTTTCTCAAACTTTGGCTCTTTGTCCCACGTTGCACAAACTTTACAATTAATTCTATTATCTTTTTGGAAAACAATATAATTGAGTGCTCAATATGTTTGCCATATGCCATACTTTCTAAAACACCTTATTCCACATAATTTCAAACAACACTAGAAAACATACCAACACTAGTTGGGTATGTGGAATGTGATAATTTTGTAAGTGAATAAGTTGGAAAACATACACATCATCCAAAGGACATTAAATGCCATGAATCTTTATTTACATAGATTTTTCAATGTAGTAAAGTCATTGTCAACACTAAGTGTCTAATGGATGGCAAAGAATCCTTCTAAGTAGCATAGAAATGTGGATGTTTATCCTTGGAATTTTGTGTAGTAAGGGGAGGTCTTGCACAATAATTTAACTTCCAATGAATGTTCAATCTTGGATTGCTTTTTTAAGTAAATAGTTTACATGGTATGAAAAAGGATGATTTCTACGGTGATCAGTCCGGCATTCAAGGGTTGAATATTTGATGTACAATGTTCTACCAAACATAATTCTTTTTTTTTTAACAAATGGGAGATCCATTGCATTAAAGAGAAACCAAAGAAACAAACCAAACATAATTATCACTTACTTGTGGCCTCTCAAGAAAAGGATCTCCCACAGGTTCTGATGCCGAAGTTGTTGCTGCTGAAGTTCTTTGATTCTGTAAATAGATACCATGTCAGATATTGTAACTAATTACCAAAGTGAAAAGAATTAACTAAAAAACCACTATTTAGATCTAAAGAGGTCAAATGTAATAACATAAAAATTAATTGAAAAAAGCGTTGAATGGACCACTCTTTAAGCTATATACATTTCACTAACAATATTACTATTCAAGATTATTTTCAAGGTTAATCCCTAACAATCCTTTACATTTTGAGCCTAAATACCGCAACAAATTGATCAATTTTGACTCTCAACATTTTATGGTAGAAAAAAATAGAAAAAATGACAACTTCAATAGTAGAATATTAATTCCACCTTTATGTAGAACACACAAAAAAAAATTCAAACTCAAATTCATTGTCATTTATAAAAAATATATGATCATAGGAAGTTTTTGCTTCCTTCCAATGTGTACCTATGGGTTTATCTCAAATTCAAAATGTAATGAAGCTAAAAGATGCAAAACTCAATTTGTGATTTTAGTAGATCTACTTGCTTTAATAAAAAAAACTACTCCACTAAGAATCAAAACTTGAATTCATATTGTGAAAGACTTCATTATTATAAAAGATTGAAAAAACACCTAAGAACATCAATACAAAAGATTTAATTTTTTGGTCATATAGTACTCTATTGTCAAGGTTGGCAGAAATAATGAAAAAAAAAATGAAAAAAACTGCAAAATATTATTTTTTTCAAAAAAAATTTGTTTAGAAAAGAAAATATTTTATTCAATTCTTAGACATTTCTCGAATTTCATTTGCCAACTTCATTTAATTATGTGGAAGGAATGCCAACTATGGCCTACATGTACAATAATCATGAAGAAGAAATAGAGGTGTTGTAATTTTAAGTTGCAAATAATTCTTCACTAAACTCATTTGTCTTAATAGTAAGGAGAGAAATTGGTATAATGCAAAAATATTTCAACTTCACAATCTCAAAATAGTGTGACTTTGGTAAATTAGTATACTTGCATTAATAAATCAAAATTTTATAGTCTTTCAATAATTAATAAAATTGAATTTTTGAACTCAAATCACAAAAAATTGCATTAAAAATGCATCTACACTTACCTATGCAAACAAACTATAATTTTGGATTTATATATTGGATTTGCATATCCAAAAATCTAAAATTCACTTGCAATTAGATTCAAAACTATAGGTACATCTGGTGACCCGAACCTCAAAAACCATATTTTGGTTGCAAGGATTCTTAGCAATTAAAATTAAAAAGCAACAAATTAAAACAAATGCTTAATTAAAAATTGGTAGGTACATGAAATCTTTACCAAATATAATGTAGTTTCTTGTATATTAATTTAGTAGATTTTAATGAATGATGTAGAAAAATCCATTCAAGTTTTAAAGTAGAAATAATATCAAAATTAAATCTTAATATTTATACCATTCCTTAATATGAATAAATTATTTTGTTTCAAGCATGGCATAGCATTCAACAAATATTCTTCTTAAGGCATGCTTTTTCTTTTCCCTTAAATATATCATATGGCAGTTCCGCATTATACATTGACATTGAAACTTCAAGTTCATTCTAAAATCCTCTTAATAATGGTAAACTAATATTTTATTATTATTTTATATAATAAAAATTAAATTTGATACAATTATCAGATTAAAATGTGTTAATATTTGGTCAACAAATTCTTAATGACTCAATAGTGTATTTGAATGGAATTTTATAAAGTAAAGTAGTTGAAATTGAAAAATGATAGAGAGAACAATTTTTTTTTACATTAGTAGTTGAAGTTCTTCGAGATGGACTTCGAGATGGGCTACGAGATGAGCGAGGTGTTTTCTTTGTAGATTTACGTGATTGTTTTTTTGAAACTCTTGGAGTAGCTACTTGTTGATTAGTTGAGCTTTTTTCCCTATAATTTTTATAAATTGACATGCATTAGAATTTTGATTTTTCTGAATTTTTGTAAAATATATAGCATTCTTGGCACATTTCATTTATATGTACATATGAGTTTTGCTATGTAATTTCTTTTGCTAATTATCAATGCAAACATCATTTTTTTATTAAATTATAATAACTTTAAAACTAAAACCAATGTGGTATCTCCTTTACTTTGGTCTTTCTTTGAATTTTTTGTATAGAACATTGATTGCATCACCACAGTCTGCAAAAATTTTGCGAAAATTCCTATCCAATGCCTTGTCATCACTCATGGCAACACTGTATTTGTTTTCAAATGCATCTACCTAAATCCACATACAATGTCCAACTAATGTGCATTTTAGCATGCCAATATTTTATTTTAGAAATGTTTACAATTTACAACTATTTTGATCTTCATTTATAACTTATTTATATCTTGTTACATTATTTCACTAAAATTTGATTACAATTTGATTACAAAAAAATTCTAAATTGCTAATAACTTGGATACTTACATTATTTCACTAAAATTTGAAAGACAAAACTTTACATTTCATTAGAAATGGCTAGCAATAAGCTTTTTTGGAGTTTTTGAAGTTTGAAACATTATGATATATATTTTAATTATAGAATGGTAGATCTATAATTACCATAAAGATACAAATTATAATATTAATTATGTTTATACTTGATTACTAAATAGTTATAGTAACTTGCAATTTATAGTATATCTTCAATTTTTTGAAATTAATAATTACTCTCCATTCTCCAAAATTGTAAAGATCGAGTCAACTAATTTTTGTACTTCACTATTTTATTTAATAAGTCCATTTAAATTTTTTGGATTATACATATAGTTTGCACTTCTCAAGCATTTTAAAACTTGGACAATATTTTAGAAAAAAATTTATAGATAAATGTTCAAAAACATTTTAAAGAATAGCCTCTAAATCCCTTGCAATACCACTATATTTTCGTAAACCTTCTCACATTCATTGACTTTATTCAATTCTTACAAAACATTATTGTTTATAGTTCTAATTTTCTATTTTAATATTTTGAAAGATCTCAGTAGAATCGTTTAAATTTTCAAGCTAAGATTGTGAAATTTAATGAAATTCATTGACATGATACAATTTGTATAAAAGAAAAGTTTTTCTTAAGCATTTGAATTGTTCAAAAAGACTTATCACCACAAAAAATCAATATTAATGTTTTATAATTAATAATTATAAATGCATTACAATCACTATTTTGTAATCAAACTAATAAAAAAGTATTTTCAAAACAATTAAAAATCTCTCATGACACACAAAATACACACAAAACTAGCAAACATCTTATTAATAGACTTTCTAAAAAAGGCTATTAAGAAGATTTTATCCCTTGTAATTTTTTTTACTATAGGATATTATTTTTGACTAGTACAAAAATCACATGTAAAACATTGGAATATGAAAAAAAACGTATGTGAAAACAAACCCTTCAAAGTGAAGCAAAATGTTTTTTTCAAAGATTACCTAAGTTTGTGACAATGTGGCTTTGTTGGAATTTTGAGCCCCGTAACTCAAATTCTATTTGCAAGGAATATTTAAAGACTTTATATTTGAATACACACTCATTTTAGAGATAGAAACAACATTTTAAGCATAGAAATTAGACACCATTTGCTTTAAAGATACATATCTCCTAACTAAAGTTTAGGGCTTGATAATTTTGAAAATTAAAATTATATTTTAAATGTAAGAGTCTTCTTTTGAAAAAAAAATATTGCAAACAATAATTTCACTATAATAATAGTAAACAAATGCGTCTTTGTTTATACTATCCACCTTCCTAAATGGTCAAAATGGATAGTTATGAAAATTGGTTTGGTGTAAATCACTCCAAATGATCTCCTTCTATAATTTCACATTATCCACTACATAATATAAAATCCTACAATTATAATTTTCAAATCAATGATTACATTAACAATATTTTCACTTTAACCCCTAAAGGACCAACATGCGTTTTAAAAAAAAACATGGCAACATAGAAATTTTGGGCAGGTACGTGTGATTGGAGATTTGCATATTTTGGGCTAAAATTTTAATAGAACGTGGGGATGAGGAATATCTTTCATACGCACAAATTTCATGACATTCGGAAATATGAGTCAAAAGTTATCGCATAATATGTTGTTTGTTTCTCAACTCGGGCAGTCTGGGCAATCATTTTTTTAAGAAATAAAAATTTGAAATTTGTTCTTCAGATTTATATGCATTCAAAAAGCTTTGAATCATTGCATTTCAATAGTTGAGATGAAAGTTATGAGAATTTTTAGTTTCCGGGCAGTTATGGAAACCCTACACCAAAAAAAACTTTGAAGTCCTTTATTTTACTGAAATTTCAATATTTTTGAAAAAAATAATGCTGTTGGATGTAGATTGTTTATTACAACAACGAAACCACTTGGATTGGAATTTTTCAATTTTATAACTAATTTATTAACAATTTAGTATTTTGAATCATTCTCTACTTCTTTCTACTTACTATATTTTTCCTATATGTTGTACAATTCCAAATGATCTAAATTTTTGTATGTGTGTAGCCAACTTGCCCTGAAGAATGAATACAAAGAAGCACAACCATTTTGGACATTTTTTCATAATGATCTGACCTCGTGAAGCGCAGCTGCCCAGTTTTTTGCAGGGCCAAAAAAAGGATTTTTGCCACTTCAAATGCTAATATCTTGCAATCTACATGGTGGAAATTTCTGAATTTTTTTTCCACATACTCTCAAACTAGAGTAATACAAGATCCTAGAGTTACATGTGTCAAAAATGATATTTTTCAAAATTTTGGTAATTGTACTAAAAATGGCAATTTTGAAGCATTTTTGGTGAGAACATAGTCAAGGAACTTTAGGGGTTAAAACCAAATTTTGAAATAAAAGCTAGAGAGCTTTACAAATTAAGGTGCCACTACCTTGCAACAAGTGACATAAATATTTTTCATATAATAATTTACTAAAGGATTGAAACTAGGGTTATTTAATATTTGGCAAATGTTATAACTTAAATCTGTAATATTGTTAAGTGGCATTGAAAGAATTTACTTCTTTTTTAAAAATAGAAAAAGAAGCAATTGATTGCGCTTTAAGTAACTTTAATCGTTCCAAATGCTTGCTCATATTTCCCTCTGTATTTTCATCTACAACTTCTTCAGTTTCAACTCCAATGCTAAGCCTTGATATAGTCTCCTCAATTGCTATACACTTTGCTTCATCCTAATTCATATATTTTAACAAATGAAAATCAATTTATATAGTATAGTTTATAAAGAAAGACATTATACTTGCTTGATCATTTGTGTATAATTTATTAATTTATAGCAATATTTAGGATATAGTGGATTTACCATGAAGTAGTTGCTTAGATAAATACCCCGTGCATGAGTATGATATTTATATATAAATGTATATACACACTTGAATGAAATAATTGACTGTTATTTGAATATTGATTGAAATACGCACATATATACAAACTCAACATGTGTTGGACATTGGCTTAGGTGTCATTAAAAGTGCACACTAGTCATAGGATCGTGAATGAAAAGCAAAAAAGTTATATTCCCTCCATCCTAAAATGATTTTCTTGTTGGACAAAATGTTTTGGATTAAGGGTGAAAATAATATTATCTAAACTTGTTTTGTATTGTAAGTAAAATTCATTATTCTCCTGGCATCCTAAAAACTTTGAGTTTGGGATCCCTTTTTAAAGTGCAATTTTGAATATTGAAAATAGAATTTTGGAGGCATTTTTAAGGAGCATTGATGGGCAATTAATTATTGAATGTGTTATTGTTGTATGAATGGAGTATTGAGGGCAATTAGTATAGATGAAGACTACGTGTAGACCTTTGTTCCACCTCTAAGAGCTTCATCTTCTTTAATTAGGCAATAGTCAAAATAATACAAAAAATAAGAACGAACAATGTTGATTGACCCCTTCAATCATTTCATTTCATTTGTCTTTCAATTGATAATTGCATGGATGGAGAGGGAATCAAAGCTCAATAGTTGTTTTGCAAGTCCTAGATAGCAATCAAAAGCTAAATTTGACCAATTTGCAACATCAAAGAGTGCATTAGGATGATCATTTTCGAATAGAAAATTAAATTTGACAGGAAGATCATTTTGGAATAGAGGGAGTAAATTTTATTGAAATGTTGAAAATATGAAAAGAATTACAAAAACTTATCTCTAAACCTTACTATTCTCTTGGTTTGACAATTTATTGCTTCATTGACATACTTTAGTGCTAAAAAAATTCCCAAGAATTCTTTCACTATCTATTTTTTTTAAATTATCATTTTGAACATGATAAGCCTTTGAAAACTCAATGTCATTTGCTTTGTGGAAAACTGAAAAGTTTTTTGGAAACTATATTACAATCAAAGAAATTGTAGAGAGCAGTTCCATTTGCAAAATCCTTAGTAATCTAGTTAAGGGTGATCTTTAGATTATATCCACATAATTAGACTAACCAGTAGACAAATCAATATTTCTCAAGCCAAAAATTGAAAATTCCTTCTAAAATCTATTGTAGATTGAGTATTTGTGTATTTTACAAGAACTTTTTTCCTTGAAGTTCAAAATATTAAATTCTAATCATAGTGATTTTTGATGGGTTTTATTTTATTTGATATATTCAAGCCATTTTTGAAAAATAATTTTTTGAACAAATTCTTTTTATTTTTTGAGGCTAGACATACCAATCAAACCTATTGAATAATAAAATAGTTGCAAGTGAAAGTCTTTAAAATCTACACAATACAAATGCTAAAGAACTAACACACAAATCTAAAAAAAAAAATGATGGATGAAAAAACTCATTTTTGTATGCTTGGGATGTTCATTTGTTGTTCAAAATTAGAACGCCTAGTCCTTTATGGATTAAATGATATTTCAAAAAAATCCAATATCTTTTGTTTAAAAATAATCATCTCATATAAGGTGTATAAATGATTAGCAATATATTTAAAAATATTATACTAATAAATTTAAAGACAATTACCAATACAAAATTTTATTCTCCAAATTTTAGGAAATATTTTATTACATTTGTAAAAAAGGCTTCGAAATAATGATGGATATTAGTTTTTCAACAATAAATAAGCATTATATAGAAGTTGATCTATCGTACAACAAGGCGTTGCTGAAAAAGATCTTCCATATGACTATTGAAAGTTGCACATAATTCATCAACATCAGCTCTTAATTTCTTTTGCTCCGCTTCTTGCCCTCTTATTTTCTTTTCTTTTTCATCTTTGATTTGCTAAAGATTGTATTTACCAAGTTTCAAGATTTTTTTTTTCCAATTTCCTTAAAATGATTTTTAGTGCATGATATACATATTTTATACAAACTTGATTGAGTTTATAAAGTATACAAAACTTTTGTTAATTTAATAAAATTGATGTAAGTCTAATATTAATTGTTATTTTATATTAGAGGGCACTATCAAAGTTGTGCACCTTTAGCATGGTATCAAAAGCTTTAATCTCAATATGTTGTTCTTTTGTAAATTTTTTTGGGTTGCCTTCCATCCATTTGGGACGAACAATCTCTTCTTCTTTGGCTGCAACTTCAAGCTTCTTTTCTAATTTTCCTCCCATCATATCTACTAAAGCACGCTCAGTTGCATTATTTCCAGCACGCAATCTATGAACCAATACAATTAAAAATAGTTGATTAAATATTTATTATTAGCAATTTAAAAAATAACTATTATACAATTTCTACAAGTTAAAAAATCTATTTTACAATAAATTGCAAAAAATGTAGTTGTGAAGATAGAATTAAGGACAATAAGATCAATCCATTCCTCATTGACAATTTGAAATGTTTCTTCACATAGTCAATACTTCACCAAATTTTATAACTAACTACATATTCCAAAGGGAGGACAAAAAATATTTTGATTTTGAAGCATATCAAACAAAGAAAAGTGATAGTAAAAGAATTTAGAAATAATAAAATTAAATCAAAGTTAGAACGCTCTAGAAGGCGTTTAATTCCACCACCAATCTACAAGATGCTCTCATGATTTGAAGTACTTTCAAATTCTAAAGAGCATTCTAAAGCCAAAACAATGTTATTGGACGTTAATGAGCATGGTACAATCCTTGGAAACTATAGGTACAAAATTGTGCTTAGTAGGGAGATAAAAACATGGTAAAACAATTGTCTACAATTCAAATTTTAATACTATTTCCCCCCTCCTTTTTCAACTTCAAAACATGTAGTTAATTTTAAATTTGGTGGAAAATTGACCCTATGAGAAAGGACAACATGAAAAATAGTTTTTTTTGTCTATGTCTCTACCAAGCTATTGAAATTTTGAATAGCATACAATTTTTATCTTAGTCCAAATTTTGTATAATGTGATGGCATAACAAACATATTAGTATCGATTATTTCCCTAAGTAAACATTCATAAAATATTTACACAAAAATGATTAAACCTTGCTTCTTGTTCCTCAAATTTTCTCAATTCTTCAGCTTTAGCTCTTTCAACCTTATTCAAGTGCTTTTGCACTAAGACTTCTTCTTTCTTCACTTCAAAAATATTAGGCATCCCCTATAATTTAAGCAAACAACATTTTTCAATATTGACAAAATTACAAATCATTTGACTTTCCATGTAGAAAGTTATTTATGTGCAATTGAAAATCACAATTTTTTTTATGTGACACTCATACCATGATTTTTAGAATATTTTTTTATAAACCAATTCAATTCAATGTTATATATTGAATGATTTGTAGTTGAGACACCTACAAAATTCAAGTAGGCAATTTATAGTAGCAATTTTTAGACAAGTTGTTGTCATATTGAACATTCCATATATGCTACAACCAATATGTATAACTAAATTTTTGTTAAAATAGCATTATTTCACAACCATGGGATTTTTATACTGAGACCATGCATTTTGAAATCTATACTAGTTCTAGACTTTAGAAGTAAAGAAGGAAATGAATGAAAAAATGGCGTATGGAATACCATCATTTTAACAAAATTTCTTACAATGTACAAATCTTGTAAAGGATAAAGATAGACTTACATCAACTACTTCATTCAAATTTGGCCATGGATATTCTCTTGGCCGTGACAACATTTTATGGAGATCAAGAATCCTAGTTTTCATTTCTGCAATTCTTGAGATGTGGGATATTTTAGTCGCTCGCGCATCAACAAGTTTTTTGTTGAATTCTATCTGAGTATCCTTAAGAACCATGTACAAAAGTAGCCTCTGCGGGGGTTTTCTTCTTTCAAAATAATATTCCACATATAGAATGTTTGATTCATTCATTAAGTTTCATTATATTATTTCATCAATCATACAATAAAAAATACTAATATTGAAATCAATATTTTATTCTATTTTAATACTTTTGAGTAATATTGTATATTTTATTTTATTAATACAAAAAATTCTTTACAAACTCTTAATGACATTTTTAGATTAATTGAACTAGCTCTTGTGCCATTGTTTATTGCCAACTAGCCTAAGTTTAATTGAAATTAGATTTTTCTAATAATAATTGTGGTAAAATTCTAAAAAATAAAAATATGTATGATTGCAATTTTAATTCTAAAGTACAATTCTTAATTAACTAGATTATTATTATAAAACTAGTACTAGATTAAAATTTGATTTCAAATAAAATTGTTGTTCAAAGTAGGATTTAAAACTCAAATAACCAATATAATTATTATAAAAAAAACCTTGCATAAATTAAAAGGTATTACAAGATATACACTTCAATTAACAATAAAACAACAAATATTTTTTTACAATCAATTTTCAGGTATGTAATACAATATGAGTATTATAAAAAAGCTTCTTTCATTGAACCTTGTACATATGTCATAACATATGTTTGTTTGATATCCACTTGTTTTTATGTTAAACATAATGTCAAATGTAACATCTTGATGTTGCGTTTGACATTATTGTTAGCATAAAAATAGGCAGACGTCACCTAAAATTGCATCACAAAAAACACAAGTTTTTTATAGTGTATGAATGTAGAGAATATGCATCACATACTTGCACTCTTTTCCTCTTGGTGGTCGTCAACTCGAAGTAGGAATACAAAAAGGTAGATGCAGACATACTTTCAACTATTTCAAGGTCTGCATCTTCTTCCTCCTCCGGTTCAGATTCAGGTTCAGACTCATTAGGGGCGGCTAGAGTTGAGTCTGTAGGAATCTCTCCATCAATTTCACTATCTTCCACCATGGATTCTTGCATTGAACCTCGAACAGATTCATGTTGTGCCACACTATTTCTATTGACATTTTAAAAGCACATTTTTACCTCTTTGTCATGAAAATATGGTAATGTCTTGCAAAATAGAAATATTCTATAACCTTTGTGAGAGACAATATCCATTGGATGGAGAATAATCTTATTTAAGAGCTTTATCATGGGAGCTATACAAAATTAACGAAGTACATCTAAGTAATTTTGAAGAAGAAATTTTTGCCTATTCTTCAACAATACAACCAAAAGAGGCAATCACTCCTGGCCATTAATTAACCTGGCCCCCTCAATTGGAAAAATATAATAACCCTTGATTTAAAAATAAATAAATTTGAACCCCCCTCCCAACCGTTGATCTCTCCAAATATGGATATATAGATACGGATATACATATATACAAATACAAATACTTGAATATGTGGATATCATACATGTATATGTACATGTATACATACAAAATATACATATAGATATATGTACAAGTATATGTACAAATATATGTACAAGTATATGTACAAGTATATGTACAAGTATATGTACAAGTATATGTACAAGTATATGTATATAGATACGTACATGAATACATGTACATATGATATGGGATTTGTCCCATGTCACCCCACCCTCCCCTGAAATTTATAAAGTGTGTGTGGGGGGTTGAAAACATAAAAATTTAAATAAAAATATATCCCGTGGTATATAAAAAAACTAAAAAATGATTACAAAACTTTTGAGCACATTGTGACATGGATGTCACAATGTGCAATGTGCTCAAAAGAGGCAGTTCTTGCATACAATACTTGATAACAATGTGACTAGCTTGGTCACTTGATACTTTGTGGCTTTGGTGCTTTATTAGATGGTTTTATAAGGTTTAAAGTGTAATGAGTTTGAAGTGTGGTGAATGTAGTCTCACACTCTTATGGTAATTTGACCATGTTTCACCATTAAATGTTGAGTATGAAAAATTATACTAGACTAATAAATCTCAAGTGTTATTATTGAAAAGAATAATGAGATTCCTAAAGAAAGAAAAGAAATTACCTCAACATTTTCAGCTCTTTAGTAAAAATAGAATGACTCAAAGCTTTTCCTAACTATGTAAATCTAGAAGATCAAATGCCATTTTAGGAGATTTACAAAAGAATTTTTGTGTGCTGCATGGCCTTCATCCACTTCAAAAGAAAAAAATTTAAAGATGTTTTGAGGTATAACTTTTGAATGGTATAAAATTACAAGCCTTAAAGATACTAGATAAATTACAAATTAGCTCGGTGGACTTGGAGAATTATATGCTTTGATTTTTCCCTTAGCTTAACGAATAATTTCACTAGTCAATAGACTAAGAAAACTATACACAAGAAGATCTACGTGACCAATATAACAAGTTCTGGGTCTTTTCAAGGTTATTCTTTTGGTTTACACATGCCATATTTGGTTTATATAAACCAATGTATGATCTTTGCAATGCAAAGAATTATCAATTTGTTTCCAAAGCTTCAAATATACAAGATGCTACACTATATGAAGCTTTGTCTCACAAGCTTATTATATGAATACAATATCTACTTAAACTACCTCACTATACCTTTTGTCAAAGCAAAGTCTCCTCACTTTGAGTTCAAAACCAATAAATTATGGTATAATTTTCTTGTAGCATTTTTACATCAATTAGTGTAGGTGGGTGGTTGCAAGAAAGACCAAAATATTTTGGTAGCGTTTTGCCAAACTATGATTTTTTGCGCTCAATACTATGAGTACTACAATACTACAAAATAAAACAATCTTAGTCATTGATATGAAAAATCTAAGACTATTAGTACTTTTTACTACTTGTAAGTACTGAAAGAGTACTATTTGAAGAAAAAGACAATTTGTCACAGAAAATAGATACAATTAAGTATAAATTAATAATAATTAGAAAATCATGAACAAAATCCCTCTAAAAATTAGCCATTTGTAAAGACTTGATAGTGATCACATTTCACCAATAACTAGAAGCTGAAACCATCGTAAATGTTTGGAGCGCTATGTGCAAGGGACTCCTATTTGCACGCATGTCGAGGACAAAGAATTGTGTTTTTTTGAATGCCCTTTGTTGGGCACATGCTCATTTAGTGTGGAAATAGTCTACAAAAAATTCAAGTGAACATCATAATTTTTGGATACTCTATAGTACTAATGACTCCTAAATCTCAAAGTGTAACAAATTAGCTAAATTGACATGTAATTATAAATTACTTTTCAAAATTTTTGAAAAATAACAAGTCTCATGCTTTCTAAGTTATCCATCTTCTATAAAAATTTCAAGTCCATTGGCTTCATTTCTCAAAAGTTACAGCTAATGGCAAATCTGTCACTTCAATTGTGACGCAAAATAGGACTAGTTTTTCTTGCAATCACCCATGTATTACTACTAATATCATTATTGGTGTTTGTGTACTACTACTATTGTATATGGTGGTAACTTCAATATTACAAGCAAAATAATTAGTTAAAGTTGGAAAATGTCTACAAATTATTTTTGAAACATTTGTTTTTCATATTAAGATTTTTTTTTAAATCCCTAAAATTCTAGCATCTATTTGTAGGAATATTCTTTGCCAACCCTAACCCCCAAGTGAAGCTTTACTATTGTATCACTACTAGAATGAAGCCAATTGCAATGCAATAAGAACAAAAAGGTTTCATTGAGTTGCAAAGATTTATTGAAAAGATGTGTGAATGTCATTAGGATATTGCAAGAATGGATGAATGAAAATATGATGGATGAAATCTTGACAAAATTGTATCAATTGTAAGAGATAAGAAATTATTATTATTATCAATGCTTAGGGAGAATTGTCAATTAGTTCATTATTAGCTAGTGGTATTGGAGAGAAAAATGATGAAAAAATCTATGAATTTTCTTCTTAGAGTTTAAAAAAAATAGAGAAAAAAGAAAACTCAATACTTGAATAAAACAGTTCAATATGGGAATTAACCCATAAACAAGCGTCACAAAAGTTTTGTGTCCAATGAATAACAAAGAATCCTTTTGAATGGGACAAAAGTGCAACTATCCATCTTTGGAATTTTGTTGTGAAAAGCGGAGGTCTTCTATATTAGTTTGACTTTCAATGAGTGTTTTTGTATTTTTTTTTTTTTGAAGCTACTGGTTACCCTCGTGGTTACCAACTTACCATGGTATACAAAGGTATAATTTCCATAGTCACTAGTCCACCCATAATCAACGTTGAGGACATTTTTGGCTGATGAATGACAAAGAATCTCTCCATATGGGACAGAAGTGCTACTATTCATCTTCAAAATTTTGTGTGAAAAGGGAACATCTTCTACTAACATTAGTTTGACTTCCAATGAGTGCTTTTGCATTTTTTAAGCCAACAATTCGCATGGTTCCAAA
Source organism: Rhytidiadelphus loreus (assembly GCA_947034895.1). Classification (NCBI taxonomy): domain Eukaryota; kingdom Viridiplantae; phylum Streptophyta; class Bryopsida; order Hypnales; family Hylocomiaceae; genus Rhytidiadelphus; species Rhytidiadelphus loreus. The sequence continues at coordinate 31,087,068 of OX344761.1, forward strand.
ACAACTCATTTCCACAGTGACCATACCATTGTTGAAGTGTTAAGGGTTAAAGGAAAATATTTGGTAACTTAAAACTCAAAAAAATCTCTCGAATGTTGTTTATTATCATTATTTTATTATTATTGTTCTTATTATTATGATGATCATCATCTCCAACCTGGTCTCTCCTTGATTGACATCTTGGACTTCTGAACTCCAAGACTGGTTCGACCTCGACGACTGATCACTTCGGAAACTCGCATCCGAGGCTTCATCCCCTTCGGACTCACCGACAAGAAGTCCCAGAGGAGGCCCAAATGCACGTGCATTTGCCGCGTCAATTTCTGCTTGTTGTGCAGCCAACTCCTCGGCTTCTCGGGCGGCTTGTTCCACCGCTCTTTGAGCCACAAGTTTGGCCAACTCTTTCTGCAAGAGCTTGATGTAGTGGTGTTCGTACATTTCAACATGTCGGTAGAGTTTGGCAAGTAGGGCCATTTTCAAGTCAAATATTGGGGCACCCAATAGAGGGAAACTCCAGACTTGATAGCCTTGGCCAAATGGCCAAATTGCAGTCCCTAGTTTTTATTATTACCACACCAAAAAAATAGTTACCCACTATGAAATTTTAGGTTTAGAATTATCTAGGATTTAGAATCAAACCATTAGTAATACCTCTACTTGGAAATAATTCCATGGTTTGAGAATACTAGTTTTAAACCTTTAAATGTTGATGAGGGCGTTTGGTGTCTGATGGATGTTAGGGAATATTTGTAGTGGGACAAAAGTGCAACTACTCATCCTCGGAATTTTGTTATGAAAAGGAAAGGTCTTCTATAGTAGTTTGACTTCCAATGAGTGCTTTTGCTATTTCTAAAGCCCATGATTCACACGGTAATGAAAAAGGGATAATTTCCAAGATCACCCCTTCATCCTTTAAGGGTTAAAAGAAGCTTAGTGTAGGTACAATCCTAGTATGGGGGATACTTGTGTGATTCAAACTTGCAATGAGGGGTCTCTCTTGCAAATAGGGGGACTTCCACATGATTTCCAAGAAAATTTCCAGGTGCAAAATGGAGCAAAGGAGACTTGAAAAATTGCAAAAAATGTTGTTGCAAAAGACAATCGTTGGAAAGACAAAATGTTACTACAAAAAGACAATTGTTGGAATGTTTCCTAGAAGTCTCCTTGTATTTTGCCTTTTGCAATGAAATTCTGTTTCATTTGTTTCCTAAAGAAAAAGTCTCCTTGTTCAAAGTCTCACTAACTTTCTTTTTTAGTTACTTACTACTTGCTTTTTTCTGGAGGGTCCAATATCAAGCCCTCCAAACTAGGATTGTGCAATTTGGAATTGCACTAGAAAAAAAGAATATGCAAATAATGAATTCTCACAGTACAATACTATAATGGAACACATAAGTATTGCAAGCACATAGTATTGTAACACGTACAACAAGCACATGGTACCATTGCTTTTTCGACAAAATTTTAGGCTTGTTTTAACTAGTTTACTCAAACTACAAAATTATTTGAGGGCACATGAGTAAAATATTAATATTTATAATTATTACCAGGTTCGGCCATAACATTCCAACAATTGTCTTTGATTCGTTCAACTAAAATATCTTTGTTTAAATCGCTAATTCTTATCTGCTTAGTGAATTCATGTAAGTTTGTAAGTAGGTAATATATGAATGTTGTATTTAGTGTACATTGTTTAAATAATTACAATAGAAAAAAAACATTAGAAATTTCAAAGAATAAACTGTGAATTTGTAAGAGATAGTGAGCTATTTTGAATGAAAAAGTTGTTGCTTTACCAAGTTCATTAACTTACAATTGGAAACATTTTTTAATAGAGCTTTTTCATTTTCACTAAAAATAATAATAATAATTTTTTGTTTTGATTTGTTTGTTTTACATCTACACAAATCAAATGTTTGCAACTAGGTTTGTTTTGTAATGGACAACATTTGTAAATTTAGATATGAAATTTAGATATAAAATTAATTTTGATGAATGACAATATAAAAAATCTATAGATATAACTATCATGTTGTTTATAAATATAAAGATATAGTTTAAAATTTGATAAAAAACAAACAAACTAAATATGGAAGATATAAATATAGCAAACTATGATACAAATATAGGATGCAAATTCTAATTATATTTGAAAATTATGAAAAGATATCTAACTTCTATTATTTTGATAAATACTTTTTAATATTAGACTGATGGAATAAATAATTTAGAAAAATGAATTGAATAAATAATCACTTATATTGTTGCAATGAAACCTAATATATACAACTATTGATGAATCATGTGCCAATATTATACTTATGGAAATTTTGGCTATTTTTTTATTTCTTCAAAACTATGTGTTTCATCTAAATAATGACGTAAACATTTAACCTAGATGCTTTAATAAATCACATGATACAATGTATGATTGAAGAATCTTTTATATTTGTTTGTTTGTTTTTTAATTACACAATAAAAATTTGAGGATTGGAATTTGCAAGATTCAAAAACAATCATCTAATTTATTGTCATTGAAAATTGAATTAAGTATTATAATATAGCTATGAAAACTAACTAAATATTCTACAATTCATAATCGTTTTTTTCTATATGACTTTGTCTTTACTCTATTTTTGTATAATATGTTTTAAGAAAATCAATCTAATTTAACCTCTAACCATCCATTAAATGGCCTCAACTTTCTTTCAAACCTTTATAGGCTCCTTGAATTGCACCGAGCTTTGAAATTCACGTACTATAGAGGGATAACAATCCAAGTTGGAAATAAAACTATTGATTTGAAAAGTAAATGGATAGTCATATCAATGATGATAATTTTAGTTCCATTGGAAAAAAATTGAGTGACTTAGAAGCAGTTTTGTATAGAGCAATGCCCACAGAGGAGGAAATTGTGTAGAAAAATTTGTCAATAAGGAAGGCAAAGATTGACAAGGAGACACATTTTTTTATACAATTTTCAACAACAAAAGTATTGCCTAGTGTAGATTTCCTACAATAAATGTGGGAATTGGAATGCACAAAAAAAATTCCAAATGAAGAATTCTTAATGCACGATTATGCAAGTGGATCTACGTAATGTGTTGATTATTCAAACTAACCTACCCAACAAATTAATAGGGAATTTTATGGCAAAGGTTTATGAATCATAGCAGTTACTAGCTAAAAGATCTCCATGAATTTCATTGCTATCCTCAACCAATATTGCCTCCACTAATAATTGTAAAATTTGGATGCTAAAGGATTAACTCCTAAAAGACCAGCATGTGTTTTTTGGCAACATAGAAATTTTAGGCACATACTTGTGACTAGAGATTTGTATATTTTAAGATGAAATTTTGGTAGGAGGTTGGGACAAGAAATATCTTTCATATACACTAAATTTCATGACATTTGAAAATAAGAATCAAAAGTTATAGTCTAGTATGTTACTTTTTTTTGTAAATGGGCAGTTCGGACAGATTTAAAACATCACTTTTATTAATTTTTTAGATTTATATATATGTGGAAAGCTTTGAATCATTCCATTTTGATCAATGAGTCAAAAGTTATGAAAAGTTTTAGAGTTCTACTAAACTTTGAACTTTATAGTAAACTTTGAAAAACTTTGAACTAATAAACTTTGAAGTAATTTATTTGACTCAATTTTCAATATTTTTTGAAAAAAATAAAATCATAGGATGAAGATTGTATTTCAACCATTGGGGTTGGCATTTTTCAATTCCATAACTAAATTCTTAACAACATAGTATTTTGAATCATTCTCTACTTCTTTCTTACTATTTTTTTCTTGTATGTTGTACAATTTCAAATGTTGTGAAACTTTTCAAGCATGTAGCCAACTTGCCTTGAAGAATGAACCTAAAGAAGCACTACTATTTTGGACAATTTTCATATAAATGTGAGCTTGTGAAGTGTAGATGCCCGTTTTTTCGCAGGGCCAAAAAAAGATTTATGTAAATTTGAAAGCTCATATTTTGCAATCCTTGTAGTGGAAATTTCCAAAAAAATTCCCACATGTTTTCAAGTCAGAATACTACAAGATCCTATGATGTGTCTATAGATGGGTTTTTTTTCAAAATGTGGTACTTGTACTAGAAATGGCTGTTTGGGAGCATTTTCAGTGAAAACATACTCACGGTCCTTTACAGGCTAATCAACAACATGACTACTTTTGTTGACCACAAATATGATTGTTAGAGTATATTACAAATTTATTTATTTTTCCATTTTGGAATATTTTTTCTAAAAAATACTTTGAAATTGTTTAGTTTCAAAAATATTGATTTGAAATGTCCTAAGGAATTCCTTGATATTATTCTTCATCTAAAGCTTTGTGACAATTTTTTTATTTTAGGCTAGCATTGTGTCAAAAAAATGAAAATGAACATGTATATATAAAAAAAATGAAATGATGTATAAAATAACAACCAAACAAATAAAATCTTGATTAGGAGAAGAAATAATAAACAAACAATCAAAGCAATGCAAACCAAGTAGAAATAATTTTGATTGAATCACTTAAATCAAATTATGTTCCAATTGAATAGCGAAACAATATGTAAATATATATAAAAGAATTTTTCTTTTCAAGACAATCCATTGATTAAAGCATAGAAAACTAATTAATTCATACAACATATACAAATGAAGATAGATAGATATATCATCATTTTTTAATTTACAAGATGTACTTTCATATTAAATAGTTTAATTAATGTATAGATCACAAATAATTATTGATGACTTGTAGAATATAAAAATATAAAAATATACCTCCTCACGAGCTGCTTCAATTTTTTCATCCATCACTATTTGCAATTTGCTTTCCAAATCAACATCAACGATCATCTCTTTGGAAGTTAATTTTTCCAAAGGTGGTGCCTGCTTATAAATGAAATTTATTTAAACTTATTGTATTATTTCTTTTAAAAAATATAAAATTTATAGGTTTTCATTATTTGAATTTTAAATTTCAAAGAATCTAAATAATAATAATTTTAAGTTTGAAAAATTTAAATATTTTCTACACTCACCAAGTTTGTTTTTATTTATAGCATGAATGAAATAGAATGGCTATCAGTAATATTGATTAGAATTCAATTTAGTCAAAATCAAAAACATATAATTTTTTATGCAATTACGATTTTAAAATTTTCTACACTAAATTTTATTTTATTTTTTATCTTTACTTAATATAACTCTAATACTTATTGATCAAAACCTTAAGACATAAATCCTCAAATTCCACTGTACTAGTATCTAACAACAAAGTATTTGAAAGTATACCAACAAAAAAATAAAAATATCATAGTTCAATTTTAAGAATTAAACTAATAAATTGAGTGTTATTATTTGACAGAAATTGTCATTTGAATGTCCAGGTTTCAATTTCATTCCACAAAAATATTCATTAGAAAACTAAACCTTAAGATTTTTTTCATATATTTCTTGAAAATCTTTTTTCAACCCATCCACAATGTCATAAGATTGCTTTCTTTGCGGTTCACCCAAAGCCAAATACCTACACTTTGTATGACATGATTCCATTTAAAATAATTCACATAATTGCTGTAAATTATTAGATGAGAGATGATGATCCTTATAAATTACATCACAATGAGTATTTAAATTTTCTCTCATATAAAATATATATGCATTTAGTAATTGTCATTGATAATAAAAATAAATAATGATAATATTTAATCTCATACATTTAATCACATATTTAATCTTAAGAAGGAAATATAAAATTGAAATATGATTGAAATATAAAATACAGTTTAAAAAAAATATTTTGACATTCTTGAAAAAGAAAATGAAAATGATTTATATTGATTTAAAAGCAAAAAAGTGGAATGTAAACCATTCATCTTCAAAATCAATATAAAATATTTTAGAAATCAAATTTCAATTGCTTTTGTTATCTATTTCATGAAATCTTGGATCACATATACTACATTCAATCTCCAATGAGCTTGTTGCTTTTACATATTTTGATTTATTTTTTTGCTTTGGATATGGATTAAACCTTTTTTCAACATCTTGGTTGTGTTCTTCTACCAAAGATGGTTGCTTGAGGTTTTCCACCAAATGGTCACATACAGCAACACTTCCTATTGGTTGCTCATCTGTGATTCAATACATATTTGTTAGTATGATTTCTTCTTGAAATATATTGTCCGCATTTATTTTCAATGGTGATTTTTAAGTGTACTTGCCTTACAAAGTGCACTACCTTACAAAGTAAGGTAGTGGTTTGGAAACTTGCTAGGACATTTGCAATTGAATAGTCCATCATTCATTGATCCCAAGAAAAACAATGAAGTCATAACATATACTTCAAGACGTTTTGTTAGACGGATTGAAATCACGTAAATAAAGTGTACAATTTTTTCAAAGTTTTATTTGAATTGGATGTAAAAGAAGGAAACCACATGATAATAAAAGTATTGTTAGACATTGCACCGGCTAAAACTTTGAAACAAGCGTACATGTGAGAATGGTTCATAATATGAAATTGTGTAATTTTTTTGTTAGATCTTGTTGTGAGTGAAAAGATGATTCCAAATTCTCTTTGTTTTAAACCCGGCATGGATTAAACCATGTGATAAAGTATTGTTATTAGGTATTGCATCTAAAACTTTGAAACAAGTATGTGAGAATGGCTCATAATAAATGAAATTGCCTCATTTTTTTGTCAGTGAGATCTTGTTGGGCGTCCAAAAGGAATTCTAGATTCTCTTTGTTTTAAACACCACATGAATGAACTATGAATTTTCAAAGTTGAATAAAAACATATTTACTCCAAATCAACCCAAGACTCTCATGAACTAAGAATTTTCAAAGTTGACTGAAAATGTATTTACTCCAAATCAACCTAAAGTCTCATGAATAAATTGAACGGTGTAAATTCCATCTTACAAAGGAAGCACAGATGCTTTGTAAATAGGTCACAATTAGGTGCAATTACCTTACTTTGTGCTTTGAAATTTCGTTGAAGACCGGCTTCTGAGCAATCCACACAAAAGAAGACACCATTTTCTCCGCCGGTGATGACAAGGCCGTTGTGCACAGCCAAGCATTCCAATGAATTTGAATAGAAGTCATAGATTTGCAAGTCCAATGTTTTGTTTGGTGGTTTCATGGGGTCCAAAGCATTAGTTCTTATTTGCAAGCATCCATCTGTGGCACCAGATATTAGAACCTGCTCTTGCTGCAACAACACTAGAGAAACCCCCCCCCAAAGGCTGGCAATTTTTAATAGAAGAAAAAATCTTCATGAATATTTTCATTTAAAAAAATATACAACATTTTTTGTTTTTTAAAAAGCAACAAAAATGTGTTGGCTTAGCCCTTCAACAATGATTCAACAAGGTTAGAAATTGTTTGCATTTTACTTTGCACCTGTATGAAATATCTTAGCCTTAAGAGGGATAAAACACTCTTCTACTACAATAAAGAATTGAGACTGGAAGGGAATTTAGTAGAATTGTTTACACCCTTTAGTACTCATGGCATCACTTAAACCTTTGGTTTTACTTTTACTTTTTACTTTTTTTCTCAAAGGTTAATTCCTACAAGACCAAGTCATATAATGGGATTTTAAGAATTTTAGGTAGTTACTATGATGTCAATTTTTGTTGTAATCATTTTGATTCATTTTTTTTTATAGATAAGAGAATGTACTAGAATTTTTGGAATATATATATTTTATTTAAATGGGTGCCTAGGAGAAAAAATTATGCCCTCTTAAACCCTAAATGTCCAAGGGTCCTTCTTCCATAATCACTTCCAAATTGCCATTTTTGAAATGAAAGTTTAATTTTCTTAGAATTTTTTTGAACATCTAACTGTAGAATCTTGTTCACTACTATGGCAAATTAGTATACCTTCTAATTTTTACAAAATTTGACCATATAAATTTTGAGATATCTTCGATTGAATTTCAATTTTTGAAGAAACACATTTTTTTCTTAGACAAAGTGACTTCAAAGACCCATGTCTCAAATTTCTACAAAAAAAGAATTTTTCATTTTTTACTCAATTATTCCCACTTTTTTGACTTGTCATATTATTTTGCTTTTGTCATTCATATTTCAAGGCAATTCCATGCTAATTTAGGACTTCTTCTTTTCTTTTAGATTTTCATAATTTCCAAAAAAAATAGATTAACTTCTTGTGAGAGAGTGGATGGAGGGTTGTAGGTAGAACCATCCAAGGGCTGCCTTCTACCTTCCCTCCACTCTTCCTACCACACTCTTCAATATATAATAGATTGGTCTACCTACAACTAAAAACATCCTTATACTCAAAATTATAGACAAGAATATTGTGGTTCTATAGAGCATAGGCCACATGAGCATGAAAATATTGATAAAGGAAAGATATTTTCAAGTTTTGAAAAAATTTGAATCCACGATGTAATCACTAACATTTTTTTTTCTTCTACATTAATTGCACATAAAATGAAATCCTCATATAGATGGCAAAGCAAGTCTCATTTTTTACTATGTATCCATAAGATGTGAACAACCTATTCGACTTCAATTTATTTCCCTCTTCCTACAAATCCAGACTGAGGTGTTGATCTTGCATCAAAAGAAATCCCTCTTTCTTCACCCTAAAAGATGTCAATCTTCTGAAAATTCCCAAGTCATTGATATTTGTCAAATTATGGATGATTTTGGTCATCCAAAACAAATATAAAATATGGGTACAAACTATAACCACAAACTACAATACAACCTACAAATATAGAATTTGACTCAAATATCCCATATCAAATGCATTGGGAAATGAGTCCCAAAAACTACAAAGCAATCTTAAATTTTTAGAGCATACCCACTTAAGTATAGAATATTCTTGTAAAATTGGATTGTTTTCATCATCACAATTCTAGATTTAGTTTTTAATCGCAAGTCGTGATAAAAAAAAGAAATTTCAAAGCTTTGGTTACCATATATAATTAGTGTAAAATGAAAAGACACCAAGAAAAAGCTATCAAAAAAATTTGTTTGATTTAAATTTGAGATCATTGATAGTAAATAGCATTTTAAGAGAGAGAGATATTATTAGTAATTAAATTGTAATTAAAAGTAAAAGAATTAGTTATTTTAGTCTTCATAGCCTTTCTAGACATCTTTCTAGGGAAATCATTTAGATTTTTATGTTGTAGTATCTTCAATGCCATTAATCCCAAATGTCTCTTAGGGCCATTTTTTCATCAAAAAACACTCAAAACTATCATTTTTATTGCAAAGATCAAAGAACTTTGAAAATTCATTTTTTTGCATATCTATTCATAGGATCTTGCAATAGACTACTACAACAATGCATGAAAGAAATTTCAGAGACTTTGACTATATAGATTGCAAGATATATTTGCGTTTAAAGTGAAAAAAAAACTTTTAAAACCCTGTTTGACTAGATTATAAGACTTTGAATCTTCTTAGCTTAAAATTTTGGCACTACCTATTTTGAATTTATATTTTTTTATATGAAGAATTGAGTTGAAAGTTTAGGAACTTAGAAGAAAACAAAACTAACAAACGTGCTTTACATTCTTTAAAAAACTGTTATATAGAAGCAAGTATGAGTTTGAAGGAAAAATTTAATTGTTAATAGCTCTAAGATAGAATTGAACAACTAATTTCAACCATGAGACTAATATGCTAACAAAATATGGAAGAATTTTAGAATTGTTAATTCCAATGGTCATAATGTTCTATTAAATAACTAATATCCTTTATTTTTGTTTTATTTGAAATTTTCAAAATTGAGAGAAAAAGATGACTTTGTATGTTTTTTCTACCTTCAAATGTTTTTGAATAGCTATCAATGTATACAATCTTCAAAAATTAATTAAATTTTTTTAAATATATTTTTTGCTACGCATTTTGACATTAAAATTTTTTTATTTTAAATTTTTCAATATTTATTGGAATGACATGAAACAAAGCTTTACACGTAGATTATGATGAATTGCATCCATCCTAAAATAATTAATCATGCAAAAATTTGAAATTATGAAGTCAATAGAACCTGCTCAAATTCTCAAAAAGTCTAAAGTGGACTTCTTGGTCATTATTAGTTAAGGTATAATCTTCTAATCTTCTATATTGACTTCTTGCACTTCATCTTATCTAATGCTCTCAATATCTATTCCATTTATACATGACTTTATAAAATACTATACATTTTAGTAATAGAAAGTTAGCTTCTATTACCTTGCATTCAAACTCAATATCCTTTATTTTACATTTTTTTCCCATTATATATGAAAGAATTTCATTTTATTTTATTCCAAAAATGATTATGCTTAGTTACAAAAACTTTACTTGAGTGGCTAAAATTGAGCTTGATAGTTAGAATTTAGAAGTTGTTAAAAACCTCTATAGAATGATTTGTAGCATCATCATTTTATTTTGTAAAAAAATTAGTATTACTTCACTGTGAGAATTTTAAAACATCCTATTGTGTATACAATTCTTCATCTAAAAAAGTTTGTGTAATCATTGACACATCGATTTTTTGTTGCATTGGCATTCATTCATTGATAGTTACCAATAGAAGTAATACAATATGATTTTACTTCCTTCAAATTTTAAGAACTTGATAATGAGTTTTTAAAATTTTAATTTTAATAAATTTATTTATTTTACACTATACATAGTAATTGTGTAGAAAGTTGAATGTAACAATATTTACCTAAAGTAGTTCCTGATTTTTGATGGCCAACAATATTGAAGTGAGGGGTTATTGGTGTTGCTTCTGGTCCTGTCCATTGACTTATTGCATCTGGCAGGCGATATTGTAACAAATTTTTACCTTTTCCCAAACCCCAAATTATTCTTTTCTCCACCTTCTCTTTCTCCAAAATATATTTGGTAGAGACAATGGCATTCAAAGGAAAAACAATATTGAAACTACAAAAATAAAACATTATTGTATTGCAATTATAATTATTATTAGCTTTAGCACTTGTAAAATGAATTTATTTGTAAAGAATTCAAATGGGATTTAGATTTCCAAAATTTTAGAAATCTTCAATTTTTTATTTTTTATTTTTTATTTTAGAAATCTTCAATTTTAGAAATCTTCAATTAAGTATATAGAATAATGGTATATTTTATATATTTATTATTGTTCAAATAAAAATTACACAATTGGACCAATTGCTATAATCTGTCATTGTATTAATCAAGTTTCGTTAATAAAAATTTGAGATTAATAATTAAGATCTACTTCTAAATTTGAATGTTAAATGCTATTGATTTTTATATTAAATACAGGCTATAGATATAAAAAGCAAAGTTCTAAATATGGAATCTTATTTACATATTAAATAATTGTTGAAATCATTTTGAGGAAAAAACCCACTTATAAGTGAAAATTATCGGTATATTTTTGAGTATTTCCACCTTTGAAATTATTTTAGTAAAAAACAATTATAGTTTATATTTGATGAATTGCTTTAGAGGAATTTGGAAGAAAACGGATTGATGAATAAAATTGCAAAAATGAAAAATCTTGTTGAATATAAGAAGTCATCACTAAGTGATATCTAATATTATATTCCAAAACATCTTGAATTTTAATAATGCATGGAATGTTTATTTGGAAATAAATATTTGATTTGTGTATATTTGTATTGGATACTAGCTACAAATTGAAAAGGATAACGGAAAAAATTAATTGTATTGAACATCAATATTTAGTGTTAAATATTAATATTTTCATAATTGAATAGTAATATATTAAAATGCAAACCAATTTGTTCACCTTTTTCGTTGCAATTGATTGTGTTGAAATTTGAGTTGACTATCCGACATTCTATTATTGGGTACCTTTAGCATTACTATTTCACCTCGTGCTAATGACACCAATGCATTTAATTCATTGTCTCCTGTACACCAAATATACTATTATTTTATATATTTATTGGTTATTTATTAATATTTTATATATTTAAAATCTATATTCTAAATGAATAGATGCCTATGTTTAAAATTCTTCTTTAAGTAGACCTAAAATAGTATAGTTCTAGAAAGCAAAAAGTTTTTCTTTAGAGGCATACTTTTTAATTAAAAAAAATCGATTTCTCAAAAATATATTCAATAAATGATTTATATAAAAATCTTATAATATAATTGTAATATTTAGGACTTTACATATTTTAAATATAGCAAAAAATTTGTATCAAAATTACTTATATTTGATTGTTGTGCATTGATTCTTTCTTAAAATTATTTTTAGGAAGAAATTTGAATTTAAATTTGAATTTTGTATATACAAAGTTTTAGACAATACAATGCAATGCAATGTACAAGTTTGATTTATCATTCATGTTTACAACTTTTGTTCAAAAAGCATCACTAATGATTTATCTAATTGTACTTTATATGAAGCTTGTACATTTTAAGAAATTTGGACTACCGCAAAATTAATCCTTTAAGATTTAAATTTGAAGGTTAGCTAATTCAAATCTTTAAAAAGGAGATTAGCTAGTTTTTGAGTATATTATCAAATTCTTGGATGTCAATTTAGTCATGAAGTGCTCAAAATGGATTCCTAGAAGGTTCCTATGAAGTCAATTTTGAATGAATCTTTTAGACACATTTGTATATCTAAAGTATAGACATGTATTTAGTTTGCTAATATATATATATATATATATATATGGTACGTGAATCAAAAGTTATGTTAAGCTGTTTTGAATTTACTATTAAAAATTTGACAAGAGTGTAATTTTTGAACATGACGTAGTATGCAATTGTTAAGAAAAAACTTATATTCTATACATTCATCATAATGATCTAATGCAATTTTGTATGGTTATAGTTCAAGAAGCTTTCCCCCCCCCTCATACACTAGAAAATGACATTTTTTTATACAATTTAAGTCAAAATGTATCCATGTCTTGAAGGATTAAACAATGTAAAGATTGTATTTCAACAACGTATTGTTAATTTTGTCAATGAAAATGTACAAGCAAATACAATAATAACTATAACGACCTGTCGTTATTTTAGTTTCCCAAGCCAATGCAATGATAGGATTCAACATATCTGTAAATCCCAACAGTTCAAACTTGTTAAATTGTGTTGATTTAGAACAAAGAAAGAACAATCGACCATCTGTTTTGGATCCAATCAATAGAATAGAAGAACTTGGGCTTTGTATTATCTGCACAAAATATACAAACATCCACTCAAATAATGTATTGCATATAAATCTTCTATCTCCAAATAAATCTATGGTAGTCCCATAGTTTCTGACTAGAAACCATATAAATTTGGTGAAATATTGCCAAACAACTTCATCCCCTAAACTTGATAATATTAAAAATTGACTTTCATATTCTCTGAGAATTATATCTATGAAAGCATTACATTACAATGAAAAATGAATTGTACACTAATTTTCATGGAATTATAACTCATTTAATAATTTTTTGGATGTCAATAATTAGGAACCAAGCTTTAGACCCCCCCAAAAAATGAAAAAAAAATGAAGCAAAAAGAAATTAAATAAAGGTGTGAGATTTTTTTAGAAATATTGTAGTTGATCTTTTATATTTTTATATTTTTATATTTTTATTTTTTCAAAATTCAGTCATCTCAAGATTATAAAAATGTATTTAACATTCAAACTAGATTTGCTGAAAATTTTCCCATTTACAAAAATAAAGATTGAGGCTTTGTACTTACCTTAATCATTATAATGAAATTAAAAATGTGGTATAATTAAAGCTATTTTTAGAAGTAGAAAAATATGCAAAAGTGGTGATTCCTTTTGAAAAAATCTAGCTATTCCAAAAAGTGCTTTGCAACAAGCTTGGGTACAACATAAACTAAGTAACAACAAAATTTAGTTTCGAAACTCTCGAAAAATTCAACTTATCGATTCAATAGAAAATTTTAATTATTGCAATAACACCTAAATGCCCAAGGCCTTTTTTGAGCTTCTAGGAATTTGCTTTAAATTGAACAAAAAGTCAATATTTTGATGAGTTGTATTAATTTTTTTTTAAATTGTAACTGTACAAATTCAAACTAGAGATGTTAGAGATTACATAGGAAAATAAAACACAACAATATCACTTATGGATTGAAAGATTATAATGGTTGATCCTGAAGGTGTTAAAACTACAAAAGTAATTTGAAGTCTTTCAATTCTCTTTTCACATGTCAAATCTGAAAATTTGGTCACCAAAAAACATGAGAATAAAAGGCCTAATATGCACAATTCCAATCAATTTATGGCTTTCTCAAAATCTACTCTACAATTTTTTTAAATGAATTTCTAATGTCATTTTTTTTCTACAATTTAGTGTATTTGAGGCTCATTTTCAAGAGCCTTCAACACTATGGAAAGTCAAGATTGCAATGAACACCTTGCACAAAATCTTGAATAGAAAAATCATAATCAATCATTTTCAAAATTGTATTTTTGATGCTAAAACTAGACTTCAAAAATATAAACTATTAAAAATAGCAATTTGGTTAGGTTTTATTTTACTTCAAAGTATTGTCAACGCCAAAATTGGGTACCTCAAGCATTTAGAGGTTCTAGTAGAAATACACTATCTTTAAAAAAATTGAAATAAAAAAAAACTAATCAGAAAAATATCTTAGAGCAATGGCATTTCAAAGCATTTATTTTGATATCATCTACATAAAAAATACATATAGAAATGTTAAACTTGACTCCGATTGTACTTTCCTTACTAATACAATCATTAAAATAATCCTTTAATATAGTGATACTATTCTAAATTTTTGCAAATACATGATCATATATTTGTACAAAGACATTGTTCACATCAATTTGATTCATCAAGTTAGTCATAAGTAAAGGATTTCCCTTTTACATTGAGACATTATTTTTTATGAATGAAAACTTATGTACATGAAATATTACTTTGAAACACTTTGCTTATCATCTTGAATATAAACTTGGGGTTATTTAGGCATTAATCAAGTGATTGCTTAGCACAATAAAGGTCACAAGAACCAATAGAAATACATCTCAATAATTATTGAAAGCAATAGCTCTTTCTCTTTCTCTTTCAATGTTATTGTTTGTCCATCCAAATTTCCTAATTAGTTTCCTCAATTATTTTTCATTTATATAATGTAAGTTTGAAAATTATTTCTATAAAAATATTCTAGAATTCACAAAGTGGTATGATGTATATTTTAGAATTCAATCTTCACTTCAAACAAGGGCTACTTAAAATTGACTTAAAAAATTAAATGATATAAATTTTAAAAATTCCATTTCTAGAATCATACATTAAAATTTTTAATTAATAAACATTAATTGTTATTGTTATCTCACTTGACTTTTTAAACTTTTTAAACCATTGAAGAAGTCTAATTCTTTGAATTAAAGGAAATATACTTCAAAATAATCTACAATACAAAAGCCTACAACTAAGGCCAAATCTTTGCAAACCAAAGACTAGCAAAAATAATGACAAAAATTAATATCAATCTCTTAAAAAATCTATTAATTAGAAAAACGTTGCACATGAATTTGTTATTCAATGTTGAAATTCTTTTGATTTGTATTACTGAATTCATACATGAAGTTTTGGATGATTTCAAGAAAAACTTGTTGTATTTTTTTTATCATATTCTAAATGCTAGAATGTTTTTCAAGTACAAATTTGAGAATAGTGATCCAATGCACTTGAAATTTATAGTGTAAGTGGATAGGTGGCCAATTTATATCTAGACCTAAATTTTTATCATTTTCTAAATTTAATTTGGTATTGAATATTGACTTTTGAAATATGTCACACTTGTTGATTTAGAAGTTTGAAGTATCATTGATTATCCAGTACGAGGAATTTAGAATTGAAATTTGAAAGGAATGTGCTCCTATAGATTGATAGCTATTGCATAAAAGAATTTTAAAAACAATTGTTTATATATCGTATGGAAGTTCATAAAGTGAACTTTTTTGGGCACACATTCTAAAAAGTTAGAATGGGAAAAAATTTGATGATTTTTTTTAATGACCAATTTCATAGAATTTCAAAATGTAAAAGTTTTGTTTAATTTTTAAATAATTCTCTTATTCACTACAAATAAAAATGTCAAAATATCTAATTTTCAAGATTTTATATGTTTTAAATTTTCCTATGTAGAAAATTATTCTATGATTGGTTTTCCTATAGTATAATCTTTATAATGATCAACAAAGTGTTTATATAATTCTTTGATTTTTATAAATGATTTCATAAATTTGCAATACTCTTTATCCCTAAATGATTTGGACTATGTTTTCACCAAAACCACTCCAAAACTACCATTCCTAGGACATGTACCAAATTTTAGAAAAAAGTTCATTTTCAAATACATGTAACCGTAGGATCTTGTAGTACACTAGTTTGAAAAGATGTGAAAAAAGATTAAAAAATTTCCACCATGTAGATTGCAAAATATTAGCATTTGAAGTGGCAAAAATCATTTTTTGGGCTTTGCAAAAACCCAAGTAGCTACACTTCACAAGGGCTCATTTGTATAAAAAGGAATGTCCAAAATGGTGGTTACTCTTTGGATTCCTTCTTGAAAATTGAGTTAAATAAAGGAATTTAAAGTTTGTCTTAAAATAGAGATTTCATAACTACTTGCAAACTAAAACTTTTCATAACTTTCATCTCATTAATCAAAATGGAGTAATTCAAAGATTCGTGCGTATAAATAAATCTAGAGAACCAATTTCAAATTTTTATTTCCTTAAAATAACGATGTATAAAGAAGTTTATTTTTTCATAAATTGCCCGCCGAGCATTGAAAACAACATATCATGCAATAAGTTTTAAACCATGTAGTCAAAAGTTATGAAAATTGTTGGGCCTTAAAGCTAATCCTTAGGCACATATTGTGTAAAAAGTTCAAAGAAAACAAAGAAAAACTCCATTTAAAATGAGCTGCCAAAAAATGCAGTTTGGACCATTTAGGGGTCAAAGAATCACAAGTGTAGGAATAAACACAACAAAAGAGTAAGTTTTTCTTGTAGTCACCCTACTCAAAAATCTAATATAAAATAGAACTTTTTGTGTTCTATATTTATATTATTCGATTATATGATTTTTTCATTATAAAATTATATAAAACCATAATTAAAATATTAGAAATGCATTTCAAGCTTGATATCAATATTGCAAAGATCAATGAGATATTGATTGAATATATTATAATTATAATTGCATCATTAAGGTATTTTTTATTATCATTGATACATTATGTGTTTTCCATTTTCAACTTTAAATATTAAATAATTTTTACAACCTCTAAAATGAATATTCACGGATGATCTTTTCAAATCTATGACTTGTGTTATACATGCTCAAATTTGCAAGTGCTCAATGTGAACCCCGACTTCCTAAATTTTTCTATAAGAAGCAATATATAGTCTATGCAATGGCTAGATTGTGTGATATTTTTAATCTCGAGATTTTATAGTTGTAATTTTCAACCAAGTAAAGTTTTTGTATTATTTTATTTTAAATTTCATCAATCATTACTTATGTAAGTCACATTAATCACCCCAATAGTCATATCTTTGTTGAATATTATACTAATCCATCATGGAACTCATAATATTAAAAAACTTTGGCTTACTTGGTCTATAGAGTTTGTATGTAACTTCACTTGGTATATAGTGCTAGAATCTCCTCCTCTTTGAATTTCAATAAAATTTAAAGAACCACTACTTGATCCAGTTACTGCAATACCCTATCAATATAGGCACATTTAAGAAAATTAGTGCATTATGTGATGTATTTTGATGACACCTACTACATTTGGAAACAAATAAGTGATAATGACAAAATAAATAAAGATAAACATCAAAACATCAAAAACCTATACATTTCATTATTAATAGAAGAGGCAATAATGTTTAAATTCCAAAAATATTTATATTATTTTAAATAATTATTGAAAATTTATATTAAGATTTTCATAAAATGTTTTAAACATTGATTTTCAAATACAACAATAAAAACATGTTTGGAATCATTTGTAAAAACATCAATTGAACTTTTTATTAATTTGGTATTCTTCTATACAATGCATTCAATAAAATTTGGTATGAAATTTTTTTGGTTTAATTTAATAAGACCAATGTTTTTCATTTATGTATAAATTTTGACTCCATTAAAAAGAACGAAATCTTTTTGTTGGAAACTTATAATGCGCCTTTAGAGTACAAACAATTGGAGTTTTAAATGTACTAAAATAACCACTCACACAAATAAGGTAATCCATTTCAATTAACCACCCCCTCCTAAAATAAATGAAAAAAACAATTTCAGAGACATATGCAAGGACAAGTACAAATGTTGAATACATGTATGGAGCAAATACAAATATGTCCCATATTTCTTGGTAATGTTAGAACAATAGGAAAACATAAAAATTTTAAGTTCAAGAAAGTTTCTGAAAATTATACTAGAAACACAACATTCCATTTCAATTACCCCCCTCAAAATAAATGAAAACACCAATAACTAAGATACACTCCCTTAGTACTCAATCAAAAGAATAAACACCATAGTTTTTTTAATTAAACAACATAATAAAAAGCTCTAAAAATCAATAGTTTGTAAATGATTTAATGTATCTCATAAATGTTTAATTTTAAGTTTTGAACATGTTCTATTTATTATCTTTAAATTCTAAATTATCTCATACAAACTCTCATAAATGTTTAAGTTTTAAGTTTAATTTTAAGTTTAGAACATTTTAAGTTTGAAGAAGATAACAACTCTTACAATTTGAATGTTAGTATAGGTAAATCATATTATACCCAAATTCAATGCATTATACAATATAAATTGATAAAAAGGAATTTAGAGGGGCTCATGCAGGAAGATATAATGATTTCTATATATCTAGTAAATAACATACAAACATTTCCTTGGAAATTTCCCATGCAATTATCTGTAGCAATTTCTATAATATGATAGAAATATCCTATCAATAATGAGTTTATATCATAATTTTTTTACCCCTATTTGGACATATGAAATTAATAATGTTCAAGGTGCCTTTTAAATATTTATATTGGTCAATAAATAATCTATGCAAAATAACAAGGAATAAAATGTTTTTCTAATAACCCTTGATTTTTATGCTATAATGATTTTTTTTTTTTAAATTTTAATCCAAAATATAATTGCTTTGGTAAACAAAATATAAGGATGAAAGCACAAAATTGACAATATTTGACTCATGTTAGAAAATATACAATTTAGTCAGAGCATTGACATTTTTATTTCTAAATGAATAAATCAACTAAAATTTCAATTGTAACCAATTGCAAAAAATATAATTCAGATTTATGATTAAATTTAAGAAGAAAGTGTTTGGAACTAGATTTGAAATAGATCTATAAAAAATTTCAAAATTTAGGAATATAGATAATTTATAATCTTCATGCTTGATTTCTATTCTTTTGGTGCAAACTTCTAAGAAAATTGCACACATTTATGTTTTGGTGAATATCCTAGGTCTTTTAAAGGTTAGTTTTTGGCTTACAATTTTAAATATGGAACCAAATTCTAGTTTGGAGGAGAAAACAAGCTACTAGCTACAAGTTGTTGTCATTTCAATAAAATACAAAGATTGGACAAAGGTTATAATTACAAATTTAAGAAAAGGTTCTACATATTTTTTAAAAAGGAGATAATATCTCTGTCAGTCAAATTATAATATTTTGGCACATATTTTTTGACCAAAATACTAAAGTATAGGCAGTAGAGAATGCAAGAGACTATAGAAAGTTATTTATTTGGATAAAGGATTTGAATTAATTAAGCAAAAATCTATTTAATTTTTACTAATTTATAAATTTAATAGGATTTTGAATTAAATCTTGATATTCTTTTACAAATTTCATAATTCAAGAAACAAACAAGTTTATAAAGCTAGACTACATACATCAATATCACTAAGAATGCATAAAGATAATTGAGATGATTTAAAAGCTTGGCATGATATTTCTTTGCCCCAATCTACTGACCATATTCGAATTGTTCCATCTTTTCCACATGTCACTAAGAACTTGCCTCCTCTGCACATTTACAACAAAAATCTAGAAATGATTATCACTTCATAAATTTTATTTTGTTGTTCTACATGAGAAAAATTAATTAATTTTATCTATTATTATCTATTAAATATGACTATATCATGGCTTGTTTTTTTAAAGTGATAAATATATATGTATATTTATAAAGCAAAATAATGTATTTTTTCAAAAAATTCAATGTTCTAAATAAAAAGATTGTTTAGAAAAATCTAAAATAAAAATTGACATTTTACAATTGAAGTTGTAAATTTTTTACTACTTAAATCAATAAATCAAATTTTGTAAGATTACATTTGATTGGTAATTCTTTGATTGGTAATTACAAGAGTCGTGATCCATTTTTTTTTTGAGGCAATCAAGTTTTTAAGTTCTCTTGCCATAACTTTAGAGTTATAAAGGTAGTAATGACTATTTTGATTTTTTTACAATCTGAAAAGTATTATTTATATTCTTCTATTGAATGTTGCACTTGCCAATTTGGATTTTTTAATAAAATTTCTAATTCAAAAAAATAAACTAGAATATGAATATTGGATTTTAGGTCTTTTTGAATTATAGAAACTACTCAAAAGATTTTTACAAATAGAAAAATCTTTGTCATGCTCACATGTTCAAACCCTTAAAAACTAAGAAGTACAATCTGGGCTTTTGAAAATTTGGACAAGCCATTGTAAAATAAAAAAACAATTCGCTTTCTAATTCTTTTTAGAGACTACATACTATGTTACTAGCTTTCTAGAGTACTAGTTTGTGCTCAATTTGACTAAGCCAACGTAGAATTACAAAGTAAAATGAGTTTTCAGTCTAAACCAAGACAACTAAAATAAATACTATTTTGATTATTTTTTTTCTTACAATTGTAGCATCATATAGCTAACTCATTGAAAATATATTATGCTAAAATTTCAAATAAATAAACCTAATTTATTACAAGATATTTACTTTGAAACTTTGACAAACAAAATTCCATGATTGCATGCATATTTCATCTTTCTAATTTTTTCTAGAAAAATTTATGCATCCCACAACTTCTACAAGTTCATGATTTTCTTGAAATTTAGTTAAAAATATTATTAAGATGTCTTAGTGGTTTTACTAATTTTATTGATTTTGTATTTTACTATAATTCCAAAAGTTCCTTGAAATATTTGAAAGACAAAACAATGCTCCATCATGTGTCAAAAGGAATTGTGTTATTGAAATTTAAGCATCATGATTTTGCAACTGGTGAGATATTTTACTATGAAAATTATAGAAAACATTCTCCAACAAGTTAGCTGAGAAATCTCACAATAGAATTAACAAGGAAAAACATTATGATTTAAGGGCCATTCTTATTTTCATCTTTCAACCTCCATATTTCTTGTTGCTCACATCTAAAGCTCAAATTGATTGAATTTGAATTTATGCAAGTGCAATTAGCTTAGAAGTTTCAATTTAATCCATTATGTGATAAGTGCATTTATTCATGTGAGATGGAAGTATAGACATGTAGGTCAAATCACACTCAAATGGACCACAAAAGAGGTTAGACACATTGAAATCTGCAATGTATTTTCTTTGTAGCTATTGTTTTTAAAGGCTAATCTATTATATTTAGTGATTTTAGTCCTTTTCTACTAGTAGTCCAAGTTATGTTAAGACTCATATTTTTTTATTTACAGAAAAATCTAAACTTCTTTACTAAAGTTGGAATTGAAGTTTAGATGTTAGCATGTCAAGGTTTTCAATGGTAGAAAAGGGATCTAATTTCTAATGAATAATAATGTCATTGAATAAAATAAAATTATGTGCATATATATTCATATGATAGAGTAGAAAAGGACTCATCTGCTACAATTTGAATATTTTTTCATTTTCTATAATATTTAGAAGTAAAAACATGTGAACGTTCTTTTTAATATAAAAACTAATCCAAATGATGATTGTGATAAAACAAAAAGTGCTTATATTATTTACATCAAGGTCCCTATGAAATCTCTTTTTGAAATTGAATGTTGAATTTTTTTTAAAGACTAAATTAGTAGTTTGTCAAAAATCAATAAATTGATTAAAAAATTTAGATAAAAATATATATTTAAAGTGCTATATTGTAGGAAAGACACTAAATTTAGACTTAAAATTGGTGATTTATATCTTTGAAAGATTTTCTTCATGAAACTTTTTCTTCATTGCTTTAAAGGGATACATTTCTCTACTTTTCTTCCATAAATTTTTGAAAATAATAACAACATCAAAGTAATTGAGAGCTTCAAAAGATAAGATAAGGACTCAAGTCTTATGCTACAAAAGTAATCCCAATGGTACCTTTGAGTGTGGTTTGACCCATGTGGTGAAACATGTAGAATAACCCCATTGTTCTCTTTAATTTTAACACAATTCATTAAAAAAAAATTCAATTAGAAATCATTGTTTTTCAAATGAGAAAACAAAATGAAAAGGATTTATTCATTGTTTTAGAAGATTATTATTTCTTATTTCTACAACATCTACTTTAGTCCAATGGTGCACTTAGAGGCTAATCCCTAATGACTTGCACAACCATTTTGTGATCGTTCTTTGTCTTTAGGCATCATTTTTAGACAAAAGAAAACTTTATTATTCTAGATTTGTGTTTATAGTGTGCATATTAATGTGGTTTCTCATTGTATAGGTGTATTGCAAATTAAAATTGTTATTGCTGGACTTTTTTTACAATTGAATGAACATAAAGTGTGAAATATCATTAAAATTTTCAATAATTATTTTCATTAGAAAGTTATGATGCTTTTAGGATTGAATCTTCGGTTGTCTTTTAGCAATTTAATGTTAGATGAAAATTTGGGAAATAAAACAAAACTCACATGTTAAAAATATTAATTATGCTTTTGGTAAATAATAAAAGTTTAAATTTATTAAAATTGATTTGACAAATATCTATATTTTTTTCAAATTTTACCACATAGATATTCTCTATTCATGATGCAAAACACATTCAATTGTAATGAAAACATCAAAAAAATTATAGAGTATATGTTTTATTGCACATCTAGGTTTTGTACAAGACCCTTGGGTCATTGGTACAAAGTAATCTATATTTGTCTTCATATTTCATTAATTTGGCAATTCTGAGAATTTTACACAAGGATTATATGTGTTCAAACAATTAATTTTTTCAATCAATACATAAAATTTTCTTCATTCAATCTAATGATATATAATTTTTTTAATTTAAACTTTCTAAGTATGATCAATCAAAAATTGTCATTTTAGAATCATGTATCTTTAGTCCTTATAAGGTTAACAAGCAAAATCTAATTCACTTAGTGAGTACAAATTTACTAACCTGATGAAGCTTATGGCTAAAATGGGACCATCATGGAAATGACTTTGCCACATGACCTCCACCAATCTATCATTTGCCTCTTGTGGTTTGACCTTGGTTCCAATGAGAGTTTGAAGATTCAAAGCATCAATTTTGATAGTAGTAATGAAGCCTTTGGATGATCCTAACAAAAGTTGTTTTTCATCTCTACGATATTCTGCAGAAACAATAGTTCCAATTACCACATGAAGCTCTTCAACAATACGATAGTCATTTGGATCAATAGGCTCGTATTCATCTTCAACCACTTCTATAGGCTTTTCATCCTTTCTTGGTCTTCCTTTTTTTTTGGGTGCTACTTCAATTGGCTTAACTTTTTTCACTCTTACAGGAAATCCGATCCAATAACAACTTCCACTTATTCCAATAGCCACAAGGTGATTTTGTCCAACGCATACTTCAATAATTTGTTCTGCTTCTACAATTTTAAATAGAATTTTGCATTCACTTGTTATCAAGGGTTTTTCTTGTGTATTATCAAACTTGGGATATGGTTTTTTAACATCAAAGCTTAAAATTTCACCATCCATGCATCCAACATAGATCATATCACCATTAGGTGCCCAACAATGACAATGTGGTTTATAAGGTTCCATTTGAAATATATATTCTTTCCATGTTGTCACCTACATCCATATAATTGCAAACCCTTATTTCATCTAGCACTATTCTCATTTTAAGCATATTTTATGCATTATTTGGATGCTTGATTTCTCTTAGAAAAATTGGCTTAGATAAGGAAAGCAAGGAGTATTCTATTGAATTATCAAATATACTCATTTACAAGAAGTGAATATAATCATAAGGTAAAATCTTGGGGAGACTTGTAAGATAATTCTATTAGTTGAAATAAATTTTATGAACTTTTTGAGCAACAAATACAAAAAATTTAGTGTTTTAAAGTAAGAGTCTAAATTTTGTTCACCCCTTGTCAAAACAATCTTGTTTTGTAGTTTTAGATAAGCTCTAATTCTATTATATAAAAAACTTATTGATTTGTGAGATTAGATTCCAAATTACTATTCTATGATTGTTTTTAAATATTTTCTCAAAGTATATTTATTTATTTATTTTTAACAAAACCTAGTACCATTTTTTTGCAAATAATCTTATTCCAAATTTTTTATGCAATTTGGCCATTCACATATATTTTTAAATATATCTTTAAAAAATTATATATAATTTTCTATTATTATTTATAGAAAAATTAAAAAATTGGTGAAATTTTATATACAAATTTATTTATCTTCAATTAAATCCTTCGTAAAACCATAAAATTCTAAAAAAATACATAATAAATTCAAATTTTAAAAGAAGCACAAGTTACTTTAATATAAAGAGTAATTTTACATATTTTGCATAAAACAAAGGCATAATTTATTAGAATTTTGATAGGAATACATGCTATATTACACTATTTTGGAGTTGAATTTTAGAATTTGCAAATGCAATAAAATCTTCAATATGTAAGTTCAAATTTTAGAATTAAAGAAAAATTGATATTCAATCAAATTTATTTATAACTTAGTTTATTTATTTATTTGAATTGAAACCATAAAAGTTGAATGGTGGATTGCCTTCAATATCTACAAAAACTCTTAAGAACTTGAGACAAAAGTTTCGTTTTACTTTATTAACAATTAGATGAAATTTGACCACAAGATCTTGTAGCTTTGTTGAGAGTAATTATTTTCAAGAATTCAAGTTATTTGATTTTATAATTTCAAAATTATATTAGTCAAAATGATTTTTTTGCCAATAGAAAAAAAAATGAAAAATACTTTGACAACATGTAGTTTGGTCAAGAAACTTAGAATGATGGATTATTATGTGACCAATTGAAAGTAAAGAAATTGAAAATACGCATACTAAAATTCAAGACCTTTCAATCATTTTTACATTTTTGGTGAGCCTTGTAAAAATTTCAATTCCATTGTTTGTATAGAGACGTTATTGTGTTTTGAAGAATTTTGAACAAGAAGCCCCAAAGAAAAAATTAGCCATCACAAAATGGTCTTGTAGGCTATTAGGGATTCAACAAACACTTCAGAATACGTAGAAAAAAATTGATGACATTAATAATAATTTGGGATTCAACAATAGGACCTTGGCTTACACTACTAGAAGAATGTGTCGTAACTTTTCTTTAGAAAATTGACTACATAGATTATAAAATTATAGTACTTGAAATGTTGAAAATAATTTTTTTTACTTCTCAAATAATAAGAAAAACAAACTCTAAATCTTTCTGGCTTCAACTTTTACACTATAAAGATTTGAAGGTTTTTGTGTTGTGTTTTAAAATAAAATTCAAAATCAATAGGGGATTTCATTTTTTAACAAATCTTGTTTTACTATTTGAAAATGCATCAAGATGAAAGGAAAAAATACCTTTCTAAAAGATTTAATATAAAATTGAAGAATGTTAATATAAATATTGACATTATTCTAGCAAATAATCTACGTCAAGTTTTCTTTTTTATCTTTAAAAATTGTAAAAATTAAAGAGAAGGGTAGACATTATATGATATTTTTCCTATGAATACCTATAACTCTAAGCCAATAAAACTCTCATATTTCTACCTTCAAGATAAATATTGAATGAATAAAAGATTCTTTTATTGATGTTGATTTGTTCTTAAAAAGATCATTTTTTTCTTTTAAGAGATCAATAGAATTTTCAAGGTTCAATGAAAAAAATTGTACAAGTGGAAAGATAATACATTCCTACATCTCCAAAAAAATCTCCAAAATTACCATAAAATTTGATATAGTGGGAATCTAAGCAAAATCTTCAAAATCTAATTTATCAACTTTGATCTTTTAGGGATAGAATATTTTAAAATGAAATAAGTGCATTCAAGAGTATCTATATCCAATTGAGTCCCCTATGTACAATTACTCAAGATTTATAGATTGAAATATTATATGTATATAGATAGAGGGTAGCAAAGGGCTTACATTTTGAATGTACTCAACATAGGGTTTAAATCACCCTCAAATATATAAAAATATACAAGTCTAGAAGAGAGATTTGTCAAAGATAGAATCTTTGAAATCAATTTATCCCGTGATTGGAGTTGGATATGCACTATTGAAAACATGGTTCACTACCGGTCTAATTGAGCAAAGGGATCTATTTGTCTTCTTGGTCTTAATGGACCTTTTTTTCTTAATGAGTATTGGATCTAAATTTTGACAAGATCTACATGCTAAAACCCTTGCTTCAAGAAGTTCTTTTGCAAAGGTTTAGCATTGAAGTTTGGTAAGAACTTGCTAATTAAGCATGTAGCCTTATTTCATTTGCTATAAAAGACAACAAAATTAATTCACTAGGATTTAATTCCTTAAAAGGATGCTACAACCACTTTGGGGATAAATTATGACAAAGTCCTTGTAGTTTGACAATGCAAATTTGATGATTTTCATGCATTTTTGGCTAATGTTTTAGTGAATTTGAGATGAATTAATGAATTGAAGTTTACTGAACTTAAGTCTATATTTTTTTTCAATTTGAAAATTTTCTAAAATTGTATATTTACTTGGCAATTTGATATTAAAGCATATAACTATAGCCTATGCATTTTTCAAATATAAAATTACATGCAAGATTATTTTATACTATGACATTCTATTCTATAATATACACATTTTGTGAAAATTTTAAGCTTACCTAGAAAAATTGGTATTTGTAATTATTTAATTTCTTATTTCAACAAAAATTAATAGAATTTCACAAAAAAATATAATTTTTGCAACTTATTGAAGGCATGTTATTTTATTTGTAAAAGAAAAGAAGTAAGTTCCATTTAGATGTTGTATCCAAGTAGAGCTTCAATTTTGAAAATGGTTGAAGTTCTACAATTTGGATTTTGGAACATCCTTTCAAAATCAAGGATTTGTTCTAAAGTCACATAGTAAAGCATCATAATTGAATTTCCTTTTTCCTTTTAAATGATTTATACATTTCAAATTTATTAAATGAGACTAATTTTTGTCTATAAATGTAGAAAATTTGAGATAATTTCATGACTTGTTATGAAGGGTTATTTTTTTATAACTAGAAAAAGTTACTTAATATAAAACATTCTTCTACTTCTTGAAATATGGATTTAAAAAATCATCTATACTATAAAAATGTTAAAAAATTAATCCAAGGATATAACAAAAAAGAGTTTTTGTGTTTGGGACATGATTTCATACATTCATTGATCAAAATTATAACACTTGGTCTTTAAGGGATTAAAAGGTTAAGGAATTAAGACAAAAAGGTCAAAGATTTGGAATGAATCTTACACACATACTTCTATAAGAAAACCATGCACGTATGATAATTTTTATTTATCAAAATACAAAAATATTTATGCATTCAATAAAAATAAAAATAAACTATATATGAATAATCTCAAATTTTGATAAGCATTAAAAAAAAATTCAATTATATTACTAAAATTATTCCATCTAAATACTAGTCTAAAATGTAAACCCCATGATTATGAGAAAATAAGATTAATGATGCATACTTCTATGACATAAAATTTGAAAATTCATAGTTCATTTCTACTATAACTCCAAAAAATATAAAAAGGCCATATTTGTTAAATTGAGACTTTTTGTAGATTTTGAGATAGAATGCTAATTATTGAAAAATTCATTAAAAAAATAATAATGTTCAAATAGTGATTCTATAATGAAATTTCAAAAGTTGGTGTTGTTACTTTTTTATAAAAAAATACTAGTAAAGAGATAAAGCAAATTATCCTTAAGTCGAGGATAAAAATGAAACTACGAAAAGTCTCAATATAATGAATATGACCTTAATTTAATTAACAAATTTTTATAAATTCTCTTTCAATGGCCAAGAAGATTCAACAATAATTAAGATAATTTTATAATAGTTAAAATATACTTTGTATTTAGATGCTTATTTATACAAATTTAGGTATAGTTGTCTAACATAGTAGCTAAGGCATTTAATGATTTAAAAAGATTATATGATAGCATTATTTGGAATCCTTGAAGTAAAAAAAAACATTGTGGCTTGAAAGCCAAATTAGGTTATCACTTTGAAAGTCAAATTAATGATTTGCATGCCAAGGTACATAAGTTTTTTTTGTCACAATGCCTTAAAAAATTTGATCATCTTGAAAAATGCCCATTTTAAATGTACATTGAATGTGAGATGAAGGACAAAATTATGGAAGATCAAGTTTTTTCAAGCTACATAATCACCTAAAAATAACTTAATTAAAAATCTTTGAGTCATTGACTTTACACCAAATTAGTATTTTTAAATTTTTAATATTTTAAATTTTAAGCAATCATTCGGATCACCGCGCTCCCCCCCCAAGAGGGGAGATTCGTAAATTTCGGATCTTGGGAATCCGAGGCGCTCGCTCTTGTTTCGATCAAATCTTAGGTTTATTGACTGTGCGTGAGGTTGACTTAGCGAGATTCTTCAAGCACTGAACTTTGCAATTCTTCTGACACCAGTTTTATCGATTTTGGACCTCCGAACTGCTGTTTCTTTGCTCCATCGACCCAGGCTGTGGAAGTGTGGTGCGGATCGTCGAAGCAGGCCTGTGGGTCATGTTTTTGCAGATCTCCTGTTCAGGACACCGCGCATTCATATTGGAAGTACCTACGCACTCAAGCTTGCGTACCTCCTTGGGGTACGGGTGGTGTCTCTACGTGAGTCACTCGAGTGAAGGTGTTTAGATTCTCAACCTCCCAATTGCTGCCTTGTACGTCGTTTGTCATTCTTGTTCGGTAGTTCAACTAGCGGGTAACTCACGGAAGGTATCAGTCTTCCTTGTACATCGTTTGTCATTTTTGTTCGGTAGTTCAACTAGTGGGTAACTTACGGAAGGTATCAGTCTTCCGTATCTTTGGGTGGATCTCAGAATGTCGTACAAAGATGCCGTCCGTCGGGGTAAACCATATTCTGCAGACGAATTTTTTGATCTGCACCGCCAACATGGTAGACAAGTTCAGTCAGGTTATTTTATCCGCCCTTATCATGACGCGCCTGCTAGTTCTGCCCGTCTTGATAGCATAGCACGGCCGCATCGACATCGCTCCAATGCGTTCCCAGAGCCACGTTTCGCATCTCCTGATCGACCGTATACAATGCAAAATCAGCTCCAGCAAAACCTCGATCAGCACCGTAACTTCATGGCGCCCGAAGCTAGCCCAGACAATCGGGATCAAGACAGTCGGGGTCAAGCACGGATCCCTCCCCGCGGCGATGCTGCAGATTCACGAGGTCGCTGGCGATGGCGAGATCCACAATTTACGGATCTAGGTAACCCTAGGCAGACCCGGTTCCAACCAAATATCGATCAGTTTCAAAACCAACCGACCTTGGTAGCTGTTCATGACAATCAGAGCCATGCCTGGACCTTCCCTCGCGACGGTGCTGCATTAGCTAGGCAACAAAGGGACACCAGATTCCAAGACAGGGTCCGTCCATGCGATGATTTCCGCGTGAGAGCCGCAGACAGATATGAGCGGGAGGATCTGTTCCGTGAGGGGGCCCGCGACGGAGTTCAAGAGGTTCCACTACTTGATGAATTCAACTCTGCATTGCAACAACACGTTCGGGGCCAGCAAAATGTCCCTCCTCGCGACGTCGCCCCCAACACGATTCCTCCAGTATACAGCTCAGCCCGGGATCCTCTGCGCGTCGTCGGCCTCAACTACAGACAATCAGTTCACGACAACTCCCGGGCCCCTCCCCGCAATGGGATTGCCGCGTCTGCTTCACATCTCCCCCAGCGCCCAAAATCAATATCTTTGAGTCGATATCTGGAGAAGCTCTT
This sequence comes from Rhytidiadelphus loreus, assembly GCA_947034895.1. Classification (NCBI taxonomy): domain Eukaryota; kingdom Viridiplantae; phylum Streptophyta; class Bryopsida; order Hypnales; family Hylocomiaceae; genus Rhytidiadelphus; species Rhytidiadelphus loreus. The sequence goes on from OX344761.1 coordinate 31,117,386, forward strand.
CCGCATGATTTATATCGGAACTGGGCGGGGCGGCTTATTCAGCCCTTCAAGGTACTTCCACTCTCTATCATTGCCCCATCTGCTTTGGTGCATGAAGTTAATTACCTTCAAGATTGTGTGATTATAGCCAGCTTCGTTGGGGGGGCTTTGGATGATCATTCCGTGACTGCATGGATTCATGATTTAGGGCGCATACTCTTTCTCTACCGAATTATCCTTCATAAGCCGGCAGGCAACGGATTCTTTTATGTTAAATTGGATTGTAGGGCAGCAGTGGATAAGGCTGTTGATCTTCCTTTGCATTGTTTCCATGGAGGGGAAGCAATTTACCAGCATTGGCAACCATCCTTTAACCCTAATGCACCCATAGGCATTTGTCAACCATATTGGCTGACCCTAGAGGGGCTACTTCTAGAGTACATTCCATTCTCATCATCTATCATTGGACATCTTGGCAAGGTACTTGCTACTGATATTCCGAACCCAGCTTTGGATTCCCACCGATATTGTGTGGCCCTCAATCTGGCTCAAGGGTGGGCTTTTTCTATCAAGATCCAAGATAGTCAGTATGGGTTGATTGACATACCGATATGCTATGAAGACCCTCACCTAAGTTGTGGCAGTTGTAGAAGTCCAGCTCATCCTACAGCCACATGCCATGTGCACAAGGTTTATGACGCAGAGTATATTCATCATCCGCACACCCATGTTGACCCTGATGTGGCTAGGTCCTCTTGTTCACTGGCTAATCCTTCACAACAAAACCATCATAGCAGCAGCCGTCGGAACATCAACCCTTCTCGAAGTAAGCGCTACAATTGTCATAGATCCAATCGTGGCCAACAACCCCACCCTCCACGTGCAACACCAAATGCAGACGGGTTTACACCCGTCCATTATCGTCGCCGCGGTCTTATCCATCGAAGTCCAGTTCCACAAGCCAGTTCCAGCCATTGTTGGGAGAGAAGGATATCAGTTGAACGGCGTCGTGACGAGCAAGCAGAAGTGGCTGAGTTGGAGAGACTTGCCCAAGAAATGGACCTTCCTAGCTCCTCTAGGGTTCCAACTACTTCTGATCAAGATTGGGCTCAAAGAGTTTCTAATGAATGTCACCAAGCTCACCTTGAGGCATTGGAACAAGAGCAAGATGATCAGAATCTTTATGAACTTGAGTCTAAGCATGTCAATTCTGCTGTGACACCACAGACTCCTCAGTCTGTAGCCAAACTTGCCACCCAGGGTCAAGGCCTAAAGTTGAGACCTTATAACACATCGTCTCCTTTGCATCCGGATAAGTCAAGTGTCAAGCCCTCTTACAATTCTTTCAGCTCTCCATCAGTAGCAATAGCACAGCCTCACCAAATACTCGTTTCCAGCTCGAAAGAACCATCACCTTATCTCCACCAGCACTTGTCTTCTGCACCGATTGATGTATGCCCTCCTCTTTTTGATAGTCAGCAAGGTACTACTCCCCCAATAGCCTCCTCAGTACTACGGCTCTAACGCCAATCTGACACTCCTCCATCTAACTAGATTTATGAAGATAGGGAATCTCCTTCTAGCCCCTTTGCCCACAATGGTTTACTTCCATTTTCTCTAGCTAATGACTTATTTGAAGCTGCCACCATTGACCCAAATGACCCGCAAAGCCATTTGCTGCAGGTTGCCTCTTCTCCAGAGACTGGCACATCACTAGCCATACGAGTATTTAACCACATCTCAGGTTCACTTCCTCATTGGCTTGGAAGTGACCCAAATACATCAAAGCTCAGTGCACTAGATGATTTATCTATGAGAAATATTAAGGCGTCAGCGAGGATGCGTATGGGTGACCAACCCTTACCACCACAAGTATGTGTTACAGTTATCGCCCCCGCCCCTAATATTGATGCATGGGGTTATAGGAGAGCTAGTTCTTCAGACTGCGTAGAGGGCACTCGGTATTCCCTCGATCCACGCAAGATATGAAGCTAAGACTTTTGTCTTACAATGTAAGGGGGCTAAATGATCCCCTTGCCATTGCCAATCTGAGGCAGTATATACAAAGACATCCAGTGGATATATTATTTCTACAAGAACACAAGCTACGTGGAGTAGGAGCCTCCAACTTAGGACGCCTCCTCTGGAAACGAGCCACTACTTTATTTACTGATACCGAGCCAGGATACACGGCGGATGGCTCAAATGCTGGCAAAGGAGGTGTTGCCTCTATTGTCTCCCCGAGGTGGGCGAATCTTATTTCTCAATCTGGATCCTTATTTGGCGGGCGGGCTCACTGGTTCATTCTCGATAAAATACCTGGGGGAGAATTAGGATTCTTGAATATTTATGCCCCAAATGACCTCCAAGCTAGGAAGGTCCTTTGGGAAACGCTCTCATGTGAACTCCCTAATACATGCCGTTGGGTCATGATAGGTGACTTTAATATGGTGGAAAGACGAAGTGATAAATCTAATGGGGGTGGACACTCATTATCAACTCATGAACGATTGTTATTCAATGGCTTAAAGGATTCCCTCCAAGTCTCTGAGTACCCCCTCACAGTTCCTTCACTCCAGTATTCATGGGACAACGCCTGGTTAGACTCTGCTCGTTCTATGGCTCGACTCGATCGGTGTTATATCTTCCCAGATTCTCCCTTATGCCAACGTCAAGTTTTAGAATATCGGATTCGAGGAGATCACACCCGTTCTGACTATTGCCCTCTATCTATTGTTATTGAATTAGCTAAAAGTCCTACTCGCCCCAGTCGATGGGCTATGTCTACACTTCACTTTGAAGATGCCGACCAACAAATACGCCAAGCTTGGGACTCATCTCCAAGCCAAGCCTCCTTTTTCATTAAACTCAAGCGGGTGACCAGGGCATATCGTCGTTATTGCATCATGAGGGCACAATGCAATAAGGACCAAGAAGCTGAGTTGAGCTCTGAATTGGAGCGCACTAGTATCCAACTACAATCACTTCCCCATTCAACCCAACTTCAAGAAGAGGTTAACTCCATCCGGTCATCTTTGGCCTCGTATGAATCAAGGAAGCTAGACGGTCTCAATGTTAGGTCACGGGCAAAATGGAGGCTATTTGGTGATCGGCTATCTAAAGAATTTTTCGACGTTGTCCACGAGTCTCCTAGCACATCTATCATCACCGAATTACAAGACAACCAAGGTCTTTTACATCATGACCATATAGAATTGGAAAACATTTGTTCCAATTTTTACTCTAAACTATATGCTGGAGAAATCATCACCCAACAAATTCTTGATGATAGAGAAGCCATCCTCTCGACCGTCTCTTGTAAGTGTTCCCCTTCTATGGCCCAAGCGTTAAGTCGACCATTGACTACTAAGGAACTACACCAAGCCCTTCTCCAAATGGCGAATGGCCGTAGTCTAGTACCGGACGGCATCATTACCGAATTTTATCGCCGATTTTGGGATATGATAGGAGTAGAATTTACTGACATGATAAATTCTGCCATTAGTGAAAGTCATTTCCCGCTAGGCTTGACATCCGGGCTTATAGTTCTCCTCTTCAAATCTGGTGATAGAGCCAACCTTTCTAATTGGCGCCCTATCACCCTATTGAATGTCTCCTACAAGATCATAGCCAAGTCAATGCAAATTAGATTGCAACACCTTCTCAAGGATGTTATTAGCCCTGAGCTGTCAGCATTTCTCCCATTTAGGCATATTCTTGGCAACATACTTCTACAATATGAAACCATTGAATGGGCCAAAGAATCTAACCAAGACATGATCTTCCTTAAACTAGATTTCACCAAAGCCTATGATGTCGTATCTTGGGACTTTCTTCAACAAGTAATGAATAAATTAGGAATTCCTGATTCATTCACCAACCTAGTTATGATGCTTCTCAAAGATGCCTCTGCCTCAGTTTTATTAAATGGAAAAATCACAAAGTCTTTTTCCATTCAAAGAGGAGTAAGACAAGGGTGTCCTTTGGCACCTTATCTTTTTCTCCTCGTAGGAGAAGCTCTCCACATGGCGGCATCAGAGGAACAACGCCTTGAGAAAATCCATGGGATCCAACTTCCGGAGAGCGAACTCCAACAACTAGTCTCTCAGTATGCTGATGACACTAGTATGACAATTACTAGCAAAGAAGAAGATCTCCGCAACGCTATAGCTCTCCTTCAACGATTTGGCTCTGCAACTGGTCTAATTATCAATTGGACAAAGAGTGTTGCCTATTGGTTTTCCAAATGTCCTAAACCCTCGTGGACCGATAACTATGGCCTAACATGGGCTCCTACTGGATCTATCTCCAAACTATTAGGAGCCCCTTTTGGTATCACCCTTGATACAAAAGACATAGACGACTTCCTTCAAGATAAAGTCAAGAAGAAACTGTCATATTGGACTTCTCAACGCCTTTCACTTGCGGGCAGAGCCACAATTGTGAATGCTGTTCTCTTGTCCACTCTCTATTATTTTATTGCTATATGGGGTGGCTCCATACATGCTATTCGTTCAATCCGTGGAACCCTTAGGAATTTTCTTTGGAGTGGCACTGAATATTCTACCCGTGCAAGAGTGGCATGGGACGATTGTTGCCTTCCAAAAAAAATTGGTGGACTCAAACTCCTTGATCCAGAAATCTCCCTTACTGCCTTACTAGCCAAATGGATACTATTCGCTATAGAACCAGGTATATCTAACCTAAAAATCTTACTTAGATATAGGATCCATAGGATGAAACCTCACCCAAAAGTTAGCTTTTGGTACTCATCTCAATCATGGCTTACGGTCCACAACTCCTCTGTTACACGTGGCTCCAAAGTATGGAATAGAATTACTAGGGCATGGCGTCAAATTGTGAAACATATAGTGCCGCTCCCACCTAGTAACGTTGATGAGGTACTCAACACAAGTCTTTGGTGGTCTACATCTTTCATAGGAGCTAACTTCAACTTCTCATTAGATAGAGCTAGAATTTTAGCACAAGGTGGCTTGCGCAAACTTAGCGATCTGTGGAACTCTCCCCTAGGCAAGTTCCACTCTTGGGATACTATTTCCTCTCGATTTCCACTTCTAGACACCGAAAAGAACAATTGGCTCTATCTCATCTCTCTAGTCCCTCCTACTTGGATACACATGCTTACTACACAAGCCGAGGTGGTCCAAACAGGGGAATGGGTGGGCCTTTTCTCTCAAATTGATGACCATGTCCCCATCCGCGCCTGGATAAACCGCATACCAGATAATAGGATCCTACTTCATCAAGTCCAAGTCTTCACTATACCGGTAGATGTTCCTATAATGAAGATCGGGCCTAGTTCTCATCAGTTGGTTGCCCTTCCCCCATCTACTAGGCTCGAATCACTTACGGGACTCCTTCGTAGGATACGCATATTAGAGTTGGAAAAAGGTTGTAGGAACACCCCTTTCCTTCTCTATGCAGGGGCTATCCACTCTTTGGAGGTGGACCATGTAAGGTAGCAATGGGATGATGGTAGTATTTTTACCAAATATTCTACATCCTTAGGCCGCACTCTCCTTACTAGACATCGTCAACTCAAGCGACCTATTCCATCCAAATGGAATAACCAGCTCTCCCCAACCTTTTCTCATGACTGGAAGGACATTTGGCACAAGGCTAGATCGCAGAAGGAGGCGGCTTTTATGTGGTCTGTTTGGCATAATGCTGTGGCTGTACACTCCTGGCGTGCACGCATCTCACCGGGCATTGATACCACGTGTAATTGTTGCCTAGAAGACAGTGAAGAGACTCCGACGCACCGATTCTTCGCCTGCCCAAGAGCCCAAGAAGTTTGGGACTATGCTTTTTCAATTATCTACTCACTCCAAGACGCCACCCTTTCTTCCGGCCCACTCGTTCGCCTCGACTTCTCACAATGCGTGTTTGGGTCTTCTCTTCCGAAAAGTTTCCTTAAATTTTGCACTATTTGGTCTCTACTTCGAGGTTCTGCGCTTTGGATCATTTGGGTATCTCGCAATAATAAGGTGTTTGCTCAGATCCATTGGCCTCAGGCTCTTGTCCAAAGTACTCTTTGGAATGCCTTGCTCGATTCCGGTCGGGCTGTGCAATTCAAAGCTAGAAATGCTTCTAGGCAGCGTCCTCAGGCGGCTATGGAGATTTGGAAGCGGTTTGATCAAATCTGGCTTCAATCTCCTATCTTTGCTCATCGACACGATACTCATATTATCTGGAACGCTAAGGGCCCCCCCCTCTACGCTCTTAGTTAGGGTTTTTTTTTATAGTTTTGGCGGTTGCTCCGTGTGCCTTTTTTGGCTCATTTATTCTCTTTTTTTGCTCTTATCTCTTCATTGACCAGCCCTTTGTGGTTTGGATGTTGTTCTGTTCCGTGGTTTTTTTAATGCAATGGGTCCGCTCATTTGTTCAAAAAAAAAAAAAAAAATTAGTATTTTGTGATAATGTATCATGCAAAGATTAGAAATCTCATTGATAAGAATTAGAAAGAAAAAATTTGAAATAATTATTCAAATTTTCAAGTTTGTATATTCATATTTATACAATTTAATGATTTAAGAAAATTGTATTTTACTTTGAAGTTTAAAACCTTGAATTAGTGTTTATTGGCTTTTAATTTTAATATTTGTTTTTTATTTTTTTAAATATACAAATTATGAGGATGTAATTGTCTTGAATTCTTTTACAAAAGGTCATTAATTAGCTAAACCCCAAAGATTGGTATTTTAGTGCAAATTTTTGTATGAAGATCAAAATTCTAGTTGATAAAATAGTCTAAAATATTCATAAGAAATTTCCTAAAACCAATTTTTACTTCTAATGTTCATTATTGCTCTTACAAGAAATTAGGATTTAAAAAAAATAAGACTTAGAAAATAAAATTTATATGAGAAGAAGTTTTAAAAAAACATTTCCAACACCTCCAATCAAGACTTTTTGAGACAAAGACAGAGATGGGATGATGAATTTACAACTTACATGAAAACTTTGTTCATAGTCCCATATGGAGAGATGACCATTGCCACTAACACACACCCTATCACTATTGCTTGGGCTAAAGCTTGCATACTTCACTGCATTTTTTAATTTTCCTTCCATCATCTTGGTTGCTCCTTTAGTTGGATTGATGTCCCACAAGATCTTCACAAAATGAATCAACCAATGAATTATATATATACATATACATACATGAATTAGGATAGAACCATATAAATATGAGGATAATTAATAATCTAATAATAAATCAATAATTTTCTAAACAATTTAATATTTTAGATAAAATAAAATGCTTAGATTTTTAATAAATTTATGGAAAGATTTTTAAATTAAAAATGTATATAAATAGCATATAAATATATAATTGAAATTGTAAATTTTCTCATACTAATGATTTAAAAAGATGGACATACACCTTACTTATTTCAAATGTTCCCATACATGAAAATTTGTGTAAGAAGTAATTTATCTTACAATAGATAGAAATATATTGACAAGGGATAAATTCTTAAAGTTTTGAAAATAATTTTTAATTCTAATAAACATGTTGTATTCATTTCTAGAACCAATATATTCTCTCTTATATTTGAAATGACATAAATATACTTGTATATTAATGAAATTTCAAAGATATTATAGAATTTTTTTAAATACCATAGATAGAAAGGTTGGATTATACAAATATAAGCTAGATATAAAATATTATAAAAATAAAAATAAAAATAATATATATATATATATATATATATATATATATATATATATATATATATATATATATATATATATATATATATATATAATTTGAAGAAATATAGTACTAATGTAGAAATTTGACATATGGATAACAAACAAATATGAATTGAAATTTTGGCATCATTTAAAAAATTACAAATGTTATTAAATCTTCAAATTCCAAATATTTTACCTACGTGAAAATTCCATCATAGTCTAATAGCATTTTATAATATCCCGTATAATATACATAACATATTTTTATTTTTATTATATTTGAAAATGTGAAATACTTTCATCTCTAAATTCTCATACAGACTTGTGAAGATACCAAATTTATTTTAATGCAATATTTATGTATGAAATCTAGCAAAAAGAGAAGAAAAAAAAATTTTAAATAAAAAGATTGAAGTGTGAAAGCCAAATCAATGAAAATTTAAAGTGAAAACAATTGGGTATTTATGTATGTTTTATATATGTTTTCCATGTAAAAAATTTAAAAATAAAATAAATAAATATTATATTTTAGAAAAACTTTTGGACTTTAAATAATGAGTTGTTTTCTTTGGTATAAACATACTACATGCCAACAATATATGTAAGAGCCACTTACAGCGGTGCTATTCTGTGAGTATGTGAGCATGAGCCTGTGAGCGGTGAGCAGGGATTATGTGAGCGTTGAGTTTAGAAATTTGTAGAAGCACTAAAAAACTTAATAATATTTCTAAAAATAGATTCCATCAAGAAAATTTAGTCAAATTTTACTATTTCTAGTAAAATCTTGCACCTATTACTATAGACCTATTACCATGGACCTATTACCGTGGTTATGTAGAATTTAGTTGAAAATTATAATTTTCAATGTTGTCTAAAATATTAGAAGTATACATTATGAAAATGATGAACTTAATTGATATGAAAGATGGATGGAGATGGAAATAAATTTGTATAGAATATTGATTGATCATTGTTCTATAGCAATGTGGGTCTTTACGAGGTTGATAGGAAGGTATCAATAATATTCTCTTAATGCTCCATCGTTGGACTTGTTTAGATTTTTTTTAAATTGTTAATAGAAATTATTTTTATATCTAATGATCTTTGTTATAGTAAATTTTATTTTGGTTGATTATTGTCTTGTAGCATCATAGATCTTCTTATGGTCAATGAAAAGGTACCAACACTTCTTTGTGGATTTACAAGTCAATAAACTTGTTTAGATTTTAGAAAAGAAATATTGTTAATTGGAATTCAATATATTTGAAAAAAGCTTGGCTGCACCAAATTTCATTTTTGTTGATCACTATCTTGTAGTAGTGTGGGTCCTTTCAAAGCTGACGGAGGGTACCAATACTTCTGCCTCGATGTGCTGGTAATTAGACTTATTATGATTTTGGAAGACAATATTTGGTTGATAGGGATTATTTTGTGAAGAGTGAGCTTACACCAAATTGTTGATTAGTTGACCATTGTTCTCTTGTAGGACCTTCTAGAGATCCAACTCTTCCATCTTTGATCAGATAGTCATTTGGTTAATCACTCCCCTCTTGTTGCTTGATAACTCTCGGCGCCAAGAAGAGGATCAAGCACTTATCTTTAAGTTGATGTGCTACTTATTGAACTTCGCTAGGTTTGAAGAAAAAAAATGATTATTAATTACGATTTGTTTGAAATCGACCGAGGTTGCTCCATTGAGATTATAACCACTCCCCTCTTGTTGTTGGGTTACCTCTCGGCGCCGAGAGGTACCCCCAACCGCGGGTACAAAGAAAAAAAGAAAAAACTTTTTTTTTTTTTTTTTTTTCATTTTCATTTTTTTCAGCCTCTAGGGGGTTCTTCTCGTCACCAAGAGGTACCCAACAACAAGAGGGGAGTGGTTATAAAATCAAAATCTTAATAGAACATCTTTAACCGATTTCAAGCAAATCCTATTTAATTATCAATTTTTTTTTTCTTAAAATCTAACAAAGTCCAATAAGTAACAAATCAAAGTTGTTCAAGGGACCGCGGTAATAGGTCCACAAAAATAGGTCTGTAATAATAGGTACCAAAAATAATAAAATTTGACCCAAATTTTGAAATGAAATCTCTAAAAAATTATAAACTCACAAGCTCATGCTCACACGCTCACAAAATAGCAACCCTGGAGCCACTTACAAGGCATTTCAGATTTGTACATTCTTAAAATTTTGAAGCAAAGTTTGACATGAATAACATTTCTACATTAGCTTTATATATTGAACAATGATTTTATTGTATATTATTAGATAAATGATAGACTTTTATTGCATATGCTATATCTAAAAAAATATGGTGGTGGATCCATTGTATACTCTAGACTAAACTTGCCATTTACCTCACACATCCAAAAAATGGACAATAACTGTTGCCATTTACAGAATATAAATTATATGTTTAAACTACCAATTCGATTGTGATGGGAATTTTTTTGGTATGACAACCCAATGACCTCCCAGTGTACAACAAAGGGTTGCAAGGATTTTTTAATTAGAATATTTTCATTTCATCATCTTTAAATTTCAATAAAATTTATAGGAAGAAATCTTTTTTCATTTTGTTTTTTGAAGGTGAATCTTAACATGACATTTAATAATCATGACAAATTTCAAAACATGCAAGTCTCTATATTTTTGTAGAGAAGGATTTGAATTTTGTCTGTGCGGTGATTAGCAAGTTTACTCTATATCTAAATGGACTAAATTTTCTTTTCATATATATAGAGAAAGAGATATGCCACTCTAAAGCTTATGTTTGCTAATTTCTTTACACCATTGGATTCAACAACAAAACTTTTGAACTTGAGTTCTAGAAAAAAATAATATCTTTTTAAGATTTGCACTATATTAAAACTAATCATGTTAGCTACATTTTTTGAAGTACTACAATGTAAATTTTTTAGCACATTTACAACTTTATAAGACTACAACTACTACCAATTGAAAATAAATAGACGTGATTCTACCAATTATGTTTTTAGTGGGTGTTTCATTTACCACCTAATTTCACTCATGAAGATGTATTTTTCTTACGAAAACCCTCAAGTCTATTGGATTAAATATTTAAATTAATTGAAGAAAATATCATTTCTATTAGAAATATACTTTAAAAATCATAATTTTTTGCATAGGACTACATTACAATGAATAGAATAATAAATTAAATTAAATTCTAAATAAGCCTATATCTATCAAAATCAATATTTTATCAAAAATTGATTTTGAGTCACAAAAGATATTTAACAAATGAACATTTTGTGAACATTTTGTCATGAAAGACATGTCTTGTTGAACAATATTTCTATTAGTGTATGTTTATAAATTCAAATTTCAAATTGGATAAGATATTCAAATATTGTAAAATTTCAAATTTTCAACTTAAAATAGAAATTAGAAGCTTTATTTTACTATAGGATTTTAATTCAAAAAAATCAATGTAATGACAAAATTTGAAATGAATAGTGAAACATAAAAGTAATCCAAATGCATTATAAGGCAATTCTAGGTGTGGTTGTTTTATTTTGGAAATGAAATCAACAACACCTCAATTAAGAAGTTTCCAATCCCATTCGCACTATTCATTCAAGCAAACTTAAAAAACATTTGAATGAAAAATGAAATTCTCATCTAATAATTTGAAAGCATTCATAAGCCATTTTGCTGATTTGCATAAATTTAAGAATTAAACAAGTAACCCCAAATGGATTCTAATGATTTGGAAGTACATTTCATTATTATCTTTAAAAACTACTATTGTTTTAATGCATTCATCAATAATGAAAAAATTCAACAATACAAAGGGATACATATGCGAAGGTTTGATTCGGCACTCAAGTGCAAAATTTGGATTTCCATGTCAAATTCTCAAATATACTCATCACCTGACACCAATTATAAGACAGAAGATGACATTTGGCACTTGTTTTTACAAAAATGACTTAATTTATGCTTAATCTAACTTTCACGTAGGATAATACACTACTATAAAAATGTATTGAATTTCTTTTGAATTTTTTTACCACACAAATTGCAAGATCTTAGTTTTTGAAGTTATTGATTGAAGTTTTTTTTAACCTTGCCAACAAAATTAGTACAACAATTTGACTCACCTCTATACAAATATAATCATCTAAATTGATTTGTATCCAATTGTGTGTGTTTTTTGTCAAAAATGACATCCAATGCATTCAAATTGACCCTTATTCAGTTTTAATTTTTCATGATTGAGGCTCAATTTCAAGTATCATTTAAATTCCCGGAATATTCAACTCAAGATTCAAAAAATATGAGATATTGTGTGTTGATAGTAGGCAGTGACTACCTCTTTAGGATATTTAGTGACAAATTCTTTTAGGTACATAGTAACAAACTGTGTCACCATGCATCCAAAAAGTTTAAAATTTAAAAAAATTAATTAATTAATAATCTCCCCCTCTCCCTTCGATTTTCAAAAATTAATTAACTCCCTCTTCTCCCTCCCCTCAGCTACTTGTAATTTTCAAAAACCAAACTCACTACAATCAATATGGGACAAACTTCACTATATTCGTATTAGTATCCCATGTATGTGTATCCGTAGTCTTTGCCGTATTCTATATTTGTAAATTGTATCGTGTTTTGTATCTATATCCATACCCTTGTATCCGAATTTATATCTTGTATCATATCCTTTATCCATATTTGAATTGACTAGATTGTATTTGATGGACATCAATGGCTTGTTATCTTTTAAGAAATCAATGGTAGTTGGGGGGTGGGGCATTTAAAAATAATAATAAATCAACAATTCTTGATTTTTTTCACAAAAGAGGTTGGTTATTGAATCACAATCCAAAAGTGATAGCTTCTTTTGGGTGCATAGTGTATATGCATGTATTTTAATTTGCATCTACATATACATACATATCTATATCCTCATCACACTATGAAATGTATAGAGTAAACTTTGAGATTCATATTTGAATGACCTAATTTGTCATTTTATGACGAAATCAGTTAGTGTTATTCATCAAAACTAAAAACTTACAAAATTTTAAAATCAATCAGTTTGGTTAATACTAAATCTTGTTATTAATATTCTATACCTACATTTGTGTTCTAATGCATATATATATATATACATTTGTGTATATCCCAATATACTTGAATCTCAAGGGGATTGAATTTTTGAGGTGAAGGTATCCTCTTTTTTATAGACTATATGGTAGCCATTTTGAGTGCTTAATATGTATAGTGTGATTTTCACCAAAAGTGGTATTTGACCAAAAGTTGCATAGATTATTTATATTTATATTTATTTGATTTCTTGGATTCCAATTTTCAAAAATATTTCAGACACCTCACACAACTAAAATCTTAGTTGTGTCAAAAGAAATGAACATATCTAAAAATAACCTTGCAACAAGAGGATATCCAAACAATTGCAAATGATACACTTGCAAGATGTCATATATAAAGACTCAAATATGAGAATAATCACAATTCCAAGGGTGATGCAAAGCTTTCATAATCTAGACCAAGTACACAAAAATCCACTAAAAAAATAGAATCTCATGATTGCTAGTATTACAATCAAACTGCTAACAAAATGTCGTTTATAGGGCAATGAGTTAAATATTGAAAAATTATAATCTAAAATCCAACCTTACAACATAGAATTAAAATATCCTATAAATAGAGATATTATTTGATTTTGATTTCAAGTTATTTCTTTTTTGACTCCCAATAAGTTGTAGTATTAAAAAATCAATAGAACGCATCCTACCATTTGAGACATATTGTAAATTTGTAATGTAGTAGATCTGAATTTTTTAATCCATTTCAACATTCAAAGTATCAACTAAAAGATATAGAGGGTGGATGCTCATCATCAACTCATCCAACTTTAAAAGTTCAATGAGAAGCAAAGTGAACTAATTTCCATTAGATTAGTTACAATCTAATTCCCTCGCTAATTCTTCTTGTAAGTTCATAAAAAGGCACTGATGTAACAAATCTAATGGGAATTAGTTTGATCATAACTTAATTCCTAGTTCATCTTGTAAGTTGTGACCAAAAAATGAACATTGAAGAAAACTGAGCATGAAACTCAAAATTTATACAATATAGAGCCATATTGAATTTCATGTTTTGTATGTACTATCTTCATCTTAGATTGCAACATAATTGTAGACAAAGTGAAGGAAAAGGGTTCTTTAGCTTCTACAACAATTTGACCTATCTATTAGTCTATTAGTAGCGCGTACAAATTGTTATTAGGATTTGGAGCCCTATTGCTTTTGATCCAGACACTTGATAGAAAAAAAACTTGCAATTTCACTAAGCTAATATTCTCTCACATCTTGTTTCAAAATTTTGAAAAACCTTCATTAAAATTTGAATTTATAGTTTTGCACTCAAATTTTGTATCGTCATTATGGACAAATTTGGTCCTTTAAGGATTAAAATTTGAAGCCGGATCTAAATGATACTTTCAATTTTGAACACTTTCTAAGGCATAACTTACACTAGAAACAAGGGGGCTAAAAGAATCCTTCTTCAAACTACTTTGTTTGCTATTCTTCAAATTGCCTTGTTTGGATTGGTGTAAACCTTCAAAAGGGCATGAAATGGAAAAAATTATAATTAAAAAATTAAAAAGAAAGCCCCCCCCCCCTTCTAAAATTCTAGTAAGACCCACTTCAAAGAGGTGAATATGACTATAATGGGGGGGGGCTCAAAATTTGAAGACTTTTCTACCATATAGGAAAAAAAAAAACTCTATATAATTGAATCTTCTTAAAGGTCCATGACCTTTTATTTTATGGTACAAAACCATTTTCCAAAGACTTTTCAATTTGAGTCAATTAAAACCTTCAAAACTTTTTGGCCCCTCAACTTTGGATCTAGTATAAACTAGGCCTAAATTAACATTTAATTCTTCAAGGTCTTTGCATCCTAAAAAATGATGCGCTTTGGTCAAACACTCATGCTTGATTATAACTTTTAAACTATCTACTATGGATTTTGATTTAAACTTAAAAATGAGGCGTAATAAGTTGTTTCTTCACTCCACTTCAAACTTTGAAAAAATCCAAAAATTCAATGAATTTTTGCAACTAGAAGCTCTATGTGTTACAATCTCCAAATACAATATTGTATGTATTTAATTGATATAATTTACATATATGTATTTTATTGATATAATTTTATGTAAAAATTTCACTTTTTAAAATCATAATAATTTGATTTTTTTTGACAAAAATTAATTCCTAAATAAAAAGGGTTTATTCACACATGAAAACTATCAAAAATTTATTGATCAATTATATAAAGTCTAAAATTAGTCCAATGGTGGTAATTTAATTAAAAAGTCATCACAAAGGGTGTTTTGAGTGTAGAAAAAGAAACCAATTACTTGAAAAGTTTTCACATTATTTTCTATAGTCATGTTTATCTCTTCAAAAAAATTCAAATTAATTTATATCTACCAACTTATTTTTTTGTATTTTTTTAAAATTATATAAGTGATTATTTATTACAAAATTAATAGAACTTTGTCAAATTGATAGATAATGTTCAAGTAGTCTTACGTAACAACAACATTACATTGAAATTTGAATATGATATTAACCCCTATTGCTTCGACGTCCAATTTTTGGACGATGAACAGATTGAATTTTTTTTTTTCATTCTGCTTGGATGAAAGTCATCCAAATTTGTGGAGATACTTTATTAAGTTCTTGTCCTATCTAATGGTTGGATTTGGTGTTGTTTGAGTACATATTTTTCTAAAATTACAAATGCAAAAGAATGTCAATTGGTTGATAAAGCCAAAATTGCATTGACTCTAGTTCAAAATTGGATTTGCAAAAATGAGATCATAGATTTTAAGAATACAAAAATTTCAAAAAATCACCATGTCAAGGGAACCTCATTTCAAATGCATTCCAAAAAATTTTACTTAAAAAATGAAAATATTCTGCTTGTAATCAAACTTAGAAGGAATTTCAAAAAAATTCTTTCAAAATTTATAAAAAAAATATCGGTATTAGCATTGGTGAATCTAACCGTATAGATAGAATCTAAAACTCAAAATCTAAAACTTTTATTTGTATATGAATTTCGAAATATTTTTTCAAATAGTACTTTATGATGATTTTTCCAAATCTTCAATTCTGGAGAAGGATCTAGATGATTAGGGGTTAAAGGCTAAATTGAACTATCAAATAAAGCTTAATTATGTAGCAATGAAAGTGGTCTTTTAAAGATAAAATTTAAAAATCTTTCTAAAAGTGTTGAAATTAGTTTTGATCATCACCTTCCAATGTTCAAAGTCATTATTCAAACATAGTTGTATGAATCAAACAATCTAACATGTTAACAATACTATGTAAAGAAAATTACTATTTATTGTGCTCTTGTTTGTACTTGTAAAAAATAGTGCCTTGAGACCCTCCTTTCTCTTGGTATTGATTTACATATTCTTTTCAAATTGAGTTTTCAAATTAAAATATTTTACACAATAGGTTAATGACATTTTTATTCTTTAAATACTCTACAGGCTTTTGAATTAGGATTGAATCTTCAGGGCACATTATGCACGTAGAAATTAATTACTTATATGACCATTTTGAAATAAGTTTTAAAATGTATTCTTGTGGACTTAAGAATAACTAAATTGACTTATAGGACAATTATAAGCTATGCCTTTCCTTAATTTGTATTTTTTGGAGGTTTATTTTGACTTAAAATTTTTTAACTTTCTTTCAACCGTAGGTGAGTGAGTTTTTGTGTTAAATTATGAAGCAAGTATGATTTTTTTCTAAATTTATATATTTGAGAACACCTTCATAAGATATAAAAGAATTATGTTTGGTAAGTGCCCTAATTCTAAAAATGATCAAACTTGGGGTGCAATTAGAACTTGAACCTAATATAGGATCTAAAAAGAATAAACACTTTATAAAGCCCATAATTAATGAATCTTGAGTCAAAGTGTCAAAATTGTGATATTGTCAATTTGTGTTTGCATTTGTAGAGTACATGAAGCTTAAAAACAACATTAATGAATTTTTCAAAATCCATACAACACAAGGCCCATCCAACCATGTAGATGTGTATATCCTTAGTTTTTGTTTTTTTTGTTGTACAATTTTAGAGGTGATAGTTTAGGAGTTTGGAAGTGGAGGAGAAACAATTAATTTTACTTTTGAAGTGCTTAGACACAACTGAAAACACAATCACTCTACATAGACCCACAACTAGTTTAAAGTAACAACATCTAATATTGCTTTAGTGGAAATTTGAGCATGATTTCCAATATTAAATTGTGATATTTTTTGTTGAATCTTGTAGGTAGTGAAAAAGAGATTTTAGATTCTCCTAAATTTTCTAGGTACTATATGAATAAACAACAAGTTTCCAAATTATTTGAATTAAGCTCACTTAAAATCAACCCAAGGCCTCATAAACAACGACTATACATTTTAAGGTAAGATTAAATAGGAATGGATTTCAAAAACATGTCACAATTATGTACAATTACTCTAACTCATCACATGATTCTTCTTGTCAATCATTTTTCTAGTCTACATAAATAAATTACCATATTCCAAAAGTGTGAAAAAACTCTTGAAAACTAGAGAAATGACCAAATTTTGTGTTTTTTCTTTCATTTATATTTAATAGGAATTCCACATGACCAAAATTAAATATAAATTGGTGGGCTCACCAAACAGAAATCTGGCTCTCCAGAAATTGTTACAAATCGCCATGAAGTTTGAGAAAAAGCCATAATAACAACTTCCAATTCTGCCACATCTGCACATTCAACAAAATGATGCTAAGTATTTATTGAAAGCCTATGCTTTGGTGCTAAGTTATCTACCATGTATTTTTCTATTTAGTGTGGCAATTAATTGTTCTAAGATTAATGTAGATTGGTGCCATTTTCAGCCCCATGATGGACACTAAATCAACATATGTGTGTAAAAATTGCATTCAGTGTGGCAATTGATTTTTCTAAGGTTAATCTAGATTGGTGCAATTAGACTTTGGGGGGACTTTCATATCAAGATAGTCTTCTTCAAATCAAAATTAATATAAAATATTATTTATTTATTTTAATTTTTTTTTTTTCATTTATCCATCTAAAAACATTATCCATGTATTATTCTTTAGGTCATTTACTCCCCACTTTTACCCCGTACATCGTAAATTTGGAGATAATTACTTTAAAATGCAAGATAATTAGTCAAATACACTGAAATAGTTATTTAAACTATTAATCTCAAGGACATACTATTCCATGTTGGTTCTAGTTGTGGTATTGTAGCATTTGTGGTGTGCAATGGTGGCATTGTTACATTGGGCATCCTAATTCTGATGCCAACTAATTATCCACCTATATATACTACATTTTGGTATAGTGTTGGTTAATACTTTATTTTTCCACATACAACAATTTACATCTATATTAAAAGGATATTGGCAAACAATTCACTCTTTGTTCAATGAAATATTGAATCAACATTAATTGGTGCCACAAGGCCACCTTGAACATATGTGGTCTCACTTGGTCCCACAAGGCCACTAGGCTAATAGAAAAGAGGTTCTTGGTGCTATAAGACCTTCTTTCTACTAGAACAACACATTTCAAAGATAAATGTTGTACATAAACATCTTTTGTCATAATTATTTATTTATTTTATACTCACCTCCAAGAGTAGCAATCTCAATATTTTCATTTTGCATTAGGTGCACATGTACCAGTGGCTTCAATCCCTGCAAGTGGACCATTCAAGATACTAATAAATTGAGCCTTAAATACATAAGAAGGTTTGAAACATCAAATTCATTAAAAATGTTTGAAGAATTGTAGGTGATATGTTTTTTTTATTCTTAGAAGATGAATGAATTAGAAAACCTTTTCTGCAATTGCTATGCAACGTTGTTGCAAATGGAATGCAGATGTTTGTAGACCAACACTAGGACCCCAAAGAAGATGGGTGTTCAGTCCACCAGTGAGAGAGTAGAGACAACAACAATTGCCACATATGGCCACTGCGGTGCCACTATCAACATAGTGCAAGCGTGTACCTTGATATCCCACCACATACCTACATGCAACTCATATTATAAAACATTTTTTTGTCATTTTTTGTCATATTTTAAATTATTTTACTAGTTTGTTACATTAAAGAAAACATCAAATTTTGACTCTTTATTACAAACTTGAAGCAAATGTCATTTCAAGAGTCTTCTAGAGTTTACTTCATGCATGAGGCAATAACGGTAACACATGTCAAAGATGATAGAGCTATTCCTAACAATTCTTCATTTACAATTTTCAAGTTGCCCTTCAACCAATATTTATTTATTTATTTTTGATGTTAAATAATTTAGATTCAAAATTTTATTTTTACATTCAAAAAAAATTCTTAAGAAAAAAATTAATTTAAAATTATCTATGAGATTTAAAATGTTCCTAGATGATGATGGTAATTATAGAATAAATTATTTTTGCACTTCTGTTTAGATTTCAAAATATATTGCAACTTTAGTTTGGTGAACATCTCAAACAAAAATATGTCTTAGATTTTTCACTCTTATAGGTTAATCAACTAAAGAACTCAAATTACACATTGGTAAGGAATGTTGTGTAGATGAATAATAGTTGTAGAAGACTGGTGATTGTCACAACTTTGAGATTCCTTGTCACTCACTTAATATATCTTTAAAATTTAATCTCTAAATAGTCAAACATCTACTTGGTGGATGATGATTGTTTTGGAAAGTATATGTCACCTACTCTATATTTATTGAAAAAATATTCAAGAAAAGACATGCCATATATCAATGGAAAGACAAAAGAATGCTCTAGGTGCAAATACTATAATATGAATCAATGATGCAGACTTTAAAGTAACTATAATTATTTATTATGTTTTTTTTAACAATTTGATGTTTTTAATTCAAGTAATTATAGTTAATAATGAGTTTTGATTTTAGTTTTGAGTATCCACTTGTTTCATTGAAAGTTTCCAAGAAGTTGAAGGAAGATGTCTCCTTTTGATAGGCTCAATCATATAGCATGTGCTCTAATTATGAGTATTGATTTTGCCATTAAGATAGGCACATCCATTATTAATACCCTCAATCTAATTGCTTATTTATCTTCATTTGTCTAACTTTTTAAGGATTGAAATGTTAGACAACTATAGATAAGAAGGCAATTAGATTGAAGATCCATAATGGATATGCCCAATTTGAGTCTAGTATTTGGATTGTAGTATGCCTTTTGCCCTTTGATGATCATAGAATTGTAAGGTTTAGCACCATGCTCAAGTTATGTAGTAACATCAAGGACTTTCTTTCATTTATTTTAGGTAGTGCAAAAAGCAATATTCACTAGAGTGATGAAGCTATTTTTCATCCATGAAAATGGAAGAAACCTACAATATATGGATGAAAATATATTTATTCATCCAAAAGAGTGTACATTCATCTATTGAAAAAGAAATAATATCTTGCCAAATATTCTCCAGAAAATAATTTGCATCACTTTTTAGTGAAAATTTGCTCTAAAATAAACCTTGGTAACATAATCAAGATTCTAGAAATTGCAAGATAACTTTTTTACTTGTATACTTTCTATATCCACATAGGTGTGCAAACTTTGCCATTGAATCATAGAAAGAGGGTCTTATACAACCACAAAATTAAAAAAACAAGTTTTGCACTATCGACCCTATGTGCACTTGGAATGTATATACAAATAGCAACTATCTTCAATGCTTTAGGTAATTATACCTAATAGTTTTTTAAACAACTTGCATAGGTGTTAGGTGTATAGCCTCTATTCATGAGATTTAAGGGTCAATTTTGAAAACACCTATTTTCATCATTATTTATTATGTGGTTTCAAAAAAATGCATATTAATGGAATCTACAATTCCCTATTTACTTCTAATAAGATTCCACAAAGATTTAAATAGTTTAATGACAAAATTCATGCTTAATTTGCTAATTTGGTCACTAATAAGTTCATTTTTTGATGAATTAATTGAGATGTAATAGAACATATGAACTAGATGAATGTGACTTGGTTACACATCAAAACCTTTAACTAAATGGTTTGCTAAAGATGTGTGCATCCCCCAAGTGGATGTGCCTTGATTGTAACTTTCAAAATAACCATTTTTGGTATTTGGTATAAACTAAGAAAATGAAGCTTAACAATTTAACAAGTTTTTAATTACTCCATACTATAATTTTGGAAAAATTAAAAATTGATAGAATTATTCCAATTGCAAGCTCTATAGATTAGAATCCAAATTACATAATATTGGGTGTATTTCATTTGTATTTTTTTTTGGTAAATGGTTTTTTAATTTAATTTATAAAGTGATGTTTTAATCCTAAATTCATTTACAATATATTTTTCTAATTTTTCTAATATATATTGTAATTGATATAATTTTATTACTTTAAAAAATCATAATAATTTGATATTTCTATAAACAATCATGAAAAATTCAAAATCAATAAAAAAAAATACATTTTTTCACAAGTGGAAAATACCAAAATTTAATATACATTAGGAATATATAAAAGGATAAATTTATCTTGATAGAGGCATTTGACTTACAGGTTATTTGCAAGTTTTTTTTGGGTGTAAAATATATATAATAATTAATTGATAAATCTCCACACTAGTTTTCATTATTATTTGTACATCTTGAAAAAAATTCAAAATTAGTTGAATTTTTTTTCTATATCTATTAATTTGTTTTCACTTTTTGCAATAGAATTATAACAATGACATAGTTTTACAAAACAAATTGAATTTTCTTACAATGAAAAACAAGTACTAAAATCATAAGATTGATATTTGAATACTGTCTAGAAAGTCTAAATGTAGCTCAAACATTATGCTTGACCATTTTGCAATGAATATGGTCCTTTAGGAGTTAAGTTAGTTCATCTTTGTAGTTCCTAGTTTGATTAGAATTTTTTGTGGGGATCTCTAATTTCCATTAGAAAGAAACTAATGTGACATTTTCTTTCTAATGGAATACACTATCCATTTGGGGTCAAAAAACTTCAATATTAATTTTTCTTGAACTAAAGAACACTATGTGATTCTAAATGAAGGTTCATAAATTTAACACAAGGCCTAAACATGTTCCCCCCTTGGTGGGAATTTGATTTTTTTTTCAATTAGGTGCTTGGATGAAAAGTTGTTGCTTGCAACTTTCAAGCAATATGTGCAAAACCCTTCCTCCACTTCTAAAATTTGGCATGTATGTAACCAACATAATATAGGATACAATTGTCACAAAATAACCACATGTACCACAGAAATCTCACTCTTGGAAGTGTTAAAAGTTTGTTGACCATATCAAGCAAGGTCTAAAAAAAACTTTCTTTTTAACTTCAAATACTATAATCTTTCAATCTACATGGTAAAAAATTTGAATTTTTTTCACACATTCCCATGGTAGTCTAGTAAAAATTCATATAGATTAATTTTTAAGAAAATAATCTGAATGCCCTCCAAGGTGGCAATTTTTTGCCCAAAATGAGCCTCGGTCCTTTAGGGTTTAGTTTTACCCCTCTTATCATAAGTTTAAAAAAAATTCACAACTATTTAGACCTTCTATTTCTATTGTAAAGAGTAAAATATTCAATTATTAATTTTTTATATATCTAATTGTAGAATCTTGGACTTCACTAATATAAAAATGTATGGAAGAAATTTCACAAGCTTTGATTGTGTGGATTGCAAGATATATGCATTTAAAATGAATAAAATGGAATTTTTGGCACCTTGTGTGATTAGATTATAAGATTTTTGAATCTTCAAGATTATTGCACCATAGATTTTGAATTAATTATTTTTTTCTTGGAAGAATTGGATTGAAAATTCAGGAAAAATAAATTCAAAAAATAAAAGATAGAAGGAAGATCTAAATGATTAATAGCTCTAAGATGGAATTCAAGAACACTAATTTCAGTGGTAAAACTATTTTTACAATCAAATTAAATCTTTTAGAATCTTTTATTCATTTTGAATTTTGAATTTAAAGTTCTAAAACAAATCCAATACGCTATTTCTTCAATAAGATACAATGATTGCCCTTAAAACAAAATGCTCTATAAAATCCACATCACCAATCCAAATGGAATGAATAAAATCTTTCCATATAGACAAAACTATAATCTATGATATATAAATTTAAGAAAAAAAATTTCAAGTATTTTATATATTTTTTGCTACAAGGAAAACTCCATTTTGTACAAAGGTTGGCATAACTTTTGCTCCTAGGTAATGACTCAAAAAATAAACTATATATTCCTAGAAAGCTAATGTGTTTCCTATATCGAAATACTCTCAAATGTTAGGCAATTTTGTTGATAATTTGAGAAACTAGGTTAATCTTGTAGTTCAATATTCATCATGCTATTTGAGTCAATGAAGAATTTTGGGTTTTACCAAGGATACAACATGTCATTGGTAAGGGTTTATCATGAAACTAGTGAAAATAAAAGATACCATGACTTCTCTTAAAATAAATTAACTTTTTGTGCAATGATCTAGTTTAGCTTCTTACATAGTATTCTATGAGAAGATTCTTTTTTTAATGTCAGAATCAAAGAAAGTTAACCCTTAACAAGATAAATTTTACATCATCAATATTCACTTTTTCAATCAATGAATTATTTCTTAATTTACATGTCATACTAGAAACAAAAAAAATCATCAGATTCTTACAGTACTATCTGTGTATGGTGCAGAGAAAATATTTGAAAACAGGATATTTTTTTCCCAATGCATTGAAAATTAGCAACCAACTGCACAGTCCTTTGGGACCACTTTGGATACAAAAAAAAATTATCACTTTAAAACTATTAATTTCAAACCCTAAAAAGGTTGAGCCCAAAAATATGAAACTAGGTCATGAGCTTGCAACGTAGTTGGGAAACCCTACAAATAAATCTCATTGCACAGTCACTAGAAGAATTTGATTATCCAATCCAATCCATAAGGCAGGGTCGACACACATTGTTGAATGTTGATTAATTGTGATTCCCCCAAAATAAGGTTTGGCAAATGGTAATTTTTTTTCTTTTCCATTTTGCATTACTTTTTCCCCCCTTCTCCATACAAGTTTTGTCTTTGCAAAATAAAATTCCCAAAAAATCCCCCACAATCTATAGAATTATTTCCCATTGCACCGACCCTACAACTACATACCCAAGAACCACACAGACTGAGCAATGGATCCAATAAGCAAATGTTTTATTCCATTTCTGTTTTCTCCACAATTCAAACAATAGAGTACCCACCACAAGAATTGGTTTGCCAATTTTCTAACCCTAAAAACAACGCAATGACCTAAAAGTGCGTGTCCGATGGACAACAAACAATCCTTCTATGTAAGAGAGAAGTGCAAATGTTCAATCATCTTTAGAATTTGGTATGAAAAGGGGAGGTTAACCTCCAATAAGTATTCTTCATTTTATTTTATCCTTCAACAACAACCTAGTCACCGTGGAAATCAACATGTTTTG
Source organism: Rhytidiadelphus loreus (assembly GCA_947034895.1). NCBI lineage: Eukaryota > Viridiplantae > Streptophyta > Bryopsida > Hypnales > Hylocomiaceae > Rhytidiadelphus > Rhytidiadelphus loreus. Next base: position 31,141,667 of record OX344761.1, read on the forward strand.
TCACCACGTGAATTGTTGGCTTAAATAAAAAATGCAAAAGCACTCATTGGAAGACAAACTACTGCAGAAGACGTTCCCTTCTCACACAAAAACTTGGAAGATGAATATCATAGTTGCACTTCTGACCCACATGGAGAGATCCTCTTTGTCATTCATCGTCCAAAAAACGTCCTCCGCGTCGTCGTTTATGGGTTAAGCAAATGATTCACATGCTACCACCAAAACAAAAAAGGATCATCTCCACAACGACCAACCGAGCGTTTTAGGGCTAATGCATTCAGACGTCAACAAAGATTATAAGCACAAGCACAAAATGGAGGTGGGAAGGTACGTACTCAGGGCGTGTCATATTCGGGGAATTGCTTCGGTCAATCTGTGCTTCGTGATTGCTGTTCTCCTCGACACTTGAGAGCTTTCTGCAGAGAGGTGAATGGTGCCAAACCCTAAAAAGTCTGCAAAAAAAAAATGTTTCTTTCTTACAATCTTGGAGCGTTAAAATCGTTCAATGTTTCCTTTGTTTGTCACACACAATCGCTTGAATGATTTGATCCGATGCTGTCTTGGCTGTATATATGAGAGTTACAATGTGCTTGTTGTTCGGTAACTTAAGATCCAAGCATGAACTGTTGAATGATCGTTCAATCCTCATTTCTAAATTACACAACTGAATGTTCACGATGAGTAATTTGTTGGGAATCAAATTGATCACCGGAAACAACACATTCAACACAGGCAAGCTCTCTGGCTGCGTCAAGAAACTTCCAGCTTCGAGAAAAGAAAAGAAAACATCTAATAACGTAGACTATCTCCAGTTGTCTTTCTCTGAAAACACGAAGCCCTAATAAGTATGTTGAAGGTAAGGTAAGACAAAAGTGGAAGGAAGACATGAGAGCGGTCGGTTCACGCTTTCCATTCAAATGGGCCACATCAATTGTAACTGCCAACAATTTAGAATAGAATAATAAGAACGGTAAGGTGAAGGCACCCAAAAGCATCCATGTACCTATTCATGTACCTTAGATTGCCTCTTAATCCCAGAACGATGCAAGGGAACCTTAGAAGTTTTAACCCTAGAACGATGCAGGGGGAACCTTGGCAACGACGCTAGCGTGCGAGCGGGGAGCGGGGAGCTTGTGAGCTGCGAGCGTGAAGCTTGTGAGCTTGGAGCCTTAAAAAAAATTAATCAACATTTTTACAAATATAATTTTTTTTTGGAAGAAATTATTTGAAGTTAAAAAAAACTTACTATTTTTAGTAAATTTTAGGACCCATAACCGCTCCCCCTATGACCGTGTATTTATAGAATATTTGTACCTAAATTCAGAATTTCCATATTCTGTGTAAAATATTTAAACCTTTGTTTTCAGTTGAACAATTCAATTGTCCCAATACAATTCGAATAGGTACCTACTTACAATTTCTCTAATAAATATACTATAATATATAAAGCAAATTTACTTACAGAAATTGATGTCGGTACATATATCCTAGCTTCTACTATTGCTAGTGTACATGATCAATCACTCTAAATCCAATATAGAGATTTTGGCCATTAGTATACTTTATAGCCTCACGGGATTTTAATTGAGGTCACTACATTGAAGGCTCACTAACCTTTCGCAAATATGCTCCACCTTTAAGGAAAGGCCTGTATTTTTGGAAAAAAATTTACAAATTTACAAAGGCTTCTCTCCCCCCCCCCCCTCTCCAAATAGAAATAATGTGTAAACCAATGTGGAAAAAAAAATGATAAACATATAATGAGTAAGCAATGGAAATGGTTCAGGGATTATTAACCGAATCCCCCCCCCAAAAAAAAGAGTGTAATTAAAAAAAAATTATAAACAATGAAAAAAAAAGGAAATTGGAAAAAAAAAATTCATTTAAAAAAAAATATAAATGAAAACAAAAAAATAATTAAAAAAAGGATCATAAGGAACTTACATAGAAATCAAAAGTATAGGCCGTTGAACATTAATGAATATAACATTCATAGGTCCACTGTTACATTTAGGCTTTCATTTTAGAGCTTAGCCATTCGTAGCTTCATTTTCTAAAACGATTCACTAATGACGGACACTCATACATTCTAAGAATGCATAAATATCTTGAAATACATCCACGTCAAATGATTAGTGAATGGTACTAAATGTCATTTCATTTGTACCAAATGAAATACACATAACTATGTGGACACGATTCCCTCTGGAATTGTAATGATCCCTGCTTTAACTAGAAGATGCTTCAATTCATTGAAGCTATAACTTGGTGCATGAATGAATTTGTCCTCCTCCATGTTCATCTTGCAAAAGTAGCGGAACAAGTAGTACAAGTGTTTGCAATTCATGTACTGTTGGCGACCGCCAATAGATGAAACAGCCATGCTAATAAAGTCTGGGCAAGTGCACGATGGATACATACCCATTGTAATTCGGTACACATTTCGGTTATGCTCTGCCCCGGTCTCCAATGACACAATTGCACCTAGCCCTGGAAATGGCAACAATGTTACCCCAAGTATTTCTCCTTTAACATTTCCAGCACTCTCCCACTTATTCCGTTGTTCTATAGTTGGTGCATTTGTGATTCGCCGTATTGTTCGATTGTTTCGGACCGTTGGATACATATGACCATCAGGTGGAGGTGGTTGATCATACAATACGCTCTTGAATATGTTGGATATATTGAAGAGTCGACGAGGAGATAAGATAGGGTGCTCTTGAAGTCGAAAGCCAGCATGCTGCAGTAATAATGTCTCCTCCCGAGTTAGATTAGTTCCAGTTAAAACAGGCCATTCCTCTGGTACCTCAGGCCAATCTATTATCCACTTGCGCTTAGTTCCTTTGACACATCGTTCAATGTCATCTGCACAAAACCAGAAATCTGCTAGCACCTCACGCTTAGTGCCGTAATCTTCTTTTTTTCCACGATAGGTAGGAGCAGGTGTTCCTTTTCGACCTTTTGATATTTTAGCAGTACACCTTATATTCGATCCCCGTTGTTGAGCATGACATTTTGCGTTAGATTTCTGACTAATCCTTGCAATGTGCCACTTCGAAGTGTCACAATCACTTTCAAAAGCAACTGTCACATGTGAAGAAGTGTTCCCTTCAGGTTGTTTACTGCTGTCCCTAGAAGAGTCAACAAATGCCGCTCTAGACCGCGTTCTGACACGAGGTTGTGAAAAATTCAATTTATCAGGTCTATGTGAATCTCCTGCATCGCCAATAGGTACGTCCAACTTCCTCTTCGTACTTCCAAATACTTCTTCTCCTTCCAAATGGGGTATGCGAGTTCCAACACCTTCCGATCCTGGTAAAGTATTCAATGCCTCTGCAATTTTCTTGGGATCTCCACTACGTCTTGCAGCTCTCAACTTTAACTCTCCTTTTGATGGACCACATCCAGATGCATGTCCCTTCAAGTAAGCACGATAGTTTGTCATTTGCATCCACGCACGGATGCTGTCATCACAAGTGGCATCAAATAAATTGTTTCCTCGGTTCCCAGACATTTGAAGCCACTTGTTATGAACGGTTTCTGATAAGTTGCACGAAGGCATGTCCGCCATCTCCTCCAAACTGAAACCCTACAAATGCAACATAATATACATTTAGGGTCTCACATTCAATAAAACATGATCCAGTCCACTGCAGTTGGACTATTACCGAACAAAATGCAATGTCCAGGTCACATAAAGTCAATGTCATTTTATAGGAAATTGAAGATCACCTTATATTACACCTTCAGAAACAACCATTATAAGAAAATCCAACTCCAGGTTCAAACATCCTAACCATTTTGAATGACAAATTCTATATTTTTTTCCTTCTACATAAACCGAAATTGGGGGTATTGAGTGGGGACCCCAAAACCTTAGTCGGGTCCGACTAAGGTATTTGGGTTGCCTCACAGTACCCCCATTTACGGTTTTAGTAGGAAAAAAAAAAAAAATTGAAATTCAGGTTACTCTAAACTTCTGCTCTTAACCCATAATTGCAAACAAATAAATTAAAATAAAATTTTTGCACAGTTTTCCCGATGTTACAAAACATAGTAAATCTCAAATGGGAATTGAGCTTACCATTTGCATGAAGCCTCCCCATTGCCTATACCGAAAATGCCAAAAGGCAAGCCAATGGTCTAAGTGATGAAGTGCATCTTCAGTGGTAGCTCCAGATGATAACCACCATGACCGAATTGCAAGAGATTTCGTCTCTGCGTCCGCCATACTCTTTGCATCTTTGTATTGTTTACATAGTACATTATGTTGTTGTTGGAATACTTCCTTGATGTACTTCTGTGTGTGCTTCTGCAGTGAAGTACTCCAATGCAACAAGCAAGTCCTCTCGCGATTTTCCATTTTTTGATTTGGAAAACCACTACCATAAATGATACGAACTGCATTCCAATTGGCCATAGCGCTATCTGCCATGAACCCCTTGAAGTTTGGATATTCTACTCCGTGTCGTGACATGACTGCATTCAAGCATTTCCAAAAAAGCACTTGTACCTCAGTATCTTCCGACTGCATATCGCATGTTGCAATTGTCATCACTTTCTTGTAATCGGAATCGTACACGTGGCAAGCCATTGTGGTCCACTCCTTCACACGCTTCACGTGGTCAAACATCATCCACGCATTTTCCAGATTCCCTCCGGGCTGCATGCGCTTCACCAGGTCCACTCCACTTCCAGGTCCTTCAGTGAGCATCTTGAATATGTACACCTTCTCCTTCCCTTGGCCTGGGAAGATGCTCTCATGAATGAACTCAAATTTTGACTCTTTCTTCATGGTCATAATGTTGTCGATCACGCCTCCACGGTTGTTAGAGCGAAAGGAAGATATCACATTACGGATGTTCGGACTACTCAAGTACTCAAACCTATCCATAACCTCTTCTAGTTCTTGTCCTTTCAACATCTCTTTCTCTCCTTCACCGTTGTGAAACAAATATGTTGTTAAAAAATCTTTGCTAGCAGAGAGAGCAATTGCCGAGTTTGTTGTGGTTGGTGTTTTTGCCACTTGCTCTGCTATGAGTCCACAAATCTTTTCTGTAGAATCTCTGTACATGCCTTTTGCTACTGGGTGAGAATGATCTCCAATATGAATAGCGGCCCTACTCATTTTCGGATTCTCACTATAGCAGTAGTAAATTCTAGCATCACATGTGTGCAAGCACGTAGGTGTCAATTTGCAAAGCTTGCAAACTAACGTACAATCTTTAGGAGCACTGTCCCCTTCTGCAAATGGGAAGGTCGTGTAACCAGTCCACTCTGTTTCATTGCGTTTAGAAGCCCTCTTCAAGTAATCACACTCTGGATTTACACAAGCAAGATGACCAGCGCAGTATGATTTACGGAACTTCAGCTTATCAGAGTTGTGAATGTTTGTGGTCAATACCTTGCACCACGGATGCCCGTTATAACGCTTGTCCATCCCTTCCAAATTCCTAGCTGCTGATGAAGACGAAGACACCCGACATGGAGGCAATTCAAAGATGACATCTCCGTTGAACACAGGTGGAAGGAATTGCACTTGATGGTGGTTAATGGCATTCAAATCCATTGTTGACAATTCGTTTCTAGACCGATGCATGCCACTTAGTCTTCTCAAAGAATCCATTATACTTAATCTATCAACTGGACTCGGATACAATGGAGGACGGGACAACAACGAAGTTGCAGGACTATTTGATGGGGTGCCAGAAAATGAATGAACAACATGCTTCTCGTTTGGATCCTTCTCTACAAATCGTGGTTTTTTCTGTAGAGTAAGATCAGGTGACTCTCCTTCCGATTCGCTAGACAACTCAATGATGGGATGCAATTGCTCAACCTTCACCGCATTCAGAATTATTGTTGGAGACGGGACCGGCAAAACTTGACAAGGAGGACTACGGAGAACTGCATGGTTGACATATGGCATATCCACTGTCGAATTATCAGATTGCCGACTTAGAATCTCAGTTGATGCGGCTATCATGGAAAGAGGAAGACCATAAGCTCTATAGTTTCCTGAAGCAAGATACCAACAATGGCCTTCCTCTTCTATAGACTTCACAACAGGAATAGACTCTTGGTGCTCGCCAGATTCTGACTTTCTCTCTTCTTCAACATAGATGGAAGACTCAACAAATCTAAACCTTACATGAAGCAAATGACTTAGTACTCTAGCAAATCCTCCCTCCTCAACTGGAAACACAAGTGGAATCGTATGACCATCTACTCTAACGCAAGCCATGATGATGAAATACACTCGTGTAGAACTGAAAACTCAACAAACCGATACTTACACTGAGGTGGGGGAATGACTGAACTGAGTTAAGTACTACATCATGTACGCATATATTACCATTCAAAATAGACCAGAACATGTACATGAATAGTGGATTCTATATCATTCAGTATGTGTAAGTGGGGCTACCAAAGAAGCCGCCATACATTTAATTCCCTACCACTTTATAAAGCACGTCATTTAATGCATTTAGGCGGCTCTAGCATTCACCTTTCACCAAGGGACATGTAGTAGTTGGGTTAACATTTATTTTCCATAAATGGATACATAGATCGTGTCTAAAGTAGCCATAGTCCAACTTTAGTACCGCGTTTTTTAAAGGTCGCGATCAAAGCGTTTAGGCGACTCTGGCAAGGACCTTTACAATGCATGCCATCAATTGATCTGACAGAGTCATACTTATTATGAAAAATGCCTCTACTTCTCCACAAGAATCTAGGAAAGCTTACTGTGAAAGTTAAGTTAACATTGCCAAGTGGGAGGGCACCTCTTTAAATGAAATGTTAGCTATAATTACTTCTACATTCTTAGGGCGGCGCGTGAAGGTCTTATGGCTTTTAAATTCTCTTTAAATGAAATGTTAGCTATAATTACTTCTACATTCTTAGGGCGGCACGTGAAGGTCTTATGGCTTTTAAATTCTCAGGGCGGTGTGTCAGAGGAATGTAATCAATGAGGGGATGGGACTATTGTGCTTTTGTGTATAAGTACTCTCCACTTCTTCACTAAAGAGACACTCTTGTTCTTGTTTTCTGAAACCACGTTTGCTTTTGAGAGGCCCTTCCGTCCATTTCTTTCATGTATGAGCTTATGCCCATAGATAGTGATAGTGTTACATTTGTTATTCCGAAGTTGAAAAGCAAACGCAAGAGGCGTAGTTCTTTGTATTTCTCATCTCCAAAAGCGCTTAGGATATCTAGAATGAATCGTCCAAAGAGGGTGGCGTCCAAGATTGCTCAATCAAATCCAGGGAACTTGCAGAAAGTCCTTCGCTTTGAAGCTGGAGGCAGCGGTGTGGAAGAGAATGTCGAAGTGCAGAGCTTGGACTCACAACAAGTGATGTCGGAGGACCCTAGTATTGTACACTACATTCCAAGAGATGAGACAGTACTGCAAGTAAGTACATTCAAATTCCTTTTCCTTTCTTCAATAACCATTTCTAGTTCGGGATTGTTATTTTGGAAAAGTGAATTCTTCCTTATACAATTAGTTCAAATGCATGTTTCATTGTACAAGCATTATAGGAGCATATGAACATTAGTTGCATGTGAACTCTGTATAATGAAGAGGATACAATATTAAATACTAAACATGTATGATATGGGAAAAATGTTCTGCGAATAGCTTTCATGTTGTCAACTATCATAATGTTCTGTCCATTACATGTTATCAAGTTCCTTTCATTTGTAACACATCCATTTGTAATGGATGAGAAGGATTCATTTGTACTTGTTTAGAAGCCTTTTATGTTCAAGAATAGTTTAATATCATGAGCATTATTTATAACATAACAATTTTGGAAATTGTTATATAATATTCATCTATTAATATTAGGTAACAATATATTTAAAATAATGGTCAACCTATTTCATTTAATGATCAATGTATATTAGTGAATATTTACTATTTCCCAGAAATGTTGTACATGATATATATTGGAGTCAAAAATCATACCAAAAAATTAAATTATAGTATGAACACATACTATAATGTGACTAGAACTTTACCCAATAGCAATTTCACGCCTATTTCCTGGATGTTCGGCACATTTAGATCCTTCATTGTGTCTCATTCCTGCTTGGATGGAAGTCATCCTAATTTTTTGTAATACTTCATTTAGTTTTTGTCCTAATCATCGGCTAGATTTGGTGTTACTAGAATATATAATTTTCTAAATTTAAAAATGCATATATATGTCAAGTGATCAATTTGCATTGACTTTAGATCAAAACTAAAAGTGTAAAAATGAGGAAAAAAATGGAAAAGTCAAAAAAATTTAAAAACCGCCTCATGAAGATAACATTCCTCCTAATCAAATAAAACAAGTTTTACTCAAAAAATGATAATATTTTAATCGTAAGTTAATTTAGAATGAAATCTGAAATATTTTTTTCAAAATTTATAGAAAACAATTCGTGATAGTTTTAGTACATCTAACCGTAAGGATTGAATTGACAAATTAATACATACATTGGTCATTTGTATATCGATTCCAAATATTCTTCAAAAAAGAAGTTCCTAATGTTTTTTCTAAAGTCCTCGAAAATGACCATTTTCTCTTCAGAAATTCCGAAGATATTAGTTTGCTTAGTCCAAGCTGTGATTACTGTTTATAGTATACAATTAAAGCCACACGGCGGTAGTGAGGACAGCTCAGTACTTGCGGAGTTGCGGTTGTTTTTAGAACGTATGAAGAATGATCATGGGGACTCATAGATAGAACGGGGAGAATAATCTTTCCAAGTAACTTTACCAAAAGCAACAAATCTAAATCACGAACTGCCAGTGATTTCGGGAGAATTACCTTTCCGGGAATCTTGTTCATGCAGCTGCCGCCGAGCCTTTGCTTGCCGGTGAACCACTCGTTCAAATTCCAGGCATCATCTACTTCTTGGGTCCGTGCTACGTGTTTCAAATATAAGATGTCGACTAACAAATACAGCCATCTCTATCTGTCTCGTTGCAGCGCCAGGCAAGCCAAACAGTTTTGGGGAGGATCGGCAGCATGAGAAACACGAGGTTGCGTTCCCGGGAAGAAGAAAGGTCTTCAGCCGAAGACGAACCGACAAGTCTTGATCCTGCGCCCAATCCAACTGAGGTATGAATATTTTTTTTCATTTTGCTACATTTGTTTCTAAGCTTAAGTGCAGGTTCCATTGCTAGAAAAAGAAGGGGTTTTGGGTTGTTAGGATCAGTTAGCTTACTGATATGCTTGCTGTGATCTCGTCTTTTTCCCTAAACCGCAGATGTGTACCGATCTCGTCGACTATCATTCTAAAGATGCTCCCTGTCATTTCGTTGTCTGTCATTCCGGAGCGCCTGTCGAAGGTCCCACCTGATTTTTGAAAAGTAATAACCCGCTTGTTGACATGGGTCAACCCGCTTGTCGACGTGTTCAAAATTAATAACCCGCTTGTCGATTCTGATTACGGAGATGATCCGGTCTGCTCCATCTAATTCTGGATCTCGTCACCCAACCATTTTCCGATGCTGTGATCTCTTTTTTCTGAAGTCCGTTTGGTTTCTGTTGCCGATTGAGATTCCATAATGCCTCAATTGGATTCCTAGATGTAGTCGTGCTGTTCGATTCCAAAGTTGAGTCCCGGATCTAGTCGTGTAGTCTAAGTCAAAGATCCCATCTTCTGTATCTATGCCCTTCAGTCGAATATATGCGTAGGCAGACGGGGAGACTGAAGCAGCAGGCCTATCTTGAACTTCTGAACCTCGCCGAAATAGTCAAGAAAATAAGTAAAATAATTTCCCGTATTGAATGGAAAAAAATTGTCTGATCAGTGAAGAGGCTCCTTGTCGACCGTCCCTCCATTCTAGTCAGTCAACTCGTTTCCGAAATTTGGTTCGTTTACAATGCGGTTAGAAAAAAGCGTCTCCACAGAACCAGCCTACAGCACTGGAGCTTGAAAGATAATGGCAGTTACAATTGTACACTACAAATAACGTATCGTGAAATTAGTCATGACTGACGTTATAAAGTTTGGCAAAAGTTAAACCTGCGATGAACAATATGTTAGTACGTTTTATGCTTTTTTTTAATCTGTATTTCAGTTAACCTTAATGTTTGAATGAAGTTAGTGGTTGCCTCCTTGCATCCGTCCGCCTGCATTCCGACGACCTGCTCTGGATTGGTTGTTGGCGATGATCATTTCTGAAGATGGGGTGCTGCCGATGATCGTTGAAGGCGACGATCATTTGCTGCCGTTGATCAATCCTTGGGCCACCATTTTGGGTGGTCCTGAAAAGTATCGCAAAAATCTGTGAACTGCACTCACCGTCTTTGCGGTGGGAGGTTCAAAGTTGGGGTACCGTAAGGTACACCCAAAACCCCAGTCGGACCCGACTGTGGTTTTTGGGGTACCTTATGGTACCCCAACTTTGAACATCATTTCCGTAATTTTTAGACATTTAAATGCCTTTTGAAAAAAACATGTGTCGGAGTTCGCTGCAAGTAGTTTCAACAACGCACATTCAGTAGTGAGTCGTTGGTTGCTGAAGTCTTAATCCAAGTGATGTCGGTACACAGCAGAAAGATTATGGGGAAACCGAGTCTGGATATGAGGAATAGAATGTTGATCCCGAAGGTATTGACTGTAGGTACAATTTTTTTTTTTTTATATGACTTCCTATCTTCACGTGTGAGACCAAAAGTTAGGGTACCGTAAGGTACCCCCCAAACCCCAGTCGGACCCGACTATGGTTTTGGGGGTACCTAGCGGTACCCCAACTTCCGGTCTTCTAGACACCGAAATTACAAAAATTGCCTTCATTTTACTGAACCTGCGAGAACTAGACGTTTCTTTTAGATCAAGGCATATTGATCAAGAAGCTCAACGATGTCTGTTTTCCGTAGTTTGATTGTCTGATCTCGTCGATTTAGATTCTGATACCTCCACCAGAAGTCTAACCCCAAGTATTCAACGTCGATTGAGATTATGGGACTTCTACGCGATGTCTAACCCAATCTAGTCTCGTGGAGTTTGCCTCAAAGTTTGACCGGGAATGTTTCAAATTTTCTAACAAAGCTAAAAAACGAAACTCGTCGCCGATGGACAGTTGCAGTGAAGCATCTTGCGCTGCAAAAACTCCGGAACTCCGCTGGTATCTGCAGGTGTCCCTTAAAAAATCTGAACAGTACTCCCCTTTGTTGCGGGGGAGACCGGAAGTTGGGGTACCTTGTGGTACCCCAACTTTCGATCTCACGTATTGCTTTTTTTCTTGCAGGTGCCTGCGGCGGATTTTCTTTTATGAAAAAAAATGTTGGCTCTTCTGTCCGTTACTTCTCATTTGTACGAAGATCATGCATGTACTGGAATTAGGGGTATCGCAAGATACCCCCAAAACCCTAGTCGGGTCTGACTGGGGTTTAAGGGGTACCTTGCGGTACCCCTAATTTCGGTTTTAAGATTTAGCAGTTATAATTTGTTAGATTTAATGGATAAAAGTGATGGTTTTTAGTGTTTATTGGCAATGAGAAGTCTGTCTTAATTTATTGCCTATGGGTGCTTACATATCATTTTGTGTTATGTACATTCATAGTTTTACTATAGAAATTCATTGAATTGTTGATAACTCATACTATTTGAAATTTTGTTTTCTTATAAAGTATGCATGCTTCAATATGTTCTTCAATTATGTATTCAAGTCTAACTAGAAAATAATAATTTATTTATTTGTTCTTTTTGTTTATTTCAAGGCATTATAGTGCTAAGAGTAGGCTAAATATGAAGTTGTATTAAAAGTCTTAGCTTAAAATACTCCATTACAATGTAATATATATGGTGATAATGTGTACATCTTGGCATGCGCAGATGGAATGCTCAAATGTGTCTATTCACCAAGCTTCTTCATCAGTTGTACCCACTGAAGTTGTGGAGGCTGAAGTGGCTGAAGAATCGGTACCTCAGACTCCAAGACCTGGAATTCTGGAAGTGTGCAATGAATCCCAAGCACCAGAAGAGACAGATGTGGTAAGTTTGGGAGATATTTTGGATGCATGTGATCGTGCAGCCGATCGATTGGAGGTGCCCATGCATAGTCGTATTAGTGATTCCAAGAAAAGGAAACGTAGGATGCCAATTTTCTCTGATGAAAGCTCAGAGACTGAGTATAGCTCGAAGACAGATTGCACCTCTGAGGCAGAGTCGTCAGACTCAATTTCAAGCCCATGGGGTCCTAAATCATGTCAATGTTCTTGTCTTCGACCATTACTTAGTCACGGGGTGGTGATTCTACACCAATGTGAAGATTTAGACGTTAGTGTCTTTGTAGATTGAATGTAAATTATATCTTTATGGAATGAGAGATTGGAGTTATATCTTGGAAATAGTAGTCATATTTTGGTATGATATTCCATTTATAATATGAATGATGAAATTACATTTTGTGCTCAAATTTATTATCTCTTCAAATTAAATATGAATTACTCTTAGCAGAACTTTATTTTTATTGTTTTCTGTTATATTTCATGTAATTGTTCAAAGATGTTTGACAATTCAAAATGTACTTGCAGATTGAGGAATCTCCGATACTTTTGTCACAAGAAGAAGAACACCAGGATACACAGGGAGACAATGAGACACAACAACCCGAGATTGAAGGTGAAGTGGAAGAAGATTTTCAGATGGAAGACATTGACGATGCTGAGGAAGAGAGAGAATTGCTGGAAGACGAGCTTCGACGGTTGCAGAAGGTGGACTCCGTTGCAACCATTTCTAGTTTGAGAATAAAGCCAGAGAAGCACTCACGTCTACGAATTCCGCTTTGCAGGCTTGTGCCAATGTCCATGGTGAGGCCAACACTCTCTTCGGACTTGATAAAACTTGAACAAGAGTTTGCTCATGGATACCGTGAAGGGGCTGCGGTGTTCTATGTCTCTACAACGAATGAGGCTGGAGAAAGTTCACACTTCACAGTGGACGAGGTGAACAAGTGGGATCCGTTTTGGAAGCAAGCGAAGGATGATTTCAACAGGTTTGTCAAATCAAAGCCGGAACTGAAATTTATGAAGAACTTAAAGTTCTTTGTGTGCGACGGAAATCACCGTCGGATTTCGTGGATGAGTCACATTAATAGACGCTACCCTGCTGATCCAAATTGGCACATCTCCGTGGATTGCATCATTTTTGAAACGAAAGGAAGAATTGAGTTGGTCATGCAGGTGATGCATGATATTAACAAGTAAGTTACTCCATTACTTTTGACGTTCACTTTTAATTTATTTTTCACATTTTTAAGTTTGCAAAATGCATTTTATTATTACTTCCAGATAATAAATTGTTTGAATTGGTTTCAGGTCGACGGAGGATTCTCACGAGAAGACCAATCTAGTGCATACACTTTATCGTGTGCAGAAGTATGGGCTTCTACTTTTGGAGAAGTTCATGGAGATGCTAAGACCTTCAGAAAGGAAGCGTTGTAGTGTTCAAATTGGAAGGAAGTCTTGGTACTCTATGCCTACTGATGTTTTCACAGCTTTCAACTTTAGGGTGAGTTATATAATTTATATTTGAAAAATTTTATATATTTCTACGGTTCATTAAGGTATTGTATATTTTTATGAACATTTGTATTGACATTTTGTGGAATTTTGCAGCACGAGATTTCTCAAGCGGCAGATATTGCAGCAAGGAAATACAATGACCTTACACCACTGGAAGAGAAAACCGATCAAGGAATTGCAAATGCCATGAGGGTTGGTGCAAGAGAGAAGTCATCAAAGTTGTACATCAAGATGGTAAAGTTGCTAGCTGTGGCAAACCCGGCTCTCGGTCCCGAATTCCTACAAGAGGTATGTATTTCTATGAAAGAAGATGTTTTAGGATTTTATTAGACTAGTTTGTAATGTAATTTTTTTAATATGAAATGGATTTCTTCAGGTGGAGAAGCATTGGACCATGAATGAGGTTCAAGAGATGACACTCGAGAAGTTGCAAATGATTGCAACATGCAATACAACACCTGCCCAGAAATTGAAGTACATGAAGTGGTGGAACTCGTCCAATCCATCTCGTGAAGCTCGGAAATTTCCATTGCGGCCTGTGTCTGAAGAAAAATTATTGCCCTTCCTCCACAAGTGTGTGTGGTGGTCTGGGGTAAGTTGTTATTAGTTTTAATAAACATTTTGCTATGTATTTTGAATCCAATTTTTTTTCATGTATATGAATAGAATTGTTATTATGATTACCATTTTTACATGAATAAGTTTATTGTTTTATAGATTGAAGAAGGTGCTCAAGAGTACTTCGACAATGTGGTGAGTAAAGACAACCTCCAGATCAATATGGAGGTTCCACTGGAACCGGAGTCACTTGTACAGTACATAGAAGGTTGGAGAAGGAAAATCTGGGAGCAAGGTTTTGGCCCATTTCTGAAGGGGGCCAACTCGTTCAAGAAGTCTAATTCATTTTCTACATACGAAGGGTCAGTGCAGGCCGTGCGAAGAGTTCTTTTCCGGTAAGTCTTTAAAGTTTGTCTAGTTTTTAATTCATTACTTGATTGAATATCCCTATACCATAAATGAAAAAATGTATAATGACCCTGAAATGGGGGTACTGTAAGGTATCTAAAAAACCTTGGTTGGGTCCGACTGAGGTTTTTTAATTCCTTGCAGTACCCCCATTTTTGGTTTCATGAGATTTTATTTTATTTTTTCATATTTTTAATTTTCAGATTAAAAATGTGATGCTCCTGATTTGTGTTTGATTTGCGACATGGTTGAGTAATAAGATCGTGTTTATTTTTTATTTTTTTGAACATCGTCAAATATTAACAATATATGAATTCACAAACTATCGTTGGACTGAGTTTGTTGTTTTGGCAGGTACTTGAAGCTTGAGCTAGTAGCAAAGAATGCTTTAGCACGAGGGGATCTTCCCCCGTTTCTATCGTCATGGTTAGATCGAAGTTCAGATGAATGCATGTTCACGCAGACTCAACTTCGAACCTTCACGACTACCAATCTCAACGGTGGAGGGTGGTACTTGGATTGCCAACTGACATTCACTCATCCAACGGAGGTGGGGCTCCGTAAGTCCTTTGATGGTCTTGGTGTTATTGACTTGGAAGTCCCCGAGTTTGCTGATCTCAATGATATACAGAAGAAAAGGGCCATTTCACGAAGGACGATTGCTGACAAGAAGAAAGAAAGCAAGGAACAAGAGATTAGGGCCAACAAGGAGAAGAAGGAAGCAGAACGTTTAGCAAAGTTGGCAGAGAAGGAGAAAGAGGCCGAGAAGGAGGGGAAGACAAAAGGCAAGGGCAAGAAGAAGGTTGAAGGTACAGGCCAAGTTCCAGCGTCTTCAACAGTGGATCAAGGATCACAAATGGAATCCGGATCACGCAGTGGTATGAAGAGGAAGGCTGTTTTGAAAGAGCTCACTGAAGAAATGGTCACACAGGGGACACAAGTAATTGTCATTGGTAATGATGATGAAGTGAACTCGGAGGAGCTGATCCTCAACGTCTCCATCGTGGACGTAATGGAGAATGAGGAAGAAGACGGGAAGACATGCTACAAAGAAATCATGGACTTTTTGGAAAAGGTAATTCTCTAGTTCTTCCGTTGTTGAATATTATGATTT
The DNA here is from genome assembly GCA_947034895.1 of Rhytidiadelphus loreus. Taxonomy (NCBI): domain Eukaryota; kingdom Viridiplantae; phylum Streptophyta; class Bryopsida; order Hypnales; family Hylocomiaceae; genus Rhytidiadelphus; species Rhytidiadelphus loreus. Next base: position 31,157,279 of record OX344761.1, read on the forward strand.
CTATGAAACTGCATGATTGAAAAATGTATTAATTCTTGCTTGTTTGCACACCTCTATTTTGTAGTTGTCGGCTGGGAAGGTTCGGAAGTATGGTGGTAAAGTAATGCGACAAGCAGGAGTGGACCTTATTTTCTTTGACTGCCACGAGAATTTGCCAGTCCCCGGAGTGTCTTTCCCAAACTCTCATGTGCCTACATGGAACGCCGACACGGAGTACGAAAGAATTCAAGAGGCTTTTCATTTTGCAGATAAATATTTGCAAGATGATGGGTGTTTTGTGGTGTTTCATTCGTGGAGCGCAGATGCGAAGGGCGTCATTGCTGGGCTATGTGAGGTATATCTGACAATGAAGAAGAAAGAGTGGTTGGGAATCAACCGTGTCCACTTGACTTCGGCTGTGGACCCTTCAAATACGGTATAATGTTTTGTTTTTATTTTAATTTCAGTGGGTATTTGCAAGACCTAATATATTATTCATTTCTAATGTGTTCTTGGTTGAATGCTACCAGACAATGAAATTTGGAGTCACACTCTTGGTGAAAGACCTTGGCAAGGGAATGAAATCGGAATTTGTTTTTCATCAAACAAATTCCATGAAGAAGGCCAAAGTCGATCTTCAACGAGATGACACACTCATCAACTATACTACAGAGGATACCATGCTTATGAATGAACGAGTACCTTGGCGTGGGCCTCGTGAGAAAGACGCGAGGTTTTTCCAATTCCTCATAGAAGGGACAACAGTTGAAGGAGATGTAGTTCTGGACTGCACATCAGCTACTGGTTAGTTTTGAATCTCATTATTGTAAATGAATTTTATATTTTACATCTAAATCATTCAATAAATCAATTGTGTATTGTTTGTAACAGGTGCATCAATTACAGCTTGCCGTGGCACAGGCCGGCACATTGTGGCATTGGAGGAGGACAAGGACATTTTCAATGCCATACTCTTGTCCATGCAGAAGACTACACCAGCCGTAGTGATTACAGAATCGGCAAAGGAAGCTACACCATCTCAAGATCCGAATGCGATGGACATCGTAGTTCACAAATTTGCACGGGAGACAAAATCTTGTAAGTAAGTTTTCATACATTTCTATTTTATATGCGTATGAACTATAAAATCATATATGATTCATGATTTTAACATATTTTACTGTGTTTGTGTAGCCGTCAAAGGTTGATGACGGCAGATGGAACTCGGCAAAAAAGAAGGCTTGTTTTGAGTCTAGACAAGTCTTTTGATTTGCCAATTTATGTAGAGCAGTTGGCATCAGCTTTCGTGGAGTTTGGTTCTTTGAAGCCAAAAAAGCGTAGACCTAATTATGCTTTGAATGTTTTAGACTTTGTAGATGTTAGTGCATCAGAGGGTAGAGAGACTTCTGAGTCCTCTACCAACGATGATTCTGCAACCGAGTCTACTGCTACCTAGACTTACGAGATTGACATATCTCGTGAGTTATTGTATTCTATGTTGATTTTCATTATGAGTGGATTTGTGTGTTTTATGGCTACTTTTTTGTCTTTATTTGTCTCACTTCAAAGTTTTAGTTTCTGTGAAATTTATTTGGCTGAAACAAAATTAGTTGTTGCCATGAGAATTTTGGAAAAAAATTGTAAGTGACCATCATTTCTTAAAATGAACTCCCATGTATCCTAAATCCCAAATTTACTAGATTCACGGTCTGAGGGCAATCAAACATTTTTTCTTAAAAAAACAAATCCAAAGATTGAAGATTACGAAGATGAAACATGTAGCATTTTTGTTTACAGTTAGAATGTGGACATGAAAAAAGCTAGTGGTTTGTCATTGTATTCACCATAAACACCCCATATACCTTCTACTGTAACATCATGTCTTTGTTCAAAAAATAAATAAATTTGAATTTATTGAAATATCAAATTGAGGGGTAGCACCAAGTACTCCAGAAACCTCAGTCAGACACGACTTGGTTCTTGAAGGTTCCATCCAGCCCCTCTGTTTTGGGTAAAAAAAATAAAAAAATAAAAAAATTCCTTTTTTTTTTCTTGAATACCAAAACCGGGGGTGGCACCAGGTACTCTCAAAACCCAAGTCGGACCCGACTAGGGTTCTAGAGGTACCAGTCAGACCCCCCATTTTTGGTATTTGGAAAGGAAAAAAAAATTTGGGAATGTCATTTTTCAATTGAAGAGCATGAAGCTTGGCAATTTTAGATTCAAGTTTTATTAGTGTTTGTGATTTGAACACTACAAACATGGCACATCCCCAAGATTGTTACAAGTCAAAATTGTAGATGTAAACAAGCAATTTCTTATTTCCTTTATTTTATGTCTAATCTTCAGTTCTACTTATTTCACATTTTTTAATATTTCTTTGTAACCATATAAAATTGATGTTTATAGATGGAATGATGAAGGCACAAAGTACTTTTATCAATTTAGTCAAGAACTTTCACCTTCCTGTGTCTGTCGAGCAAATGGCATCAACATCTAAGGGTTATACAACCAAGTCCACACAAATTGCACTCTTGAGATTGACATATCCCTTGTGCCAATTTATAATGTCTGGATTTTAGAATTATTAGTTAAATTGTATGTTTTATGGCTAAATTTTGAACATTTCCATTTTCCATTTGGATTTTATGTATTACCATGTCTATAAATAATGACTAAATATGTTTTTGGCTAAAAATATCTTTAAAATACATTTGCAAGTGTGTTAAATTTCATTTTAATAACTTCACATATCTTGAAATTTGTAATGTAATAAACCCACGGTCATAGGTCCCGACTAGTTTATAATGTAAAAAAAAATTCCAGTTCACAGGCTCACATGCTAGCAACCCTGGGAACCTTGGAAATCATTGGAATAAAATAAAAAAAATCCAAAAGTACTCTTTGGAAGTCAAAACTACTATAGATGTTCTCCATTTTCCACAAAAAATTCCAAGGATAAAAAAGTTGTAGTTCTATCCTACATTGGAGAATCCCTTGTCATTCATTAGACACTTATTGTCTGCGGCCTCCTTCCTAGGGTAATGTGTCCCTAGACTTTAGTTAATGTGTCCTTCAAATGCTTACCTCTGATTTGCTAACGCATTTGAAGGACACATACTTAAATTCTAATTTGTTGACTACTTATTTTTTGCAAATTTCCGTTTAGGGTCCGCCTGTGTCATAATTTTAGTCATTCTAGGGAGGAATTATACGGTCAGTCCCCAACATGACATGCTAGTCCATGCAATAAGGTAGTTGACCCCTTTCCGACCACTCAAGCAATTTAGTATATCTACATTATGGGTATGGTGAGGGGAAAAAAAATTCCCCAATTTTAGATGGATTTCATGATTTCATACATTTTTTTCTTTAAAAAAACAAAATTATTTTTGAAGATTCCATTCAATCTATTTTTGTTATATAGGTCACCGTATTTCCAACTGTAGGCTAATTACAAAATTGACAATGCTTCAATTGTGATTTCCAATGTACATCATTGTATGCTTTCAATGTACACCTCCCGGACATTTGGGGGTATTTGTGCTCTAAGCTGTCAACATGAGCTACATGTAAACTATAGCTAATTGGAAAGATGAAAATCTAACTAGTGAAAATGGGTAGTTAGTCAAAAAGATGTTGCCTATTGAGCTATGGAAATTGATATGGTTTTCAAAATCTGAGTTGAAGTAATGGTAAGATCTCCAACATTAGAAGTGAATATCACTAAGGTAATTCATCAAAGAAAAAAATGAGAACATGATTGATGAATGTAAACAATAGTACAATGTACCCAAAAGAGTAAGTGAAGGGTATCAGTTGCCCTCCTTTCAAAAAATTTAAAGCCCGTTGATTGTGTTTTCTTTAAAATGCTTACCTTCGAAATCAATGTCAATTTTTCAAAAAAATTTAAGCGGTTGATCTTTGAGATTTAATTTGAGCCATCCATCCAAATACGAATACGGATATGAAATATGGATACGAAGTAGAGTATAGTTACGGATATGGTACGGATATGGTACCAAAATATGGATACAAATATGCGATATTGGAATACAGTACAATACAAATACAAGCGCGGATACAAATACGATATATGGGATTTTCATTGTCCCATATTGTGTCATGTTAACCTTGTTCAAAAAATTACAAGTAGGGGGGAGGGGGAGAACAAAGAATTAAGAAATTACTTCTAATTAATAAATAAAAATTTAACCCAGAGGGATCGGGGGGAGTTTTGATTTTTTTTAATTAATTAATTTTGAGCTCATTGTGGTAGTTTGTCACAATGACAATGAGTTTAGAAGATGTAGTAAGTAATTGCACAATCCACACTTAAAATAAAATATATAAGAGTGGAGTTTACCACCATTTGGTTGAATTGTGTGCATCGGTAACTTATTGGTTATCTCAAGTATTATATGCCATCTTTGGCATATTTTTCACTTGTGAAAGGTTAAATTATTGATTGAAAAATCCAATTAAATTGTCAAGGACTAAAGAGAATTTGAGCAGGTTATATTGATTTGCTTTCTTTTTAGGAAATTCTAGTATGAAATTTTAGGATGGTTTCTAATTATCATATTCTACAAGGGAAGCTTTGTTTTTCGTCATTACAATAAGTATTGCAAAAATATAAGGGTATTCTCATTTCAATGGCACGTTGGATAAGTAAAAATACATCCTAAAAAAATTGATTGATTAGCTTATATAGTTGGATAGATTGATACCTATAAGAAAAAATTTATAATGGTTTTATTCCAACTAATGGGATAAAAGTTATGAGTTTTTATTATTGTGGGCAATGAAGGTAGAAAAAACATACAAAAGTGGATTTTGTACTCAATCTTGTTTTTTTTTCAAATTAGAATGGATAAATAAGCCATGAGTGCAAGAATATAAGTGATGAATGCAAGGATGGATAATGGAGTGAATAGGTTTGGAAGGGGCAATTACAAATATGAAAGGGGCAATTGGAGATTTAGAAAGGTTTAACATCTTTTCATAGTTTGAATTTAGAATTATAAATTATTTTCAAAAGACATTGGATTTAATTTGATAGACATTGGATTTGACATTATATGTTAAAGTCATAAATACTTTCACTAGATTTTTTAGCATCTTCTCAATATAATGTCAACAAGATGTTGATTTTCTTGACTTAAATGTTTTAATTTGTTTTAATTTCAAAAAAATTAGTTACATTGATTTTTAAATTTCTAATATTTAAAATGATTTAAAATATTTGGATATTTAAAATATTTAAAGGTTTAATCATTTCTTTGCAAATTTGAAATTGTAGAAATATTTAGGAATTTATTGCTCTTAACATTATTAGTAATGCCCATTGAAGATTAAAAATCTTAAAAACTTATAAGACCTTGGCAATAAAAATTTGACCCTTACAAAATAACATGGATTTGGAAACCAAGTAAGAGTGGTCCTAAAAATAGATTGCCTTCCTATAAAGAACAAGCATGCACAATAGAACAACAAACTCAAACAAACTATCCTTCCAATGTAAACGCTCTACTAGACGAAACCCAATCTTTGGTTGATGAAAATGCTCATTATCTTATCCACTTCCAATCTATCCAATCCTTACCTTACCAATGAAAACACTCATTATCTTCTCCAATTCTAATCTAAACCAATTCTCAGATCACAAATACATATATTGAATGAAAATTAGGGGCTAAAAAGGAATAGAATTGATTGACAAAAATGTTAATTTCCTTACTTTCTTGGCCCATAATATTAGTACACATAAGAAAGGATTCACTTTGATTTCCAACAATATTGATTATCATAGCATTAGAGTTCAGAAATATGTGAGCTATATTAGCATTCAAAATGACAATAACCTCACCTTTGGTGTACCATGAAAAGCTGCACATTTTTGCCTTGAAATATAAATCTCTTAAAATCAAGTTGATTGTCCCTAGAACATTGGCACACTTTTTGAGTAACATAGCTACTCAAACTTCTGCACATATAGATTCAAGCAATGCAAAGCCTCCTCCCCTGCAATCCAGAGCCAATAAATTTGTGTCCCCAACAATATGTCCAACAATCAAAGGGACGACAATGGGTCAGCCAACCTTACGTGATGAACTCTTTGGCCAGGGATGTAGCGCATTAGTTGGCCATGCTGTAACTGTAAATACCAAAGTATTACCCAATTTTAACAAATTCTCGCTTGTGCTAAGAACTAAGTTAGCGAGGTTAGCGATCCCTAAAATTGAACTAAGAATCAAAGAGACCGCACTGTCCTCTTCCCACTGAGTCCACTGGAGTTGCACAACAGAAACATTCGTCACAATTAGATCTTCTTCATAGAGTGGACAATAAAACTGTAGCAAGAAAACTTGGTGGTGGACAGCAAACAGAGCGATTTTAAAGCATCCAAAGGCCAAAACTAACGATAAGGAAGCACACATTGGGGCCAGGTTTTATTAACGACCACAGAACTTCCACTCAAAAAGAGACGAAAAAATGGAAGAAAACATCAAATTAATGGGGACCCTTTGAGATCATTTTGTTGGGAAACTCGATTTCTGGCCTCTTGGAACGGATGATGCCCAAGTGGGAATCGTAGTCATCAGACTGAATGTCCCATTTCCTCCTCATAGCCTTGTCAGCTTCAATCTCTCCAAAGGTCTTTGAGTTCTCCTGGGCATGAACCTCTGCCAATTCCGTGTAAAGACTTGCATTTCCTGGAAGTGACAATTGCTCCTCCTCTGTAAGCTCCCTCAAGAATTTGGCAGGACTCCCTGCCCAAATCTGTTATCATAAAGAAGTACGCCACAGAATGTAAAATACCAGTTCAAACATCAACTCTCCAAATGCCTTTGAAGCCCACAAAACCCCCAAAGCCTATTCATGCTATGATACAAAATATATATTTATGTATCAAAAATGGTAGCCCACGCTCAGAAATCAATTCCATGCAAATAATAGACCAATAAAGTCCCTAATCGTAAAGTTATTCTGCAGATAACGATACTTACAACAAAATGATTACGAATCATATGATTAAATGATAACAGTATCGAGGAACAAAAACCCATAGTTCATCAGCAGAAGATTAAGTGACCTGTCCAGTAGGAATGCGGGTCTTCTGTGTGACTGTAGAACCAGCTGCGACCATGGCGCCCTTCTCCACCACGGCTCCATCCAGAATGGTAGATCCCATGCCAACAAAGGCCTCATCCTCTACAGTGCACGCATGAAGCACGGAATTGTGTCCTGTCACGTGGCAGCCCAAACTCAATTCACAATCACATGTGGACACAGTAAATTAGATGAACGTAGAAAGCACATCAATTTGAATGAGAGAAGGGACTAGGGACATCGATCACATCCATACAAAACAGGCCTGCGAAAGCAACCGAGATTTGAGAACCTACCGATGGTGACCCTGTTGCCGATGATGGTAGGCAAAACATTCCCGCTCACGTTGGTTTTCGCCACATGGACTAAAGTATTATCTTGGATATTTGTCTCCGAACCTACTTTGATGTGGTTAACATCACCTGACACGTAGTACCTTCATGTGAGAACGCATAAAAAAGATAGCAAGAAGACTCCTCATCTTCCAGGACTGAAGTTCTCCGCCTTTCGTGAAAACAGTTATCCAGCCTATCCTCCTACTCGCACTAAGACTCTAAAAATTGACTGCGAATTTAGTATGTAGTCAAGACGGAACTATGAAATACAATACTTCTTGAATACTAGATGCGCCACAAAGTATGTGTCTACTGAGCCGTAAAGCCGTCGTTTGCAACCACAAATGATATCATTTCGAATATTCACAAATAGACATGGCTAAACTTCCGAGCAACCTCCGACACAACCCTGACACTTCCTTTAATTACAAGAATACGAGGCAGTAATGAAAATGCGCTCAAAATACCGACGAGCTCTGCCGCAGAATAGGAAAAGTGGATAACCGCAAGTGATCTAAACCCATATAGAAACGTATAATTTTCGTACATCTCTTTCCACATGATCCTCAGTATACTCCTCATTAATTGAACATTTCAAAACTCTATTCAACAAGCTTAGAATGCCACAACTCGTACAATTAAACATTAAATTCTACTAGTCATAAGAAATTAATTTTTTGGAGAGATGGACGCCAATATTCTAGAATTTCAATTTTGAACAATTGTCCTATTTCATTAGTACGCCAGAGCTTTCCACATTTCCAATCCACTGCTTAATCTTTCGCCATGAGGTAAGGACAACAAAGAATGAGAATGGTTTTTTTAATTACCTCGCAGAACACATCCGTACCAAATTGAAGACTTCTCCCCAATCTGCACTTCGCCAACAACAGAAGCACCAGGAGCCACAAACGCAGACTCCTCAATGACAGGCGTCTTGCCGAACATGCTCAATATCGTCTGATGCCTGGAAACTGCAGAAAATGAAAAGCCAAAATCACAACCGTGTCCAAATTGATTGCAGCTCAACTTTCAAGCTCTCACACACACCAGATATGCTAAACCAAAAACCCAAGGACAGTGACAACGGACATTCCTGATCTAAATATAAAGGGTGAAGTGCCGCTCAGGAGACACCGAGTGAATGTTCAATAGTGAGAATGTACCAAAGATCTACATCTTTGGGGGTGGGGGGGTGGCACCTGAGCAGCACTCGTCCCAATGGAAACCAGCTTGCCTCCACCAAATGCATTCTAAGAAAACCCTCTAGACCTACTCTCAATTCCGTTAATGCCATGCATTGCCTTCAAACGGAAATCTTCCAACCGACATCTACATAAAAACAATACCGGAAAAATAGCGCATTACTCGAAATCTAACCGTGAGAGTGCAACCAGGAAGTTCCCACCTCATACCAGATGTAGCAAGACCTCCCCAAAATTCTAAAAACAACGAAAATCGAAAATCGTCAATTCAATACAACAAACGAAATCACGCATCATTGCAAACATGAGCTCACACTGGATCATTCAACTCAAAATCACACCACCTCAGTTCACGAACCCAAGAACGCAGATCGCCTTCCATACCCTAAACAGAATGCTCCCCCAAACAGAAGATCGACCCCAACGCTACCGTCCAGCGAAATGCTCCCCGCCACCATGCTTGGCCTAACTAACTAGCAGCACGCATTGGAACGGAACGGAAAGGAATGAAATGGCATCTCGTCAAAACCCGTGCTTCAAATGAACCCTAATTTGGTCGCCAAATGGGAACTTACCCTCGTCCTTGATGGAATAGCCACCTTGCAAGGCGGAGCCGAGGCGATCGAGAGCCTGGCCCGTGCTGCGAGCAGCCTTGCCCAGCGAGTACACCACTCGGCCCAGAGTCCCCATGCTGCCAATTACGCTGCAACGCTGCAATGTGGGATCCTGTCTGTCGAGGGGGACGGGGAAGGGGAAGAATGAATGGGAAGGCGAGAGAGGGAGAGCGCCAAACCCTAAAATGGCACTTCAGTCGTGCGCGGCATTGCGTTCCAGTTGCAGCATCATAGAGCATCTGTAGTCAGAAAGCAATGTCCGGTGGAGGGGTGTTTACATCCATAGACATGCATAAAATATACAAAATGTGGATGAAAATTCTCCCAAAGTTTGTAAAATCATCTATAATAGAGTGATATTGTTCCTAGATTTTGTTGCAATTGAGTGGTTTTCATCCATTGAAATTAGGGTATCTAGTGAATTATTCCTTAAAAAAATTTGACTGTATAGTTTTGGAGCAATAAATCATCCAAAAAAAATAACATTGCTTCACCCTAAATAAGGTTGGTCATTGTTTGACACACATGGTCAAATTGGATGAGAAGTGCTTTGAGTTCTCCAAGCGTACCATCCTACCATGCCAACCAAACCTTCATTTTTACTTTTTGAAAAAAAGTGAAGACCAAGCAATCACTTATAATTAATTTGGCAAAACATTGTATTTATATCTTTACTTTTGAACCAAAAAATATTTTCTAATTCTACACAATCATGTACTCCTGATCCAAAATTCATCACTTCATCTGTGTTTTAAATAGAAACGGAAACATTTTGCTTGAAAAAAGACTATTTTAGTTTGGCAAAAGTAGAGATTAATTTTGAAATGATGCAATTTGGCCTTGTAGTGCCCAAAAAATGGATTGGTGCCACATGTCAACAATAGACACACCAAATCTAAGTTTAGTTGGCTTTTTGCTCCATCCCACTTGAAATAGGCCAATGGCTATGTATAGAACACATTTGGTGCATAGAGTTGAGAGATAAGCCAAATGGTATACTACATAGAGGTTGGATAGCTTGACAAATATAGATTTAAAACTATAGTGACTTGATTTGGCCATGTTGGATAGCAATGCCCATATTAAGCGTGCATTAACCTAGTAAGGAAAATTAGAAATAAAAACCTTTGATGAATGACTTTCAAAGAAGCTATAGAAATGAAGAATATACCTGGAATCATCCTAGAATTGGATAAGTCTTGGATCACAACCTTGATAACAAGGTCATGTCATTTTCAAGATTAACTCCTAAGAAAACCTAGTTGGATTTAAAATGTAGATCTAAAGGTATTGATGCAACATATAAAATATAGCCAAAGAAGAATCTAAAAGAGTCTAAACAAAAGATCTTCATTTTTGCAAGTTTTTTTTTCTCTATTGTTCAAGACCTCATACAAAAATGAACAAAATTTTCTTTTGTTGCATACGTAAATGTGCTTCATCCATTTTATTAGGCAATAAGCTTTGAAAATTGTCCTCATCCACTCAATTAATGGTCATTCTTTTAGGGGTTAACTAATTGAGTTGATGATGTTTGTTCATTTTCAAGGCAAACTAGCCTATGAAGCTATAAGGCAGGTGCCCCCATCATGTGTAAAGTAGTTGCCTTGCTTCCAAGGAATGGTTGAAATTTTTTGTTTCAAATTTAATTCCAATATATAGATAAATATTAAAAAAGGAATAACAATAAAATGAACTATATTTTTGTCAAAAATTTCAAGAAAAATTTGAAATTTGCACTATAGGTATATATCATAGTGTCAAACATCATGGTGTAAACCAAAGAAACCAAATCATCCAAAAATTCAAAAATCAAGAGAGCCTGATTATTATAGGCATAAGATGTTCTATTTGCAATAAAATGCTCCATTTCATGAATTTTACAATATTTTTTCAATTGGATTAACAATTGAATCTAATCAACTTCATTTTAGTAGCTAGACTCAAATTTTTGAATAGTTCATTTTTGTAACTAACATTCTCATCAAGTATAAAGAGTAAGACTTGGCCTAAAGCACCTTAACTATAAGGGTGAGTTTTGTAATAAGCATTTTCTTCAGTAGAAAAGTCAATGATATCACGATGACAATTGTGGAATTTTCCAACACCAACGATTGCAAATGTATTCAAGCAACTCCCGCCCCCCCCCCCAAAAAAAAAGAATGTATTTTTTTCATCATCCTACGTGACTGCCCAAAGTCATCCATCAAACACAAAACATCCACAACCACCTCGTCTTTGAAGATTAAATGTTCTTCAAAGAATATAATCTTCAATGGCTTTTGCGACTCCGTCCTCGTCGTTACTCGTGGTGATTGCCTTGGCAGCAGCTTTGACAACAGAATTTGCATTGCCCATAGCAACCCCCCATCCAGCCAATGTCAACATTTCAATGTCATTTTCACCATCTCCAATGGCCATAATCTACACTCAACAAAATTAAATTAAATTTTCAATAAGGTACATAACCGTGACTTTTTGCTATTGTTCCTAGTTACTATTATTATAATTGTCAAATTTTTCGTATTTTCTTGTTGGCAACTAAAAGAAGGTTTCAACACATTAAAGAATGTAGCATTTGGATATCATATGAAAAAGTTATGAAGGGTCTAAGTTTTTTTTGGTGGATGCTTTAAAATCATCTCTTCAACATATGTACACGTTGATTTTGGAGATGTACACAAAGTGATGGTGGTGATTTTAGGCAGGGTGCGATTCTGGGTGTATTTACCTTAGAATGTTTATATTGATAGGAGTGACTTGTGAACTCTGAGTATCTTTTCCCATTTTATGATGTAAAATGGGAAAAGATGGACACATAAATTAGGGCAAGTATTTGAAAAATCTTCTAATTGAACTTTGGCCACTTATAGCATAAGTCTACAATATTTCAATTGACATTGTTAGGATTTATGTAATTTTAGTTGCAATATGTTTACAAGTGACTTAAGAATCAAATCCATTTGGTTTTGTTAAGATATCACTCTAAAATTTTGCAATAAGGTGTACTAATGTACTATAGTATCTATATGCACAACACATTTTTGATGTATAAGCACCAAATTATTAGGTATAACCTGATCACTAGATACATCAAGATGATCCAAGAGAACTTGTACGCCTGCACCTTTTGAGGCTCCTAAAGGGAGAACCTCCAACATATCAAGAAGAGATTGGACCACATTGGCTCGTCCTTTTAAAGTCAAAGTCCAATGTGGTCGAAGAAACGAGGTTATTTTTTGAGGACTATCATGAAATACTACTTTCTGCAAGAATGAGCAAACTAACATGATCATATGAGCTATCCAACAAAAATAATTGATACATTTAAAATTGACATATAGAGGAATTAATATAAGGTATGGATTTTGTCATTTGAATTGAACAAAGAAGAATTCTAAAACACAAGTTTACAATCAATTTGGACATCTTATTAAATCTAAATCAAGCTTTAACTTTTTTTTTTATACATTGTAATCTAGGTTTCTTTTAATGTGACTTACATGAAATAATAAATGTAACAAGTAACACATGTGTCAAACTAGTATATCTTTGAAAATCCTTTCAACTAACTTCCTTTTCAAATCATGACTTCCCTACCAAGTGTACATTAAAATAACATTGATATAAAGGTACAAATCCAATATAAATACTAGCACATTTGCGACTCCATAATACTAGAAAGCAACATTTGAAGCCTTGTAAAAAATATTAGTACATATGGACAAGTAAAAGTATCAAAATGATAGGTTGCATCAATTGATCTATTGATTAGAATTTAGTCATTATATTCTTTAAACTTGTAAATTTAAGATGTAAATCCTACACAAAATACCTGAACTTTAACTTTCTTCATTTGGTCCATGCACTCTAACACTTCAGCCTACACAAACATTACAACCATGAAAGAACATAATAGAGGTAATTTAAAAGCCTACTTTGAATGTGGCCAACTATTGAATTAATCAGCATCATTACATGATGATGAATGAGCCTTCTAATTTTGATTTAGAAAGAATTTGAATTATTTGATGCTTCTTCTTGAAATTTTATTAAAACTTAATTAAATAACATTCATCAAATATCAATGCCAAAAGTTTCATCAAGAAATGTAATTTGAAGAGGTTTAAATATATCCAAAGATTTTATCTATAAATGACTATTGTAAGTGTAAGTCAAAATTTTCTTCAATTTCTAGAAAATAGGTATTAAATCATTGATACATTTGAAATAAAAATTATGAGTATCTAGGAGAAACATGCTAGAAAGAATTACTACCTTTGGCTCGTAAAAAACATCATGAAGCTCTTCAATTAAGGTATGTGGAAACAATGTCACACAACGATCTCCACAAAATCCAACTAAAGGAGCTTGGTGTTCTACAGAGAATGCAAACGTCTGTCACAGAAGAATTATATAAGATGAATATTATCAATTATTATGCAATATGTTGAATAGTATAAAACTTTAGAAAAAATTCAAAAGTATCATATGATCCTAAAGTACCAAGCCCTAACATTGTATTGTGGTGCTCTAAGTGCACATTTCTATTAGTGGAACATTGTAGAAAGAACCCAAAATACATAGCATATTATTGCATTGTTGTTACCTCTTCAACAATTGTTGTATCAAGTGCAATATTGTGTATAATTTTTCCTTTCTTTCCATAAACTTGCAAACCCTACATCTAACACATGCTTTAGGTTTTGTGGTTTGTATTATAAATATATAAAACAAATAATTATCTGAGATAATACCATTTATTTTGTTAAATTATTAAGTTTGAAATTTGTATTGATTAAAATATCCAAACCTTCATTTCTGCATTTATGTCTAGAAAAAAAAATTTCAATCTTTGGTCAGATGCTTTATACTAAAATGGTTATTTAGAATGGGAGGATAAATAGTCAACATGAGAATTAGGATGCCTAGTGTAACAACGCCACCATTGCACACTATAAATGACAATGAATGCCACAACTACAACCAATGTTGAGTGGTATGTCCTTATGAAAAATAGCATAAATCATACTCCCTCTGTGCCATTAAAAAAACTCCAAAAAACTTCCTCACGAGGGATTAATTATATTTTAGTCTTTGTACTAGTGATACATACATTCAAGAACTAGTAACCCATTCCCTAAATCTATACAAAATCTCTAGCTTAGATGCCGTCATTCAAGCATTCCAAAGCTATGCGGAAAGTATCATATTTGAGCATTGTTTGTGAATGTTGCTAGTTAGTCATTCTTCATGATTTAATGGGACTGTAGAAATATATGCTCCCAACCTAAATACCGCAACAAGGAAACTTGGCCCCCCTTAATGAACAAATTTGCATAGCGCCTAAGTGGTCACCAAATCCATCATCAACACTATTGTTTGAGGAAGCAACAAGTACAAGGTGCCTCATATGGGCAAGGCCAAGCTTCCTAGAAGAGGAATGCTCCTTGATTGCTTGCCACTTACTCCCACGATTTCATCCAATACAATCAAGACTTACTCAATGGTTGGACTAGTAAGGTAGTACGCTCTAAAAGTGCCCATGCTCTAAAAGCAATCGTAATACACAGGTACATTTTTCTTTCTTCAATGTATCAATAGTGTACATTTCTTGAGGTGGTCACTTTTAGTGACCATTGTGCTTCAACTTCAAAAATTTGTAACTAATTCCTCAAAGGCCCCAAAAATATGAAACGACTTGGGTTAGATGCCAATTCTTTTTTTCTTCCCATGAAAATTTACTGAAAATTGTTTCAAAGATTTTAGCATCTCTGAAAAGGCTAAATGCTCGCTTTAAGAGCAGACTACTTTAAATGGAGCTTTTTAGTGGGACACAAGTTGTGCTTGATTTGGAGTTTCTTAGTGAGACAAAGGGAGTAGTAATGGACGTAGATGAGGATTATAACTTTGACCTGTATAAATACTCCAGGTGTAGATTCAGACACAATCCCTTCATTTCCAGATAATCCCATGGCATCCAATGCTGCCATTGCTGCTGGTCTTGTCTAAATAAAATCAATGTCAAATACAAAACTTTTATGTATTGTACCAATTGGTTAGGTTCAAAAAATATATATTTATAAATATAAATGCCACTTTGGAGGAGATTTAAAAGAAATTGTGTGCTAAAACATATAAATCTTAAAAAATATTTACATATTTCAAATCATTTTTTTCAACTTTAATTAATTAATTACTTGGATGAGAATGCTATTTGTAAATCTATGACTACTAGGTACAGTAGTCAACTCAAACAAATAAATAAAAAACAAATTTGAAAGGTGATGTTTTTACTTTTCCAGTAGCAATAATGACTAAAACCCCTATTTTCATGGCAGCTCTAAGAGCATCAGCTGTCTTGCGAGAAAGTATACTTTTGCTATTGAGTAGTGTTCCTACACGAAATCAAGAGACATCAAATTAGTAAGGGATTTACCAAAGAAATCCCAAACTATGTTGTCAGGTTTGTACTAATTGGCTAACTTCAATAATAATAGTAACAATGTGATTTATAGACAAAACAAGTGCAAATTGACCCCTAGACTAATAAGAAGAGTAATTAAATTTTATATGTTGTAATTAATCATCACCAAAACTTCAAATTACATTCTTACATTTAATCCAAATTATAAAATGGTTCTAATAATAGTAATAATAGTATTATAGATTGAATTCCTTAAAATCATAAATTATTTATGTATATGTGATCAATTAGCTATTATAATTCATATATATATATATATATATATATATAAAGGTTTTGAGTAAATTGAAATTTTCAATATTTTTTCAACCTAGCCACAAAAAATGTACAATGGAAAGATGCAAATAAAATAGATCATTTATGAGAACACATTTCATTTGCTTTATAAAAAATGTTAGAAGGTTGAGAACTAGATTTATTGGACAATAAAATAAGTAGCATCAAAATAGGTATAAGCAAGTGATTACCATGCCTTTCAATAAACTATGAAGAGGTTTTTGAAAGAATTTCATCATATCTAACCTTCTATCCTAAGATTACTTTTCCTACAAAATTGTCTAAAATGTATAGAAAAAATCCAATTTCATTAAAAATTTATTTATAAATATAGTTATCTTGAACAAATTTGTTTTAAGAAATTAAAGGATAGTGACAATGGAATACCAAATTATAACCTTCAATTGATGGTTTTGAAAAGTGTACCATCCATATCGCAAAACAAAATCTTGAATTTTGATTTTGAAATGATAATACGCTCACAAGTAGAATCTGTATTTCCATATATGTTATCCACATCAATCAACATGATGCACCTACAATTATAGGAATGGTTTCAAAATTCATTCAAAACAATTCATTCACCTTCACCACTAGTACCTATTTCTTTAATAAATAGAGTGAAACTTCTTTATGAATACTCCAAATGAACAATAGTATGTGGATTGTTCCAAATTTGCAGATTTAAAAATACAAATGAATTATCATTATTTGAATGAGAAGATTTGAGTTTATAACAAAAATAAAAATGAAGTAAATAGATAATTGCATTTTAAAGTCCATTTATCACCATTATTTCATACCATTAAGATTATAGTACATTTATTATGTATAATAAATCATTGTAAAAGACATAATGTTCCTTACAGAAAGTCATAATTCAAGTTCAAATCAAACAACAGATGAAATAAAATTAGAGATAACGGTCCAAAACAATACTAAAGCAATTGTTTGTCAATTTTGAATTTTGAATGCAAAAAATTGAAATTCTAATATATTTTTGTTTGAATTTTTTTTGGAAAGCATTAAACTTCAAAAGTTTCATAAGTGATATGTTTATGGCACCTAGCAAAGACTATACCCAAAGTATGCATGAAATTTTAACCCAAGTCATATAATTCAAAAACATGCTATTATAGCTTTCTTAATTGCTTGTATAATATTGCTAGGAGAAGAAGATCAAAAGTAGAATAGTTTATCCCTAACCTTTTTAATCTTTTGGATGACTCTAGTAAAATATTGTGGATATCCAAACATTATTCCAAAAGCTTTAGTACTTTTATGAATAATAAATAGACAATCTACATATGTATATATAATAACTCAAAATATTAAAGAATGTTATAACATATCAAGATTTTTGAAAAGTTGATAGCTAAAAAGAGAAAATGTTTAAGAAGTTGAGCAATATGCATTACAAGCCAAGTTAGTTACCTGGAGAACACTCAAGCAATGGAACCTTAGAATTCCATGTAATTGGGGCATGGTCACAAGATGAACTTCTAAACAATGGTTTGCATTGTGACTCACTTGTAGCCAATTGATATGAACAACTAAAAGGACCTAAGGGCAATTGGTCCTTTATTGAAGAATTGTTTTTTGCAAGAGTGGATCTTTTTGAAGCAGGTAGTATAGATCCAAAACGAGGTCCAATTTGCAAGTTTGAGGGATCTTGGTAGAATTCTCCATTTGGATTTTTTTCTAATAACAATTTTTTGGTTTTCTTTAATTTTTTTGGTTGTTTCTTAGGTGACATAGGGTAAGAGGGTGTAGACATGTTTATTCCAAGTCGGGATGCTATAAGCTCACGAAACGCAGCTGTAGCTGAAAATGAAAGATTTTCACATGCAGCCAACTGTAACTGCAAGCTAACAATTGCATTACAAGTATCCCCTTTACCAAGACAATTGCAACCTCGCCTTGCGTGGCCATTGTTTGTTATATCTTTGGAATCCCTAGTCGGAAGAAGGTTACATTCTTCTCTAAGAATAGCAATAACAGACTCAGCAGCAAGGCATGCCCTAATAGCACGAGTTGTTATGTTTTCATCATTGTCGATCACATCCTTTAGATCTTCTTTGTCGTCTTCTACAATTGTTTTGTCCATTTTTGTAGACATTGAATTATCTACCACATTTTCAATCTTATTGCCTAAATTATATTCATTAGATTTTGCATCTCCTTGTGCAATCAAAGCAATTTGATGACCTTCAGCAATAAAGCTAGAGTTTTGAGGTGTATCTTTTAGTGAAGATTTAGGTCGACCTAAAATAAACTTATTACTTTTCTTTTCTAGATTTTTTTCAAGGCTTTTTGTATTGTCTTTCCAACCTTGAAAAGCTTTGTGCTTTAGAACACCAAGACTATTTTTTTGAGTAGCTTCTTCTTTTGCCAACTCTTCTTTACTCTCAATTTGGTCATCTTCTTCATTTTGTGACATATTAAAAAACTACCTTACTTTGTTCTAAAAATATGGTCAAAGGTGCAATTTGAATTTTGAAAATATGCAATAAAATCTTGTATAATATAATATAATATCTTCTTCATACATCATTGACTTTATTTCTTAGTACCAAAATGAAAATCATTTGGTCTTTTCAACAAAAAAAAGGTCTTCAGTTGCTTTTTGAATTGCATCATCAATTTAAAACACTCTCAAAAACGCTACAAACCACTTCGAAGAGTCTCATTTTTCAAAACTTTTGTGATGTGTATAGACAACAAGAAGCTTGGTGATTTCAATGACTTATAGATTTTTAATTTGTGGTGTCTAGAATGTGTAAAATGCACAAAATCACCCAAATTCAATTTTTAGGTTTTTATTCATTTTTCCAATGTTTGTTGACTAGAGTTTTTTGATAGAGTTCTCTTTGGTATTGTTCAATGTTAAAGATTGCTTATATAGGAATTCACACGAAAGAAACTTCTTCTTGCCATCCAAGATGCAAAATATCCATGCCTCCTCTATGATAAGTCTCTTTTATTTAGCACTTTGAACAAGATATGAAAATGAGCAAATTGTGGTCTTAATATTATTATTCAAAGCCCATAGAAGATGATGATTAATTAAAAATTAGAAAATGACCTCCTTTCTCTACTTGTCTTGCTACAACTTCTACAAAATCATTTCAACAATTACTAATTGTAAATGAAACCCATTCAACAGATGAACAATATTGAGTTTGGTAGAATATTGATATACTAATGATTAATTAGGGTTTAAGATCCAATCATGTAATTTGTTGTCATTTTATATGATAGTAATCAGTGACATGCAATGTTGGATTCATTTGATAATGGACATTTTTCACCTAGTCCAAAAAAAAATGGCATCCAAATTCACAAAGACATGTCAATGCCATTGCAACTTGATTGCAAATAAGGATAAGATACCTACCAAAGAAACACCTAGTAAATGCTTCATTAAGAGCTTGATCTTAAGAGAATGTCAAAAACATTTATTTTAGAGTTTCTTGGTTTTGATATTGATATTAGCTCTTGAATATGTGCATTGTTGCACAAGAAAATATATTGCTTTAGTTCTTTAAATACTAGTCATCTTCAAATTCTTCAATTGTAAGTTCAACAACCAAGTGATGCATCTAATTCCAATTACTCTACATTTGTTTGTCATATTATTCATAAATTTGTAGCCTATGTAGAGGCTAAAATTCAGCTTCTCTTGCATTCTATTGCAATTGAAATGGGAAAAAAACATAAGTTTATATACATACATATCAAAAAATTAGAGAATTATATTTAAATAATGAATGAAAAATGTTTAAATTGATTCTTGACTTCTATACAAGATTGTGAATACAATATTTTTGATAATTTCAAAACATGTCTAATGCTATTCAAAACATGTCTAATGCTAATCAAATGGTTTGCTTATACATGCAATCGCAAAAGCTTTGTAATACTGTACCTTGAAGTTACCTCTCGAGTTACCTTTGTCAAAAAATAATTAAAATTTTTGAAGCCATATATATGATTTAGAAAAAAATAAAATCATAGGATGTAGATTGCTTATTGCAACATTGCAACCATTGGGATTGACATTTTTTAATTCCATAACTAAATTCTTAACAATTTTGAATTTTGAATCATTTTGTACTTCTTACTAATTACTATTTTTTTCCCTATATACTATATTGTACAATTACAAATGATCTGAAAATTTTCAAGCATATAGCCAACTTGCCTTGAAAAATGAATCTAAAAAAGTTTGTACCACTATTTTGGACATTTTTTCATACTAATGTGAACTTATGAAGTGCAGCTACCTTATTTATCAAAGGGTCTAAAAAAGAATTTATGTGAATTCAAAAGCTCATATCTTGCAATCCACATGGCGAAAATTTCTGAATTTTTTTTCCACATATTTTCAATCCAGCATACTAGAAGATCCTACAATCATATGTGTCCAAAAATGTTTTTTTTCTAAGATTTGGTACTTGTACAAGAAATGGCAGTTTTAGGGTGTTTTTGGTGAAAACATAGTCACGGTCCTTGAGGGTTAAAGCATCCCTTCACCTTCAAGAATAATGAATGAACCTTTTTTCATATGGCTAAAGTGCATGGTTATAGTATTCAACCCAATTCCAACCTTTTCAACCCTAATTTCACATTGAAAAAGTCAAAAGCATTAGGGGTCTTCTAGCACTTGACTTTTGGGCTTCCCTTGTAGGCTTTCCACTTTGTTCCTCAATGGTTGGTTATCGTGGTTCCCCCTCTTGGTTGTCTAGTTGTCTTGCTCTAGTCTCTCTTGACACTATTAAAAAAAAGGAAACAAAGGGTTATCTAGTTGGAAAATTGTTGTAGAAAATAAAAATATTGCTGCTGAGGACTTGCTCCCTTGGTTCTATGTATTGTTTCCCTTATCAATGAAAATTGTCCATGTGTTTCAAAAAAAATAAAAAATAAAAAGCAAAGGCATCATCTCTTCTTTAAAATCAATCCCTATAGATTCTTGTCTAAAATATACCCCTATTATTCATGAGAGTGTTGAGTCAATTTCAAAAATACTTTTTTTTTTAGTAGTTTGAAAATTTATAGTTATATATTCATACAATGTCCCAAAAATGCATTCTAAGAGAATCTAATATCTCCTTTTGACTACCAACAAGACCCTATAAAAATCCCTTCTTCAATATAATAATTGGAGCCATGTTCAAAAGCTTGTTCATACACTTTTAGGTTTAATTATCATAATGCAATCCTTCCTAGTTTTTACTCAACATTAGAATGTACATGTGAAGGCACAATAGAGCACCAACAATGGATGCACTAGAAGAAAACTGCGTTGATGTCAACAAAAACAATCTAACATTTTTCTGCATTTTTTGTTTTCCAGCACAAAATTCTACGTTGAATAGTATTGCTCTTTGGGGGATGAATGTGCATTCTTTTGGAAGAATAGTTGAAGTTTCATCCATCCATTTCATCCATTATATTGATCTTTCTAGCAAAGATCACTTCTTGTATTGTCCAAAATAAATGAAAAAAATAATCCATGGGTTATATACTAGTAGAAACATGGTTGGTCCACATAAGGAAACGACTGCGAGAAGACCTACCAATAGTCAAATTTGTTATGTAGGTGTTCCATAACATTATTAACCAATGCTAAGGGGGTCTTTTGGCTCCCCTAGGAAGTGGGTACCTTTAGCGTTGCAACTTCCTAGTCTGCCATTGAGAAATTAATGTGTTTGACATCATTGACAGCCTATTGATCATTACTTGGCATTGTAAGGGGGTCTTTTGGCTCCTCCAGAAAGTGGGTACCTTTAACGTTGCAAATTCCTAGTCTGCAATTGAGAAATTAATGTGTTTGACATCATTGAAAGCCTATTGATCATTACTTGGCATTGTTGACTATGTGTGGCAACCCAACTACTATGTTCACAAATCCGGCCACCAATTCACTACGCGGTTAGTCAATGACACTAGGTAGATTAAAATAAATTCATCCTATGGATCTTAGGAAGGATTATGCCAATTTCTTTGGGACCCAAGGGGGAAGTCTAGGAGTGTATGTGTTTAACCTTGGAAGGATGGGTTGGTCACCATGGAAATCATCCTTTTTGCTACCGTGTAAATCGTTTATTTAAAAAAAAAAAAAAAAAAAAACTCATTGAAGGTCAATCAAACTATTGAACAAGACCTTCCCTTTTCACACGAAATCCCAAGGATGAATTGAGTCTACACTTCTGTCCTCTACGTAGAAACACTTAGTGTCCATGTCATCGTTCTAGGGTTGACAATGTGACGTTCTCGTGAGTCATTTCCATAGCCTCCGCCGGACCCACGGACCATTGGTTTCTACTTGCCCTACACGAAGGTCACAGATTCGATACAGATGAAGTTCATTTCTGCTTGAAAAGTGCCACGTGTCACCTGGTGATTGGTGTGAGGTGACGTGGACCCTCTCAGAATCTGACGTGGACATTCATGTTTGCCCAATCCGACCCTCACGTACGGCGTGTATTTGTGTGTGTGCCTGTTTGTGTGTAATAAGTTAATAAGTTTATACCTTACCCCACCTCCCCCCGCCCATGCCCAGGCACTTCGTCTCTCTCCTTTTTTTTCCTTTTTCCCCTTTTGGCTTCCCCCATCTCTGCTTCCTGGCTCCCTCCGCCTTCCCCAACGCCATAGCTCGAATCCCCTTCTCCACATGTTTCCTTCGCTTCCCTCTTTTAGGGTTCCCTTCTCCCTTTTCCACACCCCCAAAACAGCCACGCATCTTCTTCCACTTCTTCTTGTTCGTAGGTTTCCAGCGACTCTGTTGTCGCAAACGGCCATAAACAGGGTTGGTGGGTTTCCGGATGGTGATGGTGGAGACTCGCAGCGTATTTTTTTCTAGAGAATAGTTTAACCCTTTTGCTGTCCTCACGAATATTTGGAGGGACTTCTTGTTTAGTGGGATCTGGCGAATAATTTCGCCAGGAAAAAAACACACACGCTGGAAGTGCTGGAGAGCCTGGACTGATGCTTCCAAGCTTCGGGTAACGCATACCCTGTCTTGCCTTTGCCTGTGTGCCTTTGCCTGTGCCTGTGTGCCTGTGCCTTTGTCTTTGCCTTGTTGGGTTGGTGTTGCAATTCAACACCAAAAGGGTTAGGATGTGGTTACCATTGACAATCGGGTTGAATGCCAACTAGAACTAGAACAAGGGTTTGAGAGTTCCTGCCGGAAGGCTCCGAATTCTGCAATTGGTAGGGATGCTGAAGGACCGCGTGAACAAGCTGCGTAACGGCTCTGAAATGCGACTGGACACAAGTGCTCTTCAAGGTTACCCCGACCGCCACATCAAAGTCTCTCGTCGTTTACAGGACCGTGATTTGCTTGCCTCTTTTGACCCAATTTGTTCTCACGTCATCGACCATGTTTACGTCGGCAGTGGCACCGTGGCCAGCTCTCGCGAAATTCTTCTTTCCAACGGCATCACCCACATTCTCAACAGCGCAGGGTACGCTTGCCCCGAGTTTTTCCCTGACGAATTCGTCTACATGACGCTTTGGCTCAAAGACAGCCCCTCGGAGGATATCACCAGCGTCTTATACTTAGTCTTCGACTTCATCGAACGAGTCCGCGAGCAAGGCGGTCGTGTGTTTGTCCACTGCTGCAAAGGCGTCTCCAGGTCGACTTCCTTGGTGATAGCTTACTTGACTTGGCTCCAACGGTGTACATTCCAAGACGCGTTCAACTTCGTGAAAAACGCAAGAGCGGTGACGAATCCCAACTTGGGATTTGCGTGCCAGTTGCTGCAGTTCCAGAAACAGCTCCAGAATGCGCACTTGTTGAGCAACAACAAGCTGCGGGTGTACCGGATGGCGCCCCATTCGGCGCATGATCCGTTGCTGCTGGTGCCGAAGAAAGTGACGGGAGTGGATATCACGACGTTTGATTCACGAGGGGTGTTTGTGATTCACGGGCAGAGGAGTTTGTATGTGTGGCATGGGTGTGTGGCAGATATGAGGATGGCCAAGGCGGGACGGGAGTTTGCGGATCAGTTGATTCGGTATGAGAAAGTGGAAGGGCCGCCAGTGGAGGTCTGTGAAGATGAGGAGCCGGATGATTTTGGGGAGCTTCTGCGAACGGGGATTTTTAGTAGAACCAGCAGTGATGTGTCGTCGTTTGGGGATGCTGTACAACCACAAAAAGGGGATGAAGCTGCTGATCCTCATGTTATTGATGGAGAGGTTCTTGTGAAGCGTTTAGAAGGGTTGCGTCCCAGTGAAGGCCATGCTGAAGCAACAACAACAGCAGGAAAAGAAGCAGGAAAAGAAGAAGCAGAAGGAACAGTAGCAGAAGGAAAGGAAGGGTCTTCCTCTTCTTTGTTGAATCAAGAAGAAGGTGTGGATTGTCACAGTAGTCCAAGGAAAAGGTTGTGCAGGTTAAATACGTATGCTATCTATGACAAGGACTTTGAGTTGTTTGAGCATGCCAAAGGGGAGAAGTCCGGGGAGAGACTGTCACCTGGGTTGAAGGACAATGGATGGAGACGACTCAAGGAGAAAATCTTTTTAGGGGCTTCTTCGGATGTGGCGGTTTCGGATGTGGCAGAAGTGGGTGCTGCCATTCCTTCGCCTTGAGGAGGGTATACAGGGATGATGCTACTCCTGGACGTTAATTTGCTCACACTGGTGTTGGATTATGGACTGTGTTGTTGTCCCAAACCTTGAAGGAAGTGCTGTTTTGGGGCCTGACAGTTAGTGACTGGTCTGGTTGCACGCATTTTGTGCGGCCCTCTTGTACCGTGCAACAAACAAACGAGCCTACAACGGAGGTCAACAACAACAACAAGAAGGCTGTGACCGAGGTTTATCAGAGCTGGAGGTTTATCAACACTGAGTATTCAGCGGACGAAGAGGGCTGTACACGACTGAAGAACTGGCTTTCCCTAGTTTTGACTTATACATATGCAAAGGCACCGACCAGTGCTACAACACCAAAATCGACGGACTGTGTGTTGTGTTGGATCACACACTTCAGGTGCCTTTTGGTAGATACCATTCTTTGAAGCACAACCGTTTCAGAAAAATCTGAGTTGCTGCTTGCTTGCAGATCATGCCTTTTTGTCGTCGACAGTGGTGTAAAGTTTTTTTTGGAGCTTTTCCTTTTGGGGTTTAGTCATTCTGGAGATCATGCTTTTGAGTTTCCGTGTGGCAGGCAGGTCGGTATGATGGAACTACGTGAGAAACGAGTTTGGAATAGAAGAGTCATGTACTACCCGCTCACTTGTTTTTTATGTCTTATGGTTTAGTGATGATTGGAATTCTATGAGGAGAAAGAAATATCTGCTGGAGCAGGCTAGTGTTGCATTCTTGAGTTTGGCAGGGTGGTGGTTCTATTGCTTTTATGTTGTGGCATTACCTTGCCAACGTATGGAGGAATGGATGCAAAACGTGTAAACTGTGGCTTCATGTTGAGGGGCATTTCCTGGGCGACTGTTTATTCAAGTGATGGTGTTCTCATATTAGCAGAGGCCTAAGTCTTTCTAAGGCAAAGATATTCTTCATTGGACTTCATTTTCATTATGTTAAAGAATGATGCTAGAATTTGTTGCACAAGCAGAGAATCACATTCTCACATTACACGTAAGTTACGTGTATGACTTGTAGTGTTGGCCTCCGACTATTTGGCTAATTTTTGTAAATACTTTGAATGACAGGAACACTTTGAATTTCCATATCTCCAGGCTGGTCGTTTCAAAATCGTATGAAAACATCTCTCGTGTATGTTACCGGTACTTTTAAAAATTGTTGTCTACTGTTTTAAGTCACAAGTTAAGAAATGAAAGAAATATATCCCTTAATGAATGGATGATTACCTTTATAAATAGCTTTACGAATAGATGTATGTGAGGTAAAAAGACTATTGACTTGTCCTGCCTTGGTCCTTTTTACTCTTGGGAACAATTAATGTATTTGAATAATGTTATGAAAGACAAGATTTGTCTATAACCTACAAATCTCGTTGTTGAAGAAATGGCTCTTGAATCATGCTAGATGACACTTGTAATTTATCTTGTCACTTATGCTCTCCTTTAATAACTTTTTTTATAATTTTTATAATTTTTATAAGGTAGGCAACATTTTGAGATGCTACCTTTCTACCATAAAAGTATAATCTTTGAACCATAGGAATCTTGAATCTTAAGACCAAATTCCATTCAATCAACTAGGTTGGTAACAAGTGTAATTCAACCCAAGTCATTTTCAAATTTTCAACACTTAGATAATATTTTCAGAATTTTCAAAAGTTGAAAACATAGAACTCCCTTTGAATAACCTTTCTTGCAATAAGAAATGCTTTAACTTCCATTGGTTGCTCTTAAAAACTCATGACAATTTGGGGTAAAACTAGAAAGTCATTCATTATAAGAATAGAATTTACTGCCTAAACACACTAAACTATGGGCAATCTGGATACTCTGTGAAAAAGATGCGACTCCTTGAAGTTTGAAATTGCAAGACCCTAGATCCTAGACTACTCTTGGACAACAATTAGTCAATCTTCAAGATATTGCATGAAACCATCCTTGAAAGATATCGTTGACTGTTGTAGGATCTAGACGTACCTCCTGTCTTACAAGTCACGGCATTGAAAATGGGCAACCCACGGGAATGGTGCCAACCTTGAGCACCCAGCCAACATATGGAAACAAAGGAAAGAATGGAAAAAACTAGCTTGAAAATTGTTGCAATTGACTATAACTGAAGGTTAATGCGCCAAAAGCATCAGAAAGTGCAGCGCTATTTTTGTGTTTCCCCGTTTGGCCATAACATGTACCTGATGTAAAATCTCAGCATCGTCACAGTAATGCCTCAGCAAGAAACAACAGTTTTACTCTACAAGAACATAACAAGCAGCTACGCTACCAGAGGCTGTTCCTGTGCCAGTGGCTCGCTATTCAAGTAAGGTCTTACTCAAACTTACACAATCACTGTAAATGCAGCTTTCGACAATGCGAAGCCTCCTCCCCTTCAGTCCAGAGCCAATAAACCAAGTCCAGAGAGAGTACGCGTGCTCGCATGACCCAACAAGTTCATCAAAACGTATTCAAAACGCAGTTACACTTTAAATATCATGCAAAAAGGAAAATTAAAAATTGCTTGTGTGATGGAGAACCAAGAAAAGTCAATGCACCAAAACTCTCAGAATGAGTAGTTTCTTTTTTCCAGATTCCCCGTTTGTCTATTACAAGTCCCCGATGTAAAACCACAGAATCATCACAGCAATGCCTCTACACGAAACAACAGGCTTCCTCTCTATAAGAATACTAAGTTCCAGAGAGACTTCAAATGCGCTCGTGATCCAAATAAATTTATCAAGACGTATTCAAAACAGAAAAGAAGCAAATAAAAACAAAATTGGGAAAAAGAATCTAACTCTTCACAAACCCGAGCTGATTCTCCGTGGCATACCGCTCCATGAAGCGCATGAAGCGGTCCCATTCATTGGTGTTGCGCATGATGTACTGGCCTTCGATCTTGGAAGGCTTGCCGTTCAAAAACTTGGCGGACACGTCCACGGTGGACAAGGTGCCTTCCTCGTCCAGCATGTAGAGACCTGTGATGTCGCCGAGCTCCCGGGACGAATCGAACACCGAAGGCTGCTCGAAGGAGAAGATGGCCACGCCGTTGGTGCCGTCCTTTGACCTCGTTAAACGCACGTCCGGCACCACGCGCTCGTCGATACCGCGGATGAACTGGATCACAGGCTTTTGCATGCTCACCACGGGCCTGCTACTCCTGCCACTGGAAGCTGGGATGCGTGAGGTGAGCTCATGAGAATGGCCGGTGAAGGATGCTTGCACGCTGCTTGTGCTGCCAAGTCGACAAATTAGGCCTGGCCCTGCAAAGAAGATCACATATCATTGGCGTCAGAATCACCATATGGGAACCAGAATCGGCATTGTGACTGAGGAGACGTCACGCCTGTCGAAATAGGAAGAGGAATTTGACGATTAGGCATGATCCTGCAATGGGGATCACATATCATTCTTTAGACCTTGGACTCAGAATCAGCATTTGCGATCCAGAATCGTCATTATGAGTGAGAAGGCCTCATGCCTATCAAGATAGAAACAGAGGAATTCGACAAATTAGGCCTTGCCTTACAACATTCTTTAGACTCGGGTCCTAGTAACTCAATTCCGAATCACCATTTGATAACTAGAATCGTCATTATGACTGAGAAGACTTCACGCCTATTCAAAAAAGAACAGAGGAATTCGAAAAATTAGGTATGGTTCTGTCATGGAAATTGCATAAAGCATTTTAGACTGGGGTCCAAGCACATTGGAATGAAAATCCAAATTCGAGAACTATAATCACCATTATAAGCGAGAATGCCTCAAAAAGGAAACAGAGGAATGAATGGATATAGCCTACCAGAAATGAGCCTCTAACAACTCAACAAGTAGAAACAGAGGATTGTAAATAGTCAATGAGAGAAGCGCCCTCAGTAATTCAACAGTGATCGTCCACAGTGAATACACATTCCAATTCTATTTTACTCCAATTCCCATGAAGCTTTGAATTCCATTCCAACAGTGGAGAGAGTGCATCTCGCCAACATTATGCACATCAAAGGACCACGCCCTACAGCCGACCAATCCTTATCCCGACCAATATCTTTCATATTTCCAAAGGCGAAATCTATCAGATGCAAACACACAGGCTAATCCTGAATGAAGGAGTTGCCAGTAACACACCAAATCCTTACTTACTCAAGAAGAAGAACTCGGACCCCAGCGCCAACCAAGAGTCTCCCAAATTCTTACTCTTTCAAGAAAAATGAAGACTAATTGCAGCCCTAAGACCACAATGCACAAAGAATCTACAAAATTCTTTCTTACACAAGAAAACTCTAGCCCTAAGACCAAAATGAATAAAAAGAGCCTGTTACGAGCAATTCCACCGGCTAAGCCCGATGTCCTTTCCAAACACAAACTCAGCAATTACTCGTAAAATTTTTACAGGCATTGAGATTACCTCCAACTTACCGCAAGAAACTCAACAGTCCTAAAGCAATGCCTCACAACACCGCACCAAGAAACCACAAGGACTCCCTCTAAACCGCATTAATTCACAGCATCAATCCATTTCACACACCTATTTCCAGAGCTCGACATTAGAGCTCCAAGGATCCTTGCAATCAGCCTGTTCCAAGAATTCCACTAGCTAACTAAGCCAATTGCTAATTTCAAAACACAAGCTCTGTGATAATTCCTCATAAAATTTATACAGGCATTGAGATTCCCTCCACCTTACCACAAGAAATTCAAAAGTCCTCCACCAATGCCACACAAACACCAAACCAAGAAACCACTAGAACTCCCTACATCCCGAATCAATTCACAGCATCACTCAATTTCACACACCTATGTCCAGAGCTCCACATTAGAGCTCCAAGGCTCCTCGCAATAAGCCTGTCCGTGCAATTCTACTAGCTAAGCCAAAATGCCCTTTCAAAACACAAACTCTGCAATTCTTCATATAAATTACACAGGCATTGAGATTCCCTCCACTTTACCACAAGAAATTTAACAGTCCTCAACAGTCCCTCAACCAATGCCACACAACACCAAATCAAGAAACCACGAGAACTCCCTACATCCCGCATTAATTCACAGCCTAAATTTTCCAGAGCTCCACATTACAGTCGCAATGTAATTTCAACAGCGTACACACGACATTGCGAGCGTGGAATTGCAGAAGAGGAGGAGTTTGTTCACCGGAGATGCTTCTTCGCCAAGAAGTGGAGACCATGGCGCGCGCTCGGGAGGTTGTGGCGACGGGCTGTTGCGGGCCCGCGCAGGGCACGGAGACCGCCATGGAGGGAGCTGCAACCACCATGGCTCCTCGAGGAATTAGGGTTTGGCGATGGAAGAGGAGCTTGTGGCTATGACGATGGAGTTGCAAATGGCAATGGCGATGCCGATGCCGATGGCGGGGTTGTGCGAAGCAAGGGCGAAGAGGCTTGTGGTGGAGGAAAGGAAAGTGGATAGGATTGATACTTGATAGCCACGGACGGCGTTGCGACACGCTGGACCCCTCCCACTTACTTGACGCCGGAGAACTAAAAGCGATTGCTCCTGGACTCTCAAATGGGGCTAAATTTAGTGAAACTTCTACCAAAGTTAACCCTTGACCCCTAAATGCTTAAGCCTTTTGAAGTGTATTTTTCCTATGAAAAAATAAAACATGGGCTTATAGTTATCCCTAGTGAAGCAAATTTTTTTTTTTTTCAAAATCTACCCATATAAATGTTTAAAATTTTGCTTATTTCCCTACTTTGAGGGCAAATTTGGCAAAAATGAAGTCATTTTTGAAAAAATGTGACACGTGTCATCTTGTGAATGGTCTGAAGTGACACGGACTCCTATGAATCTGACATGGGAACTCAATTTCGGCACTCATGTGCCAAATCAGACCTTCACATATGGTAGTATGTATTCCAATTTTGAATGTGAAATTGTATAGGAATTATGAGATTATAATAAAAGAAATGTAATTATTCTATTTTTGGTATACTACCCCTCTCCACAATGTTTGAGGAATTTGCATATAAGAGTGTTTGAGGATTGGAGGTGACATGAACAACTAAAAATTGTGTTAGCACACTAAAATGCACTTTCAAAAACCTTAAGTTCAATTGAAGAGCTATCAAACTCATTACACAATCTACCTTGCAATAGTTGAAATGCAATTTTTTATATAAGTAGAGATCGCAAATATACCAATTGAAATCAACACTTGCATGTTTAAATTTTCAATGACAAAACTCATGAAAACACTTTACTCTTTCCATTAGGACCATTTTCAAAGCAAATGAATTTGTACAATTTTTTAGATCTCAAATCAAGTGAAATTGACAAACTTTGCTAAAAGCCGAGAAATGAAGTAAAATTGGCAAGGTTTACTCTTCACTAATGGTACATATATGTATTTGAGGATGATTGCAAGAAAGACCGGTACATTTTGCGTCACAATTAGAGTGACAAAGTTGCCATCAACTATAACTTTTGGAAAACAAAGTCAATGTACTTAGAATTTTACTAGAGATGGCTAACTTGGAAGTCATGAGATTCCTTATTTTTCCAAAAAATTGAAAAAACATTCTATAATTAAAATTCAATTTAGCTAATTTGCCACACATTGCGTTTTAGAGGTTTTTAGTATTGTGGAGTATCCAAAAATTACAATGTACATCT
This sequence comes from Rhytidiadelphus loreus, assembly GCA_947034895.1. Lineage (NCBI taxonomy): Eukaryota > Viridiplantae > Streptophyta > Bryopsida > Hypnales > Hylocomiaceae > Rhytidiadelphus > Rhytidiadelphus loreus. The sequence goes on from OX344761.1 coordinate 31,188,512, forward strand.
AATTTTTTTGTAGGATATTCCCACACTAGACGGGTACGTGCCTACCAAAGGAAATTGTAAAAAACAATATTTTTTGTTCTCCATGTATCTACAAATAGGGGGTCCATTGCACGCAACATTCCAAACATTCAAGATGGTTTTGAATTCTATTTTTTGGTGAAATGTAATCACTATCAAGTCTTTACAAATGGTCAATTTTAGTTCTTTTTTGTTCATGATTTTCTAATTATTATTAATTTACACCTAGTTGTATCTATTTTTTGTGAGAAATTGTCTTTTAATTCAAATGGTACTTTCTCAATACTTACAAGTAGTCAAAAATACTATTAGTTGTCAATTTTTTAGATCAACAGATAAAATTGTTCTATTTCATAGTAAAAAATGCGATCCATGTAACCAAAGTAGTCACCAAATTGTTTGGATTATTGGCCCAATAGGTGCATTCATCACTATAAGAAAACCATGTTTTTGATGTTGTCAAAAAAAAACATGTCTCATTCAATGAGACGTTAGTACATTTTGTGGTAAGCGGTGCAGGGAGTTTGAATTCTGTATGATGTTGTATGGGAAACACATAGATGTTTTTTGGAAAACACAATGACATTGTTTAGGACAAACATGTTGTTTGTAATGTTTTAGAAAAGAGGTGCACGTTTTCAAGAAATGTCTATATGAACATCAAAAGTTCACGTCAACCACTAGGATCATTTTGAGCAAGCATATTCATTTTAACTATAGATAAATTAGTGAAAATTACTGCAAGTTAAGGTAAAGGTTGACCAAATGTGAAAAATTTAGGAAAAAGGCAGCCACATGGCATGCTTTGTAAAAAATAGGAAATGGATGGATGTGCATCATGGATGAAAAGGAAAGGTCTCTATATAAGTAGAATGGTAGGAAGTGAAACAACCCATATGGGATATGTAAAGTAAGAATTGTGTTTTATGTAAAATGTCTAAAACAATGACCCCATGTCTGAAATGACAATTAGATGTTTGAAACGATGACCATATGTCTAAAACAACATCCACATGTTCAAAAGTCAAGCTCCCATATTCAATTTATCCCATATCTTTTGTCTAAACAAAGGATGGATTTCAATATAAATACATCCTTTCCACCCTTCTTGTTTACTAACTTTCAATGAAGGAATTCCTTCATTTTGCCATCAAAAATTTTCTTGGTGGTAGATGGTAAGTTTTCTTTGATTCTTGTTGAATTCAACAATTTTTCTTGTTTATTTTTTTAAAATTTTAAATAATTATTTTTTCTTGATCTTGTCCTATAGGTACAATATGCACCAATTAATGTCTCAAAAAATGTCTAGATGTCTAAGTGGATGTTTCAAAAAACAATATTGAAGTTCTCAAATGGCATAAAAGTACGTTGACTAGGCATAGTTGGCATGCCATGTCACCCTTGTTGGTTACCATGTCATGAACAGTCTAGATGGAAAAAAGAATTTACAAAATTGTCTTTGCTTGTATGGCACTTATGTGGCGTCCACGTGCCATGCTGTGGAGAGTTTAGAAGACCACGTCTTTTGTGATGTCAAAAAAAATAGGAACAAATGGGTCACGTTTTACGTTTTATGTTTTAGCACGTTTTTGGCTTGTCAGTTATAACGAATTTTAGGAGATGTCATGACTAGCAACTTTCCCATCAAACAGATAGCCTCTTCAAGTTTTTCTTGACATTTTAAAAAATTTGCGTTTCTTATAGTACATTATTTCTACTGTGCATAATTAAGTCATCGATTGTCTCTTTTCAACCTCAACATTGTTTAACCCTGGAGCACTTCGACATCCATTTTTTAGATGATGAACAGATTCATATTTTTGTTTTTGTCTCATTCTTGCTTGGATGAAAGTCATCCTAATTTTTGGTGATACTTTATCAAGTTGTTGTCCTATCCATCGGTTGGATTTGGTGTTACTAGAATATATATACATTTCTAAAATTACAAATGTGGAAGTATGTCAAGTGGTCAATTTGCATTGACTTTAGTTCAAAACTAAATGTGCAAAAACAAGGTCAAAGATGTAAAGGTCACAAAAATTTCAAAAAATCACCATATGAAGAGAACCTTATTTCAAATCCATCCCAACAAGTTTTACTCAAAAAATGATAATATTTTACTTGTAATTGAATTTAGAAGGAATTCTGAAATTTTCTTTTCAAAATTTATAGAAAAAGATTGGTGATAGCATTAGTAGATCTAACCGTACAGATAGAATTTAAAAATCAAAATCTATAGCTTTCATTTGTATACCAATTCCAAAATTGTCATAGCACAGGAATGCACAAATTCCACTTTTAGATGTTAAATTGACATAAAACACCTTAAATGACTTGTGTATCGTTCCCAAAGGATCTCACTTGTAGTTTCCTCAAAATTCCGGGTACAAAAATACGGAAAAACACAAAATAACTCAAGGCAAAGGAATCCGGATTTTCAAACTAGGAAATGCACTTCTTTATCCTACTCCTCCTAAACTTCCTTCTCTTTTTTAAGTCAATTAACCACCATATTGCCACTTTACAAACCAAAGATTGAATAGGTCTGTATCATCCTCATACACAATTATGAACTCCTTATCCTATCACGCAGAAGCGGATTCGGTAAGAGTGTCGTTATCATGTATCTTTTCCGGATCCGGATCTGGTGATCATTGTAACCAAAGTAACCAATAGCAATAGTTTAACCTCTATATCAGAGGGTTCCGCTCTTGGGGTTAAGGAAGGGAACATATACCGTACCCTTCAATAGATTAAAGTGATTGAAGTTTCACTAAAACAACACATAAACATAAACACGAAAACTGGGATGCGGATTCTTCCTCACTACCAGCCTGGATATTAGTCCAAACTAGTAGGTCACTTAAGAAACCTCCACAATCCTCTCTTGCTACAATGACGGACCTATCCGGAAAACAAAACTCCAAGAGCCAAATCTGATACCTTGATAACTAGGGGATCCCAACTATCTTCCCGTTCCTCTCTCCTGGATTCAACAGAATTTCTTAGACGTCGACTAGCATTCACCCTTCACTTCCGAAAGATTTATCCAACCTAAGGATGGCTATCCTAATCAGAAGACACTTGAGAAACTTCAACAACGAGAACTTCCTCCTAATACACAAAGATTTAACAACCAAATTCTAATACTCCTGAAATCGGATCCAGACAGAATTCCAGGGATTTCTTCTCTTATCAACACTTTGCAAAGACCAACTATCTGCACATGCAATACTAGCACTATAAAGCTTACCAACCACAAAGCCAAGACTTTTCAGACCAACGTTTATGAGATGGAATTCTGTAATTCAATTTGCAAAAAGTGAAGAAAACATAAGTAAGAACGCCCGGGGCTTCCAACTAATTTCAGTCCCTAAATACTAACTCCTAGGAATCCTAAAAGGCCCCAAGGATCAAAAAGAAGAGGACAGGAGACTAATAGGTATCTTTCTTATCCTTCTAAGTTGATTTGCCTACCATCCGATTCGATCCACAAAATGTGGATCCTATCCCAGAAAATCCGGAAGATTGCAGTCTAATTGTAGTTTTAAGTGCATGTTTCTAAAAACACTGAACCAACTGTTTACTTTCTATCAAAAACTTAGATTTTCGTCTAATTAAACTAGGGTTAACCTAAGAAACTTTCCCTAACTACTTTACACTGACAAAAGCTAACTACTACTTCTTTGCCCGCTTTGGAGAAGGTGTCTTGGTTTTCACGATTCCTTTCCTTGGCAGTTGCTTCCTACTGGTTGGTGGCTTTCCCTTGGTCACCTTACCCTTTGAGGAAGTTAGAGTCTTTGCTTTGAAACTCGTGGGAGAAATCACTATAGTATCCAAATCCTCTTCGGAACCAGATTCTGATCCGATCTCAGATCCAGATTCTGATTCTGACTCACTCTCCTCCTTCGTTGAGACCTCGGGCAATTCGTCCTCTTTGGATTGTACCTTCTCTGGTGACTCCTCTCTAGCCCACTTGGAAGTACTCTTCTTCTTGGTAGTGCTGAGAGTACTGGGAGAAGGCTTAGAACCTTTACTCTGAGGCGTTCCTAGTCCTGACTTTGACTTCCGGATTCGCTCCTTTGAACCGGATATGAGCACAGACCCCAATCTCGTCTCCTTTTTACCCAAGGGGGAATTCTTGGAGGGCGTCTTCTCTGCATCTAAGTGCTCTTTCGGTTTTAATGGTGAGGGAGGAGGCATGTCCAGTTTCAGCCGTGTTGGTGTTGCTTCTTTCTTGTCGGATCTCGGAAAGTACCCAGCTTGCTGAAGATTGTCTTGGATCTCGTACATAAACTTCTCCACCTGCTCTGAGTACTTTGCTAACACCATAACCGCCTTGACTGCTGCTTCATCGCCAAGCTTGTGGATTTCCTTATTATAAAGCTTGGCTTTGTTCAATACGTTTCCAGAATGGGAAACAAAGCTCCTGACCCTCTTCAGGGTTTCCACAGACTCTAAAGTTCCTTCACTTCCTTACTCTTTTCCAAACTCTTCTCTAACTGCCGATGGAGATCCTTGTTCCTATTAGTCAGTTCTTGGATCCGGGTTTCAGACTTCCGGGTATTCGAATCCTGGATCAAACCCTTGATCTTTTCTGCTAACTCAAACACAAAAATCCCACCAAGCAATTTACAGACATTCCTAACTGCTCTTCTTTCTGTATCTACCTCCTCTCGGATCACCTCAAGATCCGAGATAATCTTTCCCAATGAGTCGACTCCTTGCACTTCCGGTTCAGCCGAATCCCTCTTGTCACTCTTGGGACCTTTCTTCTTCGTGGATGCTGGGATCCTCCATGACCTTTTTTTTCTCTCAGATGATTCTTTTTTCTTCTCCAACGAGGCCTTTTCAGAATTCTCATACGGTCCTTTCTTCCTCTCCCCTTCATTACGCTCTCAAGGTAGAGTAATATTCAACTTTACTAAAGTGGCTGCTACCTTATACACGGTCCTCTCCTGACTTTTGAGCGTCCTCAGATAAACATACAAATGAAAAAGAAAAGGCCCAATAGAAGTACCCTTGGTATTCTCTAGGGTACTAACCATTTTTCCTACCAAATCCTTCACTATTCTTCCCCAAAAGACTTTCCTTTCTCCACTCAGTGCTCCAAATATCGTATTTGCCCAAGTCACAGTAATCCGGTTTGGCCGTTCCAGATACAGAACTGGAACTATGAACTCTAGCAATCTCCTATCTCTCCCTGCCTTGCAGTCTGCAACTGCATTACCATCCTTAGGGTTTGGCAAGTTCGCAAACTTCCCCTCCGTGAACTTATCGATTTGAGAAGCTATCCCATCTCCAGTGCGCGAAAAGTCGTAAGCCTTCTTCCAAGTTTCAATCGTCTTCTTAGTTGGAAGAGCGTGGTTGGTCGTTGCCCACTCATTCGATTGCACCCCCATCAGCTTTAGGATCATCTCCTCGTCCTTCAAACTCTAGAGTTGGTGCAAAAATTTCAAACATCCCAACTCGCTCAGATCCTCCTCCAACTGCTTCCGCTCTCCCTCGTTCTTGAGTATGGCCGGATAGACCGTCTAGATCTTCAGAGGAGCAGAAACACTTCCTTCCGCCTTCACCATCGCTATGAGATCGCTCACAGATGCAGGTCCTTCAATCACTCAACCAGATGATTACTACAAGCTGTAGACTAGCGGATCTCTTTCCTCTCTTGTGGATGTGGAAAATCAACTCTCTACTCCTTCAAATGCAAAATCCACTCTGAGTGCTCGGAAGGATACTACTAGTTTACTAAACTACAAGTTTAAGTAAAATTAGCTAACCCTAACTTGTTTCCTTGGAACAGTCCCTGCCATTGGAAGACAGTTGTTTCCGTCATTAAGGAGGAGGATTCGGCACGTCCAAACGGTCTCACTACTCCTCCAGTAGGGCCGATAGACCCTAGTCTATCGAATAGAAACCTGGTAGGGTTCCGTTATCTTCCGGTAGCAGTCTACAATCGATATCCAATTGGTTTAGTATCCGCTTCTTCATTTGACGGATTTGGATCCGGTTCCGGTTTCCGGTTATGACTGGGAAACTTAATTCCCATTCTTAACCTTTTTATCTTTTTACTATTACCCTCATAGTAATGAAATGTTAAGTATGGGAATATTCCTAAATTATCCATTTGATCAACAAATTTTTTTGCTAATACTCCCAAATTGTTCCTACTTTCTTCCTAACAAACCTACATTCTTCATTTTGGTACATGACAAAAATATTCTTCCAAATTGTAGTTTATATTGTTTTTTCTCAAATTGTCAATTTTGGAGATGAATCCAGACGTTTAGGGGTTAAGGGTTAAATTTTGAGGAACACATTATTTAGAGTTCATTGTAAAGTGATCCCCACTTTGTACCAAGGGTATTAGAGAAAGGCTTAACTAAAAATAGTACAAAAAAAACACAATACCAAACTTCACCAGACCCAGTTTTGTTGTGTGTTTTTCTCAAACTTTGGTTTTGACTTGTCTTTCATTGCACATACTTTATGATTAACTCTATTACATGAAATATTTGTAACTCCTAATTATTAAGCATTTCAACATGGTTCCTATTAATCAAGTGACGATCTTTCGGTTGATTTTTGGAACGACCTTTGGAGTTTTTGTACTTGCACATATAGGATCCACTTTCTGACTCTAGGGTGAGGGTGCCTTTGCAATTATGACTAAAATTGAAGCCATTACCAAACTAGAGAAATGAAGCGAGGACAAAAATGGTAAAATGAAGCTAGGATAAAATTAATAGGATTACAAAGTCACGCAACTATGTTCAAAACGACCAATTCAAAGTTAAGTTACAAACAAGCCTACATAGCAATAAACTTGAAATCATTTTTCTAGACCTAGATCATGTCACCAAATATTAACCAAAAATATAAATTAATATGCATATATTAGAATTCATCACAAATAAACATCTATCTACAATGCTCTACCAACCAAAATCAATATATAATAAATAAATTATTAATCTAAATCCAATTAATATTGGTAATATGCCTAACAAAAAGCTTCTCATACAATATATTATTGTTAGTTTACCCCTAAAGGTTAAAACTATGTATTTTGGTAACATAGCAATTTGCGGAAGATCACTACGAATAGAGTTTTTATTTTTTTTGCTAAAACTTTCATACAACATGTGCCCGAGGAGTGGCTTTAAGGCCCAACAATTGTCATAACTTTTGACTAAATTCCAATGATGATTGATTTAGTGATTTTTGGAGTGACCTTTGGGATTTTTGTAATGATGAATATAGAGTTCATTTTGCACCCATGGGGGCTTTTGAAGATACGTCTAGAATGGTGGAATGAAGTTAGTACAAAAATAATGGAATTTAGAAGTCACAAGACTAAGTGTGAGTTTTGCATTTATTTTTGAGAGATGTGATTTCATGTCATCTATTAGTCACAAAAAATTTGCATTTTCTTGGTCAAAATTTGAAATTATCGTGAATTTTTTAATAAAAAGTGAAACAATTCATATCAAAGGTAGTTGATGTTTAAATTTTTTTGAAAATTCCTTCATAGGTTTATAATCAAGTGTAGAACATCATGATGCATATTTTTTACCATATCACTCTAAAATCAGAAAATTTGAATTCTATGGTTATAGACTCAAGTTCTAAAATTCTAGTGACAACCTTTAGGTTAGAGCTAGTTTAGATAATATTTTGAGTGACCTTTGGGATTTCTATATTTGTGACTATGGGTCTATTTGAAGTCACAACTTTAAAATGGTAGAATGAAACCAAGAAGAAAAAAACCATAATTTTGAAACCATAACAAAAATAATGTAAATATGACAAAAATCGAAGCTAACAATAGTATTTTTCCAATTGAGGTAGTTGAAAAGTTTTTTGAGGGAACCAATAGAAAACTTTGAGGTTCAATAATTTCCAAAACCAAGGTCAAAAGTTTTTGGAATTTTACAAGAAAAAACATGAGAGTTGAAAGCAAATGTATAGAGAATTCAATGTCTTTTCAATGATATCCTATGATCTCAATTTTTGATGTGATTTTTGAAAAAGAATTGAAGATACAAAAATACATTAGATTTTTAAGAATATAATTTTTTATTCTAATCTGTGCCCATGAGAAAAATTTATACCACACAAAAATTCAAAATAAAATTTTAAAAATTTTGTTTCTTGTAGAAAATTCATTTGTCTACATGAAAATATTTGATTTATTCCATTTGGACTAGTAATGAAAAAATTAAAGAGAGTCTCGTTTTTTAAGCAATCCAAGCATTTTCATAAAAAAAACTTACATGATTCAATTTTGAATTCAATTTTCACAATTTAAAAAAAAAAAATCTTTGTGTGGTTTATTTTTCATGTTAGAACAATCTCAACATTGTGATTAGTTTCCATTCCACCTTAGAACTATTAAAGATTTAGTTTTTCTTTCCATCTCACACATGCTTCTTCACAACAATCTTTTAACCCCTAAAGGACCAAATGTAAATTTTTAACAACATAGCATGTTTAGGTATACATTTATAAGTGGAAGTTTCATTTGTTTTCTTTGAAATTTTTACACAAAGTGTGGTCAAGGAGTATCTTTGAGGCGCAATAATTATCATTACTTTTTACTACAGTAGTACCCCTTTAATTTTGGCACACTTTGCAAAATATTTAAAAAATAATATTTTTTTAAACTTTGGCAATAAAAAACAATTATTGCAATTTTTATCATCGAAGATATTAAATAATAAGACATTTATTAGTTCTTCAAGTAAAATTCAACTCTATATTAGATTATTTTATAATATTGGGCATCCAACTCCAAATGCAACTTACAATATGGTGAATGACTTTCTTAACCTCTAAAGTCCCAAGGCCATTTTTATGCCAAAACCATTCAAAACTACCACTTTTGCTACATTCACCTATGAAATATTTTTTTTTAATATTTTTTAGAATCTAACCATAACATCTTGTTCTTCATTTGCCTTAAATCATGTGATAAATTTTTTGTAATGTTTGACCGTGTAGATTGAAAGATATTAGCATTTAGAGTGGAAGAAAAAAAATTCTTTCAAGAAGTTGCTATGATTGCCTGCAAAACAAGAAAATCCATAACTTTCACATTACTAATCCAAATGGAATGAATCAAAGCTTCACATTTAGAAGAAAATATAATCTACAAGAAAATAAATATTAAAATTTTTATTTCAATTTTTTGTGAATTTTTTTTGCTGCCCGGTATCCCTCATTTTGAGGTTATTGTGGCATAACTTTTGCTCCCGGTCACCGATTGGAATAAAAAGTATATTTCCAAAAATCTCATAAGTTTATCTATCTTATGAGAAAATTTCAAAAAAACTCAATAAAAATTGAAATCATAGGAGCCTACCCGAAATCCATTTTGTCCCTTATAGGGACAATGGGATTTTCAGGTTTAAAAACGAGCTCTTTATACAAATTGGATTGTAGGAGGCAAAACAATCCATGTAGGATATGTAAATGGTTAAGATTAATAGGAGCTCAACCGCTCATAGTTAACTCAAAAGCAAGAAAATGTGTTTAGGGTAGAATTTTAGACCTCATTTAGGCACTATAGAATAACTTTTTTCAAAATACTTTGAACTAAGTTAATGTATATAATCAAGATAGATTTCATCTTCAAAAATCTTTTTGAGATTTAGATCCTCCAATAAAAAATTATAGACAAATTTCAAGGAGGAGTTAGAAGGGACATTTTCTTTGACATTTTCAAACATCCCCTTTGAATTTTGTCCATAACTTTTTTTCGGAGTTTCATAGTCACAAACGGAGTTTTTGAAGATGAAAGTTAAATTTATTTTTCAACTTTTCTTGGTTCAAAGTTTTTTGAAAAATGTTATTTTACTATGCCGAGATAAGGTCTAAAATTCTACTTTGAACACAATTACTACTTATTTTACAATGAGTGGTCAAACTCTCATCTTTATATTATCTCATATCCTTTGAAGGTTCATGACAAACAATGGATTTCATTTTAAAAACAACCTCTCCATCTTTCATTCACACAATACTTTGATGTTGAAATTCCCCCTTAAATCCATTGGAAAGCTTCTTATAGTCGTTGGACTTCACATTGAACCTTCTAACTAGAATTGGACATTTTCAATTTTTACAACAATTTGGTTTGTTAGTTGTTATGAATGAATTTGGCAAGATACCTAAAACTCACATATTTCTATTGATTTTGGCAACCGGCGTTGTCAGTTTTGAAGATTTTTGGCGATTATCATTATGATTTTTTGAAATTATGATATCCTTAAAAAAAACAATTAATTTTTGCCAAAATTGAAAAGGGACTATGGTTCATAATTAAAAAATTATTGTATAAAAATATGTGAATTTTGGAGCCTAGGCACTATAGACAAGTTAGAAAAAAATATTTCTTTAATAAATAAAAATTTGAAATTGATTTTATAGATTTATGTATACATAGAAGGTTGAATCATTCCATTTTGATTAATGAGATGAATTTTAGTTTGTAGGCAATTATGGAATCTTTACTCTAAAATAAACTTTGAAGTCCTTTATTTAACTCAAATTTCAATATTTGAAGAAAATTTAAAAAATTGTGGGAAATAGATTTTTTATTACAACATTACAACCGTTAGGATTGATATTTTTCAATTCCAAAACAAAATCCTTAACAATTTAGCATTTAAATCATTATCTACTCCTTTCTACTAATTATTTTTTTCAAAAATGAATATGAAATTTTTTTGTTGGAATTTTTATATGCATTCCCCAATTATTTCTTCAACATACTAGGGAGAGTTGCAAGTTGGAGGATCTACACATTTCTAGATAAAAAGTTTGAAGGATGAAATCTAACTACTTGTGAAGATTTGAAAATATTTCTTTTTGAAATCCTTGCATTATGATTAGGCAATTGGTAAGGTTTCTTATTCTAAAATTTTAGGAGGGTGTACTCTAACAAGTTAACTAAAAAATACTATGGTTTGATTTATTAAAAATTAAGTATAGATGAAGATTTTAGCCTTGCTCTAAAGACTAGTATTTTGAAGTAGTTTTGGATTAGGCCTCTAAATATGAAAGAACTTTAGGAAATAAAGAATGAAAATTAAATATTTAAAAAAAAATCTAGACCCTCAACTCAATTCTTCAACATAATCTTTTTAAAATTCAAAATATATAGTGCAAAAATTTTAAGTGAAAAAGTCTAGTTATGGAAGGTTCAAAGAAGTTTGTTTTTTTCACTTTAAATGCAAATATCTTGCAATTTACAAGGTCAAAGTTCTAAAATCTCTTCAATACATTCTTTTGCTTGTTTGGTGCAAGATCCTATGGTCATATATGCAAAAAGTGATAATTAAAAAATTTTGCACCTTGCAATAGAAATGACAATTTTCAATATTTTTTGAAAAAGGACCTTGATCCTTGAGGGGGTAATTAGAATTACAAATGAACAGCAAAAGAGTATGAATGAATGAATGCATTTTAGCCTCTAATATTTGAGTGATAATTCCCATCATTAAGGTCTCCCAATCTCAAAATGGGACACCTAAACCTTCATTTCAAAGTCACTAGTAGCTTAGAGAGTAGCAAAACTCTACTTAAAGTTTATAATTTTTGTTGGAAATCATAAAAGAATTTCAGATTATCTTTCAATTGCAAGCATTTTTTGGATACAATAACCTATGCATTCTCAAAGTGCTAAAAATGAGTGTAAACAAAATTCACCTATAGTTGTAAACTTTTGCACAAATCTATAGGGGCAGTTTTAGAAAAGGATTTAGCAAATAGGTGCATTTATTTTATCTAGATTGTACCCCCATATTTTTTCATGCAAAGGATAATTATTAAACCATCTATTTAAGCTTATGTGTATAAAAAGAGTTGGAATTACAATAAGAGGTTATTATTTACTTGTAGATAAATAAAAATCATGAACATTTAGTAAAACAATTATGCTTTCTAGAAAAGTAAATGGTGTCTTAAGTAAGTGGTATTCTAAGCCAACATCTAAAGTTATATCATCAAAAGTTGGAGGGGAAATATTTGCTTGACAAATTAGGAATTCTTCACACAATTCTATATGTTCTATATAAAAGTACATTCCTAATGTCCTATGGTCATAACTTACAGTAAAGAAATATTTTTCATATGATTCAAGGCCTCATACAATAGACAATAGAGGTTGAAGTTTCAATCATAAGCCTTTAGGATTCAAATCTAGATTTTTCTATTTAATTGTATTAAAAAAATACAACTTAGGAGAATTATTTAACATTGACTTCACATATACAAAAGTTTCAACTTACGATTCATAGGTCATGTCTATAGGGTAGAATCTACTTCTATCCTAATCAACCTTTATTTAGCAAAATTTTTAACAAAATATTGAAAATTCTTTTTAAAATTGATTATAGATTGAAATTTGTAATTCTCATAAGACTTATTGTTCTCCATAAAATTAAAAATAATATTATTAATATTAATCAATTAAGAAATTTCTGCAAATTAGATATTTATTTTTTCATAGAATTTAATTTTTATTTGAAATCAATTCTATTTAAGGATTATATAACAAAAAATTAGAAAATTCCTTATTGAGTGACTTTGAATTTTTTTAAATCTTAAATGATTGGGGTGTTTTTCAAGAGAAATTGTTGAAAATTACCATTCTTTAGTGCATTGGTTAGATTTGAAAATAAAAACTTGTTTTTTGAAATTCAACCAAATAAAAGTGTAAAAGACTATTGTGGATGTGTGTGGGAAAAGATTCAGCCCATATGCATTGAAAGATTATAATGTTTGAAGTGGAGAAAAACTTCTTTTCATTTTAGTGAGACAAAGTCAACAAACTTTTAGCCATCTTGAAGTAAAAAATTTGATCAATATAAATTTGAGTTTTTACAATAGTGAGTATTAAATCTTGTTAGGTACACACATGCAAAATTTTAGAAGTAAATAAGGGGTTTATTTACTCTAAATCACCCTCCAATATGCAGAAAATATTTTTTAATGATTTTTGTATAGTGATGATTTTTTTAATTTGAAATTCAAACTTATAATGACAACTTAGGGACAAACATTTGAAATATATGGAAAAATTTCAAGTACTTTGAAAGAATTTTTTCAAAATAATAGCATTTATGATTACAATAGAAGAAAATAAATTTTTTCAAACTTATCCTAATAGGGTTTATAGAATCTTGACTCCTCTCAAAAGGAGATTTTTACATTAAAAGTATTTTTGTTTCATAGTTATATACTATATCAAGTTCATTATAAATTTCAAAAGTTGATGAAGAATTTAGCAAAAGATGCCAAAATCGCTTGAATTGCTCAGATTTGTTTGGACAAATTTAATCATTTTGAACATTGTGCAACAAACATCTATTTAAGGTAAGCACATCCAATTGTAACACTTTTTGTTCCTCAAGACCTAAAAACAAAATTGAATAAACACTTTCATGACTCAAAACCACCATCACTTTTTCAAAAGCAACCAATGAGAGGTGAGGAGTTTTTTTTAAAGCAATGAACAGTAAGAGTTGAGACATTTCATGCTTCAAGGGAGTTCATTCAAGATGAATCTAGTGTCATAGTATAGGATATTCTATATTCACAATTTTGAAAATTTGTAAAATATTATTTGAATGTCGAAAAATTACAAAACAACTTGCATTGCAATTTCCTTGGATTCACCAACAATCTCATCAATTTTTTTTGTGGTCATTGGACCATTAAGATACAATGGTCAAACCCAAAAATAAATAAATAAATAAATAAATAAATTTAATGTTGCATTCAGATGTTTCTACCTTATCCCTCTCCTTATAAAAACTCGCTTTCCGGAACATGCACGATTTTTTGAGTGATCCTACCTCGAAAAGCGAAAAAGCAAAAGAAAAGCGAAAGAAAAGCGAAAAAGCAAAAGTGAAAAGGGTCGTCGACCCGTCGTCGTCGTCCTCGTCGTGGTGTGGACTGCGGAGCTTCGGGCCTCCTCTGATTCTCTGGCTATGGCGGAGTTTCATCACTGCCCCATTTTAGGGTTACGTATCTCTTCTTGTCGCCTTTCCGCCCATTCACTCTAGTCTTCTTCCTCTGCTATGATTTTCATCAGAACCTTTTCTTTCACCAGAAACCGAGCTCACATGTTTCCGACCCGCAAGCAAGCTCACATGTTTACGGCTATTTCACAGCATCCCCAGAATCCATGAGACTGTGACACAATAGGATTAGCAAAGCTCCGAGAATCGCCAATTGATTCTTCTCCAAATTTAGATAGGATATTCCGCTACATGAGTCAGACACCGATCAGCCATGGCGATTTTTTCCTACGGCATGTGTTGCTGCGAGGGTTTGGCTAGAGAAGTGGGATGTTAGAGAAACGGTGGTCGTGCCTGGGGTTTGGTTGCACACATGGGTGCCCCACCACCAAGTAGGAGTGAGGGATCGGAGGGCACCATGAACGACGAGGGCGACCACAAGGGGAATAGTCGGCCGATGCTGGTGCAGCTGTTGCACGACACGGGACCTGATTTGGAGTGGAGTCCCTCTGAGCAGAGCATTCTCACTGAAAGTCTTTCCAAGTGAGTGTTTCTTGTCGTTTGAGTTTTTTTCTTAAGTTTTTTCGGAAGTTTTGTGTGTATTTTAGTTCTGTTTTGGTTACGGGCTGTTTGAGTGTGTTGACAGAGGTTGTTTGGATTTATTGTTCCCGTATTGGCAGATTTTCAAATGAATCGAGCAGTATGTCGAAGTATGTCAAGATTGCGGCCCTGTTGCCGGAGAAAACAGTGCGGGATGTGGCGCTTCGGTGCCACTGGCTCTCTGTAAGGCTCCGTGACTTCTGTTCTAAGTTTTTACGAATTTTTTAAAGATCAATCTTTTAGGAAAATTTTCAGCGTTTGTGCGAAGTGTTGACTTCTAGTAGTGTTTGCTACTGCAAATTTGTTCTAAGAGTATCTGGCTTTAGGTTTTCCCTTAGCATATATGTGAAGTCTTGGCTTCAAATGTTCTGCTGCTCCAAGTCCTGTTCGACGATCATAGGATTTTCTTAGCGTTTGTGCGAAGTGCTGACTTCAAATATTTTGCTACAGCAAATCTATCCTACTATTATTCGACTTTAGGGATATTTTAGCGTAGGTGTGGAGTGCTGGCTCAAAATATCTTGCTTGGAGAATATTTCTAGGTTTTTAAAATTTCGTGATTGAGTTCGAGACTGATCAATTATTTAGCATAACTAGACTGATCAATTTCTTACGTCTTCTTGATAGGGAAGGAAAGGGGATTTCATTGCACCAAAAATGTGTTTACTTGAACTCTGTATACAATAGTGATAAAGGTTCGAATGTTTTTATTTGTAGATGACCTAAAACTGAACTTGGATAGATGGTCTACATCCCCTTAATCATTATGTACCTATTGTCTAAGATTTTAGGATGGCGATTTTGGGTTAGTGGTGATTTGAGTGGACCTACTTTAGATTGACAAGAGTCTGTTGAGCTGGGGGCGTATTCATCATGTTTCGATGAACACGGATTTATGAGCATATATTTTTTGCAGAAGAACGAAGATGCCAAGCGTAAAGCGGAAGAACTTGCTGCTAAAAACAATGTAGACCAGAAGGTACGATCATGTTTTGATATATTATTTATTTTTTAATTTTTAAAAGACACTACCGTATACTCTGAAGGGTCAATTTCTTTCTCGTAATCTCTTTTGTAAATTTTTTTTTTGGACGAGCTGAAGAGTCTTGTTGTGGTTGCAGGTTTTCTCCAAGCAGGGGCAGTCTGTGGTGCCCATGTATACTGTACCCCCACCACCGATGGACACTGATGACGGCATATCTTTTGAAGGTCTTCGATTGTGTCAAGGCATTAATTCTTATTTCTTCTTGCTCAATGCGTTTGTGTGGACGCCATTCACTGCAGTTACTTTTTCAAAACTGTCTTGGTTGTTTTGGGGGTGGGTTGGTTTGGGAAATCCCCGTGGTTGTTGTCGATGTATTCATGATTTTAGGGTTGGTTTTTGAAGCAGCCATTGGCGGCACAACTGGCAAGTTGCTCGAGGTCAATTCCCAAGCGATATTGAAGATCAGAGCAAATCTTGCTGCCTCTCAGGTGCTGCATCTTCATTCTTTGGGGGACTCTTGGATGACTTATGCGGGTTATTACGGTTATAACATTATGGTGACATGACAGCAGTTTAATTTTATTTAATTATTGACCTACGAATGCAATATTTTTCTTGTTGACTCTGATGATATTTAATTCAGCCCCATCTAATTTCTATTTTTGACAAAATGGTCAATCAAACTGATCATTTTAATCTTATGAGTGTTTAATTTGAGAGAAATTTGGCAAGCCTGAAAAGGATCTGTATTATGGCTGGACTGTTTCTGACCCTGTGGTCGATACAGGCCCAGGAGAATACCGACTTACTGGCGCAAGTCAGGGACAATATTTATGCTATCTTGAATGGGTAAGTTCCTTACATATTTGGGATTGGCTACTGTTTTTAGAGCTCATGGCTCATTTTCATTACTTGCGTTTCCTTCCTTCAGCTCTACCCTTATTATTTACATGTGCGGCGACCAAATCAGGTTTCAATGAGGATTATACAAAAGCCAAATGTCTTTCACTGAGATCGTTATCTTCAATTTGCTTTCATGCTAATGATAGTTTCTTAAAGTTCTTTGACCTAATCTGATAAAAGCAATCACACTATTTTAAGCAGTTGAAATATTACTGCATTGTACTATTCTCTTCGAAGGTAAAATCTTGTCCTGACAGTAATTTTGCGCCCTCATTAATCAGTTTAACCAAAAGCACATGCTAAACCAATACAAGCTCCACTACTTCCAATATACAATATACCAAAATTCGAACTAATGTGTGAAGCAACCATGGTAGCTTCAAGGCCTCTAATAGTGACTTATATACTTTATATATGGTGCAGAATGATGTCCATGCCAGGGATAATGAGCCAAATGCCTCCTCTGCCGGTGAAGCTGAACTCGGAGCTGGCAGACAGCATTCTTCCTCGACCCACCCCTCAGCCATCAGCAGCCTAGCAGTGAATCTGGTGTTGCATCAACTGATCAGGCCCTGGAATGGCCAGAGTTGAAGCAATACACAGACTTTGAACAATACTGTCAATTCGGGTACTTGAAATTCAACCGCTGAGCAGATTTTTCTGAATGATATTAGTTTTTGAACATAATGCCTCTAGTAAATAGATTGCTCCTACATGTTGGGACTTGATTTCAGGATTTTTTTTTCAACACCGGAAGCCAGATGGAATGTCGAAATGAACATATTGATCCACACTCGAAAGTATATTAGTTGAGTTTAGGGTGTAATGGGAAATGGTTAGTTCCTGCTAGGATAGAAACTGTACTCTTATTATTTCTTTTTCAGAATTTTTTGTCATTTATATGTAACTTGATCAATGGTATCGTGTGTATATCTAAAGGTTTAGGGGTGCCTACCACAATTCTTAGGATTGTGGGCTTTGCTTGTCATATTTTTTGGTTGTAGCACTGAGCAGACGTTCCTAGATGATACTAGTTTGGACCTATTGCCTCTGGTAAATAGATTGCTCCTACATATTGGCACTTGATTTCAGTATATCCCGAAGCTAGCTGGAATGTCGAAATGGAACATATTTTTCAACACTCGAGAGTGTAGTATTCCTTGCCTTTGATTTTACGGTTCATAGACACTGTACTCTTGTTTTTTTATTTTTTGCAATTTTTTTGTCATCTATATGTAATTTGATCAAATGGTATCCTGTGTCTGTCTACCTCAGTTTTGGATTTTGGATTTCTTGTCATATTTTTTGTGGATGGAGTTGGGATGCCCTTGTCTGGTTTACTATTGGCTATTATTAATTTCCAGTTGCGTACGGGTGGTCAACTTTGTAGTCTTCTTTCAATGGTCAACAAGATCCAACAAAAAGGTGTAGTCACTGATGGTCGACCACTAGGGGGGCCAAAATTAACCCTTGTACTCAAATGCATTTAACCTTTAACCCACAAACTACGTGGAGGATTTTATTGGCTAAGAATGACAAAGAATCTCTCCATGTAGGATAGAAGTGCAACTATGCATCCTCCGAATTTTGTGTGAAAAGCTAAGCCAACAATTCACATGGTACCCAAACAAATGATTTGTAGGATGACCAGCTTGTCTTTGAAGGTTTAAACAATGTTGTAGCCGTTCTTTTTGGCCAATGAATGACAGAATTTCCCCATGTAGGATAAAACATCACCTATTCATCTTTAAAATTTTGTGCTATAAGGGGAGGTCTTTTATAGTAGTTTGACTTTCAATGAATGTTTTTGGATTTTTTAAATCAATCATTCAAAATGGATGATTTCTCCTCTTTTTTTGGAACAAATGGGAGACTTGTTGCATAAAATGGATGGTTTCCATGGTCACTAGTTCGTCCCTCAAGGGTTAAAATTTCTTCATCATTACACAATGCACCCGAGTATTTTGGAGGATATTTAAGAAGATTAAAGAAGTTTGAAGTGCATCATATATTCAAGAAGATGTGGATGTAGAGATGGCTCTTTACTTGCTAAAAACATTCATGTCATTTTAACCCTTCAATCCTTAAACCACGATCCAAGTTTGTAGGGTTTTGTTTTGAGAGAATTGTTGTCAAAAAGTGGCTTGGGCATTTTTTGGGAATGTTTCAATGTACTAAATCCACTTCTATAGTGAATATGGCTTGCCAAGCATTGCATTTAGGTCAGAAAATCAAAGTAATACCATTGTTCACTTTTGCATGCTATAACCAAATAAATATTGGGTAAGCAACTTAGATATTTTTTATTCTCCCTTAGATTGCGCACTAAGCAAGGGAATGTCATTTAAGGATTAATGCCTAAATCCTTTTAGAAATATTGCACATTTTTGCTTGTATTTTTGTGTAAATATATGCTTAGTTTAATTTCATCAAATACATTATAATGGAATGTTTCCTTTTATTAAATATTCAAGTATTATTGTGAATGAATGAAAAATTGTTAGCTTGGAAATGCTATATTCATCATCTTGATTTTGAACTTTGGAGCACTTGGGGGTTAATAAAATGCTTCTATTTTGTTAATAAAATATGGCATTGAGTACTTTGTTATGGCAATTTTCTAAAGTAATATTGAAGACGGATTCTTGCATTCTTACACATCTCTATTGTCAACAATCTTGTCTCATTTTTATGTTTACTATTTCTTTGTTTGTCTCTCTTCTATGTTCATCATCAACAACCAATCATCAATCATCATTGGTGCACTAGAAATGAAATAGAATAACTACACCTCAAAGCATCCGAAGCATAGATATCTTGGAGGAATTACAAGTCTAAACAATGATTTTCATCAAGTGAAATTACAAGTTTGAGTAGTTATGAATTGATCCCCAAGAGTCCTAACATTTAGTGGATACATAATGACTGTTTTCAAGAATTTTTTTAAGGAGCTATATAAAATGGATGAAGTACATCCAAGCATGTTTCAAGGATGCATCAAATGTACATTATTTGTACATGTTGCTTTCTTGTTGTGTTGACATTGTACATACAAACAATGTACATTTGAGGAAGTGGATGCATAAAAAATTCTTAATTAATTCCGCAACTCCAAAAAAATGTGAAATGACTTGGGTTAGATGCCAATGCCACTTTTCTTTCAAGGCAAGTTTCACCTCCCCAAAATTCAATTTCAACTCGTAACCCCCTAAAAGACTATTGTCTCATCGGGGGACAAAATGGATTCATAGTAAAGTAGGTTCGTATGACCTCAATTTTTAGTGAAAATTTCTCACAATATCGAAAAGCTTCTTTGCTTATGGGAATATATATTTTTTATTTCAATCAATGCATGGGTGCAAAAGTTATGCCATCCTAAACATAATTTTCACTTCACTAGGTAGAAAAAGAAATCCACAAAAACTTGGAATTAAACTTTATTTATTTTTTCTTATAAGTCTTATTTTTTTCTACATATGAAGCTTTGATTTATTCCATTTGGATTAACCCCTAAAAGACAATTGTTTGTTGAATGGACAATTGAAAATCTGGATAGGTACCTATGAAGTCAATTTTGGTCAAATGTTTGCAAAATTTTGACACAAGGTTTAAAGATGTACCCCCTTAGTGAGAATTTAATTTTTTTTCTTAATCAAGTGCCTGGATCAAAAGTTATGTTGCCTTGAATTTTCTTGACAACTTGGACATCTTCAGGCAGCTTTTGCAAAAACTCCTCCTTTACTTCTAAAATTTGGTAGGTATGTAACTTACATGATACAAAATTCAAATGTCAAAAAAATAAGCATGTCTAGTATAAAATCTCATTCTAAGAGGATTTAAAAGTTGTTGGAGCTATCATGCAAGGTCGAAAATGAATGAAAATCAAGTTTTTTTGGTTTTTTATTTGTTAAGAAAAATTCTTAGATTCTCAACTCAATTCTTCAATACAACTTTTTTTTTACTCAAAGTCGATAGTGGAAAAAGTTTCCACAAATGACAGACAAAGTCATCTAAAATTGCAAGCCAATGTTCAAAAAAGAATTCCAATTTTGAATTCTAATATCTTCCGATTTGTACAATCAAATTTCATGAAATTTTTACCACATGATCTCAGACAAATAAAGTACAAGATCTTATGGTTAGACTTTTAAAAAGAAAATTGTTTTCTAAGGCAAATGTAGCAAAAATGACAGTTTTGAGTGGTTTTAGACAAAAAAAATGATCTTTGTTCCGTTTAGAAGTTGAATTATAGGCATTTTATAGACCTATTGTATGTCTAGATTTCTATACCCTATGCATTAGAAAAATTTTGAACCCTCAAAAATCCCCTCAAGAATTGACATGGAAAGCTATTTATTGGAGGCTAGAGATGATAGCCTAAATACACAAATATGTACATAATTGTGTCGCTACCTTGTATGAATTTCATCTAGCACCCATGAACTTGTCAAAATAAAGAATTCACTTCTAATACCATGGACTTGAATGACAAAAAGTACCTGATGTCTTATTCTCCAATAAGAAGCATGATTTCATTGTGCAAACATCATGAGCATCAAGTACCCAACTACCCATGATCTTTTTAAAATTTAAAAAAAAAACTCATTCAATAATACTAAATGTATACTCATATAACAAGAAGTACCTAATGTCTCCTTGTCCAACAAGAAGCATTTCATTGTGGAAACATTACGAGCTATCATTACTTAGTACTTCTCTACATGAAGTCTTCAATCCCTCAGTGTATTTACGGTTTGAACGACAAGAAATACCTACTTCAAATGTCGCATTGTCCAATAAAATGAAATGGACAATTTTGTAAACACCTTGTCGCTAGAAATGGGTGCAAATAGGCCAAGGAAAATAATATCCTTCCTTCCTTGACAAGTACGCATTGAAACCCAATTAAGGTCTCCCAATCAAGGCCATTCCATTCCAATTCCATTCCAAAGGTCTCTTTTAAGGGCCCAAATTTTCTTCTAATGCTCTTGACTATTCAGTCTCTCAACATGTTCAGTCGACTTGGAACTGAAAAGTCAAGCTTGAACTAGCTCCACGACGTCACACGCCGCGCGCGCCTTCTTCCCCGGCTCCGCTCCGCGTGTTTGTACGTATGACAGCTAGTTTCTGTTGCTACACTACGGTACTAGCTACTGTAATTCAAACTTCACAAACAGTAGCTCTACAGTGAAAGTGCAAGAAAAAAACGTACGCCGCGCGCCTTCTCCCCAGCTCCGTGCGCTAGCTTGTAAGTATGATCGACAGTTGGTACGTGCTGCTGCAGCTACACTACACTACTAATTCAAACTTCACAAACAGTAGAACTTCCTACAGTGAAAAGGGTAAGAAAAATGACGTACGTACGCTACTAACTATAGCTAGCTAGCTACTGTATACAGGAGGCAGCCATTGATTACGAGTACCCAAAAGTCAGTCTGGATCAATCGATCGATCGATCTCTGAGAGTTCATTCAGTCCTAGCTCCCCTGAAATTAATTAACAACTGCAACAGCACTGGATTGTTGTATGTTGTTGTATGTTGTAAGTTGTCGTAAGTTGCTGTTGTTTTTCTTCTTTCCGAAGTTCAACGCTGGGGAATCAATTTCCAGGAGACTGATTCAACAAGTCCACTTCCTGAGATCACAAAGTCCACGCCGCTTTTTAGTGAAAGGAAGGATTGTCACTTTGGACGCTCGTGGAGCTCTCTTTTTTTAAACAGGGGAGCCGCACTTTAGATGAAGAGTCGACGCTCTTTTTCAATCCTTTAGACAATTGGAGGCATCGCAGGGTTTACCAGTTGCGACATGGCATCCCTTTGGCATCCCTTGGAAAACCAAAGGGAAGGGGAGCTGTACTTACAGTGAAACCACATTTGTCTTATCGATGATTTGATGGCTCTCCTCGATCAACCCAACCCAATCTTTGATTGAATTAACTACTGATAAGTCCCTGAGTTCCAAGCATCTAGGGAGGAAAGATACCTTCGTAGAGCATGATTGAGGAGGACCACTATACCTAATTTTGGATAGGTCACTACGGATAGATAGAGATTCTTGCTCTGGTAGTAGCACCTGCTCTAACCTTTCTTGCTGCACGAGGAAGACCATTGTGCACCTAGTTATACAATGTTATCAATTAGAGATTCGTGCTCCAGCAGACTGACACCTATTGTAACCTATTGTGTTGCATGCCTGGTTGCATGAGGACGGCTAGGACGTTTGTTTGGTTATACAATGTTATGGGTCCGTAGAGATTTTTTTGCACCACTGGTACTTACCCGGTACCTTATTGTGCTATATGAAGGGGGGGCCGCGAGGCCACTACTTGGTTATATAATGTTATGGGTAGAGATTCTTGCTTTGGGAGTGTAACGTACCATAACCTTTTATGCTACAAGAGGAGGACCATTGTGGCTAGTTATGAAATGTTATGGGGTAGAGATTCTTGCTCTAGTAGTGTAACGTACCATTACCTTTTATGCTACACGAGGAGGACAACTGTCTGGTTATAGAATGTTATGGGTAGAGATTCTTGTTCCAGTGGGACCTATCATAATCTATTATGTTGCATGAAGAAGTAACGGCTAGAAATTCTTCAAAATGCATTTGATGAGTTAACAAAGCTTTAGGAGTTAACCTTTTAATGTCTGAATCCCTTTTTGCACTTTTGTGCATTTTCGATTGTACTTCTAGTATAAATATATCATTTATCTCAATTTTTTCAAGTAGGTCATAAAGAAAAGAGTCACCTTTTAAAGATTGAACTATTACTTTTGATGAATGAGAAGGTATTTGGACTAGATGTTGTCCTAAAGTACTTGGTACATCGTCTAGATTATGGATGTCAAAGCACCTTGCCAATTGTTAATCCCTAAGAGATCTTGGAAGGAAGGCGAACGTAGATTTTGAGTTTTGGACAAAATAAATTCATGCCATAAATTAAACATTGTATCTTTATTCTTGCAAGTTTTTTTTCCTTCCTATCCTTACATGAATTCATTTACAACCCTACACAATATTATGTGATACTAAGTGACTATGCTAGTCACATCGTCAAATAGTAGATAAAAAGTGCTTTTTCAATGTACTTCAATGTACTTCATCTATTTTGTATAGCTTTGGTAGTAACCCCTTCAAAAAATTCATAGTCCAATGGGATGCCTACTCTCCTAGGATTAAAAAATATCATCTAACATAAAACTGCTTTATTAAAAATGTTCAAAATTTTACACCATCACTTCTTGAACTAAATTTATCTAAAATTGAATTCTATCAATAAGTATTGCAACTTTGCTAAGATAACTTAGACCTAAAATTGTCTAGATAAGCATTATTTAACTGTGTAAGTAATTTTTATTGGGTCTTGTTGATTTGCTTGCTAGCAATTGAAAGACGATTCTAGATTTTTGTAGCATACATTTTTTAGACTCCGTGAAAACTATAAACGAGAACCACAACGAGAATGGTGTAACCGTAAAGCTCTATCCTAGATAAACAACAATATTAGTTTATTGATAGTGTATAGTGGGGAAATTAAACCAAAAACAAACACACATTGAATTAATCATATGCAAGCAATTCTTTTTTAAAGATTAAAAAAGTGTAAAATAAAAAATAAAAAATCCACCTTTTAACCAATCAAACAGGGAGGAGAGATCCAAATGAATTCATTGATTTTACTCCAACCAACCCCTAATTGTGTTATGTAGTGTGAATGTGGTTGTAGATAGGGATTTGAAAACTAAGATTCGAAAACCCATAGTCAATGCAAGAGTCGATGCCATAGTCTCTCGGTCCAAAGGACAAAAGCCAATAAACAAATGAATTTTCAAAATCAACACTAAAAAAACAACTAGGTGTTTCCAAAGTCAATCCTACAGTCGACTTTCAAGTCATGATTGCTTGCACATTAATTTTAGGCAAGAATCTATAGAAGTCAATTTTCAAATGGAAGTCACAAGAAGCTAAGTTCGTTGACCACCCAACTTACATATGCATGACACTAAATCTGTCTTACGAAGTGGGACCAATAGGGTGAATACACACAAGTTCTCCAAAGGTGAAAGTAAAATCTTGCCCTATGTTTTGTGTTGTGTTTAGGGTATGCTCTAGAAAACCCAACAAGCTAATTTGGATCTCTGATTTGCAAATATGAATTCAAGATTTTGCAAATTTTTTTATTGCGTAATTTTTTTTTTAAATTCCTGCGTTTTCACCCTACTGGTCCCACTTCGTGCAACGGGTTTAGCATCCTGACTTACATCCACATCAAAGTCATACTCTTGATTTTTCTTATCCATCCAGCAAGGAATCATTTTGTACAATTGAAAGAAAAAAAAAGAGTTGATAAACTGTTTCAGTCTGCTGGAGTGCCGGCGCAGCAGTTGTGTCAAAAAGTCTTGCTCTTATCAAAGATTTCAAAGACAACTGAAGCTATTTTTAACCACATTGGTACACATTTGTCTTCAGATTGTAGACCAAAATGCTGCAGCCCCTCTTGGAAAAAAAAAGATCAACATAAGTTCAAGATATTTTTTTTGAGTCTTACTAAAGGAGATCACCCATTTCCGATCACTTAAGCAATTGGGTCAATTTGCAGCATGCGGAAGGTTGAGGATTTTTTTCCCCGTCTACAGAAATACAATTGAAAAGGATTCCATATTTTTCCAGAATTTAATTCTCAGAAACGAAATTACTATGAATTTTAAACAAGAAGATTATGTTTGCCCTCAAATTGTGATATAGGGTATTCTATTTCCAACCAACGCGAAGTAGCAAATCTAATAGTGCTTTATTACTAAAACCACAAGTCGTATGGCCAATCACGATGCCGCATGACTCATTGGTTTCTCTGTCCAGTTGGTCGGAAATACAACACCGTATGCTTCAGAAACAAACCCCCCTATGCAACAGAAATGGGATGCTGATCGGAAATAGGTGATATACCTTAGTTTTTTTTTCCTCTTAGTTAACCCTTACCCCGCAAAGGACACTGAGGACATTTTTCGGCCGATGAATGATAAAGAATCTCTCCATGTGGGATAGAAGTGCAACTATTCATCCTCCAAATTTTGTGTGAGAAGGGAATGACTTCTATAGTAGTTTGACAATCAACATTCAAGATATTTTTTGAGTTTTACCATCTATTTATTTTTTAATTCTTATAAAAGACGCGGCCCCTTGTGACCAAAGTACTCTAATTACTAAACCAATTATAGGTGCATTCCTTGTTTCTACAAGGAACAATGAAGTCATCCATTGACCACTTTGGGGCCTCATTATCCTTCAAGGGTTAATTAATTTCCATATTGAGTCATTTTATCATACACTAAGTCTATTTTTTCCTCTATTTTTTCCACCCAAAATAGAAATTGAGTAGATTTTTTCACTTGTTTCTTTCTAATGTTTTCAAAATTGCAATTGGGATTTTTTTTCCAAAGCTACCAACTAACAATGAACTATATAATTAGTGGTTCTCCTTCAACATTAAAGAAGATCAATGAAATTTTAACCCTTGAAGAACAATTGAAAATATAGATAATTAAGTTCCTATGAAGTCAACTTTGGTTGGATGTTCATGAAATTTTGACACAAGATGTGAATCCACTTAGTAGAAATTAAGCAATTGGGGCATTTTTGCTAAAATCCTTTATGAATTTTTTAAACTTGCCATGTATGTAAAAAATAAAATATGGCATACAATTGTCCCCCCCAAAAGAAATTTTAGCTCTCAAATCACATTTTAAGTGGAGTCAAACTTTATTAGCTATGTTTGGGTGGTTTGAGAAAAAAACACTTTCTTCTAACTTCAAGCCCTATAATTATCTTGCAATTTGTGAAGTCAAAGTTTAAAAAAAAAATTCCACACTTTACAAATGTTTGTCTCTAACTTATTACCATATAGATTTCAAAATAAAATATTTCCTAATTACACAAAAAATCATCTAAAAATGAATAGTGTATTGCCAATTCACTTAACCTCCTTGCAATATAGGGGGACTTAGAGTAAGCTAGATTATATATTTGCTTTTGAATTTTTTTTTCATAAGTGAATCTAACATCATATACTCACGAATGGTGAAAAAACTCATTTTGTGTAGAGCAAAAATTTTACTCCAAGAGGGTTGAAAGTCTGCTAACCCCTTTTCACAGGAATGAAAAAATAAATAAAAAATAAAAAATCACTTCAAACATTATAATCTTTCAATCTATGCATTCAAATGGTCTGAAATTTTTTCCACACATTGCCTTACTTATTTAATACACTTTTGTATGGTTTGAATAAATAATAAAAATTATAACTTTTTTAATTTTGGACAATGCATCAAAAATAGGTAGTTTTGGACTTTTCCTCTTCCAAAACACCCTCCATCCTTTAGGGGGGGCTAGCCAGGGTGAATTGACCCTTGTATTCCCCTTGAAATTTTTCCTTTCGGAAAACATTGTAATTTTTTATTTGCCACCTATGATAAAATTTGAAAGTTTTGAAATTCAATGATGGTATCAGAGGCCCTCAATTTGGTAGGAGATGTGAAGAAATACAAAATTAACACAACAAAAAATTGAGGGCATTTTTTTACATTTACCCTTGGTTTGGGGGAATGAGGGGGTCAACTCACCTTGACCTTTTAGGAATTAATTCTTCCAGTTATGTGAAGTTAAGATCAATGAAATTCATTAAAGTGTAAGTTTTCATTGATTTTGGAGCAGACATTTATACTTTCAGTCATTTTCAAGCTCCTACCTTTGGAATTCTGTGTTGACAAACAACAATAACGAGTTTGTAATTAATAATGTGCTTACAATTAGCGTCACTCAATCAAAAAATCAATTAAAAAATCAATGAATCTGTGTTGACGAAGACAACCACATAATTGTGATGTAGCCCATTTCTGTATATTAAGGTAACTACACCTAAAATCGCACACTAGAGATTCTTGCCTAAAATGTACTCCCATTATTTATGAGACTCTATGATCACTTTTAGGAACACTTATTTTTCAGCACTTTGAAAATTTGTAGTTTATTCATATGGTGTTGAAAAAATGCATTCTAAGAGAATTTAAAATTTCCTTTTTACTAACTACATGACCCCACAAAAAAAATTCAACATAATAATGGGAACCATGTTGAATTGCTTATTTGTGCAATTTTAGGTGTAGTTATCGTACATGACAAACAATTATTGGAAATGGAGAGGCATGTTATTTTCCATAATTAGGGGTTGCTTTAGCATTATAGATACCCACCAAGTAGGAAAAGTGCATGGAAGTTAGGGAGCCTAATGTGTAGTTATTTTTTAGCCCCATTATTGGCATCTATTGGAATTTGTGTTAGCTACTAGACTTTACTCTGAAGTGATTCTAAAATCATTTATAATCTTGAACTAGGCTTAAACTTGGGGTTGATGAAACCCTATGTCCAGGTCAAATTCATATCCAAAATCTACATGTGCGGATATGGTGGATGTTATATCGGATTTACATTGGGTTGGGTAAAATATGGTCGTTCACCAGATTTACCTTGAAGTAAATGGACACGACAAATGGTAGATGATGACGTGGATGGGTGTAGTTGGGGCAGACTACTAGTGCGATAGCAGTCCAATTGTTGGATCAAGCAGACACCATATGGTTCACACAGTTGCTACCGTTGAATCTGGCGGACGGGTGCGGTCAAGGCGGACGGCCAACGTGCCCATGGTGTGGCCGTCGAATCAAGCGGACGCCATACTGTCCGTGTAGTTGCAACTGTTGGATCTAGCAGATGACATGGCAGACATTCAATGTAGCTGTAGGCCGTCTATGTTTGTGGATGGATAATTTTATTTACCACACTTAGTAAATTCTCAATTTTCAAATGTTAGGGGATGTCTGAGGGGTAGCAAACATTGGACATCCGGATGTGATTTTGAAAGTCAGGAAGTCTTGACAACCCTACTTAAACCCAAACAGTTATAGTTAACAATAAATTGAACATTTCATAACCTATATGTAGAGGAAGTATTGCATGATCAAACACTTCATTGATGTGAATGACTTATTTTATTTGATCTTCAATGACAATCTACAATTCTAAAGTTCTAATCGATATTGGCATATATGGGTTCATAAATCTTTGCAAAGGTGAAAATTGCAAACACCTATGTCTTTCTTCATCACATGCATTTTTTTTTCTCTTCATATTGTAGCAGACTCTAAAACTTGCCTCAAAGGTTGCATGTAGAAAATTTACAAATAACAAATGATCAAATCAATGTCCAAGAATGATTGGCAAACTTTGACAACGGTTTTGTAAATTTGATACAATTCAATTTAACCAACACGTCTCAAAATTACAGAAGCTTATTTCTAAGCACAATCTACTATTCATAAGTCCATTTTCTTCTTGGACTCTATAAAAATAAAAAAGCACAACTTGATCAAATAACAGTTTTAACGGTTGAGAATGATTTAGTGCATGGTATCATCCCCAAACCAATAAACAATGAATTTTCAAAATCAACATTGAAAAAAAAAAATAAGTGTTTCCAAAATCAATCCTACAATCGACTTTCATGTCACGATTGCTTGTATATTTTAGGCAAGAATCTATAGAGGTCGGTTTTCGAATGGAAGTTGCAAGAAGCTACGTTCGTTGACCATGTAACTTACATCCACATCAAAGTCATACTCCTGATTTTTCTTATCCATCCAGCAAGGTATCATTTTGTACAATTGTCTGTTTTTGTAAAAAAAAAGGATTTGATAAATTTTCAGTCTGCAGGTGCGGCAGTCAGTGTGTCAAAAAGTCTTGCTCTTATCAAAGATTTCAAAGACAACTGAAGCTATTTTTAACCACGTTGGTACACATTTGTCTTCTGATTGTAGACCAAAATTCTCAGCAGCCCCTCTTGGAAAAAAAAGACAAAGAAAATCAAAGTAAGTTTGAGATATTTTTGGAGTTTTACCAACTATTTTTCCTTTTAACCCTTATAAAAGACATGACCCTTGTGACCAAGGTAGTCACCAAAACTATTCCAATTATTGGACCAATAGCCACGTTGGTACACATTTGTCTTCTAATTGTAGACCAAATTTTTTAGCAAGCCCTCTTGGAAAAAAAGACAAAGAAAATCCACATTTGAGATATTGTTTGAGTTTTACAAGTTAGTTTTTTTTTTAATTCTTAAAAGATGGGCTAGTTACTCCAATTATTGGACCAATAGCTACATTTGTATACATTTGTCTTCATTATGGACCAAAATTCTCTAGCCCCTTTTAGAAAAAAAGACAAAGAAAATCAATGTTCAAGGTGTTTTTTTGAGTTTTATAAACTTTTTTTCCTTTTAACCTTTAAAAAGACGAAGCCCTTCATGACCACAGTAGTTAACAGTGCTAGTATGTGAGCCTAGAAATGTGAGCCTATGAGCCTTGAACCTAGGCACATAGGTATTCTACAACTATTAGAGATGTCTATAATATACATACTTATAATATAAACATCCTATAATTGTAGAAGGTGCCTATAATATAGGTGCCTATGACTTAGACACCTATAATATAAATATCTTATAACCATAAAAGGTACTTACAACATAGACACCTATAATATAAACATCCTATAACCTTAGAAGGTGCTTATAACATAGGTGCCTACAACATAGACACCTTTAATATAATTAGGTATCTATAATATAAACATCCTATAACCATGGAAGGTGCTTATAATTTAGGTACCTACAACATAGACACCTATAAAACAAACATCCTACAACTATGGAAGGTGCCTATTATATAGAAATGTAGGCTCCTATGCTCATGGGTTCAAGATCCTAAGCTCACATAATAGCAACCGTGCCACAGTAGTCACCAAAATTGCTCTGATTATTGGACCAATAGCTAGGTTTGTGCACATTTATCTTCATTGTAGACCAAAATTCTATAGCTCTTGTTGAAAACAAAAAAAATCAATGTTTGAGATATTTTTTGAATTTTATAAGTTGTTTTTCTTTTTACCCTTATAAAAGATGCGATCTCTTGGCCCTGTGACCAAGATAGTTACTAAAACTGCTTCGATTATTGGACCAATGTCATGTTTTTACACACTTTTCTACATTGTAGACCAAAATTTTGCAACCCCTTTTGGAAACAAAAAAGATCAACATTCAAGATTTCTTTGAGTTTTACCATCTATTTTTCTTTTAACCCTTATAAAAGATGCGGACTCTATGACCAAGGTGGTTACTAAAACTTCTCTAATTATTGGATCAATTATAGATGCATTCTTTGTTTCTAAAAGGAACACTGGAGTCATCCATCAACCACTTGTGGGCCTTAAGAGTGTTTCTAAGTCCACCCTTAAGTTAGAAAGTTGCACACAAGTTCTAGCGGCATAAGTTAATGATTCAAATGGGTGGATTGTAAACTTACTATTCTTTGGCCTTCCAAACAATGGACACTTTGTTTGTTATGGTGATAATTGAATTCTATATACTTCAAAACAATCCAAAGGTTAAAAGGTTCAAGACCTTGATGAGTAAATAGAAACTAATCTAATGTAAAATTCTATCTAAGCTAATGTGTAGAATGCACTTTGCCCTTTCCAGAATGGTAAAGCAAGTTGAATTCTGATGTCCCTACTAAGAGATATTGATGGATGAAATTCGACCCTAATTCTATCTTAAAAACTTCATCCATTAACTAAAAATAGAAAATAAATTTTAAATAAATCTAAATTTTAGTGTTAATTTGCTAATTAATTTAACTAATGGATTTTTGAGAGAAAACCTAGTTTTAACCTACTTTTAGATTTTTCATCCAAATTTAGGTTAAACTTCATCTGTCTTTTACTACTTTAAAATCAAATCAATTCTAAAATAAAAGTTGGTTTGGAAATCTTCAAAAGATTCCCTAAACTTTTCTAGTCTCAAAAGATTCTTTAGTTATTCTTTAAAAATACTCCTAATTGTTCTTTTATTAATCCTGTTCCTAAGTTATAATTCTAAAATTAGTAGTTTTTGGGTTTTTATTATTTTTATGAAGAAAGTGAGAAATTACCTTTCTACCAAGGTAAAAAGTAAGAATTTAGGACGTCTAGGTGAAAACTTATGAATGGATGAAAATTCCCCTTAGTTGGATGGAATTCGTTCCTTCAATAATTTTAAAGAGAATAAGGGGATAAATTAGGTTTTAACTTCCCCAATTATTCTAATATTCACTAGATTTCTAAATTAAGTTAGATTCCTTTTGAGATTCCTTTGGATGAAATTACTATTTCCTTTCCAAAGTAATTCAAAATTCATCCATTTATTTCTTTCATAATTTTAATTAGGATTTTTAAGAATTTTAGCAATGTTCAAACTTTCATGTATCAATTGAGATTCTAAATGTTAATTGTGATTTAAATGAAAAGCAAATTTAAAGAAAAACAAAGTTAGAAATCATACCTCAGTATCGAAGACATCGGTGGATCCATCGTCGCAAAATACCATCATAATTGTCTTTCCAAAGTCCTCCATTGTCTTTCATGAATTTGCAAAGATCTAGTGAGACTTTGATTAATTGTCGTCGAATTGTCGTTTTAAACCTATCTAAAAAGTCTAATTTTGTTAGTTTGGAAATGATAATTTTGTTTTAAAGTTTTTCTTGAAAATTAGTTAATTCATTTTAATTCTCTAATTCTAATGAATAGTGATTATTCTTTTGTCAATTGTTTAATAATTTTTAGTTTAATATTCCAAAGATATTAGTTGTTTTTTGTTTTGATCTATTTAACTTATTAGTCTAATCAAACAAAACTCTAAACAACAAATTTGGCCAACTAATATGTTTGGAATCCTAATTAATAACTATCAAACAACTAAATGAATAGTAAATAGAATAAAATCTAACAACAAACCAAAACAATTAATCAATGAATAGTTAGATTCCGTCCCTTAATAGTTTTTTAATGCTTGAAGTTCTTCACGTGTTCTAATTCCTCCCTTTCTTATTCTCCTTCTCCTTCTTCCTCAACCTCCTCCCTTCATTTTGATGGTTTGGGATTCGAGTGGTGAGATGGTTGAGAGAATTGGAAATTGAAGACTTGCTGATTAGACTTGAAGCATGTGTGTATGTTTCCTTCAATTAGACCTTGGTTATTAGAGTAATAGTTTGAGAATTATATTTTCTTAAACATTTAGACTGTTACCTTATAAATTGCAAACTTCAGATTGTTAGTCACTGAATCGGGAGGTTTTTAAAATGCCAGCCAGTTTGCTTGTTTTCGAGCCTCCAACGAACTGGACACACTGCTTGTTTT
This sequence comes from Rhytidiadelphus loreus, assembly GCA_947034895.1. Classification (NCBI taxonomy): domain Eukaryota; kingdom Viridiplantae; phylum Streptophyta; class Bryopsida; order Hypnales; family Hylocomiaceae; genus Rhytidiadelphus; species Rhytidiadelphus loreus. The sequence goes on from OX344761.1 coordinate 31,221,325, forward strand.
TTGAGCCTCCAACGAACTATAAGGTAACAAGCTCAGAAACCGCCCATCTAAGGGCTGAAATTGAATTTTGAGAAGGTGAAACACCTTGAACTATATGTGAGCATATTTTCCTTCAAAGATAAGTAGAATTTTCACCTAACCCAAGTCGTTTCATATTTTTCAGAGCTATGAGGAATTAGTTATCAAAATTTGAAGTCAAAAGGACACAGTGCTCTTAAACCGTGCCCTAACTGAAATGTTCACCACTCGTACATAACTGAAGCCAATGAAAAGAAACATGTACAACCCGTGCAGATTCAAAATAGGGCACGGTTTTGAAGCCTGAACGGTTTTCGAGCCTGTTACCTTACAGACTGCTCCCTTCACGGGCTGTCTGTCTTACCTTCTGGTCGCGCCACGTGTCGCTTCCGGGTTGGTGGAGACCCACGCCCCGTCGTCCTCCCTGTTGGCTGCTCCGTTCGTCCTCCGTCGTTTCCCGTCGGACTGGCTGCTCCGTTTGTCCTCCTCCCCATATGTGTCGTTGCCGGATTGGTGGGGACCCCCGCTTCGTCGCCTTATTCAGTCGATACTGGTCCTTTTGTTTAGTCCGGCCGATCATAATCCCTTTGTTCCTGTCTTTGCCTTCGGGCTGGACTGGATAAAAAAGAACGGAAGGGTTGGGATATAATCAAGGCTGAATTTTTGAATGATTTCCTGCAACTATTACTGAATGGAAGCAAAAGGAATTAATTTTTATGAAATTAATAAAAAGGATGAAAACAAAGCTAAATAATTTTTATGGATTTTTTAAGATGAAAATTGAAATCTAACCCTTTGACCCCTAAAGAACCAAGGCCTTTTTTCTGCCAGAAAATACTCAAAACTGCCATATCTATAGCAAGGAGTAAAAAAAATTGAAAATTGTTTTATATTCATATTTAACCGTAGGATCTTACACCTAACTAGTATGAGAGTGTGTGTAAAAAATTTCAGAATTTTTGACCGCTCAGATTGCAAGATATCAGCTTTTAAAGTGGAAAAAACAAGTTTTTCAGCACATTGCGGGACTAGATTTTTTGACTTTGAACATTTTTAACTTAAAATTTTTGCACTACAGTGTTTTGAGCTTTAAATCTTTATAGTGTAGAATTGAGTTGAGAGTTTAGGTAAAAAAATAATAATTCAAAAAATAATTAATTATCATTCTTAAAACAATTGTTAAGTAGAAGTAGATATGAGATAGAAGGAAAATCTAAAATATTCATATATTTTAGATGGAATTAAAATGCACTAATCCCAATGGTGAGATTGTTCTAGCAAGTAAACTAGATCGTGCAAAAAAAAAAAATTGAAAAATTTGAAAAATTGCATTCAGAAATGAATGCTACAAGTTATTTTTTCCAAGAAGATGCTCTAACTGCCCAAATAACAAGAATGTCCATAACTTTCTCATTATATATCCAAATGAAATGAATCAAAGCTTTCCAGATAGACAAAAATATAATCTATGAGATAAAATAAAATAAAAAATAAAATTCAAATTTTTGTCCATTTTTTTGGGCTGCCCGAGCTGCCTGCTGTCCCCTTGTTTGAGCTTATTTGGTCATAATTATTGTTCCCGGGCACCGATTTCGAAAAAAAATTATATTCCCATGAAGCTAATCAACTTTTCTACCTCCAAAAGAAAAATTCAAAATATTAGAAGAAAATTTCAGCCCGTAGGTACCTGCCCGAAAACGCATTTGTCCCTCGAAGGGACAATGGTCCTTTAGGGGTTAAATGTAACCAAAGCAACAATGGCCAATGTGGGAGCACAATACCTTCACCACGTGTTCCAAACCAAAGAGAAAGAGAAGTCCTCGACACGGAGACTTAAATAAGTCCTACAAGAATCTTACTCCGTTGATTCTAATTTAGAAAGTCAAAGCTCCGTTGTTATGGGGACAAATCCGGAAGTTAATGGTTTCACTAAGCAATTTCCAGATTTCCAAAGTCAAAGCTCCGCCATGCGGAAGCAACCTCAGGAAATAACTAACAATTTTAACTTTCAAATACCCGTTTTCAGATTTCTAAAGTCAAAGCTCCGCCATGCGGGAGTAACCCCAAGAAATAACTAACAATTTTAACTTTTAAATACCCGTTTCCAGGTTTCCAAAGTCAAAGCTCCACCGTGCGGGAGCAACCCCAAGAATATCCGGTATCCAAGGACCCAAACTAATATTTTGAAAACTTAATTTTTAAAGGAGGTACACATGACAATGTTTAATCAAACATTAAAAACTAATTTTAAATTTTTTTTTAAAAGTTCTAAGTTTAATCACTAAAGGAGATACACATGACAGTGTTTAACCGAACATTAGCAATTAGTCAAACCAAACATCTGTTATACAACGAGTTTAGGCACGTGGTGAGGCCCAAAACCTTTTAGCAAAGTCTAGCCTTGCCACTTTAAAGTTTGAGTTCACAAACTGTTATCAATTTGTACAAATAATTGATTAGTATCCAAAAGAACAAGAAAATCAATTAGAGTTTGGGAACTACTCCCACAACCCTCGAAATATCAAAGTTTTGGGATTTAAAGCCTCCAAATTCAAGAAAGAATTTAGTTAACTCAAACAACAATAGAGTTAGGGGATTTCCTCCTCCTAAACTCTTGAAAATCAAAGTTTTGGGGCTTAAGGCCTCTAAATTCAAACAAGAAAAGAAAAGAAAGTTTTGAAGGGGCCCTCCGGACCTTCAAAGTACAAGAAAAGAGAAAGAAATAGCCAAAATTTGACTTAAAAAGTACTCCGACAAGTGTCGGTAGCACGACAAGAGCAACAACAAGAATGAAACAAGAGAATGAGGGCCACGAATAACCTCGAGGAAGGGCCTTATATACTCGCTCCCGCCCCTCCCCCCGGTAAGTTGTTCGTAAATATTTTCTTACTTTCAATCTAAATATTTTGCTAAACTAAGCTAACACGTTTTTTAAATAATCTTTGTTTAATGGGAAGGAAGGTCCTCAAGCAAGTTTCTTCTAAGCCCTAAATGCCCTTAAAATCTTCCCAAAATCAAATATTAGATTTTCTCAAAGATATTTTGAAAACCTACCTAATTAACCAAGATATTTTGCAAATTAATCTAAAATTACTTCTAAATTGTCTTTCTTTAGTCCAAAAGATGGCTTCTTACGCAAGACAAGTATCTTGAGCAAATCCAATCTTCGATTTTACAAAAGATATTTGCAAAATCAACCTACATTAATCCAAAATTACCTTAAAAAAGTCAAACTAAGGGCTGACCCTCTCTATCTTTTAAGGGACAACTCAAAACTTAAAACAAATTGCGCCATCGCGTTCAGAAGACCCCAATTAGCCTGAAGGATCCCTTACCCCTACCTCTCCAGTTGTTTTAAAGTGCAAATTTGAGTTACGATGACTCAGAACAAAAGTCAAAAATCTAACTTTTGGAGTTTGTGTTTTTTGATGAAACTGTTGGTCCAAGGTGGTTTAGAATATTTATAGGAGTAAAAATTGACCCTTGAATCGCTCAATTAGGACATCGTTAGCTCCTGGTACGCTAGTCAACCCGCCGCCAAGTTATAAATTCTTGTAAAATTCGTTGTCGGTCCTTATTCTAGTACTTGGGAATGTCGGAATGTCGAAATGTCTTCAAACTTGTCTTTATTGGCGCACAAAACACTATCCTAATTTTTAGTGAGATTTTACCACGACATTTGTAATTTCTAGGAATTTATGAATGCAATTTTAAGTGGTTGACTTTCCATGGAGTCATCAAGGAGTTTTGTAAAATCCCGAAACTTTTGTGCAATCTTCTACATGATGTTCATCAGCTAAAGGCAAAACCAAATCTCCAATAAAGATGTTATTTTCAGCAATTCTTTAATAATTTCCACTCGGAGGGGAAATTATTCTTGATACCAAGGGAATCTTGGATGATCAAGTTTCTATTTGACCTCCTGGCATGTTTTGACCTAGAAAAGCACCTCTCTGTATGTTCCAATCATCACTTCTTCCATCTTGGTCTGTGAATAATTCAGATTCACAAAATTTCCTGCAAACAACAAACCCAATTCTTTCGAGTTGGATTGTGACTGACTCTGACTAGACTCTATCTTTTAACCAGTTTGTCACATGCGTACTTATAGATGTCGTATCACATGAACAAAACACTAGGACTAGCTAACACTCAAATCCTTACTTTGCTCAAAATTACTAACTAAACTACCTAACTCTACTAATAAAACCTAATAATAGTGAAAATGTAAAATTTTACATGTTTTATGCATTTAAGGTCATTACTCACTACTTTGGTAGGGACTTCTACCAAAATCCTCAATAACACTATTTTTTATGTATTTCTTCACATTTTTAATTTAAAAAATAATTAAAAATCGTGAAAAATAAGTTCAGAGTTCCAAGTGTCAACTTGAGGGCTCACAGGCCTCATCACCCTTTGAGGGTTAATTAACCCCTAAAGTCCCATTGTCCCCTCAAGGGACAATTTGGAATTTGGGCAAGTTCCTATGAGCTGAAATTTTACCCTAATTTTTTAAACTATTTTCGAAGATAGAAAATCTGATAAGCTTTGAGGTAATATATAATTTTTATTTCAATCGGTGCCCGGAAGCAAAAGTTATACCACAAAAAGCTTGAAATTGAACTCGGCGGGCAACACAAAAAATATTGCAAAAATTCAAAATAAATTTTAAAATTTTTTTTTCTCAAAGATAATGTTTTTGTCTACATCTAAAGCTTTGATTCATTCCACTTTGATTAGTGATGTGAAAGTTATGAACAACCTTATTTTTGGGGCAATCTAAGCATCTTTTTGGAAAAAAAAACCCTTGTAGGATTCATCTCAGAATGCAATTTTCAATTTTTTTCAATTTTTTTTTTTTAAAAGGTAAAATTTTCTTGCTAGAATAATCTCACCATTGGAATTATTATATTTCAATCCCATCTAAGAGCTATTATCAATTTAGTTTTTCTTTCAATCTTGGACCTACTTCTACTTGACAATTTTTTGAAGTATGAAAATGAAGTTTGAATTTTTTGAATTTTTTCTCCTAGACTCCCAACTCAATTCTTCAACACAATAAATTTTAAATTCAAACTCCACAGTGTAATTTTTTTCCACAAATAGAGATGAAAGTCATCTAAAATTGCAGTCCAGTGTTCAAAATAACTTGTTTTTTCAACTTTGAATGCTCATATCTCTCAATCTGTACGGTCAAACTTCATGAAATTTTTACCACATGATCTAAAACAAGTAAAGTTTAAGATCCTATTGTTCAATTCCAAAAAAAAATTGTTTTTGTTTTTTTGGACTAACACAGTAGAAATGGCAGTTTTGAGTGGTTTTTGACAGAAAAATGGCCTTGGACTTTAGGGGTTAATTCCCATATTGAACTGTTTTTCATATATTGAATCAGTTTTTTCCTATATTGAGTTCATTTTTCCTCTATTTTTTCCCTCAAAATAGATATTGTGTAGATTTTTTCACAGGGGGGAGGGTTTGCGATGTTTTCAAAATTGTAATTGTTTTTTTTTCCAAATCTATTGGCTGACAATGATGATGAATTATATATCAGTTCTCCCTAAACATTGAAGAAAATCAACAAAATTTTAACCGTTGAAGGACAACTATTTGTTCAACAAACAATTGAAAATTTAGATAATTAAGTTCCTATGAAGTCAACTTTGGTCAAATGTTTATGAAATTTTGATACAAGGGGTGCACCCCTTAGTCAGATTATCATTTTTTTTATCTAGTTAGGAGTCTAGATTGAAAGTTATGCTGCCCTAAACTTTTTGGATAGCCCAGGCAATCAATGCATCTTCTACTAAAACCCTCATGAATTTCTGAAATTTGGTGTGTATGTAACTAATAGAATATGGCATACAATTATTCCCCCCAAAAGAAATTTTAGTTCTCAAATCACATTCTAAGAGGAGTCCAACTTTGTTAGCTATGTTGGGGTCGTTTCAAGAAAAAACACTTTCTTCTAATTTCAAGCCCTATTATCTTGCAATCTATGAAGTCAAAGTTCTTGAAATTTTTCCCACATATTCCAAATGTTTGTCCCTAAATTATTACCATTTGGATTTCAAAAAATATATTTTTTAATTGCACAAAAAATCATAAAAGAAAATCACTTATGTATTGCTAGTTCACTTAACCTCCTAGCATTGAAGGGTGATTGAGAGTAAGCTAGACTTCATATTTGCTTTTCAAAATTTTCATGAGTGAACCTAACATGATATACTTATGAATAGTGAAAAAACTCATTTTTGTATAGAGTAAAAATTTTACTCCAAAGTCTACTCATCCCTTTCCAAAGGAATGAAAAAAAAGTGTTTTTTTTTCACTTCAAAAATTATAATCTTTCAACCGACGTAGTCAAAAGGTCTGAAATTTTTTCCACACATTCGCTTACTTGGTCAATACACTTTTGCACAATTGGATTAAAAAAAATTATAATTTTTTTATATTAGACAATGCATCAAAAATTGGCAGTTTTGGAGTCTTCCTCTTCCAAAACAACCTCCATCCTTTGGGGGGAGCTAGCTAGGGTAATTGCCCCCCGCATTCTCCCTACGAAAAAAATTGTTATTTTTTATTTTCCCCCATAATAAAATTTGAAAGTTTTGAAATTCATTGATGGTATCAGGGGCCCCAATTAGGTAGGAGATATGAAGAAATACAAAATTAACGTGACTCAAAATAGAGGGCAATTTTTTTACATTTATCCTTGGCGGGAGAATGAGCAGGGTCAATTCACCTTGACCTTTTAGGGGTTAATTCTTCCAATTATGTGAAGCTGATTGATTAAATTCATAAAAGTGTAAGTTTCCATTGATTTCTGAGCAGACATTTCCACTTTCAGTCATTTTCAGGCTCCTGCCTTTGGAATTCTGTGTTGACAAATCACAAATAACGAGTTTGTAATGAATTTAAATCGTGCTTACAATTAGCATCATTCAATCAAAAAAATAAAAAAATAATTATTTTTTTTTAAAATTGAAAATTCTGTATTGACAAAGACAACCATGCAAATGATCCAATTAATTCTTGGGTAGGTTTCGAATATGTTGTAATTTTTTGTACCCAAGAAAGATTGCAATTTCCATTTTGGGGGTTTAGCTTAATCCTTGAAAGATGGCGAGACCAAAAAGTGGTTGATGGATGACTTCATTTTTTTTTTTGAAACAGATGAAACAAAATTATGACTTCATTGTTCAAAGTAGAAACAAAAAAAAAATACACCTCAGTGATTGGTCCAATAATTGTAGCATTTTTTTTTATGTTGGTCCCTACCTTGATCATGGGGGGCCGCGTCCAAGAGGTTAAAACAAGAGGGGCACAATCCCAATGCTGAACAATTAAAGTGTATCACCCAGACTAATTCAGGTGTACCAATTTGTACGAATTTGTACGAAATTATAAACTGATTTCTGACAGTGTCTCAGTTTAGCCCAAAAGACTTGGCTTTTCCAGTTCTTTCAGCTGACAAATCTTGACAACCAATATCTTAAAACCATTTTTAAAATCAACATATTAAACCATATTAAAACCATTATAATCATTTTTTTTAAATCTTCCGTTATCTCCTCTCCTAGTGCACAGTGCATAATAAATTAGTGTGGCTTCCACTGAATCCGCTCCATCTTTCCAGGCCTGAATTGATTTTGGGATGATTGCACATTTTTTTAACTGCAAGATGTGTAAATCTTTGTATTTAACCCTTAAAGGACGTGGCCACCCATAACTAAGGTAGTCGTCAAAACTTGCTTCAATTATTGGACCAATAGGTGCATTCTTTGTTTCTACAGGGAACAATGAAGATAGTCATTCATTGTCCACTTTTTAGCCTCGCATTTCTTCAAGGGTTAAGGGATTAACCGTAAAGGATTGAGTTTTTTTTTTCCACAGAGACATTGTCAAAAACTGCAATTTTTTGGTGTGTTGTTCAAAAATGAAAATCAATTTTTTTTTTTGAAACTTCAACCGTACGAAATTGAAGTAAAGTATTTTACCAAAGTGCGAAAAAAAATTCAATTCATTTGACTCCATAGATTGAAGAGATTATAACGTTTGAAGTGAGAAAAAAAACTTTTTTTCATTCATGCGAAATAGGGTCATCAGACTTTAGGCCCTCTTGGTGAACACTTTTTGCACTACATAGAAATGAGAATATTGAACATTCATAAATATATGATGTTAGGTTCACTCATGTGAAATTTTAGAAGCAATTGAGATGTTTAGTTTACACTAAATCACCTTGTAATGCAAAGAGGCTAAGTGAATTGGCAATACATGAGTCATTTCTTGATGGTTTTTTGTGCTGTGAGGAAATTTTTATTTGAAATCTAAATGGTGAAAAGTTAGAGACAAACTTTTAAAATATCTGAAAAAAATTCAACAATTTTGACTTCACAAATTGCAAGATAATAGGACTTAAAGTTAGAAGAAAATATTTTTTCTTGAAACCACCCCAACATAGCTAACAAAGTTTGACTCTTCTTAGAATGATGTAACTTCCCAAGAGCCTAATGGGCAATAAAAAAAAGGTCCTAGCTTAATCCCCTACATTCTTGATTGCATTCTGTTACAAAGACTGTCCAAGCTAATTCTCATTCACTACATCATCCACATCATATATCATTGTCAATGGCTTAGCTTCTTTTGTCTCAATCAAACAAGGATGGCCATCCACTAATGGTCTAGCACCCCCATGTAAGTTATATGACGTTCATATGGTGTCCACAAAATTATTTTTGCAAGGGTGTAAAATTTATTCTTTTATCAATTATACTCATATAAAGCATCTATGCTCCTAAAATTTGGAAACCACAATTACCTTGAAAATTAAAAAGTAGACAAACTATAATTGATGAAGTAGAGTATCAAAATTACACTTACAATATTGATGCTTACTAAGTTGAGATGTTCAATCATGGTAAACTTGAAAGCATCCTTTGCCAAACTTATTGCTACACAAGGGCAATTTCTCTTGGTCCTTATCACGGGGATGAACCATTGTTGCAAATCACACAAGGTTTATGTAACTCGGTGAAAGTTGAGAAATAAACATGTCCTTGATGGGGTGCTTGAATGACCTCCTAACATTGTTTTCTATGATGGTTTTCTATTAGTGCCTCCCACAATTGAGTTCAAAACTATAAATATGTCATATGACGGTGAGGATGATCACAATCTTTGCACTTATCTGTATAAATGATGTATATATAGTGGCATGTATATATAGTGACACTTCTGTCACTCTGCACTTAAAATTTTAATTAATTAATTTTAAACTCCCCTCCAACCTCCCCACCCTGGGTTAAGAAAAGTTTAATTAAAATTAATTTCTTAATTTTTCATCCCCCCTCGCCCTACTTGTAATTTTTTGAATGAGATTTACATGACAAACAATATGGGACAATGAAAATCCCATATATCGTATTCGTATCCGTATTGTACAATATTTCAATATCAAGTATCTGTATTTTGGTGCCATATCCATATTCTGGTTCTGTATACATATTCTGGTTCTATATTCGTATTCTGATTTTGTATCTCAATTCTTATTTTGTATCTCTATTCTAATTTGGATGGATGGCTTAGATTCAATCTCAAAGATCAACGGCTTAAGAAATTTTGAGAAATCAATGGCAATTTGGAGGGGGAAGCATTTAAAAAAAAATCAACGGCCTATTCAATTTTGGAAGAGGGGGGGCAACTAATGGCAAACCAGATGTGTGACTGCCTCTTTTGGGTGCATAGTGGGTCATTGCAAGAAATACCAACATTGCTTATTTGTCACACGGGGAGTGCCAAAGCTTTCCTTTGCAATAACTTTTGAAACATAACTTGTATGAGCTTGAGTTTTTTTACTAGAGATGGTTTTCAAGAAATTAAAAAAATAATTTTATATTTAAAAGTCAAATTTTCTAATTTGTCATGTTTTTGAGTTTGGGGTTTTTTGAGTACTATGGACTACCTAAAATTAATGATCTAAAGCTAACATTTTTGTAGTCTATTCTCCAATAAGTGGACATGCTCCTACCAAGTTGGATCTAATTTTTTTTTATTTTGTTCTCTACATTCTTGCAAATAGGGCTCCTTTGTGAGCACACTTCTGAACATTGGAGCTAGTTTCAAGATCATTATTTTAGTGAAATCTCATCACTATAAAGTCCTTTCAAATAGACAAATTTCAATTTCTTTGTAAATTATTTTTTCTATTTTTTACAAATTAAAAAATCAAAATGTCTATTTTCTTAAAAAGAATTGTCATTCTATTTTGTGAATAAAATTTTGACCTATATTATATTAGGTCTCAAATTTTGGTGATATATTATTTTTAGTGTTACACAAAATATCTTTATTTTATTTTTAAATATTTTTTCCAAAAGGCAATAGCATAGTGATTAGCGAAAAACAGGCCAAAGTAGAACAAAATGAGCAAGTCATTCTTGCAATCATCCACATTCACTATGTTCATCTTGATGGAAAAAAATAAAGCATGATGCTACCATTTATGCAACCAAGTTTAACACATGAATGAAGCATGCAATTGATCAGTGACATCAACGTCCTACGTGTGTGTTGTATATTTGAAGTGCATTGGAGATGTTTGAATGTTGTTCCAAATTGATCCATTGGCTATTGGAGTACCAATACTACATGAAATTCCTATAGAATTTGAATGGGCATGGCATATGTAGAAATAATGAGGGCCAACTCCTTATTCCTTATCTTTTTATAATATTAAATTAACTTGTCTAAACTCTTCCATGTACCACTCAGGTTCATTACACATGTTGATTGAATGCCTTTGTATTTTTCAAAACATCAAAAAGGCCTACTTGATTAGAGTAGAAAGTCTTTGTAGTGTAAGTCCACTTTTCCAATAACTTCTTGAATAATGCAATGGACAAAAGAAATTATCCATTGTCATTATATGATCTTTGCCCTTCTTTAAAGACAATAAACTCAAGCCCACAACAAGCTTCAATGTTTGATACAAATTTCAATATAGAGTTTACGAAGCACCAAACTTTCAAATATCACTATCTTATGGGTTTTCCAACGGCATGTATTGCAAGGCTAGAAAATATTTGCCTTTGTAATGAATCAACATTTCATCTACAATAGCAAATTTTCCAACATTCCATATTCATTAGATGTGATTCGGGGGGTCTGGAGGGCTGTTTCAGCCTGTTCCCAGCCCCGTTTCCCCGTCCGTTCCCCCGGGCCCCGTCGAACGTGGCTAACAGGTGTGTTTTTTTTTCAAAAAAATAATAAATAAAAAAATAAAATTAAAGTTCTTAAAATGGAAAACAAAGTTAATTTTTTTTTTTTTTTTTTGAAAATGTCAACCTGGCAGTCGCTTGGCCAGGTCAGCAGGCCCTGTGAATGTCGACTTTCGTCCAGTTTCGTCAGTTTCGTCCAGTTTTCTTCTTGGGAACTCGCGGCCCTTCCCGGGTGGGAAATCTCATCTAATGCTTTTGCAATTACTTTTGATGGCTTTGATCAACCACCTAATTTGGTCTATTTTTTCATAACTTGACATTGCCTTCTCCTTCTTATACATACTTGGATCAGTAACGTATAAACACTTTGTCAACAATACAAATTGAACCCATGATATGAACTCTAAGATAGTTGGGCAATACAATAAAGACCCTTGTTTGTGCCAATAAATTTGTATGTTGGGCTAACACTTCATATCCATGTATAAAATAATAGCGATGAAGAGCTTCAATGACTTATGTGACAAAAAGTTCCTACCAATTTGGACTACCATAAGCCCCACCATATGCATTGACTGCTGTTGTATACCGTTTGACTTGGCAACACTACTATGTAAAATCCAAACTAACCAAAATATCTCAAATAAGTTGAAGAATGTAGAAAAATTTCGCCACATAAAATTTCACACAGATGAACCATCAAAGGCTCAGGGCTTTGGGTCATATGTAATAAATGACTTATTCCATGTAGAATTGTGGTACATGTGTTTGATGCTATTGATATCACCAATCACCTTGTCATTACCATTGTCTTTTTCTGCACTACAATCTAATTCAGCATAGTCTAGTTTAATATCACTATTATTACTATAGTATGTATAAATATTTTTTACTATGAAAAATATGTCTTAGTATTTCAATTCTACCCCCACACTATAAGAAACCTGCGTTTTTTGTGATGGCAACAAAAAACACGGCATGTTTTTGCGGACAGGACAGTGTCACAAAGTTTGAACCAATGGGTGGCAAATTCCAATGGACATTGCAAAAAACGTGTACATGTCCATGAAAAAACATGGGCATTATATAAAAAATAAGTATGTTTTGCAAGACATCCAAAAAAATGTTGTCATATTTTTTGTGATATGCAAAACAATATGACAATGCCATGTTGGCAAAGTCAATCAATTTCACTACAAGTAAATTTCCAGGAGTTATTGAACATCCATGTAAAATGTTAACCCAATCTGAAAATCATAGGAGAAGGGTAGATGCTTGGGAGTCTTCCAAAAAACCCTTTCATGAATGGATGATGAAGCTACTATTCACTATTTTTTAGTTAGGATTTCATTAAGCACAAAATCTGTTGGCATCTCTTCTATAAGCATGTGTGTACATAAATATAATTATTAGAAATATGTCTAAATCCTTTAGAATTTCATATGCCAAGTACGATGTACTACGCTTCACTTACGATTTTACGATTCATGTGTATATGTTGTACTGGAAGCTTCAAAGCATGTGCGGACTTTTCAAATTATGTTCATATACATCAACAACTTATAGGAATAAATGAACTCTTATTTTCATTGTATTCAAATTGTTTACAATAATTCCTCTATCCCTAATACAATACTACAATATTGATATTTCATAAATGTATCATAGAAGTAATTTTTGTAAGAAAATGTGATGCTCATCCAAACAAAAAGTCAACCCCCACCTTCCACAAAAGACATCCATTTACAAAGATGAAAGATTCCACTATATTTTTAATTAGAAAGTGCAAAAAAATAATTCCCAGCATTTGTTTTTATTTCTATTCAATGGGGGGATTTTATTGCATTGCATCTACAAGAAGGGCTTCCATTGTCGTCACTTCTAGTGTTGGTCATTGATTGAATAAAGAACTTTGTTTTGAAAAAGCGACTATTTCATTTTTTCTTTAGAAAAACTATCCACAAATCAAGTCGAATATTAAGTGTGTTTGAGCATAATCAATATCTATTTCATACCACAAGGGGACTATACAATCCATTTCACACCTAGATAAGCAACTCTCATATTATATACCATTCATTATAATTACTTATAATGCATTTTTCTTCAATCTCAATGAATGTAATTTGCTATAATGTAAAAATTGCTTGTAGCCCTTCCAACAAAAAATCCAAAATCTTATTCATATACATGACAGGTATATTCTTCAAAGACAATAGTAGTATTAAAAAACTTATTACATGAATTTTTTTAATGCATGTATCATACCAAAATCTACCCAACTATTTGGTGTTCTCGGTAATTTAAAAAAGAAATAGAACATTACAAACAAATGTTAATTTCAATTGGAGGGAACTCCTTCTATGGATTTTTAAAAACTCCACATACATCTTTTTATTCTTCATATATACATATAATTTTTATTTTATTTTTTATTTTTTATTTTTATTTTATTTTAAATATATAAGTCAATTTTTTCTACATTTCATCTTTTTCTAATTGGTCCTCATGTACCTTCTCGATCAATTTAATTTTATATACTTTTCTATAGAAGTTGTCTTGTAATCTGTTCTAATGCCATTGACCCTTGCATATCATACAAGAGTTGCATCTCTAGAACTTTACATTCTTCTGTAAGACAAATTAGAAGTTTTTTCATATATTAATTGTCACAATTTCAGTACATTTTAGGTTCAATTACTTTTGTATAATACTTGCACTATCAATTGACATTGATGACTTCCATTTCATGTGCTCTTGCTATCTTTAAAAAAATTTCAAAGTATACAAAATCTCTTAATAGAAATACATTTTCTCTCATTTGCTTTGTACACATAGATGAAGTTTGATACATACTACGAACAAAGGTGTAGACAGACTTTGGGGTCATTGCAAGAAAAAAAAACTTATTTTTGTAGCATTTGCACAGTCCTCATAATTTTTTGTTGAAATACTTCTTTATTAGAAAAACAATTTGAAAGAAACATGAGAAATATGTCCAATGTATACACCTTTACAAAAAAGATACCATAGGAAGGAATAGCATAAAAAAAAATTGTGAGTGGAAAAACTGGAAAAGTGCAAAATCTCATGAAGATAGGTATTTTGACATTTTAATTTGTAAAAATTAGGAAAAACAATTTTCAAGAATACTAAAAATAGGACATTTGAAAATAGTTCATATTTTAGGGATTTCACAATTCAAATTGTATTAGAATATTTAAAATCTTCCAAAATCTATCAAAATCATTTGGAATTTTCTATAGAGTATAAATTCAAAGTTTGAATTTTATTCAATTGAAATTTTTAATAGGTATAATTTGATTTTGAATGTGATTTAAATTCCAATGAAATTCAATAACTATGATGAAAACTTAATATTTCATCAAAATTTTAATAAAATTCAACTCTAATTCAAAGTTAGGTTGAAATAACTTAACCCCTAAAGTTCCTTGACTATGTTATCACCAAAAATGCTCAAAAACTGCCATTTTTTATATAAGTACCAAATTTCTGAAAAAAAACACTTTTTTTGACACATGTAACCATACAATCTTGTAGTATGCTAGTTTGAGAAGATGTGCAAAAATTTCAAAAATTTCTACCTTGTAGATTGTAAGATATTAGAGTTTGAAGTGACGAAATTCTTTTTTTTGCCCCTGCGAAAATCTGGGCAGATGCACTTCACAAGGTCAGATCATTATGAAAAAATGTCCAAAATGGTTGCAACTCTGTGGAATCATTCTTCAAGTTAAGTTGGCTACATGCTTTAAAAAATTCAAATTTTTTGGAATTGTAAAACATATAGGAAAAAAATAGTAAGTAGAAAGATGTAGGGAATGATTCAAAATACTAAATTGTTAACAATTTATTTATGGAATTGAAAAATGAAAAATGAAAATCCAATGGTTGTAATGTTGTAATTAAAAATCTACAACATTTGAGAATTTATGAAAAAGTTTATATATACTTCCACAACATTTGAGAATTTTTATTTTATTATTTGAGACATTGACTAAGATGTCTACATGTTTTTTGAGTTGTTTTCTAAGGACATCAAATCAAATGTCTCTAGAGACATTTTTGTAATGTCTATTGAGACATCCAAATGTTTTCATAGACATCAAATGAGGCATTGCCGTGTTCATCTCATGTTCATCTTTGAAATTTTACTTTTAATACAAACTACACGTTCTACATATCCCATATGGTTTGCCAAACTTCCTACCACCCCACTTCTATATAAGCTTGTGTTTTCATTTCAATATACTCACAATAAATTCCCAAATATAGTATATTCTGTATGGTGTATTGTACTTGTTGTATAATGTATGTTGTGTAAATGATGTATGTTGTATAATGTATGTTATATTTTTAATGTATGTTGTATTCTGTATTGTGTAAGAAATATGGTGTATTGTGTATGAATGTAGTTGGTTATCTCAATTGATGTCTTAGAAAACATGTGGATGTTGTTGATGTCCCAAAAAACATGTGGATGTCTTGGTGGACATCCATTTTGCAAAGGACATGCCATAGCATAAGGGACAATGTAAATGATTTAATTGTAAACATCAAAGGAAACATGTGCATGTCACAGAAGATGTCTTTTTGGACTTCAGATTGGACACAATACAATGAACATGTCAAAATTTTGAACTACTACAAAGTTGACACGTGGTAGTGATGTCATGGCTAACGTCATCCAAAGAATGGATGAAAAAGTAGCTTATGTGGCATTCACTGCCCCGTCATCGCTGAGGTGGCGCACATGTGGCATCCACATGGCAACTTCTTAACATTTTAAAAGACCATGTTTTCTAAGACATCCTCCTAAATCTTCTTCAAATCTTATCATGTTTTTTGTAATTTTGCATGTTTTTTGCCTTGTCAATCCTGACGCATTTTTTTTTATATCAAAGTTGATGTAGCTGATGTCCACGCAAACATGACTACCATGTTATAGTCATGTCACAAAAATCGCGGGTTTCTTCTAGTGCCATCACATAATCATATGCATCCCCATCAATATCACCCCAAAAGCCAAACCCATTAGCATCACCCCTATACTAAGGTCCATCTAAATGACCTTTATGCTTCCTAGTCCAAATCCTCAAATGCTAATCCTTAGCCCTTAAGCAGCCATCCTCCAAGCGAATACTCATCCTTTAGAATGCATCCATCCCTTAGTTTGGAGTGATATGAAGGTTCTGGACCATCAATCCATGTGAGGCCAAGGTATAGTAGGACCACCCATACCTAATCACTTAAGCATCTGTAGAACAGATGGTGAGCAGTTGGTTGTGTTTGAAATTTTTCCCATGTAGGGAGATAGAAAATATTGGGACTGCAAAATTTTCAAAATTTTATTTTCAAAACTGAAATTTCTGTGAATTTTAGAAGGCAAAAAGTGTTCCGAACCAGTACATAACATTTAGAGTCTTGCAATTCCACTCATAGGGGAGGTTCCTTCCTACTCATGTGTACAAATTTCAAAATAATAAATGCTGTAATACGTGACATTTAGCAATTGGTCCTTTCCGCCTCGCATATTGTGCATGTCATTAAATTGAGACTCCCAAACATGATTCATAGAGAAGTTTAGCTTGGCCGGAAATAGGGGTACTCTATAAGTCAGGTACCCATCCCTGGTTGGGAATGGATGTTTCTACTATAGTTCAATTTTTCTTTTCTCTTTAGAGCTTTCCTTCGCCATTCCTCCAATGACAACAATGGTTCTTAATGGGGGAACCCCCTTTATCGATGTCCTTCTCCCCAAACATCTCCAAACATTATTGCAGTTCCTCTTTCCCCCTTGCAACGGTTCCCTTTCCTTCACCATCCTTTGTGAAATTTGAGAGTTGTCTACTAGATTGTTTGATCTTACTAATAGAGCTAAGAACTTGAGAAGTATATATCAATTTAGGTAGCCACTATAACTCTTCTATACTAGGGTTAGATTTATTGTCGGCATAAACTCCTACAAATATGTCGTCTTCCTCCAACTCTTCACAAGAAGACTCTCTCCCTTCTATTTGTTGTTTTTGAATCTCAAAATAATTGTGGTTATGTCGCCAATCATTGTTGCATCTTGAAGCTTCAAATTGTCTTGTAATTAATAATTGTGGCATAGGAAGCACATACAAGAGTGTTGGTAGTTTTCTTTTTCAGTTGTTCTAAGTAGAGGTGTAGGGATGGTTGAAGAGGATCATTAGATGTTAATATAGATTTTGCTAGAAACCTACAACTTATCCTTAAGGGTAGACCATTCATTAGGAAAAATTTGAGGTTGCAAAAGGCTGGAAGTTTTTTATTTTCAGCACCCCCGCAGTGCAAGTATAGAAAAAATAAAAATAATTTTATTATTATTATTATTTTAATATTAAAAAAATAAAAATAAAAATAAAAAATTCGCCAATTTGACGTGGCACTAACGTGGCACAAGTAATGCCACGTTAGATTTGAAAAAAAGAAAAAAGAAAAATCTTAATTGCACTGGAAGGGGGGGAAATTTGCAGCCCTTTGCATATGTCAGATTTTTCCTAATGTGAAGCAATTTACAAGACAATAGAAATAACCTTTGTGAAAAATTGAGAAAATATGCATCAATTAGGAAGAAGTTGTGCAGAAAAAAGGCACTTACCTTTGTTCTTTAGCAGATGTGACTCTCTTTATTTATGTTTTTTCTACTTCTTGTCAATGTAGATGCTTAGGGAAATCACTCCCTATATTTAAGGTATACACTTGAGTTAAGAGAGTATTTGGTGTGGAGCTATTTACCTTAATTATTGTATTTAAGATGACCATATTTTTACATAAAAAACTACAAGGGATATATTTCCAATACCATATGGTTTTCGTAAATTCATTCATGTAGTTTTTCAAGTAGAATTATCTTACATATAAAATTTATGTGTCCAATTCTTTCCCGCCTCTACCCTTAGAACTTCAGAAAAAAATTCTTCCTTATACTATATACATGTATAGAGTATAAACCATGAAATCAACAACAATGAAATCAACTCAAGTGCCATTGCCTCAAGTGATAGTTTTTAACCCCTAAAGGCCAGTTGTCCAAATGCTTGTTTAATAGACAATTGAAAATCTGGATAGATTCCTATGAAGTCAATTTTGGTGAGATGTTCATGAAATTTTGACACAAGGTGTGAACATGTATCCCCTTGGTAAGGATATAGTTTTTTCTCCAATCAAATGCTAGAATCAAAAGTTACATTGTTTTTAACCTTTTGGACATCTTTTGGGCATCTTTTGCAAAAATGTTCATTAAAATTTGAAATATGGTATGTATGTAACTAATAAAATATGGCATACAATTTTCAAAATAAATTTTAGTTTTCAAATCACATTCTAAGAGGAGTCAAACTTTGTTGGCCATGTTGGGGTGACTTCAAGAAAAAATATTTTTTCTAACTTCAAGCCCTATTTTCTTGCAATTTCTCTAGTTAAAGTTCTTGAAAATTTTCCTACATATTCCTAATGTTTGTTACTAAGTTTTTACCATTGGTATTTCAAATAATTTTTTTCCTCATTGCACAAGAAATCATTAAAGAATGATTAGTGTATTGCTAATGCACTTAACCTCCTTGCATTGTATGTTGATCTAGAAAAGCTAAAATCCGTATTTTCTTCTGAAATTTTTGTTGAGTGAACCTAACATCATATACTTAAGAATGGTTAAAATCCTCATTCTTTTGTAGAGCAAAAATTTTACTCCAAGAAGGATCCAAGTTTGTTTTGTAGGAATGAAAAATAAATTATTCTCACTTCAAACGTTATAATCTTTCAATCCATGTGGTCAAATGGATTGAATTTTTCTACACATTGACTCTTGGAGAGGTCACTAGCTTAGAGGTTTAGTATATGCGTGAGAGAAAGGGACATTTTATAGGGGGCTATTTACCTAATATTTTGTAATTTAATATACTCTATTGCTAAAAAATAATTCTAAATTTCCATTTATTATAGCACCTTATATTATTTATAATATACTTTTGAATCCAATTTTATGGCCCCTATATTAGATTTAAAAACTAGATCTAATAGTTGTTGTATGATTATTTTTCCTATTACTATTTTTTTATCCTTCTTTCTTCTTTGTCCCTTCTCTTTCAAACCATTTTTTCTTATGGTTATTGAAAACTAAAGTACAGTATGTTTGGATGAATACACTATGGCCAAACAAATACATTCACAAACTATAAACAATGCACTCTAGTTGTGTCAAACAACTTATTGCTAGTCATCTACAATATATTCTAATGAATACAATGAGTGCAACAAGAGTATATTAAAGCAAAATTCATGATAGATTCTTCAAATTCTAAGTGACTTTAAAAAACTTTACAGATAACTCTCGAGGCAACTAGAGCTTCTCATCCGAGGTTCATGGATAATTTGGTACAAATAATGAGTCCTTTTTTGTCCATCTCTTCTTTGAGGACATTAAATCATCACTCTACAAAATTATTTTCTCCACATATTATTGCCCTCCTATATTTTTTCTACATAAAATCTAATATATGGTATTAAACATAACCATATATTAGTTATGATACCCTATATGTAATTCTACACACCCTATATTAGATATAATGTTTTTCAAAATTTTAGGTACAATATCTTTGATCTCACAAGGATTTCTAATATGCACACTAAGTGACTCCCCCATGCATTGACTTAATTATTTGATACACTTTTGTGGGACTAGAATTCAAAAAATAAGTTTTAATTTTTTATTTTGGACAATGCATTAGAAATTGGTAGTTGGGGACTTTTCCTCTTCCAAAACACCCAAAAACTTTAGTGGTTTATAACATGTTTACCATTGAACACTTGAGAATCCACATTGAAATTATCAAGTAAATATCCCATTCAATATGAGTGTGTTTAATACATATTGCTTCAAAGATTGAAGTTAAATGGACTATAAACTCTATTCTTGTGTTGTACAATTTTCAGTTCATTGAACCCACTAAAGTGAGCCTCCCTATTTGTGCAATGTGACAATTTTGGCCACTTGTGGTCAATGTCTTACATTTACACTTAATTTTTTTAATATATACACCACTAGTACTATGGCCCAATTTTAGTCAACTACCCTTCATTCTATATATTTTTTTGATTGTGTTCATTTTATCATTTATATGAAATTAACTATCTATATCTATATTGACAATACTATGAAAATTTACATAGCCTCTATCTATCAACGCTAACTTATTAATACAAATTCCTACTACATGATGTTTTTACATAGCCTAATTTTTATATATTAAAGTATGTAGCATTTCATAGATCCTACAGTAGTCCTACATATTATATAAAATTTCCCCCCTTTGAATTACATGAACTCTATCTTTTAACTCATGTAGTTCTTTATGAAATCAATAGTGATCTCCTCAGGTGTAGATGAAATTCTCCTTTGTGTTTCCAAGTTTCTCATTGTGGTATTATATAGCAGAAAGAAATTACATACAAAGTTTGGAATGCCTTATTTTACACTTTCTTGCATGATGAGATAAGTGGATGAATTGGAGGTGAATGTGATGCAAAATTTAGTGAAAGTGGAGGTGCATTGACAAGTGGAGGTGCCATCAATAACGTAGTGGGGGAATTTTTAGCTTCTTTCATAAAAATCAATTGTGTTTTTTAGCTCATGTGGGGTGCATTTATTGATGTTGCTTTAGTGAGGGGAAAGACTAAGGCAATTAGCAAGCTTTCCTTTGCTTCACTCTAATATTTCACTTTTTATGGTACTTGTAAGCTACAAATTTGTTTACAAATTGTAGAGGACAAGTGTT
This sequence comes from Rhytidiadelphus loreus, assembly GCA_947034895.1. Classification (NCBI taxonomy): domain Eukaryota; kingdom Viridiplantae; phylum Streptophyta; class Bryopsida; order Hypnales; family Hylocomiaceae; genus Rhytidiadelphus; species Rhytidiadelphus loreus. The sequence goes on from OX344761.1 coordinate 31,242,389, forward strand.
TTAAAGTCCAAGATTTTTTGAGTTGAAAAATCATATGGTCTATCTTGTGGATTGTGTACTCTAATTTTTAAACTACAAAAGCTACATGAATCAACATCATACTCCTCAATCTAGACAAACTAGAAATTTGTAGAACCTATAAAAAATTTGACCTTTACCTAAATTGGAACTTATTGCCCTAGTTGCTTCTATATATTGTAATTGTTGTTCAAACGCTATTGCACCTCAAGCACTCTTGCAATTGCAACTCCCTCCTTATGACCAATTGGTGGACCCTAACCTCTTGCTTGGTCACCTACCTTCTACTCTTGGTCACCTATTGACCCCCTCTATTGAATTGACTCTTGCTACTTTGACCTAAAGGAGGTTGTTGCCCTCTCGCCCTACCTTGTGAGAATTCAACATATTGTGCTTTGCCCACCTTCTCTTCTAAATATATTGCCCAAATTGGAACTTTTTTTATTTATAGTATGAGCCTAACTGATTTCCATTTTGTCCCCCAAGGGTTTTAGGCCTTTAGGGGTTAAAGATTCAAGAATTGCTTGGAATGAATGAAAAGACATTTGAATGAAACATAGATAGAGGAATCTGTTTATTATCTAGGTTATGAATGTCAAAGTGTTTAGAAGGTTGAGAACCTCAATCATCAAGTGTACAATGTACTCATCCATACTAAGTAGTTACGTTTTTATTTTTATTTTTTCAAGTACATACTCAAACTTCCACATGTGGCTTTTGTCGACACAAAACCTGATCCCTTTCATTCTAGAGCCAACAAATCAATGTAGCAAAAATGCTTGAACTTGGTTTTCTTAAAAGCTAACTGACAAACAATCTTTGGAAACTTACCCTTAAATCACATGCCAAGCCCTTGGGGCTTGATTTTAGGTGAATCTTTGACAAAAAGATTCAAATCTCAATTTTTTTTTAAATGTTCAACCTACTAGTGAATAACAAAATAAAATTTTCAAACACGAATTTTAGGCTAAAAAATCAAAGCTCCATTCATTGATTAATTTCAAATGCCTTGACCACACAAACCTTGGGCAAAGGCAAAACCCGACCTCCAATTCAAGAAGATTTTTTTATTTCCCTTTGGACTACCCACTAGGACATCAAATGTTATTTAAGGGTTAACCTTAGAAGGATGCTATGGACACTAAGTGTGAATGGATGATTGCATATGAGATTGTAGAATGGAAAAAAACATTTTTTCATCCAATATTTTTCTTGGAAGTTGCTTGAGTGCATTTTCTATAAATACTATTTCAAATTCCCTCATTATGAATATTATTGACTTTTCTAAAAATGAAGATGCTTAATCCATGGATCACCCTTGCTATTTACTCTCAAGTGATTTGAATTTTAGCCATGAAAATGATGTTTTTTGAATTTGACTCCAACTAATGAAATAAGCTCATCAAGTTCAGTTTCTACTTCAATTGGAAATTTTGGAAAATTTATAAATTTCAATATTTTATTGCAATATGAACTTTGGGCCTATAACCATGGTTTGTTGATTTTCTAATTTTAGACCATGATGTTGTACACTATAATATACTCTAGACACAGATATACTCTAGATGTTGTACTATAATATACTATATATGGAGTACATCTATAGTAAAAATTTCAGATTTTTTGAGTATATTTTACATTTGACATGAGTTTTGTTCTTTTCTTAAAACAAAATTCACAATAATTTCAAATTTTTTCAAGAACAATTTGGAATTTTATAACTTGTAGCAGAACACATGATTTCATCTCTAAACAATAAACACAAATTTTTCTCATTCACATCTAGTTACAAAATGACAAAAGAACAAAGTGATGGATAGCAAGGCTTGAAATTAGTGCTCACGGGCACATGGGCTGTCCTTTCCAGGTTATTTACCAAGTAGCTTCCAATCCATGCATAAACATTGTTAAGCCCTAAAGGACTAGGGCCGTTCTTCTGTCAAAAACTACTCAAAACTGCCATTTTTGCTGCATTCATCCAAAAAAAAAAAAAAAAAAAATTTTTTTAGAATCTAACCGTAGGATCTTGTACTTTACTAGTCTAGTATTATGTAGTAAAAATTTCATGGAGTTTGACCGAACAGATTGGAAGATATTAGCATTCAAAGTTGAAAAAATAAAGTTTTTTTGAACACTAGCCTGCAATTTCAGATGACTTTGAATGCCATTTGGGGAAAAAAATTACACCATGGACCTTGAATTTAAAATTTTTTGTGTTAAAGAATTGAGTTGAAAGTCTAGAAAAAAAAATTAAAAAAAAACACGATTGATTTTCATTCTTTAAAAAATTGTTCAGTAGAAGTAGGTTCAAGATTGAAAGAAAAACTAAATCTTTAATAGCTCTAAAATGGGATTGAAACACAATAATCTCACTGGTGAGATTGTTCTAAATAGAAAAGTTAACCTTGTCAAACAATTGTTTTTGAAAAATTGTGAAAATTGCATTCAAAATTGAATCCTATAAGTTATTTTTTCAAGAAGATGCTCAAATTGCCCGAAAAACAAGATTGTTCATAACTTTAACATTACTAATCCAAATGGAATGAATCAAAGCTTCACATGTAGACAAAAGTATGATCTTTAAGAAGAAAAAAATAAAAAAATAAATTTCAAATTTTTATAGATTTATTTTTCTGCCCAGTGACGTGTAAATTATGTTTAAGATGCCATAACTTTTGCTCTCGGGCACCAATTGAAATAAATTTTTTTATTCCCACGAAGCTCATAAGTTTTCCTATCTTATGAGAAAGTTTCAAAAAAATTCACTGAAAATTGAGATCATAGGAACTTGCCCGAAATCCATTTTGTCCCCCGAGGGGACAATGGTCCTTTAGGGGTTAACTAACCTTAACACCCGACCACCTGTCACCATAGAACTCATCCTTTTCAGTACAATGTAAATATGGTCAATTTTGTTAAAATGGTAGTATTCCATTAAAATGGCATGAAATGAAACCACTGAAAGAATGAAAACAATGGAAAGATTGTCCGAGGGGAGTGGAAATGCGTGAACTAGGAGTGATTTGAATGTGCTAGGCATAAAATTGGCACACGTATGACCCTATCATGGCACACTTATTCTCTTTGGTAGAAGATATTCCATTAAAATGGCATGCGGAATACCGCCATTTTAAAGAAATTGACCATAAATCATCTACTTAAAAAGAAAAAAATGAAAAAGAAAGAAAAAACCCTTTGTTGGAGGTAAAACTACTGTGCAAGACCTCCGACCCCTTTTCACACAAAAATTCCAAAGATGAACATTTGCACTTTTATCTTCCATGGAAAGATTCCGTAGGACCACGGACTTTGGTTCACAATGTCCGCACAAGGTTTTACTAAAAAAAAACCCAGTCCCCCTAGTCCCTAGCCAAGTCGGCTCCCTATATGCATGGGAGTCAACTTAGTTATAATCTGTAGAGAATCATTGGATGACTGGGAAGTTGCCACGTTAGTTTCAACATTGCGACGTTGCAAGAGAGTCATTGGCCCCGCGCACATGCCAGAAATCCACCCTGCCACCTGCCATCTGCCATGACACGTGGCGGGGCGTGAGTGGCTCTCCATTCGCGCGGTTTGTGACGTTGCTTCTTCCTACGCACATGTAGTCTCCGCCACGCCCTGCCACGCCTTGCCATTTTTTTATTTTTTTATTTTTTATACTTTTATTTTTATTTTTAAATAGCCACTATGTTTCAACTTCAAAAAATTGAAACTAATTCCTTGAAGGTCCAAAAACTATGAAACGACTCCGATTTGATGTCAATGTTATTTTACTTTTTAGGAAAATCTACTTAAAATTGTTCCAAGAAATAAAGCTTCCCCGAAAAGGCAATTACATATTATATGGTAGCTAAAAAACAAACTACATTGGCTTTGATGTGTTTCCTAAACAACAATGAAAAGAAACAAGTTATACCAATATAAAATAATGTTTTTTTTTCTTTTATCTTTTTTTTTCTTAAAACACATGGACAAATGAATGTGTCTTTTGATTTGTAACCCTTCGATGGAAAAGAATTGCACCATTACATAATTTCTTTAACATGAATTACAAGTTATAACTTTAAAGTTTACCCCCCACATGCCCAAACTGCATTATATGGCAACATAGTGATTTGGGGCAATTCACTCTCATGAATGTCATCCCTAAATGCCCAGATTGCATTCATGAGAACATAGTGATTTTGGGCAATTCACAATAAATGGAGCTTTTATTTTTTTCCTTAAGAGTTTCATTGTTTAGCGGGTAGTCTACATTGCAAAAGAAAATTCTTTATTAATTATTTTTTCAAGAGATAAAAATTTGAAATTGTTTTTTAAATATTTATCTAAAAGGAAAGCTTTGAATCATTTTTTTTTAATCAATTTCTTAACAATTATGAAGAGTTTTTATCTTAGAGTAGTTTGGTGGTACTTATAGAATCTCTACTCTTTAAAACACTTTGAAATCCTTTGTTTAATTCAATATAATGTTTTTGGAAATAATGTAAATAGTATGTTTAGATTGCTTATTACAACATTTTTACCATTGGAATTGGCATTTTCTAATTCCATTAAAAAATTTATTAATTTTTATTATTTTGAATCATTTTCTATTTCTTTCTATTTTTTTCCTTTGTGTTGTAGAGTTTCAAATGATTTGGAATTTTTCAAGCATGTAGCTAAGTTGCCTTGAAAGACTAAATCCAAAGGATAACCACCAATTTGAGTTATTTTTCATACAAATGTTACCTTGTGAAGTGTAGCTACTTGATTTTTTTGCAAGGCTTCAAAAATGATTTTTGTCATTTCAAATGCCAATATCTTGCAGTCTACAAGGTGAAATTAAAAAAAAAAAAATTCTACATCTTTTCAAACTAGCATCCTAGAAGATCCTATGGTTATATGTATAAAAAAAATTCTAAAATTTGGTACATGTATCAAAAATGGCAATTCTCAAGTGTATTTTGTGAAAACATAGTCAAAATTATTTAGGGATTAAGATGCCTTCTCTCAAAGAGCAAATAACTGTAATATGCTTTTCAACCATGACCCTAGAGACAATATGAACTCTATGATATTTACACTTTACATCCAAACGAATTGTTTTTTAGAATGAATTAGAGCAATTTCTAAATCTAATTTTCTACCCTAAATAGAAGGAGATTGAACATAATTGCATGTCCAACCACAATCATATGCAAGCATGAAGTCAAGTAGTTTGTCATTCATTTCCCAACATGCATCAATTTCGTATGTAATTCATTTCCCAGCCATTGCATCAAAAGCAATATCGTTCATAAACTTCATTAGTATGGAATTCATAAACAAACTCTTGCAACATAATAGTAGTGACTACAAACAGTGTAAAGTAATATTTAGTAGGCATGAATTAAAGCTACATTAAATTCATTTTCTACTACTTCCATCACAACATCTTAAAAAAATGGTTTTGAAGCATCAATTAAAATACATCAAACCTTTTTTTATTCCCTCATTTCATTGTTTCAATAAGAAATGGCACTCAAGAGAAACAACATTTCCTGTATTGGAGAGCAACTTCCCTTGGAGAGACGAATGAGTACCTCAAAGAATTTTTTTTTGTGAAAATCCAACCTTCATTGTTCAAACCCTCCACCTGAAATTACCCTTGGCGGCCTGGCGTTGGCGGGGCTCAAACCCGCCAGGGCCAGTTCCGCCAGGCGGGAGGCCAACCCCGCCCTCAACCGCCGGCACCCGCCACGAAAAACTGGCATGTGCGCGGGGCCATTGGCTAGTTGGGGAAGTTGCCATGCTTGGAGGCTCTCTCTGGAAGCCCAACGGAAACCTCCGGCACCGGTGAACTTATCCCTGTCACGCGATTCCCAAACGGAGTACGGAAATGGCTTCTTCAGTTAGTTGCTGGCATGGGTTCCGGTCATTCCTCTCTTCCCTTGATGATCTGTGTCAAAAAAGTAGAAGAAAAAGAACGGCTTTTTGCGAAAAAACCCATTGACAATTTAGATCGAGTCCCAATCTAGCTCTTACAATCTCTGCACAGCTGCAGATTACAAAGCAAGCAAAGAACAGCAAAGCTTCCGTCCTTCCCACTTGGTAAGAGTTCGTCCGTCTGCAAAATAAATTGAAAGCAGAATCGAATCGGACCGACTGGGCGGACGGGCTGGCTGGCTGGGACGATGCCGTCCATAAGTTCGCAGGGGAAATTCATTGGCAGCAACCTCATTGGGAAAGTGGAAACCAGAAAAACAAAGTCCACGGCATGAGCTCGTGAGACTTCAAAAAAACAAAACCCCTTTTCCCATGCCAGTCGGTTTCCCCACAAAAACAATTGAAAGGAAGTCTCAGTTTTTCACGGCACTGCGCTGACCTGATCCAAGTTGATCGAAGCCAGCAGGCTGCAGGCGGTTAAGTTGAAATCAATGGAAGGCGTGTTGCGTGCGTCAACCCGCCGGTCTAGCTCGATCGATCTCAAGCCAGCTGTCTGTGTCCAATTGTCGACGGAGGACAGATTCCCAAGATGCTTGCTTGCTGGTAAACTTACTTACTTAGCTAGCTAGCTTGATTTAATCGAATTCATTAGTACTGCCCATGGAAACCGTTTTTTGTAAGAAGAAGATTCAAAGAGAAAAACAAATCTGGTCGAGCGAGCGAGGTGCAGATTTAAAAAACTTGTTTTCTGACTTCACTTTGGAAAATACAAATACGTTGTCGAAGTTTCTGGAATGTCTTCCCCACATTCTACTGCAAGATCTACTGTTAGATATGCCAGAAAAGCAAATTTTTAATTTTTTTTGCTCTTTACAATAAAAATGGCGGTTTTGAGTTTTTTGAGTTTTTCTTTTTATGGAATATAGAGGTCTTGGGACTTTACGAGTGCGTGCGTGCAAGAAACGGTCAAATGGATGTTTCCGATCCGCTGTAAATATATTCAGATACTATTCATATTTAAAATGAAAATGAATAACTCAAGCCTGAGCGAAGTAGGCAAGAAATTCGACATCGAATTAACCCACGCGGACTCTCAGTCCAAATAATTGAAGCATTCACATCCAAAATTCCAAATATATATATACACACGTGGCCAGACCGGATCCTAGCTTTTTTTTCTTCTTATATTCATATAAAACCTACCAAGCGCTTGTCTCCCAGGCCGCACGTACCATGGTTCTCTGGCACCAGCCCCGCCGTTGAAATTCGGAGCCCTCATTTACCAATTAGAAGAAGTCTCCCTCGTAGCTTTTGCAAGCTGGAAGCTGACTTCCCATGTTGGATGACTTCGTTCCCATGATGGATGACTTACTTGGATCCCTCAATTCAACTTGTAGCCGCCGTGTCAATGCAAGCTCCGTTCACTCTTTCAATCCAGCGGAAACTGTACGTGAAATCTGAAACCACGGGAAGCGCCGGACGTGATCCTTTTCTGCCTTCATTGACTCTCGAAGTAAAAGGTTCTGACGTACGTACTGCGTGCTCGACTCCAAACGTACTTACAACGTGACCCCATAGTTGCCAGCAGCACACTCGATGCATGAGCTAGAACGTGAAGTAATATATATATCTACGGACTCGGACAAATTCCTGGCATGATCAATTACTGGCATTTCTGCCATTTCGAATTGACAGACGTATGTACTTCAATTCTCCTGGAGTGGGTACATAACTGCATATATATTGGCAAGTTTAAGCGGCCGTTTCGTACGTCGTTTTTTTGAAAGCTAAAATTGAACCCAGCTCAAACATTCGGGGAAAGTTTTGTGTTACTAGACAAGGTTAGCTCGCTCAACTGAATCCCAGTTACATCGATCTCCCACTGGCGTTGATATCGATCTAGTATTAAATACCGACAGTGTCTAGATTCTAGCTATTCGCACGGTTGGTCGAGCGCGCAGATCGATACCTCGCATCGGGAAATGTATCTCCACGATTCGATTTGTCATTTGTTCCGATCGACCCCACGAGAGAGGAATTGACACCAGAATTGTGTTTTCGTTGTGTTGTCGTGCAGATTGAGGCAGCTGAATTCTCGCTCTGTTTCGGGAGCTCGAGCTAGACAAGAACCGAACTACACAAGCTAGGGACCGAGTGGGTGATCAAGATCGATCGATCGATCGATTCAAGCTGGAGCAGACGTGATATCGATCGATCCCCCCAGCTAGCAGTCGAATTGACAGCCGGAACGTGAGTCAGTTTCGTTAACCGGAGGTATTCCATTCGCCATTGCTTCGGCGCACTCCTAGCTAGCTAATAGATTTCGAAATTATTTTGCAAATTGCACTTCATTCGCAGCGTTATTCACCCGCAAGCTAGGATTTCCAAACCATGCCATCCTCCGGGCTAGCTCCCTAGATCATTTCAGTTTCTTCCTCGCTTAATTGATCGTCCGATCCATAGTCCCAATTTCATGAAATTCCACCAATTTAGCGAAACTGACTTTCAGAATGTTCGTTGTGTTCCCGTGCAGATGCAACTGAACTCTCTTTCTCTCTCTCTCTCTCTCTCTCTCTCTCTCTCTCTCTCTCTCTCTCTCTCTCTCTCTCTCTCTCTCTCTCTCTCTCTTTCCCAAGCTATCCAACAATTGTACTTTGACAGAAACCTAGGAAATCCAGATCAATCATTACAAACTAGAGCGGACTGAATGACTGATCAAGGCCATATCGAACGATCTACCCAGAGTAGAATCTATACCAAAACTTGTCTTGTGTTCCCGAGCACACCTATGCAACTAGACTCTCTCCCGAGGTACCTGGGTATGCAACCCTAGCCAATTTACCACGACAACCTGCAGAACCCACTCCAGAACCAGTACTCCACCTCGATCAACATCTAGATTTTCATCCCGATCGACATCTAGACAACAAGCTAGTAGTCATGGCCCCCCTCCCTCTTCTCGCTACAATCATAACCTTCTTCCTCTTCCTCACCCCCACGTCCTCCCAACCCATTCCAGCTCCGGATCTCCCCACCCAATGCAACAGCCTCGAACGCTGTTGCATGCCGACTCCTTACACCGGCACCCCAGGAATCCGCCAATACACCCCGTCTGAAGTCTCCTCCTTCCCAACTCGCATCCGCCGCCCTGCTCATCTCCTCACAAAATCCCGGCTCACTCAACTTGAAAAAGCTTACACCTTGTTACGCGCTCTCCCAGATTCCGACCCCCGCTCCCTTGACAACCAGCGCAAGCTGCACTGCCTGTACTGTGATGACGCCCTCTACTACCCCAACCAATCTTACCCTTTGGAGATTCACAACGGATGGTTTTTCCTGCCCTGGCACCGGATGTTTCTGTACTGGCATGAGAGAATTTTGGCGAAGTTAGTTGGGGACGATACGTTTTCGTTGCCGTATTGGGCGTATGATAATCAAGAGACAAAAGAGCCCACGGCGAGCACTATGCCGTTGGGGTATGCGAAAGAAGGGAGCAGTTTGTGGAACGTGAATCGGAATAAATGCGCCGTGCCGCCGTCCGTGGCGGACTTGGATACGAGAGGCTTGGGCTGTACGAACTTGACGAGTGAGTTTGTGAGGACGAGGAATGATCGGCTGATGTATCACCAGGTTGGACCCGGGGCGCCGACGGCGTCTCTGCTTTTTGGGATGCCATACAGGTACGTACATGGATGGGTGCGTACGTCGGGACTGTCGAATTGAAGTCCGTCTGGAAGTGTGAGAGATTGTAATTCGAAGGCGTTTGGGTACGTACGTCCTTGGTTTAGATTGAGACGGTTCGTGTGACTTTATAGCAAGATTCCGAAATTTTTGGTACTCGACTACTTTGGTGGCAGTATATGTGGGGTTGATCGATCGTGAAACGATACGATTCTTGAGATTTAGTTGGTCGATTCAGCGCACGGGTATAGTGTCTGCATTGATTCCTCTGGAAGTGTTTCTGCAAGTGATCGAGATTGGTTTGAAATTCAAGGCATTAATTTGGGGACTTGATGCAGATTGAAACGTTTCTTGTGATTTGTAGCAAAGTTTCGGAATGTAGCTAGGAACTCGATTTGCAATTGGTTTAGGGTTTAGGGCTGTGTCTGTACTGATTCAGGAAGTTACTCTGGCAGTGTGAAATTGAGGGCGTTTGGGTACCCAAAAGATGCAGAAACGTTTTTCCATTGTGATTTGTAGCAAATTTCCGAAATTTCGGAAACTGATTTGGTGGGAGGAGCTCGCTACTGTAGACATGTTCTGAATCAAGCGCCTGCCAAATCGTGCTCCTTTACAAAATAGATTCTGATTGAAAACGCCTAGAGCTTGCCTTAAAACTCTCAGAGTCCAGAAAGAACTGGAGTTGTAGGTCTAGTTATAGTGCCCCAACCTAAAAGCTTCAACTACAAGTGTTTCATTTCTAGACGGAGATCGATTGAAAGATTTGGCAGGGAATACTTGGCAAGTGGCACCGAGAGTTCTGAGCATTTTTTAGTTGGCACGTACTGATCGTCAATTTCGTTGAATTGGAGCGATTTCGGCCTCCAAAATTTGTGATAAACTTCTACACGAAGCTCTAAAAACTGTATATTACATGTACAGATTAACCTTTCAGTCCGAAATTAATTCAACTAAATTGATGTTACTGTGATTCCTTGTTGCAGGTTCGGCGACTGGGGTGGAGTGAGTGGAGGAACCCTCGAGGACCAGCCCCACGGCCCCGTGCACGCCTGGGTAGGCAACCAGAATGCCCTACCTCCGCTTAATCCCTTTGACGACATGGGCAACTTCGGACGAGCGGCGCTGGACCCCATTTTCTACGCGCACCACAGCGAAATGGACCGCATTTGGACGCTCTGGAACACCAAGTTCACGCATCATGGGAAACCGAGATTCCCCATGGATCCCGACTTCAACAACTCGCAGTTCACGTTTTACGATGAGAACGCCAACCTTGTGAAGATGAATGTCTCGCAGGCGCTCGACCACGAAGCCCTCAAGTAAGTCAATGCATCCTGCTTAATTGCGACTCATTTATGTCTTACTGCTGTATTATCACTCCCACTCGATTCTCTGTATCTCTTGCTAACAATTGTACGTCATGACGAATTGGAATACTGATCGTCAATTTCTCGGCGCCAGATCTATACCTGAATCTAAAATCAATTTACACCAGTAGTTTTCAGAGCTTTGGGAGGATGAATAGTGTCACAGTTTATGGCGCCATAAGAAGTGGAGTATCACCAATTTAACGAAATTGACGTTCGATTTTCTGAATTCTGATGAGGACTTTTCTGATTAATTTCGTGATTTCCTGATAATTATCTGATTTCAGGAATTTCCGATTTCCAGTGTCATGTATTTTCTGATACCTGACGCCATGATTTTACGGATTTCTGATGTCATGGTTTTTGTGGTTTTCTGATGCCATGATGTTGCATTTGATTTGACATGTGGAGAGCTGTGTATATGAATTTGGAACTCAGGTACAAGTACGAGGATTTGGCGACGCCTTGGGTGACGAGTGGCGCCGAAAACTCCATCGCTCGCTGCAACCCTATTTCCGAGAAGGCCATGAAAGCCTTGATCCGCAACACCACCAAACATAAGAAGACGCAAGTGCTGGGCTTCGGAGCGCCCATCACGTTCCGTGTGAATCGCCCCAAGCGCCAGAGCGTGGGCACGGAAGTGCTGGAACTTTCTGGACTCCACATTCCTAACGCCACCATGCAGGCGCTTTGGAAGGCGTACTTCTTCTTCCCAAATGCCCAGGTATCAATCATAACTTAATTTCTTCAAATTTAATTCAATCCCCACTTTCCCTTCACGTTTGTGCCCTACATTTGGCCCCCGTGCATTTCATTTCACATCGTCAATTTCATGAAATTCGCGCGATGTGGGTGCCCAAATTTGTGACTTTCAGCTACACCGATCGAGCTCTAAAAACTGCTAATGGCATGGATGTGCGCGCCAGTACGTCCAGAAAAGTTTCAAAGTCCTGAAATTTCGCCAAACATTAATTGTGACTTCATTTCATCTATACAGACTGATCGAACTCTAATAACTGCAAACTGGTAATTGAATGATCATATACGGTTCTGTCAGTACGTCCTGAAAAAGTGCCAAAGTCGTGAAACTCCGCCAAATGAACGAAAGATTAAAAAATTGACGATTCATATATGTGACTATCCACCCTATTAGTTGTAGAAATTCGAAAACCCAAAACCCAATTTCAAAAAGTACAGACTAGCTTTATATACAATTTAAGAGTTACCACTAGATTGAAGAACTTGTTAAATTGCATCAATGATTTGAGGGTTTTTTCTTAAATATTCGCACATGCATGATTGGGGACAACGTCTCTCTCCATGTACAATTAATTGGTAACTCACTCACTTCCTGGAGAATGATTGTGAAATCCGACCCGGATCGATACGCGCGTACAAATCAATCTGAGATGGAAACGAAGTCGGAGATGAATCGCAACTTACTGCGTTGTTGTTGTTGTCCTCGCAGGTGCCGAATGGGGCGGAGTGTCCCGAGTACCTCGGGGCCATGAATTACTTCCCCCATGTGGGGCAAGCCCGGTACAACCCAAAGCGCGTGTGGCGCGTGGCCATCGGTGCCAAACTGAAGCAGCTGGGTATCAACCATCTGGACAGCGTGGTGGTCACCATGGTGCAAACGACCAAGCCGCCTGGACAGAACATCACCTTCAGCCGAGTCAAAATCAAATACGACCTCACAGACACCTAGATAGATAGAGAGATCGATCGATCGATCGATCGATCGAGAGCTGACTCACAGTATTCAAGACTCGTACAATTAATTGCAAAGGAATGAAAATAAACTAGCTAGCGCTATAGCGCTTCATTACATACTAAGATTGCTCGCTTACTAGCTAGCTAGCTAGACTACCGAATGACATATACATGATTCTTGATTTGAATTGAATTGATCCATCAGTCAGGGAATGCTCCGTGATTGTCATTTTTTTCAATTGGAGGTACGCGTGTAGTAGTAGTGTGTGGAATTGTTCTTAGCTAGTAATTATCTGCGTTTTATGATCGAGTGAATTCATTTACTTTGTGGCATGGCGTTTATGAGTGATTACACTTGCTGGCAATTAATTGAGTAACCTTGATGTGCGCTTGATCGAGAAATGATCTCTTATCTGCCAAGCACATGGACTAACTTGTGTAAGTCAAAATTTTGTTCAATTGCCAGAATTCCACGCCACTTTGGCACGAGCTTTGGCACTTTTCAGAGCGCTCGGCCTGAAACGTAAATGTAATGTATGTATACACATCCTAGTTAATCCTCCCTCTGTTTCAGAAACAGAGAGAGTATGAACTTTCTGATCATCATGATGTACAGTACTGTATGCCACATTTTTGTGCACAGAAAACCGTGTCACGTAAACGAAATTGACGATGTTAATTTCATACGGAGTATCATGTGAAGCTTCCCCCTATCGATCAACTCTGATGACCGATCGGGACAGGCACTCTTAAACCTTGTAACGTTGCTGTGGACACTAGTTAAGTGTCTGGATGGATGACAAAGAATCCTTCTATGTAAGACAAAAGTGCAAATATGGTCAATTTCGTTAAAATGGCGGTATTCCGCACGTCATTTTAATGGAATATCTTCTACAAAAGAGAATAAGTGTGTCGCGATAGGATCATACATGTGCCAATTTTATGCCTAGCACATTCAAATCACTCCTAGTTCACGCATTTCCACTCCCCTTAGACAATCTTTCCATTGTTTTCATTCTTTCAGTGGTTTCATTTTGTGCCATTTTAATGGAATATCGCCATTTTAACGAAATTGACCATTAAATGTTTATCCTTGAAATTTTGTGTGAAAAGGGGAGGTCTTGCATAGTCGTTTGACCTCCAATGAGTGTTCCTTGGGTGTTTTCTTAAGTAGATGATTCACACAGTATGATAAAGGATGATTTTCACAACGACCAACCCGGCGTTCTGGGATTGACCCTGGAAGCTTGCACCCTCATGACTTAGGTAAGCATGAAAATACTCCAATTATTGGACTAATAGGTACATTATTTGTTTCTACAGTGAAGTCGTCTATGAAAGTAACCTTTTTTAGGTCTACAACATCATTATAAGGTTAAACTCATGCTCTAAATTAAAAGTTTGCAAGAAATTTCCATCATCTATATCCTATAGATGGATTGATTGATTGATGCTCTAGCGAAGAGGCAATTTGTTGGGATAAAATGTATGTTTGGGGTAGTTTGCAATGTGTTTGAATATTAAGTGCATTCCTCCTTTTTATAGGAATCATGAAAGTCATTCCTCAAACTTTTTTTATTCTTCTTTGCATAGTTGTAGACTTAAGTAGAAACAACTTTTGTACATGCAAAGTGATTATCGAGTGAGAACAGGATTACAAGACCTACATTCCTATGGACGTATCCTTATAGTAGGACAAAAGTGCAACTATTCATCCCTGAAATTTAGTTGTAAAAAGAGGAAGTCTTATATAGTGTTTTGACTTCCAATGACTGCTTTTGCTTTTGCTATTATGACTTCCAATGATTCACATGGTAATGAAATGGGATGATTTCCAAGGTCACCCCTTCGTTACCCCTTCATCCTTTTTACGATTTCTACTAACTTTTGATGAATAAGAAACTATTAAGGCAAAACATTGCCCTGAAGAACTAAATTCATCATACAAAATATGAACTTCGGGTTAAGGTGAGACCCTACACCTGACGTCAGACCTTATTACTAAAACGTCCCATCTAGATTATGGGTTCAATTTTCATCACCTGTGATCAACACTTACAAAAATTCTTGGTTTATTCACCATGCAATCTCCAAAACATAAAAAAGAAGATATATAATCTAGAATCCTCTCCAATTCCCAGCAAGATCCAACCAAAATTAAGAGGAATTTAATAAATAGCAACCTACGCCGATGTGCACCATTACAACCTGTATTTCAAACATGTTGGAATACACTATCATTACATTTGCCTCAATAAACTGCGATTATTGTGCAGGAAGCAGTTGCATTACATGTGGTATTTCGGAACCGACAGAGCCTCTGCAGTGAGACCTAAGAGCATGAAGTCCACCTGCAGTCACTTAGTCCGTAGGGCATGCAAGAGTGAAAACCCAAGATTTTACAGCTAGCTCTTCAGTAAATCCCACCAGATCATGCTAACACTGCGTAACATTATGATAATACGAACTACTCCTTGTACTCGGCTATTCCCAAGGAGCTACTGTAACAGAATAGTTCCCTCCGAAAGTACACAAGCCTACAGTAAAACACTAAGAATAAGATGATATATTTCATCTAAAATTAACGGGATCAGATATTAAGCCGCTCAGTAAGAGTAACTTCCAACAAAAAAAAAACACTCTAGGATAAGAGCCCTAGAAACAGATAACAGGTCCACTTCAGAAACCACAGCAACCTATATCCATTTTAACGATCCCAATACCTGCTTTTCCTGCATAATCCACAAGAAAGATTCTCCTTCAGATCTTTAACTCATTACACAAGAAGAATTGTGTGAGCGTCAAAAGATTTCCAGACATTCGGTTCACCCTATCAGAATGCCTATCAGAACAAGTGGGTACTCAAGGCCACCTAAACGTTGTATTGTTTACTTGAGCACAATTAAAGATTTCAGACTAGCAGTGCGATTTCTAATGGACTCCATAAATCCTCACGTGAAAGACCATATGGAAGGAAGAATGGGTCTTGACGTTTCAGAGATCAACTAATATCACCCAATCGAAATTATGAGTCGGATTTTACTTACTTGAAAGAGGACAATTTCGTTGTGACCAAACAATGCTTCATATATCGTCAAGGAAACCAATAGGAAGAGTTGAACATGATTGAGGTCTGCACTTGCTCCAAAAGTCATCGATTCTTGGCTTGTGTTGAAGACACTGTAATTGAGTAGGTCGACTCACTGACATACTTGCGCATACCAGAGAAGATACCAAGAGCTCAGACATATACTCCAGAGCTTCATGTAGTCTGCAAGACAGATATGAGTAGTGATGGTGCTCCTCTGGTCTGAAATAGTAGATGAATAACGATTAAGCTTGCCTGCCTCAGGTGAGTTAACCTGCAGCGAACGCACATATAAGGAGACGCCTTTCTGGACTAAAGGTTGCTGAAAGGAACCACCTAAATTAAGATGACTGCATTTAAAACTAGTACCAGAAACTCCCGTGTCCAGGGGTATCACCATCAAAAAGAAACCAAATTTACAGATTCTGAATCGCAACGGTGGTCAACAACATCCCGAAGCGCCCAAAAGAACAGTCACGAAAGGAGCACCTTGTATAAAGGAATACATCAACTTACCAGATCATATCATCCATCTTACGACACAAACGGATCACGCGAATGATATTGCCCCGGAATCTGCTGCTGATATTGTTGCTGCTGGCGTTGAAGAAACATCAGCTGTTGTCGCTGAAGCTGCAACTCTGCCTGAGCCTTTGCTTGGGCCTGAGCTTCATCAATAGGGTTCAGCCTCTCACTGTAGGTCAGCTGGGATTCAGAGCTGTAAGGAGGTTGTGCTTGAATGTGAGGTGCATTGAATTTCCGATGATGTAAAGCCCCCATACCTTCGAATACAACAACAAAATTTAGCAGAAAACAATTTAGCATACCCGAACAAACGATTTTGTCTAAAAAGCAGGATATATTACCTGGGAAAGGAAAAGGAGCACTGTCAAAGCCTGCACTTCTGGAGACGTCATCACCTACGGACCACAAACTGCGGCTGCTATTGATTGATTGGGATTCTCCAGAATAGCCGGACTGGGAAGACACTGGCTTGACACTTCTAAAATCATCCAACCACCCATAATCATCGACAGTATCCTCTCCTGTCTTAGATCTCTGACTTTGGAAAGTGCTCGGAGGCTGGAATATCCCTTGAGAGGTGCCCAAAATTGGTTTTGAAACAGATTTGCCAGGGCGTGGGCCAAAACCAGGTGGCGGACGCATTGCAGGCTGACTACCTCTACTGGGAACAATGAGGTCTTTCACACTCCAGCTGGTACTGGTTGCTGCTATTACATCTCTGTTACTTGCCATAGGGTATTTCCCTGATTCAAAGCCTGAGGATGGCTCAACGGAGGTTAATAGCGGAAGAGAGCTTGGATTCAGTAATATCTCTCCATTGAGTCGGTCATTTGGGGTTCCACTGGAAACAAAACCTGATACTCCAGACCTGTTTCCTCCCTCTGTGACAGCCGTGAGAGCAGCCAGAGATGATTTCGTGTCACTCCATGTCGATCTGCTGTCCACTGGTTCGCGATCTGAACTCCACAGTGATCGAGAGTCATTCTGGCTTGGAGACG
This sequence comes from Rhytidiadelphus loreus, assembly GCA_947034895.1. Taxonomy (NCBI): domain Eukaryota; kingdom Viridiplantae; phylum Streptophyta; class Bryopsida; order Hypnales; family Hylocomiaceae; genus Rhytidiadelphus; species Rhytidiadelphus loreus. Next base: position 31,259,689 of record OX344761.1, read on the forward strand.
CTACGACTGAGCCTGCACCCACTCTCTTGTCTGGAAAATTTGTGAAAACACCTTTTTGGCTTTGAAACCATGTGTCGGCACTTGAAGAAGTAAACTGAGGTGCATCAGTATACTGTTCCAACCAGTTTCCCGAGCTTGTCACAGACGAGGTCATTACAGGGAAATCACGAGATCGTGTCACAGAAGCCTCGTTCCCCAAGGAATTCAAACCAGATAGGCGCAGCGTTGACATGGCAGTTGCTGCATCGGGAATCAATGGAGTCGACCCCGCTGAAGATCCTATTGCAGAAATCAAGGGTGAAGGAGTTGCAAGGTCAACTAAACTCTTCGTGGAAGCCATAGCTACACTAGCATCCAGAGGGTAGCTGCCTTGTACGGCAGAATACTGAATTTGTCCTGGACTCATGTAGAAAGGTCCCTGAAACTGGGTCGAAACAGCGCCTGACTTGACATCCAACAAACTCTCCGGGAGCCAGGGGTTTTGACCAGTGATGCTCGGCATGGAGGTAGTCTGCACAGAAACTTCAGAAGTGGGAACTGTGGAGAAATTGAAGTCCGGAACAATATTATCGGAATAGGTAAGCTCAGGGACATCAGAGGCAGGCGGTTTGGGGTTACTCAAGGGCTTGAAAACTATAACTTCTTCATCCTCTTCCTCATTTACATCCATTACAGGAATCCTAGCTAAATTTTCTGCCTGCAGGTGACTTTCGCTAGTAAGAAAAGTACTCTGTGATGTAATCCCATTATCATTTTCCACTTCCTCCGAATTGAAAGAAATATCCTCGACCCCATTGCCAACCTGTTCCTCTTCCTTTTGCTCCTGCCGCGCCTCTCCAGCCAATATAAATCTGTCCAACTCCTCATCGTAGCAAATACCTCTTTGTGTACTTTCTAGGGCATTGGCAACGGCTTTTCCTGCAGCCAACAATCTCTTGATGCGAACCTTGAACTGCTTATCTCCTTTTCCTTCAAGAGAAGCTGCTCTAGAATAATCTAGAGCCGTCTGAGCAGGAGCAAGAGGAATAAAACCTTGTAGCTCAAAATCTTCCCCAAGCGCAACACCTCGTTTATTCACCGCGCCACCAAAGCCCTCAAACCCATTACTCGCGTTTGACTCCTCATTGAACATCTTAAGAAAGCAGTTAAGCAGCACCAAGCACTCTGCCCAGAAAGAGGCTCTAGCATTGGCTTGATCTACGTCAACTTCACTTCCAATCGCCATTTCTGGTCGGCCAGCTAGCCACTCCATAAACATGAGTAATGCAGGGAGAAGCACACTTCGAGATGGATCTTTTGACTGACTACAACGATGCATTAGGCGACCAGCACACTCGAAAGCTGCTGTCAAGGCATGCTGAAAAAGACCAGACCTCTGCAAAATTTCTGCATAAGTTGGGTGATTTGCCGTGTCCGCGCTCCAATTGATATTGTCGACAGTGAATATCAGAATAGCTACAAGTTGAATGACACAAGAGGGTCCAGCATTGCCCATAGTTGACCTGCTTTGATGGTCAGTCCCTAAACCTGCTTCCAGGATGGAATCATTCCCAGCCAAAAGTTGCTCCAGGTCATTTAATGTTTCCAAATAGACTTGGGCAAAAGTCTCCAGACTGCACAGAACATCAACAAATGATCATTCTTTTGAAAAAATGAAAACATATAACGACATTGAAGTTGATATATGGGTGGGCAAGGAAACATTCATATCATAAACGTTGGAGAGAGAAGCGCTCATACTTCAGAACCCAAAGAATATTTCAAACTTGAGACCCAGTAATGTGCTGTGCATCAACTTAAACATACTTTCAAACTTCATAAACGAGACGAGTAGCTTCATTTGCATTACCTGGTGCGCGTGAACAATATTCCGTTCATTCGCACAAAACGAATCTGAAAATTTCTTCTCAATTCAATGCTTTTGGGAACATTTGCAACAACATCTGCATTCTCTGATTTGACATCTTTTTTGGCTAACTTCATTGTTCCCTTGCCATTAGGTGGATTCCGATCACCCCTGCCAGCGACACCAGTTGGCGACACCTGTAGTCCCGCTCCAGGTAGGGCATTCATCGATGCATGCAGCTGACTGTACTGAATCCGGTTCTGCTAGCAAGAAATTTATAGAACATTAAGAATCGGAAAAGCTGGAAAATAAAAAATAGCTGCTGGTGTAACATCAATGTTCTGAAACTGAATAAGCAAGAATGATCTGGACTACTAGGACAAAGATTACCTTTTCAAATAGAAGTATCAAATTGTCTCTGGCGGTGAGGAATGGCGTCTCCACAGCAAGGCTGCGGAAATACCGATAAACTGCAAGGAGTTCATCACTGACATACGTGGCCAACACAGCCAACTGCCAAAAGTACTCCGAATATCAGATAACAAATTAGAGAAGAGTCTGTCAGTGTTAATTCACACTTGCTCTACTAAAAATAGCCAAAGCTACAAAAATTCTTGTCTGCAATATGCTGTACGATAATGATAGAACAAGCCCCGACGAATAAGCTCAACCTACACCTCATGCAGTAATCTCGTGAAAGAAAATTCCACGCATCCACTCATATTCGCAGTTGAAACCAAAAAGACAAATCACTAACAGAACAAGGCACGGATTATGAAATCCTAACTTTCAAAATTGACTTCGGAGCCAACGTCGGAGAGAAGTGACACAGACCTGATTGTGCGGATTACCATTCGAAGGCCACAAGGAAGCTGCCTGCAGGTAGTTTCCAGCAGCCACGGAGAAGTCGATAGAACGAGTATCCTGAGCATTCCCGTGCACTTCTTTGTACCGGGCCAAATCGCCCAAGAATATATAACAACGGTGGCAAGATAGCTGGCATCGTTTCACTCTCAACTTTCGCTCCTTGTCATCTCCAGCTGGGGATACAGTATCGCTGCTCTCATAGGTAGAGTAATCCTGAGGCAGACCGTGCTTCGCTTTTAACTTCAAAATAAGATTATGGTAGAATCCCGTAACTTCAGCTAGGAAGCTCTTGAATGCTGCTAGGATTTTAAGGGCAGAATCCCTTTGCGTTCCGCTCTTATTTGCTGCAACAGCATAATTAATCTTCTTAATTTTAGCTCGGAATTCATCAATCTGTTTGTAGTGGAGACGCCAAATTGCTTGCTCCACGTCATGTGATTCAGCAAGCTCATGATCTTCAAGGATGACTAACTCATATTTCTCTCGCAGAGAATTTTGTAATGACCGCACGCTCGAATCAAAGGGTCCCTTCACCTGAAGCCATGTCCTTAGCTGCTTCTCTAGCTCCACGGCCTGCAGGAATAATTACATATAAGTTGCTTTCATTGTAGAAAACGCCAGAGAGGCTTGAAAATAAAGCTAAATCCAAGAGTGAATTCTAAAATTCATCGCAAACCTTCATTAACCAAGACTCCAAGCTATAATAATCACCAAAAAATTGTTTGAGTCAAAGCAAGTAAAAGTGGAAAGGACGAGAAAGCAAGAGGAAGCATAACTTGAAGTTCAGAGAGAGGAAAGTTCATACTGCAAGCGCACCCTCAGAGAAAAAGGGGGACAACAGGAAAAAACTCCAAGAGTAAAAAATCGAAATTACTAGGAGTTTCACGCATCCAAGTAAACAATGCAGAATTTTCCTAATTCGAAAAAAATCTGAAGGGAAAAGAGAATGTTTTTCTTCTCTCATCATCTATACGATAAGAAAGGAGCCCATGGATGTCTCCTAAGAGGAAACATTTTGCACACTGTAGACTACACATAGACAATATCGGATGCTGGAACAGAGAGACTGGTTTCCTAAATCTGAGTGCAAATCTATCAAGAAGCTTGCATGCACACTTATGCAGGTACAAGACAATCGACTGCTGCAACAAATACTGAATAGGCCATTTCAGCTAAGTCATACTATTAATTAACACATTATTAATCTGCATCCCACATTAACCAGGTAACCTAAAAACTCGACGTTCAATGCAGGCAAACACGGGGCAAAAGTAATTAAGGTAGGCCTTTAACCGTTTCCCAACTCATCATCCTAATCTACCGTGAAAACACAAAAAATTTAAAGAGATCCCTCAAACACAACGTACATCACGAGGTCATAACAAACATTGCTACTGTTCTGTCCCTCGATACCCCCAAATATTAAATCACCTCGCTAATAATCATTCAACACCTACATCAATCTCCACCTTCTTATTCATAACTCGTCCACAACAATAGACCACTAAATTATATGATTCCACCTCCATCCATGAGAACACCACGAAAGCTTGACCAAACCAAACCAGAATCAACCATATTCAAACAGCAACCCCTCAATCCGCCAAAAAAACGCCAGACTCGAATTGACGCACTAACGGCGAAATCCTCTTTTACCACAAGAGAAATTAAAACCTGAAAATTCTCTAAAAATCAAAGAAACGACCGCAAACCACAAGAAATCGGAAACCGCACCTGGTTGTAGTGATGCCTAGCCAGGGCGGGCGGGGAAGAAGAAGTAGAAACCGTCGCGGCGTCACTTAGCAGGCTCATCATCCATTCCTCGCGCACCGCAGCCGAAGAGCGCCTCCAAGCGAACGTGAAACCCTAAAAAGCTTGCAGGAGGAGTTTGGAAGCCACAAGTGACGGAAATTGACGACAATTGGTTTGAAAGGTTGGGGATTCGGAGCTTGTTGCGAGGGGAGAGAGACGGAACGTCGGCAGGTCGGTCACGCGAGATACAAGAGATGGCGATCGAGGGGGACGGACGCGAGGTCGGCAAGGCGATGGAGAGAGACGACGATGATGAGAGCATCCTCGTTCTGCTCCGACTTAGCTACACGCGGGATTAGGGGTGGACCCTATTACCGAGGTGCCGGTGCCCGCGTTTTGGCCGGCGATTCCTTGGTTGGCACTGTTGTCGGTTTTTAAAAAGTGGTAAAATTGATTCTCCCCCAAAAAATTTAAAAAACAGTTAACCCCTAAGTGCTCAACCTAATAATAGTATCAGTAGTTTTGAAAATAAGGAAAATTGAAATCTTCAAACGTATCTAAAATTATTTATTTTATTTAGAATACTATTTCTTCTTTCAATTGATATATTAAAATAGGAGGTACTAAAAGCATCCTTTTAAGGATTGATAAGGATTGATTTAACTTTTGAAAGCCTTGCACATCTCCAAACATATTCCAATAAACTTCCCTTTTAGGATAAATGGACAACATACCAAACCCTCTTTTAATTATAGTTTTGAGATCTTTACAAAATTAATTATGAATTTTGAAGTGGGAACCATCTAAGGCTTTAAAAACACCTACAACTAGACATGGTCATTGTTAGAATGTTAGTGCATTAAAGAATGCAATATGTACCTCTATATTAAGCTTGTTTTAAAACCCTAATTTCTTTTAAGACCTTATATCTTAATTGGTTTTTCTTACACTTTCCTCGATGAATATTAATCAGATGAAGTGCACTTTACACAACATTCATCATCCACCCATTGATTGGTAAAGTGCTCAGGGGTTGAAATTTTTATTAGTAGATATTTCAATTCAAGTACACCAAATTGTGCAATTATTATATGTTCAAAAATATTGGGTAAAGTGTGGGTTATGAAATTTCAAATTACTAGTAGAAGAAGATTTCTTTTGATCTTTGTAGATAATGCAAATGAAGAGTTTGTTGGCAGTGGTTATACTAGCTATGTTGTAGAGGCATAAATAGTGAATGCTACCTATGGTGTTTCCTTTATACGGACCTTTATAGAGGTTCAAATTGTATAATTTGTCTTTATAACCTTAACCCATAAACGACATTGACGACATTTCCGAGTTGATGAATGACAAAGAATCTCTCCATGTGAGAGAAAAGTGCAACTATTCATCTTCCAAATTTTGTGTAAAAAGAGAATTTCTTTTACACTAGTTTGACTTCCAATTAGTGCTTTTGCATTTTTTTGAAGCCAATAATTCACACAGTTCCAAATAGCTAATTTCTAGTGGCCAACTTGTCGTTTAAGTGTTAAGAGACAAGTATTTCAACAACTTAACATTTTGAATTTGAACAGAAGTTGTAAACCTCCATAATGATGATTATGCACTTAAAGTATTACCATAATATTTTTTTCCATGACTAAAATGCATACTAATTTCAACTTCAAATTTCTTTAGAATAGTTACTCCCAATTTATAAAACCACAAATGTGATATCTTAAAGAATCAATATTTTTTAGTAAAATAATTTAGAAAATCATTAAAAATTAATAAAAATTAATATCCACCTTCAATATCATGAATTTCATCTACATTAGATTATTACTTCCAAATTTATGCTTAAAAAATGAGACAAATGGCAAAGCAAATTTTAACTAAGTATGAGAAACAATGTTGGTGTGTTTCTTGCCAGAAAGAATATATAATTGGATTGCATATCTTAGACAAATACATTGTTCATCTATTTTGCTATAAATTTAAGTATATAGAAAATTCCTCGTACTAGTATTCTCTAAATCTTTATCTTTTAGCTGTCTACTAAAGATTCAAGCAGTTGTTGAACTACCAATTGAAAATTTAGGTAGATTCTTGTAAAGTCAATTTTGAATAGATCTTTCTAAAATTTTGATGCAAGAAGTAGACATGTACCATTTGAATAGGATTTGTTCCCCCAATCAAGTGCTTAAATAAAAAAAATTGCTACCTAAAGTTTTATAATAAAGTGGGCAACAAAGTTTTATTTTTCATTTCTTTTTAAGTACCAAATTGGCAATATTAAATGTTATAGTGGTGCTTGAAATTTCAACATTCATCCACATATTGGATAGAATTTACCACATTAGCACACATCACACATATCCATAATTTTGTTTCCATTCATTCTTTGGCAATTTTATCCATTTATTTTTTATATTTTGAAGAATCTTGGTGATTTCATCCAAAATTCGACTGTTTATATTCTAAAGGCTTGGTGCTAGGTCAATTATTTTGGTGCAATTTGACAACAAATAGCCAAAAGAAAAATTGTTGGGCAACACATATGAATTGTGGTTTATTTTAATATTTGTAAAAGTATATATTTAAAATGGTATTCTTCCTACAAGACATCAACTTCTAAAAAGTTGTAGAAGTGATATTTATAAATCATAGGCAATTAGGGACTCAACCTCTTTTATCCCAAGTTTAATGAATTGGGCCAAAACTACACTTGTCAAAAGCATTTTGTCTTCAAATCTCATTTTTTGGCTATTTGCTTCTTTTTACAAGTTGCAAGTAAAAAAATATTTAGGTATCTAATATTTGACCATAAACTTAGTTTGTTCAATTCACACAAATTCAACATGGTACTTCTCTATTTTTAAGGGCTTCCTACTTCAAATTAATCCTACCACCAAAGTGTTCACAATTTAGTAAGGCTAATGAATCCAAATTTATGTAATTTATATACACCAAAAAATAAAAATTCATTCACTCTTTTTTTTGAGACTATTGGATTAGTTTTTTAACATTTATAAAATTTAGATTTCTGTAATATTCTTTTGTGAACATTTTAATCTATAAAAGATACAAAGCACATAACATTATCAAATTTCATATTTGAGTCTTTTCATTTGTGAAATCACTAGTACAATAAAATGTTTTTTCAATGTATATTTGTACTAGTGAATATTATATAACCATATTGTAACTTCATATTGTAGTAGCATAGAGATTGTGAAGAATGAATGAGAGTTATGCATGTATCCCAATGATTTCTCCTAACGATATCCCAAAGATATTGTTCAATAAATTAATATGTGTTTCACCTGAAAAATAACTTTTCTATTTCAAAAATTTTACTGGGAAAATGATTAACTTCAACAAGTAAGTATAATAAAGATATTATTAAATTACTACAATTAGAAATTTGCATTTCAAACTTACCACCAACAACTTCTTGAGAAAAATCGCTAATGATGTTCATATTCTAATCAACTCTAAAAGGACTTACAAAAATTTTGTGTTCACATTTTAATTATAAAAATTGATTATTACAGTAGTAAATCCAACTTGTATATACAATAATATCATACGTATTTATACATATTTATTCTTTTTAGAAATTATGGTTTATAATGTATCTTTACAAAACTTCAAATTTATTGATGAGTTAGCCATTTAGGGATTAAAATGATCAATTCAATTGGTTACTTTGTTAAACATATAATTCAAATTTGATATCACAGGAATTAATGAAGAATATTAAAACGTTGAACCCCTAAGTGCTTGTAATTTTAGAAAAATATGTACTCTAGGAACACCAAATCCAACCCTTGCATAAGACCATAACTTCATAAAGCATCTCTAAAAATTAGGATGACTTTCATCCAAGCTATAATGAGAAAGAAGTCTAATTTTGAATGTGTAAGGTAGTATGCCTTAAAAGCGACCATTTAAGAGCTGGTCCGCCTTTTTCATAGGGTTACATGGACAGCGTTATTTTTAGATCATTTTTCAGAGAAAGAAAAATGGATGTGAAAACTAACACAAGTGGTTTTGTATTTTTCCAAGCTTTTTTGAATTACTTATAAATTTTCAAAGATTCAGGGCATAGGCACCTATTTGTGACCATAGGTCTCCCAAAATCTGTCCACTTGCAATTTGTTAATGGATGTGCAGAAATCAAGAGTAATGATTGGCTCTTGCAATAGAAAAATAATTTTTTCACTATGCATTCAATTGCTACAGTGGTCCATTTAAGGAGCACCCCGTCTCCATTTCTCACCCCAAAATAGGGGCGGTTTGAAGAAGGGGATCGCTTTTACAGCATACTACCTTACATTGTCCAAAAATTGGCTGTAGGAGCGCTCCAGGGTTAATACGGTATCACAAGAATCAATGAATTATTCACCAACAAGATTTTCACACATGGTCTACTTCAAATTGCAAAAAATATCTTAAAAGTTTGAAGAAATTAATAGAAATTACACAGAATATAGGCATGAAAATTTACTGTGAATTATTGCAGTACACCTAGAATTTCCTAGATAATGGATGCAAGATTTTTTGGAATATTGCAACATTGGGTAATGTACTCCAAAGAAAATTGAACTACCAAACATGATTCTATCCATACATTTGATAAAATGGTCAAAATTTAGTGGACAGTTCAAATCACAGCTAACGAAGATTACACATGAGCAACTGAAACAGCATTGAATTATGCATTCATTGGAGCTAGTATATAACAATTACAGCATTACGGTCATGGAATTTGAACAATCGACTTGCACAATTGGATGCAGGCTATAAGACATTTCAATGAGAATGTTTAAAAAATGCTTGAATGTTGAATAAAATTGTTCCTTCACAGTGCTCCAAATATTCCTGTACTAGGCATTCTAAATAGCTATCAATATGCTAAATCTTCCAGAAATTACAACAAAAAAACAAAATATAATGCTTAAGAGACTTCATAGCTACTCCTTACTCAATTTCAATTTTTTTTTTAAATGTTTCTACCACTTCCGACCTTCGAACCTCATAACTCTGTCACCAAGTCTCAATAGAACTCGTGATCTGATGTTACACTCCTCACATGCACGGGCTCAAAATCCTCCAATCTTTCAACCAAATCCGCCATCATTTGAGGTAAATTCAAACATAATTAAATAACTCAATCCTATTGAAATTGGGTTAACCAAGTCCAGTATAATAATTTGAGGATTTTATGGGAGTAAAGGTAAATTGATACTTGATAAATGTACAGTACAACCCATAACCGATGCAATTACTCACGTTCATTCAAGATCCTTCGCTGTCTTGTGTCTTTGCACTGTTTCGCGTGGTATATTTTCTCTTGACATCGGATTCTAGCCTTCCTTCCTTGCCTTTCCCCTTGGGATTCCATTCTTCCTCTTAGGAGTCCATACTTCCTGATCAGATTTTTGCTTGTTTTTCCCCTCAGGAGTCCATACTTCATGATCAGATTCCTCCTCTGAAATACTTTTGCTATCATCAGGTTTGCTTTGTGACTCCCTCCCAATTGCATTATCAACATGTTTTCCCTTGACATTGGATTTTGGCCTTCCTTGCTTGTTTTTCCCCTTACGAGTCCATACTTCCTGATCAGATTTTTGCTTGTTTTTCCCCTCAGGAGTCCATACTTCATGATCAGATTCCTCCTCTGAAATACTTTTGCTATCATCAAGTTCAGCTTCTGCCCCTCGCCCAATTGCATTATCAACGTCGACTTTGTCTTGTGTCTCCTCCCCAATTGCATTGTAAATGGCGGCTTTGTCTCGTGGCTCCTTAAAAATTGCATTATAATCATCGGTTTGATCTCGTGGCTCCTCAAATTCGAAACTAGTAACCTGAACATTTCCCATTCACATCGTTAATGGGGCAATGACCAAAACTGGGAACACTCAACCGCTGAAAACTCAAAAATAGGAGGACTCTTATAGATTTAGATTTTAAGACACCTGCCTTGAAAAGTGTCGTGAAGTAAGTGACATTGACGTTTCAAGTAGAGATCGAGGAAACAATGTAATTAACCCATATGCTCGCTCCCCAACAAACAAAGTCCATACTTCCGGACTACTCTTTCCATTTAATAGTTTGCATGTGAGGAATATATCGCACCTGTTTAACCGGATTCACTTGTGACTTGAGTTGTGCATTTGTGCGCATGATTTCTTCTTTATGTTCTTCAGGAAGTTGTGAATGAGAAGGCACCTGGAATGCTAGAGTATCTTGCGGAAGGGATGGTGCTTGGGTACTCAATAACACCATTGCAGATGCCACCTCTGTCACATTTTGTTCTTCAGTAAGTCGTGAATGAGAAGGCACCTGGAATGCTGGAGTATCTTGTGGAAGGGATGGTGCTTGGGTATCCGGTGAGACGCTTGTAGACGCCTCCTCTCTCACAGACTCTTGAAGTGGTACGGCTGGTTCGTTTATGTGATCGCAGGGATGATCCATTGTTGCGTGAGAATCGACAAACACGTTGCGATTCGACATATCTGATTCGTAAAATGAAATTATCAGAAGTTACGTCCAAGAATGATTCATAAAAGTCTTTGAGATTCAAGAGCCGTTAAGGCTTCAGAGACAAAAATTTAATAACAAATTAAAAGGATCAAATAGAAGTACATTAGCGTACTGACCAACAAACAAGGCAAGCTATTGTAGGTGTAATTAAGAGTCAACTGTCTGATTCTTGCAATTCCTGCATTGGAGAATGGTTATGAAAGACCAAACTCCCATCCCAAAGTACAAAACAGAGATCTCACGATCCTCCTTCAATTCACCACAACAATGAACTATATTTAAACTACTACTCACTGTTTGCAACGCACGTAAACGTATAAGCACAGATCTACAAACGTATAAGTACAGATCTTCAATTAGATCGAGAAAAATAAGAGTGACAACAATCCTAATTCAGTAGCAACCATCCATTGGCATATCAAATCAAGAACACTGCCAAATTCATATCAATTCATTAGCACCTCCGATTCAAATTCCCATCCCAATGTAAACAGAAATTAACAATTCTCCTTCAATTCATGAAGGCGATGAACTAGATTTCAACTACTACTCACCGATCTGCAACCCAATCTGCAACACGTATAAATGCGAAACCTCGAAGCCTTCGCTTAAATATCGAAAATACTAGATTGATAGCAATACTAACTCAAAACTGTTGCAATAATGTTCCTGCAATTAGGTCGATCTAGAGCAACACTAGCAACATATGAAACTGCGGCACACTGGCATCTCTTCCAAATCCTGAAGAAAGAGAAGGAATTCTAACAATGTTTTGGCTTGATTTCGAGAGCGGAGCTCCTTGAGGCATGGTTTGGGTTGGCTTGCCTTCAAAGGAGAGTCTGGAATTTGAATTCAAATTCTGGAATGAACCGCTTAAATTTGAATTCAGATTTAGTGCTGCATTAATTATGAAATTTAATGTATTTTATGGTCGCTGCCCGACTTCGGGCAGAATTTTCGGGCAGAAAAAAAACTTTTTTTCAATATTTTCTTTTTCTTTTTCTTAAGAGATTGGATTGTCTTTCAATATGTATATTCAAAACTAAGATCACTATGGGCAAACAAAAATTATAAGAGATATAGCACAAAGAGTCTAGAATTGGCTAGTGTTGAAAAACTTACTATTTAGGGAAAGTGTTGATGTTCTCATTACTAGATCTTATGCATTTTTTCACAAATCAATAGAAACCACAATTTTGACCAATAAAAAAAAATTCAAATGCTAAAGATAGAAATTGTATTTTTGGTGAATTTTTGAAGTTATATCTTCAAAATTCATTTGAAGAGAATCTAAAAATAATTTTAAAATTTTGACGATACGGGTATTTTCTACTTTTATGCCATATTTAACTACTTTTGGACTTTGCAAAGTCCAAAATTGGTAAAGGGACATCTAAGACAATTGTAGACTTTGACTTCTATAGATTTTATGAATCTAGAAATGATATAGATTTTGGACTAGGTGGTTTGAAAAATGTACAACAGATTTTACAACAGATTTTAGATATCTACATGTACAACATAAATGTACAACAGATTTTAGATATCTATGACATCGGGAGATCCCCCAATGGACAAAGTCCAAAATTCCCTTCAAAGTCCAAAAGTAGTTAAATATGGCATTTTTCATGCTTCACATTATCTTCTTTGATGGAAACTTCAAAAAAGTTATAGAACTTATATTTTATAATACATTTGTATTTTGTTCAAACCCCTTGGGCTTTTAGGGGTTAAATAATGTTACTCAGACTAAATGTCAATATGAACATTAGTTGTCAACTAAATTTACACCCAAAAAATTGAAGCAGTAGTGAGATAGTTCAACATGCACTGGATTAACCAAAGTGCATTGGCAATATATAGAGTAAATAGCACTACAAGTAATATAACACTAAATTTCATAATAAGTGTATTGGGTCCATATTCTTTGAATACATGGATTCACTACAAGAGAAAGTTGTGTTTTAAGTATAGTCCTAGTAGTATAGTCTTTTAAGTAATGACCTATAAGGAGTCTTTTTTACTTTAAAGACTATACTACTAGGACTATACTTAAAACACAACTTTCTCTTGTAGTGATTGCAAGATCATTGGAAAAATGAAAGTGACATTTTCATTGTTTTGTTTCTTTCAATGGGACTTCTTTTGGTAAGTAACAAATTAAAGTAAGTAACATTATAGGTAACATAACACTAAATTGCATAATTACTATATTGAATCAATATTCTTTAGATGGATGGATTGCAAAATCGTAGAAAAATTAAAATGAAAGTGATGTTTTTATTGTTTTTATTTCTTTTGATGGGACCTCTTTGGGGGTCAAAGAAGACGAAATCCTTGTGATAAATTGGTAATATCCTTGAGTCTACTTAACCCTTTAAAGACCAAGTATTCAAATTTTGAACAATAAATAAACGCAAATGCATCCCAAACATATATAATATGTATTCTTTTATCCATCAATTTTTTTGAAGATTCCTGTGATATTTCTTTAACATTTGTATGGTATCGATTTAAAAGAATTTGCTTTATAAATTTTTTATAATTCAAAGGATATTGATAAATTTAGACTCACATGTAATTTTTTCAAATCAAAAAATGACCCTTAAATAACAATTTGAATAAAAAATTAAATTAAAATCTTCTAAAATTACTATAATTAGAACTTAACATCTCAAACTTAAAGGAAAAATTTCTTGAAAAAATCATAAATATTCAAATTGTAATTGACTTCATAAGGAATTTTCAATTTTGAGCTTCAAATTTCATTGAAAAATATTGGTTTGTGTAGTAGTTGATCTAATTGTATGCATGTAATCTATAGTTTATATTTTATAACTATTGTTTGTGAGTCATCATTAAATTATTATTCTAAGTTACATTTTATAGTACATCTTCATAATTTAAAAAATCTAGACTATTCCTTCATTTGGTCATTAAAGGATTTTAAAAAGAAGTTTTATTGTCTGTATTACAATACATAATATTGTGTACAAGTTCAAGTTTTCTTATAGTAAGGGAGAGTATTTTAGTATTACTAATTGGACAACTGTTGCAATATTTTGCAACAATACTCCTATTGCATATTTTCTTTTGTTTGTCAAAAATTTGGATTTTAAAACTCGAGAGTGCTTTTCAAATTTTAGATGCAATATATGAGGATGGAAACCTAACTATCCATCTACTAGGATGAGAATGTGATAGGATTTTGAAACATTGTACACTCAACCCCTAAAGTCCCTTTGTCCTAGTAGGGGGCAATATGAATTTTGGGTAGGCTCCTATAGTCTCAATTTTTGTCATGATTTTTTGAAACTTTTATTGGAGATAGAAAATACATAATTCTTTTTAGGAATATAATTTTTATTTGAATCAATGCATAGGAACAAAAGATTATGTGACCTTAAGCCCCAAATGGAGTTTACTTGGCAATACAAAAAAAATCACAAAAATTAAAATTAAATTTCCAAAATTTTGTGACACACAAAAAATACTTTTTTTGATTTGTAAACATTTTATTCATTCTATTTGGACTAGTAATGAGAAAGTTACAAACAATCTTGTTTTTTAGGCAATCAAAGCATCTTCTTGAAAAAATAACATTTTGTAGCAATCTTACAAGGTTAACAATGTAATTGCCTCCACTTTTAATTCTTACCTCCTTCACATGATGGTTTTGCAAGCACTTAGGGGTGATTCTAGGAAATAACAGTTCATTTTTTTGCATGTGGGGGTAGTGCTTGCAATACTATGAGCTTATGAATTAAAAATAAAAAAATAAAACAAAGTATAGATAATTAGTAGAACACTAAAAATAGTATATTAACAAAATTTTGCCCGAAATTTTTTGGGATTAAAATTTATTTATGAAATAGTTTAATGAAAAATTCCAAAAAAATAGACAACTTGATGTTTAAATAATTAAAAAATAGTATAGATATTCAAAAAATTAAAACAAAAGTAGGGTTTTCTTAAGAATTTTATGGAGATAATGTTTTATAATTAGAACCCTAGTAGAAAAGAGTTTTCAAATGTCTAAATCTTTGAGTTGAAGTAAGCCTTATGTGCACCTATGTGGAAGATTTGAAATTTGTTAATTGTATGTATATTGGGAAATCTTTTCGTAGAACCTCACCTTTGTGGTGATAACTTTGGATACTATGAAAACCGAAATTGTGACAAATTAACAAAATTGTTTTTTTATCCCATAAAGATTAGACTTTCAAATTTCAAACAACAGATGAATGCGAACACATCTACCAAAGCAAACAGAAATGCATTTTTTCATCCATCAATTTTTAAAAGATTCATGTGCTATTTCTTTAATATTTATATGATATAAATTTTGAAGACTTTGATTTACAAATATTTTATAATTCAAAGGGTGTTGGTTGGTTTGGCTTCAAAAAATAACTTTTTGAATTTCAAAAATGACCCTCAAAAAATGACTTGAATAAAAGAATAAAATCCAAAAATATCCAAAAATCACTGTAATTAGATCTTAACATTTGAATTTTTTTTTAAAACTCTTGTAAAAATCACAAATATTCTATTTGCAATTGATTTCAAAAGGAATTTCAATTTTTGGCTTCAAATTTCATTGAAACATATTGGTTAGAATATTGGTTGATTTAACCATATGGAGATATCTATGAATCATATTTTACAATTATTGTTTGAGAGTCATCATCAAATTTTTCTTCTAAATTGCATTTTATAATAAATCTTCACAATTTAGAAATCTAGACTACACATGATCCTCAAGGGGTTAAATAGGAAATGATTTTCTTAAAAACTTCAAAAATAATTGCTACAACTAAAGAAGTATTGACACATTTTCATTTTAAATTTGAGATCCACTAGCCTCATACTTCAAAAGTTATTATGGAAGCACATCATCTAAAGTCTAAACCCAAATAGTACTCCCTCCATCTCAAAAGAAATCTAGGGTTCCCAAATATACTTGTCTCAAATTAAATTAGAAATTGGCACTTCACAACTTGATTGACAACAACTAAAACAAATTTGAATACTCTGAAGCAAAAAATTTGTAGATACCACACTCCAGAGACTAGAGTAAACTTGCCATTCATCGCACACATCCAATAACCAAACAACAATAGTTGTCAATTACCGCACACCAACCATACAATGCAACTACCAATTCATTTGGGACGGAAGCATAATTTTGTATCACCGCCCAATAACCTCACACCGTGCGGTCAAGGGGTGCAAGGAATTTTTAATTAGATTTCATCTTCATCGCCTTTTAATTGCAATAAAATTTATAAGAAGAAATCTTTTTGCATTTCATTTGTTGAAGGTGAATCTAATCACGACACTGTCTGGCTTTCTTCACTTCACCTCTGGGTTGTTGTGACTTTTTCTCGCCAGATTAACGATGCGTGAAACCCAATATGTAATAAGCATTCCATAATACACAATAACAGACAATATGCAAGCATACAAGCTAGCATTCCATAATAAACAATAGGCAATGCTCACAGTGACATGAAAACGAAACGCTGAAGATCATTTGCTATCATCGTTGCATAAAAGGTACACATCTTTGCAACCATTGCCACTTCCAAGTTCTCAACTTCACGTGGCCAAAGAAATACCACAGACGGGGAAATGTTGGCCATCCTGAAAGATGAAGCCCTGGCTCAAGAAAGACCTGAAGGAGTAAATTGCAAGAACCTACTTGGGGATACTCCCCAACGCTGGCAGCAGTTATAGATTACGACGCAGTGACTTCCACTTTAGAAGCTCCCTCGAAAGTCTCACCTTCAACTAACTCAGGAACATCATCGTCCTCTTCTTCTGCAACAGGACCCAAACTCTGTTGCCGCTGATACTGCTGTGCAATCTTCTTCAAATTCGCCAAGTTGTCAGCTCCCAACTGGTTGATAATAGAGGGCAACAATTCTTGCAGCTTCTTTGTCTGAGAAGCTCCGCTAATGACCCACGTGTTGGCAGCGATGGAGGCTTGCACTGCAAGGAAAGCAGACAATAAGCTTCAGGCACTAAAACCGTTTCGTATACTCATCCCTGTTACCAACAGCCACTCGCCTAACCTCAAATGTCGACTTCTAAGAAAATCACTTCACTAGAAAACCCAGCAGTCTCTTGCAAACTGCTAGTGAAGAAATTAGTGCACCTTTAGGATTAACAAAGTGGATAACAGTTTCATCCTTGAAGATGTTGACTTCCTCAATTCCTGGGATGGTGTTGACGCCCAGCCTCTTCAAGGTGTTCTGTAATCTTTTGTCGTCCGTTGTGGTGGTTTTGTGCACCGCTTTCTTCTTTCTAGACAAGCAAATAGACACTCACGCCGGTAAGCATCTCTTTGCAACTAATTGCAACCAGACGGTTTGGGTATTATATTGATTTTAAGATCATGTTAAATTAATGTTGTCAAGTTGCCAACTTAGAAATTGCCGCTGTAATATAAAATTAATGCCATTGACACTGACATCACACTTAAAAGTAAATTGTCACCATTTGCAGTATACTAACAGTACGTCAACACGAGGACTATATACATCTAATGCCAATTAACTTAATAACCACTTTGTCAAATTACTGGGGTTCATTTTTGGTGAACAACAGTTGTACAAATTACTGACCTTCTAACGCTCCCCTTCCCACCAGTGCGAACCGCAGTGGCTAGCTTCATCAGCTTCTCCCTATTCATCTATTTCCAAACCCCAAACCCTACCACGTCAGTAGGAAGACAAAGAGGAACACAAATCTTCAAATGTGCAGTGAAGTGGCATCAGCGGGGTATTCTCGTTCATCTGAACATTAATATTTTTTTAATCTTAAGAATGTCACAAATTAAGCCAATATTCAGGTCTCAAATCCTCATCACCATTTCTAATTTTCCAAACCTTACCCCCGGATCCACAAACTCAAAATTCTACCAATTTCACCCTCACTGTGAACCAACTACTAAATGTCAAACTTTCACTAATAAAAGAACCAATACAGGATGTCATGAGCACGGAGTTGTCCTTTCTTACTCATCTTTACTGTACCAGCCGCTAATTCACTCTGGAGCTATAACATCAAGTGCAACCCCACTCCCATCAACCTCTAAAATTCACACATTCCAAATTCTACATCGGAAACTCCACCAAACCAAGCCCCCTCCTCAAATTGCCAACCCTAAAACCCTAATTCTCAAGAAACAAGAGTTTGGCGACGCGTAGTTACAATTCTCCTCAATTTTAAACTACAAACATGATAGATACACACTACAAAAACCGCAGCAACAAAATTCAAATCCATATGAAGGAAGTCGGGATGAAGCCCGAGAAATCGAAAAACTAATTAATCATTCTTTCCGGCAACATAAAACAAGCAGTACCGAATTCTAATAGCCTCATTGAGAATTAACTACAAAATGTCAGGCTCTTGCTCATACAAGAACCAATGCAGGATGACAAGACCACGGAGTTGCACTTTCTTTTTCATCTTTCTGTACCGCCCACTACATCACTCTCAAACTAGAAACCTCAGCCAAAGAGTGCAACCCTCACATTAACCTGTCTTCACCCCTTCCACTTCACGAAAAAGGTATTTCAGTTTACTTAATCCTTTCAAGGTTTTCATAACTGGTTCTGAAAATCACACATTCCAATTCTGCATTGGAAACTCCACCAAACCAAAATCCCCGCTCAAATTCCCAACCCTTAAACCCTACTTCTCAAGATACAAGAATTGGTCGACGCTTTAATTCCCATTCTCCTCAACTATGACCTACATACATGCTGATTCACATACATTGCATGAGCCGTAGCAACAAAATTCCAACCCCAGAAATCGAAAAGCAGATTAATTATATTTTCCTGCAACAAACAACCTGCAGTACCAAAATTCACGAAGTGGAAACTGTGTGCTTTACAAAGCACACTGAACGTGAAGAAATGTAAAAGCAAGATTAGGGGGCTGGATGTTGTAGACCTTGGAGGTGAGCTTGGGCAGCTGCGGGAAGGGGGCGATGGCGAAGGTGGTGAAGCAGGGACTGGAGATTGTATCCTTGTCTTGAAGGATTTAGGGCAAGCGGAGATATCGATGAATGTCTGTCCTCATTCATCCACATTCATTGAGGGTGACGTGGTTGAAATAATTAATGGCGCCGTAACCTCGGCCAGGGTGAACTGACCCCGTCATTGGCCTGGCCAGGTTATTGTGGAAAAAAGCCCCCTAATGTTTGCTGTGATTTTTCTAATTTCTACACCTCCCCTACTTAATTAGGGGCCATTGATTGCAAATCTGAATTCAGAATTTGCAAATTCTATCCCCTGATTGCAAATAAAAAATTCCACAGTGTTTTCCCCAGGGGTAAAATGGGGCAATGAGGGGGTCAGTTCACCGTGGCCTGTAACCTCCAATTATGTCAAGGAATTGTTCAGTGCACAATCAATATGGTATTTATTTTGTCATAAAGAGCGTGCTCAATTCAATCAGCATATTGGCCCTCCAAATTTATTTTTAATTTTTGATTCATAAGGTAGCTAACCTCATTCCGACCACTTAAGCAATTTAAGGTGGCCGACCTTATTCCGACCATTTGAGCAATTTAGTGTAGTTCTAGTATGCATTTGATGAGGAGAAAAATCCCCCATGTAGAGAAATAGATTTGAAGAGGGTTCCAAATTTTTTTCATTTTCTCCCCTCAAGAACGAAATGATTACAAATTTTTTTCATAAAGATTTTTTTCAATCCATTTTTGTTATATAGGATACCACATTTCCAACCATAGGTTGATTACAAAATCGACCATGCTTCAAAGTAGGTGATAATTGTGGCTTCAAATGTACATCTTGTAATCATTGTATGAATTCAATGTACACCTCCCCAACATTTGTGTTGCATGAGTTGTAACCTAACCATGTGAATTGTCACAAGTGTTTGGAAACAAAGTAGTCTCATTAGCAAAAATAAGTCATGGTCATAAAAAGGTTGGCTACCTTATGCTCTAAAAACGACCATGTATGGACTGGTCTAATTTTTTCATAGGTTTTCATGTACATAAATATTTTTCAATCATTTTTCAAAGAAAGAAAAATAGAAGTGGAACCTAACACAAGTGGTTTTGTATTTCTCCAAGCATTTTTTAATTACTTATAAATTTTCAAAGATTTTGGATATAGGCACCTATTTGTGACTAGAGGTCTCCCCAAATCCGTCCACTTGCAACTTGTAAAGAGATGTGTGGAAATCAAAGACAATGATTGACTCTTGCAATAGAAAAACAATTTTTTTTTAATTCATTCAATTGCTAAAGTAGTCCATTTAAAGATCACCCCATTTCCATTTTCTAACTAATAATAGGATCCATTTGAAAAAGATGGGTGCATTTAGAGCATACTATCTTAATTAAAACTTGGAATTATTGTCATTGGAAGTACATCCCAAAGTACTTTGAATAAACATAAAAAAAAATTCAAATTTAGACATTGGACAATCACTTCAAAAACAAGATAAAAATCCAATATTTCAAAGGTCTTGGCAAATCACGGTTATCAAAGCAAAATTTGGCCATTGACACTCTACATTTGGAATGTCAACGGCTTGAATTTTGTTCTAGTCATTATGATTTGTGGAGAATTCTATAATTTTTGTCTTTCAATCAACTTTTGAAGTGGTTGTCCAATATTTAAATTTGAATTCTTGTGTCTATTCAAAGTATTTTGGGATGTGCTTCCGATGACAATAATTCCAATTTCTAATTATATACAAGTCAAAACTTAAAACTAAATTTAGAAGGCCAATATCAGTTGAACCGAGGATGCTCAAAGGGAGACCAAGAAAGGAAATTTTGTAAGATGCAAAGGCCTTATTTCAATTGTTTTTAAGGAATTGGGCCCACAATGATTGATGTAGTACATCTTAAAATTTAGGAAATGTAGGAAATTGACTATC
This sequence comes from Rhytidiadelphus loreus, assembly GCA_947034895.1. NCBI lineage: Eukaryota > Viridiplantae > Streptophyta > Bryopsida > Hypnales > Hylocomiaceae > Rhytidiadelphus > Rhytidiadelphus loreus. The sequence continues at coordinate 31,280,621 of OX344761.1, forward strand.
ACCAATTTAAAAAAAAATTAAGTATAGATGTCAATGCATTTGGAGTTGGAATTCGGAAGGAATAGATTTGGGGTTGGAATAGTTTAGGTGTACTTGTTAGTAAGCAAAATAAAGTCTTTCTATATTACTCATGGTCTTCTTTCTAGCACAAATATAGTTTATGATATCCCATCCACATTTAGGTTGACAAATTAGTCATGTACAACTTGTGTAAACCCGAATTTCTAATTTGATTTCTAACAAGTGTACTTAGTCATTTTTAGTGATGTTACCTTTGACACATTCCTACAACAAAGAATATTTTAACCTTGATATAAACAAAATGTTAACCTCTAAATGTTTTGGACAACATTTTCACCAAAAACGCTCCAAAACTACTGCTTCTAGTTTAAGCACTAAGTTTTAGATGAAAAAAGGTTTTGGGACACATGTAACTTGTATAATCCTATAGTACACTAGCTAAGAAGATGTAGAAAAATTTCAGGAATTTCCACCATGTAGATCACAAGATATTAGCATTTGAAGTGACAAAATCCTTTTTTTGGCCTTGCTAAAAAATTGGGTAGCTACACTTCACAAGGTCACATTTGTATGAAAAAAAAGTTCAAAATGGTGGTGTTTCTTTGGATTCTTTCTTCAAGGTAAGTTGGCTACCTGCTTGAAAATTTTCAGATCATTTAAAATTGTACAACATATAAGAAAATAATAGTAAGTAGAAAGAAGTAGAGAATGATTCAAAATACTAAATCGTTAACAATTTCTTTATGGAATTGAAAAATGCCAATCCAATGGTTGCAATATAATTGTAATAAACAATCTACACCTAATATTTTTCCAAAAATATTGAAAATTGAGTTAAATAAAAGACTTCAAAGTTTATTTTAGAGTAAAGATTTTATAACTACCTGCAAACTCCCACACAATAAAACTCCTCATATCTTTCATCTCATTAACCAAAATGGAATGATTCAAAGTTTTCCCATATATATAAATCTAGAATACCAATTTCAAATTTTCATTTCTTAAAAAAATGATTTTTAAAGAAGTTTATTTTGCTACCCGGATTGCTTGCCAAGCAATGAAAACTACATGTTATACAATAACTTTTTAACCATGTAGCCAAAAGTTATGTTTATTAGTGGGCCTTACAAACACTATTTGGGAACATGTTGTGTGAAAATTTCAAAGGAAAAGAATAAAAAATTTGTTCGTAGTAAGCTGCCCAAAATCGCTATGTTACTAAAAAATGCAATTTGGTCCTTTAGAGGTTAAAGTGAAGTAGCCTATTGTGAATAAGTTAGATGTTGAACCTCCATGAGATGGTTGAAAAAATCCAACTTCTGTCCAAAGCATAAAACAAATGTGCTATAGCAAATGAAAAATTATTTTTTCAAAATAAAATGAATTTGTAGTGAAATTCTTGAAGCTTGATTACTTTTGCAAAAACTCCAATAATTTAAGTTTAGGGGAATAATTTTAAAACTTTAACTTCATTATTTTGAAATTTGTTGATTTTGTACTTTTTGACCTCTTCTACCTAATTCAATGAATGTATAACATTATTCACTATAATAATATTATATTGGTAGAAGTCTCTTTAATATTTGAAGAGAACCCAACTACCTAAGAAATCATGTTTTTCCAAAAGAGAAGGGGACCAAACTTTTTTGGATCACATGGAAGGATATCTTCATCTACTCTTGATTCTTCAATAGTATTTTAGATAAAAATTCTACTTGGCAATTATTAGAGTCTTGAATAAAACAAGAAATTTCGTAAATTTCCATAGTCAAACATGGAGGTACACATTTTGATCCTAGTATCTCTAATCACACAGGTACACATTCTAATCCTAGAGCTTGTAGTTATAGAAGTACATGTTCTGATTCTAGGATCTTTAGCTACGGAAGCATAGGACAGACAGTGAACAAATTTTCTTGTCACGTCAATCCATTATAAGTTGGTAGGGATCAACGTTATTTCGCTAGCCTTCAATTCACTTGTGAACTTTTCAATCCTAGGTACTTTAGCTATGGAAACATGTGATAGACAATGAACAAATTCTCTTGTCACATCAATTCACAAAAACTTGGTTGGGATCATTGTTATTTTGCAAAACCCTCAAAACCCTTTAGCCTATGATACTTTTCAATAGATGAGTTTTGGAAGGATGTGATTTTGGTGGACAAAATCACAGAATATTAGCAAAATTTTGTGAGCAATAAAAGTGTTGATTGGAGTTCCTTCTTCTTCTTTAAAGGCCCAAATTTTATCATTGATGGTAAACAATAAGTTCCATAGTTTTCCCGGGCATAACATAATTCCAAGGTCCCACAAGACCAGGTGTGACCCAACCTGCTCACAAGGTCCCTTTAAAACTCATATAGATTTAAGAAAAAGTAAACCCCAACTTTTAGGGTTTCCCCTTCTTCGTCATCGTCTCCCTACTCCTTTCCAGTTCTCACTTAGCCATAGCCATCTCCCCCCGCGTCGGTGCTTCCGCCATTTGCTTCTCTCCACCTCCTTGCATTACTCTTACTTCGTCTTCATTCTTCTCAAACCCCTCTTTACGCTCTTTTTTTCACAACCGCGGAAACAAATACAAGATTTAAAGTTTTGTCACACATTTCTTCGTCTTCGCCGCCTTCTCCATTTGCATTTCGCTTCTCTTCTTTTTTCAGGCGAAGACGCTGTTGACTCTTCAGGCTCATGAGGTCGGAGGCACGTGATGGAATTAAGAAATGGTAACTTTTTCTCTACTCTTCCACCTCCCGTTGTTTTCTGGATGGAGCTTCGAATTTATCTTTCAGATTTTTAATGTGAGGAAGGCATGGATCAAGCCTGTCTCTCGTTGCTTTTAAAGTATCAGTACCGTGGTGGGCTGACCTCGGAATCATGATATTGGCGCAATTTTTTTTTTGTTGCAACTGTGCTTCGATTAGGGCAATTCTCGTTCGATGATGAATTTTATGAATTATTACCGAAATGACTGGAGGTGTAGAGGTAGTATCTCGTTACGTGCACGGTTGGTAGGATTTACACGCAAATTAGAGGAGTGAAGTGTGGAGCGTGTTGCTGGAATTATGACTAATTCGTAGAACGTTCGAATTTTTTTTTTAATTTTTTAGATTTTTAATTTCTTTCAAAATTTTAAGGTTCGAGATCGTTGCTTCTTAGCTGAAGTATGGATATGGTGGATTTTGATTCTTTCGGGTAGTGGGATGAAGACACGGATTAAGCTTCTCTTGCTCGTGCTTCTGACGAGGTAGTAGTATTTAGATTACCCGGTTTGGAGTCATTAGTATGGCGGATAATTGCGCATCGTTGGAACTATCCTCAATTAAGGCAATTTTCTTATGAGATGAATTTTGGTGAATATTGTACTGAACTATCTGGAGATAACTATAGTTAGTATCTCTTTGTCTCAGGCCTTTGAGGGTTTCCATGCAAATTGGAGCTAAGTGTGGGACCTGTTATTGTTATTACGAATGATGCAGAGGGCACTATTTTACATCACTTGAAGCGTTGTGACCAATACGTAGGAGTGTGCTTTCATTGAGAGATCACTTTGGGTTTAGGAGTTACATGTGTTCAGGAGATCAAAGTTTTAGCACTTCGCGTGGATTTTCATGCAAATGTCGGAGTGGGAGGTTGTAGGCCGTTATAAGTGACAGTATGAAAAGCCCATTTCCGTTCAAAGAATTGTGGCCTTAGGCATGAAACCAAGCCATGATTTTTATTCCCAAGTGCAAATTAGTACAACCAAGTGTATGAATAGACGAGTTAAGTATCTGCCAGTTAGCTGATGAGAGACAGTCTTTCGCAGTTTTTAATGCAGTTGAATGAACAATGGAAGGTTTCTTGCTGATAACAGTTATTTTCATTGTTCTGTTCTAATACTTGTAGTTGCATGGAAACTGTTTCATATATTTCCTTCATGTAGCTATCAATGTGTTTATTGTTCCCAGAATTTAAGGATTTTTTAGACTGCACAATGGGATTATTTTATGAAAGGTTTGGTTAGAGTCACTTTTCAATTATGTGCTTGTAATAAAGAATTGTATTGCTTAGCCTTGAGGTGCTCACACAGTCATGTCAAATCTGGTGGTTTAGCACGTGGTACTTCCCAAATTGATATAATTCATTTTACATCAGTTCATTTTCTTGACATTCGTATTGATGCTCCTTGGTGTCAGGAATTGGGGAACAAATGTCATCCTCGCTACGGGAGCGCTTTTCCACAAGTAACATGGCTGTAAGGGGCCAGGCTGCTGCAAATTCCGAGGTTTTGGCAAATCTTGAATCCAGCAGTCGTCAAACCGTTCCTCATAGTACAGATGGCAAAGGGTTGTTACCAACATCTAGCCTTCCGCCATTATTCGTAAATACTGGACGAGCGACTGAGGGGTTTGGCATACGATCACGGTCTTGGCACGAAGAGGTTGGTCTTCATCGTCCTCTCCTCTTCATTTGCTGGTAGCTGTGCAACAATGTTCTTGTTTTAAAATACGTGAGATTTAGTGTGACTACAACCAATACATGCCGAAACTCACAAATTGATGAATTGTCAAGGCGAATCAAAGATCAGAAGCAGTGAGCTCGATTTGGATAAAGGGGTGAGTGGAGGAGAAGCGGATGTCAAACCAGATGCTGAAACTGTGGCACTCGAGGATGGTGACTTTCAGTCTCCTCCAACCACACCAAAATCAACTACTAGTAGTCCTTTCTTGGAGTGTCCAAGTACTCCTATTCTCAAGTAAGTTTTGGACTTTTGCTCGTATTCTGTTTTATATTGCCTTCAAAAACTTTGAATAAACTGGGAACGCTGATTTGAATTTTCTTTTATATTAATGAGTGCGAAGATGTATGATTTTCTATGCCATATCTTGCATATTGCTCGTTATTCAGAATTGCAGGAAGCATATAATAAAGGTATTGATTGTTGTCTCTATTGCCGGTGCCTTACTTTATGATTTACAGGAGAAAACAGCTGTCCAGGCAACAAAGTCTGAGGGATACCAAGTTGCTTCTTACTACACATCTTAAGAGGACAGCCAGCATATTTATGTTCGACAAACACTTTGAATACCTTCGAGAAATTGGGCATGGGTCTTTCAGCACGGTTCGTGATTTTTCCTACTTATCCAGTGCGTTTGACGTTTTCGTTGTGTAATTTGAAGTTCGGGAATGATCGGTCATCAGTGCTTGCTTGTACCCAGTCGATGACACATTTGTCCAGAGAATATCCAACGTCGACCCGGGTATACTTCTGGAGCTGTATCCTTGTTAAATTACTACCGAATGACGAGTTGCGTTAATAACATACCATATCTGTTCATTGAATCTTTGCAAGGCATACTCTATGATATTGTTTGACTTCCTGCACATTCTTGGAGACGATTGACCTTGATTGGCATGCTGGATTTCAGGTTTACGAAGCTCGAGATAGGAAAGGAGGTGCACTATGTGCAGTAAAAATGAGTAAGCGAGAATTCTTTAGTCGTGTGGATCGAGATCGATATATGCGGGAAATTCAAAGTGTTGCGTGCCTCGCTGAACATCCAAACGTAGTGAATTACTTTAGGGGTTGGCAGCAGGATTCTCACTTCTATATTCAAATGGAGCTCTGTGAGGCAGGCAATCTTCGCATGCTCCTTGATTCTCTCAAACAGCCTCTTGATGAACCTCAGGTACTACTACTCTGAAGTTGACTCCTACCCGTCCAGAGTTCTTTACTTCGTTGTTTGGAATTAAGTGCAGTTTTTAGTATAAGAGTAATTTATATAGTGATGTTGTGATTTGTTTGGTAATTCTAAATGCACCTGTGGGTGGGCCAGGTGTGGAAGTACATAGATCAAGTGGCTTCAGGATTAAGTCATATACATAAGCATGGAGTACTTCATCTTGATATCAAGCCAGAGAACATTTTTATAGATGGCCAAGGTACGAACCTCCCCTTTGCCACTGCGTATTGCTAGTTCTGTGCATCAGTTTCGGCACTTAGTGATTAAGGCAAATATAGTTAAAAATAAATAAAAATTTGTGGCTGTGGTGTGTCTTTTGACAGTCAAGAGAGTCGCTTGACTGGCGTCCTTTCCTTTCTTGTGTGTAGGTAATTTGAAAATAGGCGATTTTGGGTTAGCAGTGCCCTGCAAGTTGTGGGAGTGGGAAGAGGGCGATGGTGGATACCTAGCACCGGAGTTGCTTCAAGACGAAGACCCAAGCCCCAAGGCTGACATTTTCAGCTTTGGTGCCATGGTGTTCGAGTGGGTTACAGGGCTACAGTTGCCCAGAACAAGACCTGATTTGGAAGATATCCCTAGAATGCCCTCTTGGCGGACTGAAGCTCTGTGTGCATTGGTTTGTGCAATGTTAAATCCGGATCCTGGCAAGCGACCAAGCGCGGACCAGATTATTTCATATCGGAAGAATCGGCTTACATTATAGCTTCAGTGAACTTCTATTTGAAAGCCATTGCACTGATTTTTGGTTGTATATATTATTAAGAGAACTGCGTTACTGATTTGAAAATGGCAAATCGGTAAATTGACTCACAGCTTCTAGGTTCTCCCTAATGGCTGTTTAACTTTTGTACACTGCAAAGAGGTTCTGGAGTTCAGTTGGAAGAACCATCCTTCTGGAAAGAAAACTATGTGTGGAGGCTTGTGTGGAGACATAAGAATGATGGAGATAATACTAGGGAGAATGGAGAGTTTAGGCATATCTTCGTGTGCAACAGGGTTCTTTGTAGGGGATGGTAACTATGTATCGCAAGAGTCAGGATCTTGGAGCTTTGGGACCGAGAAACTTTGTACCAAACTCTGAGACTTGAGAATATTAATATGTGTTGGTCCTGATACCTAGTCTGAAGGTCTTGGGAACAATGTTGAGTCCATTTTGGGTCTCGTTTTCACTCTCACTGTTTCTTTTCCTTAAATTTAAAATTTAAAATTAATTAATTTTTTGAATGGGATTTTGAGTGCATTCTAGTGTTCTGAGACAGTTTATACTTAACCCTTAACCCATAAATGATGCAGAGGATGTTTTTTTGGCTGAGTAATGACAAAGAATCTCTCCATGTGGGAGAGAAGTGCAACTATTCATCCTCCAAATTTTGTGTGAAAAAGGAATGTCTTTTACACTATTTGACTTCCAATGAGTGCTTTTGCATTTTTTTTAAGCCAACAATTCACATGATTACAAAATAGTTGATGGTGACTAGTTCATTGTTTAACCCTTTTTGTCTTAGAAAAAAATGTTTTATTCAAATTGTTTTAACCCCTAAAAGCCCAAGGGGTTTGAACAAAACACAAATGTATTATAAAATATAAGTTTTATAAATTTTTTGTGAAGCATGAAAAGTAGAAATTTTAAAATTATTTTTGGATTCTCTTCAAATTAATTTTGAAGATATAACTTCAAAAATTCACCAAAAATACAATTTCTATCTTTAGCATTTGAGTTTCTTTTTTATTAGTCAAAATTGTGGTTTCTATTGATTTGTGAAAAATGCATAAGATCTAGCAATGAGAACATCAACACTTTTCCCAAATAGTAAGTTTTTCATCACTAGCCAATTCTAGACTCTTTGTGCTATATCTCTTATAATTTTTGTTTGACCGTAGCGATCTTAGTTTTGAATATATATATTGAAAGACAATCCAATCTCTTAAGGAAAAAAAAAATTGAAAAAAAGTTTTTTTCTGTTGGAAAATTCTACCCGAAGTTGGACAACAACCATAAAATGGTCGCTTGAGCACTTAGGGGTTAATTGAAGGCTAATAGTAATTATTAAAGAGGTAGAAATTTAAAATTAGGTATCTTAAAATTTGGTAAATTAGATAAAATTAATTATCTTACAAGTCAATTTCTAAAATGTTGACCTTCCTAGTCTTCTTTGGTTTTTTTTTTTTAAGGTTAAATTTAATTTTTATTCAACTTGTATTCAATTACTTTGGATTGACGATAAGTTATAAGCTATAGACAATTTCTTGCATTGACCTTTCATTAAATTATCTTATGGTCCTAACCTTGCAACTTTGAGCTACAATAAAGAGTTCACAATTTTCTTTTTGCATACCAAAGACCTACGTGATGCTAAATTTTTCTTACCTTTTGGAATTATAACATTGGAATATTCCTATAAGTTTCTATTTTATAATTTCAATTCAATTTTGAAATTTGTATTCAAACCACAAGCAAAATATGTGAAAGAAAAGAATTGCTAACTATATATTATAGTGAGGATCTAATGAGTTCTATACAATTCATAATACTCTAAATTCCAATTGTGAAATAAATCAAATCAAGAAACATTTACAAATACTAAAGTCATGTTTCATACCATTTACTTGTACAATAATAACACAAGCATTTTACCACTTTTGACCAAAAACAAAAACAATTTAACTATTCAATCTTTAAGTCGGATGTAAACCTTAGGTCTTGAAAAACGAGTTATAGATTTTTCAAGGTCTTCTATTTGAAGCTCCAATTCAACTTTGTTTCGCTTTTGAGATTGTGTTTGTATTACCAATGGCATATTCATAAGCTCTGTCTCCAATTTTTCTTTGCCTTTTTACCAATCATTATTTTTTGTTAAGATTTTTTTGTTTGAAACAATCATTTTATTAAGATAATTTATTTATTATTATTATTTAAAGTAAGGGTACAAGTCAAAAATGTTTCTTTTTTGTTGCCCTAATTTAGTCTCTAGTGCTAAATCACATTTGAATTTGTTTTCAAAACTTTTTTTCATTGAGACGACAACATGTGATACTTATATACAATATAATCACCTTGAATTAGCTTGTATCTAAATTTGGATTTTGATATAGTAACTAAATGTCATAATTCTTAGGAATAAATTAACCAATTGAAATGATTTGACTTATTTTTCTCATCTCTTTGGATTTTGGTAGCACATGTGCAACTTCAATTCAATAAAAGGGTCAATTTTTAAGCTCTATATAAAGTGCAAACCCGCTTGGAAATCAAAACTTTAATGTAGAATGAAATGAATTTGATGTAATTAGATTTAATCCAACTATGATTTGTTATCATAATTTTAAAAAATAAATTTAAATAAAATAAAATAAAATTCTATAAAAATGAATTCAATAATGAACAAATATAAGGCCTGTATTCCAAAATTTAAAGCAAAAACTCTATCCTAATAAATAACACAAAATTTTAAAATTTTAATTAAATACTGCAAGTGGTTCTAATTAGTGTTGTGTCTATTATCTTTAGTTTTAGAATTTTTATGGGAGGCCTTGGACATTTTTTACATACAGTATTTTTGTTATTTTATTAAGTCAGTATTAACAACCACAAATCAAAATTATCTTTGAAATAGGATACTATTCTTCAGAGTTGATAAGACATCAAGTCTATCATTGTCTTCCATAAGAACTAATCCTGGAGGCAAATTCTTGTTTTTGTTTTCAAGTAACCTATCATTGATAACAAAATAATATTGAGATACTAAAAACCAAGTCTAATAATCACTTTATCTACTAAAATTTCAATTATTCTAGTCAATTTTAGATTAAAATTTTCAAATATTGTATATATTGTTGAAAAAATACAAGTGATTTTTATTTCTAAGATATTTAAAGTTTATATTAAAGTATTGAATAAACCTTTTTTCAATATTTTGCGCAAGTTCCATCTTTCTTTTTTCCAAACTGAATGATTTTATTAATACATTACATAAATAAATTACATTGTTTAGAATTTTTTTGCATTTATATAAATGTATAATATTTTTTTTAATGTTTATTTAGGATTAGTGGATGTAAAGAAGAAAGTACATAAACAATTCAACAATTAATAAGTTATACAATGTTTCTAGATGTTAGCAATAATCAATAAATCAATAAAAAAAATTGAAATGCACGAATGAAATAAGTGAAATAAAAAAAAAATTGGGCACCTACTAAGCAGGAACTTTGCCAAAAGTTTCTTTCTTCAAATAGTCCAAATATTCCACTTTTGGATTGGACTTTACCACATTACTTGCATTTTGGACATTTCTTGCAACATAGTCAACACCATTTCTACTTTTCACTTGTGGTTGAGGTTGTATCCCATGACCATTTCCTCCTTGAGAAGATCTTATTATACACTCAGGATTATTTTGTTGATTCTGTATATATTTTATAGCATTTAGAATTCTTTCATTTATTTTAGAATTAAATATTTATTATAAATGTATTTTTGAAGGTTACAAACTATTTTCATTAGAATTCTAAACACCCCTATGAACCTTTACTGATGCACTATTAATTCTTTTGTTTAAAATTTATACATCAAAATATTCATAGTTTCAATATATAAATTTGTATGAGTTTTGATGCAAACCTGCCTAAGAGCATGATTTTTTGCACTTGTTTTAGCAATTAAAGCTCGATTTTCTCGATGATGGTCACGGGGTGTAATTCCTTTTCTAATCATTTCATCTCTGACATTTTATGTAATAAAAAATATATATCACTAATATTGAATTCATGATTTATGAGGAAGTATTTAAGTTTTTGAAATTAAATTATTTAAATTTAAAAAGTTTACTTGACTTCATGTTCATATACCAAGGTCATGACATCAATACCTAACTCAAATTTAATAGAATTGCATCTGCTTGTCTCAAGTGTCAAGATTAAGACCTAATTCCACGTGGAGGATTCAAAAGATCGGATATTTGATAACTATCCAAGTGATTGGGAAGCGACATCCTTCTTGTACTGCATTTTGGGTGTCTATAATGGCCTCCAACCTATTGATGAGTAGTATATCAATTACATAATTATATCAAGCACTATTTAATTTCTTCATGAAATCATTGCAATCCAATATTAGTTAAGATAATTAGATCATTAAGGCTATTTTGAATAGTGAGACACTAATTAGAATATTTATATAAAATTGTAGATTTTGTTATTGTTATATTTTTCTTACTTAGGCAACTGGAATGTTGCAAATTACAAAGTTGTATAATTCTATACAATTATGGATATGAATATGGATAATTTCCAAATATAAGACATTCGTTTTAATTATTTAGTTACCTGATGATTGACGCAACTTAAAGGAATACGACTATCACATATTGTGCCTCCATTTGATGTGCTTTTAGGAGATACTCCATTTATTGTAAATGAATTTTGTGGAGATGCTACATGCTTGCTACTATCATATGGGATACTACCATTTGAAGTACTTTGTGGAGACACTCCATTAATGATATATGAATTTTGAGGTGATTCAATATGCATATTCTTTTTAATATTGTTGCAATTCATTTTTTTAGTATGATTGAAGGTCATCTGATTTTTTGTTTTGAATTTGTGCCATTAATAATATTTATTATAAACCCCTATCATTTAATAGTAGAAATTGCAAAATTTCTATATAAGTTTTCATTTTAATTATCAACATCTAAAAAAAAGTTTTGTGGCTTCATTTGACATAGATATATCATAGATTCTATAATGTAGCCACCTAATTAGCCATATACAACTTAGTAGTTGATGTATCATTGAAAAATGATTGAACAATATTATTTTGGATTGCAAAAAAGTCTACATTAATAACGTCCTCTAATAGTTGAATACATACATCTCACATTGGTTTTCAATTGAATTGATCTTTTTTCTCTAAAACTTTCATGAATTTCTCCAATTTCTAAACATATATTATTGCATAAACTCATCCTTTCATTAGAGGCACTAAAATCATGAGGAAAGTGTTTATGTTTTAGATTAATACAAAAAAATACCTATTTAATGTTATTCATTATCATTGACTTTGAGCGATTAGAAAAGGTGGTCTATAAGTAGACTTGAGTATATAGAATAAGATTTTTTTAAATTTAAAATAATACTATACAATTTAGTATAAGATTAATTTTGGATTCCTAACAAATACCAATGAAAAATATTAGTGCTTTGTAAGTTGTAACTTCTTTCTTGTATATGACCTTTGAAGATTGGCTAGGATTGATAATTATAAACGGTTACACCATATTAACTTTGAATAATATGTATTGACTTTTGGAAGACCAAATACATACCTATTAAGAAGGTCAAATGAATTAATGTTTCAAAAAGATTTAAAGATGCAAATCTCAAAAACAAATTAGGAATGCTAACGGTTGAAACATTAAGATTTTTTATTTTAATCTTGTATTGTATTGAGGAGCAAATAGATTTCTACATGTTCTCAATGTGTAGTCAAAATCTACCTCTTCATTAGAGAGTTCATTTGTAGATAATATTTATACCAATGAAAAGACACACTAGCCAAATTAGAGGTAAAGTTTGTCACTTACACAATTAGTGTAAGCTATATTTTCAAACTCTTATATAATTTTATAGAAAAAAAACTATTTTCAAACAATTAAACATGTTAAATTTTTCTTTCCTTAAATCTACATTATATGGGATATAACAAATGTACATTCTATTGCAATTTTATTTCAATTTATGGATTTTTAATTAACTACTAGGTCTTGTATAGAGAATTATTGTATTATACAAATATTTCATAAGGACATTCAAGTGTAAATACATCTATTGTTTGATCCTAGCTACTTGTTAAGGCAACATTATTAGCTAGGTGTTTTGGTGGGGGGCACTTGAGAGTTTTATAATTTTTTATTTTTATATATTTTTGTTTGAATTTTGTTTTCATGTTTGATGTAGGTTACTTTAAGTCACTCAATTTGTTGTATATTACAATCTTTATTCATGATAGTTATCATGCGATGTGGCATTGAGTGTTAAGCCATATCGGATGGATGGATTGTTATAGACTATGTTAGTTGATGTAGTCTATGTTGAGTTTTAGGGATTTTCATTTATTTGGTCCTTCATCCAACTAGAGTTAGGTGGATGAATTCCCTTCACTTGGCATTCTTCATTGTTGCAAAATGTAGCTATGGTGATTTAGCCATTTATAAAGCTTTGAATTTTTTCTTTAATGCATGTATACTCTTGGATTCTCCCTTGGTGAACTAAGAGCTATTTAACTACTTGTGTATAGATTTTTAATTTCTCCTTGAGAATGTTACTTTTATGTATTCTTGTTTGTTTTTTGCTTTCATATTTGATGTAGGTTATGTCATTCAATATGTTGTGTATTACAATCTTTATTCACACGACAATGAGGCTTTGACACATGGCAAAATTTTATTCATCATTCCACAATCTCAAAGATTACTCTAGGATTGCCAAAGAAAATGAGTAGGATATTTGGAGAGTCATACTATCATTTATAAGAAAAAAATAGTCCCCCCATAAAGCTATGTGATTCTATTTTGACCACTTATTATGTGTCTTTCTTTTTAAAAAAAATAAGCTGACCAAAATTCTTGTGAGATATTCGTTGATTTGCCATTCTTTGCAAAACTAAATTTATCAGAATTTAGTAAGTGAAACTATTTTTAGTGACCAAATGATTTTCAATGCTTCCTACTTTATTTCTAATCCTTGGCACTTGGTCAAGAAGTAGAGATATCTTAACCCCTATATCTTTTCATTAATAAAAAAAAGGTTTGCATTATGGATAGTTTCTAATGACTTGGAATTTTGAATTTATTAATGATGTTTTTAGTGTTGCCTCTAATAATCATCTTCTTCATATTGAGCATTGTTTTGAGAGTTTTTAGTAAGTATTGCAAAAATTATAAGTTTATTTATGATTTAATTTGGAACCAAATCAAATTTTTAGACAAATAATTTTATTTACCTCTTTTTAATTAAAATAATAATAATATGGTATATAGACATATGAAAAGTTTTGAATTATTCTATTTTGATTGGAAGCTATGACAAGTCTTATTTGCTTGAAATCATGGAAGTAATAGAAATAATAGAAATAATAGAAATAATAGAGATAATAGAAATAGAAATAATAGATAAAATTTTAAGTTCAACTTTCATTTTCATTTTTTTTTGTTGACCTCCAATACAAAAGTGTATATAATAATCAAAACTTCTATCTTCTACCATTCTAGAATAATTAAAATGTTATCGATTCAAGTTTTTAATCAATTCTAATATTCATTTTGAAGTATAGAATAAATACATAGAGGTTGAAATTGATTGTGAGTCCATTCAGCTTTGAAAATTGCATATAGAAAAAATAGCTATACTATGGGTAGCTTTGTCCATATAGCTTTATTTTTGTAGTATTGGTTTGCTTTTTAAGTAAACTCCTACTTCAACTTCCTTCCATGTACCTTTTGTCCATGCAAAGCCCCCTCCTTTTTTATCAAGAGCAAACAAAGTGGAACGTATATGATTGTTTAGATTAGTTGCAACCTACAAATTCAAATGTACTGTATATTGAATTTTAAAGTCTTTGCTAGGTATTAAAGTCTCCCTTAATCCCTTCTTGTCACTAATAGAAGAATATTGAATAAAGTCGATCATGAAACTCAATATAGAGCCCTTTATATGATTTGAGTTTTGAGTTTCATACTTTCTTTTATTAAAATTTCTTCACTTCAATATCATTCAAAAAATTGATGAACAAGCCTCTACAATTCTATTAATTAATTGTACATGCCTACATATTCTACACCATCCACAAGCAATTACAATTTTCCAACAAAATAAAAAAAAGTGCACCACAATTGACACTAATTACAAATGAACATACTTACTAATATAAAAGATGAATTATTTTTATTGGACCTTATTGACAAGAGCAAGAAGCTTTCAATACATTTTAACATATATTATTTCAACACCATATGAATAAGTTTCAAAATTAATAAATTGTAGTCAAAATATGTTCAAAATATTCCCAACACGGCCTAGGTCTTCAAGTTCGAATTATGTACATCTTGTGTCATGAATATCTAGGTTTCTATGAGCTCCTATTTTGTCACTTGAGACTCATTTTTTTTTTTTCATTTGTTAGTATTTTGAGTTCAGTTTATTATACAAAAAGCCCTAAAAAGAGTGTAATGCCAAAATAGGTATGTCACATATCAATATAGCATTTATTCCCAAATAGAATATTTTACTTTAATTACAACCAAATCCCGCATGTAAATAGAATAGAAATCCACAAATTCTACATAATAAACATGTTTAAGTAGAAAACCACCCTATTGTCCAAACAAGAGGTGCATGTGACACACATTGGCTAAATTGGTTTGAAGAAACTAAATGAAGATCCTAGAGTAGATTCCCATAGAGAGATTTCAGTTTCCCCATCTCATTAATGAAATAGTAGAAACCCCAATTGTTAACCTACAAGTGAAGAAAACTCAAAATGAATCAATGAAAGACATTTATGACTTAGGTACAATGTTTTGAGGTGGAAATTGTACCAAGAGTTTAGCAGTGCAATTAGTGCGCTAAGATTTCTTTCCATTTGAAAGATTCCTTGTTCACCAAGGAGGTAGCGGGATTTGATTCTCTTTTTGAAAGGTGCAAGGTAAAAATTATAAACTAACGCATCTTTTGTGGAATTCCACAAGAGGTTCTATAAAAGAAATTGGAATTCATTGATAGCCAAAAGATATTCTTCCGAACGATCAACCGCCAAATTTCACGATAGAAAATTCATGGAAATTATCCGAGGTGCAATAAAATCTCACTAAAAATTAGAATATATTTTATTTTATGTTAATAATACGCTCCAACAAGTTTCAAGACATTCCGATAACCAAAAAAATCTGAACTAGTAAGATTCTTTAAAATCGACAAAATTAAAGAAAGTTGGAAAGTTGACCGGTGTTTGAGGGGCATATGAAATCGAAACAGGGTTGAAGCAGGTCTTTTTTTTATTCCCTTACACCTAATAAAGAGCCTAGGCTAGTCACTTCTCAAAGAAAAGTCTAACTCCATTTAATTGGATTTTGGTCATTTAGTCCATGTTGCCAAATTAGTGTGTTTTTGGATCATTTCAAGCTCCATTGTTGCTATTTTTCAAGCTCTTTTCAAAGGACATTGGGGTCCCTTCAAAGTTTGCTCTTGTATTTTATGTGTTTAAGATTTTGTATTGCTTGTGTTGAAGTTGTTGAGTTTTGAGTTATTGTACTAGTCCTAAAATAATCCTCCACCATACCTTGGCGATGCCGCTTTGGGAGGTTGCTAGCTTATATTTGTGAAGTTTTAATCCTCTGAGTGGGAATTCCTTAATTGCAAAACCCCGAGAGCTTGTTGTGGATGTACTAACGTATTTATAAACATTCTCGAAGAAACACATAGTTGTACTAATTTGTTTTGTATTTTGTTTTTGTACTAACAAGTGTTTGTACTAATCCATGTACTCTAACATGTCTATCTGTGTTTTTGGCTAACATTTGAGTCGACCTTGTTGGAATTGTCTTGTTATATACATGGTTTTGTCAAATACGGCGAAGCTTTGACTTTGAATATTTTGGATTTGATAGAATGTAGTGTGTAACCAAAATTACGGCGAAGCTTTGGCTTTGAGTATTTTGGATTTGATAGAATTTAGTGTGTTACCAAAATTATAGTGTAGCTTTGAACCCTTGGAATCCTAGAAAACCCCTACAACATAGTGTGTTTTGCTATCTCACCAAGTTTAGTTTCCAAAAACCAATTTCAAGAAAACCCAAATTTAGTATCTAAAAGTCCATGAACACAATTGCTATGTAAATTGTTTCTTGAGTGTTGAAAAATTAGACTTTTGCCCCAAGCGTTTAGTTGTTTAAGTATTCAAAAGGTAGTTTCAAAAGAAAGATTTTTTTAGTATTCAAAACACCTCAAAAATTGAAGTCCCACATAAACAAAAAGTTCTAAGAATTTGCCTCTAATATTCAGCCAAGAAAACTGAACTAGTTAACCAAACGAGCTAACTTATAGCAAGTAGGAGAAGCCCAGTTCATTGAGAGAAGCCTAATCAACAACCAAAGAGGGGTCCAGTCAACAGACAAGCAACACGTGGAGAAGCACCAAGGGAGAGCTATAAACAAAATTCCTCCAAAACTAAATTACTCATACACAAATTGACAAAATGCATCACATCCTTGAATGTTGACAAAAGTATGCATAAGTTAAAATAAATATAGAATTAACATGTAGAAGGTAGGAAGTAGAATAGAAGAAGGAGAAGGGCCATATTACAACAACTAGATTTAAATTGCAAAAGATACTTAGATTAGATATAAAGAGGAGATTGACACTTAAAATAGGAGTTAGAAGAATGAAGTAGCATTTGGAAGATGAAGGGACAGTTTGGAGTTTGAAGTTAAATTGAGAAAGATATTAGTGAATGAAGGTTAGGAGTTGTAGTGGATGAAAATTAGTCAATTTCATCCTAAAGGAACAAGAATGGAAACTTAGAAAGTGTCAAAAATCTAAAAGTCAAAAGTAAAACTGAGAGTTAATTTTGAATTGTAGATTGGTAGAAAACCGCAAATGAAGTTTGAAGTACCAATTAGCAGTCAAACTTCATCCACTCATAACTTTCACTAGGAAAGTTCAAATCTGGAGTTTTTTAGCAATCTGGGTAGGCAAAACTAGAATCTACAAGGAAACGGATTCAAAAGTCTAAAAAATAGTAAACTAATAGAAGAAGTCCCGAACCTTAAAAACAACGTAAGAAGTAGACTAGAACCTTTTGTTTTTTGAAGACAACCAAATAGAAACTTCAAATTAGGATTAGATAGGGGACACTTAGAGGAATCCAAAGTTACTTCAACCTTGAGAAAATATCTAAAATTCCAATAGTTTTAGAAGGATGAAGTTTGGAACAAGAAATGGATCAAGTCACTTAAAAATCATCCATTGAAGTCTAAACTTAGAATATGAGTAGGAGTTAGTAACCTAAAACTAGGTTCCAAAATTCTTGGTCAATTTAAATACGGAAGGTGTCAAAAAGAGTGGATGAAGTTTAGATAGCCTCTTAAAGGCTCAAACTTCATCCGATCATAACTTCTTGTAGAAATCTCGAAATCTTACAAGTCCTATGTTTCCAGAAATGGCATGAGCTAAAATACAACTTAGGTGGGGTAAATTTAGACTGTAGATACTTTTATTAAAAAAACACAACGGATTAAAAACTTCATGTTATTTAAAATTAATTAACTGCAATTAGGGTAGTTTGGGGGATTTGATTGTGGATTTACATAACTTTAGGAACTTAGAAAAGATGCATTGCTTGGAAGGCACATGTTAGGCACCTATTAGGATTAAAACTCAAAATACAAGAACATGATTGTACTCGTGAATTTACCAAGGGTGGATAAATTAATGCTCACAGTTTCATTGTCACTCTTTTGTCCAATTGTAAGAAGGCAATAATGCACATATTGTACCTTATTACATGAATTTGCTAACGTTGTCACTCTTTTGTCCAATTGTAGGAAGGCAATAATGATAATGGATGCACATATTGTACCTTATTGTGTGATTACGCTTAGAAAAAGTTGCTAGCTTCTCCAAAATTTGCTAATTAGGAGGGGCATTTTTCATCTTGCACTAGTACAAATGCTCTAAGCACAATACCGGTAGTACTAAAATAAGGTAGCTTGTTGATATTCTACCCATGAATTGTTGTTACTACAAGAATGAAAAACTGTTCATTGGTGAATTAATGCCAATTTTGTTGTACAGTTTTGAGTGGTTGGAGACTACATTTCATTTAGAAGTAGACAAAATTTCAATGTAAATAACGTGAAGTTATGAGTGGTAGGACACTTTGTACCATCCTATACAATTACATACACCATGTTGTTCAAGTTACATGCCTTCATTTTTGAACTCCATTTGCATCGTTCATGGACAACTATTTGACATTTAATACCTATGTCCTTCAATGGCACCCTATTGCTGCAAGCTTTAGAAAATCATATCTAATTCAATTTAAGTCTAAAAACTATGAATCAAATTGCAATGAATGCGTCTCCCTCTCTTCTTTCCCTGAAAATTTGTCAGAAAATGCTTTGATCTGCATACAAGAGATCCTAAGCCAATGTGCTCATAAAAGGGCAGTTTCTGCACCTCCTACCTTAGTCTAAATTTTCAATGGAAGAAACAAACGAACAAGGAGATGCACAGAATTCTTGGGTCGAGAAGAAAGATTATTTGCAGGAATTTGGTGCGCGCACAGTATTAACATTGTATTCAGTTGAGAATTCTAACTTGTCCAACATCAGGAACAACCCATAAGGAGCACGTTCCACACTATTTTGCAGCGAACCTCATAAAATAATGGGAACTGGAACAACCAGAAGTTCAAGTTCAAACCCCTGTCCAGGACAACGAAAAATGCCAGAGACCTATCAACTATTCTTCATTGGACGTGTGTTCTCATTTACAGCAAGAACTGGAAAACATCTCGCAGTGTGATGATTCCCTCCACTTGCCTGCTTCCAGCTTCAACGCAAATTAGTCTCCGAACCCCTGCCACAGTAATCAGCGATCGTTATAGACGGTAAGTATGTAACCGAAGATCGTCCAAAACTATTGGCTTTCTACGTTTTCAAGTTTTTGCGTTGTCTCTTGCCTTAGGATAGAGTAAAATAACCCAGTTTCCAACCATAAACACAAAATAGAAGCAACTTAATCGCGAATTTAGAAATCATCAAGCCTTCTAGTCTACCTGGAAGAGCCAATCGCTCGATTACGAAGCGTAAAGTGTCTGATCGGAGACACATGAAGTAACGACTGCCATTGAACGGGCCAGGCCCTTGCCAATCTTGTGCTGTGCCCATCTGCAATGCCTGTTGCACCAAGACATTACCTGTCAGGACAAGATGCAACCAGTGGCATATCTAACAAAAATCGGATAGAGGTGCAGCCACAAAGCACTCGTATGGCACGTTGTAAAAAAGATACAATCCGAAGTCCAATACTAGCAAGAATAAAATCCCGATTCCACATTTACATTCCAGAATCATGTTAAAATAAAACGTGCAAACTGTAATCAGGCTCGACCTGGGTGACGGTCAGGTCATTTAGCTGAGGTCGAGCATACGTACTATCCCTTGCAAGAGCAGTAATGTCCCTGGAAGATGCAAGCAATAGATGCAAATGCTTATAATGCTGCACCAACTCAGAATTGAAAGAATTAACTTAAAAAAAGAACCTGCTCGAACAGCTGAGCAGCGAAAATCTCTCCAACAGAAAGCGTTTCACCAAAACTTCCAAGTATACATGTCGTCAATAAACACTAGGCACGATGCACCCGTCCTGCTTAACCGAGAATGGTAAAACCGAAACTCCACAAAATAATTTGAGAGATTGAAATCATTGTGAAGCGTACCCCCGAGCATAAACGTCTTGAAAGACACCATCATCATCCACAACAGGGAGCGCACTGACTCGAGCTGCAAAAGCAAAACATTGAGAATGCTAAATCACTTGAAAGGTACGATCCTGAACTGCAGAAACAAATAGTATTTGAGGCATGTTGAATACATAAACCACACAAAGACACAAGCTGAGAGAGAACCTTCGAGAAGCAGAGCTAGAGCACGACTAAGGGGTTCATCTCGTCGTAATACTTGTAGAGTTCGGCTTCCAGGTTTTGCAATTCCCGAAACCCAAATTCCAATAGGCAATGTACCGATTGGTTGTGAAAGAAGAGGGACGGATGAGGGAACATGCCGGAAATGTCTGCAGATGGCTGCACAACCACAAAGAAGCAAATGTATGAGACAGGTTCAATTCTATTTCACGGTCCATTAAAAGAAGGAATCAAATTTCAGACAGCAGCTGTTAGAAATATTGAGTACAGTAAAAAGCTTACTTCAAATTCTATGAAAGAATGGAGTGCACCAGAACTTTGTGCCAACATTCACTGATAGAGGAGTCCTCAAACAACATTTAGGCACTCAGTTTCCTACGCATATTCTAGAGAAGAAATTACTAAATTCAATGTGCAGACTGCCAAAGTAAAATGTACTAAAAAACTACATGTGCACTCGAATAACTTTACGGAACCAATTCCTGTCTTCAGGAAAACGACCTACATCTTAAAATGCCAGAAAGACAAGCCAGATGCAACAGCTCTGGAACCAAAGCGTGAGCCGGATAGTGCAAGACAGGAAGCTGTGCAACATCGAGGCGCATGAGTTCACTGGCCACATGAGCAAGTGTATCGTCTGGTCCCACCTGCAAATTCATCACTGAAACCAATAACTATGGGGCATACCGACCAACCAAGTAGGGTGCCAGCATGACAAGTAGGCCTCTCCCACCCTACAGCAAATCTTAAATTCAGCATACTGTATTCACTATTTGCAATCTCAAATAGGTACAAAAGAAGGCTGTAGTATAGAAGCAATATGGATACTAGCACAGGGACAACTCAAGATTGCGTAATCTGATTTCTATTCCAATAGATATGAATGGATATGAAGGAATGCTGCAAACAAGGAAACAAATCAAAGCACCCACATATGCAAGCGAGTGAACGACAGAAGGGCATAGCGCCTGCTTCTCCTTTTTCCATTCTTCAATTGTATGCATTTCCAACTCCTCCTCAGAAAATACAGAAGCGCCATTATTTCCAAGCTGAGGACATAACGAGCGATATAATGAGTTTCTACTTCAATAGCAGACGAAGCTAACATCTTACAATGTCAATGATTGACTACAAACATTATCCAGCGTTTGTCATGGTAAACATCATTCATAAGACTGGTAATCAACCAAGATGCAACTGATTCAAGAGCAACTTCACTCAGAAACATTGAGCATTATTTCCCTTGTCAAACATTGGCAGAATATGATAGATCGGTAAGTGCAGTCATAGAATGTAGAAATGTACGCGTTGTAATATGGAGATAAAGTCCGAAGCTGTAAGCATGCCAACGAACTGCTGTAATGAAGAATCCCATAAAGGAGCTCCAGGAATACCCTGCACGTACAAACGTCTTATTGAGACCAACCTCTCATTGAATTTTCAAAGACGCACAAAGAATATCGGATACAGAAGCTGTTGAGACCATAAAGACCTCAAACTGGCGTTCGATTTAACCCTTTAAAGATCAAAAAGCCATTTTTCGCTCTCATATTTTTTTAAGAGCTTTAAAGAGTTCATGTGGAGATGCTAATTTTGTCCAGAAAATTTTGAACCAATACGTTCAATGTTATTGAATACGCCTAGGAATATAAATTTTGTCCCCATTTAAAATTTTCTTTCTAAAAAATGATAAATCAAAATGGTCATTTAAAACCCGTGATTCCATGGTATTCAAAGGATTAACACCGAGGGACCCATAACCTTAAACTCGTTCTCATAATACCTGTTCATAAAGTGCATGGAAAGCTTGTTTCACAGGTAACGCCACATCCAGAGCCACAACCTGTACACGCCACGAATCTGTTCAGACAACAGACCAATAATTTCAATCCTGATACTCAGCAAGTCTACATAAGTTTGACACAATTCCCAACCAGACATAAATTGAAAAATACACGTCTTCAGGAGTATCATCTTCACGACAAATTTTACAATTTCTTTGCTAAGCAGATATTATCCTTGCAATTATAATAAGGTCTAACTCAAACTATTGAATACCAAGTAGTTAGAAAGTGTGGTTGACAAGAGACTGATATATCACCAAATCAAAATGCGATGACATCCTGAAATTAATCTATGGAAAGATCTTGAGAAAGTGTGAAAGCAGTGAGATCTTCTACAACGGCCCTATGAACCCGGATTGCATTCACTGCGCGGTAACCGAAACTCACTATTTCAGCATATGCGTTCCATTGTCGTACCAAAGAACAAACTATAGCTCGACTTCACTGACAACGTGAAGTCGCAATCCACTTTCTATGGAACTGGTCTACATAACTTCACCTGTTTGTGCACAACTAGGATAGATGAGCATAGCATAGGGAGTGAAAATCATACCTTGCCAGATTCAGGCAGCAATTCATATGCACAATGGTGCTTCAAAAATTCCTGAATAGTTTTCCTAGAGGCTAATGCTTCAGCCGGGGTCACTACCGTGGCTCCAGATTCTGCCATAAGAGCTCTATCTAGTTGCTGTTGATCCTGCTGCGCACCTTCATGCAGCTGTAGAAGATCTTCAACTCCAGAACCCTGTCAAGCGTCACATAAATTTCCACGTCAGCTAAATAATCTATGCGTAATAGTGGTAATACACCGTTTACTCTCGTGAACTTCGGTAAAATCAGCAAATCACAATGCATTCACAACTAAAAGCGACGCCACGAATGTGCTGGTAGCACCTTCACAATGACTCCAGTTATCAATGGACAAAAAATTCCACACTACAAATAACCATGAACAGAAAAAGTATCAAATATAGTAAAAGTATCAAGGGGCGAGGTGCTCACAACTGGATGAACTGTTTCTTGGTCCACATCCATGGTAATACCAGAGGTACCCATGTCAGGAGAGGGAAGGAAGATAGGGTGATGCTGATGCGGCCCTATGATCTGAAGCCAATTATTGACGTGACCGTGGGAATCCGCCATGTGAGCCTGCTGCTCATCATGCCTCCATTCTCCATCCACGATGAACTTATACTGCAGCCAACTCCAAAAACATATCAGGTTCTTCATACGCCTCATCAATGGGCATCACGCAACCTAAAACCTCAAAAAAAAGAAATAAACATTCGTTTCTCTCCTAGCTAAAAGTCCACCGAAACGAACTGTATCACGCGGTGCTGATAGAACTGCATACCTGATGGTAACCTGGTTGCAGGCTGCATATCACTTGGAAAACCAAGGAAGAACCTTCAACTGGAGATAAGGGTAATGTATCCTGCCATCTGCACCCATGTCCAACTCAGTACAGCTCTTTCCGCTCACGATAAACGAAAGTTTCGGCAAAGGCTACAATTGATCCACTGGATATAAACTCTATTGATTTGGCCAGTGGAACAAATTTTGCGCGCATCGTTACCTATTTATACGAAATAGATCTCCCCAAGCATACAGACAATCCACAGCAGTAATTCTTAAGATGCTTCAATTGGACGACCTTCATGGGGTGAAAAAAAAAGTTGGTTTGCCCACACACACTACTATCTAGGCGATAGCTCGAGTAACGCTGAGGTCTAATCTCATTCGATTAGCTACACAAATCCAATTACGGCATCATGAGTTATATTCATTCGAGTATCTGCAATAGTAGGCAGAGGGAAAGGTCAAGAATGGCAGTAAACCATGACTACATCGAAAAGCAGTATGAACGCGATAATGAGGTATTTCTGAATACAGTTGTACATAAGTGCTGAATATAGGTCTACAACTCAAACAACTTATTGCACATAGACTGCAAATCCTCATCAGGCAGCAGAGCTCGCACTGACATCACGAAAGCACTAGGCAGAAGGAAATTGTGTGTGACAATAGGCCACACCTAAAATAAGTTCATCCCCATATAGAAATGATGCCACAACCTAGAAAGGTGATTCAGAATATCGTTGTCCCTATCAACGACGATATGTTGGGAAACACCTAACTTCGAGGTAGTGGTAATCATAGATTGATCACAGATATAATTTGTTACATATTCATTCCTAGACACGATAGTATCGTCCTGTTACGGAGTGTCATAATATTCCTAGAAACAATTCTCTCGTCAAGTTATGGAATTTCATAATATGAAGGTGAGAGTGAAGGTCTGACCAGGCAGCATAGACGGCCTATATTCACGGCCTTGTCAGCATCTACGCTCTATGCCACCCGGTCTGAATACCAAACTATTGAATAGTAAGGAACAATAGTGCTTCAGTGGAAAAAGTTCTGTCATTATCCCCTAAACCTAATGAGACAAACTTCATCACTTCAAGAATCGTTCACATGAGTACTCCGAACCAAAACCTGTCAAACCAAATCCCCCATCCACTACCCAAATCCTGAATCCCCCATCTACTCTCTCCTCTTCCCAGCGATCTCAGTGCTCGAGTACCAAAAGCAACTGTTGCACAACATGAGCACGATACGATCACCAAAACCTAATCAGAAAAACCTCCTCACTTCAAGAATCCTTCACATCAGGGTTACGGACAAATGGAATCTTCCGTCCCTATTCCGCTTCTTAATGCGCTGTTCATTGCGTTTTCTTTTAATCTGTTTGCAAAGACTCTCTTCTCAAACTGCAAGCATTATTCCGCTTTCCCGAAAACACACCGTCACAGTAGAACCCCGAATCAAGAACTGCCAAAAGTCAATCCGCTCTCCACTACCAAAACCCCGACGCACCTCCTCCCTCCAACACTCTCTTCACTCCACATCAGTCTCACTACTTCAATACAGTAAGTCCTCAACTGGACGAAACGCAAATAACCTCCTTCGAAAAAACACCTAACCTCATCACTTTCCAAGAATCCTAAAAAAACACCAAAATCCAATCCCTACTCTCTCCACACTGCCTGGACTTCGATTCTCTCCACTCCTTCCAATCGATCTCATCTTCCATCCAGACACTCTCTTTGCACTAACAAAAGCCAAAATTCCTAGCACCGGAAGAGGAAAAAATAAAGTAGATACGGGCGGAGTTCGCAAGGAGGAAGTGGCGCGGGGGGGGGACGTTCTCTCTCTGTGTGTGTTTGTGAGAGTGTGTGTGTTTTCTGTGTGTGTGAGTTTTGTGTGATTGTTTTGTTACCTGGTGAAATCGCCGCAGAGGTAGACGCGACGGCCGCCGTGCGGCCAGACGAAGCGCGTGGGGACGAGGCCCGTGCCAGGCACGGCGGCCGCGCCTTCTTCACCGAACATGGGAGAGCCAGGGGAACTGCGGGAAGGGAAGGGAAAGAGAAGGGAGTGCGGCGATGGCAAATGGCGATGAAGGAAGGAGGCGACGCAACAAAAGCTTGTTCTCGCGCAGGGCCAGAAAAAAATATGGCTTGTTGAGGACTTTTCGGCTACAGTGGAGATCGGCTTGAAGAAGAAGAAGGAGAAGGCATTCTTTGGAGAAGAGCAAGGGGCGGTATCTTCGTAGTGTATTGATACCGAATCCCGGCCCCTGTTTAGCATCATCATAGAGTAGTACCGGTACCACCACACATTCTTTACTGCATTATGACGTCGGTGCCGGGTGCCGAACTTATTCGATAGGCATCTCCACTGTTAAGGAAGATAGAGACCGGTACACGTAAAATCGCCACCTTTGTTACGGTGAAGAGAATAGAATTAAGCTTAATTAATATACTTGTTGAAATTTTTATATATCTCTTGATTGGCAAATTAATGATAGGACATTTCGATGCAACAAAGACCGCAATGTTTGGATTTTGGATGCAAAAGTTATCAAGGGTCAACTTGAGTGTTTTCAATAGATGCAATGGTTTTTATGTGCATGTGTGCAAAAGATGTCTTTATGTGTCCACTCAAATTCCCTACTCTTTCCAAAATGAGGGAACGTAAGTGGACACATCAGTAGGTTGTGTACATGTGTAAGAAATCTACTTATGTGTCCATTCAGATTTCCTACTCTTTCCCAAACGAGGGAATGTAAGTGGACACATTAGTAGATAGCTCGCCTTTCCTCCCCCCTTTTCCCCCAAAAAATCCTAAGTAAATTTAGAGGGAATGATCTAAAATAGAGGATGTGAGTGGATATATCATTAAGTGTCTCACTAGGTAACAATATCTTATATAAGCAAATTGAGCAATGTTTATTTTTTTAAATTGCTTAAGTTTTGTTGGAAGGCAAAAGAGTACTCATGATTTTCTTCTTATTTGTTAGGTACCATTTGAATAAACTATGAATTTTTCAAAGTGCCAAAAATATTTATACCTAAAAGAAATCTTAAGTAGGCTCTCATGAATAGTGGTACTATATTATTAGAAAAAATGTGTAGTATTTCAGATTAGAAAGGGGGTACAATTAGGTGCAATTACCTCATGACAAGGTATTGCATCAATAATCATCATTGTATGAAATGCAACACTTACATTAGAACAAAAAAAATTAAAACATAAATGTATACAATCAAAACTTGGAGCCCTAAAAAGTCTAATGTTGATTTTAGATAAACCTATAAACAATATTTCAAATTTTCATACAATGTTTAAATAATGCATAATAAAGTGCATTGAAATTCTCTTTCACTTGCAAATGAAATCTAGTAAAAATAATTTATGTTTTATAATACTAGTAGTTAGTATGTTCAATTGCAATTTGAATTTTCAGTGTTTTGATAATGAATACACATATATTACTAGTCATTCTTCTATAGATTTAAGAATCAAGGTAAAATTTATTGGTTTTAATTTAACCCCTAAAGTCCCAAGCAGGGTTGTCTTGTCTGACATATTTTTGGGTTTAGGCGTCGTGTATGACGTCTGATGTCGCGTGTTGCGTGTCACCAAGTGTCGAGTTTACTTGACATCGTGTCGCGGAGGGGTAAAAAAATTTACCCCACGGTAAATAGATTTTGCCTACGTGGCAAGGTTTACAAAATGACGTGGAAAGCCAACTTGGGCGACTGCGGGTAGGGGCGTATGTACTTCAGCCTTGGGCGACCGCGGATGGGGGCGCATGCAAGTACAAATGGGGTGAGTACGGGTTCTAAAATTAGGGCGACCTCTGGTCCAAGGGGGCGACTGCTGGTCTAGGGGGGCGACCTCTGGTCCAAGGGGGCGACTGTTGGTCGAGGGGGGCGACCTCTGGTCCAAGGGGGCGATTGCTGGTCCAGGGGGGCGACCTCCTTGTTGCAATTGTCAAAAAACACTCAAAACTGCCATTTTTGTGCAAATTGCAAAGAGAAAAAAAATTTAGAATGGTATTTTTTTTCCATATGTTACCATAGGATCTTGCAATAGAATAGTTTGAGAATGCATGGAAAAAATTTCAGACATTTTGACCACATAGATTGCAAGATAAATGCATTCAAAGTGAAGAAATTGTGTTTTTTTGGCATAATGGAAAACTAGTTTAAGACTTCAAATCTTCTTAACTTAAATAGTTTGAATTGTAGATCTTGAATTTAGTTTTTTTTCATCATTCAAAATTGAGTTGAAAATATAGAAAAAATAAAAGTTTAAAATATAATGTAATTTTCATTATTTAAAAATTTATTTAGTAGAAGAAGGTATCATAGAGGGAAAAACTAAATCATTAATAGCTCTAAGATGGAATTAAAACTCACGAATTCCAATAGTGAGATTGTTCTAACAATCAATGTTGATTTGGTGGACCTATTTGTTTTGAATTTTTCTGAAAATTGAACTCAAAAACAAATCCTATACCTATATTTTACAAATCAATATTATAATTGCTTACAAAACAAGATGCTCTACAACTTCTTGGCAACCTCTTCATATCATAAATCCAAATGAAATGAATAAAAGCTTTCCATATGAAAATAAAATAAAATATATGAGAAAAAAAATTAATTTTTAATTCAAATTTTTCAAGATTTGTTTTTGCTCATCCAAATGATTTAATTTAGATCAAAGCTAATTGTTGTATAACTCTTGCTCCTAGGCACCAATTAAAATTAAAATTACATTCCTAGAAAGCTAATTTTTTTTTCCTATCTTTTCATAAAAATTTGACCATATAGGAACTTGGCCAAAATCCATTTGCCCCTTGTGAAGACAATGAGAATTTAGAGATTAACATCCTATCAGTGTATTATTTAACAAGTGGATTTTAAATTTGAACACCCTCTGAAGATTTGTATAAAAACATTCCTATTTGATTTTCTCTATTCTCTATGCATCATCATAATTATGTATAATTTACCACCTTCATCTAAAATTTAAAAATAGAGGAAAGAGATTTAAATTAGAGCTTCTCCTCTTGAATTATGCAAATCTCTAAAAGTCATCCTACCAGGGTATTATTTATGAAGCAGATTTTAAAATACAAAATAATAAAATGTAGATTTTAGAAAGAGCTTTCCATTTTGAATTTCACTATCTTCCAAGTATCATCAATTCATCATACTCATGTATTATTTACCACTTTAATTTCAAGCTTAAAAATTAGAAGAAAGAGATTTAAATAAGAATTATTCCATTTGATTTAATATATGCAATCTCAAATAATCATCCTATGGGAGTATTATTTATCAAATGTATTTCAAAATACAAAATAATAAATGGAGATATTTGCAATACCTTCCCCATTTAATTTTCTCGATTCTCCAAGCATCCTTGTACTCAACTACTTATGAATTATTTACCACATTTATCTCTAACTTAAAAATTAGAAGGAAGAGATTTGAATTAAAACTTCCCCTTTTGATTTATGCAAATCTCAAAGACTTATCCTATGGGTGTATTATTTATAAATTGTTTTTCAAGATACAAAATAATGCATGAAAATATTTGCAATACCTTCCCCATTTAATTTTCTTGATTCTCCAAGCTTCTTTGTACTCAACTACTTATGAATTATTTACCACATTTATCTCTAACTTAAAAATTAGAAGGAAGAGATTTGAATTAAAACTTCCCCTTTTGGTTTATGCAAATCTCAAAGACTTATCCTATGGGTGTATTATTTATAAATTGTTTTTCAAGATACAAAATAATGCATGAAGATATTTGCAATACCTTCCTCATTTAATTTTCTTGATTCTCCAAGCTTCTTTGTATTCATGAATTATTTACCACCTTCATCTTTAATTTAAAAAATTAGTGGGGAAGGAATTTAAATGAAAACTTCCCCTTTTGATTTAATTTATGCAAATTTCAACAAATTATCCTACTAAAGGGGTCTATAATTTATAAAGTGTATTTCAAAATACAAAATAATGCATGAAAATATTTGCAATACCTTCCCCATTTAATTTTCTTGATTCTCCAAACATCTATGTACTTATGAATTATTTACCACCTTCATCTCTAACTTAAAAAATTAGCGGGGAAGGAATTTAAATGAAAACTTCCCCTTTTGATTTAATTTATGCAAATTTCAACGAATTATCCTACTAAAGGGGTCTATAATTTATGAAGTGTATTTCAAAATACAAAATAATGCATGAAAATATTTGCAATACCTTCCCCATTTAATTTTCTTGATTCTCCAAACATCTTTGTACTTATGAATTATTTACCATATTCACTTCTAAATTAATGGGGAAGAGATTTAAATGAAAATTTTCCCTACGGATTTAAACAAATCTCAAATAGTCATTCTATAAGTATATAATTTATCAAATGATTTCTAAAATACAAAAAAATAGATGGAGAGATATGTATGATCTTTCTTATTTGATTTATTTCATATCATATAATCCGAACCAAATAAATGAAAATGAACCATTGATATATATTTAACAAAATTGCATATTTGCAAAACTTGAGTGTTCAATAGAAGATAACATCTTGCCATAAAATTTATATATTAGAGCTAATTAATTGATCAAACAAGATATTATCAAATACAAGTAGTACTATAGAGAATCCAAAGCAATTAGATTTTTAGAAGAGCTTTCATTTCTAATAAATGAGATTAGGTGTCAAAGCTATGAAATCTGATCTCATCAAGGTCCATTTACTTAGCTCACCTAACAAGGTATGTCCACTAATGTACCTAGCAAACTAAAACAAAAGTAATTGACTATAATGAAGTTGTCA
Source organism: Rhytidiadelphus loreus (assembly GCA_947034895.1). Classification (NCBI taxonomy): domain Eukaryota; kingdom Viridiplantae; phylum Streptophyta; class Bryopsida; order Hypnales; family Hylocomiaceae; genus Rhytidiadelphus; species Rhytidiadelphus loreus. The sequence goes on from OX344761.1 coordinate 31,311,127, forward strand.
ATTTCTACTTTCATCACCCAAAAATTGCAATCCAATGCGTTTTTCAAGTAACTTTGAGTCTTGGGCGACCTCTCATGGAAGAGAATGCGGGTCAGGGCGAATGCTTAAGGGCGACCTCGGGTAAGGGGCGAGTGCGGGTGGAGGTGGAAAGAATGGCCTTCCTTTTGTCCAAAAATTGGCAAATTTGGGCCGTTTGGGGGTTTCTAGGGGCGACTTCGGGTCTTGGGCGACCTCTCATGGAGGAGAACGCGGGTCAGGGCGAGTGCTTAAGGGCGACCTCGGGTAAGGGGCGAGTGCGGGTGGAGGTGGAAAGAATGGCCTTCCTTTTGTCCAAAAATTGGCAAATTTGGGCCGTTTGGGGGTTTCTAGGGGCAACTAAAATTGACATCACTAAGCATATGGTGACATAATGACATGTGCTTCTAATTCAAAGTTGGTCACCAACAAGTGAGGACAGAGATTATACGCTTTTTAATGAGAGATCCTTAGTAGAAACAAATATTTGACGATGTGGTCATTAATAAAAGGACTCTTTTGATTTTAATTACCTATAGTAAGGCCACAGGTGCTACTATAGAGACACTCATCCACGCAACTACTCAAATATGACAATGGAATATTTGAAAACACATTAATAATGAGGTACTTTGTGAGGAAGGTGGGTATAGTCATTGAACCTGATTCAAAGAAGCAACTAATATGTAAATAGGTGGTAAAGCTACTCATGGTTGATAAAGCCCCTAAAGTTGTTTATCGCATTGATGTTTTGTAATAGGGTATGTTGTTATTATGTTAGTACAAATAAAAACATAAATCACATTTCATGCTTCTAAATTTTGAAAAGGAAAGTAAATATATTAACCACTTTTTATATGATGTGCCATTTAGAAAAAATATTAAATATTCAAAAAGCTAGGTGCCAAGGTCTATGTATTGAATCTTGAATTTGAATTCTTTTGTGCAAATATTTTGTAATTTTTTCCAAACAATGTAATTTAATTTATTTGCTTCTAAACTAATGTGTAAAAGTGTACAAAAATAAAGTTGAGTTTTAACCCCTAAAGGACCAACTTGAGTCCTTTTGAAGGACTTTAAAGAGTTCAAGTAGGTGCATATAGTCTCAATTTTCATTTTCATTTTTTGAACTTTTTTGGAGGATAGAAGAGTACATCATCTTTGTAAGAATATCAATTTTTCTTCAATTGGTGTCCAAAGGCAAAATTTATGCCACCCTAAGCTAAAAATAGAGGTCAGCAAGCAACAAAAAAATTACAATAAGTCAATTAATATTAAATTTTTTTCCCTCAAATATTATATTTTTGTCTACATGTAAAGCTTTGATTCATTCCATTTGGACTAGCAATGAAAAAATTATGGACAATCTTGTCTTTTAGACAATCTAAACAATTTTTTGAAAAAACATCTTATATGATATATTTTTGAATGCAATTTATACAACTTTTTTGAAAATTGTTTAATATAGTTAAGTTTGTCTACTAGAACAATCTCACCATTGTGCTTATTGTGTTTCAATTCCAACTTAGAGCTATTAACAATTTAGTTTTTCATTCAATCATAGACCAACTTCTATTCAACAATTTCTTAAAGAATGAAAATCAAGTGTGTTTCTATTGAAATTTTTTGCTTAAACTTTCAATTCAATTTTTCAACATAATTTTTTAAAATTTAGAGTTTATAGTGCAATTTTTTTCCACAAATGGTGGTCAAAGTCATCTGAAATTGCAAGCCAAAGTTCAATTTTTTTTCCAACTTTGAATGCTAATATCTTCCAATCTATATGGCCAAACTTTATGAAATTTTTACCACATGATCTTAGACAACTTAAGTACAAGATCTTACGGTTAGATTCTCCAAAAAATATTTTTTCTATTTTCTTGGATGACTGCAGCAGAAGTGGCAGTTTTGAATTGCACTACAAATCACTCCTACAAGAGGTCGCCCCTACCTCCACTCCCCCCTACCTCCAGTCGCCCCTACATGCAGTCGCCTAGTACCCGTATGCGTCCCTTGAGTTTGCCATGTAGATGCCACATGGCATCCAGCTGGAGGGGGGTAATTTTATATAAAGTCAAAGGTAAATTTGACTTTTCGTGACGTCGCGTGAACTCTACTAGACGTCGCGCGACGTCTGTCTGTCGCGCTGTCGCAGCAAACAACCCTGGTCCCAAGGCACTTTCTAGGATTTTCTGCCTCAAAAACACTGAAAATTGTCATTTCTCAATGCATTGAACAAAAAAACGTACAAGATTATTTTTTTTCAAAATAAAACCATAGGATCTTGTACTAAATTTATATGAGATGATGTGGTAAAAATTTAGTGCAATTTTACCATACGGATAGAAAGATAATTGCATTCAAACTGACAAGTTTTGGGGGGGGGCCTTACCCAAAAATTTCAGATGGCTTTGACCACCTCTTGTGGTCAATTCTTACATTATGGACTTCAAATTTAATTTTTTTCCATAATCATTATTATGTTAGGCATATGCCCACCAATTTTCAAGTCAATCTAAGACTCAAAGCATATTCCAAAAAATCTTGCAATGCGACTATGTCTCAAGATTTGACAATACACTATCCAATTTTTGCACAAATTTTTCCACTATATAGTTAAAAAATGTGGTAATATAAATGGTAGATTGAAGTAGATAATCATAATGAACAAGAGAAAAAAATAATAATTTGAAAATTTGAAAATCTCTAGCTTCTATGTCAATTTGTAGCTCAATGTGAGCTCCAAGACATGGGGCAGCTCTTGTATAATGGATTCTCCAATACACTTGGGATGTTCCCTTGACATTCCCAAGGTGTTCTTTTGTTCCCAATGATATTCTACTATTCTTCACATTCCCCTTGAGTTCTTGAAATTCTCTTTACAATTCCAAACCTTTAACCCCTGAGCGCCCAACTCATATTCATCAAAATCCAGACCTTTCACAACTAATGTCAATCACACTGTTACTCAAAAAAAGATCTAAAAAAACTAACCATATCGATTGAAAATAGGAATAACCCTTCATCAATAGGGAAAAGGACAAATGATTTGTTCGTACCCTTCAAAAGCTTAAGATAGTCAAACACGACAAACTTTCATTTTGGAGAGACGGAATTCCGTTGTTGGGGCGCTGAGGGGTTAAATTGTCCCTTTCTAAAATTTCAATCCTTATGTCGTTGTAGCAAGAAGCGATGACTACTCCCCATCTGTCATCCATCAATCCCCCCATTGCACATTCATCTCTCTCTAAAACTCAAGCAGGCCATTGGGAACCCGTTGCCTACCTCGATACAACAACTAACCCAAAACTTGCTCTAGGGGAAAGTCAATGCAATAATCCTAATCCAAGTTGCCCCTCTCCCCTCATTTTTACAAAAGAAGCACATATATTTTTACAAACTTGTGAACCAAAGGTCCGTTTTATATATAAAAAAATTATGTGCACTTAAAGCTCTTAGGAAACTCCACGTCAAATAATATAAGTCAAAAATTTGTGGTACAAATTGAGATTGAACGAGCTTGCCCAAAATCAATTTTGGCCCACATAGGGACAATGGGACTTTAGGAGTTAAGAGATAATTCACTCAAAAACAATACAAAATAATTTTTGTGGAATATTTAGAGAGATTTTTTATTTCTTAAAATGATGCAAAATTATAAGACAATATTGCTCTAATTTCTATTTTGGATCTACATAAATATTTCAAATGAACATTGGTATGACATATATTTACATGTTTTATTCAAAGATTGAAATGGAAACGTCTTTATCGATCTTTATCTTTAATGCTTTTTGTACTATTTGAAATACATGATATAAAAAACCTTAGGTACAAATCAAAATTGTTCATATAACCTTATGTATAATTGTGCATAGATGAAGTCAATATTATAAGAAATGGTTGTTTTTTCCTTGTAGATAAATGAAAATCATAATTTTTGAGAATATATGTATCTTTTAAGGTGATTATTTTAGTTTATTGTAGTCTAGGTTTTGCACTTCCATAAAATCGAGGAAACAATACTATAGAGGTTCTTTGTTTTAGAGAAAGGTTTAATCAGCCTAATGTTTTGTGACTAAAGTCATTTTCAAATAGATTTGTATTTAAAAGTTTCAAATAATATTACAACACTCTTATTTCCATGTGTGTGAAATTTTTTTGGTCAGTCCGTTACCAATGTATGTGACACAATGCATGAAGTCTCACTCCTATATAGTGTTCTAAAAGGAGGTCAAATCATTCTTTGTCAAATAAATCAAGTTTGGTCAAATAATTCTTATATGATGCATGCTCTAGGATTTATTCATAACAAGATAATACTTATAAAATAGTACACGTAGTTTATTGATTATTTCTTTTTATGTTTAAGTCAAATTGTCCAATCAATCTATAGCTATCTCATTCATACAAGAACGTCTAGCGATTCCGTATTCTACGTCAAATTGTTGCCAGTTATGTAAAGTATGTTGAGTTTAGAATTTTACCAATGATCAAAAAGAAAAATATCTTCAGCTTTAGCTTTTGGTCAAATTATTCCAGGTTAAATGATCCAAACCAACATTGATTAATTCCTAAAACATACAAAACATTCATTTGGTACAATTCATAATTCGACCAAACACAAAGAACCTATGACCCAAACTTGGAACCAAACATACAAATTCTAAGACAACTTTAATCCAAACATACAAATTCTAAGACTAACAACTAAAATTTATAAAACAAAAATAAAGACCTATGAGCATGAGGCTAAATCCTATACTTGCAGATTACAAGCCCCCAAGCTGTACAATTGGGCCCATGACCATGGACCAAACCCCACAACCGGACAACTATTGGCCTAAGCCTGCCCACAAAAGCTCAAGACTGTGAACTATAGCCCTATATCCATGTGCTGAAACCCAAGACTGTGCCCAAATCTCTAATTGAATTTAGGTTGGTTGGAGCTCCATAGTTCATCGCAGCGATTGTGCTGATATTCAGTTTTGATTCTAATTGCAAAATTTTGACCAATTATTCCAGATTCGTTTATACAATTGATTAGTTTGATCTTTTCAACCCTCCCCAAACTTACGTGTTTGATCAATTTGTGGAGTTTTGGTGCTTTGGTGAGGAAACTAGTTAGGCGTTGCAACTTCTTCAGGAAAATTGTCAATGTTCGATCAGTGCATCTGATCTCAATTTCTCTCAAATTTTGGAGATTGGCTGCAAGAGCTTACTCATCGCTGCAATCCCTACACCTAAGGTCAATTCCAATTTCCAAATTACGTTGAAGAATCCAACATCGAACCAACTGCAAGGAGTGCAAGCTCCTTAGAATTTACAACTATGGTAATTCCAATTTTGTGTTCTTTTTGTTGTCTGCTCCATTGCAACAAACCTTGATCTCCAACCAAATCATAACCTATGGAATTCCACCCATAACTCAAATCCCATTACATGCACTCTTCCATTTTCCTTGTCTCTTGTTGATCACCGTACAAGAGATTTGTTCTTCAAATGGTTATACAACTTTGCACTTGCAATTGCGCCGCTTCCAAAAGCTTCACGATCGATTTGAAATTTGCTTATTAGCAAGCGCCCGCGCCCACGACCAATTTGTGTTTTGTTTCTTTCTTAATAAGAAATTCTGCCATGCTCTCCGACTGTCGTGCACTCCTCTGTGTCGGCGATCGTATCAATCATTACGAAAAATTCTTGGGGGGTGCACTTAGTTCTACTATAACAAACCACGTGTGAACAAGTGGTTTCTAATAAACTATAATTTCAATCTAAAATTTTGAACATTGTTTAATAATGACTATAGCTTTCTATTGCCAAAATTTCCAACTCAAATAAAATATGAAATGATTTCTAGAAGAGGTTGAAAATGAACTAAAATGGCATGTTTTTCAACTCAAATAATTATAGAGGACACATTTAGATGACCATTGAGTCAATATTCAACTCAGAATGAGATTTCAATAATGAGTTATTTTTAAGAATTTTTTGTTCATTTTTTAGACAATTTTTTCTTATATAATATAGGGGTGTGAAAGTTATTTTTCAGTTCTACAGTGTATCTTTTTACTTCAAAAATTTGTAACTAATTATTACTAACAAATAAAAATATCAATAATTCAAAACATAAACCTTCAAAGTAAGAGAATCTATTCATATTTTTTTAATTTTGTTTTATTTAAAATTCAAAAAGTATATAGGGGGTCCAAAATTTTGTTCGCACGTGGTTTCTAATGGACACTCTAAATGATGCCCCCCCCCAATTCAGGCCTATAAAAGGTTGTGAGTTCCCCCTGCCCCCTACAATTAGGAGATTTCTTTTTCTCATTTTTTGGATCTGATGAGGCACTATTGGTGCCATGTCAGTGCCACATCAAACTGGCGACAGTTTTTAATTTTTAATTTTTAATTTTTTAATATATATATATTTTTTTTTTAATTTTCTGTGCTTGCACTACAGGGCTACTGAAAATAAAAAATCGGCAACCTTTTGCAAGCCTGAAACTTTTCCTAATGAGCACCGTAAGCAATTCCAACCTTCATTCCATCTCCTACTTCAAAATCCCGCTTCAACAGCTCGAATTCAACTGATCCGCACTTGCTCTTCGACTGCCATATACTCCTCTGCATCGGCGATTGCACCAACAACACCACAAGCAATTTCAACCTTCATTCCATCTCTTGCTTTAGAATCCAGCTTCAATAGCTTGAATTCAACCGATCCGCACGTGCTCGTCCTCCAGTCAAGTTCTGTTGCAATTGGAAATTCTCTGTGTGCATCGCTCGTCCACTCTTTGCGCCGGCAATCCTCAATTTCACACTTCCGTAAACAGATTCTCAAGCAACGCAATCGTCCGGAATCGCTTTGGTGTTTGAATAACCGAGTTGAGGCACTACAAGAAGATTTAGGTTGTTAGATTTTACTTCCCAATCGGATATCTTCCACAATCTACTCTGACTCTGCTTCATTCTCGTCAATCCTCACCGAAATGCATCAAAATTTTCACTATTGTAATGCACTTCTAGAATGGATCTCTCACTTGATCAATTTTACAACACTACAAACCTTTCATCCAATTTCAGACTCGCCACATAAGATTTGCTCACTAGACAAACGCAAGCCCGACAAGTAAAGAAAACACAAGAATCCAGAGAACACTCACAAGAATACAATAATAAAAAATAAGTAATCCCTAAAACAAGCAAGACAACAATTAACAATTCAAACACACAATAATACAATAAATATATATTGAGACTTACACAATGCCATCATGTTCATTTCTTTCTACATTTTTATAGTTTTTCTAAAAAAATGAACAAGTGTAACTTTGAAGAGCAAAGTCAAATAACTTTGTTAGCTCTAATATATTACACATTTATGTTATAGTGGTGCTAAAAAAAACTTAATCCTATCTATTTACAACTATGGCACCAACTTTTATCTCAGCTACAAGTTAAAGGATGGATTTCATTTGAAAAAACTACTTAGGGTATTACATTTTGCCCTCCCTTCAAGCTACAATTCTATACTCATAATCATTTTTTTTTGCCTTGTATTGTTTGATTGATTGATGCTCCAATCATGATTCTTATTGAGGTCTTTGGACTGGCAACACTAGCATTAGATGTCATTTCAGCCAAGGAAAGGGCCGTTTCAGGCCCATTTCCTTAGTTGTTCCATATGTAGGGAAAAAATGCCGACCTATTAGAATATTAATTTAAAAAAGGGGGGTGTTAAATTCTTAGATTGCGCGCAAAAAAAATTCAAAAAAAAAATTCATTAACCCTTAAGTGCTCCAACGTCCATATTCTGGACGATGAACAAAGGGCTTGTAGGTGTTGTTTCATCCAACTACCTTCTCATTCATCGAATGTAACACTTTAATCTTGAAAAGACAACCTTCTTTTATGCCCAATTTCATGAAATTTTGGTAAATGGTATTACTGTACAAAGATATAAGCAAAAATGTGTCAAAATTTGAAAAAGGATTGAGGCATTAAGGGGTTAAAATTTTTTTCCCAATGATGTGGCCAAAGTTTGTCCACGTCAAACTTTTGCGCCACCGCAACAGTGGCGCAATTCCCTAGTTTCCACAGCCATGAGAACTCACAACCCTTTATACCCTTGAAAAAACATCTAATGTTTGCCCCCATAAATTTGTTTAATTTAGAATGTGAGAGCACATGCATTTGAATATGATCTTTGGCAATAAAAACATAAGTATGGATTGTATGTGTGGTCAGGATTTGTTTATTGCATATATAATAAGTGCTCAACTTTGATTTCAAATGTTTGATAAGCCACATTTAGAAACATAAGCATGGATTGTGTGTGCGTTCAGGATTTGTTTATTGCATATATAGTAAATGTTCAACTTTGAACACAAATGTTTGATAAGCCACATTTAGATTGAGGTTATTTCTAAAATATTCGGCAAGTACTATTTGAGCTTTGTCCATAGCTACATCTATGTAGAATTCTTGTTTGTGTTTTGACGCTTCCAAGCCATTATATTTTTTGATGGCATATAAATTAGCTTGATGTGTGCTCATCAAAAATTTATCCAAAAAGTGCATTGAACTACCCAACCCTAGCCTATGTACTCATCTTCTTCTACATCAAATAAATTGTTAAATATTCTCATTTTGCCTTCTAATTTGACTACAAAAGGTTTTACTTTGAACCCCTAGTGCATCTTCTTCTAGAATTGTGCTCGGTTTAACAATTGTGCTATTTGGGAGCACTAGTGCTACAGATGTTGAGTACCATTCTCAATTGCTTAGTATTGAGTCCTAACTACGATGGATCTTTTGCTTTTGCTTTGGACTCCACTAGTTGGCATTGGAGTCTATCAGGTTTTTGCATATACTCTTAGTAAGTTCCTAGATGCATGGTGACTTCTAACAATTGAATCTTTATTTCAACCACTTTCATGATTTGTTTGTGTTTATATGTGACACTGTAAGAAACCTGCGTTTTAGTTGGCGTTTTGTAATTTTTTCAGACGGATTTTAGGTGACATTGGAAAAAACAACTTGTGTTTTTTCACGTCCAAGTTGACATCCAGATGTAATATTGGACGTGAAAAAACACAAGTTGTTTTTCCCGACGTCACCTTAAATCTATTTGAAAAATATACAAAACGCCAACTAAAACACGAGTTTCTTATAGTGTGACTTGGGCTAACTTTGCCATGCTTTGGGTCTCCTTATCTATCGTAGCATGATCAAGTGACTTGTTTCAATTGCCCCCCCTCTTGTTCCCAATCAAGAAATTGTTGACCACCAATAGCTAGTAGTTAGAATATTTTAGATCGTAGTGTCCACTGCTTGATATCTTCTTGCTAGTTTGATGTGTAATGTAGTGAGCAATGTGTTTTACAAGTTAGTAGGAATGTAGAAACAAAGAATATCATCCATTTCCTTTTGATGTAAATGTTTTTTTCATAATTAATGGTATATTGGAGTGCTTATCGAATAAAATTTGTTCATTAGATGTCGTATAGATGATCTGAGCATATGTCTTTAATTGATGTAGAGTTTTCACCAATTTACGTCAATCGGGGATAGTTTGTCTTGAGTTCCTAATCAAGAGTGTCACTCACAATTTGAATTTATGGATCAGTCAAGAAGTTGTTTATGTCAATTTCCATAGACATACTTTGTTGAGAGAGAGTATTGACTACAATGTGTTGTTTGCTTAATACATGAATTACTTTGAAATTGTATTCTGGACATGAAAATCATAATCCATTGAAGTATTGTACCAGTTATGATTGGTTAATTGACAAAGTAGGCTATGGTTTTCCACAATAAATTAGAATTTAGTTTCTAGTAAGTGATGGTAGAACTATTTAACTATTAAGATCATAGCTAATGTTTCTTATTCAATTGTTGAATAACTTTGTTTTGCATTGTTCAAGAATTGGCTTGCATATGTGATGGGTTGATCAACCTTCTTAAAGAGTTTTGCATAAGCATGGCTTTAAGCAATATAGAATGTGTCAGTATAAACATGAAAGGTGTGTGTTTAATCCAAAGGGAGCAAAATGAAGTGTTTGTATATGCTACCTTTATAGTTTGGAATGTTGTCACTACCTTTGGTATCCAATCTATATTGTTGTTGTAACATTTCCGATTGAATGCGGACATGTGTGATGATTTATGCAAACACTGTATGAGCATTTGATTAAATTGGATAATGCCTATAAAGCATTGAATCTCAATCTAATTATTTTGGTAGTGCTATGTTTGGAATGTTGTGTATTTTATTGAGGTTGGAAAATTTTCCTTGCTTGTAAACAATATAAATGAGAATGACTCCCTAGAAAAACAAAAAATTGTACCCTTCTTTGTTTAGACTAACTTTGTATTATCTGTAGGTTTTCAGAATTTGTTCCAAAAGTTTCATATGATCTTGATCTGGCTATAATTTATACCGTTATCAAGATATATTTGAAAGATTTTCTTTAGAAATGATCAGAAAAACATTTCATGACATGTTAGTATGTTACTTACTTTGAATAGCATGCATTTGAACTAAAAATGGTCCCCGTTTGGTGGAAAATGTTTTTTTTGTCTCTTGTAGCCATTGTAACTGGATAGTTTCTTCAAAAACAACCAATGAATGAGTAAATTTGGTGTTTGGCTACATCTTCAATGATTTCATCCATGTGTAATAGTAGATAGTGATCTTTCTATATTGCAACATTTAATTTTTGAAAATTGACACAAATTTATAATGTTCCTTTTTTCTTTAGTATTATCACCAATAGCAATAGGGGTCACATCAACACAACCACTAGAGAGATGAAACCAACTTTTAACAACTTATCAAACTCTTTTTTGACCTTTTTGTATAGTTTAGATTCATACAACATTGTCATTGTTATGTTGGTCAGACTCCATATTTTAAATCAATATGATGTTTTGTAATCTCTCCTAAAATTTTTTTTTGGTCTTTGTGATTCCAAGAAAATACACTCTTATACGTATAAAAAAGTTTAATGGCTTCTCATTCTCATTTTAGTGGAACATTGAGATTTACACAAATGTGTTGTGAATTTTCTTCAATTTCAAGTTAATCGTTCCACCTTTCCTTTTGATCTAGGTGTCCAACCATAAATGTACTATCTATGGAGAAATTTAATGACTAAGATCTCTCATTGATCACTACCAACTTGGTATGAACCTCATGAGAAAACACAATTATTATGTAATTTTTTGCTAAATATCTCAATTTTTGTTTTACGAGGTAAGTTGTGTCCTCCGATTGGAATGGTATATTGATTTGCAATTGTTAGTGCTTTTGGAGTGGCTTTAGTTGCAAACTGTCTACGGCTCAAGCTTTCTGTCTTTGAAAATGAGTGACCACAAGTGTACATATTTCTTTCACTAGGCAACCTCAATGAAGCAACATATGGAGAGGCTCATCAAATGAGAGTTCCAAAGTTAGCACAATAAGCTTTGTAGAGACTACAAGGGTCATTGCAAGAAACACCCTTCTATTTTTTTGTAGCGTTTTGGCTTATTCTGCATTTCAACCCCGCGGTACTATGAATAATATGTAGCAGAACAATCTTAAATGTTGATCGTAAAAATCAATGGCTAAAAGTATCAGTGCAAGTACTATGGACTATTTGCAAGTACTGAAAAAATACTATGGAAAAAAAGATCAATTGTCACAGAAAATAGAAACAATTCATGAGTTATAAATTAATAATAAATAGAAAATCACGGATAAAGAAAGCTAAAAATAAGTCACTTGTGAGGACTTAATGGTGATCAAATTTCACCAAAAAAATGAAGTTGATGCCATCTTCATTGTTCAAGAATGCTTGTGCAAGAGAATCCTATTTGCATGGACCTAAAGGACATAAAATAATGTATTTTAAAATTCCCCTTGGTAGGCATATGGCTTAATGGCTACCTATTGTAGGAATAAACCACCAAAATTTCAACTCTAGAGTATTCAATTTGAGTACACCAAACATAGTGAAAAACCCTAAACCTCAAAGTGTGACAAATTAACAAAATTGACTTTTAAATATAAAATGAATTTTTTTTAATTTCTAAAAAATAAGTGATCTGATTACCATCAAGTAAAACATCTCTAATTAGAATTTCATGTTTATTGGACTTGTACTAAACAATATTTAATGAGGTTTTTCCTCATATAGCTTATATCACTTCTTGCAAGATTTGTCATTGGAAGAGTCATGTCGTCTTGCAACCCATCCACTACAAATAGCTTTAAGTGTTAGGAAATTAAATGCAGCACCAACTTATACATAGTCACATGCGATGATTGGGTTCAAACACTCATGCAAATAATTGGGTTCAAACATTCATTCAAATTTCTTAATTGAATAGGTTGCAAGATATCTGCTTTTAAATTTTGAAAACTGACAAGTTTCTCAACACATTGTGGGACTAAATTATCTAACTTTGAACCTTCTTAAATTAAATTTTTTGCATTACAAAATTTTGAGCCTTGAATCTTTATTGTGGGGAATTGAATTGAGAGCTGGGGGGAGAAATTTAAAAACCTTAATTTTTATTCTTTAAAAAATTATTAAAGAAAAAAAATCTAAATGATTTAAATCTAAGATAGAAGGAAAATCTAAATTATTAATATCTTTGAAATGTAATTAAAATTCACTAATTCCAATGGTGAGATTGTTCTAAGAAGCAAACTAAACAATGTGGAATTGTACAAATTATTTTTCCAAGAAGATGTTGTAATTGCCCAAAGAACAAGATTGTCCATAACTTTCTCATAACAAATCAAAATGGATTGAATCAAAGCTTTTGATTTAGAGAAAAATATAACCTATGAGGGAAAAAAATTCAAAATTCAAATTTTGAAATCTTTTTTTACCCCCTCTCCCTTATTTTGAGCTTATTTGGGCATAACTTTTGTTCCCAAACACTAATTGAAAAAAAAATTATATTCCCATGAAGCTAATCATTTTTTCTATCTTCAAAATTGAAAAGAAAATCATAACAAAATTCAGTCTATAGGTACCTACCCAAAATCCCATTCGTCTTCCAAAGGGGTTAAAAAACCAATTGTTTCAATGGATAGCAAAGAAATCACAAATACCCTTTGTAGCATGCCATATTCTAAAGATGTTTGCACCTACATTCCATACTTAGAAGGTGAGGAAGTATTCAATTCATCAAAGCAGAAGTTCAACCTATTTATTGGTTTAATTCATTGACTTAACAAAGTAAATTTTTCACATCTACAAGTACAAATAAGATATACTAGAATTTAAGTTGCAAATTTCATGGATGACACTTTGACATCACCCCACATGAAGCACAAACTAGCATGGAGATACATTGTGACACATTTGAGTGGCACATTATCCACATTTTTGTAAAGTCCAAAGAACAAAGTTGAAGTGTAGTTACACTATAAGAAACCCGTGTTTTAGGTGACATTTTGTAATTTTTTCAAACGGATTTTAGGTGATGTAAGAAAAAACAACTTGTATTTTTTTGTCAATAATCACGTTCAATATAACATCCACATGTTATATTTGACGTGATTTTCGACAAAAAAACACAAGTTGTTTTTTCTGACATCACCTAAAATCCATCTGAAAAAATTACAAAACGTCACCTAAAACGCGAGTTTCTTATAGTGTAAGAGGTTCTAAAGCTATCATTGCTTCAAGAGTAGAGACTATCTAGATGATATCAAGTATTGTACATGTAATGGGTCCAAAAGAGTCTTATATTCTCATTGAGTTGGCTTGAGATCCTTAGCGTATGGCTAATGATGATTAATGCTAACCTCACTTGCAAAGAGATTTGAAGAGGTGGGGTTCTACTTCCATGAGCGATCATCTATGTCTCCACGTCATCTATTCATATCCTTAAAGTTGTTTGAGCTAGTGTTCTAGATTCACCAAAGACCTCTTCATGCCAATAAAGCTCCATCTAATTGCAATGGAAAGACCATTTGCAAGAACGAGAAGGCACTATAAAAAAACCCTATGTTTTTTTGAATGTCTAACCATGGACATGAATGTTTTATAAAATATCAAGATGTCAAAGTGAGAATGGTCCTGAAAGGTAGATTTCTATAGATGTTGCGTGGAACAATGGTAAATTACTATAAAAACAAGTTCATGTTTTATTTGACATGAACATATACACAATGATGTATTTTGGAATGTCTAAAAAATTCTACCATGGTAGTAAGCAAACCCTTTTTGATTGTGGGAAGTCTATGAAAGTTATTGTGGGCTACGATAAAATGCTAACTAGATGTAAAAAACATAGCAGAAGGGTAGCCATGTGGCATGCTTTGCAACAAAAAGGAAATAGATGAAAAGAAAAGCTCTTTGTATAAGTGGGGTGGTAGAAAGTAAAACAACCCATATGGGATATGTAAAGCAAGAATTGTATTCAAATTAGAATTTCTTGAACAACTTTGAAAAGTCTAGCGTTCAAGCTCTCATCTTCAAATTATCCCATATCTTTTCAGGATTCATGACGGACAATAGATTTCATTATAAATGCATCCTCTCTATCATTCATTCTTACTAACTGTAATTGAAGTAATTCCTTCAAAAATTCTCTTGATGGTTTATAGTAAATTTTCTTTAATTCTTACTAAATTTGACAATTTTTCTTCTTAATTTTTTTTACTTTCTTTTAAATATTATTTTTCATTGCCCTTGCCCTATAGGTAAGATATTCACCAATTGATGTTTCAAAAAACGTCTGGAAGTTGAAATTGACATCTCAAAAAACAATATTAAAATTTCAAACAAGTGTAAAAGTGTGTTGACTAAGCATGTCACATCATCCTTGGTGGTTACCATGTCACTTTTTCCACTGCCATGTAAAGAGCCATGTCATGGACAAATCGAATAAAAAAATTCCCACTTGGATTTCCTTGCCTATAGAGAGCTTACATATTGCTAAGGTGGTAGCCACATGGCAAGAATATAGCACTTTCAAAAACCATAATTTTGTAGATGTCAGTTGAAATCATTTGGATTTCAAGGCATGATATTTGAGATTTTGGATGTTTTTTGCCATATCAATCTTGATGCAATTTTTTGGACATCATTGTAATAGGTAGAGACATTTGAAACAATGTCCAAATGTCTAATTGGGTGCATTTAAATAGACATGGTTTTCTTATAGTGAGGTGCCTACAAATAATCACCGCAATCAATGGAAGAATGCCCCAAACAAGATAATAACTATTGTCAAAGTAAACATTCTTTTGTACTCATAACTAGGAGCTATCATACTTTGCAATCTAGCATGGAGTAGAATCTAAATACAAATTGTATTGGATTATTCTCTGCAATTCTCTAATTTGCACTGTTTGTACTTCACTAGTATAGCATCTATATCTCTTAGAATGTGAAGGAAGTGCATTAGCCCCTGAGCACCCAAGAGGCCAAAATCTGGCCTCTCTATTTTGAAAAACGTTCTTGTTTGACCATTATAATCTTTTGAGTAGTACGGTCAAAGGACAAGTCCTTTTCTCCACACCTCTTGGTCCCTCTTGAATATCAATCGGTACAGTTGGATTATGTGGATTTCTTCTTAGAAGAAAGCTTGAGTGGATTGAAGTGGAAAAGGTATGGATTTCAGTGAATTTGCTCTGGGCACTCAGGGGTTAGAGGAGATTTGGAGGTCAGAAGGGCCGTTTCAGACCTTTTCTCGACATTGTTTCCTTGTCAGTCCGAAAACGGCTGTTGTCAGATTTATTTATTTTTTGAATTTTTTTTGAAAATTTTAAAATGAAAAAACAAGTTGAATTTTTATTTATTTTTAAATTTTAAAAAATTGACGTGGCAGTTGCCGTGCCATATTAGGCAGCAACTTCGGACTGTTGCGAGGCTGTTCCCAACCCAGGGGAACTCACAGCCCTCCAAAGGACCTGAATCCCCTCTAATGATGTAAATTGCAAACATCTTTGGTATATCTTTTGTTATTTTTTGCAAGGTGGACTACAAGAAAGACAAGTTCATTCATGCTTTCAAGTTCAATATCAATGAAGTAATGAAACTCCTTAAAGTTTTTAGGATGATTATGAGTAATGTTTAGTATGTCTAATCTTGCAATATGATTTTTGCATAGCATTTGAATAATGTAATACTATAATTTTGTATCCTTATATAGTTATATATATCTATTAGCATTACCTCCCAAAGGTTCGTGACTATATTTTCACCAAAATTGCTCCAATACTGCCATTTCTAGTACGTGTACCAAATTTTGGAACACACACACATTTTTAGACACATGTAATCATAGAATCTTGTAGTGTGTTGATTTGAAAACATGTGGAAAAAATTGCAGAAATTTCCATCGTGTAGATTGCAAGATATGAGCTTTCAAATTTACAAAAATCTTTTTTTTGGCCTCGTGAAAACTAGGATAGCTGCTCTTCACAAGCTCACATTTGTATGAAAAAATGTCCAAAATTGTGGTGTTTCTTTGTATTAATTCTTCAAGGTAAGTTGGCTACATACTTGAAAATTCAGATCATTTGGAATTTTACAACATATAGGAAAAAACTAGTAAGAAAATAATAGATAATGATTCAAAATATGAAATTGCTAAATTTTTTGTTATAGAATTCAAAAATGCCAATCCCAATTGTTGTAAAGTTGTAATAAAAAAACTGCATTCTATGAGTTTATTTTTTTCAAAAAATATTGAAAATTGAGTAAAATAAAGGACTTCAAAGTCATTAGAAGAGTTATTAGGCCATTGGAAGACCTCGAGTTCTCCGACGTTCCTAGACTGTGGGAACGTTGCAGAATCAACAGTCCGACCTAGCACAGAGACTTCCAAGTCGAATTGCATTAATGAATTAATTTAAAAATAATTTTTTAAATAATTTTATAAAAAAAAATTTAACATTATTTTTTATTTTTTTAATAATTAATTAATCAGATTCTCCGGCCATGGTTTGTAGCATGGGGAACTATGGCCAGAAGGTCTCTCACAAGCCTCATTTCTCTTCAAATGTTATTTTAGAGTAGGAAATCCATATCTACTTGCAATGGAATTATTCAAAACTTTCTACATCTGTATAAATTTAGAAAATCAATTTCAAATTTTTGTTTCAGAAAAAAAAGATTTTTCCTAATCTACCCAGATTACCCATTTAAAAAAAATCCATTTTAGGCCATAACTTTTGGCTCATATTTTCAAATGTCCTCAATTTTAGTGCAAAGATATTCTTTGTCCCCACCTTCCATTAAAATTTCAGCCTTAAACATGCAAATATGTAGTCACATATATTTGTCCAAAATTTCTATGTTGCCGAAAAACACAGTTTAGTCTTTTAGGGGTTAATTGTGTTTCAAATAGAACTCTTTTATCCAATTCTATACTTTTTATAAATGGTACATATGTAGACTTGTATTTGAAGATTAAAATTTTTTATTTGAGCAATCTTGGATTTCTTTGTACTATGGCAAAAGCTTCATTTGCATAGATCACTAAATCGTAAGCCTTACATTAGAGATAAATCGAGCCGTAAAAAGCAATTTAGAATCAGATAGTAGTTAGCACACTTGATGCTTTTGTAAAATATCCGAACACCAATTTTTTCTTTACTTATCACAATTTGTTCTTTGGATTGTGCCACACTTCTATACCTTCATTTGGCAATTTGGTATTGAGACAAGATTTGAGGCTCAAAAGTTTCACGACCCACAAAAAATGCAATTCAAAGATAGGAAAAAAATAGGGCTCAAAATTTTTTACTTCATGTCATGGTAATGCAATGAAGCTTACAGGTATTGCAACAAAAAAAAATTAGGGCTCCTACAATCATAGGTCTGTAGAAATAGTTTTGAAATTTTACTATTAGTAGTAAATATTTGAAATATCTCTACTTTTCACACTATAGGCCTCAGAAAATTGCAATTTTTTTTGTAATTGATGCTTATTACTTATAAGAAGTATACTCACAATTCTTAACCTTGTATTTTTAGTCTCTCAAACTAGCGTCATTGTTGAAAAATGGGCCAAATGGAAGGCAAGATTTCATAACTTTTAGGATAAACCTATTGGTAGGAATTTTCCAACAATATATCATAACTACGCCTGAGTTGGAAAATAACTTTGCTTGTAGGCCTTTCTTAAAAAATTGACAATATCAAGTATTGAATATCATTACATTTGAGATTACCTTGACACAAAGCCCTTTCAACCTAATATTGCATTTCTATTTACTACCACGGAAGTGAACATTTGACAATTGTTTTTATCGATGATATTGGCAAAGACAAAGGCAAGGACTTTCAACACCATCTAGGAATTTTGCTCACTTCTTTGGCATAAAAGAGATTGTCCTAAGTATATTTATCCAAAAATGTGGGAAGAGCTAAAAGGACACTAATGAATGGACAAACATGTCTTTTTTTAGTAGAAAATGAATGATATTAATTCATACTTGTATAACTTTGTTAACAATATATCAAAATATCTGAATTGAGCCATATTAGTTTTATTCTAATGAAATTAAATATTATTATTATTTAAAGGCAGCAAAGTCAAGTTTTGACAACACTTTAAGGAGTGCGCAACGTGTACCCATTTGAAAGTTTCAAGTTTTCATAAAATCTAGACCTTAAAGCTAGATCTTGAGAAAAAATAAATATTGAAACAATTGTTGGCCACATGTTTGGCCCTCTTTGAAAGGGAATGATAATTAGGTTTTGACAGTCTCATTCAAAATCTAGCTTTGATGCAGCCTACTACTATCATCTTTTTTATTGTTCTAGTTGCCAGACATGTTTAGAATTGTTTGATTCACAAATTTGTTTTTACAATAGAACAAAAAATTGGGGAATATTTCACATGTATTGCAATCAATTTATTTTCAAGAGGGATAGAAGGATTAATTTATAGATGGTTGTACCAAAAATATACAGCTTCCATTGTTGTTCTTAGGAAGAGATTATCCTTGTTCATATGGATGTTGAGGTAGTTCTCTTAATTCTCTACTTGGTTGCAATGGTAATCAAAATCATCAACTAAGATTGTAGAGTAATGAATAGACTTAGTTTGCCATGTGTAGAAACTACATCATGATATTTATCAAATTCATAAAATCACCACTTTTGAAACCAACTTCAACTATATTTTTTGCAATTTTACAATAACTAAGCTCATCTCATGCAAACCTACATAAACTTTTTACTACACGAGGAAGCAACAAAGCAAAATTAGATTCCGTATTAGAAATTATAGTTAGTTGGGGGGTTGTTTTCAATTTGCCTATTTGTGATTGAGGGCCAAAGATAATAAACTAGACCCTTTACCTCTATCTTCATTGCATCTTTTCACCTCTAATGAAAATACAAAACTTATAGATAATCAACAATGGAAGAAAATGAAGGTTTTGTGACAATAAAGAATAATTGCTTTTTTAGTTGTATGAGACCTTTGCAATTGGTGCTAATTTAGAGACTTGCATTTGATTAGGACACGTTGCTCTTGGTACAACGATGCTAGTTTGTGAGCCTAAAAGCGTGAACATGCGCTTTGTAAGCCTAAGGCATTGATTGAAAAAAACTTGAAATTTTTGAGGCCAACAAAGAAAAAAAATAGAGACATTTCAAAATTTTGATTTTGATTTTCATCCCTAAGACTGTGGACCTATGACTGTGGGTCTTGCCGGCATGCGAACCGTGCTTGGCTTGGCAAGCTAACAGACAACAACTTTAATTCACCTAGAGACCCATTTTTGTTCTTCTTGTGAAAATGTTTGTTCATGATCAAGCCCTTGAAGAAATTTTAAGGGAAAAAAAATATTTTAGACAATTGATGGAGGGCTCATGCGGTAAGCACTATGGTTACAAGAACAAGGAAATTTTTAGAATGTCTTACCTTCCAAATCCCCCAAAGGGCTTTTCAATGCCTAAAGTTTTATTTTCTTTTTATGTGTGGGGATAAGTGATGGGGTTGTGACACACATTCATGCACTCAAAAAGAAAATTTGAAAATTAAAAAAAAGAAAGTGTTTTCAGAGTACTCTACCCTAAAATCTACTAGGGAATTCTTGAGATGGAGAAGTCATGGAAAGAAACAAACAACAAATTTTTTTTCTTACTTTTACTTTTGAGAGTACAAAACTCTAAATTTCATAAGGGGTCTTTTGGTAATGAAATGGGGTTTCAAGGGATTACAAAGTTGCAAAAAAAGAAAAAGAAATAAAAACAAAATCTTTTATTTATTTTTCTTTTTAGAGTTCAAAATCCAAAACCCTTGAAGGGATTTCTCGATACCAAAAGGGATATTGTGAGGTGATTAAGTTGTAGAAAAAATACAAAATTAATTAATTAATTAATTAATTTTTAGTTTAAATGTTTTTGAGGGTCTTAAATTTTCAACCCCACAAGAAGTCTCTTTGTACTAAGAGGGTTTTCTTGAGGTGACAAAGTTCTGAAATAAATCATAAATAAATAAATAAAACTAATTTTTATTTTTAAATTTAAATTTAAAAATAAATAAAAGTTCCAAACTTCAAACTCCACCAAGGGTCTCCATACCGAGAAGGATATTTTTTGAGGCAACAAAGTTGCAAAAAAAATCTTTAAAAATAATAATAATAATAATAATAGCTGAAAGTCCTAAACCTTCAAATCTAACTCAGGTCTCTTTGTACTAAAAGGTTCTTTTTGAGGTGACAAAGTTACCAAATTTTTTTTGAATAAAAACAAAAACTTGGTTGAAAAATCTAAACTTCAACCAATCCAAACTACCAAGGTGGGAGGGTTTTGGAGAGTGACAAAGTTACAAAAGAATTTCAATAAATTTCAATAAATTTTAAAAATCTATTTATTTTTATTTTTTTCCCCTTGAGATTCCCAATCTCCAAACTCTACAAGGGGTTTCTCACTACCGAGAGACCCTTAAAAGAATTTGAGGTTTGGAACTTTCAACCCAAAAAGAGTTTATTTATTTATTTCAATTTTTTTGTCGCAATTGTGTTATCTTTTAAAAATCTTCTTAGTACAGAGAGACCCCTAGCAAAGTTTGGGGTTTGAGACTTTCAATCAAAATTAAAAATTAAAAAATTAAAAAAAATCCAACCTTTGTCACCCAAAAATAACCCTCTCAGTATAGAGAGACACCTAACAAGGTTTAGAGTTGGCAAAAAGTAAAACAAAAACAAAACAATTTTGTTTTTTAATTTTTTAATTTTCCTTGCAACTTTGTGACCCCAAGAAAACCCTCTTGGCATAGAAAGACCTCTAAGGGAATTTGGAGTTTGGGACTTTCAACAAAAATAAATAAATAATCAATAATTATTATTATTATTTAATTTGAGAATTCCAAACCCTATCACACGCAAAGGGTTTCTCGGTATCAAAAAGAGTACTGGGAGAGCCAAAGTTGCAAAAAAACTAATTATTATATATATATATATATATATATATATATATATATATATATATATATATATATATATATATGTATAATTTAATTTTAAAGTGCCAAATCTGAAAGCCTTCAATAGTTCTTTTGGTTCCAAGACTAGTTTGAAGAGGTAATGAAGTCAAGAAAAAAAATTGAAAGTTTAAATTTTTTAAGTTCAAAACTCTAAAATCCCAAAGGAACTTTTGGTATTGAGAGGGGATTCTAGATGTGACAAATTCACGGAATTTTTTTTTGAAAAAAATAAAAAAATAATAATAATAATAATAATAATAAATCCAAGGGACCACTAAATAATGAAAGGGCTTTTTAGGAAGTGATGGAGTTGTGAAATAATAATAATAATAATAGATTTCTTTTTTAAAGAATTTTGAATTTTTTTCTTAGAGTTTCAAATCCTTGACCTTTCAAAAGACCTCTCAATATATATGATATTCCTTGTTGTATTTTGTTAGTAAAAATCTTCTATTTTCATAATTTTTTTAAAGATCAGTCTCCAAAACACCCTCACCTTAATCCATGGTAATAGGTCCTAATTCAAAAAAATCCCCCCAAAAAATTCTAAAATTGGAAGCTAATAAGCTCAAAGGCTCTCTAGCTCATGCTTTTAGGCTCACAAAATAGCACCCCTAGCTCTTAGTATTATAATTGCAAATGACAATGGAGTTGTTTCTCATTCTATAGCCTAGTTAATTGGAGCTATGTTGATGTATTCTTTTGACATAGTTGATTTGTGGCACTTATTGCTATGTAGATTTTATTGATTTCAAAATTTTAAAAGTTCAAATATTGGTATTTAATAGATTTCACTTTTTTAGGAAATCTACATATTGTAAATTTTTTTGAATTTTATTAATAGAATTCATTACATAAGAGTACAACAACTTACAAATCTCATATGTCCAACCCCATATTATTCTTGACAATTGATATTATAATATAATTGGGAAAACTACAATCATTGTACAATTGTAGTCACTTTCAAGTCGAATAACAATCGCTTTTAGTTGTATTTAGATTTTTGTGATTATATAAGACCAATACTATGAATTCCATGAAACATAGACTTGTCTACAATTCTACATTGACAACTATGATGAATATTGGGTGGTGAATAGTTCACATTCATTTTGAATTTAAACTTTGTTACACTTATAAAATCCTACTTTTCATTCTATAATTAATTTTGTAATTTTCTTTCACTGTACATGTAAAATTTGGAGCTAATAACAAGGGCTACAATTGTAGGACAATTGTATAAGACACTTAGTTATTTTTTAACTAGTGTGGCAGTACATTATGTAAAAAATTGTATTCTATTATATTTTGTTAGATTTTAATTATAATAATATGTAAAGGAAAATGACAACACTTTAAGTGGCTCCTAGTTGACACCTTCTTACACATGCCATTTTTTAAGAAAAAAGAACTACCTAAGAACTTCATTAGTTTAAAGTGAATTTTTCAAATTATAAAATTTCCTTGCTATTGTTTTATTTTTTATTTTTCACCTTCTTAAGTTTCATTATGTCAAACTAGAGGATTTTTTGGAGTCTCAAGATGAAGAACCTCAACTAAAATCAGAGCTTCAATTTTTTTTGTTCCAATTGTCGAATTAACTTTTGGATCTTGCATTGTCATAAGAGCGTCTTTAAGAAGAAATTAGGCCTTCTTGGCTACCAAAACAACCACATGCAGAGAAACGATGGTACCGAATTCTTCAACATGATGGTCAAGTCTTGATGCTCTTATTGCAAATTAGATACGTTGAATTTAGCAACTAATAAGTAATAAGTTTAGACCTATTGAAGGGAATTGTAGTACCAATGATAGTTAAAGAGGATAGTCAATTTTTTAACTAAAGCATATTGTATAGACTATGTTGTTGTTATTTTGAAATGCATCCTCAAGTTCTTAAAGATGGAGTGACATTTATCTTATAACTCTATTTTTTACCTTCCATAGACAACTATTAAATCCTAGTCTTTATTTCTGTACTTGGAGTATTTTTCTTATTTATTTTTGTGTGTATGAAGTTGTAGAAAGATAAAATGATATTAGTTTGAATTTTAGATGAGATAAGTCTTTTAAGTAAAGATAAAAAGGAGTTGTGTGATCAAATATGTTCACCAATGGAAAGTTTTTCCCCCACAAGCTTGGGAATAGTATGGAGTTTGGGGTTGAAAATAGTTTTTGAGAGTCGAATGTAAGAAATAAGATATTATGGAGTGTTGTGTATCATGGTGTTGGATTTTCAAAAAGTTCTCACTTGTTTGATTTGGAGTTGTAATTCAAAAGTCGTGCCAATTTTAGTAAAAGAAGGTCTATTGTCTGCTATGTAAAGGAGTAGAGACTTCAACTAACCATAGAAGATGTATAGATTTTTTGTTTGCAATGAAATTCTAATAGAGTGTGCATTAGGAAAAATTTCACACCAAAATAAGGCTGCAAATTTTGAAGGCAACGATGCAATTACAAAAAAAAAATATTTTGTATATTTTTAATTTGGAAGCTAACATGGCACAAATACTACCGCATGAGTGACACGTCAGATTGACAAAAAAAATTTAATTAAAAAAAATGTTTTTTGAAAAATATATATTTTTATTTTTCTACATCTGCACTACGAGGGGGCCAAAAATTAGAAGTTCACGACCTTCTGCAGACTTCATAATTCTTGTAATGAAAAATTGTATTAACTTTCTATGAAGCTATCACTCATTCTATTTGAAGTTTTTATGAGTGAGTTGTGAATGTCGAAATAAAGTAGAGTTTGTTGCCTTCAATTTTAAGGGCAAAATTTTTGGGTGGTTATAGAAGTTGAACAAAGTGTTAGGATGATTTGAGATTTGAAGTAGAAGGGGAAAATTATATTAGCTTTCCAAAAAGCTATCACTCATTTCATTTGGACCTTTGAGACAACAATGGTGAAAAATCTAATGAGTTGAAATTGAAGTTGAAGTCGAAGGAGACATTGAAGACTTGTGAATTGTAGCTAATAGCTTTGTCTTTCATTATAAATTTTGTTGTTGTGTGCAATATGAATTAAACCATTGCTTAACTTGATTTTGTATTGTGGGGGGTTCTTCATATACATAGTCAAGACTTGTTCTATTCTCGTGGTGAAATTGGGTTGATGATTAATAATTCGTGAATTTGAAGTTTAGGATTCATATTCACCAACGATATTTTATGATATATTGTTGGTTTCATCCGTCTTATATCCTATGGTTTTTTATCCTTACTTTGACCTGTGAGCCAACTTAGAGTCCAAACATGATTAGCCAACAAAGAGTAGTTCTATGGCAGTGTAGAAGATTCAACAATCGAGTTTAAAAAATTTACACGACTACAATTTTTTATATTTCTAAGCCATTGCTAGTCATAGCCAAGATCCTTGTGATTTTGTGAGGCAAACCTCTCAGTCTCTCTGTACTTGACAATGAACATGTTTTTCTTGTAGGACAAATTATCAAATTTGAATTTCTAATTTGAATTAGGGACTGAAGTGAATTATTTTAGTAAATCTTAATAAATACAAAACTTACAACTAATAATTAAGAGAATTTTGTTTCATTTACTCGTTCATTTATCCATGGTTGGAGTAATGAAGGTATCAACTTTCATAGCAATATCATAGGCATTAATATTTTTTTTTCTAATAGAATCTTGAAGTGTAAAAAAAATTATAATCATCTCTACCCGTAAAGAGAGATTATCATAAATAATAATGCACAATAGTTCAAAAGTTACAAACAAAGCCTAATGAAAATGAGACATGTTTTAAAAGCAATACTAATATAATAAGGGACAATCATGCAGAAAAATATATTTTTGGTTTTGAAAGTGAGCACACCTTGGATGATAATGACAACAATGATCATATTTTGAATTATGATTACAATGATTATTATAAAACAATGATTATGAATGTTATTATGATGATAATGAATATATGAATCCATGGAAAACTCTTGATTTGGCCCATTTGAATAATTACTAGGCAAGATTTAAAAGAAAAAACCTCGTTTTGGTCTTCACTCCATGCATATTGACCTTTTATTTCAATTTTACTTCTAATTTAAAGAATATTGTCTTTCATTTTATTAAAAAGTGTTAGAAAATTCTTCTTACAAAACTAATAACACATTTTTACTTGAACATACATGTACTTCTAATACTCATGTTACAATTTGATCTTGACTATTTAAATTACGCTACAAACTTAAAATCCAAAACCAAAATCAAGTGTGTGATGACTCAAAAACATTTCTCATATTCTAATAAAATCCTACCTTGGAATCTAACAATCATCAATGATTGAGCATTGAAACTCGAAGCCTTAGTGTATTTGATATAAATTTCCTTCATTTTTACTTCCAAAAATATTCATAATTTCAAATCTTCACTAAATTTCTCATTCCTTGAAAAAGACACATAAGTTCACAAAAATTCTCAAATAGGGAGTCTCTATTTGTATTACAATTTAAAGGCCATTCTATTTGCACCACAATGTATTAATAGTGTACATTTGAAAGTTTTGAATATATACTACAAATACATATAATGTCCATGAAGTGGCGCAAATAAGATGTCCTACCTTCTATAGAGTGGCAAAATGAATCATTTGTAGAGAAGGATTTGAAGTTTGGCTACATGGTCATAGGGTCCTTTCTTTGGGGATTAATTTTCTGTAACTTAAATACACACGGTCAAAGGGCCACCACGGTCGACAGCCTTCTTCCTTATGTCAGTTTCGTCTTCCCCGTTTCGGTAACCCTAAGTTTCGTTTCCTCTTGTTCCTCTCCTCCCAGTGCCGTTTCTGCAACAAGCACATCAGCCATCGCCAGCACGCGCAACTTGCAAGAGCCGCGCCATGAGTTATCGGAGATGAGCCATCTCACATCCTCGATTCATTCCCGTAACTTAGAGCCTCGATTCATTCCCGTTACTTAGAGCCTCGATTATGCTCGTTTACACAAACACAGTAGCCTTCAGCTGATGTTTGCGGCGCCCTTTTCTGCCGGTGTTTGAGAGGCCATCGGTAGTTTCCTGGATTGGAAAAGATTCAGAATCGGGAGAGGTGAGATGGCCTCCGCCGGCGTGCTAAAAGAGCAGTCTGCGCAGTTGGAGGGAGTTCAGCAGACGGGTGCTGCAGCGCATGGTCTCGAGGATGGTGAGCATGTGAAGGAGGGCGAGGAGAGTGGTATGCTCGATACGAAATTGGATGTGAATGGGAATGTGGAGGCGGGGAAAGAGGAAGGGTTGGCCGCCGCGACGACGCCCGCGGTTGTGACAGATATCGAGAAGAAAAGGAGGCGGGCGGAGCGGTTTGGCACCGACCTCAAAATATCCGAGGCGGAGAAACGGAGGCTGCGAGCTGCGAGGTTTAATGATGGCACGAAGAACGGCACCACTGAAGCAGAGGTGAAAAGTCCAACTAAGGTGCCTCAGAGTCCTGCAAAGACTCTTTCGGCCGAGGCGAAGAGTGCTCTGATTGCGGCGGAGAATGCCAAGAGGAAAGCCCGGGCGGAGCGGTTTGGAAGCATCACTCAAGAAGTGAAAGTCGCCGGTGAAAGTGAGGTCGCCGCGAAACCTAAGCTTTCGCAAGATGAGGAGGCCAAGAAGAAGGCGCGCATGGCGAGATTTACCATGGCGGCGAAATAAGGTTCGGAGGGTTTGAGATCTGGTGCGACAAGGAGGCGTTTTCCTACTCATCTTCCTCATGTTTTTTCTTTTCTGTGCATAGAGGGCTTCAGGTTCGTCGTAGAAATTTTCTAGAGTCAGAGAGGTTATTCCTGTCCCTTGGATCACGGTTTTCTATGCATGCATTCGTTGCTGCTGCCTAGTCGTGCATGTCTGAGCAATATCTTGGGTCGGGAGTTCTGGTTATTTTAGGGATTGTTGTTTGACTTCGGTACTTCAGGGAGTTTTCGGAAGCTTGTTAGTTCTTGTGTCCTTCCAAGGTTGTAGTGTCCAGTCTCGGTTTATAGTGAGCTGCCGGATAGACTGTTGAATGCGAGCGAGTTGGTAATTCACAATGTTTAGGATTGAGTCGGCATTCGCACCATGGTCTAAGTATTCTTGCTTTGATCACATTGTTTCTGTTTTGTTACCTCTTTTTGACGTCTGGAATGGTTCTGTCTGCGGTTTCTTTGTTTTCGTATACTTGGTTTCCACTCTTCCTAAGAATGTAATGAATGTAGCTCACATTATAACAGCTTAAAAATTTTGCTCACTGGAAGTCTTGTTGTTCAGTTAGTCCAGTAGTGCTTTTAGAGAATTATAGTTTCTATGTCACAAGCCTACAGTCTCAGTCCTAGTCCTAACCGTGTGTTTAGACCCGTGGTTGTCTAGGCACACGGTCGGAGTAGATGATGTGATTTTAATGACTTATTCCTAGGTCATTTTGTGATAACTAAATGTGTAATAGTATATAAATGAGAGCTGAGCTGCCAGGTGTCTCTTCTCTTTGTCGGCCATATTAGCGTGTTGGTGTTTTGTGCTAGAAGCACATGATCAACATATGTCTTTTTCTGCTGGGTTAAGTTTTACACGTGTGTCTTGTGTGTCTTCATGTTTGTCCATTTGGGTGTAATCTTGTTGGTTGCCCTAGTGTACCCAAGGTTTCACTTCCCCTCTGGATTCAGGAGTCCTCGTGTTCTTGCAATGTTATGATGTTTCTGTTTGACTTGCTTTCGTGTAATTCAGGGGACCAGGAATTTCGTCTGTAGGTGTCGATCTTCTCAGGGTAGATTATTTCTTGGTTAGATACTTGTAGGGCACTAGGCAGAAGAATTGATCATTAGGTTCATCCTCTCTGAGATCTAGTCGATTTATTGGTAGAGAATCCACCGATCTCACATTTAGAAGATTTTGGATTAGTTAAGTGGTTGTGAACTAGATTTTAATGCTCTACCGAAAAGAGGTGGCCTAAAGAGAATTATGCTCAATCTGCTGTATTTTCAACTTAACTTTTTTGTTAAACTCGTGGCATTAAAATGCTGTACCTCAAATCGTACTCCAATGAATGAAGGATTATGCACCCAGTCGATCTGGTTTTCCTGCCAACTGTTGGCAAGTCTAATGAAGAGGACCTTTTTCCTGAAGACATTTTCTCGTAGGTTGTACATTGAAAGACTCCAGCAACGGGAAGGAGGAGAGCGTCTTTTGAGCAAGATCGTAATGGGAGAACTCCACAGCAGGAAGTTTTTATTTTAGCAAAAGTGAACCACCTTCAGATGTGCTCACGCATTGTTTCCTTGCAGAGCTCAGTCATACTGCGCAAGCTCTGGGGCACTCTTTCCAAAATAAGCAATCATAAGTGGTCCTCTGACTCATCTCAGCAGGGGATCGCTCAAAGTGAAAACCGTATCTCGTACTGCCTCCTACTGTTCACAGCTGCCTTGCAAGACTACTGCGCTTGAATGCACTTCACGAATGCTGGAGCCTAATCTGTTTCCAGTGGCATTTTTCATTCTCGTCTTCAGTAATTGCAATGATCTTGATTGGCAATAGGCTCCGAACTTGTGGAATGAGCTTTGATGTACAAGGAAGTTGTTGTGTCCAACATTGACCATGAGATTCCACAACAGTTTTAGAAGAAGAGATTTCTTCAATCTAATGTGCAGGTAAATGAAAACTGCAGCCCGAATCAATGCAAATCAAAGTGGTACATGTCTATGACGGATTAGCATTCATAAGATCTTGTATGTGTTCATTAGCCGTAGAGTTTGCTGCAGCATGAAAGTAAAAAACGTGCAAATTCAGAGCGGTGCTTTTGATATGAAGTTTTCAAATATTGCAATTAAGTTTTCTGTGTGCATATACCTCACTGCCATTTTTTGAAATGCAGGATGCAAAAAACATGCAAATTCAGAGCGCTGTTTTTGATATGAAGTTTTCAAATATTGCAATTAAGTTTTCTGTGTGCATATACCTCACTGCCATTTTTTGAAATGCAGGATGCAAAAAACATGCAAATTCAGAGCGCTGCTTTTGATATGAAGTTTTCAAATATTGCAATTAAGTTTTCTGTGTGCACATACCTCACTACCATTTTTTGAAATGACATTCACATTTCAACAATTACGGAATGAAGGACATGAAAAGCAATAAAACCGTCACTGTAGCCAAAGATGTGGTCCAACTCCAAGCTGCTACTGTTGCTCCAATTGCTGCAGAGAAACCACTGCCTGAAAACTGCCTTTTCGCAACACTGTTGATGCTAATGAACAGTGTTTTATTCCCATGGTTAGACACTGAATGTTGAACAGTCCACAACCCATCTTTTCCCCACAGTGACTAGTCCAACGTTTAAGGGTTAAGAACATTGACTAGCTTGAGAACAACCCCAATTTACAATCTGAATATCTTAGGGCCCTCTTGAAGAGGGGCACGTGAGAACAACCCCAATTTACAATCTGAATATCTTAGGGCCCTCTCGAAGAGGGGCGCATTTTCCAAAGGTATGTGCTTGTTTCACAAATCAAACCCCATAGAATATTATAAATGTGGAATTATAAATATTCAATTAAGATTGTAATTTCGGTGAATTTTTGAAGTAGCACCCCGAAATTACAAAATCACCCATAGAATACATTCATTTTGTCTAAAGTAAATGGTATTGTCTACCTTATGTCAAAGCAATAAGGTAGTCTACTCTAAAAGCAACCATGTTCTAAATGTCATCCTTATCTAGGAATGGGTGACATGTTACTTGAAATATCTATTATTGTCAATGATGGGTTAGATAGGATTAAATGGTCACTTTAAGAGCAAACTACCTTAGAGGCCAGTCCAATTGCCACAACCTCCTTCGTCTTTCATAGTAATTATTTTTTCAAGGTATAATTTGTTTTTCAAGTTAACAAAATAACTCTAAAAGCATTACAATCATGAGTCCAAATTGAGCTCCAAATGAAGGATATTACTTAAGTAGAGCATGTGATCATTTTGTAGCTTTTAAGACATGTAGGATATGTAATATTGATTTCAAATTGAGAGTGTTATGTGCAAGTGGCTTAGCATGAGTAAAAACTTTTTTTCACCATTGTATACCTCAGTTCTTGTACTTCCAATATTAAATATACAAAAGACACCATGTTTTGTCAAAAAATGGACTTTCCCAACTTTGAATCTTGAAAGGATGGGCCTATGACCATAGCCTTGAATTGTAAAACTCTTATTCTTTGTATATTCCTACATTGCAAGTATATATTCTTGAAATTCTTGATTTTTAATTTTTAGAGATAAAATTGCATGTCATTTGTAAGCCATAAAAATTAGCTTAAAAAATCTTAAATTTTTTCCATCGGTGAATGTAGTAAAATATCATGGAGTAAAATAATTTAGAGTGACCTTGGTTATAAACCCAAAGTTCCAATTGCAATAAAATATTAAATTTTCAAAATTTTCAAATTAGAGTTGAAATTAGACTTCATAAGCTTTATTTCTTGAGGTGGACTCAAATTCCAATAAAGATCAAATTTATGGTTCAAATCACATGAGGAACAAGGAACTTGAGGTTGCCAAAATACACTAAGTGGCGATCTGATCATAAGTAGAAAAATCAACAATACTACAACAAGATGATTTCCAACCAAGTTTGTTTTTCCATTATTTTTGAGTAGCAAATAAAACAATATCTATAGGATAGTGAAATTATATTCGTCCATTGGTATGGATGAAACATACAATGTGGATGGAAACACATATATTCATCTAAAAGTGCCTAAATTCATCTATAATAAAACAATATTGTTCCAAGATTTTGTAGCAACTAAAAATAGGAATTTCTTTTGTTGGATATTCCTTCCAAAATAAAATATCACTTCTAAGTAATAAATCCCCCCCCCAAAGCATTGTTTTTGCCACCGCCTTCTTCTAAAAGTGTACAACCAAGTCCCCCAAAAATTAGATAAAAAACTACTCCTTTCTATTTCTTATGGTGCTAAACATCATTTAAAGGCAATTTCTTGGTTTTCCAATAGTTTTTCTTTTTTGCAATACAAAGCTATAATCATTAGCCAAAGTCTCCTTCCAAAATTCCATTGGCCACAAGAATAGTCTTGTACCCTCCGTGAAGGTTAGATTCAACATAAATTAAGTCATTTTTGTAAAAAATCGCCAAATAACATCTATTGATTTGTGCAAGGTGACATGAACTTATCAAAATCTGGCATGGAAATTCCATTTTGGCACCTCTCTTCTTGCCAAATCAAGCCTTCACGTACGGTATCACAAAAAGATTCAGTGTTAAGGGTTAATAAGATAAGGGTTGATAAGATAGCTAAAGATAAAGATATATTTATATCCGGTACGTAACGGATGTAAGGGTATCACTCCGGGTATCACCTCTCCGTCTCCGTAACCACCGTTTGTCGACGCTAGGGTAAAGAAACTCAAAACCAAAGGTAGCTGGCGCTTCTCTCTGTCCTCTCCGTCATCTTCCTTTCGTTTACTGTATCTGTTTTTGCGTCTGTTTGCTGCATCGCCAGACTGACTCCCGAAGCTTATTCCCCCAACGTGAAGCTCTTGGGGTTTTACATCTCGAAGGACCGCAGGAGAACAAGTCGAAGAGGCGCCGACGAAGCGCCTGAGCCTTGGACTGGGCACCGTTGAGGAAGGTTGGTGGATGAAATTGACCACCTCGGTTGGGGTGTCGGGGTTTGCTTGCTTGCGAGAATGAGCGAGATGGTGATGATGTGATTAGAATATGAAAATTCTTCTTCTTCTTCTACTGTATATAATGGTGGTGAAGGGTGATGGTTGAATGAGGAAGACGACGAAGTTACTGCGGGGTGTGGGAGTTAGGGTTTGTTGTTGTTTGTTGTGTGTTTGGGGAGGTGGACGTTTTTTAAGGTATGGTATGGTGTAGTGGAGTTGAGTTGAGGAGAGGAGAGGAGAGGAGGATTGGTTGGTTGGTTGGTTGGCTGGATGGATGATTGGATGGTTTTGAGATGGTTTGATGGTTGGTTGGTTGACTGGTTGGCTGGCTGGCTGGCTTATGGGTGCTTGCTTGTGGTGACTCATGCGTTTGGCTTGCAGCTCATCAGAGGTTTTAGGGTTGGTGGCACAGCATGGCGGGCATAGGAGGGCTTGTGGGAGGAAGTGCTCTCGATGATGAATTGTGAGTGTTGTGGTCCGGGTGACTTGCAATTTTCATGGGCTCCTTTACCTGTGGTGGTGGACGAGTGCCTTTTCCCCCCCTTCTTTTCCTCGCACTTCTTGTGTTGGCATTGTCCCTGCACCTATTTTTTCTTTCTGGCAGTTGATAACAAAACGGAAGAACTACTCACTTCTTGGTGACTACTTGGACAACAGTTTTGACAACAGTTTTGAAATTTAAAAACAATGTTTATTTTGGAGTTCTTGGTCTCTCGAGGGACCTCGATTTCTTGGTTTTCTTCAAATAGAGCGTGTGTATCCTGACTGTTTCCTCGCGGTGTGCTTTCAGGAAACGAAGCAATGTCGTCCGCTTGCGGGGACTTCCGTTCAGTGCCTCCGAGTCGGACATCTCTGATTTTTTTAAGGGGCTGGAGATGGGGCCAGATGGGGTAGTTATTTGTGTCAACTTCCAAGGTGCGGTTTTCCCCTCATTTTTGTTCTCAATGGGGATTATTTTTCAGTCATTATTTAATTCCCAAGACATTTCCAACTTTGCTAGACTTATTCTTACTGCTGGAACTCTGTGCAGGAAGGTCAACCGGGCAAGCGTATGTTCAGTTTGCGACTGCAGAACTTGCAAACAAGGCCCTTGATCGGAACCGGTAAGCTCATTGATGATTTCCATTCAGTTGATTATTTTACATGGGAATGGAAGCGTTCATTTTTGAAATATACCGGTTTGAAACATATTTGTTCACTGTTCATTGTTCTCGTTTATTTCAGGCAACATATTGGCAGCCGCTACATAGAGGTTTTCAAGGGCCACCCAGCAGACATGCAGGTAAGTGTATACCCACATCTTTTGTACTCGCATTTCCTGTAGTGATGGGAGATTAGTGGATATCATTGAGTCGAGGATTTTGCTGGCAGGGAGCTTTGCGTATGGTGGGCCGAGGAAGTGGGACTGTTACTGGGAGTAGTGCTGTTGCTACGGGCGGTATTCTCAATACGGGTATCCCGGGTATGTCTGGTAATCCAGATATGCGCTACACAGGAGTGGTGCGCATGAGGGGAATGCCTTACAGGTGAGTATGGGATAATATTGATTGTAGTTCCCATCACATTTAAGTACGCTATTCTGAGCGGAAATCAACTAAATCACCAAATGTTGTACAAATGTTGATCACGGAGTCTGATTGGAGTAACATTGGCAACTGAGTATGAGATCTTGGAAGTTGACAAGCGGTTTCTGTTATTGTAAGCAGCTGTACATCAGCAGACATCACAGCTTTCTTCAAGGGAATGCAGGTTGTAGCTGATGGCATCTTCCTTTGTACTCATGCAGACGGACGTCCGACAGGAGAGGTAGTATGTCTTGAATATTGAGCATGATCTTCAACAGATTCTGTATTGATAGTGTTCTGGGATTTGGTTCTTAACCTTTGGTTTGGCCTGGCAGGCATTTGTTGAGTTTGCAAACGAAGAAACAGCTGCACGAGCGATGCAATTACATAGAGAACCGATGGGATCGGTGGGTGTCTGACATTTCTTCGTTCTTTGAGATTGTTAATAGTCTTATTTGTCGTGTCATTTATGCACATCACCATTCCGGCATTGTTTGATGATTCTGTGTTTGATTCAACAGCGTTACGTGGAACTCTTCCGAAGTACAAAAGGGGAAATGATGACAGCCGTGCAGCAGCGAATGTATGGCATGTTTTCTGGTGCAGGAGGGTTTTCTCAGTTTGGTGTCGGCCAGGTACGAGAAAGTTACTGGGTCTGGATTTGTAGTGGGCATTTTAGAACACCGAGATATTTTAAGGTCGTTAGAACTGTGAGACGTAAACTTTACTAGAGGTGGGTATTTGTGATTTCAGATTCCGGGAATGATGGGAGCCTTTGGAGTTCAGGGTTTGACGGGGATGAATGTAGCAGCTATGCAAGCCGCTGGCTTGGGGAGTATGGCGGGTCTTCAAGGATTATCTGATACATCTGAGAATGTTTGTATCAAGATGCGTGGGCTTCCTTATAATGCTGGTCAGAGAGAAATTATGGATTTCTTTGAAGGGTATAACATCTTGCCGAATGGCATACATATTGTGATGGGAGCAACAGATCGTCCCACAGGTGAGGCATTTGTGGAGTTCATTACTTCTGATGAAGCTCAGCGTGCCATGGAGCGCCACCGGCAGAACATTGGCTCACGTTACATAGAGCTTTTTAGAGCCACTAAGAGGTGTGTACTCCGTCCTTATGTGGATACTTGTGTCTCTTTCTCCTTTTGAAGGCAGTCTTGGTTATTTTAGATTGGACTGAGTATGAAATTTCTATTTTCAGTGTACTGACACAGATGCATGTTTTGAATTCTTGTTGTTAAATCTTACTGCAGTTTACCCTCTGATAAATTTGACTTCTCTTATACAGTGAAATGTTACTGGCTACTGGAGGATTATCTGGTTTTGGAATGGCACAACCCATGGATCCAAGCGTACAACTACTACTTCTACAGCAACAGGTATGGTTCTTGTTTAACCCCTAAATGCCTTCTGGTTTTGGACAAAATGCGCTATAATATATGACTTCTACAACATTTTCCAAAAGAAAGGTATAAGTATGATGATCTGAGATCATCTGTATAGTTTGAACTTGCAGGACAACATCAAAGACCTTTGTCAAGATCTACCAAGTTCCATTTTTTATTTATAGTAATTGTACTTTGGAATGATATGCTAGTGATCGTAAACGATCAACTTGGTTTAATTTTTCCACTAATTACCTAATTTAATGTGTACTCTATCTTAGAATTCACTATTGGCAATGAAAATTAACAAAAGAGAATTTTTTTTATTCAAAGCCAACTTGATTTTGGTTGTAGTGATACATTGCCTCGTGTATTTGAATCTTCCAAATGGATGAAAATAATGTCCAACGAGGTGGACTGCACACGTCTCCTCCCGATCTTTCCTCCCTTGGCAAAATGCTTGCAAGACATTAAAAATCACGATCATGACCGTTTGCATCGTTACTGGTCCCAAAGTTTCTAACTTCAGATCAGCATTTTCAATCACTGCAGGCAGCTGCTGGGGCGTTTGGAATGTCAGGACTGATGGGCGCTCAAGCTACAACAGGGAGCTGGGCTGATATGCAGAACGCTGCTGCAGCTGCAGCCAGCTTTTACCAACGTCAGGCCGCTGGCCTAACAGGCTCTGCTGGTTCTCCTGTTTCGTCATTCGACCCATCATCTTCATCCAAGATCCGGGGACTGCCATATAGAACGTCGGTATGAACTCTCGACTCTTCCCACATTCCCCGCTGTACATTGACAAAGTTATTAATGATAATCAGTCAATGTTAATCTAATAGGACAGCACATCTATACAAAGGTGGTTGTAAATTAATGTTAACTTAATGTTAATGATTCTGACATAATACTAACATTACTCTATCACTACAAAATCAAACGAACATGAGTTCTGCCCTTTGTGAAAATTCAATTTGGGGGAAGTCTTTTTTTATGAAGGCTTCTTGTCATTTCTTTGGTTTTGGAGATCAGATTGTTACTTGGCCTGATTTTTTGTTCTTGTGACTTTGATTGTTGATGCAGACGTAGTTTGTCCGGAAAAAGAAGCTGGCGTTCAATTGAGATGATTCTAGAGTGAGACTTAAATGAGTGCAAAGGGAATATCCCTTTATACTCGTCGTGGAGGGGATCGTCATTTCAGATTTTACTTCTGAGAGATATCTGGATCACATTTATCGTTATCCTTAGCACCTGATGCGTGATGATACTGTAGATGTTCCCATCGCCTAGTGAATGTGCGATTTTTTGTGTAGGACTACAAAATTTAGGAAAATCAGGTTGAGGAACTTTTTTCACAGTTCGATACCACATGTGGATACACAGGTTTCTTAAGTGAGGTATGTGAATTTGGCACATCACTTGTTGTCTTTTTCATTCACCAGTTGTCAGGGCAGCTCCTTGTGTTCCACCTTTTGAGGTAACGACACTTGTGTTCTATGCGTAGTTTCTATTATTAGAATGGCTAGTTTTTGTATGCTGGTTAGTATTAAAAGAGAGTGCCAACTCTTCCTGAGAATGCATCATTGGGATTCCGTACTCCAAAAAGTTACAGGGGTTCAAACTTCCATTGCCAGATGACCTCAAATTAAGAAAAACAGATCGTTGATCCCTCTCTAAATTTGCATATCCCAATTGTAATGACCTCTAAAGACCTATTCCATTGCTGTTTTTATAAACCTTGAAGTTCCTCTTTGTATGCTGGAATTTGATATCTCTCACCCTTCCATACAAAGCTTTATTGTTTCAGAGCGGTGGTCTGACGATGCTTAACATTGTATAACTACGCCATGTTCTTCCCCATGCTGGGAAGGTATTATGCCTCCATAGATGCTGGGAGACTTTCAGGTAATTCAAGGATTGAGGTTGGTTAAGGAGC
Organism: Rhytidiadelphus loreus; assembly: GCA_947034895.1. Classification (NCBI taxonomy): domain Eukaryota; kingdom Viridiplantae; phylum Streptophyta; class Bryopsida; order Hypnales; family Hylocomiaceae; genus Rhytidiadelphus; species Rhytidiadelphus loreus. Next base: position 31,348,152 of record OX344761.1, read on the forward strand.
CATATAAGACAATTTTGTTCATTGTAGTGGTTCCCTTTTCTGTAACTTAATTTTGGCTATGTGGTAACTCTTGTCAATATTTTGGTTGAGTTTCTTTGCAATCTAAGGGTGTATGGGCTCTCATGTCCCATAATCAAGTGTGATAGGGTTTAGGATGTTTAGTCAATGCATATTCATGTCCCATAATCAAGTGATAGGGTAGCATGTCTAATCAATCTACATTCATTGCCAATGCTTTATTAGGGAGGTTTGGGGGAGTAATTGACCACATAAAGCTTTGTCAAACATCATACACTCTGAGGTGTAGAGTGTGCTCATTACTTGAACATGACAATAGAGTCTCCATTGAAGATTAGTTGCTAATTGAAATTGCTATTACTTAAACATGACAATAGAGTATCTATTGAGGGTCTGTTACTATTTGAAATTGGCACAAAGTCTTCTTTATCCATATACCTCCACCAAAAAAAAGTTCACTATTCATCTAAGGAATCTTTATCATCTCTTTCATTTTTCGCATTTTTTGGTAGGCACTTTATGTTAGACAATATCCTCTCATTGACACATTTAGTTTCAGCCTAAGTATTCAAATTTCACTCCATTTGTCATCCTATTCTTAATTGCTCACACTTAAGGGCTCAAAATTTGAGCATTACAATTAGGCATTTGAGGATTAAGTAATTTTTGACAAAAAATGATGCAAGTTTCAAATTTGATGTAAAATTTCAACTCTTGCCGAATTTGATCTATAAAAATGATAGGAACAAAGAATATTGTGAAAATTTCACAAGTGATTATTTATTTACTTTAAACCTAAAAGTTTCTTATACAAAAAACACTCTCAACTCTCAACTTTCCACTATCAAGTTACATTTCTTAATCACATTCTTAATCACAAAACTGATTGATATAATTTGACATTTTTCACATACAAAGTAATGATTTGTCTGTATATATTTTTTTCCCATAATTGTTGGTGGAAAATTTAAATTAAATTCTGATTTCTTTGAAGTGATTTCTATAACATTTATAATTTACACATAGCATACTTTTTGTAGGATAAAAATGAAGATTAGAGTTAGAAATAGAAATCTATAATTTAAATTAAAAAATCACACAATTTTTTGTAATTTGGATTCTAGTATATATACAATACGTAGTAACAATCATTTATTTCTCCTTTTGAAAAAGATTCAAAACGTTCAAATAGAATATGATTAGAACTTGTTAGACTCTAGTATTTTAAGATTAATCCCTAAAGGACAAAACTAGAATTTCAATCAATTTTTCAATCTTAGGCAAGCCACTATGGGTGCAAATTTTGTTTGATTTTGATGAAATTTTTTGTAGCATTCTAGTATACCATTCAAAAGTTACATTCTCAAGTTAGAAGTTCATTAAAAGTTTGTTTTTGTACTCAATATTCAATATTTTTGAAAAATAATAAAATTTTAGGTGAAAATTTCCTATCACAACATTGATTATTATTGGGATTGACGTTTTTCAAACCTTTATGTAAGTTATTAATAATATAGTGTTTCCTGGCAACACTTTTTACTTGCTTTTATTATATAGTTTTTGCAAGAATGATTATGAAGTATTTTCTGTTGAGTCTTTTTACACATTCAAAATGTGATTTCTCAAGATTATGTCTTTTATTACAAGTTTTAAGACATACTCATTTTTCTATAAAAAATTGAAAGTTGAGAGAACATCAAAGAGTTGAAAGCTTGGTTGAAAGAGAGCATTTGTCACTTTGATAGCTAAGATCATGCAATCTACATGATCAAGTCTTCCAACAAAAAGTCTACACATTTCTATAGTATTTATGTAAAATTATGTCTAATTAAAAAAAATTCTAACTTTTTTTTCACTTTTTCTCAATGCACTTGGAAAATAGCAATTTTGGGTACTTTCTAGGGTAATATAGTCACATGACTTATGACTTTGATTTTAGAGTTTAAGGTATAAAGACCCAAAATCACCTTGAGCCTAATTGCAACTTGTATATTTGGGCCCAATTGCATCTTCTTGTGTACTAATTTAGTGAAAATTAAAAAGGATTGACATTTTCATAACTTCAGTGTAGAATTAGGGTTGAAAAGGTTGGCATTGGATACACTTTTATAAATTTTATGAAGACAATGGTTTAAATACATTGAAAATAGTTAATTTATTAACCTACAATTTAAAGGGATGCTTTTGGATTACCACTACAATTGTATAGGAAGTTCAAGGAACTAAATTAGAATCCAAATGGATAATAATAGACACCCCATCTAGGAATAACAATGAAAAGCTATATATTTTTACTAATGACCACCTACAGTGTGTCTTTTTAAAATAAAATATGGGTTGACCAAAATACATATGAAGAAATCTATGCCATTTGGTGTTCTATAACAAAAAGAAATTTGTCAATCTAACAAGGATGGCAACCAAAGAGACATCATTGGGTTCTCTAATTTTAAAGTGCATTCAATTTTTGGACACAAGTTTTGTGGAGCCAAAAGTGGCTAATGACTCATCAAAGTCTTGTTGGCTAGGAGATATAACCTTCATCCAACTTGTTTTGAGCGAATTTGCACCAATGCATTTGTGGCACATTGTAAACTTGGATTTTGCTTCAACCCAAAAAACCCAGGAATATAATATAGGGGTTCTAATTCTAGGGAATGATCAAATAGTCTAATGTATTGTGGCTGAGGTCACTTGTTTTCTAGAATGATGTGGGATTTATAAGTAAATACTACGCAAATACACAAACAAAGGGAAGATACATAGATTTCACTCTTATTCCCAAGAATCAATTTGATTAACAGTCTGTTAATAATGCTATTGGACGCATGAATGCAGTCCTAGTCCTGGACTAGTATTCTAGGGGTATTTCCGACAAATTGTCAAGATAGACCACAAATTGTCATGCATGATCTAGACCCTAAGTGCAAATAGTATATAGATACGTATAGAGATATATGTTCGTTAATTAAAGTGATCTTTTACTGTGAGAGACAAATTGTCGGGCAATCACTAATTATTTAGCCTGATTACTAAATTAACATGAGTAGGAAATCTGTCTCAGTCCTACGACAAATTGTCTCTAACTAAATGCAAGGGCATGAGTGTGTGATGCATTACATTTACAACAATAACAACAACAACACAAGGCAATTCTATCTAACACATCATCACAATACTATTCAATATCTATTCAAATCCCTGCTTTTAATACTTTAAACCTAATTGCATCTGAAAACTACACATTCATATAGTTTACTCAATACGCACTTTAGTCTACTTGCCACAAACAACCAGGACAAATTGTCTTTTACCAAATCAATCTCTTTGACAAATTATCCTTCACTGGTCACTCAGTATAGTCCCGGATCATGACAAATTGTCTTACAGTAATAGTTTTAATCAGTCCATTGATTGATAATAGAGAGAAAAACCACAAAGACAAATTTATCTTCTGCTTGGTATTCTTTCAGAATCAAAGACAATTTGTCAATTTAAAGATCAACCAGGTGTGGTTTGAATACCAAGAGTCGAGACAATTTGTCTTTTTGGTAATCCCTAAATTAATAGTTTCCCTTTCACAACTGGTATTGATTCAAATCAATACATTCTCTTTGACAAATTGTTGTTTCCACTATACTTAAAATTATACAAATAATTTCAAAGCAATATAAAAGTAATAAATAGAAATTCACGACTTGTCTTACCTAGATTCAAAGTCCAGTTTTCCTTTTCGACGAAACCTATTCAAATAATAATTTGATTATTCAATACGTTTCAACTAATGGTATTATATCTATATGTAGTTCTTAGACAATTTGTCTTAACGCTATTTCAAACTTTGGTAGTTCCTATTCAAACTTTCTTATCGATTCTTTCATTGATCAATATAACAACTTGGCAAGATCAATTTACAGATTCAACGTTTCAATCTCTCCTATGAACAAATCTATTTTAGGCAGCAAAAGAAATTCAATTCAATCACTTGAAACAAATTGTCACAATTATAAATTGGAGAACTTCTGTACTTATATGTATCGTTGAGTAATTGTCAAATTGTCAATTGAACGATCTTAACTCCGCGGCAACTTGTCTTTCTTGATTTTAACTTCAATTTTCCTGGCAGCAATTGCTAACACCGATAACAATTTGTCTTTTACTCCCCGTCAATTCGTCTGTTTCCTATCTCGGTAATCGAAATAACAATTTGTCTTTACCCATTCCAGTAACTATTCAATCAATTTGTCTACTTCAATGATAACCAGTTAACTCGACAAATTGTCCATACTCATGCACAGTATACTCCGACAATTTGTCTTTTACTGTTATAATAATAACAACAATTTGTCTATACAGTAATGTTGACAACTTGTCTTTGTAATCCCATACACTTACAGTCACAGTGAGTTGATATACAAACAATTACATAATATAACAAACAACTCGACAATTCCAAGTCAATTTGCCATACAAAGTATTTCAATTACATACACATACACAAGTACAATTTATCACCCAAATATTTCCAAACAATTATCCACACACAATTACTCCAAACACAATTGCGTCCAATCACTGGATCACAATAACAGCTTGACAATTTGTCAAGAAATGTGACCCAATCATTGGTATCATGGCCCACAGCTTGGCAAACTTCCAAGCTCAAAAAAATCCAATCATTGGATCTCTTGAAATTAAAACACAACAAACACAACGGCAAATAGTCAAAAATTACGATTTGATTACAAATTATATAAGTGCACGACAACTTGTTCAAGACTTAGAAAAATAAAAGTGGGCCAAGAAAATGACAAATTGTCTTGACTATATGCACTGTAGAAGACAACTGTTTAGATCTGCAACTCTACAGACAACTTCAACTATATCGTTCCAAACCTGTTCTACTATGACAAATCATCTATATTGTCCTAACAGTATGAAATCAACTTGACAATTTGTTCTATTTACACTATAAAAGACGAATTGTCAAGAAGTATTAAAAAACCAAGTGACTACACACATGCTTTGGAAATTCCTCCTTGTGATATCTATAAATTTACATTTCACCTATAAAGTAAATTTTGGCAATTTAAAGTTTGTCATAATTTGTATTTCAACACTATAAGATCATCTTTCTTGAATTTGAACCCACCTACTAAAATGAAGTTTCTTTGGTTCAGTTTCTACTTTGATTTGAAATTTTAAGGGGTTATTCAAATTAAATGTTTTATTGCAATTTGAACATAGGGACAATAATCACAAGCAACAAATTTTCTAATAAAAAAATGACACAAAAATTTGGTTTACACCATGATATATTAGAGATTTTTTAGGCACATTTTGTATTGCAAATGAATTTTCATCACTATTTCTTTTTTATTCCTATTGATTTCAAAATTTCACAAGAAAAATTGAAATTTTATGACTTTAAAAAATGTTTGATTTCATTTTTGAAAAATAAAATAAAGGAATTTCAATCATTTAATGCCAAAAGAAGCATTAAATAAAAGAATAGTACGCTTAATTTTATTTGCATATGCTTTATCTTTTAAGGGTTAAAAAGACTTTCAATTAAATATCTTTAAGATATAGTTTTAAAATCCAACTCTAGTTTTTATGATGTGTTTTCCTTTGAATAGTTTAATCAATCCAAATATTGAAGGTAAGGAATAAAAATACAAAGGATGGAAGTTAATTATATATTCATCCAACTTTGAAAGTTGTATGAGAAACAAAATGAATCATATCTCACTAAATAAATTTTAACTTTGAAAATTCAAACAATCATTCAATTTGAGGCATGTGGGTAAATGAAACAAAATGGAACATGAACCACTTAAAATTTCAAATCAAAGTAGAAACTGAGTATATGTCATATACTTCAAAAATTCCCAAAAAATCAGTTTTCTACGAAATAATGTAAATTTCTTTAAAAGTAAAAAAGAAGTTTAATTTCATCTCTAAAAGATAAAAATTTAAATCACATGGAGATGCTATATGGGAGCATACAAGGTGCTGACTAAACACGCCACCCATCTAATTATGTGATTGTAAGCCAAAACACACTTAATGATGGTGAATTTTTGAATATTTGAACATATTTGGTGTACTCCAAAATTTTGTGTCATTCTATTATATGAAATACATGATACATTGTAATCATTGACCCAAGACTAAAATTGCAATAAATGAATAAAAAAGTAAAATCTTAAGTTTTTTTTTGTAAGAGTAAAGTAGAAACTAATCTTTGAATAATAGTGTGGTGAAATTCAAATGCAAAAGTCAAATGACATTGTATTGTGTTTCATGTTCCATTTTGTTTCATTTACTTGGTTCAATCACAAGATGAATATTTACTCCACTATGTGTGTTGCATGGGTTGACACACTAGTTCATGATCAAAGTTTAGAGAGTCACATGTGCCTCCATGTGGACAAGCAGTGAGTCATGAGGTAACTTCTTTGAGTAAGATAACCTAATTGTTAAAGCAACACAATTTCCGTATTTGGTGTAGATTATATTAACCATTTCATTAGTTGGGCTCAAACTCATTAAAGATCAATTTTACGAAGAAATTCCAGATGTAGAGCAAGAAGAACCAACTTCCCAAAATACACTAAAATAGCAATCCATTTTTTTTACTATCTTCTCATTTATGTGAAGACAAACACTTGCAAGATTGCAAACCCTACAACCCACCATGAAAGGTCAATAGAAAAATTTCAGTTGACTGTCATCCAAACGCCACGAATTGGCTTCTATGGCGCTCTAAGGGTCTTCTTAGTGTTTGAAGTTTCAAGAATAAAATGCACAGTAGTTTTCAAATTGTCACAAAAAGTAGGAAATTTTGACTTATAGAAGGTTGTGGCTTCGTTTTCAAAATGGTTTACGTAGTATGGTCTAAAGGCAACCTTTTTCATAGGCTTCTGTGTACACTGTTATTTTTAATCATTTTTCAGAGAGAGAAAAATAGATGTAGAACCTAACACAAGTGGTTTTGTATTTTTCCAAGCATTTCTGAATTACTTATAAATTTTCAAAGATTCTGGACATAGGCACCAGTTTGTGAGTTGTGACCATACGTCTGCCCCAAATTTGTCCACTTGCAACTTGAAAAAGAGATGTGCAGAGATCAAAGACAATGATTGGCTCTTGCAATAGAAAAAATATTCTTCCTCAATGCATTCAATTGCTACAGTGCTCCATTTAAGGATCACCCCATCTCCATTCTCCACCTAAAAAATGGGGGCGGTTTGAAGAAGATGGGCGCTTTAAGAGCATTCTACCTTACCCAGTTAGGAATTGAAATACTAGTACGAAATGATATTCACAAGTTACAATGAAATTGGGCAAGCTTTGTCAAACTTTATTTGAAGGTTTGTTGTCCACCAGTTGGATTGTCTTGTAAGGAAGCCCCCAACACTCAAATGGATAGTTTTATATAATCCTGTCTGCAAACAACGCACAAGCGGCAACAACAACCTGGTTCACAATTCCTCAGTTCCTCACGTGACTTGGTAATCACACTTCCAAAGGAGACGGCGTAGAACGCTGTGTAGGGGCTGGATGAATCATGTTGAACTAGTCTGGTCATGGAACTACAGATCCTAAACCCTAAACCGTTTTTGATTACTTCCTCATTCTGAAAGCAATTCTGCAACAAGAAAAATCATTCCAACCTTCTACCACTAAAAAGCCACTGAACCTCGCAACCAAAGAATCGTAGGACAGTTGATAATCATAGATCTCCGCGTCATCAGTCATTCGCATTGCGACTCCTGACTTCAGCCTGAAGCCGCTGTTTACAGCTATTAGCAATAGCTTGGAACGGATTGATCTCAAAGCCTGTTATCTTTTCTTTGTTGCGCACCTTCTTCAATTTGCCTCGATCGTATTCCTCGTCCCTGAAATACAACAGCGCACTTCAAGCTCAACACAACTGAAAATAAAAGTCCAAGCATACATATGCTGCAAGTCCTACCACCGACAGAGGCAAATCCATTTCTGCATCCTCATATGTTATCTATTAATCTCCACGTGCCGCAGCCAAAAATAGAAAATTCAATTTGGAAGCTGATAGTCAAGAGTCGACATATTTCTGTTTAACAGAATGTAGGATATGATTTCATCTATCTATAAGTCCATTTTGTTACCTCCCTCGAAGCTTCCTAAATGATTTATTCCCACTCCTACAGATATGGAAGCGCCCACGTTTGGCCATTTGGGCACTTCTTTAACACAAAAATGAAACGAGCAACAAAGCATGGAGACACACCATGAATCCCGTTCAGGTACCACAGTCTTGTGAGTGCGCAAGAGTCTATCAACGTCCTTAATAGACCCGTTCCCATTCGCCTCCACCTCATCCCATCGAGGAACTGCACAAGTAATTTGAACCACAGTTGAGACAAGTTCAACCTGAACTAAACATGACATTAGAAGACTTTAAATATTGAGCGAATCCCTATCTATAATAGATAGCAACCGGATTATAAGTGACAATGAAATCGTAATATCTTCGTGCAAATAACATGGAATATCGTACTACAGTGGGTTTGTAGTTACTAAAAAGTTACCTTCAAAGTTATACAATCCATTTGTCTGCGAATGAGCTGAATTCTTTGGTGCAATTACAGCAGCCTTTGAACACCTGTGCAGGTTTACATCTTTTTCTGCGACCCTCAAACCGTGACTACCTTCTGGTTGCTTGGGCACATCAGCAAAACCATTCACTGCTCCATTACTACTACCATTTGCACAAGCCCCATTCTCTGTGTGCCCAACTGACCCAATCAAACTACAATCCCCATTCTGCACCGCACCATCTGTGGCACTCAAAACCAACTCTCCAGCTTGACAAGTTCCATTCGACTGCAATCTCTCCCTCAACACGATGATGTGTTCAGATACAGGTCCATCACCGTTGCAAGACTCCTCCTGGCCATTACTGAATTTTTGCTTCTTAGACAACCCTGAGTAACCTTCCCCAGCACAGCAAAGCCTCTTCAAGGTCTTCCCAGACTGAGAGCCAGCACCATTCGTCGTCTCTTCATTCTCAAGCTGACACTGACCTTTCCTACAAGCCGATCGTTTCCGCTCTCTTTGTCTAAGATGAGACCTGGCCATAAAGTACCGTCGGGTGTGCGGCATAACATACAAGAGCCGCATGTAGCTTTGAGGTGCATTGCTAAAATGCTTACGATACTCGTCCCAGTCTGTGTCATCTTCGTCGTCATCTTCACCACTAGTACTGCAATCCTCTTCCACATTTGAATTCAATTTCTTGCCAGCATCTGCCTTCACAGTAGCGGCAGTTGAGGCTGCTGGACTATCAGAAGATAAATCAGATCTCATGCTTGTGGTACCAGTCGCTGAAATCTCTGTGATACCTGGCAAAACCTTTTCAACTTTGGGTTTAATTCCATTTTCAACAATTGCCCCATTGGCCGAAGACTTGCATTCACCGTTCTCGACCTTCAATTTTACACCCACCGACACACCGTTCGACGCATGTACTGGGCCATCAGTTTCTCCAGTCAGATTGCTTGCACCACCCAGTGTGTCAACCGTGTCGTTTCTTGAAGAGCTCTGATAACAAGAAAAAGAAGTATTGAAGAAGTCAGTGTGGTACAACAAAACTGATTTCTTAACATCAGAAGGAACGGAAAACAACGTGGGCAGTGGATATCACTTTCACGATTCTATGCATTCGTAGCCTACTACCTGAGAATTACCCGCAGGTCTCACAGACAGGCTATTGTTTGATTTGGCTGCAGTCACTGCATTTTGTGACGTCTGCGCATTTGTAACACGACGGCCATTGTGGTCGAGATCATCAGCGCTTGAAGAGTCATCTGCAGTCTCACCAGCGCCATCTGACAAAAGCTTCTTAAATGCCGGTAGAGAATTGCGTAACAATTGCTCCGTCCCGGCAGATGATTGAGTCACCGAATCCTTAATGTAAAAGAGAATGTACGCTTTCTGATCCAGTACGGATTTCTCGCTTACTTGCTTCACCTGAACCCCACCAATTACATTGAAATCTTTTCCAAGCTTAGAATCTTGACCAAAGCTGTACTGTACATGATTGGTAAACATACAGCAATGGTAAAACGCTATGAATGAGTTTTCTCTAAACACCATGGTCTTCAGAAAAAAGTACCCGACTGTCATCCAACGCATGCCACATGTCACCCTTGGTTCGCACAAAGCAGTAATAATGTCCCGAATGTGTGGACCAACCGGCATGCACCAGAACCGCATAGAGAGAGTACTTCGCATCAGTAACCTGCACCACACCACAAGCTTAAAATGTTAAAAAGACAAGATACTAAAATTATTAGCCAGTTTGCAATGCTGACCCCATTAAAAACAGCAACTCATCTGTTCATACACATGGTTGGCCTCAATAAGCAAGTGCTGTAAGCATGACTTGGCTAAATGTCTATGCACACTTTACTTTGTTTAGCACTGGGATTATCTAATGTCACTTATGGTGGTCTACAACGTCCCCCTTGAAATTGAGAAAGAAATTGAGAAAGAGATATAAAATTTGATCTTAAGAGACCTGGCTCTTGTACTCGAAGTTATCTCTCCAGAGCTATAGATTGATGTCCAAAATATACACTCCTATATGTGATCTAATGGTTAAAGTGACACAAAGAGTATCCTCTACTATACAACGCAAGCGAAAGTCAAATGTAAAACACACCTGTGGGTTGCTGATGTACGGTTTCATGTCCAAGGTGCGCCCAAATTCAATCTTCTTGTCAATCTTCCCACCGGAACTGCCAGTCCCACTAAATCGCTTGAACTGAATAGTGAGAATATTGGGTGACTTATCAATGGTGAACTGCTTCAAGGCTCGAACTTTCTTGCGACAATGGCTGCAATGGTACTTGTTATCGCCTTCCAAGGCTTCCACAGCAGTAAAGCGGTTCAAGGCTTTAGTGAGAGAGTCCGCTCGCACAATCTCCAAGCTTAAATCAAGCAAAGGATCGTACGTGTTTGAGCAGGTCGAGCACACAGTACATTTGACCTGCAATGAGCCCGCTTGATTGGTCAAATCGACAGTTGCCCTTGACAAAACGTCACCCAATGAAATGCACATTGTAACTCCACTTGCAGGAAGATCTACCACAACCTAAACATACGAAGTACACTCAACCTTCTAGTTGCGCTGCATCGGTGGGCCCTACGAGCTTCAACACGCAATCTGACAAGTGGAAATCGTGCCATAGAACATGATAGATTCTCAAGGCATGAGCAATTAGAGAGGGCTTAAGTGTAGGTAATACGACAGATTCTCAGTACTTATAAGAAACGATCAATTAAGAGTGTGCAATTCGAGACGCTTTGAGTCTAATAACATGTTCGATTCTCAGGCTACAGAAGGAATGAAGAATTACAAAAATGTACAATTCGAGAGGGGTTTAAGTACAGATAACATGATAGATTCTCAGGTTATACAAGGAACGTGCACATGCATAATGTGCACTTACAAAAATGTTAAAGTAGAGAGGGGATGGAGTAAAAAGCAAAGGGTATAAACACCTACTTGACTCCGCAAGCGACCTCCAAAAATCTTGTGTATGAGAGATCGTTCTTGCGAGACCGAGGAATTCGATTTGACTCCGGGAGGCAGGCAGCAGTTGTGCAACCCCTCTATGAGACACCGCAAGTACTCATGAGCATCTTCCTGCCTCCACATTCGGAAGCTCTTGGATATGCATCGCAAGTTCTTCACGAGGTTGGATGGCGACACCGCCCCTCCTGAGGCGGCCAAAGCCTGGCGGACGTGCTCTTGCAAGGCGCACATCGCACAGAATCCTGCAGCACGACCTTTGAGGCAATTCCAGCGATTGAGAGTCAATACCAAACCTTTCAAAGCAGTATGCACCAGAAAAACAAACTCCGTTCAGATTACAAACGTCACGCCTTCACCACAACTTCACCACGTGAATTTATCCAACACATCAAGAGTAACCCGACCCCACTCCTCATCTTGACGTTTACAATTTCACGACTTTCAAATACAGTAACACCACACAAACCTCAAGTTTTTCAAAACTCAATCCATATTGATCTCACACGACTTGGAACTAAAATAACATACATAACCTCGAGAATTTCCGAATCTCACGTATTTCCAAACTTCAATATGTCACAAGCAAAGGATTAGCAACTCACATATCGTTTTATGTTGCCCGCTGTCAAGGTATCCAGCTAACGGCGGAGTGTACGTCAAACACTGCAACACCGAATTCAAAAAGCAAGTGTTGCCCAAGTTCGACAACCCCGCTCCCTGCACACAACCAAGAAAAAACACCAAAACCCCAAACGAATTCTCATCAAAATTCGAAACAACTCAAAACTCCATCCTCACAAAAATTTACAACCAAACCACAACATCTCAAAACTCCATTCTCCCGAAATTCGCACTACTCACAAGGGCTTAAAACTCCATTCCCACCAGGATTCGCAATCCAGTCGCAACGACTCAAACTCTATTCTCACCAAAGCTCACAACCACTCGCAACGGCCCAAACTCTGTTCTCCCGAAATTCGCAACAATCATAACAAATCAAATTTCAAAACCACGACATTGACGTGGGGATGGATCCAAGCACGTACGATCCGAGAGGCCGGGGTCCAGGAGAGAGGCTCGTGTGCAGGGGAAGAGGCCCCCCCGGCGCTGCTACCCGAGCTAGGGCCGGCGCGCGGGTGGTGCACGCCCTTGCCGGCCATGACTAAATTCGTATTCAGCGCTTTAAGACTCGAAGGCGACGAGGCGTGCTGTTGCGAGCTTGGTGTGGCAGCCATGAGCGCGGGTCGGAAATTCACACGCCGAGGGGGAGGGCCGGCGCTCGGCAGCCACGACGCACCTCTCTGCACCCCAGAAGCGTCGGCTCCTCCTGCTGCTCTTTTTGCTCCTATTGCCCTTGCTGGCCCTGCCTTTGCGACCATCCGCTTGCTGTTGCCGGGCATCATGACTGTTGCTGTTGTTGCAGCAGGAGCGCCGTGGTCCACCTCCATCGCCGCCGCCCCCATCGATCGGTGCGTCGCGTCGGGTCGAGTCGAATCGAAGGACGACCAATTTCTCAACAGAAAAACAAGCCACACTGCGCGTGCGCGCGCGGGCTGGCGCTCAAGGGGCGCGTCCTTCACCAACCGCTGGGAAGGCAGCCAGGGCAGGGCTACAGGGGACGAACGCGAAGGACGCGTCGCGGCCAAAACCCCAAAACCCTAATTCCACGGGAGAGCAAACGCGGCTGAGAGTAGTGTGAATAGGGAAAGAGGGGATCGTGGCCGTTGGGAGAGTTTGTGCATCTGTGGCGGGAACTGAAGTGGCGGGAGCTGAGGTGGCAGTCTGGATCGTGAATGGATAGGATGGAAGTATCTCAATCTAAGATACCAGGTCCATAAATCGACCATTTAAGATCTGGAACTGATTTTTGGGAGGTGAAAATTCTTGAAATATTTTTCAGTAGATTATCCTTGAAAGACAAGAGGAATTGGCATCTAACCCAAGTTGTTTCATATGTTTTGGAGCTTTCTAGAATTAGTTATGAATTTTTGAAGTTCAAATGCAATGGGCTCTAAAATCGCCCATGTGTGTCAAAATGGTTTTAATATTGGAATTCGGAGAGTATGAAATGTTAGTTTTTAATTTTCAAATTCTAGCATTTTAGATTCTACAAAGAACAAAAAGCCTTCAAATAACAATTTCATTGTTTTTCATATAGAGGAGTATTTCAATAAATTTAACAAACTTTGGACACACTTCATAATTTTGCTTAAAGAGGATCCAAACGTTGGTTATAAGGTAAGGACACCAAAAATCTCCACTTTTTCTATTATGCACCATTTTAGTTACTACGTTGACTACATTATTCAAATTTTTTTAATTTGATTGTTGGCAAATGTAAAGAGATTATTTTCATTGCACTAATGAATGCATCTTTTGGTTGCCCTATATAAAAGTATTAGGATTTGGTTTCTTTTCTTGTAGATGTTCTTAAATTGTTTCTTCAACAATTACTGCATATTGATTTTAGGTAACAAGTGCATATTGATGTAAATGGTTTTTGTAACAATACTTTTTGGCTCTCAATGTTTTTGGATGCCCCTACCTTAGTGCAATTAGAAAATTCCAAATTTGTCACTATGAGTGCTTATTTATCCACCCTTAAAAAATAACCGTGCACAACCGGCTTCTTAATTAATTCTAATTTTACTCTAATTGGGTGTATGCATCGGACCATTGTGCCTTCTAAGCAATGGATCTTTCTAAGTGTCATAAATGCCCTACACTTGCAAAACAATTCTTGTTCAATTCCAAACTTTAGTTCCTAAAAATAAATAAAAAAGTAGACACATGGGATCAATGATAAGGTGAAAGCTTCATCGTCTTTTAGAAATCCATAAAATTTCTACAACAATCCTAAGACTTGAAGTCAAAACTCCGTTGTCTTGAGGGATTAACCTCAAATTCTAAGACACAATCAACAAACTAGTACATAACTAGACATTGAGAGTTTTGTTCCAACCAAAACTTTTGCAAATGACACAAACACAACTAAACTTTGAAAATTTTGTTCCAATCAAAACTTCTTTAAATGACACCTACAACTAGATTTTGAAGGTTTTGTTCCAACCAAAACTTCTCTAGTGACAAAAATAAACAAACAATAGAAGAAACTCCAAAAGAGAATACAAAATGTAGCCTCAAAGGGCCAGAGCTTAGTATAGCATGAGTGCCACAAAAAAGAGGAAGAAGCGTTGAAGTCAGAGGAAGGGAGGCCTTATATACCTTTCCCTGGTCTCCCAAAGTCATAGTCAAAGAAGACTTGGAGTGCACTCCAAGTCACCTTATCTCTTTAGATTTTCATTTTTATCTTTTAGGATTTTCATCTCTTTAAGGTTTTTACGCTGGTCCTAATTTCTAACTTTTGAAGTTCAATTTCAAATCACAAACGGATTGCGCCATTGGCTTCGGAAGACCATTTTTAATCTAGAAGACCTCCTAGCTTGTTCTTCTCGAGAAAAATTCATCGACAACTGTGAGCCCCAAATTCGTCACTTGGGACTCATTGTTTTCTTTTTTTTTAGTTTATTACAAATTAAGGCATAAAGTAGTACAAAAAGCCCAAAAAAGAGTGTAGAACCAAAATAGGTATATCACGTACCAGTATAGCATTTGGTCATAAATAGCCTTTTATCCATAGATTACCCATAAAACCCACTTGTATATAGGTTAGAACCCGTAATTAGTGGGAAACAATAGGGCTATTGGGAACTTACCCAAAATAGCCCAAAACCTAGTGCATGTGACCATGATAGGCTAAATTAAGTCTTAGGAGAGTAAGGGAGGTTCCCACGTAAATCTCCAAAGATAGGTTCTAGTTTCCCCATTCCACCGACGAAACATTAGGGATCCAAATTGTTAGCTTGCAGGTGTTACTTGTCCCAGACAGGCCGCATGGAGGAATCCACAGCCGCCGGATAGTGTTCTCGAATCTGGAGCATGTCGGGACATCCACGGCAAAACCCATTCGCCAAGATTCCCTCACATGTGAAAGATTCCCTGACTGCCGGTGATTCAACCGAAGTCAGTTTTCACCTCGCCACCAACTATGTGCCAGAATAGCCTAAGACTTGGCACGTGGCTTGGGGGACTCCATGAGAGGTTCCCCAAAAAGTCTCGGTTTTTTCTGATCTCCAAAGGATCTTTTTCCGAGCAGTCAACCGCCAAAGGCCACGTTGGGATATTCATAGAAAATACCCAGGCCGCGGTAAAATCTCACTAAAAATTAGACTAGCATCTTTTATGTTAATAACGCGCCCCGACAAAATTCATGGAGTTCCAATAGCGGGAAGCAGCCGAAACTGACAACATCCCCCCAATTAATATTTACGGCAGGATCTTTGCGGGGTTGACCGGCATCCCGGGAGCGTACGAAGTCGGAACGAAGACATCAAGGAGCCTTTTCTTACTCCCTAGAGCCTCCCCAACAACCCTAGCTAGTTACCCAAGCCAAAAGAGGTAAACCCCAAAAGTTAGGTTTTTACCCTTTTAATTGGCTTCAGTTGGCACTAGTTTCCGAGGGTTTTTTTGTGATAGAAATAGGGGGTAGGGGATCCTTTAGGCTAAAAATGGCATTCTGAAGCCATTGGCGCAATCCATTTGCAATTCCGAGCTAAACTCCAAAAGTTAGAAACTAGGACCAACGTAAAACCCAAGATTAGGTGAAAATCTCAAAGTTGGATGAAAATCCGGATGGATGAGGTTACTCGTCGAGGGGGGGAGTGGGCCCTTGGAAACCTATAAAAGGGGGCCCTTCTCTCTCCCAAAACACCCCCAATACTTGTTTTGGGTCCGTGGGTCCAAGTTATCTTGGAATTTTTGGCGTTTAGGCCAAAAAACCTCTACGGTGTTTTTGGAGCACTTTTGGCTCTCGTTGTTGTTCTATTTGCAGCTTTTAAAGGTCCTTGGAGTCCTTCTTCTCGTACGTATGTACTTTGTGTGTTTTCTTTGGCTTTCTTTTGGTCCCATTTGAAGAGTCTTTGGTGAAGTTTATCTTGTGTCGTGCACTAACCCCAGAGTAACCCCCCACCGTACCTTGGCGATGCCGCTTTGGGGGGCCTTTGGTGCATAAAGTCTCTTAACGTTACTATCTTATATGTACATGTGCCTTAGAAGGAGATCTAACCCTAGTAACCCTTTCCCTTGATTGTGTGGACCCCACCCTTCGGGGGACGGCGAAGCTTTGACCTTGTGACCCTTTGAGTCCTAAAGAGTGTGTTAAAACGAGTCCTAGACGGCGGAGCTTTGAATCCCAAACCTTGGCAAGTCCTAAAGTCGGTGTTAAAACCGATTCTACGGCGAAGCTTTGGACCCGGGAAGGTCTAAGTTCCAAAAGTTTAGTTCCCAAGATCTTCTTGGGAAAGATTAAAGTTTAGCTCCCAAGATACCCCCTAGGTGGTAGAAAGGCGGAAGAACCCCCATAGGATAGCGGGGCTAACTCTCAGTTCATCCCCTAACGGCGAAGCTCTGCCCTCAAAAACGTCACCTTTAGTCCAGCCCCTGTTTCACCCTAACCACAAAAAGTAATATCCAGTTTAGTTTTTAGTTGAGTGGGTTCCCATACGGGAACCCGAGAGGAGGAATTTAGGAAGGAGAGAAAAACCAGCGCCAGACCAGCCACCAGCACCAGTACCGGGGCAGCCCGGCAGCAGTACCAGGGCAGCCCGGCAACGGGACCGGCAGCCAGCCAGGCACAGTACCGGCAGCAGTACCGGCACAGTATCGGGGGAGCTTGGGCGGGGAGTCGGGGAGTCCAGGGAGTCGGGGAGTCCAGGGAGTTCGGGCTGGGGGGTCGGGGAAGTCTAGGGTGCTTGGGCTGGGGAGTCGGGGAGTCCAGGGAGCTTGGGCGGAGAGTCCAAAAAAGGGGGGGGGGATGAAAGGAGAAATCCTCACCTCAACTAAATTCAGCACTACGGGACGATGCCCTGTGGGGCCCCACCACACCTTTTTTTGGGTTTTTATCACACTAAGATTGAAACCGGGGTCTAGTGAAAGACTAACGAAAGGCCAACTCAAGGCTAAAGGAAGAAGGGGGGAAGAGAAGTCGCCATCCCATGCGTCCAAACCTGCACAACCTCTCAAAGTCCCTCACCAACAAGCCACCTCACACAATGATGACAAGATTAGGAAGGGGGTAGTTATAGGAGGGGAAGAAGGGAGAGACGATAAATAGTGTTGCGTCATAGGATTAGGTAGGAAATCTCAAAAGCTTCTTACAACCATTAGGAAGGAGATTAGGATGACACCGAAATGACGACGTAAGGGAATAGGTGATTCTTCCATTAGATTAGCGTCATATGGTGTAAGGTCTCATTTAAAGGGTTGGTAGGAATAGTGTTGAAAGAAAAGAAGAAGAGGCAAGGAGGAAGGAAGGAACCATTAAAGGTCTTTAGGGTGTACCACTTCGCCGAGGACTAAGCCGTTGGCATTTTACTACGTCAAAATACGTGTCGACTATGGAATACGAGCACGCGGCTGGAGGTATGGAGGAGAATGCCGCACATGCTAACGGCGATCAGGTGAGTCATTAAACAAATCCCCGGTGCCTCTTTTTTCCCTTCTAATTTACGTTAGACTCTGCTAGATAGTGAATAATTCTGATTAGCAAATAGGGATTAGGGGGCCTTGAGTTAGACCTAGAAGTTTATCAAATAGGACTCGAAGTATCCAAACCCATTTCATACATAGGAGTTGACCATACAAGCAACTAAGTTAGATAAATTAAATTAGGAGATAAATTAGACAACTTAAATTAGGAGATAAATTAGATAAAAGATAAATTAAATTAGAAGATTAAATTAGATAAAAGATAAATTAAATTAGAAGATTAAATTAGGAGAAAAGATAAATTAAATTAGAAGATTAAATTAGAAGATAAATTAGATCAATTAAATTAGGGAATTAAATTAGGAAAAAAGATAAATTGAATTAGAAGATTAAAGTAAACACTATATTCATTAAAATGGGAGATTTCTAGTGAAATGAGAGCTTGGCAGTCACTAGAAATCATAAACTTAAGAGAAGTCAGTATTAAATATAAGTAAATCAGCAATACAATGACCCCTAAAACACATATTGAAGTGCTATATTTAGAAATTAGAAGCATATATAATAATTCCTATATATTATATGATCATTGAATCCACAAATTTATAGGATGTATACACTTTCCTTGTCAAAATACATGCACTGACCCGCTACGGCATCCACAGACATCATAAAGTAGAAATGAAGGTCTCCAAATCAACTAATTCCATAGCAGAGGCGAACCGAAAGAAGCAAAAATACAAGATTCCATAGAAACAATTGCCTGACATGACGATTGAGAGTGACCCTCAAACATTGCGTTGTGTGCAGCGCAAGGAGTGAGCGTCATTCTCAATCACCATGCCGGCAATTGTTTGTATGGACTCTCCTATTTTTGCTTCCTCCAGTTCGCCTTCACTATAGAACTAACTCATTCGAAGGCCTACATGACCCCTTCAATCATTAGATGCTCTCTCCCAAGATCCTTTCTACAAAGTCTCCAAGTACCGAGTGTTATATGCACTTCTTGTGTACAACTATATGTACTAGTGATGCCTAGCATCACTCTACTGGCAGTGAAGGACCACATCGACTCCAACTGTGTTGGCCTTGTGAGTAGAAGTTTCAAACGACGGGGCCAAGGTTATTGGAGAAGGAACTGGACGATGGTCCCCGACATAGATGTAAGCAACAAAATCATAGAACCGAAAACATGAAGGCGCCACTCTGGAACTCTTAAGAGCGACGCCTAGATGTTTATGTCTCTACAGTTTTTGTGCTCAGATGTATGTTAGAGGCCATCGTCCAGTTCCTTCTCCTATATCCACGATCTCATTGTTTGGAACTCCTACTCACAAAGCCATCACAATCGAAGAAAACAAGGAACCTAGACTACCAAATCTGTCAAAATTGAACAGATTGCATAGAATGGCATCAATGCAATCCCCAGGCATCATGTCTTTTATGTGAGTTGGATTGTCTCTACCTACGCCGATTACACTCTATATATGCTTCCCGACTATGTAAGTGGCCGTCTGTCACAACTAAGAACCATTCAAAAATAGTTGACCATGTCCTTTATACAATATACAATTATCACAAAGAACAACTACTGGAGCGATTTACTCTTCATTTTCTCCAAGGCCTTCAGAATTTCTGGTCCCCGATTGTATTGTTTGTTGTGCGGACCTTGTTCGCGGAATTGTCTCCTTCGTTGTTCTTGTAACGACCTCCGTTCCTAAGAATCCCAGCTTGGAGTCGAGCACATGCTAGACGAGGGTCCGACATGTTTTCTCTTAAACCGTTTCACTGGAAAAGAAGTCCGATGATGTGGAATAGTGGGTGGAATGACGGGCATAGGAATGATTGCTTCATTCGAGGCCTCTGTCTTCGCCTCCGACGTAGGGATAGGATAGTTTGCATCCTCGTACAACTTCCTCTGCGTCCCCCTATCCGAGGCCGATGGCGAATGAGAGGAAGGCCTTGGTTCCCTTGAGCGCAGCGGAGAAGGCGAGCACGACACCAGCATTCGCGGCTTCCGATCCGGGGGACTGTCAACCACCCCGTCGTCAGTGGGCTTCAACGAGAAATCCATAGTGGAATTGGCAGTCTGCACCGTCCCCAAGAAATTTCCCGTACTGAAGACTACGTATTGCCCATAGTCCCAGATGGAGTCTGCGGACGCTTGACAAGTGAAATCGTGAGTCGTCCCTGTAGACGCGTCGTTGTTCTTCCACTGCAATAAGGAAATAAAATATTAGATACCTTACATTTTCACAGAAGGACGAAAGTAAAATTGAGAGATCAAAGCGAAGTCAAGATGAATTTGGTTTCATTCACGTGAAGGTCCCGAGAGCTACATTTCAGATCGACCCGCACTAAAATGCAGAGAATAATTGATTGTTGAACGTCTATTTCTGAGAATGATACAAATTAGCTCGACCCGAGCTAAACTACATACCTCTCGGCTAACTAACACTAGACGTCCCTCGCACCACCTCCATAAGCTTTTCGTACTCTCGTCGACCCCTTTCCTCGCACAGCATTCTTCTCCCGATCTTCCCTGTGCTACTTATGCGGAACGACTTCAGCCCTTTCTCACGACTGACGTGCAATCTCTGGAACCAAGGCAGTAGGACGTTGAGGAGGAACGTGTCCTTGTCCCCGTTCCCCCGATTACTCCAGGAGTCGGACAAAATGACATTCTCAGGTTGGTTCAAGACGTGCTTCCGCGGACTATCGTCCACAATGACAGTATTCTCGAGGCTAAACGTCCCCCGCGAGTCATGAAGAAGCACATCCAGGTTTTTCAAGAATAGGTTTTTATCAGTGCCCGGTTCTTTATACGGGATCCACCGTCCCGATCTATCCTTGCACTGAACCGTCTTGCACGAGTCCTGTCCGAGGACGAGGAACAACATTCCTCCATCTCGGAATAGGTGACTGCAAATTTCATCAGCGGTTGATTTTTTCATGGAGGTCCACACTGAAACATTTGCTATTTTCTCTAACTCCATGAGAAACATGGAGCAATTCGGTCGGACAAACACCCCCTTCGGTCCCACAATGGTGGGAACTGTGGCGGAGTGCGGCTCCGAGCGATGGATGAACTGCTTGAAAGCCCCCTTGGACTTCCAATCCTCGCAGACACAGAGAATGCCATTGAGGTCTAGGACAACGTTGATCCACTTCTCAGGCACCCAAGACCTCAACGGACGGTGGACGGCCTTGGACGTTCCCTCACGAGCTAACGTAGGATCAGATTCCTGCTAACAAACGAACGCACTCGCAGCCAGTTATGATGGTGGTACTCGCTCATTGCGGACCTCAGAAGACACTTCTTAAAGACCCATGTGGACAATAAAGGTAAACTCATCCATAATTCATGCAAATCCATCAATGCACAGGAAGCGCAGTCTACCTTTCGTCGTGTAGAATGCAAGAGTTGTTCATCCACATCAGCACTGGCAGTCGTAGCACCCGGGACCGATGTTTCTCCCCCGACTTGGACGGACAGATCAACGTTGCCTACGGTCTCATCCAGGCCTACGGTGTCATCCAGGGCTTCATTGTCCGGAAGCGATTGTGCAAGAGATTGTGCAAGAGATTGTGCGCTGGGAGTCAGAGGTGGTTCAGTCAAGACTAGAGGATTCACGAGGCCTGCGTATTGCAAATTGTAGAATGAAAATTTCGTGAGAATCACGTATATTTACAACAAAAAATATAGTACATATGCATTCAACTCTACGGTTGACACCACTACAAAGTGTTGCTCCGCCCAAAATGAGTCAATTATCTACAAGAACTAAACACCTGCGTCTATACCAAGCGATTCAGCTCGAGCCGAGCTAAATCTACAGAAAACAAACAAGAAGTGATCATTGGGCACAACCTGCTGGTAGATCTCCGGAGGGATGGGAATCACTTTCGAGTTCAACCTCGGAAGCATCCACGGTCAGGTTGTGCCCAACCTCTACGACTTCGGTCGGTGCCGATTCCGGATCCGGGACGAGGCTTGGACTCTTGACCGGAGCGTCCACAATCTCAAGCGGCGGAAGAGGAGCAGATACTGGTGCGCCAGGAGGCAGAGGCGGGCAGGCGGGAATGGGCTCGACCGCACTGGACGCTCCGCTGACGTTCGACCCCGAGGCCTGACCGCCAAGTAATAATTGTGGAGACTCGAGTGTTGGTGGAATGGAAGCAATCGGTTGCACATTCCGACCGATGAGAATGGATTGAAGAAACTCGCGATTTCTTCTTGACTCCTCTTGCATCCATTCCTGGTTTCTTCTCTGCACCTCCAAGTTGTGTTCCCGCTCCCTGGCCTGGTCTGCCCTCAGAGTAGCTATCGCCAACTCTGTTTGCTTCTGCGAGATTTCCTGCTGCTGCTTGAGGAGAGCCAGTGACTCCGTCGTCCTCTCGGAAATGTCCGCCATTCGCTGCACAACACTTGCAATTGTATCCTTCTTCCTCTTCTTTTGCGGCCGCCCAGATGCGGTTGGTGTCCCAGACGTCTGCCCAATCGGGGGTAGCAAAGAAGAACCCGACGATCGTGGCACTTCTAGAACCGGGCGACTAGTAGGTGTCTGCAGCAACTCGAGCCCGCCATCACCGCCAAAGGCAAGATCTTCTTCGTCGTCCTCGTCATCCGAGGACTCGTCCTCATCATCCTCAATGATGATAGGTGCTTTCATTCTCTGTAGACTCCCGGGCGAGTCTTGGCTGGACCTGAGCTTCCTCTTCGATGATGAGGGAATCTGGGAGCCTGTTCGGGGTGGTAAGATAGACGAACTCAAAGGGTACCTGCCCTCCAAGAAATCTTGTTTATCCAGTGTCAAGGCTTTTGTACAAATATCTTCCCACTAGTCTGCATCTTCAGAAATCCCAGAAGCTAGAACGTCTACGCAGCTCATCTGCAACAAACAGACGAATAGAATGAAACATGTCTGATATACGATACGACAATTTAGCACGGATCGAGCTAAACGGACAAGTCATGCTACAAATGCAGAAATCTCGACTACAAAGCAATATACAACTGTAATTCAGCTCGAGTCGAGCTGAATGGCAATGCATATCCTTACCATGGCCGCACAAGTTAGTTTCCCTCCAGTAAATCCTGAGAATAGACACTATCCCGGATTGCAAAACGCTTTTACGAGCCACAGATAAAATTCCATCCGCAACTCGGTGTTGAAAATCCTGTACTCCAACTCACTGTAGGCACGCGCTTTCATGTACCGTGCAGTGTCAGGACATTCAAATTCCGGTGGAATTTGAATCTGCGCAGCATTTTCTGGATTCTGGAAGAACATCAACAACACTTTCTTCGGAGTTTTTGCTGCTGACATGTCTCCGAGACGATCATTTTTCCCCGCTGCGTAGGTAGCAAAATCGACGTTGAAGTCGCAGAGGGTTTCGTGTGTCTCAGCGAAGTGCAGGGCCTGTGCTTGCTCCTTCTCGTCGCCACAAATGAATAACTATACAGGCACATCTTCCATTGTTGGATGCTTCTTCTTGAGAAACGAACTCATTACCTCTACGAAGTATGGACTGTCCACAGTGGACTTCTCTTTTTTCTCCATCCCCGGAAGATTTCTGAAGTCCAACACTCCTAACGCCAGTCTCCTGGAAGTTTCTTCAGTCCAGGCATTTTGTGGCCAGTCCGAGTGGTAATTGTTCCCAACCTCATATGTCCGGTAGTGACCTGTTGCAGTCGGTTTCTCGAAGCTGTTTCTATGCTCAAGGAACACCTTAAAAAACTCAGCTGCTTCAAGAGACAGCTCTGCGCACGTTTTGTTCTTGGATCTCACCAGCTTCGCTGCAGCGAAGTAGGCTTCTCCTGGCCTGTCAAGGAGGACGTCCATCCACTATAAGAAAACATGGTAAAAAAAAACCCCACTCGATTTTTGAGTGTGGTTCTTTTGGTCACGTTTTTGTGCAGGAAATTTTGCAATAAAACTCAACTTCATTTGCAGTTTCCCACTGCAATTTTTGGAATTAGGAAACATATAATATACCATTGGAAAGGCATTTTTAAGACCTTTCCAATGGTATATTATACGTTTCCTAATTCCAAAAATTACAGTGGGAAACTGCAAATGAAGTTGAGTTTTACTGCAAAATTTCCTGCGCAAAAACGTGACCAAAAGAACCGTAGTGGACGTCCACTACGGTTCGAGTGGGGTTTTTTTTTACCATGTTTTCTTATAGTGATCGTTGCTCTGGTGATGTGCCGCAGGGCTTTAAATTCTTTCCAATTTTCGAGAATAATCTCGTTCCTCGCATTCATCAACCCAAGCTCAGGATCAATCTAGTGCAGCTCTTTCTTGACGAGATGTTTATGTTTACGTCTCTCTGCCCATTCCTTCGTGGTGTAACAACTATCCAGTACTAAGGATATGGCTTTGATGGTCACTTTTGGATACGCGTGCTTTCGACCTTTACCGGTCTCGTTGAGTATATGCTTTGCAAGTTTAGCCAACTCATCGTAGCTGAGGTTGCCCAAGTGCTTAAAGAATTCGCGATTCAGCATGCAATTCTCCGGGTTCCAATCCTGACGGCCGTTGAAAGGTTTCATCGTATCCGGATTGAAAAGTTCTCCATGAGCTGCATATGAAATGACGTCGCTCCATAATTTGTACACGTGATCTGGCGCAGTAATCAGCTTCAGCTCGTTCGTAAGCTTTAACTTTTCTTCTCGGTCCTTCTTTTTTGAAAGTTTGAGGTTTTTTACTACGTCGATCATAGAGAACCGCACGTAAACAGCTTTCTCGAATTCCTGAATATTGTAATACAACAGTTCATGTATTAATGAAATTTGCAGTTTAGCTCGACTCGAGCTGAACTGCATGAATGACTTCAATACATAATGAAAGTTTGAAAATTACTTACTTGGAATGCCAGCACGCGTTTGTGGTTTTCTACAGTGCGTCTGTGCGACACTGTCACCGTCCCTACGGATGATGCTTCTTTTGGGTTAGCTGGCCTGCCCATAGCCTCCCACACAGTCCGCGCGCCAAGGATATTCGTTGCCCATGATGGCTGTGGGGCGATAAAGTGATTCACACGATTGTAATAAGCGGAAATGCATCGGAGCTTCTCCGCGTCTGGTGACCACACAACGAAACAATTCCACTTCCGGAAGCACTGCTTCATTTCTTCATCAACGCCACTATCTTCGTGCATCATGAACTTGCTTGCCGCTACGCTGTGTTGGCCTTTGATGATGTAGAACTTCCCCTTTTCAATTTGCTCCCATGTTGTGGGCTTCACAGTGTGGCCAACCGGCATGACACACAATGTTTGTCTTGTGCTTTTGTCGGGAATATTTAGAAGGAAATTTACCATGTCCTCCACCAGTCGCTGCTCCTTCGACCGTATGTTAAAAGTCGAAGGAGCCTGAATGAGCTGGGCAATGTCGATCTCTTTCTTCGTATCTACTGGCGTGAAAATGTATGCATCCTCACATGACGCCCAGAATTTCTTGTAAAGCTCACCCACAAGCTTGTAATCTGGTTTCTTGTCCGTCGCAGACGAGTGTGGAACATTCTGAATCTCCTCCGCGTAACTTACTCCTGACTGCTCGGACGACTTTTGCTGCGGGCCTTCTCTAGTTATGGATACCTCAGGTCCCTTAATCGGCTTCTTCGCTGTTGATCTGGACGGATTACCAGTATTCCTCTTTCCTCGACCAGATCCGGACTCTAGTGTCTTTTTCCTCCGTGAACTCTCGCTCCCACCTTGGCTTACGATATCCAAGGACACGGAGCGAGGCTTGCTTATCGTCTGCTGCACTTCGAGTCTCCCTTTTATTGTACTGAAGTCGGTAAACATCGATCGAATTTTTGCGCAAAGACGCTTCCCATTGAGTGGTATGCCGTTCGGGTTTTCGTACTCCTTGTTATCAAGTTTTTTTTCAAGTTTCTTGATCTCATCGGAATATGGCGTTGGCTCTAAACTATGCAGGAAAGGGGTCAGATTGAATGGGATCAACTGAGAGTCAATGCAGATCGTGAAATGATACTGCTTATCAATTGAAAGGGAAGGTTTTGCAGTCACGCATTTAATTTTTATTCCGGGGTGAGCGTCGGCCTCCACGTCTTTGACCTTCTCCTCAAAGGAGAGCTGAAGAAAGACTTGTGCATTTTTGAATTTGTATGAAAAACATATGTTGTTTTTGAATGGGATCATACTTAGACTCCATGCTTCTACCATGTCAGGATCTTTAAACTCCCAGAACTCTCCCTCTATGAGAGTCTCGTCAGTGATTCCCTGATCATCTGGGTACTGGATTTCAGATTTCTTGAAGTACATCTCAAGGCTTGCCATTTGGTCTTCCATTCTGGATTACAAAAAAATAATTAGATGAATTGCACGTTTAGCTCGACTCGCGCTAAAACTACAATTGGATTTATCCTTAGTTGATATCGTTAGTTAGTTGTATTCTAGTAACAGGATACCGTTAGTTAGTCGTATTCTAGTAGTTTATAATAACTTATATCCAGTTCAATTGTTATTTTTTACAGTTTAGCTCGACTCGAGCTAAACTGTTAGTGGAGAGTGATACTTCATAGACTGGATGAGGTTAGTGAACTGGTTCTATAGGACATGCCGGAGATTTTTCATTGGTTCGTTTTTATCCCTCTGCTTTTCTTGAAATTCTGGGACTTTCTGAGTATTTCTAGGTGTTTATGACATTGCTGTGGTCTTGCAATTCAGGTCGGGTCGCGCTAAATTGCGGTTTCCCTTTTTCAGTTTCGTCACATTCCGGCATTTGACGTCGGTCCAGTAGAAACATTGAAGGAAATTAATTTGAGTGTCTTCTCTGCAATTCAGCGCGGCCCGAGCTGAAATGCACGGGCTGTAACGTGCTTTTTGGATGCGCGCTGGGATAATCTGAGCTGATATTAATTTAGGGTTTTGGTAGCCTAAACCCTAAACCCTAATTATATTATTAACGGACGTCATTCCTGAACCCTATACCCTATGCCACCTAGCCAAACGGTTTCCTGACCCTAATCCCTGAAGCAATTATTGGCGAACCCGAAACCCGAAACCCTGAACCCTAATTCAATTATTCCACCCGAACCCTAATTCAATTGTTGGCAAACCCTATACCCTGAACCCTGAATCATTCCTAAACCTGAACCCTTAGCCATCTAGCCTAACCATGAATAAGTATAATGGCTTTATACAATCTGACACGGGAAACCACAAGGCAAATAATAAAAAATTTTGTTACCTGAATCGTTGACAGTCTTGGAAGTGCAGAAGTATGAATGAAAATTCTAGTGTCTAACTCCGAAACCTGTAATGCCAGAAGAAGTTCATGAATTAAAAGCCAAACGCTGATAAGCTAAGAAATGAAAGCAACAGCACACATGCACACCCAAGGACATGCATAAAATGAAAACACCGCCTCAATTTCTGGAATCCAGAAAAAGCAATTCAAACCCAATCCTACAGTTTCACAAAATGAAGACAATTCCAAACAAGAAACCAGAAACAGAAAGCAAAACCAATTCCCACAAAGATGCAACCAGAATCGGCAGAGTTTCACAAATATGAGCTACCCAATTGCATTCTTTGAACAAAATTCAGACAGTGACACAAAGCCAAAACCCTAAACCCAAATGCAATCACGCAGACTTGCAAGAAAGAATGAAAATACCTGCAATTCGCGAAGAAACCGAGCCCGCACCCGCACCGACGTTGCAGCGCTCCTCACCCGCTCCACCGAAGTTGCAAGCTGCTCCACCGACGTTGCACGACCCCCTCCACCGAAGTTCCGCTTCTCTGACGCTCCCCCGAAATTGCAGCGCTCCTCCGAAGTCGAAGTTGCGGCGCTCCCCCGATCTGTTGCAGCGCTACCCCGAAGTTGCAGTTGCACTCTCCCCCGATCTGCTGCACTCTCCCCCGAAGTTCCAGCGCTCCCCCGAAGCTCCAGCACTCCCACCCGATGAGCAACACGATGAGCGGAACCCGTGAACCTAAAGTTGTGGCACTCCCACCCGATGAGCGCTCCTCAACCGCTGCCCAGACGATGAGGAACACGAACGACGACCTCCACCAACGCAGCCGAACGATGACCAACCCCTCCCCACACGATGAGCAACACGAACATGGATTCTCCACCGACGCAGCCGAACGATGACCAGGCGAACCACGAGCAAAAAGAATAACTTCAAAACACGACAAAACACGCAGAATCACGCAGACAGGAGCACGCGGAAAATGAGCGAGCGCCAAACCCTAGCTGCATTCCTTGGCGTGGCATCCGATACCCTTAGCGTGGCATCGATACCCGGAACGAACGCTGGGTAGTATTGATACCCGACATTAAGGATCTGGTTTTGGTGCGGTGGGCAGACTTGGTACCCGGTCACATGGGTTGGGGTTGGGGTTGCGGTGCAGTTGGATAGGCTGATACCCGGTCACAAGGGTTGGGGTTGCAATGTCATCACAACAACAAAATTTTGTTTCCAAATGGGATTCGACTTTGCGGAAAAAGGTTTTTCAACAAAATGAAAAAAAAAAGAATTTTAAATCGTTTACTCACTTATCACGGTGTGGGACCACATACCCGCGCAAAAATGGTAACCTAAAACCGGACACAAACGGTAACCTAGAACCTTAAACAAGTAGTAACACAAACCCAATTAGTGGATTACCAATAAAATGGGCATAGATAGTATCACATACACGAACTCGAAGGGTATTAAATATTCGAACATAGAAAGTCTTCAGTAGACAACTCAAATATATCACAACTGTCCACTATTTTTTTCTTTTAAAGAAAACATGTCAAAACCACACACGACTTACCCAGACATTGAAAATATTGAATGATGGACAACTCGTACTTCTCCTACCGTGAAAAGAATTTATAAGGCACTAGATAGTCTTACTAGAACAGGATCTAGCATTCTTAAACTTGTTTCATCTCAAGAAGATATGACGTTCTTATTAAGTAAGGTTTTAAAGACATGAGGTTTTAAATAAATGAAGGACCCTAAATGTTTCTCATATTTTCTTACGTGAATTTGATAACTTTATAATCTGAGGGTTATTAAAAGATAGTACAAGGTTCATGCTAGACTTTTCAATTTCACGTACTAATACGTCATTCGAATGTACCACCCAAACATTGCCTATTTTTTTGGATTCTTCAATTATATATGAACAATTGGAACTTGCACCATACGTTTCCCATTTCCTTTTTACGTGGATTTCATGACTTTATAATTTGGTGGACCGACATTAAAGTATAGTGCCAACTTTGTGTTCTAATTTTTAATTTCACGTACAACGTCATTCAATGGACTATTGTATTAACTAAAGTATTTTTTTGGATTCTTGAATATATGAAGAATTGGAACTTGCACCATATGTTTCCCGTTTCCTTTTTACGTGGATTTCATGACTTTATAATTTGGAGGACCGACATTAAAGTACAGCGCCAACTTTGTGTTCTAATTTTTAATTTCACGTACAACGTCATTCAATGGACTATTGTATTAACTAAAGTATTTTTTTGGATTCTTGAATATATGAAGAATTGGAACTTGCACCATATGTTTCCCGTTTCCTTTTTACGTGGATTTCATGACTTTATAATTTGGAGGACCGACATTAAAGTACAGCGCCAACTTTGTGTTCCAAATTTTAATTTCACGTACACCTTCATTCAATGGACTATTGTATTAAGTATTTTTTTGGATTCTTGAATATATGAAGAATTGGAACTTGCACCATACGTTTCCCATTTCCTTTTCACGTGGATTTCATGACTTTATAATTTGGAGGACCGACATTAAAGTACAGCGCCAACTTTGTGTTCCAAATTTTAATTTCACGTACACCTTCATTCAATGGACTATTGTATTAAGTATTTTTTTGGATTCTTGAATATATGAAGAATTGGAACTTGCACCATACGTTTCCCATTTCCTTTTCACGTGGATTTCATGACTTTATAATTTGGAGGACCGACATTAAAGTACAGCGCCAACTTTGTATTCTAATTTTTAATTTCACGTACACCTTCATTCAATGGACTATTGTAAGTATATTTTTGGATTCTGGAATTTATGAACAATTGGAACTTGCACCATACGTTTCCGATTTTCTTTTTTTTAATGGAATTCATGAATAATTGGGGGACATTAAAGTACAGCGCCAACTTTGTGTTCTAATTTTTAATTTGATGTGCAACGTCATTCAATTGATTAAGTACTTTTTTGTGATTCTTCACTTTTTGAATAATTGGAACTTGCACCATATGTTTCCTATTTTTTTGGTACATTGATTTCATGACTTAATAATTTCAGGGTCATTGAGGTAGTAGGCCACGTTAAATAGTGATTGTTCTTTTTAATATTTGATTGACGGTTTGAACAATGTTATAACATATATTCTATATTGATGAGTCCTAAATGTTTTGTAGAACTTGAATTTTGCATCCATTGAAACAAAATCCTAAATGGGTTTTTTCCAATGGATGAAAAAGGACAAATCGAAATAGTATAGGTGTAATATACTAATGAGTACTAAATCCTTATGTTATTTACAACACCAACACTTTTTTTCGAATATTATCACAATTTTATCATAACATTAGTAATTGAAACAATATCGATAGATATTTAATTCTTTATTTATTATGGCGTATTAAATTAGATTTAATGGCATTTGCATGTGCACCGTCATTTCCCTTTTAAACCCTAAACCCTAAACCCTAAACCCTAAAAACCCTAGAGTGTTCACCCTAAGAATATTCAAACCCAAGACCCTGGAAGAACTCCGATTAAAATTGAATTCCTCTTGGAGGTAGTCTAATTTTGTGGAACATCCTATTTTTATTTTCAAGACTTTGCTTTGGAATTTCCAGGTAGACTGTAAATAGAAGAATAAATTCCACCTCTTCATGAGCACGACCTTTGTTTAAAAACAGAGAATTTCTAATCCAAAAGAAGGTTACGAGGTGCATTTCCGAAGGCCAGCGGTGACAGCTTACCAATGGCATGGACGCACGGTAGTGTTCAAAAGTCAACAAGTAATTATGAAAGGAATCTCTATAACTTTGGGGATCCAGTGTATTTCATGGGGAGGTTCATTGTACCGAACATTCCCTGTCATTATCTCCGCGTACAGGTCGTAAGGCCGTCGCAATTTCGGGAATTTTTGAAACGAAAGGGATGTGTTCAAAATTCTCGCACTCTTCTCTTCCCGCCAAGGAGTTTGTTGAACGCGGCAAAGACTTCTGTGAACAAGTCTTTCCACCTCTCTCCTCCATTATGCTGCCTTTCGTGTGCATTTGTTTCTTTCGTGTTTGTAGTGAGAGTGTGTTGTTAAGTTTTGTGCACAGATTCCGGAGTTCTTTGATACATTCGTAATTGGTCGTTTCTGTCTTCAAGTAGTACCTCGACTGCACAGCGTTTTTGGTGAGCCATCACTTCCTCAACGCTTATTTGATCATTCTGTACGATTTTCATTGTAGTGTTCATAGAATACATCGTCATGTACTGTGTGGCCATGATATTGTCCAGGACTTCACTTGCCTCACTTGTACGCGTCTGCTATTTAGCTGAGCTTGCACTGGATTTTCATTTCGTTATTGACAAAACCGTAGGAAACTGGTGAAGAGTGTATCCGTAAATACCGCCACGTTTATCGGAATTTCTATATATAGAAAGAAATATCAAGGCGGCACCATCTTCTCCCTGAATTATCGGAACATGTTTTGCCATTCGGCATTTCAGCGCGACTCGCGCTAAAATAACAGTGAGTAAAGGTTTTAGGAGTAACAGTTTAATGAGTAAAATGTATTTCATCTTCTTGGACTTGGGAGAATTCTCAGAATTGAAGTGCAGGTCCAACTGAAACTACAGATTACAATTCAGCTCGATTCGCGCTGAAATGCAATCTGTAGTTTCAGTTGGACCTACGCTACAGATGCAATGCTATATGTTATTTTAATTTCATCTTGCATCTAAATAATTTTATTTCACATAGATTTCAATGAAAGTGAGGATTGAAAAAATATTTTGGATGTAGAGGTGGTCAAATGTTATTGTTGCATACTATTTCAGGAGAATTGTTTATGTATGATAAAATAAACTCTGAAAATTAAAAGACGAACTCTCTTCTCAGATTGAATATAACTGTCAATTGAAATGTTGAGTGTGTGTTCTGTTGACATTGGTTATGTTAAAGTTCCTTATCTCTACAATTCAGCTCGAGTCGAGCTGAAATGCTTATCGGGTATTCTGATAAATATGTACTCGATTAGTAAGGAAGAACTTATATTTAATTTGTCTGGAAGATTTAGGAAATGCTATTAATGCTTATCGGTTAAATTGTTTTAACTAATTGATACGTGTTTATTTGTGTACATTGTATGTCTGATCTGATATGTCTATTGACGCTAGGTGTTTTATTGTTGGAGGTATAATCGGGATTATTGTTTGAGATGGGATTATTGTTTGAGATGAGTTTTACAAGTTCATCGGATTCCGTTTACTTGGTTGCAGTGTTGATGTAGTGAACTGCTTCCTTTAACAGACTCTATCAAGTTTCTAAGTGAATGTCATCTTTGCAATTCAACTCGAATCGAGCTGAATTGCATTCTGTGTCTTCCTATTACTTCAGGTTCATCTGAGTTGTTTAATTCTTCTTATCTTGTCTTCCTGAATTGAAATGATCAGATACAATGATGTCTGCACTTGCTGAAGTCAGTGGTATGGACTTCTCGGACGATGAATCTCAGGCTCCTGTGAGAATGGATGTCGAAGTGCCAGAATGTGAAGGGCTTCCTCGACGACTCTGGAATACGAAGTGCGTTATTCTTTACAATGAAGGAGGTGTGCTTGTAGGAGAAGGTACCTGCCACAGTGTGAAATCGGACCTTGTCCTTGGTGCCAATGGTCCTCTTGGAGATACTCACGTGGCGGTGCACATTTCCAAATCTCATTCTGAAGCAGATGTTCTCGAGGAGCAAGTGTATTCATTGATAGCTTGGCCTATTAAGCTAGTTCATTGCCGTGGGGCAAGCCTACATGACCATGAGATCCGGGATAAGTTTAATTGTTACCAAGCGAGTCTCTTGAACCCACCCTCTAGAACTGCTGCTCGGCCCTATACAAGTGCCACCCGAAATCCACCACGCGAGACTTGCATTAGAGCGAAGAACCTCCTCACTCAGAACTCCATCAATGCGGTGTCCAGCAAGATTTGCTGTAGCAGGAATTGTGTGCAGCCTTTTCCTAGGGAGAAGATTCGAGCCTTCCGCGAACGTATGTATCAGAATTCAACATTCAAGCACAAAGCGTTCATGAAGACTGATGTGCATAGACAATTGCATCGTGATTCAAGTGGGAGAAGGATGGTGACAATTGATGAGATAGATGTGTGCATGCGAGCATGGATGCATATAGCCGGAGTCCCAGAGTCCACATTCTACCGCTATCAAGCATATATGAAAGATGGGCGAGAAGCAATGGTTCATGGAAATACTGGACTGCTGAAGCCTAGGAAGCACACTGAACAAGCAACGGCTACATTGAAGTGCATCCTAGAGAAGGAGGCGGACCACATGCCACATCGTACCCGGACATTAAAATCAGGGGACAAAGTTGTCTCCATGATTCTTCCTTCTACATTTCAGTGGAAGGGTCAGATGGCAAAAATCAACGAATCCAATGCTGCTTTTGGATTGAAAGAGGTCTCTATTTCGAACTTGAGTAAGATTAGATCCACGAGGTTTCCAGAGTACGACGTAAAGAAGCCTGGAGACAATTTTGCTCGATGTGCAAAATGTGACAAGTTCCGGGAACTCATTAAGAGTGCTATAGGGGGATCTCAAACTGCTTTGAAGTGGCAGATGTTGCTTGACAAGCATTTGGCTATTGCTCGAGCACACAGGGAGTTGTACTATGCGAATCGTTATCGGTCACATAATTATCCACATGAATGCTTGACTATCATGCATGACAAGATGGATCATGCAAAAACTGCTTCTCCTGTGTTTTCACACAAAAGTAAGGAGCTTGATGGCCTAATGAAACTACCCGTGTCTGTCACAGGCATGATTGCACATGGGCATGCCGATGTGCGGTATGCACATTACGGGTTGGACCTCTTTCCCCATGATTCTAACTATACCATTGGTTCGATGGCAAAGTTACTACGTGACCTTGAACAGCCACCGAAGTCTTCTTCTCGACAATTGTTTGGGAATTCAAGGTCTACTCCTTTGTTTGATGCAATCCTTAAGGGCGTAGAGATGTGTGAAGCCTCCTTGCCTCCAATACCAGAGACCTTAGTTCCAGCAACGCCATTGCCACCCATTCTCAATGTTCAAATGGACAATGCCACCGGTGACAACAAGAATAGATATGTTTTTTGTTTTTGGTCTTTACTTGTAGCAAACAAAATTTTCCGTGAAGTGTATGTGAACTTCATGATCGCGGGTCATACGCATGACGACATTGATGCATTGTTTGGAAGGTGGAGCATGCTATTGAAAAAGGAGAACTTCCCAACAATTCCTACTCTCATGAAGTCGTTCATGGATGTTGAATCCATTCCAACTATCCCTCACCTTATAGAAGAGGTGCCTGACTTTAAAGAGTTCATTACAGGATCATTTGTAGACGGTGATGATAGTCTTGTTGGGCACACAAAGCCACAACAAGTCAAGTTCTACCTTAATTCAACGGGATGTCCAGTCATGAAGTATAAATTGTTATGCACAGATGTGGAATGGCTAGGAGAAGACGGTAGAGGCATAAAATTGTGGAAAGAAGATAGTGATGGGCGAAGTCTATGGCCTCGTGGGATCCCTTCGCCTGTTCCACAAAGGGCAATGAGAGGCATAGAGGATATTCAGAAAGGAATATCTGGATTTGTGAAATATTGGGAGAACTTGTGTGATACAGATGTGAGTGGGGAATATCGAAGACGTTACGAGCATTTGATTCACTACTGGCGTGGCGTGAAGGTAGCGATTCAAGAACCAGTAGTTGCTTCTACAATTTTGAAAGATGGTTTCTGGCCTACTACTCGTATTCAAGCAATTCCGGCGGATCAGTTGGTTGAAGATGGAGAGGTTCGTGAAGAGTTTGGGGAGGATGAAGCCTACATAGGGCCTTTACGGGGTCGCCCACAACCATCTTTCAGGGTTGGGCGAGATCTTTACGAAGGCTATTTTGTTGCAATTCATCCGGCGGATGGTGATACTCGACCAGTTTGGATTGCAAGGGCATTGTCTGATCCAAATTGTAACCCTGAAAAACCAAATTGTGTGCTCATTCAATACTTTCGTCCAACATCACGAAATCAGAATGTTCAAGAGAACTACACTGGATGGGACAGCGAAAGAGGTTTGCGTTGGAAAGTTGATGAAGATGAACCACCACTTTGGGAGGAGACGAATGCTTTGATGACAGCATGGAAGTCTCAAATCAGGAAAGATACCGTGCAGTGTATGATCAAGATCCCTACAGCTCAAATTGAAGTCATCAACCAAAGTCTTGCATCTTACATTTAAGATTTGAAGTTGTATATGCATAGATGTTGCAATGTATGGATGGAATTTATATATACATATATATATTTATATTAGATAGCATGATATAGGTTTTAGTTGATTGATTGTAATTTATTGATTTCTATTTCATAATTTTGTCCAAGTGTGTGTTTTGTGTTTCCAAAACAATATACTAAACATATTCTAGTATTTCTATGACATTGACATTTTTTTCCCCATTGTTTATTTTTTATTTTTAATAGTTTAGGATTGAAAAATTTTAGTACGAAAGTTTATCGTGTTTAGGAAAAAATGGGTAGTGGATATGTCCACTTTTTATTATGTTTAATGTATTGAGTACTTGTCACATTTTGGGTAGGGGGGTGGTTGGTCGTTACGACTTTTCTGCTTGCAAAGCTCACTTAGCAGTACCAAGTCATGTATTTCTGTCATGCGCTCATACGAATTCAGCAGGAATCGAACCCGGACCGCATGGATGACGTAAATAACCCCTTACAACCAACCACGGAGCTCATGACTTGGTGTTCAACGTAGGACCTAATCTTTACTTATATGAATTGAAAGACTGATATTACAGAGAACAAAATCAATTGTACATATGTCTAACTATCAAAACTCTCATTTTAATGGAAACTACACTTTGCAATCAATAGATTTTGTGTTTATGAATGGATATTGGTTAGAATTAAAACTCAATTGTTACAGTCTAAATGGATTACTTCATTTTGAGAGGGTCCGATCCTCCCAAAATATTGAATATAGTGTTAGTAGAAGATAAATTAGATCAATCAAATTAGGGAATTAAATTAGGAAAAAAGATAAATTAAATTAGGAATTAAATTAAGAAATTAAATTAGGAAAAAAGGATAAATTAAATTAAGGAAAAAGATAACTTAGATTAGGAAAAGACCCAATTAACTCAGGAAACCATGGAAGGGACTTA
Source organism: Rhytidiadelphus loreus (assembly GCA_947034895.1). NCBI lineage: Eukaryota > Viridiplantae > Streptophyta > Bryopsida > Hypnales > Hylocomiaceae > Rhytidiadelphus > Rhytidiadelphus loreus. Next base: position 31,384,776 of record OX344761.1, read on the forward strand.
GGTAAATCCCTCCCCAGTCTTAAGAAGGGTCAATTAGCCTTAGATTCCCATAGATTAGGAAAGATTCGGTGGTAGTTCGCATAGGCTGCCGTTAGGGGACGGTTAGCCCGAACTATTCCCTCGCCAATTGGGGGCAACTCCATTGTCACCTGCGAAAACTAGGAACTTAGTAAGGAAGATCCATTGCTTGGAAGGCACAATGGACCGACGCTTAGTCACCCATTAGGTTAGAATTTAGTTAACCCCTAGAACCTGGTTGTGTCCGATTAATTACCAAGGGTGGGTAATTAAGCGCCTACAACAACTAGCGCCAACTAGATTCAATAAAAGGATAAAAATCTAACTTTTGTAAATTACCTTTTCTAACAAGGGTGACTAGCTAGGGTTGTAAGATCGGGGAAGATTGACCCCTCGCTTGGCCTTACCAGGGGTGCATATAAAAAAGAAGCCTCCCATTTTGGATCGTTCCTTCAATATACTCTCGACTTCTCTTAACCAGGGTTGTTCGCTGCGACAGCGCGACACCGCGATAGACAGACGTCACGTGACGTCACGAAAAGTCAAATTTACCTTTGACTTTACAGGAAATTACCCCCCTCTAGGTGGATGCCACATGGCATCCACTTGGCAAACTGGAGGGCGCGTACGGGTAGGAGAGTGCGGGTAGGGGCGACTGCAGGTGGGCGACTACGGGTCGACGAGGGTGACTGCGAGTGGGCGACTGCGGGTGGAAGAGGGCGACTGCGGGTGGGCGATTGCGGATTTCTGAGGGAGACCGCGGGTGGGCGACTGCGGGTTTGGCAGGGAGACCGCGGGTTCAGGAAGTGTTCTTGGGTGGGCGACCGCGGGTGCGCAAAAGGTACCTAGACCCGGTGGTGGACCCGAAGTCGCCCAATTTGGACCCGCTATCGCCCTCTCGAGACCCGCTGTCGCCCACGTCGGACCCGCAGTCGCCCTACCCAGACCCGCAGTCGCTGGATACGCAGTTGCCCTATCCGTACTCGCCCTCCTAGACCGAAGTCACTCGCCCTATATAGCCAGTAGCCCATCATCATGCTATCACCTTCATTTTCCATTGAGGCTTTCTGTCTTGCAACCTTTGTTGGTTGCATGCGTGACCCTTTTGGATAATATATATACTATTTTTTGCTATCATTTGGTTCTTAGAATTTTGCGACGTCCGCAAATCTCATGGCAACTGGAGGTAGCAGTGATGGGTCCTTTCCGGTTTTTTCCACTTTACGCACTCCTGGTGCAATTAGGAAGGCTGCCAAAGACAAGACTAGAAAAAGGAGGGATAACATTCACAAGAAGCGATGGCATGTGTTGAACAATGATAACCACCTAGCTTTCAAAGAGTGGAACGAGGAGCCAGAGCCTTGGAGTATGCAGGTGTGCGAAGACTACATTGAATGGTGTCACATCGGGAAGTTCTTTCCGGCATGGCGCCATCATCACAACCGACACAATAACAAGGCAAATTTGAAGTATTGTGAAAATCCAGCTTTCATACGAAGGTGTTTAGAATTGTGGCAGGTCCTCTACAAAACCCCTTTTGTAGATAGGAATGAGGCCCCTTTGTTCATTGCTAGAGGTGCCTATGCTGAGGTCGCCTTGAACAAACAAGTTGACTGGACCACGATTAAAGAAAGTATCTACGTGGAGCGTCCAGAAGTTGGAATAATTCCAAGAGGGGTTCTCAAATTTCCGGAGGGTGGACTTGGGCCTTTTCAAAGTGATCCACAAAACAAAGAAACTCAAGAGGTGGACACGGAAGAATCAGAAGAGGATAATGATTCAGATGGCACACGGATTCCTAAGCTTGTACGAGTGAAGGAGCAGATTATCACCCCCGTCCAAGTTCCAGTTCCAGTTCCAGATCCAAATGTTCAAGCCGCTTCATCATCGCGGGGAAAGAAGATGAAACATCCTGCGAAGGTGCGACGGTCCACCACGAAAATTAGATTGGCATCAGCCTCAACCACAATTGCGACTCCAATCTTGCCACCACAAGACGCCAGCAACGTCTTCGACTTTGCTTTAAGTGACGACTCACCCGTATGTGCCACAAGTCACATTCCCATTCCACAGTCTGAATCTGATGTTGTTCACAATGCGATGACGTTGGCGAAGGCTCTCGACCTCTTGAAGACCAAGGATGCACAAATTGCAACCTTAGAAGGTGATGTGAAGAAATGGCGGTCTACATGTGAACAAAAAAATGCTCTCATTTCTCAACAATCCAAAGAATTACAAGGCCTTTGAGAAAAAGAGCGTCAGACTTTCACATTGTCGGACATGGACGAAACCTTTGTTGAGCAGGATCCACATCACTTGGACAAGCTTGTTGGGGACCTCACCAGCGATGTCATTCACCTTTCTCCCCCTGCCAAGCGTACGAAGCGTTCTTCAATTCTTCCAATGGCACCACTTCCGTTCGTCTCAAGAGATTCTAGCAATCCGCACGTTGATGGTTTGCAAGGGACTCAGGATTCACTTTCGTTTCCTGCCATTCCACATCTACAATCATCAAAGGAACTTGATTTGGCTGAGGAAAATAGAATGCTTCGAGAGAAGTTGGCAGTGTTGGCAGCGACATACTATCATTGGAAGGTCGTGTGCATTCTCTCCGTGGATCGATCTCAACAAGTTGCGAAAGAGCTAGACAAAGTTTCGAAGAACTTTGTAGCAAATGCCCCTAAACGAGAGAATGGATTGACATCATGGGCATTGATGGAGGACATGTTTCCAGATAACATGTCCATGCTTGACGTGGCGGAAAAAAATGTCATAGACTGGGCACAAAATGGTTGGGACCATGGAAATCAGATGTCTAGTCACTTCAACGAAAAAGACCAAAGTCTATTGTGGCCAAAGCCAGCTCATTTCGTCTTGGATCATACCAAATGCCCCATATGTCTAGAACAATTTGGGCCAGAAGGAGGATGGGCACTTGGATCATGTATACATGTGTACCATCCTCAGTGTTTCATCACTCAATGTCTGATTAGACGACGATGTGTGATTTGTGCAGCACCATTCCATGATCGCTTGTATACCATGTTCAACTTGATGACTTACATGCCACCTTCTTGGGAACACAATAGAGACACGACGGCAGAGACACGATTTTGGGGACGAGACTTGCTTTGGAGTTGGCAAGAAGGCCTACATGATCAAGAAATGAGAGCTGCTGCCTCACAATTGAATTGGGAAACGGACCCGCGTGAAATTCTAAGAGTGGCATTCAACCTTATGGGAAAAGGAGCTCACAATGCAGGGAAGAGGGCGTTTTTTTTTCAATGCCTTGGTGGATATTTTGATAAGACATCCCAAACCTTCAAGTGGGGTGCTCATCCGGAAGGACACCGTTGGAATTTTGAAGGTGAACAAGGGGCTAATCGTGATGAAAATGCCACTCCAGAAGACTTGAATAGTATGGCTTACCTCGACTCAACATACGGGCCTTATTATCAAAGCCAAGCACTCGATTATCTATTGGAGTTACACTCTCCGCAAACTAAAAGGACACTTGAAGCTCTCAAGAACTCCAATGTCTTGGAATCTATTTTAGAAGCAGATGGACCTGCTTCAAGGACTCGTGCTAAGAAGAAACTCGTTGTTGGAGAGTCCAATGATTACGAACAAGGTGCAACGAGTGGTTCTCATAACAATCCAATGGACTTGAACTAAATATTTCTATGAGATACTTACTTCAACGGTGGTTCTAGTTAATCGTAGTAGTATACAAGATGTAAGGCCCATAGTATAAGGGCCATAGTATATCCATACTCGCACAATGTAGTACTCTAGCAAAAGTTAGGGTTAAGATGTTGGCTTCTAAAACTATACCGCCTTGGCTGTGTATTGTACTACTATGCTTATGGACAACAACCTTCTATTGCTTTGGTTTTGAAGGTTTGGGCATACTTATACATTTGTAGCCTAAAATGTAATTGGTGAAATGCAAATACATTTGTTGTAATGCCTTGCACAATGATTCCATACACGGTCCCCACAAAATTGCTATCTTCAAATCTTTTAATGAATTTTTTCCTTTTGGATTTTTTTCTCATACAACATGTTTTGGTTTACATGGAAAAATTTGATTCATTCCATTCAGATTTTTTATGAGAAAGTTATGGACCATTTTCTTTGGCGGGCAACTTGAGTCTACAGCTTCTTCTTTTAAAAGTTGCTTGTAGGATTTGTTTCTCCAGGCAATTTCTACAATCTAAAAAAAAATTAGGTCCGGTCACATAGTTAACTTCACTTGATAGCACACTCTCACCATTTTCATTTCATTTTAGAGATATTCATTATTTAAATTTTACAACTACATCTTACCTACTTCTACTCAACAATTTCTTAAAGTATCCAAAATTGTTTTTGAAAATTGTTTTTTTCCCACACATAACCATAGGATCTTACACCTTACTAGTATGAGAATGTGTGGAAAAAATTTCAGAATTTTTCATCTTACAGATTGCAAGATATCCGCATTTAGAGTGAAAAAAACAATTTTTTCAGCACATTGCTGGACTACATTATTTGACTTTTAACATTTTTCACTTTAATTTCTTGCACTACAGAGTTTTGAGCTTTAAACAAATATAGTGGAGAATTGAGTTGAGAGTCTAAATCAAAAAAAGGTTTTCAAAAAAACTTAATTTTCATTCTTAAAAAACTTGTAGAATAGAAGTACATATGAGATTGAATGAAAATCTATTTTCTTTCTAAGATAGAATTAAAATGCACTAATCCCCACGGTCAAATTGTTGTTGCAAGCAAACTAAACCATGTCAAACTTCTTCTCTTGAACAATTGCCAAAATTGCGTTCCTAAATTAATCTTACAAGGTATTTTTCCCACCAGAAGCTCTAATTGCCCAATAAACAAGATTGTCAATAACTTTCTCATAAAATATCCAAATGAAATGAAAAAAAGCTTTCCGGATAGACAAAATTATAATCTATGAGGGAAAAAAACTTAGAAAAATAAATTCAAATGCTTGTCACATTTTTTTGCTGCCCATTCTCCCCTGCTTTGGAGTTTGGACTATATGGGCATAACTTTTGTTCCCGGGCACCGATTGGAAAAAAAGTTATATTACCACAAAGGTAATCGTTTTTTCTATCTTCAAATAAAGTTTCAAAAATTCAGTCCCAAATTTCAGCCCGTAGGTACCATCTCTGACATCCATTCTTGCAAAGACACCAAATTCATAGCCCTCGTATTCAAAATATAATAAAAACATATGTACATTTCAAAAACAAAGGTGTGAATTTCTTTATTCCACAAAACCTTTGGAAAATCAAAAATTGGAAGGCCAAATTGTTTTTTTCTACCACACTAGATCCAACCACTAAGCATTTTTTTCACTATTCACAAAGTCACTTTCTTTGGGCTCCGGTCTCATTCTTTGAAGTTCTGCACGGGTGGCACCTATGCCTTCATAGGCCCACTTGCGCCATTCCTTAAAATAAAGGATGTGGCACTCCAAGTCCAATATGTCCTCGTGCAACAACTCTTGTTTTTTCTCCAGTAGCTTCACCAAATAAAAAAGCGTTGCTCTTTCTTCTGTATTGCTACCATAATCCGAAGCTAAAGCCAAGATGCCCTCTTTTTTGGCTTCTTTTAAGGCATCATCATAATATTCCATCTCTAGCTCACGTATTTGAAGATTCAAGCTTCTCCTTTCGCTTTGATGGGACCATTTATCACGTTGCAAAAGATCAAGTTTATTTTGAAGCACCGCTAAATCATCGGAAATGTGTGCTCGCCTGTCTTCGATCTTCTTGAAATAATTTACTCTACTTTTGTTTAACTTAGAGTAAATCTTCTCATTTTCAGCAATGGCGTTTTCAGTCGCCTCTAACTCCTTCTTCAACCCATCCACAACAGTTGGATTCACTGGAAGATGTTGTACCTTCTCTTTCAAATTCATAAGATCCGCTACTGTTGAAGTCAAAGATGCTCGTGCACTTTCGATCTTAGTGCCCAACATCTCCAAATTGTCTTCCGAATCATTGTCACTACTTCCGCTAGACCCAATGTCTGCACCAGAACGGTCCACATTGATCGGTACATGAACATCTTCGCTTTGTTTTTGAATCTTGGACAATGATTGCGGCTCCTCAAGCTTCCTCTTGCCCTTCTTGTCAACTTGAACGTCTTCAGCCGCCTCTTGTTTTTCTTTGCCAATGTCTTCGTTGTCACTCTCAAAAGAATATCCATCGTATTCGTGAGTGTGCTCATCTGAGCTAGAAGTTGAAGACCATTGAACTTGGTCATCACCAACAGCCAACTTGCCAGGCTTTGCCTCTAAAAGCTTCTTATTTGCTTGAAGAAGTCCTTCTTCATCCAGCACTATCGGTGTGTCCGGGCGGTCACCGATAGGAAGCTCCTTCAAGGTTGTCCAATCTACCTTTTTCTTCAATTGAACTTCAACGTACACCATTTGCACAAGATAGAAAGAGAAGTTGTCATTTCGATAAGGCTGGGACTCCAAATAGAGTTGCTGCCATACCTCCAAACACCTTCGCTGGAAGACAACACTCTTGCAGTAAGCCAAATTTGCCTTATTAGACTTCACGTGCAAAGGGTGTCGCCAAAACGGGAACAACTTGTTGATGTGGCACCAATCCACATATTTGTTTACAGTTTCATATGTCCAAGGCTTTGGTTCTACTTCCCATCCCAAAAAGGCCTTCATCTTTGGATGCAACAAGATGGGTACACGCTTCTTGCGAGGTTTGCCGCTCCTTTTACGATCCTTGTCACGAACCGCCTTTTTGTTGAGCCGAAGTCAGTATCTTGACATACCGTGTGGCAGTTGAGAGTCCTCGCCCTCCATAACGATCACTTCGTCTCAAAAGTAGCCAACTAAGTACTATGCGGTTTAGAGTTGCAAGCCTAAACCGTAGGTGTAAAAAATGCTAAACGTAATCCTATCACATTTAACATTTACAAAAATACAATGTTCTCGTGAAACACCCTATGTCATCCAAGCGTGAATAAAATGAGCCGTGCAAAGGGACAAAAATCCCCCCCCACAACTCAAACCCCTAGCTTTTGTGCACGCATTCAGCCACGTCAGTAGGTGAAAGACAGTGCGCAGAATGCCAAGGAAAATTTAATGGCGACTGCGGGTGGAGGAGAACGCTGATGTACCCGAGGTTGCCCTGGGGCGCGTGCGGGTCCTGAAGTGGGGCGAGTGCGGGTCAGCCCAGTGCTCCAGGGCGACCGCGGGTCCGGAAGTGGGGCGACTGCGGGTCAGCGCAAGTGCTCCAGGGCGACCGCGGGTCCTAGAGTGGGGCGACTGTGGGTCTGGACAGGTGCTCCAACGCGACCGCGGGTCGAAGGAGCCCGGGCGAGTGGGCGACCGTGGGTCCAGGGCGACTTCGGGTCCAGGGCGACTGCGGGTCCTAGGCGACCGCGGGTCCACTTTGCGAAGGCGACCGCGGGTCCTGGGCGACCTCGGGTCCCAGGCGACCGCAGGTCCATCTATTAATGCATGGACTTTTCTTTTCTTTCTTAGTACATGTTTATAGATTGTGATATTTTTTCCATTTTTCCTTGCGCTGGGGAAGTGGCGATACTAAATGTTACGGAGGGGCTTCAAGCTTCAACATTCATCCATGTACTGGATAGAAAATGTGATACTAAGTATCTAAAATTCTATTTTCATTTACATTGTGGCGATTTCATCGAAGACTTTTCTAGAAGTTGAAGTTTTTCTAGCAATTTCATCCAAAATTTTCCTAAGAAATTCCTATAGCTTATAGCTAGCCTAAATTTTTTGTTGCTTTTGAGCACCAAATCTCAAGGGAAAAAAAAAGGATTGTGAGCTCAATCCCATTTGTGTTGCAAAATTTATGGAATACTAGTTTATACTTTATACTATATTTGGGGAGCCATTAGGGTTGAGGTCGGTTGTGGTACAAATGGATTCCTTATTGATTATCTGAACAAAAGTTAAATCTTTGCAATTGTTTTAGAAGAAGTTCTTGTTAACTAATTTTTTTCTTATTAATTAATTTCATTGTTAATTCTTAATTTTATTGTAAATGACTTATTTCATTGTTAATGACTAATTTTATTGTTAATAACTAATTCAATTGTTAATAACCAATGTTATGATTATTAAGTATTAACCATTGCAATTGTAACAATAATGTCTTTGTAATTGTTTTGACATGAGATGTTCATTATGTATTTTTGGATGTAGACTCAAATTACATACTATGTTACACACACTAATTTTGGTAAATTACATGCCTAATAACTAAATTTCTTGTACGGACACAAATCTATAAATGAAAGTCATTGTTGGACTTATATCATACTCCAACCATCTATGAAAGAATGTGTGTTTTTATCAATTTGGATGACATATACCAAAAAAAAGAATATGGTAGGAAAACATTATGCTACTAAGAATAATATATATGGTAAAACCAGATTTACATTTATTATTGAATTCATCCAAGTTCTCTCGAATTGCGTGTTTAATAAATGACAAAGATTATGGCTATATATCTTTTTTGCAATATCCACTCTTGTTTCATTGTCTCAAAAAAAAAAAGGGGTCGCAAGAAGTCAATGAACTTCTTTTTTCCAAATAAAATAAATAGGAAGAGAGTGAAAAAGGTTAAATAAATAAATAAAAACATCTCTCATCTATTTTGAAATAGGTAAAGTACGAATAAAAAGGAAAAGTCTAAAAAAGTCTAAAATGTATGTTTCCTATATTTGAATTAGAATAAATAGGAAAAAAAAAAAACTTGCTTTTATTTTTGGAAATAGAAAAAATAATAAGAGAATGTAAATGATGTATGGCTTACATTTTTTTAGGGATTGAAAAAACAACTATTTGAATTCAATGACCATGAAAGTAAAACTCCTTTCAAGTGCATACTAGCACATTTTATTCAAGAAATAATACAAGTCTTCAACATCAATTACCAACTAATTTATTTTCATTTTCTTATTTTCCTTGCGTCCATTATATACTACGGAATCAAAAAGGACCAAGAACATTTGAATTCAAAAGTTGTTACAATTTGCATAACAATGTGTAAAAGGCCATATTCAATATATACAATTTGACAAATAGCCCATTGAGTAATTGTTTTTCTAAAGACAAGGCGCGTAGCATAAAATTCCTTCATATATTATAGGAAAATATTACAAAGTAAGCCACACATAATTGGCCACCAAGCTCATTGCTTGCACCACTAAACTCTTGCTCTAGACTATCCTATTACAAAGGTGAGTCTCGGAACACCAATTCGGGGGGCATCATGGACCATGGTGGAGACATAAGGGAATTTGTGATCTCTATACACGTTGGTCTCTTCTTTGGGTCAGTGTTCACGAGTTCACGCAACTTCATTCCAAAGTACATTGATCCCTCGCGGTTCTTGAACAAATCCTTGTCCCAATCATCCATATCACCAATTCTCATCCATTCGGTCAACTTCCCAATAGAATACGAGTCTGACTGTTGCGTATATTTATACCGTTGTTGCATGATCGGTATGCTTGTATCGGAATTTGGAGGTCCATATGCATAAAACAACTCCGGGGCAACCCACCAACGACCTTCTCGGTATTGATCCCTCTCGGCCTCAAATGGCTTTCCAAAATGTGAAGGCGCGTTTTCGTCAAAACGACTTGATATTCCAAAATCACAAATTCCAATGTTGATTATGTCGTTTGAATAATCCGGAAAATGCAACATGATGTTCATGGGAGACAAGTCATTGTGTAGCACGCGGCACTTGTGCATGAGATTTGTCACATATACTAAAGCCCATGCCAACTTTGCCTTGTGCCTTCGGAAGAGACCAAGTTCTTTTTGTTTCTCTTCAGGAAGTCTTGTGGCTTTTTGCATTTCATGTCAGTCAATGGTTGGTGATACAGAACGATCTAAATGCCTCAACTCATTCAAATGGCCCCCATTCCACCACAAAGTGTACGCTTCATTCGTGCGAGAATGAATGGCAAAAAACTTAATGATGCCAGGGTGGTTCAAGGGGCATGCAAGGGCCTCCATGGATCGTTGCGCTCTCCCCTCGCGCGGGTTTATTGCCTTGGATACTTTCCCAGCAAAAGCGATGTAGCTTGGAATTGTATCCATTCCTTCAATGCGTACCTTACGCACTTTTGCATACCCCCCTTCACATTCAAAAGCACTAAGGGGCACCACTTTCGCCGTATCGGGAATCCACGTGATACACGATCCACCATCTCGTGCAAATGCTGCCTGCATCGCTGCATTTTTCCACTTAAAACCCCTTGCCGAGCCTCTTGCCAATTTCTTCACTGCGTTGGACCACCACTCCATTTTTTGGCGGAATGCCTTGATGTCTTCTGATTCCTCTACTATCGGAAGAAACGGTCGATGTTCCTCCATCAATTTCTTGGTATTGAACATCACCGCTTTCAATGTGTTATCAAGCCATTCAAATAGTCTCGAAGAATATGTCAAGTCAATGTCTGCGAAATCATCGGATCCCTTTAGCTTGGTTAAAATCCGTGCTTGTAAATCGTTTGGCAAGGCCACACTACCAGTTGTAGGACACCTCAAATAGCTTGCCTCCAAGAATTGTACACTTTTCCCTGCGTACCACTGGAGACACGCTTTGTATGCATATCGGGTATAACTCGGGGGAGGATAGTTGGAGTCCTTGTCATGTGCTGACTTCTGCTTCTTGCCCTTCCGTCGCTCTTGACTCCCTCCTTCTTCGTTTTCATTTACAGCTATCGGAACCTCGAAAAAAATTGGATCATCGAGGTCCAGATCCCATAAAGACTTTCTCCTTGTAGTGTTGCCTTCATGTGGAAAAGCCATGTTGTACTTAAAAACAATTCAAAACCGTAGTTTAAAATTCGTAGATTGAAAGGGTAAAAATTCCCCCTCCAATTGAAATCCCAGCCCACGGGCACGCATCCAGCCACCTGAAGGTAGGTGAAAGACAGTGCGCAAGGCTAAAGTAAGGTGAGAATCGAAAGTGGGGCTAATGCTTAAGTACCCGAAGTCGCCTCAGGGCGCGTGCATTTGGGTGACTGCGGGTCGGGAGGGGGCGACTGCGGGTCTGAAGTGGGGCGACTGCGGGTCTGAAGACAGCGGGAATGGGCGACTGCGCGTTTTTGGAGCGCTGAAATGGGCGACTGCGCATCAAGGGCGACTACGGATCGTGGGCGACCGCGGGTACCAACTAAACCATCCCGAAACTTGCACACGCGGTCGCCCACAAAGAAGTCTCTTCGACCCATAGTCGCCCCCTACGCGCAGTCGCCCCACTGGAGATTGAGTTTGCATTTTCCAGAAAATCAGTCTCCCTCCTTGACCCGCAGTCGCCCCCTACGCACAGTCGCCCTACTGGAGATTGAGTTTGCATTTTCCAAAAAATTAGTCTCCCTCCTTGACCCGTAGTCGCCCCCTACGCGTAGTCGCCCTGATTCAAATGTGTTTTTTGCTTCGTCGATGACCCGCGGTCGCCCCTGACCCGAGGTCGCCCTAAACCAACAACCAATCTGACCCAACACTAATTAGCATCTGCAGCATATTCTAATTGATTTTTCCTTATCTCACATCCAAAATTGGTAATAAATGTTAGGCGTCAGTTCATATCAAAGACATAGCAAGGCAATGGAAGAATTATTCTCACAATGTGAAGGGTTTCCCAAACCCTAAACCCTAGACCCTAGACCTTGGAAAACAATAATACAACTTTTATCTAGAATCAAATCCTTAAACCTACATAAAATACTTACACATCCTACACGAGATGTAGTATTTTAGATCTAAAACAGAATCATGTCTTTTTTGTCTTGTTGAATTTGTAAACAAAATGGAGGAAGTAACACATGATTAAAGGGAATTAGAAACAATAAGGAGGAGGTCCAAAAAAACACACCATCTCGTGAAACATGCCCAAATAAATCTAATCATGCCCAAATAAATCTAATTACACCTCCCCACTATTAGAATGTACATAAAACTTTCATTTGGAACTTCTTGCCAAAGGAGTGTTGGAGAGCTAATGCAAAACCTAGGATTTGTTTGTCTTGTTGAATTTGTAAACAAAATGGAGGAAGTAACATATGATTAAAGGGAATTAGAAACAATAAGGGAGAGGGGTCCCAAAAAAAAAATTAATCTTGTGAAACATGCCCATACCCTCAATCGCCCTAGAACCCCAGGTCTGATTTTGGAAGTGATCTAGGGACCCGCAATCGCCCCCTACGCACAGTCGCCCTGATAGAGGGCGGAAAAGTATTTGGTGTCTCCCTCCCCTTCCATATGGGCGACTGCGCGTAGGGGGCGACTGTGGGTCAAGGAGTTTGCATTTTCTCCTTGACCCGTAGTCGCCCCCTATGCGCAGTCGCCCTGATGGAGGGGGGATTTTGAAATGTGTTTCCCCCTCGAGGACCCGAGGTCGCCCTGACCCGCGGTCGCCCTTGAAAGACGCGAGGGATCCTTGGACCGGACCCACGGTCGCCCCACGCGCAGTCGCCCCATGCGCTGTTGCCCTAGTGTTAGGGTTAGCGCATGCGCCCCTGGCGACCGCGGGTATTTCATGGGCTGTTCCAGCCTGTGGTCCATAATTTTCATAACTGCGCCTTGTAGTTCACCTACCTTGTAGTGGCTGAATGTGGGCCCAATGTTGTGGAGGTCTCGTGGTTTTTTTGGTTTCCCACAAACAGCCAACAATACAGCAAACACTTCTTGTATACTTCAATGAACCCAAAATCTTTTCGATTAGTTTAGGATAGTGAGAATATCAAAGCCATTTGATGTAGAGGGCCTTGAAACGGCAATTGCATTCATTGTGGCAAAGTTGTTGAATAATAAGGATGCACACACAAATGGGTGTGAAGTCACCGAAAAAGGGTACACTAAATTCACATTTAAAACAATTAGCAATTCAAATGAAAATGATTCATTTGGTTCTTCATTGATTCTCTTTCATTTTTGGGTGTTATAGTAACGTAGGGGGGCCTCAATTGTTATGTAGCCTATTCAAATTTAATCTTCTTGCATTGCTAATGATTAGTTATTTGGCTCCTTACAGGCTTAATGGCAGGTGTTCAATTTAGCAAGTGCTCAGAGGAAGTCATAATTATTCTCGACCATGAATATTTCCGGTAAAAATTTGTTTAGTTTGCCTTTGACTTCCTTATTGTCATCCACTTGTATTGTAGACAATGTCTTTTTCATAGGTGGGAGAATCACCATGACAATGACTATTCTATTGGAATTGATTTGTGATCTTTGAAATAGGATTAAGGACTTTTGGAAAGGCTACAAATTGTATTGCTTTGCTCATTATGGCCAATGCAATGAGTCCAAAGGCCATTTCCAAGCCAGCAAAATGGGTGAGTAAAATATTGCCCTTCATTTTGTATAGGTGATTTGAATCCTTGAATAATGAAATGAACATGTATTAATGAACATTTCTAGTTGGATAGTTAGTGGTGGACATTTCATCTCACTATTAGTGCTTATTTGCTGCAGGACGAGTGATGTGTTTGATACGAAACACACACGATATTGTTTGGGGAGCCAAATTTGATGAGGCCATTAGGGAGGGGTGGGCCATGATGGAAGAATATGTGTGGGTTCGGCAAGGAAAAGATTGCACAAACCTCAGGTTCGGTTGTTCTAGTATAGAACTTGTATTATAAGATTATATGCTAAAAATACCCATATGTAGTTGTTATGTTTTAATATTCATTGATATGGGGGGCCGGGAGATGCAGGGCTTTATTAGAAGAATTTGAGGATGTCGAGAAACTTTCCGAGTCTGAGAATGGATGCTTGTTGTTACAACTCATTAAGGTTAGTGCAATACCACAACACAAGTTAATATACTTGCTAGGTTAGTATTGTTTGTACCCCATTCTGTGAATATCATATGTACTAATGACAATTCCACCTTAGGATGATGAGCACGGGACGGAACGCGCATTTACACAATCTCTGAGCGTTTAAATCAACACCACGGATATCTTTGAGCAGACCAATAATAGGTTAAACCAAGCTCGTACAAACTTGGACAACCTTGTGCCACGGGCAAATCGTTCGTGACTAGAGACATTGTTGTGTTGCATCAAACGGCAGCCTTGTACCATGGCATAAGACCCTATTTTGATTTTTGAGTTGGGATCATAAAAAGAAATAAGTTATTTATGAAGATAATAGTACTAAAGTCATGCTAGACATGTGAAATAGCAATGTGCTTGACAAAGAACTTCATTTTACATTTCTATACTATGATTTTGCTAAACAATGCATGGATTGTTTATCTCAGATGGATGATCATATTTTGCTAAACAGTCCATGGTATATGAATGTTTAATTGATTAGTGCCCAATACTTTAATGGTTTACATATGTGACCCCTCCCAAAAAATATATACCCATAAATGTGACCCCCCCAATAAAATATATACCCATAAATGTTGTGGCTTGTTATTCTTGGTTCACAAGTTTGAAATCCCCAAATATTGAAAATGTACAAATGTATGCCCTTGATTTAATCCCTTTGTTTGTAAATATGATGGCTACACTTTTAATTAATATGAAACAAGTTTTATTGTTTGGATACCTATGAATGTACAGATAAATAAAATTTGAACAAAACCATGAAATCAGCTGGGAAATAGCTATGACAATTAATTGTGACAATTAGTTCCCAACTACACCTTCACGGTGCTTGATGAAGCACATGATGAAAGTTATATGGGAGCTCATGCTGTCACACCCAATCCTTATGAGATATTTGAACAACCATCTTACTATACCTATCCTATGTATTGTATAATTGATTATATTGAGTTTTGTTCTCTCACGCAATTTATAATGTGTCAATCACACTTGACCATAAATGAATAAAAGGTATTTATCCCTCAATTCCCAAACCCCTTCTTTTGGAGCTCTCCGAAAGTGGTCTACATTGATCAAGAATCCCACATTCTTCATAGTTGGATCTTGTTTTACAATGGATTCACCATACAAATTCAAACTAAACATAATAGAGATTGCATTGGAAAATAAAACGCAACCATGTGAATCATGGATGGTAAATTTCTTATGTTTGATTATTTTCTTATTGAAATTGCAGAAGTGATGTTAGGGTGGGAATCCTCTTTTTGCATGTCAAATCTAATAAGTTGCAACAATAATTAATAAAATGGCTAAAGATGCATAACCCAAATTTTTAAATAAAAGATGAAAAGGTGCAATACATTTTTATGAAGTGCATTGGTAACTAAAATTTATGTCCACAATTTTGTGTAAGAGAACTTCAAAGTGAAAGTCTTAGAGGTTTAGAAATTCAAAATCCCGCCCTGTACCCGCAGTCGTCCACCCGTGGTCGCCCCACTGTAGGGGTCCAGAAATTACTCTGTGGTGCCCCACATGTGGTCGCCCATCCCCAGTAGCTCCAGACTCGCAGTCGCCCTACCCGCACTCGCGCAGGACCCCAATACTTCTATAGCCATCGACCCGCGGTCGCCCATCCCCAGTAGCCCCAGACCCGCAGTCGCCCTACCCGCAGTCGCCTTCGCAGTCGGCCCCTTAGACCCGCAGTCGCCCTACCCGCGGTCGGTCTCAAACCTGCATGCGCCCCTTCCCGCACTCGCCCTAGGGCGATTGCGGGTTAATTAGCTGTCTCCCCACCCGACTTCGCCACTTTCCCTTCTTGCTGCGTACTGCCTTTCACCTACTTTACAGTGGCTGATTACGTGCCCGGGAGCTTGGGTTTTGAGTTTCACTTACATGTGGCTCATGTTCTTGATTTTACTCCATCACTCACTAATCGCTAGATAATACTTTGCGGTTTAGGGTTAAGTTTAGCTAAATAATACTTTGTGGTTTAGGGTTAAGTTTAGATTCCTTGCCCCAAATCTCAAAAGTATCTCCAATGGCGGACCACAAGAAGAAGACCAAGGCAAAAGGAGCCATGCACCCTAGGCAACGACGCATCCTTTTGGACCCAGCGTGTGTGGCCTACCGAGGTTGGGATCGAATTACGGGCCACTGGACCACCAAGACTTGTAAGTCCTTCGTGGGGTGGTGCCGCATCGACAAGTTATTCCCCTATCATCGGCACTACACGAATCGGCGCAACAATACGGCCAATTTGCATCCATGCCGTAATGATGCATTTGTGCAACGTTGTATCGAAATTTATCGATACTTGTATGGCACATATTCAGTGCCCAGGAGCGAAGTCCCGTATTTCATATGTGCAATGGTGTATGCGGAACTCATTTTGTTTCGAAGCGTGGATTGGAGTTCAATCAAAAGAATGAAGCATGCTCGCCTTCCACCGACAAAAGACATCCCAAGGGCGGCTCTATCTGCCAATCCACGTGAAGGGCTAGGCTAGAAGAAAAACTTGAAGGAGGGAGTGCCCGATGAGCAGTTTCATTGGACGTCATCTAATTCATCTTCGGGAGAGGAAGACAACCTTGGTGAAGACCCTCCAATGCAGCCCCAAAACATGGCGATGGTGGCTTCTACTTCACAAAATTTACCTCCCCCGAGAATGGAAGAAGAGGGTGAACCAGCTAGGCAACCACAAAATCTTGATATTTTGCCTCTTGCTATGGTGAATCCGATTACAGTCCCTCGCACTGAAGAAGACGAAGTTTTGCAGTATGTGCTTGCATGCATGCAAGAAGCAGAAGATGATGTTTTTTGGACAGAGATAGAAACAGAAGAAGATGTGAAGCCTTCTTTGTTCCAATTGGATTGTGTTGATGACATGTACTGAAGTGAGGAATTTGTTGAAGATGGAACTGTCCCTGACATAGTAATGTCGGACACCAAAGTTGTTTACAAAGCTCAACTCAAGAAGCTTCTAAATGAGTTGGATGAAAAGCATCTAGAATGTGAGAAGCTTCGCAATCAAGAAACGCAAACTTTGAGTGGAGATATTGTGAATAGCTTACGTGCTGAACTTGAAAGTCGGCAAGTTCTTTTGTCAACGCAAATAACAAAGATTTTAGACTTGGAAGCATTTTACCTTAGATTTGGAAGCATTTTACCTTAGATTCTCTTCTCGGCATGCTGGAGGATCTAGTTCTTCTAGCAATGAGTTTGCGAAATCACGGCTTGCCAAAATTATGGAAGCATGCAAGCTGGAGGAAGATCAGATAGACTTGGAGAAGCGAGGGGTGGAAGAAGCACGATCAAGATTAAATTCCTTGAAAGCATTAAAGGACAAAGCCCCCCTTGACCGTGTTGTAGAAATGTGTGGTTGGAAAGATGTGGCTACTAAACAAGCATTGTCTCTTACGGAAGTAGTTGACTTGAAAAAGAAGCTTGGGGTTTCTTTGTCATTGGATCCAAAATTGGAAGAACATCGGGATGCACTGAAGGCGGTTTTGAAGTTCCAAAAATCATACAAGCAATTTTGGTTGGAAAAGAAGTTGGGGAAGGATGACCGATACCTTAGGATTTTGCAGTTGGAAGGTAGGAAAGTCTTGTATGAGATGGAACGTGAGGCTCATGACCGCAAAGAAAAGGCCAAAATGGATGTTGAATGATTTTCATTTTTAGCACATTTTTGAGGACTATGTCTATTCCATCTTATGTATATATAAAAGGATATTATCCATTTTGAACATTCCAATGCAAGCACATTGAATTCTATGTAGTTCCTTGACAAGAGTACATAAATATAGATATGAATTTTTGGTTATTTATGTTTGCAATGTTGTGAATACTTGAATATTCTAGGAATTTTGGCAGGAAAATGACCTTGGGAGTTCGGACTTTCGGAATTAAAAGAGAATTAAAAAAAAAAGGAAAATTCAAAACTTGCCGGATTGGAAAAGAACTTGTTATTGAAGTTCAGAGCAATTGTCACGGCTAGGGTGAATTGACCTACTCATTGCCACTCCAGGGCAAACACTAGAAATTTTTATTTTCAAGGCTTATTGTTTTTGTGGAAATTCTGAATTCATAGTTTCAATTATAGGCCCCAAATTACCCCAGGGGATGCAAGAATTATCCAAACAAATGGCAGTCGCTCGTTCCTGGACCCGCAGTCGCCTGTTTCTGGACCCGCAGTCGCCCGTTCCTGACCCGCAGTCGCCCATTACTGGACCCGTGGCACCCACTTCTGGACCCGCAGTCGCCCATCACCTGACTGATTTCAGGTTTTTGGACCCGCATTCTCTCATGGGGCGACCGTGGGTCCAAGGAGTTTTCTTGTATAAAGTTCTAGGGTTACCCCTTGTTTTATCACCTTGGCTCCGTTGATAAAACTCTTGTCTTGGACCTTCGAAAGAGGCTTCATGCGGACGTTTAACTTCTTTGGAGGGCAACAACCGTGTTTAGAAGGGTTTACAAGACCACTCTAAGCGGGTTGCTTTGTCATTACATCTTCCATAGTATTAGTGTGATTATTGTAGTCATTTTCTTTGAAGACCCAGTGTTGATCTACTACATGGCTGGACAAGGTGTTGGGAGGGGGGGGACCATGAATGATACGCGGAGGTCCACAAAGGATTGGGACCCTTGGCTAGTACCGTGTACCCCAATTGATAATTCCCCCCATGCTCGAAAATGCGTGTTTTGTAGGTGGAGCAAAGCATTTGTATGGCCAATTTCGTTAAAATGGCGGTATTCCATTATATTGGCGGTTTTTGGGATGGCGGGGGGCCGAAATTGCGTTTAGAGATGGGAGTGGGGGTAGAAAAATACGTGTATTTCCGTTGATTTCTCCGCATGTGGGTTAGAATCAAGCCCATACGTACGTGCCAAACTCCTTATGGGCGCTATGTGACGTAGATGTCCATCATGGGGCATGTCCAGCATCGTGTTCTAAGGTCTAACACGTCGTCCTCAGAACAAGACGGTCAGGTAATATGCTCTGAAACCGGCCATTGAAGGACAGCTCCACCTTTTTCATAGATTTTTACGATTAAAAATCGCTCAGAGATAGAAAAAAAGTGGCCGAACCTAACACAAGTGGATTCGAAGTTTTAGACGCATTTCTGAATTAGTTACAGATTTCCAAAGAAATCTGTTGTATTCACCAATTTGTGATCCTTGGAAGGAAACTGTGGATACCCAAGCCGTTGATGGACTCCTGCAATAGAGAACACCTTTTCCTTAATTCAAGCAAAAGTCGTTAAGGTCCATTTCAAGACGAAATCATATCCATTTAGTACCTTTTTGTAGGAGCCCGCTCAAGAAGACGGGCGCTTTTAGAGTGTTCTACCTCAATGGAAGTTCCAAAACATCTCTAAGCGCCATAATTTGTGCAAGGCGTGGATGACTGTTAGGATTTGTGGTGGATCACAAAGACACATAACATCACCACTTGGGTTATTGGCAAAGTGGCGAAGAGGAAACCAATTCACTGATTTGGATGCGTTTGCATGCATGGAGAGAACAGGGGCACAAATGAAGTCGCGGCCATTGTTTAAAGAAGACACACTTTATTGAATAGGGTCATAGTGGATTTTGCATAGGGATCCAACCCCGTTTACAACATTCCTAGCTCTCTCTTCTACCAGTTGCCGTGTATAGTAAAGGTACAGTCTGGGAAGAAAAGGTATAGTCCGGGAAGAAACTATTTACGCCGAACTTTTGGGGACCATGTGCTGCAGGACAAACTATAAAATGGGGGAAAGTACAATGTTAACTAAGTTCACGCCGGGACAAACTATAAAACGGGGGAAGGTACAATCTTAACTAAGTACATTCTAAGTTCACGCTGGGACACACTACTTCAATGTTCATTCGCCACTACATAGGGTTGGATCTTCACTCCACATTCTCCAATTGCGCCTCCAAAACCGCCTCCAGCCAACTTCGAGTGAAGGGTCTTGAGCTTCATGAACAAAAGCAAGCGCCTATTTGCCAATCATGTCTTTGTGAGGTCTTACAGCGCATTCGGAGATTTGCAGACAAATGCTCGTCAATTCCGCCATGGACCAGTTCCGGCGTCGCCTCTTTGCCGAATACATCATGGTTGAACCGGTCGACTGTGAGGAATACAAGCAAGAGCACTCACAACCCATCCTCGTTCACAGGGGAAGTCAACTTCCTCTTCGAAAGAGGTTGACACATGGTCACCGCTGAAACACAACAGGACCCACCTCGCGAACAGGGTGTCACCGGCATACAAGGAACTCATCAGCGTAAGGAAGGACGGCGTTGTTATACAAATTTTCCTCCAGCAGTTTCAGTGTACTTGGTGGGAGCGACGGCCATCCACCGTCCATGTCCTAGCATCCGAAGTCTTTGAGGGTGGGAACCAGAAACGGTCGACTTTTACCGGGAAGTCCACCGATGTGATGAGGCCGTTGATCGTAATACCTATTGGCTGCTCATAATTCAAGCCGTCGAGCGGATGTGGGGTTGTCCGTATTCAAGAATGCACGTAGAGAGCCAAGTTGAATACGAACGACCCACATCCACTCGGCGGCTTGAGTTATGAGCAGCGAATAGGTAATCCGATCAACACCCTCACCACACCGATCCACCGTCCCGAGAATAGTAGACCGCATCTGGCACATGCCCACAAAACCCCCGGATGCTTGGAGACGGAGGGTGGATGGCGCTCGCTCCCACCAGGTACACTCGAACAGCTGGAGGAAAATCTGCATGACAACGTCGTCCTTCCTTGCGCCAGTGAGCACCTTGTATGCCGGTGACGCCCTGCCAAGAAGAGGGCCATTGATTCCAGTGCCATGAATCCCCCGTGAATATTCATGTCCAGACAGAAGTTCATAGGGGAGTCAACTTCCTCCTCGAAAGATGTTGACACATGGTCACCCATGAAACACACCAAGACCCACCTTGCGAACAGGGCGTCACTTGCATTCAAGGAGCTCCTGGGCGCAAGGAAGGACGGCGCTGTGATACACATTCTCCCCAAGTTGTTCGAGTGTACTTGGTAGCAGCGACGGCCATCCACCGTCCACGTCCTAGCATCCGGAGCTTCTGAGGGTGGGAACCAGAAACGGTCGACTTTTCCCGGGAAGTGGATTGGTGTGAAGAGAGTGCCCATCGGAGTACCTATTGGCTGCTCATAACTCAAGACGTCAAGCAGATGTGCCGTCGTCCGAATACCACAGTGCACAGCGAGAGCCATGTTGGTTTACAACGACACGCATGCACTCGACGGCTTGAGTTATGAGCAGTCAATAGATACTTCGATGGACACCCTCCCCACACCGATCCACCGTCCCGAGAATAGTAGACCGCATCTGGCACATGCCCACAGAAACCCCGGATGCCGGGAGAAGGACGGAGGATGGACGTTGCTGCTACCAAGTACCTTAGAACAACAGGAGGAGAATGTGCATGACAATGTCGTCCTTCCTTGCGCCGAGGAGCTCCTTGAATGCAGGTGACACCCTACGAAGATCAGGGCCATGGATTCCAGTGCCATGAATCCCCTATGAATATTCGTGTTCGGACAGAAGATGGGCCGCGAGCGTCCCTACTTTTTTGCTCTACACAGTCGGCTCGTTCAACCATGAACGAGCCAACACGATAACAACGCCAGAATGGATCCACACCGGAGTTGACGAGCATTGGTCCGCCTTTCTCCGAATACACTGCAGGGTCTTCACAAGAGACATGAATAACAAATAGACGCCCGCTGTCGTTGGTGAAATGGTGGTTCGTTGACGATCTAGAATTTTGCAAGCTAGAGGGGGCAGTAAGCAATGTGGATACGTATATGTCTATAAAGAATGTGGGGATGCCCTACAATTTATATTTAAAAAGAAAGAGAAGCATTCGTACAATGTAATAGTCCTAAAGTACTCTCTAGACATCCCAAATCCTAAAACATAATCTAAATGGATTAAAGTCCTGACGTCGAAGACAAGAGTTCGGCGCAACGGGACGAGGACGTCGTCCAAGGTTTAGGGCGGGCGCCCTGAACCATTCACCTGGACAAGTAACTCACCCAGAAACTACATTGCCCTTGCTGTCGGACAGAGACCAAGTAGCCTGCACAAAGAAGCCAACGATCAGTTTTGGACTGCGAGAGGGCCAGACAGCGACCTCAAAGACATTCCGCTGGAGCATCAATTTCAAACAGCCGATGGAGGTAGTGATAAGCCGACCTTACGATACACGTAGTCGTCGACAACCTCATTTACAATCCCGCCGACGTGACGTCGACGCCTTCCTCCTCTGGGGCGACGGAGCCGGAGCAAGAGTCCACTTCCTCCGTCATCTGCGTCCGCCGTCGCTTAGAGTGGCTCGTCTCCTGCCGCGGGCCGTCGCCGAAGGGCCCTCCCGGCACAGAAACGCGGTGACGGCCCTGCACAAGCATCGGTACACGAGTGGGCATCATGTCATTTTCTTCCCTTTATTCTCTCTTAGAGATCTTCGGGGGATGAAATGATCGTTCCCGTGCCTAGTGTACTTTTTCACGACATCGGGATACTCTAGCAAGAGGGACCCGTCTTGCCATGAAGCGCACACGCGCACTCTGAGTCCGAGCTTCGTCTGCCTCATCGGAACGTCGGGGGCCCAACAGAAGGGGTTACTGGACAGGTATTGCGACACGCTAAGACCGGAATCTAGCAAGTCGCGGAGATACGAGGCCAACGTCCCCAACAGGATTCTGTCGTGTTCGCTGCCGGCATAGGACAAGGGGAAAATGGCGTTGTAGAGTGGATTGAGGATGGTGCTCTCGGGCGAGCAATCGACGAGCAGGGTGTTGGTGGAATTTGCCCTGAAATTTGGCGCCCTGAACCTATCTTTGTCCAGACGCCCTTGTGCAGGACTTTCAGCCGCAACTGCCCCTCGGGATGATCGGGGAACTGAATGTAAATGTTCTCCTCGAGATTGGGATCGGGCGAGACGTGGATGGGGTGCGCGGGGCAAGGTGCGTCCGGAACATACGGCGGAGGCCTGCACCTACACGCATTCGCCGGCCGTCTCTCGACTATAGAGATACACTCCTCGAGGGCCAGCACGCGCAAGGATTTCAGGCACTCCATGCCGCGGAAGAGGAAGTCCACCACCGGTCTGGCGATTGTGGCGGGCAGTCTGGTCCACACGGACAAGTGGAACTTCTCGTCCAAGTTTTTCAAGAACTGGCGCATGTGCGGACGGCAGTAGAGGGTGTACTCGCCGAAGATGTGGCATCTACTCGGGTTGTATTCTTCCTCCGATGGGGCCTCTCCCAGGGGCACGGGATTGTGCAAGACTCGTTGAACGTGCTGGGTTCGACACAACACCCCCTCTACCTCCAGGATCAGGAAATAACTGAAGGGGGGAAGGGCGACGGGAGGGGGCGTCTCGTCGGGCGGCTGCGAGGCCTGCGGATGCGAAACCCCATGCTCAAAGTGGACTTCAGAATGAATGACATCGATCCAGAACAACAGACATGCGTGCTAATGGAGATGTGCCGGGAAGTCTTCCTCATCGACGAGCTAATTCAATCGGACGTGCTATTTCTAACAGACGCGCAAACCCGATACAGACAAGCTAGGTAAGAGAGTTGGAGGGAAATGGAGCCTCACCTTTCTTACATCCGTGGGGGTGGCGACCTGGACCGCAGGCACTGCTCGCCCAATGGCATCGGGAGTGTCGACTTCCATGGGGATGGCGACGGTTTCCTTCCGGCGAGGGGACAACGACCGACGAGGTGGAGCAACCGGAACAGGTGGGGACATTGCAGACGCGTCGCCCAGTACAAGAGCTTTGTCACCCTGAACCCAAAATCAAAAGAGCGTAACTAGATTGCACATAATCAATTGAAAAGAAAAACGTATTGCGAAATGGAATGCAGTCACCAGAGATTGAGCAATTTATGTTTGTCAACAACACATCCAATATATTACAAATATAACAATGTTTTACAAACGGCCCCACTCTCACAGAAGAGATTTTCACATCCTAAGCCCACGTCTACGCTCCATGAATATGACAACTGAAATCCTAGCGAAGACAACGAGAGCCCCTATGACTACGGACCCACAGCCCCGTGGACTCGCCAGGATCTGGACGAACTCAAGGCCCCGGCGTAACGCCCTCACATAGCGTCCACACCTTCACGACAAACATAAATGATGGGAGCTATGTCGAAGGGTTACCCACCGCGGGAGCCTCGTCGACATTGACCGGCGCCTGCTCCTCCTCCGTCTCCGGGCTCTGCTGCGTCGCCATCGCGGCCTGCACGCGGGGCATATTGCTCAGTCAAGTTAGTGAAGGACTGTTCCATATCTCCCAAGTCCACGTCGAGGTCGTAAGGGTCATCGTCGTGCATGATAGGACGATGGGAGAGTTCATGGACATGCACAAACGGAAATTGATTGAGGGCCAGGTCATTGATGTCTGGCTCGTGAGTGACACTCACCCCGGTTTGCGTTGCCTCTCCGGAGGCCAGGTGCCGAAGGCCAGATGCCGCGGACGCCGTGGCCGAAGCCGAGTTCGTGGAGACTCCCGAGACGTTGTGAAGCTCGCTCGTTGGAGTTGGAATCGGAGAGACGGGAGGAGGAGAGGGAGAAGGTGCCGTCTTGGAAGTATGGATTTGCGACTTCATTTCCCTCATTTCCCTTATGAACTCCATGTTCTCCTTCCAAGCCGCTGCGTTTAGCTCATCCTTCTCGGCCTGTTTCCTCCTCTCCTCCGCGAGTACCTTTTCCCTGACTGCTTTCTTCGCCTTTCGCCTCGCCTTCTTCTCCGCCTCCTCCTGCAGCCATTGTTGCCTCTCCCGCTCCATTTTCTCCTCCCTCAGCTGTTGTTGCTTCCTCTCTTCCTCCTTCTCCCTCCTCAGCGCATTGATTTCTTCAATGCACTTGTCCATCTTCCCAGACTCCTTCCTCCTGACCTGTTCGGCAATTCTCTCCGCGAATGCGACGTTGATCCCGACCTTGACGTCCGGCTTCGTCTCCGCAGTCGCCACGACGGAACTCCCCCCGACCCCAGGTATAGTCCCCGCGTCCGATGATGATGCAGCTTGGGCGACCCTGAGAGTCTTGTCATACTCCTGCCTCAGCTTGACCGAATTGGACAAGCGCGTCTCGAGGTCCAATTCATCCATGTCGTCGAGTTCGATCGGGCTCTCCTTGGAATTCTTAACTCTCGACAGTTCTCTCGCGCTCGCCGTAGCATGGGCGCACATCGCTTGCTCTTCAGGGCTGGGTTCAGGGATCTCCAACTCAAGAGCGTCGACGGCGACCTGCACAAGCGTCAATGTCGTCACGCTCACTTCCTCTCTAAGAGCGGACGCGGGACGGAGGGACTTTAAGTCCTTGACGATGGTCCGCGACTCCTGGATCCTCTCTTTCATCGTCTTCTCGGAGGGCGTGGCGGGGGTGTGAATCAAATCAAGCCTCACTTTCTCCATCTCGTTTTGCTGCTCTTCAGAGAGTCGTGACCTCAGCAGACCCAAATCTATCTGCAGGTCCTCTATCTGCATTCTGGGTGGAGTGGATGGCGTCACCCATTCCGGCTGATGAGAGCTCGCGGTTCCGATCGATGGAGTACGGGAAGCAGGAACGCGAAACAGGTGAGCTCGCACATCAGAGCGCCCGCCCTGAACCTGTTGGGATGGCGGAGGTCGACGCCAGGACTGCGGGGAAAGGGAAGCAGGCAAGCGGGAGTGGACCAGTACTGAGCGGGAGCTCCCAAGTGGCTGAGATGGTCGAGGCGGTCGGGCAGGAGATAGAGGATCAGACTAGGATTGGTGTGGACTGGAATCAGTCCGCCCGCTCTGATCTGCTCCGGTCTGAGAAGGAGAAGACGGAGGAGGAATGGGATCAAAGCGCCCACTCTGATCTGCTCCAACTTGAGACTGAGAAGATGGAGGTGGGATGGGATCAGAGCGGGCGGTCTGATCTGCTGCAGGAGTGGAGTGAGACGGCGACGCCGGAGGAATTGGATCCTCCGGCTCATCATGGTGAGAGTCCGGCCTCGGCTACCCGCTCCGGTCAGGCTGCTCTGATTGCTCGGTCGCATCGCTGTTAGCACGATCCAACGACGGCTCCCTATTTCCCTGGACGCCTTCCTCGTCTGGCCGATTCCCGGTCTGCTCACTTTGTTCATCTCCTTCCTGTTCGTCCGCGTTGATGTCGGGGTGCTCGATTTCAACGTGGTCGGCGTCCACGATGTTGAGGGCCTCGTCCGCTTTCGCTTCCTCGACGGTAGGATTGGGCTCCTCGTCCAGCTCCGGCCGGGTGGCTCTCGCCGGTGTCGGGGTGACATAGCTGTAACGCAACGTCCAGCCGGGGACTAGAATATCCGGCCACATCTCCGCGCCTTTGCGATTATGCTGGGATTGACGCAGGAGGGCCTTCTAAGTGGAGATGATCAGAGTGACAGAGCTACGCGACAACATCTACGGGCATTCAAAGGTTTTAGTCATTACTGATATTACAATGTCTAACGCCCGCTACATCGAGATGTACATCAGAAGAACTATGAAAACACAGCGTGGTCAGGTGCTCACCGTGCACGCCGAAATTGGCTTCGCACCAGCGAAGACCAACATGACGGTTCCTTGATTCCTACAGAACTTGTCGATGAAGCGCAGATACACCTCGTATCGGAGCTCATACTTCGACAAGGTCCTCGGATTGTCGTGACGACAAACCTCTCGATTCATGTAGATGGTTCCCTCATTGGTCAGGTCCTCGTCCTCCTCAGCAGACAGCGAGGGCACCTCGTCGTTCGTGTTCACCACACTCGAGTTGACCCACCTCCACCGGGACCTCTGCAGGTACATTACGGAGACCTTGTTCTTCTCCTTGTATGTAGGTTCCCCCGCCCGACATACGTACTTGCACTCCCGCCGCATGTTGTAATCAGGAAGCAGTTCCTTCACAGCTTTGTCCACATCAGCCGCCCGCTTCGAAAAGAAGATCAGCATCCAAGTGTGGACGGACGAGGACATGACGGACTGCGACACCACCTCCACCTCCTCGAGGATTTTCTTGTTGGCGGAATTGATCTCCATGGTCTCCACACCCGGAAACTGGCGGAAATCGATGATGCCCACCTCGCAGTACTTGAGGTTAGCGGGTCCGTCTACAGCGCGCTGGGGGACCCAGTTCTCCCTCTTGTAGACGTACAGCGTTGGGTCGAACCTACTTCCGGCTCGAAGCCAGCGGCACATTGAGGCCCACGAATACCTCCGCACATACTCACACCGTTCATAGTTGACCATCACACGGTCGAAGGCGGCAAGGAGCTCATCGGACGGTAGGATGCTCTTCTTTCCTGAGCGCACCTCCGACTTCAGGTACTCCGGGTCGATGGTCTGGAGGTACCAGGTGTGGAAGCCGTTGATGCGCAACTACGTCTTGAAGTCCTGCCACGCTTGCGGTTCAATGTCTCCGGCTGCGTTGATGACTTCGCCTGCCGATATCATGCCGCTCGACTTGCCCCTGTTTGCCAACTCCCTCGCCAGCATGTTCTTGTACTTTCTGTTCGTGCACCACATGGCGATGGGAATGGCCGAAGTCCACGAATTCGGCTTCTTGTTGAGATAGACCTTGGGTGGTATATCGAGGATTTTCCGGGCAAGCTCACCCACCGCCGCGTCATCAAGGCCGTGCAGGTTCTTCATCATGTTGCTCGTGATGGGGAAGAACTTGTACAACTTCACGTTCCCCTCCTTGGTCGTCGCTTCGTTGAAGGGTCCCCCGGAGTCAATGTTGTGAAGCGACCCCGACTCATGACCTTGGAAAACCTTCTGCCATGCGGCCCAGGTCTCCTCCGAAGCCATGATCACCTTCCGCTCCCCCATCCGGTCCAAGTCGTAGATTCGTTGGGAGTTGCCCGACGGCTTGAGAAGACCAGTCGATTCAAAACTCTGCTCGGCTTTGACACGAAATTCCTGCAGGAAAATTAACACATTTGAGTCAGACTTGGAAGTTGGATCCGTGTAGACCGACTGAGGTTCAGCGGATCAGAGCGGGCGCTCTGATCCTGCCAGTCCTAATTCCTCCATCCCGGGGAGGGCAGTTTCCTATCCATAGACGGTATCCTAACCAAATCGATTCAGAGCGCCCGCTCTGATCTTCGGACTCCCAGACTTAGATTCAACATGAATTGAATGGGCAGGATGGATCGACTAAAATGCGTACCTCGTAGCGAGCAAATTCTTCGCCTTGTTCTTCCTTCCTCAGGTTCTTCCGCTGCTGCGCCGGCCTTCGAGCATTGTCCCACAGATAGCGACAGTGTTGGATTGTAGCCGGCAGCGACGACAGATAAGGACCTGTCACGTTCCCGTCGTTGCACTTGCACGACAACGCGTGCAAGTGATTCTTGTTGTCGGACCATACGACCTCGCATGTCCACTTGCGCACCTTCTTCTTCAGCGCCTCGTCGTCGACCGATGCCTCTCCCGAGATGATTTCCTTGGCCGCTTTCCAGGTGTGCTGGCCGTTGATGATCTTCAGCGGAAAGGACTTGACGCAGTCCGCCTAGCATGTTGGCCTAGCCTCCGTGTCCGGCATCACGGCTTGGTGAAGTTGACCTTCACCATTCGATCAAGCACGGCCATCACACCCTTCTTCTCCAGGGGTCGAAAGATCATACCCGACTTCTCGTCCGCCTGAATCATGTCGTCGACTTCGAGCTCAAAGAATGTCCCCCGCCCGAATATGTACATGTACTTGGACAGTTCTTTGAACTTCTTATTCGCCACAGCCTCGGCCTTCAGTCGCTTCCTCGCCTCTTCTTCCTCCGAGCGCTTGGCCTCCCTCTTCAAGACGAGATCCACAAACAGCTTATCCGGAACGGCGTCGGGATCGTAAGGCACGGTGTCTGGGTTGTCCAACCATTTCCCATTCACCTTCTTGATCGTCTGCTTCTGCGCGACCTCCTCGGAGACGTCAGTGTTGTCCGGCAGGTCGCTCTGCTGTGAGGAGCTGGGCGACTCAGCATCTGCCCGCCGTTGCCTGACCATCCTCGCCGCATCTTGCGATGATCCGGCCGCAACCTCAAGTTGAGGATTCCTCTTCCTCGTGGCTTTTCTCTTTTCCCGCGACCTCGGTCCGGAACGCCCCGCAGATTCTTCGGCAAGCTGCGGAGGGATGATTGGGTCCCTCTCTGCCTCCGGGACGGTTGGTGTGTCACCAGTTCGAGCTGCCGGTTGGGCTGGGATGTTCGCGCCCGTCTCGGTTACCTCTGACGCGAGAGAAGCACGGGGTCGAGTTTGCGCCACGTTAGAGGCTCCAGCCAGGGCCGATGCGGCCGGCGGTCTGGCCCGCGTGGTTGCGCTGGAGCTCGATGCTCCTCCCCTCTTGGATTTCTTCTGCTGTCGACCTTGCGAGTCCATTTTATTTACTTGCTTCTGCTTGGACTGGAGTTCGACTGTTACCGCAGCCTGTAGACTGTTTGCATTGGTGAGAAATGATTTTACTGCCTGACCAATTGCTACAAAATCGTCTAAATGAGCTTCTACTCTACCTTTGATGTCGAGCATCAAGGTTTGGAATATATGGGGAACTTGCTCGTAATTTTTCAGGATGCGTTCGTGACAGAACGTCATCTCATCTTCTACCCTAATGGCTAGCACTCCGAATGCGTTGTTCGAAGTGTTCACTACATCTACCAGAATGGCCTCGCGCAGCACATTCACATTGATGACTACGAGTTCCCTGAATGTTTTCCATCTGGGGTCTCCGTTACTCGTGAAGCCTAGTTCTAAACAAAATACGGGGGAGCCCTCGAGGTAGCTCATCTCCACGGTCCACAGGGCCTTGGATGCGACAAACTCCAGAGGAGTTTTCCCTTCGACGAGTGCCGTCCAGGACTCGTGCACTCTCTCTGACACAATTGGTTTGATGTACCCGGTGAGGTGTGGCGTACTGTCGAGGAAGGACTCCATTGCACTGTGCACACACACTGGTACAAATCAGACCGTGCGCTCTAATCCGCACCTGGATATAAAGCAGTGGCTGTACTACTAATTATGAAGTAGTTTTCGACCGAGGGGCTTTACTTGATTCATCATTTGCTTGGAAACTGAATTCCAGTCTATTCTACTTGGTTAGACTGCGGGCCCGCTCTTCATGATTCGTCATTTATATTCACGGGTAAGATCAGAGCGGGCGCTCTGAATCTCTCTCGAGTATATCCTTCATGGGAGATGAATTAATAATCACCAGCAATATTTCATTAAACTGAGTTGGGGTCTAGGGCCATTACTATGGACGGTTTACCATGATCTATGTCTAATTCATCTCTGGTAATCGAATGCACCCTCGGTAAGCGGAGTGATGTTCAGCTAGACTCCGCGAAGGAGGTTTAGAGCGGGCGCTCTGATCATCCCCTTGTTTATCTGGTACTAATGAGGATCTGATTTCCCTTCTATCCTATCCCTACAAAAGTGATACTTCACTATATACAATGCGGTCAGTTATCTCTTCGACTGAATCAGAGCGCCCACTCTGAACCGCTTTGTGTTATTCCCTTTTGGTGAGGTTTAGGACGCCCACTCTGAACCAGTTTCTAATATGCTCGACCTGTTTGATTTAGAACGCTCGCTCTAAACCTGTTTTGAATCTGCTCGACCTATTCTGTCCAGAGCGCCTGCTCTGAACCTAACTGAGCGCTATAGCCTGTAGGGTGTTTGGAGGATCAGAGTGGGCGCTCTGATCCTGAACTCCTTTGATTGTTTCAAAGCGCACTCTGATCTTCAAAGCTGAAAGGCTTGCTCTGGTAGGTCCTGTGCGGGAGCTCGATCCTCCCCGACAACGAATATTTAATTAAGTCTCTTTGATTCGAAACAGGCTTCTGAGAAGATCAGAGCGGGCGCTCTAATCCTCTGGGCTTTGAGTTGGTTCATTGCGCCTGCAGTGATCCTCCTGCCTCGCATGGTCTCTCTGGTAGGTTTAGGTCGGGCGCTCTGATCCTCCCCGACTACGTTTGATACAACAATATCTCTTTCGTTCACTACAGCATTCTGAGAGGATCAGAGCGGGCGCTCTGATCCTGCAAGATTAGGATTGGTATAGAGCTCTTGCTTTGATCCTCGAAGCACCGAAGATCGATCTGGTAGGTTCAGGGCGGGCGCTCTGAACCTCCCCTACTATGTCAAATTCAGTGCGCTCTATTTCATCCAAAACAGTATTCTGAGGATTAGAGCGGGCGCTCTGATCCTCCCCGACTACATTTGATACAGCAATCTCACTTTCGTTCAATGCAGCATTCTGAGAGGATCAGAGCAGGCGCTCTGATTCATCCCGACAACGTATGATTCTATAATCTCTCTCTCGTTCAAATGTGCATTCTCAGGGGTTTAGGGCGGGCGCTCTGAACCTCCCCGGCTACGTAGAATTCAACAATCTCTCTTTCAATCAAACAACATTCTGAGAGGATCAGAGCGGGCGCTCTGATCCTCCCCAACTAGGAATGATTCATTAATTTCACTTTCGTTCAAAGCTGCATTCCGAGAGGATCAGAGCGGGCGGTTTGATCCTCCAAGATTTGGATTGGTTTAGGGCACCCGCTCTGATTCTCCATGCACCCAACATTGCTTGGGCAGGTTCAGAGTGGGCGCTCTGAACCTCCCCGACTAGGTACAATTCACGTCGCTCTCTTTCATTCAAAACAGCATTCTGAGGATTAGAGCGGGCGCTCTGATCTTCCCGGGCTTGGAATGGTTCAGAGCGCCCGCTCTAATCCTCCAAGCACCCAAGAAGGCTTGGGAAGGTTTAGGGTGGGCGCTCTAAAGTATTATATGCGGCTTTGAATGTGCGCGGTTAAAGGCACCCATAGTCCTAGTGCGATTTCTATGTCGTTCTATTCTCAATCTGAAGGGGTAACAAATGTACCTGGTATCACTGAAGTCGCTGCAATTTGCAAATCCTGCTTTCTCCAAGCTACAGATTTCGCCCCTGCACCAGAACTGCAGCAATGCCAATAGTAATGCACTCACGGTAATGCCTTCGTTCGAGGTTCACCAAATCCAGACCTACATTCATGAATCAAATCCCTAATAGTTTAGAAACACAAGTGTTGTACAAACCCTGGCTTCCGCTTAGCCGAATCCTAAGCTAACCGGAGGATTGAAGAAATGATAAACTCCCGATATATTCACAACTCACGCCGAACACTCACACTAAAATTTCACGCGCATAGGAATTCCTGGCACTGAATGTAGAGTTCAATGAGACCCTAAGCAAACCAAAGCAAATACAGACATTCCAAACCCTAAGACAACAATAGTAAACCCTGAAATCGAAATTATAGAGTTCCAGACAATTTCATCAATGCAGCAAACAAAAAGAACATCAGAAATCCAAGCTCTGTCAAATCCTAAGCAAACCCAGGCACAGACAGACCATAACATATTGGAAATCCAAGCTTAGCGAAAACCTGAGCAGATCCTAAGACTGAAGAAAAGATGAACTCACCGTATATTTACAACTTGTAAACCCTCCGCGCAAAATCAGTCCGCTGCTGCACTTCCACGTGAACTCTCACAGAAGAAAGTAAAACCCTCCAAACACGAACTCAAGCATGGTGAACCCTGAAAGATGCAAACACCGCAATTGATTCAATGATCAAAACTAAACTCCGCAGTGTGAACTCTCGCTCCGCCCTTTAGTCCAAAAGTCTCACATGCTAAACCATCACGCAAACAAAAATTTCTGGCACTACATTGCAAAAACTAGAAAGAACTGGAAGAATCGATTGCACCTTAAACCCTCCACAACAAGCACCGTGGTTGATTGAATGATCGAAACAACTCCGCAGTGTAGACTATCGCTCCCTTCAACCCCGAACATTCACAGCCCCGCACTTTCACGCGCACAGGAAAAGCGGACCCTCAATCGCCGAAACTGGAACTAACTTAGAGAATCAATCGCAAAACCCTGCTGTAGCACTACCGCGCCTTCGACTCTCCCACAAGAAAGTGAAATTCTCCAAGACCGCTCTCTCTGATCCAAACAGCGTGATTGAACCCTAAACACACGAACTCCCCCAAGGCGGACTCTCAAAACAAACAAATGGCACTGAAGAACTGCCAAATCATGAGCCCGAAGCAAGACTGTGAAAAAACAAACAAAACGCTTCTTTCAGGAGCACCAAACCCTATGTGTGGTCTCACGCAACTGGCCCAGATTGATGACCGGCCCTCCTGGTACTTGGACAGCCTATACCCGGACACTCTATACCCGACCTATACCCGGATCCGAGCCTACGGCCTATTTTGATTAACTTGGAATTTCCTATAAATTAACCAAAATGCCAACATCTCCATATTAAGTTGTATAAATTCCGTAAAATTATAACCGTAGGAATTTCAACTTGACCTCATGTTGGAGATCTCATAGGAAAAGTAAAGAAAACAACATCACTTAGACAGTGAAAGATTATAATGTTTGACCGTGAGGGTGTTAAAATTGCAAAAAACTTTTAACCTTCTTCTCACAAGTCAAATTTAACCCCTAAAGGACCAAGCCCTTTTTTCTACCTAATAACACTCAAAACTGCCATATCTATGGCAAGGAGTAAAAAAATTGAAAAATTGTTATTTTCTCATATCTAACCGTAGGATCTTAAACTTAACTTGTATGAGAGTGTGTGGCAAAAATTTCAGAATTTTTGCCCGCTTAGATTGAAAGATATCTGCGTTTAAAGTGGGAAAAACAAGTTTTTCAGCACATTGCGGGACTAGATTTTTTGACTTTGAACATTTTTAACTTAAAATTTTTGCACTACAGAGTTTGAGCTTTAAATCTTTATAGTGAAAAATTGAGTTGAGAGTCTAGAAAAAAAAAAAGTTCAAAAAAAAATTAATTATCATTCTTAAAAAAATTGTTAAGTAGATGTAGGTACGAGATAGAAGGAAAATCTAAAATATTCTTATATTTCACATGGAATTCAAATGCACTAATCCCTATGGTGAGATTGTTCTAGCAAGTAAATCAAACCATGCAAAAAAAAAAAAAAAATGAAAAATTTGAGAAATTGCATTCATAAATGAGTCCTACAAGTAATTTTTTTCAACTATGAAGATGCTCTAATCGCCCGAAAAAAAAGAATGTCCATAACTTTCTCATCACATATCCAAATGAAATGAATAAAAGCTTTCCAGATACAAAAAAATATAATCTATGAGAAAAAATAATATTAAAAAAGAAATTCAAATTTTTGTCCATTTTTTCCGGCTGCCCGAGCTACCCGCCGTCCCCTCGTTTCAGCTTATTTGGTCATAACTATTGTTCCTAGGCACCGATTTTGAAAAAAATTATATTCCCACAAAGCTAATCAACTTTTCGATGTGCAAATAAAATTTCAAAAAATTAGGAGAAAATTTCAGCCCGTAGGTACCTGCCCGAAAACGCATTTGTCCCCCGAAGGGACAATGGTCCTTTAGGGGCTACAAAATACGAAGTCATAGAGTTCCAGTAAAAAGAAATGGAAAACACGTGGTGCAAGTTGCAATTATTCCTAAACCACCCTAAACCCAAAAAAAGATGCAATTGGTGGTCACATGAAATGACCTTGTACGTGAAATTAACAAAATGTGGGCAACAACCTTGCCTTGTACTTTAATGTCCAAAAAAATATAATGTATAAGGACCAAAAAAATTCCGAATTGTAATTCTTGCAATACAAAAATTTGTTGCCCTCTCTCCCTTGTTTTGAGCTTATTTGGGCATCACTTTTGTTCCTGGGCACCAATTGAAAATAATATATATTCCCGTGAAACAAATCCGTTTTTCTATCTCGATAGAAATATTCAGTTTTCTGCAGTTGTGTCCTTTTATACAAATTTATGGTGATCACACTTTCATCACACGCATATGAATGCACATGAAATTTGGCTTAATTTAATAAATACTAGTTGAATGTTTTCATGATTTACAAATTTTTAACCACATAATCATATTGGACGTGAAAATGCTATTTGAATAGTGAAATAAATAATGAATCACATTATTTAGTATTAGTTGTGATGACTCCTATAGAAATTAAAGTATAAGATGGAATACACTGAAAGTGAACTTTTCACTGTACATATAGATTTTTTATTATGGGAACTTGAATGAAATCGACGATAAATGTAAATTAGGTTTTATCGTAACTATATGTTAATTTTGGTACGCTACTCTTTCTTTATAATTGTATTTTTTATCTTTGACTCAAGCTAAACACTATACGAAATTCAATGCAATACATGTGGGAGGATGTGTCACTCCAATTCACCCACAAAAAGAGCAATTGACCGTGGATGTAATAACAAATTCTAAGGAAAAATTACATGAAGGATACAATTTCAAGAGTCTACCTTCGCGGTAACTAAAAAGAACACGTGCTTTATTCAATAAAGTTGCCTATGCAGTTGGAGTGAAACATTATTGGAAGAGAATGCTTGCACATGGCAACTGAAGTCACAATCAATTCTAATTTTTTAATATACTGCGTTAGTAGTCCGAGGGAATCTTTACTTTGTCTTCTATTGACCCTATTAACCTCTAAAACACCGTCATTTTTATATTAACAAGTACCAAAAAGACACGTACCAAAAATTAATTGAGTAAGATAAAAGACTTCAAAGTTTACTTTAGACTATTGAATGCAAAACCAACAAAGCCAAACAAAAAAATCCTCATGAATTTTGACTCAATCATAAAAATAGACTGATTCAATATTCTCCAAAAATATACAAATATAGAAAACAATTTTTAAACTGAAATCTTTTCGAATGAAGAGCTTTTTTTTAATCTACCTAGACTGCCATTTTAGAAAAACAAAACAAAACATATTTTGCCATAAGTTTTTATGAATATTTCCAAGGAAATAAATAATAGGTGGTTACATTTCATTTGGTCATGAAGTCTACAGGATTGTTCTTAACATGCATTTACAAATTATATATATTATTTTCATGTTCACTGTCCCACAAATTTTGAGACGTTGGAACTTTCGGTTTAGGGTACTATCAAACATGGCTCATCATTTTCATACAGTACATGGATACCCAAAAAAAATTCAAATTCTCAAGAGATATTTTAAACTAGTTCAAAAATAGCAAAATTAAATATAATCAGCCACTTCAATTGGAAAAGCTACTGAATTGCATAAAACATAGATAGACATCATGTCCATTAGAAGAGATTTCAGCCCTGCAGAAGACTCTGAGTTATTACAACGTTCCCAAGCACTCCCATGCTGCCAAATCAACATGCTGATGTGGTCGGGAGATGACCTCATCGGCAACATATTCTTTAATTATTATTTTTAAATAAAAGCATATAAATAAAAATTATAAATTGCAAATTGAATTTTTGAATATTTTAATTTCTAAAATTTTAAAATTTCTAAACTTTAATTTCTGAATCTCTGAAATTTCTGAAATTTTTAAAATTTCTGAATTCTTTAAATTATTGAATTCTTTAAATTTTTAAAATTTCTTTAAATTTCTTTAATTTCTTTAAATTTTTAAAATTTCTTTAAATTTAAAAAAAAAAATTAATTTTAAAATTTGGTAATTTCTTTCAATTTCTTTCAATTTCTTTCAATTTTTGTATTCCTTTCAATTTTTGAATTTCTTTAAATTTCTTTAATTTCTTTAAATTTTTTAAATTATTAAATATTATGGGCAACAGAACAATCTTCATAGAATTGGGATGAAACGGCCTTTTTGAGGCTTGAAAACTCGCTTAATGCACCTCTCGGCATCCTAAGGCATGATTACAAGCATGAATGGCTTCAAATAAGAGCATTATTGTTGTACATTCCAATGATTGAAGGCATTCATTGGTACCATTCTATCAATAGGATTCATAATGTAAAAGCAATGGAGCATTCATAGTCATCCTTTAATCTCACGCTTTAAGGAATTCTATAGAGTTTGACTGATGGTTTTCAAGTTGTAAACTATAGAGTTCAACTCATGGTTTTCAAACTTACTATAAACTATAGAGTTTGACTCATGGTTTTCAAATTGTATGTCCAAAACCAAAAATAAGAAGGTATTAAATAAAATTTGGTCTTGGATTATACATCTTCCGTACGATTATGACATAAGTATTATTTTCCACTTCATTGTCACCGCCATTTATACGGTTTTGGGAAGTGCAATGGTCTAAATTATATACAGGGTTTTAACTGAACATGATTTCTGAGCACCACCTTAAAATTGATTATTATAGTGGTTCAAAATTTAATTTGATCATAAATTCTACATGTCCTATACATTAACATCTTCTCCAAATTATGTTGCTTCCCCCTCATCTCTTTGGATTTCATTATATATAGTTCCTTGTCATAATTATTTTTAGTGAAAGGTTTAAAAAAATTACCAAGATTTGAGATGCTCATTAACCCTTAAAGGACATTCACTATATATTCACCAGAAACGCTCCAAAACCGCCATGTCTAGTACAAGTACCAAAATTTTGGTTTTTTTTTTGGGACATATTTTACCATAGGATCTTGTATTGTGTACTATCAAAATCATGTGGTGGCAATTTCAAACATTTCGACCAGGTGGATTGCAAGATATAAGCATTCAAATGAACTAACATCTTTTTTTTTACCCGGTCCCTAAGAAAAGAAGGGCAATTGCATTTCACAAGCTCACATTTTTAATAATAAAATGACGTAAATGGTGGTGCTTCCTTAGATTTGTTTTCTTAGACAAGTTGGCCACATGCTTGAAGAATTCAGATACTTTGGAATAGTACAACATATAGGAAAAAATTAATAAGTAGTAGAGAATGATTAAAAATACTATATTATTTACAATTTAAATATGGAATTGAAAATTTCCAACCCCAATGGTCTAAAAGTTTTAATAATGTATCTACATCCTACGATTTTATTCTTGTCCCAAAATATTGAAAATGGGGTAAGATAAAGGATTTCAAAGTTTATTTTAGAGTATTAAGTAGGAAATCCAAAATTGCCCCCAAACAAAAAATCCTCATAACTTTTGACTCATTGATCTTAATGTCATGATCCAAAGCTTGTCCAATATATGAAACTCTAGAAAATCAATTTCAAATTTCTATATATGAAAAAAGTGATTTTTTCTGATGTGCCCAAACTGCCCAGTTATGATAGAAAGTAACCTATTAGGCTATAACTTTTGATTTGTCTTTCCAAATGTAATGAAGTTTGGTGCGTATGAAAGATCTTCTCGCCCCAAATATGAAAATTTCCACTTGAAGGCACCTACCCAAAATTTCTATACAACCAAAAAACACAGTCAGATCCTTTAGGGGTTACTTAATTTTAACTCTTTTAAATATAGAAGGCTTAGAAGACCAAAAGGTTCTAGAAGTCCAAATTTAACAAAAATGGGATAATGCACAACAAGTCGGATTACTCCTAATGAACTCATACAGGACCAAGGAAGCTCTACAGACAATGAAGAACGATACAATGTCATGTTAAAAGTGTTTGTACACATTAACCCATAAAGTACCATTTTCCCTTTGGGAGACAATATGGTCATTGGACCGGGACCTCGAGTCTCAATATAGTACATTATTTTCTAAATGAATTTCTACTTTAATTTCTACATTGTACACATAATATTTAGTAACTTAGTTATTAATATGTACATGGGAATCTATGATTTATTCCATTCATATCTATTTCATGAAAATTATGAAAATTATGAACAATATTATTTTTTTAGGATTTTTTTAGGATTTTTTTCTCACCTCCATTTTTATATTTGGAAAAAGAAAGTTGTTCACATGGTCAAGTTTTGAAGCTCCAACAACCTCACAATAGACATTGGTGTATTTCAATTCTACCGTAAAACACAAACAATTTTCTTGAATCTATTTCTTGAATCTATTTCTTGAATCTATTTTCTATTGAATTTTTTTTTAATGAGTAGAAACATTCATTCGTTTTTTTATAATTTTTAGTACATCATTAACTTATAATTATCCTTATCACAAAAGATTAGAAAGTCGAAACCAATAGAGCAAAGGTTATAAGTTAAGTTCTGAGGAAGTTGAACAAGGTGAAATCTATTCCACACAGTCAATCTTATAATAGTCTAATAGAAGTTCCCACGGATAGATATGTGTAAGATACAATTTTGGTCCTTGTTATAGAAATTGCATTCTACAGTGTTTTTTGGCTGGACAAATGATCCTGGGACTTTGGTGAATAATATTTTCAAGTTG
The DNA here is from genome assembly GCA_947034895.1 of Rhytidiadelphus loreus. NCBI lineage: Eukaryota > Viridiplantae > Streptophyta > Bryopsida > Hypnales > Hylocomiaceae > Rhytidiadelphus > Rhytidiadelphus loreus. The sequence continues at coordinate 31,423,895 of OX344761.1, forward strand.
CACTTCAATTTTGTGCTTTGCTAATCTACAAGGTGATTGTATTTCTAGTACTCTATAATTAGATTTGAACTTAATTTCCTTGAACAACCTTACCACTTAAGCGTAGACCTTACAGTTGCCACGAACTCAAAGCCCTTAACCCCACAGTACAAAACCTATATCAACCTATAACCTATAACTAAAAGTAGCAGAACAGTATAATTATTAACAAATCTGTCTACTAGAAGTTTTATAATGGTGGAAGCTCTACTTTAAGAAAGAATGTAAGAACACCGTCCCTTTATCCAATTTAAATCCCATATTAGCTGTAAAGTACAATGCAAAGTTCCATTCGCAAATCCATCTAAATTTCTCAAATTTCCATCAAATTCAATCCTCCAAAAAACATCGGTGGACTGACCCATGTCACTGTTCAAAGGTATCTATTTCAATTATCTCAATTGTTATATATTTCTGCAGTAGTTGCGGAAGCATGAGTCCCTCGCAAGTGACATCTATAATTCCTTTTGCCTAAAATAAGGACTGACAAGGTGTGCTCGCGGCTGCAAAATCGAATCCCATTGGAAATATTCGAGGTTTGTCGTTGTATTTGTCAAGTCCTGCCTTTGTCATGTCCAAATGAGGTCAGGTTTTAGAACGAATTTTAGTAAACCTAGTTAGTACTATACTAGTTAATGAAATGAGGTGGCTTTGTGCTAGAACATTCAATTTGACTTTTGACACTATTAGAATATATAGCATTCATATACAAGAATCTAGTAGTACTAATTTATACTAATTCTATTTTTTACTTTGATAATTTGTTATAGGACCACAATATAGTCCAATTGCCATCAGAATTGCATGTATTCATTAAATTGAGTACACCTTTGGCGAACTCTAAACTTTATATATAGATTTTTTATTACATAATTATAGATTTTTTATATACTATCTATTAGATAGGCCTGTTTTGAGAAGCCAGTGAAACCAAAAGTATGTAATTTTACTTTCATGGCTAGAGGAAGAAGAGGAGCTCTTATTCCGTGTGTTTTTCAGAATTTTCGCAGTGAAAATGAAATTTTGGCGATTTTATAAGCCAAAAGTGCATCTGTCGCTCATTACGCACGTAGACTGTAGCTGTAAAGAATATAGAAACTACAGTGAATGGATCAAATGACAACTTCAATTGTTCATGACGCTTTCTAAATCATGCAAAATACATATCAATTCAATTTAACCCTAGAACGTCTGGATCCATCTCCATAATTGGCTACTTGGGAAAAATCATTATAAAGTACTATTTGGAAGAATATTTTGGACATGATATACAAGTAAAAGTTGTAGATTATGAATTTCAGATTCCATCTCTGCGGTTAGATTCACCTATGCTACCATCAATATTTTTTGCAAAATTTTGGAAAAAAAAATTCATAATTTCTTCTGAATTCAATTACAAGCAGACTATTATCATTTTTTGAGTAAAACTTGTTGGAATGGATTCCAGATGAGGTTCTCTTCATGGGGTGATTTTTTGAATTTTTTTTGTTCTTAAAATCTATGACCTCAGTCTTGCAAACTCAATTTTGAACAAAAATCAATGCAATTTTTGGCTTGATAAACTTTCACATTTATAATTTAAGAAAAATATGAACTCTAGTAACACCAAATCCAACCATTAGATAGGCCAAAAACTTGACAAAGTATCACCACAAATTAGATGACTTTCATCCAAACAGTGATGAGAAAGAAAACTCCATTTTAGTCTGTACATCGTCCAAAAAATGGACGTCGGAGCGCTCCAGGGTTAACCCCTAAGTGCCTAAGCCTTTTCAAGTGTGTTTTTCCCATGAAAAAAGAACATGGGCTTATAGTTATCTCCATTGAAACAAAATGATCTTTTTTCAAAATCTAACCGTACGGATGTTTAAAGAGCTTGCTTATTAGTATGTACACCAATTTTGAATGCAAAATTCCATAAGAGTTGTGAGATTATAATAAGAGAAATGTACATTTTCTATTTTTAATATGTTGTCCCTCTCCACAATGTTTCAGAAATTTGCACATAAAAGCTTTTTGGGATTAGAAGTAACATGAACAACTACAAATTGTGTTAGCACACTAAAATACCCTTTCAAAAAACTTAATATCACTTGAAAAGCTATTAAACTCATTACACAATCCACCTTGCAATTGTTGAGATGCAATTTTTTTAATAAGTATAATTCACAAATTCCTCCAAATCAAGACTTGCTTGTTTAAATTTTCAATGGTGAAAATCATGAAAACACTTCACTCTTTCGATTGGGACCATTTTCAAAGCAAATGAATAAGTGAAAGTTTTTAGATCTCAAATCAAGTGAAATTGCTCAAAGTTGAAAAATGAAGTAAAATTAGCAAGCTTTACTCTTCCATTAACGGACATAAATGGCTTTGGAGACCTCTCAACACTCAAATATGTACCTTTTTCAGTGAAAAATGAAAGTTTTGAATAGTAAACCCTAAAAACTGCCCAAAAACAATTTTAAAACGGGCAAACGAATTTAACTGCCCACTTCAAAATGAGCCTGAAATTTCAGATCGACCATATATGGTCGATGAGGCAGTTAGGGGTTAAGGTGGGAGCACCCAATATGACACCTGTACCTAATCCCTGTTCCTAGATGGACATCAAACCGTCCTTGGGCTTTTATTGAATGGTCTTTGACAAGTGTCATAACGTTTTCTCCTCTCTTCATTGTGATTGGGTAAGTGCTGAATTTGTCAGAATTCAGATTTGGGTCCACGTTCAGGACGGTTCCAGTGGTCTAGAGGACTGAAACTTTGAAAGTCCCAGAAACCTCTTCATTTTTTTGAACACCACGAAAATGTTAATTTCCTGAAATGTTGTCTCCAAATATGCTGAATTCTTTAAACTGTCGATTTGGGGTGCTTCCACCTTATTAGTTCCAACTTACAATTAAAAATTACGTTAAAATCGGATTAACTACCTTTCACTTCCAGTGTGAGGTTGGCGTCCTCTTTCCTCTTCGTCGCATATTATCGGCGGTTTTAGGTTTTCCGGTGTCAAAGTGTATTCCTGCCTTTTTTTTGGGAGACACACAGAAGTTGCGAAGCAACCTTCGGCAGTTCTCCACTGAAGTGTACGGTGATTTCTCAGCCTTCGCGTTCGACCCGTCGACCTCTCCATTCCGTTTGCTCAGCTTCCTTCATCACCCTGGAAGTGAAAGGTGCTTTTCATTTTGATTGTTTTCCTCTTGAAAGGCTCGATGTTTGATTTTCAATTTTCGACAGCCTCGTCTATTTGCGCTTTATTGTGGTGAATTCCATGTCTTGCAGCTTTGCGCGTAGGAAGTTGGGAAGTTCGAATTTCTGCTGCTGGTGGACCTCCACCGAATCGGACCTTGATAATTGGAGGTACGCTTCCATTGTTTTTCACTCCATGCATTTCATGTCGCGTTCGTGCATTGAGACCGATTAGGGTTTAGTCTTGGTACATGCGTAGAAGTCGTTCATTTAGAGGTCCATTGTTTGAATGATTCCTTGATTGCGCTTGCCTATAGCGTCTTCGCGAATTGCAATTCCTGAGTGATTGAATCGCAAATGGCTAGTAGTACTACGTAGTGGACAGCTTAGATTTCCTTTTCCTAGAATTATGAATTCTCGGAATCCGAATTCATGTGATGAGCGCAATTTCTTTTCGTGCTTTCCTTGAACTCATGATCAGTGTAGCCTAAGAATTGGATTCCTGCATTCACAATAGTTGCATCATCGACGTGTGAAGATGGTGTCTCGAAATCCAAAAACATTCTTGATAGTATAGTTCATTCACTTGTTATTTATCCCGAAGCTGCACATGTGCTCATGACCATAGTGAATGACCGGAGTGGTTGGGCCCCGCATAGGTCAGTGGGGGTGCCTTGACGGGTTTCAATATTAGTATTGTCTTCCACTTGGGGCGTCAGAATGGATCAGTGCGCCCGCTCTGAACCTTTTTGATGCCTCCAAAGTCGCGTTCGTGATTGGTGCCTTTTTCAATTCAGAGCGGGCGCTCTGAACTGAATCGTGAGGTCCACATTGTGCCGGCAATGAGTTCAGGGCGGGCGCCCTAAACCTTTTTTTCGTAGACGTGGACTTAGTCAGTTTTCGGTCCAATTCAGTTCAGAGCGCCCACCCTGATTTGGATTTCCGTGGTCACGGTCTCACCAATCTGTAAGGACCCAGTTCAGAGCGGGCGCCCTAAACCTATTTTTCGCAGACGTGGACTTAGTCATTTTTCGGTCCAATTCAGTTCAGAGCGCCCACCCTGATTGGATTTCCGTGGTCACGGTCTCGCCAATCTGTAAGGACCCAGTTCAGAGCATGCGCCCTAAACCTATTTTTCGCAGACGTGGACTTAGTCATTTTTCGGTCCAATTCAGTTCAGAGCGCCCACCCTGATTTGGATTTCCGTGGTCACGGTCTCGCCAATCTGTAAGGACCCAGTTCAGAGAGGGCGCCCTAAACCTATTTTTCGCAGACGTGGACTTAGTCAGGTTTCGGTCCGATTCAGTTCAGAGCGCCCGCTCTGATATGGATTTCCCTGGCCACGGTCTCGCCAATCAGTAACTTGGATCCAGTTCTGAGAGGGCGCTCTGAACTGAATTGGAGAGACCAGAGACCCGACAGCTTTCTTGGAAACAATTGTGAGTGGGCACTTCAAGCATTGATCCTGTTTATCCTGTGTGACACGACCGAGTCTAGTTGTGTTCATGGCGGGCGCTCTGATCTGTCGAATCGGTTTATTTCTTCTTGCATTGGCAGTCACCATATTTTTCTGGCCTGTACCCTTGACTGTCTGACATTTCGCTCAGTAGTTATGTACATGAAACTTTCTTTTTTATCTTTGTCTTTATGGAATACCGAGATTTGAATTGTTTCTTCAAGAGACTTGATTCGTGCCTATACGTCATCTGATTTGCCTTCGCGTCTGGCAGCCACGCGTCGGCAATTACTTCGTACAAGCTGTGGGCCCCTGCCAATTCTTTGACATTTCATTCTATGACCACGACCATCCTGTCAACAGCCCTGAGTATATCTTCCACGCGATTCCACTGAAGGAATCTTCGTTCTGGCGTATGACTTCTTCTAGCGAATCCGACGGTGACGAGGTGCAGCGTTTTTTTATCGAGCCCATCTTGATTTTTCTATCGTTCGCAAGTCTTCGTTTCGTTTCGCTTACATCGTGCAAATGTCATTCGTGAATCCTTCGACGCTCAGGGTTTCGAAGAATGTGAAGAGGAGGATGTGGACTTGGAGGCAGTTGCCGCGGAGGACGAGGACACTAGTCCCATTCCGGATTGCGAAGGCATTACCCGGGACGGATGGTCTGGTAAGGCCCTACTCGCACGACACGCGGACGGCTCGGACTTCGCGGAAGTGATCATCATCACTGCCGACCCAAACGCTTGCATTGATGGGAGGAACAGGTTGGGTAAGGACGACGTGGGCATTGTTGTATTGGAAGTTCGGAATGGGGACCCCAATGCTGGGGACATGTGTCTGCGTTGGCCTATGCGCCAAGTGTTTTATCACAGGCAAAATGGGTATGTTAGTATGTACGACCATGCTCGTAAACGAGTTGCTATGGATGAAGAGCTACAAGGAAATCGGAAAAGGACAGGTGTTCGGAAGTACCGCTACGATAGGATAACCCGTGCTGCCGCATTGGTGGATCGGAGGACACAGATGGTGTCGTATGAATCTATCGCAGAGGTTTTCACAGAACTCTGCTGCGACATGGAGTGCATTCGGAAGTTTCGTCCTTCGACGATCCGTATGCTTCGCACGGAAATGCACATGCAGTCCTTTAAAGTCAAGTCTAGCAAAAATCTGGATGTGCACAGAGCGTTTCATGAAGAAGTTGGAAGGGGGAAGAAGCTTGTCACCGTGGAGGGCATAGACATTTGTCTACGTGCTTGGCGGATTCTTCACAACATCCCTCTCCGCACGTTTGAAAGATACAAGGCTAGGGCAGATTTCGGCGTCAGAGGTGGTCCTTATGGCAACCTGAAGAGGACGAAATTGAGGAGTGCCACTGTTCAGGGCATCGAGACTTTGCGCTCATTACTGGAAGCAGCGGCCGACCACATGCCCCATTTGTCTCGCACGTTGCCTACCGGCGAAAGGGTGGGCTTAAAAGTTCTTCCATCGGGTACGGAATGGAAGCAGTTCTTGGCGAGTGTGAATGAGGTAGGAATGGGACATGCACTCGGCATCACATATGGGTTTCCATTGAGTATGAAAGACAGCTCTCGGTCACTTGCTATCGATCAAATGATAGAAGAATGTATAGTCCGTTCATGTCTATTGAAAGTAGGGACCTAGAACCGTCCAAGTGTAAAGAAGTCCTGAAGTAATTCATAGAGATTTCGGGAAATATGTAACTCCCTGTGTTACATTTTCCATCCATTTCTTTGAAAAGGAATAATGTGGGAACATATTTCAGGCACAAGTCACTTACTTTACTGGTTGTCTGGTCGGCTTTGTTTGCAGGCGAACGAGGAACTCGGACTGTCCCCTTTGTCGCAATCATGCTTTAGTAAAATACGTACAAAACATTTTCCGGAATACGTCATCAAAGGAAGAGGTGACTCGTTTGCGAGATGTAGCATTTGCGACAACTTGAAACAATTGAGGGCATCTTTTGCACCTGGGTCAGAGGACTATGGTCGCATCCAAAGGCGTTTTGAGAAGCACTTGTTCTTGCAGGAAGCGTGTCGGCATGCCTACTACCGCAGTAGGCAGTTGTCTAGATTACGACCGAAGCAACTGCTATCCATCATGCACGACAAGATGGACCATTCAAAAACAGCATGTCCCGCATTGGCGAGGAAAACAAAGGCACTAGATGGATTCATGAAGTTACCCGTGAAGGTGTCAGGAATTTTTGCACACGGACACGGGGATGGCAAGTACGCACACTACAATTTGGATGTCTTTAAAAGCGACAGCAACTTCACAGTGGGATCGGTGGCGAAGTTGTTGCGAGATTTGGAGGACCCCCCTGCAAAGTCTTCACGATCATTGTTTCGCGGATCCGGTAGCACGCAATTGTATCGGGCGTTGCTGAATGGTAGCGATATCTGTGTGGATGCGTTGGGAGAGATTCCGTTTCCACCTATCGAATCCACACCATTGCCACCGGTGTTACACATTCAAATGGACAACTCCTGGAGGGAAAACAAGAACAGATACGTCTTTTGTTTTTGGTCCCTCTTGGTGGCTAGGCGGATTGTGAAAGAAGTGGTGATATCCTTCATGATTGTGGGACACACGCACGACGACATGGATGCGTCATTCGGTCGGTGGAGTCAACAACTCCGCGAAAAGGACCATCCTACTTTGCCGTCGTTGATGGAGTCGTACATGAAAATGGAGCAAGTTCCTTTCATTCCCCACCTGGTAGAAGAAGTGCCCGATTTCAAAGCTTACGTCAAACCGTTTATTGGGATGAAGAAGCAGCAACTCGTGGGCCACTCCAACGGAAGGCAATACAAATTCTTCATGGATGACAAGGGCTGGCCAATCATGCAATACAAACTGGCATGTACAGACATCCTGTGGTTGCCCAAAGCGGGCTTGAAGTTATGGAAGGAAGATGCAGAGCACAAACCGATCCTTCCCCAAGGTGATCCGCCGTGCGTAGCTCCAAAGAAAATGACCAACGAAGTAGAGATTTTGCGTGGACTCGATGGATACATCCAACATTGGACGGACATATCTCAAGACGACGCTCCACTGGAGTACAAGGCCCGACTTGCACACTTGATCATGTACTGGACCGGAGTGAGAAATGCCTTGGGCAGTGGCGCCGAAGAAGATCTTCCTCAATCCAATGAATTGAGGCATGGATTTTGGCCTCGAACTCGACAACCCGGGGATCTTACGACGGATTTAATGCAAGATGGAAGGACGCGGGAGGAGGTCGACATGGATGATCCTTACATTGGCACTCTGGAGGGGAGGCCACCACCAGCATACAACGTGGTCACCGATGTCCGCGAGGGGTTCTACCTCTTTGTGAGGCCCGGATTGGATTGTGAAGAGCCCGTGTGGCTTGCTAGGGCAGTTGAAAATCCGCAATTTGATCCAACGGCGGAGCACTTTCGTGAAGTTTTGGTACAATGGCACACCCCATGCGGAGCATCGAAGGACCCTCAACGATTGTACACAGGCTGGGACACGAAGACCAATTTCAGATGGAGGGTTGATCGTACGGCCGAGAAGGCTGACTACATTTCTACGGACAGTATAATGGCATCGTGGAAACCAAAGAAGAATGATGGGAACAGTTTCATTGCCCCCCGTCAGCAAGTGCAATTTGCAGTGGATCATTTATGTCGAATTGCAGAGGACGAACAACGAGGCTCTTGATTTTTTTTTAGGGCGGAGGGCTCTTGGTAAAAAAAATTTTGTTGCTTACAATGCTCCCGTGCACTGTAGAAGTCAGTAGAGTGGCAGAAGATGCAAGAAATGGTGCTCATTTGCATGTTCATCGACATTTGTACCCTCCAATTTTATTAAAGTCCAAAAAATCAAGTTCCCGCACATGCCTCGTTTATTCTTCTAGGCCCTACTCCAAATTCAATCTTTGCGGTCCTCACGATTCTCAACAATGCAAATCTAAAGATTTTCTAAAACTTCTGCACATCATGACTCCTAACCAAAATGTAATCCAATGTTTGCTTTCCTTCCATTCTAGAGGTCGACATCTCTCGCACCCACACTAGGAAGTATCATGCAAAACTCGGACAACTATATAAAATTCAAGGCACTTTCTTCCTTACAAGTCCTACAAAGAAATCCACACCCCTCTGTTTCAAAAATCGCACTTTGCCAAACTTCCATGTACAAATGGCACATGGAATACCGCCATTTTAACGAAATTGCCCATTTGTACGAAAGAGAGCATTGATTCACTTTGGCTATGGCGGCTCGACTACATCGGAGCGTTGTAAGGAGATCCCTAGAATTGTACGAGGAAAGTTTCGGACTGGCGAGGGGCAAGTTCCAAGGTCCATGAGTTACGAAGAGATGTATGATGCACCGGCTAGACATGATGCACCAATTAATGTTGCAGAGTCTATTGTCGCACCTGCGTTGGATGTCGAAGAAGAAGGGTCTCTCAATCCCTTTGAATCAAATGCAAGACCAAATCCTACGCCTGATTCAGTAGATTCTACTAGAACAACGCTTGAGAGAAGGAGGAACATGCCATCTGTTTCTCGGCAAAGAAGCATGGATGAATTATTACAGACGGGCCGCAGACAAGAGTTGGATAGGTTGTAGGCTTCTTTCTTTTACGAGGCGAACATTTCATTTAATGTTGTGCGCCACCCGGCCTTCGTGAATGCTGTTAAACAAACTGCAGCAGCTGGATTCGTGTACCAACCGCCACCGTATAATGCGATTCGCATGAAAATGATAGATGTTAAGAAGGCATCGGTTGAAGCCATGGTCTCGGAGCGGACGAGGGTTTCAATAAGTCAGTATGGAGCGACAATTTGTTCAGATGGTTGGTCCGATACTAATTCGCGGCCATTACTAAATATGATGTTGGTGTGTCCCGCCGGGGATGTCTTTTTGGGATCAGTGGATAGTACTGGGGAAAAGAAGGATATATCTTACACGACTGAGACGATGGCACGATACATTGAGGAAGTTGGGCCTACCAACGTTGTGCAATTGTGTACGGACAATGCTGCAGTCATGACGGGGGCGATGGCAAGGTTGGAAGAAAGGTACCCTCACATTTATAGGCAGGGTTGTGCGGCACACATTTTGGACTTACTCTTAGAAGACTGGGGAAAGGATCAGAGAGTAAAGGAGTTGGTAAAAAAGGCTTCATCAATTGTGAAGTTCATCAAGAAATACCAACATACTTTGGCGTTGTTTCGGAGATTTTCACCAAACAAAGTGTTGAGACTTCCAAGCAAAACACGTTTTGCCACAAATTTCTTGATGATTGATCGTTTGGTAGACTGCAAGCAAGCAGTGCACAACGTGACACTGGATGAGACATACATGACGTTCGAGTTGAGTTTGCAAAACCGCAGAAATAGACATTTCATTATGGGCAAGGCCAAACTTGTAAGGCAAGATATCCGTTCAGAAGAGTTCTGGGTTCAGTGCGACAATTTCCTCCATATGGTAGAGCCCGTGCTGCTTTGTCTTCGTCATTTTGATGGAAAAGTCCCGGCAATGCCGAAAGCTTTAGTAATGATGACAGCCTTGAAGGAGCACATTTATTCTCTCAAGAATGCTCCATTTTTCCTTGATCCAGTGGTGGCAACACGATATGAGAAACAATTTGATGCTCGCTGGAAGTTGATGATTACTGACCTACACTATGCGGGGGCACTACTAAATCCATACTTGAGTGACGTGGAGGCTATTCATAACAATGGCTACGCGAAGGGAGCTTTGAATCGAGTCATACGAAAACTTAGCGTACCATTGAACGTGTCAGTGGTGGAAGCAATGCAGGAGCTAACTCAATTTGAAGAGAAGACAGGTGCATTCAATCCTTTACATGAGGCTCCCGATATCATTGAATGTCAATTATTGCCTCATCAATGGTGGAATCGTGTGGGGGGCAATGCTCTTCCAAAATTTGCAAAGCGAATTCTCGGTTTGACGTGCTCTGCATCTTCGTGTGAAAGGAATTGGAGCATGTATTCCTTTGTGCACAATAAAGTGCGAAACCGCTTGGCCACGACAAAGGCAGAGACATTGGTGTATATCTACGCGAACAGCAAACTTGAACGTCAAAAACGTGGACACAACCCAGCCATTTTTTACGACCAGATGCTTGCAGATGGAGACGATGAGGACGAGCGTGATGGGCCTTTGTCTTCAGGGGAAGAAGACGACATTGTTCCTGATTTTATGAGAGAATGCGAGAACCGCAGGGATGAAGAGGATCGGTTGCGCAACAATCCTTGGAATACAATGGTTAGGCCGCCACATAGTCCTCCACGACCAATATACGGGAATACATTTGATTTTAGTGACGATGGGTATGTTTCTCCGAGAAATTCACCTGTACGCAGTCCACCGCAGAATGTCGTGCACAATATGGATGCAATTTCGCCGGCACATACATCACTGAGGAGGGAAAGCACCCCCGACAACAACGACGAAGGCGTACCTATTCCCGTGGCACCCGTAGAGGAAGAAGCTAGATCTCCAATATCAACTAGTTCGCCTCCAAATATGGCCCACAATTTAAGAAGCAGTGCACAAGTTCCAATGAGAAGCGAACATGAAGAAGAGGCCATCGAAGTCAATGAAGTTGTACACGAGGGAATACCAAATCCCGTTGTATTGAACGCATCTACCCTCGGAACAACTGTTATTACAGATGATGATGATGATGTGCCATTGGCATATGTTATGAATCGAAGTCGGAATGTGCCGTTGAATTCAGAGACGACTACAAATGTGGCAACAGTGAGGAGGTCTATCCCAACCCTTCCAACAAGGCCACCGGTGCGTGGAGGTGCTCTACGGACGATTGATGAAGAGGTTCACAGCTCAGCTCCACAACCCACTCAACCTTCATCCGTGTCTGGCCCTAGCGAATCATCATTAGGAATCCAGGGGCGCAACAGTAGAGGCCAGAAAAGGCGTATTAGGAGGGTTGACGAGAGGGGACCTCGAAATCCTAAACGACCCACTCAAATTGTCCAACGGTGTACCATTGGAGCGGGATGTTCCACCCAGAATGTTGGACAATCAAGTAGAGGAGGGCGACACCCTGCATCCAACATGGATGGAACTACGGATGCATTGAGGCTCACGAAACGACTTGTGCAAACTGAAGGGTTCAGTGGTGTAGATACAGAAGTTCGAAATCTGAACTCAGAGGTAGAGCGTGAGGTACAAATCGAAGTAGTAACAAGGGAAGATGATGAAATCGAAAGCTCGGGCGACAACAGGAGCAATAAAGAGTCTTACGAAGATACAGACCCTAATGCTGATGAGGTGCCGAGCGATTCCACATTCATGCCTGGTGACTAAAGTACTAGAGAAGTAGACAATAATTATAGTTATAGTTATAATTATAGTTATAAGGTTTTAGCTTATATGTTAGGTAACAAATCTTTGTAGTTTAAGCTTTGAGCCTTCATCCTGATGTGTAAGGATTTTGTAATGCTTCATCAAGCATATGAGCATATTAGAGTGAGGGACAGATTACCGGTTTTAAAATATATGTTGAGTTCTAATTGGTAGGCAGTTAGGTGATGACTGCAACGTGGTTATAAAAGTGCAATGCAAGTATGGCTACATTTGAAGTCCGCCTCAAAGCAATATCGATGACTAATTAATATAATCGTTGTTGACATTATTATTGTGGCCTTATACTGGGTGAATTTTTGGGATTAGAGAAGTTTGTCCAATTTACATTTCATGGGCTCTATTATTTGCACTTGTAAATTGTAAACCCCAATATAACGTAGCACCTAATTCTGCGCTTATAAAACACCTATGTGACGTGTTACTTCAAAGACTGAATATGCCAAACTGAAATCCTAAACTGAACCTGCGGTCGCCCTGGAACACGCGGTCGCTGTCTGTTGCTCCGACCCGCAGTCGCCCTGTAACCCGCAGTCACCCCTACCTGTCGGACCCGCGGTCGCCCTCAGTACCCGAAGCCGCGGTCGCCCCTTCACCCGAAGTCGCCCTAAAGCCCCTGACCCGCAGTCGCCCACTCACCCGCAGTCGCCTTCAAGCCTAAACCCGCAGTCGCCTCTATTTTTTCCACCCGCGGTCGCCCCTTCACCCGAAGTTGCCCTAGCGCCCCAGATCCGCAGTCGCCCCTTCACCCGTAGTCGCTGTCGGAATTCATAATAGCTTAGTACGGACCTTAATAGACTAAGAAAAATTAAAATAGATCAAATTTGAAAAAAATTAGTTTAGGCATAGACTAGCGGAAACAAATAAATACTTAGAATTAGTTTAGACTTCGTTCCGGAACCAGTATGGAAGCATGACGGAACTTGACATCCGGGTGGACGGATTCAGGAGCCGGAACACAGGAACCCGGAACGTAGGCATTAAATTTAGTAGCTTGCGGCGGTAGACTAGGGATACGTTACAATGTTCCGTAGCCTGCGTTCCCGTTACAGTGAACGTTGGGCGCAGGATTTCTATATAAACCTAGTTCCTCCTCATTCCTCGCCCTCTTTCAGTTGCTCCGCATCTGGCTGATAGTGAGAGAAAGTGTGGTGAGTTAGGGTTACCGCGATAGGAGAGGTGAGACGGATGGCAGGGGTTAGTACGTGGTATATAGTACCGGCCCGGAAGATCAGTCCGGTATATCCGGAAGATCCGCTGCACTTGCGGCATTTAGAAGACGATTTGGTTGTTTTAGGTTGTGCAGGTCTACTAAAGAAACCCTGGAACATCTAGAGTGACCAGGTGCTCCGGGAGTTGGCGGTAGGTGCTCCGAACCAGTACGACCAGACCGTACGTGGGCATTCGGACTAGTGGACGGAGGAGCTGTGGGCGGAAGTGTACGGGTTCTCCCAAACCGGAAGCGGATTCGTTGCCCGGACGGACCAGTACCACCAGCACAAGTTCGTGAACCCACCACACGCAAAGGAGGGCTACGCGATCAAGGACTGCCGGGACGAGAGACACAGGCGGCTGCTCCGGTTTCTGCTACCGATCCTGTACCCGGATAAGAGTTCTCGGGTTACGGTAACCATGGCCAATACGATCTTTGGGGCATTTCAGGACCGAGTCATGAACTGGGGCCAGATCGTGGCGAGTGTGGTGGGGCGCTGCACCGGGAACTTGGCGAAGAACAAGCCGAACCCGCTCAGCACGTACTTGCTCCACCTGTACCAGCACCGGGAATTGTTGACGGAAGACGAGGCGACGGATTACGAGACCGGGCTCATCATGCTCCAATGCAACTGCTCTGACAATGAGGAGCAGGAAACGCAGGAGTCTGAGGATGAGGAGGAAGAAGCCAAGCCGGAAGTCAAGCCGGAGATCAAGGAAGAAAAGCCGGAACCGGAACCGAAGCAGACACAGAGGGAGAAGGAGGAACGGGAGTAGGCATCGGGAAGCAAAAGACGGAAGTCTACACTTCCGGCTGCCAGAGGTAAATTCTCGGGTCCCTTTCTCATCCAGGATAAATAGGAGTGGCAAGGACCCCGCTTCTTCGAGTGCGGAGAAGAGTGGATCCGGACCGCGAAGGATTACCACAACAGGCTCACGGAGATCGTACTCCGGTCCGCGGAAGTGGTGAAGTGCGAACCGGAAAACCTGGTGGACGCGTTGAAGGCGTTACCGGCCGAGTCGGAATGGAATGAGATGAGGACGGAAATCCGGAACTTGAAGACGGAACGAGACGCGCTCAAGGGGAAGCTGATCTGGACGGAAGAAGAGCTGCACCAGTCTCAAAGGGCAACACAGAAGGCATACCAAGCGTTCCAGACCTTCCAGAAATGGATGGTCAGTCCGGCGGATCTCTACCACAAGGCGGCATTGTATGACGAGATGCAGAAGACGTCCGCGGCCCTCACCAACACGAAGATAGTCCAGGTGATGGTGGAGATGTCCGGAAGGATGGAGGCATCGTTGAAGGAGTTCCGGTCCATGATGACGAACATGGATCCGAACAAGCCACTTGACTTCGGGGGATTTCCGGAAGTTCTGGATGTCATCGCAACTCCGGCAACTCAACCGCCCATCTCGCCCATCAAACGGACAGGTCAGTTTGGGTCACTGATCCACATTGTCACTCAAGGGGGGCTTTCATCCGGATTTCTGGGGCAGGATATGTCGGTCCGGAGCAGTTTGGATGCCCGGATCGACCTTGTCCAGAATCCGGCACGGACGCATCCGGAGCAGTTTGAGGATATCGAACCGCCTCCACCGATGCCCTTACCTACACCGGATCCCATCGAGATATCGGAGGAGGCGGGGGGAATGCTGGTACATGAGCGGGGAGCGGCGAGCGGCGAGCAGGGAGCGGGGATTGGTGAGCGGGGTTAGACTATTTTGAAATTTCTGATCAAATAGATAGGAAAAAATGGATGATAATTGGAACAAAAGTTAAGGAAAATTTGTATGAAAGTTAAAAAATTTCTATGAATGAACAAAAGTTTTGGATTTAGGATTGAAGGTAAACTAATGAAAGTGCTTAAGAAAATGGGTGCACGAAGTTTAAAAAAATGGATGAAAGTGGATGAAAAAAATGAATGGATGTAGATGATGAAAGTGGATGAAAAAAATGGATGAATGTAGATGATGAAAGTGGATGAAGGACATGGATGTAACTTGGGGAAGTGGATGAAAATAATGGATGATATTGGATGCATGAAATCAATGTAGGGTCTTCTAACGAGATTAAAAGCATGCATAAGTGACGCTAAATAATACAAATAAAATCACAGAGAATTCCTCCGTGAAGAAAAGCATACACCATAATCATGAATAGCACATTATAGAAAACCCAACAGGAACTCCATGTCCAACAGAGAACTGTGTGTAGAGAATGAAGGCTACATCATAAGAAAACACTGCGTAGGACTATACAATACGTGCCCTTGGAATTTATTAAATAGGTAGGTTTTGAAACCTGAACTACATGTCTTTGAACTTCCAAGATTCAACAAATTTCAAAAGATTTGAATATAAGTACAGTGTAGAATTGAAATCGTATTGAAATCTTTAAGCTCACCATGTTATAACATTCATCATACACTTTCTTCGCCATATATCAATATTGGCTATTATTACTCTTGAACTAATGAATTGAAGAAAAGATAGATCACAAAACGAATTATGTGCAAATTTTTTGGAAACGAAGTCGAAATCAAGCGAGTTGGGATCTATATCGAACTATAATTCAAAAATTCAAAAGTTGTAATGGACAATATTGTCATCTGGCTGAAAAAAATGCATGATGAATGTTAGAAGATGGTATTTTTGTATGATATTTTGCCTCTCTAGCAACACATGTAACTTATATAGTCGGTTTGTAAGCTGGAGCGGACCAAGAACCTGGACAAGCAAGTAACGTGAATAAGCATTGCTAGGAATACGTTCATGTACATGTAATTGAGCTTCAGTTACTCTATATTGAACTGCTGTATTTGGATCCTACTTCAAGATCGTATTGTGCAATACCAAGTAATTGAAGACCAAGGCAAGTATTTAGCAAATGGGGAATATAACTCACAGGGGGGAAATATCCGGGTGTATCTCTGTACCGTATCGCAATAGCAAAATCATTGTAGTTGGGCATACAAAGACCTATGCTTTGGCAGGCCCTATGCAACTGAGACATTGCTCGAACACTGCTCCGACTCCATAAACATGAAAATCAAATCTTAGATAATAAGATGTATACACTGTGAACGTAGTCGGCTTGACAGGATGCAAGAAAAAAGGGACATATTGGTTAAAGATGACTTCAGAATACATTCAATGGGTATGTGGTGTCGTCTAGATATATAGTCTGAAAAGCGGGCCACACAAATTCTATCGATAAACTACAGCCAATCAGTCCCCGCGGATCGATCACAGCTTTGAAGATAACCTTATCCATTCTAGGAGCTACAACATTGCAACACGTGGCACGAGGAGCATCAATGAAGGGACCCACATTCACCGAGAACAAGAATAATGAAAACTGAAGCAGATGGGCGGTTAAGATCCGACGATTCTATTCTGCTTCAGTTTTTAATAGATTACAATATCGCATTGTCTTGTAATCTATTAAGGCGTGAAGCAGGATTTGGAGAACAAATATCACTATCCTTATCTTCTCGTTAGAACTACTTATCGACTCGAGTCATTGAAGAAATTTCGGAAGATTTATTCTCTTTAATGTAATCTATTAAAAACTGAAGCAGAATAGAATCGTCGGCTCCTAACCGCGCATGTCGAACTTGCAGATTTTATCGACCCAAATCATTCGAGAAATTTCAGAAGATTTATTCTCTTTACTGTAATCTATTAAAAGCTGAAGTAGAATACAATCGTTGGCTTCTAAACCCGCGGAGTTAGCACAACCTTCCGCGAGGGGCTGCCTCGACCCCGTGAGGGGCTGTCGCATGGCAGCGCATTCCCCCCCGCGAGAGGCTACCCCAAGGCAGTACAGACACCCCGCGAGGGGTTGCCGTGGTGCAGCACAGATCCCACCAGGGTTGCCCCGGGGTAGCAAAGATCCCACCACGGGCTGCCTTTGAATAGAAATAACCCCGCGGCAGCACGTTCCCCATGGGGTGCTTCCCCAAGGCACCACAGTCCTCGCGAGGGTCTGCCGCGGGGCAGCACTGTCCCTGCGAGGGTCTGCCTTGGGTCAGCACAGACCCCGCGCGGCGTTGCCCCTAAGCAGCACAAGTCCCCGCGAGGCGCTATCCCAAGCCAGCACAGGTCCCGCGAGGGGCTGCCGCGGGGCAGCGCCGTCCCTGCGAGGGGCTGCCCTAGGGCAGCACAGACCCCGCGCGGCGCTGCCGCAGGGCAGCACCGTCCCCACGAGGCGCTGTCCCAAACTAGCACAGGTCCCGCGAGGGGCTGCCGCGGGGCAGCGCCGTCCCTGCGAGGGGCTGCCCCAGGGCGGCACAGACCTCGCGCGGCGCTGCCGCAGGGCAGCACCGTCCCCGTGAGGGGTTGGCCCAAAGCAGCACAGACCCCGCGAGGCATTGCCCCAAGGCAGCACAGACCCCTCGAGGCCCTGCTCCAAAGCACCAAAAACCTCGCGAGGCACTACCTGAAGCTAGCACAGACTCCGGGAGGCACTGCCTCAAGGCAGCACAGACCCCGCGAGGCGTTGCCCGAGAGCAGCACAGACTCCGGGAGGCACTGCCTCAAGGCAGCACAGACCCCGCGAGGCGTTGCCCGAGAGCAGCACAGACCCCGCGAGGCGCTGCCCATGGAAGGCAGCCCAGACCCCGCGTGGGCTGCCCCAAGGTAGCACAGACCTCGCGAGGGACTGCAGTGGGGGCAACGTCATCCTGCGAGGGGTGGCCGCGGGGCAGTGCCGCCCCCCGACGCGGTGCCCGAAGGCAGCACGGCCTCGGGAGGGACTGTTGTTGGGCAGCGAAAACTCGCAGAGGGCTGCCCCAAGGCACCACAAACCCGCGAGTTTGTGTTGCGGGGCAGCCAACCCCGCGAGGGGTGCTTGGGGGCAGCAGAATCCCCGGGAGGGGCTGCCGAGGGGCTGCGCAACCTCCCTGGGAATAACTGCCGCGGACAGCACTAACCTCTGGCTGTGCTGCCGTAGGGCTGTACAAACCCCGCGAGGGGATACTACGCCACAACACACTCCCTGCTGAGCGGGGTAACTGTGGGCAGCTTAGAGCCTCGAATAGAACTGCGAGGGGGGGAGCAAAGACCCTTGGCAATGCTGTTTTAGGTCAGCATATATTCCTGAGCCCGGTTGGAGTGTGTAGATGGGGGTGGAGAGTGGGAGTGGAAACATAGGAAGGGGTTAATCTGGGGTTATCTAAACCCTCAACCGCCCCGATGAGGCAGCATAGACACTGTAGAGCTACATCGGAGCAACCCAGGAACACCGATATTAGGAAGGGAATAAGATGGACATGTGAAACGAGAAGTGGATAACCACACACATGATCGAAGAGATAAGGGTTTGCATGATAGTTGGATCATTCTAGAGTACTCCAATAATGGAATAATGCTAAAATTATAGCGTAGGCTAGTGTGCATGATTACACGTTTACTACTTATAAAAAATATCGGAATATCATGAATATCTGAATATGATATTCATGAAGCACAATATGCTTTTAGAAGATAAATAATTACGATAGTAATACTATTTGTCATCGTGTAGTCGATGAGTTCACATTGTTCAAGGGCAAGATCTTATTAGTGAAGAAAATCAAGTATAACCTTGGAAATTGTTGTTTGGGGCAGACTATGTTCAGGGAATGATCACCTCTCGGGACCGAGACCAGTGATTCAACTGCATTCGTCCTGCATAGTCTAATCAACCATTAATTAATGGGTACAGAAATTAGAAAACCAGAAATTGACAAAACGGTTCGTAGACTATGGTCGGCAAATTCTGAACCCCGCGAAGGACTCAAGTATCATCTGAAATTTCAGAATCTGCCATAACCCCCCCTATTCCACAAATGAAAGAAGCCAGAGATTACTAGAGTTTGTCAAATTAATGAAGAATGCATCAGTGAATCAGTGATATTCAAAGAGACTGCAAAAGTGACATTGACAGTTTCAAATTTTAATTAGGGTTGTATCTCATTGAATTGCTTTGTTACATAACGTAATGAACAAGTTGGAGATAATAAGTGAAAACCGAGATATAGGTCGTAGAGTGTATGGTAAGGCGGATAACCAGGTAAATAATAATTAGAGCTTGAACCACAAAGATGTAATGCCTGTTCAATCATGCAACTACAGAGTACCCTTGAGGTGAACCTGTAGATAATACAGATTTAATACATGGAAATAGTAAAATGCATCACCAAAATAAAAACGGTAATGTGAAGTAATGACTTCAACATTAGTCAGATGATAAGGAACTTCCTTCATTGCCTGATGTGTCCATATTTGACTCGACAGCGGAGTCATCAATAAACTGAAGAACACGAGGATCAACAAGATTAGCCCTATAACTAGGCCTAGGGTTTAGGGCAACATAATCCCTAGAAAGAGTTTCCGCGTATTCGGGAAGTAGAAACGGTTTTGGTGGACTGGGAAAAAACGCAGGGTTTCCAAAGAATGGAATGTGTGAGCCAGGTCTCACTTTTGCCGCTTGCCTATGCAATCAAGTAAACCATAGATTAGAGGAAGGGTAAATGATATCCAAAGAAATATGTCAATGAGGAAGTTGAATTGGTGTGACTTACTTACTGAAAAATGAAGTTTTCACAATCTGCTGTGCTAGTACTTCTTCCTCATCCAAATCAATTGCAGCATCAACGCCGACTGTGACTGTGGTCGGAAGAAACGGAACTTGACGAATGACTGGTTTGATGAGGGCCTCAAAGATAGCCTCATCTTCCTCGAAGGCTAGAACATGACGTCCAGTAGCTCGGCATGCTAAAATGCTAGTACCTACATATCCGTCACAATCATGAGATGTCATCTGAATGATAGAAACTGAAGGTGATTGCAGAATGAATTCAGTACTCATGAAGATGTACTTGTAGCTGCCGTACAGTCGACGACAACGGAGCCAGGTTCGCAACATCCTTCCACGAGCATCACCATGAAACCCGACGCCTTCTCTCTAGGACCGCGCCATGGTTTGTCACCATTCATGGTGACCTCTTCGGCAAAGCATAGGTTCCTGAGACAATCATCCTTGCCTACGGTGACGCCAACCTTCGCATGAGAAGGAACATGTTGGAATGGGAAGTCGTCCTCCGTTTTTGGTCCAGACTTCTTGACCACAAGAGAGATTGAAAACCTCTGGGTCTAGAACAAGAAATGATCATTGATTAGTCAATGGTTAAGGTGAATCTCAAGAAAAGACAAAAAAGAATATGAAATGGCTATTACCGTCTTCTTGGGATCAATTGCCGATGTCAAGTGAAGATGGTTCATACCCCACCAATCCACGAGAATCTTAAATCCATATTCCTTGCAGCATCCTAAAAGCTGGCTCCTGTGCGCCTTCGAGGAGGACGGGTACATCACAATAAGTGCTCCATTGTCGTGTAAATAACCAGCTGCAAAGTCGAAGACTGGAATCAACCAGTCATCTGAGAAGTGGTTCCATGTCGGAATAGGTGCAGGAGGAGTAGATATGGTAGGCACATGGAGTCCTTCTGGAACATCAACAAGAATCAAGTCCACCGCAGACTCTGTAGTCAGGACTCCGTCAAAATAGCGTTGCTTGTCACTAGCATGCTGCATGAAAACATTCAAAGGAGAATAAGAATTACGAAAATTTCATAAAAGGATACAAAGGGAGATTAAAATAATTGAACAACTAATGAACAAAACAAGTAACGAAATAGACATGTAGCATATTCATGTTCCATGAAGTATTGAATTCAATAGAAAATAAGGCACACAACCAAAATACCATGGATAAGAAGCCTTCGACGGCTTCAAGGGCCTTCTTGTCACGAGTCAGACCCCTCAACGAAATATTCAGAATGCATTCGTCAATAGCAGGGTCAGAATCCAAGTGATGAACAGGTGGCGTGAGACCATGAACCAGGCGATCCTGAGTCAGCGAGAAGCTGGAAGACGTGTCCTTCACGTCTGCGGCACTAGTTGCTGGCTCCTGCAAGGGAGTCTCGGCCTTCCTCTTCTTGCCCTTATTTTTTGCCTTCTCTTGTTCCTTCTCGGCCTTTGCAGCCAGTCTCTTCAGTTTTATGTCCTCCGTCTTCTTCTTTGCCTCCTCCAACCTCTCCACCTTCTTCTTGTCAAACGCATCCCGTTTAGCAATGGCTTTGGATCGGGCTTTTGGATCAAGTCCAGCGAACTCATCGAATTCAGGCTCCACAACCGGTGTTTCCTTCAATGTCTTGAACAAAGGTGCCTCTTCTGGTGGAATGGATCCCAAGTTGCACTCGATGTACCAGGGACAGGCTTGAAGATGTGGAGTGGTCCAGTTTCGAAGCTGCCATGCTGAGAACATGCAATCATCCTTTGATCTATCCAGCCAAGTTGTCAGGAATGGTGGCAAGTCAGCCTTGGCTATGGCCTTCTTGGCATACAACTCGAACTTGAAATACCTGTGCAATAGAAAAGGAAGATGACAATGATGGAACATGTCAGTTACAAATGCTTGCTTGGATTAATCACACCAATTTGTAGACATCTCATCGAATTTAGTGAAGCATACAAAGCACGTACTGTGAAGCTTAGTTAAATGAACCAAGAACGAGGAACAGAATGAGAGTATAAAGAATGAAATCCAGTTTTAGCAAACAGACCATGTTGCAAGATTGAAGCCCTAATTTAAGGACCCTAAGCATGCACATACGAGGAGAATCGGTAAAACTAGTACATGAAAAAAGGATTGCAAAATACCTATAGATGACACGATGAACCGCAAGCATTGCCCCTTTGTAGTCTTTGAAGTTGTCTGATTTCTTGTAAGCGTCTCCTCCCCTGAACATACCCGTGTAGGCAATATCCCATACCTTCATTCTCCACCCCTCAATATATTCCTTCAGTGTTTCCGGCTCACTTGGAACGGACATGTTCACAGGAACATTATCTGCCCGCATTACAGAGTCGAACAATTCGGAAGCCGCCTCTTCCAACTACCACACACAATATCACGAAAGTTAGATGTACAATCTAAATTTTTGTAAGAGGAAAATGACTTAAGCAAATAGTGATGGAAAATAGAAAAAAAATTTCATAGAATGCATACCCCCGAGTACCAGCACGCCCTAGCCAGAAACAATGCCAATTTCTCCTCGTTAACGGGACGAGGTGGAAATCGACGTGCCTCTCTAGTTGGTCCGGATGCATTCATCCACTTTAGCCATTTCACTTTGGACTCCGCAGTAGCATTTGCAGTGGCCATCATTTGTAGCTTCTCCAGAGTTAACTCTGGAACTGAAAATAGATTCCAGTGTCGCTCGATCTGCATGAATAGGGGAAGAAGTGATTAATCACCGTATATCACTCAGAGTATTAGCAAGTGAACAATGAAAGACGGAATACAGCATACCTCCAAAAGCCAATCAGGTCCTAGTGCGGGATTGGCGACTGCCACTATCTTTGATAATTTCTTCTGGTACTTCTCATTTGAGTCTTTGATGGAGATCCTCATAGCCGTGGAAACTCCGTCTGGCGTCACCTCCTCGGCTAAAATGTCCTCCTTATATTTACGAATGGCCACCTCCGCCGCCGCCGAAATCTCTTGCTGAGACAGTGCATATCATCCATGAACAATGAGAAAGAAAATCAAATACACTGCCTTGGTACGTGAATCTAGTAGTCACAATTGCTCACCTTGAAGATGAATGAAGTGAAGACCTCTAATGGCACCGTATACCATTTCGATCGAGTATTGTTCTGACAGATCTTGAACTCTTCGGGGGATAGCAACTCAGTGAACTTGTCGAGTTCCATAGTCCCGTATTTCTGGACTCGAAAAAGGGTGTGCACGAGATTGGTCTTGACATGATAGCTCTCTGTATGCCTGGATCTCAGAAGACAACACAATTAGCTTCGGAAAATAATAAATTGATATATTGGAGTTTAAAATCAAAACATAATTGTGATATAAATGCAAAACGGCAAGCTCACTTGTTGATGTCGTGCATAGCTTGCATGGCAACCCCAATACGTCCTCGTGTATCCAATACGATAGAGTCGACGTTAATGTGCCAACTCCTATCCGTGGCATGTAGCCGAGTAATGTGGTTCATCCACGCAATTCTCCGGTGGTTTCCATCACAAATGAAAAACTTCTGATCCACTAAATGTTTGAGCACAGGGTCAGACCTCAAGAAGTTGTTGAATTCATCATTAATGGAATTCCACAACACTCCTCATTCAATCTTCTCTACATCAGAGAACACCTCACCGTCCCCATCTTCATTTGAGATGGAAACATAAAACACTCGGGCGCCTTCTTCGTACCCCCCCGTGAACTGATGCTCCAACAATGTCAAGTCGCATGCCAGAGTTGGACGCACAATTGGCATAGGCACCAGCCTACACAATGGAATCTTCATTCGTGATGCCTCCGTGGATGTCAATCTCAAACCGTGAAGAATTGAAACAGTATCCAGTTTTTGGGACTTCCTGATGTCATCCTCCATCGCATCCTTCCCCACTCCAGGAATATCCATGTCATCATCTTCTGATTCAGAAATAATTTCGGGATTTTTCTCATCCTCCAGCATTGCAGAACTATCAACAGCAGGGGCTTCAACATTGTCTTCAACCTCATGCTCTCCTGCAACACGGTAGGAATGTCATACATGATTATTATAGTGTAACGAGTACGTGCAAGGACAAGTGTCATTTCACACTTCCTCATGAAATTGTGCAAATATGTCTCAACAAAATAAAAACATTTATATCAGATCTTAATTCAAATGCCACAGTTGCATTTGACGTTCAATGGTCTATAATGTCCACAACACCAGATCAAGATATCGGCATCCGTGTCAACTGCGGATGTCACCTCTAATTCTGCGTGATCACATGTACAATACTCAATAGTCTCATGAGTTACAGAATTTGAATCACTATCGTTTGTTGATCCAATAGATGAACTCTTGGACCTAGCTCCATCCACACGCCGCACAATGCCTCTACCACCCCCTTCAAATCGTATTCCATGCTGCCTCGCAGAACTTACTAGTGGTTGTGATGGAATCTGCACTTGGTCACCAGCCTCCGTCTCCGTGTTCTGAAGGAGCTCGACATTCAACTCTAGTGGCTCCAGGAGGGCATCCACCTCCACTAGATCCACCTCGCCCTCCACTACCAGTTCTTGAACATGAGTATCTTCATGCGTGGGAATTCCCAAGGGAACCTCTAACTGCGGTGCCATCTCAGACAAGACTAGCCCAACCTGATCACCAACGCATCAAAACTGAAGTTAACCCAGATAATATCAACATGCCACCCCGCAAGCCCACCCTTGTGGTCATGCGGCCCACGAGGGGCCGGGAGGTCTGGGTGCTGGCCTGCCTCGCTGCACCTTTAAATAGAACATTGAAATGGGAAGCCGGTCTCCTCGGAGCCCGCGAGCAAGCACTATGGCTTGGATAGGGAGCCCTCGGGGCCGAGAGCACTGGGTGTTGGCCTGCAAGGCTGCACCCCTAGAAAAGAATTGAAATGGGAAGCCGGTCTCCTCGGAGCCCGCGAGCAAGCACTAAGGCCTGGACAGGGAACCCGCGAGCAAGCACTGAGGCGTCTCCAGGGAGCCCTCGAGGCCGAGAGCACTGGGTGCTGGCCTGCAAGGCTGCATCCTTAGAGAAAATTGAAATGGGAAGCCGGTCTCCTCGGAGCCCGAGAACAAGCACTAAGGCTTGGACAGGGAGCCCGCGAGCAAGCACTATGGCCTCGACAGGGAGCCCTCGGGGCCGAGAGCACTGGGTGCTGGCTTGCAAGGCTGCACCCTCAGAAAAGAATTGAAATGGGAAGCCAAACTCCACGGAGCCCGCGAGCAAGCACTGAGGCGTCTCCAGGGAGCCCTCGGGGCCGAGAGCACTGAGTACTGGCCTGCAAGGCTGCACCCTTAGATAAAATTGAAATGGGAAGCCGGTCTCCTCGGAGCCCGCGAGCAAGCACTAAGGCCTAGACAGGGAGCCCTCGAGGCCGAGAGCACTGGGTGCTGGCCTGCAAGGCTACACCCTTAGATAAAATTGAAATGGGAAGCCGGTCTCCTCGGAGCCTACGAGCAAGCACTAAGGCCTGGACAGGGAGCCCGCGAGCAAGCACTATGGCCTGGACAGGGAGCCCTCGGGGCCGAGAGCACTAGGTGCTGGCCTACAAGGCTGCACCCTTAGAAAAGAATTGAAATGGGAAGCCGGTCTCCTCGGAGCCCGAAAGCAAGCACTAAGGCTTGGACAGGGAGCCCGCAAGCAAGCACTATGGCCTGGACAGGGAGCCCTCGGGGCCGAGAGCACTGGGTGCTAGCCTGCAAGGCTGCACCCTTAGAGAAAATTGAAATGGGAAGCCAGTCTCCTCGGAGCCCGCGAGCAAGCACTATGGCCTGGACAGGGAGCCCTCGGGGCCGAGAGCACTGGGTGCTGGCCTTCAAGGCTGCACCCTTAGAAAAGAATTGAAATGGAAAGCCAAACTCCACGGAGCCTGCGAGCAAGCACTAAGGCGTCTCCAGGGAGCCCTTGGGGCCGAGAGCACTGAGTGCTGGCCAGCAAGGCTGCAGCCTTAGATAAAATTGAAATGGGAAGCCGGTCTCCTCGGAGCCCGCGAGCAAGCACTAAGGCCTGGACAGGGAGCCCTCGGGGCCGAGAGCACTCGGTGCTGGCCTGCAAGGCTGCACCCTTAGAAAAAATTGAAATGGGAAGCCAAACTCCACGGAGCCCGCGAGCAAGCACTAAGGCGTCTCCAGGGAGCCCTCGGGGCCGAGAGCACTGGGTGTTGGCCTGCAAGGCTGCACCCTTAGAGAAAATTGAAATGGGAAGCCGGTCTCCTTGGAGCCTACGAGCAAGCACTAAGGCCTGGACAGGGAGCCCGCGAGCAAGCACTATGGCCTGGACAGGGAGCCCTCGGGGCCGAGAGCACTGGGTGCTGGCCTGCAAGGCTGCACCCTTAGAAAAGAATTGAAATGGGAAGCCAAACTCCACGGAGCCCGCGAGCAATCACTATGGCCTGGACAGGGAGCGCGCGGGCAAGCATTGAGGCGTCTCTAGGGAGCCCCCGGGGCCGAGAGCACTCGGTGCTGGCCTGCAAGGCTGCACCCTTAGAGAAAATTGAAATGGGAAGCCGGTCTCCTCGGAGCCCAAAAGCAAGCACTAAGGCTTGGACAGGGAGCCCGCAAGCAAGCACTATGGCCTGGACAGGGAGCCCTCGGGGCCGAGAGCACTGGGTGCTGGCCTCCAAGGCTGCACCCTTAGAAAAAATTGAAATGGGAAGCCGAACTCCACGTAGCCCGTGAGCAATCACTATGGCCTGGACAGGGAGCCCGCGAGCAAGCACTGAGGCGTGGATAGGGAGCCTTCGGGGCCGAGAGGTCTGGGTTCTGTCCTACAAGGCTGCACACTAAACAATGAACAAATTGCCAACTCGATGTCGATTTGCAATAAACATGGACATTTCAGCGAGGCTTTGAGCACGAGATCATACCTCTGTATTGCGAGTGGATGCCTCGCGTCCTGTTTCCGCAATTCCTCCGGCTCCATGGTGTCCCCTCTTCGACCGCAAGTTCCGATCCACCATGACAAAGATTGTACAACTTGATACAAGCGCCGCGATTGCCCAGTTATGCATACACTCCACTCCGAATGTTCAAGGATTCGGCGAAGAGAACGGCGGATGAGAGTTAAAGAGATGGTGGCGGCGGCACTTTGGATCCTTAGGGTACACATGCGGAATGTCGACCCCTGTGCGTGGACGTGGGACGGCAGGAAAGGACATCCTGGATGATATCCATTCTCTCCGAGATGGCCTCCGCGATATTAAATGGTGGAATAATCTTGTTTCTCTCGGGTTTGGAATTATCTGGTGACGGTAGCTAGGATGACATATCGAGAATATTTGGGGAGCAGGGTCTCATGGTACTTTAATATCATGTGGAATTTTCGTCGACGTACAGTATTTAAGTTTTACAGTCTGTAATCGATTTAGGGTTAATGGGATATACTATAAGGTACGAGGTCCAGATGTGGAGCATCTTAGTACTAAAATGGAATTATGGGGAAATTAATCATTTGGAAATACTTTTTAGTGTATTTATATTATTTCCTAGTGGATTCAAAATCTGACTCAGTTCGTTTCATAATGATTGGAAATTTGTGGTATTAGTTACAAATGCTTGAAGGTTCTAGAATGTGGTCTTCCGTCGTTATCAAAATGGACCACCTCCTAGAATGTTTGTACATTGTACATTGAAAAAATAAAAATGTACCTCTGAGTGATGTTCCATTTCAATTCCCCCTCCGTTTTACAATCTTCGACCTTACCGGAAATTAATCTAAACTGAGGATACATTCAATTCTTCCTGTAAAATATACTTTTCCGTATTTCATTAACTGCATGTTTTAGACTATGTGGGATTCAGTTCTAGAATTTTATCATTGATAACTTCATTTGTTTTAGATACCCTCCTCATGCCTTACTGTATTAAACTTTACTTGTCATTGTCATTTGATACTATGGTCATGGATTCCAATAAGCTGATAGGGTTTGAAGTGTCATCATATCATGCAATCGATTTTGAATAGACTCTTTATAGGTTATGCCGTTTCCCTATGACATTCCTTCTTGTGGATTGAATGCATGTTGGCTTCACTTAGTTCATTCATTGATCACCATATTCCTTCTACCTTTATATCTCCCTTGTGCGTCTAATATTAGAAAGATGTGTAAGGGGTGTTCATCACCCCACTTTGCCACAACGCTTATATGTGTGATCTCAATTGTACATACCTTGTCCATAGAAAATATGTAGTATCAATTGGTTGAAATCATATCTTCAGGGGGCTATGTTATTGGCGGTCTGATGACAGTAAAATTTTGTTATTTAATACATGTCGCTCTAGTGCATTTACACATCAGGAATACTCTTAGATGAAGGACAGATAATATACGTGTCCTCATTATGAGTATCAATGCTTGTCGCCGCCATTTGATGAGGACGTCCTCTCATCAACAATTATGCAGATAAACTGTATTATGTGTTATGAGGTATTGGGTTCATATAACCGTCACAAACATTCAGTTTATGCAGATATATAAATGCTGTTGTATTCCTTCATCCTTCTTTTCATGTGCCAGCATGCTTCTATTCCTCTACTGATGTTCTTCTTGGACTTCGAACTCCAAATTCAGTTCATTGCAAAACCTACCTTGGACTCCTTCTTCTCCCTTTTTTTATTCAGTTTCTCTAACATGGAGGACTATACCCATATGGTGGTAATCCGAGCTGACGATGAAGGTGTGCTTGTGATTTTCCCAGTAGGAGCTAACGGACTTGCCGATGTTTCGGCTTTAAGATTATCTCTAAGATTTCACTTTATGCTTGATTCCATTCATGTAGATCAAGACGTGTTTGATATTGAGTCAGGTACCCTACTTCACACTATTGGTCAAATGCCGACAACTACTGCTCAGAATAGGTTGTGGTACTTGAAACCTGGAAGTTATCGAGCCTACGGAGTGCCTATTGTCATTGAGTCCAAGCCTACGGCCACGGGAAGTTTTCCTAGGTCCTCCGCTTCTAGATTTCATACTCCGCCTTCGACCAATGTCAAGCTAGAAACTTTTGCAGACATGGTCACCAATTTGAGCTCTGACTCTGATGGTCTTTCTCCAGTACCTCGTTTCACTTTGAAGACTCCATCTTCGGTAGAGTCATTGCCACCTTCTTCAGTATTGAAGTCAATCGACTCTCCAGACTTAGGTTCATCAAATGAGTCAAAAACATCTGTGGTTAATTGCTTGAAGGGCCTGCGTACATTGAAAGGATGTAGAAACGTCTTGTCTAAACTGGACTATGATAATATTGAAGTTCATAAAGTTCCAGTATTGCCTCCGTCGTTTAATGGCGATGTCATATTTGAATTGCCAGCTCTTGAAAACAGTAGTACCGTCTCTTCAGCGAGACAAATGTCGGGGATGGACAAGCGTTACGATGGACAGGTCTGGTCAAAGACTGTGACCACGAATATAGTCAATCCTATGGGCTTGTCGTTCCGCAAATCGGTTTGCGTGGGTCATCTTCGTTGTGTGAATACTGAATGCGACTTCCTTCATCGAGTTCACAGAATGAGAGATGTAAACGAATTAGAGTGGGAAGGACTATCTCCGCTACCACTAGATGTTGGACAACCACATCCGCCTAGTTCCACGCTTGTATGCAAGATTTGTAAGGAGCCTCCTGCTTGTGTGGCGCGTTGTAATGTGCACGTGTATTACGTTGCAGGCAAGTGCACTTTCAGTAGGGCATACGTCCATCTTGGTCATCACGAGCATCCGGTTAAGGATGGTGAACTCAGAGATATGAAATCCATATCACGAACTCTTATTCGAGAGCAATTGGAAAGGACTCCTTCTGCTACGAATTCCGCTATAGTCCTAGAAGCAACAAAGGAGTTGTTAGGAGGTCTTCTTCTATGTCCTGAGGGAATGCAACCGAAGAGTATGGACCTTGCCTCCCTTGTTCCTGTACTCGACAAATGCAAATACTTAAGCTCTCCGAGCATAAGGAATGAGGTAACTTCCTTCAAGTTCTTGCGTAAATTTGGAGTGCTAGATAGCATTACTAGGTTGAGGGGGTCAAGCACATGGGCTTTTGTGAAGGAGAGCAAATTCCCAGGTCAAGGGACCGACATAGATAAGGTATTCCTTTTCAAAATGTCTGAACTGGGGCCAGGGAGTGGAGTCGATTTGGTGAAGCGAATGCAAACTGGAGGAGACCTTGAGGAAGCATGGATCATGTTTGATCACGTGAAGCGTGTTAAAGATTGGACGACCATGGCGTGTCACGTTTATGACTCCGGATTCTGTCGGGTGATGACAATCGCCTGTTGGGTGTACATAAGATAATAGGAGCCACAAAAGGTGTCACACTTCCTTTTTTTGAGCTTTGATTGTGAATAATTTTAATTGATTCTTGGATATTTAAAAAAAAATTACACTAGTGTATTCAATATTGTATGTCAATTGTGAAACATGAATTACATCCATATATAGAAATGTGTATGTATTCAAAAAGGACAGAAATGTGGGTGTCACACTTGCTTTTTGTGCTAAATAGTGCTTAATTGGATGAATACTATGACGTTTTGGATGAATACGTGATTGGCGCCTTCACCTGGAAACACATCCCCGTTCATACTTTGTATTGACATTGTAGCCGTTTCTCTCTTCGCTGAGTCCTGGCGCTCTTTCCTTGTCGCCAAACTGTATGTTCAGGGTTTAGGGTTTCTCCTTGCGTTGAATCGTAGTGCTCTTCCCTTCTTAGCAAGTTCTGGAGAGCACGCTGTTAGAATTTGGGACTACTGTTGTTAAGGTAAGCCGCAACCACATTGAAGTGGAGGGTTTTGGAGATTAGAAAATCGTTGAAGCCCTGAAGGAATTTCAGCTGCGCGCAGTTTGGCGTGGAGAAGGGCTTCCTTACCGTAGTTGTTGAATGCCACCAACTCTTAGTGGTTGCCGCAACCACATTGAAGTGGAGCATTTGAGGGTGAACATCGGCTGCGGTTCAAGTTTGGGTTGTGCCTGCAGAGGCGGTGACCATGAGAACTTGGATTTTCATGTACAACTGAATGGGAAGTGCGTTGTTGCAATAGGTTTGGTATCGGAGGTTGCGGTCTTCTCAAGATCGGACCAGATGCTTTAGGGTTTTGAACAAACGAAGACCCAACATTCTCCAGGTACGACGGTACGTTCTTGGGTTTTGGTCATGGCGCTTGTTTGTTGTGCATCGCCATTGTTGCGCTACTATCCAATACTTTCATTTTTATGTAGTGCTCTTAGTACGATTTAAGGGCGGCAAAATCACTACTTTATTTGAATCACTATTAGTTCTTTCTGCTGGTGCTAGTTGTAGGAAATGTTCTAGTCTTTGGGTTTAGGAGGGATTCGGGGTTTACAATTGTATGGTTTGGAAATTCAGACATGAATAGCTAACTTAAACAGTGCATTTCATAGTCTGTTCCAAACTCAAGGCTCTTGCGTGACACGTGATTTCTGTAGCTTTGTACCTTGGTTTTGGCACTATGTCTTTAGATGTACCTAGGGTATGCTCCGTGTCTTTCCAGGTGACTGGGAATGGAATTACTGATGTATGTCTTCCTCGGTGGGTGTATTTTCAAAACTGAACCTTCAGAATGGCTGAATTCCAAAATGGCCAGGGACCTGTAGAAGAAGACGCTTACCAGGCTTGGTCCGCAGAGAAGCGGAAGGCGTTTGCACGTGAGCGAACGCGGCGATGTCGGGCTAGAAGAAAGGCAGGTTTGGTCGAAAAAGAAGTAGCAATGACATCAAGAACTGAACAGGGAGAATTTGCGAGTTTTGAACATTGTGCCTCTAGGGCCAGTAGAATTAGCCAAGACATTGCCAGGGAGATTGCAGAGTTTGCTTATTCTCGCTTAGGAGAGTACGATGCTAACATTCAGCACCTTACTGTGCAGAAGTTTTTGGGTCACAGTTACATGAAAAACATGATTCCACCATTCCTAAGTAACTTGGAAACTATCAAATTGCAACACAATGTTGTTTCTAGTGTAAGAGAAGGTATGAGAGAACATTTGGTTGGTGTGAAACCATCAAAGATTGTTATTGCTAAGGATATCTTGTGCACCTTTGCTTCATCTTCATTGGCTGGGAGTGGTAGAGGGTTGGCTGCTGTGTTGGGGGTAGACAGGAGAAACATATCAAAGGCACGGGGTAGACGGCTTGTTTTGGATGGTACTAAGGATGCTTTCTGGCTACATCATCGTAGACAAATTCGCAGCGATTCGCTTGCACAGAATGTGAAGGCCGCAGTGGAGCAGTGGTGGGCTGATGAGACTACGGTGTCTCCAAATCGGAAGGGTATAGTTAGTTTTCATGAAGGTCTAAAACAATGGATTTCGCATCCAACCCATTTCCTTCAGTGCTCACAGGTATGGCCTTATACTTAGGTGTATTTCTTGATGTTGTAATGCGATGCTCAATGCTGAGCTTAAGGGTGTTTTGTTGCTTGTGCTTAGGGTGTACTTGCGTATTGTGCTTAGGGTGCTTGTGCTTAGGGTGTACCCAAAAGCACCCAAATGCTTTTGTGGAGGTTGTGTTAAAGGTGTTGTGTTGCTTGTGCTTAGGGTGTTTAAACTATTTTCCTTGTTGTTGTTTGCAACGAATGTTACCACGTGATAATGTTGTTGCTCTTGTGCTGAAGTGGTGTGCTTAGGGTACTGGGTTGCTGGTACTTAGGGTGCTTATGGTTAAATCCTGTTGCTTGTGCTTAGGGTGTTGGGTTACCTGTACTTAGGGTACTGGTTTACTTGTGCTTAGGGAGAAAGAGTGTTTCTTGTGCTTAGGGTGCTGGTTTGCTTGTGTTCATGATTAAAGCTTGTTGCTTGTGCTTAGGGTGTTGGGCTTTGGGTGCTTAGGGTGTTGGTTTGCTTGTGCTCAGGGTGCTTATGGTTAAAGCTTGTTGCTTGTGCTTAGGGTGCTAGGTTGCTTGTACTTAGGTTGCTAGTTTGCTTGTGCTTAGGGTGCTTAGGATGAAAGACTGTTGTTTGTGCTTAGGGTGCTGGGTTGCTTTTGCTTAGGGCGCTGGTTTGCTTGTGTTTAGGGTGCTTAGGGTGCTGGTTTGCTTTTGCTTAGGGTACTGGGTTGCTTGTACTTAGGTTGCTAGTTTGCTTGTACTTAGGGTGCTTAGGATGAAAGATTGTTGTTTGTACTTAGGGTGCTAGGTTGCTTTTGCTTAGGGCACTAGTTTGCTTGTGTTTAGGGTGCTTAGGGTGCTGGTTTGTTTTTGCTTAGGGTGTTGGTTTGCTTGTACTTAGGGTGCTGGGTTGCTTTTGCTTAGGGTGTTGGTTTGCTTGTGTTTAGGGTGCTTAGGGTGCTGGTTTGCTTTTGCTTAGGGTGCTGGATTGCTTGTACTTAGGTTGCTAGTTTGCTTGTGCTTAGGGTGCTTAGGATGAAAGATTGTTGTTTATGCTTAGGGTACTGGGTTGCTTTTACTTAGGGCACTGGTTTGCTTGTGTTTAGGGTGCTTAGGGTGCTGGTTTGCTTTTGCTTAGGGTGAAAGACTGTTGCTTGTGCTTAGGGTGCTTTCACTTTGTTCTACTTTTGTGCGGAAGGTGGCATGCTTAGGATACTAAAAAAGGTAGACTGCTTTTGCTTGTAGTGAATGTCAACACATGAATGCTTCTACTGTTGATGTGATTTTTCTGATTTGTGTTAATTGGTGTGCAGCTCGAATTTTATACGGCTTTCAAGGCTAGGAACCTTAACCTCGTTTGTAGCTTGACTTCTTTTGAGAACCTTAAGCCCTGGTGGGTCAAGCGGTTGAGAATGTGGAACACTTGCTGCTGCCGATATCACCAGGAGTTGACGGAGTTGATGATTGCTCTCGACATTATGAGGACTGATATACAAGGAATTCATTCAGATTGTTTGTGTGATTGTGAGATGCTTTGTGGTGGCTTAGGGTGTGGTGAAGGTTTGGGTAGTATGTGTAAAGCTCATCTTCAAGTGTATGAGAGGTTGACTAACCTTTGGACATCCATTTTGTGCAAAAAAGAGGAACTGTCAATGTGGCACAAGCGGGATTGTTTAATTGGTAAATGCGTGGATTGTGGAATCCAGTTGCTTCGTATTTGTCCTCAGGAAATGACATCTGAGCAGATTGTCAAGTGGAAGAGCATCGGATACAAGGTGATGGGTACAACGGAAGAAGGAAATCCAAGGAAAGCTTCAACCTTGGAATATAAAGAAACAACTCCCCGTGAGTTGATCAATTACTTGAAACCTAAGTTGCAAGCATTTGTGTTGCATAATTATGTAGCATCTTGGCAGGATTATCAATTTAAAGAGTTGTTTACCTCTGTTCCGCCTGGCACTTTAATCTCTTGCATTGATTTTTCAGAAAATTATACTTTCAAGATTCAAAATGAGATACAAAGTATGCATTGGCATAATGATCAGGTCACCATCTTGGTTCATATTACTTACAAGTTGAACCCTACTTGGAGCAAAGATAGCAATGAGCCTCTTTTGTTGAAAGAGATTCATTATTATGTATCTAATGATTGAACTCATGATTCTCTTTATGTCCAACATTGTCTTATGCTGAATTGGGAGCATGTGAAGGGCCAAGGTTTCACTCCCAATAACCACATAGTGTGGTCAGATGGATGTAGTGGACAATTCAAGAGTGCACGAGCTTGGTATTTTATTAATAGATACC
The DNA here is from genome assembly GCA_947034895.1 of Rhytidiadelphus loreus. Lineage (NCBI taxonomy): Eukaryota > Viridiplantae > Streptophyta > Bryopsida > Hypnales > Hylocomiaceae > Rhytidiadelphus > Rhytidiadelphus loreus. Next base: position 31,458,441 of record OX344761.1, read on the forward strand.
CTAAGTTGACTAGCAGTGCCACATTGCTAAATGGTTGCCAAATGTCTTGGAATTATTTTGGTTCTGGGCACGGGAAAGGAGAAGTGGATGGTGCAGGTGCCTTGCTCAAGAGAGAGATCCGGACGGAGCAGTTGAAAGCGGATGGAAGGAAGCTACAGAGTGCTGCTGAGATTGTTCAGTTTTTAAACGAGCAGGCTATGAAGGTGCATGCAGGTCCTCGAGGTGCCCGGTGTGAGACACAGAATTTTTTTTGGTTGATTCCCAAAATTGGCTTGGGTAGTGTAGATAGGAGTGACACTAGGCAAGCTGAACGTGTTCCAGGCAGCATGTCAAACCATCAATGTTGTTCGGTGACTGCTAGAGACCCAACACTTCTCCAATATCGGCATTTGTCTTGTTTTTGCTATGTCTGTTTAGGGTATGAGACCCAGTATACTTGTCATCAAATTGATCATGTGCCAGAATTCACTTTGTATAGGTTGAGACCCAAAGCTCCATTCCAAGCTCGGAGACTTTATGATGCAAATGAGGAAGTTGAAGCTGGTACTGGTGGAGAGTGGATTGCTGATGGTTTGTGCGTGGGGGACAATGTCGCTGTGCGTGCACCACTTGAAGAGGAGCCGTGGTGGCTCATGATCGTTGTCAAGGCAACGTACATTGTTGAGGAATCCTTCACTGACCCGGATGAGAATGTTTATGTCCCTGGAGATGTTGTTTTCAATGGAATATGGTATGAGAGGCTGAAGGAAGGGAGTCGAACTTATTTGCTGAGGAATGATAGAGAACCAAGTACAGTTTATAGCCACATTGTTCTTACTTCCAAGTTTAGTTTGCCCCCTATTGCACATCCTATCAAGAGTCGTTTATCAGGATTTGAATTGAAGTTAGATGTCAAAGAGATTATAGATGAGGCCCTAAGGGGTGCTGTGCTACTAGACTAGCCTCTGCTATGTACTTGTAATCTGCCCTTTGCAGCGTATTTTTATTTAATACGATTCAATTTGCAAACGGTTGTACATCAAAGACTTGGTGGTTTGTGCTTGAATGTTTGAATGCTGGTTCCAAATTTTGCCGATTTGATCTTACTTGCAATGACGTGTACAGTGTACTACATCGAACACTTCAGTGTTAGAACTAAGACATGGGTTGATGAATTTCGTTGTGTTGACATTTCACGTCCTTGTGATAATTTTGCTAGTAGTTCTTCTTTTGCAGTAAATAAATATCCAGCACTGGGGTATTCATTGTGTATATATGCTGTCAGTGGAATTGTAATCGGATGCCATAGCCAACCTGGCAAGGATTTTGGGGGCAATCTTGCACCACGATTCAGATGTCAGTATCAATTAAGAAATATCCAACTAGCCATGCTCTTTGAATTTGAAATGTTCAAGTGGACCATAAGGCAAACACCGAAGAGGGCCACTTTTTGTTACATTTTAGGTACAATTCTTAGATTGATCACATTTGAGCATTTTCTTTTTGGCAAAAGAAATGAGATTTCTATGCACCCAATGACGTGATATTTGAATACCAGAGGCAAAAATTGTTCAGGGTTAAAGCCTTATTTGGAGAATTTGCCACTACAATGAATTGTTCTTGAGCTTGGGCAAGGGCAATTATGGGCATACAATTCTAGCCCTCTACCGTGCCATGTTGGAGAGTTTTATCAAACTTAGAAAGAAGAGAGTACTAAAATAAGGCTAAGTTGTTCTCCTAGATTCACATACCCTATCATAGCCGTCTTTACTGTGCAGTGATGTCAAGATTCTCAAAGTTTAGTTCAAAAACCACCATCATTATCTTGTATATATACCTATTTTGGAGATGTACAAAAGATGACCATGATGGCGGTTTACGGGTTTTTGGCAACACACCAATTTAAAAGGGTCTACCTTTAATTATGTTAAACTTCTATTTTTCATTAAAGAGTTTGATTTTTTTTATCATGTTGGCACGCTCATTAGATTCAATTTAGATTCAATTTTTCAAGTGCCATATGTTGCCACGCTGGAAATATTGAATTTAGAAATGGAACTTCTTGAAAATTAAAAGGGCATTCTAAATTCCTATGGAATGTGAGCCTGTGAGCGTGAGCTGTGAGCTGTGAGCGAGAACATTTTTTGGGAAATATATGTATGAAGGACCTATGATCGTGGTTTAGGGTAATTTTGATTTTTGGAAAAGGTGAGTACATTTAATAAAAATTAAACTCACTTGTACAATTATATTTTTAAATTCTTCACGGCAACAACCGATTGTACTCCATTATGATTAACATCACGCAAAAACAAATTGTACAAGCACATGAATGTATCCAAAAATATCAAATGAAGTATCCAAAAGTTTGGGCATAATAAATCACACATAGAAGCCTCCATGTTTAACCTACTATATATCATTACTAACTTAAATTAGTGCACAATGAACTCACACATGGAAGTCTTGGATTATTAATTGAGAAGCCTCCATGTTGACCTTTTGGCATATGGCCATTAAATTGAATGACCAAGGCATAATCTATTCACAAATATTTTTTGAAGAAGCCTCTAACCTCGATGTGCATGGGACTATGATCAAGAGGTTTAGACATGTCTTGATTATCCCATATCATTTGGTACTAATTGAGTAGGCTCCTATTTATGCACTAGTATGTGTTAGTCACTCAACCCGGAGGCCCAAGGATGGACCATGCCTCAATCTCATTGAGATTGGGGGAATCTCCATTGGGCCTCCGGACCCCCCACCACCACTTTTTGGTTGAGGCTAAAATTGAGAAGTGGGAATTAGAGTACTTAGGTAAATGTTACATGTCAACCAATATAGTTTAGGTCCCAATTAAAATTCTATTGACACTGATATATAATGTTTTGATTTAAATCCTAGATTTATCACACATAGCCATACATAAAAGTGGTCAAGAAATAGTACAATTGAATGCAAACAATATGTCTAACATTTGTTGGATGCTCAATGCAATCTTGTGTATTTAGAAGACGCTTCTTCTTTTATTAATTCATACAAGGGTAGAGGCCAACAGTCATGGAGAATGTAGAAGGACACCTTTGTGCCCTTAGTCCTCATTAAAATTGAATTAAAAAAATTGCCGATTTCACTAATCTTTTTAAGAAATGGTCCATATATATGTTCTACATGTATGGAAGACATTGGGATCAATTCATATTTTAGATCACCAATTTGATGGGACTTCTTCCACAAAATTGATAATGGCCTTTTAGTCAAGGGTTAGTCAAGGTTTAGTTCATTAGCATTTTGTACATGACTTCATTCCAACTAATTTGGGGAAATTGATTGTACCCTATATTGGTAATTTTGATTTCGAGTAGGGTCTCTAGAGTCTCTATAATTACCCTCAAAAGACAAGCCTGTAACAATTATTCCAACTTCAAAATCATTCACTCGAATGTTACATGCTACCAAATTGACCTTATTGTAAAACCGATCCCTACAAACTCGGGCGACAAAAAATGATAATCCGTTGAACTTGAATACTTAGGATTGATTTTTGGTCCACCTATTTTTAGCACTTGAAAATTCATTGTTTTAGATGTTAGCAAAAATATATACTTAAGCTAAGGGAATTTAGAATTTTTTTACAAATCCAAAAAATAACAACAAAACTGAAGGCAATTCTATAGTACAAAGTATAAATTGTTAATACTTCCTCATGTTGCTTGAAATTGTTAATGCTTGCTCATATTCCATTTTTTAATCTCTTATTTTTTTATGATTATAAATCATGAATTTTAGCTTGACAAGTAAATTTTTAAATAAACATGGATCACTTGTGAAATTAGATTTGACATATAACCTGACATTATTTAAAAGACTTCAATTTACTTTTACCACCTTAGAATTCTGGTTCCATTATAATGATGATTTCAATCTATATGTGATGTTGTTGCTAATTTTTTTATCCTAAGTGATTCATAGCACCTAGATGGTTGAAGACCACGCAAATGCTATCAAGACCTTAACTTTTTTTTGAGTTTTGGCACCAATTTTAGAACATAAAAAAAACCACGTGCATTTGGAGATTCAATTTTTGAAGCATAAACATTTAGTAAAGTAGCACCAAATGAGCAAGTCTTTCTTGCAATTATTTAACTCGCATGAAATGAATCTTGGATTTGTCCACATTAAACTCATAGCTTTATACAATATTTGTCTTGGAAATTGTTTAATTAAGGGTTGACGTGACTAGGCTGGTGATTTATAGTTCAAAACATCCTATCGTACGTAACAAACAAAACAAACAACCTAACTTAAAAACCCAAAATGACATTGAGGATAGTCTAAAGTGTCCTCGACATTTGTCAACCCCAATTTGCAGTCATTTACCAAGCTCAAATGGGAAAATCCAACTTTCAGGTTTAGTACAATTTTGCAATGCCTATCCAATGATACCGAATTTGAGAAATTTGAGAAAGTATTGTGATTTCTATGTTGCTTTACAATCTAGACTTGTTAAACGTCTTTCAGTTTGGCCTTGAAATGATGGATTTGAGCTTCATTGTTTGAGCTTGCTTTGCAAGCGACCTAGACAATGAAATCACCTTAAATTTTTTTCACAAACTTCCATGAAGTATATTGCTACAAGTGAAGTTTTCTTCTCTATGTACAATTGAATTTATTTGAAAAGCAATAGATTTGAGCACATAAAATTTCGAAAACAACCACTTATCCTGGAAGTCATTCTAAAAGAAAGAAAATCCCATGTCACTTTGGGATTAAAGTATGGATTACAAATATAAAATTCAATACTATTGTAAGCTTAAAATTTGTACACAAAGTCATATTTTAGCACAAAATGGAGATTTAATAGAAATTTATACAATATATATATGGTTCGCATGGAATCTTTAACTTCAAAATGTCCAAGCCCTTTTCTGACTCCAAACTCCAAAGCTATTTCCATAAAAATTCAAAAAACAGTCCGCCAACAAAAACATGCTGAGATTGGACTGCGCTGGGCTGGGCCACAGATCCCACCCACACAGCGCAAATTTTTGAAATTCTAGAAGCAAAAGCTCAATACGTACTTCCTTCTCGAATTCACCGGGTCAATTCTATTTTTTCCAAGTGGTTGCTCTCAATTTTCTTGCTTTGGAGTTTCTTGTCTGTGCTTTCGTCAGGTCACCTTCACTTCTGTTAAATCAGCTCCAAATTTATCGTTTACTTCAGTTGTGAATGTGTTTGTTGTTTAGTTTTTTCAATTTAGACAAGCAACAACTATGATCAGAAGCAACACAGTAGGATGTTGTGCAATTTCAAGACAGGGAACTCAATTCAGTAGGAAAAGTGGGAAAGAGCGTCATCGAATAGTATCATGTATTCTTGCACCACAAATTGATGAATAATTTATACATCTCATACAACAAATTTAATCATGCGTAACAAAAGAGCAGTTGCACTATATTTAAAAGTCCCGACTTGGACAAGTGCAAAATGGAAATCAAATGTTCTTTACTCTGCTCCTAGTTACCACCTTTTGTATTGTTTCAACTTGTATACCAATGATTTCTGGCTCCATGTCTCCTTTCCTACATTCATGTCTACGAGAACTTCCATTCTTTGAAGGAGACCGTCTAGACAATCTTGTGGCTTTATACACATCATTACTCTGGTTGGATGCACATGATTTGCTAACCTTCTTCCTCATGCTGGAATCATCTATACATGGATCACAAGACCTCTTCACACTGAAAGAATATCTTGCAGTACTTGTACCCTCTGCTGGACTAGCCTCTGCTGCACTCGCTGGACTAGCTTCTCCTAGACTTGCCTCTGCTAGACTCGCTGCAATCCCCATACCCTCCATGGTTGTGGATACAGGATCCACTGGGGTGCAAATTTGTGCTGAGAAAGCCAACAAGAGCAAATTCAAACACTTAATACCCACAGCATTCAAGAGCAATTCAGACAGAAGCAATTCAGACATTAGGGACAAACACTAAGATTTAGAACATTGCTATCCTTTGGAAATCAATTGCCACCAAAACCAAGCTTACCCGGCTCTTCACTATGGCACAGTAGTGCATCAATATCCTTTGGTGCCAATATTATTGCCAAGTTCGACTTTATTGCATCATCACTTGCACCACCTGCTGCCTCCTTTGCTGGGGAGTCTACCTCATCAACACTGTCACTATTAGGACCTGCTTTTGTTTCTCGTTGCACATTATCTCCATGTGATGGTGTGGCATCCTTCAATCTGCTACCTGAAATGCAAGGGACTCCAGGCTGCACTTGATAGATTGATCCGGATGATCCCCTATCAAATTGTTTCCCCCTAGATTGCGACCCTACAAACAAAAGACAGAATCACTAAATCAGTCAATCAGTAGTTACAAACAAGCGCCTCCAAAGTATTTATATCTCCAAGCAGCCCACAAAACCAATAGGATAATAGGGGCCCAATTATGCACACCCAAAGTACTCAAGTAGCTCAAGATAATGCTTTGGCAAATGTGGAGATCCCAAATGTGATCCATTGCTATCAAAAACAACATTAAAATTGCTCTAAACACATAGACTAACTCAGAACTACTAATTCCATCACTTCAACTTATTGTGTATCTTTATTAGAATCTGAAGAACACATTCCAATATAAAAAACAAATTCATGAGTATTCCAAAACGTAAATACAAACGCATGGGCGTCCAGCACCCCAGCACAGAACAAGTACCCAGTACCCAACCCTTGACGCCTGAATATCTAGCACCGAAGCACAAAAAAAGTGAGTACCCACCACCCAAGCCGAAACACATGAATATCCAGCACCCAAGCACAAACTGAAGCACAAACATGAGAATAACCAGTACCCAAGCACAAACCGAAGTACAAACAGGAAAATAACTAGCACCCAAGTACAAAACCAAGCATAAACAGGAGAAAAATCCTAAACTAAAGCACAGAAAAGGTGAGTATTCACCACCCAAGCAGAAACACATGAATATCCAGCACGCAAGCACAAACCAAAGCACAAACAGGAGAATAACCAGTAACCAAGCACAAAACCAAGCATAAACACATGACATATCCTAAAGCAAGGCACAGAAAAAGTGAGTACCCACCACCCAAGCCTAAACACATGAATATCCAGCACAAACCAAAGTAGAAACCGGAGAATAACCAACAACCAAGCATGAACACATGAGTATCCAACATCCAAGCACAAACCAAAGCAGAAACCGGAGAATAACCAGCAACCAAGCATGAACACATGAGTATCCAACACCCAAGCACAAACCAAAGCACAAACCGGAGAATAACCAGCAACCAAGCACGAACACATGAGTATCCAGCACCCAAGCACAAACCAAAGCAGAAAACGGAGAATAACCAGCAACCAAGCATGAACACATGAGTATCCAGCACCCAAGCACAAACCAAAGCACAAACCGGAGAATAACCAACAACCAAGCACGAACACATGAGTATCCAGCACCCAAGCACAAACCAAAGCACAAACCGGAGAATAACCAGCAACCAAGCATGAACACATGAATATCCAGCACCCCAACACAAACCAAAACACAAACCGGAGAATAACTAGCAACCAAGCATGAACACACCGAATATCCAGCATCCAAGCACAAACCGAAGCATAAAGAGGAGAATAACTAGCAACCAAGCATGAACACATGAATATCCAGCACCCCAGCACAAACCAAAACACAAACCGGAGAATAACCAGCAACCAAGCATGAACACATGAATATCCAGCACCCAAGCCTATACCGAAGCACAAACAGGAGAATAACCAACAACCAAGTACTAAACCAAACATGAGTATCCAACTCCCAAGCACAAACGCAAGAGTCTCCAATACCAAAGCACAAATGCAAGAGTCATTCACACTTGTAAGCAGGATACGCTAGCAACCAAGCACATCAAACTGATCATCAACACTTCTAAGAAATAAAGGCCAGAATGATAAACATCAACAATAGAAAAGTGCCGGAAGTAGACATTGGAAGCAATAAAGCATACTTGAGGGAAGGAAGTTTATACCCATTCTAGTGTGTTGTGTCAGCCTTACCTCAAAAGTGTACAAAAGCACTTCAGTAGGCACATGGTTCAGCAATACCTCCAAAGTAATAACAGAGGAGGTGACTAAAGCACCAACATAACCTGTTAGCACTTAACTAAATCGGAACCCAACTAAAGGATTGCAATAGTTCTAAAGTAATTAATCAATCAAATTGTAAGCATTGCCTACAATAAAATTGTATATGCTACCAGATCTAGAAACTAGACAGCAATCACAAAGCACCAAATTAGTTTAGCATAGAAGTTCAGGATTCACTCACATTCAGGGATTGGAATACCAAAACTATCCTTCAAAGTGTCACTCAACTCCTCCATGGACCTTGCCAACGATGATTTAGCAACGGCATCTTGTACATCTGATTCCCGTGAGCGGAAACCAAACGACCTCCACCATGCAGGATGGAAAGTCTTCTTGCAAATGACACAATCATTTTGAGTCTCTGCAACCTTGGCAATGCAAAATGGATGATAAAAATGCCTGCAGCTTGCCATAACAACATCAAATGATGTGTACCATCGGTTACAAAATGAACAAGCTTCCAATTCAAACACAGTTCCACCCTCATCCGGCACATGAGGATGCAAGCAAGGTTTTGGACAGCAAGTCACTCCTCCTCCCTGCTGCATCATGTGAATCTGATCTGCAACTGCGTCCTTGTATCGTCGCACCTCTTCCAACTCTCTCTTCACCACTGTAATGTCAGCCTCAAACTTCCACATGTCTAGACCAGCATTAGTATAAATTTCTCCTGCTTTTTTGGCCCTTCTTTGATAATCTTCTAAACTGAAGTTAGCAAACTCCAGCTTCTTAGATTGCACTTCTCGCTCTAACCTCAACTTGTCTAACTTCTGTAATCTAATTGTGAATTCATCATTGCCTTCATCGAGGTTGTCTCTGAATTGCTGCACCTGTCAAGAGAGAAAGCGAAAATGTTCAAACTCAAAAGACATCACAGAGCTAGTGAATGTTGAATAGGGTGAGATCAATGCAATCAACCGCAACCCTACATTACCAAGAATACCCCGAACTCCTAGGTGCACAAGAGAGTAGTTTCAGAACTTAAGATCCAGAAGTCCCGAATTCCTTTATGATATGGTTCCACTTCCATTGCATACCTAAAAAAACAAAGATAGAATGAGTAGTATAATCTTAAACTTAGCTTGCCAAATCATTTTCAAAGCCAGCCTGTGCAGCCTAACTAATCCCTATCAGAGCTGCAGAGCAGGCTGAGCAATATAAGCGAGAATTGTGCACCTCAAACCCTAAACCCTAATCCCATCCAGATCATTGAAAGATTGTCTACTACAAACTTAGACCCCTAATCACAACCACATCACACTAATCAAAGAACCAAACATGTAGCACCACAGATTGTCACCGTGACACCAAAGATTTTTGAAAATTACTCACACTCGTCTCCAATGCCGAGATTAGAAGCCCGTTCTGCTTCAACCCTTCCTCCACCACCTTCACGTTCTCGGCCGCCTCCTTTGCATCAGCGTTTCTATCGTCCATCCCAAACTTGAATCCGATGATTCTCTCTGCAATGCTGGTCTTTGAAGCATTCAAAAACCTCTCTTTACTCTCTGTATTTGTCAGCAGCTCACCTTCAACTTGCAGCACCTCTTCTGCTTGAACAACCTCCGTTACCAATACGGGAGGTACACCGACACCAACACATTTGAATTTTCCAGAGAACAACTTCGATTCCACCGGTTGTGACCCCAAACCGCTGCTCCTTGCACTGGCTTTTGAGTGGGAAACGGAAGGCTTCGCAATAGCGTAAGGTGCCAAATGCTTTAAGGCAGCAGCCTCCTCCGAAGTAAGATCTCTCCTCAAAAGTTCACCCTCTAATCGGCTGACAAGAAGTTGGTTCGTCGATGCAGCAGCGGATGCCCAATTTACATCAAAACCCATCAATTCCGCAATGTAGCCTTTTACCACCCAAGCCATAAACTCATTATTTGTAATCTCAACCTTCCCATAAATTTTAGCACACAACTGGAGAAGCTCTGCCCTACTTTGTGGATTCAGAGTACAATTGGTTGTCTTAAACGTTGAACACTTTCCCCAGACTTCCTCAATTTTCTCAGGGGTCACACAAGCCATATCAACGGAGTGCTTCGGGTTTAGACCACGTCCGCGTAAACCTCTCTCATTCACAAAAAAATCAGCTGTCTGAACCTTAAGGGCTGCTAACTCTAGAAGCAACTCTGTAACAGACTGAGGGACTTTCACGGCCTTCTGCTTCTTGTCAAATGATCCCCTCCTCTCTCTTGACAGTTTCGCGGACTCTCCTCGCACCACCTTTGACTCCATTGTTCGCTATAGACTTACCTAAGTACTAAACTTCAATGCAAAAAGAGAACCGATGCCCTTAAATCACAGCTAAATCCTAAATTATACACCATGATTGAAGAGGTTACTAGAACTAATACAATGCAGAGACACACTCAAAGTAGACCCTAAACCCTAGCGGGTCGACAACAAAACTTCAAGGTAGGAACATCAATAACAAACCATCAGAAGCACTGTAAAAATGATCCACCACCGAGATGATGACCTTCAATCGCACCCTAAACCACTGAAGCTCCATAATTCAACCGTAAACACGCGCTGCAAGCCAACCCTACACAAGATTTACAAAGTTTTTAAGTTGAGCACATCTCAGTAGCTTGAGCGTAGTCTAAGCGCCGCTTCAGCAAAACATGAAAACCTGCGCAAATACCTAAGTTGGACAACGTGAGCGGGACCTGAGCGAGAAAATTGAAAAAACCCGTTAGCTGGTTGTCAGGACGTTGGGAAGGCTTGTTGTCAGGGAGTTCCAAATGTGGCGCTGCACAATAACTATGCGTACAGCTCATCCAAGTCCTAGTTAAAAGCAGTCATACAAAGCACCTATAGGATGTTGACTTTGGCTCATTTTATCTCATGTGTACCCTGTTGTGACATGCAATCTGAGGATTGCGCAGCACAGGTTCTTTTTTGGACAAACCTCAATTCAGTTGTAGAACGACATGGTGTGGCAAGGACTCAATTCAAGGGCTTCATGGCAGACAGCGCGTAAGCAAACTGGAATGCGGTGAGGACGGTGTATGGATCGGGGGATATTTCCGTACCAATGCTCAACCGTGAAAGGACATGCCTTTTTCACTGGACTCAATCCATGGAAAAGCATACAAAGGCAGATATTCGAGGAGACTTGCAGGATCAACATCGTCTGCTATGTAAGCAGTACAAGAACGCCACTTCAACGCATCAATCCGAGGAACGGTACTTAGCCATCAGGGCGTGGTGGTTGTCATCAAGTGCCACCACGGTGGAAGGATTGCGCAAACTAGAGTTGTGGCTTTCGTTCTGGCATTTCCGTTATCGCCAATGGGGAGGCTTCATGGAACTTGTAATTTCCTCATTGTTTTCTCCTTCATTTGTAACAATGTTTGTTATGCTTTATGTCAAATTAGTTATGCTGTTACACTGTCAAATATTCCACTTTGGTTAGATGTGGTGCAGACGTAGGTTCCCTATAACAAACGTCTCGGTCCCGAGACGATGGTCAGTAACCTCAACGGTCTGCACCGTTGACTACTTCAAACTCTAGTTTTCCCATGTCATATGTGGTCATAGTCTACAGCCTCCTCTGGTCTCTGTCAAATATATTTATGCTTCCGCTTGGCATCCTCGAAAGACTCACATGCAGAGCTAACACATGTATATACCCCCTGTGATTTCAAGATCTAACTGCATCCGAGAAAGCTGAAATGCCGTCTTGCAACCTTGCGGAAACTGTGCACAATAAGTGGCTTCAGCAATCTAGGAAGCGTGGAAACGACTTATACGTTGCTACGGTCGATGACTTTGTCAGAGCATTCATGCAAATGGTCAAATATCACCAATATCTAAAGGGAAATGAAGGAGGGACGGGACCAGGGAAGGAAGAGTTATTGTTACGAGTTGCCCAACGTTTGGCAGAGCGAACTGGTAACCCGAAATCACTCACTGAAGCACTGTCGTCTATTCCAAGTGTTGAAGCTTTCATCAACAGAGAGCCTCATCTCGAAGGTCAAGAAGTTTTTGGATCACAGAAGAGGAAAGCAGACATGCCACTTGGATGCGAGTACGACTCACACCGACCAGACAAAGTGAACTTCTCACATCCTCGTCGGCAAACGAGATCCTTCAAAGCGAGTTCAAGTGTTCAAAATTTGAACACAATAGTGGAGGACATTACTCCAAGTGAAGATGTTGAAGTTCTAGACGCATTTTCAGTGGAGGTGAATTTGAGACAAACTACAATTCCAAATTCGACTCATGTATCAGCAGTTCAAGAAACCATGTGTGATGAGATGCAGTGGCACATTTCACGACTACCAAAGACATCAGCAAAGGCGTGCTTTGTTCTTCAAGCAATGACAAAGAAAAAATGCACAGCTCTAATAGTACAAAACAGCACTGCAACAGCGGCTCCGACATACACAGGTATGATGGTCAATTACAAGCAAAATCGTAATGATCGTATGCAATTTTTTTTTTGCAATGACGACATTGAACGATGTGTCAAAGGATCACGGCGGAAATGGGTGCTCTCTCTACCACCTGTTCCTGTTATTTGGCCGGTGAAATTAGGCACCCAATTGACGGTGGCCGAGATTTTAGCACTTGAAGCGGCCGGTTTCCAACTTCCACAACGCCACCTCATTTCCCCAAGGAGGTTGTTTGGTGGAGAAGCGGGCATTGAAATTGTGTGTAATTATCACATTCCAGATTCAACTGATGAACATCCTACAACTCGGACTGGGAAGGTCGTTCGTCGAAATCCAAAGGCACCCACAACAAAACACCAAAACAACTGTGCATCGGCCTTAACTCTGAATGCCCGCATTGTAAGCGTAACTATGGTCCCCCACCCAAGTTTTGGATGCATAGTAGCAATGGACTCGGGAATAGAGCCCCGGATTGAGAAGTACATGCTTACTATTTCCTCGTTTCCGGACTGCACCTGCCCTTATTTCAAGGAAATGAAGCTGAAGTGCTTGGGGAAGCGTGGAGCTTGGTCAAATTGCAAGCATCTGTACTTTGTTCTCAATGTCATCTGCAACCTTCAGTCTTCCACGGATGTCTTCATCCATGCCTCAACCTTCAGTTTCAATGAGGTCAAACGAGTGCTTCTTAGCGGAATCCTAAACCATTTGAGATCGAATTAGGATTATTTGGAGCAGTCCAACTGTTGTCAATCTGTTGATTTTGTTTTTCACATACATGAATCAAAATGTAGTGAGACTACAAGGGCCACTACTTCGATACACTGAGCTTGCATTCTATTCACTTTTTGCATGTTGTTAATGTATACATGTTCATAGTCATCTTCTGATTTCCTACATGTTCTGACATCCATCCATTTCTCTAATAAATTCAGTGATATCTGAAATGACTGTGTACCTTCAAATGGGATCTTCATTGTTAGTGTGCTTGGCAATGTCTCAAGTAGTTCGGTGAATTACATTGGAAATAAGTCTTTTGCAGTTTTCCTGAAATGTAGCTGCCACTCTGCAATCTGCCATGCCACCACGGTTATAGGGTACTTACTGTAAGCAGTTATAGATCATCCATTACAAGTGTAGACTTTTTGCAGTGGTACCTTCTTCCTCCATTGGGTTCGAAATATTCATATATTGTCGTAGAGATGTGAAGGTACTCTAAATCCTTTGTGCTATGCAAACCGCCTTAATGTAGGCCATTATTCACCCTAATCTTTGATGGATTCTTAATTTATTTTGGAACTACTTTCATCCAATTCTGTAATTTAGTTCCATCGTAAACGAGTACTTCCGTCCTAAACTTTTTCAAAGTACTTTCTTCGTAACGAGGAGGTAATGTCATCCATTTTATTAATCAAATTTCAACATGATCATAGATTCCTAAACCCTTAAACTTTTATCATTTCCGTTTATCTTCATTATGCACTACTTCCATCCAAAATGTACATCCAATACATAAACCTAAATTTTTCGTCCATTTTTTCCATCCGTTTCCATAATTCCAAAATTTTCATCCAACTTTTTCATCCAATTGTCTGTTTTGTATTTTTCATCCAAATTTTTCATCCTAATTCAATATTTCAATATTTTCATCCAAAATTTTCATCCATCTACCTCTTTCACGATTTCTCATCCAAATGTTTCATCCTAAATTTTCATCTACTTTCATCTCAATAGTGAACAACTTTCATCCATTTCTATCATATGCTTTCATCCCTGCCTACTCTACTTCCATCTACTTTTGGCATGGTATTTTTCCTATTTTTTTTCCTTTGCCTCTATTTATTTTCATCCATCTTATCATTGAACTTATTTTTAATTTACGCTAACTTGCATCCAAATTTCACAAAATATACTCAAATTCTATGTCATATTTCCCATTTTTTTCATTAATTATTTCCTATTCTTTCTTAAATCCCCGCTCCCCGCTCTTCATTCCCCGCTCCCCGCTCTACGCTCACGCGCTAGCAACGTTGGAGGAGGCGGAAGCAGAGGAAGCGGAAGCAGAAGAAGCAGAAGTGGTGGAAGATCCGAAGTCGTTGGAGAAGGTGGACCGGTCTCTCGTCCATACGGACGAGACGGATTCTGACAGTCCTCCGGTCCGGAAGACGTCGATCATCACCCGGGCGTCCCTCCGTACACCCCAAGGCAAGACTAGCACCCGGGGGTAGTTAGGATTTGACAGTAGTTCGAAGAAACAGCGGAAGGGAAAGTAGATAGTTAGACTGATAGTGTTTTTAGTTATCTTTTTGTTAGACTTAGAGTTCCGGGTCTCAGTCAGAACCCGGATTCCGGATTTTCAGGGGTAAGTTTCAGTTAACTTATCCACCCGGACTTTTAGGGCAGTTTAGGATGGCGTTTAGTGGCACTTTCCGCGGGTTTTACGGCATGTTGTTTTGCTTATAAAAAGAAGGGACCGCTTGTGGTCTTGGATTCCTTTTCTTGCTATTCCTTATTTTGAGTAGTAAATATATGTGTGCATTTTTATTGTCTTTTTACTTATTGCCTTAGTTTTCTTTGTGGGTCCTTGGTTTCCTGTTCTTTGGGAGTTTGAAGGTTGCTTGGGCGCTTGCTTGAAGGTTTTGGCTACAGAGTAGAGAGGTGGTAAGGAGGAGTCCGGATTCAGGGTTTCCCGGGTCTGTGAACTGTGTGTTGTCCAGGGAAGCAGTTCTAGCGTGTGTAGGAAGTTGTGCGGAGTCCGGCGTTGGTGGTGTGGGTGCGAGTCCGGAAGGCCAGGGAGGGTTCCGTGCGGAGATAAGCAACCGTCTGTGGAAAAACCCCGCTCACCCGGAAAGTTCCGTCCGTCTGCAAAACACAAGTTGGAGTGCTAGTACCGGACCCCATCTCAGTTTCCGGGTAAGTCTTGTATTTGTCATTGTAGCAAGGGGAGTCGGGTTGTATTCTGAGTGACCTGCTTCTGGAGAAATCCGAAGTTGTGAGGGTCAGCCATTCTATTCCTTGTTTGTGACGGAAAGATCTTTGGGTACGTGTCATTAGGAAGTTAGAGTTAGTGAAATACAAGGAGCGGTGTTGTCCTTACCCCTCCGGAAAAGTCAGTGAGGACCCTCTGAAGGTAAAATAGAGGTATCGAAAACCGTGTGTTAAAGTTACGGATCTGGTATTTGTGATAATCCGGATCCGGTAGAGAGTCCGGATAGAGATAGAATCCGGTTGGGGAGTGAAAATTGAAGTAGTTACAATAAACCGGATTAGACGGAATTTAGAACACCCTCTGGGGTTCCCTGGGACGATATTCCGTGTCATCTTACCACGTTGTTGTGGTTAAGAGCGCTTACTACAGTATTACGCTTACGACATCGCCCAAGGCAGACCTGCACGCGCCCACACCCGCAGTCGCCCACGCTGGCTGTCCACGTCAATTTTGAAGCCCTGCCACGTAGGCAAAATCTATTTACCATGGGGTAAAATTTTTTACCCTTCCGCGACGCGATGTCAAGTAAACTCGACACTTCGTGACACGCGACACGCGACGTCAGACGTCATACACGACGCCTAAACCCAAAAATATGTCAGACAAGACAACCCTGGTTAGTACCCCTTTTCTACCTTGAGCGCTGAGGCTTGTTTTCACGCTTGGGACTGTTTTGTGTTTCCTCTTTGTGATTTCTCTTCAGATTTGTGAGGTAGGGCGTCATTAGTGAGTAGTTCTTTTGGGCGCTGTGGGGTTGGACATCCACAGTTGCAATTTGTTGCTTTCCGGTCAGGATCAGGAGGGAAAGTAAGGAACGGGGCGTGCGGCTAGGAGTTGAAAGTGAGGTTGTCTCAGGGAGATTCTTGAGCGCCTCAGAAATGCGCCCATGCCGCGGTTATGTACAAGAAGCCATCCGGTTCCCGGATGGTCCGGATTCTGACAGACTTCGCCGAGAAGGTTGAGGTAGTTATGAGGGAAGCTTGGGAAGCTGCGGACCGGATGGAGATGAGCAGCGTGAAGCTGACCGGAACTGTACTCTCAAGGAGTATCCGTCTTTCGGATATTTCCTTGCCTGAGTCGTTTCCGGGAGGAACAGAGTTAAACCAGGGGAAGGATGTTACTCCTCAGTCAAAGAAGGAGCAGAAGCCGAGAGGGACCGGATCTGCTGAGCACATTGAGTTGGATTCATCGCCAGAGCGACCGGATCCTCCTACTGGTGAGAGGGCCAGGAACTTGTAGGAGGTCTTCGACGAGCTTCCGCTTGAGACCGTCAGCGTTACATTGAAGATGGGCATGGGGTCTTAGTGTAAAGTAGTTTTGTAAATACCGGGTGTTATGACCGGGTTGTAGTTAGGAACCGGACCGGATTGGATCCCGATCTGTTTGTTAGGGACCAGATTAGTATTCCGGTCTGCTAGGGTTTTGAACCAGGTTAGCATTCCGGTTTTGCCAGCGAGGCTTATCCCGGAAATCCAGCGTGGGTTGCCTGCGAGGATTTTCTGGGGCGCTTTTCGCTTTTTGGCGCTTTACAGTGTATATAAATTCATTCTCTGCGGAGGAGAATGGGAGTCTTCTTTTGTTCAAACTTCTTTTGTATTCTATTGGCGCCTTGTTTGTGTGTTCTCCCGCGGTTGGCAGTGCAGATTGGTGAGGAGTTAGGAGCGCATTTAGAGTTTGGATTGGGATTTCTCCCCTTTGTGTTCTTGTTTTGGTTTTGGGTACATGAAGGCAGGTAGTAAGAGTTGGGAGTGCTTTCTAGTGCCTCAGCACTGCTAGGATTCAGTATTCCAGTTGAGGAAGCCACTGCTAGGCTAGGCGTATAGGGAAGGAGTCCTTAGGTGCGCTAGAACTCCTGGATAGGAAATCCAGTCGAGTGTCCGAACTGTTGTGAGGCCTCATTGCTGTAGTGGCGAACGGAAGAGTCTTAGTTGATATTGGTATGGACGGTTGTACTTGCAGACACCTATCTTAGTACGGCTGGAACTTGGCATCAAGGTCATTGTAGTATGTGTGGATCG
This sequence comes from Rhytidiadelphus loreus, assembly GCA_947034895.1. NCBI lineage: Eukaryota > Viridiplantae > Streptophyta > Bryopsida > Hypnales > Hylocomiaceae > Rhytidiadelphus > Rhytidiadelphus loreus. The sequence goes on from OX344761.1 coordinate 31,476,007, forward strand.
TACGGGGGGTCTTTGTGTGACCTGTGATCTGGATTGTTTTCTGGATTACTGTGAAAGATCAAACCGGATCCGGATTAGAGTAGGGGAGTAGAATAGAAGAAGTGGGTCTTCAGCCACTATAAGTCACGGAAGGAGCGGCGGGCCTGCCACTCTCAAATTCAAGCGGCGACCCCTCTGATGGTAAAACAAAGGCAAAATTAAACCGGATTGGTTACTGGATCGAGTGGGAATAGACCGGAAGTGAGAGGTCTAAGAGTTGTATCCAGGACCGGAAGTGTAAAGGTCTTGGTTTTGTTGCAGATTGACGGACCGGATTACTTCCTGGTCCGGATTAGGTCCGGAACCGGAAGATTGTAGGAAGTCTGGTAGTTGTTTCTATGGGTTTTGTTGTTTCCGGTTGCAGTTGTAGGACCGGAAAGGTGTTGTTGGAGATTGACTTAGCTTAGAATCGTAAATAGGGTGAATACTTCACAGAATCTCGTGGGTTCGATCTTTAAAGTCACTTTTGTTATACTTTAGAGTGGTTTTTGGTAGTATAACATGGGAATTGCGTATCCTGTGCTGCGACAACAGACCCAGAAGATGATGCGGCTGAGCAAGATCAGGAGGTCAAGGATGAAGGTCAGCCGGACATGGTAGAGGACTCAGCCGAAATCCCGTTCGATCCTGAGACCGAGGATGTAGTGGACAGGATCCCGGCGGAAGGGGTACATGCGGAGCAGTCACAGGACCCTGTGACTGATGCTCCTCCAGGTTGTTCCTCGTGACTTCTCTTAGCATGTATTTCAACTCGACTCGAGTTGAAGCTCCTTCCGTTGTGCGTGTATGAGTTTCTCTAGGACTGACACTTTCAGTTAGTTCTAGGGTAGGCCAACCATAGGCATTTTGTATCATTTTCTCCCCTCGTGAGACATTGTAATATATTTTTTTTCTTACCGCAACATTGTCGTGTTCCATTTCCACAATCGCAGGGTCTGAATGTCTCGACTTTGTTGCTCTATGTCTTGGGCCTGTTGTGGATGACGCTCCACCAGAGGCGTCTCCTTCGTGTCAAACGACTGATCAGGTTCACGATGATCCTCTCCCTCAACACGACGCAGAGGTTGTCGAAGTTATCCCCGATGCTGTGGAGGTTCTCGAAGTCATTCACAAAGTCGCGGAGGTGGTGATAGATGATGTTCCTTGCGGTGAACAAGAAAATCCTCAAATGTCTCCTCGAAATGTTTCGCTGGAAGATGCGGTATGTACTTTGCCATGTTTGTAGTGCTATGGGTGTTGTGTTGGTTGACCGTGGCTCGAACTTCAAAATATTGATTTTTTGTTCGCCTCATCAATGTGTTTTCCAGTCTGACATGCCCCACTTTGGTGTACCCTTCGCAATTGAGTTTGACCCGGTGTAATTTTCGATGTGTCTCTGTTCCTTATGAGCAGGGGACCAGTGAGGGAGTTGTAGGTGAAATTGTGGCGTATGTGCATATTCATAGTCCATTCACATCCAGATTCAATAAGAAGTGGCTAAATGTCGTTCTGGATTTGAATGGTCTTCTTTGCTTTTGTGATGATATGAGATATCACATAAAAGAAAGGAGAGTGTACTCTCTTTATGAAGTAGTCCCGAGAGCGGAGAGGTTCATCTTCCCAATGGAAAGGGTCACTTTCCGACCCCATGTAAGAAGGTTCGTGCGGGAGTTGACCTCCTTCGCGAACGTCGTAATCTGGAGCTCCATGGATCAATGGTACGCCCAGCTCGCTGTTGATTTTCTCTTCCACGGCCTGACGCCCCCCTTCGGTGTCCTCGGCCAAGAACAATGTACTGTCATGAAATCGAGAGACGGGAATGGCATGCTAAGAACTACATGTTGAGGGGATCGCGCAAGGACCTGTTTCTCAAGCCATTGGAGAGGTTGTACAAACTGAAGGGGTCCACCTTTACGCCGGAGAATACTATAATAGTGGACGACAGCCCAGAGAAACACTTCATGAATGATCCCTCGAACGTAGTGCTCCTAGACTCGTGGTGTTTTGTCGGACAGGGGTCGAGAGACGGGGTTCTCATATTTGAACTCCTGCCTTGGATTAGGAGACTGCATGTAGAGAGGCTGTGGGAATTTTTTTCTTTCCGTAGAGACAATGCTGTTGGGGGGATTCACCTCAAGCATCATCTTGACCAATCCATGTACAGGGAACTTCAGAGGGCGCTCGCGGTCTCCATTAGATTTCATACTAAACGGAAAGTGGATGATTTCGGGCGTGTCATTCCTTTGATGGAACCACGCACGACGCGCGCAACAAAGCGCAAGGAGCTCACCAAAGAAGACATCTATTTCCGTCCTTGTCCGCCTCCAGAACGTTGTCTATAGGAAATCTAGAAATTTGTAGACAACGTAGTTGTGGTGAGAGGGTACGCCTTAAAATGTAATTATTATTGTCAAATAAAATAAAATGAAATTCATCATTCATATTTGCACTGGATTATTTTTGTGTTGTGCCCAGGAGTTTAGGAATGCTGTGGCCCCAGTGATTCGGCATGTCATGTACTCCGAGGCCACTTCACAGTCGACAATGGATTTTTCAATGATGGATATAGACGATGGCGTTGTTGATAGTCCTCCCAATGGAGGGAAGTGCCCCAAAGTAATGCACTCTCCATCTCCTCTAAAATCTCGTTCACAAACAAACCGGGATCGGCCTGTTGTTAATTTGGAAACGCAGAGGAAGCTCTACGATGAAGAAGCGGGTGTGGTGGCCTTCATGGAGGTGTGTTATCAGTGATTGAGTGAAATGTTTCTGCAATTGTGTCTGTATTTATGGTTCGCATTGTAATCATTGTGGGTAATGGATCTCTTATTTTCTTGGTTTTGGTAGGTGGAGGATTCAATGCCTATATCTGTTGCCATGTTGGACAACACTTCCAAAGGCATGAAGAGTATACCATTGGAGAAACGAAATGCAATAGCTGAAGTGGAGAATTCAATGCCTAAATCTATTGCCATCACGGGCAACACTTCCAAAGGCGTAAAGAGTATAGAGTTGGAGAAGCGGAATGCAATAGCTGAAGACGCACAACCTCGTCTGTCATCTTTGGATATCGTAAAACGACAATGCAAAAGAAATGATGGATTGCCTCCTCTTCATTATAGGACTCCTACGTGGGATGCTTGGGAGCTGAGGTCCTTAAAGAAACAACGGTGAGAGATTGCGCAACAATTATCTGCTAGGAGTACAGGATATAGTCGAGGGCCAGAAATATTGAAGGCAATGCAAATATTGAGGAGTAGGTCACAGTCATAGCGTGTGGAATTAGCATCATCGTATCGCATTCATAGTATATACAGATAGCATCATGTTCTACCTTCCATAATACTCAATACATTGTCATTATGATTTTACTTCTAGACATATTGTCTATGTTTGTCTATTAACGGCTCATTCTCTTGTGGTGGTGGGTATGAAATTGTTCTTGCATTCTTAGTTTATGAAGCTTGTAGAACTCCCATTTCATTGGAAAACTCCCATTTTAATGAATATGATGTTGTTTGTAACCAATAGAAATTCATTGCCATATAAATAGCAACAGAAATGAGCAATTGCCCAAATCGTTGCTAAACACTCTCCTTCATACGAGCTTTACGGTGCCTTCGCGTTGTTGTTGGAGCAACTAGCATAAGCTATTACAAACTCCTTGCCATCATCGTCCATTTGAGTCAACACCGCGCCAATCCCTATTAAGTTCCAATGCGTATGCAATTGATATGTTCTACCCGAAATTGGTCTCTTTAATATTGATGCCGATGATAAATGTTCCTTCAATTGCTTGAAACAACCTCTTGCTCATCTCCCCACATCTAAGGTTGATCATTCTTTGTCAGCATGGTTAATGGCTTTGTGATGGCACTAAACGTTTTCACAAATTTTTGATAGTAATTGCACAACCCCAAAAATGCCCGCAATCTACTCACATCCTTTAGCCTTGGAATAGAAATCATCACCTCCACCTTACTAGCCACCACACCAAATCCACTAGGATATATCATGTAGCCCAAATTCTCCACACAATCATAATAAAACTTACAATTATTCGGATGTAGTTTTTTAACCCATGAAGTCTTAGTCTAGCAATAACCTCTTTCAAGTGAGCTCTATGTTGTTTTTTATAGACAATAATGTGATCAATGTAGCATTTCACAAAATCCAAGTCAAAAAATATGCGGTCCATAACTCTTTGAAACTCAACAGGTGCATTTTTCAAACCAAATGGAAGGAATCTCCATTAATAGAGTCGGTCCTTTTTAGCTTCATTAATTCTCCATAACGCTGTCTTTTCCTTATCACCTTTTTGAATACCAAGTTGGTGATATCCCAACCGGAGATCCAAAATGCTAAGTACCTTAGCGTGGCCGATGTCGTTAAAGTTCTCCTCCGATGTTGGCATTGCATAACGGTCTGACTTCGTGAATTTATTAATTCTACGATAGTCCTCCCACATTTTTTTTCCGGTCCAATTACCAAAAATGTCCTTCTTAGATGGCATAATCGTTGTCGATGCATACTCACAATTTAATGGTGCTACTTCCACCAATCCAGCCTCCAACAATTCCTTGGTCTGGGCTTGAATCATCTTGCGTTCTACCTCACTATACTTGTACGGCTTGCAAAGTTGCAATAAATTGGTGCATCATCCGTCAAGTTAATACATACCTCTTGTTCTTTCAATACTTTCAAATCCTTGAGACTAAAGGCAAAACAATCAACATACATCCTGAAGAACTTTTGCTCCCCTTTCTCCTCTACTTCACCTTCCAGACCAACCAACGGTTTCTAAGTTTCCTTGGTCATCTTCTCCTTCCGATCTTCCTTTGAAGCAAGTTTTTCCACCTTTGACTGCTATTGCACACTATCTGGAGTAGAATCCTTTTGATCCACTCTAGCCACGCCATATTGCTCTTCCACTTGGCTCAAATGCCATAACTCATTAGTCTGACCTTCAATATGAAGAATAATTTTTTCACATGCTCCTCCAATTCGATTTTGTGTTTGGCCATTTCTTCCCAATTAAGCCAACTCGTTCTTGGAGTTGTGAAAAATGGAGTATCTTTCTATAAATCACATGGATGAGCTATGAAGGCCTCTTCGCCCCCAACCACCATATTTGGACTACTAGAACTTGATGGTTTCATGGCCGCTCGTAGCTCATAAAAATCCAAGTGGCTCGATAGTGTTGAAGCTATACGCTTTTGCTCTACCACAACAAGTGATACTATCCAGGAGAGACAATTTAAATCCATGGCCTGGCCAATAAGATATCGTCTTTGGAATTCTGTAATATCTGGGATGTTTGTAATGTCAGTTTGGAACCCTATAGCCCGTTCCCACTCATCAACATTAGGTTCAATCATTTCTTCAGTGTGAGCATCCCACACTAAACCCGGTCCATTATCTTTAAAGGCATAGGACCTCGAAAAACTTACCAATGTAGGCAAAGCCCTTCATGGTTCACCTTTGCGGTTGACAACTGCTAACGGAGCTTGATCATCATGATAAACACGCTTGCGTGATCGACGGGGATCCAAAATGTCTTTCACATATACATCAAGTCATTGAATATGCTCCACTACTACATGTAACAACTCAGGTGGTGCCATATTGGTTTACCAAAGTTGTGGGTCTGTGAGCTCGTGAACGGACTACAACCGCATCCAATAGAATGGGAATTCCATGAATGCGATGAATACTCTCAACTGTGTGTATACGTGAAGTACTTACCACAGGCACATTTTCAATAATATACCTTGGTGGCCACGGTTGAGAAGTCTGAATAGAACGTATCACCCGCACCATATCATAAAATTGTGAAGAACAGTTGTCCTTCAAGCCATTTTGTTTACTCACCATAGCCAACCCACAATAATTAAATCCACATGCTCTAATTATACAATGTCTTTATGTGAAATCAAAGAAATATCGCTTGGTAGTACAACAAATGCGGTCTTGAATTCTTGATAGCATTGGTGCTTAATAATGATGAAAAAACTTGACGCATTCGTCGAGCATGACGCTTGGCCACTTGTCGTACCATGTTATCGTTGTCCACATAAATATAATGCCTCACTTTTACCCCCGCTTGCAACACTGTAGCCAATCCAATACCAATACCACTAAATAACTCCAAAAGTGTAATACCTTCATTTGGCGGCTTCCAATGGATTGTAGAATTATCAGGAGATGGACCAACAACATTTGCACCTCCATCTGCCTCCTCATTTTGTGGCAACAAGGATTGTTGCCATGCTTCTTGGATCACAGATTCTACAACATGTTATAGCTCGACGATACTGTTCTTTGCCAATTCCACCCAGATTGATATAATTCTTCACCTCCAGCTTCTAAAGCTTGAACATCATCAGTTTCTGCAACTGAAGTGATTATAGAAGGATTTTCAAAATCCTCTTCAAACCAAGATGGGCCTTCTGCTACAAGTCTAGAAAAACAATAGAGATCAGCCAAATTACCGATGAGATCTCGTATTAAACGAGCTGGTAGTTGAGCCTTGCGTCCATCTCTTGCTTGCCATCCTAGTCTATATGATGATGTCTCCTCTCAGAAGTACAAAGTGAAACGCATAGGGTATAATACCATAGCCCCTACCAAAACATCATAAGATTTGGCCTCCATGACTATAACTTTCACCTTCATGAAGCTAGCATCTTCAACATAATCATAGTGGAGTTGTAGTGTCGATTCGCTCCTTGTGATGCCATTTGCTTGCTCCGTCCCTCCCATAGTAGTAACAATCGTCCACGAACATGTTTCCAACATGTCCTTGGTCAAACCCAAGCCTTCAATGGCTAAATCACCCAACATCAAGGGTTGTACACCAGAATTCAATAGTACCCGTCGAGGCACAAAAACCTTCCCTTTGGACCCAACTAATTGGAAAATGCCTTGGGAATTGTCAAACACCACCACTCATGGAGTGATGAATGACCTCTCTATTGCCAGACGTGTTGGCATGGTTTTCAACCGGGCAGTTGCTGATAAAAGCCCCTCTGATTCGGTCCAATCACCATCAGTCACCGTTTGTGGCTCAAGCGTAGTTTTCATGGCACTAACCGATGTTGAGGTGCCTTCCTCATATATGGTAGTTGCCAATTTGAACACTGTAGCAACACTAAACTGTGCATGCGCAATCATGGATGCTGAAAACAACGGAGCATGACAAATGGTGGTAGCTACCTCAAAAAGTGTGCTTGTATCTAGGCCATTGGTCTTCATAATTTGAGTAGCCTGGCGATTGCTGGAGTTTTGAATTGATGAAACCATGGATGAAGTAGGCACCACATCCTCTAATGTAAATGACTCTGGCAACCTAGCTTGTCGGTTGGCTTCACCTTAATGTGGATCCAATCCCAGACTTACCCCTCGCGGTGCATCATGCACCACAGTCTTATTTCGTGTTGTAGCAAAGGCATCCCTTGGCATGCCATTCACATCCACCATACCACATAACATGTGGTCGTCTTCTTTTGCATAAAAGGATGTTGTGGTCTTCTGTAAAAAAGATCCCTTGGCCTCCATAGTAGCATTCATTACTACCATCTTAGCCTCCAACTTTGTAAATTGGGCCTTCCACGATTTATTCTCTCCTCCCACAGAATTGTCCTCTTCAAAGTCACTTTCTTTGGCACCTTTGGTTCCTTTAGGCTTGAATTCTGGATGTAGCTTCCAACAGCTAGCCCTTTCCATGGCCCTTAACACCGCAACTAGAGCAGAATCCACCAATCTTGGCGGTTTCTTTCTTTGGTGTCTTCTTGCAATCCCGTCGACAATGACCAACTCCACCACAATTAAAAGAAGTAATGTCCGCATCCTCCACATTAGTTGGAATGCTAGTTTTGGCGGATTTAGTCTTCCCGAGTTGTTTCTCCTCCTTTCCCAAGAATCCCATGGTTGCTTTTTCCTCCAAGAGATTGATCTCAATTCTCTCAAAGGTCCCAAAAACATACCTGAAGGTAGGTGGGACACTCAACTTCAAGGTCTACCTCGAATAAGAGTTTTGAGCTCTTTATTCAAGATGTTGTACTAGTGCTGAACAGCTTGTTGGTCAATCACTTCATGAGTAGCGGCAATCAACCGCCTTAGTCTCGAATGTGCCTCTCGCAACAACTCATCACTTCCAAGTGACGTGCAAAGTGACTTCATTTTATCGGCCCTTTGTCCATAGTAATCCCACTGTAGTTGCAAAAAGAATTGAGCTATGAGATTGAATGGAGGTGGATTTGGCACTGGCACTAAGCTCGTAGTCACAGTGGCCTCTTGAACACCCACTCTTGCACCCCCTTCCTCCTGCTTTCCTTTGCTAGTAGTTACTATGGTAGTTGATCCCCCTCCCCAAACATCAATATAATTTAGAGCATAGTAATCCCGCTAGACTAAGATCTCAATGGAATGAATAAGCTCAAATTTTCCATAGTCCGCTGAAGGTGCCCCTTTAAGACACTTGAATAATGCCCTCCACACCATATATAGGTTGAAACTAGCATTTCGTGACTTTTGGAGTTTATACCACATGGTGAACTCCCAGCAGAAGTCATCCACCTTCATGGTGCCATTGGCACTAGAAAACCGCCGAACTCCTTGATCAACACCTCCATATGGTGTAGTCATCTCGTCCCACACAAATATAAACTCGCTATGAGCAAGTTTCACCCCGTGGTCAACTGCGATGACATGTAGCTCTCTTCCCTCGTTATGTTCAATATCTTTCATCCAATCTACTTGCTTGTCAATAGAATCTGGAAATAACTCACTTGGGATCCTCCTACCCAAAAAGGGTCTTTGACTTCGAAGGCGTACTGGTACAACAACACTAGTGGCTAATGACTCAGAAACAATGTCCCTCGCAAATGGTGTCCCACTTCTAGTATAACTCGGCCTCACAAGTGGATCCAATTTTTACATATAAAATAAATTTTATATATAAAGTTGCCAAGCCTCACAAATAGTTGTAGTCTTTTTTTAACAAACCACCAGAAGAAAACCAGAAGAAACTGCGTTGTACTCAACAAAAAAAGTATCATCTAGATTTTGTTGAGGTCTCCCTTCGTAATACAAAATTTTGTGAAGTAAAACGCAATTTCTTCTGGTTTTCTTCTAATGAACAAAAATTGGGTCTTAAGCGCTCCCAAGCCGTACTTGGGTGACTGGTTGAATCGGTCACCAAAACGTGATCTTCAGCTTGCTCCAAATTGCTCTAAGTTGTCATCTTCTCCGACTCCTTACGCAAAGCATTGGCTCGAATCAGACTCCCGATGGTGTTGAATGCGGGCTTGATGTCATCCAAACGATTTCCCGACAGTCTGCTCCCATGACCAAAGGAGTGAAAAAGCCCCATTGTTATTGTCCCGGCATCGTCGTTCTCAAATAAAGAAGTGCGCCTGCGAGGTCAAGTTTAACACCAACACTATAAGAAACCTATGTTAAATTGGACGTATTTTTTTGGACATCATGTGCACAGTGGATGTCACTTTGGACAACAAGTTGTCATGGATGATGTCACTATGGACATGATGTCCAAAAAAATACGTCCAATTTGACACGGGTTTCTTATAGTACAACTATACGGCATGCAATGTCAACAATTCCGCTTGCTCTCCTAGTTGTGAAGTTTTATTCCAAGATCTCTCAACATCACGGCTAGCCATTGCTCCATTCATTTCCTTCGTTCTACAAACGCACCATGCAGGCTGCACTCTAACTAGCTACTTTCTCCATGATAACCGGACAAGACTACCAACTACGGCACTGTAGCTCCCAGCTCACGACCACAGGGGTTTTCTCTCCAAAAACATATTAAAAAACGGGCACCCTCAAAGCTGTAAGACCACCGGTCTCCTTCACGTACGTAACGGAAGCGCCCAAAAAAGAAAGCAGGCTTCCTCCTCATGAAGTCTCTCCCCACTTTCTGTGGGTGGCCCTAACTCCAAGTCCTAATTTAGAATGTTTTTAAGAGAGAGATAGACTTTTCTCCTAAAGTGTTGGGACTTCCTGTGGGTGGCCCCAACTCCAAGTCCTAACTTAGAGTGTTCTTAGAAGAGAGATAGACTTTTCTCCTAAAGTGTTGGGACTCCCTTAGATGGCTCATTCCTATCTTATCCTAATCCTCAAAGCAAAGCTAATAATGCACCTAACTTCCAAATATGGGTTTAGGACCCATTTTCTAGGCTTAAACCTTCTAAATCTGTGGATATGGTGTCTAAGCTCCAACTTTGCTTGCAATTCCAGCATACAAAAAACACCTCAAAAACACTTTAAAACTCATTTTTCTACTACCTTAGGTGTCAATTTTCACTACATTTACACCTTAAACGTAGTGAGATCTTTTTCATATAACAAAATGTGAGGAAAAGCTTCTAAAGAAACTGAAGAAACCTCACAACAAATTACAAAGTCAAGTCAATGCCATTCTTGAAGAATGATCGCATGTTTGGATGAAGCCCACGAGGCAAAACCTCTCATTCCATCACGTGGAAGACTCAACTTGAAAAAGATGAGTCTCCAACAACTCCATGTCAAGGTCAAGGGGTTTGAACTTTGAAGTCCCTAAAGAAGATGCCAAGTTCCCGTTAGTGTCTTGGACCCTAACTCTGTAAATGTCGCCTTGATACGGAATCAACGCCCACGCGCCTCTCATGACATATGATTCTACTTCAAATTACCGTACTTAAGTCATAGATGCCTTTCACTAGTCCGTCTTAAGTTTTCTTCACTTGTAGGCTAACAATTGGGATTTCTACTATTTTGTTGATAGAATGGAAAAATTAAAACCTTTCTTTAGGAATCTATTTTAGGATTTTTATATAGTTCCCAATTGCTATATTGGTATGTGACATACTTATTTTGGTTTTACACTCTTTTGGGGGCTTTTTGTATATTAAACTACACTCAAAAATACAAAAAATACAAAAATATAACTTTTGAGTCCCAAGTGACTAATATGGGACTCACAGTCAGGTATGAAGTGACATTGTTTGGCCCTTGATGTTTTTGGATGTCCCTACTTTAATGCAATGAAAGTTGCAAAATTGTCATGTGATGAAGTGACATCTTTTGGCCTTTGATGTTCCTATGATTATGCAACAAAGGTTATACGTCTATCACATAATGAAGTGATACTTTTGACCCTTGATGTTTTGAAATGTCATACCTTCATGCAATGAAGGTTCCCAATTTGTTACTTGTATGTGCTCAAAGGAAAGATGTTAAGTCAATTTTGATAATTTTGTAGTTAAAAGGAGTAATACTTCAATATATTTATATCATTCATTCATAGATATAGTTTACTTTTACTTTAAAATAAATCATAATAAATAATAGTGATACCTCCAATGTATCTATTTCATTGATATATGTGAGACATTTTTTTTCCTTTCCACTAATATTTATTACAATAGTTTGTTTCTACTTTTAATCAAAAATGAAATAGAAATGGTGGATTTGTTTTATTTTTTTGAAAGAGAAAGTTCATTAAAAGTTTTAGTCAAGTTCACATATTCTTATATATAATGTATTCACTAGTAGAAAATTAGACCCAATTTGTTGTTTTGGTTGCATTGATCATCAACAAATTTCTATTAATCAACAGAACTTTGTTGATGATTAACATGACCAAAACAACAGATTGGGCCTAATTTTCTACTAGTGATTGCCTTTCTTCCCAATTTTCAAGCATTGATTTGCTTCAAAAGGTATGGCATCATATAAATGTAGTTTAATTTATTTTTCAAATACACTAATAGAAATTGTATTTCAAAAGCTAAATTTGTTATTATTTATTAATTTTTTGTCATACCAACTTTTCTACCTTTAGTAATTATTTGATGAGGCTATACAATAACTATTTATAAGCAACCATAATTACCTTATCAAATTAGAAACTTATTCCACAACATCCATATATGATGAAGTACATCAATTGAAATTCACCACAAATATGGGCAATTTTGTTTAAATGGTGCCATTCTACCACTTTGGCAATTTTAATAGTTTAGATCGGGTGGACTGAAATGTACAATTGTCCCAAATGTCTGAAATTGTTGGAAAATTGGTTTGCAATTTATAAAGAGGAGAAATCTAAAAGTTGAAGTGCTTTTGACACCTATATGAATTTAAATGTAGTTGCATAAGTTTTATAAGCTATATTATCATCTATAAGAAAATCATAATTCATTTTGTATGATTGTTGGTACTTTCAAAATGAAAGCAAAGCTGGAGCATAGATGTAAGTAGTTCTAATAGAGCGGTCCTACATTCATTGGATCGAATTTAGTTGGATGGATTCAATAATAAATGGGCCCCAATGGATCCATTATACTAACTTTTTGTCTATAGAATGTGTCACATTACAAAACCCTCTTCAAGACCTCATTGCCCAATGATTTATTGAATCTGTAAACTAATTCACTACAATTTGGGTTTCAGAAAGTGACTTGAACAAAGACAAAAGGTTCTCAAAGAAAGTTAACTCTAGATTCCAATCATTACTATGCCAGGTCTTTCTTGGAGTTCCTTTAAGAATCACAATTTGGAAGAAAAACTAATCTATGTTGGTATCTTTAAAGAATGCATTATACATTGAATAGAACTTGTACAAATTTTTATACATATCGTATTCAATTTTCATTCTAATTCACAAATCATTGCATACTAACCAATGTAAACAATTTAAGATATCTCCATCAACCATTATAAGAACATTTACATCATTTTGGTACTATCATTGGCTTGTAATACTCAAAAGCTTTTGCCACTATGACCTTGGCCTCTAGAGGAGACAAATGATCAAAATAGACAAAACTATCTCCTACAAGCTTTTAATTGCTATCTTTGAATGTCATTGTCATTGTTAAGAATATCTAAACCTAGATAAGAAGCCATGTACAAAAACTCTAGTCAACAAAGTTAAAATATTTATTTTTCTTTCATTATGAAGATAAATATTAAGAATAGATACAAATACTCCATTTTCCTCCCCAAAAATAAAACCAACACCACTCTCAAACATGAATACCTCATAGAAAAAATGTGCACCATAAAGTAGTTGCACATATGAATTATCCTCTTGCAAAACAACGTAGAAGAAAAAATGAACCTTCTAGTCAATGAACACCACATATAATTAAATAAATCACCTCCCTTTTTTTTCTTCCTTCTTGGTCACTTGCAAGGGGAATTTAATTTTACTAGAAGAAATAAAGTTTAAAAGATTCAAAATGGCGGTATTATCTTAAATTCCTACTCCTATCCTTTGACCTAAGTTAGAGAGATTGAGATTGCATGCAATTGATGACAAAACAATAAAGCAAAGACTCTTAATTAGCCATTAATACATTTGAGTGTAGCCTACTTTGTAAACATCTCATGTGGAATGATGCTCAACATTAGATCTCTATTTGGTTATGATCTCACTAAAAATATATTATATCATTTGATGGGATTAAGAGGCCTATCAAATAGGGGGTATGCCTTTATCTTCATTTGTAATATATTGAGTCATAATATAGCCACTTTGGTTCATTATCCAATGATTGAATAATTGAATTTCACTTGTCACAACACTTCTACCTTTTCTACGCCCTAAATTTATATCATTTTATACCAAGGATCCAAACTCTCACCAAATAAAAATGTCCGTGCAAATGGTCATTTAGGTCAATTTTATGTCCTTTATTATTTTGTAATTATGTCATAGGTTCTATTTTTGACTTGAATAGTTTTGAATAATTTACTTGATGCATTAGTGATTAAACTTGTATTCTAGACACATGTTTTATTTGTAACAAGTAACTCTTGAGATTTACAACATACTTCTTTAGTGATACAAAATTCTGATTCCATTTGTGGCACCTTTCACTAAAAATAATTTACTTATCTAGTTGCACAATGTTTTGCAATGGTAGCCGCCCAAGAAGCAATGAAACTCTTATTTTGGCAATTTAAGGTGTCACTACTCTAATAATTATTTATCTCATTTAATTTATCATTAGACAAAGACAAAGACATTTTGGAAGAGTTGCCAATATTAATCATTATTATTTTTAATTGTTTATTTTATTTTATTTTATTGGAATTATTAGGAATTAATAATTGGAACATGATCCTAAAAGCTTATTTGGACAATTTTAGATGTTATTACTTTATATTGGTGTCTTAACCCCTAAAGGATTGAAAAACCTATAGAGAGAGAGAAAGAGATATATAGATATAGATATTTACTAGGCTTTTGCATTTTTTGGCCTAGCTATTGTAAAGCTAAAATAATGTATTTTTGAAAATTATTTCTAGGATAATGTCTGTTATAATATTAGCTTTCTAATGCACTAATTTACGTCCAAATTATAGGTGTAGAATTATAAGGTGAAATGTGTTTTCAATTTCAACTTGGGCAATCAAAAGAATAATTATTTTGATTTAGAAACAAAACAAAATATATAATCATATAACTAACTCATTGAAGTTTTTGTATTAGAATATCAAAGTGAAAACTCTCATTAATTGTAAGAAATGAGTTACCTTGAAACTTTGAGAATGTTTTTTTTTGTGACTTTGCACTTGTATAGTTCATCTTTCAATTTTTTTCTAAAAAAATGTATGTGTCTCATAACTTGTTTATATTGATGAGTTGATTTAAAATTTAGTTGAAAATCCATGGAAAAATTCAAATGGGATTCAATACTTTCGGAGGGCTATTTCAGGCTACTTCTCATTGTTGGGAACCAAACAATGTTGTTTGAAATTTTTTAAATTTAAATTTAAATTTAAAAAAATTAATTAACTAATTTTTAAAATATTTACTGATGTGGTCGTCTCTTGACCATATTAGTAGCCTACATGGTCGAGTTCCCAGAGTTTGGGAACGTAGGGGAACTTGTAGCCTTGTATAGTAGCAAAAACTCATCTAATGCATTAACCCAAATTCTATGAAATTTATTTGCATTCAAGACAATTGTTTTGTGCATCTATGTGCAAAATTCCAACTATAGGACCAATAAATTACAATTGCAATTGTTTGCACAAAGTTGATAAAAGCCTAATCAACACCCCCAAGTCATTTAGGAGTGTTGATAACAAATGTTAGGATAAACCAAATAAGCAATTGAGCATGCACAAACCATATAGTTTCTACTATTAAACTCCCTCATTTTTTTGTTGAATCTTGTAAGAGTGGTTGTCGTTCATTAATGTTATAAAGGGAACACAATTATGTACAATACATGAATGAATTTCTTTTTATCAAATTTATCTAAAATTTTCTAAAACTTTCATCCTAGATTGAAAAATGCATAAAAAATAATTTATTTATTTAGAAAGATTGAAAATATCATGACAATCTGCTTAGTTTGTTGACCCAAGGTTTTAGTATTGAGGTTTTTGAGGTTTGTGAAATTTTGCATATTTCAAATTTTCTATTTTATTGATGAAGATTAGTCATTTCTAGGGGATTGTCAAATGAATATTGTAGATCTTTTAAAATTGCATTTAATGGACACTACATGAATATATTTCAAATTTTTTAAGTGTTGAACTGAAAAGGAGAATTAAAATGAATGATAGACTCTTGTGAATAGTGGCTATTTATTTTGGGTAAGAATTTATAGCTTCAATAAGGGCTATTCATTTTAATCAAGATTCTATTGTTTAAACAAAAAGATTTATTATAGATATAATTGCTCAAAATAGCCTAAAAGAACAAACACTTTAAGAATTCAAATACTTATATACTCAAAAAACTCAAAAGTTTGAAATAGTCCTTTCTTTCATTGACTATAGTATTGGTGACACTTTAAATCAATAAATGCCTAATACCAACTTTTTATTCTTTTGCCTCCAAACAAATCCATACTTCATTTAAAACATTCAGTCTTGTATTGGGAGTTTGGAAGTTTGTCTAGGTAATCCACATGATTATTTATTGGTGCTAACTTTCATATTTATTTGTCGACTATAGAGAAATATTTTTTTTTTATCAATTTAACATTATAAAAAACCCGCGTTTTAGTTGGCGTTTTGTAATTTTTTCAGACGGATTTTAGGTGACGTCAAAATAAAACAACTTGTGTTTCTTCACGTCCAATGTAACATCTAGATGCTCGACCAAGTTATCAATATGTCTATTCATGGGTGTTTGCTTCAAGGTTCAAACCTTGTTTTTCTCCAATTCAATCTACAAAGTTTCACAACAAGAAACTTTAAAACTTTCTACTAGATCTTCTAGGCAACATGAAATTCTTCTGTTCTACAAAAAGGTCTAATTTGGGTAAAAATGTGTCAAAATTGAATTTCCACATTACATTCTCAAGGGTCTATATCACATTTTCCAAGGTCCATGCCACATTCTCTAGGGGCCACATTACATCACATCAATCACAAGTTGACATATGGCACTTTTAGAACCCCTTAGAAATAACCTAATTTATGTTGCAAATCTAGCTTTCACATGAGGTCTTCTACTTGCAACACCTTTCACTTCAGTTCGACTAGTAGAAAACGCAGGAATTTTGACAGAATTCTGTCGATTTGGTCGTGTTGTCCCGGTCACTGTTCTGTTGGTTCCAACAGAAATCTGTTGAAAATTACAGATTTCTGTTGGAATCAACAGAACAGTGACCGGGACAACGTGACCAAATCGACAGAATTCTGTCAAAATTCCTGCGTTTTCTACTAATGTTCGTGGACTTATAGCTTCAGCTTAGTTGAGTAAAAGGGTGAAGGTCGATAAAGTACTTGAGTTCTAAAAGCATCCTCTAAAGTAGACATACATTTTGCTTTTTCATTGCACCAACAATGTACAAATAATGTATATTTTAGGAGGTGGATGCTTTCAATGACTACTACATGTCAACTTCAAAAATTCATAACTAATTCTATAGAACTCCAAAACTCATAGCTAATTCCATGAAGCCCAAAAAAATATGAAAGAACTTGGATTAGATGCCAATTCCATTTATCTTTCAAGGAAATTCTATTGAAAAATATTTCAAGAAGTTTAACCTTCTTAAGTTAATTTTCTAGCTCTAAAATGAGTGCTTTTATGAACCTTCTATTTTATGAGGAGGATGTTTTTTGTTTGATGGATGACAAAGAATCCTTCTAGTAGGACAAAAGTACAACTATTCATCCTTGGAATTTTGTTGTGAAAAGGGAAGATCTTCCACAGTAGTTTGACTTCCAATGAGTGCTTTTGCAAATTTTTTTGGAGCGAATGTTTCAAACAGTAACCAAAGGGATTATTTCCACGGCCTCTATTCTATCCTTTTCACCCATTAACAATGCTTATCAGATGTTTTTTAGTTGATGAATGACAAAAAATCTCTCTATGTGGGATAGAAGTGCATCTATTCATGCTCCAAATTTGGTGTGCAAAGGGAATGTCTTCTATAGTAGTTTGACTTTCAATGAGTGCTTTTTCATTTTTTTAAGCCAACAATTCACACAATTCCAAACAATTGATTTTCATAGTGACTAACTTGTCATTTAACCCTTGAACATCGGGCTAGTCACCGTGGAAATCATCTGTTTGGATCCCTTGTAAATTGTTGGCTTAAAAAAAAAGAAAAAACACTCATTGGAAGACAAACTATTGTAGAAGACATTCCCTTTCTACACAAATTGTGAAAGATGAATAGTTGTACTTTGTCCCACATGGAGAGATTCTTTGTCATTCATTAGCCGAAAAATGTTCTCTGCAACATTTATGGGTTAAGGGTTAATTTGAGATGAGGGAGAGAGAGTGTCACCAAAACACTTACTAAGGTAGTATGCTCTAAAAGTGCCCATCTTCTTCAAACCGCCCCTATTTCTAGATGGAGAATGGGAGATGGGGTGATCCTTAAATGGCCCACTGTAGCAATTGAATGCATTAATGAAAAATTGTTTTTTCTATTGCAAGAGCCAATCATTGTCTTTGATTTCCGCACATCTCTTTCACAAGTTGCTACAGGACAAATTTTAGAGAGACCTATATGGACACAAATAGGTGCCTATGTCTAGAATCTTTGAAAATTTATAACTAATTCAAAAGTACTTGGGAAAAAAATCCAAAACCACTTTCTGTTAGGTTCCACATCTAATTTTTCTTTCTCTGAAAAATGATCGAAAAATAATTCTATCTGTGGAAGCTTGTGAAAAAAGGCTGACCAACTCTTAGATGGTCGCTTTTAGAGCATACTACCTTATTGGCCAGGGCCTCATTGCCCCGTTTTATCCCTAGGTCAACACTGTGAATTTTTTTAATTTGCAATCAAATGATAAAATTTGCAAATTCTGAAGTCAGATATGTCAATCCACCCCGATCCCATTTCATAAGTAACATTAAAAAGAAAAGAAAAAAAGGGCTGTCCCCTCCCAAAACTTACCTTATCGGGGGCGTCCCACCCAAGGCGCAGCCCAATAAGGAAATATAAATCAATCCGCGCTTCTTATTAGGGAGACAGAGCGCCTCTCTGCCCCTGCCCCTGCAACTTCTGCGTCGTTGCCATTCTCGCGGACATCGTCAGCAGGGGGAGGGAAGGCTCTCTCTCTCCCTTCCTTTCCCCTTTGACTGCCCGCCTCTTCCCCTTTTTTGTTCTCCCTTCCCCCTTCCCAAGGCCGACGCCATCGCCAACGCTACCGAAGAAACAACAACAACAAACCAACCCACCCACCCACAAGCCAACAAACAACGAACAACAACAAGCACTTCCCCCAGCCAGTCCTCCCCTTCCCCTTCCCGTCCCGGCCACTTCACCTCAATAATTTTCCCAATTTCCTCGCCCTTGCCTCAGTAGTCAATCATTTTCCTATTCTCGCTCTTCCCGGAATCCAGGGCCTCCGTCCCTCTGCTAACTTCCTTCGTTCCTTCGTCGAGTTCTTCTTAGTCGTCGTCGGTGCCGGAAGAAGGAAAGGAATGTGGGACCGAAGAAGAAGGAACGTGGGCAATCTTTGTGTAGTCCCAATTGTTGTGTAGTGCATATTGGTTTCCGTTCCTTTTTTTTCTTGAAGGTTTGGAGGGATAGTGGGGGTGGTTGCTCCGTTGGAAGGACGAGGATGGGCGTTCGTGGTTTGGTTTGGTTTGGTTTGGTTTGGTTTGGTTGGTTTGCCAGGTGCGTGCGTTTTGTTGTACGCGGGGGGGATTGAGTTTTAGTTGAGAAGAGAGAGCGGAGGACGTCGTTTGGGGGGGAGTAACCCTAACTTGTGTGCTTTTGTTGCGTTTTTTTATGGTGTGTGTGTGTATCCTGTTCGGGGGATTGCGAGAGCGTTTTTTTGTTTTTTTTAATGAGATTGCTATTTGACTTGATTTTTGGATTATTTTATTGCGTTTGGATTTGTATTTTGAAGAGCGGGAGAGTGGAGGGTGGGAAGGTGAGGAAGGAGAAGGAAGGAGAAGGGAAAGGATATTGATTAAGGTAGTTGCGGGGTAGGGAGAGAGTTCCAATTGGTTGCGTTCGTTCTTTTAGGGTAAGCGAATTCACGGGCGGACGTTTCGGTGGGGTTTTTTTGCATTCTGTTTTTTACATTCTTCTGTTTTGAAGGGATTGTTTTGGTGTGTGTGTTTGCAACGGGTTTTTTTTTGTACCTCAGGATGGAACACCCGAGATTAATACTCAAGGCGCTTCGTTGTCTCGGTTTCGGACCGGGACTAGGGGAGCCTCTCGCGGTCTGTGAGAGTATAGATTAGAAACGCGAGGATGGAGGGGAGAGTGCGAAGGAACCGTTCATCATAATATTCAATCAAACAAGTAAGTAAGTAGCAGCAATAGGGGTCCGGGCGGGGTTTCCACAAGCATGACGGCCGAGGTGGAGGTCCCTTCATGGCTGAATCGCCTCTCTCTGGCTCCGGAGTATCACCCCACGGAGGCCGAGTTCTCGGACCCCATCGATTACATCTTCCGCATCGAGCCCGAGGCGGCGCAGTTCGGCATTTGCAAAATCGTCCCGCCGTACCACAAAGCCTCGAAGCCCGTTGTCTTCCACAACCTCAACCTCTCCTTAGCCAATTCGCAAGATGAGGCTCCTCCCTTGGCCGTCGGGCGCAGCATGTGTCCTGCTCGCAGCATGGGCGGGATGACAGCAACAACTCCCGTCGGCTTAGGGTTGGATTTGGTGGAAGGAGCAGGCGCAGGAGGCAAAGCCAGGTTCACCACGCGGAGGCAGCAGTTAGGGTGGAATGCTCGCAAAGTGCGAACAGGGCAAGTCCCGCAGGCAGTGGCGCATAAATTGGTCTGGCAAAGCGGGGAGACGTACACACTCGACCAGTTTGAAGCGAAGGCGAAGAGCTTTGCTCGTAACAAGCTCGGGAGTTTCCAAAACATGGAGCCACTTCCTATTGAGGCGCTTTTCTGGAAAGCCTCATTGGAGAAAGCGATCTCGATTGAGTATGCGAATGATATCCCGGGTTCTGCGTTTGCGGAGCCGAGGGAGAGCAGACGGCGAGAAGTGAACGGGGAGTGTTTGGAGGAGGAAGAGAAGGCGCGTTTTGAGAAGGACATGGCCATGTCTGGTGATGAAGGTGACGCTTTCAAAGGTGCTGGAGTTGAGGTGGAGAATGAACGTAGCATTGGTTGCAAGCTTTCGAATAGTGCGTGGAACATGCGACGTGTAGCGAGGTCGCCGGGGTCTTTGCTGCGCTTTATTCCGGATGAAGTCCCAGGTGATTTGGAGACTCGTCTTCTCTGCTCTTCATTTGTTTTGCAATTTTTAAAGTGGGGCGTAAAGTAGAGTATACTATTTGCGTTGCTTCTTTCGTCCAGAAATAAGTGTTGTGTTGAGAAGGTTTAATGGAGACTGTCCAAGTTTATTTAGGTTTCAGCGAGCACATGCAATGTTCTTCATTGATTCTGGTGACATGAAATTTAGGCCCTTCTGAATTTATGATCTTCACAATATGATCAATGAATTGTTATCAAACGTTTTGAACAACACTGTGGACACTTATTTCTGGACGAAGGGAGTATGTAGGAGTGGGATTTTTTGGAGATCTTAAGGCCTGTGGAGAAACTTTTGGGTACAAGAGCGAAATCTCTTCCATAGACATATAGCAAGTCAACTTACACTACTTGCTAATAAGTCCAACTAAATGCATGAATAGATGAGTTGCTGTTGGTCTTACCTTGGAGCAAAGACTGATTTGGAGCACGGTCTTACGTCCCAAGCGTTCAGAAGAAGAGACAGGACGATTGCTAAAATTTGAAACTGGCGTAAATGACTGCAGGGGTTACTTCTCCCATGGTGTACATAGGCATGCTTTTCAGTTGGTTCGCATGGCATGTGGAGGACCATGAGCTGCACAGCCTGAATTATCTACACACAGGGTCTCCGAAGACCTGGTACGCTGTGCCTGGAGATGCTGCCCCTGCGCTCGAAGAGGTAGTGAGAGTACAAGGGTATGGTGGTAATCTTAGTGCGCAAGGTAACTATAATCCGCACATTGCATGGTTTTTGAAATTGTTAACTCACATTGTGCATTTTAGTGATGTTGAACTAAAAGTGTATACTGTTGATCTATTATATTTAGCGATAGCTTTGATCAATATGGTATTATGGTCAACACACTGAACAACCCTTTCTAATTGTACACTCTGTAATTGCACACTCCTTGTAAAATCCCGAGAATCTTCCTTATCATGTACAATCCTGACTGGACAGCTTGCGCAAGTCAAATTTTGAACACATGTTAGGGTGCATGTACAGGCCCATTTGTTCCCCGCAAATTGAGAGGGTTGAATGTACTCAGTTTTAGTTTATTTATGTATTCATTTGAAGATAGATTTGCAAGAATAAGACGATTTGAATATTATGGGCGTTTTTAGTGTACGATGACTAGTTACTTTGGCAGAGATGGATGCTCAAGAGCTCCTGCCATCAACACGAGGAGTAACTTAGTTGTTTATCATTCCTGCAGATGCTTTTGCACGCTTGGGTGAGAAGACAACTGTCATGTCTCCAGAGGTGCTGGTAGCAGCAGGTGTGCCTTGCTGCAGGTATCGCTTACCACCTTGAGGTGTAGTATGAGAATATGTTGTTTCCTTGCGCTTGTGGAATAGAACATCTGTTGCAAGTTTCTTGCTTTCAAGGTGTGATTTTAACTGCTTATAAGTAGTTAATACTCAACTGAATAATCAGGTCTTTGTTGGTATTCTTTCGTATAATTATTCAGGCTCTTTGCTGGTAGCAGTCCTTGAATGAGAAGTGTTGGAACTAGATAAGCTACAATTTCGTTTTCCTTCTGACTGGACGAAAGAGTCGTGTAAATTGATTGATTCTGTGCTGAGGTTGAATTACGTGGTTTAATTTTGACTTGCAGGCTCGTGCAAAATGCTGGAGAGTACGTGGTTACATTCCCTCGAGCCTACCATCTAGGCTTCAGCCACGGTATGAGCTTACTGTGCTCTGTTGATTGGTTTTATGTTCATGGTTATAAATCTATGCAGTAGTATTATGATCATTAAAATCATAATGATCCTCAAACCTGTCCCCCTATCGGTGTTGATGTGGTCTGTGTCTCAGGATTCAATTGCGGCGAGGCGGCAAACTTTGCAACCCCAGGCTGGCTAAAAGTTGCACGGGAGGCGTCAGTGCGGCGTGCGGCTATGAAATATTTACCTATGCTCTCTCATCAACAACTTCTGTACAGTCTCGCTGCATCTCTTATATCCAGGTCTGGACCTTCCTGAAAATCTCTTTATTTAATTTTTTCCAGTCTCGCTGTGGCAAGAGCCGTTGTGTGGAGTGCTGCTTGTTGACTAACACAATTTGCAGTGGTGTCTCAAACTCTAGTGAGACTGGAAATGTCAAAGTGTGTTTCAATAGCGGGGAATGTTATTCTTTAACAGAGGTTTAGTCAGCATCTCTGTCAGTATTTTTTGTGGTTTTCTCATTGCTCTTCTTTGTTAATCGTTTGCAGGTCTCTTGTTGATATAGCTTGTGAGAAGCGCAGCTCCCGACTGAAGGAGAAAAAGCGAGACGGTGAAGAGGAGGTCAAATCCATGTTCGTCAATGACGCTATTCAGCAGAATGACATGATTGGAAAGCTACTCGATAGTAAAGTTACTAGCTGTCTCTTGGTAAGAGATTTGAAACATTGTGCTCCGCACACAGACACGAATCTTTCAGAGGGGGACATGACATTAAAGACGTGCAAACCGGAGGAGAATCAAGAGCAAGTCGTCCCTGAGGGTGATGGGTTGGAAAGACCTGCATCAGAAAGACCCAACGTTGTACCCAGCTCAGCCTTGGAATCAATGCCTTTCGAGGTTCTTGTAGAGGAGGATACAGAGTCTCACGAAGTGCATGATATTAGGGGCACAATGGAAACGGGGCAAGTATGTGGAGGTGATCTTGTAACCTCAGCCCTACCGCGCGACTTGAGCACTTTGCCATGCGCTGCTTGCGGGATCTTGTGCTATACGGGCATGGCCATTGTTCAGCCGTCTCAAATTGCAGCGACCAAGTTGCTGCCGTTGCATTCCCATGCATCAGGTGATCACTCTCTGTCTTATAACTGTTAAAAGTTTTTGATTTTTTTCAACTTTGAATTTTTTTCATCATTTTGTTGTTTCTGGTAATTTACTGTTGTCCTGCATACATCAACTCCATACTTCGCAAATCCAACATTCTTTCATTTTCACTTCTACCTCATAATTTTACTCAGATTAGAAGTGTGGCTCTTCATAGCAATTTTTATTCAAGCCCGCGGTGGTGGTGTTTTGCATCTGCGGCCTGTCGATCTCTGAGGAAGCAGTTGATGCTTGCTCATCAATGACAGAATTTGCATTGTTGCAAGCGCGCTCTAGTTTTGTTATATCTGCCATTTGGATGCCCCCTTACTGCCTCTCCTGCTTTTTCCTTCTGGTATTGAGTGATTTTTGCTTGCAGGGCCAGGAAGTTACAGAAGTAAGGGTGTTATAAATCCTTCGTCAGGTGTGCTACCTGGTAAAGCGGACAAAAAATCAGCTGATTTTCACATGCTTCCGAGCGTAGAATGTCAGCCTTTGCTGGAGCTAGAGGGGACAACTCCCGACATTTTTGCAGATGCTTCGTATGAGGATCTGACCGAGGAGCCAGAAGTGTGGACCCCTGATCTGAAGGAATGTCCGACTACATACAAGAACTGTAGCAATGATGCAACACCCGATGCAGAACTTCCTCGTAGTGATCAAACATCCGCAGTTTCCGAGAGGGATGAATATTTTTCACCCGAGGTGGCTAAAGCTGTGTCTTCTGTCGGGAATGATGGGATGACTCCAAACAATAGTGTTGGAGAGGCTATGGAGATTGAAAAGCAGAACCATGAAATTGTATCTGGACTGGGGTCAGCGCTCTCAGGTGACCCTGTGGCACAGGTTTCAAATGCTGGGGCGACGCTTTGTTCTATTGAATCGAATCCGGTTGCAGAGGGGACGCTTTCTTCCCTGCAACTCCTGGCAGCTACTTACGAGGGTGACTCTGATATCGATGAGTATGATG
Organism: Rhytidiadelphus loreus; assembly: GCA_947034895.1. Taxonomy (NCBI): domain Eukaryota; kingdom Viridiplantae; phylum Streptophyta; class Bryopsida; order Hypnales; family Hylocomiaceae; genus Rhytidiadelphus; species Rhytidiadelphus loreus. The sequence continues at coordinate 31,500,505 of OX344761.1, forward strand.
AAATAGAACATGGTGATGCGGGCAACTTCATGTGTGGGCATCTGACAGTGCATTCTTCGAACAGTGAGATTATTTCGAATTTTCCAGTTTCAGAGGAATTAAAACCGAGTGCAGTGATTTTGCTCTCGCCCTCAGGAAGACCGACCTTGGCTCTGAAGGGGACCGCTTCTAGTGTAGTCGAACTGTCAGAGGAGTATTTGAAGTCAAGTGTTGAGATGGACAATTGCAAAAGAACGTGTAACGCTGTAAAGGAGACTGCAAGGTCATTGCTCGGGTCAGCAAGCTGCCAACAGAATGATAAGAACAAGGATGGAGATACAGCGGCTAGAGACGAAGCGAAACCAAAGTCAGCATTGTCTTTTGGCGAGTGTGTCACCTGTTCTCTGCCTCATGATAGTTTCTTTGATTCCTTTGAGGAGGTGACTCTGACAAGCGTTGAGAGCGGTACCATGGAGCTGGAGAACTCTTCTGACAAGAATGACGTTGTTGTGAGCTGTGATGAAAACTCCAAGATATGTGCTCTCATAGCTCCTGAAGCAGACTTAGAGTCAAATGATCCGGTTGGGATTCCATGCACCTCGCTAGTCGAAGCAGGTAGTTTGTTGGCAGAAACCAGCTCCGTGACGACAGGCAGTTGCTCTAAAGGTGATCCTTTAGACCACCGTGTTTCTTTGCCTGCAATCCAACATCCAGATGTGAACGGGGTCAGGGAAGCTCGTGGACTTGTGGAACCCATGCAGATGGAATCGAATGTGCCAAACCAGTTACCAAATCTCAAGGGTGCTGCCAGACCTCGAATGCTGTGCCTTGAGCATGCGGTGGCTGCGCAAAAGAGTCTGGAGTCGATTGGAGGAAGCACTGTGATCATTATTTGTCATTCCAGTAAGCACGTGGTCCTGCATTTCAACATTGTTTCTTGGTTAACTACTATCTTTGCTACTGCCCTTGGTGGATTTTTGCTGTTGACATAGACTCATCAAATCTGCACTGATATTTTAATCTGCTGTGCGTTCCGAAATAATTAGGTGGCACTATTAGAAAAAACACTCCGCAAGAGGTATTCTAGAAATTCTAGTCGCGGTATAATTGGCCAGGTTTACCGCAGCTAGGGTTTTCTATTGTACCTTGTGTGGTGGTGGTGGTGGTGGTGGTGGTGGGTACTAGCCTTTGTAACCTTATGTCTTATCAATAGGATATGTAGTAAGTTCCCATTGTTGGTATGTGGAGTGTGTTGGCACCAAGTGTTTGGTATCCAATTTTCCCGCTCGAATTAGTGAGGGCCATATCTGATAGAAAATTGCGTGTCGAATTGGATCTGTCAAGAGGCTCGTGATTTTTGCTTGTTCTGATGAACGAAATTTCCTGCAGGTTTCCCGAAGGTTGAAGAACAGGCGAAAGCGGTGGCAGCAGAAGTTGGAGCCCCTCATCAATGGAGGTCTGTGCCTTTCAAGCAAGCTGGAGATGAAGAGTACAAAATCATAACTGCAGCGGTTGAAGCACAAGAGGAGTTCTTGCCTGGAGATAAAGATTGGGTGGACCAGTTGGGACTGAGTGTTCATGGCCAGAGCAAGTCTTTATCCAATGACGTTGAAATTGCCAACGGGAACCCCTCGAGTGAAGAGAGTGAAGATCCTGGAAACAGACGAATTTGGAAGGGAAGAAAAGAGAAGAAATCTTCTATAATTCGAAAGTGGTGTGGCAGGGGATGGAGGGCTGACCAGCTTCATTCTTTACTCGGTGGAAAAATTAGCCGTTCTACGTATGTACAAATTGACAGTACAACCGCCCCTGCAAATTTGTGCACCTCCGCTGGCGTTTCTAGCTTCGTTGAGAATGGTAGGTCACGTAAAATCATGCGGCCGGCTCGATATTTGGAGTATACTCCCGACGGTCGTGCGCCAAAAGGAGAATCACATACTAAGAAGTCCTGTAATAAGAGGAAGATTCTGTTAGAGATGTCGGAGGACGAGTATGATGAGCAGAGTAGCCAAGCTGCACCATCAAGACAGGGTGGCTCTCACGATGGCTTTAATCCTTATGGCAGTAGTGGAGATAGTCAATGGCGAGAAGTGCCAATTGCATCGACTGATTCCCTTCTGCTACCTCTTCACTTGTCTGGTACGTCCAATATCTCATTCATTTTCCAAGTAGATCTTTTCCTCTCGTAATTTTCATGGGTTGGCTTACCCGCACTTGCATCACAACGAACTCTTCCCTTTAGCTCAACAGAGGCGTTGTCAGGTGCAGATATGACTGCCGAGAAGGAGCACGATGATTTTCTATTTGCACCACAGTCACTGTTTCACTCAGAGAATGAGATACGCCTATCCGCCAGTGAGGCAAATACAAGTGCGAACATCTCTATAAACAATGGAGCGAGCCAATCTTGTGCCGTAGTTGGAGGCTTCGTTCAACGAGGTGCCAAGCTTATTGCGCAACAAAAGCTCCAAAAGCTGTGCAGGCAGTTGAGCACTCCTGTGTCTGTTCCATGTACTCCTTTGACCACGCCTGCTCGATTTTCGTCCTGGGTGAAGCCCTCCCATAAAAGGATATCTGCAGCTAAGTTGGTCAATCGGCTGAAGCGTAAGCCTGCGACAGAGCTCTCACGGTATTCGAAAAAGCAGAGAGTCCCAGAAGGGGGTGAGCAGAAGAACCAACGTGTCTCCCTTTCGAGAAGAGCTAGTGGTGAAGGGCATGGAGAAGGGATTATCAGTAATGTGTCGATGTCTGAAAATAATATTATGTCTGTAAGCGATGAGGAAGCCAAGAAGGATTTATTTCAAGACCATGATACGCCATCTAGAGGGGATGAAGAATTGAACACCAATATCAGTAACAGCCATTCCGAGACTACTGCAGGGGGGGAAGACGAGAAGCTCAAACTATGTGATAATGTTACGCAACATGTTCAAGATTGCACCAGTAGATTTATAGGGAACACCGATTCGAGTCCCAGTAAGAGCATATCTCAACAGTATCATTACGGAATTCAAGACCCGCCAAATGACAAGCATTATCCTTCCGACAAGACCCCAAACATAGATCCCAACTCCATGTCAATTTTGATGTATTGTACAGAGTCCTTACCTGAAGGTCTAAATGAGCAAACTACTCGAGAATCTGCTGAAGCGGCGTCCACTGTGGATACAGAGCCAGTGGTAGTCCCCCGCAAAGGTAGGGTTAGAGGCAAGCGAACCAAGAGCAGGCACTGGAAAAGTTGTTTGCAGATGCCGAGTTCGGAAGCTGAGGAACCGAGTCTGTCTCCAACCTGTGACGAAAATCGTACAAGTGGTGATGGCAGCGATGATCCGGGTTCGGTGGAACCGAAGTTGAGCCCAGAGGGTCGTCGTGACTCGGGAGCTCAGGCTGATCCGGATTTCTTCCCTTACTTGAGTGAGTTCCTATTTCGAAATGCTTGCCCTACTATTATACTTTTTGTGCTTTTTCTTGCACTCGTGCTTTTAGCCTATAATATCAAACCTCAAAGTTTTCTAGGACTGCAACTTTTAAGTGCCCAAACTAGAAATAGAAAGTCCACTTTGGAAGCTAATCGATTGCAGTAACTTCCAAAACATATTGACCTCTGTCGTTGAAAAATGTTGGATATGATCTGTTCTTTCTATTGGTCAATTAATTGCCATCCTTGAAGCGTGCCAAACGATTCATTTAAGTCCTATAGATATGGAAGCGGCCACTTCGACCGTTTGGGCAGAGGCTTTACATACAGAGCGTGGAGGTTGTATATGATTGTTCAAAGGTGAACTAGAATTAGGTTTGTTTATATACCTGCACCAAGGTACTGTTCGCTGAAGTCTAGGCTCAGTCAACGTGTTGCATTAGGGAGCAATGAAGCACTACTCAAGTGATCTGCTCCCAAGTTTATAGTTACTTAACGGAGACCATGTGGTGCAGGCTCAACTACGAGTGTGAGGAGACGTCGTATTTGCACTCCAGGCATGGCCGATTGGGGAGCCGAAAAGGATGGGAATAATGGTGAAGCTGAAGGCAGCGCCGACGACCATCCTAGTGTACAACAGCAGCATCAAGGCACGAAACTGAAAAAGCGGAAAAACGGTCCAAAATCTTCCGCAAAACGGTGTGAGGATTTGGAGGGCGAGTTTCAGTGTGACATGGAAGGTTGTATCATGGCTTTCGATTCAATCCGCGACCTGCAGCTCCACAAGAAGAATCTTTGTACATGGAAGGGGTGCGGCAAGCATTTTCACATGCACAAGTACCTTCTGCAACATCGGAGGGTTCATCTGGACGACAGGCCTTTGAAGTGTCCTGTGAAGGGCTGCACCCAGGCGTTCAAATGGGCTTGGGCTCGGACGGAGCATATCCGCGTTCACACGGGGGAGAGGCCCTACAAGTGCATGGTCTCTGGCTGTGGACAAACCTTCCGGTTCGTCTCTGATTTTAGTCGCCACAAACGGAATACTGGACACCGGCCGACTTAATGGAATTCAAGCTTTCATGGAGAGCATTCAGTAAGTTAGCATTCCGCAATTCAGTTCGTAGGTTATTCTTGGAAGCATGGTTTTGCATTGTTGAGGTTCGTGGAGGGAGGTTGTTCTTTAGTTGGGGAGGATTATGCTGTCTATTTTGATTATTGGAAGTGATGCGCCATGGCCATTCACTTGGAAGACAAACAAGAACCCTTGGCATTCGTTGGGTCCCCACAGCATGGATTTTTTGGTCACTTTCAGATTGTTCTGTAAATCTCCTTATTGTTTTCATTTTTCTGAGGACAGCTGTAAATGCAAAGGTCATTTTTCTCCCTCCAGTCTTTCTCTGGTTCTTATTGTGTATTACCTTTTGATTTTCTCCCATTTGAGACTCAGGATTGGATAGATGACGAAAATCCAAGATTTTTTTCATTCAGTAGAAATTCTTGAATCTGGCAGGCTGCGTATTGTTAGGAAGCGCTAGGCTTCAGTTGCTGTTTGAACCTGTGCTGCGCAATGGAGCATTTGTGAGCAATGATTTTTGATGAAAATTATTCACTGCTTCGGTCAGACTGTGCATAAGAACTCATTGACAGGTTTCCTGACTTGGTTTCCTGACATCTAATGGTTTTTGCTCGTGCAAGAGTACTGTGTAGTGTGTACCCTTTGTTCTCCTGCTGTTTAGGATGTGAATCTGATTGCTTCCTGGAATATTTTAGTCCCACAGTGCGCTGTTTTACAGATTGAAGGTTTGCTGAATACATGCTACTTGGATTTCTCTTATGTCAGTAAATACTGTTTGACCTCAAGGTACAGTATTTTATTACCAAATCCTCATCTGCCTGCGGTTTCTAGCAATTCGCCTGTTTGGAGAACTAATCCAACTCACATCTGTCCTCAGTTGTAATGTTACATCCTTTTCTTGTAATTACGTCATCTCAATGGCAACCTTCAGTAGATAGTTTTGAGATTTGAGGAAACGATGTGTGATTGGAAGTTGTAAGTTGTTGGAATTGATGGATCAGACCATGCATATTCAAAATCAAATTATAAAAAACTAGGATCATAGAGGAGTTTTTCGAATTAAAATTCATTATTGTGAAGTAAATTATTTGTGAAATTCTCATATAATAGAAATGAGATGAAATTTCCTTTTTTCATATTATTGTCATTGTTGTCTAGGTACTTTATTATTATAATAGGCATAATTAATCAACAACTTGTATTTTTTCAGGAGATTTACACACTGCACACAGTAATGATTAAATACACATTACAGGTTTTTCAAGAGATTTACACACTACACAGTAATGATTAAATATGTATTAATATAAAATCAATTTAATCATTATAGGAATTATGTACTTTTAGCTTTTTATTTACTTTCCATATCAATTTAGAAATATGTCATTTATTTATTTATTTATTTTACTTCATTTTTATTTTAGGAATATCACACTAAATTTATTCAATTTGCTACTTTTACTTTTACTTTATTTTACTTTAATATTGTTGAAATGCTATATATGTTGTGAAATTACATCATTCATTAGTAATTGTAGAGATTGCATCATTTATTAGTTTTTATACAACACAATATAAAAGGCAATTGATGAATTTCTTGAACAACCAAATATTAAGATTTAAGTCAACAATTTGTAGATTTAGGATTTGTTTCAACTCTCTTAAGACGAGAAATTGCAAGCAAGACTTTACTTTTTGTGGAACATTGAGAACCATGAAGACCAAAACCAAAATTGCAATAGAAAGATCAGCTAGGACCAAAACTAGAATTGCTAAAAAAGTAGTGACTTCTTATCAACAAGCAAAAAAAGTAGTGAGCACCATAAAGAAGACCAAAACCAAAATTGCAATGGAGAGGTCGGCTAGGACCAAAACTAGAAAAGTAGTGGCTTTTGATCAACAAGTAGATCAATTCATTAACATAAATGAGAATAGTAGAGAACCAATATTGAAGTTCAAACCAAAGAGTGAGAAGCACAAAGTAGGTGGAATGTCTTTCAAGAGCAATTTAGTAATTGAAAGTGATTCAATGCTAATAGATTCACATTCCAACCCTACAAATTTGGAGTTTTTGTCAAAAAACATTTGTGAAGCCAAGAAAGAACTTCATAAGACACAAACTATAGTTACCTTGCTTGAAGCACACATCATGATTGTAAATATGGATGTGGAAACAACTGCCAAGCGCCTTGAGCTAAATCAACCTCAAAAGAAGAAAAATTGTACGAAGAAATTATCCCAAGAGGTTGTGAATATTGCTAAGGAGTATGGGGTACGTTCGATCAATGATTCCATATATACAAAGGCTGTTGCGCAAGATCCTTTAATGTGTGACAAGTATGAAGCCATTGAGACCATGCTTTGTGAAGTCCGAGCAATGGATGTAGAGCTTTTTAATGAGATTGCCGTGGTAGAAGTTTTGGATGAAGCAAACCAATTATGTAGGGATGTCAAGAGGCTTGTCAATGCCATTTATGAATGACTAATGATCACAACTCTTTGAATGCCCAAATTCCATTTTTGAAATTTTATATCTTTTGGTTTCTTAAATAGTATGTCAACATCACATGGTGTTGGGAACTTTGAAATAGTCAAGAGTGAATGAAAAGGAGAACTTTAGACTTATTGTATAATAGTAATTCTTAACTTGTAGTGTTGGTTTGGCAAGGAATAGTTCTAGTTATAGATGCCAATTTTTGGAAAATTATATGTTAAAAAAATTGTATTAGGGCAAAACATGAATGTTGCTAAATGATTTGTTTTTTAGCATTTGTCAAATTTTTTTCTTGGAATAATTTGATTGATCAATTAGGATTATTGCTCATTTTGTTCACTTACAATAGAATAAACAAGAATGGCAAAACAACCTTGTTCCTTGATTATTTTGAAAAGATTAACAATTTCAAGTGCCATTGAAGAGTAAACATTTGTAATATGTCTATTGGCAAGATCTTTGTGTAATAGGGGTTGTCACACCTTCTTTTCTCCATTCTCATCTTCAAAGAATGGAGACGTGGAATTCTCTCCTTGAATTGTAGAAGCATTGTAAAAAGGGAGTCATTACATTCTCATTCTTTACGTGGTAAAAAGGGAGTCACCCCTTCTTCATAGAGAAGGGCTTTTATTGGCTCTTCTTTTCACTCCTCACCTTTTCATTTTTTTTTATAGAAGTTTGATTTTTGGATTTGAACACAAGCCATCTAACAAGGGTTTGTGAAAATGGAAAAATTACATATTGAAGAATTTGATGACTACCTTTAAAGAAGAAAAATAAATTGAATTATCTAGTTTTTTTAGTAGGTTCAAATACTTCTTATTTCCATTGGAGCCTAGTGTGGCTAGGCCTTCATATTCATTGTTAAAGTAACTTCATTTGAAATTGTCCAAATAAACATGTAAGCATAGTTTTCATTATTAATTTGTCAACTTTTTGTTGGATCTTGTTAAGATTCTAAATGGAGATTTTAGGAACTCTTTGCATACATTTTGAAGACTCTATATGAATAAATTGTAAATTTCTAGGACTCCATATGAATAAACTCAAAATTAAATATCAAAGTACTCAAATTTAGTGTACCTAAATTGCATCCTAAGCTTATATTTTTCCTAAGGTTTACATTATAGGCAGGAATCTAGATGGGACAATTTTGCAAACATGTTATAATTAAGCAATGAGTTTCTTTGAACAATTTATCACTTAAAAGCGATACGATTTTTTAGAGGAAGTATATGACATTATGATCCTATTTTGCAAAGTATAAAATTATTGCATATTAGATGAATGCATGCACATTTGCATGCATAAATGAGCTATCATCCATAGATTGCATATTTAATCCATGTCTTTTGATGTAAAGTGCTTCTTGACTCTAGTGAAAATTGCTTTCTACACTAGCCATAAAATTGACCCCTTCTTCCTAGGGAAGTGCTTGCATATGAGTATAGAATCTATGAGTCTATGAGCCTAGGAGTCTCTTATAGAGATCTTCTATGGTTTGAGATAACCATGTTATAAGTATTTATATTATATACTCTTTCCATATTATAGTGTATCTATGTTATAGGTATATATACTATGAATGCCTTCAAATGGTTGTAGATACATACCTTCAACTAGATTCAAGGCACTTAGGTTTACATCTTTGCACTCATGTACTAACATTGTTGCTTTATCCTAAAATTAGCTATAATAAATTTATTAAATGTAGCTTTTGTCAATATAAAGCCTCTTGTCCTATAGTTTTGAGCCTCTTTATAGGGTCAATATACCTAATTATCACGTGTTCCTAATACCTACGTGTACAAATTTTTGCCTAAAATGTAAAACCTTTGTTAATGATTGCCTAGGGTTGATTATTAGTATACTTATTTCTAGCATTTTGAGAATTTACAATTTAGCCATGCAGTCTTCCAAAAGCAAATAAGAAGATAGTTTAGAATTTTTTTTTATATCTAGGAATTCCAAAAAGAAAATAATAATTTTACTAGTTGCATATTTGGAAGTAATTAGGGTAGAATTTCATGCACATAGAATAGGTCAAACCTTATATGAAAGACCAAAAAATATTTATAATCTTACATGGAAGTATACAATATTTAGAAAAAAATAAAAATAAAAATTTGTTGTCCATTTAATTTTTTAGAGGAGGCTTATGAAAAGTAGGAATGTTTGTGTCTAACTTCTAATAAACTATTTTTAACATTGGATTTAAAAATTTTGGTTTTTTTTTGTGTGGTATAAAAACAAAGGCACTCCCACAATATTACTTCTCTATATTCATTGCATAGAAGTGAAAGCATCATCAAACTTAGAGAAGACAATTTTGATCCTAAAACTTAAAAATTCATTTTCAATTCTTGCACAACATGGAAGTTTTTGAATATTTCTTATAATGTACTAAATTAGTTTCATTTCAAAATATTAGCAACACATATTGTAATAAGTTTTATCTTAGGTGTAGTCATTATTTTTTTCACATGAATTTTCACTACTTCTATACAGAAAAATACAAAGTCTATTTTTTATTTAAGAAATTTTGATTTTATAAAAATGTACCCAAATTTATATTGAATTTTAAAACCAATAGCCAAAGTTTACCTAGATGTCACTTAAGGTTCACACCCAATATTACATGCTCAATACCACCCATGTATCTTATGTGTACAACGACGCTAGCGTGTGAGCGTGGAGCGGTGAGCAGTGAGCATTGGAGGAGGAATTTTTAAGACTTTTATACTGAAAACACATATTGTTTAAAAAAAAATCAAAATTTGAAGAAAAATTTCCTATTTCAAGCAAATTTAAGGACCTATGACCGCTATCCCTATTACCGTGGATTCTAAGGATTTTTGTCCACAAGTCTGTCAAGGTTTATTTCATGTGGAACTTCTTTTAGCCACCACAAAATATAAGAAACTTATTTTCAAGAAAAGAAAAGAAGAAGAACAAAAATTGAGGGAAAGAAATGGAAAAAAAAAATGAATATAGAAAGTAAAAAAAAATAATCAACATTGAAAAAAAATGAAAATGAAAACGAAAAAAATGTGAAAAAAAATAGAAAAGGAAAATAAATAAAGGGAAAATCATATGGTAAAGAGAAAGACCAAAATGGGTTCGGGATATAGATTTTAGGGTATGCACTTTAGGGTAAGGGCGCGACTTATATCTCTCAACCATTCATACATTCTATTTGTAAAACATAAGAATTATGACATATATAAGTTAACTTCGTGAACACTTAAGCAAAGTCCTTTCTATAGCCACAAAATTGTTTTGATCGTAATAAGTAAATGAAAACATTCCAAATGAAGTACAAAGTATGCCTATTCCAAAACTGTGATGATCCCTGCTCGAACTAGAAGTAACTTCAACTCATTGAAGCTATAACTCGGTGCATGAATGAAAACATCATCATTGATGTCCATCTTGCAAAAGTATCTAAATAAATAGTACAAGTGCTTGCAATTCACGTACTTCTATCGACCTCCAATTGCAGAAACAACCATATTTGTAAAGTCTGGGCACGTGCACGTGGGGAACATACCCACAGTAATTTGATACACATTTCGGTTGGGGTCTATCCCTTTCTCAAGTGACACTATTGCACCAAGGCCTGGAAATGGAAGCAAGGTCACTCCTACAATTTGCCCTCTTACATTTCCCGCGCTCTCCCACTTGTTCTTGTGTTCTGTAGTAGGTGCATTTCCAATTCGGCGTATGGTTTTGTTGTTCCGAACTGTTGGATATTGAGTCGAATTGGATGGCGATGGCTGATGGCGATGGCGATGGCTGATCACGCTTTTGAATACTTTTGATATATTGAAAAGTCGACGTGGTGATAATGTAGGTCGTTCTTGGAGGGGGAAGCCTGCATGTTGTAGTAACAAAGTCTCATCCCTACTCAAATTAGTCCCAATCAACACAGGCCAAACCTCCGGCACCTCTGGCCAATCAATGACCCATTTGCGTTTTGAGCCCTTCACACATCGTTCAATGTCATCCCAACAAAACCAAAAGTCCGCCACCATCTCTCGCTTACTCCCATAATCTTCGTTTCTACCGCGGTAGGTGGGAGCTGGGGTTCCCAGACGTCCCTTTGCTATTTTCGCCATGCACTTGATGTTTGATCCTTTCTGTTGAGCTTGACATTTTGCACCAGATTTGTGGTTGATTCTTGCAATATGCCACTTTGATGTGTCACAGTCACTTTCAAATGCAATTGTAACATGCTGAAAAGTGTTTCCTGTGGCCTCTTTCCTCTTCCCCTCCGACGACTCCACTGTAGCTGCATTTGACCTTGTTCGAACACGCGGTTGAGAGAAATTAACTTTGTCTGGTCGATGTGAATCTCCTGCATCACCAATGGGTATGTCCAACTTCCTCTTTGTGCTTCCAAAAACTTCCTCCCCTTCCAAATGGGGTACTTGAGTTCCAATATCTTTTGCTCCAGGTAGTGTGTTCAATGCTTCCGCTATTTTCTTTGGATCTCCACTTCGTCTTGCAACTCTCAACTTCAATTCCCCCTTTGATGGACCAGATCCGCATGTATGCCCTCTCAAATATGCACGGTAGTTTGTCATTTGCATCCATGCTTGAATACTATCGTCACAAGTGGCATCAAACAAATTATTGCCTTGGTTTCCGGACATTTGAAGCCACTTGTTATGAACTATTTCCGACAAATTGCATGAAGGCATATCGACCATCTCTTCCAAACTCAAATCCTACAAATCCAAGCAAACAAAAATATGGATTACTATATCAAAGTCCATATGTCATGCCAAACAATATTTTTTAAAATGAATACAGAGATGCAGGTAAAATTTACAAAAGAAGAGTCCGGTTACCAAAAAGAGGAGTCCTGTTAGAGACCACTAAAACATTAGTCGGATCCGACTAAGGTCTTGGTGGTATCAGCTGGACCCCCTCTTTTCGGTACCCCTCACTTTCATTTCCTCAATATTTTGAATAATTGAATAAATTAGTTGATTATTACTTATCACAAACCACCTACATGAACCAACAAATACATATGTAGAAGTATACAATTTTTTTTAAAACAACACATTTATCAAAGAATACAACACATATAGATATTCAAATTTCAGAGACACTTACCATTTGTATGAAGCCGCCCCATTGCCTGTAACGAAAATGCCAAAATGCTAGCCAGTGGTCTAAGTGGTGAAGTGCCTCTTCACTTGCAGCTCCCGATGATAACCACCATGACTGGATCGCATGATAACGTGTTTTGGCTTCCTCCATGGTCTTTGAATCTTTGTATTGTTTGCATATTGTATTGTGTTGATGTTGGAATGGTTCCCTGATATGCTTTTGTGTGTGCTTCTGAAGAGAAGTTGTCCAATGCAATAGACAAGTCCTTTCACGATTCTCCATCTTTTCATTGGCTGAGCCACTGTCGTAGACAATACAAACCGCATTCCAATTGGCCATGGCACTATCTGCCATGAATCCTTTAAAGTTTGAATGGTCCACTCCGTTCCGTAACATCACATTGTTCAAGCATCTCCAAAATTGTATTTGGATTTCCGTATCTTCAGACTGCATGTCACATGTTGAAATGGTCATTACTTTCTTGTACTCAGGATCATACACGTGGCAAGCCATTGTGGTCCACTCCTTTACACGCTTGACGTGGTCAAACATCATCCACGTGTTTTGAAGATCACCTCTGGGTTGCATACGCTTCACTAGGTCCACCCCACTCCCAGGTCCTTCGGTGAGCATTTTGAAGATATACACCTTCTCTTTACCTTGTCCAGGGAAGACGCCGTCGTGTATGTACTCAAACTTAGAGTCCTTCTTCATAGTCATAATATTGTCAATAACCCCTCCTTGGTTGTTTGAGCGAAATGAGGAGATCACATTTCGTATATTTGGACTGCTAAGATACTGGAAGCAATCCATGACCTCCTCTAGTTCCTCACCTCTCAACATTTCCTTCTCCCCCTCTCTATTGTGAAAAAGATAGTCTATTAAAAAGTCTTTGCTAGCGGATAGAGCAATGGCTGAGTTGGTAGCCATTGGTGTTTTGGCCACCTGTTTGGCAATGAGTCCACAGATTTGGGCCGTAGAATCTCTATACATCCCTTTTGCCACCGGATGAGTATGATTCCCAAAGTGAACTGCGGCCCTTGTCTTCTTCGGATCATTTGTATAGCAATAATAGATTCTAACATTACATGTGTTTAGACAAGTAGGTGTAACCTTGCAAACCTTACACACTAAAGTACAATCTTTGGGAGGACTATCTCCCAATGCAAATGGAAACACGGTGTACCCAGTCCACTTTGTTTCATTTTTCTTAGAAGCTCTCTTCAAATAATCACAATCCACGTTGAAACAAGCAAGATGGCCAGCGCAGTAGGACTTACGGATCTTCAAGTTGTTAGTGTTCTGGATGTTTGTTGTCAGTACCTTACACCAAGGGTGTCCATCGTATCGCTTGTCCATTCCCTCCAAGTTCTTGTCCGCCGCCGCCGAAGATGAGTGGCACGGAGGCAACTCAAAGACAACATCTCCATCGTAAACTACTGGTAGAAATTGCACATGGTGGTGCTTCATGGCATCATGAAGATCCATTGTTGACAACTCATTACGAGAATGACGAATGGTGGCTAGCCGCTTCAAGCAATCCATTATGCTTACTCGGTCAACAGGCGTTGGGTGCATTGGTGGACGTGAATGTGAAGACAACGTAGGACTACTACAAGGGATGTCCCATATAGACTTATGAATATCCATCTCCTGTGATCCACTTGGAGTTGCACATGGTCGCTTTTGAAGTGTCAAGTGAGGGAACTCACCTTCTGATTTGCTAGATAACTCTATGATAGGGTCTAATTTCTCAACCTTCACTTTCCGGATGAGTGCACTGTTTTCTAGCACGACAGACACTTCAAGAGGAGCAATAGGTGATATTGAACCAGATATATAAGGCATATCTACAGTCAAATTATTTGACTCTCGACTTAATATCTCCGTGGATGCAGCTAGCAAGGATAGAGGGAGACCATACGCCCTATAATTTCCCGATGGTAGATACCAACAATGACCTTCTCCGGAGACAGACCTCACAATACGGATAGATTGCAATAATTCACCTGATTCAGACTTCTTCTCTTCTTCGACATAGATTGACGACTCTAAGAACCTAAAGCGGACATGAAGGAGGTGACTATATATTGTAGTACATTTTCCATCCTCTACCGGGAAAACAAGTGGGACCTGATGACCATCTACTTGAATGCAAGCCATTGTGTCACTTTGCTATGTGAAGACAAGAAATGGAGACAATCAATCTATGAGTCAGCTTTAACTACAAGTAAGGTTCTTGAAACACTTGACCATGTTTTTTTCTTTTATCCTCATTCTCTAGAGAAGCTAACCTAACAGAAGTTGGTGGCCTACAATTTTCTCCAATCATAATTATTACTTGCCCCGCCACCAAGGTGAAGGCATCCAGTACTAACCGGCATCCTATCAACAATCAATAGAGTGCCATATATTGATATTTACAAACAATGTTGAATAAATTTTAATTTTTACCACTTGAATGCATCATGCATAGTTGAGTGGCTCAAGGTCCCTACACACTATTAAATTAAAAAACAAATTATATTAAAATGAACATAGTCCAATTTATATTTTAATAAAAAAAACATAGTAAAAAACTTGCATTATGGACATACATACACCATTTGGAATGGACTTGTTAATGCATGTGTGAAGCCTAAAATTTTCAAAATCCTTTTCACAACTAAACCTTCAAAATTATTCACTTTTTTAATCTTTTTTAATCCACATTTTATTCTAAAGTTCAAGGGGAGCCAATAAACGAAGGAGATTTTGTAGACTTAACATAATTGAACACCTTGGTCCTACATATAATTTAATGTGTGTAGGCGTTAGGGGTAGATATAATTGAATGTGTATAGGCGGTTTAGAGTATTTAGTAAGATATAATTGAATAAGTATCCCGAGATATAATTGCATGTGTGAAACTTGTTTTGTACAATTTCAAGTCATAATTTACACAAAAATAGTAATTGTGCGATTCAATTGTAATTATCTTTAATGCAAGAATGCAGACATTAACTACTTATCAATGCAAGGGATGAAGGGCAGTTGGAGGTACTTTGTCATTGACGGCAAGTTTGAAATCTTGGCAACCGGCTCATTTATATTACCGGAGTGAAGGCATGTGTCAGCGTAGTTATTAATGTTAGTGAAAGCCGCCACAGCCAAGCTTTTCAAGCATAAATAGAGGACTATTTCCTATAATCAGTCTTTCTAATGTCCACTATGTCGCTAGTCATTTCCGTTCGGAGACCGATTGATTATGATTTTTGAGAGTTTCAGTGTAGTTCGTTGCACCCCATGCTTTCTAGAAATGATAGCTTTTCAGTAGTTTCTCCAGCTATAAAAAAAAAGCGTAGAAAGTGTAGGCCGATATATTTCTCGTCTAGTAAGGCCCTTGCGAGATTAAAAATGACTAGAGCGAAGAAGGTAGTGTCTAAAACAACAAATGTAGCGCTTGGTGATCCGCGGAGAATTCTTCGTTTTGTAGGAGGAGAGAATGCCGGTCATGACAATGATGAAGTTCTAAGTCTAGGAACACTTCAAGAGGATTTCCAAGGTACTAATGATGCTTACAACGCAACACTTCACGAGGCCGTTCCAACTGTGAGTCCTTCCATCTTCCATTCTTTTTCTTGAGTCTTAGACAGATTAGGGAGATACTTCACATTTCAAATTTTTGTTTTGCATTTGCAGTAGAGATGTAACCAGACTGTGGATTTCAAATTGTGATCAAAGGTAGGATTAGGGTTTACGGATAAGTGTTGGAACATAAAAAAAATTCTATTTAAGTTCTGATGCTTATAGTGGTATCACCTACCTTTATGGTTTTGACGTTTTAAAATTTTACAATATATATCTTTTGTTTCTGAGAGATTCATGAGATTTGAAAAAGCCTTCATGTAATTCAATACTAAAAGATCTAAGAGGTTCAATATGCGTGATAGATAATCCTAAACTGAAAGAACCAGCCGTGAGTGCGGTTTAGAGTTAGGATAAATTTTGATGGAGTCACTTCATCAGGAAATTGATCAAGCAATGCTCTCAAGTGGAAACTTCTATGCACAGTGTGGAATCTAACATAACTTCTAATTTTGGACCAACTGAAGCAACGGAGAATAGAAACATTCCTCCTATTCCACATGTTTTGCGGGTGACGTCCGAACCTGCTCCACCCGATTCCTATCCACCTCCACGTCGCAGCCACCCCCAAGTTGTAGTGCAATTGTACATGTACCTCAAATTTTTGATGAAGGTAAGAGTAAAATCTCACTTCCATTTCTTTGATCTTTGCTGCCTGTAGGAGAGTACAAAGATGAACCTCCGAAGTCGCCCCCACGAGGATACAACTGCGCAGCAACCAAGAAGGTCAGCCAAATCTCCTCGGCAAGCAAACCAGGTAAGAATATTGAGGTTTAGGCGGTTGTTTTCTAAATCTTTGTGATGCTTGTGTTGCTGCACCATAATCTGGAAGTTGATTCCCTGGAAGGCTAAGTCCCTGGACTGCCATCTCCGAGGCCCCGAGATTCAGTCTCCGATGCTTTGGACTGGGGTGAGATGACGGAAGTTTGTTGAAACATCTTTTGACCTGATATGGTCTTGACTTCCGTTGGCCTTGCTGTTGATTCGTGCTCTCGCGGCCTTGCTGTTGATTGACTTGATTCGTGCTCTCGTGGATCTTGAAGTGAGATCTTGTTGCTCTCGCGGTTGAATTGATTGCAGTTGAAAGAGGCTCGTGCTGGACTGATTTCGCAATGCACTCGGATCTTCGACAGGTTTCAAATTCATTGTCACGTTCACTGTATCCGATTTTGGTAGGTCTAGCTGGCGTTGTCCATGGCCTAGTCGGATCCGACTAATGCTTGGGCGGCACCAGCTGGACCTAGAAAAATAGGTACCTGTTAACGTGACTGGGGTGACTAAGTCAGTTCTTTGGGTGCATTAGTGCGTCAACTAAGATTGCAGAGGTGAATTCCTGAATGATCTAGACAAACAGCGGGAGAATCTTCAGGTGCTTGATCTCATCGTCGGGCACTTGAATGGCCTTCTGGGGCACAATAACCAAATCGTCTTTGGTTGCACTCAAGTCATGGCGGCTTTTTCTAAGGCAGTTGAACTTCCCTTAGGTATGAGAATCCCTTACATTAGAGGATAACTTCATTTGTTCAGCTTGTAAATAAAGCTAATCTTGCCTCATTCATTAATCTCGCCGTTCATTTCCTAAATCCAATGCCTTAATTTAACAACCAATGCTTTAATATTGAAAGTGCATGCGTCCTATTCAAAAAATACTGGAAGTCACGTTCACGGGTACCGATTTCCACAGGTCTAGCTGGCGCCACCCAAGGCCTAGTCGGATCCGACTTATGCTTGAGAGTCACCTGCTGGACCCACGGGAATTGGTACCTGAGAACGTGACTGAGGTGCATGACTGAGGTGCATGACTGAGGTGTGTGACTGAGGTGGTGACTGACGCGCGTGAGCTAAGGTGCGTGACTAAGGTCTTGTGACAGAGGTGCGTGACTAAACTGCGTGAGGGTCGGTGCCTGAGTGAAGTGCGTGTCTAAGCTTTTTACAGTCAGTCACGTTCACGGGTACCGATTTCCATAGGTCTAGCTGGCGCCACCCTCGGCCTAGTCGGATCCGACTAATGGTTGGGAGTCACCTACTGGACCCACGAGAAATGGTACCTGAGAACGTGACTGAGGTCTTGTGACTGAGGTGCGTGATCTGAGCTGCGTGAGCTAAGGTGCGTGACTGAGGTGCGTGACTGAGGTGCGTGAGCTAAGATTAGCAACTGAGGTGCGTGACTGAGTTGCGTAAGCTAAGGTGTGTAACTGAGGTTCATGACTGAGCTGTTTACAAGTAGTCATGTTCACGGGTACCGATTTCCACAGGTCTAGTTGGCGCCACCCTCGGCCTAGTCGGGTCCGACTAATGGTTGGGAGTCACTTGCTGGACCCACGAGAATTGGTACCTCAGAATGTGATTGAGGTGCGTGACTGAGGTCTTGTGACTGAGGTGCGTGACGCTTGGTGAGTGACTGAGGTACATGAGCTAAGGTGCGTGAGATCGGTGCGTGACTGAGCTGTTTACAGGAAGTCAAGTTCACGGGTACCTATATCCATAGGGCTAGTTGGTGCCGCTCAAGGCCTAGTGGGATCCAACTATTGCATGGGAGGCACCTACTGGACCCACGAAAAAAGGGACCCACTAATGTGACTTGGGTGCGATAATACATTTTGGACTGCGTGAATTAATCCTAGAGTGTGAAATTTTCCCTTTGGTGTGTAAATTCATCACGGAGTGCGTGATGAAATCTTTTACATTTTAATCATATCATTTAAGCTTTTATGATTGAGTATTTAATAATTATTAATTTTTTATTCTTTTCCATTTTTTTCCTTATCCATTTTTTTTCTTTATCCATTTTTTTCCTTATCCAATTTTTTCCTTATCCAATTTTTTCCTTATCCAATTTTTTCTTATTATTCTAGAAAACTAAATTTTCCTTCATGCATTTTATGTGTACCGTCCATCTAAAAATATCTCCATGTCCATTTTTCAACCTAAAATAGGGGCGGTTTTAATATTTAGAAGAAAGATAAACTCCTTTCAATATTATTAGAATTCTAGATCTTCTAACACATTATAGATTAGGCTCCCATGTAAATGGTCCTTGTCATTGAACGTCTTGACAATTTTTCATGCACATGCAAATAAAAAAAAATTTGAGCTTCAAGTACTAATTTAGTTTGTTTTCTACTTCCAGATACAGTCCAATACTGGAAATATTGCTCACGCTTCACCAATCATGGTTCAAAATGGCATGGTCCCTATTGGTGATGTGGTGGGACCATCTCAAGTGAAGCTGCCACTAACGAAGGCAAATGCTGACATTGAGATTTCCAGTGACAAATCGGGTGACAAAGATGATGACCTTGATATGGTAAGCTTCAATGACATCATGGATGGTGCCGATCGCGCGGTTGACCAATTTGAAGAAGAACCTGTAGCTAGTCATATTTCAGCCCCTTAGTCTCGAAAACGGAAGGCACCCGTCTTCTCAAATGAGAGCTCTAAGACAGACTATAGCTCATCGAGCGAGTCATGTACTTCAGTTGGTGACAGTATTAATACCTTTTGTAGTTGTGCGACCAAAGCCCTTGTAGGCAGGCATGAGGTGGTGATCATCCACCTCAATTCAGATGAGGATGAAGATGTTGATGTTGATTCCTTTGGATTGGAATTGATATCTATTGAGAGCTGGTAGATTACCACAAGTTCATTACAGACCTATTGAGTGATGGTTATTTATACTTAGATCATTGAATCATCTTGTCATTGAACTTTATGCCTTTTACAGTGAAGCATGGTTTTCATGTTTTTATTATATCTCAAACTTTGTACACAGTTCTCTGATTGCATTCATTTCAAAATTTTGAGTCTTTTTAAAAATGATGTTGCAGATGGAATCCTATCAATCAAACTCAAGAGGAGCGTATATTGGAGACCCCAGGGACAGATGACACCACTCAGCCAGAAATTGGGGTTCAAGACGAAGGGGATGTAATGGATGATGATGCTGGTGAGGATGAAGAGAAACAACTTCTTGAAAATGAGCTCCGCCTCATTCAAAAGGTGGACTCCGTGGCAACACTTGCGTCTTTGCAGATGCAACCTGAGAAACTATTCCGTTTTTCTATCCCTTTGTGTAGGCTAGTGGCGATGCCAATGGTCCGACCGACATTGTCTTGCAACATAAAAAAATTGGAGCAGGAGTTCTATCATGGGTACCGACCTGGAGCTACCGCCCTCTACGTTTCCACAACGAACGAGGCAGGTGAGAGCATGGATTTCACAGATGAAGAGATGAGCACTTGGGGACCGCTTTGGAAAAAAGCAAATGACGAGTTTATAGAGCACGTCAATTCACATGCGGAACTGCAGTTTCTAAAGAATGCTAAGCTCTTCGTATGTGACGGAAACCATCGTCTACGAGCATGGATGAGTCATATCCTTAGACTACATCAAACAGAGGAGGTATGGCACATAGCAGTGGATTGTATAGTTCTCAACACCAAAGGTAAAGTCGAGCTCGTCATGCAGGTCATGCATGACATAAACAAGTAAGTTGATTTTCATACAAATTAATCACTTATATGTTTTAGTAGATTTGTATTGACTTAATACTTTTTTGCTATGACATGATTGAAAAGAAAATTCTAATTGAAATTTTGCAAATACAGATCGACTGAGGACTCCCATGTGAAGACCAACTTGGTTCACACATTGTATAGGGTGCAAAAGTACAGCCTTCTACCCTTGCACAAGTTCCTGGAGATGTTGAGGCCATCAGAAGTGAAGAAATGTATGGTACCAAGTACTAGGAAAATGTGGTACTCGATGCCGACTGATGTTTTCACAGCTTTCATGTTTCGAGTAAGATTTTGATTCTAAAACTTTTTTCTTGGAAATTATTTTAATGTACAGTAATATTTTTGGAGGGGGGCCTGCTGTTGTCTTCTTTAAATTTGGTTAATGAAATAGGGTTCATTGCAGCAAGAGATTTCAGTTGCAGTGGATTTTGCTGGACGAAAATACACTGAGACGACTCCAGTGGACGAGAGAAGCGAAATTGGCATTGCAAATGCCATGAGAATGGGGGCAAAAGAGAAGGCAAACAAGTTGTATATGAAGATGATGAAGTTACTAGCTGTGGCTAACCTCATGAATGGTCCACAATTCTTAGAAGAGGTAAAAAAAATTTTACATAAATCTTTTAGGATAAGCTTGTACTTTGATTTTCATTTTTTATTTTAAGTATAAATGTTGTAATTTTTCAGGTCGAGAGGCACTGGAGTAATAATGAAGCCCCTGAGATGACACTCGAGAAATTGCAACTAATAGCTACTTGCCACACTACTCCTCATCACAAGACAAAGTTGTTAAAGTGGTGGAATGCATCGCTACCGTCTTGTGAGGCTTGGAAGTTTCCGGCAAAGCCAGTTTCGGAGACACTCCTTGGGCCTTTCTTGAATAAATGCATATGGTGGGCTGGGGTAAGTGCTTGGAAATTAGTTTTCATAAGTTTTGATTTAATTCATATTTTTTTTATTAAACAACGTTTTCTTTACTTCATTTACACGTACAAGACTTGGTAGAAGATGAATCTAATTTATGTGTTATTTCTTGAAGATCGAAGATGCAACGGTGGAGTACTTCGAAGGGGTGGTGAGAGACGATAATATTCCAATCAACATGGACGTTCCACAACGCCCTGAGCTCCTAGTGGATTACGTGGAAGGATGGAAGAGGAAGATTTGGGAGCAGGGTTTTATGGCACATTTAAAAGGAGCAAACTATTTCAAGAAGGGTGATTCCTTCCTGAATTTCGAGGGCTCTAGCCAGGCAATTCGCAGAGTTCTTTTCCGGTTTGTCTTTTGAACTTCCCATGAGTCAATTACATAATTAAAGATGAAGGTTGTACATTGCAATTTATGAACTTTAGGTACTAGCATAATATTGGTTAGAAAAATGACTTGAAATCGAATAGTGTACAAGAAATTAGGAGTCCAGCTAGTACCTTTGAGACCATAGTCGGATGTCACTAAGGTCTTCAAGATACCAGGTTGACCTCCAATTTTTGGTATGAAATGGGTTTCTATTTTATTTTTCTTTATTCCAAATTATCTTTCTATGTTTTGTGGCTACTTAGTCATAAATTATTTATTGTATTCTTTGCTTGGGTTCACTTTTGAAATGAGTAGTTCCAATGAGGTGTACCAAAAGTAGGGGGTCCAGGTAGTACCTGCAAGACCTTCGTCGGATCCGACTAAGGTCTTAGAGGTACTACCTAGACCTCCTACTTTTGGTACACAATTTTTTTTTTTTTTTTTTTTTTTTTACATATATTTTTTTTCACATCGTTATTTAACTTTTTATTTAACCTATTTCCTTAAGGTATTTCAATTTTTTTTGGCTCACATTTCTATATGCAACAAAAATAATTTGTTTTTGGTAGAGGTTGGAACTTATATGTAATTCCTTTTTTCCCTTGACCTTCAGGTATTTCAAGTTAGAGCTTCTACCAAAGGGTGCAATTTCCCAAAGTGATCTTCCTCCTTTTTTTTGTCTACATGGCTTGATTGTAGTTCGGCAGATTGCATGTATACTACGAACCAACTTCAAACGTTCACCACAGCTCATCTCAGTGGAGGAGGGTGGTATTTGGAATGCCACATCACCTTCATGCCATCGTCGGAAGTAGGGTACCGGAAATCATTTGAGGGACTTGGTGCCATTGACTTGGACGTTGAGGAGTTTGTAGGCCTTAGTGAGAGACAGAAGAGGAGGGCCATCACAAGGAGGGAGCACAATGACAGAAAGAAGGAAGCTCGGGAGAAAATTATCTTCAACACGAAGGAGAAGAAAGAGGCCAACAGAATTGCAAAGTTGGCAGAGAAGGAGCAAGAGAAGGAAAAGGAAAAGGAAGAGAAGGCAAAGGCGAAAGGCAAGAAGAAGGTGGACTCGAAAGCCCCAATTCCAACATCTTCTACAGTGGATCAAGTCTCGCAAATGCAAGGCACGTCTCAAGTTGGAGTGAAGAGGAAAGCCCTCTCGCAATTGATTGAAGACGTCATCACTCACGGGACCCAAGCTCTTGTCCTTCTTGAAGATGAGGGGGATGACACAGAGGATTTAATCCTTAACATCTCTGTTGATGACCTTGTGGATGACATGCGGTCTCCTAAGCCGACTTTGTATGCACAAGTTGTGGATTTCTTGAAGAAGGTAATATTTTGTCGTTTTTAATAGCAATCCTATTTTTTGACTTCAATGACATGAGAATCATGTGAATTCATAATTAATTTCTTTGAATGCAATTTTATTGTAGGTATCACCAGGGAAGTCTCGATTTTTTGATGGTGTAGTTAATCGAAGGCTAGGGGTGGATCTCATCTTCCTCGATTGTCCGGAGAATCTACCGGTTCCAAGGATTTCCAGTGCAAAAAATGAGGTTTCAGCATGGAACGAAGACATTGAGTACGAGGCTATGCAATCAGTATTTGCTTTTTCAGAAAGGCATCTACAGGACCATGGATGTTTGATAATTATCCACTCATTCTCTATGGCTTCCAAAAGCGCAATTAAGGATTGTGTGAGATTTACCCAATGTTAAAGAAGAAGGAGTGGTTGGGCATGAATCGCTTGCACTTGACTTCGGCATTGGACAACACAACCACGGTAAGTATAATGCCAAATTTTTAGCAAAATGATGTTAGTTTATAATTCATTTTGTAATTCAATTCTTACATTTGGGGGGGGGGGATGCTTGCAGATGCAGAAGTTTTCAATTACCCTTTTTGTGAAGGATTTGGGTGCGAAAGGGAAATCCAACTTTTCTTTCAAATACATACATATGATGAAGAGTGCAGGTCTTGACATTGGACGTGACGATATCTTGATGAACTTCACCAAAGACAGCGACTTGGCGATGGATGGCCCTAAGCCATGGCGTGGGGCTCGTGAAAAAGACCCTCAATTTTTTCAACTCCTTCTTGAAGCCACAACTGATGAAGGAGATGTAGTGCTAGATTGCACTGCAGCTACAAGTGCAAATTGAATACTTGAACCACGGATTTGATTTGAAATTTGTAAATGCATCATTCAACTTATTTATTTGGTGTTATTCAATTTGGACAGGTGCATCTATTACCGCTTGTCGTGGTACAGGGCGTCACATTGTGACGTTAGAGGAGGATGGGGACATTTTTAAAGCCATCCTTGACCCCATGAAGAAGTCTATTTCGGTTGTAGCTCCAACCGACAACCACTAGTGGCAGTTGAGGAATCTGAAGATCCAGACGTTATGCCCATTGTAGCTCGCAAGTTCGCCCGGAAGACACCATTGAGTAAGTAAGTTTGCAACTTTTCTATATTTCCTTTTTTCCAAATCATGTTTGACGTTTTGCAATCTAAAATTGTTTCACTTCTACTTGTAGTCTTCGACGATTGACATCAGTAGGTGGATTGATGAAGACACAAAGACTTCTCTTGAGTCCAGAGAAGCCTTTTCATCTTCTTGTCTATGCCGAGCAGATGGCATCGGCATTTGCAGAGTTTGGTTGTTCTAAACCAAAACGCTGTAAAGATACATATGCTTTGAATGTTTTGCATTTTATAGATGGTAGTGCATGTGAGGGTAGAGAGACTTCAGAGTCATCATCATCTATGACTGACGCTTCTACGACGACGTCCACTGCCACTTAGACTCTTGAGATTCACATCTCTTGAGTTGAACTATTATGTGTGGATTTTTATTATGATTGGATTTGTGTGTTTTATGATTATATCTTGGATGCTTGTTATTTGAATTTGAATTTTTTACACCTACATGACTATTGACAATAATCACAATTTATTCTCTCCTAAAACATCATCCACATACGTTTGCAAGTTCCTCAAATTCCATTATAATGACTCTATATTTGCTGAAATTTAAATATTCTAAATCCACGGTCATAGGTACCAAACTTGTTTTTTCTTTGCAAAAAATTCCCCGCTCACAGGCTCACATGCTAGCAACCCTGCTTATGTGTACACTCAAGTCTCTTTAATCTAACCCTCCTTAAATGACATTCTAGAATATTGTGAACACTTGCCATACTATCCTTCCTTAGAGCACACTTACTCGCATTCAAACTATTTGATGTGTAGTATGACAACTTCCTAGTAGTCAAATTAACTCTATAAGGACATTGAGGCTAAAAAATGTTTGATGCATGACTTTCAAAGTTATTGTAGAAATGATGAATGCACCTATTGGTCCAAAATCAAATCATTTTTGGCAAAATACATTAGTAATAGGTCTCATTCTTCTGGGATTAATCTCGTAAAGATGCTACAGATCTAAAAGGTCTAATGGATGAATTCATTGTAGAAACAAAAAATGCACCTATTGGTTCAATAATTGGAATCTTTTGGTGACTATTTTAGTCATGGAGGATAGCATCCTTCTAGGTTAACATTGAAATGCTTGACCTATGACCATAGAGTTGAAAGTCAGATTTTGTTACTATGTATGCTCCCATTTAGCAACTACATGTGAACAAAAAAATTTGTTCTTATTTTTCAGAGATAAAATTATGTGTCTTTTTTACTTCATAAAAAATTTAGATTTCTTTTATCAAAAATTGATTTAAATTAGATCCAAATTTTTGAAGAAAAATCATATCACTACATGAAAATGGGCCCTTTTGTGACTATAGCTAAATGACTTCTTGCCAAGAATGACTAAAGAATGACTTGGTCCCTCTAATTGCACCAGTGTAGAATGCTCCACAACATCCAAGTCGTCACGTAGTTGTTGGTGTGACATGGGGATGAAAAGTCCACAATGTCAAGACTTCATCCATTGATTTCTATTCACAGTGTTGTTGAACTTTCGATGTAGACTTAGTCAATTCTACCATGGAGGCCAAAGCCAAAATAGAGCAAATTGTTGTCATATATAGTGATTGCGCTTTACTAGAGGGGGACTATGTAATGACTTCCGTGCCACTGCGATTTAGTGATTTGAAGTCATTCGTCAACGCTTCAAAAAGAAATGGAAAGAAAATGGCTACTTTTTTCTCTATAATTTTCTATTATATTTTTTCTTTTTTTTCATTTTCAAATTTCCTTTTAATCTTTTTTCTCTTTTAGTCTCTTCTTTTCTTTTGTATCTTCTTGCTTTTCTTACTTCTTCATTTATCTTTTTCATTAACTGTAAAATTCTTTTCCAATCCCTTCTTCAATTTTGTCTATAACTTTTGATTATGAGTTTCAAAATCTAAAATGGATTTTTGGAGATGAAAGTAAGATTGATTTCCCAATTTGTACTAGTTCAAATTTTTTGAAAAACGTTAATCTACTTCGCTTAAATGACGTCTAAAATATTACTTGTAACACAATTCTTGAGTTTAACATATACTCCTTAAATAATTGTCATTACATTCCTTTTTGCACATGTCAAAACAACTATAAACTGATAGGAAAATAACTTCCCACATTTTTAGGAAGTAATTTGAACCCTAAATCCACATTACTTCCAAATGACTACATAATCACTTGCCATGTGGCAATCCATGTGAATGCTACAAAGACTTCATTGCAACTTCAAAATGACTATATAATGACTTTTGATGTGGTTGTTCACATCAGATGTTTAATGGATTTGTGGTAACTTGAAAATGACTTGAAAATGACTGTCTATGTGGATGTCCACATGGGATGGAAAGAGGAAAGTACTTTCCACATGGCAACATAGTAGCCATTTCCTTGAGCAAAATTTCTTTTATCAATTCAATGATAACTGTCTCTCATCCATTTATACATCGAAGGTACAAATCATTGGTGATAATAAAAATGGAAGTTATGTATAAACTACTTGTTCACTATGACTCCAAGAGGCCTGAGTCATTCTACGGTCAAATATGTCTGGAATGACTGCTGTGAAGTCATATATTGAAGTCATTTATATGGTCATTTTTTGTAGTGTATCAAATACAAAATTATCTCAAAAAATCTAAAAATTTCGCTACATGTGTATATCTTAGTAAAAAAAATATCATAGTATGAATATAATTTCCATGTGATTCTATAATTAGTTTTTAACAAACATTGAAAATACATTCAAAGTTCAAATTGCAATAAAATATTGAATTTTAAGAATATTTTCAGTATTCAAATTTGAATGGAAACTAGAGTAGATGAACTTTATTTCATTAGTAGGGCTCAAATTCAAAATACATCTTTTTTCATCAAGAAATTTGAGATTTAAAGCAACATAAGCAAACAACTTCTCCAAATACACTAAAACAACATATTTCATGATCCATTTTTCTTACTAACTTGAAAAAATTAGATGAAAAAAGGCTTCCAATTTTCGTCCAACTCATTTGATTGTCATCCAAACGGCACGGACGCCATTTGACATCCATGTGCCCTCCATGATCACGGGGGTTTAGAGTGTATTGATATTGTACCGGTGAAGGTGTAATTCAACATTGAGGTGCTGAAATTGAATTTTCCACATCAGATTTTCAGGGGTCCACATCAATCACAGGATGACATGTGACATTTTTTCTTTAAACAAATGACTTAATTTATGCCGAATCTAACCTTTGTTTTAGGGTAGGGTGTCCACTTGACATCCATGGGCTCCAGGATTAAGGGTTTTAGAGTGTATAGAAGAAATACTGTATCGGTGAAGGTGAGATTCAACAGTGAGGTGCTGAAATTGAATTTCCACATCAGATTTTCAAGGGGCCACATCAATCACAAGATGACATGTGACAATTTATTTTTTACACAAATGACTTAAATTTATGCCGAATCTATCCTTTGTGTAGGGTAGGGTGTCCACTTCTCCAAAATGAGAAAAAATGAGAAAAAAATTTTAAAAAAGAAAAAAGAAAAAAGGATGTTGTTACTTTTTACCGCTATTTGACTTTCTCCAAGCGGAAACTCTCCTCTAGAAACACCGTGGACACTGTTTCAAAGGGAAAAAGTCCAGATCCAATGCCGGCGCTCATCATCGTCTCTCCACCCTCGCCTTCAGTTTCTCCTCCGATCTCCCACCTTTCTTCCTGTTTTCCTCCAAATTTTCCTTAGCTACGCAACGCAACGCAACGCATCGCATCGCACTCTCTTCTTACAGGTTAGTTGCATTGTGATCTGCTTCCAACTCTTGTAATTGCAAAATTCGCTTCGCAGGGTCGCTCTCATCCATCCCATCAGCCCTTCTTTTCGATTTCATTGATTGGACAAGGGATCCATTTGATTTCTAGTGCAGTTCGCAAATTCACAGGGTGCAGATTTCAAGGGATTTGTGATGCTAGGTTAGGTCCGTGTAGTAGTACTGCGTCTCTGCGCAATGTTTTGTTGCAATTTTAGGTCATGGCCTCGTTTTCTTTGAGTTGAATGTTTTGGCTTCGATCTTGTGTTTTGAAGGGCGTGGGGATTTCTCGATCCGCATCCTTTATTTCTGCATCGTTTCATCTGATTTGCTAGAATCTGGAGCTAGAATCTCATGTAGGTTTGGATCTGTAATCTCATGAACAATTTGTTTGGGGTTGTAAAGGTAGTCAGTATTGTTTCTTCATATTCGGAATTAGCTTGCAGTTGTCTGAAATTAGGTTAGAGGTTCCGTCTTCAATTGTTTGGTTATGTAAAGTTAGATATTATTGTTACCTCATATTTAGAATTAGATTTTAGTTGTATTTGATGAGGTTATAGTTGACTGTCTGGAAGTAGTTTAGAAATACTATTACGATTTAACGAATTAAGTAAAAAAGAAATAAAGGAGAAAGCAGTCGGGTATGGTGGTTCATGTCTGTACTTATTTCCTGGATTTTAGAGAGTTCAGTTATACAAGTTTTGAATGGAACTTTATTCAACCTGGCTGATTGTTCCCAAGAGTTTAAAGAAAGAGTTGCCTCTACCAGTAGCTAAAAATTCAACATTCAAGTGTCTAAGGTTAGAGAAATTGGCTTTGATAGGTTCTAAACATTAAGTTGGAAGGACCATAAGAATTGGTTGCATGATGACTTGCTACATGTCAGGTTAACGTATTAACTAGCTTAATGATTTCCAAAGACACCTGTGGGCTCATTTCTGAACGTTTGTATTTGGATCATGACAATCATGAATTGTCGGTATTTCTCTGAACTTGTTTTGAATGATTCAGACAACATTGATTCAACTTAAGCTGTAAAATGGAGCCTTATTTTGGATATCAAGCGTGTTGAAGCGATGCTATTCCTTTTACTTTCTTTTTTATCTGCTCTGATAGATTTTGCATACTTCAAAATTTGCAGTTTCAGACTTCTGCTTGGAGAAGGCTTGAACTATTTGGAGGAGGCTTGGACTACTTGGAGAAGCACTTGAAGGGTCTACATTTCACACGGATGGTCCAAGGGCTGAGGTTTTAGTATAAAGTAAGAAAGGCAAACCTTCGTCCACATATTTTTAGTGGATTCCTAACAGTATTGTTATCTGGTTCTGTGGGCAATGGTTACAGTACTCCCATACCTTATTAATGTCACCCAAACTGCATGTGATTATATGGAATTTCTGACAATTAATTGTGCTGCATGTCAAAGTGACATTAAAAAAATCTTTGGGATCATAGGAGTCTGGAAGGTGATGGTCTAGAATCCTTTTCATACTTATCAAACTCCTTATTATTTGTATGTAACCTTCTTGTGACCTAACGGAGAGACACAAAGTAAGTTTTGGTCTGGGTACATGTGTTTCTAAAGTTTCGTGAGAATGGTGACAATGTGTTTCTAAAGATTTTAGAGAAGTGAAATTATATGTTTCAGATTACTATCATTTATATCTCCATAATGTCTCTAGTTGATCGCTACGCTATACTCATAATACCTTGCGGGTTAAAGGCAACGGTATCATTTATTTCATTGGCTAATTAAAAGTGGATTATTATCCTTAATCCTCCTCTTGATTTTAAGTCTTTGATCAAACAAAAGTTCCGATCTAGTCATTTTTAATCGATTCAGTTTTCTTTATTCCAATAAGTCTAATAATGCTCTTCAGCCTCCCAGCTCTTTTTAGCAATTTTCAGTCCATATTGGCTGTAGCTGATTCTGTACCCGCTACTGAAGAGTAGCTCCAATCGTCATATTAAAAAATATGGCAGAATTTCATGAGATTGACACTCTGTATCTGTCTGAATACAACCTCACATCTCTACCAGTCTTATTTTTTTAGAGCTCTATGGAGTTGAATGCATTATCATAACGTTCTTGAACAAAGCATTCTTCATCTTCTATAGGAATCTTTATTGCTCATAAGTAACTTTTATCTTACTCATAAAGGTACCTGCTTAGCTCCCATGAGTTCTTCTCCATTCTCTCCTAGTGATTTGATTCTTCCATCATTTTCTCCATCCTTGAAGGAGCTCTTTGTATGACGTAGCTCTTTTGAAGTCTTCACTTGATGTCTTCCTCCAAAAGGAGTTTCTTCTAATTGTTTTTTAGAATGTCAAAACATGATACTTTATGAATACAACCATTCCAGTTTCATGCTTTGGCTCCTATGAGTTCTTCTCTATTCTTTCCTAATCAATTGATCCTTCCACTATTCTCTCCATCGTTGTACTAGCTCTACTTAAGCCTTTACACTAATTCTTTCTCCAAAAGGATAGACTTCCAATTTGTTCAAGGATGTCATGATCAAACCATGCTATATCTTCGAATTTGACCTTCCTGTTTCATGCTTTTGCACAGAGAACTAATGCTGTATGCCTATTTCCCCAGATTAAAAAGGATTTCTGCTGTGGTGGACCTGCAATGAAGTACAGACGGTCCAAGCCGCATGTAGCAGCCACAGCGATCCAAGCGGCGTATCGAGGCCACCTGGTGCGCAAGACACAACCTCTGAAGCTTCTCCGCATCATCCGAAGCGTGCGAACGGAGCTTCAGAGGCTGGAGCACCAACTCGCAGCCGACCCCCGTTTGTTCGAGACTCTGCGGAGGGATCCCACGGAGAGGCTGAAATGGAGCGAGGGAGGGATGGCGCTCCTGCTGCAGCTCGACTCCATGCAGGCAACTTTCATTTATTTGTTTCTTTATTCTTATTCTTCGTTCTTTACTGGGGTGTTTCTGAGAATTCATTAGAGGCTACCAATTGGGGCGAATTCTGTTATTTCTGTAGCTACCATATAGGTTCTGGCGATTTTACAACGAATTTTGTCTAAGAGTTTATAAGAATATCATCACTAACTGAAAAAATTATTTGATAATAAGTAACTTCATGTAAAGCTTTTGAAAATACCATGGCAATGCACTCAGTTTGTTGCCTAAAAGCTTTGAGATTTTACAAATGTTTCTATTCTATAGTTACATATTCACGAACGAGGGTCTCTGAATGCAGGGAGTGCACCCGGTGGTGCGAGTGCAGCGTAAGAGTCTGACTAAGGACGTGATTCTGTACCAAGAGTATATAGATTCTGCGGGGAAAGGAGCACATTTGCCTTATGTTCCACCTCCAGGGCAGGGCCTGCCTCAAGTACCTCCATTCAATGTAATGCATAACCAACAAGGAGGGCATTCTACCACAAGTTACACTTCTTATGCAGCAACGCAGCAGGCTGGTAACCCTCAGGCTCATGTTCCCTACGTTCCAACAGGTCCAGGTCGCGGTGAGCGTCCTGCCAGTCAATTTCCTGTAGCCCCAGAGAAGACTTATTATCCTCCAGCTCAAGGTGTGGCTTGTGAATCCTTAAACCTTATGTTTTGGCTGCAGGGAACGCTGTCACTCCTTTGGCTTGGCTTGTTCCTCTTGAACATGCTCTTCTTTCTTGTTTCTAAGTTCATAATGTTTTTCGGGGAAAGGAGTTTTGACCTCCTTAAGGTTTCAATATTGATGCTCGGTGAATCAGGTTGTAGCGTTGTAACCTGGGTTGCAAATTAATGGGTTTGAGGTTGGCATATGAGCATGTTTCATGTTTCCATAATCTTTTCATAGTTTCTCATACATGCTTTTTTTGTGGATCAGGCAACCCTCGATATGAATATGATACACGTTTTCCTCCAGGCACAGAGCCTGACGTAATAGACCTCTTCAGGAAAGCAGATGTGGATGGAAGTGGAGCCATTGATACCATGGAGCTGCAAAGAATTCTATCACTCAAGTTCTTCAATTTTAGTCGGAGAACTGTGCGCCTGATGCTCCACCTTTTTGCCGACAATACCACTGTTAGTTCCAGGTAACCGGACTTCTGAGCTCTTGCTTCCAGGGCATGTCTACTTTTCATTAGCTCCTTAGCTGAATGCAGACCATTTCTGTAGAGATGGGAATCGAGCATTGGATATGGATATATCACATGATCTTGTTCTTCATGAGCACCATTTTTAAACAAAATCCAACCATGTAGGTTACATGCAGGTTCTGTCAAGTGATGTGAAAATAAAGTCTCATTAAGGAAATAATGTCCCTTGGCACTAATGTGCACAGCCATGTTATTTCTCATAAGAAGGCTGTACTTTCACGTTGCGTAGTCCAAAAAGTACATGGAGTTTTGTAACATCGTCACAATCAATTGTGTTGCATGTAAAAGTTGTTACACAACTTGGTGAACCCTTTTTACGCTTGTTGAACTTATTATTATCACTCATATGCAGCTTCTTATGTTGTAACAAGAGATAATGAAAGTACAATGAATGCAACTTCTTATGATGTAACAAGAGATAATGAAAGTATAGAGTGCATTTTGAGTTTGTTCCCTAAAATTCGATGATCAAGTGATAATCAAGTGATAGAGAACATGATATGAAAGAGGTGTAGCTGTAATTTTCATATTCTCTACTAGAGTATGAAACTTGCCACCAAATTGGGCACAACGCACTACTTTTTTCTTCTAAGTACTAGGCCCTTTGTGGAGTTTGGGAATGTTATTTTGAAATCGCCTTTGAATTCTTCATGCGAGCTCTGACACCCCTTTTGATAAGAGGAAATTTCCATGACTGCTCCAATAGCTTGACTGATATCAATCTATTCCCCTACCCGTCAAATCGATATTAATCTGTCTGATTTTCACTAAATGAATTAAAAGTGCTCTTGATAACCTAAAGTCATGTGATTTATGTTGCAGATTCAATATGATCCAACAGATTGGTTGATACCAATCTGACCCTCCCTCCCTTATCCATCCGATCAATTTCAATCTGACTGGTTTGCACTTCATGGAAAGCGCTCCTGAAACCTGAAAGTCATTTGATTTTTGATGTAGTTAAACCTGGCAGATTGATATCGATTGGATGGGGTGGGGGAGGGGAGGACTCAGTGTTGCAAATTGAGATTCAAAGTCATGTGATGTTTGGATTCTAGATTTGTTTGTGAATTTTAGACAACATGGAAAATTTTGTGGTGTTTGTGTTGTAGATTGGGACTCAAAGTCATGTGATGTTTGGGTTGCAATTTGGGACTAAAAGTTATATGATGTGTTTAGAAGTTATGTGATGTGTTTAGAAGTTATGTGATGTTTAGGTTGCTAATTGTGACTAAAAGTTTTTGTGATGTTTGTGTTGGAGATTGGAGCTAAAACTGATGTCACGTTTGTGTTCCAAATTCGGATTGAAAGTAATGTGATGTTTGTGTTGTGATAATTGGGACTGAAAATCATGTGATGTGTGTTGTAGATTGGGACCGGGTGCATTTGTGAAGCTTTGGAGGGAACTAAGGAAATGGCAACGGACATTCAAAAGCTTCGACATCAATGGTAATGGGACCATTGATTTAAATGAGTTGAGGGAAGCTATGTTAAGCCTAGGAATTGGAGTAACGCCCCAAGTGTTGCAACTTCTCATGTTCAACTATGATCGGACAGGTCAAAACTCTAGCATCGCCTTCGGCGACTTCATTGAGTGTGGATTGATTGTGAAAGGCCTAACAGAGAAGTTCATCTGTCATGATCCCCAATACACTGGTGCCGCAAAAATCGATTACCAAACATTTATGATGATGGTCTTGCCCTTCATTGTTGCTTAGTGCAACTCTTGTAGACATATACAACATTCTACACTAGTGTAGAATGTGTCCCTTGAACAGTGTTGAAGCACCCAAGAATATCAGCTCAAAAGTCAAGAATCATCTTTGCTATGAGTCAAGAAAATGTGTTCAGCTCATCCTTTTGAAGTCACATTCTTCCTAGATATATCTTGGTGACTGTCCTTAAGGTTAAATGGGACCTTAAAATGGGAGGCTCTTGACTTGGTTATGAATGTTATGTATCTGAACCCACTGGGCTCACTGATCGTTAGTCATTGCCCAGCTTGTGCAGTAGAAAGTGCAGCCGGGTTATTACAGTTGTGTCTTGTAATCTGAGAATAGGATGGCAAACAACTGTACCAACGCTTAGGAAATTCTGACCAGGTGCCCAACTTTGCAAGGGCTGCAGAAACTAATTTGTTGTCGTGTTTGCTAATCCCTATAACATGAAACAAGTTGTATTTACAGTGACGTAGTATTCTAAAGCTTAATGTTAATGAAGCAAGGAATCATGAATAAAAGACTCTACGTGCATTGTCACATTCATTATAAAAACATATGCAAGGTTCTTAGTGAGCAGCCAGGGTCGGTCTTTGTCTTGTAGTTTTGGTGTGGACCTGAGGTTCCTCATATGCATTTCCCTGTCTTACTTTCCCCTGTGAGTGACAAACCTGTGACTTTCCCCTGTGTCACAGATTTGTCACTCACACAGCTGTAAAAGTCATAGGTTTGTCACTCACAGGGGAAAGTAAGACAGGAAAATGCGTGTGTTACGGAGTACGTTTTAAGGGTAATGTTCACGAAGAAAGCAAGGAGTCCCAAAATGAAGAATCTACAATCACAGAAATAAACATGCAAGACTCTCCAGGGTCTGTCTCCGTCCTGTAGTTTTGGCACCGCCCCAAGTTTCCATATCCAAGGTTGTTGACGAACCTCCTCCAGAATGTTTTATGTTGAGCTTAATGTTCATGAAAAGCAAGCAAGCAAGCAATCACATGTTCGAAGAGTGACAACAACTTTCAAACCTGTGAAGGCTCGAAGCTGTCTTCAATTCAACGGCTCAGGAGGGTATCCAATTGGACTGACAGACTCACGGCTGAGTGCATACGGGCGATCGGGACTCGTTTCCCGACGGATCGGCATGGTGCGCAGAATAGAAGGAATGCGCTCGACAGGTTCGATTTCATCCAGCTCCTTCAGCGTGGCTTCGCGCTCCTCCTGCGTCACTGGAACACTGAACCTCCGGGATTGCCCTGTTCTCTCCCCTTTCTCGATCGGGGCCTTGCCCAGGGTCAAGTCCGGCTGCTGCAGCTTCGTCTCGCTCCTCGTCCTGCTGGAGCTTTCGCTGCCTTCGGGGGGCTTGGACTTGGCCTTATCCGCCATGGATTGAAGGAGAATTGAGGGTGAAGTAATGCACTTGCACAATCACCTGTCAATACACGCAAGCTCCCCTCCGATCAGCACACCGTCAATCAAACCTTCCAATGCATCAAACCCTAAATTCAAGATTTTAGTGAATGGCAAATTCTTGAACCCGTAGGAAAGGGAATGGCGATAGAGTGTTCTGGCGTTTCAAAGATTGATTGATGTTTCAGAAATTGACCACCATTTTGAAACACTGGATAATTGATTATGAATTACTACTCCCTCACAATCACCTATCAATACGTGCAAGGTCCCTTCCGATCAGCACACATTTCCTTCCCATGCATCTTTGAAATTCAAACCCTAATTGCATTCAAATCCTAATTCAAAGATGGACTTTTCATAGTTTCAATTACCAGCAGTGCCTAATTCCATCTTTGTCGAAGAAATTCCAAGCTAAGATTCAAAATTTAATCTTCAGAAATTTTTCATGCAATAGATCTCAGAGAAGCACGGGATGGTAACCGTGGTGATTTTAAGCGACTGGAAGCGCACCAAGAGATGTGCCACAGATGAATCCCGAAATCTCGTACAAACCCCCGGATCCCACAAACCCTAACCCTAATCTGGTACATAAAAATTGGGCAACTGATGTGAATATTGGCTTGTAGTAAGGTAACTACACCTAATTGTGACTTGTTTGCAAAAATCCTTGTATTTAAACTTTGCATAAACTGTAAACTGTCTCCTTAAATTGTAGAAAAATTGAAAAAAATAGTCAAATATGAGTACTGACCATAAAATAGTTGATTGGTCAATTTAGGGGTTAAAGGCCCTACTAAATTCTACACACGCTTCTATTTAGAAGGATAGTGGCTTGTAATTGGCTAGAGAATGTAATGATGGAAACCTCTTTTGGTTGATTAGCAACTTATACCCGTTAAGGGCGCACATGTATTCCTACAAGGTGATTATCACGACCAAACCCTCCACATCTCGGCCTTTCCAACCAAGCCTCATCAATTGGTCATAATGAAATCGTAGAAATGTTGCACGAACTGATATATATATATATATATATATATATATAAAAAGAAAAGAAAAGAACTTTGATACTAAACCAAATTGAACCCAGAATCATGTAAAAAATAGGAATATCTAAAATATGTAGCCAACCTCCTAAAAAAAGCAATGTACATAGACTAGGAGAATAAGGGTATAGCTTCGTGGTCCCTTAGGGCTTGAGGATAATAGATATTCTCACTCTTTTTAAAGAACCATACATGACACTCTTGCGTCATATGGCTTTGTTTTGGAAATATTCTGTCTCATCCCCTCTAACCAAGGCTACGCTTAGGTTCTCAAATCACAAAGGCCTCATATAGATGTCTGAGTGTAGATGATCAACTCAAAGCCTAATAGCTTTAGCGATGCCTTGGAATTGGGTCTATTTTATCTTGCATAGGCTTAACTAAGAGAAGCCTACAACTTGTTCCGGTATTATTTCGGCCAACATGACACTTTTTAGGTAGGTAGAGTCATATGACGGACAATTGTCACATACGCTTCTACAAGAAGGGCCGGACCAAAAAGGCCAATTTCCTTTTACTCTAAAAAAAAAGAGGTAAAATGCAATGAAAGCTTATAGACAAAACTAGGGGCATTTGCTTCTTCAAAGAATGGGTAAAAATGGACTTGGAAAATACTCTTCTTATTTAGATTTTGTAGATTTTGTAGAGATTTTGTATTCACCTATTTAAATAAATTTAAATTTTACACCATCAATTCATTTCAAATCCAAAGAATGTAAGCATTTAGGTTAATCCCTAAAGCTCTTTAAAATTTGAAATGATTTTTGGAGTTTTGGGGGAATTCAAAGTGAAGAAGGGATTTTGGTTTTCTTCTAAAATTTTTTTTGAGACTGCAAAATCAAACAATCTTTTAAGAAGTCTAATTTTTACAAAGATCCAATAATTTGTTAAAAAGTTTTCTGTTTTTTTAACCTCCATTGTGAACAAGTAGAGCATAGCATTATTTTTCTTTTCATATCTTACATATACATCACTTCTCGACATTAATTTTTTTAAGGCAAGACCCTTGTATTAGTCAAGAATAAGATTCCATGGTTGTAAATTCTAAAAATTGGAATTTTTTTATTTATATAACTATTTTTAGAAAATATTATTATTTGACAATTTAGAAAGTATTTTCTAATTTTTAACCTATGCAAAATTTCAATAGTTAAATATTCAACAAAATTACCTAGCTAATTTTAAATTATGCATTAATGAATTGTCATTGACTTCAATTTTGTGAGGCTTGGTATATAC
The DNA here is from genome assembly GCA_947034895.1 of Rhytidiadelphus loreus. Taxonomy (NCBI): domain Eukaryota; kingdom Viridiplantae; phylum Streptophyta; class Bryopsida; order Hypnales; family Hylocomiaceae; genus Rhytidiadelphus; species Rhytidiadelphus loreus. The sequence continues at coordinate 31,537,827 of OX344761.1, forward strand.
TCTATAGGTACATACATCTAGCTACACGATAGTAATATATTCACACTTGAAGAGTTCTTGAATTTATTAATCTAATTCTAACTATCATAAGTAAAGGACAATCCTCTCATATCCATTTGGAATATATCAATTTTCCTTGGAAAAAGATACAAAAAGGTTTAAAATAGAAATATTTTGCATGATGCATTTTATTCCTATAAAATTTTAAGAAATAAAATAAAACTTCAAAAAAATTGGCTTCTACATCTAGAGTTACTCTCAACTAAAATTGCCCAATAGATGCAATGCTAGGCAACAATGTTACAAACATACATGTTTTGAATTCCAATAATGTAAAGAGTACAAAATTTAAATTAAATGATCACAAACATTCAAAATTTCATGAAATTGAAAACCATAAAATGAAATTGAAAACCATGAAAGTCTATTTTCAATTTATTTAGTTTTTCAACATTAAAAAATATAAAAATGTACAACATTTTGCCTTTTTGAAGCAAATGTCTACTTTTGGATACTACTACTACTTTAAGTATCAATAACAACCTCATTCTATGAGACATCAAGCATGTTTTTAGATATTGTCTCTTTCCTATATACATTTAATTGCAACATCCATGAACCTATCTTTCATAGTTGGTATTGGTTTTGAACTTGTTTTTTCCTAATTTTTTCCAACATTCTATGTAGGGTTCAAATCTAAGGAGTTCCCTAGTCAATTTATTGTGATAATGAATGCAATGATTTGATGCAATGGTTTTCACTTGGCAACAATTCATATTTTTAACCATTGAGACATTTACTTGGAGAGCTTGTATTATTGCTATCAATGGTGTGTTCACATAAAGTTAACCAAAAAACATAGTTCACAAAAGGGGGCATTAGAAATGTCCCTACCATTGTTGTCTACTACTATCTAATTATACTAATACACAACAAGTATGAAGTTCTCCTTTTCTTTCAAATATTATACTCTTCACTATTTCAAATTTCACAATGGCATTTGATGTTGCCAATAATTTAACAAGCCAAAAGATACAAAAACTCAAAAATGGAATTTGGGCATTGAAAGAGTAGTGATCATTGGTCATTTATAAATGGCATCAACAAACCTCTCTACATCCCTATATAAATGGTTTGCTTTATCTAAAACTTCCACCATGGCAAGCTCACTAAGAAGTTCTACATTCATTGTTCGGACTTCATAGAGCATGGTCTCAATGGCTTCATAACTATCACACATTAAAGAGTCTTGTACAATAGCCTTTACATATATTGAATCACTCATTGAACATATCCCATACTCCTTAGTAGTATTTATAACCTCTTGAAAGAATTTCTCTATATAATTTTTCTTCCTTTTGGATTGATTTAGTTCAAGGTGCTTGGTAGTTGTTTCCACATCTATATTTAAAATCAAGGTTGGAATTTGTGTCCATTAGAGCATCCCCACCAATGAGGTCCGTATTCCTAAAAGCTTTGAGAAGACCTCATATGCAAATAGAAATACAGAAATTTCATTGCACCAACCTTTATCCAAAACCTGTATTTCTAAAATATACAAATTTTTGTAAAATTCTTCTCTAGTTTTGTGTCCAGAGGCTCAAATGGAGAACTTGCGAGGTCTCATCCCTACTTGAGGTTCCAAGCTCAATAAATAGATAGAAAAACAAAAGAGTTGGTAGGGATGCTCTTAGCATTGAACCACTTTCAATTACTCCATACTAAATTGGTCTTGGGAGATGTAGTCTTGGAGGATGTTACATCCACTTCTTATTTCTTGTTTTTTAGTTTAGACCTCAATGCTTTCTCAATTTTCTAGAGAGAGTGAATTAAATTTCACTCAAAGTTTGAGTGTCAAATGAATTTCATTACAACCTAGCTTGTCAAGAGAGTTGAAACAAATCTTTAATTCAAGATGCTAAACCATGAAACCCTAAAACCTTTGTTAAAATTGCAATTTAATTTCATGTGGTATTTTCTAAACTAACCAAATATTCTATTAAGAATATCATTAGTTAATAGTGTATTACGTTGAATGATATTGTGATATATAAAAATTATAAGTGATGCAATCTCTACTATCATGAATGAGTGGTGTAATCTCAATCTTAAGTCTGAAAGTAAAAGTAAAAAGTTGAATAAACTTAATGTAATATTTTCAAAGGAAAAAAAGGAATGACATATTTCTAAATTGATGTAGAAAGTAAAACAAAAGTTAAAGGCATAAAATTCTAGAATGATTAAATTGATTTTTTTGTCAAATCTCTAGAAAAAAAAGTATAATTATGTTGTCCATTGATGACGTCTTTTATAGTATAGACAGCACATACACAAAGAATATTCATCTTGCTTTTATGAATACAAATTATATACTGTAATTATACACAATACCGGTAATGAATTTTAATTTGAAATATATTTTAATAAACATAGTTTTCTGTACTATTATTTTCAGATGTCATGTTCTCATCCAACAATTCCAACAACTTCCAATCACAAATATCGTTTCCTCAAATCTGAGTACTCCAATAATATCTATCTAATCTCTAATATGAAGGTAGTGAGTGAAATGATGAAATTTACATGGCAATACTGTAACATTATTATTACAACTGGGGTCAAATGTAAAATACTTCTCCAAAGAAACTGCTAGAAACAGCAGGCACAGGAGGATATGGTAATAAAATACTGTACCTTGAGTTCAAAAAATAATTACTGTTATGTGGAGAAACGCCCCACTCATCAAAATGGACAGAAAATTATGTTCAATTGGTGGAAACTTACTCTGAGTTGAATGAACATTTGTTTGACGGGATAGAAATTTATTCAAACAGATGTGAGTTTAGAAAATCCCAAAGAAATTTATATTGGAGTGTTGAAACCTAGTTCACCACATTAAAAGAACTCATCCACTAAGTTAAGTTACAGTATGTGTTGGAACTGACCTCTGCCTGGGTAAGGTACGCACAGATCACCACACCAAACGAAGTACTATCAATAGCCGCTGATCAAGTTGCAAAAGCTGCAGTGTCGATTTCTCGCATTAGAAAAATTCTCGTTATGAGATTACACTAGATCGCCTCCAAGACTGGAGTTCTATCATTACACCTTTGCCTGTTCACAAGCACAGGAAACCCTGGCTGCCACTAGAATAAGACCTAAGCTACATAGACTTGAACAATGTTTAAGACACTTGACCATCTTCAAAGTGTTGCTGCTGCTAACTTGCTTAACAGATCACCTACTCACTGGATCATGGCAAGTCTCATTTCTTCATGATAATGCTCCCGCAAAGAATCTTCCAAAGTGGATGAAAAATGACTACCTTTTTTTTTTGTGGAAAACGTCCTCAAGCAATCCAGCAGGTTCCCACCAAATGTGGATCTGACCATCGAATCAATCCGCGTCAATTGGCGCCCCTACATGACCACCAAATTGCACTAAATCTGACCACCACAGCAGCGTTCGCTCTGTCCGTGGCAGTCCTCATAGTCAGCTCCCCTAATAGAAATACGTTCGAAGTTTATGGACGTCAAGTATATCTCGGAGCTCGTCCAACTGTTGAGCTCTGAGTCCAATCAGACTCCTCCTAAGCGACTGTAGATTTAAGTGGGGTGACTCCAATTGGATAATCTACAACAAGGAACCCATAAGACAGAAGAATGTGACAATCAAAAAAGGAGACAGAGATAGAGTACGGGTCACTACGTAACCGTCAGCAAACAGCAGGGATGCTTTTAGGTTGTCTCTCCTTTATAGAGACTCGAGGGTATGAAGGTCTGACTAGTCTGGGTCTCAAGCCAGGCTTCGCCGCAACAACCCTACCACCAAATTTCTTGGGACCCGGTTTCCTCCCTCGGCCATGCCACCGACCAGCAGACTGCACAAGGGATTGACCTAACAGCGTAGCGATATGAGTTGCCATCTCTGCAGCCCTTTCTTTCTGCACGAAAAGCTCCTCAGGGAAGTGCTGACTTAACCATAAGTACATGGATAGCACCTGTCAAGATTTCCAACATCGATGCATTAATTTGACACAAGGTTCGACGAGTAAAAGCAAACAAAAAAATAAAAATATAACGACAGAAATTCCTATCACTATAAGTAAAAGAAATCCCCGGAGATTGTGACCATACTATTTAGCTTGCTTAGTCTAAATCAGTGCTGAAAACATACTGCATGCAGTTGCCTAATAATACAGTTGCCTCTCAACCACAATACATAGAAGTATAAGCAAAATATAGAATCAGTGAGATAAAAATATACCTGATGTCGAGTTTCCAGGTCCATAAGCTCAAACTCATCTCGGGCAGAGTTGAGGGGTGCTCCCATTTGCACGACTACAGGAATCTTCTGACTGAACGCCAAGGCATAGCGGTATAGCGCTCCCAATGACTGCGGATCCCGGACGTTGACAGGGGTAAAACAGAAGTTGAATCGGTCTACTAATGACAGGCCTTTCACCTTGTCAAGAACGCTTGCTACCCTCTGCAATTCGTGGGAAAGAAAAATTAAATTTCGTAGTCCAAAACCAAATAATAATTCTGTAGAAGCGGACACCTAAGAGATATCCTAGAAGGGTTGCATTCCTAAACTCAAATGGCAAAAGATATATATTGCATGAAGTACTTTGAAAAACAATCTAATGCAGGACCAAAACAAGGAAAACAATTGCATTAAAGGTACAACGCAAAAAAACACGTTAAAGGGAACTGAGCAAGAGATAAGAATTCCACGAAATAAACATAATAAAGATGTGGGACAAAAAAGTTCATTCCTCAGTTGGAGCTTTACCATAGTCATTTCTCCACCAAATTTAAAATTACTTACATACTCGGAAAGTTGAGAAAGAAGAAAAATGTATTAAAATTTGAGGTGGAGGCAATTGCCCTACCATCCTTTTAACACTAGCCAAGCACAATCCCAAGGAATGTGCCATGCTCATCGACATCCAACAACATTATTTTGACTCTACACCACTGCTCTTTAGAACCTCAAAGTGCCTCAAATCTCAAATCAAACTGCGAGTGTCTTGTAGGTCATGATTTTAACCATGATTCTAACCATGATTTTAATTTATTATTTCTAAAGTTCTTTACTATTTGTTTGATAGGCCTCAAAACTTAATACCTTTTGTCTCAATTTCATAGCTTTCAGAATATATGTAGTTTATATGTAGTTGGTAGTAAAATTTGGTGAAGAATTGATTATCCGGGGAAGCGTCTCAATGAGGAATGGATCTTTTTGTTCCCGACTCTAAGCAGAGTACTCCAATATAAATTCAAAAATTGTGAAGTTTGGATAAAGTGGTTATGCAACATGTTCTCCATGTAAACTAGTGCCAGCAACTCAAAGGCACGTTTTTATCTCGATAATAAAGCAAAATTTATTTAGAATCGAAGCTTACTTTCAAATTATCATAGCGGCAGAGGAAGTATGCACCGTCCAACCGACATGTCTCTGCAAACCTGTACGACGAAAGGCGTATTAATAAGAATACTACCAAAGCCACCATCACAATCAATGTAACATAACTGCTTCATTGTATTTATCCATGAGCCATAAAATGGAACGGTAGAAGTAGTTGGGTTTTTACTCTTCCGAACAAACTCTATAATAGTATAATCTCCAAAATTCATTTACATACATCAACATTTAATATTGCTCATTCAAACAAGTCATTCATACCTCTCCAGCAAGTGAGCAAATGACGTCTCTGGGAGCTGACTAGCAAAAAGCTCCACCTATCGTACAGCAAAACAAAAGATTTCAACAATCACGAATTACGAGGTTATTATAACTAGAAAGAACACACAGTGCAACCTCGAAACATTTCTATGAGTTGAACGACAGATTCAAGGCGTAAAGAATCAGAATACAATGAACACAGCTAAAATAGTTTCGCATTATTGTTTTTTAACGCAGATGATGCAACCACTCTTAGCATAACACGAAACAAAAGGAGGCATCAAAATGCTTGAAGTTACTCATCATGGAACTGAAAACCAGGATCCACATGGATTCAAATACACTGATTTTTCCTATTAGAGCGTGTGAATCTAGTGTACCAAAATCACAATAAAATAGTTAAATTGATATAGACTGAAATACTATTGTATTGTACCAATTTCCTCAAGAATAAAACCGTGTAGTGACACTATTTTTGAACATCACAAATAGTGCAAATTAGTGTAGTACCAAATGAACATATTGCGATACAGTTAGCAAGCAGGATGTCTACTAACCTGTTCATATACTGGGAATAGACCTGCTGCAGTGGCAGGCTCAAAGTCTTGCTGCAATGACTGCTCCAGATACGCTACGTCCTGTGAGTAGAAGGCAGTAGTTACACCATCTGGAAATATACTCCCCCGGCGTCCTGCCCTCCCTGCAATCTGCTTCACCTGAGGAGCTGGAATAGGTCTCTTTGCATCACCATCAAATTTTTCAAGAGAATAGAACACAACCCGTCGTATGTTGAGATTCAGACCCATCCCAACAGCATCACTTGCGACCAGGACGTCATATCCGCTATTTGGGTCATTGAACAACTTCGCTTGCTGAGTTCTTGTCTCAGGTGGAAGGGCTCCGTATACAACACAGCACTTGTGATTTGTTGCTAATTCCACTTCCCGCTGTTGTTGACAAAATCACGAATAGAGAGAACATTGTCACTGTACAGCACTTCTTAAAACAACAGGAAGCGAGTGATTGCAGGAGAAAGAATGGGCCCCAAGAAGGAATAATTATGCTCGACTCAGAGTTTCTTGACTAGGTACCATCGTTGTAAATAACAATTATCATGTTATGATCACTACAGAGAAATTTCGGAAAACGAATGGACACTGAAATAGGGAGAATATACTATTGCTTAAAACCTCCTGAGAAGATGCACGTCAAACAAACACATGCACGTCTGATAAGTTTAGAAAGTACAAACCTTTACATCGAAGATATCCTTCCTGGAGAATGCAACTATGCAGTCTCCGCCTTCAACATTCGAAAAGTCCCCATTGAGTGACTTCTGCAATCAACATGAATCATCATAACTGCATTAGAAGATTGTGGACTGCGCAACCAAGATGATCCTGCAAAATTATGCAGGAAGACAACTAGAACAGTGACATCAAACAACTACTCATGATCCAGCTCCTGACAAAGAGAGGAAACTATTTACACCCTTTAAAAAAACTGCAAGAGCTACAATTAAGCGAAGTGACGCAGAGAATCTTACTTGATCCAGTCTCAGAGGCTTAAAACGCTCATACTCATTTTCAATCAAATCGTCTCCAGTTGCAACGCATAAACTCCGTAACAACGGAACTGCACTTGGGTCCCCACAGACATGAATTTCATCCGCTTGCAATCCTAAAAATGCTCGTGTCCAAGCCCAACCTCTGTACTCATCACTCATCATCTGGCCCATCAAGTAGAAGAGTCAATGACCAGCTTGTACTTAACCACGTACGGTGGTGCAGCTTCAGATACTGCGTAAAATTCTTCCTAAAAATTAACAAAGTATAACCGAGAATGAGGAATTACTGCATTTTCATTACCTGAACTTCGTCAATGACAGCAACCTCCCATTGCTTGCTTAAATACGCCATCTCCACAGTGCATGCTAAATGGTTGGCAAATGGCAAATCCTTTTTCTCTTGCCCAGTATGCAGATTGCAGTAGATGCCTTCAGCATTCACCTTATCGAATACCTGTCAAATTTTATGAATGTTTATGTACTATTTCATCTTCCCCCCAAAATAGAAGTCTGACTGACTTAAAATTTGACTTCTCAGTAAATAAATAAAATTGTAGCCTCTTGATAGTGTACTGAGATAGCTGACCTCCATAGCAAGGAGTCGCAGTGGACTGCAGTAAATTCCATTGGAAGCCTCCATGAACCGCTTGAGAGCCATATATGTCTTTCCACTGTTGGTAGGACCTTGGTGGTAAACAACCTTCCGCTTCATTGCCCGGGCAAAAGGGTACCTGCAACCCCATCCTCTTCTTCTTCAAAAACCAGAATGCCCTGATCACGACGTAAACCCTACGAGGAACGGCACAACCAAAAACGACATTAATTCCAGCAAAAAGATTGGTAGATCAGCGCATGTCGTACCAAGCATCCGGCTTGGTGAGGTCAGCGGTACTAACAAGTTCCCGATACCGGTTGATTTCAGCAGAAAATTCCGCATTGCAAAACTCTGCGAAGACCGGAAACAGAAATTTGAGAGCAGTGTTGGAAGGACCCATTTGTATTAGCAATCCTCTTAGCTCCGGCGTTGCCCTGCTTTGAAAAAACTTGCGAAAACGTGAAACTGCTGTTGGAAAAAACTTCGAATTTATGTATAAGGCCAGCGCTTGATCCGACACCCACCTGCTTTCAGCCGTAAAACAAACATAAGAGACCAATAATGCTGAAAGAACTGGTTGGTAAACCCCAACCATTGGACTCAAGCTTTCAAAAAGCATTTCGCCTCAACCCCGGAAAAACCTAGAGCCACACGATATTCCCATTCCTATTACAGAAACAATCCCTCCCTTACCAATTACGTGAATTATTCAACTATGGGAATTTTACTTTAAAAAAATGCTGCAAACGACTCAGTTCCACTCAATTGTTCTATTAAAGCCGGATAGGGACTGACGAACTAACCCTGATTCAGCGAATCGGTGAAAAATCCAGCTGAGTCGGGCTTTCTCTGTGCTGGTATAAGCCCCCGGTCTAGCATGCTGCAACTGGTGGAATACCTTTTCGGGATCACTATATTGCGCAGGTATCACAACCTTTTCCCCTCTTTCGTGGCCCTTCTCATCCTCATCGAGCTTCACGATTGTAATTCGCTGCTTTGACGTAAGATCTAGCTTCGGGAACTTCGGCGCTGTGCGTGGTGGCGATTCCTTCAAAGCCTTCACCCCCTCTCTCACTCCCTGCGACTCACCGTCTTCCACCAATGAAGACAAAATTGCATTGGAGCTTTCGCCTATAGCCTCCAAATTCAAAATATCAATCACACCATCAGCCGATCCGCTAATCTCTTCATCACTAACTAATTGCCCGCGTCCTTCAACACATGGAGTCCCTACATCTAAAGAATTGTCAACACTCGACACGACCAAATCCGCACCAGCCACTGCCTCCACCCTAGACTCAGACCTCTTCTTCCTCGTCAATTTCAGTTTTACGGGCGCCAATCCAGTCGTGGATTCATTTCCAGCAATCTCATCCTCCAACTTCTTCATCGACGCTCTCGGTTTCCTCCGAACCTTCGTTTTCTCAACTCCATTCTCTACTTTCCTAGGCCTTCCTACTCTCTTCACCTTCACTACCGTCTCCTCCACGATGTTCTCCACGACTTTCTCCTCCACCGCAGTTTTCACACTAAGCCCTCGCCTCAACCCTAAATCCCAAAACCTCGAACTCCTGTCGAATCCCTCCAACTCTCTCACAAGAGTACTATAACCTCGCCTCGCTGCTTCATCGGTCAGGGTAGCACTCCAACCATGAGCGAGAACAGAAGCATTAGTATGGTTTAGAAATTGAGGCAATTTCCGAGCGTCTCTGCGCGCAATCGCACGCAGCAGCACCGCCAGCGCCCTGGCCATGGCTGCAAACGTTTAAGGACTGTCCTTGGTCCGGACGGAGATCAATACAAAATCGCCATAGCTATGGGAGATGGCAGCCCAGCATCCACGAAACAAAGTTAGGGTTTAAGCATAACGAGACTGAAATCGGAGCTAGCGCGCGTTCAGAGAATCGGAGAGACGAGGCGTGCGAGACAGAGTAATTAGGGTTCCTGAAAACCGAAGTCTCCCTAATTGCACCTCCTTCCTTCAATTCTTAGTAACATCGAAATCGAAACACTTGTGTTTGCACTATTAAATCCTCTCACACGAGGTTGTAATATAAATGGAATTAAGTATAAGAAGGGTTGAGGATTTGAGAGGAGGCAATTTAAATGTAAGAATTGACACTTTTTTTTTGGTGATGTAACATATTTATGCCATGTAGGGCAGGAGGTCCATAACTGGACCGTCTAAGGGCTGGAACTGAATTTTAGGGAGGTGAAACACCTTGAAATATTTTTCAATCAATTTCCCTTCAAAGACAACAAGAATTGACATTTAAATCAAGTCATTTCATATTTTTTGAAGTTTCATAGAATTAGTTATGAAATTTTGAAGTCAAAATACCATACGGCTGTAAAAGTGACCACCCCTGAAATGTACACTGTTGGTACATTTTGATAAATTGAAGAAAGCAGAATGTACCCCTGAGGCATATTTCATTCAAAATGCCTGATCCAAGTTCGAGCCTCCTACCTTAGTATTTCTACTCCTTCATTCTATTACAAATATAAAAGTTTATCAAACTTTGTTAGTATATTCATTCATCCTTTATTAGCAAATCTCTATAATAGCATTTGAATCCCTAAAAAAAAAATTTGAGTTCAATGTTCTTTGAACTTGTATTATTTCATTGTCCAATATTACAAGAGGTTGCAAAAGAAATAGAATCATTTTGAAGGATAAAAAAGCACTCAAATATAAAGGTGTACAATAAGGTGGGAGGTTCGATTGTTGGAGGGTCATTTTCAATCGACCATATATAGGCTAGCCATTAATCATGCAGTATGTTCTGGAAAAGATTGAGTGATTTTGAATCCAAGAAATGGGATTGCAGGTGTTCTGTTTTTGAACTCTATTAACTTTAGAATACATACTATAGTGAGTGTACTTGGGTGCTATAGCACTTTATGAATTCAATGAATAAAAAACCAATATAAGTAATGAAATACTTGGATTTATTATTTACAATGGGTTATGAATTAAATGAAAGCACATTGTACTTACTTTCAGGCCAAACTTCAGCGACTTACAGACATGCTATGATTGCTTACTGGTATACCTATGAGCAAGACTAGAGCCCTATGGCATGTTAGTTTGAAATTCCCTCATAATTTCAATTTGCCTCAAAAAATTTGGGAAAAAAAGGGGACTCATGCCTTTGTCACTTCTTCACATGCCTCAAAATTCTTGACATGATTAGCTGCTTTGATTTCACACCACAAGCTTTTTTTCCCTTAGATGCACGATTACAAAGCCTCCTACCTTAGCTAAAATTGAGCTAACTAGAATACTCTACAAAATATTCAAAAATATTTACATATCATTTGTTGAAGTTCAATAGTATATGTAATCAATATAACTTTGGCAACATCCCAAATGTAGATTTTTTTAGTCCAATTATAATTTGAACTTCCATGATGAAGTACATCAATTCCAACACTATAGAAAACAAGATATTGCACCCCTCCTTCATCCAATCAAAAAGACAATTCTCTAATTGTTTCAAGTTTCATAATAAAGTTGATTTCTTCCACCATTCCACCAATGTCAACAAAACATCAAAATGAACACCAATATGCAATTTCAATGTATTTCAAAAGTTTCATTTATTATTCCACAATGTTGAGTTATGTTTTTTGGATTACTACTACAAAAACTTGTAGAGAAGTACATATTGTTGTAGTGCGTAATCTGAAAAACATCATGCTTTACAGTAACATCATCCAAAAAGACAAGAATAGTTCCCCTCCAAAAACAACAGTGGGAAGCTTTACATGCATGTTTTCTTCTCAAAATGAGTGCACCAAAATACAAATGGAATATCCTCTGATTTGCCATTCAATCAGATGCGGACCTTTCTTGAGTTCCAGTTTCAGAGCACCCTCCATTTCTACTCCATCATCTGTTCACATCTTTCGCCCATTGTTCTTGTATGCCCCACTTTGTGCCGCTACTGGAACTAATGAACACTCTTGCTACATTTTATTGAACCTTTCATATGATACAGAAAACTGTTGAATGGTAGAAGAATAAGAGAACCACCTTGCTTCAGGGCAGCAGTATGTTGGCGATTTCATGCCATGAGGTGGGGTGCTTCAAATGATTGCACCCATCAATAGAAAGGAATTCGTATTGAAACAAGTACTACTAACCGCACTACACACCTTATATGATGATATAGCATGCAGCGGAGGACGGGGAATCCCTCAGAATCTTCTTTACGTGTGGAATTCTAGCTAGGGTCTCAGGATGAGTAACTATTTTTGCACCATTTTCAATTCAACGGGCAGAAATCAACTGGAAAGGTCATAAAACCTGTGAGAAGGAACGGTAAAAATGTACTAATTACCAACTGATACCAACAAATACTAGTTAAGGCTCTTTCATTTCGTTTCTAACTGAAGGGGGCTCGGATCTACAGTCTCAAATTGCGTAATCTTTTTTCAAGTACCTGCGCTCATAAAGACCCGTGACCTGATCAGCAACCGCCCACATGATAGCTTGGCCAGGAGGTATACGCATTAAGCGAGGTAGCAAACCCTTCCACAATGCCAGCAACCCCTCTTCAGCGTATATGCGAGTGAGCGCATGTGCCAATCCTCTGTATTTCACTTCGCCTCCCACGCTCCTAGTTTGAGCCATGAGACGAGTTTTGATAACATCAAACGGACCTGTTGCCACCGGTCCTGCAAAACCTGCAATAAAACCCGACACCATTGACTGCCATGGGAGGAGAGTGACGCCGTCCCCCTCGAACTTCTTCCACAGGAACTGATCAACGCCATTTTTCACTGTAAACATGACAGACTGGTTGGTTCCATTCCGTAGGACGGTAGGAGCAACACCTGCCCACAGCCCTCTCAATCCCTCCTCACGCACGATTGTGGTGGCACAATGTACCGGTCCCTTGTACTTCAGCAGCTCTCGCCCCAGTCCTCTCTGCTGTTGTAGTCGAATTTTCACAACCTGTCGAAGAAAAACCATTTATCAAACACTATCTCTCCAATTCAACAATCCAAATATTACAGAAATAGATATATCAACATATGGACAGCGCTAAAACGTCAGTCAACAAATCGACCGACGAAGAACATGACCCAAGAACGAAATATGCTCAAGACACACATCTTCGATAGTCATCACTGAAGATGTGTCTGAATTCGAAGCAGAAGTGCGCGAAGCAAAAAAGTCGTCAGCACAACTGTACGCATTCTCGAAAATTGCCTGAACCACAGGGGTCACCTCTATCCCGTTCTAAATACTCACAGACAATGCCACGTGCTTCCTGGTGAAAAGAACTCAAAACGCACCCGTCGAATCTACTAACATAGTCCCTCATGACAGCCTACTTCGCGCAATTCTTCCGTGTCTGAATTCTGACCAGCAACCAGCAGTTGAACAGCTTGATTGGCACAAACAAGATGCAACATGGAAAAAGAAGAAGAAGGCCAGAACACAAACCACACGACTATAAATTCATCACAAGAAAATCAAGAGAAATTCAATGGAAAATTTAAAAGAACATCAAGAAATCATGAAAATTCGTCACAAGAAACAATCAACTAACCCCTAAACCTCTGCAAGACCTAAAAACAGAGTCACAGACACAAAAAGACACCCGAAATTCACCTCAAATGGCGTGACAATCACAACAGCTTCCAAAACTCCAGCGCCAAAGCCCGCGGCCACCCTCCCTCCCGGACTGAGCTTCCCCGTCTCCTTATCCGCCAACGCGCGTTGAAAAAGAGCATTAGATCCCATGCGCAAGGTGTACTTCAACGTCAAATGCGTGGCGAATGGCGTCAAGCCCTTCCACAGCGCGCGAACGCCCTCTCGCTCCACGATGGAGGTCCCGCAGTGCCAGATGCCCCGGTACTCCTTGCGCGGGTCCAGCTGCAGGCGCGTCTTGATCACGTCGATGGGTTGCAGGCAGCAAGCCTCCACCAACCCGCCCAGGGAGCCGGATACGGCCTTGAAGTAAGGGGGAATGGCGACGGCATTGTCGTTGGTGTCTCGCCTTCTCTCGGTCATTGGTAGCTGCTGCAGCTCCTACTACTTCGGCTTCGGCTTCTTTCTCCCTCCCTCTCTCGCCTCTCGGTCGAATTCGACGGGATTCAGACGAGTGGGGAGGGGCGGAGAAACCCTAGGAGGGGGGGAGCGGGAGCTGGAACTAGGAATTGGGGTGAGGCTGCTGCATTGGCATCATCTGTTGGGGACGACGCCTGGGGGTGCCAGCAACATCGGAAGGAGGGATAGGCACGAAGAGAGTGACGAGAGAGAGACGGCGGCGGGACTGACGGGTGGCGGTCACCGGTGGGGGTCGCAGAAAGGCCCACGGAACTTTTTGGAATAGGGGTAGGCCGTTGTGTGGGGGAATTCTACCAAAAATGGGCCCCTATTTTGTACCACGTATTCGTTTGTTTCTTCATCTCTCGTACCTAATTTGGGGTCTCTAATTTCAAATATGAATTCAAATTTTCCGTATTTTATCATATGTTGCAAATAAAAAAATTTAGTATTTTCCTAAGAGATAAATTGCGGGGCAATGAAGGGAGCAATTCACCCTCATTGGAGCCTAACTAAGAGTGCCTGCTTTTTTGGCAAATACTTTTATGAAGAAGAGATTGTCCGTCATAAAACACCAACGGGAAATGTAGAAACAAATGACAATTGAGTTGATGTTGTGCAAATGAAAACCTTGGAATTCTTAGTTACAACAATTTTCCTCGCTCGCAAGAGCTTATGGAAAATGATCCACTTTGGGATGAATGGCGCATTTTTTGGCAATGGTTTACATTGTTGTAAAAGCAACCATGACCCGATTTCATCAAAATGTAGAAGGAGCATGTCATTGTAGAATGTCAATATGAGACAATTCAAAGTCTCTTGCTTGAAAGCATCTCCCCCTCTTCGTATTGATCCAGCACCCCATCCTAGTAAAGAGGTTGGGTACTTTGGACCACACCAAGCCATTGATCCCCACCCAAATTTCTTATTTTGGCCATCACCCTAGCTAACTTTGGTTGCATGAAAAGAGGAAACAGACACAAGCTAATGAAGGCCACATATTAGCCATAGATTGGCCCTCAACAATGGCAAACAACTATCCCAAGCGACATCCCCAACTCTTTGAATTTGCCACCCCACTCTGTTGATTTCACATCATTCACTATAAGAAACCCGTGTTTTTTGTGGTGTTATGAAGAAATGGGTCATGTTTTCATTGACATCAATGTGTCACAAATTCTAAGCCTATGGAAGGCAGATTTTTGCTAATGTTGGAAAAGACATGGGGACGTTAAAGCAAAAACAGGTGGATGACATAAGGGACACGTATGTTTTTTTGAACATCAAATAAAACATGGTGACGCTTACTAATACGTCCCAAAAAACATGGAAGTACCACATCGACTAGGGATTTTGGGTAAATTTTTGTAAGTTATTGTAGGCTAGTGTAAAATGCTGACCGGATTTGAAAAAAATTGGGAAAGAATAGCCATGTGGCATGCTTTGAAAAGAAAAGAAAATTGATGGATGTATATTATGGATGAAAAAAGAATCTCTTTATATAAGTAGGGTGTAGGAAGTAAGACAAACCATATGGGATATGTAAAGCAATTTTTTTTCAAAATTGAATGTCTAAATAAACATCCACATGTTTAAAACAACCTCTAGATGTCGGAAATAACATGTAGATGTCAAAAAAACGTCCTCATGTTTAAAACAAAATCCACATATAATGTAGTCAAGTTCTCATTTGTGAATTATCCCATATCCTTTGTCATGAATGGATGATGAATTTCAATATAAAAGGGACCTCTCCACCCTTCATTCTCACTAAATGTGAATGAAATAATTACTTAACTTTGCCACTAAAAATTCTTTTGAGTAGATAGTAAAGTCGTGGTGAATTTGACAATTTTTCTTGTTCATTTTTTTTGGAATTTAAAAAAATTATTATTATTTCTAAATAATTATTTCATACAATTAATGCCATTTGTATTTTTCAGTGAGGCACATCATGTGTTGTATTATGATGATGATTTTTTTATTAATAAAAAAAACATTGCCCGCACAAAAAAAAGATGATGTGGTTGCCATGTGGCATCTACGTGGCAAGCATTTGGAGAGTGAAAACACGAGGTATCAACAACCGTTTTCATGAAACATGCAGACATTAGGGCACATTATAGTAGATTTTAACCGTTTGTGGAAATGCCACCTACAACAGATTTTAGGTGACATCACTACAACAAAAACAGTGTTTTATGACTGCAAAATACGACTGCAGTCAGTCGTAAAATCAAAAAATATGACTGGCGCAGAAATCATTGTAGATGACTCGGAATATGACTGCAGCAGTCGCTTCAGACATCAGTCATATTGGCAGTCATATAAGTTGAGGGGTATAAATATCCATAGTATGCCAACAAGGCGTATATTTTGATTTTCTTTGACTTTTTCTTAAGCTGCTCGGGTAAATGAAAAAATCTTACGTGGAATATGACTGTGTTGAGTCATATTTTTTGATGACATGGAATATGACTAGTCAGTCATATTTTGTGGAATATGACTGTGTTGAGTCATATTTTTTGATGACGTGAAATATGACTGTGGTCAGTCATATTTTGTGGAATAGGATTGCGTTGAGTCATATCTTTTGATGACGTGAAATATGATTGCGGTAAGTCATATTTTTTGATGATTTGTAAAGCGACTCTTTTCAGTCATATTGAGAGCACCTAGTCATTTTTTCGAAATTATAATAATCATTTTGTAACTACAAGTATTCATTTTTTTATTGATATGTATTTTGAACTATGAATTGAACAAATCATACAACGGTTGTAGGATACCTAAGCATATTTGCAATCATACATTAAAATGATTTAACAATTGAATAAAAGATTTCATGTAGTTAAAAACAAATACATATGATGTTAAAGATATACAAGAAACAATTATATTGGAGAGGGAATATATAAGAAGGAATGTGACTCCTTTCAATGACATTTATAATTTATTAGTCACAAATACAAAATATGTATATCACAATGAATTATTTACACAAGTCAATAGAGACTATATTTCTTACAATAATATGAAGTGAGTTGCAAGTAGCCTCCAACGACTTTGTTCCAATTTTGTTGCCTGCATATACAATTAAAGAAATAGGAGGTTAATTTTTAATGAACATACAACAAAGCTCAATCTTCAAAAGTTTACAACAATAGAAAATATGTAATATAAATTTAGGGTAAGAAGAAAAACAATGGTGATGCAAGAAACAAGAAGAAAAAAGGCAACAAGTGCTAAAAGATAACAACAAATACAAGTTAAGATGCACAAGAAACAATAAGGAGCAACTACTAAAAGGTAACAAGAAACAACAAAAAAGAGTTAAGATGCAACAAAAATAAACAAGAAACAAAAAGAGAGAACAAAAAGTAAGAAAGAAGAAAGAAGAAGAAGAAATAATTAAGATGCAAGAAGAAAAAAACAAGAAGCAAGAGTGAAGATGCAACAAAAGACAACAACTCTAAGAAGTAAGAGTAACTCAAGATGCAACAAAAGACAACAACTAAGAAGCAAGAGTGAACTCAAGATGCAACAAAACACAACAATTAAGAAACAAGAGTGAACTCAAAATGCAACAAAACACAACAACTAAGAAACAAGAGTGAACTCAAAGAGACAAGAGACAACAAAAGGTAAGGAAGAAGAGTCAAAAGAAGTAGTGGCTAGGATTTCAAAACCCTAAAAAAATGACGGCTAGGGTTTCAAAACCCTAAAAAGTGATGACTAGGATTTCAAAACCCTTAAAAAGTGGTGATTAGGTTTCAAAATTTTAAACAATGGTTTGTCTATATTTTTTTTTGATTGCCCGTGTTTTTCTTTGGTTGCCCAAAAACAAAAAAATGTTACTACCATGAAAATATGATTAATAATATAACTCAATGTTCTCAAACGAGTTCCCTACCATTTTCTATAAAATACTTTGGTGTTCCCAACGGACGTATAATATACGCCCATGAAGTACAAGGCCCAAAAACGACTAGCAGTCATATTTATCCCCAAGGTATTGATCTCCAAGAATATGATTGCAAGTAGTCGTCAGTCATCCTCAGTCATATTTTTGCAGTCATAAAACACTGCCGTTGTTGTAGTGCATTAGAGTTGACATACCTTTAATTTAAAAAAAACACTTTCACGTCTTTAAAAACACCACTAAAAACACGGGTTTCTTCTAGTGGTTGTTTTGTAGTGACACTCTCCATGCCTACTTCCAAATGGCAACCCAACATTGGAAGTCAAGTCCCCACATGTGGTGGAAATGCTCTTGGGTCCCTTTAATAATAATATATATTGAAGAGTCTTTGAGTGACCTTGTAAAATGGATGAAAATTATTAGTAATAAATATTTTGTGGATGAAAGTCATTTGTAATTTTTACCCTTTTGGGGGGTATAAGTAGTCAATGTCCAAATAAGATAAGATTATGACAAAAATTTGCCAAAATTAATTTGGTAGCTACTAAAACATTCAGCGTAGTGTTTCATTTTAATAGGAAGCAAGGATCCCTTTGATGTCTTCATTTGATGGAAGAATATTTAGAAGTTTGTGAAGAAATATGCCTCTTTTTGTTATAACTAATAAAATTTCATTAGAGAATAAATTGATAATCTAATTGCCATGGTATTGTACTAGAATGATAGAATTGCACTAAGAAGGTGAAATTTCAGAAGCAGTGTTACGCCCCTTATTGACACTTATTTCTTCAAGCTCTTCAATGTGTCTTTGTGGTACTTAGTTCTAGTAATGATCTCCTAACACTATACATGCCATGAGCTAGATTCCAACACTATGTACAAATTGTCAACCCCCACAAAATATTGTACATATCATTTCATTTGATGACTTGGGGCAAAACTTCTATCAATGTCAAAGCGTTCAATGGTGATAGTATTTACTACTAGCGCTATTGGCTTTGAATGATATTCAATTCCCCACTAGGTCCAAGCAACTTCACTTTAGAACTCAACGTTTTAGTTTAGTGTAGAGTAGGACACTATGTAGAAAAAGACACCATCAACTAGTATCAAGAAGTGTCCAAGAGAATCTATGGTGTCATGATGGTGGCAAAGATATTCATCACCAACCTCACCCACCCATTACCACTTTGAATCACTATGACACCATTCGGGAATGAGGAAGGAAATCACCCCTACTCATAGTACTCTTTGCAGAATTTGACTAACCCCTTGAACCTATAGGTCATTAAGTTAGACATTCAAGATATATTTCTCCCTTAAGAAGGGACTTGATCCCTTGCCTTAGTCTCAAAATTGAACTCTAAAGGATTCTCAATTTCTCTATTAGGATAACTTTTAGCTCTAAATTGCAAATCTAAAGTGCAAAACCATTTTTGTGATCTGGTCTTTAAGTAGATCATTGTGGACTACTCACTTTTTCAAATGAAACAAGTGTTAAATAGGTTATTGCTCTCTAAAGGTTTAGGTCCTTTGGGAGGTGTAGTTCTCTAGAATGTTTGTCTCTTTAATTATTCAATTACATGTAGAATGCCCTATTTTAATGAGAGATTTATCTTGAAATTCCTATTTCTACATTTCACACCTTGGATTTGTAGCCAACTATGAAGAATCATATTTTAGGACCCACAACTAAAATCTTCATGTTGTTTACCCCTATAGATGCATGCTTTCACTAGCTTTTTCATAATATACAATATACTACACGCTTTGTCCCAAACAAAACACTACAATTTTCTATTTGCTTGGGACTCCTCATTTCTATTCACTTTGTCTTTTGCAAGACTTGCAAAGTCAACCCCAAGGCCCCCCTTGTTCACCAAGGTGCCATAGGCACGTTTTTTTATTGAGGGTTGTAATAGTTAGAGTAAATTGTTCAAGCATGTGGAGAAAGTTTAATGTATTGTTATAAAGATAAATGATTTTTTCGTTGTAAGCTCCACCAAAAAATTTAATATGTAATTAATTGCTAAAGAGATTATTTTCCACAGATAAGATTTCATAGGACATTATGTAGGTTTCCATGTCATTAGGAAAAACTTCAGGCCAAAACAAGGCTGCAAGTTTTGGAGGCAACGATGTAATTACAAGAAGAATGAATTATTTTTTATATTTTATATTTGGAAGCTAATGTGTCACTATTATTGCCATATCAACAATACATCAAATTAGCAATTGTTTTAATTTTTTTCAAAAAATAAATAAATTATCATTATTTTTTTGTATCTTCATTGTAAAGGGGCAAAAATTAGAACTTAATGGCCCCCTATAGGCCTCAGAATTCTTGTAGTGATAACTCGACATTATAGATTTTTTATATAGAATATTGTATATTCATTTGAAACAATCTTTAGTATCTCTTATTTTGGAATTTTTTTATTATATACTTGCAATGAGATTGATCGGTAGCTTTAGGTGATCGAAATAAGTGATTGGGGATTTTAAGATATATAGTAGCATAAAGTTGTATGGCTCAACTCATTGATAACAACTTCACAACCCAAATTCAGCCTAACTTGTTGAACCTTTGTAGTCTTACCAATTGAAAATTTACACAAAGTGAATGCAACTTGTAGTTTAATTCATAATTATTTATAATTTTTGCACATTTTACTTAGGATTAATACCTTGGTCAATTTTAGTCCTTAAATTTCAATCCATCAAATTCAAAAACTAGCCAACTTTAAAGAGTGTGATCTAAAAATATTATGATATCACTAATGTAGACAAAATATTTTGAAAATAATTGTCTAGTTCCTCATCAAATATGCAAGCTAATTTCCCTTATGAAAAGTCAAATAGAAGTAATTTAGACTTTTGGTTTGAAAGGCACTAATAGATATGACCTAGGACAAATGGGCTAGATAGGAAAGCACAAATTGAACAGTCTTGGTGATCTTTCAACCAAAGGGTACCTAGAATTGTATGTTTTGTAATTTTGAGACTATAAGTTTAAAGGTCAATATTTCTTAAAACAATTCATATTTGGATGGCTCATTACACATGCCCTCCTTCAAATATAATTTCTATTTATTAAACTTTTTGCAATAGACAATTAAGTGTATGGTTAATTGTGGTGGCCTAGTCCGGGTTGTTTGTTTGTATTTGTATTATCAAATTGTCAATTATTTATTTGATAGTACTAAGCAAAGGGAGCACTAGAATAGGTGCATGACTAATTGAGAGACCACTTGAAACTTTATCTTCATTGTAGATTATTTAGAAAGAAAGAGTTTGAGATAAACAAAATTTGGTCTAATTGAGGATCGTGCAAAATTAGCAAGAGTTTGTCAATTGACTTGCTTAGATTATAGTATAATTAAGTCTACAATAGATGAGTTGCATGTGAGAGGTTTCAATGTGTTTAGCCAATTTCCAATGATTGGTGGTGTTAGAAGGCACATAGGATATATATGACTCAATATGTGATTTCTTACCAAATATGATTTTTTTTAATATATTGAATTTTGTAATAATTTGTTGTTTTTCAATCATTCTTTAAATGAACTTGTGGGTGAAACTTTGTAGTATTTGTAATGTATAGATTAGATTTTATATTGAGTTTATTACTCATGTTGATATAAGTTATTTTGAGATTAAACAATTTATTTTTAAATACCACTTTGATTCCACTTAAATTTGGTCATGTGTGACATTAGTTACAAATGACACCTTTTGAGTCTTCTATGATTGACATTCCTAGGATTTGAGGATTTTGACATATGGAAAAACTATATTGTCTACAACTATAACATTTATACTTCAATTGAAAAACAACACCTTTTATTGCATTGTATGTATTTGCTTTGGTTTGCACAAATGAGTGATATTCATATTGTTGGATATCAAATGAGTATTATGGCCACTAAATATGAATTTATTTAGCATGCAACCCGAGAGAACGTATGATGAATCTTTAGTCAGAATTTAGCATTGTGAATCAACATCATGCAATGTAGCAATGTTTGACTTGTCATGGATAATACAAGTGTTACATTTTGTAGGAGTGGCTCAATGGATCTTGAAAGTGGCCAACTATATAGGTTGATTCTAGTGATTTCTTCCTTTGCTTGTGTTTTCTATGTAGATAGAGAACTTTGAGAGCTTTTAGAAGTCATATTTGAAGACCCTTCATATCTTTGAGTGGTTAAGATGAAGAAAATGAGTTTTTATAAGCATTCATTTGTCATAGCATTTGAGTGGGAAAGGATTCTCAGAACACTTCATAATAGGTCATTTTCACATTCCTCGTAGCATTTTGGAAGCATTTTGGCACAATTCAAAGAAGATGGACAAGTGCATGATCATCCATGATAAAAGAAAAAAGATCACGTCTTTTAAGCATACATGATGAAAGACTTGATGTAAAGATGTTGAATGAGTTGAATTTAGGAATTTCTAGTAGCTGTTGGTCATAGATTGTAGGGATATTGTATCTGGTTGGTACAATCACTTTTGTGTTCATTATGAGTTCATTGTGACACTTTTGTTACAATGTACTCAGAATTTTAATTAATTCATTAGAAACAGTTTAAACTACCTCTAGACCCCCCTACCCCGGGTTTAAAAAAAAATTATTAGTTAAAATTAATTTCTGAATTTTTCATCTCCCCCTCCCCCCCTCCTTGTAATTTTTGGAACAAGGTTAACATGACGAACAATATGGAACAATGAAAATCCCGTATCCCGAATTTGTATATATTATCTGTATTTGCACCCATATTGTACAGTATTCTAATATCAAGTATTTGTATCTATATTTTGGTATTGTATTCATAACCATATTCTGATTTTGTATCCGTATTTTTATTTGGATGGATGGCAAAGATTAAATCTCAAAGACCAGCAGCTTGAGAAATTTTGAGAAATTGACGGCATTCTAGAGGGGGAAGCATTCAAAAAAAAATCAATAGCCTTTAAATTTTTTGGGAGAGGGGGGGGGCAACTAATACTAACCAGGGTGGATAGCCTCTTTTCACTAGATTGTGAGCTCATGGTTTTTGTTTTATTACAATGTAATTTAATTTTTGTGAAATTTTGACCACATGTTCCTTGTAGTAGATGTGGTGTCTACAATTAATCTTACCTATTAATTACCATTAGTCTAAAAGACATTGTTTAATTTTCACATTTATAGAGAGTAACCTAAAACTTTTGTCAATCATCGAATTTATGGCAAATTGAAAAATAAAATAAAAAACCCCTAGAGATACAACATACTCCAATGTTTGAAGAGTAGAGAACAACTTTGTAACCTAAGTAGTCTTCTTGCACATCAAGAAAAATGGATCCACCTTCAATATCTATTCATAGTTAAGTTAGAAAGAGACAAGACCTCTACCAATGCATATAATTGTAGCTTACTTGCATGTGCTACTCCATGACCGTATGTCTGTACTATAGTGCTCAAGCATAAGCAAAGAAAACAAACATAACCATAAAGCTTGAGACTTAAAAGCTAAATTTACAACTTAAAGATGTGATCACAATTTGATAATATGATTGGTGTAGGGTTTTGCAGATGGCTTCTAGTTAGAACAATGCTTTTCAAGTGCTAACCAATAAGATTTCTATTTTCATCAAAAATCACAAATGGAACTTCTTTTGCACATGGGCTTTCAATTCTTGTACCACAACTCTAATTATTTTTTAACAAGGCTTACTCCAATAATTATAGAAGGAATCCAATGTAGTGTAAAGTCTATCTTATTTTTATAGGGCATTCAACATTCTATATTCAATCTAAGATAGTAGGTGATTACCACACCTTGTATTGTTATAACTTTAAAGATTTCTATATTAAAACCCTATAAATTATTGGAAGTAATAATATTCAAATTTTTGCTATGATTTTTTTTAAATATCCTATATTTAGACTTATATATATTTCTAAAACTAACATCTAGTGATACCCTCCAAATGTACAACAAGCACACAAGAGATGGACAAGCCTACGTGCTCATTAAATCATAGTATGGTGTTGCTTCATGAATCCTATTTGCAACTTTCATTAGTTGAGATTGTTCTCTAGTAGTTGCTCTTCTTTATAGTAAGGAGTATGATGAGCACCTAGCTGAGGGCTGGCTGGTATAGCTACTTCTGAGTGCATTGTGACAATTCTGTCACTATGCACTCAAAATTTTAATTAATTACTTTTAAACTCCACTCTAGACTCCACCCTGCGTTTAAAAAAGAAATTTAATTAAAATTAATTTCTTAAATTTTCATCCCCCCCTCCCCCTACTTGTAATTTTTTGAATGAGGTTATCATGACAAACAATATGGGACAATGAAGATCCTATATCCTATATCCCATATCCCGTATTTGTATTTGTATTCATATTTGTATTGTATAATATTTCAATATCTAGTAGTTGTATTTGTATATTGGTACCGTATCCGTATTCTGATTTGTATCTGTATTTGTATTTGGATGGATGGCTTAGATTCAATCTCAAAGATCAACGACTTAAGAAATTTTGAGAAATCAACGGCATTATGGAGGGGGGGGGGGAAGCATTTAAAAAAAAATCAATGGCCTATTCATTTTTGGGAGAAGGGGGGGGCAACTAATGGCAAACCAAATGTGTGACTGCCACTTTTGGGTGCATAGTGACACTTTGACTAAATTTTTTGACTTTGAATCTTTTTCAACTTTAAATTTTTGCATTATGAAAAATTTCGTGTCAAAAAATTGAGTCCAAAATATAGGAAAAAAAACCCAATTAGTTTTCATTATCTAAAAATTGTTTTGTAGAAGTAGGTTTGAAATAGAAGGCAAAACTAAATCTTTGGTAGTTCTATTAGATGGAAATTGAAACACACTATTCACATTAGTGAGATTGTTTTAGCAAACAAACTTAACCATGTCAAAAAAAATTTGTGAAAATTTGTGAAAATTGAATTTAAAAATGAATCATGTTAGTTATTTTTTCTGAAGATGCTCGGATTGCCCAAAAAGCAAGATTCTTCATACCTTTTCATTAATAGTTAAAATGGAATGAATCAAGTCTTTCCATTTAGATAAAATTATTTTCTATAAGAAACAAAAATTTAAAATTTTCATTATTAGTGATTTATTTTGTGTTGCCAACAAAACCATTTTAGGCTTAAGGTGGCATAATTTTTGCACTTTGGCATCAATAGGAATAAAAATTATATTACCATAAAGCTAATGTGTTTTCCTATCTTCAAAAAAGTTTCAAAAAATCAAGTCAAAATTTGAGATCGCAAGAATCTACCCAAATCTTGTTTGAACCTTGCATCATCTTGCAAAGGGACACTTGGCAGATTTTTAGGGGTTCACTTATTAGTATTAAATATTCCCTCATTATTGTATTCACTTTTCATAAGGGTGAATGCAAGAAAGACCGGTCCTATTTGGCGTCACAATTGGAGTGACGGAGTTGGTTTTCGCCATAACTTTTGGAAATTGAAGCCAATGGAGTTGAAATTTTTATGGGAGATTGCTAACTCAGAAAACATGAGATTTGCTATTTTTCAGAATTTTTGAAAAATAATGTTATAATTAAATCTCAATTAAGCTAATTTGTCACACTTTGCAGTTTAGGGGTTTTTAGTACTGTGAAGTATCCAAAAAACATGATATTCACTTGAATTTTTTGTGGCCTATTCCCACTCTAGATGGGCATGTGACCACCAAAGAACACTGAAAAAAACACAATTCTTTGTCCTCTACATGCGTGCGAATAGGATTCCTTTGCGCATAGAGTACCGAACATTCAAAATGGTTTATCTTTCAAATCGCTCCTTCTTTGTGATGACCGTTCAATTGGTAGAAATGGCCAATTTTTACTTTTTTTTTCATTCACTCATTTTAATTTTTTTAAAATGAAAAGCTAGGCACGGCCCTTTTCCATGATATTTTTGGACGCTGGCCTGATGTAGTACTGCATAGTACTACAGAGTACTATATAGTACTTCTATAGGGCCCACCTCTGCGAATTTGGAGCCACGTGTACTGACAAGGTCGTCACTTCCAGTTTTGCAGTTGAACTGCTCATTCACTTAGTGACGGCTCCTCCTACTAATTGAAGACGATGGACGGCGATTTCAGAAGTTCGTGAATCTCCGACGTCAAGGCGGCTTAGGGTTCGAAGACTGAGTTCCACAGTGTGGAACAATTTGTACACAGATCATGTGTTTTAGGTCTTCTTTGGAGACTCCTTCTACGAATCGAAGTCGTCTGTAGTGACAAGCGGTGACAAACATGTTGATTGGAATGGATTGAAGAATTGTTTATGGACAATTCGGGCTTGCGCAGGCGTCATGAAGGGCGTACAGTAGAAGTTCGAACAGGTCCACGCACACGGTCAATAGAAGCAGCTGCACACCTGGAGGAACAACGTTGCAGAGCTAGAGAACGCTAGCGAAATAGTCGTGCTAGGTGGAATTTAGTGACCTCTTCCAATGACGACGGAGCTCCTATGCAGCCGACGGCCGGCTCTGTGGCTAATACTGATGCAAATCTTGAACGTCTTGTGTATCGGAGCACGGTCCGGCGACATGCCGATCGCATCTCCCGTGCTGTGATTGCCGACTTGTTTGACTTGGACAACGTCGACTTGCGCGCTACTGTTCTACGGAGGGTTTTCAGGAACGTCAACTTGCGTCCTCTTCTACTCGCCTATTTTCCTAGTCTAGACGATGCTAGATCTGAACGACAGATGCTATTGAACATTCGTGCAGAGTTACAGCGGATGAAAATTCCGCACACCTCAAGTAAATTGGCTAGGAAACGTTCAATTTTAGAAGCTGTAGTTTCTGAAATTGATTCAGATTTTAGTAGATTTCACCGGATTCTAGGTATGAAGAAAGCAAATGTGGACGGTGCTGTTCAACGCTTGCGCACTGCCTCTACAACATCAGATGCTAGATTTGTCGTTCCCCATCGGAAAAAACGGGATGGAGGTATTTCGGAGGCTGTCCGCTTCATGGTAACGACTTGGTGGACCGAAGAGAGCCGGGTCAGCCCGAATAGGAAGGACATTCGTCGGAAACGTCTCGGCCGCAGTCTGTATGATACACATCCAGCACATCTTCTCATGGAAACTCAGGTTCTCTCACACGTTGTTTTCTTCAACATTATGTATATATGCTAGCTTCTTCATATTTTGGACTACCGTTTTAGCCTCCATAATGGAATGTACTCAGAATACTCATAAGACTCATGGTATTGCATTTCTGCCTATACTATATGATGTAGATTCGCCATGTACTTAACATTACTGTAGGTCATCCTCCGCAGTACCTTGCAGTACTGCGATGTTTTCGTAGGACCTTATTCGTTTTTTAGGATTTTTCATGTACCACACTGTACTACCCTTTTGATGAACCACTTAAAACGTTTTTCCCTATCACTATTCATGTTTGCTTTACTCCTACACTAACAACAACGTTGTATGAAGTAGTCCTACTCATACTGTTTAGTACTAATACTGTGAACTCAATACTGCTTGTACGAAATTTAGTGCACCTGCTCTCATTATTTTACCTTATACACGGTCCCTTGTAGAACACAGTACTTTGTGATTCTTCTATATAGGACTACTGCCATCGGACCTTCCACCTCCGGACGTGGGATTCAGTGCTAGTAGTACTTTATCTGCCTTTCATAGTACTCAAGGTATTAGTCAAGACTAATGACTGATATTACGGTCGCAGTGCATTGTTTACATAGTACTAGTAGAACACGGTACTTTGTGATTCTTCTGTATAGGACTACTGCCATAGGACCTTCCACCTTTGGACGTGGGCTTTAGTGCTACTAGCACTTCATCTGACTTTCATAGTACTTGAGGTACTAGTCAAGACTAATGACTGATATTACTTTTACAGTGCTTTGTTTATATAGTACTATAGTATGATAGTTCTATATATGCTTAGTACTATCTATTTCATAACTTCAGTAGATACTATTATACTACTGCATATGTTATGTATTGTACTACATAATACTGTAGTACTATATATGGCTACTACTATTTAGATTTTTGAACTAGACATATGTATTACTTTACTGAATACTACTATAGTCTTACATAGTATACTACTTTTATACTGTTGTATTACTATAGTCCTATATACTCTTACATAGTCTTCATATACTACTGAGTGTATTACGTCTACGTTGTGTACATTTCATAATACTTCGGTTCGGTCCTCATTAGTATTATGAAATGTAGTATTATGAACTGAAGTATTATAGTCATGTACTGTTGCATTATTCTTTTTTATAGCTGCTTCCATGTCACTGCATTACCTAAATTCAGGTACTAATGGACATTCTTGCTCTTGTGCAGAGACAATTATATGACCGTTTCATCATAGCACATCCAGAGTGCATGATTATGCACCGATCTTTTGACCGTCTACGCCCTTTCTTTGTAATCAAATGCAAGGAGCGTAATGTATGTTGCTGTCGCTATCATGTGGAGGTACTCTTTCTATTGGAGGCATTGAATGCATTTCGACATCCACTGACTGGTGCACACTTCATTCTACACTGCAATTGTCAATGTGTGGTTTGTGGTTTTGACAACAACGGTCACTGCAACGTGGGAGACAGTCGTTTCAGCAGTGTTACAACAATGTGGGAGTCTCTCCTATGTCCGAAATTGGACGATGCAGAATTCCATCGCCCACAATGTCTGCTAGGAGCATGTAGCTCTTGTGGTGTTGCATTCACGAAGCTATGCCCATGTGAGGAGGTGGGTCTTCCCGGGATCACCATCAAGTGGAAGCAATTCCACTATGAGGTTGTTGGTTCTACTCCAGATGGTAGGCCAAAGAAGCGCATTACTGAGATTTGCCGGACGACCCCATTCTCTGAGTTCCTCGTTTTCTTCAAAGCCACTGTCCAACGTTTCATACGGCACAATTTTGAGGCCCGGTGGCAAACAGATCAAGCGAAGCTACTTCGTGTATGTCTGCAACGATATACCATTCTTTCCCACATAGACTTCGCAGAGAACTATACTTTCCAGGTCCAGAATGAAATCCAGTCGATGTACTTCAACTCAACACAGATTACAATTCTAGTTCAAGTCACTTATTACACTACTTCAGTAGCCGGGGATACTGATGACTTGGCCAACCTTGTGAGGGAGACGCATTACTACATCTCAGACGACAGGAGTCATGACACACTTTTCGTGCAGCATTGTTTGATGCTGCACTGGCGTTGGTTCACATCAAACAAATTCACACCGACCACACATTGCGTCTTCAGCGATGGTTGTGCTGGTCAATTCAAAGGGGCCCGAGCTCTATACTTTGCTGCAAGGTAAGACTGCTTGCAAGCGCTTCTTCTATACAAACAATTCTCTTACATTGGCAACGAATCAGCTTTTCATAAGTCTTTCTATAGTACTTGCTTTGTACTATGTAATACTACTCTTACCATTTATCTGGTGATAGGTACTGACACAGCACTTCCTATTGTCATGACACATGTTCATCATTTTCTTATATCTTCTCCAGATATCCATCATTGACTGGAGGTTGTAAAATGCTTTGGAATTTCTATGGCTCCGGGCATGGAAAAGGTGAATGGGATGGCGCTGGTGCAGTCGTCAAAAGAACATTGCGTGCTGAACAGCTACTAAATCCAAATAGGGCTTTGCAAAACGCTCGCGATTGTGTGACATTCTTGGATGCATCATTGGCCGGAGAAGTCCCCCACACAAGAGATCGGGTTAGGTAATGTGCCATCATTCTTGAATTCAGTAGGTTCCACTTTACAATGTCACCCGGGCAAACTTTGTATGTTGTGCATGAACTTAGACCCATCCTTCAAATGTTCAATACCTTTCAATGCATGTGCAGCGTACTGAACGCACTATGTCCTACACTAACATGCACCTTCAGGATTCCATTTTCCTATGAATGCAGGTCATTCCGGTACTTCCACTACATAGGGATTGCTGATGTTGACCGCACGAACCTCCATTCCTGCGACAAACTGCCCGGATCGTCTAAGCTACATTCTGTATTTGCTCCTGATCGGAATGACCCAACTAAGCTTCTTGTCTGAGAACTCTCTTGCTTTTGTGGTCCATGCTTAGAAGAAAATTTCAGCCACTGTAAAAATCAGGTGTACGTGCGACCTTGGAAAGTTCTGAAGATTCAACCTCATGCTGCAGACTTTGTCCTTCCTATAGTCGAAGTGGAGGAAGGGGATGACATTTGGGATTGGGAATACAGTGAAGAAGGAATGGCTGACTTGGTGCAGGCAGGGGATAATTTTGTTGTCCCTGCAGCTGCTAACAATGACGAAGGTGTATCTTTCTATATACTTCAATGCCAAACTCCAAAACAAATTGTTACAAAAGCTTTTACTTGCACATGGGGAGGCCACTTCGAAGTTGGAGACTCTGTTATAGGTGCAACGTACTACCAAAAATGGGGTCGCACAGATTTACATAACTATGTATATCTAGCAAACTCTCAACTTGCCCATGTGGATGCAACCATAGTCCTTGCTTGCAAATTCCAAATGTTGCCTAGACAACATCGTGTAAAAGGTGGTCACCGTGTCTATACAGTCCCTGATGAAACTATTGATGTTATCAATAGTGCCCTAGACAGCTTGTAAATTCCGTTCATATACTTCTATAGTCTTGCTTTATCTTACCTTCAAAAAACATATTGAAACTAGTTGTAACACATTCTCTTCTAGAAACACAGATGCATTATAATTATTAACACTCATGTGCTGCTCCTCAAATACATTCATTATCCACAGTTAAATTGCCTATATAAAAGTGGGTCGACAAGCAAAATAGAAGGCATGACCACATGTACCAGCAACAACATTAGACAATATTATACAGTATATTTATTCACCATTTTAATACTCGCAGATGACTGCTAGTACTTTGTCAACATACAATTGTATTAAGAAGCTGTGGAATTTGTGCACACTTATCACTGCCCGAACCCATACATTTTGTAGTACTGCTTTATAGTCAGTCAGTACTACAAGAGTTTCTAATAATATGTTTGCTGCCCTTGCAAATACATATACAGTACACAGTTTAAAGGGAATGCAAAAAGCATTATGCTATTGGTACCACAGTACATGCTAGTATACGTGAATGGTTTGTTCATGTTTTCTTAGAGTCGTAGACTTCTTGAAATCATTGTCCTCTACAGAGCTTGCTGCCACAGTTGCACTTGAACGCCGAAGTGTTTTCATCGAAATCTAATCCATAGTCCCAAGTCAACTCTTCCCCTGCTAGTATTTCCCGATTTGCAAAGAAAGCAACCTGAACAACTGTATTTTAACAATGTCAATACAATTTCAGAGTACAATATGCATCAAAACAGTAACGTCAGAAATTAAAATATAGCCAAGTGGGTTCCAGAACTTGCATGATACAGAGTAGGACTTCTGTAGTCTACCCAGACGGGCATCTCCATCAGATTTGCGTCCCCACATCTGCATGAGTAGCCCATGAAAATTCAATCTTGAGCCAGCGAAAGAAATGTGAGCTTCATAGAGAAAATCAAGATAATGTGGACGTCTATGAGAGTAGGCAAACCTGTGATTCAACCATCGGGCAACATTCGTCATGACAGACGCATCAATAGATAGTAGGGAATCATCATCCTTTTCTAGCTCAGACTCCCAATGAGCATCCAAGGCGAGAGAATACTTGGATCGATCACCTCTTCTTAGCAATTCTGCATTCGTGACCACTTCTCCGGCATACTCAAAAAGAAAAGAGCCTCGCAGTAGGGGCTCCATTGTGCGAATGCCCCAACCTTTAGAGTTGTTAACGTAAAAAACTTGTACGCATATAGAAAAGAAAAGTTATTAACCACTTTGAACTCTATCGCTTTTACAAAAACACTACCAAGTACTGACTGGAAGAACTGTCATACTCTGACCTCCAACTTTGTTGTCACTCCTCTCTGCACAACCCGGTTATTATAGTCTGATGCATAGAGACACGTACTGTTGTATTCATTTATGTACTGCAGGGGAACATGTCCATCGCATCGTCCGTTTCTCATCTCTGTGCATGCGGATGGGGACGTGCAATAAATGAATCGTGCTGTACAACCGCTTCGTCTTTTCAAAAACTGTAGAGTCCCAAAGATTTCACCTACTTAGTATTATCAGAAAGTACTACAAGTACAATTATACAAACTTTCTGTAATACAAGAAGTACTACAAACACTACTGCAAACAATGCTACTAGTACTAGCATGAATAGTACTACATGCAGTACTGCAAGTAATATTACAATAGTAGTACAAGTTGTACTACTTCATTGAGGATCTTTTATGTCTTTAGTATTGGAAATAAAAAGTACCAGTACTTCAAAAACTATGATAACGATAGCCACTGCAAATACTGTAGAAGAAGCGTACCTGAATTATGTAGCGTGGGTGCAGAAGACCATCTTCGACATAATGTCTTTCTGTTTCTTCAAGCTTACATGCACATTCAGTGGCCATCCCTGTGCATCTACCCTCCATTTCCTCAGTGCCTGTTGTCTGCCTCACACTTCTTACAGGTGGGGCTTCCAGTGTGACAGAGGCGTGGATTCCAGAAGAACGCACGTATGTGTACGAGTTATCAAAAATATGGATAGCGTCTGAGGCATCACCCTCATGCACATGGATGGGGACGTGTTCTAGACCTCTAGAGACGTCAAGGAGAATGGAATGTAGAAGTCCTTGTTCACAACAACGTATCATACAGAGGGCAACCACTGGATATACAAAGGCGCCCATTTCATTAAGAAAAATGTAGTTGTACTTTCTACAAAAGCACACACTTTCAGACAACTTCCACGAATAGAGAAAATAAACATACCGTATGGGCAAAATATGTAAACAAGCTAGGGATCCTACAATCTGGTTTAGGGTCCGGGCCCCTCTATGGCATCGCATGACCAACGTCGAGATCGTGGGCCGGAATGGCTTGCTTAGGACAGACCTAGCTTGGTCCCACGGTTTTACCGTGGGACATGAAGCACTCCCTTGGCCCACAGTCATGCGCACAGAAATGCCATGGTCTTCCAAAACTAACCGTATTTCCTTGGGGCCAATTTGGTAAGCTGAGACCAAGCCATACCTTCGGTCCACGGGACTCCCGTGGGCCCTCCTCAAAACCTTAGGCCCCATATCAAACTGCGAGCATTCTCTTCAAGTACTTGAAGAGAAGTAGACGTAGAGGATGGAAATCCTAACTGCAAGCACAACAGTGTGTCCACATGGATGCGAACATAAAAATGTACGTGCCATTCATTTTTTGGTACCCACCTTGCTGTTCTTTGACCCTGCACCCACAATTGGACTTGATGAAGCTACCTCGCCTGTGCTTGTGCTTAAACTATGTCGAATACACAACACTCTAGAAGACGTATCTGTTGGAGACACCTCCTGAGTGGCACTGTCTTTCTTTGCTCCCTTCCCTGGAATGAAAGGAACTTGGTTAGGTACAGCACAACATATTCAGTTACAGTACTATATTTTTTAGGAACAGTACTACTAGACTTGTACAAGAGTAGAGATTACAAAGCATTTAGAACAAGTGAAGCTTTGGACCAGCAGGAGAGTTGGAAATCGCTTTTGCAGGAGACTTGCTTGGGGTGGCTTCGTCAGAAATTTTTTTGGAACATTCGTTGTCGTCCGCCTTCTGCTCTAGAATGTGGGAAGTCTGAACCAAGGACGTATCCTGAACTTTCTTTAGGCGTCTGGATGCACGCGGAAACGTAATGGAATACAGGTCTTCAGGACTACTAGACACATGTTTCTTTGATGGAGTAGACACTTGCGGTGCTGTCGTCTTTTCTTCCCGAGCCTGCAAAGGAGTAGGCACTTGCGGTTTAGGCGTCTTTTCCTCCTGAGCCTGCCAGAAGTACAGTATGAGGTCAGCACACAACTGTGGAACTTTGCAAATGAACGGTGCACTGTACCGCTATATGCATTTCATGAGAAGAAATAGACCAAGAGTGCGGCAGAACAAAGTATTTAGCATAACAAATTAGTGGTGATGTGGAATAAGAAGTTGGCACTTACTTTTCGACCACTGACAGATGACGGGATAATGATATCTCCATCTGATCCGACATCCAATGATTTCAGCAATTTCGGTGCGGGCATTTGAGGTTGCACAAGTGGGTCATCTAGATCTAAACCAAAGAAGTCAGAAGCGCCCAATGCCGGAACCTCGTCAACCATATGCACATCTTCCACTTCTAGAGGCTGCTCGGGAGAAGATGCATGTCCAGTGCTGTTCTCGGACACGTCAGGAACAAGTGCAATCATAGGGGAATCAGCTGTTGTAAGGTTTGTGTCCACTATAGATGTAAAATCAGCTACTGCAGCGGGGGTATCCACCGTAGATGTACGAGCAACTGCTGTAGGGGATGTGTCCACCGTAGATGTAAGATCACCTGCTACAGGGGACGTGTCCGGCGTAGATGTAAGTGTACCTTTTTCCTTGAACTTGGTGGAAGGGGTAGACAAACGAGACCTGAACGAAGTGTCGGACCTCTGAATTTCCGTCACTGGACTCTTGTCAGAACCATCTATGCCAAATTTCACTAAGTTCGGGATTGTATCTTCTCTATCTTCTCCTAAACACTTTGACAAGGTACTGTCACAGGCAGACATACTAGGAGCGCCTGCTGGTATTACACAGAAACCTGCACATGTAAAAGTCATTTATGTAAGCAGTTGTAGTAATAAAGGTGTACTATCATGTGGCACCCTCCGTATACCACCCTCAACAGTATGACTCGAAACGCACATTTACATGACAATTGTGAAAACTCATGTGAAAACTACAGAAAAAGTGACAAACGTAAGGTATGCACACAATGAACTCCGACATAAGACTCCATCTAGTACTACAGAACATGTGAATAGTACTAGATGTAGGACTATTTACAATTGCACTTCGAGCAACAAAGTGAATTTTTTTTGGTACCAACTAGCATTCTAGCAAAGAGTGTTTACCCACAAAAAAAAAGGCAACGCATACAAAACCGATGCCATGAAAAGAGAGCATGGGCAATACATTGTCCGTATACACATGTACTACATTTGAAGTAAAATAATTACACTTCAAAAAAACTTAGCATTCAAGAACACTAGTGCAAATCATACACTTGCAGCATCTAGTACTGTTAATGCGTGTAGTACTGATGGAAGTACAATTTAGTACTTTGGTCAGAAAGTAAACTCTAGTGAGGCTACCACTTCAGAGTGTAAAGGTAAACTGTTCTGGTGAATATATGTTACAAGTAATGAAAACAACAAGGACCGTATATCGTTTTCAAGTAAACCTTTGTGTCAAAAGGGAAGCAGTACGAGGACATGACTCAGCAATGAAATGATTAGACACGACACCATTTCAGGATGGCCGAAACTCGTATGCCAGCATTACCTAAATCTGTCTGTATGGATTCTTGCGGCAATTCCGGAGTAGTTCCTGTCGGTAAGACACTTGTCTCCATGTCCCCGCTGTTTCCATGAATTATTTTGCCGTATTGTCCAAAGCCCCAACTATTGTACCAATGCTCGGGCACAGGTCCACACTACGGCACTGAACATGTGACATTGTTCTTGAACCATTGCGCTGCACACCAAGGATGATAAACATGCTGGCAAGAGCACACAATGATGTCCCACAACGGAAATCCATAAGAACAAATGCAACATTCAAGAAGGGAGGGAAGGACGGGTGTAGTAGGGTTGTCCACGACTACGTCGTCGTTGTAGCTTAAAGGTAGAGGCCGCATGGACACTGCATCCTTCCCTGTTGATAGCTCCAGCAAATACGGTTTTAATGCAAGAAGACGATTGCTGTTGGCTTTGGCAGCAACTACAGCTTCCTCGAGCTCCATTTCAGAAGTACACTTTATATCACCAAAAGCACTGAGCTTCTTGACATTAGAGTAGTACATTCTAAAGATGGGCCCAATTCCAGGTAGTTGTGTGTGAGCCCCAAATTCGTCACTTGGGACTCATTGTTTTCTTTTTTTTAGTTTATTACAAATTAAGGCATAAAGTAATACAAAAAGCCCAAAAAAGAGTGTAGAACCAAAATAGGTATGTCACATACCAGTATAGCATTTGGTCATAAATAGCCTTTTATCCATAGATTACCCATAAAACCCACTTGTATATAGGTTAGAACTCGTAATTAGTGGGAATCAACAGGGCTACTGGGAACTTACCCAAAATAGCCCAAAACCCTAGTGCATGTGACCATGATAGGCTAAATTAAGTCTTAGGAGAGTGGGGAAGGTCCCCACGTAAATCTCCAAAGATAGGTTCTAGTTTCCCCATTCCACCGACGAAACATTAGGAATCCAATTTGTTAGCTTGCAGGTGTCACTTGTCCCAGACAGGCCGCATGGAGGAATCCATAGCCGCCGGATAGTGTTCTCGGATCTGGAACATGTCGGGACATCCACGGCAAAACCCATTCGCCAAGATTCCCTCACATGTGAAAGATTCCCTGACTGCCGGTGATTCAACCGAAGTCAGTTTTCACCTCGCCACCAACTGTGTGCCAGAATAGCCCAAGACTTGGCACGTGGCTTGGGGGACTCCATGAGAGGTTCCCCAAAAAGTCTCGGTTTTTTCTGATCTCCAAAGGATCTTTTTCCGAGCAGTCAACCGCCAAAGGCCACGTTGGGAAATTCATAGGAAATACCCAGGCCGCGGTAAAATCTCACTAAAAATTAGACTAGCATCTTTTATGTTAATAACGCGCCCCGACAAATTTCATGGCGTTCCAATAGCGGGAAGCAGCCGAAACTGACAACATCCCCCCAATTAATATTTACGGCAAGATCTTTGCGGGGTTGACCGGCGTCCCGGAAGCGTACGAAGTCGGAACGAGGACATCAAGGAGCCTTTTCTTACTCCCTAGAGCTTCCCCAACAACCCTAGCTAGTTGCCCAAGCCAAAAGAGGTAAACCCCAAAAGTTAGGTTTTTACCCTTTTAATTGGCTCCAGTTGGCACTAGTTTCCGAGGGGTTTTTTGTGATAGAAATAGGGGGTAAGGGATCCTTTAGGCTAAAATTGGCGTTCTGAAGCCATTGGCACAATCCATTTGCAATTCCGAGCTAAACTCCAAAAGTTAGAAACTAGGACCAGCGTAAAACCCAAGATTAGGTGAAAATCTCAAAGTTGGATGAAAATCCGGATGGATGAGGTTACTCGTCGAGGGGGGGAGTGGGCCCTCGGAAACCTATAAAAGGGGGCCCTTCTCTCTCCCAAAACACCCCCAATACTTGTTTTGGGTCCGTGGGTCCAAGCTATCTTGGAATTTTTGGCGTTTTAAGCCAAAAAACCTCTACGGTGTTTTTGGCACTACAAGAAAATGGGCAGAAATGCGACTCTGAGGAACGACTTCTTGTCCACAATGACTACAGAACGACTTCTGCTCTCTAATTGCACCAAGTTGGATTCCTCCACAACGTTCGAGTCATTTCCGAGTCAACTTCTTGACTAGGAAATGGTTTATAAACAAGGGGCAAGTTTCATCCACCACATTCTGTTTACAGCCTCATTGACTATCTGATGTGGCAAGGCTGGATATCTACGTGGAGTCCAAGTCCAGAACTAGTGGGCCGCTGTCGTATATTACAACTATGACTGACTTTAGAACAACTTGTGAATGACTCCAGAATTGCTAGAGCGTCCCTCCCTTGCCCACTTCACAAGGATTTGGCATCATTGTCCCAAATACCCAAGTCTCCACCTAACTTCTACAACTTCTTCTAGCACAAGTCTATTTGGACTTCGGAAGGGTTCATTAAGTGACAACCTTCACTACAACAGTGTGCTCAAATCCGCTAGTATAAATAGTTTGCATAGTGCTCGTACTAATGCAAGAATCTCTTAGAAACTGTGGTTACGGTATTAGTGGATGCATGTTGAATTCATAAGTAACTGTCTGCAGGTTACTCATTCTTAAATATATAGTGGCATGGCATATAAGTTGCACTTTACATGATATGAGGGTTCAATCGAGGGGTACTTAAAACCCTATGAACTCAAATCTCCACAATGTCTTAAAAGCTTAGGGCTTGTTGATGTTGTTGATGTAGAAGCGGGATCCCATTGTGCACCATTGAATTCATGACCTCATGTGGATGCTCTTCTACGTACAAGTGCCTATAGTATAGATGAAAAAAATGTATCGGCATCTAATGTCAACAAAGCAAAAAATGTGGCAACATGCGTTGCTTCAGTGCAAATGTTCATTCCTTCATGTCTTCCTTAGCCTAATTTTTGTCTTCATTTACGATGTGCAAAAACACTAATTCTGCCTGCTATGCCATACTAATCTGCGGATGCCAACCATGCACAAGTACGTGGCATCTACTGCGTCACTACAAAATGACAGACAACAATTGTGGTTTTAAATCTACGACTTGTAACCCACTGTACTCCGACTGCCAAATGACTCCAGCATGCGAGCCATGTACTGTACAACATTATAGATGCAATGTATACGCTGGACTTATGCTTTTTTGAACCAGTGAATCCTCTTCGACCATGCAATAATTGATGATTGTTGTACATGGTCAGAAGTAGAAATTAGCCTACAAAACTGGTGAAGGAATTACTTAGTGCCAAGCCTAAGCCGCCTAGTATTCTTCCTGTGCCAATAAGTTGTCTTCTACAGACAATTCGATAGCACCAACTAGATTAACTAACTCCGCTGGAAGTGGTACATGTCGAGGGGCAGTCAACCCTGAACTCTCTATCGTAGTGCTAATAAAGGCATCCGCTGTATCAACGGCTTCACGTTTTGCTCTAGCTTCTTTGCGTAAAACAACTTTCCAGCCAGGTCTGTCAACAACATCAGAGAAAAAAACTTGTGTGGCTTGGCTAGGAAAAATGAAGGGCTCTGCTAGACGAGGGAGTTTATGGCGAAAGTTTAGTACCAAGAAGCTAGATTCGTCCCTTGTATATGTAGGATTACCACGATTGTCGTATGGCTTCACCCACTCGCATCGCAAGAGGATGATCTGGGTTTTTAATGCTCCATAATCTAACAAGAGAATGTCCTTCAACACGCCAACATAAGGAGCTGACAATTCATCTACATTGTCCGAGGGAATTTCAAACATTGAAGCCACACCACTATTGTAGCTCACCAATCTCATTGTTGTTTCATCTTCCACTCGAAAATGATTACCAAAGGCCATCATTCGAGTGTACCTAATGGCTCTCTGTGATGGTTTCTTGCTCAACAAGAACTGGTCCATGTCTTGCATGTTCTGGTTTTCATTCTCCTCGGAATCCAAAAAAACACTCTCAATCCATTCTGCCAGACCTGGAGTGGATGGATTTGTGCGCTCTTCAATTTGCCATTGTCTACCACCCAAAAAATAAGGGCACTGTCAGTACTAGACACAAACATATAGGCTTCAAGTAGACCATCTACTACCTTGACATCCATATGGCGCTATTCAAACAAGGACGTCTGTATGACTTAAAAACAACTCATACTAGTCACCAAGGGACGTCTATATGACTTAAAAACAACTCATACTAGTCACCAAGGGACGTCTGTATGACTTAAAAACAACTCATACTAGTCGCCAAGAAGTCTCATTATAGATATCCCCGTTGACAATGCTCCAAGGAAACGACTCCAATGCATCTGTACACTGTTGTCTGCCATGGTTTACAACTGGAACGGCCTAGACTCTGCTTAATTGTTTTGAGGACTGATAATTTGGTTAACTTTTTCTATGCCCCTCACCCAAAACATTGAACCAAGGCACTTACTCATAAAAATCTTGCATCACCGACACATTCATGAGCACGTACTGATGTGCAGCATCGCGGAGCTCTACGCTCATCACATACGGCTTCCCAGCGCCTTGTAGCACCTCCTCGGCATCGCCATACTCTTCATCTTCATCCCATACGCGTCTTTGTGTTGCCTCAAAACCTTGGAGGTACTCCGTTACAAACCCAATGCATTCGTCTTTCAAGTAACCCTCCGCCATGCATGCTTCTGGACGCGCCATATTCCAAACATGGTTCTTTAATACTTTCATGTAATGCTCCACCGGGTACATCCATCGCGCACTTACAGGTCCACACAAGTCCAATTCCTTTGCCAAATGGTATGGGAGGTGTGTCATTATGTCAAAAAATGACGGTGGAAATTCAATCTCTAGTAATGCCATACGTTCTGCCACATCAGCTTCCAATGATGCAAAGTCTGCCGGATTGTACACCTTGGTGCATAGGCGCCTAAATACCTTGCACATTCGCATGACTGCCATACGTGGACCAGGTTGCATTAAACCTCTCAGGGCTAGCGGCAAGACTTGTTGCATTAATACATGGTAATCGTGGGATTTCAAACCCCCAAAATTCTTCTTCCTTATGCACTTCCCCAAATCTGAAGAAAATCCACTTGGTGTTTTTAAGGACTCTAGGCATGTTGCAAACTTCTCGAATTCAACTTCTGACAACACATATGGGGCTCGCGGCTTCACCATCTTACCCGGCTTTCTTGGGTTTGGGGTCAACCATAGGTGTCTTCTTATTCCACGCCTTTGTAAATCTCTCCTCACCTTCACAGTGTCCTTCTTTCCTGTTATGGTCTTCAAAAAGTTCTTCGCCAAGTTCATTTCACAATGCATGATATCCAATGTGTAGCGAATGAGGAGATACTACATAGCCAGCCATACAAAACCACAGTCAGCTTCAAAATACCTTTGTTCAAAATATGAGGAACTAGGCATTCGGATCTACATCCCACATACTTTGCACCATTGCCACAGATACATGACGCTTCTACTGCTCAAAACAACGTCAATTCATATAATTACAGTGGTTTCCAGTGACGTCACTGTTATGGCGGAGTCAATGAACATGACTCCGACTCGTTCACTACTCAAAGATGACTTCCACAAAACTTCAAAGCAGCCTATAAGTCACATGCAAGACATACATTTGCATTGTACCTTAGTAGGAGTAGGCACTGACCTTCCAATACGGCAATCTGTTCAGAATGCTTAGCCGCTTCACACCGTGCAATTTTGATGGGTCCCCAGTAGCTCCCGACACATGCCCAGCTGCCCTCCAAGCCTCGCACTCCAATGCGTGCTGTTGTTGCTCTTCTACTGTAACTTCACGTGGTTTAGGACGGTTTTCCATGGAGCCATTGAAGTGGTCCTTCATTTCCTCTGATTTGTAGGGATGACCTTCAGGCAACCAACGACGAGTCCCACCATATGTCTGCTTACCAAGCTCTATCGAATGCTCTGCACCTAAGTCCACTCCGCACCAAGGGCATGCTGCATACCCTTGATGGGAGAAACCTCCTACGGTTCCATAGCCCGGAAAATCATGAACAGTCCACAATAGCATGGCGCGTAGTTGGAATGACCTACATCCAACATCCTTCGACACATCATATGCTGGAACTCCTTCCCATAACTCTAAGAACTCCTCCACAAGGGGCTCCAAGTACACATCAAAAACCTCTGATGTCACCGATTCTTTCCCAGGAATTAACAATGCCAACAGAATAAAGAACTTCTTTGTGGTCAACCATGGCGGGAGATTATAATTCAACAACAAGACCGGCCATGTAGACCAAGAGGACCGGTTCTGCTTGAAAGGGTTAACTCCATCGACTGCTAGAGCAAAGTGAGCGTTTCGGGGATCATTATCGAATGTTGGATCCACATTCTCGTGAAAGTGTTTCCATGCCTTTGAGTCACAAGGATGACGGATTAGGCCATCTCCTCCATCTTGGTTGCTACGATTTTCGGAGTGCCACACCATCAACTTGGAGATGCTCGGACTTTGGTACATCCTCTGCAAGTGTGGAATAATCGGAAAATGACGAAGCACTTTCAAGGGGAAGGCCCGCCGCTCTTCGTCTCTATATCTGCACCCCCCACACTTAGGGCACCGTAGGGCATTCTCATGTTCACCACGAAACAGCACGCACCCTTTCTCGCACGCATGGATGGTATTGTATGTCAAACCCAATTTTGTCGTCAAAGTCTTTGCAGTATGGTAAGTTTTCGGCAAGGTATTCTTCTCTGGCAAAAGATGCAAATGCAAAATACTGAAAAGCTCGTTTGCACAATGATTGCTCACCCCATGCACGGTACACAAGTTCATTAGCAATACTGTTGCGGCAAGCTTGCTGGACTTTGAGCCATTGTACAAACCCTCCAAAGACTCCTCCAATGCGGGGCCATCAAAGTTGACGTCATCACCTCTAACCTCTGTAGTGTTTTCAGTTGCAGGTGCATGCACTGGATTGTCCCGACATTCTTCACCCTCTGTAGCATCCTCCATGCCCACATCCATGCAGTCTTCATGGATGGAATCCGCCATCCCAAATGCGTTGCTGACTTCTCGGTGGACTCTTTCTACGGATGTCTCGGTAACATCCACAGCTCCAAGTGCCTGGTCAATCATGCCGCGAGTATCAATAGTGGCATCTAGCTGCTGCGTTTCTTCTACCACTGGGCCCCAAAATTGTTGCTCCCACTCCTCGTCAGAAGAGTCTCTAGCACCAGGACCTCTCCAAATCCGACAATCTGGATCCCTCCCATTCTTAATGAGGTGCTCCTTTACGTTGCGTATGAGAAGCCTCCTGTGGCCCCGACAAATTGTACATGGACAATGCAA
Organism: Rhytidiadelphus loreus; assembly: GCA_947034895.1. Lineage (NCBI taxonomy): Eukaryota > Viridiplantae > Streptophyta > Bryopsida > Hypnales > Hylocomiaceae > Rhytidiadelphus > Rhytidiadelphus loreus. The sequence goes on from OX344761.1 coordinate 31,580,401, forward strand.
TCTCTTGACATTGCATTGGGATGCCCTCTGCAATTCTCTACTCCACAACCTATCATCTCGTAGTCTTTGCCGTTGAATATCAAACAAGGGCAATCTAGTTGGTATCATTGTCTTCAAGAATCTGAACTTGTTTGTACAATTTTCTTCTGCAGAATTCATAATGTAGATGTTAGAAGGCAACTTCACAATTGCCTGCAAAAAATTCGAAGGCTTCCTATGGAGAGAACAACTCCAGTGTGACTGTAGTTCGACTACTATAAGTCATGAACAACTATCATCACTTCTATGTGACTTGAGCATGTCTATTAAGAACATATTGTACTTCGAAGGTAGGCATACCAAGCACATGTATGTCAAATGATAGAATGTTCTTCGTGGTACTATTTTGAGAGTCCATAGTTCTTTGCATCTTCAGATATGTCAGCAAGCGCCAAGTTCAAGGCACTGATATTGGAAAGGGAGGAAGTTAGTGGTAAATCCCACATCCAACACCTACCTGAACAATTAGGGGAATTGGGTGGAACAATAATAGAACTCCTCCTTTGATTGAATTGTGTGAGAAATCGTAACAAGTCAGGCAAGAAAATTTGGCGCCTCTCTCGAGTGAAGACAGAGTCTTTGAGCAAGGAAACCCGTGGCTTCAGCACTGATCACTCACAATTCACCCCTTGTAGAAGTGCTTCAAAAACTTAGCTATCATGAAGTCCCCCTTCTGAAAATCAAAAATGCCGTCACAAAATTGATCAGTTTAACAGAACAATACCTCAGAGTATCACTCTCAAAAAAACCATACACTTTCTTTGGCATTGATGTACAAAAAATTCAACAGCACACATATTTTACTATCATGGAGAGAGCAATATATAGCACGTGTTGTTATCTAAAAATTCCATCTTTGTTGGAGGACGACCTCTATTTGTCAATGGTTCTTGTCATCACAAAAGCATTATTGAAGTAGCTAGAGCCCCGAACCCAAAAAATCTACTCCTAAAGAAAGAGTGAGGACATCTTCCATGATTGGCTTATTTTGCTTCTAACAAATTTTAAATTTAGCTCGACTACGTTATAGTCAGTGAACCTTGAGTCACTACACAGTCATTACATACAACTGAATACTTGAAAATGACTTTCAGGAGTCATTTGTAAGTGACTTGAAAGACTGTTGTCAATCCCGCCGCCTCTTTCTCTCTACCAGCATGCACAGCATTGCTGCAAAGTGTCGGGGGACAGTAATTCATGCATACGACTGTCTAAATCACACTGATTGCAAGGATCATCAATCATGAGCCTCAAAATCACTGGGTTGAGTGCACTCCGAAGATTTCCAAATCAAAAGACGATTGTCGGCACTGAGTTAGTCTAATCGGGAAGAAAAGATGAGTAAATGCTGCATCCAACAATTAATTGCCAGCCGCCAAAACGTGCCCTCCAAATCATGCCACTGCTTCTCTCTAGTTCAGGCCTTCACAAGAGCGCACCTCATATAGCACATGAAGGCATCGATTCAGTTGTTCCTTCAACGTTGAAGTACACTTTGCTTCCTCACTGCTGCTCAAAATCCGACCCCAAGCGTTGGAGTGTATGCTGCTTATAATCCGATCCGAAGCCTTGGAGTTTAGTGTGCGAGTTGTCAGCCTTCGATTGTCTTCAAAAATTGTTGTGTCGCTTATAGAAGATCAGTGCAGAAGTCTAAGGAGTAGTCGCGCTGTGAGCGAAGATGGATTCTCCAATGGTGAGCCCACCCCCTCCGAAGACACAGTATGAGCTTCTTCGAGACCAAAACGTGGCGGAGGTGCAGAAGGTGTTGGCAGCTGCCCTCCAAACCAGAAAAGAGATGTGAGTTCGTGTTGAAGAAAGTGACTGTTTCTCTACGTGTAGAAACTTCAGCCCAGATAGCCAAATTGTGTTGTCATGTCCGGAGCAATTGTATTGGTGGTCGATGCTAAGCGGTGTGCAACTGTGCGGAGGGTGGTGGAGTCACTGTTGCAGGCTTTCTTTTCATTTTTCCTATGTTTGTGTATGGGTTTAAGACTGAATTTAACTTTCTTGTTGTACTTGCACTACAAATGGTCGGCGCAGTAGGGTTTCCCGCCAATGTTCTTTGAAAATGCGTGCCGTTTTCAAGGTGAAGAAATCTCTAGTTATTTGGTAGTCGTTTTATAGTCACTATGCATGTACTGTGTCTCTAGAACAACTGAATAAGAGTCGTTTTCCAGTCGTATGTGAGTGTCGTTGTAGTGACGCCATCAACAGAGTGCACCTTGAAACAAGTATGGACGTTCGGTTGGCCACGTGGAAGTAAAAGCCATGGAGCTTTAGCGGACTTTGGCTTCTTTTGCAGCTTCCAGAACCCTAATTTTTCCTCTTCTGTTTCCATCTGTGTGACTGTGTTCACTTTGTTGTGAAACCTCCATTCTCTCTTTCCTGCCGCTTGTAGTTGTTGTTGTTTTTAGTGAAGCTCCGCATTCTTGACGTTTGCTCCTGGGCATTGTAGAGATGAGACTGTAGCCAAAAAACCGCAAAAGGAAAGAAGGATTCCTGGACAGAAAATCGGTGAGGGTTTGCGGAGGAGTTCCAGGCAGCGGGGCCTCCGAGGACGCGGAAGACGGAGGAAGTCCAAAGACCACGACCGACGACAATCAGATCCAGAGTACGACGAAATGGCCAGCGACCACGATTCTTCCTCCGACGCCACAGAGTCCAATGAAGAGGCCATCGCCGCAGGTATGCTCAATTTAGCTATTGCTTGTATTGATGCTCAGCAACAATCCAAGTGGCAGGCCGATGGCGCAGGTAATGTTGGAAAACGCTGTCTCCCTCGCAATTTAGGGTTTTGTAGATTCAACAATGTGGTCTTCGTATAGTTTGCTGTATGTTTAGGTCGTCCCCTGCGTCTTGGCTTGTTTTTTTCACGTGGATTGCCGTGCATACTATATATTACCTTTGCCATGGTTCTGTGAAACCCATTTTCTGCATTTTGGGGCAACGTATGCGCTGATGACAGACCTCTGGTTCCCTGCATTTGTATTGTCTAGAAGGTAGGGGAGGTCATGCGTTGTCGGCTTCACAAGCTTTAGAGGTGCATGTTGCTGTGGCATAGCTTGTAGGATTGTTTTCTCCATGGTTGGATTCTAAACCATGTATTCATTGTGCTTTGCGTAGAGGCTGAGAGAGCCGTGTTTGATTCGAGTGAAGATGAAGAAGTGGAGCCTCTAATGGACCGGAGAAAGAAGAGAGCAAAACCTGTTGGGGAGCCTAAGAACCATGCCAAAATTCCATCAGTTGGGCAAGCCACGCAGCCTACACCTGTGCCTACTGCACCTTATGGTCCCGGTTGGTCGTGGATGCCTGGTCAATGGATGCCACAACAAACAAACCAGCCACCACCACCATGGTCAGCAGTACCTTCACATGGGACGTGGGAAGCATATGGTGGAGGCCACGATGTCTCAGATCGATCAGGGCACAGGAAGAAGCGAACTGCCTACAAGGTGGGTGTTCGTGACTGCTCTGCTAGAAGCGGAAAACCAAACTTTGTCTATGTCCAGGAAGGTGGTGAGGTAGATGCAGGGTGTGAGGGGAAGAATGCCTGGGACCTAGCAGTGCGCAATTTCACACCTAAAATTCTGGATATGAGCATTGTTGAATGGTCCAAGCACAAGCCACACACTCTCACTAAACTACGGGAAGCATTGGATAATGAGTTCGAATACTTGGGTCATCCTTTTAGTATGTCTGGCTTTCGGAGTGCTGTAACGAGATTCATGAAGTCACAGAGATCTCGCTTGAAGGTGCGGTACTTAAAAGGCCACACGTCAACCCCTATCCACATATCTGACGACAACCAATGGAAACGGCTCATGGCGTACTGGGAGACAGATGCCCAGAAATTGAAGTCCCAGAAGATGGCAGTGGCACGCCAAAGCGTGAAGACTTTGAGTTCAGTGGGTCGTAAAGGAAAAGCGGGCTTTGAAGCACAGCTAGTAAGCATTGCATGGGTCATTGGTGGTAGTTGTGAGCACTGTCTCCATGTTTGAATCTTGCCATGGTCCGTTCCTTTGTACTTTTTGTGATATCAGAATAGTACACTAATATGTTAAGTATGTACCATCAATTTTGCAGAGAGAGGGGAGGGAAACTAGTCCTGGGATTACAGACTTGGCTGAAGGAATGCGGGCAAGTTCTATAATAATAGGAACAACCTCTGTGAGTTTTTCTTTGGTTCCAAATCTTCAGAAATGATCAAAATTGTTTACATGAGAAGATAATGTATGTGGAGGTGAAGTAAGTTACAGTTCTTGCTAATTTGATAATGGAGATGCAATTTCATGGTCACGGAGTTATGGTGCCTTCATTAGAACAAGCACTGAATACATATGCTTTGTCTTTGGGTAATTCAGATGTATGTAGTCTAGTTCAAGAAAGTCGCACTGTAGTTGTTACTATGTTGCACGGAAGTCTTGGAGTTCTAACAGTGACTTGAGGGCCACTTCTATGCGACTACTGGACCGCTAATTTGAATAACTCCCTCGTTAACGGTGAATTCTGTGTGTGCAGCAAAGCGGTTTGGCAACCGAGTCTGTCCTGAGGTCTGAGATGGCTGCTTTGAAGAAAGACGTGGATGGAAAGATCAACCAATTTTTGGCGACCTCCAGTGTACAAGCAGAAGCAATAGACGACCTACGCTCCATGTTCCGTAGCTTTATGCGGAAGTCCAAGTTTGCCGAAGACGGCAGTCCGTCCATCACTCAGTCAGCGCTGGAGAACCATGATTCTACTGGCTTGAATGGGTTGGACGCTACTGGGGTGCTCCCCAATTCCAAAACTAAGGTAGTGTCTGTGGATGCCTTACGTGGGAAGAGTGCAAAGGGAGCAGAAGAGGAAAGTGGGAAGGAACATGCTATTGTTGTCACAGCCAAACCTGCAGAAGTGACACTGTCGTCAGAGACAGAGTTCTCTATGAAAGAGATTCCTGCCGTTCAATCAGCCGATTTTGGTCCCGAATGGGAGATGAAGGAAAGGGAATTCCAATACCCAATGCTGAACACAACAGTATGTTCTCCTCCAATTTTTCCTGAAGCTTACGACATTCACGTACCTTTAGTGGCTCCCCCTATCGGCGTTGCTGTACTTAGCGTGGAGGCCATGGCACGTACCAGCAAAGAAGTGCCCGAAAAAGAACCTCAGACTTTAAAAACTGCGGTGGTGGAATCAGAAGAGGTGCCTGTAGCCCCAAAATTGCAGATTTTGACATCTGAAGCCCGGGTTCATATGGCGCCAGTTGTAGCGAAAGTGCAGGCCTTGGGTATGAAGGCAGGGGAAGGTGCGGCAGCTGCCCCAATTGTGGAGCCCGAGGTAGAAGTGACGGAGGCAGTTCTTGTAGAAGGCACATCCCTTGCACTGGAGAGTGAGGCGAAGAAGGCCAGGAGACCGCCGAAATCTCCACCCAAGGTAAAAGCCCCCTCAGACGTTCCTCCTTGTACGTCTATTGAGGTAAGGCTAGCTTTATCAGTTGCGGACGTCATCAGCAGCCGTACATGTGGGCGTTCAAAATTAGTGGTTTTTAATGTCTACGGCACTTTATTAGACTGCAGTTTTCTTTCTGAGAGTAACCCACATAGTCAGATCCGTGGCACTACAGAAACTGATGTCCGAAGATTGGTATTCAGACCTTGGTTGAAGCCTTTTTTGTCTAGATGTTTTGCTCACTTTGCTGTAGCATTTTGGGGCAGTACTGCAGCATCATATATGGATGATGTAGTCCCCACCATGCTTACAGGGTTGAAGGTTTCCTTGAACCCTGAACCCCTTTTTACTTGGTCCATTCAGCATTGTGGGATAGAAGAGGGGGAATCCGGATTGCCACCGGTGTTAGGGAAGAACTTGGAAAAGGTTTATGCACAATGGCCTAGATTTAGCGCAATGAACACTATAATAGTGGATAGCAAGCTCAGTAGGGTTGCATGCAATCCGGATGCCAATGTCATCATCAGCACACCTTTTTACGTGAAATGGTTGTGCACAGTGGCTGATGACAAGGAGTATTTGAAGTGTTACCTATGGCCATTGCTTGAGGCGCTAAAGAAATGCCCGGACATCCCCGCCTTCCGTGCCAAGTACCCTCAAATCCTCCATGAATCAATGGCAGAAATGCTTCGGAAACGCAAAAGTGGATCACCATATCAGTTTCCTCAAGTGGTGGAAGGTGAGGGGGCTCGCAAACCAAGTGGTTGCAAAACACTTGTTCCCCCTCACCTTCATTTCAAGCAAATTTCTGACAGCTTGCTTGTGGTGTGTAGGGCAAGACGCAAAAGCGGGACACTCGGAGCAAGGCGACAACCACAGCAGAGAAGAAAGGTGACAACTCATTGAAGAAGGTTTGCAGCCGGAACCGAAATTCTGGTTTTTTATTTCTACCAAGTGTTTGTATGCTTTGCATGTTTTAGAAGTGATTGTCGAAATACTAGGAATGATTTGCGTTACGGAGTAGTAGCAAAGTAACATTGGAGTCCTATTCAAGTTGTGGATAAGCAGAGATGCTGTTGAGTGGATGACTCACGAGCAATTCAATGACAATCAAGGAAGTAGTTGTGAACATGTCCCTTGTAGCCACTTTGAGCACAGGCTATGCATTACTTGATTGAGGACAGTGAACATATTAGTGGGAGTGTATTCAAACTGCTATGCCCAAGTATAGGACGCCTAGTTTCTAATAGTAGTCCAAACGTTGTTGACCATAGCCGAATTTGTCACAAACAAATCAGTCATGGGTTTATATAGAAGAAGATTGTTGTTGTTAGAGTAGTTGCGGTTGTGAGGCAGTCTCTGTATCTTGAATCCGTGGACCCAGAATTGTGAATTAGAGTGCCCATCATAGAGGGGGCTCAAGTGGTGAGTAAGTCAAGTGCATGCATACTATGAAGGTATATACTGCCTTGCAGTCTATGATGGTCAGTCTTGGTATTAGTTCTTTTGCAATCGTTTGGAAGGCCTTTATTTTTTCCACATTGTCTGTTGTACAGAAGTCACTCCTCTATCCCTGTATAGTCGAAAGGAAGTTGTGAGAGAGTTATATCACTTATATGAAGTCGGAAGTCGTCATGGAGTCAATTACTAGATTTGTAGAAGAAAATTGTTAATAACAGTGCATGGCAAAGGATATTGGTCTTCTAAGATAATGTCGCAGGAAGAGAGAAGTGGCTAACATACTTTGTCATGCAGTTCAAGGTTGGTGACAAAGTATACTTGACAAATCCGCGAGCTATTCGGCAGAAAGTTGCGGTGGGCCAAATTAGCGGAGTGGCAGGGGAACACAAGTTCCACTTTCAGGATATTCCGGAGGGGTGGTGGAAGGTGGATGTACAGGAAATTCTGTAAGAACGGGTGCCGTTGATGTACCCCAATGAAAAAGCAGACCAGCACGCCATCGAAGACACGAAGGGCTCTTCTGTAATGTAGGGGGAAAAGAACATCAAGTTGTGCAATTGAGGCATCTTTGTAGAAGTGGGATGTGGCTAGTGCGGCATGGACTTGTAGATATGTGGAGACTAGTAGCAATTGAAACATGCTAGAGGAATTGGTTTTGTTCAGAAACTTAATTGAATTTGCAGAAATCACCTTCTTTTTTCATGCTTTTGTCACTGACTGGCGCAGTATGTTATATGATAGTGGGTGAACTCCACGTTACTAAATTTCATTGACAGGGCGTTAGTGTGAGGTGTGAGGTATGTGTAGCGATGTTTCATTGATGCCTGCATTGTTGATTTGTTGCAGTGGTGTGGTTGTGAAGTCAATGACAATTAAATAGCTTCAATTCAATCACTAAGCTTGTACAGCACCTCACTAACCTTGCATTGCATAGAAACAGCAACACTACTTCCTGGAAACCTTTGTGACTCCAATGCTACTGCCCTTAAACCATTGTGACTCCAATGCTACTACACTTAAAGAATAGATTAAATCACAACTCGGGCATGACAAGAGAATGACAGGAGAATGACTATTACTGAATATCCAATTCTTGCATGCAAAGCACGCTAAGGGTTAGCAACTGAAAAATGACTCTAAACTTACTTGGAAATGACTTCTCACGAGTCAAAGAAACAACTTGAAGTCACTATTTTCGAAATTCGAACCATGACTTACATATGACTTGGGAATGACTGCTGACGTGGTAGTCCACGTCAGCAGTTCATGTCAGTGGGGTGACTCAAAAATGACTACCAAATGACTTCATCCTATTCCTAAATTGGCCAATGGGACTCTGCCACGTTGTCTAATGTCAGAGCGTGTGCCAAGCGCATGCCTAAACCACGTCAGCTTAAACATACGATTGTATCATCCTTTGTATCATCCTTCGTACATCCACAGTACAGACAAATGGTGATAATACAAACACTGTCGTTTACAAGAACGACTGAACAACAACGACTACAGGGCCTTCAAGTCGTTTTGTCCACAACGACTGCTTTGTAGTCGTATGTAGTAGTCGTTCTTTCCATCAGTTTTTTGTAGTGTGGAGCACTTTGGGCTTCCGTTGTTGTTCTATTTCAAGCTTTCGAAGGTCCCCTTGGGCCCTTCTACCTTACCTTGTACCTTGTTGTGGGTTGAGTGGGTTTCACTTACGCTTGCGTGTCCTCGTTGTACCTTGTACTAATCCTAAAGTCACCCCCCACCGTACCTTGGCGATGCCGCTTTGGGGGGCCTTTAGTATGTAAGTCGGGCCTTGTTTATGCTTACTTTGCAGGCACGATTGCCTTGTAATTCAGTCCTAACCGTAGTCAACCTTCCGTGTTGTTTGTGTGTGGGCCCCACTGCCCTTAAGGCGGCGAAGCTTTGAATCTATAAACTACCCTAGTCTTAGAGTGTGTGTCAAAACAGGCCTTAGACGGCGAAGCTTTGGACCCAGGGGCATCCCAAGTCTTAGAGTTGGTGTCAAAACCAATTTGACGGCGAAGCTTTGCACCCCATACATTTCTTGGCTCCAAAGTTTAGTTCCCAAGATCTTCTTGGGAAAAGCCAAAGTTTAGCCCCCAAGAATTGTCCTAGGTTGTAGGAAAGTAGCAGCCCTCCCCGTCCCGAGGTAGCGGGATTAAGAGTCACAAAATCCAAGTTTAACCCCCACGGCGAAGCTTTGACCTTGACCCTAGACGAACGACATCCAGTTTAATTTTGTGTAAGTGGGTTCCCATACGGGAACCCGAGGGTGAGGAATTTTGAGCCCAGCCCGCCCGCCCGCCAGCCAAGCCAGCCAGCCCGCCAGTCCAGCAAGCCGGGCTAGCGGCCGGTACAGCAGCAGTCCAGTGCCGATACAGCAGCTAATCCAGCAGCTGGTTGCTCTCACAGCTGGTTGCTCTCACGAACTGGTTGCTCCAGACCAAACGGGACGATGCCCTGCGAGGCCCCAATCTCCTTTTTTTTGGATTTTTACCCCGACAGGACTGAGAACTGGGGGTCCAGTTAGTGGGTATAAAATAAAAGCTTATCAATCCCAAGAGCAAGCAAAGGGAGGGGGGAGGAAAAGAAGTCGCCGTTCGCACACCCGACCTGCACATGCAACCGAACGCTCTCACATCCCTCCAACAAGACAAAACAAACAATGGAGCGAGGTTAGAGAGGAACATGACTAAGTAGGGGAGAAAGGAGAGAAAAGATCAATAGTAAAGTAGGCTTAGGGGCGTAAGGGAATCCCCAAAAGGGCCTCTCCAACCATTAGAGGAAGGATGAGAATGACGCGGAACATGACAACGTAAGAGGGTAGTTAGGCTCGCAAGAAGTTAGCGTCATAGTGTAAGGCTCCATTAAGAGTTTGGTAGGAATAGTGTGGGAGTAAAAGAGGAGGAGATAAAGAAAAGGAAAGGGACTATTAAGGGTCATTAGAGTGTACTACCTCGCAAAAGACTAAGCCGTAGGCATTTGACCGCTTCAAAATACGTGTCTACCATGGAATACGAGCACGCGGCCGGAGGCATGGAGGCGAAGGTCGCGCATACAAACAACGATCAGGTGAGTCGATAAACTAACCCCCTGCGCTTTTCCTTGAATTTACACTAACCTCTGCTAATTAGTGATTAATTCCGACTAGTAGATAGGAAGTAAGGGGGGACTTTAAGTTTAGACCTAGAAGTTTATCAATAGGACTAGGAATTAGTAGCCGTTAAGGTCAGAACTCAACCAAGAAGATAAATTAGATTAGAAAATAAATTAGGAAAAAAGATCATTTAAATTAGAAGATAAATTAGATCATTTAAATTAGAAGATAAATTAGATCATTTAAATTAGAAGATAAATTAGATCATTTAAATTAGAAGATAAATTAGATCATTTAAATTAGAAGATAAATTAGATCATTTAAATTAGAAGATAAATTAGATCATTTAAATTAGAAGATAAATTAGATCATTTAAATTAGAAGATAAATTAGATCATTTAAATTAGAAGATAAATTAGATCATTTAAATTAGAAGATAAATTAGATCATTTAAATTAGAAGATAAATTAGATCATTTAAATTAGAAGATAAATTAGATCATTTAAATTAGAAGATAAATTAGATAAATTAAATTAGAAGATTAAATTAGGAAGTAAATTAGATAAATTAAATTAGAAAATTAAATTAGGGAAAAAGATAACTTAGATTAGGAAGAGACCCAATCAACTCAGGAAACCATGGAAGGGACTTAGGTAATCCCTCCTCAGTCCTAGGGGAGGTCAATTAGCCTCAGATTCCCATAGATTAGGATAGATTCGGTGGTAGTTCGCATAGGTTGCCGTTAGGGGACGATTAGCCCGAACTATTCCCTCGCCAATTGGGGACAATTCCATTGTCACCCGCGGAAACTAGGAACTTAGAAAAGAAGATCCATTGCTTGGAAGGCACAATGGACCGACGTTTAGTCACCCGTTAGATTAGAATTTAGTTAACCCCTAGAACCTGGTTGTGTCCAAATAATTACCAAGGGTGGGTAATTAAGCGCCCACATTGTGTAGCCGCAGCGATGTCTTCTTCACTTGCAGAGACGTTACAGTCCTGACCTGCCTCAATTAAAGAAGATTTGACTTGGTCAACAAGCTGAAAGCAAGCCTCCCACTGCAAGCCAGCTTGGGCGACCTTTGCCTTCTTGTCATGAACTTCGTTTTCATAGCGTTCAACTTTGGCCTCAAACTTCTGCACAAGCTTTCTGACTTCCATTTCCCTGTAGCACAGATTGCGGGAAACATGTGAACACAATTAGTCTCATGCTACATACAGGTAGTACCGTGTAGTACTATAGCATACAATTGCAACAGGCACGAGTACAATGCGCACAAAAATGAAGGACTCACCAAAGGACTCACTGTACTGTAGGTAATGAATAGTAGTGCCACAAACGACAAGTAGTACTATAGAGTACTATATGCATGATGGACATGACTGAAGCCAAGCTTTACGTGTACTATCACAGTACTCAGCGTGTCACTGAGTACATGAGGTACATTTTGTAGTACGTCTATAGTGAGTGGTCTTCAAAAAATGACGACGTCTAGTACCGAATTCTACTAAAACGGGCACATGTATGACATACAAGAGAAGAATAGTACATCTACAGTGAAGAATGTTCCATAGAAGTACTATTGTGATGGCCCATCAGTACAAGTGATGCCGTGTAGTACTGCATTTTAGTACAGTGATTCTCCTATGGAGGTATTTAACATTACCACGGTGTACTAGTATTTGCCTAAACTACAGAATGCGGAACACAGGTGCTCATTCATGCATGACAAGTATTGGAGGCGCTCAAGTCTGGTACTATAGAACTCGAGTACTAGAGACTAACAATGCCAATTCACGCAATAAGACTGCATACCCGTTATGTAAGGTCTAGTACTTGTACATTCAACAAAAAGTACTTATACTCATTGAAAGGACAGACAAGAAAATTGAAGCCTTCTGAATAGGAGAAATTTACCTGGCAGCTACTTGTTCAGGGTCAGGAGTTTGCCGATGTTGACCCGAACCCCGACTGTGCACATCATTCTTGAATTCGACGTGCATAGGAGTAAGACATAGAGCATTCCCTACGGAACCCGGCTCTACAGAAGTTCCTGCATACTCGGTGAAGCCCTCATCTTTCAAGACCTAACTAACCGGCAGCTTCAACCAGATAGACAACCGTTTGATCCCTAGCCTTACGCGTCGACAGTAAGACTTCCACTGTGCTACATTAGTTTCAGCTGCGAACTCTGCCCAATTCACTTTTTCGTGTTGAACACGGTCCAGAACAAAGCCAATAGCGAACTCCTTGGCCACATGTGTAGGTGCATTATCCTTCTGGTAGCAGTGGCAATACAACGTCTCCGCCTCTTTCCGAAGATCTTGAGTTAGCTTCTCTGCCAAAGAGAAGCCGTTTCTTGCTTTCTCTTTCCCAAAGACTTCTTCCACTTCGTCAAGGTTGATGTTCTTCCCAATCTTGCATTTATGACTGTTGATGCCTTCACTTGCAAGACGAAACTTCGACGCAAAATCCTCCGCAGTCATGGATGGAGGAGGGCGCTTGTCCTCCGATCTGAGGGCCGCCAATTGCTTCCTGCAATCCGATTCAGTGAATTCCCGTTTCTTCTTCCTAGTTCGTAACTGTCGTCTCATTTCGCCGTAGTCGTCGCTATCATCGTCTTGGTCCGAAGTACCTGCTTTAGGTGTGTCGGCGGCGGCATCAACGAATGTCCCTGATCCCGAGCTCTGAGTTTCTTGCATAGACGTGGAGCTCTTCTTCCGTGAAACTGGTTGCTTCTCCTTTGTCAATCTCTGAGCGCCAATGAAGGCAGTGGAGTTAGACTGGCCAACTTTTCTTTTCCTGTTCACCAATGGCACTTTTGATGTTGGTGGCGGCGACATCGTTGACGTGTCTTTCGATGTGCTGTCCTTTGTTGTAGTGGCCTTCTTCGAATGAGTAAGTTGCACGTCGCCTTCACTTTCATCTGACTTCTCTGCACTCGGAGTTGTGTTTTCCGAACAAGGTACAGAGTGCACCGGTGTTCTCTTCATTTTCCCCATCGTTGCAAGTTCCAGACAAACGAATTAGTGCGCTATTCTAATTACAACCAACAATACTATAATACTTGATAAAAGTGAGAAATACATGGCACGATCGAACAAAGTACTCATAGTACTAAAAAAGACACTAGAAGTATTACAAATTTTGAGTACTACAGCGTAATACTGCGAGAAGGTGATTAAGACAGAAGATTTCGAGATCCACTAACTGAGGAGAATAACAAAACGACAATAGACTGAACAGAAAGAGCCTCAAGCGAAATCCCAACGAAAAAATGGTAGCCACAAAAGCATTTCAAAAGCGCAGGTGAAACATGCAAACTCCCAATGTCATTGGTAAAGTTTCTGAACCCTAACTTGTAGACAGTGAAGAAGATGACCAGAGAAGACATTCTCCTATTTTGGCGATGGACGCACCAGAATGGGGAAAAACAGGTACTATCATAAACCCTAAACGATTCCTACCGCTCACTACTTTGCTGGCCCTAAGTACACACCAAGTACATGAGTTCAGAGCTTCATACATAAAAGAAGAAGCCATAAGCACAAAGTACTCACCAAACACAACTTGTCTTCACCTAAGTACACACCAAGTACATGAGTTCAGAGCTTCATACATAAAAGAAGAAGCCATAAGCATAAAGTACTCACCAAACACAACTTATCTTCACAAAAGCAGATTGAGGACGAACCCTAAACCGAATGTGAGTGCGCTCCACGCCGTAGGTTGAAGATCGACCTTCACCCTGTAGGCTGACGACGAAGTACTCGACTGATACGAGTTTGCATTTAGCTGCAGGCTGAGAATCGAGTATGCCGCATCCACGGAGAAAACAGTGTGTGACCTTCGTAATGTGCCCACCGCTTCGTGTGCGCCACCTGTGAGTGCTAGCGTCGTGGGAAAAAACTACACTGTTCCTAAACACTGAACCCTAGCAGATTCAGTACGAAACATGACCCTAATTACATCGATCCTTGTCTTCCCTCAACAACCATGAACAATAGACTAAAGCCACTAACTCCAAACAAGTCATGAAGTTTAGAAACTTAGAAAAGAAGGACGAAAACTGAAAGACAAGGTACATTCAAAACCTAGCTTCCCATGCAAGCACAAACGCTGGAGAGAGTATTGCGAAACCCTAGCTTCATGTGGAAGCCCAACAGACAGAAATTAGGAAATCGGAAGGTTCCACATTCGAAATGGTCAAATGCAATGTTTCCCTCCAAAACATTGCCATCTCAGCCTCTGACAAGGCTCCACGTGTCAGTAGGAAAAGGGGACTTCTGACAAGTGACACAATTGTAGTTCGGCCACATTAATTGGGAGGACCGCACCTCTAGGAGACATGGCGACTGTGTAGAAGATCTGCAGTACCATCGACGGTCCACAGTGCATTGCATTTGGCCCTTCTAGTACTCATAGTACTCGTAGTACTGGGCAGGAAAATCGCAGTTTTTGACCAAACGCTACCAAAATCGTTCGGTCTTTCTTGCAGTCACCCATAAGAAGAAGGCCCTCAATCCATGGATCACTGTTTTAGTGTATTTTGATCACTTCTTACTCTTTGAGAATTTTAGCCATAAATATGATGTTTTTGAATGTAAGCCAAACTAATGAAATCATTAGATGAGATTTTGGTGAAGTAGCGGGCTGCGAGTTTCCATGTATTCCCAAATGCTGGGAACTCTGTCACACATGATGCTGATGTGGTCGAGAGACAACCACATCAGCAATTATTAAAAAAATATTTTTTTAATATTTTTTATTTTTTATTCTTTTAATATTTTTTTTTCTGGCAGCACAGGTTGGTTCCCAACAATGGGAACCAACTTGAAATGGCCCTCCCTAAGGTTGAATCCCATGTAATGGAAGTTTGTCAATTGTAGGGGATTTCTAGCATTATAGTGCCAAATTGCACCCTAAAAAATAATTTGGCTAAAAAATGGCAACAAACCATGCAGTTTTTCACCATAAAATTTCAAATTCAAAAAACACTCTTGAATGAAAACATAATTATGCACTTGTCATTGGTGCTAATTTGATATAATTAATAGGAAAAACACACTTGAAAAGGCTTAGGCACTTAGGGGTTAACAAAAGAGTAGTTTAGAGACTCTTTAGGGCCAATTGGGTAGCACACTCCAAAAATTCATAATAAATCCATACTTTGTCAAAAAATAAAATTTCAACTGCTCTCTCTACTTCTCACATTATTTTGTGTTTATATGGGAAAAACTTTTTAAAAATTCAACAATGTCAAGAAGGCAAACCAATCATTCTCCCCATCAACAATTGGTTTACTATGTAAAGTATATCACCAAATTTCAACAATGTTAGGCATTTTAGCATATGTCATATTGAGTAGGAGGGTCTCTGGTCAAAGAATAAAAAGAATAAATATTGCACTAATTTTTGCTAATTTTCATCAAGTTTGGAATTAGTAAAAATTAAAGAAGTATAGATCATAATCTGGTTTGTTTTCAATGTACCTATTTCCAAGAAGTCCACAACTAAAAGGTGTTATTAAAAGGTGTCAATGTGTTATTTGTCATACAACAATGAAGTTGCTAAACTACCTCATATTCCCTTCATTCACAAAAATAAGTTGACCTATAAGGTAGACAAGCCTATTACCACCTTAACCCCTAAATGATTTGGACTATGTTTTCACCAAAATTGATCTAAAACTGCCATTTCTAGGACAAGTATCAAATTGTAGAAAAAAAACATTTCTAGCCATATGATCTTGTAATATGTCAATTTGAGAAGATGAGGAAAAAATTTCAGATATTCTTGCCATGTAGATTACAAGATACTAGTGTTTGAAGTGACAACGTTCCATTTGTAGTGAGTTGCCCTAAATTGCTATGTTGCAAAAAAATGCAATTTGGGCATTTAAGGGTTAATTTGCAATCTGAATATCTTGGGGCCAACTCCAAAAGAGGCACCTAAGTTATTTTTCAAAGGTATGCCCTTGTTTCACAAATCAAATCCAAATGAAATTATAATTTTAAGATGAAAATTGTAATTTCTATGAATTTATGAAATGGTTTGTCTTGAAATTACCAAATTGCCCATAGAATGTAGTACTCCCTCCGTCCCATAATGATCTTCTTGTTGGCTCTAATTTTTTGTGATCTTCCTATTGCATTTGTGATGTTGTAAATTGGTCAGATTCAATTTTTGATTGCTCTCTAGGATCAACAAAACAATTTTGAGGAATAGCTCCCCCTCCATCCATTCAATCATCAATCAAAAGACACATGAAATGATTCAAGGGGTCAATCAACATTGTTCAATTTTATTTTTTGCATCTCTTTGAGTACTGTCTAATTGAAAGAGAAGAAACTTTTGGAGTCAATATTGAGGTCCACATATGGACTTTGGCTTATTCTAAATGCCCATAAATTATAACCTCATACTCAACAACTATATGCCCACTGGTACTATTTAAAAATGCCCAAAAAATTATACTTTTCAATAATTTAAAACTGCACTTTGAAAACTAAACTCTACCTACTATGCGAAATGGGTCTTAAAAAAGTTATTTTTAGCCTTAATCTGGAACATTTTGTCGAACAAGATGATCATTTTGGGACATAGGGAGTAATAAACATCCCATAAACAACTCATGATGGCCTTTTTATGTACCTAATGGCACTTAAGTACTCACCAATATATGATTGACAAGATTATACCCCTTGTAGACATTAATGCACTAATTTTGTTGTAAAATTGAATGAATTTGAATGTTTTTTAGATAAAATTAGGTCAGTCTACCACATTGTGCATTCTGCAAATACAACCATTGTTAGAAATAGATGTTATATATATCTTTTTAGTTTGACTTGCTCTACCATGTGCACTAAGGATGCTTGTATAAGATAATTCAACTAAGGTGAACTGCCCATTACCGCCATCCACCCAATTCCGACACCTAGAGAATCGTCCCATTTGTGTCAGTGATCCACCTATTACCATAATTTTACCAACCTATAATCATAATGGTAATAGACTTGAAAAGCGGACACGGTAACCCACACTTTAACTAGGGTCTACTCATGCTTTAACATTTCACCTTTGAAAAATCACTGAAAATTCAATTCTTGTCAGGATGTCTTCATCAGCTCTTTCGATCATCATTCACTGAACAGTCAATTTTTTGCTTGAGGTAACTGTGCACACTGTCGGTCACTGCATGCGCTACAAGTTACACATGGCCAATTCTTCCGTGCATACACAGGAACCAGGCATATCTACTCCAGGAGTACATTCAAGGAAATTGCATGTACCTCACAGAGACACTCTAGAGGAGGCGATCCTCAAACCCGTCCGCCATCCTCAGTTCCCTATTTCCTTGAATGATAGCTAGGCCGGATGAGTACGTAGACTAGAGCCCGCCGAAAAAATAAAAGGCAGGAGTAGTTCGATCTTTGCCAGTGTTGCTTGTTTTGAACCAACAAGATTTATTATTTAGTAGCAGCTTCTAGTGGCAGACATCATCGTGAGATCATGAGACACACCGAACGCGTCTCATTTGTTTATCCACAAGGAAGGTATACTCTGTTCCCATGTGGGATTCAACAAAGTATTTCCAGGTTTTTCCCCGAATACGAAGGAAATTTTATGCGGTAAAAATTTCACCATTACCACATAGTGATATCCAAATTGATGGTTTACCATTACCTCATGGTAATGACCAACTTCATGGTCTAGGATTATCACATTGTATTCCAGTACTGGATTGTTCAACTACATAGTGAATAATAGGAGCTAATCTGATGATGCAGAAAGATGGATACATTCTTACACATATGTGACATGAGGGAAAGACCTTTAGGTTTCCCACTTTCTCAATAGGGAAAAGCCTGTATCTTCCTTGTGGTGTTAGAGAGACTTGTTTATTATACTTGATGGGAGTCTCAACGAAGACAATGCTTATGGGATAATTTCCTCAACAAAGAACCACAAGGTAAAATCACATTTTCCTTGCAAAATTTTTCACTATAAGGAAAATATACAAAACTTTGCCTCTTCGTGTTTCATGTAATTCTGGAATTCACAGTTTACCACAGGGTGTAGTGATATTACCCGTTTGTGAACAGTGAATTGTGGGAAACGTATTACCTTTTGCCTTGTGGTGCATCGGGTAAAGCTTGCTACCTTCCCTGTGATCGTAGTGCAGTGGATGTCTTTGAATGATTGTCGAGTACACGATGTTGAAACCGACTCACGGTGTTGACGATCGGTCTTCCGGAGGACGTTGTGTGGATGTTCTGAGTCGCCCTGCTGTAAGGATGCAAGGTGAGATTGGGGATGGACATCACCTTAGTTCTTTGTGAACTAGTATGTACGTTCTTCCTAGTCAAGAGTCCTGGCTTAGTTAGACCTCTCGTTTCAGTTTTGCTTTCTGTCTTTAATTTGCCAAATTAGTGCTCCGCTTTGTGATCTTTCTGGTTGCATCGGTCCTCTATGTTAGAATGGCAGGTTTAATTCAAAGCACCAGAGGTATGACGTACGTTCAAGTGCGCGGAGCTCTTGAAGCTAGGGCTGTTATCGATCTTGAAATGATTTCGTCATTTTAGCGAGTGTGACGATGTGTGTTGGTCTCAGCTCTTTCGATCATCATTCACTGAACAGTCAATTTTTTGCTTGAGTGACAGAACTCGACCGGTATAGATTGGTCGGAGGCGGTTGTGGTAAACCTATTTGGAAGTCATCAATATTGAGGCAGGGTGAGTGCCTTCCCTTTTTTATAATGTAGACGGGGGTTATTACTTTAGTTTATGAAATTAACATCTTAGTCGTTGCATGTCACTGCTGAGCGCCGAGGAGTTGCAAATCTCGTCGAAATTTCTGGTCACTAG
The DNA here is from genome assembly GCA_947034895.1 of Rhytidiadelphus loreus. Taxonomy (NCBI): domain Eukaryota; kingdom Viridiplantae; phylum Streptophyta; class Bryopsida; order Hypnales; family Hylocomiaceae; genus Rhytidiadelphus; species Rhytidiadelphus loreus. The sequence goes on from OX344761.1 coordinate 31,599,302, forward strand.
TGTCCTGAAATATGGTTTATTTTGACAGATGCCACTCTTTCTTCTCTTTTTGTAGCAAAATCTTCTAGATAGCTTTCACAAACTCACTATCAGTAGACGTATATCGCCAAGAGAAGACACTATAAGCCATTACATGGAATTGCCGTATCAACTTGAAAGATTCTTGATCTTGATTTAGGAAGTGCTGTCACTGTCAGTCGTGGCGCGCCATTACTGACAATGCCTGATTGATAGTCCGTCACTGAATGTTTTAGCATCGACAAGGGTAATCAAATATCGACTTTAATTTCTGTCGTTGATAGCAAGTTTGCAGGTGAGTCGAGATATGGCATGTCTGGAGTTTAACTCAAACAAGATCGAAGGTTGTCTTGCACCGGATGATACTGGAGCAAATCGAGGAGTGCCGCCACGGTACGCAAGGTGCGAAGTCTCGAAATCAAATTTTTTTATCATCCTGCATCCGGCCATAGGGAACTTGAGAAAGCATTCCGGCATTGACTTGCACCCGTCTGTAGGCAGCTTTAAAAGGGGACGTAGGGAGTGAATATCTTTCGATATTGGAGGTGCTAGGGAAGTCAAAAACGTGATGGCAGGTCCTACACCCAGCAACAACACTGCAGGGGGCCATGCTCAACAGAAAACCCTAAGTACATAGATAAATCTGTAGATATAGCTTAATGGTTTTGCTCCCACCTATACATTTCCAATACTGTGACTTTCCAGTAAGTTACATTGTGGTATATTAGCTTATTATTACGGGATTACTATTGTATATTGTGGTGTAAATTATTGTCCACAACTTGGAATGCAATGAATTCTTATCATTTGATGCAATGTAAAATTTCTAAAGTCTCTATTCAAGCTAACATAAATTGCATTGAAACGAACACAAAATCATGATAGAACCATTATAGTTCATAGTGGAATTTGGATTCAAAACAGGTGAATGAAAATGCTTAGTAGATGTTTAAGTACGAGTCATGTCAACAAAGTAAGATCTTGAAAATACCAAGATGGAAAGAAAGAAGAATCTATTATAACCTCTATTACTTTTAATTTTCTATTTGTAATTTCTTCATCTATTTGTAATTTAACCTCAAGCAAGACAAAAAGAAAAATAGACTCTTTCTATTATGCTCATAGTTGCATGTGAAAAAAATTTACAATTTTAAAGGTTTCCAGAATTAACAAGAAGTGATTCACTTAGTAGAATTAGTTTACTAAAATCTTACCAAAATTGAACTATTAGTTTACTATTACTTTAGACTTTGTATCCTTTTCAAAAACATTTTTGATTCTCCTATGAAAGATTGATCATTTATAAATTCTTCTAACTCATTATTGGTGGTAGTGTTTGGGAAACTTTTTGAATTTTACCAACTAATTTCCTTCAATATTCATGTTGAATCAAAATCTGAAGAGTGGTTATTTTCTCTATTTTTTACTCTAAATAAAAAATTTATGAATATTTTCATCGGATTTTTGCCGATGTTTCAATTTGTAATTGAATTTCTTCTGGCTAATTTGAACTAGGTGCTGGGTTTTTTCGATCATTCATTGGAGGTAGAAATGAAGTTGGAGAGATTTGTGAATTCAATTTTCAAAGATATTATTATTATTGAATATGTGACGAATGTATTGTCCACTACTAAAATATTGACAAGATTTTGTCCAATATTTAAATTCTACTTGTGATTTAATTCATTGCAAGTAGATAAGGTTTGCAAAGCTTTTAATTGACATGTAGCATAGGTTCTAAATTAATGAAACTACTTAGTATAGTTATCGTTATAATAATACATATGAATGAAACTTCCACCTCCAATTAAATATCTCTAATATTATATTTTCCATTGTTTATTGGAAAATGACAAGAGAATTTATTTGATGTTTAGAACTTTATTATTTTCTCCAAAGAGTAAATTTTTAACATTGGTTTTATATTTGATACTCTATGCATGTTTGCTCTCTGAAAAAATTTGACGCTAAAATTCTAACTTAAAACATACATATTGAAAGATAATTAACTTGAGTTATTATGTGGGAAAAAAAATAGAAAGTTGGAGAAGAAAATGTTGTCTTCTATAGAGAATTGTTGCCTAAAGTTGGCTAGTGATCAAGTAGTTAGTATTTATTAGTCACTACTACCAAATTTGACTAGTGATCAAGTAGTTACTACCATAAGTGTTCAAAGCACAAGATTACTACATCACTACCAAGCCTATAATAATTTGTTGAAATTGAGAACTGGTAGATGTTGAAGGTAAAGATTCTCCTTAAGATTTTAAAAAGAAATCTACCATATGTGAAGGTTTGATTTGGCACCTAAGTGCCCAAATTGAGTTTCTATGTTAGATTTACAAGGGGCCACATCACTTTAGACCATTCACAACATGACACACATTCCATTTTTAAAAATGACATAATTTCTACTGAATTTGACCTTTGTGTAGAGTAGTTTTCAACGATCTACATTTAGAATTTTTTTTCCATTGATTTTTTTCCCATGAAAAGAAATTTAAAAAGAAATTTGATTTTTTGGAGTCCATGTTTAGAATTATTTTCCATTGCACTTGCCCTATAGTATATGACTTTGGGGTCAAATTGGCCTTGACTCATCTTGAAACCTTCATGGCGTTTAGTATAATTCAACATGGATCCAAAGTAAAGTAGGTGACTCTAAAATTGACTTGGCTCTAAAAGCGATTTCTAACACATAGGTTCATTTTGATTTCTTCAATGTACCAGCAATGTACATTTAAAGAGGGGGGCGCTTTTAGAAACCACTGCGTTTCAACTTCAAAAATTTGTAACTAATTCCATGAAGGTCCAAAAAATATGAAACGACTTGGATTAGATGCCAATTCTATTTTTCTTCCTAAGAAAATTTACTGAAAGTTGTTTCAAGGAGTTTAGCTTTCCCGGAAATGCAATCAGCTCTTATAAGGTCACTTAAGAACCTCCTACGTACCTTAGAGACAAGTGGCGTATGATGGAAAGTAGCTACTTTTGTGTCTTCTTTCGAACGCCATTATAAATTATTCACACGCATGAGGCGATTACACTATCCAGCTGGCAGTTTGCAATTGTGTGCATGCTCTGCTTGAAGTATGGAGGTCACATGGGTGGGGATTTCATTGAAACGATAACATGCCAAAGGAGAAGGAAAAGTAAAATTTCACAATCCAAGAATACTATAATAGGATTTGTTGGAAAACTCTTAATTATAATTATATTTATTTTTAGACTGCGACGAAAAAAATTAAATTATCAAACTCAACTAACGGTACTATATTTTCAAATTTAAATTGCAATGCTAAGAATTTTCTTTAAAAAATATTGAATCAACGGTTGGCATGCCAAATTTCAAAACAAACTATTATGCCATTATCGCCATTGCGATGTTATTTGTCATAACCACAAAAGTGAAGGCTAAGTAAAATAAAGTAAACCTAATTTCCTGATTTTCTTAATTCATAAAAATTTTAAAATTCAATATCTTTTCTATTGTGATTTGGAACACCACAAAACAAGTTTGTGCATCTTTCTACACTAAGGGCTTTCGGATGGTACCAAAAATGTGATTAGGGGATGTATGATTTTGTAGATCTCACCATAACAAATAAAACAAATAAACAAAACAAACAACATCACTTAAGGTATAAATTTGTTTTTTTTCAAGCAAAAAGTCTCTTTGCAACCAATGTATTGGGAAAATTGTCAACCAATGTAGGATGAAATAATTAAAATTTTCAAATTTCTAGTTCAAAATCAAACTTCATATGACAAACTTCATATGACTTGACGTTGTATACTTATTCTAGATTTTTTTTAATTCAAAATATAAAAAAAGGACTACATAAAGAAAGTAAATGAAAAAAAATCATAATAAATAGTTATGAATATTGGTTTATTGGGCTCAAATTCCTAAAAGGATGATCATTCCTCATAATGAATCAATGGTAGGCTTTTAATGACAACACAAAGGACAAAGCTCAATGTTGTGTTTTATGGAATTTAGTAACCAACACTAAAACTCGATCATTTGGTCTTGTGACCTTTTTTAATTTGGAAGAAAATGTAAAAACTTATTGTTTACCACCGGATGATAAAATTTGAATTCTTATTTTTAGAATTGAAGATCCCAAAATAGTGAGGAGAGGTCATAAAATGTAAAATTATCCCTATTGTAAATGACCTAGTGACCATTCAACATATACAATAAATCTTGGGTAGTTGTGTACAAAGTCAATTTTAATTGAATGTTTACAAAAAACTTAACAAAAGGTGTGGACATATACCTCCTTGGTGGGAATATTTTTTTGCAATCAAGTGAACATATCAAAAGTTATGTTACCGTAAATTGTTGATTTAGTCAAGCAAGGTCAGGATTTTTTTTAACTTCAAACATTTAAATCTTTCAATCTATGTGGACAAAGTTTTTGAAAATTTTCCACGCATTCTCAAGTTAGTCTAATACAATTTTATACTAAAATATTTTTTACTCTCTACTCTAAAATGTGGAAGTTTTTGACATTATTTCCTAAAATGTACCTTGGTCCTTAACGAATTAATGACCTCAAATATGAAGCAAGTTCTTACAATTATCCCCCATTCATCTAGATGTGGTGAAAGTGACCAGAAGACCTTATGAACTCTAGCCATGACCAAATATGTAGGCTCTAATTTTGAAACTTTATCTTGAACATTAAGAACACACAAAATAAAATGATAAACTTTCTCAGTACTTTAAAGTGTAGTAAATGTTACAATTTTGGGAAAATGTTTATACTCAATATCGTTCCGATATTGTAAGTCTAGGATCATTATTGAATCTTTACAGTACCGAATAACAACAGTTCAAGCAATGCATGCAACACACGTGTATACAGACAAAAGCTCTAACTTCCGTCTTATTGCTGCCAACCTAAATTAAAAAATCTTCATGTACTTGCCAAAACAATTGTTACACGTGTAAAAGGTGCATTTAATAGAATATCGGTATGTGAAAAAGGTTGGTAACTTAATAAATCTCCTATTCAATTAAATGTAACTCTCCAATTTTACAATTGAGGTAACTGAACCTAATTGCAACTTGTTTCTATTACTAAATCTTGCATATGATTGTCAAGAAAGTCCAACCTTTACTAACCCCTTCAAGACCAAGGTCTTTTTTTTGTGAATAAACACTCAAATTTGCCATTTCTACATCAAAGAGTAAAAAAATTTGAAAATTGCTTTTTTTTTTGGCACATGTAACCATAGGATCTTATGTCTAATTAGTATGAGAATGTGTGAAAACAAATTCAGAATTTTGACCACACAAATTGCAAGATATTTGCGTTTAAGGTGAAAAAACAAGTTTTTCAACACATTGCAGGATTAGATTATTTGACTTTGAACCATCTTAAATTAAATTTTTTGCACTACAAAGTTTTGAGCTTTAAACCTTTATTGTGGAGATTTGATTTGAGAGTCTAGGAAAGAAGAAAAATTCAAAAAAACTTAAGTTTTATTCGTTAAAAAATTACTAAGTAGACGTAAATATAAAGAAGAAGGAAAATCCAAATTATTAATATCTCTAAAATGGAATTAAAACTCACTAATCCCAATGGTGAGATTTTCTAGGAAGTAAACTAAACCATGTGGAACTTTTTTTTTAAATCATAAAAATTGCATTTAGAAATAGATCTTACAAATTATTTCTTCAAGAAGATTCTTAAATTGCCTCCAAAACAAGATTGTCCATAACTTTCTCATGACAAATTCAAATGGAGACAAAAATATAATCTATGAGAATTCCAACACCGATTGAAAAATAATAATATTTCCATGAAGTTAATCATTTTTTCTATCTTCAAAAATTGTTTCAAAAAATGTTGACAAAAATTCAATGCATAGGTATTTGTCTAAAATCCCATTTGTCCCCCAAAGAGACAATGGCCTTTTAGAGGGTAAGTTGAGTACAAACACATCCATTTTCAATAGTCAATGAATATTCATAATTTATTCATACTATGTTCAAAAAATCATGGCTAAGAGAATTTGAAATCTTCTTTTGACTTACAAAAAGACCCTACAAAAACTTTAGACTAAAATCAAATGCCTCAATTGCACTACACAAATTTAAGTGCAATTTCTTTATCAATACATGCACCTATTTCATATCAAAAGTAGTTGGTCAAATTGAAAACAAAAGCATTCATAAGGGTTGCAAGACATACCTCTTGATTTAAAAAATAATAATGAGTCAACTTCCAATTCAATAACGATATTAGCTAAATCCACAACTTAGAGATTCAATCCTCTCCAACAATTATCATGCATAGTCAACACATTTGTCAAGACACTAGTTACTTTCAAATTCTCCAAGTACAAAGTACACATACAAGATAATATAACTAGTTTAGTTCTTGTAGTCCCAACCAATCAACAAAAAAGCCAGATCTTAGCATCTTAGTAAATTGCAGGCAAGAACAATTATTTGTGTCCAAATGTCCAAATAATTCTTTTAAAAACATCTTTCTTGAGACTGATAAATCTAATCCATATAAATATAAACTTGTATTGAAAAAGGACATACTTGAGTATTTGCAAGCATCATCTATGTACACTCCTAACAATTCTAAGAAGCCAAATTGGAGATTTTTGCTAGTTAGGTTTCTTATAAAGGCAACTATAGTGATTGATAGATAATGTTTCTAATTCTATTTCCAAATTAGTTTCTCAAAATGTCAATTCAAAATCAAAATGTCAACCAAATTTGTCAAGAAATATTTTAGAGAAAATATACTTCAATTAAGAGTATCCAATTCAAACAACATGTCCAAACACATCGATGAATTATTGATTAGCAAAAGGGAATTGATAGAGCAATTATGGATAAGGTAGATGCACCTTATTCTATCCTACATCCAATCTAATCCAAATGACTTCCTCACATTCATTTCAATCTCCAAATTAAAGAGTGAGCATGATCATATACTCTCTTAGATTCTTGTTTGAAAGTGAACATAGATTGAAAGTACATTGAAAAGATGTAAGTTGAGTATGGAGATAGAATAAGATGTGTCTACCTTATTGGTTGATTTGGCTCAAAATTCTACCTAGATAGTGATGGTGAGTACCATTCTTTTAAGTTTCAACTCAAGGCATGTTCCTTTATTGTCATAAATTGAGTTAAATTAGAGAACAAAGACAACATGTTGTTGCATTGGTTGAATGTTCAATCACAAGTGATTTAATGAATTGAATATCTTTTTTTTAATGTCTCTATATATGAGTGAAAATTGTTTTGATTTATTTTTCAAGAGATGAATTCACATATCTTCTATAAGCTATAAAATTTCAATTGCTTTTACAAAGATTTGAAATTCTTTTGAATTTTTGAAGAAAAAGTGACAAATTTCACATGACTATATCAAATACAAGCTACACATTAACCCCTAAGTACTCAAGCAACCATTTTGGGTGTGCTGCCCAACTTTGGGCAACATTTTTTGGCAGAGAAAAACTTTTTTTCAAATTTGTTTTTTCAATTCAAAAAAATATAGGATTGTCTTTCAATAGTTTTATTCAAAACTAAGATCGCTACGATTAAACAAAATTATAAGAAAAATAGCACGAAGAGTTTAGAATTGACCTAGTGTTGAGAAACTTGCTATTTCGGAAAAGTGTTGATGTTCTCATTACTAAATCTTATGCATTTTTTCACAGATCAATAGGAACCACAATTTTGACCAATAAAAACAATTCAAATGTTATAGATAGAAATTGTATTTTTGGTGAATTTTTGAAGCTATATCTTCAAAATTCATTTGAAGGGAATTTAGAAATATTTTTATAATTTTGACTGTACAGATACTTTCTAATTTTCATGCTTCACATTATCTTCTTTGATGCAAACTTCAAAAAAGGTACAGAACTTATATTTTATAACACATTTGTGTTTTCTCTAAACCCTTTGGGCTTTTAAGGGTTAAAAAATTTGAAATTCCACATGCATCAAATACAAGCTACACATTAAAAAATCTGAAAATTTCACCACATATGCATATTATAGTGGAGAACATCATTGTGGAAAAGACAATTGCCATTGTCATCTTATCATTAGAAATTTAGTACACCACGGTTATAGTCCCAAAGCTCAATTTGCGATAAAATTTTCTATTTAAGGATATTTTCATTAGGGGTAGAAACCAGACTGCGTAACCTTCATTTCATTAGTTGCTCACATTAAATAAGAAGATCAATCTTAGGGCTAAAATTCAGTTAAGTGTAAGGAGCTGGGCTTACCAGAAAAGCCTGTTTAGTGATTCAGCGAAAGCATCGTCTTTACGACAAAAATTCAATAACAAGGGAATTTCCACCACCATCAGCTGCAAACGCACTCAAGAAACTCTAAAAACTCCATGCAGAATCGTTTGAAATCATCCAAATCTGGGGTTTAAGGGTTATGCTTACCGCAAGAACAAAACGGCAGAATTGATAGAAGATGCTTGTCCAATCATCCATACTCCAGCGTAGAGCTCCATCTATACTCTCGTTGCTATAGCCAGAGGATTACTGCTTGTTAGACAGAACATGCCAAGAGCCAACCAAACCCTAAACCCTAAACCTGCAGGTACCAACACATTCAATCGGTGAAAGAGACTCCCACAAACGATCCGCTACGCAAAAAATAATACAAAATAGACCAGATTTATATTTCACAACAACAGGCTCTGGAATTTGTTCACATTGGTGAGCACAAGGAGAAACATCCTTCCCCACCAAGCTTGCTTCAAGAATTTGAGTACTTGCTCAGCAAGGTTCAGGGTTTTGCCTAGTGCACTAGCTGGAGAAAGGCAATAGATCATACAACACAAGTTCAGAACTAAATGATCAAGTATCAATAATTTCTACATAATCAAGAGCACGGTCAATTGCGGGTCTGAGGGTACCTCATCTGAACAATCGAAGGGTCTCAGGGTCTAAGGGTCTTCCTGCCGTAACAGCAATCTTCGAATTGCAAGAAACCCAATGCTGAAATTGTGCGTAACTATGTGAAAGTTGGAGAGCAAATTTAAAGCTCAGAAAAAATCAGAAAAGCTAGCTCCTTCATCAGTAGGGTTGGATGCAGCTGCCATTCATTTCAGCCCAAACCTCTCTTGTCATGGGAATCACGCAGCAACAAATCTTGACAAGATTTGAAGTAGGGTAATGCAAAACCAGACGCTGGAAGAAGACGGAGATGAGACTGGACCAGGTGCTCCTGGACAATACACTACATCTCACTGCCAGCCTGATCTCAATTGGTTTTGGGGACCCAGTTCCAAATTTCAGTTGCCTACGGGAAAAAAATGAATTTATCATTCACTGTGGATGTATGATAAAATTTGTGAGGGTCGGTCATTGCTATAAACCAATGAGGTTGACAATACAAAATAAATCAATTACAAAAGAAGGTGTGAATTTTATATGCATTTGCCAAGGTGAAAATTTTGAAGTTTTTCACTCTGGGTTCACCAAGACTAAGTAAATTCTAAGCCCTAGCTTTGTTTCACGATGAGCTAATCATAAGGTCGCTATTACTTGGTACTTGAGAGTTGGGCCAATGGAGAGGTGCGTCCAAATCCAACACTTTTTCTTGTCTTGCAAATCTCCTACTATCAAGTTTTTTATTTTATTTAATGAGGCCATTAGCAACTCAAGCAAAATTCAACCCAATTTGTTTTTGTAATTTATTGACATTTGGGTAATATTTTGTGAACTTTCAAAATTGAAAGTCTACATATCATGCTACTCAATCCTCCATAAACTTTAGTGGGTGCCTCAAAGAACTCTTCCACTCCCATTATTTGCACTTGAAAGGTTTTGGGTGATTGAAGAGGGCATTTAAGGTGCCATGTCAAATTTTGATATTTAAAAATAAATAAAAATTATTTAGCCTTGTTTGACTATGCACCCAAAAGAGGCAATCACTCATGTGGTTTGCCATTAGTTGCCCCCCCTCTCCCAAAAATGAATAGGTTGTTGATTTTTTTTTAAATGCTTCCCCCTCCAGAATATCGATGATTTCTCAAAATTTCCTCAGCCGTTGATCTTTGAGATTGAATCTAAGCCATCCATTCAAATATGAATACGGATACAAAATCAGAATATAGATATGGATACGGTACCAAAATATGGATATAAATACTTGATATTGGAATATTGTACAATATGGATACGAGATACGATATACGGATACGGGATACGGGATTTTCATTGTCCCATATTGTTTGTCATGTTAACCTCATTCAAAAATTTACAAGTAGGGGGAGGGGGGATGAAAAATTAAGAAATTAATTTTAATTAAATTTTTTTTTTAAACCTGGAGGGGGTTAACTTGACAAACAATATGAGACAAATCCCACCCATATTGTATCCGCCTTATATTGTGCTTGTATTGTATCCGCCCCCATATTGTACTGTATTCCAATATCAAGTATTTATATCCGTATTTTGGTACTATGTCCGTAATCATATTCCATATCCATATCCATATTCTGATGGATGACTTAGATTAAATCTCAAAGATAACCGATTTGAGAATTTTGAGAAATCAACGGCATTTTGGAGGGGGAAGCATTTTATAAAAAAAATCAACGGCCTTTAAATTTTTGGGGCCAACTAATACAAACTGGGCTGGTACAACTTCTTTTCATTGCATTGTAGCAAGGAGTATGATGAGTACCTAGGCTAATTTGGAAACTTGGAAAGCCATCATTCTAGGTCAAATTTTTTGCTAGGCAATTTACCCTAAGCAATGGTACTCTTTGTTAGGAATTGCAGAAAAAAGTTGCTCTCAAGGTCATCAGTCAAACTTCCTTCTCCATGTTAGACTACTTTTTTCCACAAATACCCCCTCATCTAGCATTGCCCAGTACCAAAATTGTGGGGGTTTGCGGATACTCTACCCTAAAACATCACCCACAAATCACAAAACAACCTCTACTTGAATCATTCGACTTGTTACAATGAATGGATTTGCAAAAGAAATCCTCTCTACCAGTATAAGTATTGAAAAGTCTAAATCCAACCCAATTTGGGGTGAAATTTTGAAATTTTGTGCTAGGTCTATGCATCGGATGAAGAATATTTCCTTGCAAATTTTCCTTGGTACTAAGCGCTTTAGGATATTTTTCTTACTAGCATTCTTTATCATATACAAAATATAGAAAAATTGACAAATTTTCTTTTGTAGTCAAATTTTACAAAGACCTGCGCACCTAGCTTCTCAATTTTGTATGAACAAAACTGTCCAAAATCACCACCCATTTATAAAAAAATAGGGTGATGTTGCCATATTTGAATGCACATAAAATTAAATGAAGAGGTAATGTTTTATACTCCCTCCGTCCCAAAATGATCTTCTAATTGGACAAAATGTTTGGAATTAAGGCTGAAAATAACATTATTTCAGTGCCTATCAAGATGTACATAGATTTTGGTTCATTCATATTGTATTGAAACTTTGGAGTACTTTTCAAACAATATGCATTCAAGTATCCTAAAGTGAATTTTTTTGGGCATTTTCAAGGAGCATTGATAGGTATTTAATTGTTGAGTGTAAGATTGTCATTTCATGGGTAGTTATTAGTATGGGTCCAAGACCATGTGGAGTATCTCAAAAAAGACCCATAGCTTCATCTCCTTCAATTGGGCAACACTCAATGAGATGCCAAAAATGAGGACGGCTTCACTCTCTCACTAATGTTTACATTACTACACACACAATGGGGACCTTTGATTTTTGTACATTTGACTCCTTTTGTCATTTACCATGTAGTTGCTCTTGAAACTACTACCAGACCCCTTCTTCCCACATCACAACATGCAATTGGAAAATCATTTTGAGTCAAAAAAATTAAAGGGAATCATAAGATCATTTTGAATCAAAAAGTGTACACAATCCATATATTTATGGATATAAATAGCTTCATCACTATAGATCACAAATTACAATAAAGTAAGCACATCAATTTTAATTTATTTTTTTCTATTCCATCCCCTATCTACACTTATCCAACGTTCCAACTCACAAATCTAAGAGAAATGTAGATATGGTTTGGAATTGAAAAATTTAGGGACAATAATGGATATAAGACATTGGAAAATTTGAAAATTTAATCTTTGGGCCCCTGATGAGAGGACCAGGGTGAATCGACCCCTTCATTCCCCCAATCAAGGAAAAATGTAAAAACTTTCCTTCTATTTTGTACTTGATTGACCCCTAAACATCCATAGTCTTCTTCATAATTGAGGATTTGAGAAAAATCATTATAAAGTACTGTTTGGAAGAATATTTTGGAAGTGAGATACAAATTAAAGTTATAGACTTTAAATTTTAGATTCCATCCATATGGTTAGATTCACCAATGCTATCACTAAATTTTTTTTTATAAATTTTGAAAAGAAAATTTCCAAATTCCTTCCAAATTCAATTACAAGCAAAATATTGTCATTTTTTGAGTACCATTTGTTGGAATGGATTTGAAATGAGGTTCTCTTGACATGTGATTTTTTGAAATTTTTGTGCTCTTTAAATATATGGCCTTGTTTTTGCAAATCCAGTTTTGAACTAGAGTTAATGCAATTTGGACTTGGTCAACCACTTGACATACTTCCACATTTGTAATTTTAGAAAAATATGTACTCTAGTACCACTGTAGTAATAATTTTCACTTGGGAACAAAAACCCAAGGAATAACCTAGTGGTGGTTCTTTAGTAAGGGGAAAGGTCAAGTAGTCTATCGTTTTGTATCTAAGGTTACTTTTACATAGGATTATCTCTCCATTCTATAAATCAATGTATAAAATTCTTTATTAATGTATTTGTGTGTGGTATGTTTGTATTCACTGTCCTGACCTATACGAATCACAGTCCATAACCCATAAAAATATCTATAAACTTACGGTCACAGTCTTGTACTAGAATTTCTAATGTCAAATAGTCCAAGGTATGTCAATTTGTCATGGCTCCTGTTCTATCGACTTAATCACATACACAGTACATATATAGATATATTTTTGGTGTATATAAACACCTTTGTGTATTCCCTTAATTATTTCCTCAAGTTTAATTTATTGTCAATTGGTCCAGTTACTGTTTACTTTAATCTAATTACTACTTATGCAGAGATGCAAATATCAAAGTCTGTAATTGTCAAATTGTCTCAGTATGCAAAGGTTGAGAGTTTGTCCATTTATCACAGGACAGGTCAAATAGTCTTGTCGATTCTTCTTTTGAACCTTTAGTTCATAGTATGTCAATTAGACCAAGGTTCACAGTACTCATTTACTATTGAATCAACATCCTACTTGCTACTTTGTCAAATAGTCATTTGTCAATTGGTCTTGCTATACTAATGCATAGCTGAGTGTATAGTATCCGACAGATGGTCAATTCGTCCAAGATTTCACACCAACAATTTAACAAGGCTACTACTAATTGGTCAAATAGTCATGTGCATGGTCAAATAGACTTGCTTATGGTAGCACCACATGCAAACTTATGTGTAATGGTAGTCAATTTGGCCAATTTCCCACACAAGGTTAATACATAAATCACATACAAAGGTTTCATACAGGGCAATTTGTCAATTTGGTCAAGTTCACATTTCAATCTACAATGAGGAGCACAAATAGATTCTATCTATAACATGCAATTGAGCTCCTTACACCTGCACTTGGTGTTCTCACACAACTTGGTCAATTAGTCCTCTCAACTTAATCACCATACACATACCATTAGTCTTACATTAATTTCCATTAACTGTAAATCATCTTAATACAATCTCTCCAGACCATTTGACTACAACGACAACCAAACATACATATTTATAGAAATGACTAATAGACTTCAAAACCTGTGCTGTTTATACCACTTGACTATTAGTCCAGCAACCAGGGTCACACACTGCCAATCACTGGCTCAGTTTATTTGTCATAACTTTAACATCAATTCCTAGTTATTTAATGCTCACTAATCTTTTTATTTATTTGTCTCATAACACAATCACATAATGCAGATATATTTCATTTACTGTCTAATTGACTTAGACACAAATAATCTTCATAACTGACTATTAGACTTATCCATAATTCTGGATAACCAATCACTAGTATCAAGAAACTTAGCCTTTGTCCAATAGACTTCAAATTTAAATAGAGCTGATCTTAACGCTTTCTACAGGTTATTATCAACCATTGCTTAATTGACCTTACTAATGATTTTGCCATACCCTGGCTCAATTAAATTGTCATACTTAGCACCAATCCCTGGTTGCTAATATTTGAGAATTTATTGTCAATTTGACCAAAGCATAATATAATCCAATCACTGGTTATATGCTTTACTAAATAAGTTCTTTGACAATTTGACTCTCTTCAAAGAATTAGTTTGCCAATCACTGGCTCAAACTTAATTCTTAATTTTTAATCTCATGATATATCTCCACTTCATAATTAAGGAAACAGACCTATGACAAATCGACAACTAAACCAAACATAGCACTTCAATTACAAAAGAGTTAGTTAGTCACACTTACCGTCAATTTGTCTTCTGCTTTTCCCCACAATCGCAGCTCCAGTCGAGTAGTCTTTCCGCTTCATCCGCAGACAATTTGTCCTCGATCTGCTCTCCTGCCTTAGTCAGTTCCAGCGAGTTGTCCTCCAGTCTCAACTATGGACCAATTGTCCTCGCCCAGCTCTCACAGATACGGTCAAATTGTCCCTCCTAGTTCTCACTGAACTTCGATCTATACTCGATCAATAAAGCCACTCACTGGCACATAAGACTATTTGAACTATTTGCACAAACATACAAGATCAATTGACAGGCTCTCTCTCTTCTGCACAATTGACTTACAAAGTAGGAAACTCAAGAAACACCGCCAATCCCTGGCTAAGAAAATACAGAACAACAACAAGGACAAAGCCAATCACTGGCTACACCGAGCATAAGACAAATAGACAAAAATCTGCATTAAAGCTTGAAGGAATACACAAGTATAAAAATCGGCAATGCAATCACTGCAAGCCTGAGAGAGAGCTGAAATTCAGCGGTCGATTAGTCTTTGTACTCTTTCTTGGCTGTAACCACTTACACTAACTGCTTGGTCTATTAGTCCTTAACTAATTGTAACTAACCGTTAATGGGTTGTCTAATAGTCATTTCGGTAACCACATGTCTATTTGTCTTAGTTCACACTCTGTTCTAGTTCTCGATTAATCTTTACTTGTCTAATTGTCTCTTTTTTCAAAAAGTATAAAATAAAAATAAAAATAATATCTACAACCACCAAATCCAACCATTAGATAGGACAACAACTTGATAAAATATCTCCACAAATTATAATGACTTTCATCCAAACAATAATGAGAAAGAATTGTTAGTTTCAATGTGTCTATCCTACGTCAGAACGCTTAGGGGTTAATTTTGTATTTCACTACACTGAATAGTGAAATTAGGTTGCTCCACACTAATTTCTCATATCTAACACTTTCAGACATGCTCAACTATAGTCTAGGGCAACCTAATTTCACTATTTAGTGTACATCATCAAGCTAATTTGGGACATCTGATTCCAGATGTGGATTCAAAATTTCCAAATTTTATAATGAATGGCAAATAAAAAGTTCTAGTGTTTTCCCAAGGGTAATATGAGGGGGTCAATTCACCCGGGCCCACTCGGAGTCATCAATTTACCTCTGGTGCCGCTTGTAGTTTTACCGCAAGACCCGTCTTGCACCTTGGTTCCCCCCACTCTCTAAGGAAGTTGCTCCTGCTTAGGGATTATTAGAGCTGCAGCAGACGTTGTCGTTGTTTCTCCATGCCCGTTAGCTATGGAGGTCGACTCCGAGTGCCGCAACTACAGGTTGCGCCTCGGCCTCCCTGAGCTCTCCCAGCCCTTCTTCGGCTCATGGCTGTCTCCCGATTCTACATCTCCTCCTTCCTCCTTCTTTTTCGATTCTTTCCCCCCTTCCCAGTCCCCTTCCCCTCCCCCTTCTCCCCCGACCCCGTCCCTGCCCCTGCCCCCGCATTCCAGTTCCAATGGATCGCATGTGTCTTTCGCAACGGAGTCGCTACCTATTCGGTGCGTTTCTCTCATTTCTAGCGTTTTTTTAATTTTCTTATCAGTGAATTGTCGTGGTTGTGAACTTCAAGACGGTTTCGGATTAGTCACTCGATCGTGTGTTTTCGTTGCTTTCATATAAATTCAGAGCGCCATTTTCGATTAGCTGCTTTCTAGTTTGAGTTGTATGAGCTTGGTTGCTCGTATGAATGGGAGCCTCTCTACGGTCCTGCGACTCTTTTTTTGTTTTTTTGTTTTATTTTAATCGCGGTTGTTGTGTAGAATTCAGGAGGAAGATAGAATTCATATTCCCGACGATTTTCTGAATAATGAAGGGGAAGGGGAAGGTCAGAAACTTGAATGCCGGAGTAAAATTGAGCTTTCCACTCTCTGGTTGGACGCTGGGAGGTTCAATGAAGGCCAGTCAAGCCAGCAGGACTGGGAAGTTACTCACTTGCGAGAGGAGATGCTCAGAGCAAGGTCAGCTGCTGCAATTTCTGGAAAAATTGAATCGGGAATTAAGACGAGAGATCTTGTTCCGAAGTATTCTGATGCGGAGAAAGGCGAGTCGAGTGCCTCACATTTCATCTTCGACTCAATCCAGGTCTGTACGGGTCTAGATGTTGGAGCAATTTCCTACCACACACTGCATTGTCCTTTGTATTCGCGAATACTGGAGCTTATCTGTATTCGGTGTAAGCTCCATATCATCCTTGCTGTATTGAGTCATAGAACCTGACTGGGAAGGTTTTGCGCAAGAATGAGAGCTCATTTCAGAGAAGTTCGAAGATGATTGTGCCGTGCTTTGGTCTCAACACCGTCTGCAACGTCGATGGTTTTATGTACAGGTCGTCTCACTGTACTTTGTGATTGCAATCTGGAATTCTGTTGAGCACGGTATGCGGTACCATGATGCACTCTGACAAATAGAAGGACATCCTTCAATCCTTTTCAGATTTTGCACAACTGCCCCTCCTATTGGCATCTATTTCAACCTTGCGCTCTTTGCAGGAGTCAGACTTGGTGAGAGCTGCTCTTCGGGCTTTACAAGGGGTTCCTACCGCAGTTAGCTGGCTCGAGCAACTAGCTGCCGAATTTTCGTCAAAAGCGGCAGATAGAAGCTCGGAGAACCTCACTACACTTTGGACGCGGTCATGTAGCTCATGTTCACTTAGTAGAGTTCTTACAGAATTTGCTAAGGCTGGACGTGTTGCTTGCCAGCTTGATTATTTCACCAGTTTTTTCCTGAATCAGCTGACTTATTCACATGTGTGAGTTGCTTTGATTGATGCCTCCTTAGTCCTCATTTCAGATGATTTAGCTTCCTTCCTGGGCTCTTTTGTTGAATATTGCACTCATTAATCAGTGATTCGTTTGCTGTTTCATCAGGTCAGTATGCCCTTTGTTGTTTCGGCCTTGCATCATGTATGTATGGACTCGGATACGTACGATTCTATTGTGCTTACGGTTCCTTCTCTTCTTTTACGACACAGGGTTGGGACAAGTGGAGCGGAGAATTCACGTGTTGGGGACTCCGGGAGAAAGAAACGAAAGCGTCAAAATTTCATAACTGAGAGAAACAGTGAGCGTCATTTAGACTCTTCATCAGAGATATGGGAGGATTTAGGAGGACCAAATATTTCGCCTCACTGTCATACCAATCAAGCTTTTGCGGTAGCTGTGAAGACTTTTATGCAAGGCAATTTAGCGTCTCTTGACAAGATAAGACCATCTGTCAATCATCGGCGGCAGGTTGCATTGGGTGGAAGGAGTGTACAGTTGTCAGAGGTTGTGAACGGAGAAGCAGGCCTTGTCTTCGGTTTTGGCTGCGGTGATGTTACTCTTTTGGAACTTTTCCTTCACTCACATAAGCAACGGGAGCAATTACAGGCAAGTTTTAACTTCTCTCTGCCTTCAACTTTAATTTTCACTCTTTACTTTTTCATCGAGTGCGCCTTTAATAGAGTGATACTTTGAGAATTTTTTCCATCCTTTCTTTTTAGCATTTTCTTTTCCTACCATTAACTGTTATATCTTCTACGTTGCAGGCTCTTGCGGCATTGTGCAGGATTAATGAGGGAGATTCTTCGTTTAGGTTATCCGGGAATGATTCGGTAGATAGTTCAGGTATCAGGATTTTGGCCGAAGATGTGAATATGAAGAGCTCTCCGTTTGAGATGGAAACCCATTTGTTTAGTGCCTCGAGAAATGCTTTCAACGAATTTCCTCGTGGAGCAGATTTACTGAGTTACCTTTTTGCTAAGCTTTCGGTGAGTCCCATGCTTGAATATTTATTCTAGAGCTATGTGGCATGATCAATTCAAAACTATTTTCTTAGAACTATTTGTTAAGTATATATGAAGAGGTATCTTCTCTTGACGTAAAAAATGTGATATCTTTTCTGGGAACTCTTTACCAGGTTGCAGATACACTCCATCTGGAGCTTATTCGTTTTCTGTTCGAGCGAGCATGCCAGCCTTATATGGTATTTATCCGTTCCTGGCTGTACCTTGCTACTGTGCAAGATCCATTTGGTGAATTTTTTGTGAAGGCAGTGCCTTCAACAGACTTGAAGAAGCGTCCTGGAAAGATACGAGAACAAGATGCCCTATTATCACACCAGGTTAGGCTCCATTATTTCCATCTCTTATAATTTTTTATTTTGCACCTCTTTAGTTGACTCATTATTGGTTTCGTAATTTTGGTCTTATATACGAATTTGATCTTGATTACTTGTATGGCACCTTCAAAATCATTCAAGGACATGGTAATCAAACTTTAGAGGTAAAGCCGGCTCTCGAGGTTCACGAAATCTAAATGCAGAGACGTTATTTCTTTTTTCTTGTGGTCTACTGCAGATTCCTAAAGGAGTCATTGTACCATGTTTTTTGGAAGAGGTTTGTACGCCGTTGCTTCGTGCGGGGCAACAACTTCAAGTTTTATCCAAGCTCCTGGACACTCCGTCTGCTTCAAAGTTTGTCGACTCCCCTTTCAAATCATCGGGAAGTTTTCAGGATACTCAATTATCTTTCTTACATTGCCCAGAGATTCTCATCAACAATAGTACTCTTGATGGTCAGTTCCTTGTTTCCAGCAGAAAGGATACACAAGGTGATGAGCAACAGTTCAAGAGGTCTAGTCAAATGTTCAAAGTTTTTCACGATGCTTCGCTTGCTGGACTGTCCAATTCACCTCCGGTCAAGGGATCGGAAGTTACGAGAAGTACTGTGAGTGCTAACTTTCCTGTCACATATTTTGCATATAATTCTTTATTTCATTTAAGAGTACAGATGATGTGCATGAGGTATTCCTTAGTTAACTTGTTGAATTGTGGCATCGTTATTAGTTTGATGACCCTGCCCAGATAGTCATGCACAGTGGTAAGTCTAGGCTACATATAATTGAGTAATTCATCGAACACTTGACTGAAATTCAAGTTGCTGTTACTGTACCTGAATCAATATTTATCAAGTCCCGTGCAAAGGAAAATTAACTCTCCAGATTTTTCAATTCTCTTATTCAGATATCATCAAATGGATTGTGGCTTAGCGGTGTGGAGGATAGGTCTGGAAAGAAGACCTGGACTACGACGGAAATTCGAGAAGCCAATGCCAAGTCCTACCAAGAGACCATGTAAACTGCCCCGAGCTAGAAACTAATTGATTGTTTGATTTGATGTTAGGGGTGCTAAATCCAGGCATGTTTGAATTCTCTATTGTCTATTTCTGGAGTCACATTCCCTGAACCGGCTAGAAGTTTCTATTTTACTAAACATTCTCTCACAATTTTATGCAAGCATCCTTATCGTTGACTGCTTCTTGACGTATGGTATTTTTTTTCGTTTCTCAGGGCACGGGCTGCACTGCTGAGGGCAGAAGGTGTAGATGACATTCCAATCACTTCTCCAACAGGAGAAAACAGCTCTGAGTCCTTTCTGCAGTCATGTACATTATTGGAAGATAAAAGCAAAGAGCTTCACGCTGCCCAGTGCTTGAAGTCGAGGTTACTGAATCAAGTTGATCTCCTCAATTCTGAGTCTGATACGTCGTTCATCTCCGATTTTCAAAGAGGCACAAGTTGGCCTGTTCTGGGCCTTCCCAAGAACCCTTTTCTTTCTTCCAGGGATGAAGGAGACCAGTCCTTCAGTTACACTTTCACGGTATTTCCTGAGAATAATGGCTGTTGGGATGTGAATATACACTGGAATGATACTCATTCTGTCACTGGTACCAGAGTTCAGTCCGTGACGGCAGAAGAAGACTGGCCTACATCGGAATCGAGACTTGTGGCGGACGAACAAAAAGTTGACGGTGATGACTCTCATTGGTTGAAGAATTTGGAAGATTATATGAGGAAACAACTGACATCGGGGTTAGACGAACAAATTTTAGAGGTAGATTATGCTAGTTTCAATTACCAATTTGAGAATGACGATGATTGCCAGAGTGCTTACAACCTTGGTTTTCAGCCATGGGATTGCAGCATGCGTTTGCAGAAACCTCCTGCACTGCAACGAAATGCAGGGAGGCGTCTCCAAGTAAACTCTTGTAAGTCGTAATGAATCCCTTTGCATTCAAGTTATTCTATGGAATTGTAATATATACATGTTAGTGATCCCTACTTGCAACCTTGCTGCAGATCATTAGAGTCATTTTATCTATGCTAGCGTATGGCGTGCATATGGAGAATCTATTGGCATCCTTTGTTTTTCATTATGGGTAACTTTATCTTGGTGCAGTGCAAGTCGTAAATTTCCTTGTTGAATTTGCTTTGAATTGAGGAAGATCTATCGACAGTAAGCGAATGAAATCTTTGTAATTAATGTCTAAATGTTTGTTATCAATCTATGTTTTAGAAGTAGATTAATATGGGCATTAAGAGCTGTTTAGTATGTACCTCTTTTATCCCATTTTTATGAGCAGTCCTTCACAACTTCTTGTTTATTCCAGATTGGGAGTTTGTAGATAGTTCTATTATGGATACATTTGAGAAGCAGTACTTGGATGATAATTGTTTGCTCCGAAAGAAAGAGACGGGTGGGGATTCAACATTTCCACTCTTAAATTCCGGTGTGGCTGATGACGACGTAGAGCACAAGCATCTTTCAGGAACTGATTTTTTGGAGGTTGAAGATGAGAAGAGCCCGCTTGAAGTGGATGTTCGGGATTCTGTTCTTTTATCAGGCACTGAGCATCCAGGCCTCGATGAAATGGATCGATCGACTGAGAAGAGTCCATATAAAGGTGGAAAGATCATTTCAGGTGCCTGTTATGTTGGAACTGGTGCTAGATGGGAGTCGCATCTTCATTCTGAATATCACCAAATTGCGGATGTGGAATGTGTTCGACCTGTTCCTTCATTTGAAGACGATGAAGAAGATGAGGAGGAGATTCCTCTGTCTGTTGCAGTCAAGCAGTGGATAGACGAGGAGATTTTGTACCAGTATCCTCACCAAAATGAGTTCTGCCATCAATTTTATTCTGCATTTTCATTTTACTCTTATCTATCTTAATTTGTTCCTGTAATTCCATTGTATTAGTATGCCATTGGTCATCCACGTTGTTCACTGAAATATCTGTTCGGAGATTTAACCAGCTTTTAGATATAAACGTACCAGTATGTTAACAATACGGCTACTCCAGGAGAGACTACATCTTCAAGACCATTTCGCAGCTCTTCGGCGCTATTATTTCATGGAGAGAGGCGACTGGGCTGAGTATTTCTTAAGCGCACTTTGTAAATATGTGAGTTTAGTTAGTCTCTTGGACTAATCTCTGATGTAGAAGTTCAGGAATATTTCCAAGTTCAAGTATATTGCGTGGCATGCATTATCGTTCCTTGCTTTGATATTGTCCGTGCTTAAGCCGAACATGTTTGTAATATAGCTTAGCAAAACCTCTCCTTTGATATGGCAAAAAAGTAAATCATTCATGTCATGATTTATTTCAATGATGAGTATGATATATGGAGAACAAGTGAGGTCGTTGTCCCTTCTTTTTTATAATTCTTCTAAATAGTTTTTAAATACTCCACTTTATTCATTCACGTTCTGTGATGAATATTTGTAATGTATTTACTTTTCGGGTGTCTTGATTCCGCAATTCTCTTTCTTTGTCCGAAACTGTCGGAGACCTATAAAGGTGTCTGGTTCTGTCCATAGACCGAAGAGTGTGACCAACATCTTGCCTGGCTTTTGAATTGGTTTTTTATATTATTCATGAGGTCCAAATATGGATGAAGTTGATGAAACCATGTGATGTATGCAGGAATGGAATCGCTTAGGTGGTGAACCGCAATTACTGGAGGTTCAAAGTATGTTGGGAACTGCTTTACAGAATTCATCTTGTGAAGGAGACGAGTTTGCAGATAGGCTCTATGTAGTGCAGAGTGGATATGATGGCTATCATTCTGGCTTGGACAATCCATTATTGGCGTTTTCTAATCATCAGCATTCTCTTGGCACATTTGTGGATTGTAATAGTAAGTCCTGTTCCTGCATTTTTCTTAATTTTTGATTGTTTTCTTTTTTCTTGAGGGCACTACAGTTTTTTCTTTTTGTGGATGTAGAAGGAACACACGATTGTCTCCGGTATACTGATGACATTATTTACAGAACTCGAGGCATTTGACTTCATAAAAGTGGGGTACAAGGTGGAGTGGCCTCTGTGTCTAATAATCACACCGAGTGCTATCAGTCGGTACAGTTCAATCTTCACATTCCTGTTGCGCTTGAAGCTTACAATCGGTGCTTTAGCTGACGTCTGGCGAAGCCTTCAGGTGATTTACTTCTATCGTTTGAGCAACTTGTCTGAAGTTCTGATCATACCGACGCATTCAGCAATTGATTCAAAATCTTGTTCTATTTCCTCATTCCAGTATTGAGAACCAATTTATTAATTTTCCCTTAGATAGTCAAGTGATCTGACCGGCATTTTTTTCTTACATGGTGTAACGTTAAATTTTTACGGTTCTAATATACAAGTACACATATTGCAAGAGGGAGTGGTAATTAGCTAAATTGGATCGAGTAAAAGGGTCCAAGTTCACTCGCAAGTCTAGTCAATTAAGGCGACCTGTGTTCTCTGCAGGTCATGGGTTACTCTTTGAACAAGGGCAGACGGTCTCCAGACTATCAAGAACAAAATAGAAAGTTTCGAACTCTTCAACATTTTAGGTGATTTCCATTTTTGGTCGTATATATCTTTTGTTGTGTTTGCCAAAGAATTTGTCTGTATGATAGAGTTCCTTTGTTCTTGTTCAGATTGTTCTTTTCTGTTGGTTGCGTATTGAGCTATTTTCTCCAATGATTGCAATCAGTGGAACGATGTTGCTGTTGCAAATTTAAACATATCGCGTCTCTTTGACAGGCAACAGATAGGACATGTCGTGACCACTCTTCAACGTTACACCGAGTCCCAAATCCTTCATGCTGTTTGGAGCAAATTCCACTACTCCGTTGAAATGGAGGTAGTTTTTATCCCCTATATTCGTAGTCAGAATAGAATTATTTTCTCTGGTTCTTTCGTCTCATTTCTTTCTCGAAAGTCCTCTTCACCAAAAATCCACTTTTACTGAATATGGTAGTTCCTTTCGTTACAATTGAATCACTCTTTGGAAAGAATTCAAATTTGTTTCTTTGGGTCACTCAGGTTAATGATATTCAGGACTTGGAAAAGGTGCACTCAGTTTATTTGGATGATGCCTATCACCAGTAAGTTTTCTCTGACGTTGCCTATTCTAACTACTGTACCAAATATTTATGCTCTATAGCAGTGCCCCTGATAATCACAACTAAGGGCGACTTTATATTAGGGTCCAGTCCTAATTCCAAGTTGGCCCATTTTACAACTCAAAACAGGCCCAAGGATAAATGCCACACAATTTTTTGCAGTTGAACCCAATTTGGTAGCATCGAAACACTGCCACATAAGCAACCATGTGATATAAAAGAAAATTAGGTAGGCTTTCAATATAAAGCTTGATTGATGGTTCAATTTAAGGATTGGTTGATTTCAGTGGTTTTGAAATTGGGCCAACATTTATATTGGACCAACAAATATACTAATATAAAGTGGCCCTGAGAGTAGCGTTTTAAGCACAAATTATTGTTCCTTGGATTGATAATTTTTTTATTAATTCTTGTTAGCAATTGCAAGGGGATTTCAATGCCCCAACAGAAGCCATATTTGGATATTATATGCAAATACTAAAACGTGTCAAAGTTTTATTCGTGGATGATCTACAATCAACTTTAGTTCTGATGTTATAATTGAGTTCTGGTGTAAATTCTCAAAATTGATTTGCCAGCATAGAATGGAAGCTGCTGGATTGGAATAAATGCTTTCTCGTCTAAATTTTTTGAGTTTTTTTGGACCAGTTGCTTTTTATCAAGGGACATGGAAGACGCAAAGAATTGCATCGATATTATCATGCAATGTACTTTGGATTTTCGCAATACTTTACTGGCAGCCAACCTTGAACGAAGTAGAGACTTTGTACCAGTTGACGATGAAGTGTTTCATAAGGTATGTTCGTATGTATACGATACTGACTTTTGCCAACTATCTTTCAACAAGGATTTAACACTGCTTTTGATGTCTTTCTGCTGTAATGCGCTCCTCTTACAAGGTGAATGGGTTTATTTCCACAGGTGTTGGGAGTGAAATCTGTATTTGAAGTGCATTTACAAAAAATGTATTCTTTTCATCAAAGGCCGGAGCCTCAGTACAGTGTATTATTGTCGGATTTTTGGATGTGTCTTAATTACAACGGCTGTCTGAAACCATTCCAGCAGCTCTCTAGGAAGGAGAAGTGAAATTGGATTTTACGTTCGGAGTGCATTATATCGAAATCACCTTTCAAGTTATCAAATATTATCCGTGGTTTCATTCTGTATTCTTAAATGAATATTTCCTTTTGAAACTTTTACTGCAGTCCCAATTTCTCATTGTATTTTTTAGAACTCTGCAAATCAATAGATGCAATCGAAATGCTATAGATGTTCTTGTGTACTGTAATCTGAGGCTATTTTATACTCTAAAAAAATTTGTATTGCGCTTACTTGGAAGTGCTTTGGTAAACCACTAAAGCTTTAAGGAGTCCACTTCAACTAGCCAAACAAAGCTACACATGCAGATCTTGATGAGGAGCTCTTTCATGTTAAAAAAATTGGATTAAAAATTATATGATTGAATGGATCCATATAACTTATATCTTATTAATGAAATGAGATACCTATATGATTAGCTTTACCATTGTATCATCTAATATTTAAATATATATTTTGAAATAGGAAGTTCAAAGTCTTTTCTAGAGTTCATTGTGGATTTTATATTTGTGATTTTTACAATAATTTCATTTTATTAAGTGTGAAACTTGAGGTTCTAATTATTGTCATTTTCTACCTTATGTTCTATTAAAATAGGATAATAGAATAGAATATAGAAGGTTGGTATTCATCTCAAATGAGAAGGCCATGTAAAGGTAACCTTATTCTATATATTTTCTACAAAATAATAGGGTTTGTATTGTTCTACATGCAAAAAAAATAGAAATGATAAAATATATATGTATATAATATGTGGCAATAGTTTTGAGTTTATTATTTTTATGGGCCTAGTTTAGTTCTTTGCCTTTTATTGAATTTTAAGATATTTTATAGAAATAATATATCCCCACCTAGAATTGAAGAGAATGAAGTAGTTAAGGTTCAATTAGTTGAATTCAAGAAGTGTAAAAGTTTATCTTGAACATTAAAGGTCATAAAAACAACCAATTTCTACATATTTTGGATAGATAGAAGGGTTAGGGTTATTTCAACACAGACACAACACACACAACATTAACTCTTCATAAAAATGGTATTTAAAATTCTTGAATGATATAAATTTGTCCTATTAGTGAACAGAATACTAATTTACCACAATTTGTTTCATTTATGAATTCTTGGATGACACCAAAGTACCACAAGCATGCTATTTAATCTAATGCCAATTGGTATATTACTATATTGTTTTGATTTCTATATTTCTTTTAAGGCCATATACACTTTTGCAAGTGCCATGTCTTGAAGCTAAATGGATAAATTGGTTTATTTGGACAACCATACTTATAAAAAAACTCATGTATAGTTTTTTATAGTCACAAGAATGATAGAGAGAATTATAAAGAGGATGGTGAATCAATCAAATGTCTTAAAAAAATAGAAAGAAACTCTAGATATCCTAAAAATCCACAAAATCAAGATCATTGTTTTCAAAAAAATACTCTTCTAAGAAATAGTCTCTAAGTTACACAAGAATGCAATAATTGGATGATGTACCTATTACTAAAGTCATATTAGAAATTTGGCACCTTGCTTATTGAAATGATTTTCTACATAGTCCATTTTCTAGTTAAACCACTAAAGAAATACCCAAAAGCACTTTGTAAGAAAAAAAATTAGCTTACTTTGTGTCTAATATGCTATACTACTATGGTACCATATCAATTTGGACCATTGTTGTCTAAATGTCAAGAAGAAGAGTAAAGCATACAAATCCAAATTGCAATTCAATAAAAAATAATTAGAATTTGGATGAAGGAAAGATATGTGTTTTTTAGCAATTAAAGGAGAAGGTGAATTGAAGTTGAATTCCAAATAGAAATGAAGAGATAATCACTTCCAAAGCTCATCTTAGAAAAAGCACCAATAAATAACGATAGGGTCACCTATAAAAGATAAATCTAGTACAAACTCAATACTGGAAAAAAAAAACAATGACAATAAACACCAAAATGGTGAGATTTCCATAACAATACCTATTCAATGACATGAGTTGCTTTTAGTTTGCCAATAAGGTAAAGCTACTTCTAAAATGTAAGGGAAGTCACTAGAGATGGAGTTCCTGAACATGCATAAGCTTGATATGTGTGGCGAGCACTCTAATCTCCAAATCACTTTCTTCATCAAGTTTGTTGATGATGTTGTTTGGGATGAGTAAGCCTTGCCCTCCAACGTGTTGAAAATCTCTTATTTTTACCCTTGGAAGGATGAGGAGGACAAAAAAGGTCTGATGGATGACTTTATTATTAACTGTAGAAACAAATAATACACCTATTGGGCCAATTATAACTTAATTGGAGTATTTTGGTTACTACTGTCCTTCCAGGGTTAACGAACAGAAAATAACATGTCATCCCAGTCTTCATCCACCGGAAGAAACTTTCAATCGAAACAGGATTGGTACAAAACATCAAGGGGACTTGGAGCGACCAATTCCCGCAGACTTCCTCAATGATCACCCGAAGCGTGCTTGAATTCTCGCATTCGAAGCCATTTTGCAAGTCAATTTCACATCCTCACGCATCTCTGGAAAAAAATCACGTTCAGAGAGGTCTTTGTTGAGTTTCTGCCATGGCGCAACGGACTCGTTTGCTTCTGCTTAGGGTTTGGTCGAGCGAATTCGAAGAAACGTGAAAGACCGGGTGCAGGAAAGCTCCTTGGATCTCGTTCGCGCAATTCCCGCATTCATTTTTTTAACTCCGGAGTTGATAAGAGGTTTCCATGAGGTCGTGAGGTTTTGATTGATTTTATGGTGATTTCTTCTCGGAAGAAGCTTTGACGACGAGGGAAAAGAGATTGAGTGTGAAGTGGTCAGAAATTGTCATGTCATGCGAGCTTGTGAAATCTAGCTATGGCGACTGCAACCTCGAGCGCTCTGTTCTTGCACTGTCAGGTGTCGCAATCCGCTCTCGGTTCGAGAGTTAATTTATCACAGAGCCGAAATCCAGGAGTTAAATTTAGTCAGAAGGCGAAGAGCTATGCGTTAGGTGTTCAGTGTTTCCAAGGGCAACCGCGAGCGCCGGTAGCATACTCGGATAGTGATGACTTGTGCACCGTTCGGCCGGTTTCTGATTTGAATGTGGCAGAGACGATTGTGCCGAAGCCTTTGGAGCTTCCAACGTCGGCATTGGCAATTGCGGATGTAATTGGTACGGAATTTACTGCTGCGAAGAAATCGGAGGACTTGAAGAAGTCGTGTACGACGGCCAGTGCGGAGTTTTTCGCACTCTGCACTGAGCAGCTTGGACTTTGCCAGGAAATTGTCGGCCCTTCTGCTCGGTTTACGGTACATTGCCGCACTCCTTTGATCACTATTTTCGTCTACAGTGGAGTGACTCAGGTTTTAGCCTGCGTTGATTATCGCTGATTCTGTGTAGAATATTGACCTTAATTCTTATAATTCAGTGCAAGCTCACGTCAGCTTGTGGAAGGCTGTAAGTAGAGGAGCGCTTTGAAAGTTTCAAGTTGCATCGCTCATTCAATGTGGGTGCGCAATGTGCGGTACCATAGACTTACAATGTTTCCGTCTCCCTCGATCAAATTTATTGACATTTGTCCAGCTGTCAGGAAGGTTTTTGCGGGCGCCTCTTAGTATGCAACTGTATTTTGAACGTGAAGTGGAGTGATTGCTGCTTTGCACTTAAAAAAGAACCGTCTGACGGAGGCCTTCATGCATGCGACATATTACCTGACCGTCCAATTGCAGGTTTACATTAGGCCAGCCGAAAGTTACAGCACAGGGCAGCTGGAGTTTCATTGTATGGCAGTGTATCCAAGTCAGCAAGAGGAACTGCTGGTGCTTAAGCAATCCGATACTCTTGTCCCCATCGACCTGGATGAAGCAGAACTCATAAAACAAGAGGTCTGTCAAGATCTATAAGCTCAACGCACTGCTGACGGAGTACAAACTCGAAGTGGTTGAAATTATTTTATGGTGTCGGAGAGTGTCTGCTGAAACTCCATGCGTTTGCAAGGACAACAACTTGACTATCGTCGGCTATGAATGTACACAGGTTGTGGAGGTGGCGAGTCGCTCGGCAATCATACTTCCTATGGTGAAAGAAATGTTTTTGATAGGATTCGTAGTGGTGGAAGGTGTTAGTGTTGGCTCGAAGGCTGCAAAATTGAGACCTGTTAAACCTGTATGGCCACCGAAGAAAGGGACGCGGACGCCAGTTGCCATCATTCCTTTAAGCAAACAGCAGTTGACTGAGCTTCCGAAAATTGCACGTACCTTGGCTCTTGCATGTGTTGTGGACCAGGTAAATTTAAACCGTCGCCTAGTAACTTGCTGCCGTCGTTGACCACGCACGCAGAATAATCTGGTACAACTTTGTTAGTGGAATCATTATTTCCTTTACTCGAAACATGTGTACCAAAAATCGCGCTGAATTGTGAAAAATAAAACAAGCGATGCGTCGACGGACGTAGGTGTTTGACGCTGTGCCAGTTGCAAGTTCCTCGATAACGCGTCTGTGAACGCAGAAATCAATTTCGAGTAAATTTTTGGAGACGGAAGACCTCTGATAAGACTTATTGAATTACTGTTTGTCTACTAACATCTTGTGATAATGTGAATTTGGCAGCGAGCACTACTTTCACAGAAGTCGAATCTGCAAAAAACCGATCAAATTGATGGTCTTTTAGAGCAGGTAAAACTACACAATCCCTTCCAATCCTTTTTGATGCATCAATAATTCCGGCTAAATCTTTAATTGGTTTCCGCCTAGTAACTTGCTGCCGTCGTTTTTGATTTTCACTTTTGTTGCTGTTAGACATTTTGCTGTTGTTATCCTTAGCTTAATTGTGGTTGATTGGATTGTATATTTGTGTGTAAAAGGCCCAAGGACCCTTGCAAGCAATTAGGACTTTGAGCCAACTTATGCTTCCTCAGCTCAAAAGAGGCGAGGTATTAAGCTACCTCTATACTCAAAGCGTGCACGTTGATTTTGTCTCACCCTCGTAATAGTTCTATTATTCTCATATCCCGCCTGTCCGTAATCGAGTCCTAGTATGCCAACGATTTTCCTCAAGCTCCTACTTACTGTTAAGTTGGATAATTACAGATTTCTCGTGATTTCATTGAAAACATATTGGTGCAAGGTGCCCGCATGAAAGACGTTCTACAGCAACTTCAAAACGTGACTCAAGTAAATACCTATCCTTTCAAAATTTATATTAAGAAGGCTTGAGTGGAAGAGACTCAATACATTTTTTTAGTGCTTCTTGTTGAAGTTCTTGTGTAAAATTGAAGTCACTATGCAAGATTTTTGACCACGATCTGACTCGTTTTTTACTTTGGCCGGGACATTTCAAATTTCGATGTAATATTTTTCGGGCAGTTGCTGACTTCCTCCTTATCTGTGTGCAGAGTGGCCCTAACATCATACAGTCCTCTCAAGATTGGGATGAAGGAAATCTAGAAGAATTACCAGAGCCAAAATTGACCAGTGAAAGCAGGCGTTTGAGTAGCCGTGGGGAGAATAATGGCACTATTAGAAGACAAGGATCGCTGCCAGCTGCTCAGTCAGAGGGTCGAGACAGTGAAGCCCCAATGCCTCCGTTGACACTGGCTCCTGTACCCGAGTATGATATGACGAGGTAAGCGTCAGCGATTTATCGTGGGTTGCAAGTTTCCGCTGGATTGTTATGTTTTCGTTCTTTTAATTTGTTATAGCTGTCAATTCGATTTTAAATGAAAGTGCAGAAAACTGGTTGAGCAGATGCTCAACATTAAGTAGCTTCTACGTTCTATCATTTGGCTGGTCTTTGAAATTCTTTTTGATTGTAGACCATGTGATGTAGCTAAGGTACTGAAACAGCTTGGACAAGCTGCGAATGGCCTAGCAAACCAAAGGGGACAGAATCTACAGATCACATCATGTTCTCCCCTACATGCAGCCGTAGACTCGGCCGGTCTTCATCGAGTTTGCAGCCACCTTCTTGAGATCGCTCTGCAGCATACACCCAAGGGAGGAATTGTAAGGGCGAACGCAATGAGGGCACCTGGGGGTGGGGTCCTTATAATTTTTGAGGACAGTGGACCAAATACTACGGTAAGCTCGAAAAATAATTAGTAACTAAGACCTATCTGGTCATCTGGTTTGAGTTTTGGAGGAATATTTACCATTTACGAATGCTGCAGAGTGTGGTGTCTGTCACTTCATTGTGTGCATAATTGATAAGCCTCAAACCCCAAGATTGCAACTTTTTGAGACATAAATGTGAATTGACACGGCAGTCACTTATTGCTCTTGAAGCTTTTTTGTTTGCCAGGCGTTTTTTTACTAGGTTTTGTTTTCTGCATTCCCAGGACGGGGATTCTGTTCCTTCATGGAGGGGCACAGATCTTGAAGAGGTGCTTTTAGGAGGAGGTGTCCAGTTTGTTCAAGATATTGTAGAGCAACAACTGGGGGGTGTTATTCGTATGCTCTCTCGTGTACAAAATGATCGAGCTGATGGTGGTGGCACTTATATTGAAATTTGGCTTCCTGCTGTTCCAAAAGTCGAAGACTTCTGAGTTTTAGGGTTACTGGAGGTTGAAATTGTGCCGACCAGCATGAGCCATGGTAAATTATTTGTAGATTTTCTCAAGTTAACACTTGCTACCTATGTCCATGTGGCGTTGTTAGTAGAAACTACCTCAGCAGACTCTTTATTTTCGATGGTCTCTTTATTTACGATGTTCCTAAGGGCCAACGTTACTCATGTTGTGTGTAGATTTCCTGAATAGTGAGTCTGGTTTTTGAAAGAGTTGGTCTTTGAATGGAAAGAATGATTGCAATCCTCATTGGTGAAATTGGTTTCAAACTTAGATTCCTTGATTTTCGACTGCCGCAGAACCATTTTTCTGATGGTTCAGGTCTTGTCCCCTGAAGCTTGTGTTGGATTCATAGTTCAACACGATTTATCACTCGTCTGATTATTTTGTACTAACAACTTTTTCTTGGAATACAATTGTTATATTTGCCAGAGCAATTGTGTTTCTGAAATTTTCAAGCACTCTCCGCTGAGTGGAATTCTGGCTCGTTTGACGAAGACCTACAGTGGCAGATTGGCACTCAAGTACAGTAGATGAGTTGCACGCGCAAGCCTCAGTATTGTGTACTGTAGCATTGTTTATTTATTTGTTTGTTTATTATTGACCGTTCGTGTCATCCCTGATTCCTTAGTGCTTCAGCGTGAAGATTTGAATGTATTTGTTTAACAGGGGTGGTGGATTAATATAGATTGATAATACGGTAGATGAACACAGTATGATAATTGTGCAATTGCCAGCAATGACATGTTGCCTTTAAATGACTCGAAAATCTCAAATCATTGTAAGAAATGATTGACATTCGAGTACTGGACAAGGGTGTCAGAGTGAGAGTGATGATTACCCAAAACCAATTTCTATGTCATCCTGGCTATAAGGTGGAAGCACCCAAAACTGTCAATGTAAGCAATTCAGCGTAGTTTGAGGCACCTTTTCCTTAAAATGATATTTTTATAGTATTAACAAGTGAAAATCATGAATATTGAAAAAAAAAACATAAGATTTTTCGGATGTGGTATGTAATTTCAATGATATTTCAAAGTGATGGATCCCTAAACCATTGAAATTGTCACATAGGTGGACCCTAAACTGAAATCTGCAAAAATTAGTAGTTAGCAAGTCACAATTAAGTATGTGTCCTTCAAATGCGTAAGCAAATCAAAGGTAAGCATTTGGAGGACTCTAAAGTACAAGAATAGGTATAGGGATGCTTTTGGGTGCCTCCACCTTAAATGTAATCAATTTCTATATTTTCATGATCTGAACATGAGGGCTAGTGCGAGTGTTTCCAGAATACTTTTTGTAGAATTTGCTGAAAAGCTATTACCATGCCTGACAAGGGGCTTTCATAATACTTTTTGTAGAATTTGTTGGAAAGCTATTACCATGCCTAATAAGGGGCTATTTTAGTGAAACTAATTTGAAGTGATTAAAAATGTGATAAATTTGTGGAAAAATAGTGGTGTTTTGTCTATTTTTTTTTGCTTTTGGTAAAAGGCAACTTGCGACAAGTCTTGAAATTTGGTACAGTACAACACTTATGAATGAACTTGCTAATTTCCATCAAGTGAATTTGGCTAGAAATGCAAAGTGATGGCAAAATTTGTCAAAACATTGCGATTTTTTTTCCACCACAATGTGTATTTTACGACAATGTCATATACAAACTCAAACACAAACTTCAACTAAGAGAAAGCCAAATTGGAACGCCAATATGAAATCAAATATGAACTCAAATATGGATTGAGGAGGAAGATGAAGTTGACGATCGTTCTTTTATAGACTTAGATATGATTCAACAGCCTATCCCAGACATAAGAGGGGAAGTCGACGATGTGCATGAAGAACCAAACACCGAAGCTAATAACACAACACTTCTAGAATTGGAAGATTTGTGAAAGTTGCATGTGGAGCCGAAGGAAGTAGATGTGCTTCATGAATGTAAAAAGGATGTTGATGCCAAAATACTAGACGATGCACTTTTCAAATTGGAGGGTCTACGAAAGCCTGAAGTAGAACGGGATGATCTAGATGTGCGTAAAGAAATTGAAGGAGATGCTAATGTCAACAAATCAGCCGAGGCACTTCAGAAGTGCAAAGTTATACCAACAGAAGTTGTTGATGGGAAGGCGAGGTTAGCTGCTCTGGTGAACTTCCTTCACAACTTTGATGTATTAGAATTTGTTGTTGAATCCTTGAGTGTCTAATGTGTATGTTTCTGTGCCTAGAGCACTTAAAGTTTCAAACATGCAAGGGCCTCTGCAACCGATTAATCTTCGACAACATGGACATTATATCATAAGCATATTAGTAGTGAGAGAAGGATTCTTGTAGGTCACGAGGGGAACCAAGTTCCTACACCATTCAAGTCCATGTCGTTAAGAAAATGGCTCAATGTGATTCTAGATCTGAATGGGCTCCTATGCTTCTATGATAATGTGAAATTTCACATAGGTGAGAGGAGATTATACACTCTAGATGAGAAAGTTGTAGAGGATAAGGTCTTGGAGTTAGGGAGGGTCACTACGCGGACCCACCTCAAGGTGTTTCTGCGGGAGTTATTTTTGATAGTAAATGTCTTGGTGTAGAGCTCTATGAACCGGTTGTATACCCAAATTGTATATAATTTCTTGTTTGATGGCCTGAATCTTTCGGTGTGTATTCTTGAACAAGAACAATGCAATGTCTTGAAACGCAGAACGGGGAATGGAAGGCTACTGAACTATAGAGTGAGGGGGGGCGACAAAAGACCTCTAGGTGAAGCCATTAGAGAAGTTGTTCCAGATTAAGAAGTCCGTCCTCACGGGACATAATACATTTATAGTCGATGATAACTTAGAAAAGTACTTCTTGAATAACCCAAAGAATGTGGTGCTCTTTGAATCATGGTCGTTTGAAGGAAGGGGAGCCAAAGATGGAATTGTCATTGACCACCTTCTTCCCTGGATTAAAATATTGCACTATAATATGCCTAAATAATTGTATTGGTTTTGGACAGACAATCTTATGGGATGCCTCTACTTAATGGTTGAACCAGATTAGACATAGTACCAGGACCTATGGAGGGCATTGGAGGTCTCCAATTCTCTTTGTAAAAAGTGAACTAAAGAAAATTTGGACTGTTTCGTGAATCTTTGGATGACATGAGGGTCAAAGCGCAAGCTGTTTAAGTAAGAGGATGTTTGGTTCCATCCATATCCTCTTCCTTCAAAAGAGCGTTCCTAGACTTGAAATGATTTATATACAAAAGATAATTTTTAAATAGCTTGGAAAATCTCTTTTCGTTGTGTAAATGGATATTCTTATGTGGATACATGTTTGCTTATATAAGATCGGATGATGTGACGGTCTAGTCCATTGTGACCCACCGGTGATTGACAAACTTTCCAACCTTTGTTTGTTTCTAGGGTTTCGTGCTACTACAATCAATGAAATTCAGTGTGCATACACATGTGTTGCCTCTATTGATTCATTATCTGATTATGGATAATTTGAGATATTGGAAGGCGTATTGGGGCACATCACGTATTCCGTAGCCACAACCTAGTCAACCATGGATTTCTTAGTCATCCTATTGATAATGGTGTTGTCAATAGTCCATCAAATGGGGGGAAGCGCTCCA
Source organism: Rhytidiadelphus loreus (assembly GCA_947034895.1). NCBI lineage: Eukaryota > Viridiplantae > Streptophyta > Bryopsida > Hypnales > Hylocomiaceae > Rhytidiadelphus > Rhytidiadelphus loreus. Next base: position 31,634,386 of record OX344761.1, read on the forward strand.
TTCATGTTAACTTGCCTTCTCTTTTAAAATGAAGGATGCATTCCCCCTCACTTGCAGATCGCAATGGGACGAATCCTATGACCCAAAGGCAGTTGTATGATGTTGATATGGTAGTGGATGCGTTTGTTTAGATATGGTGTTCTTTCATTGATGTAGCATTTGTTTCTGAAAGACACATATTATATTATTCGGATGGCAAGCTTTTGATCTCATATTGTTGTGTAGGAAGATTACAAGAACGTTGTTAAGTCTCATTCATTTGAAGGAGACACAACCTACAAAATTTGCTTTTAAAGAGCGGCATACGGCATCTAAGGACTCATTGCCTCCTCGGCCCAAAAGCAATGCCCTTTGTGTGGTAGTTCGTCAATACAAGATTCATGATGGACAACTTCATAGTTATTCATGTTGCCATCTTTGGGATGCTTTGGAATAAAGGTCCTTGAAGAAGCAGTGACAAGAGTTTGTGCGCCAAAGATCCGCAAACAATGATTTCAATGCATTTGTGGAATCAAACCCTGAACTCAACTTATTGAAGAACCTCAAGTTCTTTGTATGCAACAAAAATCACCGTCCTTTGCATTGCATGGATGAGTCATATTACAAGGTGTCATCCTGCGGACCCAAATTGGCACATCTCCATCGACTGCATCATTCATGAAATAAAAGGCAAAATTGAATTGGTCATGCAAGTCATGCATGACATAAACAAGTGAGTTAGTTCATTATTATGAATGTTGACTTCTACTTTGTTTTCAGTTTATCAATATTGTATGTTGCATTTTCTATACAAGTTTAAGTTCACCAAATAAATGGTTTGATTTCAGGTCCACCGAGGATTCTCACTTGAAAACAAATTTGGTGCACATACTCTATCGCGTGCAAAAATATGGGCGTCTACCACTGGCAAAGTTTATGGAGATGCTCAAATCTTCAAAGTGGAAACATTGTAGTGTTCAAATGATGAAGAAGACATGGTACACTATGCCTATAGATGTTTTTACGGCTTTCAGTTTCAAGATGAGAGCTAAATTTTCAAAGTAACTTTCATTTCATTTTTTTTCCTTATGCCTCATTTAATTGTTGTGATTCTTAACAAACATGAAAATTCAATTATTATTGTACTACTGCAACAAGAGATTTCTTAGACAACAAATAGTACTGCATGGAAATACAATGAAATCACACCATTCGAGGAAAAGAGTGAGCAAGGTATTGCAAATGCCATGGGCATGGAGCAAAGAAGAAGTCTACAAAATTATACATTAAGATGGGAAAGTTACTATCAGTGGCAAAATCGACACTAGATCCTGAATTTTTTGAGGAGGTACATGTTGGCTAGCTAAGAATCAATATTTTCTTGTGACTTAATGTTTTTTTCAATTTAAGATTATATTTTTTAATAAATGTTTTTTCATATGCAGGTTAAGAAACACTGGACTATGAATGAGGTTCCGGAGATAACACTTGAAAAGTTGCAAATGATTGCAATATGTAACTTAACACAACACCGGCTTAGAAGTTGAAGTACTTGAGACGGTGGAATTCCTCCATGTCATCTTGAGAGGCAAGGAAATTTTCACTGCGGCCCGTTTCTAATGAGAAAATGTTGCCCTTCTTCCACAAATGCGTGTGGTGGTCCGGGGTAAATTTTGGCTTGTATAAATCTAAGTGTGATGTATGTCATGTTATCTTATCAAAATTATTGTAATTTTTGGGTCTAGTAGTTGTTATTTTTTTATTAGTAAGAACCATGTGAATATGAATTAATTTAATACTTTTACAAATTGAAGATGTTGCTCAAGAGTATTTTGAGAACATGGTGAGAAATGACAATCTACAAATCAACATGGATGTTCCACTTGAGACGGAGTCACTTGTACAATACATTGAGGGATGGAGAAGAAAAATATGGGAACAAGGCTTTGGACCAAATTTGAAGGGAGCAAATTCATTCAAAAAGTTTGACTCCTTTTCAAGTTAAGAAGGATCAGACTAGCCTGTGCGAAGAGTTCTTTTTGGTTAGTTCTTCAAGCTAGTTGATATTGTATTCTCTTCTTTGATTGAGATTTGGAGCCAATGTAATTTGCAGTTTTTTTTTTTGGGTGCATGCAATTAGTGACCTAATTAAAAATTATGAGCAAACCAAAAGTAGAGGTACTATAAGTTACTCCCAAAACCTTTGTCGGGTCTAATGGAGGTTTATAGAGGACCTCATAGTACCCCTACTTTTGGTTATTTTTGAGATTTCACATTTTTTTTCATTTTTATTTTTTTGATAGTGATTTTTTTGATCTCTTTGACATGAATGCAATGTTGTTGTAATTTGAATATGTATTCAGACATTTATATTATTTTTGAACTGTGAATGCCTTTTTGTAATAGTTTCATACTTAGAAATAAATAGTTTGTGATAGTGTTGCTTGGTGTAGAGATTGAATTGAAGTATTTGGAAGTACGAAAAGTAGGGGTACAATGAAGAATCTGTTACATATTTCATTTGTTTTTAATCAAAAAATTGGATTTTAATACGAGACAACCATAACGGTAATCCATGGACCTTAACCCTTATTTCATTGTAATAGTTTCATAATTTCAATGCACAATGTATTGAATGTAATAGTCTATGTAATAGTTGATAAATTGACTTATGAAAATGTTTGTTCATTTGGCAGTTACTTCAAGCTTGAGCTGGTAGCGAAGAAAGTTTTGTTACGAGAAGATCTTCCTCCATTCTTGTCTTCATGGCTGGATCAAAATTTGCAAGAATGCATGTACACAACAATCCAACTTCAGACATTCACAACTACCAATCTGACTAGAGGAGGGTGATATTTGGATTGCCTAGTGACATTCACTCATCCAATGGAGATGGGGCTTTGGAAGTCATTTGATGACCTCGGTGTTATTGATGTGGAGGTTCTTGAGTTTGTCGATCTCACGGATATACAAAAGAAGAGGGCTATTGCATAAGGATCTCTTGTTGATAAGAAGAAGGAGGGCAATGAACAAGAGATTCATGTAAACAAGGAGAATAAGCATTACAAAGAAGTTGAACCCACTAGGAGGCTCTCAGATTTTCTTACTATTTTGGTGATTAGTACTCCTGCCCAAGAGAAAAAAAAGGACTGTACAGTTTGGCATTGAGGCCACCACGTAAGCTTGTACAACACGAAATTTGTATGGTCTGGCCAATGACTTATAGTCTTTATGCATGGGAATGATGACTCGAAATGGGCAGTAATGATGACTCAAAATGGTCCGGACGCGTGGTTGTCGTTCCAGTTGTTTTGTTTCCAGCTTTTCGTGTATAACCAAGTCGCTGCTTTTGCTGCTTTGCTGTTGGTTTCTTTCTTTTGCTGGCTTTGTTGTTGCTTTGTTGCTGGTTTCCTGTTGCTTTGATGCTTTGCTTCTTTTTAATCGATATTTTGAGCAATTTGTTGCTGTAGTTTTAGAGCAATGAGGCCCAGAACTAAAGTAGAAGCTGTAATCTTGCACACTGAGCAAGACCAAAATGGAGAGTATATACCGCTGAGGTTAGAAGTAAACTCTTGGGTGATACTCATGCCTGGCAAGAAGGGAGGACATGCTAAGGATGCCAATAAACACGGAGGGAGTAGTGTTGAAGGAGCTTATAAAGCCCAAATTCTCAAATTTCGAGTGCAACCAAGTTCCAAAGTCATATCTGATGTACTAGTGAGACATGCTTATATGTACAGACAGCTACAATTGGATCCTATAGTTCCAATTGCAATGAGCGGCTGCAATTGTAAGTCACGTTTTCTTTTTCTGGTTACAAGTTAGATTGTTTTTGTGTTTTTGTGTTGGCTTCTGATTTTAATTTTATTTCTCATTGACATTTTGTTAATGGACACTCTAATTGTTTATGGCAAAACAGATTTGTATCCATCAAATTATACTGATTGGATCAATATAAAGAGCATCATTGGAGTGGTCTCTGTTGTGCATGCAGAAATTGGAGAGCCTAGCCGAGGTAGTAGGACACACAAGGAGCTCTTGCACAACAGTATATTCTACTACAATGCTGAGTATTTTCCACGTGTAGGACAGGAACAATTTGGTCGATTACAAGCCATTCCGCTACCAAGCTTAAATGATAGTGTTTGGCCATTACCAGACATGTCAACCACTGAGGCATTTCGAGCTCGGTTTAGGGTTGATTTCCTGGCCTCCATGAAACCGAGTACTGGCAGCAGGGCAACGCATTTGCAGTGGTTTGTTCCTTTTCATGACTTTGTTGATCTATTCTGGGTAGCATCAGGCATTCACAAAACTGCTACTTTGTTCATAGGGTGAATACAAGAAAGACCGGTCCTATTTGGCGTCACAATTGGAGTGACGGAGTTGGTTTTCGCAATAACTTTTGGAAATTGAAGCCAATGGAGTTGAAATTTTTATGGGAGATTGCTAACTCAGAAAACATGAGATTTGCTATTTTTCAGAATTTTTGAAAAATAATGTTATAATTAAATCTCAATTAAGCTAATTTGTCACACTTTGCAGTTTAGGGGTTTTTAGTACTGTGAAGTATCCAAAAAACATGATATTCACTTGAATTTTTTGTGGCCTATTTCCACTCTAGATGGGCATGTGACCACCAAAGGGAACTGAAAAAAACACAATTCTTTGTCCTCTACATGCGTGCGAATAGGGTTCCTTTGCGCATAGAGTACCGAACATTCAAAATGGTTTATCTTTCAAATTGCTCCTTCTTTGTGATGACTGTTCAATTGGTAGAAATGGACAATTTTTACTTTTATTTTCATTCACTCATTTTAATTTTTTTTAAATGAAAAGCTAGGCACGACCCTTTTCCATGACATTTTTGGACGCTGGCCTAATGTAGTACTGCATAGTACTACAGAGTACTATATAGTGCTTCTATAGGGCCTACCTCTGCGAATTTGGAGCCACGTGTACTGACAAGGTCGTCACTTCCAGTTTTGCAGTTGAACTGCTCATTCACTTAGTGACGGCTCCTCCTGCTAATTGAAGACGATGGACGGCGATTTCAGAAGTTCGTGAATCTTCGACGTCGAGGCAGCTTAGGGTTCGAAGACTGAGTTCCACAATGTGGAACAATTTGTACACAGATCATGTGTTTTAGGTCTTCTTTGGAGACTCCTTCTACGAATCGAAGTCGTCTGTAGTGACAAGCGGTGACAGACATGTTGATTGGAATGGATTGAAGAATTGTTTATGGACAATTCGGGCTTGCGCAGGCGTCATGAAGGGCGTACAGTAGAAGTTCGAACAGGTTCACGCACACGGTGTGGGCGCTTAATTACCCACCCTTGGTAATTAATCGGACACAACCAGGTTCTAGGGGTTAACTAAATTCTAACCTAACAGGTGACTAAGCGTCAGTCCATTGTGCCTTCCAAGCAATGGATCTTCCTTACTAAGTTCCTAGTTTTCGCAGGTGACAATGGAGTTGCCCCCAATTGGCGAGGGAATAGTTCGGGCTAACCGTCCCCTAACGGCAGCCTATGCGAACTACCACCAAATCTTTCCTAATCTATGGGAATCTAAGGCTAATTGACCCTTCCTAAGACTGGGGAGGGATTACCTAAGTCCCTTCCATGGTTTCCTGAGTTAATTGGGTCTTTTCCTAATCTAAGTTATCTTTTTCCTTAATTTAATTTATCCTTTTGTTTCCTAATTTAATTTCCTAATTTAATTCCTAATTTAATTTATCTTTTTTCCTAATTTAATTCCCTAATTTAATTGATCTAATTTATCTTCTACTTTAATCTTCTAATTTAATTTATCTTTTTTCCTAATTTAATTCCCTAAGGCAAGGTCCGTTTTGCTAAATTAACCCGAGCTCCTAATTGGATTATTTTGTCTTAATCTAGTGTTCGCTTCTTGGTTGAGTGCTAACCTTAACGGTTACTAATTCCTAGTCCTATCCTACCCTACTCTAATTTGGTTGCTCTGATGGTTAACTTCTATGTGTGAGATGGGTTTGGATACTTCTATCGATAACCTTCTATGTCTAAACTTAAGGCCTATCCCTAATCCCTCTTTGCTAATCAAAATTATTCACTATCTAACAGAGTCTAACGTAAATTAGAAGGGAAAAAAGACACCGGGGATCTGTTTAATGACTCACCTGATCGTCGTTAGCATGTGCGGCATTCTCCTCCATACCTCCAGCCGCGTGCTCGTATTCCATAGTCGACACGTATTTTGACGTAGTAAAATGCCAACGGCTTAGTCCTCGGCGAAGTGGTACACCTTAAAGACCTTTAATGGTTCCTTCCTTCCTCCTTGCCTCTTCTTCTTTTCTTTCAACACTATTCCTACCAACCCTTTAAATGAGGCCTTACACCATATGACGCTAATCTAATAGAAGAATCACCTATTCCTTTACGTCGTCATTTTGGTGTCATCCTAATCTCCTTCCCAATGGTTGTAAGAAGCTTTTGAGATTTCCTACCTAATCCTATGACGCAACACTATTTATCGTCTCTCCCTTCTTCCTCTCCTATAACTACCCCCTTCCTAATCTTGTCATCATTGTGTGAGGTGGCTTGTTGGTGAGGGACTTTGAGAGGTTGTGCAGGTTTGGACGCGTGGGATGGCGACTTCTCTTCCCCCCTTCTTCCTTTAGCCTTGAGTTGGTCTTTCGTTAGTTTTTCACTAGACCCCGGGTTTCAATCTTAGTGTGATGAAAACCCAAAAAAAAGGTGTGGTGGGGCCCCGCAGGGCATCGTCCCGTAGTGCTGAATTTAGTTGAGGTAAGGATTTCTCCCTTTCCCCCCCCCCCTTAGACTCCCAACCCCCTGGCCCTCCCCTTGAGCTCCCAACTCCCTGGACCCCCGAACTGGCTCCCCGAACTGGCTCCCGAACTGGCCCCCGATACCCACCCGGCCCCCGATGCCCACTGGCTCCCCGATACTGGCTACTGACTGCTCCTTACGGGCTCCTCGATACTAGTTGCTGACTGCTCCTTGCGGGCTCCCCTTCGAGCTGCTGACTGCTCCTTACGGGCTCCCCTTGGGCTGGACCCAAATCTTCTTACTAAAATCCCTCTTTTCCGGGTTCCCGTATGGGAACCCACTTACACAACTTAAAATTGGATAGGTCAGGGTCAAAGCTTCGCCGTCTAGTGGGGATAGACAAAAGTTTTAACAACTAGCAAAACAACGGCCTAGTGGCGGGGTTTCTCCCTATACTTGTCTACCACCTAGGGCACTCTTGGGGGCTAAACTTTGGCTTTTCCCAAGAAGATCTTGGGAACTAAACTTTGGAACCAAAAAGTATAGGGGGTTCAAAGCTTCGCCGTCGAATTGGTTTTGACACCAACTCTAAGACTAGTGACGGCCCCTGGGTCCAAAGCTTCGCCGTCTAAGGCTTGTTTTTTACACACACTCTAAGACTAGGGTAGGTTATAGGTTCAAAGCTTCGCCGCCTCAAGGGCGGTGGAGTCCACTCGTAAACAACACGGCAAAGGTGACTATGGTTAGGACTTATACAAGAGGCAACTGATTCCACAAGGTAAACATAAACGAGACAATACTCATGTACTAAAGGCCCCCCAAAGCGGCATCGCCAAGGTACGGTGGGGGGTGACTTTAGGATTAGTACAAGACACCCAAAAAGATACACGAAAACACACGCAAGTAGATGGAAACTGCTTGACTTGCATACGTACAAGGTAAGGTGGAAGGACCTCAAGGACTTCAAAGAGCTTGAAATAAAGCGACAATGGGAGCCAAAAGTGCTCCGAAAACACCGTAGAGGTTTCTTGGCTTGAAACGCCAAAATTCCAAGATAACTTGGACCCACGGACCCAAAACAAGTATTGGGGGTGTTTTGGGAGAGAGAAGGGCCCCCTTTTATAGGTTTCCAAGGGCCCACTCCCCCCCTCGACGAGTAACCTCATCCATCTGGATTTTCATCCAACTTTGAGATTTTCACCTAATCTTGGGTTTTACGCTGGTCCTAGTTTCTAACTTTTGGAGTTTAGCTCGGAATTGCAAATGGATTGCGCCAATGGCTTCAGAATGCCATTTTTAGCCTAAAGGATCCCCTACCCCCTATTTCTATCACAAAACCCCCTCGGAAACTAGTGCCAACTGGAGCCAATTAAAAGGGTAAAAACCTAACTTTTGGGGTTTACCCCTTTTGGCTTGGGTAACTAGCTAGGGTTGTTGGGGAGGCTCTAGGGAGTAAGAAAAGGCTCCTTGATGTCCTCGTTCCGACTTCGTACGCTCTCGGGACGCCAGTCAACCCCGCAAAGATCTTGCCGTAAATATTAATTGAGGGGATGTTGTCAGTTTCGGCTGCTTCCCGCTATTGGAACGCCATGAAATTTGTCGGGGCGCGTTATTAACATAAAAGATGCTAGTCTAATTTTTAGTGAGATTTTACCGCGGCCTGGGTATTTTCTATGAATTTCCCAACGTGGCCTTTGGCGGTTGACCGCTCGGAAAAAGATCCTTTGGAGATCAGAAAAAACCGAGACTTTTTGGGGAACCTCTCATGGAGTCCCCCAAGCCACGTGCCAAATCTTAGGCTATTCTGGCACATAGTTGGTGGCGAGGTGAAAACTGACTTTGGTTGAATCACCGGCAGTCAGGGAATCTTTCACATGTGAGGGAATCTTGGCGAATGGGCTTTGCGGTGGATGTCCCGACATGTTCCAGATCCGAGAACACTATCCGGCGGGTGCGGATTCCTCCATGCGGCCTGTCTTGGGACAAGTAACACCTGCAAGCTAACAATGTGGATTTCTAATGTTTCGTCGGTGGAATGGGGAAACTAGAACCTATCTTTGGAGATTTACGTGGGGACCTCCCTTACTCTCCTAAGACTTAATTTAGCCTATCTTGGTCACATGCGCTGGGTTTTTGGGCTATTTTGGGTAAGTTCCCAGTAGCCCTATTGTTTCCCACTAATTACGGATTCTAACCTATATACAAGTGGGTTTTATGGGTAATCTATGGATAAAAGGCTATTTATGACCAAATGCTATACTGGTATGTGACATACCTATTTTGGTTCTACACTCTTTTTTGGGCTTTTTGTATTACTTTATGCCTTAATTTGTAATAAACTAAAAAAAAGAAAACAATGAGTCCCAAGTGACGAATTTGGGGCTCACACACGGTCAATAGAAGCAGCTGCACACCTGGAGGAACAACGTCGCAGAGCTAGAGAACGCCAGCGAAACAGTCGTGCTAGGCGGAATTTAGTGACCTCTTCCAATGACGACGGAGCTCCTATGCAGCCGACGGCCGGCTCTGTGGCTAATACTGATGCAAATCTTGAACGTCTTGTGTATCGGAGCACGGTCTGGCGACATGCCGATCGCATCTCCCGTGCTATGATTGCCGACTTGTTTGACTTGGACAACGTCGACCTCCGCGCTGCTGTTCTACGGAGGGTTTTCAAGAACGTCAACTTGTGTCCTCTTCTACCCGCCTATTTTCCTAGTCTAGACGATGCTAGATTTGAACGACAGATGCTATTGAACATTCGTGCAGAGTTACAGCGGATGAAAATTCCACACACCTCAGGTAAATTGGCTAGGAAACGTTCAATTTTAGAAGTTGTAGTTTCTGAAATTGATTCAGATTTTAGTAGATTTCACCGGATTCTAGGTATGAAGAAAGCAAATGTGGACGGTGCTGTTCAACACTTGCGCACTGCCTCTACAACATCAGATGCTAGATTTGTCGTTCCCCATCGGAAAAAACGGGATGGAGGTATTTCGGAGGCTGTCCGCTTCATGGTAACGACTTGGTGGACCGAAGAGAGCCGGGTCAGCCCGAATAGGAAGGACATTCGTCGGAAACGTCTCGGCCGCAGTCTGTATGATACACATCCAGCACATCTTCTCATGGAAACTCAGGTTCTCTCACACGTTGTTTTCTTCAACATTATGTATATATGCTAGCTTCTTCATATTTTGGACTACCGTTTTAGCCTCCATAATGGAATGTACTCAGAATACTCATAAGACTCATGGTACTGCATTTTTGCCTATACTATATGATGTAAATTCGCCATGTACTTAACATTACTGTAGGTCATCCTCCGCAGTACCTTACAGTACTGCGATGTTTTCGTAGGACCTTATTCGTTTTTTAGGATTTTTCATGTACCACACTGTACTACCCTTTTGATTGAACTACTTAAAGCGTTTTTTCCTATCACTATTCATGTCTGCTTTACTCCTACACTAACAACAACGTTGTATGAAGTAGTCCTACTCATACTGTTTAGTACTAATACTGTGAACTCAATACTGCTTGTACGAAATTTAGTGCACCTGCTCTCATTATTTTACCTTATACACGGTCCCTTGTAGAACACAGTACTTTGTGATTCTTCTATATAGGACTACTGCCATCGGACCTTCCACCTCCGGACATGGGATTCAGTGCTAGTAGTACTTTATCTGCCTTTCATAGTACTCAAGGTATTAGTCAAGACTAATGACTGATATTACGGTCGCAGTGCATTGTTTACATAGTACTAGTAGAACACGGTACTTTGTGATTCTTCTGTATAGGACTACTGCCATAGGACCTTCCACCTTTGGACGTGGGCTTTAGTGCTACTAGCACTTCATCTGACTTTCATAGTACTTGAGGTACTAGTCAAGACTAATGACTGATATTACTTTTACAGTGCTTTGTTTATATAGTACTATAGTATGATAGTTCTATATATGCTTAGTACTATCTATTTCATAACTTTAGTAGATACTATTATACTACTGCATATGTTATGTATTGTACTACATAATACTGTAGTACTATATATGGCTACTACTATTTAGATTTTTGAACTAGACATATGTATTACTTTACTGAATACTACTATAGTCTTACATAGTATACTACTTTTATACTGTTGTATTACTATAGTCCTATATACTCTTACATAGTCTTCATATACTACTGAGTGTATTACGTCTACGTTGTGTACATTTCATAATACTTCGGTTCGGTCCTCATTAGTATTATGAAATGTAGTATTATGAACTGAAGTATTATAGTCATGTACTGTTGCATTATTCTTTTTTATAGCTGCTTCCATGTCACTGCATTACCTAAATTCAGGTACTGATGGACATTCTTGCTCTTGTGCAGAGACAATTATATGACCGTTTCATCATAGCACATCCAGAGTGCATGATTATGCACCGATCTTTTGACCGTCTACGCCCTTTCTTTGTAATCAAATGCAAGGAGCGTAATGTATGTTGCTGTCGCTATCATGTGGAGGTACTCTTTCTATTGGAGGCATTGAATGCATTTCGACATCCACTGACTGGTGCACACTTCATTCTACACTGCAATTGTCAATGTGTGGTTTGTGGTTTTGACAACAGCGGTCACTGCAACGTGGGAGACAGTCGTTTCAGCAGTGTTACAACAATGTGGGAGTCTCTCCTATGTCCGAAATTGGACGATGCAGAATTCCATCGCCCACAATGTCTGCTAGGAGCATGTAGCTCTTGTGGTGTTGCATTCACGAAGCTATGCCCATGTGAGGAGGTGGGTCTTCCCGGGATCACCATCAAGTGGAAGCAATTCCACTATGAGGTTGTTGGTTCTACTCCAGATGGTAGGCCAAAGAAGCGCATTACTGAGATTTGCCGGACGACCCCATTCTCTGAGTTCCTCGTTTTCTTCAAAGCCACTGTCCAACGTTTCATACGGCACAATTTTGAGGCCCGGTGGCAAACAGATCAAGTGAAGCTACTTCGTGTATGTCTGCAACGACATACCATTCTTTCCCACATAGACTTCGCAGAGAACTATACTTTCCAGGTCCAGAATGAAATCCAGTCGATGTACTTCAACTCAACACAGATTACAATTCTAGTTCAAGTGACTTATTACACTACTTCAGTAGCCGGGGATATTGATGACTTGGCCAACCTCGTGAGGGAGACGCATTACTACATCTCAGACGACAGGAGTCATGACACACTTTTCGTGTAGCATTGTTTGATGCTGCATTGGCGTTGGTTCACATCAAACAAATTCACACCGACCACACATTGCGTCTTCAGCGATGGTTGTGCTGGTCAATTCAAAGGGGCCCGAGCTCTATACTTTGCTGCAAGGTAAGACTGCTTGCAAGCGCTTCTTCTATACAAACAATTCTCTTACATTGGCAACGAATCAGCTTTTCATAAGTCTTTCCATAGTACTTGCTTTGTACTATGTAATACTACTCTTACCATTTATCTGGTGATAGGTACTGACACAGCACTTCCTATTGTCATGACACATGTTCATCATTTTCTTATATCTTCCCCAGATATCCATCATTGACTGGAGGTTGTAAAATGCTTTGGAATTTCTATGGCTCCGGGCATGGAAAAGGTGAATGGGATGGCGCTGGTGCAGTCGTCAAAAGAACATTGCGTGCTGAACAGCTACTAAATCCAAATAGGGCTTTGCAAAACGCTCGCGATTGTGTGACATTCTTGGATGCATCATTGGCCGGAGAAGTCCCCCACACAAGAGATCGGGTTAGGTAATGTGCCATCATTCTTGAATTCAGTAGGTTCCACTTTACAATGTCACCCGGGCAAACTTTGTATGTTGTGCATGAACTTAGACCCATCCTTCAAATGTTCAATACCTTTCAATGCATGTGCAGCGTACTGAACGCACTATGTCCTACACTAACATGCACCTTCAGGATTCCATTTTCCTATGAATGCAGGTCATTCCGGTACTTCCACTACATAGGGATTGCTGATGTTGACCGCATGAACCTCCATTCCTGCGACAAACTGCCCGGATCGTCTAAGCTACATTCTGTATTTGCTCCTGATCGGAATGACCCAACTAAGCTTCTTGTCTGAGAACTCTCTTGCTTTTGTGGTCCATGCTTAGAAGAAAATTTCAGCCACTGTGAAAATCAGGTGTACGTGCGACCTTGGAAAGTTCTGAAGATTCAACCTCATGCTGCAGACTTTGTCCTTCCTATAGTCGAAGTGGAGGAAGGGGATGACATTTGGGATTGGGAATACAGTGAAGAAGGAATGGCTGACTTGGTGCAGGCAGGGGATAATTTTGTTGTCCCTGCAGCTGCTGACAATGACGAAGGTGTATCTTTCTATATACTTCAATGCCAAACTCCAAAACAAATTGTTACAAAAGCTTTTACTTGCACATGGGGAGGCCACTTCGAAGTTGGAGACTCTGTTATAGGTGCAACGTACTACCAAAAATGGGGTTGCACAGATTTACATAACTATGTATATCTAGCAAACTCTCAACTTGCCCATGTGGATGCAACCATAGTCCTTGCTTGCAAATTCCAAATGTTGCCTAGACAACATCGTGTAAAAGGTGGTCACCGTGTCTATACAGTCCCTGATGAAACTATTGATGTTATCAATAGTGCCCTAGACAGCTTGTAAATTCCGTTCATATACTTCCATAGTCTTGCTTTATCTTACCTTCGAAAAACATATTGAAACTAGTTGTAACACATTCTCTTCTAGCAACACAGATGCATTATAATTATTAACACTCATGTGCTGCTCCTCAAATACATTCATTATCCACAGTTAAATTGCCTATATGAAAGTGGGTCGACAAGCAAAATAGAAGGCATGACCACATGTACCAGCAACAACATTAGACAATATTGTACAGTATATTTATTCACCATTTTAATACTCGCAGATGACTGCTAGTACTTTGTCAATATACAATTGTATTAAGAAGCTGTGGAATTTGTGCACACTTATCACTGCCCAAACCCATACATTTTGTAGTACTGCTTTATAGTCAGTCAGTACTACAAGAGTTTCTAATAATATGTTTGCTGCCCTTGCAAATACATATACAGTACACAGTTTAAAGGGAATGCAAAAAGCATTATGCTATTGGTACCACAGTACATGCTAGTATACGTGAATGGTTTGTTCATGTTTTCTTAGAGTCGTAGACTTCTTGAAATCATTGTCCTCTACAGAGCTTGCTGCCACAGTTGCACTTGAACGCCGAAGTGTTTTCATCGAAATCTAATCCATAGTCCCAAGTCAACTCTTCCCCTGCTAGTATTTCCCGATTTGCAAAGAAAGCAACCTGAACAACCGTATTTGAACAATGTCAATACAATTTCAGAGTACAATATGCATCAAAACAGTAACGTCAGAAATTAAAACATAGCCAAGTGGGTTCCAGAACTTGCATGATACAGAGTAGGACTTCTGTAGTCTACCCAGACGGGCATCTCCATTAGATTTGCGTCCCCACATCTGCATGAGCAGCCCATGAAAATTCAATCTTGAGCCAGCGAAAGAAATGTGAGCTTCATAGAGAAAATCAAGATAATGTGGACGTCTATGAGAGTAGGCAAACCTGTGATTCAACCATCGGGCAACATTCGTCATGACAGACGCATCAATAGATAGTAGGGAATCATCATCCTTTTCTAGCTCAGACTCCCAATGAGCATCCAAGGCGAGAGAATACTTGGATCGATCACCTCTTCTTAGCAATTCTGCATTCGTGACCACTTCTCCGGCATACTCAAAAAGAAAAGAGCCTCGCAGTAGGGGCTCCACTGTGCGAATGCCCCAACCTTTAGAGTTGTTAACGTAAAAAACTTGTACACATATAGAAAAGAAAAGTTATTAACCACTTTGAACTCTATCGCTTTTACAAAAACACTACCAAGTACTGACTGGAAGAACTGTCATACTCTGACCTCCAACTTTGTTGTCACTCCTCTCTGCACAACCCGGTTGTTATAGTCTGATGCATAGAGACACGTACTGTTGTATTCTTTTATGTACTGCAGGGGAACATGTCCATCGCATCGTCCGTTTCTCATCTCTGTGCATGCGGATGGGGACGTGCAATAAATGAATCGTGCTGTACAACCGCTTCGTCTTTTCAAAAACTGTAGAGTCCCAAAGATTTCACCTACTTAGTATTATCAGAAAGTACTACAAGTTCAATTATACAAACTTTCTGTAATACAAGAAGTACTACAAACACTACTGCAAACAATGCTACTAGTACTAGCATGAATAGACCTCTAGAGACGTGTTCTAGACGTGTTCTAGACCTCTAGAGACGTCAAGGAGAATGGAATGTAGAAGTCCCTGTTCACAACAACGTATCATACAGAGGGCAACCACTGGATATACAAAGGCGCCCATTTCATTAAGAAAAATGTAGTTGTACTTTCTACAAAAGCACACACTTTCAGACAACTTCCACGAATAGAGAAAATAAACATACCGTATGGGCAAAATATGTAAACAAGCTAGGGATCCTACAATCCGGTTTAGGGTCCGGGCCCCTCTATGGCATCGCATGACCAACGTCGAGATCGTGGGCCGGAATGGCTTGCTTAGGACAGACCTAGCTTGGTCCCACGGTTTTACCGTGGGACATGAAGCACTCCCTTGGCCCACAGTCATGCGCACAAAAATGCCATGGTCTTCCAAAACTAACCGTATTTCCTTGGGGCCAATTTGGTAAGCTGAGACCAAGCCATACCTTCGGTCCACGGGACTCCCGTGGGCCCTCCTCAAAACCTTAGGCCCCATATCAAACTGCGAGCATTCTCTTCAAGTACTTGAAGAGAAGTAGACGTAGAGGATGGAAATCCTAACTGCAAGCACAACAGTGTGTCCACATGGATGCGAACATAAAAATGTACGTGCCATTCATTTTTTGGTACCCACCTTGCTGTTCTTTGACCCTGCACCCACAATTGGACTTGATGAAGCTACCTCGCCTATGCTTGTGCTTAAACTATGTCGAATACACAACACTCTAGAAGACGTATCTGTCGGAGACACCTCCTGAGTGGCACTGTCTTTTTTTGCTCCCTTCCCTGGAATGAAAGGAACTTGGTTAGGTACAGCACAACATATTCAGTTACAGTACTATATTTTTTAGGAACAGTACTACTAGACTTGTACAAGAGTAGAGATTACAAAGCATTTAGAACAAGTGAAGCTTTGGACTAGCAGGAGAGTTGGAAATCGCTTTTGCAGGAGACTTGCTTGGGGTGGCTTCGTTAGAAATTTTTTTGGAACATTCGTTGTCGTCCGCCTTCTGCTCTAGAATGTGGGAAGTCTGAACCAAGGACGTGTCCTGAACTTTCTTTAGGCATCTGGATGCACGCGGAAACGTAATGGAATACAGGTCTTCAGGACTACTAGACACATGTTTCTTTGATGGAGTAGACACTTGCGGTGCTGTCGTCTTTACTTCCCGAGCCTGCAAAGGAGTAGGCACTTGCGGTTTAGGCGTCTTTTCCTCTCGAGCCTGCCAGAAGTACAGTATGAGGTCAGCACACAATTGTGGAACTTTGCAAATGAACGGTGCACTGTACCGCTATATGCATTTCATGAGAAGAAATAGACCAAGAGTGCGGCAGAACAAAGTATTTAGCATAACAAATTAGTGGTGACGTGGAATAAGAAGTTGGCACTTACTTTTCGGCCACTGACAGATGACGGGATAATGATATCTCCATCTGATCCGACATCCAATGATTTCAGCAATTTCGGTGCGGGCATTTGAGGTTGCACAAGTGGGTCATCTAGATCTAAACCAAAGAAGTCAGAAGCGCCCAATGCCGGAACCTCGTCAACCATATGCACATCTTCCACTTCTGGAGGCTACTTGGGAGAAGATGCATGTCCAGTGCTGTTCTCGGACACGTCAGGAACAAGTGCAATCATAGGGGAATCAGCTGTTGTAAGGTTTGTGTCCACTATAGATGTAAAATCAGCTACTGCAGCGGGGGTATCCACCGTAGATGTACGAGCAACTGTTGTAGGGGATGTGTCCACCGTAGATGTAAGATCACCTGCTACAGGGGACGTGTCCGGCGTAGATGTAAGAGTGCCTTTTTCCTTGAACTTGGTGGAAGGGGTAGACAAACGAGACCTGAACGGAGTGTTGGACCTCTGAATTTCCGTCACCGGACTCTTGTCAGAACCATCTATGCCAAATTTCACTAAGTTCGGGATTGTATCTTCTCTATCTTCTCCTAAACACTTTGACAAGGTACTGTCACAGGCAGACATACTAGGAGCGCCTGCTGGTATTACACAGAAACCTGCACATGTAAAAGTCATTTATGTAAGCAGTTGTAGTAATAAAGGTGTACTATCATGTGGCACCCTCCGTATACCACCCTCAACAGTATGACTCGAAACGCACATTTACATGACAATTGTGAAAACTCATGTGAAAACTACAGAAAAAGTGACAAACGTAAGGTATGCACACAATGAACTCCGACATAAGACTCCATCTAGTACTACAGAACATGTGAATAGTACTAGATGTAGGACTATTTACAATTGCACTTCGAGCAACAAAGTGAATTTTTTTTGGTACCAACTAGCATTCTAGCAAAGAGTGTTTACCTACAAAAAAAAGGCAACGCATACAAAACTGATGCCATGAAAAGAGAGCATGGGCAATACATTGTCCGTATACACATGTACTACATTTGAAGTAAAATAATTACACTTCAAAAAAACTTAGCATTCAAGAACACTAGTGCAAATCATACACTTGCAGCATCTAGTACTGCTAATGCGTGTAGTACTGATGGAAGTACAATTTAGTACTTTGGTCAGAAAGTAAACTCTAGTGAGGCTATCACTTCAGAGTGTAAAGGTAAACTGTTCTGGTGAATATATGTTACAAGTAATGAAAACAACAAGGACCGTATATCGTTTTCAAGTAAACCTTTGTGTCAAAAGGGAAGCAGTACGAGGACATGATTCAACAATGAAATGATTAGACACGACACCATTTCAGGATGGCCGAAAGTCGTATGCCAGCATTACCTAAATCTGTCTGTATGGGTTCTCGCGGCAATTCCGGAGTAGTTCCTGTCGGTAAGACACTTGTCTCCATGTCCCCACTGTTTCCATGAATTATTTTGCCGTATTGTCCAAAGCCCCAACTATTGTACCAATGCTCGGGCACAGGTCCATACTACGGCACTGAACATGTGACATTGTTCTTGAACCATTGCGCTGCACACCAAGGATGATAAACATGCTGACAAGAGCACACAATGATGTCCCACAACGGAAATCCATAAGAACAAATGCAACATTCAAGAAAGGAGGGAAGGACGGGTGTAGTAGGGTTGTCCACGACTACGTCGTCATTGTAGCTTAAAGGTAGAGGCCGCATGGACACTGCATCCTTCCCTGTTGATAGCTCCAGCAAATACGGTTTTAATGCAAGAAGACGATTGTTGTTGGCTTTGGCGGCAACTACAGCTTCCTTGAGCTCCATTTCAGAAGTACACTTTATATCACCAAAAGCACTGAGCTTCTTGACATTAGAGTAGTACATTCTGAAGATGGGCCCAATTCCAGGTAGTTGTGTAGCCGCAGCGATGTCTTCTTCACTTGCAGAGACGTTACAGTCCTGACCTGCCTCAATTAAAGAAGATTTGAATTGGTCAACAAGCTGAAAGCAAGCCTCCCACTGCAAGCCAGCTTGGGCGACCTTTGCCTTCTTGTCATGAACTTCGTTTTCATAGCGTTCAACTTTGGCCTCAAACTTCTGCACAAGCTTTCTGACTTCCATTTCCCTGTAGCACAGATTGCGAGATACATGTGAACACAATTAGTCTCATGCTACATACAGGTAGTACCGTGTAGTACTATAGCATACAATTGCAACAGGCACGAGTACAATGCGCATAAAAATGAAGGACTCACCAAAGGACTCACTGTACTGTAGGTAATGAATAGTAGTGCCACAAACGACAAGTAGTACTATAGAGTACTATATGCATGATGGACATGACTGAAGCCAAGCTTTACGTGTACTATCACAGTACTCAGCGTGTCACTGAGTACATGAGGTACATTTTGTAGTACGTCTATAGTGAGTGGTCTTCAAAAAATGACGACGTCTAGTACCGAATTCTACTAAAACGGGCACATGTATGACATACAAGAGAAGAATAGTACATCTACAGTGAAGAATGTTCCATAGAAGTACTATTGTGATGGCCCATCAGTACAAGTGATGCCGTGTAGTACTGCATTTTAGTACAGTGATTCTCCTATGGAGGTATTTAACATTACCACGGTATACTAGTATTTGCCTAAACTACAGAATGCGGAACACAGGTGCTCATTCATGCATGACAAGTATTGGAGGCGCTCAAGTCTGGTACTATAGAACTCGAGTACTAGAGACTAACAATGCCAATTCATGCAATAAGACTGCATACCCGTTATGTAAGGTCTAGTACTTGTACATTCAACAAAAAGTACTTATACTCATTGAAAGGACAGACAAGAAAATTGAAGCCTTCTGAATAGGAGAAATTTACCTGGCAGCTACTTGTTCAGGGTCAGGAGTTTGCCGATGTTGACCCGAACCCCGACTGTGCACATCATTCTTGAATTCGACGTGCATAGGAGTAAGACATAGAGCATTCCCTACGGAACCCGGCTCTACAGAAGTTCCTGCATACTCGTTGAAGCCCTCATCTTTCAAGACCTGACTAACCGGCAGCTTCAACCAGATAGACAACCGTTTGATCCATAGCCTTACGCATCGACAGTAAGACTTCCACTGTGCTACATTAGTTTCAGCTGCGAACTCTGCCCAATTCACTTTTTCGTGTTGAATACGGTCCAGAACAAAGCCAATAGCGAACTCCTTGGCCACATGTGTAGGTGCATTATCCTTCTGGTAGCAGTGGCAATACAACGTCTCCGCCTCTTTCCGAAGATCTTGAGTTAGCTTCTCTGCCAAAGAGAAGCCGTTTCTTGCTTTCTCTTTCCCAAAGACTTCTTCCACTTCGTCAAGGCTGATATTCTTCCCAATCTTGCATTTATGACTGTTGATGCCTTCACTTGCAAGACGGAACTTCGACGCAAAATCCTCCGCAGTCATGGATGGAGGAGGGCGCTTGTCCTCCGATCTGAGGGCCGCCAATTGCTTCCTGCAATCCGATTCAGTGAATTCCCGTTTCCTCTTCCTAGTTCGTAACTGTCGTCTCATTTCGCCGTAGTCGTTGCTATCATCGTCTTGGTCCGAAGTACCTGCTTTAGGTGTGTCGTCGTCGGCATCAACGAATGTCCCTAATCCCGAGCTCTCAGTTTCTTGCACAGACGTGGAGCTCTTCTTCCGTGAAACTGGTTGCTTCTCCTTTGTCAATCTCCGAGCGCCAATGAAGGCAGTGGAGTTGGACTGGCCAACTTTTCTTTTCCTGTTCACCAATGGCACTTTTGATGTTGGTGGCGGCGGCATCGTTGACGTGTCTTTCGATGTGCTGTCCTTTGTTGTAGTGGCCTTCTTCGAATGAGTAAGTTGCACGTCGCCTTCACTTTCATCTGACTTCTCTGCACTCGGAGTTGTGTTTTCCGAACAAGGTACAGAGTGCACCGGTGTTCTCTTCATTTTCCCCATCGTTGCAAGTTCCAGACAAACGAATTAGTGCGCTATTCTAATTACAACCAACAATACTATAATACTTGATAAAAGTGAGAAATACATGGCACAATCGAACAAAGTACTCGTAGTACTAAAAAAGACACTAGAAGTATTACAAATTTTGAGTACTACAGCATAATACTGAGAGAAGGTGACCAGGACAGAAGATTTCGAGATCCACTAACTGAGGAGAATAACAAAACGACAATAGACTGAACAGAAAGAGCCTCAAGCGAAATCCCAACGAAAAAATGGTAGCCACAAAAGCATTTCAAAAGCGCAGGTGAAACATGCAAACTCCCAATGTCATTGGTAAAGTTTCTGAACCCTAACTTGTAGACAGTGAAGAAGATGACCAGAGAAGACATTCTCCTATTTTGGCGATGGACACACCAGAATGGGGAAAAACAGGTACTATCATAAACCCTAAACGATTCCTACCGCTCACTACTTTGCTGGCCCTAAGTACACACCAAGTACATGAGTTCAGAGCTTCATACATAAAAGAAGAAGCCATAAGCACAAAGTACTCACCAAACACAACTTGTCTTCACAAAAGCAGATTGAGGACGAACCCTAAACCGAATGTGAGTGCGCTCCACGCCGTAGGTTGAAGATCGACCTTCACCCTGTAGGCTGACGACGAAGTACTCGACTGATACGAGTTTGCATTTAGCTGCAGGCTGAGGATCGAGTATGCCGCATCCACGGAGAAAACAGTGTGTGACCTTCGTAATGTGCCCACCGCTTCGTGTGCGCCACCTGTGAGTGCTAGCGTCGTGGGAAAAAACTACACTGTTCCTAAACACTGAACCCTAGCAGATTCAGTATGAAACATGACCCTAATTACATCGATCCTTGTCTTCCCTCAACAACCATGAACAATAGACTAAAGCCACTAACTCCAAACAAGTCATGAAGTTTAGAAACTTAGAAAAGAAGGACGAAAACTGAAAGACAAGGTACATTCAAAACCTAGCTTCCCATGCAAGCACAAACGCTGGAGAGAGTATTGCGAAACCCTAGCTTCATGTGGAAGCCCAACAGACAGAAATTAGGAAATCGGAAGGTTCCACATTCGAAATGGTCAAATGCAATGTTTCCCTCCAAAACATTGCCATCTCAGCCTCTGACAAGGCTCCACGTGTCAGTAGGAAAAGGGGACTTCTGACAAGTGACACAATTGTAGTTCGGCCACATTAATTGGGAGGACCGCACCTCTAGGAGACATGGCGACTGTGTAGAAGATCTGCAGTACCATCGACGGTCCACAGTGCATTGCATTTGGCCCTTCTAGTACTCATAGTACTCGTAGTACTAGGTAGGAAAATCGCAGTTTTTGACCAAACGCTACCAAAATCGTTCGGTCTTTCTTGCAGTCACCCATATTCCAGGACGTCACCTATGAGTTAATGTCATCACTCATGGATGACGGTTGGGATAGCAAAATTACATGGGCAGACGATATCATCAAGTGCATTGTAGACAGAAGCTCGATAGTTTTTAGATTCCACATTGCGAGGTCAACCCTGTATACGAACTTCCAGTTCAATCGAGAGCGACGTGTGTCAAGAACAAAGTGGAAACCTATTGATCAAGTTGGTGAAACAGAAGTGATGAAAATTCAATATGAATTTGGACAACATGAAGGTGAAATTGAGGTTGCTAAGGATTGGTTTCTAAGTAACGTCTGCTCCGAGCTTGTATTTGACCTGGGACCCGATGCACCAAAGGACTTTGCACTTTGGATTATAGAAGCAGGCCATCCGCCTCAGAAGGTATGCTTTCAATCACAACAATCTTTCTTCAATACAACAATATTTTGGCTCACAATATGCAAGTTATTAACATGACTGGTTTTTATTCTATCCATGCAGGTAAATAAACGAAATGAAAAGAGTCTACTAGCTGGAGACATACAACCACCACGGAGAATTCGGATTGTTGAAAGAACCAATTAGTCAAATGTGCTTACAAAGGTATATCTTACCTAGTGATTCACTGATTCATGTCCTAGTATTGAGGAATAAAGCTTTCGTTCGAAGACCTATAGAAATTGTTGCTATCTATCAGAATTTTGTTGATCGGACTGCTCTGATTGCTTGATTGGCTGCGAGATGATTGTCTGCGAGATCAGTTCAAACCGCCACAGATTGTTGATCGGACTGCTCTGATTGCTTGATTGTCTGCGAGATCAGTTCAGACCACCACAGATCGTTGATCGGACTGCTCTCATTGCTTGATTGTCTGCAAGATCAGTTCGAACCACCACATATCGACTACACAAATGAATTTGAGCCCAAATTTTTAACGAGAGATTGCAATCAATGACATTGGCTCTACTGTGAATGAGAATCTGGCGGATGATGGAGGTCTAAATGTTTAGCAATCTGGCGAATTTGGAAAATTACTGATCTTCCATTCTAGCTATGATCGAGTCCAAACTTATTACATGACTGACCCGTTTTTGCTGTGCTCTCTCGCTTCAGGTAGACAAAAAATTCTTGCAAATTTCATTGCATCAGCGACCAAAACCTGTGCAGCAGTGCTCATGGCCTGTAGACTCGCTTTCATTCGATCGGCTGGATGCAGTATGTCTTGTTCTGCAGCTCCGATTAGGGCTGATGCTTCCATTACATCCACTGGGAATTGAATTCAACTCATTTTGATTCAAATTGCACGATTATTGATAGTCAAATTTTTGTGGGCTATACACATCGATTTTGACCACCTGGTTTCATTGGGTGTTAGCAAACGAAACTATAAAAGACAACAATTTGAGCAAAGAAGTCCACTAAATGAAACACATACCCTAAATATCACTCTGGGTCTGATCTCGAATGGACAACTGCATCAACAAAGTCGTCACAAAAAGTCGAGAACATCTAAAAGTCAACATAACAACTCAGGTAATACAACCCTCATTGCACCAGATACTGTCATTCGTGAACATCAGCATTTTTAGTCTGAACGGTAGTTTTCATTCCCACATTTTGTCCAACTACACGGTAGTTTTCATATCAGATGTTGTTACGGTGTAATGTGAGACTTATGGACATTAAGATCTAATTGTCTACTTTATTTTCATGGTTTATCTCACCGTAATGTTTACCAAGCTAACGTTTACCAAGTCAATGTTCACTCTTCTGCTAAACGAGCCGTTGTAGGCGCTTCAGCTTCGTCTTCAGTTCGAGCTTCACCTTCAACTTGGTTGTTTGGTATCCATCGCGACCCAACACGAGTGTAGGTCGTACGCCACTCGGCCCAATGTTGAGCAGCGCTTGACTCTAAGGTGAGAGCCCGCCTAGCTTGGAGTGTCGATTCAATATCTGCAGAATTTGTATGCGGTAGATTCAAAGCTGCTTCTTTGTTACGGAACCTGTGCTGAATGATTCGGTACTAGTGTTCGTATGTCTGCAATAGAGCGCTTTTTCCAGAGGTTGATCCGTTGTGTTGCGTGTGTCTTTGATATGCCGTTTTTGCTTGATGATGAGAATTCTCCATACCTTGGCATGACCAAACTGAAAGGGATCCATATTGATCGACAAACCACGTTGCATGCTTCACAATGACATGCTGCATGAGGGACAAAATCAACTTGTAAACTTCTAGAGTGATACTAATTGTGTATTTAGCTTCATGCAATCAGTGCAGTAGGACCCGATTCTAAGTTCATTCGTGTAAGCAAATTGGTTGAAGCGTTTGATTTTTTCATGAACTGAAAGACTAGAGATATGTACTTGACTAGTACTAGAACTGATACATGAGAATGGAGATCATACAAGAATGTGTAGATGCAGACTGTGTACAGATCATACAAGAATTTGGTAGGCATGCGTACCATATAATGTGTCACGTGTATTTCACCAAAGCACTTGATGAACAATCGACCCCAGTTCTCTACCTTAGACTTGAAGTTGTGTCGCTGCTCATCGGTCAAGGTTAACTTGCTGAAGTATTGTTGTTGGTCATCAAGAGCTGACCACATTTCAAGCTGAGCTCTCTTTGCTTCTCCACCGGACAAGAAATTCTTGCAAGAATGTACTATATCTTTCCATACTTTATCTGAGCCTCCTTCCAACTTGTTTGGTTTGAAAATCTTGTTGCAATGGGCTCCACTTAGGCTTGGTTTGTTTGGGACAGAGTTAGCTTTTCCACTTAAGTCGGCATCTTTAAAAATCACAACGTTACCCCCATGAGCTCCAGTAGCAGACAGTACCTTCTGGATCTCGTCAATAGCTGTAGCTTTCATCACCTCATCCCTTATAGTCCATACAAACATAAAATGTAAGTGTAGGATCTTTTCAACAATTCTATTGAAAGCGTGTAGGGTGCAGATATGGACTCTATCCATGGGTATTGGAAATATGGGTTTCCAGTGGCTTAGACTTCGAGCACCAGTGATGGGCTTGGCGTGGATACAACTTGCAAATAATCCTCCAGACCATGAATGAGAAGTCTTCTTTTGTGCTGCCAAGAGCCCTGCAGCTGAAGTGATCATTGGTTTGCTTCTCTCTTGCAGGCAATAAATGCACGAATGCTTGCTATTTGAACCGTGTTGTAAGCCATAAAGACACTTTATGGTTTTCATATCAGCGGCAATGTGCCATTCAACTTTGAACGCTCCAACGTCAGGTACTTGTAGAAGCTGGCCATTCTCTTGTGCTGTGATGAGAGCAGGAATTCCTGTCTGATTGAATACCCATTTTAATACTTCATGAGACTCTTTTGGAACTTGAAAGCTGGCAATCGGCCAAATCTCTCTTTCGGACTGCACTGAAAAGTATTCGGGACTTCCTACTATAATTGTTGGATCTAGTGCACGATTCATAATTGTCATCGATTGTCATCGATACCCTTTCCAACTTCTGAGCATGAATGATCTCTGCCTCGTCCATCTTCATGACGAAAATCAACGGATCTCCTTGGATTTCTGCCATTCATACCAAGAGAATATCAATAAGATGAGTTATATCAAGACTGGTGTAATTTATTTTGCATAGATTATGACAGTTTATGAATGTTTCATATGAAGTGGGCCCTGCACAAATAATCGAGCTAAGGAAACGTAAAAAACATTCAAGCTTACAATAGATTGAAGTTGCATTGAAGTTTACTGATTTTAGGTCCCAAAATTATGGCAGTACTATAGGCTATAGTATTCTTTGTTTTGACCCATTTATATAATCATTAATTAAGACCTTGAAAATCAGTATGATTCTTGTTTGTCCTCATGCTGGTAAGTTAATTTAAATAAGTTCAGACCTTAGGCCACTGACGACAAGTCAAACCTGCCGTGTTCTCAACAGCTTTAGACCCTAGGCTACCAACCACGAATCATTGTTGCTGTGTTTTCTCAACTTTAAGGTACATCCCACTTACAGAGAATCATATCAAAGGCAAACTAGTACCTCAGAGCACAATATTGCACAGGAGTGTTTTCCTCTTGAATTATCCAAGTCAGATTCCTATATTCAATGTTCATAAGTGTGACAAATTTAATAGCATGAACAACAAACTTACGTACATAAACATCAAAAGAATGTAAAAAGTTAGGATATACTTGTTGGAGTTATCCTGTAGAGTCTAACCATAGTTTTTTGGACACTCTCAACGTCTACAAAGAAAGAGTTCTTTGGCGACAGAACCAACTTGATTGGATCCTTGTGCTTCGATTTGGACGACTGAGGAATTGATAGAGTATTGTCAATGTGACTATAAGAACCTATCATATCTTCTAGTTTAGAATTCATTTCTTGTCTGAGAAGCGAGAGTTGGTGTGGATTTGGCAAACATCCCACTCGGACACCACATCCAGTTGCTTTAACTGCTCCTTTGAAGTCCTTGTAAATGGCGTCATAACCTTGAAGTGTGATTCCATTTCTGTCGCATGATTCAAGAATCTTTGCAGAACCTATTTTGGAGCTGATCTTCTCCAAATA
Organism: Rhytidiadelphus loreus; assembly: GCA_947034895.1. Classification (NCBI taxonomy): domain Eukaryota; kingdom Viridiplantae; phylum Streptophyta; class Bryopsida; order Hypnales; family Hylocomiaceae; genus Rhytidiadelphus; species Rhytidiadelphus loreus. Next base: position 31,660,790 of record OX344761.1, read on the forward strand.
ATTGTTGAACATTCTCGCTCCAACAGTGTTTAACTTTGAACAATTCATCATAGAGCTCACCTCTTTCTTTGATAACAAGTTCGCTAACAAAGGACCATTCTGTTGTTGTGATGCATCATCACCATACAGCCGGCTTGTGCGTCCTTCAGCTTCATTCTGCTCCTGGACAGTTCTTGCAGTCTGCGGACCAATAATAGTTCTCAGAAGTCTTTTTTGCGCCTTCGCATGTCCACCAAATTGCGACAAAGTAGAAAGATCTCTTCGTTGCCGTACTTGACCTCTATAGCCAAATGGTGTCTTCCGCATGTGAGTTAATTTAACAGTAAGGCAATTCAGTGATGATCTTGTCTTTATCAGCTCAGAACGCACTAATTGCAGCTCCGCATGGTGAAGATCGGTCAACCTACTACTCTGTCTCGCACACTCCTCTTTAGCTATACCATATGCCAAATGACTTTCTTCTCTCGCTAGTTTTTCTACAGCAATTTCATTTTGCAGTTGAACCAACCGTTCTTCAACTGAGCACCTCTCAACCCTTAGAATAGCAATATGTTGTTCTAGATCAGGAATTAGACATAATTTGTCTTCCTGGATGCTAATCTAACGTTGCAAATTGACCACTCGCTCTTTCAAAAGTGATATTTCAAGAATATGGTGTGTACATTCTTGGTTTTGTGACTGGAGTGAACGTATGTATCCCAACAAACCGTTTTCACCATCTCCTACAAATTCTACCAAGTCTTTCAAGGAGTTCAATTTTGGTCGCTTTCCTGTACGAGGATTGTGCGGGTACAAAGAACTGTCTAACCACAAGTCAATATTTGTATCACCTTCCTGTCGCTTCTGGGGAAATGTGGAGCGTGAAACTTGCTCATGGATGAATTTTCCACGCTGTATTATTGGAGCATATTTTGCTGCAATTGAAGCTTGAGCTTTATATGATAGATCTAAATTGGAACTATCTCTCAACGCCATGCTTCTAAGACTTCCATGCAAAACACACATGAAAAGGCTATACTCTTATTTTAACCTTATTACCAACTGCTAGCAATTAATCTATTAATTGCGTTTGGACTGACTGGTCTAAAGCGGTCCTACTTTGAAACTCCTAAATCTAGAATTGATAAAATTCAAAAACCTCACCTATGATATTGATAAAATTCTTGTCAAACTTGGACTTTACTACCTAAAGATCTCAAAACAGATGCAACTCCATAAGCTTAATTACTGAATGGGCTTCGAATAAGCATCACTGTGACCTAAAACAAGGACTTGACAACATATTCGTGACTACCTTGAATCTCGAAAATACTCCTGTCCATAACTAGCTTGAGGCACAGAGAAATAAAAAATGCAGAAATTGACAAAAGACTGTTGAATGACAGCTTCGCATTCTTTGCCACACAACTCAATTGGCGGGAGAATGACAGCTTGGCATTCTTTTGCCACACAGCTTTGGCGGGAGACAGGTGTAAGCCTGTAAGCAAGATAGCAACCTCTATTCCAGGTTATGATGTTGCTGCCCATTGTTGATCATTTCAACTAAAGTGTTGCCCAGACTCTCACTAGTGAACCAAGACACCCTCTAGTGAGTTCGATTTTCCAAAGAGAAGCAGCCCCTTTCAGGGCTCAATTTTTGTGTAATGGAAGCGGAGCGTTTGGCTAAGTTGGCGAAGAAGAAGGGCAAAGGAGAAGGCTAAGGGAAGAAGAAGGTTGAAAGCACTAACCAAGTTCTGGTGTCTACAACGGTAGACCAGGGCTCTCAAATGGAATCCGAATCATGTAGTGGAGTGAAGAGGAAGGCCATTGTGTCAGAGCTCACTGAAGAAATGCTGGTGCAAGGCACCGAAGTCATTGTTATCGGCGATGATAATGAGGTGAACTTGGTAGAATTCATTCTCAATGTCTCCATCAGTGATGTGATGGAGAACAAGGATAAAGAGGGGTGGACATGCTATAAGGATGTCATAGACTTTTTAGATAAGGTAATTTTTTGTCTTCAGAATGTGCAAGTTCATTATTTGTATTGGATGTGATGATTGTAATATATATTAATTGTTGTTTTTTGGCATAATATTTGTTTGCAGTCGTCAGCTGAGAAAGTTCGAAAGTATGGCGATGAAGTAACTTGTCAACCTGAAGTAGATCTAATTTTCTTTGATTGCCATGAAAATTTGTCTGTTCCAGGGGTGTCTTTTCGAGCAAATCATGTGCCAAAGTGGAACGTAGATAAAGAGTACAAGGGAATTCAAGAGGCTTTTCATTTTGCAGAGAAACATTTGAAGGACCACGGATGCATTGTGGTATTTCATTCATGGAGTGCTAGCGCAAAAAGCATCATTGTTGGTATGTGTGAGGTGTACCCAATCGTCATAATGAAAGAGTGGTTAGGCATTAATCATGTGTACTTGACTTTGGGTGTGGACCCTTCAAACATTGTATACTTCAAAAAAATTGCCTTCATTTTAGTAGCATTCTGCAAAACATACTATTTTATTCATATCTGATGTGCTTTCTAATTGAAATGATGCTTGTAGACATTGAAGTTTGGAATCACCTTCTTGGTGAAAGATCTTGATTAAAGAGTGAAATCAAAATTCACTTTCAATCAAACTCAATCCATGAAGAAGGCCAAAGTGGACCTCATGCGTGACGTGATATTGATCAACTATATCACGGAAGATATGAGTGTTGATGAATCACCAAGTATTGTGGCGTGGGCCTCGCGAGAAAGATGCAAGTTTTTTGCAATTTCTCATTGAAGGAACAACAGTTAAAGAGGATTTGGTTCTTGATTGCACTAGTAAGTATTGAATTTTTATGATTTTGAATTGAAATCCTACTTCATATATAAATCTTTCAATAAAAAAATTGCATGTTGTTTGTAACTTTGTATTAGGTGCATTGATTACGGCTTGTCGCGGAACAAGGCAACACATTGGGACTTGGGAGGAAGACAAGGATATCTTCAAAGACATTTTGTTACCAATGCAAAAGGACCAACAAAGAGTGGTGACGACAAAACCAATAGTAGAGGTTGCAATGTCTCAAGATCCAAATGCTATGAACATTGTGGTTCACAAATTTGCTCAAAAAACTAAACCTAATAAGTTAGTTTTTAGAAAATTCAATTTAATATATGCATACAATTTTATATGTGTCATGATTGTAACATGTTTTAATGTGTTTCTACAACCCCCAGAGGTTGATGTCAGCAAATGCAACAATGCAAACACAAAGGCTTCTTTTGTGTTCAAAGAAGTCTTTTGATCTACCAATTTATGTGGAGCAGTTGGCATCAGTGTTTGTGGAGTTTGGTTGCTCTAAACCAAAAAAGCGTCAAGATACTTATGCTTTGAATGTTTTAGAGTTCTTAGATGTTAATGCATCCGAGGATGGAGAGATTTCGGAGTCATCTACCAATGAGGGTTCCATGAACGAGTCTATTGCCACTTAAACTCATGAGATTGACATATCTCGTGAGTTATTGTATTTGGTGTTGATTTTCAATATGAGTGGATTTGTGTGTTTTATGGCTACATATTGAACATGATTTATTTTTCTTTACAGTTTTGTTTTGTGTGATATCAAACATCATGTTGCAACATAAAATCTTAAATTAATGTTGTAAGTGACTTTAATTCTTGGGAAATGAATTGACATTTCAAAATTCAAAAAATTACCTTCACCCACAGTGATAGGTCCTTCATACATTTCGTTCCAAAAAAAAATTCCCACTCACAAGCTCACACTAGCAACCTTGGCACTTCTAGTACCTAGATTGAAGGCCTTGAGGACATTGTACTCTCTTTGATATAGAGTGATGTACCATTTTGGTGTAACACTGAAATGTTATTGAGTGTTTTAAAATACAAGACTCATTCCGTTGTGCTATTTTTTTATCAATGATCAAAAGTTTAGTTTTACATAGCACTAGGAATCATAAGTTGTAGCAATCATGCTTGCTAAATACATATAACTAGTTTTTTTGCAAAGTACATGTAATTACTTTTTATATAGACATTTGGACTTCGTACATGCTTTGATTGTCATTGTATTGTATTTGGTATATTTTGATGAATAAATCTTTAAATTTTTTAACTTAATATTTGTCCACAAAACTCCCATTTGATTGGAAAACTCCCAAAATAATGAATATGATGTTTTTAAGTGCCTATTTTTGTTTCAAGAATTAGTTGAAGTAAACAATTTGAGCACATACTTGGCTAAACTTAAAAGGTTTTTCTTAGTCTATATGTGAAAGAAAAACATATGCTTGACAATTGTTGTGTCTAGTTCACAAAAAATTTATGCACTTTCTTATAAAAACAACCAAATCCCTTTTACCTATGCAAAATGTAAAATTTATTGTTGGGGAGACTTTGTAGTTGAATATGATTGCTTTCTGCATGCCTTACATTCTGGAAGATGGATAAAATAAACTATGGATTTTTGAATACTCATTACCTTTCTAGATGACATGAGTAGACAATAAAGTGCATGAAACAAAGTCCTAGTGAGTACATTTGATATAAGGAAACAAATTATAATTGAAAAGAGCTTTAAACATCTTTGCAAATTGTGTGAATGGACATTTAGTACTTTGAGGCCGTAATCAATGCTAACTTCATTGAATGCCTATTTTTAGAATAATTCTAATTCAATTATTTTGTTGAGGTTTAATTTATTTGTGTGCTAGCTAGTGTTTTTGTGATTGATAGTAATAGATTGTTAGTTGCATACAAAATTGTTATTTCTTTTTCTTTTTTAATCACAACCTCAGTAGTAGAATGAGTCATGTGTTGGTAGCTTTTTAATCACAACCTCAATAGTAGAATTAATCATGTATTAATTGCTTTTTAATCACAACCTCAATAGTAGAATTAGTCATGTGTTGGTAGTTTGTTAATTATAAACTTGATGGTAGGATTGATTGCATGGACTTATATAAACCATGCCACTTCAATGTCTAAGATACACTTTCCTTTGTTTCTTGTCTAGTCTCAAATGATATTAGTAACATATCCTATTAGTGTGTGTGACACAATTTACAAAAGTTGTGCTTTTTGTAAGGTATCTAAAGTTGTATCTTGCTAGCTAAGTATTGTCTAACCTAGTTATTGGATACATTATCCCTAAATCCCTTCAATAGTTGATGCAATTGCTCAAGGATTTGTACCTCCAAGAAATTAGAGTGTCATGGTATTTTTCAAGGTCATTGCAATTGCCTTTCTGTTGCTTGCCACCCTTGCGGTTTGTGAGGTAGGCCGACCAATTTTGCACAAATCTAAAGCATTTATATATTATGGGGTGGTCAATGCGACAATCACTCTTCAAAATCTCAATGACAAACATGGTGGACCATGCCACCCGACACACATCAACATCCAACAAGACAAGATCTCAGGAGTAGAAATTCCTACATAGGAAGTGCAAATCACAAACTTGTGTATGAACCCCCTCTGTGCAATTTTCAAAGTGATTGTTCAATGCAATGCATTTCATTCTCGAATTCTTGTTAATCCACACTTGTTCAAGGGTTTGGATTTCCAAGCCGGGACATGCATTGTCTATGAGAATTGAAAATGGGCACATAGTGTCGTTTCAATACAAGGAAATAATGAAGGAATTACTAGAGTTGAAATCTGCTAAGGTGATATGTTGGTGATCATTTGAAGCTAGAGTTGCCATTATCAATTGTTTTGATAACTTGCATATATACAAATGTTGCATGGATTTTGCAAAAGCCAATAGCTAAGCAATTAAATTATTCAGTAGTAGTTGCAAAAGTAGCTAGGAGGCACTATTGGCAATGATAGTCCAATGGCTTCCGAACTAAGATTGCATTTTTAGTGAACATTGTGCAAATAAAGAAATGATTACTTAAGTGATCATTTTGAAACATGTGTTGTAATGAATACTTTCAAAATGAAGAACAAATAAATTCTCTAATAGAAGCTTCAATATTATGTTCACCTTTTTAAAAATTTAAATAAGAAGTTGCATTCCAAAGATTTAGGGATTTAAAACCCTACTATTAAAATTGTTTTAAATTAGCTTTGGATAGAAATTGAATGTGAAATCAAGTCCTAAAGAAAATGAAAAAATGTACATCACAAATTACCTCCCTCATTGTTTTCACATTGTTTCAATGTTTTAATGTTAAGAAAATTGTTCAATTGAATTAGTGTTGTTCTAGTGTTGTTTTGTTAGTCTATTATTTCAATATGGTAATGCAACAACAAATACTTTGGTGATTTTGATCTAAGAAATTGTTTTAAACTAAATTAAATTGGCATTACATATATATATTGAAAAAGCAATTATTATCAATGATGATTAAGTTTATATTGCCATGCATTATTTTTGCCATGTACATTGTGTCAACAAATTTTTTTTTCCTTTTCATCAAACATTGATTCAATATTTAGATTGATGTTGATCATTATTGCAATGCATATTTTGTTAAAAATAATTTCAATTTCTACATTTGTCAACATTGATTCAACTAAAACCTCCACTTGTTTACAAAAAAGTAGTCACTTTGTCCAAAATATAGCACACCATGCACTACTCTCAATATTTTGATGCTTCTATTACTATGTACTTTTGTTGTTTTGCTCTCTTCACTTGTGCTCAAGTGAGATTAAAGAGGATTTTACTAATAGGAGTCGTTGATCCACCTCAATTTTGACAATGATGGTTATTGAAGTCTTAGTAGATGTCATCCGAATTGCCATTGCTCATAAAAATCTCAAGCATTACAATAGTGAGGTATGACAATGTAGCTATTGTCTAACACATGGCCGTTCAATCAACTTTACATTATGATCAATGGAAGGTTTAAATCTGAGTTATGTTTCTTTTGTAGAATGAAAGACGGAATTTGGGTTGAAACAAATTTAGAGTGCCCACGTGACTCCATTGGACTCTTGGGAGCAACCAATTATAGGAGGTAATTTTCTTAAAATAATTCATGGGTATCTTTGGGTAAGATATTTCAAATCAACACCTTGATTATTTTCTTATTCTTGCAAATTGTATAATTTCTTTTCATGAAGTTGATGAGTTCTTTAACAACTCATTTCTTGATCTCCTTGTCTATAATTATTGACCAAATGTTGGTTAGAGTAGTAATGATTATGCTACTTTAGTTGTCGAACAATTTTTTGAGATTTTAATTTTTAAACAACGTTTTGTTTGTTCTTTGTAATGGTTCAATGTCTTTGAGTTTGGTTAATCAATGTACTTCACTAGTTCTTGATGTTAATAATGTACACTTGGTAGGTAGTACTTCTATCTCTAATGTCAATTGTATCGATCTTGGACACAATAGTAGTTACACTATTAGTGTTGGTGTTCCTTCTTGTTGTGTTCTCAATAAGATGTTACCTCCTCTTGATGAGTCAATTTGTCCATTGAGTGAATCTTTTTGTTTGAATAGAAGTGAAAGGAATCAACTTGAAACTCTTAGGAAAAGGATGAAAAGTAAACTTTCTTTTTCATATTTTGCCATCCTTCCTATCTGACAACTAGTGTTGGATCTTCTTTTCTGACAACCAGTGTTGGATCTTCTTCTCCCACAACCAGTGTAATGGCATCGAGACCATTAATTAAAAGCAAGTGACTAGCAATAAGTTCCAATACTTTACTCATATAGATTTTGCTTATAAAATTTTTAGTAAAATTATTTCCATAATTGATGTTTAATTTTGGTTTGTTTTTCTATATCAACCAAAATTTGTCTACCTGACAACAATTTGTTCTTCATTAGTTGCAAGGGATTTTCTATGTAAGATGCCCTCATCACGCCAAATGATCATCTTGTAAAGTACATGTACAATTTCCAAGCAAGAATTTTAGGTCGGACAACAGGATTTTAAGGCCCTCAAAACTCTAGTGGTGACTATAACGAATGGCTTTGCAAGCAAAGCCTCAAGGAAGGGGCAATCCCCACCAAAGAGGGATGTATGGGAAAAAATGGTTTGACATAGAAGTAGAAGTTCGACAAGGAGGGCCATTTTTCATATTATAAATCCCAATTAAAAGGGGATTGCCTGACATAAATCACCAAGGAGAAATGCAAAAACAAATGGTTGTTAAGCAACTATTGTGAATATCATCTGCTCAAACAAATGAGATACCTCAGTAATCCCTAATTACAATGGTTTTCCTTGATAGTAAGGGAACACTGAAAATACTCCGACCAAAGAAATGAATAGTACATTTTTCAGCAATGGCTTATGTTAAATTAGAAAAAGTGAAGTTGAAGAAAGCCCTCCCTCATCCACTAGCCCTTCTCTTGTGCTCTATTTGTCCACCCATCCAAGTGTGACCAAAGAAGATTGCCCCCCCCCCTTATTGCTCCAACTAAGGAAAAATGTGAAAATTGCCCCCTATTTTTTGCCTCGTAAATTGTGGTATATCTTCACCTCTCCTAGGTAATTTGGGGCCTTTGATTGCAAATATCAATTCTTAATATGAAAATTAAAAATAACAAAATTCTAGTGGCAAATAAGAAATTCCAATGTTTTCACCAGGGATAAAACACATGGCACAACAATAAGGGAATCAATCCTCCCGAGTCCCGACCGAGGCTTTTTTTATTGGATTTTTGGTACTAGATTGCACCCCCAAAAATAATAATATGGCAAAAAATGCCAAAAAATTGCCAAAAAAAATGGATGAAATAGCCAAAAGAATTCAAATGAAAAAAGAAATCTTGGATGAAATCTCTAGATTGTGAATGAAAACCAAATTATAGACATGTGATATGCACTAATTTGATATTTTCTATCCAATATGTGGATGAATGTTGAAATTGGGAGCACCACTATAACATTTTATATCGCCACTTTGGCACTTCTTAGAAAATGTAAAAAAAAAGCCCTGGTGGCCTGGTCCCGACCCGACCCAGGGCGTTTTCAAACCGGGTGACCCGTACACGGAGGCGCCAAGAGTTCCGTTTCGTTCCCTGTCAGAGCCACGGGCAGAATTCGAATTCCTCCGGCACCATTTCGGAGCTTGTGCCAACGGTAACCGGTGAGACATTTGCCGCTGCGGATTCACTCTTCTGGTCCGCGCTCTTTGCTTTCCCTGCGACTTGCAGCCAGCTTCTTCTGGCTCTCGTTGAGGCTCTTGGTTGCCTGCGTCCACTTTCAGCTTCTTCAATTCGGTTCTTCTTCATTAGTTTCGGAGACGATTAACTCAGCGGTTGCGTTTCAGCAAATGGTGTTCATATGTCGTGTAATAGAAATTTTTTGTAGTCGTTAGGACATTTTGGTTCGGGAGAGTTGCGGTTACGAAGCCAGTGTGTGATGGTACTCAAGGAAGAGAAGAAGTGTAGGGGAAGGACACCAACTGTGGGATTGATCACTCCCTGTTGTAGTTCTCTGGCCTTTCAGCGTTGTAGCCTGGTTTGCTGCGTCCCCTTCAGGATCCTTACGGAATCAGTGTTGGCCAAGTAAAGAGTTCCGTTCCCGTTTCTTGATTTGTTCAAGAATCTTCCGATGCCACCTAGGACAAAGTGTTTGGGATTCGAACGTTTAGATACGGAGTTGGACGGCTTGAGCAGGGTGTAAATTAGGTGAGGCCTATGGGGGTGGAGAATCGAGGGGGCCCGGAAGGGCCGACCCCTGCCGAGGAGGGCAATTCTGTGGCAGAGAAAGAATTGACGCAGGCTGTTCAAGTGGCTTTGAACATCAGGCCCCTGATTGCGTTGGAGCGTGCTCAGGGCTGTAAAGATTGTATTTCAGTTGTGCCCGGTGAACCGCAGGTGACTTTTCTTCCGTTGTTGTGAATCCTGTTCACCTCGTTTTTGATTTCTTCCTTGGAGCAACTGAGGACTTTTGCTTTCAGCCCTTGACCAAATCATTTTGCAATGTGCTTGTGAAATCCGTTGCACATTATCGTGCACGCGATCATGTGGTAATGGCACGAAATAGATAATGGTTACATTTTGGCACTCTGTAGGTTCAACTTGGCAGCCATTCATTTACGTTTGATCACGTTTTCGGCAGCTCTGCCGCACCTCTGGCCGGAGTTTTTGACAAATGCGTGAAATCTCTTGTGGAGGGTTTGTTTCATGGGTATAATGCGACTGTGTTGGCATACGGTCAGGTGTGAACTCGACTTTCCTTGTCATCTGTGTGTAAGGAAGGCTTATTGCCTTTGTAATATTAACTCTTTTTGTACATCAATGCCCTATGGCAACGTAATAGAGGGGGAGACCTATCTGTTTTGAGCTCTAACGGTATATTCTAGAGCGAAGCTTGGCTAACTGATGGTCGTTGGTTATTTTCAAAGACCGGGTCAGGGAAAACCTTCACTATGGGCACTGGGTACACTGTGGGAGGCAGCACCCATGGAGTTATCCCTCAGGTGATGGAGTTCATCTTCAGGCAAATCGGAACCCTGAAGAAGAAAGCCGACTTCCAGATCAGAGTTTCGTTCATTGAGGTGTGTGTTGCTGCTAGGTCTGTCAAACATAACAATTGTAATGATCTAGAATATATTTAAATCGGCAACCTGGTTTCACCGAGTTGAAGCTGGATATCTAGATAGCAGACAGGTCAATTTCTGATTGAAGTTGACTCGTTTTAGGGAATTCAGTGTGGTGTCTGGTGTCGCTCTTCGAAATTGTCACTTTCGGGTCGTGGAGGCATGGATTTAGAAACTTCCATCAAATTGGAACTTGCATGAGAAGGGTTAAAGAAACCTCTCAGTAATCCCCTGTTCGACTGAATGTTCGATCATCGTAACGAGCATGCTAAGATTTTCTGTATAATGTACAGATTTTAAAGGAGGAAGTTCATGATTTGCTTGATCCCAATCCTCCCGCATCAGAGGCTAGTTTTGGAGGAGGACCAAAGACGACGACCATTGGTAGACCTCCCATTCAAATTCGAGAGACCTCAAACGGAGGCATAACACTGGCAGGTGTTACAGAAACTGACGTAAAATCCCTCGAGGAAATGGCCGCTTGCTTGGAGCAAGGCTCCCTGTGTCGGGCCACTGGAAGCACCAACATGAATTCCCAATCAAGGTGCCGCATTCTCAAAAAGCTATTACTTTCAGATTGAGTTCATGGAGTAGATCTGCAGTTATTAGAATTGCATTGAATTGTTAGAGTTGCTGGTTAAGGTTTAGTTGAAGTTTAAATCCCACTCACCTTACAACCAAATACTATGCTCTTCATTTCTAGGACTTCTACAATATTCTAAGGGCATTTACAGATGATAACATAGACCACTGCTTTGCAGCTTAGGATTTCCAAATTGCGATCGCTTCTAAACTTGTTTATAATAATTTCTCTTGCATACAGTCGATCGCATGCTATTTTTACCATCACGGTTGAGCAGCGTCGTAAGTGGGATATTGGTCCTGACGGGACTAATCCACTGCTGGAAGATGCCAATGAGGACTACTTGTGTGCGAAGCTACATTTGGTGGACTTGGCTGGATCAGAGAGAGCGAAACGAACTGGAGCTGATGGCCTTCGATTCAAAGAAGGTGAGTCAACCTCCTTGGTGGAATAGCTGGTCTTTGCTGGTCGAATTTGAGCACCTAAGACTAAGGATATAGGATAATCAATGAACTGGTGTCATTTTGGTATGGCCACTGTTTCTAGGATAAATTTAGACTATTGCCTCTAAGAAGTTCATGTAACTCTCTGACCAGTAGATCCAGAGAACCTAGGGTTATTCAGAACGGCACTTCATCGAAGTAGGATTCTACTGTCTGTTGCAGGTGTACATATTAACAAGGGACTTCTGGCACTTGGCAACGTCATCAGTGCATTAGGGGATGACAAAAAGCGGAAGGAGGGAGGTCATGTTCCTTACAGAGACAGCAAACTCACAAGACTCTTGCAGGCAATCCTTCACCTCCTTCGCTTTAATTGGAGGTCTTGATTTCTGTACAAGTGAACGTAATTAAAGTAATTTGTCTGAAATCTGACTGTTGACGGTGATTTTGTTCCAACAGGATTCTCTGGGAGGAAATAGCAGCACTGTGATGATAGGTAATCTACCTCACCAAATCAATTGTCAGTTGAAATTTCTCTTTTCGTCAAGCTTGTGGGTGCTTATTTCTGTCAATTTTGGCGATATGCAGCTTGTGTAAGTCCTGCCGACTCAAATGCTGAAGAGACATTAAATACCTTGAAATACGCGAATCGTGCGCGTAACATCCAGAACAAACCTACGGTGAGAGACATCCCGTAATTGCATCTTTTTCTTGTGACTGTTTCGAGACCTGAAAGAGAGGGTATTGGTCCTTAAATAGTATGTGGTTGTGTCCTCTAATTTGATCGACGAATCATGCTTTTAACCCCAGGAAGCGTGTATGCGCGGAAGTATTACTCGGCAGCTTGACTACCCTTTTCCTGTAGCAATTATGACATTAGCTCTTAATAATTTATTTATTATGCTTGTGGATTACATATGCTTTAAGGATTGAATGATGTTTGAACCAGATCAATCGAGATCCCATGGCTGCTGAAATGCAGCGACTACGACAGCAATTAGAGATGGCTCACGTAGAACTCATCTGTGCAAGGGCCGGAGGAGCTTCGACTAGCGACGTTCAGGTAATCCGATGTCTTCAACATACACCTTCTGCCTTCTCTCAGTCTTCTCTTAGCACGAACCTCCCACCTTCATTTCACGAATTCCTCCCCTTTCTCTGCTTCTTGCTGATTGGCTTACTGAATGTGACCAATACATCTATCTCACGGATATTTCCCTAAGGGCATGTTCTTGTGTTTCACTGAAATCAATGCCTTTTTTCTCAGATGTTCAACCAGAAAATTGCATGGTTGGAAGCCAGCAATATAGACCTTCGCCGAGAGCTAGATGAGGCTCAACAGCGAATTGTCTCATTTCAACGTTCTACTACAGAATCTCGAGTAAGCTGCGATTTTTCATGAGAATCCGGACTCTTGTATCCAAATTGTCTAGATTTCCGTCTAAGCCTTGCACTTGACTATGTAGGTTGAGCGAGATAAGTTGATGATGAAGCTTGATCTACTGCGGTCTGGGAAGACGTTTGAGGAGCTGGAGGAAGACTCGAGTAGCGAGGTATCATAAATCGGCACTTATCCATCGTGTTTAGAAATGTTTCTCCAGGAAGATAATTTGCTTCTAATATGAATGCTATGTATTCGCTGTTCAGACCGAAGATTTGTTGAAGGAGTATAGAGATAGAGTTCAGGAGTTAGAGGATGAGGTGCTACATCTTCGTCAAGCGAAGGCTCGGTCAGGAACTGCCGTTAGGCCACATTACTCTCTACCTTCTCAGGATGACAAAGGCATTGAATCTGGAGCAATTCTTCGAATTCCTGGAGCTGGAGATATTTTGTCTCCTGGTGCGGGCCTACCTCACAATATTGCTTTTTTGATGGTGACTGAGCTTGTTGGTATCTGCCGAGTTGGGTCATGCATTTAATACTCCTCACTCAAAAGACCTTTCAACGCTGTTTATATTCATCGCTGCGAACCTCATGTTTTTCTAGACTGGTATTCTTGTGCTAACATGGTTCAAGCATGGTCACTTGCAGGTGAAGTTAACGGAGAGGAAGAGGCTGATGTTGTTGCCAAAGAGCTTGAATATACGTCCCTTCAAGAGGGTTTAGACAAACAATTGCAAGACTTGAATATGCAGCTGGAGCAGAAAGAGGTAGAATTTTAGTGCTTCAATTAGTGGAAATAAATACAGGCTGATATCAATTGATTGCTCATGGTGTGGTTCTGGCCCCACTAATTTTTAGGCCATATTTTCTGTATGCGATTACTCTCCCTGCCTGGGCGCTACATGTTAATAACATGAGATGTGCGTTGTGCAGGCGGAGATGAAATCTTTTGTACGAACTGATGCTGTAGTCTTAAAACAGCACTTTGAGAAGAAGCTGATCGAATTGGAAGATGAAAAGAAACATTTGCAGGTAATTTACGATGCGTCACTCTGGGTCTTTCCGTATTTAAAAATGGATGACTGTTGAAAAAATACCGCTAGCATCTTGAACATCAGATGACAGTGGAAATAAATATGTGTGTTTCGCAGAAGGAAAGAGACAAGTTGCTGGCAGATCTTGAGAATCTCTCACATGTTTCCGACGAAAATACGCTGAAATCGCAAGAACTGCACACCCAGAAATTATCCCAGCTCGAGGCTCAGGTACTTTTAGTATTACACTTAGTCGCGGCTCTGCTTCGTAAACTTTTTACCAGCTAGTATCTTTTCTTGTTATTCATTACATGTCTTTTCCTGTCAAATCAGATTGTTGAATTGAAAAAGAAGCAGGAGAATCAGGCTCAACTTCTTCGTCACAAGCAGCGCAGCGATGAGGCCGCAAAACGTCTGCAAGATGAGATTGTCCGCATGAAGACCCAAAAGGTTTGCGAATTCTGCGACTCATCTGTTTCACTTTCATTTTTTTCACTAATTTTCTTGAAATTTCCCGCACGTCTGTTGTTGACAGATCACCAGTATTTATATATGTACTGACTTTTTCTCTGTGGTTGACTGGCGCAATTCATTTAGGTTCAAATTCAGCAGAAGATGAAGCAAGAATCTGAGCAATTTCGACTCTGGAAAGCATCTAGAGAAAAAGAGGTTCTTCAGGTTAATGTTCTAACACTAGATAAAGCTAACATCGAGATAGCATTTTCTCACGATTTCTCCTTTTTTCAAGTTGACAATGTCGCAGTGTGAACTCACAATTGCGTTCGGACACTAACAGCTGAAGAAGGAAGGACGCCGTAATGTTTACGAGTTGCATAAAATACAAGCACTTCATCTGCGACAGAAAATGGTGAGTGCATCCCGATTATAATATTGCAATCCATGCATGTGTACTGGGAAATGGTGCAGGTCTCCGGAATTTGAATACTCCGAGTAGATTTGACGCCTTTAACAATCTCTTGCAGGTTCTTCAACGAAAGACAGAAGAGGCTGCATCCGCAATGCGCCGCTTGAAGGAGCTACAAGAAGCAAGGAAGTCCTCCCGGGATACTGCGCCGAACGGTAACTCTTGGACTCGACTGTGTTTCTTGCTTTGAAGCATCTTGACTTATTTATCTGGCATCGTAGCTTCATTAGTATGTCTCTAAGTCTCCTTTTGGTCTCTCCAGGTACTCTTCTCCTTGGCGGCCCTTCGGCACAGGTTCTATTCTTATCCTCCTGATCATATGTGGTGAATTTAATTCTCTGCTTACTCTGTTATTGTTTACAGTGGTTCTGAAAGGATCTACGGGTGTTTTATGCAGAATAATGAGAAATCTCTGCAGCACTGGCTCGAACAAGAACTTGAAATGGCACTGCGGGTTCATGAAGTTCGTTCCGCCGTTGAGAAACAGAGAGAAGAGTAAGGATTTTCGGTTTTCTTGGAAAAATTGTTGTTCTACTCCTATTCATTGTTCGTGGCTCAGGGACTTGATGATGCCGGAGATAAGTTATTCATCCTAAAATAATCTTCCCTGTATACAGACGTGCAGCTACTGCTAAGGAGCTAATGGACCTAAAGCAACAAGTTGAAGAGAAATCAGCAGATGGAAGTGATCCTGACGAAGATTCCAATGCCAGGTAGGCAATGTGTTTTTCGTAAATCTCCTGGAGCAGTAAGTGCTTCTACTCACGACAGGTGATCCGTTTGAACTTTTGGATCCTGCGATCGGTTATTTTCTTGCTTTTCATTCGTATATTGGACCAGCGGATCAAACATGGTGTTCTTCTTTTATGTCGTGTGGACAGCAATTGCTATTGCCTTTGGTCTAATTCGATACCTTACCTTGCAGACATGCCCGGATCGCTTACTTGGGAAGCCTCTTGAGTTCCTCTTCCGGAGATATGGTGGCAATGGCTTCTCAACTTTCCGAAGCTGAAGATCGTGAGAGATCCAGCAGTGGACGCGCTCGTTGGCAGCACTTACGGTCCATGGGAGACGCAAAGACTCTATTGCACCTGATGTTTGGTGTCGCATCGTATTCTAGGTTCGTCCAAGTAGCAGCAAGTCTGTTGTGTTTTCTAACGCTTTCCCTTTGCCCTTGTGCACGATAATTCCTTCTCTCTGAAGGAATTCATTGTCGTCGTTCTCGGTCACTAGTTTCACTCATCATACCTACTACGCAAAGCTGAAGAGTTTTGTTGTTTCCCAGATGCCGCTTCAAAGATCTCGAGGAGGAGAGCAAGGAGCTAAAGGAGAAGCTCGCCGAAGTCGAAGGTTTACTGAAGCAGACGGAAATTCAACGACTTGAATTGGAAAGACATAATCTGCTCACAAAGCACGCCTTATCAGCTGCCCTCGTAGCATCCAGAAAGGTTTTGTTTAAATCCTTGTTCCGTCGCAAGTGTGGAAATTACTGATTGTTTGGGAAGACTTGCTCGGGTGGCTTATGAAATTGACAGTTGCGTTTTAACTTTGGATGTAGAGTACCTATACTGCTAACTGTGTCCAGCTGGATTCTTCATAATCCTGCATGTTTTACGATCGAGCATTTTCTCTTTTTTGCTAATATGATCCGTATGGTGGGTGCAAGCAGTCGGTGATGGTTGATACGAACAGTTCTGGGAAAGACATGGGTAAGGCTTCACAAGAATTCGAAGCTTGTGGTAATGGTCCTTATGGTCTTCGACAGGCAAGTCAAAAGTGCCTCTTTCATCCTCGTTTTGTCAGTCACAGGTTTCATATTTCAGTCCTTCTATTTCTTTGAATCCCTTTGAGAACTTTTTACATCTAAATTAAATTTGTTGTTCACAGAACAGAAAAATCACAGCACTACTTAGCTTTTAATTTGTATCTTTTTCGCAATGCCATGTCTGATAAGATCTCGTGGTTCTTGTACAGTCTGCGCGCGGATCATTATTCGTCCGAGATTCCCTTCCGGATATGGATCTGTCGGATTCAGAGTCAGATTTTGAGATGGAAGCAGACCTCTCTGACCTGGATTCAGATTCCGAGGAAGAACACAAAGTGACGAGAAGACGCGTTGCTCGCAAGACTCAGTCTGGAACGCGTGTGATTTCTGGGAGTCGGAAGCAGCAGCTTCCGAGCATCAGAAGATCGGGCAGTAATCCCATGCAGACTGCTCCAGATTCCTCCGGGATTATTGTGTCGAGTGATGCAGATCACTCCACTGAGGAAGAAGACACAAAGTCGAGGCACACTTCAGCTGGAAGTCTCTGCTGCTCTTGCTCGTCGTGGTCAGGCTGCAAAACAAAGAAATGTGCTTGCAAAGCTGCGGGTGGTTTCTGTGGACCTCAATGTGGATGTAATGTCGGTCGATGTGCCAACCGTTGGGAGATTGTGACATCGGACACAGCAGGGTTCTCCGCAAACGAACTCATTGCACCTGCTCAAACAGAAATGGCTTCGGCCATGGCGAGTCTTCGAGTGGATTCTTCACCGCATCAGCTGGGTACTCCTCCTATCTCTAGAAGCATTTCCTCAATTGGGGGTGTGGAAAGTGACGGAGATCTGCTGATTCCATCTTATGTGGATGCGGAACGTGCTTTGGTGAAGAGGGCAGTGACGGTGCTTGATTCCGCTTACAAAGAAAGCCTGCACGCCTCTTTCAGTCCGGAAGATCGTCAAGATTTGGGTGAAATGATACCTGCTGAGGGCAGGAGAGATAGTGAGGTCGGCAGTAAAAGACCTCGCCGTCCACTGTCAGATATCGGAAATAACAAGGTTTGCACCTGATCGTTCCCGTTTTGTAGGATTCTGTAGTTCATTTTCTTCTTGCAGACCAATCTGAGCTGGTTGAGGACCTCACTGCTTATGTTTGTCTGGCAGGCTCTGGCAAAGCTGCGTGTGGACAGGCCCCTCCTCAAACCGAAGCGAAAAGTTCCACGTGGCTTGGTTCAGCTGGTATCGGTCCCAGTGCCTACACCTTCGCAGTCAGAAAGTGTTTCAACAAAACTCCCTCCCCCCTCTGCTGCAGCGGGAACTCCTCTGATCAGCAAGGCCTCAGGTGGGTCTAGTTCATACTTCTCAGCACGGGACCGATTGAATTCCAGGGATTCCGTTCAGCCTTTGTCGAGCACCAATGTAACAAGCGAGGGACAGCGAGAGTCGGTTGTTCCACCTCGGGTGCATTCTACGTCTCATAGAATTGCGCAGACCCCACTGACTACAATACAATTGAGCTCGCACAGTAGTACCGAAATCGATGCTTCGACTTCCAATGGCATTAGGCGGAAGGAAGCTCCCACTAGTCGCCCAGGAAATCAAAAGGACGCCGTTGATCAGAAAGAAAATTTTCGCTCGAGCTCGCGAAGATTGTAAATGTGTCCCCGATGTCATGTGGAGCCTTTTGGTACCCCACTGACTGCATTTGTAAAGAACCATTATTTTTCAGCTTAAATTGACCTTGTCGCACGACAGGGCCTTGTGAGTACTTGATTATCTGCATTTTCTGATATAAGGGTAGTGGTTCTTGTGATTGTGTTGAACAGAAAAGGAAGAGGATAGGATTTTTTAGTGTCAGGACTCGAGGATTTGGGTTTGAAAGTTTTGGAATTTTGTATTCTGTTAGAGTATGCACCACATCAGAATTTTCTGCACCAGAATCAGACAAACCTTTATAGTAAGAGAAAAACAAATATAGCGGAAATTCTACAGTGCATGGAAACGGAGCAACATAATTCAGAATTCAACCAATCGGCTTAAATAAATTAGAATCTAAATAAAATGGGAGCGTGCAAGAGTTCCGAGAGGAGAATCGGAAATGTGAGCCCGCATAAATTTCAAGGGAGGCTTAGGGAAAGCATAGGACGCAAGGAAGGACTTCCAGTATAGGAGTTTTAACATTTTTGCTTCATTTCAGACGAACCCGAAGGCAAAGCTTCTCCGAAGACATAGGACCTTCCTGCATACCCTAGAACTGATCATGGAACTCAAAGAAGGGTATTTCCATTCATGAAAAATCAGAGTCGGATTCGGAAGATTCCTCTAATAGATATTTGTCTATTGTATTTCTGAAATGCTTTGAAAATGTATAGAAGTCGCAAATGAATAAAAGATACTTAAAATGGTGAGAATTTCAAGTTTTACATACTTTCTACTGGTTTTCTAATTCCTTGAAAATGATAAAAGCAGCAGCAAAAGATAATTAAAGTCGAAAAATTCAACTATGTATGGCAGGAATGTTTGAACACGTTGGCAGAACTTGTGGATGAACTTCCAACTAAGCCTAGGAATGAGAAATAACCTCTTTGAATTGTGGGATTTTCAACTATGGTCTTGAAAAGTAGTTGCTTTAAGAAACGACTACAATGCATATCAAATTTTCCATGGTCAGGGTGAGATGGTAGGTGTTGTGGATGTCGATGAAGGGGGGTTTCTATCGTAAATTACTAGAAAGCACTCCAACAATCATTTTTTAGTTGTTTTTGTGTATTGCATTGGGATGCTCACGTTCATTTCTTAGTTGATCCCTAGTAACAAGTTAGTTGCAACATTTGTCGGCACTTTTCCAGTTGTGAAAATAAGATGAAATCATTCTAAGGTCATTATTTGTACATTGAACAATTGAAATGCTACTTTTGTGCAAAAATAACAAGTAGGTAACAACTACATACAACTTCAACAACAGTTCGAAGATAGTTGAAACAACTCAAAAGTGGGAATGACATTGTAGTTGCAACTTTTTCAAAATGCTTTCTACATAAATGAGAACCCAAGAAAGAATTACAATGACCATTACACTTGCTACTCTTACATAGAGTTAGATAGAAATTCACAAATGTCCACTTGGATTCCTAAAATATTGCAAACTAATCACACAAAGGCACAAATTTGTTCAATCAAATTTATTTATTTATTATTTCCATGATTGTTTTCTACCTTAATTTCAACACATTCATACATTATGAATCATATCTTCTAATGCTATTATTACTAGTACCAAGTGATTCATGAGTTTTGAATAATACAAGTTGAAGGATTCTAATCCAGAATGGTATTAGAGAAGAGGAAGTAGAATGCAAGTTATATTAGTGGAAGAAAACATTCAAGTATTATTTTTGGATAATAAGAAGCAAGAGCAACTGTGATGGTAAGGAAATTGCATCATTATACATTGGAGAATACAAACATTTTATTTGAAAACAATAAGCAACGACAACAAGGGGTAAAAATAAGAGTGCAAGGTAACAACAAGAAGAGGCATTTGCAACGAGGTAGTGGCTAAGGGGTGTCCTAAGTTGAAGAGAAACCCTCAAATCCTCACCATTCATCTTTAGATCAAACCTACATCAGGTATGTCACAATGTTTGCTATGACAAACTACTCAATGAATATTGGACAACTACTCCACAACTAAAACAATATATTACACAGAAACGTTAAAATGCTATTAGATTAATTGTTCTAAAGTAGAATTATAGTTGTTGTTAAGTTGTTGTCATGTCTTTTTCAACTAATGACCAATATGATGGAGTCCACCTTATGCTCCAAAGTTGTTTACTATTAGTTTGTAGTTGTTTCCTATTCAAATTCAACTTTTGTAGAATTGTAGTTGTAGTCATTTATTAGTTGAATTTTAGTTTTTTGCAATTGCAAATTGACATGGTAGCTTCCAAAAAGTACACATTGACAACTGTGATGAATATTGGATGGATTGTAGTTCACATTAATTTTGAATTTGAACTCTATAATACTTCCATAATCCTACACTTCATTCTCCAACAACTCCCGACTAAATTAAAACAATATATTGGAGAGATTTGGTGCTAATAACAATGGTTGTAGTTACATTCCATACAATCTTACGAGACACTTAGTTGTTGTTTAATTGGTTGTAGTGAACAATCCTTTTTTTAGTGAAAGGACCAAATGTTCAATTTCAAATAATGGATGAATGCAAACATGACACAAGTATATACACAAGTTGAAAAGTGGTTGAAAGGGTCAATATTTAGGTGACGATTAACCCACATTTCGGACATAATAAAATTTTGTGGCTAAGACTAGACAACATTTGGTTTCATGGAGTTCTTACTTTATGAAAAAATGCAATTTTATTTATTTATTCTAAATGAAAAAATTCTAATGTCATATTTGAAATCCAGTAATTCATATTTGTCACAAGAAAGCAAGAAATACCAAAATTAACCTCTCCACTATAGACGGTAGATTTTTTTACCTTAATTCACTTAGTGAATTTTTTTGGAGTTTTTGTACCTTGAATTCTACAAGACTAGATGTGGTCTATATTGAATGTATACCATAACCAACACTACCTAAGATGCTCCCCCTACATTTAGACCAAGAAACATCACTTTTCCTAAATATTGATTACAGAAGACATTCACAACCAAAACCTTGAGAGCATCATATTGGTGTGGGATACACTTAAAATAATACTTTGAAAATTCATAACTCATTTATACATTGTGTTCAATTAATGCATGCTAAAGTGAGTTGGAATCCTGTATTAGTTGCAAATAAGATCTAATTAAAAGCTTTTTTTTGTTGAGCTAGACTCAGTTGTAATGAGTGTCAATTATAGGTGTAAAGTACAGATATGGGTTTTGCCATAAACTTGCCGCCCCAATTGCCGCAGCATCACCTCGCGGCAGCGTCCATTTGCGGCACGTCTCACCCCGAAGTAGGGTAATGCTAGGGTTTCGTTTTTCGGGCAGTATCAATCTGTTTGGTGAATAGAGTCGCAGATTTCACGACCTCGTCGTTCACGCAGCGGGCGATCCACCATGCCTCTCCTCTACCCCTCCATTCTGTTCCAGGTACCATTTCTCTCGCTTATGCATCTTCCAATTGCGAATATTTTCGCCTTGCGATCCTTTTGATCCTCTGACGGATCGAATTCGTGCAGGACCGGATGCTGGGCTTCGCCATGGGAGGCTTGGTTGGCATGGGCGTCTTCATGTATGAGCAGCGACATATTTGGAAGTCCACTGCAGGGCTCGCGGAGACGCTCTCGGGCGGCAATCTCCCGCCTCCTCGTGTGATTCCGGTAAGGAAATTGTGTTGATTGTCTGGTTGCAACTCGAATCAGGGTTTTCTTGTTTTGAAATGAACTGGCGTTTCTGAGCAGTTCGATATCTAGTGTGGAATGATTTTGGAACTCTTCTCTGTGCTGAGGGAAATTAGGGTGAATTTGGGGGTAATGACATGTTTTGACTATTCTATTATCGTTCAATAGAAATTTAGTTAGGAATTCCAATGCAGGTACCGTTAGGTGAGCTCAGTTCAAGTACGTTCTCTTAAACCGTGGAAATATGGATCTGAGCGATGAAAATGATTTTCAGTTCGATATTTAGGGAGGAATTTTTTTGGAACTCGTGCGTGTGCTGAGAGACAGAAAGTAGGGAGAATTTTTGGGAATTCCTTGTTTTGATTCATTTATTATCGCATTTGTATGAGTGAACACATGGAGCTGGAAATAGAAATGTAGTTAGGAATCGCAATGACGGCACCGTTAGTTCAGTTCAGTTGAGGTAAGTTCCCTTGAACCGTTCAAATATGGATCTGAGCAATGAAAACTATTATGGTTGTTAGAGTAGATGGAACCGGACATTAATTGGTTTGTACTTTGGGGAGTTGTATTGAATTAGTTATGAATTTTCAAAAATCACAATTGTGTCTTTCCCGAAATTATTGCTTATTGCTTATTCTGACCGTCCTAGTTTTGCATGAGGACGTTATAAGCAATGCACTTTCCATGAATGGCAATGCACTTAGTGTGTGACTGTTTCCATTGGTTTATGGTGGAATGATCTTTAGTGAAATCATAGATGTATGGTTTAGGGAGCCAGGTGGAATTGGGATATCTACCTTACAGAGAACTTTTCTGTGATTGCAGTCTCCTCCTCCACTTTTGGGCAGAGAAGTGCGGGAGGATTTGGCACATGTCTGGAACTCCACTATAGACAAGACATTCGGATCCCTCATCCATACGCTGAGCTCGAAAGGCTGGTGACCAGGACAAGCTCCTCTCTATTCAACTAGGTCTTCGTAATTGGATTATGACATCACTCAGAAGCAATTTGTCAAGAGTTGCTTGATTATTATTCAAGAATTTTCTGCAGAACTGGTGTAGCCCGCCGTTGGGGAGACGTATACACTATTTCTGATTTCTGACTATCTGTGAGCTCGATTGAAAACTAATGATCAAGTCAGTAGGTGTTGACAGCCTCCAAAGACGCTGTGGCCAGGAAGAGAATGCTCTTTAAGGAGTGCAGCTTTTAGCTGGACATGATGATCTACAAAGTGAGCATAATCATTGCAGAGGTTTCATTTTTCATGTACATGTGCATATCATTATCAACAATTTTCTGTTGTAATGCTGCAGGTCTGGGGTTTTGTTTCATGACTTCTGATAGATTTTTGTTTTTTGCGGAAGTGTAATATGAGTATAGGTGATAACGTCCTTGAGATCTGTAATTTGAATCGTGCAGTTATTAAGAACGTGGAAACGACTCGAATTCGATTGGAACTCACGGTGACATTAAATTTCTATTTTCCAACTAGTTGTGCATTGGTGTTAAGGGTCTTGGTGAATGTCTCAAGTTCTAGCGTGTGCTGAACTAAACAGTATCGATTGTGTAAATGTATACCGGTAGTGCTCGCCCAGGATTATTTACAGTTTACAGTTTGATGTTTAGGTTGGCCCAGTAAAGGAACTTCTGGTCCAGTATTTGATAGGACGGGTGTAATGTGAATATTTTGGTTGCAAAGGTGAGGGTTTGGATTAGGGTTGAAGTTAGGAAATAAAATATGATGTTACTAATGCGATGTTAAAATGGCGTTCATTAACCCCTATATGATGCACCCGATGTATACCATCCATCGGTGGATTGGAATGTAATTGCCCAACCAACATTTCCTTTTATTTCCCAATGTGTATTTCCTTTGTCTTTCTTGGTTAATAGATTGCCCAATCAACTTTCTTTCCATCTTTGGTGCAGGCTTGGGTATCATTCTTTGATGCCAGCCATTGCTTTACTAGAAGACTTTACTTGTGTAAATATTTGCATTATCATCCTTTTCTACATGAAATTTCAAAAGGGGCTCTAATTACAATGTGATGATAAGGAATGTTTTGCAATTATCTAATTTCATGACAACTATAGTATTAAATTTATTAAAATACTAGT
Organism: Rhytidiadelphus loreus; assembly: GCA_947034895.1. Classification (NCBI taxonomy): domain Eukaryota; kingdom Viridiplantae; phylum Streptophyta; class Bryopsida; order Hypnales; family Hylocomiaceae; genus Rhytidiadelphus; species Rhytidiadelphus loreus. The sequence goes on from OX344761.1 coordinate 31,684,907, forward strand.
TTTTATAATCATTACTATGACAACATTTTATAGTCTATTTGACACTCATCCTCAAATGGTAGAGCTAATTTTGATCCTTCTATAATTTTCATATCATAGTATTTATGTAGAGCAACAACTCTATTGGTTTACCTCTAAGGTTGTTTTGGAGGCAAAGCTATTGTACCAACCCTAGTACAATGTAGCTAGCATTTTGTTCTAGCTAAGGCCATTTCACATTTCTATACTTGAATTAAAATGCTCATCAACATTGATTATCCTCTTAATGATTGGAGGAGTTGGGAACTTGATTTTTGCCATTGTGCCTAGCTTACATGACAAATATATAAAAAAAAATTCATACACAAATCAATTTGTAATAAAATAGTTGGTTCTATGGTCTCAAGCATTGCATCAAGTGCACTCCATCTTGTTGCCAAGTGCTTCTCACAAAGATAGAAAAGTTATTAAGAGCTATTTAAAGTTGTACTCTTCTCTATAAAAAAAATATGAGGAATTGTATTTGATTTTAGACTATACTATTAATACATCTTATATGCTTTTGCTTGATTTTTTTCAATTTGAAAAATCATGTTGATTGATCACTATAAGAAAACCCTGTTTTTTTGGATGTGCCAAAAAAAATATGGTAACACATCTTTTTAGACGTCAAGCATGTCACCGTCGATGTCCAATAAAATTTGTTTAAAATGATGTGGCAAAAACATGTGAAAATCTAAGAAAACATGCCATGTTTTTGTTGTGACGTTTGAATAAACATGGTGAAAGAAAGTGTCAAAATGCGCCATGTGGCAGCCACATCACTTCCACGTAAGCGCCACGTGGGTGAGTAGTGCTACGTGAATTTTTTTTCACTCAACCCGGAGATGATGTGGCAGTTGATGTTGCATCTGACGTCACATTGTTTGAGAAGATTAATACTATTTTGCGTGACATCTATTCAAATGTCTTTTGAGACATTTTTCCAAATGTCAGCTTCAATATCCAAACATTTTGCAATATCAACTTTGACATACACTATAAAAAATAGCCCATACATAATACACAATACATTGTACAAAATACATCATATGTCATACACAATATTTGGTATTTATGTCATATGACTTAAGAGCCAATTATTGTGTGTAAATAGACATGAATATATATACTATTTATACAAGTGGGGCAGTAGGAGGCATAATAAACTATATGGGATAAGTAATTTTTCAAAATTATACAAAGTTGTCAAAGTTGACATTTTAGATGACGTCTTAGTTGATATTGCAAAAAATATCTAGACACTCAGTTGACCTCTCAATTGATGTCTGAGTTGATGTCTAAAAAAACACTGTGCAAATTTTTGAATGGCACATCCTTGTTGGATGCCATGTCAATCAAATGCCACATCAATTGGCACTTTTTTAATTTTTTAGTTTTTTTAGTTTTTTTAGTTTTTTTAGTTTTTTTAATTTAAAAATAAAACTTTTCAAGTGGATGCCCTTCCCCTAAATTTTACATTTGGTTAGGGTTTTACTTCAACCCATAGTAACTTTCTCTAATTTATCCAAAGTTAAACCAAAAACTCTTGCCAATGTGGCATTTCTGTGTTTTCTTGAACGTTGTACAAAACACATCTATGTTTTTTTAATGTCTTTTACAACATCACTATCGCATAGGACATCAACTTATTCCACCTGTGACATCCAAACATTTTTTTAAACATCCAACTCAATTCTACCTCCTATGACTGTGATCCCATCTTTGTACTCATGTTTTGAAAAACATCCTTGTTTGTTGCTAACATCCAAAAAATCGCGGGTTTCTTGTAGTAGATGGACTGAAATGATTATCAATGTAGCAATTTCTCACGAGATTAATCAATCCAAAAACATCCAAAAGAACAAATTGCAATTACTAAAAGTTGAATGGAAGATGATTGACCGAAAGAGATGAAGTTCAGTTTTAGGATTACTACTACAAGACTTATACAACACAAGATGATCACTTCCATCTCCAATTTCAAAAATAATAACCATTCTAATCTTTCTCCACTCAAGCACATTCTTTTGCAAATTTTTCAATTTCAAAAATCTCGTTCTTTAGGTCACAAATTTTGCACGTACCAAACAACAATCCACCATCATGCCATCTTCAAGATCTCACTATAATTGTGATCGTTACAACATTTTTGCCTCCTCCACCAACCGTAACTATATCCCATCCACCAAACAACTTTTGTTCCCAATTTCTTCTTCATGAATTCCAACTACCTTAATTTAGGATTTTACAACATTGAATGTATCCCAATTCATCTCAATCTCCAACAAAGAAGATCAGAACTACAATCTCTCTCACTTAGTGTTTATCCACAACATTCATAGATCACTTCTACTCAGGCTCTTGGATCAGTCTTCATCTCTTCATTCATGATTAATCTTCGATGCCACGGTATTCAACAATCTTGCAATCTTCCAAGTCATAGTGCTCAATACTTGAGTTGAACACTTAAACAACATTTGTTCTTTAAAGTCAATGGTAGATGTCCACATAGACGATGATTGGCCACGTAGGATGATCTTCTTTTACTTTTGGGCATAGTTACCAAATTTTTCTTTTGGTAACGTTTTCTTGGAGTGTAAAAATGATGACTTCCTTCAAGCCTCATTTGACTTCTAATGAGTAATGGTACTTTCTCTTTTTGTTTTGCATACAACTTAGATTGTTGTTAAAGTCTTGAGTGTTAATCCAAAACTAATTGGAATGATATTTCATACAAGTAAGCTCACTCCTAGAAGAAATTTTGCAAAGTTTTAGCACATGCAATTTAGTTAATGATATAATATGAAATTCTAGGAAACATTGTTCAACAATGAGTTGCACGTGCTTGAATGCATTTAAAAAACTAAAGAAAAATATATTTACTCACCTTTGTTGTTCTGTCTTGTAGTCAATTTTGGATATGTGACATGTGCCAAATCACCATGCAATCAATCTTGTTACTATTCTAGTGTTCACTTTCCAATTTAGGCTAGAAATGTCTTTGATTCAATCCTTGAAAAATTGACAAGGAGACTATGTATTCACATTGTCATTACATCTTGTAGTCAATTTCATTGGTGATAGTGACAAGTACCAAATCATTAAATAATCAATCTTGTCAGTTTCTTAGTACTTTCTTTCCATTCAGTAGTTGTCAATTCAAAATCTATACAAGGTCAGTTCACTTAATATCTAATACATTTTAAGAATTAAAATCAATGTTCTGCTACTTCAAAATATCTCAAGAAAATAGTAAAAAAAAAATATTTTAAAAAAAGCCAAAGAGAGAAAATATAAGAAAAAGGAATGTCTAAATTTTGGATCAATTTAAAGTCAATTTGGGCATACCGATCAAAACAAAATGTTGGATGAAGTTCTTTAAGATGAGTCATAGTTAAAACTTCATTGAATCATAACTTTTGCTAGGAAGGTTTAATTACAAAGTATTTTACCATTTTAGAATAGGCATTTAGAACTCTGCAACGTAAACTAATTAAAGTTTGAAGGTAGAAACTTCAATTTAGAGGTCTAAAGTTTTAACCTAGATTGGTTCAAAGAAACCCCCTAACTAAACTTTAGTAATTTTTATCACTCTTAGGTGAAATTTGGAATACTTAAAACCTACTACTAAGAAATTCTTGTTCATTGCTTGGAAGGTCAATTGGACGATGTTTATGCACCCAATTATAATTATAACTAGAAAAATACTTGTCCATTACTTGAAAGGCCAATTGGATCATGTTTGATTAAGTCCCCACCTTAGGATTTTGAACCCAACAACATAGAACCCGGTTGTGCTTGTTCTATCTCAAGGATAGAGATAAAATGCTCACACTGGTCGTGAATGTACACTCAAAAGGTAAACGTTCTTATAGCAGAAACTAATCACTTCATCACCAGGCTAAAGTAGCCACTAATTTAGTCTATTGTAGCTCAAAATCTCAATTATTGGAAAAAATCTGCCATGGATGAATACAAGACTTTAATGGATCATTCCCTAAATGTTTGTGATGGGTCCTCTACCTATCATAGGTTGGCTTACTTCAGTATTTCCAAAATAGTTAGATTTCAGTAGTACTTACATACTAAGTCATATGTGACCGGTCCTTGGCATGTTTTCGACACTCAAACTTCTTCACTTATCATGGAAGGCCTCCTAATTTTTGGGAATTCACGTCAGTCCCCTTCTCTCTCTCCACCCAACGACACCGGTCGAATTTCACGACGCCCGCAGGACTCCCCAACGCGCCCGCGTCCACCGCCCTGTCTCTCTCGCTCTCGCTCTCTCCGTCGCTCCCGCGCTCTCTGTCGCGCTCCCTGTCACAACGCTGAAGAGCCGGAGCCATCGCCACTACTCCAGCCAGCCAGCCAGCCAGGCGCCACTTCCTCTTCTGCCCGTTTTGGCCCCTTCCAGCCCCTTCCTCGCCACAATTTTTGCGCACAACCAAAGCAAAGCCGAAACACTCAAAGATCAAAGTTCCATAACTTACTTCTTCATCACTCTCAAGCTCCACAGCTCTCTTCCTGGTGTTCGCCATGACGTTTATTCTTGGCTACACGGGATAACGAAACTCTTCTGTCCGCTGTGGGTTGGCTCGTGCTTGACCGGTTCTTTCTTTTCCGGTGTCGGTAGGGTTTGGTGTGGTTTGGTGTGATTTGGTGTGTGGTGTGTGTGCTGTTGGTGGACGTCGTAGAGATGGGAGCTGTGACCTCGGCAGTGGCAGCGAGGTTTGCGTTCTTTCCGCCTACGCCGTCTTCGTATCAGGTGGTCTTGGATGAGAGCACGGGCAAGTTGCGCATGACGGACGTGGAGCCCCGGGAAAACGTGGAGGTGCTCAAATTACCGACCCGGCGGAATAACGAGATTGTGGCGTTGTTCGTGAGGCATCCGACGGCGACGCTCACTCTGCTGTATTCGCATGGAAACGCGGCGGACTTAGGGCAAATGCATGAGCTTTTCGTGGAGCTTAGTGTTCACCTCCGGATTAATATTCTCGGGTTTGTGCTGTTCTGTCGCTGCTGCCTTTTTTCTTAATGTGTGTTGCGTAGAATTGGACGCTTGTGTGGCGTATCTGAGTTTTTTAGGTTTCGAGAGCTGGAACACAGGAGAAAGATTTTAATCTGAGGATGTTTTTGAGCGGCTGGTTTGTTTCTGTTTTTGTTTTTGTTTTCAAATTTTGGTGTTGTAGTTGTGTAGCAATACATTCATTCTGATGATCAACCGTTCAAAAGAGCGATACTGTCCAATAAACTATCATAATGTCCTTAAAATGATATCCAGCAGAATACTCTCAACTGTCTCTTATGACCAACTCTGTACTTGCACATTCGCTGCATACCTTGAGAATCCGTCATGCTATGTATACATCTGATAGGACAACTTCCAAATGTGAGGTTCTGAACGTGCATATGAGTGCTATTACGAGCACGTTTGTCGCCCCGAGGCAGTGTCATTGCAGAGGGCTGAGTGTAGACCACACCCGCAAATCCGGGTGCAATCTCGTATCCGATACTTGCGAAAATACGAAAATTGCGTTGCGCTCATAGATCTGGCTTGGTACTTAGACGAAGGGCACATAGACCTGGCTTGATACAAACACAAACGAGCATTTCCACATTCTAACTAATTAATCGACCTCCATTAGTGTATTATTGATGTTGTAGTATTATCGTTTGTGTTGATTGAAAGCGTAAGCTCTCAGGCAATTTTCAGTTTATACTCGAGTATATGCTCTTCATCGGTTGGTGGACATATGTAGTGACTCAGTAGTGGGAACTTCGTGAACGCAATGTGCCTTTTGTGAAGGAAACAGAGATCTTTTCTTATCCTAGGCTTACTCAGCTCCGCTTTCAACTAGTTTGGGTTACTTGACTTCATGGTTGAACTGTATTGGTTCTGATTCTGATGTTTTTTTTAAATGTGCAGCTATGATTATTCAGGTTATGGTGCGTCTACCGGGAAGGTTAGTTTCTTCTTGTTGGCGTAGGCAATGATTTATGAGAAGTTTGGTTGGGGGTTGTGGCAGTTCTCTGCTAGTCGTTACTCGCATTCTCTTGCAGTGCCTTAATCTTGGATATTCGTGGTTAAAAAATTCACCGGTTTCGAACCATACATGATGGGAATTATGTGTCATTCCATTCGCAGATCCTGTTTTTGCAATTTATTTATGTCTGCATTGCGGTCAATTCTCATTATTAGACACAAACCTTGAAAATTTAAATTTCTATACAAAAGCGTTTCTGTTACTTTCGTCTTTGAATTCTTGGCCGAAACATGCCTGAGCTTATGCCTGGTTATTTTTTTCCAGAGTCAGCGCTCTTCGATTCAATTTCTTGTTGTGTTTTCTTTTCCAGCCAAGTGAACCGAACACGTATGCAGACATTGAAGCAGCGTACAAGTGCCTAGAGACGTATGGTATTCCAGAAGACAAAGTTGTGCTGTATGGGCAGTCTGTTGGCAGTGGTCCTACTGTTGATTTGGCCACTCGTTTACCTGCTCTTCGAGGTGTAGTACTTCATAGTCCGATTCTTTCAGGACTTCGAGTGATGTATCCAGTAAAGCGGACGTACTGGTTTGACATTTATAAGGTAATTTCGAGGAGCCATTCCTCTCTCCATATCCATTACTTTTGTGTATGGAAGAGAAGAGATATAATGTTTTCACTGAAATATGATTTTACAGCTGGCTTGCCTATGCCGTGGGCCCTGTATTTTGATTGTTTTTTGTTGATACTGAAATTGAGTTGTCTATGTTTTCAACGTCACTTCAGAAAAACTAGGTGTAGTTGACTCACAATCAATGTTCTAATCCCAGAAGGTTGTTGGAAAACGTATAACAACGGGATTGTTCGATTTTGCAGAACATCGACAAAATCGGCCAAGTGTCCTGTCCCGTCCTTGTGATGCATGTAAGTGGGCGCTCGCAACTAGAGGGTGCTTCTACACAAGAAGAGAATTTGCTTGGCTTCCATTACACGATATCAATTTCTTTTCTGTGCTTTATGCATTTTGTGATGCTGGTCTGCAGGATTGGTATTCCAGTTTTCTTTGCGGAGGATGTTTTAAGATCTTGAATTTCAATGTGGATTCATTATTTGCAGGGAACGTCTGACGAAGTAGTCGATTGGTCACATGGAAAGCAGCTACATGAGTTGTCCAAGGAGAAGTATGATCCATTATGGTTGAAGGGGGCTGGTCACTGTAACTTGGAATTATATCCAGAGTATATCAAGCACCTTCGCAAGTTTCTCCTGTCATTGGATAATTCAAGGAAGGTCTCCGAATCATTCTAGATCTAATTTAGACGAGTTACAGAATCTTCTATTTCAGGAGTTTGTACATAACCCTTTGTGTCGTTTACATGTTTCAGGAGCCTTGTGCTCTGGGTTGACTCTGAAGGTTATAGTGCTTAGGAAAAGATGGAATTCGTTCATTGAATCTGACTATTTTGCTTTTCTATTATTAGGGTGCAGGTTAGTACTTGGAACTGCATTGCTGATTGTGAATGTTTTGTCCAGCATGTGCCCCAAAATTTTCTGGTATGTAGGTGGAAATAAAATTATCCTTTTAAAAAGGCATTTCAAAAATGATGGCATTGCATTTGGATGTATCTGGCTCTCATGGTGACTCCTTGTTTTTTGTCTGAGCCTTTTTTTGAGTCAAATACCAGGAGTCAAATATCTCGACCCTCGACCCTCTGTACGGTAATGGGCTTCTAGTACCGCTTTCATGTGTAATCATAACTTGTGGAAGTTGTCCAATTAGATTAAATGTGTACTGTACATAACATGATAGGTTATGAGAATGTGATTGTGATATTGTGCATGTATTATTGACCTTGATATAATGTTAAGTGATAGAATGACACCTAGTTTTGGATGAAAATTTTAAGTGAGAATGATTTTTGGGTCTATTTATGATAGAGGTGACTTTTGTAAACTCTCTTTTAATTCTTTTCGATGGGGGATATGCAATGTTTAAATGTCATCAGTATCTTTCTTAGAACCCATAAAATTGATTTCAGAATCACGTAAGTTAATGATAACCTCCTTCAATCTTCACCTTTGAAATTTATGCAATTGTTTGCATTTGCTGATTTTGCATTTCTAATGTGCAAAATTCTTCATCACTTTTTCTTGCATCTCGTAGGTGCTATGGAGCTTATTTGACCAATTTTAGGTGTGGTTACTTTATGCTAGGGTATTTTGTAAGCTAGATTTGCACTTCCAATGCACAAAATTCTTCATTGTTTTCTCTTGCATCCTTTAGGCGCTCTGGAGTTTATTTGACTAATTTTAGGTGATTACCTTGTGCAAGGTATTCTATAATTGCTAGTTTGGATACTCTAGAAATGATTGAATGATAGTTCTCTGAAATCATTACATGTTTTTTTGCTACTCTGGAGGGTTGCGAGTTCCCATCCAGAAACCCGCTGTTCACTAGCTACACTAATTTGGCCAAGAGACTGCTAGGTCATTTTTCTTTTTTTCAAGAAAAAAAAAAATTAACTTTGTTTTTCATTTTAAAGATTAAATTTTTTTTTGAAAATAAAAAAAATTTGACACTGGTGTTCGATGAGACCGGGGGAAATGGAGCTTGGAACACGCCTAAAACGGCCTTTTCACCCCCCCAGATCTCATCTAATGGTAACTTTCACTTACCTAATATCATTTTGAATAGCTTAAGTAATATTGATACGGGTCTTTTATTTCTATTTCTATGACACAACCCATTTCTTTATCTATTTTTGAATAGATTGAATGGATAATTCTGATAAGGCTTTTCTATTTCTATTTCTATGAAAACTCACTTCTTTATCTATTATATTTGAATAGCTTGGATAATATTGATACGGTTATCTTATTTGTATTTCTATGACACAATCCACTTTTTTATCTATTACTTTTGGATAGCTTAAAGGATGTTGATGTAAGTTCGCTTATTTCTTATTTTCACGATATAACTCATTATTCTTGTTTCCAAACCAAGCATATGACATCATATTCATTAAATTGGAAAAATTCCTAGACCCAAATAGGACCTATAAGCCCTATTAGTGCTTGAGCAGTGAAGAATTGCAATTTTCAGATTCCATTAAAGTAGAAGTAAACCAAATGAATGCAAAGTTTGCTAAGTATGCACAATTTATTGTTGGGAACTAAGATTTGTATTTAACAATAGAGCTTGCAATAAAAGGCATAGAAAGCAAACTAACAAAAAAAAAGAATCCAACTAACACAATGCTACAATTTTTACACCTCAACTACTATCATGTGTATCTCTCTTTCTCTCTTTTTCTCTCTCTATATGTTTCTATTGACTTAGAAACTTTTAGTATGATTTGAAAACATTACATTTTTCACAACGGAAAACAACTTTGTATGCTTCTTATTTTGTTTAATTAGGTTTAGAGTATAATTATCCATTGCATACCTAAGTCGTAAGCCATGTCTTTTGCTATATATTAAATTAAAAAAAAATTGTTTACTATAATGTACAAAAGTTTTACATATTTTCTAAATTTAAGAATTGACTAAAGAAATTAACCCTTAAAGGACGAGCAAGTGACCTTGGAAACATTAAATGATTTTTCAACCCATTGAGAGACTGCGAGTTCCCTAATGTCCTTGGACTAAGGGAACGTCGCAGAACTAGTAGTCCAACGTGGCCGAGAGATTGCCACGTCGGACTACATAAATTTTTTATTTAATATTTAATATTTAATTATTTTTAATTTTTATTATTAAATAACCTGATTGTCTGGCCATGACTCACATAGGGAACCAAGGTCAAATAGTCTCTCGGAGGCCTCATAGAACATCTAATGCATCCCTTTTCATTACCGTGTGAATCTTTAGCTAAATAATAGCAAAAACACTCATTAGAAATCATACTTCTATAGAAGACCTCTCCTTTTCACAACAATATTTTGAGGATGAATAGTTGCACTTCTATCTTACTAGAAGGATTCCGCGTGTCATCCATTGGACGCCAAACGTCTATGTCAACATTTAAGGGTTAAAGAAAGTAGGGTGGAAAGTTGTATAGTATTGACTTCTATTGAATATGGTTTCTACATACAATTGTTTCTTTCAATAAAACCTATGTCTATTAGTTGCATTACATATTTAAAATAATTCAATGCACTACAACATTGATTGTAAGCTTTGTTTTTGCTAATGGATGTCATGCTATATTCAGAAAGAACTGGTGGCTATTTCAAAGTTAGCTGGTAGAATTGGGAAAAAAATGGTTGGAACTTGAAAACATTGGCAAAAAATTAGTGAAAAAATCTATAAAAATTTCTAATTAGGATAAAATATAGTGAAAATGACTAGACTCCATATTTAAAAAAATGATTCAATTTAGAAATTGTTGAGGGGAATTGAAACAAAATAGCCATTAAAACTCAAAAAACTTCTTGAATATTGATGTCATGTTTTGAACAATACAATTATTTTTCCTATTATTTGGCTCAATACCTATATGGTCTGTTGTCTTGTTAGACAAAATTTTAGGTTTTGGTTTTAACTTGTCATGATTTCTATCTAAATAAATAGATGATTGTTTAAAACAAAAAAAGTGAACCAAATCAATGCAAACAAATCAACAAAAAAAATGAATTTCCTAGTAGTAAAGTGAGGGTTGAAGGTGTAGGTAGATGCTTCTAGAGTGACTTTGGATTAATAATACTATACTACAAGGTGATCACATAATGGGGTGGGTGGGTGAGTGGGTGACCATGGGTGCTCAAATTAGGTGACCTTCTATAAGGCACTACAACAAGAGGAAGGGTGGTACTAAGTGCAATACTCACTTAGAAATTGCATAATCAAAGATTGAGTATTAAAAATAAATTTACTAAAATAATTTGTGTCTAGGGCTTACCTTAAAATGCCTTTACTAAATTCCTACATGATGTCAATTCAATCACTTTTTGCATGTTCTTTTAGCATTTTTAAAAGACAATATTAACTACCAAAAAATTAAACTGCAAGCCATGGGATTTGATCTCTTCATGTAATGGTTAGTAGTGAGAAACCTTAGTACCTTGGTATATTTTGCATCACATGTAAAATCAAAGATCTTCTTGAAATTTATATAACATGAGATGTCTATTTAGTAAGCAATGACTAGAAAGGAGAAATTTTAGTGACCAAAAATGAGAAATTTTCAATTATGTAATGACGGATTGATATTGTGAACTTGATACATACTTGTTATATGCAATGAACTTGACCTTTCAGCACTAGCAATAATATTTTAGTAATTCTTTACTAATTGGTCATCTTTGATACTACGCTTTTGCTTGTAGTGAGGGCATAAGGCGACTTCAACTGTAGATATTTAGGGTGACTACAAATTTAAAGCATTGCGAGTTTGACCCCTAGGGCAACATCTTTTCGTATTAAGGGATCTGGGTTTATCTAGAATTAACAAAGTTTTATAGGTGTTTCAACATTATTGGCCCAATCATTTTTCCCAAATGATAGTTTTCTTAATAAGCATATTGGAAGGTCATGTATTTTAAGTAAAATTTGTTTAAAAGCATGTGTCTAGAACTTGCATTATTATACTATACTTAATGGTCGGTATATATTTTTTCAGCAAAATTAAGTGTGACTTAAAATTTTTAGAGACAATGAATGCTATATCAATCATTTTTTTTCATTTCTCAGCTTTATTTCATGTGCAAACAAGTGGTTTCTAATAAAATATAATTTGAACCTAAAATTTTGAGCATTGTGTAATAATGACTGTAGGTTTCTATTGCCAAAATTTCCAACTCAAATAAAAATATGAAATGATTTCTAGAAGAGGTTAAAAATGAACTAAAATGGCATGTTTTTCAACTCAAATAATTATAGAGAACACATTTATGTGACCATTGAATCAAAATTCAACTCAAAATGAGCTCTCAATATGGAGAGTTATTTTTAGGAATTTTTTGTTCATTTTTTAGACAATTTTTTCTTATATAATATAGGGGTGTGAAAGTTATTTTTTAGTTCTACAGTGTAACTTTTTACTTCAAAAATTTGTAAGTAATTATTATTAAAAAATAAGAATAAGAATAATTCAAAGTAGGAAAATCTATTCTTATATTTTTTTTTAATTTAAAATTCAAAAAGTATATGGGGGGTCCAAAGTTTTGTTTGCATGTGGTTTCTAATGGACACTCTAAGTGCCCCCCCCGAGTAACTTTAACAAGGGTTTGCACCATTTAGCGTTGCTTGCAATTCAAACCCTACACTTCTAAAAACAAGCACTTATACTTGAATACTGTACTCATTGCATTAACTATTGTTAGATCTCAAAATCTTGAATGTTAAAAAACCTATCTTATCTTGTACAATTCCAATGAGGACCCAAGCATGACTAAGAAAGAATCTGAAAGACCCATTGACACAAAGACAACAAATTGGCAATATGCAAATGTGCTTGCGAAAATCGAGACTTACAAAGAATGAAGAGGTTGCTAGTCTTTTGGTAGCACCGAATCTCTTGCAATGCCTTAGTGCCTTGTCACCATCGCCGAAGTTTTTCAAGAGGAAATTTTGCTCTTCCAACTACAATAGATTGTTGGAACAAAGCAAATTTTCATGCGAATTCTCACACCAAAACTTCTGCAACCTCTCACAATCAAAACTCACACAAATTTTGAAAGCGCCAAATTCTACAACAATAGCCAAAACAGAGAGCCAAATCCTATTTTTTGGATCAACAATTGATGTTTTTTGTTTCAAGGATGCTACATCTACGACTATTCCCAGCCTACCACATTTTTCAAACACAATTGACGGCCCACATAAAGTGCCATTCACTAAATCAAATGTCATGTGATGATTTTCATCCACTTACCTTGCTTGTTGTTTTATAGACAAAATTTTGAGCAATAGTGAACGCCAATGCCAAGCCTCCAGAAAGGCATTTGTTGGAACAATTTTTTTTTTTAAGAAAAAACCAGATTCTATTATGCAAGCAAACTCCATAGTTATAGCAAAATTATTGCTTGAAGGCATCTAGGGAAACTCAATTGACCAAAAAAACCATATTTCCCTGCATTTGATTGACCTATAAGGACAACAACATTGAATGTACTCATTTCCAATTCTTAGCGTAACCTTCTAATAAAAATAAGGAATCTTTCAACAATTTCTTATTGAAGTTTCTTGCTTAAAACACCCACATCTCTTGTAGTGCTATGACAAGGATCACGGTCAACTTCATTATATGCATCCAAATTTTGACAAATTGCTTACAACATCAACTGGAGTGAAGAAGCACTTATGAGCCAATTTCAATGGGGCTTAAGAGATGAAGTGAAAGATTTATTACTATCGTTTCTTGATCCTTAAACATTAAATGAAGCCATAAGCTAAATTGTGAAAAGCAACAACTGATTATTTTAAAGACGTCAGGATTGTTGATCTAGAAATACACTAACACCACAAGCAAATCTTTAATTTGCCAATGGCCAAGGCAACACATGTTACAAGTGTACATTCTCAAGGCCCAAAGGACATGCAAATTGATGTAGTATGATTTGGACCGCTTACCACGCGAGAGAAGAAACAACATCTTGACGAAAGTCTATGTCTATATTGTAGACACTCTAGTAATAAAGAAATCAATTGTCACAAGAAATAAAAACAACACCCTCTCAAGACAAGAAGTATAAGCGTATTGAAAAACGACAATGTTCATCCACAATAGGGGCCATGTAGCTTGAGCCTTCTGTTTTATGGACAAACCCAAGTTCTCACCTTTATTTTCAACCTTTTCATTGCTTCATCATACCCCTACGTTATCGACCCATGAAGAAGCTGCAAATTTTTGCTTTGTTAGATTCTAGAGCTTCAACTTGTTTTTTAGATGAAGAATTTACAAAACATCACAAGATTCTTCTAGTAAAAAAACCAAACCTTATACATAAAGGAGCTATAGATGGTTGAGCCTTATTCTCAGAGTATTTCACTCCTAAAAAAAATCCATTAGAGGTTTCATTCAAGGGATATAAATGTACAATTGTATTCAAAATTATCAAAACTCCATCCAATCCTATATTTTTAGGGGTTTTTTGGCTTGAAAAATATAAACTAGTTGTAGATTGGAAGTCATGAAGCCTATCATTTTCTTTAGAGACTTCTAAGATAGAATCTTTTCCAAAGCCCTAAAATGTCAAACCTATACTTGTTGGAGCTAAAGCTTTTATACAAGCATCGAGAAAAGGTGACCCCTATATTATCTATGCAACTCTGGTACAGTGCAGGGTTGCTAGCATGTGAGCTTGTGAGCGTGAGCCTGTGAGCCTGTGAGCAGGGAATTTTTTGCAAAGAAAAAAGAAGTTTGGTACCTATGACCGTGGATTTAGAATATTTAAATTTCAGCAAATATAGAGTCATTATAATGGAATTTGAGGAACTTGCAAATGTATGTGGATGATGTTTTAGGGTTTAGGATAAATTGTGATTATTGTCAATAGTCATCTAGGTCACTAGGTGTAAAAAATTCAAATTCAAATAACAAGCATCCAAGATATAGTCATAAAACACACAAATCCAAATCATAATAAAAATCCACACATAATAGTTCAACTCAAGAGATGTGAATCTCAAGAGTCTAAGTGGCAGTGGACGTTGTCGCAGAACCGTCAGTCGTAGATGATGATGACTCTGAAGTCTCTCTACCCTCACATGCACTACCATCTATAAAATCCAAAACATTCAAAGCATATGTATCTTTACGGCGTTTTGGTTTAGAACAACCAAACTCTGCAAATGCCAATGCCATCTGCTCGGCATAGACAGAAAGATGAAAAGGCTTCTCTGGACTCAAGAGAAGTCTTCGTGTCTTCATCAATCCACCTACTAATGTCAATCGTTGAAAACTGCAAGTAGAAGTGAAACAATCTTAGATCACAAAACGTCAAACATGCCATGGAAAAAAGAAAATACAAAAAAGTTGCAAACTTACTTACTCAATGGTGTCTTCCGGGCGAACTTGCAAGCTACAATGGGCATACCGTCCGGATCTTCAGATTCCGGAACTGCCACTACTGGTTGTGTTGGCGCTACAACTGGGATAGACTTCTTCATGGGTTCAAGGATGGCTTTAAAAATGTCCCCATCCTCCTCTAACGTCACAATGTGATGCCCTGTACCACGACAAGCAGTAATAGATGCACCTGTCCAAATTGAATAACACCAAATAAATAAGTTGAATGATGCATTTACAAATTTCAAATCAAATCCGTGGTTAGAGTATTCAATTTGCACCTGTAGTTGCAGTGCAATCTAGCACTACATCTCCTTCATCGGTTGTGGCTTCAAGGAGGAGTTGAAAAAACCGGGGGTCTTTTTCGCGAGCCCCACGCCATGGCTTAGGGCCATCCATCGCCAAGTCGCTTTCTTTGGTGAAGTTCATCAAGATATCGTCACGTCCAATGTCAAGACCCGCACTCTTCATCATCTGTGTGTATTTGAAAGAGAAGTTGGATTTCCCTTTCGCACCCAAATCCTTCACAGAAAGGGTAATTGAAAACTTCTGCGTCTGCAAACATCTCCCCCCCCAAAATGTAAGAATTGAATTACAGAATGAATGATAAACTAACATCATTTTGCTAAAAATTTGACATTATACTTACCGTGGTTGTGTTATCCAATGCCGAAGTCAAATGCAGGCGATTCATGCCCAACCACTCCTTCTTTAACATTGGGTAAATCTCACACAATCCTTTAATTGCACTTTTGGAAGCCATAGAGAATGAGTGGATAATTATCAAACATCCATGGTCCTGTAGATGCCTTTCCACAAAAGCAAATACTAACTGTATAGCCTCGTACTCAATGTCTTTGTTCCATGCCGGAACCTCATTTTTTGGACTAGAAATCCCTGGAACAGGTAGATTCTCCGGACAATCGAAGAAGATGAGATCCACCCCTGGCCTTCGATTAACTACACCTTTGAAAAATCGAGACTTCTCTGGTGATACCTACAATAAAGTTGCATTCACAAAAATCAGTTATGAATTCAGATGAATCTCATGTCATTCCACTCAAAATACATATTTACTAAAAAGGAAATTGTAACTTCTTCAAGAAATCCAAAACCTGTGCATACGAAGTCGGCTTAGGAGACCGCATGTCATCCACGAGGTCATCAACAGAGATGTTAAGGATTAAATCCTCTGTGTCATCCCCCTCATCTTCAAGAAGGACAAGAGCTTGGGTTCCGTGAGTGATGACGTCCTCAGTCAATTGCGAGAGGGCCTTCCTCTTCACTCCGACCTGAGAAGTGCCTTGCATTTGTGAGACTTGATCCACTGTAGAAGATGCTAGAATTGGGGCTTTAGGGTCCACCTTTTTCTTGCCTTTGGCCTTTACCTTCTCTTCCTTTTCCTTTTCCTTCTCCTGCTCCTTCTCTGCCAACTTTGCGATTCTATCAGCTTCTTTTTTCTCTTTCGTGCTGAAGATAAGTTTCTCCCGAGCTTCCTTCTTTCTGTCATTGTGCTCCCTCCTGTTGATGGCCCTCCTCTTCTGTCTCTCACTGAGGCCTACGAACTCCTCAACGTCCAAGTCAATGGCACCAAGGCCGTCAAATGACTTCCTGTACTCTACTTCTGACGATGGCGTGAAGGTGATGTGGCATTCCAAATACCACCCTCCTCCACTGAGATGAGCTGTCGTGAATGTCCGAAGTTGGTTCGTAGTATACATGCAATCCGCCGAACTACGATCAAGCCATGTAGACAAAAAAGGAGGAAGATCACTCTAGGAAATTGCACCTTTTGGAAGGAGCTCCAACTTGAAATATCTGAAGGTCAATGAGAAAAATCAAATACATACAAGTTCCAACCTCTAGTAGAAATAAATTAGTTTTGGTGCATAAAAAAACATGTCCCCAAAAAATGGAAATTAAATAAAACAATAGAAATTCAATAAAGAATTTCACATGACGATTTAAAAAAATATGGATATCAGAAAAGAAACATTAAAACCACATGGTGTACCAAAAGTTGGGGGTCCAGGTGGTACCTCCAAGACCTTAGTCGGATCCGACTAAGGTCTTGCAAGTACCACTTGGACCCCCAACTTTTGGTACACCTACTCGTTTTCACTTAGTTCCGAAGTGAACCCAAGGAAATAATACAATAAATAATTTATGAATAGGATTCCCAATAACATAGAAAGATAAGCTGGAATAAAGAAAAATGAAAAAGAACCCTATTTGGAAACAAAAATTGGAGGTGTACTTGGCATCTTCATCTTTCATTAGGTAATTGACTCATAGAAAGTTCAGAAAACAAACCGGAAAAGAACTCTACGAACTGCTTGGCTAGAGCCTTCAAAATTCATGAAAGAATCACCCTTCTTGAAATAGTTTGCTCCTTTTAAATGCGCCATGAAACTCTGCTCCCAAATCTTCCTCCTCCATCCTTCCACGTAATCCACTAAGTGCTCTGGGCATTGTGGAACAGCCATGTTGATTGGGATGTTATCGTCTCTCACCACCCCTTCAAAGTACTCCATCGCTGCATCTTCAATCTTCTCCAAAAAAACCATAAATTAGCTTTCATCATCTACAAAGTCATGTGCGTGTAAATGTGGTAAAGAAAACGTTGTTTAAAAGAAATATGAATTCAAACAAAACTCTTAAAACTACCTTCAAAGTACTTACCCTAGCCCACCATACGCATCTGTTCAAAGAAGGCCCAAGGAGTGTCTCCGAAACCGGCTTTGCTGGAAACTTCCGAGCTTCACGAGAGGGCAGAGATGCATTCCACCACTTCAAGAACTTTGTCTTATGATGAGGAGTAGTGTGACAAGTAGCCACTAGCTGCAATTTCTTGAGTGTCATCTCGGGGGCTTCATTATTACTCCAGTGCCTCTCTACCTACTAAATTATAATAAATGTTTATATTTAAAATAAAAAATGAAGATCAAAGTACAATGTTATTATAAGCCAAATGTATGAAAAACAATTTACCTCTTCTAGGAATTGGGGACCATTGACGGGATTAGCCACTGCCATTAACTTCATCATCTTCATATACAATTTGTTTGCCTTCTCTTTAGCCCCCATTCTCATGGCATTTGCAATGCTGGGTTCGCTTCTCTCCTCCACCGGGGTCGTCTCAGTGTATTTTTGTCCCGCAGAATCCACTGCAACTGAAATCTCTTGCTGCAATGAACAAGGTCTTATTAACAAAATTAAAATAAAAAGAGAAAAAAAATCTCCACCCCTGAAAAAATAATAGTGAACACTAACATTTTTTCTAGAAAGAAAAATTTTACAATTAAAATCTTACCCGAAACATGAAAGCTGTGAAAACATCAGCAGGCATTGAATACCAGGTTTTCCTAGTAATTGGTGCCATACACTTCTTCACCTCTAATGGCCTCAACATCTCCATGAACTTGTGCAAGGATAGAAGGCCGTACTTCTGCACCCTGTACAACGTGTGAACCAAGTTGGTCTTCACATGGGAGTCCTCAGTCGATCTGTATTTCCATGAAGTCAATTACAATTTGCTTTTCGAACATATCATAGCTAATTAGTGTGAAGTCAAAAAAAATCTACCAAAATATAGAAGTGGTTCATTTGTATGAAAATAGACTTGTTTATGTCATGCATGACCTGCATGACCAGCTCCACTTTACCTTTGGTGTCAAGAACTATACAATCCACTGCCATGTGCCATACCTCCTGTGATTGATGGAGTCTAAGGATATGACTCATCCACGCTCTTAGACGATGGTTTCCGTCACATACGAAGAGCTTAGCATTCTTTAAAAAATGCAGTTCCGCATGTGAATTTATATGCTCCATAAACTCGTCATTGGCCTTTTTCCAAAGCGGTCCCCAACTACTCATCTCTTCATTTGTGAAATCCATGCTCTCACCTGCCTTGTTTGTGGTGGAAACATAAAGGGCGGCAGCTCTTGGTCGATACCCGTGGCAAAACTCCTGCTCCAGCTTCTTTATGTCGCAAGCCAATGTTGGTTGGACCATTGGCATCGCCACTAGCCTGCACAAAGGGAATGGAAACCGAAATAGCTTCTCAGGTTGCATTTGCAAAGACGCAAGTGTTGCCACGGAGTCCACCTTTTGAATGAGGCGGAGTTCATCTTCAAGAAGCTCTTTCTCCTCATCCTCTACAACATCCTCGTCCATTGCATCTCCTTCACCTAGGACCCCAATTTCTGGCTGAGTGGTGTCATCTGTCCCTGGGGTCTCCAATATACACTCCTCTTGAGTTTGATTGATAGGAGAGGATTCCATCTGCAACATCATTTATAAATGATTCAAAATATTGAAATATAAAATCAATTATAGAAGTGTGTACAAAGTTTAGAGATGAAATAAAAGCATGGAAACCATTCTTTACTATAAAATGCATAAACTTTTATGATAAGATGAAGCAAAGCTCTCAATCAAAATTCCATACACTCAATAGGTCTCTGCTAAATATGTACTGATCTACCGACTCTCAATAGATATCAATTCCAATCCATAGGAATCGACATCAACATCCTCATCTTCATCTGAACTGAGGTGGATTATCACCACCTCAAGTCTGCCTATGGGGGCGCTGGTTGCACAACTACAAAAAGTATCAATATTGTCACCAACTGAAGTGCATGACTCGCTGGATGAGCTATACTCTGTCTCTGAGCTCTCATCTGAGAAAATGGGTGCCTTCCGCTTCCGGGACAGAGGGCCTGAAATATGACTAGCCACAGGTTCTTCTTCAAATTGGTCAACAGCGCGATCAGTAGCATCCATGATGTCATCGAAGCTTACCAGATCAAGTTCATCATCTTCATCACCCGATTTGTCACTAGAAATCTCGATGTCAAAGTTTGCCTTGGATAGTGGTAGCTTTGGCTAAGATGGTCCTGCCACATCACCAACAGGGACTATGCCATCTACAACCATGACTGGTGAAACATGAGCTATATTTCCACTGCCTGCATGTATCTACAGGTGGAAAGAAAAGGACATTAGTACTTGAAACTCAAACAAAAATTCCATTTTGCACTTGAATGGAAAAATTTTGAGCCGTTCAACTCTAAAGACCATCATATGGGATTTCTATCCCGAAAGTGTAAGAAGATGAAAAATTCAAATGTCTTTTAATTCTCTACTAAGGTAGGAGGCTCTAAAATGAAGTGACCATTATGAATGGACCCCATTGAATGAATAAACAAAAAAAATGCTATTTAATTGTAAGAGCCAATAGAAGAAAATGACTTTCTTTTATCTATTGCAAGTAAATGATTTAAAGAATACCTTGAGACATAAATAGGGTTAAGGGTTAAGGGTTAAGGGTTAAAAAGTAACCCTTTAAAAATCCATAAGTAACAAGAAAATGCTTCCAAAAATATGAAACCACTTGTGTTAGATTCCTCTTCAAATTTCCAGTATCTGATATAAATCTTATTCAAAACTTCCATTACTTATAGGGTAGATTGGTAGAATACCCCATACCTAAGTTATAAAGGAATTACAACAAAAATAATATTGTACTTCAGAGAGAGTTTGGATAAAGATTTATAAATTAATAAAGTTAGATCTGAAACTAATATTATTAAATCATTAATTAAAATAATAAAGTCTAACAATAAGATAATATTTAATATTTAATAAAAAAAATCTAAAATTAAAATCTAAAAATCTAAAAATCAAATAATTAAATCTATAATTAAAAGAAAATAATAATAATAATAAATATATTCAATATTCATTCTTCATTATAACTATAAAAAAATCAAGACTAAATATTAAATATGAACCGAAATTGTAAGAATTTTAAATTATTTTGTGGACCCGATCCAGTTAAAGGTTTCGATTATCCAAGTATCTAGGAGCTCAGACTCTCAGCGGCACACTAGGATCGAATCTTGAACTTGAACAACACCTGCCTAGATTTAAAAAAAAATTAAAGCTCATGATCTGAGTTCTTGCACCCTAGAACCCCAAGTCAAATCTAGATTAGAAACAAGAACTCATGATCCAAGAACTGACACTGCAACTACCGATCCAGTTGAAGAACCAAAATTTTCAAGTTCAAAATCCGTATCCAAGAGCTTAGTGACGCTGAACCACTCTAACTCCCAAGTTTCATGATGTTTAACTAATGACTGAAATCGACGAGCTCACACACAGAGCTAAAAGATGCTTACGCATCAAAAAGAACAAATCTGAATCCTTTCCAAGTGGTCACTTGAGGGGTATCAATTTTGCCAGGTCCACCAAACACCTCCTAGGCTATAGTTGGATCCGACTAGGCCATGGGTGGCACTAGGTGGACCTGCCAAAATCGGTACTCCAAGCGTGACCAACTGCATTGATGAGCGAGGCTGTGAAAAATGGCTCTTCAACTTCAAAGATTTGGACCGGCAACGCATCAGTGACCCACAAATCGTGTGAGCACCGCAACGAATCAGTGTCTCACAAAATCGGACCCGCAACGCACAACGTTGCTAGCGCGTGAGCGTAGAGCGGGGAGCGGGGAATGAAGAGCAGGGAGCGGGGATTTAAGAAAGAATAGGAAATAATTAATGAAAAAAATGGGAAATAGGGGGAATATGACATAGAATTTGAGTAAATTTTGTGAAATTTGGATGCAAGTTAGCGTAAATTAAAAATAAGTTCAATGATAAGATGGATGAAAATAAATAGAGGCAAAGAAAAAAATAATAGGAAAAATACCATGCCAAAAGTAGATGGAAGTAGAGTAGGCAGGGATGAAAGCATATGATAGAAATGGATGAAAGTTGTTCACTATTGAGATGAAAGTAGATGAAAATTTAGGATGAAACTATTGGATGAGAAATCGTGAAAGAGGTAGATGGATGAAAATTTTGGATGAAAATATTGAAATATTGAATTTGGATGAAAAACTTGGATGAAAATATTGAAATTATGGAGTTGGATGAAAAACTTGGATGACAAATACGAAACAGACAATTGGATGAAAAACTTGGATGAAAATATTGGAAATAAGAATTCGGATGGAAAAAATGGACGAAAAATTAGGGTGAATATATTGGATGTACATTTTGGATGGAAGTAGTGCACAATGAAGATTAACGTAGATGATAAAAGTTAAAGGGTTTAGGAATCTAGGATCATGTTGAAAGTTGATTAATAAAATGGAAGACATTACCTCCTCGTTACGAAGACAGTACTTTGAAAAAGTTTAGGACTGAAGTACTTGTTCACGATGGAACTAAATTACAGAATTGGATGAAAGTAGTTCCACAATAAATTTAGAATCCATCAAAGATTAGGGTGAATAATGGCCTACATTAAGTCAGTTTGCATAGCACGAAGGATTTAGAGTACCTTCATATCTCTACGACAATATATGAATATTTTGAACCCAATGGAGGAAGAAGGTACCGCTGCAAAAAGTCTACACTTGTAATGTATGATCTATAACTGCTTACAGTAAGTACCCTATAACTGTGGTGGCATGGCAGATTGCAGAGTGGCAGCTACAATTCAGGAAAACTGCAAAAGACTTATTTTCAATGTAATTCACCGAACTACTTGAGACATTGCCAGTGTGCTTGCACACTAACAATGAAGATCCCGTTTGAAGGTACACAGTCATTTCAGATATCACTGAATTTATTAGAGAAATGGATGGATGTCAGAACATGTAGAAAATCAAAAGATGACTATGAACATGTATACATTAACAACATGCAAAAAGCAAATAGAATGCAAGCTCAATGTATCGAAGTAGTGGCCCTTGTAGTCTCACTACATTTTCATTCATATATGTGAAACAAAATCAACATATTGACAGTAGTATCCATGCTTCAAATAATCCTAATTTGATCTCAAATGTTTCAGGATTCCGCTAAGAAGCACTCGTTTGACCTCATTGAAACTAAATGTTGAAGCATGGATGAAGACATCTGAGGAAGATTGAAGGTTGCAGATGACATTGAGAACAAAGTACAGATGCTTGCAATTTGACCAAGCTCCACGCTTCCCCAAACACTTCAGCTTCATTTCCTTAAAATAAGGGCAGGTGCAGTCCGGAAATGAGGAAATAGTAAGCATGTATTTCTCAATCCGGGGCTCTATTCCCGAGTCCATTGCTACTATGCATCCAAAACCAGGGTGAGGGACCATAGTTACGCTTACAATGCGGGCATTCAGAGTTAAGGCCGATGCACAGTTGTTTTGGTGTTTTGTTGTGGGAGCCTTTGGATTTCGGCGAACGACCTTCCCAGTCCGAGTTGTAGGATGTTCATCAGCTGAATCTGGAATGTGATAATTATGTACAATTTCAATGCCCGCTTCTCCACCAAACAACCTCCTTGGGGAAATAAGGTGGCGTTGTGGAAGTTGGAAACCGGCCGCTTCAAGAGCTAGAATTTCGGCCACCGTCAATTGGGTGCCTAATTTCACCGGCCAAATAACAGGAACAGGTGGTACAGAGAGCACCCATTTCCGCCGTGATCCTTTGACACATCGTTCAATGTCGTCATTGCAAAAGAAAAATTGCATACGATCATTACGATTTTGCTTGTAATTGACCATCATACCTGTGTATGTCGGAGCCGCTGTTGCAGTGTTGTTTTGCACTATTAGAGCTGTGCATTTTTTCTTTGTCATTGCCTGAAGAGCAAAGCACGCCTTTGCTGATGTTTTTGGTAGTCGTGAAATGTGCCACTGCATCTCGTTACACATGCTTTCTTGAACTGCTGATACATGAGTCGAATTTGGAATTGCAGTCTGCCTCAAATTCACCTCCACTGAAAATGCATCTAGAACTTCAACATCTTCACTTGGAGTAATGTCCTCCACTATTGTGTTCAAATTTTGAACACTTGAACTCGCTCTGAAGGATCTCGTTTGCCGACGAGGATGTGAGAAGTTCACTTTGTCCGGTCGGTGTGAGTCGTACTCGCATCCAAGTGGCATGTCTGCTTTCCTCTTCTGTGATCCAAAAACTTCTTGACCTTCGAGATGAGGCTCTCTGTTGATGAAAGCTTCAACACTTGGAATAGACGACAGAGCTTCAGTTAGTGATTTCGGGTTACCAGTTCGCTCTGCGGAACGTTGGGCAACTCGTAACAATAACTCTTCCTTCCCCGGTCCTGTCCCTCCTTCATTTCCCTTTAGATATTGGTGATATTTGACCATTTGCATGAATGCTCTGACAAAGTCATCGACCGTAGCTACATATAAGTCGTTCCCACGCTTCCCAGATTGTTGAAGCCACTTATTGTGCACAGTTTCCGCAAGGTTGCAAGACGGCATTTCGGCTTTCTCGGATGCAGTTAGATCCTGAAATCACAGGGGTATATACATGTGTCAGTTCTACATGCGAGTCTTCCCAGGATGCCAAGTAAAAGCATAAATATATTTGTCAGAGACCACAGAAGACTGAAGACTATGACCACAGATGAAATGGAGAAACGCGAGTTTTAATTAGTCAACGTGCAGAGCATTGAGGTTACTAACCATCGTCTCGGGACCGAGACGTTTGTTATGGGGAACCTACGTCTGCACCACAACTAATCGAAGTGGAACATTTGACAATGTAACAACAGAACTAATTTGACAAAAGGAATAACAAACATTGTTACAAATGAAGGAGAAAACAGTGAGGAAATTACAAGTTCCATGAAGCCTCCCCATTGGCGATAACGGAAATGCCAGAACGAAAGCCACAACTCTAGTTTGCGCAATCCTTCCACCGTGGTGGCACCTGATGACAACCACCACGCCCTAATGGCTAAGTACCGTTCCTCGGATTGTTGCGTTGAAGTGGCGTTCTTGTACTGCTTACATAGCACACGATGTTGATCCTGCAAGTCTCCTCGAATATCTGCCTTTGTATGCTTTTCCATGGATTGAGTCCAGTGAAAAAGACATGTCCTTTCACGGTTGAGCATTGGTACGGAAATATCCCCCGATCCATACACCGTCCTCACCGCATTCCAGTTTGCTTGCGCGCTGTCTGCCATGAAGCCCTTGAATTGCGTCCTAGCCACACCATGTCGTTCTACAACTGAATTGAGGTTTGTCCAAAAAAGAACCTGCGCTGCGCAATCCTCAGATTGCATGTCACAACAAGCGATTGTCATCACACGACAGAATCCGGAGTCATAAACGTGACACGCCATGGTCGTCCAATCTTTTACACGCTTAACGTGATCAAACATGATCCATGCTTCCTCAAGGTCTCCTCCAGATTGCATTCGCTTCACCAAATCGACTCCACTCCCTGGCCCCACTTCAGACATTTTGAAAAGGAATACCTTATCTATGTCGGTCCCTTGACCTGGGAATTTGCTCTCCTGCACAAAAGCCCATGTGCTTGACCCCCTCAACCTAGTAATGCTATCTAGCACTCCGAATTTACGCAAGAACTTGAAGGAAGTTACCTCATTCCTTATGCTCGGGGAGCTTAAGTATTTGCATTTCTCGAGTACGGGAATAAGGGAGGCAAGGTCCATACTCTTCGGTTGCATTCCGTCAGGACATAGAAGAAGACCTCCTAGGAGCTCCTTTGTTGCCTCTAGGACTATAGCGGAATTCGTGGCAGAAGGAGTCCGTTCCAATTGCTCCCCAATAAGAGTACGTGATATGGATTTCATATCTCTGAGTTCACCATCCTTAACCGGATGCTCGTGATGACCAAGATGGACGTATGCCCTACTGAAAGTGCACTTGCCTGCAACGTAATACACGTGTACATTACAACGCGCCACACAAGCAGGAGGCTCCTTACAAATTTTGCATACAAGCGTGGAACCAGGCGGATGTGGTTGTCCAACATCTAGTGGTAGCGGAGATAGTCCTTCCCACTCTAATTCATTTACATCTCTCATTCTGTGAACTCGATGAAGGAAGTCGCATTCAGTATTCACACAACGAAGATGTCCCACGCAAACGGATTTGCGGAACGACAAGCCCATTGGATTGACTATATTCGTGGTCACCGTCTTTGACCAGACGTGTCCATCGTAACGCTTGTCCATCCCCGACATTTGTTTCGCTGAAGAGACGGTACTACTGTTATCAAGAGCAGGCAATTCAAATATGACATCGCCATTAAACGATGGAGGCAATACAGTCACTTTATGAATTTGAATATTACCGTAGTCTATTTTAGACAAAACGTTCCTACATCCTTTCAATGTACGCAGTCCCCTCAGGCAATTAACTACCGATGTTGCTGAATCATCCGATTGACCTAGGGTAGGCGACTCGATTGAATTCAATACGCGAGAAGGTGGCAATGACCTCGGCAATGACTCTACCGAAGATGAAGTCTTCATAGTAAATCGTGTTACTGGAGAAATCCCGTCGGAGTCAGAGTTGAGATTGGTGACCATGTCTGCAAAACTTTCTAGCTTGACATTGGTCAAAGGCGGAGTTTGAAATCTAGAAGCGGAGGACCCAGGAAAACTTCCCGTATCCGTAGGCTTGGACTCAATGGCAATAGGCACTCCGTAGGCTCGATAACTACCAGGTTTCAAGTTCCACAGAATATCCAAGGCCCCAACTTCCGGCATCTGCCCAACACTGTGACAAAGGTTACCAGACTCATTTTCAAAGACCTCTTCATCTACATGAATGGAATCAAGCCTAAAGTGAAATCTGAGGGACAATCTTAAAGCCGAAACAACGGCAAGCCCATCTGTTCCTACTGGGAAAATTACAGGCACACCTTCATCGTTAGCTCGGATGACCACCATATGTATATACTCCTCCATGATGGATAAACTGAATTGAATTAGTGAACACCAGGAGTCTAAGGTACGTTTTGCAGTGAACTAAATCTGAAGTTTGAAGTCGAAGAAGAACTTCAATATAAGAAAATAAACACCCCTCCAAATCAAGAGAAAGAAGAAGGAATTCGGCACCATTGATATATCTGGATCAATTCGAACTTTCTAACGGATATATGCAACCTGTGGATCATAACATAGTTAGTCTCCATATTTGTTGATGAGTAGAGGTCCTCATCAAATGGCGGCGACTAGCATTAATACTCATAACCGTATATTTGTTGTCCTCAATGAAACAGTACTCCTCATGTGTAAATGCAGTAAAGAGGCTTGTTTTAAATAACTAAATTTTACTGTCTGGGATCCATCCTACCTAGTTATATAATGTCGTTTATTTTATGCACGGAATCCCTGATTAATAATGTGACCGCCAATGACTTATCCCGCAAATGATATGATTTATACCAATGGATACTACATATTTTAACTGGAAAAGCTATGTACAATTGAAATCACAAAACTAAGCATTGCGGAGAAGTGGCAACATAAAGATTCCTTAGACAATAATCGTTATTAGATGCACATGGGAGATATGAAGGTAGAACTGTAGAAGGTCTATGGTGCTAAATGAATTAACTAAACGATGCCAACATGCATGGGATCCACATGAAGGAATGTCATAGGGAACATGCTTAACCTACAAAGAGTCTCCTCGAAAAGAATTACATGATTTGGAAGCACTTCCAATTCCATCAATTTTTGGGAAGCCCTGACCACAGCATAAAATGACAGTGACTAGTATGGTTAAATACAGTAAGACACGTAGAGGGTTTCTAATAAAGAACATGTGACTATTGATAGAATAATAGAGCTGAATCCAACATAGTTTACTTCATACAGATAATGGAATATAGTGAATTACCAAATATCATCCATTGTGGGGGGTTTAGGGTTTAGGGGGCATTGAAATGAAGCATGACTCAGAGTTACATTGTGCAGGATTCGATATACCACATATGCACATATTAGGAGGTTGTCCATTGGGTTGACAACAGATTACCACATTTTCTAAACATTCAAATATATGCGTCGAATTCCACAGAGTTCCTATAATAATGAAAAGACTAGGGCTAGGTTGTAATTCCACTCGTCATCGACGGAAAATTTACTAAAAGAAATTTGACATGTTTTACCTCCCCAGAATTCATTTCCAGTGCCCAGATGCTCCTCATTTGGACCTCTTACCATATTTATGATTTACAGTTAAATAGCGGAAATACTTCAAGGCGTTGAAAAATCCAAATTTCATGAAGGTACCATGAGACCTCGATCCCCAAATATATTAGAAATACCCTCCTAACTACCATCTTCAATGAAGTTCGGCTCCAACAAAGTCTTAAGTAGTCTTGTAACGAAGAAGGAAGGAAGTATCTCATCCAGTTTGACTTGGGCTCCGTCCCCCATCGACATTGCCTCTTGCCGCCGTCTCTCAGGGTCGCCTTGCACCTTCTGTACCCTAAGGGACAGAATTTGCACCGCCTTCTCCCCTTTGACTCACTTCGGTCACTCTCCACGGCGAATCTGGAAGCTCTCAAAGTGTATGCTCAACTGGACAATCGCCGCTCTTGTATCAAGCTGTACAATCTGCGTTATGGCGGACCGGAAT
Source organism: Rhytidiadelphus loreus (assembly GCA_947034895.1). NCBI lineage: Eukaryota > Viridiplantae > Streptophyta > Bryopsida > Hypnales > Hylocomiaceae > Rhytidiadelphus > Rhytidiadelphus loreus. The sequence continues at coordinate 31,713,362 of OX344761.1, forward strand.
TTGCGGTCGAAGAGGGGCCAACTTGGAATCACGGAAGCGGGACGTGATGCATCCAACTGGAATCGGGAGGTACGTTCTCGTTCTCTGAGGCTTGATTCAATTTTCGTCGGTTTCGGAATCATCATCGCCGTGTTCTGAGTGAAGCTAGGTGGCCAGCTCCTTCCCCGCGGGTAAGAAATCCACGCTGTTGGCCTCAAATCGGGGCCACCGATGATTGTGAGGCCGATTTGGTTATCATTTGGTGGGGTACCGCCTGTAAGGCCAGCTCCCCAAGCTCACGGATCCCAAACAGTTGGTCTCGGTTGACCACCGATTATGGTGTTTTCGTTTTGGTATTCATTTGGTGGGGTGCAGCACTCTAGGCCAGCACCCCTTGGTCTCGGCCGCGATATCACCTTGATGGTCTTGCCCGTAGAAACCCTTGCTTGTATATGCGGTTTGGTTTTCGTTTGGTGGGGTGCAGCACTAAAGGCCAGCTCCCCTACATCCCGGCCCCGAGGGCTTGAGGTTCAGGCTGTTGGGCTTGCCCGTGGCGACCCTTGCTTGTGTCTGCGGTTTGGTTTTCATTTGGTGGCGTGCAGCTTGTAAGGCCAGGTCCCCAAGGTCTCGGCCCCGAGGGCATGAAGTTCAACCTGTTGGGCTTGCTCGTGGGGACCCTTTGTTGTGTATGCGTTTTGGTTTTCATTTGGTGGGGTGCAGCTTGTAAGGCCAGCTCCCCTAGGTCTCGGCCCCGAGGGCATGAGGTTCAACCTGTTGGGCTTGCCCGTAGGGACCCTTTGTTGTGTATGCGTTTTGGTTTTCATTTGGTGGGGTGCAGCATTGAAGGCCAGCTCCCCAAGGTCTCGGCCCCGAGGGCATGAAGTTCAACCTGTTGGGCTTGCCCGTGGGGACCCTTTGTTGTGTATGCGTTTTGGTTTTCATTTGGTGGGGTGCAGCTTGTAAGGCCAGCTCCCCTAGGTCTCGGCCCCGAGGGCATGAAGTTCAACCTGTTGGGCTTGCCCGTGGGGACCCTTTGCATGTGTATGCGGTTTGGTTTTCATTTGGTGGCGTGCAGCTTGTAAGGCCAGCTCCCCAAGGTCTCGGCCCCGAGGGCATGAAGTTCAACCTGTTGGGCTTGCCCGTGGGGACCCTTTGTTGTGTATGCGTTTTGGTTTTCATTTGGTGGGGTGCAGCTTGTAAGGCCAGCTCCCCTAGGTCTCGGCCCCGAGGGCATGAGGTTCAGCCTGTTGGGCTTGCCCGTGGGGAGCTTTGCATGTGTATGCGGTTTGGTTTTCATTTGGTGGCGTGCAGCTTGTAAGGCCAGGTCCCCAAGGTCTCGGCCACGAGGGCATGAAGTTCAACCTGTTGGGCTTGCCCGTGGGGACCCTTTCTTGTGTATGCGTTTTGGTTTTCAATTGGTGGGGTGCAGCATTGAAGGCCAGCTCCCCAAGGTCTCGGCCCCGAGGGCATGAAGTTCAACCTGTTGGGCTTGCCCGTGGGGACCCTTGCATGTATATGCGTTTTGGTTTTCATTTGGTGTGGTGCAGCATTGAAGGCTAGCTCCCCAAGGTCTCGGCCCCGAGGGCATGAAGTTCAACCTGTTGGGCTTGCCCGTGGGGACCCTTGCATGTATATGCGTTTTGGTTTTCATTTGGTGGGGTGCAGCATTGAAGGCTAGCTCCCCAAGGTCTCGGCCCCGAGGGCATGAAGTTCAGCCTGTTGGGCTTGCCCGTGGGGACCCTTGCATGTATATGCGTTTTGGTTTTCATCTGGTGGGGTGCAGCATTGAAGGCTAGCTCCCCAAGGTCTCGGCCCCGAGGGCATGAAGTTCAGCTTGTTGGGCTTGCCCGTGGGGACCCTTGCATGTATATGCGTTTTGGTTTTCATTTGGTGGGGTGCAGCATTGAAGGCTAGCTCCCCAAGGTCTCGGCCCCGAGGGCATGAAGTTCAGCCTGTTGGGCTTGCCCGTGGGGACCCTTGCATGTATATGCGTTTTGGTTTTCATTTGGTGGGGTGCAGCATTGAAGGCTAGCTCCCCAAGGTCTCGGCCCCGAGGGCATGAAGTTCAACCTGTTGGGCTTGCCCGTGGGGACCCTTTCTTGTGTATGCGTTTTGGTTTTCATTTGGTGGGGTGCAGCATTGAAGGCCAGCTCCCCAAGGTCTCGGCCCCGAGGGCATGAAGTTCAACCTGTTGGGCTTGCCCGTGGGGACCCTTGCATGTATATGCGTTTTGGTTTTCATTTGGTGGGGTGCAGCATTGAAGGCTAGCTCCCCAAGGTCTCGGCCCCGAGGCATGAAGTTCAACCTGTTGGGCTTGCCCGTGGGGACCCTTGCATGTATATGCGTTTTGGTTTTCATTTGGTGGGGTGCAGCATTGAAGGCTAGCTCCCCAAGGTCTCGGCCCCGAGGGCATGAAGTTCAACCTGTTGGGCTTGCCCGTGGGGACCCTTGCATGTATATGCGTTTTGGTTTTCATCTGGTGGGGTGCAGCATTGAAGGCTAGCTCCCCAAGGTCTCGGCCCCGAGGGCATGAAGTTCAGCTTGTTGGGCTTGCCCGTGGGGACCCTTGCATGTATATGCGTTTTGGTTTTCATTTGGTGGGGTGCAGCATTGAAGGCTAGCTCCCCAAGGTCTCGGCCCCGAGGGCATGAAGTTCAACCTGTTGGGCTTGCCCGTGGGGACCCTTTGTTGTGTATGCGTTTTGGTTTTCATTTGGTGGGGTGCAGCATTGAAGGCCAGCTCCCCAAGGTCTCGGCCCCGAGGGCATGAGGTTCAACCTGTTGGGCTTGCCCGTGGGGACCCTTGCATGTATATGCGTTTTGGTTTCCATTTGGTAGGGTGCAGCATTGAAGGCCAGCTCCCCAAGGTCTCGGCCCCGAGGGCATGAAGTTCAACCTGTTGGGCTTGCCCGTGGGGACCCTTTCTTGTGTATGCGGTTTGGTTTTCATTTGGTGGGGTGCAGCTTGTAAGGCCAGCTCCCCAAGGTCTCGGCCCCGAGGGCATGAAGTTCAACCTGTTGGGCTTGCCCGTGGGGACCCTTTGTTGTGTATGCGTTTTGGTTTTCATTTGGTGGGGTGCAGCTTGTAAGGCCAGCTCCCCTAGGTCTCGGCCCCGAGGGCATGAGGTTCAGCCTGTTGGGCTTGCCCGTGGGGAGCTTTGCATGTGTATGCGGTTTGGTTTTCATTTGGTGGCGTGCAGCTTGTAAGGCCAGGTCCCCAAGGTCTCGGCCACGAGGGCATGAAGTTCAACCTGTTGGGCTTGCCCGTGGGGACCCTTTCTTGTGTATGCGTTTTGGTTTTCATTTGGTGGGTGCAGCATTGAAGGCCAGCTCCCCAAGGTCTCGGCCACGAGGGCATGAAGTTCAACCTGTTGGGCTTGCCCGTAGGGACCCTTTGTTGTGTATGCGTTTGGGTTTTCATTTGGTGTGGTGCAGCATTGAAGGCCAGCTCCCCTAGGTCTCGGCCCCGAGGGCATGAGGTTCAGCCTGTTGGGCTTGCCCGTGGGGAGCTTTGCATGTGTATGCGGTTTGGTTTTCATTTGGTGGCGTGCAGCTTGTAAGGCCAGGTCCCCAAGGTCTCTGCCCCGAGGGCATGAAGTTCAACCTGTTGGGCTTGCCCGTGGGGACCCTTGCATGTATATGCGTTTTGGTTTTCATTTGGTGGGGTGCAGCATTGAAGGCTAGCTCCCCAAGGTCTCAGCCCCGAGGGCATGAAGTTCAGCTTGTTGGGCTTGCCCGTGGGGACCCTTGCATGTATATGCGTTTTGGTTTTCATTTGGTGGGGTGCAGCATTGAAGGCTAGCTCCCCAAGGTCTCGGCCCCGAGGGCATGAAGTTCAACCTGTTGGGCTTGCCCGTGGGGACCCTTGCATGTATATGCGTTTTGGTTTTCATTTGGTGGGGTGCAGCATTGAAGGCTAGCTCCCCAAGGTCTCAGCCCCGAGGGCATGAAGTTCAGCTTGTTGGGCTTGCCCGTGGGGACCCTTGCATGTATATGCGTTTTGGTTTTCATTTGGTGGGGTGCAGCATTGAAGGCTAGCTCCCCAAGGTCTCGGCCCCGAGGGCATGAAGTTCAACCTGTTGGGCTTGCCCGTGGGGACCCTTGCATGTATATGCGTTTTGGTTTTCATTTGGTGGGGTGCAGCATTGAAGGCTAGCTCCCCAAGGTCTCGGCCCCGAGGGCATGAAGTTCAGCCTGTTGGGCTTGCCCGTGGGGACCCTTGCATGTATATGCGTTTTGGTTTTCATTTGGTGGGGTGCAGCATTGAAGGCTAGCTCCCCAAGGTCTCGGCCCCGAGGGCATGAAGTTCAGCCTGTTGGGCTTGCCCGTGGGGACCCTTGCATGTATATGCGTTTTGGTTTTCATTTGGTGGGGTGCAGCATTGAAGGCTAGCTCCCCAAGGTCTCGGCCCCGAGGGCATGAAGTTCAACCTGTTGGGCTTGCCCGTGGGGACCCTTTGTTGTGTATGCGTTTTGGTTTTCATTTGGTGGGGTGCAGCTTGTAAGGCCAGCTCCCCTAGGTCTCGGCCCCGAGGGCATGAGGTTCAGCCTGTTGGGCTTGCCCGTGGGGAGCTTTGCATGTGTATGCGGTTTGGTTTTCATTTGGTGGCGTGCAGCTTGTAAGGCCAGGTCCCCAAGGTCTCGGCCACGAGGGCATGAAGTTCAACCTGTTGGGCTTGCCCGTGGGGACCCTTTCTTGTGTATGCGTTTTGGTTTTCATTTGGTGGGTGCAGCATTGAAGGCCAGCTCCCCAAGGTCTCGGCCACGAGGGCATGAAGTTCAACCTGTTGGGCTTGCCCGTAGGGACCCTTTGTTGTGTATGCGTTTGGGTTTTCATTTGGTGTGGTGCAGCATTGAAGGCCAGCTCCCCTAGGTCTCGGCCCCGAGGGCATGAGGTTCAGCCTGTTGGGCTTGCCCGTGGGGAGCTTTGCATGTGTATGCGGTTTGGTTTTCATTTGGTGGCGTGCAGCTTGTAAGGCCAGGTCCCCAAGGTCTCTGCCCCGAGGGCATGAAGTTCAACCTGTTGGGCTTGCCCGTGGGGACCCTTTCTTGTATATGCGTTTTAGTTTTCATTTGGTGGGGTGCAGCACTGAAGGCTAGCTCCCCAAGGTCTCGGCCCCGAGGGCATGAGGTTCAGCCTGTTGGGCTTGCCCGTGGGGACCCTTGCATGTATATGCGTTTTGGTTTTCATTTGGTGGGGTGCAGCATTGAAGGCTAGCTCCCCAAGGTCTCGGCCCCGAGGGCATGAAGTTCAACCTGTTGGGCTTGCCCGTGGGGACCCTTGCATGTATATGCGTTTTGGTTTTCATTTGGTGGGGTGCAGCATTGAAGGCTAGCTCCCCAAGGTCTCAGCCCCGAGGGCATGAAGTTCAGCTTGTTGGGCTTGCCCGTGGGGACCCTTGCATGTATATGCGTTTTGGTTTTCATTTGGTGGGGTGCAGCATTGAAGGCTAGCTCCCCAAGGTCTCGGCCCCGAGGGCATGAAGTTCAACCTGTTGGGCTTGCCCGTGGGGACCCTTGCATGTATATGCGTTTTGGTTTTCATTTGGTGGGGTGCAGCATTGAAGGCTAGCTCCCCAAGGTCTCGGCCCCGAGGGCATGAAGTTCAGCCTGTTGGGCTTGCCCGTGGGGACCCTTGCATGTATATGCGTTTTGGTTTTCATTTGGTGGGGTGCAGCATTGAAGGCTAGCTCCCCAAGGTCTCGGCCCCGAGGGCATGAAGTTCAACCTGTTGGGCTTGCCCGTGGGGACCCTTGCATGTATATGCGTTTTGGTTTTCATCTGGTGGGGTGCAGCATTGAAGGCTAGCTCCCCAAGGTCTCGGCCCCGAGGGCATGAAGTTCAGCTTGTTGGGCTTGCCCGTGGGGACCCTTGCATGTATATGCGTTTTGGTTTTCATTTGGTGGGGTGCAGCATTGAAGGCTAGCTCCCCAAGGTCTCGGCCCCGAGGGCATGAAGTTCAGCCTGTTGGGCTTGCCCGTGGGGACCCTTGCATGTATATGCGTTTTGGTTTTCATTTGGTGGGGTGCAGCATTGAAGGCTAGCTCCCCAAGGTCTCGGCCCCGAGGGCATGAAGTTCAACCTGTTGGGCTTGCCCGTGGGGACCCTTTCTTGTGTATGCGTTTTGGTTTTCATTTGGTGGGGTGCAGCATTGAAGGCCAGCTCCCCAAGGTCTCGGCCCCGAGGGCATGAAGTTCAACCTGTTGGGCTTGCCCGTGGGGACCCTTGCATGTATATGCGTTTTGGTTTTCATTTGGTGGGGTGCAGCATTGAAGGCTAGCTCCCCAAGGTCTCGGCCCCGAGGCATGAAGTTCAACCTGTTGGGCTTGCCCGTGGGGACCCTTGCATGTATATGCGTTTTGGTTTTCATTTGGTGGGGTGCAGCATTGAAGGCTAGCTCCCCAAGGTCTCGGCCCCGAGGGCATGAAGTTCAACCTGTTGGGCTTGCCCGTGGGGACCCTTGCATGTATATGCGTTTTGGTTTTCATTTGGTGGGGTGCAGCATTGAGGGCTAGCTCCCCAAGGTCTCGGCCCCGAGGGCATGAAGTTCAGCCTGTTGGGCTTGCCCGTGGGGACCCTTGCATGTATATGCGTTTTGGTTTTCATTTGGTGGGGTGCAGCATTGAAGGCTAGCTCCCCAAGGTCTCGGCCCCGAGGGCATGAAGTTCAACCTGTTGGGCTTGCCCGTGGGGACCCTTTGTTGTGTATGCGTTTTGGTTTTCATTTGGTGGGGTGCAGCTTGTAAGGCCAGCTCCCCTAGGTCTCGGCCCCGAGGGCATGAGGTTCAGCCTGTTGGGCTTGCCCGTGGGGACCCTTTGCATGTGTATGCGGTTTGGTTTTCATTTGGTGGCGTGCAGCTTGTAAGGCCAGCTCCCCAAGGTCTCGGCCCCGAGGGCATGAAGTTCAACCTGTTGGGCTTGCCCGTGGGGACCCTTTGTTGTGTATGCGTTTTGGTTTTCATTTGGTGGGGTGCAGCTTGTAAGGCCAGCTCCCCTAGGTCTCGGCCCCGAGGGCATGAGGTTCAGCCTGTTGGGCTTGCCCGTGGGGAGCTTTGCATGTGTATGCGGTTTGGTTTTCATTTGGTGGCGTGCAGCTTGTAAGGCCAGGTCCCCAAGGTCTCGGCCACGAGGGCATGAAGTTCAACCTGTTGGGCTTGCCCGTGGGGACCCTTTCTTGTGTATGCGTTTTGGTTTTCATTTGGTGGGTGCAGCATTGAAGGCCAGCTCCCCAAGGTCTCGGCCACGAGGGCATGAAGTTCAACCTGTTGGGCTTGCCCGTAGGGACCCTTTGTTGTGTATGCGTTTGGGTTTTCATTTGGTGTGGTGCAGCATTGAAGGCCAGCTCCCCTAGGTCTCGGCCCCGAGGGCATGAGGTTCAGCCTGTTGGGCTTGCCCGTGGGGAGCTTTGCATGTGTATGCGGTTTGGTTTTCATTTGGTGGCGTGCAGCTTGTAAGGCCAGGTCCCCAAGGTCTCTGCCCCGAGGGCATGAAGTTCAACCTGTTGGGCTTGCCCGTGGGGACCCTTTCTTGTATATGCGTTTTAGTTTTCATTTGGTGGGGTGCAGCATTGAAGGCTAGCTCCCCAAGGTCTCGGCCCCGAGGGCATGAGGTTCAGCCTGTTGGGCTTGCCCGTGGGGACCCTTGCATGTATATGCGTTTTGGTTTTCATTTGGTGGGGTGCAGCATTGAAGGCCAGCTCCCCAAGGTCTCGGCCCCGAGGGCATGAAGTTCAACCTGTTGGGCTTGCCCGTGGGGACCCTTGCATGTATATGCGTTTTGGTTTTCATTTGGTGGGGTGCAGCATTGAAGGCTAGCTCCCCAAGGTCTCAGCCCCGAGGGCATGAAGTTCAGCTTGTTGGGCTTGCCCGTGGGGACCCTTGCATGTATATGCGTTTTGGTTTTCATTTGGTGGGGTGCAGCATTGAAGGCTAGCTCCCCAAGGTCTCGGCCCCGAGGGCATGAAGTTCAACCTGTTGGGCTTGCCCGTGGGGACCCTTGCATGTATATGCGTTTTGGTTTTCATTTGGTGGGGTGCAGCATTGAAGGCTAGCTCCCCAAGGTCTCGGCCCCGAGGGCATGAAGTTCAGCCTGTTGGGCTTGCCCGTGGGGACCCTTGCATGTATATGCGTTTTGGTTTTCATTTGGTGGGGTGCAGCATTGAAGGCTAGCTCCCCAAGGTCTCGGCCCCGAGGGCATGAAGTTCAACCTGTTGGGCTTGCCCGTGGGGACCCTTGCATGTATATGCGTTTTGGTTTTCATTTGGTGGGGTGCAGCATTGAAGGCCAGCTCCCCAAGGTCTCGGCCCCGAGGGCATGAAGTTCAACCTGTTGGGCTTGCCCGTGGGGACCCTTGCATGTATATGCGTTTTGGTTTTCATTTGGTGGGGTGCAGCATTGAAGGCTAGCTCCCCAAGGTCTCGGCCCCGAGGGCATGAAGTTCAACCTGTTGGGCTTGCCCGTGGGGACCCTTGCATGTATATGCGTTTTGGTTTTCATTTGGTGGGGTGCAGCATTGAAGGCTAGCTCCCCAAGGTCTCGGCCCCGAGGGCATGAAGTTCAGCCTGTTGGGCTTGCCCGTGGGGACCCTTGCATGTATATGCGTTTTGGTTTTCATTTGGTGGGGTGCAGCATTGAAGGCTAGCTCCCCAAGGTCTCGGCCCCGAGGGCATGAAGTTCAACCTGTTGGGCTTGCCCGTGGGGACCCTTGCATGTATATGCGTTTTGGTTTTCATTTGGTGGGGTGCAGCATTGAAGGCTAGCTCCCCAAGGTCTCGGCCCCGAGGGCATGAAGTTCAACCTGTTGGGCTTGCCCGTGGGGACCCTTGCATGTATATGCGTTTTGGTTTTCATTTGGTGGGGTGCAGCATTGAAGGCTAGCTCCCCAAGGTCTCGGCCCCGAGGGCATGAAGTTCAACCTGTTGGGCTTGCCCGTGGGGACCCTTGCATGTATATGCGTTTTGGTTTTCATTTGGTGGGGTGCAGCATTGAAGGCCAGCTCCCCAAGGTCTCGGCCACGAGGGCATGAAGTTCAACTTGTTGGGCTTGCCCGTGGGGACCCTTGCATGTATATGCGTTTTGGTTTTCATTTGGTGGGGTGCAGCATTGAAGGCCAGCTCCCCAAGGTCTCGGCCCCGAGGGCATGAAGTTCAACCTGTTGGGCTTGCCCGTGGGGACCCTTGCATGTATATGCGTTTTGGTTTTCATTTGGTGGGGTGCAGCATTGAAGGCTAGCTCCCCAAGGTCTCGGCCCCGAGGGCATGAAGTTCAACCTGTTGGGCTTGCCCGTGGGGACCCTTGCATGTATATGCGTTTTGGTTTTCATTTGGTGGGGTGCAGCATTGAAGGCCAGCTCCCCAAGGTCTCGGCCCCGAGGGCATGAAGTTCAACCTGTTGGGCTTGCCCGTGGGGACCCTTGCATGTATATGCGTTTTGGTTTTCATTTGGTGGGGTGCAGCATTGAAGGCTAGCTCCCCAAGGTCTCGGCCCCGAGGGCATGAAGTTCAACCTGTTGGGCTTGCCCGTGGGGACCCTTGCATGTATATGCGTTTTGGTTTTCATTTGGTGGGGTGCAGCATTGAAGGCTAGCTCCCCAAGGTCTCGGCCCCGAGGGCATGAGGTTCAGCCTGTTGGGCTTGCCCGTGGGGACCCTTGCATGTATATGCGTTTTGGTTTTCATTTGGTGGGGTGCAGCATTGAAGGCCAGCTCCCCAAGGTCTCGGCCCCGAGGGCATGAAGTTCAACCTGTTGGGCTTGCCCGTGGGGACCCTTGCATGTATATGCGTTTTGGTTTTCATTTGGTGGGGTGCAGCATTGAAGGCTAGCTCCCCAAGGTCTCAGCCCCGAGGGCATGAAGTTCAGCTTGTTGGGCTTGCCCGTGGGGACCATTGCATGTATATGCGTTTTGGTTTTCATTTGGTGGGGTGCAGCATTGAAGGCTAGCTCCCCAAGGTCTCGGCCCCGAGGGCATGAAGTTCAACCTGTTGGGCTTGCCCGTGGGGACCCTTGCATGTATATGCGTTTTGGTTTTCATTTGGTGGGGTGCAGCATTGAAGGCTAGCTCCCCAAGGTCTCGGCCCCGAGGGCATGAAGTTCAGCCTGTTGGGCTTGCCCGTGGGGACCCTTGCATGTATATGCGTTTTGGTTTTCATTTGGTGGGGTGCAGCATTGAAGGCTAGCTCCCCAAGGTCTCGGCCCCGAGGGCATGAAGTTCAACCTGTTGGGCTTGCCCGTGGGGACCCTTGCATGTATATGCGTTTTGGTTTTCATTTGGTGGGGTGCAGCATTGAAGGCCAGCTCCCCAAGGTCTCGGCCCCGAGGGCATGAAGTTCAACCTGTTGGGCTTGCCCGTGGGGACCCTTGCATGTATATGCGTTTTGGTTTTCATTTGGTGGGGTGCAGCATTGAAGGCTAGCTCCCCAAGGTCTCGGCCCCGAGGGCATGAAGTTCAACCTGTTGGGCTTGCCCGTGGGGACCCTTGCATGTATATGCGTTTTGGTTTTCATTTGGTGGGGTGCAGCATTGAAGGCTAGCTCCCCAAGGTCTCGGCCCCGAGGGCATGAAGTTCAGCCTGTTGGGCTTGCCCGTGGGGACCCTTGCATGTATATGCGTTTTGGTTTTCATTTGGTGGGGTGCAGCATTGAAGGCTAGCTCCCCAAGGTCTCGGCCCCGAGGGCATGAAGTTCAACCTGTTGGGCTTGCCCGTGGGGACCCTTGCATGTATATGCGTTTTGGTTTTCATTTGGTGGGGTGCAGCATTGAAGGCTAGCTCCCCAAGGTCTCGGCCACGAGGGCATGAAGTTCAACCTGTTGGGCTTGCCCGTGGGGACCCTTGCATGTATATGCGTTTTGGTTTTCATTTGGTGGGGTGCAGCATTGAAGGCTAGCTCCCCAAGGTCTCGGCCCCGAGGGCATGAAGTTCAGCCTGTTGGGCTTGCCCGTGGGGACCCTTGCATGTATATGCGTTTTGGTTTTCATTTGGTGGGGTGCAGCATTGAAGGCCAGCTCCCCAAGGTCTCGGCCACGAGGGCATGAAGTTCAACCTGTTGGGCTTGCCCGTGGGGACCCTTGCATGTATATGCGTTTTGGTTTTCATTTGGTGGGGTGCAGCATTGAAGGCCAGCTCCCCAAGGTCTCGGCCCCGAGGGCATGAAGTTCAACCTGTTGGGCTTGCCCGTGGGGACCCTTGCATGTATATGCGTTTTGGTTTCCATTTGGTAGGGTGCAGCATTGAAGGCCAGCTCCCCAAGGTCTCGGCCCCGAGGGCATGAAGTTCAACCTGTTGGGCTTGCCCGTGGGGACCCTTTGCATGTGTATGCGGTTTGGTTTTCATTTGGTGGCGTGCAGCTTGTAAGGCCAGCTCCCCAAGGTCTCGGCCCCGAGGGCATGAAGTTCAACCTGTTGGGCTTGCCCGTGGGGACCCTTTGTTGTGTATGCGTTTTGGTTTTCATTTGGTGGGGTGCAGCTTGTAAGGCCAGCTCCCCTAGGTCTCGGCCCCGAGGGCATGAGGTTCAGCCTGTTGGGCTTGCCCGTGGGGAGCTTTGCATGTGTATGCGGTTTGGTTTTCATTTGGTGGCGTGCAGCTTGTAAGGCCAGCTCCCCAAGGTCTCGGCCACGAGGGCATGAAGTTCAACCTGTTGGGCTTGCCCGTGGGGACCGTTTCTTGTGTATGCGTTTTAGTTTTCATTTGGTGGGGTGCAGCACTGAAGGCCAGCTCCCCAAGGTCTCGGCCCCGAGGGCATGAAGTTCAACCTGTTGGGCTTGCCCGTGGGGACCCTTGCATGTATATGCGTTTTGGTTTTCATTTGGTGGGGTGCAGCTTGTAAGGCCAGCTCCCCTAGGTCTCGGCCCCGAGGGCATGAGGTTCAGCCTGTTGGGCTTGCCCGTGGGGACCCTTTGCATGTGTATGCGGTTTGGTTTTCATTTGGTGGCGTGCAGCTTGTAAGGCCAGCTCCCCAAGGTCTCGGCCCCGAGGGCATGAAGTTCAGCCTGTTGGGCTTGCCCGTGGGGACCCTTTGTTGTGTATGCGTTTTGGTTTTCATTTGGTGGCGTGCAGCTTGTAAGGCCAGGTCCCCAAGGTCTCGGCCCCGAGGGCATGAAGTTCAGCCTGTTGGGCTTGCCCGTGGGGACCCTTGCATGTATATGCGTTTTGGTTTTCATTTGGTGGGGTGCAGCTTGTAAGGCCAGCTCCCCTAGGTCTCGGCCCCGAGGGCATGAGTTTCAGCCTGTTGGGCTTGCCCGTGGGGACCCTTTCTTGTGTATGCGTTTTAGTTTTCATTTGGTGGGGTGCATCACTGAAGGCTAGCTCCCCAAGGTCTTGGCCCCCCATGTCTTGAAGTTCAGGCTGTTGGGATTGCCCGTGGGCCAACGGGTTTGTGTATGCGGTTCGGTTTTCATTTGGTGGGGTGCAGCCTGTGTGGCCACCGTCCATGAGGCACAGAGTCCACGCTGTTGAGCTTTGCTTTGGCTACCGGAGTTTATGTATGCGGATAGGTATTCATTTGTTGGGGTTTGGAACTGTGATGCTGCCTCAAGGGCCTGCTCAACGTCGTTTTGGAGTCCGCACTGTTGGACTCGCTCGGTGGCTTGATCTTTTTCATTTGGCTTACGGTGAGGTTGATTTGGTGATGTGCAGGAACGGATTCTCTCGTCTGAGATGGGACCAACTGTGGAGGTCCCCAAGCCCCCCCTTGTGGAAGAAGACTCTGAGGTTCAACCACTGGAGGTGGTGGACCGCGTCGAGACACTGGAGATGGATGTCCAGCTGCAGCCACTGGCGGTGGGGAACCAGCCACTAGAGGTGGAGGTCGAGCTCCTTCGGAACACGTCGACGGAGATGGGTGACCAAGTCCAGATTCCATCGCAACCACTAGTAAGTTCTGCGAGGCAACATGGAATACGAATTCAGGGTGTTAGTAGAGGCTTAGGGAGGCGTGTGAGTGGAGACAGGTCCAAGAGTTCTTCTATTGGATCAACAAACGATAGTGATTCGAATTCTCTAACTCATGAGACTATTGAGTACTGCACTTGTGATCATGCAGAATTAGAGGTGACATCCGCAGTTGACACGGATGCCGACATCCTGATATGGTGTTGTGGGCATTATAGACCATTGAACGACAAATGCGAATGTGGCATTTGAATGGGATTCTCATTTCTATTTTTATGTTTTATGAGACATATTTTAACAGCTTGATGTAGGAGTGTGGAATGACAACTATACATATAGCTACTTGTTACATTATAATAATCGCGCATGATATCCTACCTTGTCGCAGACCAGCTTAATGTCGAAGTCAATGTTGAAGCCCCCCACTATCACCGGTTCTGCGATGATGGAGGATCAGAGAAATCCCGAAATTATATTTGAATCAGACGAGGAAGATATGGATATTCCAGGAGTGGGGAAGGATGCAATGGAGGATGACATCAGGAAGTCACAAAAATTGGACACTGTTTCAATTCTCCACGGTTTGAGGTTGACATCCACGGAGGCATCCCGCATGAAGATCCCATTGTGCAGGCTTGTGCCTATGCCAATAGTGAGACCAACTTTGGCCTGCGACTTGACATTGTTGGAGCATCAGTTCACGGGGGGGTACGAAGAAGGGGCTCGAGTGTTTTATGTTTCTATCTCAAATGAAGATGGGGACGGTGAGGTATTCTCTGATGCAGAGAAGATTGAATGGGGATTATTGTGGAATTCCGTCAATGATGAATTCAACAACTTCTTGAGGTCTGATCCTGTGCTCAAGCATTTGGTGGATCAAAAGTTTTTCATTTGTGATGGAAACCACAGGAGAATTGCGTGGATGAACCACATCACTCGGCTACATGCCACGGACAGGAGTTGGCACATCAGTGTCGACTCTATCGTATTGGATACACGAGGATGTATTGGGGTTGCGATGCAAGCTATGCACGACATCAACAAGTGAGCTTCCCGTTGTCAATTCATATGATTGTTATATTTAGATTTCCAACTCTAATACTTTTTATTCTGGTTCGATGATCCTAATTGTAATGTCTTCTGAGATACAGGCATACAGAGAGCTATCATGTCAAAACCAATCTCGTACACACCCTCTTTCGAGTGCAGAAATACGGGACAATGGAACTAGACAAGTTCACTGAGTTACTCTCTGCCGAAGAGTTCAAGATCTATCAGAACAATACTCGATCTAAATGGTATACGGTGCCATTAGAGGTCTTCACTTCGTTCATCTTCAAGGTGAGCAACTGTCACTATTGGACTCATGTACAAGGTCTGTACATTTGATTCTCTTTCTCATTGTTCATGGGTGATATGCATTGTCTCAGCAAGAGATTTCGGCGGCGGCGGAGGTGGCTATTCGAAAATATAAAGAGGACATTTTGGCTGAGGATATGACGCCGGATGGAGTTGCCACGGCCATGAGGGTCTCCATCAAAGAATCGAACGAGAAGTACCAGAAAAAATTGTCCAAGATAGTGGCAGTCGCCAATCCCGCCCTAGGACCTGATTGGCTCTTGGAGGTATGTTGTAATCCGTACTTCATAGTTCACTTGTTGATTCTCTAAGATATAGATGGTGATTCATTACTTCTTCCCCAATTGATGCAGATCGAACGACACTGGAATCTATTTTCAGTTCCAGAGTTAACTCTAGAGAAGCTGCAAATGATGGCCACTGCAAATGCTACTGCGGAGTCAAAAGTGAAATGGCTGAAGTGGATGAATGCATCCGGCCCCACTAGAGAGGCGCGTCGGTTTCCACCTCGTCCCGTGAACGAGGAAAAGTTGGCATTGTTTCTGGCTAGGGCATGTTGGTACTCGGGGGTATGCATTCTATGAATCGTTTTTGATTCTGCCTCACTATTGTTTTATTTCATTTCTCTCTGATATGGATTTCTGATTGTAAATCTAACATCCGTGATACTGTATGTGATAGTTGGAAGAGGCGGCTTCCGAGTTGTTAGACTCTATAATGCGGGCAGATAATGTTCCTGTGAACATGTCCGTTCCAACTGAACCAGAAACACTGAAGGAATATATTGAGGGATGGAGAATGAAGGTGTGGGATATTGCCTACACGGGTATGTTTAGGGGGGGAGACGCTTACAAGAAGTCAGACAACTTCAAAGACTACAAGGGCGCAATGCTGGCGGTTCACCGTGTCATCTATAGGTATTTTTCACTCCTTCCTTCATGTACTTCCTTTACCGATTCTCCACGTTTGTACATGCTCAGGGTCCTTGGGATGGTAGTCTCGGTGCCGAGACCACTGAAATCAGTGCGTCACTCTTGCAACATGGGATGCTTGCTAAAACTTCCTTTCATTCATTTTACTCTAATTTAAACCCTCTTTGGTGGTTCATTCAATTATGCTTTAGAGTACGTGCTTTGTATGCTTCACTAAGTTCGGTGAGATGTCATCATATTGGTGTGCTTAATCCAAACAAGAATTTGTACGTTACATGTTCCATCATTGTCATCTTCCTTTTTATTTGCACAGGTATTTCAAGTTCGAGTTGTATGCCAAGAAGGCCATAGCCAAGGCTGACTTGCCACCATTCCTGACGGCTTGGTTGGATAGATCGAGGGATGACTGCATGTTTTCAGCATGGCAGCTCCGAAACTGGACCACTCCACATCTTCAAGCCTGCCCTTGGTACATTGAGTGCAACTTGGGATCCATTCCACCCGAGGAGGCACCTTTGTTCAAGACATTGAAGGAAACACCGGTTGTTGAGCCTGAATTCGATGAGTTTGCTGGACTTGATCCAGAAGCCCGATCGAAGGCCATTGCCAAACGGGATGCGTTTGACAAGAAGAAGGTGGAGAGGCTGGAGGAGGCAAAGAAGAAGACGGAGGATATAAAACTCAAGAGACTGGCAGCAAAGGCCGAGAAGGATCAAGAGAAGGCAAAAAAGAAGGGCAAGAAGAGGAAGGCTGAGACTCCCTTGCAGGAGCCAGCAACTAGCGCCGCAGACGTCAAGGACACATCGTCCAGCTTTTCGCTGACTCAGGATCGACTCGTTCATGGTCTTACGCCACCTATTCATCACTTGGATTCTGACCCAGCTATTGACGAATGCATTTTGAATATTTCGTTGCGGGGTCTAACCCGTGACAAGAAGGCCCTTCAAGCCGTCGAAGGCTTTTTATCCATGGTATTTCGGTTCTCTGGCTTATTTTCTATTGAATTCAATCCTTCACGGAACATGAATATGATATATGCCAATCTCATATTCTTTTTGTTCATCGCTTGTCTTATAATTTCAGTGTGTCTTCAAAACCGTTTTTGGAATTTTCCAAGTACTTAATCTCCTCTGAATGTTTTAATGCAGCATGCTGGCGATAAACAACGATACTTTGACGGAGTCCTGACTACAGAGTCCGCGGTCGACTTGATTCTTGTTGATGTTCCAGAAGGACTCCATGTGCCTACCGTATCTGCTCCTCTTGCATCGATTCCGACGTGGAACCACTTCTCTGATGACTGGTTGATTCCAGTCTTTGACTTTGCAGCTGGTTATCTACACGACAATGGAGCACTTATTGTGATGTACCCATCCTCTTCAAAGTCGCATAGGAGCCAACTTCTTGGATGCTGCAAAGAATATGGATTCAAGATTCTCGTGGATTGGTGGGGTATGAACCACCTTCACTTGACATCAGCAATTGATCCCAAGAAGACGGTAATAACCATTTCATATTCATTTTCGTCTTATTCCGAAATTCACCTAAACGATTGACTAATAAATGATTCTTTCTTGTTTCAGACCCAGCGGTTTTCAATCGCTCTTGTGGTCAAGAAATCTGGACCAAAAACGGAGGACGACTTCCCGTTCCAGCATGTTCCTTCACATGCGAAGGTCGGCGTCACCGTAGGCAAGGATGATTGCCTAAGGAACCTATGCTTCGCCGAGGAGGTCACCATGAATGGTGACAAACCATGGCGCGGTCCTAGAGAGAAGGCGTCGGGTTTCATGGCGATGCTTGTGGAAGGGTGCTGCGAACCTGGATCCGTTGTCGTCGACTGCACGGCAGCTACAGGTACATTTCAATGAGTATTAAATACATTCTTCTGTCACCTTCATTTTCTATTATTTGGAATACATCTCATAAATGTGACGGATGCGCAGGGACTAGCATTCTGGCTTGCCGAGCCACTGGACGTCATGTTTTAGCCTTCGAGGAAGATGAGGCTATCTTTGAGGCCCTTATCAAACCAGTCATTCGTCAAGCTCCGTTTCTTCCTACCGCAGACACACGCGGCGTTGATGCTGCAGTTGATTTGGATGAGGAAGAAGTGCCAGCACAACAGATTGTGAAGACTTCATTCTTCAGTAAGTAAGTCACACCGGTTCAGCTTCCTCATTGATTAATTTATTTGGGTCTAATTTACCCTTCATCTAATATATGGTTTACTTGATTGTATAGGCAAGCGGCAAAAGTGAGACGCGGCTCACATATTCCATTCTTCGAAAACCCTTCATTTTTTCCAAGTCCACCAAAACCGTTTCTACTTCCCGAATACGCGGAATCTCTTTCAAGGGATTATGTTGCCCTAAACCCTAGGCCTAGTTATAGGGCTACTCTTGTTGATCCTCGTGTTCTTCAGTTTATTGATGACTCCGCTGTTGAGTCGGATATGGAAACATCTGACAGTGAGGGCAGTTCCTTATCCTCTGACTAATGTTGAAGTCATAACTTGACATTACCGTTTTCATTTTGGTGACGCATATTACTTTTTTCATGTATTAAATTCGGATTATCTACAGGTTCACTTGAAGGGTACTCTGTAGTTGCATGATTGAATGGGCATTACATCTTTCTTGTTGAAGCTCTAATTATTATTAATCCGGTTATCCGCCTCACCTTACAGTCTATGACCTCTGTCTTGGTTTTCACTTATTATCCATAACTTGTTGTTCATTATGTTATGTAACAATGCAATTCAAGGAGATACAACCCGAATTCAAAATTGAAACCGGGACTGTCACTTCTGCATTTTATTTTAATATCACTGGTGCATTCTTCTGTAATTTGACAAACTCTAGTTATCTCTCGCTTCTTTCATTCGCGGAATAGGGGGAATAATAGAAGATTATGTATTTCAGATTAAACTTTAGTCCCTCTCGGGGTTCTGAATTTCTCTACCACAGTCTACGGACCTTTCCTTCAATTTCTAGTTTTCTAATTTCTGTCCCCACCAATGAATCATTGATTGCACTGAGCAAGACGAATGCACCCTAAACACTGATCTCGGTCCCGAGAGCTGGTCCTTCCCTCAACACAGTCTGCCCCCCAGTATAAATTCCAGGCTTCTACTTGATTTTCTTCACTAATGTGAAGGCGTGGACTACACGATGGCACATAGTATTACTATCGTAAATGGTTATCTTCTTAAAGCATATTGTCCGAGGTTGGTGCTGCCGGCCGCAGCCCCTCCTAGGGAGGTTGCGCAGCCCCTGGGCACCTCTTCCCAGGGAGGTTTCCCTCCCTACCGTAGCCCCTCCCGGGGATATTGCTGCCCCCAGAGAACCCATCGCATGGTTGGGCTGCGGGACAGCGCAAACACGCGGGGCTATGCTGCCTGGGGCAGCGCGTCCCGGGGACGGAGATGCCCCAAGGTAGCCCCATCCAGGGTTGCGCTAGCCCGCAGCAGCCCTTCGCGAGGTTTGTGCTGCCTTGGGGCAGCCCCTCCTGGGGTTTCTGTTGCCTTGGGGCAGAGCCTCCCGGGGACTGTGTTGCCTCGGGGCAGCCCCTTCCGGGGACAGTGCTGCCTTGGGGCAGCCCCTCGCGGGGTCTGTGCTGTTTGAGGGCAGCGCTTCGCGGGGGCTTTGCTGCCTTAGGGCAGCCCCTCGCGGGGACAGTGCTGCCTTGGGGCACCCCCTCGCGAGACGGTGCTGCCTTGGGGCAACGCCTCGCGGGGACAGTGCTGCCCTGGGGCAGCGTCTCGCGGGGACGGTGCTGCCCTGGGGCAGCGCCTCGCGGGGACAGTGCTGCCCTAGGGCAGCCCCTCGCGGGGACCGTGCTACCTAAGGGCACCCCCTCGCGAGACGGTGCTGCCTTTGGGCAGCCCTCCGCGGGGACGGTGATGCCCTAGGGCAGCGCCTCGCGGAGACAATGCTGTCTTTGGGCAGCCCTCCGCGGGGACGGTGCTCCCCTAGGGCAGCTCCTCGCGGGGACAGTGCTACCTTGGGGCAGCACCTCACGGGGACCGTGCTACCTTGGGGCACCCCCTCGCGAGACGGTGCTGCCTTTGGGCAGCCCTCCGCGGGGACGGTGCTCCCCTGGGGCAGCGCCTCGCGGGGACAGTGCTACCTTGGGGCAGCACCTCACGGGGACCGTGCTACCTTGGGGCACCCCCTCGCGAGACGGTGCTGCCTTTGGGCAGCGGCTCGTGGGGACGGTGCTGCCCTGGGGCAGCACCTCGCGGGGACGGTACTGCTTTGGCGTAGCCCCTTGCGGGACCTGTGCTACCATGGGGCAGTCCCTCGCGGGGACTGTACTACCCTGGGGCAACACCTCTTGGGGGGTCTGTTGTCTTAGGGCAGCCCCTCGCGGGGACGATGCTTCCTTGAGGCAACGCCTTGCGAAGGCTGTACTGTCCCCCCGCAGCGCTTCACGGGGGCTGTGCTACCCCCGGCTGCGCCTCGCGAGGAAAGTACTGCCCCCGGCAGCCCCTCGTGGGGACAGTACGGCCCCGCGGCATTACCTCGCGGGTTTAGTGCTTCCGTGGGGCAGCCCCTTCCAAGAGGTTGGGTTGTCCTGCGACAACCCCTCGCGGAAGCTTGCGCTGCCCTGTGGGTTTGTATCATCTTGGAAGGATAAGGTTATCTTCAAAGTTCATATCGCTCCGCGGGGATTGACTGGCTGTACTTTGTTGATAGAATTTTTGTGTAGTGCTGTTCAAACTATATATCTAGACGACACCACATATCCATTGTATGTTTTCTGAAGTCCTCGTTAACCAGTATGTCACTTCTTTCTTGATTCTTGTCAAGCCGACTACGTTTACAGTGTATACATCTTATTATCTAAGATTTGGTTTTCATGTTTGTGTAGGCGGAGGCGCAGAACAGTATTCGAGCAATGTCTGAGTTGTACAGGGCCTGCCAAAGCATAGGTCTTTGTAGGCCGAACTACAATGATTTTGCTACTGCTATACGGGGAAGAGATACACCCGGATATTTCCCCCCTTGTGAGTTATACACCCCATTTGCTAAATACTTGTCTTGGTCTTCAATTACTTGATATTGCACAATACGATGTTGAAGTAGGATCCAAATACAGCAGTTCAATATAGAGTAGCTGAAGCTCAATTACATGTACATGAACGTATTCCTAGCAATGCTTATTCACATTACTTGCTTGTCCAGGTTGTAAAACCGCTCCAACTTACAAACCGACTGTATAAGTTACATGTGCTGCTAGAGAAGAAAAATATCGTACAAGAACACCATCTTCTAACATTCATCGTGCATTTTTTTCAGCCAGATGACGCTATTGTCTATTACAACTTTTGAATTTTTTAATTATAATTCGCCACTGATCCCAACTCGCTTGATTTAGACTTTGTTTCCACAAATTTTGCACAAAATTCGTTTTGTGATCTACCTCTTCTTCAATTCATTAGTTCAAGAGTGATAATAGCCAATATCGATATATGGCGAAGAAAGTGTATGATGAATGTTATAACATGGTGAGCTTAAAGATTTGAAGACGTATTCAATTCTGTAGTGTACTTATATTCAAATCTTCTGAAATTTGTTGAATCTTGGAAGTTCCAAGACATGTGATTTGGGTTTCAAAAACCACCTATTTAATAAATTCCAAGGGCATGTTTTGTATAGTCCTACGTAGTGTTTTCTTACAATGTAGCCTTCATTCTCTACACACTATTCTCTGTTGGACATGGAGTTCCTGTTGGATTTTCTACAACGTGCTATTCATAATTATGGTGTATGCTTTTCTTCACGGAGGAATTCTCTGTGATTTTCTTTGTATTATTTAGCGTCACTTATGCATGCTTTTAATCTCGTTAGAAGACCCTACATTGATTTCATGCATCCAATATCATCCATTATTTTCATCCACTTCCCCGAGTTACATCCATGTCTTCCATCTACTTTCATCATCTACATTCATCCTTTTTTTTCATCCTTTTTTTTCATCCACTTTCATCATCTACATTCATTCATTTTTTTCATCCACTTTCATCCATTTTTTTAAACTTCGGGCATCCATTTTCTTAAGCACTTTCATTAGTTTACCATCAATCCTAAATTCAAAACTTCGGCTACAAAATCTCATCCATTTTACTGACCCTTCCATGTATTCTTTTTTTAACTTTCATAGATATTTTCCTAAACTTTTGTTCCAATTATCGTCCATTTTTTCCAATCTATTTGATCAAAAATTTCAAAATTGTCTCTTCCCGCTCACCAATCCCCGCTCCCTGCTCGCCGCTCGCCGCTCCCCGCTCACGTACCAACTTTCCCCCCGCAACGCATTAGTGCCTCACAAAATCAAACCCGCAACGCATCAGAGTCTCTCCCAAAAAAATCACAACAAATTTTTTTGGTTTGGAATGGAGTGTCACGCTCGTGGGTACCGATATGGGGGGGTCCCGCTGCTGCCACCCCAAGCAGGTACCCATCAGCGTGACATTTTTTTTTTTTTTTTTTAATTTCTTGTTTTCTCCCGCAAAAGTCAAGGGTTCGAGATTGGGATCTCGAGACAGTGAAACTACCACAATTTGAAATCCAAATTTTTGAATAGCTCAGGACCAGGAGCTTGGGACCAGGGTTGTCTTGTCTGACATATTTTTGGGTTTAGGCGTCGTGTATGACGTCTGACGTCGCGTGTCGCGTGTCACCAAGTGTCGAGTTTACTTGACATCGCATTGCGGAGGGGTAAAAAAATTTACCCCACGGTAAATAGATTTTGCCTACGTGGCAAAGTTTACAAAATGACGTGGAAAGCCAACTTCGGCGACTGCGGGTAGGGGCGCATGTACTTCAGCCTTGGGCGACCGCGGATGGGGGCACGTGCAAGTACAAATGGGGCGAGTACGGGTTCTAAAATTAGGGCGACCTCTGGTCCAAGGGGGCGACTGCTGGTCCAGGGGGGCGACCTCTGGTCCAAGGGGGCGACTTTTGGTCCAGGGGGGCGACTGCTGGTCCACGGGGGCGACCTCCTTGTTGCAATTGTCAAAAAACACTCAAAACTGCCATTTTTGTGCAAATTGCAAAGAGAAAAAAAATTTAGAATGGTATTTTTTTTCCATATGTTACCATAGGATCTTGCAATAGAATAGTTTGAGAATGCATGGAAAAAATTTCAGACATTTTGACCACATAGATTGCAAGATAAATGCATTCAAAGTGAAGAAATTGTGTTTTTTTGGCACAATGGCAAACTAGTTTAAGACTTCAAATCTTCTTAACTTAAATAGTTTGAATTGTAGATCTTGAATTTAGTTTTTTTTCATCATTCAAAATAGAGTTGAAAATATAGAAAAAATAAAAGTTTAAAATATAATGTAATTTTCATTATTTAAAAATTTATTTAGTAGAAGAAGGTATCATAGAGGGAAAAACTAAATCATTAATAGCTCTAAGATGGAATTAAAACTCACGAATTCCAATAGTGAGATTGTTCTAACAATCAATGTTGATTTGGTGGACCTATTTGTTTTGAATTTTTCTGAAAATTGAACTCAAAAACAAATCCTATACCTATATTTTACAAATCAATATTATAATTGCTTGCAAAACAAGATGCTCTACAACTTCTTGGCAACCTCTTCATATCATAAATCCAAATGAAATGAATAAAAGCTTTCCATATGAAAATAAAATAAAATATATGAGAAAAAAATTAATTTTTAATTCAAATTTTTCAAGATTTGTTTTTGTTCATCCAAATGATTTAATTTAGATCAAAGCTAATTGTTGTATAACTCTTGCTCCTAGGCACCAATTAAAATTAAAATTACATTCCTAGAAAGCTAATTTTTTTTTCCTATCTTTTCATAAAAATTTGACCATATAGGAACTTGGCCAAAATCCATTTTCCCCTTGTGAAGACAATGAGAATTTAGAGATTAACATCCTATCAGTGTATTATTTAATTTAACAAGTGGATTTTAAATTTGAACACCCTTTGAAGATTTGTATAAAAACATTCCTATTTGATTTTCTCTATTCTCTATGCATCATCATACTTATGTATAATTTACCACCTTCATCTAAAATTTAAAAATAGAGGAAAGAGATTTAAATTAGAGCTTCTCCTCTTGAATTACGCAAATCTCTAAAAGTCATCCTACTAGGGTATTATTTATGGAGTAGATTTTAAAATACAAAATAATAAAATGTAGATTTTAGAAAGAGCTTTCCATTTTGAATTTCACTATCTTCCAAGTATCATCAATTCATCATACTCATGTATTATTTACCACTTTAATTTCAAGCTTAAAAATGAGAAGAAAGAGATTTAAATAAGAATTATTCCATTTGATTTAATATATGCAATCTCAAATAATCATCCTATGGGAGTATTATTTATCAAATGTATTTCAAAATACAAAATAATGAATGGAGATATTTGCAATACCTTCCCCATTTAATTTTCTCGATTCTCCAAGCATCCTTGTACTCAACTACTTATGAATTATTTACCACATTTATCTCTAACTTAAAAATTAGAAGGAAGAGATTTGAATTAAAACTTCCCCTTTTGATTAATGCAAATCTCAAAGACTTATCCTATGGGTGTATTATTTATAAATTGTTTTTCAAGATACAAAATAATGAATGGAGATATTTGCAATACCTTCCCCATTTAATTTTCTTGATTCTCCAAGCATCCTTGTACTCAACTACTTATAAATTATTTACCACATTTATCTCTAACTTAAAAATTAGAAGGAAGAGATTTGGATTAAAACTTCCCCTTTTGATTTATGCAAATCTCAAAGACTTATCCTATGGGTGTATTATTTATAAATTGTTTTTCAAGATACAAAATAATGAATGGAGATATTTGCAATACCTTCCCCATTTAATTTTCTCGATTCTCCAAGCATCCTTGTACTCAACTACTTATGAATTATTTACCACATTTATCTCTAACTTAAAAATTAGAAGGAAGAGATTTGGATTAAAACTTCCCCTTTTGATTTATGCAAATCTCAAAGACTTATCCTATGGGTGTATTATTTATAAATTGTTTTTCAAGATACAAAATAATGCATGAAGATATTTGCAATACCTTCCCCATTTAATTTTCTCGATTCTCCAAGCATCCTTGTACTCAACTACTTATGAATTATTTACCACATTTATCTCTAACTTAAAAATTAGAAGGAAGAGATTTGAATTAAAACTTCCCCTTTTGATTAATGCAAATCTCAAAGACTTATCCTATGGGTGTATTATTTATAAATTGTTTTTCAAGATACAAAATAATGCATGAAGATATTTGCAATACCTTCCCCATTTAATTTTCTTGATTCTCGAAACATCTATGTACTTATGAATTATTTACCACCTTCATCTCTAACTTAAAAAATTAGTGGGGAAGGAATTTAAATGAAAACTTCCCCTTTTGATTTAATTTATGCAAATTTCAACGAATTATCCTACTAAAGGGGTCTATAATTTATGAAGTGTATTTCAAAATACAAAATAATGCATGAAAATATTTGCAATACCTTCTCCATTTAATTTTCTTGATTCTTCAAACATCTTTGTACTTATGAATTATTTACCATATTCACTTCTAAATTAATGGGGAAGAGATTTAAATGAAAATTTCCCCTACGGATTTAAACAAATCTCAAATAGTCATTCTATAAGTATATAATTTATCAAATGATTTCTAAAATACAAAAAAATAGATGGAGAGATATGTATGATCTTTCTTATTTGATTTATTTCATATCATATAATCCCAACCGAATAAATGAAAATGAACCATTGATATATATTTAACAAAATTGCATATTTGCAAAACTTGAGTGTTCAATAGAAGATGACATCTTGCCATAAAATTTATATACTAGAGCTAATTAATAGATCAAACAAGATATTATCAAATACAAGTAGTACTATAGAGAATCCAAAGCAACTAGATTTTTAGAAGAGCTTTCATTTCTAATAAATGAGATTAGGTGTCAAAGCTATGAAATCTGATTTCATCAAGGTCCATTTACTTAGCTCACCTAACAAAGTACGTCCACTAATGTACCTAGCAAACTAAAACAAAAGTAATTGACTATAATGAAGTTGTCAATTTCTACATTCATCACCCAAAAATTGCAATCCAATGAGTTTTTCAAGTAACTTTGAGTCTTGGGCAACCTCTCATGGAGGAGAACGCGGGTCAGGGCGAGTGCTTAAGGGCGACCTCGGGTAAGGGGCGAGTGTGGGTAGAGGTGGAAAGAGTGGCCCTCCTTTTGTCCAAAAATTGGCAAATTTGGGCCGTTTGGGGGTTTCTAGGGGCGACTTCGGGTCTTGGGCGACCTCTCATGGAAGAGAACGCGGGTCAGGGCGAGTGCTTAAGGGCGACCTCGGGTAAGGGGCGAGTGCGGGTGGAGGTGGAAAGAATGGCCTTCCTTTTGTCCAAAAATTGGCAAATTTGGGCCGTTTGGGGGGTTTCAAGGGGCGACTTCGGGTCTTGGGCGACCTTTCATGGAGGAGAACGCGGGTCAGGGCGAGTGCTTAAGGGCGACCTCGGGTAAGGGGCGACCGCGGGTGGAGGTGGAAAGAATGGCCTTTTTTTTGTCCAAAAATTGGCAAATTTGGGCCGTTTGGGGGGTTTCAAGGGGCGACTTCGGGTCTTGGGCGACCTCTCATGGAGGAGAATGCGGGTCAGGGCGAGTGCTTAAGGGCGACCTCGGGTAAGGGGCGACCGCGGGTGGAGGTGGAAAGAATGGCCTTTTTTTTGTCCAAAAATTGGCAAATTTGGGCCGTTTGGGGGTTTCAAGGGGCGACTTCGGGTCTTGGGCGACCTCTCATGGAGGAGAACGCGGGTCAGGGCGAGTGCTTAAGGGCGACCTCGGGTAAGGGGCGACCGCGGGTGGAGGTGGAAAGAATGGCCTTTTTTTTGTCCAAAAATTGACAAATTTGGGCCGTTTGGGGGTTTCTAGGGGCAACTAAAATTGACATCACTAAGCATATGGTGACATAATGACATGTGCTTCTAATTCAAAGTTGGTCACCAACAAGTGAGGACAGAGATTATACGCTTTTTAATGAGAGATCTTTAGTAGAAACAAATATTTGACGATGTGGTCATTAATAAAAGGACTCTTTTGATTTTAGTTACCTATAGTAAGGCCGCAGGTGCTACTATAGAGACACTAATCCACGCAACTATTCAAATATGACAATGGAATATTTGAAAACACATTAGTAATGAGGTACTTTGTGAGGAAGTTGGGTATAGTCATTGAACCTGATTCAAAGAAGCAACTAATATGTAGATAGGTGGTAAAGCTACGATGGTTGATAAAGCCCCTGAAGTTGTTTATCGCATTGATGTTTTGTAATAGGGTATGTTGTTATTATGTTAGTACAAATAAAAACATAGGTCACATTTCATGCTTCTAAATTTTGAAAAGGAAAATAAATGTATTAACCACTTTTTATATGATGTGCCATTTAGAAAAAATATTAAATATTCAAAACGCTAGGTGCCAAGGTGTATGTATTGAATCTTGAATTTGAATTCTTTTGTGCAAATATTTTGTAATTTTTTCCAAAAAATGTACTTTAATTTATTTGCTTCTAAACTAATGTGTGTAAAAGTGTACAAAAATAAAGTTGAGTTTTAACCCCTAAAGGACCAACTTGAGTCCTTTTGAAGGACTTTAAAGAGTTCAAGTAGGTGCATATAGTCTCAATTTTCATTTTCATTTTTTGAACTTTTTTGGAGGATAGAAGAGTACATCTTCTTTGTAAGAATATAAATTTTTCTTCAATTGGTGTCCAAAAGCAAAATTTATGCCACCCTAAGCTGAAAATAGAGGTCAGCAAGCAACAAAAAAATTACAATAAGTCAATTAATATTAAATTTTTTTCCCTCAAATATTATATTTTTGTCTACATGTGAAGCTTTGATTCATTCCATTTGGACTAGCAATGAAAAAATTATGGACAATCTTGTCTTTTAGACAATCTAAACAATTTTTTGAAAAAACATCTTATATGATATATTTTTGAATGCAATTTATACAATTTTTTTGAAAATTGTTTAATATAGTTAAGTTTGTCTACTAGAACAATCTCACCATTGTGCTTATTGTGTTTCAATTCCAACTTAGAGCTATTAACAATTTAGTTTTTCATTCAATCATAGACCAACTTCTATTCAACAATTTCTTAAAGAATGAAAATCAAGTGTGTTTCTATTAAATTTTTTTCCTTAAACTTTCAATTCAATTTTTCAACATAATTTTTTAAAATTTAGAGTTAATAGTGCAATTTTTTTCCACAAATGGTGGTCAAAGTCATCTGAAATTGCAAGCCAAAGTTCAATTTTTTTTTCCAACTTTGAATGCTAATATCTTCCAATCTATATGGCCAAACTTTATGAAATTTTTACCACACGATCTTAGACAACTTAAGTACAAGATCTTACGGTTAGATTCTCCAAAAAATATTTTTTCTATTTTCTTGGATGACTGCAGCAGAAGTGGCAGTTTTGAATAGCACTACAAATCACTCCTACAAGAGGTCGCCCCTACCTCCAATCGCCCCTACATGTAGTCGCCTAGTACCCGTATGCGCCCCTTGAGTTTGCCATGTAGATGCCACATGGCATCTAGCTGGAGGGGGGTAATTTTATATAAAGTCAAAGGTAAATTTGACTTTTCGTGACGTCGCGCGAGCTCTACTAGACGTCGCGCGACGTCTGTCTGTCGCGCTGTCGCAGCGAACAACCCTGCTTGGGACAATCAAACTACCAAAGCTAGGGACAATCAAACGAAGATTTTGAACCAAAAATTTCTAAGAGCTTGGGACCAGGAGCTCGGGAAAGTCAAACTACCAAAGCTAGGGACAATCAAACGAAGATTTTGAACCAAAAATTTCTAAGAGCTTGGGACGAGGATCTCGAGACAATCAGACTTCAACAGAGATTGGGGCAGTCAAATTCACAAAGCTCCTGCCATTTCTAAGATCTCGAGGCAATGAAATTCACAGAGCTCTTGCAGTCAAATTTCAAGAGCTCGGGACTACATTTCAAATTCAAGATTTCAAGTTTTAGATTTCTAGATGAACCAGGAGCTAGGGGAGGACACTCTCACTACATTTGGGGTACCTACGTGCGGCGGTGGAAAAAGTAATTCATGTAATTCACCTTGAATAAACTATAATTTCATTCTAAAATTTTGAGCTTTGTTTAACAATGACTAAAGGTTTCTATTGACAAAAAATTCAATTCCAAATAACATAAGATATATTGTCTAGAAAGGGTTGAAAAATGAACTAAAATGGCATGTTCTCCAACTAAAATATTTATAGAGCTCACATGAAGATGACTATTGCATCAATATTCAACCAAAATAAACTTTCAATAGAAAGCTATTCTATATAAATTTTTTTTCATTTTTCAAATTTTTTTTCTTATATAATATAGAGGTGTGAAAGTTATTTTCAGCTTTACAGTGTATCTTTTTTCTTCAAAAATTTATAACTAATTACTATTAGCACAAAAAAATACCAATAATTCAAAACATAAACTTATAAAGTAGTAAAATCTATCCATAATTTTTTTTTTAAAAAAGAAATTAAATTTTAAGGTGTATTACTTGTTTTACTTTTTCCGCCGCACGTAGTTTGCTAAAACATAGGGAGTGTCCTCCCCGGGACCAGGAGTACCAACGTCAAATTTCAAGAAGTACGTCAAATTTCAAGAAGCAGCGTCAAATTTCAAGAAAATCTTCTTGTGCAGGTCCTGATCTCCTTCAGTCAAAACAGCAACTACATTTAAGATAAATGAAGAAACCATGCGCAAACTAAAATTTTTACCTGGATTTCCAGACAAGGAGACTTCGCCAAGCTTCGTGGCTGTTGGATCGACGAATCCTCACGCGAGCGACTTCGCAAGTTCATCTTCTTGTTGTCCTTCTAAATGCCCACGAAACACAAAGATGGACAAACGGGTTACTGCCTAATGCACACCGATTATGCAAGGGCGGTGGAGAAGGCTGGATATGCGTGGCCCAGCGTCGAGATGAGTGGAGCGGTGGATCCCAGCGTGGCCCAGCGTTTCTCAAAATTAGTAATTTCCCTGTGGATCATTCACTTTCCCGGCTTGCATGCTACCTAATCCTCAGTGGCGGTACGTTGCATCAAGACCCCAAGTTTAATCAGCAACCTCCTTTATAATCAATTAGTACTTTGAGTTTTACAATTCGAGTCCCCCCACGGATCGGTTGGACCTATCGGATCTCGAATGGGGTGAATCTTACATCACTGAGCTTTTGAATCTCATAGATCTCTCGAAAATAAAAGAGAAATATTATAAAATTACACATCATCAAAACTTTAAAGAAGATGTGACAGTACTTATTATTTTCTTTAATTTTCAAATAGAGAAATAAGTCATTTACCCACATTTATATAGCTTAGAATTCAACCCTGTCTGTCCCCTCCATCTACAATATACAATATGGTTACTTCTTAATTGAAAATAGAAAACCCTTCTTGAAATATAATCCATCTTCCTTAATTGTCAAAGACTTAAGCAAAGAAAAGTGAGTTTGAAGGACTTACGGTTGGAAAGACGTCAGGAAGTGTTGCACCGTGACCATGAAAAGTACCTTGTGAATCCTCTTGAGGTGTTTCTATAATTTGATCATCGTCATGTTCATGTTCGGCACTCTCTCCTCCTCCATACCAAAGAATTCTACGAGGATCACCAGGTGCTCCATTCGCTGTCTTAGACACTATCTTCCTTGCTCGAGTCATCCTCAATCGCACAAGGGCCTTCCTAGATGAGAAATAGAACACCCTAAACTTTCTACGGGTTTTTTTTTTTCAGAATTGGATAAAGTAGTGAAGAGCTATCTTTGCTTATAAGCATGGAGTGCCCACAAATGCAGTGAACTACGATGCCACAAGCCCACAAACTACGGTGAACCTAAACCCTAAACCTAAAGGAGTTTGCTTCATGTGAGCATCAAAAAGACTGATTGCGAGGGCAGCAGGATCTACTTATACTCACTTTTTGGTCGGGTTGTGCCGGCTGGAACTTACGGCAATTACTTTCTCCCTGACATCTGGCCTTTGATTCTTAAAGGAAAATACGGTAGATACCACCATTTTGAAGTTGCCGTCAGTACGTAAGTAACCGTCACTGGCTTTCATCCATCACATTGATAAGTAGTTAATGTCTCAAATCCTGCGTAAGAGATAATTACAATCAATTGCACAACTACTATATCTACAGAAGTTATGACTTGGAATTGTAACAAAACCGCTATACGCAGCAATTATATCTTGATATACCCATTGAATTATATCTTATTAAATACATTTATTTCCGCCTAAACACATTCAATTATATCTACTCCTAATGCCTATACACATTCAATTTTATTCAAGGCAAAGGTGATCAACAAGTAGAGAAGATGAAGGCACCTATAATTGTTTTGGAATAGTGCAAAGTGAATGTTTTTTTTTGGTGTACCGATACAAGTGATGGAAATTCCATAAATTTTTTTGATTTGATAACTTCAAATGCCATTATCCTGTCTTCTAGGAAGAAGAAATGTGGTAGCACTAATGCTTATGTCTATATTCTTCCAATTGTGATCATTCAAGAAGTTATTTTTTCCTCATTGCTTCCTACTTTTTTGCTCACTTATGTATCATACGCTTATTGGTCCGAATCTTGAAAAGGATATTTCCACGCATTCCAAATAGATGTAGATGCATAATTGAGGAACATACACTTGATAGTGTTCCAAGTCTAATAAGTCCCACATAGGGCATTTTTGAAATGGATTATACATGCACATAGCACCCATAATAGAAAGTCTACAAAATTCACTTTTGTACTTCTCTCCCCTTGTATTTGATAAAAGAATATGGATAAAAAAATATAGATAAAAAATATGGACCAAAGATATTTAGGGACACTATGGTTAAAAAAATATGGATAAAACATATGGATAAAGAAACATGGATAAAGAACATGGATAAAAAAATATGGATGAAATAAAATAAAATAATATAAAGGTGAAATTATGAAAAGTAATTTATAACCTCCAAGCTTTTTAAATGCATTAACAAGTCCATCCCAAATTCTGGATGTATGCCGAAAACCCTAAACCCTATCCTTGCTCAAAATGGATAACTAAAGGAATATCCACTTGATTCATAATCCCTTTAATTAATTTTAATAAGGGAGCATTGTTTACATATAAAGTTCTTTAATTTTCCTCACAACCATCTATTTTGACAAGTCATTCATTCTTTATGGAGACTTTATAAAAATCATTTTACACCACAAGTGTAGTTGAAATGAATGGGAGAACCCAAAACCAAGTTTCCTACTTGTGAGCCTCTAATTCGTCACTTGGGACTCATTGTTTTCTTTTTTTTAGTTTATTACAAATTAAGGCATAAAGTAGTACAAAAAGCCCAAAAAAGAGTGTAGAACCAAAATAGGTATGTCACGTACCAGTATAGCATTTGGTCATAAATAGCCTTTTATCCATAGATTACCCATAAAACCCACTTGTATATAGGTTAGAACCCGTAATTAGTGGGAAACAATAGGGCTACTGGGAACTTACCCAAAATAGCCCAAAACCTAGTGCATGTGACCATGATAGGCTAAATTAGTCTTAGGAGAGTTAGGGGGGTCCCCACGTAAATCTCCAAAGATAGGTTCTAGTTTCTCCATTCCACCGACGAAACATTAGGAATCCAAATTGTTAGCTTGCAGGTGTTACTTGTCCCAGACAGGCTGCATGGAGGAATCCACAGCCGCCGGATAGTGTTCTTGGATTTGGAGCATGTCGGGATGTCCATGGCAAAATCCATTCGCCAGGATTCCCTCACATGTGAAAGATTCCCTGACTGCCGGTGATTCAACCGAAGTCAGTTTTCACCACGCCACCAACTGTGTGCCAGAATAGCCTAGGACTTGGCACGTGGCTTGGGGGACTCCATGAGAGGTTCCCCAAAAAGTCTCGGTTTTTTCTGATCTCCAAAGGATCTTTTTCCGAGCGGTCAACCGCCAAAGGCCACGTTGGGAAATTCATAGAAAATACCCAGGCCGCGGTAAAATCTCACTAAAAATTAGACTAGCATCTTTTATGTTAATAACGCGCCCCGACAAATTTCATGGAGTTCCAATAGCGGGAAGCAGTCGAAACTGACAACATCCCCCCACTTAATATTTATGGCAGGATCTTTGCGAGGTTGACCGGCGTCCCGGGAGCATACGAAGTCGGAACGAAGACATCAAGGAGCCTTTTCTTACTCCCTAGAGTTTTGTGATAGAAATAGGGGGTAGGGGGTCCTTTAGGCTAAAAATGGCATTCTGAAGCCATTGGCGCAATCCATTTGCAATTCCGAGCTAAACTCCAAAAGTTAGAGACTAGGACCAGCGTAAAACCCAAAATTAGGTGAAAATCTCAAATTTGGATGAAAATCCGGATGGATGAGGTTACTCGTCGAGGGGGGGAGGGGGCCCTTGGAAACCTATAAAAGGGGGCCCTTCTCTCTTCCAAAAAAACCCCAATACTTGTTTTGGGTCCGTGGGTCCAAGTTATCTTGGAATTTTTGGCGTTTCAAGCCAAAGAACTTCTACGGTGTTTTTGGAGCACTTTTGGCTCCCATTGTCGTTTATTTACAAGCTCTTTGGAGGTCCTTTGAGGTCCTCCCATCTTACCTTGTACTTGTTGCGAGTCAAGAGGGTTGCGTCCACTTCCGTGTGTCTTGTACTAATCCTAAAGTCACCCCCCACCGTACCTTGGCGATGCCGCTTTGGGGGGCCTTTAGCATGTGAGTATTGCCTTGTTTAAGCTTGCTTTGTTGGTCCGGTTGCCTCTTGTGTAAATCCTAACCATAGTCACCCTTGTCGTGTTGCTTGTGAGTGGGGCCCACCGCCCTTGAGGCGGCGAAGCTTTGAACCTGTGACTTTCCCCAGTCTTAGAGTGAGTGTCAAACTAGGCCATAAACGGCGAAGCTTTGGACCCGGGGGCATTACAAGTCTTAGAGTTGGTGTCAAAACCAACTCAACGGCGAAGCTTTGCACCCCCAGTGTTTTTGATTCCAAAGTTTAGTTCCCAAGACCTTCTTGGGAAAAGACAAAGTTTAGCCCCCAAGAGTGCTTAGGTGGTAGAAAGGTGTAGAAAGAACCCCCGTCACAAGTCGCTTCCTTCCAAAATTTCTAGCTTATTTTCTACGACGGCGAAGCTTTGACCTTTCACCATCCGATTTTAATTGTGTGAGTGGATTCCCATACGGGAACCCGGAAGAAGGAGATTGTAGAAAAGAGTGGGTCCAACCCCTAAAGGTGGCCCAGCTCGTAAGAGAGTCCAGTTCAGGTCGGGTAAGCCCAGCCGTCGGAGGGGGTCAGTCCGGGTAACCAGCCGTCGGGGAGGTCAATCCGGGAACCAGCCCGTCGGGGAGGTTAGTCCGGGTACCAGCGTCGGGGAGTCAGTCGGGTAGCCAGCGTCGGGGGGGAGGGAGTCCAGCTCGTCGGGGGGTCATTCCGGGTAGCCAGCGTCGGGAGGAGGGAATCCAGCTCGTAGAGGGTCCAGTCCAGGTCGGGTGGTCCAGCTCGTAGAGAATCCAGTTCAAGGGGGTTGGGGGGGGAAATAAAGTTTAGGAAGGGAAGTTAGAATTAGAGGGGGTAGGGGGGAATTAAGGGCCCTTGGCCGAGGGGAATGAGAAAAAAAGGGAAGGGAAGAGGAACATAAGAGGGAGATTCCGCTCCAAGAACTCCAACTTGCACGCAGGTCCTCACTACAACATCACTCCAACATCTAATGGGAGAAGGTTAGGGAAGATAAGAGGCTAAATAGGAAGGCAAGGAAGAAGATGACCAAGAGTAGCCTCGGTTAGTGTGCACGGAAATCTCCCAAAGTTCCCCACGGCCATTAGAAGGAGGATTAGGATGACGCAAAGATGACAACGTAAGGTGGTAGTTAGGTTTGCAAGAAGTTAGCGTCATAGTTGTAAGACCCCCATTAAGGGGTGGTTGGGAATAGTACCAAGGCAAAAGAAAGGAGGAGATAAGGAAAAGGAAGAACGCCTTAGGGTACTAGAGTGTAATATTTCTTTCTACAACTAAGCCGTAGGCATTTGAACCCCTCAAAATACGTCTCTACTATGGAATACGAGCACACGGCCGGAGGTATGGAGGAAAATGTCGCGCATGCCAACAACGATCAGATAAGTCAGTAAATTAATCCCCAGTGCTTTTCTTTTAATTTGTGCTAAATTCTGTTAAGCAGTGATTAATGTCGATTAGCAAATAGGAATTAGGGTGGACCTTAAGTTTAGACATAGAAGTTTATCGATAGGGCTAGAAGTATCTAACCCCCCCCACATAGAAGTTGACCGTAAAAGCAGCCAAATTAGATTAGGATAGGATAGGAATTAGATTACAAAACAAGGTAGAACAGGATAGGATAGGACTAGGGATTAGTAACCGTTAGGGTAAAAATTCAACCAAGAAGTTAAACATTAGATTAGGACAAAATAATCCAATTAGGAGTTAAGGTTAAATTAGCAAATCACAATTACCTTAGGTGATAAAGACGTAGGGTCAAGGGTAGAAAGAAAAAAGAAAAAATAGATTAGAAGATTAAATTAGATTAGAAGGATAAATTAAATTAGGGGATAAATTAGATAAAAGATAAATACAATTAGAAGATCAAATTAGGAAAAAAGATAAATTAATTTAGAAGATTAAATTAGATAAAAGATAAATTAAATTAGAAGATCAAATTAGGAAAAAAGATAAATTAATTTAGAAGATTAAATTAGGAGGTAAATTAGATAAATTAAATTAGAAGATCAGATTAGGAAAAAAAGATAAATTAAATTAGAAAATTAAAGTAGGAGATAAATTAGATAAATTAAATTAGGAGATTAAATTAGGAAGTAAATTAGATAAATTAAATTAGAAGATCAGATTAGGAAAAAAGCTAAATTAAATTAGAAAATTAAAGTAGGAGATAAATTAGATAAATTAAATTAGGAGATAAATTAGGAGAAAAGATAAACTAAATTAGGAAATTAAATTAGAAAGAAAAGGATAACTTAAATTAGGAAAAAAGATAACTTAGATTAGAAAAACAAACCCAATCAACTTAGGAAACCATGGAAGGGACTTAGGTAATCCCTCCTCAGTCTTAGGAAAGGTCAATTAGCCTCAGATTCCCGTAGATTAGGATAGATTCGGTGGTAGTTCGCATAGGCTGCCGTTAGAGGACGGTTAGCCCGAATTATTCCCTCGCCAATTGGGGGCAACTCCATTGTCACCTGCGGAAACTAGGAACTTAGTAAAGAAGATCCATTGCTTGGAAGGCACAATGGACCGACGTTTAGTCACCCGTTAGGTTAGAATTTAGTTAACCCCTAGAACCTGGTTGTGTCCGATTAATTACCAAGGGTGGGTAATTAAGCGCCCACACTACTATATATTAAATTTATATGTAAAGTATACTATGCCATTTATAGATGTTTTTTCCTGATAGAGAATGGTGTAAAGGAATCTTGAGCCACTCAACCATAAATGATGCATTCAGTTGGTGAAAATGAAATTTTATTGAACATTGGTTGTAAATATGGAAACGTATTGAATGATGATGGGACGCCGGTTAGTAATGGGTGCCTTCACCTTGGTGGCGTGATTGGAGAAAATATTAGGCCACCAACTTCTGTTAGGTTAGCTTCCCCAAAAAATGAGGTTAAAAGGAAAAAAACATGGCCAAGTGTTTCAAGAACCTTACTTGTAGTTAAAGCGGACTCAATGATCGGTAGTCTCCATTTCTTGTATACGCATAGCAGAGTGGCACAATGGCTTCCATTCGAGTAGATGGTCATCAGGTCCCACTTGTTTTTCCAGTAGAAGATGGCAAATATGCCACAATATCTAGTCACCTCTTTCATGTCCGCTTTAGGTTCTTAGAGTCGTCAATCTATGTCGAAGAAGAGAAGAAGTCAAAATCAGGTGAATTATTGGAATCTATCCCTATTGTGAAGTCTGTCTCCGAAGAAGGTCATTGTTGGTATCTGCCTTTGGAAAATTACAGGGCTTATGGTCTTCCTCTATCCTTGGTAGCTGCATCCACGGAGATAATAAGTCGAGAGTCATATAATTTGACTGTAGATATGCCTTACATGTGTGGTTCAATATCACCTACTATACCTCATGAAGTGTCTCATGTGCTAAAAAGTAGTACAATCATCCGGAAAGTGAAGGTTGAGAAATTAGACCCTATCATAGAGTTGTCTAGTGAATCAGAAGGTGAGTCCCCTCACTTGACACTTCAAACGCGACCATCTGCAATTCCAAGTGGCTCACATGAGATGGATATCCATAAGTCTGTATGGGACACCCCTTCTAGTAGTCATACGTTGTCTTCACATTTACGTCCACCAATGCATCCAACGCCTGTTGAATGAGTAAGCATTATGGATTGCTTGAAGCGGCTAGCCACTGTTCGCCATTCTCGTAATGAGTTGTCAACAATGGATCTTCATGATGCCATAAAGCACCACCGTGTGCAGTTTCTACCTGCAGTTTACAATGGTGATGTTGTCTTCGAGTTGCCTCCGTGCTGCTCTTCATCTTTGGCGGCTAAGAACTTGGAGGGAATGGACAAGCGTTACGACGGACACCCTTGGTGTAAAGTACTGACAACGAACATCCAAAACACAGACAACTTGAAGTTTCCTAAGTCCTACTGCGCTGGCCATCTTGCTTGTTTGAATGTGGAATGCGATTATTTAAAGAGAGCTTCTAAAAAAAACGAAACAGAGTGGACTGGATACACCGTGTTTCCGTTTGCAGTGGGGGAAAGTCCTCCCAAAGATTGTACTCTAGTGTGCAAGGTTTGCAAGGTTACACCTACTTGTTTGAGTACATGTGATGCTAGGATCTATTATTGCTATACAAATGATCCGAAGAAGATGAGGGCCGCAGTTCACTTTGGGAAGCATACTCACCCAGTGGCAATAGGGATGTATAGAGATTCTATGGAAAAGATTTGTGGACTCATTGCAGAGTAGGTGGCTAAAACACCAATGGCCACGAACTCTGCCATTGCTCTATCCGCTAACAAAGACTTTCTAACAAACTATCTTTTTCACAACGGAGAGGGAGAGAAGAAAATGTTGAGAGGTGAGGAACTAGAGGAGGTCATGGATCGCTTCCAGTATCTTAGTAGTCCAAATATACGAAATGTAATCTCCTCATTTCGCTCAAACAACCAAGGAGGGGTTATTGACAACATTATGACTATGAAGAAGGACTCTAAGTTCGAGTACATACACGACAGTGTCTTCCTTGGACAAGGTAAAGAAAAGGTGTATATCTTCAAAATGCTCACCGAAGGACCTGGGAGTGGAGTGGACTTGGTGAAGCGTATGCAACCCGGAGGTGATCTTCAAAATACATGGATGATGTTTGACCACGTCAAGCGTGTAAAGGAGTGGACCACGATGGCTTGCCACGTGTATGATCCTGAGTATAAGAAAGTGATGACCATTTCAACATGCGACATGCAGTCTGAAGATATGGAAATCCAAGTACAGTTTTGGAGATGCTTGAACAATGTGATGTCACGGAACGGAGTAGACCATCCGAATTTTAAGGGATTTATGGTAGATAGTGCCATGGCCAATTGGAATGCGGTTCGTATTGTCTATGGCAGTAGGTCGGCCAATGAGAAGATGGAGAATCATGAGAGGACATGTTTGTTGCATTGGACAACTTCTCTTCAGAAGCACACACAGAAGCATATCAAGGAACCATTCCAATACCAACACAATACAATATGCAAACAGTAGAAAGATTCGAAGACCATGGAAGAGGCTGAAACGCGTTATCTTGCAATCCGGTCATGGTGGTTATCATCGGGAGCTGCAAGTGAAGAGGCACTTCACCACTTAGACCATTGGCTAGCATTTTGGCATTTTCATTACAGGCAATGGGGCGGCTTCATGCAAATGGTAAGTGTCCATGCAATTTGAATATTTATAGGTGTTGTACTCTTTTATAAATGTGTTGTTGTTACCTGCAAAAATGGATATTTCTATGCATGCATTTGTTGGTTCAAGTGAGGTGGATTGTGATAACTGATAACCAACTAATTTTTTGAATTATTCAAAATATTGAGGAAATGAAAGTGAAGGGTACCCAAAGCGGAGGTCCAACTGGTACCACTAAGACCTTAGTCAGATCCAACTAAGGTTTTAGTGGTCTTTGACAGGACTCCTGGTTTTGGTATAGTTACAGAAAAAATCTGAAATTTGGGTGATTTTTCCATCGAAGTGATAATGTGTTGGTAATTTAAAGGTGTCTATTTGTTTTTGGCAAATTAAGTCTTGTCTTGTATATTAGGAGTCTTTCATGTTAATATTTATTTTATTGTGATTATCCTACATCTTTTGTAAATTTCACCTAAACCTTTGCATTCATTTTTGAAAAAATAAATAGGTCTGACGTGTGGAATCTAATATAGTAATCCATATTTCTGTTTGCTTGGATTTGTAGGATTTGAATTTGGAAGAGATGGCTGACATGCCTTCATGCAATTTGTCAGAAACAGTTCACAACAAGTGGCTTCAAATGTCTGGAAACCGAGGCAATAATTTGTTTGATGCCACTTGCGACGACAATATTCGAGCGTGGATGCAAATGACAAACTACTGTGCATATTTGAGAGGGCATACATGTGGATCTGGTCCATCAAAGGGGGAATTGAGGTTGAGAGCTGCAAGACGAAGTGGAGATCCAAAGAAAATAGCGGAAGCATTGAATACACTACCTGGAGCAAGGGATATTGGAACTCGAGTACCACATTTGGAAGGAGAAGAAGTTTTTGGGAGCACGAAGAGGAAGTTGGATATACCCATTGGTGATGCAAGAGATTCACATCGACCAGACAAAGTTAATTTCTCTCAACTGCGTGTTCGAACAAGGTCAAATGTGGCTTCAATGGAGTCGTCGGAAGAGAAAAGTAAAGAAGCCATGACAAACACTTTTCAGCATGTTACAATTGCATTTGAAAGTGACTATGACACATCAAAGTAGCATATTGCAAGAATCAACCACAAGTCTGGTGCAAAATGTCAAGCTCAACAGAAGGGATCGAACATCAAGTGCATGGCAAAAATAGCAAAGGGACGTCTAGGTACCGCAACTCCCACCTACCGTGGTAGAAAGGAAGATTACGGGAATAAGCGAGAGGTGGTGGCGGACTTTTGGTTTTGTTGGGATGACATTGAGCGATGTGTTAAAGGCTCAAAGCGCAAATGGGTCATTGATTGGCCAGAGGTGCCGGAGGTTTGGCCTGTGTTGATTGGAACTAATTTGAGTAGGGACGAGACTTTGTTACTATAGCATGCAGGCTTCCCCCTCCAAGAACGACCTGCATTATCACCACGTCAACTTTTCAATATATCAAAAGTATTCAAGAGTGTGATCTATGATCAACCATCACCATCCAATTCGACTCAGTATCCAACAATTCGGAACAACAAAACCATACGCCGAATTGGAAATGCACCTACTACAGAACACCGGAACAAGTAGGAGAGCGCGGGCAATGTAAGAGGGCAAATCGTGGGAGTGACCTTGCTTCCATTTCCAGGCCTTGGTGCAATAGTGTCACTTGAGACAGGGGCAGACCCCAACAAAAACGTGTATCGAATTACTGTGGGTATATTCCCTACATGCACGTGTCCAGACTTTACAAATATGGTTGTTTCTGCAATTGGAGGTCGACAAAAGTACGTGAATTGCAAGCACTTGTACTATTTGTTTAGATACTTCTGCAAGATGGACATCAATGACGATGTTTTCATTCATGCACTAAGTTATAGCTTCAATGAGTTGAAGTTACTTCTAGTTCAAGCAGGGATCATCACAGTTTTAGAATAGGCATATCTACATTTTGCTTTTTATTTCAGTCATAATGTTTTCATTTACTTATTACGATTGAAAGGATTTTGTGGCTATAGAAAGGACATTGCTTATGTGTTCACGAAGTTAACTTATATATGTCATGATTCATATGTTTTACAAAAAGAATGTATCAATGGTTGAGAGCTACAAGTGTACATCCTTACCCTGAACTGCGTACCTTAAATTTTATATCCCAAATCCATTTTGGTCTTTCTCTTGACCATATTATCTTCATTTTCTTTCTTTTCTTTTTCCTTTCTCTTTTCACATTTTTCTCGTTTTCATTTTTTTTCCCCATGTTCATCAATTTTTTTGGAATTACTTTATTCATTTATATTCTTTTTTAAATTTCTCCTCTTCAATTTTTTTTTTTTTTTTTTTCATTTTTTGAAAGTAGGTTTCTTGTATTTTATACAAACGTGACATTCCAAGAGTAGTCACTCCATTAGGTCATATGGAGTAGAATAGTGGTGGCTGAAAGAAATTCCACATTAATTGAACCTTGGCAGACTGTGCACAAAAATCCTTTGAATCCACGGTAATAGGGATAGCGGTCATAGGTCCTTAAATTTGCTTGAAATATAACCTAAATCCATAAATTTTAATTTTTTTTTTCAAAAAA
The DNA here is from genome assembly GCA_947034895.1 of Rhytidiadelphus loreus. NCBI lineage: Eukaryota > Viridiplantae > Streptophyta > Bryopsida > Hypnales > Hylocomiaceae > Rhytidiadelphus > Rhytidiadelphus loreus. The sequence continues at coordinate 31,754,116 of OX344761.1, forward strand.
TATGTGTTTTCGGTATAAAAGTCTAAAAAACATAACTCCAACGCTCATAGCTCACAAACTCATCGCTCATAGCTCACAAGCTCACCGCTCCACGCTCACATGCTAGCGTCGTTGTGGTACAGTGTATAAAAAAAGAAATACTTCATCAAATATTACAAAGAATTTGAAGATGTATTTGGAAAGAAGAATGCTGACATTTTGCTAGAGCATCAACTATATGATTGCACCATGATTGATGTTCAAGATGGAGCTCAAACATCATTTGGTCCAATTTACAATCTATTTTAGAACAAACTTTTGGTGTTGAAAGACTATATCAACGAAAACCTTACAAAGAATTTTATTCAGCATTCTAAATCTCTAGCAAGAATGCCAATACTCTGTGTAAAGAAAAAAGACGACTCTTTACAGATGTGTGTCAATTATCACAAAGTGAACAAAATAACAGTGAAAAATTGATATTCCTTGCCATTGATATCTAGACTTCTTAATCAACTAAAACAAGCCAAAATCTATACAAAGATTGATCTCTATAGAGCATATAACTTGGTGTACATAAAAGATGGAAATCCAAACAAGATATGAACATTTTGAATACAATTAATGTCATGCCGTTCAGACTTACAAATGTAAAGGCTATTTTTTAGCATCTAATAAAATATGTCTTCTAAGAGTTCTTGGATCAAATCGTTGTATGTTATCTTGATGACATATTAATTTATTCCACAAATATTGAGAATATGAAATATACGTAAAACTTGTGCTACAAAAGCTATGAGATATGAGATTATATGCCAAATTAGAAAAATATGTATTCCACCAACTACAGATAGAGTTTCTTAGGTACATAATCTCTAACAAAGGATATTAATTGATGGATCCAAAAAAGAATCAAGTTATCATGGACTAGTCAACTCCTTAAACAATACACAATGTACAATACTTTTTGGATATGCCAACTTCTATTAGATCTTCATCAAAAACTATTTACAAGTAGCAGAACCACTAACTTGGCTAACATACAAAGACAAGCTAAATTAGGGACTTGAGGTAGAGATTTTTGTTCAATAGTTTAAGTCACTTTTTATTGCAGCTCCAATCTTAGTCCATCTAGATTTTGCCAAATCATTCTATATGGAAAATTGGAAATAGATGCTTCAGATTTTGTATTAGGAGTATTCCTCTCACAAATGGAGGAAGAGGAGAGACTTCACCTAGTTGCATTCTATTCGGAAAAAATTTAGCTGTTGAGATCAACTACAAGATTCATGACAAGGAGTTTCTTGCTATTGTGGACTTGTTTCAAGAATGGCGCCACTTATTCAAAGGTACATCATATCAAGTAACTTTATATATAGATCACAAAAATCTAGAGTATTTCATATTTACTCATGTTTTCAATCCATGTCAAACTTGTTGGAACATGTCACTATCACACTTCAACTTTATCATCACTAAATGTCCTAAAAAGCAATAAGGATTATTAGATGTCTTGTCTCGTAGATCATATTTGGTACCAAAAGAAGGACAAGCGGCATACAACCAACAACCAACAACTCTTCTTAAGTCTAGGCAATTCCAAGCTTTGTGCAACAACTAAAGAAATGCCAATTGATTCTTTGTTCCTTAACCCCAAAATGACCCTGGAATTTCTTGAGCTTCTAGAATTCGCTCTAAATTGAACAAAAATCCAACATTTTGATACATTGTATCAATTCTTTTTGAATTGTAACCGTATAAAATCAAACTAGACATGTTAGAGATCACATTAGAAAAGAAAACACAACAATATCTCTTACAGATTAAAAGATTATAATGTTTGATCATGAGGGTGTTAAAACTGTGAAAGTGATTTGAAGTATTTCAATCCTCTTTTCACATGTCAAATCTAAAAAGTTGGTCACCAAAAAAATATGAGGTTAAAGGGCCTAACATGCATAACTCCAATCAATTTATAAATTCTCAAAATCTACCGTATAGTTTTTTTAAATAAATTTCTAATGTGATTTTTTCTCAAAGATCTAGTGTATTTGAGGCTCATTCCCAAGAATCCTCGACACTACAAAAAGTCAAGATTGCAATGGACACCCATGCACAAAATCTTGAATAGAAAAATCATAATCAATCATTTTCAAAATCAGATTTTTGAAGCTAAAACTAAACTTCAAAAAGAATTTTTCAAAAATATAAACTACTACAAATAGTAATTTGGTAAGGTTTTGTTTAACTTAGAAAATTGGTCGAGGACACATTCTGTCTTCAGGGTCATTTAGGGGTTAACCAAGTTCATGGAATATCAACTTCAAACTCTTTAGATCTTGATATCAAGTATTGGTCTCATCATAATAGCAACAATTTCAAGTTGGTGGACAACCTCTTATATTTTGGAAAACATCTATATGTTCGAGAGGGGCCTTTACATCTTCAAGTCCTCTAAGCTCAACATGATTTTTCCTCAACCGGACATTTTGAGTTCAACAAAACATTAGAACTTGTCTTGTGGGAATTTAGGTGGCCTCAAATGAGGAAAGCCATTTAAATTTTTGTGCTCTCTTGTGACACTTGTTCAAGATAAAAGAAACCCACAAAATTGGCCGCATGGATTTCTTCAACCATTATCCATTCCGAAATAGCCATGGTCTTTGATTCTATGGATTTCATTACGAATTTACCTCCGTCAAAATCTTTTGATTCTATATGTGTGATTGTGGATCGACTTACAAAGATGGCACATTTTATTCCTAAATTTTACTAGAAAGACACAAATATCTTGTAAATTCTTACTAAAAATCTCTTTAAAAGGTCATTACTTAAAATGTTATCTCTAGGACTATACTTAAAACACCCCTTTCTCTTGTAGTGATTGCACCATCAACAAGATGATTGAACTTTGCATTAGACCTTGGTGCACTACAAGAGAATGGGGTCTTTTAAGTAGTGTCCTAGACATCATGTCTTTTAAGTAATGTCTTTTAATGTGGTTTTTAAGTAAAATTTTACTAAAAAGACTGTCTTTTAAGAAAAAATTTACTTAAGAACCACATTAAAAGACATTACTTAAAAGACATGATGTCTAGGACACTACTTAAAAGACCCCATTCTCTTCTAGTGGTGGAATTTGGGTACAATACTATCTTTACTTCTACTTGCTAAATGCCATTCTACGCCAACTATGGATATCATTCCAAGTTTGATCTATCCCACATTTCTCAGATGGATAATCCAATAGCCAAAGATTTGGCCTCAAGGTTATGAGAGCTTCAAGAAACCATAAAGCTTCATCAACAAAAAGCTCAAGATTGTTACAGAACATTAACAAACACGTTGCGTAAAGAATCACCTCCATTTCAAGTTGGTGAGAAGGTCTAACTCCTTCAACACAACATTGAAACTACTTGACCATGCGACAAATTGAACTATTTCTAGTTGGACCATTTTCTATTCAATCTAAAGCAAGTGAATCTTGTTGCCTACTAATTAGAGCTTCCAACATAAATGAAAGTACATCCAATCTTTCATGTTTCTCTTTGTGAGCTACATAAAGAGTCAAACTTTCTGGGAAAAAATCAACCGTCATTGCCTTTTATGAAAATAGATAATCATAAAGAATATGAGGTGGGAAAAGCACGCAATTCATGGTGTGAACGTAGCAAGTTAGAGTAAATGGTACATTAGTGTGGATATGACATCAATGAACGCTCATGGAATTCAACAATGAATCTAATCAACATGTCGCAAAAGGTACATGAATTTCACCAATTCTATCTTAATAAACCGTAGCAATAGCTTCTTAGAGAAGCCTCCCTATGTAAAGCCCAATATAAAGAGGGGAGAGTTGATAAGAGACACTAGAAGGATCCCATGTTTTCTTTTGTATTCTTATGTCGAAGTTGACGGATTTTTTTAGACATCCCATGTAACAACCTTTGTTCTTAAGTCAACAATGGCGTCCACTATAACATGAAGATGTTACAGTGGACATCATAATTGACATAAAAACAACGATTGTTATATTGGATGTCTAAAAAAATCCGTCAACTTTGACACCGGTTCCTTCTAGTGAGAAGACAAGGGAAGAGTACTCTAGTTGTAGGGATTTTTAAAGTCTTTAGCTTTTGAAGAAACTCTAATATGTCTAATTAGAAGGTTTTTAGAGACTCTTCAAATCCTGAATATAGTAATGAGCTTGAGCTTTGAATGTCACAATTAATGAACCAACCATTGCAACCTTTAGATTCTCTACTACCTCGACTTCAAGATGAAGGTGGATCTTCAACAAAATGAATATGACCTTGAGCATACCAATTAGCCATGGCATGGTAATCTTCAACTTGATACGTGAGCTTTAGTAATCTTTTTGCCGGTTGGAAGCCTTGAACTTGAAGGTCCTGAAGTTACTTTCCAAGGATGTTTTGAAGGTCCTAACATCGAGGAATATCTTGGATTTTGTCTTGTAGAAGGAAGTTGTAGTCACAAGCGATGGTTGAAAGGCCTTATTCATCTTTTGTCAAGAAAGCAACGAGAAGCTTACATTGTAGATACTATTTGTTGAATTCTTGAAATTCTACAAATGTAATATACATGTCACTTGTGCTCCTCTTGGAAATTGTTTCTAGAAGGGGAGGTGATGCATGTCATGAACATTCCAAAATCCTCTAGACCTCCTAATAGTATTCTAGCATCTTCTATAGGTCTCCAAAAGTTTCCATAGACTTCTAGAAGAATTTCTTAGATGATAGTATATATAGAGGTCGAGATTGAAGAAGTCCTCAGTCTCGACAACACATCTCTTGGATCCTAGCTCATGGTTCTAGTTTTTAGTATTGCTTTAATTTCTTGAACTCTAGGTTCTAGTTTTTAGTATTGTTTTAATTTCTTGAACTCTAACATCAAGTCTTGTTATCCAAAACTCCTCTTGCCTCGCTTTGTATCTCTTGCGTCCATTACATCCAATACTTCTTGACTCTAGACTGCCAATTTCTCAACTCCAATGGCATGCCACTAATATGGCCATAGTGAGCAATTTTGCAAATTGCCAAAGGTTCAAGGCCCATATGTCACTCCCCAACCTCATCAAAATCCAACTAATAAACTAAGAGAGGATCAACCCAAGGCAAACAAGAGGTGTACCATCATTGGATGCATCATACCCCATTGATTCCATGATTTGTTGGATAGAAATTGGAATAACATGCCTAATTGTAGAAGCAATCACCCCATCAATAGGTATAGACTGAGAGCTCCAAAAGACGGTCTAGACTAGGACCAACCATCACTCCAAATCCTCCCTCCAATTTATTTTACAATCAACCACCACAAAGGGGCTCAACAAGGCTACTATATAAGCCTCCAAACAGTACAATGGTATCCGCCAATATGGGGCACAACCTTATATAACCCAATTGGTGGCACAATCCTATATAACCACCAAATCCTCCCCAACTGTTGAATGCTAACCGGATTTTAGACCTAGATTCAAGTAATGTGAATTTCCAATACTATATGGGAATTCAATTGGTTTATTGTACTATGCCTCATCCTATGCTTTATCCACCTTCACGGTGCTCACAAAATGTCCAAATAAGGTGGTATTTCATCCCAACGAGGTCCAACTACCAACTCATGCATCCTCCTTCAATCTAATTTTAAAGGCAAAGCAAAGTGCCAATATCATTATTTATGAAGATGAGTATCAAACTAGGGCTTCTAATTGTCAAAATCCATTTGAGCAAAATGTAACAATGTTGATAAGACAACAACAGTTGAACAATCTTCCATTAGAGACCATTTCCAAGGAAGATTATACCATTTTGGAAGAAACTTTGGATGTTCAAGCTATGAGTGATTTTTTAAAGACCCAAACTCATGAGAGCATCTTTGAGCCATTGTTAGACCACCCTTTTGTAGAAGATGACCTTCTTGATGATCCATTTAGGCATTGAGTGATGAAGAAGATGATCTCTACCAGTTTATTTAGTCATTAAGGTAGAAGAACCTTATTCCATTCTTAGTCTCAATTCCATCTTCTAAAAGGATCACAACACGCACAAACCTTTCTACCAACACAAAACAAATTTACTTTGATTTCAAAATCTTTGTTGTAAAAACATTTTAAGCACTTCTATAGTACAAAATTGTTATTGTTGTAATATTTTTGACTTGCATGTTAATGCATATGAAAAATTAGTATTGGATTTAGAACTACCTCCATGATAGTCATCTGTCACTATTGAAATCACTATATATGAAAAATTGCACTATTTTTTGTTATTCTAATCATACAACATCTTTTGGATATTGCTATGGTTCTACTATAGGATTTTTTTTCAAAAATTATGTATAGCAATCTTGATGCCCACTTGTTAGTTTAATAAAAATGTCAAACCATTTCAAACTTCTTTCAAATATAACTTTATATCTCCAAAGACATTTACTACACCTTGAGACTTAAATATAAGTCCTTCAGGGGTTGTTGCCCTTAAATAAATTGATCTCTTTGTCTTTTATAATTTCTTGATTTGTTATAAAATACAACTTTAAGGAAAATTTTGTAATAAGTTTATGAATAAAAGTTGTAAATTTTGAATTTGAGATTGTATACTATCAAATTTTCTATAGTTGTTACCATTATTTTATAATAACATTTGAAATTTAAAGTTTTGAGTCCAATAATATTTCATATTAGATTTCAAAAAATGCAATTGAATTTTAAATTAAATTTTTTGGAACGGATTTTAAATATGATGATTTACTATAGTGATTTTCATTAAATTTCTTTGATTAGATTATTGAGGTCATATTTTCAATGCTCCTTTAATCCTTAAAGTCCCAAAGTCCCTATAAGGAACTCTTGGGATTTCAAGTATGATTGTGTGATCTCAATTTTTGACATGATTTTTTGAATTTTTTTTAAAGATAGCAAATCAGATGAGCTTTCCATAAATATAATTTTTATTTCAATTGGTGCCTAGGAGCAAAAGTTATGCTATCGTACGTCTAAAAAGAAACTCAAGGGGAAGCCCAAAAATAAACAAAAACAATTTAATTTTTTAATTTTTTCTCTCAAAGATAATATTTTTGTTTGCATCTCAAGCTTTGATTCATTCTATTTTGACTTGACATGAGAAAGTTATGGACAATCTTGTTTTTTGAGATTTCATTCATTTTATTTGACTTAACATGAGAAAGTTACGGACAATCTTGTTTTTTGAGCAATCTCTGCATCTTTTTGAAAAAATAACTTATGAAAATCATTTTTGATTGCAATTTCTTCAATTTAAAAAAAAAGTTGTTTGTCAAGGGTATATTTGCTTGCTAGAACAATCTCACCATTGAGATTATTGTATTTCAATTCCATCTTAGAGCTATTAGTAGTTTAGTTTTTCCTTCAATCTTCAACCTACTTCTACTTAATAAATTTTTAATGAGTGAAAATTAAGTTTTTTTTTGTTAAATTTTTTTCCTAGATTCTGAACTCAATTATTCAATTAAAAAAATTAGAAAATCAAAATCAATAGAGTAAAGTTTTTAAGTTAAGAAGGTTTAAAGCCAAATATCTAGTCAAACAAGGTGTAAGAAAAACTTCTTTTCTTCACTTTAAAAGCAAATTTCTTACAATTTACATGGTCAAAGTTAGTGAAATTTTTTCCATGCATTTTTATAGGAGTGTAGTACAAGATCCTACGGTTAGATACGTAAAAGAAAACAAGTTTTAAATTTTTTGGCTCTTTGCAATAGAAATGGTAGTTTTAAGTGTTTTTTTATGGAAAAAAGGCCTTGGGACTTTAGGGGTTAAACTAAAAGTCAACTTAGCCAAAATTTCACTTTCTTCTATTTCTACAAATCTCTTGAAGTGGTCCATCTAGCCATTGTAATTTTAATTACTATTGTCCTAATTTCAAAAGTAGAACCACATACTACCATAGTTTCCTAGCAACTTGGACAACTTTCTATCTAATAATGAATTAAAGTGCAAAAAATAATATACAATCTAATAATGAATTAACTTTTTACAATTAGGAAGTGCAAAATATAATATATTAGAATTGGATATTTTAAAAATATAATTAAGATAAATCAAGCATTCCAAGTTGTTCTTATAATATTTGAATGTTGGTTGTTGTTACTTTTATCTAAAGCAATCACATTTACCTATATTCTTGTCTTGACCTCCAAATCCTATTGAGTATTTCAAAATGGGGAAACAAATAATTTTGTAATTTCCCAAAAATTTAGGCTCCTTTTTAATTATTTATTTTGTAAACAAGCTTTTAGGAAGCTATGGTAAAATGATTTTGATAATGAATAATCAAATTTTGAAATCATTTATCAATAATAACATGGTAGATGTATTCCTCAAGACATATATATCCATAGAGTATGTATGTATGCCCACTATTTAGAATCCAACAAAGTCAATGTACCAAAATACATTAATTCAATATTCATGTTTACTTTATTCTAAACAATAACATCTACTATATTAACCACAAAAATTCTTTCATGGTAAGAAGCCCAAATCTACTTCAAATACTCATCACCAAAGCAAAGGTCAAAATCTTTAAAAAAAAATTGTTTCTTAACAAAATCCAAACATAAGATCCTTTGATTAACTTATTCAAGTTCATTGTCCAAAAATTTAAAGCCACTACCAAATGCAAGTTCAATGTGCCTAAACTTCAAAATGTAGGCTTTTCTAACCCTTCCTAAAGGTGAAGTTTTGTCTTTCAACATTTATAGAAATGACATTTATATCCTATAACTTGCACATTTCGTCAATAAATTGGAAAGTGGGTTGAAAACATATATAGAAAAAAAATTCATATTCATTTTTATAAAAATTATAAAATGAAAGGTATTATTGAATGCAACGGGTTCTTTACCTGGCATGAAATCAGCCTCTCCTCCTTAATGGAAAACCCTTGCAATGTATTTCCTTAACACACTTGTTTAAAATTTAAAAAAAAAAAAAAAAAAAAATATATATATATATATATATATATATATATATATATATTATTGAATGAAAAATAAAACTAATATGCTAATATGCTAATAACTTTTGGTGAGAATGTTCTAATAAACAATTAATATATTTTATTTCAATTTCATTTTCAAAATTGAGAGCAAAAGACAACTTTATATGTTCTTACCACCTTCATTGCCCACAAAATAAAACTCCTCGTAACTTTTACCTCATAACATCCCACAGCTTCTAAATGGAGGCTTGCAGATTAATGAATCCTATTTGGGGTGGTTGCATTTGCAACAGGATTCGTTCTAGAAAGGATTACTTACATATGATCAAATTACAGAATTAGAAGCAAACATAAGAAGATATAGAAAAGGGTCTTTGGGACGATTAAGGGTTAAGTGGACCTTCCGGGTCCTAAGCACTACGGAGTCAATATAAGTTGTCACGCCTAATGACTGCAAAATAGGAGAAAACATCGGGTTCCTCATCAAAAGGAATACAAAGATGTCATTTCTCAAGCGAATCTAAAATCCCAGATATTGAAATAGCAGCAATCGGAACTGTACCACAGAAATGGGCCACAAAATGATCCCATGTGCTTACCAAATCGCAAGTAACGATACTTGAGCACATAATACGAAGAAAATAAAACTCGGCTCTAATCTAAAATTGAAGAATCCCTACAAATGCTTACATCACCAGATAAAGAGGATAAATGATGACCAGATCAAATGTACAAAGGATAGGGACAAACCAAGTGCAGCATGCCTGAACCATATATAATAGCCTACAGCACTAATCTGTATCAGAATTGAAGGGCCTCAGATTTTCTAATAGGTCTCTTGTCCCACCATTTACTAGATGATCAATGCCATTAGAAGAGCCTGCTGTCTCATCGTGCTTCTCCAGAACAGGTCTGTTACTCAGACCCCATATCCGAATTGTGTGATCGTCACTGGCAGATGCAAACATATGAGGATTCACTGGGTTCCAGCTTACGCTATTTACAGTGCCTGAATGACCTGACAAAACACCAAGCAATTCACCATTCCACCTGTGCCAGATGTAAACCTGCACCAGTCGCAACACAAAAGACCATAACTTCTCAGCATGTTACCAATCCCTACCTTCACAAACAGAAGCACCGATTCTTGGGTTAAATAAGCAAATTGAGAAAACAGGGCAACACAATGATCCACTTGTACATAGACGTGTCAATACTGCATTCAAAATACAGGACAACGTGAATGAAAAACACCAAAAGAGAAAGAGAGACGAACCTGAGAATCTTCACTACCACTGACAATAAACGCATAATCAGTTCCTCCGAAGCAGGACCGAATCACGTATCGCCCTTGCCTATGACCTCTGTACTTCTTAGGGAGCTCTTTTGTAGCTGAGATATCCCACAGATGAATCTCCTGACTCACCAAGTTCACCAACAGATATCTTCCGTTCTTACTGACTGAAAGGGATGTAATAGGCTTTTCCTCCTCAATGACGCGCTCTGTTTTCTCCTCCAAGTTGTAAATGCGGATATTCTTGTGGTCACAAATGCTTACCTGCCAGGACCACATCAGTCAAAAGGACTGACACATAAATTTCTTCTTTCAGTGCTGTGTAGGAACTGCGGGAAGCCTTCAATCTAGAACCAACCAGCTGTGAGGCTAGAGAATTCTCTCCAATCAAAATGACTACCGAACTACCTAGTATTATAAACTAGAATAGGATTAAATGAGGTCATTTCTCACAGGATAAGAAAAGAATATTCTCACAGAATATTTTGTTTGCTGCTGGGATAGGAGGTTGTATCCAACATTGGCAAATCAACAGTTCAAGTCTCTGGAGATAGAGCAGAGCAGACTCAAATACTTGTTACATTAGACAGGATAAAATATTTACCATGTGACTTCCATCGGTCGTAATAGCCAAATCATTGATACGTGGCATCCGGGCGCCCTTCCAAGCCTCCAGTTCATTACCCTGAACAAAAGCATAAAAAGCCAAAGACACGTACATGTGGTAGATCAGATGTGAAGCGCGGGAATGCTAACGTGACATGGCCTCAAGTAAAGGACAGTCGAAAAAGCGTGACTACGGTTCCTCTGCTACGGTGAAAACCAAGAGAAAGTTCTCGTCTGGAACTGCCACGACTGTTCATGCAAGACGTCCAATATGGGAGGGCTACTGAACGCGCAGTGAGTGATAGGGCACATTCGGTAATCAGTGGTTCGGGACCTCTTAGATCTCTCCGACTTGTAGAAGTGATCCGATAAACGCAAGAGCACAAATTATGCACCAGATTAATGTATCAAACTCAAAATTCTCATACCTCTAGATCCCACATGTAGATACACTTGTCACCTCCACCAGAAACAAAACGTTGCCCATCTGGGAACCATGCACAGGATGTAAAGCAGCTATTCGGTTTATCATAGGTGTGTTTGCATTGCCCAGTAGTTGTGTCCCAAAGTTTCACGACTTCCTCATTCCCACATGTCAGCAGCATGGAGTCATCCGGACTCCAGGCAACAAAAGAAACAGGCTTTGAGTGACCAGTGAACCTGAACTTCACCTTCAGTGAGTCGTCTTCTACAACCTGCGATTGCTCCAATTGCAGAGCAAGAGTCATTCACGGTCTACTGCTGAATATAAGCCACTTGATAGATCAAACCAGATCTTAATAATAATTCATGGACAGGTAAAGAAGTTGATAGATGACATAAAGACCAGACAGCTTCCAGATAAAGAGACCAACAAACCTCCCAAATTATGGCTGTGCAGTCTTTAGATGAGGATGCGAGGTAACGACCATCATGGGAAAATTGCAAAAACCAGACCTCATCTTCATGCACTTCTAAAACCTGCGCACGTATAATCAACCATGATTTTAAGGAATCAACAAAATCCGAATCCTTACCAACCCAGGGAACCCTGGAAAGCTTTCAAGACTACAAGAATTTTCACTGTCTCAATTACAAAGGAGGGCACCAGTAACCAGTCCACTACCATCCTCAACCAAAAAATGAAGCGGCATCTTTGTGAGTACGAGGAGAAATAAAAATCATAAGCATTAAACATATGCCTTGTCATTGGGCCCAAAGTCATATTGGACATTTAGTCCAGTACCTGCAAAGTCTGAGTTGGGATTTGATCTCGGCTACAGCGATGGTCTGCATAAAGGGACAAGACATGATCCAGTGTATTATGGTAAACACATGCTTCGCGCTGCACTTGAAGTGCAACTTCAACAAGATGCTCCAATCGTTTCTCAGGCACCATGATTGAAGGTGGAAGCAATTGCTGCAACTCTTCTAGCAAGCTCTGACGAGATTCTTGCCCAGCACCCTTCCATTGAGCCTTCGCAAGGAGGTCCTCCGGAGAACACACTATGAAGCTGGCCAGCTGGTGAACTTTAGGAGTACTGACTCCTAGTGGTGATATTTCTGAGCGCAGAGTTTCTAGAGCTGCAGTTGTGTTACTAACCTCTAAAGACTCCATAAACTTCTGTTGCAATATAAGAAACGATGCAGACTTCAGGGTTGGCTCTTCAAGCACGCCAAGTTCAGATAATGTGGCAACGCATTCATCCCAGCGTCCAGCCAAGATGTCCTCACGAAACTTCTGCACAGCTGGTGACTGAAGCCGAATTCCTGATTCTTCTTCTAGAGCAGCACCTGCCTGCTTATAGCCGAGAGAAAAGAGCGCTTGCTCTATGATTCTCACAAACTCCACCTTCCGTATTTGACCATGAGATCCCACCGTTTCGCCATCATTGGAAGGAATACTTCTGGCCATTAGGGCGGCGGACCCCGTGGCTACCAAACCTGTCCGAGACCCCTCCAGGGGAGTTCTATGACTAGATTTTGACAGCTTCTGTCGCTTCAAGGGGGGTTGCCCAACGTCGCTATCTCCTCCCATGTAAGGGCGTCAACCCGATGGCTAGCCCATGCATGAAAAGGAAAGACGAAGAGGATTGTATTCAAGTCCCGAAACAAGCAACCACCTGAGATTGGATAGTAGTTTGGTCGACACGAAGTTACAATGCCCTGTCACAATCAACAATTACCAGTTTCCAATTGTCAGGCTCCGTAAACCCACTACCGATTCACGATTCTTGAACTCTAGTTCACGTGACATCAGAAGATTAGTAAAGAAAACCCTAGCGACGAGTTGAGGATTGTCGGTCAGGTACAGAGCCACCAACGATATGAACTGAGAATAAAGATATTCGCACTTCCTGATTCTCGACATCGAAAACATGAAAACGTTGAGAACAAAGCCCCCTAAATCTAAATGAAATGAAAATGTTGAGAGAATTATATCAAACGCAGAACACCATCAAAATTGCACAGACGATGCGTACGTAAAATCAACAAGAAAAGAGTCCTGAACATTGTCGCTGAAATTGCCGCGACGGCAGACGAGCGATCACCGACAGATAAGTAATCCAAGCCCGTGATTGCAACAGAGACAATATGCTCAGGAATTTGAAGAAGATGACGGCAAAAGCTAACTCCCATTTCAGTAGCGCACTAACCCTAGCCTGAACAGACATTCCAACTCTAACCCTAACGTGATATGCATGAAACCGAGAATTCTTTAGACCAAACGTTTAGACTAGAAAAACGGCTACTATCACAGCAAAACTGACACAATCGCCGTACGAATAAGTAAATCGACAATTCAGCCTAACGCGGAGGCTATTAGCAAACCAAAAACCTGAACAGCAACTCTAAACCAAATGTAATGTCAGAGGCTTCCGCGCCATCACACAAAGCCACTAAAACCACAAGCGCCTCAACCTACACAAAACCTCGACATCTCGACACTCTTTCTTAGGCCACAAGCAATTAATAAATGGATCTGCATCGCCACACACTCCATCCCTGACTCCATCCATCCACAGCTCTCTCTCTACTCGACCGACACTATCACGCCATTCTAGACCTAAGGCACGCACACGTCGCAAAACACGGCGACGGCGACGTAAAGCATTTCCGTCCCGCACACGTCAAGAACACGCCGACACCAAAAACACGAAGGAAATGCCGGACGTGGCGGTCACGCTCCCAGAAACGAACCGGAGTGTCAATGCCAACGGGATCCACGAGGGTGATGAAAACTTACGGACGGAGGAGAAAGCGCAGCGGGCAGCAATGCAGCACGCGAAGCAATTGGCGAGGCAAGCAAGTGCGGAAACCAGCGATGCGGCAAGACAAGGAAGAAAGCGAGCAGCAGGAAACGAGGCAGCAGGAGAGGCAGCAGGAGAGGCAAGAACAAGCGCGAGAGCGAGCGGGCAAGAGAGCACGGAGGGTCTGGCTGGCTATGGCGGAACTGGCAGCCCAGACGACGGAGAAAAAGAGCAACGCAGAGAAGGCAGAGAAGCAGCAACAAATGAATAGAGAAGATGATCAGCTAAACAGGCGTTTGGTGCCCTCTAAAAGCCCCCCTGGTGCTCTATATTTCACCCTAGCATTTAGCATTTGCCCAATGTGTAAGGTAACCACACCTAAATGCGTCCAAATAAGTAGTTTAGCTGTGCCCCTCTTATTAAATTGCCTAATTTTTGTTTGGATCTTGTTGGAAGTCAAAAAATATTCTAAATTCTCTTTTTATGCATTTACTGGACATTGGATGAATAAACTATGAATTTTCAAGTGCCAAGACTAGGTGATTCTAAAATTGACTCTAAACTCTTACAAATAATAGGAGTGCATTTTAAGCAAGAATCCTTAGGGTTCCAAGACTAGGTGTTTCTCAAATTGACTCTAAACTCTTACAAATAATAGGAGTGCATTTTAAGCAAAAATCCTTAGGGGTCAGACTTAGAAAAGGGTCATGATTAGGTGAAGTTATCTTAGGAAGGATGCCAATGACCAAGGACATTTCATTTTTGAATTTTGCACCAAGCATAGTTCACTTCAATTGCAAATTCTTGGAACTAAACAATTATTTAAAGTATGGTGATGGTTTGGTGAAATGGAATGTCCACTCTATGATTCCGTTTCATAAATAACTAATCCTTTGATGCTTGAATCGTTTTTTGAAATTTGGACAATTTTGCTATATCTTTGTACAATATATTGATTGACTGAAGTTCATCATATTGATGATAAAGGAAGGCCTCAAGGGGTTCACACACACTTACATTTGGTAACCACGTGCAATAACGGGGTATTAAATGGTGGGATATTTATCTCCTTCAAAAAAAAATTCCTCCCTATTTGTAGATAAAAAGCTACTAGCATGTATTTTTCAACACCCTATTTTTGTTTGTAAATGGGTGGAGAGTCTATTTTTGGCACCCTATTTTGGGGGGACATTTTAGAACTATTGAATATTGAGAGAAATGAGAGAAAGAAGTTTTCCATAACATTTGAACTAGCACTCATGCACCATACAATGCCAATGCATATCATTGAAAGGGACATTGAAAACACAACTAATGGCTACATCATACTATTGACAAGATAACACAATCTATAATACAAAACCAAATAGTTGCGGCATTTAGTCTTCAGTAGTATGAATTCTACAAAAGAAGAACACCCTTGATCACAAGAAAGATGAAAATACAATAATTTTATATACAAATTGTATTGACAAACACACATATGAGTATTTCCAACCAAACAAGAAACAAAAAATTGAGAACTTGCGGTTTAGAACATCCAAAAGTGCATATGTCCCTACATATTGGCAACATAGTCCCCCCCCAAATGAGGTTGGTTTCAAGAACAACATGTGGATGTTTATTAGTAATGCCGAAAACTAAGGAAGGATGCCAACTGCATTAGTTCATGCTAGGAAAAGCAACAAAAGCAAGAGTGGAAACAAAAAAAATAGAATGACCTTCAAAAATCTCCCACTTGATCATTTAGTGTAATCCATAAGGTTGTTGTTGGTTGTAGGACACCAATTTGCACCCAGCGGGTGCACTCCTCTCCATCTAAATCTAAAGCCAAACTAAGCCCGTATAGGTTTGCTGTTGTGAGGGTGCAAAATGGTGCAATGGGCCATCTATCATCTACAAGCAAACGTTGTAGCCACCAATTTGTATTGAAAAGAGAACGATGTTTTTGAAATCAGAACATTACATACTCCTCTTTCTCAGTCCACATAAGGGGCAGTAGTAACTAAAATTCATGTCGCGCTAGGGTCAATGCTCCCCACTCTATCGTGCCTTCTACTAATTCTTTCCAAGACTTCCAAGTCCTTCTCAGGTGATCCAAAGTCTCAAATGTTGGTGGATGCTCCTTTGTTGGTTGATCCAATGTCCAAAGATCCTCGAATTGAACTTGTAGTACAAGCACTAGCACAATAGTCTTACGGAAAGTGTATTCTAAGGAAGGTTCACTCCCATCAAATTGAGTAGGCTGAAGTGTTGAGGTACCAAAATGCGCAACAAGACCATCCATCTAGACTAAATCTATCAAGATTTACAAATTGACTGACTCGGGCAATAAGATGTTGACCAAAAGTAATCTCGGCAAGGATCCCCTTCCCCTAAGTGATGTTGTCAAGATGAGACTAATAGTCTAACAACAATGCAATAAAACCCTCAAAGGACATGCATAGGCAAAAACTAGAAAAACACAAAGGACTCAGGAGTTTGATTTATTGATTACGGAAATGATTTCTAGATAATAGATTTTACAAAGACACGGCAACTAGGTTAATCACAAAGCTATGACCAATTGAACCAATGCAAAAGGAGGTGAAAATGCACACTAGAAAATGAAGTCCACAACCTGCAACTAGATCTGACAATTTCCACATTGTTTGTATTGTAGTTCATGAGATAGGTGACTACAACAAGAAAACCGGAAATAATTTAAAACTCAAATTTAGTGAAATGACATACCTCAAATTACCTTCATTTTCACTTTTATGTACATGAGAGTTTGCCCACCTAGAAAAATCCGTACTTGCAGTGCACTTCAGAATTCATTAAGAAGGGAAATCTTCCAACAATGCCACAAAATTATATGAATTTAGGGGCCACATTTTTTTCCAATTGTGAGTTTTACACATTGCAATTTATCCTCAGAAACTTGGTTTTTGTTTCAAGGTAGTCATGGACACTATCCTCTACCAAAAAAATTTACGATGCCAAGGAGAAAACCAAAATACAAGGAGAAGCCTCCACTTTTATAAACTGCTTTGTGAATTTTAGAATGTTGTGACTAACTTTCCACAACGTCAATTTCATTTTGATTTCTCAATGAACTCATTGAAGGCATTGGCGTCTATTGGATCAAGTTCAAAGCCATCACTTAAAACATTGAAAGACATGGTGATTGTGGAAATTATTGTGTCCACATCTACCCAAATCAAATTACAATGGTCATATTTGAATTTGTAAAAACTAGGGACTTTCCTAAAATAATTTAAGTATACTACGAAATCAAATCCAGCACTACTTGTTCTCTTATCTTTGTTCACATCATAGTTTTGCAAGTCAAAAGGTTGCCTACAATTCCCCCATCTATTACCAACCTTCTGTTTCATTTTTTGCAAGTGACCTATACACCATGTGTCCCTGTCAATTTCATTGAGGACATATGTAGCTTGCAATTTTTTAGAGGGTCTTGCCTTGGTCCTCCTCACGGCTGCCTTGACGGATGATGAAATGGTTGTGGTACTCTTCTACATGAAATATACTCCACAATCCATGCCAAGCCCCAACAACATTGTCTCTGTGGAAGAAGAAGCACTAATGTAATCATCTGAATTATTAAAATGAATAGAATTCCTAACTCAAGTTAGCCTATCTTTAAACAAAAAATGATTAGAATTTAGTTGTCCCACTAAGGTGGATTTAAAAAGCTTATATCCACCAAATTCAACAAAGGGAATTACCTTCTTTGTAGGGATTGCAGTGCTCACTTGAGGCTCCTTTGAGCTTAACATGTCGAAGATGGCATCACAGATCTCAAATTCCATAGCAACAAGATTGGGAGAGCAATCTTCAGAAATTTCTTCTTCTCCTTCAACTAGGGGACTATAACTTGAGTCTTTGCCAGCTTCGTGACTTTTGTTGACTTCTAGATCATGATAAAGCAACTCACCATTGCCATCTTCCCCATTCATTGGTGTTTTGGATGGAATATATGCAAAGTTGTGTAGATTAGCCTTTTCCACCAACCATGGGGTAAAAATACTAGGTTTTGTTTGTGCATTGGACTGAAGGTGCCATGTTTAGAACTTGGAGCATGCCTTGGGCTAGTTTCAAACCTTCTTGTAGGGTAGTGGTCATGTCATCGTCTCGGGTCATCATTCATGGAAATCAACGTGTAATCTCCCAGATTGTATTTTTGCTCCCCCTCCTTAAGCAAATGCAATTTAGCCCATACGTTTTTCATTTTATTATATACTTTCTCAAACTTTAGCCCATTATCTTTGAATTCAGTTGCAGTACTATAAGTTGGTGGAAGTCATAAGCTTGCTCATGCATTAGAAGAGATTTCAGGTTGCTGGAGGGCTGCGAGTTCCCAGCCCGTTTCCAACGCGGGAACTGTGCTCCCGCAATACAATGACGGGGTATGGAGATTGCCACATCATTTTTTGAAAAATTAAATTAAAATTAAATTTTTTTAATTTCTTTTTGCATTTTGAAAAGTTAATTTTTTAATTTTTTTTAATTTTTTTAAAAGGTGACGTGGCAACGTTGGTGTTTGTAGGGACTCTTGGAAACCAGCGCCAGGAGGTGCTTGAAACGGACCTCCAGAAGCCTGAAATCTCCTCTAATGGCCCTCCATCCCCCCAACCTTCGAAAAGAAAATTTCACATACATCACTTCCTATCAAATGTAGTGGAACAATTAATTCTAGATACTTGTCATGAAAGTGTAGAATTAGTAAGATGACAAAGTAACAAGACATTTAAACATCTATGAAGCATTGCTGTGACACAAAATTAATGGCAATAATTAATTTTTTTGAATTACCACCAACTAAATGGTTTTCAAATTCAAACCACAACCTCCAAAGACAAAAGAAGGACACTTTGGAAGCTGGCCAACACTAATCTTGATCTCAAATTCAGTGTAGGGGACAAGAAAATGTCAATGTAGTTTGCGCAAACCTCCAAAGCGCTTTAAGTACACCTCCTTCAATGTTTGCAGGAATGCCAAGCATTTTCTAGTGTGCTATTGGCAAATTTACTACACTAATACCCAATTCTACCGATCCTTGCGATTAGTATCCTCCAACTTCAACCCATGTTGGTCACACATGAGCTTGTTGTACACCAATCCCAAATGTATCAAAGTGACCACATCAAACCCCAACTATGGAGTTTTCATAGGGGAGTCAATTGGATTTATGAGTTTCTTGGCATTGTAAATAAAATCTTGGTCATGCAACCCAGTCGCATTACCAAAATAATCAAAGCTAGCAATGAACATCTATTCGGGCAAGTCCATTTTAAAACATTGTTCATCACTAGACTTGTACCCCATAAGCATAAGCTGTCTTCTCTGTGAATCGCCATCACTTGTGTGCCCAATTATGGGTCCAATTGATCCTTTGCATTCTTTCTCCCACATTTGTTCAATTGTGCTCTATTGTTTCTTCACCCATTGCAAATCAAAACAATCAACAAATACAAAAGACATACAATACCAACCTCAATAGTTTCTCATGCAATGGGCTTACCATGACAATTCTAGCAAAAACTCTTGCTTTATTGGAGCGAAAGCACTCTAAAATTTTATTGTAACCTCCCTCCCCAATGCCCAGGCATGGTTTGTAATTTGAAATACAAACATAATTTGTCTAGGGTCCATAAAAACTGGCAAGGGTGTCAAAATGTTCTTCATAAGCAACCTTAGGTTATCACCTTAGTCTCGTCCTCAACTAGTATTATTGGAATTGACCCTATGATACTAGAGTTGTTAATCCAGATGTGATGTGGGCTTTTCACGTCCGGATGTCATGACGCATCCGTCTTGACGCGTCTTGTCGCGTCGGTATTGCCGTCAGCCCCCCCTCCAAAAAAAAAAGTTTTTTTTTTTTTGTGGATGGCCTATCCGTCGACTTGGATGGTCAGTCCGCCCACCGTCGAGGTCGATGGACCAATTGTCCAATTGACAGACCGACCATCCAAGCACTATACCCAAAGTTGGTAAAAAAGAACTACACTTAAAATCAAGTGCGATTCTTTTAACCACTATTCTGCGGAGGCCCTAAATGACTACAAAATCTTCTTTTTGGATTTTGAACTTAATTTTTTGAATTTTTGGGCGTATAATACACCGTTGGAAAGTTCTTGAAAATACCTTTTCAACGGTGTATTATACGCCCAAAAATTCAAAAAATTGAGTTCAAAAATCCCCAAAGAAGATTCTGTAGTTGTTTAGGGCATGCGAAGAATGGTGGTTAAAAGACTACCGCACTCGATTTTGAGTGTGGTTCTTTTTTACCAACTTTGGGTATAGTGAAGTTGACAGACTACCTGTCTAGGTCAACGGATGGATTGTCTAGGTCGATGGACGGACCGTCCAAGAAAAAAAAATCTTTTTTTTAATTTTATCCTGACAAACGCCGAGAATGAATCTTGATGTCCGGACGTAACGGGGACAACCCTGTGTGATACGGTGTGCATTTTTGGCGTCTCTATAGATTTCATCTAATGATGCAAAAATTTATTTGTGTTCACCCACCACATGTTGTATGTCCCTAAGTCTTATTATCTCTCTTGATGGTACTATAACTAGGTCCACCATAATTCAATGCAAACAAGTCACACATCTAGACATCCTTTGACCACTGCAGACCTTCATGGCTTAGGCAAGTGCCTTAGAATTCTTGGAGAGCCAGAATCCCTTCTTCCTGTGATTTAGATTAGCTTCTATGTCTTTCATAAAAGACCACAAAGTAGGCCTACCTCCAAAAGCACTAGACCGATGTGCACTCAAAATGTCACCACAAAATTTAAATAGATTGTGTTCATTTGAGGTAGACAAGGCTTGTTCTTTTAGGTTTGGACGCTTGATTTTCAATTTTGTAATCCTCAACTTAGCTACCCTATGGTACATGCGCTCTACTCGCAATTTCTTTTATATTGACTTATTGTACATTGTGAGTTCCGAGAAGGACAAATATCCTAGTCACAATAATTTGACTTTGTCTTTTTTCAATAGACCTTTCCTCCCTCATGACCTTTAGCTTGAGGTCCGTTTCACATGGAATGTTTGTGCATACACTATAAGTTAAATTTTGCCAAGGTTCATTATCCATTGACATTCAAAAGCAACTTCGGTGTCTAAATGTTCGATTAATTTTGATGCTTTCACCATCCACCACAACGACTTCCTACAACCAAGGTTTGGCATACCAGCTACGACCAAGCTTCAAATCACATATCAGACCAAGAACTCCAAACAATTTACTACCATACACTGCAAATGGACCACAAGAGCCCCAACACATGAGCGTTTTACAGAAATTATGGTTAGTGGCAAGTGATTGGTGTACCTTGGGACTATCTATGACATGGCCAAGAAAAGCAAACAGTTGCCACTAGCTTGAGTGGTAGTTGCCTTTGATTGATTTAGCTGGACTATCTCGCTTGCTTGAAATTGCTAAAGTCTTTTTGAAGTTGGAAGCCTATAGGACCTTCTTGGCATGCTTAGACCCTCCTACATGGTTCCTTAAATTTACTTCTAAGTTCTTCTTAGGCAGACAGAGGTTGTACACATCGTTGCAAATTACACACTTGCACTTCCACTAGAAGCTCTTCAAATTAGTGGTCTGTGGATCTCCTCCAAGCAATTCAAATGTCTTCTGAGTAGGGTTAAGATTGTCATTCATGAAGTTGAGAATATCAACACCCTCCAAAACAAGCCACCGGTGATCTTCCATAGTGAGGATGAATGTTTTCATTCCCTTTGCAACAGATTGGAGGTAGTTGTACCAATTCAACACCTTTCCTTGAACACAACCTTCAAATGTGTTGGTTGCTCATGATATTGCTCTTTCAAAAGTTAGGAAATAGGTTAGAATTTCTGTCTTTAGTGTGCTAACCATCAACCCCTCCAAAGTCCTTCTTACATTTCATGCAATATACAATGAAAATTGCTTTGCCGTGGTAGTCATAGGACTTTAAGCCGTAGTCGTGATCTTCTAAAAAAGCATCTTTGAATACTTTCCGTAATTTTGTTCTCCCTCCATATACAGGGCCATCACGTCTGCAAGCACAATCTGAGATTGCAGCAACAATTTTCACTAGAATCACTAACTTGTGAACAAAAGGCCGGATTGGTGGGAATTTCATTGGAAGCAACAATGTCTATGGGAGGGAATTACAGCACCAACAAGTCGGTCGTGTCACCTCCTTGACAATGATTGAAGCCATAGTTGGCTCCAAGTTGTTGTTTTTTGGAGATCCCATTTTTGAATTCATGTACATCATTGCTTTCGCGGCAATCATCAAAGTGCTAGTTGCCTCCAATATGTTGTCTTTTAGAGACTCTAATTTCCACCTTATTGTCCAAGGTTGGGATCATGAAGACACTATCTTCAACATCATTAAAGGATTCAAGAGTAATTGCCACCCTATAGCACTCTTGTGGATCTCAACATTGGTAGTAAAAATTTAGGACTTTCTTCTCTTCCAGACGCACCCCTAAGTCAACTAAAGATTCTCCGACATCTACCTTCATGGTTCCAATGCACTCTGAAGGTGCACCTTCATGTGTCAACGTATACACTTTAATCTTCTTCATCCTTCACCAAAATCCTAAACCGGAAGTACTAATCTTACAAACACCTTAAATCCAAGCCAAAATTGACAGTCTCTATGCAATTCAAGTCCATGGAAAACTTAATTAAAGCATGAATTTCTAATTCGATGTATACACTATATTGTCCTATAAACGTTTTGAAGGTGTAGAATTTGGATTCCATAGTGAACCCTTTTCAATCTCCCGATCTCCCCTCAGATCTCCCACTAACAAAGGGTTCAATTCAACAACAAAGAAAACTTGATCTAGACATCAGCAATGTACATACCAGAAGTTGAAATTCAAAATAGTAGCAGGAGACTAGCTTTAACGGATTAGGAACAGATTTTCCTCAAACTGGAAACCCTAAACCTTCAGTCAAATGCCATAAATTGAAGCACTCTCAACAAACTGTGAAGCACAATGACCCTAAACCCTAAACACATGAAGAAATGCCTAAACCCCAATCGTAAAGTATGAAACAAGTACAAGCAAATCAAAGAAAAATACAACAAAAATTATGAATTGAATCCGCAAATCTTAATTTGCTAGACTAGTGCTAAACAAACCACAACAAGGAGGACAATGCACTGACATAGACAACGGTCAAAAGCAAAGAAAACAATTGATAGATGAGAAAATAGAAATTGCAACATATACAGCATGCCAATAGGGAATTTCCAACTATTGAAAATTTTGAGTGCTAATGAAGCATTCTCGCAACACAAACATGAATGCATGAGCATTTCCTACCAATCCAGAGGTAGTTAATGAATTCAAATTGGGGACAGTAATTACAACCTCTCCTAAACCATGCATTAACAAACTGAACCTACTAAGCATTTTAAAGGGAATCCAATAATTTGCACCCTATTTCTTTTCTATTGTATTGAAAAATATAGGATTTTTTCAATACCCTATTTTATATATAACCATGTACAATATTTTTTTGCCAATGATATGGTAAATCTACCCAAAATATAAATTTTACCTCCAATGAATTAAAGTTATCCTATTTTTTTTTATCTCACACCATTTTCTACTACATTGATGGTCTCCTAATCAAGAAGAGACATCAAGTGAGACATCCAAATATTTTTTGGAACATCCATGTAAACATTTAGATGGTTTTTAAGATATCAACTTCGACGTCTAGTTGTTTTGTGATGACCATGGACATGTAGGTACATCATGCAAACATCTTTTCACATCCAGTATACACCATGTACAATATGCTATACATTATACACAACCATATATTTTAAACATCCATATATAGTATATCATGTACACAATATACAATATACCATACACAATATATAATGTCATATACTATATTTGACAAATACATCATATGGCTTTTAAAACCACTTATTGTGCATAAATAGGGATGAAAAGTCAAGCTATTTATACAAGTGGGGTGGTAGGAGGTAAAACAAACCATGCATGTGGGATATGTAAAATGCTCAAATTGTGTTACAAGTGGGACAACACACAGACATCCAATAGGACGTCAGGAGGATAGAGTGGGTTGTCCACTTGTCCACATCAATGCCTCCTTGAGGAATACCAATGTCTTCTAATCATTCATCTGGAGACAAAGGTAGTGGTGCCCAATGTTGAACGTGACATGTGTTTGATTACTTTGATATCATTGTTGTGTTTAGGGTTGCTTATGTGAAACACATGCATGATTTCTCAATTATCCTAAGCCTTGCCTTTTTTACAATTTTTTATTAATACCACAAAGATAGTTTATCGCATTATTTCTATCCAAAATCACTATCCACACCTTTGACATCTTCATGTCCCACTAACAATTGCAAACAATTATGATGTGGACATTCTGTGTTTTTGGTTAGACATAAAAAAAATCATGGGTTTCTTATAGTGCCTACCCTAAGTAGTCCAATAGATCATGTACTACTTGCAATGATGGTGATTGAAGGATGTGCAAAGTTCTCTCATATGCCTACTTCCTCCTTTCATCAGATTCTCCTCATTGCAACCAAGTTCAAAGGAAAATGCCACCCCACTCCACTTGAAATTGTTGCATGACATAATGAAACCATCATTTTAAAATTGTCATGCATTTGTCTTGCACAGCTGCCATGGCTCCATCTAGAGCATATGAAAGTAAAGGCATCATTGGGCCCTAGAACAATGGAGTTTAGGATTTGCAATTGTTGTGGCATGGACTTGTTCCTACCATGAAACAAAATATGGTGTGCAAAAGCTCCAACAGCCATACCCAACTTGGATTACTATATACCTACAAAACACTAGCCAAGCTAATATTTTTGTATCAATACTTATGTCCATAACTCCATATTGTATACACAAATGTTTTACCTATCACTTCACATAAAAGTGCTTCAATTGGCTTGGATTATGGCCCACTTAATTGGCATTAGACAAATACAAACTTCACAAAGTACTTAGACACCCAATATACAACATACCTACCTTCAATTCTCTCAAAACACACTCACACTGTCAAAATATGGTATTCAAGACGTTTAAGGATTAAGCAAGTAACGTTGGATTTTAGAGTGGATGAATGTAATTCTAAAAAGACGAGACCTATCATTACAACATTGTGCCCAAAATGATTTGATTAACCTCCAAAGGCTAATTGTTCATTGAACAAATAATTGAAAATCCATCCAAGTTCCTACAAAGTGAGTTTTCGTCGGATGCTTACAAAATTTTGACACAAGATGTGAACATGTACCCCTTTAGTGAAAATATTATTTTTTTCCAATTAGGTGCCTAGATCAAAAGTTATGCTATTCTAAATTTTTTCAAGCAGACAATTTAGACATCTTTTACTATAATTCTTATCAACTTTTAAAATTTGGCATGTATGTAACTAATAACATATGCATACAATTGTCCAAAGAAAAACAAATTTTTAATTCCCAAATTGCATTCTAAGAGGAGTCAAACTTTGTTAATGATATTGAGGTAGTTTCAAGAAAAAAACATTTTCTTCTAACTTTAAGCCCTTAGTAATTATCAAAGTACATGATCTTGCAATCTATAAAACATAAAGAAATTTCTTTATTGACATTTATTGATAATGAAGGATGGAGAGGTGTTTTTATAATGAAATCCATTGTCCATCATGAACACTAAAAGGATATGGGGTAATTTGATGATGAGAGCTTGACCGCTTATAATCAAAAATTAGTAATTGTGTTCAAAGTAGAATTTTAAACCTCATTTTGGCATAGTAAAATAACATTTATCAAATAACTTTGACTAAGAAAATTTGAGAAATAAATCTAACTTACATCTTCAAAAATTTGTTTGACTATGAGTCTTTGAAAAAAAGTTATGGACAAAATTCAAAGGGGATGTTTGAAAATATCAAAGAAAATATCCCTTCCAACTTCTCACTGAAATTTATTCATAACTTTTGATAGGAGTCTCAAAATTTCAAAAGATTTTTTGGAGATGAAATCTAGCTTGATTTTCTACATTAACATGATTCAAAGTGTCTTGAAAAAAGTTATTCTATACTACCAAAATGAGGTCTAAAATTCTACTTTGAACACAATTCTTGCTTTTGACTTAACTATGAGCAATTGAGCCCCTACTAAACCTAACTGTTTACATATCCCACATGGGTTGTTTTACCTCCTACCATCCAATTTGTAAAAAGAGCTTGTCTTCTTCAACTTCTCACACATCTTTGTAAGTTGCTCTTGGGGCTAGATTCTCACAAATAATTCTATATCCTTGCACTATAAGTGGAGTAGGAAAAAAATTATTACTTGCAACAAATAATGGAAAAAAACAATCATTTCTGCAAGAATTCTTTGAAAAACGATATAGCTGCTGAATGTGGTATAATTTAACTAAATTGTAAGATGAGATTTCCAATAAATATTTTTTTATTGCTGAAGTGGAAGTCTTAAATTTTATTAACTATTCGGCAATTTTTGCCAAATCTAATAAGATACTACGGTAATCAAACTCTTAAAAAATTTCCCACATATTCCAAGTTTTTGTCTCTAACTTTTTACGATTTGGATTTCAAATAAAAAATTTCCTCATTGCATAAGACTAGTGTATTGCCAATTCACTTCACCTCCTTGCATTATAGTATGATTTAGAGTAAATTAGACATCTTAGTTACATCCAAAATTTTGCATGACTAAGCCTAACATCATACAATTATGAATGGTGAAAATCTTCATTTTTATGTAGAGCAAAAGTATTCAGCCAAGAGGTCTCAATGTTTGTTGGCTCTATTTTACAAGAATGAAAAAAAGTGTTTTAGCTCACTTCAAACGTAATAATCTTCCAATCTAGGTGGTCAAATGGCATGAAATTTTTTCCACACATTGCCTTACTTATTTAATATAATTTTTTATAGTTGGAATTCAGAAGAAAAAAAATTAATTATAGATTTTGGACAAAGCATAAAAAATTGGTAGTTTCTTCTATTAAAACACCCTCTAATCTTTAGGGGTTAATGGACTAGTAGATGAATCTTTCAATTTCACATTAATTTTGAAAGTCATCTATCAGATACTTTTTGGCCTTATCATCCTTTCAAAAATAAAAAATATTCTCTTAATGATCATAAAATTGCAAGGCTATCTATTGTGGCAAAAGACTCCCTTTAACTGAGCCTTTAACCTCCAAAGCATTTTATAAGCCAAAATGATTATTTGTCTTTCTAGGCAAACACCTATGAATACAATTTTGTTGTTTACTCCTAAATAAGTCAATTTTATCTAGAGTGGTGTATTCATTAGATGAGTTTCAGCTTTTGTTAAGGGCTATGAGTTCTCCCTACGTTCCCTTGCGTTCCCAAATGCTAGGATTTCTACCACGTAGCTTATTGACATAGTCGAGAGACTACCACGTCAACAAGCATTAAAAAATTATTATTAAAAGAAAAATTATAAATTTTTTTAATAATATTTTTTTAATATTTTTTTAATAATAATATATTTTCCAAACAGTGTTGGTTGGTTTCCAATAATGGGAACTAACACAAAATGGCCCTCCTTGTAGGTCAAAACACATCTAATGCTTCTAGTTCTCTAGCAAGCCAATTTAGAAAAGAAACAAACTTCATATCATTTTTTTATTTCACAAAACTTTTAGGCAAGTAAAAAAGATATTTCTTTTATGAAGAATAGATCCATACCTAATAGTAAAGATTTTACTCATTCAATTTAGTGTAAAAATTATGAAGGTTTTTGTTTGTGGGCAACTATAGAATCTTCTAGTATAAAAATATCATATATTGTCATTTTTTAATTCAGTTTTACAATTCTTTAAAACTAAAATGAATATAGGATTTGATAAGATAGTTTGCTACAACATTCCTACCATTTGGGTTAACCCCTCAAGGCTGCCTGCTTTCCAGAGTGGTTTTGTGCTATGAAGCGCAATTTCGAATTTTGATTTTTCTACGGGTCCCTTTTGCATACCTAAAATTTCATTTGAAAATCCGAGAAGGCAGTTTTTGCCCCCTCCGGCCCTGAGGGGTTAACATGTTCCAATTCTATATTAGATTTATTTCACTTTGGTTTACTAAAGCATCTTGTACATTTAGCCACATAATGATTCTCTTAAGGATGAAAATCAAGTTCAATATGAAAATCAAGTTCAATATTGTTGATTTCTCATGCAATTCTAATTTTTGACATTATATATAATCCTTCAAGTTGCAAATGTCACCAATTTTCTTGCAATAAGTTTCAAAGTTGACCCTTTTCCATTGGAATGTATTGAAAAAAGCTTGTAGCACTAAAACATTAATACATGCTAAAATAACAATACCAAATCTTTTATTGCAAATTGTGAAGACATGCTAAAAAGTGAACAAACAATCAATTACACATGGATTTGCACACATCCATTCTACAAATTGGACTTTACAAATAAATCCATTTCTAAATGAAGTACGTTGGATTTTATTTATTTTAAAATTAGTACATGCAATATTAAACATATTTGATGTTTGTTGGTGGTAATGATGTATTAAACATGTATTAGAAAATCAGATTAGCATTTGTTAAAGTAGAACCATAATTTCAAGACTTTTTTTGTATAAATTCAGTGTCCCTGCTTTACATGGGAACTACAGAGTATTTGATGAAGTACTTGATGAATGACTTTTAGAAAAGTGCTACTGCTACTAGTAGAAATAAGAATACATCTTATCCAAGAATTCATCCATAAGTTTCATAGTCCAATTTCATAATTTTTTAGTTGACTACCTCAGTGATAGGCCTTCTACGGTTAAGGTGTTCTGCACTACAAAGCAACCTAAATTCCCATGAACATACTTACTAGTTATAAAGGGCCATCACACAAGCATAGTGCCAACACTGAATATCCAATTATGAACCTAACAGTTACCCAGTATCAAGGTGGAGCTATGTTAGGGTCTTATCGTTATTGATCTTTAACGAAAATACCACGGATTTGAGTAATGCAAGTGTTAAATGAAGAGCTATGTCTAGGAGTTGGAACTTATGGGAATTAGATTTTCCTACCTTACTTAACTCAACAAAGCGTCCCAAAGCAAAAACAGCACACCTATCACGCAAGCCACAAACAAATAAAAATGTAATCTCCAAATGTTTTGAGGTTTACACTGTTGCTGTCACTAACTAATACCTGTCAGCCCACATGCTGACATTAGGGCAGTACCTAGTGATGAGAAACATATACACCAGGCACATTATGACTATACAAGGAAACCCAGCTTCGTTCTCCCCAACCTGACCACTAATCAACTCCGGTGCTAACCAAGTATTAAGACCAGAGAGAAAAATGAATCTCGAGTGTCCTCAGATGCACGGCTATGCTTTCTCTCCTTGGAGGATAGCAAGAAGCTCCGAGAACTCTTCCTCATCATCTGCTACGGGAGCTACAGGAGGTACTGCTATGGGAGCTACAGGAGCTACTGGAGCCACAGGGTCGCATCCATAGGGATACAACAACGGATGTCCAGGGGTGCTACTAAAGAAGGATTGGTGGTCGATGTCATGTTTTACACGAGTGCCCGCGCCCTCAGAAGAGGAACCATTAGAGTAAGGAACTGAGGAGCCATTCATAGAGTGGTGGTGAGGATTAGAGGAAGCGTTGGGAGAAGTGAAGCCAGGGGAGGGAGAGAAAGCCGCGGCACTAGAATCTAACAAGAAAGAGCTTCTGTCTAACCCAGAGTCTAATGAGAAACAATTGTTCTGGGAAAACAAAGGCCCAAAGCTGTGAAATTGGCTCCCATGATTGTTTTGTAGCGAGGAATTGCCACTATGGTTCAAACTAAGATGGGAAAGAGGAGGGGCACTGTATTGCGAACCTAGATGATTATTAAAGTCAGAACCCAAAGAAGATGCACGCTCAAAAATACTGTTACTTGCTAAGGGTTGGTTACTCTCCATAGAGGGCTTCCTGAGCGACTCCAAAGCCAATGGTGGTAAAGACCAAGCCTGCTGCTGGGGAACTGCCAAAGGAATAGAGGAGGGCTCCTTGGACCTGCCAATAATAGGGCTGGAGGGTCCAAATGTTGGTGACTGTGAGCTGGAGGTCGGGGGCAAAGATGACGATGGCCCTGAAGAAAATGTCGGCGAATTGAACTTGATAGGTTCGTCTCCATAATCCACCCGGGCCGTAGCTCGCTTGACCTCCACTTTCTTCCCTCGAAATGGTAAGTAATGTCTTTTTACTGCAACATTCGCATGTCTGGGATCATGGAAAACAACAAATCCGAAACCTCGAGAACGCACCTTGCCATCCGCATCTACGCCACAAATAACTACAGCATCCACTACTTTCCCGAACTCTGCTTCAAAAAATTCCCACAAATCTTCCGACTGAATAAAGTGGGGTAGACCTCCTACAAAAACCTTCCGGGCACTCATATAGTCGTCACCTTTCTCGCTGCCTGTACTTGACCCCAAAGAATTAGCACTAGATGGCCGTGTGTCGATTCCAACAGGTGGCCGGATGCATATGGCAGCTGACGACAGAGCCCCCCGCAGTTCTATCATCCCATGAGCAAATGTGCATTTAGGTCCATGCGGACATTTCCCTATTTTTTCATGATGCGTACAAAGCTTAGTTTTGAAGTTCTTAATGGACTGGTCGCTCCCATCATCACTCAGACTTCCTCCAGCACCCATTAATTGACCATCGATTCTTTCAGCCCCAATTAATTCTTCTTCTGAATGAGCAAAATGACATTTGGTGCCCCACCCACAACCCTCACTGGATGCAAAGAAACGGCACATCACAGTTTTATATTGAGGCAGGTTTACCGACTCTTTTCCACCAAACATGTCCATCTCACCTCCTAGATTGAAGTCACGGCTGTTAATTGCTAGAGTTTGAGCAGATAACCAATCCATAGGACTTCCATCCTGCAGTGAAGAAGGGAAAAAGTAAGCAGTTGAGTAACAAGGAAGACACAGTTGAGAAACAAGCTCCAGTTCTAGTTTCTGATAGCTCAAAAGAAGAAACAAAAGATGGAAGCTGCAGAAGCAGATCCATAAAGACTAATTCTTCTGAAATTCATAATATCTAATCATTTATAAAACCAAGGAATGTAGAAGAGCTGAGCCACGCATTCTAAGCATGGAGATTGTGACAGGCATAAACTTCAAGGTCAAAGGACTCAAGGAGATCACACCTGGTTGGTTTGATGAAATCCACAAGCGTCTACAATTGATGGATACTGTGCTTGCGATTGCATGACCAAGGCATATAGTGGGGAACTCGAGGAAGCAGCATTCATAAGAATAGGCTTGAAGCTCTCCCACGTGTTCTGTTTCAAAAAACTGTCATCTTGTAACAGAAGAGCTTTCATTTCTACGGACGGGGCCAGCTGAATGGGCTTCTGGTTACGGGAGCTTGCAACATTGCGGTTGGCTCCATGTTTGAGTAATAGGAACGTACAGGCAATGTGGTTGTTTTTCACTGCGTAATGAAGGGGAGTTTCTTTGGTCAGCGCCAAGACATTGACTCCACTTGAATCCTTTTCCAGTATATCTGAGAGAGCCTCGAAATGGCCATGACCGGCTGCTGTATGTACTGGAGTTGCACCCAACTTGTTGCCAGTCATGACGTTGGCTCCCGCCTTGAGCAATCTCCTAACCACCTGACTATTTACAGTCCGTCTGTTCACAGGTGTGGCCTGACGTAGAGCCCAGTGGAGGGCAGTATTGCCATCTGCATCTTTTTCATTAACAAAATTTTGCATTTTGTTCGGTGCCGTCGCATCTAATAAAAGGCAGACGAGGGTTTCATCGTTTTCTTTAGCAGCTCGTAAGAGTGGGGGAAGATGCGGACTCTGTGTATGACCTGATAACCGGGGGCTAAAAATAAGTAGGCACTCCAAGAGTTTCCGTGCTATCTCACAGTTATACTCCCCATCGTCTCCGGCCGGTATAGTGACATAATATGGGGGGGTAGTAATTGCTGATTTCTCAACGTCACTGCTGCCACTCAAGGACTTCCTAAGCTTGCTGTCAACAACGACCTCTTTAGACGATACTACGGGCGCTGGCAATGATGCCTTCTTTCGAGACTTGTAAGTCACTTCCTCCCAATCATCTGAGTCCTGTGTTGTAGGTTTAAGGCTTTGAAAACTCTCGTCCCATTTGCTAAAGTCTTTCAACAAGCTACTATCGGATGTCCCACTGTCCCAATCTTTCCGCGGCTTAAACTTCATAGCATATCCAAGACTCGCATCAACCTCGCCTGAGCTAGAAGTCCCGACAAGACTGCCGCCTTCCGTCTGCCATAAATCGCCAGACTCCTCCTTTACATATGATTTACACTTGGCGCCCAGCTTATTCAAAATGCATGAGTTTGAGTGTGCTAATGCCATTCCTAACACCAAATCCACAATCGTCCCTTCCGGAGAATCAACAATTCCGTCTACCTTCCCAGCCAAAAGATTTGTGACAGGTTCACCTTGTTTATAAACTACATTAACCACATGGTTGTCTACCTTTTTCGGAATCACCCCACCATCAGATTTCTTAATGGGAGCAGCATTAATAGCCGAGTTTTCCTTTTTCAAGACCGAATTCAGTATGTTCGTGCTTCTTCCGTTCATATTCAGTAGTAATAAAGCGACCACTGCCGGAATTTTTAAGCCCCGGGCCAGTTTAAATGCAAGGGCCAGCACTTGGTCCTTGCATTTCCCTTCGTAAGATTGTATTAAACTCAAATCCTGTTCACGAACCTTCTCCACAATTTCTTTGGCAGGTGTAGAGAGGTCCCAGGCCAATCTGATGCTCAATAGAGCTTCCTCCAATTTCGCCGCCATCTCACTTCCGCTTTAGCTCTTTGGCAAGCCACGTTTCTATTCACCACTGTTCACACCTGAAAAATGATAAGCCCTTGTTAGTGCAGTCATAACGCATGCTATTCAGGTCGAATCTCTCTCCGGACTTCTCTTCATTGACTGTTACGTAAACTCTACCATAACAAAAGCACCTTCCCCAGCAGTCCAATTATCGCTCTGCAACTCCCACTTGCTACATGATCAGAATTCTCTCACCATTAAAATTTAATCTAGGAGCATGGCAATAGCTACAAAGTAGCATTTCGCGGTTGTTCAAAGACAATTTTCCTACCACCTCAAAGCCCTTCTACGCAAGATACAGTCGTGATAATTCACAAACCATTCAAACGCATCAGTCTCACTAGGATGTCTAAGTCGATCATTCCACCAAAAAGAATGAAAGTTAGGGCTCCCGTCCGCGATCTCGCTCATCTACTGGACATCCACGTGTCTGTTACCTGATCTTGATCATCAATCCTCGAAAACTAATTCCATCAATTTCTCATCAAACCACGCAATTCATCGACACCACAGTAGAAGGAC
The DNA here is from genome assembly GCA_947034895.1 of Rhytidiadelphus loreus. Classification (NCBI taxonomy): domain Eukaryota; kingdom Viridiplantae; phylum Streptophyta; class Bryopsida; order Hypnales; family Hylocomiaceae; genus Rhytidiadelphus; species Rhytidiadelphus loreus. The sequence goes on from OX344761.1 coordinate 31,787,686, forward strand.
AAGGGATTACAAGTTCACCTGTTCCCGGGTACCTTACACAAACTCAGACACACACTCTAGAACTCCCCAGAACTGAGAACTTAGCAAAAACCCTGAAGCACAATCTAATTCTGCGTTACTACAGAATAGTATGCTCTGAAAGTACAGTCATTTAGCACCCGAGCGACTATGGCGACCAAAAGACCGAAGGCTGAAGCACGCAAATTCAAAACGAGGAGCAAGGAGACGACTCGGGGATACTCCCTGTAATGCTTCCAATTAAAGAAGCACGAAGACGTCTTTGGAGAGCTACTTAACACAACTGGGAGCTTGCTAAAGAGTGCTGAACATAACCATTTCTCTGACCCTTTGCAACTCCACCGACAATGGTTGTGGTCTCTCGTAATCCTGTACTTTCTATGTCCCAATAACACCTCAAACTACACGCTACTTTCAAAAGCTATTCATTGTGGGATATACTGTATTCCGATAAGGTTGAGGGAAAGTGAGGGTCCAAAACCGCTTACCACTTCCTTGGTCACTGGGTCAAAAAACGGAGTATAGCGAAATAATCAAACCCCTTCAGCACCACTAAGTGACTGTTACGTTCCTCTACCAAAAGCTTTGCTTCCCACTGGTCCAGTGAGCAGTAAAATTATCTATTTATTAAAGATTGTCTCCGTTCAAAACGAGATGAGATGCTGAACGTCATAGATCAGCATGCCCTAAAGTTTAAGCGCTTTCAATACCGAAAAGTATTTGACGAACCAGCTCCTCAAAAAATGAACTAAGCAGAGAATAAAGACCTACTACTAGAGTATGACTTCCGCTCCCCGTTCCTGACCTAGTCACATTAGTTCACTAAAACCTAGAAACTACCTGCACATCCGCTGCAACGCCACCAATCACTCCACTGTGATGTCCGCTTAAAAAATTCAATTTAACCGAAATTGCCTTAGTTCAAGAGAGTTAAATGATGCGAGATTCTGACAGTGCTAAATTCATATGTCCCAAAGTTTAAACGCTTTCAATGCCGAAAAGTGTGTGACGAATACTTCACTCAAAAAATTGGACTCAACAGAGAATAAAGACCTACGAGAGAATTAATTCCCCTAAGCATTTCTGACCTAGTTACAGTACCGCACTTACACCAATAAATTTGAAAGCGGATCAACTCACAGGTTCACCTGTAGACAAGCCACGACACGTCCAAATAAACAATACCGTGAACATTAAAAATCTTAACTAAATCGAGATGGTCTTAGTTCCAGTGAGCTGAACGTGAAAGCTCACTATGTCCCATAGCTTAACCGCTTTCGATGCTAAAAGTTCTGTAATGAACCAGTACCTCACAAATGGTTCAACACAGAGTATCCAAAACTCTCTACCAGAGCATGAATTCCCCTCCTTCCTCCTGACCTAGTTACAGTACCAAAATAAAGCCTAGCGGTTACCTGTACAGCCGCTGCAACGCCATAAATCACTCCCCTGTCTCCTTGATGCGCTCCTAGTCAACGCCAACACGTCCCAATCGCTTCGAAACTAAACACCGGAAATCCAATCGCAAAACTCCCATCCACAAGTCACCAAGCGAGAAAAAACAATATGTCGGTATAGTACTCTCCAACGTTCAACGACCGCGTCAATGCCGCCACACCATCAGGAAACCCTTCAATCCTTCGGAAAACACACCAGATAACAAAGATTTCAAATCAAACGCTCCTGAATCAAACCTAACCTAAACAAGCCTTACCTTAACTCATTTCTTCCAAACAACACTGCCATTTAAAAACTATCTAATCGCAACACCCTAACCTCGAGCACAAGTATCAAAATCTCACTCACCGACAACACTAAAACAAAAACAAAATTCGCCGATCATCGCACCAAGTTAGATCACCACAAACAAGCGCTTCGTACCCGGGAACGAATAACGCGAGGGATCCAGATCGTTTTCGATACGGAGCCTAACCTAGCTACTGGGACATCCTGCGGCTTGTTGGATATGACCATGTCGATACCCTAGCTTTCCGCCTGATATGTGCTCTATAACGCAGCCTGAAGCCGAAAGTAATCATCCATAGAGGCTTAATTAGGTCATCAACCAGAGCTACTATTTTCACTTCTAAACTATTGACAACAAATGCGACGAGACAGAGAGCTTAATACCAGTAATTTTAGATAATTTCTGACGTATTGGAAAAGCAGAAAGTTGTACTGATCCAGCACGAAGCATTCGAGTCCCTGAGCATTGCAAACAGACAGTCGCGAAGATGCGGAGCGCAAGGGTGCGCTGAGAGCAAGAGGAAGAGGACGAGCACGAAGACGAAAGTGCGTGGAGAAATAGCGGGAGGGACGATGCGAAGGAGAAGGGTTTTTTGTGAATTGTTGAATCTAGGTATTTTTGTGGAAATTTGTGGATTTCTTGAAGATCTGGGAGAGGAGTACAGTTTGTGTTTGTGCTTGGAAGATCCATTTTCCCATGCTGGCCGTGTGCGCGTCTCCGGATTAACTTAAGTGTGAATAATTGTTCAACGTTGAGGGCTTCTAAAATGTCGGAATGGAAGGGAACCAATACGAGGGAGGGGTGGTGGTACTAGAAAATATTTGTTTTCCTCAAATTTTAAAATTTACAGTAGATTACTTTAGAGGGCAAAAGCAACAAGGTTGAGATAACAACTAATTTGTACATCTTGATTGGTGCAAGCTTTTACATAAAACTTTGGAATTTTTGCATGAAATTTTGTAGAATGGATGCTAATCATCCAAATCTACATGTGAAGCTTTGTTTCACATCATTCTAATAAATATCACAAAAATTAGAAGATATTTTTTAATATCAATGTCAAAAAAAGCATCTAAAATAAGATTTTAAAAAGAGATTGATTAATTTTATTGGATTTTATAGATTGAGACCTACTAAAAACACATTTGAACCATTCATTTCTAAATAATGAATTGAAAGTTATAAAGGATTTTATTTTGCAAGCACTAAAAGCAAAAAAAACATATAACGTTGTTTTTTTAACTCAATTTTGAAAATTTGAAAATAAAATCAAGAAGAAGGGATTCAAATTATTTAATTACTACAACATTCTCACCATTGAAACTAGTAAATTCTCAATTTCTTGTAAAAATTATTAACAATTTAGTTTTACTTTCATTTAGTACTACCTTCCATTTTATAATTCTTCTAAAGATGAATATGAATTTTTTTTGGTTAAATTTTATACATATTTTCCAAAGTCATTTTTCAACATTTTGATTAAAATAAACAAGTTACTTTACGTACATTGAACTTGCAATCAGTGAGGACATTCACCCTAAAATTTGATAGTATGTACTTGAACAAGTTAAATAAAGGATCATATATTTAGATTCATTGAAAAATAAATATAGATGACGATTTTTGCCTTGCTTTGAAGATGAGTGTTTTGAAGCAGTTTTGGGTTTCTAAACAATAATTAAAAGCCTAAAGAAAAAAAAGATCTTTAGAGGTTAAATTGAACCCTAAGACATATAGAAGGTGTATAGGAATTGAGAATGAGCTTTCAATCCCTTGTTGAGAATTCTTGAGATTAGAGAGGGGACATCAAACAAAATAGTGTGTGATTTTTTTTATTAGTTAGAGGTATGCATTCATGGTGAAAATGAATCTTTATGAGTAGCCTTTTGTTAAATCAATCTCAACCTAACATCTTTTAATTTTTTCAACCTAATTGTCTATAGAGCATGTTAAGAATTTAGACAACAAGGTTCAAACTTCCAAGCTACCTATTTTAGGTAGATTAGACATTTCTACTATAGATATATCATATTATGTTATAAATGCAATGAATTCTTTCAAGTGTGTTTGTTGCTTATGATCTTCGAATGCAACATAAGAATTAGGAGAAGAAAAATTGAAAAAGTAGAAGTGGAAAAGAAGAACAAGGCAAGGATATAAAAACCTTGAAGAAGAAAGGTATACAATGACAACAAGACATGAATTGAAACACCTTTATAAACACCTTGTGTAGAAAAAGCTTTGCTTGGTAATTAATAAGCACACAAGCATGATAGGGGGAATGATCATGAATCCCAGTCAAGTCAAGAACAAAACCCTACCCATCTCATAATTACTCTCCATGTTTTACTTGCATAAAAGGTTCAACACATCTCCACTTGCACCCCTTGCAACTCTAAGATGATCTTTTTGTTCACCTCAAATTAGAACTTGAGATTATTGTCATTTTTGACATGTTTAAGAATCACACAAAAAAGACATAAAAAAGACACAAAAAGACAATAGACAATAGACAATTAAATCATTCCTAAACACTTCTATTGTAAATAATAGGAAACATTGGCCAAGGTCAAAATTGATTGTCAACTTGGCAAATCATGATTCATAAGCAATTAAAAATGCCAAAAGTTTTCAAGACGACAACCATTGGAAGTTGAAAAGTTCTTTGAGGCGATGAGGCAACCAATGGATCAAAATGAAAGTATTTGTACTTTGTAGGTGTCTTGTTTAAAGGGAATATGATGCATGTGTAGGTAAGTTTTGCTTTCAACTTTGAAAATTCATAAAACATTACTTAAATGTTCAAAAATTACCAAATGATTTAGATTAAATTTGTTAATAACCTCATTTTTAAATGGAATTTGACTATAAGGGATTGCCCAACCAATAAAATGTAACACATTTGGGTGTAGCTACCTTATGTTGTTGAACCTTGAACAACAAATTTATACAAATTTTTAAGTGGCTACTATTGTTTTCACCTTGTAATGGAATTTTTTAGGAGTATAGTATATTGATAGAATGCTCAAATTTTTTTAATTTTTAAATGCAAGTCAAAGAATTTAGAAATTAGTGCTTTATTATGTCGTATTTCATAAAAATTAATAAAAATTCTACAGTTTGTTTATTTACTATTGCTTAGTTTCCTACAAAGATCCTATGAATCCTATAGGATCTTATATCATGGGATTTTGAAAGAATATTCATGAGATCAGATAACAATTGTTCCAAGTCTCAAAGGTTTCAAATTCAATTCAAAAATCAAATTCAATAACAAGGTATAATTGTAGAACCTACCACGTATTGGTAGAAACATCATTGATTTTATAACTTTGGTGAAGAGTGTGATGCTCCAATGCAAACCGATGAATTTTCAATGAAATTTGAATGAGATCAAACAACAACTATCCCTAAACCCCAAAGGTTTTGAGTTTAATCTAAAATCATAATAAAGTGCTATAAATCTTAGCTACTACAATATTGTGCCAAATTGCATTAGAAAAAATAATTTGCCTAAAAAATAATGACAAATCTTGAAGTTATTTGCCTAAAAAATTCAAATTAAAAAAAATTCAACCCTTAAACGTCGAGGAGGACGTTTGGTGTCCGATGGATGACAAAGAATCTTTGCATGAGGGACAGAAGTGCAACTATTCATCCTCCAAAATTTGTGTGGAAAAAGAATGTCTTTTAGAGAAGTTTGTCAACCAATGAGGACTTTTTCATTTTCTTAAGCCAACAATCCAGATGGTGACAAACAGATGATTTCAATGGAGACCGGACCGACGTTCAAGGGTTAATTGAAATTACTAGATTGTGGATGAAAACAAAATTATTGATATTTAATATGTGCTAATGTGACATTTCCTTTCCAATATGCAAATGACTGTTGAAATTTGGAGTAGCACTATAACATTTTATATCGCTATCTCGGAGTTCATAAATATTGGAAAAAAAAGCCATGGTCACTACCAAGCATTGTTCTACACTAACAAGTGATGAGCAATTGATGATTTTATAAAGTTGAAATTTCAACATTTTTAATGTTTTAAAATTACTAGATCCAACTTAGGCTACAAGTCAATTTTTCTTGGCACTAAAACTTCCCAAAAGTAATGCTATGTAGGCATTTCTTAACTCCAAGTATTGCCATGAGATATAGAAAAAAGTCCAAGTTCTCATTTTCAACTCTTCAACAATCAAATTTTGAGAATTCAGTAGAATTTGGGATGTATTTTGTATTAGCCTTTAGAATGAGTTTTTTTGAATGTAACCCTAATTATGAGTAGTGTACATTTAAAATTTTGAAATGTAGTCAAGTGGTGCATAGTAGCCAAAAAGTGGCACAACTAATAGATCTTGTACCTTATTTCTTATATTCTAAACACACACCTTCAAAGTATGTGGTTTGAGATTTTTTTGTGATTGTGGATATTTTTGAAGTTTGTACATATATTATGCAATGGAAAAATAGAATTTATTTTAATGGGTGGGACTTCAAACATTTATGACCCATTGTAGATGAAAAGTGCAAAACAATTGTTTGATATATAAAAAACACAAAATTACTCACATGACTTCAAAATTAGACGGCCTTTGTCAAATGGCCCGCCTCATGTGAATGGCATCAAAATTCCATGATTTTTGTGCAATTTTTCACTAATGCACCCTACATTTGTCAATACAAAATATATATGCCTTTCTATCAAGTGCCACTTCAAATTGTCATTTATAATAATAATAATTCAAAAAATATATTATTGTTTCATTTGTACTTTTTGCACTCATTGTTGGTCCAACTCTAGTGGCCTTATTGAAGCCTAAGTCTTTTTCTTATGAAATATTAAACCATCAAAATCTTAAATTACTAATATTTTGTGAAGTTTTTTGGGGCAAAATTTTATTTGTAAATTTAATATTGAAAATTTAGAAAATTAAACATCACAAATTGTTAATAATAGTTCATTCTTTTTATAAAACATTTGATAATTGTAACAATGAATTCAAGTTCTTGGATATGAAATTCCCTTCTAATGAATGATATTGTAGATTAAAATTTTATTTAGTCCACTTTTTTTGGAAAAGAGAACTAAATAAAATTTTAAAATTAAGTAATTATAATAAATTAAATGGCTAAAGTTCACAGATGGAAAAATCTTTTAATTCCTTTGACCCAAGGGGAGTACTTTCAAAAATAGGCCAAAACTACTAAGACCTTAAGCAATTTGTTTGCTTGTTTTTTCTTGAAATTGGATAGAATGCAATTACAAGATCTTGAAGTTCACATTGAGAGTGGACACCTCAAAAGAATTCATATTATTTGACCACAAGGTTTAGGAGATCTTGAAGTTTGAAGTTTTATTTGGATCAATGGAAATACATTCTGCACTTTGAAGCAACAACATATCTTTTGTGAGAATATTTTAAAATGTTGCCTTTTTTTGTGCTCAATGGAAGATAAGAGAGTTAAAAATGTACATGTAAAATTTCACAACATTCCAAGCATTTTTCAATTTACAATGGAACTTGCAAATGCATGGTGGTCACTAAAATGAGAGCATTGTGTGTAACAAAAAGAAAAGAATGGGGCGCTTGTCTTCTCCTTAAACTCTTTGAATCTGCCCTTTTGAAAATGAATATGAACCTGGTTTAATTTGGGTGGGCAAGAATCACATTGGTTGGTTAACTCTCAATTAGTCCATACCCAAACCGAACCCCTCAAAATGAGTTGTAAGCTACACTACACCACTTAACTTTGAAAAATTCCACAAGGCGGAGTTTAACTTAGAATTTGATGAAATTACCACTATTAGATTTCTAATGTAGTCTATTTTTTAGAAAAAAATTATTTAAAAAAATTCAAAATTTGAGAATAGTCAACTAAAAAAAGAGGGGCAAGGAATTAGAAAATGTTCACTTTGATCATTAGGGGTTAATGAAAATCTTGAATTTGATAATGCTAAGATAATTTGGGACTTAGGAGGATTAATAATTTTGAAATTTTGAAATAAAATAATTATAAACAATACACTTCAAATTGAGCTTCAAATCTCAATTATTAAATTTAGCAAATTACAAGTTTTAAAATTTAAAATTTACATGTTTATAGCTTTAAAAAAATTTAAATGTTGAAATTCAACTTAAATAATAAAATTCCAAATTCTCAATTGGCCATCGGTTTCTTGTGCAACATTTGAAGAGTTTTTTTAATTTGAAATCTAAACAATGAAAAGTTAGAGATAAACACTTGGAATATGTGAACAAAATTTCAAGAACTTTAACTTTACAAATTGCAAAAGAATAGGGTTTGAAATTAAAAGAAAATCTTTTTTCTTGAAACCATCCCAACATAGCTAACAAAGTTTGACTCCTTTGAGAATATGATTTGAGAACTATTTTTTTAATTTGTTTTGGACAACTTAATGCCATATTTTATCAATTACATACTTGCCAAATTTCCATTGTCAATGAGGGTTGTAACAAAAGATGCTCCAAAGATCAAATTGCCCAAATTGCTCAAATTTTTTTGGGTAGCATAACTTTTGATTTAAGCTTTTGATTGAAAAAAGGTATATGTTCACCACTTGTGTAAAAATTGTGTGAACATCTGACCAAAAATTGACTTTGTAGGAATCTATACAAGTTTTCAAGTGTCCGTTAACCAACCCTGTGTAGAAACCTACCTAAGTTTTTAAATGTCCTTTGAATTGACATTTTATAGGAACCCACTCCATTTTCCAAGTGTTCGTTCAACAAAAACTTGGTCCTTACAAAAACTTGGTCCTTTAGGGATTAAACCATTCAATAAGTGAAACATTTAAAAAAATAAGAATCTTATAGAAATTTGTAGCAAAATATTCAATTATTATTAAATAAGATACATCCTTTGCATTTAAATTGTGCCATGTGAAAAATGCTAGAAAAAAACCCGCAAGTTTCCACAACAAATACTTATTTCTAGATGGAATATAATATTGCAAATTAATTAGTTTTTAAACATAGAAACTTTAATTAACTCCTAAATTTCTTGTAAATCACAAGCAAGTGACTTCTAATTTTAGTGTCATAATTACACATTTTAATATTCTCAGCAATTTCATTCTACATATTTAGGTTTGTTTAAAGTAATTTTTGATAGTTTTACTTAGAATTAAATACGCTTGTTAAAAATCATAAGATTTCAATTTCTAATCGACCAATCATGAATTTTATGGTCTTTGTCCAAATTTTAGAGAGGAATTTATAGCATTTTGAAGTGAATTTTTTTCAATATTTATTTATTTTTTAAGATCAAGTTATCTTTGAAATATTTTGATCCAAATTGAGATTGCTACAATGAAGATTTTTGGTGCAATAAATAACACAAAGTTTTCAATATTATTTAGTGTTAAGAAGTTTACTATAAGGAGAAAATATTGATGTTTTAATTTGTAAATCTTTTATCATTTTGCACAAATCAATTGCAATTTTAAATTCTTGTTAGAAAATTTAGATGCTATATATAGAAATTATTCTTTGATGAATTTCCATAAGAACTTGTTTTAAAAGAAATTTATAAATATTAAATTTTTTTTTAATAGTTCTTGATCTATGGAGACATTATGATCTTAGTTAATATTAATTAATATAGATGGAAGAAGCCGTTGATAATGCATAGTACTTCTCAATTTTGTCCCAAATCCTTTGGGCATTTAGTATCACTATAATTTAGTCCAAGTGTCTTAAAATCATTTGGAAAGAGTTAAAGAAAAAGTGTCAATTTTTTTAAAATTTAGTGTTGTTCATTATTCACTTTTAGCCAATCAATCCAAAGTGCACAAAATAATGACTTATTTTGTATCATAACATAATCTAATAAAAATAAAAATTCATATCCTATAATTTTTAAATAATAAGAATATATCATGAAGTTAGTATATCGCATTATGGGATTCTATAGTAGAATTTAATTTGATCTTTTAAATGAAAGGTTAATCTTATCATGTTTGAATGGTTAACAATAAAATTCTTTGATATTTGTAAACTCGGGGGGTGCATTTAGTTCTACTACAACAAACCACGTGGGAACAAGTGGTTTCTAATAAACAATAATTTCAACCTAAAATTTTGAGCATTGTTTAATAATGACTATAGCTTTCTATTGCCAAAATTTTCAACTCAAATAAATAAGAAATGATTTCTAGAAGAGGTTGAAAATGAACTAAAATGGCATGTTTTTCAACTCAAATAATTATAGAGAACACATTTAGATGACCATTGAATCAATATTCAACTCAAAATGAGCTTTCAATAGAGAGTTATTTTTAGAATTTTTTTGTTCATTTTTAGACAATTTTTTCTTATATGATATAGGGGTGTGAAAGTTATTTTTCAGTTCTACAGTGTATCTTCTTACTTCAAAAATTTGTGACTAATTATTATTAACAAATAAAAATATCAATAATTCAAGACATAAACTTTCAAAGTACTAGAAAAATCTACTTATATTATATTTATTTATTTATATTTAAAATTCAAAAAGTATATAGGGGGTCCAATATTTTGTTTGCACATGGTTTCTAATGGACACTCTAAGTGACCCCTATGAGTCTGTAAAAGTTGAAATAAATCATAAAAGCTATTAAATATGAATAATTTCAAAATAAATCTAACTAGAAAAATTCATTCTTTGTATATTTGGAAAAAAATTATATGTTTCAAAAGTCAAAATAATAGACTATGAATATCTAATGTATTAGAAATTTTAAAATGACCATAATGAAGTATGAACTTCTAGAGATTTTATTTTATTGTAAAAAGCGAAGAAAAGACAACCTCATGGACATAAAGAATGTAGATGGCTTAATAAAACAAATACTCCTATTTTCATTTGTTTAAAGAGCAAATGTTGATTTCTAATATTAAATGTATACACTTTCATTTTTTGTCTTATTAATTTTTGACTGACTATTCTAAGGTATGAATTGATAAAATGAAATTTCAACTTACAAATTTATTATGCATTTTTCAAAGTACCAAAGATGGTTGTATTCATGACCCATAGCTTTGCTCTATATGTAAGATACATTTTAACCTTGACAAGCTCAATTTTTCACTAGATATATGATGAATATTTTGAAAAGTACAATTCATCGAATTGATATTCACAAGGAAGCTTGAAGAGAATTCATTTACTATATTGATGCAACAAAAAAAGATTCTTTGTATAAATCAATGATATGGATATTTGGAGGGGTTTCAATTATTTATTATGATGTTTTAAAAATATTTTGATATCTTTAGTTTAAGCACTTGGAAGCTAATCTTCAAAATTTAGTTTGTAGCACAAAATCCAAAGTGTGTGAAAATATACACATGGTTGAGAATTGAGTGTATGTAACTTATAACTTATTTTAATATTTAACTTATTTGTATTAGTATTTGTATGCAACATAACTATCTGTGTATTTATTTATTACTCATTGTATAATAGTTGCACTCAATTACTATGGAATGGTCACTTAGAGTATGATGGTTGCACTTACGATCACTTGTAGTACATATATAACATTCACTATACAATAGTCACTCGTAGTACAATAGTTCTATGAATGATGAAGCTTCTTTCATTGCCTTTATATGCCTTTACTTTTTTCTGAAGCATGGCTAAATTTTTTACGATATTAAGGTTTGAATGTTTTAAGTATTCAATTTATTAGGTAGTGAAATATGACTTCTCAAATAGTTAGGGACAAATGGTCAAAAGTAGTCATTCATGTATCTATAAGATCTAATTAAATTATCTTTTGTTCCTCAAATTAAGTTCATTCTAATCTTCAAAAACTAAAGTGTATTCTTAAAATATTTAGGATATACTAAAACTAGATACATGTTTGGAAATGTGTATATCTACTTTTTATTACATCAAAATTGTTGGATATTTTAATGTTTTGGTAGAATTTGCATTCTACGAGTAAGAAAACATTCTATCATTGCTTCTGGCAACCTTTTTTTTTTTTATTGTTGTTCACTCTAATCTTTTAAAGCATAAGCGTGGCCTTTAAATATTTAAGATATACCCAAATAAATACATAATAAAAAATGTGCATGTCTATCTTTTATTATATATCAAAATTATATTTTATTTGATCTATATATCAACAAAAACTCTCTTACATCTCCTTCTTAAGCATTTCTTTAAAAAGTAAAGCACAAACCTAAAATATTTTGGACATATCCAAATGGGTATATGGTTAGAAACATGTGTGTCTACCTTTACTATATCAAAACTATATGACAATTTGAAGTTTCTAGTTGTATTTGTATTCTATAAGTGACAAAGCTTCTTTTTTTATCGCCTTTGTCCCCTTTCCTTCAAATGGAATTCATTCTAATATTCAAAAACTAAAGCATTGTTTTGAAATAATTAGGATATACAAAAATGGACATATTATCAAATATGTATCCATCTACCTTTCACTACCAATACATAAAATTTAGTATATAGAGAGAGAGAGACCCTAGATATATTTTCAGTTTCTGCTTATATTTGTACTTTGCAAGTCATGAAGTTTCTTTTCATTACCTTTGCTAGCCTACCTTCAAATGCGGTTCATTCTAATATTCAAAAACTAAAATATACTTTTAAAATATGTAGAATATCAACAAAAATGGGTACAAAATTGAATCTGTGTGTCTACCATTACTAATATATGATATTTAATATATGTATAGACTTCATATATCAATATATTTCAATTTTTTAGTTGCATTTGTGTTCTACTAGTGTCGAAGCTTCTTTCTTGACTCTCAATACAAAATGGGTACATGGTCGAATACGTATACGACTAGCATTTCCTATACGGTATTTGGTACAAGCTTACGTATGAACGCCATATCTACATTTCTTTAATATTTTGGTTTCATTTGTGTTCTCTTAGTGACGAACCTTCTCTCTTCGTCTTCACCCCCTCTTCCCTTTTTTTCCTTTTTCCTACGCCAGGGCCTACTCGACGGACTGACGGACAAGGGACAAGAACGTTGGTGGTTCGCATCGCCATCGCCATCGCCAAGTTTGGCTCCTTCTTCCTCTTCCCGTCCCGGAAGAGACACCGTCTCTTTAGTCCCGACCACTTAACAATTCCGAAGATCGTCTCTTTACGGCGTCAGTTTTGGGGCTCCACTTCGTCACCGACGATTCGCCCTTTCCCTCTTTCTCTCTGGCTTAGGTTTTCGACTGGCGTGCGGGGATTGCCCTGCTTCCGATCGGTCGTCGGCGCTTGAAGCCGTGCGCGGCTGACATCGCCACGCTGCCGGGCAGGATGACTGTCATTGCGGCGCCTCCCGAAGTAAGTTTTAGTTGTGATTGAATGTTTGAATGTTTGGTTAGGGTACGGATTTGGATGCGGTTTTTGTGATAGTTGTAGGGATGGGAGAGGTTTGCCTTGTGGTGATGATGATGATTGTGGCGGCGTGTGGGATCGGGATTTGACGAGGAGGCTTTGTGTTGAAGTTCGTGTGCGCTTTCGTTCTTGTGGCAGGAGGATGATGAAATGTTGGTGCCTCCTCAGGACTTCAACGACGTGATTGAACCGATGGAAGGTGTGTTTGTGTGTATTTGTGTCCGTCGTGGTGTGATTGTGCGGGCGTTTTTTTAGTTTGGACTGGGAAATTGGTGGAGATGGATAGGTGTTGGCATTCAGTGGTCAGGGTTTGGAGATGACGCAGATGGACGTGTGTCGCTTAGGGCATATCTTGGTGGATAATGAAGATGGCACTGGAGTCCGCAGTTTTTGGTGTCGCTTGGGGTTATTGGAAGTGTGGATCTTACGCAATCGTAGGAGCGTATTGCATTCAATTTTGTGTCGTCGGTATTTGCGGTGGAATGGATCTTGAGTGACCGAATGGTTCGTTTTGCCCTGGATTTCAACCATGCCTTCTGAATGTTGGATCCGTTGTGAGGAAGGAGATACGTCTATTTCTTAGTTACGATATTGCGTATTCAGTTTTCGCGGAATCCGGACGTGAGTTATCCTCTTGCATTCGACGTGGTGCTCACAGTGACTTGTGGTTGTGCAGTCGTAGGGCAAGGAGAAGGTGTTGCTACTGTGGAGAATCAGCTTGTGGATGATCCACAGACGGGAAAATTCACGTGGACAATAGACAATTTCTCCAAAATTAACTTGAGAAAGCATTATTCGGAAACATTTACTGTTGGTGGTTACAAATGGTTAGCACTTGACCTTATCTCGGTCTTATCTGTAGCCTTGTGCGCAACCTGAATGGGATGGACCTGTGATCGAGATTTTTTGTATGTTGTTGCAGGCGGGTGCTGTTATTTCCCAAAGGCAATAATGTGGATCACCTGTCAGTTTACTTGGATGTTGCGGATTCCGCGCAGCTTCCCTATGGCTGGAGTAGATTTGCACATTTTACTTTGGCTGTTGTAAATCAATATGACCCAAAGTTGACTGTCAAGAAAGGTGCGTATTATAATTCGCTCCATCCTCCACAAGCTTTTCTCTGCTCAATTCGCACTACAGCTGGTCCTTTGCAAAGACTCTGTTTGAGTTGGGTAGAGGTACGATGAACGGCAAGTCGTGTCGTCCAAACTCCCTGGGCTGTACCGGTCCTCTGTCCAGAGATAGGCCTTCTTGAGGATAGTTTCGATGATCCAAGGCGTAATTGCGCTTGTCTCATGGGAGTTACAACAACGCGTGTTTTTTTATCTTTGCTTTCGCTAGGTCGTCTCCAGAATTACTACTTTTAATTATGTGCACCGTTTCTTTCGTGTGGAAGTGTGCATGCTCGAGCAGTACCTTGGGTAAAAGGAACTGAAGAGCATGCATTTAAAATTTTGCAGATACTCAGCATCAGTTCAATGTACGTGAAAGTGACTGGGGATTCACATCGTTCATGCCTTTACAAGACTTATATGATCCATCCCGTGCCTTTTTGGTGAACGATACTCTTATCGTAGAAGCGGATGTGAATGTTCGTAAGGTGGTGGATTACTGGGCGTATGATTCTAAGAAGGAGACAGGTTTTGTTGGTTTGAAGAATCAAGGGGCTACATGCTACATGAATTCTCTTCTTCAAACTCTGTATCACCTGCCCTACTTCCGGAAGGTACTTTCCCTGCCAACAGATCTGTGGTGATGGCGCTTACCCGAATGAACACGATGTTCATCTGACGTTCGGAAGACCCTGTTTATCATTTTCTCTAGTTCATTACGTCAGTCTGAACAGTGCGGTTTCGTTCTTTCCGTAAAGACTGGAACCTTTGGAACCTTTGATATCCCTAGTCTAGCTTTTTATAATCAGGATTCATATTATGCTCAGAAGTATAATCTGATAATCGAATTTGTTAAACACTAGAATGGCGTAGAATACGTTACTTCAGCTTATTGTTTTTGACATACAAGACTGGCAGAAGTTTCTAAAACTAATTGCGTCTGGGAGACACGGTCTTGGTTGTATCTACACACTCATGGATCACTGCAAATCATTTTTCTTGATTGGGTTCGGTGCAGGCTGTGTATCATATGCCAACAACAGAGAATGATGTTCCATCCAACAGCATTCCCTTAGCTCTACAGAGCTTATTTTACAAAATACAGTATAGTGATACGAGTGTTGCAACAAAGGATCTCACCAAATCTTTTGGATGGGATACCTACGATTCCTTCATGCAACACGATGTTCAGGAGCTGAATCGGGTTCTGTGCGAGAAGTTGGAAGACAAAATGAAGGTAAGGAATTATTTCTTGTTGGCTAGGTTCTCTGTATTTGTAGTTCGAGACAGGAGGTTTGGATACCATTGATGGGTGTTTAATGGGTTTTGGCAGGGCACTGCTGTTGAGGGCACAATCCAGCAACTGTTTGAAGGACATCACATGAACTACATTGAGTGCATCAACGTTGATTACAAGTCAACACGGAAGGAGTCTTTTTATGGTAGGGTTTGCTGTCAATAATGGAGGAGTGGGAGATTTGACAATTGGCACTATATGATATTCATCTGAGATGGAAACCTTAGCATGGATTGGTTGGGGGATGGAGATGATCATGCTGTTTGAGCGAGTATGTTGTTTCAGAGATACTTTCTGGATTTCAAGGAGAGTACAGAGAGGAAGGAGAGAATGCTTGAGATTATATGCATTCTGTATGAGCATGGTTTTGTTGCTTTCTGCAGATTTGCAACTGGATGTTAAAGGGTGCAAGGATGTCTATGAATCGTTTGACAAGTATGTCGAAGTAGAAAGGTTGGAGGGGGAGAATAAATATCATGCAGAACAATTCGGATTACAGGTTCTAATTCATTGAGCCCTCTGAATGTGGCCTTCAATTTTCTTTCATCGACTTTAGGTTTTGACTTAAGCTGAATATTTAGATTCTTTTTGCTGAATTTCGCGTTTATGTGCTGCAGGACGCAAAGAAGGGAGTTTTATTCATAGACTTCCCACCTGTTCTTCAGCTGCAATTGAAACGATTTGAATATGACTTTATGCGAGACACGATGGTGAAGGTATACTGATACAACGCAATTTTCTAATGATGGGCTGTCAATACGTTTTTTGTGATCAGTCTAGGTTTCAAGATATTGAAGCACCTAGGTATGGGCAGGTTTTAGTTATTCTCGCACGCTCCAAATATATTCCTATTGTGCAGATCAATGATCGCTACGAGTTCCCTCTGCAACTAGACCTCGACCGGGAGAACGGAAAGTACCTCTCTCCAGATGCTGATCGGAGTGTACGAAATCTCTACACTTTGCACAGGTTTGGGACATGGACCGTCATCTATTTGTGATATTTGATGTATGAACTTTATTCTTCAGTTATTCCCTAATTATGTATGTTTCCTCTGTTTCGCGAAGCCTTCTTCTTATATTGGAGTACGTACTTCGATTCTGGCAGTGTACTTGTTCATAGTGGTGGAGTGCATGGTGGTCATTACTACGCTTTTATCAGGCCCACGCTCTCCGATCAATGGTAACTATTCAGCGTCCAATTTAGTGTTCTTACTTGTGCAATTCGAATATTTCGGTATCATGAGTGTTCATTGATAGTCGATTGCATGTAAAATATGGGCCATAGTTTTGATATTTACATCCTTCAATTTTCTGTCTAACCAAATGTATCAATATAGACTACTAGTAATGTCTTTTATTCTTGTCTTATGTCTTTGCTTTTAACATACATGATCGGATAGGTTCAAGTTTGATGATGAGCGAGTGACAAAGGAGGAACCGAAGAGAGCTCTAGAGGAGCAATATGGAGGGGAAGAGGAAGTACGTTGCTTCATCTGCCTCTAATTTTGAAAGTTCACCTGCTTGTCGTAGTTATCTTTTTACTTGATTTCTTCTGTTGACGATGGTGGAAGTTGGTCATGGTCGATGAAGATGGTTCAAAATGCAATCAGAAAGTGAAGGTTTTCAGTCTGGAGCTTTAATGGTTGCTGTGATGTCTTTCCCCGCAGTTGCCACAAACCAATCCAGGCTTCAACAACACGCCTTTCAAGTTTACAAAGTACTCAAACGCATACATGTTGGTGTATATCAGAGAGGCTGATAAGGACAAGATTGTTTGCAATGTGGATGAGAAGGACATTGCAGAACATCTACAGGTGATTTTGAACCCCAAGACGTCAATAAGCTAGCATATATACTTCCTTGCCTTAAGGCATGTATCTTTTCATTTTTTTTCCCTCTGGAATCGAGTAGTATATTATTAGTATTGTTCGGATTGTTCGATGTCGGGATTACCATTGGTCATTTAGCAGTTACGATTGTTTCTGTTTAAGTGCTTGATGTTCAGATACTAGAAATCTTGTACGTTGGGGTTGCACACGATAGCCTTGTGTACTTAGCCTTCTTGTTTGTGTGATGTGTTTGCGGGTTTAGATAAGATTGAAGAAAGAACAGGAGGAGAAGGAGAGGAAGAGGAAAGAAAAGGCTGAGGCGCATCTGTACACCATCATTAAGGTATGCATCTATGTGGACAGTTTACAATTAGGTTGTTTTGCAGAGTTGCAGGGGCACATGGTCTGACCATTAATTTTCGTATTATTTAGGTTGGACGTGATGAAGACCTTCAGAGTCAGATTGGAAAGGATATCCATTTTGACTTGGTGGATCATGAGAAAGTGCGCAGTTTCCGCATTCAAAAGCAAACGCCATTCACACAGTTCAAGGTCTGTGCATCTAATCAGTTGGTAAATGACCTCGTTGAACGTTGTTTTACGCACGTGGAATCTGTGGTAATATCTTATCTTCAAAAATTTACACCTTATTTTTTGAGGATTTTCTGATTCAACTGCAGGAAGAAGTAGCGAAGGAATTGAATGTTCCTGTCGAGTGCCAAAGATTTTGGCTTTGGGCAAAACGGCAAAACCACACGTATCGTCCTAATCGACCTCTAACCGATCTAGAAGAGGGTCAAACGGTAATTACTTTGTCTTGTGGTCCGTCTTTTTTGGAGGGTATCATAGCTTTCTGGCTTGTTCAAAGTGCAGTCCTCGAACCTTTTTGTAGTTGTGCTAGCGTGAAAGAGTTTATGACTCTCCGCCGGTGTGATCTGCAGGTGGGGCATTTGAAAGAAGCCTCGAACAAGGCTCACAATGCTGAGTTGAAGCTTTTTTTGGAAGTGGCCCGCATGCCTGGCCCAGTGAGTTTCTTTCATACATAATGGGCGACTTGGGAAATTTTCTGATTCAAGTAGATCGCGAATAGTTTCATTGTTTCTGTTTCTGATCATTTTTCTTCTTCTATATTGTTAATGATCTATTGTCAGAACTGGCTATGAATGTGCAAATCCCTGAATCATGTTTGTCCTATTTGTGCTTTCAAACAGGATTTGGTTCCTATTCCGCCTCCACTCAAAACAAAAGAGGACGTGCTTTTGTTTTTCAAATTGTACAATCCTGATAAGGAAGAGTTGCGGTCAGTTCTTCCCACTTCAAGTTTTTTTTGGATAATTGCTGATTGTGCACATCTGTAATGGGTTGGAGGCTTCTTGATACTCTATTCCTCCCGCAATCTTCATACTGATTGTTCTTAGAGGATGCTTTGCAGTTATGTTGGTAGATCCTATGTAAAGGGAAGTGGCAGGCCAGCTGAGATTTTGGAGAAGTTGAATGAAATGGCTGGCTTCGCTCCAAACGAGGAGATTCAGTTGTTCGAGGTATTATGGTTTTGAGCTGTATTTGAACTTGCCATCATATTCGTCAATTATTGTGCAAGGTTGAGCAGTTCCTTCTTCATGTATTTGCCCAAAAACAATGATGAATCCCCTGTTAAATCTGTTGGCAAGACTGGTATTGATGGGTTATACTCTGGGTGCAGGAAATTAAATTTGAACCGAACGTCATGTGTGAGCACATTGACAAGAAGTCCACATTCAAGGCTAGTCAGGTGAGCTTACAGTTATTGTTGCTGAGGGTGATGGTGAGGGCTGATATTATATGATGCTGAGGTATTTTTGAAGTCTTTCTGACTTTGAGATGTTGTTCACTCTAGCTGGAAGATGGTGATATTATCTGCTATCAGAAAGCCCTAACAAGGGAGGAGGAGGAGCCCTATCGGTATCCTGACGTTCCATCCTTTTTGGAGTATGTCCGTAACCGCCAGGTACGGCACATTAAACAGCACGAAACACATGAAGCTTGATTATGTTGTCCTCTTTATTTGGAGCACTTCTAAGAACCTACTTACTACACTTTCTCGTGGTTATATTCATAAATTCTATTTTGAAACATCATATCAGGTATTAAGGTGTTTTATCATATCGATCTCAACAGTGGTTCCCCAGATACATTTAGACGTTGAATAAGAGAGGACGGCCTTGATGCCGTCATGAGTTTTAGGGTTATTGTGTATAATGGTACCTCTCAACATCTTCTTACAGTGGGTGTTTGGGTGAGAATTGGGAAGGTTGTACATTTTCGACGACTGGAGAAACCCAAGGACGACGAGTTTTTCTTGGAATTGTAAGTTCGTTTATTAGGCCGATCTTCTGTGATTTGTTGCTAGTAATTGAAGAAGGACCATCGTATTTCATGACTTTTGGGATATGTACCCATTGGACATTTGGTTCCACTGGTTTGTGGGGTGCCAAGTTTATTATTTTCCTGGATTTAAGTACTTAGCTTCAAACCTCTCATCATGCAGAGTTACGTAACACTTTTATTCTGAGAACGCAAATTTCTTGGAACTGCTTATCTAGAGAGTGTAACTGAGTCCGGGAGTGTTCTGTTATGTAGGTCAAAGCAACACACATATGATGATGTGGTCGATAAAGTAGCACAACAAATACAGCTGGAGGACTCATCTAAAATCAGACTTACATCGCACAACTGCTACTCACAGCAACCAAAACCACAGCCTATTAAGTACCGTGGAGTAGAACGATTAAGTGATATGCTCGTCCACTATAATCAGGTTCGGAGGATCCCCTAATTCCTATTCTTGACTGCATTGCTTCCTGCATTTCTATGACTGTGGTTTTTTTATGTCAATTGACTGACGCGGGATTGGGCATTGCGTTTTGTGTGCAGACGTCAGATATCCTATATTTTGAAACGTTAGATCTCCCACTACCGGAGCTTCAAGGCTTGAAAACTTTGAAGGTTGCCTTCCACAACGCAAAAACAGAGGAGGTAGGTTTGCTCATCCCCAGGACTTAATTGGAGACTCTTGAGAGGTATGTTCTTTTGACTTTGGTCAACTAGTGGATGATCTATTTGGCTCCGTAATTTCTAATTGGATTTCGATTATATGCAGGTATCGGTACACAATATTAGACTTCCCAAACAGAGTACGGTTGGGGATGTTGTCAATGAACTGAAGGGAAAGGTATCTCCTATTTGTACCGAATTACCTTCGAACCTTCCATTTTTCGCAATGCAGGAGCAGTTGATTATTTTTTACTTCTTTCATTCTCTTAAGTTTTTCTTGGTATTGTGTTCATTGGTGAAGGTTGATCTTTCAAATCCTCAAGCAGAGCTGCGCATCCTTGAAGTCTTCTATCATAAGATATACAAGGTCAGTTCCAACATGATTGATCTGGTCATCGTTGGGGGATATCGACGATACTGTTTTTCTCATCACATTTCAAGAATCATTCGTTTAGTGTAAAATGCTCAAAGGATTTTTTCTCAAATAAATAGCTCTGACTAGCTGACCTCTGTTGGATTTGTAGATCTTCCCCTTGAATGAGAAGATTGAGAATATAAATGACCAATATTGGACACTGCGAGCTGAGGAGGTATGAGAGAGGTCTCTCAATTCTTGTTGCTGTTTCCAGCTATTATCGCTTTTACTTAAGTGTCATGCAAGAGGACATGTGGTTAGAATGTGAATTCCTGTTATGATTAGCATTGATTATTTCCTGTGATTAGCAGTTTTGATTTTGTGCAAATTTTCCCTGTCTATGGAGGAAGTTTGCTCACTATTGATGTTTCTCATGAATGGCAGGTTCCTGAAGAGGAGAAAGAGCTTGGTCCTCAGGATCGTTTGATTCATGTCTACCATTTCACGCGTGATGCATCACAAAATCATATGGTAAATTGTTCTATAACTTTTGGCTTCTGTGTACGCATTGCGTTTTCCAAGGACTGCGAGCTTAATTCTGCTGCTTATGTTGTCTTTCTCCTTGTGCATATCTCTGAGAATAATTCATGATTTTGAATATGAATGTGTATCATTTGGTAATAATATATGCTGTACTTGGGTACTGATTCTTAACCAGGTGCAAAATTTTGGAGAGCCTTTTTTCCTCGTGGTCCGTGAAAATGAGACTTTGACAGAAGTGAAGCTACGCATACAGAAAAAGCTGGTGATTTCTGACGAGGAATTTTCAAAGGTAATTATTGATCAAATTCTTCTACCTTATCCATCTGTACTTTCGATTGGGTTTTGAATTTGAGAATTTAATCTTACGTTAGCATTATAACTGACGAAAGTCATCTGCATCCATCCTTATTGTTATACTCGAGACACGAGTAAGATATGCTAAACCAAGAAATTTTCGATCTCTGCAGTGGAAGTTTGCGTTTCTTTCGCTAGGTCGGCCTGAGTATCTTCAAGACGGTGATGTGGTTGCAGCTCGTTTCCAGGTTTGTTGATTTAAAGTGCCCCTAACTGGCGATTGGTTTTGATTTTGTTCGAATGGTCAATTCATTCGATTCTGCTTCTTCTTGCAAACTTTCTACAGAGTAGGTTACATCAAGAATCCTTTTAATCTACAAGTATCAGCGTTATGATTGCCGGAGGCTCAATTGTGATTTTATAGAAACGAGACACCTATGGTGCATGGGAACATTATCTGGGATTGGAGCACACGGACAGTGCCCCTAAAAGGTCGCACACCACGAACCAGGTGCGTAATTTAGTTCATTTCTTTTTTAATTATCTTTTTTATTTTTGGTGACATGAAGACTATGAATTACAGTTTATTTGAGTTATTTTCTCTTGCATTCTCTGCAACTGACTTCGCTGTTGGAACTTTGGCAGAATCGTCACAACTTTGAAAAACCTGTAAAAATCTATAATTGAGGTTCCTGCCTGATGGCGTCTGCAACATATTTGCGGGAGGGCAGATGAGTTGGTTTTGGGTATTGCAGACCACTATTCAGACTCCTTGCAATAACGCAGAGGTGGTGGTGTGGTTGGTGTCAAAGCCCAAGAAAAGTTGTGAGGACCAGCAGAACGAGGGATGAAAAAAGCGCTCTACTGTTACTTTAATTCACTATGTGACCAAACTAAATATCTTTCCTATGCCTAGTGGCTTGGGTGCGTGTTTGTTGAAAAATACTCTGTTGCCATTACGCATACTTGCATTTGCTCTCTGTTGTATCGAAATGAATCATATCCTCGGTAGTTTCTCTTTGTAGTGCGTCACCTATCTGACCTCCAGTTATGCGTCAAAATGTAGTAGCCTCAGTGACGATTTCAAGGTTTATTATCATACAGTTTTTTTTCCTAGGCAGAATAGCTTGGTTCTTACACTAGCTATTCCGTCTACCACTCGTTTTCTCTCTCCTTTCATCCTATTCTGTTCACTTGATTTTGAGGTTGCCCTGTCAGATCTAGCTAGCAGGAGTGATTGTAAATGATGTTAGTACTTGATTTTGAGGTTCATGCCTTAAACGCACGTATGCTGATTCACTCGGGTGTGGCGTTTCAGTGAACGGTATCTCTATTCCGATTGATTTAATTCTGAGTGCCCTTCTCTGTGATTTAGTCGGTCTAACTGTATGATTTAGTCGTTTTTTTTGCCCTGATTTCATTTTTGTGTAAGTGGCTGCTCTATTCCATTGGAAGTCTTTTGTACCAGGTTTGATATCAGTGTATATTGTGATAATATTTTGGAGTAGAACTTCACCCAGCTTCGCCCCTGTGGCGTTCACCAGAACTTCACCCAGCGGTTACATGTCAGTATCGGAAATTTGGCGATAATATTCCCCGTTTATCCCCTTAGCGCTTGAATTCTTTCTTCAATTTTTGCATATTTTTGCTCATATCTTTACAAATATATATTATATACCTCAATTTTCATCAAATTCGTCATACAGGAAGAGTGTTCGAAAAAAGTCAGGCATTGGTTTGTAGTTCTGTAGTCAAGAAAGCCCTTTGAACCTCTTTTTTCATCACCCCGAATTTGGATGTCAGAGCGCGAAGGGGTTATGCCGACAATCTTTCACGTTGTGCTCAACATCTGTGCCCAATGATAGAAAAGAAAATGCTTTCCCTGAGCTTGTACCCTAGAAATAGATTTCAAATAAACTTGATGGTTTTTGATATATTTATTAATTTTTTGTAGTATTCATGAATATTACAAAAATTACATACATCCACCAGAACGAACCAGATTTTTCATATTGATGGCCTTATAGTTTTATGCAACAAGAACATGAGACTGTAGAATGAATTGTGAAGCAGTCGTCCCCAATCGTAAGTGTCCAAGGTACCAAATTTTGGCGTTGATAAATAAAACCTAACCAAGTTATTATTTTTGAAAAATTCTTTGCAAAGTGTAGTTTTAGTATTGAAAATCTGATTTTGAAAGTGAATGATTATGATTTTTCTATTCAACATTTTGTGCATTGGTGTTTGTTGCAAATCTTCATTTTGTAGTATTGAAGGCTCTAGAAAATGAGCCTCAAATGCACTAGATCTTGGAGAACAAATCACATTAGAAAATCATTTAAGAAAACTGTAGAGTAGAAGCCATAGATTGATTGGGATATTGTATGTTATACCCTTTAACCTTGTATTTTTTTGGTGACAATCTTTTGAGATTTGACATGTGAAAAGAGGATTGGAAGATTTCAAATCATAATCACAATTTTAAAACCTTCATGACCAAATATTATAATCTTTCAATCGAGAAGTGACTATTGTATTTTCTTTTTCCATGTGACATTAGCATGTCTAGTTTGAATTTGTACAATTACAACTTATCAAAAACTCTTAAAAAATTCAAACTTATCAAATATTTGAATTTTGATAAACTTAAAGCAAATTTCAAGAAGTTCAAAAATGACCTTGGGCATTCATTACATGAGGCTTTAGGACAAAGAAGGGCCGTTTCAAGCCTATTCCCTACCTTAGGATCATAATATTAAAAGGCAAATTAATTTTTTTTTTAAACTAATTAATATTCTCTAACATGGCATAGTTGCAGTCATGTTAGATTGTTGCTATGGACAATTTCTAGTGTTCCCTACAATCTAGGAACTATTAAAAACTCATAATCTTTTTTTGTACTCTAAAGAATTCTGTTTTGTGTTTTGTACATTTTATGATTAACTTCTGTAAGTCAAATACAATTTGAAAGTTTGAATTGAGTTTGTAATGATATTGACCATTTGAAAAGGGAGGAAGTTCTTAAATAGTAGTGGTACATCCAAATCATTGAGCTAAGTTTTATGCCATATTAATCTAAAAAAAATTTAATATAAGGTTTTCATTTCAAAATTATAGAATTTCCATGCAAATAATTTTTGTATTTTTGTATTACTATTCTTGAAGTTGATTTTGACCTTTAGAATGATTTTGATTGGAGCAAGTAAATTAAAATGAAGTTTCCCAAGCCTCAAGTCTCTACTCAATATGAAATCCTTAGAAATTCTTAAAAGTAAACATTTTTTAGCAAAGTAAAGTTGAGATCATGTGATCATTTTTTTAAATATATACTGATATGGAAATTTTACATTATGATGTTTTAATATTCATCTATGGTGAAAATGGGCAATTATACATGATATTATCATGAGTTTTGACTACATAGAAAAATTTAGAAGACATAATACACCAAGATGAGGAAAGAAAATCATGCAAAGTGGCATTTTACATTGAACTGTAACTTAGATCAACTCTTTATCAAGTTAAGACCTAGCTGAATAGTAAAATATTGTAATGTAAAACTTCCATGTCAATATATATGAATAGTAAAAAGATGAATAGTAAAGCATCATAATGTAACAATTGTACATTATGATGTTTTACTATTCATCTATGGTAAATAGTAAAATAGATGAATAGTAAAAAGATGGCCATTTATATACTTGAGGTAAGAAAATGGTTGGTGCTAGTCACCTATACCATGGCCTTTGATATACATAGTAGGATCATGCACAAGAAACTAAGACCAATGAAGTAGGAGATGGGGCAACTAAAGTGTCCTTGAATGTCAAAATTCCAATGAATGATAAAGTATCAATGACTTGGTTGTTGGCAATAATAGCATTAGTATTATTGTGATAGAAGATACATTCTCTAAGTCTTGAATCTTCTGCAATAGTTTATTCACTTTTCCCATAGAAGGTCAAGCTGGAATTGTGATTGGAAAGACAGAAAAGAGTCTCAATTGAAACAAGCTAACAACCATTGTCTAATGGTAAAGAAGAAACTTTTGTTGCATATATGATTTCATCTTAAAGAAGTGCAAATTTGCTTGATGGTTGAAAAGTCTCAAGTATTCTTGAATCTACCAATCTAAAGAGTGATCTACCTTGATGAGCTAACCAAACCTAAACAACATAAGATCTTCAAGTTCTATAGACCACAAATCCATTGGACACCTTCCACACACTACTTCCAATACCAAATTGTCAATACTATGAACATCTAATTCCTTTGTGGCTTTGCCGATGTTAGTAATTAAAGTCCAAAGGCTCCAACATAGTCTTTGAAATCTATATCCAACAATACAATACTAGACTTGATGTCTTGGTACAAGATACAACTAGAGCAATCTAGCTTTATGCAAGTATTCTAGGGCTACATCCACCCTTCAAAAATGGAATGTTGCATTTTTAATGATAGAACTTGTTGACTTCCATTTTTATAAAACAAATCATTAGAAGAGAAATGAGGCCATAGAAAGACTGTATTAGAATTGTTCTCCATATGTTGAATCAAAATATTAAAAAATGAAAAAAAATGAAATATGGAATTTTTTTGTTATTTTTTAATTCAAAATAAAAATAATTTTAAATAACATGTATATATAATTTTCAAAAATATTATCTAACGTGATAGTCTCTTGGCCACATCAAATTTTTGATGTGGCAAAGTTCTCAATTATTTGTAAACTAAGGTTTTTTACATTTAAAAATAATGATTTCAATTTATTTTTCATGTCATTAACTTGTCCCATGCAATTCAAGCATTACAATTTGTTGAATTTTTTTTGGATTGTTTTTTTAGGACGACTATTGGGTGAATGCAAGAAACACTGGTACTATTTGGCGTCACAATTGGAATGACGGAGATGCAATTTGCCATATCTTTTGGGAAATGAAGTCCATGTACTTGAAATTTTTATTGGAGATGGCTAACTTGGAAGTCCTCAAATTCCTTACTTTTGAGAAATTTTGAAAAAAAATCCTTTAATTAAATTGTAATTTACCTAATTTGTCACACTTTACGTTTTAGGGGGTTTTAGTACTGTGGAGCATCCAAAAATGATGATGTACGTCTAGGATTGTTGTGGGCTATTGCCACAATAGAAGGGCATGTGCCCACCAAAGGGCATTCAAAAAAACTCAATTCTTTGTCTTCAACATGCATGCAAATAGAGGTCCCTTGCCCATAGCGCTCCTAACATTTATGATGGTTTCAATTTTTAGTTTTTGGTGAAATGTAATCACTATCAAGTCTCTACATATGGCCAATTTTCAGTTTTTTTTTATTCATGATTTTCTAATTATTATTAATTTATACTTAATTTTATCTACTTTCTGTGACAAACTGTCATTTTTTTTAAGTAGTACAATTTCAGTATTATAAAGTACTCAAAAGTACTACTAGCTGTTGATTTTTCAAATCAACGGTTGAGATTGCTCCGTTTTGCAGTACTAGCAGTACTTGTAGTACTGGGTAGAAAAAACACAATTTTGGCAGAACGCTCCCTAAATCGTTCAGTGTTTCTTGCATCCACCCTATTCTCCATTGTCCAAGAACTTGTGGTCTTGTTTAAGCCTAGAATCTCATCTAACGCATTGAGAGTTCCATTGGACATGTATTCATGCACTAATAATACTATGCCTTTTTTTTAACACCATTTGTGTAAATGTAGGGTTGCTTAAGTCTAAGTTAGGAAGCTACAAGCAATAAACATTGAGCATAGAAGAGCTTGTGAAAAATTTATAACTTTTCATTGTAAGATGCCTATGTCCATGGTTTAGGATAAAAACTATTGGCTATAAATGTGTCTAAAGAGGATGAATGGAGATGAATGGAGTTGGATGATTTTTTTTGTAGTTGACTTTGTTGGATGAAATAATTTTTTGTTCATGGCATTGGATGAAAAGGATTTTGAATGATTGCTAGATGAGATAAGAAAATCATTTGTTTAGAATGAGAATCAATTACCAAATACCTTAGATCCAAGGTTTAGGATGATTTTTTGGAAACTAGGGACTTGTGTTTATATGGTCTTATGAAACCATCATGGAAGATACCATTTTCAATAAAAAAATTATAATTCCTTTCAAGTAGTATTTAGGTTTATCAAATATTTTTCTATACTAACACCAACATTTACGAGTTTTAGTTACATGTTGCCATCTAAAAAAAGTGGCATGTTGCTAATTGAGAAAAATAGATTCAACCCACAAAAATTCCTAATAATTGACCT
Source organism: Rhytidiadelphus loreus (assembly GCA_947034895.1). NCBI lineage: Eukaryota > Viridiplantae > Streptophyta > Bryopsida > Hypnales > Hylocomiaceae > Rhytidiadelphus > Rhytidiadelphus loreus. Next base: position 31,815,574 of record OX344761.1, read on the forward strand.
CTAGAATGAAGATGTCTTGTAGAATGAATGTCTTTAGAATGAAGATGACCTTTACCACTACACCAAGAATCACAAGAATGCAAAATAACTTGAGAATATTAAAGTGCAAGCATGTAGTGGCATTTTTAGTCTTATTTAAGAAAATCAAGTAACAACAATAGTGCTTAAAACAAGTTCAATTTGTCCCAATACCACATAGAAGAAGAATGATTATTGACTTGACTACTATCATTGCATGTAAATCTTGATGTCTCAACATGGATTTCTAGGTCAAAAAACTTCTTGACAACATCGTATGAATGATGTTTGGCAATAAAAATGAGTGATGGAGCCTCTGCTATAGCCATTACTAGAGTCTAGATGTAATAAGGCAAACTTTTGGGACTAAGAAAAGGCAAGAACACATGATGATGGAGGATTGCCTCTACAAGATGCAATGATAAACAATTAGAAACTAAACTTTGAATAAATTTTGAGATATTGCACAATAAAAGAGAAAATAAAATAAAAACATGCATATAAGACAACAAACAATTTACTTACAATGTCTCTTTTGGGGTCTTGCAGAAGTCTCACAACATCCTCATCATCAGAATTATCAACTTCTATAGGTAGAGGGTGCTTGTTTGGATGGTGGCGGTAGAAGTAGGAAGGATATTCAAAGATTGAAGAAGAGCTTTGAAAATTTCACTTTCACTCTCCAAGGCCACCAAATGATGTCCAATGTTGTAGTATGCATAGATGGATGGAGGCTCCTATTCATTGAATGCAACATCATTGCTTGCAACAAATATGTTACATACAATGTAGAAAAATTATAGTTTAATAAATAATGATAACTAATGGGAGATATGGGTAAATGCATAGCAATCTAGTGCATGACTAGATTTTGAAAATGCTTCAATCAATAGCTACACAAATACAATATCCTTTTCATTGGTACCTCTCTACATAGCCACACCATTCATGAGTTGAATCTACGAGGAGTTGAAGTTGTGGCTTTCTAGGTCAACTTCTTCAAGGTCATTAGAAGAAGTTTGAGGGCATTAGAAGACCGTTCCAGACTTGATCCCGCAGCAGGCAAACGGGCTGTCAATTTTTTTTTAAAGTTCCTAATATATGAAAAAACGTAAAAAAAAAATTTTTTTTTTTGAAAATCTAACTGGCAGCCTCTCGGCCACGTCGGACTGCGCTGTTGGCAGCAGTTCCGACGCTACCGGACCTGTTCCCTGCTGCGGGAACTCGAGGCCTTCTAATGGCCTCAAATTTTTTCTAATGTATGCCTACATTGCTAAGTTTTTTAGTTAACATAGACAGAATTTGGACACCATTGATGTTTTGTTCCTTTTTCTTTGTACAAAAATAAGATCCAAAAGTGTTGTGATTGCCAAGGACAAACAAGTATGACAATTAATACTTGACAAATACAATGTTGTTCAAAGTAGGTTCAAGCATCAAAAATTGGAAATGAAAGAAAGTTTAGTTGATCTTACCAAATGTTTGGATTTTTGTAATTAGAAAGCTTCAATTTGTTTATGTCCATCTAAGAGTCAAATAGACAAAACATTAGATGGGATTTGGCCCATCTAGAGGACCATGAGTTCTCGACTGTAGGGAACGTGCTGCGCTTCACTAACGCAGCAGTCTGACGTGGCCAAGCGATTGCCACGTCATTGGAAGAAAAAAAATTACTTTCATTTTTTCATTTCATAAATGGGCAATTTCGATAAAATGGCGGAATTCCATTGGCATTTGTACATAAAGGAACAAAGACTGAGGAGTAATGAGGCACCTATTCATCTCATATCAAGCATCGATTGTGTCCCATGCATGCCCAAATCACATCATTTTCTTCCGCAAGATCTCATGCCCTAGTTGGTCCCATGAACCGCCATTTTAACGAAATTGCCCATATAAGCAATTTTTTTTTGGTAATATAGCACTTGACGCTCCTTTGGTGCATTAGAAATAGATTCAAGAACGGGACTGAAATGGCCCTCCAGTGCAGTTGAAAAACATCTAATGGGGTACATATCGGCACACTCAAGTATAAATTCCTTTACCTTCTTGTTCTATGGGTGGAATAATAAAATTGTTGCATCATCATGAGTGGGTTCAATAACCTCCTCTTGATTCAATATGTTCCAAGCATGAATATAAAAAAGTGAAACCAAGACCTTGGAGACCAATAGTCCATCCAGGATATTAGCAACAACCATTAGGAGGAAATTGAACCCCCAAAGAAGTCGCTTCATAATGCAAAATTTTGGGTAGAAAAGAGCCTTTTCAACTCACTAATTGGGCCAAGAATTTTATAATGGGCTCAAAAATTTGTCATGATTACTCAATCCATTTCCATGATTTCATAAGAATTTGTTATGATTACCCAATTCATTTTCATGATTAATTTCATAAATCACATGCCTTCTACAAGTATCTATATGCCAAGTGGCCACTACCAACCTTAAGTGTTTCTATGTAGTAATACTAATGATGATGTAGACACCCTCATATTTACCTCAATTAGTACCAAAGTTAATAAGAAAACTCAAAGTCTCTTAATGGATTCAATTTCCTTTTAATGCAAATCAAAGCATGGACTAGGACTCACATTGCTTCCAAGAGTTTGCACCCACTTCCTACAAACCTTGATATTAGAAAATGTACATTCTTAGATATATGAATGAATTGCAATGCTATGCTTATAAATTATAAATTAACAAAGGAGAGAATAATTAGAACAAGGCTAGAGAATATAGATCTTACCTTTTTCGCAAAAGCAAGCATTTGATCCTATACCAATGCATTGTTGTCTGTCTTATTTTTTATGCTAAGCATTGCAAAATCAACAATGGTAGAATTAGAGTCTGAAATTCAATACTATATCTATTGGATTGAACCATCGACTTGGCAATGTACTTTAATGAAGAAAAAACGTCTATTCTAATAGACATAAGAGTTGAAGGGCGATGGGAGGAAGTCATATCAATCACTTCAAGAACAGTGGAAGGGACAGAAAAAGGAAAAGGTGCAAGAATAGATGTTGGTATAAACAAAGAGGGGATGTCGTCCTTCATGTTAGTCTCTTTCACCATCTTCTTCGTAGTCTTCTTCTCCCTTGGCTTGCACCCCTTTTTCATTAGGCAAGGTGAACAACCTCTTCAAGCTCCTCTTCTTCATCTAGAGACTCCACACGTGTGGTTGTTTCAATATGGGATTTTAACAACCTCTTTCTCAGGTCCTTCAAGTATAAGGTCAAAAGTCCTTGGTCATTCTAGTTACCAAAGACAAGCTTCAAGTTCTTGGACAAAAATTCCTTGTTGTTGAGTCAAGGTGAATATACATTCCTTTAAAGATGTATAAAGTTAGCCTCTAAAAAGCTTGAATGTGAATTTTCTCTCAATCCTACCTTTCTGAACCAACTCTCAGTTGAAATATTTGCAATCATAGAATAGGTGTAATTGCAATGGCATAGATGCAAATGTAGTTATTCTATAGATTTGTTAAGTAAGTCACATATACACAAATAAATATAATTGAAGTAAAGGATATGCTTGTTTAAAATCCTCTTTATTGCAACATATGTACCCTCTTTATTTTTTTTAAAAGATCAGCCCTTGAATACAAAGAGTCCTTGAAGAGCCATCAAAAAGCATGATCCCATAAGACAATGCGCCGTGCCTCCACATAATCCCCAATCATGTTTAGCTCATCATTGACACTCTAATGAACCACAATATTCTTAGAATTGATGATGCTTGAATTCTATTTGGGCTAGGTCTTCCAACTATAAAAAAAAATCAAGAAATATAAGCATGATGGTTGTTAAAGCAAAGTATACCATGGAACAATCATGGAATAAAAATAAAAATATTTATAAGCTTGCAAAATGCAAGTATTGAATATGTGAAGGTTGATAATATACCTTAGCCCAAAAAGCACCCTCAAAGAGTTAAGTCTCTAAGGTCAATGTCTTGAAACCAAGGGCGGAAAATCTAAAGCCCTCCCTAGATTCCTAGAGGTTTTGTTAGAGTTTGACTACCATGACCAATCACCCCAAGTACATGTGGGGAAACAGACCTTCCACCCGCCATCCACTTGGCTATGTGGTGGTTTACTATTGGGTGTCCCAAGATTCACGGACCGTCTGACCCCCGCTTGTGCGCTCCCTGTGCATATACAAAACAAGTGGCATAGTGCCACACCTTGCTTGGCCATGTAAAACCGGCAACCTTGGTGTTTTGTTTTTGTTTTTTTGCTAGTGTGTATGTATTTTTATTTAATTTTTGTTCATGTTTTTTTGTTTTGTTTTTTGTTTTTTTGCATGAGTGAGTGAGTGCGTGTTTGTTTATTTATTTATTGTTCATGAGTGCTTGTTTAGGATTTTTTATCTAATTTTCATTTATGCTTGTATAGGATTAGACTCTCTTTGAGTTTGTATAGGTTTAGGGTTTAGTAGCGTATACCACTAATTGTATTTGTTAGAAATTCTTATAGAAGTGAAGTGTTTAGATTAAGGTTTTGTGTTTTAGATTTTATTCAAAATGGGATTCATTACTCTCTTCCAGATTTTATTTAAATGGGGTTCATTATTTTATTTCAATTTATAAAAAATGAAATTTCCTTTATACTGCATTCCAATGTAACTTCAATGTAAAGCACAAACATTTCACCAACACATCAATTTAAAAAAAATAATAACCATACAAAATAAAACTACATCTCACCTCCTAGTTTACCCCCACCTTTGGTTGCTTTTTCATCTTGGAGGGTTAAACTAGGATTAAATTAGGAGTTGTGGAAGTGGGGTAAAGTAGGAGCTAAGGGAGCTCCAACTTGCCTGGCAGTGCCTAACTCTGCCACTTCGCTAGGCCGGATTCCGCCATTCCGCCAAGCTGAACCCGCCACCCAATGCTGGCACTTGGCCTGTTTTCCCGCATGTGCATGAGATGAATAAATCTTCTTTTGGTGTTGTTTGATTAAACTACACATGTACATATACTTTGAAGTTTCTCCAATGACATCATGGGGTTCTTGTTGGCGTTGTAATACAAGTTAATTTGAATTTCAAAGAAGAAAATCATTATCAAAATCAACATTCAAAGTAATCATGCAAGTATTAGGAAAAAATTCAAGCCCATAGTGGTCTATGAGTTTTTTTCTCAACAATGCAATTACAGAGAAAAAGTCATTAAAAAAATAATTTAATTTAGTTTTTCGAATTTGATGTGGCACTACTAGTGCCACATCAATAACATGTCAAATTGGCAATTTCAATTTCAATTTTTTTTTTTTTTTTTAATTTAAAAAAAAAAATCCTTGTATTTGCACCACAGCTGAAAATCAATTTGTTTTGTAACAACCTTCTTCATGGTTCAAATTTTTTGTAATGTTATTGCAAGCAACTAGGTAGAGTTGTATACCTATTCTAGAAATCCAACATCATTTTTTGGATTTGCAATAATTGATTGCTTATCGAACTTTGTTTGAAATCCTTTGATAGCTATAGTGCCAACTTGGGTCATGGCATTATGAACTCCCTTGGTAGTTTGGTCATATAGCTTTTTTTTCTCATAATACATTGACAATATCACATCTCAAAACAATAGCAATATTTGACTATCCATGAAAAAGGAATTTTAAATCAATATAAAACAAATTCTACAAATTATCGCAAATGAATGAATTTTTTTTACAAATATAAGACACTCACTCAATGAAGGAATTCTATAAAAATGTACAACATCAATAGGTACTATGCACCTAGAAGTTTTCTATTTTCACAATTTTTGTAATCTTCATTGTTTATAAGATCCTTGAACTCTTCTAGTTTCAACTTGCCATAGGTATCCATCATGTGCAATTGCTAAACCAAGTTGCTTTTGACATGGAAATGCTCCATAGACGTACAAATACCAAGGAAAATACAATGTAAGATGAATGAATCTCAAAGTATGGAATACTACAACACATCAAAGGAAGTGGTGAAGTAGAAATAAGTTTCTTTTACTAAAAATTGAAAATTTACCAATTGATGTCATTCATAGTCTCTAATAGAATGCATGTGCAACCTTTTGACACTAGAAGCATACAATGCCACTTACAATCATAATGACACATCCTAAAGATGTAAATATAGGAGCTGCTAATCTATGATTGTTGTGCAATTTTGGCACAACAATTGTATAGTTAAAATACATAAATCGTATGCTATTGATATTCATTGTTTTTGCATTGATTTAGTGCGTAAAAATACACTGAGTCAATGCGATTATGGTATAAACCTATGAAACAACGATAACCACACGATAATTGTTGCCAAATCGTAGGGTCTAAACTTTGTGATGTACATAGTTTTGTAGATTTGCAATGGTTGAGGGTTCATTGAGCCCTTGTACATTTTGAGAGAGGATTCATACCTTCATACTTTGGATGGATCAAGAGTTTTCCTAGAGCTCTCTATATAGTCACGAATTTGTGTTTTTTAGTACCCCTCCACATCCAAGTAAGGATTTGTGGTCACTAGTTCTACTCAAGCTTAAGGTTGTTGAGCCGTATCTCCTCTTCTTTTCCGCGTTGAAGCTTTGATGTCACGGAGTGATGCTTTGCCTCTCTCAAATGAACCTTTAGATGCATGGTCATTGTACAGCCTTTCTATCAATGATCTCGTGATATGGTGGAATAATCTAAGGGCTAGTGATGAGTTGCTATTGGCCTATGGTGAATTAAGTCATGAAAAACCACAGTTTTTTATTATATTAGTTTGTGCGTCTTTGAATTGATCACTGTCCTCATTTGGATCAAGCGTTGGGAAAATGTTCGTGATATGTTTGTGGCAAAACATTTGGAATGCCTCTGTAACAACTTGCTCTAGATCACTACCTAAATTGAATTTGGTTGGATCTAATGTCGCTAATGTAAGCGTTCTAACTTGCTTCCGAGCTCCACTTGGAGTACTAGGAGGTGTATTGTTGATAGGATTAGTTGTGTCCAGATGAGAGCTATGTATATGTTCTATGGATACTAGAAGATCAATATGAGGCCACATTTGGCCGTCCTTGTTTTGGGTTCCATTAGGTATAGGTCTAGTGTAAATGACAACTACTCCTAAGTTAGGATCACTAAGAGTTACCTCCACTAGTAGAAAATCTGAAATTTTTGTCATTTTGGACGCGTTGTTTTGGACAAAATCTAACATAAATCTATTCAAAACAACAGATTTCTGTTAGATTTTGTCCAAAACAACGCGTCCAAAATGACAAAAATTTCAGATTTTCTACTAGTGCTCATTGAATACCTCAATACCCATAGGAGTAGCATTGTTCACTTTGTCTTGGGCTTCCTAATGACCATAATTTGAGATGTATAGGGGATTATGGTGGAGTAAAAGAGGTGGCGGGAGGTGGAAGAGAATTCCTAGACTTTGACTCTCTAATTTGGGAGCTATTTATGCTTAGAAACATGTTGAGGTTATTATGGGGCAGTGATCATTGTTGAGTAATTTGTCGGTGATGGGAGTTATGGATTGGATTGTGAGTCTTCAAGAAGAAGTGATTGAGGCTGATTACTTTGGTCTTGGTGGTGGTGCTATTCTCTCTGTTGCTTGGCTGAGACTTGTTGAGCCTAATAGTAGCTAGAACTAGTTGGAGTTTTCTTATCAATATGTTTTCTTCTTCTTGACTGAATTGTAATGGATCCATTGGCATCTGGAGTCTGAATTGGACAATTAGATTGATTTGGTTTCCTACTATGTTGATTGTACTTCTGCTTAGCCTCAAGTAAGACTTTCACTCACTTTGTCACTTGTCTCCCTTGATTGCTGGTAGTTGCACCCAAGGTCAACATTATAAATATTGTTTTGAGGTCTTGATGCTCTACAAATTTGCAATGTTTGGAAGTTAGAACGTTGGATGGTCTATCAGATGTTGGATGGAAGAAAGTTTGACATTTGTTGCATCTAAATTGAGAGCCTTCATATTCTACTTGGATCTCAACAATGCCCCCTTCCTTGTCTTTTATGTAGAGCGTTGGAATCCAACCTTTCAATAAATCAATAGGGACACAAAACTGATGTTGGTGGAATGTTGGGTTTGGAATATCAACTGCTAGTATTCTACTAAGGTTGCATGTGGTGAGGGTTGAAAAGTGAAAAAAAAAGGAATTCTAAATGTAGCCCATTAAAAACCAACCAACAAAGAACCACCTTCCATGTGGGTTTATTAGGATTGAAGAAAGGTAACCATTTGTGATAAGCCACCTCCCTGCTAGAGAATCTATGAAGTTGTAGATTAAGGATTTTTTACCATAATAGATCCAAAGTTGAGTGTAATGTAATAGAACCTTTATCCTGCGTTTTTGTATAGAACTATGTAATTAGAAGAAAGAATCTTACTAAGATCTTCTAGCCAAGCAGTTATAACTTTATCCTCAAGTTTGCCTCCTATGAAACTAGCTATGACAATGTGATATTTGAGGTGAGCAATTTGTTGGGACAGAGCAATTGAGTCAATAGATAAATAAGGTAGTACCTAGCTTGGATGAATGAGCATTCCTACCAAATTGAGCTTGAATCCAATAGGAAGGGCTGCATCCACCATAGATGAGAACAAGCAGAGTATTGCCGCTTGTTGGCTATGTCTTGTTTCAACGCGGCCCTCATTCTTTGGGATCTTCTGGTCTCCTCACTTGGCAAAGTCATTTGATTCCACTAAGTTACGGGGTGGGCCTCAAGGTGTGGTTTCTTGTTGTTTGTGGTCTTGAAAAAAGCCTTGATTACTTTACCTTAGATTTAGACGCCTTCTAACTTCGTCTGTACTTGCACAATGTTCCTTTTTGGTAGGATTACTACTACTCATATTCTTTGCATGTTGTCTATAGAGTTCTATAAAATCATCTGCAGAATAGTGGTGGTCCTCCATTACAACATCATTCTTTGTAGGATGCCATGTCCTACGCTAACCACAATTACAAGACGATTTAACTAGTAGAAAATGATGTCCAGATCAACAGAAAATCATCGACTTTTTATTAATTTGGGCACTGTATCGACCATTTTCACAATTTTTTGTTGATTTGGCACAAGGTAACAAAATGGTTACAATTTTTTGTTAATTTTGGTAACACAATGTCCGAATGAACAAAACTGTGAACACTTTTTTGTTCATATTCACAAGTTTTTGTTGATTTGGCACGAGCAACAAAATGGTCAAATTTTTTTGTTGATTTCAGTAGTCCAATGTCCAAATCAACAACATAATCAACACTTTTTTTGTTTATTTAGACTTACAAAAGTTTGAAATATTTTTTCGTCATTTGAGCAATGTTTAAATCCCCACGGTTAAATTCTATGTACAATTTTCATTTAATTTAACACTAAATCATTCACATTTCAGTGTTTTTTGAAGTCAGCAGACTTTGGTGGCCTTTTCGGCACAGTAAAATACTTTTTTTGAAGAAACTTTGAACTAATAAAAGTTATAAAATTAAGCTATCTTTCACCTTCAAAAATCCGTTTGAGATTTGGAGTCTTAAATCAAAAGTTATGGACAATATTCAGAGCAGGGTTGAAATGAACTTTATTTTTGACATTTTTAAACACTCGCTCTGAATTTTGTTTATAACTTTTGATTTAAGACTCCAAATCTCAAACGGATTTTTGTAGGTGAAAGATAGTTTAATTTTCTAACTTTTATTGGTTCAAAGTTTTTTCAAAAAAGGTGTTTTACTGTGCCAAAACGGCCACCAAAGTCTGCTGTTCTTACCAAAAAAATGAAAAAACAATATAAATGTAATTCTAACTCACTTGTATTCATATGGATTTTGGGGTGGCTCAATGGTTAGAGCCTTGGACCTCAACCATGAGGTTCAAGGTTCAAACCCCCACGGCAGTAGCCGCCTATGTGGCAGTGGTTGCCACGTGGTGCGACGTGATGCTGCCACGTGGCAATAGAAAAACAGTTTTTTAAATTTAAAAATTATTAAAAAAAAAAACCCGACCAAATCAACAAAAACAGTAATAAAAAATCAACACTTTTGTGTCAAATATTTTCCAAGTCAACTCGACCTCTGTAGCAAAAAAAATCAACACTTCTGTGTTGGATTTTTGTTGTTTTGGTCAGTTATTTTCTACTAGTGTTTGCAAGAGCTAAACATAATTTAGGGTTAGAAAAAAGTGTTGTGGCGGCTAAGCAAAAAGAAAATGAGTAGTTTCTTGTTGGAGCAAGAATCACCAATTGCATTTCCTAGATATGTGCACTTCCTAATCAAATTGCTCCACTTTTCCAAAAGCTTTGATGTTCTCCTCAGTATGAAGAAGATTTGTACCACTATAAGAAACCCATGTTTTAGGTGACGTTTTGTAATTTTTTTAAACGGATTTTAGGTGATATCTAATGCAACATACTCATGTTTTTATGTCAACAATACGTCCAAAATAACATCAATTTTGACATAAAAACATGGGTATGTTGCATTAGATATCACCTAAAATCCGTTTAAAAAATTACAAAACATCAACTAAAACATGGGTTTCTTCTAGTGTACTACAACAAAAGCAATTTTTTATGACTACAAAATATGACTATAGTGAGTCATAAAATCGAAAAATATGATTCATGCAAAAATCACTGTAGATGACTCAGAGCATGACTGGATCCAGTCATTACCAACGAGTCACTTCGGACACCACTCATATTTTGAGTCATATAGATTAGAGGGTATAATTAGCCATATTTTGCCAACGTGGCATATATGTTGACTATCTTTAGGGGCTTGACTTTTTCTTGAGCTATCTGGGCAAAGACAAAAAATCCTAGGTGGCATATGACTCCATCCAATCATATTTTTGGCTGATGTGGAATATGACTATGGTGAGTTATATTTTGGTTGATGTAGAATATGACTGCGATGAGTCATATTTTGGCAAACGTGGAATATGACTACAATGAGTCATTTTTTTTGTTGATGTAGAATATGATTGTGATGAATCATTTTTTTTGTTGATGTGAATTGTGGAATATCACTCTTGTAAGTCATATTTTTAAAATTTGTGTGTAGTTTGTAATTGGGGTGATTGAGGTCCAAAATAGCTTTAATTACAAACTACAATTACATTTTAAATGCATTTTAAATGGACATGACACATTACATTTGTACATCAAAATGATTTAACAATTGAAAAAAACACTTCATGTAGTTAAAAACACATACACATGATTTTAAAGATATACATGAGACAATCATATTAAAAAGGGAGAATGCAAAAAGGAATGCAACTCTTTTCATTGACATTTATTAGCCAACAATATAAAACATATATATATCACAATGAATCATTCACAAAATCCAATAGGACCTATATTCCTTACAATAATGTGAAGATGGCTCTATTGGGTTGCAAGTAGCCTCCAATAACTTTGTTTCAACTTTTGGTGCCTGCATGTAAAATTAAAGAAATGAGAGGTCAATTTTTAGTGAATGAACAACAAAGCTCAACCTTCTAAGGTTTACAAAAAAAAATGTAACACAAGTTTAAAGTAGGAAGAATAAAAATGGTGATGAAGGAAAGAAAAAGAAAAAAGTGGCAAGTGCTAAAAGATAACAACAAACAAGAGTTAAGATGCAACAAGAAATAACAACTAAGAGGCAATAAGAAAAAATTGTTAAGAGACAACAAAAAAAAAACAAGAAATAAGAACTAAAAAGCAATAAGAGGAAACAAAAAGCAAGAACTAAAAAGAAAAAAGAGTTAAAATACAAAAAGAAGAAATAAGATTCATAAACTAAAAAGCAACAAGAAGTAAGAGCTAAGATGCAATAAGAACTACTCCCTCCGTCCCATAATGATCTTCTTGTTGGCTCTAATTTTTTGTCCCAAAATGATCTTCCTATTGCATTTGTGATGTTGCAAATTGGTCAGATTCAATTTTTGATTGCTCTCTAGGATCAACAAAACAATTTGAGGAATAGCTCTCCCTCCATCCATTCAATCATCAATCAAAAGACACATGAAATGATTCAAGGGGTCAATCAACATTGTTCAATTTTATTTTTTGCATCTCTTTGAGTATTGTCTAATTGAAGGAGAAGAAACTTTTGGAGTCAATATTGAGGTTTACACATGGGCTTTGGCTTATTCTAAATGCCCATAAAATTATAACCTCACACTCAACAACTAAATGCCCACTGGTGCTATTTAAAAATGACCAAAAAATTCTACTTTTCAATAATTTAAAACTGCACTTTGAAAAAGGCTTCTAAAGTCAATGTTTGCAGGACACTAAGAGTATACTAAACTCTACCTACCATGCAAAATGGGTCTTAAAAAAGTTATTTTTAGCCTTAATCTAGAACATTTTGTCAAACAAGAAGATCATTTTGGAACAGAGGGAGTAAAATGCAACAAAAAAACCAACAACTAAAAAGCAAAAAACAAGTAACAACAAGTTAGAGTTAAGAGACAATAAGAAGCAACAACTAAGAAGTAACAACAAGTAAGAGCTAAGAGATAACAGAAGGCAAGGAAGAAGAGCTAAGACAAGTGGCGGCTAGGGTTTCAAAACCCTAAAGAAGTGGCAGCTAGGGTTTCAAAATCCTAAAGAAATGATGGCTAGGATTTCAAAACTCTAAAGAAATGACGGCTAGGATTTCAAAACTCTAAAAAAGTGGTGATTAGGTTTGGAAATCCAAAAAAAGAATTGGTTGAGATTTCAAAATTTTAAACAATGACTTGTCCATATTTTTTTTGGATTACCCATGTTTTTTTTGGACTACCCAAAAATAAAAAATGTCACTCCTATGAAAATATGACTCAACATTCCCCAAACATGTTCTCTACATTCTTTATGAAATACTTTGGTGTTCCCAATGGGTGTATAATATATGCTTGTGAAGTATAAGGCCCCCTAAAGACTAGCAATCATATTTACAGTCATATTTCTCCCCAAGATGTTGGCATCCAAGAATATGATTGTGAGCAGTCGCCAATCATCCTCAATCATATTTCTGTAGTTATAAAACATTGCTATTGTTGTAGTGTTCACATTGTGCCTCAAACTTTTTTTTTAAAGATTTATTTTATCTTTTACAAGACTTAATTGAGAATTCTTAACCCCTAAACGTCTAGATTCATCTCCAAAATAGACGATTTGAGAAAAAACATTATAAACTACAATTTGGAAGAATATTTTGGAATTGATATACAAATGAAAGCTGTAGATTTTGATTTTTAAATTCTATCCATACAGCTAGATCTACTAATGCTATCACCAATCTTTTTCTATAAATTTTGAAAAGAAAATTTCAGAATTCCTTCTAAATTCAATTACAACTAAAATATTATCATTTTTTGAGTAAAACTTGTTGGAATGGATTTGAAATAAGGTTCTCTTCATATGATGATTTTTTGAAATTTTTGTGACCTTTACATCTTTGACCTCATTTTTGCACATCTAATTTTGAACTAAAGTCAATGCAAATCAACCACTTGACATACTTCCACATTTGTAATTTTAGAAATATATATATTCTAGTAACACCAAATCCAACTAATGGATAGGACAACAACTTGATAAAGTATCACCAAAAATTAGGATGTCTTTCACTCAAGCAGGAATGAAACAAAGACAAAGATTTGAATTTGTTCATCGTCTAGAAAATGAACGTAAGAGCACTCCAGGGTTAACCCAATGTTGAGAGTGTTCTAGTAAGCAATCATATCTTTAATTTTGTTATTATTTGAAAATTTCCGAAATTAAAGGGAAAAGGATGAGTTTACCAATATGCATTTCTTCTACCTTCGATGTATGCAAAATAAAACTCCTCATAACTTTCACCTCATTATTTGGAATTGAATGGTTCAAATATTTTTGAGTAAGTATCAATTTATACAATCCAAAACAATATTTAATCTTTTTTTTAAATATATTTTTTGTTATCCAATTTGACATTGGAATTGAGGAACCCTTCTAACTTTTGCAATATTTATCAAAATAACATAAAACAAAACTCTGTTGCTTAGATTTGGATGAATAGATCCATCTTAAAAATTTCAAGTAAAAATTCCAAATTATGAAGTCAATAATTAAAGTCTACTTCAATTCTCGAAAAAACAAAAATTGATTTCTTAGTCCTTTGAGGGTTAACCCAAGAACGGTGTTGGCACCATTATGGCATTTGAGCACAGCTAATGAAACAAAGGTCATCTATACTACTTTCACCTTCAATTTGAAATTTTGAAGAATTCCTAAATTGAAATATTTCATTGCAATTCGTATTCACACATTTTGTAAATTTCTACTGCTTTTCTACCTATAGCAGGCACGGAAACATAATAATGTTCTTCACTGCAATATGCATCTACGCTACCATTTTCACAGTTCTCCAGCAGCGTTTGTATTTGATATGCAATTTCTATACTTTTTCACCAAAAGTTCAGTCATTTCAAATTATCACAAAAAAATCTGAAAACACGCAATTTCACCCCTGAGAAATAAATATAATTTTCTTTAATCACAAATAACTGAAAAATGGTAGTCAATGGCTTTGAAGATTATAACAGTCGTCATCGGGCCGGTGTTTCAGGGTAAATTATCCATGGTAAACAGCAAAGATTATTGTTTATGTTCAACGTACCTCAGATGACGAAATCTCAGAGTTTGACGATGGGATAATTCAGTTACAGCTCTATTTCATATTTGCACACACAGAATGCGTGACTCTGATTTAGCACAAGGGACACCCTAAACCTATTACACTGGTCTTTAGAAAAAGTAGCAGCTACAGACTAGCAACTTAACGAGACGTCCAGGCCACTCTTGAATTCAATTCAAAACAGATTACGAGATGGGATATGAACAAAATTACATCCACATTTCATACATCCAGCCCCTTGACGATCAGGGGCAAAGATCATATAATACCTGCACCTAGCTGACGACAACTGATTGAGTAAATACCAGGGGCACTGTTTTTCTGTCACGAACATCCCCAACAGAATAGTCATTGCTAATGTGATCATGATTACGGGTAAGGAGCATGCATGCAGCATACGCTTTATCATGATGAACTATAAATCAAACCCTCAAGCAGACAGTCAAAACTGCTCCTGCCTCTACCTGTGCCAAAACTTAGAATTAAAAGTCTAAAGCTGCTGCTGGATTCTTGACCAGAACAAACATTGTTACTAATTACTTAACAAGGTAGCTCCTCAGAAACGAGCACAGGTACTTGGGCGGAGAGAAATTTAAATGACACGAACTGCATATCGAACAGTTCGTGCCTCCTGTGTATGTAAACAGATAGACACCTTTAAAGGTCCATCATCCACTACCATGCAAAATGCCCCCACTAAATTCTAAACGAGTGCAATAATGAAACTCAATCAATCATATATAGAACAACAGGAATTCGGTCGACCTCTGACATGGAACCCAGTGAAAAATCTCTCATCCAGATATGCGTTTAATAGTGCCCTGTGCCCACTCAGCCGTTTCTTTTAGCTGCTGATCATCTGAAGATGTGCATTCATCCAGGAAATCGTTGAAGAACACAGTGCGCTTAAACAGGGCTGCTGCGTTAGCTCCAAGTGTATCAGCCAAATCACCCATCACTCCAATTGCAGCCTTGGTCACCACGTCATCCCTGCAACATACAAATGAATGTTAGCAGCAATGAAACAATTTATCTTCCCATTGTGAGCAGTTCCTCCTGAGTCGGGTTGACAAACTTATCCTTCTCAATAGTATAAAAATGGAAAGTTAAAATTTGACCAGCCGTTGAACAAGTGCAAAAGCAAGATCTATGATACGAAGACTGACACAATCAACTACTAACACTATTAATCACACTAGGATGCAAAGACCATTGTTAAAAGGCTGCCTGGTTAACAATACTGTTCACAAAAAATACAAGAGGCAAATGATTATCCATCATACCTGTCTTTGTCCTGATACACGTTCTCAATAAACTGAAGAATGTGTGCGGCATAAGGCGCCATCAAGTCGGCTTTGTTCGACTTGAAACCTTGGAAAATTCCAGAATATGCCTCAAAAATGCCACTTCGGAGCTGGTTATTGTAATCAATCATTTCATCGTCACCCACTGATGGTTGAGCAGACAACTCTGCAGCGCCTTGGAGCATGGGCATCGCATAAATCAAGTATTTCTCGAAGTGTTCTCCGATAGCGAGGGCTATATCACCAAAACATGAGAAAATGGGCGGCTTCACCGAGCGATGCAACTGGTTGCTAGACAAATCCTTCAGAAGCTGAGTCATAATACCGTCACAGTAAGGCGACACCTTCTCATCCAAAGCGCGGCAAATGTCACCGACTACTCCAACTGTCACCGCACATACCTGACCAACATCAAGCCGATTCATTAAAATTCAGTCAAAGACAGTTGAGTGTAGAACCATCGCAGTTCCGGAAATTAACTGTCACACCAATTTTAGCACTAATGACGGGAAATCCTGAGAACGAAAGAAAACAACTTCACAGGAACATAAATGAAGGGTCGAAACGAAGTGAACCCTGTTTTCCTAATGTCAAAGGTTATGGAAATTAACACCGCCTATGCTAAGATTGAATCTATTTGAAGCTATTGTAAGGCAACAGGTAATGTAAAACAACTAACGTGTAAATACCTGATATTCTTCAAAGTTCTGGAGACCCATTTCCAAGTACCGGTAAAATTCGCTCATGTACTTTTCAAACCCTGCACCTGTTGCATAAGCTAAGGCTCCGATTGCGAGCATAGCTTCCTCATGAACAGTGGCACTGCGGCAAGCAAAGACACGAAGGAACAAGCCCATCATATTGTCGGCATACTGTACCACACCATACTTTGTCACCTCTGCTGCGCCTAACTTCTGGATGATGACCTGCATATAACAAACGGAAGACCGAGTGAGCTCGAAAGTATATGAATAAGCGGAAAGCAAAACACAGCAACTGCAAGTAATTCAAAAAGTACACAGAACTTCAATCGACTATCGTGATTCCATGCTAGCATACACTATTCATGCTCACGAAGACAAAAACTACTAACTAAATCCTTAGTTCAACAGGCATGGACCAAAAAGTGGAACCATGGAGGTAGAGTTGGTCTCCACAAGCAAATAAGAGTTATAGTTTCCTCAAGTTAAACTTTGATACATGTACAACAAAGTCAAATATACAACACAAAAGAGAAACTGACAATGAGAGGGAAAAAATGGATTCATAACAGACAGTCTACACACTACAGAAGCCAAAGAAGTAACTCACCTGTAGAACACCACACAGGAGGGCCTGCAATTCACTCTGCTTCTCTCGGTCATCAGAAGAAAGTACGGCCATCTCTAAAGTAACGTTGAGTTTCTGCATGATCACGGGCACCAGTTGCATGACAATCGGCGCAGTGTCCTCCGTTGAGATTCTTACAACTTCATTGAGAGTCTCGTATGCTGATGTCCGTAGCCGAGAATCTTCAGAATCCTCCCTCTCGGTAGTTGCCAATAAGGCTTGCACAATGCTCTGGAAAAACGGAGATAAAGGAGATGACGACTGACCACCTTCTTCATAACCCTGTGCCACGAAATAGATGGCTCCACAGACCTTCTCAGCAACATTAGGTGTGTCCTTGATGGCCTCCAGGAGGACAGAAAGAATCGTGGTCAAATTGGATTGAGTAATAACTGGAGCCTCGAGAGAAGGTCCATGTAGGAACTCAAAGATCCTTCCTAGGGTCCACGCTGTAGTATCCTTCACATGGTTGTTCTCGTCTTTCATTGCTTGCAACATGAAGGGGAGAGCATCATGTACAAGAGTAGTCAGCTTGTCCAGCGAAGGTCCCTCCAAAATGGATCCAAAAGCGTAGGTAGCAGCCTCTCGACATCTCCAATCAGCCTTTGAAATGTTCTCCTGAACGAAGGGCATGACTAGAGGCACAACGTCATCCCCAACAGCACGAGCCACCAAGCCCAGACAAGTCCCACCAGCCATAGACAAGTTCCAGGCCCCTTCCTCTAGATCTTGATCTTCCTCCTGCTTCGTCAACGTTTCCAGCAACATCGGTACGAGGGCAGGCAACGCCTGTTTGATGAACTGAAAGTAAGGCACCTCTGAATCGCCCGAGAAATCACCTTGGTAGTCCTCCTGAATCTCGATCTCCTCATCGCAAATAGAGCTCCAAAATTCGATCGCTTGAAGTGCAACTGGCTCCTCATCTTCCTTCACTGCCTTCGAGGTAATCGCAAAAAGTTCTTGCATGTATGGAGCAAGCTTATCATAATAAGTGGAGCCAATGGAGACTAGACATTCAAAGGCAGCTTGCCGCACTCGGACATCTGGTGAGAGGGTGGTCTCACAAACCACCCTCATAATGTAGTTGCGCTCCATATCATTCTCGAAGTTAGTTTGAGCAAAGTCTAGGGCATTATATAGAGCGTGCGTAGCAGCAAGTCGAACATCGTTACTCTTCTCGGACGAGTTCATGCCCTGAACTACAGCAGTTAAGATGGAATT
The DNA here is from genome assembly GCA_947034895.1 of Rhytidiadelphus loreus. NCBI lineage: Eukaryota > Viridiplantae > Streptophyta > Bryopsida > Hypnales > Hylocomiaceae > Rhytidiadelphus > Rhytidiadelphus loreus. Next base: position 31,834,077 of record OX344761.1, read on the forward strand.
CACCTGCTCTTGAGCGAGTATCTCCGCAGAGACCTCCTCACACACATAACCAAGAGCTTCTAAGGTTGCTTGTTTCAAATGCGAGGGCTGCTCCAGTTGAGGCCCTCCCATATTAGCCAACAAAAATCCTACAAGCTCGGGCCACTCGCCCTGAGGAAGCTCGATAGCAGCAATCTTGGCAATAACTTGAGCCGCAGTATGACGAGCATCCGCCACCAGCGAAGACAAAGTCAGCGAAAGAGCTGTTTTGATTTGCCCCTTCACGCTGGGGTCCAATGCCACCCATCGCGACGCAAGCTCTTGCTTCCGCGAACTCTCCTTGGCATCCAACGAGTTTTTTAAGATCAATCCAGCGAGCCTCCGACTCTCCGGTGGCTTGTCGTTATTGGCGAGCTCGTGAGACAGAGACACCAAAAAAGAGGAAAGATTCTGCTCCTGAAACTGCTTAAGGTTGTCTTCGGCAATCTTTCGCACTGTCCCATCGGGAGACTGAGCATTCAAAAGTATTTGCGTCACCTCTAGCGCCATTTTTAACCACTAAAATCTCCCCCCCTCGCCTGAAGAACACACGACACTGTCAACACAAATCACATTAACCAAAACTAAAACCTACAGGCACAGTCAAACAAACAAACAAACAAAGTGAACAAACACAAAAAAACAAAAAAACAAGCAAAGATCTCACCACTCAAGTTCAAATCACAACAAGAACACTCAAGCCACTCACACGCTCTACACCGAATCGCACCACCAACACCGCCAAAACATCAATAAAATAAAACAAGATAACAAAAAACTTCCACTAAAAAAACCCTTGACGAGCAGAGCTTCGCCGCTCTAAATCCACCGACTACGAGTGCAGCCCTAATCGCATCTCCCGACAAAACTGAGGGCAGCCAGGAGCCGAAGGCCGAGCATATCAACCCTAATCGGCGCACAATACGGGATGCGATGGCGCAAGATTGGTCTCGCAAGAACCGCAAGAGCCAGACAGGGGAAGAAGAAGAAGGGGAAGAAGAAGAGCGGAGCGGCGATGGAAACCAACCAACAAGAAGAAATAACGTACCGATCCAGGCGTGCGTCGCCGATCGGGCGGCAGTGCGGCGATGGAGGCGGACCACGACGACGGCGGAGTGAGAAGAGGAGGGGCTAGAGGAGGAGGTGAAGGAGGAGCAAGAGTAGTAGTAGCAGCAGCTAAGGGAGCGGCAAAGAGGGGGAGCTTCTCTTCGAACTAGGGCTGCGAACATGCTTTAAAGGCCCCCACGCGCGTCGTCATCGTCTATACAATCCCCTTCTCTCTCGCTCGCTCCCAAATGGGGGCCACGGCCGATCTCCCTTCGGCTGCAAGAAAAGGGAAAGAAATGAAAAAGAAAAGCCCTACCGTGGCCTGGCCTTCCTTTTCCCATTCTTGGGCTTCGGGTTTGCTCCTTCTCTTCAGTGTGCTTTTTATCGTTATCATTTTTTATCATTATCACTACTGTAGTGTGCCTTGTCCCATTCCCACATCCAAAATAAAAGTAAAAGTAATTTTAAACTTTGTAATTTATTATTATTTTGTTGTGAGTTGGAAACAAAGTGTGTGCATCCCTCCTTGCAGAGAGCTTTCTAATGGTACCAAGAACGTGACCAAGGGGCACATAGTTTTAGAGATCTCACTGTAACAAACAAAACAAAACAAAATAAACAACCTAACTTCATAGATGGATTGATGTATAGTTGCATAGATCATTTTGGAGAAGTAGCCAATTGTTTCTTCAATATTCATGTGATACTTGGATGATACTCTTGGTGATATCTATATGAAAACTATCCATATGAAAATTAGGTGATATTTAGGTGAAATTTGACTATTAGTCTTAAAATACAACAATAATTTGGATATTTTGACTAAAAGAAATGAAAATTTCATTTACAAAAAATAACCAACATTTTTGAGCTATAGCTAATCGGCAAAAAAAAGGTGCATAAATAACATTGTTCTTCTTCCCTTCCCTATAAGAATATTCTCATGAACACTTTTCAAATTTGATTGTTGACTTTGTAGATGCCTCAGTAGATGCAAGAAAGGAAAAGTCCTACCCTTCTATTGTTTTTCACCTTTCGTGGCTTGGGATTTTCTCTTTCTTTCTTTGCCTTGCAAAGAAATTAGCATTGTTCTCGTTATAAACTTGCCCAATTTTTTTTATTGAATCTTGTTGGAAATCAAATGGATATTTTAGATTCTCATCTTATGCATTTAATAGACTCTCTATGAATAAACTATGAATTTTAAAACTATTGAGAATAGAAGAACTCCCAAACAATTATAGGCTCTCATCCATAGAGGCACTACATTTAAAGCAAGAATCTATATGGTTTAGTTTTTGAAAGGGACCAAAATTAAATAGATGCAATTATGTTCCTAAGTGTTTAATCCTTAAAAGTTGAGGAAGTGCAATCATGAATACAATATGTTTTTTATATGCATATTTGACATAGAAGATTCATAAATTAATCAAATTTGATGACTCACACAACTCTTACTATTGTGCCTTCTATATGTTTGAGAAACTACAAAAAGAAGATGTATTATGTAAGTATAAGTGTCATATTTGTGCATGATAAAGTTAAGATGTAAAAGTGACATTCAAGAAAATATTGTTAATTGTTCAATTGTCAATCCAATGGTGTGTGTATTGGCGTATTGCCATATTTTTGTATATAATTTGTATTTTAGGAATCAAATATAGTATTGTATAAACAATTTTGTACTATCCCTTGAAGGATTAATCTACAAGAATTTGGCTTGAATATAGTAATTTTACTTTTGAAATTCTAAGTTTCCTCAAATGCATGTTATTTTGAATTAGATAAATTATGGGTAATTTTACTTTTGAAATTCTAAATTCCTTCATATTTATGTTATTTTGAGTAAGATAAATTATTATATTAATATTGAACCTAATACTAAGACCATTGGAAATCAAGAGTTTCTTGGAAATAATTCTCTTAACTAGCCTACACGCATCCACATCATTATAAAATCAATGTACTTTTCAATAAATAGAAGAACAAGAGCTACCCATTGAAATCATGTATTAATGAAGGAAATATTATCCAAGTAGTAGCATTTACTAACCAATCAAAGAAGCAAGGTTTATTAATATATATCAATTTTCACATATACAATACGCTACCACAAAATAATGATAGGAGCGTAATGTTTTTTTTTTAAATTTTATCACTATAACTAAATTAACATCAGTTACAATACCTTGACCAATCTTATATGGGAAATTGAGAATAGTTTTTATTTAATTTGCAAACAATACCAATACAAAATTTTACTTAAGGGTTGCCTCATTGTGTTAGTCATTGAATGATGTGTCAAATGGCCAACTGAAGGATGTGTGGTTTTGAAGGGTTTTCATTGACAAAAGGTTGCATCACTCAATTAGTTATGTCAATGATGTGCCATATTGACCAAGGACATTCTATGTTGAAGCTATATATGTCATTGACAATCGAAGGGTTATATTATTCAATCATATATGTTTATAAAGTATGCACCAAGATCCGTGGCCATCAATATTGATTGGATTTTATGTATGTCAAGTATACATTGAGATCCACGGCAATCAATAGTAATTGGATTTAAAGAATAAGAAGCTCAAACCAACAATAAAGTAGCAAAAGTCTACAACACCCAATAGTCATTGGATTTGAAGGGTAACATATAAGAATCCAATGCCCCCAAAACCTAAGAGTTTCTCTGCAAGGTTTGTCCATGGAGGGTGAGTCAAGGCCTAAGATTAAGCCGAAAGGCGTAGTCAATGGACAACATGTGAATATTCTTGTACTACCCCTTATTGGTCATGAAGGATGAAGGAGGCTAGGTTAGCCAAAAGATGGTTATCTATTCAAAAACATAAGGTTGTTCACCTTAATTCTTTTAAGATAAAACAACAATTATTATACTAAATAGCATTTTTTTAAGAAACTACTTGTAGAGTTTTTTTTTGTAGAGACTACTATTTCTTCACATTTATTCCATTTTAAACTAGTTACTTACATGTTTCATTCATTTTCAATAATGTATTTGGTGTCCATCCAAGTTTAATGTAGGTTAAAAATTCCTATTTAATCTAAGTAACCACTATTCATAAATCTAAAGTTCTCTAAAACATAGGATAGTCTTAGTTTTTCATAACCTACCAACTTCTTGAGAGCATTGGTTGGAAATTACCTATCCACTTTGAATTTGACATATGAATGTGCTTAAAATTTTGAATTATAACCATATGATAGTAAAGATTAATCTACCTAGATTGTATATATGGAATTTATTGTGGAAAATATTGACCATTAGATATGTAGATGGTTTCCAAAGATCTATTGATTCTACTTTGATTTGGAATAGCTTTTACATATAATATGGAAATGTCATTTTTGGACTACAATTAAGTTTTCATAACATTCTTTATCAATACATTAGATGTGATTTGGAGCAAGGTGAGGGTTGTTCTAGGCTTGTTCCTCCTTGTCTGTTTCTCTACAGTGAAAGAACGTCTCACTATCAAATTTTAAATTAAATTATTATTAGTTTTAAATATTAGTTTTCAAATGAAAAAAAATTTAAAAGAAAAATTTCATTTCGTTTTTTTTCCCAATCTGATGTCGCCAAATTTCAACTACATCAGACTGTTGCGACGGCAATATGCCCTTGTTCCCTATAGCTTGGGAACTTGTAGCCCTCTAAGACCCCCAAATCTCATCTAATGGTACAAGGGAAAGATCACCCAATTCCAAGCATATTTCATGCCACTTTAGTTGCAATCTATCTTCATATGATTAAAAATGAAAGTCCCTAAGCATCCAATAATGGTTGTTAGAGAAATTTGTTTGATTAAAGGTGATCCTACCCTAAAGTCCTACTTAACCTCAAGAAATTGCAATAATCAAGAAGGAAATGCATTGAGGAGGTCCAAATTCTTTGGCTAAAGACATAGATGATTCTTTTCTACCAACCTATATATTCATGGTGGGCTATAATGTTTGGGGGACCTATGGTTGTCAATTTAATATGTTATGAATAGTACTAATTTCTTACTAGTTGATTAAAACCTTAAACCTTAGTGACTATTACCCCCTACGATAGCCAACATCCATTTGGTGGATAATGCCAATGTTTTCAAGAGCTTGTAGTGGGAGCTACAAGAAACTTATGAAGTGCATCGAAGTTTTCTATAAAAACAAATTTTGTCTATTCTTCAATGATGCAACTAGTGTGGTCACATGGTGCTTCTTTCAAGTTATTAAAACTTGTTCACAAACAAATAATGTTTTATTTATGCATGATTTTTTGTCAATTGGCTACAACTAAAAAATGTTGGCTACTTTTTGTAAAGGAAATTTTCATTTTTTGTTTGTCAAATAGCCATATCAGTGTTATATTTTAAGACCAATAACCAAATTTTACCTAGATATCACGAAGTATCACATGAGTGTTGAAGAAACAACTGTCTACTTCACCAAACTCATTTCAAATTTCGAAAGGCGGTCTGATCTGTCAAGCGCCATGTTTAGCGGCTTTAGCCTCGTCCAGCTTCTCGCGCTCTACCAAACCCTAATTTCCTTGTCCTGCCCACCGTCACTCCGATTGCAGTGCCGCTCCACCATCGCAGTCTCCCGTCAGTGTCGGGACGGAGGTGGACGGAAGCGAAACCGTCGGTGGAATGGAAGCCAGTTTTCGTCAACAGACGCATGAAACTATGTTATTCAGACAGGTGCGCACCTTCGCGGTCATCTCTGTCGTTCTTTCTCTCCTGCCTTTCTCTCTCTCACGCCGCTCCTACGGAAAAAAAAATTCATTTAAGAAAAATAATTAATTTTAAATTTGAAGTTGTTTTTTGTGATTTGGAGAATTGGTCCCTTTTTCGGGAATTTGGTCACGATGTGCAAGCACAAAGGCTTGTGCTCCCGCATGATCATCACCATTGCGACTTTCTGCTTCTTCGCCTCCAGCTTGGCTGGCTTGTTCACGCACGCGTTTGCCGATTGGAAAGTGTACCTCTGCTTGTCATGGTTTCTGTCTGGCTTTCTTTTCGCTTTCCATCAAAGCGAACACGAGCTTAACCTCGAGTAACTGAATTATGAAACGCACATGTCGAATTTAGTGTGTTTCGGTTGAATTCTGTCCCGGAATACAATTTCGTTGAATAGGGCTTTGAACGGATTTGGTAGCTGGAGTGAATCTGGATAATTACGTAGGACTTCCCATTATTTGCCAGGTTCACCTCTGTTCTCTCTGTTTTCCGCATTTTGAGCGTTTCGTTGCAATTCATGCATTACTCTGATTTCGGTTTCCAGGAAGAGTCAGCATTGTGGATGGATTTACGATGCAGCTGATGATAGAGAGACTGCATGAATTACTGAGTTTGGTGAAGACGACGAATGGATCGATTGGTGTTTTGCAATGGATCTTGTTCTTGGAGGAATTCCGTGTTTTGGAGAGTTGAAATTTTGTGTGAATTTGAGAAAGTGTAGTAGTAAGATCGGAATATCATGCCATCGGATGCTAAGAAGCGTGTGGCGGTAGTGGGAGGCGGTGTGGCCGGCAGCCTTGTTACCAAGTTGTTGCAAGACGCGGCAGATGTTACACTTATTGACCCGTACGCACACTGTGTCTCTCTCATTTTGTAATTATTCTCTCTGCGACGATTGTGTCAACTGGATTATAATGTACTTCTGATCATTCAATTATGCATGGTTGCACGGTTACTCTTGTAAGTGCCATTCGTTTTTATGGCTTTAGGGTCTACACAGGGGTGCCTCATCATGTAGTTTATTAAGGGTTTTAACATTAAGCAGAAATACGAGAGACAGGAAGAATCATGATAATCAGGTTGGACGAACTGCATTTGTGAGCATTGTTAGTGTGGGTTGACCGTTCAGGAAAGATTACTGTGAGGTGCCCTATGCTGCGTTGAGATGTTTGGTGGAACCCAGTGTTGCGGAGCGCTCGTTGATAAGCCACAGTTCTTACATGAAGAATTCAAATTTACAGATGAGTATGGCAACGGAAGCAACTCGAACAGAGGTTACCACTGATTCAGGGGAAAAGATACCTTTCGACTTTCTAGTCATTTGTACAGGCAGCGTATATGTTGGCCCAAGGACCAGGCAGGAGCGCATAGACGAGTATCAGACGGGTAATTGTTGATTCTGATCTCCACTTTGAAATATAGCACTTGAAATCAATGTGTACGCTGCATTCGAGAAGTACTCTTGGCAAATTGTAATTATAAATATTCCCTTAGTATCGATTTTTCTTGTTTGGTGTGTGGCCGATGGAAAGTCGTTCATTACACACACTGATTACTTGAGTAGCGTACCTTCAGGGCAATATGCAAAACAACTGGTTGCTGAATAATTTTGTATTAATTGAATGCAGCGAACAGAAAACTGACTGAAGCACAAAAACTTTTGATCATTGGAGGCGGGCCAGTCGGTATAGAGCTGGCTGGTGAAATTATAACCGATTTTCCGACCAAGGAGGTTAGTGGTTTTAAGCCCACTTGTGTGCAGAAGTACCACGGTATTGGTATTGGAATGACCTTATTAATAGAGTTCAAATCATGACTTCAACGTCTTCGGAGTAGTAAATCAGAGAGAGTTGAACACTTTATCCAGGTTTATTTCTAGTCTCGTTCTGGTTTGTGGATGACTGAAGGAAGAAGCTAAAATGAGTATCATGGTGCAGTCGCATATTATAGTTCCCTTATGAGGCAAGAGAGGATGTAGACAACAATCTGGTGTGCCTGCTCTGCACTGATTTTAGTGACTTTGATTGCTGCCGTGATGGTGAAGGTGACAATTGTGACTTCGAGCGACAGGTTGCTTGGGTTTCTGGGTCCCAAGGTCTCTGGCAAAGCTCTCAAATGGCTTGAGAAGAGAAAGGTTGAGGTCATCTTCAATGACATGTACGCTCTTGTAACGAGAAGATGATTCTAATGATTCTCCATTACATTTTATAAGCTTGCGTGCCGTCGATGCGAACAATTTTTCTCGTGGTAAATTAAATGTTCTTCTGAATGTGCGGACAGGGTAGATCCTTCTGCCAAAAATGGTAATATATACACAACAAGGGCAGGAAAAAAAATCGAAGCCGAGGTTCATTTTTGGTGTGTTGGAAAGCGCTTGGGGAATGCTTGGTTGCAAAACTCCGAGTTCAAGAATTGGTGTGACGAGAAGGGTCGACTGAAAGTGGACAGCACCTTGCGTCTGGTCGACGTTCCGAATGTGTTTTGTGCTGGTGACATGACCGATATTCCGGTACGTATTAATCTTTCCTCAACTGCAAGTCTGCCTACAAGCTGATCTCATACCGGTAATCACACTTATTCCGACACTTAGAATGGGTGCTATTATTTGAGTGGTCAGATTTTCGAATATTCTCGTAAGCAAATCAAAGAGGATTCCAACACACGAAAGAATGCATTATTAGATACCATGTGCAAAAGTTATGCGGGTTCAACAATTGTCAGTTTTAGATCATCTACCAATAATCCTTTTTGAAAATAAAAAAGTGTTCAATGTGCAAGAATTTGGAGTGTCGCATTTAGATCGATGCTGCGATTAGGTTTGGTTACATCAGCACGAAGTGATGCTACATGAGAATAGAACTTCATCAGGCTCATTTTCTTGTCACCCACTGAACAAAAGTGGAGCAATCGTTTGACCTTTGTTGACTCTAGACGAAAATTCCCTGTCATGTTGTGTTTTGCATTTATTTTAATGCTTTTTTTTCAAATTTGGATAAATCTTGTTAAAATTAACTTAGAAATATCACCTATCAAGGATTGAAAATCTCTCTTCAACCTGCATTTTGCACATATCAACGCAGATATTGTTTGGAACTATATGCCCTTGTCGTCAAAATATGTTGATGATAACACTTCAATGCGTAAATTTCGTTTTTCTTCACCCTATTAAATTTTTTTATAGTTTCTAGTGTTTGGGGCATTTGACTTCATGTTCTGAAATGTATTCTTCACTGGAGAGGTATAATGAGCATGTTTGATGTGGTGCAGGAGATCAAACAAGGTTATTTAGCAAAGAAACATGCGGGAGTAGTAGCAGAGAACATAAAAAAGTTGATCAAAGATCCGACATCTAAGAAACTTACATCCTACCACCGCTTGGAAAAACCTTTTGGCATTGTAACATTAGGGCGTCACATTGCTGTTGCCCAATTCTTTTGTTGCACATGTATAGGATGTTTTCCTGCATTGTTTAAAAATAAGGACCTATTTGTTGGGGATTCGCGGAAGGAGCTTGGCTTGAGTAGGTGATATTATTCCCTGCAACAATCCCTCGCATAAGATATTAGGATACATTTCTTAATTCGTAAGTCCCAGCCAAAAGGGACAAGAATTGAAACACATTACAAAGGATTGGTTATAGAATGTACTATTGTTGCCAAATCAAAACATATGATGAGTTTTATCACCCAAACTTTTGAGATTTTGAAAATTTTGAAAATTTGAAAATTATTTTTTTCAATGTTAACTTCTTAAAGGATCATCACACATTTACTTTTGTGTTGTAGAATGACCTTTCTACAAATATAGAAAAGCATGTATTTAATGAAATGATGGAATGGAATGAGAACTATTGTTCATCTATAAGGGACTTTAATAGGATTTGTCAAGATAATATAGCATGATGGTTTTATAAAAATTCATAATATAGTAGAAGTGAGCCAAAATAGAAAGAAAATGGCAACTTGTGCTTGTAATCTATAGAAGTAGATGGAGATTCCATAAAGAAATTCCTTCCCATGATATAGATGAAGATTTGTTATACCACAAAATGCTCTTTTATGTACAAAAATGCAAATAGAAACAAATTGATCTCTACAATTGACAAATTAGTAGTCAATATTAGCCAAAGAAGATGCTTGATTTTTTGTAATTCTTCTCATATCACATACAAACAATAATTGGGAGTTGGAATTCAAGTTGGGTCTAGTTCCTTTTTCCTAAATCCAACTCAAGTTCCAAGGCTACTTCTTTAGCACCCATATATACTTTCCCAAAGTGTTGTTATGTAGTCATTTTAAAGTGTATCCAACCTTATAAGAATAGAGCCTCAAGTTCCACTTTTGAGCTTTGCACCAATTAAATTTCAAGAATTCAATAGACTTCTGAACTTCGGATATAAATAGAGTTGTTGTCCTTCTTCGTACACTTTAAATCATAGATTTTTTTTATAAAGGGTTTAGTTAGTGAATTCATTCAAAACAACAAGATTATTGGTTGGTTTCTGTTATCCTATCATAGAGTACAACACAAAGTTACAACATCATACTATTCAACTAATTTCTACTTACAAAAAAACATTATTAAGCTACACTACTTTCCACCCCAATAATATTGTAGTAACACTATTTTGACGCCCTCACTAAAAAGGATAAATCCGTGCTTCCGTCGGTGGTGGTCAAGCTTATTGGCAGCGCGTTCCTTGAGACTCCAGATCGCAGCGAAAACCCTACTGACGACTTGCAATTTGCTGTGGCAGTCTCGGTTGAGATTTGAGTGCCTGGTCTGTAACTTAAACATTGTCTGTAAACGTTTGACAGCTCCCCCATCACTCGCAGGTTGCGAAGTGATTCTTGACCTACTGTGGCACATCTGAGGTCGGTCGGATTTTTCTTCGGGGAAGTGCTGCGTCTGCTCATCACTTGAGCTGTGAGGTACTAAGGTACGACTGTGCTTCTTGCATTTCTTTCTCATACTCTCTCTCTTTGATTCATACTCTGTATTCTTCTTTATAATCTTAAACATTGACAGATTCAATGAATTGTCGTCGATTATGTTTTTCCTACCGACACTTTTTTCTGTTGAAGATTCCTGTTGCGGGTATTTCAATGCTGTGCGTAGGGCAGGTTGAGTAGGGACAGTGGATTTAAGGTTCAGTTTTGTGTTGGGTGGTGATTTTGATCTGGATGCTTGCATTTCCCAAATTAGGTCTTTGTTTGCTTTCTGGAACTTGTATTGAGCAATGAGGTTCTTCCTTTCTTCGTCATGAGTCGTCTGAGAAGTCAGGACTCTTTCTTCAACTCTGTGTTTGGTTTTTCATCTTGGATGCAAGTTCATTGAGTTCCTAGTTGTTTCGTATTTGGTATTGCTGGCACTTTGTTGTGGAACAATCGTTTTGCGTGTAATTTTTCTGTTGTGAATAGGCCCGATTTTGGGCGAGGTACTCATGTAGATTTACGGTTTTCGTTTTTACACTCTGGAATTATTGATACTTTTTTCATGTGTATGATCTTTCTTTAAAATCTTAATGCCTTGTCTTGAGATACAAGAAGCAAATGGTTTAAGTACTAGGAGCACTACTAAGTAGTGACAGCTAAATTAAGTCTATTTTCCCCTTACTATCACCACCACTTGGAGTGAATCTCATAGTTGCAACAATGGGAGGCTCATCCTCATGTTTGGGTAGCATGTGCTATGCCTGCTTCTTCCACACCATTATCTATTTATGGCCACATTGTTATGGAGTCTCTATAGGATTAGAATTCCATGGCAACCATTGAAGAGCAAATTGAGCACTCCAAGATTCATTGGAGCCAAGTGTCCTAGTTTGAAGTAGATGTGAACAAAATGGTAGAAGTGAGCAATGTGGAAGTCTTCCAGTCTTTGAAGTTGCATCCCCAGTGGGGTACTTTCTTCTTGACCTTTGATAAAGATGGGGTTGTTGAGTTGGTGTTGGGTCAGAAGTTTGTTGAAGGTAGGCAAGCCAAGCTTTACAATGTAGAGATCCATTGGAATGATCCATGGAGGAATGAGTAGGACTTAAGACTTCAATGGGAGTGAGCTTTGAAGGTGTTCAAGAAGGGGACTTTTTTGCAGAAACCATAGTTACAATGGCTTCTTGGAATGCTTCAAGATCATGTCAATGGACAAAATAGAATGGGCACATCATGGTAATCTTCCTAAAATCAAGTATAAGAGTGGTGTATCGTGGAATATTATTGGAAGATGGTAGGTTTGCCTTGATGGCGAAGGAACATGAAGATTTGCGACATCAAATTGATTGTCTCATGTTGACAACAAAAAAGAATTGTTGTCCATATTTGAAAATAAAAGTGAAAGTAACTTTGTTTAAGGTGGCCTTAGAAATGGATTGGTTACATAGTCTTATTCATTGGGACCTCAAAGCATCCAACATGCTTTGTACACAATTCAAACATGGTTGGGCATGTTGTGTGGTGGATTTTGAATGCTCCATTGGAGTTATTGGAATAGGGTTCTTTAGGGCTCTTGAAATATTGCAAGCATGTAAGGATTATAGTATCAATGACAAACTTAAATTGTTTATGAAAGAGGTCGATGTCTATAGTTATGGAATGGTGTGCTATGAGACCTTGGTAGGGAAACGTCCATTTGAAGACTATAGGCAAAATGACTTTGATCATGTGTTGGTAGGAAAAAGGCCAAAGATACTAGAATATGTAGATGGATGGATAGGGGTACTAACTAGGAAGGTGTTGGCAATCCAATTCTATTGATAGACCATCTTTTGGAGTATTATTGGAGATTCTTTTAGCTAATTTGAAAGAATGTAGAAGAATTCACATTTTAGAAGGATAGTATGGCAAAAAAAAGCACTTGGAATTAATATACCAATGGTACGAAGGGTGATTTAGACTTGGGAAATAATTAATAGAAAATTCACTAGTAGTCAAGTTTGTCCTATGGGTTCTCTTTGTAGGTCATTTCCGTAATCAACCATGTAGTATTTTTGCATCTTTAGTTCTTTTGTAAAACTATGACTTTGGTATATCAACTTACATTAGAATTGTGTCTCCATTTTTATTCTTCATTGTGTTAAAATAGAATTCAATGATTATATTACAATTATAAAGTATGTATAGAATATTTTGTCTAAAATAATATGCTAAGGTGATTTTGTTGATTGTAATAGAAATTTCTTCATCATGCTAGAAACGAGGTTTTAGTGTGTCTAAGTAAATATGCATGGGTCTAAAAAGAAGATCTTCGTGACAAACTTCTATTAGAACTTCTATTAGTGGAAGTTTTTATGTATTTTTTTCTATTTTATGAAGTCACAATTTTTTATATTTATTTTTATTAAAATTTTATTCTTGATTGTGTTGTCAGCATGAAACTCAATTTACTACATTACATTTAAAATCAAGGTTTGTAAATATTTATTTAAGGTAATATGGAAAGATAATTCCCCTCATGATAGAGAATAAACTAATTAGTAATGTGTAATAGAATTTTCTTCATTATTTAGGGAACTAAGTTTAAGTATGTCTAACAAGATATGAATTGGTGTAAAAAAAGTTAAAAGTGATGCTTTCTTTTTTTACCTTGTTTAAAAAAAGTTTTTATTTAAAATTCAATAAAATGTTTCTAGTGCCATAATGCAAGTTTAAGCATTGTAGAGATCATAGAACAATGTTTTCAATATCATAGAGTATACTTCAGAGGATCTTGTAGTACGCTGGTTAGAAAAGATGTGGAAAAAATTTCAGAAATTTCTACCACGTGGATTGCAAGATATAAGCATTCAAATTCATTGAAATCATTTTTTTGGCCTTGTAAAAAAACAGAGTAGTTGCGTTTCACAAGCTCACTTTTCTATGAAAAATTGTCCAAAATGATGGTGCTTCTTTGAATTCTTTTTCTAGACAAGCTAGCTATATGCTTAAAAATTTCACATCATTTGGAATTGTACAACATATAGGAAAAAAATAGTAAATAGAAAGAAGTAGAAAGAATTAAAGAATGATTCAAAATACTAAATTGTTAAGAATTTAGTTATGAAAATAAAAAATGCCAATCCCTGTAGTTGCAATGTTGTTATAAAAAATCTACTCTCCGATGATTTTATTTTTCCAAAAAATCTTGAAAATTGAGTAAAATAATGGACTTCAAAATTTATTTGAGTAGAGATTCTATAACTACTTGTAAACTAAAACTTCTCATAACTTTTGACTCATTGATCAAAATGGAATGATTCAAAGCTTTCCGTGTGTATACATCTCTGAAAAACCAATTTCAAATTTTTGTTTCTAAAAAAAGTGATATTTTTTGGTCTACCGAGATTGCCTATTTACGAAAAAAAGTAACATATTAGGCCAATCATAACTTTTGACTTGTATTTACAAATGTCATTAAGTTTAGTGCATATAAAAGATATTCCTCGTCCCCACCTTCTATTAAAATTTTAGCCTAAAATATGCAAATCTCCAATCATAGGTACCTGCCCAAAATTTCTATGTTGCCAAAGACTAAATTAATTTACTTCCTTTTCTTCTTGTATTTGTTCAAGAAAATGTGTTTTGCATAGAAGTTTTTTTCACAGATTTCATCTTTTGTTGATTCTTCTTTATGTTGAATAATTAATTAGAGAGTCGAGGAGGAAATATTCAAAATTCAAAATTTGATTTTTATTCTTTGAAAAATTGTTAAGTATAAGTGAATGTAAAATGTAAAGAAAAACTAAATAATTAATAGTTTTAGGATGGAATTGAAATGCATCAATTGTAATGGTGAAATTGTTACAAGAAGCAAACTTAAGCAATTACTATAGACAATTTTTTTGAATTTTTTAAGGAATTGAGTTTTAAAATGAATCTTAATGAGTTGATTTTTCAAAATAATGTTTTTATTGCTTGTAAAAAAAATAGTCTATCTAACTCTTACATCATGATTTCAAATAGAATGAATAAAGTCTTCCCACCTAGATATTAGTATATTCTATGAAAATCAAATTTTCAAAATTTTATTTTGAATACTTGCATCTGCATTTTGCTATCTACTCTTGACTCTTGAGCATTTTACACTTAATCCCTAAAGGTCCAAACACTTGTGGGGAGGTATGGTGTCCAAGAGATTCCATACCTACTCGTAAACTAAAACTCCTCATAACTTTCATCTCATTAATCAAAATGGAATGATTTAAAGTTAATCATGTATATAGAAATCTAGAGAACTAATTTCAAATTCTTATTTCTTAAAAAAGTGATTTTTAAAGAAGTTTTTTGAATTGCCCTAGTTGTTTGTTGTCCGCTAAAAATTAAATATCATGCAATAATTTTTTAACCATGTAGTCAAAAGTTATGAGATGTACTACTCCTTGGGCACATATTGTGTGAAAGTTTTAAAGAAAACAATAAAAATTCTATTCATAGTGAGCTACCCCAAATTGCTATGCTGCCAAAAAACAGTGTTTGGACCTTCAGGGGTTAAGATGGTATAAACTTTTGCTTTGAGGCCTTTATTGAAATAAAAGATTTAGTCTTACAAAACTAATTTGATCTCTTGTCTTGAAAAAATGTTAAAGACAAATCATGACATAAATTGAGATTATAAAATCTTGCTTGAACTTTTTGATTTCTCTCTAAAAGGGCTTATTTCCATACAAAATTTAGGAAATAGCCAGTTGGAATAGAAGTGCATGATGAATGGCTCCAAGTAGTGTTGTAGGAAAAGTAAATGCAAATTTTCATCAAATCATTGCATGGTTCATGAACTTGTCTACAATCTTATCCAATTAGCTTCAATGTTTTTCTATGTACTCGTAGCCAGAAAATTATATATATATATATATATTTTTTTTTTTTCGAATTTAATCTTTTGAAATCTGAGTACTAGAAAATGAGTCCTCCAAAGTATATTTACCATTCCACCCAACAATGCTAGTGCATGAGTGCAAAGATGTAAGTTTGTGAGCCTATGATACTTGAACCTAGTTGTAGGTATGTATCTACAAACATTTAAAATATATGTACCTATATCATAGATACACCATAATATGAAAAGAGTTTATAACAATAATACCTATAACATAGACATCTATAACCATCTATAACCATAAAAGGTGTCTATAATATAAACTCCTTTAGACTCATATGCTAGTATTCCCTCCATTACACCTATTGAACAAGTTAAATTGCAAGCAACTTTATATTAGGGTCTATGCCCAGTTTAGTATGGACCACTTTACAAACATGCGACCAACTCAAGTCAATCTCTAAGTTGTAGAGTTGGATTAAGGATAATTGTGAACAAATTATTTGTACTTTGGCCCAATTTTTTGAGGCCAAAACATTAATACATAAACACTGAACTATTTTGGTATGAAAGAAAATTGAACCCATTTTCCGTAAAAAGCCTATAGACTTGATTGATGACCCTAACTTGAGGATCTAAGCACTCCTATTGGTTGATTTTGGTGGTTTTGCAATCAGGCCAACATTGGGCCCTAATATAGTGTGGCCCTAAATTACTCTCACCTCACTTGAGAAAATTTCGGGGTACTTCCACGACGAAGGTGCCAGATGTTTCCACGCCAGGACCCCACCACGCGGCAGGCCACGTAGCCTCGTCCCGCGCCGACGTGGACGTAGCGTACCAGACTACCTTTAAATCTTACAAAAGCAACTTTAAAAGCACTGTTTCGTGTCTACGAATGCTTTTTCCTCTTCCACACTTCGCTTGCTTGCGTTCAGCTTGGATATGTTTGCGTTCAGCTCGCCATCGCCGGACTTCCATTAATAATTCCCCAGTAGGCCCGGACCACGATGGCCCTTCTCTTTACCCGCCCCTCTTCTTCCCAAGGTCCCCTTCGTTGCCGTTCCAGTGGTCGTGCTGTTGCTGCTGCTGCTTGAGTCTTCAGGTACCAATTGCTTTCTTTCGCTGTTCGTTATTTAGGGTTTCCCGATCCTTTCTTTTCAATCCGGGTCTCTGCGTGATCTCTCTTTCTTTCCCTCTCATTCCCGGGATTGGCGTTTGATCGATGGCCGTCGTGGGGAAGGAAGTTCATGGTGCCGAACCGGATTTTTGGATTTTTGGACTTTCTTGGAAGATGCGTACATTTTTTCATCTGTGTGAAAATTCTGGTACTTTATGAATTTGTAGATTGTTTTCTTGATAGATTATGTGATGAAGCGAGTGTTGTTGATTGGAACGGGAAATTTGAGCTTCATTTAGGGTTGAGATTATGGTGTGAGGGATCTTGGTTACGAGGAAATGGAATATTCTGATTCTCCGACATCTAATTCAGTAATAATTGGAACGTTTTTTTTCATATATTTGTGGTTAGAGGTTAAGAACAGAGTTGTAGAAAATGAAGCGATGAATCTTCGCTGTGGCAAGGCAATCGGGAGCGGAATTGGAGATTTCTGAGAACCAGAATATTCCGTTTTCGTGAGGGTGAGGGTTTACGTTGTAGAAAATTCGTTTTGGAGAATTCGTTGTTTGGATCCTGATTGATGTTGTTTGATTTATGTGGATCCGGTGTGTATCGTTTTGATTCTTGAGCTGCAATAAGGTAGAGGTTGTTGTTCGCGTTCGAAGCAATGTGTGGGAGTGTGCTTTCATTACGAGATCGGTGTAGAGTTGTGGAGGAGTCACTTTGGGAACAAGAGCCAATTCTGTTGAGATTAGATTTTTATCACTGTGTATGAGTGGCTTATGTAATCGTTCGAAGTGAGTGGTTGTATGCCACTATTGAAGATAGGTTTTGGTATCCTCTACCTTAGTTGTGACGTTTTTCTAACCAATTCACGTGTTGCTTACGTGGATCCTCTGGCAGAATCATGCCATTCTTTTGGGACAGAAGAGATTGGAGGTAGGGACGTCAAAGGAATGTCTCTC
Source organism: Rhytidiadelphus loreus (assembly GCA_947034895.1). NCBI lineage: Eukaryota > Viridiplantae > Streptophyta > Bryopsida > Hypnales > Hylocomiaceae > Rhytidiadelphus > Rhytidiadelphus loreus. The sequence continues at coordinate 31,851,755 of OX344761.1, forward strand.
TGCGTAATTGATATGAATCTGGCAGCACTATAATTGTCTTTGGTGAAGATATTAAAAGAATAAGGATGGGGAACCCGTTGAAGGAGGTCGAGTTAGCCGGATCAAAAGACCCGGAAGCGAAGCCACCTACAACCGCGGCTGAATCTGCCGAGGTACCCTTGTTATCTGAATCACCTCAAATTGATACTTCAGATGAAATTCCCCAAAACTCACAAACCCTTAAAGAGTCTAAATGCTTGAGCGACGACCTCACAGTAAGTGAGAAAAAGCTTGACGATAATCATGACGACTCCCTAGCTGATGGAGGAGATGACCAGGCACCTCTTCTTTCAAAACAACATCGGAGCGATGAAGGGAAGGGGTCGCTGCCTCCCTCAGATGCTGCTGCAGCTGCATTGGTTGAATATCCTCCGGAACTTTTAAAAGAGATGGAAGTCAAGTATGCAGCCTATGTTCGCCACGATGTGTACGGTAACTGGGGCACGGGCACGGTTTCCTTCTGGGAGAATTTGCAACTGTATGTGGCACTCGTGACCCTTTGCCCCGTAAGGGTGCTCTTGCTCTTTGCGCACTTGGTCTTGTTCTATGTCATTTGCAAACTGTGTACACTACGTGTAACGGCTTCCTCGAGCGATGAAGGGCAGGAGAGCTTTGCGCACATGACGGGAGTGAGGCGGACCATCATTGTGCGGTCGGGTCGATTCCTTGCGCGCGCCATGCTGTTCATATTTGGGTTCTACTATATCCCTGTTTTTAGTTCAACATCCGCAGAGGCGCAGAACCTTCACTTGGGTCTAGGGGATCCTGACGAGAGTAAGGTGAGCATCTGCTTCCAACAACGACGCTTGTTGCTTTAGTTTTAAGGTAACGGAGACCGTGTGCGTCACTTTCAGCATTTTATCATATGTATGAGTGTGAACATTTATTACTTTTCATGGATGGCTTATGCAATTTCGAAGTGGGCAGTTGTAGACAAGTTTAAGTGACTATGAATCTCCACAATTCCATTCAAAGTGCGGTGGCCGTAGACATATAGCCAAGTCATCCTTTCACTAGTATGTCCAATCGAGCTTGTGAATAGATGAGTTGCTGTTGGTAGCAGCAGGGGTCAGTATAGGAGACAGAATCAGGTCCACCATCGGATTTTGAATTCCCTACTTAGTTAGTTATATTTCATTGCTTTTCCATGGCAACAACACTATTGTGATATTTCACAGGAAGGTGAAGCTAAGGTAGTGGAGTTGGCTCGTCCAGGAGCTATTGTTTCAAACCACGTCTCCTACTTGGACATATTATATCACATGTCAGCCTCTTTTCCCAGCTTTGTGGCTAAAGTAAGTCATGGTCCTACTCCTTGCTTGCCTTCTTTAATCCTAGGATTGCACTATTGTTCTGCATGTGGATGACTGCTACTTTGAACTTTCATCTGGGTTAAGTATTTCTTCCTCCTGTGCCTTGGGTTGGTTATATCAAAACAAATCACATTGTTAAGAGTTTCCATTCCTAACTTCGATGGTAGCAGTCTAGAAGAGCTTATTTCTGTATACAATCACATAACAAGGGCTTGATTTTAGGTCTTTGCTCGATCATGATTTGCTGATTTATTATTAGGGTTGAATAACCGAAATTTATTATTGTGAGGTTCAGAGATTGTGATGAGAAGTAGTTCCTTGCGTGGGAATTCATAGTTTTGTGTTGAACCCTTTCTGGTATCTGTCTTCTTTCTATGAATTTTTTGCACCTTGCTGGTTGCATCTTTTTTATGCGTCTTACCTTATTGGTTCTGTGGGTGGTGTCTGTATCGGCGGAAAGAGATCAGTGGCGAGGTTGCCTTTGGTTGGCTTGATCAGGTATGTCTTTTATGTTTCCTGCAACTCATGATTTGATTATTCATGTTTATATGGCTTGTTATTTTCAAGAATCTTACTATGAAATTGCAACTCAATTGTAAAAACTTATTTCTCTTGCCAGATGTCTGCGATTTAGGTGCATGATATAAGCACAAAGGCTGTGGTCTTTGTCTTCTTATCAACATGTCCTTAATGCAGGCTGCAAACTTTGAGCACATTCTGTGTGGCATGCTGAGGCAACTGCTGATTAAAGTGAAATAGAAGTGTGTTGCAATCTGCAAATCGAAATGTGTCAGAGCAACGTTGATGTTCCTTAAAAATACCCATAGCTTTAGCAGTCTATCTTTTGAAGTAACTTATCAAATGGGAATTTGATAACAGATCTTTCTATTTTGCAGCAAATGCTTGGGTTGTGTGTATGTTCAACGCGAGTATAGGTCCTCTGACCATAAAGGTGTATCAGGTACTTTTGCCTACAAACTCATCTCTATCTCCATTTTATGTTGGTATTTCTCTTGCTCATTTAAGAATAAGCTACTTTTAGATTGCATGAATACTGGAGCAGTGTCTTGAATCTGCTAGCTAGTGTAACCAAATTTGCAGTTGATACAATCTTTAGCTCCGGATCATGCATCCAGGCTCTAAATCTGGTTATATTGCCGGTTCCCCGGCTCAAGTAGAGGCTTTTCTCAGTAGAAGATGAACATTTGTTAATTTGCAGTGATAGATAAGTGCAAATTTGGAAAATATTCAAGGTTGGATACTTCACTCTTGGTACCGCTTCTATTTTGAAATTTTAGTTTAGTATTTCTTTTTAATAGGAAATTGAAATCTCATTTGATATTTCTGCGTTGACTCCAGGAGTGGTCGCTGAGAGATTGCAAGCTGCGCACGCTGATCCCAAGGCCCCGGGCCTTCTTTTGTTTCCTGGTATTATCTCAGTACTTTGATTTGAAACCAAACAATTTTTGTCTTGTTTGCCTTGAAGTAAGTTCAGTGAATCTTGGTCAAGTCTCTCTTTCTAAATGTCTTATTAAAATTATTTCATTTTAATATAACATAAAATAATAATGATAATAATAATAATAATAATAATAATAATAATAATATTAATAATAAATATTTTTTATTAGCAAGTTCTCGGAATGCTGAACTCTAGTGGTTGCGGACAGTCTTGATATGGAATCTATTTTGCAGAGGGTACAACTACCAACGGTGGTTACTTACTTCCATTTAAGACTGGGGCATTTCGTGCTCGGACGCCTGTTCAGCCTGTTATAGTCAAGTATCCTTTTAGGCGTTTTAGTCCTGCCTGGGATACAATCGGTGGGGTGAGTTCATGCACCATATCTTTATATGCTTTTTTGATGAGTAGTGTTGTCCTATGTTCAGGTCACATTGAGAATTGTTGTTGCTGCAGTTTATTGTTATATCCAGCAATTAGCATTGCAATCTGGTTTTGCAATGTTATAAAAGGCAATTAATTCTTACGTATGTTATCTACCTGTGGGTAATAATCAAGACTATTTGCTGCTAATCAATCTTCTGTGCGATGTAAAATTGTTATAATGTATTTTGCGGTGGTCTAAATATTTTTGAGGGGTTGGGATCGCTTTCTTCCAGGCCCGGCATGTTGTTTTTCTGCTTTGCCAGTTTGTGAATCACCTTGAAGTTGTACGGTTACCTGTATATCGTCCAACACAGAAGGAATGCTCCGACCCGAAGCTATATGCTAATAATGTCCGGCGATTAATGGCTGCAGAGGTGGGATAATTTTATCTGGATCATGTCTACCCCTAGTTTTCTGACAGTGCTGCATCCAAGTTGAGATCACTAGATTTGGGTTATTACGATTAGCACATTTTTTTACCTTGAAGCTTTCCTAAATTTTTTTTTTTTCCCATTCTATAGATATGGAAGCGGCTACTTTTTGTCATTCTTGTACTTAGGGGTTAGGAATGTCTTCAAGGAGCTTTAGATGTGTTGTTCTCATGAGGTTACTGACCTATGTTGTGTTTGCGTGCGATTGTTATTTGCTGATATGTGGATTGTACTGTCGCGTCCAGGGTAACTTTACCTTGTCAGACATTGGTTTGTATGAGAAGCGTATCTTTCATTGTGCCCTGTTGGGCAAGCCCTTGCCAGCTGCACCAGAGCCTCAAGGTAAGATGTTGCTTCGTCCTGTCATATGATTGCCTAAGGGAATCCCAGGAAGATCTTGTTGATAGAAATTCTGCTTTCCTTGAGCTCTAAGTGTCTCTGAATTGCCCTTCTTTCATTGCGTTGAGCACTTTTCTAGCAGATTTGAACCAGATGTATTAACTGACAACCTGACATTGTAGTTCTTGATTGAAAGCAGGGACTGAGAGTAAATAGGTGGTACCACAAGTGCACTTTCACCTTGCTGGGGGTTGTTGAAAATCAACATCACCCACTCCAACATGCAGAATTGGGTTTCAGTGAAATCCCATGCACTAAATATGGGCTATCTCATGAGTTTTCCAACATAGTTTGTGGATCTCACCTGAGTGATGTCAAACACTGTTCATCTTATATTGTTGTATATTCTTACGTTTTCATGTGAGAACGAGTTACCGTTTTCAAATTTCGCTTGCTTATTGTTGTTTTTGTTTGCTCTTTCAGGGATGAATTTGTACTCTTTTGGAGAATAACTTAAAATTCCATCTACATTTGTATATATCATCTATAATTGTGGATGTGTATAGTGTTATCACATCACCTCACTTTTTGCATTGTCTTCACTATAGTTGGCAAAGCCAATGCTAATATTGATGTGTAATGTGGTGCCATCGTTCTAAGAGCAAACTTTATAAGTCGAGTAGCAATTTGGAAGAGTTCTCAAATTCGCAACGTCCTTACAAGATATTCATGTTGAAAGTAAAGATGCTACATTGAAGATTGTATAATGAGTACTATTCTTCTTTTTATGTATGTTTATAGTTTGTAATATGTCTAAATTTTCTTGATCATTAGTATACAACATGTTTATGTTTATTGATTAGTACTCCGTAATATATGAAATATGCAATGTTGCTTTTTTAACTCAATGTGATACAATTATAATAGCTTGTATAGTATACAATATTGTGCACATTCTTAGTGAAGGTCAAACAATTGATTAAAGAGTCCATAACAAGCAACCCAAAACAAACTACCTTTATCATATATCTTATAATGGTTATAAGAGTCTTAGTCTCCATCAACCATCTTTAAACTAGTGAAATTGTTCTTGTGTTATACCAATTTTTTTGTTGTGCTAAAAGTACATTGTAGAAATGACAAAAAATTTGACAATTTGATCTCATTTTAATACATTCATAGAAAGTGACAATTGTATATATTCATCCAAAGTGGCATTAGTACCCATATGCTATAAAGTTTTCATCTAGTAGCAAGATTTCTAAAAGTGTTGATGGATAGCTAAGGTAGTTGCATTGGAGGACTATGGATAGCCAATGTTAGGTTGTAGGATTACTAACATGGTAATGAGTTATTAGTAAATTACTAAATTGCATACTTGTACCACCGGGTTTTTTAGTTATCCTCATTAATTTTCTTCTACTTAGATCCCATTTAGTATTAACTTTAGTGTCTATATAGTGCCATCATTGCATGTCATCTAAATTAACACTCTCAAGATCACCATTGTGGATTCAAAATCATTCTTGGTTTCAAAATATCTTTTGTATCTAGAGGTGCTACTTCTAAGCTATCGTCGAATTCCTTGAGGTTGACAATTTCTTGGATTCTCTATAATTTAAAAATGGAGTCTACAATTCAATAGCTTCGTCATTGTAAATTTAACCTAGGCTTGGTTTCTTGCATCCTATGCCTTTGCAGTGTTTGATTTGCTTTGTGATGATTTGGCTTACTTTGATTTGATCTCTATTACTACGAATTGCTTCACTTGTTTTTGTGAACCAGCCCTTTTGCTACTACACTTGCAGTTTAGAAATATGTACTTCCATCTTATTCCATTACTTCTACATTGTGCTTGTTTTTGGATGTTGCATACTTGTATCTGTATTGTTGCTTGCTTGAGGGTGCTCAAGTACACGTTTAGGGTGGAGCCATGGCACCTCAATTGAAATTGCCCAAGAATTTCAAAGTCCATTACTTTGGTTTCACATACTACAACAATGGCTAACCTTGGGAAAGTATGTGTTGACAAACACTGCTTTTGATGGCCCAAATTCTTGTCTGATTGGTGGCAATGGTGAGGGCAATGTAGAAGTCACTCACATATCTAAGATGCGACTTTTACAATTTTTCATTCATCTAGTGCGTGCTTTTGGTAATTCAGAAGCCAATGTTTCAGCGCTTGAGGTCGTGATTCGGCGTTGAGTAATGGTGATGGTGGTCTTACTAGGAAGAAGAAGACTATGACTACCATTATGGCAGGAAAGAGAAGAAAAAACAACCCAAGTTCTATAACCCAGAGGTGCCAAGATGTATGGGCTTGTAAATTCATGTAGGCAAAAAAATTCTACTAGTGATCTCGCTAGTGTCATTTGCCAATGTTGCACTACCATTTTAAGAAGATTATAGAGCCAAAAGCAAATAATTTGGAGAAGCATAAAAGAAAATGAACTTGTAAGGAAGACGGGGTGTCGTTTGCACACTTGGAAAATGATAAGAAGTTCATGCAAGCAGATTGCAAGCATCTCAAAAAATTTAAGCTCTATGGCTTGAGGCTTGCACCATCCAAGCTTACAGAGAAACTGGTTTTGGATTTGGAGGGCAAATTCAAAAGAAAGGAAGTTCAATTTTCAAAATTGTTTCAGAATTTTGAGTCATGATCATCCTATGTGTGACTAAGAGAGAAAGAGAGAGGAGTATTTGTTGAGGCACCTCAAGGTAAAAAAACATGCCTAGTCTAAAGCATTGGTTTGAGAGTATTGGGTGGGTGTCGTAGCCTTTACTAACACTTACCACCTTAAGCTTACCTCCAAGTGCTTCTTGTAATACTTAACTCTTAGTGACTCCAAGGGTCACGATTGCCTAACACCACTATAAGAAACCTACGTTTTAGTTGGCGTTTTGTAATTTTTTCAGACGGATTTTAGGTGACGTCAGAAAAAACAACTTGTGTTTTTTCTTGTCCAAAATAACATCCGCATGTTATATTGGACGTGAAAAAACACAAGTTTTTTTTTTTGATGTCACCTAAAATCCATCTAAAAAAATTACAAAATTGCCAACTAAAACATGGGTTTCTTATAGTGCACTGTACATACCACACACATGCAACATTAGGTTCAAACTCTAGCCACAAGGTCTTCATTACTTCGTGACAATCTACTATCCACTTCTAACACTTTATTCCTACAAGACACTAGACATGTCATTTGATAACATAAGGCAGAACTTCCATTGATGTCCATGCACTCGGTGGTAGTACTACTCCCCACTAGTGCTAACCACCCTTGAATGGTACCCAAATCCCCACTAAATCCAATCAACTATACTTCAAGACTCACCTCTTGATTCACTCACTAGGATTCACCAATTGGGACTCACCAAACCAAATTTACACACTATGGCCTAATGTGGAGTGGGACTGTAGAACTCATCCAACCACTATCAAGAAGTGCACAAGCACTCCATGGTAACACACAAGTAGTGGTGAGGCTCTAATACCAATCTCACCATCCATGGTCACTATGGCTTACTATGGCACCATTCAAAAGGGAGGAGGGAGACCACCCCTCTTCATAGTATTCTTTGCGGGATCCAAAAGCCCCTCCCATCCCAAAGGCCTCCCAAAACACCCAAGACACTTCCAAACTTTGAAGACCACCCATCTCTAAATTGTCTTCCTAAAATCGGGCCTCAAAAGACTCTTGATCTTCTCACTGGGATTATTTTTAGCTTCAAAATCCAAATCCAAAGTGCAAGCCTATTTTCGTGATCTACACTTTTTATAAAACACTGTGGGCTATTCATTTGCTCAATTTAAACAAGTATTAAGGAAGTTATGTCCCTCAAAAAGTCCAAGTCCCCCAAGAGAGTAGTTCTCCGGAACTCCACCTTTTTTAGATGCCCATAACTCTTATCACACAACTCATCTCTTTATGAGTCTTAGTATTCTAAAAATCTTGTCTCCCTATATTTTTCAACAATATGTGGCATGTGCTATTTAGCTCAAAGGAATCTTCCCAAACCTTGGCTCCTCGCTTGACTCCCATGTCTCATCCTCTCGAGATGCATCCAAGACACTATCAACTTTGAAGAGCCATAACTTTTGACTTACAACTTGGATCCTTGCGTTCTTTAGACCCATGGATGTGTCTTCTTACAAGCTTTCCAAGCATGTATATCACGCTGTCCAATTTGTCCCAAGCAAAGCACACAATGATCTAATTGCTCGGGACTCCCAAATCTTTACACCTCATCTTTTGCGAGGCTTGGGGAGTCACCCCCAATGTCCCCCTTGCTCACTAAGGTGGCATGCGCACGTGTCAAAATGAAGGTCTTGATAGTAGGAGATAAGCAAGCAGTTGCATATATGTGTCATATCCATCCTGAAGTCTATTGTTCAATCTATGAGAGTTGTATCCATCAGTGCTAATAAGGTGACTGCCATCAATAATACATCTTGGGTAGGGATCATATATATGCTATGGAATCGTGGAAGAGAATTTTTCATTTGCTTCACTTGTCATGTGTCTCAAAGAGCAACATTGTCAATTACTTAACCAACATCATTATGTTTGCTTTGTTGGGCAAAGGTAGACTAACCCGTGAACAGATCATGGTGAAACTTATCTCTTTCGGGGCTAGTGGAGTCTCTACATTTCAAGGCCCTAAAACAAGCATCACTATCTAAATTTGAGAGAAGTGGGATCTATTTAGCCTCGACGCAAGTTGCACCAATCATAGAATTAACTTGGTTGTTAAAATCCTATTCAATTATCCTATGGTCTCTACAAAAAATTTGAAGCCAAAACAAGGCCATTTAACTTTTGGTCCCTTGTCTAAATATACAGAAAATAAAAAATAAAAAAAACTATTTTAATAAATAAAAATTCCAAAATTCCAAAATAAATAAAAATTATTTTAAAATTGCCAAACTAACATGGATACTATTAGTGCCACGTCAGTCCCTGAAAAAAATTAAATTAATTATTATTTTTTAAATAATTTTTTAAGTGTAATGGCATCTACTACATGTTGTCTTGCACACCATGTGGGTCACCGTGGAAATCATCCTTTTGGACGTTGTATGCAGAAAACCCAAGAGCAAGTTACATAGAAAATTTCTGTCATTGAACATTTACTGTCCATAGTGACGCTACAGGGTTAAGATATGCACCCGAGGTGTCAATGTAGTGTCCCTTTCATAGTCTTTCATAGGGTTTAACGATGAAAGATTCATCATCTTCATGACCATGGATTGCAGGAGAAGAAGAATGTACCAATTCATCCAAGAATTTGATTGTTTTTGTTTGTCTTCGATGGTGGCAGGGCACCGTCCTCATGGAAACACTGCAATCCCCATGTTACCGTCAGTTTGGGTTCACAAGGAGTTCTACAAACTACGGAGCAAATGTTATCATCGATGCAATATCAACATGGAAATGTGTATATTGAATATGAAAACACCTGCAAATGCAACGTTGAGAAGGCTTTTACAGCATGGGTCGTATTCACAGACAATAGTCCTTATGACAACGAAATTCATTAGAATGTGGCATTGCACCTTCGAGAACAGTGATAACAGTTTTCTGAGTCAAATCAGGGTAATTCAAGCTTGACATCTCCCTTTACCACGAAAACGACTCTTAGCTTCAGGCACTCTGGGCTGACTTGTTCCACTTTGCTAGACATGTCAGGTCTCTTTTTTCTATTGCCAATTCAGAGCGTACACCATTCCAAATCATACCTGAACATACTCGTCCTCAAACTCTCAATATTCAGCCACTTTCAATGTTACATTCATAGAATACACAAAACTGATGCCTACTCGGACAATGCAGAGAGTCAGACTACATCTTCACTTTTAAGACAAATGATATACCTCGGCAGTTCAAGACAAACGATGCGACACAAGCTACAGAACTCCTTCACGGAAACTGGCTCGAAACACTCACTGGTTCCAAAAAACTCAATAATTCATATACGAGAGCAGCATTCCAGAGCAAGCTTCAGAAAAAGAAGATAGAAAGAAAGGTTTGATTACAACGCACTTCAAGAGCAGCTGAATCAAATGATAGCCAGTGAAAACACAATGCAAAGGCAGACAGACTCGAAAGTCCTAAACCGACCAACAGTAACCCTCCTCCAAAAAAATACTTCTACTGGCTCTTCACGTACTCACGAACCACGTTCAAACCCTCAGTCTCCTCGCCGTAGTCCTTCACCACAACGCAAGAGCAACCCACAACCTTGCGAGCCTTGCCCTCGGAGTCGATCTTGCACAGGCCGGCCCACTCGCCAAGCTTCTTAGCACTCGGAACCGAAATCAGGTTCACGTTGTGCTCCTGGCAAAGCGCCTGCACCAGCTTCGTGTAGTCGGGCTGGTTGCAATCCTCCGCCAAAACGCACAGCTGCGCCGCGTGCTTCTCGATGGCCTTGGCGCTCTCGTGCAGGCCCTTGGCCAGACCATCGTGCGCCAGCGCCTTCTTCAGCACCATCTGCAATCCCGTGAGGATGTCCATGGGCTCCCCGGGAACCGGCTCCGCCTCTGCCGCGGCGGGCACTTCGGGCTCGGCCACCACCTCCTCTTTGTCCGCCATAGCTGAAGATGAGATGCGGGGAATTGCACAACCTCTCTTGTCCTCAAGGTTGCAGAATAGCTCCGACAGTGCTGGAAATTTCAAATATGAAGAGAACGAAAGTTAGGGTTAGGGTTTGGACGAAAGTTACCGGACCTACCGGTAACGTACAGTCTCCATTCACACAGGTGAGCTTTGAGCTCAAACTTACCTTTTCCTTAAATATGATACCCAAATTGCATTTGTTTGGTGCCATAAAGGAATTGAATCAACATTGAGACACGTTTTAAAGAAACACGATTATCTCACTTGATAATGGTCATTTTCACATATTTCAAAATAGTATTGAAACTACAGAAAAAATAAAGTCAATTCAGAAGCGATGCAATCTGTCAATACCATTGGAGCGGAGAGCATTTAGGTGATCAGACACACATGAGTCTGATCGCATATCTGAAATTATAACCAATTCTGATGTGATGAGATTCGTCACCAAATATTGGTCCCTCGTAGCCATAGTTGCTCCTGAAAATAATGAAGTGGAGAGATGGCGATGAGGACTCTTAACCTAAAAAAACGCTCAACAGTAGACCATCGGCCAACACTCCACTGTGAGAACACTAGATGCCTTGATTAGGCCTCACAACCGACATCTGGAACCCTCTAAATAAAAGTGAGGGATGAGCCAATTGTTTCCCACTCAACTAACGTCTTTAACTTACCCTCCTAAATCCAACTAACCAGGAATGATCACCGAGTTTGCCCAGAGATTGGGAAACATTCACACCCCAAAACTATGCACGATCATGAAAGAAACATGCCGTAATCTGGACCCACCTACCTCAATAGAATGATCCCAGGTAGTAGGCTCTTAAATTAATCTGCATTTTTTGATGAAATACGATCTGCATTGGGTGATATACGATCATCCATAACCTCTTCCAGGTCCTCTGATCCTCCCATCCAACCTGCTTGCTCCTTTAGGACGCGTTGTTTTGGACAAAATCTAACATAGATTTGTTGTTTTGGACAGTTTTCTATTAGATTTTGTCCAAAACAACGCGTCCTAAATGACAAAAATTTCAGATTTTCTACTAGTGTAAATTAGATCCTAACATGTAATTTCAGTACATCTTATTCAATCTAAATAAACACCTTAATCAACCCTTCCTTGACACATATTTCACATTGTTTTCATGCCCTAGTTTATACAACATCAAATTCACCCTTTTTTCTATGTGCTTAATCTCCTATTATCCATCACATCTGAATTCATCATTTAGGGGCTCAAAATGGGTGAATTTGAGGCCCTAAAAAGAATTCCAGATCAACATCTATCACCCCCAACTTCAATTTTCAACCATGCAATGACTCATGAAGCTCATACAACATTGAATACCATAGACAAAATTCCATATGCAAATCCATCATTTTCAATAGCAATGTGCAATAAAAATTGTAATGACTACAAAAAAAAAATTCAAAAAAACCCTCGAGAGTTGCTTCCTTTTAGAAGCAACATGTAACCTCTTTCACAAAAATGGGTGCCACTACCTTTTCTTCCTTTAAATGGGATGATTTTAGTCTTTGTAGAAAGCCAACTTGATTATCTACTTCCTCCCCAAATTTCAGCTAAGTCCGCATATCCACGCTCCTGCAATTGCTCTCTAAAGTTGCAACTCCAAAATCTTGTGGCAGTAGGCCTTCCTCCACAAAAATGGTCACTTCCGCTCCATCTATGCTTGAAATGGGACAAACCTTGGTTTTTCAAAAAGTTAACTTCAAGGTGCATCTTTACAACAATTTTCATCTCCATCTGCGTTGCCATTCTCTCGATGTTGCTTAATTACCAAAGTCGGCAGTTTCTTCTCAACTCAAATTTTTTCCATCATTCTCAAGCAATGTCCTACTTGATCTACCAAACCTCCATTTTTCACCCATTTTCTTCATGGAACCAAGTGAACCTACTCAATAAATTGTTCTATTTTTAGTTATAATCCATTTTCATCATCTCCATAGAATTTCTTTCATTCTTTGCACACTCTCTCTCCCACACCTATGCCCACAAAGTTGCAAGAAAATTTGAAGAAACGGAGCTCCTAACCCTAATTTTGCCAATACCCAAACTGTTAATGAATTTTTTCACTCATTACATGCATCCAAATCTAATTTACTGTAAAATTGCTAAAATAGTGTAAAATGCGTCAATTTAGTGCAACCCCCCCTAAATTACTGTTTTTTCCCCAATTTTACTTTTTCTAGCAATACAAGTGTCTTTGTCATAGTTTTAGTTTAATTAACTTCTTTTGTGTTTTTTATTATTTATTATTTTTTTGTGGTTTTCAATTTACTTTTAGTTTTATTTCCTACTTCTAGTCTTTTGTTTTGTTTTTAATTTTCTTCTTTATATCTATATTTTATACTTTTTTAGTTTGCAATTTTATTCTAGTTTCATTTTTGGTTTTCATTTTGTCATGATTTTATTCTTAGCCTAATTTGGTTACTTTACCAAATCTTGATTAATATCTTTTTAGTTCTAAATTCCTAATTTTTCCTTAAAATATCCCCTTATTTTTTCTTAATTCCATTTTCTAACTTCTCGCCCTAATCTCCCAAAGTTCCCATAATTGCTTTGTAGTGGAAAACTCCTTAATTGATGGTTGTGGCTTAGTTTAGAGTACTAATACTTCTAAAAAGTCAACCAATATAGTGATTCACAACATTTGCAATTGGTGCTAATTTGGGGATTTGCAATTGTTGTGGACAAGTTATAGTAGTTGCAAAGGACAATGGGGTTGTTTCTCATCCTATAGCCTACTTGAACTTCATTGACAAATTCTTTTAAAGTGGTTGCTTATGTGGTATTTGTTGTCACATGAGGTTAGTCACTCAATTGACGAGTTGTGCAACTTGTTGGTGACTAACTCGTATGACTCATTTGCAACTAACATATGACTCAATTACAACTAATGTATGACTTGTTTACAACTCATTTGTGACTTCACTACAAGTCACCTGCAATTCCTTTATGACTTATCTGTGCTTGTAGATTTTGAAATTATAATCTCAATGATTTTTAGATGTTAGAATTTCACATCTACCTTCAATAGATGAAGTTTTGAAATCCAATTCGGAAAACTAAGCTTCTAGTGTAAGTTTGTTTTAGGGAGGTAGTTAAATAGGAATACTTCTCTAGGAATCCTACTAAATCATTGCAACTGAAAGATTGTAAAAGAAAATGTTCCTTTAACTTGCATCATATGTTTTTTTCACACCGTAGGCTAATTATATCCCTCCATTCTTAAAGGTCACAAGGATGTAGTACTCTCCCAATTTATTCCTTTATCTTTTTCAACTTGGATCTTCTTATCTTTCATCAAATTGGAGCATGGCTTTTGGCACATCTTGTAGTGGCCCTTGAACTTACAATTTGAACTTAATCACTTACAATTTGGCTTTGTCTCCTTCAATGGGAACAACCAAATCTTCCTTCATCAACTTGATTATTATATTCTTTACCTCGTATTTTACTTTTGCATAACTTTAAAATTTTTTTTTGACACTTCTTGCATACTAATTTGGAATTGACCTTTTTTAACTTAAAAGTCATTCATTCTTAAACATATAGCTTTTCCAAATTGGATTTAAATAACTAACTGCCTTTCATATATTCAACAAATTCTACATCTTGATGCATGCCATACAGTCTTAACTCAGACTATTTAGAAATTGTTTAAATGACAACATTCAGACTTTATATATCCAAATTGGATAACTTATTTTTAGACTACACATCACAATACTATCACTCAACATTTTATGCACAATTTGAAATTCAACTCCCTCTATGACCATCACTTAGGATTCACTACAACTCTCAAATATGAACACTTCTCAATTATTACAATACTTCATCACAAAAGCAAATACTATCACAACACAAATGCATTCCATACTCTGATTGAAATCACAAGTTAAACTTAACCAATTTGGTAAGCATACTCCACGATACACATTCAAATTGGTAACCTTTACTTTGTCGTAACTCAACAAAACTCTCACTCTCGAAACATGCACATTCAAGAATTTCCAATTAGGCTCAATATCCAACTTGGAACCAAATGAAGAACCACTACAATGACATTGCAAATCCAACTTGGCATTACAAAAAATTTAAACCCTACAAAAGGCTGCCAGTTTTGCAATCCTTTGTGTAATTTCAGTGCAATTAGGAAAAGATTTCTCCCTATTTGACGTGGCAATATTGGTGCCACGTCAATACTATGTCAAACTGATGACTTTTAAAATACTTTTTTTTTAAAAATATTTTAAATAATAATAATTCTTATTTTTTAAAATATTATTGTTTTTATTTTTTCTGTACTTGCACTATGGGGCTGCTGAAAATCAAGCATTTGCAACCCTTTACAGGGTTCAAATTTTTTGTAATGACTACTAATTAAATTTTATCATTTAACAAGTATTACACATAACTATCCTTCAAAAAGATGGCACCTTCCCTGCTTCAAAATCCTCCCCCTTCTGAATTTGTTGATTTAGTGGGGGAAAAATGAACCTTCCTCGCTGCTGTTGATGTAGGAGGGAGGGACAAAATTCATAGCCGTTGATTGCTAGTTAATCGACAGATGAGATCAGTCCTAGGGTTCCTTCCATTGTAAACTTTTTAAATTCTCTAGTTCAGCCTTCTTATGAGTGTGCTTTGATGTTGTTTCAGATGCGAGTAAAAATTGACCGTGCTTTAGGGTTTGCAATTTCTTCTTTGTCTTTGTCCTCTCCATCTCATTGCCTCTTCTCTGGTGCGGTGTGTGGAAGAAGGTTCCTTGTTGTAGAGGAGAAGTTCCTCAGCGCCCGCCTCATACTAGTGAGTTTTGTGCTTTGAGGTTTCGTTTTCAAACGTTTTTGAGCTTCTTTTGGTGCTAAGGATTTGTCTGTTTTGTGTATAATTCACAAATACCATATTACAACAACTATGCACTGTGACTTGGGTGGCGATTGCTAAGGGGAGGGGTCCATGAGAGTGTTGACTTGGTCTGATCTAGCTGAGGTTTTCTTTGACAAGAAATTTCAGATTTCAGATTTCGGCAATTTGAGGTACGTACGAGGGTTCTGGTGTCGGTGTGAGCCTCCTCATTTGACCTCCATTCCTGATTTCTATCGTCGTTTTGGTTCACCTGCCTCAATTTGGTGGTTCTTCTCAAGTTTTAGGGTTAGGGAATGTGATTGCTTCGTTTTTGGTTATGAATGGAATCAGAGTTTTTAATTTGGAGAAGACGAGGGCTGATCTCAATATCAAGGCATCGATCATGTCGAAAGTCGTGGTCTGGAAAATTAGGGGTTTTGTTGGATGAGTGAATTTGGAACCAGGTCTTTTGATCTAAGGTAAACCAGCCCATGACAAGCCAAGTGCCTAATACAAACATCTATAAGATGACCCATTACAGTTTTTCATCAATCTGTGTCAGGTTTTTTCTAATTAATGTAAGCAAAACTTTATTAGGTAGGTTGATGGCTGAAATCAATGTTTTGTATGATGGTGATGGAGATGTTAAAGACTGTTTTAGGAACTCGTCCCTTCCTAGTGTAATTCATTACATAAACATGACATAAAGGAATAAAAAAAGTTAGAAAATATTTCAACCATATTAGGAAATATTGTAACTGCATTGGGTGGTTTGATGACCACCATGGGTATAGTTCTTGATGGTTGTGGGATAGTCTAGAGATTGTTTTGAGCCATTTGGCCAGTTCACTTCAAAAATTTGTAACAAATTCATACTTTGTCAAAAAAATAAAATTTCAGTTGTTCTACCAATTTTTCATCTTTGCCTTTATATGAAAAAAAAAATTCAAATTTCAAATATGTCAACAAGGCAAACCAGGCAATCTGCCTGTCATAGGCTAGTTTACCTTACTTCCAGACTAAGCTTGGAAAACCATTCTGAGAGAGGGTTTCTCAAAATAATTTTGTTTTGTTTTGCAGATAGAGATGTTTATGGGTTGCGCTTAAAGTACTAGACTCTTTTCTCTCGATTTTACCAAACGCAAAGAAGAATAGGTGATTTTTTCAGAAGTCTTACTTCTTTGAGGAAAGAATGTGAACTTTTTGAAGATAAATGTCTGCATTTACTTGAGTAGTTTTGAACATACCCTATGAGTCTTGGTTGAATACCAGTTGGATGCCAGGAAAACTAGTAGGATAGATTGTAAGCTTACTTCAGGATTAAGAACAACGTCCACCAACTACACTTGATGTTGAGAGTTGGTTGAGAAATTATGTGTGTGCTGAACAGTGGTCATGTTGTTGTTTTTGCTGCAAGTGGAGTTCTTAAGTGGAACTGCGAGCAATCCAACAAAAAGAGACAAAGTTGTTTCAAGCTGAGGGATTTAGGATTTAGACACAGGTTAGCTCCACTGTGCATTATTTTGCATGTGGTTTAGCTTAGCTTTGCCCTTCAATAAGTTCAATGTGTGAGGTTTGTCCTCAATAAAATGTGCCTTCAACTTGTCTCTCAAATTGTTTTGATTTCTTTCCTTCTTTTTTTGTGCCTTCAACTTCTCTCTCAATTCTCTTGATTTTTTTTTGTTTTTTGCTTGTGCCTTTTTAGTGATGGGGCCATCCCTATCGCAGATTATTAAGGTACATGCTTGTAAGGGGACAACTCTAGCAATGACTAGTGGAAGCACCCTACAAGGAACTTAGGGTGCAAGAGCATTAGTTTCTCCATAGAGATGTAGTAAAAAACAGAAAGCAGTGAGGAAACCTCCTCTGAAGAACATTGAAAAACACAGTCAGAAATCTCCTTTTATACCGCCCTCCTAAGTACCTGTGCTAGAGGTACAATTGGGTTTGGGAGAGACCTATGTCTCTTTGGGAGCTCCAGTTCCTACACAACCTACACAGCTCCCCAAACGTGTGAGGAAGAAACCTCTGGTCCCACCAAAAGAACTAGAACTTAGTATTACCATTTTCGTTGGCAATTCAGAAATTCCTCTGTCATACTTGTAGAAAATGGAAGAAATCCTTGACATTGAGTGCATCAGTAGTTTGTACTCTATTGAGAGAGGAGGAGCCCTCCAACGACTCCATCTTCAGATGGTTTGCTGAATCATGGCATCTTCTGCAGTTGTTGTGAGCAAATGCATTAAGACTCATCTTGGATAGGACGAAGCTGCGATTGCTCTTGTTGGGCACCACATTCTGAGTAGAACCTTCCGCAATACTAGTCTCCATACATACGTTGGCATGCTCGGTTACTGCATCAAAGACAAAGGCAAGGACCACTTTGATTGTGTCCATTGCAATGTTACTCCTCAATAAATGGATGAGGGTGTTGAGGAGTATATTAAGCATGGTAACCCGTTTGCCAAAAACCACACTATTTTGACTCACAAAAATCTCTTGGAGAGAACCAACACTTATTGCAGATACAAAATGAGGAAGCAATTGGGCAATACACTTGCCAATGTGCCCTTGACCATGTTGCAGTCTGGTTAATACATCCCTTCAGCATCATGGGTTATACCTCCTTGGCAAGGTGGAATGGAGTATACTCGGGCCTCTACTTTGTAGAAGTGCATGATACATCCAACCACTATTACCATGGATGATGTCACACAGATTTTTTTTGAGCACACCAATCCTAGATCTCAACTGGAAGACTTGGGGTGGCAGAGGCTAGCAAAGACTTTGTATGGTCCCCGAGAAGGAGCTCCATTTGATTACATTGTTCCAGGTGAATTTTTTCCCAATTGTTATGTTTTCCTTCATTTTTTAGTTATCATCTGTCTAAATCACATACATATGTTTTTCTAATCCACTTGTATCATTGTTCTCAGACACTGTTGTGGGTGATGCTGAGCAACACGCACATGATGTTGTTTCGGGTGAGTTTTTATCAAAGTATTATGTTTTCCTTTCCTTTATAGTTTTTAGCTCTAAGAATTACGTGCAACTGTTTTTTGATCCACTAGTATCATTGCTCTCACATATTGTTGTTGGTTATTGTAGAGCGGCAACTAAATGATGTCATCATGGTCGGTGACTCTCAAGATGGAGTAGGGCCCTCTCTAGCACAAGTGGACACCATCTCTCACTCCTTGGTGCACCACACTGAAGCCATGTTCATTCCCGTTGTCTACGGTGACCATGACAATCTCAATAGTTTTCTCATCTAAAGACAAGGGTTGAGTCACTTCTTGTGTGAACTACAATGCAAGTGAAGAACTTTAGCTTTTTGTTCTCTAAACTGTCTCTGCCAATTTTGTGGATGTTTGAATTTTTTAGGGTTTTGAAATTTTCAAAAAACCATTTTGGTCCTAAATCTACATTCACACTTGAATTTTCATGTGTTTATGTACTTGTTCTCATTCTTGTATTCATGTTTGCTTTTGTATTTTTTGAGTAGATTCTATATACCTAGTGTTGATTTACATTCTGGGGGGATAAAATATTTCACACATTTTGGCTCCTAGAACCTTTGTGTGACTATCCTCTCAAAAGATAGCATACACTATCACATCCCAACTTAGTGATACACTTAGCTCGTGATTTCCTCTTATTTTAATGCTCCACTCAAACGACAAACTTACATTCCAAAAAGAATCTGCAAATTGCTCTACACTCACACATTTAACTTTGATAACTCATTAATCTCAATTTGGACATACAACTTATACACAATGTTTGCAATAACTTCCAACTAAAAGCACTAGAAGCGCTCCTACACTTTACAAATTGATCAATCAAATAAACACACATTGACGCCCATTTGGCCTAAAAATATATTGTATTACTTTGAATTAGTAAGCACATCATCATTACAATTTCAAAGTTAAATTGCACTAGAAGGAACTCTCGTTTTCTGTGACGGGTGGAAAAACATGGGCAGATGTTGAGTTGGTCGTAACGCTTGTCTACTGCAAATGTCTAGGAAAATCCGTTAAAACCGACGAGTGAAAAACACAAGGAAATCAAGGAAAACGTCCTTTGTTTTCACAGTAACGTGAGGACAAACACAGTGAATTTTTTGGCCAAATTGAATACAGCTGGCGACCACGTCATCGCCACCTAGGCATACATTGCCACGGATTTTTTTTTTCACGCAGCCCGCTGCTGATGTTAAAAATGAGGTGGAAATTATTAAAAAATGACGTGGCATTTTGACTTTCCTACGTGGCATGCCTAGTCAGTAGTACGCGACGTGGTTTTTCAAAGAAAACATTGTTCAGGAGGACGTTATGTATAACGCTTAGTTCTTATTGACAATGTCAACATGGACATGGAATGTGTATTGAGTGATGTTCTTTAAACAAGAATTATGCCCTCACAGATGTTGAACGGATCGTCTGCAACGTGTAAAATAACATTGCTGAACTGATAGTGGATGTGTGATAAGATGTTCGATCTGAACTTTGGAGACATCATTTTTGACAGTAATGCTCAGTTCAGTGCGTGTTCAGCTTGCCATGAATTGTGTTGTATACAACATACAAACATACAAATTACTCTTTGGAAAACATGTTCAGCCATGTTCAGCAAAGTTCTGCATTCTGCAACAACTAATGTGTGACTGGATGTACACATCAGACTTTCTAGTCATAAAATTGCATTCACAAGCTTACAGGGCACGTTGCGTCAGAAATTTGGCTGAACATGTTGGAAGACATGCCGAAGACATTGTTGTTGTACAAAATTCAGCGCT
This sequence comes from Rhytidiadelphus loreus, assembly GCA_947034895.1. Lineage (NCBI taxonomy): Eukaryota > Viridiplantae > Streptophyta > Bryopsida > Hypnales > Hylocomiaceae > Rhytidiadelphus > Rhytidiadelphus loreus. The sequence continues at coordinate 31,872,065 of OX344761.1, forward strand.
TTGAAGAGAACTAGGATGTTATACATATAGAAGTGCATTGTAGTGTTCACAAGACTACTTTCTACAAAGCATGTACATGACATTCTTGAAATGCAGACACACAAGTTACAATACCAATTTCATAAAAGGAAAGTCTGGTCCTTCACTAAGAAGTGATTGACCCTCATCCATCATGACTGTCACAATACACTTTGTTCATACAACAGACAACATTTATTGCATTATGTTGAATCCAATAATATTGGACAATACTACAGCTTGCAGAACAACAACTTCAGATGCATACCTTGTACGCCCATTCGTCAATCATTGAAGTAGCCCGTCATGACTACATGTTCCTGGCATATGCTGTAAATAAACCTCCGATGAAGAGCATTGCTACTTCAGTATGGAAGTGCATATCATTGGATACATCTGTCTACGTTAATCGCTCGCAGACCTAAGAAGATTGACTTCTTGCCAAAGGAAGCGCAGTTCTTCATTTTGACTGTCATGCTAGCGACGTGCATGTGAGCAGTCACATAAGAACGTTTTCTTCTGCTAACAGTCTTCGACGGTTACACACAACAATTGCATACAGTGGTTGAAGTCGGCAATCCTATCATTGTATTCAGAACAACCAATCCCACAGTAGTAGTTAGATTCTTCTGCTAGAAACAAGAATTGCAGCATTGCTTACTTTTCCGTGACATTAGTCTACAAGGGACAAACGGCAAGCGTGCCTGTCATTGCACTAAAGCTATTGCTGCTACTTTAGGAGATAACGTTGCTAATGCACTTCCTGCAATCCTGCCTTGCAGAGTTGCAGTACAATGACTTATAGAACTCATGCATGTAGTATAGGAAACTCTAAAATGCAATAACTGACACTTTGACGAATGACAACACAAAAAATATGAAGCACTTCAATGTAGCAGAAGAATTGCAACGTCTCCAAATGTCCAATTATAGAGTCTGAGGATGTCACGAATCACCGTACATGTAACATCCACTGCTGTACTTCTTGCAATGAACTTGCAAGCATAGGTGTTGGACATGGACATGTCCTTCGTGTTGTACATGCAAGCAGAAAATATGGGTACGCTAACTATCGTACAAAGGTGTGTTATCAAATGAACTCAAAATGCAACATAGTTCTGCTATCAAACTTCAGAACAGTGAACGACGCGCAACTGAAGTTAGAATGGTACTGAGTTGTCCAACTTCCAGTACGGTAAGCCTATCCATTCTAAAGTAAGTAGCATTAGTAGAGCTTATATAGCTAGGAAGCAATGAACCACTGTAATTTGGACATGTAGTTCATCAGTGCACAGAGTGTCAACTAACGGCGTCTGTCACTTCAAGAAGCAGTATGGCGTGCTATCATTTTCCATGTTCCATGCATTCATACGCAACACTACCTTCATTATGTGTACGTTTGACCAATATGAATGGAACATGTCTTCGCCAAGAACTATATAAATCCTACATATCAGTACGCATGCCATTCCTATAACAAGTCTTTTGAACGTCCAAAATCTGTACATGTGTACTAGCAGTCTTGAAGAAAGAGGACTCTGTTTATGTACAATACCTGAATTTGTAGTCACAAAATCTTCTTGAACCGCGCTAAACACCTTCCAAATTCAATGTCCAGAATTCTTTCGATCATACTGCAAGCAAGTAGTACACACATGTCACAAGTATTTTAGCAAAATCTGAAATCTTCTATGGCATGCGCTGCGTACATGAGAACTTCTCAAGCTAGACACTTTCACATGAAATGTTGACTTCATTGCACGCGAAAGCACATACCTTCAATTGTGTTCCTACGATGTAACGGTATCGTGTAGTTACATCATCAACTGCTTGTGTCTGTTTCATGTGCTCTGCATATTCCCTCGGAAAGTTCACTGCAAATGCAAGTCAGACAATAGACGCTGTTTGAAGAGGCGCAGTAGTGGACAAAACCTACATTCAATAAACATTGTCTTGTAGAGGAGCGCATGTGGCGGCGACGCAGACACACAGTTACAATTTCCCGCACAAAACAATGAAACATAAGGCAAGTCAGCGCGTCAAAGTAACTGCGCATTGTGCATATACACATTACAAATTCACACGTTAGTGTCCAGTAAGTGCATGCTGACCTACTTGATCGTAGACAGTGGTCATTCCGCGATTGCTCAACCGTTGCAATCCACTATGCACAACTTCAATATCATGACGAACACAATGCACTTCCAACTGACGATCAGATATATGTATACCTATTATACAATGACAATGTGGAAATGAACACAACATGTACTAAATACACTCTTGTTAGTCAGTGTCATGCTCCAAATGTACACAAATAACATAGTCCAAAGCAATATAGAGCGCGGTCTTCCAGCAGTACAACACGGCTGAAGTCCTCCTGTAGTCCTGAATTGTCATCAAAGTTTGCAGAAAAGCAAACTATCACTCCACATTGACATCAGAGAACTTGCTAAAGGAATGCATGGCAATGCCCAAATCACAGTACTCGTAATCGACTAATTCATGGCAAGAAATAGAGGCTTCAAGAATTTATAATGGCCACTGTGAAGGACAAGCGGAATTCAATGTCTTCCCTCCTCCAATTGTGTAGTTCTTTGTCTGCGCTCCCAACATAGAATTGACGAACCTCCTGAGGCTACTTAGTAGTACATACAACATACCGACAACAAGTAAGACTTCTTCATGAAAAAATGCAGCAACGTACTTTGGTCTGGTCATTGGAAGTTGTCAGTTTCCAATAATGATGATTCCACAAATTTATTGACAAAGCAGAGTAGTTTCTCCGCCGCTACATTGCAGTAACTACCATGTTTTTGGAATACATAAAGACGTCATACCACCTGCAGCAGTGCAGCCTGCAACTCAATTTCTGTAATGCTATTTCTGTATACAATTCCTCATACTCAGGAAAGTAAGAACAATTATTGCACTCTTCATACTATAGCTGAACAATTCATATAACTCAGAGTTGGCATTTATTTAAGCAGACATACCTTGCCTTACTGTTCATGTACTATATGCTGTGCTTCGGCAATTTGTGATTTGTCTTCCAGTGCAGTCTGTATCATTCGCATGACTTACAAATCCTACATGGACAAGTATGAAAAGGTGACCAATAAGTGAGTCACATTTCCATTGAAGTGATTCTGCGTTTGTCATACGTGAGGGACTTGAAGTATGACAGCACTCTCTCCGTACATTTGCACACCACATTTGTGAAGGTCACCTTCCAAGCGAATGCACGTCAGTCATTTCCATAGACTTCACATACACTATAAAGCACACACTTCATTAGCAGTATACCATTGAATACTTCATGGACAGAAGAAAACATATCTTGCAAACTACATTACATCTCTTATAACCTTCTATGAGCGCCTAGACTACTTGAATGCATTTCAGTGTGATGATACAATTAAAAACCCTATGAAGTACAAAATACTGAAGAAGTATTTGATACTAATTTGAGGGAACGCCCTCACCCCATTCATATACGTCCAATATGTACAGCTACACTGTTGAACATGGACATCTTGTATCTGCAAAAGCACAACAATTTTTTCATGAAAGTGTACTTCAAAATTCAACGTCTGATTCCACTATGTCACAAACGAAAGGACTAGACAATGACTACTACTTCATAACTACATAGAGGAGGCACTGTCGACACGCATGAGAAGACGCTCACAGTTGCACTCGTTACGAATGATGGCAAATACATCATCCTTGCTTCCTGGAAGTGTTCACTAGCTAGTCTTACACTTTGAAAATGATTTTTTGGGGGGGAATCCATCATGCAAATGCACTATACAAGCATTGGAAGTACTAAGTACTAAGCGTCACGCAGCATGCATAGTAGTATGGACCGCAGTGCTTCACTACCGTCCCAAGAAATAGCTCTTCTGTAAATTTGACTCACTAAGCGTGCTTTCTCATTCACAATATGCTAATTAGCATCCTCATATTCTATTTGTCCTCAATATAGTTAAATGAACAGCATGACGTACCAGAAACGCAGAAGAGAAGCCATGTCATGGAACGCTGAAGTGGCTACATGTATAGTGACTAAATACATGAAGCGTGGTACGTACAATGTCGTGTTTGTTGCTCACAACGCACTATGTAGGTGAACAAAGATAGACATCAAACATTCAGAAGGAAAACAGGAGCATTGGACATGTTCCACGGCACTACAAACATTTGTAATGAAAGGAACAACGACAATGCATGTTTGAATAGGGCACAGTATAATAATCACAATTCCAACAGTATTTGCTCTATTTATATTCCGTTCTCCTCACTGAACACATACACAAGTTCATTAAAGCAAAACAAGAAATATGATAGGCTATGCCATTAATATTCATGTACCACAAAATGCGTCCTAAATGTGTTTCACCTGCTGCACATAAGTAATCCATCCCAACGCTTGAACAAACAAAACTTATGCACATGACTATTGGTCAACGGAAGTTTTGCTGTACAGTCCCTCATATTCCGCCTTCAATGAAAGTCCACATGTACCGGTAAGTCCTTCACATATTGCAACTTCATAGCTTTACGGTCAGCTCTCCTAATCAACAAAACGGTAACCATTTTTGTAGACAGAACACACGTGTCATGATGAAGTGTCTTCAAGTTCAACGACAACTTCTCACATTGACGACCATTGAAGTGCTTGAAAGGTTTGCAAACGTGAAGTGCCGTTGCTCATTTCCTCTTCACCGGTTCGCCTTTTCTACCCACAGAAGCCTGCACTTCCACAATGGAATAAGAAGCATTAGCATGCACCTGTGATGAGCATCAGTGCATGGAAAACAGAAGAAAAGACGCCTTCATCTATGATCGAAGATATGAAGATGGAATAAGCGTCCATATGAATAACCTTCTGTGGCGACTCTACTAATTTGGATGCGGCTGCCCTTTTCAATGTAGCAGGCTTTGGAGTTCTCAATGTAGCATTCATCTTTGCAGCAACCCCTTTAGACTGAGTCTGAACTGTGCGGCTTGGGTATAAAGGCGAATCCCTTGCGTCTTGTAGTGGTGGGTCATCCTACATGTGCATAACCTTATTTGATGAATACAATTCGTTGCAAGAATGACTTTATGTACAAATGGGTACAGTGAGTCATACTAACACGCTGACTATGCTATTTACATTGAAATATTTGCTAATGTCAACATTGCATGCACATGGTCTGCACTGTAAGGTTCCAACGTCGTTCCTTTCACAAGCGACCATGAAAACTCAGCCATGATGCATTGATGCGACAAACTAATTTCACGAACTCGGAAAGAAGAAGATGGACCCTTACAATTCTTTGGGAAAGAAAACGTGGCACCAAACATGTTGTACAAGCCTGTTGCAGTCTTGGTCAAATGCCAATAGCTATGAATGACTTCAACTAAAACAAACATGGTACATGTGCAACAGCTCTAAAATGGAACGTTGCAATATTTCAAAGCACAGTTGCACTTACCTTGGGCAACATCGCATTCTCTTCGATGGGGACATGTAAATCCATTGGATTACCAACTACCGTTACTTCAGGTAGTGCATACACATCATCGTCTTGAACGACCTTTTCTTTTACGTTTTCGTGAACTAGCGTCTGCAAGGAATGGACGGCTTCTTGGATGGGCTTCTCAATTGGAGCACCTACTACTTCGGTGGACTCCATCATTGGAGTCCTGGAGAGGACCTCTTTTGGTTGTGCCACATTTTCTGCATTGCCGTCCCCAGTGTTTACACCCTCTTGGATTTCCTCGTCACCAGCACTCTCCAGAAGTGCGTTCATTTCAGTGGAGGTGAACGTAGTGTAGTCTTTGGAAATAGGTTGTCCATCGTCTGTGTTCTCCACTAATGCAGGCTGATGGAACGTTGTTGAAGGTATGCTTCCATTGTCAGAACGACAGTTGAGGACATCCATGAGCAACGCCTCCAATTGTTGCTGCGCTGCATCAACTTTGGATTGGTGAAGCACCATTGATTGCTCCATGACATTCAAACGTTTGTGCACTTCTTCAATGTCTGCTACAGGATCAGCGGGCCCTTTTCGCTTCTCCTCTTCTTGGCGGGTGAACTCTAAGGCAACCGCTGCCTCGACCTCCGCAGGAAGAGGAGGTCTTTTCTTTGACAAAGTCTGTACAACCAAAATAGAAGGCAATGACACATATTGTCAAAAGCATACATCATGTCAATCAAGTCTGCAATGTGTTGCTCGCAAAATTATTTTCAGCAGGGATGTTTTCCAAAAGCCATTTCTAACATCCTTCTACACTATATGACTACAATTTCAAACATGAACTCACCAGTTGCACAAGCATGTCTCTCTCAATAGCCTGCAGCTGTGTCACCCTGGAGCCCTTGCTTTTGGAAATGGAGCGCATGTGCTCTGAAAGCTGCTTGGATTCCTCCGTTTTTCGCTTAGCACACAACACATTCCATTGCTCAAGGTCAACGTCAGCGGGTCTCTTCTTACCAGCATCAATGAGCTGGTTCACTTTCCAACGCGCATGAATCAAGGCCTTTGTGATAAGCGGCCCCAGCCAGTGGTCACTAATCTTTGCGCATAGGCCGACAAGACGCCACTTTGAGAGCACAATTGCAAGTGTTACAAAACGCAATTACTGCAAAGTATTGTGTCCTACAGAATTGAACCTCTGGAAGCTGTGACATCCATGCTAATGACTGTCTTCACTACCTGAGTCTGAGAACGTTGAAATAGAAAAACAAATGCACGTTGCTCGCATGACTATCTGCCATGGAAGTCCCACGGGGAGGCGCACAATTGAACATTGCACGTTGTGTACTACAAGTGACTTCCATAATAGCATTGTTGTAGTATCCAATAGCTTGTAGGAAGGACAAGGTAAGCCATACCTGCGTATAGTCTTTCATATAGACGTTTTCGGTCCACTTTCTCTTGTTGGTCCCAGCCCATTGTCACGTCCAAATCGGCAGCAAACAACCGGACGTCCTCCCGAAGTGTTTTCATCATTTTTCCATGTGGAAAACCTATGTCGTCCACCATGATGGGTTTCTTAATGACCTTCCCACTGAGGTCCACTAGTTGTTGCACGGGCACCTCTGTCTTCCTGTCATCGTCACTTGAATTCTCATTGTCTTCATCGCTCTCCTCTGCACTCTCAGATGGGAGGCTGCATATTTACACAGAATATGATTTAATACATCCTTACCTTTATTTAACTATGCGCAGGCTTGCCCTTCTAAGTACTGGACAACATTCTGAGAAAAGGAAAAGCATATCTCCCAAACGCCGGCCAACAGTGCAAGGTAATTGTTAGACCTTTCGTGAAGAGGAACTGACGCTGAGGACGTCAACACTGATGTTGAAGTTGACGTTCACATGTCCAACAACGACATCATCTTGGACGTCATTGGAAACATGAAGGACGTCACTAGAAACATGAAGGACATTCACAATGACATAGACGATGACGTCCACGCCAACACAGACAATGTTTACTTCCATCTCGAGTAATGAAACACAGACCCCATGTGGACAGGAAGAATCCAAAGACAATGTAAATGTACCTATGAACAATGACAACAACGTTTGACAAGACAAGCAAAATGCACACATGCATGGTTGACAGAGATGCCAGACACGCACCTGTCATCTGCGGCTATGGCGTGTGCTTGTTCCCTTTGCATCAAACGTTGATCTTCTTCTTCTGATGACCGCTCTTCCACGTCGAACGCCTTCCGCTTCTTAGGCCTTGCTGTCGACGCAAAAGAGACGGACTTTCCTTTCCCTTGGGCACTATTCATTGGCCGCTTGTCATTTAAGCGCTTACTTCGGACTTCACCGACAAGACGCACTTTCATGTCCTTCAGCGGCTGCTGAAATTCTTCATCTGTATCACTATGTCCCTGCACATGTGCTTGGGAAGCAAGCGTAGTGCGCTTCATGGTACTGCCACGACGGGGTCCCATCTTAGATCATATAGACGTCGACCTTACAAAGTTGCGGCAGCCAACCTAAAAAAAAAAAAACTTTCAAGCTTACAAGCAAATTGTTCAAGATGTCACTTCCCTTTACTACTGAAATTATTTTCTGAAACAGCGTATGCATGTAGCGTGCAGGAATATTACCTCTGCCTGCCCAACAAAGTTCCAATTTATTTGGAAGTACACATCGTTCATGGATAACTTACAAATAAGGAAAAATATGACATACTGGTCATTTATATGTAGCACTAACCCCTGTGCTTAGGAACAACAAGAAAGCGTGAAATATAGTGTGCAACAAGTTGAAAGCTATTCTTTGCAAGCGGACGACGAAAATCACATAATTGACTTCAAAGTACAAATTCGGGTACCCTTTTCTGGGGAAAGGATTACTATGTACATGCTCATGTACTATTCATTAAATCCTAAGGCTACTACAATTGCAAGAACCGAATTTGACAAAAGCACATGCGCATGTACACTGCGTACGATGCAGCAGTGCAACAACAATAGACACTGTGGAGAAGAAGGGACAGATCAACCAATTGTGCAAGACTAACAATTGAATGCCTCACCTTGTGTGGAAGAAAAGAAATTGAAGATGAACTGAATAGGACTCTTCTGTACTTACGGAGGCGGACGTCCTCTAGCAAGGTGCAGCACAATGTTGCAACAACAATGGAAAAAGAAATGGCGTTCTGAGAAACATGTGTGCATGACAATGTATATAGGAATACATCCTATGCAGAAGCCTACAACACCGTAACTCCTATGACCGCGGGGCCTATTACCGTGTATAGGTGACCACTACAAGCTATGCTGTAGTACACAAATTAAAGAAGACGGCAGTGCATCAAACCATTAATTCGTGCTGTGAACGCTTTCTACTAAGTACTACACAATTACAATGAACTTCAAAGCATGAAAAGTGCGAGGAATGCGTGCTAGGGTTTCAGGGAATGGCGTACCATACATGAGGGTTCAGCGGCGCAGGGCGGCCTCCACGAAATCGACGCAACATTTTCTTTAATCAAGAGGTCAGTCACTCCTACACCATCAAAATCCTCCACAACAAGGCTAGTGCTACCCATTTTCCCTTCCTTGCATGCGAACAATGCAATCTGCTATACAAAGTTGTCGAAAACACGAACAGCTGCATCCGTGACGTGAAAATTAGGGTCCGTCGGCCACGGGGGGACACTCTTCGTATTTTCTGGATACCACGTGCGGCGCTGGGGTATTTTTAGGGGGGGTATTTATTTATTTTTTTGAATTTTCAGGCCCCTATAATTACTTATAAACCCCCCTAGAGCCCATATTATCATGCCTATCTTTACTTATAATACGTACATAGGCTGAATTTATTGGAGGCTATTTTCTTTATAAAGAACAAAACTAATTTAACAAGTAATGAGAATTAAAGTGACAAGATATGCCCTGTACACCCACAAGATTCAACTTTAAGGCAAAAAATGGATGTGTTTACATTAGAATGCATACTTGAAGACAAATACATGCACAAATGCTAAATAAAAGCAAGACATTACAAATGACAAAGTAATGAAAGAGTTTAATGTACAAAATGTATTAAAAAACACAAACATTACAAATGAAAAAGTAATGAAAGAGTTTAATGTACTAAAGGTGTTAAAAAACACAACATTACAAATCATTTACAAGAACTATGGCAACAAGCTGCAGTTCTAAGCCATCCAACACATGTGAAAAAAAATTTAGAGTCTATGACACAAATGTCTACTTGTACATGAGACTCATAGTCACCCCAAACCAATTGGAGAAGTGATCAGCTCCTTCACTCCTACAACCATGTTCTGCAAATCCACCAATCATCACATTCCAAGTGATTACACTGCACCCCATAAATCACAAGTCACAAGTCTGATTGACAAAACCAGCAGCCTCTCAGAAAACAGTCATGCATCAAAAAAGATGCCACACTTCCAATACATGTGAACAAGTGCATCCCTCACACACAAATGTGACTGAAGTCCTCCTTTCAGCTCTACAAGGCCCCAAGATGTGCACATGCATTCAAAAAAATTGCATAAGGAATAGCATTTGGTTTAGGGCCAACCGGTTGCACTTGAAGAAGCACTTCAACTGGTTTGTGCCCACAGCCATGTTCAGCGACTCCACCAATCCTCACGGTCCATGCAATTCATGCGATCCTCCACAACTCATCCTTCACTTGTGCATCATCCACACTTGGAAGATCTGTCTTCGCCCGCAGCACGCAGGGGCAGCACATAAACATGTCCAGGCATGTCGCTGAAGGATTCCATCCTCTGCGGAACTCTGATTTGATCATCGTTGTCCCAGAATTCGAATGGCCATTCGAGCGCCGCTTTGTCCTCCAGACGCAGCCTCAAAGACGCGTAGGTTTCATCGGCTGAAACCTTCACCTTGCTGTACAGAGTTGCAACACCGAAGTCTTCCTCCATCGTCCATAGCTTGATACAAGTCGCCATCTCGTTCAACAAGTACCGCTGCAAACAACCCTAAACCCAAACAACCCCTCCACAAGCAATAGCAAACACCTTCGTCACGCTGCCGTGCCGTGAACACGAGTCCAGAACAAATCGCAGGCATACAGAACCCCCGCCCGAAGATTCCCCAGCACCGTCGTGAACACACTAGCAGAAAACACACCCGCACAAACAAACACACCCGCACAAACGAACACACGAACAACACCCGCACTCCGTGACGCCGCTGACCTGAACACACCACCACAATTGATCGCGCACAAACGAGCAAGCTAAAACAATCCCGAACACCATCCTCCACGCTGGTGAACCTTGCACACCCCAGCAGAACTGATCGCGCACCCCGCAAAAGCAAACCCCGCACCAGACAGAACTGATCGCGCACACCGCAAGAGCAAACCCCGCACCAGGCAGAACTGATCGCGCACCCCGCAAAAGCAAAACCCCGCACCAGGAATCGGTGATCGCGCACCCCGCAAAAGCAAACCCCGCGCCAGGAATCGGTGATCGCGCACCCCTCAAAAGCAAACCCCGCACCAGGAATCGAGAACACCTTTGTCACGCCGCTGACCCCAAAACAGAATTCCACAACTGATTGCGCACAAACAACTGGTCGCGCACAAACAACTGATCGGGCACAAACAACTGATCGCGCACACACAAGCAAGCGCCCCCGCACAAGGAATCGCCGACCCCTTCGTTCACCTCCTCACCCTAAGCCCACCACCAATCTGATCGCGCACCCACAACCAAGCGCATGCCATCCCCAAGAGCAGCCTCCACGGTTCAGCCGAAGAACTGATCGCGCGAATCGGAAACACCATCTCCACGCTGCCGTCCCTCTACAAGCAGCAGAACTCATCGCGCGATTAACCCTAAACCGCACCCAGATTGCAAACAAATTCGTGAACACACGCTGCCGTCACTCAAGAAGCTGGAGAACTCATCGCGTGATTAACCCTCAACCGCACCCAGATTTGCAAACAAATTCGTGAACACACGCTGCCGCGCCTCCCTCCCAACCTCGAAATTATCGTTCGCGCCTAAACCCTAGCAGTAGTCGTTAAACTTAACAGACAGAACAGATGGAAACTACCCCATTCATCGACTGACTACAAGATATGTTGTAGTTATACTTCAGATTTGTATAGTACCTGTATCTTACTAGTACTGTAGCATAACCATAACTGAACCTAGTAAATAGAATTCCTTGGATCCTATTCTTTGGCCCCTATTTTACATTTAAAAAATAATTAATGGACCATAATTTTCGGGTATCTATTTTACTTATAAAAGACATGTCACTTTTTAAGTCCCCTTCTTTAAATGTAAAATCTTTATAAATTTTACCTATGATGAATTAAATCCACCCTATTTTTCGCCGCAGGTCACTTTGTAAAGCGCGGGGAGTGTCCTCCCCTAGCCGTCGGCAAAGGTACATCATCCTCGCAAATAGCCAGTGCGTTGTCATGTTGTAGTGCACAATTCACAGCCATAGGGAACCTGAAATAATCCTCTATTGAAAAGCAAGCGCGCTTCTTTGATAGTGTTGCACTCTGAAGTGGAATATGTGCAAGGTTGTGTGTCATAGGACTCTGTAAACTGATGCATACATGGACCGCTGACGTGTTCAAGGATTTAAAACAGCACAGTAGCCAAGAATGTCTTCCGTGATGTTCTTTTAGATGTCATGTGCAACGTCCAGTCGTGTAGCATTGTATGTTCATGTGCATTTCTAAAGCATGGTCGACACGTCTGTGCCCGTTGAGGGTATGTGATGTGCCCTGACGTTTACTTTCTTTGGAACATGCAAAGAAAAAAACAGAATGGATTGTGCTGTACTAACATTTCAGCCTGTATAGAAGCATCCTTCAATAGGTTCTTGCAGTAGTTTCTATCAAGTGTAGCCCTGTAGTGAGCATAGGTTGCACATGCTTTCAAACTGAGCATTGTCCATGCTCTATGGTAGCAAGCATCACTGAAATTTTTTATAAACCATTCATGTACGCCCTGTACTTCTATCATTTGAATTCCTGTGGGACATGTCCTACAGAATGTGTCCAAGGTCGTTGAAGGATCGTCGTGAGCTATTGTAGTGGACGCTGCATTTGAAGTCCCAAAGGCCGTCCACTATAAACTCTACTGTTAGGCAGTCTTGTGCACATCCTTAAGTACGTTGCATTGTTTCTGCGACTGCTATACGAAACAATTGCGTCCATGCTAATATGTGAATGACAACGTCTATGGATATGTCGACACTTCTTTAGAGGACATGACCTTCACAGCAGCTATGCAAGACATTTCAACGGGGCTATATGTAGTAGAGAATGGGGAGCCATTGGACGTTGCTTGCCTGGGAGAATATGCACATGCCCATGAAGAATATTGTCCGAAAGACGAAGACAACCAGCTGAGCACGTACCTAGAGGATTTAGTTTCTCATTATAGTATACACATGTACTACGTAGAACATGGTATTCTAGGCGGTATGGAATTCATGCGAAGCACCATTGATGACGTCTACAACCAAAACATGTATTGCATGTCTTGGTTCTATGACGGCTGCTACCCCTTTGACCAATGGGAGCAAGACTATGAAAATTGGTTGTATGAGGAAGTGTTTCTCGCAATGGGGGAAGCAGAGTTCAGAACATCAACTTCATCGCCACGTTGAAGTAAAGCACTTTTGGTATTGTGACCATGATACATGTAGACGGACTACATGAAAGTTGACGTTACTGTATTGTAAAAGCCTGTAGGGTCAATACGTTACTGCTATCATTGCGTAAGTAAGAAGTATTGTCTACAAGAATTTGAATAGGGCGAGGGCCATGTTTGCAGACATCGGTCTCAATTACGGCCGACGTCAGTATTTCAAAATTTGTGTGGACCTCATGGGAGATTGTATAGAACATGAAAGTGTATCACTTTAAAGAAGTTGTATGAGACATCATGGCACATACCATAAGCGGAATTCATTTTCAAATCTCATTGAGAGTATAGCATCTCCTTTGTTATGAAAGCAGCATCCCATGAAGAGTAATACATGAATATTGCAGTGGATTGTGTGTTTGCAAAATGAGCACAAACTATGCAAATATGTGCTGTGCAGATGAATTGCTTGCCGCCTGTGTGAAGACATTAACCTCTTGTATGTGGTGCCGATTGCAGCGGAATTAGCTAGTTATTGAAAAGCAGCACAAGCATGTTGTTTGAGAGCAGTCGTTTTCCGGAATTGGTACGTATATTGCCCTTCTCATGACCATGCCTAGTCAATGATGACATCTGCATACTTGAGAGTCTAACATAGGAAGCTCTATAACATTTTCAACAGTAGTGAATGGTTATTCAATAGTTCGTGGCACGTTCCATAGTTTCACATGGGCGTCGTCGTACAGGGACTCATATGTAAGCTCTTGTTGCACTGTAACAAAGAACCGGGAATGTTGATTGCTAATAATGTCAGTGAAGCATGCATTGAGAAGCATGAGGCATCATTCCAATGTTGTAGAGCTTTAAGTTAGCAATTGGCACAGATAATACTTTCAAGAACAGAGGACAAATTTGTGCCCTGTGAATGTGCCGGACTCGAACTGCAAACTTACCATTTATAGAATCGTTACATTTTGTCATTTACATATAGCGTCTGAGGTAGGTGGGGCAAACAGACGCTATTGTTTACAACGAAATAGTCCAAGTTCTAGGCCGTCACTTGAACATACATTGCTATCTGTATTGAAAATGTGGAACTACAACTGTGAGACTCGATTAACATTGGAAGACTAGTGCTTTTGAAGACAAGTATACACATAATAGAACTTCTAATAATTTCTGTGATTTTTTTGGCGCTATCACATAGAAGAAGTGATGACTACTGGAAAAAAAATGTATTCTTCCCTTCTTATTTGTAGTCCGTCCACTGAGAATGCATTCTGAGCAAGAATACAAAGAAAGTTTTTGAAGGAAGGTTACAGAACTGCACTTCAATTCCATCGTTCCATTATGAATGCAATGATGATTAACTGCAAGAGCGTTTTGTAGAACTACATTCTATTTCTTAGAACAAAACATGTCATTTACTTTAGGGCACATGCATGTACTATTTTAGAAATGTGCAAGTAATGCGAATAGCAACGGACTGAAAATAGTTATTATTGGAATGAAGTACAGAGGTGCTGCACATGGAGTATGCTCTTGCGATTGTCACACCTAGTGAACACTTGGATGTGGCCTATGAATTGCAAGACCTCCACACATGACAATTTCTGCCTCCAGCATGTAGCCTAAGCTACTTCCTACTGAAATGTGTGAACATGTACGTCAAGTTCTTGCATTGCTGAAGTGCGTTTAGTGACAATGTAAACATGATATCAATGTTTATGCGTACACGCAGAACTATATGAATGCCTGTTGATGTTGCATTTGAACTTTGTGCAGTACGGTGCCCTTTGTTTCTATGTCTGCACCTACTGCATTGTACAGTGAAGACGACATCCACAGGAGCACAGTTGCTGAAGTATTGAAACAAAGATGTCAGAATTGCGCAAGCGTGCAACAAGAGTGCGCATCGCCCATGACGGGCGCACACTGCGACACATCCCAGCAAGCGACCTCATTCTACAAACAGAGTTGCGAGTTGCAACGGAGCAGAACGTGCATGCGTTTCTATGTCCCTGCCAAGAGTGTCATGGGGGTTTACGGAAAAGTATTGCAATGATACGCAAACATCTTGCTGCCGTTGGACGCGATCCATTTTTGACAAAGTCAATGATCGGTGGAGACCCACCTAAAGGATACCCTGCTCGCGGGATTTGGGTGGAAGATGTGGCATACGATGACGACATGGTGGAAGACAATGAACCTTCGGATGTTGAGGCCGCTGATGTACTTGATGATGTTGTAGACGATCAGGGGGGGCACTCGTCTATTGATGAAGAGCCTGTGTTAGACGAGTACCACGACGTACAAAGGCAAGTAATGGAAGCCTTTGATCGAGGAGATGCTTTGCATAGGGACACGTTGCTTGTTGACAATGTGCAAGATAGTGACGACACAGAGAGTGACGGTCTAGATGGCTTGGAAGATTTGTACGAGCAAGCGACGACCCCCTTGTATGTAGGCGCAAAGACAAGTGTTGTATCAGCAACTGTCATGATAATGAACATGTGCCTTGTCTTCCGAGTCAACAACAAATTTACAGACGAGCTGCTGCATTATTTATCGGAAGACCTGTTGCCCACTGGAAACAAACTTCCCAGTAGTCATTACGCAGCACGCAAGACGATTCGACAGTTGGGTTTGAACTACCATAATATACATGCATGCCCAGATGGATGTGTGTTGTACGACGGTGAGGACGCAGCACTGGACAATTGCCCGAAATGTCAAAAGTCGCATTGGTTGGAGGGAAGCCATACAATTCCAGCAAAGGTCATTCGGCACTTCCCCTTGATACCTCGCTTGAAGCGCATGTGGCGATCAAGAGAAATAGCAGAGATGCTCACTGGGTACACGAAACATGTCAGTGATGACGACATCATGCGATCAGTAGTGGACAGTCCTGCATGGAAGCACATTGATGAAGATGCTGCCTTTGGCAACTTCGGCAGGGAGAAAAGGAATATGCGCCTGGCTTTAGCATTGGACGGTGTCAACCCATTCAAGTTGAGCAATACGAATTGGTCAACCTGGCCAGTGCTCATATTGATATACAACTTTGAGCCATGGTTTGTAACGAAGAAGTTCTTTATTTCACTATGCATTCTCATCTCTGGCAAGCAGTCACCAACATCAAGAAATATAGGTGTTTTCCTACGACCATTGTTGAAAGAGCTCAATGAACTTTGGGATGGAGTACCAGCATTAGATTTCACGAAAGAGGAGGGTTCTCGACGCTTTCAACTACGTGCGGTGCTTATGTGGACTATTACAGATTTTCCAGCATATGGACTCATTGCAGGTGTATGTTGTAAGGGTTACAAGGGTTGTGTGTCTTGTGGACCACAAACAGATTCACGAATGGCCAAAACTGGTGATGTTTTAGCAAACCGGCGCAGTCGAGGTTCGAAGGTGGTTTACGGCGGTATGCACCGTTTTTTACCACGACATCATCCGTACCGGCGCAACAAAAGGTTCAATGGAAAAGTTGAGCATCGTTGTGTGCCTCCAATCATGTCAACCTTGGATGTCATGCGATATGCTGCATGGAGACAATCGTACCTTGACTTAGGTGGAAAAGAAAACGGAAAAGATGATCCTGTGCATGTCACAGGCGTGAAATTACTACCGGCATTATTTGAACTATCGTATTGGCAGGTACGTTCTGTTCTATCATTTGACAAGTATTATTGTAGATGCCTTCCATTACTTCTGAACATGTAAAGGTTGAACTACTGAACTGTACATCGTATGTGTTCATTCTAAATGAATCGTATGCTCAGCATGTGGTGTTTGCGTGCACATAGTATGAGGACGAGCACTTCCACTGTAGAAATGAAAGAGCATGATGACATTTTAGCAATGCTATTTCAAGTGCTTTCAAGTATGTGTTCTTTACGGAAGTAATGAAGTCATGAAACATGACATATAAAGGCGTTGCATGTGCTTTTGCAATGTCTATATAGAAGGTATGATGTTTTACAGAATGCATGTTACATGGTTTATGACACAGCATCTTCTAGCCCCACACATTCTGGATGTCATGCACTGCGAGAAGAATTTGTGTGAGAACATTTTGAAGACTATTCTGGGTATGAATGATAGCGCTGGAAGTCGACAAGATGCAGAGGACTTGCATGTGCGTGAAGAAATTTGGCTGCAACCAGGAAGGCGGCAACAAGAAGAGTTCTACCTGCCACCAGCACCTTATGTACTAAAACCAGAGGAGCGCAGGGAGTTTGTACAGATCATTACCAACATCCGCACACCAACAAACTACGTGGGTTCCATTCACAAGCACTTGAAAGATGGAAAATTGCAATATATGAAAACTCATGACTACCATGTACTAATGCAACAGGTACAAGCATGCCATCTATGAAATGTATTTTTGAAAAATATTATTCCAGAAGTAACTATGAATATGTTGTACGTGTATTTTTTCATGTCTTAAATAGTATAAATACTTCTCAGGAATAGTTGTTTGAAGACGGTGCAATGAACACATTTTTATATGTAGACATGCTATGAAACACCTACGAAGACAAAGAACATTTTATACCACATGCAGTTGCACGTGAGTACAAGTAAAAATGTAACGTACTTGCAAAATGAAACTTTCATACCAACAACACATTTGTCAATGACAACGTTGTTACTATAGTGCAGACGTTCACATTGAATATTAAATATTAATTGTCTATTTCTGTGTGTTCTGTAGATACTTCCAGTGGCAATTCGAAATGTGTTGGACGAGAATGTTCGCTTAGCCATCATTAAAATCTGCAGAGTTTTCCAAAAACTATGTGAGAAAGAGGTTCATTTGTCAGAACAAGACGAATTGTTGCAGAATGTCGTCATAGCGACGTGCATGTTGGAGAAGGAGTTCCCGCCGACATTTCTCAACATTATGTCACATCTTCCAGTGCATCTTGTCCAACAATTATTCATATGCGGTCCTGTTCATTGTCGTTGGATGTATCCCATTGAGCGTTACATGAAGACACTGAAGGACCATGTTCGTACACTAGCACATCCAGAGGGAAGTATTGCAGAGGGTTACCGAATGGAGGATGCATTAGGCTTCTGTACAGAGTATTTGAAACAATATAGGGGAACAACGCACCGCGTTTGGGATCGCATGGAAGATGCAAGCATGAATGATGAGGTCTTGCGTTCAAACGAGAGGAGAAAGCGCAAGTTAACAGACGACGAGCGCCAGTATGCACACGCTTTTGTTCTTGACAATGCAGCTTCATTGGAACCTTTCCGACAGTGAGTGTTCCTTCTTGAAAATGCATGTTCTCATGTGCTACAACAACAGAATTGCATTATTGACAGTGCTGAAATGATTTCCAATTTTTTAGCATGGACAAGTTCTTGCACATGTACACTGTTTCCAAAGGAAACATGAAAGGAAGTATTGAATGTTTCTTAATCTTCAAAGAGTAGATAACTAGTCTTAGTAAAATGGAACATTTGCAGTTGTGTCAGATATGTGGTCATAACAAAGTATTGGACGTACATGTGGATAGTCCTCCATATTCAAGTTATGCTAGCGGTACTGATGTTTGAGTACTCCATGCAATTGCAAGCAATACGTTCTAGCAAAAGGACAAAGATGGGCAGCACGGGAAGCCTTTCGTCAACAATTACGCCGAGGTCGTGCTGTACAAGGCGTTAGGTATCCGCTTGAATTGAGGGACTTGCCATGCTTTGCAGATTGGTTGCATTCGCTACTGAAGAATGCATTGCGTGCCGGTGAACACATAGACGCCGACATAGCGCAATACGCACAACCACCAGAGAGGTATGCCGTTTCACATAGGCACATGCACGCATTTGAAATGCATTTACGAGTTCGAAGTTCCGAAGATGCCCTTGTTACAAGATACTCAGGTGTTGCAGCAACCTTTACACGTCAACTATGTTGGGGTCTTGTAAATGGGATGCCAACAGAGTGCACCGATGACTACATGGGATATATAGAAGAAATCTTGGAATTGGATTACCGAAATCATTGCACAACAGTCATGGTATGTGATTGGGTGAAGGCAAGCCGTGACATTCGGTATCCAACCATTCAACGCGATCATTATGGCTTCAGCATGGCGAATTTCAACCACATGGATGGCAACATGCATGCTGACTCCTTTGCATTCCCCCTACATTGCCAACAAGTGTTCTTTTCAGACAACCCACATAGACAAGGTTGGAAGATTATATGTAGGACTGATGTCAGAGGTAGACGCGGTGAGATACAATATGCAGAATCCACTCCAAACGTCATCCATGTAGACCACGATGATGATTTCCTGGGTCTCCAGCCAAGAATGTGGGACAATGAGCCTACGAGAGAGGCGCTGATAGTAGGCGGTCAGTACATTAGAGTTGCAGTAGGTACTGCTACTGAAGACGGCAATCATGTTCATGACAACGAATGATGACATAGAAGCACGGCAAAATTACTATTCTGTAGAACATCATGAAAACACTTGCGTTATTATGCATCTTACATATATGTATCTTGAAGAACATTGGACAGCAATTCATTGTGTAAAGTGGACATGCAAATATATGTGTACGTGCTTCAAAGAGCATTCACAGGAACGCGTACATTGAATATTCCAGGACATCCAATAGCTCAGTCTTGTTTGTTCATATTCACATGCGTGTATGACTCATGAGTACATGAAGTACTTTAGTAATATTGTGCATACATTAATGTATTGAATACAAACATGTATTGTTCGGTGAGACAGCACATGCGCATGTCATTACTATACATGGTGCACGAAGGCATGCCAAAAACTAAGATGCGCAATGAACAGGACATGGTTCTTCACTTTTGACATGTACAGATTTTGGTTGTTGGATTCGTATCTTCTTTGCCGAAGAGAAGAAGCACATCATGGACATCCTTGTAGACCGTAGTTTCCAAAACTGAATCACATGAAGGCATATGACATACAGTAGCAAAGCTATGGCAAACCAATATTGTAATTGTGGAGAACACCACTTCTTCCAACACCATTGTATTGTGGATGACACAATACCGAACATCTGAAACATTGTCTTTTATACATTAACTATTCTGTGTACAAAGCTAACTACCTTCCACGCATAGAAGCAAAAAATGAACGTTAAAGTGCTTTCCTTTGCATCAGGAAATTCCATCTTCAGCAAACGGACGTCTACACCTATGTAATTCATATATTAGTAGATTCTTCTATTCTCATTGTGGAATAGGAACACTATGAATTGCAGTTATGAATTTTTGGTACATGAAAGTCAAGTTTTCCATCATATTTAATGTACAATGTCCACACGTATGCTTGTGTACGATAACATTAAATCCAACTTGAAGAGTATGCTTCTGACATTATGTGTACGTTACATGTTTGTCGAAAACAGCGCAACAACAACATGGGTGTGTACGGTGACATGAAATAGGGATTGTTGTATTTTAAAGGAAATTCTAATTTGTGGTCATTCACCGACCAACAACTACGAAGATGTGGACAATGGAAGAAGCTAGTGAGAATGTTATTCCACAATTGTTGTCATGCACGAATTTCGGAATAATTGAGACCCGCAAGGAGATTAAATGAAGGTACACATTCTAGTTTCATCAACCTTGGTGTGCCCAACGCATTTGTACAAAATTCATACGTGTACAAGAATAGTGCCGTGCATTGCAACAGCCTCCTTAATGCCAAGAATGATTTTCTTACTATAACGCTGGAATGCACAATAGTTAGAAGAGAAGTGAATAGGAGTTGACATAATGTACTAGAAGGCTTTTTGTTTAAAGTGCTACAATGGTTGTACAACCATGGAATTTTGCACTGCAAACAGAGGAACATCACATACATTAAATACAGTGCTACATTTTTTAATTGTAATTGTTTTCTATAACAATTTACAAATGTACACAACAATTACAGGGATCACATCTTCATGAAACATACTAAAAACATTTGAAACAACCTATTTATGAAGCGCTAAATACTATTGAATTATAGTACCATATGTTCAAATGTGCTACTTGCGGAAAAAAGAGAATAAAATTGAATGCGGCATGTAATTCATACTTGATAATTTTATGATATTGTGGCATTAATCCCTAAAGGACCATTGTCCGTTCAGGAGCCAAATGTGTTTTCAGGCAGGTACCTACAGATTCAAATTTTCTCTACATTTTTTGAAATTTTTTTTGGAGGTAGAAAAGTTAATGAGCTTCATGGGAATATAATTTTCTTCAAAATTGGTGACCAGGAACAATAGTTATGACCAAATGAGCTCAAATAAGGGGAGGGTGGGCAACTCGGGCAGCCAAAACAAATAGACAAAATTTGGTATTATTAATATTATTTTTTCTCTTAGATTATATGTTTGTCTATCTGGAAAGCTTTGATTCATTTCATTTGGATATGTTATGAAAAAGTTTTGGACATTCTTGTTTTTTGGGCTATTAGAGGATCTTCTTGGAAAAATTAATTTGTAGGATTCATTTGTGAATGCAATTTTTCAAATTTTTTTTTTTTTTTGGCATGGTATGATTTACTTGCTACAACAATCTCACCATTGCATTTAGTGCATTTCAATTCCATCTACAATATATGAATATTATAGATTTTCCTTCTATCTCATACCTACTTGTACTTAACAATTTTGTTAAGAATGATTATTATTTTATTTATAAATTATCTTTTTAATGTAGCCTCAATGCAATTCTCCACTACAGATATTTAAAGCTCAAAACTTTGTAGTTAAAAAATTTTAAGTTAAAAATGTTCAAAGTCAAAAAATCTAGTCCCGCAATGTGCTGAAAAATATGTTTTTTCCACTTTAAACGCAGATATCTTGCAAAGTTGCAATCTAAGCGGTAAAAAATCCTGAAATTTTCTCCACACACTCTCATACAAGTTAGGTGTGAGATCCTATGGTTACATATGGAAAAGAATTAATTTTTCAATTTTGTTTACTCCTTGTTATAGGTATGGCAGTTTTGAGTGTTTTCTGGCAGAGAAAAGGCCTTGGTCCTTTCGGGGGTTAATGAATGGCGTTCCACTATGTTCTTGACATAGGAAAAAGCCTCTTCAAGAAAATAGGGAGAAATTGCGTCCAAAAATAATTCTACAAACCAAGCTAAAAGATTCGCGAGTGGAAAGAGATATTATATCAAGAATAGAACTATAGAACTTGTAAATGGCTTCGGCAAGGTATATTGTAAATTTTAGAAAAGCATATGAGAGTAGGGCCCACGAGGTGCAGCTTCATTCATCTATATTGTTTTTCATTTTGAAGAACCCTGGAAGTGGCCCCTGTCCTTTATTTTCTGAAGCTGGGCAGACTTTTACCTCAGCCGGAACTTACCGTCTCTTATTTACCTCCTCTTAACTGAAGGCACATGCCAACGTGGCAGCTTCCAATTTCTGTCGACGTCCACCAAAACATCTCTCTATTCAGAAAAACATCCACTCCAACATAGACGTTTCGTAGAACATGGCTATGTTCTTCTGCTGACATCCATGCGTTCTCTACAACATTGCACTGAATTCTGACTCCCTCGCTGGAAATGCAAACTTCTGCTTCTTGTTGTAAATAACAAGCTTGCTGTAGTCTAACGTCTAGAATAACAGGGGCTCCTACTAGTGTTGACAACAAATTAGCCATTCCACAACATCTCTACCAACTAAGACACAAACATCCTCTTCATCTAACTAGCATTCTAATACTTGAACATCACCACCATCATTCACACCCACAAAAGAAGAAAATATGTAGCCAAATTGAATTGGGATGCACATTGGATACGCATGACATCCAAATTGAAAACTAAAATCAAATAGGATCCAAAACTAGTGGTTACTAGCCAACAAGTAGACCACCTAAATACCCGCTAACTACCAATTCGGAACTAACTCACAATTAGCCTCACATGAGGCCTCACATCCAACTTGGATAAGATCCCACTCCTAGTTGGCACACTACCACTTAAGTACCTTTAGCTCCCTATTCCACTTGCCAAAACTACTTCCCAAAATCACCAAGTTGGACAATGAACTAAGAATCAACCTGTCAAAATGGAATAAAAGCATCCTTAACCCCTGAGCGCCCAGTCTATGTTCACAAAAATCCAAGTCTTTCTATACTCATTCCAATTAAACTATCACCTAAAAAAAGATCTACACTAATTGACCATACCGATTGATAGTAGAGACATGTCCAAAGATACATGGAGAAGGACACGTCCTTTGACCGTACCATTGAAAAGATTATAAGAGTCAAACAAGGACATCTTTCTAAAATGGAGAGGCCATATTTTGTCCCCTCAGGCACTTAGGGGTTAACCCCTAAAGTCCCATTGTCCCCTCGGGGGACAATTTGGAATTCGAGCATGTTCCTATGGGCTGAAATTTTACCCTAATTTTTTGAAACTTTTCTTGAAGATAGAAAAGCTGATAAGCTTTATGGGAATATAATTTTTATTTCAATTGGTGCCTGGAAGCAAAAGTTATACCACAAAAAGCCTAGAACTGAACTCGGTGGGCAACACAAAAAATATTGCAAAAATTCAATTTTTTTTTTTTAAATCCTCAAAGATTATGTTTTTGTCAACATCTAAAGCTTTGATTCTTTCCATTTTGATTAGTGATGTGAAAGTTATGAATAATCTTATTTTTCAGGCAATCTAAGCATCTTTTTGAAAAAAACCCGTATAGGATTCATTTCATAATGCAATTTTCAAATTTTTTCAATTTTTTTTTTGAAAAGGTTAAGTTTGCTTGATAGAACAATCTCACCATTGAAATTATTGTATTTCAATACCATCTAAGAGCTATTAACAATTTAGTTTTTCTTTCAATCTTGGACCTACTTCTACTTGACAATTTTTTAAAGTATGAAAATTAGGTTGTTATTTTTTGAATTTTTTTTTCAAGACTCCCAACTCAATTCTTCATCACAATGAATTTTAAATTCAAATTCCACAGTGCACATTTTTTCCACAAATAGCAATCAAAGTCATCTAAAATTGCAGTCTAGTATTAAAAAAAACTTGTTTTTTCAGTTTAAAATGCTCCTATCTCTCAATCTGTACGGTCAAACTTCATGAATTTCTTACCACATAATCTTGAACAAGTAATGTTCAAGATCCTACGGTTCAGTTCAAAAAAAAGTATTTCTTTTGTTTTTTTGGACAAACGCAGTAGAAATGGCAGTTTGAGTGGTTTTTGACAGAAAAATGGTCTTGGGCTTTTAGGAGTTAACCCCTAAAGAACCAAGCTGTGTTTTTTGGCAAGGGTAGGTACATGTGACTAGAGATTTTTATATTTCTAGCCCAAAATTTAACCGAAGGTGTGAACAAGGAATATCTTTTATGTGCACTAAATTTCAAGACATTTGAAAATATGAGTCAAAAGTTATGGCCTAATATGTAGTTTGTTTTTTAACTGGGGCAGTCCGGGCAGATATGAGAAGTCACTTTTTTCAAAAACAAAAATTCGAAATTGGTTTACTAGATTTATATATTCAATAGAAAGCCTTAAATCATTTCATTTTGATTAGTGAGATGAAACTTGTGAGGTGTTTTAGTTTGTAGGCAATTATGGAGACTCTACTCTAAAATAAACTTTGAAGTCCTATATTTAATTCAACTTTCAATATTTTGGGGGAAAAATAAAAAAAATTAGGTGTAAATTGTTTATTACAACAATACAACCATTGGGATAGACATTTTAAAAATAAATAAATCCTTAACAATTTAGTATTTTGAATCATCCTCTAGATACATCTTTTCTACTTACTATTTTTTTCCTACATTTGATACAATTCCAAATGATCTAAAAAATTTCAAGCATGTGGCCAACTTGCCTTGAAGAATAAATCCAAAGAAGCACCACCGTTTTGGACATTTTGTCATACAAATGTGACCTTGTGAAGTGTAGCTGCCCGTTTTTTTGCATAGCCTCTAAAAAGACTTCCATCACTTCAAATGCTAAGATCTTGCAATCTACATGGTAGAATTTTTTGAAATTTTTTCCAAATCTTTTTAATCTATTGTACTACAAGATCCTATAGTTACATGTGTCCAAAAATGATATTTTTCAAAAATTTGGTACTTGTGCTAGAAATGGCAGTTTAGGAGCATTTTTGGTGATAACATAGTCAAGGAACTTTAGGGGTTAAAATGCACACAAAACCCAAAATAAATATGTCTAGGAATTCTACACTTTTTTTTTAGATTTCAATTCAAAAATTTGAATATTGGTATTTAATAGATTTCACTAGTTTAGGAATCTTTACAATTTCATAGGTTTTAAAATTTCTGGGATTTAAATTTTTATTTTATTTCTATAGACTATAAACATCTACACACTGTAGAAATTTTAAAATTCTATTAACAAAACTCATTGCACAAAGTACAACTTCCAAGTCTTTTATGTCCAACCTAATGGTACTCTTAACAATTGATATGGGTCATGGAACAATTGATATAAGGCAATTAGAAAACAATTTTGGAAACAACTAGAAAACAACTATTGTAATTTTATAATTGTAGGCTTTTCCTAGTCATTTTCTAGTCAATTTTTGCAATTGCAAGTCGACTTGGAGGATTCCATATAGCACGGACTTGTCCACATTGACAATTGTGATGAATATTGGATGTAGAATAACTCACATTCATTCTTATTTTGAACTCCGTTACAACTCTCATAATTCTACACTTCATTCTACAACTACTTTGTGACTATGGTAGCCAACCCATACCTTATCACCTCCCATATATATCCAACCTATAGATTGTTGTATTATCAACCATAGATTGTCAGTGTAGTTTTGTGAAGTTGTAGCTTAGTTGGACGAGCAATTCTAGCACATTATGATTGGCTACAAGGCTGTCAATATTGCAACTAGCTCTTGGTTGATTTTGCAATGAGCCTATGGTTAGAAAATACAAAGGTTTATATCACCATTGTAGGTTGAAGAGAATCTTTCACTAAAAAATTCATAGTAATTACATTTTTTGTAATAAAATCCTAGAAAAATATGCAAGCCTACCAAATTCTATTTTTGTGCATAGAAAAAATTTGGCACTCAAAAAGTTGCACATCAAATATGCGCAATTGTTTAAGTGATCAGGTATGGGTCGGCTCCTATAGAACAATGTACTAATGATGTAAAACAATGATTTAAAACAATGATATAAGATTTAGTGCTAATAGAGAGCAAGACAATTGTATAGGACACTTAGTCACTTTTTAGTTGGTTGTGGTAGACACATTTTTTTTCTAGTGTTGTAAAATTTTAATTTACATACATGAAGTTATTGTATGATTTCTATCTCTATCTATCTCCATCTATCTCTATCTATCTCTATCTCTATATATCTGCATGTTTGTAGTTACCCGGATTTTCACAAGGCCATGAAAAAAAAATTGTCACTTCAAACACTAATATCTTCAAATCTACATGGTAGAAATTTCTAAAATTTGGTACTCATACTAGAAATGCCAATTTTGGAGCATTTTTGGTGAAAACATAGTCAAAAACCTTTAGGGATTAAGTTTATACGTCATTTTAGAAAGTTTGAATATTCAATTAAATTTCCACTCAAAATCAAAACCACCCTTCAACTCTATATGATTGGTCAAATCAATTTACATAGTATTTGAACTCTATCATAAACAAGACACTAGGTTAAAAAATCTAGACAATAAAAGAAGTTGGAAATGATTGATTTGGCTATATGGAGAGAAATGGGAACTTCTTTGGACTCGAAAAGATACATGATGAAGTAAATGGATAAAATGTACCCATCCTTATAATGGATGAAATCATGTCTTTGTGATAATGTACCTAATAAATATATATTTAACCATGTAGTCAAAAGTTATGAAAATTATTGTGCCTTAAAGCTACTCCTTAGGCATATGTTGTGTGATAATTTCAAAGAAAAAAAATAAAAAAATTCATTGGTAGTGAGCTATCCAAAATCGCTATGTTGCCAAGAAAACCCAATTTCAATTGGTTCTTTA
Organism: Rhytidiadelphus loreus; assembly: GCA_947034895.1. Classification (NCBI taxonomy): domain Eukaryota; kingdom Viridiplantae; phylum Streptophyta; class Bryopsida; order Hypnales; family Hylocomiaceae; genus Rhytidiadelphus; species Rhytidiadelphus loreus. The sequence goes on from OX344761.1 coordinate 31,899,268, forward strand.
GAGATTAAGACAAACAATAGCCCTAAAGCAAGAAGCAATGAAAACCATGTCGAAGATTCACATCATGAACAAAAAAATCACAAAAAGTAGAAAAAGCATTTTGAAGCATGTTTACAGCTTCAAAAACCCACAATAAATTATGGGTTAAAAAATTGAGTTTCTCCCTACTCACATGAAAATCACAAAAAGTAGAAAAAGTGTTTTTAGGGTAACTCAGTTACAACTTCAAAACCCCACAATAAATTATGAGTTACCAATTGAGTTTCTCCCTAGTACCCACATAAAAGTGAAAGCCAAACGATTACAAACCGAAACTCGACATTCAAAGCCAATTCCGACTCTCAAAACTGACTCGGATCTTTCATTTCTGATTCCAATGCAGCATATTTATTGGAAGTTTCGCTCTCAGTGTCGGTCTCACTGACTCCTTGAGAGTTCCAAGTGTTTATTGTTTTGTTTCTTTTGTTTCTTTTTGAAATGAGGGTTCCAAGTTTTCAATCCCCCAAAAGGAATGGCTAAGAACCAACTATCAAACAACTATCTATCATATCAACTTCATGCCGGCCCCCAACTTCAAATTGTTTGGTTGTGCGTGCGAAGGATATTCCAAACCGATATTCCTGGCTCCTTGCCTGGACCGTTGTTCAAGAAAAAATTCAGTTATGTTGCAGTTGTACGTTACTTAACATACAACACACAACAACCAGCGTTGTTTTTTCTTGTTTTGGATCGAAACTGCGCACTGTTAAGTTAGATCCTGTCAGACTAGCTCTTGTCTGTGTGTCTGTCTGTCCCTCCCTCCATGATCCAGAAATTTGTGCCATTGCGCCAGTGCTGTGAAGACTTGTGGCTTAGTTGTGGCAGGTACGTACGTACGTACAGTTACCATAATTCCGAAAAAAAAAAAGACAAAGAAAAAAACACAAAGCCGTGCGTGTACGTTACAACCAACCTCACGCAAACTAGTAGTTGAATGTGGATAAGAAGAGATAGGTGAAAGAAGATGCGGCACTGATCTTGAGAGTTGCAATTGGTTGAGACACACACACTGATCGAGCGATCGATCGATCGGCTATGAAATGTACATTTTTTTGTACATTGAAGAAGGCTATGAAAAAAGCAACATGCACACATAGTGTACAATTGAGGACAAAGACAAAGACAAAAAAAGACAAAGATAAAACACAAAGCCGTGCGTGTACGTTACAACCAACCTCACGTAAACTAGTAGTTGAATGTGGATAAGAAGAGATAGGTGAAAGAAGATACGGCACTGATCTTGAGAGTTGCAATTGGTTGAGACACACACTGATCGAGCCCAATCTAACGAACGATCGATCGGCTGGCAAGCCAAAAGGTAAGATCGAGCGTCGTCAAGAAAGAAAGTAGAAGTTTAATCGGGATTTCGATCGAGGCGGGGTCACACACCCCAACCGACGCGCGCACGGAGTCAACATTCAAGCTAGCGCCCTGCCTGTCTAGCTGACTGACTGAAGCCGCAGCAAGTACGTATGGTACGCATCTTTTGAGATTGGTACCATTCAAGGTAAAGGTAGAGCTGAAACTGAAATTTTGGGGGAGGCGAAGAAGCTTCATGAAATAATTATTTCAGTACAGTTTTCCCTGATGAAAGACAAGTGGAATTGGCATTTTACCCAAGTCGTTTCATATTTTTTGGAGCTTTGTGGAATTAATTATGAAATTTTGAAGTTCAAATGGCATAGGGCTTTGAAATCACCCACCTCATGAAATGTACATTGTTTGTACATTGAAGAAGGCTATGAAAAAAGCAACATGCACACATAGTGTACAATTGAGGATGTGGGCGGGTTTTAGAGTCTCCGCAATTTCAAAGCCTATCACCTTAAAACTAGCCTTATGACTAGCAAAATGGTTGAGTGAGTGTTTGCAGAAATTGGCTGAAAAGAGTCTCTAGACTAGTATTTCAAAACCAACAAAAAGTATATCTATAATCATGGTCATCTTACCGACTTGAAGTAATGTTATAATATGGCTAAAACATGAAGGCCTAAAAAAATCACTTTCTCTAATGAATTTACTCTAAAAAAGGTGGAAGTTCCTATTGCAATCACTAATTACTCCATCATGATCATCAAAGACATTGATTGTGGCCACTAGTTCAAACTAATGTAGCTCAAATCTCATTTATTGAAAAAAAGTTTGTCATTGATCGGCCAATGCAAGATTGTTTCCTACGTATCTGTCATCGGTGGTTTGCATGTCATAGGCTAATTTAGGCCTTTAGGGTTGGTGAAAAACTCTATATTGTGTAGAAATAGGAAAATAATGGGTTTCCAAGTTTTATAGAGTAGTAATTGTTTTGCCTAGTTTTATGATGTTTTCACTTTTAGGAGGGAGTACTAGGGGGAAACTATACTTTAGCACTAGTGTTGTCTTGTTGTCAAACTAAAAGCAACCAAAAAAGCAACCAATCCAATGTTAAGAATAGTTTTCTCGAAGTTTAAAACTTGCTTCTCCCTCTTTTTACAAGCCTCCCTAAAAAATTTGTCAACCAACAATTCCAATCCTTTTCATGCAACTATTGCACATTTCTTTATAAAATTCCAAGATTTCTTTTGTCCTTTAAACAAATTTCTAGTTGATTCTAGGAGCATTGAAGTTTACCTTTTAGTACACAATCACTAGTAGAAATATGGTGTACATAGACTTACAAAATGATCCATGAAAAGACTTGAAGTTGATCTAAAGTTATTTTGAGGAATAATTTTGTAGTCTACACATATAAAGTTTCATTTCTACTACTTGATACATATTTGCATGTATGCTCTATATTTTATATTATTATATTTGAATACACTCAATAATATTTGCATTTCAAGGTAGAAACATTGAAATATATATATTTAGTTTTTATTATATCTAGTTTTCATTAAGTTTGACCTTGCAAATGTAGAAATGTTCACCTTCATTTTGAGACTCTTTTTGAATTCAAATATGATGGAGCAATGAAATTAGAATACATTAAATGGCATGCATTTATTTATGCTTGAAAGATTGAACATGTTTACTCCATACATAAGAACCTTGATAGAAATGTGACAACAATGTAGAGTTTATAGCCCTAGTTTGGATAATGAATGAATTTATTTATAATATTGCAAAAGTGGTGCCTGTATTAAGGGTGTTCTAGGGTATCAATAGGTACTTTTAATTTACCTTCTTCCTCAAGCAATATCATGATGCTATGAATATCTTTTTTCACTACACATTTTTTTATTTTAGGGGATTTATCATGATGCTATGAATATCTTTTTTCACTACACATTTTTTTATTTTAGGGGATTTATCATGATGCTATGAATATCTTTTTTCACTACATATTTTTTTATTTTAGGGGATTTATCATGATGCTATGAATATCTTTTTTCACTACATATTTTTTTATTTTAGGGGATTTATCATGATGCTATGAATATCTTTTTTCACTACATATTTTTTTATTTTAGGGGATTTATCATGATGCTATGAATATCTTTTTTCACTATACATTTGTTGATTTTGGGATTCTCCCAAGAGACACAGTAATAACCTTCTACAATCTTAAATAAAACCTTTGACAATTGATAAGTAATTAATGACTTCAAAATTATGTAACCACTTGCGTGCCAGTTGCTTCAAAAGCTTTAATTTGCCAATGTGTAAAAGATCCTCATTATTTTCTTGTACATCCTCAAAGCTTATTTAGACTATTTTAGAAGTAACTTAGTTCACTTATTAGTGTTAAAATTGATGCAAATACTTGTTTCCAATGATCCCTAAATTGATCAAAATTAGTTGAGTTTCTACTAAATTAATCCTTTCACTACTAATACATTGTAAAAAAAGGCCTTTAATGGAGACATAGTAGCAAAAATTGCAACAAACAATAGAATTTGATAGCCAATTTGCAATTTCCTCCACATTGGAATTAGCATTTGTTTAGTTAATTTTGTGTTACAGTACTCCCAATAATCCTTTACAAGTTGCAAAATCCTTTCTTTTCTATTTTTTTTATACTATTCACTCTCAAGGTAGCCAAAGTTGATGCATGTTTATCTTGAAGGTAGCATATTGCACTAAAATCTGTAAACTAGTTCTGGGATCACTGCTCGTTTCACTTCACTTTTGCTGCAGTTGGGTGGATAGTTTTTTTGATCAGAAATATCACTTTGAATATGAGCCCCATGTGACACGTGCGGTTCTGCATCAAACGGAATCACTATAGCCGCCAATCAGCAGTCAGCATTCCGCATTGCAGTTGCACTTCTAACGAAACATAACACTTATCATTAACGTACTGCACCGATCAACGCTTTCCCTTTTAGCAGCACGGCACTTTTCATTTCCAAAAAAAATACTTTTCGTTTTGGATGAAACACTTTTCATTATTCGCAAGCTACCTTAAGTTACGCAACGACCCCAGATTGCAGACTTCACAGAAAGCAGCCTCACCAAAAGTGTACAGATTCTCATCTAAAATGTACATACTCTGTGAATGGGAAATCTGCGGTTCATTATGAAACTAAGTAGAGCCCTGAATTTCTTAGTTCATTTGCATTGCTTTCACAAATAATACAGACTGAAGGCTAAAGATGCGTTAGAATTCAGATGCCTTACATGGATGCGTTCAGGAGTACATACAAATACAAGTACAAGACTCCTAATTTTCAGCTCACGCCTGCCACTCGGCTCACTTAGGCTGTTTGACAGTTACAAAACTATAACGTCTAAAAACACACGTAATATTAGTATTCTCCAGGGCAACACAACAATTCTTACTTACAGATTGCAGTTCACAGAGGTGACCTATACGGAAAACCTCAATGGCGAGGAACTTGAATCGCTTGTAGGATTCACTACGAAAATTGCAACAACTATGTGCACAAATCCCTGTCCCTCCAAAATTGAGAGTGACCACTTTTGGTCATTTGGGCTCCTCATGGGAGATTAAAGAATCCATGCATGATAGTCTCTTCAATGTTCAGCTGAGTCATAAACTGTTATCCAAAATTGTATGTAGAAGCTGCGGCAGCGCTTCTACCAACCCACCCCCACCCCAGCCCCATTCTAAAGATGATTGTTTGCTTGTTTCCCTACTGTACAACTCAGACATACTCAACAGGTTTGGAATGGATGTCATCAAGAAAGAATGTGATTTAGAATGGATGGATCACACTACGACGATACGAAAATATGAAATGAAAAAAAAATTTAAGAAAAAGAATCAGAAATCTACGTATGAGTTCTTTTCGCAACTAACTGTAAGAATGAGGTCCGAAGCCTAGAATTCGTGGAGAAGAGTCCCAGCGAAGCATACGTGGACGTCAAGGACGCCACTTGCTGCACCCCCCGTGACAACATACACATGTGACTCGCTTCCACCACCACCATCACCGAGCTTCCAATCGCCTCCGCAATCTCCCTCGTCAAGCGCTCCTGCACCTGCAACCGAAGGCTGTACCCTCTCACCACCCTTTGGACACTCTCCCTTTCCAACTGCTGCTTCCTACCTCGCATTTTTCTCCCCAAATAAGCCACATGCACCACGCCAACAAAAGGAAGCAAGTGGTGCTCGCACTGTGAGCAGAATGGAAAGTTGAACTCGGTCAAGATTCCCTCATCTGCAACTTCTTCCTCCCCTCTCATTGACAACATCAACCCTTGTTGCCCTGACACGAGATCTATGTTTCCGGAAGTTCCAACTCGGCTGCCTTGCGTGGAGGTCAGAAGCCATCGCACGAAGCGTAACGAAGTGAAACGAAGCTCAGGGCGACTAGGGTCTTCTCCTATTGATCTTAAAAGAGTCTCCACAGCTTCAACCATTGAGGGAAGAGCGGGCACGGTGCAGTCACGTCCATGGCCTAGAAACGCTAATTCACTGCAGCCATTACTGTATCCGTTCTGAGGGGGAATTGCGTCAAATAGAGTGAATGGACAAGGATTTGAAGTATCTGAATGTACATCGAGACTAGAGCGATTCTCCACGCTGTGACCGTCCACTTGGAGGAGGGCAACAAGCTCATCCCATAAGTCGTCATGCTTGTCCTCGAACTGGCCTGTGCCTGCATACGCTGTGGATGGCACCCAGCCAACGCATTTCTCCAGATCGGACACTGTTCCATTCTCCTTCGCACCTGCACGAAGAAGGATTTCGGATGAGCAAACCAAAAGGAATGCAAATACTCGTGACGCTATTAAGAACTAAGAGTCCAAATTGGACTCCCCATCAATGAGAGTCGAAGGACATTTAGGAGGCTTCAACTTCAAGGAAGGTAACAAATAGATAGTTGAAGTCATAACCTATATTTTGATACGATAGACATCAATGTTTTGAAAGGGACTATGATCATGTATTACACTGGTAGGAGGTCCATAAAACGACCAGGATCTAAAAGCGATCTCTAACAGATGTACATATCAATGTACTAATTTTCTTTCTTCAATGTAACAACAGTGAACGTATCAGGGGTGAACGCTTTTAGAAACTTCTGTGGTTCCAACTTCAAAATTCAGAACTAAGGCCCAAAAAATATGAAACGACTTACGTTAGAAGCCAATTCCATTTATCTTTCAAGGAAACTTTACTGAAAAATATTTCAAGAAGTCATGAACCTCCCACCTTCTTTCTGAATGAGCAATTCCGCAAACGTAAATGGCCAGTGATTCTAAAAAATGCAATGCGGTGTAGACATTCAAAGGACCTTGATCCCACTCACCCGGCCACTGCAAATGCCAGCTCTCCACGAGCACGGCCACCCCGAGCGGCTCCGGTTGCAGCGCCTCCGTCAACGACACCGCAACTTCCATCGCAAACCTTCGCGGGTTCTGCAATTTCTTCGCGAAAAGCTCCGCCACCCGCGGCAGCTTGCTAAGTCCTACTACACGCTCTCCGACAGGTACATACGCTATATGACAGCGAATCCGAAATGGCAACAGACACGATTCACAAAGAGCGAACAACTCTACATTCCGCACCACCACCATGCCTCCGCATCCACCTCCACTCCCATTCCCGTGGCTGCCCCCTGCTCCCGGTTCCATGAACAGCGCCCCGCCGACCACATCCTTGGCGGCCTGGCGATACCCTACACCATCCAGCAATTTGTCACTGCTAGCTCACCACCTGCAATGCGCTCACAGCAAGAAAAAAAACCCACCGATGTTCTCAAACCCAAGATCCAAACAAAAAATCCACCGTCTCTCGGGATCCAACGAATTTTCAAGCAATTTATCACAACCCCATCACCCACTCCTGCTAACTCATCTCCACCTGCAATGTGCTCACAGCAAGAAAAAAACCAGCCGATATTCTCAACCCCAAAGTCCAAACAGAAAATCCACAATCTCTCAGGATCCAACGAATGAATTCAAGCAAGTTGTCACAAGCCCACCCAGTCCGGCTAGTGGCGCGTCCCCCCTGCAATGCGCTCACAGCAAGAAAAACCCCAGTCGATATTCTCAACCCCAAGATCCGGGATCCAACGAAAAAATTCAAAAATTCAAAAGAAAGGGAAAGGAAGGGCGATTATACATAAACCCTAACGCATGAGAAAGAAGGGAGAAAGGAGCGCAAACCTTTGGTGGCGCCCTGGAATGCTTGCGCGACGCGTAGCGGAGTTTTGAGGAGCCCGTCTCGGGTGACTTCCTCCCCGAGTCCTTCCAGGAGGAGCTTGACTGCGGACATCATGTCCAGGAGGGAAGACGGGTCACCGTGGACAGACGCGATGGTGGAGACGTCGCTGCTGTCTTCGCTGGTTTCGCCGTTCTCACCATGGCTGCTGCCGAGCTCGTCCACCACCCAGGACTCCACCGCTTGTTGCTCGGGTTGCAGTCCCATCACACACATCGCCCCTGCCTACTCCGTGGCTCACACGGCCCGCGCACGGCGCAACAAAGGCAAGGGATGATGAGGCCAAAGTTAATACCACAGCGCAAAGGCAAAGCTCAAAGGCACGAAGAAGAAGAAGAAGAAGAAGGAAAACAGATAGTACAGCGACGCTTCGCCGCTAGCGGCGGAATGGCGCAGCCGGGGACGGGACGAGGGGCGGTGTCACGGCAATCTGGGCAATTGGGCAATCGCGAGGGGGGAGTTTATAAGTTGCGCTTTGAAGGCGCCAGGGTCGCGGGCGGGTTTCAGTTGCTCAGGTCCATTCACTGATGATGCGCAGCCTCCGTTGCGGGCACAGCCGCCGCACATCCCGCGCCACCCCGATGAGATGCGGTTCGGTTCCCTCGTCGCCTCTCACGGAGCATTCCCGGAAATTACGGGATGCCCAAATAGGAAGAGGCATTTGTTGTCATAAATCTTTGCTACAAAAGTTGGAAAATTAGATGAATGTTTTGCAGATTTGAACGGATCATCTTAGAAAGTAGGATTACAGGGGTGGCGTGCTCATAAGTTTCCATGTACAGAAATACTTTTCAATCATTTTTAATAGAAAGAAAAATAGATATGAAACCTATCACAAGTGGTTTTGTATTTTTCCAAGCATTTTTGAATTACTTATAAATTTTCAAAGATTTGGGGTATAGGTGTGACTATAGGTCTCCTAAAATCAGTCGACTTACAACTTGTAAAGAGATGTGCTGAAATCAAAGACAATGATTGGCTCTTGCAGTAGAAAAATAAATTTTCCTCAATTCATTCAATTGTTAAAGTGATCCATTTAAGGATCATCCACAGTTGCTATTATGTGAGCCTATGAACCTAGGCTCCTATGTTGTAGGCACCTTCTATAGTTATAGGATATTTATATTATAGGTGCCTAATTATATTGTAAGTGTTTATGTTATAAGCATCTTCCATGGTTATAAGATTTTTATATTAAAGGTGTCTATGTTGTAAGTACATATGTTATAAGGACCTTCTATGGTTATAAGATGTCTATATTATAGGTGCCTAATTATAATATAGGTGTCTATGTTATAGGCACCTTCTATAGTTATAGAATGTTTATATTATAAGTATGTATGTTATAAACATCTCCAATAGTTGTAGAGTATCTATGTGTCTAGGCTTAAGGCTCATAGGCTCATATTTCTAGGCTCACATACTAACACCGTTGCACTTAACCCCTAAATGCCCGAGGCACCAAAATATGGTGTTTGCAAAACTTTGAAGTTAAATAAATCCTAGCCAATTTGCTATTTTTAGTAATTTATATTTTTTAAATGTTCTTCTTGAAGTCTAATTTTGCCTCCAAAAGTCCGATCTTGAAAATAAATGACAATGATTTTTCTATAAGAGATTTTGTGCATGGGTACCCTGTGCAATCTTGACTTTCCATAGTGTTAAGAGCTCTTGGAAATGAGCCTCACATACACTAGATCTTGGAGAAAAAATCACATTCTAAATTCATTTAAAAAAGTTGTAGAGTGAATTTTGAGAAGTCGTAAATTGATTTGGGTTCTTCAAGTTAGGCTCGTTAACCTCATATGTTTTTGGTCATCAACTTTTTAGATTTGACTTGCAAAAAAGACTTCAATTCCTTTTTGCAATTTTAACACCTTCATAATCAAACGTTATAATCTTTCACTTCATAAGTGATATTGTTGTGCTTTCTTTTCCTATGCAATCTCTAACAAGTCTAGTTTGAATTTGTATGGTTACAATTTTAGAAAAATTGAAACATCTTATCCAAATGTTGGCATTTTGTTTAATTTAGAGTAGTTTTCAGGAAGCTGAAAACACTCCTTGGGCATTTAGGGGTTAATATTGGACTCACTTGGAAATGGCCCCCCTTGGTCAAAGTACAAAATGTCTCCACTTTCATGGATTGCTCCAAAAAAGTCCTCACCTTGTATTGGTTGCTTCTAAAAAAACTGTGAAGGTTCTCAATCTTTGAAGTATTTAATCAAATCTGATTGTTAGGTGTCAAAGAATAGAACCTGTTTCTTTTAGATGTTGTTACCAAGGTTTTTCTTTTCATTTCTAAGAAGTGCCAAAGTGGCAATATAAAATGTTATAGTAATGCTCCAAATTTCAACATTCATCCACATATTGGATAGAAAATATTAGATTAGTATTTATCACATGTCTATAATTTTGTTTTCATTCACAATATGGAGATTTCATCCAAGATTTTTTTCTTAAATTTTCTTTTGACAATTTCATCCATTTTTTCTGGGCATTTTTCTGTCATTTTTTAGCCAAATTATTTTTTCCAGATTAGAAATTAGCCAGATTGCACCAGAAAGCCAAAAAAAAAGCCTTGGTTGTAAGGCAGCTACACCCAAATGCATTTGAAGAAGTATTGAGCAATATTCCATTTATTCACCCTGGCTAAAAGCATGGGGACCTTTATCACTGTTTCAAATCTTGAAGTTCTTCTTTCTATAATTATGCTCCCATTTTACAACGTATGTATATATGAAGTATGATTGAAATATTTTGTAATTTATTTTTTATAGATGAAATTACATGCTTGCTGTAAGTTCTACAAATTTTAGAATTTTTTGCAAAAATAGATATTATTGTGAAATTTTGAATAAAATTGAAAAATAATTAAGTCAAATACAAAGTATGTTTCAAAAATCTGAAAAATTCTCCAATGGTGCAAATTTTTCACTACGTCATTTTGAGATCATAAAATCAACACTCCATGGTAATAGGTTCAAAGTTCAAATTGCAATTAATCATTTAAAATTTTGAAATTAGAATTTAATCTAAACTTGATGGGTTGCATTTCAAAAGTAGAACTCAAAATTAAAAAATGATCAGTTTTATAGCTTAAATTCAAGTCTATCAAAAGAAAAATTAAATTTCTAGAATATACTACATGGTGATTCATAGATTTGCCATTAATTGCCACATGTAGGAAAGTCCAAAAAGATTTAAAAAAATAATATATAAAGTCATACATTGAAATAAAGTTCAAGAAACTTTCTACAAAACCAATTCCTATCTATTGAGACATAAGGTAACTCAACCTATGACAAGCCAAGTTTGGAGCAGCCAAGTGCAGGCCCAAAAATTCTTTAGATGTACATGTGTCTTGTGAAATGTACTTCACAAGAATTTTTTGGCCTGCATTAGGCTGCTTCAAACTTGACTTGTCATAGGGTAAGTTACCTTACTACAAGCTAGTTCACAATACAATGAAATTTTTTTTATCACACAACTGCATATTTCTTATAATGAATGGAGTTAATTCTCCATGTATCTTAAATCAAATAATATAAACAAATTTTGTAATTGAAATGTAGTAAATTGGGTTTGTTTTAATATAGGCATTCCTATCACTCTTACATCACAGTCGTGTGCAAAGTATTGTATTATGTGTGTGCAAGTATTATTGTATGTAGTGTGGTTTCTGGATTAGATTTCCATTCAAGCGTATTCAAGAGGAGGATCAGTTTATTGGGAAGTACTTCAAACACCAATAAGGTAGGAGGTTCTAAAAATGTACAGGCTCTAAAATCACCCACATCTTCAAATGTACATTGTTTGTACATGGTGTTTTATTGTAATCTTCAACAATGTACCCAATGTGTACATTTGAGGAAGTGGGCAAATTTAAAGCCCTATGCAATTTCCACTTTAAAATTTCATAACTATTTTCACAAAGTTCCAAACAAATATGAAACAACTTGGGTTAGATGCCAATTCCACTTGTCTTTCATGAAGCTTCACCTCCCCAAAATTTAGTTTTAGCTCTTAAACGAGCGATTTATGGATCCCCTACCTTAAACTCAAATGTGCACAATCACTCAACCAAATCAAACAACAACAACCTAGTATATTGAATAGTAAGTATTTCCTCCCTAGCCCTTCTGATTACTAACAAACAACTTTGAGATCCAGTAACAAACAAACAATTAGCTTTAACAAGGAAATAAGCAGACGAATGCAATTCTAAGAGCATTGTCACCCATTCCCCCAAATATAGTTCAGAAAATGGGGTAGCCCAAGCCTAGCACCTCCCGGGTTCCTTTTGGTCGGGTAGACACCTTAGAGCATTGCCACCTATTGGCAGAAGAGTTAGGTGGTTTGGGCTAGGGTGTGTTTGGTCACAAACACGTGGTCCATCGCGGACTTGGCCAAGGATAGAAGGAACTTGATCTTGGCACAAATAGCTCTGGAAATTGCAAGACATTGTACCCATCATGCTCGTTGACTACTTGCATTTTCTATCAAAGGATACATTTTGTTGGACTTCATTGTTAGTTGATCTTGCCAATTTGTAGATGCATTTGTGAGAAGCGAGATAATAGAGTATGAAGAAGAGAGTGATGAACCATGCTCGGGAAGGTTTACTTTGTATTTTGATTTAAATTCAATGAGAAAAATATGAGTGTGTTGAGGTGTACTTGAGTTCTAACTCAATCACACCTCAACACACTTTTTACTTTTACTTTTGATTCAAATTCAAGGAGAAAAATAAAAGTGTTTGTTGAGGTTTAAACCTCAAGTCTACTTCAATACAATCTTTTACTTTACTTCAACCTACCTCAATACAATCTTTTATTTTATCTCAAGCATACCTAAACATACTCTTTTACTTTTTATATTGATCTAATGTATATATAAAGAATAAAAATGTTGTAGTCTTGTTATTCTTGTTAGTCAATATACATTTTAAACATGTAAAGAGATAGCACTTGAAATATAAGTGTGGTGTGATAGGTGAAAGGATTTCACTTCCATAGTTGATTGCCAAATACACAATATTTTTAATTTAATAATCTTGAATATTTTCTATAATAGAGGATCCAATTGCAAAAAGTTATGGGGTCGAGGTCAAAAATTTGAGATATATTGAGGATAGAAATATTTTAGAACACAACCATAGACTGAGGGGCAATGGTTAAGGATTGTGTGTTTGGTAATCATAGGAGAAGAGAATCATTTGTAAAATTGTTTGTGGTACCATGCACTTATACTTTACAAATTCCATATTTAAAAAATGTTTTTAACCTAAAACCTGAAGAACACTAGGCTCCCAACCCTCATAAAAATGATTACCGGATCTATTGTTATAAAATATGTGAATTTTATCTAATAGAATTTTCAAATGTTTAAATTACATGTAAAAATGTGTGGTACCTAATAATTTTGTACAAGCAACATATAGAAGCATATGTATAAATTTGGTGATTCCATCAATCAATTTTTTTAGATCAATTTGTGGAGTTAAAATGTATTGGTATTGGAGAAGGGGACCATCCAACAAATGTATATTCCATGCACATTTCAAAAAATTCAAAGATTAAACCACATCTAGATGCAGATGATAAAGAAGCATGTATCATAATATGGTTTCATCATGGTGATACTAAAGGAGGTGATTTTGTTGTACACCAAATGTGGTACAAGTTTTCCACATCCAATTGTCCAGGACTTTTTATTAGATTTGAAATTTTAGTTCATAGAACCTTGCAATTCAATTGTTCAAGAGTAGAGTTGCATTCAAATTTTAAATTAGGTTTAGCACTAGTTAATAAAATAAAAAATTGTATATATAAGGTTGGTTCATCAAAAAATAGAAGGACAACCACTTACATTTTCTAAAGATCAAATGATCTTTAGAAAATGTAAGTGGTTGTCCTTCTATTTTTTGATGAACCAACCTTATATATACAATTTTTTATTTTATTAACTAGTGCTAAACCTAATTTAAAATTTGAATGCAACTCTACTCTTGAACAATTGAATTGCAAGGTTCTATGAACTAAAATTTCAAATCTAATAAAAAGTCCTGGACAATTGGATGTGGAAAACTTGTACCACATTTGGTGTACAACAAAATCACCTCCTTTAGTATCACCATGATGAAACTATGTTTTGATATATGCTTCTTTATCATTTGATTCAAATTGTGGTTTAATCTTTGAATTTTTTGAAATGTGCATGGAATATACATTTGTTGGATGGTCCTCTTCTCCAATACCAATACATTTTAATTCCACAAATTGATCTAAAAAAAATTGATTGATGGAATCATCAAATTTATACATATGCTTCTACGTATGCTTCTACATATACATATATAACGCCAGAATTCAACCCCAATGTCCATTAAGATCTTGAAAATAAAAATTAAACACCCAACCATTAAGCTGAACAACCTCTCTGTCTAGTCAATAGAAAAGTCAATTAGGTTGATGGACAGGCCATCCAAAAATAAAATATATATTTTTTTAAAGATAGACATGAATCCTAACATGTTAAAATGTGTCATGAGTGACATTGATGGACATACAAAAGGGAAAAACGAATGTCATGTTAGGATAGAAAATTCTACTATCTGGCTAAGGTGCAACTCTAGATGAAAGTGTTTCTAGGCAAACGATGTACATTCCTACAAGTAGAAAATCCACACAAACAAAAATGAGATTTGCTAGTGGAGTTCAAATAAATACTGAACTCTACTAGTGAATACATGAAACCTAAAGAATCTAGAGTAAATGTAATTATGGAAAAGGATTCAAATAAGCTAGACAAATGAGATCCACTAGGTCTAACCATGATGACATTCATATATTATGTATTTTCATCCTTTATTTATATAAGTGTTACTATTGTTAATTCCAAAGTCACATAAGTGTTACAAGTTTTCTTGCTTTGAAGTATTAATAGATTGATTTTGAGGGTGGATTGTACATGCTTAAAAGGTGGTTTTGAATTGAATTTAGATCATATATAAAGAATCAAAATCCTCATAAGTTGTTAACCTTTGCATATAGTAACCAAATAATATATTGATAGGTGAGTTGGAATCTCCTTTCAAATTTTTTATCAATGAATTATAATTTCCGGATTAATCATTAGTCTAATATCATACATAGAAGGCAAATTTGTCAATTGACAACCAAAATTTAATTATATTTAAATATTATTTTCAATCATGTATAAAAAAAATTGCAATACTACATGCAATACATCTTTTGTACAATTCAATAATTTATAATAATTTAGCAAGTGGTGTAGCCTTATTTCATTTAATTTGTCAATCACTAGCCACTTATTAGCCGAATAGTCACATGTAATTTTGGTAGGACGTCAATATTCAAGAACTATCTAATTATGGTCCAATGTCAAGAGCTTTATGTAAGCTCACATTCCAATGTTATCTTTTCTACTTATATTAAAGGCAACTTATCTTTTCTACTTGCTACGGCTTTTATTAGTAGATTTGGTATGAGCATGAGTTTAGATTTTATACATCACACATCAAAAGGCTTCAAACAAGAAGACAAAATATACCTTGAGGATATACAAATACTAGTAAATTCAAGCCTATTTAATCTTGCCACCTAGGATACCAACATTTTGACTATGAATGTGCTACAATTGTGCTATTGATGGAATATATAATAAATGTCCAAACTATTTTAAAATGTCATTTTTGGCCGAATAGGATATCCACCTTTTGACTATGAATGTGCTATAAGTGTGCTATTGATGGAGTAATAAATGTGCAAGACTATTCTAAAATGTCATTTATACACTAGTAGAAAAAACATGACCAAAACAATAGAAAATCAACTAATTTTAGTTGATTGGAGCATTGGAATGCCATTTTCATTGATTTTAGAACTTTTCATGAAAATCAACAAAATGGTGCCAACTTTTTATTGATTTGAGTAGTGCAATGACCAAACCAGCAAAATTTAAGGGAATAAGGAATCTTTTTGGAATCTTTTGGAATCTTTATTAGTGTAATTTCATTTTTAGGATTCCATTTTCAAATTATTCTATCAAACATTATAATCTTTCAATCCATGAGTAGTATTGTTGTATTTCTTTGTACATCTAATCTCTAATATGTCTAGTTTGAATTTGTATGGTTACAACTCAAAAAAATATTGATGAAACTTATCAAAATGTTGGTTTTTTGTTCAATATAGAACAAATTTCAAGAAACTCAAAAAAAGGCCTTAGGCATTTAGGTATTAAAATAATATGCTATCATTTTAAGAATATACTATCAAAACTATCATTCTTATGAAATTTATTAATTTTTGCAATTTTGATTAGCACACCAAATTTCAAATTCAAATTTTTTTTTTTTTACTTTTGGCAAATTGTTTTGTGTGCTTTTTGTTGTGTTACAAAATAATTAATTGAAAAATATTGGTGATGAATTTTTTAAATTTCATTCTAAAAACATTTAAAGAATATCAATGTGCTCATCACACTTCATGAAAAAATTCACATTACCTTGGAAATTTTTTACAATAGAGAGAATTTAATGTCAAGGTGTTTCTTTCACAAATTTTATTAAATAGATATTTCTAAATAGATAAAAACTATGGAATTTTTATTTATAAATTTAATCATTCACGATTTGGTGTTTCTTAAACTTAGTACACTTTGGCGATCAATTTGGCATAGTAAATTAACTTTTTTCAAAAAACTTTGATCTAAAGAAAGTTGTATAGTCAAGCTAATTTTCATCTCCAGAAAACATTTTGAGATTTTGAACCTCCAATCAAAAGTGATGGACAAAGTTCAGAGAGAGGTTGAAATGGACATTTTCAAACATCCTCTTTGAATTTTGTCCATAACTTTTTTTTGGAGTGTCTAAATTTCAAACGGAATTTTGGAAATCAAAGTTAGCTTGATTTTACAACTTTTCTTAGTTCAAAGTTTTTTGAAAAAAGTTTTTCTACTATGCCGAAATGGCCTCCAAAGTCTGCTGATTTTACAAAGTAAACAAAAACAATTAAACAAACTAGATAAATAAAAAACAACTCCTTCCTAGTGCATACAAAGTAATGGATGGTGTGATGGTTGAACCTTTGGACCTCAACCATGAAGTCCAAGGTTTCAATCTTTGATAGAGGCACTTGTCCATGTGGTGGGGTTGCCTAGGTGGCTTGCCCACAAGGCAGCAAAATTATTTTCATCCAAAATTTGCAAATAAACCCATGCAAATAAACTCGGGCAGCTAGAAAAAAAATTCAAGAAGTTTTAATAAACAACAGTTTCTTGTTGTTTTGGAAAACAACATAAATGAACAATAGTTCCTTGTTGTTTTGGATGCAGTTTTTTCTACTAGTATTATGAGTTGATATCACTAAAAGAAAAATGTGTCCACCACAACTGGCACTAAGGAATTAATTGTCCTATACAACTATCTTGCGACTTTAATCCTCTATATTAGCACCAAAATTTAACATAATTGTTTTATGTCATTGTTTTATAGTATGGATGCATTGTTTTAGTTGCAAAGCAATCAATCTATAGTTGCAAAAAACGAGTAGGAAACAACTAGGAAAAGATTCTAGTTGTTTTTTAGTCATTTCCTAGTAGCTTGCTAATTGTACACTAGTTGTTTCTTAGTTGTTTCCTACACTACTAGAAAATTCAACTTTTCTACTAATTTGGTTGTATAGATTTGATTTGATTTTCTATTGATTTAGAGAATAATTGACCAATTTCATTAAAATAGAGCCATTTTGTTATTTTGACACTTTTGATAGTTCAGACCATGCGATTTGAGTTGTATACCTATTCTAGATTTTTGAAATCTGTAAGAGTCCTATATATCTAAAATCTACATATGTCCTAGATTTTTTAGATTGTGTGGTCTAAAATCTATAATGGTCCTAGATGTCTGTACTTTAGATCGTTCCTAGATGTCACTTTTGAATGCACCATTTTCAATGAAATTTGATTTGAAAATGGGACATGGAATACTACCATTTTAATGAAATTCACCATGTAATTTGTTGATTTGGATAGAAATCAATAGAAAAGTGAGCCAAATGAATGCAACCAAATAAAATAAAAACTGAATTTTCTAGTAGTGAAGCTAGTCGTTTCCTAATCGCTTTGAAATTGTACACTAGTTCAATGTTTTTTAGTTGTTATTTAGTTGTTTCCTAGTTGCTTCCAAAGTTCATTTCCATTTGTTTTATACTATATCAATTGTAAAGAGTACCATTAGATTGGATGTATAAGACTTGTAAGTTGTTGTAGTTTAATGTAATGAATTTTGTTAATAGAAATCTAAGATTTCTTCAATTTGTAGATTCTTATAGAGTACAAATTTCTACAATCTATAGAAATCTTAAAATCTATGAATTGTAAGATTTCCTAAACCAATGAAATCTATTAAATACCAATAGTTTAATTTTTGAAATCTAGGAAGAAGGTAGATATGAAATTTTGAAATCTAGAAGAAACTAGATTTGAAATTCTAAAATTTAGAAAAAATAGAAGTTCTGAAATTCTAAAATCTGAAAAGAAGGTAGATATGATATTTTGAAAGCTACAAACCTACAAGTTACAGTCCTTTGCGACTACAAATTTCCAAACCAGTCACAAATGTCCTATGCAATTGAAAAACAATATTACATTGGTGTTTTATTACAAATTTTTTCCAATTGCATCATTTTAGAATTAATTACATGTGTGCCAATTTCAAGGCCAAAAGATTTACACAAAAAAAGATATTTGATATTTACCAACATATGTAGCCATAAGAAAAATTTAACTACTTCTAACTTTGACACCCTCCCAAGGACTGAATTTTTTTTTTCCTATGAAAATTTTGGCATGGGACTGTATATATATATATTGATTACATGTGTGAAAAATTTCAAGTCCAAAAGACCTCCACAAAAATAGATATTCAAAATCTCTCAACATGTGTAGTTGTGAGAAACTTCACTACTACTACCTTCGACACCCTCTCCATGGTTGAAAAATTGTTAATTTACCATGAAACTTTTGACAAAAAATCATCTCTATGTTGATAACATGTATGCCAAATTTCTAGGCCAAAAGACTCACCTCAATAAAATGTTCAAAATCTACCAACAAGTGTAACCATGAGAAATAATTTTAAGGTTGCCAACTTCAACACCTTCCCTAGGGCTGAATTTTTTTTTGAATAATGATTTCTTTTCACATAAGACCATCTCTATATTGATAAAATGTGTGCCAAATTTCAAGGCTAGAAGATTTACCAAAAAAAGATATTCTAATTCTACCAACATGTGTAGTTGTGAGAATGACTTTCTACATCCGTGTCAAACTTTACCCAAAAAATGACACTATCCCAAGTGCTGAATTTTTTTTCTCTCACAACTAGTACACATATTGGTAGAATTAGCATGTTTTTTTTTGTGTGAATCTTTTGACCTTGAAATTGTGCACACATGTTATTTACATAAAGATGACTTGACAATACAAATTTCATGGCAAACAAGCAATTTTTCAACCCTTGGGATAGTGTCAAAGTTGATAGTAGTGAAATTATTTCTCACAACTACACATGTTGGGAGATTTTAAATATCTATTTTTTGTGGAGGTCTTTTGGACTTGAAATTTTTCACATATGTAATCAACATATATATGGTCCTATGACAAAATTTTCATACAAAAATAAAAAAATTTCAGTCCTTAGGAGGGTGTCAAAGTTGGAAGTAGTGAAATTTTTCTCACAGCTACACATGTTGGTAAATTTCGAATATCTTTTTTTGTATATATCTTTTGGCCTTGAAATTGGCACACATATAATTAACTTTAAAATGATGTTGCATTAAAAATTTCATGGTCAAATGTCAATTTTTGAGCCCTTAGGAATCTATCAAAGTTGACAAATGTGAAATTTTGTTCTCTGTGATTTCAAAAACGCCATTTTGAATGGTATCTCATTGTACATGTTATGCATTAGCCAAGAGTTTCTCCCTTAAAAGAAGGTTGCTCACTCAACAAAATTGTCTACTTTCCCTGGCATGTCATCGTTCATTGTGTCATCTATAAGATGCATATTATAGTGCATAACATTATAAAATCATAATTACACTTGTTTGGCATGGTTGGTTTGCCTATTGCTTCAAGCTATTGGATGCATCCATGTGAGTGTGTTCCAGCTTGTGAAAAGAAAAATTTCAAATTCTACTAGGGTGCACCTCTTGGGCGCCCAAGTATTTTCTACCAAAAAAATATGATCTTATGACTTTTGCAATACTTATTGGAATTACACAAAATAAAGCTTGACATGAAGTGTACAATGATTATTAATTGCACTAGAAATATCAAATATAAATTAAAAATTTGAACTAAGTGGACACCACTCATTTCCTAAAAGATTTTTGGCTATAAGTTTTTATTATAGTGTAATATACCATAGAACAATATAATTTCTATGACATTTTAAAATTAGAA
Source organism: Rhytidiadelphus loreus (assembly GCA_947034895.1). NCBI lineage: Eukaryota > Viridiplantae > Streptophyta > Bryopsida > Hypnales > Hylocomiaceae > Rhytidiadelphus > Rhytidiadelphus loreus. The sequence goes on from OX344761.1 coordinate 31,919,411, forward strand.
AATCAACTCCATAATAATATATCCAATGTTCAAAATACAATTAAATATTTAAATTTAAGAATTTCTCAAATTTTCAAATTGGAGTACAATCTAAACTTTAAAATCTTCATTTGAATAGTTGGACACTCAAATTCAAAAATGATCATTTTTTTGGCTTAAGTTCATATTCACCAAAAAAAGCACAAATTTTTGAAATACACTTCATGGTGATCCATGGATTTGCCATTTTCTTATATAGGAAAGTAAAAACCCATCATACAATGAAAAAATATACAACATTTTTCTTTGAAATCAGGATTTCAAAAAACATTTGCATGAAGTTTTTTTTCATCCTTGAGGCCTCTTTGAAATCATTCAAAAGATACAAAACATCCCCTCCAAAGGTTTTAGGGTTAAAGATAACTTTGTTTTAGAACAACTCTTTAAACCAATTTGTATCTATTTAGACTTACTAAAAACTTGGTTATTAATATGATGAAGAAAATCCTATTGTACAATTATTATTATGTTTTTATAATGAGTGAAGTTATTTAACATGTTCACTTTCGATACATTGAAACTTTCGTTAGGTACCGTTTGTTAGATGACACTTTTAGATTTAGCATAATAGTTTTATTAGGACACTCCACCTTCCGTTACTTTAGGGTTGGATTTAATGTGACATTGTAGGGTGGTCTAGAACCGTTTTCACACTCGTCAACCTCTGTATTATCCCCGATTTAGGGTTTGGCGCTCTCCCTGACCCCGTCCCTCCCAGGACCACGTTTTGTTTCCGGTAGCGTATTTTTTTGCTGCCGTTGCTTCAATTTTTGTTTCGTTTTCTTCCTCAACCAGGTTCTCAGAAGAGCGTTCCACGATGGTGTGCATCCGTCAAGCCACTGTGGACGACCTTCTGGCGATGCAGAGCTGCAATTTGATGTGCCTCCCCGAGAATTACCAGATGAAGTACTACTTCTACCACATCCTGTCATGGCCTCAGCTTCTGTACGTGGCGGAGGATTACAACAAGAAGATCGTGGGCTACGTGTTGGCGAAGATGGAGGAGGAGGCGGCGGAGTGCCACGGGCACATCACTTCGCTCGCCGTGTTGCGCACACACCGCAAGCTAGGGTTGGCCACCAAGCTCATGACGGCTGCGCAGCAGTGCATGCAGGGCGTGTTCGGGGCGGAGTATGTGTCGTTGCATGTGCGCAAGAGCAATCGGGCGGCGTTTCATCTGTACACGGAGACGCTCGGGTACAGGATTACGGATGTGGAGGCCAAGTATTATGCCGACGGAGAGGATGCTTATGACATGCGCAAGTCGTTGAAACCGAAGCCGGAGAACGAGAAGGATTTGAAGGCGGATTCGAAGGCGGATTCGAAGGATTCGAAGGTCGAAGTTGCAAAGACTGAGTTGCAGGCCGATTCGAAGACTTAAAGCTTAGTTTAGTTCTTCGTGCCGAGTTTAGGGGTGTAGGAAAGTGTGGTGAAAGTCATAGGTGGATTAGGTTAAAATGTTATCAGACTACGGAGTGCAGACTAATTCTTGAAATGAAATTTATGGGGCGGAATTACTGCTGAGAATTTGAATCCTGGATGCCTAGGACATGCGCAAGTCGTTGAAAACGAAGCCGTCGGAAGAGAAGGATTCGAAAGTGGAAGCAAAGACCCGAGTTGCAGGCCGAATTGAAGACTTAATCTTAGTTTAGTTCTTCGTGATGATTTTAGGGGTGTAGTAATGTGTGATTGAGGTCATTGGCGTATTAGGTTAAATGCTATCAGACTACGGAGGTCAGATCAATTTTCGAGATAAAGGAAAGGAAAGGAAAGGAAATTGATGGAGAGTAATTAATGCTGAGAATTTGAATCGTGGTTAGTTCCATAGTGCTTGTGGTTCAGTATCCTCTAGAGGTTTGTTTCCATACATATTCTCGAATTTGCGCAGATGGAAAGTACAACACGTAGACTCCCGTCTATAGAAGCAGAACGAAAGGTGCGGTGTAGCTGGAACTCAGTTAGGGTTGCTGTGGTTATGGCTTACGACTGTTATCCAGGAATTTGACAATGTCAGGAAGATTATGGTTTTACAACCAAATTTGCTGTCTATTGTGGGTGTAGAATACAATCGAGCATGTAATTCAAGTTCAGGAAGAAAGCACATTGAGCAGAAATGAGGATACCAATCGACTGGAGACTATGCCCAGAGTGAAGTGCGGTATGTTTTCAGTTATCGTATCATTTTTCATGTTTGCTGTAGAGGGTTTTGAAATGTGCTCTGCTACAAATATTTTTCCTTGGCTCTCATCGTATTGATTTTCCGAGCACGCGACGAAGGGTTTCAGGCGCAGTAGGAAATGGGGGACATTTCTACTGCGCCTCCCACCACCAATGCTTTGCAGTGCAGCACCATCTGAATGGAATTTTTGCTTATGTATTTATAGTAAGGTGATAACGTAGAGGATACTATTTCAATATCAATCTAGAGCTGAGGAGAGATTTTTGGATATAATAGCCATAACTGTTGAAATCAAACATTTTTCAGTATGAAGGAATGTCTGAAGCAGTTTCCACGTTTGAGGTTGTAAACCACTATTGAAGGGACATTAGACAATCCCATTTACATTCAAAAAGCAATGGGCAGGGACTTGTACCTGAGTCCTGTTTACACTTGCTATTGAAGGGACATTAGACAATCCCATTTACATTCAAAAAGCAATGGGCAGGGACATTTACCTGAGTCCTGTTTACACTTAGCTTGCTAGTTGAATGCTAACTAAATTTATGATTAGTGAAACTTAGGAACTTGGAATATTCTTGAATGGGAAGGTGGGGGGCTTCTACAATATAGCACCATATATTTATGTTTCAGGGGCCCACAATACATTTGGGCAAGCTTGCATTTAAGATGTGCATTGAAAGGAGCCTTGATTCATGGAAAGCAAGAATGTTAGGTTTTTTATAGTTTTTAAACACATTGTAAACCATTGGTGGGAAATGTCATGTTCATTTTTTAGATGGGTTTTGGTCGGCAACAAGGACGTAATGCGCGATCATAATTGGGCATTACGGATTTTTCATCCAAAATATTATGTTACTATTTTTATCATCCAAGGAATCTTTCTAAGGAGGATTTCCCCCCTAAGGTTTACACCGGTGAATGCCTCTTGTCGTTGGGCATACAAAACACATTAGAAAGAGATTTAAGGTAATATGCTCTAAAAGTGCCCATCTTCTTCAAATCATCTCTATTTTTAGGTGGAGAATGGAGATGGGGTGATCCTTAAATGGACCACTGTAGCAATTGAATGCATTGACAAAAAATTGTTTTTCTATTTGCAAGAGCCAATCGTTGTCTTTGATTTCTGCAAATCTCTTTACAAGTTACAAGTGGACGGATTTTGGGAGACCTATAGTCACAAAATCTTTGAATCATTGAATCTTTGTCCAAAATCTTTGAAAATTTATAACTAATTCAAAAATGCTTGGAAAAATACAAAACCACTTGTGTTAAGTTCCACATCTATTTTTCTTTCTCTGAAAAATGATCGAAAAATAATGTTGTCCACGGAAACCTATGAAAAGGCGGACCAACTATTAAGTGGTCGCTTTTAGAGCATACTACCTTACCTTTAACTAGGTTGAATATGGCAATGAAGAAAACTTTGAAAAGCCTCATTGAAATTCAAAAATTACACAATTTCAAAATATCATTCACAAAAGCCAATAAAATTCAATAAATTTCCTGAAGCATTAACAAAGTTTAGCTACCTTACTTCTAATATATGAAAAATGCTTTTGTTGGGAAGAGAGATGAATTTAATTTCAGAAATACAAATGTAAGGCCCTTGTAAGTTACCATTGGCACCTAGCATAGAATGTTAGATATAGCCCAATGTCCCATCTAAATTAGGTACAAAGAGAATCCTTAATGACTCTTCAAGAATGTTATTTTGTAAGAGCATCTTCAATGTTGTTCTGGTAACAAGGCATTACAATAGTACATGCCGTTTGCATTCACATTCCCTTTGTTTTATTGTATCTCTTTCTAGTGAAGGTGCTTCAACACAACAACTATACTTGAAACCCTAAAAGGCACAACGCATGAGGTGAAGAAGATTGTTCAAAATTGACGCTTGCACTACATGCACTACAACAACGACAATGTTTTATGACTGTAAAAATATGACTGAGGATGACTGGCGACTACTCACAGTCATATTCTTGGAGGTCAATATCTCGGGGAGAAATATGATTGCAAAATATGACTGTTAGTTTTTTTGGGGCCTTGTACTTCATGGGCGTATATTATACGTCCTTTGGGAACACTAAAGTATTTCATAGGGAACAATAGGGAACTCGTTTGAGAACATTGAGTTATATTATTAGTCATATTTTTATGGTAGTAACATTTTTTTGTTTTTGGGCAACCTAAGAAAAACATAGGCAATCCAAAAAAATATATAGACAAGCCATTGTTTAAAATTTTGAAACCTAATCACCACTTTTTAAGGGTTTTGAAACCCTAGCCGTCATTTTTTTAGGGTTTTGAAATCCTAGCCACTACTTCTTTTTATTCTTCTTCCTTACATTTTGTTGTCTCTTGTCTCTTATCTCTTTGAGTTCACTCTTGGTTCTTAATTGTTGTGTTTTGTTGCATTTTGAGTTCACTCTTATTTCTTAATTATTGTGTTTTGTTGCATCTTGAGTTCACTATTGTTTCTTAGTTGTTGTGTTTAGTTGCATCTTGAATTCACTCTTGCTCCTTAGTTGTTGTCTTTTGTTGCATCTTGAGTTATTCTTACTTCTTAAAGTTGTTATCTTTTGTTGCATCTTCACTCTTGCTTTTTTGTTTTTTTCTTCTTGCATATTCTTTCTTCTTCTAATTTCTTATTTCTTACTTTTTGTTCTCTCTTTTTGTTTCTTGTTTCTTTTTGTTGCATCTTAACTCTTTTGTATTTGTTGTTATCTTTTAGCACTTGTTGCCTTTTTTTTTCTTGTTCCTTGTATCACAATTATTTTTCTTTTTACCCTAAATTTGTATTACATATTTTCTATTGTTGTAAACTTTTGAAGATTGAGCTTTGTTGTATGTTCATTAAAAATTAACCTCTTATTTCTTTAATTGTATATGTAGGCAACAAAATTGGAACAAAGTCGTTGGAGGCTACTTGCAACTCACTTCATATTATTGTAAGAAATATACTCTCTATTGACTTGTGTAAATAATTCATTGTGATATACATATTTTGTATTTGTGACTAATAAATTATAAATGTCATTGAAAGGAGTCACATTCCTTCTTATATATTCCCTCTCCAATATAATTGTTTCTTGTATATCTTTAAAATCATATGTATTTGTTTTTAACTACATGAAATCTTTTATTCAATTGTTAAATCATTTTAATGTATGATTGCAAATATGCTTAGGTATCCTACAACCGTTGTATGATTTGTTCAATTCATAGTTCAAAATACATATCAATAAAAAAATGACTACTTGGAATCACAAAATGATTATAATAATTTCCAAAAAGTGACTAGGTGGTCTCAATATGACTGAAAAATATGACTGAGAAGAATCGTTTTACAAATCATTAAAAAATATGACTCACCGCAGTCATATTCCACATGACTGCAAAATATGACTCACCGCAGTCATATTCCACATGGCTGCAAAATATGACTCACCACAGTCATATTCCACATGACTGCAAAATATGACTCTTTGCAGTCATATTCCACTTGACTGAAAAATATAATTCTCCGCAATCATATTCCACATGACTGAAAAATGTGACTTACCGCAATCATATTCCACGTCATCAAAAAATATAACTCACCGTAGTCATGTTGCATAATAATAAAAAATATGACTCAATGTAGTCATATTTCATAGTAATAAAAAATATGACTCAACGCAGTCATATTCCACGTAGGATTTTTTCATTAATCCGGGCAGCTCAAGAAAAAATCAAAGAAAGTCAAAATATACGCCTTGTTGGCATATTATGGCTAATTATGGGTATTTATACCCCTCAACTTATATAATTGCCAATACGACTGATGTCTGAAGCGACTACTTCTAAACAACTGCAATCAGTTATATTCTGAGTCATCTACAATGATTTCTGCGCAAGTCATATTTTTTGATTTTACGACTCATTGCAGTCGTTTTTTGCAGTCATAAAACACTGCTTTTGTTGTAGTGATGCATGCACATTCTAGACTTATCGACATTCAACACAATCTATAGATGATTGACCCTCTTCAAATAGATAACTGATTGCAAGTACGCAATATAGATGATCAATCCTCTACATTCAATACAACCTATAGATGATCACTTGCAAGCAAACCTATACAGATTGTTAGTGTTGATACAATCTTTCAAAGCTAATCTGCAAGCTAACATCAAATCCCAAGGTTTCTACAACCACCTCCACCATACCATTTTTGAACAATGTTCAAATATGATTGAATGATAGAGAGCATTAGTTATTTGACATTCGAATTTGCTCATCTTTGGAGATGGTGTGCCATGGTCAGGATTGAAACATTGACAGGTTGGTCTTGAAGTACATAGAACTCTTGAAGTGATTGTAGTGGTGGAAAAGGTTCATGGCCATTATTATTGTTGACCAAGTAGTGCAGAGGAGTTTGGAGGGCACAACAAAGGATCCATTTTTGCCATGCCAGAGCCAAGAAATGCCGAGCCCATGAAGGTAATGTGTAACGTGAAAGGTTCTGTTATTGAGTCAAGATTTTGTTGCAATATGTATTGCACGTACGACTTGCCGTTGCAATGCATCCATAGAGGGCGGATTCAATATACTCTAATGAACTGATTGTGTCAATATTGAAAGTCATTACTTTTACGGAATAAGCTTGCACATAAGGTAAACCAGCCCATTACTGTTCATTTCCCAATTCAGTTAGTAGACCAACCCAATTCCGTCACCTAACTTTGTCCAAAAAACATCCAAATCCATTCTTCTTATGACAGAAATTAAAGAGTTCTATAATAAAATCTGATTTTTTATGACAACAAGGAATAATGTGTCGCTCCATTAATGGTTAATATTTTGTACTTGACTTGGGCAATTATAGGTTCATTAGGGAACGTCTATGACTGTAGTCTACTGGCAGTTTTGTAATTTCAGTCTGATTACTTCAAAAATTTACAGAAATTACAGTTTTAATTGAAAAATTATAATTTCACTTGGGTTTGATTCGTGAAACAAGCGCACACCTCTGAAAAATATGTGCCCCTATTGGAATTAGCCCCAAGATATTCAGATTGCAAATCAGGGGGGTGATAGGTAGTTCTACCTTAGTTGCTTATGTAAACCGTAAGTGCGCTAGTAAAGAGAACAATCATCATAACTAGCTGCCGTTCACGATGTTTCTTCATTCAGGTCATCCTACTAAAACAAACAGATTCTGACACCATTGCATGACCATAGCCAGTCATGGTCTGCTGCTTACGCACACTTAGGAAACAAGAAACCTCAACAGTTCACAATATACATTCATGAAAGCTCGTGAAAGCTCTCACTTGATGTTTGAACAGAAGATTTGATACATCTGGTATTTCCACATAAAGGTGACACTTTACACTAAGACTATTCATACTCGAGAAATCTCCAATTAAAATTTAAAAATCACGCTGTTGCTACAGGTACTGAGGTCAAGAAGGATTCTCATTCAGCGAAGAGAATTGTAGCAGCCTACATCTTAGGTTTGGAAGTTCTTGAAGATTTCTTTCATCTCTCCTGACGAGGGGGTAAGTGGTTCAGAGGGATAGCACTTAGCTAATATTGCCTCAACTGACTCATACTTGTCCATGAAGTCTTCCTGCACCACATCCATAATAGACTTCTATGAGCAAGTAACGAGTGCCATGGTTGTCAACGAAATAATCAATGGACTGCTCAACAAGGTGGAAGACAGGAAGACAGCATATATGTATGGTATTCTGTGAAGACTACGAACCTTAAACTTCTCCCATAACGATGGGAGTAACTCCTCCGAGGTAAGATGCTTTTGCATTCGCTTGTACATTGCTGGTAAGGCCTTCTCCACCTGTCAATTTTCAAAGGATTCTATTTGAGTAACATGTAACTATCCGTGAGGTACATTATGGACCGCACGTAAGGTTGCCATAACGAGGTGAGAAGGAAAGGTTTAGGAAGATTGGACACCCGCAGTTAGGTAATATCTGAAGAATAAAGAACCCTCAAAGTTATAAAATTCAAAGGGAAACAATTGAATGAAGTTCGAGAACGCACCCCAGAAAGACTAGCCTTCAATGTTTTTCGTAGGTCCATCTTTGAATATCCAAGTTGAAAAGGCATCTCCTCAGGACTAATGGTATAAAGCAGGTTCTCCACTTTTTGAGCAAATTGAAACAGCCTTTCGAATTGCTGCTCATACAACACATTTACATAAGCAACAAATGGGGGCATACTGTGATATGCAATATCAGTTACGATAGATGATTTCAGCCGGTAGTTTTTCATCCGCGCTTGGAAGTTAGAACATACATAATTAATGATTGAGTTGATATATCGGGTGCAAGCTTGCTCATAAGCCTCGCTAGCTTGCTGATAGTAGCGGGCCAAAGTCGGAACCACATTTGCAAGATCAAACATACTGAAAAACAAAAACAACAGCAGAAGTAATCAGCACAAAGAGGTACCAGAAAAATCTAGAAATGGAAAAATTTCCAGCTTGAGACACTGAGTGTCTTTAGTTAATACTCAAACTCGATTTTCCTCTAAACTTAGTCCAATTACTGATAATGAGAAAAAGTACGAGTGTAATGGGTTGACATCCACTGAAGGGACGATGAAGATGAACCTGTTTTGAAAAGCTGCATAATTTTCCAAAAGAAGAACATCCTGATACTTGGGATCAACCTGTGCAATCCGTTCCAACACAGCAAACATCGTATTCACCTGACCCCACCCATAACAAGAATAATAAGTTTCAATTTCCAAGTTCCCGTATCACTTTCCGAAAACCGGACAGGATTAACTGCTCCCGCAGACCCGAAAGCTAAGAAAACTTGCAAACGTGAACCCTGCTCATCAAGAACTTATCAAAATATACCAAGAGAGTGCCACAACTCACATCATCTCGGAGTTCATACAACACATATAAGCAAACCACTACACTGATAAGCAAGATAAATATCTATGTAACATGACATCTGCATGCAAATTACCAGTTTCATATAAGCCTGATCGACGACATCTCTTGAATTGCCTTGTATAAGATTCTCCATGCGACCTGCAAGGGCTGCAAACCTGATCCAACCAACAAAAGAAAGATTGATTACACTTAGGCAGTCAATAGTCGCAAGTTTCCCCCTGGAGAAATCATTTTGGTACGAAACCCATTAAAAGACAGCCTTCAGGGATGAATGATTAAGAAATGCTTTAAACTAACCTGTACCCATGTACAGCAGTCTATGTTATAATCAGAGAAGTTGATGAGTTCTCAGTTGGAAGGCCACAAAGACCACATTTCAAGTTTGACCGAAAGACCACATTTGCATGTTGAAGTGCATTCAGCAGCAGCATGACATGAAGGAATGAGAACCCCGTAAACCTAATTGACTTGATTATTGCCCAACTCAAGAGCATCCAGTACACCAGAATGAACGAAACAACAGAAATATTACCTGGGAATGTATGACAGCACACCCATCTGTTTTACATTTCGATCATGCTTCTCAATTTGAAGATTTGCTTCATCAACAAACTGTGACAATCAAACATGATTAGAAGATTAACAGGTTGGAACTGCTCTTCCGTATAATAAAAAACGTGTCAATAAGCAATGACCGATTATGACAAACTGAAATTTGAAGCAAAATCAAATGGAAATAACATCTTTCCATGAAGAGTGCTAGCATACTCGATTGAATTGCAGGCTGATCCGGGACTGAAGATCTGCAAGCAAGCGCCTCACAAAACCTGCAGCATCAGCCTTCTGCGCAGAAAGGTATCGCTCTGTGACGCCTTGCATAGAAATGCATCGCAAAGGATCAATTTTATACGCCCAATCGACCACCGCATAAAAGTCTTCCTGGATTCCATCCAAGAGCTCTTGAAGGGATAGATTCAGTGACTCCAGCTCTGCTGGATTCTGTTCAGCTGCATCCAAAATTCAGTCAGGACTGTCGCACATACAAGGAACAGTAAGACATAAGTATTGGACATCAACACAAAGAACCGGATTCGCTTACTGGACTTGACATCCGACCCGTCTGCATCCACAGGACTTGCGCCATCTTCGTCGTCGTCCTTATCCTCAGCTCCGTGAGGATTCAAAGGTAAAACCTCAAAACACATGAAGGAAGCAAAGAAGGAGCTCTGCAGAAATGAAAGGAGAAAACAAGAACTAAATCGAGTTGTCATTTGCGCGCCAAGATGGAACATAAGAAACACCAAGGACACGAAAAAGAGAGAACTGTCACTATGAAACAATGTTCCGTTGCATATGAAAGAAAATGCTGATGGTGAACATGAAGTGGATAAACAAACAGGATATTTGTGAACTGACTGAGAAGTTCAAAAGTTGGAATGTGCAAAAATGATGCTTAATACTAAAAAGAAAGGAAAGCTACTACAAAAATATGGAAAGGAAACAGAAAATTTTGGCGTACAGGTTATTCTCACCTCATCCACAAGAAGTGGAATAAAGATTCTGAGCATTTTGGCGTATGCATCAGACACTGTGGAAGTATCTGCTCCTCCAGCACCTTGTGCTGCACCAGCCTGTGAACTGTCCAGCCATGCCCCTGTGCTCCGTGATACTTTGGTGCTAGCCCGAAGCTCATTTGCAAACTCTCGCGCCTATTCACCAAAATTGAAAATTTGATCATCAGGGATGATCCCTAGAACAAGCAGGTACGACAGGCAAAGAGAACATATAGTAAAAGGAAATATCAAAGATTTAGAGTTCAAGTACAATTACATAAAAGAAGATGCAACATAACGATTCATCACATACCTCACGACGTAGCAAAAGATTGAGCGAGTGACAATATGCTTTCCGCAAAGGTCCAAGTGAACTTTTATCTAGATTCTGCAGACAAGCATACAGCCTAGTTGTCATGGACAGTAAATGACTTCAAAACTGATCAATACAGTGGCAATGTTCAGTCTCTGCCGTTTGTAAGATGCACATAGGGTAGCATGCATACGATTGATTACCTTCAGGTGTTGTAGCATTCTTGCGTATGTACGACATTTGAATCTCAAATCAGCATGATCCGGTCGTTTCAACTGCCCCCTCTTTATCACTCAACACCAACATTTTTGTCAGCAATATACGGTAGCAGCATGGACTGCCCTGTAAAAGCATCAAAACTTGCAAACCTATAAGCTGCGGAATACAATTAATAAGAAGGGAAATCATGTTTTGCAGACTAACCTGTGAGAAATAGGTCTTATCACTGATCATGAAATCAACCACACTAGAAAAGTACTTCCTCAGAAAATCAGATGCTCTTCGAACAAAAGTAGACTTAAGTTTTTCAAGCTCTAAGCGCTTGTCCTTGACCTGCACGTACATCAAAGCTTGAATTCAGGAGTAGAGCTTGCGAACTAATCAGAAGGCTTCGGAATTATTACTTATACATTGTGTCTCAGGCTGATGCTGTCCAAATTTCGCATTGACAGCTTCACAAAATTCCTAATTTAGTAGGAGCCACATTGTACGTCAAGTAATTGACATCAACCATAAACTATGAGTGCTATATAATATCCTGCCACTTAATAGACCCATAGACAACTCAACTCAAAATAAAAAACGATCCACCAAAAAAAATTCTAAGCACATCAATAAATCTGCTGCAAAAAATCAGGTGTTCAGTGAAGTTATATCATATTAGACAGCTATCAGAACCAGTATTTTGTCACGAGAGTGATCATTAACACATATTATCTTCATCTAACTTCTAGTACCAACTGCATGGAGACAATCTTCAAAGCGACTAAAACGAGTGTTCAGCAGAACTATGTTATCCGGGGTTCAAGAAGCTTACAGCACGCATGTTAACATAATTGGCATCTAGAAACGGGGCGTCAAGACTTCGCAAAGCAGAAGCTAACCAATCACAAGCTTCTAAATTCTGAGGCATTCGTGCATCTTCAAAAGTTCCGCTCTGCAAAACTGCTGCATACTGCCATACAAAAGCAATCAGCGCATGTACGTTGAAACTCGAAATTCGATGACGACACAAAGTAAATGAATATGCATTAAGCTCAAATCGAGCCATTAAAATCTGGAAAAAGAGTCCTTGAAAGACGAGGTTACATGGACACACGAGGATACACGAGAACACCAAAACTGTCAGATCCCATACCTCAGGAGGGATACTCAGCTTTTCCAGTAACGCATTCAATTCTTCCACTAAAGCTGCATTGTTCTGGGCCTGCAACTCCAGTTTGTTGTTCCTTGCTTCTATCTGCCATGACCATTCCATTAGGTACTATCCTCTTAAATAAACCGTCCATATCAGGGTACCAGTAGGACGACTATAGGAGGACCATGACTTCAAACTATTTATCATCCATGCCCGGTGAATACAAATAGGGGTAGCAACGAACAATCCCAGGCGAGTAGTATAAAATTTCACCTAATATACTCTCACAAGACAAAATGATGACCAAAACTTATTTTCAGGCGTAGCATCTATCGAATTGCCATTTATGCCACTAACAGCAACAAGTCATGCAACTCTGCTCCATGGCCCTACAAGAAAATCATTAGGAGTCTGGTAATATATATACCGACTCAATATCTTCTCGCATGTGACGCAATTTCACATTGAAGATACCTAGCCATTCGTCCATGTCTTCAACACTTCCTTGGGCAGCATCTAGCTGTTGAAGAACCTGAAAGTACATGAAAACAAAAGTGGCTCGGATGTGAACGGTAAGCTCGCCACTACAATTCTTTCGCGAAGTGAGTTAAGTTCTTCAATCTTTGAATCTTATCAACTGGTGAGCTGCAACCAATTTTTGCTTATTGTTTGCATAATAATTTTGATTCGGAAAAAGATAATCACATGAGTATAATGCAGGAACGTTTAATCCAAAGAAACAGTACTCATCTAGCCAAAAACAAAGTAAGACTTATTGAATCATGAAGTCAATCTAACATTGAAACTGGACGAAGCGTACCTCTTCTACAAGTGGTTGACTCTCTAGAATGGCATGCACATTAGCTGCTTCCAAAGCAGTGAGTTCACGTTTCAACCGCTCTGAGAATGCCTCAGCTTCATCTATACCAAGAACGTACCTGTACGAGCCAAATTACACACATGTTATTTGAATACGCAGACCAAAAGAACACACAAAGATCATTAAGAACATATCAAGATGTTCACGGAGTCTGATAAGGCCAATTTGAACTACCAATTTAAACACAATTCTGGTGAAAATCAAGCTCACGCTCATTAAGAGAGTTTCTAACTAAGAACAATATCTGACTGCATAAACTAATTCAAAACGCCAAAGACCGTTTTAGTCAGGAGTACCAAAAATGTGAGAGAAGAGACATACGTTCCAAGCAATGCCTCCATATCCTCTTCCTCAGCCTTGGAAACAAGTTCCCTCTCCACGCTAACCTTTTCATCCTTCTCCACTCCAGTATCAACAGAATCTTTTTCAACCGGCCCCCCACTTGGAAGAGTTTTCGCATGAGCCTACAATAAACCATGAGCTAAATTTAAAACCGTTAACAATTCAAGTACTTACAGGTGGCTCTAGAATTAGTACCTTCCTAGAGATGACAAATAATTACCTTACACCTGCACCAGCTCATCACTGAAGTGTACGAAGGGCAAACTGAATTTAAGCGCAGTAACTCAAGCTCTTCCTTCAGTTCTGCAGGTGGGATGAGGGATGAGAACAAATACCTGGGCCCATAGTGCCATTTCCACAACGTCCATGCCCACAATCTTTGGCACTCGCCCCAGGTTCTCTTTACAAAGCTTCAAAATACCTGTAAGAAGGTGGTTTCTGAAATGCAGAAAAGAAGTCATGAACCACACGAAGCGTTCGTTTGATCGTAGGATAATAGGCAGGACCGAGAGTTCCACAGGAAACGCAAATCTAAAGTTCAACTTTCAAACAAATCCGGATGAAATTACGAATCATCCAAAATTACGCAAACCTAATTGCATGCTATTCTGTTGTGTGGAAGCATTACAGAACGGTAATACGAAGGAAAACGACAGTATTGGAAGAGTGTATATAATCAAGCAATTTAAAATATCTTGAAGCGGGAAAAATTAAGACTCCAAAGTACTGGCCAAGTAAACAGGTATTGGCATTCACCTATCATCACGCGTCCGCAAAGTCCATTGAGGTGGGGCAACTGGCTTGTTCTTCAAATTGTCAAACCCCTATCACAGGAGCCCAGACAAACTAATCAGATTCACAAACTTCAGAAGGTGATGCTTAAGAACGCTTGAAAGCACCAAAAGCATTTGCATTCTCCACATTGTAATGGTCTTTTGAAACTTCAACATGTGCCTGAAATAAAAAATTCTCAAAAAAGTACACTTCATGGAGTCACCAAAACTAGCCGAACAGACAAGCTCAAAAAAGTTGCAGATAAAAGGTTACCCTAAGTACGGGTACAGGTCAATAATTAAGGAAATTGATGATTGTCCAAACTTATCAAAATTTGTAGATCAATACCAAAAAACAAAAGAAAAATATGTTTAAATGTTTTAGCTCTTTGTGAACTCTGACATTCCAAAATTAGTAACGACTTCATGACACACTGCAACTTTTTGTACGTGTAAAAAATTTGGAATAACAGAAACGATAGCCACAGGTTACGCCATGAAATTCAGACATTTGTTAAGACTTATGAAAGCTCCAGCATTTGAGAGAGTAATAGAGAATAGATTGCGAACCAGCACGAAGGTACAGCCACTGTTGTCACTAGACACCGCTTCAACCTTGCTCAGGTGTTTCAATTTATATACTTTCGCAGGCTGCGCATCCAACATGTAACATACTTAGTCCATGTACGTCTAAATCTTGAGGTAAGGGACACTCATCATGTACTATACGAAACTGAGGAAAGCCAGAATATGATTTCTAAATAAGCGTATCACAACCAGGTACTAGTCAACTTAGCGTGAGGCTTTTGGACCAGACCTAATACAATTAATCGATACATCCAACTGACTCAATTTCAACAACTACACCAGCCCCCAAAGGAACCACTCGGCTCACGATCAAGCACAGTCGCAACTAAACAAAAACAATCAGGTAAACCTAAATCTATCATGACTTTGTCACTTTGTCCCCCAAAAAATGGTGCTAAGGGACTAATTCTCATACCTGCATACCAGTTGGAGTCTCCTTCAAAACATGTAGTTTCACTTTGAACTTTTGCGTTTGTTCTGCTCGCATTACTGTACAAGATTTGGTTGACAAGAGAACAAAGCAAGAGAAAACGAGCATCAGTCCACATGCCACTCTATGTTCATTAATATACTGCAGTTAAGATACTCTCCACATCTTGGAAGACAGACACCCATAGGTCATTGAAGATGTCGCAAAAAGTTCCAGGACCTACTGTTGATCATCACGAAGTAGAGGATACTAAAACCGTTAGGGACATGATCCCGTCTCCTATACTGACCTTTGTTACCAACAGCAACTCATCAATTCATACATTTGGTAGGCCTTCAATTAGCAAGTTGGTTGCAAGAATGACTTGGCCATTGATATTTAAATGCAAATGGGCTTGTCTACTGTCCGATCAATACTGGTCTACGATCTTCCACTTTGAAATTGCATAAAAAATTCATACATAGTGATAAAATTTTGATCTAAA
Organism: Rhytidiadelphus loreus; assembly: GCA_947034895.1. Taxonomy (NCBI): domain Eukaryota; kingdom Viridiplantae; phylum Streptophyta; class Bryopsida; order Hypnales; family Hylocomiaceae; genus Rhytidiadelphus; species Rhytidiadelphus loreus. The sequence continues at coordinate 31,935,268 of OX344761.1, forward strand.
GAGAGATGGCCTCTTGTACCCCAACTGATCATTGGAGAGAGCTGTGGAGAGAGCTGTGTTTATAACCCAATGAAAGCACCTCCTATATGTGTTAAAGTGCTTACAGTGACAAAAATAGTATCTTCTACCTTATCCCTATTGAAATTATCCCATACAGAGTGGATTTTCTTTTGTTACGATAACCCAAGGCTAACACCACATACTGCGTGCTACAGCGAGCAATGCCGAGATGGTGAGTTCGCAAGAGACACTCTGAGAAAGCTCTTCGACAGCTGGATTCGAATGGAAATACGAGCCCAACCATGCATTGCATCCCCGCAATGAACATACAGTCTACCCTGTCTACATGCTACTCGTGTAGGGTTTGGTATTTCACTTTAATTGTTAGAAATTTTATACTAACAAGTTGCAAAAGTACTTTAAGCTAAAAATTATATAAATCGTACTCCCTCTCACTTCATTCTACGTTGTTTCAACCTCTATTAATGTAATGTTCTTTTAAAAATAGCTCATAGAGTAACGCACACTGTTCCTTGAGCACTACACAGATGACCTGCATCATTCGTAAAGGAATCGGAAAATGCCTTTCCAGCTGAAAGCTTGAAGAAAGCCGACAGTGAAGCATAACTTCTTACGTTTATACCTTCATGAATCTCCACCTTGAGATTTCTTCAATAAATTTGTTAAAACTACCGTGGCTGTACCATCTGTCTCAAAATGTCCATATGGAATTTCAGTAGAAAACTTAGAATCCTGTTGCTCCCAAGCTCTAACAAATAGAGAGGGTACATTATAACGATGCCTTACGACACAGATCCCCCTACATTGTCCCAAACCTACCATCGCATTACGGCATTGTGAATCGCATCTCCTCCCAGAGCCACATTGTCTCCAGCGACTCTATTCCAACACACACACTAACTCCCCCGCATTGCCATGTGACAACCCTAGAACCATCCAAAACCTACAAATCCATCGTACAAAAAACAAGACACATACCCGTGAGAGCCAGAACGCGCGGCTTCGTACTATGGCGCGTGCGTCGCCCGGCCACACTCCACGACGCCTGGCTCTTGGCCACATGGAACGCCATGACCACGGAATTCTCAGAGCCGGCGAAGAAAGCCTCCACGGCGTGGTTCATGTCGCCCCCGTCCTCTCCAACTCCTCCATTCGCGGCCATCGCTTACCAATCTCTCGAACAATCTTCCAGGTCGCCAATGACAATCAAACAAACAGACTGTGCTCGCAAACCCTAATGCGATCTCTCTACTCAAAATGCCATTCCTGGGGTTGTTAGTGTGGGAAATTGTGAGACAGGGGAAATGTAGTGACAGCGGATCTGTGAGTTGGTCTGCAATCGGGGCCGATTGCGTGCAATGGCGGAATTCGACGGCAGCTGTGCACTTGGGCCAGAGATCGGGGCTGTCGGAGAAAGACAGTTCTGGTTCAGAAAAGGAAGGGTGACGACGACGACGACGGAAAGCTGCGTAATGGACGGGACGATCGTGGGATGGATGAGTGTGAGAGGATGGATGAGTGTGAGTGGATGGATGAGAACAGTTGGAGGATTGACCCGTGTTTTACCCTGGAGAAAACACTGAATTTTTTTATTAATCACCCATGATAAATTTGCAAATTTTGAATTCATATTGACAATCAGAGGCTATAAAAAGAATTTGAAAGGTGAAGAAATCCAAAATTTATGTAGCACAAAATAGGGGGCAATTTTTACATTTATCTTTCAATTGGCTAGGACAATAAGGGAGAATACTCCCTAGCCCCTACTTACATGTTGCCCAATTCAATTGTGACTTATTTGTGCTACTAAGGTATGCACACTTATAGTTGTCAATAATTTCAATTGAACATAGGTACTATTATTAAGCATGAATTACTTTTATTTCTAATGACAACATTTGGATTGGAACTAGTTTTAGCTGATTTTTGGAGTGACCATTGGAATTCTTGTATTAACCTGTGAAGATCTGCACATCTCAAAAAGTAGATGCACCATGGTCAACCTTGATTGTAACCTTCAAATACTTCATTTTAAAATTTTAGAATTTGGAATCCAAATTCTAAAAATATTCTAAATTGAATTTGGAATCCAAATATCAAAATGTTGTATGTATTTCATTTGTATTTACTTCTTCTTAAATGTTTTGTAAAAATAGATTACAAAGTTATGTTTATCATTCTTACCTTCGTTTAATAGTAAAAAATTATAATTAATCTAATATATATTATTATTGATATGATTTCATTTAATTTTGTATTATAAAATATCAAAATAATTTGATTCTCCTAATTATCAATTTTTTTGAAAAAATCAACATCAGCACAATACACATTCTTTCATGAGTGAAAAATATCAAAATTTTAAATATCAATTATATGAAAGGACAAATTTAGCTTGATAGAGGCATTTGACTTGAAGTTCATTGGCAAGGGTGTTTTGAATACAAAAGACTAAAATTAAATCCTAAAGAGTCAAAAATACCCTTGCCAATGAGGGAGTTGAAAAGTTTTTTTGAAAGAATTAACAGAAACATTGAGGTTCAATTAATTTCCAAAACAAAGTCTAGAAAAATTTAGAATTTAAGAAAAAAATATGATAGAATTGAACGGTTTTTGAGGCAACTAATTGAACTTACACTAACCAAACGTAGAGTCAACTTTGCAACCATGAAATCTAAATTTGGATTTCTTTTGTATTGATAAATATAGAACTCATTCAGATACTAGTCAACAAGAACTTTCAAAGAGGCTAGCATTACAAGTTCACAGTTGTTAAGACTTCTATATCAATTGAAGTCTACAAATTTATAACTCCAAAAGGACAAACTGTTAGGGATATGATCTCTAAAACCTTCTAGTTCTTTTTATTTTAGATTAATGTTAGAGACATGACCTTTGGAATCTTCTAGTTCCTTTTACTTGGATTAGTATTAGTTCCTTTTACTTTGGATTAATATTAGTTCCTTTTATTTTAGATTAGAGTATATATAGGGGTCGAGGTTGAAGAGTCCTTTAGTCTCGACAACACACCTCTTGAGTCTTAACTTATTGTACCCTTTATATTATAATATTGAGTCTTGTTATCTAGAACCCTTCTTGCCTTGTTTTATATCTTGTGTCCGTACCGATAACATGTTAATAGCCTCTAATTTTGCCTTGATGGATTCAGGTATAATAAAGTCCTGAGTCCCAACCATACATTTGTCGAGACTGACTCATTTGAGTATCAGAATGAGAGTCCTTCTTGAGGTTGCAATTTATCCTCCAAGATTTTATTCTCGTTTATTCTTGTCTTTTAGTACAGTTGGGACTTAGGACTTTATTATACCTGAATCCACCGAGGCAAGGCAAGAAGGTTTCTGGATAACAAGACTCAATATTATAATATAAAAGGTATAATACTAAGCAAGAGCTAAGGCTCAAGAGGTGTGTTGTCGAGACTAAAGGACTCTTTAGCCTCGACTCCTATATATACTCTAATCTAAAATAAAAGGAACTAATATTAATCCAAAGTAAAAGGAACTAGAAGATTTCAGGTCATGTCCCTAACATTAACCTAAAGTAAAAGGAACTAGAAGGTTTTAGAGATCATGTCCCTAACACAAACCTATAACTATTTTTTCAAACTTCATTTTGAAATTATCTGTATTTATTTTTCAAAGCTCTCATTAGATGTTGTCTATTTGTCAAAAAATTATACAATATTTTATGAAAATTTGAAACCATAGTGAATTTTTGAATAGAAAGTGAAACAATTCACATCAAATGTAATATATGCTCAAAAAATTAGAAAATCTCTCCTTAGGATTTTATTTATACTATTATAGTATAGAATATCATAGTGAAATTTTTTTATCATGTCATTCTAAAATTAAAAAATTAGCGCTCCATGGTTATAGGCTCAAAGCTCAAATTGCTATAAAATATTCAATTGTAGAAATTTTTCAAATTTTCAAATTATAGCACAAACTAAACTTAATGAGCTTCATTTTTTAAATTGGACTCAAATTCAAAAATAAACATTTTCATAACTAAAATTTAGATAAAGAAAAAATACACTATAAGGAAATGCCATTTTCTTGTGTAGAAAAATCATAAATATTACTATGAAATAGTATCCAATACCATTCATTGAAAATGAATTCAAGCAAATTTCCTAAAAGAAATCAAATGGAAAATTTGTTTTTTCCATTTTAGAACTTCTTCAAAATTATAAAAAGAAGACTTCTCCTCTTGAAGATTTTAGAGTCAAGACAAGACACTATAAGAGTCTACATATTTTTTAAATATATTTCTAAAGTTACAAAACAATCTCTCTAATAGAGGATTCATATTTTGCCAAAATTCCAATATATGTTAGAATCCTAAAAAAGATTGATTTATGAAGATTTTCATACAAGATATTTATTTTTCCAAAACCTTCAAAGGGACTTTTTATATAAGAATTTGTTTTTTTCTAAAGCCTACACCTAAAATTAATTGATTAAACATTTGAGATAAATGATCATTTAATTAATAGTTCACTTTTTACCTTGTAAATTACCTATCTAACCATCCAACCTCACATTCCAAGAGGGTCAAAAAACTTGGGTTGCAATAGAAGTGAGGCAAGGTGCTCTCACAAGCAAGACAATTATCAAGGACCCTCTCTATTTTGTGCACCTACATTTAAGAAATATTCTTGTCCATTGGAGCTTTCTAGTTTTGATTACACTCACAAGAAGCTACTTGCTATCATTATATCTACCCTTGTATCAACTTTCTAAAGAGCTTAAACACATCTTTTTTGGTTTGACTTCTAAAAGTTGGCGCTCATTTTTTAGAGGTGTAGAGGACAAATATCTCTTTACTTCAAAAAATCAATTGTATTAGTTGGTGTTGCAAGTTTTGGAGATGTTGATTTTTTTGACATTTTGAATAGATTTGTTAGATCTAAAGTAGGGAGTGCGTGATTCGGAACTTTTTGTTGGTGGTGGTGTAGCTTGAAGATTTTGAATGTAGTTTGGTGAGAGTTTTGTGTGTCAAGGGAGAGAGTGTAGACTAACAAAGTTGCAATTTTTCTAGGTTCTTCTTAGAGTATAGATTGTCGTTGTCATATACAATCTTGTTTTTTTTCTCATCAATCTAGTAGCAGTTGTTTTCTCGTAGTCAAGCATTCCATTTCTTTGAAAATGTGGTTTAGGGATGATGTTTGTCATGAATCCATTCTTCAAGAATTTGATGCCTTTAAAAAAAATTGTTGATTCTTTGTCAAGATTTTGTTGTATGTTGTATTTCTAATTGTCATGATGGCTCTCCATGACAGGCATTACATTTTGGTATACACATACACCATCAACATCACACTTGAGATTCCAATTTATATTGCCTCCATGATAAGAGTACGCATACAAAAAAAAATTGCATTGATAAAGGGAAGTTTGTGTTGTTTTCGAAAGTTGGCATCGTCAACTGTGCTTTGGAGGGGCTATTGCCAAAGTCTATGGAATTGAAAATAGGACCCTAAAACTTTTAATCAAGCATTACTAGTAGCAGAGAGAGCAATGGAGCCATAGTAAATTTAATTAGTAATCAAAAGAGGATTCCAACCAACTTTAGCATGCATTGTTTGGACATTGTATGAATTAATTATGAAGCTTTAAAAGTATTGTATGTGGATGTATCTAAAACTAACTCTAGTCTCTTGCACTTTTATATTTTGATTGTACATCTTGTGTAATTAATATCTACATTTTTGTACATGTATTATCTACATTTTTTTATCCAAATGAAGGTAATGCATTTTGGATAGTATTCATTATGGATGGACAAACCTTATTAATATACCAATTGTGCACATTTTAGAATTTTGGAGGAGAGTAAAATAGAAGAAAAACCCTTAAATGGATAAATAAAACATCAATTTGGAGGATTGATAGAGTCTATAGAATAGGCAAGAGAAAGATTCAATTGTGTTTCTTTAAAAGCTTATGATTTTTAAACTAAAGCCCAAAAAATCTCTTATGTGGTCTTAATAGATGGCAAAATTGTTATTGAATGTGTGGGATACACTTGAATAATACAAGTGTGTAAGTTGGTCTTCTTTCACTAATTCTAAGATCTTAAAATCTAACACCCCTTCAAAATTAGGGCAAGTTATTTGTTCCAATCAAGGGATATTTTTCACTTGCTATTGAAAATAGTTTATACAAAGATTTTACAAATAGATTTAGGGATACTTTTGAATTAGATTCACTTTGCTAACACCACTCTTCAAATCAAATGCAAACATGTCATGCCTTAAGGTGGACTTTATTTCACTTGTGACTAAAAGTCAAGATGAATCATTTCTATAGTCGTGGATTCAGAGTAGAACAAGAAAAAATACCAAGCATTTATAAGAAACTAAGGTCACTTTAAATAGTTTCAATTGAGAGATAGTGAAAATGACCAATTTATTTTGTCAATATGATTTTGAATGACCAATATACAAGTTAATTCAATGAGTATAAAATCTTGAATAGTGTGGGATTCTTCTTAGTAATTTGAATGGATGTGATTTAAATACTGTGAATTTAAGATGACATTGAATGAATGTTAGATGACAATCTCATTGTTTGAGAGGATATGAAAATAGTGTAGACTATATTATATTGATTTAATCTAAAATACAATGAACTTCTTATGGTAGTGAACTTTTTTAATTCTCATAATTTCCAATCAATAAGTTAGTATTATTTCTAGACGGTGCAGTAATTGAATTAATTTGTGTAGAAATTCAAAATGAGTTTGTCAAAACTACAAAATTATTTTAAAATGCAAAATATTAAACTTAGTAATAATTGTATAATTTTGTGTATATCCCAAAGATTCATTTTTAATAAAAAAATTACAAATTTAATAATAATATGATATTTTGATAATAAAATTGCAAATATTTGAAGTGATATTTTTGAATGTATGCAATGATATTTAGCCTAGTATTTAGCACATCTAAATTTTGACCAAAAACCTAAAGCATTAAGGAATTAATTTTATGAATAATGTAATGTAAATTGAAAAACTTGTTTTTTTATTTTAGATTAATTTTTTTTATTTTTCAACTTTTGGATGAAAATGTATAACTAAGTAGTTTTTATTTTCATAATTAAAAATAAGCATTTGATGCTCACTCAAGTAAAAAGCATTGTGAATGAATAAAAAATCATTAATTCCTAAAGGTCAAAGACTATGTTTTCACCAAAAACGCTCTAAAATTGTCATTTATAATACAAGCACCAAATTTTAGATGAAAAACATTTCTGGACACATGTGACAATATGATCTTATAGTAAAATAGTTTAAAAAGATGTGGAAAAAATTTCAGAATTTTCCACCATGTAGATTGCAAGTCAAATATTAATATTTGAAGTGACAAAAATCATTTTTTTGGCCTTGTGAAAATACGGGCAGTTGCACTTCACAAGGTCACATTTGTATAAAGAAATGTCCAAAATGATGGTTACTCTTTGGGTTCATTCTTCAAGTTGAATTGGCTACACGCTTGAAAAAATTTAGATCATTTGGAATTACACAACATATGGGAAAAAAAATAGTAACTTAAAGTAGAAAGAAGTACAAAGTGATTCAAAACACTAAATTGTGGTTTTTTTTTCAAAAAATATGAAAAATTGAGTTACATAAAGGACTCCAAAAGTTTATTTTCAAGTAGGGAATCCATAACTACCTACAAACTAGAACACCTCATAACTCTCATCTCATAAATCAAAATGGAATGATTCAAAGCTTTTTATATATACGTAATTCTAGAAAACCAATTTCAAACTTTTATTTATTTTTAAAAGTGATTTTAAAGAAGCTTTTTGGGTTGCCTAGGCTACCGGGCTGACTACTAAAAACTACATATCATGCAATAACTTTTTAACCATGTATTCAAAAGCTATGAAAATTATTGTGCCTTAAATCTACTCCTTGGACAAACATTTTGTGAAATTTTCAAAGATCAAAGATAAAAATTCTGTATGTAATGAGTTGCCCAAAATTGCTATGTTGCCAAAAAATGGTGTTTGATCCTTTAGGGGTTAACTCTTTATAAATTGACAATTTGTGTTGACTTTAAAAGCACTTGTAATTATATTTTTTCTATTCAACCTTAAATCCAATAAAAGCATTTTAAAATATAGAAAAAATTTAAGTTGAAAAATCATTGTTTAATAGTTACTTTCAATATTTTATATTACCTCAAGATATTCCTATGAAACTTAAAATTACACAAAAGACTCTTTGGATGTATTAGTGATTGAAAATGGAAGGCCTTTCCACCTCCAATTGCTTTCATAATTTTATAATACTATTTTTTATACCTTTATAAATTTTGTGTCTTGAGAATTCATTTAGCTTCTCTAAATACAAAACTTGAGATTGTGAAACAATCTTTTTTTCAAAACACGTCTAATTTCATATCATTTTATTATAGTAAAATTCAAAATATGAGTGTTTGTTGAGAAAATTTCATCTTGTAAAGTCCCAAGTGTACCTTGAAGGGTCCCTCTCAAGGCCCCTTGAAGATTAAGGGCAAGTTCCTATGATCTCAATTTTAGGTAAGAATTTTTTAAACCTATTTTAAGATAGGAAAACAAATTAGCTTTCAATGAATGTAATTCTTATTTGTTTTGATGCTGAAGCAAAAGTTATGTGATCCAAAGTAAAAATACTCCGAGTAGTTAAACTCGGATAGACTTTTTTTCTATACAGGAAGATTTAATTGACTCCATTTGGACTAGTCATAAGAAAATTATTGATGTAAAAATTTCTTCGACAACTTTCCATACTAGTCTAGTGCAAGATCGTGATTTGTAAAAAATAATGAATATTAAATTTTTTTGCTTTTTGCATTGGAAATGATCTTTTGCATTTGTCCATAACTTTTGATTGGAGTCTCTAAATCTCAAATGGATTTCTTAAGATTAAATTTATTTTGATTTCACGAATTCTCTTACTTCAAAGATTTTTGGAAAAAAATATTCTACTATGCCTAAATGAGGTCTGAAATTTTGTTTCAAACACAAATTCTACTTTGAACTTAATTGTGAGTGGTTGAACTCCTACTAATTCTAATTTACATATCCCACATGGGTTGTTCTAATTCCTACCACCCCATATATATTTAAGAAGCCTCTCTTTTCACTAGTAACTCATAACAAGTTAATATTGCTATTGTAGCTATGTGGAGTGTTTCAATGGATTTAAAATTAAATTTTCTTAATACTTTAACTTCTAAGCAATGGAATTACCTCCCTTTGTGTGTGTCTATTGTGTGGATGCTTTCAAGGAAGGTGGATGAAGGAGGTCAAGCTTAGTGTTTCCAATGAAATGAACATGTCAAGATCAGACCAGTAACAAAGGTGAATCCATTTTCCAAAGCTTGCTCAAAGGCTTAGCCCATATATAATTTACATAATTTTGACGGGTTTTTTTCCAAAAAAAATTTGGGACCTTATAAAGCATTATTATATCTTTCAATCCCCCATTCATATATCCAAGTTTCAAAATTACATGGTGGCAAATGTGCTCAAAAAATTATGTCATGCGATGCAAACTTTTGGACATTGTTGCATTGCAAGATTTTTTTGAATCAAGCCACATTACAAAAAAATTCAAGCCAAAACAAGTCTATTTAACTTTCAAACCTTGGTGCAAGTACATGAAAAATAAAAAATAAAAATTTAATTCTCTTAATAAAAAAATTCCAAAAAGAAAAAAAAATAATAAAAACAATGATTTTGAAATCTCCAAACTAAAATTGTTGGGCATAGTGGGGAAAAACAAACTTTCCTTGCAAATGCTTATTTTTTCAATCCCTACGGTCAAATGTCACAAAAATTTTACCACTTCTTCTTCTACAAATCTACTATGATTGGATTTTATTATTATTATTATAAAATGTTGAAATTCTTTTATGAATGCAACAACAATGTCAGTTTTGTGAAGTTTTTTTCACCAAAAAATGTCCTTGGGCTTGTAGAGGTTAAACCACCATTGAAGAGAACTTTATAAGGCTAAATATGGGTCGTATAGAGACCCCGAGGGTGAAGTGCACCGTTTCAATGCTTCACCTCAATTACCCCCCTTCCCTTCAACGGTTTGAAAATTAAGAATTCATCATTCCCCTTTCCCCTTCCCCTTCCATTCCCTTCCCTTCCCAATCATCATCATTTTCCTTGAGCCCGCATGATTGTTGTTTTTATTTCCATGTCAGCCAAATTTCTCAAATGAGTAAGCAAAGTATAAATAGATTTGACAGGCCAGACATCCATAATATAACTCAACTGGTTGGGGGTGGTAACTAAATTCAAGGTAAAGGTAGATTTGACAGACAGACAGAAGGACAGACAGACAGACAAACAAACAAGTAAGTTAAGTTCGTTCCAAGAGCAACAAACGTAGATTTGACAGACGAGTAACTTCGTCACTTCGTAGTAGTACCACTACTGTACTACTACTACTTGCAACCCCACCGCTGAGCGCTACTGTACAGTTCCCAGTACAGTACAATACAGAGGTACGTTCCAGTAGGAACCCTAAAAACCCACTCCACTAATAATAACAAGTAAGTAAAAAAAAAAAACTTCCCCAGTTCTGGCTCCTACTGACATAAATGTACTCATACAATCTGTAGCAGTCAATTTCTTAAACCAAATTTAATTTAATTAATTAATTTTTTTTTAAATTACTGACGTGAAATTCAAAAATGAAGTTGGGTGGTAAAAAAAATAATTAATTAATTAAATTGGAGTGGGATCCCTGGGATGTGTCTCCAGGGATTTTTTTAAATTTTATTTATTTATTATTACCATTGAATAGTAATCATGCAGCTCCTCCCTCTGACTGACTGACTGAGAAGATGAGTACAGGACAATGTTCCAAAAGCTAGGAGCTTCTTCGCATTGATTTCCACAGCCATGGCAATGATCTGCCCAGACAGACAGAGGACGAGAGGAGAGAGAGAAGAGAGAAGAGAGAGCAGAGAGAGAGAGGAAGGAAGGTGTTAGCCATACTTACTACTTTGATGGGGAAGCTGGCATCAATGGGGGGCTCCAGAAGCTCCAGAAGCCCGCAATCATCATTAAGTGATCAATGGGGCGGGCTCAACCGGGTTCACACTCTCCTCTCGTCCCACTGTAATAAGGGGGAGGGATGGAGACCTCCCGTGTACGTCTTTTTTATGCTATGCAAATGGGAAGGATGTATTATGATACAAACGTAAATTAGAAAACAACCAAGCACTTTAACGTAGTATGCTCTAAAAGCGACCATTTAAGAGCTGGTCCGTCTTCTTCATGGGTTGAAGTGGACATAATTATTTTTCAATCATTTTTCAGGGAAAGAAAAAATAGATGTGGAACCTAAAACGAATGGTTTTGTAATTTTTCAAGCATTTTTGAATTACTTACAAATTTTCAAAGATTTTGGGCATAGGCACCTATTTGTGACTATAGACCTCCCAAAATCTGTCCACTTGCAACTTGTAAAGCAATGTGTGGAAATTAAAAACAATGAGTGGTTCTTACAATAGAAAAATAATTTTTCTTTGGTGCATTCAATTGCTATAATGGTCCATTTAAGGATCACCTTATCTCCATTCTCCACCTAAAAATAAGGGCGGTTTGAAGAAGATGGGCGCTTTTAGAACACACTACCTTGTACAAATGGAAAGGATGTATTATAATATAAACATAAATTAGAAAACAACCAAACACTAGCTCTTAAGGGGAAACGGCCAAAGAAGATTGACCCTTGTATTATTGCCTCGTATTTTACCCTTGCAGAGAAAAACATTGGAAATTTTGATTTGGTACGTATGATGAAATTTGCAAACTTTGAATTCAAATTTGAAATCAAAGTCCCAAAAATCAGCTAGGAGTCATGAAGAAATACAAAATTTAAGCAGTACAAAACAGGGGGCAATTTTAGGGACACATGGAGCATTATTTCTTTTTACGATGCATCAATGGGTTCTAGAAGCTCTTGCCCCTCAATCATCACAAAGTGGGTACCCCCAAAACCGCAATTTTTTGCTATTGTGCCTAGTTACTATTACAAGATTGGTCAAATTTTCTTATTTTCTTGTTGGCAAGGGAAAGGAGGTTCCAATTAGCCCTTTTTTTTTACTTTTTTCAGAAAGTGCCAGAATGGCAATCACTTGAAATTTAGTGAAGCATTGTATTTCTACATTCATCCATATTTTGGACCAAAAAATACTTTTCAATCACATCCATGCACTATTTCATCCAAATTTGGCAATTTCATCTACATTTTTAATTGAAATGGAATTTTTTTGGCGAAAAAAGATTACTTTTATCTAGTAGAAAGTAGACATTTATTTTGAAATGGTGCAATTTGGCCCCATGATGTTGGAAAAAAAAGGGTTGGTTCCAATGTACCAAAGAACACAACATCTGGATACCATATGCAGAAATCAATCAAACACTACGCTTTATTGAACTTGCAATAGGAACACGTGAAGTGTACTTTTTTTTCCAGTGCATAGATTCTATTATTAAAATAGTTAAAAAAATTATAATCTAATTGGCAAATGAAAGGAGATTTTCAATGCACCAAACAATACATCATTTGCATACTGAATACCAAAATTATGAGAAATCTAAGTTTTTTTGGTAGATGTTCTGAAATTGTCTCTTCAACAAAAGTTATATATAGATGTATGAGATGTATATAGTGAGATCATTTGTTGAAGTGGCACTTTTAAGTCTCCAACAGATTTGAGTGTCCCTACCTTACACTAAACATCCTTCTACACCCACAACCCAACATGCCTTTCACTAATCCTAACCTCCTCCCTACCCCCCTAAATGCTTTGGACTATGTTTTCATCCAAAATGCTCTAAAATTGCCATTTCTAGTACAAGTACCAAATTTTAGAAAAACAACAAATTATGGACATGTGAATCTTGTAGTACACTTATTTGAAGAGATGTGGAAAAAGATTAAAAAAATTCCAATATGTAGATTGCAAGATATTAATGTTTGAAGTGACAAAAATCTTTTGGGGGGGCCCTGCAAAAAAACAAGCATCTACACTTTACAAGGTCACATTTGTATGAAAATATGTCCAAAATGGTGGTAGTTCTTTAAATTCATTCTTAAAGGCAAGTTGGCTACATGCTTGAAAATTTTCAAATCATTTATAATTGTACAAGATATAAGAAAAAAATAGTTCATAGAAAGAAATAGAGAATGATTCAAAATACTAAATTATGAACAATTTATTTATAAAATTGTAAAATGCCAATCCCAATGGTTGTAATGTTGTAATAAACAATACACACCTATTGTTTTTATTTTTTCTAAAAATATTGAAAATTGAGTTAAATAAAAGACTTGAAAGTTTATCTTAGAGTAGAGATTTCATAACTACCCCACAAACCAAAATTTCTTATAACTTTCATCTCATTAATCAAAATGGAATGATTAAAAGCTTTCCTTGCATATATAAATCTACAAAACCAATTTCAAATTTTTATTTTAAGAAAAATGATCTTTAAAGAAGTTTTTTTTAATTGTTTGAGCTACCCGCCAAGCAATGAAAACTACATGTCATACTATATATCTATATCTACAGTACATCCATTTGGATGGTTACATTTTCATCCTCATACATTTTCAACCAAAATTAATTTAGAAGCACTCTTGGGATTAAAATCTAATTTTGGCAAACAAAAAATGCAACATCTTTTTTGAACAATGGTTTGTTGTTGTAAATTATGTTGCAATTGTTCTACTCCTAATTTATATATAAAGGTCATAGTTTACAATGAAAAAGGAAAGGCCTTTAGCATTACCTTACATGAAAAAAAGGCCTTTGAATATTTATTATCTATCTCATTCACAAATCGGAATTAAGCAACAAAATTTAGAGACTTTGAATGTTTTCAAATTTTTGAATTTAGAAAGATTTAGTTTGCACCATTACAAGCATATTTTCATACATTTTCTAATGATATACTAAACGATAGATTTTATGAAGAATTTCTCTAGCAATCACCGTTTATTGCTAGTGGATGAAACAATGTTTTGACAATGCCTAAATTAGCTTGGGAAAATTCATGAAAAAGGAAGGCGTTTAGCATTACCTTACAATGTTGTATCCATAGCAACTCCACCAACACCAATTAAATACCAATTTAGCTAACATATTGTAATTATCAAAAGTCAACATTCCTCAACATGTGTTGATAACTAAGTAAGAACATTGGTGCTAACATGTACATTGATTGTGATGGAATTATCACGGAAGGATGGAAATGCCCTAAACTTTGAATAATTTGAATGTTAACTTTAGACTTGCTATTGTAGAATGTTATTAAATTGGACACTACAAATTATTTTTTAACCTCTAAAAATGTCCAAATGTCCTTTCAGGGGACACTTGATAGTATGGGTAGGCTCTTGTGATCTCAATTTTTGAGATGGTTTTTAAAAAAAAAATTCAAGATAAAAAAACATATAAGCTTTCTGGTAATGCATAATATTTTTATTTCAATCAATGCTCAAGAACAAAAGTTTTGCCCTTCTAAGCTCAAAATAGTCGAGAAGGGGAAATAAAAAAATCACAAAAACTTGAAATAATTAAAAAAATTTAATAGATAATATTCTTGCCTACATAAAAAGCTCTAGTTTGTTCCATTTGAATGGATAAGTTGTGAGAAAGTTATGGATCTTCTTGTTTTGCAGGCAATATGAGCATCTTTATGGAAAAATAACATATTGAATTCATTTTTGGGCTCAATTTTCACATTTTCCAAAAAATATTTTTTGATGGAATAATTTAGATTGTTAGAACAATCTCACAATTGGTATTAGTGTGTTTCAATTTATTCTTAGAGCTATTAACAAATTAGTTTTATCCTCTTTCTTGTTATTTCTTCTATTTAACAATTTTTTAAGAGTGAAAATTAATTTTTTGTTTTGTGAATTTTATATCCTAGAGTGGCACAATTCAATTCTTCATGATAAAAAAATTTAATGTAAATTTTTGAAGTTAGGAGTATTAAAAATCTTTAAAACTAGTTTGCTAAAGTGCCCAAAACTATGTTTTCATCACTTTAAACTCAAATATCTTGCAATCTATTGACAAAGTCAAGGTTTTTGAAATTTCTTCTACAAATTCTTATAATAGTTATTGCAATATCTTAGAGTTAAATATGCAAAAATAGAAAAGAAAATTAAAAAATAAAGTTTGTATAGAAATGGCAATTTTGATTGATTTTTGTCAGAAAAAGGCATTAGTCACCTTGGTCAATATGGATTAAAAGTTGATTGTGTATTGCTCATCATCATCACATTGGCTAAAGTGAGTACTAGCCCTCAAATTGACACTTTTTGCCCTTGTACCTAATTACTTTTATTATATTTGTCAAGTTTTCATATTTTTTTTGTTGAGAAGTGAAAAGAGGTTCCAACCCATCAAAGAATGCAACAATCATTTTGATACTAGAAGCAAAATTTATAAAGGGTTGGAAAAATATGGCTAGAGGTTTTGAAATCGTCTCTTCTACATAGGTACATATTGATTTTGGAGATGTATCTAGAGTAATGATGGCAGTTTTAGGTTAGTGGCGCATTTGAGGGTGCCCGTGACCTATGACTT
The DNA here is from genome assembly GCA_947034895.1 of Rhytidiadelphus loreus. NCBI lineage: Eukaryota > Viridiplantae > Streptophyta > Bryopsida > Hypnales > Hylocomiaceae > Rhytidiadelphus > Rhytidiadelphus loreus. The sequence continues at coordinate 31,950,938 of OX344761.1, forward strand.
ACCCCTTATAATTGGTGGGGGATTGTACTTTCAAAATGGGCAAAAAACTGCCAAGAATTCAAGCAGTTCGTTTGCTCATCTTTTCTTGAGATCCAATAAAAAATAATCACATGATCTTGTAGTTTTCATTGAGAGTGAGCACTTCAGAAAATTTAGATTATTTATTTGACCACACAGTTGAATAGGTATTTAAGTTTGAAGTTTTATTTGGGCCAATGGAAAAAAACATGGCATTGCAATTTGAAGGAGCATATCTTAGTGAGAATATTTTAAAATGATGACCTTTTCATGCTCAATGAAAGATAAGCAAGAGCTAAGAATGCTCATCTAAAATTTCACAACTTTCATAGTGGAGCTTGCAATGCACGGTGGGCAACTAAAATGAGAGCAATGAGCATTTGTAAGAAAAACAAGAATTATGGATACACTTATCTTCAATCTCCTTGAGCTCTTTGGATCTACCCTTTCTGAAATGGGCAACAATCGCATTCATAGCCCAACTTTTCAGTCCATGCCCAAATTGAACCAAAAGAACATGACAGAGCTGTGAACTACACCACACCACTCAACTTTTTAAAAAATTCCACAAGGTGAAGTTTAACTCGAAATTCAATGAAACTACCGCCATTGGATTGACAACAAAGTCTATTTTCTAGGGAATATTTTTATTTATCAAAAAACAAACTCAAAGTTTGAGAACGGTCAGTTAAAAAAGTGGGGCAGCGACCAACCAGAAAACGTTCACTTGGGTCATTACGGGTTAAACTGAAGTGGACACCGCATACAAGGACAGACTGAAGCCATCAGTCAGTTTTAATTTGCTCACTTTGGATATCATGGCGTACGTCGAAACTCGTTGTCCACTACTACCGGTATTAAATATTCAATAGCCAGTGCTCATTCATTCATTCATTCACTGCAGTCTAGCTTGCCCCCCTTCGATCACTTCCATTTCTGCGCGCTAACTTACAGATCTAGAATTAACTTGGGAGAACTACATTCTCCTTCTACGCATTCTATCCTGCAGATTCTAGAGTCCTTTATTTCAATTCGATCTGCATGCTGTCCGTCGTCGTCCAGACCTAGCTCCCTTTTAACTTATTAATGCACTTACGCCACTCTAGCTATAGCTCTTTATTATTCCCATTCAAAGTTCTGCGAAGAATGATCGAAGGGACTGATCGAGGGAACAGCTAGTACGTAAGTGGGTGATCAATGGAGGTGTCATGGTGTTCATAACTGAGATTGCTTCCGAAATGTCGATCGATCGAGTTTTAAAGTACGTGGCTCTTCGATTCAATTATCAAGCTTCTGCCAATTCATCATGATGTTGTTCGATATCGATCGATGCCAACTGCCTGGTGCCTGCTGCTGCCTGCAGCTAGCTACTGTAGCTGCGCGCTGTAAGATCGATCGATCAATTGATAGCTAGTGCCATCTCGATCATTATCTCGACGGAAGGAAGGCTTTGATCGCGTCGAGCTCTGTCTGTCTGTCTGTCTGTGTCTGTCTGATCGATGTACTGCAGTACAGCAGTACAGTACATTCATATCGATACAGTTCAGTTCATACTTGTAAGCTACTGTAGCTCGATCGATCACTACTGTAGCTAGCTAGCTAGCTATAGTCCGTCTGTCGATCTGTCCGTCCGTCCATTCGTCTTCAGTGAGTGACTGCACAGTATTCTGTACTGTAACAAACCCATTTGAAGTCTGCTGTCTGGCTGATCGATCTCCAGGTATTGATGGAATACTTACACCAATGTTTATTATGAATATCTCCTTCTACCTGACCGTATTTCTTTCTCAGTCCAGCTACTTGGAGAGCTGCATGCAGCACTGATTTGGTTCATTAGTTGCCCGGCCCCGGACTTCATCAATTGTGAAGGTCAAGATTTGCAACCAATCATTTGCTGTCACAGCAGATGAAAGGCTCCTTGCGCTGCTGGGACATTAATTAAATCCACACTCAATACACACAGCCTTCCGCTCTCAGACACAGTCACACACACAAAAAAAATAAAAATATTATGCATGATATAATTATACCGTAGTGCAATTGTTTCTGCCAAAGGAGGTGGAACATTTTTTTTTTTTTTTTCAATTTAATTTAAAGAAATTATTGTTCTGTACTGTATTTGTCATGGCCAGGGAAGTTCAAAAAGTTTGCTTGCTTACAGACAGGGTTAATTTTTAGGATTTTGTATATAATAGTAGCCCTAACTTTAATTACCAAGATCCAAATGATCCTGTTTTTTTGAGATGTAGCGTATTCTTGCTTATGTCATTTAAATTTTGTAAGAAAATTTATTAGCATATTTATGCTTGTTATGTATACCTCGATTTCATCGATTTGGGAAGAATGGAATATAATTGGGTTTTTTGAAGATTCAAGCATTACTTGGGATGATTGAATGAGAAGTTATTTGGACAAGGTCTACATTATCCTGAAGCACCTTGTTCATTATCTAAGCACTTTTGAGTACTAACTTAGGGTTCAATAGTTCGTGAATAGGTTTGGGTTAGTAGACAATTGCTACACCAATTTTGCAATCATGTGTTTGGAATTATTTACGTACTAGATGCATGCAAAAATTATTTTGAAGAATTGCAAGAAAGCAATTTTTATAAGCTTTGGATTAGTGTTTAAAAGGTTACGTATAATTGAGTCTTTCCATCTTCAGCACTAACATGGTAGACAATAAGAAAACCTTACTATATTTCAAACCATTTTTTTCCCATGGATTCTTTACTAATTTCAAAGTCAAAAACTTGAACAATTTGTGAGACACATTAGAGAAATTATGGGGTCTCTAGAGGGCTGCCTCGTGGAGACAGACCAAGCTATTTTGAGTTTGGTCTGTCACCCCAAAAAGTGCCGCACCTTTGGTGTTATCCAAGGTGAATATCTGAAAATCTTCCAATTTTTGCGATTATATTTTATTTTTAAATTTTAAATTTTAAAAGAAATTATTTCAGCTGAAATTTTTTTATTTATTTTTTGGTCAATTTTTTATTCATTAATTTCAATTTTTGCATTGCTGCCATTGCAAATTCAGGCGGGTGGAAATATGGGGAAAACGTTTTTTTTTGCAAAAAAAATCCAAATTTCAGGGTCCTTTAATGGCTATGGAGTAGCCCTCTTGAGACCCCAAATTTTCTCTAATTATTCATTCATTTTACTAGAGAAAATTTGAGCAATGAACTAGATGCATTTGAAAAATAATGAGAGGAACTTTTTTTTTCAAAGTTTCATCATATAAATATCTTTAAATTATAGACTAAGGGTAAAGGGTTATCACCATAAAATTTCTCAGGGGGTGCACTTAGTTCTACTACAATAAACCATGTGTGAACAAGTGGTTTCTAATAAACTATAATTTCAACCTAAAATTTTGAACATTGTTTAATAATGACTATAGCTTTCTATTGCCAAAATTTCCAACTTAAATAAAATATGAAATGATTTCTAGAAGAGGTTGAAAATGAACTAAAATGGCATGTTTTTCAACTCAAATAATTATAGAGGACACATTTAGATGACCATCGAGGCAATATTCAACTCAAAATGAGCTTTCAATAATGAATTATTTTTAGAAATTTTTTGTTCATTTTTTAGACAATTTTTTCTTATATAATATAGGGGTGTGAAAGTTATTTTTCACTTCAACAGTGTATCTTTTGACTTCAAAAATTTGTAACTAATAATTATTAACAAATAAAAATATCAATAATTCAAAACATAAACTTTCAAAGTAGAAAAATTTATTCATGTTTTATTTATTTATCTTTATTTAAAATTCAAAAAGTACATAGGGATCCAAAGTTTTGTTCACACGTGGTTTTTAATGGACACTCTAAATGACCCCCCCAAGCTGTAGCTAGATTCTGGTGATGGACTACTTTGAAAACAATAGCCTTGTTTGATCACTCCGGAGCAGCCCTTCGGAGGCTTCATTTTTCTCTAATGTTGTAGTTTGTTTAGCATTGAAATTTGTGCTCTTTCATCACCTCTCATTCTTTGAGAAGTTTCATTTTATGTTGCCAAATTTTTATAAAGATGTTGTGCTTCAAATTCACCCTTTGACGTTTCTGTGATGTTTGTAGATAATACATTCTTACATCTGTACATTATTACAAAGATTCAATGTTTGAGGTTGGAATTGGGCCTGCATGAAAGTTGAAATCGAATTGCCAAAATTCACATTGTGCCCCCTCTAATGCTGTGAATTCATGCACCATCTACAACTCATTGATGCCACAAATGAGTTGGTTTCCTCCTAATATTGAAACAAAGATAAAAGATGTGTTGCATGCCCTAAACGTTCTACTACACTCCATTGCCAAAGTCATACAACAATCCAACCAATCTTTAACTCTTCACAATAGCATATGCCACGGACATCACATTTTGCATCATGTCCAAAATTTTGTTTCATATCCTCTCAATGATAGGATGCATGCACAAAATTGCATCAATCATTACATGTGTTTTGGCTGCTGTGGAGGGCTACGAGTTTCCAACTCGAAATCCACTGAAACTCGCTTGCGCTGACCTAGCCAAGCGACTGCGAAGTCAATTTTAAAAAAAAAAAATTAAAAAAAAATTAAACTTTGTTTTTCATTTTAAGAACTTAATTTTTTTTTTCATTTTTTGAAAAAAAGAAAATCTGACACCGGAGTTCGAGAAGACTGGGGGGAATAAGTCCGAAATGGCCCTCCAACCTCCCCCCTCAATTCATCTAATGGATGAGAAGTTCACCCCATTCTTCCAAACTAGTTTTAATACCGATTCTTTTGGAACTATGATTTCTGTATGACAACATTTTGAATTTTTTTGTTTCAAAAACTCTCAAAGTCCTAATCCCCTAAACCTCTAGTTGAGTGCCACTAGTAGCACATAGTAGTGGAACCCTAGTTATTTTCTTAAATTAATAATTTGGAAATGTCCAAAACTTATAATGCATAAAAATTGAAGTTAGAAAGTCTTGATATTGCAAAAGAAGAAGACCTAATCTAATGAAGTCAAACCTCAAATAATAATGGCTTAATGCATCCTAAATGAGGGGAGATAATTCAATAGGCTAGAGATTTAATACACTATCAATGAAAGGACAAAAAAGGTTAGCAATGGGACCAAAAATCATTTTGGATGTAAGGATAGACAAAAATGATATCAAATAATCATTGCTTTAAATTATATAATTTATTGGTGTGACTTCCATTTCAAGTTTTTATCTTCTATCTCAACTTTATAAAAAGATCTTACATAGGCCAATGCATAACATCAACCTCTCTCTACACTACCAATGATGGAACATTTTCAAACTACAATGGAGTGATTGAGACAATGTAGTGTACAATAATAATTGTAAAAAATATAGAAAAAATAAGTGATTGCTAAAAATTTATAAAAATAATTGGTGGACAATGCTATCAATATTTTCAAAGAACTAATATTTCAAGAACTAATGGTAAAGAAGTTTCATAGTCTTGTTGAAGTCATCTAAATACTAAAAGTTGTGCTTTTATCATTGCAAACTTGGTACATTTAGTATCTTAGAAGTGGTGTGACATACCAAATATGTGATTAGAAAATGATGAATAAAATCTTAAATGAAGACCCAATTTTTTCTGAATATCTATATCTAATGAAGGATACATAAACTAAAGTCTAAAAGACACATACTTAACTCTAATTTGCTAATTACTGATTTTTGCAGATTTCGGTTTAGGGTCCACTCATGTGACAGTTTCAGTGAGGCTAGCACTTTGAAAAATCATAGAAATTACACACCACATCCAAAAAATCTATTTTTTTTTTTAATATTCATGATTTTCACTTGCTAATACTACAAAAATATCATTTTTAGGAAAAGGTATCTCTAACTATGTTGGATTGCTTATCTTGATGGTTTTGGGTGCTTCTACATTAATTTTGTTTTAAATTCTTTGAAAAACATATTAAATTGGAATTTTGTGATTTTTTTATTTTTTAAATATGCATTGAAAAGCATACCATTATAAATGAAAGTTGTCAATCTATCAAATACAATGACAAATATTATTGAAGTACATTGTTTAATTCTACTTCAACCATAAAAATAAGTAATGTCAAATCCAACCCAAATTAATTCATATATCAAGTAAAAGTGTCATGTATTACACATTTTTTTGTTGGAACATGTTAAAAAAATGTACTTTAAATCAAATCATGGTCTTAGAAGCAATGTGCTAAATTACCATGGTATTATAGCATAAATAGATAGTTGGTCAATGTGCCAAAGCCTCAAATTGCAAACTTAAAGCCATGTACCCTTGTCTAATTTTTAAATTTTATTTTTTAAAGTTCCGGTAGTCAATTATTGGTATCCACTTAGGTTGTTACCAAAAGATATGAAATAATTGCACTTGTATCAATAAATGTATCTATATTTATATTGGTATGTATACATGTTTGTATTTGTACAAGTATATGTATCTATACATTCCATACTTATGTACATATTTGTATTCACATTTGTACCTATATATATAATTAATATAATATACTTGTCTAGCTAGACCCTTCATTTTCATTCCCTCCAACCCTACTTCCAACTTTTGAGCAATTGGTAGTTGGTGTTTTTGAATAAATAGTAGCATAATTTCTAATTTTAATCTAGAAAGGTATTAATTTTGGTAATTATGGATAAAAGAAAATCCATACCAATCCACAAACTTAAACTCCTCATAACTTTCATCTCATTAATCAAAATGAAATGATTCAAAGCTTTCCATGCATATATCAATGTAGAGAACCAATTTCAAATTTTCATTTTTTGAAAAGTGATTTTTAAAGAAGTTTTTTGAGTTGCCTAGGTTGCCTGTCGATTGGTGAAAATTAGATATCATGCAATGACATTTTAACCATCTAGTCAAAAGTTATGAAAATTGTTGTTCCTTAAAGCCGCTCCTTAGGCACATCCGCACATGTTATGTGAAAATTTCAAAGGAAAAAAATAAAAATTCCATTTGTAGTAACTACCCAAAATCGCTTTGTTGCCAAAAAACCGGTATTTGGTCTTTTAGGGATTAAGCAACATATTAAAATTGGAAGTTCTATATGTCAATTTTTTTGGCTAAAGTGACATTAGACTTGAAGATGATAACCAAAGGTGACATTATATACATTTATAAATGTCTTCATGGATCATTCATCAAAATATAGAAAATTTAAGCTTGAGTTGTTTTTTACTATTACTTAAAAAAATATAAATATATAATATAGTAATAATTACTTGGCCTAGTTGATGTTGGTTCTTGCTCTTTATGTATTTTTACATTTTAATCAAATGACTTTTACCTAAAAAACCAAAAAACCAAAACATGCTTAGTTTTATATTAAATTACAATTAAATTCTAAAGATTCTATGCCATTGGAACTACAGTTGATGTGGAAGGAAAAATAAGTTTGATATTTTTACAATTTTGAAAAGGTTATCCAATGTAGGAAAGGACATCTCATTATATAACCATATAAATGGAGAATTTCATTAATATGGTGCCTTTCTACAACTTTGGTACTTTTTACGGTTTAGACCACGTGGTTTGAAATGTGTTTGAAATCTACACTTGTTCTAGATGTCTAAAATCTATATTTGTCCTAAATGGCACTTTCATAGTTTAGACCTTGCATGTGGTTTAAACCTATACCACTCCTAGATGTTTGATCTCTATACCTATTCAAAATTTCTAAAAACTACATTAGTCCTAGATGGCACTTTTATGGTTCGGATTGCATATTTAAATTGATTGATTACATAACCATATAATTGGTCAATTAGTGCCTTAGTGGTTAAAGCATTTGGATGATTTTTGTAAGTTTTTATTTTAAAATGGTACAAATTTATTGAGTGGAGTGTAAAGAGAGTATGGCTAAGCTAGGTTTCGGTTGAATAGATGTGTTCAAAATCATAATACATAAGTTTGCATTGTATCATTTTTCAATTAGAATTGAAAGACAATCCTTACTATGATGGAGAAGTCAATATTGTTGTCACTATTTTTCTTGTGGCCATATATTGTAGACCCAACTTTGGTCATACGTTTGGCTATATGTTTAATGTAAACTCATTACACTTGATTCAATAAGATTGGGTCACAATTGGTTGTAAATATGACACAAATCAAAGTTTGAATGATGGTTACAAAGTGACTCAATGATTGCATATTATCTTCTATATTTTAGATAGGATCATAACATATTAAGTGTTGTAATGAATGTGTAATATTTACCAAAAGGGGGTTGATGATGTGTTATTAAATATTATGACAATAATATTAGATGAGTGATATGGCCATTGATGATTCGTTTTTGTCAGTTTTAAAGGTGACATAGTAACCCATATAGGCTATTTAGGCAACATCCTCAATCAAACATTTATAACAAATATATATTTCATCAAGAAAAATATAATTTCATCTACTATTGGACTCACTCATATTTGCCTATGAATTTTTTCAACTCATTCATAGACGCAAGCCATTATTTGCGGTCACAATAGTGCCTTCTACCTTATAGTAAAAAGAATAAAATGAAAACACTTTTACATAGTAGAATGGTAATCCTCAACTCCCTCCTCTAAACTTATGAAAATAAATTAAGGTGAGATGTGTTAAACAATCCACTCAGGTGTTCTACCCTTGCCTCCTCCAACTCAAAAACCCTTTAGGTGTTGATCTAGTAGGAATAAATTCCCCCCTTTTACTATTGTTGATTTATTATAAGAAAAAACAAAATGTAAAAATACAAAAATGACATCTAAATTGCCCAATCCACCCTCCCATTAGAAACATTTTGGGGTCATGAGAAGGCCCTTTGAATTTCCCTCAGTTTGGACGCAAGTACGTTGCCTAGCTTAAAATATCAGTACAATCTTGTTGTCACTTGCTATGACAACATGGACAACAAGCTATGAAGTTTGGAGGTGTGGCTAGTCATATAGGTTCTTAGCGTACAGTTTGTACTTGCGGTCAAACAAGGAAAAATTGGAGTCTAAGGAATGGTGTCATTTTTCAATAATTTCTAGGTTGCCTTGTTGCCAGCACAAGAGCGGTATTTTGTACGCAGTTTGTCAAAGTTGTCTTATTTTAATCTCCCCTTGAGAATATAAAACAAAAAAAATGTCACCATGGTTGGCCACACTCACGACACATTGGCGGCACTCAAGACGGCTTACAGACATGTCGGAAGCAGGGTACTCTTCAGGGTGAATGCAAGAAACACCGGTACTATTTGGCGTCACAATTAGAATGACGGAGTTGCCATTCGCCATATCTTTTCGGAAATGAAGTCCATGTACTTGAAATTTTTATTGGAGATGGCTAACTCGGAAGTCCTCAGATTCCTTATTTTTGAGAAATTTTGAAAAAAAATCCTTTAATTAAATTGTAATTGATCTAATTTGTCACACTTTATGTTTTAGGGATTTTTAGTACTGTGGAGCATCCAAAAATGATGATGTACGTCTAGGATTGTTGTGGGCTATTGCCACAATAGAAGGGCATGTGCCTACCAAAGGACATTAAAAAAAACACAATTCTTTGTTCTCAACTTACATGCAAATAGGGGTCCCTTGCCCATAGCGCTCCAAACATTTATGATGGTTTCTACTTTTAGTTTTTGGTGAAATGTAATCACTATCAAGTCTCTACAAATGGCCAGTTTTTAGTTTTTATTTATTCATGATTTTCTAATTATTATTAATTTATACTTAATTTTATCTACTTTTTGTGACAAACTGTCATTTTTTTCAAAGATTACTATTTCAGTATTATTAAGTATTCAAAAGTACTATTGGCCGTTGATTTTTCATATCAATGGCTGAGATTGCTCCGTTTTGTAGTACTAGGAGTACTAGGCAGAAAAAACGCAATTTTGGCAGAATGCTCCCTAAATCGTTGTTTCTTGCATCCACCCTTCAAGCCTTACTGATTGCAATTGATTCAACCACTGCCCACGAAATTAAGCTTTACTAGCAGTATGCCCAACACAAAAAGTCAAGGCGCTACTACTACTTGAGGGGGCTCACATGGCCTTCTCCAGACCTCAAATTGGCTCTAATGCAACCCAAACCGAGAAAACTTTAATTCATATACTATATATGATTATAGTATAGTGTGAGAGAGAGAGGACTTTATATTGATGATAGATGGATATAGATCACATATACCATCCTATATCAATTGCAGTCTCACAACTTCACACAAAATATAAATATAGGGGTACTCAATTATTTCAAAAGGCATATACATATTCATTATTTCATAAATTCAAGTGTATAGTGACACAAGTTTGTTACTATACCTATACACTTAGAAGTGGTAGTCATTGCCACACATTATCCTACTATGCCATGAACTATCTCTTCTCTAATCATATCAAAGAGTAGGCAAATTTACTATATAGTATGATATTAGATTATTAATGTATTGACTACAAACATTTTGAGGAATTCAAAATCTTTAATTTAAAAAATCTAATTTAATAAGATTCTATAAAATATAAATAAAATTGGTTTAGATATTTGAATGTAACTTCTGAAATTTTCTTTGTAGAAAAATTTATTTCAAGACGTCTAATCCCTCTAATAGAGAATCAATCTCTATAAAGATTAAATGTCATTGACTTATGGAGAAAATGTACTTGGTATGGTGATAAAATGAATCAACAGTACAAAAAATACTAATATGACCCTATTACTAGAAACAAATGTATTGATTTTACCTTAAATATACACCTAGTGAATATGAGATCCTAAGATTGATTATGACTTTGTAGTTGCATCTATAATTAATACTTTGACAATTCATATGATTTCAGAAAATACATACTGAAAAAATCTAAGATCTTTTTATAATTGCCAACAAGAGTACAAGAAGAAATAAAATCTAAGATATTCTAATAACAAAAACTTGGTGCAAGTGCTTATTTAGATTTTAAATGTAGTTAAACCTAAAAGTTCAATGTACTACATTTGGTCTTGAAAAAAGTGAAAGGTTAAGTACATTCTTACAAATTAATATTTCTAGTATTATTAATTATTTCATGAATCATTGTTCAAGTCTGTTTTTTTGCACCGACAAGATTAGATTCCAAATTATTTTTAAATATTTTTAATCCTTAAGAACCATGAGATGGTCCAAACTTCCAAAGTCATGAAAATTTATTACTAAATAGAATTTAGAAAAATATTATAATAGTGAATTTTAAACAAAAATTGTACGAAAATATGAAAGTATGATCTATAAATCATATCTTTATTGTTGGATTAATTATAAAACTAATTAATATTTATCAATCCAAAAGTTGTTGAAAATGAATTCTTGCTATAGGATTGTAAATGGAAATTGAGAAATAATTCCTAAATCCCACTCAAGTGGAAAAGTACTATAGAAAGTATTAAAAAAATTATTTTATTAGTAGATTATTTATTGAATTTTATTTTATTATATTAGCACCTCACTAATACAATTTTTGTGATAAAAATCTACAATGATGGCCAAAGCGTGATAATTTTTCTAAATTTGGCAACAATCATTTGCCACAATTATAGCTTTGTATTTCAATAGATCTTACTACACCTTATCAATTTAATATATTTTTGTTGTTATTTCTCACCACATTTTGTATTAAAAAGTTTCTAGGATAATTTTATTGCCAATTGTTTGAGTTTATGTCATTTTATGGATTAAAATGCTAAAAATGTTACCAACTAGGCAATCAATATGTGTAGCAATTGGCAAAGTGCCACATACTATTAGATGATTTTCTCCTCCTCTAGAAGGCTCCAAGTTCCGAGTGTGGGAACTAGGTTGAAACTAGCCAAAATTACAGTTTAGTAGTTACGTTAATGTGGCAATCGGATTGCCATGTCAATTTCCAAAAAGAAAAAAAATTCAACTTTGTTTTTCATTTTAAGAATTTTAGATTAAAAAAAATTATAACATTTGCGTTCAGTAAGTTTTGGTGGAACAAAGCTAGGAACAGGCTTGAAACGTCCCTCCAACCTCTTTCAATCTCATCTAATGATAGTTTCTATTGAGTGGTAACTAACTCTTTGTCATCATTGACCCAAAAGCTCTTGAAAAAGTATCTAGTGTCTCATTGACTAAGAAATGGTTAGAAGTGACTCTTGGTCATAGGATCATAATGAAAAGAAAGAAAGTGTTGAAAAGTTCTCTTGAAGAGACTTGTATCTAAAACATTGTCTCTCGGATTCCATTCCTTTTGTCTTTATTGTCAAAGGATAATAAAACGTTCATTGGAAACCTTTCAACAGTGTGTAGTTCTTTTTAGCAAGACCAAAAAGATATTGAGCTTTAGTATATAATAGATTTCAATCTTTTCTAAATAGGATCATTCTATATAATTATAGTGTATTTTTATTGCAATTATTATCTTTTCACACAGTCATTTATTTCTATCAAAATGCAATCATACTTATTATATGTCTACAATGGAATTATGGAGATCCAAGGAAGGGAGCTTTGAAATAAGATTTGTATTTTGTTTCATCAAATTTTTTTTTCTTCATTGTACTCTAAATACCCCCCCCCCAAAGAACCTTCAAATTTTTGTGGACAACAAAGCCTCATTGTTCATTTGGTCTCCAAAATATTATCCCCCAAAATCTAGGCTTCATATGATTGTGGATTGCTAATGATCTAGCTAGTTCACTACTTCCTACTTGATCCTACTTAAATTTCCAACTTTATTGGATTCTTTATTTTATAGTGCCTTTTTTTATTATCTTCAAAGCACTTCCAAAAGCTCAAATAGAACCCAAGGATATTTTGGTGTTAAATAAGAGACAAGAAGGATTCACATTCTCAAAATTGGTCTACAAATCTAGAATTTTCACATTCTACACAATTAGGAATGGTCTCATTATTAATAGTCTATCATTCAACCAAATTAATCCATCCTTGAATAATAGAGATTTGAGACACAAAAAAGATGAATAGTAACCACAATCAAGCTTTGAGTGACAAAAATGGAATGAATTTGTGACAAGTAGGAACTTTTGGTATCTCTAGAATGTAAATCTATCAAAAATAGTGGTTAACATTCTAATGCAACAAATACTATCCATTTAAAGAAAATATTGTAATTATTTTAGGTGAGTTACATGACCATTATGGATGCACATTATGTTGGTTGATTGATTGGGGTCTAGTGACTCTTGTGCACACTTTGGGTCACAAATTTGTCAAGAATTTATAATAAAAAATTCATACTTTCATTGTCAGAAAAATATAATTTTCAATTGCTATTGCCATCCCTTTACATTTGCCTCTGTGTGTAGGGATTCACAATTATTTTTTCTCATCCATCCCAGTGGAGCAAGGCAGCCATTTTACCGGCTCAAGTACCACCGTGAGAGCAGGCCGGCACTTCATCACTCGGATGTCACATGCAGGAAGACTTAAGAAGGGAGGCAACAGAAGAGAGTGAGGCCGTGAAAGGTACAGATGAGGCTATGCCATGAGGGAATGGTTGCTGGGAGGGGAACCTTTTTCCAGTAAATGCCCCTGCAACGCCGCATTAATGGTGTCTGGAGCTGCGCCAGGCTTCCACTCATGAGCTGCACTGCTGCTGCAGTTGCTCCTGCAACAGCTCTACTCCTACGCAGCAGCACAACAGAACACTTCTCTGCCACGCCCTGCAACTCACTGCCACCCCCTTCCTACGCACCAGGATGGTTGGTCAACTGCTGTAAGCAGCAGAAGCAACAACAACAACATTAGTATAGTAGCAGCAGGAGCTTCTCATAGCATTCCTTTCCTTTCCGGCCTCTCCTTTCCTTTCCCTTCCTTGCATCACACACCCCTTCCCTCATCTCCCCGTAGCCGGCCTCTAACCCAGTGCCTTGTGCTTTGTGCCTTGAGCTCCCTGTCTGCCTGAGTGTCTGTCTTTTCACAGGAGTTAACTTACACGAAGACGAAGAACGAAGAAGGTACCCACCACTCCCGGTGTCGTATCATGAGAAACTCATGGACTTGGTCCCGCGAATGATGCTCTGAGTGGTGGTGAAGCAGGTGATAGGCATGCATCCCGACTCGGCCAAGCTTCCAGAGGAGATACTACAATCGCAGCTGCAGCTGGTGGTGGGTAGAGATTAAGTGGTACTGTACGTCGTGTGAGCTGAAAAAAACGAGTGTTTGAGAAGACCAGGATCTTACCTTGGTTGTAGCGCACGGTGCACATTGAGTGATGGAAGCGAAGTCTGGTTTGGTGGTTGTCCACTCCCAAAACGGAACGGCCGGGGGTGGAGTACGTACTTTAATGCTCTCAAGAGATTGCGAGTTTGATGTGTAGCAGCAGTGGAACAATTGTTAGAAGACAGCAGGTTGAATAACAATTCGTGTGTCGCTGCGGTTGTCTTCATCACGTTCTTGGCACATATACATACACACATCAGTCGGAGACAGGCTAGGGCTCTCATTCAGGGTTGCAACGCAAAGTGCGCACCAAAGTGAGCTGTTGCTGAAGCGTGGCATGAGAGAAACATCTGTAAGTGAAGCTTCCTTGTGCCGATTCTCTCTGTGACATTGTACCTATTTAGGGTCAAGAGAAGACGGCGACATACAATCTGCATTTGGATCACTCACATTCCAATGCAATGATGCGGAGAAATTATTTTAAGCTGGCACCGCCCAAGCAACTGGGTCATGCCGCGGTCGGTTCCGGGGAGCATTATTCCACCATCGCCTCGGTTACCGCCGATTTTTGAGGTCGTCGGCTGCTTGTTGGGAGAGAGATTACCTACACACATTGAGAAAATTGGGAAACGGGAGAGGAGAAGATGTCGCTGTCTTTGGATACCAGCTGCACCGAGGGCGCCAGTCTCTTGACCTACGATTGCCACCGCACGGTGCCTGCGCCCTTCTTGACGAAGACGTATCACCTCGTGGATGACCCCGCCACCGATGACATTGTGTCGTGGGGTGAGGACGAGACCACCTTCGTGGTCTGGCGACCGCCCGAGTTCGCCCGCGACTTGCTGCCCAATTACTTCAAGCACAACAATTTCTCCAGCTTCGTGCGGCAGCTTAATACCTATGTAAGTGACTGTGGTTCCAGTCAATTAAGGGCAAGCTCCAAGCGCAATGAGTGTGCTGTCAATGATAACTTAACAGAGAAATTCGAGTCTATCGAAATGCCGGCCAGGCAACTTGGGTGCGGAATCGTAGCTGAACCTGTAAACTTACGAATCAGGATGTCACGTACCACTATAGAAATCATGAAGTACACCTTCAATCTCTGCTGTGGTAATGAGAATTGCTAGCTGCATCGCCACCGGTATGATGCGCACCCTGTGATATCTAGGACACGAGAGAACTCATCTGCACGAATAAGTTGGAAAGTGATCTGTGACTAAATCGATGGAGATGGATGTTGTAGCTCGGCATGCGAAGCAGGCCGGGCCATTCCTCATAGTAGCTTACATTTCAGCATGAGAACTCCGAAATGCCGAGAATGGAGCTGCGCGTTTGTGAGGGTAATCGGGGGATGGACTTAAGAGCTTTCGGAAAGCTATTCGGTTCTGTGAATGCAGAAGAGAATGTTCACGTGGTTGTAAGATCACGAGTAGCATGTGGCAAACTTCCCGGGTCGGAGAGTGCCTGATTGCTGCTGAGATCAATGTAGAGCCTGAAGAGTCCATTGTCAATTGCTTGAGTCCTTACCGATTCATGTAGAGCGTTGAACTTTTGGTTGTCATCCATTACAACTTAGTGGAGACTCTGGATCCCATTCCCAGATCAAGGTGAAGATAGCATTGCAATGTGTGTTGTTTGCGTACTAACTCGAAGACTGTCTAATTCACTTTGTGGTTTGGTTTCAGGGTTTCCGGAAGATAGTCCCCGACCACTGGGAATTCGCGAACAAGTTCTTTCGACGCGGCGAGAAGCAGCTTCTGTGCGAGATTCACAGACGCAAGTCCTCGCAATACGGATCCGGCAACACTTCCGATGCGCCCGGCAGCCAGTCCACCTCGCCCACGAACTCGGGCGAAGAGCAAGCCTGGTCCCCGTTCCCATCTCCGTTGTCGTCTCCCAGCACCATACTCCTGCCCCAGGGCGCTTCAACGCTCATGTCCGACGAAAATGAGCGACTGCGCCACGACAACCGCATGTTGCTGCTGGAGTTATCCCGCCTCCGAAGGCTCTACGATGACCTCGTGGTCATTCTACAGCAGCAGTCCAAAGTCTCCTTGCAAGAGCTTCCCAGCCCTTTGAGCAGGTAACTTATTGAGCTAGCTCACCTTCCCAAATCTCTGCCAATTCCACAATCTCACACCTCTGACTCACATGAATGGGCAGAATTAGGGTAATCCACATTCGTGCACAGGGCCTGCTGTAAGTTAACTCCTCCACACGGGGCCTGGTCGGAAATAAATTAGCACACCTCCCGAGATTGTCGCTGGGGGAGTAGTGGCTAGCTCCCCTTTAAGGCACGCATTCCTATGTCTTCCCCGAATCCCAAGACAAACTCGGGATCCATCATCCATCCTCATAACCAGTGGTCCCAACTGCGATTGCACAGATAGCACAAGCTGCTTAATGTGATCACAATTGGAATCCAGCATCCATTCTCATTATTCGGTAGTCCCAAACGTAATTTTCACAAGTAGCTCAAGTAGCCCCAAGCTCTGCTCCATGTGCTAGACAATCCCAGTGGTATCCACGGTTTGGTAGAGCTTTTGCTATATTGGCTTTCTCATTAGTCGGTGGTCCATATATCCAAATGTGATTTTCACAAGTTGCTCAAGCTGCCAAAACCTTTGCTCCATGTGTTAACCAGTCCCTGTCATCGATATCCACAATTTCTTGAGTGGAATAAAAAATTCGTAGAACTTTTGCTACAGCCACAGTCATTTGAGACCCTAACTTGCGTGTCGATTGATTCTTTCACATTAATCGGTGGTCCACACATCCAAAACTTGATTTTCACAAGTAGCTCAAGCTGTCCAAAACTCTGCTCCATGTGCTAACCAATCCCTCTGGTATCCACAATTTCTTCAGTGGAAATAAAATCAGTAGCCTAACGTGCGGTGTCGAGTGATTCTTTCAGGTTACACAGTCTCACCGACCACAAGCTGAGCTCCACGATCTCCGAGCAAATCGAAGCCGCAGCCCGGCGCTCCGAACTCAACTCCCTGCGCTCCACCCCGGGCGCCCTCCCGAACCCACGTCTCCGACCTCCATCAATGGAGTCCGCGTCCTGCATCAACCTCCTCACGCGCCGCTCCGACTCCGCCACTCCCAAAGCTTCCACTCTCTCCTTCCTCGACGGCAAACTCCGGGAAATCGCCTCCCACAAACTCGTCGTCGCCGCCGCCGCCGCCGAAGTCGAATCCTCCAAGTCGACGACGAAGCTCTTCGGCGTCTCCCTCAACAACAACAACAACAGCAGCAACAGCAACAATAACAATAACAAAACCGCGACGACGTCCTGCTCGCAACAACCCGCGACGACTCTTTCTCCCTCGATTGGGCACCAAAAGAGGCCGCGCGCGTCTTCATGGGGTCCGGACGGGGAGGTGCACATTCCTGTGAGAAATTCGGTAAGCAATAGCGCCCGCGAGGAGCAGGTCGGGAAGAGTATGAAGGTGGAGTTAGGGTTGGAGTTGAGGTCCAGTGTTATTAGAGAGGAGCCTTCGTCTTCTTCGGTTGAAGGTGCGGGGGGGCAGCAGCAACAGCAGCAGCAACAACAGCAGCCTTGGCTGAGGATTAGTGCCTCTTGTGCTGAGCGAGTATTTATGTGAAGTGAGGATTGATTTTCAGTGTATAAATTCAACTCAGAGTATGTTTCCATGGATTTGCTGGTTCACTTGAGGGTGAGATGCATCACATTCTTGAACTTCAAAGCAAAGGGGGAGGCTTTTGCTTTCTATGAATCATTCAAGGCTCCGTTCCATTCACTCGAGAACATCTTGAATGCAAGCTTGCTCATGTATTAGAGTTCACCATTGTAAAGTGTGTGCAATGCATCAAGATTAAGAGTTTGAGTAACTTGAGAAAAATATAGGATGAAACTCCTTGGTGCACCAAAATTGGGGTTTGGTGGAGTTTGATAAAAAAACATCTTGAATGCAAGCTTGCTCATGTATTAGATTTCACCATTGTAAAGTGTGTGCAATGCAGTAGGACCAAGAGTTTGAGTTTGAGAAAAACATAGGATGAAACTCCTTGGTGCACCAAAATTGGGATTTCGTGGAGTTTGATTGAGAACATCTTGAATGCAAGCTTGCTCATGTATTAGATTTCACCATTGTAAAGTGTGTGCAATGCAGTAGGACCAAGAGTTTGAGTTTGAGAAAAACATAGGATGAAACTCCTTGGTGCACCAAAATTGGGGTTTGATGGAGTTTGATTGAGAACATCTTGAATGTAAGCTTGCTCATGAATTTGAGTTCATTGTACGTACAATGTGTGCAATGTAGGAGGACTAGGAGGACTTTGGAGTTTGAGGAAAAATTCAAGATGAAACTCTTTGGAGCACCAAAATAGTGGGGTTGGATGGAGTTTGGTCGAGGACATCTTGAATGCAAACTTGCTCATGTATTAGAGTTCACCGTCATAAGTGTGTGCAATGTAGCACAATGAGGAGTCAGAGTTTGAAACAACTTGGAGCACCGAAACAAGGGGATTTGATGGAGTTTGATCGAGAACATCTTGAATGCAAACTTGCTCATGTATTAGAGTTCATCGTAAAGTGTGTGCAATGCAACAAGACCGAGAATTGGAGTTTGAAAAAAAGAAAAAGATGAAACTCCTTGGAGCACCAAAATTGAGTTTTGATGGAGTACATCTTGAATACAAGCTTGATCATGTATTAGAGTTCACCGTAAAGTGTGTGAAATATAGCAAGACCAAGAGTTGGAGTTTGAAAACAAAAAGAGGATGAAACTCCTTACATTGGAGCACCAAGATAGTGGGATTTGATAGAGTTTGGTGTTGTGTTTCTTTTGTACTATTTTTTAGTTAAACCTTTTCTTTGACACCAATGTTACAACTTGGAACGACCTTTACAATTAACTCTATTGTGGATAACTAGAATACAAATGTACCAATATTCTTGATATAGTACAAACTATCAGAACATTATTGAAATTTAAGGCATGCTAGAAGACGTATCCTTTGCTTTCCATGAATTGAGGCTCTTTTCATTGTAGAAATCATGAATGCAAGTCTTGCCCATGTATTGTGGGTCACCCTAATACCAAGTGCAAACCTTCTAGCAAACCTTCTAGCAAGTTCGGACATTGAAAGATTCTTGAGTCTATGATGTCTATCATAGCAAAGAGAGAGAGAGAGTAGAACTCTAACCAATAAGTAGTTGGTGTAAATGAACAATTGTTCATTGAAGATTCCACGATTGACTTCAAAGAGTCAATACAAGTGACGTGCCTTCTTTAAAAGATGGCTCTTTTCAAACTATTGATCTATGATGCTCGTGATAATTTTATAGAATTGAAGAGGGGGGTAAAGAAGGAGGTGACATCCTATAATTGTAATTGGTTTGAAGAGACTAGGAAAGTTGCAAATGGAGATAGGAATATTAAATGAAGGATTTGGATGAATTGTTGGAGATAGCAGTTTGCACAAAGGTATGCAAATCTAATATTGATTGTGTGTCAATAGTGATGCCTAAGTTATATAGGTATGTACATCTTTAGACTTGATTCACTTTGCTAGCTAACACCACTCTTGACAACAAATGTAAACATATCTTCAGCAAATTGTTCTACATAAGGACTTTAGAAACTTGGTTCTTTTGAGGTTGCCAAAGCAATTAGCATTAAGGTATAAGCATTCATTATTGACCATGCATTAATAGCAATACCTAAATTAGGTACATCATTAGAATAGATTCATTTTTCTAACACCATCCTTAATACCAAGTGCAAACATATCTTTAGAAAGTTGGGACAATATCATGATGAAAAATAGTAAAAATATGAATCTCTTAAGGTTGCTAGCTATTGTGAGAGCTATTGGAGCTTGCACTAAGGCATGAACACCCATTATCAATCTTGATTCAATATGAAGACCTGAAATGTATGCACGAATGGCAAAAAAGGACTTAGTATATTGTTGCAACAAGTGACATTTTATGAATCCAATGATTTGTGTGTTCCTTATAATATTTTCATTTATATGGTATGCGTATTTTGTAGATTGCCTTGCTTTCAATCATTTATACTTAGTAAAGTGAATATGAGAAGTGAACACCCCGGCCTTTGTTTTGGAATGAAGTTCTTTCCTTTCAATTCTCTAAGTCTTGTTGGTTTTGGATACCCCTTAAGACAATCAACTTTGAAAATTCATAACTTCTTTGTACAATGTCCAAATAAAGCATGCTAAATATTGTTGGAATCCTCTTTCAGAGGCCAATATGCCACATTTAACTACTTCTAGACTATTCAATGAATTTTGGACTAAACATTTAGAGATCTTTGAATAATAACATCAAGAGATCTCTCAATGTTTGTATAGATCTCCGGATGTTTTGTATTGACCTCCCAATGTTTTGCATTGATCTCCTAATGTTTTAGATTATCTCCTAATGACCAATTTTTTTTCTCCTAATGACTAGTATTAATTATAGCCTTTTGAAAGTCCAAAAGTAGTTAAATGAGGATTCTTGTATTTGCTAAATTTTTTGTAAAATTCCTATATTAAATTTCCAACCCTTTTTTACCTAGTTGTAATGAATGGTGATTCTAGATGCTCTAACCTTTCTTTGGAGATGCTTATATCATAATGTTTGAGGAAGTCAAAGTTGTATGCATTGTTGCTTGATTGAACTTGCTGGGAAAAAAAATTATAGGCTTATTCATAATTATGTTGGCTCACATTGTAAGAACCTCGTGTTTTATGTGATGTTTTATAAGTTTAGGTGACAAATTTTAGATGACGTTCACTATAACAACTTGTATTTTTATGTCAATGATAGTGTTACATTGATGTTATTGTTGACATAAAAATAAAAGTTGTTCTATTGGAAGTCACCTAAAATCATCACTTGAAATTATAAAACGTCACATAAAATACGGCTTTCTTGTAGTGTCAAATAATAATATCAAACGCACTTAGCTACAATTTATTTTGTAAACGATAGTTGCCAAACTTGAATTTTGTTGTTTGTTGTCTAGAAAAACTTTTGCTAATGCAAGGCTATTTGGTCTTCTATTGTGAACCAAGTCTTTTGTGGAGAACACAAGCCTTCACAGTTGTTATAGAAAATTAAGCATTACATATAGACATTTCAAGACTAAAATAAACACCCAAATTGCAAATAGAGAGCTCCACAATGGAGTATGTAGTTTAGACATTGATATTGGATGGTATTTAGAGGAAGGGTGCTAGTATGTGAGCCTAGAAATGTGAGCCTACGAGCCTTGAGCCTAAGCACATAGGTATTCTACAACTATTGGAGAGGTTTATAACATACATACTTATAATATAAACATCCTATAACCATGGAAGGTGCTTATAACATATGTACCTACAACATAGACACCTATAATATAAACATCCTATAACCATGGAAGGTGCTTATAACATATGTACCTACAACATAGAAACCTATAACTTAAACATCCTATAACTATGGAAGGTGTCTATAATATGGGAGCCTAGGTTCCTATGCTCATGGGCTCAAGATCCTAGGCTCACATAATAGCAACCGTGGCATTTGGAGTATGGAATTGTGTGACTTTCTCCTTCAAACTAGTAGAGTTGGCTCATTTCTCTAAAATTATTTTTAGTTTCATAAATAATAATAATTTAGTACAAAAAAATATTCCCTTCAAAATAATTTAAAATTTAATAAAATTTAGAATGATTATATACTTACAAATTTAATAAAAAAAATACACTAATTAATTTTCAAATTTCAAATTTCAATTTTGAATGTACAAATTGCAATTTTCCGAAATTATTCATTTATAAATTATAATTTTACTAATTTGGAAGTTTAGAAAATTAAAAGTTGAAGTTCACAAATTTTTAGATTCTAGATTTTAAATCTTCAATAATTTAAAATTTTGTCATTATAAGTTGATCATACTTGTCATCAAGTAAAGCAATGGAACCTAATGAAGCAACAACACTAATCCTTTAGTCTATGTAAGAGAAGCTATTTTCATGGCATTATTACATCTTGCTCTTGTAATACTAGTAGTTTAGTAAAATATAGAATACTTATTAGGATTAACTATTTCATTCAAATATTATTAATATGCAATATTTAAAATTTTCTATTCATGCAAAATATATTGAAATTGATCATTTTTGTGGCCTTTGATTGAGCTAATCTTTCATGCTTCTTTGCACAATTCTATTGTGACCACTTCTTTTTCTTTAGGCCAATGGCAATTAACGCTTCTTGTAGTCAGAACAATAAAAGATTATTGTGTTTACTTTATAGTTTATGGTTTGTAATTTAAGATTTTTGTTCATGATAATTGCATAAATAATTCAAATCAACTAGTAGATATGTAGGATGTACAAATGAAAAGACAAAAATACAAACAAAGCTACCCTCCCTCCAAATGGTACATGACATTAGAATTTTGCCATTATTTCATAAGCTAAATGGTCGTTTGCCTTGTCCATACCCATGTCCACCATATGTGGTGGGCACCTAATGGTGATCACCCATCATTTTCCTCCATCTAAACTGTGTCCGCCATCATATTTGCATATGTCAACTATCCATACCATGTCTACCATGGCGAAGGTGTTGGATGAATATTTGCAGCCACTCTATTCAATGCATGTGGAAGACATGCAAGCACATCCGCTTCAACGTAGTTCATATGAGGCAACAAAGTCTTTTCCATGCAAATAGATGTTTTATGGTAGAGGTTATTATGGCAAAAGATGGCATGGGCCAATCGATGTTGTGGGCCCAACTAACAGATTATTCCTTCTATATGAAGTTTGAATTTAGGTCATCCTTCCAATTTCAAGTGTAGCTTGTCAGACAACTTTTGGTCAGTCCAGATTGTCGCAGCCAAGGATTTGCCAATAGGCTCTTATAGGCTTCTTAGAATGACATGGAGTATTTCACCATGGAGTTGATGACCTCCCATCTACATGTCATCTTGGTAGTAGAGAGGATCATCCAACGGGTTGTCATCCATGCCATGAAGTGATTGCACTCTTAGCTTATGTCTTTTGGCATACCCTAATTGGAATTGACCTTGATCATTTTATATAATTAGAATTGGGAATAAATATTATGCTTGGCATTGGAATTGAATCACACATAGTGTCTTGTGTATTTTTTGAGAAGATGGTCATTTAATGTCCAAGACTCTGAAAAATCAAAATCAATTAAAAAAATATCAAGGGTACTTGTGTCATTGTTTCATACAATGAAGAACATTTAAAACAAATCTACAAAGGGGTACACTTTTCATTTTTTTTAAAAGACTTCAAAACTTGTATTAACTTATAAAATGCCACAAGTATTTCAAAAATTGTCATAGGTGTTTCAAAAATGCCACAACTATGTCAAGGCTCAAAACTAAAGTAAAAAGTTGTTAGCTAAGTTACGGTCACTTTGAAATATAGGAGAATACATTGACCCTATTGTGGACCCTAAACCACCATCTGCATTAGTCTTGGGAAACTTTGCATTAGGTACATTTGCATTCTAACTTCCATTAATAACAATGGTATCATTGTGCTTTGCCTTCAAGACTCCTAGTACATTATTTGAAACAAAATAATTATACTATATACCTTCTTGAACCTCATCCAATTCTGCTACTAAGTGTTGCCGACACAAATTTGCAAAGCAAAAACCTAGATTTAGAACATTCATTCCATTTCCAATACTTTTAAATGAGTTTTCTCACCATGCATCATGAGAATGCCAAAATTTAATACACCATTTGCATATGGATCTTGAAAGAGCTCCCCTTCTTTCAATGGAACAAAACCCAAATATACATTCTTTCTCAATTAATTCTTCCATTTTTTTGGAGAAGCTCAATGGAAATATCTGGCTTGCTACAAGATGGTTAAGCTATCATCCAATTTTTGCACTCTATTGGTACCTTTTTTTTTTTTTTTCATTATAGTATTTTTTACTAGTAGTGAATTTATTGTTGTGTATTTCTTTGTAGTCTTTTTTACTACTACATTATTTTCAATAGAAATAATTTCCTTTGCTAGGGATGTCTCAACTTTGAATTGTTTAGTAACGTTGCTTCTATTGTTGTAAAAAGAAAAAGACTCTAAGTTGCAAGAAACAAGAAAGATGTCAATAAAGAAGGCAACCAACCTAAAATATAACCCCTATATAAAGTCATCACCTTCTAAATTCCACTTCAAAGCAAAGCAAAATAGAAGCTACAACTAAAGCTTTTCAAAAAAAACATCAACACTATAAATTTTAATTACAACAAAAGACAAAAATCATGTGCAAAATATAATGGTTCACCAATTCAAATCAAATTCAATACTTCCACATAGAACTCACAAAACCAAAAATTGAAAAGAAACCAAACAAACAAAAATCCTAGCATGTACTTTGTTGCAAGCTTCTATAAAAAATGATCAAAAAAATGAGACAAGCAATGAAGCAAAGACCAAAGAGATAGAGAGACATGTGCCTAAAGAGATTTATACTGAAGTTGTAAAAGAGCTCCATCACACCGCATTGAGAGGAAGCTACAAGAGCCTAGAAGGATAGATGCTAGAAAGACAAATGCAAAAAAGAAAGAGTCAACATTGGTGTGGAAGGAAGCTATAAGGAGAGATGTGAAAAAGAGAGACGACAAATGGAGGGTTTAGGATCCTTGTTAATGACCTAGGATCAACAATAAGTAGGGGGAATTTATTTTGTGTACAATTGGAGATTAAAAAATTGACAAACCAAAGGGGAATTGATAAGTTTTTTTCATGCAGGTGGCAACTTGCATTCCTGACAAGCTTTAGTGGTTGTGCCTTTTCAAGAGGTAGTGGAATTGGATGGTATGTATTTCATATGGCTATATTTTCTCAAGCAAAAAGAGGCTACAAAAACATGTATTGCTTTGTGATTTCTTGCTATTGGCTAATATTACAAGAGCAAAATAATGAACTATACAAAAACAAAAACAATTTAGTCATACTTTTTTAAAATTCACTATCAAAGTGTTAGATATTTTACATAATGTAAGAAGAAAAAATACAAGTATGAGAAAAATAGAAAATTGAGAGGATTTGGAAGATTGAGAACATCAATTAGATGGAAAAAAAATGAGAAGAATTGTAATTTTGGAACAAAAATAATCAAATCAATACATCTCAAATTTGAAAGGCCATAAAAAAAAATGTTTTTCACATATTGCATGCTTAGTATATATTATGTATATAATGTTGTTTTTATATGAAATATGCATTGAAATGATTAAATTGAGTACTATATACAAATGCACAATATTCAAGCAATAGCTAAATAATATTTTCCTTTTGATTTTAGGTAGAATTGAATTTTTAGAAAAATTTTAACACCTAAATATCCAAAGTATACTCTGTAAATTAAACTAAAAATGATGTGTTAGTAAAAAATATGGCTTATTCAACTTTTTTATAAGAATATCCTTTTCACTAAAAATACAATTTTGTATTTATAGAATTTTCTTAAAGATTTGCTAAAATTATGATTTGTACAAAACAATAAAAGACTTAAGAGTGAAAACATCAATACTTTCCTCTCATAGCAATTTTTTTACACTAGGCAAGTATTGCATACTTTGTGTTATCTTCCTTACAAAAAAACTTCTCCCCATTGCAATTTTTCAAGATAATCCAAAATCTAGCATGAATTCAAAATTTATTTCTTTAAAAAATAAATTTGTTCAAAAGAGTTGCCCCAAATTAGACAATAGCTTTAAAATGGTTGATTGGACATTTAGAGGTTGAAGGAAAAAAAAATTGCAAATTTTTAATAATAAATAATGCAAAAAATAATGTCACATTATTTAATCATATTTTTTCATTGTCCCTAAAAAAAAGATGTAAAATTTTGGTCTTGCTTTTTGAGCCAATTTGTAAGCTTTTTTTTGGTTCAATTTAGTTTCTTTTTTAACAACACATGTAAAAATGTTCTTCACTATTTTTGGTGACATAAAATATGGCCTCATTTGAATTATATTTTTTACAATATGGTCAATTGAATTACCCCTTTCTAAACCTATAATTGTTTGTCCTTTAGAGATTAAATGACATATTATTGCAAAAAATTCATGATTTGATTATGATGCAAATAAAATTCATAAATATGTATGAAATTCTTTTTAAATTAGATCAATATACAAAAAATTCAATTGGTAGGTTATTGTAGTGATAACATTAGATGTCATTGTTGACATAAAACAAGGGTTGTTAGATTTGATAACACCTAAAATCCACCAACATAGACATAAAAAAACTTTGGTTTCTTATAGTGATTGAAGGTTCACTTCTTTTGACCTACAATATTCAACAATCTTCATGTACTAAATGCTCTAGAGCATGCTTATCATTGTAATCAAGATGAACAAATGCTCGTTCAATCTCTGGTAGTGTTTCCAATTTGTTCTGTAGAGACTCTCCAATGTCATGAGCTTTCCATAGTAACATGTCTTTGGGTAATATAATGTCTACTTCAGCAAAATATTGTTCTCCTAATGTATAAGCACGAATTGTTTCAATCTTTAAAATAGCTCTATCATGGTTCCATACAAGATAAGTCAATTTTGCTATAAACTCAGGAGGTGCTGATGTACTTGACAAAGCTTGAGCATTTTCTATTACTGTCCCTGTCCATGTATAAATTGTATATAATGCTAGCTGCAAGTTACATTTTTGAAAAAATGAACATTATGAATGAAAATCTATTTGTATGAACATTTTTTACATGTCACAAAGTACAAAGTTGAATTAATTTTGTTTAAAATTTTAACAAAATTAGTAGTTTAGCCTCGAGTTTAGCTAAAGATTATCAAAGTTTTAAAGTTTGATTGTAAAATTTGTAAGGCAAATTTATTTTCCTAAATGTTTTGTATACAATTACAAAATTACAAAATTAGAGGGGAAAGATCAAAGAAGTACCAAGTGGTTTTCTATAATACACAATAAAATAAAATAAAACTTGAATGTCTTGAAGGATCGTAATATGTATTAAATTTATAAATTTCTTTTAACTCCTAAAGACACTTGATTAATTGAAGACAATATGGATCTTTTGTTGATTTTGAACAATTCCTAGCAACTTTAAATTTTAAATTTTTTTTGAGGTTTTAATGTAGGTCCTATTGAATATGACCTACATGTAAGTTAAGCTTTATTTCACTAGATTCCAATGAATATTGAAAGTTTTAGGGAAGAAACTATTGTGATCACTTTCTATTTGAAAATAATGCTCTTTGAATATTCCTATAAAAACTTATATACGATAGGTTCATAAATACAAGTGAGGTTTTGATGTTTTCCTTAATTATTTATGAAGTGAGAATTATGAAGAATTTTGTTTTGTGATAGTTATAACATACTATGGAAAAAATAACAATAATAACATTTTAATTTTCATGATTCGATTTTCACCAATTTTCTTTAAACAAGAAGTTCACAAGATTTCCAAAACATTCTTAGACTATGAATTAATTCATTTCCATATTAAAGTCATTAGCAAATTAGATTTATTTTATGACCTTCATTGTGAAAGAACTTTAGAGGTTAAATTACATTTTGGATTTTTTTTTTCTAATGTTGAATTGTAAAGTAAAGTTTTAGTATGCTAAACTTTAAAGCAAAAATGCCTGGTTGGATTTTGTAATGATTACAAAATAAAATTTGTTGGAATTAATTCAAAGATTTTTAAGTCTCAATTTTTTATCTCTTAAGACCATAACAATCCAACAATACTAGAAAAATGATGATTTCAAATACAATGAACTAATTTTTTTTAAATGATTCTATTTTTTGATCAAATTTCAATATTTTATGTCTTGATAGCACATGTGTGAGTTTTCAAAATTTTCCCTTGAAATGACCACAAAGATTGAAATTTCCAAATGTCCAAAGTTTCAATAAAAGTTTCTAGTTATGTTATATTACAAAAATAAAACTTGAAATTTGATGTAAGATAATATATATTTAGAAATACATCAAATTAACCAACCAAATTCATGTTGAGTTTTCAAACAAAATAATCAAAAATACAATTTTGTATTCAAAAGTTTAAATTCCATAAAAAACGAGTTCCATGAATATTTTCACACTTTAAAAAAAAGTGCAAGACAAAAATTTGATGTTTCATGAATCTATTCAAACTTAATTACCTTGTCCAAATAGTATTTTGAAAAATTATGGTTAAATTCATTTAAGTTCAAACTACAAAGTCACTTTTTTTAGAAGCAATTTGACTTCAAGACACTTTGAATGATGTGATTTTCATAATTTTAAATCCTTTCATCAAAAAATTCTCATATTTTCTAATAAAGCAAATTTTATTAATAAAAATCACAATGTATTATTCATAAGAAATGATATTCTTTTGATTTGAGAATCCCAACAATATAATTAGTTGAGCAGTTAATGCAAGGATTCATACATATTTAGATAGATAAAAAACTATTTGACATTCTATTTAATTTTGTTTACATATCAACCACAATATGAATATTTGATTTTTTAAATATTAAATTTTTCATTGATATTATTGTTGTGAAAGATCTTTTATTATTACTATAAAATATTTGGATATTTTATAATATTTATAAAGGGCTCATGCAAATGAAGATTTAGACAAATGTAAGTTAATCAAAATACCTTTATTGAAAACTCACCAAAATAGCGCCAATAGGATCAAGCCACCAAATGTATGCTTGAGCTAATAAGGCTGCTGCTAAGCCAATGGAATTGGTTACAACATCAAAAAAATGATCTTGAGCATAAGCTTTGACAATTTCATTATCAGGAAATTGACGACAAAATATCATTAAGAAAAACTTAACACCAGTTACCATTACCATGATACTAATTACCCATGTTCTTTTTGAACCACTTCCAAGATCTGACTCATGATCCTGTTGCACATCACTAATTATGAATAATCCCAACAATTTAAATGAAAATATGAAAAATATTTTTTTTTATAATGAATGTATTTTTTGTTTTGAATAAAACTATAATAAACCAAAAATATATATTATCATTGTTTATAATTCTATACTAGATGACAATTAAAAAAAAGTTCCACCTTAGATACAAGTTTGCGACAAGACTCAACAATGATTTCTAATCCCAACATAGCCATTACACAAGCAAATATCATAATTCCCTGCACTGGCAAATGAATAGGTATATATTAATGATTTTTACTAAATAAATAGTTCTTGTCATCAACAAATTTTTATCAAATAAAATTTAAATAAATGATTTTTATATAAGTGAAAGACATTATTTTCTTATTAAATTTTATATTTAACATTTAAAAAAAATAGAAACATTTAATTTGACAAGATCAATGTATTATAGAAATAGTATCCAATCTATTAAAAATAATCTAATTTATAAGTTTAAAAAAAAAATCAAATAATCCTATTTAAAAAAATAGTAACTTTTAAATTTAAATTCTATACAATAAGAAACTAAAGCATTTCAAATAGATGCAAAATTCTTTATTATTAAATCTTAAATTTTTTGATAGATTGAAAATAAAACTCCAGACAAGCATATATCTTTAGGATTCATATACATTTATGTGTATATGTGATGTATCTAATATGCATAAAAAGTGCCATATTGTTATTTATTAAAAAAAATGGTATTAAAATTTAGCTATATTCTTATGAAATTAAAAACAAAAGTGAAGACAATGAAATTATTGACATAAATTACAACAGTGTGAAAATGATATATTTGTGCTTCAAATATCATAAATATATTAGTAAAAATCAGATAGGTGAAATTTCTTAAAAGAGTTGTGATTATATGACATTATTTTCCAATGAAATAAATTTTTTTTTCTAAGATATATTTTATTGAAATTAAATTTTCACTTATAAAAACAATGAAATTCTTAAAATATGTCATCAAAAATTATGAAAGATAATAAATGTTAAATATTACAATTATTTTTATATGTAAAATTTGTTCTAAATTTAATTTTAATATTTCTTGCATGCTAATTTATTATTGAATATTTTTTCAAAAATGATTGTAAATATGAAATTATTACTTAGGTCATACCAAGGGTTGTCTACGTTTTTTTCCAATAGGATATAAATATTTGTTCAACCTGCTCATAGAATTTGCTGCCCACCACAATATTGCTCCTGATAATAAATCAAGTAAAGAATCCATTGTAGAAGCAATGATAGCCAATGAAAGACTAACAATAGAAGCATACATTTTGGACAATAGTAATACTACATTCGCGAAATTAGACAAATAAATTGCCCAAGTTTCTCCTCTTTTGGTTGCTAGTCGTTCTTCCTACAATAATACCATGAAATTTGAAACTATTTATTGTTGAAAATAGAGTGTAATCATTATAAATAATGTAAAAAACAACTACATTTTACAATTTGAACATATTTTATAATTTTAGTTATGATATTTTAATACTCCCAAAACTTTCAATCTACATGTATCAAAACAATATATATGGATAGTACTTTCCTAAATTCAAATTCTTTTAAATAATTAATAAGAATATTTACTTGACTAGAAGTTGGAATATACCCTCCATGTGCATTTATATCATCCATGTCATAATATGATTGCAACAACTCATCTTGTTTTTTGTAATAACCATCAATCGGATCTTCAAAACCTACAATCTTTGAATATGTATTAATATTAATATAACCACAATCAATTCAACTAAAGTTTGAATTAATTTCTTTTAATTTCTTTTAAAGACAATGAAAGGAAATGAATTTAGCTCAATTTAGCTCAAATCTTTTGTTCATAATAGCTAGGACTAGTTTCTAACCTAATATATTTTTCAACTTTGTAAAACAACCTCTTCTTTGTCTTTTTACAGGAGGAATTGGCCGAAATTCTGATGCTTTTATTCGCCATAATATACTAGATGGAACATTAATTGATGGTGATCTATAATAGATTGGTGAGTCTTTTTTTAGATTAACAAAACTTGTTGAAGCTTCTTCTGAAGCTTCTTCCATTTGTGTTGATTCTAAGAATAATGGATTTGATCGAAATTGTGTAATAGTAGTGGGATAAGAAATTTTACTTGAAAATTTCTTTGAATTCCAATCATTATGTTGTGAGGATGTTTCATTAATTTTTTCTTTCGCTTCATTGGTGAATTTTTTCAAAGTTTTTGGATCCCTAGACAATGAGCTAAATGCCCTAGAGCTATATGGCTTATTATATCTTACTAATCCATATTCGGAATCATCAAATCTTGGCAAATTTTGCAATTCATCTGCTTTCAAATTAGAAAAAATTAACCAAAAATTGGTTAGAAAATTGACCACATTATCACTACATTGCAAATCTAAAAACAAAACCAATAAAATTTCATGATTGAAAAAAAGTTACAAACACAAAATGATGACATAACTACATATAATACAAATTTCAATTTTTCTATTGTACTATGGATATTATTGAAAAAAATAATCAACTATGATCTTATATAACTTATGTGAATTCTTTAATATCCACATGATAAATTCTTGATTTCTTTGTCTCAATTATTTAATAATGCACTCATTGCAATTACTAATAAGTTATAAATTTGTGCAAAATGAAAATTCATCATTCCACGTAGAATTAAAAAATTATTTAAGGTGATTCTAGTACATTATTTTCAACAGGTTTATATTATTTTCAAATATAGTTTTGTAAATTACATAGAAATAGAAAATTAAAACTTACGATTCCATAGAATTGAACTTTCAAACTTTCTTTTATTTGATTGAGTGGTCATGATTTGATTTCAAACAAAAATTATGAGATGATTGAAAATATAAAGATGACATGTTTATTTTATCTATAAAACCTATTATGAGTTAAAATCTTAGCATTAAAGCCATAAATGTCTTGAAGTAGAAATGAATTTTATATTGTATTATTTTTATTTTTACTTATTTTAGAATACAATATAGATTTATTTTTATTTTCTAGAAATAACTATAATAAAAATGTTTAATTTAAAACTAAGATTGTGTTGTTCTCTGCACTACTATTAATACTTGACTAAAGGTTTTGGAGCTCCAATTTTGGGTTGAGAGACCTTGATGATGGAAAATTTCACACAGATATAAGTACTCAAAAAACACTATTTAGAATTCTATTGGTAATCAATTTTCCATTGATATTCTTCAACTATTCATTTATAATTTAGCTTAAAATATTGAATATTTTCTAAAATATTGACATGCTATTTGAAAAATGAATTTGCAACCATAGAGTGTTAAAATATGTACTAGGATGTTCTATACTATAACCAAAAAAAAAAAAACTGCTTGCAACTATGAGGTGCGTTTGAAGTCACAACTAAATGAAGCGAAGATGAAAATTTTGGAAATTTGAAGGTACAACTAAAATAGAGGTCTTTTGAAGCTAAGACAAAAATAACAAAATTTTAATAAAAAACAATTGATTTATTAGGATTCCTATGCAAGATTTTTTACTTTCCAAAATCTTGGATATTTTTATACAATATTTTATTTTCCTATACCATGCACCTAAATCATGCATCTAAAATTGACCAAATAAACATTTAATTAGGATATTTGGAGGTTTGGTTGGTACTACAATTTATACCATATAAATTACCTACCTACCATCCCATTCTATAGGCTCCTAAATCTTTCAACTCTTTCATTTTTTTTTAAATTTCAAGTTTCCTAATCTTTATTATAGAAATTTTTAAACCTTAAAGGTATACATTGGATCTCTAAAACTTATTTTTCACTCTTTCAATTAAAAGACACTTAATTCTCTGTGGGCGACAATTTTAGTAGTGTGACTTTGAAATTCATTTATTTTTGTTGTTGCTTCAAAATTTGTTATTTTCATTCTTGCTTCATTCTAATATTTTAGTCTTGATTTTATTCCATCATTTAGGTTGTGGATTCAATTATAATCCCAATATTTGTCAATACCCAATATTTATCAATGCAAAAACTTCAAAGAATCAAAGGTCACTCAAAAATTGGCTCAACTAATTCCGACCTCAAGGTTGTCACTTGAAGTTCCATTAGGGTTCAAACATACGGAGTATAATGAAGCTTTAGCAAAATACATCCTATATTTGAGAGGTTGTTTTTTAGCTCTAAAAACATATTTTTAAAATACATATATTTCTTTAGTATTTTCTATTAATCCTATTAATCCTTGAAAAAAAAGGTGTCGTTTGGATGTTATTAACCCTTAAAGGATGAAGGGGTGACTTTGAAAATCATCCTTTTCTATTACCGTGTGAATCATGGATTTTAGAAATAGCAAAAGTACTCATTGGAAGTCAAAGTACTATAGAAGACCTTCCCTCTTTACAACAAAATTTTGAGGATTACTACAAGGATTCCCTGTCATCCATTGGACGCCAAACGTCTTCCTCAACGTTTAAGGGTTAAAGAAACTAAAGGATGGAAACATTGTTCTATTCAATTTCCTGGAGGTTTTTTGCTTGAACTCAATTTCAATGAATGTTGTTGGATATTCTTCCCTAATAATATTTTGACTTCTCTACATAAGAAAATGGCAAATCTATGTAGAGTATTTTAGCAATTTATACTTTATTCTTTTGATATGCATTCAAGATATGAAAATGTTAAAAAAAATTTGAATTCAATTAATGAAATAAAATTTATCAAGTTTAGTTTTTACTCTAATTTTGAAATGTTAGAAAATTCCTAAAATTTAATATTTTTTAACAATTTGAACTTTGGACCTATAACTATAGAATGTTGATTTCTATAATTTAGAATAACATAGTAAAAAAACAAGCACCTTGATGTAGTTTAGACTTTAAAGGTGTACATTAACCTATAGTGGACATTCAATCCTATATTCATCAAAACAAACCTCCCAAGATTAGGCCTCCCTTGGTTGCCTCAAAAATCTTTAAATTTTCTTATTATTTTTAAATTCCAAATTTTCTAGCCTTTATTTGGAAAATTTATTAAACCTCAAAGGTCCCCATTAGAAGGTCTCAATTGAAAAGACACTATACGTTTCAATTTTAGCTTTGTGGCTTCAAATTCCATTGTTTTTGTCTTGACTTAGTTTCATCTTGGCTTCATTCCATCATTCTGGTCATGACTTTAATTTTAGTTGTGACTACAAAGGCACCCCATGGACACAAAGTGGACCTAAAATATGTCAAAAATAAAAATCCTAAAGGACACTCCAAAAATTAGCTAACTAGTTCTAACCTAAAGGTCATCGTTATAATAAAGGTTCAAAAAATATCAATAAAGATAATTTTGAATATGGTTATGTGTTGAAAGGCATTATCTTTATCAAAATCAAATTAAATCAAATCAACATGTTGTATATGTGAAAATTTTGAACTTTTATTCATGCCTATAATATTTAATATGATTCCTATCTTCTTGGCACTATTGTACAACAACCATCACAAAAATTTGAAATTTTGAAAATTTAAAATCTACTCTATTTTAAGTTATGACGTTTTAAATTTACAAATTCTAGAACTAACATTTAGGTAGAACTAGTTTAGGGAAATTTTTCTTTATTGCAATGAGGGAGGAAGTACTTATGTATTTTTTATTGACAAATATGGAGTGCATTTGTGAAGAATTGTATAAAAATCATGAAATTTTGATGCCATTCACATGAGGCCAATTAACAAAAGCCATGGAATTTTGAAACCACATGACCAATTTGTCTCTTCTTTATATAATAGATTGCTCATTTTTTTTTATGTTTTTTCATCTACAATGGGATATAAGTGTTTGAAATTCCACCCAATTTAATAGATATTTATAACATCTAAGGCTCCGCTATTTTTTGCGCTACTAGTGATGCCTATTGAAGATAAAAAATTTCATGAAGTTGTTTTTGACTAAAGAGACTTTGGTGGCAAAAATTTGACCTTCACTTAGATGTGGAAACCTGGAAAGAGTGTTCACCAACATTAGCCTAGAGGAACAATGTGAATATCTCTCCTTTGATGCACTTCTGCATGTGCGTTCTCATCATCAAGATGATGTAAATAAATGTCTTTAGGGTTTAGTAGAATGCGATGCCCATGGCATATTGCCATATGCTATTGTGAAGAGCTTGTACAAGGATCCATCTAAATGTTGCATGATTTTTTAATTTGTACTAGTACATACATACCATCATGGACAACCAATAGATCATCCGACTAGTCCTTGACATCAAGAAGCAACCACATTATGTGTGCGACATCAATGACTTTTAGTTGGTACACAACCTATATGGGTTTTGTTAGAGGGGGATATAGAGTCTGATTAATACATATATAGTTGTTTACCTAGGACAAAGCCTCACGGTTATACTATTTTTGTTTTTTAAGAATTCTATGGATCTTTTTCCCTGAACATTTCTTCATAGTTCTTCAAAGTGCTTGTCAAGTTCACATGATTTATAAGGTTCATTTCTTGTTAGTGTTAATTGTGCTTGATAAGAAATTTTGCACACTTGGATACAGGTCTCCTTTGTTTATGCAATTTACATTCACTATAAGAAAGCCGTGATTTTCTGATACAATTATAGGTGACATAAAAACACCTAAAATTACATTTAAAACAGATTACTTATAGTGATTATTTTGTATTTTTTAGGACTATTGCACGTACCTAGAAAGAGGGTAAACTTGCCACAAGAAGTTGCGTATGAAAGTTAGTTGCTATAATTTTCTAGTCAATCATTATAATTTTTGAACCCAATTCCAATTTGCATGGTGAATATACTTACATTGACACTCCCTGATATTTCATATATAGTCCATGAAAAAATTTCATGGTTTGGCTTGTACTTCTCTAATGAATCAAGTCACTTAAGGATTAAATTCTATTATTGTTTGTATTTTTTTTTTAATTTAATTTTTAATTTTTTAATTTTTTGACACAAATAAAAGAAACCTCTGATTACAAGAGAAAGAAATACCTAAGGAAATACTAGGGCCAAGCATCATGAGGCCTAGATTGAGTCAAAAGATAAGTGTTAATTGTTAGTAAGTAAAACCTTCAATTACTCTTCTTGGATGCTTTGTCGACTATACAATTGTATAACCTCAAATTTATAAGTATAAACTAAAAAATTGTCTATTTCAATTACACATTCAAAGCTTTAAAAGGTCACACAAAGTAACAATTTTAAAAAATGTGAAAATTTATAATTTATAAAATTGAAATTCAAGCACTCCAATGCTTAAAAAAAATATCCAACTAATCTAAGATAATTGATGTAAATCTAAATATAGAAATTTAAAAGACTCTTTAAACTATAAGAACACATTATAAAATCCTTGTAAGTCTAAAGATATATACAAATATAAAATGCTTAAAAATTATCTCAATGGTTGTCAATGAATTTTCTAAATTTAGTATGTAATTTAGAATTTAAGTCCAAGTGCTCAAATTCATATTCCAAATTATACAATAAAGTTGAGCACTTGGATTTAATATTTTCTAAATTAGGTGTGTAACTGAGAAATTTATACCAAATTTGTATCCTATCATCACTCTTTGGGCATTAATTTTTCAATTTCAGCAATTGGTGTTAGATTTTTTTCTTGGATTTTGAGTATATGAAATTCCCACTTTATAGACAAAAAACCTTATGTGTCAAAGTTTATACCCCTCCCCCTCCTTCAATCTCTAAACTTAGAAGTCCTACACCATTTACAACTTTTTAATGTTGCATCAAAAATGTTTTTTTAGATAGTGAGAACAAATCAAAAGATCCATTCTAAAAGATGTATGGTACAAAGACTACACTCCACATCTACATTCCACTTAAAGTATTAATATTCATTCTTTTGATGATGATGAGTCAAATAAGAAATTGCATCAATGAAGAAAAATTCACTCCATTATCCCAAATTGGTTCTACCAATGATTATTTCCAATCATTAATATTTGCTTGACAACATGTTAGAATTTCCATCTCCAAAAGTCTCTAAAGCCCCAAATCTTTTCACTATTGTTAGTAGTAGTGTAGAAAAAAACCATATTTTTAATTCAATTCTTAATCATTCTTTTTTTAAATCAACAATTTAAAATAAAATAAATTATTATTATTATTTTTTAAAAGTCTGTTTTTTTTCAAATAGTACCTAACTTCAATTTAGTAAGAAGACAATCTAATGTGATTAGATTGCATGCATTGTTATAATTTTGAAAAAAAAAAGTTGAATAAAAGTTCAAGTGCAATTTAAAATACAAAGTAAACCAAGGACCAAATAGAGGCTGACATTTCATAATTCACCTAATCATTTAAAGATATTTTGAGGTACATTACAATGACTAATATCAAGTAGTTTATGGAACTTTCTAAAATATTAGAGTTTACAAACCATTACAAAAAATCCTTTATGTTTCATGAAAGACTTCCATCACCTTGACATCTTGTTTCCATTTTTACCTCAAAGAAATGAACATATTTGATTATTTTATAAAAAAATGATTCAATCTTTAATAATTGCACTTATACAAACTCAGATTCATTTAACAATCAAATTATGTATTAGACATGCATATAGAGAGATATAGAGGTTGGAAGATGAAAGCAAGGATCACCCTTGATTTGACCTTGTTTTTCTCTCAATAAAAAAAGATGAAAAATTATATTTCTTTTATATCTATGATTTAAATATTTTATTTCACTTGGTCCAATTAATCTAAGAAGTTGTAATTTTCTCCATTGAATTCCAAATGTACTCATTTATAAGATGAGAGGAAAAACAAGGTGAAATCAAGCTTTGACAATTGGTTTTATCTTCCAATGTCTATGTTTCCTAATGTATACATCCCCAAACCACTTTAATTGATGATTTAAATTTACACATGATTCATTCAAAAACAAGTTCAAACATAAGTCTTTAAATCAATTGAAAATTTAATAATCTAATTAATTGAAGAAATGCATAGATATTAACTTCAATTTGTTATGAAGAATAAGTTCTAAATGGAAGTTTGTAAAAGATAAAAGCCTTCATAAATGAGAAAAATGCATGGCATTTAAGAATTAGTTGGACTATGAAAAGGCCTCAAAAGACAACAATAACATAGTTTGAATGAATAACAAGTGAGCTACTAATAGTGAGACAAGCACATAAGATACTCCAAGAAATTATATATATTCTCATCTCCACTTTTCAATATTCAAGGTTAAGGTGCAATTTACATCACTCAATTGTAAGTGCATGCATGTATATATGCACATATATGTGTACATTCTAGTAGCAATATTTGCAGAAAACCCTACTAAATAAAAATTTCATGGTATTTTCTTTAATTTGCTAAAACTAGATTACCTATAAAAGATTGAATCCCATTGCAATGGAATGTTAACAAAAAGGTTTCATCAACCTACAAGGTTTTGTGGAAATGCTACAGAAGAGTCATTGGGGCTTAGTAAGAGCAAACGGATGAAAAACAATACAGATGAAAAACAAATGTGATGCTTGGCTCTTAATAAAATAGATGTACCGGTACAGGTGCCTCACACTGAGACAGTGTTTGTGAAGACCGGATCTGAAGATACTCATTCTCCTAAAATTCCGAAGAAGCCAAATTAGAGACTAATAATTGAAACTTATTTTTCCCTCAGATGGTGTCCCTAGATGTAAAAAATCACACTCCGCGTTGAGGTCTGCAATCAAGCTACATTCCAAAGGAGAAGATTTGCCTACCCGTGTAGTTTGAAATTATGAGAAACCAGAAATTTGATTCAATCCACGAAGTATTCTATCAGTCTTATAATGAACATTTACAGAGGTTGACGATTTGCAAGAGACAGCAAACATCAAGAGGACTACCTCATCAACAGCTTGAGTATGTTTTCTAAATCAAACATCCAGGCTGTTTATTTCCTACTGCTAGGTCATGCTATGAGCTAATCAACTTGAAAAATCTGCAAATCATCCATTGTTGGACAATCCGTGATGCATAAATTATGCTCATTTGCCAAATGGAGAAGGCAAATAAAACACAGTTGCACGGAAATGTCTTCCCGCTCAGCAGCGGCACAGTCCTCTGGGAGAACGTTGAGCAGATTTTGAAACGGAATACCAGATGTATCCTTCTTGGGCTCATCCTGGTATATTCACGGACACAAAACATCAGGAACCATTCAGTGGGAAACCCTATGTTTATGCTAATGCCGTCTACCTCTGGACACCAATTAGATAGCACGCTATGTTATGATCAATTGGATAATATACACGACACCAGAGCACATTTGTATGGAAGATCCATTGCAAGAAAAGATTTACCTCGTGGATAATCTGCAGATGGGACCAAAGAGATTCTTTCAGAATACGCACGTCAACTTGCTTCGAAGTTTTGTCATAATTCACGTCAACTTTCTGAATCTGCAATACCAAGTAGTTCAGCAGTCAGTATCAGGAACTTTCCGTTGAGCCCCTAAAATATACGGGACTGACCGTACTCTGCACTCCAAAGTACACCATGCGTGAAACTATACCTTGCGAGGAGCAGCAACCAGGTCAGTGCCAAATGGGTCCTCAATGTCACCCTCGCCATCATCACCAGCCCAGTCACCATGGAAGCCATCCATTCCACCAAAGTCATTTCCCGAATCATCACCAAAGTCCTGGGAAGACATCCCAGGCAGCCCCCTTCGCCTTTGTCCATCTGCACAGGAAACACCCATCAATGTTACCGCAAGAAATACAGAGAGGAAACATAAATTAACCCATTAAGGACTGTGGTTGATTTGGGGGGCGGGCAAGACGATTTGTGGTATTAAGCAGAACATGAAAAAAATACCAAACAATGATGCATTCTAGAGATTTGACCTAACTGATGGATTTCACATGAATGCTTGGGGTTTTGCAGTAAAGCAGTAAATGCATGACAAGTTTTGCATTGATTTTTGCATTTTCAGCCAATATTTTGTTTGTTTTTTAACCCCAAAAATCACATACTAGCACAGATTGTCATGATTCTTGTCCCAATGCATTCAATTCACAATTCCCCACACCTGCCCTCTTCTGTTCATTGTAAAACTCTCTCTACCAATGAAAAAGTGTCAATTTCGACCAGAAAGAGGTCAACCGGTCCTTAATGGGTTAAAGAAGTCCAGAAATTCCAGATGTTGAAATGAAAAGGAGATATTTACCTGCAAGTTGACTTTCTCTCTTCCAGATACACTGCATGAACACGGTAGTCTTCAGTATAAAGGTTACAAGCACTTGGAACTCCTGTCTAACCTATTTCAAGGTTGCAAGAACTCATACAAGTACATCGAATATCTTGTCCAAAGAGAAAGACGTAGCCAAGGCTTACCAGAACAGATGGTCGAAGGAATAGATGCACAAGATTCAGCGCTTCATAGTGTACGTCTTCTGGGAGGAGACCATTAAAAGCAGCACCACGTTGCACAAGAAGTGTGGATCGAAGGTCCGCAGCTGGGTTGAACAGTGACATATCAATTTCCGAAGGGTTTTCGAAGTCAAGCGTGAAGGGTTGACGTTTCTTCCTTTTCACTTTATTAGAACCCAAATTTTCATCTCCAGCCTGTCCACGTTGGCCATCTGCAAACTCACAACAGGCCCGTCATTCACCATAAGATTTCATGGATTCTGCAGAGATGTAGTACATGTTCATGCTTACTAACCAGTTCATACAACACATGCAAAATGTTACAGGTTACGAAAACGAACGTGCAGATTCTAATCTGAATAGAACAAAGACAAAGACGCATTCCGATGATTGCTAAAGTCAAATAAGAATGTCCAGAACGTTGAAGCGACAGTAGATAAGTACCTACATTTTAAAACAAGTAATAGAGGCCAGGGATGCTTTAAGCGATTCAGTTGCAAGGAATGCCACGTACCTCTTGGACATCTGTATTTCCAATGGTCAGGTCCAGCCCACGCGTTGGACTTATCCGTTAATCTGAAGCCAGAGTTTATCCATTCGACAGTTGAATGCCTAGCTAAACTCTCATCTTCAGCATACTCCACTTCTCCCCCAAGAAGCCCCTGAAAGTAGTAATGCGACCGCAGAAAGATAGAAAGTTAAAAAGTGTCACTAAGTCAACATCTATTCAGGAAATGTCAGACTAAAAATCATTGTAATGAGAGAGTGCAGGTCCGGGAAGAACACCAGTTAATAGGTGGAATGGTTTTTTTCGGATACAGAGCAAGACAGAAGGTGGGAACGAACAAAGAACAGATATCAAAAATCAAAATAACAATCAAACCAGGTTCGAAATGAGGGTTGATCAGTCTCTTGCCCAATATGGAATGAAGAGGATCTGAACCATAAATGATATTAATGAGAACCTATTAGAGAAGTTTGAAATGGTAGAATTGCACTTGCCTCCTCGTCTTCTGTGTCGGGGTTTGGTTCAGGCATTGGATCCATACCAAAGTCATCATCCATTCCATCAAACCCTCCACCAGGATAATTCCCCTCTTGGTCTTCATTTGGGTCCACATGGTTAAAAACGTCGTCAGCAAAGCTGTCATCATCTTCACCAGCATGTCCATCTTGCCAAGGTGAGATTATTTCTTCGTCTTCATATGAGTCAGAGGATTGCCTAGCAGCATCTTCTACTACGGTTGCTGCTCGATAAGGATCAGCCATCATTTTTACAATCTCGTTTAAAGAAGGCGAAATTTCATTCTCCTTGTGTATATTCTCCAGCATCGCATCAATACTGTCTGCGAAATCATAGTCCAGTACTCCAGTACGCTCAGAGATATACAGGTACATGGATCAATTAGCACCAGAGAACAAGCCCACAGAACTTGATTTAGATAGCAACCTCTTCTACGACACAGGATGACTTACCTGTCGCGAAAGACATGTTGATTGAAGCATGGCGTTCATTATCATTCTTGGTCTGAACCAACATGCTCTTCTCAGGCACCTCCCAAGAATCGAACACAATTTCACATCCCTGGTATACGGAAAGAGTGTTAAGGAGAAGGCCTTTAGCTCCACCTTCATCGAATTGCGCTGATGTTTGCTGGAATAGTGGGTCCACAGTGAAAGCCACTGCACACTCCAATTTATCAACTTCTTTATAGGCGTCTCTTTAGCACCAAGCTGCATTATGTCTGGGATCGGCCTAATGACTTGAGAGTCCTTGACCTATATACACATCAGCACAAACTATGACAAATCACATGCTTACTATGATGATTAATACAAAGGATCCTTACCATCAAATTTTTTGACGTTGAGGGAGTCGAATGATGCTTCCAATGTACTTGAGCTGCTCCCACTCTAGCAAACCGAGCATTGGTCATATTGTTAGTATCAAAAATCTAATCCATTCATATACTTGTGTTTGATAGTGGAATTATCTAGGCTAGTCAAGGCAACCTATCTAAGCTAAAAGTCTGAACAATCCAATGTAGAACAGTTTCTAGAAGACTTCGCATCAATTTTATAATTCTGACAAGAGCTTTCTGCAAGCAGGATATTCAGTGTAAGCGTGTAAAGAATCTACACTTACTTTCTTGCTGGTAGTCTTCTTGTGCTCCTCATCGTTGCTCACGACTTCGTTACCATCAGCATCTCCCTCACCAGTCATTTCTAAAGGACATCCGAATCATAATATGAATCCTTTAGATTTGGACATTAAGTAGACTTCTTGTCCAGCATCATAATGACTACCACGGTACAATGAACTTGCAAGACACAGCGAGGTATCACCTCCATAAGTATTGAATTCTGAAGAGAAATATAAACCAATTGCGACCTTGCTACCGTTGCCCACACAGATGATGACACTACTGGCTGCATGTGCTACAGAATAAATTGTCAAAGGCTGATGATAAATTCGTACGATTGCCATTGTCATCTCCAGCTGTACGATTGAGGCCACCCAGCACTTTGTAAGTCTCGGAATGCACCGAGTCTACTCTTGTTGAATATATTTTGACACCGGCTTCCAACGTGCAGCTCGCCTGTCACATTGATGGAGAAATACCTGTCAACACTTCGTTCTGACTTCCGTATGGAAGTCATGCTCATAAAAACTCGCGAAATGTTTAAGATTACAAAGTTTTCTTACAAAATCGCAATGATTATTATCACTTAAAAACATAAAATTTAATGGCAGTCACATTGGCAGCCACTTCGCTAGCAGCATCAAGAGAACATCGCAGGATACTTGCCTTTTGGAAGTTGGTTTGGTCATCTTCGTCATCATCACCTTGGACAAGCGCACTAAGATGGTCGATCAACTTCAGGTCCCAAGTATTGCGTTGCGTAATTTTCTGCACGCAAGAAACAAAGATTCAAAACACTTTTAACTGTACTAAATCGCTGAAGAACTAATTAATACTATGAGTCCAATTTACTTCAGCAATCTCATTTAAGGAAGCTTAACAGAAACGTGCTAAAGAGCATCTTCAAAATATAAACCCAAAGCAAAGGGCTAATGTCACTAAGCATATATGCACCAACCGCACTGTGCGCAAGTGGAAAAATTTCGCTAAGTAAGCACATAAAGCATGCACTAACACATAAATCATGCCATCTAATGATCAAAATGGCGTGTTCATAACTGCATAGAGCGCAATAAAAAACAGCTAAACAAATAATAAGCCTTAGAAATTTCATTACCGCAAGAAAATTCAAAGCAACAATAAACCCGAGAATTCCA
The DNA here is from genome assembly GCA_947034895.1 of Rhytidiadelphus loreus. Lineage (NCBI taxonomy): Eukaryota > Viridiplantae > Streptophyta > Bryopsida > Hypnales > Hylocomiaceae > Rhytidiadelphus > Rhytidiadelphus loreus. Next base: position 31,994,812 of record OX344761.1, read on the forward strand.
AACATTTCTCGCGGCGAGCTTGATACAAATAATTTTAACCGGAAAGCAAGCACAAAATGCATGCTCTTAATCACAAGTGCCATCAAAATGGCAAGTTGATAGCAATATAGAGCGCAATAGAAAACCGTTAATCAATAAGCTAATCTGACGAAAATCCTTGGAAACTTCGGTACCAACAGAAAAAATTCACAGCAAGAAAATTGCATACATTCTCCGCGGCGAGCTTGATACAGTTGTTGTGAAGCTCCAAGATGTGCTCCCGACTTAGCACATTGGACTCCTCCGTCGCAGCAGCAGCCGCCGCTGAAAACGACGCGCTAATGCCACTTCCAAATCCCGACTTGCGTCGCAACGCGGCGGCTCTAGCTCGCCGCACTTGCGCACGCTCCGTCTCATCGTCGTTCGGTGTGAGAAGGAGCGCGTGGCCGGGCGATTGCACCCGGTACCTCAAGGGCGTCCCCATGGCAGCAGGGATTGTGTTCTGTACCCCGCCAACGCCCGTTTCTAACACGATGCGAAGCTCCTAATCCGCCATAGCCGAGGGGTTTGCGCGGACAGCGGCAGACACTTGGAGCTCCCGACTCTCTGCGGCTATGGCGGGCTCGGAATTTTTGAATTTCGGAGACGACGGAGACGATGGTCCTACGTGGCTACATTGTCCGAGTTGGCAATCGGCGCGGTCCTACGTGGTGAATGATTCCGTGGCGGGATACGGGAGTAGCGGAAGTGGGAAATTCCTTGGTGTAAACTGCAGTTGACTGATCAGGGCTTTTTTTTGGCATTATAGCGGCAGATTGCACCAGGGAAAAAAAAAATTGGCTAAAAAATGGCAAAAAATAAATAAAAAGCCCTTTGCTAGATTGTGGATGAAAACATAATTATAGGGATGGGATATGTGCTAATGTAATATTTTCTATCCAATAGGTGGATGAATGTTGAAATTTGAAGCACTACTCTAAAATTTTATATTGCCACTTTGGCACTTGATAAAAAAACAAAAAAAAGGCCTTGTTAAGATTATTGTGAAAGCATAACTTACTGGCAATCTAACATAATTGTTTATAACATTGCTTAACCCCTCTTTGGCCTCCCCTTAGTGGAAAGTATACCTTTCCACCAATATACCTTCTACTATGACTTCAAGCTAATATGAGTGCTTGATAGGTTGGAACTTTTCATTCTACAACGGTTGTCAAGCATTCTTCCAATGAAAACTTCAAAAAAGTCTTTGGTTGGGAGAAGCAAAAGGGGACCCTATAGTTGCTTAATAATCTTATGTTAAGATATTGATTTTCAGCCCCATTGGGATTGGGTTTAAGTTTGGGAGAATATAATTCTTCTAGGATCCTAGGGACTTTACAAAGACAAGCTTGGTTTGGCTAGGGGGGGTCTTGAATTGTACAAAATGACATTTAGGGTTTAACTTAGTTTTCTTTTAAGCTTGCATTTAGCCACTTGAATGTCCTTTAGATAGTTCTTTCATGACAATACAAAAGAATAAATGCATGTGACTTGAATGTTTGTATCATCTTAGCTACAAATGCCGACTTATAACTCAAAGTCAATAGGATATGTCAAATTTAAAAACATCTAAAGCAACATCAAATATACTAATATTAAAAATGACTATACTTCCCATATTCCAATATGTAGTTGTTGACTTTTTGGAAATGGACTCCATGGCGGTTATATTTTAACTAAAGAGAAGTGGACCTTTTGTTTTGATTGAATCAACCACTTCTAAATGGACAAATCAATGTAGAGAAGTAGAAATTAGATCCTACCTATGAATGAGTTTTGCAAATTTTAGTTCAAAGGACTTCACTATTAGTAAAAGGTACAAAGAATACATAACCATTCAATAAAAATATGATTGAAGAATGCATTTAGATTGTAGCCAATTCATAATGATATCTAAATGGATGAACCAAAGCCACACCACTTGTTGGGGTAAGAAAATTCATATCAACATGAAATAGAGGTATTTGAAAATATACAATGCATTTAAAGGATTTTTTTTCCCCTTAAACCTAATTTTGTACACATGCACCAACCAAGATTGATGTCATTGTCCAAATGTTTGAATTTTGATTAAAAAAACAACCAATGGAGAACAACCAAGGACCAAATACAATTTAGCACATGTTGAGGTGTCTAAAATCATTAGCTCCCTTACTTGGATTTCATATTATAAAGGTGAGACCAATATTCTAATTTAAAGAATCAACTCAATGTTATTGATAGATCATCAATTGTGAATTTCCCACCCCCCAAAACCCAAAAATGAAGAAAAATTCAATGCAATCTTAGAAATGAATTAACATGTGTTCAATGTCAATCAAAGATTGGTTACCTCTCACTATGGTAAAAAAAATCTCCAAATCTTTCAAAGAGCAAATTTATATAAACAAGCATCTAATTGGCAACAATTGTGAGAAATACTAATAATAGAGAAAATTTGAACAAAATATGATATTGGGATAATTCTTCACAATGTTGTAACCGCATTAATATCCGCCCCAACTTGCAATTGCAAGTATTAAATATTTCAATATTAGTTTGTTTTTGTTTTGTTTTTGTTTAGGATTATAGAGTAACTTACAAACTACAACCAAAAGCTTAAATTTGTTAGTCAAGGTTGAATTCAATGGAGATCATCATCAACACCAAAATGGCACAAGCAACAAGCAATCTGACAGAGACCTGAGCAGTAATCAATCTCACAGAAGAAGTCATCGAACATTTGAATCCCATGAAATTTCTTAAAAATTACTCAAACGACTTCAAATTATTACCACGGGCAATGCATCAAGCATTAAAAATTGAAGAATGAACCTCAACTCAATTGAAAAAAGAACCACGTAATCACCATGTACTAAATGCTTTCGTCATTATATCAAGTCCAAAATTCTGTTCCTCCAGATACTTCCTGAATCAACTTCGTGAAGGCAAACCTAGCTTGCCCAACCTCCTAGAAAAAAATCTGCATACGTGTCGGCAACCGAACTACGGGCTGGGCAATTGCGCACATCTACGCATACTGGCAAAAGTAACATACGACTAATCAGCAACTCCTGAATTTGAATGCTGCGTGAGAACACATCAATTGATCGGTATAGACAATCTCCTGGATGCAATCTCGAATCCGTAAAACAAGACTAAACATTTATGGTTATATGCTTCTTCAGTTAGTGTAGAAGCTAAATATGTGATATTGGAAAAACCAGTGGTGAGTAATCCGGAGACCACATATGGTTCTCAATGTACGCCTTCAACTCGTGCTGCAAAAAACAAAAAAAACACGATTTTGAATCAGTAATGAACTTCCCGGCTTTAACTGTTATAAGTTGCTGAAAGACACAGAACTGTCCTCAATTGAATAGTTAAGAACCTGCTTTGAGCAATTACTCATATTTTTCATCAAACACGTGATATCAGAAATGAAACGCACATCATCTTGAACAATACGCCTGAGTTCTTTGACATCAGTGTTCTTATATCCCTCAGCGTTGTCCTCCTTGACCGCCTCTTTCACTATTGCGCATGCAACACGAGCTGTAATTTCCCGAATCCTGTTCAAATACACACAGAATCGTCAACGAGGAATGTTGGGAGTGAATGTAAAGCTAAATGAGAATAAATATGCTGAAAATAATAATTCTGAGCGCCACTCCATAGACATAATGCAGAAAATCCAACAAACTCCTGCTGAATGAAGTAGACCCGCAACTTGGTTCACAAGCAGCAAAAGTTAATCGCTGAACGGTCTTGTCTCAAGAGCACGATCCGCAATTGTCAGCAACAAAACGCACATATTAGAGGTGCTTGAACAGGTGAACTTACATCGGTACAGGTGGATATATAATCCCTTGTTGCAACTGTTCCTCAGACATAATTGCAGCAAGCCTGTTCAGAGTCCCACATTTCACTTCATTAATTTAGTTCAGATTCCGAACACAAACCCAGACTCTGAGCTCCGCTAGTTGGATGACCATTATCCTAATTTATGCATAGTTTAATCTAATCAAGAAGTAGGAATGTTTGTTTTTTGTTTTCAAGTTTTCCAAAAGTTTAGTTGGAATATTTTTAGTTAAGTTCTTACAATCTAATTTAGTTTTCTACTTTATGTCACATAGGGCAGATTTGCAGTAGTGAACGAACACATATTGTTGACCGCGATGCACAGATTATAAATAGAATATCTTTAACATCCACTAAGGAGATGCTAAACAAAAACTACTAATTGAGCTTACTCTTCTGCAGCCGCCTGGAGCATACCATCCGAGATAGTGTGAGCACCTGCCATGAGGGTACCGAGACCAATTCTGCAAAACAATGACGAATCAAGAGATCGTTACAATCGTTACATCTGAAGCAAGCCAACGTACAGCCCAGATCGACAAGGTATATAAATTCACCATGTGCTGTGTGGGCCAATTAATTACGAGAGGTCTTACTAATTATCATTATTCAAAATCCTGTGACATTCATGACAGTGTCTTTGCAATGTTCACCATTCACAAGCACTGTTCAAAAATTACTATGGCCCTCAATAAATTTCACCTACGGTATGGTGTATATGGCGTAAGGTGCTTAAGTTCAATTCCTGCTCATAGGCCGCTATAAAATTAGAACATGCAAGAAGATATTCAATGAACTACCTAGAAATTGACGGTGATAGAAAGATCATGGAAAATGAAACTTTACCCAGGAAAGAAATACATATTGTTGCCCTGATTCGAGTGACCAATTTTACCACCTCCTGCACATCAATATGTTGTGATTTTTATCAACTAACAAAAATTCAAATGTAAAGCACTTGTTGCTGATTAACACGTGAAAATTGCATACCAAAACCAGTTAGCACTCAAATCAAGACGTGACGGATTCATACCAAGATCAACATCCCGGAATGGGCTCCCACTTGCAAATATAATATTTGGTCCAGCATATTGAAATGCTTCCTTGGCTGTGCACTCAGCTGCAAAAGCACACAAACAACAAAAAATTTGCTCACAGAAGGATAACAGCCGTCTGCAGATTCTATTAACCGTGGGTTTCAAAGGTCAAGCAAAATAAACGGATGTATTTGACAGTATATCAAATTGAAGATGCCAAATATTAAGGAAGAATACCATTAGAAGTGGGATTTGAAAGAGGGAAAATAGCTGGCCTTGGACACCCGGATTCTTTCATTGCCTCCAGAACCTGCAAACATAACAAAAGGGAAGTTAAGTCTTGAATCCGATTACCTCCACATTGAGCAAGTGGTGTCATGATCGACCCCACTTTCTGAACAAGAAGAGTCTCCACATTGAAAAAACAACACTAGTTCAATCTGCAAAAGGGAAGGTCCAATCCATGAGACTGCACATGATGACCTTAATATTCCGAAGCCAGGCGAGTTCTACTCACCGGGAGACCGTCAAAGAAGTGACAGAAAACTGAGGATGTCTCAAAAGTAGGTGGTATAAAGTACAAGTGATCATGCTTTTAAAGCTGGAGATCCAGGTAGTTTGTTCTATCTCTCTTTCGGCATTCATTCCTCTACTACGTCCAAAAAGTTGACATGAGAAGTGTAGTTCGATTAATGTTAGCTTGCAACCCTCTCTCCTTTCATTATAGTACGCACACTTGATAATAAGAAACTTGCCAGTGAATAACAAGCATGAAGTCATTCAAATTTGAAATACATACCTGCTGCGTGAATAGGCCCCCAACTCCAGAAAGTCCCAAAAGCACATCAGGTTTTACAGCTTTAACCTGAAAGGAAACAACAGAAAGTTTATATCGAAAGTTAACAAATTAGAATGGTTCACAGATTTGAAGGTATCACTATGGATCGATTTGAGGTTCCAAGAACTCTAATCCCCAAAACATTAAATCGATAGCTTGCATTTGGCAACACCGTGGAAGTGGATCTATCTCCAGCGGCACTGTACACGCTGATCACGATCAGAACAAAAAATATGAAAGGGCAGATGTCTAAACTTAGTGCCCTACTGAACCATACAGTCTTTGGAAGAAAAAGCACAAGGGCGATAAAACGTGCATGTCAACACATAATAAATTACCACTTCCAATAGTGTCGCACCGTCTTTTAAGCTGCCACATCCCTCAGACTCCTCGATCTCCCTAGCATATTGCTCCACATCAGTGGCCAAACCATCTCGTGCTTTTGTCACTAACCCCTGCATAAAAGATATGTAAGTAGTTGCAGGTGGACATATACAACCAACTTGAAACTCTGATTGATTTAAGAACGAAAAGACGTATCACTACCGACACATTTGCATAGTACTCTCTTGTTTGTGCTCAATCGCATCAAGTTGTGACATCATCTCGCCATCTGGATGAGAAAATTAAAAGCGCAGACAACATACTTAACCCACTAGTACTTACATATCATATCAAACTGCAATCTGCAAAAACGTTATAAAGGATTGCAATCTTAATAAACAGGGACACACAACTACTGAAAATCTTACATCCTTATCCAGGATCCAAAATTGACCGATGGCCTTCTTGTGTGTTTCTTTCGAATGGCCTCCAAGCAACCTCTGCATCGCACTCTTGACCATGTTCACCACCCCGAGACCAGCACTGCAAGGGGGAAGACAAAGAAAACACTATGAAGACACTATGTTCAAATATGTTCAAAACGCTCAGGTTCACATATGTTGGCTGGAACACAAAATATAAGACTTCGTGTAGCATAGATCATTGATTACACATACAAGGCACAAAATACCTCGAATGGAGTGAATTGTGGGATAAATCATATAGAACAACGGAAGCTCATAATAATAACTTCGTGCTACCCAATCATTTGATAAGAATGAGAGCTCGAGTAAAAACTAAATCAAAGTTCTAAGAGTGATCAGAACTGCACAAATCGATCATGAGAAAGCAAATGGGTAGGATTCATTGCAGAGCACCAGACCTTCCAGCTCCAACGACGACGATTCTGCACTTGACCAGATCTTCCATGGGCTTACCCATCGCCCGCACTGCCCCAAGCAAACCTCCAAGGGCTACACCGGCAGTTCCCTAAATAAGAAATTGGAGTCATTGACAAATAGTTAGTTCGTCTTGAGAACTATATAAGTCTTCTATTTCTCTAATCATATTCCCCCAAAATAGCATTGTGCATCATCAAACATATGCTTCTTTTGGTCGGAATAAACACAGGAACGGTATGAGAATCGGCAAATTTCGGGCTCAGAGAGGACGAAAAAATCTCACAGCCACCTTCCAGAGAAACTAAAAAGAATGTGGGCGAAGTCCATTTCAGTCAATTATTGAAAAATCTAAGAGATGAAAAGACACTATATTGCATCTGATCATAAAAACATCTGCCTGCAAGTAGTAAGCATAAGTTACATGTACGAAATTCGTTCAAAATTAAGCAAAACATGAACAGACAATCATGCTACATGAAGGGAATAGAATTACCTGGACATCATCATTGAACGTGCGATAGTGATTGCGGTATCTCTGCAGCAACTTAAAGGCCCACTTATTTTGAAAGTCCTCAAACTGTTACAAAGCATGACAGCAATTAGTAAATGCATTTGAACTAATGAACACCTAAGAATAGAATGTCTTCGGGGTTAATAGAAGTTACTGCATATCACCTGCTAAAAACTGGTCAGATCTCATTAAATATAACACGGTACCCAATATATGTGCGTCAATTATGACCCGCAATGTTAAAAAAATTAAACAGAAAAAATCTACAGTTCACATTTGCTTCGTCATTGGTTGGTGTCTCATAGTCAAAGGCACTTTCCCCAGAAAACCAGTACCTGAACAATCACATTGGGCCATCGAGTAAAACATGCGTCCATAAACTCATCGACGAGAGCTATGTAGTCGTCACCCTCTATCCTGGGATGTTGAAGCCCCATATCTACAAGACATGAATATACACACATTTCTGTCAAAACTGTAGTTAGGGTGATTAGGATGACAGCATTAATGATAACAAGGACAAACTTCCTAAGGTGCATAAAATAACCTACACTGCGGATTGTCAAGCAGGGCCTGGTTGTTGGTGCCAACATCAACCATTACTGGTAAGACCTGCAAAGGTGCCATGAAAGACCATGTGAGATCAAACGGGTCACTATGCCAAGACCTGGTGCTTTTCCAGTGTTTAGACCTGCTCCATCACTGTTCATCCAAGACCGTTGTTTCAACAAAAATGTCTTCTGTTCCCTATGTGCTTCTGAAACCACTGCAGTAATTTGAATCTACTAACATGATCTGAAGAGCGATGACTGGACCATCATTTTACGATTAAGAATGTCTTTGAAGGATGCGCTAGTCACCAGTTACTTACACGCTGAGGATTGATGCCTGCTGCTGCAACATACAGATCAAGCTTTCCGATGGGTATACCAATGCCTTGCACACCCAAATCACCTAAACCGAGGATACGGCTGCCGTCTGTAACTACAATCATGTCCACCTGTTTGATATGGATGTTCAATAGAAACAATAGAGTTCATTAGAGATACATCAACACAGAAATAGTCTAAATTAGTTAACTAATTAGTATAGCCTAGGCGAGTTAACTGATATCCATATATAAAAATGTAAATCGATGACCTCTCTATGAACAAGGGTAATATAAACGCGTTATAAATAAGAACACGGTGGATCTCAATTTAAATTGCAACACGGCAAAGTAATCAGTTTCACATTACAATGGCAATAGTCAAGGCAGAAAAAGTTGCAGACCTCTGACGATGGCCAGTTATAGACAATTGACATCATCTCGCCGCGATCTCTTGCGGTGAAGTACATCCCTCGGGGTCGTCTGTAAAGACCACTGTAACGTTGACACACCAATCCGATGGTTGGAGTGTAGATTATAGGAGCAAATGATTCAATGTTGTTGATCAGGACCTGCACTAAACAGAAAGTGTTTAACACCAAAGCCCAGCTGGAACCCCTTCTCCAACCAAAGAGTTTACTTTCAATAAAATAAAAATATATACTTGTGGGTATGTCAAATATATAAGAGTGATCTTCAGTTAGAAAAGGAGAAGCTAACCCTATAATATAGAGTCTCATTTCTGTCGTGCAACCGATTGAGAATACGCCATTTTGCAAGAGCAGTCATATCTTCAGCTCCATCTTTTGTATGTTTCTCCAGAGACCGGAAGTTTCCCACTGCAAGCATACCAAAGCCGATAATTAAAACTCAGACGTCTTGTGCAGTGCCCTCCCAAAAAGTCTGCTACCCACTTCTGAGGAAAGGGGTAGCAATCACTTTGGGAGGGCAATGTACAGAGGATTGCAGCAAAGGCTTCAGGGAAAACTTGATGAGTGATAGAAGTAGCATCCACTTACTAAATCGGTCATACTGCTGGTCGAAGGTCATAATCCTTGGAGGTAACAAGCCACGTAGACCAAGCCGATCTCTTTCGGCAAGTGTGTATGCAGTGCCCTAACAACAGCATGAGGCAGTAACAGTAAACCACTAGAATGTTCACAAGTGAAGCAGCTTCTAACTAATCCAAGATCTTGGTCACAAAAGTCTCCCTCAATTTCAAGTAACTTGACTTCTCTGCAATAGCATTGATCAACAAGACATTTCTGGCCTCCTTACATTCCCTACAGTCCTTGAATTCCCACAAGAAAATCAACAACTAAAAGAACGCCGATTCGCATTGCACACATGTGCCGGTGAATCTAAAGTTCATCTGAACAAATCTATAACGCGTACATCAAGCACACGATTCCTAATCCCTAGAAAGTCGGATGGAAAACTTATTCAGCTACACAGTAGCAAAGAGGTACCTTATTGAACCAGGGATCATGCAGAATATCTGTGCTGCGCTTGTTCACAATGGAAGGTCGCTTGATGTTCTTGTGCAGAGATCGGCGACCAACGTCAACGGTCGGGGACCATATCCATTGCTGCAAAGCTCTTGCAACAACCTTCCGGAGCTCACCCCTCTGCAAAGATTGGGCCATAGCTGGCCACAGTCCGGTCGATCACCGAGAACTCTCCTTGTCACAATCCTGCATACGCACATAGTGCAATCAGACACTACCTCAGCAGTCGTTGCAGCGAATCCACAAAGAAGAAACCGCAGGAAACTTTCTGGCATAACACTCAGACACCAGTCCCAAGAGCATACTGCCTTGAGATCGCAAATCCATGGACAGTACATTTGCACGAAGCACACCTGCTCGCTCTTCTAACGAAAACCGAACACTAAACCCCCACCCCCGCGCGTTAACAGGAGCGTTATCGATTCCACAACCGGCTCCAAATTCAAGAATAGCGAAAACCTCATTTACCAGACCGGACAACTGCAGCTCACAGTGAACCACCTCAAATCCACATTCGATCCATCACAAGCTCCTCCAATACGTCAGCGTCAATTAACAAACACCAAATCATACTTCTCACAATAACAGCAACAAAAAACACAGAGTAGTACTCAGTCCCAGGTCCAACGAATCTACAGCATTGAAATTATCTCCGTACTCAGCCATTCATTAAAACAAAACCTCTCAAAATGCTTGGAACTACATGAACAGAACTCCGGAGCTTCTTACTTACAAAACAACAAAGCTTTCTAAACACGACGCAAGCATAAAAAACACATTACCCCTGGTAACCACATCAACCACTGCTCAATTTCCAAAGCAAGAAATCGACCATGAAACGGACACAAAACAGAGTAGTACTCCGTCCGAGATCCAACCAATCATCAGGCAATGAGGTATATCTCCGTACACAGCCCTTCACTAAAAAAACTCTAAAAACGCTTGGCACTTCAGGAACAGAACTCCAGAGCTTCGTACTTTCAAAACAGCAAAGCTTTCTAAAAACGACGCAAACACAAAAACAACATTACCCCCGGTAACCACATCCACCACTGCTGAACATGCTCAATTTCAAGAGACAAAAATCGATCAAGAAATCGAGACCATACCTGTCCACCAAAGCACCAGAAGCCGCCGCATCCGCGATGCACTAATAAATCCCTACACAAACCAAGCGAATCAAAGCTCCGAACGCATCTATTTCGCCACCAAACGCGGCCGGCTCTCGTTCACAGCGATCTTCTCTCTTCCAGCTCTGAAAACGCGTTCCACTGCACCGAATTTAAGTTAAACCTGAAATGTAGCGACACGACGTTCGCGATCCGTGCGGCAACAAATGACGAGGGGGACGAGCTTCCGTCAGCTCTGGCGCATGTGGGAATGGAGAGAAGAGAAAAAAGGAACACCGCCCGGGAGCTGCTTCCGAAAAGCACGGAATCTACAGGGATTGCAAGGGGTCGATTTCAATGAGGTGGCGCCCGTGTGGCACCCCAGTGGAATCTGACATGGCCGTCGGGGGGGCGGCCAGTCATTCCTCGTGGTCCTGGAATTGCGCGTGGACTCGGAGTCCAGACTCCGGTCCAAACAATATTGGTTGTGGGCTTCGCGACTTCGGACCTTGGGCCGTGGTCTCTGGACTTGGTCGGTTTTCTTCTTTGGTCCCTCTGGAAATGGTCCCATATCAGAGTGGACTGGATGCTGTTTGGTACAACCACTATGTTGTCTTTCACTCTTTCTGGTGAATGCCATCAATTTGGGTCCACAGGGATAGAATTCTGGAAGATATGACTGAATGAGCACCAGTTATCAACTCTGCCTAAATGTTACTCCCTTTGTCTCAAAATAAGACTGGTGCTTCCTTTGTATTTTACAAAACAAACTGACCCAATCTTATTTTGACACGAGAGGGAGTAACACCTAATGTAGACAAGCCTATTACCTCCCTAGCTGATTTGCAATCTCAATATCTTGGGGCCAACTCCAAAAGGGCAACATATTTTTCCAGAGGTGTACACTTGTTTCATGAATCAAACCCAAGTGGGATAATAATTTTCCAATTAAAATTGTAATTTCTGTGAATTTTTGAAGTGGTCTACCCTAAAATTACAAAACTGTCCATTGAGTGGAGTCATAAATTGTGTCTCATAAACAATCCATAACCACCTTTCCATGTATCTAATGGCACTTAAGTACTCATTAATAAAGGATTGATATGTTACTCCTTGTAAGCATTGATCCACTAATTTTGTCAAAAAAATGGATTTGGGGGGAAAGAAATGGGGTCAAAAGTAGGGGACAAAAGTAGGTAGGTCTACCTTAAATATGAGCATGAATTTTGAAGGAAGATATGGTAAACTAAGAGTATTACCATAAAATCAATAATTTAATATTGAAAATAACTCATTGATTAAATATTGGTAGAGTTAATTGTAAATGTCTCCCCAATTTGTAACAAGGATGTCAAAAGAAGGTTTAACTAAGAATAGTACAAAAAAAAAAAAAAAAAAAAACTCCATCAAATGCCAATTTGGATGCTTCAAGGAGTTCTATCCTATATTTCTCTCAAACTCTAACTCTTTCATTTCACACACTTTATGATTAACTCTAATAGGTTACTATCTTTTGATTGGTAAAAAATTAGAACTTGAGATTACTATCTTTGAAAGTACACGAGACTAAGAGCATACGAGGAGAAAAAACACAAAGTTAGCATGACACTTGTAGGGATGAAACTAACTCCTACAACTAAATCCAAAAATTAGTCATACTACATTTAGCTTGGTACAAAATGGTAGTCTTGCTTTAGTCCTCAAATACCTTCCAATTTGTGAAACTTGTAGAACTCTAAAAACATAATGAAAAATACATCTAAGTCTCTTCACCCTACATTCACAAAAAGGGTATACGAAATTGTTTTCAAATCCTAATGTAAGTGAAGATTAAAACTCCAAGGTGGATAAAACCTTTAACAACACCAATAAATAATCAAGTTGAGCCTAAATACTATGGTTGAAATATTTACTTGACAAAAGAAGAAACTTTAGAAACACCGAAAAATGGAAGACTTCACTAAAGTACCTTCAAGTACCATTGTTCCAAATGCCTTCCTTTAAGTTCCATCTATTGAACAATACCAAGTCTTCAAGAATATAATTGATTTAAACAAGCATTAAGATGCTTATTCCTAACAATATGGTCAATGCAATGTAAACATTCAACCTAATTTTATTAACTTAACAATGCATTGATTAAATTAATTCATAGATAGTAGCTACAACAAAATACTAGCTAAAAGAGAGACTTTTATCATGTTGGAGCTTGTTGGAAAAGTCAATTGATACAACTATGTTATTGAACAAATTGGTTCTATGTTTGAATAGGGTGTGTTTCATTCCAAATTTTACCAAAGAATGATGGGCTAGACACCATGGAAATCATTCTTTAAGATACTATGTGAATCATTGGCTCAAAAAAAAACCAAGAGCCTAACTCATTGGAGGTCAAACTATTGTGCAAGACCTCCCCTTTTAACACAAAATTCCAAGGATGAACATCTACACTTCTCTATCATCCACTAGACACTTTCAGGCCATTGTGTAGTTACATTGATAATTTGATAACATTCTTGCACAACAATATCAGTGTCTTTTCCAAAAACATTTGCTACGAGATGAATTGATTGCAAAAATAACAAGGACATTCAAATTAAAGGAGGAATCCCGAGAACATAGGAGGGGACCTTGCACCTGAAAAGGCGTATGTTCAAGACCAGCTACCGGTAAGTTAACTTTAATAGGGAGTATTTCATTGCTCATAAATAGAGCGTGACTTTGAACGCTTCAACCTTGAGGCCCTTTCCCACACCTGAGTGTACTGTAAAGGTATTTGGGTCAACAGACTCAATAAACGTGCGTTTTTGTATATGTTCGGGAAATCCGCTCCCCACAACGTGGAGACTTTCAAGGCTCCAAGGCTCCAACCACACTTAGAACCGAGGTCATTTCTACCCATCAGATAAGTTACATAGATATCTACAGAATTTACACCGTTGCACACCAGAAATATACCCTCGATAAGAGAGAAGCATATAAGAATGTGAGCATACTTTGTTAAAAACATGACCCAGGATTAGCAATTCTTGAAAGAGAGAGATATGCTCATGTACTTTCTCAACCAAGACAGTTTACCGTATGCACGAGGATATGAAGTTCTCATCTATGTATTTGAATAACAACGATGACTGATAAGGAAGAGATTGATCATTTGATGTTATAAAAAATACAAAACTGCTGTGGAACATATCACAAATCACAATGAAAATTAAAGGATTTGAGCATCAGATTTATCTCTGGTAATACTGACACGTGGAGGTGAAATTCTTGGGGAAAACCCAGAAACTCCAAGACCACTGGGCCACGGTTACCAAAAGTGTTGCAAAGCCGAGAAATTACGCCTACTCCAAGGAAAATCTTCACTAAACCTACTTCTTTGCGTAAGAGATCTGCATGGCATTTGAGGGAGAAACTCTGAAGTTCTGTAATCCTTGATGGGCAACAGTTGCTTGCATCTCGTCCCCGTACTCCACGAATGCAATTCCCGGTTTTGCCTCAATCATACGAACCTCCTTGAAGCCTGGGAACTGTTGGAACAAAGCCTGAATGGCATCGCTATTAGCATCATGAGGCAAGTTCTGCACAAACAGGATATTGTTGGGCGGTGCCGGAGCCTCAGGTACCACAGGTCTGGGAGGTTGGTACTGCTGCGGGGCCTGTAGCAATTAACAAAACGATCTCAGACAGATACACGCAATACAAATTGAAAACAAATTGATCAACAAGTGCCTTACTTTAATGCATTTGTACTAATAAAATATCACAAGAACAAAGAAAGGAGATCATTCTGAGTAAAGGTATCTATATTCATGAACATTTCAGTCACAGGTTTACATTTATAATGTCTCTCCAAAACTGTAGGTCTCTTTATCTCTGTAGAGAGTTGGTAAATAAGCTCACATGAGAAGGTACACCATAAGGTGGTGGATAGGCAGAAGGGGGGGGTGCAGTTGGCGCATCTGCTTGTTGCTCTCGGCGCTTCCTTTCAGCTGAGAAACAGCACCAAGAGAATCAGTACAGCTTGCAAGTTCCACATCAGTCTGGTTATATAAGCAAATATTGAGAAACTTTACGAGACTGACACGATCCTCAAGTCAAAAAATCAACAATGGGGAAATGGGGAAAAGAACGTACCCTTCTCTTCTTGCTTCTTCCTCTTTTCCTTCGGAACATAAGTTCCGTTGGCTTTTGTAATTGCGTCTGATGTAGTCTTCGCATATTGTATTCTCTGGCCAATATCAAAAACAAAACACAGGACGTCAAATTGTAGTCTGGCCCGAATTAATAAGTGTATCTTAGAACCATGTAGCTGCAACCATAAACAAATTACAGAAAATGAAAAGCAAGAAAGTAAGCACACGCGCATCTCTGAAATAAGGGAATACCAGTGACTCCCATCCTACCCACGGACCACTTCTTGTCATGCAATGCAGAGAACGTGCAGCACGACTCATAATTTAACCACAATACAGAAGAAGGCATGATAGAAAAGATCTTAGCAGCTCTTCCTTTAGCCTCAACATTTGGGCAAAAAAGTGCACTGATGATGTAACAAGATCTAGGGAAGAGAGGAGGACGATGACTTTCACAGTAGTACACGATTTTCAACATCTAAAGAAAACTGAGGAACACACCATAGGTTTGTCGTAGAAGGGAAATCCCTGCATCTGCCTGAGAGCACTCGTGGCTGCAGTTACATCGTCGAAGACAACCCATGCTTGCCCCCGCAGTTTCAACGTCTTGCATGCAACGATGTCCAGAATTTTGCCGAACTGGGAGAACACCGCATACAATGACTTCTTCAATTCTGCACAAGTTTAAAATCTCAGGCTGTTAGAGCTCAGCCAAGGACTAGCAAACTTAGCTGGGTAAACTCAAGCTTCTTACATTATGAAAAAAGCTAGTTTACAGCAAGCTCATTCCAGGATTCTCGTTAAGATCTAAGCGGGGAAATGGTGTCAACAGACGTAGGGTTGACTCCCTGATAATTCCACACAGAAGTGCACATTAATCTCAGTTAACCAACGGACACGGTTCATATGCTTGGCATAGCAGTCCACAATGATCCAATGTGAGAAAAAAATCATTGAATCCACGCGTTCATAGTGTAGAACATGATGCGCTGTCGTCTACCTACAGAGCAAAACAAATAAAACACTTTGCACCACTGTCGCGTACTAACCGAAAGCTTTGTGCTTCAAATTACATCGAGATCACGACGAAGACAGAAGCACGGAAAACCATAAACCCTAGGAAGAATTAATGCGGTAGAATTATGATGGCGGATGATCCATGAAATCATTAGTCTCATTGACGCCTGATACATCTAATCACCCACAATACACTAGCAATTTCAGCTGGTCTATTTGTAATAATAAATTTCCCTTATTAACGTTTCATTGTCGCATTTGCCTTTCCTCACAGAAACTTGACCAGCCTCTCTCAAATCATGTACAGCAACCAGAATAGCCCGCTCCGCATACACATTGATAAACGAGCTCGCAGTAAGAGAGAGAAATAACTCCAACCACGTTTTGGTCGGCGTGAATTAAGAGTCTGTTTATCTTAGATCCCACGTCAAGTTCCGAAGAACTAGCACTCACACTAACTAACATCCAGGTCTGCAACGACACCTCTTTCTTGGCAAACTGAAACCGACGTCCAGACCTAAAACCAAAATACGTAACCAACCAACATTGCTTAAAGAGACTGCGCTACATTTCCCACACCCCGCCCTCTCCCAAGAACACGGAACCAAATGCAAAAGCGACAACTAGATCCCCGCCTTTCCGTTCACGTATCAGTTCCGACGGTGCCGCAGACAAGGAAAGGATTAAAAACTCCACACTCGATCACGAAAGTAGCATCCCAATCAATAACCTAAACCCTCACGAAAACCCTACCTGAATTAACGAATTCAAAGAAAAACAAGAAACCCTCGCGCATCACAAAAACAAGATACCGAACTGGAGCTGGAGCAAAATGTGACTGTAGAGCTTCAACATTGTAATAAGTTAAAACACCGGAAAAGAACGAAAGGTCGATACGTACCTTCTTTCTTGACTTTTTCATTGAGGTTGTTGATGTAAATGGTCTGATTCGGGGGTGTATCAGCCTGCATCATTGTGGACTCCCACTAGTTGTGCAAATCGCCTACGAAAGCAAGAAGAAGGGCGGCAAGCGAGGACGCCGAGAGGGAAATGCAGCCTTGCGCTGATCAATAACGAACACCTTGAAAAACAGCTTCAATGGCAAAAGGGTTCAACTTAAACCCTAAAGAAGCGCACAGCAAGTTCGGGCTTGCAGCTTCGCTTGAGTTGACGGGACCTATTGCGGCTCAATGCCAGAGCAAATTAAAGGGCCCGGCAAAATTACCGTAATCTGCTACAACTGATTTGTTGTGGCTTTTATTTTTCCGTCTTTTAGATTGTTTCTAATGGAGTCTTTTTCTGCCATCCAAAGGCCACATCCTTCGTTTCATTTGTTTAATAAATAAAATATAAAATACAAAATATAAAAAATATTGAAAAATAAAAAAAATTCCCCAATGTCCATTTTAAATAGATTTTTGAGGTTCATCCATTGATAATAATTTCAAGTTTCAATTCCATTTCAGTCATTCGGTCATTCCAAATTTATTTTATTTGTTGGGTCATTTTGCGATTTACAATGAAGATGCCTTGAGGTGGATTATTTGAAACTGTCAATCCCTTAACCCCTCAAGGATAAGTGTTAAAATTTTTAACAATGGATAAACTGAAACAAATCCCATATACATAAAAATATATTTTTTCATCCATTCATTTTTTTTAAAGATTCTTGTGTTAGTTCTTTAACACTTGTGCAATATAGATTCTAAGGACTTTGCTTTGCAAATATTTTATTATTCAAAAGGTATTGGTAGGTCTAGCCACAAAAAGTAACCTTATCAATTCAAAAAGCGACTCTTCAAAAACAACTTGAATAAAAAATATATAAGTAAAATTTTCAAAAAAATCACTATGATTAGAACTTAACTTTTAAACTTCAAAGACAAAAATTCTTGTGAAAATCAAAAATATTCAATCTACAATTGATTTCGAAGGAATTTCTAATTTTTGGCTTCAAATTTTATTGAAAAATATTGGTTTGTATATTAGTTAATCTCACTGTATGAATATGATCTATGGATCACATTTTACAAATATTGTTTGAGAGACATTATTAAATTATTATTCTTAGTTGTATTTTATAATGCATCTTCGAAAATTTGGAAATCTAGACTACTCCTTGGTCTTTGAGGGATTAAGGACCAAAGGATAGTCCCAACTTTCAAAATTGTGAAGATTCACTACAAAATGCAACATAGAATAATAATCTAATGACATTGAGTTTCAAACAAGAGTTGTAAAATGTGACCTATAGATCATAGGCCAATTGTTCCACATTTTTCAATAAAATTTGAAACCAACAATTGAAAATTGTTTCCAAAGCTAGTTAAAGATTGTATATTTGTAATTTTCACAAGATTTAAAAAAAAATTCAAAATGGTAAATTCTAATTATGGTAATGTATACAAATAATTATTTATTTGTTCAAATCACTTGTGAAGAATCATTTTTTGACCCAAAAAAGTTGTTTGAGGAGGTCAAACTTATTTGTGCCACTTGAATAGTAAAATACTTATGAAAAAAAGTTTTGAAATGTTACATGTACAAACATAGGATAACTAACACAAGGATTTACAAACAATTAAATGGATGAAAAAATAAGGTTCTATTGGTTTGATGTATATTGGCATTCATCCAAGAGAACATTTGGTCCTACAAGGATTAAGTTGATATACATAGTTATAGATAAAATCACATTTAGAGGATTTTTTCACTTCTAGAAAAAAGACAATCATAAATTTTCATATTATATATATTTTGATTTTTATTGATTTGAAGGACTCTTCTTGAAGAATCTTCAATGTGCTATTTAATTAGAAACATCTTTAAATCATCTTCAAAGACAATCAAAACCATTCATTTAGAGGTTTGTTAGTTTACAACTGTATTGCGCCATGTATATTGTAAAGTTGAAGACACTTTGAAAAGATACATGAAGACAAGGTTTAAAATCATATTGCTAATAGTCTGCTAGCTTTGAAAGCCCCCTACATGGCAAAAATTGGAGTAGGGCAGTGGCAATCAAGGCAAGCAGTGTTAGATAACTCAAAGTTCAAAATCCTTTGTTGTCATTCATTTGTAAAATTGTAGTGACTTTCAAGGCAATTTGCTACAAACACTTATATTATATCTTATCAACTATTGTAAGGCACTATGGTTTTTGGCCATAATTTTTGCATTATATCTCCAAAAGACTCGAAAAATTTATAAATAAGAATATTAGTAATATAATCTTGCAAAGAGTACTAGATGCATTTGATAGTTTTTTTTAATATTTATCAAAAATAATTTAATATTTATAAAAAATAATTTAATATTTATCAAAAATAATTTAATATTTATCAAAAATAATTTAATATTTATCAAAAATAATTTAATATTTATCAAAAATAATTTAGTATTTATCAAAAATAATTTAATATTTATCAAAAATAATTTAATATTTTAATATTTTAATATCTTCCATTTAGATGTTGCCCTAACCATTGTAGAGGAGCGGGGATGCTATTTTGACCCAAAAAATTGAAGCTAGAAATCCTAATTAGAAGTTATCTACACAGATTATATAAATTGAATAAATTGTTTTGAAAAAAATAGTATTTATCCATCATGCACATGTGTTCAAAGTATACTATCTTTATACCAACATATGGATTGTATAATAATTCTTCTCCAAAATGTAACTAGTTGATTAGAGGCCCCTTTTGGCTAGAAACATCTCTATCTCTTTTTTTAATTATTTTGGAATTTTTTTTATTTTCTTGAATTTTTTAGTTTTTTACTTTATGCATAACTTTTAGAGAACATTTTGGGGGAGTTCTACCAATTTTCAATATTTTTCTTGTTTAATTTGTTTCCCCCCAAAGCTTATAATGTCGAGTATGATAGTCAAAATGCAACAAAAATCAACAAGTGTTTTTTGCAATTTTTCTTCAAGGCATAAAAGATATTCATCTTGTCTACCATAAAGACTACACAAATAAAAAGTAAATTCTTTCTAAAAAACATTGAAGTATAAAGTACATATCATGTCTTGTATTGATAGAATAAAATTGAATGGTGAAGTTATAAGTTGTTGCTAAAGTAGTTATAATTTCCTAAAAGGTGATGGTGTATTATGAAATGCAATTTGGATATGTAATTTAGTAACACTTCAACCCACATAACCTATGGTTTTCAAGCCAAAATTGTAAACTATAATCTATAGATTAGATCCACATTATTGGATCTATATATAATTGTACTCAACACAATTTTATGATTAAAATTTGAAAATTCTTTGTACAATTGATTGCAGATTGGATATTGGTGATATTCACAAGAAATTATTTTCTTTGAAGCTTAGATTAGACATTAGGAGAGATTTCAACTACTTAGGAGACTGTTTTAGGGTTGTTCCCATTGCTGGAAACCAGTCCTGTACAGTCAGAATATAATAATAATAAATTAAAAATTAAAAAATTAAAAAATATGTTTTTAAATATTTTTTTTAATAAAAAATTAATTAATTTTTTTAAAATATTTTTTTTAATAAAAAATATATTAAAAAATAATATCTGACGTGGTTGTCTCCTAGCCATGTCAGATCAATGTTTCCACAGCGTTCCCGCAGTTCGGGAACTTACAGTCTTTTAAAACTCAGGAATCTCTCCTAATGATCATAGGTTCTAGATTTATGATGATTTAAAAATATTGTGAATACATTTATCCCTTGTGTCATTGTGAAACTCCATTTTTCTAAAATAAAAAATATGAGTTTTTGAAATGAAATGTATTTTTATTTTCTTACACTTTAAAATGTTTGTTGAAAAGAATTTTGAAAAATCTATGACACTCAAATGTTAGAGAATTAGAAAAAATATTGTACATATGGATGGATGAAAATCAAATTTCTTTGCATATAGGATATATTTGCAATCGTCTAACTTTAAATTCCTTAAACCCTAATGCACAATTTTAGAAAAAATTGGGCGTACTTTGCCGATTAACATCTTTGTACCAATATAGTATTCATTTGAACTACATTTAGTTCATTATATTTGCCCTAAAGGAAAAAAAGATTTAAAAAGATTTCACTATTATTTTGAATATATAAGAAGTAACTTGGACTTATATTGCCTCAAAGCATTCTAATCATCATTGAAAGTACATGCATGAATTGTAGAGTGCATGTTGCTTCACCAATACAACAAAAAATGGTGAATTAAGGGTTTCATTTTTGTGTTACAATTATACCAAAATGTAAAGCATGATATAAATTCCACACTAATTTCACTAAACGTTGTATTGGACGTAGACCAATGTGAAGTCAAAGAAAAAACTAGGCTATTTTTGTATATGTCTATTCCCCTTAAAAACACCAAATACAACATTTTCATTAGAAGAGATTTGAGGGCAAGGGAGGGCTGTTTCAAATTTGTTCCCTTTGTTGGGAACTCTAGTATTGCAATTAGAATATATAATAATAATAAATTATTAAAAAATTATTAATTTATTTAAAAATTAATACATGATGTAGCATGGTCTCGGCCGTGTCAACCTATAGATGTGGTAGAGTTTTAAGAGTTCCTATAGTCCAAAACAATATGGGAACTTGGAGTCTTCTGAAACCCTCAAATTTCATCTAATGAGAAAGGATGACTAGGTGTGAAAATATTAAAATAGAAAAGTCACCAACCAAAAAATGTCAACTAGAACCATCTCAGATTCCATTCAGATATAGATACATATATATGGATTTATGAATATGGCTATATGAATACAAACACATTGGATACTAATATATCATTATTCCATATCATTTGGAACTCCCAAACTCTCAATCATGGTATAAATGAATACTTGAGGCATGCTTGATCATTTCAAAAAAGGCATTTGTGAAAATCATGGTACACAATGACCAAAGTAGCTCTCTTTATTTTGGATGGTCTTTTCACTATTCCCTTCAAAAACTATATCACTATCCTATTTTTCAAAGTAGATCCTACTCTCACACATCAATTTATAATTATATTGAAGAGTTGTTTGTTTATTGGCAAAGTTTGGTCTAAAGGTGAAATTTTAGGGTGATTGTTTTGCAAAACTCAATTTTATGGTCTAAAGAGTCAAAATTTTATCATCAAATAATTAATTATAATTGTTAAATCCATACCTTAAATGAGTTTTTTGTTTGTTTGTTTGTTTGTTATAGTGAGATCTCAGAACGATGCATCCCCGGTCAAGTTCTTGGTACCATTGGAAAGCTCTCTATGAGGAGGGGTGCACGGGCTTTGCTTTGTGACATTTGGACTTACGGTGTGAAAGTTATTGAATTTCAAAGTTTTTACAAATTAGAAAATTATTTTTATTATTTTCATTGTGGTTGCAGCAGCGACATATAACACACAAGTATAGTTGAAATCATCAAGTATAATTGAATGAATAAAGTACAAATACGTTAAGAAAAAAATTGATTTTTATCCCCAAATAGCTACATTTTGGTATCGCCCAATAAATTAAAATCCTCTGTCACCAATGTCAAGCATAATGTAAATTGCAGTGTAGCCCACACTAATTGCGCTAAAAAGGTCCTGGAAGTGGACCAGTGCGAAGTCAAATAATTCAAACCCGTCTTCCCCACCTCGTCGGCTTTATTCGCTACCCCTGCCCTTCTTCTTGCTCCCCCCCGCCCCTCAATGCAGTAGCACATCATTCTAGGGTTCAGTGCAGCGCCGTGTAGATCTTCACCACTAGTTTGAACTTCCTTCGTCCACTTCACCTTCCTCTCCTCAATCCACATTTAAAACGATCGCGGCGTCTTTTGGTGGAGCTTCATATTTCAAACCCGAGCCAGCTCGTGCGACATTGTATCATGTTAGCGGTGTCAGAGGCGTGCGATGACAAGAAGAAGGTGATGGAGTCCTCGTCCGCTACGAACGGAGCGGACGCCACAGCAGGAGGGGAGACTGTGCTGGCGGAGGTGGAGTATGTCCTGTCGGAGGATTTGAAGGACTTGAGCAACGTGGACGCTCAGCTTGAAGTAAGTTTCCTTTTTCTGAGCTCGTGTGATGTCGTTGTTGCTGATGCTTTTATGTTGAGAGAGTAGGTGAGAGGTTGCGGCGTTTTGATTGTAATGTGATTTTCTCACTTGTTTGTTGTTAGCCAATTGAATGGAGAAGTGTCTAACTTTTCTCATTGGAAAGTTTTGAGTTGTAATCTGCTGGTATCCTACTACACTGTTTATTTCTACTACTGCGAGATGCACTGTTTTTTTTTGTATCGCATTCTGTTTTCTACTAGAATACATCGTTTTATTTAATTTTAATTGATAATGACTACTGGGATAAGGGAGTGCTTTTGCAGTCGAGTACCACCTCGTTTTGTGTATGCTTTATTTTGAGTAGGTGACAAGGTGTGGTGTTTTGATTGTAGTGCGAACACTTCCGGTGAACGTTTTACTTTTCTGTTTTTAGCCATTTAAGTTAAAGGATGTTTAACTCAATTTTGCGTATCTTATGTCTAATTCTTGCCTTGTCGTATCTTTTGCGTATGCTTGTATGTGGAGTAGGTGTGAGTTTTAGCTTTTAATCGTAATGTGAGTTGATGTCTAACCTGTTTGATTTTATCCAATTCAGTTGAGAGATGCTTTCATGCTTTTTATGGAAATTTGCGTTTTGTAGTTTTCTAACCTGCTATATCGTTTATTTCAATTTCTGCAAGATGCACTAATTTGTGTCAATCATATTTCTTTACTAGAATACATTTCATATTTCAAATTTTGTACTAAATACTGCGAGAAGCTAAAAGCCTTGTTGCCTATGCTTGTATGTTGAATAAGTGAGTGTCTTAATCGCAATGTGAATTTTTCCGGTGGGTGTTGCACTTGTTTGATTTTTAGCCAATCGACTTGAGAAAGAATCCATTCTATTTTAATTTTTAAGCGAATACTGGGAGACGAAGAGAGTGTCTTCTTCGCCCTTCCGTCATTAAAGATTTTTAAATGAATGAAAAATTCTATTAGAAAATTGTAATGTAAAACAATTGGTGCGTATCGCAGTAAGTGAATAAATACTGTATTTTTGTAAAAACAGTTGCGGTGCTGATAAACTGCTGTCATTTTCCAGACGTTGCTGGAAAGGCTCGATTCCAAAGATTGGATAGTGGTCTTGGACGCTCTTACCAACGTTCGGCAACTGGCTATCTTTCACACTGAGTTGCTGTTGCCTAATGTGTAAGCATAATTTCCTTCCTTGAAAGTAACTTTCACCAATTCTTAACGAGATCTTGTGTCGGTTGACGGTGCAGTAAGGTTTGTATTCTGTCTATGCCATGCTTCATTTTCGAGCTACATTCTCAGGATCGGACCGTTTTTCCTATATTATGACAGAATTACTTATTTATATTTTAATATGATCATATTTTCTGATTAAGCTCTGAGGTGGCAGGGGAAAGATTGTGTCACTGGTGACCAAATCCATGAAAAATCCACGGAGCGCATTGTGTAAGACAGCCATTATGGTATCTGCCGATATTTTCAAGGGCTACCACGAGCATATAATTGATACATTGGATCCTCTGGTACTTGCATTCTGTCTTCTATCTAGAAATTAAGGGAATGTTCCTGAATATCTTTTCAATTGCATTGTTCGCTGTATCATATCGTCTTGAACCTCATGATTATTTTAGGTCTCTTATGCTCTCTGGTAGCGATGCATGACTATCTGGTAGTGTTCTAGTGTATATTTTAAGGGAGAGATTTAGCCATGTTTTAGAGCTAGAACATAGTCGGTGATATAACAACTCCAAGTCGCTTAGACGTTTGACTTGAGGAAATGGTTTTACAGCTATTGCAGCTCCTGTTGAAGGCGTCACAGGACAAGCGTTTTGTTTGTGAGGAAGCCGAGAAATCTCTTGAAGTTATGACTACGTGGATGGCTCCTCAACATTTGTTGCAGAAGTTACAGCCGTATGTTAAGCACTTCAATCCAAGAGTGCGGGCCAAGGCATCTGTGTGTTTTTACAATTCAGTATCCAAGCTGGTACGTTCTCACAAATCTCACCTGCCTTGTTATCACTTGACATGGGTATCTTGAGAATCCTATCAGCAATTCTACGTGTAACTTGTGTACATTATGCTTTTGATTGTCTGCTTTATATGGAGGGTTTTAATAGTGTATCAGGCGGTAGTGTAAGGAAAAATATACACTTCTGCGGCGGCGGCCGTGCAATTGCAGATGTTCTATTTAACGGACCTGTCCATATCTTGACAGGGAATTGAGGGCATCGAGCAAATTGGACTTGAGTCTTTACTTCAGATTGCTGCTGCACAGTTAAACGACAGGCTCCCGGAAGCTCGAGAGGCTGCTCGCAAACTATTGCTTCACTTGCATGCAGTGTATTGCAGAAACCCTCCAGAGGTCACCCTTCCAGATTTGTCAGACAATGAAGTTCCAGACTCTAAGCAAGATCCTTGGGAGCAGTATTGTTTTAATAGCCTTCCAGCTGTTACTGCCCAAGCTGTTCTACGAGTCACGTGCGTTGACTCCTAAGACTTTGGAGAAATTATGAGTACATGGACGTGCCTGTAACTGGAAGCTGCCGCTGCTTAAATGGGGAATATGGTCCACAAATTGGCCATTGGTACTGAATCAAGCTGGTGTGGCATCGAGAATGAGTCGTCTGACATGTAGCTGGTGGTTTTCGAGACAGGCAAGCATGGTGTAAATGGAGGTTTAGTATGATCATTTTTTTGAGTTCTGATTGCCGTCTTACGCACAGCATGGTGATACTAGCCAGAAGATTGCAGTAGACCAGATTCGAGATGTAGATGAAGCTACAGGAGCCAATTTGACTTGGAACAGTTATAAGGATCTCCATGTGCAGTTAGGAATACTCGATGGTTAGTGTATTGAACAGCATCCTTGTAGTTGCTGGTAGTTACCTATTGTTGTTCCTTAGTTTTCTGCCCAATGAAGGCGGAAGTCACACTATCAAGCTTTAAAACATCTTTAAAGACGTTCTGTGATTTTGATTGACCTCTACAGATATACTGAGCAGATTATGTTAGCCATTTGTGTGGAGAGGTGGTAATATCCATTTTCCTTCGCATTTCTTGTTGGAAGTTTCTACGATAATGGATCATAAATGGAATGTCCTCGCATTATCAGGCATTAACTGTGAGATGCTGCGGACCTTTAAGGTCCGATGTATGACGTCCTAGTTAGCTGAGAAAACAAAGAATGCGTGTCATGCCGATGAGCAAGGACGGGAGATCGAAGCCAGATTTGATCCCAAATCTCCCCGCCGCCTGGGGACGCAGCCGAGCAGCACTCGTAGCTTAGAGTTGTGCAGCCCGATCAGAGTAGAGTAACGCATTCCAAATAGTACTTTGGACAAGTTCCTGAGGCCACTGAGTCTGAGCGAACACTTGGCTATTGTAAGATATCCAAATGATCCAGAGCAACGAACCCTGTAGGAGAGACCAGATAGTGTGGAAGTTAAGGAAACTTCTTGGAGTGGAGGACCCAAAAACATATTGTGAAAAAGACATTGGAATGCTAAGGGGCCCCCCCTTTGTGACCTCAGTTAGCGGGTTTTGTTTGGTGGTTTCTGTTTAGGAGTTAGTGCGTTGAGCTCTTTGTTGGGCTCTTTCTCTCTTCCTTTTTGCTCTTATTTCTTCATCGACCAACCTCTTGTGGTTTGGATGTTGTTCTGTTTGTGGGTTTTTTTTATGCAATGGGTCCGCTCATTTGTTCAAAAAAAAAAAAAAAAAAAGAATGCGCCTATTGGTTCAATAATCAGAGTTTTTTGGTGACTACCTTGGTTTTTCTTGGGTTAGCCTTTATATTTTGATAGCAACAAGTAGGGATGCTAATAGAGGCTCTGTCTTTTTAGCATTGGTTTACTTATTGAGTAACATCTTGCACAAACTTTGTAACATTTCAGTAGCACTACCAAAAATGAGTGTTGTTCCAACATAATTTTGACAATTTCTTGACACCAAAAAAGTTGTAAAATTTTTCATTATTCAACACTTGAGGGTTGAAAAATGTGTCACAAAAAGTATCAAACCTCATATGTTGGAAAGAGTGTCAAAAAACATAGCTAAAGAACATTTAAATATTTAAAAATTGAATTTTGAGGATTGCCTGGATTGCCCTAAGGCAATTAACGTGCAAGCAATGAGATTTGAACCCCTCACTTTATGGTCCATGGTAGGAATTTTTAGTGTTTTGCAACATGTGTGAAATTGTAGATTTTTTCATAAATTGCATGAGATGATTTATCTATTTAGCAGTTTTTATACCATTGTTCTCATTTGTTTAAGATGTACAATCTTTCATAATACTCCTTTGATAGGCAAGAAAAAACCCAAATTAGACCTAAGTTGTGTATTCTTTGAACCTTTGGATAATTAGTTATGAATATTCAAAGTGAAACACAATTTTTTCAACCTTGTCTTTGACATTCTTTTTGACATTATAAATTTTTGACACCAAAATTTCAAATTTTTTGTTGACATTACTTTCGGTACTTTTATGTCAAAAAATGTTTCAAAAAAAGCTAAAGAAAAAGTTGTCAAAAAAATGATTAAAAAAAAGAATTGGAAACAATCCCTTTTGGGGGTTGTGTAAAGCAATGATTCTTCCCTTCATTGTAGATGCAAAAATCCATGAACTCAAGCCTCTACAAAATGGTCATATACCCTTCACCTCAAGTATACCAAGGCTATACTTTTTGAAATTGAGTTATTTACAGAATTTGATAATTGGGCAATCTATCTATATATATATTTAGATTTGATGTGAAATTTTATTTCTAAAGATTTTGGTGAATTTGTTGCATCATTCATTGTATAGACCATCATAGTATACCATACTTGATGATTAGGTTCGACATCTCTTTGCCAAATATTTAATTAAAGTTGACAAAGTACTTTGACAAAAAAAAACCCAGTAAAACTTATTTTTTTCAAAAATAAAAATGATAAAATTCCAGTTTTTTGTAATGCCTACATTATGGCATTATAATATTGATACTTTTTCATCTCCTTGTGGCAATTACGATGGCCTCACTCCTAATGTACAACCTTAATCTCACTTAGTTGTTTATGCCTCATGTCACTTGTTAGGTATTGAATTTGGAGGTATTGGGTGAAATTATTATTTGGGTACAAAGAAAAGAATTGTTATGCAATGAAGCCAAAGTATAAACAAACTTTTTTCACCAATTTCTAAAAAAGTGAGAGAAGGCAATGGAAGAGTTTGCACTTTTTGAATCAAAGGTTGGAGAAGGAACAAGTAATGCCAAAGGTGGAAATACTCAAGAGACCAATGGGAAGGACAAAGAAAAACAAAGAAGCATTTTCATTGAAACCAAGTGTGGTGCCCATAAAGAGAATAAGATAGAAGGTAAAAAACAATTACTTCAATTGGTTCACTCTAATTCTTGTGGCCTCCTATCTATTCAAAACACTGTCAATGAATCAAATCAGCTCTTCAATAAGGTTTCAAAGATAAAATATAAAAACATATAATATTCAATAGTTCAACAATGCCGAAACATTGAGAATGCATGGAATTTTCTTAAGGTCGGCCTATGGATTGCTCAAAGGCTTCAACAATATGTATGATCACTATAGATGGAGTTCATTAGTATGGGCTCAATGTATAGATGGCTTCATGCAAATGAGACTTTAAGGAAGAACATCAAGAGATGTGTACAACTTGACAATTATTTTGCCAAGTTTGTACAACATTGTTCAATTTTTGTCAATTATCTTCTTTGTAAAATAAACATACTTGTAAAGGTTTGAAGAAACAAAGAGGAATTGGAGAATTGCTATATGCAAGTTGTATGCAAAGTTTCATTGAAGCTATCATCTCCAAAAGCACTACAAGAAAATGGGCAAAAATGTGACTACAAATAATGAGTACTTGACCAAAACAACTTAAGAATGACTCGGGCTCCCTAATTGCACCATCGTTGTGAGAATTATATTAGCGGAGTCATTCTGCAGGCGGGAGTGCAATTGTAGGACAAAAATTCCACAAGGGAAAAGTTTCATCCACTGTATTTCGTTCACAATGTCATTGACTTGTATAGACTACAACGCAGTTATAATATATGACTGCTCGTCACTCCAATGTGACTAGAAAGTGACTTCAATGTGACTAGAAAATGACTTCAAGAACCCCAATAGCTCAATTCTGGAAAGTTACAACTTCATGTTGGAAAAAGAAAAAGAAAATGGGCATGAAAAAAGACGTGGCTGAAAGGCAAATTTCCTTCCAAAAAGGATTTCACTGTAAGGTGACTTCAAAATGAGTGAATTGTCACTACACCTTTTTGAAATAGAAAACTCAACAAAACACAATTTGAAAGGGTATAGTCATGTGCTTCCTTCATTATTAATGGATGTAACTTAGACATGATATTGTATCATTTAAAAAAATTGTTTAATCTTTTTTTCTCTTCCTATCCCTTTTCTTCTTTTACATCCTCTTCTTCTTTTTACTTCTCTTATCTATTTCATGAATTGTAATTTTCTTCAACTTACTTTAAAAAATAATAATGATTACTCTCTTTTCAATATTTTATTATTTTTTATGTTTTTTTAAATTCTTTTCCAGTTTTTACTTCTTGTAATTTTATTTTATTTGTTTCTTCTTTTTCTCTTGTCTTCTTCATTTCTTTGAAGATCTTTTATCTTTCTAATTTCTCTATTCTTTGTTTATCTTTTGAAAAAAAATAACCGCTCAAAAAAAATAAAATTCTTGTCCTTTTCTCTGAAATTGTGCATTCTTGGTGGCCTTTTGCTTTCTTGATATATAATCCCTTTGTCCCAAAATGACCTTCCTGTTTGACAAAATGTTCCAGATTAAGGCTAAAAATAACTTTTTTAAGACCCATTTCACATGGTAAGTAGAGTTTAGTATACTATTAGTGTCTTGCAAACATTGACTTTAGAAGCCTTTTTCAAAGTGCAGTTTTAAATTATTGAAAAGTAGAATTTTGGGGGCATTTTTAAATAACACCAATGGGCATTTAGTTGTTGAATATGAGGTTATAATTTTATGGGCATTTAGAATAAGCCAAAGCCCATGTGTGGACCTCAATATTGATTCCTAAAGT
This sequence comes from Rhytidiadelphus loreus, assembly GCA_947034895.1. Taxonomy (NCBI): domain Eukaryota; kingdom Viridiplantae; phylum Streptophyta; class Bryopsida; order Hypnales; family Hylocomiaceae; genus Rhytidiadelphus; species Rhytidiadelphus loreus. The sequence goes on from OX344761.1 coordinate 32,025,035, forward strand.
TTCTTCTCCTTCAATTAGACAATACTCAAAGAGATGCAAAAAAAAAAGTTGAACAATGTTCATTGACCCCTTCAATCATTTCATGTGTCTTTTGATTGATGATTGAATAGATGGAGGGGGAGCTATTCCTCAAAATTGATTTTTTGATCCTAGAGAGCAATCAAAAATTGAATCTGACCAATTTCCATCATCACAAATGCAATAGGAAGATCATTTTGGGACCAAAAATTAGAGCCAACAAGAAGATCATTATGGGACAGAGGAAGTATTATTTTTTTAGTCAAGGTAAACTTTAAGGTTCATTTAAACTCCTACTGATATGGCACTATTGATTTTTGTTCATTTGCATTATTGTCTTTTCATTACTTCCATACAATTCATATGATTCAAAATTTACATTTTGAGGTCCTAAAAAACATACACTTGTCAAGTTACGATAAGGGTCTCACTTTTTGGACATACTAATTAGGTATTTATGCTTAAAACCTCCAAAGTTTGTCTATTTTGTTCATTTTGATCAATTAAGAAAACTATAAAATGAAAAAAAAAAAATTCTTACATGTAAATGAGATCAAGATGTATATTCTTAATGAATTTTTCTTGGAATTTTTCTTATTTTTGGATTTATTGAACCTATTGGTAAAAATTGTTTAATTTTGACATTTGCAATCATTATAATGCACAATTTATTAAATTTTTTAGTGTTAAAAATGAATCATTTTAGGCAATGCACAACTAAACCCAAGTCATATTAAAATATTAAAATGAAATTGTTTGATATTCCAAATGCTTGATTTTGAGGATTCTAGGTGAATAAGACTAATGTAATATATCACAGCCATGACATCTTACTGGAAGTTTGCTACATTGAATATAAAATTGGACTCAAAAAGCTCATTAGTCACATTTCATACTCTAATATGAAGTCACTTTTGGCACATTTTTGTTGAATAGTTACCATTTTGGACTATTGTAATTTTGTCCTTCTTTCCTTTGTCAATCTTATTCATTTTTGCAAATTTTCCTTTTCCTTCATTATTGTTTTAATGTATTCTAATCTTCTTAATAATTTACAATCTACTCTACATTTTTGTAAATTTTTCCTATTATTTTCCATTCTAATTAAAATAATGCACTCTTGAAGACTTATTTCTCTTATTCGACTTATTTCTCTTTTGATTTTTCTCTCCATTTACTGATGTTTTTTTTAAAACAAACTAAAAAAATTAAGTTAGATTGAAAATGCAAAGGCCAAAAACTAAATTTTAGATGATACTCAATTCCTCTAAGAGATAGAAAAACAATTTTTCATTCCGATTTTTATGGAACTAGGTTGAAAACTTTTACAATGTCTATGTTTTATCCATTAGTTTTTGTTCACAACACTATTAAACTTCCAATGTGGACTTAATCAATTCCATTGTGGAGGCCATAGTCAAAAGTTAGTAAATTGTGCGACTATATTTTGACTGTGATTTCTTCTAAGGCGACTACATAATGACTTTTGTGTCACTACTTTATTACTGCATTAGAATTTTACAAATCCCATATCGTTTGTCTTGCCTCCTACCACCCACTTGTATAAAAGGCTTGTCATTTGAACTCTTCATATTCACACACTAAGTGGCTTAAGAAGCCATTTGACATATGCAAAATATAGTGTATTGTGTATTATATATTTGTATATGGTATATGGTGTACTCATTTTGCACATTTCACCACATCTTAAAAATAATCTTCAATTTTTTCAGATTTTAGAAAATAATATTCACAAAATTGCTAGATTTTAGAAAATAATATTCAAATTTCCTAGATTTTAGATTATAATCCTAGATTTCAGAAAATAATATTCAAATTTCCTAGATTTTAGAATATAATACTAGATTTCAAAAAATAATATTCAAATTTTGTAGATTTTAGAGTATAATCTTAGATTTCAGAAAATAATATTCAAATTTTCTAGATTTCTGAATATAATCCTAGATTTCAAAAAATAATATTCAAATTTCCTAGATTTTAGGATATAATCCTAGATTTCAAAATATAATATTCAAATTTCAAAGATTTTAGATTATAATTTTAGATTTCATAAAATAATATTTGAATTTCAGAGATTTTAGAAAATAAATTGACTGCTGATGTGGATGTCCATGTCAGATTTAAAAGGCATTACATGTGTTTTGGCTCTCGGGGAGGGCTGCGAGTTCCCAACTCAAAACCCCCCGATAACCGCCGAAATCTGCCGTTCTCGGCCTGTGCTGACCTGGCCGAGAGACAGCCAGGTCAGATTTTTCAGAAAAAAAAAAAAAAAAATTTTAACTGATTCTCATTTTAAGGACTTAAATTTTATTTTATTTTTATTTTATTTAAAAAAAAAAAAAAAAAAATCTGTCAGCGGCGTTCTTTGACTGCCGGGGGAACAACGCCGGGAATGGCCCCGAAACAACCCTTAAAATCCTGAAATCTCTTCTAATGGGTCCATTGCCACTGCACAATGACTACAGAATTACTTCCATTGTGCCCGGTCAACTTCCCTCTTTTTTTATTCCTTCTCTCTTTACTCTTTTTCATCCACTCCTACATCCAAGGTAGAAATGGATGGTGATAATACAAACGCAGTCGTATACATAAACAACTTGACCATGATGACTTCAGGGCCCTTAGTCGTTTTACACTCGTATGTGACCATAATGACTGCTTTGCAGTCGTTTATTGCAGTCATTCTTTCTTCTATTTTCTTGTAGTGAAGGGAGCCAAAGCTCTTAGAAAGTTTAAGTCGATTTTGTATAAGTGATAAATGGACTAAAGACTTTATGAAAGTTGATTTGAATTGGACTTATCAAGCTTCATCAATGGCAACAAGTAATGCACCAAAAGACTATGAAGAACAAGGCAAAAAGATGACAAAACAATGTGCCTATGTTGTGAATATTGACCAAATATGCATTCATCTAGCTCCTATAAGAGGAACACAAACATGGGAGTCAAATAATTCTAGGTGAGTTTTGGTTTATGAAATGGATGACGGTGGTAGCAACAACAATAGCTAATGAAATGGTTTTGTCATTTCAAATTATTTTTCAAGGTCTCACACCAAAAAGTTTATCATCTTCAAATGATGGGCATATTGGTTGTGAAGATAATGGATGATGAAACTTGACATTTCACTAGTAGAAAGCCTTGTTTAATTGGATGTTCTTGCATCAAAGTTGATGGATTTTCTTAAGCATCCAATGTAACATCTTCATGTGTTTATGTCAACAATGACATCCAATGTAACATCTTTGAAGGGCCTCTAGCTTTGCATGTTGATTAGGAGTTCTGTAGCTAACCACCTTGTTGCATGTTACTACTACTAACTACCAATTTACTAACCCTCAAGACCTTGTATCGTGGGTAGTTACCTTATTTTACATCCTAAGTTATCCTTTGAACTTGATTGGTGGTACTGTGAGCCCCAAATTTGTCACTTGGGACTCATTGTTTTCTTTTTTTTAGTTTATTACAAATTAAGGCATAAAGTACTACAAAAAGCCCAAAAAAGAGTGTAGAACCAAAATAGGTATGTCACGTACCAGTATAGCGATTGGTCATAAATAGCCTTTTATCCATAGATTACCCACAAAACCCACTTGTATATAGGTTAGAACTCGTAAATAGTAGGAAACAATAGGGCTACCAGGAATTTACCCAAAATAGCCCAAACCCAGTACATGTGACCATGATAGGCTAAATTGGTCTTAGGAGAGTTAGGAAGATCCCCACATAAATCTCCAAAGATAGGTTCTAGTTTCCCCATTTCATCGACGAAACGTTAGGAATTCAAATTGTTAGTGTGCAGGTGTTACTTGTCCCAGACAGGCCGCATGGAGGAATCCACAGCCACCGGATAGTATTCTTGGATCTAGAACATGTCGGAGTATCCACAGCGAAACCCATTCGCCAAGATTCCCTCACGTGTGAAAGATTCCTTGACTGTCGATGATTCAATTGAAGTCAGTTTTCACCTCACTACCGACTGTGTGCCAGATTAGCCCAAGACTTGGCACGTGGCTTGGGGGACTCCATGAGAGGTTCTCCAAAAAGTCTCGGTTTTTTCTGATCTCCGAAGGATCTTTTTCCGAGCAGTCAACCGCCAAAGGCCACGACGGGAAATTCATAAAAAATACCCAGGCTGCGGTAAAATCTCACTAAAAATCAGACTAGCATCTTTTATGTTAATAATGCGCCCCGACAAATTTCATGGTGTTCCGATAGCGGGAGGCTGAAATCAACAACATTCCCCCAATTAACAATTACGGTAGGATCTTTGTGGGATTGACCGGCGTCCCGGGAGCGTATGAAGTCGGAACAAGGACATCAAGGAGTCTTTTCTTACTCCCTAGAGCCTCCCCAACAACCCTAGCTAGTTACCCAGGCCAAAAGAGGTAAACCCCAAAAGTTAAATTTTTACCCTTTTAATTGGCTCTAGTTGGCACTAGTTTCCGATGGGTTTTCTGTGATAGAAGTAGGGTGTAGGGGGTCCCAAAGCCTAAAAATGGCATTCTGAAGCCATTGGCGCAATCCATTTGCAATTCCGAACTAAACTCCAAAAGTTAGAAGATAGGACCAGCGTAAAACCCAAAATTAGGTGAAAATTTCAAATTTGGATGAAAATCCGGATGGATGAGGTTACTCGTCGAGGGGGGGAGTGGGCCCTTGGAAACCTATAAAAGGGGGCCCTTCTCTCTCCCAAAACACCCCCAATACTTGCTTGGGTTTGTGGGTCCGACCTCTTTTATGTTTTGGTGTTTTTGCCAAAACTCCCTACGGTGTTTTGGAGCACTTTGCTCCTTTTGTGTTATTGCATTTTTCGTGTTGAAGGTCCGTGGGGGGCCCTTCTTTCTCGTCTTATAATTCGTGTGTGGACCTTGGAGCCTTCTTGCTATACAAGTCTTTTTTTTTGTATCCTTCGTCGCATCTTGTACTAACCCTGGAACCACCCTCCACCGTACCTTGGCGATGCCGCTTTGGGGGGCTTCTAGTCTCTTATCGTTGTTATGATATACTAACCTTCCTCTTTGTCTCTAATCACGCCTCTCCGTGGCCATTGCTAACCAAGTCCAGTGTTTTTTTTGCAATTGAGTCAAGTAGTCACATGCGTGTGGGGAAAAGAGTGGGGTAGGTTCCGTTTGGATAACTAAGACCCTACCTTTCCTTGTTCCATCCAGTCCTAAATTGTGTGTTAAAGGGTCATCCAACGGCGGAGCTTTGAACCTATGGGGTCAAGCAAGTCCTAAATTTGGCGTTAAAACCAAATCGACGGCGAAGCTTTGCATCTACCCCCCGGTTAACTCCAAAGTTTAGTTTCCAAAACGCGTTGGAAACTCTCCAAAGTTTAGCATCCAAAATAGGGCCATTAAGGGGACAAGGGCCATGGTCGGTTGTTTTTGCCAGTACTAACGGGCAAGGAGTGGCGGTAGTCAGGAGTGATTAGAAGTTATTCCGTTTTCTTTTCTATCTTTCGGTTCCTTTTTTCGTAAATTGCCTGAGCCAACCAGCCCGCCCAAGCTAGCCAACCCGAGCAGCCAGCCCGAACAACAGCCAGGCCAGCAGCCCGAACGGCAGCGAGCCAGCCAGCCCAGCAGCGGCCTGAGCCAACAGCCCAGCGGCAGTTGGGGGGTCGGCTAGACAGGGGGAAGGGGAGCTCGGGACAAGGGGAAGGGGAGTTTGAGACAGTTGGGGAGGGGAGCTCGGGACAGGGGGAAGGGGAGTTCGGGTCAGTTGGGAAGGGAAGTTCGGGACAGTTGGGAAGGGAAGTTCGGGACAGTTGGGAAGGTGAGCTCGGGACATTGGGGGAGAGGGAGTAATTCGGGTTTGGGTAGGGGGATTTTTGGGCTTAGTATAGCAAGAGGGGAAAGGGAAAAAATTAGACTAGGGAAAGTCACAAAAACAAGTAAGTAGAGGTAGCATAGAGAGGAGACAAGTAAGAGTAGATGTAGTCAACTAGGCTTGGAAGTAGACGAAAACCTGCACACCACACCACACGATCCACTACCGGAAACAAGAGACTTCTTCTCACCACTCTCTCCATCACCCCGCACCACCAACTCTAAGAGTGAGGAAAGAGGAGGAAGAGGAGGCTTAGATAGGAGAGAGAAGACTTAGTAAGGATAAGAGGGGAATCCCCCTTCCTATAGGGATAAACTTACGCGCACGGAACCTCATTCGGGCGTAAGTGGTAGTTAACTTGTAAGTTGACTTCTAAGTGTGTAAGAGATAAACCAACTACCCCCCTTCAATGGGGCACAGGAGTTGAGGCAAAAGAAAGGAAGAACAAAAGAAACCACCCCAAGGAAGGCGGCCCCATCTTTAAGCAATAAAGAAGAAGGCTACTTTCCCCCCCCCCACACACACACACACTGGGGGCTCGTCCGTCGCACATCCATCAACGAGGAGAGGGAAGATCCAACGAGGGGGACCATGGAGCATCTCGCCAGGGTACCATCTTGACTCGTCCTCTAGAAATCCACTTCTAGGACCAAGGCCGTAGGAAAGCCGAGGGCCAAGGGTCACTAGGTCCCCATTCAGGTCAAGTTTGATTAGAAAAACTTAGAGTAGAATCCGTGAGGTTTCCGACGGTATAAGACACGTAGAAATCCGAGCTAGGATGCCCGAGAAATCGATGGATGAAGTTTAGAGCATGAGATGGATGAAACCTAGGGTTTCCCACCCATCCAAGCCCACTTTAGGAGGTAGGTAGATTAGAGAAATTCAGGCCCATAGGAAAAATCCCAAGTCCAATTGAAATTAGGAGTTTGTAGGAAATCGTGGATGAAGTTTGGAAAGTTGTGGTAAAAACTTCATTCGTCCATAGCGGACTACCAGAGAGTCCAATTTGAACAAGTCTTAGGTTTTTAGAGATGGCGTGAGATGATCTCTTACCTTAGGACAATAGAGTAAACTTAGAAATAGGGAACACAAAACGTAGCATAGCAAGATAGCCAACTTAGGAGTTATTTAGAACCACGATTAGAGAGTCACGATTAGGAACTTAGCAAAAAAGATCCATTGCTTGGAAGGCACAATGGATTGACGCTTAGACACCTATTAGAGTAGAAAAAATACCATAGGACTAGAACCTGGTTGTGTTCGCCGATTTACCAAGGGTGGGTAAATAAGCGCCCACAGGTGCCCATTGGATTACCAACCTCCACCTTTTTTGAAATCCTGAGAGTCTTAGATTTGGTGTTAAAACCAAAACCAAGGTCAAACCGAACTAACCCTTAGCAACTTGCCCCAAAGTTTAGTTTCCAAAACACTTTGAAAACCAACCAAAGTTTAGTTTCCAAAATGCATTGAAAACCAACCAAAGTTTAGTTTCCAAAACACATTGAAAACCAACCAAAGTTTAGTGTCCAAAAGAACCCAACAACCTCCTTAGGGAAGTTACTTCCTTTGTTTTTTTCTCTTACCTTTGTCCTATTTCTAGTTATCTTCTTCCCTTCCCTCCCTTTTTTTGTCCTTTTCTTCTTTATTGTATTTTTTTCGCCCACAACCAGTAGCATCGGGGAGTCGGGAGTTGAGCAGTCTCTAGAGAGTGGGGTTCGGATAGCCAACAACATTGGGGAGTTAGGAGTCCAGCAGTCTTGGGGTAGCAGGGTCCCGTCAATCCAATAGAGTAGGAAGCTAGGAAGTAGACTTGGGGAAGTCAAGAAGTGGGATTTGCGGAGGTCAAGGGGGGTGGAATTTCATGGTTAGGTGAAAAAATCTTGACAAGAGTTGGCCATTGACAAATTAACTTCCAACTAGTCTTACACAACCAATACATGGCCGCACCACAACACTCTACCTCACCACTACACTAGGACACCTACAAGAAGGAAAGGAAGGAAAAAAGAGCACCCACAATGATTCAAGGATATGACATTGTCCTACGTTAAAATTGCCTTGCCACCACGGAAGTAGATTACATAGAGTGGTTAAGGGAACTAAGTAGAAGGAGAGCTTAGAAGGAAATCTCGAGGACCATTGAGGTTCATGGGATAAGTCAAGCGTGAGGGCTACAAAGGTTGTACCCCATTAGTAGTGTAAGAAGGGTTGGTAACCACGCCATGGCGTAAGTGTTAGCGTAAGAATTAGCGTAAGGATCATTAGTATAGCAAAGGACACCAATAGGATGTAAGGAAAAGGAAAAGGTAAAAGAAGGGGAGACCTCTAAACTTAGAGGCTTGTTAGCCAACTTTTATAAAGAGGAATTGGCAAACTACTTACAACGTAAAAAGGATGACTATAAATACGGGGGATCTCGTCCAACTCTTGCATGACCTTCAACATGAGGTCAGACACTAACCTACCCTACACCCTCCATACCGTCCAAATTTGACAATTATTAGGTAGGACCGAGAGCTAGAGGAATATAGAACTAGGGTTAGGTCAAACTTGATAGAGGAAACTTGAAGTAGAGGTCTAGAGGTTTCCAGAAATCTAAAATACACCGGAATCAGAGTCATATTGAGCAAGATATGGACATATGAAGTTTATAGGTCATAGTGGATGAAAAGTAGTTAACTTCATCCACGAGGAACAAGATGGTAGGAATAACAAGAAACAAATAGCCTAAGGTCAGAGGTCCAACTAGAAGTTAGTTTTGAAGTTTAGTTTAGCGGATGAAGTATAGGCACTAATAGTGGCAACTTTCATCCATTGATATCTTTTGCTAAGGGGGTCAGATGGGCTAGCAATAGGTATTTTTGGAAATGGCACGGAGCAATCTAACACCTTTAGGGGCTTGAATAGGAAGGTCTCCGCTTCTTTCTAAAGTCACTATCACTGTTAGGACCTAATTTAGTTCTTAGGAGCCTTGTAGCCAATTAGCGTCTTTTTAACAATTCTAAACCCTTGAATTAGGAATAGGAAAGATCCATTGTTGTGATTGATTATTTACCAAAGGTGGGTAAATAAGCACCCACAAGTTGCCTGGCGGAAAATGAGAGTATATATATATATATATATATATAAACGATACTTGTTGCCCAATGAATTACAGATGTGGAGATTAAGCTACTAGGTTGGATTGATAATTTCAAGGAGAAGATAGAAGTCTTGTTTGCTACACATTGGCCTCACATTTCATGAGCAATGCATCAAAATACATGAGCAAATGTGCAAAGAGATGAAATGCATAAATTTTTCACTTCCATTGTTTCTTTCATTCACTGCAACAAAATCAGTGTTTTATGAAAGTTAAATATGACTGCAATGAGTTGTAAAATAGAAAAACATGACTCATGTAAAAATGGCTATAAATTATTTACAATATGACTAGTTCTAGTCATTACTAATGAGTTGCTTCGGACATCAATCATATTTGCAATCATATGGGTTGGAGGTATAATTTGCCATAATTAGCCAACATGGTGTATACATTGACTATCTTGTGGGACTTGACTTTTTCTTGAGCTACCCAGGCAACAAAAAAAAATCTTACATGGCATGTGATTTTGTGTAGTCATATTTTTGGCTAACATGGAGTTTGACTATTATGAGTCATATTTTGGTTGACGTAGCATATGACTTTGTGGAGTCATATTTTTGTTGATGTTGAATATGATTCTCATGAGTCATATTTCTTTATTGATGTGAAATATGACCTTTTTTTGTCATATTTTTGGTTGATATGGTAGTTCATGTGAATGTCATTAGTAATTTTATAATTAGTCATGTTTTGGAAATAACAAAGTCATATTTTGATGCGCATAACTATGAGTATTATGTGACTATAGCTAGTTATATTTTGGCCAATATATATTGTGAAATGTAACTCAAGCAATTGACATTTGGAATGATTGAAAGTCCCATTTAAAAAAATTGTATGATGAGTGATTGAGGTCCAAAACAATTTCCATTACAAACTACAGTCACATTTTCCATGCATTTTAAATGGATATGATACATTGTAACTTACAATGAAATTTTTTACAACTTACAACTTACAATGAAATTTTTTTCTGTTTTTTTTTGCATTTCAAGAGTAAAACTTTTTTTCTTTTTTCTTTTTCTTTTTTGAATTTTTTTTATCGGGAACAGCCGTTCCCCGGAAACTGCAGGGGGACAGTTCCCCCGCAGTTGCTTGAAACGGCCCTCCAAGGGTCCGAAAACTCCTCTAATGTTATACATCAAGATGATTTAATAACTGAATAAAAAACTTCATGTAGTGAAAAAAAAAATACATATGATTTTAGAGATATATAAGAGACAATCATATTAGAGAAGGAGAATGCAAGAAAAAATGTGATTTTCTTCATTGACATTTATTAATCACCAATACAAAACATATATATCACAATGAATCATTCACACAATCCAATAAGACCTATATTCCTTACAGTAATGTGAAGATGGTTCTATTGGGTTGCAAATAGCTTCCAATGACTTTAATTTAGCTTTTGGTACTTGCATATATAATTAAATAAATGGGAGGTTAATTTTTAGTGAATGAACAACAAAGCTCAACCTTCTATGGCTTATAACGATGCAAAATATGTAGCATTAGTTTAGGGTAGGAAGAATAAAAATAGTGATGAAGGAAACAATAAGAAACAACAACTAAGAGGCAAGAAGAAACAACAAAAAATGAGAGTTAAGATGCAACAAGAAGAAAAAAGCAATAAGTGCTAAGATATAACAATGAACATGAGTTAGATGCAACAAGATGCAACAAGAAACAACAAGAAACAAGAGTTAAGACGCAACAAAAAGAAGCAAGAATTAAGATGCAACAAAGAGAAACAAGAAACACGAACTAAAGAGCAACAAAAGGCAACAACTAAGAAGCAAAAAGTAAGAGCTAAGAGATAACAAAGAGCCAAAAAAAGTGGTGTCTAGGGTTTCAAAATCATAAAAAAAGTAGTGACTAGGATTCAAAATCATAAAAAAGAGGCAACTAGAATTTCAAAATCCTAAACAATGCTTTGTCAATATTTTTTTGGTTGACTATATTTTTTGGGGGCTGTCGCAAAAGAAAATAATGTCACTATCATAGAAATATGATTGGAAATATGACTCAACATTCCCCAAACATGTTCCCTACATACTTTATGAAATACTTTGGTATTCCCAATGAGTGTCAATTTTTCCCAAGGTGTTAGTCTTCAAGAATATGATTGTGGGCAGTCCCTAGTCATTTCCAATCATATTTTTGCAATCATAAAATACCCGTTTTCTAGTAGTGAATAGATTCTTATTATCATTTAGACTATTTTTTTAGCGTTGTTATTTCATGACAATTCTAAAATTGCTAAGAACAAATAGAACATGGTAGTTACTTGTAGGAGCTTTGTGAGCATCATGGCAAGAAATACTTCCCTATAACCATGTGGCTATAGTATGAGTTTTGAATTCCTCCTTTAGCATATCTTTTCAACTGCATGACTCAAATGCTTCTATATTTTTCACCTTTAGCAGCCAAATTTCCAACCAAATTTTGTTGTTTGACAAAGAGTTGTAACTAAAAGACAAAGGTGCATCACCATTGCAACAAGCGCAAAGACATTCCATAAACAAATTTGCCACCAAAAACCCCAAAATTGATCCCATCAACTATTTTTTGGCATCATTGTCCTTAAGAGATTAAAATCCACAAGAAATCCTTGTAAGATTTTAATTTGTAGTATCTTGATAAACCAAAAAGACTTCTTAATTTTGAAAGCCAAAAATAAGTTATTTAGTGAGCATTCTATATTTACTAAATCTTAAAAGAATGAGAATCAAGCAAATAAAGACCAATTTTATTCTATAAATACACCATGGAATATAATTAGGAATAAAGTTATAGGTGATTGCAAGAAAAAACAAGTTTTATCTCTTCCTTTTTGGTCTATTATTTGTGATCTTTTCAAAAATAAAATTTTCATTGAAGAAAATATAAAAAAGTGTCTAATATTTACATCTTTAAGAGGTTTGTATGTAGTAAAGATCAAACATAAAATAGTTTTATAAATAGGAGATCTAATAGAATGGAAAATCTCTAAAATTGGTACTTTGTAATTTCCATTTGTAAAAGATTGAAAATTAAATACAAATATAAATATAAATTTGGTATTTGTGATATCTCTATTGAAATGGTTTTGCATAAAAAAATAACCCCAAGTCTCACCTACTTGTATCTAAAAATTCATGCAAAAAGATTTTTAATTTTTAAACATGCACATATTATAGAATTTTTTTTTAATTTTTTAATTCCATTTTTAATAGCTTTAAATATACTTGAAAATAATCTTTCTAAAATTTCAACTTCAAATTCTTTATAATGGATAAATAATAGTACTTCCAACTCCTTAAACCAAGAGTGTTAAATAATTTTGAAGATCGAAATTTCCTACCAAACTATTTTTTTAACCCCTAAAGGACCAGGGCCATTCTTTTGTCAAAAACTACTCAAAACTGACATTTTTTCTGCATTCATCCAAATAAACAAAACAAAATATATTTTTTAGAATCTAACCATAGGATCTTGTACTTTACTAGTCGAGGATCATGTGGTAAAAATTTCATGGAGTTTGACAATATAGATTGGAAGATATTAGCATTCAAAGTTGAAAAAAGAAAGTTTTTTTGAACATTGGCCTGCAATTTCAGATGACTTTCAATGCCATTTGTTAAATTTTTTTGCACCGTGGACCTTGAATTTAAGAAAATTTGTGTTGAAGAATTGAGTTGAAAGTCTGGAAAAAAAAATTAAGAAAAAACACGCTTGATTTTCATTCTTTAAAAAATTATTAAGTAGAAGTAGGTCCAAGATTGAAAGAAAAACTAAATCATTAATAGCTCTAAAATGGGATTTGAACACAATAATCTAAACAACGAGATTTTTCTAAATAGAAAATTTAACCTTGTCAAACAATTTTTTTTGAAAAATTGTGAAAAGTGTGTTCAAAATTGAATCCTATAAGTTATTTTTTCAAAAAGGTGCTCAAATTGCCTGAAAAACAAGATTGTTCATAACTTTCACATTACTAATCCAAATGGGATGAATCAAAGCTTCACATGCAAACAAAAATATGGTCTTTAAGGAAAAAAACTAATAAGTTAATTTCATTTTTTTGTAGATTTCTTTTTCTGCCCGGTGATGTGAAAATTATGTTTACAATGCCATAACTTTTGCTCCGGGGCACCAATTGAAATAATATTTATATTCCCATGAAGCTAATAAGTTTTCCTATCTTATGGGAAAGTTTCAAAAAAATCCACTAAAAATTGAGATCATAGGAACGTGCCCGAAATTCATTTTGTCACCCGAGGGGACAATGGTCCTTTAGGAGTTTAATGAATAATTAAATTGGAAAATGTCCTAAATGGTCATATCCACCTTCCTTCTCTACTTATTCCAATTGTATGAGATCAATATTCAAACAATCAACTTGAAAAAATATTTGGCATAAATAGTTTGAAGGAAAATAATACATGAGTTTCTTACAATTGTCTCCATTGGAACTATGCAAGGGACCAATTTCTTTTTTAGCAAATATAAAGTGAAAAATCAACCTAGATAGCTCAAATGGTCACTTTGCTTTAGACAAAAATTGCATGTTATACAAATACAAAGTTGTCTAAAAAACTCAAGGAATATATTCTAGGATAAATAGGTGAATGTAGATAGAGTTAGACATTGTCTCAATAAAGATGTGGATAGGTGAAAATTAACATAGGAAGCTGCAATCTCAAGCAAGACAACACATCCAAAGTTGACAATATAAAGAGGATGTTCACAAGTAAGGGACATCTTAGGAGTTCAAAGACATCATTAGATACTTTGAGATACATTTAAGAAAAGGTATCAAATATGAGTGCAATATGGAAGCAACGGGCTTGTAAATTTTGCATGGAATGCTTGTACCTACCATAATACCTTTAAGATATTAATTTGAGAAAACATAATTTCTTAAGAGTCAATTATCTTACTAAATTTTTAAAAATATTCAATTTTTTAAAAATAAATCAATGAAAAAACTCCCCAAAATCCCTAGTTATTATCACATGTTTAAAGTAGATTTGCAAACATTCATACAATTCTCATAGAGTCAATTGTCCAATCTAAAACCTAGAAGTTGCATAGAATGGTCCATGCAAATAGCACAACCGCAGGGCAAGTTTTGGAATTTTGAAGAGACATTTTCTTAATTTTTCTTTCTTAAGCATGATTTAAAGAGGCTCCCTATATTTCTTTTGTCCTTTAGCTAGTTTTCAATGGTTGTCTAATTTCCAAATAAATTTTTATAGTGTCTTTATAAAGAGATTATTGAAGCACTTCCAATGATAGTAATCACAAGTTCTAATTTTATATCATATTATACAAAAAATAGAAATAATTTTGGAGGTCAAATATATCAATTCTATTGAGGATGCTCACATATAACAATCTCATGCATCACCACTGTCTATCTACTCACAATCTCTAGTATATCTTTGACTCATTTTCCTCTCAAAACTTTTAGTTGTGGTGCACTTATAAATGATTTTGGTTGCATTGTTATTTAGAACATCTAGAACTTTCTTTAGTGGCAATTCAAATGGAAAATGTGGAACTTGGAGGAGGATTTTTTCCATGTTGTAACTTGAACTTGAACTATAATTTGCATTAAGACCATTTCAAACCCTTTAAAATTTTCATTATTCAATTTAATGTCAACTTGTGTGTTGTTCTAATTGTAGTAACCTTGTTTTGTGGTTTTGCCCTAATGATTCATGGCTGCCAATAATGATGGTTGTCTATAATCATTTATGGTTGATTTAAAGATTTTGTGATTCAAGTTCAAGTATGTTCTAAAGAGTGGTATATGTGATAACTGTTGTTTCTTTTCTTTGTGTCTTCTTCAAGGCAACCTTTGTTTTGCACTAAAGTATATTATCTTTTGATTGTGAGTTTTGTGTTATTGTTGTTAATGTTTCATAATGCACTTTAATGATATTAATTGTTGTAATCATTTTGTGACAGTTCATGTTATGTATTTGTACTATAGTAACATGTAATTGTTGAAACTACTCTTTTGTATTATCCATGTCAATTATTATTTTCTTAAATTCTAAAAATTTATTTTGATTCCGCCTTGTTTAATTTTTATCTCCCATTTTTTTATCACAAAATTAAAGATTCCTAACTAAATTAGTGCAATTGTCCAACTCCAGATGATAATTAACTTTGAATTTTAGGGCAACACCAAAATGGATTGATCCATTTTTACAACGGTCATTTTAGACGTTGGAATGTCAAGAGTCACTCTACCTTGATCTCATCTTGAAGAGAATCAAGTTAGCTACCCAATGGTATATTCAAATTTAGAAGAAAATTCACTATTGAATTTACAGAAATTTTCAAAGCATGGATGGTCTAGAGGTTGTATCAAAGAATTATTGGATGGGGGAACTTTGGCCAATGAGATGGGATTCCTAGCCTAGACCATTCATTGCACATTTTCAATGAGTGGTCCAATAATAGGCTAGACCTCAAGTGGCATTGCCCTCCCCCTTCAATACTCTTATTTGGTCTATAGGTAAAGACAACCACTAGAATCCACATCTTGCATTTGGATTTTTGATGTTTCTGAATTTTTTTTTTTATTGTGTCTTTTATTGTGTTCTTTCACTCTACAATATTTGATCTCAAATTGTTGCTCTAGATTTGTGATAAATCTTCTATTTATCTTATACTTTCTAAATTTAATGGTAAAGCGATCTTCACAACAAGACTATTTTTCACTTGTTTTTGGTTCTAAAAATATAAGGCTTGTTTTGGAACTTGGTTAACTTGATAATGAACATAGGATGCCAACTTTCTAAAATGTTATGTGACCAAAAGAGCTAGTCAAAGCATAATTCCAACTATGCCAAAATTTCATTGGACACTTGAAGGTTTATAACAAGACACAAAATTTCATTGGGCATGTGAAGGCTTTCTACAAGATCCTAAGATTAATTTTGCCTAAAATGACTCATGTTAATCTGAGCTTCAACTCTCTATAATTTACAAAATCAAGATCCAAAACACCTTGAAAAAAACTTTAAAACTTTATGGATTTAGGAAACTACAATTAATTTTTTTAGATACTAACAAAACATTTTATTCCTTGTCAAAAGAGCCATTGAAGATTTCTGTGGTTGTAATGCACCATGTGGTGTGTGATGCCTTTTGCAGTTCCCTCTATTTTCTTGCAGCGGACCCCTCAATCACTCAGAGCACCTGCACCTTCACATATCCACGTGAAGGTTTCTAACAAGACACAAAGAAAGACCAAATTGAACCCTTGAAGGATGAACCAATGACCGTGGAAATCATCCATTTTGGTACCAATGTACCGTGTGAATGATTGGTTTGAAAAAAAATTCCAAAAGCATTTTATTGGAAGTCAAACTACTAGGGGTAGTCACACCTTCTTCTTTTTGCATTTGGAGAATGGAGAATGAAAAGTTGGTAAGGGTTTGGAGGAGCCAATGGAAAGCCGTGGTGAGTGAAGAAGGTGTGACACCCCTAAAAGATGTGTTGAGAGTGGAGAATGAAAAAAGTGGAGAAGCAACTTACCTAAGCCTAAGATTAGACATAAAGTTGGAGGGAAAATGGCAACAACAAAGGTAAAGCGGCAACGAAAGGTAAAAGTGTAGAACACAAAGGAATCTTCTTTTGTGGATATATCTTCCGCACTCCCAATCTTCACCTCCGGAGGTGAAGACTAGGAGTGCGGAAGATATATCCAACTAAGTATATTCTACCAACATGAAGCCAACCCCAAGCGGCCACCTTTCCATTCTCCATTCTCCAAGTGCAAAGTGAAGAAGGTGTGACTACCCCTATTGTAGAAGACCTCCCCTTTTAGCACAAAATTCTGAAGCTGAATATTTGCACTTTTGTCCTGCATGCAAAGATTATTTGTCATTCATTGGCTGAAAAAATGGCCGCAACATCGTTTAAAGGTTGAGCTGCCACAAATGTTCAACATGGTGGAAGCATCTGAGCTTTGTGTCAAGTTCTATTAACCCTGGAGCGCCGCGGACACCATTCTGTGGCATTTTGATGACAATACTGTTCAAAAGAAAGAGTTCGAAAGCATTTTTGATCCAAAAAGTTTTTTGTTGACCTTTCATGTTGGGTGATGAAGAGTATCCGATTGAGTTTGGAGTCTTGCTAGTGTGTCTTCACGTAAATAAGAAGTTATTAAAAAAACCGGATCACAAAATATTCTATTTTAGAGTATTTTGGGAAGTTGTTGCTCCTTGCTTTAAATCTGAAATTTCTTCACAAAAATGATGTTTTTTTAAGTTTGAATCCAACTAAGAAAATGAAGGTCATCTACTCTAGTTTCTACTCCAATTTTAATTTTGAAAAAATTTCCAATATTGAATATTTTATTGCAATTTGAACTTTGGATGTATTTTCAATGTCTATTATTTTCTAATTATAGAATGACACGAAAATCGAGTTTACACTATGATGTTTGTCACTATAATTTACACACATGATGAAATTTTAAATTTTTTTGAAGTATTTTTCTATTTGATATGATTTTCTTCACTTTTTCTTCAAAAATTCTCTAAAAAATTTAAAAAATTTATGAAGTAAAGAAGACATGTATCTCCGTCTTTGAAAAATAAATTAAAAAAATTTCATTCACATATAGTTGCCAAATGGAAGCAAACTGAGCGACAGCGACAGGTAGTGAGGCTTGAAATCAGTGATCATGGGTCCATCATTTAGGGGTTAAGGGATTCTGGTGGAGCTCGATTATCCCTCAAAGGTGTAGCTGTGCAGCCCAACATCTAGAAACGGCTGACAGTTTAGAAGCCACCAGAACTTCATCTCCAAGGCCAAACATTACCTCACCTCATTCACGAGCATGTCCAATGATGTCAATTGGCAATTAGGAAGCTTTTCAAAGTTTGTAGAAAGAGTGGAGAAATTATAGCTCTAGTTCTTTTAAAGAATTGGTGTGACATACACATTATTTTGTACACATTTTCTTCTACATCGACCTTTGCCGATCTCTGCAAGTAAGTGGTACGGTATGTGTACCCATTATTGACCCTCAACTCAATTGCATCCCTCTCAACATTTGTCCAAACAATTTAGAAACTGAAATGAAAGATGAAATTGAATTTCCACATCAAAACTTCGAACTTAAGATATGTGTCACCTAATATCAATCTCAAGATTGCATGTAGCATTCTTTGAAAAAAAATGACTTCATTTATGTCCAATATGATTATCAAACATGTAAGGTAGTCATTAATCCTTAAAGGACCTCGGAACCACTTTGTGGCAATGAGATGGTTTCAAATAAACAGCCTAAATGAAGGAAAACAAATTTTCATCTATCTTTTCTTTTAGAGTTCTTTGAGTGTCATTTCACCATATGTTGCTAGAAATCACTTCTTCAAGATATTATTGACTTCTCTACATGAAAAGATGCTAAGAAGATAGATAACAAGAAATGCGTTTTCAATGAATTCAAGCCAAAAAAATGATTTAAGAAAATTTGAAACCAACTATAGTAAACATGTCATTTACCAAACATATCCAAAAAAAAACAGTTACCATCCCAATATACTCAAATAAAAATTGCACGGCACGCAAACTGGATGAGTTTCAACTTGATGATATATTGTTCAAATTTAAACGATTTTGAAATTTAGATGAAATGGAATCCAAACATTTAGAGGAACAAGATGGAATACAATGGGAACAAGATTTTGTGTCACTCCATAGTGACCACACACTATGTAGTGAAGAGCTGTACGGATATTTGGGAAGGTTTTAGCTTCATTAGCTTTAAGTTGCAATAAATTGTAGGAAGAAACTTTTTTGCACTCTATTTTTTGAAAGTGAATCTTAACATGACATTTGATAAGCATGCTAAATTTCAAAGCATGCAAGTCTCTATATTATTGTGGAGAAGGATTTGAATTTTTTTTTGGTACAATGATTGACAAGTTTACTCTATTAAAATGAAGTTAATGAAGTCTAATTCCCAATTCAATTTCTAAAATTTCTAAAATTTCTAAAATAAAATTATTTGTGCCAATTTGAACATTGAGTCTATAACCATGGTTTATTGATTTTCTAATCATAAAATGTCACAAAATTTTGGTTTACACCATGATGTTTTAAACTATAATATATACTTATAGTGAAATTTTGGAAATTTTGGAACATACTTGGTATTTGATATGAATTTAATTCACTTTTATTGCAGAAATTTACCATAATATCAAATTTTTGCAAAAATATCCAAATTTTTAAGGACTTGCAAAAGACATGTGATTTTATTTCTGAGAAATTAAAAGAAATCCACCTATGTTTAGTGAAAAAACTAAGTACACAAAGCATAAGATATTAATGATTATAGGCTATTTAATAGCTTGGAATTCATTGCTTTTTCATTGAAGTGAGTGAAATACAAGGAACTTGCAATTGTAATTTTAGGAAGGAAAGAATTCAATCTTCTTTATAAATTCAACCGTACAATTCAATGCATCTTCTAGTTAGCATGTCTAGTAAATTAAGTGGGGCCCATAGCATGGAATTTTGGAATATGACAATGAGATTCATTGTCAATCATAGGTGATATTAGTTAGTTTTAGGAAATTAGGGTTTATGTTTTTGGCTTTTGCCTTCATATTGATAGTCCAAAATGAAATGTGGATACATATATAGGAAGCTTGTATTGAATGTGAAAGCTTAGAATTGGAAATTCTAACAAATTTGACATATGTTTGTCAATTCAAATGAGGAAAGTTGGGTATGTTCAAAGTACTAATTTTTAGTGAAAATTTCCAAAAAGCGTATAGTAAAAGTTAGATAATATTATTCAAAATCTAGATAGTGGATGTCTTTGTACCTTCAAAATAAACTATGAGAAAAAAAATGAAGTCGATTAGACTTATAGATAGTCAAGGATGTCTCTAAGGTCTTTAACCTTTGAAAATAAGGATCACCCTTTGAATCTACCTATGATGGTTAGTTCCCACACACCTCTCCAACAACCTTATTCAACTTCCTTTGATTTAAAAGGTGACTAAAATAATGAGCTAACACCATTGGATTCCTCTCCACAATTGCTATTATGTGAGCCTAGAATCTTGAGCATATGAGTCTAGAGAACTTCAATATACTTATGTTGTTATAGGTGTCTATACTATGAAAAAAAATTATGATTATAAGGTACCTATGTTATAGATTCCTAAATTGTAGGTATTTATGTTGTAAGCACCTTCAATGGTTGTAGGATATCTACTTATATAGAAGTTGAAGGCTCATAGGCTCGCATTTTCATGCTCACATGCAAGCATCGCCGGATTCCTCTCTTGATTTGGAATACCTTTCACTTTGAGTTCAACAACAATTGCCATGTGCAAAGTGTATCAAATTTCAATACAATTTGCATTGATGAGGACACTTTTCATCCTCTTGAGCTCCAAGTTGTATGTCCTTTGACAAGGACATTCTTTGTCCGATGAATGTCAAGGAATCCTAATTGTCAATAGGATAAAAGTGCAACTATTCATCTTCGAAAATTTTGTTGTGAAAAAGGGAGGCCTTTTCCAATAGTTTGACTTCTAATGAGTGTTTTTTCAATTTTTTAAGTGAATAATCCATACGATAACCAAAGGGATGATTTCCATAGTCACCAATCTCTCCTTTAAAGGTTAAAAAGACATCAAGTCTATGGTACTCCCTCTATCCCAAAATAAATCTGGGGGTTCCTAGAAATGGCTAGATCATTATAGGAGTAGCTCTTATTTTCAAAGGATTGTGTAGTTACTATAACTTCTAATAAACCCCACTAGATATGAAAGAATAGAAGTCAATAGTGAAGCTAGGCATGTTGAAAACAAGTGATGAAATTGATAAGTTTTTGACCTTTTCAGAACTGCTCTAGTGGTAATTAATTCCCTTTGCAAGGATCAAATTGCTATATAGTTTCTAAAGTGTGGTATTTGCGGATTCTTTTGCTTTAAATTGTTCGAACTAGCTTTCAATTGTTGTCCATGAATTTGTGGAGAGCCAATTTTGAATTTGATTTGGGACAAGTGTATTTGGAAACCCCGGATTTATTTAGGACGGAAGGAGTATTTGAAAAAATGGATAGTTAGAAATCAATCTATTTTTGCTACTAGCAGAAATTGGAGTAAATTGAGGGTTTCAGTCCAATACACTAATAATGGTATATAGTGTTGGCAACACTAATTACAAAGCACAACACTAAATGTCAACAATTTCACTACACTAAAAAGTATATTTAGTGTTAGATTACATTTAGTGTACTTACCACCCTACTCCACACAACACTAAATCTAAACTTTGTAGGAATTAGAATAATATTAGACTTCAATGTGTACCATAGAGTACATTTAGATTTACCATATTTCAGATTCCAGATTTCAGATTTGTCATAGAGTACAAATTTCAGATTTACCATAGAGTACATTTAGTGTTAGTAACACTAAATATTAATGTTATTTATTTTAATAGGGTTAATGATATTTAGTGTCAAGGTTTGTAAATAGTGTTGCTAACACTAAATATACTTTTTAGTGTAGTCTTACTAACACTAAATGTCAATATAGGCACTATTTGACAACTTTTTGAATTTTTTTTAATACAAATTTTTAACAAAAGTTCATTTAGTGTTAAAGGCAATTTCATATTAGAAATGAGCTCTTAAGAGGTGGAAAGTAAAACTCTAAATGGGTCTGGTAAAAATTAGGTAACACTATTTATACCATAACACTAAATACCATCATTAGTGTAGTGCTTGCAAATCACATGACCGACTGTCCAGTGAGTTTACTGATCAATAGCAAGCCACATGGCGTAGATCCATTGCGAAATCCATTGATGACTTGTTCAAGTCCATGTCAGTGCACGCTCTAATATATATTTTTCCTCTTAACCCAGGAACGTCGGGAACGCCATTTCCTGGCGTTTGGATGACTGTGCGGTGGTGAGCAGGGAGACTGGAAGCATTTTTTCATCCATTTTTTGCTTCTTGACCTTTCACAGAGGATTATGAAGAGTACCTCAGTGAGTTTGTAATTTTGTTAGTGTTTGTATTCACGTGAATCAAAAGTTAGTAAAAAAATGGACCACAAAATATGCTATTTTCAATGTATTTGAGAAGTTGTTGCTCCTTGCTTTACATCTAAAATTTCTACAAAAAAATGATAGTTTTTGAATTTTAGCCCAACTATTGAAATGAAGGTCATGTATTCTTGTTTCTACTCCAATTGGCATTTTGAAAAAATTCGTAATATTGAATATTTTATTGCAATTTGAACTTTGAATGTATTTTCAATGTCTATTGCATTCTAATTATAGAATGATATGGGATTTGAGTTTCCACCATGATGTTTGTCACTATAATGTACACCCATGGTGAAATTTCAGATTTTTTAAAATAATTTTCTATTTGATATGATTTTTCTTCACTTTTTCTTCAGAAATTATCAAAAAAATCAATTTCCTCAAAAAAATCTAAATTTTTTGTGAAGTAAAGAAAACATGTAATTTCATCTCTGAAAAATAAATATAAATTTTTTCATGTATATCTAGTTCAAAAATGGCAACAAATTGAGAGATGGGCAATGAGGCCTAAAATCAATGGTTATAGGTCCGTCCTTTAGGGGTTAAGATCCCCTCATGTTGATCGGGGTGGATTGACCCCCGAGCCTTACCAGGGGTGCATGTAAAAAAAAAGCCCCCTATTTTGGGCCGTTCTAGGGTATACTCCTGACCTCTCTTGACTAATTTGGAGTCTCTGATTGCAAAAATGAATTAAAAATTTGCAAAAAAATTTATGTGCGAAAAATAAATAATTCCATTAGGCGGTCAATCCACCCGGCCCCTCATGTTTGCAGGACGCTAAACCTGTCCTACAAACTTGGGCCATGTCAGCAAGGTGAATTTTGTGTTCTACAAGGTAATTGTGAAAAACAAAAAAAGTTTCCTAACTTATTCTATGCCACGCTACATCTACGATCTTCTCCTCTCCTTGTTGATTGTGAAAAGAAAAAAAAGTTTCCTATTCTATGCTGGGTTAATTCTATGATCTTCATCTAATTATCCCTACTGTTTAGGGGCATCGCATTGCAAATATGAATTCAAAATTTGTAAATTTTGTTGTGTGACAATTAAAAACTGAAATTCCTGTATTTTCCCCTAGGGGAGAATCCACCTTGTTGGGCCCAGTTTGTAGGGCCCATCCTGCCTCATGTTTTTTGTTTTGTTTTGTTTTCTTAACACATGGACAATTTCCATTGTAAGGGAAACAATAGAGAGAACCAAAGCGGAGAAAACCTCAGTGAACATATTTAAGTTTTCAGAACATGTTTTTTAGACAGCTAAACATAGCGGTTAGTGAGGTCCCTTAATCCCTTAAGGACCAAAGTCCCCTCGGGGGACTTTTGGGATTTTGGGCAGGCTCATTCAAGTTGGTTTTCTGGCCTCATTTTCTGAAACTTTTTGAGTGCGTGCAGTTAGTCACGAGCTTTGCGTACATAAAAATTTCATAAAAATCCGAGTTGTTCTGTAGAAGTTATGGCCATTTTTCCGCCAAAAGCTATTCGTTGGGCAGCTGATATGTATTTGACTGTGCAGGGGCAGCACAAGTGGGCAAGAGGATAGGAGAGGGGAGGGCAGCGGGTTTGAAGTGGAAACCCGGGTCTTGGAAAGTTGGGCTTTGACGTTGGGGGTTGAGCCGTTGGGGACATCTTGGGTCCCTTACTACGAGTGTTGCCCAGTCTGTGAACTTTTTTGCATGCAACTGCAAACTTTGGAAGGTCATAGAAATCTCAGATTTTCATATTTTTCGAAAAAAAAATTTCCTACTTGTCAAATATAAGTATGTCTTTCTATCCACCGTTCAGATTTTCAATATCTCAAAGTATGTGGTGGGAAAACCGATTCAAAGATGACCTAGTGCATTGTCAATTTCTAGGACATTGTGGCATTGCAAGATTTTTTTGGAGGTGTTAGGTGTATTGGATTGCTTTGAAAATTGGTGTATATATGCCTAACTTCAATACCTATAAGAAAAAAATTTAACTTTATGGTGTGTATTGCAAAACAATTGAGCATGAGGCGGTCAAAGGCATCTGAAATTCTGGGGCACAGTGAAAAAGAAAAAGAGACTTTGAATGCAAATATCTCTCTATCCGTACGGTGAAACCTCACAAAATTTTTACCACACCCTCTTATACAAGTTTACTTCAAGATCTTATGGTTACTTTTTCAAAAAAAAAAATTTCAAAACTTCGTGAATGATTGCAGCAGAAATGGCAGTTTTCAGTGATTTTGGACCCAGAAAATGGCTCGGTCCTTTAGGGGTTTACCCTTGAACGCTAAATTGATCACTATGGAAACGCGTGTGGAAATCATCTGTTTTGTCACCGTGTGAATTGCATAACATTGCTAACCAGTTCCTTGGCCTCCCCCCAGGTGGACGTATCATTCCTCACTATATGCTTGGGGGGAGATTCAATTTATAATTATCAAGTGGTGATTGGCTCTTACACGTACTGCTACAACAAATTTGTTAGAGTTGCAATTCGATTGGTGGAAGAGGCACTTTTTCTCTGGGGGGCTCCTGATTTGGAGGGGAGCAAAAGGGCCCCTTTAGGTCTGGTTAACAATGTTTTGTGTTGGCTTAAAAAAATAGAAAAATACTCATTGGAAGACAAACTATTGTAGATGATCTTCCCTTTTCACACAAATTTTGGAATATGAATAGTTGCATTTCAGTCCTACACGGAGAGATTCTTTGTCATTTATCGGCCAAAAAACGTCCTCCGCAGCGTTTATGGATTAAGACACAGTTAGGAATCAGAAAGACCAATGTGGTTCACGAAAATCTACCCATCTTGGGAAGATCCATTCTCTAGCTGATTGGAAGATGGGACTCCACCACCACCCCCAATAAAAACTCTGATTGCAACCAACTATTATCAGGATATAATGAAGGCACCCATAACCAATCAAATAAGCAATTCTGGACATGATCATAAGTAGTGCAAAGGGAAGCAAATATTTGTGATGGTGCAATGATAGAAATGATGGGGATTGCAAAAAACTTTGGTAATTTTATTGCTTGAATTGAAATTACTATGAAATTTGAAAGGTAGAAGTTGGTCTTGACCCATGTCCAATGTTTAGAATCATCCAATTTTGATCATTCAAGAACTACTTTCCCGCTCATTACTTCCTACTTTCTTACTTTCTACTTCAGGATAGGGACATGCGTCATAACCTTATTAGTTCCAACCTTGAAAACAAGAAAAAACAAAACATTTCAAGTTTTGGTTGGAAATTTGTTTCAACCTTGGTTGGAAATAACTACCTTCTATAGGTTGGGTATGGATCTTTGATCGGGAATGGGTGGTCCTACCTAAGGGCTCATACAACTACAATGTCTTGAGCTAGGCACTTCTGGCGTGGTCTGAGAAGACTTCCGAGAGGACTGTTTCGGTGTCATGCCTCATAATTGGTCATTGACTTTTCAACGCTAATGTGGCACCGTTCCATTGGCAATTCATCACCATTGCCATTACAAGTTGCAACCTATAAGGTACAAGGCTTTAAAATGGCTCATCTAAGAGCTGATCCACCTTTTTGCATGTATTTTCTTAAATGGAAATATTTTTAGCTCAGTTTTTAAGAGCAAAGAAAATGGAAGAGGAATCCACCACAAGTGGTTTCGTATTTTTTGAAGCATTTTTGAATTACTTATGGATTTTCAAAGGAGTTGCGTCATAGGTCCCTATTTAATGTTCCTAGGTCTTCCATGAACTGTTCACTTGCAACTTCTAAAAAAAAATGAGAAAGCAAAGAGAATGATTGGCTCTTGCAAATAATAATGCTTTTTTCCTTGACTCATTCAATGACTATGAGGTCAATTTATGATCTACCGTTTGTCCATTTCAGAGGCCCTTAACCTTCTTTCCTTTCAACTTGCTTCCTACACCCTTGGATCATGAAGATCAAAGGCTGTCGTTGAAAAATGTACTATTGGTTGTGTACGTTAACCTACATTCACTGGGTCGGGGTGAACTGACCCCTCGCTTGTCCCCCAAGTTTGGCCAGGAGGTGCAAGAAAAAAAACAGACCCCCTATTTTGTGCCCAAAAATTGTATGCTCTAATTGGGAGCCTCTGATTGCAAATATGAATTCAAAAATTGCAAATATTATCATGTGTGAAAAATTTCAGGGTTTCCGTGGGGGGACCATTCACTGCTAGCGCATCTCATTGATTATCTAACACTCCGTACATATTTCGGTAGTAAAAATCTGATACAGTTATAAAAATCTTCTACAGTAAAAGATTTTGACTACAAAACGTTCCTATTGGACATGACCTCGTTTTCAAAAATCATGCTATTGCGGGAATGGGGGGCCTTCCGTTGTTTCCGGAAATGCAGAGTTAAATTTAGATTTATGGAATTCTGGTAAGGCACGTTAAGTTCTGGTAAAGCCCTATTCTGGTAGTGAATAGTGTGTTTCTTGTATCCAAGCCGTGCTTTCCAGGATGGTGGTGGTCGTTTTTAAATAGCGACAATTGGAAGAGTGGCCGCCGAGCGCACCTACCAATTCAAAGTTGGGTCTGGGTATGATTATAAATCCAAACTAAGCTTAGAAATTGGCGCTGGTTTTTGTTTGCTTGTGACTGCCTAAGCTGGGAGTTTATCCAAGCAAATTTATTTACTACAGTAGTAGAACCGACCCAGTTTTTTTGTTTTTTTGGGGGGGGGTTCTCTCATTTTTATGAATTGCCATAGTGGCGATCAATAAAATGTTGGAGTGGTACATTAAAATATTAAAAAAAAGGGGAAACAAAGGCACTTACTTCAAGTTTGTTAATTGAGGCTTTGTTTGTCACATGATTGATACAAAGTGTTGATATTCTTCACCCCTTAACCCCAAAAATAGCAAGGCATTTTCTAGCTCCAAAACCACTGAAAACTGCTATTTTTGCTGCGATCACTCAAGAAACCAAAAAAAACTTTTTTTTAAAATCTAACCCTAGGATCTTGTACTTAACTTGTCTTGTATTATGTGGTAAAAATTTCATGAAGTTTGACCGTACGGATTAGAAGATATTAGCATTTGAAGTCAAAAAAATAACTTTTTTTGAATGCTGGCCTGCAATTTCAGATGACTTTGACCGCAATTTGTGGATTGTTTTGCACTACAGTTCATAAAGTTAGAAAAAAATTCGTTGAACACTTGAGTTGAAAGTTGAGAAAAAAAATTCAGTGAAAACCCCCTTGATTTTCATTCATTAAAGAAGTAGGTCCGAGATTGAACAAAACACTAAATTGTTAATAGCTCTAAGATGGAATTGAAACATCATAATCCCAACAGTGAGACTCTTCTTGCAAGCAAACTTCACCCTACCAAAAAAAGAAATTGAAAAAAAATTAAAATTGCATTTAGAGATGAATTCTAAAAGTTTTTTTTTCTAAAGATGAGTAGATTGCCCATAACTTATTTTTTTGGTGTTTTTTTATTTCTGCCCGGCAAACTTCTTTTTAACTTTGGGCGACATAACTTTTGCTCCCAAGTACTAATTGGAAAAAGAATTGTATTTTTAGAAAGCTAATGTGATTTCCTATCTTCCAAAAAAAAATTCAAAAAATCAAGTCAAAATTTGAGGTTACATGAGCCTACCCAAAATCCCAAATGTCCCCCAAGGGGACTTTGATACTTTAGGGGTTAAGTCATGGAAGTATCCATGCAAGGTCATTTCTTAGATGGAAAACATGCAATTATTGTAAGTGTGTTCCCATTCTTTAATCTTAATGCCTATAATGAGTATTTCTTTCAACAATTTTCCACTTTAAGTTCCAAAATCTCTTTTGTTTGTTTAGAATCTTCAACATGCACTTTATCCTTGGTTCATCATTGTTCCTTTTTCCAACCTTAGTTGTACCCTCCAATAATGCACTTAATTTCTAAAGGGCAATTGTGTGTTGATCAAATGTACAATTGAATGTTTAATTGGGTAGGTTTGAAAAGTCAATTTTGAATGGATGTTTTTGAAATTTTGACACAAAGTGCATACACTAACCACCGTTACACACAAAGAAAAAATTTCCATTGGATGTTTGAGTAAAAAGGTTATGATGTTGTGCAATTTGTGCAACTTGTGCTTCTTTTGGCATCTTTTATTTAATCCTTCATTGATTTTTGAAATTTGGCATGCATATGGCTTATATGATAAGACATTAAATTGTATAAAAAAACTAATTTTAGTTCTAAGATCACACTCCAATAGGACTCAAATTTTGTTAACTATGATGGGGGAATTTTGAGAAAAAAAATTCTTCTAACTTCAAATGCTAAAATCTTGCAATTTGTAAAGTCAAAGATTTTGAGTTTTTTCACTTATTTAAAATGTTTGAATCTATGTTTTCACCACTTTGGTTTCAGAAAATGAACTCCATAGTACACAAGATATTATTAAAAAAATAGTTACAAGTGTATTGTTGGATTACTTGACCTCCTTGCTTTACAAGTGATATAAAATAACAAAAACAAAAGACTTGCAGACCTCTTGGTCTAAGCTCTTTCAATTGTTTCTTAGAGTCAAATTTTGGCATGTGATTTAAGGTGACGTAGAGTGAAGGTGCTCTAAGAGCTCTATTATCTTTGTCAAATATCTTGGTGATGAAGTTGTTTATTGTTGATTTCAAATAATAAATAAAAAATAATAATTTATTACAAATGCACTTCATCAAAAGTAGAAATAGAAAAAGTGTAAGGATCTACATATTAGATGGGATATTAGAGAACCAACTTGAAGAGTTTTTAAAATTTTCTTCATTGTGATTATGTAGATTTAACTCCTAGATGATTGGAACACATTTCTAGCATCAATTCTAAAAAACCATTGCTATTTAGATCACTATGAAAAATTGGAAAATAAAAGATTTTTTTTGAATACCATGATAGTCTAGTAAAAATCTGATATAATTCATGTATACAATATAGTTCTTTTTCCTACAAAGATTTTTGTTTAAAAAAAATTATAGACAAAAATCAAAATAATTATTGAATTTGGGAAGAATGTCATTAGAGGAGATTTCAGCCCCCTGGAGGGCTGTGAGTTCCCAGACTGCGGGAACTGGTTTGCAGGGGGCGGCAGCAGCTTGCAGACGTGGAATGGCGACTTCCACGTCGGAGAAATATATATATATATATATATATATATATATATATATATATATATATATATATATATATATATTTTTTTTTTTTTTTTAAATGAATTTTTTTTCTGTTTTTTTTTTCGCATTTCAAGAGTAAAACTTTTTATTTTTTATTTTTATTTATTTTTATCGGGAACAACTGTTCCCTAAAAACTGCAGGGGGATAGTTCCCCCGCAGCTACTTGAAACGGCCCTCCAAGGGTCCGAAAACTCCTCTAATGAATGGATTAGTAAAATTACATTAATTATTACTATGACAACCTCTAGGTTGGAACTTGTTTAGTTGATTTTTGGAGTGATCTTTTGGATTTTTGTATTGACATATATAGGATCCGCTTTGCGACTGTGTTTCTAAGGTCACAAATCCATAACTAAAATTAAAGCCTTGACTAGAAAGATAGAATGAAGTCCATACAAAAACAATGGAATGAATCTAGAATGAAAATGGTGAATTGAAGCCAAGACAAAAATGGTAGAGTGAAGTTAGAACAAAAATAATGGAATTTCAAAGTTGAATGACTATATTTTTTTTCTGGATATGTAAATTTTTTGTCTATGATCCTAGTAATTGACGTGAAACTAAAGATTTATGATTTGTATTGTATTTGGCATATTTTAGATGCTACTACAAATGTTTAGGTTTGGATGAGATCAAAAGTTGAAAGCCTTGAGATGAAAATGCTAAGAAATAGTGTGGATAGAGGGGTGAAGTTGATGAGTTGGTGAAGCTTTTACTTATGTTGGTGAAATGGGTTTTAAGTTTGAGAAGGCTATGTTTTGAAATTTGTGTGCATAGCAATCAAAGTTGGAGAATATTTTATTTTATTTTCATTATATTTTTGAGTTACTCGACAATAAAATGGGTTTAGAGTGTTGTTGTTGTTACTATCATGTTGTCAGACGAAACTAAAAAAGGTATGTGGTGGTGATGGCAAATCCTTGTCGCCAAACATTATTTTGGGAATTGTTATGTGTAATTGTTCTTATGGATTGTATTTGGAGATGAACAACAAGTCTATTAATTTCCAATTCATTTTTCAAACCACAATCCAATTTGCTCATTGTAAGCTAAGAAAAACTTTCATCTCAATGTGACATTTCATGAAGTACAAGGATTCCAAATATATGCATGGATGGTCATTCCATAGTATCAAGACAATAGTATGTCAATCCTTTCAAGGATTAATCAAGCCTTGATTTCATATATATCAACTCAAGTAAATGATTTAGATAGTCTTATATTATGATTTCTTGTATATATTTGCTTTGAATGCCCATGCATCTAAGGATTAACTCTATAGTGCCAAAGAATACAAAAAGTCTCTAGATGCATGACTTTTTAGGTTCCTATAGAAAGGCAAAGAATGCTTTTAAAGTATGCATTCAATAATTGGATCATTTTTTGGTTGACTACCTTGATGATAGGCCCATGGATTACTCCTAAAGTTTAATTTGGTTACTTCATGCCCTTTTACACATCAAGTTAGTTCCTATTAGAATTTCAAAAATTCAAAAATTCAAAAATTTGTAGAAACTCAAACTTTGGGTCTTTAACCATGGTTTTTTTATTTTCTAATTTTGGAAATACACAATAACTTTATTTTACATTGTGATGTTCTACGCTAAAATATATACCTAAGGTGGAAATTTCAGATTTTTCATGCCTTTTGTATTTTATATAATTTTTTTTCCATTTTTTTCATCAAAATTCATTACAATTTCAAATTTTTGAAAAAAAATTAAAAAACAACAACTTTATAGAAGATTGTATTTACATCTCTATTGTCAAGGACTAAATTTTCCTATGAATGACTTTATTAACTCCTAAAGGACAAAGCCTATAACTATGTAATGAAATTTGAAGTCCCTCACTTTATATTCTCCATTTTTTTGCTATATGTGAGTGAAATTTTTTGGTGTTATTTTTCAGAGATGAAATCACAAATCTAATATTTGGCATTAAATTTTCAAAAGAAATTGTTGAAAATTCAAATTACCTCCAATTTTGAAGAAAAAAATGAAGAAAATTCATATTACATACAAATAATCTTCAGGATATTTCAGAATAGAAGTACATTGTAGTGTAAAACATTGTGGGATAAAGAATTTTTTATATTATTCCATATTTAGAAATATGTTTATAGATCTTCAACTTCAAACTTTACTAAAATGCTTATTTTAAGGATTTTTTCAAAATTTCCAATTGGAGTAGAAACTAAACTCCAAAAGGTGCTTCATTTGTTTAGCTCCCAGTTTAGCTTTGCTCAAAAGCAAAAGAAATCGTTCTGAATGTCAAAAATCAAGTTCAAAAAGAAAAAAACTTAAAGTATTGAAATACATTGGATAGTGACTCAATTTTTTGATAAACTATCCCATATAAAATAAAATAAAAAACTAATATACTTTGACCATAACTCTTAAACGACATTTGAGGTTCTCAGAGGATTGCCCAAACTTGGATTTTAGAATAATTCTTGAATGAGCATTATGTAGCTTTTCTCAAATGACCAATTAATGATGAAATTCCACCTTCTTCAAGGCCTTGGACAACCTCAAAGCCACAATTCAATTTTTTTTTATCAAACATTCACTAGAAGAAAACTGTGTTAGAATCCCTGAAAACACGTCACCTTGTTTTTGTTAAGTTCCCATTTCAAAATGCAGTCAAAACACACAAAAACACAAAAAAAGCGTTTTTATGCGTTTTAACTACGTTTTGAAACGGGAACTTAATGAAAACAAGGTGACGTGTTTTCAGGGATTCTAACACAGTTTTCTTATAGTGATTTCAATGCAAAAACTACAAGTTCAAACTATAATTCAAAACCAACCATTTAATTTAATAGATGCACCTTGTGAAGATAAAGAGAATGATATCAAGGAAGTTTATATTTAGTTGAATATTGGAGGAGTTTTTCCTATAGATTCTCTAAAAAACCAAATTGGATTTGTCGTTCAAGTGTTAACTCATTGATGTGGATATACCTACATGTAAATCCTTACGTGAATTTCTAATTCTGTACTTTGGTGCCGAAATTGAATTACCACATTAGATTCTCTGGGGTCCATGACACTTCACACCCTCCATCAAATGACATGTCACAATTTTTTTTCCAACAATAATGACTTCATTTATGCAAACAAAAATGACCTTCACGTAGAGTAACATCAATAAACTTGCACACAAAAAATCAGATGAAAATCGTCCATTCTTCAATATGCACAAAGCTTGGTTGACCATCCACACCGACCTTGGGAATACTTTCAAGGTTAGCCCTTAAACCCTGGATTAGTAACCTTGGAAATCATCCCTTTAGGTACTACATGATATCATCTACTTTAAAAAAATAAATGAAAAGTACTCATTGGAGGTTATAGTACCGTGCAAGATCTCCCCTTTTTGTACAAAACTCCTGGGATGAACAAATTACGCTTTTGTCCTACATAGAAAGATTCTTTGTCATTCCTTGACTAGATAACGTCCGCAACGTCGTTTAAGATCTCCCCCTTTTTCGTACATAATTCCAAGGATGGACAACTGCACTTTTTGTCATACATAGAAACATTCTTTGTCATTCAACGACCAAATAACGGCCGCTAACGTCGTTTACAGGTTCCAAACTTTGATAGATACACCATTTCGTTTCGTTCTATGAATCAGATCATTTCTGATCTTTAGCTGACTACCTTGGTGATAGGCCCTTAACCCTTTTTCCCCTGTCAAGGAATTGGCAATCATAAGGCCTTGGACAAACCCCAGACTCCCACGCAGTGCGGGTTCCCTCGCTTTTTTCAAAAAACGAAAAATAAAAACCGAGAGATTCTCGTTCGTCCCGGGGTCGCCGGCCACCCCCATCGTCGCCATCGCCCTGGACGTTAGGGCTTTGCGATTGGATTTCCAGGTTTTCCCTGTTTTTTCTCACTGGCGCTGGCTGCTGCCCAGGACGACTCCAGGAGTGAGCGTCTCTCCCTAAGCTTACACTGGCCGACTGACACTGGCCGACTGGCGCCTTCACTCACTGCGAACGTAGACTTGGAGTTTTTTTCTGCGACAGATTCACCAACGATCGCCAGCGTCCTCCAGGCTGCTGCGTGACGCCATGCCGCCCAAGGCAGCCAAGGGCAAGGAGGCTCCGACCGAGCGTCCCGTCCTCGGTCGATTCTCCTCCAACTTGAAGATCGGAATCGTACGTTTTCTACCATCACATTCTCCGACCATTGTCGCTGTTTCGATCGATGTTCATTTGCGTCGTTCTTAGATATCTTCTTTACGAGAGCATCGTGTTTCAGGAATAGCGATTGGATTTGAATTCACCTGATTCAGTTTTGAGCTCGAAGATTCCGCCGAAATCGCACAGCTCCTATAATAAGACTATTCAATTTTGTGTATGTTCTAGTTTCAAATGAACGAGGATTCCAATGTATCAAAGAATTCGTACAAGTTATTTGCGTACAAGTTATGGAGAAAGAATTTGTTTTAATTGGACAATCTCTCTTCAAGATAGATATTGGTTTACGATAAGTACGTATATTAATTTACACGACGAATGTACACCTGCTGACATCTGATCAAGTGACAATCTGAAGTGTTCATTCCGTAGATTACAGGAGGTTGTTAAGAAAAGCAGACGCAGTTTTGTTTGTGTTTTTATAATTGACGATTTTTGAGAATAATTGCTTTGGAGAGTTAAAGAATGTTTATATCAGGACAGTTTACGTAGATTTTCTGAGGTGCTCATTTGTGATTTCGCATGAGGTGAGAGTTGTAGGCTTTCGCTTCTTAGCTGTAGGCATCAGTATTTGAACTAATCATTGTTGACTAAAAGGGATGGCCGCACGAAATCGCAATTTTTGTTGTTGAGAATTCTACCTAGTATCAGACTGGTCAAATTTTCATGTTCTTAACCTGTATGAGTGTCTGGACCAGGAGGAGAACAGGGCATTGGTGGAAGGCGTGGTTGCCATGCTGCCGGCTCAGCAGGATGGAGTCTCCTGCAGCTTTTTGTTCCACCTGCTGCGCGCGGCGTGTGTGTTTGGCGTCAGCACTGAGTGCAGAGAAGAGCTCGAGAGGCGGGTTGGCTGCCAACTCGAGCATGCGTCCTTGAGCGATCTTCTGATTCCATCTTCCAATCCGTCCAGTCCGACGATGTATGATCTCGACGTCGCCCAACGTATTCTCGAACAATTCTTACTCAAGGTCTGTTTCCGTTTACATCTATGCATGATCTGAAGAAGTGTCAATGGGCCTTCAGACCTTAACCTAAGAGTGCAGTTTAAGTTTCATATTATGACACTGCATGAGATGGCGATATTATTGTTTTAAGGAATGCTCATGTGACAAGTCAATCCATGCTTACAACCTTGAAGTTAGGGCTTCCCAAACATTTCATTAATCGAGAGTGACAACAGCACCTGGCTGCGGTTGAATTCATTGTGGTGATCATTCTGTGTTGTACTACTTCAGGACCAATCGGGCGTTGTTAGTCCCACTGCGACAGTGAAGTCGGGTAAGCGGCTTCACGTTTTCGAGAATGGTGTCAGTAAACCGCTGATGACCCCGAGCATGACACAGATGAAAGTAGCCAAGCTCATGGATGCGTACTTGGCCGAAGTTGCCAGAGATGCAAACCTGCCACTGGCGAGGTTTCAGAACCTGGCCGAGTCGTTGCCCCAATTCTCGCGCGCGACCGATGACGGATTGTATAGAGCTGTTGATACATACCTTAAGGCATGCCCTACTTCGACTTATTTCTATTGAAAAAACCTTGCTCTAATGGAAAACCGTATTTTCGTTGAAAGGTACATTATGGCCTTCACGTCGACCTGTGGCCAGACGTTCCTCCTTTGAGAGAGATTTAAATAATTAATTATTCAGAGAACATGAATTTCTAAGACGATTGAATCTGTAAAATCCACAGGCACATCCAACAATGACAGAGCACGAGCGGAAGAAACTATGCCGTGTTATGGATTGCCAGCGACTGTCCATTGAAGCTTGTCTGCATGCTGCGCAGAACGAGCGTCTCCCTCTTCGTGTTGTCGTCCAGGTAACCTGAAATTCCTCATAAACTTTAACTCTCAACTTCACTAAGTCATTGAATGCACCATCCTGCTACAACCTTTACCAACATCATGTTCGTTTCCCTGCAGGTGCTCTTCAGTGAGCAAGTCAAGCTCCGGAACGCCATCTCCGGGAACTCTTCCAAGAAAATCCGTGACCATGATGGCAGCGCTTACCCTTCCGCTCGCGACCATTCGCAAGCCGGTGGCCAGAGCGCCGCCTCTCGCCAAGATGACTCGGAAGCCGATGGCCTCTCCCTCCGTGAAAGCTGGCTTGCTGCACGACAAGACATCAAGTACCTCAAGCAAGATATGGAGAGAATGAAAGCCAAATACGCTCATCTCGAACAAGAGTCCCTGACGCAACAGGTAACCAAACTCATTTCTCTCACTCGGTCTATCGCCCGTTGCTTCCTCTCTTCTCCTTTTTTTTTCCATGTCTTGCCCGAGGCAGGCCAATTGTACCAACATGAGCTATTTCCACGCTGTAGCTTCTTTGGGTGTAGCTTCTGATGTATAGTGTTCGTTTCCACTTAAAACATGAAACTAGGTAGAAGTACCTAATTGCAACATGGACTGAAATGCAGCATCCTAGAATTTTGCATGATGAGTACCTATTGATTTTGACAATATACACTACCTCCACATTTATTTAGGTCATCTACCAATTAAAACTTTGAACGCTTGTAACTTCTGCATACAATATCTAAACAAGGCGCAGTTTGGTGTTCCGGAATCCCCTTGCAGCTCCAAACAAGAATCATCATTTTTTTGGTTAGTCTAACGATAAGAACTAAGGTTAAAGATTCGCAAGCCATGAAGGTTCGGTTACCTTAAGCTTTCCGATTTGTTATCCCTGACATTGGAAATACAACAAATGTTGTCTCCGCAGGTCGAGAGCAAGGTGAAGCCTAAGGCGCATTCCTCCTCGGGCTGGACGTCCGGGTGGAGAAAGTTGAGCAGCACGTTGAAACCGCCAAGCTTATTCCACAGTTCGAAATCGGAGTTGGAGTACGTGCACAAAGATGACGACGCCTCCATGGCCCCGACGCATGCCTCCGGCGACGCCGCTCATGTCTCGCACTCCAATTTCAGCACGCCGCGCGCACCTTCCAAGCAGCGCGGACCCGAACAGCGCCGCAGGTCGCATTCCACGTCGTCCGCGTTCACTGTGCAAAGATGGCGCAACTCCATATCCTGATACAAAACCCTCTGTAGTATCCCGTCTTTGGTCTCGGTTGGTTGGTGCTGGTGGTGGTGGGGATGAATTAGTGAGTTGATTAGTGGGAAGATTAGTTGGTTTATATGCTCAAACGTGTACATTACAGTCTTCACTGATTCTAGTTGGAATCAACACTCTGCTCTAGACCGAACCACGAGCATTAGATCCTTAAGAGCTATGCGCTATGGCTCATTCAGAGTTTCTGAGTTATGTGCTGTGAGCTCTGAGTCGGTTATCGGACTCGGTTATCGGACATAACCCTCTCTGATAGTGTTGGGGGTATTACTCTAAATCATTCTCCCTCCTTCAAACTGCATTAGCATTGTGCTATGTGGAAATGAAAGTGACAGGAAATGGTCTAGTTCTAGTACAAGATTGTTCAAGGTGACCCTGTCGTTTAGATTAATTCAGGATCATTAGATCTTGGAGATCTAGGGTTCTCCGAGAGTGTGAGAAGGACAGGGTGAGCGGTACCACTCTAAACCCTCCTCCTCTTTCTTTCAAATTGCATTGCTCCGTGGGGTGATAGGAGAGGCTTACGTTTAGGTTTTACAGGTTTTACAACTCCGTGCAATTTGCTGTAGTTTAGTTGAGGGTGAGGGTCGCATAAATTTTAACTGTAAATTATTGGTAAAAGGCATGAGAAGAGGATCGGTTCAATTAGCATGATAAGAGTGCACTTGCTGCTGTGTGCTTCATTACTAGGATTGATTGATTTCATTCGTAGTTACTTAGTGTACCCCAAGAATGTCCACCCCATTCCTGTCGTTCTCCGCCCATTTGTGAATTGCATTTCCTCAATCAAGTCTTTTTTTTATCAATTGGCAGTTTGTAACGTAGAAAGAGGGAATAGCTCTCACGGTTCTTTTATGGAACTCGTGTGATGGACATGCACATTTGTACACTTTTTTTTTTCCCAATTCCTGTTAGTGGTATCTTAATAAGGGATTCTGGACTGACTCTCAACATTGGAGTACTTAAATAGTGTTTTCAGTGTCCAGGGAGTTATTGCCAGCCATGTGGCGTAAATCCAGTGATGGCTTGCTGAATGGGTGGCAAGACCATGTGTGCACGCTCTATTTTATTTATTTTTAAGATGCCCTCCTGTTTAATTACTGTATTAAAATCTCGTGCAATTAATTATAAAATCTTGTTCAGTACTGTAAAAAAAGGACCTCACGGAACGATCCTGTTCGACACGACCTGGCTCGGTCGTTTTCAAAATCATGCCCCACAGTACAGTATGTTGAGTGAATTGGGTCCGGAAACGATTGGTAGTTTGGTACCTTAAATTTCTGGTGTATCTGGAATTCTGGTAAGGCACGTTCAGTTCTGGTAAAGTCCTATTCTGGTATCAATGCCGTAATCTGCTTTCCAAGATGGTGGAAGTCGCTCATTTTAAATTAGAGAGAGGCCCGTGGCCGCCGAGCCTAAAAGTGGGGATGGAATGATAATAAAATCTAAAACTAGAAATCGGCGCTGTTTTATATATCCAACTAATTTTCAATGACCCTGTCGGACACTGCTAAAATGGGTAAGTAGCTGAAGGGAAACCTGGACTGGACCGTTGCTATGACTCTTTGTCTTTTTCCAATTGGCCCACCATTGCAGAAGTTCAGTTTATTCAGGGTTCTAATAATCTTTTTTATACACTAGGGGTAGTCACACCTTCACTTATAAAAATTAATTATTATATATATATATATTTATAATTTTAAATTATTTTTTGAGAGTGTAAAATCTGAAAGTCTCCAATAGTTATTTTGGTACTAAGACAAGTTTGTAGAGGTAATGAAGTTAGGGAAAAAAATTGAAAAAAAATCAATTTTTTTTTTTTTTGAGGTCCACACTTTGAAATCCCCGAGGGACCTTTTGGTACCGAGAGGGCTTTGTAGATGTGACAAAGTCATGGAAAAAAAATTGAAAAAATAAAAATAAAAATTTTGAGAGCTTCAAATCCAAGGGACCACTAAATATCAAGAGGGATTTCTATGTGGTGATGGAGTTGTGAAATAATAATATTAATATTTTAAAAAATAATAGAATTTTATTTGAAAAGAATTTTGAATTTTTTTGAGAGTTCCAAACCCCTGACCTTTCAAAGAATCTCTTGATATATATGATATTCCTTGTTGTATTTTGTTATCAAGAATCTTCCATTTCCATAATTTTTTTCAAGATCAACCTCCAAAACACCCTCATCCTAATTCAATAAATCCCCCCTCCAAAAGTTCTAAAATCAAAGGCTCGCAAGCTCATGGCTATCGGGCTCACACTCCAAGGCTCACTAAATAGCACCCCCACGGAGGTTGTTCAACTTCTAATTCAATTTCTCCATTGCTTTCTTCTTATTCTTTTTGGATTATTGAGAGCATGATTGTATATAATTTGGTATCATCTAACATGACACAATGCAAGTGTAGTTGTTCAATCAACCCAAAGTGAATGACAACTATTTTCAATCCCAAAGTAGAATTTAACCTTTTTCCATCCACAATTAACACAAATGGAAGTGTTTTTTTAATCAAAAATTGAAAAATTGATTTTTTTTTCTTTTCATATTTAATTGTAGGATATTTCAATAGACTCTTACGATATTGTGTGAAAGAAATTTCAAAATCTTTGACTGCATAGGTTGCAAGATAAACGCATTCAAAGTGAAGAAAACATGTTTTTTTTGGCATTGTGGCAAACTAGTCTATGATACTTTGAATCCTTTCAAATTAAAATTTTGTACTATACATTTTGAATTAAATTTTTTTATTATAATTAATTTAGTTGAGAATCAAGGAAAAAAACTAAAATGGTGAGATTGTTCTAACTAAAAAAATTAATTCTTCAAAACTTTTTGTTTTGATAATTTGTGAAAATTGAGTTCAAAAATGAATCCTATATATTATTTTTATAACAAAATGCTTTAATTGCCTTCAAAACAAGATGCTCCATAATTTTCACATTACAAATCCAAATGGGATGAATCAAATATTTCCATGTAGACAAAAATACAATCTATGAGAGAAAAATAATTAAATTTTAATTTCAAGTTTTTTGTGGATTTTTTTTGTTGCCCATTGAGAGAAATTTGGGCTAATTGTAGTATAACTTTTTCTCTTGGGCACTAATTGAAATAAAATGATGTTCCTAGAAAGCTAATAAATTTTCTATCATACAAAAAGTTTCAAAAAATTATACTAAAAATTGAGCTCATAAGAACCTGCCTAAAATCCATTCGTCCCTCATAGAATATAAAATTATACCAAAAAGTATAAATAGAGACTTTTGGATATAGTTTTTGGTGTAATTAGGACTTTAGGGATTAAATTCAAATGCATTATGTCCTTTATTCTTATATTTTATACATAACCGTGACTTGATGTTTGATATGTAAAGAAGAGATTAAAATACTTTAAACAACATCCAAATTTCTAAAGATGTAATTGAACATTATAATATATTATTACATTACATAATTATATGTCATTTTATAAGGGTGCTTTTATATGAAATTAATAACTCACCTATTTTTACAATGGTTTCATACATTAATAATGTGAAAAATGAATCTTTTGTAAATTGCAAAAACTTCAAAAATTTCAATTGAACTTTAAAATGATGGTAGGCCACATGATAGTTTTAGAGACAGTAAAATTTACACTATCTTTGAAAATGGTTGAATTAATTATTTGAAATTCAATGAACTAGGGCATTTAAGCCGGGGTTTATGCAATGATTGGGTTCCTTCTTGGGTGGGGAGGAGTGAAATCTCTCATTAAAATTGGAAAGCTAGGCACTTAGGGGCACGGTCCTAATACAAGGGACTTCATAATCCAGATGACGCCCTCATACGATGTAGGGATTTCTTTCACAATTATGGTAGTTTTGGCAAAGTCTCTACGTGTTTGAAGTCCCACTAATGTGGTTTTGGCTACTTACTACTTACTTTTTTTTATGGATCCATCATCTAAATTGCCCATCATACTAGGACCGTACTCACTTGGGAGTTAGTTATGGTTGGAGTGATGATTTGGATATTGAATGAAATTCAAATTGAAAGCACGTCGGTATGCTCTCGGACATGGTGTGAATATGATTGGTTATTACTTCAGCAATTGGAGAAAGTTGAACCAACTAAATTAATTAGGCATTCCAATAACACAATACCACAAATCTCCAAAAAATACTATGTCATTTCCATATTTTTTTTCTTCCTTAAGCATGATTTGTTGTATCACTTAAATTTTTTTGTTTTCTCACTTGCTTTCAATGAGCTCTATTTTGGTTGTCCAACTTTTAAATCAAAATTTCATTGTATCTTTTTAAAAGGATTTTTAATGCCCTTCCAATGATAGTCATTACAAGCTCTAATTCTGCACTAAGCAAGAGATAGTAAAAAATTTAGTGCATTCTTTAGAGTTATCCATTTAAGATGCTCTAATGACACTCTTTCTAATTTCATACTCCTTGTATATTTGAAAATCTAAGTATCATTCTTTGGACCACTTATACATGTCAAGTTGTATACACAATTGCTAGGAGTTCATTTGTCTACTAAGTTGTTGTGACTACCATAGATACGTTTTTATGTATCTAATTTTTTCTCTAGCTTGTTATCTAGATTTTTCTCTAGCTTGTTATTGACTTTTTAATACAAATGCTAGCCATGTGACGGTGAAATTTGAAAATTGAATGTAGGAATTTGAAAGGATGTAGATAGAATAACTCAAATTTCATATGGCCTATATTTATAGTGTATGCCATGGACTAAAAGTCTCCAATGAATGATTTCCACAAAAGTATAGAAATGAAGAATGCATTTGTTAATACTAGAATTATATATATTTTGCCTTACCACCTTGTGAAGTACGGGTGCATTATTTTAGGATAAAAGACAGTAATAAATTATAATTTTTAGTCTAAACAATTAATTTTTTTATAAATTCAAATGTGCACTTGAATTTAATATATAGATTTTAAACTATTTTTAATGCACAATTTTGGTCCTAAAAGGAATACTAGACTAATTTTAGATTTTTCTATTAATTTTAGACTCAAGTGTTATATTGAACAATTGAGCAATAGGCTTTCTTTAGAATTTAGAATAAGTTACAAGGACTTTTGAGAATTTTTATGTGACATTTAAATCAAATTTGTTTAGATTGTTAGTTGAAAATACCTTCTAAATTGTAAATGTATCAGAGCATCCACCTCTATTATTTTAGTATTGGTAGGCATTTGTATTAAAAAGTCTACAATATAAATGTTTGTAGGCTAGAAAATACTCACGTCATTCATGTATCCTATAAAGACAATAACTATGATTCACAAGAAAGTGCCCAAAATTGCCTCATTCTAGTGTCTACACATAAATGAAAAAAATAAAAGATCTTAGCATTCAATATGAAAGAGAAAGTTAAATTTTCTTTTTAACTAAAGTGATTGAAAGATAATACTTAGCAATCAACACAAAAGAACAAGCTTTTTAAAATTCTTCCAAATGGTGAGCTTTCATCCTTCAAACTTTGTAATAGAAATGAATATGTCCTACGTCTTGTTGAATCTTGTAATGAAGAATACTTTTTAAAAAAATGAGTTCTTCAAATGTTTTTAAATTTCGACCTAAAATATTACATATTTATTCTTAAGAAAAATAATAGGATAAAGAAGGTATACAAAAGAAGGTATACAAGAATAAAAAATTTAGGTGTACAACTATAAAAATGTCAATTTCAATGGTAATATTGTTGTAACGAGCAATTTACACCCACACTTTGTCACTTTTGTTATTTAAAAAAATAATTGAAAATTGAGTTAAAAAGTTAACTTAAATCTTACTTTATTTTGAAAAAAGATTTCAGCATGACTACCCACAAAATTAAATCCTTCATAAATTTCATCTCTATGAAGTAGAATGTAGTGAAATGAAGCATTCCTTATACTAATAAATCTTGGAAAAAGAAATTACTCTAAAGGTTTCCAAAACAAAGCAAAAGCTAATTTACTTGTACATTAATGGAAAAGTAAAAGGCAACTAGGCTTGGTAGAAAGGTATATGTACAAAAAGACTTCAAGGGAAAAAGAAGTGAATTTTGCTATTGATTATTTCATTGCTTTTATGGGTGATTGCAAGAAAGACCAATCCTATTTGTGTCACAATTGGAGTGACGTAGTTGTCATTAGCCACAACTTTTGACAAATGAAGCCAATGTAGTTGGAGTTTTTATTGAAGATGGCTAACTTAGAAATGTTGAGAATAATTATTTTTCAGAAATTATAAAGAAAAAAAATTATAATTAAATTTCAATTTAGCGAATTTGTCACAATTTATAGTTTAGTTTTTTTTAAGACTATTTCAATCTTTCTTGTAACCACCCTTATGCATTAATTAAGCTTAGATTAATAGAAAAAATTCTAAAATTAAGTAATTAATGATTAAGCATACAATCAAGGTTAATTGCACCAAAATCTCACATTGAAGTATTATGTCCGTCGAATACAACAATGGACCAAACCTTTGCAACTCTTCCACCCGTC
Source organism: Rhytidiadelphus loreus (assembly GCA_947034895.1). Classification (NCBI taxonomy): domain Eukaryota; kingdom Viridiplantae; phylum Streptophyta; class Bryopsida; order Hypnales; family Hylocomiaceae; genus Rhytidiadelphus; species Rhytidiadelphus loreus. The sequence goes on from OX344761.1 coordinate 32,068,077, forward strand.
CAAAGTCTTAACCAACACTTTTTATTAAAGTAGGCATGCAAGTGAATACGCACATATTTTTTCAACAATTGAAGCCCCCAATTGTGAACTTTGAGATTGAAAGAAATAAACACAAACAATGTAGACAAATATTTCCTTGTCTTTGATTTGAATAGAAACAACTTGAAACATGTTGAGATTCACATAGAGATGAAGGAACAATATTGCATGTGGACAAAATTTAGAGAATTCCTTATATTTTGTTTGAATAATTTTTAAACAAGGATTTCAATCCCAAGGTGATTTGGACTATTTGCGTTGGTTTGTGATAATGCATTCATTGTAATGCATTTGTTATATCAAAATCAAGCCTCAATACAAGAGGCCAAAAAAAAGATCCAATTTTCAATCATTTCTAATTTAAAAACTATTATAGAGTAAAATGCGTCAATAAAGTTTGTTGGGTCCATCATTCATGTCCGTCATTTGGATGGATGGCCAGTCCGTCAAGATGGTTTGTCCTTAGTAACTGTCAGTAAAAACAATCTTGTCTATGAATGTCGCAACTCTTTTCATCTTGATTGCTTATTGTACCAGCAAAATTACCCTCCTCATAGTGAATATTCTATCTTGACGGACATTGGGTTTGAAGGTTACATTATGACAGACATACTAGCATCGTAATGTGATGTGACATGGACAACACTATTTTGAAGTGACATTTTGGACTTGTTCGTTGCGAAAAGATGCTCTAAAGACTATAGATGATGTAAAGAAGGATTGTGACTTTCTAATTTGCACAACTTCATCAAAGAGACTGACTATTGCAAGTATAATAATAACTAGCTACAAACTACAACAGCGGTGCTAGTGTTGGCCTTTGTAGCGTTGTAGATGACGGACATGTACAGAGGAAGCTCACCATTTTTCTAGTTGGAATTGTTCTGGTTGTAGGGGCTGGTCATATCAAAAAGGTGAAAAATCTGGCAATGCTTGTTGTTTGACAAATCTGGATGACCGGGGACATTGGCTAACATAACTATTCATGGAAAACTTGGAAACAAAAGTTACAATGCAGAAGAAATTCCGCATAGAAAAGTCAACAAATAAAAGAAAAAAAGAAATTCTAAACCTTCATGTCAAAAGCGCAAGTTCATACTGAGCTCTTGTCCAGAATAGAACCAACATAGAACACACACAAAAAAAATATTTAAGAGAGTTTCATGAAAACTAACCTTTGCCTTATAGTTCTCTTGGAGATTAACCATCTTGTAAATGAGTGTCCAATACTCAGATAACAAACGACACAACGGCTATATTAAACTAATCCAATGGATTTGGACATTACGAAGCATCTTGAGTCCCTTTGTCAATTCTGTCAATTGTTTGAATTCATAATACCTTTTGGGGCTCTTGCAAAAGTAAATATAAGTAACAAACAAGAGTTTTTCAATGTCACCAATAATACTCAAAGTGAATAATGCCTTGAAGGCTAAATTACAACGATGTGCTACATAGTGCACCCCCATGAGGAAAATGACATGCTTATCTTTGATTTGTAGTGTGACCCCGATCATGTCCTTTGCAGTGTTGAGGCACCGTCGACACTAAAACTTGAGACTTTTTTTGCAATGGTTTCAGAATCCAAGCCCCCCCATGGCCCCATGTAATTGCTCCTACTATCAATTTTGTCAAATTCTCCTCATTGGGAGAACACTCTATTTGTTCCAGTGAAATCAAGAGAGGAACCCTGATCCAATCTTGCACAATATAAGCGTGCACCAAAAGAAAGCTACTATTATCTACTGCAGTGACTTCGTCTATAGTGATAGCTACGTACCTTGCATTCTGGACCAACCTCTTAGTCTGTTCAACAACCTGCTTGTACATATAAGAAGCCATGATCCAATTGGAAGTATTGTACCAATGTACGGCTAGCATGTCTAGTACCCAAGCAAATTGTACAAAGCAACTTAAGAATCAAATTCTAGCATTGCACAACCATTACAAAGTAGTTGAATAAGGTTGCGAATTGGACCTTTTTTTTTGCCTCCAAGGTCATGTAGTTGCGGCAAATCTTTCTTTGCCATTCGCTTACTATTGTATTTGAAAAGAGTGTTTGATTTTGGAGCCATTACGCACAGTTTTCTAACAACTACATAATACACTTTGCACTTGACTATGTGCAGGATTTTGGCAATGGCCATGATTCCCTCTGCCCAAGGTAACTTGGTAGCCCAGATAGTTTGGAACTTGGGGTGACAATTGTAGCGCCTCTATGCCTTTGATTGAAAAGTGTCAAACTTCCTCCAAATCGCACCACTTCTTTTGGATGGGGTGGGACTCAAAGCCTGAATCGTTGTTGGACTCTTCAAATTCGTCCGGCACTTCAATCAATTTTAAATTGTCTTTGTCTTCTAAATCCTCGGAGATTGTGATGAGCAACAATTTGGCACTAAGATTTAGAGAACAACGGTGTCCCCAAACCCAGAGGAAGAACCATGTGTTAAAATCGTATAAAGAGATACGAAGGTAGTTTCTGAACCAAAAATTCCTTTACCTTTGTTGTCATCACTCGGATGCTCATTGCCAAAATGCGGCTCCACATTAGGCACCTTAGATAAGCAACCGTTGAAGACGAGCGACAAAGGCTGCCCCATTGTAGTACCACGTGAAGACTAGAAGTAGGCCCTCATGGTTTTCTTCTGAGATTCAATTTTTCGATTGTCAATGGCCTTTTGCTTGCATTTTAGTTCCCTTCGGATCACCTCAAGCGCTTCTTTGGCGGCCTTCTCCGCCCTTTTCTTCGTTGACTAAGCGATGGAAACAACCCACACTGCTTTGGCGATTGAATCCTTTTCAAAACCATCATCACCGGACTCGATGGTACACAATTGTCAGTAATCGCAAGAGAATGAACAAAGCACTCACTGAAAACGGATTTGGAAACACACAGACCGCAAACAATGGTAAAATAACTACAACGACAAGAACCAAAGAAAAGACGCGCATGAGGAACACCCACAATAAAACCCAATTTAAATTGCATGCTACGAATAGAGCATGCATGAAGGCACGGGGACACGATTGTAGCAAACTTAAAGCCATTACAACAACAATTAACTTGACAACATTGAACTGGGAAGAAGTGGAGATTAGAACACTACAAGTGTACACCCTATGAGAGATTCTAGTGAATAGGCAACTGCCTAAGCCGCAACACTGGCAAACCCTACAAACAAAGGAGTGATAATGGTGAAAACATCATGGACAATCCAACAACTTTGGTGATCTGCAAGAGTACCAAAATACATTCTGATGAGTACTCTGGTAATACATGAAATGAAGTCAAAGCATCCGGAGTGCAGGAATGAGAGGAAGTGGCAATAAAAGAGGGAGGAGCGGGCACGCAGAGATGGAAATGCTGGTGAAACAACCCTAATGGGAGGACAAGAGTGCCACCAACCTAACTTCACCTAGTCATGCTTAGCTGCTAGTATGGTGAATAGGTAGTCATTCTAACCCTTTTTTTGCACTATCATTTTGCTAGTCTTTTTTGTCTGGTGCATTCTGGTGCCAAGGCACCATAAAAAGATATGTTGCTCATCATGAATCATTAGCATATTTGACTACCATTTTGTAACCATATCTTCAAAAATTGAAGGATGCAAGGGGCATGTCAATCCATACATTTTGTGAACAATTCCAATATGGTAATGATCGTTGGAATTGTTTGACCCAAAGACAAGCTCATTCTTGAGCTTCAAAAAAGATTAATTGCTATAGAATCTAGTAAACAAATGTTGATGAATTCATCGATAAGCAACTAGTATAAAAATTGGTAAAATATCCATTCTATAAAGTTTGTTAGGTTCATCCTTTATGTCCATCATTTGGACTACAATCCATTTAGATTTCAATAAAATAAGAAGCAGACCCCTGTCAAGTCACTTGATAAAACAATCTTGTACATGGATGTCACAACTTGATTGCTCATCGTGCTAATTAAATTACCCCCTTCAAAGTGAATATTCTATCTTGATAGATGTTGGATTTGAATGTTACATTATGACGGACATACTAATGTCGCAATGTAACGTGATGTGGACAATTCGGATATGTTCTTTGCAAAAAGATGCACTAAAGATCATAAATGCTATGAAGAAGGAATGTGACCTTCTAATTCTATGTGATTGTAAGTTGTTTAGTAGTTCTATTGTTGAAACAATCTCACCACAAGGATTATTGTATTTCAATTCCATCTTTGAGCTATTAACAATTTGTTTTTTTATTCAATCTTGCACTTACTTCTACTAAAAAATTATTTTAAGAATGAAAATCAATTGTTTTTATTTTGAAAGTTTTTTCCACAACTTTCAATTCAATTCTTCAATGAAAAAAATTTAAAAATCAAAATTAACAGTGCAAATTTTTTTAATTTAAAGAGGTTTAAAGTCAAAAAAATTAGTTGAGCTTTGTGTAAAAAAGCTTGATTTATTCACTTTAAGCGCAAATATGTTGCAATCTAGGTTTCTGAAATTTCTTCTACACATTCTTGGTAGAAGAATCTTAAAACTATCATAAAAATTCTATGGTTAGATATGGAAAAAAAATTAACTTTTTTTTCTCTTTGCAATAGAAATTGTAGTTTTGAGCATCTTTTGATGAAAAAAAGGCTTTGAGACTTTAAGAGTAATAAATTGAACATAACATCAATGTTGACACAAAAACATGGGCTTGTTGCAATGGACGTCACCTAAAATCCATTTAAAAAAATTACAACATTGTTGGCTTTGGCTACAAGGTAATGAAAAATGGAATCTTGGAGATGTGGTTTCAAGAAGGGAATACATCTATTGTGAATTTCACATATTTGAATCCTTTAGCATTCCATTGGTGGACAATCTAGAACAACAAATTTGAAAAAATGAACTCTATTTTAATTATAAACACTACATTTTTTATGAAGAGGTCTATGTTTTTGTGAATTTCATGTTGAGAACCTTGAGTTCCCTTTGTGGTCTTTGGGAGGTTCAAATCCCTTTAGCTAAATATATTATTTTTGGTTTAGAGATTAAGGAGTACAAAAGTTCATGAAGTAGAATTCAAAGCTAACAAAATGAGTAACATGAAATTCTTTGAAGTTTGAAAAAGCAAGCTTGTCTCAGTTTCCCATTTGCTAGTCCAATGATCTAGAAAATTTTCTTACATTTTGATAATGTTTTTTTGTAATTTTCTTCTCAACTTCCCAATCTTGTAGCCCCATTTTAAGGTACTTCCCCTTAAGCTAACCTCAAGCTTAGTGATAAGGTGAAGGCATCCAAAAGTGTCCCTATTCCTATTCTGGTACCCTGAACTACCTTTAAATGTGTTCCTAGACTTTAGTTAATGCATCCTTCAAATGCTTACTTTTGATTTGCTGATGCATTTGATGGAGACATTCTTAACTCGGATTCATTGACTACTGATTTTTACAGATTTCGATTTAGGGTCCACCTATGTGATAGTTTCAGTGGTCTAGGGAGCCAATACTTTGAAAAATCATAGAAATTACATACCACATCCAAAAAATCTAATTTTTTCTTTGAATATTTATGATTTTCACTTGCTAATACTGCAAAATATCATTTTTTGGAAGGTGTGTCTCCAACTATACTGAATTGCTTTATATTGACGGTTTTGGGTGCTTCCACCTTACCCTTTGAAAATGAACATCATTAGCCGTCTGGTCTCTCCGAAACCCAACCCACGCCCGTGGTTATCATAGGTCATTCGACCCCTGGACAGAAGGGCGAAACTCAGAGATGCTGGTTCGTCCTGGGGTCGCCGTCCACCACCATCGTCGTCAATGTTAGGGCTTCCATTAGGGTTTCAGGTTTCCTCTGTGTTCTCTCAGTGGCACTGCCCTGGAGCGTTTAGCTCACTGGCGCCTTCACCGCGAACGTAGACTTGGAGTTTCCGCTACAGACTCACCAACGATCGCCGGCGTCTCCAGCTGCTGCGTGACGCCATGCCGCCCAAGGCAGCCAAGGGCAAGGAGGCTCCGGCCGAGCGCCCCATACTCGGTCGCTTCTCTTCCCATTTGAAGATCGGTATCGTACGTTTTCTACCATCACGCTCTCCTCTGCCACTGTTTTGATGTTCACCGCGTCGTTCTTAGAATTTTTCTTTTCCGAGTATTTCTTGTTCAGGTTTGCGATAGGATTTGAATTCACTTGATTTGGTTTCGAGCTGGGAGAGTCCCCCGAAATCGCCACTTGTGATGTTGAGCACAGCTCCTATTATAAAACTATTCAATTGTGTGTGTGTTCTAGTTTTAAATGAACGAGGATTCTAATGTGTCAAAGAATTCGTTATTTGTATACAGTATGCAAGAATTATGAATAGTGAAATTTTTATTTGTTCAATCGCTTCAAGGTTGATATTATTTTACGGTAAATACGTATTAACTTATCAGACGGATGTTCACCTGCTGACATCTGCCAATTTTACGTGTCCGTACCGTAGACTTGGGAGATTGTTGAGAAGAGCAGCCGCATTTTTTTGATGTTCTATAATTGATGATAATTGCCGGGGAGAGTGAAATAATGTATATATCAGGACAGTTTACGTGGATTTTCGGAGGTGCTCATTTGTGATTTCACATGACTCGAGAGTTGTAGGTTTTCGGTTCTTAGCTGTAGGCGTTGGTATTTGAACTAATCATTTTGGCTGCAAGGGAAGGACACTAAAAATTGCAACTTTTTTTGAGTATTGTTCCCATTATAAGACTGGTCAAAATTTCATGTTCTTAAGCAACATGTACCTATTGTCTGAGATTTTAGGATTGTAAATTTGGGTTTCCTTACGTTAAGACGTCTGTATTTGAACTGATCATGTTGACTGTTGTTTATGTTTTCTTCCACCCGCAGATGTCATTCAAGGAATTTTGCATATCGTGTTTAGCATCACAAATTTAAATCACCACGGTCTGTGATTCTTTTGCAGGTTGGACTTCCCAATGTCGGGAAATCCACTCTGTTCAACACTCTTACGAAACTGTCCATCCCTGCGATGAACTTTCCTTTCTGCACCATTGAGCCTAATGAAGCCCGCGTGTATGTGCCCGATGAGCGATTTGATTGGCTGTGTCAACTTTTCAAGCCCAAGAGCGAGGTTATTATTGACATCTGTAGCTCTGGATTATGATCAGTGTGTGTAGTTTTGAAATATTGATAGGTAATAACTGTTCTCAGATTGAATGTGAGCGCAATGTTATCATTGTAATTATTAGCCTTTCCCTTCCTCGTGAGAGAATAACTGAGGCCGCAAAATGTCTCCCTCTTGGAGCAGTGGCTCTCAAAGGATAAGGGTGACTCCATGTTTACGAATTCTGAGGCAAGTACACTTCCGTGCCCTGATTCAGGTGGCTGCCTTTCTCGAGATCAACGACATTGCTGGGTTAGTTCGCGGGGCAAATGAGGGTCAGGGTTTGGGCAATGCTTTCTTGTCACACATTCGAGCAGTTGATGGCATTTTCCACGTTTTGAGTAAGTTCTATTATTACTGTGACAATGATGCATTGATCATCATCACTGCATATTTTGCTTCAGTTGTTCCTAGTTCAAGATGACATGAAGCTATGTGCTGAATTTTCGGAACCAGTATATTTTTCTGAGAATCTTCACGGACCTCGACTGATGTCGTACTTTGTGTTTCTTGGTTTGTTACAGGAGCTTTTGATGACCCTGAGGTAACACATGTGGAGGACTCAGTTGACCCTGTTAGGGATTTGGAGATCATATCTGAGGAATTGCGTCTCAAGGTATCTCTCTTGGTCACTGCAACTGTTAGCGGTGGTTTAATTTTGGCTTTTGTGTAGGGGTGCCTTTTGTCAGGTTTTCCTTGTTCTACGTGGATGGTGCTTTGTTCCATGTATTTGGATTTGTGGTTTTGTCAACTCATCAGTATCCATAAACGCAAACTGAGTCCATTGCCCTGATCTCTTTTGCTCTGCTTTGTATTAGGACATTGAGTTTATGGAGAGGAAAATTGAAGACTGCGAGAAGGTCCTGAAGCGCAGTAACGCGAAAGAGGCAAAATTGGAATTGGAATGTTGCCAAAAGGTCAGTTTGTATTCTCTGCGGAATATTTATTTATGAGTCTAGAGACTTCAGTCTAGAGTGACGTGATTGCATTGTTTGAACCGGGTTTTGTAGTCATCTTGAGATTTGCAAACGGGTGATCATGTTGGATTGTAAGGTTCTTTATCGACTCTCTTCACGAAGAGTTTGAACTGACCCTCATTTTCTTGTAATTGTGGTGGGAGTAGGTCTATGATTGGTTGAAACAAGAGAAGGATGTCAGACTTGGTGAATGGAAAACTGCTGAAATCGATATCTTGAATACATTTCAGTTGCTGTCCGCGAAGCCTGTGGTATATCTGGTAAGTAGAGCTTCACATTTTCGTCTTCACTGTAATTTTTTCCAGCTTACGATCAGTATGCTTTAGAACTTGAAGAATCCTTAGTCTATTTTCCAATACTGGGGAAACTCTTTCTGTATCGCCTGATTAAAACGACACTGTCTGATTTTGTACGGGTGCCTGATCTTTGCAGATCAATATGACGGAGAAAGACTACCAACGGAAGAAGAACAAGTGGCTTGCTAAGATTCATGCCTGGTAATACCGGTTTGCTGCGTGTAATGTTATTTTGATATCATAGATTTCTCCATTCCGTTGGGTATCTGCGTACGCTTATTTGTTTATCATAATATGCAAATATTAGAGTATCATGATTGAAATTACAAACCTTTGGGTCTGGGCTGGGTTCTTAGGGTACAGGCTCATGGAGGCGGCGCCCTAATCCCCTTCAGTGGGGTGCTAGAACAGAAACTAGCAGATATGCCTGCAGATGAAGTGGCAGTGTACTGCAAAGAGAACGATCTTACCAGGTGTGTAGCAGGAGTAATGATTTGAGCATTGGGCTGCTATTACAGATTACCGAATTTCGCAATGGAGATAGGTGCTTTCGGAGGACACCCGTTCGAAGAAAGAGTAGTTGACATTATTTTACAGATCACAAAGGTTTCCTCTCGCTTTGTTTTATTATATCATATAATTGCTGCAAATGCTAAGATTAGTAATTTATGCTTGTTCAGTGCCTTGCCCAAAATCATCAAGACGGGTTTTGCTGCTATTAATCTGATCTATTTCTTCACGGCTGGTGCTGACGAGGTATATATTTATAAACCTCTCATCCTGCTTTAATCCCGTTTAAAACCGCTGTTTTGGCAGTTGCTGACACCGCGTTAAAGTGGGAATTGATACTTGAGCTACATTAACCGTAAACGCTTTGCTTCTGATCCGATTTTAACAATTGGACTCCCTTGTGTCGCGACAGGTGAAGTGCTGGCAGATTCGGAAGCTGTCAAAGGCTCCACAAGCAGCTGGTGCTATCCATACTGATTTTGAACGAGGTTTTATTTGTGCCGAGGTACTACTATCACTGCTACTTACTTATCTCTTAGTTTCCTACTCATTGGTTCGTAATCATCGATGTTTGATTAATTGTATGTGTGTTGTCTTGCAGGTCATGAAATTTGAGGATTTGAAAGAACTTGGATCCGAGTCAGCGGTGAAGGTCTTGTTCTTACTTTGTTCTGGGAAAGACACTGATTTGTGTAGGACTATAGTTCTTGCAAAATGATGGGTGTGAGTACGGGGCGTTTGTGATCAATTGTTGCAATCGAAATGTTCTACTTTCTAGCATTGCAGTCTTTCGTGTTTTTCCTGAATTTGTTATTTGTTGTTTGCTTATTTTAGTATCCTAAATTTTTTTTTTAAATTGTGTTTCTACAGGCTGGTGGAAAGTACAAACAGGAAGGCAAGAACTATGTTGTTAATGATGGGGACATTATATTTTTCAAGTTCAATGTGACATCTACAGGGAAGAAATAGAACTAAAGGGATTTTTTCTCGACCATCATTTCTTGATAGTGGCTATTAGTGTATTTGGAGAAGTAGCACTTTTCAATGCTTGTTTCTGTTTGAGGTATATAGAGTATATATCGGCAGTTGCCTGCTCCTCAAGTTATCAAAATGGGCAAATAAGGTATAGAGTAAATATCGGCAAGTTGCCTTACTGAGGGTTGTGCTTGTTTTACAAATTTTATGCAACGTGTCTACTTGAAATCTAGGAATTTGATTGGTAATATTATTTCTCTTGTGCGTGTGGGTCGTATGCTCAGCCAAGTGATGTGACCTATGCGGTTGACCATGATGCGGACAGATTGGCTTTGCCATATCTGACAACTGGTTTCTGATGGCAGGCGAGTAGAGTAGAGTCCGGAGAGGGTGACGTATAATACTCGTGTGTTGCATTGGTTGATTTGTGGGTTATCATTGGTTGCGGAATCCGGAGCTACCTGGGAAGGATATTGGTAGACAGTTGTTTTCCGGGCAGCTGATAGTTATTGGTGCACTTAACAAACTGATTACAGATTGGACCTCATTGCCAGTTTAGTATGAGATGGTGCTACATGGATCGACCCTCCATTGGTACAAACTGCACCGCATGGTTGTGTCGTTTTCAATTTGGAGGGTACAACCGGAATGACACCAATGGTGTGAGAAGATGCTTTGTTTTGGGATTGTTGGTTATGCACTTAACAAACTGATTACAGGCTGGACTTCATTGACAGTTTAGTATGAGATGGTGCTACAGGGATCCACCCTCCATTGGTACAAACTGCACCGCATGGTTGTGTCGTTTTCAATTTGGAGGGTACACCATAGTGTCACCTGCGGTGAAAAGATTTTTCTTATTGGAATTGACGGTTCTGCACTGAACAAACTGACTACAGAGTGCCATTTTAGAGTTTGCGAAACTGACTACAGATTGCCCATAGGGTTTAGGGTTTATGTATATGAGTGAAGCCAAGTGATGGGACCTTCTAGGTCGACCATGATGCGGACAGACTTGGTTCAGCCATGTCTGATAATTCGGTGACTGATGGCAGTAGTGCTGCGTTTAAGTAGTCTTTCGTGCCAGGCTCTGAAGCCGGACTGCCAGACAAAAATCCAATATGGTTTGGTAACTGGAGAGGCAAAAATCTCGTTTTACTTTTAGTTGTCTCTTAAGGTTTTAGTTTGTGTTTAGCTTGATTTAGCAGTTCTGATCTATTTGTTTGACCAGCGTTATAGAGATTGGATTATGACTTAGATTAACTGCGAGCTTGAAGCACCCCAGGTAAATCTCAGATCTCAAGCTATTTTTGGTGCAAACAATCGGTTCTCTAGCCTGCTGGTATGCCCCTGGTTTCAGTCTGGAAAGGTGTGAGTTTTCGTTTTGCAGCAGATTGTGACAGTTATCTGCTTCGAGTGGGTGTTCTATTTGCTTAGACCGAATTCAGCACACGGTTTTCGAAATATTTTTCGTCATCGAGTACCCCTCGAGGTACTTGTGAAATATCACTCTTGATAGTAATCTTCAGATATTTGGTTGATACTCGGGCCCCTTTTTGTGAAGGTCAATTTAATTTCAAGACATATGACATACAGACATAAGACATCTGTAGAAAATTCTAATTAGTAGAAGCATTTGGTATGTCAGATACTGGACCCTAAACCAGCTAGGTTCACCTAGCTGGTTTACTACCGTTGATCGATTATTCATACTGTGCACAGTTGTGCACACTGGAATTCAATACTCAGTACCTGTCAACACTCACTTGTATCTATTCGATTATCTGGGTGAGGCACTTGGATAACGCCTTCCGGTAAGTGCTTCACTGCAAGACCGGGCAGGAAATGACGACATGCATAGAGGACAGCTGAGTAGAACCCAGGAGCATTGTCCAGAAACACGAAGTGTCCCCCCTGAATCAGCAAAGTATAATCAGTCATTGAAGAATGACAGAAATTGCAAAAAAATTTAGTCACTGAGCAGGACATGAGATACACCTTCCCAACTTATCTGGCATTCAGTTGCTTACCTGAGGAACACGGAGAAGCTCAGTGCCCACAGGCATCTTCTTTCGAGCCTCTTGTGCTCCACCCCAATCCATCCAGTCATCCACCCCGTATATGAAAGAAGTTGGTACCTTCCAGTCTAGGGCACTGTCACCCCCAAGTACGTGTAAATGAATAAACTACGTAATATAAAATGAGAATGCGTATGATATAGTTTTGATAATAAATGAAAATGCGTATGATATAGTTTTGATAATAAATGAAAATGCGTATGATATAGTTTTGATAATAAATGAGAATGCGTATGATATAGTTTTGCATAAATAATTCGTAGTCATAAAAAAATAGTTCTGAATGGATTTCGCTCTTGCTCCCTCAGTGACATCTCCGAAGTGCATTGCCATCATGACAAAGGGTTGTCAAGATTGTGGTAATAAGGTCAGCTCTATAGTGATCTCCCAAATATCGTACTGCTCTATATCGTACTGCTCTAAAATGCTGAAGTGAAAGTGACGCAAACAGTATCCTCTACCTAAAAGAACGACGTGATGCTACCCCTCCAAGGACAAGCTCACTCACATACCTGGTAATAAGTGGCGTTCGAGCAAAAGCGCCGAGCGAGAAGATATACTTCAAGCAGAGCTCTCCACTCGCTCTTCCAGCCAAGGTGTGGAACAAGTAATCTGGAACCAATACATGCACTTCAGTTACGCTACACTCATACAAAAGGCACTGCTACAATGGTAGCAACAGTTGAATTATGATAGTAGAACCTTGTAACTACCATCAACAGTAGAGGAAGATTGCAGTAGCTGGGAGAGGGATAGCCAACCACTAAAAAGCTTTGACTCTTGCTCATTGAGCATGTTGCCAGAGGCGTAGGTCCCGAACCTCACACCGGCATATTTACGAACTAATGCAGGTCCCCATGGACCTATACCCCTACAAACCACCATTGCAAGTTCATGATACTTTCACGTGATTCTTGCAACATAAAATAGCAGAGTCCTAAACATTAGGTGAGCTATGAAAGAGTAAACTGAGGCTTTACCTTACAAGTTTTTGTGGTGTAAAATTGGAATCCCACATGAAATTTGCGACAGCACCTCTCCACGTAGATCTGAACTGAATGATCCGGTCCGATTCCTCGGAAAATCCAGCTGCACCCACTAGGATAAGGTGCTGGACATGCTCAGGATGCTGCGCATGCATATTCAGAGTTGGTGTAATCTCCGATTAGTCTAATTACCGAGTGATTCTCGGGGAAATTTTGTAAACGAAATATTAATCATGCACTTAAGTCAGTCTGGATTTGACAATGACCTTGAGGGCGTACCGGGCTGCCACATATCCTCCGAGAGAATGCCCTAATAAGATGAAACGATCCAGTTCCTTCGCCCTTCGCCATTCTTCCAGAGAATCCACAAACCAGGACTCGGTCTCTGTTAGAGATGCAACAAATTCACTTCTTAAACTCTATTACAAAGAAAAAGAAATACATGCAGCATGCTTAGAAGTTGACTTACGACACAGAGAACTTAACCCCTAAAAGACCAAGAAGCCCAAATTGGGCCCCATGCTTTTTTGACAGTTTTCAAAAGGTTAAAATGTGGGCTTTCTTTTGTCCAATTATAATTATTTTTGACCAAAACGTGCTATCTTCTTCACTGTTTCCGGTGATACCAAATTTGGCGCCATCTGAATTACAGTTTTCAGAATATGATCAATCAGAACCTAGTCAGCGCAGATTATAAACGATACCAATGACTCGGGCAGCCTGAGTTTCGCGCAATGTGGGGCAATACCTTCGGTGCTTTTGCAGGTGAAATCTGGCCTGCTTGAAGCCCCGCATCTGAGATTCAGACGAGTTTCACGTCAGTTGATTCTAATTCCAACCACGAGCATACCATACGATGAATGTTCAGGCAACCGGTCCATAATTCAAGTGGATTCAAGCGGATGGTGCATAAAGCAACAACACGGGAAGAGAAAAGAAAAGTCACCCGAGCTGGTCTATGGCGAGAACTCGAAACCGTTGGGCAAGGTCATCGTAGTTGCGAAAGAAGAACCCTTGCGCAGCGCCATACCCGTGCACCAAAACCAAAGTCGGCGCGTTCTCTTTCTCAAACGTGATAGTATTGATGAAGCGGGGCTCATTACTGACCGATCGAAACCAGCGCACTTTGGAACCAGGAGGTCCTGAGCCAATATTCACCTGCTCTTGGACGTAGGCAGTTCTGCCCCCCAGAGATGCGATCTTTCAGGAATTTTGTAATGAAAACCATGACTTAACGCAATTCATGATTGAACGCAGATTTTGCGAATCCCTTGTACTTTGTCATTTAGATTACAGCGGATGAATGCGGAATGTGGACCTAGCTGCAGATAAGGAAGCAAGCCCCTTCGGACTAAAACCCTAACAAAGCCATCAAACGTTACTTCACTCACTCATCTCTCGATCAGCATTGCCGTCTCAGTCGAGGAAGAGGTCCTGTGATGAAGATGTCATGACGCATTGCAATGATCGTGAAGCAGAGAAAGTACTTGAGAAGACTAAACAGTCGATTCTCGGAAGAAAGCACTTCTTGCTTCGACGTCGGGCACCAGCGCAAGTATTGCTGCCATGTCGACATCCAAGACGGTTGCGCAGGCTCCGTCGCTGCCTCTGTAGCCGCCTCAGTGGCGGTCATTTTCATTCTCTCGGGAGCCAAGATCACGAAGAGATGAACCGCAGCAACAATGTCACATGAAAATGGCCATCACGGATGCTTCTCACCTCTTTATAAACAGGAAACTTGATCGACAATCTAGCTCTCTCAGCTCGTTCATGTCATTACAAAACACGATTCTATAATCAATTCACTCATATCATATCACGAATCATATCATCCCGCAGGCATTATATTATAATTCCAATTGCTAAACCGATCCACGCGCTTCACAGACGCGCCATTGCAAAGCATGGAACCGTCAAAATGTTGATGCAACATACATCAGCGCCACGAGTCACCCCGTTCAAAGAGGCGTGCCCCGTCGTTGCAATGCATCCTACCGGACTTCACTCCCGATCATTTCCAACAGAATTTCTGCGGCCAATTCAGCGATAATTGCAATTGCAGTAGAATGAGAAAATTTATCGGCACTTTGGCTGAGAATCTGGAGAATTCGGCATCTTCTGTAGTGCTGGTGGAGCTCTGAAATGTTCTTTTAGGGTTAGGGTTAGGGTTTAGGATGGTAACACTTCACCCAGTTTGGAGAAAGTGTCAATCATTTAGAATTTCATGAAAACAATATATTTCTACATTCGTCAAACTTTTTCACAAGACTTTAGATTTCAAAGACTCCTTCAAATAAATAAATGAAATTCTTAGCTTTTTGGATATTTGTCAACAAAATTTTGGACATGCTTCAAATTTTACTTAATAATTTATAAAATTGAACCAGATGTAGGGGATAATAGAAATGAAAGAACTAGCCTAAATGTTAGGACTACAATTCATAAAAAAAAACTCCCAACTCTACTATTTCTAAAGCATGTAAGGAAAATGTAGGTAGACTTAGATGGGCCTTTTGTATTATGGCCCCAAGGGTCATTGCATGCTTGGATTTAAGGCATGACTCTACTTATTGCTTGTTAAAAATGGCTATTTTTTGTTGTATGGTATAGCTTCTATAGAACTTGATTACAAAAATTTGGAACTACATATGTTTATTTTTTTAATTAATTAAATAAAGAAATTTTGAAGAAATTGAAGAAGAACAAACACTAGAAAATAAACCAACAAACCAAACTAACAGATGAACAAGAGCACCAAAGTAGGACCAAGCTTGAGAACTTAGGCTAGAGGCTAGAAACTAGGCTTGCCTTGACCTACTATTGGACCTTGACCTACTATTGGGACCTACAGTAAGGTTGGTTGATTTGTGTTGGTTGATTTTTACTAGTTGATTATACTATCTAATACAAACTAAGAGCTAATTAGGTTGGTTCCAAGTTGCAATTCAAAGCTTAGGACATAGTTAGGAGACTAATTTGATCCCCCCTAATAGAGGGTTGACTACGTATTAAACAAAGATTGTTGAATATAATATGCATAGTTGACCAAACGAGGTTTCAAGGTCTTAAGTATAAACTTAGCGAGTACTTATAAAGCTTACATCATTACTTTTGTTTGATTCCCATAATAACTAGAAAATAATTAGTAGTAATAGAAGTCAAAGATTACAATTCTAGAATATACCAAAAAATAAAGGAAAACAAGAAAAACATAGAAAATAATTTGGAAAAATGTCAAGAAGGGGAAGTAGAAAGAAGTAGGTTGACATAAAATAATTAGATCATATATAGAATTTATACACCTTGTTGTAAAAGTTGTTATTTAAGGAGCTTACAAAGATACAAGAAAAACAACAAAAATGAAGCAAGGCAAGTCTTATGATACAATTACAATATGTGTGTTAGAGAATGGAGATGTGGTGAAAATAGATTTTGAGCATGTGCTTAAATTTGCCACTTTGTTATTTTTCTTCTTGTAGAAACCATAGTTAAGTTAGAAATTAGAGGTCCAAGTCAAATCTTTAAGAGTATACTGAAACCCAACTTTGAATTCAAAATCACTTAGATAATTTCTAGAAGTTTCTAGTAATATATCACACTTTAAAAAATAGATAAAAAATCAAAAAAGATAGAATAGGATGAAATTAGTAGTTAAGAGCTTAAATTTGGGATGGAAATTATCAAAATTCATCCAATTCAAGTCAGAAAAGCATCTAAAAATGTAGGTGACATGTAGAATTCAATATTAAATGAAAAAGTTAATATAGACTTATGGTTTAAGAAGAAAATGCTAGATGAAGTTATAAAAGATGAATTAAAGGCAAAACTTCATCTGTCCATGACTTTTGCTAGGAATGTCCAATCATAAAAAATTTGAGGGTCTCTATAGAATGTACAAAAGTTACAAAATTATTCATATGAAGATCGAGGCTTATTGTAAGTATGTGGGTGCTTGTATTGTAATTAAGAGATAGTTGTTGGGATGTTTTTAATAGAATAGAGGTTGTAAAAGCATGATCCTTTTTTTGCTTCAAAGATATTCTTGAATAGTTCTTCTAGCAAGCATTTTTGCTCCTACACATTTTGTGCATAGATATGGATACTTAAACAAACACATGGCATCTACTTGGATGTCCTTTTTTTTTGCCATAATCATAGGTACTTAAGACTCTATAGTTCCCTTTAAAGCATCTTGTAGAAGAGCTTGTAGAGTTAACTTGAATCCACTTTAAATCAAATTTGGGTTGTTAGAATAGCTTAATTGCCTATTATAGTTATACTTGGCTAGTAACATGACTACATCAACACATAACTAAAGCATTTCACATGACTACGGCAAGTCATGTGCATGACTAGGGTTTTAAATTCTAACCTTTGCAGATTGTGTTAATGACTAGTAAATAACATTGAAGAGAGTCACATTCTTCCTCACATTTTCTTTCTCTAATACAATTGTTTGTAGTGTACATCTCTAAAATCATACATATTCATTTTTAATTGCATAGAATCTTTTATTTAGTTGCTAAACAATATTGAATTATTGATGCATGATTTCAACATGTCATGTTCATTTAGAATGTATGAAAAATGAGGTTGTAGTTTATGATTGAAGCTATTGTGGACCTCAGTCACTACAATCACAAACCACATATACAAATCTAAAAAATGTGACTCTCAGTCATTTGAAAATATTACTTGCTTAACCCATAAACGACGTTGAGAATGTCTTTTGGCCGATGAATGACAAAAAATCTCTCCATGTGGGACAAAAGTGCAATATTCATCCTCTAAATTTTTTGTGAAAAAAGAAGGTCTTCTACAATAGTTTGACTTCCAATGAATGCTTTCGCATTTTTTTTTAAGTGAACACTTCACATGGTTCTAAAACATTTGAATTCCACAGTGACTAGCTCATCATTTAAGGATTAAGTCATATTTCACAATATATCTTGGCTAGAATGTGACTATCTATAGTTATGTAATGCTTATAGTACTAATGATTATACTAGTGTTAAGTACTAATGCAGTAAACTGCATCTTTTGAGCTCATTGTAACAAAGTCACAATGAGCTCATTAATTAATTTCATTCCTTAATTAATTACCAACCACCCCCAGCCCCCCCCCCCCAAATTCAGAAATTCAAAATTATTTTTAATTAAATTTTTATAGAACCTCCTTCCTCTTCCTCCCCCTCCCCTCCTCTTTTGTAATTTTGAGAAACAAATGATCTTACAATCAATATGGGATATGTCAATGTTTCCCAAGTATGTATCCAAATGCATATTAGTATGTATCCGTATCCGTATATACATATTTATATCCATATTTGTATCAACGTATTGTATTCATATCTGTATGTACATATTTATATCCATATTTGTATCAATGTATTGTATTCGTATCTGTATGTACATATTTATATCCATATTTGTATCAACGTATTGTATTCGTATCAACGTAATGTATCCGTATCTATATGTACATATTTATATCCATTTTTATATCAACATATTGTATTCGTATCAGCGTAATGTATCCGTATGCATATCAGAGTTTTTTTGAGACCAACAGTTGTGGGGGTGGTTTGTAATTTTTTTTGTAAAAACCAACAGCTGTCATTTTTTAGGAGGGGAGGGGGGCAACTAATGGCAGTGATTGCATCTTTTGGGCTCATTGTCATTGTCATTGTCATGCCCAAATGTGACCTTGTGCTTTCAAAAACATAACTACATTCAAACCTAAAATTACTAGTGACATTCCATGTGAACTACATGGTCAAAAGAAAGTCAAGACTCTAAGGTCAATCAACGCATGAACCACACTAACAAAATATAGCCTACTATGTGCCTTAATCATTGTATTCATGAATACGAATAATGTTGAAAGTGACTAGCTGGTAAAGACTAAAATCAATCATCTCTAGTGATTCTTGTGTGAATCATATTTGGAGATTTTGGGACTCACTACAATCACATATTGTACTCATAAAAGGCCCATTTTGTTGTAGTGATGTAGTCCAAATCTCATTTATTGAAAAAAAATTGTTATAGATTAATGCAAGACTACAATTTATTATTCCCTAGGTGTCTATTATGAATGGTTTGTCTATCATCAGGTACTTTACCTTACATCAAAATTTTGAAACTTCCACAACTCTATCTTGAACTCTGAACATTTCACCACAATATTAAATTTTTTACACAAAAGTTCTAAATTTGCGGAATGAAAATCCAATAAGGAAGGAGGTCTATGAAGCACCCATTTTATCAACCAATTGTAATTTTGTGGAACTTAACACCTTCAATTATTTTCACTGATTTTTTTAGAAGACAAATGGAATTGGCATCAAAATTTAGTAGTTTCATATTTTTAGAACCTTCGTGGAATTAGTTATGAATTTTTAAGTTGGAATCATGTGCACATTAGGCATTAAAAGCATCCACCCCACTAAATGTTCACCATTGGTACTTTGAAGAATGTGATTGGTACATTGAAGACAAGGACATGTACCTTTGTGTTAGAAAAACGCTTTTAGAACCTAGTCCCTTTATGAGTGTCCTACCTTGTATCTAAAAGGTTTCTAATACATTTGTGAGCCTAGCCATTTGAATTTGCGTCATATTGAGACCTAAAATTCACCTATTATTATGCAAATTAGACAGTGTATAATATTTGGTTCTTGGTTACAAAAGTTGGATTTATTGATGTATTGGTTTAACTCCTAATAGACTAGTTTTATTGTCATAAGGTCAAAATTTGTTTCTTAGCTTAAATTAGACTTCTATATTACATTTGAATTTCATTATAACAAATTTTGTTACATAAGACTATACGTTATCTATCAATGTGAAAAATCTCTACTAGTTTTGTAATAATTACAATTGTTATAATTTTTTCCTTGTTAAATGAAAATAAATTGAAAAATATAATAAATATAAATCAATTTCATTTGGAACTCTTCGAAGTGATGAAAGTAGCCACAAAGAATAGTGTGAAAATTTTGAAGTAATTGTTTTCTTTGTACATCCAAAATACCTTTGGTGATGACTTTCATTCAAATCAGGGCAATCAAATTAATTATTTTGTTAATTGAATTTTTTTTGATAATTTTCAGGTTTTACCAAAAAAATTCAAATAGAAATTGATTTTTTAGAAATTTTGGTGGAAAATTGAATTGTAGTGATTTTTAAAAAGTATGATGTGTATACTAAATTATATCAATTAAAATATGTAAAAGAGTAATTTGAGACATTGACCAAAAATTTAAGTTAGAATGAAAAATATTATTTTATTATTTTAAACTTAAAAACCAATTGCAAAAAATATATACAAATAAAATACATATAATATAATTGTGTTATTTGGATTCTATTACAAGCAAGTCTATGTAGAGCTTCTTACAATGATAACTCATTCAATTTTTGGATTTTTGAAAGTTTTGAATTAGAATAGAAATATAACTTGTTAGGCTTTGTTTAATTCCTAAGGACTGTGACTATGTTTTCACCAAAAATGCCCAAAACTGCTATTTCTAGAACAAGTACCAAATTTTAGAAAAAAAATAGTTTTGGATACATGTAACCATAGGATCTTGTAGTATGCTAGTTTGAAAAGAGGAAATTTTTAAGAAATTTCCACTATGTAGATTGCATGTTTGAAGTGACAAAAATCTTTTTTTTGGTTTTGAGAAAAATTGGGTAGCTAAATTTTACAGGGCACATTTGAATGAAAAATGTCCCAAAAGGTGGTGCTTATTTGGAATCATTCTTCAAGGCAAGTTGGCTATATATTTGAAAATTTTACATCATTTAGATTCGTATAACAAATAAGAAAAAATAGTAAGTAGAAAGAAGTAAAAAGAAGTAGAAAATGATTCAAAATACAAAATTGTTAAGAATTTAGTTATGGAATTGAAAAATGTCAATTCCAGTGGTTGCAATGTTATATTAAACAATCTGCATCTTGTAATTTTATTTTTTTCAAAAAATATTGAAAATTAGGTAAAATAAAGGACTTCAAAGTTTATTTTAGAGTAGAAAATCGATAATTGCATGCAAACAAAAACTCTTCATAACTTTTGACTCATTGCTCAAAATGGAATGATTGAAAACTTTCCACATACATATAACTCAAGAAAACCAATTTCAAATTTTTGTTTATGAAAAAAATGATTTTTTTAATCTGCCCAAATTTCCCAGTTACAAAAAAAATAACATATTAGGTCATAATTTTTTATTCATATTTTCAAATGTCCTGAATTTTAGTGTACATGAAAGACATTCCTTATCCATACCTTCTATTAAAGTTTGGGTTAAAAACATAGAAATCTCCAATTATACATAGTTGTCCAAAATTTCTATATTGCCGAAAAACATAATCTTGTCCTTTAGGGGTTAATAGGCTTAAATTGTAATTAAAAATAGATACTTTGAATTTTACAATCAAATTTGACCAAGGCACATTCACTTTGGGGATGTGAGGACTTTTAGGCACTAACTCAATGATAACCATATAATGGCGTAGTTTACTTCATTGATGCTCCTATCGCCATCTATATTCATCACTTATGTTGATAAAATAAATGACCTCAGATAAATTCTTTATAATATTGATAGAAGGTCTTTTCTAACTCTTTGAAAAAGACAAATCTACTTAAAACAATCAATATAATAAATATAGTATTGTAGGAGCATATTTTTTTAACTTGCCACATTTTTTTTTGCACAAATTGAAGTTTACAACTTAACAACCTATTTGAAATCTTAGAAATGATTATTCCATTTCTAAGGAGGGGAGCTCATTAGGATGGTATACAATGGAGGATGGTTGTTACAACCACTTTTGGGTGCATTGTGACAAACTTTTGGGTGCATTAAAATTTTTAATTGGATTTTCATTCCTTCCCCCCTTCCCCTGCCTTCTTGTAATTTTCAAAAAGAAATGCAATTGACAAACAATATGGGAAAACAACATCATGTATCTTGTATCAATATCGTGTTGTATCTATATCCATATTCAGTACTGTATCGTACATGTATTTGTATTTAGTATAGTATCATATTTGTATCTATATTCACATTCTGTATTATTGTGTAATCGTATATGATATTGTATCCATACCCAGTATTCATTTTGGTATCCATATTCGTATTGATATTTGGACGGCTCAAATTAATTCTCACGAAATCAACGGCTTGTGATTTTCTAAGAAATCAACGGCGATTTCAAAAGCAAACATTTTTACAAAACAAACAATCAACGGCCTTTAAATTTTTTGAGAAAGGGAGGGAGCAACTAATACAAACCAGAGGTGACAACCTCTTTTCACTAGATTGTAATGGATGGATATAGTTGCAAAATATCTCAATAGCTTCCTTGAGATGATAGAAAAAATGATGTCATTGTCATTGAAGAGGAGTCATTGGGGTAGGAGATAATGTGATGCACAAACGTACTAGGATGGACATAGTCGCAAAATATCTCGAAAACCTCACTAACATCATGGAAAGGATTATACCATTTTCACATAGGGAAACTCAAGAAGGTAGTGGATAGTGTGACAACACCAGTCTATGCGCTAGAATGGATGTAGTTGCAAAATATCTCAAAAACCTTGCTCACATTACGAAAAAGATTATACCATTTTTAGTGAGGATTATTTATGAAGGTGGTGGACAATGTGACATACCAACATACTATGATGTATGTAGTTGCAAAATATCTCAAAAACCTTACTAACATATGGAAAATTGGGAAGGATTATACCATTTCATATAGGGAAACTCACACTACAACAAAAATAGTGCTTTATAATTGCAAAATATGACTACAGTGAATCATGAAATCAAAAAATATGAGTGATACTAAAATCATTGTAAATGATTTGCAATATGTCTGGCTAATATATATTGTAAAATATAACTCAAGCAAGTAATATTCCGGATAATTGAGAATTACATTTTAAAAATTTGTATGTAGTTTGTGATTGGGGTGATTGAGGATCAAAATAACTTTAATTGCAAATTACAATCACGTTTTCCATGCATTTTAAATGGACATGACACATTGCCATTATACATCAAGATGATTTAACAATTGAATGAAAGACTTTATGTAGTTAAAAATGAATACACATGATTTTAAAGATATACAAGAGATAATCATATTAGAGAGGGAGAATGAAAGAAGAAATGCAACTTTCAACATTGACATTTATTAGTTACCAATACAAAACATATATATCACAATGAATCATTCATACAATTCAATAGGATCTATATTCTTTACAATAATGTGAAGATGACTTTATTGGGTTGCAAGTAGCCTTCAACAACATTGTTTCAACTTTCAGTGCCTTCATCATACAATTAAAGAAATGAAAGGTTAATTTTTAGTGAATGAACAACAAAGTTCAACCTTCAAAGACTTACAACAACGCAAAATATGTATTACAAATTTAGGGTAGGAAGAATAAGAATGGTGATGGAGGAAACAAGAAGAAAACAACAACAAGTGCTAAGAGATAACAACAAACAAGAGTTAATATGCAACAACAAATAACAAAAGGAACAAGAAACAACAAGAAACAATAAAAAATGAGAGTTAAAATGCAACAAGAAGAAAGGAGAAAGAATAAACAAAAACTAAAAAGGAATAAGAGAAAACAAAAAGCAAGAACTAAGAAGAAGAAAGAGTTAAAATGCAACAAGAAGAAACAAGAAGCAAAAATTAAAAAGTAATAAGAGAAAACAAAAAGCAAAAACTAAGAAGAAGAAAAAGTAAAAATGCAAGAAGAAGAAACAAGAAGCATAAACTAAAAAGAAACAAGAAGCAAGAGTTAAGATGCAATTAAAAAAACAATTAAGAAGCAAAAAACAAAAAGTAACAACAAATAAGAGTTAAGAGACAACAAAAGGCAACAACTAAGAAGCAAAAAATAAGAAGTAACAAGTTAGAGCTAAAAGACAACAAAAGGCAAGGAAGAGGAGCAAAGAGAAATGGTGGCTAGGGTTTCAAAATCCTAAAAAGGTGATGGCTAGGGTTTCAAAACTCTAAAAAAGTGGTGATTAGGTTTGAAAATCCTAAACAATGGTTTGTCCATATTTTTTTTGGACTATGTATATTTTTCATGGGTTATCTAAAAATAAAAAATGTCACTATCACAGAAATATGATTGGAAATATGACTCAACATTCTCCAAACATATACCCTGCATTCTCTATGAAGTACTTCAGTGTTCCCAATGGGTGTATAGTATATACTTGTGAAGTACAAGGTCCAAGAATGACTAGCAGTCATATTTTGCAGTCATATTTTGCAGTAAGGTGTTGGCCTCCCAAAATGTGATTGTGAGTAGTCACTAGTCATGCTCAGTCATATTTTTGCAAGTCATAAAATACATGTTTTCTTGTAGTGTCAAGAAAGTGGTGGAAAGTGTGATACACCGGTCAATGCGCTAGGATGGATGTAGTTAGTCAATGTGTTAGGATGGATATATAGTTGGAAAATATCTCAAAAACCTCACTGACTTCAAGGAAAGGATTATACCATTTTTATAGAGGGGAACTCAAGAAGGTGGTGGCTAGTGTGACAGGCCAATGGGCTATGATGGATATAATTGCAAAATATCTCAAAAACCTTGCTAATATCATAGAAAGGATTACACCATTTTTAGGGAGGGGAGCTCACTAACAAGCCAGTGTTAATATGTAATACATCAATGTGCTAGGATGTAGATAGTTGCAACCATTGACTTCGGTTTGAGTTTACATTTATGTATAATGGACCTTATAATTGGTCATTGTACCTTTTGTCATCATTTCACTTATGCTATTCATAAAAAACTAATACAATGACTTTCATGCTCATACATAACTTTTTCATTGCCTATTCCTATGCCTACTATGTTGGTATTTACAACTTACTACTAGTACTTTACAAAATACAAAGTGCATCCCAGTGGTGTCTTCAAAATGTCACTTAAGCATATTGCAACATTTGCAACAACATCCCATTGCATAAGAAACAAAAGATTTTCTTTAGCTTGCCACAATTGGATTTTAAATTCAAGAGTGCATCCTAATTTTGAATGAAAATATATTAAGAATAAATCCGTGAACATCTAAATGGATGAAATTTGACAATAGATCCTAACATCATGCACTTTAAATAATAGATTACCACAATTGTAGAACTTGTTTAGCGGAAAATAATTTTGAAAATAGATACCAAATTTGTGGAAACTATTTTTTCAATAAACACAATTTTAATATGGAGTGAAAGAACATTACAAAAATAAAAAAAACAAGAAAAACAATATGTAGCTTCTACCAAATATTATTTTTTGGAAAAAATAAACATTTGTCAAAGATTTGCCAACCCTATCCTCACCCACAGTATCAAAAATCACCATTGTCATGAAAAAGTGAAAAAATTAAAAAATTAAAGGACTAAAATTAATTTAGTCATTTAAGATAATTTTAAGATATAAGTCCTTTAATTTTAGGAAAAGATATAATTCCTTTAATTTTAGTTTTTTGAGAAAGTACCAAGATGGTGATCACTTCAAATTTGGATTTTTTGATTGGTTGGATCCCAAAAGATCTGAGTTCCCTTGATGAAATCCAGGGGGGGCAGCAGCGGTAGCTCTGTCCCGGAAATAGCCAGCTGGGTCGGTTACATAGCCAGGAGCCAGATAGCAAGGGCTGCAACGAACGACGACCGGGCGCGAGAGTGAAAAACAGTCCTGGGAAGGGGCAGCTAAAAATAAACTAGCGGAGCGTGGGGACAGATGAGCGCCAAACCCTAATTACTCCGTCGTCTTCAATCGCCAGCCGCGCTACCTCTGGTCGTCTGCCCTGGCAGCGCCCCTCCTTCTAGCTTCCCCCCTTTCTCCATCCCCTGTCTCACCTCTCTTTTTTCTCATTCTCTTGTCTCTCGTCTTCCCCCTTTGGTTTCTCGCCTCCTCGCAGTTGGCGTCGCCGCCTCCGCGCTATTGGTTTTGGGCGGAGCCAGCAATTCGGGCGGATACGGGAGGACACGATATTTGATTGCCCCGCGAGAGGTTCCCACTGCGATCGGGACCGATCTTGCGAGGGAGCGAGAGTGAGTGGATTTGGTTGAATTTGGATTGGTGATGTGTGGTTTGAGCATGTGATGATGCTAGCGATGATGATGATGATGCGTAAAACCCTGCGGTGTCGGTGATGAGGTTTGATGCTGCGGGTCGTGGTTGAGGAGTTTTGTCATTTTTTGGTTTTGCGACCAGGAACGATTGCTGCGGGGAGGGAGTGTAGGATAAAGTTGTTTGCGATTATTGGCGGAGCACAATGGCGATGGAGATGGGGGCAGCAGGGCAGGCCCTGGATGCGCAGGTGACGCTCGTGTTGGCGGGAGATGGCGTGGCGCCCCTGGAGGCGTTGGTCGGACAGCTGATGAGCCCTAAGAATGAGCAGCGCGGACAAGCGGAGCTGCTGTTTAATTACTGCAAGCAGCATCATGCCGATGCTCTGGTCATGAAGATGATCCATGCTCTGCAGGTTTGTCGGTTTCTTGGCCTCTGTATTGATCCGTGTTATGATGTTGCTTTCGTTGCGAAGGACTGACCTAGGTCGTGTGAAGCTTTTGGCCTCTGTTGATATCTGAAGTCTGGGATGTTCGAAATTAAACTCAGACTTTTTTGCTTTGTTACTTTTTCATACCAGATATTGATTCTGTCTTGAATAATGTTGTATGCAAGAACATGAAAGCATTTCCGTACTTGTTTGCGAAAGTCATAGTTTTTTATTAGGTTTTGTGAGAGCCATGTATTCGCTTGTGAGAATTGTAGTTTCTTGTTACTTCGGGATCTTTCATTTTGATTTATGACCCCTGGAAGTTTTGATAGAGCGGTTGAACATATTGCCACTCCAATATGTCGAAGGTTTAGCGTATTGTATATATCTCTTTCTTGCGGATGACATTTATAGCATTCTTGAAAGAGACGGTTCTCCTTCGCAACGCGGATACATGGTCTGGATACCGTTAGAGTTCTGTTTGAATGTCACTTTCAAGTGTAAATCGAGTCGACGATGGTTAATACGATCTTGTTAGGCAATTGATGTCTTTGTAGAGATAGTTGTTTCAATTTCTATGTTAGTGAATTGATTTCGATATTTGATTACCGATTAGTTTGGCTTGATTGCCTTCTGGCTTGATTGCCTTCTCTTCTCCTTCATTCTCGTTTACTGTAGTGCTCCTTGCTTGATCAGGTTTCACAGCAGCTGGAAGTCCGTGCTATGGTTGCCATTTTATTGAGAAAACTTATCACCAAGGACGACGTGTCATTGTGGCCTCAACTCTCACCTGCCACCCAAGCTGCTGTTAAAGGTCAGCTCTTATTGTGTGTTCAAAGAGAAGAAGGCAAGAGCATATCGAAGAAGCTTTGCGACACCGTGGCAGAACTTGCTGCTGGAATTCTTGAGGAAGGAATGTGGCCTGAGCTGCTTCCTTTTATGTTCCAATGCGTGAGCTCCGATTCCATGCGCTTGAGAGAGAGCGCTCTTCTCATGTTCGCTCAGCTTGCGCAATATATAGGACCACAGCTCCGGACTTACTTGCCGACGCTTCACACTGTATTCCAACAGAATCTGTCCGGCCAAACTTCGAGCGATGTGCGAATCGCAGCTCTTCGGGCTACCACTAACTTTGTTCAAACTTTAGAAACAGCTCAAGACAGGGAACGTTTTCAGGACCTTCTTCCAGGAATGTTGCAGACGTTATCACTTGCTCTGAACAATCACGAAGAGGCGACTGCACAAGAAGCCCTAGAGATGTTTATTGAGGTTGCGGGAACCGAACCCCGTTTTTTGCGTCGTCAATTAGCGGAAGTTGTGGCCAATATGTTACAAATCGCGGAAGCTTCGGAGTTGGAAGAAGGAACTAGACACCTGGCTGTCGAGTTTCTTATCACTTTGGCGGAAGCCAGAGAGCGAGCTCCAGGAATGATGCGCAAGCTACCTCAATATACTATCCGACTCTTCGCCGCACTGATGAAAATGTTATTGGATATCGAAGATGATCCTCAATGGTATGTTGCTGATACCGAAGATGAAGACAGTGGGGAGACGGCTGACTACGAAGTCGGTCAGGAATGTCTAGACCGGCTGGCCATTTCCCTCGGAGGAAACACAGTCCTTCCGGTTGCTTCTCAGCTGCTTCCTTCGTTTATCAACGACGGTGACTGGAAGAAGAGGCATGCAGCTCTTATCACTCTTGCACAAATTGCTGAAGGGTGTGCCAAGGTTTGCATCGTGCTCACTTCATAATCTGTGGTTTTAAATTTCTTAGGTTTGTACGTTTTAATCTTGTAGTTTTTGGCCTCTGTCCCTCACGTCCTCGACAGGACAAAACTTTGTGCTTGTTCTTGATAATCGTACTTATGTAGGGGTTAATTGGTTTCTTATGGCTATCTTGTGGTGGTTGCTTACAGGTTATGATCAATAACTTAGACTCAGTGGTATCTATGATATTGAATTCATTTCGGGATTCACATTCTCGTGTGCGCTGGGCTGCCATAAATGCCATTGGTCAGTTGTCAACTGATCTTGGTCCCGACTTGCAACAAAATTATCATCAGCAAGTTCTTCCCGCACTTGTGAATGCAATGGATGACTTTCAGAATCCACGTGTTCAGGTGAGTCTAGTTGTCTGTTGGGGTGTGCTTGTCTATGTTGTATGAAAATAACGGTGCTTTCTGTAAGATCTGTGAAATATATAACAATATTGGCATCATGACCGATCTTACGGTCAGAACGAAAACTATTCATTTAAAGGCCACAGAGTTTCGCATTTGGTTTTCAACCCAGTTAGCGTTGTGAGGAAGGATTCCGGTTCTTATGATAGTGATCAATATGAATGTTGATGCGGACAGGCACATGCTGCAGCAGCAGTGCTTAATTTTAGCGAGAGCTGCACGCCTGAGATCTTGACCCCGTACCTAGATGGAGTTATCTCGAAGCTCCTGATTCTTCTCCAGGTTTGTAAC
The DNA here is from genome assembly GCA_947034895.1 of Rhytidiadelphus loreus. Classification (NCBI taxonomy): domain Eukaryota; kingdom Viridiplantae; phylum Streptophyta; class Bryopsida; order Hypnales; family Hylocomiaceae; genus Rhytidiadelphus; species Rhytidiadelphus loreus. The sequence continues at coordinate 32,097,091 of OX344761.1, forward strand.
TAATGAACTTTCCAGGCTCTGTTGTTTGTTTGTCTTTCCAATTGAGTTTTGGGTTTCATTTTCTGATTGTTCGTCAATACTGAGTCACTAGTGAAAACCATCTTGGCTGTGCGTTGTGATTTTCGGATGCAAATAACATGTTGGATTTTTATATGAATTTTTTCAGAATGGAAAGAGGATGGTTCAGGAAGGCGCCTTGACTGCTCTTGCTTCTGTCGCTGATTCTGCCCAGGTTCATCACTAACAACTCTATATACCCTATTCATCTTGATTCTGAAATTTACGCATTAATTAAGTGCCTTAAGCTCCCGGTTACGTACGACGAGTGTCTCCATATTACAGTATACGAATTGATTGGCACATTCCCAAAAGATAGACTAATGTGCTTTGACAGGTTCTATAAATTTAAGGCTGTTCTAATGATATTGTATTGGAAATTGAGTTTAGTAAGGCTTTTTATGTTATATCGAGTGCGTCGCTTATGCTGAGAATTATGCTCATTACAGGCTCACTTTCAAAAATACTATGATGCTGTGATGCCGTATCTTAAGAACATTCTAATTGGTGCCAACGACAAGCAAAATCGCATGTTGCGAGCCAAGTCCATGGAGTGCATCAGTTTGGTCGGTATGGCTGTTGGAAAGGATAAATTTAGAGAGGATGCCAAGCAGGTAATAGTCTCACTATGTCCTATGCTAAAATTATGCACTTCATTCGGGAGCTTTTGTTATAGTACTATTTATGAATTTGGACCAAAATTTGTAACAGATTGGCCTGTGGGTGTTGAATTCATGGTTTATCAACATTATCGTCCACACTTGGTTGTTCTAAGTCACTGACTGCTCTATATCTATTTAAGTTATTTGCACTTAGGTTGAGTCAGTGCTTATAGATAGAGTGACGTACCTTTCGTTTTACCTTACGTATCTGACTTTGTTTCAGGTTATGGAGGTTCTTATGACACTTCAAGGAGCACAAATGGAGGATGACGATCCTACCATCAGCTACATGCTGCAGGTTTGATTTTCTGTTAATATAATTTTATTCTATGTTATCTTTTACTGTTCTGAATCTTGATTTTGCATATATAATTTAGTCTTAACTCGAAGCTGTTTATTGCAGGCTTGGGCTAGGTTATGCAAGTGCCTGGGCCAAGAGTTCCTGCCCTACATGAGTGTGGTGATGCCACCATTGCTACGATCCGCTCAGCTGAAACCTGATGTCACAATCACTGACGCTGATTCTGATGATGAGGGTAACGACTCTGATGATGACAGGTATGGGAAGGGGTATTGCTGTGGCGTTTTGAAGGGTTTTGGTGTGCCGATAATCTGCATTCACATCTTCTAAGATGTGAATGGTTCTAATCATATCACTATCCTTGCATTTGGACAATAGATAAACACAAATCTTACCTTTTAGAAACGACAAGATAGAATTTGTTTGTTTGTTCTGACACAAATTGGTTCCTTTCAGTGTCGAAACGCTCACTATTGGGGACAAAAAAATAGGCATTCGCACCAGTGTTTTGGAAGAAAAAGCGACTGCTTGCAACATGCTGTGCTGTTATGCAGATGAACTGAAAGAAGGTTTCTACCCTTGGATTGATCAGGTGAAGTTTGCAAGGTTCACCATTTCTGGATTTATATCCAGTGCAGATTTTACTGAATGGTTGGTTATGTTCATATTTCAATCATTTTTTATATTTGAAGGGACTAATGGAAGCAAGCGCGTGAGCGCCTGGTCTTACTTGTACTTCAAGATCTGAAAGCAAACTTGGTGTTTACCTGTTTGTTGTGCTCTCTCTTGATACTTCAGGTTGCTCCCATTGTGGTGCCTCTATTGAAATTCTATTTCCACGAGGAGGTCCGAAAGGCAGCTGTGTCAGGTTAGTGCCACCTGCCGAGTGCTTTGCTGCGTCAGATCATGTCCAGGTTATGAATGTCGCATACCATGATGCGTCTATAGTGCTTCTTCCAAAATTTGATTGTTTATCCCACATTCCATTTTCTTGCGTATTTTGCGAGCAAACTTAGATTTAGAACACTAACTTTTACAGCTTCTTTTCAGCCATGCCTCAGCTCCTGCGTGCTGGCAAACTTGCTGTGGAGAAGGGACAAGCTACTGGTCGTGATGAGTCATATGTGAAACAGCTAGCAGACTATATAATCCCTCCTCTTGTCGAGGCGATGCATAAGGTCAGACTTTCTTTTCAAGTTTTGTGGTATCTTAACTCCTAAGATTTGATGTCTAATGATCACAAATCATTATCAGGTAATCCAACGTGGAATAGAAATGTATTTCGTTTCGATTTTTTGTTTGCTTCCCACTGTTACGTTTTATTTCAGGGCCTTTTTGAAGATGTCACAATTCATGTATCGTAGTCATAATCACTGATGGTGGTGATAGAGAATTAATACTGTGATTTGATGTGACTTCCATTGCAGGAGCCTGAAACCGAAGTTTGTTCCAGTATGTTGGATTCACTAAACGAGTGTATCCAGGTATGGCAGCATATCGCAGGCTGACGTTTATATCGAATGTTTGCTTTGACATACGTACATAGTAATCAGGTTTTATGGATTCGTTAGTATCATCATGGGAAAATTGAGAACATAGAGTATTATTATTACGTTTAGGCATTGAAATTTGCAAAGTAATCTGTCTGAATTGTTGAAAATGGGACACGCTTATCATTTAAGAGTTTTCCTTGACTGATGGAGGTCGTACTAGGGCATAGTGTCACAGGCCATCAAATCATGAAGAATGTTGTGGCATTCTTGAACGCATGGTTCTTAATTTACCATTTCTGGTGTGCAGATTGTAGGGCCATTGCTGGATGCAGGTCAAATCAAGTCAATGGTTGAACAATTCAAGCAAGTCATTACTGCCAGTGTTACTCGCAAAAGGGAGAGGGCTGAGCGAACTCAAACTGAGGATTTCGATGCGGAAGAAGGGGAACTTCTTGAAGAAGAGAACGAACAAGAAGAAGAAGTGTTCGAGCAGGTGCACGTCCACAAGTTCATAGACCAATTTACCTTCACTTCTCTACGTATCATACCACTTCCACAAATATAGGCCGTATGACATGTATAAGTTTATTGACTGATTTGCTATATAACAAATCTACTTTATGACTGATTTGTCATACAATATTTATATGTCCATCCTCCTTTACTTCTGGTTCAATGCAGGTGGGAGAGTGTCTCGGATCCTTAATTAAAACGTTCAAGACAGCCTTTTTGCCTTATTTTGAGGACCTGATTCCGTACTTGACACCCATGCTGGTAAACCTTCTTCTCTATATCTTGTGGATGCATTTTGGTGCGATTTCCCGGCCTTGTGTTTTAGAATTAGTAATCAGTTCTCAACTACCACTTAGTAATTCCTTGTGCCATCTGTTGTCCCTGGATCATAACGATTTAATGCACGAAAGCATTAAGTTCTGAGGCCATTGGTGTTGGTAAAGAGAACAGACTAGAAAAAAAGTTTTTAATGAGTCTTTTTGTTTATATTGGAAAGATCAGTAGACCCAGTTGTATACTGCTGAAGTATATGAGGGTTGTTTGTTGCCGATGTGTTGACAGGGAAAAGATCGCACACCCGATGAAAGGAGAGTAGCCATCTGTGTTTTTGACGATGTTGCAGAGCAATGTGGGGATGCAGCAATTAAGTAAGTGTGCTCTACTTGAAGACAGCTTGGATACAGGGCATTTGGTATTTATAATCCTTGCTTCCAATTTATTTGTTGGTCGCCGTCATGTCCATCAAACTTTCATTATGGCATAGCATACAGAAGTCGTATTTTTTTTTGACACTGCCGCTTGCATTTTTCTGATTATTGTCATCGACTCTTGCAGATACTATGAAGGTTTTCTTCCTTTCTTGTTGGAAGCGAGCAATGATGCCAGTGCTGATGTCCGGCAGGTTTGTCTTTTAACTAGCCGATTTCACTATTTTAGCCCATTGCTTTGTTCATTCGTAATTTTATAACCTTTCTGACATCACTTCTCTAAATGCTGTCTTACTACAGGCGTCTGTGTATGGTATTGGAGTCTGTGCTGAGTTTGGCGGTGCTGCATTCAAGCCAGTAGTAAGAGGTGAGTTCTACATATTGGCTATAAATTATGTTTCCAAGGCAGTTTCAGGGAAAGATACTGCTGCAATTCAGAGGATTGACGCATGATTATCTTGGGTTTGACTGTAGCTCGGTCTCGTTTACTGACTTTGTAGCGTGATGGCTGAAGTGTTGTTTTTCTTCGTTAAGGTTTATATAATCGTTTAGGATGACAGATTTAATGCTTTTGCCTTTGTAGATGCCTTGGCGAGGCTGAATGCCACTATCAGTCAACCTACATCGCGCTCCACCGAGAACATCATGGCCACTGATAATGCAGTGTCTGCTCTCGGCAAGATTTGTGAGCACCAAAGAGACAGTATTGATGGCGTTAACGTAAGGATTACTCTTGACAGAGTGATGTGGTTCGTGTATTGCATCAGTGTCAAGAAGGGAAGGATTTTTGGGAACAGTGGAACTACTTTCAATTGCTTTATGATCTAATATTATTAAATTGTCTTTATTATGAACATTTCAGGTTGTGCCAGCATGGTTAGGATGTTTGCCACTGAAAGGAGATCTCGTGGAAGCAAAAATTGTTCATGAGCAGCTGTGCTCAATGGTCGAGAGGTGGGTTGGATCCCTTCTCTGTTTTCCGTTTCGATGGACGATACCAACAGTTTTGAATCTTGAGATAAATGCCCAAAGCTATTCTGTTTTTTCCTCCTAGCTTGAATTCGGCAAGAGGCGATGAGCATCTGTTACATCTCTTGGAATGAAACTGATGGCTCAAGTTTAACTCAGATTCTGCATAGCTAACGAGTTTCATTTGGCAGGTCTGATCCTTTACTGCTTGGACCCAATAACCAGTATCTGTCAAAGATCATCTCTGTTTTTGCTGAGGTACTTTCTAATTCCATGTACAAGCTTTTTCTTATGTCTCACGGTAGAGGATACTATTTTTGTCGCTTTAAGCATTTTAATATATGTAGAGTGATTTTTGGGAGGTCAACATAGAGCAGTGGATGGATCACTGGGTACAAGAGCGCTGATCAGCGAGTATGAAATCTGATGCAATTTCAAAGTGGGAGGTTTTTCCTTCAGAGTCATTTCCATTACAAGTTGATTGGCCATAGATGCATAGCCAAGTCATTCTTGCATCGTTTGTCTGTAAATCGTGTTGGTAACAGGGGTCAGTGTAGTAGACAGCGTCAAGTTTCCAATGGTTCTAGTTTCCTCTTCCGTGATGCCTAGTTCTCACACTTCGAGCTTCATATGTCCGTAATTCAGAGGAGAAGGATATTTCGATTACATTTTAGTTCTAAAACAGACGTTGGAAGACTTTCGTAGCCATTGATTGTTTTCTATTGCTTTCTGTAGGTGTTAAGCGCTGGAACTGAGCTTGCAACAGAGCAAACAGCAGCCCGCATGGTTGGTTTGTTGAGGCAACTGCAACAAACTCTGCATCCTGATGCGTTAGCAGCCACTTGGTCCCTTCTCGAGCCACAACAGCAGGTGACGCTGCAGTCTATTTTGGCTGCGCCGTGAGCGTTACAGTGTTTTAAATTATTTTTATGGTTCTATTTAGAGGAATTTTCTTCAACATTGGTTATTGATAGAAGCAAGCAGTACGGGTTGCCCTAAAATTTTGTCACTTTTAAATGTCATTCCTTGTTCCAAACTGTGAGTAGCAAATGCTCCATAAACTACGGTTTGTCATTGGCATCGTTATAGAGCTGTTCTAGAATTTTTTTACGTGAATTGAAATGGGGAGCACCTCTAGACGAGGTGTATTTGCTGGAAAATTGTATCAAATAGAACGACATATTTCAACGGTAGATTTTTTACCAAGCAGATCTTGTTTGATAACTACTTATAATGCAATCACCGTCACTAGGTGATTTTCTCAGTTCAAACGTTTGACATACTCCGTTCTTTCTTTCCGAGGACTCGTTTCAGGTTAACATTGCGATTTGTCTAGGTTAACTTTAATCTCACTTATTCAATTTGGTGTTGCCCCTCAATTTAGTGTTTAATATTTAGAAAAATCTGGGACGTTTGCTATGAAAGATTAGATAATGTCTCAGGTCAGGGCGTGTGCCAAGGCAGTGTCATTTGAGATTGTGGAGAAATCTTGATTGCAAACACACAGAGCTTCTTTCGGAAGCTTCGTACACCTCAAAAATTGTTATGACTAATTGAAAAAACCCTAAGTGCCCAAGCAGCTATAGTGTGACCTCCAATTACTTTTGTTTTTGGAATCAAATGGATAGCTCATTTCGTTGCAAAGATTCAAACTGAACACCAAAATAAGTGCTTCGCGTTGGCGAAAGAATAACGAGACAAATAAATAACTACTCAAACAAGCCAAACTGAGTGCAGTTCATAGACCAAGCCACTTTCAGGCCCTCTGACTATTCCATTAAAAGCACCGTGATGCCAAAATTCTAGGCTTCTCGCTCTCAGCATTAGAAGAAGTGATGCAACGGATAGTTTCGTGGAAAGTGAAAAAACAGCAGCTAGTTTAAAGTTACCTGGTGGAATTTGGAAGGAAAAAAGGTTGGGAATTTGAAAATGCTAGTCACAAAACAGTAAAGAAATTTATAAAATCAAACTTGGTACTTGGTACTTGAAAAACTAGTTGAATATGGGAATTAAACCGTAAGGGACCAAGTGTCCATTCAATGTACGCAAGAAATCTTGGGTAGCTTCCTACAAAGTCATTTTTGGTCGGATGTTCATGAAATTTGGACACAATGTGTGGCCATGTACCTCCTTGGTGGTAAATTAATCTTTTTTTCCAGATCAAAACTTATGATGCCTTGCACTTCTGGAGCAACTTCGGCAATTTGGAAATCTTTTGGGAATCTTTTGCAAAAAAGCTCATCAACTTTTGAAATTTGGCATGTATGTAACTAATAAATTATGGCACATAATTGTCTAAAAAAAACAAATTTTCGCCTTCAAATCTCATTCTAAGAGGAGTCAAACTTTGTTACCTATATTGGGGTAGTTTCAAGAAAAAATATTTTCTTTTAACTTCAAGTCCTATTATCTTACAATTCGTGAAGTCAAAATTCTTGAAATTTTTTCCACATATTTCAAATGTTATTCTTTAATTTTTCAATGTTTGGATTTCAAATTAAAAAAATTCTCATTGCACAAGAAATCATCAAAAAATGACTCATGTATTGCCTATTCACTTAACCTCCTTGCATTGCAAGGTGATTTAGTATAAGCAAAACATTTCAATTGCTTCTAAAATTTTTTACAAGTGAACCTAACATCATATACTTATGAATGGTCAGAATTCTCATTTCTGTGTAGAGCAAAAATTGTACTCCAAGAAGGCCCAAATTCTGCTGACCTTGTTTTGAAGGAATAAAAAAAAGTTCTTTTTCTCACTTCAAGTGTTATAATCTTTCAATCCACGTGGACAAATGGGCTGAAATTTTCCCACACTTTGGTCAAACACTTTACTTCACTACAAGAGGAAGGGGTGTTTTAAGTGTGTTTTTATGTATAGTCCTAGAGATGAGATATTAAGTAATGACCTTTATGTAGATTTTTAATAAAAATATACTAAGAATACATGTATGTGAGAAATATTTTAAAATTTATTTAGGAAATGTAGTGTTGAAGAAAAAAGAACAAACAAAATTTTCTTACAATGAAAGGAATAGTGGGGATCATGGAAAGAAATATTTCCTTGGACATTCTTGTCTTTGGTCTAAATAAACAGACTGGATTCAGAGAATTTTTTGAACTTTTATTTTTAGGGCAATTTTTAAAATACAAAGTTCAATCCAGTGTGATAAGAATACAAAATAATTAGAATGGTTCCAAATTTAGTGATGATGTTCCAGAAAATATAATTCTAATAATATCATGTTAAATTCAAAAAATGATTCATATGTAATTTTTTTTTAATTTTGTAGGATCCAATTTGATCAGTTTGGGCTTTCTATTCTTATTTGAAAACATGTGAATTTAAGAGAGTTTTTCATTTTTTATTTTTAAAATTAAAAAGTACTACATTTGCTTTAGATTTCAATACAATTTTTTGGGGGGATAAAAAATAATTATTCATCTTCTTATGATTTTTCTTCCCCAAAAGTTGTGTTTTTTTGCCTACAAGTTGATCATCCAAAATTGTTATAATCTAAAAATTCATGTATACAAGACAAAGTGTTTTTTACTTTTGTGTGGTTAAAATTAAAAATTTCAAACACATCCATATGAAAAAAAATATCAAAGTGGGACAACTCATTAAAAACCTCTATTGTCAAGAAGTTGTTAGGCCTTGAGGGGTTAAAACACTCCTAGTCATCACCAAATATTAGAAAGCAATTATAATTGTACAATATTTAATTTTGTAAACTTGCCAAATATTAATAGCTAAATTCAAAATTGACAAAGGAAGAGTGGATTAGTGAAGAATACTTCTTTTGAATTATTTTTGGATAAGATATAAATACAATTGGTACATTACATGTGTTTTGACTATTGTGGAGGGCTGCGAGTTTCCAACTCAAAACCCACTTAAAACTCACCAAAACCCGCTTGCACTGACTTGGCCAAACGACTGCCAGGTCAGTTTTTTCGAAAAAATAAATAAATAAATTTTAACTTTGTTTTTCATTTTAAGGACTTGATTTTATTTTTATTTTTATTTTTGAAAAAAAAAATCTGACACCGGAGTTCAAGAAGACCAGGGGGAACAGAGTTGGAAACAAGCCCGAAACGGACCTCCACCCCCATCAATCTCATCTAATGTATAATGTAAGCATAGATAACTATTCACTCATCAATATCTTTTTCATCACCCAAAAGGGACACGAAAGCCCACCCATCCCTTTGCCCCCTTAATTACAAAACAACATTTATATTTATTTATCATTATTCCGCCAACCAGAAACTAGATTAAAAAAATGTATATTCATGTTTTGTTGCCCCCAAGAACATATATGTTTTTAAAATGCATATGTGATATCAATTGATATGAGATATGTGACTATCAGCATTCACAAAACTAGCTTAAAATTCACTCCATTACTACTTAAAATTTTCAGTAGCTAAATGTATATGGGATAAAATCCTTGAAAAAAATAGATTTTAGCCAAGATTGCAACAACTAATAGAATTTGGTAGCCAAATTATTTTTTCCTCCACATTGGATTTAGCATCTTCTTAGTCGGTTTTGGATTATAGTACTCTTAACCCTAGACCGCCCAAGAGGACAAAAAGTGTCCTCATATAGTTTTTAAGTTAAATTCAAAGTACTGCAACTTTTGCATCCTATGTCCAAATTCAATCAAACTTGTTGGAAAAGTTGCGACTTTTCTTCTAGTTTGTGTATTAAAATTTTCAGATCAATCCAAGGGGTAATGATTTTCTGGAAGCCAATCAAAGTTCACAGGCTCAATTTGATTCACCAAAGTGCACTTCATAGCTGCAACTTCGGGGGCTTGTATCTCCTTCATCCAATGTTTGATTTCAATAAAATTTGTTGGGTTGTGTTTACCTTGAATTCTAGTTATTGTGGTGAAATGTTCATGTCAATCCAAGTTGTTTTGAATGTTTGGGAGCAACTCAAAATTCAAAATCCTGCCATTTATGGACTATAGTGAACTTCGGCGGCTTGTATCATTTTCATAAAATGTCCATTTTCAATAAAAAAATTTGTAAAAGTTGCGCATACTAGTCTAGTTTGTGCGGGGAAATTTTCATATCAATGAAAGAATTTATGAATGACTAAGAAGCATTTTAGTAGAAGTAGGTTCAGCCCTAGATGCGTTTTTTGCAACTTTTCTTGCCTATTTTTGACATTTGCAAGCCATTTTGCAAACACATAGAGTCAATTTAATGATATTTTTTTCACTAATGTGTTTGTATCCTGGTTTTGAATCACCTTGTAGTTCAAAGTTTTTTCATTTGATTAGGTTTAGAAATCAAATTTGGCCTCTAAATGTGATTTTAGGAAAATTTCAGCATTCTTTTTCAACACTAAAACATTATAATCTTGCAATCTACACGGTCAAATGACTTCAAATTTGATCCATGACATCTACAACATGTGTACTACATAATTGTACGGTTAAGATCTTTATTACTTAGTCACATTTAGATTTATAGCACTTCAAAGGCTAGGTTTTTTTTTTTACCCAAAACGGCCATGGGCAGTCTAGGGTTAATCATCCTTTACAACTTGCAAACTCCTTTCTTTTCTATTTTTTTTAATACCACATATTCTCAAGGTAGCCAAAGTTGATGCATGTTTGTCTTGAAGGTAGCATATTGCACTAAATTCCCTAAAGTAGGTAGCCAAATGTAGTAAATTGCATAAACTAGTTATGATATCACTGGTGACCATATGTCATATTTGTATATATATGGTATCCTCATATTGTAACATACCCAAATGCAAATATTTGTATCCAAAGTTGTTTTAATATTTGTATCATATATTTATATGTTGTATCCAATTTGTATGCCTATGTGGATATCCATATTAGTATATACCATATATCAAGTTGGTGGGGATTGTAAAAAATATATTTTATGAGGAGATTCAAGGGGATTCTTATTATTTGGAATGTAGGCAGGTTATCTTTAATTAGTGAAAGAAATATACTCACATACCACAATATGTTGATAATATTTATTTTGCAAGAATGACTAAATGAACTACTCAAGAAATCAAAGAAGGATGGCAGAAAAAAGAACTCCACACTTGTCGTTGTATAATTGTTTTCTATAAGAATAAGAATATGAAGTTGGTTGCTTTCAAATAGTAACTAGAAATTATCACTAAATTAGATGCATTCAAAGAAAGTCATATTATTTGATTGTACCACGATGTTCATGGATTTTCTTTTTTAATATAAAATCTAAGATTGTCATTCTTCTTCTATCTACATAAGGTAATGTGTTCTTAAAGTGACCTTTTAAGAGTTGATTGCATTTGGGGATAGCTAAATTCTTTGAAACAATTTTCAGTAAATTTTCATAGGAAGATAATTGGCATTTAATTAACAATTTTTATTATTTTTGGTCCTTTGTGGAATTAGTTAATAATTTTTTAAGTTTAAAATGTAGTAGTCACTAAAAGCCCCCTCCCTTTCTTGAAATGTACACTATTGGTACATTGAAGAAAACAAAATGTATCACTATGTTAAAGGTCACTTTTAAAGCAAGCTACCTAAGTGACTGTCACTCATTGAATAAGTGAATGAATTATATGATATGTATATATTTTGTAAATTTATTGATTATCCCCCATATGTATATTTTTTATAAAGTTATTAGACTACAATCAATATGGGATAACAACTATATCCCATATTCCATATATGTATCTAGATGGCTCGGGTGGGCTCTACAATTCTTTTGTTCCACATCAATATTTTAGTATCATTTGCAAGTTCTAATCAACCTATTCACTCCTTTAGTAGAACCACCTAGATTGTAAACGTAGAGAACACCAAGTTGTTTGTACAAGGTAATTATCTTATTCTACATTAATCCCTAAAGCATTTTGGGCAACACAGCATTTGCGGTCATCTATTTACAAACAAAATTATCTTCTTCTTTTTTGAAATTTTCTCACACCATGTGGTCGGGGAGGTTCTTTAAGGTGCAACAATTTTCATAACTTTTCACTCAATAGTTAAAAAGTTATTGTATGATAAGTATATTGGATCTTGGGTAGCCCAAACTCCTAAAAAATCACCTTTTTAAGAAATAAAAATTTGAATTTATACACACACACACACACACATATATATGCTTGGAAAGATTTGAATTATTACATTTTGATTCATGAGATGAAAGTTAAGAGGAGTTTTAGTTTGTAGGTAGTTATAGAATTTCTATTCTAAAATAAACTTTGAAGTCCTTTATTTAACTCGATTTTAAATATTTTTGGAAATAGAACTTAGATGCAGATTTTTTATGATGGAGTACAACATTACAACCCTTGGGATTGGCATTTTTCAATTCCATAACTAAAGTCTTAACAATTAAGTATTTTAAAACATTCTCTACTTCTTCCTATTTACTATTTTTTTTCAAGCATGGAGATGAAATACTTTTTGTTGAAATTTTTTATAAGTATTTCCAACTTATTTCTTCAACATATTATGGAGAGTTGCAAGTTTTAGGGTCTACTCATTTTTGGGTTAAAAGTTTGAAAGATGAAATCTAACCATTTGAAAAGAATTGAAAATACTTTAAAAAAAAATCCAAACATCACAATCTTGTATCGGTAAGGTTTCTTATTCTCAAATTTTAGGAGGTTGTACTCTAACAAGTTAATCAAAAGATCCTATAAATATAAATGAAGATTTTAGCTTTGTTGTAGATACTAGTATTTTGAAGCAATTTTAGGCCTCTAAACATGAAAGAACTTTAGGGGTTAACTACTCCAACTAATCACCAAGATTTTTTTGGCCTAAGAGTGCACAACAACTTAGAAGGTACAACAAAAGGCCAATTCTTACTAGTAGCATTAGGGCAAGTTTTAGTTGCATTTTTTAGGACCCATGAAGGACTTGCCGTTGCCTTACCTTCTTAGCAAGTTGGACTAAGAGCCAATTGCCTCTAGTTGCATTGCAATTGACCATGGCAACAACTGGTGGTGAGGCATTTACTATTGCATCAAGTGTGGAGATGGCGTGGCCACCCAATGCTCCACTCCAACCACCCCTTGAAGTCCTCGTGGAATTTCTTCCCCTTTTTTCACACACACCTCACTACTAGCCTCCATATCTTCCACTAAATCCATTGGTCAAGGTTGACCAAATTCGTAGGAGTATAAAACTACCCTTTCCAAAGGCCCTCTATTACTAAACAAATGTGGGAGTGATGGGAAGAACAACAAAACTCTTAACGGAGGAGGTTCATAAATCAACCAAGTTCTAAATGCATCCCATATCTAGGGAGTGACATGTTCATTGAGATATCTATTAAGGTAGGGAATACCATTAACAGTTAAAATAAGCACTTCAACCTATAGGATATGGGAAATACATCATTAGATTAGATTTCAGGCCTGCGAGAGACCTTCCGGCCATGGTTCCCCATGCTGCGAACCATGGCTGGACAGTCTCATTAATTAATTATTAAAAATATATATATATATATATATATTTTTTAAATTTTAAAATAAAATTTTAAAAATAATTTTTTTTTTATAAAAATATTTAATTTAATTTTTTTAAATTAATTCATTAATGCAGTCCGACCTGGCAGTCTCTGTGCCAGGTCGGACTGCTGTTCTCCGACGTTCCCACAGTCCGGGAATGTCAGAGAACTCAGGGTCTCTCACTGGCCTGAAATCTGATGTAATGTGAGGAATCGAATTCAATGTGTGCAAAAATAAAGATGAGGAAGAATGCAAAAAAAAAAAAAGAATTTTTTTTCTTCAAGAATTAATATTTTATTGAATATAAATGTGGAATCTTCATTCAAACCCCATTCCTATGTCAAAGTTTCACCTAAAGCTACTACCTTTGGAACTCATTCTTCATCAAATGAACCAATCAAATTTTAACAAATCAAATCTTATTCAAATCAACAACAAAGCTACACAAAATAGTGAAATTAGGTTGCCCCAAACTATAGTTGACCATGTCTGAAAGTGTTAGATATGAGAAATTAGTGTGGGGCAACCTAATTTCACTATTTTGTGTAACTATTGTCGATTTGAGAACACCCTCTTGTGCCATTAGAGGGGACACCATTTTATGATAAAATCGAATCTTATTCAAATCAACAACAAGGCTACCTATTGTCGGTTTCAGAACACCCTGCTGTGCTATTAGAGGGGGGCACCATTTATGATATTCCTACCTTACTGCCATCTTAAAGGGACAGATCGTGGCGTTATTGTGAAGGGGTGCTGGTGTGGAGCCGCTTGGCGATCGACAAGCACAGCAAGGCCGGAGTAGCGCTGTCGGCAAGGACCCCCCTAGCGGGCCCGGCATTCGAAGCGTGAGTGCGTGCCGTCAAAGTCATGGTGATGGTGAGCATGAAACTCATGGAAGGACGCGCCGGTGGGCCAGGGGCCGGCATTGGCAATCCCGGCCCCTTCAAATCTGGGAGGCCCGGATCTGGTCACGATTCTCATTCAATGCAATCACAATCCTCTCTGACAAACTGATTTCCACTGCCACGTAAAGCTTACCCATCAGTCAAGCATGATTGCATCTGTCTCTTGGCACACCCCTAGCGAGCTTGTGATGGTTGCCATAAAAGATTGTGGCAATCTACTTCGTTTATGAAACGATACCAAAAGTAGCCAGAAAAATAAAGAGAAAAATGTGACCCCATGTTTCAGAGATTGAGTCATTCAAACAGTTCAATTACAATCGTGGACAGGATCGATTAAGTCAGATCCTGCAAATGTCAGCATAATCCCAACAACAATACCGAATAGAGAAGAGAATAGGAAAAGAGTTAGCCAGATATCTTTGGCATCTGAACTTCCAAGTGATTGTCAAAGAATGCTCACTTTGCATGAGCTTTAAAGACCGACCCCCAAAGAGCAACAGTACTAGTGTGTTACGACCTGCGCTACCATTTTTTAGGAATTTGGGTTGGCAGAACCAGAAAAAAATACAAGAACCAAGTTTTTCACACCAGGCGAGCAAGCTTCGCCCTCGTTTCCATCTTCGTTGAGCCATTATATGGCACATGATGTGCATCACACCACGCAAATACTCCAGTGTTGATATTGATTCTTTTTCTCTTCCGGCCAGATTTCCTGAGTGAAGTACCGCTCCATTCCAGTTTCAGAGGAGGAGATTCCACTTTGGTGAACACCTTACCATTCTCAATCTCAGTGGGACTCAATTCGTCACTCACAGCCTCTTCACTAGAGAGCATTGCAAGGGCCTTGGCAGAGAGCTTCCGTGGTCGTTTTCCGTGGCACTGTCCGCACACCAGCATACCATCCACCGTCGAGAGCTCTGCTTTATCACCATCAACTGCCACACCACATCCGAAACCTCGTCTATCATTTTATGCATTTCTCCTAAGGGCGCTCTAGATCTGTTCACTTCTAGAACCTAGAATTCCTGACATTCGCACTGAAATCCACGCAATAAATGTCTTCGATAAGACTGGAAAGTGATTGAGACCCACAGCTGTACACATAATGCAGAGCAGAGATGCTGAATTGACATGAGAACACACAATACATGCATAAATAAAATGGGATTATGAGAATATTTACCTGAGCAACGATTGCACTGTCGCCTGCATGGCACAAAAGTAGAAGTGAGGTTAGTAACTTTGATCTAACAGCCAAAAGGACAGGTGATGCTTATCCAAACAAATTTTCTATTTCAGAAGTCTCTCTCGTGGCCACGCTGAACATGTTAAAGAGAACTCGTGGTAGCGTGCAAACCTGATAATAACAGGTTCTGACTTCTTCTCTGCCGCTGTCTTCAGAGGAGATTTACAACCTTGTAACTTTTTAGCTGAAAGTTCAAGCTTCTTCTCGTCAACTTTGACTAGATCAAGAAGCTTCTCCAAAACAACACTAAGAGTTCGCTTTTTTAATGGACCTGTTCCTTTTGCTTTGTTTGGACCTTTCTTCTTCTTCCCTGGAGTTCCCTTCTTGCCCTTCTCTCCAAAATGTTCCTTCTCATATAATTTCACTTTACAAAGGGGCACCTGCTGCTCAGGTTTCCACACCTGCTTCACTCCTTCCGAACTGATTAAGGTCTCCGAAGGCTGAGAATCCTTGTTCAATTTCTCAGCTGCAATTTCTTCGGTTGTCATAGGGACCAAATACTTTGTCACAGTCTCTTCCTTAGATTTTCCGTAAATGTAGGGTGTTCCGTTTTCACCAGGATCAGCTAGAAGTTCTTTCCACTTCACTTGCAAGTCAAGATAGCGGACCTGTGTAAAAGCAATCGGTAGAATCCAAGTGTTTAGTACTAGCTTGAAAGGCATCTCCTAACCTTGTTATGTGAGCATCCAGAAAAGCTACAAATACTCTTCCAGAACATAACCAAACATGAATGAGCATCACCAACTCCTGATCTAATAGGGTTTAGGGGCTACATTTGAAGATTTCATAAGTAAAAGATCTCTATAAACTCAAGACTGGTCACCTGCAGTCCAATTTCAGCTACACTTGATGCGGTCTCAACTCTTGCTCGCCATGCACATTGTTTTGACCTTTGTGGAATAGCATTGGTGTCATTGTACAAAAGACCAGAAATTACTTTCCCGCCCCCTGTAGAGTCATGTGTAGTCAGACGCATAAATTCTGAACCAAGTACCACCAGCGCAAAGAAGCAGGCAGTACAACGTTTTAAACGGACTCGCCATGCCAGGTTCAGAAAGGATTAAATGAAGAACCAGATGAAGACTAACAAAGAAATGTGAGATGAGGCATCAGCAAACGTATCGAGGAAAACAACTGTGACAATGGATACTCACTAACCTTTCCGAGCAGCTTGTTTTAAGCTTTCCTGTGGAAGACTTTCCCAATCACATAGCAAACGAGCCACTCTGCCACCTCGCCACCATTGCGCACCACAATATCGAATTGGGGGAACCACATTCTGAGGTGCCCAGGGAAGGGATTGTCTCTTGACCATGCATGCTGGCCATAACATCGGCGCAAGATCTGGATGCTTCACCCAGTCTGTTGAAATGGCAATTGATCGTAAAGAAGCCTCCAACTACATTGTGAATGAGCAGAAAGTAGCTCAGATTAGTCTGACTGCCACGATTATAGTCAAGAGGACAAAATGCTTCTGCAAAATAACATCAAGAAAGATAAATTGCACACTATGATTCTCTTAACAAAAATAATCCAGCAAACCAGAGGTTTGGCAAAGGAACTACGTTGCTGACCTGCAAAAGTGCCTTTTGGATGACACTAACAGAAGGAACTCTCTCCAATCGTGACCGCCATCGCTGGCGCTGCAATGATAAGTCCCATGGCCCTCCCTCTAAGAGCGGATGTAGAGTCTCTTCCAAATGTAAAACATACGCTGACACAGTACCCAAATGCCGTGGCCCCTTCGAAATCTTCAATGGTCTGAGATCATCCACATGGCGACTGACTTGTACATGCGTTTGAACCAATAAGCAGCCTCGAGAATTGGAAGAGCACAAGCCGCACCACCCGCACTTTTCACTAAAAAGTTTCCTATTGCTAGGCCATGCGAAGATTGGCAGCGAGACGGTGAAGGCTTTCACTTGCTCGTTTGCACTTGTCCCACGAGCACGGGTACCAGGCACCCACGCTGGATCTCCCCCACCCTGCCAGGCTGCCAAGGTATCCGCTGCAGTTGCAACAGCATCACCATGGGTATAGTAATTCACATACGGGCCAGGGTTAATAAAAAATCTAGGGGTTTTAGGTGTCTTGAGCTTTCCGTCTGATTTAGGAGTCTTTCTTGCTACAGAATCTAGCTCATTATCTACATGGTTATCAGGTTTTCTTTTCCTTTCGCTAACACATCTTGTCCTTGGAGGGCTCGAGGCAGGCGTATCTTTTGAAGCGAATAGATCCTCTGAAGAACTTCTTTCAAGAAAAGACACCAATTCAGTTCCCCATTGCCGCCGAATGTTATGTTGCAATTCATGGTAACCACGATCACAAGCTTGCAAATACTTTAATACTGAAGGCAGCTCTGAAACCCCGTAGTACCAATACTTTATTTCGTCTTCACCTACCTCAGACCTGCAAAACCACATTTACGATCAGCAGACTTAAATGCGAAAGACATTGCTTTGTAGGAGTTTAAACTGCGCAGCTAAAATCTTAGGGTCATTTACAGCAGTCCACATGAACAGAACAGAACCAAATTTGCGAATTGGATTGCAGGCCCTGTTTAAAGACCAATAACACTGTAACAACATCATTGTCCAGTGTAAGACAATCAGATCAAAATTCTACGTTTACATTGACCAATAGAAAGCTCCTCTGCTTCAACTGACGACCGACATAAATTGAAATACTGAGCTGCAGGTTGATGCCCGACGACTGAGCACCCAAATAGGAAATTTAACTGGAGAAGCACCAGTTGTACAGGACTACATGTCCTGTGATTGTTCTTAGAGGAGGTAAGAGACATACACCAGCAGGTGATCACAAGTTGCAAGGAACAAACGCTCCCGTGGACCTATGCCCAAAACCAAGGCTCCTTGCAATCGCTTTGCATATGGTATCCCGGTGCAGGGAAGACGACATTCTGGACAAAACCAGTCTCCCGAGCCAAGCTTCCCCTTGGTGGCACCCACACAACGTGAGTGATAGGCAGCCGGACAGGCATCACAACAGATCAAAACGCCGTCCATGCCACAAATCATACAATCATTGCTATTACCATCTCCCCCAAGGGCAGTAGCAGCACGCTGCACCTCCTTGCTCCATTCTCCTTTCTCGGTGTCTTTCAGCAACTTGTCGCTGACCTTTCTGAGTAGCGGTGTTTCTTGGATTCTATTCTCATGTCGTGGATCCTGAGGTTTCCAATCAGAGTCTCCGTCTCTTTGAAGAGCGGGCTCAAAAAGTGCTTGATGAGCAGCCATAAGTCGCACACTGACTTCTTTCCGACTCTCTTCATTCTGTATAGCGTGGTCACAAAGGAAGCTCAAAATAGCCAACTTCTCAGAGAGTGAAACTGTTTTCTGAAACTCGCCCCTTCCTAAACCAGCCTTTACCAGGCTATGCTTGCGGACACTGCTGTATCCTTGCGTCCTTAGAAACGAGCGTAAGTACACTGGCCAGGTTACCATATCTAATAGATCCCAGTTAAGGTCCCTGCAAGCAGCAAAGGCACGATCAATACCTCAGGTTCGGATTTGTGTGCGCAGCAGTTGCCATATGCGGGAACTAATAGGTGAGAAATCATGTGTCAAGTGACATTAGCAGAGAGAAACCCGGCGAACCACTACGTGATGTGGGGAAAAGAAGATGGTTCGCTTTCTCATCAAAAACAGGGGTTCAAGAGTCCAATCAAATACATTTATCCTTGCTAAATGAACACCAGGACGTTGACGCTCAATTTTGTAGAATTGTGTAGAAGAACACCTTGCACGAATCTAGAAGCATTATGACTGCACAATCCTTCAGAAAACTCTTGTAGATTTGAGGAAACCTACCCGAAAAACGAGGATAACTCCATCGACAAAGCATGCCGCTTCACAGCCTCAAGTAGACTAAAATGGACACTGTCCATTAGCGCATCTCCATTGTTGGCGCACAGTGAAGTCACAAATTTCTCCAGAGAGAACGGACTCAAGAACAGCAAACGGCTGAAGCACCTTAGGTAGCTGTACACTGAAAACAGATCACCCAAAGAAGCAGAAGGCACATCTTTCAGATTAGGAGAGGAAGGAGGCAACTCGGGCACCGAGCACCCAGCAGCAACAGGATCAATTCTCCCACAAGAGTCTGCGCTTGGTAAGGAACACAACTCAGCACCGTTACTTTGTACCGCAGGAGTCTGCGGAGAGCTTGACAACGGCGAGCTTGGCGCCGGCGAGCTTAGCAACGGCGACCTAGGCAACGGCGAGCTTGGTACCGGCTCAGGTTTAGACAACCTTGTCTTCTTTCTCCCACTCTGCACCGGAGGTGTAGGCGGCAGAGGACTACTGGACTTCAACCGAGTCGGATACCTGCGTGATGGAGTCTCCGAACGAGACTCCGATGGAGTTCTCATTCTCTTCGCTCTTTAAGTTGCAACACTATACCTGCATTTGTGAGCCCCGATAGTAAACAGGGGAGAATGTTCGAGCTCCGCTTCTGGAGCCTAAACCATCTACTCGCACTACTGAAGAAACTGCGTCACTCAATCTTGAACGCCGCCCCTACCGAAATTCTCGAAAACTCACTCATGTAAATTTGCGCTTCCATAACAATGTGCTCCAACCGACGCAATAATCTCGTTCTCCAAACCTTTTCTCCGCCATTCCGCCTCGACAAACTCCCCAAAAAATACACCTCAAACCTCCCCACTGACGTCAAGAAACTCCACCTCCAAAACCTAATCCTCCATCAAATCCACCTCCAAATCGCCAATGCTCCGTTTCCGCTTCATCTCCAACTCATAACCTCACCTCCACCCCGCTCTCCACCTCTAAAACTTTCTTCTCCTCAACGGCATCTCCACAAACAACACCGCCCTCACCACTCACCGCCACTTCACCACTCCCATTCCCGCCAAAAACCACCACCGAGCTCAAAATTCCTCCCAAACAACAACAAAAACACGCCCGAGCTCAAACTCCACCGAGCTCTCCAAACCCGAACGATCGTCTCCAAACCACCGAAACTTCCACCTCCACTTGCAACATCTCTCCCCGAAAGCTTCTCACGGCCACTCGCCAAAAGGAGCCACAAAGATCAGCATTATTGAGGCGCAGATCGAGTCGGGAGAAGGAAGAAGAAGAAGAAGAAGACACAAGGGCGTGAAACCCTACGTCGACAGGGCAGCCAGGGGCACTTGTTCTTCTTCTTCTTCAGCTCTACTTCTTCACAAGGACAACGCATGATGAGCTTGCCTCCTCCTTTTCTTCTGCTTCCCTCACTACTCTTCTTCTTCTTCTGCTACTTCTTCTGCTTCTGCTGCTGCTGCTTTCTTCACTTCCGTCGTCTTCGTTGTCTTCGTCGTCTTCGTCTTTGCTGGCCCCCAGGAAAACTTCTTACCTGGGGCGAAATGTATGCAAGCAGAGAAACTCGGGAAAGCTAACTAGGGTTGGAATTAAACTGGGGTGCCGGAATTCGGGGGGCGCATCGTGGGAGGAGAGGGAAAGGAATTGGGGGCGGGACGGTGGTTTAGTGCATGGAGAGTTTGAATTTTAAATGAGGGGCTTTTGGGCTCCACGTTTGGGGGTCTTGGAGAAGGAGGGAGACTTTTGGTGAGTGGGGAGAGAGAGAGAGAGTGGATGATTTTTTGGTTTTGGGTGATTTGTGGATTTTGGAATGGTTTGTGGTCTCGGATCGTTTTGGAAGGTATTTTTTTTGCTAGTTTGAATTATTGAATGTGTTTTTTTAGGGGGGGGGTCGATGTTTGATTCTGTTGAGTGGGATTCTTTTGCTGAGAATGGTTTTTCTATTTTGGACAAGTTTGATTTGGGATGACTTTTGTTTTTTCGGTTGTATTTTGGTTTGGGGGAATTTGGGGATTTGGGGATTTTAGGATGGTTTGTGGTTTGGGATTGTTTTGGGGTTTAACATGGTTTAAGGTTGTGGAAGGTTTTTTTTTGTGATTAGCTAGTTTGAATTGTTAAATGTTGTCTTTTGGGCTCCATGTTTGATTCTTAGAGTAGAATTTTTTTGTTGAGAATGGTTTTCTTTTTTCATTGGACATTTGGGATTTGGGATGGTTTCGTTTTTGGTGGAAGATAGATTTTTTTCAACAAAAATTGTGA
Source organism: Rhytidiadelphus loreus (assembly GCA_947034895.1). Taxonomy (NCBI): domain Eukaryota; kingdom Viridiplantae; phylum Streptophyta; class Bryopsida; order Hypnales; family Hylocomiaceae; genus Rhytidiadelphus; species Rhytidiadelphus loreus. Next base: position 32,118,548 of record OX344761.1, read on the forward strand.
ATAGATTAAAAATGAGGGGTGAGAGGGTATTTCAGTGTATGTCAAGTTGTTGTCATTTTTGGTTGGGCTTGGAGTGGATTTGTTTTATTAAAAGTTGTTTTGATTTCAGATGGCCTTTGGTTTTGAACATTTTGTGCTTTTGGATTGTTTGTAGTTTTGACTAATTTTGGATTTTGGATTTTTTTTGTTTGGATAGATGCATGATAGACTTTGAGAGGGCAATAATTGTAGAAAGATCAGGTGAGGGGTGTAGGGTGTTATAGTAGGTGTCTCATATGAATTTTTAAATGTTGCAAATGGTTTTTGATTTAGATGGATTTTACTCTTGAAAGGATGGATGACAAGATTTTCAAGACAATAATCTTGGAGGATAGATAAGGTGAAGGACAAAATGGTGTTTTAGTGGAAGGCCAGTCTAAATTTATTAAGAAATAATCATTTATAATTTTTTAAATTATTTAATAGTCTACCAACGCTACAATGGTTCACAGCAAGGGAAACAACTCCAAAACAGTCTTCTAGAGGACTAAAATCTCCTTTAACAAGAGGAGAGGGACTTTCGGATTGATCTTTGATAAATTAAACATGATTTCTTTTATAGAATTTGAAAATGTTCTATCAATGTTTTTTTGAATTGTATGTATAACTAATTATGCATATTCTAGAGAGTTTTTTTTTAACAACAATTAGTGTCTTTTTGAGGCTAAGGTAAATCAAACGTTGGTTGATTTTAACTATGTAGCATAAATGATGAAGAGCCCTATTGAGTGGATTGAAAATTATGCACTCATAATTGTTAATAATATTATTAAGATTTGAACATAATTTCTTTTTGATGGGACATGGAAGTGTCTAGGCAATAATACTTATGTAGTGAAAGTCTAAAAGTGCTTAGTGAGTTTATTTCTTTCAAGTACAAGAAGAAGGAAGAAAATTTTGATGTCTTTTGACGTTGACATTGTACAACGAAATTTGTTGAAAATCTCAAGTTGATCCAATATTCCACAAAAAATATTCAATTAGATTGTATGTTCTCCTATATTAATATTTTTGGACTTACCACTATTAATGTCTTTTCATTACCAAAGAGTGGAAGAAGACACCATGGTACAATATTTTGGGATGGTTGAGGGAATTATTAATGTTGTAGACAATTGGTTGTAGTGGTGGATAGAGATGAAGGATTTTAAATGTTCTCTTGGATTTTGACTTCTTTTTCCTTTGGTGGAGATTTGAAGTGTCTCTTCAATGTTAAAAATTTATCATAGGGCTAATCATGTACTTACTTAACAAGTATTTGTTTATAAGCTCAATAAATAAATAAAAATTATGTTCTCATCTATAAGGTTGACGTGAATTAATCAATGCCCTATTGATTGCAAATTGTGAATAGGGAAAGATTCACTGTCATTGTGGATAGAGAAAGAACCTTCATAATCATAGATTCTTTTGGTAGTAATCATGTACAAGCTAACTATCAAATTTTGATTGAAGATTCTATTGGCAATAATCATGTATAAGCTACCTATAAAAGTTTGATTGTATTAAAGATTCTATTGGTAGTAATAATGTACAAGCTACCTATGAAAGTTTGATTGTAGATTATTTTGGTAGTACCATACGTGAAGGTCTAATTGGACATTAGAGTGCCTAATTTTTTTCCGTGAATTGAGGGTTTCTTGCTTATGGAACTATTTGTTTTAGGATTTCGACATTCCAGTATGAAAATTCTCTTGTGTTTGGCAGATTTTAGGTTTTCATGTGTAAAATAACCTATCATGCAAGGCTTGAGGTATGATAGAGGTTTCTAGATATATTCCAAAAATTAAGCATGATAAGTGTTGATTTTTGGAATTTTAGCATGATAACTAGACTTCAAGGGAAACATAACCCAACACATTTTTTTATATTGAAAACTAACATTGGATGAAGGAGATACAAACTCAGAGGGGGGCATTTAGAGTGTCCATTAGAAACCACGTGCGAACAAAACTTTGGACCCCCTATATACTTTTTGAATTTTAAGTAAAACAAAATTTAAAAAATATGAATAGATTTTCCTAATTTGAAAGTTTATGTTTTGAATTATTGATATTTTTATTTGTTAATAGTAATTAGTTACAAATTTTTGAAGTAAAAAAATACACTGTAAAACTGAAAAATAACTTTCACACCCCTATATTATATAAGAAATTTTTTCTAAAAAATGAACAAAAAATTCCTAAAATTAACTCATTATTGAAAGCTCACTTTGAGTTGAATATTGGCTCAATGGTCATCTAAATGTATCCTCTATAATTATTTGAGTTGAAAAACATGCCATTTTAGTTCATTTTCAACCTCTTTTAGAAAACAATCATTTCATATTTTATTTGAGTTGGAAATTTTGGCAATAGAAAGTTATAGTTATTATTAAACAATGTTCAAAATTTTAGGTTGAAATTATAGTTTATTAGAAACCACTTGTTCGCACGTGGTTTGTTATAGTAGAACTAAGTGCACCCCCCGAGGATACAAACCTCCAAAGTTGTAGCCATCAAATGCAATTTGGTGAATTTAAATCGAACCTATTGGAACTTCAATTGGCTTACAAAAAAATAATACATCTTCGATTTATTTGAAAATCTTACCATAAGAGGTTCATAATCTCAATCAAGGAGAATTTTGCCATTGTGACATGTTTGGATTAGTTAACCCCTAAACATCACACAGGTTCAAAAGTGTCCTCACAAAGTTTCAAGTCCAATTCAAAGTACTGTAACTTTTGCATTCAATGTCCAAATTCAATAAAACTTGTTGGAGAATTTTGCTCTCTCTTCTAGTTTGTTTACCTTAATTGTGTTCTTATAAGAAACGATATGCAATTCCATTGTTATTGTGGCTGTAAGAACTAAAAAAATCTTCAAATATCAAACATCACGTATCCATATAACTTAGATTAATGTGAAATCACATTCTAATTGAAAGTCATTATTATTATTATTTTTTAAACTCATAGCAATCTCATCAATATTTATTTTCACATATCATTACTATCGTTTTTTGGTGACATATATCACATTGAAAATTTAAATTCTCATGTTACAAATATTAATAGCACAAAAAGTGAGGGCAAAGGTATTGTTTTGTAAAAAGAAATTAAATAACTATCAATCCCTTCTCGTCATTAACTGAACAAGTACTGAAAATCTTATCATTGCAAATAAGAATCTCATGATTGTGCTATTTTCCATTTTTTATAAAATATAATCTAAAGTATGCAGTGATGGAATTGAAGTATGAAATAATAGAAATGCAGAGAATGTCAAAGAAAAGAAAACAGAAAAAAAACCCTGTACCCCATCAATATAGTACTAGTTACTTACTAGTAACTTCTTCTTAGGTTGTACCCTTAAAAAATTTCACATACAAGGTGAAAATACCATAAACATCAAAATAAGCCATTTTCTATTTGAAAATTCATGATTTTCAATTATTTGTACTACAAAAATGTTTTTTTTCTAAAAAGAGGTGCCTCCAAAACATTTTTGTAGTATTAGGAATTGAAAATCATGAATTTTCAACAAAGAATTTAAATTGTTTGGTAACACATGTAATTGCTATGAATTTTCAAAGTGGAACTGTCTAGGTCACTCAAACCATCACATAGCTTGGTCATAATACCAAAATTTAGAGAACCAATAGTAGTTAGGTATGGGAACAATTTAATGGTATTTGGGGGGACACTTTCAATGGAAGTCTAATTTGTCAAGAATGGGTATACAGATGGGTTTGGGTGTTTTCACCTTACTTGAGACCTTCAAGATACAATCACTGAAAGATAATAAAAATAAATAAAGTAGATATTAGCTTTTATCATTATTTTTAGATTAATTCTAAGTTCGTCAATTCCATTAGCATCTAAGGGGGTCCAATAACTAAAGTTTGCTTATGCAAAGTAGTACAATCATTAAGTGTAAAAGTTATGCACATTATTAGTCTTTAGGAGCACTTACAATTGTGGGGACAAGGTAATTGCATCAATTTGTATAATATACAAATAATATTTGTAATAATTCACAAATTCACAAGTAATATTACAAATAATAAGCATAGTACATATTCTATGCTTTAACATATTGTTGTACCTAACACACACTAGAGGATATATAGGAGTAACTTTCTACTAGCCTAAAGCAACAATCATTTGCAAACACAATAGGAGGCTAAATTGTATGCATAAATTTCTTTAGATTTTGTGAGTAATTTTGCGTAAGAAATGGCATGTTGTATTGTAGTGGATTCTAATGTCTACATCATAGGGAAGGGGATAAATTTGAAAAATAGTTGCATCACAAAGAGTGATAGACTCTAAAATAAAGGTCATGTATGCAATTTCCTTCTAATTTTATTCACTCACATTGTGCTTTGATTTTTCAACATGAATCCTATTTTTAAAATAGGATTCTTTTTGGAGAAACAAATGTGATCTTTTGTAAATGAATAAAGATTCTCATTCCAATCTAACAACTTTATAAAATTTTACTTCATGAAATGTTAGATACTCATATACAGTTCTTGTTTTCAAAAACAAAGACATTCAGGAAATGTTTTGTCCCAAATATTGACTTGTGGTACAATTTTGCCAATAAAATATATATTATTTGATACTATTTGTGTAATGTAATGTCTATATAGTGAAGTGTCTTGAGAGAGTGATGGGCATACAATCAAGATTGAGCCATTGATTTTTGATACTTCTACCTTAGGTTGAGTTAATAAATTAGGAAAATTCTCCCATTCTTCTTGAGTTTTTTTATTACTTAATACCGTATGTGTAGAGCATTCTCAAATATTCAATGAAAATTCAACAATTATTTTTATGAGTATAGTATGCTCTAAATTTGGTATTTAAACTTGTTGTTGTAAATAAAATACAATGTTTAAATTAGCAAAAACAACATTAAATTTAATTCTTTGATTAATCAATATTTTTGAATTATTGCACATTTTGCATATATCTATGTATAAATATACCATTTATCTAAAATTTTAACAAATTGGTTTTAAAAGAGTTTTTTTTTGTGAAACTAATGCTCTATGACAATTTTCTAAGAAACATTTAAGCCTATCAATTGTTAAAATAGCTAGGAATTGTTTAGAAAAATCCTAAGTGTCTCTTAATTTAGAACCTACAAATATTATGAAATGTACTTATACATTATTCAAAGGAAATTGGCTATATTAGGCTACATTCTAAGTCCCTTTCAATTTAAGATGAAAACCTCAAAAGCTTAAAAAGAAGTCAACATAGTTTGAATTGGATGATGTATAATGGTACTTTAAATAGGGTGTGATTGTATTTAAAGTACAAATGTAGAAGAGACCGTTGAAAGCCTTAATAAAACCTAATTTTTAAATTCAAATTTCAAATTAATGAATTAGTTGTTTTGACTTTATATGGATACAATTGGTCTACTAGACATACCATGAATAGTTCTCTTGGAAGCTAGGATGAATGATCAAAATTATCCATTTCTTAAGTAAACCATTATGTATGGTCCTCTTACATTGTTGTATTATGGGAGCCCATTGTAGTAAAATATTTAAGCCTATCCAAGCATCCAAGTAAAAACTTTAGTCTAAAAAAGTTCAATTGACATTATCCCTTTTACTATAGAAAAAATGAATAAATATAAACACCCTTCAACATCCATTTGTCTTTCCACAAAAAAAATTAACAATACCTTATGTATTAAGAAAGGGCCAAGCCACCAACACATTTTTTTAGGCACCATGGGGTCAAATTGCACCAATTGAAACTAAACCTAAACATTGAATCATTTGTTGTCAACTTCAAATGATTTCTTGTAAACTCTTCAATATAACTTAACTTTGCAAATATCTTTCACTTAAAACTAGAAGAGGTATAGAAGAAGGTTAATTCACCCTTTCACTTGCTTGGCATTGAAGAAGATAGAGGATAGGAAAATGTTTCAAAAAATTGATTTGTATCTAGTTTTTAAGTTTTTTCAAATGACGTAGCGCTTACTTGGAGATTTGAAGAGTTATATTAAATCTTAATTTTGGCTCAAAGTGTTCAAAAGTAAATTTGAGGTGTAATTTCACCATTAGAGGTTTAAAAGGGCTAGACTTTCTAAATATTTTGTAACTTAAAGATTAAAAGTACACATTTACTACATCACAAGCACTCTTTGCACCCCTCATGACTATGGGCTTGTTCTATGTTGCTAGAATCCATTGCGGATTGTGCATTGTGGACTCATGACACTTTTTGTTACATTAATATTTTTCTGACCTTGATGAGTGCATCAAAGCCCATGAGTGGTCTTTCGGTTCATGACAAACTTTGTCATTGTGAAAACTAAGGTTCGATCTCCCCTAGTGCGCTTGAAACACCTCGAACTTTTTGTGAGGTGAATTCAAGCTCATTGATCCACCGTTTTCTTTTTGCATTTCATGAAGTAACATTTTGTGAGGTTTTAACTTGTTTTTTTTATGTGACTAATTTATTTATTTTACACATACAAGTTTGAATTTTAAAAATAGGTTTTATTAAAGATTTCAAAGGTCTCATCTACATTTGTATTTTTAACACAATCACACCCTATTTAGAATACCATTGTACAATACATCACCTAATTCAAACTTTGTTGCCTTCTTTTCAAGCTTTTGAGGTTTTCATCTTGAAATAGGAAGAGACTTAGACTATTGCCTATACAATTAATATCCTCTAAATAATCTATAAGTATATTTCATAATATTCATAGATTATAGATCAAGAGGTACTTAATAATTCCTAAACAATTACTAGCTATTTTAAACAATTACTAGCTATTTTAACAATAGGTCTAAATCTCGGGAGGTGCACTTAGTTCTACTATAACAAACCACATGCGAACAAGTGGTTTCTAATAAACTATAATTTCAACCTAAAATTTTGAACATTGTTTAATAATGACTATAGCTTTCTATTGCCAAAATTTCCAACTCAAATAAAATATGAAATGATTTCTAGAAGAGCTTGAAAATGAACTAAAATGGCATGTTTTTCAACTCAAATAATTATAGAGGACACATTTAGATGACCATTGAGTCAATATTCAACTCAAAATGAGCTTTCAATAATGAGTTATTTTTAGGAATTTTTTGTTCATTTTTTAGACAATTTTTCTTATATAATATAGGGGTGTGAAGTTATTTTTCAGTTCTACAATGTATCTTTTTACTTCAAAAATTTGTAACTAATTATTATTAACAAATAAAATATCAATAATTCAAAACATAAACTTTCAAAGTAGGAAAATCTATTCATATTTTTTTAATCTTGTTTTACTTAAAATTCAAAAAGTATATAGAGGGTCCAAAGTTTTGTTCGCACGTAGTTTCTAATGGACACTCTAAATGACCCCCCCGAGGTCTAAATGTTCTTAAAAGTTTGAAGATTCTTTTGACAGTATTCTTCCACAAGCTACTTGTTAGTGTGGTTGAAGATTTTTTCGGCAATGATCTTGTATAAGCTATTGTGTGAGTGTGATTGAAGATTCTTTTGGTAGTAATCATGGACATGCTACCTTTTCAAAGTGTGATTGAAGATTCTTTTCGTAGTAACCATGCACGCTTTACCTTATGAGACTATAATTGACAATTCTTTTGACAGTAATTGTGCATATGCTACTCAACAAAGTTTGATTGCAGATTTTTATGAATGATGTTATAATGGATTTGCCATTGTCTATGTCTTGTAACCATTGTTGGATAAATGAAAGGATGATTTACTATCAATTTACTTTAAGAACAACTAAAAAGTTTAAAAGAAAGGTAGGGATAGGAAAGCATTTGGAGTCAAGGAGTGAAAGTTTGTTTGAAGGATTTGTAACCCTTTAAGGACAAAGAATTTATAATAATAATCATTTTCATTTGTCATATTGTAGAATGCATAAATTAAATGCCATAAATCTTCATATCACTAGATTGAAGAACATTACACAAATGTCTTAGTTCCAAAATAAAAATATTAGAAGTTAATCATGAATTACTTTGTCTTTCAAGGGTTAAAAGATTATTTCACTAGTAGAAAATTGTGTTACAGTCAACAAAATCTGGAAGAAATTCGCATTCACTGCAACGCAAATTTTTGAAAACTGTGTTGTTGTCAATGAAAATGTCATCTAGATTTTGTTGATTGTAACACAATTTTCTACTAGTGTTTCAAAGGTTATCTTTTATGCTTTGAAAATAAAGGACATTGATTGATATAGCTATAAGTCAAGTAGAGTCAAGTCTAATTGCCATTAATAGACTTGAATGTCAATGGATTTGACATATCAATGGCAAATAGACTTGAATGTCAATGGAATTATTATTGTATTAATTTTATAAAAATTTAAAAATGTATTTAATAATTTGAATTAATTTGAAATTTATTTAATGACCTATAAAATATTGTTGATTTTTTTCCTAGAGAGAATCTTATAAATCATCTCCATGTCCTAGTTCAATGAATTATAAATTATAAATAAAGCACTTCAAAGATATATTCTTCTTTTGATTTTCTTAGATTTAGAGAGTCTGTGGAAGATTAAATTCTTTTAATTATGAAGATTTGAATTTCAGTTGTTGATTACAATGTACATTGTTGCATTGTGAATTAATGTACAATGAAAATCTTGAAATTTAGCAATAGAAATAATAGTGAAATTATTTGTATGTTTGTGAAAATAACAAAAGAAATTAGAGCAAATATCAATGGATTGGTGACAAGTAGAGTTGGTACATCAAATGATGGACGCATGAAAGAACTCCATCGAGAACTCCATGATGTTTGGATGGAGGTAGCTTGTCTTATCAAGATAATAGTGGAAATTTTGATGGAGAGAGGCAAGTGGGCAAATAACTAAATCTCATTTTATTTAGCTTGCAATGACATAAAATATTGAAAATGTGTGTCAAAATCAAGGATTTGACATATCAATGGTATACATACATAACCAATTTTGCATAACAAACACAAGATTCTATCTATGTCATTGTATTATTCAAAAAATAGCATGTGAGTACATGACTCACCATGCATGCAAAAACTATATGCAAAATTTGGTCGTGATTTTATTTAAATCAACAAATATTAAATGGAAAATTTGTCACTTGCATAGTCAAATTTGCCTCAATAATTCAAATTTAACACTCTCTAGTTAAAGGCTAATTTTGATAATGGAAAAGTAAGTATATTTAATATGGTCTCTCTTCTTTTTACGTCTCTTTTTTATATTTGTCAAATACGTGTATTTTAAAATGTTGTACACATGTAGATAGTGGACTACATTGGATACACCTTCCTTAGATAGAAGCTTAGATGTTAGTCAAAAGATTATGTGACATCAATTACACAATTCATTTGATTAATTTCCATTGTAATGATGAATCTGCTTAGTTTATCTAATGAATTTTTTTAAATTTAAGTCTTAACTTATATAGGGTCCAATGGTCCACTCTTCAAATTTTCAATATCTATATGGTCCTTTCTGAAAGGAGTTGCACAACATTCCTTTGAAAAAACATGATTGAAGGCATATAACTTTATAGCCAACAAAGGGCACCATAGGATATTAAAGCTATTAGTCTAAAGCATCACAACCATTTTAAAATTATTATTAGATCTTTAAAATTTTCAATGTGAATTTTTTTATCATTATAATGGAACTTCATGTTATTTACTTGATTTTAATTAGAAGGTTATAATTATCTTCTTTATCTCTAGTTTTGTAACTCTAATGAGTCCTTTGTTTGAAGATTTGGGTTTTGGAAATTAAATTTATTCTATTAGAGTAGAAATATTTCATCAACTTTTCAAACTCATGTATCTTCAAGACATGATTGAAGCACAAGGGGAACAACAACAGCTAGACCAATAGTAAACTTTTAGAGTAATTATATTGTCTGTGTAATCTATCTTAATTTACACCATCAATTTGTCTTATGTAATGGCAACTAGTGGTCACTGAAACAAATGGACTTTTATTTAATAAATTGATTTGTTTTTTTCTTGTTAAGACTTGCTTATAATGACTAGTTGTGATTGAAAATTTGAAAACAATTAAAGAACATTGTTACCCTCAAACCACCTTAATCTAACTTGTTGTGAAAGTATTTTTTTTAAATATCCTGTAGACTTGCTACACTATCACTATAATGACTACATGGTACACACTTATTACAGTTCAAACTATTTGACTATTAATATGACCACTACAATTAGTACAACCCATGTGGTAAGTTGGGAGGTCATGATGTAGTTGTTAATTTTTTGGAATATGGTAACAATTCATGAAATTTACTAATATGACCTACATCTATAAATGTAATATCATGATCATGATAATTTGTATCTAAGGAACTAGTTAGTTGTTAATTGTGACAAAAAATAGAGTGTAGGAGAATTAGTCCACAATCTTGAAAAAAAAATTGACACTGATTACACAAATCAAGACTTGTAAAGATTGTAAGGTAGGGGGTCCATAAACAATTTTTGTTCTAAGTGCACCCCCTATCTAAGAAAGAGTGATATGTTCCTTGAAATATCTATTAATTCCTTCGTCTTCAAATGATCTTCTTGTTGATCTCAATTGTTGTTCCAAAATGATCTTTCTATTATACTCTCTGATGTTGAAAATTGGTCAAATTCAGCTTTTGATTTCTATTTGGAACTAGCAAAACAACTATCGAAAGACAAATGAAATGAATAAAGGGGTCAATCAACACTGTTTGTTTTAAATTTGCATTTCTTTGAGTGTTGCCTGATTGAAGGAGATGAAGCTTTGGGAGGTCGTATAAAGGTATAAAGGTATAAACATGGTCTTGGGCCTATATCAACTACCCACAAGATGACACCTCACAATCAACAATTAAGTGTCCATTAGTGCTCTATGAAAATGCCCCCAAAACTTCACTTTTCAATACTCCCAAACTGCACTTTGAAAAGGGTTTGAAACTCAATGTTTCTAGGACGCTAAGAGTGCACCTAACTCTACTTACAATACAAAATGGATTTTAAAAAATGTTATTTTTAGCTTTAATCTCCAAGTGTTTTGTCTACAAAAAGATCATTTGAGGACAAAAGGAGTACTATCATTGAATGAAATAGGTAGATAAGGAGACAATTCACGAACCTCCTACCATAATTGTGTTGTTTATAAGAAAACAAAGTACTCATTTGTATGTAATTCCATTGTTGTTTTGGCTATGAGAACTAAAAAAATCTTCAAACATCAAACATTGTGTAGCCATATAACTTAGATTGATGTGAATTAAATCACATTCTAATTGAAATTCATTTTTGTTCTTTTTGTAAACTCATAGCAATTTCATCAAATGAGGGCAAAGGTGTGCTTTAGTAACAAGTTTTTTAATAACTATCAATCCCATCTCATCATTACTTGAACAAGTAATGGACATCTTATCATTGCACATAATTTAAAAATATGATAATTGTGCTATTTTTCATTTTTGATGATAAAATCAAATCTAAAGTATATAGTACAGTATGAAATAATAGAAATTCAAAGAATGTCAAAGAAAAAAAGAAAAAAGAAAAAGAAGATCCTTGCACCTCAACAATATACTAATTACTTACTAAGGTAGACAACCTATGACCACCTAGATTTGTAATTGAAGTATCTTTTGTAATGTGTTGATTATTGACTATATTTTTCAAAGAATGAATTAGTTGAATTGAATTAAATACAAGAATCATATTAATTTGATAAGAATTTGAATTGATATGAATTTTCAAACCAATTTTTTTTAAATCATTAGTAGGTGGGTGACATGACCATCTTAAAAAGGTTCAAAAATCAGTGACCTAGGATCTTCATTCTGCTTGATGAATGTTATAAAAGCACAAGTTGTACATCCTAAAGGCACCTCTTTTATTGAATAAATTTACAACTTATTTTGACAAGTATTTATTCATAATTTGCCTATCTAAATCCCTGGGGAGGACACTCCCTATGTTTTAGCAAACTACGTGCGGCGGAAAAAGTAAAACAAGTAATACACCTTAAAATTTAATTTCTTTTTCAAAAAAAAAATTATGGATAGATTTTACTACTTTATAAGTTTATGTTTTGAATTATTGGTATTTTTTTGTGCTAATAGTAATTAGTTATAAATTTTTGAAGAAAAAAGATACACTGTAAAGCTGAAAATAACTTTCACACCTCTATATTATATAAGAAAAAAAATTTGAAAAATGAAAAAAAAATTATATAGAATAGCTTTCTATTGAAAGTTTATTTTGGTTGAATATTGATGCAATAGTCATCTTCATGTGAGCTCTATAAATATTTTAGTTGGAGAACATGCCATTTTAGTTCATTTTTCAACCCTTTCTAGACAATATATCTTATGTTATTTGGAATTGAATTTTTTGTCAATAGAAACCTTTAGTCATTGTTAAACAAAGCTCAAAATTTTAGAATGAAATTATAGTTTATTCAAGGTGAATTACATGAATTACTTTTTCCACCGCCGCACGTAGGTACCCCAAATGTAGTGAGAGTGTCCTCCCCTAGTCTAAATCAACATTTATTGAACTACTTCATTATCAACCTTCAATCGTCCATAAGTACATGTGAATTCACTATCATTGTTTGAAAAAAAAACTAATGGTAAGTCCAAAATACATTACTTACACTTTGCATAAATAGGTGGGAGATTGGCGGAAATAGAAAAATCCTATAGATGGTGGAATTAGGTGACTGAAGGCAATAGACTGATTGACTCTAGTTACCTATTCTGAGGTTGTGACCTTGAAATTTTCCACATGTAAGGTGAAAACACCCTAAATTGTCAAAATAAGCCACTTTTTTGAAAATTCATGATTTTTAATTACTGCTTCTACAAAGACATTTTTCTTCCTAGAAAAAAGTGCCTCCAAAATATTTTTGTAGTATTATTAGTTGAAAATCATGAATTTTCAAATAAGAATTCAAAATATTGGATAAGACATATAATTGCTATGAATTTTCAAAGTGGAACTCTTTAGGTCACTCAAACCATCACATAGCTTGGTCATAATACCAAAATCTAGAGAATCAATAGTCAACCAATGGCAATTAAGTTTGGGAATGATTTCATGGCACTTTGGGGGATACTATCAATGGAAATTTGGCTTGTAAACATTGGATACATTGATGGTTTGGGGTGTTTTCACCTTACTTGAGAACTTCAAGATACAATCATTGAGAAGTAATAAAAAAAAATTTAAGTATATCTTAGCTTTTGTCGTTATTTTTAGATCAACTCCATTAGCCTCTAAGGGCCCAATAACTGGAGTTTGCCTATGCAAAGTAGTACAATGACAAAGTGTAAAAGTTATGCACATTATTAGTCTTTGGGAGCAACTGCAATGTGGGGATAAGGTAATTGCATCAATTTGTAAAATTTACAAATATAGTGTATATTCCATGCTTTGACATAATGTTGTACCTAACATACATTAGAGGATACATAGGAGTAACTTTCTATTGGCCTCATGCAACAATCATTTCCAAACACAATACAAGGCTAAACTGTATGCAAGAATTTTTTTAGATTCTATGAGTAATTTTGCTTATGAAATGGCATGTTGTATTGTAGTGAATTCTAATGTCTACATCATAGAGAAGGGAAAAAATTTGAAAAGTAGTTGCATCACAAAGAATATAGAGTTCAAAATAAAGGTTATGTATACAATTTCCTTCGGGTTTTGTTCACTTGCATTGTATTTTGATTTTTCAACATTAACCCTATTTTTAAAATAGGATTCTTTTTGGAAAAACCAATGAGATCCTTTTGAAATGAATAAAGATTCTCATCCCAATCTAACAATTCATGAAGTACTTGAAGTTCATGTGTATGCAAAAAAAGTCATTCTATAATATTAAGCCTCATATTAAGCTAAGTGTATGACAATCTCTAGAAGGATTAATTAACCCCTATAAGTTTAGAGACTATGTTTTCACAAAAATCGCTCCAAAACTACCATTTCTAATACAAGCACCAAATTTCAAATGAAAAACATTTTTGGACAACCATAGGATCTTGCAAATATATGAGCAGCTGTACTTCACAAGGCCACAAATGTATGAAAAAATGTCTGAATTGGTGGTTATTCTTTGGATTCATTCTTCAAGTTAAGTTGGCTATATCCTTGAAATTTTTTAGATAATTTGGAATTGCACAACATATTGGAAAAAAAATAGTAAGTAGAAAGAAGTACAAAGTGATTCAAAACACTAAATTGTTAAGAATGTAATTACATACTTGAAAATTTCCAATCCCAATGGTGGTAATGTAGTAATAAATAGCCTACATTATGTAATTTTATTATTTTCAAAAAATATTAAAAATTGTGTTAAATAAAGGACTTCAAAGTTTATTTTTGAGTAGGGAATCCATAAGAACCTAGTTTCAAATTTTAATTTACAATTTAGGGAATCCATCTAAGAAAATTTAGGGCTACCTCTCGAGTATAAAAAATTACATATCATGCAATTTAACTTTTGAACCATGTAGTCAAAAGTTATGAAAATTATTGGGCCTTAAAGCCACTCCTGGGGCACATGTTGTGTGAAAATTTCAGCAAAAACAACAACCTCCATTCGTATTCAATTATCCAAAATTGCTATGTTGCTTAAAATATAGTTTTGACCTTTAAGGGTTAAAGGACTAAACGTCCACCACTAGATCTTTTGTTTTTGTTTAGTATGGATAATTTTTATTTATTTATATAAATTGGTTTATCATATATCATATTATATTATATCTCAAACAATATGATGTCATTTTGACCTAATATCTAAAACTAACCCATCTAGACTCTTACTCAAAATGTACACTTTTAGAACATAAGAGTCTAGGGTCAATTTTTCAAAAATCATAGTAAATAAAGAAAAAGTCTTATGTTATGTGGATATAAATATTGATGAGATTGCTATGAGCTTACAAAAAACCCAATAATGACCTTCAATTAGAATGTGATTTCACATCAATCTAAGTTATATAGATACGTGATATTTGATGTTTGAAGATTTTTTAGTTTCTGCAGCCAAAGCAACAATGGAATTGCATATGAACAAGTACTTTGTTTTTTAAGAACATTGCAATTAAGGTAGGAATTCCATAAATTGTCTCTTTAAGCCTACCTACCTCATTCAATAATGATAATAGATATTTTGAAGAACATGTCATTGATTAATTTTCTAGATAGGAGATGTATGTAGAGTCCAAATTGTTTATAGACCTCCTACTGTAAACTCTTTATAAGTCTCAAGTGATTCTTGTAATGGAGGTAGAAAATAATTTCAAGATTGTGGATTGCTTCTCCCACACTCTACTTTTGGTCACAATTATCAACTAACTATTTTCCTAGATATTGACTATCATGGCAATGATATTGAGTTTATAGATGTCGGTTCTATTTATTTAGTAGATTTTTAGTAGAGTTCCTTGAATCCAAATATTCTTAGAAATACAAGCAATCAAAATATAAATGGAAATATGTTTTTAAATATTAATTAAAAATACATGTCCTTTGATTTTTATAAATATCCATTAGATGCTAAATGATGAGGCAAAATATTTCATGAATTGTGACCATATTCAAAAAAAATAATAGATACATTAATTAGAACCTCTTCACTTACTATATGGGTAGTACTGTAGTAGTCATATTAGTAGTCAAATAGCTTAAAAGTACAATAAGTGTGTACCATGCAATGATAGTGTGGCAAGTTTGTAGGATATTTAAAAAAACACCTTTACAATAGGTCAGATTAAGATAGTTTGAAGTAACAATGTTCTTTAATTGCTTTCAAATTTTCAATCACAACTAGTCATTACATGCAAGTACTAACAAAAGAAAAAAAATTCATTGATTAAATAAAAGTTCATTTGTTTCAATGACCACTAGTTGATTACATAAGACAAGTTGATGGAGCAAATTAAGATAGATTACACAAACAATATTACTATTCTAAAAGTCTACCATACAGTCTAGTTGTTATTTTTCTGCCTCATGCTTCAGTCATGTCTTAAAGGTATATAAGTTTGAAAAGTTGATGAAATACTTTTAGTCTTATAAAATAAATTTAATTCCCAGAACCCAAATCTTCAAACAAATGACTCATCAGAGTTATAAAACAAGAGATTAATAAGATAATTATAACCTTCTAATTAAAATCAAGTGAATACTATGACTATGAAGTATCATTATAATGATCAAAAAATTCATATTGAAATCTTAAAGATCTAATAATAATTTAAAAATGGTTGTGACGATTTAGTTTAGTAGCTTCAAAATCCTATGGTGTCCATTGTTTGGCTTTAGAGTTCTACATCTTTGATCATGTTCCTTCAAGGGAATGTTGTGCAACTTGTTTCAAAAAAGACTATATAGATATTGAAGATTTGAAAACTAGACCCTATATAAATTAAGACTCAAATCTAAAGTCTTTCATTGAACACTAGAAGAAACTCGTGTTTTAGGTTACATTTTGTAATTTTTTAAAACGGATTTTAGGTGACGTCTATTGCAACATGCCCATGTTTTTCGTGAACATACAAATAGTCTCACTATTAATCCATTGCTAAATTTCAAGATTTTCCTTAAACATTAATTCACAATACAACAATGTACATTGTAATCAATACTCGAATCAATAACTGAAACTCAAATCTACATAATTAAAAAAAGTTCAATCTTCTACCTTCTAAATCTAAGAAAGCCAAAAAAAAGAATACATCTTTGAAGTGCTTTATTTATAATTTTACAATTCATTAAACTAGGACATCAAGATGATTTACAAGATTCTCTCTAGGAAAAAAATCAACAAAATTTTATAGGTCAATAAATAAATTTCAAAATAGATTAAATTATTAAATATATTTTTTAATTTTTATAAGATTAATACAATAGTAATTCTTTTGACATTGCATTTCATAAAAAGTAAATAATTAATGCATAATGATGCCAAATAAACTTGATTCTACTTCACTTATAGCTAGGTCAACCTATGACCTTTCTTTTCAAAGCATGAAAGATAACCTTTGAAAGATATATATAGAGGTTCATAATTGGCTTCAATTTTTTAGCAATTTTGAAGAGTTGATATAGAGGTTTCTATCTCTTGAAATGTTTGTATTTTGG
This sequence comes from Rhytidiadelphus loreus, assembly GCA_947034895.1. Lineage (NCBI taxonomy): Eukaryota > Viridiplantae > Streptophyta > Bryopsida > Hypnales > Hylocomiaceae > Rhytidiadelphus > Rhytidiadelphus loreus. The sequence goes on from OX344761.1 coordinate 32,135,736, forward strand.
AACTAACCCATCTTTGCAATGTTTTTCAATCTAATGATATGAAGATTTATTGCACTTAAATTATGCATTTCACAATATGCTGAATGAAAATGGTTATTATCATAAATTCTTTGTCCTCAAAGGGTTACAAATCCTTCAAACAAACTTTCACTCCTTGACTCCAAATGCTTTCCTATCCCTACCTTCCCTTCAAACTTTTTAGTAACTAAATAGTAAATCATCCTTTCAATTATCCAATAGTGGTTACAAGACATTGATAGTGCACAAGCTTACCACCAAAAGAATCTTGAATCAAACTTTGTACAAGTAGTGTATGCATGATTACTATCAATGGAATCTTCAATCAAACTTTGTTCAGGTAGGCTACGCATGATTACTACAAAAGAGTCTTCAATCACACTTTGAGAGGTAGGGTGTTCATGATTACTACGAAAAGAGTTTGCAATCAGTTAGGGACATTTAGGCCTATTAGAATATTAGCTAGAAAATGTTTAGTAGTTTCTAAATGTCTTTTAATCTATAACCTATGAATATTATGAAGTGCACTTGTAGATTATCTTAATGGCATTGGCTATAGAAGCTTCGTTCTAAGTCCTTTTCTATTTCAAGATGAAAACTTCAAAAGTATGAAAAGAAGGCAAGAGAGTTTGAATTGGGTGATGTTAAATAGTATTCTAAATGTAGTGTAATTGTGTTCAAAGTGCAAATGTAGAAGAGACCTTTGAAAATCATAATAAAATCTATTTTTTCATTTGAAGGTACGCGTCAAATAAATTAATAAGTTGCAAAAAGAAAACAAGCGAAAACTTCACAAAACGTTGTTATATGAAATGGAAAAAGAAAATGGTAAAGAGAGGTCAAATTTGTCTAAAATGTCATTCAATGTATTCCGAGGTGGATTTAAGTATCTTGAAATCCACAATTGGATAAGGGACTTTAATTCACCTTATAATAAGCTAGAGGTGTTTCAAGCACACTAGGTGAGATTGATCCTTAGTCTCCACAATGACAAAGTTAGTTTGTCATGAACCAAAAGACCACTCGTGGGCTTTGATGCACTCACCAAAGTCAGAAAAGTAATTATGTGACAAAAATTGTCATGAGCCCACATTGCACAACCCGCAATGGATTCTAGCAACATCAAATAAGCCTATAGTCTACAATGGGTGCAAGGGGTGCTTGTGATGTAGTAAATGTCTATCTTAATCTTTAAGTTATGAAAATTTTAGAAAGTCTAGCCCTTTTGAGCCTTAAATGGTGAAATGATACCTTAAAATTTACTTTTGAACACTTTGAGCTAAAATTAAGATTTAATTTAACTCTTCAAATCTCTAAGTAAGTGCCAAAAAAACTAGCTAGAAATCAATTTTTTGAAACATTTTCCTATCCTCTATCCTCTCTCTATTTCCTAGTTCACTTGCTCTTCAACATCAAGCAAGTGAAAGGATGAACTAACATTCTTCTATACCTCTTCTAGATTTAGGTGAGAAATATTTGCATAGTTAAGTTTTATTGAAGAGTTTACAAGAAAACATTTGAAGTTGACAACAAATGATTCAATGTTTAGGTTTAATTTACAAAGATTTCATCAAATGTTGTTGATTTGATCGAAACTTTAATGTACTTATTTATATCATGCATTAAAGACATTCCTAACAAAGTGACCTAAATATTTGTTGGTTTTGTTGGTTTTAAGAGCACTTTGAAAAACATTTTTTGCTAATGAGAAATTTATGGTCATTGATTGGTTATTTGAGAAATAAAATTGGGGGAATATACAACACAAGAACAAATGTTATAGGAGTGCCCTACACATATATGATTATATGAAGCATTATAGCATTGAGACAATCAATAGTGTTCTATTATAAAATGTGTTTGGGATCTCATAAGTCAAAAAAGTATTTCTAAATTTTGTTTCCAAACTTAGTGAAATCTATTTATCACATTTGTATAAAAAAAAATTTGACATACAAAAATGTCATTATAATTAAATAGAATGAATTTTGTACTTATTGATTGTTGATAGTGTCAATGTTTTTCTAAATTAATTGATATATATATATACTATAATGCTTCATATAATCATATATAATTAGTGTTGTTAAAGGATTTTTCAGGCCATTGAGAGATTGTGAGTTTCCCGATATTCCCGGATTGTGGGAACATCACAAAACTAGTAGTCCAATATGGCACAAAGATTACCACGTCGAATTGCATAAATAAATATTTTTTTAAATATTTTTAAATAATAATAATGATATTTAAATATTGAAAACAATAATAGTAAAAATAATTTTTAATAATTTTTAAATATTAAAATAATAATAATAAAATAATAAAATAATAAAATAATAAAAACAATATTTTTTAAATATCATTTTTGGATTTTTGGATTTTTATTAAATAATGTGACTATCTGGCTATGGTTTACATTATTGGGAACCATGGCCGGATAGTCTCTTGGAGGCCTCATTTCTCCCCTAATGATCTATTTCTTAATCATCAATCTACCCCTTTCCAATAGACTTTCTTTTCTCCTTTCATCCTCAATCCCAACTCTTCCGTGGTATATAAGTGTTGGGTAATCACTTAAATTGTTGTCATATATTTTGACTTCTTTTTCCTTTGATGGAGATTTGAGGTGTGTCTTCAATGTTAAAAATGTATCATATGGCTAATCATGTACTTACGTAAAGAGCATTTCTTTGAAAGCTTATAAAATAAATAAAAGTATTGTTCTCATCTATGACATTGATGTGAATTAAAAATGTATCTAGGGCTAATTATGTTACTTACTTAAAGAGCATTTCTTTGAAAGCTTATAAAATAAATAAAAATATGGTTTTCATCTATGACGTTGATGTCAATTAATCAAGGCCCTATTGATTGCAAATTTTGGATAAGGAAATATTTGCAATCATTGTGGATAAAGAAAGAACCTCTGTAATTCTTTTGATAGTAATCATGCATACGCTACTTGAAGATTCTTTTGGTAGTATTTATGCATAGGCTACATGTCAAAGTTTGATTCAAGATTCTTTTGGTAGTAAGCTGTGCACTATCAATGTCTTATAACGACTATTGGATAATTAAAAGGATGATTTACTATTTAGTTACTAAAAAGTTTGAAGGGAAGGTAGGGATAGGAAAGCATTTGGAGTCAAGGAGTGAAAGTTTGTTTGAAGGATTTGTAACCCTTTGAGGACAAAGAATTTATGATAATAACCATTTTCATTCAGCATATTGTGAAATACATAATTTAAGTGCAATAAACCTTCATATCATTAGATTGAAAAACATTGCAAAGATGGGTTAGTTCCAAAATACAAACATTTCAAGAGATAGAAACCTCTATATCAACTCTTCAAAATTGCTAAAAAATTGAAGTCAATTATGAACCTCTATATATATCTTTCAAAGGTTCAAAGGTTATCTTTCATACTTTGAAAAGAAAGGACATAGTTTGACCTAGCTATAAGTGAAGTAGAATCAAGTTTATTTGGCATCATTATGCATTAATTATTTACTTTTTATGAAATGCAATGCCTTAGATTCCAATACAATTTTTTTAGGACAAAAAAGTATTGTTCATCTTCTTTTAATTTTCCTTTCTCCGAAATTGCACTTTTTGCCTATATAGTTGATCATCCAAAATTGTTATATATTAAAAATACAACGGTCAAAATTTTCCCCAATTAATTCTATACAAATTAGAGAAAATAGTCTTCACTTTTGTATGGTTAAAATTAAAAACTTCAAGTACACCCATAAGCAATAAAATATCAAAGTGAGATAACTCATTGAAAACCTCCATTGTCAAAAAGTTGTTGGGCCTTGAGGGCTAACCTATATTCAATCCACTTTTCAAATTTTCAATGTCTATATGGTCCTTTTTGAAACAAGTTGCACAACATTCCTTTGAAGAAACATGATTGAAGGCATAGAACTTTTAAGCTAATAGTGGGGACAACGTAGTTGCATTAATTTATAAAATTTACAAATAGTGCATGATTCTATGGTTTGCTTTATTGTTGTACCTAACACACTAGTGAATACACAGGAATAATTTTCCATTCTTCTTGCATCATTCATTTGCAAACACAATATGAGGCTAAATTGTATGCATGAATTTCTCTAGATTTTGTGAGTAATTTTGCATACAAAATGGCATGTTGTATTGTAGTGGATCCTAATATCTACATCATGAGGAAGGGGAGAAATTTGAAAAGTAGTTGCATGACAAAGAGTATTCTAGAGTTGAAAATAAAGGTCATATATGCAATTTCTTTCCAATTTAATCCTATTGAAAAAACATTATTTGTTTTGGAAGAACAAATGTGATCTTTTATAAATGAATAAAGAATCTCATCCAACTCTAACATTTTATGAAGTACATAAAGTTCATTTATATGCAAGAAAAGTCTACCTATGGCACCAAGCTAGATGTCATGCCAAATGTATGACAATCTCTAGAGGGATTAATTAAAGGACTAAACATCCTCTACCACAACTTTCAATTTTGTTAACCATAGGCAATCTTTTTTTATTTATATAAAGTGGCTTACCATATTCCATGCTATATTATATCTCAAACAATATGATGTCATTTTGACCTAATATCTAAAATTGACCCATCTAGACTCTTGGCTAAAATGTATACTCTTAGAACATAAGAGTTGAGGGGCAATTTTTCATACATGTATAGTCAACATTCATGAAAATTTGTTCATTCTTTACATAGGGTCCCAAAGATACATAGAAAGATAATACAAAGAAAAGTCAAATACTTCTATCAATTTCCATAAAGAACCAACAAAACTAAGACAACATAAGAGTTGAGGGGCAATTTTTCATACATGTATAGTCAACATTCATGAAAATTTGTTCATTCTTTACATAGGGTCCTAAAGATACATAGAAAGATAGTACAAAGAAAAGTCAAATACTTCTATCAATTTCCACAAAGAACCAACAAAACTAAGACAAGTTAATAATAAAAACTAAGGTAATCATATGTTTATTCAAACATTTTTAGACATGGTGACTTCAAAATTATGCCACATAGAAGTAGATAGCAAGTTCTACCTATGTGAGAGTCAAACCAATGTTAAATTTTTTAGGCCTATTTTTTTTTTCCAAAAATAGTAGTTTTTTTCTACCTATGTGAGAGTCAAACCAATGTTAAATTTTGTAGGCCTTTTTTTCCCCAAAAATAGTAGTTTTTTTCTACCTATGTGAGAGTCAAACCAATGTTAAATTTTGTAGGCCTTTTTTTCCCCAAAAATAGTAGTTTTTTTCTACCTATGTGAGAGTCAAACCGATGTTAAATTTTGTAGGCCTTTTTTTCCCCAAAAATAGTAGTTTTTTTCTACCTATGTGAGAGTCAAACCAATGTTAAATTTTGTAGGCCTTTTTTTCCCCAAAAATAGTAGTTTTTTTTTGAAGAAAACAAATAAATTTTAGTCACCAAAGGATGGATGAAAATCACTCAAAATATGGATGAAACCTTCAAGCTCGAACTACTGTAGTAAAATGCAACATTTGTAGAGGAAGAAATGAATGGCTGGTCATCACTCATTAAGGTAGGAGACTCAGAAATGGTGCACCTAAGGGCTGGTCTACCTTTTTCATGTATTTCTTTGGACGGGAATATTTTTAGCTCATTTTTCAGACAAAGAGAAATTGATGAGGAATCTAACCCAAGTGGTTTCATATTTTTCCAGAGATTTTTGAATTACTTATGAATTTTCAAACGAGTTGGGTCATAGGTCCCTATTTGTGACCCTAGATCTTTCATGAATGGTTCACTTGCAATTCTAAATAAAAATGGAGAAAACACAGAGAATGATTGGCTCTTCCAATTAATAATGTTTTCTTCCTTGGTTCATTCAATTTCAGAACTTTAGATGCACCATTTCACAACCATTTATAGGAGCCATTCTTAATGCCCGCACTGTTTCACAGCCTCCTACCTTAACTCATGCTTTTGCCATGAGAGAGATTATAAAATACTTAAAGGATCACTAAGTTAATGAGTGATGACTAGCCTTTGAAAGATGTCGACTGACCTATGAAAGATGTCCTTACCCTTTATCAAAAGAGACTTCACTTGCAATTTAGTAGGTACACGGTAGCACTTATTTCACACGAGTACCACAAGTACAGACGTAAACAACACAACCGCCACATCTCATTTTTTTTGGTTGCCAGGTACAAAGTGTTCAAAAAATAAACTCGATTTTTCTATTAGTGAACCGAAGTCCCAGGCAAGTCACAAGAATCATCCGCAAGAATTATAACATGAGGCCTTTGCACTGCGCACCGATAAGTCCAGTAAATGGGACAACCTCCTCCACAGAGCCACCACCCCTTCCAGATCTCAGTTTCCGACAGATTCTCTCTTCCGTCGTCTTGATCAATACAGCGCCGGCGTTGTCTGTTGAAGACAGAATCCACCATCCAAGAACTTCAGCTCTGCTTCGATCATCCACCAGTTCCTAGGCAATGGAAAGGAGCATGGCAGGCTAAAATGGCATAGAAGTGCTTCAAAGCTGCTCGACCTGCATCCTGGTCCAGAGTTTGGCACCAGTAGAGAGAGCCTTGTTCTCGGCACAAGTTAAGGAAAACAAACTAGCCCGACTCAGAGAGCGGAACATGAGCTATTCCGCAGACAATTGCCGGACATGTCCACACGAAGTTTGTACCACTCAAGACATTCTTTTTCCCTATTTGATCCCAGGAGAAAAAACATGGAACCCAAAAAATTGTCACTCCATCAAGCTGTTGTTTTATATTTTCACGGAATTGGTGAAAGATTTCTCGATTGTCTTCGCGGGGACAGTCTTGACCTACCTCCTCGCACAGGGGAGAGACTAGACGGTACCCCTCGATCTTTAAATGAATCTAACGTTCGCATTCGTTTGCTACTTCCAGGTGACCTGCACGGCAAAAAAAATTCAAGCGTTTGAATATCAAGCAGCTCATAATCCTCTAAATATCGAGGAGTTAACATCACTGAGATAACGTACAAAGTAATCATAACTCATTCCAATGCATGTTTGGTGAAGAGAACAGGGAATACGAAATATTCAGTACCTTGGTGGCCCATTCCCCCGCTTATGTGGCCGTAGTGACATTTCCACCTGCACGTAAGCTTCTTTTGCTGCCTGCTCAACATGCAACGAAGAGATTTAGCGAATGAGAAGAACATGCTCCGTGCAATACTTTGTTGAAAATCGTGATCAGGCTTTCATAGATGAAATGCATCAGCCATTGAAATGGGCTGAAATCGATGAGAAAGCTGCAAAGACATTCACTTACTTCTTGCTTGGCTTCGTTCCAAGTAGGTCCGCTGCCTCTACCCAACATTCGTCCACCAACCTCTACCTGACAACGAAACGATTGTCGCTGCTGCCCAGCCCCACTTGTTGGAAGTGCTTTGAATTGAATATTAATAGCCTCTCTAGTACACTGCAAGCATATCCCGCCAACTATTAGATACAGACGAGAAGTTTTTGGTCGATATACAGCACTCAGAAAGCAGTCTAGTTGATTGACCCAAGCGAAATAGTGAACCATTATTGATTCCAAATTATTAAACACCTACGCTCCTATCCAAATATGTTCAGAACATGGACACAAAAAGGTTAATCAATAAGCTACATGTTAGGAATCGTATAAATGATTGGATATAATTCCTATTACGTAAGATATGGGTACAATGGATGACTTACCAACTCCTTAAGAGCTTCAACATGATTATATGGCAATGGCTCCTCATTTGAATGATAACCGACCAGAGGAATATGCCCTGAAGTGCTTGCAATTGGACTATCATCATCCCTATCCCTATCCCTAGGCAATGGTGCAAGACCAGCCGACAAACGGGGATCCCTAGGACCACGTGATACCCGGACCTCTTTCACAGGCTCTGGCACAGCAGGTGCAGAAGGTGCTGTAGATGCCCCTCCATTCGCTTTATCTGCCAGCCAGTAGAAAAATATGATGAACTTATTGAACAACCAACTTCGAACTAGAATAATTCTTCAAACAAGTGATTGGTATCAACAAAGGTTCTTTGCACAGGACAGAACATTGAAGTGATCAACCGAACATACATAGCGTTAAATAGAAATGGTGATAAGTGCTCAAAATCAATGGGAAATTATTTCAAGCAAAACACTTACTAGCTAGAAACAGTAGAGCCGACTCGGCAGCATTATATTTGGCTTCTTTCCTGCTTCTGCCAATGCCCTCTCCCACCTTTTCACCACCAAACATGACCTGTCGAGGATAAATCACAAACTATGATTCGCGCGCAGCAGATCTAAAATCTTTACAGTCCATATTTGAAATTCTCATAAAAACTGCAGGTTCTAGACAGTCACATAGTATGTGTTTTATATATATAATATGTATATACACACACACACACGTGTGTGTGTGTGTGTGTGTATTCATTAAGACAGCAAGGACATCTACGGTAATGGGTGAAGATGATGCATTGTTCCAATCACAAAACCAAACCATGACCATAAATAACACCGCATAAACTGTAGACTTCGACTCAAATCAAATCGATTTTCCCGGAAGCTTCGCTAAAATTAGTATAGGTAAGGAAACCACACCTCAACAGTGACTCCAAGATGTGTTGAACTTCTAATATCTGTGCGATATTGTACCTGATAACCCCGCCATCAACAGTACTTAGAAGTAAACACCATTTACTGAAGCATTTGCATATTGTAATCCAATAGAAAAGTCACGAAAAGTGAAACAACCGAGTGGAAGAGACTGAATAAGTTGGAACTCACATTTCTTTTTACTTTTTGCCCTACTTCATGCAACGCGCTTATAGCATTAACAGTAACAGGTGGTCGGGATGCATTGAATGGCTCCCTAGAACCCCCTCGTATGAAAGTGGGAGTTTCCTCATCTGGCAATCACCACGACTAACTCAGACGAAGCACTCATTTCCAAATAACAATGTGACCAACACAGGAATTGTACAATTGCAGGAAAAAGATAGTCACTGCTTGAGGAAATACAGTTTTTCAACTCTGTAAAATACCTGAGAAGGAAGACGCCTCCAGTGGCGATCTACCCTCTCCAAAGAAACTCTGTTCACATTCATCATCACAACAATAAAAGTGAGACAGTCGACAAATAGAATCCTTTACTAATTTCCTGTAAAAATAATTCGAAGTGGGACAATCCGCTGCGTAGTTTGAACAGTATCTTCCGACACTCAAAAATAAGACTTTTACCTCTTCCTCATTACGTTGCCTTCTTGCTGCTTCCCTGATCAGCTGTTGCTCGCGAATATAGGGATTCTCAAATCCAGGAGGAGCAGAACGATCAAAAGAAGGAGACTCTGGTTCCAAGACCAACTCCGGAGATCTCCTATTTGGTCGGCGAGGGCTCATTTCCTCCTCCATGCCAAGCCACCCTCCTCCCGGGGCAACCACAGGAGGAATCTGGACCTGTAATGGTGCGGTTGGTGCAGCAGGTTTACTTGCGTCCATGCCATGCTGTAATATCAGTAGTCGCCTACGAGTGTCTGGATCAATGTCAGTTTCTGGAACCTCTCCTTCTTCTCTGCCCGGAGAACCTTGAACATTACCTTCCGGTAACCTAGTAGAAACAGGAACATGTCTTCTAGGAATACCTGAAGGGTAAAGCATATTCTCTGCACTTAATGGGAAAGTAACTCCATCTCCGGGAACATACATTGAGGGATCCACATTGGATGCGTCGAACTGTGGGCGTGATCGGCCAGAGGAATCTGGAACTAGAAGTTGCTGTTGTTGCTGTTGTTGCTGCTGTTGTGAAGGTAGTTGAACTGGTGGCTTGAGAGTCGATCTAAAGTCGTCATCCATAGAGAAGCTTCGGGTGTGAGTTAGCCCATTGGTACCCTGGTGGCATGGAATCGTAACTTCAGTGTAGAGTCATACAGAAATCAACAACAATCTGCTCAACAAGTCGCTTGAATGATCCAATTTCAGAATACGACACCATATTATACTGTTTAAAAAAACAAAAAAACACCTCTATCAGAGCAAGAATGAACATTGAAAACATCGTACTCTGATGTTCCTAACCTTGTAGACTAACACAATGGTTGGAAGAGCGAGGGCAATATCCTAGAAACTCACGGGTGTTTTCAAGCTCGTCTCGACTTCCGCATTTGCCATACCATCACCGAAATCCCTAACATCATTCGATGCAAAATTTGGCATTACTTCTTCCTGCATTACCTGTAAATGAGCACATGATCTGCTTAGGAGCATAAAAAGAAGAACTAGAGAAAGATGGGGGCACATATGCCGAACACAAAAGAATTTACAAGGCAAACTGTAAATTTGTTCCGCACCTCTGGGATAATGTAACTGCTCACATCAGGAGCTTTAGGCAAAGTGTGGATTTCTGTATCGAACTTCACTTCCATCATCTGCTGCGTCAATGTTTCATCCAACTCCCTGGAAGAAGCAGAAATAGTCCAGATTGTCCTCTTTCAGACTAGAAAAAAATATCCTCCATCCAAGTATAAACAGTCTCTGGTAACTTGGAGAAACATGGCGTAATGGCGTAAGATCCAGGGTATATCAGTTGCACGGGGACCAGAATGAACTTACTTGAAAAAATAGCCTCGAACATTGCAGGCAATATTTCTTGCAATACAAAGGGGTGGCAGTTCCTTCATGGTCTGTACAACAAAACGATATACACTTAATCAGAAAGATAGACCAAACTCATACTTGGTCCACAAAAACAGCAAGTATAGAAGTCAAAGAAGGAAGGACAAAGATCGATACCCCTTCAAGTAGACAGAGGAGAACAAATAAACGAATCTCACCTCTGCTTTTGGATCTGTGTAAGGCATAAATGCCTGCACTTCATGCACGCGAGGTTGATCCGTTTTTTCCCAAACGGGCAACCGATCGTCAATCACCATTGCCATCTTCGGATGACAGCAGTAACGTGGAAAACAATCTTTCAGCGCTTTCTTCGCATCTGAAATAAGAAAGCCTTTCTGTCAGATCTAATGAACCATTCTTTGACGCCAGCAAAAACTTATTGCAATATGGAAGTGCTAGACAACCTTGGACAAAACCAAGCAAACATAAGGATTGCCATACCAGACTTCACGCAGGTGACTCTTTCATTCAACTCTCTTGGATTTATGAGGCGTGCATCGGGGTCCAACAGCCGCCACATTTCCAGGGCATAGTCCCTCTCTGACATTGTGCAGATAAAAGCTTCAAATCGCTTGCGGCCTTTCGCCAACAAATAGACCTTCAAGTCCTCCCAATTTGGTCTCAATCTCACCAGTACACTTGTATCTCTCACCTGCGTAATCCAGTAAACTTCAGAAAATATATTGTTCCAACTCAGAATAAAACTTTCAAGTCTTCAACATCTAGCTAATAAATCGTAAGAGGGTTGAAAGTTTTGAGTGTTTCACTAGCGACTCTACAGACTCAATTGCAGTGAGAAAGAGACAGGTAACTGGCAGTACCGCTGGATTAATTCGTGTGAGAATAACGTTCCGTTCGGGCAGCCGAACGATAGGCCGTATGAGCGGAATTGCCCCATCTGCCACTGGAGGAACCACCTCTGACTGGGCCTTGTAAAGTTTCCCATTGTCAAACACTTGATCTGTCTTTATGTACTGTTCTAAAATAGCCTTATCTTCCTGAAAACGTTTCAACGTTGCAGCCAAAACAGGATCCTCTCGATTGACTAAGCGGCGATTCAAAGCCTCAATTCGGTCGTCAAAGGTCTTTGAGGTATTTGCCACGATGAGAGTCTCATCGAGGTCGAGTACCATGGCCAAGCAACGTAGATTCAGCATGACAAGGCAGGAATCATACATGCCTTCAACAACAACAAACCCCCAAAAGCAAGCTTCTGTCCTCCCTTCCAATATCTGCTTCTGTGATGGCAGCATAGCTACCAAGTGTAGTTGAAGACCCCCACTAATAGAAACTATCGCTGTCTGCAACCATCCACGCAGTAACACAGTTATCAGTGCAAGTTTTATCCCCAAACCCGGTGGAGGGCAAGTCATCTAAACCCTGCAATAATAAGGCTTAATAAATACTGTTAAGAGTAAGAACAAACAAGATGCATTACACAACATTGAGCACAACATCTCCATTTCACAATCAGGATACTTTTCGAAGCAATGTGATGATAATCCAATAAGACAGACTTCTGTGTAGGTCACAGAAAGATCTGTGAGTTTTTAGAAGAGGTTTAAGAGACGCAACCAAGAACATGAAAAAGTATATTTAAAACAACGCAGCAGTGTCCCTAGCATGGTAATAGTGTCAACAAGTGACACGAGGATTGGTGACACGGATACAAGACGGTGTCGTAGACGAGAGGTGAGAGCATCAACGAAGTACCTTGTTTTCATGGAGACAGGATAAGTGTAAAGCTTGAAGCGCAGGAAGATCCGAAGCTTTATGGCCTTCGGGAGGGGCCAGCTTGATCGCTACCCCAGAAGCTACGGTGTGAAGCACCAGAAGAGGCAAGCATCTTTCACTTGAAGTAGAAAAAGAGGTTATCCGAAGTTCATTCCCGTACACTTGAGACCAGTAATCATCCAGGGATTGTGGAGAAAGAACCATTTCTCCGAGGCGCTCATTCTTATGGTACAAATTTGTAAGGAATGAGTCGCTGTGGCGAGTAATTGTTGTGGCGTGGGTCGGTGAGTAAATTAAGGGCAGATCGGACGTCATTTCTGCGGCGCCGAATCGCCTGCTCTTCGCAACCACTGAAACAGGATTGTCGAATGCCAGGTTGCGATCGTCATGCACTAACTAGTAAAGCTCATTGCTAGATTCTCCATCACAGGTTTTGCGCCTCCGTCCTCAAACGACGTCTCGTGTCTCATATCGAGAACATAAAGTTCTATTCAAAAATGTCTTCGCCCGTACAAACGCAAGAGTGTCATCACATCCCGTTCACCATCGCTGCTGCAACTAGGGCTGGTGACTTCTCTCGCCGGGCTCGGTGCTTGTCAACGCTGACTCCTCGGCTCTGTTCCTTTCGCTCATCCTAATCTTTCATACACTGTTGCTTCTTCACAATCGCGTTACCCGGCTGGGCTCGGCTCGGTGCCGGTGTGCACCTCTGAAGAACAAAATTGCCAGAATGTTTCTCGTCAGCTCTCGTGCATATATCAGCAGCTGCACCTGAAAAGCGTCGGCGAGAAGTTCGATAGAGGTTTCCTGCTCTATGTTTCGCTTGTGCTTCGGCGGCTACCCCAACGAAGGCGGCAGGACTACGTTAGAGCCACTTCAGATCTGAACTTCCAGGTTGTTCTCGGCACGACAAGCGAAGCCGAACAAAAAGTTTGGAGCAGGTGCCGCAGAAACGGGAAATTTCGAGGTTTTTTCACGAAGAAATTGGGTGCGCCGGGTTTTTCAGCAGCAAAGCTCAGCTTCTGTGCCGCGGCGCACAAGGCGTCATCAAGTTTCCAATTTGTGAGTGAAAATTCTCCCCTGCGTCTAGAGATGATGATAACCAGGTTGTTCCCAAATTATGACCGGGTATCGACCTGATGTGAACGCTTGTTCTGTTCTTTGACCGGTTAGGTAAGTAAGTCGCGAAATAAGTTCGGGAACAGGAAGGGTGTACGAAGGAAAGGAAGATGGTGGCCGACTGAAGCAAGTTTATTCACTGTTCACACTCAGAATCTCCCCCTCCCTATATCGTAGGAAACCTATTGGTTGCGCCAATACATGGGCTTGTAGACAGAGAATGCTCCACGTTTTCACACATCCGTCGCTGTTGCTCAACACACGAAGCACAAACACCAGATCTGAAAGGAAGACCAGCAGAGAATAACACCGATGATGATGATAATGATGATGATGATGACGATGATACGCGATGCCCCTTCTACACCACAAAAAAGTAAGTCTCGGATTCTCTTTAAGGTAACCCCGGCTACAAGTACCTTCTCACGTTCGCAACATCCACTCAGACAGTAAATCCTTCCAACTACGCCTCTCCAGACTACCTCAGACGATGTGAGAAATTCTCGTTTCCGGAAGGAGTACACGAAGCTCAACCTGTCTCAAAACCTTGTCCCAAAATGTACCACCCGATCACTTCCAAATCTCATCACTCTCACCCGCTACAACATCTCACCAACTCTCTCTCTCACTCTCTCAACAGAGGAAGCACTCTTATAACGCTCTTTGCTTCGGCTGAAATGGTAAGGAATGCAGATACAGTGACAGGAACAGGAACAGGGCTCAAAAAAGAGCGGTGGCTAGGTGCACGCCTAAGTTCACAGTTAGTCGCCACAATGGGGCTTAGGGTTCCAATCGCATGACGCTCAACTAGGGTTCAAGCGGCATAATCAACCGTTCTGTCATGTGCGTCCGCCGCGGCCGAAACGGCACTGAATTCAGAATCGAGATCAGGCTGCAGCAGGGAGGGATCGCAACACAACGCCGGAGCGGCGCGTGAGCGAGATGAGATGGCTTTTAAAGTTGTGCCACAACAGGGGTCACACGCAACAGTTTCCGACGGCGAAATGCGCGTTGGGAAGAGGACGGCGAGGCGGAGGGTGTGGTTGGCAACGGGTAAAGGGGAGGAGAGCCGATGTGATGGAGGATTTGAGAGGATCTCCTCGGGCAACAGAAGCAGGAGCAGCAAAAGCGAAGGCGATGGGAGTGGAGAAAGAGTGTGCCGGAGCTAGGGTTTTATCAAGCCAGCAGGTCCCGGCCCCGCCTACACCGGGGGCTCCGGTTACCCAGTTTCTGTTGCCCGGCCCGGCCCGTCACTCCCCGGAGCCCTCCGCCTCAGCCCTTGGCTTTTGCTTGGATTTGCAGGCTATCTTTGGATAATTGGGATATCCATAGGTGGGATGGATACAAGTCAAATCCAGAGTCAATAACAATGTTTTAAAATTTATTTATTTCTTCATCATTTTGTAGAAGTAGCCAGCTGTTTCCTCAATAGTTACTCGTGTGCATTGCCATAGTATAATAAAATGAAAGGAAAACTAACTTTCTAATTCAAAAAAACTAAAAATTCAAAATATTTTTTGGTGTGAGTCGGAATGCCACAAACATAGTCCATGCATCCCTCTTTGTAAAGGGCTTTCCAACAGAACACCAGAACACAACCGGAGGACATACAAATTTGGAGATCTCACCTTAACATACCAAACCAAGCCAAACCAACCAACAACATAACTTAAGGAATGGATGTGATATTTGGGTGATACTTGGTGATATGTATAAGAAATTTAGGTGATATTTAGGTCAAATTTGGCTATCTATCCATACCTTAAATGAGGTTGTTTTTTATTTTTGTTTTTTTAATTTGTTATGGTGAGATCTCTGGAATGGTAAGTCCCTTAGTGACATTCTTGATACAATAGGGAAGCTCTTTGTGAAGACTAGTGCAAGGACTTTATTTTGTGGTATTTAGACCTACAATAGAAAAGATATTGAATTTCAAAGTTTTTATGAATTTTAAAATTTAAAATTGTTAATATTATTTTCTTTTATTGGTTGTGGCAACAGTACAGGGGCATACAAGTTGATATTAATCCCTAAATTCCAAAAGCCTTTTTTGAGCTTTTAGAAATTTACTCTACGGTAAACAAAAAGCCAATATTTTGATAAGATGTACCAATTTTTTTTGAATTGTAACAAACTAGACATGTTAAAGAACGCATACAAAAAGAAAACACAACAATATCACTTATGGATTGAAAGATTATGATGTTTGATCACGAGTCACCAAAAAAATATGAGGATAAAGGGCCTAACATGCATAACTCCAATTAATTTATGGCTTTTCAAAATTTCTTCTATAATTTTTTTAAATGAATTTCTAATGTCATTACCCAAAATATGTATTTGAAAGTGTTTTAAATTTAACCTACAAACATTGGTGAAGCTATAAAATGGGCTTTGAATGATTTTTTGTGCTCAGAGATGGAATTTTTTTCACCCAAATGTTTGGAGGGAGTTGTTTGAATGCATTTGCAAGAAGTGGGTCATGTTTTTGTGGCAAAGTATAAATTTGTTGTAAAATTTTGAAGTAATATGCCATAAACTCTATAAATTCTATAAGGAACATCCAAAAACAATAAAATTTGTTTTCATAATAGACTGATGGTCATGTTTGTCACCTAAAATGAGCACAATGTATTCCTAAATGGTCATATTTTCATAGCCTCAAAATTATTACTTTTTCTATTTTCTTACCTTAAAAGTACAAGATTTTAATGTAGCCACTAAATCACACCTAAGTTGTTATTTATGCACCTCAAAAATGACACTACCTTATCTAAAATGCTTATTGTTTCAATGACTCAAACAAAACACACTTAGGATTCTTGTATTGGCCATAATGATAATGATATTATTTGTGAAGTGGACACAATGAGGGTGGCCTCCTTTTATTTTTTTAATATATATTTCAAAGTTTTGAATTTCCAATCGACCATAGATTGTAGAAAATAAAGATTTTCATGGATTGATTAACTTCTAACAAAAAAAATTGTGTACTGTCATGAGTATGGTTGGACCCTAGCTATTGAAAATTGACATAGAAATTTAATTTGGAATTTTTTGTAAAATAATATTAAAATAAATTCAATTTCAATCTATCCTAAATATGATTTGACTTTGGACATTTATCAACCTCTAAGAGCCCAAAGTCTTGTATAAAACATAAATGTGTTATAAATATAAGTTCTATGACATTTTGAAGTTGGTGTCAAAAAAGGAAGATTTTACACACTATAACTATGATGATCTATGATCTTCAAATTTTAGAAATATCTATAGACGTATTTCAAGTCAAATTTGAAGCAATTTTCTTTAGAATATTTTCCAAAATATAAAATACAATAGTAATATTTGAATATTTTATCAACCATTCCTCATAGATTTTGTCATAAAATATTTTTTATCATAACAATATTTAGAATGGAATATAGAAATAGGTAGATGATTAATATCTAATATACCTTCAAAATTTTAAAATATGGAACAAATCTTTATACTTGAATTTTTTTAATGGAGCATCAACCAAGCAATGGGTGATTGAGCATTTCAAATTCACTCTTGACCTAAGAAAGGTGTGTCTATCATTATGAGAATTGTTGTTTCATTCCAAAAACTGATGTAGAAATACAAAATTTAGCTACTATATGTAACAT
Source organism: Rhytidiadelphus loreus (assembly GCA_947034895.1). Lineage (NCBI taxonomy): Eukaryota > Viridiplantae > Streptophyta > Bryopsida > Hypnales > Hylocomiaceae > Rhytidiadelphus > Rhytidiadelphus loreus. The sequence continues at coordinate 32,152,939 of OX344761.1, forward strand.
AATTATGAGTTTTTAGAATTCATGGTAGTTAAATAAGGCTCATAGATGTGAATAACAAGCAAACAAATCTTATCTCTCTTATTATAAAGCTAATGTAAATATATTTCCAAACCCAATCTTAATTATTTTCAAACTAAATTTAGATCAAATTAATTATTTTTTAAATAAAAATGTCATAGTTTGTCATGTAATTGGTTGAATCTTATTGAAAAGTGACTTAGAAATAGCATTACAACAATTAAAGTTATGATACCTATTTTAAATTTTTACTTATTATATGTCAAACTTAAGATGTGTTAGACATTTTTCCAAAAATAATTGAAGTACGTTATACGGGTAGGAATATACATAAGAGTGATTTAAATTGAATTAAGAATAACAATTATATCTTATTTTTAAAAAGAAGAAGATAAAAAACAACATTATCTATGTAATTGACTTGTCAGCATTACAATCATTTTTGCTACTAAGACCATTGAAAGAAAGACTCAATAAGTTCATGTAGAATTGTTTGTCAAGGATAATATTCACTAGCTATGCCTTTACAATATAGCTAGTAGAACTATATCTAGTAAACTCTTCATTTGTATTGGTTCATAGACTAGAGTTATTTTTTTTATAAAATTGTCCTAGTAATTACAATTGTATGCATAAATATACAAACATATAAACAAAAAAAATGCTCTCAAAAGGACTCATTTATTATACATAATAGATTTCTTTGATAAAATCCTTGATGATTCTTTTATGCTATTTTTTGAAATTTAATAAATAGACAATAATTGTATCAACAACATTGATTATATCACTAAGTGTACATGAAAAATGTTTTTTTCTTGGCAAAAAATAGTTATAACAATTTAAGCCTAGAAGTGATTCCTTGTAACTTGCCTAATAAATGTAAATTGTTTCACATTAACCCCTAACTGCCTAAGCAACTATATATGGTCAATCTAAAATTTCAGGCTCATTTTGTAGTGGGCAAGTAAATTTGTTTGACCATTTAGAAAAAATTTGGAGCATTTTTAGGGTTAACTATTGAAAACTTTCAAAAGATACATATTTGGTTGTTGAGAGGTCTCTAAAGCCATATATGTATATTAGTGGAAGAGTAAAGCTTGCTAATTTTACTTCATTTTCCAACTTTGAGCAATTTCACTTGATTTGAGATCTAAAAACCTGTACTTTTTCATTTGCTTTGAAAATGGTCCCAATGGAAAGAGTAAAGTATTTCATGATTTTCACTGTTAAAAATTTAAACAAGCAAGTGTTGATTTGGAGTTATTTTAGTGTGCTAACACAATTTGTAGTTGTTCATGTGACTTCCAATCCCAAAAAACTTTTATGTACAAATTTATGAAACAATGTGGGGAGAGGCAACAGACTAAAAATAAAAAATATACATTTCTCTTATTATAATCTCACAACTCTCATGGTGTGAACACCAATTTACTTGCCCACTACAAAATGAGCAATTTTGTAGTGGGCAAGTAAATTGGTGTGCGCACTAATAAGCAAACTCCTTAAAGATCTACATGGTTAGATTTAAAAAAAAAATCAATTTGCTTGAATAGGGATAACTATGAGCCCATGCTCTTTTTTCATAGTCAAAACATGCTTGAAAAGGTTTGGGCATTTAGGGGTTAAGAAAAGTCATGGAAGAATCCTAGAAATTGTTCTAAATTGAGATGAAATGGGAAGAAGGATTTGCTAATTATATCAACCAATCTCATCAATTTACACTAGCATTTGTACGCATACTTGTTGAGTTGTAATAGTTGTTGAAATGATCATCCTCTTGGATGAAAAAATCTGTGATTACCTTTGGAAGAACCCTAGAAATTGCACTAGATTGCAAAGAATTGCCCAGGGAATTGCCCAACTGATCATCATAGAAATGTGTTAAAACATCAAACCACAAATGACAAAATCCTAAAGTGTAATTATAAGAGTGGATAGTGGCATGGGAACAAAGCTCTATCAACCAAACGTACAAAATCTTGGTAAAATATTGTGCCAATACTCACAAAATTTTGTTAAAACATTATATTAACTACATTAGGTCTTTAAGGTAAACAACATCTAGTCAATAAAACAATGTAGGGAAGTCAGTAAAATAGATCTACAACTTTAGGAAAAAGATTGGCTCTTTGTGAGCCCTCAAGTTAGCACTTGGAACTTTGGATCTATTTTTTGCAATTTTTAGTTAGTCTTTAGATCATTTTTATGCCAAACACATAAGAAGAGAGTTATTGAAAGTTTTGGTAGAAGTCCCTACCAAAGTGATAAGAAATGGTCTTAGGACATGAAATACATAAAACTTTATGTTTTCACTTTTTCTAAATCTTATTGGTAAGTTTAAGCGAATAGTTAGTAATTCCGAGAGAAGAGGGGATATGAGAGTTAGTTAGTTCTAGTGTCTTGTTCATGCAAAACAACCATTATAAGTACGCATGTGACAAACTAGCTAAGTCATAGAGTTTAGTTTAAGATTACAAGTCATATTAAGTCAAAAATCAATTCGAGAAAGAATTGGGTGGTTGTTTTAAATATTATAGGTAACTTTGAGAATACAAGCCGTCTCTAGACTAAGATGGAGGAAAAGGGGATTGGAACATACAGAGAGATGCTTTTCTAGGTCAAAGCATGCCAGGAGATTAAATTGACATCCGGTCATCCAAGATTCCTCCAGTATCAAGAATGATTTTCCCACGGGTGGAAATTATTCAAATTTACTATATCTAGATGAGTGCAACGTGAGCATGAAACTTGCACTTAAAATCTAGGAATGTCCTAGATGTTCTCCCAAAAGTTTCAAAGTATTGAAAAATTCCATGTTGACTCCATAGGAAGTAAACCGCTTAAAAATGCATTAGTAAATCTCTAGAAATTACAAATTTTACGGTAAAATTTCACTAAAAATTAAATAGAGTTTTGTGTACTAAAAAAAAGCTCCATCAAATTTGAAACCATTCTGACATTTTCAAATATTAGAATTAATACCAACATCAAATTTTACAAAAATTTACAACTTGACGATGGGTTGATCGGCGTACCAAGAGCTAATGATATCCGAATGGAGCAAATCAAGGGTCAATTCTTACTCCTATTAACCTTCTAAACCACTCTAGCTAGACAATTTCATTCTAAAAGCACAAACTCCAAAAGTTAGAATTTTGATTTTTTTTTGTATTTACCGTGACTTAAAATTGCACTTAAAAATGGCCGAGGAAGTAGGGGTTAGGGATTCTTGAGGTTAATTGGGGTTTTCTAAATGGCACAATTGGTTTTTGATTTTGACTTATTTCCTAAAAGATAGAGAGGGGCAGCCCTTAGTTTGACTTTTTATAGTAATTTGTGATTAATCTACGGTGATTTAACATATATCTTTTAGAAAATCAAAGATTGGATTTGCTCAAGATCTCTTTGCTTGCATAAAAGCCATTTTTGGACTAAAAAAAGACAATTTGGAATTAACTTTAGATTAATTTGCAAAATATCTAAGTTAATTAGGTTAATTTCAAAATATCTTTGGAATAAGATCTTGGATTTGATTTTCCAAAGATCTATTAGCTGAATGGAAGGGATTCTAGAGATTTCCACCATAAAACAAAGATTATTTTGCAAATTAGATTAGAGTAGTTTAAAAAAATATCTAGATAGGAGTAAGAGTTTTTTCACTGATAACTTACCGTGGAGGGGCCGGAAACGAGTATAAAAGGCCCATTGTCGGTGGCCCTCATTCTCATTATCTTATTTCGTTCTTGTTGTTGCTCTTATTGTGCTACTGACACGTTGTCAGAGTTCTTTTTAAAGCCAGAAATTGGTTATTTTATATGAGTTCTTTGCACTTTGAAGGTTTAGAGGGTCCCTTCGAAGTTGGCTTGTTTTTTCTTGCTTGAATTTGGAGGCTTAAAACCCCAAAACTCTGATTTTCAAGAGTTGAGGAAGAGAAAATTCACAAACTCTATTACTTTTTAAGTTGACTTATTTTCTTGTTTGAATTTGGAGGCTTAAAGCCCCAAAACTTTGATGTTCAAGAGTTGTGGAGGAAAAAATCCCCAAACTTGATTTGCCTTAAGTTTTGCAATCTATTAATAATTATTGTGCGAACTAATAACAAATTTTGATATAAACTCTTTAAGGCGGTGAAGCTAGTCTTTGCCAAAAGGTTTTTATATCACCACATGCCCAAATTTGTTGTATAACGGATGTTTGGCTTGATTAATCACTGATTTTTGGTTAAACACTTTCATGTGTACCTCATTCAATGATTAGACTTTGATCACTTTGATCTGGCTACTCAAAACTCCCAATGTTTGGTTAATTAAACATTGTCTTGTGTACCTCCTTTGGGAATTAGAGAAAACCAAGACCTAAATTTTACAAGTTTTGCATAGGGTTGCTCCGCATGGCGGAGCTTTGACCCTGGAATAGTTGAAGTTTTATACTTTTTCAAAGGAATTGCAAGTATTTAGGTGCTTGAATCCATTTGAAAACTCCCTTTCTTTTGTGTTTGAAAATTGCCTTTGCATGTGGTGGTGGTTTGGTGCTTAATTGCATAAGAGAGTTTGAAAGGAAATAGCTTGAAATCTTAGATGACCTTCCGTTAGTTTGCTTACTTGAAACTTGTTCCAAAAAATATCCTAAAAATTAGATTAGTTTCCGTTTTTAGTTTGTTAGTTAGAGTCCCCTATAGAACTATATTAAAAATCCTTAGTCTGCTTAGTTAGAGATTGTTTTCAAAAAAATCCTAAAAAAATTAAATTAGTTTCTTTATAGTTTCATTACAAGAAAGTGCCTAAAGTAGAAATAATTCGTTAGTTGTTGTTAGGAAAAATCCCGTAAGAGTAAAGATTAGTCAACCCAGAATTTAGAACTAGTTAATTTGAGTTCAGCTGGACTAGCCCATAACAGAGCAGTGGTTTAGTTCGAACAAGGGAACCAGTCGGAGAAGAACAGAACGACGAGAAACCACCCCAGTCTGCTACATGGCAGCACAACAGCGAGGTAAGCCAGGCCGGATCTGAAGTCGAAGGGAGCTAGGGACCGAGAGCATCCCCACTACAATAGTGAGTTCCGTATCCCTAAAGCTTTAGGGAGAGGACCTCATATGCAAATAGAGATACAGAAATTTTATCGCACCAACCTTTATCCAAAACCTGTGTCTCTAAAATATACAGATTTCTGTAAAATTCTTCTCCAGTTCTGTATTTAGAGCATCCCCACCAACGTGTTCTCCATCCCCAAACTTGGGACCTCAAACTATTCAACCTTGACTTTATAGAGATGAGACCTCGCGAGTTCTCTATATGAGCTCCAATATAGGGAATTGGGCCCAACTTTTAGCGAGTTCTCTATAAATTTGGGGTAGAGATCTTGTTTCAAGACTGGTGCGCGCAAGCTTCTGTATCCCCATCTGAGGTCCTCTCCCTAAATATTTAGGGATACAGAATAGATTGGTGGGGATGCTCTTAGAGGCTCATATAGAGAACTCGCAAGGTCTCATCCCTACTTGAGGTCCCAAGCTTAGTAAAGAGTAGATAGAGAAATGGAAGAGCTAGTGGGGATGCTTTGAATGCTAGCCTTGCTAGTTGGGGTTTCGAGCTGAGCAAAGGAATCAAGGTTTGGAAACCCAGTCTAGGAGCTGAATCCAGAGCTAGAGCTTGGATGTCCAAGGCTTGATTAGAGTGTCAATCTGAAATTTTGGTGAAATCCCACATTCTACCATCAAATTGATACTCAAAACACAAGGATTGGTTGAGGAGGAGAACATACAACCAAACTTTGAATTTCAAGCACCAAATTAAAGCAACCAACAAACTTAAGTCTCCACATCCCTCACCATCTTCACAACTTGAAACACAAAACATGAGTAGGAAGAGAGTGTTGTAAGGAAGGAGAAAGGAGGGGGGGGGGTGCAAGAAGGAAGGAGGAGACTCGGCTCAATTGAGTATTAAACAATAGTTGTTAGAGAATCAACACTATTGAACAAATTCCTTCATTCTTTATTCTTTGTTGGTTAGTCATTAATTAGATTCTAGGTGGTTTGTTGGCTAGTTTGAGTTTTGTTTTATAAATAGAGTCAAATAGGCCTAATAGAGTCAAATAGATAAAACAAAAACAAAAACAAAAAAACAAATATCAAATGAACAATTAACCAAATACTAACAATTAGAAAAAATTAGATTTTATTGGATTTTATCTTGTAAGTTAAGTTTTGAGGTAATTAGGTAATTACAAGCCCAAATAATTAACCAATTATACCAAAATTTCAGAGATTAATTAGGAAGGAGGATAAAATCAACAATATCAACCAACAAATCAAATTAAAAGTGGAATTTGAATGGCGTAGGACATGGAGATCAAAGGACCATACAAGACCATCCGTTTGGTGATTCTCAAGGAAGGAACAATTGAGAATTTCATAGGAGAGGTGAGTCTAATTTTGTTTTGTTTTTATTTCTTTTAATTAATGGAATGTTTTAATTAAAAATAACCAATTAAGTTAGAGTCTTAAACTTATAATTAAAAATTTAGAAAATTATAATTTAACAAATAACAAAACTTAGATTAAAAGTTGTTATGACCTTTGTCACAATCTCTGATGGATGAATTCATTGAGAGATAAATGATTGATGATTGGTCATGTTGACCAAAGATGGATGATTGATGACTAGTCATGTTGACTAGAGATGCATGATTGATGATTGGTCAACATGACCAGAGATGGATGAATACGATGAAGGATAACTAATTCATGATGAAATGTGAATTAGTTGATAAGCAAAAATTGATTGAAAATAGACATCTCTCAGTGATGGATTTATGCACTGGAGTTCGGCAACTCAAGTTGGATGACAAGTGCAATGGATAGACATCTCCAGACGATGGATTTGTGAAGTGGAACTTGGAGTTAGACAACTTCAAATAGAAGATCAAGATTGAAGGAGATAGGAATGGATACTTAGATTACTTCTAAGTATAACTAAGACTATTACTTTAGTGGATGGTTCTAGATAGAATCAAGAATAGAAAGCTAAAGATAGAAATAAAGACCTAGTCTTTATTTGATATATAAGATAGAGCTTAGGGGTGAGGAGTCTCTCTCTTTTGGATGAGGATTGATCTCTCTCTATGGTTGGGTGGTTTGAGCTCTTGTGAAACGTTATGTTAATAAGTATATTTGTGTCTTTATTGTGCTTCCATTGTTATTTGAAGTTACGGATAATAAAAGGTACATAACATTAGTATTTAAAAAAAATTCCTTGTTGGAAAGGTAAATTCTTGTATTTTCCATAAAAACTTCACAAATCCTAAAAAGAGTAGTTTAGATCAAAACCCATCGTTAGATTAGAATAAACAACCCGTTAATCACAAATCTTTTGGAATTATCTAAAGAATATTTTGTCTAAGCATCTTTTAGAGAATCTAATTAGAAATCCAAAACCATGTCCCATCTGAAATATCATTTATTTTTTAGTGAATTAATAGTGGATGAAGTTTAGAACCCATCTTGACGAACTTCTCCAAAATTAACTAAAAATAGACAATAATTTATGATTAGGAAATAGACTTAATTAGAAAGTCAGGGATAAGATTTGGACCAAAATTGACTTAATTTACTATTTTAAATCAATGGATGAAGTTCTTGAGGCTTTTTGAGGCTTAAATTTCATCCTTTGATAACTTTTGAAGGAAAATTCCAAATTTGACTTACTTGACCACTTTAGAAACCTAAAAATAAAATCTAGAGATAAAATTAGAGAGATTTGATTAAAACTCATAAAAATCCTAAAATTAGAATAGTTAATCCAAACAACCCAAACGTACTAACTTTTAATGATATTTAGTGATTTTTAAGACTTCTTAGGAAAAAATTACATCATTTGAGTGTCTATTTCTTGGAAGGCATTTATTTTGATTACCCTAATATTTCTTGATTGAATTTGCCATTAGAACCCGTGTGTTCCATTTTAGCTCAGGGTGTTGTTAGAATCGCCCACACTCTCAGGGTTGGGCCACTCTCAGGGTTGGGCCTTGAGATAAAAGAAAACTAAAGAAGAGAAAGAAGAGAGTGAGAAAAAAACCCAAAAAGTTATCACCAAAGCTTTAAAGCCCTACTAAACCTTCAAGCCAAAAACTACAACAGTTTAGGGTAACATCAAGAAAAGACTTCAAACCTTTGATATGAGATCAAGTAGATATACTAAAAGATGAGAAAAGATAGGTGGACATCATTAATCTAAATTTTCTAATTAGAGCCCATCTTATAGAATATTCTTAAATAATGTTTACGTGCACTAAATCATCCAAACATGTCTTTTTCATGTGTCTCAAAAAATCTCCATCACTAATAGAATGAAACATGTCAGCTTCCATATCAACAAGTGAATAGTGGTATTTTATGCCCATACCAAGTCTATTAATTGTCCACTTATTCCTTTGCTAAATTAATACAAATAAGGTAATCTTTTGTTGATTAGGGCTCTTGTTTCTAATAGTGCTTTTAGCATTATAATTGACACTATGTACTGATTTAATGGCAAGAATATTTCATCTTTTGGAGATTCTATATTACTTGGGTATAGAGAACTTACATTTGCAACAAATCCATTGGCCATTCAAATGTGGTCAATGGACTTTGAGCCCTCTGGAGTGAGTTTTTTCATCCACTCAGATTGAGCCTCTACTCCATTGAAAACATCTTATTCGGTTCATGCATGCAAAAAATTTGAAGCATATAAGGGAGTTTATCTTACTCGAAATCACCCTACATTACAATGAGGTCAAGCTAGTAAAATAATAATAATAATTTTTGCCAATTTTTGATGAAATCTTGTACACTCAAGATTTATAAAAATATATGAATAGTGAAAACTTAGAGCAAAATATGAACGATATGTAGAATTTTTTTTTAAACTTTGGCTTTGTAGATTGAAAGATTTTAACATTTAAAGTTAAAAAAAAATGTTTTTTTCTCCTTGCTCAATATGGTTAAAAAGGTTTATTTTCAATTCTAGAAATCTAAACAAACTTTCTAAATGAGAAAAAACCTCTTCTAAACAAGCTACTTCAATTGGTGTAGAACAAGTTGCTCAACTTCCTTTAGTAGCCCAAAATTTTCTTGGTAGCAAATAATTAGATTTGGGCACTCAATGAAAAAATTTCAAAATTCCCACAAAGAAAAATATATGTCCACACCTTGTGTCATTCATTTAGAATTGACTTTGTGTGTACTTTGAATGAATATCATAAGTATAGGGTAGGGTTAGCACCTCTTTGCCAAATATTTATTTTTTTCTTGAAAAATGATGTTTGGCAAATGCTTAAAATAGATATTTTCCAATATTAATTTTCTCACGATAAATTTTTTTAAAGCATTTTTTCCAAAATTTTGGCACCTATTTTTAGAATTTTTTCCACCTTGCCCTACAACTAGAATAGTTGATCCTTTAGGATATAAATTTGTACAAATTAAAATTATAAAGAATTACACTTATTTCTAAGAAAAATTATGATGTCACTTATTTAGTATGTCACATTAATTTGTGACTTCACTACCATAGGTGGACATTAAGCTACCTTTAGAATTTCTCATTTAATTTTTGTGTCGTAAATGAGCTCAATGACTTGTACACTATTAGTCATATGTTTTTGTGTTGTGATCTTTCTCAAATTTGTCTTTTTGTAATAGGTTACATTTATCTTTTTGACTCTAAATGTATATACAAATGATGAATATCATTGCTTGAGGTCACTTTTAGTGAAAAATATTTAAATATTTTGAAGTCAAATGGTTTTGGAAATTAATTAGCTACTTTGTCAAATCTAAAGAAAATTAACCACAAAGGAAGTCAAATATTGGAAAAGGTACATGTACAATTTGATCCCATGCCATCCAAATTCATTCCTTTAACCTCATAGCAAAGCATGGACACTACGAAAAGTAATGAGTTCATTGAAGGTCATAACTATTACTTTCCTATGCAATGGAGAAAGTGTTCAACTTCCAAGATTAATTGAAGGGTTGCCCAAAGTTAAGGCATACAATTTTATAATTGCCAAATAACTTATCAATAAAAATGAACCACCAAACTAATCCTTCTAGTTTAACCCCTAAAGTCCCATTGTCCCTACGAGGGACAAAATGGATTTTGGGTAGGCTCTTATGATCTCAATTTTTACTGAATTTTTTTTTAAACTTTCTCATAAGATAGATAAACTTATGAGCTCTACAAGAATATAATTTTTATCCCAATCGGTGCCTGGGAGAAAAAGCTATGCCACAATAACCTCAAAATGAAGGAGACCGGGCAGCAAAAAAAATTCTCAAAAAATTGAAATAAAAATTGAAATATTTTTTTTCTTGTAGATTATATTTTCTTCTAAATTTGAAGATTTGATTCATTCCATTTAGATTAGTGATGTGAAAGTTATTTGTTTTGCAGGCAATCATAGCAACTTTTTGAATGAATTTTTTTTCTTCCACTTTGAATGCTAATATCTTTCAATCTACACGGTCAAACATCACAAAAAATTTATCACGTGATCTAAGACAAATTTAGAACAAGATCATACGGTTAGATTCTAAAAATTATTTAAAAAAATTATTTCATAGGTGAACGTAGCAAAAGTGATAGTTTTGAGTGGTTTTGGCAAAAAAATGGCCTTGGGACTTTAGGGGATAAAATAATTACTTGGCAAAAATGTATCAAAGATAACCTCATGCTACAATAATTAAAGTTTATGATACAAGAAGAACAAGCTACATGCAAAGATATCTTTTTCCAATAGAAAAACACAAAGGTGAGCTTAACTTTTAAAGGATGTTGAAACATTTGCCATCATGATAAAGATATTTTTTTTCAATAGAAAGTGAGCTTAACTTCTAAAGGATATTGAAACATTTTTTTGTCGTGGTGTATATTGTGCATCCACGGTTGCTATTACGTGAGCCTAGGATCTTAAGCCCATGTTATAGGCATCTTCCATAGTTATATGATGTTTGTATTATAGGTGTCTATGTTGTAGGTACCTATGTTATAAGCACCTTCCATGATAAGTTGTAGGATGTTTATATTATAGATGCCTAATTATATTATATCTATCTATGTTTTAAGCACCTTCCATAGTTATAGGATGTTTATATTATAAGTATGTATGTTAATAGACATCTCCAATAGTTGTAGAATACCTATGTGCCTAGGCTGGAGGCTTGTTGGCTCACATTTCTAGGCTCACATACTAGTACCGTTGATTGTGCATCTTAGGATAAGAAGATGTATTTGAATATGTAAGAAAGTTTCAATTGACTTGAATTTTCTTGTGAATTCAAAAAATATCAATGGAAATGTTATATAAAATTAAAGATATCTTTGGACTTTGTTGTGCAATTTTAAAAAATGTTGTAGTTATAAACTGACAAAAAGTAGTGCAATTTTGCATATTGTAGTTGTAAGATAGGTTCGGTGGAAAATAATTTAAAAAATAGGTGTCAATTTTTGGAAATTTTATTTTTTCCAAAACGTTTTTTTGTATGGTAAAAAAAGAATAGTGGACAAAAAAAATTCTATTTCTAGCATTTATCAAAACTTATTTTCTCCAAAAAAATTATTTGGCAAAGAAGTGCCAACCTAGACCAACACTTTCAATTTATTGTCACTTTGCTATATCATAGAACATGGAAGGTAGGTCCATATTACTTACAAAATTTTGCATTTCATAAATATGTTAGTTGCAAGGGTGGTCATGTATTTGCTTTTGCAATAAACACTACTATGTCCTATGTTGTTCACACAACCATTAGTATGTCATTTGTAACTATCACTACAAAAGTGACAACTAAGCCCTCTATTATCTCTTTTTATACCCATTTTTCAATCCTTTAAAGATGACAAATCATTTGTAGCATTGACGTTTAATATCATGTGTTCCACCAATTTTTGTATTGTATATATGTTTTTAAAATTTTATTTTGCATATAAAAATAGCAAAGTATTGGCAAAGTTAATTTAAAAAATAAAAATAAAGTATCATTAAATATTTTTAAAGAAAAAATAAAAGTAAGAATATTGTTTCAATGTTGGTGTGGGCTAAGTGTTCTATAACCTGATAGGCTTGATGGATGTTGAGATCTTGCCGTCATTACAAACATACATACAAACAATCATCTATTTTAATTGTACAGATTGCGTGGAAATATAGTAAATTATTTATAAATTTGGACAACTTACATCAATTTTTGGTGCAACTATTCTCAACTCATGCTAATATCCAATACAATTGTTTTCCTTGTCACATATGGATTTCTGCACATTTTGAGGATTCCATTGGTTCTTGATTTCCTTTGGGGTTAACATAGAGCAAAGTTTTACCCTTCAGCCATCTTGTGATGGAATGCCTTGGACTTCTAGACGGAGCTTTGTACTCCCATTTCCAACAATGAAGATCAATACAAAATAATTCTAAAAAAAGATGCCCAACTTTTAGAAAAATTATCTTTTGTCAAAAAAAAGATAATTGAAATGGTAAGAAACAAGGATTTTGAGGAAATACTATGAATTCTAGTATCTTTCAAAGTCCATTTTCCAACTTGAGCATAAAGAAAAAATGCCAAGCCTAATAGTTGGATACGATCAATACAATTGGGACAACAAAAAGCTCTTCCCAAAATGAAATTTATATTAAAAAATAAAAAAATTCCCATGTTTTTTTTTAAAGGGATTTTTATGTAGAAGTAATACAAATCTAACACAATAATTCTAGTAATAGCCATTTGCTTAATCATATTTTTTGAACAAGGATGTTTTCTGAACACGGATGTTGAAATTAATTATCCTACAAGGATGTGTTGAGTACTATAGTATGCCTTTTTATTTATATTTTTTTATAATGTGCCAAAATGGCAACATAAAATGTTATAGTGGTGCTCCAAATTTCAACATTCATCCACATATTGGATAGAAAATATCACATTAGCACATATCACATGTCCATAACAAAAAATTTCATGGTTTGTTGCCATTTTTTTACCCCTGTCCCCCCTTTTTTTTTCCTGGTGCAATCTGGTACTAATATGAAATAAAAAAAACCCAACCCTGCTGCTGTCCAGTAGGATAATAAATCCCTGATCTGTTCAAAAATCAAAAATCAAAAATCAAAATAGGATAATAAATCAGAGCTAACCAATCAATTACCCCCCCAATAAATAAATAAATAAATAATAAAAAGATTCTCATTCAAGTCAAATCGTGGACGCTATCAGCTGTCTCAGTCTCTCCGATAGATCGCCGTATACTACGGACGCCGCACAAACCCCCAAACAGTATTCTCGGTGTGTGTGAACAGAGACAATCCACTTCGGCACTTCGTCGTCACACACATCGTCTAGGGTTGTATCGAACAAGACCTCGGAGGGGCCTCCGCTTGCTTCATCCTCACGTGCTGCCATTACCTCCGATTTTTGATTTGTACTCCCGCCTCAAAATTACGTCGCCGGATTCTCGTTTCCTGCATTTCTCTCGCCTCGCCAGGTTTGTGCAATTCTCTTCTCTCTGCAATGTCGGTACGGTTCTGAATCGATAGCGGTTACTTCTACAGACAATTTTTTTTGGTAGCGATGGTTTCTTTTTCCGGTTATTTTTGGCTTCTGTGATTGCGTTTTTGCTTCAGGTTGAGGCGATTTATTTTCTGAGGTTAGAACGATGCGCGTATGCCGTGGTTTTACGTTCTCTTCTTTCATTGAATTTTCTGTTTTTGATTCTTTTTGTGTCGAGTTTTTACATTTGTTTTCCGGCAGTTTTGAAGTTCTTAAGGTCTCTGTTCGAATGGTTAAGTGATTGGCGTGGTTTAGGTTATGAAGAGAGTATGAAGTAATGTGTGATGGTGATGCACTGCGCGGTAAAAAGGGTGAGCGTACCGGTATAACGGTGTCGGTATATTTTTTTCAATTTATTTGGTGATTGAATGAAGAAGTGATGTGCGTGGTTCGGATTTTTGTAGAGAATACAAGAAGTGCGGTATGTGATCATGCACTGCGCGGTAATAGGCTGAGAGGAGAGTATAACGGTGTCGGTAAGGGAAGGACGTGGATGCAAGAGCCTTCTTCGCCTGTGAATATTGGTTGCCGTGGAATAACCGTCGAGAGAGTTTGATTTATAAGCGAGATATGGCTTTCACGCGTGACCGTGATTTGTTCAAGACGAAATTGTGTACGTTGTACTTGCAACGAGGATCGTGTCCGCGCCAGAGCTGCTCTTTTGCTCATGGAGGTGCGGAACTCCGGCGAATGCCTGGTGAGGCTGCTCATTCTTTATTATTCTTAACTTGTAGGTTATTATCATCATCATCGTCTTCGTCTTCGTCTTCGTCGTCATCATCATCATCATATCACATGGACATGTTCGCGCTGAATGTCTTTGAATGGCTTCAAGGTGGCCGAAGAATTCAAGTTATATTTATTTAATATTTTGTAAATATAAGCGAGGTTGCGTATTCTGGAAACGGGCTTACCGATAGTGAACTTATTCGGAAAAAATCTATGGGTAGGACCGATCGTAGGTATCTTTCAGAACGATCCAACAGGTTAACGAGCAGAAATCGACTGTGATTTATAACGGCTTTTGCAAGAACACATTACAGGAAAGTCGGAAGTGCACCTTGGAATATACTCATGGTTTGCATCATGGTGCTGTGAGTGAGCAGATGTGCTCCGGGTATGTTTACTTGCAAGGAGGGCCATTCTCAGGAATATTTCTTCATTTATTGGTTGTTATATTCGTGGGGGCTGGGGGGGATCTTCACTCTCCGTCAAAAGTCTATCTGTCAGACTGTCTATCTTAAAGGACCCGACGACATATATTTTTATTGGTGATGATTATGGTCAATTCTCTCCAGCTTGTCTGATATTGACTATGTCCAATATCTGGACTTGAGGAGTTATATTATGGAAGGTGGCTTTACGTCGGAGGTTGCACACTCCATAAATTCAGTCATGTCATTTTCACATCTATTGGTAAGCCCGTTTTCATCAAGTGCTTGAAACTTGACATAATCTCGTTTTCGCTCAATAGTTTTGAGGGTCAGGAATTGAATCTATATGCGAAGTTTGACGTGTTGTCACCATTTTTAGGGCACTTTGACCCCCGCGGTGTTGGTGTAAGGAATCGATTCGAGCGACACTCCCCATTGAATCGGTTCTCGCGATCTCATAGCCAAGAGAGAAGAGGTCGTGGATTCCGCAGGTCACCTCTTCGAGACAGCGGTAAGCTATCGTGATTTAACTTGATGTTTCGTTGTATTCTAATTTTAATTTTAATTATTTTTAAATGTCTTAAATTTTTTCCGCTAAGTATGCCGTTTTGAACCCTACAGATGGTTATGTTACTATCAATTTTCATGTTATTTTGCACTAGGTGAAGGTCCTTGTGATGTTTCTTCAATCGGACAAGTTCTTGGTATCCTTGTGCATTCCCATCTATTGAGCACCGTTTTTTGAAGTTTAACGCGATGTGGTTAGTGGGGAATTATGTACAAGTAATGCGATACTCATGCTTTTACGTTATCGCTTGGGTTGCTGATGTGGAATGTGGGTCTGATTAGACCATAGTCGTTCACCAGCAAAGCGTAGGAGAAGTAGATCGCCTTCTGCTCCAGAGCTCTCCGAGTGTAGAAGGTAGTCTACTAATGCCAAAGACTTTTACTTGCTTTTACAAACGTGAACCTGTGCACTCTGTAAGTTTTATAGCGAACTTTCTGTGGATTTTAGTGTTGGATTAGTTTGCTTGGTTGTTTTCTGGTGCTCTTGCTCAGGCTTTGTATATCTTGCCATATTTAGAAGCTAGGTCTTTTGCAGATATCGCAGCATCAAATTTGAAATTTACTCAACTACTAAACATAATGCTGTAGTCTACCACTGTTGGAATTTGGCACAGTTGTAGGTGGGAAATCGAAATATTATATTCGGTATCTCGTATTATTCTTGTGAACATTCTTTGGGCAAGATCTTTGGATGCCCAGGGTGTAATTTTTGGTGTCTTATTGCTCTTACTTTTGGGGTGTCTGTATCCAGTGTTCCGTATCTGTGAAAATGCTACTTATTTTGATCACGTTGCACATGTATCCGTGTTACCAGATGTCATATTTTGTGCTCTTAAATGATTTCACTCAACCATGATGTGGAACTGGACTTAGGAGGGACAGCAAGAATGCACGTATAGAAGCAAATGAACCGCATTTGAGTGATGTCTCAGCCGAGGATCTCGGAACTGATAGTCCTGGCGCTGACAAAGATGTAAAGGAATCTCGATTGAATAGGAATCAACTTCGAGACTCCCTTGAAGAGCAGGTGTTTATTCAATGAGCATTTTACTTCTCCCTATTTGCCCTTGGGTTTGCGATTCGATCTGGTTAATGTCAAGAGGCGGAAATATGCTTTGTGGTGCGTAACGGTTTCAAAGAGTGGCAACAAATCTGGAGAATTGTACTTACTCAAGCGTGCTGGACCGGATGCTTTGTTTAGCATGATGGTGTAGATTGTCTTGGGTATGACATTGTTGGAGAGATGAAAAATCTATGCAGATATGGAGTTAAACATATTATCGCAGCTGAAATCCTTTGTGCACCGTGATAAAAACAAGGGGTTAAATGTCCATTATTGCTTCTCCCTTCTATTGACCACTCTATTTGTGGTTCTATTGATGATCGCCGTAGGTATAGACCTAGTCTGTAATCTCTGTGACTGAAGTATGCTCAACAAAGTAACAGCTTAGTTAGGAATCTTTCAGGACATTGGAGCATATCAATTTAAGAGTTCTAACTTCTGAATCGCTCGCAATGCAGTTGGCGGAAGTGCAGAGCGAAAATAAAGTTTTGGTGGAACAGAAGACCAAGCTTGAGGTAACAATGGAACACACGATTATTGCTAATTTTCGGTGTTTCTTTTAGGACAGGTTATAGCTGTGAATGGCATCAATCGTTCAGTAGTACATTTGTATTTTGCTGTGGTGGTGGACCGAATGGGATCGATTGCGCGCTGTTTTGACTTGTAATTGGTACTCTAGTGCCGTGTTTCAACATTTCAACATCACCTGAATGGATTTGTTTTGGTGGATTTGGACGATTCTAATCTGAAGGTTTTTGTGTTTGTTCTCAGCTTGTATTGGAGAGTAAACTGCATGAGACCACGGAGTTATCTGATAAAGTTACAATACTGGATGAGAAAGTAGCAGGAGTGCAAGAGGATTGTAAAGGGTATCTTCCTATGTCTTATGCTTCACTTGTGGACACATTTGGTTCTTATTTTGTCTATTAACTCGCAAAGTATTGTTAAACCTCAATTTTCCTCGCAACTGTCTGGTTTATCGTTTCAGATAGTGCACAAATCTCTTAAATTGTTTCATGTCAAAATTCGTATCATTTAGATCCTCAACATAGTGGATCGGTCATTGAAAGGTATGAGTTTTGACGCTCTGTTGACAATCATGTGAATATGGGGTTGGTGGTTTTGTATCAGGTTAGCTTCAAAGACACGAAAGCTTGTGAAAGTATTTAAAGGCTTTCTTCGAGCGCAAGAAGACTTGAAAAAGTACAAATCCATTTTATACATTGCTTTACAATCGAGTCTAACACTTGGTTGCCATAGAGAGTTGTTGTATTCTCTGTTATAGATCAAATACTGCTAATAATCTACGACTCGATCTATGTTGAATTTTGACGTTGTTTGGTTGGTTATCATGGATATATTATTGGCATGTATGCTTGTTGGCATTTGAGTATTTTCTGAAGGTAATATGGTTTTTATTTGTCAGGGCACAAGCCAAGTTAATAAAGCTTGTGGACGACGTTATTGTGGAGTCATATAACAAGAATATGGACCTCGACAGTATGAAAGCCAATGCTGGAATGTTTGGAGATTATTCGACTGCACTTGATGGTTTGTCCACTTTCTAATTTGAAGCTATCCAGAGGTATTTATTCTTGTGCAACAAGATCTGGTTTGCCGGTTCAACGGCAGTGCATGTGGTTCTTTTGGAAGAAACTATCAGCGATGCTTGATCTATTCAGGAATCAGAAAGTGCTGGAGATTATCAGTATACTCATGACGTGATGAGTATTGTTCTATGCTACTGTTGGTAATGGTGCGTGGAAATGAAGTTCTTTTTTTTCAATGATGCAGGTTCATTGGTGAGTAGAAAGGATGCCAAAGCTGAAACCCCACCTGTGATTGAGAATCGTCCCATGTCCCAGATCAGTGATTACAATGTGAATACAGTGCACCAAGCAGGCATGACATCAACAGGCAATAACAGAGGTAATTGTAGTAGTCTTGTGCAGACCATTTCAGGCGTTGATGATGGTTACGGTCATATGTTTGCTTAAGGATAAGATTAGGATCGATGGGAGCGGCTCTAAGATTGTTCTTGTGACGAAGATTGTCCGTTTGCCCCTTCTACGTGGGCATTATCAAATTTCTTTCTGCAATTGGAATCAGTCTGTTTTTCTTCTGTTGTACGTGTCTCCACTATCAGAGTGATGATTATATGACCTTGGTCATGCAGTAGTTTTTGTGATGCAGTTGCAATTGTTTTATTTATTTATTTCATTCTTAACACTATCCTTCTTGTATCTCGCTTTAGGAATGGTTTTTCATTTTCAATCATATATTTAAGAGTTACTTCCGTATTCTCTCCATGTGACTATTTATTCCTTTCTATAGAAGTCCCCTTATGGTCATGCATGAAGTCCAAATGTGACACTTGTGATTAATGAACTAATGGGCATTGTTGGGATGCAAAAGTAGCATTTTCAAGATGTGCAAGTGATGCTTTAGGAGTGACTTAGTTTTTACAATAGGATCTTGTACCTTTTGGGTGTAAATTGTTAAAGGACATGATTATTTAAATACCTTGATGTTGTGGCCATTTTAGAACATTCTGCTACCAATGTAGCATGGGTCTTTAGAACTCTATTGAAGCACCCAAGAATAGAGTCTAAAGAAATCAATCATCTTTACTATGAGTTAAGAAAGTATGGCTACTTCATCCTTTTGAAAGCACATTCTTTCTAGAGACTTGGGTTTTCTTAATCTTGAAAGGACATTGAGGCCAAAAAGTGGCCTATAAATGACTTGATTGTTCAATATAGAAACAAAGAATGCACCTATTGGTTCAATAATCCAAGCATTTTGGTGACTACCTTGGTCATGGGGATCCACATCCTTGAAGGGTTAATCTATAAATGATGCTATGGCCAGTTTTTGGTCAATGAATCACAAAGAATTCTTCTAAGTAGGGATGAGAGTGCAACTATTCATCTTTTAACTTTTGTGCGAAAAGGGAGACCTTCTACAAGAGTTTGACTTCCAATGATCACTTTTGGATTTTCTTAAACCAATGGTTCAATCAATATGAAAATGAATGATTTCTACAGTCACAAGTTAGTCCTTTAAGGGTTAAAGTAAAATGAGAGATTCATAATTTGGTTAATAAATGTTATTTTAGGTGAGAAAAATGATCATTGACCTTTAAAGGACTAGATCCATTGTGAAAAGGTCAAACATCATATTTGAGCTAAATTTAGACTTTTGAATTATATTCAAATGTCAATCATATATTTTTAGTAGGTAATATTATGGATTGTCTATCATTAGAAAAAAAATTCAATTCATTTCATAAAACATTGTCATTGTTATAATTTCAAGTATAGTAAAAAGTGAATAAATTAATAAATATAGCAAAAAAATTCAATTAATTTGAATTTTTTAAAAAAAAGTACCAATAGCAATGGAGATTGGTGTGAAGACCTATCAATTATTTTATATTTTACACCAAAAACACCCTTGTTAATGAATTCCAAATCAAATGCCACAATTAAGTTAAACTTGTCCTTTCATAATTTATGTAATTTGTTTTTAATATTTTTCACTTGTGAAAGAATGTATTTTCTTTATATATTAATCATTTTAGAATTTTTGATATCAAATTACGAAAATTATCAAATTATTGTGATTTAAAAAAAATAAAAGGTGGAAATAAATTCTAATATGTATAAGAAAAATTTCAGATTTTTACCATACATGAAAGGTACAATGAAAAACATAATTTGTAATATAAATTGAAAAAAAATCTTAAAAGAAAAAAGTATAAATGAAAAACACACGATATTGTGCAATTGCAA
The DNA here is from genome assembly GCA_947034895.1 of Rhytidiadelphus loreus. NCBI lineage: Eukaryota > Viridiplantae > Streptophyta > Bryopsida > Hypnales > Hylocomiaceae > Rhytidiadelphus > Rhytidiadelphus loreus. The sequence continues at coordinate 32,173,117 of OX344761.1, forward strand.
TAGTTCTTTTAATTTGGAATTTTTTTCAAAATTTAAAGTAGAGAAGAAACAAAACTTATTTAGCTTCATTTTCTTAATTTAAATCAAATTGTCAAACTGGTTATTTTGAAAGTGAAAATTAAGGTGCATCCACTTTAGGAATGTGCGGATCTTTAGGGAATAAGGATTGTGCTTTGCAATTACCTTGTGTCACTTATAAATTTAGGTCAACACACTTTGATTTCTTTTAACCCCTAAAGTACCATTGTCCCCTCGGGGGACAAAATGGATTTCGGGCAGGTTCCTATGATCTCAATTTTTAGTGAAACTTTTTGAAAATTTCTCATAAGATATGAAACCTTATTAGCTTTGTGGGAATATAATTTTTATTTCAATTGGTGCCCGGGAACAAAAGTTATGGCATCTTAAGCATAATTTTCACGTCACTGGGCAGAAAAATAAATCTACAAAAATTTGAAATTAATTTTTTAATTTTTTTCTTCTTGAAGATCATATTTTTGTCTACATGTGAAGCTTTGATTCATTCCATTTGGATTAGTAATGTGAAAGTTATGAGCAATCATGTTTTTTGGGCAATTTGACCATCTTCTTGAAAAAATAACTTATAGAATGCAATTTTGAATGCAATTTTCACAATTTCTCAAAAAGAATTGTTTCACTAGTAGAAAATCTGAAATTTCTGTCATTTTGGACGTGTTCTTTTGGACAAAATCTAACAGAACTTTGTCCAAAACAACAGATTTCTATTAGATTTTGTCCAAAACAACGCGTCCAAAATGATAGAAATTTTAGATTTTCTACTAGTGTTTGACAAGGTAAAGTTTTCTATTTAGAACAATCTTACCGTTGAGATTATTGTGTTCCAATACCATTTTAGAGCTATTAGTGATTTAGTTTTTCTTTCAATCTTCGACCTACTTCTACTTAACAATTTTTTAAAGAATGAAAATCAAGCTTGTGTTTTTTTCAAATTTTTTTTCTAGACTTTCAACTCAATTCTTCAACACAAAATATTTTAAATTCAAGGTCCATGGTGCAAATTTTTTCCACAAATGGCATTCAAAGTCATCTGAAATTGCAGGCCAATGTTCAAAAAAACTTTCTTTTTTCAACTTTGAATGCTGATATCTTCCAATCTGTACGGTCAAACTCCATGAAATTTTTACCACATGATCCTCAACTAGTAAAGTACAAGATCCTATGGTTAGATTCTAAAAATAAGTATTTTGTTTTGTTTTTATGGATGAATGCAGCAGAATTGGCAGTTTTGAGTAGTTTTTGACAGAAGAATGGCCTTGGTCCTTTAGGGGTTAAGCAAATTCACACTTTGTCATATGAATAGAATTTTAGTTGGTATTGTTTCTCCACATTCAATCATGCAAGGAAAAAAAATCATTGGCACACAAGGTCATATTATAATTTTCAGCACAAATAGCAAGTGGCATATTTTAGTAAGGTGCATATATCACACATTTCTTCTTGAATTCTACTTATCTTTCATTGAAATTTTTTATCCATATTCCACTAGGGAAAAAAAATCTTTGACATTACTTGTTAATGCTCTATAAAAGCAACTTTGATAACTTGCTATTGTCTTCTAAATCTTGCTATATCATCTTAATATTTTCTTTAAAAAAAATTTAATCCTTTTATATTTTCAAGTTTTCTTCTTACTAAGATAAGAATTGAGGAAAAATTGAATGATCATTTTCTAACCATCAAACTAAAATAGGTACATCAACTTCACACAAGTTGCCCATTTTTTTTGAAACAATGTTTTTTTATTTCACCATCTACATTTTGGCCTTGAATGGCTACCTACCTTCATCCAAAAACACCACAAGGTTTCAAGAACAACCAATAGATGTTGAAGTGTTATTCAAGACAACCAATGTGAGTAATACAATTTTGTTCTTCTAAAGGGTATCTATTTAAAGGAAGTCTCAAGAGCATTAAAAGGTCCCCTATGCTTTCAACTATGAAAATTTACAATAAAATATTGTGTAAGTATTAGAAAATTATGAAATAATTAGTGTTGGCTAAAATATTTACCAAAAATATCATCATTTGAACAACATAATTAATAGGAGTATAGATAGTGTCGATTTTTAGTACTTCTATCTCACCTCCAAATAGTTGGCTAATTACACATATCTCTATCCAAATAAAATTCATAAATCTCATGTTTTTTTCATCTAATTAAAACATTTGTAATTTTTCTTCAATAAATACTTTGAAAATTTCAAATTAAATTTTTTATTAGATAATCTAATAATGTTGATATTACAATAATCACATCTCACAATTTTACTGAACATCAAAAACTAATTCTTGAGAATGACAAGACCCATCATAATACTATTGATTTTAACCTTGAAATGCCCAGGAGGACATTTTGTGTCCTTTGGTTGATTTTAGGGAGAAAAAAAAACATTTTTTCATCCAAAATATTTTGGAAGAGTTGTTTGAACTCATTTTCAATGATTGGAATTGGAATTTTCCTCTTTGTGATATTTTTTAATTTTCTATAGAAGAAAATGAAAAATCCATTAATCACCACGTAGTGTATTTTTGCAAATTTTACTCTTTTCCCTCTATTTGAATTTTAGTCATATAAGTTATCTTCTTTGAATTTGAATTTGGCTGAAAAAATTAACCTCATCAAGTCCACTTTTTACACTAGTTTGAAAATTTTGAAAATCTCAAGAGTCTATTGCAATTTGAACTTGAGGTTGATTTTGTAATATAAATTGGCATAGTAAATTGATTTGTATAATGATGGGTTATACTATAATATACAAAATATTTGTATTACAGTATAGAACATCATTATGCATATATAGAAAAAATTTAAATTCTCTCTCAATGAACATCTCTACATCTACATTATACATATAGCATAATTTGTATTTGATATGAATTTTTATTCATTTTTTATTCAAAAATTCAAAATAATTTTAAATTTTCACAAAATAATCTGGTATTTGTAAGACTTATTTTTAAAAGACATGTGATTACACCTTTGGAAAAAAAATTCATTTATATATATTTACAAAATGGGAGCACTTAGAGAGGAACTTTGTAGTTTTAAAACATGGTCATAGGCTTGTCTTTTTTAGGTTAACACTATTATTACAAATGTTACTATTGTATCTATTATTTCATTTTGTCTACCCTGTATCCTTTTAATTTTCATGTCACTATTTCTATAATCATATGACTAAAATTCTATTAGATATATAAGTATATTCTTTTGAATGATGGGCCTGAATGCCATGATTAATATAAATGCGTGTCTTGTTTTTGTTTGCCTTGACAACTTTTTGAACTTGTGCACAATAAGTTAACTTCTAATCAACCATTGCTCATTGCTTGACATTACAAAAAATCTGAGGCCAAAACAAGGCTACCAATACAAGTACAGGAAAAATAAAAATATACATATTTTTAAAATATATTTTTTCCCAATAAAAAATAAAAAAATACTTTAAAAATTGCCAAACTGAAGTTGCACTAGTTCCATGCCAGTTCCTAGAAGAAGAAAAAAAAATCTTAATTTATTTTTAATAATTTTTTAAGTGTAATTGCACACGTTGCTTGTTGTTTCATAGCCTTGTTCAAGCCTCAGATTCTTTGTAATGATTGACTCCTTTTGATGCTAATTGAGGCACTCCTTGAAATAGGCCACATTAGAAGATATCTAAAAGGTTTTGGTCCATGTATTTTCAATTAAAATTTCCTTGATATTCATTAAGGAATCACCAACATGAAAATTACACAATGAGCACCTTCATGCTACAAAAACCTGTCATACTACAAAAGCACCACCATGCTATATTTTCTTGTATTCATTTCTCTATGCCACATTAATTTCAATCAAAGTTTTGTGAGCCCTTTTTCAAGGTAACAATGCCATTTCTTTCTGAAAGTTTCTCTAATGATATCTCAAATTTCATTGTGATTTTTGAATATAGAGTAAGTGTGATTTGGTACATTGGCTCATTTTGAATTGGGTGTTTGCACACTATAGTACACAAGTTTTTTTTTGTCATGATGCACTAAAATGAAGTCTTTGATAAACTTGACAAATGTTCATGATAAATGCACATTGAACATGAGGTGTAGGACAGTTTTTGGAAAAAAGGGCCACTTAGGCTACTTGATCATCCAAAAAATAATTAAAACTTCTTCAAGTATTCAAAATTGGAAAATTTACACCCAAAGAGTGCTTTTTCATGGTGCATCATGCAAATTAAATTTAGAAATCTTGTTGAGATCTATTGCAATAATTTTGAATTTTTTTATAAAGACTTTTGCAATTGAAATAATTGTATCTTTTAAATTCGTAGTACTTTAGGATTTTTTTGAATTTCATATTCAACTTTGAAGTTCAAAATCTTAGATTAGATTTTAAATGGTTTAAGAAATGATATTTTTACTCTTTTCTTTTAATGTTTCTTTATTCAAATTGTGAAAGAATATTTGTCTTGAATTCTTGCTAAAGATCATAAATTATTTGTGGAAGAAAGGGGTGGATATGCTAGTGCAATTTTGGGTGCTAGAATTGCAATTTCAATGCAAAATTGGCAAATTGAGCATTCTATCACCCCAAGAGCATGATGAAACTTTGTATATTGTAGCGTGCAATTACCAAATTAGATTTTTACGAGCAATAGATTAAAAGATTTCAATGAGCATTTGATGCTTAACCCTTAAAGGACCGTCACTATATTTTCACCAAAAAGGCTCCAAAACTGCCATTTCTAATACAAGTACCAAAATTTTGAAAAAGAACATTTTTTGACATATCTAACCGTAGGATCTTGTATTATGTAGTATCAAAAACATATGGTAAAAATTTCAGACATTTCCACTAGGTGGATTGCAAGATATAAGCATTCAAATTAACTAAAATCATTTTTTTGACCCTGCGAAAAGCAGGGCAGATGCACTTCACAAGCTCATATTTCTATGAAAAAATGACCTAAATGGTGGTGCTTCTTTGGATTTGTTTTCCTAGACAAGTTAGCCATATACTTGAAAAAATTCAGATCATTTGGAATAGTACAATATATAGAAAAAAAATAGTAAGTAGGTAGTAGTAGAGAATGATTAAAAATACTAAATTATTTACAATTTAAATATGAAATTGAAAATTTCCAATCCCAATGGTCTAAATGTTGTAATAATGTATCTACATCCTACGATTTTATTTTTGTCCAAAAATATTGAAAATTGGGTAAGATAAAGGATTTCAAAGTTTATTTTAGAGTAGGAAATCCAAAACTGCCTGCAAACAAAAAATCCTCATAACTTTTGACTCATTGATCAAAATGGAATGATTAAAAGCTTTTCGTGTATATAAAACTCTAGAAAATCAATTCCAAATTTTTGTTTCTGAAAAAAGTGATTTTTTCTGATCTGCCCAAACTGCCCGGTTGGGAAAAAAAGTAACATATTAGGCTATAACTTTTGACTCGTATTTCCAAATGTCATGAAATTTGGTGCATATGAAAGATCTTCCTTGCCCCCACATTCTATTAAAATTTCTGCCCCAAATATGAAAATCTCCGCTTGTAGGTACCTGCCCAAAATTTCTATACAGCCAAAAAACACAGTGCGGTCCTTAAGGGGTTAAGAATACTTTGACATTGCACCCTTTCTTGAAAAGAGGCAATCCAGCTACCTTCCAAATATTGAAAAAATTATCCCCTCTCCAAATCCCTTCATTAAATATTTTTTTTATCCCCTTAGATATATGTTATATGCAAGTATACAACCATATGGGCACATGCATGGTACGAATATGGGATAGGGATAGGGATACTTGCATTTGGATATGGTAAGACATATGGTATGGATATGGATACGACATACAAATATGGCATATGGTCACATATCTCATATTAATTGTTATTAAAAAATTGTGTGTTCAAAAAAGATATATAGTTTGGGGGTAACGAAAAATAATTTATATTTTTTCAATTTTGGGTTTGGACTTTAGTAATCCTTTTGAATAACTATCCACTCAAAAAAGATGTTGTACAACCAATTTGGGCTTATTCTATGACATGGTTTATAGACTTTAAAGTCCCATGTCTTGAGTGTATTGATAAAATCCAAAGATGTAAAATACTTAATTTGAAGTAGAAAAGGCCTCGCTCACTCATTTAACCCCTAAAATCCCATTGTCCCTACGGGGGACAAAATGGATTTTGAGCAGGCTCCTATGATCTCAATTTTTACTGAAATTTTTCAAAACTTTCTCATAAGATAGATAAACTTACAAGATTTCTAGGAATATAAATTTTATTTGAATTGGTGCCTGGGAGCAAAAGTAATGCCACAGTAACCTCAAAATGAGGGAGACCAAGCAGCTAAAAAAATCTACAGAAAATTTAAATAAAAAAACATTTAATATATTTTTTCTTGTAGATTATATTTTCTTCTAAATAGGAAGCTTTGATTCATTCCATTTGGATTATTAATGTAAAAGTTATGGAGCTCCTTGTTTTGCAAGCAGTCATAGCAACTTCTTGAAAGATTTTTTTATTCCTTCACTCTCAATGAAAATATCTTTCAATCTATACGGTCAAATATTACAAAAAATTTATCACGTAATCTAAGACAAGTGTAGAACAAGATCCCACGGTTAGATTCTATAAAAAAATGAAAATTTAAATTTCATAGGTGAACGTAGCAGAAGTGATAGTCTTGATGGCCTTGGGACTTTAGAGATTAATACATCAGTGAATTTTCATTACCCCCATATCCATATATTTTTTTGAATATGTTAAATTGCAATTGATATGGGCTTAGCAACTATATCCATATCCATATCCCATATATATATATATAATTGGTTTAATTTTGAGGGGTGGATGGGCAAATCAAGTATTTTATTTTATTTTATTTTATTTCAATTCAATCAAGGGGCAAAGAGGAGATGTCTCTTTTCAAGGGACAAGCAAAGACTTTTATTACAAAAACTTGAGATACTTATTCTTAATATTGTATATCTTCATTGACTCAATTTTAGGTCATTTTATTTTAGAAAATACTAAAATTTTATCAATTCTCATGTTTAAAGAAACAATTTTTTGGACACATTAGTACTTAAAATATTGATGCACATCAATTAAGGGCCACACTAATCATTTTTTTTAATAACTTTATATAAATCGTGCATATTATCCAAATTCAATAGAATTTTTCATTCAAAAGACTTCAATTCAACACTAAGATTCCAAACAATCCAAAGTGAGATACTAGCTTGTTCAAATTGCAATTTTTTATATTTTGTAAATTGCAAGAAAGTCTAATAAATCAACGTCTAATGGGTATAAATCTGTAAAGGAAAATGTACTTGAAATCTGAGATCTTGAAAATCATGCAATGAAAAGACATTTGTAGAAATTTTTTGAGTGTTAGTAATCATGTGATCTGAAGTTTCATGGTAACACTGTCATATATGCAAAACAAAATTCTATTAATCTCTAAAGGCCCAAGGGTTTTAAGCAAAACATAAATGTCTTATAAATATAAGTTCTATAATTTTTTTAAATTATCCAAAAATGTTAGCTAAAGTTGTGCAAGACCATAATCAACAATGTTCAAAATGTGACACCTACTGTCTCTTGAAAAGAGACAAATTTTTTGTCTTCCAAATATTAAAAAGTTACACATATACACATGTAAACCCCCTCATAAGTTTTTATTTGCCCCCGCATATATGGTATTTTCTTATTTATATATATATATATATATATATATATATATACATATACATATACAATGTATGAATATGGGATATAAATATGGATACATATACTATATATGGATATTGGCATTTGGATATGGGTGTGTCATATGGATATGGAATTATATAAATGTGTGTATGTGTGTATATAATATACAATGACATATCTCATATCAATTGTTATCTCATATGCGTTTAGAAAAGATATATGATATGGGAAGAATGATGAACAAATATAGATGTTTATTTAGTTAGTTTTTAGTTGGTGGTACAATGAAAAATAAATAAAATTGTTTTAATTTATTTTGGGAGTATAAGCTTTGGTGTCCCTTTGGAGTGACTATCCCACTCAAAGGAGACACCCCAACAATTCATTGGACCAAGAAGCATCACCAAAAAACTAGATATTGATAATATAATACCTAAACAATCAAAATATGAGAGTCTATGACAACCTAGTATTGTTTAATGGTACATTTAGAGACAATACATAAAAAATTTGTAACTTATTCACACAATGTCCAAATAATGCATTCTAAATTGTAGTAGAATATAGGAATCACTTTTTTGTTTCCAATAAATATAATTGATGTTCAATAATAGTAACTATGTTCAATTGTAATTAGTTACAATTTTAGGTGTGCATACCTTAGCATTCTTTTACTAAGAGGCTATTGAAGGTTTTATTGTAAGCGGAATCCACCAATGAATTTGTCAAGCTTACTTTTAACTTTTAAGTATATAGATTACCATACTAAACTCAAAGAGAGTTGACTTTTAGAAGGAAAAAAAATCTACATCTAGCCAAACAAAAGATCAATGATGAAGGAAAAAAAAATGTAAAAAATTGATGACAGAAGAAAAAGAGGTGTGCTTTGCATACATAGTGAGACAAATAGGTTGACTTTTTAACTATGACACAAATAGGATATTCTAACTTATATTGATACATCAATTTTTTGTAGAGCACATTCTTGTAGTAAAAGAACTACCTCTATAGTAAATAGAATAGAATTTTAGGAACCATCAATAAAGTAAATCCCAACTGAAAATATGCTTGGATAAAAAAGAGTCAAACAACAAAAAATCATTTGTTATCCCATTTTGTACAATCAGTCACCTTTAGGGGTTAAAAGTTTATAGAATTTTTGGCACGTGATTCAAAAGTAAGAGGGCATCAAAAAATTTAATTTTAACTTTTTTTTGGAGAGAGGTTTTTGTTTTCTAAATCCATATTGACACATGATTCTTAAATTTTTTAATTTATTAGTGAGATGAAAAATGACAAATTTAGATTATAAGCACCTAATGTTATCACATAGGAAAAATAACATATGGATGAGGAGATTGAATGAAACAAGAAGATGAAACACAAAATTCAAATCAAACAACTATATTGAGTTTTGTACTTTGTTTTATACAATCTTCTTTTTTTGGTCACAATGGACCTAGGAAAGGCTCCAATACCTTTAGATGACTTTACAACGAATGCGCATTTGAATTTGCAAGGTTGTAAATACCACTTGCCACTTTTACCTTTGTTGTTGCCGATTTTGCATCTAATCTTATGTTTAGGAAAATAGATTCTCCATTTTTTTCATCCTCCACTCTCAACACATGTTTTAGGGGTGTCACACCTTCTTCAAGTGCCAAGTGGAGAAGCCGGTGTGACTACTACTAATGACATTTCATGAAAAATTTGAGCATAAGTTGAAATTTATTTATTTATTTCAAAATGTTGACCCCAAATTGTTGGAATAAATTAAATATTTGACGAATAGGTGCTAGACTAGCTATTTGTTGATGGCGATGCAATAGGACACATATCAATTTTTTTTCTCATAGAACTTTCAAGGTTGGATGAACTCACCATTAAAAGAGATTTCAGTCGTGCAGAAGACCTTGAGTTATTACAGCATTCCGAGGCACTCCCATGTTGCCAAATTAGCATGTTGATGTGGTTGGGAGACGACCACATCGGCAGCATATTATTTAATTATTATTTTTAAATAAATTATTTTTAATTTAAATTTAAAATTTAAAAATTAATTTAATTTTTTTAATTTTTTTTTAAATTATTAAATATTCTGGGCAGCAGAACACTGTTCACAGGAATGGGAACAAGGATGAAACGGCCTTCTAGAGGCCTGAAAACTCATGTAATGCATAAACCTCTATATCTCTTGTTCTTTATTCCAAACATTTGAAGTGGTTTTCAATTAGAGTTTGTAGATTGTAGAAGTGCAATTTGTCTAGAATGGTAGAATGTAAATATTTGAATATGGGTTGTCAAAGGAAAAACACAATTTGAATCATTTAGTTAGAACTAAAGGATATCTCTAATTGAGTCGGTTGAAATGGTGCCAAATCTATAAGCAATATAAACATTGAAACTTTGAAGAATAATTGAAAGATCTACTCTCCATCAACTCCAATATGTAATATATTCCTAGAATACTCTTAACTATACATGTCTAGAGGTAGTACATATGCATTCTAGTTCAAAAAAATGTGAACAAATAATGTTTAACTTTTGATGCTCAAGAAAAATGTGTACAACAAGGTGACTATAGAGGATGGGCAAATGGAGGGACCTTAGCAAGGCTCCAAAGTCTTTGTCAATGTCTATGCAATGCCTATGTCATCTTCATTGACATTTCTCATTGGAATGTCCAACACATTGAAAACAACAAGATATTTTACCAATTGAATTGAATTGTGGAGAATTTCTAACATTGTTGTCTAATATCATGTCCAAATACATGACATAAAAAATTGAGATAAAGTGTTTGAACTCTAAAAGTGTCCACCTCTTTAAATGTACATCATTTGTACATTTTGCTTTCTCATTGTACCAACAAAGTACACATAGTGTACATTTCGAGAGGTGGATGTTTTTTAGTGACCGTTGTGTTTCAACTTCAAAAATTCATAACTAATTCCACAAAGCTCCAAAAAATAGGAAACGACTTGGATTAGATGCCAATTCTATTTGTCTTTCAAGGAAAATTTACCTGAAAATTATTTCAAGAAGTCTAACTCTCCCCAAATTAATTTCCAATTCTTACCCCTAACTACTTGAGCGACCATGTATGGTCGATCTGAAATTTCAAGCTCATTTTGCAGTGGGCAGTTTCCAAAGTCATATATGTCCATTAGTAGAAGAGTAAAGCTTGCCATTTTACTTCATTTTCCAACTTTGAGCAATTTCACGTGATTTGAGATCTAAAAACTTGTACTTATCCATTTACTTTGAAAATGGTCCCAATGGAAAGAGTAAAGTGTTTTCATGATTTTCACCATTGAAAATTTAAACAAGCAAGTGTTGATTTGGAGTTACTTGTAATTTATACTTATAAAAAAAATTGCATCTCAACAAGATTGTGTAATGAATTTAATAGCTTTTCAAATGATATTAAGTTTTTTGGAAGGGCATTTTAGTGTGCTAACACAATTTGTAGTTGTTCATGTCACCTCCAATCCCAAAAAACTTTTATGTGCAAATTTCTAAAACATTGTGGAGAGGGGCAACATACTAAAAATAGAAAACGTACATATCTCTTGTTATATCTCACAACTCTTATGCAATTTTGCACTCAAAATTGGTGTGTATACTAATAAGCAAACTCTTTAAACATCCATATGGTTAGATTTTGGAAAAAAAAATCAATTTGCTTTAATGGGGATAACTATAAGCCCATGCTCTTTTTTCATAGTCAAAACACACTTGAAAAGCCTTGGGCATTTAGGGGTTAAATGGGCACTTAATGAACCTCATCCCTTACTTCTATGTTGTATGAGAGTCAAATATATGCTTCCATAGAACAATGTTGCAGTCAATCACAAACATGCTTCCATATGAGAGTCAAATATGCTTCCATAGAACAATGTTGCAGTCAATCACAAACATGCTTCCATAGTCACAGTCAATCACAAACACTGTAGCATTCCCCAAGTTCGTTGAAAGAATTCTTGCGCAGTAGAAAGTGGTTGGCACGCCAAACTTGAAAAAACAAACTCATTGAAAAATTCTTCATCAGCCAAGAAGACATTTAAATTTTCAGCAAACTCACTGAAGAATCTGAGAGGTACTGTGACTCACTACAATGTCATGCCCCAATAAGCTTACATGACTTTAAAAAATTGAGAGTTGTATGAGAGTCAAAGATGCTTCCCTAGAATATCTCACGTATGATTAAAAACTTTATACATTCACACGGGATTCTAATTACATGATTGGGAACTTAATACGAAGTACATTCCCATTAGAATCTTCTAGGGCGTGCTGCTAGGGATGGGTATGAGGATGGAAATCAACAACGGAGCTAAAAATGAAAACTGGAGAACACACAGATGGCTCAATTACTGGAAAAAAACTATTCTGGCACTTTATACAGCTGGTGGCAATGGTAAAAATGTGAAAAACACCACAAATATTGTGACAAGAATCCTTCTGGGTAGCTAAAATGATCAACCTACCTAGGATCCCAAGTTCCCAACTCTGTCCTCGGCTACTACAACTTCATGGTACATACAAAGTTACAACACTTGGTGAAAATCAATTCCCCTCGTCCATGTGCAACTACTACTACCAAGTAGTAAGTGCAAATACGAAGGGCCATCTGCAAATCAGTCATCTCTCCAATTTGACACTGCAACTTCCTATAATGGTTCGTCCGTAAACGTGAATACTTCCATAAGGGGCCAGTGCCATAGTCCATCAAAACTGCCAAACCAGTGCCTGCAGGCCACCACACCGATGGTTCGACCACGTTCAATCCACAGATGATACAAACTAAAATCCAATACAGTGTTGATTGATTAATGGCGTTTGTACAAGAAGTGATTTTCTCCTCTTTTAATGTACTGTTGGAACCGAAAGCTCTGCGTCCATGAGAGAATTCCCATATGGAACACATGAGAAAAAGAAAAGAAAAAAAGAAACCGGGTCATATTCAACACTAGAAATTCTACAACTGAGGAAGGCTATCAACTGCCCTACTTCCCAAAACGGAAACAGTTTTCTGTCAGTCTGTCAATATGAAAAAAAATGATTGCTAACAACCTGATTTGCGGAACTGAATCTGAGGCGAGCAGTGCGAACTCACGGGTACTTAGATGTTCTATCCCCTGTCTTCACTCCATCACCCGTTCGCAAGACCTGCGAAGGCATAGCACTCAACTCTGGGGGTTGCAACACTGTCTGTGTGTTCTCCGGACTGGCAGTCAGCAGGACATGACCGTCACGTCCTATTCTCTGCATTATACACTATCACTTTGTTACTAATAGGAAAACTCATCAAAAGATCTATGAACCCAACACTCAACAAACTCACTGCAGTTGCCCTTATTCTTCATCATCATCAGCATCGTCAAATCAGCTAAACGGAGCCTAAACACAACAGGGTTTTCAGTGAAATTAGACTAATTCAGGAACTTTTAGACAATATCATGAAAAGAAGCTTTCCTATGAAGTCTCCATATGGCTACCGCTATCATACAAATGCCTCCCCATGTATAATAGGGATACCTCCATATGATCACCATAACCATAGGAAGACTCCTGAGAGAATATGCTCTCATCATTTTGTCTCAAACTGAGCGAAGCAACCTAACTCTACTGAAAACCGTACTGAACGATCACAAAAATCATCATAATGGACTTATCATCTAACGGCAGGCACTACACGCAACATGTACAACAATAATGTACCACACAAGCTGTTCCTAGAATAAGGAGAAGAAGAGAGATGTATCCAACACACATACGTAACAACTACCCTGAGCTTGAACCAGTAACCAATGGGTGGGTTTATTCAATAAAACGATAGCGCACAATGTGTGCCTGAGACAAGGCCTAAACTCCAAGGAAAGCAACTACTCCAGCAATACTGCCCGAAATCTCAGCAGCTAGTGTGGCGACACAACATGTGACGCAAACAATCACAAAAAAATGGAGAGACGAGCTAAAGGAAAAAAAAAACTCACAACAAAAACACTCAAGTTCCTAGCACTGCTTCCAACTAGAACCACAAACTATCCAGAACCATTCTGAAACTCCTGGAGCTTCTTCCAAAACCAGTACCCTAAACTGGATCCCAATGTCACAGAGCTACAAAGCCCAGCATAATTATTCACGGAATGCAAAAGCAAAGGAACTGGTTTGAACTCTTTCAATGAGTAAACAGAAAGGGCTGAACGTCGATATTCCACTCAGGGTGACGACACTTAGAGTGAAGGGGGGGAAAAAAACCAGGAGAGAAAGAGAGTGTGTCCCAAAGGTCATAGCCCATCGTCTTTCACCTCTTTGAAGCTGTCCCTCATCAACGTTTGCGTGTTCCCACTGGGAGTGGTAATCAAAGCGCGCTCCTGGTCACTCTCACTCTCCTGCATCTCCTTCCCTTCCGAAGTCCCATTCTCGCCATGCGTGGTCTGCTGGCAGCTGTCCGGCACATCGTTCTTGGTCACTTGCAGCCCTTCGGGCAGCAAGCAGTTGCACATGTAGCCCACCCTCGCCAACCGGTTGACCCATCCAGGAATCGCCCTCCCCGTCAGCCTCCGACACACATCATCTGTGAAGTGGTTGCAGTTCTTGATGATGAGATGGTACGTGTCCCCGTAATACTCATCTGCACATTGCTCGATAAAGCTCCGAAACTCAGCTGCGTTCAAGCTCGTGGTGCCAAGAAGAACCTCGTCTCGGAAGGTGAACCCGGGACATTCTTTCGGGGAAACCTCGAACACGCCGCTGGTGGAGTAGTCGTGGGCTCCGAAGGCGTACTCGGCCCCGTGAGCGGAAATACCCGAATGGAAAATGCCCAAGCCAAACCAGTAGACGTACTTGTTCATGGGGGTTAAGTCGTAGACATTGAGGTAGATGGGAGTTTGGGTGTTGGGATCGGAACCCACGGGGCAGACTGGGACTGTCATGGCTACCAAAACTTACTTGAATCTAACCCTAATCAGTTTATCTAAATGTTGCTCTCTCTGTTGAACTCGAATTCCAAACTCATCCTAAGAATGCTCCTGCATTTTGTGACATAAAGGGAATCGGTACTGTGTTCCTGGAAACCAGATAAACGGATGATTAGAAAGGCTCTCAAGTGCATATCCAAAAGCACTCAAACCTAAGGTACATGCCCCGACTTCATTCGGGGCTTAAACCATACTTCTGTAATTTTGACTCAATGCCAAGTTTAAAGCCTGCAACATAGGAAAACTCTCCATTCGTTGGTCTTGTGTTCTCATACAAGGAGTGGAGGAGTTAAGCTTTAAGGAATTAAGGGACTGCGTTCCTAGAAATTTAAAAAACAGAGGATTAAAGAGGCTCTCAGGTGAACATCCAAGATTTCTTAGACATAAGGTACATGCGTCAACTCCACTCAGGGCATTAGTTAAATAATTCTTCTATAATTTTGACTCCATGCCAAACTAAAAACTGCCACATAGGAAAACAGCATTCGTTGGTTTTGGTGTTTGAGTGAAGCTTAAGGGATTAAGGTTCATTCGCACTTGGCGTTAGTAAAAGTGCTAGAACATGGATTAGGTACACCATTGGTCTTCGCCAAAGTACTAGGAAGAAATTTAGGTATACCATTGAACTAGATTATTTTTGCTGCCCCTCCTAAGACCACGTGTGAATGGAGAACTCCGAAGGGCAGAATGAGCATAGTCTAGTGCATGACCTTAAGGACTTTCAAAATTCACACCTAACGCATGATACGACCTGCGTTCGCTCTTCACAGCCCCCCCAAAAATTCGGCATCAATTCTCACCCATGTGAACATATTCCAGATCCTTAAAACGAACTCTTCATATCAAAACTCCATGTAACCCTTTCGCATTCCCAAAAGGCTTCAACCAGTTCTACATTCCAAGATTCCTCTAGAAACGACTTGCATTATACAGGATCTGCACTACTCACCTTCCCATCGGTCTCCCAAACCCCAGCCCCTCATGATGCCTCCCTCCGTAATATCACCTCGTAGATTCTCCACCCCCCGCAACCAAGAGAAAACGCCACCTCGTCTTCTTCCTGATCAAGAAGAAACGCAATCCACCACTTAGGAAAACAAAAACAACCCTGGATCTGTTTTCCAAATTAGTAACAACACACGAACACCTCCCTTCCACGAAATCTTGTCAAAACCGAAAGTGCTTCGTTTCGTACCCCTAACAAACGGGGACAGATCCAAGCCGTGTTAGGAGGAACCTCTGTGAACGAATTTTCAGTCGGGGGGGAGGGGAAGCTTGCGAAACCAAAACTTTCTCAAAACTGAACCCAAAGGGCTCCAAAATGGCTCCAAAATGGCGCAAAATGCAGCTGGAGAAGCAGTGAGAACGGGAGAGAGAGAGAGAGTGGCGGAGGGGGGAAGAAGGAATCCTAGGCAAGGGGGGGGGAGATCGCGAGAGAGCTTACGGGGCACGGGGCGGCGGAGGGATGGCGAAGAAAGGCAAAGGCAAAGGCAAGCAAAGGGCGGGGAGAGCCAGCGCAGATGCGGGAGACGAACGTGGGTGGATGAGTTTCGTCGACGGGGATGAATGTCGGGGATGAGATCGTGGGGATAGGGTCGGGAAGGATGGATGATATCCATGTGTAGTGGCGGGCAGTGTGATGGACTGGCTGGTGGGGACGGGCCGCTAGCTCTGTCGGCTTTCCTATTTTTGACATCTATCCAAGTGGATGGATGAAGAAATTTAAAATGGATAGTAAGGTAGATCAACCCATTACCACACAGATTTGCTATCTAGATACCTTGGAGAAGCTATTTGTCAAGCTTACATATTTTTCAGAGATTGAAAAGTTGGAGAGAGGCCATTTGCAAAAAGAATCAAGACATTCCAACAAGAAATGAGTTTTTTGTGATTTTTCAAAATTCGTATTGAGATTAAATTGGTAAGGTAATAGGTACAGAAATCACCCATCTAAGAGTTGAAACTGAATTTTGGGGGAGGCAGAGCTTCTTGAAATAATTCTTCAGTAAATTTTCCTTGAAAGTCAAGTGGAATTGGCATCTAACCCAATTTTCTTTGTCTTTTTTGGAGCTTTGTGGAATTAGTTATAAAATTATGAAGTTGAAATGGCATAGGGCTCTAAAATTGCCTACCTCCTAAAATGTACAGTGTTTGTACATTGCTAAAGGCTACGAAAAGGCAACATGTACACGTAGTGTACATTTGAGAATGTAAGCAATTAATATAGAGCTTGTGCGATTTCAGAGCTTGTTACCTTAAAGTGATGGTAGCTCCATGCTAAGCCACATGTTGACGCGCGTGTCCCCTCTCCAAATGCAATGCTATGATGCTAAAGGGTTGCTAAGATTGTGGTAATAGGAGGGTTTAATAGATGTTGGAATTAGGTAAAGTATGTGCCTCCATAATTCTCATTAATTACAATTGAAATACTATTATTAATCACTAGTACACCCCGTTGCAAAATTTGTAACTTCAAAACATAGATGAAAACATGGCCATCCGGATGACACTACGCGTATTTTATATATATATATATATATAAGTGTGTATGCATGTACATATGTATGTATGGGATCATATTGGCCTTTGAAAGGAGAATCTTATACTCTTTAACCCCTAGAGGTCTACATATGCAAAATGTGAATGCGCCTTACTCAACCTTGATTGTAACTTTCAAAATTAAAACCATTTTGGATATTTTACTATTTAAGCTAAGAAAATGAAACTTGACAAGTTTTGTTCTGTTGCATTTTAAAAATTCAAAAATTGAAAGAAATATTGCAATTGCAAGCTCTATGTGTTAAAATCCAAATTATACAATATTTTGGGGTTTTCATTCATTTCTTCTTCTTTTTAAATGGGTTTTTAATTTATATTACAGACATTAGAGGGGATTTGAGGGCAAAACCAACCCATTTCAGGCTTGTTCCCGATGATGTTACCACGGTAATAAAAGAACACGGTGCAGTCAATTTTTTAAATTTTTATTTATCAAATAAAATATCTAAAATACAAAAAAAAAGTTTTTTTTTTCAAAAAATGACGTGGCACTGTCGCCACCATGTCAAATTGCACAATTGACAACGTTCCGAGCACGGTCGGGATAGATCTCAGGGCCGGGAATTCACGAGCTTCCAGAGGCCTCAAATATCTTCTAATGATTATGTCTGTCATTCTTACCCTCATCTACCTTAAGATTATCAAATTATTCTAATATATATTCTAATTGATATTATTTTATTTTCATTTTTTAATTAAAAATATTACAATTATTTTATTTTTCCATCAAAAATTCTGAAAAAATCAACATGATTAGAAAATAAACTCTTTCACAAGTAAAAAGTATCAAAATTATAATATATCAATGATATAAAAGGATAAATTTAGCTTGATAGTGGCATTTGACTTAAAAATCATTGGCAAGGGTATTTTGGATGTTAAATATATAATAATTAATTGATAAATCTTCACACTAATTCTCATTACTACTTGTACCTCTAGGAAAAAATTCAATCTAATTGAATTTATTTCTATGTTTATTCTTTTTCATTTTTTTTAACAAAATGAAAACAATGACAACTTTTCACAAAACTAGTTGAATTTTTTCCTAGTAATAGACAATCCATAATATCATGTACTAGAATTATAAGATTCACATTTGAATACAATTTAAATTTAGCTTAGACCTGATGTTTGGCCATCTCACAATAGATTTTGGTCAATTAGGGGTATAAGAAAAAGGTATCACTAGACTAAAAGTAACCCCATGTTAACTTAGTAAGGATGTTGAGGACCAAAAATGTGTAATGAATGACTTTCAAAAAAACTATAGAAACAAAGAATGCACATATTAATATTTTTTTATTCATGACTTTGGTTACAATAAGACTATATCCTTTTTGAGTTAATTGCAATGTTAGAAATTCTCCACTATGTTGAGTTTGGGGAAACAAGCTAGTTATGTTTGTACCATATTTTTCATAACATTCTCTCACTAGAAGAAACTCGCGTTTTAGGTGATGTTTTGTAATTTTTTTAAATGGATTTTAGGTGACGTCCATTGTAACAAATCCATGTTTTTATGTCAACGTTGATGTTATGTTGAGCGTATTGTTGCCATAAAACATAAGGTTGTTGCATTGGACGTCACCTAAAATCCATTTAAAAAAATTACAAAACGTCACCTAAAACGCAAGTTTCTTATAGTGTCTTGATGGTTTAGAGCAGTAATAGCCACTAACAAAATCGTCTTAGATTTGTTATCTTTCAATTCCTTCAAGATCCAAATGTTCGAAGTCAATACTTTTTTGTGTTTCTAAATCTTATAGTTTTTAACATTAAAAAAAAATGTGTATATTGGTTTGTTTTTTTAATTTAAAAAAAAATAAGGCAAGGTTCCAATTGCATTATAAATCATGGAGATAGATAATACAACCTTCAAGCAGGGGAGACTGAAAGAAAGGCCCTAGCCAAGCCTATGTAACTACAAGCACTTCCACCCTAGCGCGTTAGAAATGAAATGTAATAAGGGTTGCAAAAGGTCCGTCAACAATCCCAATCACACTACACCAACAGAAATTCCACTATCACACATTATGGAGGCCCATTGTAACACATTTTTTCCTATTTCTCCTAATTCATTGACCATGTGGTTGTTGTTGCTCAACTTTGTAGAGGGAGAATTGTTGTTTATCTTTATTTAGGCATGGACCAAATTGTTTTTTAATTGATTATTTGAAATCCAATACACTCTTACAACAATTGAGACTTGAGAGGGCCCTCAATTGTTGAGTGGTTGGGCTTCATTTTGAAGAGTTTGCAACACTTGTTTTCATAACTAGAATGAGGGTGGGGCATGAATTTTGCTACATGCCCACCAAGAGTTGTTGAGGTTGCATTGTACGGCACGCCAAGGTGCATTGCTCTTACCAACTTTAGTAGGCTATGTAGCTATATACCACCATAAGATATGCAACTCATGCCTATTACACAATAGATTAAATAAGCGCTCCATTGTTTGTCAAACTTGTGTAACAATTGAAATTGGACTTTGGACTTCTTTGTAATCAGACCTCTACACTGTTTCAAAGCGGCTTGACCATAATCCATAAGACCTTTCCATATGGAATCACAGACAAAATTTTGACTCTTGCACGTCTGGTGAAAGACATAGTGGTTAACAAAAAATCTTGATTTGCTAAATTGTAACATTTCTAAGGAGTGACCGTAACTCCTATAAGGGAACAAAAACCAATTCAATTTGGCTCTCCAAAGGACCTTGATTGGCTCCAATCGGTGAGACGAGTTTACGATCATTATTAGATTGAAGCCGCAATAATCTAGAGCAAGAAGCTAATGAAGTATGTACTAGATGTATTGAGAGTCTATATGTGCCTAGAAATAGTAGAAGATAGATTCTTCCCTCCATGCTTTGCAAAGTGCGGGGTAGTTTGTGTTGATTGTAGAAGATATCGGTCTCTGTCCTCCATGCATTAACTACAAGAGCACAAACTCCCACTATCCAACTCTATGACCCCACTTCAAAACTTATGACCCCACTTCTACACTACTCCCTCCGTCCCATAATGATCTTCCTGTTGGTCTTCTTTTTTTGTCCCAAAATGATCTTCCTATTGCACTTTGTGATGTTGAAATTAGTCAAATTCGGCTTATGATTGTTATTTGAGACCAGCAAAACAACTCTAAGTGGTTGTTTTTGCTCCATCCATGCAAACATCAAGCAAAAGACAAATAAAATGATTGAAAGCTTCAATCCGCACTTATAGATTTTATTTTTTGCATCTCTTTGAGTATTTCCCAATTGAAGTAGATTAAGCTTTGGAAGCCGAAACAAAGGTCTATACATGGTCTTAGGCATATGCTAAATGCCCACAAAATGGCAACCTCACATTCAACAATTAAGTGATCACTGGTGTTCTTTAAAAACGCTCCAAAATATTCACTTTTCAATATTATAAAACTACACTTTGAAAAGGGCTTCAAAACTCAAACTTTTTAGGATGCAAAGAGAACACCAAACTATACATACTATACAAATTGAGTTCTTAAAAAGTTATTTTTATCCTTAATCCATAAGATTTAGTCTAACAGGAAGATCATTTTGGGACGGAGGTAGTACATTTCAAGCCATGTATCCACTTATGCAACTTCAATACCAACTCCTAAGGTCATATGCTCTAAAAGCGCCTATCTTCTTCAAACCGCCCCTATTTTTGGGTGAAAAATGGAGATGGGGTGATCTTTAAATGGACCACCATAGCAATTGAATGAACCAACTAAAACTTATTTTTCTAATGCAAGAGCCAATCATTGTCTTTGATTTCCACACATCTCTTTACAAGCTGCAAGTGGACAGATTTTGGGAGACCTATAGTCACAAATAGGTGCCTATGCTCTGAATCTTGGAAAATTTATAAGTAATTCAAAAATGCTTGGAAAAATACAAAACCACTTGTGTTAGGTTCTACATCTATTTTTCTTTCTTTGAAAAATAATCTAAAATCAATTTTGTCCGTGTAAGCCTATAAAAAAGGTGGACTAGCCCTTAAGTGGGCACTTTCAAAGCATGCTACCTTAGAAGAAATCTAAATTTTGCGTAGGGTTGATAGATTATATGAAAATGTGTAATTACAAAAAACAATATCAAAAAATTAAAAATTAATAATAATTTTTGGCCCATATGATCACTTGATGTGATGTGTAGGACTAAGGACTAATTTTTATTTATTTTTAAAGTATTTTTTCTCCCCCTGGATTTGTACATTAGTTGAGATTTGAGGGCAAGGAAGGTTTGTTTGAGGCTTGGCTATTCCTTGCATTGTGAACCAATTAGAATATTAAATTATTTTAAAATATTTTCTTTTTATAAATAATTTTTAAAAATTTTAAATGACTTTTCTTATTGAAAAAATATTTTAAAATATAATTAGTTAATTAATATTATCTAACATGGCACGATCCTAGCCTCAACAAATCGCTAATTTGGTGGAGTTCCCATTGTTCCCAATTGTTTGGGAACTTTTGAGAACTCAAAGTCTTATTTTTTTATTCCAAAACTCATCTAATGCATATGCCGAAAGTCAAACGACTCTTCCAGGAAGCCTGATTCTCTCTAATGGCTACAACCCTTGCTATTCTGAAAACAACTACACAAAGCTAGACTTTGATAAGGTTTGATAATGAAATTCTCCACAATTTGCAGGGTTTTGTCCCTAAAGAGGTTCACTATTGTTGACTACCCAATTGCATTTTTCAAGTGCCCACTCACTAGAAGTGGATGTTGCAAGGGTAACAATAGCGAACAAAAAGTTTTAAGGGCTTACCAAAAATCGTTGAGGCTGCCTCTAGCATGCCTAGGTGGCCATGAAGATTACTCTAATTCTTTAAATGTTTTTTTGGGCCTCTAGAAGACTATGAGTTCTTTGTAGTTTTTAGACTATAGGAATTCTACTATAGCTGCAGGTTGATGTGGCCTAGAGGTTGCCACATCACATTATTTAATAATCTAATTACCTTATCATAGTGTATAGCATGGGGAACCAACCCAAAATAGTCTCTTAATTAGAAGCCTAAAAAACATGTAGTGGGTAGAGTAATCAAATAGACCCTTGGTGTTCTTTGGGAAGCCACAAAGATTGAATACTACTCTCGGCAAGCAAAACAAAGGTCAGAAGGGTGTCTCCAACCAAGTTATTGGAAGACTAATAGCATACCATTCCCCTTTTGTGAGGTCAAGGCAAAAGAAGATCATATGACTAAGTTTTATTCTCCCTTTGTTTCTAAATAACACTAGTGTTTCCTTTATACAAAATGATACATTGGTATTGTTTACAAATAGAGGAACAATAGTTATGCACATTTATTTCCATCAAAAATCTTAGTTTCAAAGAGTCCATTATTTGCAACTTTTTGTTTGAAAAATCAAAAAGAACATTATAGGTTAAGTTGTCCCATGAAAACTTCACAACACATATTGAAACTAATGTGGTTTAACAACTCACTTTTGTCTTCAGTGGTCAAGGTTTGCAAAAAATATTTTCTTAAATAGATACTAGAATTGTCAAGATATTATTTTCTAAAAAAAATGTCGAGAAATTAGTGAGGGGAAACCTAATTTCCCCTATTTAGTGTAGTAATAGTGGGTCACATTATTTGTACATTAGATGTCCACTACATTTTTATCTTCCTTTGGCTTGAAAAATTACAATGGTGAAGTAAATTTGATCTAAAACTGCATCCTTTGCTCAATTACATTCTTCCCCTACACTTGAATAAAAATTTTGGACTCTAATGTTTTGTAAGGAAACACAATTGAGCAAAGAATATTTTTGGGTACACTTTCTTTAAATGAACTATTTTAGCATTTTAGCAAAGGTATTTGTGCATTTTTAGAACTCATACTAAGACCTTGAAGGATCCACTTTCATCGACATGTGAAACCATAATTACTAGATAAATACTAGATGTAAATATTAGGTAGGAAATTTTTTCCTAATTTATTGCAAATATATGCATACATGATAGATGCAAATAACCTAACATTATTCAACAAGGTACAAAGCCCTAACCAACTCTATGATAAGAAAATGATGACAAAGTATTTTGTCATTGTCAAATGTTAAAAATTCAACACATCACTCCATTGGGGAAGATACACTAATACCACTTAGTTGAGAAGCATGTCAAACAAATATCTACCATTGAAAAAATTTGATAGTACATTAATTTATCGTACAAGTGCATGTGAAACTAAATCACTAAAGTTACACTATTTGAATAAATAATGACTTATCTCCTAAAGGACCAAAAATTATTTTTGGCAATATAGAAATTTTTGGGAGTTCACGAAGAACATAATTTCCATTATTTTTCTTTGAAATTTTCACACAACAGGTGGTCAAGGAGTAGCTTTAAAGCACAAAATTTTTTGTAACTTTTGACTATGTGGTTAAAAAGTTATTATATGATATCTAGTTGCTTTCTCAACCCAAGTAGTCTAGGTAGTTTAGAAAAAATCACATTTTTATGAAACAAAAATTTGAAATTGTTAAAATCTAGGAATATAATTTATGTCCATGTGAGTGTTTATATGCATTTTCTATAAATTACCAAGTGTTTTGACCTCAAATCTTCATTTTTTTGTAATTGTTGAATGAGTCTTAAAGAATTGCCACTTGGTATATTTTTTAAATACTTAAAAGCATTGCACTTCAATTGCCACTTGAAGGCAATCTTTTAGACCATCAAAATTGCACTTCAATAATTTTCAAATATTTTTCATTCTTTATATTGGCCCAACTACAAGACAAAACAAAAGTCACCAACCCATAGAGAAAGAGAAAAAAATAGTTGTGTTTCAGTTGTACAAAGAAGAATGAAAAGTTAGGTTGAACCTAAAAACTACATAAATATTCAATTTCTATATGTTTTGCATGAAAATAAAAGCATTATTGTTATTTCAATACCAAAGCTTCAATGTCCTTCATACTTCCATGAATCTTAGTATTATATTATTGAAATGTCCAAATTTGAGAATTTTAAATTTTAAAAATTCTGAAAGAAATTAAATTAAAAATTAAAAATGCATAAACTATTTAGAAATTTTTTGGTTCTTTAATTTGAACATTCATACATTTATACATTTATAAATATAATATTCTATTATTCGTGTAACTTTTAATATTTTAATTTTGCAAATATGATATCATTATTAATTTTTAAATGAAATAAATTTCACTATTGAATATTTTATATTTAACTAAGCTACTAAGAATCATCTCAACTTAATAAAGTGACAAAAATGAGTATGTTTTACGTAGATTTAATGATTAGTATTGTTGCTATTTTAGGACTCTATTGCTCTATTTGCTAACAATTGAAATCAACTTAAAACTATGAAATTTTAAAATATTTAAGGTTTAAATTTATAATTCCATAAATTTATAATTTATAATTTATAAAATTGTGATTGATGAATAAATAAACTTAGAAAGTTGTTGGTTGCACATTCAAAATTTTAAATGTGTCAATAATTTGAAATTTTGTAATTTATTTCACTCTAAGATAACACTTTGATACAAATATGTTTTTTTTATTACACTAGAATAAATACAAATATAGTTTTTTTAATTTTTAGTGTAATAATAAAACATATTTGTATTTTACAATTTGCATGGGGATCATAGTGGTAATATAAAGTGTAGAAATCCTACATCCTATTATTAAAAGTACTTCAAAATCACGTATCATAGACACAAGGAAAAAACCTAGAGTTGGAAATTAGACATTTGAAGTGAACTTGACTAAAAGCAAATTAACCCTTAATGGACAAACCTTCTTGGGAGGCATAATTTTAAGGTCAAACTTGAATTTTACATATTGTTCTTGATTTTAAAGGTCACTAAGAAAATGTAATTCTAATAATCTATTTGATATTCCTTTTACTTTTTTCCTTAATTGTTAAAATTTGCAATTTTTGTGACACTTTGAAGTTACCATCTTGAAGCTAAATTATACCACTTTCAAATTTTTCTATTAAATTTCTCTTAGTTTGAGCTCAAAGCGTACATGAATTACACCATGATATTGATTACTATCATCTCTAATTTTTCTAAAAATTTCATACTATTTTAAGCATTTTTTTATTACTATGATTTTATAAATAAATTACTTAAAAAATTCATACAAAATCTATTTTATTGTATTTAACTATAAAAAATTAAGGTTAAAATTTGTGTGTATATATACATATATAACTACATGAAAAAATTATCAAATTTTTAAAAGGTATATTTTAATATAGATGACTAATGATGATTGACCCAACGGGAACACGGAGTGTTCTTCAAAGATTAATAGAAAAAGTATTTTAGAGAGGTTATAGCAAAATATACTTATCCCCTAAAGGACCAAGGTCTTTTTTCTGTCAAAAAACACTCAAAACTGCCATTTGTACAGCAAAGTGTAAAAAAAAATTTTAATTGTTTCTTTTCCACATCTAACCGTAGGATCTTACACCTTACTAGTATGAAAATGTGTGGAAAAAATTTCAGAATTTTTCACCGTACATATTGCAGGATATATGCGTTTAAAGTGAAAAAAACAAGTTTTTCAGCACATTGTGGGACTAGATTATTTGACTTTGAACATTTTGAACTTAAAATGTTTTGTACTACATAGTTTTGACCTTTAAATCATTGTAGTGGAGAATTGAGTTGAGAGTTTAGGGAAAAAAAGGTTTTCAAAAAAACTTAATTTTCATTCTTAAAGAAATTGTAGAATAGAAGTAGATACGAGATATAATAAAAATCTATTTTATTAATATATCTAAGATAGAAATAAAATGCACTAATCCCCACGATGAGATTGTTGTAGCAAGAAAATTAAACCATGTGGAACTTTTTTTTTTAAATTGTCAAAATTGCATTCAGAAATGAATTCTACAAGTTATTTTTTCAAGAAGATGCTCTAATTGCCCAAAAAACAAGATTGTCCATAACTTTCTCATAAAAAATCCAAATGAAATGAATCAAATCTTTCAAGATAGACAAAAATATAATCTATGAGGGAAAAAAATTTAGAAAAAAAATTCAAATTTTTGCAATTTTTATTTACTGTCCGGTCTCCCTTGTTTTGAGCTATATGGGCATAACTTTTGTTCTCGGGCACCGATTGGAAAAAACCCTTATATTCCCACAAAGGTAATCAGTTTTTCTATCTTCAAAAAAAGTTTCCAAAAATCAAGAGAAAAATTCAGCCCGTAGGTATCTGCCCCAAATCCATTTGTTCCCCGAAGGGACACTTGGTCCTTTAGAGGTTAAGAAAGGAAAATCATGTAAATGGCACAACAAATTTGAACATCATGGCAACGTAGGAAGTTAGAAATCTAAGATATTTACAACAAAGTCTTTTACTAAAGACACTTCAAAAAATTCATTATAAATACTATAAAAATAAGCAATCAACAAATTTATGATTGTTCAAATTAACCTTGTAGAATGGATATGCTTGGTTTTAGTAAAATGACCACATTGGGATACTCTGTAAACTACAAGGTGATGCAAATTGTTCATTTTTTGAAGAAAAAAAAGAGAAGATTTATATGTATTTTATTGCCCAATATGTGGCCATATATATGATATTCTAAGAAAACTACAATACTATAAATCTAATAATTCCAAAGGTGTTTTTTTGTACTTTTTAGGAGAATGAATGTTACACTTGAAGACTATACAATATTTCACACATGATGGTCATGATCCTACAAAAGATAGTATAAACATCATCTAACAATTCCACATCGGAATAGAAGGGAAAAAAATGGAATTATGCATTTTAATGCATTAAAATTGTTGATGCCTTCTTGAAGTCATTGTATACAACAAGTTGCACCCTTTCTCCAATTATGAAGTATAAATTTTTTAGATAAATTTTTTTCTACTATTATATTACAAAAATTCTTGGACTCAACATAATTATAACACCTATACTTTCTAAATTCAAAAATAAATTCTAACCATTTTGAATTTCCTTCTCCATTCAAACACAACTTTGTATTGTATCCAAGTACACACCTTCTACACATAGGTGCCAAATGTCTTAACCACAACATCCATATTTAAGTATTGAACACAATGCTATAAACCAATGTTTTGTCCAAATACTTTCTCAATCATTCAAAGCAATCCTTTAATCCCAATCATTCAAAGCAATTCCTGAATCTTTAAAAAGATGATCTTTCTTTATGACCAAACTCATGAAATTGACAGAAACAATATTTTCAAACAACAATAAGCAAAAACGTTCAATAAAGAAAAAGAGAATTAAGGCATTAAAGAGATACAGAACCAATTTATGTGCAATTTTCATGCGTGGGAATTGAGGCTGGGCACGAACTAAGTTGTAAGATGCTCAAAATCAAGTTCAGCAAGGGAGATAAAAGATCAATAGAGACAGACGTCCTTGAATGAAACCCGGCATGTTGACTATTCAAGTCACCGCCTCTTCAGAATCTCAGACCACGTAGACCTCATGTGGCCAGCAGTTCCACATGGGAACTGACAACAAGTATAAAGACAACAAAACAATTGCTGAAAATTACACAGAACTCATAGAAGCACAAAATAAATTGATGTAAGATAAAAAAGAAAAAAACATAACATTACTGAGGCCAGCTCAAGCTATGAATGGTTCAATGGGTGTCAAACCTTGAAAGTGAGAGGAGTACATACACCCAACATGAAAATGTCCGTGACCCTTAACTTTATATTCGCGGTCATGGACTACTTCCTAACTTCTAAGGCGGCATCTAACTTAGAATGGTGGACAGACTTCAATTACCAACTCCTGAACATAATTCATGTACACAAGTCATGGCCATAATAAATAAATAAAAACGAATGATACTCCCTGTCCACCACAACCAAGTCTGCCCCAATCTACATCTAAGGAATGGGTACATGGAGAGCTAACAAATCCCAGAATAAGAGCAGCCTATTTTCAAATGACAGATGTAACATCTCACAGCAATACTGTGAGTAAAGACCTGCTCAACATACTTCCTCGGTACTAACTAAGAAGCCATAGTGCTGGACAATCATTACGGCTTGAACCAAGTTGCAGACAGACAGGCAGGCAGGCATTGCCACAGAGCACCACAATCCTGGTGCCGCCTCAAGCAAAATGAAAAGACTGATGGCAACCTGTACGCTTCTTACTGGGGGCACCATATGATGGTATAAGACAGTCATTTGGTGTATCCAAGGAACATCTCTACAAGAAGTATGACACTCCTGCTCGCGGTGCCATCATTGCCTGATTCTCCTCAGTCTCAGTGAAAAATTTCACATCCCTCTCCTGTAAGACAACAACAAAATGTTCCAACATGTATCAGAGATAAGATAAAATCTTCATGATGATAAGGTTTTTGTTTAGTATTAAACAATAAAGTCACAAACATCAACAACCAGCAGAAAAAAACGAAACGAAATTTTTATACGTAGTAAACAAAGTACAAAACACAAAACCTCACCATATTTTCATTGAAGCTTAAGATCGATGCAACATTTCCACATCTGTAGCAGTAATTGGGTGCAGACCACACCTGGAACAGACAAGCCATTCACAATATTTCAATCGGATATTTCATAGCAATTATTATCTACACGACAGGTTTCTACTCTTACGGGAAAGGCTTAGCTCACATAATTCAGACCAGCAACACAAATTAAATTACAAAGCTATCAGGTCATCGGAAACGAGGACATACCGTGACAAGTCCCTTATCAGGAAACATATATTTCAGCCCCTCTTGTACCAGTTGATGAGCACGGCACACAAGCTCCAACCCATTTATGTGATTGAACTGCAACAACCACCACAAACTCAAGTCACCAATGGACGGTGGTGCAGTTAAACCTGGAAGGCGAATCCAAGAAGAGGGATTCGCACTGGATATTAAGTGCATGGAAACAGAGAAAAAGAGGGTTGAGATTCAGAAAGCCTGCCTCAGTGGTAACGCGCGCACCAAAGAGCCACCCAGCACCTCGTGGACTAACAGACCAAGCCTCATGGTGGACCAAGTCTTCAGGATCACTCCACATCAAGTCACAGAATGGTCCCACATGGGGAATTTCACACTGCCTTTCTATCACCCTAATCTGCACAACAAAATAACACAACAACCGTGTGACCTTCCCACTTCACATTTACTTCCACTGTCAACATGATACAAGAAAACGTGTGAAAAGGACTGGGAATGGAGTCGCAACAAAAATCAGTCAATCAAATCTAGATTGTTGCAAGATTCCGACGTCCATATTCTGGACGATGAACAGAGGGCTTGCAGGCGCTGTTTCATCCAACTACCATCTCATTCATCCGATGTAACACTTGAATCTTGAAAAGACAACCTTCTTTTGTGTCCAATTTCATGAAATTTTGGTAGATGGTATTACTGTACAAAGATATAAGCAAAAATGTGTGAAAATTTGAAAAAGGATTGAGGCGTTAAGGGGTTAAGCACATTATTATAATGCCGTGCATCTCACGTGCAATATCCCACTTAGAGTACAGGATCCTCTTCTGATCAGAAAAGAGGGATAATACTTGACCAGCTTACCAACGTTCAGAGGTACTTGTCTGCTTTAACGACATATCTAATGAAAAACAAAGCTCTTGCGTGAAATGATAAATGCAATCATTTTAGTTGATCGAACATAATGAAGATGCATCTTGCCTGATCTATTGTCCGAATGTCTGGAGACAACCCTCCATGCACACACAACACCTGCACATCATATCATCGGGAATAGAGCAATGAGCCCAACAAAACTCTTGAATTGGCAAAGTAAAACAACAATCCCATCTTTACTACAGAATTTCAAATGCCACAAAAGAGGTGTCCCTGGTACTGCATATATTTTCATAAATCTTCCGGCTACTTCTATGCTTTGCTCACAATAATCATAACGTTGAAGTTATTACAGCACTGAAAATTGTAGATTTGAACCTCACCTTTCCATCTATGATAGCCGAGAGTGTAAGGTAGTCGAACACATCCGTACAATACCGCCAAGCATTTGGATTCCCATACTTCCGCTGGCATTCGTCATAGAATCCATAGACCTGTCAGGCAGACAAATATCAACTAAGTCAAGAACAAAAAACTGAAGACAATGCAAAATAGTTGAGCTTAAATAGAATTGCAAAAATTCGAACACTCTATTGACATACTTTGTGCTGAAGACAGGCATCCACCGATATCATAAGCGTTCTCCAGAAACTAAGCCAATGCAACACTATACAAGGGCAAATCAATGCTATTCTCAAAACAGTTGCGCAAGGAATAAGTCGATACCTGAGTGATTTGCCTACTTTCATGATTACCCCTCAATAATGTCATGTGTGCAGGGTATCTGAAGAAACAAGTAAGAAAATGTCATGTGCTATTTAAGCCCAAACTTTCTAACTAGTTGTCACACGACCTAGACTGACAGCATCGAGTTAACAAGCTGGAAAACAGATCACAAAAGATGGATAGGTTCAAAATCACGAATAAGTAACCGTGCTTGTCTCAAGCATCCGTATAAATGCAGAATTCAAAGTCATGTCCACAAGGCAAACTAACAAAGTTGCTGTACCTTGCTTTCAGAAGCAAAAGTATTGTGAATACTTCCAAACTGTTGTAACCACGATCCACAAAGTCACCCTGCTCATCTCCACAAGCAGACTAATTTTGGTGAGGAAGTAAAATCTAGGATCGTACATGTGATGCAGTAAAAATCCTTAAAATGACAATGTTCCGGACCAACTTAACCAGACACATATAGTTCACATGTCTTCAGTTGAGTCACAGGTCCTTAGGAACATATATTTTAAGATGTAAACATTTATCCGAAAAGAAAGAGCTTTCATGGAGTATAAACTTAAGCTATAGTAAACAACATGCGATTTAGAGAACAAAGACCCTCGGGAAAAAGAAATTCCCCTAATAAACGCACCATGAAGATGTAATTTGTACTGGGAACGTGCCCTCCAGTCTGGAAAAGCTTCATCAAGTCGTGAAATTGGCCATGAATATCGCCACAAACAGTCACAGGACTATTTACAGGCTGAACGTTGGACTCCTCCACCAATATTTCTTTCACCTGTGCCAAAAAGCAGATCTGATGAGCACTACGAACCCTAACGCCAAAGAGCTGACAGTCCCGACCACAAACAGAGAGACTTGTTGGCATTTTCACAGCACAAACAGTGAGTGCCGAGGGGGCAAAAGAGCTGAAGGTGAGATAAAAAAATCAAATGTGCCAACGGCCACTTCATACAGTTTAAACGCCCAAATCTACAACCATTCTTCAAACCGTGCGCTCTCACAATAAAGAAAAGTCGCGGGTGGCGAGATCAAGATTCAATTTAATACACTCCACTCACCTTGGGTTCCCACCACACAAAAAAACAAAATAGGTTGAAAATCTAACTACAAGTATGACAGACTATCGGATCGTTTTCAGACCTAAACTTCGTACAGCGTCAAATGTCCAAAAACAAAATCAGCACTAGACACACATACATCATCAAGTCCAATTTTTTCCAGCAAAGGTAACCCGCGATGATCAAGTTTTCCCGTTCAAAAATCAATTCCTCTGTTTGCACTAGCTGCCACTCAATCCTTCCCAACACAACCCCACCGACAAATTCATCCCCCAACATCCGCCATATTCTAGGGTCCACAACTCCCAATGGCAGCACGAACACGCCACAACCAAACGCCAGCACGCAAAATCCAAACGCGCACAATTCGAATGCGTCCGTTAAACGAACCCCCTACCGTTCCCTCAATCAAACCCTAACGCCCGAATGAATGACCGCCCAGTCCCTCCCTCCCTCCCTCCCTCCCTCTCTCTCCCTCCACCACCCAAAACTTCGCCGACACATGCGCGTCACTTCCCCTTACAAGATCCGCAACTTCCAAACCCCAGGATCAACTCAAGATCATCAAACCCGCCCGCACTTACATATTCACAAAGTTGCTTGAGCTCGTCTTCCAAAAGGTAGTTGCCGCCCTTCACTTTCTCCAGCCACTGATCCAAGTCCATCGTGTTGTGCCCAGCCCGCCGCTGCCTCTCTCCACACGTCGAAACACCGCAACAAAAAACACTAACAACAATAAATAAAAACTCCCCGTTTCGGAAAGAAACCAAGACGACCTAAGCTCCTCCCGTCCGAAAAGCAAACCCTAGGAAGCGCAACCGGGCACTACGAAAGATGAAATTTTGGCACGGATCGCGCCCTGTCAAGGTCGGAATCGCCGCAGCTTGCGATTCTCCGAACGATGCAACAAAGGGGTTAAGATTGGATGCTCCTCTCCGCCATTGCTGGACTAATGGCTATGGCGACGGAGCAGACTTGGTCGCTCTTCCAAACGGAGACGACGATGGTTCCCCGTGGCCGTTTCTCGTTGGGTTCCCAATGGGGGGTTTTCGTTGTTCCCGTCGGGAGGCTTTCGTTGTTGCTGAGTTTTTTCGTCGGGATCGTTGGGGTTCGGTCGTCCGTCCTAACTCGTTTCTCGTTCGTTCCGGGATTCGAGTTCGTGAGGCTGGGCTCTTTTGCTCCATTCATTCTGGGGCCCGGATTACACCAAAAATGAAGGGGCCATAAAATTGACTTCAAGTCGCTTGTTTGTCATTGAGAATTTCTCCTTTGGAAGTCATAACTTTTGCACTCGTTTAATTTGTTAAGATGGCATGAAATGAAAAATTTTATTTTCAATTTTAAAAAAATTAAAAAGAGCACTTTTATAAAAAGACTTCTAGAATTTCAGTCAAATTCACCTTTGTCAAAAATTCTCAAGGCTCAAAATTTGAAGACTTTTGGTGTAACATAGGAAAAAAAAGTGTGCTCCACATCAGTGGGTCCTCTTGATAAACAATCTCATGTACCACTTGGAATTGGCATATTTCAATTCCATCTTAGAAACTTTATCAATTTGATTTTTCTTTCCTTCTATATTTGTATCTATTATACATAATAATTTTGTATAGACTAAAAACTACAAAATCAAAATCTATGGTGCCAAAAAAATTTAAGCTAAGAAGATTGAAGGTCTTAGAAGCTAGTATCAAGAGGGAAAAAAAGTAATTTTTACTTCAAAGTTTATGAAATTTGTTCCATGTGCACTAAGAGAATATTTCTTCTTGCATTAAGCTATTGCAAAAGTAATTCTATCAATTTTCCATCTTATGAATTAAAATACCACACTTTAATTGTAAGTTTGGCATATGCACGTTAATAACAATTAATTAATCCCTTTGGAGAAAATGTTCAAATTTTGAACATTGAACAAACATTTCAAGGCATTGTTACAAATTAAACCATCCATTGATTATATTTTTTAAGTTTCTTTTTAACAAGATTTAACAAAATATAACATAATAGTATTCATTGTTAATTGTTCCTTTATTAGTAGATTTCTTATTTAATGTTGAATAATTGGAAAACAATATTTCTATGATTTTGACACTATTTTGCATTCATGGTTGATCACGTTGTGAACTGAAATCTTGCCCCATCTACTCAAGATCTAACACAATATATGCAAATTATAGCATAGAGTGCCAACATAAATAAGGTGATGAAGTCAATAACAAGCAAATTTTTTTGTGCCAACCATTAGGTAGAATTGATATAGCTAATTTTTGTCATTAATTAGTAGAAAAGAAGTATTTGAAAACCGAAGAATTATAGTGTAAGGGTGTAGTATTAAAGGCCCAAATAGGCAATAGCTTTGTGCCCATATGGACTTTGGGCACCACAATCTTACACTATTCCTTGATTCTCAAACAACCCTTTCTACTTGTATGTATCCAAGAATATAGGGTCCATTTTGAGGTACATGACATATAGTAGCTTTCAAAATATTCTGCACACTTACAAAAATTGCCATAGTTAATTGCAGAATTAGGAATTTTAAACAAAATTTAGATATGTTGTGATACAAGTAATGTACTTGTATAAAATAAAATTTCAATTTTTTAATATGCTTTTTAATTTTATAAATTCAATCAAAATTATCAAAGAAACTCTTTTATACAATTAAAAAAATTTCAAGAATTTTTAGTAAGTCAAATGGAGTTTTTCTTAGAAATTTTCATTAAATCTCCAAAAACTGTGCAAATTTTGAAAAGTGTATAAAATATGTACATATCATTTTTCATGATTTTTTGGGGATTTTGGAGAGAATTACAAGATACATAAAAATTTGTAGTCATATTTTAGTTAATAATATTTCACTCAAAAAAGTTTTGAAATTTGTAAAATTCATACCATAAAATTCTAAAAAGACCTCCCATTCCATTTACTAGAAAATTCTTGAAAACATTTACTTGTATTAAAATTCTTTTATTAATAATAAGTTTGATGAACTTATAAAAAATAATTCCAAAATATTTGAAAAATCTTTTTTGTACAAGTGTGTTACTTGTACTTCAACATGTCCAAAATTTAGTGGAAAATCTAATTTTTCAATTAAATATATAAATTTTTGCAATATATGAATACTTATGAGAGCCATTGTAATTTAAGTAAAAGAATTTTGAAGCCACACGGCTACAATGTCATAAACGAAGTTGTTAGACTCTTTTGTATCCAATTACCATTATGTCTTTTTATTTAACCCTTAAAGGACCAAGTCTCCCCTTCAAGAACACTATAAGGTTCATTCAAGTTTCTAGGGTCAAAATTTTTGGCATAATTTTTTGAATCTTTTTTTTAACATAGAAAATCACATTAGCGTTATGGTAATATTATTTTTATTTCAATGCCTAGAAGCAAAAGTTATGCCACCTTAAGCTCAAAATGGAGGTTACTGGCCCGATCACTAGGCAATACAAAAATATTATAAAATTTTAATATAAAATTTTCAAATTTTTTATCCTAATAGAAAATATAGATTTCAAATTTTACAATTTTATTTTCAATCTTCAACTTTTTAAAATTGTAGTGATGACCTTTAGGTTGAAAATGATGTAGTTGATTTATATATTGTATTGGATCTACTTTACAACCATATAGTTTCATTTGAGTCATGATGACTAAATTGAAATGAAGTGAAGACAAAAATAGCATAGAGAAGCCGCAAATGGAGTTTTAAAGTGACAAAAATGGTGGAATGAAGCCCAAGACAAAAATAATGGAATTTTGAAGTGACTAAAATTGAAGCTCATAGTGTTTTTAGTTTTCAATTGAGGGACTTTAAAGATTTTGAAGGAACTAATGTAGACCATTGTATTTCCATTAATTTTGGAATTACAAAAATAGACAATTGAAAGTTTTTTAAGCCACCAAATAGAATTTGAATCTATGAGGTTTTGTATTGACAAATGTAGGATTGAACATTGGGTATTCATCAACATACACCTCAATTCTTCAACATAAAAAAATAGAATTTACAATCTATAGTACAAAAATTTTAAGTTAAGAGGATTCAATGCTTTATAATCTAGTCAAGCTAGGAGCAAAAAAACGTGTTTTCTTCACTTTAAACGCTTACATCTTGTGATAATATGGTCAAAAAAAATTTTAATCTCTTTTACACATTTTCATACTAGTCTAGTACAAGATCCTACAATATATCTAAAAAAGAAACAAATTTTAAATTTTTTATTGTTTGCATTGAAAATGAAAATTTTGAGTGTTTTTTGACAAAAAAATGGCCTTGGGACTTAAAAGGTTAATGAAATGAATCATTCAAGCCATACATAGACAAAAATATAATCTATAAAAAAAATCATTCATTTTAAATTTTTGCAATTTTTTTACTACAAAAACTTGACTATTTTGAACATCATGTGGCTTAATTTTTGCTACCAGAGAATCATTTTAAATAAAATAATATTCTCCAAAAGTTAATCTTTTTCTAATTAAAGGTTTTGAATAGACATCAATCCATCCAATAAAATAGAAAAAATAGTGAATTTTTTAAAGTAAATTTATCAAAATGCATTGAAATGAAAATTGAAAGAATCCTATAATACCTTTTTCAATAATTATATTTTGAATGCTTTTGTGAAAAAACTGTTGCACATGATGCAAAGTTTTGTTAGGAAAGCAAAATTTAACCTTGAACAATGATCACTTCTAGTGGAAGTTGCTTTATCCATTGGCGCATGTGATCAACTTACTTCCATAACCACTGCAACTTTTACTTTGTGCTTTGTTTGTGTTTGTTGTTCTACTACATTTTTATTCTCCGCAAAAAGACAATTCACGTTGAAGACCAATCTTTATGGGTTCTCAAATCTGTATGAGTGTGAGGGTCAAATTTTTGTTGCCAAGGTCTCTTGAGCAAAAAACAAACCCCAAAGTTTTCAATCTTCAATGGACATCATCATTGGTAGTACAAAGATTATTGAAGTCCTAATAAATAATTTGTTAATTTTTAATATGCAAATTATTAAAAGGTGAATACTCACAAGTTCTCAAATTTCAAGATTTTATATTTCAAACAAGTGACAAGTGGACAAAATGGACAATAGTATGAAGAACATTGTATATGTATTGCTGAAATTTGAATACTAATACTTCTATACATGCAAAACATGTAGAAATTGATTATTTTCGTCTCTTTTGAGGTTTAAGATAACTCTTCATGCCTCTTTGTGCAACTCAAACTTGACCAAGTCATTCTT
The DNA here is from genome assembly GCA_947034895.1 of Rhytidiadelphus loreus. NCBI lineage: Eukaryota > Viridiplantae > Streptophyta > Bryopsida > Hypnales > Hylocomiaceae > Rhytidiadelphus > Rhytidiadelphus loreus. The sequence goes on from OX344761.1 coordinate 32,210,056, forward strand.
TTAATCACTTGGTTGTTGATTTTTATTGTATCTAGTCTAGTAGCTTGGTTGATAAAAAAAAGTGGAATTTTATCATAGAAAGGTTTGGGATCTCCAAAATAGCAAAGTCATCAATTATAATGTTGAGAGTGGCAAAATCCTAGGGATATCTACTCTACTACTATCAATGACAACCAATACGATTTAAAGTGCTAGTGAAAATTGATTGAAAATTTTAGGACTCTAAAAATGTTGAAATTCCAAAATGGTAAATTTTGGGGAGGCATGAAATTGAATATTGTAAATTATGAGATTTATAATTCCAATGACACATTTAGATTGGAATTGATTTAGGCGATTTTTTCTTCTTTGTAATAAGTTTTGTAATAACAAGTGTATGCAAATTTGTTATATATATATATATATATATATATATATATATATATATATATATATACATATATATATACATATATATACATATATATATATATATATATATATGTATTAATAAACACAAGGTGCTTTAATGAGAAGTTGCACAAAAACTATAGAATTATGATGCCATTCATCTAAGGTCACTTGAAAAAAGTCACATAATTTTGAAGCCACCCGAATGAAACCATAGAAATTTGAAGTCATATGACTAATTTATGTGTTCTTTCATATATTAGACAGTTATTTTTATATAGTCTTTTATGCATCTTTTCATCTATAATGATTTTTAAGTGTTTCAAGTTCCCTATTCAAATCCTAGTCTTTTCTTGTCAGATTTATAAATCTCAAATAAATCCACAATCCCTAAAAAAATTTAATATAAAATATTTTAAAGGATTTTCTATGGAATATAAGGTGTAAACTAAAAAAATCTACTATTTGTTGGTGGATTTACACTATGTCCTAAGTTCCAAGTCTCAATGCAATAGGAAATGTTCACCTTGCAACATTTTATTGAAGTTTTGGTGCCAAGAAAGAAGATAAGGAGACTAAATTGGATCTAAAACTTGGAGATCCAACTTAGGCTTCAAGTTCTACTTTTCTTTTTTTTGTAATATGAAAAAAATAACACTAAAGAAACTTCTTCGTGGTTTGATTTTGTCTACAAATATGTTCATTGCAATTGTAGATTCTATATTTACAGTGTCCTAAAAATGAATTTTCAAACTTTCTGACCCATTTTGGACATGTATCTTCTATTTTATATTATAGGTGTGAAAAACTTAGGAACTAGAGTTGGAACTTCAGCCTTTACATTATGAAATTTTAAGTCCCACATGTAATATTTTCATTCACCTTCTACAACCCTAAGATGTTGGGATTTGTTTGGGAATTGAGACTTGCAACTTTGTAAATTGGAACCTAAGACATATTAGTTTGAAGTAGCTCTAACACTAGTAAAAATAAATAAAGCCACAGGAATGAGTGTTGACCAAACCTTATTCCAATATTCCACTTCTTAGAAAATATGTGAATTATATTCAGAACTATAAATTTTGAATTGTAAATATTAAATTCAATTAAAAACAATGGTTCAAAATCTATGATTAATATGCTATAGCCTTCAAAAATTTAAAATGTTGAAATTTTAATTTTACAAAATTCCAAAATTTTTCATTTGGTCATCTTCACTAGTATTGTAAAAAGCAATAGAGCGCTAGTTTATTAATTATAGTTTTGTAAATATATTGTCTCTCTATCACTAATAGAATACCACTCATGGTCAGAAATAGATTTGGGTTAAATTGCTTGAAAAGAATATTGGAGCCACCCACTTTCCTATGGTGAAATTCCAAATTTCTTAAATTTCTTGAAATTTAGTTGTATATTTTTTTAGCATCTTCTAAATAGATAAAAAAATTCAATGCCTTTAATTTTCTTTAAATTCACAAAATTATGAACTGATTTTAAATTCACAATATTGCAAACAATAAGGATAACCAACAACTGAAGGGAGAATGTGGGGCTCAAGACTTTTTCATGACAACATTCAAATTTCTTCAATTTTTTTAACTATATTTTTGGCAAAACTAGAACTAAAAATTTCTTAAGGTTTTAAATTTTTTTTAATTTACAAATGACTATACAAATTTTAAAAAGAACACTTTTGTAGTTTTCATTTTTTAAAACCTGTTATTTGTTTGTACTAGTTGAAACTCTAAAACCCCTAAAGCTTTTTGATCATTAGATGAGATTTCGGGGTCCTAGAGGGCCGTTTCAGGGCCGTTCCCGACGTTGTTCCTCTGGTAGTGAAAGAACACCGTTGTCAGTTTGTTTGTTTTTTGAGAAAAATAAAAAAATAAAAAATAAAAATTTTAAGTCTTTAAAATGAGAAACAAAGTTAAATTTGTTTATTTTATTTTATTTTATTTTAAAAAAAATTGACCTAGCAATCTCTCGGCCAAGTCAGCACAGGTGGGGAACGACGGATTTTGGCGGTTCTCAAGGGGTTTTCGAGTTGAGAACTTGTAGCCCTGCCAAACAGCCAAAAACCATGTAATGGTTTTTAGGCCCAAAACTACTTCAAAGTACTTAAACCCAAAGCAAGGCTAAAATCTTCATCTATATTTATTCATCAATAAATCCAACTATAGAACACTTTAGTTAACTTTTATAGTACACCCTCCTAAAATTTCAAGATTAAGAAACCTTACAATTGCAAGATCAAGTCACGTGAGTTTCAAAAAGAAATATTTTCAACTCTTCACCAATGGTTAGATGTCATCTTTCAAAAAATTTACACAAAAATGTGTAGATCCTACAACTTGTTACTTTCTATAATATGTTGAAGAAATAAATCGAGAATAATTATAAAAAATTTAAAACAAAAAATATTTTATATTCATGCTTGAAAAAAATAGTAAGTAGTATGTTTTAAAATACTAAATTGTTAAGAACTTAGTCATGGAATTGAAAAATGCCAATCCCAATGGTTACAATGTTGAAATGTACAATCTACACTCTATTTTTTTATTTTTTCCAAAAATATTGAAAATTGAGTTAAAATGAAGGACTTCAAAGTTTAGTTCAAAGAAGAGATTCCATAACTACACGCAAACTAAAACTCCTTGTAACTTTCATCTCATTAACCCCTCATCATTGGAGGCCTATTTGAGTTCAAAAACATCATTGCTTTTGAAGTGTTGTGTTGAACTGTACAATCTTGTAGAGTAAATGTTGTAGATGACATGAATCAAATTTGGAGTCGTTTGACCGCATAAATTGAAAGATTATAATGTTTTAGTGTTGATTTTTGGATGCTGAAATTTTCCTAAAAACACATTTGGAGGTCAAATTTGATTTCAAAACCTACTCAAATGAAAAAACTTTAAACTACAAAGTGATTTAACACCATAATACAAATGTATTGATGGGCAATTTTGTTAAAATGGCGGTATTCCATTAAAATGGCGGTTCAGGGGACCAACTAGGATATGAGATCTTGCGGAAGAAAATGGTGGAGGCAATGCCATACATAAACAAGTGGTGATTTGGGCATGCATGGGACACAATTGATGCTTGATATGAGATGAATAGGTGCCTCAATACACCTCAATCTTTGTTCCTTCATGTACAAATGCCAATGGAATACCGCCATTTTAACGAAATTGCCCATATTGATGAAAAAAAATATCATGGAATGACTCATTGTGTTTGCAAAATGGCTTTCAAATGTCAAAAAAATAGTGAGAAAAGTTGCAAAAAACACCTCTAAGGTTGAACCTCCTCCTCCTAAAATGCTTTTCAATCACTCATTACTTCTTGGATTGAGATGAAATTTTAGCCACATAAACTAGACTACTATGTCCGTCTTTTCTAAACTTTTTTTTATTGGAAATTGATATTGTATGAAGAAGAAATAAGCTGCCAAAGTTCATTGTAATCCAAAAATGTTGGGATTTTTAAATTTGAATTGCTCCCAAACATTCAAAACAACCTTGGATTGACATGAAAATTTTACCACAATAACCAAACTTTAAGGGAAATATAATCCAACAACTTTTTTTTATTGAAAACAACGTTGGATGAAGGAAATACAAGTCCCCAAAGTTGTAGCCTTCAAATGCATTTTGGTGAACCCAAATTGATCTTGTAAACTTTGATTGGCTTCTAAGAAATCATACACATTAGGAGAAAATTGAACCTCCAAAGAAGCCACTTTGTAATGCAAAAATTTGGATGGGAAGAGCCTTCTCAACTCACTAGTTGGGCCAATAATTGCATGGCAAATTCAAAAATTTGTCATCATTATCAAATCCATCTCCACAATCTCATAAATTTGAGTGGAAAAAGCCTTCTCAAAACACTAATTGGGCCAAGAATTGCATATTGAACTCAAATTTGTCATCATTATCTAATTCATCTCTATGATCTTATGAATCTTGTGATGGTTCCATCATGAAGGATGGAGCATACGCCATGTAGTGGTTGTAATGAAGATATGGCCACCTTCATATTCATTCAATTAGTATTAAAATTAGTAAGAAAATCAAAGCCTCTTCGTGGGTTCAAATTCCTCCTAATGTCTTGGATTGATCTGTAAATTTTACCACATAAACTAGAAGAGAGAGCGCAAATTTTTCCAACAAGTTTTATTGAATTTGGACATCGGATGCAAAAGTTACAACACTTTGAATTGGACTTGAAACTATGTGAGGACACTTTTTGTCCCTTCCAACAATGAGGGGTTAATCAAAATGGAATGACTCAAAGCTTCTATGTATGTATAAGTTTAGAAAACCAATTTCAAAATTTTATTTCTTTAGAAAGTGGGGTTTTTTTAGCTGCAAGAGTTGTTTGCTAATCAATGAAATTTATATATCATGCAATAACTTTTAAACCAATTCCAATACAATTTTCTACTGAGGTAAAAAATCATTATTCATATTCTTATAAATTTCTTCCTCCAAAGCTATGGAGTTTGCCTTTTGAGTTGACCATCCAAAATTGTTATAATCTAAGAATCCAACAGTCAATAATTTCCACAATTTATTATGTGCATACTAGTCAAACTAGTTTTTACTTTTATAAGGTCAAAATTGAAAATTTCAAAGACATCCATGAACAAAAAAATATCAAAGTAGGACAGTTCATTGTAAACTTCCATTGGCAAAAAATTGTTACTCCTTGGGGAACTAAAGCACAACAATTTTTATAACGTTTGACTATGCTAAAGCAAATGTAGTATTTTTAATTTTTTTAAATGAAAATTAAGAAACTCTCTCAAATTTGTACACATTTTCAAACAAAAGGAGTAGAAAGCCAAAAGTAATCAAATTGGATCCTACAACATTAATTAATTTTTATATATGTGTCAATTTTTGAAATTTAACAATTTATATTATTAGCATATCATTTGGAAGATCTTCAAAAAATTAGGAATCATTATAATTATTTTGTGTTTTTAATCATACAAGATTAAATTTTGTATTTTTAGCTTTAAAATATAAATTTGAATTTTATTTTCCACCAAACCTAGTTTTTTTGTTTAGATGAAAGACTAGAAATGACTAAAAAAATGTTTTTAACCATCCCTACTATTCCTTTCATTGTAAAAAAAATTGTTCACTTTCTTTTTCTATTATTACATTTCCTAAATAAAATTTAAATACTCCTCACATTTTTAAAATCGGAATATGCAACAAGTCATGTGAACATGTTAATCTACAAGACCCTACTTTACAAACTATATTGAAATTTGTTTCACCCTACCAAGAATTTGCCATTGAAAATTTGAAAAGGACACATTTTGTCTTCTTAGTCCTTGAGGGGTTAAAGATACTCCTCAAGCACATGTTGTGTGAAAATTTCAAAGGAAAAAATAAGAAATAAATTTGTAGCAAGCTGCCTAAAATCACTATATTGCCAAAAAATGTTGTTTGGTCCTGTAAGGGTTAATGTATGTGACTTATTTAACTTATATTTAATGCGTATTGAACATAGGTTATCCCTTCAAAGACCATTGTATTCTTGGAAACAAATTAAAGTTTAAGTAAGATCTTATGATATCTATATTTATCATGATTTATTGAAATTTTTTGTGAGGATAAAAAAACATATTAGCTTTCTAGGAATATAATTTTATTTCAGTTATTGCCCTAGAGCAAAAATAATGCCACACTAAGCACAAAATAGAGTTCACCAAAAAGGAAAAAGAAAAAACACAAAAATTTATTTTGCATAGTTTATATTTTTGTTTGTATGGAAAGATTTGACTCATTCTTTTTGGATTAATGATGTGAAAGTTACAAAAAATCTTATTTTGTAGGAAATCAAAGCATCTTCTTGAGAAAATAAGATACTAGATTTGTTTTTGAACTCAATTTTTGCAATTTAAAAAAAAAAAAGTTCCATAGAGTTTAGTTTGCTTGCTAGAATAATCTCACTGATGGGATTAGGATGTTCTAACTTTTATCTTAGAATTATTAACAATTTAGCTTTTCCTTTCATTTAAAACTTTTTGTGCTTAACAAATTTAAAAAAAATGAAGGTCAAGACATTTTTTGAATATGTTTTTATGTAGATTATCAACTCAATTTTTCAACACAAAAACTATAAAATTAAGATTTATAGTGCAATTTCTTTTAAATTAAGAAGATTCAAAGTCTTATAGTCTAGTCATGCAAGGTGCAAAAAAACCCAGTTTGTTCACTTTGAATGCAAAAATCTTGCAATCTATGTAGTCAAAGTTTTTTTTAATTTTTCATTATAATTTATACCAGCTTACAACAAGATCCTATATGTAAATATGCAAAAATCATGAAGACTATTTAGATATTATTTCTATAATAACCATGAAGAAAATGTCATTTTTTTGAAGCCAAGACTATTTTGAAGCTATTTTTGTCTATCTTTTCATCTACATTTGCACCTTGAAGAGTCACTTGAAAACTACCACAAGTGTTTGACAACAACAAGTGTCTCCAACAAGGCTTTGCTATTTTCTTAAGCGTGGTATAGATCTTTATCTTTTCCACTATTATGATGGTTCATAATTTAATATTATATAATTTTAAATTTTTTTTAAACTAAAAATTGTAAAAATTATAAGAATTTAGAAGAATTCAAAGATTAAAAAAAATTATATATGTATGAGAGCATGTTGAAATTTGAATCCTAAAGGTCTCAAAAATCTAGAATGTTCAAAACCTTCAATTGGTCATCATAGTAGTGCTTAGAGCAATAGAGCCCTAAGAAATTTATACTTCAAAATACTCTTCAACTTTCATTGGTTCTCTTGAAAACTTGTGGCATTTCTCAATGGTATAGGTGACTATTCAAGGCCCAAATTAGATGAAATTTTTTACCAAAATGGTCTCAAAACCACCATGACATCATTTATCACACTTTAGTGCCTTGAAATTATATGCATTGGTCTTAGTGCATATATTAGAACCTAAATTTGCCACCACAAAATCTCAATATACAATAATATCAACTAAACAAGTTCCAATCTAAAAGTTGTCACTTGAATACAAAAAGAAAATGAGAATTTAATGGGTTGGGCTTCACATTCTTCTCAACTAGAAGATGTGAAAAAATTCAAAGGGTTGAAGATCTAAAGCATTGTAGATGGTAAAAAAAGAGTGAAGATAAGCCTAGTAAAAAAATTGAGTATATGAAAGGACAAACAAATTATGGACTCTTAATCATGAGGCTTCAAAATTCCATCGCTTGCATCATGTCTCTTCTACAAGAGCACTCTATCTTAACCTACCTATCTTTGACCAAAAAAAATTTGGCCAAAAAAGAGCTCATAGCAAGGATTTAAAAAGAAAGTGACCATTTAAGGTTGCTCTTAAAGTGACCATTTAAGGTTGCTCTTAAAGTGACCATTTAAGGGCTGATTGTTTTTACAGAAAAGCTAAACTCCTTGAAATAATTTTCAGTAAATTTTTATAGGAAGAAAAAAAGAATTGGCATCTAATCAAAATTGTTTCATATTTTTTGAACCTTTGAGGAATTAGTTACAAATTTTTGAAGTTGAAACGTAGTGGTCACTAAAAGCAACCACCTCCTGAAATGTACACTACTGGTACATTGAAGAAAACAAAATCTACCTTTGTATCATAGTCGCTTTTAGAGCATACTACCTTAGCTGGAAGAAGAATCAAGAAAGTCCCAAAGTCAATTCATTGATTAATCTAATACTTAATGATTTAGGCCCAACTTCATCTTTAAGTTGTTTAGCTATTTTTGCAAGACCACCTAATTTTCCACCTAATTTCAAAAAATACCCTACACTTTTACTTTACATCCTTTAAACCAACAATAAATGTTTAAAATCACAAATATGAATATAGATTGCAATTACAAAAATACAAGTCTCCAACATTAAAATTTACATGGTATGATAACCATTATTTATACATTTTTATATTGAATCATATTAAGATCTTTTTGATAGATACTAACCTCAATTGAAGGACTTTTTCATTAATAGATAGTTGTGTAATACTACACATGCTTTAGAGAAAACTTGGGGTCTCTAGAGGGTTGCTTGACTTTTGGTAGTAGTACAAACATAACAAAACCAAGAATAAACAAATAATATATTTCTTAAAATTCCACATTACCTCAAATAACATGAAAAAATTATATATAATTTTTTAAAATTACAAATAAATTATAAATAAAAGATGTATCTTTTATTCACTTATATATATACTACAACAAAAAGTGAAATGGCCATTAGGAAAAATCTAAGCCCTCAACAAGGTCGTTAACAACTTATTTTCGGCAGCGTTGCAATGTAGTAACAAAAAAAAACTATTTTTTTCATTCAAAATAAATAAATAAATAAACATTTTTTTTCATTTTAAAAGTTTTTTTTTTAAATTAAAAAAAAAATCCATTGTGCAATCTAACGTGGCACTGCTACATCACTGTAATGACTCTATTGTGACATTAGTAGTGCCACATCATTCTTACTGATTTTTTCTACAATTGCACCATTTCTACTCCGAGGGGGTCTAAACTCGTAGCCTTCTTAGAGCCTCAAATTTTTCCTAATGCCTTTGGAAGCTGAAGATTTTTTATAATGCTACTTTTTGTACTTTGAGTCCATAGAAATGCTTGATTCATATTAGTTTTATATCAAATTTTGATATTTGTCCCAAAATCTTCAATAGAATATCCACCTTTTTTTGCCACGAATAATTCATAATCTTCAAATTTTTTTAAGAAAATCTACCTTCAAAATTTGTATAAATGCACAATTGATAAACAAAAAGTAGAAAATATGCTTATTAAATCCTCGAATACTAATCAAAGGTATTAAACTTCAAAGTCAATTACAAAACTTATAAAAATTCTTGAAATAATATAAACATGAAAATATAGTTTTAGAAATTGTAAAGACCTACATTATTAATAATAATAATAATAATAAATTTAATAGTTTTTATCAAGATTTCTAAATTTAGTATGCACAATGTATAATAAAGAAGTACTAATTTGTGTAAATTTCCCAATTTCAAGCAATGGAGATTCTTAATTTCTTTTCATTGAGATATTCATGTAGTCTCAATAGTCTTGCTCTTCCAAAAGTTGTCCTCCACCTTAAGTTAAACCCCTAAAGTCCGAAGTTCATTTTTTGGGTCAAAAACATCTCAAAACTATATTTTCAATACAACCAACAAAATTTTAAAGCATGTGTTTCTTTTGCATATTTAACTGTGGGACCTTGCAATAGATTAACATGAGAATGTTTAGAAGAAATTTCAAAAACTTTGACCATATCAATCACTAGATATAAGCGTTTAAAGTGAAGAAAACTTTTTTGCTCCTAACTTAATTAGATTATATGGCTTTGAATCCTCTTAACTAAAATTTTTTATACTATACTGGCAGATTGTGAATTTTTGTTTTGAAGAATTGAGTTGAGGATTTGGAAACCTCCCATAGTGATTTTTATTCTTTAAAAGATTATTAAGACAAAGTAGGTACAAGATAGAAGGCTAGAGAAACTAAATTATTGATAGTTCTAAGATGGAATTGAAACACATTGATCCCTATGATGAGGTTGTTATAGAAGGCAAACTAAACTATGAGCAATTTCATTTTTTAAATTGCTAAAATTGAATTCATAAGTAGATCCAATGTATTATTTTCTCAAAAATTTGCTAAGATTGCCCACAAAATAAGAGGCTTCATAATTTTCACATTACTTATCCAAATGAATCAAATCTCTCCACATAGAAAGAAATATAATCTCAAAGGAATTTTTTTTTTGTTGCTTGCCTTTGCTTGCTTTAGACTTATTGTGGCATAACTTTTGTTGATTGAAATAAAATTATATTCTAAGAAATTTAATTAATTTTTCTATGTTATACAAAAGTTTCAAAAAAAACTTGACAAAAATGGAGATCATATATACCTACCTAAACCTTCAAATGTCCCCCGAGAGGATTTTTAGGACTTTAGAGGTTAACAAAAAATGCTATAAAGGAAGGTAGGTTTAGGTTCTAAATTAAAACCTTCTTTGAATAAAAAGTCTAGGGGAGGACACTCTCACTACATTTAGGGTACCCACGTGTGGCGGAGTGATTTTTTGACCCCTATTTACTTTTGAACAAACTATAATTTCATCCTAAAATTTTGAGCTTTCTTTAACAATGACTAAAGGTTTCTATTGACAAAAATTTCAATTCCAAATAGCCTTTGTTTGAGGTTAAAGTTTACTTTAGGTAAAATTTACTTTTTTTTTGCATAGTCAGAAAATTTGTATGACTTCCTAACCTAAGACTAAAATAGGATATACTAGTCTTAGAGATGATTTTTTATCATCAAAAATGTTTGTCTATATTTTAGCTAACTAGTGGCATGCATTGATCAGTTTGGTTGTATATTTGTTAATTTTGTTGGGATCTTTTATCTCTAAGTTTTGATTTGTTTTAACATTAAACTCTATGGGCCCCAAGGTTTCCCATAAGGTCTTCTAGACCCTAAGGACCATTTGGATTTTTAGCATGTATACACCATTTTCCTTTTAAAATGTTATTTTGCTTTTTTTCTAAACTTTTGAGGTGTGTAACAAAAACAAATGAAAATTTGAGCTTGGATGACAACCAAGGGTCTCACATTTACTAAATTTCACATCAATGGATTTTTTTCCCTAGGATAGCCTTTGATTGGCTAGGTTTTCCTTCCAAAAAAATTTGTAGTGAGCATTTTTTCAAGTGTTTGACTTTGAAAAATCACCCAAGGCAAATTTTTGTCCAAATCAAAAGTTTTTTTTGGCCATGGAAAGATAACTTGACACACTAAATGAGAAAAGCATGAAACTTTAGAAAAATTAAAGATCTAAGCAGCCCCTAAAGTTGGGTCACAACAATCCTAAAACGGCCAATTGGGCATTTAGGTATTAAACATAGGAACAATAAGAGGAGAAAAAATTTGTTGTTTATGATTTGCAAGAGGCAACTTGGGTGCAAGGGACCCTAATCAACAACACTCTCCTCACTTGCGTAGTTTTGTATATTTTCATTTGTAAGTGTTTGCTTGCAAAGTTTTAATTTTACAATGGCTCTACAATTTAAACAAATAGATTCCTATTCCCCCCCTAATTTCTAAAGAAGGAAAAGAGAGAGAAAATTGTAGAGAAGGACTCTAGGCCTTTGAATAGTCAAGAAACAACATCGCACTTGACATCACAATATTGGTAATACTTGAAACTTTCTAAGATCTACCTATAGATTGTGAAGGACCAAGTAAAGTTTAAGATTACTTACGTAGAATCATCATGTATGAATGGTTTAATTATGATCAAACACTAAAAGACAACATTAAACAATGTATAGAACTTAATACTTATTTCTCCAAGTCCCTACACAATTGTCCAATTCATGCTTCTTATTTCTTCTCAAAGAAGAGATTTGTGAGGTTTTGAAAAAATTAAGAAAAAATAGCCAACTCTTGTATGGAAAATCCATACAAGAATTAATCAAAGCCATCATGTTGAAGAGTTCATTAGTTGCTAGAGAGTTCTAATGGATTTTGTATTAGTGACAAATAGACAAGACAATTTTTTTGTAAAAGCAAAGTTCAATTGGAATTTCTAAGTTATGTATATTACAACAACTACAAAACTATTAAATGATTATGAAGAGCAAGACAAGAACATGGTACAACTATGTACTTTGTGAAGATTCACAATGTTCTATAAGAACTTATGGCTAACAAAAATTAAATCGGCATATATCTAGTTCCTACAAAAAGAACAAAGACATGGGAGCAAAAAGATTCCAAATAAGTGATGGTTCATAGAATAGATGACAAGCACCAAATTAATTGGTTGCATCTTAAGCATCATGTCATCTTTCAAGATTTGACACCTAGAATTCTTCATCCTTTAAATGATGAGTGTGTTTAGTGAGGAGAAAGTGGTTGGCACTTTTTGTGAAGCTCAAACTATTGGTCCACCCTTGATATTCTTAAAGAATTTGTGAACAAAATTCTAACAAATTATCTCAAATACAACAATTAGGTTTACCTATAGATTCTAAGATGATATAGTTGATTGATTGCTACACTATCCATACTAGCAAGGAGTTTTTGAAATGGATGAGGGTGTTTACATGTTGAAGTGCACAAGATTTTTTTGTCACGATGCTCTAAATGTAGTGTTTTGAGAAACTTGAAAAATGTCCATGATAAATGCACATTGAACTTGAGGTGGAGGAAAATTTTAGAAGGAGAGAGGCTACTTATTGTAGGCTACTTGACAACTATAAATTGTTTTTGAGGAAAACCTTTAAGTGCTCAAAACCGAGAAATTTACATTGAAATAGTGCTTCATCGCATTGCATTGTGTACAATAAATTTAGAGATCTCATTAAAAACTATTGTGATAATTTTCTAAATTTTTAATATAAATTTTTACAATTGAAATGATTGTATTTTTCAAGTTCATACTATTTAAAGACTTTTTGAAAATTTTATATCTAATTCTCAAGTTAAAATCTTAGATTCAATTTTAAGAGTCATTTTTTGGTGCAAAAAATCAATAAAAAGACTCCTACAAAGAGGCTCTAGGATCTAATGGAAATGGCATGGGTAAGATAAGCTTTATGCTCAATAATGCAAGACGTTAGATCCATCATAGAAATTGGGCATGGGCTAAATAATGTGGACCATGGCCTAAACCATGGGGCCTCGCCTAGCACCCACACTTGCCCATGGACTTAGCTGTATGACCATGACCTTAATAGAGTGACAAAAACACCCATCTACGTTTGACGACAGAACATTGATGTTCAATGGGATATCTTGCAAGATGTGAAATAAAAAGATAGTGGTTGGAAAAGAGCCCTTTAGGGTCATTGCAAGAAACACCTGGCCTATTTTCTATTACAATTGGAGTGATATCATGTGCTATAACTTTTGAAACACAAGTCCAATGAACACGGAATTTTAATAGGAGATTTCTAACTTGATGGTAATCAGATCACTTATTTTTTAATTTAAGCAAATCATTTTATATTTAAAAGTCAATTTTGTTAATTTGTCACACTTTGAGGTGTAGGGGTTTTCACTACATTCAATGTATCCAAACTAAATGATCTAGAGTTGAAATTTTGGTGGTGTATTCCTACACTAGGTGGGCATATGCCTACCAAAGAGAATTTAAAAATATATTATTTTGTGTCCTCTAGATGCATGCAAATAGGACTCCCTTGTTCAAGTATTTATAAACATTGAAGATGGTGTCAACTTCATTTTTTTAGTGAAATTTGATCACCATCAAGCCCTCACAAATGGATTATTTTTAGTTTTTTAGTTTATGATTTTTTATTTATTATTAATTTATAACTTATTGTTTTTATTTTTCTATAACAATTTATCTTTATTTTCCATATTATTGTTTTAGTACTTACAAGTAGTCTATAATACTTGCAACAATATTTTTGGCCATTGATTTTTACAATCAATGGCTAAGATTGTTCCGCTAGATAATACTCATGCTCTAGGGCCAAAATGTAGATTTTGCCAAAACACTATAGAAAATGGAAGGTGTTTCTTGCAATGACCCTATTCTTCACGTTGGAGTGTACTACAATATGATTTCATCATTCTATAGTTTGTGAAGAGAATAAACTCTTGAAGTTCTTTAGGATTTACGACAACAATTTAGGGTTTGGATTTATTCTGCAACCTAGGCAACAACAACCACATGTTTTTCATTTGAAATTCAAAATGTCCTCCTTTTATGGGTTCTGTATAGCAAAGATAACTCAACTACTTCAGAGTTTACACTAGCAAGTTAGGGTTTGGATGTCTTCTTCCTACACTCTCTATAGTCTCCAATGTTTCTAAAATGGCTAATTGTCTAAGTTACATGCAAATATTGCAATTGAGCCTTAGGACAATATTGTAGGACGCTTCATCATGAGTGTGGTTATAATGCGTATTAATCTTTATGGTTTGAGGACGTGCTTGTCTATCGCTTGAGGTACTTCTAAGTATTCTTTGTCCTTTACGTGGTTTATGGATTTGGAGTCATGTATTGTTACTTTAGCATTGCTTACTGTTTGAGATAGTTACAACACTCTTAACATTTAAGTTTGAAGGGTTTTTTAGTTTACTGTGTTTAGCCATTGGAGTCTAGCTGTAATTTCCTATAAAATGTTTCATTTCAATTCATGGCGTTCCACCATTACGTGTGGTATAGTTGATTTCTATCATATGTTGGGGAAACTATAGGCTACTTGATGTGGTCCTTTTTTAGGTCATAATGTAGGGGAAAAGGTCATTGATAAACAATCATAGAAAGTTGTGGGGGTTCTACAACAATTAGGAAATTGGGAGTGTACAATTTTTACTATGAAATACACAATGATGTATATCAAAAACATATGCACGGTTGAATTTAGGATAGACAAGATGAGGGTTCCTATCCATGAATTTTTTGTCCTAAGGCTCTACTACAATCTCCGCATGTAACTCAGACAATTAGCTCTTTTAGAAACATTGGAGACTATAGGAAGTGTAGAAAGAAGACATCCAAACCCTGACCCGCTATCGTAAATCTTAAAGCAGTCGAGCTCGCTATATAAAACCCGTAAAATGAAGACATTTTGAATTTCAAATGAAATACATGTAGATGTTGTTGTCTAAGTCGTAGAACAAATCCAAACCGAAAGTCGCCGTTGTAAACCCTAAAGTACTTCAGGTATCCATTCTCTATAGGAACTGCAAAATGATGATATCATACTACAATACACCATGCCATGAAGAACAAGGCTCTTCTCTGACCATGATGTCTTTTCATTTCATTTCTTGCAAGACATCCCATCAAATGTCAGCATTCTGTCGATGGACGTGAGTGGATGTCCTTTGTCACTCTATCGGGGTCACAGTCCTATAACTAGGTCTATAGGCGGGAGTGAGCGCTAGGCCAGTCCTATGGTCAAGGTTGTGGGTCACATCAACCCAGGCCCACATCCTAAGACAGATTTAACGTTTTGCTTGAGTAATTTTGTCACTAAGGTAGTCTGCTCTTAAAACAACCATTTAAGCCTACCTAACTCATCAATGACTCTAATAGATATTTCGAGGAACATGTCAATTAGTCTTAGATAGTGGACACATTTAGAACATGGTCGCTTTTACCCCTAAGCGCTCAAGCGACCATCTTTTGGTCACTATCCAACTTCAAGTAGAAAAGAACTTTTATTCAATTTTTTTTTCAATTTTTTTTCAAAGATTGGATTATCTTTCAATATGTATATTCAAAACTAAGATCACTACAATCAATCAAAAATCATAAGAGAAATAGCACAAAGTGTTTAGAATTGGCCTAGTGTTGAAAAACAATTACTATTTGGGGAAAGTGTTGGTGTTCTCGTTACTAAATCTTATGCATTTTTTCACAAATCAATAGAAACCACAATGTTAACCAATAAATAAAAAATTCAAATCCTAAAGATAGAAATTGTAATTTTTAGTGAATTTTATAGAAGCTATATCTTCAAAATTCATTTGAACAAAATCTAAAAAATAGTTTTAGAATTTTGACCATACAAATACTTTCTACTTTCCATGCTTCACATTATCTTCTTTGATGCAAACTTCAAAAAAAATCATATAACACATTTGTGTTTTTGTCCCAACCCCTTGGGCTTTTAAGGGTTAAGAGCATACTAGCTACCTTACCTCAGTCAGAGTTTGCAAGCTAATGATTCTTAGAAACTGTAGCCCAAAGAGACATCCATGTCGTCGAACAAAGACTTGCTATCTATTGTAGACTTTGAATCTACGCGCGCAAATGAAAGGTGTGTTCGAGCCTCTCCAGGTCTAAGCTCATTTCATTGCAAGCTTATCTTACTACGTTTTCCATTGAGTTTTGAGTGCATTCTAAGACTCCAGTTTGACTGTTAGAAATGTGATTGCACAAACATACATATACATTCAAGAGGGTAGGATCGGAAAAACAACTCTGCACCACGACTGACGTCCAGAGATCGAGTCATACGGTCAAAAAAAGTTGTCCCTCGATCGGTGATTGCAGAGTGATGGCTATCATTTGTTGTGCAGCTTTAAAATTAGCCCCTGTTCCAATCTCTCACACCACCCTTTCCATCTACACCGACTGAAATCAAGCACTCTAGCAGGAAATCTAACCCTCCCCAAGCTCCAACAACAATAACTAAACTTGAGCACCAAGTGGCAGTAGACGGAAGCAAAGTAACAAACATGCAACGACGACTAGAATCAAGTTGTAGACTGAAATCAATTAAGCAATAGATAGAAGCGAAAAATCAAGAATGCGAAAGAATTTTTCATGAACTACAGACCAGCAATTGAAAGGCGACGCACCTTCAAGCCAGCTCTCGAATTTGCCACCCGGGTACCGTTGTGACCCAACACTTTCACCGCACGATAGAAAGAATGAGAATCACTGAACTTGCATTGTAGTTCTTTGAACGTACCCGCAGCTGCTGCTGAATTGTTGCTTGTAAGGAGCACCATCAATTGTTCGTGAAGATAACGTCATTGTCGTCATTAATGATGACATTAAAATTAACCCCTGTTCCAATCTCTCAGACCACCTTTCCATCTAAACCGACTGAAATCAAGCACTCTCAGAAAACTCAACCCTCCCCTAGCTCCAGCAACAATAACTAAACTTGAGCACCATAATTAATAAAAAACAAGCGGCGATAGGCGGAAGCAAAGTAACCATCATGCAACAACAGTTAGAATCAAGCTGTAGACTGAAATCAATCAAGCAATAGACAGAAGCAAGCAATCAAGAATGGCGAAAGAAATTTCAAGAACTAACGTATCAGACCAGCAATTGAAAGGTGACGCACCTTCAAGCCAGCGCCCGAATATATTTGCCACCAAGCAAGCATGGTGCCGCTAGCTAGCTGTGACCCAACACTTTCATTGCACCATGTGGAGAAACTAAGAATGAGAATCAGTGAGCTTGCATTGTAGTTCTTTGTACGTACCCGCAGCTGTTGATGAATTGTTGCTTGTAAGGAGCACCATCAATTGTGCGTCAAGCAAGCTCCCGAGAATATTTGCCACCATGCTTTTGGTGCCGGCCGCTGTAACCCAACACTTTCACCGCACCATAGAAACTAAGAATGAGCTAGAATGAGTGGGCTTGCATTGTAGTTCTTTGTACATACCCGCAGCTGTTGATGAATTGTTGCTTGTAAGGAGGGAGCACCATCAATTTCTTCAAGATAACGTCGTCGTTGACAGCAGCCAGGGCAGGGGCGTAACAAGGTGTTGCCACAACTCATCATCCTCACCCCGACCTTTGGGATTTGTAATCTTGGTTGGAAATCTTTTTTTTTAGTGTCCAGCATCTTCTTCATTTGCTTTGTTTGTTTTCCGAACCATCTTGACAGTAACTTTTAGTAACTTTTAGTAACTTTTGGTAACTTTTAGTAACTTTTGGTAACTTTTAGTAACTTTTAATATAATAAAATAATTGAAAAGTAAAATGGAGTAGTGATTTTCTAATTTTTCAATTCATAAAAATCTCGAAATTCAATATCTTTTGTATTGTGAGTTGGAACGCTACAAAACAAAAGCTTGTAACTTACACACACTCCTTGCAACTTACACACATTCCTTGCAACTTACACACACACTCCTTGCAACTTACACACACACTCCTTGCAAGAGAGCTTTCTAACTTGTACCATGAACGTGACTAGGGGATGCACAATTCCAGAGATCTCATTGTAACAAATAGATAAAACAAACACAAACAACCTAATTTAGTGTATACATATTTGATTTTCTTTTCAAGTTTGATTTATTTTTTTCATATTTTTCTGACCCTGATGGCCGGGTGTGATAGAGAGGTTTGATGATCTCATATAGATCTAAGGCACATTCCATGCAAAATTTGTAAAAAAATGTAACTTTTTAGGGCATTGAGGGAAAAAAATTAATTTTAATTTTTTTTTTTAAAATGAACCATACAAATTTGTACTAGACTACTCACTATGGAAATGTGTGGGAAAAATTTTAGAAAATTTAATTGCATAGGTTGAAAAATTGTAATGTTCAAAGTTGGAAGAAAAAGTTTCTTCCAACCTTGCCAAATAAGGCCATCAAACTTTAACTCCTCCTAGAATGACATTTTTGCACTACACATAATTATTTTTTTTGGACATTTGCATCCATTAGATTAGATTTCAGGCTTGCGAGAGACCTTCCGGCCATGGTTCCCCATGCTGCGAACCATGGCCGGACAGTCTCATTAATTAATTATTAAAAAAATTTAAAAAAATTTAAAATTTAAAATTTAAAATTAAATTTAAAATAATATTTAAAAAATAATATTTTTTTTATAAAAATATTTAATTTAATTTCTTTTAATTAATTCATTAATGCAGTCCGACTTGGCAGTCTCTGTGCCAGGTCGGACTGTTGTTCTCCGACGTTCCCACAGTCCGGGAACGTCGGAGAACTCAGGGTCTCTCACTGGCCTGAAATCTAATGTAATGCTATATCATGTTAATTACATACTTGCTAAATTTCAAAAGTAGAAGAGGAGTTTTGCATGTGCTGCTCAAGTTGCCCCCAAAGTTTAGGAGAGCATAATTTTTTATTCAGGCACCCAATTAGAAAAAAAAAATGCATGATACCACTATAGGGAACATGTTCACATTGTGTGTCGAATTTTTTGAACATTTGACCCACATTGACTTTGTGAACAACTTCCCAAGATTTCTAGTGTACAATGAATGTCCACTTGGTCCTATAGAGGTTAAAATAGGAGCTCAACATTTTCTTGGAAGCCCCCATGACAACATCTAATTTCACAAATGGTATATTATAATTAGAATAGTATTTTATTATTATGAAAATTTTCTATCACTTGTAGAAATACAAATTAGTCTTTAAAGTCCCAAGACCTTTTTTCATCAAAAATTGCTCAAAACTACCATTTCTAGTGCAAATTACAAAGACCAATTTTTTTTTAAATGGTATATTTTTGCATATCTAAATATAGGGAGGTTGTAGTAGACTGGTATGAAAATGTAAGTAAAAGAATTTAGATACTTTGAAGATAGATTGCAAGATAAGAGCTCAAAGTGATGAAATTGTGTTTCTTTGGCATGTGGCAAACTAGCATATGATTTTTTGAATTCTTTTAACTTAAATTTTTTTGCACTATAGATTTTTAATTTAAAAAAATTTATCACAAAGAATTGAATTGAAGATATAGAAATAATTTTAATTAAAAAATAATATGGTTTCTCATTCTTTAAAAAAAATAAAGTAGAATTAACTACATCTATAGAGGAAAAAACTGAATCATTAAGGAAAATTTAGATACTATTGAAGGCTGCAAGTTCTCTCAAAGTTCCCAAACTCTAAGAACTCGGCCACATGTGCAATTTAACGTCAGACTTGTCTACAAAACAAGATGCTCCAAAACTTTCACGTCGCAATCCAAATCAAATTAATCAAATTTTTTCATACAGATAGAAATATAATTTATGATAAACAATATTTTAAATTTTTATTTTAGGTTTTTGAGTGGATTCTTTTTTACCCGCCAAGTACATTAATTCTTTTCAAAAAGATGCTATGATTGCCCACAAAACAAGATGCTCTATAACTTTCACATCACAAATCCAAATGGAATGAATCTAATCTTTCTATATACACAAAAATACAATCTATGAGAAATAAATATTTCAAATTTTTTATTTCAAGTTTTTGAGTGGATTCTTTTTCTACTTGCCAAATGTAGTTCTAGGCTTATTGTGGTATAACTTTTGCTCCCAAGCACCAATTGAAAATAAAAACTATATTTCCATAAAGCTAATAAATTGAACCCGTGTAGCAACTTGGACCACCCTTCTATGTGTAACCCAAAGAAAAGGATCCACTAGAACACCCAATGCATATGCAAGAACTTAGACCGGCCTTCTATGTGTCTTCTCCCAAATCTCCCACAATTCAATGTTCATTTAGTCAAGAGACTTTACTTCTGCCACAATTCACATGCCCCTATGTATCAACATTGTCCACTTCAAAAATTGCCAAATGTACTCTACTCGTACACAATGGCTATAAAGTGACCCAAATACAAGTCACATGGCATCCCAAAATAAGATTTCTCATCTCACGACACGATCCATTGAAGTACCTTCTCATCATTCCACATCACTCCCTCTCCCCTCATCTCAAGCCCATGTGGCAACTTGGACCATCCTTCTATGTGTAACCCAAAGAAAAAAGATCCACCAAAAGACCCATATAGCGGCAACTTAGACCAACCTCGGCTACCGGTGTCTCATCTCACTACAAATCCCCTTCCAATTTCTCCCACAATTCGATTCCTATTCCACCAAGAGGCTTTACTTCCACCACAAATTCACACACACCACTATAATTTACTCCACACACTACGTATCAACCAATTGTCCACCTCAAAAACCACCAAATGTATTCTACTCATACATACATGGTGACTACATACAAAGTGACCCACCCCCAAAGTACAAGTCACATGGCACCCTCCGAAATAGAATCTTCCATCTCAACGCATGATCCATCGAAGTACCCTCTCATCACTCCCTCTTGTTTCCCACACAACCAAACAATTTGATTATTGCTCCCCTCCCCTCACCCCTCACATGCCAAAACCGGTCGCCATCAATTCCAAAATTGGTTGGAAAAGGGCCCCTTGTCGGACCACAGAAACGGAACAGACTGCCCCGGGGGGCCATCTCATAAAGTTGACCCCCCCAAATGGCAGAAGAAACGCCAGGCCCCGCGACAAGTCGCGCTCCGTCCAGGCGCCATTAGGTTTATAACTAAACACCCTTTTCTTTTTTTCTTTCTCCTTTCCAATTTCCAAATTCCAATTCCCCTGCGCACATGCCGATCATGATGTCCGTCGCACAGGTTACACATGCCTTTGGTGAGCGTAATATTTTCCTTGGACTCTTCTCCGTCCATTGCCAGGCAACAACAGTCGCGACAGACAAAAGCAGACAACAATTTAATGAGTAACTTAACCCTCACGGTCAGTGATGGGCTACGGTAACTTTACTGATTTACTTGTTTTGGACTTGGCCTCGGCATACCAACAACAGACAAAAAGAAAGAAGAAAATTTCAAAATCTGGGCAACAAGTTACCGTAAAACCACATGAGTGGGTGGGTTCATAATAAGGTATGAAGGTAGCAACACCGGTAACCGTCAATTTAAGGTTTTTGGACATGATGTCTATCAACAAACATCCAAAAAATTATTGGACCCTATTAGTAAGAGAAAAAGAATTCCAATGCACTTTTTTTTTTAACAAACGGGGAACCCATTGCATTAAAAAACAAACCGAGCTACCGAGCTACCGAGCTGGAGCATGAAGAGAAAATGAGTAGGAAACAAGAACAGAAACAAAGACCAAATTCTAATGCACTTTCAAATGTGTGTTTTTGGACACTTTGAATATATGTTATGGATTTTTAAAGAGCCCATTATAGATGCACCTAATACCAACACTGAGGTTTGATATTCAGATGTAGGTACATCCTTGTTATCACATCTATTCACTTCCCAAGATTTTAGAGGTGGTGGTTGTCGGTACAGTGACACTTATGGGTATTGCTACCTTATGCTCTAAAAGCAACCATTCAAGGGTTGGTCCGCTTTTTTCATACTTACGTGGACATCATTGTTTTTAAACCATTTTCAGAGAAAGAAAAATGGATGTGGAACCTAACACAATTGGTTTTGTATTTTTTTCCAAGCATTTTTGAATTACTTATAAATTTTCAAAGATTCAAGGCATAGGCACCTATTTGTGACCATATATAGGTCTCCTCAAATCTACCCCATTGTCTTGCAACTTGTAAAGAGATGTGCAGAAATCAAAAGAAATGGCTAGCTCTTGCAATAGAAAAAAAACAATTTTTCCTTGATGCATTCATTCAATTGCTAAAGTGGTTCATTTAAGGATCACCCCATCTCCATTTTTCACCCAAAAATAGGGGCAATTTGAAGAAGATGTATGCTTTTAGAGCAAACTACCTTAACTACAGTATGGTATGCCTACACTAATTAAAGTTAAGTTTAAAGTAAGGTTGCTATGATGAAACTTGCATAGGATGGAAAGTTGGAAACCCAACACAAAGGATGTGATTCCCCGCGTCCAAAAAAAAACACAATCCAACGGCTTATGGGAACCACATGAGTGGGTTCATAATAACTACGGTATGTATACCCACACTAATTAAGGTAAGTTTAAGGTAAGGTTGCACTCATCTGCTATCATGAAACTTCCAGAGGACAGAAAGTGGGAAACTCACAACAAATGACACCATTCCCCGGCTTCCAAAAAATCCCCAATCCAACAGGTTACCGTAAAACCACATGAGTGGGTTCATAATAACTACGGTATGGTATACCCACACTAATTAAAGTTAAGTTTAGGGTAAGGTAAGGTAAGCCTGCACTCATCTGCTATCATGAGACTCCCTTAGGATGGAAATTTGGAAACCCATGACAAATGACGTGATTCCCCCCACTTTCAAAAAAACCCAATCCAACGGGTGACCGTGTTAACCACGTGAGTGGTTCATAATTAACTATGGTATGTTAAGGTGTAAGGACAAAATTAAGGTAAGGTAAAGGGTAAGCCTGCAAATTATCTGCGACAAGGAAACTCCTGCAGGATGGAAAGTCAGAAAACCCACCACAAATGACCTGATTGCTCACTTCTGAATTCCGACAGATGCATCATTTTTTTCCCTGTAAGATTTTCCCTAACCAACCTGATTGCGACACACGCTGGGATCCAAATCCCTGCGGGGATTCACCCGTAAACGATGTTAGAATTGACCTATGGGTTTACAATATGAAAAAAAAAATCTACATACTCATCAACTGCCTATGGTAGATGGCTCTAATTTAGACCCTTCTTCTTCAAACTGTTCCATAGGTGGCTTCAAGGTTTATTTTAGAGTTAGACATTTCATAACTACCCACAAACTAACTCAAACTAAGATTCCTCATAACTTTTTTGTTTTGTTTTGAAACCCAGTTTATTCCAAGAAGGTGAACCAAGAACAAACGGCAGAAGTTGAGAGCGAAGCCATGGAGAGCAAAGAATCGAGAGCTGAGAAACAAAAAGGCAAAAGAATAACTAACTAAAAGTCCCACACCTAGGTTTCTTTAGGTGCCAAATGATGTCCAACCCTTGTCGCGTGGGGTTCGCAACCATGTGTTGTCAAATTTGCGGAGGAGTTTGGTTGCCTTAGTCGGGAATCTTGAGCAATATTCCTCATAACTTTCATCTCATTAATCGAAATGGAATGATTCAAATCTTACCACATATATAAAAATTTAGAGAATCAATTTCAAAATTTTATTCATTTTAAAAATGATTTTCAAAGAAGTTTTTTTTCCTGCTTGGGCTGACCGCCAAGCACTGGAAATTACATACCATGCAATAACTTTTGAACCATGTAGTCAAAAGTTATGAAAATTGTTGTGCCTTAAAGCTACTCTTTGGGCACACATTGTGTGAAATTTTCAAATAAAAAAAATAAAAATTCCATTTGTAGTGAGCCACCCAAAATTGCTATGTTGCCAAAAAAAACATTGTTTTGACGTTTAGTGGTTAGTGGATGGAATAAGGAGCTGGGGAGGATCCATTTCAAAGCCAAGGTGTGTCCACTTAATTTTTCTAAATGGGATTTGATTGCCCAATTGCCTTCTTACACATGTTAAGAGAATGTAGGGATCGTTTAAGTTTAGTGAGGGGCACATTTAAGAACCTTGTGTATTACTTTTTGAATGCCTTATTGCTTGTTTTTGGTCTAGACATATATTTTTTCAGACTGCGCGCGTGTGTGTTTTGCAAGGCCTAGGATCAAAAATAGGTCCCTATTGCAAAATTCTTTGGAAATTCTTAAGTAATTCGTAAATGCTTCGAAAAATATGAAAACACTTGTGTTAGATTTCACATCAATTTTTCTTCAAGTGAAAAATAAGTGAAAATATTTTTCGGCATTTGAAAACCATCAAACAAGACCAGCAAACCTTTAAAGTGATGCATTATATGTTTTTTGAGGCCTGGGAGAGCCCGTTTCAAGGCTGTTCCCTTCACTGTTCCCCGCAAAGAAGGACAGCTGACTGTCGGAAAAAAAAATTAAAAAATTAAAAAATAAATAAATTCTTCAAATGGTAAAAGAAGCTGAATTTTTTTTTTCCAGAAATGACTTGGTCGCCTCTCGACCACGTAGGACGTTGAGGTGGCAGGCCAACTGTCCTGTTCCCTACGTTCTCGCAGCAGGGGAACCCGCAGTCTCTTAGAGGCCTCAAAAACCATCTAATGGTTTATGAGTACACTACGTTAGTGTTCAACACATCACCAAATCCTAATTTGGTGTGAGGTCTTCGTGTGTCCTTGGGGCAGCCATGCCAAGAAGGGGCCCTAGTTGCAATATGGAATGTGAGGTAGTTTAACTCCTAAAGGACCAAGGCCATTTTCCTACCAACAAACATTCAAAACTGTCATTTCTATAGCAAAAAGTAAAAAAAATTAAAAATTGTTTTTTCTTCCACATCTAACCGTAGGATCTTACACCTAACTATTATGAGAATGTGTGAAAAAAATTCATAATTTTTGGCCATATGGATTGCAAGACATTTGCGTTTAAAGTAAAAAAAAACAAGTTTTTCATCACACTACGAGACAAGATTTGTTGACTTTAAACATTTTTAACTTAAATAATTTGCACTATAGAGTTTTGAGCTTTAAAACTTTATAGTGGAGAATTGAGTTGAGGGTCTAGGGAAAAAAAAGAAATGAATTTTCATCCTTAAAAAAATTGTTAAGTAGAAGTAGGTATGAGATAGAAGGAAAATCTAAAATATTGATATCTTTTAGATGGAATTAGAATGCACTAATCGCAATGGTAAGATTGTTCTAGCAAGAAAACTAAACCATGTGAAACTTTTTTTTTGAAAAATTGCAAAAACTGCATTCAGAAATGAATCCTACAAGTTATTTTTTTCAAGAAGACGCTCTAATTGCCCAAAAAACAAGATCGTCCATAACTTTCTCATAACAAATCCAAATGGAATGAATAAAAGCTTCCCGTATAGACAAAAATATAGTCTACAAGGGAAAAAAATTCCAAAAAAAAAAAAATTTAATTCTGAATTTTTTTTTTGTTGCCCCCTGTCCCTTGTTTTGAGCTTATTGGACATAACTTTTGTTCCTGGGCACTGATTGAAAAAAATATTATATTTCCACAAAGCTTATCAAATTTTCTATCTTCAAAAAAAGTTCCAAAAAATCAGGTAAAAATTTCAGCTTGTAGGTACTTGCCCGAAATCCCATTTGTCTCTCCACAATGGTCCTTTAGGGGTTAATAGCTGAAAATCAAATTATTAAAATTAAAATTTCATTTCCTTGAAAACAAGGAATCCAACAACCAACTCAACCAACCTTCAAAAACATCTCCAATTTATAGTTTGAGTTTCAATTGACTAGAGAAGCTCTTTATATACATATAGGGTGTAGGAAGTAGAACAATCTATGTCTGATATGTAAATTAGAATTAGTAGGAGCTCAAGTGCTCAAAGTTAAGTCAAAAGAAGGAATTGTGTTTAAAATAAAATTTCAGACCTCATTTAAGCATAGTAGAATAACTTTTTTTGAAAAGTTACAAATTCTAAGTACAAAGGCCATTTGCATGTAGAAAAAATGTTTTTTTTTTCCAAAAGAGGATTTTTTTTTGGTGAGACTACCTAGGAGTGCACCTTTTCTCAGTTGTGATTTTCATAGAATTTTTTTTTGCAACAGGATTGTGCAAGAAATAAAGTCTTGTACAGTATACTAAATTAGGACTGTTGCAAGAGTACAATCCATTGTAGACCATTCCTGGTCTTAACATTGTAAAGGGGGTAAAGGGGGGTAAAGGTGAGGTAAAGGTAAGCCTGCAACTCGTCTGCTATGCCGAAACTCTCACAGGACGGAAAGTCAGAAACCCACAAATGACCGGATTGCCCAAATTCCGACAGATGCATCATTTCATTTTCACGTAAGGTTTTCCCCAACCAACCTTATTGCGACACACGCCGGGATCCAAATCCCCCGGGGGAAGGGGTTAATTAATAAGTTTGAAGGGCAATCACCCCTGAAAAAAATAAGGACAGACCATTACAGCACCTTACCCCGAATTACTTTCTTTCACAAGTATCATTATTTCCCATGCAATGAAGTGTGAAAGTGGCAATCAATAAAATGTTTGTAGTGGTGTTCCAAATTTCAACATTCACCCACATATTGGATTGGAGAGGAAATACCACATTAGCACATATCACATGTTTGTAATTCTGTTTTTTTGTTCTACAATTTGACAATTTCATCCAAGATTCTTTTTATTTATTTGAAGTTTGCCAGCAAAAAAACATACATGATTTCTCATCATTTTTTAGCCGTATGGCACTCTTTCGCTCCCCCCAATACATACCATGTATCCCTAGTTTTTATTTTTAATTACAATTACCCATGCAATGAAGTGCAAAAGTGGTGATCAATAAATGTCGTGGTGGTGCTCCAAATATCTACATATTGGATACAATAGAAAATATCACATATCACATATCCCAGGTCCATAATTTTGTTTTTTGTCTACAATTTGGTGATTTCATCTAAGATTCTTTTTTAATTTAAAGTTTTTTGGTGAAAAACTTCATAGTTTGTTGTCATTTTTTTAGCCAAAAATCCCCCTATTTTGTGCTTGATTAATTTACCTTGTACACTTGCCTCGTCTAATTTGGGGCCCCTGATTGCAAATATGAGTTCAAAATTTGCAAATTTTATCATGCATGAAAAATAGAAAAATTCAGCATTTTCTTGAGGGACCAAGGGAGGGGTCCCAAAAAATACATCCTATGTATCCCCAGTTTTTATTTATATCCATATTTATTATTTACATTACAATACCCCCCCAAGTCCCAATAATTATTACCCGCGCAGTGCAGAGAGTCCCAGAGTATGCCATACTGACCCTTTGAAAGCCAGGGCAGGGGCAGGGCAGGCCCCATAAATGGCCATGTCCTGAGCTGGCGTGGGAGCAGGGCCCGACCCCCGTTCCGAGCCATCATCAGAGCTGCTGCCACATTCAAGGCCAGTGGGTGAGACCCCAAGTCAGCCAACTGGGACGCAATAAGGACCCCCCCTCTGTGCCATGTCAGCCTTTTTCCCAACACCTCATTATTGGCTGGGATGGACGGGGTCGCCCTCCGCGCCGGGTGCCCGACTGCCCGGGTCGCCCGGGTCGTCCGATCGCCGGGTCGTCGCGTCAGTCGCCGGGTCATTCTCCCGGTCCCCCGCGCTGCTTCCGGGTCGCCGTCTCGCCTCCCCCCCTTGCTTGCTGGTGAACTACTGTACTAGTGGCGCTCATGGGAAAGCTTAAGCCGATTTGCGCCAGGCCGATTTGCAGGGAGCTGGAGTATAAGCTAAGCGCATGCAGCTATGGCGGTGCAAGGGAAAACTACTGTCACGGCATCGGAAGCAGAACTAGAACGAAGAAGTGGAAGGAAGGAGTCGTAGCTGTTGCTTGCTTGCTTGCTTGTGCGCGCATGTGCTCCGTTGTTTGTGTCCAAGAGAATGTCGTTGTTGGAAGTGACGGGAACGTTAACGTTGGACGTTCGATGAGGTGGTGATCATTGCTGTGATGATGGAGCGAGGTTGATTATAGCTTTGTAACACGTCGATGTTATGAATGTTACAGCGGTGTACCGTCGCAGATAGAATTCGAGACGTGACGGCTTGCTGCATTGCGCGCTAGCTAGCTGCATGTTTTCATGTTAATGAAGAGTGAGGTTCTTGGTTCTTGTGGGAGTAGTGGTGAGGTTTGTGTGAAGTGAGAGTTATGGAGTCCGAGGAGCAATGGTCGCGTCGAGACTTCACTCAGATTAAGCCGCGCCGGCCGGAAGGACCCGCGGAAGAGGAGTGGGAGGAGGTGGAGGCGCCGTTTTCGTTTCTGTGGTCGACGTCGTCGGCAGGAGCTGGAGAGGTTGAAGAGGAAGCTGGACTAGGAGAGAATGGGAATGAACAGGAGGAGTTTGAGTTTAGTAGCGGTGTGTCGACAACGAAGGCGCCAACGGTTGTGGAGCGGTCAGGTATCTCCCCTGCTGATGAGCTTTTTTTTAAGGGACAGCTATTGCCGCTTCATTTACCCCCTCGCATTCAAATGGTGAAGAAATTGTCACTGGAGAAGCAGCAGCAACAGCAAGAGGAAGTACCCGCTGCGACGACGTCGCAGTTCAGGAATGTTCAGCGTAACGAGGAGATTATCGCTCGTGTTAATGCATTGATGCAAACGAGGTTTACAAGCTTGTTCCAGCCGAAGTACTCCAAGTTTTGCATTAGTGCTTCCTCGTCGGAGAATGTAGACGTCGCTCCGACCATCCCCGCGCGTCTTGGAAACTCATGGTGGGATCCTCGCGGCGAGAACAGCAGCAGCTCCACAGACCGTGACTCGTCCGACTCATCGTCTCGTGACTCCAGCGGAAGCTCCCAGGATTGCTTTGACGGCAGCACGGATAGCAGGGGAACGTCGTTCCTTCACAACCGCGAGGTTTTCAGCACGCATAGTGCTCACCCCGGGGAGCGTCTCTCCGCAAGGCTCCGTCCGCCGTTCAAATGGAAAGTCCTCTTCGGGGCGAAGAAATCAACAGCATCAAGGCCGCCATACGACGTTAGCGCGGAACCGAAGACGCAGTCCATGGAAACAGCGCCACCCGAGTTTTTTTCTGTTTCCCCGGTAGGAACGGACCGATACTTCAGTGATTGCAGCGGGGAGCTTACCCCGAGCGGGAACCTCCACCTTTCCTCTCGCACGTTCGGTCATGACCACCCTCGCGGAGCCAGAGGCTATCTGCAGCGGTACATGAAAGCGCTGAATCCTAGTCGCAGCAGCAAGTCGGACGAGGGAGCTCCGACGAAGCACTCCTCACCGGCTATTGCTGCAAGCCGAAGCTTCCCTCCATTCTCACAGAGCTTCCGAATTTCCCCGAAGGAGATTTCTTTGAAGATGAACAAGTCTAGGCCGCCTCCGGCGTCAACTGGACCGCCGCGTCGTGTGAGCACGAGCTCCGCGTCCTCGGAGCTGCATAGCGCCATCCAGGGTGCCATTGCTCACTGCAAGGAGTCGCAGAAACAGAGCCAACGACAGGACGCTGAGCAGGAGGTTCAGAGTTCAAATTTTGCTGATGGAAATCTTCAAAAAGTTGTTGCACCGGTGAATTAATTCATTATTTGGAGCTGTCTGCGATTCAGATTGTGGAGACAGGTTTTCTGCCCAAGATTGGTCTTCATTTCCATGCAAGAAATCGCGGAACTGATGGAGGGGCGGGCTTTTGATGTATTCAATCATATGATATGCCGGTTGTTTAGGCCAACACCAATGACAGTCAATTTCTCTCGCGGATAATGGAGAACCTCGAGTGGACCTGAACCGGATTCATTGGTCACCTCTAAATATTATCCTCGCGTTGGTTGGGTAATGAAGGGCCAAGGGTGGACCTGATCTGGGTTCATAGTTCACCTCTAAATATTATCCTGGGGTTGGTTTGTATCTGGAAGTTCGAAGAGATCATTTCTGCATGAGATTTTGGTGACTAGGTATGGTTTGTATGCAAGCCCCGAATCCCCAACTATGGTTTGTTTTATTGGGAGCACGGGGAGATTGTATTTTGGAGGAGGAGATTTGTGATTAGGTCTTGCATGGCATCCAACATATTCATATGAAATGTTGGTTGTTTTTCCATTTTCGTGCAAGGCCGTAATTGTCATACTGTCAACTGAAAAGCAGCCAGGTAGTGACCAATAGCAACAGGTAGCAGCAAGGCTTGCTGATAATCTTGATTGGAAGATTGAAGGCGGCAATGGACTCGGATGCTCATGGCTGAGTGTGTACTGATCTGAGATTCCTTGATTTGAGTGTTCAACGGCAGATTATCAAGAGGGGGACAGAATTTTAAAAAACGGCGAGATTAGTGAGCTAGTTTCTCTTTCTTTTCTATCTTGTGCAATAAATCAGTATGTAGATAAAATCGAAGTGTGACTGTGTACACTAGTTTTCAACAATGTTGACTGGGGTTTTGGCAAATCTTGGGCTACGTTTTGGGGTTCTTTTGAATTGAAGTTCGTGAAACCCTCTGCTAGCATTTAGAAAGGGGTAGGTGCGCTGGTTTCTGAAATTAGTGTAGGTAAAAATTATTCCTCCGGTGAGAGAATTGGTATGGGCTTTATGGCAGCCTTTTATATCGTCTCCCCATGTATCTTTCATTTGCAGCTTTTGATCAAGACTGATCTATACTAATTTGGAGAAATCAGTGTTGTCTCAAGTATCGCTTTTTCTAAACTAGTAATGGGGGTTCTTGGCCACCATATATTTGACTATGGTTCATTGGAGTTCGTCTTTGCTGTCTACCTTCATGAAACTATGAATGCTTTTGAGTGATTGACGTCGTGAGAATGAACTTGTTACTTTCTTTTTACTCTTGGGTGAAACCACCCTGGCGTACATGAGAGTAGCAGCAAAGTTGTGAGTGTCACTTGGACCATGAAGACAAGTCTTGGTGTCACTCGTGCAAGTTGTCCTTCTCCGGGGCGCGACATGGCAATGCACAGACTCTCAAGAAACCTCAAACGAAGATTTTTAACTCTTAAGGCGAGGACGACACACACAACTGAAGGGCTGGAAAACTAACACCTTTCTCTCTCTCCTACTACTTACCGCAACCAGATTCCCCTGAGACTGTAGAGCGAGACAGACCATGTGCAAAGCTGGTGTCGTCCCTGGCCTTGGTCTATATAAATATATATATATATGAAAACTCAACAATCATTAGATAATCCGTAGTGTTGACATGAATCTGTTCCAATTCTATTTTACTCTCATTTCTCCATGATGGTTTGGCCCGGATCCCAGTCCCCCAAAAATGTTCTACTCATGTCCTGCAACCAACAAACCCATTATCATACTATTGCTGTGTAGCATAGTAGCATAAAGCACAAATCTATTGACGCATCGGGTTCCTAAATTTCTGGACCTGTGGTGAACCACTGCACTGGAAGTTGATCCATTCGATCCGTCCAGTTGTTAGAAACGGCTGGCTGGCTGGCTGGCTGGCTGGCTAGCTAGCTAGGCTGCCGGTGGAATGTCTCCACATCGATTTGTGCGTCAATCCCCACCCGGTTGGCATGGGATAGATAGAATCACAAACTCGGGTGTGCTCGCTAGCTCGCTGGCTTCAATTCCAATGAGCTAGACAAAAAACAAATTTTAAAAAAATCGCCCCAACTGACTAAGCGACTGTTCATGGCGTGGATGCTTGGCTGCGTTGCGAATGTCCACGCGCGCACTTCGACTCTCAATTCGGTCCTCAGTGCGTGAGAGTTTTGGGCCGGCCGGCCGGCACTTTTTCCGAGTGACGACGGGGGGTCGTTCTTCCCAATTTTTGCACAGGATTCAATCTGTACGGCGTCACTGGTTCCGGGATTTCGAGGGCTTGACGCGCCAGGACGTGATCGAGGAGCTGCCTTGATTTCTTCGGCGAATTCTGTGCAGAAATCGCGAAGATCCTGCGGGTTGACAAGGGTGGGGGGCACCGGCAGTGACCGGAAAGACCCTTGCGGCGAACCGGGCTACTCGGTTTACTCTTGCTCGGGCGGAAGATAGTGGTGGACCCTTCTGCCACTGATTGCGTGTCGCGTTCGCCAAAAAAGAAAAAAGAGCAAATAAGGTGGGTACCCCCGAAACCACCCCTTTTTATTTTCTTTGCTGCTGTGCCTAGTTACTATAATTAGAATGGTCAAAGTTTCATTGATTTTCTTGTTGGAAAATGAAAAGAGGTTTCAATGCATCATAGAATGTGACATTTGGATACCGTATGCAAAAGTTATGAAGGGTCAAAGTTTTTTTGTTTTTTCAACATATGTAAGGTGACCACACCTGAAATTGACCAAATAAGCAATTCAGCATGGTTCCCATGATGACATTGAAGAATTTTTTTTTGTGGGGTCTTGTCGGTAGTCAAAAAGAGATTTTCTTAGAATGCATTTTTTGGATACCATATGAATAAACCATGAATATATAAAGTGCTGAAAATAGGTGTTTCTAAAAATTTACCATGATTCCTACAGCTTCTTGCCTAAAATGTGCTCCCACTAATATTCACAAGACTCTAGGTTCGATTTTAGTAACACTTGTTTTTAGCACTTTAAAAATTCATAGTTTATTCATGCAGTGTCTAAAAAGTGCACTTGAAGATAATCTTAAATTATAGGTGTGGTTACCTTGTTGCAAAGAAAATTACAACAATAAATTGATAGTACATTGAGTAGGGTCAAGGTGTCCTACCTAACAATGAAGACCAAAAGTGTGCCTCATTCTCGGTTAGACATTTAAAAAAGACAATCTAAATTTCAAGAAAATTTCTAATTATTGCATATACAAACTTAAGGCAAATGACTAGAATAAGTCCTTGAAAAAACTAATAAATATGGGAATCCATACCTTAAATGAGGTTATTTGTTGTGTTTAGTTTTATTTGTTTTTAGAGTGAGATCTCATGGACCGTGCATCTCCATTTTCATTCTTGGTACCATTGAAAAGTCCTCAACAAGGTGAGGTGCACAGAATTTGTTTTCTAGTGTTTGGACTTATGATGAGTGAAAGATATTGAAGTTTGAAGTTTTTATGAATTAAAAAAATTAGAAAACTACTTTTACTTTTATTCTAACTATGGCAACAACACAAGGCACACTAGTCCATACCTTAAGTTAGGCTATTTGTTTTGTTTGTTACATTGAGATCTCTATAACCCTGCATCCCCTAGTTGCATTTTGGGTACCATCAGAAAGCTCTTAGCGAAGAGAGGTGCACACACTTTGTTTTGTTTGGCATTCCAACTTAGAATGTGGAATTTATGGAATTTTGATGTTTTTTTATAAACTAAAATAATAGAAAATACTTATATTTTATTTTATTATATTATATTGTGGCAATCATGGCACATGGCACACTAGTTGAGGATGAAAGCTTGTAAGGTAGTATGCTCTAAAACTACCCATCTTCTTCAAACCGCCCCTATTTTGTATGAAGAATGGAGATGGGATGATCCTTAAATGTGTTGAAGATCATGTACATATTGTTGTAGACTATGTACATTCAGCCCTAGGAGTAGTGTTAGACTCTTAGTTAGACTTAGAGTCTCTTGGGTATTGCTTGTAGTCAAAGGCAGCCCATGGTGTTTAGTTATCCCATAATGTATGTGGATAACTAGT
This sequence comes from Rhytidiadelphus loreus, assembly GCA_947034895.1. NCBI lineage: Eukaryota > Viridiplantae > Streptophyta > Bryopsida > Hypnales > Hylocomiaceae > Rhytidiadelphus > Rhytidiadelphus loreus. The sequence goes on from OX344761.1 coordinate 32,243,834, forward strand.
GAAAGGCTTCTACCTTATGTTCAACCCACTCAAGGGGTTTGGTATCTTCCTACCATCTAAGTAAAGCCTTTCTTCCATTGAATACTTTGTAATCTCAATAGGTTATGGGCCCACACACTTGGAGTTGCGTTTGAGGGAGAAATTCAAATCATTTGGAGGAGAGCTTGGGGAGCAACTAGCCTTTTGTCACTTTGTCACCTACAAACCATATGGTGTAAGTCAAAAACAAAAACAAACTTTGGAGTGAATTTTTTTTACAAAAGAAGGAAGTGTTTTGTTCTTTTTTTGGATTTTTGTTGGCTGGTTTGTGAGGTTTTGAGTACATTTTGGGTGTAAGTTTGCTCATGGTAGTAATCAGACCTAGAAGGGCTGATTTGTGCTCCTATTTTGAGTTTGTGTTTAGAGGAGTCCTTGTACTTGTGAGGAGTGTTTTGGTCGTTCTTAGGGTGTGAAGGATCTTTGGAGGTGCTTGGAAGGGCTGATTGGTGTCATTTCAGCCCAATTGGCTTCCAAATGCTTGTTTGGAGGCTGAATTGAGTTTGTGAACTCTTGGAGACACTTGGGAGGCTGCCAACAAGTGGGAGGTGCTCCAACATGGCATCAAGTGGAGGAGAAGGCGTGTGCATCATTGACAAGTTCAATGGGGAGAACTTTGGCATGTGGAAGTTCAAGATGGAGATGATCCTTGCGGAGAAGGACTTGTAGGAGGTGGTGGATGGGAGTGAGGAGCCTCCAAGTGAAGATGCTGATCTAAAGACCAAGAAGGCGTTTGAGAGGAAGGAGAAGAAGGCCTTTGCTCTCATTGCCATCAACCTTGTGGATCGGCAAATTGCACACATTCGCCATTGCAAGGGACCAGCCCAAGCATGGACCACCCTTTGCAACATCCATGAGACCAAGAGCCTCTCCAACATCCTCTTTCTTAGGCGGAAGTTCTTCACTAGTAAGATGCAAGAGGAGGATGACTTGTTGGATCATGTCAACAAGATCAAGGCCCTTGCGTATGAGTTGGCTTGTTTGGAGGCACCCGTGACGGATGGAGATGTGGTGATGACTTTGTTGGAGAGCTTGCCACCATCTTATGAGTTCCTCATCACCGCATTGGAGACAAGGCCTATGAAGGAGCTGACCATGGAGTTTGTGACGGCCCGCTTGATGCATGAGGTGACCAAGCGCAAGGAGAATGAATCCCAAGGGGAGGGATCAGCCCTTGTGTCAAGACATGGCAAAGGAGGCAACACCAAGGAGTTCAAGGAGACAAGGACATGCTTCAAGTGTGGCAAATCAGGCCACATTGCTAGGCATTGCAAGGTCAGCCAAGCCAAAGGCAAGGAGAGTGCACACCAAGCCTCCAAAGAGGAGGAGGAGGAGGATTTCGCCTTTGCCACCCAAGGAGGAGGGGACAAGGCCAACATGTTTACATGGATTGTGGATTCGGGGGCCACTCAACACATGACCAGCCATAGAGATGCCTTCCACACATATCAGCCCATTTCGGGAAAGAAGATTTATTTGGGAGACAATGGCATGGTGGAGGCCCTTGGCATGGGGACCATCATTGTGGAGGTGCAAGTGAAGGGGGAGACCAAGAGGATTCAGATCCATGAGGCACTCCATGTCCCCAAGTTGCATGCCAACTTGCTTTCGGTGAGCAAATTGTCTTTGGAAGGTTTGAAAGTGCATTTTAACAATGTGGGGTGTGTTGTGAGGTCACCAAGTGGAGTCTTGATTGCATCAGCCCCTCGTGAGGGCAACTTGTACCTCCTCCACTTCACCAAGGTGAATGGCTCCTCCTTGGCATGTGTTGTCCAAGGATCAGCCCATGGAGACCTTGTGGAGCTTTGGCATAGGAGGCTTGGGTACTTGAATGTGAAGAGCATGAAGAGCCTCCAACACATAGTGAAGGGGCTGAACCTCTCTTCTTGCAAGCATGATTGGAGTTCTATGGTGTGCAAGGGGTGCATTAAGGGCAAGCAAGCTAGGCAGCCCTTCCCCAAGGATGGGGCAACCCGGGCCACCAAGCCATTGGAGCTTGTGCATTCCGATGTGTGCGGGCCGATGAAGACCACCACCATAGGAGGAGCAAGGTATTTTTTGACATTTATTGATGATTTCTCACGTAAGGTGTGGGTGTATATGCTGAAGTGCAAGAGTGAGGTGTTTGGGCGTTTTGAGACTTGGAAGGCCCTTGTGGAGGCCCAATCTGATTGCAAGGTGAAGGTGCTGCGGTCGGATAATGGAGGGGAGTATGTGTCCACGGCCTTTGAGGAGTACTTGAAGGCCCATGGCATTGAGCACCACACATCAGCACCTTACACCCCTCAACAAAACGGCGTAGCGGAGCGTGCAAATCGCACCATTGTGGAGATGGCAAGGTCCATGATTCATGCTCAAGGGCTGAAGTTTGAGCTTTGGGGTGAGGCGGTGTCTACAACGGTTTATACAAGGAACCGGTGCCCCACACAAGCCTTGACAAGCATGACACCTTAAGAAGCTTGGAGTGGGATTAGGCCCCATGTGTCTCACATGCGCATCTTTGGGTGCATTGCCTATGCCTTGGTTTCAAGTGCCAAGAGGACCAAGTTGGATGCCAAGGGCATCAAGTGTCTTTTCCTTGGCTATTGTGAGGGCACCAAGGCTTATAGGTTGATGTGTGTGGAGAGCAAGGCCATCATCAAGAGTCGAGATGTGACCTTCTTGGAGGATGGAGGTGCTGATCCCAAGCTCTTGGAGATGAGCCCAAGTGGGAGCAATGGAGGACCAGCCCAAAAGGTGGGTACAACTCCAAGAGTACACATAGAAGAGGAAGATGAAGATGAAGAGCAAGGAGGGGAAGATGAAGACTTGGTGGAGCCCAAGAAGAAGGTGGCCACACCCCAAGTGAAGAGATCAGCAATTCCTTCTCCAAGCACTTCACCAAGGGTGCAAGAGCTTGATCAGCCCTTGGAAGAGCAAGATCAGACCATGGAGGAGCCACGTTATCCAACAAGGACCCGCAAGCCCCTTAGAGATTGGTGGCTGAATCACATTCTTCCTCCACAACATGAAGATCAAGCCAATGTGGCTTTCCTTGGAGATCCATCTACACTTGGAGAGGTGCTGAATTGTGAAGATGCAAGCAAGTGGGAGTTGGCCATGCAAGAGGAGTACAAGGCCCTCATTGACAAAGGGACATGGGATCTTGCACCCCTCCCTTCCAAGAGATCAAGTGTGGGTTGTAAGTGGGTTTTCTCCACCAAAAGGGATGCTTTGGGTCACATTTTGAGGTACAAGGCAAGGTTGGTTGCTAGGGGCTTTTCTCAAGTGGAAGGGGTGGATTTCAATGAGACCTTTGCCCCCGTTGCAAAGTTTAGCACTATTAGGTGCATTGTGAGTATTGGGACAGCTATGGACTTGGAGATGCACCAAATGGATGTGAAGACGGCCTTTCTCAACCCCAAGCTAGAGGAGGTCATCTACATGGATCAGCCCCTAGGCTTTGTGCAAGAAGGCCAAGGGCATCTCAAGTGCAAGTTGAAGAAGGCCCTTCCCGGATTGAAGCAATCGGGGAGAGCTTGGTATAGGGATATTGATGCTATGTTTGCAAGGAAGGGCTTCCAAAGAGGCTATGCTGATCACTCTTTGTACACCATGCAAAGTGGTGAGCATTTGGTGATTGTGATCCTCTATGTGGATGATCTGATCCTTCTTGCAAGTAGCATGACCAAGATGCTTGAAGTGAAGGATATGCTCAAGAAGGAGTATGAGATGACGGATCTTGGAGAGTTGAAGTATTGCCTTGGAGTGGAGTTCAAGAAGGATAGGGCTGCCCGCACCATCACTATGAGCCAACGCAAGTACCTTGAAGAAATTCTCAAGCGGTTCAACATGGAGGAGTGCAAAGCCATAGGTACACCACTTGAGGCTAATGGGAAGTTGCCCAAGCTCACGGATGCTGAATTTGAAGAGGTGAGGGCTGAAATGCATGGTGTGCCTTACAAGGCAGCAGTTGGTTGTTTGATGTATGCCATGGTAGCCACAAGGCTTGATTTGGCCTTTCCGGTGAGTGTTGTGAGTCAACACACCTCCAAGTATGGCCCCAAGCATTGGGCTGCGGTGAAGAGGGTGATGAGGTACCTTCAAGGCACACTTGGGCTGAAGTTGCAACTTGGAAGTGCCAATGGGCTGAAGTTGCATGGCTTTTGTAATGCGGATTGGGCGGGTGATGAGGCGGATAGGAGATCCACCACCGGTTACGTGTTTATGCTTGGAGTGGGTGCCATTACTTGGAATTCCAAGAGGCAGCCCACCATAGCTCTTTCTACAACGGAGGCTGAATACATGGCCATGAGCCAATGCACCAAGGAGGCCATTTGGTTGAGGCAACTCTTGGCTGATGTTGGCCTTGTCCAAGTGGAGAGCGCACAAATCTTGTGTGACAACCAAGGAGCCATTGCTTTGGCCAAGAATCCCACCCACCACTCTCGGACGAAGCACATTGATGTGCAACACCATTTCATTCGTGAACGAGTGGAGGCTGAGGTAATTGAGCTCAAGTATGTGCCTACCCAAGCTATGGTTGCTGATGTGCTGACCAAGTCCCTTGGGAAGCCACAACACCAAAACTTGATTGAGAAGATGGGCCTTCGAGCCTTTGACCACTTGCAAAGTGGGAGTGTTGAAGATCATGTACATATTGTTGTAGACTATGTACATTCAGCCCTAGGAGTAGTGTTAGACTCTTAGTTAGACTTAGAGTCTCTTGGGTATTGCTTGTAGTCAAAGGCAGCCCATGGTGTTTAGTTATCCCATAATGTATGTGGATAACTAGTGAAAGGCTTCTACCTTATGTTCAACCCACTCAAGGGGTTTGGTATCTTCCTACCATCTAAGTAAAGCCTTTCTTCCATTGAATACTTTGTAATCTCAATAAAATGGACCACCATAGCAATTGAATTAATCGAGGAAAATTTATCTTTCTATTGCAAGAGCCAATCATTGCCTTTGATTTCCATATATTTCTTTACAAGTTGCAAGTGGATGGATTTTGGAAGACCTATAGTCACAAATAGGTGCTTATGCCCTGACTAGGCCCTGAATCTTTGAAAATTTATAAGTAATTCAAAAATGCTTGGAAAAATACAAAACCACTTGAATTATGTTCTACATCCATTTTTTTCCTCTGAAAAAAGATCTAAAAATAATTATGTCCACGTAAGCCTATGAAAAAGGTAGACCAACCTTTAAATGGTTGCTTTTAGAGCATACTACCTTAAAGTTGTTCAAAGAATATCCCAAACATTGATTGATTTGTGTGTTGCCAAATTCTACCGCAAAGAGGCCAAGTTTTCCAAATTGGTACCCTGAATTGATTGATCAGTGATCAATTAGTAAGGTATACAAGCTTGTTACCACCCTGATTTTCAATTTAAATATTTTGGGGCCAACCCCAAGAAGGACACATGTTTTCCAAAGGTGTACACTTGTTTTGTAAATCAAACCCAAGTGGAATTATAATTTTTAATTAAAATTGTAGTTTCTATAGATTTATGAAGTAGGCTGTTCTAAAATTACAAAACCACTCATAGAATGGAATCCTCGTCATCTTATAAACAACCCATAATTGCTCTCCCATGTATCCAATGATACTTAAGTATTCACCATTAAAAGACTGACATGCTAACCCTTGTTGGCATTTAATGCAATGATTTTGTTAGAAAAAGGAATAGATTTGGATGATAGGTTGGATAGAATTGGAGTTAGAAATAGGGTTCTAAAATTAAGTAGTGAATGGAAATGGGCTTTGGGCTTGTGCCGTGACACATGCTTGGCTCCCTAGTTGCGGAAGTGTGTAGTAGTACATGAAGAAATTAAGCAATTAGTAGTCAAAGTATTGCTTTCAATCATACTAATGTGATCATTAGGTCAATCAATCTCATTTTTCTTTTATTGTGAAATGAAAGTAAGGTAAGGCCCTTTAAACCTTGCAAACAAGGATCTTAGATATGCACATATGGTGAGTAATTAATTTTGAATATGTTTGGTTGTTGTAAAGAGCTAGTAAAAGACAATGCAATTTTTTATTATCTAATTAATTATGAGTATTTTCAAAATCATATGCTTGGTTTGACCTTTAAAGTCTTACATGAGATGTGACATTTTTCACAAATGGAATATTAGTTATCAAGTTTTTCTTTGGTCTAAGGTTTGTACTTGAATTTGATTTTTTGTAAGATTATAGATGCATGGTTTAAGGAGACACATGGGTGATTGAAGCATTTACCTTATTCCCTAAACGACCGAGGGTACGTGGTGTTTTTCAAGAGACATTGTCAAAAAATTGCTATTTTTTGGTATATTGAGCCAAAATAAAAATTGAAATTTCTTTTTGAAACTTCAATTACACAAAATTGTAGTAAAATATTTTTTCAGTGTGTGAAAAAATTTCATCCGATTTGACCAAGCAGATTGAAAGATTATAACACTCAAGGTTTAAAAAGTTTTTTCTATCATTGCCCAAGATAGACAATAAACTTAGGTCCCTCTTAGAGTAAAGTTTTTGGTTTGCACAAAATTGACTCTCTTTACCATTGAGTAGTATGTCCTCTTTAATACACTTACAAAACAAATTCAAAAACAAATTTAAGTTTTAACTCTTTCTAAATCACCTTGCAATACACAAAGGTATTAAAATCTGTGTATATTTTTGAAGATTTCTAGTGCATTGAGGGAATTTTTTCCGTTAAATCTAAATGGTGAAAACCAATGCATGCAAGTAAGCAATATTAAATCTTGAATACAAACTTGTCTAAGAATTTTGATGCAATGTTGCCTCCCCTCTCCAAGCCCCCCCCCCCCTTCGGCTTTCCCCTTGACCAATGCCTTCCAAAACTATAGTAGGGGTATTTTGGCTGCCAATTTGTCTAGGTCCCCCCTTCCTTGATAGTTGACTTCGCTCCTCACTCACCTAGTTTTGCGTACCCTAGTCATCAATTTTCTAGCCCAACGTCCATTGACCTTTGCCTACAATTTCTCAGAGTCTCCTAGGGTCAAAATGAGGTATTAGAAGCCATCCAAGATGTAACCAATGCTTTTTTTGGACCATTATATATTGTGTAGTTCAAATTTTTTAGATTTCTTTCAAAAAAACCATGCCTCAACATTCATAAATGTCATAGTGTCATATTTGAGTATTGTATAGCCTATGATGTCATCATTTAATCTAAATTAAGTACAAAATAGGGATGTAACCAGTGTATTTTATTCCTTTGTTGAATTTGAAATTAGACTATGTAGAGACTTTTCCATTGAAATTAATAATATTTTGAATAGGATATGTTATTGTGAATAATTTTTAAAACTAATTTTGATGAAATTGATGAAGTTTTTGAGTAAAACATTCCATTAACATTTCAAAAAGGACTTTGAAAAGGACCTTTCCACGGTTGCCATTGGCTCCTAATAGCTCACTTTGACTCCCCAAGCAGTTGAGGCCCTTTTAGGCAAGATAACTTTGGATCTACTTATTTGGGATCTTCTTCAATAAGGCAGTTAAAATATGCACCTTGTATCAAAATTTGAAGATACATCTATTAAAAATGACTTCCTAATCACCTACCTGAAATCACTTCCATATGTTCATCAGTCATTCACTCATTTCTTTTAGGAGTTAATGTATACTATGGATGCATGGTAGGTACCTCCTTAAGGACTCAAATATCAAAAGTTTGTCTTTGTCATACCCTACGTAAAGGTCAAATTCAACATAGATTAAATTATTTTTGTAAAAACAACAACAATGCTACATATCATCTTGTAAATGGTGTGAAGTGATGTGGATCCCTTTGAATTAGACATGACAATTTAATTTCACCATTGGAGTGCCAAATTAGACCTTCACATACAAAATGAGAAGTTTGTTTTGGAGAAGGATGCACTAAATGTTTTCAAATGGCCGGGATGAACCAACCAATCCCCTCACTCATCCCTGTTGTCATTCAAGGGATGCATATAAAATGAAAGCCCCATATTTTGTGCTTGATTTAATTTATCTTCTACACCTCTCCTAGCTAATTTGAGGCTTCTAATTTTATCATGAGTGGGAAATTTTAAAAAATTCAGCTTTTTTTCCGTGGGGACAAGCGAGCGGGGTTCACCCCGACCTCTTCAAATTTGCCTTTGACAATGGAGTCACTTTCTTCGAAAACAATGACTTTTACCGGATCAAACTTCCTAGTATAGAGGAGCTTCCCGGTTGGGTACCGAGGAAGGTATGTCTCCATGAGCATGGTTTTAAGATAAATTCCTGAACATCTGCAACTGAAGTTGTTTTTCTTTCATTTTTTGTTGGTCACTTTGTTTGAAAGCCATGTGATTTGAATATCTTAACTTAGTGGCATTGGAGAATCAAAATACTTCTGCTTCTGCCAGTGTTTCTTTTGCTGGCGAAATTTTGCTAGCTCTGACCCAAAAAAAATAAAAAAGGAGGAGGAGCTAATACACACAGACCTCCCTCCAAATTTAATCCAGCGACATGCTGCCAACAAATGGATTTACTGTTCTTCCAAAATAAATGTTGTTGTCTGTCATGAGAGAAAGTGCAGCGTGGGACATTTTGCCACGTCATTCTTACACCACTTGCTAATTGAGTGTGTGAATAAATGCAGTGCATGACTGAAAGTGGTCATACAAAGTGGGCCATGCAAGGTGAATTTTGTGTTTCTGTAGAGTATCAGGATGATGCCCTATGGGTCAGACCACCCATACCTAATCACTTGAGCATCTGTAGAACAAACGGTGAGTAGTTGAGTGAGATGGAGATTTTTCCTGTGTAAGGAGACAGTAAATATTGTGATTGCAAAAAAATTCAGAATTTTGTTCTCAAAACTGAAAATCCTGTGAATTTTGGGAGGCAAAAAGTGTTCCAAACCAATATCCAATGTCTACAGGTATGTTCCCACCTGGCGTTAGGAGGCACTGTTAAGGTATAAAACAAGCTAAAAATGGTGGTGCATTCCCACCTAAGTCCTTTGTTAACCACCAAACCTGGATGACAGACACAGTGGCCTGGACTAAACAGTGTTGTTACAACGAATAATCATTTTTTTTTATTGTTGGCCCACCATTGCAGAAGTACTGTGTACTAAAAACTGGGCTATCTTCTAAATATGAAGATTTCAACTTCTAAGTACCACTCCTATGTAATGGAGCTTTGGATGGCCCACTACGTAAGAGTAAATGCAGAAATTAGTAAGACCAACGTAGAAAATAAAAAATAATAAAAATTATAGGACATTTGGTTCAAAGTTGCAAGAAACTTTGATCTAAATACCCAATAATTTCAATAGTTGAAGAAGTACCTCGCAAAGAATAGGAAGCCTCTATTGATGTGAGTTCAAGAAGTTGTGTAGGCAATCTCTTTATACAAGTGGGATGATAGAAGGTAGAACAATTCATGTGGGACATGTTAATTTAGATGAGTAGGAATTCAACCTCATAGGTAAGTGCACAAAAAGGAATCGTGGTGAAAGTAGAATTTCAGACTTTATTTTGGCATTATAGAATAACTTTTTTCAGAAAACTTTGAACTAAAAAAAGGTATAAAAGTAACTAAATTTCATCTCCAAAAATCCGTTTGACATTACGAACCTCCAATCAAAAGTTATGGACAAAATTCAAAGAGGATGCTTGAAAATGTCAAAGAAGATGTCCCTCCCAACCCTTGTCCGAATTTTATTCCTAACTTTGATTGGAGTATCCACATCCAAGGTCCAAATTCAATAAGACTTGTTGGGAATGTTTATTTATCCCCTCTAGTTTTATAGTAAAATTTTCAGATCAATCCAAGATTTATTGATTTTTTGGAAGCCAATCGAAGTTCACAACTTCAATTTGAGTTCACCAAATTACATTTTAGGGCTGCAACATTGGGGCCTTATATCTCCTTCATCCATTACTCATTTTCAATCAAATTTGTTGGATTTTCCCCCCCTTGAAGTATAGTTATTGTGGTAAACTTTTCATGTTAATCCAAGTTGTTTTGAATGTTTGGGACCAATTTGAAGTTCAAAATCCTGCCATTTTTGGAGTACAGTGAACTTTGGCAGCTTGTTTCTTCTTCATACAAAGTTTATTTTCAATAATTCTTTTTGGAAAAATTGCGTATACTAGTCTAGTTTGTGTGGCTAAAATTTCATGTTAATCCAAGAATTAATGAGTGACTGAGAAGCATTCTAGTAGAAGGAGGTTCACCTTTAGATGTGTTTGTAACTAAACCATAGGATCTTGAACATTACTTGTTTGATATTATGTGGTAAGAAATTCATGAAGTTTGACCGTACAGATTGAGAGATATGAGCATTCAAAGTTGAAAAAACAAGTTTTTTTAAACACTAGACTGCAATTTTAGATGACTTTGATCTCTATTTGTGGAAAAAAATTACACTGTGGAGTTTGAATTTAAAATTTATTGTGTTGAAGAATTGAGTTGGGAGTCTAGGAAAAAAAATTCAAAGAATAAAAACTTGATTTTCATACTTCAAAAAATTGTCAAGTAGAAGTAGGTCCAAGATTGAAAGAAAAACAAAATTGTTAATAGCTCTTAGATGGGATTGAAATACAATAATCACAACAGTGAGATTGTTTTAGCAAGTAAACTTAACCTTTAAAAAAAAAAACTGAAAAAATTTGAAAATTGCATTCTAAAATGAATCCTATAAGTTATTTTTTCAAAATGATGCTTAGATTGCCCCCAAAATAAGATTGTTCATAACTTTCACATTACTAATCAAAATGGAATGAATCAAAGCTTTAGATGTAGATAAAAACATAATCTTTGAGAGAATTTTTTTTTAATTTTTTTTTTTAAATTTTGCAATATTTTTTGTGTTGCCCACTAAGTTTAGTTCTAGTCTTTTTGTAGTATAACTTTTGTTTCCGGGCACCAATTGAAATAAAAATTATATTCCCACAAAGCTTATCATCTTTTATATCTTCAAAAAAAGTTTCAAAAAATTAGAGTAAAATTTCAGCCCATTAAAACATGCCTCAATTCCAAATTGTCCCCCGAGGGGACAATAGGACTTAAGGGTTTTTATTTTTCAATGAATCAGAAGTAAGCATTTGAAGGAAACATTAACTAAGTCAAAGGATAGTTACCATTAGATGAGATGGGGGGGGCGCTGGAGGGCCGTTTCGGGCCTGTTTCTAGCTCTGTTCCCTCCGGTCTTCTCAAACTCCAGTGTCAGATTTTTTTTTTCAAAAAATAAAAAATAAAATTTAAGTCCTTAAAATGAAAAACAAAGTTAATTTTTTTTTTCCAAAAAAACTGACTTGGCAGTTGCTTGGCCAGGTCAGCGCAGGTGAGTTTCGGCGAGTTTCAACGGGTTTCGGCGGTTTTTAGGTGGGTTTTGAGTTGGGAACTCGCAGCCCTCTACTACAGCCAAAACACATATAAGGATTAAGTGACAATCTAGGATATAGGAATAGGTACAGGGGTGCTTTTGGATACCTTCACCTTATACGAATCAATTTTGCTTGGGTGGAAATAGCAGTACCCTACAAGTTAGGGACCCATCTTTGGTTGGTAATGGGTGGTCTGAGTCTATTTCCAACTACTTAAGCAATTCAACCTATTTGTGGCTTGAAAAAGGTCAAGGTAAAAAAAATTCTTGTATGGAGAAATATAGTTAAGAAGGATTTTATGATTTTTGACATTTTTTCCCTTGAAAACAAAATTAACATGAATTTTTTTTGTGAAGATTATATTTGTTCTATTCTTGATCTGTAGGCAAACCAATTTCCAACTATAGGATGCTTACAAAACCAATGTAGGTGATCTGATTGTGGCTTTCAATATACATGTTGTGATCATGTATGCTTTCAATATACAACTCTTGGACATTTCTATTGCTCTTGTTGGTCATGATGTACATGAGTTGTCACCTACAATACTATTGATAAAAAATGGAAGAGCCTAAGTTGTGAGAATGGAGTGATGGTTGGAAATGGGTCAATTCTTTTAATTGTTAAAAATTTCCCCCTATTTTTTGTTGGGTTAATAATGTGTTTTTTACCTCTTCCACACTAAATAGTGAATTTAGGTTGCCTCAAGCCCCCAAAATTTACTTTACAAGCCATCAAAGGCAACATATATATATTTCTACTTATAATTCCATTTGCACACGTAGAGGTTCCAATTACAATAAAATCTAATTCAAAAGTAGTACATTCTTGCACAATAACAATAAGTATTTATATAGTGTCAAGTGTCAAGAAATTAGTATGGGGGAACCTAATTTTACTATCTTGTGTAGCTAATTAGAAGACTCTTATTCCAAACATGAATTCAAATTTTTTAAATTTCATCATGAGTGGCAAATAAAAAAATTCCAATGTTTTTTTCAAGGATATATTCACCCACATAGCCTACTTTGTATGACCACTTTAATAGCTTGCCAAATAATTGAGTTTTTGTTGATAACAAAGTCAATGTAATGGAGTAGATCAGGTGTTTATAGGTTTTAACTTTAGAAGGATGCCAAAGATGTTTTGTATTGTCAAATTGACTTTGTGAATATTGAAGAATTAATGATTTTCATCCAAATTTTTGCGTGCAACTTTTTTGATGCTGTTTTTACATCATTGACTTAAGTTCAAACCATTTTAGTGTTTTTTTAATTTTAAATGGAATGGTTTGTTAAAAAAATGGTACACAGTACATCATATTTCAATACTTCAAACTTTTGATTGTTAAAACTTGAATCTGACATTTAAAATGGTTTCTTTTTCATTAGAAAAAAAACTTCCATAGTACAATTTCTAATCCTCCTTGAAATTTTTATTTAAATCTTTAAAATAAGCATTTAATTGAAGTTTGAAGTTGAAGATCTAGAACCATGTTTCTAAATATGGAATTGCACAAAAAAATTCTTTGTTTCACAATGTTCTACACTATAATGTCCTCTTATTTTTAATTTTTGAGATTTTCTTAACATATTTTGTATTTGATAGGAAGTTTTTAATTTTATGACATATTTTAGACCCTTGATTTCATCTTTGAAAAATAAAACAAAAAAATCACTCATAAATAACAAAGAAATGGAGGATAAGGAGTGAGGGACTTTCAAGTTTGACTACATGATCATAGGCTCTGTCCTTTAGGGACTAATATTCTTGATATTGCCTTCTTGAATTTTATACCTCAAACATCCTTTTAATCTTATTAAATTAATTTCATTTTAAAGATGGATGAAAAGACACAATTGCCTACTCTATTGCAACAACTGCTACCTTTTGTGGGGGTTTGTTTTTTTGGCACATAGCTTATAAATGTTTCATGTTGAAGATGAAGTAAGAAGCTTATAAAAGAAGGGAAGGTTAAGCACATAAGGTGTGTACACCCAAAATCACACCCTACCTAAAAACCACCATTGTTACTTTGTGTACATCTCCCAAATCAATATGTACACACATTGAAGAAACAATTAAAGAACATCTACCCTTCATAACTTTTGCATGCAGTACCCCAATGTTAGCACATTGGAAACTCTTTTTCCCTTACCAACAAGAAAATCAATCAAAAAATTTGACCAATCTAATAATATTAACTAGACACCGTGGCAAAAAGTGACGGTCTAGGGGGTACCCACTTTAGGTCTTTCAAATGCAAGGAAGCACAATCATAGGGCTCATCTAATATAAATATAAGGTGAACCAGCTCATTATCACCACCCTTTTCAATTCCACCCTCATGTACATGTGGTGTACATTTCCCTTCTAAATACATGAGAGTGGAATTCATCCAATATATAAGGTCACGAACCAGTCCATTACTACCACCCTTCTCAATTCCACCCTCATGTATCTATGGTGTACATTTCCTCTCTGAAATGTACCCTTTGAATACATGAGGACGAACTTGAGACGGGTCGCAAAAAATAGGCTCTTTCACCTTAACTTAGCTGCTCAGATTGAATGGTTGTTATGGACTTGCCAAATTGAGATCGAAATTGTTCCTCTAAATTATGTAAGTCAGTGACTGCCGGCCATCCCAACACGGGGTTCACGCTTCAATTTTGTTTTGTTTGTTTGTTTCATAGTTCTCTGACATTGCGCTCGGAATTGGAGTATTGTCATAAGCCAAGATATGAATCAAAATTGGGGTTGGTTGGTGCAGTGGATGAATTTTCAATGAAAGAAGAATTAAGTTAAACATGCAGTGAACACAAGAAGTTGCATTACGATAGCCAACCCCTTTCCAATCATGCACCTATATTCGCAGATTAGGATGGCTATATTTTGGATTGGTTGTGGTTTAGGTCACAACTCACATGGAGTAGGAGCAGGAGTAGGAGCAATACAAATGTTGGGGAGGTGTACATTGAAAGACACGATCATCATTTACATTGAAGCATTGTCAATTTTTTGTAATCAACCTATGGTTGAAAATAGGGTGACCTATATAACATTGAGAATAGCTTGAATTATAGAATCTTCACAAAAAAAATTCATTGTAATTTTGTTTTTGAGGAAAAAAATGTAAGAAAAAAATGAAATCCTTCTGAAATCTATTTAAACATGGAAATTTCTCCCCTCACTATACTCATGTAATAGAAATGTTGCTTTACCTTGATTTTTGAAATCATACTTGACATTCAATTATAATTTTTGAAAGTGAAAGCTAATAGGCCGCTATTTTAGTTTATACTAGGTGGTGTAATAATCACATGGTATAGTTTTATGAATGGATGGTGACATGATGCATCTCCAAAGTGATACTCTTGTACTCTTGTATTTAAATGGCACCCAACATGAGTTCATGAAGTGTCCCTCACTAATTGAAAATGGAACATTGAAAATGCGGAACATTCATTACCCTGTTTCTTCTAATTGCATGAAAACTAAAAAATTTATGGATTCTCATTTGTTTACAGTTTTCTTGTGTGCTACATTTTTTTTCTCCTTTCATCAATCTCAAGGTTGAACTTTGTCCCGTATAGCTTCCCATCATGTCTAGATACCTTGAAGAGACAAATATTGAACTTTTGGAGATCCATTCTTTAATTCTGCATTAACCATACTAGAGCCATTTATAAGGGTGATCAAAAGAGTTTGGTCTCTCTAAGGACCTATTGCTTTACAATTTGCTTGGATGAAGATTCACTAATTCCTAGGAAAGTTGATTTTGAGATTGAATAGAATGCAAAGTATGAATTTCTAATGTTACTAGGATTTTTAAGCACATTCTACACAAATCAAATTACAATTTGGATATGAATAAGTCTCAAAATTCATAATTGTATTGTACAAAGGTGCCACATTGTCATGAGAAAGAATTTGATGAATTGTATGGAAAAAAATTATTGTAATCAACTTCTAAAGAATGAAGAACACAAAAGAAAAGGCATGTGACAAGTTTTGTCATAGAAGATGCATATAGAAAGAAGCCTTTGATATACACTTTGTACAAGCATTATGATATTGAAGATTTGTTTTCTAATGATCACAAGAAATTCATAATAGATGCATCTCCAAGACAATGTGCAATAGTCTATGTGTGTAAATGATAAAAAAAAAAATTGTTTTGTACATGATCTCATCCCAATTCATGGATATAAGAAGCTTCCATCATCACTATGTTGAAGATCACACATTGCACTAGCTAGGGGGATTGCCTCCCTCCTTGCACCCGCTAAAGATAAATGTAAAAAATGACACTTTTAGTGGTCTAGGGAGTCGACACTTTGAAAAATCATAGAAACTACATATTACATCCGAAAATTCTTATTTTTGTTTTTGAATTTTCATGATTTTCACTTGCTAATACTACAAAAATATCATTTTTAGAAAAAGGTGTCTTCAACTATGTTGAATTTCTTATATTGACGGTTTTGGATGCATCCACCTTAATTTTGGGCAGGGCATCTAAGTTAATAGCAAATATGAATTCAAAGTTTCCAAATTTTATTGTGGGTGGAAAATAAAAAATTTCAGTGTTATCCCCAAGGGTAAAACACAAGGGCAAAGAGGGGATATCGAAGTGAAAAAATTATGAGCATCATTCAAGTTTGGTCGATTATTTGAGTAAGGCTTTCTTTTTTTTCGAAACACATGGACGATTTCCATTGATAGAGGAAACAATACATTGAGATCAGGGGAACAAGTCCCCGGCAGAGGAAGCCAAGGCAAACGTTTGAGTAAGTCCTTCAAGTGCTCCTCAATTCATTCTATCAATTAATGTAGTTGATGATATAGTGTGAGTGCATGTACTGTACTATACAATACAGCAAGTGATAATGGTTGTGATGATTTACTAAAAATTAATGTGTTGATGATCATGTGTCATAAAAGGGAATGATCAATGTTCAGGGCGAATCTTCAATTAACTTTAGTTCATTGTTAACGGGTGGAATTGGGAAAAACTGGTTGCAATTTGAAAACATTGGAAAAAGAAAACAATGAAAAAATATATAAAATTTCTAATTAAAATTTAAAAAAATAGAGATGAAAATGGATTTGATACTTCAGGAAATTGTTTTAAGATGAGAATCAAAGAGAAATAGTTGCTAAAACTCAAAAAATATTTCAAATGTTGGGAATGATGATCCTATCAATTATTCCATCATCCTTTTCTTTTTCTAAGTATAATTTGGTTTTATTAGTAAATAAGCGTTGACATAGAATGATGTCTAAGTAGTTCACATGTATCACACATAAATTGGTGTTTGGAATGTAATGAAATGATAATGTTCTAGTATGACATCTGACATTTAAAGCCTAAAATATTTTCTCAATTAGTTTTTTACAAAGTACGTAACTTTGTAAAAAAACTAATAATCCAAATCAATTATTTCGTAAAATATTAAAACTACACATTTGAATTAAATCATTTTTAGCTATTGCACTAAAAACAAAGAATTATTGTGGACACCTAAAGAAAGATCTATCATCTCCAAATGCACTTGTCATTATTATATGAAATTCATGTGACTTTAGTGTATAAACTTTAATACTACACTAGATGCAACTTTCGTATGAACTTCAAATATTTTGTATTTTGGGAACTTTTTAAAAGTATTAGATGAGATCTAGGGGGGCTGGAGGGCCATTCTAGGCCTATTACCAGCTCCATTCTCCTTGGTCTCATCGAACACCAGTGTCATATATATATATATATATATATATATATATATATATATATATATATATATATATATTTAAATTTAAAAAATTCTTAAAATGAAAAACAAAGTTAATTTTTTTTTTCCAAAAAAGTGATTTGGCAGTCTCTCAGCTAGGTCAGTGCGGCTTGCAAACGGTGGGTTTCAGCGGTTTTTGGTGGGTTTCAAGATGGGAACTCGTAGCCCTCCAGAGTAGCAAAAACACATATAATGTTGTAGCTTTTTTGTTATTATTATTTTGTATTGCTAAAAGTTTTTTACCATATTTTCACTAAAAACACTCCAAACTATTGTTTCTAGTAAAAATACCAAATTCTGGATAATTTTTTTTTTAGACATGTAACTATTTGTAGTAAGTTGGTTTGAGAAGATGTTGAATTTTTTTCAAAATTTCCACCTTATATATTGTAAGATATTAGCAATTGAATCAACAACAATCTTTTAGGAGGCTCTACAAAAAAACGGATAGTTGTACTTTTGTAATGTAAACTTTGCCCATTCGACAAAATCCAAAATCAAGGGATTTAAGGGACATTTTCCTAAGGAAAGGTCGATAAGTCTAATGTTTTGTGACTAAGGTCACTTGATTTTGTATTGTGGATACTTATCTATGTTGTTTTAAGGTTTGTTTTATAAAATACCCCCCCCCCAAAATGCTCCTAATGTCAATTTTCTCAGTCCAATTCCAATGCTATAATATAGACACAATGTATGGTGTCACAGTCCCGTCTAGTGTGTAGCTCATGTCAATTCTCAAATCAATTTGTCATGGGATTGTCAAATTGTCTTTGTGCATGCTCTAGCCACTTAATAATAGTATAAATATTTACATATTACTTATAAGCTTCATATATTGAATTTATTAATAAATCTTCTTTTCTTTCTTTCCAATTTAGTAATGATAGTTTACAATTTCTATTATGCCAAAGGAAATCGGTATTTTTATCTCAATGCAATCATATCTAATAACAAGAAAGGATTAATTATTTCTTGGTGCTTGGGCAATCTTCTTGTCAGTCCAAATTCGCTCTATAAGGTAAATTTGTCTTAGAACATCCCCACCAACTCTTTCGTTTCTCTATTTGTTTACTGAGCTCAAGACCTCAAGTAGAGATGAGACCTTGCGAGGTCTCCAAATGAGCTTCTGGATACAGAACTGGAGAAGAGTTTTACAAAATCTGTATATTTTAGAGATATAGGTTTTGGATAAAGGTTGTTGCGATGAAATTTTTGTATCTCTATTTGCATATGAGGTCTTCTCCCCAAAGCTTTATGGATACGGAACTCACTGGTGGGGATGCTCTTAGTCTTTATCCACCAATAGTTGGGTTAATTCGTCAAGGCTAGATTCAAGAATAGTCAAAGGCGAACCTAGTCCTATAACCGTGTTGGTTGCTATATCTAATATGTGGATGAATGTTGAAATTTAGAGCATTACTAGAACATTTTATATCGTCACTTTGGCACTTCTTAGAAAATGAAAAAAAAAAAGCCCTGCTACTCATTATCAATGACTCTGTCCAAATTGTTTTAAGACAACACTAGTAGCTATTTGCTTTGATGCAAATTAGTACATGCATTTGCACTACGAGAATTTCTTGAGTTGATTCAATGATCATAGCCAGTGATTTTTGGGAGAATTGGGTCATAGTTAACAATTAGACTTGTAGCTATCTGAAGATTATTCATCCATTTGGAATAATTAATAGCTTCAATATTTATGCAATTTTTGCATCATAGAAGTCAAGGTATCTCTCAAATTTATTCTAACTTAGTCAAGAAACATCGTGTTGTCTTGTCTGGTACAACCACTTTTTTGTGCAATTTGACACTTTTGTCACAATGCACTCAAAATTTCAATTAATTAATTTTAAAAAAATTTAAACTCCCCCAAGCCCCCCTCCCACCCCAAGTTAAAAAAATTATTATTAATTAAAATTAATTTCTTAATTCTTCATCCCCCTCTCCCCTCTTTGTAATTTTTTGAATGAGGTTAACATGACAAACAATATGGGACAATGAAAATCTTGTATCTCGTATCTACATATCCTATCCATATCCACACTCATATTGTACCATATTTCAATATCAAATATATAATTCCATATGGATGGCTCAGATTAAATCTCAAAGATCAATAGCTTGAGAAATTTTGAGAAATCGACAACATTCTGGAGGGGGAAGCATTTCAAAAAAATCAACGGTCTTTAAATTTTTTGGGAGAGAGGGGAGGCAACTAATACAAACTAGGGTGGGCAACCTCTTTTCATTGGATTGTCAATCAATTTTCACTCATTCTTACATCCATACAAGCCTCTCCCAACTCTATAAACCATATCAAGAGTAATTCACACACTCTTGCTCTCAATTGCACAAATGAAAGACTAGTTAATTTCACAATTAAGTTAGACAAGTTTTTATGCAAATGATCAACTTATTTTTTAAGATTTGCAACTCAATCTCATTGAATAGACTTGTGCCATTTGCCACTATCTACTGGTTACGAGTCCATATCATAGAGTCTACCTTTAAAAGGAGGCATCAAGGATAGCACCTGCTATCTAAGCCTACATGGCTTAGGTAGAACTATCCCCAACAGACTCTTCATTCACGTTGGTCAGATGACCAAAGTTACTCCTCTTCTTCTTATGTGCCATTTGGAATGCATTGAACAATTCTGGTCCTGAAATCTTCCTCCATTTTCGTTCTCGGTGATTCAAAATACAAAGATTCACTAGCTCGTGGTTCACATGATCCTCAAATAGAATCTCTTACAACCAATTCGACTAATGGAATTTTCATTTATTAGTTCACAACGCTCAAGCTCACAAGAAATTATTTCATCAAATTAACACAATACTCACACATGATTGAGACTCCATTTGATCTCTTAGCTCTATCCAAGAGAACTCAATTAAATTGACTGCACACAATCATTCGATAAATCATTCATTGTTCCTGACTTCACAAGTTAATTGCGCCACACTCACCCCGCAGTACACATTCAACTGACCAACAAGTCTCAATTAGCACAAATCAAACATTACAAGAAATCTCAGGCCAAAACAAGGCTGCCAGACAATCAACGGCTAGTGCAAATAAACTTTAAAAATTATTAAAAATTAAAAATTAATATAAAGAAATTCAATAGACTTCCACAACCAACAATGACAATTTCAAATGCTAAAAATATGTTCACCAAAAAAATGAGTGTGAGTTCACAAATGATGTCATACCACCTGTATGAACTAAAGGAAAATGAAACATTAGATGTGATTTACCTACTGGGAAGGGCTATCATTAGATGGGTTTTCCCTACCGGGGAGGGCTGTGAGTTCCCAGCCCCGAATTTGGCCGAAACTGCCGAAACAGGCCGTTCCCAGGCACTGCCGACTTGGCAGAACGACTGCCACGTCTTTTTTTTCAAATAAATAAATAAATAAATAAATTTTAACTTTGTTTCTCATTTTAAGAACTTTTAATTTTTTTTTTAATTTTTTTTTTGAAAAAAAAAAAAATTGACACCCGCGTTCGATGGGGGCCGGGGGAACGGAGCTAGGAACGGGCCTGAAACGGCCCTCCAGCCCCCCTGAATCCCATCTAATGGAGTTCTCAAGTGGGGATCCTCCAAAATTGGCCAAAACTGGCCGTTTGTGAGCTCTGCTAACTTGGCCAAGAGACTGCCAAGTCATTTTTTTTTAAAATAAAAAAATAAATCTAACTTTTTTTTTCATTTTAATAACTTTAATATTTTATTTTATTTTATTTTATTTTTTGAAAAAAATAAAAATCTAGCATTTGCGTTCGATGGGGCCCTGGGGGAACAGAGCTGGGAACAATCTTGAAACGGCCCTCTAGACCCCCTGAAACCCATCTAATGATTGACCTTTGGACTTATAGTCCCAAAATTGTGAAGACAACTCTTCACTTACAAAATTGCGAAGTGCGTTTGACACTTCCGATCCTATTATCTTGACTCTTCTAAATCCTAAAAACAACCATTTCAATTCTTGTATGATATTTACAATTCTAATTGACTTGGTAATGGAAATGGAGCATTTGATAGCCCTATTTACACAACAAGAGTCAAATAGACAGAAAAATAAAGTACGACAACTTCACAAGGTCACATTTGTATGAAAAAATGTCCATAATCATTACATGTTTTTTAGCTGCACTAGAGGGCCATTTCAAGCCCGTTCTCGAATTTGTTCCTAATGCAACGAGGGAGCATCGGGTGTTGTATTATCAAAAAAAAATTTGCTTCTGAAATGAAAAAATGCAAATAAACTCCCCCCTCCAATGACGTGGCAGTCGCTTCACCACGTCAAGCTGCTACGTTGGTGTAGCGCAACGCACTTGGGGGGGGGGGTCATTTAGAGTGTCCATTAGAAACCATGTGCGAACAAAACTTTGGACCCCTATATACTTATTGAATTTTAAATTAAATTAAATTAAAAAAATTATGAATAGATTTTCCTACTTTGAAAGTTTATGTTTTGAATTATTGATATTTTTATTTGTTAATATTAATTAGTTACAAATTTTTGAAGTCAAAAGATACATTGTAGAACTGAAAAATAACTTTCACACCCCTATATTATATAAGAAAAAATTGTCTAAAAATGAAAAAATAATTCCTAAAAATAATTCATTATTGAAAGCTCATTTTGAGTTGAATATTGACTCAATGGTCATCTAAATGTGTCCTCTATAATTATTTGAGTTGAAAAACATGCCATTTTAGTTCATTTTCAACTTCTTCTAGAAATCATTTCGTATTTTATTTGAGTTGGAAATTTTGGGAATAGAAAGCTATAGTCATTATTAAACAATGTTCAAAATTTTAGGTTGAAATTATAGTTTATTAGAAACCACTTGTTCGCACGTGGTTTGTTATAGTAGAACTAAGTGCATCCTTCGAGGCAACGCGTTCCTTGCATTAGGGAACTCATGGCCCTCTGGATGGGCCAAATTCCATCTAATGGATGGTGCCTCTTTGGTTTCATTTTTCAAGTCAAATTGGCTACATGCTTGAAAATTTTCCGAGAAATTTTCAGATAATTTGGAATTGTACAACATATAGGAAAAAAATAGTTTATTGAAAGAAGTAGAAAAAGATTTAAGAGATTAAATTGTTGAGAATTTAGTTATGGAATTAAAAAATTCCAATCCCAATGGTTGTAACGTTGTAATAGACAATCTATATCCAATGATTTTATTTTTATCCAAAAATATTGGAAATTGAGTTAAATAAAGGACTTTCAAAGTTATTTTAGAGTAGAGCATCCACGACTACTCACAAACTAAAAGTCCTCATAACTTTCATCTCATTAATCAAAGAATTATTCAAAGCTTTCCACATGTGAATAAATCTAAACTACCAATTCCAAACTTTTATTTCTTAAGAAAGTGTTTTTTTAAGAATTATTTTTGGTCCAAACTGCCTATTGAATGTTGAAAATTATATCATGCAATAATTTTTTAACCATATAACCAAAAGTTATGAAAATTGTTGGGACTTAATGCTACTCTTGGGGCACATGCTATATGAAAATTTCAAAGAAAAAAAATTCCATTTGTAGTGAGTTGCCCAAAATCACTATGTTGCCAAAAGATATAGATAAAGTCAATTCATTTTCCAAAATGTTTTCTAAAATACACAAATTGTGGGATGCACACACTTTTTTGGGATTATTTTTCTATATAATCATTGGGATTTGGAAAGGGCTAGGAGAATTTGGGAGAAAGGGTTTGGAAAGAGTGTTGCCATTATGTGAACCTACATATATAGGTTCATGAGCCTAGACTGTATATCTAGGTTACAGGCTTCCATATTATAGAAACCTTTCGTGATTGTAGTGTAATTGTGTCATAAATACCTATATTAAAGGTATTTATGTTGTAAATACCTTTAGTGGTTGTAAGATATCTACTTATACATATGTTCAAGGCTCATGTACTCACATTTCCATGCTCACACATTAGCATTGTTGAGGAATTAGGTTGAGGTTGGATTGGACTTAAGTTGAAGTTGCGTTTAGATTTCAAACCCTAGTTAAGGCTATATATACAAACCGTTGTTAGAAAATTAAATAATAATAATATATTTAAAATAATAAAAATAGTATTATTTGATGTTGTAGTCACCCGACCACATCAGACTATTGATGTGGTGAAGTTCCCAAGTTCCTAGGGAACTCATGGGAACTTGCAATCTTGTTTAGGCATCAAAAAATATCTAATGCTTTATTGAATGTAGTGTAGTAAATAGTGTAATTTATCAATCAAGTTTGGGAAACTAAAATTGAGAGTTCTTAACATGAAATAAGCCTTCAATTGAAAGTTTTTCATCATAGTTGAAATGAATCTCTTTATAAAGCTCTTAGTTAAAATATTTTCAACCTAGAGTACTTGTTTTCTCTATCTAATTCCTATGTGGCCCTTCTTTGAAATAGTTCTTAAAATCTTGAAGGACTTTATTTTTTCAATCCAACTACCTATATGGTAAAAAAATCAAAACAAGTAGCTATGCTATGAATGACTCAACTCCTTGATGGATAACTCGCTTTTCTAGTGAGGTTTCATCCAAGCTTCTTCACATGCAACTTTTGTCCATGAATACCTCTTCCCCTTTGGTCTAGAGCCACTAATTTTCATCCAAACAATACCTAATTTTTTCAATTCATCCCCAATGTAGCTCCCCCATTGTGTTACATTATAAACTCACCATCTTCAACAATTATTGAAAATGGATGTCATAGTTGGTAGGTGAGTTTAGTAGAAAGTTGTTCTAAAAATACATGCCAAATTTTTAGATTTTTTTTCAAAAATAATTTTTGCATAGAGAAAATTAAAAAATCTTTTGTAAAATCTTTTATATTTTAGCATCACTCTACCAAACTTTATTTCTTTGAAAGGACATACTACTACACGACAAGAAGCTTTGTCCTTGTAACATTAGTCCACTTTTCAAGTAAGGTCAAGCTTCCTTATATGTCACCTCAGGGGATCACTCTGTGTAGAAGTTTGTACAACACGTATGGTTAGGGTTTTTATTTTAGGGGGTATTTTGATGACCATGAACAATTAAATGGTCCCTATTATTATCTAATTTTTTAATTCATGGCATTTTATGTCCTTCTATAATTATTTAGAAGTCTAAAGGAAGAACAATTTTCAGCACTTTTATTTTGTTATAAGAAAAAAAGAAAAGCAAAAAAGGCAAACACAAAGATTAAAGACAAACACAATAAACATGAATTAGAAATTAGAAATTAGAAATTGACAACATTCACATCCCAAAGATTGTGAACAAAAAAATGAGGCACCTTAATCCATCAACAAGGTCAGATACACCATACAATATAGAACAATATACAAGGAAATTAGAAATGTGCAAAGTTAAAAAACTCGATCTAGAAAGGCAAAACTAAACTAGAAATGTTCAGGCACATATGGTGCACCAACAACAATAACATCAAAGTGTTTAAAGCCTGAAATGTGTTCATAATACAATTGTAAATACATAAAGTAAATGGTTGCCTTAATCATGTTTCACACATTACATAGAAATCCATAGAATTAAAACTTTCACAAGCTAAGAGGCATAACCACATTCTAACCCCTCTCATGCATGGTTGTAAAGGTCATCCACATGAATGATAAACTACACCAATTTTCACCCTTTGCCACAACAACCTCATGAGGTTGCCATCTATGGCATAAAATGCCCAGAGGTGTGAATCTATCACCTACGGGCTGAAATTTTGCCCTGATATTTTGAAACTTTTTTTGAAGATAGAAAAGCTGATAAGTTCATGGGAATATAATTTTCTTTTCAATTGGTGCCCAAGAACAAAAGTTATGTCCAAATAAGCTCAAAACAAGGGAAGAGGGGCAGCAAAAAAAAATTCAAAAATTCAAATTTTTTATTTGACTTTTTTTCCTTAGAGATTGTATTTTTTTCTACATGGGAAGATCCAATTCATTCCGTTTGGATTTGTTATGAGAAAGTTATGGACAATCTTGTTTTTCAGGCAATTAGAGCATCTTTTTGAAAAAAATAACTTGTAGGATTAATTTTGAATGCAGTTTTTGCAATTTAAAAAATAAATCCACATGCTTTAGTTTTCTTACTAGAACAATCTTACCATTGGAATTATTGCATTTTAATTACATCTAAAAGATATTAATATTTTAGATTTTCCTTCTATGTTACACCTACTTTCACTTATCAAATTTTTTTAAAATGAAAATTAACTTTTTTAGATTTTTTTTTACCTAGATTCTCAACTCAATTCTTCACTGTAAAGATTTAAAGCTCAAAACTTTTTAGTACAAAAAATTTAAGTTAAAAATGTTCAAAGTCAACAAATCTAGTCTTGCAATGTACTGAAAAACTTGTTTGTTTCACTTTAAATGCAGATATCTTGCAATCTATGCTGTCAAAAAATTTGAAATTTTTTCCACACATTTTCATACTAGTTAGGTGTAAGATTCTATAGTTCGATGTGCAGGAAAAAATAATTTTCAATTTTTTTAACTTTTTGCTATAGAAATGGCAGTTATGAGTGTTTTATGGTAGAAAAAAGGCCTTGGTCCTTTAGAGGTTAGAACAATGAATTCTCCAAAAGTTAAAAGTTTAGGTTAGTTTTAGCTAATGCATGCCAAAACTTTGGACCTCTGAGAAAAAACTAATCAAATCAATATTTTAAATACTTTGAGATATAGAGAATTTCACGCCCCGGCTCTCTAAAATGATAAAATACGTTCTAATTGAATGTTCCTACTAGAAGTTATCAATAGATGAAGTTTTGGTTCTAAACTTTCCTATAAATCTTCATTCATCAATTTCTATAAACTTATCAATGCAAATTTGCTTGTAATTTCAAAGTTGAGTTTATAACTAATTTATGCTCTTAAGTTTTAAGTTTTACATGAATTGACCAAATACTTATGATTTTCATCCAAATCTAACCTAAACTAAGAGCAAACTTCATCCTAGGTTATCTTCTTCAATATTAAATTACTTGATACATGTAAATTAGTTATAGATTCCTTTAAAGATTTTCTAAATAGTTATATTTTTGACTTCTTGCTTAGTTGTTTTCAAAAGATTCTAAATGACTATCTACTCATTGCTTATCATTTTAAAGTTTTTAGTATTTCTAATTAACCTGTAAATTATAAAATTAAATTCCTAAGAAATTAAGACGCTAGAAGATCAGACTTTTCCTACTTACGAATGAAATTTGATTTCTCTTCAATACTTACTTGATTAACTCCAAATTCTATTTCCTATTTCTATAGAAAAACTAGAATTCACAAAGCAAATTCATAATATCCATCTCCCTCTATAATTGTTGATTTATTTTTGCTTATTGCCTAAATTAAAAAGGTTCTAAAAGAAATTGAAATTCTAAACCATTCTCTATGCCTTCCTTCACCTAATAATACTCTCCTTATTTTCTCTACTATTCTATTTGAGATTTTTTTTTGATGATTTTTCACTAAATTCCAAATAATATAAGTTGCCACCGTTGACTTCCGCTACTACTACTAATGATGACTATGTAATATTAAGAATCAAACTAATGGCAAGTCATGATTGGGCCTCATAACTACTATTATGCATCCCATGAAACTTCCCAACATCCATTTCCGTCAACTTCAAGTTGTAGAATCAAATAACCCTAAAAGAAATACTCACACTCAATCTTTATGACTATTGGCATTAATTGCCACGTTTACCTTACCCTTTACTCCTTCTCTTCCTTCCTAATACAAATGCTTTTTAGCTATCTAATCTCTCACTCATTTTGCCCATCACCTTGCATGATTAAGCTTTGGTATATTGCTTTCTTGTTTTTGATTACCCTATGGCAAGGTCAGATTCAACAAGAAATTAAGTCATTTTTGTAGAAAAAAGAAGTGCCACTTGTCATCTTGTGAATGGTCTCAGGGTGACATGGACCCCTGAGAATCTGATGTGGAAATTCCATTTCGGCAGTCAGGTACGGTACACTTATTTGGTAGCCAGAGCACATCCCCCAACAGGTGATTCAGTTGACCTCGTTCGTCGATCTCACGGCCCGGTGGTTGATCCCGTCCGTCCGATCTTGCAAGCTGATGGTTGGTCCTCGTCTCTTGATCTCGTGACTGATGGTTGGTTCTCGTTGACGATGGCTAGATCTCGTTCATCTGATCTCATGGCTTGAAGGTTGTCCTCATCCGTTGATCTTGCAGGTCAATGGTTGATGTCTTGTAGTCGAAGTTTCTGAAATTTCTTCTACACATTCTTACATCAGCCTAGTACAAGATCTTACTAGTGCCCAGTATGTCGTTGCCACAACCAAAATAAATAGAAGTGAAAATAATTTCATAATTTTATAATTTTATAAAAACTTTGAAATTGAATATTTTTTTATGCACGAAGGAGTGCAAGGGCTTTTGTTTGGTGGCATTTGGACATGCGATGTGAAAGTTATGAATTTTTCAAAGTAAAGGATGATTTAATTTATAAAAGAATTTGAAATTCAATAACTTTCACACTGTAGGTCCAAATGCCATGAAACAAAGTCAGTGCACCCTTCTTCATGAAGAGCTTTCCAACTATACCGAAAGCGCCGCCAAAGGACTCACGATTTCTTAGATCTCAATGTATTTCAAAACAAAACAAACAACCTAATTTAAGGTATAGACTAGTGTGTGCCCTATATTGTTGCCACAACCAAAATAAATGTGAAAATAATTTTTTAATTTTTTAATTCATTAAAACACTGAAATTGAATACTTTCACACCGTAGTGTAAGAGTTTGTGTTATTGGTACGAATAGTAAGCTTTGTGCACAAAGGACTGCATGGGCTTTGTTTTGTGGCATGTAGACATGCTATGTGAAAATTATGTTTTTTTCAAAATAAAAGATAATTTAATTCAATTTTTTTATTAAAAAATCTAGAACTTTAGCACTGTAGGTCCAAATGTCATAAAATTGGTATGAATAGAAAGCTCTATTTATGAAGGAATGAAGGGACTTTGTTTAATGGCATTTGGACATCCAATGTAAAAGTTATGTTTTTTCCAAAATAAAAGATGATTTAATTCAATTTTTGAATTCATAAAAACTTTAAAATTCCAGAACTTTCATACCATAAGTCCAAACACCACAAAAACAAGGTCCTTACACCCTTCCTTGCTAAGAACTTTCCAATGGTATCAAGAATGCCACATGACGCCTCATGGTTTCTTACATCTCAATGTATCAAACAAACAAAACAAACAACCTAGTTCAAGTTATAGATGGTTAGACATGCAAAAAAAAAAATCTAATTTTTTCTCCTTCTCTTTGCAATAAAAATGGCAATTTTGAGTGTTTTTTTAAAATAAAAAAACGACCTTGGGACTGTAGGGGTTAAAAAACTGAATTCCAAGGGACCAATCTAAGTTCACTTTATACTATTGGAGGTGATCCATGGATGACTCTTGGTCACGTCTCCTAACAAAGAGCCAAGACCCCCTCCAAAAACGATCTAAACCAGCTCTTGGTCACTACATCAAAATGGTTATTCAGTATGATCTAAACTATTTATCACAAGGACATACTGATTCAACCCCAGTTGTAGTTGTGGTGTTGTCAGTCAGATTGGGGCATCCTAATTTCTCGTGCTCACTAATTGTTCACCCATACTAAATAACCCATTGTGTAAGTGTACTGTAGTGTAAGAGGCCCTTCACTGTAGCGCATACCCTAGCGCGCCCTTGACCAAGTCCTGCCTCCCACGCCATTCTTCTGTTTTTCCTCGTTTCGCTTTTTCCTTTCCTTTGTCCTCGTTTCCGTTTCCTTTGAGATTCAGCCATTTTAGGTTTCCGTCGCAGAGATCCCTCCGTCCCCCGTCTTCTAGCTTGTAGCTTAGATTTTTTTCCATTTCGCTTCCGTTTTTCCTCCGATACGAACTGAACTTCAGCGCCGAACATCAATATTGTCGGTAAGGTTTTGTTTTTAGATGTTGAGGAGACGACGCGGGAAGGAATTGCGCCGCGGCGTGAAGTGACTGGAGCCGGAGTGCAGCAGCAATCATGTTTACTAATGTCTTCCGTATTGTGAGATCGCGCTTCCACTCTCTGTGTTTTATTCTAGTCAAGTTTTTGACTGTTTTTTTTGGGGAGATTTTGGGGAACGCGTGTGGAAATCGTAGTTGTTACTATAAGTGTGGAATTGAATCTATTTCACCATTTTCAAGTGATTGTGAGAGCTTGAGGTTTCTAGTACTTCATAGGAGGAGGAAGTGAGTGAGTGTTGGGATTGAGAGAGGCTTGGGGCACTTGAATTTATGACCTAGTGGAGACTGGATTGTTTGTTACTTGGAGAAGGAGTGGGTGGTTTAAGAAGGAAAATGAGAGAATGATGTTTTGATTAGTTTGAGTTCTAAGTAATTCAATGTTTAGTGGAGAGTGGCAAGGGAGACAGGAGAGATGACGCACTTGGAGGTGGAGAATCTAGTCAAAGTTGTTTGAGGGGTTTATGTGGTTGCTTTTTTGTAGGGAGGATTGCAGCAAGTGTCATGGTTTCAATTTCTTGCAGAGGGAGATGTTCTCCCTTCCAATCTGGCCAGGTGAGTGCGTGAGTTGATTGGTTTCATGGTGGCATTTTTTTTGACTTGCTCTCTTTGTTAAGAAATACTTTAGACCTAGAATGATTTAAAAGAGTTTTAGTTACTTGATTACCTGGTTCATAGTTTAGTACGCTTTGGTTTTAGTTTTCATCTACTTGATAAAGGTAGAGACTTCAAGGATTCTTTTTTTGGAATAGAAGTTGCACAGTACTTATTCTGCTGTTACACCTGCTAAATATTGTACTCTAAAAGGGTTGGGTCATTTCTTTGGTGGCATTGGTTGACAGGAAGGAGAGATCGCTGCAAGACATGGCTGCAATGCAGGTGATGAGGGCGCACATGTGGCTTCAAGAGTCAGGCAATTTGAGTAGTTGGACTCTTCTAGGTATTATCCTTTTCCTACCGGATGACCAAGGAGTGAGATTGTGAATCGTTGAAATTAGAGGACTCATTCCTGTGTCTTTGGGTTGTTTTGTGAGGTTTCTCTTTTTAGAATTGAACTTTTAAATGTAGGTTTAATCTCTTTTCAAGAAGACGGTTATGTAGTACGGTTGGGATATTCTTGTCCGAATAAATTATGAATCTTGAAAGTTTTTCTCATTAGGTGAGTAAAACTTAAGGTAGTCTTTGACTCCTCAGCTGTTCATGGTTTTTATTCACTAGATTCTAAATATATACTTTCACTAACACTAACATTTTACCCCAGTTGTGACCTATTCATGTCAAAACATCTCCAGATTCACTACCTTACATAGAACAAGATGACTAGAGGCCATTTTATCTATCGAAAAATATAATCTCTCAGTCTTTTCAATGGTTTAGCAACCATTCAAGTTGTTGATTGATTGAAGACCTTGTTGCTGTGCAGATGACAAAGTAAAGCTTTGGCTGTTCTTACCAGGGCGACATGATAGCCTCAACCCTGTGGTTCATGCCGCAGTTTCTGGTCTTAAAGGTTAGCTTACATGATAATGGAAAATTGGAGTGTATATGTCATCCTACCACAATACAAATACGCTTTTTACCTTAATATTTATATATGCCTTCTGAGGTCTTCGATTCAAGCACTCCGTGAATCCTTATGATTTTGATCCTCTTTGATGTGCACAGTGGTTGGATCTGGACTGTGGCGTGCTCCTGGAGAATGCACTGAAATTGGTTACGCCTTGGACCAAGCATTACGAAATCGAATTGAGAAGTAAGAATTGGGAACTGTCACTTGACGAGGAATATGTTTTAAGTTGTACCATCAAGATGTGCATGCTTTTTAAGACTATTTTGTTAGTACTTGTTTTGCAATTCAAATCTGGCTTACCTTTGGTAGTCTGTGACTGAGCTATTTTTTTGTTTGGCAAGACACTTAGGTTCCATAACAAGGAACTAAGCTAGAGCAGATATTCAAATACTTGCGTATGTTCTCATTTAGTATGTGCTTGGAATATAATTAAAAATATTGGTATGATGCAGAGGATTCAAGAGTGTGTCTTACGTTCGATTTGGAGATGTGTTTGTCAAGTGTCTGCGGCAAAGTACCAACGAACTGAATTTGAGGTAAGTCCATGCGCCAGTTATATCTTCGACTCCACTTGGATTCAATCACGACACTTATACTGAACTGAGAATCTTGCTGAATGCCCTTTATAAGGTCTGCACACTATTGCAAAACTCACGTTATTAATATTTGAATCTGGCACATAGTTTGGAATATGCATGATGTCATCTCTATGTGGAATTCTTCACGAATCTGACCCTTGTAATTTTTCGTAATGATATTATTCTAGTTTTTGGTATGTATTCGACCACTGGATATTTATTTTGAATAATTATCATGTTTAAAGGGAAGCAACCTTTCCCTATAGTGACCCTTGTAGATTCTTTCCTAAAATGTTCATGCACATGCACGCTTGAGGGTTGATTTTGGGTACATTTATGATCATCACTTTGAATATTCATAGTTTATTGACACGGTGTTCAAGTAATGCAAGCTAAGATGCGTAGGAATCCTCTTTGAAGTGCCAAAAAGACCTAACAGGAATTAAGACAGTTTTGTACTAGGAACTTTGCTCAGATCCTTCTTTGGATGCTGTTTTGTGCACATACCTTAACTTCCGGAACCTGTTCGGCCCTATTATTGGGGCTAGAATATTCACTAATGCATGACCGTATGTTTTCTTAAGCAAGGCTTACAATTTCTTGTGTGCTGCCGGCTTCCCCTGTGTGTTCAGGAAGTCACTCTTCAGCTGCGAGCTAGCATTTACATCAAGCAACGACGCCATCTTTGTGCATGTATTGGTGCGCCGAAAGTGCGTAGAGAACCTTGTGAGGCACTCTTGATTAAGCTAGAAGTTTCCGTGATCTTGTCATAGACTGAAGTGTTGCAATGGTTTTGAGTGTGTTGAGTGACAAGCAAGGATAAGTGAGTACAAGAATAGAGGACTACCGGAAATATATTTTGCTGTGTAATTTCTGTAGTCTATGTATACTTGTAGCATTGGAGATGTGTATATCTGCAGAACTGACATCTGGTTTGTGCACTACATCGCAGGAGAGTTCGGCAGCTTGTAATTAGTGATTTGCAAGCGGCACTTGCTCAGCAGAGATCCAACTCGGGTTTGGGTGACAAGAGTCTTGCAGGTCTCCTTGTTCTCTCTTATGTTAATTGGTTCTGGGTTAATCCTCTGCTTGTAAGCTAGTTTTATAAATATATTTTTTAATTTGTTAGGTTTTTGGTGACTGCCTTTTGATCAAGCGAACTTTGTCTGCGCAGTTATTGTGGCCCCAAATGGGTTATCTGGTCGTCTCAGTGGGTGCTCTCCAGATGATCTGGTGACACAGCTGTACAAAAGGTAAACTACATTTTTTGGATAACCGTTATCAAGACAGACTTGAGCATAAGCTCCAAACTCAAATCACAAGCATTTTACAAAATTTGAAATATAACTGTCCACGCTATCGTGATGACATGTCTATTTTGTGAGATGGTGCTTTTCATTTTGGTCTGTTACTTTGAGTCTAGCTTGCCGTGCCGTTGCAATTGCAAAGCACCTGCTGAGCGTCATGCCAGCTACATAGATGTAATCTCGTATCATACTGGGGAGGACTGCAGATGCTGAGATGGCTGGCGTGATACCTGCGTACGTTTCCACTCATGCTGATTAGGGTACTATAAATTGCCCCCCTTGCAGCAAGTCACAGGCATACGAAGCATCCTCCCTCCCGTTCCATGTGGTTGGATCTACAGCAGCAGGTGGCTCACCTTCAGTGCAACCATGCTTCGCAGAAGTAATGTTGGAACAACTAAGAAGCAGCGTGAAATCAACAAAGCTTTCTTCTGTTCCTGAGGTGAGTAGTCTCGTCTACAAGGTTCTGTTACTAGATCATAATTCGTAAATTTTATCGGCAATGTTTGGTCGTCAGAGGACTTTAACATTGGGGTTATCATGGCATGTTTCGAATGGGTTGGACAGGTTACGGAGACTAAGCTACCTGGAAAAGGAAGCAACGGAGTAGACGCTGGACATGTATTGATCTATCCATTGGACGCAGTGCTTGTACCCATGCGACCGGTGGTTCCCAGCCATCCGTTTATCCGAAGGTTTCTATCTCACCGGAACTTTTTTACTTGCTGAATTGCGCTCTGTTTGCTTATGTGGGATTTTGATAAGTTTTGTGCGTCCTCAGATGTTGGTTTCAAGAGTGGGCTGGCACAGCTTGGTTGGAAGATGGGATCAATGATGAATGTCGACCTTCAACGAGGTTTGTAATCTCCTTTACTTGTCACGAGCACAATTTGCCTGGAATCAGAATTCGGTTAGGCTCGAAATTTTTGTGTTTTAACCCCTGAGTTCCCAAGCTAAATATAACAAGTCTTCTTTGCACAGTATATTGTTGAAGTATGTGTAAAGTTCACTTCAAAATATATTTCTATTGTTAAAAATTTTAGGGTATGATTTCTTCTTTCTGTTGGCATGTTGTGTTACCTTGAAGACCCTAAATGATTAAGTTCAATTCCTATAGATATGGAAGTGACCACTTTTGTGTTACCTTGATCATTTGGGTACTTAAGAGGTTAGAGTTACGAATTCGATGGTATCTCTTTTACAACTTCGCCTTATGTCTGTTTTTGCAGCAAATACGGGCTCGATGATGGGGATAGCAGAGAGAAGTCAACAATTACTGGGTTCGGTGCTAATGGTTCTGTTCCTGGTCACAGCAGTGGGCCTGGCACAAGCAGTTATAGCAGTGGAGGCAGCAGCAGCAGCAGCCAAGGAAGTAGTGGTACTTCCAGTTCTAGTGATGCTGACGGAGATGGTAAGGCTTTCAAAGATTTTTCTCATCCCACGTTGAAATTAAAATCTGCTAAGTTTTCATTGTTCGAACAGATTGCGACTAATTTCATGAACGAAGTTGTATTTTATTTTCTTGTTTGTACCGTGTAAAACAGGGTTTTCAAGGACTTTTAGTTTAGGAAAGTACTTCATATGATCACTATGACCATTGGGAGACCTCCCCATGATTCATAATGGAGATTCTCTTTATGATGCTGCTTCAAAGTTCTTGAAAGTTCACTGAAAAACGTGTTCAGCTTAGCATCAACGTATCTGCCACCTAACTTCTACTTTGCAAGCTTTTGTTACTAGGGTCTTCTTCGTTTGCTTGGGTATCTGTGCAATTGTTTGAACATTGTCTTCCCACCTCTTTGGCTGTTGAATGACTGTCCACTTTTTCCCTCACGAGGAGTCACATCTTCGAAACTGACCATGTAACTGCATACAGGTTTGCGAGATGTAGAAGCTGATGGAGACTCTTTAGGTAGTAAAGCACCTGGAGTGTTAAACTCAAAACACAATGACATGCGTGCCCCTGCCACTTCATTGCAGGGGTTGGATATGGATACTGGGGATATGAAAAGCGCTCATGGTGCTTATTCACAGGTGGGATTGCCAAAACATTCTTAGTTGATTCCCAGGAATGAATATTTGATCACGGACCCAATTTAGATTTGCAATTTTTAGAGGTTTCCTATACTCTAATCTAGATATCAAGCTTCTCAGTAAAATTAGACTATTGTAGAATTTTAGACAGCCTTCACAAGGATAATCTTTGCCATGATAATCTCCCTGTGTCCACAGTGATCAAAGACCTCTTCATGTATCATAAGGTTGCCTTTGTTCAATCACTTTAACCATAAGGAGACCTCCCTATGACTTAGAGGGACGATTCTCATTATGATGTCTACAGGTTCTCGAAAAAAAGTACCTGTACTGAAAACCTTGTAACTATCTCGAGGCAGAATATTGAGGAAGGAGCATGTCTACTGTAGACACGACGCAAATCATTAATCTGTGATTTGCTGTTATCAGTAAAGCAAAAGGTATTACATTGTGAGCAAAAATTCTTCAGTGTCCAGAATCTGAAGGAATGATTGTTGGACATGCAGGGCACCAAGAGAGGGCGCCAGAACCCGAAGGCGGCTGCTTTCGACCCTCCTGCAAAAGCTCTAAAACGGTCGAACAGCATTGGTAACGACCCTCTAGGTCTTCTTGATACGCCAACTAATGAGAAAAAAGGATCAGGATTTTTGGGAGAGTCGAGCGGCTTTGGGGGCGGTATGTCAGGAATCATGGGAGCTGGAACTCCAAGAGGAGGGGGTAGCCAGCTGGGCAATCCTTGGGATCAGTGGGCTGATGATGGCGGCTTTGGAATGGGTCTGGGCATGGACATACAAAGTGATGCAGACATCCTCGCTGAGTTTGGAGATTTTGGAGATTTTTTTGAAGACGATGGACTTGGATTTGGCGAGGTGAGCAATCTTGTAAGCAAAACCACACTAGGACGCTTTCCATCCTATGAACCTCTTGAATTTTGTGACTTTTGAATCTAATAGTGAATTGTAGTGACTTTGAAAAATTAATTTCTATTGTTCAGAATTGTCGGGTATGATTTTTGCTTTCTATCAGTACGTTGTGTTACCTTCCTTGAGGCTTCCTAAATGATTCATTTCAACTCCTATAGATACTGTAGCGGCCGTCTTTTGGTCGTTTGGGAATTTAGGAATTAAATCTTCATGGAAAGGAGCTGAAGAATTAGCATCGAGCCTGATATTCTATAAGGCATGTTGGGTTTTGAAGTTATTCTTAGTAATATAATGACTAATTTGCTTTGGAGACGAATACCTGCTGTAATTTTTTTCAACTTTTCCATCTTCAGTATATAAGATAAATATCATAAAATTTCAAAAGTTGTTTTAAATCTATTGTTTACCCTAAATCCGAAGATTCCTTTCAGCTAAAGTTGTTCCTAGCAATCTGATGTACTCTGTTGATTTTGCAGCCCCCCGATACAGCAGAGTCGCAAGCACTTATGTTCTCTCTGCCTGACTACGGAGAAGTCACTCAGACACCAGGCACGGCCCCTCTGATGGATGCATCCGACCCAATGGTGCTTCCGATTCTCGACTTTCCTTTGTTAGATCAAAGCATGGATCTTCTAAGTGACATGAAACCTATGGAAGTACAACCTCAAGCTCCACCAATTAGTGGACTTGCATTATCTCCTCCACCTCAAGCTCCTGCTATCAACTTACGACTGAAATCTGAAGCCTTGCTATGCTTTGCTTCGGGCTTCGAGCCTGTGGACTTGACGAGTGTGCCAGACGTAGTCATGACTGCTATCAGGTTTGCTCGTAACGTGCATTCTCAGCTTTTGAATCTAGTACGAGTCATGAATAGTGGTGGTGGTGTGCGAGAGTCCTGAAGGTAGTTAACCTCTGAAAGACCAAGAAATCTTTATTTTATAGCAGTTTTGTGTAGGGCATATGGGGACTTTCCTTTGTCCAATTTCTTTTCTTTTTTTGACCGGTTAATGCAGGGTTCTTCACTGATATAAAATTTAGTCCTAATTATTGTTTAGCGTTTTGTTTTATTAGGCCCAATAAGCCAAATAGATAAAAACAAGAAAACAACTGAATTTTGGACAGTTGGTCGTTTTCAAACCTTGATCCCTTAGGGGTTACATGTGGGGATAAAAACCTTATTGTGGGTATCATAATCAGATCTGGATTCATTTTTCATGTATTTCTTGGTTTTACATTTATTTACAAGAGAAGTGTTGTTTGCTGCAGGGATCCATATGTACCATCGTCTAAAAAAGCGTTGGTGGAGTCTGTGAAGAAGGAGACATATGTCTACACAGCAATACCAATCACCTACACCAACTTTGAAAGAATCGATACAGGAAAAGACGAGCAAGGGAACACCAAATCTCCGAACGAGTCTGTCGAGTCGAAAAGGAAGAAGGAGCTTACTGCTGACTACATTATTGTCACAAGTTCAAGGCAGACGAATCTGAATGGCAAGTCTGCTGATGACACAGGTCCAGATAGAGTTGTACCAGTGGATGCCACTGGTGGGAATGGGTCCCAGGTTCCAATTCAATCGCCATCCACAATGAATCAGAAAGAAAACACGAAATCATCCCTTCGTTCACCAGTGGCTGCATTGGCAACTGAGTTAGAGTGTGCTCTACTGAAAGTGATGATATGTCGAGACCAAGATTCGTCGTCATCTGTCTCTGCAAACTCCGGCGTGGCCAGCCCTGCAAATGAGGCTGCTAGATACTCTCCCATGCCCTCTAAAGATAGTGGCTCTGATATCACTCAGGTATAGCTCCTATACTGAGCATTATCTTTCCTGTGATATGTCTAACTTTTCTACCAGTTTCTTGCAGTCGATTTTGAATTTTCACTTGTTCTTTAACCGGCTAACATATTATCCAGATTTTCCCTAAAAGTTCCATTCAACACCAATCTCATTTAGTTTTAGAGGGGTTGAAATGCAACTTTTAGCCAGATTTCTCAGTGTATTTGGTAGGAATTGACACATTTTGCCTAGAGTGCTTCGACAAATTGGTACATTAAATAGACGACGTCAAAAATCTGAAAATATTTTTCAAGGGCTGATGTTCGTAAATGCAAAAATGGGCCGGTTTGATACTATCATTATCACTTTGAG
Organism: Rhytidiadelphus loreus; assembly: GCA_947034895.1. Taxonomy (NCBI): domain Eukaryota; kingdom Viridiplantae; phylum Streptophyta; class Bryopsida; order Hypnales; family Hylocomiaceae; genus Rhytidiadelphus; species Rhytidiadelphus loreus. The sequence continues at coordinate 32,281,620 of OX344761.1, forward strand.
GGTTACCATATAGGTGGGATAGAAGAGATTGGTTTAATGAAGTTGGTTAAGGTTGCAAGCTTATTGTTAACATTTTAAAATTGGCGATGTGAAGATCTACATCCTGAATCTATCGGTATCTAAAATTAATATGAGCCCCATATAGTTTCAGTTACTAATTATCATACTCTAAAGGACCAACGATTCATGGTTAAAAATCGACCAATTTAATTGATTATATGGTGAAAAATAAATAATTGAACAAAAGAAAGTCTCTATATGACCTACTCAAAACCATGAAGTCCAATTTTGGCCTTCTGCATACCTGTTGTTATGGATACACTTGTTTGACACCAAATCGTTATCTTTTTTAACTCTAATTTTCTTACCTGTGGTTTCAACAGGTGCAATCTGATACACCTGCAAGACCTCAACTAGAGCGTCGGAAAAAGGTGCCGGAGCGAATCGCTGGCCATGCAGAAGATGACTTGCTGGACGGTGGCAGCCGAGTTGCAGAGGTCGGTGTGTGGCGTCCTGTGGGGGTTCCAAAGCCATCCACTAACATCACCTCAAACACGCCAGATTATCGATTAGGAGTCTCCAACACCACCTCCCCTATAGACCCAACTGTGGACGACACAGCCATGGACAGGCAGAGTCACTGGCATGAGCTTCTAGAAGCTATTCCTCTGTTGGCACAGCAAGCTTCCATAGCAGTAGACGTCTCCTTGGATGGGCAGTACGAGGATGGGCCTTTTGGATGGCTAGCTGCCCAAGAGGTTCAGAAACAGCAAAGGAAACGTAAATCAGATGGTAGCCTAGCAGGTGGTATGCTGTCCTCGAGCAGATTCCTTGACCATTCAGGAATGGAGATCATGGATCCTTTGTCAGCTGAGATTTCAGCAGCGACAGCAGCCAGTCTTCTCCAGTCGGATGTCAGAGTGGCAATCTCTAATGCATTTGGGGATACTGCTGCCGATGGACCCTTGGGTTTGGTGGATTGGTGTAAAGGTTGTGTGCAAGGCTCAGATGGTGGAGTTTGTGCAGAGAGTACTAATACAGATTCAAGAGAAGTGAATAGTACTGTCACTGCTGTTGGTGAATCTATGACTCCTCAGTCTGGAAAGGGGACTGATATGGACGATATGAGAAGGAATAGTAGCAGCAGCCGTGCGATTGACTCGTCCTCTCTCTCGGATCAGACTGAAGCCTCGCAACGGAGAGGGTTTAGTGAGGATTCGGGGGTTACGCATGGTGAAGCTTTGGGACTCAATACTGAGTCCGCTGTTCTTGCTCTTCCCACACCTTCTTTGCTTGTTGGGTAAGTTTCTGGGATTCTCTTCGCAATACTGGAGTGCTATTTGTTGTTTAGGGTGTTCTTATTTTCTCTGCTGTTTGAAAGCACTGCTAGTTTGACCGCCAGTTTGACCGCCAGTTTGCTGTTGCTGAAATATTCATTGCAGCTATCAGGATGATTGGTTGAAAACCTCTTCTGGTGCACTCCATCTCTGGGAGAAGGCTCCGCTCGAACCTTATGCGCTTGCAAAGCAGGTATTCTAGACAGTGATTGCATGCCTGGCATTGGAATAAGTTGCTCCAGAAGTGGGCTAGTTCTTTAGTGTTTCAGTGCTCCTGATTCTTTTTCTGCTTCAGAAGCAAGGGTGCAATCTGTATATTACCCTAGAGTGGATATCCTATGTGGATAATTTCAATTGAATTTGTACTGTTTGATTTGATACTTGAATGGCAAGCATTTCACTTAGTAAAATTCATCGTAAAAAGTAGTCTATGTAATATTACCAATTATTTGCTGCTGAGATAACTTAGACCAACTCCTGGTGTGGAATAAAGTACTCGTAGGGAAAGTTATCATCTTTCCTCCTGATCACACTATTCAGGATGAATCGATTTCTTTGATGGGCATGACAATAGCTCTCTTTTTTTGGCCAGGTGAATTACCATGTTCTGTGTTTAGCTTCGGAGCCGCTGGTCACTGCTGCTGTGGATTTCTTTCAGCAACTAAGCTCGGGTGAGTTTTTGGAGATTTTCTACGTACTGATGGGCCCTATTTTATCAGCTTGCTTGATCAATTTTTAGAATATATGCATGACGATGTTACTCCGAGCATGTGAATTTGAAGTGCTTTTGTTACTCTTGTTGCAAATTGTTCTACAAGTAATCACCGTTCGCCCGTAATTCTCAATGTGTTCGTTGTGGTCGCTTTGGATGCAGTGTATGAAGTGTGTCGGCTGGGTTCTCATATGCCTTCAGGAGCGGCTACTGGGCAATCTGTGCCAATGACCAGTTCCAGTAAACAGGGTCTGCCTGGCTTTACTCTTGTGGATATAGCTGGAGTATCACACTCATCAACAGCACGTGGGGAGTTTGTCAATGCATCCAACTATAGCCTGGCTAAGGCTTTTGCTGCCGACATGGCTTCGAATTGGAATATGGGTGAATTTAGAAAGGCTCTCGTCAAAGTTTGTAAGGAATTTCCTATTTCATCTGGATCCTCAGCAAGTCAGCGGGAGCCAGAGCAAGGTCCATGCACTGTGAGTTCTCTCTTATCATCTGCATCTGAAACGGAATAGTTTGAAGGAACTCTCATTTTTGACAAGCGTCCATAGATCCAACCTCTAAAGAACGAAGAGGCCTAAATTGTTTCTTTTTTCATCTAGTGTTTTTTTCATCAAGTTTGTGTAGGTCGTATGGCGACTGTCGTGTGTTCAATATTTTATTGTTTGACGAACACCTACAATGTTTCTCATTGAATTTCTTGCTACAGAATTTGCCTCAACCGAATCGTATTTTTCACATTACGACCTATCAAATTTGTCATTTTAAAACCAAGAATCGACTTTTTTGACCTGAATCAATTTTGTTGTCCTTTAGAGGCTAACTTTGGTCAACTCTTTTCCAGGTTGTTTATGTTGTGTGCCCTGTTTCGGATCCTGCTGGGATCCTGCAAACCATGGTTGATGCTTGTTCAAGCTTAGGCTCTGCAATATCAGGTGCAGACTCTCAACGCCATGGGACAACAACAGGAATACCAGGAGAAGACGGCCTACCGTCGAGCATCTTGGGCTTTTCAATCCCTCGTTTTGCTCTCCAATTGGTTACTGCTGAGACTATATTTAAGAATAGTGGGCCCCAAGCATCCACTGTCGATGTTTTGAAAGAGGTTGCTTTGGGTGTGTACAACAAAGTTCGTCGCATTCCACGTAAATCCCAAAGGGCAGAATGTCTGCAGATAGCTTCTGGTTCACGTGGTCAAGCTGGAAATGCTGGTGGCTCTTCAGTACTGCAAGCGAATGCTGCCTCCATGCCGGGGCTTTGGAAGGACTGTAGTGGTCAACGAAGCAGTGGGAATGCTTCCATGGCAATGAATTCCAGCAACAACCACTTGTGGGAAGGGGGGTGGAAACCCTCAATGCAAACGGATCTAGGTATTGTGAACTCACGCCCCAAGAAAATCGTAGTTTGTGCTGGTAATCACTGCCGAGGAGAAACTCAACACACCTTTTTAGTAAGAAGTACTATTTTTATCACTTTTTAACATATGTAGGAGTGTGCTTCTTCAGAAATCATTATGGAGCAGATGAGAGATTTGGTTACTTCAGGAACCAAATCTGTTGAGAACAAGTTGCTTTACTACTATTTATGATGATTTTTCATACGATCATTCAAAAGTGGGAGATTGTAGACCACTATTGAAGGGACAGTAGAGAACCCATAGCCATTCGAAGATCAGTGCCCATAGAGATCTGGCCAAGTCATACTGGCATCGCTTGCTAAAAACTCCAAGCAATTGTATGAATAGATGAGTTCCTGTCAGTAAACGAGACGAGATCAATTACCTAAGGGTTTAAGTATCTTCTACCTCATAGTTTAATTAAAGGAAGTTCTATATATGACCAATGTGCCATATGGAAACCTGCTCATGAATTACTAAAAAGATCCTCGTTATGACGTTGTCTAAAAGTTCTTGAAACAATCAAAGTGTATTGAAAACAAAGCTCATGCAAATATGATGCAGGGACCGGTACCACGTCGCCAGAATCCACACTTGAGAAAACAAGGTACCTTTATGAGCCGGCATACATTCTGGCCAGATCTGGTGCTCAAGCTCCAGCACGAGCCTTATGCTCCAGCGATGCCACCCGTGACACCATGCCTGCAAATAGGACCACCCCTGGCGTTGGCACTAGTGGTGGTGGTGGCCCTGACGTCGACTCCACTGCAACAACGGAAAGACTAGAAGGGGATCCAGGTGGTGCAACTGCTCAACTGGCCGCTGATCTTCACTGTTGCTACAGCTGGTCCGGGGACTGGAACTGGTTGGTGTCTGTGTGGACAGATGCTCGAGGGGAGCTTCTGGATACGCAAGTGCTGCCTTTGACAGGAGTGGATGTGCAGCGGGAGAACTGTTTCCAGCTTCTGTTTGAGCAGGTGTTGCTGCAAGGTCTGCAGTTGTTGAATTTGGCGGTGGAAGCTGGGAGTTCTAAACCCCGGGGCTTGAGCATCACCCGGCTCGGTGGATTCTACGTGAGAGAGTGTCAAGGTATGTGTGTATTACGTCTCAGTAGATCCACCTATTACATTCCCAAAGTTATTTATGTTAATCTAACAGAACATTGGATCATTATTAATAGATGTTGAGTTAATTTTGATGTAATAGTTGTATAATCAAGTTCATCGATATGGTATAGGGTACTAAAGCCATTACGGACCTGATCCTATCTCCCATACTTACCCGTGTTACAAAGAGCTAAGCAACTCATCTGTTCATATACTTGGTTGAAGTTTTAGCAAGTGGTGTACGCATGACTTGGCTGAATGTTTAGAGCCTCTGATTTTTGAATGGAAATGGGGTTTTCTAGTATCCCTTCAATGGTAGTGTACAGCCTCACTTTGAATGATTGCTTTAGAAATCATCTAATACATTGAGTGAATTTTTTTGGTCTAACGAGAGTTTTGGCTCTTGTACACAAATTGATCTCTCCACAGCTTTTTACTACCTTAATCTCTCAAATTCACTTACATATGATAAAATAGTATCCTCGTCCTGATGTTTTGATTTGGATGAATGGTTGCAGAGTGGCACCGAGTGTTCATGTCTGCAGGAGCCGATGAAGTGCGCAAGTGGCCAGTGCAAATACGACACGCTGATTGTCATGCCTCCAGCAACGTTGTTGGAGGCACAGGAAGCTCATCTGACATGGGCTTGATGACGGATAGAGGTCTCGGTCTAGCGGGGAGTGGGCCGACCTCACCCAGTCCGTCATCCTCTTCCTTCGGTGGACGTGGGAAGAGTTCTCATTACAGCAAAACCGGAGCAGATCTAGCGAACAGGAGGCAAAACCCAGCAACAAATCAAATGACCCCATCAGAGGCTACTGTGACTGCATTTAAATGGGTCAGCAGCATCAGCTTGGTGTCTGTGAGCGTCGATCAGAGTCTCCAGATTGTGTCCACCACTGACGGTATGCCATATTAACAGCTTACTTACTTTCACAGTCTCATTAGTCTATTTTTTGTAGTCATTTCTTTACCTATTTTATTTCATATCTTTTCCCCCTAATATCATTATTTAGCACCATAAATAGCAACCGAAGAAAAGACTCAAAAGTCTGACATTTTCTTCTTTCTGTAGCTTTAATTACCTTGCGTTTTAGATAAACTCACAAAAGGAATTTGGACTGCTCCTCAAGAATATTTCATCCCTTTCCTTTACTGCAAAGGTCTTTATCCTTATTCTTAGACTGTGGACTAAAGGGGATTGACAAAAGCTACAACCGCAGTTCTTGTATGGAAGTTTGATTGGGTTGCTTCTGAATTTTCGAACCAGTACTACAGTGTGGCAGACATCTCTTAGGGTATCTGCATGTTTTTGGCTCTGTACCAAAGGGGCGGAGTCTTTGGAATGACAATATTTACTAGTGTGGAAATTTGAGTAGGATCTTCCTCGAAAAGCAAGCCAATGCTACAGGAGCAGAGCCTCTCTTAGCATAGCTGTTTTCTGTAGTACTGATTAGCATTGATTATATTTTTTCATGAACTTTTTTTGTTGTGCAGGGCCACCAGAAGGAAATTCTTCTTCAGGACTCTCATGGCCAACCACGTCCACATCCGCGACAAGTGGTGTGGTTAGCATGGGAGTCAGCACCGTGAAAACACTGGCCTCAACAGGAGCCTCCTATCTCGTCGTCCCCAGCCACCCCAACCGACCTCTCACCCCCTCCCCACAAACCCCGCTCTTGGACTCCTCTCCTCTTGCCCAATGCCTGCACCAAAGCGGCCTGGCCTGCCCAGTCTCCACAGCCTACTCCATCTCGGCCGGCACCACCTCGACAAGCCCAGACTTTGCGCAACGGGGCATGAAAGAGGACTGGCCTTCCACTCTGAGCATAGCCCTGGTGGCCCATTACAGTGCGACGGCGCGCAGCCCGATGCCAGAGCCTGGAATTTCCAAAGGGTTCAAGGTCACCGCGGATGCCAAGGAACATCAAATTCTGGAAGTTTCGAGAACCTTACAAGCGGTGGCTTCGGATTTACATGCCTTGTCTTGGCTGAATGTGGGCCTCACTTATGCCCTCAGGAGATCCCCGCTTCCTTTCCATTGCGAGGTCGCTCAGAGACTGCAGCGTTTGCTGAATTTTCTTGGGGCTGAATGTGGACAGGGGTTAGGGGCTGTTGTGTAGATTTTTGGTACATTATTTGGGTAAGGTTTGATGTTGTTGTAGTGCTGTTGTGGAGTGGTTATTTTCTAGGCTTTCCAGGTCATCAATATTCTTTTTCTCAACTGAGCAGTTGGGTTCTGTATTTTGTTATACTCCTAGGTTTTAACAAGAGATATGGTTACTTTCAGGTTTACAATTTCTTGTGAAATTGGGGGAGGTATAATTGATATTTTGTCATGGGCGGCCAACAGGATGTTCGTGTAACCTGTGACCTAGCGATGAGATTTGCAAGGATAAATCTTGATGGCTTTGGACTGGAGGCAAATATTTCTCAGCTAATCTTTTTAAAGGCTAAATTAACATACAGCTATGCATCGGAGAGGCTCTGTCCATGTAGCTCTGGCTTGCTTTTTGAGTTACGTTGCTATGATATAGATAAGGTAACTCAGCTTATTATAGGTCAAGTTTGGCAGCCTAATGCAGGATCAGAATTTCTTCAGATGTACATGTGTCTTGTGAAATGTACTTCACAAGAACTTTTTGGCCTACATTAGGCTGCTCCAAACTTGGCATGTCATAAGTTGAGTTACTTTAGTAGCTGCCCCATTCCTAATCAACCCCCTATTTCTATGAAGTTGTTTCGCAGTCTGAGGAGCAGTTCTAGTGCATTATATAGTAGGACCACCCATACCTAATCACTTAAGCATCTGTAGAGCAGATGGTGAGCAGTTGGCTGCGTTTGAAATTTTTCCCATGTAGGGAGATAGAAAATATTGGGACTGCAAAATTTTCAAAATTATATTTTCAAAATTGAAATTTCTGTGAATTTTAGAAGGCAAAAAGTGTTCCGAACCAGTACATAACATTTAGAGTCTTGCAATTCCACTCATAGGGGAGGTTCCTTCCTACTCATGCGTACAAATTTCAAAATACTAAATGTTGTAATACGTGGCATTTAGCAATTGGTCCATTCCACCTTGCATATTGTGCATGCCATTAAATCAAGACTCCCAAACATGATTCACAGAGAAGTTTGGCTTGGCTAGAAATAGGGGTACTCTACAAGTTAGGTACCCATCCCTGGTTGGGAATGGGTGCTCCTACTATAATTGGTTGCTCCATTCCTAATCCCCCCCTATTTTTGTGAAGTTGTTGTGCAATCTAAGTAGCAGTTCTAGTGCATTATAATTGGTTGCAATGTTGTTAATATTGCATCTAGCCCTTGGTTGATTTGGCAATCAACCTATGGTCTGAAATAGAAAAGTCTATATCACCATTGTAGGTTGAAGAGAATTTTCTACTAAAAAATCCATAGTAATCACATTTTTTGTAATAAAAATCTAAAAAATATGCAATCTTTCCTAAATCTATTTTTGTATATGGGAAAAATTTGGCATTCAAAAAACCTGCGCTCCAATATGTGTATTTGTTGAAATGGTTGGAAATGGGTTCTCTCCCCTATTCAAACAACTTCCTTGTAAGAGCTTTTGTAGATGCAAAGCCTCCTCCCCTTTAGTTCTGACCCAAAAAATAGAATACAATTAGGAAGATTTAATTATTTTACTTATCATTACATTTTTGCACAGTATGTATTGAATGTGTATTGCAATTTTCAAGCTCTCGTCTTGTCAATGAAATTTAATGCACATTTCCAGCGATACATAAGCAAATAGTAAAATACCATCCATTTCAACACATTATTCAATAGTTCTAAGAATGCTTCCAATCTTGGTATTGAACATTGGTTTTTACTTGAATAATAAATTAGTATTAAATGAAAAATATTAATAATTTAAAGCTATATATTTAGCATATCTAAGTTGTCAAATTGGCAACTCTTCTCTATCATTTCCACAAATGAAACAATTTTTAGGGGACAATTGAAAATACACAAATGAAAAGAACTTATTTGGCATGCTAGGCATGAAATTTCTATGTAATAATCATATAATGTTAAGCATGTATTTCACTATGATTAAAAGCATTCTTTTCATCAATGGCGTAAATTTCTTTGGTCCTAAGTGGCATTATATTACATCACCTAAAAATATTTCCTTCCATTCTTCACATGAGTAAATTGCTCGTGACTTCTTTATAAAATAGATGTCAAGCATTTCAGGGTACATAGGTTAATAATTTTATCTTCATCAAAGACTAAAAATATCATTTTATAACAGTATAGTTTGTTCAACATCTAGAAGAATCAATAAGTTCTAAATGTATTATTGTTATTAAAGTCAATACCATTCTTGTGTATTATTCATATCAATTGTTGGCATTGTAATAGGCGTCCTCTTAAAATGTTGGTAGTAGATGCCTTCATTTGACAACAATCCTAATTTGGCCATATAACTTTTAATCTATGTCAAAAAATCTGGTTTGATTGTATTTGGAACTGTAGCTCAATTAGAATAATTCAAAATTTGAATTATTATTCTTTGTAGATTATTCAATTACTTTCACATGCAAGGTTTCTATTGATAAAACAAATAAACTATTCTTTCGTATCCAAATTCTGAACAATTATTACCATATAAAATTATAAATGACTTGAAAAGACACTTGAAATAGTTATGATGAAGTTATACATTTTGAAGTAATCTTTGGTAAATTTTGATTTCACTAATTGGCTACCACAATTTTGTATTTTAGATACTCCAAATTTAATGTGTAGATTAAAAATGAATGATTAGAAATGGCTCAAAAATATAATTACCTAGTAGCACCTTGAGCTTGAATTTCTACATCACCAATTCAATATTTTACTCCACAATCTACTAAACTGTAAAATTTTGATAAAATATTAATGCAAGTTCATAAAACGAGATAGGAGTAGAAGAAACACTAATCCAAAAATTGCAAAAGCAAACATTTCTGGCACATCAAAAAACACCATTCCTAATAATACATATAATAAATTTGTAATCAAGTAAAAAATCCCATGATTAAATACATCAAACTTGTTAGATCACAGGATCTATAATAGGTTTTATATTGTACTTGCAATTCAATTGGAATTTTAGTTTTCTTATTTCTTAATTCAAATTTTTCTCTAGATTACAAGTATTCAGACATGTAATATTTTCTATAATAGTTTTTTCTTAAAACAACAAAGGTGAGTGGAGCCATAAAAACTAATACTTTAGGTATTCAAACATCATGTCTAGTCATAGCTCAAATAATTTCAAAATGTCCAAATCAAATTATAAGAGCCAAAATAGATTTAAATGATCCTAATGTGAAAGTCACTATTAAAATAATAGGTAATAAAATTTCACATAGAATTCTAAAAACTCTAAAAGTTTTATTTTTAAATTTCAAAAAATATTTGTAAAAATCAATTATTCTCTTTTAACCTTCTCAAATAATAAAATATAAATATTAAAACATTAAAATTCAATTTTAACAATTATTACAAATTTTGATAATTGAATAATAATTTAGATACAATAACATAACCCCATAGCTTCAATTATTTTGTCACATATCTCATATGGGTACTATCAGATCTACCTACATTAACTAAGGATTGTCATGAATAGAATAAAAGAATTCAAAAAACAAAATGAAAATTTAAAACTAATAATACTACTTCATGAATATGTAAATACTAATGTATTTGATGACTTTTGAAGAAATCAAGTCATAAATCAATCAACATTTGATACATAAAATAACAATTAAAACATCAAAAGTATTTAAAATATAGGAATTCATTTATCAATTCATACTACACCTTATAATTTTATAAACCTAACAACAAAATAGTCTTTAAAGTAGCAATAGGAAATCAAAGCCTTTATATGAAGTAGGCCTTCAAATCCTAAGGTCAATCTTCCTTATTCTCATAAAATCTTTTTTTATTGTATTATTCAATATGTGCAAAAGACCACGTTTGCCCATTAGAATTTTCATTCAAAATTATGTACATTCATCCAAAAAGAGTAATATTCCCAAATTTTTATTAATTCAATGGATTTTCAATTGAAGAAGTAAAAATAGTTTTTCAAACATTTCCATAAAAAATTTGTATATTTATTTTGATAAAAAATTTGGACAAAGAAACACTATGTCTACAATACTATAGTAGTCTCAAACTTGTCAATCAAAAGTTCAAATTCAACTAAAAATAATAATTAAAAGAGGAGCCAAATGAAAGGCAACATAGCATAAATTGTACTATAGGTCTTTTATCCCCTTGTATATTTATATTGTTTGCAAAACAATCGGCATATAATTGATAATTATTGTATAGTTGAAGATTGTAACATTTGTTTTTCCATTTTCAACATCGTTTGATAATGTTTGTCAAGAATATGGATATTGCAATGTGTCAATTGTCACAAATTTCTATCCATGATATAAACAACTATGAGTCACAATTGAGTTAAGGCATACAAGTTCTACAACACTAATCACAGTGAATAGTTTTTTTTTCCAAAATTGAAGTTGTTCTCCCATCCTTGCATTTCATGCTTCAAAGAGGGATCCAAAAAATATCAATACAATTTTAGGTTTGTAAAGAAAGATACTACACATTATTTATTTAAAATATCTATATATATATATTCAAATTTGTCTAAATCATTCATTTGCCATAAACTTTTGTCAAATCAATTTATAAACATTTAATTTCAAAAATGCACCAAAAAAATGATTTCTATTTTTAATATTTGATCTTTAATATGGCAAACTAATACTACAAAGTTATCATTATGACATAGTACTTAAGTTCAACTTTACTTTTCATGATGTAGTGTCATGCTTTAAATTTTATGTAGATAAGAATCTATTTAGGAAATTCAACATGGCTTCATTTGATTTGAGTATTAAATTTGATGTTTTGTTTCATTCAATTTCCCTCTCTAGATTACACAGTAGAATAGATTACACTCTAATGCTTTCAAAAATAGTTTTGAAATTGAATACACATTATTTAGAATTTCTTTAAATAACTAATCTAATGAGATGCATTTTACATTGTTTCTCATGCAACTAACAAAGTTGCATGAACTCATGATCAACTTCTAACCTTCATAACTTACATTCTAGACTCCTATATTTGAAGTCATTATTAAAAAGTTGAACTATTGGGATTTTCATTAATTTGAACTAAATAGTAGAATATATTCCATTTATTATCAAATTCCCCTAATTATAGGAAGTTGAATGATATTCACATAAAACTAGAATTGAACTTGGAAAGGAGTAATATTATAAGTATTAAAATTTTATGTACATAATGAAATCTTTAACTAAAAAAGATTTAAACGTTTGGCTGATTTTAATAACACTTCTCTTAGAAGTTGGTGAATTTAAGCACATTCACTCATGCACTAAAATACACAATCCAACTAATTCTATATAACTAAAATACTTAAGGATTACATAGCAATTATTTACTTGTGGTGATATTTTTCCAATATTGAGAAAGTACTCTTGAAAAATTGATGAATCCATCAATTTTGGGTGCTTAATTACTTATCAATACTCAAAATGATATTAATGCAATTCATGAGTAGTAGAAGGGTAAAAAAATTTTAATTCCATGAATAAATACACCATTTCAAATAACATTATAGAAAGGTTCAAAATGATTGGTTTTAAAATAATTATAGGGAATGCCTACACAATAGTTTTTTCAAAATGAGTGAATACCAATGACTAATTTTGTACCAATTCAAAAATGCTTGAAGACTAAATTCCAAAATTTGTCTGAACTCAATATGAACCTTGAACCCCTACAGTCCAAAGGCCCTTTTTTCATCAACAAAACTCTCAAAACTATCATTTCTAGTGCAAAAAGAAAAACATTTAAAAATTGTAATTTTTTGCATGTATAAATGTAGGATCTTGTAGATGACTAGTATGAGAATGTGTGGAAGAAATTTCAGAAACTTTAACAACATAGAATGCCAAATAAACTTATATGCATTCAACTTGAAGAAAACATGTTTTTTTAGCACTAATAACCATTTTGAATATTGGCAATTGTCTTTTCTATTATTATCTCCATATCACAATAGCTTCTCATAGTCCTTAACCCATAAAGGACCGTCACTATACTTTCACCAAAAACGCTCCAAAACTGCCATTTCTAGTACAAGTACCAAAATTTTGGGAAAAAACTTTTTTTTGACATATCTAACCGTAGGATCATGTATTATATAGTATCAAAAACATGTGGTAAAAATTTCAGACATTTCCACTGGGTGGATTGCAATATATAAGCATTCAAATTAACTAAAATCGTTTTTTTGACCCTGCAAAAAGCAGGGCAGCTGCACTTCACAAGCTCACATTTCTATGAAAAAATGACCTAAATGGTGGTGCTTCTTTGAACTTTTTTTCCTAGACAAGTTGTCCACATGCTTGAAAAATTTCAGATCATTTAGAATAGTACAACATATAGGAAAAAAATAGTAAGTAGGTAGTAGTAGAGAATGATTAAAAATACTAAATTATTTACAATTTAAATATGGAATTGAAAATTTCCAATCCCAATGGTCAAAATGTTGTAATAATGTATCTACATCCTACGATTTTATTTTTGTCCAAAAATATTGAAAATTGGGTAAGATAAAGGATTTCAAAATTTATTTTAGAATAGGAAATCCAAAACTGCCCGCAAACCAAAAATCCTCATAACTTTTGACTCATTGATCAAAATGGAATGATTCAAAGCTTTTCGTATATATAAAACTCTAGAAAATCAATTCCAAATTTTTGTTTCTGAAAAAAGTGATTTTTTCTGATCTGCCCGAACTGCCCTGTTAGTGAGAAAAGTAACACATTAGGCTATAACTTTTGACTCGTATTTCCAAATGTCATGAAATTTGGTGCATATGAAAGATCTTCCTCGCCCCCACATTCTATTAAAATTTCAGCCCCAAATATGAAAATCTCCGCTTATAGGTACTTGCCCAAAATTTCTATACAGCCAAAAAATACAATCTAATCCTTTAGGGGTTAAACGACACAACCCCCATGACCAAGGTAGTCACCAAGATGTTTATATTATTGGACCAATAAGTGAATTTGGTATTTCTACAATGAAGAGTCAAGTCATGCATCTTCATTTAAGGGTTCACCTTAAACACGCAGGATTGAGAGAACCAACAGAAACCAAATTCAATTTATATGATGAATAGTTACACTTTCATCCTACTACATGAATTCCATGTCATCCATTGGACACCTTGACATTTAAGGATTTGAAGTTTTCTCTTTACAACTATATATTCTTGAAATTTAATATTTTTTCTTTTAGAGATATAATTGCATGTCTTAAATAAGTTATTAACTTTCAATTTTTTCTAAATAGATTTGAAATTAGAACAAATTTTTGAATAAGTGAAGAAAACATATCAAAATTCAAAATCTTTTCATAAAATTTGAAGATTTCACCATTGGTACATGTTCTCAAATTTTTATCAAGCTATGGTATTAGACCCATAGTTCAAATTGCAATAATTCTTCCAATTTTGGAGTTTTTACCAAAATTTGAACTTGGAGTAGAAAGTAGACTAGATTAAACTTCATTTCATTAGTAGGGCTCAAATGCAGAAAAGACTATTTTTTTGACTAAAATTCAGATGAAGAGAAAGGAGCAAAAAATTGAAAGGACCAAAACACACTGAAGGGTAAATATACATTTTCCATTGAAATTAGGGTCAAACAATAAATCTTAGATGAAAAAACATTCATGAGGTCTCCCTGAAATCATGCAAATGACACAACGTCCTGGCAGGCGTCTTAAGGTCAAACATCCACATGAGTTTTCCCAAAAGAATGGTCGTTCAATAGGTTTAAGAATATTTCTATTTAAGTCAACGTTGGCACAGATCTCACTATCTCAGTAGCTCTACAGGAGTAATAGGATCGGTCAAGAGCATCCTTTAGGCCTAAAGAGTCATAGATGAGGGCCAGGTATGAGAAAAATGCAAGAGGTTAAGGTAAGCCTTCACTCTGCTGATTCCAGTTGCAGGTTACTCGTCATTGATCAGATAGAAATATCCATTGAAGGGCCATCAGGGTAACAAAGACACAGGTTACCACCGATTACAACATCATATCCCTGGATCCACTTTTAAGGCAACTAAGCAATCGATTACAGAAATCGTCCGTGATGCAGCAACTTGCTAGACATTAAGTGCTGCACAGATCTGAGCTTCAAATGATACACGAGACACTATTCCTACTTCATGGGAACGACCGATGCATGACGAGGTTGCAATTCCCCGATTCTAACTTCACAGGTATGTAAGCAATTGTTAGTTTCCTGTGGAAAATTTTAAGATGGAACCAACTGCAGCAAACAATTACCTTGAATACGTAAAATATAATTAGCGAAATCAATAGTTATCTTGGAAAAGAGAAATATCATTAAGGAAGAGCTCAAAAATCTATTCTTGAAAGAGCCACAATAGAAACAATCGTTCAGACCTTTGCTCTCAACCGAAGACCAGCATCCTCAATGATAAATATTTCCTTCGCTGCTAGGACCCCATGTCAAATCATTTGCACACGACCTTCTTTTTGTGTGCAGTAGAGGATGCACCTGGGCTGAAATCAACAATCAGCGATCTCTGCAAGCAATGACAGTAAACAGTTAATCCATAAACCGGAACCGGCTGAGGACAACAAAGACAAAGCGAAAAGTAAGGTGGACGCAACTTGTGGACCGAAACGATTAGAATTGAGTTCTGACAGTAAAGCCTTCAATAAAAACATTTGCATTTAGAACCACAGTTGCAATTACATTTAGAATCACATATTGCAGGGAGAACAAAAGTGTGGATTTGAAAAGTTATCCACCAAACACGTGACTGGTAAGAAATGAGATAAAATTCTAGGTTCTTACTACCCGTCCAAGTTATACCATGGGTATGGTGCGACTGCGCTATACTTATGGCTAGTGATTGGGAACCTAGAACTTCAAACTTCAACAATTAAAACTTGTTCATGCAAAATCCAAAAAATCCATATTCTAGAGTAGCGATTTTTTTCATTTTCCGATTTTCACTGGGGTGACTCCAAGGATTCGGTTGAAACGTCCAATTCTGGCGAACTCTGCATAATGTTTTTGATACAATTGTAGCAACAATACAATTTCTGGCGATTCAAAACAAACTTTGGACCACATCTGGCTAAATAATTACATTTTCTACTCAGAAATTCTTAAAGGTTTGTACCTAGACCGCAGGAATATGTTCCTCATAGTACGAAATTCAGAACAAATTACAAAAGATTAGGGTATATAGACCCTCAGCACAGTGCTAAAAGTTCAAGGCTGAAATTTAATACCTCTCCCGCTCTCTTTCCCGTGAACGAGACCGACCGATGTGCTCTCTCTCCCAGTCTCGTTCCCGATCACGGCCTCCACGATCCCGATCACGACCTCCTCGATCTCTCTCACGAGTTCCCCGCTCACCACGGTCGCGATCTCCTCGATCCCCACGATCTCGGTCGCGATCACGGTCACGATGCCTGTCACTTTCACGCTCTCGGTCCACATCCCGATCTTTCTCCCGATCACGATCTCGATCACGTTCACGTTCACGGTAACCATCGTCGTCTCCTCTGTCCCGAGTTCGTTCATGGTCTCGTTCGAAATCCCGATCCTTCTCTCGCTTGTCTGGCTTGTCCAAATCCCTGCGGTAGAGCCGAAGAACATAAATGAACACAACAGACGGTTCAAAAGAGGTGATCTTCAATTACAATTACAATTCTTCCAAACCTCAACTATAAAGCTATCATGACACTACAAAAGAGACAAAAGGCACGTCGCAGATATGTAATGCAATCACATAAACATGATGAATTCCAGTGTGTATTGGAAACACTGCAGGGCGCTTCCAAGACTATACGTCTGAAACGTAGGTTAGCTTATACCGATGCCCCATATTCAGGCGAGAGTTGTGGTAAGCATGAAAATATTGCAATAGACGAATCGGATCAGACAACCGATTCCTCTCACATTCTAGAAGTAAAAAGAGATGAATATGAGCAAAATCACTAGGAGAGAGGGTCCCACCTATCATCGTAGCTCATGACAGCGTCACGTGCCTTCGGCTCTTCTGACCTAGTGGAAGTAGCAGCTTGAAGCAGTTGCGGTTCCCTAAAAGTAGTGACATACACTTATCATTGCTTGGAACAATTAAAATAGACTGAGAAAGATTGTAAAAGAACTAGACATCCAATTCAATCTTCAATTTAAGCACATCTATGCCAGATCTGAAGATTCGAGCATGTACATGACACCGTATATATGTGACAACACCATTCACTTCACTTCTACACCAGATAAGCTAGTTAAGTTCCAAAGCACATCTGGACGACTTTCATAGCATGGTGACTAAGATCCAAATTAGCACAGGCTGCGAATAGCCGAAAACTAAACGAGTGTGAAGTACACAATTGGTGAAAGAGATCATGCATGAAATTTAAAAGTAGGGTGAGAGAAACACACCGCCCAGAATACTTTTGATTCACTTCATCACCTCCTACCCGAGTAGATCCCAAACCCCCTCCCAATCTTCGAGGACGCCAATTGGGTACAGTTCGACCTCGTTCAACGTCCACAAGCACACGTCGGTTGTCAATCTTGCGGCCGTCAGCTTGCTTATATGCAGCTGTTCACAAGACAGATGATTGCCTTAAAAATCTATCAAACCAGGCATCAGGGAATCGAGGAAGTGATATATCTGTTAGAATGTTAGACCAAGATACAGCATATTGACATTAAGAGAATAAGGATAGCACTAGACGTACTTTTCATGTCCCGTGTATGCTGATACTCTATAAATGCATACCCACGGGGAGTCTTCGAAACTTTATCAGACACAAGTCGAACCTGCAAAGATAAGTAAGAAATACATTCAGTAAGGGAAGTCTTAAGCATTTGAGCATTTCCAAGCCCACTTCCACACAACACCATTGAAGAAATAACTGCAAAGAAAGCACAAGACATAAAGAGAAACGGTTTAATTAGACCTGCACCTTTGACCCTATGAATTTATAGATATCAAACTGTACACATGAGACACAAAACTGAAGTCAACTCTGTTCTGAATCCGACCAATCTGATGAGCATGAACAGACTCAAGATGATAAGTCAGCTACTCACTCGTTTAATTGGGCCATATCCTTCAAATTCCCTTCGGATTTTGTTTTCAGTCGTTTCATAGCTCTGCAAAGAGACACTACAGAATTAGACAGGCTGGCCAGCAGCGTTTCCCTGACTCCAAGGACCGTTCGCCTACAACAGCAACCACAGATTTTTCAAGGCAAGAAAGAGTCGTGACTCTCAAAGAACTGTACAATGCGTGCAACGAACAACGTCTTGTAAGGATCTCCTTCTATATCTGGGTCATTAACCGGGTCATCTGCCAAAAGCCAAGGAATGGAGACCATCAGAGTCTGAAACTGAAGCAAGTAATTTGACGCAGCAGACAGAATATCTTAGTTTGTAATCTTTACATATCATCTTTAAAGGAAGAAGTATCCAGAAAACAGTAATACTTTTAGACTACGACTTAATAATACATCGTTCACCACATGATGAGAACGCAGTGACTAAAGGCGGGACACAAGAGACATGAAACCCATGTCAAATCAATGTCTGATAATTATGCAAAAGCTTAATTACACCATCTCTGACTGAAAGTTCATTCTTAACTTTTAAATAGACACTAAAGAGAGGGAATCACAAAAGATACACTGCTGTGAAAAGTCCGCAGCAAAATAAAGATCCCAAGAATATATCCATGGGAAGTAAGACGTACATTTGGCCAGTTCATCAAGAGCCTTCTTTGTTCCTTCCTCCAATCGAAGTTGATGGATTCGAGCACGCCTTTGAGTCTGCATCCTTGCACATCTCAGTTATGGCTCGTATCTAAACTATTCACATATAATCCAATGTAATTGTTCCAATATTGGAAAACTTAACGATATGGAAATTACCACCATAAAAAAAATTAAAAGAAATTACCACCATAAGCATAATGTGCAAGAACTAGAGTGCAACCAACATTCTTTGCATAATGTGAAGCTTATGCAAATCAGAAGAAATTACTTGACATAGTTACTGACGAAAGATAAGGGCTCTTACAGGAGTTTCTCCCTTGGTGACAGGAGGAGCATATTCAGGATCTCCAGGCTCCGCAAAATGCTGAACAAATTGTCCAATGCCTGCAATATTAACCGAAAAACAATCCAAAATGAAACCAGGCCGAGGTGGTATCGGTCGCATAGTTCCATGCCTATGCAGTTTCAGTAACACCAGCACAAAAAATAAAGCTATAAGCCATGAGACTTCAGGTCAGAATCCAGCATAATATTTTGAATTAAACCCTGATTGAAGGTTTAGAACATGATAAGGACAACCAACAACTAAGAATAGAATAGACGCTTTCAAATGAGTTCACGAGGAGAAAGGATCACCTTGATACTGGGGACATTTTCGTTTCTCCGGAGGGGGCTTGAATTCCAACGGCGGTCGGGGCTCAAAAAGCTTCAAAAGATTCGTCGTCAAACCAGTCGGGTGGCTCTGCCCAATCTGTAAAACGCCAAAAAAGAAACATATTAATCAATTTCCTACACCACACCGATACCTGCCAGCGCACCCTAGTACAAGAGAACGCCTCTCTCCTACAAGGCTAACAATCTACATTAATACCACAAGGTTGATGATAATTGCTCTACAATAGCATCATAGGTAACCCCCAGCAAATGATACAGAAACAGGAAAAACAAGTAGAGGAGACCTCCTGGTGACGAAAAACGAACATCAACAAGCGACTGACCGCTTCGTCAAATTTTATATACACACCAACACCCATTAACCTAAAACCATCTTCATATGACGCACAATCAACCATGTAAGTGCACATTGCTTCCAAGAAAAACATTACTCCGTAGTCATTCTCGTCAATACAAACACAATAACCTTGACAGCAGAATCAGGGTTTAGGGCAGCAAACACACTAAAAACAACAATCTCTTCAACTCACGAATAGAACTCCGCCACTATAAAACACTGCTACCAATTTTAATAAAATGCCAAAGCAGAACATAAACGCATTCGGGCAGCAAATAACCTATCCCTAGCAAACCCTAACACAATACCGACAAGAAACCACAAAAAATCGACGACGCACCAATTTCAGCTGTTGCACGGTAGCGCGGTTCTGCGCCTTGGTGCGACCCGGCGGACCTGACTCGGCCTTGCGCATGTAGGCATCGGCGTAGTCGCCCATTGCGACGGAGAGGAAAGGGACGCAAAGGAAAGGTGCAAGAAAAGGGGGAGCGGAGAATGAGAACAAAAAGGAGATGAGCCAGGAACGGCACTAAGTTCAGTTAGAAAGAGGGAAGAAGCTCAGTTTGTTGTTGATGGCGGTAGCGCTGCGGTGGTGATCGTGGTGTTTCCATAGCCTGTTGCTTTGGAGCTCCGTCTGCAACCCGCGGGGCTGCGAAAACAGAAAAACAAAAAGGAGAGAGAGAATGGCAAAGGAACGCCAATGAAGAGCCCGCGTGAGCCTTCAACCCTAAAAAAATTTGCATTCCCCGCAAAAAAATAGAATTGAATCGCTTACAAGTCAACTCGCTTACTAGATATTTTAATTTCTAAAAAAAAATTAAAATAAAAAATGGCATTTCATACAATTGGAATTTCAAAGTTAAAATACTTTGATAAAAAATTGATGAAATTGAGTTAGAAATACGGCACTCCATTTGATTTAGCTTGTGAGTATGTTTGACACTAATTTACCAAAGTCACAGTATTATAATAGAGTAAGATGAAATACTATCATAATGTAGTAACTTGTACATACAGTAAAAACTATTTTTTATTTTTTATTTTTTTTGGAAACATACGGTCTTCAAAGGAAAAACTAAATATTTCATAGGGCAAACTAATGCATTATCAACCAATGGTGACAAAAGGATGTTAGTGTTCTATTGTATACTCCTTTTTTTTATAGGTTGCCTCTATTGTACTTTGATTTGTCGTATGAGTGCATATTCTTGGCACTAAAGTAATTATTCAAAATCACACTACTTATAAAAGAATTCACTCTTCAAAATATGTAGAGAACAACATATATGGTATCGCATTTGACTTCTCGAAAATAGATTATATACTAGAATATGGCAAGGCATATACCATTGGATGGATAATTCAACACTTAGAATCTTCCATTTGGTTGTCATTTTAACATATAAACCTTATTATACTCAAATACAACACAATACATCTTTAAATATAAGTGACCATTTTGTAACTTTTGAGAAATGAGATGCAATAATAAAATATCCAAATTGGAAGTTCCACTTGTCATAGTTTTCAACTTAGCACAAATATTAGTTTATGTCACAATTGTACACATCAATTTATATGTTTTCTTTGCCAAGTACACAAAAAGAACCATGTGGCACCTAAATTAAGCTTTCCAAACCTTTACAAATTAAATTATTGTAGGCAAAAATATTATTATATCAACAAAATTGTCAAGAATTTTTGAAGGTGATACTAATTTTGAACCTTCACTAATAGGTGCAAATTAGTGTACTGAAGTTAGTCCATTCATCCAATTCCACATTCACCCCTACAATCTCTCAATATCCTATTTTGAATCTCTTTTGTATTCTTTCTACATTTGTAAATTCTCTTCCAAAGGTAAGATAAGCTTCAATTAATTGAATCAAGTGATCATGCAAATTTTGCGTAGTATAGAAGTTTTACACTCTAATTTGCTATGGAATGTTTTGTAATGTAATGTAATCATACACTAAGAAAATTTATGAAAAATAATTAAAAATGTTTTTAAATGTATTTCATTTGAATGCAAATTGTGTGTATTATGAACTAAAATCGCCCCATAATCATAAACAACTCAACTCATAAAATTTGGATACATTTGTGCTAAAATGCATCAAACTTGGCTATGGTTGAATGCCCATTAAATTGCTCCCAAGTTTATTGCTCAATAATTTATTTCTCAAGTTTATTATTATTGAAAAGCGACAAGAGTAGCTAATGTTTTTAGTTCATAATTGATGCACTAACTTATGGGAAAATTTTCAATTAGGTTTTTAAGTAGACAAAGGGTTTTAGTTTGATGCCAGTTTTAAAAAATTCAATGTAAACTTTATGTTTCTATTTTGCAGGTAATAGTGACAATTGACCAAAATGATGGGTACTCATAAGCCATTTGTAATGAAGCGGCAAGAAATTGATCCTCGATTCAATAAAGGCAATAAATTGAGGCCAAAGTATGAAAGTCCACTTGATATGCTTGAGAATGCCGAGCCAGAGCCTCGTTGGAAAGCTCCCAAACAAACAAGACTTCGACCTCCAATGCAAAACTTGTCATATGATCCTCGTGTCCATCGAGGCAATATGTTTCATAGAGTCAAGGTGATTTTTTACTAATTTAATTTAATTTAACATAACACATTGAGGAATGAAATGCATTAGAATAAACATATCATTTGTAACATCAAATTTGATTGAAAATTAAATACATTGTATACAAATACAAAAAAGGGCATGTAAGTTTCTATTGTGATTTAGTATTGTCTTTAATTAGCTCTCATCAATATCTCATATGCTTACATTAATAAATTAATGGTGAACTTTTGTTGTGAATAAAAATAAAATGTTTTGAGTAGGTTGAAGAGGATAGTCCTAAACCATGGCGAAAGATTAAAAAAATACGCTATAGTAATACACCGGAGCCAATTATGGGTAGACAACACGTGGATATTCAGGTTGGTTTAAAATTTGTCATATTAGAACTTCGAACAATTATAATTTAAAAAAAATCATTTTTTGTTTTTTATTTTTTTCCGATTACAAATACTATCAATCAAATATTGTTCGTTATAAAAAAGTTATAAGTAAAGTTTTCATGACAGACAGATTTGTATCTGGAAGACCAAAGTGCAAAATTAACCTATAATGACTTTGATACACAAACTGATGAATTCCTTGATAGACCGGCAACCCCATTTTTCATTCCATGGAAATCAGGACCTGATGCCTTTACTCAGGTTAGCTTTCAATTCAAATAATTAATTTTGTTGTAATTCTAATAATATTTGCATAAAGCTAATTTCAGTAGTAGTATGTCTTGTGCCATTTCCATATCATAATAAAATAAAAGTAGAAGTAATTTTTATTTATTTTTAATTCATAATAATTCATAAAAACTTCAAAATTCAATGAATCGGAACACTACAAAACAAAGTTTGTGCACCCCTCCTCGTAGAGGGTTTTCTGACAACACCAAGAACATCACTAGGGACACACGGTTCTGGAGACCTCACCATAACAACCTAAGTTGAATGTATGGAATCAAAATATATTGATCAAAATATTGTATTAGAGATTAACCCCCGAACATCGGAGTGGTCACAGTGGAAATCATCCTTTTGGGTACATTGTGAATCATTTGCTTTAAAAACAAAACCAAGAGTACTCATTGGAGGTTAAACTATAGTGCAAGACCTCCCCTGTTCACACAAAATTCCAAGGATGATTGTGAACATTTAGAACATCTATCTTATATAGAAGGATTCTTTGTCATCCATTAGACACTTAACTTAGTGTTTGCAGTGACAATTACAGGGTTAATGGAATCATTGACTGTGTGCCAGATCTTTCCAGGAGATTTATTTGACTTTGAGATGGAGGTTGAGCCTATGTGCGAGGTCTTGGCCGGACGTGCCCTTGAACAAGGGTTCATGGAAGTACAAGAGGAGAAGCAATTAGAACACTTGCGATGCCATCAGGTTTAATCAACTTCATTGTACTCCCTTTGTCTCAAAATAAATTTGTGGTACTCCTATAGTTCCTAGTATTATTTAAACGATCCTATTTATATATATAGTAAGTGTTAGATTGATAATTTTAAAATAGAGAAATTGAACGAGGGTTATTATCTAACAAAATTTTGTGATAAAAATCAGGATATGTTTGAGCAAATGCGAGTGGCAGAGCTCGCAGCCACCCAACGAATGGAAGCTGCAGAGAGACGGATGATGGAAGAAAAAGATAGGCGGCTCAAACAAGAACAAACGCGATTGAAAGAAGAAGAATTATTGCGTCTTCGGGTAAAATTTTATTGAATAATCAAATTTCTAGAATCAATAGATTGAAAATACAAACTAAAAATTAAAAATATTATAAATTACTGCAATCAATTATTCAATTATGTAAAATTTTGCATCAAATAATACAACAAAAAAATTATGAAACAACAAAAAAAATTAAGTGTTAAAAATTGTTGAAGTTGAAAGTTAAACATAGGATTTCTAGGACAACATTGAATGGTATATTTTGAAGCTTAAAAGGATTGTTATTTGATATTTATCTACAAAGGGGCCATAGCCATTATTGTTTTCTAAAGGCTTTCTAAGAACTCTTTCTAAATGTTCTTTAATACATTGGGAATAGAAAAAAGATGTTTAGAAACTATTTTGAATAATACATATAATTTTTTTGATACAAAATTACTTTGAATGATGTGCAATAATTTATTGAGTTTACAAATTTTGGATGAATTATTGAACATCATTTTTTTAAAGAGTATGTTCTAACAAGGAAAAAAAATAACATGCATTGTTGTTTTCTCTTACGAACTAATTTGTATTGTTTTGAAATTGATAGACTGAAGCAATGGGCATCTCAATGAGGGTTCTCAAAAATATCACGGATGGAGTATATGACAAATTGACAAAAGAAGGATACTTTTATGATCCCGTCGAACGAGAGGTAATAATACTAATGTTTAAAATGATTTCTATGTGACTTGAAGATATATTTATTGTTGTTTTGGAAAGAACTGATTGTTGTCTTTTAAATAAAAATTATATTTTCATAAGTTTTTTTTATATAATCTATGTAAAAATATTAAGAATTTTGAATTTTGAATATTTTGAATATTTTTTTTGCAAATACTTCAAATTTTCTCATTGAAAGTTATTATATTTATCATGTGCCTAAAAGACAAACTCTAGATTAATTAAGAAATTATTTACTTCTACGTGCATTTTTCTTTTCATTCTTAATATTTAATATCTATACATTTGATTTTTTTTATTCCAATGTGCAGTTGGAGATTCATTTTATACCAAAATTGCTCAAGCAAATGCAAAGTGAACTTGGTGTTGTTGTCACTTCTCGTCATGCAGTGGCAATAATGGTATGTATGATTATTTTACCAATCATTTGAATATCACACTTTTTTTATAGCATGACAATATTAGATGGTCTTTTGATAACCAATTTTAGAAAAAATGAGCAAAAATATTTTTATATTGACCTTTCTGAGGTGTTCCTTTTGAGGGAATAGTAGTGAGAGATTACTACCTATTCACATAATAAGTTGAGTGAATTAATACCTCCCATATCTATATTTTTTTCATTATCCCAAATCCATATTTTTTGGAATATGCTAAATTAATATCGATATGGGACTAACAACCATATCTTGTATCTTGTACCTACATGTCACGCCATATGAGCATCTCATATAACATCTATGTTCCATATATCATATCCGTATATATTTTGTATGTACTCCATATATCATACCCATATCAAAATTCTTTTATTTATTTATTTTTTTGAGGGGGGGGGGGCCAAATCAAATGTTTTATTTCTTTCATTTTTATTTGCAAAAGTGGTTAAGTAATTCATAAGATTTTTGTAAGGTAGAACAACCCAATGTAGCCAATCATCCAATTCCAACATCTATTGGACCCTCCCATTTGTGGTAGTCACCCACCCATTAGTAGAATCTTAGCAACCTTTTAGCATCATGACAATGCACTTGGAGAGGGGACACATTATTGTATGGTTTAGCTAGGTTTACCTATGCTTTACCAATTTAGTCCCAACAAACTTTGAAAAATCATAGAAAATTCATTTTCTTGTTAAAATGTTTTGATTCTACTTGCAAATGACTTCTCTCAAGCTTCTCAATCTTTGAAAAAATACATGACTAGACAAATAGCCTCTCTAAAGTAACTGCAAATTTGCTTGATACTAGGCATGTTTACCTTATGTCCCTTTTCAGGGGATGATACTAGTGACTTGCACTTAAAACCACCATAACTAAAATAATATAAAAATATGAAATTGTAATTTTTATCAAATGTAATTTCTACACTAAAAGTGATTGAATTTAGTTAGGGTATGTTTGCACTAGGTGTTAGGAGTGATGTTTGCAATGTGATTCTTGTCTAGAAGTAGGTCTAAATTCATTCCTAAGACCCTTAGTAACAACACTCTTTAACACTAAGTGAAAACGTACCTTTAATGAAGTATAAATTTTGAATGTCAAAAAAGAATCTTGAGTTTTTAACCAAAACAATGTCTCATTTAATTTGTAGGCCGATGAGGTCACCCCCGCCTTGGATACCTCTGAAAGAGCGGTGGATGGCATTGATCTCATTATGAGTCGATTGATGAATGTTCTTGACTCATGGATTTCTTTTGAGGACAATGTTATGATTGAGTTGGATGCCACCGAACAAGCCTCCCGACTAGTAATGTCCGGAATTACCGGCGAAGTGGATTTAGTTGATCAGACTTCATCGGATGTCACGACCAATCTTATTGACCAGGTTTGGGATTACTCAATTCACATGTACTTTGGATTTTTAAACCTAGAACGCTATTGTGGACAACAATTAAATGTCTGATGGGTGATAAAGAATCTTTTCATGTAAGATAGAAGTGCAAATGTTCATCTTTGGAATTTTGTGCAAAAAGAAGAGGTCTTGCACTAACAATAGTTTGACCTCCAATGAATGCTTTTTTTTAAAGTAAATGATTCACATGGTATAAAAAAGATGATTTTTTCAATGACCAGCTTGTCTTTACAAGGTTAACCCTAAAACACCAGGTTGGTCACCGTGGAAATCATCCTTTTGAGTTCCATGTGAATCATTTACTTAAAAAAGAAAAGAGCATTCATTGGACGTCGAACTACTATGCAAGACCTCCCCTTTTCACACAAAAATCTAAAGATGAACATCTGTACTTTTGTTGTCTTGCATAGAAGGATTCTCTATCAAATATTTGATAGAGAATCCTTCTAGACACTTTTAGGTTGTTGCATCATTATAGGGTCAAATATAAAAAATATGCCAATTGATTTATTCTCAAATAACAATGATTTTGAACCAAAAAAATAAATTGATTAATTAATGTATACATGGCTTCAATACACATATCTACTAACTAACATGTACTTTTGTGTGTGAAAATATTTGATAATTAAATTGCAGACTGAGGTAGCAGATGTACAAAATAGGGATGCAACTCAAAGTCTAATGGATTTACTATTGGAAGGTTTAGAACCTCAATAATCCAAGGGGGTTCTTTCCAATGGTGTCATTCAATTGTACCAATACGTAATACATGTTATTTTATTATTTCAACATGCCATTAGTATCTTCAAATTTTAGGCATAGGATCACTTCAATAGTTATGTTCAGGTTGTGGATTTATTTGATGGTATTCTTGTACATTTATTTCTAAGGTGCAAAGTCATTGTAGACTAATTTGGAATCAAATTGGTCATATATGCAAGAGCTTGAGGTTATCAAATTGTTTGTAATGTTTTTTAGGATTATTTTGTGTAAAGTCTTAGAGTGTTGTTTAACACTTAATTTCATTTTGCATTTTGGTTGTCAATTATGCAACATTTGCAAGAAAAACAATGATAGAGGTAAATGTACTTCCAAAATATCTCTTAATATAATTTAGTGAATTTAAGACCATGTACCCAGAACCTTATTTTTCGAAGAAATTTAAATATTCAATAGGAATATGTAGAATGATCATGGCTTTCATCTACATTAGGGAATTCATAAACATTTTTTTGTATTTGCTTTAAATAACGCTTCCTAATTCATACACGTAAAGTAATAGGTGTAGAATAATAAATACCACATAACTAGACAAAGATGTTAGACTATTCACTTTGAATCCATCAAACACATACATATGGCTAAGTGGTTCAAGATGATCATACATAAAGATTATAGTGAATTCATATTAAATTAATCCATAGCCAATCAATCAATATACTATCAATCAAACACTATCAATCAAACACTCAAATATTAAAATACTATTGAATTGATTTCTAAAATTAAGATTGGAGTTGATCTAAGTTCACTTGATATCTTCCTTAGCTTGTGAGATTGATTTGTCTAAGAGTTTTGTAAAAATGCTTAGACAATCCAATTAAGAAAACTAAGATTAGTATGAAGTTTGTTTGAGGAGACAATTTAAATAGGATTGCTACTAATTTCATCCGACTAGATCATTATAACCATAAACAAGAAAGTATTCTTTCAACTTGGACAAAGTTAATTTCCTCACATAGTAAGCTAATTACAAAATTTGTCACTCCCCTCTTAATGGCCCAATTTGTTCTCTTTACAATCTTTTGCTCTTTATATTCTTTTCTTTCCTCCACTATTTGTATGTTTTATCTTTTATCAAATAGGGATGCTACAATCAACTTGGAAATGCCTCTTCACTTCGCAACTCAACCTTTATGACATTTTTTATTTATCCAATTTGGTTCTAGCTGGACTACAACTTGATTTAAATTCCACTACAAGAACACTCAAAGCTTGAGAAACCAAATTAGTTCTAATGTTCTTAGAAATGTAGCTTACTTCACATAGTTATTTACATGATACAATTTGCAATTCTTTTGCACAAGTTTAGAAACAATCTTTTCCACCTTCACACCACTCATTTTTCTAATATCATATCTCTCACACGTAGAACTTGATTTATAACTTTGTTCACTCTCATATTTGTAAATACACTTCTAATGAGCTTGTGATACACATGAGGATACATACAACCAATTAAAATCAACGAAGAACAAATAAAAAGACAACATTTAGACTTTATGTCTCTCAATTTGGACTTCTGAATTCAAATTGTATATCATGCTTCAATCATCGATTGGATTAACATACACTTCACTTTTTTATTTTTATAGATATATACACTATTGAACTGCACTCATGCTACATTTGTAACTATCCCCTTTTTAGAAACCAATTTGGCAATACACTTGCATAGATGGAATCTAACATATTTTAATGATCACAAATTAGTTATAACATGCAAACTGAACGTACACCCTTACATAACTTCAACACATCAAAGCTCAACTAGAGATACTAGCTTAGACTACAATTTGTCAATTGCCAAACAAGAACAATTGTACCAATTGCATTTGACGTTTCGGCTCACAACATAACCACAATTATAACATCAACAACACTTCAATTTCCCACTAGTGCTCACACAATAAAAATTAACCAACTTGATAAGCATTCTACATATCACACTTCCAAATTGGTAAAACACACACAAATTCTAACTTATTCACATTGTCACAACACTTCTAGACATGAATTTGCTTACAACCCAAAATTCACAATTTGCACTATATTTATACATTTCACTCAAATTATTTCTTAATTTTGACTTGGAAAACTGTTGAGCAAACATATTCATACACAAATACTCTCAATTTGAACTTGCAACCTGCAATTTTCAAACTCCACACAATACAACTTGACTCACACTTCTATTCACTAGAAGAAGACCGTGTTTATTTGAATGTTTTAGATGTCAAAGTTGACGGATTTTGCAAAATCCGTCAACTTTGACATCACAAAATTTAAAAAAAAACAGGCTTCTTCTAGTGATTCTACACACATTGAAAGCAATTAGGCACATGAAATTGATCACATTAATTTGAATGGTGAACACATCACCAAGTTACAATTTTCAAAATTTGCTCCACAGCTAGTCCATTAGCTCATAACGTCTCGCATACAATTAACACACAAAAATTCCCACTTCTTCCATTTCACTCTCCATCTCTTAAATTCAAAAAGAAAAATACACAACCTATTTGGGCCTAGACGCTCACTTGACTCTCTTGTAATGGATGGCAAACAAATTGAAAACCACATTTAATTGGTTTTCAACCTCCTGGCTGCACAAATTTAAAAACCAATTTGGAACCGAGACTTGCTTGCTAATTGGAATTTAAACTCAATTACATCCACCTCCTACAAACTCCCCTTCACCAACTAACTTGGCAATCAACTTGGTAAAAATTCACTCCCTACTACATGCCAATTCACTCCATTTACAAATTAATTTGTCAAATAAGACCAAAAGAATAATAAAAACATAAATAAGAGCACAAAAATAAATCCGATTAGGAACTTTATAAGTTTCCATGTTGTGGTTCTAATTTTCATTTGTGTGTTCATAGATTTTGTTCCATGACCAATAACCCCACAATACACTAGAACTTGCCCTTCTATATTCTTTATTTTATAAGCCTATCTTCATTTATTTATAATCTAATTCTTCCACTGTCTTATGTAGTAAACAATGTAGTATGGAGTTGAGGGTTCACTTGCTATTATGTGAGCCTAGGGGTGTGAACCCATGAGCCTAGAAGACTATACACCTATGTTATAGGTGCCTATATTATAAATACTTTCTATGATTATAGTATAACAA
Source organism: Rhytidiadelphus loreus (assembly GCA_947034895.1). Classification (NCBI taxonomy): domain Eukaryota; kingdom Viridiplantae; phylum Streptophyta; class Bryopsida; order Hypnales; family Hylocomiaceae; genus Rhytidiadelphus; species Rhytidiadelphus loreus. Next base: position 32,311,869 of record OX344761.1, read on the forward strand.
TGTTATAGATACCTAACAATGTTATAGATACCTAACAATGTTTTTATTTTAAATACCTTCAATGGTTGTAGGATATCTACTTATACTCAAAATCACATTTTCATGCTCACTCACTAGCATTGTTGCTTATCCATCTAATTATGCTTATCACTTGATGGTTCTAGAGAGGATTCCGTACAATTCATATATTGTACTCTATTTGCATGTTGTGCACCCAAGTTGTACTCATTATTGGTCAATACTCCCTCTATCTCAAAATAAATCTGAGGTAACCTAGAAAAAGCTAGATTCATGCATAAGGTGCTTTTATTTGGATCATGGGAATGTGTAGTTATTGTAGATTGTAATCAACACCAATAGACGTGGAAGTTCTGAAGTCAAAAATCAAGTAGGCCATGTTGAAAATAGACAAAATTGTCAATTTTCTCTTATTTTACTAATAACTCCAGTGGAATGAATTTTGATCATTCTGCTACTACATCTAGTACAAAGAACTTTGATTAGTTCTTATGCATTCAACTTTTATCACTTTTGTAACTTAACTTTGATCAATTCCTTTCAATCAACTTCAATAAGCTCATGTCATCATTCTTTGATCAACTCATGTGATTCAATTGTGAGTAGAGTTTGTGATTCAACTTCAATGAGCATTTTGTCATCATTCTCCAAATGATAAGCTTATGTGCTTAAACTACAACTAGAGCATGCTATTCACATTCCATCAGCTTCTAGCAACATTCTTTCATAAGCTCTTGAGTTTAAACTACAATCAACTCCTAAGATTCAAGTTTGACCAATTTAAAACTGAGATTCCACTACAACAATGGCAGTGTTTTATGACTGCAAAAATATGACTGAGCATGACTGGCGACTACTCGTAGTCATATTCTTGGAGGTCAATACCTTGGGGACAAATATGACTGCAAAATATGACTGCTAGTCGTTTTTGGGTCTTGTACTTCACGGGCGTATATTATATGTTCGTTGGGAACACCAAAGTATTTCATAGGGAACGGTAGGGAACTCGTTTGATAACATTGAGTTATATTATTGGTCATATTTTCATGGTAGTAACATTTTTTTGTTTTTGGGCAACCTAAAAAAACCATGGGCAATCAAAAAAAACATAGACAAGCCATTGCTTAAAATTTTGAAACCTAATCACCACTTTTCAAGGGTTTTGAAACCCTAGCCACCACTTTCTAGGATTTTGAAACCCTAGCCGTCATTTTTTTAGGGTTTTGAAATCCTAGCCACCACTTCTTTTTACTCTTCTTTCTTACCTTTTGTTGTCTCTTGTCTCTTTGAATTCACTCTTGTTTCTTAATTGTTGTGTTTTGTTGCATTTTGAGTTCACTCTTGTTTCTTAATTGTTGTGTTTTGTTGCATTTTGAGTTCACTCTTGTTTCTTAATTGTTGTGTTTTGTTGCATTTTGAGTTCACTCTTGTTTCTTAATTGTTGTGTTTTGTTGCATTTTGAGTTCACTCTTGTTTCTTAATTGTTGTATTTTGTTGCATCTTCAGTTCACTCTTGTTTCTTAGTTGTTGTGTTTTATTGCATCTTGAATTCACTTTTGCTTCTTAGTTGTTGTCTTTTGTTGCATCTTGAGTTACTCTTACTTCTTAGAGTTGTTGTGTTTTGTTGCATCTTGAATTCACTCTTGCTTCTTAGTTGTTGTCTTTTGTTGCATCTTGAGTTACTCTTACTTCTTAGAATTGTTGTCTTTTGTTGCATCTTCACTCTTGCTTTTTTTTTTTTTCTTCTTGCATCTTAATTCTTTCTTCTTCTTCTTTCTTCTTCTTTCTTCTTCTTCTTCTTCGGCTATCGTGGTGCACATACCAATAAAATGTAAATATTAGGTTTATTTCCCTAATTTATTTACACTTAGCCTTTTTGAAGTATGAACCAAAAAATCCTTTAGACCTTTTTTGGTATTAAATTTCAAAATAGAAATTCTCCAAAATAAATATAAATTGCCCATTCTTCTATTCTATATTTTTTCTATTCTCTTTTTGTAAAATCATTTCTTTTGAAATTGATGTTTTTTATAAAGATAAAAAGAAATATTTTATGCCTTGAGTTATAAATTATAAATTTTAAAATCCCAGTTCAAACCATTGTAATGGTTGTACAAAAATAATCACATGGGAGTTCATAGCCTGACTGGTCATTAGTACCACCCACCCACCCACTATGGGTGGACAATTATTTGGCTCCCTCTCATTCTATGCCTAGTAGTTTTCAAACTACCTCATTAATACCTCTATGAGGTGTTTCCCACCAAATTAGTAACTATATGATGGCTTTCTTTTGCCAAACTCACCATCTTGCTTGTGATGGTTCCATGTAGTGGTGTTTTGGGAGGATTCTTGTCTGTGCAACTCTTGAGCTTCTTACAGAATGGCAAAGGTCTCTTTGGGCAGTAGTTGGTTTTTATGTTTTGATCAATTTGTTTGCTTTAGCCTTGTGATGTATGACCTCTTGATTTTTTCTTGATCTCTTTAACAAAAGCATTTGTGATCTGTGACATAGATAACAATTGGCCTTCAGCTGTAGACACCTATTACAACCTCACTAACACCACATTGGTTTGTTGTGTGCATTGGGATGGGTACAGGTGAGGCTGGGCCTTCAGATCTTGAGTTCCTTTTTTGGATTTCATGGAAGAAGACATTTTTTCAAGCACTTTAAACTTCTTATAGTGATGTGCTCTCTAGGGATATTTTTATGGATATTTGTACTTGGTTTCCTTCTTTTAGGATGTTACATCAAACTTTATGCTATATTGGTTCCACTTAAAATAGTATCTTACCTTGATACTATTTTTATTCCATTTGTGGAAAGCTTGTTCATATCTTGGTTTGTAAAAATTATGCTTTGGTTTGGTTACAGTTAGATGATGATAAGATGAAGTCCAGTTCTAGGATGTTCAGTCTTAGTCTCTTCAGTTTTTGGCACTATTAAATTAGTCCAAATAAATCTTGGGCTAAATTAGCCTATTAAGTAAAAGTAGTCCCTTTGACCATTAATCTTTATGGGCCTATGTAATTTGGTTTAAAAGTATGTTTTACCAAGTATTTGGCTTGTGATTTATCATTAATAAATAGTAATATATATATATATATATATATATATATATATATGTTTTATATATATTTTTAATATTTACCTATGATGATTTATTTAGATATTTTCCCAAAAAGGATTAAATCTTTTTTGCACAAGATAAGAGCCCCATAAAATTAATTAAACTCTAAGCACAAACTAGGAACTTTTTTAGACATCTATGGGACATCCCATAATACATGGGCTGATTTTTAGTACAACTTGAGGTGGAATGAACCACCCACCCACCCACTAAGGGTGAGTTTTCATGAGGGTGCAATCACCACTACTTGAGGGGTATTCATTCACAGGTGGCAAAGCATCATAAAAATCATTTATGACCACTACCATGTGATTTTCCCTCCTAAAAATTCAAAATAGTCTCCTTCTCTCCCAAGTCTAAATTAGTGAACATATAGTGGCTTCCTTGCCATGGTTTCGTCATCTTTCACTGTGACGGTTTAAAGTTTGGCAACATAGAGTGTTTGTGTTGAGCGACTCTTCATCTTCCAGTGCTCATATTTTTCAAGAATGGCAAAGGTCTTCATGTGTGGATTGTGTTTAGGATATTTTGCACCTTTTTTGCTCTCTGATTTGAAACATTTAGTTTCTCTTTTGGTTTTTGCAGATCTGTGACATAGATAGCAATTGGCTTGCGCTTAAAACATCTGGTACAACCTCACTAACATTACATTGATTTGTTTTGTGTATTGGGATGGGTACAGGTGAGGCGCAGCCTTCAGATCTAAAATTTCCAATTTTTGGGAAGACATGGAGCAAATTTCTAGCACATGGAATATCTTACCATCCTTTTGTGCTTTTTTGACATAGATTTGGATTATACTTGACAAGCACTTGATACTATAAGTTAGAGATGACCATATACTGTATGGTTTTTTTGCTTGAAAGACAGAGACTGCTATGTACTACTCTATATTGCATTAGAGAGATTTTATAATTGGCTGCAAAGTAAGGTTTTGAAAAGTTGGAGCCCTGTTTAGGGATGTCCAGTCTTAGTCTTCTTTTTTTGTTCTCTCTTTTTGTTTCTTATTTCTTTTTGTTGCATCTTAACTCTTTTTTGTTGTTTCTTGTTACCTCTTAGTAGTTGCTCCTTATTGTTTCTTGTACATCTTATTTTGTATTTGTTGTTATCTTTTAGTACTTGTTGCCTTTTTTCTTCTTGTTCCTTGCATCACCATTGTTTTTCTTTTTACCCTAAATTTGTATTACATATTTTCTATTGTTGTAAACTTTTGAAGATTGAGCTTTGTTGTATGTTCATTAAAAATTAACCTCCTATTTCTTTAATTGTATATGCAGGCAACAAAATTGAAACAAAGTCGTTGGAGGCTACTTGCAACTCACTTCATATTATTGTAAGAAATTATTGTAAGAAATATAGTCTCTATTGACTTGTGTAAATAATTCATTGTGATATACATATTTTGTATTTGTGACTAATAAATTATAAATGTCATTGAAAGGAGTCACATTCCTTCTTATATATTCCCTCTCCAATATAATTGTTTCTTGTATATCTTTAAAATCATATGTATTTGTTTTTAACTACATGAAATCTTTTATTCAATTGTTAAATCATTTTAATGTATGATTGCAAATATGCTTAGGTATCCTACAACCGTTGTATGATTTGTTCAATTCATAGTTCAAAATACATATCAATAAAAAAATGACTACTTGGAGTCACAAAATGATTATAATAATTTCCAAAAAATGACTAGGTGCTTTCAATATGACTGAGAAGAGTCGATTTACAAATCATCAAAAAATATGACTCACCGCAGTCATATTTTACATGACTGCAAAATATGACTCACCGCAGTCATATTCCACATGGCTGCAAAATATGACTCACCGCAGTCATATTCAACATGACTGCAAAATATGACTCACCGCAGTCATATTTCACGTCATCAAAAAATATTAGTCAACGTAGTCATATTCCACAAAATATGACTGACCACAGTCATATTCCACGTCATCAAAAATATGATTCAACGCAGTCATATTCCAGAAAATATGACTAACCACAATCATATTCCACATCATCAAAAAATATGACTCAACGCAGTCATATTCCACAAAATATGACTCAATGCAGTCATATTCACAAAATATGACTGATCACAGTCATATTCCACGTCATAAAAAAATATGACTCAACGTAGTCATATTCTACTAAATATGACTGACTAGTCATATTCCACATCATCAAAAAATATGACTCAACGCAGTCATATTCCACGTAGGATTTTTTCATTTACCTGGGCAGCTCAAAAAAAAGTCAAAGAAAGTCAAAATATACGCCTTGTTGGCATTCTATGGCTAATTATGGATATTTATACCCTTCAACTTATATGACTGCCAATATGACTGATGTCTGAAGCGACTGCTTCTAAACAACTACTGCAATCATATTTCGAGTCATCTACAATGATTTCTGCGCCAGTTATATTTTTTGATTTTACAACTGAATGCAATCGTTTTTTGCACCCTAAAACATTGCTTTTGTTGTAGTGTTCAACTTCAAATTGTTGGTCACTCTACAGTGCTCGGTTGACACTATTAAGCACGCCCACCCATTGTTTTATTCCTGTGAACCATTAAAATATTGAATTTAATTTGAGACAATTTTTTTAGAAAATCAGGGATTTATTTGAGATAGAGGGAGTATTGAACAACCTTCAGATTTATAGCCTAAGTGTTGTTCAAATTTTACCACCTTTGCCACCAAAATGCTCCATTACCCTACATTTTGCTCATTTGACAATGAGGGCTATAAATAGCCCACTCTCAAAGTCAATATGTAGATAAAATACTATAAATAGATCTTGTGACTTCAACTCAATGAAATTAAAACATTTATGTCACTTTCATTGTATAGAAAAAAGACTTGAGATAGACACCTTTATTTTGGTATTGGAGGTTGGTAGTTGTAGATTTTTGATTAGCAAGGAGGGCTATGTGCATCTTCACATTACATTGTGGATTTGATGCAAAATTGGGAATGCCATCACTATTGCTTGATGGTAAGAAAATAGGGGGCACTAGATACTAGTGTATTGGGAAGGAGGGCTAATACAAATTCGAGCAAATTGTATTCATTTTGGAAGAGACAAGGTCTCTCCATTGCTTGCGGTATGGAATTTCCAAAACCATTATATCAAATGCTCTCGAGTATGTATGCAAATTTGAGACACCACTCATATTTTGCATAAGGTTGGAAGAATGCACTAGGAGAAAAAAAGATTGAAGAAGAGGAGATTAATAATTAGTTTTCTAGAACAATAGGTGAAATTTTTGAGGTAACAAAGCCATATTGTTATTTAAGAAACAATAATATAAAGATGGGCCTCATATTAGCAATATGTGTTTTTATAGTTGGACGTGGTTAATGGATGAACTTTTGTTATGTCATAATTTTGATAACCTATAAATAAAAGTCTTACTATTTAAATTCCCTTTAGTAGTTGTTTTTATCAAATTTTTTAATAGAGAATTATAATTTTGTTTTGAAAATACATCTTTATAAATAATATATCTTATGCTTTACAATATACTTTACATGTTTAGATTTTAAAATGTGTTTTTATTTTGGTTGATATAATACATTTTCTAGTGATTTACAACATATTTTTGACATAAAATATTCCAAATTTAGCTCAAAAAGCATTTGTTTTTTGGTCAAGATTTGTTGAGGTTAGATCTAAAAAAATGTTGAAATATGGCAATCTAGACTAAAAGTGAATGGTCACAACATCCATTGCTTTTAATGTGGTCCCTCGAAGAATTACTCATTATATGGATGCTACTCTATATTTTGCCAAATAAAACATAATATTCCTATTAATTGGTAGCAACAATACAATTTGATACTCCATATTATTTTCAACATTTAGTATAAGATTATGCAACAATGTACAAGGCTCTTCAAGACACTATTACAAACCTAAGAATCATAGGCTCAAAGCAATGAAACATCCTTTGTGTGAACTGTGTCAAGGCCACTTCATCCATGAGGAGAATGTTCTTTTATATATACCTCTCTTCATTTTAATGGAAACTTATAATGCTTTGGATAACATTTTTTTTCATTCAACATATTTTCTTTAAAATGCAGCCAAATAATTACAATTTCTTTCTTCAATTCCTATGGATTTGCAATTAGTTCCTCCATAAGCTGTAATCTAAAAATACTTAACTCAAAAGAAATTAGAAAGCTATCTATAAGTAATTTAAAAAAATTAATGATTTGGCAATTAGCCTAATCTATAAAGTGTTTATGGTAGGAAGGAATGTAGATTTGAGACCTTTTAGACAATATAATATAGCTAGAAAAGAATTTATATTTAATATCTTCATCATGCAAGTTTTTCTTTTCTTCCATTTCATGCATAATTGGATTCTAAATCTTATAGAAAAATATAATGTAACAAATGACCACAATAGATACATTACTAAAAATAGACAAAAATTATTTTTTTAATGTATGTGGATGAACTACATCTATTTCCTATTGCTCACACTAAGCTAGGCTACACAAAGAATTAAACCGGTTGTTTTAAAGTTGTCTATTTCAAGGTCAAAAGATCTCCTAATGTTATCCATTTTTTCTATCTTGCAAGTATAGTCTAAAGCATTGGAGCTTGTAAACCTTTCAAAATTCTATTTCACTCTAAAGTTCCTTATTTTAAAAAAGACAACAACAACATTATGGTTATGATCATTGAAGGATGTGTCAAGCAGCTTCATGAGTTTGTTCGGCAAATTACAGTGATTTTAGCATAGTGTGTTGCCACTTTCAAATTACAATAATCTCGTAGTGTCTTCTTTCATTATTTCATCATTTAGGTACATGTCTTGTATACCCTTGTTTCTCCAAATTAGCCTCTACAACCATTTGGTATTGAACAAAGACGGTTCAAATCTAAATTTTCGAGCTATGTGTAGCTCCATTAATAGATTGTTCTTGAAAACATTCATAGTCCACTACGTGGATACCAAGAATTGTAGAGCAAATTTTTGTCTTGTACTACAATCATAAATAATCAACTTTATGAGTATTCTAGAGTCACAATTGCCTTTGCCGAGTTTAACATGATACTTTCACTTCAACGTGAGTAGGAAGAAACTGCATCTTAAGAGTGGATTTTCCTTGTTGTTAAACCAAAAGCAACCAAAAAGTTCAAGTCTAATTTTAAAACTAATTTTCCAAAAGTTAGAAACTTGCTTCCCTTATTTTTCACAATCTTCCTCCTAAAATGTTGTGGGAGAACAATTTTGATTCTCTTCTTACAATTGTTGCACACTTCCGTGTAGAAATCTGATTTTTGTTTTTCTTATCTCTTATTCTAGATGCCCTTAACTCCAACAAAAACGTTTGGAGACTTTGCGTTGACAAAAATTTACTTGCTGTAAGGAAGTTTGAGTAGCAACCTCTTAAAAAAACCGAGCTACTTTAACCCTTAAGTGCTCCGACGTCCATAATCTGGATGATGAATAGAGGGCTTCAAAGTGTTGTTTTGTCCAACTAACTTTTCATTCATCCAATGTAACGCTTGATATTTCTGTAGAAAGATATAAGCAAAAATGTGCCAAAATTAGAAAAAGGATCAAGGCGTTAAGGGGTTAAAGAATTACAAAATGAAAAAGAGAGACATTGTTCCTTCACCACAACTGGGGTTTAAGAGAAAGAAAAGAAGGGAAGAGTAACTAACGGTTACGAGGGAGCAACCGTTTTTTGAAATAATGCCGCCAAGACATGCCCCGCCCCCGCCTTGGGGGCTCCGCCCGCGCGCCCCCTCCCCCCGGACCCCCTCTCTACCCACACACAAACAAATTTCCAGCCCTCCGTAGCGAAATTCTCCACCCACCATCGCCAATGTGGAAAAATCCTTCCCATTTCCAGAATTTGTAGAAAAATTCGATGAAATTCCTGACCCCAGCATTGTGATTTTGCCCATTGTTCATTTTGTAACGGTCTTTGGATCTCATGTAAGTTATGGCGGCGACGGGGGTTCCCAGGGTTTCCTCCTCTCTGGAGTTGATTGTCGAAGATCGAGAACTTTCTGTAATGCCGACGTGATATTATTGTAGTCCGTTGTGAAAGTATCAAACATCATGTAGTTGGAAGAATTGAAGCATGCGATTGCGTGGTTGGGAGATTACGATACTTTAGGTTTTGGCGAAGGTGAACGGAACCCTGGAATGGGCATAGTGCAGGATGTTTTTGGAGGACGCCAGTGATGCTGTTGTTGCGGCGTTGCGGCTACGATCATGGATGTTTCGCAAGACGAGCTCCCTCTTTTGTACACTTGGGTGTGGACTTTCCCCATTTTCTTTGCCTGCCTTTCTTATGCATTCCATGGTTTCCATGCCTAGGTCGGTAATTGTTGTTGTAATTGCAATTGTTGTGATCACGCTTTAATCTCTTTTGCCATTTCCATTGAGGGAATTGGAAAGTTTGTTGTATCCGTGAAGAAGTTGCGTGGTTGTAGAAACAGTTATTGACTTCCTAATGGAATTAGGTTATGGTTTGTGAATGACCTATTTGACTGTAACAATAGTGACCTAAAGGAGCCCAAAAAAATTATCGACAGGTTCAGTGAATAGCGTTGCACGTGTGGGTCGAAAATATAAACAAATTTAGATAGTAGAAAGTTTCTGTGTGACGTACTCAAAAAGAACTCAGTACTGAAATAAAACATAGGTTCATCATATTATCAAGCAAGGGAGGATGTTCCTCTCAATAAATGTCTAATGTCTAATATTCCTCAAAATATTCTGCAGTTGTTGGACTTTTAAGCTTTAGCAAATGAAGGCAAACAAGCTACGCTTGTCTCAGCTTCTCTTTTGTGGTTGGTAATGATGGGGTTGATAATGTTATGTCTTGTGAAACCGGCAATCCTTAGCGCAATCGCTTGCCCTAAATTTTCTGGCTATTCTAAATCTAGGGAGTTTCGACTTCCCCTTTATCCCTAGCACTCGATTACAATTCCTTAGTTTCAATAGAGTATTGGTTGAAAATTCAAGATGGTAAAAAAAAATTCTAGTTGTTTCACTTCGGGTAGCAATCTCTTTTGAAGCGAGCTTTAGTTAGTGTAGTTTATTATTAGGCTGAGGCTTTAGGTGCAGGGCAAGGGGGGGAGACTGCATATATTTTATTTCTGTATGGACTATTAATTGTTATTGCAAAGCTTGTCCTTATCAGCTCTCAGAGGCACCAAAAACAGCACTTGTGGTTTTTGTCCATGTGGTGTAGTTAGTAGAACTACTTTTCATTCACGCTAGTCTTAGGACCAGTGTTGTTCTTATTGCAAAAGCTTGTCAGTTCTCCACTCTTGTTTCTGAACTTTGTCATCTGATAAACACCATCAGTTCTGATAACTTGTGAAGATGTTAAGAGTGCGGAGTTGTGAAACCAAGCCAAGACTTGGAGAGATACATGGGTAGTTTTCAACTTATTATTCTTCAATGGCATTACAAGGACGATAGCCATGTTGTAGTGAATACACAAGTTTAGGTGAGTCCATGACAGAAACCTGTTGGAGGAAGCATTAGATTGCAACGGAAGATGCAACAAGCTTTTGTCACAATGAAGATAGATAGAACAGGATTTCCAAAAGATAACTGAATAGGATTGGTGTGCATCTGGCTGTCTTCATTGATGACTTTGGTTAGATCTGTGATTGTGTTGTGGCAGATTGATGGAATTCCACTTTCAAGACCGAAACGCAATATATCACGAGACTTTAGCGATGCAGGTAGAATTACCTTCACCTATTGATAAAGTCATGATGTGACTTGGTTCTGAAATAAAGTAACTACACTGCCAAATCATTCTTTATAACAATCTTTAGCCATTGAAGTTTTTCCCCTTTTTTTATTTACAAATATTTTAGGTAATTCACGTTCAAAGTGTTGATCCGTTCGACAGCCATTCGTTTTCAACTATGTGCATTTGTGCCTACACTATATTCTCTTTTTACATTCCTCAACCTCCCTGTTGTATCTTCATTTAAAGAATGAGAGAATGGACATCATGGATATTCAAGGTTTCTCAATTCCACTCTTAAAACTTTTATGATCAAGTGCATAATATTGTGATGTCTTGGAGAATTTGGCAGTTCTTGCAGCAGAGGTTGTGGCGCACTATTGTCCACGATTGGTGGATGTTCATAATTACAGCGCTGCCAATGGTCTTGCCCAGAAGATATACAACTGGAGCACTCTCAACAGTACGTATGCTTTCTTACCATTTTTTCTGCCAGATTACACATTTCATCAGCTATCATATATTCTCAATCCTCTCTAACGATACATCTAACTGCACATTCCCGTAACTGAACAGTTGACATGTTGCATACAAATCTGAATGGACAACTTCCGCGTATCAAGTTGTGAAAACGTGAGAGTGTAGTGAGAGGACTGTTTGTCTTCCCCTGGTGTATTCTATGCGCAAGTGATGCACTGAAAATTTGTAAAGGCTCAAGCCAATTGTACAAAGCATTGGTAACTAGGACACTGAACAATTCTTATGCCTCAGGGAAGAGACTAGGCAATGGTTCAAAAATGCAAAAGGTTCTTAAGGAATTGAGAGTTGCGTTATTGCAATAGAATCATGCTAGGACCTGCCATTGTAAAGAACAAACATCTAGTGTCTAGATAGTATAATTGTGACATGTGCTTATAAGAATATTGATATTCTGAGATTGTTAAATACTGAAGACTATACTGAAGATTTTATGGAAAGAGACATACAAAAATTATTAATTTAACACTTGCAATTAAACACTCAAGTAATGTGAGCTTTGTAATGTGTACAGACAAGGTCTTCAGGCGTCTCCATTTCTCACTGACCAAAGAGGACATTGAGGCAGTGGCCAGCTGTGAGCCACAGATGATCGAGAGGATTCTTAAGCTTCTCAAATACAAGGTACCCAATCGTTTTACCGTCCGTCACTAGCACATGAAAGATAAGGAATGACCATTTATAATTTGCCACATAGTGATATTCTATCTCTTCATATAAGAAAATGAATTTTAATAATGTATTAGCAACATGTAATCGTGAACCATATGAATATGTTAATGCGTAATGATTTTGTGATGTATATCGCTAAAATATGCAGATAGCAAAGTACCGACCAAACGGGTTGAACGGAGACTCAGATCACATTAAAGAGTCTTCGGAAGGTGGACACTTCCATGATTCTTTGCATGACCATCGCACACGACACCGTAATCCTCAAAGAGAGATGTCAATAAGTAAATACAATGAGCCCCCGTTTTGCTACCAAGGAGCACCCTGCGTATGCTCTATATACCCTCGATATGCTCTCCGTGTTCACAGTTGGGAAGATGACCAAAACACTATGTTGCTAATGCTGTTAAACTTGATTGTGACAAAAGTGTGTGGATTGTACTGTACAGGATTAGGTCACCAGTCCCAAATGAAAGACAATGGAATTCGACAAGACTTTCTCCATGAGCAAGAAAGCATGAAAAGAACCAACCTTCCAACGCACATGTATGTACTCAAAGTCCCACTTTAGTTAGTAGAACTACCTCCACCACCCACTTCATTTAGCAGACCAGAATTATTTTTCTTCTGCACTTTCAAAGTCATTAACTTCTTGACAATGTATGAGCCCTACTATTCTTCTATAAATCTTTCCTTGTAAGATTACATCTGCAGCTTAGTTCCACATGGATACACATGATTGTCTAACCAAAGAAACACTGAGGATATATATTGTATCATTTGACTTAATATTCTTTAGAGAGACCCTGTGAAACTGTCGAATCATCCATGACGCCTTGAATCTTGAAAACCCATGATGCCCATTCTCATGTTCTTTATATAAAATACAACAAGAGGAAGGTTGAGACATGTAAAAAGAATATGATGTAAGAATTCACGTCCTTGGTTGCATTCGAATGGTTATAGAACCAAGCAGGAGCAGTAGTTTGTCAGTCCTTAGCATCTGTAAATAGATAGGGTACAATACTTCAATGGCTAAAGAATGTTACGGACATCAAAAAACACAAATGGCAAAGCATTTTCACAAATATTGTGAAAGGTTCCCGTTTCTGATTTCTGGTACTGAACAAAACAATAAGTTCAGAGCCAGGTAGACGATTGCAGTACAAATTTCATGCATTAAGTGTATTGGATAGTAGTTTAACTAATCAAGGTGGACGGATGGGCAGACGAGGAGGTTCGCATGAGCAGTACCCGACAACAGTAAGCTCTACTCTCGCATATCTTGTGTTCCAGGGATTTTATTTGTCGCTGTATTTTGTAACGTGGTGATTCTGCCAAAAAACATTAAAATTTCTTGGTGTCACCAGAGCAGCACTTGTCCCAGTTAATCAGATCTCCACTTTTTGGTTGATGCAAGGGCCTAGAATACAAAAAACAATTATAGTTATAATCCTTTCTAACTGATGAAACAGTAACCAGTACTTGGCATTTTATTTGTGTTATTTGGGTTGGATAGTCGTAAAGCAGTCAGCATTTTCGGTTAGAATCTAAGTTGACAAATTACTACATCCATTGCAAACCGTAGTATTTCCTACAATGGTTAGGAAGTCAGAATTCTTTACTGATGTATTGCACATTGTTGTTAATGTTCAAGAAATAATTTTTTCAGTTGCCAAATGTTCAAAACTCAGTAAACCTGTGAGTAGGGATGAGTTGGGTTGACTAAACAATTCAAACTTTTATAGAGCCCTCGCCGCGGGTCCAATATGCAGGAGCTGAATTCAATGAATGTGAAGCTGGAGGAAAAAGATTCCCACATTCGAGAACTTGGTGAAACTATTGAGGTGACGGATCTTTTCTTTAAACTTACAGACAAATCTAACCAAAAATTCATGTGGTCTAAACTCTATTGCTAGAGCAGTAATAACAAGTGTGGAGGTACACGAGGATTAAAAAGTGTACAGATTTATGATTGCCTTGGCAATCAGATGTTGGAGTTCATAATAGCCACCATGACTATCTAATGAGCTGACTGATTCAAGTGGCTCCTCAGTTCCATGTTTTTGATCAAATGTAACGCAAGTAGTGGTTTTTCCTTCATTTGAAGAAATTCGATTAGCATTGAACCCCCGAGACTGAACTTAGTTTCCTGTATTCACTCTCGCACAATCAACAATTTCATTGAAATTCGGTCGAGAATTTGATTGTTCAAGAAACTTCATTGACACCACAATATGGCTCTTGCAGCTCTTGGAGGCAAAGGTGAGGAAACTGGAGCAGTTGCTGCGACTGAAGGAGCACAAGATTCAAGTGCTCAGTGGCAAGGTTCCCAAGCAAAATGGTCGAAGCTAGGGCTGTATTGCAAACAGACCCTATGAGTTCCAGAGCATCTCGTTTCAAAGGGAATGTGCGTTTTCGAGTGTCCCAAATTTTGCAGCTCCAGTTTGATAGCTGCTGCAGGAGAGGATTGATTGTTGGACGGTTGTTATTACTCTAGAGGGCTCTGTTTTTTCATCTTTTCTAATGCCAGAGTATTAAATCCAAGAGGGCTATAGGTACCAAATGTAGGAATGGTACAAGGCAGAAAGTTGAGGGAGAAACAATTTTTTTGGACGGAATGGAGATCCCTCTACGACAGTGTAAAATTGTTACGAAATATATATTTTTTAATCTTTTCTACAACAATGATGGTGGTCTCTGATATTTTGCATCTCAGCATCATTTAAGGGTTAAAATGAGACTTGTCTCTTGCTTTCTTCTCAAAATAAATGTAATAATTTATTCTCTGAATCTTCTTCATTTCTATTCACACTGTCCAAAACATTCTTAGAGGCATGGAGTTACTCCTCTACTTGGTTTGTGAAAAATATTGTCCGGATTGATGAAAGTAGGCAATGTAATCTATGTAAGGTAACTACACCTAAAATTGCACAAATAAGCTTGGATCTTGTTGGTCATTAGAAGGGGGGTTTAGATTGTCTTGGAATACATTTTTTGGACATTGTATGAATAAACAACAAATTGTGAAAGTGCTCAAAAATAGGTGTTTCTAAAACCAACCATAGACTCTCATGAATAGTGGGAGTACATTTTAGACTAGAATCTGTAGTGATTGGTTTTAGAAGGCAGTCAAAAATTAGGTGTGGTTACCTCAAATGAGCATATACTGATTTGTTGATGGATTATTGAGGACAGTCAAATTAGGGTTTCGGAAAAAATTGTATCAGGATCTTTTACTAAGTGAAAAAATCATGAGGATTTGAAAAAAAAGATTCGTACCGGTACACTCAGATTTTCAAATTCTGAAGAAGAAAAAAAAGGATTGATGTCAAAAAAGGATTGATTTCCTTCAGCTGTTTGCAGGTCAAGAATCTCATTTAAAAAAAAATTCATTTTCTAAAGTGAAAGTTTACAATGGTAGTTTGCATGAATGACTGCTGCACTGAGATGGCAAATGGGTATATGGGGTGGAAGAAAAATGATGCTACACGTTTGATGTTACCACCATCGTTGGAACCCAGTTCGGTACCTGCCCAACCAACATTTCCCCAAAATTATAACAAAAAAAATTAGTAAGAAACATATTCCCAATAACAATGAAATAAAATGAAATAAAATGGAATGGACCAGAAAGATAATGCTTGAGAGCCAAGAGGCTCAAGAGCATTATGGGACATAATGTCAAGTATCACACAACGTCCATATTTGTACTTTTCACAAATCTAAGGATGTAGAAAGAGGGTCTGTGTTATGGGTTATAATGTGATGGGTTATAATGTGATTATCCAATGGAATGGTGACAAATCTACCTTGAAAATCAGACTTGGCATTGTGATTCACTCTCAGCTACCTTGAAAACTAGACTTGGCATTATAATTCATTAGATGTTTACACTTTGAAAACTAGACTTGGCATTATGATTCATTAGATGTTTACACTAATTGTTAAGCTAAATATGTAAATGTGTGTAAGCCCTCTCAAAATTAAGCAAGGGTTTTCAAACCACTCCCATATCTCACCCATCTATTCCAACCACTCACAAAAAAAAATTGCAAGACACTCTTTGTAGTACTCCCTCCATCCCCAAATGATTGTCCACTTTGAATGTCATGTTTTTTTAAGTAGGTCAAAAGATGAGTAGGTCCAAAAAAATGCTTCCTTGAGGCTAATTTCATCTACGTTGCAACGAACATGTGCAATGCTCTTCATTGATTCTAGTGATATAAAATTTGGAATCTTTCTTAATTATGTTTTTCACAAGATGGTCAATGAAACTGGCTCAAAAAAATATCAAACAAAATCATGGTGGACAATCATTTTGGGACAGAGGGAGGGAAATATTAGTTAAGTGAAACCTTTCATGGTCTTATACCAAAGTCTGCACTTTTTCAAAAAGAGCTGGTGTGAATGTCCCATAATGAGAACAAACGAAGACAGTAGCATCATACCAGGATTGATTTTGAACTTGAGAGTGTTGGGTCGCCGCCTGGATATAAATTTGATAGGATGGTCCATACTAGGCTTGTGTCGATCGGTAGCTGATATCAACTGCAACCCCCACACAGCATACTCAGTTCAGCATTGGAATGAACCCTAAAACCCTAAACCCTACAAACCCTAAACCCTACACCCTACACCACAGAATGCACCTTTGGGGAGAAAGACGGTCACTAATGTACTGTACAGGTCGTTAAAGACGATCTTCCCAGGCACTCACTCTATCATGTAACCAAGAGCAGTAACCAAGACATTAAATGACAAGACAAAATCTGATTGTTGAAAAGCCAAACCTTCTCATCATAATGAAAGAGATACTGGTCGAAATAAGGTGACGGACTATGGGATTGGGAGTTGTGGGGGAGAGAGGCCAATGTTCTTCTCACCACCTGCACAGAGCAGAGAATTTTTTTTTTTCTGAAGTCAGTCCTTACGCTGCATGAAATGGGAAAAAGCTTTATGCTAGTAACAGAAACAGATTAGATCAGAGATATAATTGATTTGGGGGGTTTAGGGTTTCACAAGAAGAAGCAGCAACAACCTTGGGAGTACAACAACAACAAGTCTAAAAAAATAATCGGTATTTCTTTATGACACCTAATAACGCATAAGGGTTAATAAGTGCCTAATCCACCTCATAGAGATAGGTTGAAACTTTGTTATCTCAAATATGATTTAGCATGCAGCATCAGTACCATGTAAGTGGGGCACCCTCTTCATGCTCATTTTCGAATGGTGTAAAAGTCTACATTGAAACAAAAAAAGAGAGGGAGAGAACAAAAACAAAAACACTTGCACCAGTCAAGGAGTGGGTTTTCTTGTGATTTCAAGTAGGGGTTTAAAAGATATTTTACCTGCGAGTAGGCACCAGCTTTGCTCGTCGTGCTAGCTGCCTTCTGCTTCTGCAGCTGCTCTCGAGCAAAGGAATTGTTTGAATAACTAGAAATAAAATTCATGTACAAAGGGTATTGTGGGGCCATTCTGAAGTGATCGCAGTATCGCTCAACACACTGCAGAAGCTCCTCTGACGAGTTCTGTTCCAGAACACAATAAACACCACCAGCTCAGCAACAGCAACAGCAACAGCAACAGCAAAAGCTACGTAAGTTCCCTGAACTAGAGCTGATATGTTGATGCGGGCGATGTTAAAAAAGAAGCGCAAAAAAAAGGGACCTACTTCAGCATAGGCGACCTCTAGTGTGTACCTGATAAAAGCCAAGCATGTCTGTGGTTTCCATATTATAGACTGCCAGAAATGCAGTTTGATTGGAGGCTTCTGCATTTCGTGACACCTGCATTAACAACCCCCATGGCTGACTGTAAGACCAAAAAAACATACATATATGCATGAAGAAAAAAAATAGGAAAACATGGAACAGGGGTGGTAGCTCTATAATGGTGACAGCAGTAAACAAACTGGTTAAGAAGACCCTTCCAGATGAAGAGACGAATGGGTGATCAAGCAAAACACAAGAATTGAAACTCAGGAATTGAAACTCAGCAATGGTACTCACCAAACCGTCTGCGCTCCCAAACTTAATAAGAAGGTGACAGCGATCCAAAAACTGAACCTATCATTACACTGGCGCAGATTAGGCTGGAAGCTCTATCTATCCCCCAATATATACATCCGAGTGGCTAAATACAAACACTACGTAGACTTAATATTAAAGTAACGATAAGCGAGAGGGGAAGAAAAAAAGGAGAAATCGCAGAAAGCGAAAAGGAAAACAAACAAACACAACATAAACCTCGTAAATAGATAACTAACAACACACAGCAATGAACCCCAAATCAACGACATCGCACTGGGATCAGCCCATTCAGTGGACTATGCTCACCAAGCTGGGAACGTAAAACATCTACATACCTTCCACATCACCAGATCCGCATAGTGTTGAAAGTGATAATAAAACCTCTTCAGTCGCTGCGCCTTCTGCTTCCAAACAGAAACCAAATTCATCGTCATCAAAGCTGTGCAAAAAAACATATCTAAGAGTAGAGAATACTGAAGCGGTTAGGAACTTGATCCAATCCGACACTCTAACCCCTTTAACCAACAGCAACTCGTCTATTTAAACACCGAGTTGACCTTCAATTAACAAGATGGATGTGGTCATGACGTGGGTGAATATCTGTGGCCAATGATCTTTGTAAATGGAAATGGGTCTGTCTGCTGTCCCTTCAATAGTGCTCTACACCCTCCCACTTTGAGTGATTGCATAAGAAATCATCCAAAATGCATTGAGTGAAAAAGCAAGTTGATCGCACAGGAGCTTGGCTCTTGTACCCGAAGTGATCTCTACAGTAAGTTCTATACTAATCTACACAATTATTAGAATGTTCGCAAATAGTGTCCTCTACCTTATGACAACAAATACTCCACTTCAGCGAAGCAAAACTCGTCATATCGACACAAACTCCAGAGGTAAAACGAACAAACACACGGTGTATCGACAACGTACCATGGCAGGATTTGTGTCGAAGTCCTGAATGTCCTGCAAGATGAACGACAATAATCGGTGCTTCAGCCCACCCAGCATCTGGCCACTACTCTGCGGTAGCAGCTCCTGGTCCTCAGCATGGGTGTTGTCCCCTCCCCTGCCAGACGGCCCTCCAGTGACGGTCGAGTCTACATCATCTCCGCCAGCAGCTGGTCTCGGGAAGAAAACGGAAGGCCCCGGCTCGTCCTGGGAGAGAGAGGACTCTGCTCGCCTCACCGAGCCCCCACTGAACATGGTCGGCATAGGGCGTGTGCGCGGAGCCCCTTCTTCGTTCGTTGCCACCGAGGGCTCCAAGGCATCCCTTGTGTCGCTGCTGCTACTGCTGCGGGAGCTGCTCCTGGAAGCACTCTCGTACGCGTGGTACTCCCCGCGGCCACCCGAACTCTCCAACCCTGTTGTACTACTGTCCGGGTGACGCCCAAACGTGTCCTCGTAGCTGCCGTACTCTCCACCCAGTCTTAAATGACGCCCGTGGTTGCTTCTCCCTTCCATGAAGCGCCACACATGCACGTTTTCAAGGTTGCCTGGGTTGGGGGGGGAAGGATTGCCATTGGGAAAGAGGCCTCGGAAGTAGCCGTCGTAGAGCGAGTCCAGGTCGGCAGCAAGCTGACTAGTTCCTGGGCGCTGAGAGGTGCCTGGGTCGCCAGCTCGATCTGGAGGTTGACATCTGCTACTTGCAAAAGCCTTGTTCCCCCAAAATTCCTTCCCTCGGGGAACTGCTGCGGAATCGGAGCCCGCAGCCCTTGCTTTTCGCTGGGTTGCCTGCTCCTGATAGTGAGCCTCTTCCTGTTTACGACGACAGCGAAAAAGTGAGAACGAGGCAGAATTGTTGGGAGTAGAAAGAAACACATGTAAAAACCACAACGACTGACTCAATTTCGAGGAGCTTCGACAATCAAAACTCAGGGTCACTTTACAAGACAGAGGTCAAATGATCATACTTGGGAACCTTATTACCTATCAAAAAAAATCTGTGTACACTAGAAGAAGAAGAAGAAGAAGAAGAAGAAGAGATGATAAACCTGAGATTGCGAGTTAAGAAGCAACTCGTCATCCTCCCGACAGAATTCCCCAATGGTTCGAATGTCCAGAAACAAGCCCCCGTCTCGGATTTGCTTGATATGAATCCTCTGAAACCGAACCGAGAGAATCGCCAGCAAGTCATCATGCAGAAAGACGCCTGCGTTGTGTGCCAGATGGATGTAATCATCCCGGAAGACGGATCTGGCCGTGATGACCCCGTCGTCCAACCGAACTATCAAAAAAGTGATCTTCTCCATGACCGGGACGCCTGCAACAGCCCCATTCGCTGCCGGCGCGTTGGGGTCCGGGACCGTGGAAGTGGCGAAGATGCCGTACAGATTATTCTCCGTCGACAGGAAGAAGTCCTTGCAAATGACTTCGTTGACTGCCGTGGCCAGAGGGATGCGGTGCAGCAGCGTGAAGTGGCTCTCGAACTTGCTGGCCCAGGAAGGAAGCTCCTCCACCGTCTCGGAATGGGAGGGGTAGGAGAGCCACAGGGGGCGGTAGAGAAGGAGGTCTTGGGAACTCCGACTGAAACACACCAGGTACTGCCCATCGTTGGTGAAGCGGCGCCACCACTGGTCCGGGCAGTCCACTTCGTACACCGTGTGGCTCGGGACTACATTTTCATAAAACCCTCGTGCACTATGTGTCTGCAAAAACCAAATCAAAAAGAGATGGGAACGCTCATGAGTGGTGATTTTCTCCGGGGTAAGGTAAGGTAGGGTAGTCTCTCTCTGTGTGCATTTGTGCAACCCCAATTAGTTGACATAGTTGAAATTCATGCGTAACACAATTCATGTCGATCTCTATGTATTTGCAAATGAGTTCGAAGAAACACGAAAACGTTTTCATAAAACCCCTCGTGCACTACTACGTGTCTGCAAAACCAAATCAAAATGATGGGAACGCTCATGAGTAACGATTTCTCCGGGTGAAGTAAATCTCTCTCTGTGCATTTTTTGCAACGCAATTCGAAATAGTTGACATTCATGCGTAACAACATGTCGAGCTCTATGTATTTGCAACTCAGTTAGAAACACGTAACATTGATCCGAATGACATATGATAGCAAGCCTTTGGAGTTTCCAAAACCAACCTTCACAGAACCTCTCTAACTTGCTCCATCCCCTAAATAAGAAAACAAGGTTTATAGGATTAAAACAGGAGAATTTATTTCGACATTATTGAATTTCCGTTGGGTCCAAATTCGTATCACCCAAACCAGAGAGAAGAGCATCGCATTCCTTCGTCAAAAGGTAGAATAATATTCGCTCAGTCAGTCCCCACAAGACCAACTCAAAACTGCCTAAAAAGTCTCAATTGAGCCATTCTAGCATTCCAGCTCAAAAAATCGCTGCAACCGCACCTTCAAAATCAACAAAACCTAGAAAAATTCAAGATCTTTCCCTCACACCACCTCAGACTTCACGTTCACATTCTAATTCCCTCAAAATTTAAGGTCTGCGCACCCGACAACCGTCACTAATTCCAACTTCACTGTCGTAAAACATACATACGCCATTATTATTGGATCATATCAAAGAGATTCCAGAGCACTTCATGACACCATATGAAAAAAAACTTGATGAATTTTCAAAGCACTGTCTCGAGGTCCACTAAAAAACCCTCTCCATAGACTCTCGTGTTTAGATTGTGTACAGCGTGTGCATCTAATCTAGGAGGTTTTTGTGTCGCTCTTTTGGTCCAAATGTAGGTAGGTATACCCATTTTGAACAGTGTTAATTCTAGGTGTACACATCCCTGACACCAGAATCCTCGTCCAATCCTTATAAAAAAAAAAAAAAAAACACCCCAAACCCAAACCCAAACCCAAACCCTAGAAACCAACCCCCCCTGTCGCACCTCCCTCCGCCACGAACCCCTAAACCCAATCCACCATCCACATCCACAACCGAAACCTTCCAAACCACCCAACAATTCCCAATTCACGACCGATTTTTTTCCACCAATTGGAACACACAGGGGAGAGAGAGAGAGGCGCGATCATCCTACATGAGTGTTGGGAGCGCCACAGCTGATTTGTCGGGAGAAAAGCCGATGCACAATGTTCTCACTCCGCTTCCACATTCATAAAGCTGGTGGAGCACAGCACCTGTGCTGCCCCAACAAACCCACACAGAGAGAGAAAACGAGAACGAGTAGGGGAGAGAAAAGGGGGAAGGGGGAAGGAAAGCCAACAAAACCGCCAACCAACACACACAATCCCAATCCCCTACACTAGAATTCAAGTGCTCCTCCTCCGATTCCGCGTGAATTCCAAACCCACACACACTATCACGAGTTGCACAGACATTTGCAAACCGGGATGCGAAGCTCAAGAAAGAAAGAAAGAAGAAGCTCTACAAGTTGGTATGAAGAGATTAAAGACGGAATCCAAGAGATTGGCAAGCGAGAGAGAGAAATGGGGACGGAAGCTCAGTCTGGGGGACGAAAGCTGGAATGGGGAATGGGAATGGAATCGCTGAAGGCGAGGAGGAGGAGCCACGTGAAAGCAGAGGAGGAGCAGGCCAGGCCAGGAAAGGCCAAGCCCAAAGGGGGGAGCTTGGGAGCAGGATTCTCTGCCAAAAAGAGCTCTGCTTATCTGCTCTTTTCTTTTTTTGGAGTTTTTTTTTTCTTTTAGGGGGACGGGGGGTTGAGAGTTGAGGGTGGGGCGTTCATTTTGAGTGGGGGTAAAAAAGGTGGGGGACAATTGAAATTTTTTTTAAGGAAAATGAAGGTAGGGAACAATTTTTTATTTATTTGTAAAGGTGGGGGACAATTTTAAATATTTAAAAATAAAAAAGGTGGGATACAAATTTTTTATTTATTTATAGGGGGCGCAATCTTTCCTTCTTTTGGAGTGTTTTTTTAGGGGGGTGCCGTGGGGTGAGAGTTGAAGGTGAGGCTATTCTTGGCATTCATTTTGAGTGGGGGTGAAAAAGGTGGGGGACATTTGAAAAAAAATTTAAGAAAAATGAAGGTAGGGAACAATTTTTTATTTATTTGTAAAGGTGGGGGACAATTTTAAATATTTAAAAAAAAAAAGGTGGGATACAAATTTTTTATTTATTTATAGGGGGACCAATTTTTCCTTCTTTTGGAGAGTTTTTTTAGGGGGGTGCCGTGGGGTGAGAGTTGAGGGTGAGGCTATTCTTGGCATTCATTTTGAGTGGGGGTGAAAAAGGTAGGGGACAATTGAAAAAAAATTTAAGAAAAATGAAGGTAGGGAACAATTTTTTATTTATTTGTAAAGGTGCGGTACAATTTTAAATATTTTAAAAAGAAGGTGGGACACAATTTTTTATTTATTTATAGGGGGCCCAATCTTTTCTTTTTTTGGAGTGTTTTTTTAGGGGGGTGGGTTGAGAGTTGAGGGTGGGGCAATTCTTGGCATTCATTTTGAGTGGGGTGAAAAAGGTGGGGGACGATTGAAAAAAAATTTAAGAAAAAAAAGGTAGGGGATGATTTTTAATTTACCTGTAAAGGTCGGGTACAATTTTTTTTTAAATTTAAAAAGGTGGGACACAATTTTTTATTTATTTATAGGGGGTCTAATCTTTCCTTCTTTTGGAGTGTTTTTTTAGGGGGGGTTGAGAGTTGAGAGTGGGGCAATTCTTGGCATTCATCTTGAATGGGGGTGAAAAAGGTGGGGGACAATTGAATTTTTTTAAGAAAAATGAAGGTAGGGGACAATTTCTTATTTATTTGTAAAGGTTGGGTACAATTTTAAAATCTTTTTAAAAAGGTGGGACACAATTTTTTATTTATTTATAGGGGGCCCAATCTTTCCTTCTTTTGGAGTGTTTTTTTAGGGGGGGTTGAGAGTTGAGAGTGGGGCAATTCTTGGCATTCATCTTGAATGGGGGTGAAAAAGGTGGGGGACAATTGAATTTCTTTTTAAAAATAAAGGTAGGAAAAATCTCTTTATATATTTGTAAAAGTGGGGTACATTTTAAAAAAAATTAAAAGATGGGGTATAATTTTTTGTTTATTTGTAAGAAGTTAGGGAAAATTAAAAATTAAAAATCAATGGGACCCAATTTTTTATTTATTTGTAGGGGGGACAATCTTTCCTTCTTTTGGAGTGTTTTTTAGGGGGCTTTGAGAGTTGAGAGTGGGATAATTCTTGGCATTCATTTGAATGGGGGTAAAAAGGTGGGGGACAATTGAAATGATTATTTTTTAAAAGGTAGGGGATCATTTTTATGTATTTATAAATGTGGAGGTACAATTAAAAAAAATTAAAAAAAAGGTGGGATACAATTTTTTAATTTATTTGTAAAAGTGGGGTACGTTTAAAAATTAATGAAAAGGCATCTTGGCCTTTATCTTTATCTTATATAGGTAAGCGGAAATCTTCAAGTGGATTTTCAACCAAAATAGGAATTTATTAGATTCCTTGAAATTTTTTTAGAACGAAATTTATTCTCTTAAAACCCTCTATTAGGTGATAGCAAAAAAAACATACGATTTATTCTATTATTTGTACTTGGCATTTCAGATGCACTAGCATTAGGTGAGATTGGGGGGTGGGGGTGGGGTGGAGGGCCATTTCGGGCATGTTCCTAGCTCTGTTCCCCCTAGTCTTTTCAAACTCCGGTGTCAGACTTTTATTTTTTGAAAAAAATAAAAAAAAATAAAATGAAATTTTAAGTCTTTAAAATGATACACAAAGTTTTTTGTTTTTTTGTTTTTTTGTTTTTGTTTTTGTTTTCTGAAAAAACTAACCTAACAGTCTCTCGGCCAGGTCAGCACAAGTGGGGAACGACGGGTTTTAGCGGTTCTTAGGTGGGTTTCAAATTGGGAACTCATAGCCCTCCCAAGCAGCCAAAACACATGTAATGATATATTAACCTCTGAATGCTCAAGGCACCAAAATTTGGTGTTTGCAAAACTTTGAAGTTAAATAAAACCTAGCCAAGTTGCTATTTTTTGAAGTTTGTATTTTTGGAAAGTTCTTCTTGAAGTCTAGTTTTAGCATCAAAAATCCGATCCTGAAAAGAAATGATAGTGATTTTTCCTATTCAAGATTTTGTGCAAGGGTATCCATTGCAATCTTGACTTCCTATAGTGTTGACCCCATGTTATCTAATAAAATGACTCTAGATGGTTGCAAGAAACACATTTACTATTGTTGTTTAATAAACACTTATATTAATGTTACATTTTCTTAGAAGAGTGTGATAGTGATTGTGAAATAGAAGACAGTCTAAATTTCCAAAATTGCAAAGTTGCAATACTAAATGTAAGTTAGATTTAAAATATAATGATGGCTTTTAAACTAAAATTGCAAGATGTGATCCATAGATGATACCATACTCTTTAGATCTAATACTAAATAAATCAATGTTAGCTTTATCAATCAAATTTTAAACTAGAGCTAAAAAATTCCATCTAAAAGTAATTATAGATTGTCTACTTGTAATTTTCAAGAGAATTTATATCTTTTTAATTAATTATTTTAAATACTAATAATTAATTTAAAGATTAAGATTTTATTTTTAATTCAAATCATATTTTAAAAGTCTTTTTTTGAACTAGAAAAGTAATTTGTAAAGGTGAAATATTCTTGAACATTTGAACTATAAAAAAATATGCAAATCAAAGTCTTAAAAGCCCTATAACATACAAACTTTAGAAAATTTATCTAAGAATCTACAAATAATTATATAGATGAAAAAATCTATAATTTGTATGCATTTGGGTTGATCAATTGTTCAAATTTTGAACACATGGTCTATATGGGTTTAAAAGCCTACTTGGAATTTTATTAGTGCTTTGTGATTGACTTTGAATGCATTGTTTAGTTATTAATATGTATGGTTGTGGACTTGTGGTGGTAAATCAAACAATTGAATGGTGTCTAGAAGGTAATCGAGCCAAGGTATCTTCAAAGGTTACACAATTGGATATCACATGCATGTACAGAAAACTATGAAGCCTAACTTTTATCGTGATCAACCCAATACACTCTTTTACTTCTTCTTCAATTACTTCTTCCATGCATCTGCTTAAAAGTGAGGGATATGATTGCTTAAAAGTGAGAGATCTCACTAAATGTTTGTACAGATCTCTTGATGTTTTGCATTATCTTCTTATAACTATTTTTCCTATTATTAATTTTGGACTTTCAAAAGTTTAAAAGTAGTTAAATGTGACATTTTGGGGAGGAAAAATACAGTAAGAAAATTGTATGAGAAAAATGTGAATCTCATGAAATATAAGCACCTACCAAAGTTTAATTCATTACTTGATCAAAAAAATGTCAAATTAAACTTTGCCATAGATGTCCTTTCTAAGGTTTTTTCATCTCATTTGCAAGAAAAAAACCTTACCACTTTTTCCAAACTCAATTTTCATGTATTTATACTTGACTCAAACATTATACTTTTGGAATTTTAATGCAATCACCATCATTTTTGGTCATTGTGATTTTTCTTTCTTGATTTCACTTACAACTGCTGAAACTTGCCTCCATCCAATTCAAACTTTACTCAAGAAAAAACTCAAGTCACTTAAGGTGTTTGCCCTCCAAACCCTAAAATCCTAAAATCACAATCTTTTTTAATAGAGTCACATGTCACGCCTCAAGCTTGGACTTTCTTGTACAATAGATCCTTTTAACCCCTAAATGCCCATAGTCTTTTTTGAGCTTCTTAGTATTTTTTTAAAATTAAAATTAAAATTAAAATTAAATTAATAAACTATACCAATTTTTTTTCAATTGTAACCATATGAATTCAAATTAAACATGTTAAAGATCACATAGAAAAAGAAAACACAACAAAATCACTTAAGGATTGAAAGATTATAATATTTGATCATGAGGATGTTAAAATTATGAAAGTGATTTTAAAGTCTTGCAATCCTCTTTTCACATGTCAAATCTAAAATTGAAATCACCATAGAAATATGAGGTTAAAGGTTATAACATGCATAACCCCAATTAACTTCGAACTTTTCAAAATCTACTCTACAATTCTAAAAGTGAATTTCTAATGTGATTTTTCCTCAAAGATCTAATTTATTTGAAGCTCATTTCCAAGAGCTCTTAACATTAGAAAATCAAGATTTGCAATAGACACCATTGCACAAAATCTTGAATAGAAAAAATCATAATCATTCATTTTCAAAATCAGATTTTTGATGCTAAAACTAGACTTCAAAAAGAATTTGTCAAAAAAAAATACTAAAAATAGTAATTTGATGAGGTTTTATTTAACTTCAAAGTTTTGCTGACACCAAATTTGGTACTTTAGGCATTTAGAGGTTAGATAAGAGATATAGAATGAGTAGGTTGACTTCTATAGTTGTAGAGGTTTAGACACTCAACAATTTATATCATAGCAACGATGTTCATCTTTGATGACCAAGAAATTCTTGGATACAGAGCACTTGTTGGTGTAAATGTGGAATTTTTTTGTAAGTCATTGGAATGGTTTTGCTATTGACTTTGCATAAACAAAGACCCCATGTACTCAATTTGTATGCATTTTAGGATTTTTTGCACAAACAAAGAATTTTAAGATAGTTTCAACAACATTCCAAAAGTATGCAAATTGTTACAAAGCCTTGAAGATGATTCCTTAAAACTACAATAAAACACTCCACCAAATCACATAACCTTAACATTATAAGCACTTCTTAATAAATAATATTGCACCTAGTATGTCAAGAAGTGAGACATCATGTGGTCTCCTTAGGGTTTGTTAAATGGTCTATAAATGAAGAAATAGGGATGTTATAGAAACCACTAAACTTGTTTACTTTGTGTCCCTCATAACTTGTTTGAATGTGTCCCTTAAAGATCCTTTGATGTTTATTGCCTATTTTTTCTTGACTCTTTCTCCTTGAACTTGCTTGATGTATCTTCTAAGGTATTTGTAGGAAATAAAAAATTTACTAAAAATACATATATTTACTAAAAATCTACATAAAGGTCATTACTAATATCTTATCTCTAGTAGGACTATACTTTAAAACACACTTAAAACACCCCTTTCTCTTATAGTGTATGATTGTCTTTATGCCCACAAAGTAGTTCCCATTCCAACCTTTTGGGGGGTATTTTTGCCATACATTTAATCTTTAGGTCTCTTAGTATGTACCCTTGTCTTGTTTCCATGAACTTGTTGTGTTATTGAATTTGTAACCTATTGGACTTCTTCTTTTGATTGTGGAGAAAATGACATTCTAGTACCTTAATGACTAATTGAACCCTTCAAGCTTGCCCATGCAAAAGAGGCCTATACTCTACACTAGTGTTGAATTCAGGTCAACTCTAAACTTATTTTATTGCCTGTTTCCTATGTATATTGTTGTAATGTACATAGGTCATTTAATTACTCGTTCAAAGTAGGCATTTATAGTGTGATGTGTATGTGTAGTATTGTGTGTTCATGTTGGATTCTTGCACTACAACAAAAGTAGTGTTTTAAGACTACAAAATATAAATGTAGTGAGTCATAAAATCCTTGAGATAAAATCAAAAAACATGATTGACTGAGAAATCACTGTAGATGATTCACAATATGACTGGATCTAGTCATTACCAATGAGTCACTTCGGACATGAGTCATATTGGCAATCATATGGGTTTGGGGGTATAATTAGCCATAATTACTTATATTTTGTCAATGTGGCATATACATTGATTATCCTTGGGGGCTTGAATTTTCCTTAGGCTACTTGGGCAAAGAAAAAAAGTCCTATGTGGCATATGAATCCATATAGTTATATATTTTGCTAATGTACAATGTGACTACGGTCAATCATATTTTGGTTGACATGGAATATGACTACAGTGAGTCATTTATTTTTGTTGATGTGGAATATAACTCTTGTGAGTCATGTTTTTTAACTATGTTTTCAAAATAGTTTTAATTATAAGCTACAATCACATTTTCCGTGCATTTTAAATAGACATGACACATTGATCATACATCAAAATTATTTAATCCTTGAAGGAACAAAATTGTATTTTTTGTCAACATAGTGATTTGGGGCAACTCACTACGAATGGAATTTTTCTTTTTTTTCTTTGAAAATTTCCACACAACATGTGCCCATGGAGTAGATTTAAGGCCCAAAATTTTTCATAACTTTTGATTACATGAATCAAAAGTTATTGCATGATATGTAATTTTCAATGCTTGGTAGGCAGTCCAAAAATTTCTTATAAAATCACTTTTTTCAAAAATAAAAATTTGAAATTGTTTATCTAGATTTATATGTACGTTGAAAGCTTTGAATCATTCCATTTTGATTTACGAGATGAAAATTATGAAGTGTTCTAGTTTGCAGGTAGTTATGGATTCCCTACTCAAAAATAAACTTTGGAGTCCTTTATTAAACTCAATTTTTAATATTCTTTGAAAAAAATAAAAATATATGATGTAGATTGTTTATTACTACATTATTGCCATTGGGATGGAAATTTTTCAAAGAATTTAGTGTTTGCATCACTTTGTAGTTTGTACTTCTTTCTACTTACTATTTTTTTCCTATATGTTGTGCAATTCCAAATGATCTAAAATTTTTCAAGCATGTAGCCAAAATGAATTGAGGAACGAATCCAAAGAGTAACCACCATTTTGGATATTTTTTCATACAAATGTGACCTTGTGAAGTGCAGCTGCCCGTATTTTCACAGGGCCAAAAGAATGATTTTTGTCACTTCAAACGCTAATATCTTGCAATATATCTACATGGTGGAAAATTTTGAATTTTTTTTCACATCTTTTCAAACTATTTTACTACAAGATCCTATGGTTCTATGTGTCCAAAAATGTTTTTCACTTAAAATTTAAGATTTAAGGGTTTAAAGAAAGCTACATACAAATCATTACCACTACAAAAGCTCCATGTTGATCTAGACCCAATCATAAATCTTTATGACAATTGTTAGTCATGGTATACAATTTGCCTATCTTGACTTGCCAGTGGTACATTATTGCTTGCCTTGGTCTTTCTCTAGCTCATTTTAATAACCATCTTCTCCAATTCTTTCACTACTAGCTATGGTGATTCTATTATTTCCTACTTAGAGCTTTAAATATCACACCAAGGTTGTTCCTAGCATGCACTTGAGAAAGTTTATTTTGTAGGCCCTATCTATTGTGTGTTTTTTAGTAGGGCAAAATTTTTTGTTGCTTGCATTGCAATTTCTTGGGCTTTATATAGAACTCACTTTTTGGACTTCGTTGTAGCCTTGTCTAGTACCCACTACAAAACTTTTACATTAACAAATTTACCTTATGGTAGATTTGAAAGGATTCTTGTCAATCTAATATACATATCCTCTTATGAATCTTATCAATTGTCAATGCCTTGGAGCTTTTTCCTCAGATTCTACACAATATTTTTACTCTCAATCAAATTCATAATCTTAATTGTAGGCATTTAATTTGGAGATTATGAAGCTAATTTCTCTTTCTCTTCTCTTTCTCTCTCAAAAAAGAGGTTCCTAATCTTTGTCTTCACAATATTCTTCATTTAAAGGATCGACACTATCATACTATAAGCACTCCATGTCAAATTTATCACCACTTGAATTATCATTGTTCAAAGGTTGATATCTTTCCTTCCCCTTTCAACTCACTATTCTATGAATGTGCTACTAGAAATGAATGTAAATCAAAGCCAAAATAATAAAACTTGCAAAATTTAACTATCATTGTGCATTTGAAAAATATCCAATATTCTTGTCCTAATGCTCTAATCCGTATGTAGTTCAAACCATTTGAAAATCTATTAGTTGATATTTCTGTAATTACAATATAACAAATCTCAATTGCAAATCTTATTTATTCAATTGTATAATTAAATTCAATAAGTCACTATAGCTTCAACTTGGCCAAATCTTATTCTATTAAATCATAGCCTTAATGACATTTGATCCATCCCAAAGCTTATGTTTGAGCATTATTTCATCCAATGATACTATTCTATAATTGAAATTCTAAACCTATCATGTTTATTGTGGTTATGCATAAAACCATCTTGCAAATGGAAGATATTGTAGATGAGGGCATCCGATGACAAATGGTGATGGACTAATGTACCTTATTGTATACTTGAATTCATGAACCTACATAAGTGATAATTATGTTACAATCTTTGTTGAGAGGGAGAATCATTTTTAATTAGTGGTCTACGATGTTCTATTTTGCAGAACTAAAGTATGAAGAGTCAAAGATGTAGGGGATAATATCTGATATTTATGATTGATGTCAAGTGAGTAGAAAAATTGCAAATGAAGATAAGGATGTTGAATGAGGGAGCTAGGTAAATTGTAGGGTAGGTAGGTTATCTTCTATGATTAATGAACATGTTTGATTGTAGATATAAGGGAATGTTTAGTATAGGTCTAGTAGGGAGGAAGTATTTGGTTGTTTCTGATTTATACTTGCATAGTAATATGTAGGTAGATTATTTTACAACAATGTTACTTATATTGGAAAGGGTGTCAAATAAATAAACAAGTGGCAAATTGCAAATATCCCTAACCAAAGAAATATGACTTACTTGTGCGCTTTTCTTTTCATGTGATGTTTAGCACAATCTTCTATTTGATTATTGTATATAAAAAAAATCCTACTTGACAATCTTAGAATGCTATTATTATTAAATATCCACATGCCACAATTTGACTAGACATTGGGAACCAATGAGAACTTTCTACTGAAAATTCACCAATGAAGTTTGCAAATTGCTTTACAATTGATATTGATTGCCAGATAGTCAACCATTCAAAATATTGTTGTTTTGAATGATTGGAATAAAATGTGGTTTTAACAAGGAACAACATGAGCATTGCATATTTTAATTAATTTAGCTTTGCATTGATTTTAAATTATTCCAAGAGTATAAATTCCTACAAATTTAAAGTGCATTTCTAATCACATCATGCATGCTAGCATACTATTGGCAGGAGAAATGGAAGGTTTACATCATACAATTGACAAGGAAAAGAAAAAGAAGCCTAGAAACTCTTTTAGAAACAATGCATCACATTTTAGGAAATAAAAAAATATGCACCTAATTTTGTTGTACAATCAGTGCACTTTGCTAAGTGCAAAAATTACAAATTGCGTGTCTAGTTTTAAATGATAAATTCTTGAAAATGACATACCAACATACCACTACATCTCAAACTTAAGGATAGACATATTGTTAACAATTATTGTGCGGTTATCGTTGTTTCATGGGTTCGTACCATAATCACATTGACTTAGTGTATTTTTATGCACTGAATTTGTGCAAAAACAATGAATATCAATAGTATATGGTTTATGTACTTTAACTATATGATTGTTGTGCAGTTTTGGCAGAACAATCATATAGTTAAAGTACATAAACCATATACTATTGATATTCATTGTTTTTGCACAAATTCAGTGCATAAAAATACACTAAGTCAATGTGATTATGGTACGAACCCATGAAACAACAATAATCGCACAATAATTGTTGCCAAATTGTAGGATCTAAACTTTGTAGTATACCATAAGTGTAGGGCAAGGTCACCACCTCTTTGCCATATAATAATTTTTTTTTCTTAGGAAGAATAAGGTTTGATAGATTTTAAGAATAGAAATTTTTTTTTTGTCAATATTCTTTTTTTCACTATACAATTTTAAAATTTTAAAAAATAAATTAATAATAATAATAATAATAACAACAATAATTTCCTTCAAAATTTTGGCATCTATTTTAATTTTTTTTTTTTTTTTCCAATGATGCATACAACTATGGTATTCTATGATATTGCTTTTTTTAGACTTTCATTTACTTATAAAATTTTTAATAATAAAATGTAGAAAGGACACTCCAAGGTCTTTGGGGGCAAGGACGTAAGAGAAGAAGAAGGGGCTTCGTTTCGCAAGTCTTGGGCTTCTCGCAGACTTCCGTTGTGTTCTCGTCTCCCCCTTTTCCCTTACCCTGGCTTACCCGCCCGTCTGTCCGTCGCCTCTTCTAGGGTTTGGTAGCAGCCATTTGTGTTTCATCTCGGTGTGTCGCCCGGCCTTGCGGTTGCACGGCGGAGCGCCTAATTTTCCTCCTTCCGTCGCCGCCATCATGGAGTTCGACGAGTACGAGTATCTTGAGAAGATGACGGAAGCGAACGACACCGCTACGAAAGCCGCCAACAACAACAACACCAATAGCAGCCATGTAACAAGCGAAGTGGGCAACAACAACAATAACAACAACAACAACGGGAACGATCGCGACAGTCGCCGCAACTCCAGTTACAAGCGCCGCAGCGGCGACACCAGCGACGTCCACGACCACCGCAACAGCAAGCGCACACGCGCGGAGGACGATGAGAGGGAGAAGGAGCGGGGCGGGGGGGAGAAAGAACGGGATCGTTCTTCCAGGAGTGTGCGGGGGGATCATGGTGAGGACAGGGGCCAGGAGAAGGAGAAGGAGCGGGGGAGTAGAAGCAGCAGGTCGGACAAGGGGAGAGAGAAAGGAGGGGAGGTGGAGAAGGAGGCGTCCAGACAGCGGGAGGGGAGGGAAGGGAGTGTGAAGAAGAGCGGCGAGAAGCCGCGGTCACGGGAGAAGGAGCGCGAGAGAGATAAGGAAAAGGAGAAAGAGAGGGACAGGTCGCGGGATCGGCATCGCAGCAGGGATAAGGATCGCGAGCGGGAGCGCGAGAAGGAGCGGGAGAGGGAAAAGGAGAGGGAGAAGGAACGAGAGAGAGAAAGAGAACGGGAGAAAGAGCGCGAACGAGAGCACCGGTATTGTTTTTGGCACTTGCAGCTCGTTTATGAATGGACCTTGGAATGGAATGGAATAGCCATGATTTATTGCATACGTGTTATGAGCTCTTAAAATGTATCAGCTAGCTCTTCTGGTAATAGTTTTCAGTTTTGAACGAATGCCTCGGCAATTTTGTCTTCTCTCGATTGTTTAAAAACGCTCAGCGTTGCGGAGTCCGCAATGTCCATGATTCATTGCCCTAAACTTCTGTATGAGCTAGCTCTTTTGACAGTAGTTCTTGGTTTGTGGACTTCGCAGGAGACGGTCACGAGAGCTCAAGGAGCGTAAGGAGGAGCAGGTGGCGAATGAACCTGAGGCTGATCCTGAACGGGATCAGAGGACAGTTTTTGCGTATCAGGTGAATGGCGACTACCTTTTTCCCCTAATTTTGATTTGTACCGCTCTGCACTTCACTTAATTAAGAATAGCTGAGTTGATGAGGGTCATTCAATCACCACAATGTCGAGTATATGAGAGTTACAGGCTGTAACCGAGTTATTTCCAACCGTTATCACAGTTAGTGGTTGCTATGTACACATCGATATGTCGGTCACTCACCTCTTCTTGTGAGTAAATTTCTGTGTGAATGAGCGGCCTGCTTCATGCATAGATGTGTGGCAGTGACAATGGTGAATTACTACAAGTGTGTTGGTCTTCTTCTTTGTACCTTCCATAAACGAGCCCGAAGTTAGTACCCTGAGATGGAAGGGGACAATGTGAAGTCTTAAATGTTCAAAGATGTAGGTCCTCGTTTCTTCTGTTTAAGGCCTGCAGGTTACCCTGAAACTGATGGTAGTGGATTATCCCCACATGTAAATGCAGGACTCGATCTTTGTGACCCTGGGAATAATTTGCGCCAGTGGTCACATTGAGTTGAACTTAAGGAGTCCTTGCACCCAGGAGATTTTTTTTTAGGGGTACAGCAATGAGACCGAGGGGGATCTGGTCATGCAGGTTTATTCGATTGGTCAAATAATCTTATCTCTGCTTCAGGCAGTGTAAGCTCCCACTTCCTGTTGTGACTGCTTGAGAGCTTACAGGAACCTTTATTGCTACCTAAAGGTGCTAACCCGACAGTTACATGGAAGCGAAACCTGACCCCTCATGCTGGCCTGAGTTGTTACATTATAACTCTCCTGGCTTCCCTTGGGTTCCAGCAGTTGCTGTAATTGGCGAATACTTCTAACAGTGTCCGAAAGTTTCATTCGTAGACGGGGCTGTACATCCATGTGGAGTCAATTTTGAATGTAGTGATACTCACCTGTTTTCCACGATATTGAACTAATTGGGATGTCATTGTGTTTATGATGCAGATTTCTTTGAAAGCGGATGAGCGCGATGTTTACGATTTTTTCTCTCGGGCTGGAAAGGTGAGGCCTGACCTTTGTCATACCAGTTGGTCTAGTTGTCCTTTTGTAAGAGCAGAGCTACGGAACTTTAGTTTTGTAAAGCGCTGCGGTGAGGGGGTAAAACAAAGGCACACTCTCTCAAAGGTCATCAGCTACACGTATAGTGATGGTACTCGTGGTGTCTTTGCTAGTGCGTGTCTGCTTAGCAATTGATGTCTCATTTCATACCCGAAGTCACAAACTCTGATCTGGGTTTGTATGGAGAGAATGGTCGAAGGTTCACTAGGATGCTGTTGCTTTCTTACTCTGTAATCTTCTGTGGAACACAGAGAATTCCTTGATTACACAATGAGTATGAATCAAACCCTCTGCTTCTTTGCAGTGCACATACCTGAGTTTGCTTGCAATGAGGTCAGACTTGTGGCCTTCTTTGTGATTCTGGACCGGAGCTTGTGGTGAGCGCTAAACTGATTTACTTGCGTAAGTAGCTTCTTTGGGGCCCCTCCTCAGGTGTGAGGGGTTGTGATCCATGAGGATGTCAGTGTACTGTCAAAGTCCCATGGTTTGGATCCTTTTCTACTGGTACTCCTTTTCACTTTCCAGTGTAACAGATTCTGCTATGGTTTTTACTAACAGCTCATGTTTGTTAGGTGCGGGATGTCCGGCTAATCATGGACCGGAATTCGAGGCGTTCCAAAGGAGTTGGGTAAGATGTTCTCTGAACTTTTTGCGTCACTGATTTTCATTCGGTAACTTTTGATTAATGTCATATTTCTCCATGCGATGTTATTTCTCTAGAAGATGGTCGATGGATTAGTATTGCCGAACTTACCGCATGGTGATGCCTATTTCAGGTATATTGAGTTCTATGATGCCATGTCAGTCCCGATGGCTATAGCTTTGTCAGGCCAGCTGCTATTGAATCAACCGGTCATGGTAAAACCTTCTGAAGCTGAGAAGAATCTCGTACAGTCCACAACTGCGGTTCCAGGAGTTGCTGGTGGCTTCATTGGTCCATACTCAGGAGGTGCCCGCCGTCTTTATGTTGGGAATCTTCATTTCAACATGACAGAGGATCAGCTGCGTCAGGTAATATATTTTCAATCACTTGCTCCTGCATTGTTGGTATGAACCTCTTGTGTCTAGATCAGTGGGTGGTGTTTGCAAGGTTGATGCCAGTGATTGCGTGTGCATTGCGCTTGGAGTACTTTAATTTGACTTTTATTACTTTATTTTCGAAGGTTCTGGACGTGGACATCCACACGTGAATATTTCCTATCTGATTAAGTTCAGAGAGCTGGTCACTTAAAAAAAATGGTTACCATATGTAACGTCTATGGTGGTGTTCAATTTCTGATCTTTTTACTTAACATGGATTCTGTGTCATTTGTAACAGGTTTTTGAGCCTTTTGGACCCGTTGAGCTAGTGCAGCTACCTTCTGATCTCGAAACCGGACAAAGCAAAGGTTTTGGATTCGTGCAGGTAAGAATTTTCTGTCACATGTTCTATTGCATACCAGTTATCGCAATAGTATGTGGTTCTGCGATTCCTCACGCTGGGCCAGGGTATGTTTTTGAGGACTGGGTTTCATTTGTTTAGGTTCATTTGGTGTAGTTCATCAAATCCTATGAAACAATCAGTCATACTTCATACTCAGTATATGCTTGTTGGAACTTATCGCAGTATGCTAGACTGGAAGATGCCCGTGCTGCTCAACAAAGTCTAAATGGACTGGAGCTTGCAGGACGTCCTATTAAGGTTCAATCTACTTCCCGGGAACGATTTGATCTTTGCCTTCTCTGTGTTGGACAAACGGATAGGTTGGAATATGCTGTTTCCTTACTGTTCAATTATCTTATCGTATTTGACTGTTCAATTTATTTTCCTTCCAGGTGTCTGCAGTCTCTGACCAAATTGGCATGGAAGACATGGGCGTTCATCCTGGGGAACTTGACGATGATGAAGGCGGAGGCCTGGTGAGTACTTGATTTTGAACTTAGACTTCGTGCTTTATATTATTCTAGTTACTAACTAGCAATAGCCAACATCTATGGTTGTGGAAACCATCTCAGTAATAATCGTTTCTTGCGTGCAATGTTTTTTGCAGTCTTTGAATGCCCGTTCGAGAGCCCTCCTCATGCAGAAACTGGATCGGAGTGGAAGTGGAACTAGGTATTTTTATTTTCCCCTTACTGTATCTTCAAAGCTTATTTGCTAATGACCCAAGGTGTTGAACATCCTGGTGACTTGATTGTTGTTCCTGGGTGTTTTTTTTTGAATTGAAATTCAAACACGTTTCACTAACATTGAGATTTTGTGCACGTCAGCAATGCCCCTGCTCCTTTGCCTGCTACCTCAGCCCCAGCACTAGGCCTTCTTGGAACAGCTGTACCCCCTGCTGTTACTCCTTTAGTAAGGCCGCCTTTTTTTGTCCAGAATCCAATGCTTGTAGCAGGTGCAACTACCGGATTGGGGGCTGCTGCTCTTGGATCTCCTGGCCTTGTGGTTCCTCCTGTAGCTGGTGCAGTTGACGCAATTGGGCAGCCTAGTGAATATTTACTTCTAAAAAATATGTTTGACCCTACTAGCGAGGTTAGTTCTTCCCTTTTATGTTTCATGTCCTCTGTGGTCCAATTTGTTTAGCTTGTAAATTTTTTGATGTTTCGTTTTTAGACATGACACCTTGATTATGGTACTTTCTGTTCTTCAAGAATGTATGTTAAGTGGATGATTTGGTAGGTCCTCTACGATTATGCTAATAGTTGTCCCATTTTTTGGTGCGACACGAATTGGGCAGTCTGATCAGGACTTTGACCTCGATATCAAGGAGGATGTGCAAGAGGAATGCTCGAAGTTTGGTGCCGTAAAGCATATCTTCGTTGACAAGTAAGTCCGCTGGAATGTCCAAGTCTTTTCACTACTGTTCTCTGTCATATTACATGGATACCAAGAATTTTTGAACATATTTTACTGCTCATGTATTCATTATTATTCACACTGCTTTACAAACCAGGAATACAGAAGACTATTTATTGAGGGTCTGTATTCCAGTTTAAGTTATCTCGAGCTGAGAGTTTGGTTATTACAATTTTTCATGTGAGGAATGTTGACAACTCGATCTTAAATAGTTGCGATGTTTTATTCCGTTTTGGAATGTTGATACTCCCGACTGAGATGTTAGTTACCTTAGTAAGATAATACATCAGTATTAAAATTGGATTTTGGAGAAGGTGCCGAATCTAATTTCCTTGTTTTTCTTGTGCAGAAACAGCGCTGGTCATGTCTATCTCTGCTTTGATTCAATCTCTGCTGCCATGGCTGCTCAACGGGCTTTACATGGGCGATGGTTTGCTGGGAAAATGATCACAGCCACTTACATGGTGAGTTTGCTTATGGATACTTTTTCACACAACAGAGTTCGTTAACTGCCTCCGACTTAATTTTATCATGGGTTCTAATTTAGATTATTTCTTTGCAGAGTGCGGTCGCATACCAAACAAAGTTTCCAGAAAGCAGATGATTCAACGTGACCAATTGTTTTGGTGACTCGATTTTGACTGGCTTGGAGGATTGCCAATCTACCCACTCCTCCACAGCATGTACGGGGTTTTGAGTACTTTGCTGTGTCCACCAGAGTTGGGGCCCAAAAGAAAAGCACTGATGTCTGTCATCAAACTATCAAATATACTAGTTTCGCATAGCTACTTTGATGGTTGTGATTTTCTGCTTTTAAAATTTTCTTGCCAATCCGATTGGTTTATGAACTGAAATGTAGGTTAAGGGGATGAGGAATTTGGGGAGTACGACGACCTCCAGGTTTGTTGGTGGAAATTGTGTTTTTCAGTGTAGAGCCTTTTCTTTCAGTGAGGAACAAAAATGTTTCAAGTTTTCTATATTGAGGTTACAAATGTATTTTTCGTATGTTGAGCTGACTTTAGATATGATTAACCTTGTCTGTCTATTTGCTAGTTGAATTGTTTCTTTAGGTGTTTCAATGAACACCTAGGGTGGTTTTTAAAGGTTTTAGGATGTAGATTTGCAGTTCGTGAATTTTCTGCATTTCAGTCGAATTGTATCATGTAAGCTTTTGGAGATACCTCGTTGACTGCCGTCGAATCTTCTTGACAGGCAATCCTGGTGGTTCTCAACTCAAAGCCTTCAGCTGATCTTAGAGGAGTTACCCGGAACCTAGTTACTTCTTATTTCCTGAACAATTTTCTGTCTTTGAATTTCTGTCGATAGTGTTATTTCTCTCTAAAGCTTGTGCCTTATTTTTGTCCAGATCTAGACATTGATTCCTGGGCCAAGATGAATTATTTTAGGTGAACCATCCAAGTTTGGAAAGCACACCTCATTGATATGTCATCAGAATTGAAATTGAATTCATGGACCAGACTTGAGTGCAGACTTCCCTCATTGTCAGCAATTTTCCCAATTTTCGGAAGAAGCTTTGAGCTCTCCATGAGCGGTTTGTTGAAGCCTGACCATCTTGACTATACAAGCGGCATTCAGCAGGTAGCCCCATGAGCATGATGCACCATGTTCAGGATTTAACAAATTCTGCTTAACTATCTTATGGACGATCAACACAACCCTTTCAAGACATTTCAGGAAACCGCATCACCTTCCACTACACGTCAGCGTGCACTACCGTAATTCTAATTATAGTGTGATTTTGGTAAATCGGTCGTACCCACTAATTGGTTAAATCAGGGTACTGAGTGTCAGTTACAACAGGTCCCATTGGAAAAGCTGGCTTTGTATTGAAGGTCAGGAAGCTTTGAATACTAAGCTTAAGGTAAATGTGTTAGCAGCACCCTAAACCGCCAGCTTTTATGAGTGTGTCTATGTTATTAAGAGAAATCCAATCTAAATTGTTTTGTAAATTTTCAGCACTTGGGTAATATTATGTGAATTTATACATTTGAAAACATAGGGTACCGACTTATACTAGTACACTCAATTCTTAGCAATTCTTAGATTGTAGGAGATTTGCTTTCTAAGTGAAAAAAGTGGGTTATTTGACTCAAAATCCCTTTTAATGTGAGAATTCTTGTAGCTAAAAGTGTAAGGGGAAGAAAATTAGAAAACAAGAATTATGACGTTAGAGCATCCTTGCCTATGGCTTCCCTCTCTCTATTTAAATGATTTTCATCCAGATAGAGAAGAAAATTCCCCTATCTACATTCCATATCCCTAAAAATTTAGGGAAGGTGGGTTTGAATTTGCCAAATGGGATGAAAGATAGGGAACTCAAATGGAGTAAGCCCTAAATCACTTTTCACTTTTCCAACATAAATTGTGCTTTATTGATTCATAGGAGTACTATTTATTTGGCATTGTTACTATTTCTGTAGTTCACTTTTGACTTCTTTTTCTTTTAGTAATAAGTTTAAAATTTAAAGAAGATCTAGTGGGAATTTGTATTCCATATCCCTATTTGTGCTCCCCTTCATTTCAATGGAGATAGGGACATGGAAGATATTAGTGTGCTCCCCTTTATCTTGATGGAGATAAGAATAGGGAAGATATTAGTGGACATGCTCTTACTCTTCTACGATCCTTCTAGTTCATTTCATTTGGATATAATAAGGTGTTGAGTTTGAATGCCTCAGCTTTATAATACCATAATCCATACATTTAGGGACATGAAATATATAATGACAGTACATAATGTTGATTTTGGATGCATTTCATTTGGATATAATAAGGTACATAGAAGGTGTTGAATATGAATGCCTCAACTTTATAATACCATAATCCATACATTTAGGGATATGAAATATATAATGACAATACATAATGTTGATTTTTGATGCAAAGCATCACGACCTTTTTCAAAACTATATGCTAAAGATTTTAACGAAGATTTGATATTTTTTAATTAGATATGCATTTTATTGATTTGAAAAGTACTCAACTTCTTTACAGTAAAATCTTTGGGACACTTTTTTCTATAAATAGAATAAAATAGCTCATGCAATATGTTTTCTAACATGTACTAAGATAGGAGGTTCTTAAACCACTCATGCTCTAAAATCACTGAGTTCCTCAAATGTAGATTATTTATACATGTAGCTATTTCATTGTACCACCGATGTACAAATAGTGTACATTTCAGGAGGTAGGTAATTTTAAAGTCTTATGCCATTTCAACTTCAAACATTCACAATTAATTCCACAAAGCTCCAAAAAAAATTAAATGACTTGAATTAGATGCCAATTCCATTTAACTTTCAAAGAAAAGTTTATTGAAAAATATTCTAAAGAGTTTCACTTTCCCAAACTCAATTTCAGCTCTTAAATGGACCTTCACAAACCTCCTACCTTACTATATGCTTTCCATTCTAATACTATGGTATTTACTCACATATGCACTTTGTATTCTAATACTATAGCATTTGAATGCTTCTTAACCCCTCAAGGACCAAATTACATTTTTTAGCAATATATCAATTTTGAGAAACTCACTACAAATGAAGTTTGTTTTTAAAAAAAAATTCGCAACATGTACATAAGGAGTAGCTTTTAGGCTCACAAATTTTCATAACTTTTCACTACATGGTTAAAAGTTATTGAATGATATGTAATTTTCTTTGATTGTAAATAGCTTGGGTAACTCAAAACACTTTTTTTAGAAATAATGTTTTTTAAATTGGTACTCTAGATTTATGGAAAGCTTTGAATCATTCCATTTTGATTAATGTGATGAAAGTTATTAAGAGTTTTAGTTTGTTGGTAGTTATGGAATCTCTACACTAAAATAAACTTTGAAGTCCTTTGTTTAACTCAAATTTTAATATTTTTGGAAAAATATAAAATCATAGGATGTAGATTGTTTATTACAACATTACATTATAATTATTGGGATTGGCGTTTTTCAATTCCATAACTACATTCTCAACCGTTTAGTATTTTGAATAATTCTCTACTTCTTTCTACTTATTATTTTTTTCCTATATGTTGTACAATTCCAAATAGTTTAAATTTTTTAAGCATGTAAACTTGCCTCGAAGAATGAATATGAAGAATAACCACCATTTTGGATATTTTTTCATATGATTGTGGCCTTGTTAAGTGGAGCTACTTGATTTTTTGTAGAACCCCCAAAAGGATTTTTCATTGCAAAAAATTTGAACCCTGCAAAGGTTGCTAGTTTTGCACTCCCCTTGTGGGATTTTTTTTTTCCGGATCTGAAACGGCACTACTAGTGCCACATCAAATTGGATTTTTTTAAAATAAATAAATCTATATAATTCTTAAATTAATTAATTTTAAATTCTTCTAAAAACAAATTTAAAAAAAATTGTTCTGTACTTATACTTCAGAGGTGCCGAAAATCAAACATTTGCAATCCTTTAAAGGTTCAGATTTTTTGTAATGGTCCTTTCAAACACTAATATCTTTCAATCTACATGGTGGAAATTTGTGAAATCTTTTCCACATCTTCTAAAACCAGTGTTCTATAAGATCCTATGATTACATGTGTCCAAAAATGATTTTTCACTAAAATTTTGTTCTTGTACTAGAAATCATTACAAAGGATTTAGGGCAACGGGAGGGTTGTTTCAAGCCTATTTCCTTGTTGTTTCCAATGCATCTCAAGAACGTCACACTGTTGGTGATTTGAATTTTTTTTCTAAATTTTTTTTTTTAGTTTTTAAAATAAAAAAAAATTGAAAAAAAAATTCGTTTAAAAAATAAATAAATTTAGTGTCTTATGTGGCTGAAGTTCGACCACATCAGACAATTGACAACTGCAGTCAAGAAACAGTTGTTGGCCTTGTTCATTAACCACTAAAGACCTAATCAAATATTTATGGTTTATGCCCTACTTCATATACCATTTTCAAGTGGAATTTTGATTCCTTAAATTTTTTTTTTCCAGTGCAATCTAAAATGCATTGTCTTTCCATTTTTACAATCAAACAAAAATTATAAAGAAAATAGTGAAAAATATTTAATGTGATCTAAATTTGTATAATTTATTATTTGGAGAAAGTGATGATGCTTTCATCATTAAATTTTATGCTTTCTTTTAAGAATTTAAATGTAATTGCAATTTTGACCAATCATTTTAAAATTTGAAATGTTAAAGATACAAATTGCATTTTTAGTGAATTTTCAAGTTAAATCTTTAAAGTTCATTTGAAGTAGATTTGGAAATAATTTGAAAATTTTGAACCTCCAAATGCTTTCTACTCTTCATGCCTAACAATGTCTTCTTTGATGCAAACTTCAAAAACATTAAAGAACTTATATTTTTTTAATACATTTGTATTTGGTCCCAAACCCTTGGGCCTTGGGGTATTAAAATGCGATTTTCAACCATGTACCCTACATAATGAAGAGAATTAGTAGATGCTTGTTGTATGATGTCTCAAAATAAGATATTGAAATCAAAGGAATGTTTTAGGGAAGCTACTAATTCGACTTTGACCTATGTGAACTATTAGTTATTATATTTAGTACTTGCTACTCTTGGACCTCATTCAACTTTCTATGCAATTTTTTTTATTTGATTAAATAATGAAAGATCTCTAACATACCACATATACTTGTTGTTCAACAAATTGGAATCCTTTGAGTTAATTGTATGCTTACTAAATTCCAATACGTTAGGAGTCAAAGAATTAAAAGTGAAAAGATTACGGATTATAAAATGAACTCTGTAAGTCCCGATTTCGTCACCCGGGACTCATGCTTTGTTTTTTTTGGAATTTCATTGTTTTGAGTAAACTTTTATATACAAAAAACCCTAAAAAGAGTGTAGAACCAAAATAGGTATGTCACATGCCAATATAGCATTTGGTCATAATTCTAGTATTTCCTACAAATAATGACCTAATCCCGCATGTAAATAGGGTAGAAACCCATAAATTATAAATATTAAAC
This sequence comes from Rhytidiadelphus loreus, assembly GCA_947034895.1. Lineage (NCBI taxonomy): Eukaryota > Viridiplantae > Streptophyta > Bryopsida > Hypnales > Hylocomiaceae > Rhytidiadelphus > Rhytidiadelphus loreus. Next base: position 32,356,018 of record OX344761.1, read on the forward strand.
CTAAAATGTAGAAATTGCCCAAATTGCCTAAACCTGCTATGCATGAGGCATAGACTTGCTAAATTGGTCCAAGGGAACTATGTGAGAATCCTAGCAATGATTCCCAAAGAGAGGTTTCAGTTTTCCCATTCCATCGACGAAATAGTAGAAACCCCAAATGTTAGCTTGTAGGTGAAGAAAACTCAAGATGGACCGGCGAAGGGCATCTACGACATAAGTACGGTGATTTGGAGAGGGAATCATGCCCGGAGTCCAGCGGCGCAATTGATTCGCCAAGATTCCCCTTTCTGTGGAAGATTCCCTGTTCACCGGAATTTAAAGGAGATAGCAGGATTTGATTCTCCTTGTTCGAATGTGCAAAGTAAGAATATGAGCTTGCACATCTTTTGAGAACTCCATGAGAGGTTCCCCCAAAAGTCTCGGTTTTTTCTGATCATCCAAAGATCTTTGTCCGGGTAGTCAACCGCCAATTTTTACAACGGGAAATTCATAGGAATTACCCAAAGTGTAGAAAAATCTCACTAAAAATTAGCATAGCTTTTTTTATGTTAATAATGCGCTCCAACAAGTCTCAAGAAATTTTGATGGGGGAAGTATCAAAATTAAGATGATCCTCCCCAAATCGGCGAAATTAAAGATTAAATGCGGAGTTGACCGGCGTATCGGGAGCATGCGACATCGGAATGAAGTCAACTTAGGGTCTTTTCTTACTCCCTTATACCTACTTAGAAGCCTAGGCTAGTTACTTTTCACAAAAGAAATGAACTCCAAAAGTTGGGTTTTTACCCCATCTTTTGTACAAGTTGTACGCTAAAATTCCTTAGGTTTTTGAGGTAGGATTAAAGGGTGGAGGTCCTTTAGACTAAAAATGGCCTTTTGAAGCCATTGGCGCAATCCGTTTGTGATTTGAAGCATTTCTCCAAAAGTTAGAGTTTTGGACCAGCGAAGAAAGTAAAAAATTGAAGATTAGGTTGAAAATCTTAGTTGATAAGATTACGGCTTAGGAAATTGAGAGGGGGTGAGCCACCTTGAAAGAGTATATAAGGGCACCCATTCTCCTCTCAAACCAACCCTTAGGCTCATTTGAAGCCACCCCATTCTCGTTTGGGTCCATTAATTTGGACTTTGACCAATTTTCGGTCACGTTGCCAAACTCTTGTGGTTTTGGAGCATTTTTAGCTCCATTGTTGTTGTTTTTGAAGCTTCTTGAAGGACTTTGGGTCCCCTTCAAGACAAGCTCTTGTTTATTTGTATCTTTTGGTTGAATTTCTCTTGTATTTGGTTGTTTTTTGAAGGATTTTTGAATTGTTAAAGTTTTTGGAGGTTTTTTTTTGTACTAATCCTAGAGATCTTGCTCCTCCTAAGACCGGCAATGCCGCTTGGGGAGCCCTCTAGTGTCTTTTGAAGTTGTTTTATACTAACACATGTGCTAAATTAGTGTTTTGTTGGCTTATATTGCACTAACACATGTTCTAGTGATTTCTCTTGTACTAACAAGGTTATTTTTGTTGTTTCCAAATTTCCTTGTCCCATTCAGGATGGCGAAGCTTTGACTTTTCTTAGAGTAAATTTTCGTTAGTTTTTGTGGATTTTGTGAACTACGGCGAAGCTTTGACTTTGGCCCTTGTGGATTTTCTAGAGTTTTTTGAGAGTTTGTGAAAGACGGCGAAGCTTTGACTTCGTGGATAGTGAATTTGTTAGAAATTTTGTGATTTACCAAAAGACAACGAAGCTCTGACTTTGCCATCTCCCCCAAAACACTAGCATTTATTTCCAAAATCTCCCTAGAGTTTTAGAACAAAATTCACAACCGGGTGTGTTTTTCAACACATCAAGTTTAGTCTCCAAACGCTTGTTTGAAATTTCAAGTTTAGCCTCCAAAATTAGAGTCAAAACTCCCTTGATAGATGGAGAAGAAAGATGGAGAAGACTTAGGGACATTAGTATTGTATTTTCAGACTTTTTTAAGCCGTATGCAAAAACACTTAACTATTTCAAAATATGGCGAATGATGGAGAATTCGTAGGAGTGATGGACCACCTACTCGCCGAGTTTCAACCCGAGGTATGAATTTGAGTTCTTAAATTTCCTTTTTAACTTTCAAAAGTAGTATTTAGACATAAGAACCGAATTAGAGGATCAAGTCAGTCAGACTAGACTATTTCAATTCCAAATTTTTAGAGTAGTATCTTAAAGCTTTCTAGGAAGGTATCCATAGCTTTCTAGGAAGGTATCAAACGACTAATTTGGATCAAAATTGAAGAAGTTATGAATGGATGAAAAATAGGTAAGAATTTGGGTGACACAGAGTAGAGATCATCCAAATGACTTGAAATTAAAATCATAAATAGTAAATAGTAACTTAAGACAGTAGGTCAAATTTCAGAATTAATTGAATTAGGGAAGTATTTTAAAACACTGGATGAAGTTTTCAGGGTCCTTTTAGGACAAAACTTCATCCGCTCATAACTTTGGCTAGGAAGGTTGGATTTCGATGAATTTTATGTTTTTAGAAATGTCATAGCATGTACTTTAACTTGGGATAGCTAAATTTAGACTTTCTTTCACTTTGTCCAAAACCGCCGTAGCCAAGACCTTAGCAAGAATTCCAAGTTAGTAGCAATTTAGACACTTTCAGTTCGACTAGGTTTCGAAGGTTAATTTCAAAGTAGGAAATAGTAGAATTTAGGAAAAAAGATCCATTGCTTGGAAGGCACAATGGATTACCGCTAGTCACCCAAAGTCGAAATTAACCATAGAAACTAAGAGCCTAGTTGTGCTTGCAATTTTACCAAGGGTGGGTAAAAAAGCGCTCACAAACTCCTCTCTACATTTTGCATAATAGACAAAGTATTCCAATTCAAGCAAATGTTTTGTCAAAATTCCTTCTCATTCATCCAAAGCAACCCTTAAATCTTTAAAAGATGGAAAACTCTCTTTACAACCAATTCGGTGAAATTTATTTATATATTTGTATTCATGAATATATTCATAACAACAAGCACCCAAATAAAAAGTTTGTTCCATTAGATGAGATTTCAGGCCCAAAAAAGACTACAAGTTCTTGAAAGTTTCCAAACAACTAGGACTAATGAGAACTTTACCATATCAACAATCTGACATGTCAGAGCTCATGCTATGTCAGACAATATTAATTAATTAATATTTATAAATATTTTAAATAAAAAACAGTACTTAAATTTTAAATATTCAAACTAGCTCACATGACAGTGAATCTCGGGGAGGTCACTTAGAGTGTCCATTTGAAACCATGTGCGAACAAAACTTTGGACCCCCTATATACTTTTTGAATTTTAAATAAAACAAAATAAGAAAAATATGAATAGATTTTCCTACTTTGAAAGTTTATGTTTTGAATTATTGATATTTTTATTTGTTACTAATAATTAGTTACAAATTTTTGAAGTAAAAAGATACACTGCAGAACTGAAAAATAACTTTCACACCCCTATATTATATAAGAAAAAATTGTCTAAAAAATGAACAAAAAATTCTTAAAAATAACTCTCTATTAAAAGCTTATTTTGAGTTGAATATTGATTCAATGGTCATCTAAATGTGCTCTCTATAATTATTTGAGTTGAAAAACATGCCATTTTAGTTCATTTTCAACCTCTTCTAGAAATCATTTCATATTTGATTTGAGTTGGAAATTTTGGCAATAGAAATTTATAGTCATAATTAAACAATGGTCAAAATTTTAGATTGAAATTATAGTTTATTAGAAACCACTTGTTCGCACGTGGTTTGTTGTAGTAGAACTAAGTGACCTCCCCGAGCAGTGAATAGGCTTGAAATAGCCTTCCTTTGCCCTCAAATCTCATTCAATGTTGCTTGCCAATGCAATAGCTATGGTTTGAAATGTAAAATCATACTCCAATCTCATTTCATCAATGATGAAGAAACCCCATCAGCAAAGCTCTAAAATCATTTAATACCCACAAACCCAATAGGACAAAGTTCAAATGTGTCGATAAAAAATGTTATAGTGGTGCTCCAAATTTCAACATTCATCCACAAATTGAATAGAAAATATCACATTAGTACATATTATATGTCCATTATTATGCTTTCATCTAGAGTGTGGTGATTTCATCCAAAATTGTTTGAAATTTAATTTGAAATTTTCTCTTGAAAAACCTCATGAATTGTTGCCATTTTTCAGCCAAATTATTTTTGTAGTGCAATCCGGCACTATAATGCCAAAACAAAGAGCCTTGGTTTTGACATTTGCATCTCAAATTTTTTCCAATAATTGCCAGTTCGTTCAATGAATGCCTGTCAAAATTCATTGCTTGAGACTCACGTAGACATCCCGTGCAGCTCAGTGAAGTGCATTCCAAGTACTTGAGTTTCTGCATTGTGAAGGCTAACGTGGGTGGCTCAAAAAGCAACACTTTAAGGGCTGTTGGGCCTTTTTGATGGATTTTAGATGCCCGAAAATATTTTCCCTTATTTTTCACTTCAAGAAGAATTGATGCAAAATCTAACACAAGTTATTTCATATTTTTTGGAGCATTTATGAATTACTTACGAATTTTCAAAGAATTCTGTGGTAGGCACCTATTTTTTATCTTAGATTCCACTCACCTTGCAAAACCCACTCACGTGCAGTTTGAAAAAAAATATGGCTTGACCAAATACAAGCATTGCTGCATTCAAAAAGTATTACCCCAAGGTTCCTAAATGCAACCTTTCCTGGACTTAAATGGACCCTTTTTTCTTCCTAGATTTGTAGGACAGCAATTGGGCAATCAATTCTCGTTTAGAATAATTAAGTGGACACACATTGGCTTTTGAAATGGACCTTCCGTGGCTCTTATTTCAACCATTGGTGAAGTATAAAGCAATATATGACAAGTCTCAATTATGCTCTCACATTGTTGGCGATCCATTTTAGAACCATTGAGTATCCAATTCAAAGCTCTCTACAAGATTTTACTTACATAGAAGGTCGCTTTCTGAGCCACCTACCTTATAGCTTGTTCTGCTTGTTTGAGAGTGTTCTTCCCTTCTATGTGTGTTTATAGTAAGAAAATTACTAAAAATCTCCCAAAAGGTCATTATTTATAATCTTACTACTAAGACTATATTTTAAAACTCGCTTAACCCTTAAACACTCCGACGTCCAATTTCTAGATGATGAACAGATTCATACTCTTATTTCTTTTTCATTATTGCTTGGATGAAAGTTGACCTAATTTGTAGATCCTTTATCAAGTTCTTGTCCAATCTAATGGCCCTGGATTTGGTGTTGGTAGAATACATATTTTTCTAAATTTACAAATGTGGAAGTATATCAAGTGGTTGACTAAGCCAAAATTGCATGGACTCTAGTTCAACCAACTAGATTTGCAGAAATGAGGCGGTCAAAGATTTAAAGAACACAAAATTTTTCAAAAATCACCATGTCAAGAGAACCTCATTTCAAATCCAATCCAACAAATTTTTACTCAGAAAATGATAATATTTTGTTTGAAACCAATTTTAGAAGGAATTTTAAAATTTTCCTTTCAAAATTAATTTCTTTTATATTGGTGATAGCATTGATAAATCCAATTGTATGGATGGAATCTAAAACTCAAAATCTACAACTTTTATTCATAAATCAATTCCAAAATATTCATCCAAATAATACTTTGTAATGATTTTTTCCAAACTATCAATTTTAGAGAAGACTCTAGACGTTTAGGGGTTAAAACACCCCATCTTATAGTAGTGCAGGAACAAATTTTGACCTACTTTTTAACCAGATTCACATTGCAAACATCATCCCTAATACCAAATGCGAACATACTTTAATCTATATAGGAATGAGGACTTAAAACATGGACATAAATGGGCATTCAAGGTGACCAAGAAGGGAACTTCTTTGCTATAGCTACACTTATAATGGCCTCATAGAATGTTGTAAGATCATGTGGATGGAATGAAATATGCATGTCGTTGTAATCTTCTCTCGAATCTTCTAAAAGCCATGTATCATAGTGATGTGTTCTTTTGAATATTGTTGGAAGATGGTTGGTTTGCATTCATGATGGTGAAGGAACAATTAAAATGTGCAACATCAAATTGACAGTTTTTGTATTGACAACAAGCAAGAGTTGTTGTCTATATTTGAACACTAAAGTTGTAGAAGTAGTTATGTATAAAGTGACCTTGGGAATGGAGTGGTTGCATAGCTATGGTATTGTTCATTGGGACCTCATAGCATCTAGTGTGCTTTGTACAAAATTGGGACACAATTAGACATGTGTTGTGGCTGATTTTGAATGCTTAGTTGAATGAGTCAAACAAGGCTCTTTAAGGCTCTTGAAATATTGCAAGCACGCAAGGATTATAGTATTAGTGAAAAACTTAAATTATTTTCAAAAGACATTTATATTTATAGATATTGGATTGTGCATTATGAGATTTTGACAATGAGGCTTGTATTTTAAGACTTTAGGCAAAATGATTTTGATCATGTATTGGTAGGAGAAAGGCCCAAGGTACTGAAGTATGTTGATGGATGGATATGAGAATTATTAAAAACGTGTGGGTAGTTCAATCCTATTGATAGACCATCTTTTGGAGTAATACTCAAGATTCCTTTAGGTAATTCAAAAATATGTAGAGAATTGAATGCTAAAAAAATTGTGGCAAGAAAAGCAATTGGAGTAAGTAATTAATGTTGTTGAAAGAGTGGTGGCTTGGACTAGGAAAGTGACTATAGTACTATACGCTTAGGTCAGCTTTGTAAATAATTAGAGAAAATTTGAAACATGTCTAAAGTATGAAAAATTGTTCAATTATTTATAAAATTCTGAATATTTATTGCCAATTATGAATATTCAAAAATTCATTCTTCTTAAGGATATTTAGAAAAATGAATACATTTAGGCATGAATAGAAAAACTCTATCAATTTCATCAAAGTGAGCTCAAAAATTCAAAAAATTTGGAAGATCAACGTATTGAAAACTAGGAAAATCAATTGAAGGTGTCAAATTGTTGAAATCCCAAAATTAAATTATTTCAATTTCTAGGTGACAAATTTGACGTGAATGTACGATAGTGGTATTTTTATGCATTTTTTTGTTTTCCTTAAGTCATGGCTTTTGTATATTTATTGTAATTATAATTTTATTTACATTTTATGTTATTAAAACTAAACTCAATGACTACATATAAATTATAAATTATGTGTATATATTATGTGGTCTAAGCCAATATAAAGAGACATGGGACAATTTTGTAGCACACTTCAATTCCAAGCTAAAAAATTCATAAAAAATTTAAAACAAGCTCGATAAATATGAATAAAAGTAGATTAGATGTCTCTTCTTCAGTTGTCTTTCAAAGAAAATTATTGAAAATGATTTGAGATATACAATGCTACTTAAAATATGGGTCAATGCTTAGAAGGACACCCTACTTTAAGTGCATTGATAATTAACAATATTAGCATGTGAGAATATTTATTATTATTAAATATAAATTACTTTTAATGTATGTAATTGTCAAGTGAAGGAAGACTCTAATGCACTTTAGCATGCTTTAGTTTCTAAACCATCATACACAACTTGTATAGATATTGAAAATTGTAAATAGTTATGTGTTTAACCTCAAAAATTAACTTTTAAAGTTTAAAAATGACCCTTGCTTATGAATATTATTAATTAGCAAGACAATTATTGTAAAAATAGACCAAAATAAAAATTTGTATTCTAATATGATAATATAAAAAATTCATTCATATTTGACATTTGATTAATTTAAAAAGAAATTGAATTATTCATTTCAAAATTTAATGATTTTTTAAAATTAATTGGGACATTTTTTTAATAAATTCTTTTCCCTTGTTTGTCATTATTAAAGTATTACTCTAAAATTTTAAAATAATACTTCTTCATATTGTAGAAATATAAGCAATTTCTTATCTTTGTGAGGTTCATAGATGTCACAAACAAAACACCTGAAAAGAACTGAATTCTTAAGGGTCAACTAAAATCATAGATGTTTCTAGACATGTGTCTTAAAAACTTAGATAATAAAAATAGGTACTCATAGGAAGGTGTTTCAATTTCTTTATAGTAGGGCACCAAAAAATGGACACAAATTTGGAAATTCTATCAATTGAGCTTTCATCTCATATAACTTTTGCATACAATATTCAAATTTGTCTTTTAGAATCCTTCACCTAAATGTAATCACAATTTATCAAAAGTGTGACCAAAAATCAAACCGTAGACACCAAATAATAGCTTTGATTGAAATTTGTTTGTCAAAAGTTGATCTTGATATCTTACTTTAGCTTGTTGACAATTGATGCGATGTTAATAATTGTTGAAAAAGTTTGCAAATGTCATATCACCTTCATTAGAAAATGTAAAAACACACTTAAACAAATTGTGCACCTAATTGTCAATCCCTTCAAAAATTGATCCCTATAGATTTTAGCTTGAGACCTATTGCATCTAACTATTTGTGAGAGCAGAAGGTTGCTGTTGAACACAACTATTTTTTGTACTTTGAAAATTCATAAGGAGAAAATCTAGTACATATTTTTGACTTCTAATAAGATGCATAAACAAATAGGCAATTTAATAATATGAACAACATTAAATTGTTTATTCAGATGCATTTAGATGTATCATATATGAAGTATTTTACTTTTCGATGTTGAATGGTTTCAACAAGTTGAAAATCACATCTTAGAATTTGAAAACTCTTTGCTATTAACTTTTTGGTTTTCATCAATCTACCATGACCCCTTCTTGTTTTGGTTGTTGTGACTATTCTTAATTTCTTGATTGACATGTTTATGGTTGTTGTGTCTTGTCTTTTCAAATGTATGATGATCATTGAATAAATGTTTTAAAATTTTAGGCTTGGAAATGTTAGTCTTTGAAATGTCTTCAAAATTTTAAAATATTCCAAAAATTATACAATGTGGAAGAAAAAAAAATCTATAATATTTCGGACATTTCACTTTATAGTATTTCAGAACTTCGGACATTTCAAGAAACACATAATTTATGTCTGAATCTGACCCTCACGAGGGGTTACCTTAAGGCGGGTTACCTCAAGGTGGTTACTCTAACTCAAGGTGGTTACCTTAACTCAAGGTGGTTACCTTAACTCAAGGGTTAAGTAAACGTTCAGTTGAAGAAATGAGTCAGCATCACGACTTAGGGTTTCATGCTCGTCTACCCTTCCCCCTCGTCGTCTCCACTTTCTTTCTCTGGCCCGTGTCTTCCTTTCTTCGTGTTTTTGGGTCTCGCAGCGTCCCTTTGGAGCTGCCTATGAAAGCTCCGTCTTCTTAGTATTGTTCTTAAAATTATTGTTCTACTTCATCTCCTTGTTTTTGCCTTCTTTTTCTGCCGCTGCGGCGTCTTGCACGCTCTTCTTGTCGCGCGCTATGTCGCGTGTTTACGTCGGCAACTTGGACCCGCGCGCCACCGAGCGCGAGCTTGAGGATGAGTTCCGCGTCTACGGCGTGCTTCGCAGGTTCGTTTTGCACTTCTGTTTGCGCCTCCGGATTGAGTCACTTCGTTTTGGGATGGGGACGAGGGTTTGTTGGATGAGGGTTTCGGTCACTTTTTTTTCTTTTTTGAATATTCTACCTATTTTTCCGTAGTGAATAAAGGACGTATTTTGGAGATTCATTGGTGATTTTGATTATCTTGTTCGGTTTATGGTTTCGTTTTTTGGATGATTTGAGAGTTTTTTAGATCTTTGAGGTTTTGAGCGATGTTGATGCTTGGTGAAGTTTTTTGGCTGTAGGAGTGAATTGTAATGATAGGCAGTGTGGATTCGATCTTGTGAACGAACGCTGTTATCAAGGAGGATGTGCGGGATTTTTTTAATGTATTTTAGTCGTAATGGAATTCTATGTTGAGAGTGGGTTTTAGGATGTATTGAGGTGGCAGTTGGGTAAGCGCATGCACGGAGGGCTGTTGATTTTTCGTTTTGAAGGTATGCTGCTGAAAGTCGTTCTGCTGTCTGACCCATGAATTTCAGTGTATGGGTGGGCCGCAAACCGCCGGGCTTTGCTTTTATCGAATTTGAAGATCGAAGAGATGCAGATGATGCCATACGTGACTTGAATGGTATGTGCCTCATCATGGTTTTGATGCTACTGTTTTATGTATCTGGTGACACAGTGTCTGGGTTGCCCGGAAACCGGCGGGGTTTGCTTTTGTGGAGTTCGGTGACATACGAGATGCTCGGGATGCAATTCGGGTTTTGGATGGTAAGTCCGTAGTGAGTGGTTCTGTAGCTATTGTAAGGGGTCACAGAACATTGAGGCTGCACTTGCACACCTTAAAGAAATTTTTTAACGGCTGAAGTGGAAAATTGCTTTTTATGTGGTTTTTGGCATGCAGGCAAGAATGGTTGGCGAGTTGAGCTATCTCGCAGTTCAGGCGGAGGCGGTGGGCCTCGTGGTCGTGGAGGGGATGACATGAAGTGCTACGAATGTGGAGAGCCTGGTCATTTTGCACGAGAATGTCGCCTTCGTATTGGGGCTGGAGGATTGGGCACTGGTGGCCGTGGTAAGAGCCCTCGTGCCAGCCCAAGATACCGTCGCAGCCCAAGCTACGGAGCCCGAAGGTACCGTCACTCTCCTTCTCATCTCAACCCACCCTGGAGAACCAAGAGGCCCAAATTGGACCTTTTTTTTTCTTCACCTATTGATTGCGTCACTACAGTGTGGAAGCTATCGGGCTTCTGCGTAAGGACATCTTATCGTTTCTTTCTTTTGTTCTTTTGATCTGCACTTGCAGTGGTCCTCAGTGACTCTAGTGATCTTCAATTAAGCCCCCTCTGAATTATATCCTTCACAGTATGATCAAGTACGTAGGTCTTTTAAAATCCTTGAAATCACACTGGATTATATGAATATTTTGTTTTTGGTTCTCTTTCATTTTTCACACGGTTTCCTCGGTCTTGGTATCTGACGGTGAAAAATGGGACTCATTCCTCTGCCAGCCCACGATATCGTCGCAGCCCAAGCTATGGCTATGGTGCTCGAAGGTACGTTGCATTTGCGGTCTTTCTCAGTAAAATATGAGCAAATTGATGGTTCAATCATCTCTTTACACATTATTACTCCCTTTCGGAACAACAGATTATGTTTCGGATAACGTTCCCTATTTCTTTGTTGTATGTACATTTGCTTTCATGTAAGCTGGGCATATCAATTGATAGCTTGTCATTTTGTTATTTTTTTGCTGTCCAGCCCACCTCCTCGGGGAAGTCCTCGGGGTAGGAGCAAGTCATCCCCGCGCCAGAGAAGTATCTCGCCTGTGGTTCGCCGTGGCAGAAGCCCCAGTCGATCACCACCACCAAGACGGGACCGACGTGGATCGCCAGTTCCGAATGGGTATGTTGAATCTTTGTGTCATTTTCATTTACGTATCTTGGAAGTTGTCATTTGTGTTGGTGCATGCAATTGAACTTTGGTGGCTAACTCAATATGTAATTGAATGGACTTGCAGAAGCCCGATAGCTGCCCGGGACCGCCGTCGGAGCAGGAGCAGAAGCCCCTGAAGATGTCATGCACCTGCAGGTTTATGGTGCACTTTGTGCCTCCTGAAGTCTTGGAGTTGGTTTGTGAGGAAACTGTCTTTTCTGCTTCTGCTGTCTGCACTTTCACGCCCTCGCAGGTCCTAGAGCGCATGCTGAGGTGGGCTTGTTACTAATTTTTGAGTTGCCATGAGCTCACAATACTAGACTTGTGAAAGCTTTGGACGTCCATTTAATTTTGCTGACTGCTTCAGTAGGACTGAATCTTTTGCTGAAGCTTCAGCTGCCTCCCGACCTGTGACAAGTTCCTTTTCTTGTTGTGGTTTTGTTATTGGATTCTGTTAATGGATTTTGAACATTGCTCAGTATATTTTAAAGTCCTCGTTATATAATATGCTGGTTTTGGGGGGGCAGTGGTGAATGCTTGAAAAAATCCTTGTTTGGCCTAAGGATGATAAACTTACTCAGGCATGTTGCCATTTGTTGGTGTTTTTGTGAGGTGTGGTTGCCTGAAACGGCAGGGCACGACAGTACTCTGCTCTGCTCTTCCTCCTGGCTTCTGCGATACACTGCATGCTCTGCTCTGCTCTTCCTCCTGGCTTCTGCGATACTACTGCATGCTCTGCTCTGCTCTGCTCTTCTTCCTGGCTTCTGCGATGTACTGCAGACTTAGTCCTTTGGGTGTCATTTCCTGCATCGTTTTCATCACATTTCTGCTCGGCTCATCCGGCAATGTTGGTGCTTCTGAAATCTGCATAGCATGTGGCTTCTTGTGATCACCAGCTCGCTTCCTCCGATTATCGTCTTGTCCAAGTAAGTTGTCTTGTTTTTATGTATGTTATGATACGTATGTTATGATATATAACAATGTGGCTTGTGATATATTACAGCGTTTAGCTGTGACAGAGCATTAAGTACAAGTCCATGCCGTAGATTTTGGTGGTGTGCGTTAAACCCTCATGGCTTTGGAGGTTGTGATGACGCTTGCTGGAACTGCGTGCTTTATCTTGTTACATAATATTCCCACAATGCTAGATTTTGAACTCAACTATAGAGTATCTTGCTAGGTTCTTAACCCTATGTTTTTGACCTCTATTGTCTCCTGACAAGGGCAACAGCTGGAGACAATGGTTCATCTGAGATTTTTGGTCAAATTACTTGATTCAAGAATTTGACTGAAGCTCGTTCATATCACGTTGGTTTATAAAATCTGTTTCTTTGTCTTTGACGTCTACTTGCTGCGTAAACGTTCTGCACTATCTTAAAGTGTCGCTAACCTTTGTTGGGCAGAGGAACTCGCTCTCTGTTGCATGCTGAATCCTATTTTGGATTTCATTAGGAAGTTTCTGAAGCGTGTTTGTGGGAGTTCGACGTGTATAGGATGTTCTGATACACTTTTGGGTTCACTCGCCCTCTCACGGAAGTTTGCAAACTCGATGTCCTCTATTGATTGTGAGAGTTCAACGTCAATTTTGGGTTTACCTTTTTAACACTTTTGAAAATTCATAATTTACTCAAATAATGTCCAAATAATGCCTTCTTAAAGGAAGCATCTGAAAACAAGAATGTCTTTTGATTTTGACTCCAATGAGAGGAGAACTGTCTACGACTTCCACAAAGTGCGACTAAAACTTGCACTCACTACACATTGCATCACAAAGTATATTCCATCTTCATTTTGGAACCTAAATCTAGAGTTGTCTTTCTGTGCACTAATAAGGCACAAATCTCAAAAAGGCAAGGATGACTATTGTAAATTGAGGTTTCAAAGTGAACAGAAGGTGTTTGGTAATGAAATTAGGTGGGAGTGTACAATGAAGTCTCTTTGGGGTCTTTCTAAATGGAGGAATAAAATCTGTATTTCGATGATTTTAGGTCCTAGCAATTGAGAAGGGCTAAAATTGCATGCTTCCTAAAATTGCTCATTAAAGGTTCTTGCCTAAAATCTACTCCATTGTTCATGATATTCTATAATTGCTTTTAGGAATACCTAATTTGGGCACAATGAAGGTTCTAAGTTTATTCATATAGTATCCAGAAAATGCATTTTGAAAGAGTGTAGAATTCCTTTTTCACTACCAACGTGACTCCACCAAAAAAAATTCAATATAATAATGGTAACCATGTTGAATTGTTTGTTTGTGCAATTTTAGGTGTAGGTACGTTAGATATGGTAGAATTTTCGAGTGAAATTTCCACATGCCAGATTTTGAAAGGTTCATATCACCTTGTACCAATCAAAAGATTCGACCCCCTTGGGGGTTAGTTAATTGTGGATTCTAGTCCTATTTTAGTTGTCTGAAAATGAAAAACTTATTGCCGGGGACTTGCTCCCTTGGTCCTTTGTACTGTTTCTTCTATCAATGAAAATTGTCCATGTGTTTCAAAAAAAAAAAATGCTAAGTGATATTTTGTAAAATAATGACCTCATGAAGATATTACTTTGTTCCCATTACACACATGCCTTATCACTCAAGGTTGATATAAAGATGTGTATAAATCCTTTTGAATGTGATGTTGTATGTATTGATTTCAAAGCAATTAGTTGGAAACGAAAAATTGGAGTTGTTTCTGATTTCTATAGAAATTTTTCTATGGAATTTTCCTTCTAATTGTAAAGAGGAAGTTTTCTAGGCGTGTTGGGGATCTTTGGTTAACATGTGCTAACACCCTCCTAATTCCATAAATGTGGATAGTTTTCAATTGAGATGATATGCTAAGCAATTGCAACAGAGTTTTAGTTGTTCAATTTGCCCACTTGAGAAACTTGTTCAAAATTGTCTCTCCATTACTTTATTGTGAAACTAACAAAGGTACATTTGAATTACTTTCAATTTTCTTTTCTAATTTATAATATACCTCAATGTGATGTATATTTTATAGGAAATGATTATAAGAAATGATTTTCATTTGTTTTTAGATTTTTATTTTCCTTTCAATAAACGAATGTCATAATTAATTTTGGATTTATTACATACCACTATATTATTTTAATTGAATCAATTTTGATTTATTTATTTGCATTTCGGGTTTTTTTCTAACATTTAGTTGCTATAGAAAATTTTCATTAGCATATGTTTTTGGAAACTTGAATTTTATATTCTTAAAAATAAAATAAAAATTGAATGAATTTGTAGAAGTAAGAAGAATTCAAGTCTTCATTATTGTATAATGATGCTTTATTCAAGAGTTTTTTTAATCAAGATCCATAGTAAATTATATTTAAAGTAAATTAGAGATGTAAATATAGATAAAGTATACTTGAATTTATTTATAATGTTGTTGGAAGCAAAATGTTGCTTACTTGTTTAAGCAATGTATTTGCAATGAATTGATTTCTCAAATTGAATTTCTCTGTACATAGTCTTAGAGCATGAGTTTGATTTTCATTAATTTTAAACAACAATTACAATGATTTCTTTTACAACTTTTAACGCTATTCTTCCAAATGCCTTTTGCATTCTATCATTTGTGTATATATTATTTGCAATAAGTAATTTTTATTCTTAGGTTGCAAAACCAGTTTTTAAATTCTATTTCTATCTCAAGACTAATTCTAGCTAATTTTAATTGGGATTTCTCAATTTATTGTTTTGAAGAAGGATTTATCATTCTTGATATTTTTGAAAATCACATTGTATTGTATGTTTGAAACTATTTTGGAATTCTCATCATTTAGAATGAAATATTATCTCTAAATTCATTTTTGAAAAGGCAATAGAATTTTTTTTATATAATTATTCATGTGAAGTTCTTTTAAAGTCTAATGAACATGAATTGAAACCAAATTTTTTGAAGTACAATAAAATATGCAAAATTTGCAAATTGTATTAAAATATATTCTTTTCCTCAATTTCAGACCTCAATATTCTATCTTTTTTTAATAGGTAAATTAATGCTTGGCACAACAAGTGGATATATTCATTTAAAAAGAATTCCTTTAATAATATGAAAAAGACACTTTTGACACATTTAATTTTCCATGTATTGTTTTAAAAGTGAAATTATCAAGGATATGAACTTTTAATATTATAAAACGCGTTTTAATTAAATTTCAAGTGATTGCATCAAACTTCGATAAATTTTAAAGGTCTTACTACATTTGTTTTATGAAACAAAATATGCATGGTATATCATGACATGTCTATAAGAGCATTGCCATCAGTTGTACTCCAAATGACCATTGTACCCAAAAGTAGCGAGGGCTTTGGAGTCCCGTGAGATGTGATCCCCACCAACCACCCTCTAAAATTGGATTGAGCATAATTTTTCAAGTGCCACTGAGGCACCGGACAGTGTGGCTTATTTTTGGAGCTACAAATTTTAGGATTGAGTTTTTTGTTGGACATTGCAATGGATCTATGGATTAAAAATAAAACTTTTAATCTTGTACATGAACACATAGTAATGGATTAAAAATAAAACTTTTTATCTTGTACCCCACATGAACACATAGTAATGGACTAAAAATAAAACTTTTTATCTTGTACCCCACATGAACACATAGTAATGGACTAAAAATAAAAGGTTTATCTTTTACATTAAAGGTATGTATAACATATACATTTATAGAACTTATAATTTTAAGTTTGAATGAAATCTTATATAATGTTATGTTTTTATATAAAAAGTCTTTTATTATTTTTCCCATCCTTCAAGAGTGGTGTGTGCATTGAAAAGTTTTGGTTTCAAGCATTCACATATTCTTGAAGGTACACATGGGAAAAAGGCTTGTTCGTGTTGTAGTGCTCCATGATGTGTCTCCAAAAAATTTCACTCTTTTGTCAGTCCCTTACTTTGGGTTTTATAAGGCTGTGTAAAAAAGAAAAACAAAGTTGCTTCTCCTCCACCTCACAAAAATTTGCAAAAATTTCCAAAATAATATGAATTTTTTTAGACTTGTATTCATCTCTAAAAAATAAAAATAAAAATAGTCTTTTATATGTAGTTGCTTAATCAATGTAATGAATAGAATAGCACATCTACTAAAGTTTGTCCTCATCCTCACAAAAGTTCTTCCCCTTCTTCGCACCCCCCATTATCCTCCATTGCATCTACGTCGACATCCACTGTGCCCACAGTCTTCGTTGACCAAGTTAGGGTTGAGTGTAATATTGCCCTCTACAAAGGTCCTTCGTTGCCGGACAAATGTAGAAGTGACGGGATAAATGGCAAAAATAGTACCGTGACGTGATGTTGGTGTGGAACCATTTTCCGCTACCCAAGCACGGCAAGTGTTGTGTACCGTTGCCAAGACCTTTGGAGACAACTGGTGGCGATGCTCTAAGCATTCTATCAACTTTGTTTTTTGATTTGCAAGTAGTCAACACCAAAAAGGAAGGTGAGTTAGGAGATGGATGTCTTGAAGTTGAGTTCTCCTTTTCACATGTAAGGACCAAAAGTGTTCAATGGATGACTTGATAATTCACTACAAGAAACAAAGAATGCACCTATTTGAAAAACACTAAAAATCCAAATTTACCCAATAGATGACTTGACTATTCGTTGTGGAATCAAAGCCAATGCACCTATTGGTCCAATAATCACAGCATTTTGGAGACTACCTTGGTCATAGAAGGCCTCATCAACTAAGGGTTAAAAGTTGTAACTTGAATTGAAAAACTTAACCTACTAACAATGAGGGTGCATTAGTGGGGTGTAATGATGTAAACATATTCCTTTTAATATGCATGTTAACCTTGAAAATTGAAGAAGTGGAAGTGCAACTATTCATCCTCAAAATTTTGCTATGGAAAGGGGAGGTCTTCTACATTAAGATGAGTGCTTTTGCAATTTCTAAAGCCCATGATTCACACAGTAATGAAAAGGGATGATTTCCAAGGTCACCCCTTCGTCCTTTAAGGGTTAAGCTTTGATAGGATTCACAGTTGCATTCTTTGTTTATATAAGAACCTTGACAAACATTCATGAGAATCATTCATTAAACACTTTTTGCTCTCCTTTATGTGGTTAAAATCACTCATAAAACACTTTGACCTCTCTCATTCCCAAGTTGGAATTCCTAAATGCTGAACATTTTGCCTCGTAAACTTTTAACTCTGAAACACCCTAAATGTTGAATCATTCAATCAGAGACTATCAAAGAGAGAGTTAAGTTTCTCTCTCGCCCAGGCAGAAGATTCTTGCCAAAATGGACAGGAGGAGAGAAACCTTCACACGACAGACACATAGAAAGATTCAACAAACTGAAAGGGGATCTAGCATGCAATAGATTTCCCATGACTGGCTTTTAACGCTGCAAGGAGTTATTAGTCTCTCAAAACATTCAAAACATTCAAAACATTGAGACGGAAACAAAATATAAAGAAAGAGAGATGCTCCAACTAACTAATTGTGCATAAAATACAGTTTCAAATGTTGTCCTGAACTTCTCCCATTCAGAACAAAATGTATATTCGAAACAGAGTAAACCCTAGAAGACCCTAGAAGACCCTAAATCCTTAAAACCCTGAGGCCCTAAAACTCAACGGTAGCCAAAACGATTTCGGAAGGTGTGACACTTCGTTCCCGTTCCCATGCTTTTTGGGCCATGATTGTGAGAGACGATCTTGCGTCTCGCTCGTCTGCAACCTCCCTTGTGAATGGGATCCGGATTTCTAGAATGTTCTGAGGTGATTTCGTCAGTACCCGCAAGTCAAATCCAAGCCTGTCCACCCATGTCATACTTGCCTCCTCCAGCTACAAAAAAGAAAAAAGAAAAAAGAAATCAGTTGAGAATTTTTTTAAAAATTTAAAAATTAATATGAAGTTTTGGAAGTATGCAGATTCGTCCGCACATGGAACCTGTGCCTGTACAACAGACTTCACATATTGCCAATGCACAGTGAGAAGGAGGGACTAGATAGAACCCATATTATTATAAAAGAACCCTCTTAATTACACTTGCATCCCACTAAATAACCTCATCGAGAAGACAAACTTATCCTCGAGCACAAACTTGCAGTATTGAATTTTGAAGCCAAACTTTGACTGTTCCATTTGTTAGGATACAAAAAATCAACACCCTCATTCTGTGTTAATAAGCTTCAGTGAAGGAAAAAAACAAACCTCAACATCTAAATTTGCGTACACATTGCAAAACCGCCGAATATCCTCCCAATGGTTCCGGTTCATGTCTTCCACAATGCGCTTCGCACAGTCTCTCAATGGATCAGCCATAGCAGCCCAATAATCTGAGCCCGGAACCCAAATCTCCTCCTGTAGATCATAAAGTTCACACCACGCAAGTGAACTGCAGTTCGCGACAGCGGACGAAAATCATTATTCATCTTATTAGGATGCAACACTAATTTTAAAAAAGGTCTCTCATTGTAATATGTTTCAATGAGTGCAGGCTGAAATACATCGTACTCATGAAATAGTGATGACACTAATTTTGCACCGTCACTAATAAGAGAAATCGGTACAATCATGACCCTCTCTTCAATTGGCATGAAGAGGAATCCCTGAAAACTTGTTATGCAAAGTTGAACTCAATTTGAATAAGTGCTCTTAAAAGCTAATGAGCCATTCTCATCACATGTATGAGTATGTCAAAAGCTTTAATTTCGATTGATTTTCTCTGATATGGCATCCGTACCTTTGCTCAGTAACTCTCTTAATTGGCATTGTTCTCAAAAGTGCTGTTCCCTTACTATCACAAGTGTTTTGGACATGCTCAAGAACAAAATTCAGCAGAATTCCAGTGGGTGGGTTGACAAGGGTGTAGTTGGTCATACCTCACCCATGTCTGGTGATTGTAGGACTTGCTCCACATCCATAATGTATAAATCTTCACCAACTGAGTGCTCTGCGGCAAATCTTCTCTCCCATGCAATCTCAAGCCTCTGAGAATGAGAACGGAATGGACTTTATCAATGACCAACTTTGGCTTTTATGGGTGGTTTGAGAAAATTTGTTACAGCAAGATTCATACATGTTCGTTCTGCAATCACCGCTTAAATCATCCCCTAAATGCTCAAAAGGTCTTGTGGAGGCTTCTCAGGTCACAAAAACTCAAAATTACTGCCACATCTCAGTGAATTCAAAAAAATCAATCATTTACAGGAGTTCTTTAATCACAAAAAAAAATGAGACATGATTGCTTGAAAAATGCATGAAGTTTCATCTTTCAAAATCAAGAGTTTTAAGAGTTTTAAGTTCAATTACTGACGTTCGATTTTGAAGCAATGCAAAAAATTAACAACCATGTACTTTGACAAAGCCTTACAATTTCAAGAAAAAATTTCATATTCACAGATTCTGGTAACCGGTTTGCTTGCGAACAAAAGAAGTCAAATTTCGTTACCTCCTTCAACTTCTCATCCTCGACCTTGCGAATGAAGCCTTGCAATGTGCACTGCGGCTTTCGACGACCCGGTTGCTCCAGCTGCCCTCCCAACAAAACAGAGAACAGAAAACGTCTCTTGAGTGAAGAGAAAATCTCACAAAATCCAAAATCCAAAAAAGCTCACTTGTAACCCTGAAATGCAACATTCAGTCTCATCTTCATGCTTTGAGACTCCAGAATCGTCTTCATTCTTTCAATACTAGAAGCTCATCTTCAACAGCTAACTGAGACACCTACCTAAATGCACCACTCTAAAATCCTCTACACTAAAAATTCTACCAACCAAATTTTGAACCGTAATAACTTCTGCATATGCAGAATCCAAATGCAACATTCCTCGGTGTATTCGAAACCCTAAGTACCGTCCTAAACCTTCAAAATCGTCCCATTCCAAACCCCAACATAAACCCTAGATACTGATTACACGAGATGTAGAGAATCAACAGATGAAAGTCGGTGAGAGGGAGGTGTTCAAACGACACTCAATTAGCTACGAAAAATCGAAAACAATAAACACGGGGTGGGTAGCATCAAACCAGTCACCCTATTTCAAACTGAAGTTCCAACTGGTTTTCTAAGAAAAAAATTACATTGAGAGGGTACCAAGTATTTTTTTTTTTAGGAAATTAGGTCGCAATTCTCAATGTTCAGTACAGGGCTTAGCTTTAGCTTCAAGTGAGAAATATCTCGTAGAGCCGTCCTATTCTGATTTATTCGTACTAAAGACAGAAAAATTGGAGAGTTTCTAATCATATTGGTGTTGACATCCCCAGTTGTTAAGACTTGTGGAGGGTATCTATACTTCTAAACTAGTGGCAGATGCGGTGGACGACGAAGTCAATTATAACGATCGGCAGACCTCTTGTGGATTCGTTTATGACTACATGCTAAATATCTACGTTACGGTCTAAAAGGCCTGGCTTAGTCTGCTTTCCATGGTGTCTTTAAAAAGATGAAGAAAATGATGGTTAGCAAGGGCATCGACAAATGTCATAAGGTTACGCTTTCCTGCTGGATTGTTCATCTGTATTGTAGATTGCTGTTGCTTTACTAGCTTACAGTTTTGTAGTAAAGGCTTGTGTTATTGTAGTGATTAGCTGGCACGAGCCTGACATAGTTCTACTGAAGTATACCCACATGATTACGAAACAAAACAGTCAAGGAAGAACAAAATCTGTGAACTTTTATCAGAATCTAGAACCAATACCATTTGGATTATGCACGCAGGTCAGGTTGTTCCAGCCCAATTCAAACAGAAGTTCCAACCGGTCATAACTTCCGCATACAAAAATCCAAAATACAGCATTCGAAACCCTCGATCCTCTCTTGAACCTTCAAAATCGTCCCATTCCAAAACGACACTCAATCAATTGTAATTCCCTCAACTACAAAAAATTGAAAACAAACAAACACGGAGTAGTATAATATCAAACCAGTTCCCCCCAACAAAAATTAGGTCAAATCCCCCAAAACCAACACAAACACCCCGCGAGCACTCCCAATTCCATTCCAACAAATTTTCCACCCACCCACCTGCACATGAAGACTACATCGGCTATCCCTTCCGAGGTGCAACGAATGCGTGGCGCCCGGCATGAGCCTCAGCACCGGGTTCCCTTGCATGTCCACTGCGAATCGCACTTCCGTCCCCAACGGCCACCCTGCCTCCGACACCGTCGACAACGTCCCTTCGCTGCACGACTCCGTCACCGTTCTCGCGCCTTCCGCTGGCGATGGGCGAAGCAGCACACTCTTCTTCTTCTTCTTCTTCTTATCCTCCTCCGTCACACCTCCTCCTCCTCCTTGCTGCAGAGTTGCGGCTGGGCCTGCTATTACTGCCACACCACTCCATTGTTTGATTGCTCTTCTTGAGACGACGATGGTCCCCGAGGGAGAGAATCGCTGCCCGTTCGAGTGCAGGCGGGGTAACAGCTTGGAGGAGAGCTGGGTTGCGAGGTGCGTGGAATTGTGAAGCGCCTCCATCGCGGAGCAAATTTTGGGGCAAGCAAAAGAATTGCAAGGGCTCTCGCCCCAAATGGGAGACGACTGAGAGAGACGGACTGGATTGTGTTAGAATATCCAGAAACGCGGTTCAAGGGATAGATGGATGGATGGATAGGGATGGATGGATAGGGATGGATGGATGAAAAATATGAGGATCGATCGGATGGATGGGGATGGAGGGATGGAGCAGATAGATAAAAACTCCGGCCCTCAAAAGAGAAGACCGGCGTGAATAAAGTGTTTGTTCGTAATGACAATGAGCTAATGTCCAATGGATCAAGAGCCACTGATGCAAAACTACTCTCCCCTTTCGAGAATAGACACTTTTAGTAACAAGTAACCAGATTAAGTAACCAGATTTTAAGGTGATTCAAATTTACATTTGTTTGTATGTTGTTGTTGTTTTTGTTTTCTTTTTTCTTTTTTCGAGATTTCATTTCCAAGTATTAGAATCTTGACTAAGAAAAAATCCTATTACTATTTGGTGTCTCAAAAATGTAATAGCAAAATTATTTGTGGATGATGACTAGTACTAAATGATGTCCAAAGACATGATGCTAGTACACATAGACATGACTAAGAAAATGACCATTTATTATTAATGGTTGTTCCCAAGAAGGTAACAAATGATATTATTCACATTTGAATTTTCGCATGTGATTTGCAAAAAATGATTTTAAACCACGCACATATGACTAAGAATTAGTCAATGAATTACTATTTGTTGTCACAAATGTGTAATTAATGAGGATTTCACATAGATACTTAGTCTCACATTACTTCAAAATCAAAGATATGATCTTATTCCATATCACTTGACTTCTTTTAAACGTGATATGTAAAATTAACACATTTGGAGCACCACTGCAATATGACAACTGTGCGGTAGCTTCAACTAAGGTTAAGTAAGCATCTGTTAAAGTTCAAACACCCTGATGCTTAATTAACAGACTTTAAAAGTTAACACTGAGAGTTAAGATAGAGTATCAAACTGATACGGGAATCAGCCAAGGGTGGAAAGACCAAAGTCAAAGCACCAATTCCCACGTGAAGCTTTTAACCAAGCAATCAGATCATGGGGTGGTCGAACCTCAACTCGGGATAATAGCTCCGTCAGCTAGGTGAGGAACTCTCTGCACACTGTCCGGGAAGAGCTGGAGTGCTTCGTAGCTATTGGGCTGTAGTACTGGAACAAGTCCAGAAAATCTGAAATCCACCTATGTGCTATTGTGGGCAAGTTCAAGATCTGAGCATCCACCTGTGCGTTACTGTGAGCGAGTTCAGAGAAGCTGAATAGCTTGGACGGAGGTCCAGAGAACAGGCTCCAGGGTTCTTTTTGCGTGATCATTTGGATATAGCATGTCTTCATCACGGAAAGCGAATAACAACCAGGTTTAGAAAACTCTTTAGTATGGAAGTATATTATTTTATTGTGGAATCTTGCTTTGTCTTATTTTAACTTCATGCCTTGTGAAAGCTATAACACGCGATGTGGTCTTAAGACACCCGTTGCACCTCACTAACATAACATTGGTTTGTTTTTTGTTTTTGGGATGGGCACAGGTGAGGGCCACATCCTCTTGGAGCAAGTTAAATGAGTTAGCAAGCCACTTTTTCCACATAAATTAGGAGATGATTTAAGAACCTAGTTCTTTGGATGTTGATACATATTTCTTATATACTTGGTCTAGAACAAATGGATGCCTTGTTAGTCCTTTTGAAAAAAATATGATGAAGTTGTAGAAACTAACTCTACAAACTACATGTTCAAAAAAATGGGAGAATAGTGATGAGTAAAAAATTGCTATAAGTAGCCTTTTTTTGAGTCACTAGTCTTGACACAAGTTACATACAACAGCATCTTGAAATAAAATGCTTGTAGTTAAGATGTTCCCAAGAAGGATGAACTGGTGATCACTAGGAAAGGAATTTGATAAGCACTGTTTAAACGTGATACTATTTGACAAAGGATGAGTAAGAATAACACCCTGAAAAAGGATGTGCCAGAATCGACCTTTTTTTGCCTTTGATCCATTAGGAACTGTTGAAGTTCCTCCGTTATTCTAACCAATCTTTGGCAGATGGCTGCTTACTAATGATATTGAAAAATATGATTACAGGTCCCTAAGACAGGGCCTAGTTGGCACCCTAACTTGATGGAGTTGGGGTATAAAGAACCGCTGCCTCCACTGATTGCTGGAGTGCAGGCAACACTTGCGGCTATAAACCCAGCAGAGATCCATCGTTACGTTCAAGAGACCGATCTGACAGCGATGAACGCCGCTAGCGATGAGGGTGAGCCTGCTTTACTTCTTACGGTGCTTGATCTATCACAATGGACACGCATCTTTGAGGTAGCAAATACAGACTTGCCAAGAGCTTTAGAACGTCTACGGGAATTTCATGATGCTTTGCATCAAATCCTGGCTAATGACGAAAGCGACCTAGCACTAGCTAAAAAGAACACAACAGTGGTGGAGGTTGCTATACGACACGCTAACAATTAAGCAGAAGACACTGGTTCGAGTTCCCAACTGACATTACCGGTATCGGGTACGTTCCACCATCCTTTTTTGGTCAATCTCGATATTGATGAAGCCCACAAAGCTGCACTAGAGGACTTCCAGGAATCAATCGTGTCTACACAGATTGAGAAAGAGCAAGAATCATTGGTGGCTTCTGGCAGACACCTTGCGGTCCCATTCGTTCCACAGAGAACGATAGAGGACCAAATGACTGCAAAAGACCATCGAGTTTGGACAACCGGCAATGTTAACTCGCTTGCACCAATACTGACATCAACATGGCGGATATGGGGCGGTCTGCAGAAGACAGACCTCACTGACTGTAAAGATGCCGCCCTGCATGGTAGGAGGATGATCTCAAACGGACAGGACCTGGTGAACGCCTTCGCATTATATGGGTACGACCATAGCAAATGCTCAGTCACTGCTGTCAAGTTACATATTAAGCTTGAGGTACCAACAGCCAACGACCGTCGAGACAAACATCCACAGGAGATGTGGAATGTCCACCGACCATACTTGAGGTGCGCGTGTCATCCAAAATCAAGCAATGGTTGCAACGGGTCTTTCATTTGGTGGGACCACGCTTGCTGGTATATGATCAATCATCTGGAGAAATTTTTCCCAGATGACTCATTCCCGTCACTCAAAGCAAAATTCATTGCATTTTTGATTTGGATGCAAGGAGCGGGTCATACAGCACTAAGATGTCAAGTTGCCTTCGCACAATCTCGTACATGGATGTGTACAGGTGCGGTACAGTTTGCTGCAAATCCAACCGGCAAAATTTTGGCCGAACTACCTGATCTACAGGGTCCGAGACAGATCGAACGGATGCTCAAGCCGGCAACGTTTTCGATTGCAAACCCTGGCACTCCAAGCCATGCACCACCGTCAAAAAGACAAAAGATTAACCTCAATACCCCACCGAACACCAATCGCCAGCCAAATGGAGGCGGATATAGCCGTGGACGGGGTTCATTTGCTCATGAAAGGGGAAACGCTGGAGGTCGAAACAATGCAAACTTGCATCGGCGATATAATGCGCCTGTGCAGAGCTCTGCGTTTCAGTATTTTCCGGCCACGCGCAGGACTGAACGTGTCCCAGTATTCCGTAGTGCCATCGGGAGCGAAGCCGGCATGACTGCGCTGTCTAAATCAGCGCCTGCTACTACAGCTTCACGGATCCAGGAAGTCGAAGCACCTCCATTTCGAGGTAGAGTACTGAGTTTCGATGAGGAGTAAAGTAACTGTTTAGGTTGTATATTTTTTTCCTCATACGTCTGCTTGTTTGAACAGCTGAAGTTCGACGTTCTTTATGCAAGGACCTACTGGGTCGTAATGTTCTACGAAAGTATTCTGATAGGAAGACAAGTGGTTTCATCATCCTGACCTACCCTAGCCGAGCCTTAGATTGGATCAATCTCAGGAACATTTTTATTGCATGCTTGATCAATTTTGATCTGGAATATTTGGTTCCAAATTTTGCTGATGTTATGATCGCATGGAAATACCATGACAATCTAGCGGCAGTTTTGTATAAGCCAGCAGCGGTATTCAAAATTTTTTCATTCATCCATTTATTGGATCCTCAGGACAAATGCTTGTGTTTAAGAGTGAAGAGGTTTGCCAAGTATCTTGATGCTCAAACCAGTAGAGAAACTTCAAGTTTTGTAAAATCACAGGCTCACGTTCGGACCATGGATATTAATATTATCCAGCATCCATTACTAAGAGAGGCAGTGGGAATGGGTCTTAACCACATTCCTCTCAAACCGACTAGCATTGCTACTAGCATCACTACTGCCATGGATGCATTCCACCAGTTTGCGCAAATCATGCGCTTGACAGATGAAGGAATTCCGATGGAGGAAGCCAGTGAATGGGTTCGGCAAGCATGCCTGGCTCAACTAAAGACCGCTTCAAGAGCTAATCAATCGGGACTGAGATTCTCTGGCTTGGATTTATTGCTGCAAGATAGCGTTAGAAATGAAATTAACTGGCTAACATCGCAGCTCTACTGTGCAGGTCTAGACAAAGCATCTAATAATGTGTGTTTCGTTTGCATCAAACACATCAGACTGTTAGCACTGGAGAGACTCTCTGGCCATGAGTTTGAACCTTGCAAAGATGGTAATTCATGGGTCTTGCCATCTCAGATTTTGGACGAGGTGACAAGAGGGATTACTGACCTAATCCCAGAGTTAAGTATTCCATTCCTAGCTCTTCCATACCTCATGTCTACATATAAAAGTCACAAAAACACATATCGTTGGTTGACCAATGCTTTTCAAACTGTATACTCAAACGTCGCCCAATTGCTCATTATGGCTTCGATGCAAATCTTGGAACAAGTGAAACAGTGGGTCAAGTTAACAACACAAGGGTATGCACAGTTCTTAAACTGCCACACCTCAATCTTCTGGATGGTCAATTCCTCTATAGAGGTAGCCTTGAACTTGCCAGATAAAATGCATGACATATTTGTAGCAGATATTACTCGCTACTATGAATCAATCCCACTGGAAGGCCCAGATAACTTGATGGACGCAATTAAGCGAGTGATCAAGATAGGCTTCACACATGCCAAGTCGAAGCACCCGAGAGCCATACCACTGATTTGGATCAGGGTGGATAACCAGGGACAAGCGGCTAGAGCATCGTGGGAGACCAGTCGACCTTCATATGGAAACTGGTTTTCTCTTAACGAAGTACAACTCATCAAAATCCACACATGGTTGATGAAAAATTGTTATATCGCTCTTGGGGACCGAGTTTGGAAGCAACGACAAGGAATTCCGATGGGCTTTTCTTGCTCGCCACTGTGGTGTAATGTATACCTATTACATTACGAAATAGCTTTTATACAGAGATTGGCTAGACTAGGTAGATCAGATTTACTGAACAAATTCCAAACATGCTTTCGATACATAGACGATCTATGTTGGATAAATACAGATAACTCACTAGATTTCCTATCCCCTCTGCAAACACGTACTGAGGACAATCCATATTGGATATATCCACTAAACGTTTTGGAAATCAAAACTGAGGTCACCAAATACTCAGTGACAAACCCTGCAAGGGGAATTGCTGCCAACTTTATGAACATGGAGATCTCTATCTCTGATGACCAATCACAAGCATACAATACACGGAAATTTGATAAGAGAAGAACACTTCCCTTTCCGTATACACAATACATTAAATTTAGATCTAATAGACCTATTCGGCAATCATACAGCATTGCTGTTTCACAAACCGTTCCTATTCTGTACCTGTCCAGCACTCTCGAGGCGGCAGCAACAGAGATTAGACTCCTAATCGACACTCTCATCAACAACGGATTTTACGAGGCTCGTTTGAAACGCACCATCAGACGTTTCTTGAGTTCAAATCCGTTTCCAGGACTCAAGTTTGACATCCAGCTCCTCATCGACACACTTCAGTAGTGTTACAAAAGATTTTTTCTAAAACCGGAAAAGAAAAAAAGACTCTGAATATACGTATTCTTTAGATACAATCAGATATTTCGAGGCCTGGTGTGCTCCTCAATAAGAAGGTACATCAGGTACTCTTATTGAGGCTTAGCACTTCCAGGGGAGGAGGCGGGCTTTTTTCTTTTTTTCTTTTTTTCTTTTTTCGAGATTTCATTTCCAAGTATTAGAATCTTGACTAAGAAAAAATCCTATTACTATTTGGTGTCTCAAAAATGTAATAGCAAAATTATTTGTGGATGATGACTAGTACTAAATGATGTCCAAAGACATGATGCTAGTACACATAGACATGACTAAGAAAATGACCATTTATTATTAATGGTTGTTCCCAAGAAGGTAACAAATGATATTATTCACATTTGAATTTTCGCATGTGATTTGCAAAAAATGATTTTAAACCACGCACATATGACTAAGAATTAGTCAATGAATTACTATTTGTTGTCACAAATGTGTAATTAATGAGGATTTCACATAGATACTTAGTCTCACATTACTTCAAAATCAAAGATATGATCTTATTCCATATCACTTGACTTCTTTTAAACGTGATATGTAAAATTAACACATTTGGAGCACCACTGCAATATGACAACTGTGCGGTAGCTTCAACTAAGGTTAAGTAAGCATCTGTTAAAGTTCAAACACCCTGATGCTTAATTAACAGACTTTAAAAGTTAACACTGAGAGTTAAGATAGAGTATCAAACTGATACGGGAATCAGCCAAGGGTGGAAAGACCAAAGTCAAAGCACCAATTCCCACGTGAAGCTTTTAACCAAGCAATCAGATCATGGGGTGGTCGAACCTCAACTCGGGATAATAGCTCCGTCAGCTAGGTGAGGAACTCTCTGCACACTGTCCGGGAAGAGCTGGAGTGCTTCGTAGCTATTGGGCTGTAGTACTGGAACAAGTCCAGAAAATCTGAAATCCACCTATGTGCTATTGTGGGCAAGTTCAAGATCTGAGCATCCACCTGTGCGTTACTGTGAGCGAGTTCAGAGAAGCTGAATAGCTTGGACGGAGGTCCAGAGAACAGGCTCCAGGGTTCTTTTTGCGTGATCATTTGGATATAGCATGTCTTCATCACGGAAAGCGAATAACAACCAGGTTTAGAAAACTCTTTAGTATGGAAGTATATTATTTTATTGTGGAATCTTGCTTTGTCTTATTTTAACTTCATGCCTTGTGAAAGCTATAACACGCGATGTGGTCTTAAGACACCCGTTGCACCTCACTAACATAACATTGGTTTGTTTTTTGTTTTTGGGATGGGCACAGGTGAGGGCCACATCCTCTTGGAGCAAGTTAAATGAGTTAGCAAGCCACTTTTTCCACATAAATTAGGAGATGATTTAAGAACCTAGTTCTTTGGATGTTGATACATATTTCTTATATACTTGGTCTAGAACAAATGGATGCCTTGTTAGTCCTTTTGAAAAAAATATGATGAAGTTGTAGAAACTAACTCTACAAACTACATGTTCAAAAAAATGGGAGAATAGTGATGAGTAAAAAATTGCTATAAGTAGCCTTTTTTTGAGTCACTAGTCTTGACACAAGTTACATACAACAGCATCTTGAAATAAAATGCTTGTAGTTAAGATGTTCCCAAGAAGGATGAACTGGTGATCACTAGGAAAGGAATTTGATAAGCACTGTTTAAACGTGATACTATTTGACAAAGGATGAGTAAGAATAACGCCCTGAAAAAGGGATGTGCCAGAATCGACCTTTTTTGTTTTGTTTTTTTTGTTTTTGTTTTGGGGTGTATTTGTTTTGTTTTTGTTTTTGTTTTTGTTTTTGTTTTTGTTTTTGTTTTGTTTTGTTTTGTTTTTAATCTACAGGGAGAGGTTGGTTGTTTTCAATTTTTCTTTTATGTAGAATAATTGATCCAGCATACTGTATGGCAATGGTGTTGATTGTTTTGAAAGTGTGTTTCAAAGCAATTTCAGGCAATTTCAGGTTGGTTTCAAGTAGTTTTATTGAAGGGGCATGTGTTGTTCCTCTAGCACTTGCTGTAATGACAATGAGTGGATCTACATTCCAACCTAGGGTCATGATGCTATTAATTAGTGGTTGGTATTTTTGTGTTTTAGTATCTATTGTTATTTGTGAGAATCTGTCGTTAGTGTATGTGAATTCAATGAATTGGATAGTGAGATTATTATCTGGGTGTGTTGGTGGAGTATTTTGGTAGGGGAGTCCTTTAACACATAAAATATTTGGTTTGAATCAAGCGTTACAATGGCATCGTTGTTGAATACAAGAACAAGGGAGAAGCCATTCGGAGACTGTATTTTCTGGTGGATTGTCATTAAATATACTTGCGTTCATGAGAATATAGTATCTGGTTGTTTTGGTGGAGATGAGAAGTTTTCTCAATTCCCAAACGGCTTTATTGTGTCTTTTGACTCTAAGGGCATGGATGTGTTGTTGTTTACATTTAAGAAGTACGTGGTGCCATGTGTCAACATCTTGGGAGTTGCATATAGAACATGTGATGGATGGAAATCTGTTTATGCCAAAAAATAATTGTTTACTTGCATTTCCCATGTATTGGCCAGTTCGAAATTTTAATAGGCATGTCTTTTGTGAGTCTGTTATGTAAGAATTAGACCAAAATTCATTAGACAGGATGTTATCTATGTCGGGATTAAGTGTCCATTTGCTAATGTTAGGGAATTGTTGTGACAGTATTTCTAGATTTTTATCACGATTATGCTTCTTGATATATGTTTCGAGGCATCGGACAGGGCCTTTATCTGGACGGTGGGAGGGGCCTGGCCATTCATCTTTTTGGTAGAAAAAAGGCGTAGTGTGTGCAAATTCGTATGGTTTTGAGGCGAATTTGTATTCTTTTGATGTACCCGTTTTAGCAAGTTGGTTTGCTCTTTCATTGCCATGAATATTAACATGGGCTTTAATTTTGTGAATTGTTGTGAGTTGTGTTCGTTTTTTGAGCATATCCACCATTGATTCTAATATAGTTTTGTTTGCATGATTCTGGTGAAGCGTAGGGTGCTGTAGTTGTGTGTTAAATACATATATACAGTTCAAACAGTCGGTGAATATGTGCTGGTTCATTTGGATATTTGATGGTGATTAGTCAAAGTGTTTTATGTATGGCCATTAATTCGGCTCGAAAACTAGTTTGTAGGCCGGGTAAGCGTTTAGGAATTTGGATTTCTTCTTTGGAAGGATTGTATATTCCATATCCCGCTTTTTCACGTATCCAATGGCCATCTGCATGTCGTTTAGGTGGTATGAAAGATCCATCAGTGAAATAGCTATATTGTGGTGGGAATTTTAGTTGAGGATGGGCTGCATAAGTTGGTAGAGGGGGCATATATATGTTTGTAGGGTTGTTGTTGATTTTATATGTGAGTTTGTTCCAGTTAGAATTTTTATTCACTGTAACATTGTCGGGTGTTGGAGCAACTGTTTGTATGTAGTATTGTGGTATCTGCATATGTTGGAAGATCATTGTGAGAGGGTTTATTTGGTTGGTTGGACCAATACTGTGCGAATGGTGATGGATACAAAAAATGTGTATTGCAAGGGGTTCTATATGAGGTTTTTTATTTATTTCTATGGGAATTGTGGGTTCTTCGTATATAATAGTGTTTGTGGCAAAATGGGCAATGACATGTGTATCTTTGAATGGTCTAGTATATGGGGAGAAATTTTGATACCAGTTTATATCTGGTAAGACGAGTATAGTTATGGTGTTTTGATCATGTTTGGCTGCTAGTCTAGACCAATGTAGTGCTTGTTGGGCTGTTTCTTCATTGTTTGGGTGTGCAAATCCTATGCCTTTCCATTTGTAGTCAAAGGCTTTGCCAAGTGATCCAAATATTTTATCTCTTTCATATAGAGAGTAGAATTGTGTGACTTTTGTAGAGCATGTAATGGGTGAAGAAAAATATGAATGGGATATGTTGAATGTTGTTGTTAGTGAATCTAGTATACTTTGTGGAAGAGTGTGTTGTTGCGTGTGTAGTGGATTTTTTTTGGATTTTTTGTATTTATATCGTTGGTATAACCATATGATTTCAGTTTCAAATGATTGTGTGGGTGGAACCAATCCATGTGTATTATAGATGGATGTGTGATATTGTTTCCATAGCCATTGCAACCTGGTAGTAGGAATCGTAATTAGATGTTTGCCGGTATCTAAGTATATGTGGGTTAGTTCATTTTGTATTAGGAGAGTGTGTGTATTTGTTAGTATATCTTTTTCGGGGTTGCATTCGATGGTGGAGATGTATGTGTATGGAATGATTGTTGGGGGTGGGATGAATCGTACATCTCTAGTTTGTTCGTGGTTAAAATTTTGACGTGTAATGGTTGTATAGTGCTTATGTTGTTGTTCTGTATAATATTGTGTTAGGAGAGAGGTATTGTGTTCTATTACAGTGGGATGGTTAAAAGGAAAAAGGTCTCTTTGTGGTAACCATTTAGTATATGTTATGTTATTATGGGGTGCCCATTGACACAGATATGTAGTATATTTTTTTGACATTTTGTATTTGTCTTTGGTTTCCTTAGTTTTATGATCTAGTATTTTCCATATGGGAAATCTGAGTGGGTTGTTTGGAATATCTGAAGGGGGAGTATTTTGTTGTGAAGGTTGTGTTGGTAAGGGGTGCAGAGAGTTGTGTGGAGCTCTTGATGTTAAATTACGGTTATTTGATATGTATTGTGCTTTGAGAATTCATATTTTTGGATGTTGTAAGCAAGGTGTTGAACATTCCAGTGTACACCTTGGGTAGCAGAATAGTTGTTCTGCTATATTCAAAGCCCGTTTTTCTATGTTTGTTGGAGTATGATAGTATATTGTAAAGTCTTCAGGTGACATTAAATTTATGCCATTCGGAAGTGTAATATGTTTTATTTTGTGTATGTTGTGTAGTAGGAGTTTGTGTAGAAGTTTAAGGGAGAGTTTGTAGTTTTGGTGTGGTAGAGTGATATTAGATTGTGTCATCCATTCTTGTTCAAGTTCTGTGGCATGTAGTTGAAAATTTTCTGTTATGTTCTTGAGGTGGATTCCTGCCTTTTTTTTTAGTAGAAATAGAGTTCGTATTGTAGGTGATCTGACACAGTTATGTTGTGTGATTCTTGGAATGTTTTCTGCACCACCATATTTGGCCAAAATGTGGTGCATGAGTCCTTTATATATTGTACCTAATCTTCCTGAATCATTGAGTGCGTTGCGAAGTTGTTCGCCAATACAACGTAGATATGCATTTTTAAGGGAGAAGGCTTCTAGTCCAAAGAGTTTGTGTGGAAGTTGTGCTATTACGTTTGCAGTGCATTGAGGTAGTCCACATATAGTTTTTTGAATTCCAATGATTTTTTTGTCTAATTTTTTAATTGTTGGTAGAGAATATGGGACTACATAAAAGCTGTAAGCTATGCCGGCACGTATTACGGTATCGACCATCTTAATTTTTTGTTTTATTGTAGCTGGACAGTGTGTGAGTTGTGTATGTTGATCTGTTAATTTTTTAGTAGTGATGTGTGTTTGTAATTTCCATTTTAGTGAGGGTACTAATTGTATACCTAAATAAGTATATGGTTCATTTTGGTGGAGGATTGGTATTGGTTGGTTTCTATAATTAATGTTCATATTCTGTATTTGAGTCTTGAAAGTGTCAGGTTTTGTTTTAGATTTATTTGGGTATCCAGTGATTGCACATTCTGGTACTCCTAAATCCATTCCGGCCCATTCACAATATTTATCAAGTTTATCAAGTTGGATTTGAAGTGAGTGAAGTTTAGAGGATGCTGCTGCTAAGTCATCTGCGTATGCTGCAGAGCTAAAAGTTATTTTGGATGTACCAAATTTATATCTATGATTACCTCTTTGGAGCCATCTAAGTAGTGGTTCTAGAAAAATTAGAAAGAGATAAGGGCTTAATGTGTCTCCTTGGATAGTACCTCTTTGAATAGGTATTGGTTTAGTTCTACCAAAATGCTCCCTGGTGAATATTGTGGATGAGTATGAGTAAATATTTCCTATTAGTGCTACTGCGTCTTTAGGATATCCAAGGTCTAGCATTATGGCCATGAGGCGTGCATGATCTATAGATCCAAATGAGTTTTTAAAATCTATATATAATATATAGATGTCTTGGTTTGTGAATCTTGCATCTTCTAGAGCAGCGATGAGGAGTTGTAGTTGTCGTGATGTACTTCGTTCAGCTCTGAATCCTTCTTGGCTATCGTGTAGGATTTGGTGGGTTTTGCCATAGGCGGAGAGGATTAGGGTTAAAGTACTAGTAAAAAATTTATATATGGTGTTAGCAAGAGCAATAGGTCTATGGTTTGATAGTTGAGAAGGGTCTCCTTTTTTATAAAGTAGTATAGTTAGGCTAGTTTTCCAAGAGGCTGGGATTTGTTTTTGTTTGTAGCATTGTGTAAAAAATAGGAAAAGTAAGTTATGAAAACAATCTGGCATGTTTTTTAAAATTACATTTGGAATTAAGTCTGGCCTAGGGTTTTTGTTATTTGATAAGTGCTTTAGACATATGTCATAAGTCTCTTTGTTGAAGTAGTGGTGTAGAGGGGTTTCAGGGTTTCCGCGTTTATCTAGGATGAGACCGTTTAAGTCATGCCATAGATATTGTCGCACTCCACACGTACAATGTATTGGGTGTTCTGGTAAATAAAAACATGTTGGGACTGTTGGTCGGTTACTGAGTGATTGTTGGTTGTGTATTTCAGTAGCTATGTCATCTGGGTTGGTTAGTAGATTGTTATGTATGTCTTTTATGCAATCGAGTGGGGGTGTATTTAGATTCTTAAATACTTTTTTATTTATTTAGGACTTTTTTCATATAATTGTCGATATTTTGAGATTGCTTTTTTAATACAATCTTGAGTGTATTTTGTAGTGATTTTGCAAGCTTGTGTGTTTGCACTTTTGGCTAATTCTGCTAGTGTTTTGATCCATTCGTGTTGGGTGGTTGTATGTATTGGAGGTGGTGGGATGTGAATGTGGGTGTGGTTTTTTAGTGTTTCTAATATTGGATGTGTTGTCCAATTTGTTGTGTTTTTTATTATGTATATTGCTTTTCTAATTAGGTGGTAAGTAGAGAGGTGGGCTTTCCATTTTTTTTGAAGTTTTCTTGGTAAAAAACCGCCTTGTTGGGAGGTACAGTTTGTTAATTGAGGAATTGGTGGTGCATTGCAATGTTCTAGTATTTTATTGGATATGCTTTGTATAAGGTGATCTAAAGAATTACATGCTATTTGCCAATGGTGTTGTATCAAGTGTGTATTTGTAAGAGTGGTGGTGAGTTCGTTTATCTGAAGCGAGTGTTCTTCAAAAAAATTTGTTTTAAATATTTCTATATGTTTTTGTGGAATGGATTTAGAATTATTGGTAGATTATTTTGTGTTGTTGTTATAGGTCGTGTTATTAATGTATTTTGTGGTATGTGTAGTGTTACAGGAGAGTGGTCGGAGTTTAGATTGTGACTATGATTTGTGGTTGCTTTGTATGGGGTGATATTATGTGTGTGCATGTAAAAACCGTCTATTAGGCATTTAGGCTAGTTTGGGTGTAGTTTTGACCGCCTTGCCTAGTAAATGGGCTATTGGTAGGTATGTAAGTGAGTTGTAGGTTGTTTGTGAATGTATGCCATTCTATGTCTTCTGTTTGTGGTGGGATTGTGTTGAAAGGCCTTATTCGTTAAATTGAGACAAAATGGTCTTTTTGAGACTTTGCAAAATGGAGAGCGAAGATCTTTGAAATATTAGTTGTTGAAGTCAACAATAAATGAAGCACGACTAACACCAATCATAGAGTTTTTTGTAGCAGGTGCCCAAAATAATTGGCTCCAAGCGAGACAAGTGCAACAACAATCGGAAAGACGGGAAACATTTACTCGCAAAAATTGCCCTAAATGAAGCAAAGTATAGAGAAGAGAGTCCATTTAAATTCAATAAGTTCGAACTCCTCGAGGTATGAATAAGACAAAAAGTATGTAAGTCTTGTCTGCACAAAATGGCACCCAAAGTTATGAATTACGAAGTGCTCCATCTATTAATAATGCCAGTCTAGGAAGGGAGAGGCTCACTATACATAAGGCACTCTTGTTATCAACACGAATTTGTATGCACTATCTACGTTCATGCTATTTATAGTAAGAAGGACAGAGGATCCCAAGACATCCAAAAAATTGCCCATCGGCGTTATGCGTCGGTGTTGGCTATGTCTTTGCTCTTCGCCGCCTCTAATGCTTTCAATTTCGCTAGTCCCTTGAAGATATCGTCGCGTCGAGAACGATGGTGGGGCCCACTCTCAGCATCTAGTGCCATGCAGACGCTCGCACTCTGAGATCCACTCCCCTTACGCTTCAAATCGCGAGAACTTCGAGTAACTTGAGAAGTAGAGGGCGATTTGGACCCACAAAGAGGCGGCCTCGGGAGGAATGCATTCACATCGCCTTTGTATGGAGGTTCACTTCTAATCGATATAGAGTGCAGAGAGCGGCGTTGGTCCCTAATAACCCTTTGACGAAAAATGGAATCGGTGGAAGGTTGTCGTTTACCTCCAGCGGACGTTGAGGGCCGAGCCAGATTATTGTCGACCCGAAGCAGGGTTGTCTTGTTTGACATATTTTTGGGTTTAGGCGTCGTGTATGACGTCTGACGTCGCGTGTCGCGTGTCACGAAGTGTCAAGTTTACTTGACATCGCGTCGCGGAGGGGTAAAAAATTTTATCCCATGGTAAATAGATTTTGCCTACGTGGCAGGGCTTCAGAACTGACGTGGACAGCCAGCGTGGGCGACTGCGGGTGTGGGCGCGTGCAGGTCTGCCTTGGGCGACCTCGGGTGGAAAAATTGAGGCGACTACGGGTGAAGGGGCGACTGCGGGTCTGGGGCGCTAGGGCGACTTCGGGTGAAGGGGCGACCGCGGGTGGAAAAAATAGAGGTAACTGCAGGTTTAGGCTTGAAGGCGACTGCGGGTGAGTGGGCGACTGCGGGTGAGTGGGCGACTGCGGGTCAGGGGCTTTAGGGCGACTTCGGGTGAAGGGGCGACCACGGCTTCGGGTACTGAGGGCGACCGCGGGTCCGACAGGTAGGGGCGACTGCGGGTTACAGGGCAACTGCGGGTCGGAGCAGCAGACAGCGACCGCGTGTTCCAGGGCGACCGCAGGTTCAGTTTAGGATTTGAGTTTGGCATATTCAGTCTTTGAAGTAACACGTCACATAGGTGTTTTATAAGCGCAGAATTAGGTGCTACGTTATATTGGGGTTTACAATTTACAAGTGCAAATAATAGAGCCTATGAAATGTAAATTGGACAAACTTCTCTAATCCCAAAAATTCACCCAGTATAAGGCCACAATAATAATGTCAACAACGATTATATTAATTAGTCATCGATATTGCTTTGAGGCGGACTTCAAATGTAGCCATACTTGCATTGCACTTTTATAACCTCGTTGCAGTCATCACCTAACTGCCTACCAATTAGAACTAATACCTAAGTGTGATTGACACATTATAAATTGCGTGAGAGAACAAAACTCAATATAATCAATTATACAATGCATAGGATAGGTGTAGTAAGATGGTTGTTCAAATATCTCATAAGGATTGGGTGTGATAGCATGAGCTCCCATATAACTTTCATCATGTGCTTCATCAAGCACCGTGAAGGTGTAGTTGGGAACTAATTGTCACAATTAATTGTCATAGCTATTTCCCAGCTGATTTCATGGTTTTGTTCAAATTTTATTTATCTGTACATTCATAGGTATCCAAACAATAAAACTTGTTTCATATTAATTAAAAGTGTAGCCATCATATTTACAAACAAAGGGATTAAATCAAGGGCATACATTTGTACATTTTCAATATTTGAGGATTTCAAACTTGTGAACCAAGAATAACAAGCCACAACATTTATGGGTATATATTTTATTGGGGGGGTCACATTTATGAGTATATATTTTTTGGGAGGGGTCACATATGTAAACCATTAAAGTATTGGGCACTAATCAATTAAACATTCATATACCATTGACTGTTTAGCAAAATATGATCATCCATCTGAGATAAACAATCCATGCATTGTTTAGCAAAATCATAGTATAGAAATGTAAAATGAAGTTCTTTGTCAAGCACATTGCTATTTCACATGTCTAGCATGACTTTAGTACTATTATCTTCATAAATAACTTATTTCTTTTTATGATCCCAACTCAAAAATCAAAATAGGGTCTTATGCCATGGTACAAGGCTGCCGTTTGATGCACCACAACAATGTCTCTAGTCACGAACGATTTGCCCGTAGCACAAGGTTGTCCAAGTTTGTGCGAGCTTGGTTTAACCTATTATTGGTCTGCTCAAAGATATCCGTGGTGTTGATTTAAACGCTCAGAGATTGTGTAAATGCGCGTTCCGTCCCGTGCTCATCATCCTAAGGTGGAATTGTCATTAGTACATATGATATTCACAGAATAGGGTACAAACAATACTAACCTAGCAAGTATATTAACTCGTGTTGTGGTATTGCACTAACCTTAATGAGTTGTAACAACAAGCATCCATTCTCAGACTCGGAAAGTTTCTCGACATCCTCAAATTCTTCTAATAAAGCCCTGCATCTCCCGGCCCCCCATATCAATGAATATTAAAATATAACAACTACATATGGGTATTTTTAGCATATAATCTTATAATACAAGTTCTATACTAGAACAACCGAACCTGAGGTTTGTGCAATCTTTTCCTTGCCAAACCCACACATATTCTTCCATCATGGCCCACCCCTCCCTAATGGCCTCATCAAATTTGGTTCCCCAAACAATATCGCGTGTGTTTTGTATCAAACACATCACTCGTCCTGCAGCAAATAAGCACTAATAGTGAGATGAAATGTCCACCACTAACTATCCAACTAGAAATGTTCATTAATACATGTTCATTTCATTATTCAAGGATTCAAATCACCTATACAAAATGAAGGGCAATATTTTACTCACCCATTTTGCTGGCTTGGAAATGGCCTTTGGACTCATTGCATTGGCCATAATGAGCAAAGCAATACAATTTGTAGCCTTTCCAAAAGTCCTTAATCCTATTTCAAAGATCACAAATCAATTCCAATAGAATAGTCATTGTCATGGTGATTCTCCCACCTATTAAAAAGACATTGTCTACAATACAAGTGGATGACAATAAGGAAGTCAAAGGCAAACTAAACAAATTTTTACCGTAAATATTCATGGTCGAGAATAATTATGACTTCCTCTGAGCACTTGCTAAATTGAACACCTGCCATTAAGCCTGTAAGGAGCCAAATAACTAATCATTAGCAATGCAAGAAGATTAAATTTGAATAGGCTACATAACAATTGAGGCCCCCTACATTACTATAACACCCAAAAATGAAAGAGAATCAATGAAGAACCAAATGAATCATTTTCATTTGAATTGCTAATTGTTTTAAATGTGAATTTAGTGTACCCTTTTTCGGTGACTTCACACCCATTTGTGTGTGCATCCTTATTATTCAACAACTTTGCCACAATGAATGCAATTGCCGTTTCAAGGCCCTCTACATCAAATGGCTTTGATATTCTCACTATCCTAAACTAATGGAAAAGATTTTGGGTTCATTGAAGTATACAAGAAGTGTCTGTTGTATTGTTGGCTGTTTGTGGGAAACCAAAAAAACCACGAGACCTCCACAACATTGGGCCCACATTCAGCCACTACAAGGTAGGTGAACTACAAGGCGCAGTTATGAAAATTATGGACCACAGGCTGGAACAGCCCATGAAATACCCGCGGTCGCCAGGGGCGCATGCGCTAACCCTAACACGGATACTAGGGCGACAGCGCATGGGGCGACTGCGCGTGGGGCGACCGCAGGTCCGGTCCAAGGATCCCTCGCGTCTTTCAAGGGCGACCTCGGGTGAGGGCGACCTCGGATCAGGGCGACCTCGGGTCAGGGCGACCTCGGGTCCTCGAGGGGGAAACACATTTCAAAATCCCCCCTCCATCAGGGCGACTACGCATAGGGGGCGACTGCAGGTCAAGGAGAAAATGCAAACTCCTTGACCCGCAGTCGCCCCCTACGTGCAGTCGCCCATATGGAAGGGGAGGGAGACACCAAATACTTTTCCGCCCTCTATCAGGGCGACTGCGGGTCAAGGTGTGAGACACCAAAAATTTCGAAAATGCAATCTCCCCCCTTCCATCAGGGCGACTGCGCGTAGGGGGCGACTGCGGGTCAAGGTGGGAGCAACCTAACTATTTCAAAATGCAATCTCCCCCCTTCCATCAGGGCGACTACGCGTAGGGGGCGACTGCGGGTCAAGGTGGGAGACACCAAAAATTTCGAAAATGCAATCTCCCCCCTTCCATCAGGGCGACTGCGCGTAGGGGGCGACTGCGGGTCAAGGTGGGAGACACCAAAAATTTCGAAAATGCAATCTCCCCCTTCCATTAGGGCGACTGCGCGTAGGGGGCGACTGCGGGTCCCCAGATCACTTCCAAAATCAGACCTGGGGTTCTAGGGCGATTGCGCTTTGGGCGACTGCGGGTATGGGCATGTTTCACAAGATTAATTTTTTTTTTGGGACCCCTCTCCCTTATTGTTTCTAATTCCCTTTAATCATATTTTACTTCCTCCATTTTGTTTACAAATTCAACAAGACAAACAAATCCTAGGTTTTGCATTAGCTCTCCAACACTCCTTTGGCAAGAAGTTCCAAATGAAAGTTTTATGTACAATCTAATAGTGGGGAGGTGTAATTAGATTTATTTGGGCATGTTTCACGAGATGGTGTTTTTTTTTTGGACCTCTCCCTTATTGTTTCTAATTCCCTTTAATCATATGTTACTTCCTCCATTTTGTTTACAAATTCAACAAGACAAAAAAGACATGATTCTGTTTTAGGTCTAAAACACTACATCTCGTGTAGGATGTGTAAGTATTTTATGTAGGTTTAAGGATTTGATTCTAGATAAAAGTTGTATTATTGTTTTCCAAGGTCTAGGGTCTAGGGTTTAGGGTTTGGGAAACCCTTCACATTGTGAGAATAATTCTTCCATTGCCTTGCTATGTCTTTGATATGAACTGACGCCTAACATTTATTACCAATTTTGGATGTGAGATAAGGAAAAATCAATTAGAATATGCTGCAGATGCTAATTAGTGT
This sequence comes from Rhytidiadelphus loreus, assembly GCA_947034895.1. Classification (NCBI taxonomy): domain Eukaryota; kingdom Viridiplantae; phylum Streptophyta; class Bryopsida; order Hypnales; family Hylocomiaceae; genus Rhytidiadelphus; species Rhytidiadelphus loreus. Next base: position 32,397,114 of record OX344761.1, read on the forward strand.
TGGGTCAGATTGGTTGTTGGTTTAGGGCGACCTCGGGTTAGGGGCGACTGCGGGTCATCGACGAAGCAAAAAACACATTTGAATCAGGGCGACTGTGCGTAGGGGGCGACTGCGGGTCAAGGAGGGAGACTAATTTTCTGGAAAATGCAAACTCAATCTCCAGTGGGGCGACTGCGTGTAGGGGGTGACTGCGGGTCGAAGAGACTTCTTTGTGGGCGACCGCGTGTCCAAGTTTCGGGATGGTTTAGTTGGTACCCGCGGTCGCCCACGATCCGTAGTCGCCCTTGATGCGCAGTCGCCCATTTCAGCGCTCCAAAAACACGCAGTCGCCCATTCCCGCTGTCTTCAGATCCGTAGTCGCCCCTCCTCAAACCCGAAGTCGGATCGGGCGGTCCCGTGGTCGCCCACCCAAGAACACTTCCTGAACCCGCGGTCTCCCTGCCAAACCCGTAGTCGCCCACCCGCGGTCTCCTTCAGAAATCCGCAGTCGCCCACCCTCAGTCGCCCCTACCCGCACTCTCCTACCTGTACGCGCCCTCCAGTTTGCCAAGTGGATGCCATGTGGCATCCACCTGGAGGGGGGTAATTTCCTGTAAAGTCAAAGGTAAATTTGACTTTTCGTGACGTCGCACGGGCTCTACTAGACGTCGCGCGACGTCTGTCTGTCGCGGTGTCGCCTTGTCGCGCTGTCGCAGCGAACAACCTTGACCCAAAGTAACTGAGGTCCAACCTGCGGACCAACTTGTTCGCTCTTCGTGTACCCTCCCGAAGATGACAACCGCATAAAATCTCTGACGGGAACAGACCGAGGCACTTCGGAGCCCAAGAGCTTATCATCGACTCGAAGACCCACTGAAGTCCCACCGACGAACAGGTTCAGTTTCCGGTTTGTCGCAGTGTCTACTCGCGAAGCTGGCGAGAAGGACCCTCTTCGAGTCGACGATGTTTGCTTGAGCGGGGACGGTGAGGCGACGGGCGTCCGTCCGTGCCCGCGACTGGGAGGACTATCCACGACGCCGTCTTCAATGTCCCCCTTGGAGTAGTCTATAGCGGCTGACGCGGCGTCAGCGGCTGAGCGCAGCATGTACAGTTTGGACACTGGCGCGGGTCTGCAGCTCCCTCCTGCCGAATCCGAGCCATTGGAGAGCGACTTTTCCGACCCGGAAAGCAAGCTTCTAGTGAGCCTCCGCTTGGGTGTTGGCAAATTCAGATTAGGAGCCCGAACCTGGAAGTAGCAAATACTCAATTACAAGAGACCAATAGACAATATCCACCAAGGGAAGAACGGCAAGAGAAGCAGGTAAATAGTAATCCAAAAAGGAAAACCACCGAAAGAAACAAGCCGAGCGGGAATGCGAAGACATAGAAAAGCTAGGTCCAAACTGAATATATTATTTACAAAAGAACATAGCATACAAGATTATAAAATACAAAACGTAATTATTATTCGGCGAACATGGGTTCTACCGCGTTACTCTACGTTCTACGACGGCCTCTTCCAATGACCAAATTCACTGCCGGCAGTTCGTAACGGGCTCCCACGTTGTGTGCGGACTCTCTCATGGCATCTACAATTCGCGCGTGATTGTAGTCCCTAGCTACCAGGGGCTCGAGCCCAATCCGGTTGGCCTCTACGTACTCTCGCAATCTCCCCGGTTGGCAGTCCGAGATGAGACGCCGGAGCCACGGCAGGAGGTCTCCCATGAGGAAGTTGTCCCTCCGCTTGGTGTGACTCCAAGTTTCAAGAATCACGGTGTTTCCCCTTTCATTACAGATCCCCTTCTCGGGGGAGTCATCGATGAGGAGGGTGTTGTCCGCAGTGAAAGACGTGTCCCCGCTGGGATTCATGAACAAGGTCTCGGACAGAACCTTCATGAAGACACCTTTGGTGCCAAAATGAAGAAAATTCCCCGGAGACACCTCTATTTTTTTGCACTGATCCTGGCTCAGCACATCGTAGGGGGCCCTGCCCCCGCTGAACAGGTGTCCAGCAATGGGTTCCGTGTTCGACTTGAACATGGCGCTCCATACTAGCACCCTGTTCGCGATGGTGGAAACCTCTCGCAAGAAGCCCTCTAAATTCTGTCGAGCGAATACGGCCTTGGGTCCGACGATGGTGGGGTTTCTATGGCAAAGAACTTTGTCTTCGAGTTGGTAGGGTTGGAATTTTCCATTCGTGCCATACGCCCTGGTGGTGACTTGGCAGAGCACCCCATTCAAGTCGAAGACAATGTTCAGCCACTTCCTCCGCGGTAGGGGCACTAGAGGCGCTACATTCCTCGGGACAACCTCTCTCTCGTCCTTCGATTCTACCTGATCAAGTCAAGACAACATAGAAATAGAGTTACCTAATTGAATGCAGAATCATGTGAGCCAGAAAACGGGAGGGAGCAGTGGAATCCACTAATTGTTTGCTTGCTCCCTTTAGGGTGTGCTTTCATAGGCAGCGGACGATGCACGCTCTTATGTTTTATGAGTTGAGCAAAAAAACATGGAAAGCAAAAGACAATTAGACTTTTGAGTCCGTATTTTGTAATTTCAACCGATATCTTTTATTTACAAGTGAAATATATTACATACATATTTTTTTGTTTTCATCTAGAGCCGCCAAAACTATACACTCATGTCTATGCTACACTAGTCTACACGCATTGCAGCCACAGACGGGTTCGCCGTCCGCGCCCGATCAATCAAGGAGTGGCCACGCCATCCTGTCAGGCATCATGCATCCGAATGAGATTTCAAACCTATGAGAAGACTTTTGTTGCCACTCGCAAAACAAGACAATCATGCATGACTCTGCGTATGCGAGAGTCAATCAAAACTGTAAGGATCTGGTGGTTGTACCTTTGATGATTCCAGACCTTCTGGAACATTTTCCACCTGCTCCTGGGCGGCTACTGCTTCCAATTGTTGGCTTACATCTCCGCCGACGTCCTCTTCACTCTCGCCGTAGTCCACCTTCTCTTCCGAAGAACAGGGCGAATCCAGCACCAGGCCGAACGGAGCAGTCGCAAGTGTCATCGGTTTTTTCGGCACCATTGGCAAACTGCCAAGGACGGCATCCTGCACAGGCTGCAACGTCCCCTCAACAGTATCGTCGAGTCGAGGATGACTCGACTCATCCTTGCTAGTGTCCTTCAAGGGAGAGGCGCGCTGTGTCTCCGGGATAACTTCAAACCTGGCTTGGTCAGGAGACGGCACCCTGTCCACCTGAGAATCATGGACGCCTCTCGGCGGGGGAGGGACATCGCCAACCTTATCCTCGAGTCGAGGATAGGGAAGTCCCGAGACCAATTTTTCGACCTTGTCCACTTCAATCTGACTAGAGGAGGTCACCGGCGCCCGTTGTTGTGAGGCCTCGGAAAGCGAAGGGAGGACAAGCGAGCCTCTAGATTGAGACTGAATTGCAGCAACCAATTGTTTCAATTGTATCTCGAGGGAAGAGATCTTGGCGTTGGACTCTTGTTGCACCTCGGATATTTTGGCATTCACCGCTTGGCTGCACGCAATAGCCTCAACAAGCTGTTTGTCTTTCTCTTCCCTCGCCTGCTGCCTCACTATCCTCCGCTTTCGGGCTTCCTCCTGGTGAGTCCACCAGTCACCCTCGACCTTGACCTTCCCGTCTGGTAGGAGGATTGGTTTTTTGTCGGGTTTGGGGGGCATGCCTTCGACATCGTCTTCGTCGGAGGAATGTGGGCGATCTATGTCATCCTCGTCACTGATGTCGATGATCTCTGACGACTGCACCTTCCATCGTTTCTTAGGCAGGGAAGCCGGGCGTTCCACTGGTAAATCATTACCAGCTGTCTCTCTTGCGTCGCTTGGACGCATATCCTGCAACGGAGGCTCAACTTCCCTTCTTCGAGTCAGAGTTGAATGTCGACGCACCAGTTCGTCGAACTCACTATCCGTTTCCACGTCCTCATCACGAACGAGTGCTTACTGCGCTTCTGATGGCTCCCCACGGGCACCCGATTGGGTCCCCCTAGACTCTGATGGGGCTCCATGAGACCCAGATGGCACACCATGCACCCCAAATAGATTCGCCTGTGCAGTTGAATGCTCCCCTCGCGAGCCTACAAGGCCTCTTGGAGACCCAGGTTGTTGTTGTTGCAGTGCATCCAGCACAGCAAGCGAGTTCATCCACATACAGACCTGGAACGTATTTGTCCCAAATTCGTCTATGCCCTCCACGCCAGGATCATTGGTCAATTGTGGGCCAATCGCTTCTCTCTCTCGCTGCCTCGGTGCTGGGATATCGGCTGGTGACTCGTAGGTAGGCAATGGTGACGGGGGTGAATTAGAGTTAACCACCACCGGAATACGACTGGGCGGTTTGACATACGCCAGTGAATAAGGCGAATTTGAGAACATGAAATCATTCATGTCCATTTTTTCCGCCAGATAAGCAATTTTGTGGTAGCTCCTCGCATCATCCCTGTCGCAGAAACCATAAAAATACGCTCCGAACATCTGATACAAAGATCACAATGAATTAGTAACTGTGCCAAAGTTAACAAGATGTCCTATCCTCGAGTCGAGGATAAGTCGGGATCTCCATTACTGACAATTGAAAAGGTCAGGAGACACTGAAATCTATTATACTTCTCTACATCAAACGTTTCCATATGTATCCTCGAGTCGACAATAAGTATTCTTCATGTTAAGAGACGAACCTTGGCGGCCAACATAAATTTCGGCCCGCAGAAGAGACCACAGACGTTCTCTTGAGGTGCCGCAAAATCCTGGAGGATTTGTAGGTAGAACTCCATCCTGAGTTCTTTTGCGGTGATCCTCCACTTTGCCTCCGTGTTCTTTGACACTTCATTGTAGTATTGGTAGTTGTCTGGCGTTTCGTATTCACGCTTCACACAACCCCGGACTGAAGTGGCAAATTCATTGTCCTTGCGGAACAAGAACAGGAGAGGAACGTTGTCAGCTATGTTGCGATTTGTGCAGTTGTCCAACATCTCTGCCTTCGCTGGCACGTAAGATGACTGCACGCAATCATAGTCCTTCAACTTGTAGGCCACAAATTTTATTGCGGCCTTCACGTCAACCTTGCTGCGCAAAAGGAAGAGCCAGACTAGTGGCTCAGACATTTTTGGCTCCATAATGTCTGAGAGAAACTTCAACAGCGGGTCAATTTCAACTATTTTGTTGGTGACCTTGCTCTTCGGATACTCTCTCACGTCCAACAGCGCCAAATAGATCTCACGTTGCTGGTACTGGTCACTAGTGCCTTTGCCGCAATATCAATGCCCCTGACCTGGACACCTCCAGCTGGCTCTGGAAGCTTGTACTTCAGTCGCATGAACTGAGAGAACATATGAAGGACTTCAGGAAAATTCTTCGCCAGATCCTTCGCTCGTTTACTCCAAGCGTCGTTTTGAAGCCTCTTCTTGAAGTATTCGTTCTTCGGGTGCGAGATGAGGAAGTCCCATGACGCGGATGTAAACCGGTGTCGCGCTTTCCAGGACTTCCATGTCCTTTCAATGACATCTCCCCCATTATCTATCAGTTTAAAGGCGGTTTTGATGGCTGCGAGGTCCTGGATGACCACTTTCTTTCTCTTCCTCCGCTCCACCCAATCCCCAGCAGCCATGTTATCGGGGACTAGGATTTTCGTCTTGGACACAGACACCTTCGGATATGTGGCTATCCATTTCGGCGTTTCACCGAGCAAGTGCTGCGCAAATACTCCGTAGTCCTTGTCTGTGAAATGTCCGCAGTGACGGAAGAACTCTCTCTTCAGAGACATTGCTTTCCTCTTGAAGCCTTTCAGATCCTTAAATTGCAGCCCAGTTATAGGCTCAATTAACTCACCCTCTGCATGCTTCGTGAGGAATCTCTCCCAAAATGCGAAGAGTTCGTCGGGTAATGTGATGATCTGAATTTCATTCTTCAAATCGTTCGGGCTTTTCACACAGGCTCCTTCTCTTCCTGGGTTGAGGTTCTGATATCGATCCAGAACTGCAATGGTGAATTCCTGCTCGCCAAAGAAATTCACAAATATTAGAAAATGTTCAGTTTCATGACATCATTCAGATATACATTATCCTCGAGTCGACGATACTTGTTAACCCAATATATTCGCTAAAACATTAATTCCTACATCACTCAGTGTACCACAGTAGTTTTATATGTCCATTTATCATTGGCTGAAACTCTTGCACTATTGTCGACTCGATGATACTTATAAATAAATTCGCCTCACCTCGTACTTTGCCAAGTCATATACTGCCTTATTTCTCCGGGTCACCGCCTCCGTTGCTACATCTGTGGCTCTCTGGCAGGTCAACCAGATATTCCGAAGGCTGATTATCTGATTTCCCCATGTCGGTTGGGCGTGATCAAGGTGATTTGTGCAGTTGTAGAACTTCGAGATGTTCCTTAACTTGTTTGGATTCAAGGACCACACAATCCAAGCGTCCCAAGTTTGGAGCTCTACCCTCCTAGCCTCACCGCACCCTTCCTTCTGAAGCTCCTTTGAAGCGGTTATGCTATGTTGGCCATTAATTATCATGAATTTGCCAGTTCTTATGTCGTCCCATTTCTCCGGCTTCTTCTGCAGCAGCTCGTTATTTAGATCCACAAGAGTGAGGCATAGAATTTGTCGCTACTTCTTGTGCCCCAGTTGCACAAGTTCATTTTTCACTGAGTCGACTATGTCCGTCTGCAGTGTGCGAATGATGTACTGGTCTCGCGCTATTATGCACTGCTTGATATGCACCTGTACAACCTCCTGGTCCAGAAGGAAACATGACTTGTGATCACTCCAGAAATCTCGTTGATAAATGGAAAACTTCTCGTGCTCTTTCATTTTGGATTGTGATGTCGATGGCGTTGCTTCTGCTGTCGTTAGTATTGACCCCGAACTTCCTGCCCCGGCAGTTCCACCCGGAAGGTTTGATTTTCTCCTCTTCCTACTTGATTCCCCTGGTTGTTGTTGGAGTGGATCCCGCTGCCTGGGTTGGGACATCGCTTGTGATGGTCTGGTACCGCGACTGCCCTCCCCAGTACGACCAGAAGGAGGTTGCAGACCAGCATCAGATGCTCTCCTTGTTTCTCGAGACTGATTCCCACCCACGGTTGGGAGAGGAACCATATTTGTTAACGCGTAATGGTCTAGCGTTTGCCAAATTAGTCGCAGTCTACTTGCGTTGGATTTGGCTGTGCCATTCCTCCAGGGAACGTATCCGCATTTTTCAAATTCTTCGTTCAAGGAATCCATTTCGGATCCCTCTAGAAAGGTCATGAGGTTCTCCAGGTCAAACTTCCCGTGGTAAGCATTGACGTCGAGTACGAGAGAGTAACAATGCTTTCCTGGGTTCCCAGTATCATCTACATCCCGCAGGACTATGACTACGTAGTTGCTCTGGTAGTCGTCGATTAGGATGACCTTCTCTTTCATGTTCCACAGGAGATATTGGGTTTTTCCCTGTGCTCGATATCTTAAATATACGTAATTCTTCCAACGGCTAACCCCGAAACTCCACGTACTGATATGCTCTTTTAGTTGCTACAATTTTCCATAGGTGGCCTCCATTTCAAGCAAGAATGGTTCATCGTCAATGGGGTTGTTGAAAGGCTCAAGGTGACGTTCGGTCACTGAATAGTTGTAATCATCCTGAGTCGCCATCGCCTGATTCCTGGTTTATCCATTTACAGAAATATTTTCAGTACACTATGATATCGTCGATTCAAGGATAGATTAAGGTCGATGTTATCCGCAGTATTAGATCGCTTTCTGAATTGTCATGGTTTATGGACTTCCCTACTTCTAACTGAACTCAGCCTAATTGCACAAAATTTATGTGTGGGGTTTCTTTATGTATTTTTCTCCTCTATTTCTTATGGAATATTTTTATGTTCTTAATATTTACTTGCCTTCAGTGTTTGAAATGCATCGTCGAGTCGACGATACCCACTGCAGCTTTCGGTATGGTTGATTATGTAATGCCTCTGCATTTTTGTTTTATTTTATGACTTCATTATGTATTTTTCTGAGCACTGGTGTCAGTGACTCGTCGTTATTCGATTGCAGGTGCTGGTTGAGGTCATTAGTTTCTAATCAGTCTTTTGATTTTGGATTTCTGGTTATCTTCGAGCCGACGATAGAGTCTTTGTGTGTCCCAATATATATGTATCCTCGAGTCGATGATAAACCTTGTCAATGTGCAAGGAATTGATCAAGTGAACAGAAACCCTAATTCCAAAACATCAGACACCTACAGTTCTCAGAGAGTTTATGGTGTTGCAAAGAAAAGTAACTACAATGTTTCAAACAAGCATTACAGTATTCTGTACGTGGTTTCCTTCAAATACAATATTGAAGAGCTGATTCAACTAAACCCTACATGAAAGTTACAAAAAACACAGACCTTGAAATCTCTTTCTTGCTGTACTTGTGGACGCTCCTCCCAGAAAGCTTGAAGAATGAGTACAGCAACTGATAAAATGAAAGTAGAATTAGCTTAAATGAAAATTCACTGCATAGATGATTGCAAATTTGGAAGTAACCCAAAACCCTAAATCCTTCATTTCAAACCAAAATCGAAGGACAAGCAACTTAAGTTGCTGAAATCACTGAAGTTGAAAACTATAAGACCTGAAGTCACTGAAGTTGAAAACTGATTTGAAAACAAACCAAAAAAAATTTGGACTTTTCCAAATCAAATCTCACACTCATTCTTGTAGTCAATCCTACACAAACCCTAAGCAACAACCCTGCACTCCACAGAACAGCATCACAAAATGAAGACTACACATCGAAAAGAGAGAAACAACAAGAAAACAGTGGAGAAGAAAACCTGGTGAAGCACGGTCGGTGGTAGCAGGATTCAGCAGGATCAACGCTGGAGGAGCGCAGCAGCAGCGTAACAAGAGCGTAGCAGGAGTGCAAGAGAGGAGGAGCGCAACAGCAGGGTAGCAGGAGCGAAGACAAAAACAGAAGCTTCAAACAACCTAAACCAGCGCAGCAGGAGCGCACGATGGGGAGGAGCGCAACCAATAGCGCCACACAAATCTAAAAGCAGGTCTTCGCGGCCAAGCAGGAGCGCACGAATCCGGAAGCAGGAGCACACTGAAATCCAGGAAAAGAAAAAACGCCGCGCAAGTCCGCAAGCTGGAAACTCTAACTCTAACTCGCAAGCATCAGGGAGCTGCCGCAAGCACAAGAAACCCTAACTCCGCCACGACCGCAAGCAAGGCACGCAGGCAGTAGGGAGCTGAAAATTGCAAACAACAAAAACGTACAGGTTGAAAGTGCGAATCCTCCATCCGCATTCCGAGGAGAGAGAAGACTAAACGAGCCTACACCGAGCCGCCGAACAATTGCCGAAGCAAATTACCAAACCTGAAGTTGAAACCGAGGCCGAGCCCCGAATACCGAACCTGAGGACAAACCTCGCCGAAGCTACTTACTAGACATAATCCCGAGTCCCCAAGTGCCAAACCTAATGATGAACCAGAAACTTACAAAAGCAAACTTAAACAAAGCTTCTTAAACCTACCGAGCCTGAAACGAAATGCCTCGAACACTATGAGGCACCCTTTTGGAGATTGGCACCACAGGGCTAGATTTCAACATTTAAAAATATATGTCTACTTTTTACCAGCTAAAAGTTTAAAAAATTTGCCTTGAATTTCCTCTTTGTATTTAAAATATGGATGAAATTGCAAAATTTGCATAAAGAAGTACATAAATAGGACTGAAAAGTCTTTTTGTAACCAAAACATGGATGAATGTAGAAATACAATGCTTTGCCAATTTTGAAATGATCAACATCATGGCACTTTGTGAAAAAAGAAAAGAAAAGGGTTGCTACCAGCAGAAATGGAAGGCTAAAGTGCAATTCTTAAGAAGTGTACAATTTATACTAATATTTTTAGGAACATGAAGGAAATTTATAGTTGATAATTTTGAAAATTCAAAAATTATTATTGCAAATTTTTAAAACAATGAACTTAGAGATGTCCCCGTGAATAGAAATTAATTCTATATGTAAAATAATTCCACGTGCATGAAGAGCAAGCTTTTAGTATGAATCCTTTTTAATTAACTTCTAAACGATTCTGATTTTTTCTGGGATTCCCATCTCCTTGAAGACAATTTTTGAAAATAATTATTGGAGTCTTCAAAAAAATGTGAAGAAGTTAAAAAAAAATAATAGGTTGAAGTTGTAAATAACTTGCACATGTTGAATGCATGAGCATTTTGGAAAAACCAATTTACTTATAATTTCCTAGGGGATATGCAGATGGTGCTCGTAAGCTGTACTTTAAGAAGAATTGGTCCGCAAAAGAAAAATCATCCATCTCATGGAAAAATGTAATGAAGATAAAAAAAAATGATAGGCACAAGTTTTAGGCGTCTTGTTTACTGTAAGACGCTTTGGTGTTCTATTTTATAAAATTACAGAGCATGTCTCATTGTTTCCATGTTTTATCTTCCAAAAAAAAATGATAGAATTATAGTATACCCTAAACCCTTAGGAAATTATACTTGTGCCAAACGTATAAAACTTTGACATATTTATGTGAAATTGAATACGTTCTAAGTATGTGACTTACAGAAATAACCCTATTGTAAGTTTTGCTAAATTTGTACATGAATTAAATTACAAAATACTATCAAAACAATTCTTAATCGAAGAAGACGTTGTACAACATAAATTGTTTAAATTCAAAGAATTTAGAAGAGTTTGATGTCATGACCATTTAACATTACTCTTATTTTCTTTTTCATGGTAAAGTAAAGTGGACCTTCGGAACAACCCTAGGCTAAAGTTCACTTAAAGTAGATATTATGTACCTTAAATGAAGGGTGTAGGCAAAACTTCACGCCCTACTTACTTATTATTTCCAACCATAATTGGTCAATCTTTGTACAACTTTATTAATTTAGTTAACTATGACATTCAAATAATTAATAACACACTTTGTACAAAGAAGTACTCATGTTTACTATTGGGGCATCCCAATCCATGAGTTGAAGTGTAACTCACTTCAAAATGCACCATGATTGTATTAGGACATTGCAATTACTTATGGTCTTTGCAATTGTGACCATTTTTTTATGTCATAATCATTATGAATCCATGCTAGCACACTTGAAGCTATTCTTTAATGTGTGTTGTTTAGAAAACAGTAAATACAAGTATGGTCAATGTTGAAGAAGTCACTCCAAAGTTCTTACAAGTAAGACCAATTAAATTATTTTTATCTCCATGATATTAATATTGTTCTAGAAAACCACCCTAATCCTTTTTAAATTTTTTTCTAAAAAATTATAAAAATTGCTTCAAAAAAATATAGGCATATTATATTTTCAATAACAACTGTATTTTGCCCAAAAAACTAGCATTGCCCATAACATTCTTATGATTGGTTTCAATGTACCCAACCAAAGCTCTATTTTTCAAAAGCAAGAACAAAATTTAAAGGTATTATGACTTTTTCCAATTGTTCAGTACTAATAAACACATACAGCATGTACCTCATGTAAATAATTTCTTCCTCAACTTCTTGTAATCATAAATATGCAACCTATTCCAATTTTTTGGACCCACCTGGTAACACGTATTGTATGCCATGTACTCTTGGGCTTGTGTTTCTACACTACCGGTCATAGAAATATTCTTTTTACATCAGGATTAGGTGGTACATCTCAATAAATATTAGCATCAACCTTACTTGATCATGGACCCTTCATCTCAAGAGTATTTAGAACTTATCCCTATTTTCTTGGCCCTCGTTGACACACATATTGCATGCCATTAATTTTGTTCCTTGAATCTATAAACTGCAAGTCATGGTTTAATTCCTTCAACACAAGTATTACATAGTACTACTCTTAAAATACACTTCAGTTGGTTAAAAAACATGTAGACGTTTTCAATGTTTAGGAGATGTACAATTTCTGATAGAATTCATTTCAATGAACACTATTGTATTCTGTTTCCAAGGTGAATAATTCATGAACATGAAAGTCCATACCTTGTAGTTTAAAAAATCAAATGTATTTAATTCATATGAGGAATAAGAAAAAAAAAATATAAGTTATAAGATGTAGACTTCAATGCATTACCAATTTCAGTTTATTGAACACTACTTTGAACCCTAAACTTATTACTATGTAAGCATCTTAATTATTGAAAAATGAATCTATAGGATGAATGGAAAACATTGTTAGACAAGGTGAGGTTCATTTGAACTATAATTCTCCAACTTCATGCTACGCACATTAACTATTAAACTTTAGGATGAACTTCAAACACAATTCTACTTATCAGTTATTTGAGTACTCATTTCTTTCCTATGTTTCTTTTTCATCCATTTTCACTAAATTTCTCAACCAAAAATCACATGAACTTCTCAAACTTCTCTTAGTCACAAATTTTGTAGATTCCACATGCAAAAGGAGAGTTGAAAGCTATTCATAGTTTTAACACCCTCAGACATGATAAAACATTATAATCCTTCAACCCTTAAATGATATTGTGGTGTGTTTTCTTTTCCTTTGAGATCTCAGACATGTCTACTTCAAATTTGTAAGGTTATAAGTTTTTGTAAATGACACAACATACCAGAAAGTTGTCTTGTAGTCCAATTTAGAACAAATTCTTAGAGGCTCAAAACAAATCTTGGGCATGTTGGGGTAAAATATGCCAAACAAACATGATTTTAGGAAGTTCTGCTTTCCTTGCAAAAAAAATTTGTATTTTAGAGAGTCACCTAATGGAAAAAAAAACCTCAGAGGATAAGAGGTCAAATACCCTGAATCGTGAAAGCTGAAGACCCTAAACCCTAAACCCTAAAAACCATGAAGCCTAAACCCGAAAACCCGAAACCCGAAAACCCGAAACCCGAAACCCTAAAAAATGTACACCCTAAATGCATACCCACTTTTATAAAACCCTGGAATCATGGCAAAAGGCTGAATCTGAAATAGATAGAATCGCACGAAAGCACTCCTAAAAGGATGGCACTTTGTTTTTTCATGCTCTGACAGCGAAGTACATCTCCTCGAGGTCAACGGAAAACGGAAATAGAGGGCAAGTGTGAAAGAAAGGAATCTTCTTTTATTGTATTCTTGTCAAAAAGTCTTTAAAAGCGCTCCCGAAAATGGGAAGCATTTAATTATTGTTGTCAGTGCAAGTGCATGAATGAGCCGTTAATATGCCGTTGATTTCTACAAATTTTGAATTCTAAAATGTTCGCGCCCATTCTTTCCCGCCCTTCCTACGGTACAGATTCTTAGTTTCTATTGGGTACCTTCATGCCGCGGCCTCGAATTCGCTTTGGATCCGTGCACCTGAAGTTCTTCTCTTCATTTTCTTGCAGCTCTAGCACTTGCGGACACCACGTTTTCTACTTATTTCCCAAGAAGACTTTGTTTTTCTGTTGCTGGTTATGTAGTCTGTGGAGAGCTCCCGAATCTCTCCCGTGTTCCTTCATTCTCAGAGTTAGTAAGTTGTATTTTGATTTGGGCTTTTCCACAGTACTAATCTTTGTCTACATGTTTGTGCTTCGAGTCGTTTCTTGAATGATCCTATGTTCATATTTGTGATGTAAGTATTGGTCTGTTCGTAGTAATGAATGAGTTTTTGGACTTCTAGTATGGAAGAAGATGTGTGTGTGAATTCTATCGCTTTGACTAGTTTTGTGCACTTCCGATTCTTACGGCGGAAAATGCGGAAATATGTTCTGCGGACTTATAATGTCTTCTATACATGGTATTGTCGAGTCGACGATAACACAATTCAGTCATGAAAATTGCAGAGTCATAGTTAAGTTGACAATACCCTTGAGCAACTAATTATGGATTTTCATCGTAAAATCCAAGATATCCATCCTCCACCAAATTTTGGAAGGTTATCATCGACTCGACGATAATAATTTTCAATGGAATGCTTTGGGAATCCTGGATTTGATGGAATTCCATGCCCACCTAATTATGAAGAGTATCATCCAAATAACGGTAGAAAATTTCTCAGTAATGAAATTGTACGGAATTAACTGTTTTGAGCAAGTGATTGTAAGTACATATAATTTATTGGATAATAATTATTCTGGAAATATAGGTTATTTAATTAATTCCGTTGCCTACAATAAAAAATTCCATCCCGTTTTTGTCTTACAGTGGAGTCCCGGAATAGTGGTTTGCCATCACCTACCTCATCTTATCGTCGAGTCGAGGATAAGCTGGAGTTCTCCTTTAGTCAAGGGCACTAACTACTTTGACATTGATGTACACTCCTTTAGTAAAGCTATTGTGTTCATCTTCAATCGAAAAATCAATATACTAGACAGAGATGTCGTTCTTGTTGTAATTGTGTATAATTACTTGTTCTTTGAGATGACATGATGATTACTGGAATTGCGACATACACTCTTAGTCATGAAAATTCATGATTATTACTTTATCCTTGAATTGACTATATTTACATGGATTGTGTTCATCATGAAGTTCAGGTATTGTGCTGTATTCAAAGTGTCATGTCACGTAGTGAATGAATCTAATAGTATAATTGCCTAAAATTTGGGGTCCTCTGTTTTCGTTTTTCTACTAAGGAATTTGAACTTTCACTGATTATCGTCTCATCGATGGTATTGATGATCCACTAATGAGATGAAAATCTAGTTATGAGAGATTCCAGTACAATTTGGAACGAATTCCGTGACCTGCATTTTCCATTTGCGTTTTGTTTATCGTCGATTCGAAGATTGAACTTTCTCATGTCATCTGATTTTTTGCAGAATGGATATTCATGGACCTGATGAATTTGCGGTTCTAGTACCCATATTACCTCTTGGTGTCGTTGGCTGCGAGGGGTTGCCTCAGCCATCCTGGATTACGAAGTGTGTCACCCTACAAAATGAAGCAGGAGATGACGTTGCAAAAGGAGTTTGCCAAAGTGTTGATGTGGATCTTATCATCGACAGTGATGGGAAGCCCTTAGGTGATGACCGTGTTGCAGTGCAAATTGCAGAGTCATTATCCGAGGCAGAAGTCTCTTCAGGGTGGATGTGGTCAATGAAGGCATGGCACATCAAGCAAGTGTTCTTGAATGGTATCAGTTTGTATGACCATGACTAGACACATATATACAATACGGCTATGAATGCCCTGAACCGCCGCATTCGAGTTGGTGTACGTTCTTATGAGACGTTTCGGGAGAGGAGGGAGCAAGTCTTGCCTCCCAAAAAAGAATCCCTTCTCACTCCACAAGCAATTATTGAAGTGTCTACAAAACCATGTTGCCAAAAGAATTGCACACAACATTTTCCGCGTCACGAAATTGAGTCTATACGGTATCAACTGCATGTGAAAGGTAGAGTGTATGTCCGCAAGCTTTGCCTTCTTGAAGCACATAGGCAGTCGCGCAAAGACACTGCTGGAAAGGAATGGATAACTTTGAGAAACATTGATGTATGTCTCACTGCGTGGTGGACCATCCATGGGATTTCAAAAGCTACCTTCTACAGGTTCAAGCACATGGCCAAAGAGGGGAAGGAAGCAGAGGCACATGGGAATTTGGGATTGAAAAAACCTCGTACACAAACTCTACAAGCGACCGCTACACTTCGGACGTTGATTGTAGGTGAAGCTGACAAAATGCCACACAAATCAAGAACACTAGATTCTGGGGAGAAAGTCCCTGCAATGGTTTTGCCGTCAACGTTTCGTTGGAGTGAGCAACTTCCAAAAATCAACAAGGCTAATGAAGCATTCAATTTGCCTCCAATCTCCTCCAGTGGTTTAAGCAACATTCGGCGTGCATCTTTCTCTAAATATGCTGCAAAGGCTCGCGAAGACTCTTTCTCTAGATGTGGTCTGTGCGATACATACAAGCAATTGAAGAGTGCTTGTACTTCGTTGTCCATTGCGCAAGACAAGTGGGGGAGAATTTTAACTACCCATCTTAGTGGGCAAAAGGCCCACAGGGAACTTTATTATAGGTTCAGGCAAATATCTGAGGAATTTCCTGAAAAAATGTTGTGCATCATCCATGACAAAATGGATCATTCGAAGACCGCCTCACCTCACTTTTCTCACAAGACAAAAGCAACTGATTCTTTTATGAAAATGCCTGTGGCTATAACGGGTATGATTGCTCACAGTCATGGCGATGTTCGGTACGCTCACTATGGCTTAGACATTTTTCCAATGGACTCAAATCATACTGTTGGATCTATTGCGAGGTTGTTGCGTGATCTCGAAGGAGAGCCCAAGAATTCATCGCGTACATTATTTTCAGAGGAGAGGAGTCAATCCACTTTAACTCATGCGTTGTTGGATGGCTCAGACATTTGCTTAGATTCTCTCCTTCCTCCTCCTGAAGAACCAATCCCTTGTAGGCCTTTGCCGCCGATATTGGCCCTCCAACTTGACAATGCCTCAGGGGACAACAAGAATCGATGGGTTTTTGCTTTTTGCTCACTAATGGTTTACAAAGGCATTTTCCGCGAAATATATATTAACTTCCTCATTGTTGGCCACACTCATGAAGACATTGATGCTCTTTTTGGTAGATGGAGCACAATGTTGAAGAGCAAGGATTATCCTACACTTCCCAAGCTTATGAAATCCTTTATGGACTGTGAAACCCACCCCGTCATTCCTCATTTCATTGAAGAAGTTCCTGATTTCAAGCAATTTGTGCAAGGATACTTGGGTACAGGCGGGGATTTTTTGGAAGGTCATTCAACATCACAACAATTCAAATTCTACATGGATTCAAGTGGATGGCCCTTGATGGAGTACAAGAACTTGTGTACAGACAAGGACTGGTTGCCACAACATGGTAGAGGAATTCGCTTATGGGTGGAAACTAAAGATGAACGTCCCAAAGTGCCGAGCGGTTCTCCACCACCTTTGGCTCCCCAGCAGATGAAATCATTGGGGGAGATCAAAAAGGGTTTGGATGGTTTCATTGCACATTGGAATAGAATGGCCAACAACGAAGATTCTGGATCTTTTGGGAGAAAGAATGACCCCATAAAAGATTATTGGAAAGGTGTGAGAACCGCTCTAGATGAACCACTACTGGTGCGTGAGACCTTAAAAGATGGATTTTGGCCGGCTTCTAGGGTCATGGAAGAACCGGAAGACATAAGGCGAGAAGATGGCACAGTGCGTGAAGAGTTTGTGGAGGATCCACCTTTTGTTGGACGCAAACGTGATCGACCTAGACCTTCATTCCGTATTGCACGTGATGTATTTGCAGGTTATTTTGTGGTAGTACGTCCCGCTGATGAAGATCCAAAGCCATTTTGGTTGGCGAGGGCGCTAACAAATCCGAATCCAGATCCAGGGCATATTCATCAGATCCAAATTCAATATTGGACACCTGTTTCTGGTCGTCACATTGATTTGGATACATATGCTAGATGGGACACAAAAGTAGGGAATGTGTGGCGCGAGGACCGTATCATCCCATCGTGTTGGTCAAATACGGACTGTATAATGACAGCTTTTAAGCCACGTGGAAAAAGGGGGGCCGAAGATCAACCTCAAGTTATTACAAAAGTTACAATTCCAAAGCCGCAGATCAACATCATCAAATCATCAGTGGAGGCCTTTGTATCTAATTCAAGCAATGGTGCTTTCTCGGTTGGAGAAGAAGAATAGTTTGTACCTATATTAGTCAGTGAACTATTCTTATTGCCATGATTGGGACAAACTATGAATTTTGCATGTTAACGTTTTAAGATATTTGCAAGTATATGTTGTGTAGACAATATTATGATATTATGGCCATGTAAAACTCTTCATTTCTATTAATAGTATGTTTTCATCCTTATTATTGCATTAAAGTATAATGCATTCACATTTTTTTCCAACTTCTATTTTGTTGCCATGTATATGAAGCGAAATGTATCGTTCTAGAAATATGTAGATTAGTATTTTCTTCAAGGTATTTTCATTCAAGGTACTCTCAATTTTAAGGTAATGTTTTACTTTAAGTATAACATCTTCATCTATCTTATTTCTATGCTTATAATGAATTAAACAAATAAAAATGTTAGTTGTTAGTTGTACCTCCTTTTTTTAAAAGTATCTAAACAAATAAAATAGTGTTTTGACATTTTTGAGTCTCAATTTATTGAACAGTCTCAATTTAATGAACACTAAATGCACTTTAAATATAGAATAAATTAAAATGAGACTCAAACTTGTCTCAAAATAATGAATAAGGCCTTTTGAGTTTGTTTTGTCTTCCAGTGAGAGCAATGTCTCTATTGAAGTCGCCACATAGTAAATGGATATATTGTGGATGCAGGGAGATTTGGTGGGTTATAGTTTGTTGAATTTTTGGTATTAATTGTAAGTCATCTATGTGTGAGGGCATATACATGTGGAGTAGTAACCAGGGTTGGAGTGGGTGGTTATCGATTTTTATTATTTGTAGATATTGTGAGAATTCTGCAGGAGTTGGAATTTTAGTGATATTTGCAGGGTATGCATATTTTTGGTGTATAAGGGTTAGAAGTCCGCCACGTCCTGGTATGTATGGTCTCCTTTGTTGTATACATCAAGTTAATGCATGTGTATTGTTAAATATTAGCTTATATTGTGGAAATAGATTTTGTATGTATTTTGTGGATTTTGTTGCAGTTATTTTGGTTTCTTGAATTACTATTATTGCAGGGGTTGTTAGAGTATATGAAATTAATTGTTGAAGGTTTGGTAGAGCTGTGTTAATTGATGCAGCATTCCATGTGATGATGCACGTATTAGGGTTGTTAATTTGTATGTTTGTTGGAGAAGTTGTAGGTATATTGGGGAGGGGTGATGGGTGAGTGTATTCTTCCAGGGTGTCATGACATTTTAATGATTCTATTAGTAGGTTTTCGGGTAAATATGGGAATTTATTGAGCATAGTTTCTAGAGTTAAGGGTTCATTTGTTTGGTTGATGAAGTTATATATTTCTTTGTGAATGGATATGGGAGGTTCAATTATTGTTTGGTTTTTATTTTTAAATAGTATATATGGGTGCGATGTTGTAATGTGCCTTTCTGGTGGGTTTTGTAGTACAGCCATATTGCCTAGTAGAAGCGTGGTCCAATTTGGGGTTGTTGTTTGTATTAGTAGTTGGTCACAGGCTTTTAATTGTGGACTGAGTGTGACAATGAGCGCAAATAATAGTCAAGGTGGTGGGTGGTGTTGATTTTGATAAACGTACTGTGATAGGTGAGGGTAGTTTCTATTTGTATCATTGTGCATAGGGTGCGTACTATGTATTATAGGTGCAAATTTTTTTGATAAGTGTTGGTATTCGGGTTGTAGTTTAATTGTGCATGCTATAAAATACATTTTACTTCTATGTTTATGTGAAGGAGGGTGTGGTTTGAGTATATCGGGCATGGGTCCCGGATTTGTTTCTATGTCGCCACAAAGGAGAAGTAGTAAATGCATTGGAATTATTCCTTTGTAGTAGTTGTAATAGACTTGGTTTATTGTTGATGGTGGGGTAGGGAGTTTTGTGTTGTTTTGTTTTTTGTTGAAATTACATTTATTATTTTTATTTGTGGGGTTAGGGATGTGTGGAGAAGTTTTGTATTTTTGTATGTATATATATGTGTGGGTGTATGTTTTAGTAGTTTTAAGGCTAATAATTTGTAATAGTGCGAGGCCTGGAGGCCGGGTTAGTTTTGTTTGTTTTGATGTTGGTGTGTTTGTTTGGGAGTTTATTGTATTATGGTGGTGCTTTAGTATGTATTGTGTGTTGTTTGTATTATTATGGACAATGTGTTTATGTGTGTTTAGAAATGTCATGTATATATTGGATTGATGTGATTGAGTTTGGGCAAAGAATTTTTTTTGAAAAAGGAATGAGAATGTGAAGTATAACAAAGTATATAAATGATATTGCCAAGTGGTGGCGTTATATAATACTAGGATGTAAGTACTAAGAAGGGGTGATGTAGTACTAAGGTATATGTCTATGGCACTCTTTTTTTGGGCGATGGCGTTGTATGACCTAACTAGTTTGGCGGTGTAGAAGATTCCGGAGCGTTGATGGCTGGACGGGCTAAGTTTTTGACAACCTGCATGCTCTAGCATAGGATGTTTTCTAGGTTTGTGAGAGCACCTCTCAGCTCCCGGTCTATCTTGTTTGCATAAGTTTTTGCCTCATCTTGAAGTTCATCTTTTAGCTGACTCATATCAGCTTGAAATTCAACACGTAGTTTTGAATTTTCTTTGGCAACTACCTCTCCAACTAATGTTGATAGTTCTTCTCTGTTGAGGGATTGTTTGTTTGCAGAAGTTGATGCAGTGTTTGTGAGTGCTTCAACTATACCTGCCAAAGCAATGTTGATGTCCAAGAATCCCCATTTGTGGAGTGTGTCATCATTGGGACGCGCGGATCCGTCAAGTGAGTTAGGATGAGGCTGAAACTCCACCCACTTATGGTGTAGGCGTGCCGATCTCTTCACATGTTGCTTGTAGACAGCAGCATTGAGACATTCAACGTTGGCGACACCACTGTGAGAGTCTCCTTTATGGCGTAGGAAGAAGATGGATTTGACGTTCTTGGAGCCGAGGTGGTTGTGTAATTCCTGGGTCACTTGATCAATAGATTTGGTTAGGTTTATGTTTTTGACAATGAGAACAAGGCAGTTTCTTTTGTTTACCTCCTCACGAGTGAGCTGGTTCAAGTTTGGGTTGACAGGTTGAAGAAGTTCTCCCAATACTGCAATGCGGTGTTGTTTGATCTTTGTGAGTTGCTCGGGCGATGTTGTTGTTAGCCAACCATAGGATTCGGCAATGGATTTTTGAACTTGGACTAGTTCAAAATCATAACTCCGGTTGAAACTTTCTTCCAATACATGCTTGAAGAGATGGTGAGATTCAACATTACGAATTGTTTCGCTGTTGATCTTGACAGAGAGCAGGCTACTGGATGCTATGGGATCAAAAGACTTGGAAACCTTAGCAATTGTAAGGGTTTCATTGTCAAGGGTGATTGCAAAGACTCTCGTTCCTCGAAGCAATGCCTTGCCGTCGACTTTAGGGTTTTGCAAATGAATCCTGGCCATACCTGACCAAACTTTGGCAGGTTTGGGGCCATAGCATAAGATTGCTACTGGTTCAGCAATGCTATCTCCTATTGGTATGTTCATTTCCTGAAACCGAAGCAAAACTTTGGACATGGCTTGCTTTTGGTTTAGTGGCACTGTAGGTTTCTCAAAGTGCAGCAGTATATGGTAATCAAGAGCTAGTTGAGTATTCATGTTTACCTCAACATCAAAGGGGATTTGTGTCAAGTTGAAGTGTTGTCCTTCGATGCCATCCAATCGAGATGTTGGCCACAACTTTTGTTGGACGCGAGGGAAGGACATACGAGCTTTTGTAAATTCTTCAGCTTCTTGTGGAGAGTAACCCTGGGTGATGAATTGGGCTATGGACGCTTTGTTGATGATCGATGGCATGCCAGCTTCGTAAGCTAGAGTTTCCATTGTAGGAAAACCATACCAAAATTCTTGTTGTATTGGGACTTTGAATAGGGTCATGGTGGTGATGGTGCCTTTGGATTTCTTCTGAGTAGATTTGCTAGTTTCCAAAGTAGCGCGTTTGTGAGGAATAGTGGCATCTTCCATCTCAATCTCGTCTGGGTAAGCCATATTCTGCTGAGATTTGTTGTTGTGTGTAGGATCTGACATTGTTCCTGCATTGAATCGGATTTGTTTATGAGAGTAAAGACATGATTTTGATATGGTTAGTATTGTGTTACATTGATAGTGGTTTTGTTTAGGGGCATTGTGAAGATCTAAGTCCGTAAGTAGTTGTACTTGGGATAAGCATTTGGTTAAGTCGTCAAATGTCATGGGTTTCACTATGGTGAAGTATGTATGAACTTTCAACTGTCTAGAGTACAATACAAGAGTCCTCCCGAGGGCAATAAGCTCCTGGGCATGAGTGGAAATGTAGAGAATTGGCCAAAAGAAAACATAAGAGGAGTTTGGAGATGTAGCTAGTGTGGTAATATTTAATGTTCTGGATTTTTCCAAAGCATCGACAATGGGATGGCTAGGATATTTAACCAGTATCTGGCACAAAAAAGCCTTCCCAGGGGCAAGGAGCTCCTGGGCATGGGTAGGCGTATATACTTGTAAATATAAAATAGTACTAGGGTTATGGAGTTTAATTTGTTGAGCTATGGTAAAAAATAAAAGCGTTGTAAGCAAAGTTTCAAAGGTGTATTTCACTAGTAGAAAGCCTTGTTTAATTGGATGTTCTTGCGTCAAAGTTGACGGATTTTCTTAAGCATCTAATGTGACATCTTCATGTGTTTATGTCAATAATGACATCCAATGTAGCATAAAGATGTTACATTGGATATCATTGTTGACATAAACACATGAAGATGTTACATTAGATGCTTAAGAAAATCCGTCAACTTTGACGCAAGAACATCCAATTAAACAAGGCTTTCTTCTAGTGTTTGTAAGTTTTTGGTTGTGTATTACAAACCCTCCTGGTAACATCCAGATGCCGGGCATGATTGGGTTTAAAATTAAGACATATAAAAGAAATATTTGAAAAAATGTGGAAAAAGGGGTGAGAAAGCAAGGTAATAAAACTAGTTCTATGCAAAGGATTAAAGAGTTGTCTTTTGTATAAATTCCAACAGTTGATTGTGATTGACATGTGCTGTGAATAAAGAATTTGAAGCGAAAAATTAAAAACGATAAGGGATTGGGTTAGAAGCTTACCTCTAGTAACCGGGCGTTTTGTGCTTGTGGGTTGCAGCGGGGGTGAGCTTGCAAGAGGGCGCCGCGACAGAGGGGAGCGTGAAGCAGGACGCCGCGTCGGGGCTGATTGAGCAACGGGGTGGCACGTCGAAGCTGATCGGGCAGCAGGGTGGCGCGTCGGAGATGAAGTCGCAAGGCCTGCCGTTGCTAAGACCGGGGTCGTTGCTACAGTAGGCAGAGCAGGTGGAGCAGGCGGGGTCGGTGCTTCGACAGGCAGAGCAGGTGGGTTTGATGGTGCAGCAAGCGGAGTAGGTGGGGTCGAGACTACAATAGGTGGAGCTAGGATCGGTATTGACAAAGTTGGAGACGGTGTTGCACGGGAGGAGCTGCGTTGTTTTTTCTTCACCTGCTCTGTCGATTTGTGATGGGGTTTCAAGCGCCGATCAGATTCTTCAACTCGTTTGAGTTTCACCAGCTGCTCTTGTTTCTTCATACGGTCGGAGATGGTGAGCACAAGAAGCGAAGGAGGAGATGCAGAAAGAATTTGACTGTATTGTGGGTAGCTAGGAGCGTGAGATTGACAAGGTGAAAGGTGATGGTGTGCAGAGAGTGCATTATATTCGTGTACAAGATTTATAGAGGTTGTGAGCACAATGTACTTGGTGACTAGGTGATGTGTGGAACGGAAATAGTAAAGTGAACAAAACTGAAAGAAGATGGGGGAAAACTCACCTGGCGCGTCGTGTGCCACCTTAGTTTGCATGTTCCCGAATTTGGGGGAGTGATCGAGATCAAGTCTTGCTTTTGCAACGACAGTCTGCATGGAGAAGTTCGCGAGATCAGGGGGTGCTGCTTGGATTACCGTAGTCTGCATGAGTAAACGAGACTGGGGGTGGAGGGTGACACCGTAACGGCAGCCAGGGGAAGCGGCCGACATGCAAGCCACAGTGACAGTATCTGATTTGAAAAGATCAAGGAACTCCCAATGCTTGATTTTGAGCAGGCAAGAAACTTCCCCACCCAGCCGCTCAATACAAGGAAGTGTTTCCAACATTTGCCGTAGGTCTATCAAAGCACAGTCCGAGATCCTGAATTCTCGGATCTGATACATTTTTGAAAAACTTGCTGCCGACGCAGTTTGGAGTTCCACGTTCACCAAACTGTGTACTTCCCCCTCTGGAGACGTCCAGCAACACTCGTCCTTGCAGCCGTTGGCGTCACCTTCACCATGTGCAGGTTTAGACGAGCTTCATCGACGTTCTGCTCCGGCGCTCCTCCGGCAGGCTCTCCAGGGTTCTAGGGATGGAGCACTGATAAGGAGCACGCAAGGCTTTTCTTTTCTTTTTTTGGGCTTTATAGTGCTAGATTGCACCAAGCAAAAAATAATTTGGCTCAAAAGTGAGGAAAAATTATGAATTTTTTGTCAGAAAAATTTCAAACTAAAAAAAATCTTGGATGAAATAGCCAGATTGTAGATGGAAACAAAATTAGAGATGTGGTATATGCTAATTTGATATTTTTTATCCAATATATGGATGAATGTTGAAATTTGGAGCACCACTATAATAAACTATATTGCCACTTTGGCACTTTATAAAAAATGAAAAACAAACAAACAAACAAACCTGGAAGCAAGAATTAATTTTCAACACCAACAAGGGTTTCTACAACAATGAATTCAACATGTGGTTGCAAGCATGTACTCACAAAACTCCGTCTATTGACATAAGATTTTCCTTCTTACATCTTACATGACAAACAAATTGCATAGATTAAGTGGAAGAGGCAAGGCGCTGAGTTCACAAGGAGAAAGCCCTCAAAAAACCACTAGCAAACTTCCAACAATCAACAATAGAAACACAAAGAAAATGGAGCGCACATGAAGGCATTTAGAACACTGACAACATTATTAAACTTGGACTTCTCTTACATCATCACATAACATGCCGCTCTAACTGTTGCTCTCGTAGGTTGTATGTGAAAGCAAAGTATTCTTCTCCTGGCTCTAGGCATCCTAATTGCCAATCTTCTAAGTCGACAGAGACCCTATCAACTAAACCATGATCTACATGAAAATGCATTTGGATGGCACATTTGGTGTTGTTTATGCAAGGTTGGCAGTTTTGCACATACGGAATGCCACTCCGTTGAATCAGCCCTTGGGCATGTTGCGCACTCAAGCTTTTGTTGCACTTGCCCTTAGCTACTGTTTCCAGAACTTTCACAGCATAAAGGTGACAGGAGACCAAGCCGCATGCCCACACGTCGTCTTGGTAGTCCATCAAGCATTTGTAAATCATGGTTGTGGCTACACCCTTGTGCCTGTGGTCTTCTCGCACTACAAGCTGCATGATCTAGATGACCTCCTTATCCATCGAATAGGAATACTTCACATGCAAGGCTTGACCAACTAGACTTCCTTGTGAACTCCAAATTCCGTATGCACTACTAAACAAATCTCTACATTGCTTCAACTGCTCTGTAGTAACCTTTGCCCCTAGTTTTATATTTGTAATTGATCGAGTAAAGACATGTGGTATTGTTGTAAGGCATGGCTAGCATCCCACTTTGCTCCTTCTCGATCTCCTCTTCCTATTTTCAGCTCCGGACGCTAAACCTTCTCTTCACAAAAGACCTACGGCAAATCCAAACCCTTCTTGTGTCAAATGTTAATCTACCCACCTATCAGTAGACACTCATACTAGATTCAAAAGATTGCATAGAAGAATTGAAATAGAGGTTCTTATTCATTGTTTGCTTTCCATAAATATGGACAAAAATAGCACAACAAGATTTCACTAACAATTATGCCAATTTGAAAAAAGTACAAACAAATTTGTTACATAGACCTACCATAATCTGAAATTGGAAAATTAGTTCTCAACAAAAAGAAGACAATTGCAAACTTTCAAATTCCCAACCTAGAAGAAATTAAAGTTAGGAGCAACAAAATTCCGATCAATACAACTAAAACCACAATTAAAATAAAGTGCCATTCCTAAACTCTAACCTTTATAACAAATTTTGAATTCAAGAGCTCATAGAATTTCTAGTACATATTATAGAATTGCGCATCAAAAGCAACACAATTACAGTCAAAATTACGTAAACTAAGAAGAAATTAGTTATACCCACATGTTCTAAATCCTAACATCGTCAACACAGTTTTCTCAGCTACCAATTTCTACATTACACACCTTGAAAAAAAAAAACATGGAGTAGTAAACTTTTAATTTTGTGCAGTTGAGGTTGAAACTCCAATCAATAGGCCTCTACCGTAAATAGGACTAGATAGTCACACTCCCATCTAATCGGAAAAAATGAAGATAAAAAATCCAGAGCTCACGGAGTGCAAAACAATCATACAAACAAGCCAATCATAAGGAAATGTTGCTCTTGAGTACTGAAACACAATTTTCCAACTTCCTTCCAAATTATCTTTAGTAATGAAATTACATTTTTCTTTCTAATGTCTCTAAATGTTTCTGGTATTCTATCTATTTGTATTTATCTTCTATTTGTATTTATCTTTAAGAATTGTCTTTGGAAAGTTGATCTTGTTGTAATCATTGGCTTGAAGAATTGCTTGAAAGTTGTTCTTGCTTGAATTGCTTGAAAGTTGGTCTTTGGAAAGTCAATCTTATATTGTTAGTGTTAATAATAATAATAATGTCTATACAATGGAAAAAATTCCCTTTATATAGTTTCCCGTGGTTACAGGAGAGCTAAGGAAAAACCCTAACAGTTTTGCCTTTGGTAATAGGTCTAAGACTTATTCCTACTATAATTTTCTTAACTACCTTTTCCTAACTAATTATGTCCTATAATTAGCCTAGTAACTCTATGTACTAAGTAAGTTGTATTGCCGCTTTGGTCTTCCTTGTCTATGCTGAAATGGTCTTTTGAAGCTCCAATAAAGAGTGGTAACTTAGACCCAAAAAAAGTTCAACACCCACACTCCACATTGATAGCTTGATCAATAGTTGTTGTGTACTGGTGATCAATTAAGTAGCACCTCGGGGGATTTGTTAAATGTTAAATCGATTCTATAAAGATCCAAACAATAATTAGAGGCAAGAAGTATAGTTATTTTTTACTGATACATAGCATTGATACAATAACCGTAATTTGTGAAAATACAAACTAAGGTAATAGAAAGCTTACAGAAAGTACAATGACAATCAAAACTAGGTAATTTACAACTTCATAACACTCACAGTGAACTGAAAATTTTCAAGTGGCATATGAGTTAAGGGCCACTTCACACTATGGCCGTCCAAGTCGAGAGGCCATGGCATTGAGTGGCCAAACTTTGTTGAGAGTCCAAAGAAATGAGCAATAAATAAGCAATAAATAATAGGAATTGGAGCCTTTGGCCGGCTATAGTGTAAAGCCTTCAAAGGCCAAGCCCAAAGTCCAAACCCTTGGCAATGAACTCCTATGGCCTCTTAACTTGGCCGGCCATAGTGTAAAACCTCTCCCAAAGTCCAAACTTTTAATAATGAAGTCTCACCTACCAATCTAATAGTTGAGATCTTGTCATAAGTTGATGGCCTCTCGACCATAGTTTGGGCATTCATTTCTAGCCAACCCAAACTTCCTTTGAGAGTCCGTTGCCATGTAGACAATTTATTGCCATGTAGGTAGTTGGAGGGTGATGGCCTTTAGACTTGTGCCTTCTAGTGTGAAGGGTCGAGAGGCCAAACTTTGGGTTTCTTGAAATTTGATTGGTGGAATCCACAGCCTCTCGACCTTCGGCCATAGTATGAAGTGGCCCTAAGTCACTCACTCATAGTGAATTGAAACTTCATTGTGTATATGAGAATCTAATTTCTACATGGATGAAAATTTTCATCATCATAATACAAGCTACGGAGATTAGTGGTGAAGTAGAAAAACAAAGAAGAGGATGTCCATTTACAGATTCTAGAAGAGCAACAAAACAAACAATACGGTTTGCACCTCTTCATGACTAGTCATCTCACTACAACAAAATGGGAGTTTTATGACTACAAAATATTGACTATAGTGAGTTGTAAAATCTCAAAATATGACTCCCATAGATATCACTATAGATAAAACACAATTTAACTAGGA
Organism: Rhytidiadelphus loreus; assembly: GCA_947034895.1. Lineage (NCBI taxonomy): Eukaryota > Viridiplantae > Streptophyta > Bryopsida > Hypnales > Hylocomiaceae > Rhytidiadelphus > Rhytidiadelphus loreus. The sequence goes on from OX344761.1 coordinate 32,424,922, forward strand.
ATAGTCATATTTTCAATGAATCATATTTGCAGTCATGTGGGTTGGAGGTATAATTAGCCATATTTTGCCAACATGGCATATATGTTGACCATCCTTAGAAGTTTGACTTTACCTTGAGTTGTCCAGGCAAAGAAAAAAAATCCTATATGGCATATAACTGTGTGTAGTCATGTTTTTCATTAATGTCAAATATGACTTTGTGTAGTTACATTTTAGCTGATGTGAAATATAATATTCTGTAGTCATATTTATGGTTGATGTAAAATATGCCCCTCATGAATCATATTCTCTATTGATGTGCATAATGACTCTTATGAATCATATTTTTTATGTAGAATACGACCCTCATGAATCATATTTTTTTGTTAATGTGAAATATGACTCATAGGAGTCATATTTTTTGCTAATGTAACAGTTCCTATAGAATATTACTAGTAATTTTATGATTGAATGTAGTCATATGTTAAAAGTATACAGTCACATTTTTGGCATGTCTGAGCATTATGTGACTATAGCCAGTCATATTTTGGCCAAGATATATTATAAAATATGACTCAAGTGGGTGATATTTTAGATAACTAAGAGTTGCATTTCTAGATTTGTATGCGTGGTTTGTAATTGGGGTGATTGAGGTTTACAATAGCTTTTGTCATAAACTATAGTTACATTTTTCAAAAATTCTAAATGGACATGATGCATTACAATCATGCTTCAATATGGATTTAGTAGCTAATAAAATAAAAGACTCCATCTAATTAACTCCTTAAGGACCAAGGCCTTTTTTCTACCAAAAAACACTCAAAACTGTCATTTCTATAGCAAAGAGTAATTTTTTTTTGCCCATCTAATCGTAGGATCTTACACCTAACTAGTATGAAAATGTGTGGGAAAAATTTCAGAATTTTTGACCATATAGATTGCAAGAAATATGTGTTTAAAGTGAAAAAAACAAGTTTTCCAACACATTGCAGGACTATACTATTTGATTTTGAACCTTCTAAACTAAAATTTTTGGTACTATAGAGTTTAAAGCTTTAAATCTTTATGGTGGAGAATTGAGTTGAAAGTGTAGAAAAAAAATTAAAACTAAAAAAATCTTTATTTTTATTTATTTTTAAATTGTTAAGTAGAAGTAGGTACAAGATAGAAGGAAAATCTATAAATTATTAATATCTCTAAGATGGAATTAAAATGCACTAATCCCAGTGGTGAAATTGTTCTAGAAAAAAAACTAAACCATGTGGAACTTTTTTTTTTAAATTGTAAAAATTGCATTCAGAATTGAATGTCAATATTGTCAAAAAAAACTACCAATTTTAGGAAGGTCAATGTAATTTTTGGCACTTTTTCAGTTTTTTGACGATATTGGTAGTGATAATTTACTTTTTTTTATAAATTTATTGAATCAATTACATGCATCATGATTTCTAGTCTTTTGACAAAAAGATTGAAATTATATGGCTATGAAATACAAATGGAATGCATTGCCCAATTCAACAAATGTTTCAAATGTAAGGACATTAAGATGTAACAATTTTCCATATTGCAGCCCATGCTCTCTCAACAATAGCTAATGCTATCCAAAAAAGAATTCAAGTACTGTAACAACCAACATGATTTGCATGTTTGTCAAATTGTTGTTATTTTTAATTCTATAAATGTCAATTTCCTTCAATTTTTGTGTACAACAATTTGAAATGATGTATACCAAGTACCAACATGTCAAGACACAAAAATTTTTATTTAGAATTATAAGAAAAAATTGGCTAAAGATAAAGTAATTCGAAATCATGTTGAACAAAACTAAGTTTTTGACATGGCTAACTTTGAAATTGATTTTCTTTCACATCACAATTAATTTTTTCTTCAAACTTCCATGGTGATGTGTAATACATTGCACACTACAACTTTAGTATATCTACTTTTGGACTTTATCCATTGATGCTTTTAGTTTAGTTGTTTGAATGAAACATTTTAAAATTGTACTCAATTTCATCAGTGACCATATATTTTACAATAAAAAATATTCACTTAAAAAGGGTGGTGACTGTGCTATGTGACTAAAATATTGACTATCCTATGCTCTGATTAGATTCATTAAAAAATAATTCAAAATATATTTAAATGGCATGTAAAGAAATTTTCAAAAATTATAATGTGGCATAATTGAATAATGTAGAAAATGTTAATAAAAATAATTTGTATCCTTAAATAAGACAAGAAGAAATATAAAAAATGAAAAATAATATACATGCCAAGGTGATTGCTATATAAATGTAAAACATCCATTGATCCATGGAATACATAAGCTTATTAAGCTTAGTTCCTTTTCACCATCAAAGATAGACTATGTTCATTAAAAACGATTGAAACTTAACCAATTCTTCTACTAACTTACTAAGCTAGGAAATCCTACTACTAAAAGTCATGAAAGATTTGGTGAACCCCTAAGTGTGGTGAAGGCCTTGCTAAAGGTTACAAAATATTCCAAATCTTCTTATATGAAATTCCAAAAATTCTAAATAAAAAAAAATGATTTCATTTAGGGTCTAATGAATGTAACCCCAATGTATGGTAGTAAAGTAGTATGCCTTCTGTCGTTGCCACAATATAATAAAATAAAATAAAATAAAAATAAAAGTAATTTTCTAATTTTTAATTCATAAAAACTTTGAAATTCAATATCTTTTTTGTCTTGAGTTGGAACGCCACAAAACCAAGTTTGTGCACCCTTCCTCACTTAGGGCTATTTGACAATATCAAGAACATGATAAGGGAATGCTTGGTTCTAAAGATCTCACTATAACAAAAAAAACAAAGAGCCTCATTTAGATTATAATATTGTGCCTTGTGCCTTGTGCCAAGATTAAAATAAAATAAAGTTCTAATTTAATTCATTAAAACTTTGAAGTTCAATAACTTTCACGCTGAAGGAGTGCAAGGGCTTTGTTTTGTGGTGTTTGGATGTGCCATGTGAAAGTTATGGTTTTTCCAAAATAAAAAATGGTATAATTCAATTTTTTTAATTTGAAAAAATCCACAACTTTCACACCCTAGGTCCAAACACCACAAAATGAATAGAAAGTTTTATGCATGTAGAAAGATATGTTTTAGATCAATTTTCAAATGCATAAAAAACTTTGAAATTCAATAATTTTTATACTATAGGTCCAAACGCCACAAAACAAAGTCCATGCACGCCTTTTTGTAAAGAGTTTTCCAATAGTACCATTGTACCAAGATTGTTACCAGCCGCCTTATAGTTTCTTCAATATCAATGTATCAAACAAACAAAATAAAAAAATAAACTACCTAACTAACTTAGGGTATAGATAGACTGAAAGTAAAAGTAATTTTCTAACTTTCTAATTCAAAAGAATTTTGAAATTCAATAACTTTCACACAATAGGTCTATACACCGCAAAATTGAAAGCCTATGCACCCGTCCTTCCAAAAGAACTTTATGACAATACGAAGAATACAATTGTAGGACACAAAGTTCCAGAGATCTCACCGTGACAAACAAACAAAACAAATATTTAAGGTATAAAAAACTTCCTAGGAATTGTGCTTGTGGAGGGTATTAGAGTTACATTACAAAATCTATGAGTCTATGAATAATTGCAGCTTGCACAACGTGTTTCTCATTTTGTTTTACGTGAATATCATGAGATAATAAACCCAACAAAAGATTGTGAGACTACATGTAGTAGGTGCAATTACAACCAAATAAATTATTAAAAAATAAAATATTTTTTTAAAATTTTATTTTATTTTTTAAGAATCAAGTAGTACCATGTCAGTTTGACTATTAAAAAAAAAAAAAAAAAAAAAAAGAAAAAAAAAAAAAAAAAAAAAAAAAAAATATATATATATATATATATATATATATATATATATATATATATATATATATATATATATATATATATATATATATATATATATATATATATATATATATATATATATATATATATATATATATATATATATATATATATGTATGTATATTTATTTATTTATTTTCACTACATTTTCACTGTTGTTGAAAGTCAAATGGCCTTTTGCAAGGTTCAAATTTTTTATAATGACTAAAAATAACTCCATCTAACCTCCGTATTTGCTCTACTTCTACCCTCTCTTTTGAACTATACCCGGGTAGAATAGTGCCTTGTCATAGATTGTTCCCTTATGGGCCATAGGCTTGGAGCTTTGGTAGATAATGGCAAGGCCTTCTTTCATATTGTCTTACAACTCGTGTTAGACTAGTTTTTGTTTTGTTTTTTTTCTATTTATTATTTCAATATGATTGAGTCTACGAGAATATTCAGAATAAGTTTGCCAAAAATTTCCTCATTGGACTAACTTTTTTGGTTAACTCTACTAATAGATGGAAAAAACTAAGTTGATGTGTGGATTCTAGGCCACATTGTGGTTATGAGGCTGGACCTCAAGTAGGCAAATTATCCAAAATGTTTCCTCAACAATAGAACCCCATAGCCATAGAAGGAACGCTTGATTTATTCTAAAGACAAGAGGAAATGCCATGGGGAAGTTGCTTGGTGCATGTATTAGAAACCACATGAAATTTAAGATATTTGAGTACTATATTTTTGTTGGACAAATTTTTTTAATTGATTAGAAACAATATTAATAGTGTGTGTAGAGTTACTTGTATGCTATTATGACTAATATGAAGTTAGGTTTAATATCATGTATTAGATTTTACGTAGAAAAAATATTGGAGAACATATATATAATATGTAAAAAAAATTGCCTAAATGGGTATTTAATTTCCTTAACCCCTGAAGGCCCAACAACTTTTTGACTATGGAGATTTTCAATGAATTGTCCCACTTTGGTATTTTTCATATGTGTTGATTTTTGAAATTCAACAATTAATGTTATTAGCATATTGTTTGGAAAATCTTCAAAGAATTTGGAATCATTCTAATTATTTTGTATTCTTAATCATACTAGATTGAACCTTGTATTTTTAAAATTGCTAAAAATACAAATTTGAAAAAAAAATCTCCAAACTTAGTGTTTGTGTAGTGCAAAGATTAGAAATGTCCAAGTACATTTTTTTATTCCATCCCTACTATTCCTTTTCATTGGAAAAACATTATGTTTGTTTCCTTTTTTTATTAGACTATATTTCCTAAATAAATTTTAAAAATACTTCTCACTTTGAAATTTTGAAAATGAGAAAATGCAAGAAGTATGTCAATTTGTTACTCTACAAGATCCTAGTTTCCAAAATATTGAGAATTTTTTCACCCCATTGAGAATTTGCCATTGAGAATTTAAAGAAGACACATTTGGTCCTTGAAGGTTTAAAAAGGGAATGGATGAAAAATGACACATTATTTGTCCTAAATTATGGATTAACCTTAGATGAAGGTTTGTGGTTACAAAAGGCCAATCTTGAGACAATATCACTTTAGGTATCCTTCTAGATAAACGTAATTATTTGGCTAGAACATTACTTGTCCAAATATATTGTACTATTGTTTATAATTGTAAGAATATTGAAATGGTATGAAAGATTGAAGGAACTACAAAATAAACAAGAAAAGTAGAATACAATAAAAGGGAAAAAAATTATGACATCTATTAATTCTAATGTTTTAAATCTAATATAAAGGCCTAATAATTAAACTCAAATGTATTATAATTCATATAGGATGCTAAATTACATGATAATTTAGAATTATTTCAATTAATAAAGCGTATTAAATTACTAAAAATAATAAGTGAATAGTCCCCCTTATAAAATGCCCCCCAATCTCAACATATTTAGTTAATCCACTTTGTCAATCCTACATTCGATGAGACTTTGGAGGTGGTGAAGCATATTTTTTATGTAGCAAGGGATTCTATTACTATTCAAGGCATGGTGGCTAGCGTGGGCCTGGCGTAGGCATAGCCTATGGCCCACCCAAACATAACTTCATATGTAGTAACTTTGGCAATGAAGCATTATACTACTTTTATTCTATTCCAAATCCAAATTCAAATCTAATTTTTATAGATCTCTTCTTTGACCAACTTGCCCATGAAGAGATTAATGAAGCACTAACCAAAACAAAATACTAACCCTTCACTGGAAACACTATTGTGCTTGCTAGTATCACACAAGAAAAATAAAGATGAGTTAGTAGAAGTATGCTATAAGATCTATGGATCTCCAATCACAATTGTAGTGTGTTGTGGATTTAGAAGGAGAAGCATACATTTCATGGCCTTTTGGCTAAGGTCAAGCATAAATATAATTTGCAACCATTGTTTTCAAGGTTCACCTAAGGTTCAAGATTCTTTACATTAGATTATATAAAGTACAAACTTCTTCAAGGCTTTTTGCAGAGTAATTGTTTTTTTACCAAAATTGGCTTTAACTTTTATTAACTACATGAAGTAGGAAGTGACATAATTTTTATTTTAAGTGGAGCAAAAGAAATGAAATAAAAAACATCAATCAAATATATGGAAATAGAGTAAATAAAAGTTTATTTTCTATAGCTATTGAATTCAATAATAAGAATAATATTATTTATTTATTACAAGGATCAATTATAGAGTTAATTTGTGATAGTGATATATCGGCAAGGTTGGGTGCCTTAGGAGAGCACCTATAATTAGCATCATGTAGTCAATTATGCCACTTTAACGACTTTTGGACTTTGGAAAGACAAGACGTTACATGTTCTTTTGCTACTCTAGAGGGCTCTGAGTTCCCATCTAGAAATCCACCAAAAACCGTCGAAACCCGCCGTTCGTAAGTTGCACTAACTTGGCCGAGAGACTACCAGGTCACTTTTTTTGAAATAAATAAATAAATTCAACTTTGTTTTTCAATTTAAGGATTTTTCATTTTTCATTATATATATATATATATATATATATATATATATATATATATATATATATATATATATATATGTGACATTGGTGTTCGATGAGACCGAGGGAAACGAAGCTGGGAACAGGCCTGAAACGGCCCTCCAGCCCCCCCAAATCTCATCTAATGATTAGTAATAGTCATTGGGAGGAAAAAAAACTAGTTGTCAAGAGATAATGCAAAAAATCGGGAGATCTAAGCAAAACATTGGAAGATCTAGGCAAAACATCAAGACATCAATACAAAACATTGGGAGATCTATACAAACATTGAAGAATCTCCCGATGTTATTATTTGGAGATTTATGGATGTTTTGTCCAAAATTCATTGAATAGTCCAAAAGTAGTAAAATGTGGCATAATTCCGAATTTCTAATGTCTATCAAATCTTTGACAAAAAAGAGATGCTTGGCTATTTATTGAAAATCTTTATAAATTGTATAGATATTGGTTTTGAAGCCATAGATGGTGTTTAATTTTCCAACTTCAATAAATCATAACAAGTTTATCCAGAATTCAAAAAAATATGATTTGGGGTTTGAAATTACCTAAAACTACCCCGTATGATGGCCAAGTGATAGGGGAATCTATGAGGTTCTTAATTCAACTCCTTGTGCTAACATTGCTTGCATGGGGTTTGTTCTTCCAGTTGTTTGTGATAAGGATATCCAAGGTGTGTAATTCCTAGTGCTTACGGTAGGTCGCCTTTTTGTTGTAAGATAACTCTGCCTATGACAGACAAAACTTGGGACCAGCCCAATGAAAGCCAAGAAATTCATGAGTAGTACATTTCACAAGACACATGTACTCCTCAAGAATTTTTTTGCCTGCATTAGGCTAGTCCCAAGTTTTGCCTGTCATAGGCAGAGTTACTTTAATTTTTGCGGTCCTTGACGGCCGTTTGTTTCAAAAAAGAAAAAGAAAAAAGGAAAGCGTTGCTAACACGTCCCTAGTCGGAAAGTCCTCAAATTGCCACCAAAATTAGAATCCCGTCAATTTCTATCACGTTCAAAATCCGGTCCGTCGCCTTACACGAGCCACAATTGCCTCCACTGCCGCTGCCCTACATCGAAAGATACGTTGTCTTTGGTACGTCGGACTTTCGCCCGCACTACTGGGGCTTGCATGTAGTCGTACACATCCAGCTACGCACAGTGAGTGAACTCTTGTCTCGATCTTGTCTTGTTTTAATTTTGCAGTATAATTGAACTGATTGAGGGTATGGTTTGATAATGTCAAATGATAGACATCTAGATTTATTGCGTGAAGTTTTGTCTTCGTCAATCTTGTTTAAATTTGGAGTGCAATTGAACAGATGAGAGTTGAATTAACGTCTGATGATAACTAGTTGGATTTGTCAGATTGATGAAAATGTTCAAGCTAACTAATTGGAAAATTTTGCATGCATGGCTCTGACTAGAATGATGATCGATTCAATTTCTTGCACGCTCTAATTGATTCATAGTGAATTGTGATGTGGTTAAAAGTGAGTTCAACATACATACATACATACAGTGTTAATGTGCTTAAATTCACAATGAAATTGAAAGTGGCGGTTACAGTACGTATACGCTCCTACCTTAATTATTTATAACCATTTTGACTTTGCATGATTTGATTGCGCGCAGTGCTGCAGGTACGTCTCGACGGAGTCAGGAAACTCTCAAAATAACATCAAATTTACGATCCCGTCATGCATCTTCCCATGGCGCTCAAAATCATGTTGCCTCCCAATCATGCAACTAGCGCCGGGGCTTGCATCCCGCTACGTGCAATGAGTGAAGTGTTCCCTTGATCACTCTTCAGTTGTTATAATTCATAGTGCAATTAATGAACAGATGGAGGGTTGCATAATTAATGAGTTGGGTTCATTAATGTCAGATGATCAACAACTAGATTTATTGTGTGAAATCTTATCTTGATCTTGTCTTGTTTTAATTTGGAGTGCAATTGAACAGATGAGGGTTGAATTAATGAGTTGGGTTCGTTAACCTCTGATGACAGCTAGTTAGGTTTGTCAGATTGATGAAAATGTTCTAGCTGATTGGAAAATTTTGCATGCATGGCTCTGACTAGAACGATGATTCAATTTCTGCATGCTCTTAATTGTGTCGTGGTTAAAAGTGCGTTCAACGTACATACAATGTTAATGTGCTCAAATCCACAATGAAATTGAAAGTGGCGGTTACAGTATGCACTCCTACCTTATTTGTGACCATTTCGACTTTGATTGATTTGATCGCGACGCTGCAGTTACATCCCAAGTAGAGAAGCCCTTAGATTGATGTCAAATTTACAATCCCGTCATCTTCCCATCGCGCACAAAATCCCGTCGCCTTCCAGTCGTGCAACTACTGCCGGGGCTTGCATCCCGCTATGCATAGTCTGTGAGTGAAGTGTTGTCTCGATCACTCTTTAGTTGTTCTAATTCAGAGTGCAATTGAACGGATGGAGGGTTGCATAATTAATGAGTTGGGTTCATTAATGTCACATGACAGCTAGTTCATTGGGTTTGTCAAATTGATGAAATGTTTGCTCTAGCTAGTTGGTTAATTTTGCAATGCTCTTGATTCACAGTTCATTTTGTTGTGGCCTTAGGCTACGGTGACTATTCAAGTCATTCCTCAAGCAGAGGTGTCCGATGAGCATTTGAAGTGTGCAAAGACACTATTCAATGCCTCGTATGGCACGTGGGAGACCGGCAAGCAAGCGCATCCGCTTCAACGCAACTCGTCTCAAGCAACATTGTTTGTTCAATCCACACAAGTATTCATGGTAGAGGTTGTGGTGGCCAACAATGGTGCAGGCCAACCGGTGTTGTGGGCTAACACCCAGCTCATGGATTACTCTTTCTACACGAGGTTTGAGTCCGGGCCATCCTCGAGACCCCAAGTGTCGGTCATGTAGCTCATGCAGGTGAAGCCAGACTGTTGCAGCCAAGGAATCACCAACAAACTACTACAGACTTCTTCAGGGTTGTCCCCATCACGTCACGTCCAGACGTCCGGATTCATCCCCGGCGTCCGTCGAGATTAAAAAATAAAAAAATTCTCTGGATGGTCTATCTATCGACTTGGACTGTCGGGCCGTCAACCTCAACGGTGGACGGACTAACCATCCACATAAATAAATAATTAAATAAATTTTGACGACTTGTTTGTCAACTAGATGACTAGTTTGCTCCAGGGTGACAAATTGGTTGTAAAAAATTATTATTATTGTTATTATTTTTTATTAACAGCAATACCGACGTGTCAGAACATCTAAATGTAAAAATCCCACATCACGTCCGGATAGACAACCCTGGGTTCCTTGGAATGGCACAGACTGTTCCGCCATGGGATTGGTGACTTCCCATCCACATGCCGTCTTGGCACTAGAGAGGGCCACCCATCAGCTTGTCATCTATGAAGTAATTTCCAGTTTAGCTCCATCCATGATGATGGCTTCTGACATACCTTACCTTAGAGATGTTCAAGCGACTGCGGCACTGCTAGAGAGATATATGGTCAACACTCACTTCTATGCTGATCATAGTGAAGTTGAGGAGCACCGACGTACCATCAACAACGTCCGACTTGGAAAGTTGGAGCAAGGCCACGAATACGTTGCCATAGTGAGCCGCTAGCCCGCTCAGGTGTGTCATCTTTCCTCTTGTCTTTCCTTCGAAGCTACAACTATTAAATGTAAATAAGCATCACACACATAACTTGAAGAGAAAAACATATATATTATATTAATAATCTCAAAAGTACAACCTCAATAAATATGAAGAAGAAGGTAACATGAAAAGACAAGTTGCTAAGACATAACTCTTAGGTTCATGAGACACAACGTTACTAAGGGATATATCTCCTAGCTGCTAGATACTATAACTTATCTAAATTGTAATACTAGTAATATTCCCCCTTAAGTTATAGGCCTTAAAATAATTTTGATTCATTGTTTTGTAGTCTTTGACGTCTTCTTCAAAATGCCGGAGTTGATGAATCATCAATTGCATTAAGAAGTTTAATTATTGCAGCAAGTCCAGAACAAAGTGCATATAAGAAATTGTCAAAAGACTTGTCATAATTAGTATGTCTATATGTTTGTCCATATTCATGTCTTTGTCCTTGTTCATGTCTTCATCCTTCCGCTCTTCCGCTGTGCGAAAAAGATGATCTTGGAGTACCTTTCACTAAGGGGTTAGGAAGAAATTTATGATTTGTAAAAGAATTATAAATTGGTCGAGTATGAAGCAATTGAGAACAAGTTGGACAATGCTTGGGAATAGGTTGAGTGATCTTTGGTGACTGATAAGGAACATCGTAAACACTTGGAGGATAATAAGAAGGTCAAAATATATGATGAGACATCATAGGACGACCAATAGCTATTTGGGTATCCAAAGAAGTTGAAGAAGAAGCATCCATTGAATTAGGTGGATGAGGTAGTTGACCCATCAATGTCATACACTTGGGATGTGAACCTTTAGCTAGACTTTTGGTTAGGATATCGGCCATCATCACAGTGGTTGGAATATACTGGAAGATAAGAGTTTGTGATTCAAGATGTTCTCGAATAAAATGATAGCAAATAGCAATGTGTTTGCTACGAGCATGAAACTTGGGATTTTTTGCCAATGCAGTAGCACTTTTATTATCAACAAAAATAGTAGTGGGATTAGATTGAGCAAACCCCATGTCTGAAAGAAGTTGTCGAAGCCAAATTGCTTGAGTGGTTGCTTTTGCAAGCGCTATATACTTGGACTCTGTACTTGAAAGAGCCACAGATTTTTGTTTTGTACTTGACCACGAAATAACTCCGCCAGCCAATAAGAAACAATTTCCAGAGGTGGAGCAATGAGAGTCGCAATCTCCAGGCCAATTGGCATATGTGAAACCACTTAAAATATGTCCTTGCACATTATGTCCTTGCACATTATGTCGATATGTAATTCCAATATCAAGGGAACCTTGAAAGTAATGTAAAACATGCTTTAAAGCTTGCCAATGTGGATCACCGGGATTAGAGAGATATTGAACTAAACAACCAACAGAATAACAAGCATCTGGTCGGGAATTAATAACAACATGCATTAAAGATCCCACTGCTTGAGAATAAGGAACTTCTATCATGGAAAAATGATCATCATACGTTTGAGGACTATCATCTTTTGTCAAGACCAAGCCAACTTCAAAGGGAGTAGGTTTAGGCTTGCAAAATTCCATATTGTAGCGCCAAAGTGTTTCATGGAGATATTTAGGTTAACTTATTTTTAGCCAACCTTTGTCTTTATTCCTTTTGATTTGGAGGCCAAGGAAATATTGTAATTCCCCTTGATAACTCATTTCAAATTCCTTCTCAAGAAGAGTTCTTAACTTCAATATAAGTTGAGGATTATTACTTGCAACTAGAACATCATCAATATAAATTGCGAGGATGATGACACCTGCATCATTTCTTTTGATATAGACATTTGGATCGGCATTACTTCATGTGAAACCAAGACGGATCAAATAATTATGTAACCAGTGGTACCACATGCGTGCGCCTTGTTTTAAGCCATAAAGTGCTTTTAATAATCTACATACAGTGTTGAAATCAAGAGGTTGAGGGACCCCCTCTAGAATTTGCATATAAATTTCTTCAATAAGTAACCCATTTAAAAATGTAGCTTTAACATCAAATTGATGCAACTCTAAATCATACAACGCAGCCAAAGCTAAGATGACATGTATTGAAATTAATTTGACAACCGGAGAGAAGGCTTTTGTAAAATCAATTCCTTCTACTTGAGTATAGCCTTTAGCGACTAACCTTGCCTTATATCGATTGATCGATTCGTCAACATTGGTTTTTAATTTGAAAACCCATCGACTGCCAATAGGTTTCCTATCAGGAGGTAAGGTAACATATTCCCATGTTTTATTTTTATTAAGAGAATGTAACTCTTCATTTATGGCTTCTTGCCATTTAGAAGCATCTTCATGACTTAAAGCTTCTTGAAAGGTTGTAGGTTCATTTAATATACTTGCTCAAGACATTATGGCTTTATGGTGGTAATTAGGATGACTAGGAAGGTGATGACCTTCAATGGCTTCAATAAGTCTTTTGGGCCTTTTAATAATCCGTGGTGATCTTTTCATTAATTGGAATTGAGGAGATCCTCCAATGAGTTGTGATACTTGTTGTTGAGCCGTTGGTTGTAAGTTAATCAAGGCTTCACTTTCCTCGAGGGCTCTATCAGTGATAGATGTAGCCGAAGGCATTTGACCTGCTATAGTCCCTTGAATAGATTCCGATATAGATTCAACCCCTTCTAAAGGAGGTATTTTAGGACTTGGCACATTAGTTGGTATAACTTTAAAAAACTTAGGATCCAACAATAAACTTTTGTTAGTAGGAGCCTCCATATTTGTGGAAGTTAATGATGATAGATCATTTTGAGATATATTTGACTCCAAAAAGGTTACATCTCTAGATAGAATGATCTTGCTATTAGATTTTTGCATTAATCTATATCCCTTGGTTTCATCACTATAGCCTAGAAAAACACATTCCATACTATGGGAATCAAACTTTTTCCTTTGATCTTTAGGAATTAAAGCAAAAGCTCTACACCCAAGACCCTTACATGTGATAATTGGGTTGTCTATCGGTCCATAATTCATAGGGGGTCTTGTGCAAGTCAATTGCACTAGTTAGTACCCTATTTTGTATATATGTGGCAGTCATGATTGCTTCGCCCCAAAAGACCCTAGGTAATTTAGTATCATTGAACATGGTGATAACAGCTTCTACTAACGTTTTGTTATGTCGTTCTGCCACCCCATTTTGTTGAGGGGTGTAAAGAACTATAAATTGACACAAAATGCCATGATTTTCACAAAAAAATTTGAATTCAAGGGATTTGTATTCTCCATCATTATCAATACAAAGAACCTTAATAGTTCAAAGATAGATTGATGAAGCTATTTACACATGGAAATGGATGAAACTTGCAATATGTAGATGAAATTTTATTTATTTGTCCAAAAGAGTGTACATTCATCCCCCCAAAGCAATGCCATCCTAAGATTTGGTGATTTAGTGATTTCATCCACTGAAAAAGGAAGAATATCTTGCCAAACCCCCTTTTTCCCAAAAAAAATTGCATTGTTTTTTAGCAAAAATTCACTCAAAAACACTAGTTTGCAACAACCTACAAAGGTGATTTCAATTTTGTCTACTATAAGTGACACTTCATCTTCAATTTTGATGGGAGTGGGTGATGACATGGCATTAACTTCTAGTGGCCATCTATTCGATGGGAATGTTCTAGTAGACAAAACCTTATCTTTGGCCAATGAAAATGCTTGTTATCTTGAGCACTACAACTAAACATTTTAGTTTGAACTAGGCTTCCTTCCCATTGTTAAAACAACCCTACCAATGTATTTTTGAATGGCCAGGTGAAATTCAATCTCCAACAGAATTGTAGTTGTATATGTAAAGGCACAGGTCTTGTAGATTTATTCTCTACCCAACAAAATTTTGGTTTGTGAAGGGGACCTTCACGCCCGCTTTTTGTCATTCAACTCCGTATTTTGACTAATCAAGGGCCAACATGGTGATACCAATGCCAACGTGGAAGCGGCAAGTTCTTTCTATGGCCACCCTACCGCCTTCGAATTCTCCCTCCAACATCTCACTAGTTGCAATGGCAAATGCAACGTGTGTACAAATTGAGGTTAAGACCTACATCAACTTAAATGAGGAGACTCAATTGTGCCGTTCTTTTTTGATCCTATAGTTTGTATTGGGCAAGGGAACGAGAACTTTTGAAAGTGTATTGTCCATCAGTACAACATGTACAAACTTGAAGGAAGTAAAGAACAACTTGCAAGAAGCCATTAGATGTTTTTTTGGGCCTCCGGGAGACCATTTTAGGCATGTTCCCTTCACTACGGGGGGAATAGTGAAGGAACGGCTAGCTATCAAAAATTTAATTTAATTTAATTTAATTCTTCAAATGCAAAAAAAATTGAAAAGAAAATAAGATTGAAAAAATTGGATGGCAACCTCTTGGACATATAGGACTGTTGAAGTATCACTGTAGTAGTCACGTTCCTTGGTTATCACAGCATTATAACTCGAGGTCTCTCGGAGGCCCAAAAAAACATCTAATGTTAGAAAGCAAGTGGATTGCATCAATTATAACAATTCCAAGTTTAGTGATGTTTCTCAAGAAGTGAAGAACTTGGACATAAGTAGCACATCAGAGGATGACTTGCAAATTTGGGTTCTTAATTAATTTGTATCAACACAAGTTCTATAGAAAACACCACAAATCTCCTCTCCATACCTACCTACAAATTAAAACTCCTCATAACTTTCATCTCATTAATCAAAATGGAATAATTCAAAGCTTTCCATATATACATAAATCTAGAGAACCACTTTTAAATTTTTATTTTAAAAAAAACTGATATTTAAAGAAGTTTGGGGGTTTGCCCGCTAATTGCTGAAAATTAGATATTATGCAATAACTTTTTGACCATGTAGTCAAAAGTTATGAAAATTGTTGTGCCTTAAAGCTACTCCTTAGGCACACATTGTGTGAGATTTTCAAAGAAAAATAAATAAAAATTCCCTTTGTAGTGAGTTGTCCAAAATTACTATGTTGCCAAAAAAATCCGGTGTTTGGTCCTTTAGGGATTATATGTAAAATAGAGCGGTGAAAAATTCCTACAATTTTGTATATAGTAGAAAAAAATATGATGCCAAACATTGGACCCTCCTAAAACTCCTTAGTAGGTTCAATTGGATAATTAGTAGTTTAGGAATTAGGATTAGGAAGGTGGTTGAAAGAATACCATAATTGTTGTCCTAGTTTTGAATTTTGCACTTGTGAATTGGTAGAAAATGTTTTGGGCTTGATCCACATGTGGTGGGAATGTGTGGGCGACGTGAAGTTCCAACAACTATGGAGTTTAGGTTTGGCATGTATTGTGACCTCTATGTAGCCTCAAAGGTCTCACAATAGATGATTTTTCTTCCTCTAGAGGGCTCCAAGATCCCAGTCTAGGAACCAAGCCAAAATTGGCTGAAACTGCAATTCAACACTTGCGCTGATGTGGCAGACAAACTACCATGTCAATTTTTTTTAAATCATTTTAATTTTGTTTTTCATTTTAAAAAATAATTAATTTTTATTTATTTAAAAAAAAATCTAACAATGGCATTCGATAAGTCGTGGGGGAACAAAGCTGAAAATAGGCCTAAAATGGCCCTCCAGCCCCCCGAATCTCATCTAACGCGCGGGACAACTTTTTTAACTCTTGTGATCTTTGTGAGAGCCTCGTCCTCCTCCTTATGGTTTTTGCAAGCATCTTGTTTTGTGTTAAGGTTTGCACATTCACATTAGAAGTTGGTTTGCATTGTTTTGTATTGTTCATCACCTTCAGGTCTATGATTATTTATGGTTTGCTCACTTGTTTCTATGTTGATGCCTGAATTTTTCTACTTTATGGATCTTCTTAGGGGTTCGAAGAGCAATGTCTAGTTGAGATTACAAGGTTTAGGTTCTGTAAAAACTTCATATTGAATTCAATTAAGCATGCATTTCCACTACGGTATATGGCCAACACTCTTTTAAGTGCAACATAGAATTCCATGGTTGTCTTCATTGTTGCCCTTAATTAAACCCTATGCATACTATTGTTGTGTTGGTAGAGGTTTGGTTAGGATTTATGGTGGAATTTGGAATGTACAACCTACAAATGTGTAGAAGGTGGTATTGGAGTGTACAGTGACTTTAGGCTTAGGGTTGAGGTGAACATGAATCATATGAATGCATTACATGTTTTTTTGCTACTCTGGAGGGCTATGAGTTCCCATTTGGAAACCCGCCAAAATCCACCGTTCGCAAGCTGTGCTG
The DNA here is from genome assembly GCA_947034895.1 of Rhytidiadelphus loreus. Taxonomy (NCBI): domain Eukaryota; kingdom Viridiplantae; phylum Streptophyta; class Bryopsida; order Hypnales; family Hylocomiaceae; genus Rhytidiadelphus; species Rhytidiadelphus loreus. Next base: position 32,441,729 of record OX344761.1, read on the forward strand.
ACTTGGCCAAGCGACTGCCTGGTCACTTTTTTGGGGAAAAAAAAAATTAACTTTGTTTTTCATTTTAAAGATTAAAATTTATTTATTTTTTGAAAAAAAAAATATCTGATACCAACCTTTGATGAGACTAGGGGGAACGGAGCTGGGAATAGGCCTAAAATAGCCCTCCAACCCCCCCCCCCCCGATCTCATCTAATGCTTATGAGGTGTTGCTTGGCTACTTGAAGACATCACCGACTTTGCGGTTTACACCTGTAGATTGTGTTGGTGGACATTGAAGGGCAAAGTTTTTCTTGTATTGTATTGTTGTTCTTTATATCAACTGCTATAGTTAGTTTAGTGATATTCACATCATCATCTAAGCAAAGCATCCAAGACTTTTTGTATCCTTGGTACAAAATTTTAGTGTTTAAAAACATACGCGATGTGTATTTCAAGAGTTCAAGTGGGTAGAGAATCTAAACCATGTTCCTCCCTTAGAAATATTTCATACCCAATTTGGCTTGGATTGGACAAGATTGTGTTTCTGAACTCAACTTCAATGATAATATTTTTTTTATCTAGCTACCTTCTATTTGCATGGAGCACCCTTTACTGTACTTTGAATGCTTTCAAGTTTCCATATTTTAAAGTAGTTGTTTGTTTAAGCATGGAATTTGTATATGTATTCTTCTTGTTTCTCTATTTGGAGATAGTGTGTTTTAGCTTGCACATGTTTTTCTATACATGTTTGTTGATTTTGCATCTAATGGTATTCTGAAGCTATTGGTTGTTGTGTTGTGGATGGCCCCTTTGAATACATACAATTTGTATTGTTTGTTATGTGCAACAGTAATATGAATGGTATAAATGTATGTTGCTCTCATAGTTTTCTAAGGCCATAGTGTTTTGTTTAGTATTCTATCTTCTACAATTTCTAAAAAAAATAAGGTGCTATAAATTGTCTCTCTAACCAATTAGAAATAAGTATAGGTGCCAATAAATATATCAAAGTAGATTTTTATCAAAAAATAGGGATGAAAAATTACTCATCTATAGATAAATATCCTACCATTAAATACTCTATTATCACACATGGTTACCAAACGTAAAGGGGTCTAAACCCCCCGAGGAATAAACATGTGAGATTAATATTTGATTATAGAAGATTTAGTATATTCAAAAGTCATTAAAGAATTGGTACACTATGACTAATGTGACTAATGCCCTACTAGGGTGTTAGTCATATTAAACAAAATTGAAAAAATCTTCCACAACACTCACATGGAGAGTCTTTTTTCTCTTAAAATTTTCATGTAGTTTGTATAATACATATAACAGCTCTATGTAAGTTTTGGAGAGTGTTGGACACTTCTATGACTTTTGGTATTTTTAGACTATTTGAATATTGCACCCACAGACATTCCTTAGGCTTATGGAAGTAGGCAACGACGCTAGAGTGTGAGCAGGGAGCAACGAGCGTTGAGCATTGAGGGATGAGCGATTAGATTTGAGCATTCATTGCAAGGATTTTTACTAAAAATAGACATGTCAGAGTAATAAATAGCATTGTGAGACTCCAAAATAGTAATGTCAGAAATCCCAAATAGAAAAATTTGCAAAAAAATTTGCAAATTTTTTATTTAAAATAATCAATGTTGCAATCAAATATTGCATGAGAGAACATCCATTCATCCATGTACAAATGAACTTCATCCATGTCATCCATTCATCATCTATCCAAGAAAGGCGTGATTTGTATATTATAGTAGAAGTCCTAGAAAATGGAATGTATTTTTTTGAATATTTATTTTCAAAAATAAAAATTTACAAAAATCATTAAGATTTGCATTGTTGACCACAAAACCTTGTTAACTATTTTGAGGCTGATTTAATGTTCCTCGGAACCGAATAGCATCTTCAAGGTTCATTTGGAGAAATGTAACAACTAATCCTATATTGTAGTTTGATTGTAGTTTAGGGGGCCTTGAAACCAAAAAATATTGTTAAGGTTCATCTAAAAAAATGTAACAATCAATTCTGAAATGGTTCATTAATTTCTTTTTGTGATTTCAAAACCTTTCATTGAAAAACATTGACTTTATAGACCAAATTTTTTTTCCACCACCTTCTCATGAGCCTCAAGCTTCCCTCCATATATTGGGTTTAGCTTTTTATTTTCTTACAATGAGCCTCTTTGGAACCTAACTTTTATTGAAGATGTTGGTTTATTAATCATTCTGAGAATATGTACATCCTTGGACAATGACGCTAGAGTGGGGAACAACAAGCAATGAGTGTTGAGCGACAAGCGTTTAAATTTGAGCACTCAATAAGATTTTTGTTAATTAAAAATAGACATGTCAGAGTCATAAATAGTGATGTCGAATCCAAAAATAATAATGTCAAATCCAAAAATAATAATGTCAAAATTACTAAAATACAAATTATTAAAAATAGATTTAAAAAAAATCAATTTGTTGTTAAAATACCTTTAATTAAGGTAGTTAATTTAGCATTCAAATGTTGCAGGTAAGTCCAAGAGTAATAGTCTAGCTTCTCTTGCAATAAAAAATGTACCACCATGGGGATGATGTGTGAATTAATTTCATACATATCATCCATTCATCATCCATCTAGGAAAGGCCTTATTTACACATTGCAATACATGCCCTAGAATCCTATGGTTCTCTCCATCCATTTTTTTATGACTCCCATGTACATGGAATGCACAAACCTTTCTTGCAAGTGTACATTCATTGTATTGTTCTTTAACCCTTGAAGTCCTATTGTCTCTATGGGGGAAAAAAAAGATTTCAAGTAGGTTTCTTATGAGTTCAATTTTTGGTGAATTTTTTTGAAACTTTCTTATAAGGTAGAAAAACTTATTAGTTTTCTGTGAATATGATTTTTATTTCAATTGGATTCTAAAATACATATTTTTTTTAATTTCTTGGATGAATGCAATAGAAATGATAGTTTTGAGTGGTTTTTGATAGAAATTGGGCTTGGGACTTTGGGAGTTAAAAACAATTATGTATTCTTCATTTTAATTTAAATAATAAAAGACCAACTACAGAAAATCATGTCAATGAAAATTCTTATCAAAAGCCCTCACAAACTTTATAAAAAAAAATTCCAAGCACTTTGTGAATCAATGAATACAAGAAAAAAAAACTTGTTCTTGGATTGAGTACTATGGAATTTTAAATTATTATGAATTTTTTTGGCAAAAGTATTCAGGGCCTCTAAAGACACTTTAGGGTCCTTAGGAACAGTGGGACACTTTTCAAGTAATTGTGGAGATATAATCTATAGTATCTTCCCTAAAACTTCTATTGAATTAGGCCCTAATTTTTTTTCCAATTTTTATTATAGAGGTTGCAAATATTTGATTGATAAAAGAAAATGTAGTAGAGAATGGATTTTATTCAATCCCTAAAGGTTGGAAGTTGTTTTGGAAGTGAAAAAGTTCAAAACTACCAATTTTTGATGCATTGTCCAAAGTCAAAAAACTAAACATTTTTTTCAATTCCAACCATTCAAAAGTGTACTATATAGGTAAGGCAATGTGTGAAAAAGATTTTAGGCCATTTGATTGCATGTATTAAAAGATTATAACATTTGAAGTGAGATCAAAGTTCTTTTGAGATTAATTCCTGCAAAACAAGCTTTGTAGACTTTGAGCCTTCTTGTAGTACAATCTTTTTTCTATTCAAAAATGATTATTTTCACCATTTATAAATATATGATGTTAGATTCACTTATGAAAAATTTCAAAAGAAAATATAGAGTCTAGCTTACTCTAAATCACCCATCATTGCAAGGAGGTTAAGTGAATTGGCAATATTTAAACTAGTCATTTTTTAATGATTTCTTGCGCAATTAGAATTTTTTTAATTTGAAATCCAATTAGTGAAAAGTTAGAGACAAAAATTTGGAATATGTGGGAAAATTTTTAAAAACTTTGACATGATAGATTGCAAGGTAAGAGGGCTTGAAGTTAAAAAAAATGTTTTTTCTTGAAATTGCCCTAATATAGCTAATAAAGTTTGACTCCTCTTACAATGTGATTTTAGGACTAAAATTTGAGGATTTTTTTGATAGTTGTATGCCATACTTTATTGGTTACATACATGCCAAATTTCAAAGTTGATGAGGGTTTTAGGAAAAGATGCCCCCCAAATGCCCAAATTGCCAAGGCTACAATAAAAGCTCAAAGTAGCATAACTTTTGATCTAGGCACCTTATTAGAAAATCATATTACCATTGTCCACACATTTATCTTTTTGTATGTATTCTTTTGATGTTTACAATTTTACAAATGATTTGAGTCATCCTTGAGGTGCCAAATACTACTTCCACCTTGAACTAATTAGTCTAGTAAGGCCTACTCCAATTGACCATTATTTAACCAATTCTAACACATGTGTCTTGACTATGAATTGTTAGATGGATATCATTAGGGTCAGAATAGGGTTAGAATAGGGCTACTAGATCTAGACCACTACTAAACAGTAGATGGCTCCTCAAATATAAGGAGTCAATTTTTGGTACAAAAGACCTTCCCTCTATTAATTTGAGGAGTTCATAGAATTGAAATTTTGGTTTTAAATTCAATTTTTTTTATGCAAGAGGTGGCTTCTCAAATGGGTGGAGCCATTTCTTGGTGCCAAAGACTTTCTTCCTGTTAATTTCGTGGATTATAAGAACTGTGATTTAAATTCTTTTTTCAGATATTTAAAAACTAAAAAAAAATCATCATACGATTCCTTGGATTTAAAAAGACAATTTTTGGTGCTAAGGATTCTTTTCTATTTATAGAAATGATTATTTGAAGATCTCTAATTCATTGTGATTTATAAGGGTCCCTTCAAGCCAATGAAAGGCCCTCTAGAACCTTCCTAAGTGTATCAAACCCAACAAGAAAGATCTCTATGGATTCCAAGGAGCCTTCCTTTGGGTTCTAAGGGCTCACCCAATTAAGGCTCTAAAGAAATCCAATAGACTCCTCAAATCCAAAAGCCTTTTTTGGGTGCCAAAGGGCTTTTCTAGGGAAGGCCCTCTAGATCTCAAAGAAGGCTCTTCAGATTCTGTAGATCCCTCCTTTGGTTCCCAAGGCTCCTCCAATGAAGACTCTAAGGCACTTCTAAAGGCTCCTCGAATTCAAGGAGCCTTTCCTTGGTGTTAAAGGGTTCTTCTAAAGAATGCTACTTAGAATCCAAGGAACTCTCTTTGGATTTCCAAGAACCCATTTTTGGTGCCAAAAGGCTCTCCGAATAAGGAACTCCAAAAGGCTCCTTGAATTTGAGGAGACTTTCTTTGGTGCCAAGGGCTCCTTCAAGGAAATCTCTTTAGAACCAAAAGGCTCCTCAAATTTTGAAGAGCCTTCCTTCCATTCCCAAGGGCTCTCCAATAAAATCTCTAAAGGCCCTATAAGGCTTCTTGAATTCGAGGAGCCTTTTCTTAGTGCCAAAGAATTCTTCCAAGTTAGGGAGGCTCTTTAATTCCAAGGAGCCTTCTTTCGGTTCCAAAAGGCTCTCTCAATGAAGAATTTTGAGGACAAAAAAGGCTCTTTGAATTTGAGGAGCCTTTTTTTAGTGCCAAAGGGTTCTTGCAAGGGAGGCTCCTCAAAACCCAAGGAAGGCTCCTCGGTTCTGAGGAGCCTTCTTTCGGTTCCCAAAGGCTCTCTTAATGAAATATTTCAAGAACAAAAAGGCTCCTTGGTTCTGAGGAGCCTATTTTTAGTGCCAAAGGGTTCTTGCAAGGAAGGCTCCTCAAAAACCAAGGGAGGCTCTCTAGAACCCAAAGAAGGCTCCTTGGTTCCGAGGAGCCAATTTTTGGTGCCAAAGGGTTCTTGCAAAGGAGACTCTTTGGAAACCAAGGAAGGCTCTTTATAACCTAAGGAAGGTTCGTCCATTCCGAGGAGTCTTCTTTTGGTTCCAAAGGCTCCTTCAATGAAGGCTTTCAAGGACAAAAAAGGCTCCTCAAATTTGAGGAGCCTATTTTTGGTGCCAAAGTATTATTGCAAGGAAGCACTAGTAGAAAAATAGTGACTACTATAACAAAAAATCAACAAAAAAGTGTTATGTCGTTTGTATCCTCGGTCGCGTTTTTGGATAGTACTTAATCAAAAACTGTTGTCTATTTTGTTATGGTGGTCAATTGAAAAAAATAAAATAATAATTCGTTTATAAATTTGTTCAAAAAAGAGCCATTACATGGCAAACCAAAAATCAACCCTGTAGAGAATGCTACATAGGCAAAAACTATCGTGCTAACAAGAGAATTAAATTAACTTTTAAACTTCAATTAGAAAGAAGAAGACAAGCTTAATTTAATTTGATGATTGAAGAGAGGTGACTTTGGTGATAGAAGAGAGGAGAAGGCAAGCTCTTTATACAAATGGGGTGGTAGAAGGTAGAACAAACTATATGGGATATGTGAATTAAGACTATGAGTGGTTCACATATCCCACATGGTTTGTTTTACCTTCTACCACCCCATTTGTATAAAAGAGCTTGTCAAAATGAACAAGATAGAGTTAACTTTTTTGTTGATTTGAACGTTGTACTATCTCAATCAACAAAAATTTAGTGACTATTTTGTTAACTTGTACCTAATCTACAAAAAATTGATAAAATGGTCAATATAGTATGCCAATCAACAAAAAATTGTTAAATTTTTCTTGACTTGGACACCATGTTCTAGTAGTAAAGGCTCCTCGGAACCCAAGGAAGCCTCCTCGATTCCGAGGAGCCTATTTCTGGAACAAAGGATTCTTGCAAGGGAGGCTCCTCGGAACCCAAGAAAGGCTCCTCAGTTCCGAGGAGCCTTCTTTTGATTCCCAAAGGCTCTCTCAATGAAGGCTTTCAAGGACAAAAAAGGCTTCTCAGTTCTGAGGAGCCTATTTTTGGTGCCAAAGGGTTCTTACAAGGGAAGCTCTTCGATTCCGAGGAACCTTCTGTTGATTCCAAAAGGCTCTTTCAATAAAGGCTTTCAAGGACAAAAAAGGCTCCTAAAATTTGAGGAGCCTGTTTTTGGTGTCAATGACTTCTTGTAAGGGAGGCTCTTTAGTTTCAAAGAGTCTATTTTTGGTGCCAAAGAGTTCTTGTAAGGGAGGCTCTTCGGAACCCAAGGAAGGCTCCTTACTTCTCAAAGGCTCTTTCAATGAAGGCTTTCAAGGACAAAAAAGGCTCCTCGAATTCGAGAAGCCTATTTTTGGTGTCAAAGACTCTTTGTAAAGGAGGCTTCTTGATTTCAAAGAACCTATTTTTGGTGCCAAAAAGTTCTTGCAAAGAGGCTCCTTGGAACTCAAAGAAGGCTCTTTGGTTCCGAGGAGCCTTTTCTCAATTTCCAAAGGCTCCTTGGATTTTGAAGAGCCCTACTTTGGTTCCCATGGGCTCTCCCAATGAAGGCTCTTAAGGACCCCTAAAGGCTCCTTGGATCGGAGGAGGCTTTCCTTATTGCCATTTGGCTCTTCCATGGAAGGCTCTTTGGAACATGAGGACGATGACTCCTCGGATTCCAAGGAGCCCTTTCTTGTTTCCTAAGAATTATATCAATAGAGGTTGTAAGGGACTCTTAATGGCTCCATGGATCCAAGGAGCCTTTCTTTGGTGCCAAAGACTTTTTAAGTTTTTTTTCCATTTGTCATTTGATAGATTGTTGATGCCAAAAAGGGCTCTAGACTTCAAATTTGAGAAGTCATTTCTTAATAACATTGAATCTCCCTTAATTTATTGAGTATATCATTAGATAGACTTTTGGTGCTAGAAGAGGCTCCTCGGATCCCAAAAGTAATTTTGTGGTTCCAATGGACTCTACGCCTTTTAGGGGGGCATTTGAAGGTTTTTGGGTTTTTGTAAAGGTCCCTTTGAACCAACGAAAAGCTCTTTGGAACCCAAATATGACTCATTGGATCCCATAGAAGGTACCTCTTAGCCTAAAGAAGGCTCCAAAAGATACCAAGAAAGGCTCCTCATATCTATAGAGCCTTTGTTTTTTGCAAAAGGGCTCTTCTAAGGAAGGATCTTCATATTCGAGGAGCCCTTCCTTGTTGCCAAAGGGCTCTCCAAAGATAGACTCCTCCAAACCTAAGGATGGATCCGAGGAGTCCTTCTTTGGTGCTAAAGAACTTTCTCTTAATTTTTTTGGTATGTCATTCGATAGACCCTTGGTGCCATAGAAGATTCTAGACCTTGGATCTGAGGAGCTTTTTTAGGCGAAATGACTCTCCATTCTTTTGGAGGTATGTCATTAGATAGACTTTTGTTGCCATAGAAGGCTCTTGGAATATGAAGAGCCATTTTTCGATATTCCCTTTAAAAGACTCTCTTAATTTTTTTGGGTGTCATTTAAGAGACTCATTTTTTAAGGTCTTTTGGTGCCATGGGAGGGTCTTTAGGATCCTAGGAACCTCCTTTAGTGCTTAATGAATCTCTCTTTAAATTTTTTTGGTTGTCTGTACAAGGATAGAGGGTTCTTTGTGAAGGGCTCCTAGTACCATAGAAGGGTCTTTGGGAGTCTAGGAACCTATCCTTGGTGCCAAGAGACCTTCCCTCAAAAAAATTGGGGTGTCATTTGAAAAACTTTTAATTCTTAGTGAAGGGCTTGAGGTGGCAAGGGAGAGGCTCTCAAGTCCTAGGAACCCTTTATTGGTGCTATTGGTACCATTTACAAAGCACAATTTTGTATTGATTTAATCATTGTTTGTACATTTTTAAAAACTAAAGTGCAATAGAATCAAAATACTTTTTTAAAGATTAAGACATATTATTATAAAATGTATCAAATATAAGATGTTATTACACTTTAGTCTTCCAATATACGTAAAGTGAATATTTTATTTGTATAGTGCAATTTCTAAATTTGACTTTTTCTTCTAATAAAGGACATCTAAAGATACATTTTATATTTTATATGTACAATTTCATTTTCACAATCTTTCAAAATGAATATCACTAAGTTCTTCATTGATGTAAGATGCACACCCTATATTAATTTCATATCAAAAAATATTTTTTCCTACAAAAAAGTATATTTGAAATTCAAAAGTGCATTCTCTATGTCTCTAAACATGTAAAATTGTTTCTTTTAAATGTCAAAAGTAGAGAACATTTGTAAAGGTTGATTTAAAAAAAATTAACCGATAGAAAAAAAACTAATGAAATTGATAAATGACTTGAAAATGAAATATTATCAAAGTTTGCCTTCAAAATTTTTTAGTAAATTCTTCACTTAGAATGGCTCCTTAAATTGTAAACATACCTTCTAAGATCATGCATATTGCTCTTTTCTCAATAACAATTCAAATTACTATTAGACAATGCCATTCTTTTGGCAAAACACCTTAAAGAAGGTGATGCATTGTTGCCTATATCACTATGGCATCCTTCAAATGTCCACTCAATTTTTTTTCTCGCTTTATTTAGTATTTAAGCTTCACCTTAGTATTTCAACTACTCTTGTTCTTATCTAGGAATGTTTTGACCCTGTGAGTATTCATTCATCTCTAACTAATGACAAGTTAGTTTAAGTGTGGGTCTTAAAGCTTAGTCTATGCAGACCATGTTTCTACTAGTAATTAACCAATGTCTATGATTTTTATGACAATAAAAAAGAAGACAAAGAAGTTCTAGTAGAAGCTCAATCCAAAAATGAGAAAAATGTAAGAAGAAGTATGAAAAGAAATTTGAAGGGCATGTACAAAAAGAGCAAGAAGAAGTTTTGGGTTGTATCATGTAACTTGTCGCATAAATACACAACTCCCTTAAGAAGTCAAGGATCCTTGAATCTTTATTTCTTAGAGATTATTCTATCATTTAGCTTCTTATATTCTTTTGAAAATAATACTTGAATGTTGGATTTGTATCTAAGGTAAATTTTATTCATTCTTAGTAGTGATTTAACCTTTAAAGTCCCAAGGCCTTATTTTCATCAAAAAACACTCAGAACTACCATTTCTATTTTGAAGAGCAAAAAAGTTTTTAAATTCTTTTTTTTCATATCTAACTATAGGATATTGCACTAAACTATTACATAAATGTGTGGAAGAAATTTCAAAAACTTTGATTATGTAGATTGAAAGATATTTGCATTTACAATGAAGAAAACAAATTTTTTGTTACCCGGCTCAACTAGAGTTTTTGTCTTTGGATCTTCTTAATTAAAAAATTTTGGACTATTGATTTTGAATTTCTAATTTTCTTATGTTGAAATATTGAGTTGAAAGTCTAAGAAAAAAATTCCAAGAAAAAATACTTAATTTTCACTCATAGATGGAATTTTTCCTATCCTAAATTCCAAGAGTCTCCCATAGGGACTTTGGGACTTTAGGACTTTAGGGATCAACGCATACGATTGAGGTTCCATATACAATGTGAAAAATTCAAGATTTTAGCTCATAGCTAGTAATTGGAATATTTGTGGATTGAATCTACTTCTTTCAATTAGCAACATGCCGGTTCTCTTAGATGGCAATATGTAATTAGAACTCATAAATGTTGGTGTTAGCATAGGAATAAATTTAGCCAAACTTAAATCTTAGTAATGCTTGAAAGAAATTATAAATTTTAAAGGAAAACGATACCTTCCTTGAAGTGAATTTAAATTGCTATGTGAATATAAATCCTTGGTTTCCGAAAGTCTATCTACCTTTGAATTAAGGTACTAGGACATGAATCCTTATCTTAAACAATTGAGTTTTTGTCCCATTCAACAGTCGTCTATCACCTAATGCAATGATCAATATATGTATTTCATTCAACAAAGTCAACTACAAAAAATTCATCTTCATTCAATTCATTTATAGCCATTCTTTTTTGCCCTAAACCATGGATGTAGGCATCTTATGTTGAAAAGTTTTAAAATTTTACAAATTTTTCTAAAAGCATTCATTACTCACCCTTATTGCTTAATGTTCAATGCTTGTCACTCTTTGCTCATATTTTAATAACTTTGCATTTTTGAATCCAAGGAGGTATTTAGGCCATCTGCCTTGCTTTTGAATATCATCTCCATATAAGCCTCTTTAGAATTTGGAGAGGCATATAAAGCACCCTTGCTCTTTATTATTGTCTCCCACTAAGCCTCCTCGAAACCAAGGAGGCTCATAGGAACCCTTGTGAATGTGGTATATAAGATGCTTTGATTACCCAATCAATTTGTAGGATTGTTTGGGAGGGCTTTGCTAACCCAAAGAAAAATGCATTTGAGTTTAGGATTTCACTAATTTAATTAAAGCCATCCATGCTTATGATTATTGTCTCCCTAAGAGCTTTCTTGGAACCAAAGAGGTTCTTAGGACCCCACATGAGGTTGGTATGTGTACATTACAATGCGAACAATTTATATCACTTACATCCATATCAAATGAATGTGCTTTATCCGTCTCTAAATTTGATGCTTCACAATGCCGGTGACTTCATTTAATGTAAAAAATTCAGAGCCAATTTTTTTTTCATCCATTAACTTTCATCTACATTCATTCGTCATCATCTTCATCCATCCAAAGCAATGGATGAAAATAGTGACCTACATTCAAAATTATTATTTTTTTAAAACTTCAATTTTATGTGTAGAATTTTTGATAATTATGAAGCCTAAAAAATTTAATACATAAAAAATTTATTGCTCAAATGCAACTGCTCATTGCTCAACACTCATTGCTCCCTGCTCATACTTTAGCAACCCTGTGGAAGTAGGTGACATGAGAACGAGGTAGCCTTTTTTAACAAGCCTTTCATAATAAGATAAATTCTGGATTTTTTTGAGAAGGTATTTCAAACACTTTAGTAACAATTTTTTTTTGTTCCATGAATGCAGAATGTGTATTGACCTCATATCAAGTACTATTCTTGAAGAAGGATTGTTTACACGTGGGACTTCATTGAGGATCAATATGTAGGCTTGTTGAAATTTTGAAATGCATGTAACCAACACATTTTCTTTTATATATGTTCATCAAGTAGACAACAATCATGATCGTGATTTCTTTGAGTTACATTATATGGCATTTTTGCTAATATATTGTTGTATTTCCCCTTGAATTTTTGGTAATCTCATAAGCATGTCTTTTTGTTGAACATTAAAAGTATGTCTAATTTTTCTGTGCCAAACCATGAGGCACACATGTGAGTGTGTCTTTTACAATGAACATCGAATTTGGGGTATATGTTGTATAGCAAATGGAACAATACAATGTGTAATGCAACTTTCTTTGAGAACCACTTTGTATGGAAGCATTATTCATGAGTTGTTGATGTATGCACAATTTGTAGGACATTAATCATTCTTCATTGTAACAAGTATGACAATGGAAAAGTGATATATTCAGCATTATCACATGGGGTGTTAAAATTATAATGTTTAGAAAAATATGACTTCTATAGTAGGGTACCCACTCTAGCATTGAAGTGGCATTGGAGGAGTAGGATGGACACATTTAGCATTTGTCAATGATTGTGTCTTCTACAATGTGTCAAACATCCTATTCAACATTTGAAATAACATCAATGTAGACTTAAAGTAAAACATGTTCTTCAAAGTATGTTATTGAAGCAAACCATGAGGCACACATGTGACATTGTTTTTGACATCCACATACTTGAATGTACATGTTGAATGAGACAATCAATTATTTGTCAATAATGATGCTATATAAAACAATGCATTCAACCACGTGCATGTTAAATAAGACAATCATATTGTATCTTTCGACACATTTTGAAGAATACATAGTATGTTGAATGGGATGATGCCATTGCTAATGTGTAGGAACTTGTCGGAGGACCCCTTGCTTAATGCAATCCAAAAATAGACACATATTAGTCATAGTTGATGTTAGCATAGACATCATCAAAAACAAAGATCAATGAAGTTGTACATAGACATTGACATCAGGCATAGCTAGGATAATGTCCAATCATGTGCATGTTGCACTAGTTGCAACCAATGTCTAATTCCACCTAACAAATGTTACATGGATATTTTATGAAATATAATAATGTCAGTACATACATCGACAAAAAACAAATTCATGTCAAACAAGACATCCACACAAACAACAATTGCACTAGAGGACCCCTGCAAACTATATTGATTGGACTTGCCATGTCATATTTTGGCTCCGACACACAATTTCTCACCAATGCCTTGTCACTTTCCACATCATAGTAAGTTTACTTGAAAGAATCACACGTGGCATTGCCTATCTGCTCAACACTAACGTAGAAGCCATGTGGTATCTGTGTGGCACATTCTTGGAGGCTGGAAACACCAAATTCATGCATCCATTTTCATTGAACAAGCTAACATCATGGGGTATTTTAGTTTAGTTTGGTCATTTGGGGGAAATGTCATTGTGATGGATTTTGGATGGCATTGCAAATAATGTGACTTCTATTGAACAAAATATACTTCTATGTCTTTATAAACATAAACATAAAAAGGGAGGTTCTTCCAATGACTAGAATCAAAAGTGATGCTTTCCTTTAAAATATCACAATAGAAGTAGGACTCCAACTTTTGTTACTTTTGTGATGTACCTCCCAACCCCCCTAAAAGCAAAATTATGATAAAGAAAACTAACTTCTCACATTACAACTTAGGTAACAAAGTTGTACGTATACACTTCACTTGTGCTAGTAGGCACCACTGAGTTGTGGTATGCATCCAAAGAATTGTACAAAAACCAAAATCTTACCTAGAAACCTTAACTATATAGTTACATGACAAGTAGTCCTCAGACTTAACGCCAAACCGAGTTCTACAAACAACTATGACATGTCATGACGACATAAGTGAGGAATCCAAATCTCTACCTTCATCGTTGCAACAATCAATATGTGAAGATCGAGCTAAGTGAGAGAAAAGTTGCTATGGACTCTTGCTAACAAAAATTGATGAGTTCACATTATGTAACCACAATGAAAGTATTCTTTCAATGTTAGCTCTTGGGCTTGACATTGCACAAAGTATCAATATAAACTAAGTCATCAAAAATTACACCTGACTTAACTCTTGAATGACACAATATGTAGAATCCCTTTTCTACATAGGCATGGGTTTCTATCTTGACATGTCGCGGGCTTTTGCGGTAGAATATTTGTCAATTTTAGTCAAGATGTGTTCTAATGCATTAGGATCATGTCTAGTTGTACCTGGCCCAAGCTGGACAAGCCCTAATACTATCCCTTCAGCAAATGGACAAGCCTTCCAACTTGACGAATTAAACAAACAATTTAAGAAAAAAATTGTCCCAATATATATCTTGATGGATACAAGGGTTGAAGACTAACGTTCTTGAAGCTCTAATGAACATCCTAATGTCATGACATGATGTTGAAAATCCTATACATAGAAATATCTCGTCCAACATTCATAATTTCATGCACTAACTATTTTCAATTCAATCTTTTTCTTTGGGTCACAAGATGGATTAGGAAAAGACTCCAATAGGCTAGGAGGGGTTCAAAATGGAATGTCAATACATTTGGATTTATAAGATTGCAAATAGTTAGTCTAATGGGATATTTTTCACTTTGTTTCTCATGCAATTTCAAAGTAATCCAAACCCATCATCAACTTCTAACCTCTATATCTTCTATTCTACCCCTCTGATGTTTGAATTGATTGAAATAATGAGTCCGTAGGGGTACAAATAGTTGAAAATGATAAGACATATTCCATTAATTATTACTTATACTTACCATTTATAAGAAGTTAAAGGAAAATCCAACATCAATCTTGTTGTTAGAGTTAATGGATCTTTCTATTGTGTAGAAAGTAACATAGAGTGACTTCAAAGGGACTATGGTGAATTAACCCCCTTGTTGCCACCTAAAATCAAATTTTGAATTTTGAATTTATATTTTGAATCAAACCCCAAATTAGCAAGGAAAGGTGAAGAATTACAAAATTATCCAACCACCAAATAAAAAGCAAATTTTTACATTTACCCTTAACTAGCTACAATATGGTTATATATTCTATATACGTAGTGCCATATTTGAACATGATGTGGTTTAAATGTTAAAATGACATCTAAATAAAAGATGCTAACTATTGAATTTTCAATTCAATGGTACATGTCTTGCCATGTGTCAATATATAATTTATATTCTAGGAGTTATATACAATGTTGTATATAAGAATCCCTATAGCCTTTGAAGGTTTAAGCCTCATGAACAACCCCTCATGATATTGGTGCAAGGTTGGCAAGCCATATAGAGGGTATTGATTAAGGGTGCTCTTATTCTTAATAACCCAAGGAAAAACTAAGATATCCACAAAAACTTGCACCTCCAATTACAATAACTTAGTTGCTTACTTAACCCTTGAAGGATGCTAAGGCCAAAAAGTGGTCAATGGATGACTTCATTGTTCACTTAGAAATAAAGAATACACCTATTGGTCTAATAATCAAAGCAATTTTGGTGACTACCTTGGTCATGGGGGCCACATCCTTTTAAGGGTTAGATCAGAGTATTTTGATTGATAAGTAGATGAAATTTTCTAAGAGTGTAGCCTTGTCCAACAGGACTGCTAAGTCCTACGAGTAAGCCACTGGAGTTAGGCAGGCACCCATATCTCAGATGATTCATTGCTTTGAACTTTGAAGCTGATAATTATTAAGAATGTGAATTTCATCAATAATGGATTAAAAATGTACATATGGAACAAATTGTTAGCCCTTCAAACAGAACTTTCTTGCCTGTTTCTTGAGCTAAACCGTGCTGTTCAAATGCCTCTCTACAGAAACCAAAACAACGCTGCAACCTGCTGCATCAGTACCGTGGATACCAAAACATACCCTTAATACCATCAGGGTCTGCTTCGAAACCGAGTCCCTTGTAGAAGTCCACAACTGCATCCACAAAGTTTGTGTCCAGTCAGTAAATTGAACACTGCAACCAAAGAATGAAGTCCTATGCTGACAACATTGATGAGTCTCACTAGGAGTGAGAGTCATCACTTTAGTGATGATTTAGTTTGGATGAAAGCTTTTCATCAAACTTATTTTGATGATTTCTAAGAAATTCATCATCTGGTGGATAATAATGCATTGAAAACAAGTAACATCATGTGAAAGTGTTGAAAATATCATGGCAAGTAAAATAAGTAACTTCATGCGAAAGTGTTGAAAATATCGTGGCAAGTAAAATAAGTAATTTCATGCGAAGGTGTTTGAAAATATCATGGTTTGGTGCTTTGAGGTCAGAGTTTTGACTTTTCAAAAGTTCACCTTGGAAAGGATGTGAGACTTTGCATATTTTCAGATTTTCTATTCTAGGAGTAAATGTTGACGAAGGAGGGTTCACTGCTAGGACGAACAATTAATCAAATGAAATTCTATTGTAGCCAAGTTCTTATTATTACCTTGAGCATCAGCGAAGAGTGTAATATTGCCAATATCTCTCCTTAACAAAGCTCGTATCATCTGCTCCACCAAAGCCTTCCCTAAGCCTTGCCCCTGTACGAATCAGGTAACAGAGCACAGAATAAGTCCGATGCACCAGGAAAACAAAAACGTAACAAAAATGACCACATGTAGGTATGTCAAAACTTCAATTCAATTCGCTTGAGTCTCTCCGATTTTCTCTGATTTGGCAGGACTTTGCTCTAATCTTAGTTCACAGTGTTCTCAAAAGTGTCATGACACTACTACTAATCAATTGATGAAAGAGGGAGAGGAAGTTAGGCTGGAAATGTTTAGATAAGAGTGGACGATTCTTGGAGACCATATATTAAATGATTTACTCATCAGTAAGTAGTGTACAGGGATAACAAATTCCTAGACAATCAAATTAACGTAGTTTTTGCAAAAAATTACATCACACACAGATGCAAAAATCGCAGCAACTGCTTTTCAATACTCACGCAAGTGCGCATTAGCATTACCTGATACAAAGGATCTACAAGGACGTCCCAAATAGTGGCATTGAAAGCGTGGTCAGATGTAGCACGGGCCATGCCGATAAGCTCCCGCTTCTCCAAAACGGGACTCTCCCCATCTGCCGCCACTCTCACAGCCCATTTCTTAGAGGAGGACATTAATAATTGTCATGTTAATTGAATTAAGATGTTAGCGTTAATATGAACCAGATTTTGATACTAAAACTACCAATTCCAAAGTTTCGATGGTAAAGGTGGGAAATAAATGAACTTAAAACCTGAAGTTTGAATTTGCTTATGTAAGTGCAGGGAAGCCACCATGTAGCTGTTCCTGAGAGCTGCTGCGACCTTCGAAGGCGGTCTCTTTGGCCACCCAACCTAACCAAACCTCACAATGATATCATTCAGTAGACTGTAAAGGGCACCTAACAGACAAGAAGAAACACATTGAAACACATTGAAGGCGAAAACTTGCGTCCACTCCAACTATGATGAACAACAAACAAAATATCACTACAAAGCATCAAGAAGGGTTCCCAGTAAATTAGACTGTTTCAAAGACTTTTAAGACCTGAGAAGGCCTCCAAATGATCACTGTGACCATAGAGAGTTCATTATTAAATTATGGAGAAGATTTTCTTAATATTGTTGTTTAAGGTCCTGAAACAGTCTAATTTTACTGACCTCGTATGGAGAAGATATGCAAAATATAATGAAGCATTACATTGCAACCTCACAACCAGGCAAGTTTGAATACCTTGTCACAAAGAATCTCGAGCTCGTAAACATCAACCTCTACACCTGACGCGAACACAATCTTCTCAACAGTTCCATCTTCATGTGTTTTCTCCACTAAAACCACCGAACCTTCATCTTCCAGTTCCACGTCATCCTTATATTCCACTTCTGCGGAGTCCACTACTGCCGTCGGAGCGTTCAACCCAAAACTGCAAAAAGACATGTTCGAGTCATTTCAGATAACAAGCACGGCTACATTAATGAACAATACCAAGCCAGGTGCCCTTTTAAACTTGACAACGCATGTAACCACAAACGAAGAGAGCAAGAGGCCTCTCCATTGAAACCTAAATTAGTCCGATAACAGGGTTTCCAGTCAAATTAAATTGGTGTTAAGACAGCATCATAAATGGGGATAATAATTTAAAAGAGGTCTGCCTAGCGTCACAATGATCATACAAATGCCTCACCCTGATCTAATAGAATCCCACAGACTCCTTGCTTGTATATCTCGTCTTTCCAGCTGAACTGCATGACTGGGCCCACCTTCCTCGTCAATAACCTTAAAGAAACCAACGCCACTACTTTGAAAAAGAAATGTATACTGAAGCCGCCATAATATCATTATTAAGGTAGAGAAGCCATCTCCCTTTCTCTAAACACCAATCTCCCCCAAAATTGGATCCCAAAGAATGGTCCATTTTCATTACAATCAATGATTATCAAAACCCATTTTCAATGATGCATTTGCACTGTATGGCCTATCATCGATACACAAGAGCACTTGCTTCACCACGAGCAGGAAAATTATGGAACCTGACATAAGAGAGGCATGACTTTGAAATCTACTATCCGATTTCCTTGCTCCAATGCAACATACCTGTAACCTGCACGAAGAAACGCAACATCTTCAAATGCATTGCGCCAAACGATCACAACCAACGTCCCCCCAAAAGAATGCAACTGTACAAGAACACAATCCTCTCTCTCTCTCTCTCTCTCTCTCTCTCTCTCTCTCTCTCTCTCTCTCTCTCTCTCTCTCTCTCTCTCTCTCTCTCTCTCTCTCTCTCTCTCTCTCTCTGATGGTGTCTTCTGCCAATGAGGAAGAGAACCCAAAGGGTGCACAAATGTTACCACTTGAAACAGAGGTTTCAACTCCTCAAAATAGAAGAAACATAATAAATTTATAGGGCATTAATCCAAAAGAAAATCCAGCAGTAAAAGAACACAATCCTCTCTCTTATGGTCTCTTCTGCCAATGAGGAAGAGAAGTCAAGGGTACCACTTGAAACAGAGATTTAAGCTCGTCAAAATAGAAAAAAAATCATAATTCATAGGGCATTGATCCATACAAGGGAGACTAGTAGAAAGAGAATCTAACCCAAACCAAAGGGTTTCTGATTGTGAGGATCCCTGTTTACTAACTATCCCCATACACGTACACCCAAAAAAGAAATGTAAAATCTCGCAGTCTTGCTCCTCACCCAGCAATGTTACGAACAGGGACGTCAAGCAGCCTCACGAAGCGAGTCTGCGCTTGAACCGCCAACAGGCTCCTCTGCAACAACCAAAAACCAAAAACCAAAAACTTCAAGTCCGTAAGGAAATTCACTGCAAACCTCTCAATCTACATCACAGTTCGTAAACAAACGGAAGGAGCTAACCCCAGGCACTGCGACAACCCAGAATTGGGGAGAAAGAGCACACTTACTTTGCCTTTGGCAGTAGCAACTTGCCCATCACCAAGACGAGGAATGCTGGAAGGCGCAATTGGCGCCAGCGCGTGGGGTTTGCGGAGCGATTCGTGGGTTGTCCATGGAGTGAGAGCGCGCGAGTGCGCGACTGCAGATGCCATGGAAACGACTGACGAGGAAGACGAGGCCGAGAGCAACCCACGAACTCAGAAACCCACAAATCCACAGAAATTTTTTGGTAGCAATTGGGGCAGCAAGGATATTGCAGCCAGACAGAAGTTTCACCCAGGGTGGAGGATGGAGAAGGGTGTGAGCGGATGAGGATTCGACAGATTCTTTTCATCTATCGTGTGATCTTTGTCAAATGTGATAATAAGGAGGGAGAAGTGTGAAAAGGGTGCCACCTTCTTCCTGCCTGTCAACAGTGTCAAAGGGAGGGTTTCTTTTTTTACACACAAATACACACACGAATACAAGTGTCCGCGATGCTGGCTATGTTGGTTTTGAAGGATGCATTCTACGTTGTCTGTGTCATTTCGCTACAGTGATGAAGCTTCAGATTACTGTGGGCAGATTGTTTTAGCTTATCTTATTTGGAATTCTTTTTGAGTACTCTCTGTGCGCGCATTTCTGTTTTGGAACCGGACTGAAGAACGGCAGCGGCAGCTTGCGGTGTGAGCTTTGAGGTCTGCGAGAACTCTATTGGATTTGGACGCTGCTGATGGCCTTGAGAAGGAGGACGGTGTTGTCAGGTAACCTTAAATCCCTAAACCTTAATTCGTTTGATTGCGTGAATGCCATTTATTGGCTCTGGATCGACGGTGATCAATTGCATTTGCGACCAATTGAACATTCTTGAGGGGTTCTGCAACTTATGAGTAAGATTGTGCGGTGCCGCATTATCGAGTAATTCTCATCATCTGTATAATCCCATATATGTTGTTCCCGTGTTGCCAGATTCCAAGTGAATTGGGAGAAGAGTGTGTGCCTGGTGACTTTGATTGCAGCGATAAATCTGTGTCAAAGTTGAATCATTCCTTGTTGATTTCATTTCGGAAATTGTTGCTGCTTGTGCAGTGTGAAAGAGTTTGTGATTGCAAGCTGAACTAGGTGGGCAAAATCGTAGGTGGTGCGTCGAAAAATTCAGACCATGCCGGTTAGATATCAAGAATGCAAGTCGTATCAGGCAAGCAGTCCATGCTACCTAACTGATTGCATACAGCTAATTTGCGCTACATTACAGCTCTTATGTGATGAAAGAAGTGCGCATGTTTGGAGGCTATTGATGAACTTGGCATTTGTGAGTTTTATTGGCCATTGATTGATTTTTCTTTTGAAGTTTTGGTTATTTGGTTATCTGTGCATCACCGTTATGTGCTTGCTGGTGTTCAGTGGATGCAGGGAGACAGTGAAGGGATCGCCCAAGAGATCATCCCAGAGTGCCGTTGCTGCAGGTTTGTATGAAATGCTCCGTGGTTTAATGCTGTTTGTCTCTACTCCTGGAGAGAATGTCTGAGAATAAACTTAGCATTGTGACACAGATTTTCGCCTTTCAAACTGCATTAACATGGATTGTAGTTTAGTAGTGCCTTTGTGTGATGAGAGTTTCCTTTTTTTGTGTTCACTTGTATCCAGGAAGGAGTCTGAAGTTTGGGAAGATGTCTAGTCCTTCGAAACCCAAACGTCAACGTGTAGACCTTACCTGGGCTGAGAAGAAAACAATTTGTGAAGTTCACAAGGAGAAACCATCTTTCTCACATTTGGAACTTGCCAAGTACATGGTTGAACATCATGGTTTCAGACTCGTGAACCGGTCAACCATCTCCAGAACGCTTGAGGAATCCAGTAGATGGCTTGAAGTTTCACCGAATGTGCGCGAGGGTAAAACCAAGAGGGTGAGAGATGCCAAATGGCCGCAAGTAGACAAAGCGATTATGTTGTGGTTTGGTCAAATTCGGGCACGAAGGGGGGTTACCAATGATGCCATGCTTGTTGAAAAAGCAACAGAGTTTCGAGATGTTTTTGGCATCTCTAGAGATGACTTCAAGCTTTCCCATGGATGGCTCGAGAAATTCAAGTCCAGGCATGGAATTCTGTGTCACAACAACAACCCTCATGATGAATCGGGTGATGCAGATGCTCATGGTGCTGGAGTTCCTCATGCCAAATTGCTTGCAATCATCGAAAAGTACGATCCTGAGGATGTTTTTAATTTTGACGAGACAGGCCTGTATTACAGGGCACCTCCTTCTAAATCTCTGAATGTAGGCCAACTTAGGGGCACGGCGAAGGAAACAGATTGCGTTACTTTGGGCCTTTGTGCAAACATCTCCGGGAAGGACCGTTTGAAGATGATTTTCATTCACAAATCTGCCCGACCCAGATGCTTTCCTACCGCTTTTGATCCCAATCTTTTCGTGCATTATTACTCAAATCGCAATGCATGGATGAATGGAGATGTCTTTACAACTTGGGTGACAGGTGAAAACAAGAGGATAGCTGCGAAGGGAAGGAAAATTCTCATCTTGTTGGACAATGCTGCAAGCCATAATGTGGACGGCCTGCGGAAAACCAAGATTGGCGACTTCGATGCCTTTGTTTTGTCTAACATCACTCTCTTGTTCTTTCCTGCGAATGTGACCTCGGTTGTTCAACCTCTGCATCACGGTGTCATTGCTGCTTTGAAATTGCGTTACAGAAGCAAATTAGTGGCTTGGAGTTTAGCACAATCTGGTGATTCAAACACTGTTCAGGATTGGGGCGTGGACTTGCTGCAATGTATGGTTTGGGTGGTGGGAACGTGGAATAACCTTGATGCTGAAACCATTCAAAATGCCTGGAGAGCATCTGGTATCCTTCCTCACGACTGGAATGCAGACCTTGTTATGAATTCTCAAGGACAGGTGAAATCCCGAATGGATGATGAAGTTGCTGAGCTTGAAAAACTCATTCAAGCAGTGGATGTTGGCGGTGATCCTGTTCAGAAACTTGCAGCTTCAGAGTATATTAACATGGTTGATGAGGACGACATTGAGGCCGAGTACTCAACTCAACAGATTGTTGACTTGGTGGATAATGGTCAAATGTCATTGGACTCTCTTACTGAAAAGGATGATTGCAATCAAGAAGAGATCGATGGATCAACTGATCAAAATGACACTGAACGCAGGGCTATTGAGCTGGTTGTAGCACGTGGTTGTGGACAGAAGTTGTTGGATTTTATGTTAAATCAAGGTAGTTTTGAATGTTCTGAATTGTTGCAGGTGGAGAGAGTTTGTGATAAGATTAGTAGAGAGTGTTGGGCTCATATGACAGCAGCCGCTGAGCAGTCTGATGTCAAGAGTTCTGAGTTGCCGGGTGAATGATATTAATTTATTTGTATAATTACTAATAAGTCTGGTGTTTGTTTTCTTTTGTTTGGTTGTATTATCCCCTAAACGTCTGGATTCATCTCCAAAATTGACGATTTGAGAAAAAACATTATAAACTACAATTTGGAAGAATATTTTGGAATTGGTATACAAATGAAAGTTGTAGATTTTGATTTTTTAAATTCTATCCGTACGGTTAGATCTACTAATGCTATCACCAATCTTTTTCTATAAATTTTGAAAAGAAAATTTCAGAATTCCTTCTAAATTCAATTACAAGTAAAATATTATAATTTTTTGAGTAAAACTTGTTGGAATGGATTTGAAATAAGGTTCTCTTCATATGATGATTTTTTGAAATTTTTGTGAGCTTTACATCTTTGACCTCATTTTTGCACATCTAGTTTTGAATTAAAGTCAATGCAAATTGACCACTTGACATACTTCCACATTTGTAATTTTAGAAATGTATATATTCTAGTAACACCAAATCCAACTAATGGATAGGACAACTTGATAAAGTATCACCAAAAATTAGGATGACTTTCATCCAAGTAGGAATGAGATAGAAACAAGGATCTGAATTTGTTCATCGTCCAAAAAATGGACGTTGGAGCGCTCCAGGGTTAACTTTTGAAATATTTAAGTCATTGAAAAGTTATGAATTCTTATTTAGAAATGGGTAAAGAAAGAAAGAATAGGAATTTAAACATTTTGCAAACTAATTAAATCACTATAAAAGAAGTAGAAATGTGTTTTTGTTTGCAATTGCATTCAAGGTCTTTTTTATTGTTAGATTGATGTGGGTGCTTTTGATACCACTAAAAAAAACCCATCTAAGACAAGGGATGTATATTGAAAGTTACACAAGTTTTTAATTCCAAAGGAACATGATATTTGAATTTTGATATTTAACCCCTAAATGCATGAGGCATTGTATTCTGGTATTGACAATAATTTGAAGTTAAATATGAACTTAACCAAGTTACTATTTTTAGTGGTTTGTATTTTTGAATTTTTTTTTTTGAAGTCTAACATCAAAAATCTGGTTTTGAAAATGAATGATTAATATGATTTTCTATTTAAGATTTTATGCAGGTGTGTCTATTGCAAATCTTGATTTTCTAGTGAGCCTCAAATACATTGGATCTTGAAGCAAAATAAACTAAGGGTTTTGTGTACACATTTGGTTGTTGTAGTTGTGGTAGCATTGGATGTTATTCAACTTAAAAGTCTTAAAGTAGTGGACACAATAGTTGGACTTGTTGAGCATGGGTACATTATTATAGACAAATAACTCTAGTTCATTTTTGAACCAAAGTACTTGAAGAATATATTTATCTAAGGTCCTACATTAAAATTGATTGGGTTTTGTATGTGATTCAAGAACTATGTATCCCTTTTAGATGGTAGACTCTACTATATATATTTCAAAACTTGGTAAAATAGAGAGTGTATAGTTGGATTTTTCAATATATAATTTTTGGTGTATTTGTGTTAGTAGATTGAGTATTGAATTTTTGAGTTGAATTATAGTCAACACTTGAATAGTATGATAGTTGATTACTCTAATAAAGTTCATGTCACACTTGATTGGGTTGAATAGTATGATAGTTGATTACCCTAATAGAGTTCAGGTCAGCACTTGATTGAGTTGAATAGTCTAATAGTTGATTATTTTAATAGAGTCTGGATTAGCATTTGATTGAGTAGGGTAGTCTGATTGTTGAATATTTTGATAGAATCTAGGTCAACACATGATTGAGTTGGATAGACTGATAGTTGAATATTTTGATAGAGTTTAGGTCAACACATGATTGAGTTGGATAGTCTAATAATTGAATATCCTAATAGAGTATGGGCCAACACTTGATTGAGTTGGGTAGTTTGATAGTTGAATACCTAGATAGAGTCTGGGTCAACACTTAATTGAGTTGGGTAGTATTGTAGTTGATTACTCTGATAGAATTGAGGTTAACTTTTGATTGAGTTGTGTAGTATTGTAGTTGATTACTCTGATAGAATTGAGGTTAACTTTTGATTGAGTTGTGTAGTATTGTAGTTGATTACCCTAATAGAATCAGGGCCAACACTTGATTGAATTGGGTTATGTTGTAGTTGGTTACCATTGAACAAATCCATGTTTCATTCATAGTTGACTCTTTAATTGTAGTAGAGCTTCAGCGTTAGTATTGAAGACAAGAAATTGTAAGGTTGTTTATCGCTTGTATGACACTATCCATTTGAGCTAATGTGATCAATTATGAGTTTGCTAGATGATGTTTATTTGGAGGGTAGTGTAGAAGTAAAGTGGAGTTTTAAGGATCATGCATTTTTGAGATGGTCTAAGTATAGTGAACCAAGATACTTAAATTGTAGGATTTTTAGTTGATCTTTTAGGGTCTAATTCAAATTTTTGGTTGATTTTCTTTTTAGAAGTGGTGTTTTTCAAGGATATTTTTATATATGACTTTCATGCAATGAATTAAGATTTTTTTTAGAATATTTGTTGATGAAAAGATATATTTGAGGTTATTGTTTAGATTTCATAGAGAGTTGGAATTATGACAGTGAAAGTGTGTTTGGTAGTGTGTGTTGGTACATATGGTAGTGTGACTTGTGTGTTGAGTGTAGGCCTTAATTATTATAAAGTGATGGAGTCTTATTTGTAGATGAATATGTACATGTGAAGGAGTTTTATATTTTTTAGATGGAGTACAGCTAGCCATGCTTGCTTTGTTCAAAACCATTGAAAGATATTTGGGGCCTCCTAAAGCTTATGAGTTCCCGGCTTTGAAATCTTTCCCGACCACACTGGAAGCGTTGCCAACTTCGTAGTCTGATGTGGTGGTGATAGTGCCACGTCATTTTTTGAAGAAAAAAAAAAATTCAATTTTTTTTTGTATTTTAGACATTTCGATTTTTTTTTAACCACACCATATTCTTTTACTGCCCCGTGAACATTGTTGGGAACAGGCTTGAAACAGGCTTATTCTGCCCTCAAATCCCCTCTAATGTGGGTGGTGTAGTTCCATGAAGTGATTAGAAAAGAGGGGACTAATGTAGAGAGGCAAACTTATGTTGATTCATCTTCTAGTGGACAAGTGGGAGTAAGATCTATGATGGTACATGGAACAAGATATACTTATGCAATAATTATACCTAGGACATTTTTCATCCTAAGGGAACTAAAATCCTAAAGTTCTTAAGATGTTCAAATAAAAAGTCATCCTATCTAATTGAAGTACATCTTTTGAAACTTTTGAAATATAAAAATTATAAATTTTTGGCAAAAATAATATTTTAAAACCAATTTTAAAAGTGAAGTTACAATTTTCAAACATTTAATCGAGACATGTGATTGTCCTATAACTTGAGGAAAAAATCTCATTCCCTAATTTCCCCTAAATAAAACTTGTCATAAATATAATTTTATAGCTTGAAATAAAGTGATTAAAAGATTTCTACATATACCTATAAGAGTAGATCCATTTTTTTTTTCAAAAGGCTACTCTAGGTTGTTCCCAAAATAAAACAAAAATCATTAGATGGGTTTTCCCTACCAGAGAAGGCTGTGAGTTCCCAATTGGAGAACCCCCGAATTTGGCTGAAACAGGCCATTCGCAAGCTCTGCTGACCTGGCAGAACGACTGCCACATCCTTTTTTTCAAAAAAAATAAAAAATAATAATAATTAAACTTTGTTTTTTATTTTAAGAACTTTAAAAAAAAAATCTTTTTTTGAAAACAAAAACAAAAACAGACACCCGCGTTTGATGGGGGCCGGGGGAATGAAGCTGGGAACGGGCCTAAAATGGCCCTCTAGCCCCCCTAAATCCCATCTAATGCTAACATTTACAATACTAATCAATGGTTTTCTTGTAAATACAAATTGATTCAAATTACAAGATGAATATTTATTACAAATCTAGCTTACATTTATCTTCATTCAATTTTCATTTCTATTCTATTCAAACTTCATCAACATTGAATTCAAATGTCAACACTACTTACAATAGAGTTAATCATAAAGCACCTCTATAGTTTGTACCAAAGGGGTTAGAGGAAGGCTTAAGCAAAAATAATACAAAAGAAATATAGCACCAAACTCCATCAGTCTCCATTTGGGGTGCTTCCAAGAGTTTTGTCTTGCATTTTTTTCAAACTCTAGCTCTTAGTCCCTCATTGCACACACTTTACAATTACCCTCTAATGCATTCATGCAACCTGTATTATATTTTTGAAGATAAAAAACCTTGAAATATTATAACAAAGCTATTTTATAGCACATTCATTCATCTAATTTTATCCAATTAATATACAAGAGTCCCACTTTAATTATAATAACTTATTTAATAATATAATATCATAATAAGGTAGTAACTTTTTAACCCCTAAACGTCCAAAGTCTTCTTTAGGATTGAGGATTTGTGAAAAATCATTATAAAGTGCTATCTGGAAGAATATTTTGGAAGTGATATACAAATAAAAGTTGTAGATTTTGAATTTTAGATTCCTTCTGTACTATTAGATTCACCAATGCCATTACCAATATGTTGTTTTTATAAATTTTGAAAGGAAAATTCTAAAATTCCTTCTAAATTCAATTGCAAACAAAATATTATCATTTTTTGAGTAAAACTTGTTGGAATGGATTTGAAACAAGGTTCTCTTGGCATGGTGATTTTTTGAATTTTTTTGTGTTCTTTAAATCTATGACCTCATTTTTGTAAATCCAGTTTTGAACTTTGAGACTATGCAATTTTGGCTTGGTCAACCACTTGACATACTTCTACATTTGTAATTTTAGAAAAAATTGTACTCTAGTAACACCAAATCCAACTGTATATAGGACAACAACTTCATGAAGTATCTCCACAAATTATAATGACTTTCATCCAAGCGGTAATGATAAAAAAAATGTCAGTTCCAATTTGTTCATTGTCCAGAAATTGGATGTCGGAGCGCTGAGGGGTTAATAATCCTTCCAAAGTTAAGACCACCAAGTCGAACGAAATTCTTTGCTTGGCCAAGGGTACAAGAAAGAGAGAAGAAAGATGGATAGAAAAAGAAAAAGAAAAAGTGCACAAAAGTGAAAAGAGAAGAATGATATCAAGACCAAAGTCGGCCCGCCCACGGCACGCATTCCGACGACGACCAGGGCCAGCGGCACCGGCCCCGCCACCCCCCGCCGGGCCCGCCAGCCGTTCCATCCAAGCCAAAGCGAAAGCCAAGGCAAGTCCCATAATGAATGGAGCAATAAAAGCTATAAAGGATAGCTTCGACCGCTATTGCAAAGTGGAAAGCTCTCCGTTGCGACTGATCGAAGCCGTCTATGTTGTTTGTTGTTTAGGTCACGCTCCCTCGCCCTGTTTTCCATCAAGGCTCTGGTCAATTCCTCGCAGCTCCCGTTTTTCCTCCGACCTCTTCCCTGTTTCTCCCGGTTTGAATGAAGTGTTTGCAATCAAATTTGGCCGAAATCCGTTTGAATGCGATTGAATCCCGTGGGAGGCAGTTGGCGATCTGAGCAGGCAGGCCCATGAGTAGCAGACGCTGAAGGCTTAGGGAGAGTTGCCTGCTATGGCCGATCAGGGAGGAGCCGCATTGCAAGTCGAGACTGCAGGCCAGGCCGTTGTGGCGGCCCTGGACTTTCAGTCGTCTCCGGAAGCTCGGCAGCAGGCTCTGGCGTATCTTGAATCGGTGCGTGAATTGTTGTTTTTCGGCTTTAGGTCGTAGGGATTGAGGCGAGGTGTTTCAGTCGAGGTGATTGTGTGAAGCGGTATGGTGTGAATTATTAAGTGTTGCGAGTTTTTTTGTTTTTTTTAATTTTTTTTTTGAGCTGCATTGCGTGTCAATTGGAACTTAGCAGGAAAACTCTCCCGAGTCTCTGAGAATTGCCTGCTATGGCCAAAGCCTTTGTGATTAAAGCTCGGCTTCTCTTCTTGTTATTACTCTCGTTTGAGTATTCTGAGTGCAAGGTAGGTAGGTAGGTAGGTGATCGCGGTTGATTTTTGGAAATGGTGGACGTCGGACTTGGTTTCTTGATATTGTGAGCGTCGGGTGATTTTTGGTTTCTTGAAGTGCTGACTAGTGTCTGGAGCAGGTTGTTCGTGTTGATGTTACGGGACTTGAACTTCTAATTGTGAGAGAGATGATTGCGTTCTTTGCATCAAGGGGCTTTTCTCTCGTCTTTTAGGAGTTCACAGGAGTCTCTTGTTGTGTTTGAACGATCTGGCGTTATTAATGAAGGAATCGGAAAGTCTTTGTGGTTTGAATTGAGAGTTTAGAGATTTTTTTTGGAGTATGCAAGAGCTACATTTTTTTGGAACCTTTGTGCTTGCCTTTTTATTGATTTTCTGTTTGGATGAGCCCGTGGATTTTAAGAGGATGCGGTCATCGGGCTTGTTTTCTTCATATCGTGAGCATTGGGAGGCTTTTTCTCTCTATTAGAAGTGCAGGTTTTGAATCTAGCGGGTACTGGTGTCTTCGGTGTCGGTAATAGGTTGTTACTATTGGAGTGGAAATTCTAATTGTGAGAGAATGCATCCTTTGCATCAAGGACTTCTTTTATCTTTTAGGCGTTCGCGATATTCGTTTGTTGTTTTAGGAAGGAGAAATATGGCCGATCAGTCGTTATCAGTGAAGGAATTCGGGGATGTTGTGCAGCTTGACTACTCCTCAGAGGTGGATATTTTTTAGGGAGTGAACTACATCACTATACGTGCTTATGTTAACAGTGATCGATTTTGAAATCGATGATTGATGGAGCTTGGAACATATTGTAATTCGTAAATCGCTGCCTTTTCTTTAAGTATCTATTTTCCGTTGAATTGCAAGGATACGACCTTGCAGGTTACCTCGAATTTTCTTAGATGTTCATCTGAGTTTCTGGAGGGACTAATTAGGAACTTCTAAATGATCTCTACTGTAGTTGAGGATGTAGCATTCATTTAGAAACCTAGGAGCGCTCGTTAGTCACAAATCGGTAGGATTTTCGTACACGGTTTGCACGGGTAGTAGTTTTTTTTCATTCACAAGTGCTTAGGAAATGTAGGTGTTTTGTTAATCTCAGAGCTCATTAGTATAAAGTACATTTGCCTAACAGGTACATAATCTTGTTGCTGTATGCAGTTGAAATCAGGAGAGGTTCATGTATTAGCTACAGTTGCGTTTGCTTTGGTTAAACCTGATCGACCCTCTGAAGTCCGTCACATCGGTTTGAAGTTGCTACAGGTACGTATCAAGTATTTGTGCTAAAAACTATGCCTTTTTGTGAAGTTCATTTGGAAACTCATTTGAATCTGTATTTAAAGTCAAGGAAGCTATTGAAGTCAAGAAATCTGGCGTTGAAGGTTGTACTTTGCTATGCCAACCGTTGTCCCTCTGAAAGGTTTGAACTTAATATATCGTGTTTTGTATCGCTCAGCATATGATACGGATGCGCTGGGATGATTTGAATGCCGACGAGAGGCAGCAAATGGCGGCCATGGCTGGCAATCTATTGCAAGAAAGTGCAAAACCTAATGAACCCTGGGTTCTCAAGAGTCAGGTTGCCGCTCTCATGGCCGAGGTGAGGTAGTCCTTGAATATGGTTTCTTCGGCAACTTTAGCCTACAAGGTTCCCATACATTTCACAGCAACTAGGTTTCTACGTCTGTTGCCATGGACGAAAGGTCCACATAGTCATGCCTAATTTTGCTATCTTGAAAATGATTCCTTGTTTTGAGTCGTTAGAGTTGTTTCCATGTTGCTTAGCGGCCTTTTTATGCTCGGACCAGGTTGCTAGAAGGCAGGGGCCACCTGCGTGGAAGGACATTCTTGCTGCTCTGTTTACTCTCGGCAACAGCAGCGCTCTTCATGTAATTCCTCTACCTTATGCTGTACATGTTTTTGGCGTCTGTATTCTTCATAAGGTTGCCTAGTTGAGCCCATTTCCTTGCTTCTTTTTGACTAATTTTGCGGTTAGAAAGCTAGATTTGGGCTTGTGTTGAGCACCTGAATCATTAATACTCGTCCTCATGCACTTGCATATGCATTTCTTGAATCACTCGTGGATACCTGTATGCGATTTCTGTGTCTGACGTAAAGTTTGGCAGGCAGAATTGGTCGCGATGTTCTTTCGTTGGCTCCCCGAGGATGTCACCATCCACAATGAAGACTTGGATGGTATTGTTCTGTCTTTCACTTAGTTGATAACTCAAAGTGACGGCAACGTCTTAAAGTTGCCTTCTCTTAACCGTCATTACTTACCTGTGAGGAGTATCTTTGTCCTAGATTATCCTTACCACCATTCTTATCAGTTACCCTATTTTCCAAAAGCTCCCCTTTACAATTGCGTGCAAAATTAGTGGAGACCTGTCATTGGTTCTGGAAACGTGTTTTTTGAATTATTGTATATGTGCCTGATTTTCGCCTGCTTGTACCATCTCCAGGTGAGCGCCGAAGGCAATTGCTACAGGGTCTTTCTCAGACATTGCCAGAGACATTGCCATTTCTATACAAGGTTAGCACGATCATACTGATAATATTATGCTAATCATTACAATGTATCTCCAACGATTATTAATTTTGTTGTGTCGAATGCATCAAAGTCAATTGTTAATCTCATGAATTGTAGCCTTTTTTAAGCTTTTTTCATTCTAGTTCACCTAGATCTTTCTGCAATCCTACTTATTTGAGAGTCTGTGGCGCTTGTCGTGAAATCTGTATATGGTTCATGATTTTCATAGAAGGCATGTTTTCTTATCAGCTTCTAGATCATCACTTCGGAGCTGCTATGCTAGCAGTGCAACAGAAGCAGTTGGAGTCTGCAACACAACATGCCGCAGCTGTGACTGCGGCCCTGAATGCTGTTGTTGCATATGCGGAGTGGGCTCCTGTCGTATCACTGGCTAACCATGGCCTCATACAAGCGTGAGTCTTCATCTCTGGTTTAACCTTACCTTCCGCATTTCATCTCAAACTTCTAGACAGTTTTCAATGGTATTTATCTGCCAAGTTTCATTTGATTCTGTAATAGATTGTACCATGGTTTTGTCATCATGAAAACAATTGACATATGGATTCATGGATTCATGGGATTGAAGGTTCAGACACATTTACCAGACATGTGCCTGAATGCAATTTGATTAGTTTTGCTCTTGTGATGATATTTGTCTATATTCTTGTGAGCCCGTTGATATGTGAAAGTTGCCCTTTGCACTCCATTGCAATAAGCTTATCATGTCTCGAACGAAAATGACCAATCTTTGAAAGCAGGATTCCGTCATTTTCGATTGGTTGTGGATCGTGGCGATAGCTTTTGTTTGGGCATTCTGTCTGATGGAGTGTTGTTTTTTGTTACAGATGTGGCTTCTTGCTGAGTGCAGCAGAGTTCCAGATAAGCGCTTGCGAGGTATTTAAGCTTCTGGCAGCAAGGTACGGTGACCCTACATACTTGAGAGGAAGATTGTGCAACCTCGTATGCAAGTGACCAAAAGTATTCCTTCAAATGATTTTCTTCTTATTCTCCCCTTCTCCTGCAAAATTAATGTACATCACTTTATTGCAGGCGTAGGCCAGTTGATGAGTCGGTTGGAGATTACGGCACTGCCATGGAGGGTGTTTTCGAAACTCTTTGCACTGCATCAAAAGCATATTTCGCTGAGCTTAGTAAGCGTGCAGCCTCTGGTGAGGAAGTGGACGAGGATAGTGAGTTTGGAGAATGCTTGTGCGAAGCAATGGTGGCCTTGGGTTTGCAAAATCTTCATTGCGTTGCCCGAAATGATCCCAAAGTTACTTTTTATCTTCATCAGGTCAGATTAGTTTTTTTTATCGTCTGAATAATAGTAGTATTTCATGTTTTTGATAGAGTGTTTGTTCGTGCTCAGAAATAGGTTCCATTATGTGATGTGAGAATTCCTGGGCAGTGAAGGCCGCATTGGTTGAATCCGTTATGTTTCTTCTCCAGTGTTTGTTTGCTTCTCCAAAGTCGGCCCTCGTCAATAACTTGAAACATCGCCTCCAACAAGCTTATCCAATTCCAAAAGATAAAAGCATTATTTTTCTTCTGTCGAACTTTTGGCGGTAGTTTCTGTTACCTCATGTATGATTGT
Source organism: Rhytidiadelphus loreus (assembly GCA_947034895.1). Classification (NCBI taxonomy): domain Eukaryota; kingdom Viridiplantae; phylum Streptophyta; class Bryopsida; order Hypnales; family Hylocomiaceae; genus Rhytidiadelphus; species Rhytidiadelphus loreus. The sequence goes on from OX344761.1 coordinate 32,474,500, forward strand.
GTGCGTGCAGATGCTTTGTTTCCTGCAACACCCGAAGCTTGCATTGCATTCGCTTGCTCTACCTTTATGGACGGTATTCTGACGTTTCACCTCTAGCACTGTTGTTTTTTCCTTCAAATCGTGCGTGTATGGTAGGGGACATCCAACGCATTGGATGTTGTCAGGCTGCACGTTTGTGACTGTCGGATTGGGTTTTCGATCTGCAATTAGATTTTTTTGAATGGCTCGATTGGTATATTTTAAAGTAGACATCCATGCGAACTGCCTGCTCAGCAGTTGAGTTTGTCAGGTTTTTGTATTTCGAGTTTCATGAGCAATAACATTAGATTTTGTTTCTCATTCAGACATTGCTACGAGAGTCGTCCTTAGCTATGAGTACCACAGATCAACAAGGACTCACTGACAAGGAGAAGGAGAAGCGAAGTCATGCAGTCATCGTCTCCCAGGACTTCTGTGCTGTGCTTTTAGATATTGCATTCCAGAGACTGCTGATTAAAGATGCGGGAGATGGGTCTGCCGAGGATGAGAACTGGGTGCAAGAATTTTCAAGTGCGAGTGACTTCAGCCAGTTTCGGAGTCGACTTGTACGTAACTTTACCCGAAAGCTGCCTTCATTATTCTCCACTGTTTCCAGACACCTCCTTCATCTTCGGGTTCTGAGTATGGTCCCCACTTTGGCTGCGTTTGTTGATGGTTACAATCTCTGAATCTTCAGAGTTACATTTTATGCTGTTCTCTGATTTCTTGATGATAGTCTTGCAGGTTGAGCTTGTTCGTCACGTCGCCTCTCAACAACCTGTCCTGGCAGCCACTAAAGTTGCTGAGCGGCTCCAGTCGGCATTTAGTACGTCTCTCTTCGAGTCGGTCTCCAGCAAGGTATGGTTATAGACCAAAGCAATTCCAATAGAAGTAAATTTTTAACAGTGAAAGTTTGGTTGTCCAATTAATAAGTAGTTTGCCTTCGTGCAATGAGAGGTTACTATTTTATGTATTCAATATTATTCACTTTTTCTCCTTCACTGTCCGACACTTAGTTAACGCAGGCTGTTTCTAGAGTCAAATTAAAACTACATTTTCGTTTCCATGGTTTCTATTTGATTCTGTAATACATATTATTAAGAAGTTGACATATTGACGTCGATAATCTGTAATTTTTTTAAAAGTTCATCACAACACAATATCACTAAAGTACAGTAATTGAATCAAAGCCTCATTATTTTACTGAAGATGCATCTCATGTTGAGGAACAAATTCGGTTCTTTTTGTTTCCCTTCTTTTTAAACAAGTAAAAGGTAGCTGGATAGAATTACAGTACCTTCAGTGGAGTTTAATTCCTTGACACAGAGTGTATCCAAGAACTTTAGGAATATTTTATTCTGTTTCATTGAGGAGTTTTTGAGTACATTAGAAACTAGACTCAATAAGCTTCATTTTCCGTTACCAGTGAAAAACATATCTTCTAAAAGTGGAAGTTGTCGGTTTGACCGTCCGGGAGTGTTTGATGACGTTTATGGGTTAATTTTCAACTGTGCGTTCACTCAAAAATTAATGAAGACAGCTTCTGTCCTTCCAGTATGAATTTTTTAAAGATGTTCTGGATTCTGGTTCTGATATCTACACTGCTGATCTTTCATACACAGTTTCATTTACTAATTATTTTTCAATTTCTTTGTGTTCTCTAGGAAGTTACAATCCTCGAGACCACACAAACCTACCTTGAGAATATCATGAGTGGGATACAAGAGAAGACCATGGCAGCTGCAGTGGCTACCGCTGCACCTTCAAATGAGCTGCGGACTGTCCTTGAAGGTATGATCTCCCTTGCAGTTGCATTCTGTAGTGTAGTTAAGTTTTCTGCGTTTATTAGTTTAGTCTGTTACCTAGATCTTGTTTCCTACAATGAGATGGTTTGCAATGGTTACCTAAAGAGTGCTTACTTATCCCTCCAGGTATTTTGCAACACCTTTTGAGGGTGGAATGGAATGGACCTGTGCTAGTTGAGCTTCATACGCGCCACTTTGATGCAATGTGTCCGTACTTCAAGCATGCCCCAGCTGCCATTCCTGTGGTGGTGGACAAACTTTTCAAGCTTTTGACATCTTTGCCTGTAACGAGAGTGAGTGATTCTCTGCCTGTAAAATCGTGGATTGCTTGTGCAAGGGGTACACTGGTATCTTTTTCTTGTTTTCTTTTTTGAAACTGAACAGGGTTCGACTTCAGTTTTCACAGGAGGGACGTTTGTCAGGATCTCTGGAGTTTTAATGAAATAGGAAATCTTGCTATTTGCATGACAGGATTATGGAGATACTGAGAAAGACAATATGAGGGCTCGACTGCAAGTGTGTACCTCCTTTCTACGACTGGCAAGAGCAGGGGATGTAGCCATGTTGCCGTATATGCAGGTACAGTTGACCGCTTTGCAGTATGTTCTAAGAATGGATTTCCAATTCCTGTCGATAAGTAGATTTTTTAGAAATTTGTCGTGGGATTCATGACTTACTCATTCTGACTTGCTTTTGAACAGGCTATTGCTGAAACAATGACTAGTTTTCACGGACAAGGACTTATGGTTCGATCGGAGCTAAATCTTCTAGGCGAGTCGTTATTGATAGTTGGGTCTGCTGCAGGGTAAATCCTCCATCCTTGTTTGCAAATCCTTTGTTGTATCATGTGATGGTTTCTGAGTTTAGGTTTCCCTATCTTGGTCTGTGGTTTATGGAAGGAGATTCAACTATTTAAGAATCATTTCCACGGCAGTTCATTTCTCATGCGTAGAATTTAGAATCAGTTTGGTATTTTTGTCTCCTTGTGTTTGATAATTTTGCGTGGATGATGCCTTGGGATGCTGCCTAGGTGCTGGAGGTTGAACACATTGGTACAACCTCTGATAATTTGTTTCAAGGCTTTACTCTCATTTTTGACTATTTCCTCTTCGACAGGGGTGAGCAACAGGTACAGGTATTGGAGTGGCTATTTGGACCTATGAAGCAGCAATGGATGCTTCCTGCCTGGCAAGAAAAGTACTTGGCGAGTCCTGCAAGTCTTGTTCTGCTGCTTACCCAAGACACGCAAACTGCTGCTGCGCATGAGGAGATGTGGTCAATGTACCATACGGTGACTTTCTTTGAACGAGCACTCCGGAGGTGTACCAACCCTTCTGGAAAAACGTCCAGTGGTCCATCAGCTCCTGCTGACAATGTCGACATGGATGCCGCAGCAGCGCCTGCCCCCAGTCATGCCATGATTCCCCATCTGCTATGGATGATGTCACCTCTTTTGAAGGTGTGGGAAAGTTTAATTTCTAGCTTGTCTTATGTGCAGCTCTTATTTGAAACAAGAATGAAAGATAGTTGAAATTGTCTTTGTGACTGCTTCTTCTTGATTTTTGAACACTGTAGATTTTGACAATTTCACAAGACGTGTGTCACAAGTTTTTTAGAAGTGTTAGAAATGTGTTCTAGGAACGTCATGACTGGGATTAAGTACTTGACTTATGTAATCAGTTCATGTTCATATAAAATTTCTTAGCATATTAACTTTTTCGTGGCCTTGCAGCTGCTGAGATGCATGCATGCACTATGGTCCCCATCAGTCGCGTCAAGCTTACCTCTGCAAATGCAAGGAGCTTTAGCTATGGCTGATGCTGAGCAAGCTTCACTTCTTGGGGAGTTGGCAACAGCTCGGGGTGCGGCCGGATCTTCTTCAATGACCGACGCAAAAGCCGATTCTGAAGACACCAAAGTGAAAGAAATAAGGACGTGGCAAAAAGGCGTCCGTGATGCTGGGTAAGTCTTCTGATGATGTTGAGCTTGCAATCAATAGGTTTTGACGTTCTGATTTTCTGATCAATATTTGAACTCTTGTATTATACTCGTATCTGCCTTTCTAAGAGTCAGACTGTTCCTCAGGTACAATATTTTGGGCCTTTCTGCATCCCGCATTGGAGAAGGATTCTTTGTTGACGTGGATGGCCGACCTGAGACTCTGGCAACTGCACTACTTGAGAATGTCGAACACATGGAGCTTCATCACATTCGCCAGCTTCTTCATCTAGTTATAATTCCAGTGGTGAAAGCTTGCCCTGTTACTCTTTGGGACCCATGGTTGAGGCAACTCTTACCACCAGTCCTCATCCATTGCCACCGTGTGCTGACAACAGCTTGGACTGCTCTTATCAGAGAAGGGTCAGTGAAGATCCCAGACAATTGGTCCGTTAGCCCAGCAACCGATGCCAAAAATCAAAGCTCTATACAGCAGATCAAATCAGAGGTCATAAAAGAGAAGCTTTTACGGGATTTGACGCGAGAGACTTGTCAGTTGCTTTCCACTGCTGCTTCTCCGTCCCTGAATCGGACGACTCAGCAGGAAGCAACCGAAGGAGATGGTGGTGGGATGGAGATCGTAGGGTTGCAGTTTAATTCTGCAAATAGCCTAGTTTGGTAAGTGATGCTTCATGTTTGTTAAGTGAATTTAGCAGTGCCTGAAGCGATATTTTGTTGTTATTCGTGTTCTGCGTTGTTAGCGCTGCTGTTGAGGGCATTCGACACAAGTTGGATTTAGTTAGTTGGACTTGACATATGGAGACTGCCTGTTGTTTGGGTGGCAGGTTTCTGATGCAGCATGGGGAAGCTGCAACGGCTGCTCTTCATGTAGGAATCGAGGCCCTGGAGTGGCCTGACAGTGAGTCCGTCCACAAGGCTCTTGTGTTCTGTGCGGCTGTCGTGAATGTGGCGACCTTGGTCAGCGACTCATATCAGCTACAGGAGGTTGTTGGGAAGGATATGTTCAGTGCTGCAATTCGGGCTCTTATGTTGGAGAGCAATGCATCTGCGCAGGCAGAGCTTGTTGGGCTTCTCCGTGACATCTACTTGCGTCTTGGGTCTCGTAATTCGACACCTCGTCAGGTACTAAATTATAATTCGGAATTAGAGATCGATTCATTGAACCAATGAAGCTGGGATAATACTATACCTTGCATCTTTTTATAAATTGTGCGATTTGGTTCAACACTGCATGCTGATTATTGGAACTCATCCATGTTGACAGGTTCTCTTAGCTCTCCCTTCCATTACCCCAGACACCTTGTCTTCCTTTGAAGCTGCGTTGCATAAGACTGCGAGTGCCAAGGAACAGCGGCAGCACATCAAATCGTTTCTGCTCTCTGCTGGAGGTGACCAGCTGAAGGCTCTTATACCGCAGAAAAACACAAACGTCATAACCAACGTTGCAAGTAAGAATCTGGGTCATATTTTAATCTTCGCATCTTCTGTTTAAGAGATTTCATGGATTTGTTGTGGAAGTAGGGTTCACAGATAGGACTTCCGTTGTCAGCCTTTGCCGACAAGCCAGGTCCTGATTGAGTTTTTGGTAAACCCTCCAGCAGATCGAAATTTTTCAGGCCATTCCTCAGAGCGGGCGTCTCGGGCGTCTCGTCACGACAGAGCAGAAGAGATGAGCGTCATTGGATTGGCCGCCATCATCTGATCAGCACGGATTACTTAAGTCTCGGTACTTTCACATACCCATCGACTTACAGCTACTAGGTCACATTTCCATTGACAATGTAGTATCTGGAGATGGAGGTGACTACCGCAGTTCCTAGATCTAATTGGCTAGCCCTCAACCTAAGATTACCGAAGAATCAGCAAGCAGGATTTTCGACGCAATGGCAAGACTCGACTTTCAATTCAATTTAGAAACCGCTTGTGTTCTGTGCTTAGCTGTAGCATTTTTTTAGTTAGCAGTTAGATTTTTGTGCCTGGGTTTAGCATTGATTTGTGCCCATTCAGATGCAAGTGAGGATGCCCCTGGCAAGTTCGAGTAATTTATAGATTCGGGAAAATGAAAACATGAGATCAAGATCGGAGATTTGAGGCTTCAAAGCAATAATGCAAATACAGACTTAACATGAAATGTCGTCATATGGCCGAAGCTTATTTTGCGGGTTTCTTTGTTGATGTGTACTCTGCTCCGGTTGCAGGTTAAGCAATTCTTGCTGAATTGACTTCGGCTGATTCAATGATCTGAGTCAAATGAAGTCAATGACTCAAATCAGAAAGACTTGCATGGAATCATTCCGTGATCTCATTTGATTTGAGTTGGTACATAATTTAATTTTTGCTTTGGTTTTATGCTTTCTTTTGTTCAATCTTGGCCCCAAGTTGGAGGCAAGTCTTTTGCAATTTTTGCAATTTAATATAATGTATGTTAATCGTTATTTTATGCAAGGTCGAATAACACACCAAATTTCACTTTCAATAATTAATCTCCATTTTTGTAAATAGTTTTGTATTTCTATTTTTTTAATATAATAATTGATTGCAAAATATTAGCAATGGATTTTTAATATTTGGTTGTACAAATATGTAGACATTTGCACATCTTTCTTTAAGAAATCCACCACTTTATCAATATTAAGTTTTTGATTTATATAATTTAATGTCAAGGTGTTGCTTTCGTAAATTTTATATTATAAATATTTTTAAATTACAAGTATTATTAAATGTAATTGATTAAATGTAAAAATTTGCCCCCTATTTTGTAACGGATAGTTTTGTACTTCTCTTTAGCTTATTGATGATTTTTTATTCCAATTATGATTCCAAGATTTCTAATTTTGATCAACTGTAAATTATTAGTTCCGGTTTTTAGAATCTAGGGTGAATAAAATTAAGTCTTCACTTTGAAAATTCACAAAATATCTCCAAATTTTTATTTTTATTTTTTAATATTATTGATTTTCATTTGTCTATAGATAAAAAGTAATACCTAATTGTGATTTTGATTCCATTTATACACATGAACTTAAATTAATGGCAATAGATGTTTCTATCTTAACCCCTAAATGTCTATAGTGTGTTTTAAATATGAAAAAGAACATGGATTTATAGTTATCTCCAATGAAGCAAAAAGAAAATTCTTTGAAATCTAACTACATAAATGTTAAGGGTTTACTTATAAGTGGGTATTTTAATTTTGAGTGTGAAATTGCATAGGAGTTGTGAGATTATAACAAAAGAAATGTAATTATCCTAGCTTTAGTATGATGACCCTCCCCACAATGTTTGAAAAATTTGCATATAAGAAATTTGAGAGGTTGGATGTGACATGAACAACTAAAAATTGATTAGAAGTTCAAATGAAGAGTTATCAAACTCATTATACAGTCTACTTTGTAATTGTTGAAATGCAATTTTTTTTTATAAGTAGAAATTGCAAATTACTTCAAATCAACTCTTGCATGTATAATTTCAACTATGCAAATCATGAAAACACTTTATTCTTTCTATTGGGACCATTTTCAAAGCAAATGGATACATACAATTTTTTAGGTTTCAAATCAAGTGAAATTAGCAAACTTTGCTCGAAGTCAAGAAATGAAGTAAAATTAGCAAGATTTACTTGTCTACTAATGGACACATATGGCTTTGAAGCCCTCTCAAATATCAAATGTTTACCTTCTTCAGTGAAATATAAAAGCTTTTAATAGTTAATTTTCAAAACTGCCACAAAAGAATTTTAAATGGTCAAAAGAATTTAACTGCCCATTCTAAAATGAGCCTGAAATTTCAGATTGGACATACATGGTCAGTTGAGCATTTAGGGGTTAAAGGTGGGCACCAAGCTCCTTGTGGATCATTGCTTTAGAGAGTAGTTCACATGTCTACCCCGCCTTTGCAACTCTATACTAGTTTCCTAACAATTGCAAGTCTTGTTTTATGCAAAGATTGTCTTCATTGTTTATTCTGCTAATTGTACCATGAAATTTTGTCATCCTTTGATCCTTCTTTTTATTCTTATTCTAAATTGTATTTGAATTTCAATTCAACTTGTTATACTTTTGAAATGACAACAAGTTATGAAAGTATGCACTCTAATAACATTAATCTCTAAAAGAACCAAGTAATCATTTGATGTAAGAGATCTCAAATACTAACAGATGAAAACAATTTTAGTTAGATGTTTACAAAAAAATTGACACAAAGTGTGAACATGTGCCCCCTTAGTGAGAATATAATTTTTTTCCAATCGGAAACATGGATCTAAATTTTTATTGCCCTAAACTATTAGAGTAGTCAAGGCAACTTTTGATAGCATATGCAAAAGTCCTCTAATTATGAAATTTGGTAAGTGCATAATATACATGATACAAGAGGTACTACCCAGGAATGTCACAAAATCCTATGCATTCCCATAATGCCTTTTGTATGGTTCAATTTTGAGAAATAATCATTTTTTTCATTTTTTTCTCATTGCCCTAAAAATAGCATTTTTTCACAATTTTTGCCCAAAATGTGCTTTAGTCCATTAGGGACTAAGTTGTATTTTCCCTATAATGAGTTTTTTGTCCCACTCATGCACCTCTAAGCTTCCAAGACTATAAGCATCTAATAATATTGAATTGTCTTTTTTCTAAATTAAGGTTTTGGCTTCATCTTTACAAGTCCAAGCGTCAAAACAAGGTCAAAAGAATTTGACTACTTTTTGTTACTCGGTATACAAGGGTGACACCAAAACCTTAATATAGAGAAAGGACAATCCAATTTGACTAGGGTACATGCAACCATATTTTTTGTCATTCCAAATAAATAACATGTTGAATCAAAATCAAGCATGTAAACTTAGAAATACAAGCCTATGAGCCTTGAGCCTAAGTGTAAGTAGACAACCTTTAACCATTGAAGGTATTTATAATATACATATCTATCACATAGGTATCCTATAACCATGGAAGGAGTCTATAATATAGACACCTACAACATAGGTACCTTATAACTATAAAAGGTGTTTATAATATAGGTACCTATAACATAGCTAGGTGCAGCGTAGATTCTTAGGCTTACGGGTTGAAGACCCTAGGCTCCCATCCTAGCAACCCTGAATCAAAATTCAAACACAATTTAAAATAAGACTAATTAAAAGAGGGACCAAATGAAAGTTTCACAATTTAAAAGATTTTATCTTGCCCCCAAGTTTGAGTGGGAAAGTTCTTATTTATTTTTTAGAATTGGAATCACATGAATTCTACAAAGATATACTAAAAGTCTTGAAAAGTCTTTTTCTTTTAGATCCCTAGTTTGCTTCTAATTCTAAATTGCATTGGAATTTTTTGTCAACTTGTATTCTGGGGGATATGACAACTAAGTGAGATTGCATGTAAAAAAATTCAGTCTTCTTCCTAAATTGAGGTTAGGTCCCAGCCTTGCAAAAAAAGGAATCAAACAAAAACTTACATTTGTCCACTTGAAGTGCTAATATGTGTTATTCCTTTCTTTTATAAACATAGGACCTAAACCTTAATTTAAAAAGTTTCCAATGTGATGTAGTCATGCCTATATTTTTTACCTCTTTTCTTTATAAATGTGGAATCTTTAACTTCTATTTAGAATGTAAACAATCCAATGTGATTAGATTGCATGCAATCATGCCTTGTTGTCTCTTTAAAAAATACCAAGTTGAATAAATATTCAAATACAATCTACATTCAAGAGAAGAAAAGGTGACATTTTGTGACTTTTAAGATAAATATATAATAGAGTGAGATTCAACCTACAAAAGTTTGAACACAATATAGAGGTTGTCAAATAATAAAGTATTATGTTACCAAAGTTACCATATAACTAAAATTTCCAAAATAAGACACCTACACCTAGATGCACCTAAAATGTAGCTTATAATAATATGTTTACAAAACCATCCCATCAAGACTCTTTCCTAAAATAAAAATCTTCCAAACATGAAAATCTATGATTGATTTTGGATACACCTATTTTTAACAAATTGAAAAATCATAATTTATTTATATGTTGCCCAAAACATGCTTACAAGGAAAATTTCGAATTCCCTTTGGATACAATCAATTACCAAGAACATTCTTGAATAGGGAAGCTTGGAGGTCCTACAATGTCACATTAACACAAACTGAATTTTCTTCAAGATTTTCTTTAGTGAAAAGAGCCTCAATTCATGGGAAGCAAAGGGTCCCTTGCCTTGAAGTTCAACAAAGTTCAAGAATGTATTAACACCAAGATTTTTGAAACTTTAAAACATTCAAACTTCATGACAAATATAAGCAATTTCCAATCAACTACATCTTGGTTTTGCAGTGATGTACATGTTGCCTATTCACCAAAATTAACCAAATTTCATTACAAGCAATGTTCATGTACAAGTGAACCCTAGAACACCAAGCTGGTAACCGTGTGGATCATTTGCTTAAAACAACCAAGAGAGGCCAAACTACTGTGCAAGGCCTCCCTTTTCACAGAAAATTCATAGAGGGATTCTGTCATCCATCGGACACTTTTAGGCCACCCACTCAGTCGTTACAGGGTCAATGTGACGTGCAAGAAAAAATCTTCATCCCATTCGGTGCAAACAGGCTTCCAGCAGCCCTTGCTAAACTTTCAGAGCTAAGATTTCGGTAGTAAAGGTATCTGATCCTCCAAACATTCGAGTGACTCAAAATGTGACAAGGAAACTATCAGTTAATGCTTTCATAACGTCCTGAATAAACTCTACATGAAACTGACCACTCTGTATCGCGCCCTTCCCTGGCAGGTGAACTTTTCTAAGTTTTGTAACCTAAATTATGCCACTCTTTGGCCTGGTTGCAAACAGCTTCGCTATTCTGCCTAAGAGATATTCAACTGATGTGGCTGCGTTATGCACCACTCTTTTAAAACCCTCAATTTGGCCCAGAAACTCTATCATCATTCTCTGATTTACGAGACAAGATATTAAGCTGCCATGATTTTCTGAAGAGCTCCAGGCCAGAATGCAAAAAGATGAACACAATGTACAAGTGCAGAACCTGTAAAGGGGGGGGGATCTTTGAACCAAATGTATCCCGTACTTCCTTCGACCCTGTTCTTCCTGAAATATGCTCGTAACAGCCACGTAGACACAAAAGATTACAAGTTTTCGACTTCGAGATCGTCTGCAATGGGCAACTTCTCGATGGCTGTCTTGATGAGATTCACGTCTGTAGTGGATGGCTTCAAATCCAGAGCAATGCAAAAATGGTGGATGGCGCGATCCAGCATGTCTAACCGTTTATATATTCGTCCCATAAGGAAGAAGACACTGCTCTCCCGTGGGGCAAGCTCCTTGAGCTCCTCCAGCTCTGCCAGAGCCTTATGGTACCGTCCCTCACTCATGAGGACATTCGCCCTTTGGAACTTCGGCAGGGGGTTCTTGGGGTCCGCCACTATGGCTTGCTCCAACAACGCCAGGGCCTCCCCATTCTTCTTGAGCGCGTGCAATGCCATGCCCAAGTAGCAATGCAACACCGACGACCGCGAGTTCACATGAAGTGCTCGTCGAAAATGGTACTCAGCCAGCTCATACTTCTCCTGCCGGAAGTAAATCGTGCCCAGACCATACCACGCATTGTAATGGCGCGTGTCGAGACGAATCGCTGTGCGATAGCAAATCAACCCCTCCTCGAAATCCTCCATCGCCACATACTCGTGTCCACAAAGCGTGTGCGCATACGTGAAATGAGGCTCCAGCTGCAGAGCGCGTTGGAAGAACTTCAATGCTGTTTCATGATCCTTCTGCAAACTGAAACAGTTGCCCATGACACACCACGCCTGCGGCGAGAGCCGGTCCATGGCCACAGCATCCTGTGCCAAGTAACTCAACTGCACGTCTTTCTTCATGTGATAAAGCGCAGTGGAGTACATGTCCATCCCCTCCGAGCAGTGTGGGGAGACACGCCGTGCCCAACTGTACACACGCTCGGCCTCGGGGTAGTTTACCATCTCCAAATAAGCTCTCCCAACCTGGCAAAGCACCCACGCCGTCGCAAAATGCTGCTGTGGCAGCTTGGAAAAACTCTGCACAGACTCTTGACAGCGCAGCATACACAGGTGACGAAAACCCTCGCCCAAAATCCGCAGCAAAGAGAAAAGCTCTACACCACCCCGTGAGATGCATCGTCCCGACTCGTCATCAACAACTTCCAGCTTTGAATTACTCAAACTCTCCTCACAAACCTCAAAACTGTCAAACAGCTTCCGACCATCATCAACACTGATGCCTACCACTTGCTTGCGAGACACAGTCATCCGCGAGGCAGTACCCCCTCCCCTAATGGGCGCCACTTGAGCAGCAGGGACAGCACCAGAAATGGGGGAAGCAATGGTACTTGTAGTGCTACACGACACAGTACTTGTGTTGCTGTTGTAATCTCCACCTGAGTTCAGCCTCGTGCTCCTTCTCGGCCCCTGCTCAAAGAGCCGGCCAGGGATTTGAGTATACCCTGGACGCATTGACAAAGACCGCAAGCTTTTCCGAAACTTGCCATCAGGGTCCACAAATTTGCGGCGCTGTTGAGCATAGCCGGAAGTTCCTCCACCTCGTCCCATGCCATCTACTGGAGTTGATCCCAATGTATTGTTTCTTCCCAACACTGGAGGTCCCGGAACCACAGGAGTGACTAGGGCTTCATTTGGAGGTGTCATGAACGCACTCCCAGCTGATTCACCAGAATGCAATCTCCTGTGCTTGGGGCTGCCATTGCTGGACACTGGCGTCCGAAGAGAAAATTCATGCTCCTCCTGCTCAGCTTGCACCAGCGATTCAAATTTCTGAAAACTGGAACTATCGCTGTACACATTCGCCGCTTCGTCTTCTGCCCCGAGCAAACACAGATCCTCGTAGGCCGACCACAGGAAGGGATCCAGGGATAAAGCTTTAGTATAATGCGCAATTGCAGCTTCCCGTCGGTCTGACTGCTTGCAAATCACCCCGAGAAGGTAATAGCTCGCAGCACAACTTGCGCCCGCTTCCACGCCAGGCTCCAAGGAACTCAACAACGCCGCTTCCGCTTCTTCTGAACTCTCCATCTGCATGCACGCCAAGGCGAACAAGTACCGGCATTGCCGCGACTTCGTCTCTTTCAAAACGTGGTACGCCCGGTGCCCTTGGTTGTTCCGGAAATAACAAGTCGCCAGCAAGTGGACATTGCTCTCGGAAGGGAAGTCCGCACACAAGCGCTCACACAGAAACGTCGCGTTCTTATACAAATAAGAACGTAAAGACGAATGAACACACTCGTGAAGGAAATTCTCCATCATGTTCGCGCGTCTCCCTCCTCCCCGTTCACAAAAACCCCTAATAAGTCCCCCAAACCCTAATCCGACATTTTCGACTTCATTCAATCCCCCTGGTGCAGCTGCAGCTGGAGATTCAACCACGACGGGCCCTCATTCGGCGCCATCCTCATTCTCGCCACACAAAAACCCTAAAACGATTCCAAAAGGCTCGGGAACACCAAAAGGGGCAGAAAACAAAATTCAAAAAAACACGAACTCACAGAAAATTCGCCAATCCTTTATTCCATGTCCATCCTGGAGTTTCTCATGCTTTTTTCCTCATGCTGCGCTCATCCCTACCATCCGATGCATCCCAATGTCGATGTGCGCAACCCGTAGTTCAATCTGGCGTTCACATCACGAGGCTCAATCGCAACGAGACTTGATTTGTGAGAAAGACGGGGAGAACTAAAAAAAACAAAAACTTGCAAAGGTAGTCGAAGAAACTCCGTTTAGATAAGGCTCACAACACTGATCACAAGATTGGAATGGCGATGGAGTTGTGCTCGATTGCGACGCTCCCACATTAGGGGCAAGGACTGGGAGTCTGCTTCGGGGAGTGTAGATTGACCCTCAAACGAGGCAGAGGCGAAGAAGTTTGAAAGCGGCGAAGTCCCGCCCGCTCTCTGTCGCGAGCGCGTTCCCTTTGTTCCCATGTAAATGTATCGCGTTCCCTGTGTTCCCGTGGAAGAGTTTCCTTGGTTCCCCATGAAATTCAGGTTAGTAACAAGATATTAGTAACGCTATGCAAAAATTCAAATAAAGATTTGGATTTTCACCAGGGCTTTTTTTTTGGCTTTCTAGTGCCAGTTTGCACCAGGAAAAAAAATCTGGCTAAAAAACACCTAAAAAATGCCAAAAAACTTGGATGAAATCGCCAGAAAATTTCACATTAAAAAAAAACTTGGATGAAAATTGTCAAATTGACATGTAATATGTACTAATGTGATATTTTCTATCCAATATGTGGATGAATTTTGAAATTTGGAGCACCACTATAACATTTTAAATCGCCATTGTGGCTATTCTTAGAAAATGAAAATAAAAGCCCTGATATTTTTCACCCCTATAGATCCAAGGCCTTATATTTCCATTGAAAAGTGCAAAAAAATTTAAATTTTAAACTTTTTTTTGGCATATCTTTTTCACTAGACTAGTATATAAATGTGTAGAAGAACTTTCAAAAACTTTGATTGTATAGATTGCAAGATATATATGTATTTGAAGTGAAGAAGAGAAGATTTTTTCATTTTGTTCAACCAAAATTTGTTACTTTGAATCATCTTAACTTTAAAATTTTGCACTATTGATTTTAAATTTCTAATTTTTTATATTAAAGAATTGAATTGAGAATCTAAGAAATTTTTATTTTTTTTAAAACACTCAATTTTCACTCATTAAAAAATTATTATTAAGTAGAAGTAGGTTCAAAACTGAAGGAAAACTAAATTGTTGACAACTTAAAGATGGAATTATAATACATTGATTTAAACAATGAGATTGTTCTAACAAGACATCTTAAACTTGAAAAAACTCTTTTTTGAAAAAATTAGAGTTCATGAGTTGAATCCTACAAGTGTATTTTCTCAAGGAGATGCCCTAATTGCCAAAAAAATAAGATTGTTCATAATTTTCACATAACAAATCCAAATGGAATGAATCAAAGCTTCACATCTATACCTTAAATGAGGTTGTTTATTTTGTTTATTTTGTTTGTTATGGTGAGAACTTTTGGACTATGAGTCTTCTAGTCACATTCTTAAAAACGTTGGAAAATCCTTTGTGAGGAGGGATGTTCGGATTTTGTTTCATAGCTTTTGAACCTATTGTATGAAAGTCATTGAATTTTGAAGTTTTTATAAATTAGAAAATTACTTTTACTTTAATTATCTAGCAATGGCATATGGCATACTAGTGTAGATAAAACTAAAATATACAAGATTTTTTTTTAAAATTAAATTAAATTAAATTAAATTGTGTGTGTAGCTAGGATTTTGTACCATAACTTTTGCTCTTAGTCATCAATAAGAATAAAAATCATATTCCAAGAATCTGATGTGGTTTTTTATCTTCAAAAAAAGTTTCAAAAAATCATGACAAATATTGTGATTGTAGGAGTCTACCTGAAATACATTTCATTCCCAAAGAGGACAATGGGACTTTAGGGGTTCATCTCCAAAGGACAAAACTAGTATTTCATCCAATTTCTCAATTTTTGATAAGCCACCATTGGTGCAAATTTTGTCTGATTTTTATAAAATTTAGTGTAAACATATAATTTAATTTAATAAGCCACCATTGTCCTGCAAATTTAGTGTAAACACGCAAATTTAATTATTTCTCAAATTTAATTATTTCTCAAATTTACACTCAATTTTGGATAAGCCACCATTGTCCTGCAAATTTTGTAAACATTTTGATACACAATTGAAAAGTTACACCAGAAAATATCTCAAGAAAGTTTTTCTTTTATAGTGGAGGCAGTTAGGTAGTCCATAGAAATCACATTTTCTAACCAAAAAATTTGTGTAAATCTTTATATTTATCAGTGTATATATTGAAAGCTTTGAATCATTTTATTATGATTAATATGATGAAAGTTACAAGGATTTTTATTTTATGGGTAGTCATGGAATTTGTTTACAACAATAATTAGACAATTAGAGTGATAAATGTCTAATAAAAGTTAGAAGTTCATTTTTAATCCAATTTCAATATTTTTGAGAAATAATAAAATTTTAAGGCACAAATATCTTGCTACAACATTCTTGCTATAGGGATTGACAATTTTCAAATCTACACAAAAGTTATTATTAATTTAGTGATTTCAACAATCTATACCTCTTTCTCTTTAGTATTTTTTGCAAGAATGAATATGAAGTATTTTTTGTTGAATTGATCGATGCATATTCAGAATTTGTTTCCTTAAGATTATGTATTTCATTTCAAGTCTTTAGACATACTCATTTTTCTATAAATTTCTTGAAAGATGAAACCTCTTGGTTTGGAAGAGTTGAAAGAAGTTTGTTTTTGTACTTTGACTACTAAGATCATGCAATTAACAATGGGGCCCAATCAAAATGGCGTTTTTGAAATCGCAGTGAAGGAAATTTCAATCATTAGAAGAGATTTTAGGCTCCTGGAGAGCTGTTTCAAGCACCTCCTGGTGCTGGTTTCCAGCAGTCCCTGCAAACACCAGCGCTGCCATGTCACCTTTTTAAAAAATTAAAAATTAAAATAAAATTTACTTCTCAAAACACAAAAAAAAATTGAAAAAGAAAATTAATTTTAATTTTTTTTTCAAAAAATGATGTGGCAATCTCCATTCCATGTCACTACGCCATGGGAGCGCAGTTCTCGCATTGGAAACGAGCAGGGAACTTGCAGCCCTCGAGCAGCCTGAACTCTCTTCTAATGGTTGCCGACTTTGACAGCCTCCCAAGCGCTGAAAAATTGGTATTTTTTACCACAAATTTTCTAACCATAGCATCACCTTTATGTTAATAAGACATGTATCAAATTTCAAGGCCAAAAGACTTACACAAAAAAAGATTTTTGAAATTTACCAACATGTGTAGCCATGAGAAAAATTTCACTTCTTCCAACTTTGACACCCTCCCAAGGACTGAATTTATTTTCTTTTCCTATGAAATTTTTGGCATAGGATAATCTCTAGGTTGATAACATGTATGCCAAATTTCAAGGCCAAAAGATGCACTCAAAAAAATGTTCAAAATCTACCAACAAGTGTAACTATGAGAAACAATTTTAAGGTTGCTAACTTCAACACCCTCCCTCGGGCTGAATTTTTTTTTTAATTATGAATTTTTTTTGGCATAAGACTATCTTTATATTGATAAAATATGTGCCAAATTTTAAGACCAAAAGATTTACCAAAAAAAAGATATTCTAATTCTACCAACCTGACTGTAGTTGTGAGAATGACTTTCTACATTTGTGTCAAACTTTATCCTCAAAATGACACTATCTCAAGGGCTGAATTTTTTTTCTCACAACTACATATATTGGTAGAATTAGTATATCTTTTTTTGTGTGAATCTCTTGACCTTGAAATTGGGCACACATGTTACTAACATAGAGATGACTTGACAATAAAAAATTCATAGTAAACAAGCAATTTTTCAACCCTTGGGATAGTGTCGAAGTTGATAATAGTGAAATTATTTCTCACAACTACACATGTTGGGAGATTTTGAATATCTATTTTTTTGTGGATCTTTTGGGTTTGAAATTTTTTGCTCATGCAATAAACATATAGATGATCCTATGCCAAAAATTTCATAGGAAAAGAAAAACATTTCAGTCCTTGGGAGGGTGTCAAAGTTGGAAGAAGTGAATATTTTCTCATGGCTACACATGCTGGTAAATTTCAAATATCTTTTCTTTTGTAAATCTTTTGGCCTTGAAATTTGGCACACATATAATTAACTTAAAGATGATGTTGCGCTAAATTTTTTATGGTCAAAGACCACTTAAAGAGTCCCAAGAGGTTGTCAAAGTTGGCAAATGTGAAACTTCCTTCCCACTGAACATGGTTAAATTTTCCAAAAAAACTCTTCTCATTTACAAAGTACAAGCTTGTATAATTAAATTTCCAAAAAACAACTTCATTTTTCATTTTTTCTCAATGGTCTAGAAAAGGCAATTTTGGATATTTCAAGGATAAATTAGTTACAAGGCTTCAATTGGGATTAAAAGGTTGAAGTTTTGGAGGATGCTTTGAAAGAGTTTTAGTTTAAAGCAAGCTCTACCTTAACAATTGTTACGAGTTCAAATGCTTCTAGTTGTACCTAATTTATTCACTCTCAAATATAGAGAATTGATACATAGAAAACCATTCTTTATTGGATTAAATATCACTAGATTTCAACAAATAATTGATTATAACTTCAATTAATCCTCTAGAAAACTTGAAAATGAAAATTCAATTATTTAATCAAATTTCATATTTTTGAAAATATGTTGTAATTAAATGACTAAAAATAATGTTGCAATTTCTAAAATAAAAAAATTATTATTCAAAATTTGCAAGAATTAGTATTCTATTCCCCAAGTCAATTTCAAAACTTATGTGTGTTGAAATGGTTTAATTTTGCAATTTAGATTGTACCAAAATGTCATTTAAATTTTTTTCAAAGTATTGAGAAGCTTTCTAATCCCTAGCGTTTTAACTCTACAAAGAACTAAAAACCTTCCAAAAAAACTCCTTTTTTTGCAAATTTGGGTCTATGATTAAGAAAAAAATCTTTGAACATGCTTCGAATTATCTGGAGCTAGCCAAGAAAAAGGAAATGCCGGGCCGGGTTTCTCGTTGACGGGGTCTGGAGATGTGAACGATCAATGAATTAACGAACGAGAGCTCGTTGAACTATCGTCTTCGTCTTCGTCCGTGTCCGTCCAAATGTCTGAACTAGGAGAGAGACGATGGCTATTACTGTCGCTATGGCTATGGCGATTGCCATTTCCGCCATATGAAATTTTTTTGCAATGGAAATGGCGTAGGGCTTCCATGGTAAGTTCTTTCTTTCAATATCCTTATTCTTGTCTTCGAATTCCTCTGTGCAGTGTGAATTTGAGGGCGTATGATGTGAGGATCCGAGGCTTTACTTAGCAGAAAGAAATGTGTCTTTGTAGTCAGTCTTTCGGACATGTCCATTGTTGCACTCGGATGTGTAGTCTTGTTTACTTTGTGCTCGAGTGCGCTTCTCTACATTTACTAATTCCTGGGAGAATTATTAGTCGGCAGATTAGGTCAATTGGAGGTGCATTGGTTAGATCGGGCACAGCGTCTTTGTTCCTAATCACAGCATCGGTGTGGCCCTGGGGAACTGTTTTGTGACACCTACAAATTCAGCCTCATAAATACACTGGTTGAGCATCTAGTAATATCTGCTTTCAATGGTTTCAGGGTCTGCCTGTGACTTGTGAAGGATTAGGAGGATTTGGTTGATCATGGCGCTTCGCAAATTCTTGAAATATTGATTTCATGACTTGAGAGTCTTGCGCATTCTTCTTCCGAATTTGTCAAATATTTTTCTCTGATGGAGATTCAGTCTAGTAATTAATGTGAATTTCCGGTAATCATTCTTGCTTTTCTTTTGTGAAGAAACGGTCACCATAGCCATGAGCAGGGCAGTAGAGCCCGAGAGGCTCGTAGATGGCAGGGAATCTTTCCGGGGTTTTGTGGATCGGAAGGAGGATGTATCATCACTCAAGGATTTGATTGCCCCTCTGGATTCCATGCCTCCGGTGGAATTCGCATTTGCTTATGGCTCAGGAGTTTTTCCTCAGCGTGCAGTCCAAGTAAGCGTCAATTTGGTTTATAAATCTTCTTGAAACACTTTTTATAATATATATATTTAGTTTCTTAATTTCTTAATTTTTTTGTTTTGTTGTTGTGATTTTTTTATTTGGTGGAAGAAGCTGACATTGTGTTACGGTATGGACAGGCGCCCATGGTGGATTACATTCTTGGAGTCTCGTCTCCGGTCGATTGGCATATCAAGGTAAGTCTCAAGGATTTTTGAGTGGTGACAGGAATGCTTGCAGTGGCGTTTTGGAAGTTGAGGTTTTGGAATCGTTGGACGGTTGGGCAGAACTTGGAGCAAAACCCGCGTCACTACTCTTCTTGGCTGGCTTGGTTCGGTGGCAGGGCGGTACGTGAAGGATTGTCCATTTTTATTTACTTAAATGACGTGGAGATTTTTTAGAAGATGATGTTATTGAGTCAACTGCTTGATATCTTGCATGATCTATAAGCAATTTTGAATTATTAGATGTTGCTTGAAATAATGGAGATGCTATACGAAAACAAGAAGAACTCTTAAAACGGCTGAAGCTAATAGTCACTTTCTTGAGGGTGAAAATGTATGTTTTCTTGGAATAGAAAGAAAGATGTTGGAAACTGAATGCTTAAGAGAGGGATATCCTGTTTGTTGTAGTTTGTTGTAGTTTTCTGCTTGTCAGTGTTCAGCACATTGAGTTGGAATAGTTACATCACAATGCGATTATACTGGTGAAAGAGGGTAATTCAGTTGAACAGAAGCATTGGAATATTTGCAAATCTTGTTGGAATACGAGGGCAGCTGTATGAGGTCCTGTGCAGGTCAGTAATGTGGCTGAGAAGTTGGGAGCTGGTGTCCACTTCAATGCGTTTGTGCCATGGAAAAATAAGGTGTGCATTTGACCTTCAGAGAATATGGTTAGGCATTCAAAATTGGCAGGACAACGTCTTTGATTTTGCTTTCTATTCTGCCATTTCAATATCTTAGTCATTCTTTTCATGTCCTTTTCCCTAGAGTTTGAACTTGGTTCTGCTTCTCTAAAACCCTAAACCCTTGTCATTTGTGGACTCTGCTTTCTGGCATTTCCTGTCATGTCTTACGAATCTGGTATTCCCTCAGTTGGAATGAATTTAGTATGACCTGGTCGGGTTGCATCTTGTAAGTGCACAATCTTACGAATCCTGCATCTCAAAAGTTATTTACTCTAAGTTAATTATTAATCTACTGGAACATTCTCTATGATAAAGTAATTTCAAGTTAATGTTCGCTTTACGTTCGCTTTATGGTTGTCAATGATACTAACATCACAGTAACTATAAGTTAAACACCATTTGAGCTACCGTAATGTTAACTCAGCATTAACTCAAATCGAAGATTGTACGAATCTAAGACCTACTAACATAACAATCACAACTTTGTCAATCTAATGGTGGTCTTTTGTGGTGTAGCGTATTTGCGAAGTTGCTTTCTTTTGTCGTTTGGGTGCACGGTTGACTGCTTCTTGAATATTTGTACGATGACTGTAGATACTTGGAGTCGTCACTCATCCTAGAAAAATAAACTGTGCCGTGGTTTCCGGAACATGTGCAGAGAATCAAGTATGGGGTTATTAGTGTTGATAACCTTGTGAAGGATGTCTATACCTGGCAAAGATTATATATCGGTGGGCGACTGCAGAAACCGGTAACTTCAGTACCTGGAGGTGGTCCATTTAATCTTGTGACATGCAAATAGGTCAAGCGTTTGTTCTCTTTCACGTTTTGCAGAAGTTTCTGAATGGTGGGTATTAACGAAATTAATGTGACAGGTACGTTTTCTGGTGGATCGAATTCATGGAGAAGAGATGAACCGCAAGAATCTGCAAGCTGCTTTGACGGCAGCACTGCTTCTACTGCCAGCAGAGTTTACTGAGGTACTTTATGAAAGCATCACAATCACTTGTAAGTCCATGTCATCCCTTCGTGCAGTGACATGTAGTGGACTCATGGATGCTATTGCTTGACAATGATGTATTGGTTGGCAATGATGTATATCTTGACAATGATGTATATCTGAATGATTTCCTTACCATCAAACAGAGTGTTCTAGTGTTTTCAATTTTTACCATGAAGTGCTCCTTTGAAGGGTTCTGGAGTTTCCTAATGATTGAGTTAGCATATGAGACATCAATAGAGAAATCGTAGTTATATTAGGTTGCTTGGTCATTAATTGAGGCTCTCTCTGTAAGTTTCTCTACATTTATTATTGCCTCTCTATGTAGTCCAGTTCAGTTCAGTTCATCAGCATTTTGTCTCTTTCTGCGAAATTGGTGTTCAAGTCGGTGTCTATGGAAGAGGTTTTTGCAGGAGGATTTGTATGCTGCTATCTGCGGGCTTTCATATACGGGTGACGTACGCATGTTTTTTGCCGAAGACAAGCAGAAGGTAAAGACTCAACACTCAATGATGAACATTCCAATTTTTGGTTTGTCCATGTATCATGTTATGCAGCGGGAATAGCTGTTATTGCTGGTGGAAGCTTAGTCTGTATGGTCTAATTCACATGCCCCTTCCGGTTCATCTGGCATGCTTTGATAACAGTGTCTGAGATATAGAGTTTAATTGGAGTAGCAACGGATGTCATTGATATTTTAATTATTGGAGCGCTCCAGGTTCGGAAGATAGTTCAGGGATGTCCATCCCTGTTTCAAGATTTGTACAAGGAACCGATCAATAAGTATGCCTCGCGGGACATACTGCACCCTCCAGAATTTTTTTCACCTGATCTCAAGTCCAGGTTCAAACAGGTTTGCGCCTAGATTTCTTATTTTTACATCGCATTCAGAGATTTATGTCGTGGTGATGGTTCTTGCTTGTACGGATCGGTGTCCTTCAATTCCTTGTACCTGTCGGTGAGCGCTTAAAAGTTTTCAGTAGGTTTAGGGGATTCCATTTGAATAAGACCATGTGTTGATGAGCATACTGTGGGTAATTCTCGGTAGGATGGGAGGATATCCACGAAGTACTTACTATTGAGTTCACTTCCTGCTTGTGTGCTGCAACGATTAGCTCGGCAAACCGGAACGCAGTACGACTCCACCATACCTGGTGAGCAGAAACACAAATTACATGCTCCTTTTTCTATGTGCTTATTATTAACCTACTTCTTTCGAAGATTGGGGTGTAGGTTCAAATAGCTCTTGAGAGAGGCTTCAAGGTCATTCTCCTTGTTTCAAGTTCCTACGAGACAGTTGCGAGCTCATTTTACCCCGATAATATCTTCCAAACTACTTCACACGTCATATTGATCACAGTATATGATCACATGATCACATGGTCTATTTGCGATCATATGATTTCTATGATCATATGATCTCAAATGATCTCAAATGACCATATAGAGGCCTCCCGATGTATCATGTGGACGTCTCCAAATGATCCTTGACAATTGGGAGACTTCTCCATGAATCACGAGGAAGGTTCTCTTAATGTTGATTAAGTTGATTAGAGATATGTTGGTCCCTGTTGCAGAAGATGATGATCTGCTTAGAAAATGGAGACGGAATTATGCAATCACTATCGTACCATTTGGCCTCGTTACGCATGTCTTGGTCCTCAGAATTTAGCCACTTTACCATTCCTGAAACTTGATGCGAGCTTTTGCACGTTTTTTTGCAGCAAATATGGCAATTGCCAAGGCCGTAGTAAATTCTACGGAAGGCCATGCCAAATTGGTCACACGAGCTGTGAGTAGTGTCGTGCGAGCCTCGAGCTTCAGGCAAATGCTATCAGGGTTTTTTGCAGCGGGGGGCGTGAATGCAATGCATTACGTTGGGAGGAAAATAAGCAAAGCATGGCAGTCACGATAATAGGCCAGATAAGGAAATATGGATATATAAGATACAGCATGCCAAGAGCGGGTCGTTCGAAGGCTGACGACTCTGATTAGTCCTCCCTGCTCTTGAAACCTCAAGTTTTCTGCTGTATCTATTTTCTACCTGCAAGAAGCTTAGAACCGAGATGAAGGTCCTGAAGTCGAGGTCTTTGATGTGGGTCTTGTGACCCGACCCTTACAAACGAGGTTAGTATCCATTTTCAGCTCCTGGGAAATTCACACCAGATGTGAGAATCAATTTCCCTTTCATCCTCCTTTGCGCTTTGGCGTCTTAATAACTAGTTGTAGTGCGGTCCCTTGCCTCCCATGAAAATGGGGACCGTGCTAGTGAGGTATCAGGGCCACTTCAATTCTTTGGGAGGGATATTTCATCCTCTGGTGAGGTGTATTAGAATGTTATGTGCCGAATCTTGACCTACCTGTGGATGTCAGTGGAATGTGAAGCTGCTACCAAAGGAACAAGCAGCTATGCTACGAGAGTTCGCGTCCATCTAGTACTGGCTCGCATTAAGAGTATCAACTTCTTCAACCATCTTTTGTAGTTGCAATTTAGATTTTCCATCTTGTTTAGACTTCCATTTTATAAAAAATTTGAAGAATGAATATGTAGTGATAGTAATTTGTGTTAAGAAAGTTTACAAAAAGGATTGAAAATCTTGTTCTTAGAATCTTGTTACAAATTACAAAATGCAAATTACACATTTAAAAATATATAACGGAGCACTAGAAAAGGTTGTTTTGAGGCTCAAATCACCCAATGTGCACTTGATATTTTCTCCACTCATTCATGGAGAAGCTCCCCGCCTACACTTGGGAAGGAGCTCAAGAGTGCTAAAATTCTCTCTCCAAATACTAGGAGACCATCCCTGCCATGTTTCTTGACTCATGATTCATCTTGTTGGTTTGTGGATCATTTCTTATATTTTTTTAAATCAATTAATATGTTAGTTGGCCCAACAAAATCTGAATCCATCATGCTCATTTGGCTCACTTAAAGCAATCAAAGTCTTTTGTAACATGGAAGGCCTAAAAAGTCCATTCTCACTTTAAAATTGAAAGTTCCTAATGAAGTCACTAACTACTTCATTATTATCATGTAAGACATGCATTGAAGCCAAAATCTGAAAAAATTGAAAAAAACATAATGGGGTCATTTGCTATGGGTCATTTGATCACAATGGGTTGATTTACCTTACATGGTCCTACCACTGAAGTCAATTTGCGTTGCAAGTCAATTATAGCACAACAAGCCATCTTCAACTTGCTTAGTAAATCCATTTGTGTTGGCAGTGTCCTATGACTTTGAGAGTCAAATTTGGAGTAGATGGGCTCTTTCCATTTTTGGTAGGGTATCCGATGGAAGCAATTTATGTGCTAGCCACCCCTAAGTTCCGTCTAGGCAACATCAATGGGAATGGTTGAGTGGCATGTCTATTTTTTGGGCAATATATCACTATATTTTACAAACTTAGACTTGCCAAGTTTTGTCATTTCCAATTTGCGCTAATGCAATGACAACATCTACCACTCTTTGTTCCCTCCAAAACAAATTGACTGTAAGATCAACAAATTATATTTTAATTTAGTACTCAACGTTAGTTTTCAAAGTTAGAGATGGATTACTATAGCAAAGACATCTTTATCTTCCATGGAGGAAGATAACATCAATGTCACTTATTTAAATATTTATAGCATATGAAAATTTCTATAATTGGTCAAAATTGCAGTTTCAATTGATTTGTGAAAGAAAAAAATAATTTAGTGATAAGAACATCAATACTTTCTACAAATAGTATACTTTCCAATACTAAGCAAATCCTAAATAAGCTATCCAATCTTCCTTATAATTTTTGTTTGACTATAGCAATCTTAGTTTTGAATATTAAAATAGAATGACAACCCAATCTAATTTGCATAGGAAAAGAAATGTTTGAAAAAATACTCCTCTACTTGAAAACTATATCTAAAGTTGGGCAACAACTATAAAATGGTTGATTGAGCATTTAGGAATTAAAACTCTTATTAGTGTCTTAATTTTATTTTGGGTCATATTGCAACTAGAAAGTCAAAGGGGGATTGATTTCTAGATTCTCTTAGTATAATTTGGACTTTTTTGGATGCATTTGATGGCAATATTGAATACTAAAGCTTGCAATTGGATATACATTAAATGATTTAATAACCAATGATTATCCTATCAATATTGTATAGTTATCTTGTTATGTGATTATATTGTTCAATTCTTTCTCAAAGTCTTCATCATAGATCATTTTTTTTAATTGTCATTGGAATAATTGAGTTAAGATTGGGGCACGGTTCTTTCGATTGGATCGAAAAAGTACCAAAGTTGTGTGAATTTTCATCACTTTAACAAAACTGATATTTGTGCCTTAGCATAGACTACCAATATTATCTTACTATCAACACATTAATACAAGTTCAACTTCTTCTAACTTCAATATGAAACATAGATTGTAATATTGTATTAATCCTTAAACGTCAACACAGATATTTGGTGTCCAACAGATGACAGAATGCTTCTAGTAAGATAGAAGTGCAACCATTCATCCTCAAAATTTTGTTGTGAAAAAGGAAAAGCTTTTTACAATAGTTTGACTTCCAATGAGTGCTTTTGCTATTTCTTAAGCCAAGGACTCACATGATAATAAAAAGGGATGATTTTCAAGGTCACCCATTCATCCTTTAAGGGTTAAGTTACATCACCTACCAAGGTCATCTAGGTTATTACCAACTAGATTTGCAATCTACAAATCTTGTGCAATGTACTTATTGTTGCTTGTATTTCTCAAAGTAAGAATTAGTTGAGTGAACTTAAATACAAGTAAAATCATATCAATTCAATAAGAATTGAAATTAATATGAATTTTAAAATACATTTGGTGCAAAAATATAAAACCGTCAGTAGGTGGGGGATCATGACCATCTTAAAAAGTTTCAAGATTAGTGATCCACTACCCTAATGTTGTTTCATGATTGCTTTAAAAGCACTAGTTTTACATTCTAAAAACACCTCAATCTTTTAATGTTTGAAGTTTTAATTTATTTGGACAAGCATTTGTTCACAACTAAGTCTACTTTAATCAACATATAATGAATCACATCTTTATCAACTTTAAACCACCTATAAATAGATATGAACTTGATATCATTCTTTGACAATA
The DNA here is from genome assembly GCA_947034895.1 of Rhytidiadelphus loreus. Taxonomy (NCBI): domain Eukaryota; kingdom Viridiplantae; phylum Streptophyta; class Bryopsida; order Hypnales; family Hylocomiaceae; genus Rhytidiadelphus; species Rhytidiadelphus loreus. Next base: position 32,500,960 of record OX344761.1, read on the forward strand.
GAACCCAATTGCTTACCCAAAGGAAATGAATTATATATACCCAATGAAAGTAAATGACACCTGATAAACAAATGGAAGGGTCTAAAAGATGTCAAAATCAGACGACTGACACAGCAATTGCCAGTTATACCGGAGGAAATTCTGTTTCATTGCAAGGAACCCGAAGCTCAAAATGTTATGACCGTCTATATAAATAAATCGTATCAGAAAAACAATTTATAATCTCTAATTCCAACGTAGGATCAAAACCCCATTTTGACACAGATATAAACACAAGCATTGTTAAAATTAGTGTAGTTAGATCCAGATGATCAGCTCCCGTAATAGGCCATCCTAACACAAGCCATGATCACTAAAGGATACCTCCGAATTTTTTGAAAACCTATTGGATTTACTGTAATTCTTGCTGCTCATCAGAAGTAATTCCCAGCGTGACTGAATAAAATTGGCCAAGTGGGTTACAATTGAGCTCAGTATCCTACTACGGCAGTGAGGGCTAAATCTGAATGTCACCTGCAAAATAGTGTTACTGCAAAAAAATTATTGTGGAAATTAGTATAATACAGTAGCATCTCTACAAGTATTGAAAAATAATGTCACTCTGGTGAACTACTGTCTGACACTATAGGACAGATCACTGCAGTTTTCAGAGTTAAGTTTGACAACAAGAACTCAAGTGCAAAGTCACTTACAATTCATCAGCGTTTGGATTATTGATGACCCCGGAAATTATTAACAGGGTCAGTTTCAGGGAAATCAGATTGACAGAACTAGACAAGCCTTGCATCCGGTGGAGGGCATACAAATCAGGACATTCAACAACAATAATCCCATCTCTTGAAAACGCTTCCTCTAGGACCGCAATCACTCCATCAAAACAGCTCAGACCTATCCAACAGATAGTCACAGCAGCCCCATAATTTCGAGCAACACCAGAAACTACGTCAACTCCACCTACTGTCCAAAATACTGCAATTAGACAATCGAATGCATCCACTTGAAGGCAGAGAAATCAGAAAATTCACAAACAAGTCACATCTCCTGAAAATGCTTCCTCTAAGACAGCTCAGACCATAACAAAAGGCGGTCACAATAGCCCCATAATTTCCAGCAATATCAGAAACTACATCAACTCTACCTATTGTCCAAGCTCGGCCTTCTTCTTGGCCCACAACCTGTCCAGGGCGCTGTCAGCATCTCCCTGCGTTACAAACACAACCCGCACAGACTGAGCCAACTACAATTTCTGCAAAGATAGTTTACATATACTCCCACCAAACCGTAACAGATTCAGGTTGAAAATACACACTGAGCCACATAATTCTCGTTAAATAAATCTCAGCTCAGGAAAAGCATACATCCGATGAACTATTACATTTTCAGAATTGTTCTCTAAATATGTATTACCGTCCACAATTCGTAACCTTGAACAAGAGATGCAATCAGTCCATTCCCAGAATAATGAAGAGAAACGGACCTGAGCACGGACAAACCCGCATAAGGCAAAGGTGGTGAACTGTCCGGTGTAGACGCCGTTCTCATCGACGTGACCGACATTCAACTGGACGGAGGCCACATCCTTGGAAGTGATCAACCTATTGGTTGAGGAACTGCAATTACCAGAAACAACCAAAGGATTAGGGTTTCAGCCATAGATTTTTGAAACGATACAGACAATAGGGTTTGTTCAAAGGAGAGATAGCAGAAGAGGTGACTAAACATGACGGAGGTTTCCGGGTCGAAGAGCGTACCACTTCCGGGGAATGTAGAGATCGACGTTGTCACCTTCCTCGTTCTGCATGGTGCGAGAGTAGCAAGACGCAAGGTGGAGATGGCGGTGGACGACGTGAGCGAGCGAGCGAGCTGCGAAAACCAACGAGAGCTGTGAAAGAGGAAGCTCTGGTTTAGGGTTAGGGTTTGTATACTGGGGTGTCCCTGTGGGAACATAGAGAACGTCGGGAACAAACTACCATTACATTACTGTAGCTTCATGAGTCTAAGTAAAGAAGCTACTGACTCCTATTTCTTGTAGTCCAAGTTTGATTCCTCCATCATCTTCTCCATTACCATATCTGTGGATTTCATATCGTGGATTTTCAAAAAAAAATTCGGGTTTTTTTCAGGGTTTCTCCTGTTTTTTCTTGTTTTGTGAAGTGGAAACAGGGAATTGTGTTGTGTTATCGGTAGATGGTTCCCAGTTTTCACCCTGGCTTCAGCAGCCACTCTATTGTATGGTGTTACGCGGGGTTTTCTTGTGAGATTTTGTCGAAAGACGCATCGGGGTGGAGAAATTGATGTGATCGTTAAGAGGAGCTTCAGGTCGTCTGCGGTCATGGCAGGCCGAGGAGGGAAGCAAGGATCGTTTGGGGGAATTGGCACTTCGACTTCTTTTGGAGGTGCAGAGAGAGGCGGATACAGTGACTTAGGTTCATCGTCCAGGTGAGCCTTCGCTTGTTGATTTCTAGGGTTTTGTGAATTCTTGCATCTGAGGATGTGCTACAGTACTGGGTGGAATAAAACAACAGGAGATTCATGTAATCGAGCCTGGAGATTTGTTGTTGTTCTTTTTCTTTTTGAATCTTTTAGCCTCATTATTGATCCTGGTGTGTATACAAAATTTCTTGCAGGCAGGAAGAATATCCTAAACCAGCGGCTTCAAGCCATGCTGGTGCAATACCAAGGAGTAGCGGCCGATCCAGGTGAACTTTTGCTTGGTGGTTTCTAGGGTTTTCTGAATTCTTGCATCTGAGGGTTGGTATCGTACTCGGTGGAATAAATGCACATGAGATTCGTGTAATGTAAAAGTCTCCATTCACCATACTGTAAGGGAGAGGTTTCGTTCACCGTACAAGTGAATTTTGAACCTTTTCCTACAACAATCTAGAAATTATCACCATCTTAAATTTTGCACATTTATTTTGTGTCAAGCAAATAATCAATTGCAAACAAAATGTCAATAGATTAAGTATTTTCACACTGAGCTCAAATCAAAACTCACTTGTATGGTCAATGGAGCCTCTAATGTATTGTATGGATAAGGAAACCTCTACCTTTATTGAGCCCGCAGATTGTTATTGTTATTTTTCTATTTTTGCTCCACCTTCATGGTTGATCCTGACATGTATACAAAATTGCTTGCAGGCAGGAAGAATACCCTAAACCAGCTGCTTCTAGCCATGCTGGTGCGACACCGAAGGTTAGTGGTCGAGGTGACCATGTAATGAAAGATGGACATGAAAATGCAGGATCAAGCGCTGGTCACCGTCAGGGAAGGCCCTCTAGGGGTCGTGGCCGAGGGGGCAGGAACGCAATGGATTCAATTGAAGCTCTGGGACGATGCATGTGAGCCTCTTTAATGACTGACCGCATTGTGAAATGATACAAATCATTTTCAGGGTTTAAGTTGTCATTGCTAGTTTGATTTCATATCTCACTCCAGAATGTACTGTAAGAGTTTGACATTCTTGAATGTTAGGAGATGAAACATGCAGTTGATTTTCAGCACTTATAGACTTGGTTTGCATTTGTGATCAAGTCTTGTTGGTTGGTGTCTATATGCCAAGGGGAGAGATTAAGTGATGATTTGAAAATGTACAAAGTTCTGGTGCTTAATGAAAATTAGACATGTATTAGAAACAACAGTAGCATGTCGTGGCCTATCATTCCAAAAAACAAATTTGCTTATGTCTAAGAGAAATTGTGACATGCGATCATAGAAATGATGGCTCTTTAAGATTGTGGAATGGGGGTTTTGAATTTTTCATTTAGTTGAGGATTATTCTGAGGATTATATGAAAGGAGACGTGAAAGAACATGCATTTCCGCGCTTGCTATTTGCCGCTGATGTATTTTCGTTTCCTAATTGGCGAGATTTTGCAGGTCGGGGATTCTTAGGCATCGAGCTGCAGATTACGATCTAGAAATGAAGAGTGATGGATATGTTCTAGTGGCCGATCTTTTGAAACTAAGCAAGAAAACTGCAGCTGGCGTTCCATTAAGTGCGCATAGTGAGGAGGATGTGCGCAAGGTGACTTTGCATTAGACATCCTCTATGAAGTTCGTATTCTATGCTGCAATGGGTAATGTGTCTTATGATCAGGGGCTTGCAAGCTATGTCATGGCCCAGTAGAAATCGAGCTTAGATTCCGTTGGTTGATTGCAGGCTGTTGCAGCAGACGGGAAACAACGTTTCGGGCTAAAAGAAGAAAGTGAGAAACTTTTTATTAGGGCAAATCAAGGTCATAGTATCAAGGTTAGTATTTGCTTCTGGTGGGACGCCCACGCTGCTATTGTTCCCTATCACTGAAGTTGTTAAATTTGCCTTTTTCATTGTTTCCAGTTTTCTCATTATGATGATTGATGAAGTTTAATGAAGTTATATGAAGTTTGATGATTGACGATGATAAATGAGAAGTATACCTCGAGAAACGTATACTACGTGAGGTTTTTCTTCGTCCCTCATTATGCAACCAATTTTTAATTTCACATTATTTGACCTTGCAGACCGTGGATTCTGAACTGCTTTTAACGCTGATTACATCTCCTTCACAAATTCCAGGTGATTCTCTTCAGTTTTCCATATTTTGAGATCTTTTAGGTTGTCTTGTATCTTTGTTCCCCTTCTGACTAAGTTTGTTTAGTTTTGACAATGCTAAATTCTCAACAATGACAGTTCTAGCTAATTATTGTTTCTGGTGTATGATAGTCTGTGTTCATGGTACCTACGAGAGATTTATGAGTTCCATCTGGCGAGAGGGATTGAAACGCATGGAACGCAACCATGTCCATTTTGCTACTGGATTGCCTCAAGAGGATGGTGTCATCAGTGGTACGTTTCCTGTTTCAACTCTGCGTTTTAAGGTTAGATTGGTGTGTTGTCAATATTGAATTAGTTGGTATATGTTTATTCTCATATCAAACCTTGCTGCTACCATTTTTCTCTGCTTGCCTTTTGAATTTTCAATGATTAGTTTAAGTTGCGTTGTCAACGACTATTCGATGTTTAGTTAATTGGGTCAATTGGAACAGGAATGAGAGCTACTGCTCAGATTCTCATCTACCTAGACGTGGAGAAGGCCATGGCAGGTTTGTAGATCTTCCTTCTTACCTTTTGCCTTTCTTCCATCTGATGCTTTTCACACAAGTATACCGACAGATTTTGTTTTCATTTAATTGAGATCTCAATGACGTTGTATATTCGGTGTTTCAAACTAGCTTGGCCTGCGCTGGACATTAGCCTGGAAGTTGTTGGAAGTGCTCCCATGCATAAGATCATGAATGGGAGTGAATAAGACCCAGTTGTGGTATACAATAGATTTTTCCTTTAGTTAGATATATCAAGGTGTTGTGATATGGGAGTGACTGTGGCAGACTTTTTCTATTTCAGATTACATGGGTATGAGTGGGATTTGTACAGTTCAACTCTTTCTATTTCAGATTACAGAATGAGAAATCACACTTATTAGTGTATTCACAACATGTGCAGATGGAATGAATCTCTACATTTCAGCCAACAACGTGGTACTTACTGAAGGCCTGGATGGGGTTGTTCCAACGCAGTATTTTAAGAGAGTTGTCAAGAAGTTACCTGACAACAAGGAGATACCACTATTTCCGCCAACCCATCAGTAACCACTGCAACTGATGCACAGAAAGTCAAGAATAGGTGATATCTAGAGGACATATCGGAAGAACTTGAAAATGATAACGCTATCCCGCGATTCAACTACTGGTAATGGGGATACAACTCCATCCTGAATCTGCTGGACTTCCTGTCTGTTTTGATTATAATCCTCTAGTTAGCAAGAATGATCATGATGGATGTACGCACCTTTTTGGAAAACTCAATACAAGGTGTGACGATTGTAGTCTGCAGTCTTTTGAATGAACTTTTGTGGGAGCTTATTTCATAACCAAAGCAGTATCATTGAGAACCCTTGCTTGCTAATTGGATGTAATTTAGATGAATGAATTGGTATTGCACTATTACGCGAGCAAAACCATGGAACGTGTTTCAAAACCCTATTTCTGCGTCAGAATCAACCCTGCTAGTGAACCCCGAACTGAAATTTCTCAACGATTGTCTGTTGTTAGTGAAACACAGCTCTTGGTTCTACTCAAGTGGATTTCTAGTTGCCACAAATCCAGTCCATGTATGGACTCTGGCAGACAAGCAAGTGAAATGCACCATGACAAGTTCAAATACTGCAGGGCAAATAAGCTCCTGAAGTGCTGCTGTACATGTGGAGTTTGATCCGGTTGGCGAGTTCGCCAGTTGATGGAGGCAGCTTCCTTTGGGCAACAGAGTTGCTGTGGTGATAGATATCTACACGTAACACCCTCGATGTAAGCTCTGCGTCACCATGGGCATGAAGAATTGCTCTCCAAGAATGGGGACTTCCAACAGATACAAAACTGATTTTAAGTGAAATTCAAGCCACGCCATGGGCATCCAGCAGCAACAACCCCGGATCCACTCTCAGCTTCCCCTGCAACACCAGATCCAGCTTCTTCCTCGGCTCCGCCACCGTCCCCACATTCGCCCCCCTGTCCACCCCGTCCGGCACACTCCACTCCACGCACTGCAACAACACCGCCACCACATACGTCACCGTCGCCATGGACAACCCGACCGCAGGGCACTGCCTCTTCCCAAACCCGAACGGAATGAAATGCTCCTCGGACCCTTGCGGCGTCGCCTTCACCTCCTCGAACCTCTCCGGTCGAAACTCCCCTGGCGCCTCCCAGAAGCTCCCGTCGCGCATGATGGGCGGGAGGATGATGACAACAGAAGTGTCCGCGGGGATGGTGTATCCGCCCACCTCGCAGGGGCGGAAGTTGCGGTGAGGGGGGAAGGTCGGACTAGGAGGGTGGTAGCGGAGTGTCTCTTTGATGATGTTGTGGAGGAGGGGGAGGTCGGGGAGGTCGGAGGGGGAGATGAGGCGGGTGGTGTGGGTGATGGCGTCCAGAGCTTCCACTGCGCGGTTGTGGATGAGGGGGTGGCAGACGACTTCGTAAATAGCTTCGATGATGGTCTTGGAGACGGAATCTGTACCCGCCTGCAAAAGAGTCTGCACGCATCGAGACGGGTCACGTGCGTGAGTTTTGAGCGAGGGGAGGGGTTCTAGGGTTCGGTGTGAATTATGTGGCAAGCAAAGGAAGGAGAGCGCTCGCTACCTTGACAGACAGACTCCTCAGATGAGCGTTATTCGTTTTTTCGTGTTTCTAGCTTTTTGCACGGTTCCTAGTGTGAATTATGTGGCAATCGATCAAGGATGACGCTCGCTACACCCAGAGACTCCTCAGATGAGCGTTACTCGTCTTCTCCCAGACATCTGAACGTAGAATTTGTTACAGTAGCGGAATTCATATCATTGGCACTATTCCAGAACCTTGTTAGGAACGTTAAACCTAGACCAGGTTTAGTTTTCAGAGCTTTAGACTAGTTGAATGTTGAACGATGAGCGTTACTCGTCTTCTTCCAGACATCGAAACGTCGAATTCACTACTAACACTGGCGGAAATTCATGGCATTGGCACTATTCCAGAATCTCGTTTGAAACGTGAAATCCGTTACACCAGTTTTTAATTTTAGTAGCTTTGAGTACTTGGACGTCACAATTTTGCGGTCTGGATTGCGTGAACTTTACAAAATTGACCATTTTCGCAGTCAATCACTTGAGGAATCAGGGTTAGTAACGTACGAAGACGACGGAGACGATCTGTTCTTCGCTGAAGCGCTCCTCCCCCTCCATGGACAAGAGTTTGCTCACGACGTCCCGCTCGTTGGCGCCGCCTCGAATCTCCTCCGACCACGCGCTCATTTCTTGTTTCTTTTTGTCAATCAGCGCCGTGATGCTGCTTCGCAGCTGGGCCTTCACCTCGTGGAATTGGCTTTCAAGCCCTTGCAGGTCCAGCCATCGGAGGGCGGGGATGAAATCACCGTAGTTTCCGTAGGAGCTTCGAATCAGCAGGTGCATCAACTGTGCAGGCATTTACAAGGGAATTTTGTAGGTGACAAACACTAATTTTGTTGGTGACTCTAACTTTCCCCCTCACTATTAAGCTTAGTACAAATATCTTCTGTCCATGCAAAGCCTCATCCCGTTCGGTCCAGAGGTAGGGTAGTTGTAGTCTCACCTTCTGGAATATGCAAACCATGGTGTCGACCTCCCCAGCAGCCTTGTCTGCGAAGTCCTGTCCGATGGCCATGCACAGCGCCAGCTTCAACGCCAGGGCCCACACCGCCTTCGTCACGTTTACGCCGCGCCCGTCCTCCATCTCCTCCACCATGGCGCGTACCATCTTCACCACCTGCAGTTTTTTCCCCCAGTCAGTCCATGATGGTGACACGATTCAAACAACAACGCGAAAACTCAACTGTGAACTCAAATTCTAGGGGATCGATTCCGTTTCGTAGAATTGTAGTTAGTCTCTAAGCTAGCGCGGCTGTACGTCGCCATGGCCTCGCAAGTCGTCAATCAGGACTTATCACAAACCTTTCTCATTAATGAGGGTCTACAACGAGCGTCCTCAATGAAGAACTCAACTGTCAATTCGAGGGAATTCAAGTTCTAGGGGATTCCATTTCGTAAAATCCTGGTTAGAATCAAAGCTAGCGCGACTGTACGTCGTCATGGCCTCGCAAGCCGTCAATCTGTGCTTCTCACAACCCTTCCTCGTCAATTAGGGTCTACAATGAGCGTCCTCAATCAAGAGCTTCATCTGCAAGCTCTTCAATCACCGGGCGAATTCTATAGTATGTAGGATGGGTTTCAGGAGGGCAGACACAGAATTCAATATTAAGCCTGCAAGTAATCCTGGTGTATGTCTGAAACCCAATTCTCAATTCGACTGAAATCAGTTCCTGGGGGATTCCATTTCGTGAAATTTTGGTTAGACTCACAGCTAGCCCGACTGTACGTCGCCATGGCCTCGGAAGCCGTCAATCAGCGCTTCTCCCAACCCTTCCTCATCAATTAGGGTCTCCAATGACCATCCTCAACAAGAGCTTCACCCCCATCACCTCGCTCTTCAAACATCCGCCCTGGCGCAAAAATCCTACCATACGCTCAACAACATTTCCACACAGAACCTTAAAAAATTCAACCTCAAATCCTTAAACACTCAAAACTTCGTTACCCATCTCACTCAAGAAGCCCTAATCCGACCCCTCACCTGCACTTTCCGAACTTCCTCCCCTTCCACAATCTTCCTTGGCGCCACCACTTCCATCGCGAACATCCTCCTCGTCCTTTTAAACAGCGGATTCAACGAACTCATAGGCACGAGGGCCGTGTCATTCCACGACAGATGCTGGTATGCAATATGCGAGGGTCGGTTGGCGAATTCCGCATCGTGGTGTTTCAGAAACTTCATGGCCATTTTGGCACTGGAGACCACCACGATGGTGCGAGCGCCCAGGCGGAGGAGCATGAGGTCGCCGTATTTGTTAGCCAGACGCTCGAACAGAAGCTCCGGGGGTTGGACGTTGGGGAGGAAGGGAAGGCAGCCCACGAGGGGGAGGCTCGGGGGACCGGGGGGGAGGGGCAAAGGGCGATGGCGATGGCGGTGCAGGTGACGGAGGAGGAAGAGCCAAGTTAGGGTCCCGAGGAGGAGCACAGAGAGCCATAGCAGCTCGCCTGGCGCAAAATCTCTAAGGCAAGGCGGGTCCATCGTTCCTGAATGCTCTGGGTTTCTTGCGCACCGGCCGTCAATTCGAACGGAGCTTTATAACTGTTGCAATTGCGTAGATGTGCGAGGTTAGAGTTCACGAAAACAGGATGCGGAACAGGGAGGACAGAAATGCAAAAACTGAGAATCCCGGTAGTTGTTAGCAGCTCTATGGACACAGACAGAAATCCCAGCTCAGGATGTTGGAATTTAAGAACGGTGTTCACGGATTTCTTGCTCACCTTCAGTTTGAACGTAGTTCTGCAAGTTCCGTAATTGCAGCTGCGAGGTTAGAGCTCTAGCTGGAAACCCAGAATGCGGAACAGGAATAGATGGAAAATCTGAGCAGAGCTCTAAGAACTCAGTCAGGATTCCGGCACAGGATTGATATATGTTGCAAAGGAACGGTGTTCTATTATTCAATGCTATGGCAGACCGACTTGCATGTCACTGTCAATTTGAACGTAGAGTTTTCCAACTGTTGCAATTGCAGCTGCGAGCTAGGTTAGATCTATAGCTCACGAAAACAGGGTGCGGGACAGCAGGACTACTAGATGGAAATCTGATCTGAGAACAGCTCGATCGAAGAACACAGTCAGGATTCCGGCACAAGATCGGATGCTGCTCTGGCTAACTTGTTCACCTTCAATTTGAACGTTCTTTTCCAACTGTTGCATTTGCAGCTGCGAGGTTAGATGTATAGCTCACGAAAACAAGGTGCAGGACAGGACTAGATGGAAATCTGATCTGAGAACAGCTCGATCGAAGAACACAGTCAGGCCATTCCGGCACAAGATCGGATGCTGCTCTGGCTAACTTGTTCACCTTCAATTTGAACGTTCTTTTCCAACTGTTGCAATTATAGGCAATTTCGTTAAAATGGCGGTATTCCAGTATAATGGCACTGCATTTGTTAGAAAATAACACTACATTCCGGTAAAATGGCAAAAAACTGCCGCCATTTTAACGAAATTGCCTATAATTGCAGCTCACGCAACAGGATGGGTAACACGAAAACTTAAGACGTAAAACGCAAATCTCTGAGATCGATCGAGGTTACTTCTAGCTAACAGCTCAGGATCCCGGCACAGACAGGGTGTTTCGTAGCAATTCGAGATCGAATGTTCTGGATTTCAGTAGCTTTCCTTCAAATCGATTTCCCTACTTTTTGCAACTGCATCAGTCTGCGGCGAAAATTAGGGCAACTGGACATCGGTGCAAATCTAAGAAGTTATATACTTTGTTAATAAGGCATTGGCAAACCTTCAATTAGTACATGCTGTATGTTGCCATAGTAACTAACTAAGGTACTGTCTGCTCTTACTAAAGCAAGCAAACCATTTAAGAGGTGATTGCCTTTTGAACAGGGAAGCTAAACTCCTTTGAAACAATTTTCAGAAAATTTTCAAAGGAAGAAAAAAGGAATTGGCATCTAAGTAACCGAAGTTGTTTCATGTTTTTTGGACCTTTGAGGAATTGGTTACAAATTTTTGATGTTGAAATGCAATGGTCGCTAAAAGCGATCACCTCCTGGAATGTACATTGTTGGTACATTGAAGAAAGTGAAATGTACCTCTGTGTCATGGGGTGCTTTTGGAGCATACTACCTTAATTTAGTTTTGAATATGCACTTGTTGATATACTCAACCTACTCTCATATGTTTTACATTACATTGTATTCATTAAACCCTTAATGTGTATTGTAATTTTTAGCATGCTCAATCTTCTCAAATATTGTACATTGTCATCCATACCAACCTTGAAGTTAGGCTGTTTTGTTTTGTTAGTTACAGTGAAATCCGAGGGGGGGCAGTCAAAGTGTCTATTGGAAACCATGTTTGAACAAAACTTTAGACCCCCTATATACTTTTTAAATTTCAAATAAAACAAAATTAAAAAAATATGAATAGATTTTCCTACTTGACAAAGTATATATTTGTTATGAATTTTTGAAGTGCGCTGTCAGATTGGCTTAAAAGAGTTTATAGACTATCCCAATACCAACAAAAATTGTCTCCATAATGGTCATCTTACCACCTAAAGCAATCACCACATTTTCTAGCATGGCTACAAGATTTCCTAACATGGCCATGACATAAAGGAATAAAAATTACTTTTTATGACGAGTTTACGCTAGAAAGGTGTAAGGATCCTATGACAATCACTAATAACTCCATCATCATCTCCCAACTTGGGCCCAAAGCATTGATTATGGCTACAAATCAACCTAATGTAGCCCCAATCCCATTTATTAAAAAAAAGTTTCTTAATATGGGTAGATATAAGACTCTAATGGGTAGTTCCCTAGGAACTTGTCATGAGAGGTTTACCTTAGTTGAGCATTGGAGGTGAGTTTTTCCTAAAGATTCACTAAAAATCCCAACCCCTCAAGTTGGGTCTCTTTTTTAGGCCTTGCATGTAAGGCCGCCATGGACACACACTAAGTGTCGAATAGATGATAGAGAATCCTTTCACGTAAGACAAAAAACCAAATAATAAATGATAGAGAATCCTTCCATAGTAACTAAAGACAAAAGTGGCAAGCAATGGATGACATAGAATCCTTCCATGCAGTAAGACAAAAGTGCAGATGCTCATCCTTGGAATTGTGTGCGAAAAAAAAAAAAAAAGGTCTTGACACGGTACTGTCATTTGACCTCCTCCCAATGAGTGCTTTCCATTTTTTTTTTTCGAGTACGTGATTCACGTTGTATCCAAAAAGATGTCATTTCCATGGTGACCAGCCTGTTGTTATGGGGGTTAAAGGTTAACAATATATTCACCTGAGGCTGTGAAAATTTTGAGTTGAAGTGTGTGTGCGTGGCAGGCGAGGCTGCCACTGTGAGTGCAATGGCGACTCCTGGCGATGATGGTGACAAGAGTTTGAGCCAGTTTGGTGTTGCACTTCAGTTGGAGACGTAAGCTGTTAAGCTTTCCTACTTTGCGGGTTTAATAATTTGCTGTGCTTTTCAGTTTTGCAGTGCAATGGCAGAATGGCAACAAGAAGCTTTTGTACGGCAGCCACATTCAAAGCGTTGGTGACACTTATTAAAAACCCTTATAAGGTACACCCAAAACCATCACTTTTTACTACTGAGCCTAACTTAGTTGCTATTATGAAACTGGACAAATTTTCACATAGTCATGTTGGCAAGTGAAAGGAGGTTCCAAAGCACCAAAGAACGTCACATTTGGATATTGTATGCAAAAGTTATTAAGGGTCAAAGTTCGTTTCTGAAAGCGCTCCATCCAAATAGGTACATAACTGAAATTCAAAATGTACAAACCTTCTAGATGGTGCTTTAAGGTTAGGTGCCATTTAACAGCATACTACCCTTAGTAGTATGCTCTAAAAGCAACCATGTAAAGATTGGTCCGCCTTTTTCATAGGCTTAGTACGTGGACAGAAATATTTTTAGAATCATTTTTCAGAAAAAGTAAAAATGGATATGGAACCTAATACAAGTGGTTTTGTATTTTTCCAAGCATTTTTGAATTACTTATAAATTTTCAAAGATTCAGGGCATAGGCACCTATTTGTGACCATATATAGGTCTTCCAAAATTTTGTTCACTTGCAACTTGTAAAGAGATGTGCGGAAGAAAAAGGCAATGATTGGCTCTTGCAATAGAAAAAAAAACAATTTTTCCTTGATGCATTCAATTGCTAAAGTGGTTCATTTAAGGATCACCCCATCTCCATTCTTCACCCCCCAAATAGGGGCGGTTTGAAGAAGGTGGGCGCTTTTAGAGCATACTACCTTAACCCACTTGAGAGTGCCTAATGTGTGTTTACTAAAATCCAGATATTTCTTGAACTCATTCGCATCAAACTATCACCTAAAAAGATATTCACATAAAGTAGATGACGCTTTTCCAACCACAAGAACCTATTTTTACTTGTTAGATTGCTTTGTTTCCGATCACTTGTGACAGCTTGTGTGGTTAGGCTACAACTCATGCAACACAAATGTTGGAGAGGTGTACGTTGATTGAGTTAATGCAATGATCACAAGATGTACATTTAAAGCCACAATTATCACCTACTTTTAAGCATGGTCGATTTTGCAATCATCCTATGGTTGGAAATGTGGTGCCCTATATAATAAGAATGGATTGAATGTAATCTTTATAGAAAAAAAATTCATAAATATTTTTTGGGGGGGGGGGAATGAAAAAAAATTGGAACCCTCTTCAAATCTATTTTTGTATGGGGGGTCTCTTCACCAAATGCATACTAGAACTACGCTAAATTGCTTAAGTGGTCGGAATGAGGTTGGCTACCTTAAATTGACTTTGTACCAATTGGTAGTAGAGACAGGCTCAGAGCTTCAAGGAAAAGGGACAAGTCTTTTTGACTATAGTGTTGAATAGATTATAATAGTCAAACAAGGAAATCTTTCAATTTTGAGAGACTAGATTTGAGGCGTTGGTGGGTCGCTTAGGGGGTAAAAGCTTCAATCCTTTTTCGAATTTTGGTACATTTTTGCTTGCATCCTTATACAAGAAATATCATTTATATAGCAATTTCATGAAATTGTTCATACAGAAAGGATTGTCTTTAATTTCAACATTTAAGTATTGCATTGGATGAATGAGAAGTTAGTTGGATTGAACAATGTTTGCAAGCCCTTTGTCCATCATCTAGAATATGGACGTTGGAGCACTTAAGAATTCAACTGATTGGAGTGTCCATCAATGTTAACTTACTTGAGTTTCCTTCGATGCTACAATCCTTCTTTTTTCTTTTTGAAACAAATGAAACGCGATTTCATTGCCAATGGTAAATACAAACCAGCTAGTCACCTACAAGTGGCTTGGATGTTTCAATCCTTCCAAAAATTAAATACCAAATGTTGCACAACAAATTAATAATAAGGTAGAAATTCCCATTACCACCATCCACCCAATTTTGCCACCTAGGCAACCCTCCCATTTGCGTTAGTGATCCACTTATTACCACAATCTTACTAACCTTTTATGGGTGATTGCAAGAAAGACCGAATGATTTTGGTAGTGTTTGGTCAAAAACTGCGTTTTTTCTTCCCAGTACTAGGAGTACTACAAGATGGAGCAATCTCAACCATTGATTTGAAAAATCAACGGCCAATAGTACTTTTGAGTACTTTATTATACCGAAACAGTACTTCTTAAAAAAAATGACAGTTTGTCATAGAAAGTAGATAAAATTAAGAATAAATTAATAAAAATTAGAAAATCATGAATAAAAAAATCCTAAAAATTGGTCATTTATAAAGACTTGATAGTGATTACATTTCACCAAAAAACAGAAGTTGAAACCATCATGAAAGTTTGGAGTGCTATGCACAAGGGACCCCTATTTGCATGCATGTTGAGGACAAAGATTTTTTTTTTTTTAATTCCCTTTGGTGGGCATATGCCCATCTAGTGTGGGAATAGGCCACAAAAAAGTCAAGCAAACATCATGTTTTTTGGATACTTCACAGTACTAAAAATCCCTAAACCGCAAAGTGTGACAAATTAGCTAAACTGATATTTAATTATAAAATTATTTTTCAATTTTTTTGAAAAATAATAAATCTCATGTTTTTTGAGTTAGCAATCTTCTATAAAAATTTCAAGTCCATTGGCTTCAATTTCCAAAAGTTATGGACAAAACCAACTCCGTCACTTTAATTGTGACACCTCATAATTAGGACCGGTCTTTCTTGCAATCACCCTTATCATAATGGCAATGCATTTGGAAAGTGGACATGTCAGCCCACACTTTAACAAGGCTTTACCTATACTTTAACAAGGGTCTATTCATGCTTTAACATTTCACCTTTGAAAAATCTCAAAAAATTCACTTTTTGTTAGAATGTCTTCATTCTATTGCAAATGACTTCTCTCAAACTTTTTAATCTCTAAAAAATATGGGAGATGACAAATAGCTTCTCCAAAGTACGTAGATAGCAAATTTGTATGGTAAAGGGGAAGTTCTACCTTATGTACTGATTGTTTCTCAACACCCTTGTCATGTCGTATTGGCACTTTGGGGATTGAGTAGGTAAGTTACAACCACAACAAACTTTGGTGATAGTCATAACTAACGTGAGTATTGTACGTCAGAAAGTGCAACTTTTGTTGCTACTATGCCTAATTTCTATTATTAGACTAGTCAAATTTTTATATTTCTTATTGGCAAGTGAAAGGAGGTTTTAATGCACTAAAAAATGTAACATTTGAATACCTTATGCAAAAGTTATGAAGGATCAATTATTTTTTGAAAGATGTTCCAGAACCATCTCTTCAATATACATATATAATTGATTTTGGAGATGTACATAGAGTGATGATGATGCTTTTAGGGAAAGTGCGATTTTGTAGGTGTACCCACTTTAAGGTAGGATCACCCAAATTTGAATGTGTTTGCAAAAGTCAACCTTAGAAAAATCAAAGAAAAAATAGATGACTTTTTGCATGCTCTTCAAGGTGTGAACATTGAAAATATGACACACTTTTAGAAAATCTACCAATTCAACTTTGACCTCTTATAACTTTCGCATAATATTATCAAATTATATTATTCTTGGATTTCACCGAAATTTTATTGCAATTTGTCTTTATGTGATTAAAAAATGAGAATTTTTTGACATTCAATTATGCTTTTCTAAAAATTTGGTTGATTTTAAGGTGATCCTATCTAAATGACTGTGTGTCACTAAGGTTTGATTTTTTAGTGACATGTATTAAGAGCAATTCCATCATTTTTTTGCAAAGTGATGACTCATTTGCAAACATTGATGTTCAATGTGGTCTTCTAAAGTGAAAATGACATTCTATAACAATGATCATACATGGGTCTCATATAGAAGCCCCAAGAATGTAGGCCTCAAAGATAAGAAATTATCCATTGGGTGAGCCGTAGGTCTTAGTCTTATGTATGTACCTGTCTTTTGAATGCATAGGGATTCACAAGTTCTAGAAGCCCTACTTGAATTAATTAATGGAATCATCACTTATAGGTACTTGTTGTACCTATAGCATCTAGTGATAGGATATAATTTTTTTAAATTTCCAACCTCAAAACCAACCTAAATCCAAACAACTAACCAACCAATCTTATTTATAATTTCAGATTGCAACTTTAGATGCAATCGATATAGGATATATTGTCATATTGTCATATATGTATCTATATCCTATATTTTATATTTTTATCATGTGTTGATGTCCATCTTTCATATTTGTATCCATATCCCAAAGTGATGGCCATTGATTTTTGGCAAATCAATGATGTGGAATTTTTGGCAAATGGACAACATGGAAGGTACTTTTGTTTAATTCTTCCCACATCAAACAACCAAGGATTTTTAGGGCGGGGGGTTGTTTGGCAAGGGCATTTGCATATTTTAAAGAGATAGTTGAACTCATCTTTTGAAAGCAAATACTCTCTTGGATGCTTGCGGACATTTTTATAATCAATATGTTTACATAGTGCCCCAAATTTTAGAGTGTCAATTCAGTACTAGGAATTGACCTTGGTTTATTTCCATGAAAATTGATCAAAATTGATCTTGTGTAGACAAGGCCCAATTATTGTGGGATATTCATGCAACAATGAATCTCAAACCAAAGTCATCTGCTATTATCGACAGAGTAGAATTGATTATTTCCTCATTGACATTTTTTGAAAGGAGCTACAATCACGTTGCACCCAATTGATGTTTTGAGACAAAATCCAAATAGTCCATTGAACTTCAATCCTTTCATCTTTCTTTGGCGAAAAGAAATATCTTTGATTGTCTAAAGAGGAGAAATGATAATTTCCTCATAACATTCTTGAAAAGAAGCTTCAAACACCTTGGACATAGTTGCTGCATCTCCCTGAAGCTAAGCAAACAAATTGAACTTGCCTCCAAGCCTAAAACCTGCCAATGAGATTGGAGAAAAACACTTTGATCAAAGCAGGCAAGACCAAACTAGCCGAAGCGAGTCCACTGTCGGAGAACCCAAACACTTTGCTGTAACTAGGGCGTTGCTTCAACAGCTGGTAGTATTGCCTGACACGAGTCCGTGAATTCAGATATTCCTGGTCCTTCTTCACTGCATAGAGGCGATACACAACTGGAGTGAAGATGGTATCAGCCATGGAGTACTGATCGCCCGCCAGAAATTTGGACTGCGTCAGGCGCGCCTCGGCTTCGTCCAACAGGGCTGCCAGTTGCTTCTTGTTGGCCTCCACTGTGGCTGCGTCGTCCACGTCCCGCAAGATGCCCCTCATGGAGGCGATCTTTTTTAGGTAGATGTCGGACAAGTCGGCGTTCCGAGTCGCATGAGCCTGCCCCACTTTGATTTTCCACTTTGTGATGTACTTGAACAGTCCTCCTGCAGAGCTGTTGGCCATGGCGAACAGGTTGCCGTCCCAAGCATCCACTTTTGATAGCCACTCTGAGACATAGGTCTTGTTCACCGCGTCACCTCCCAGAGCAGGGCCCTGCCGGTCTGCCCACCTGGTGCAGCAGTTTGTGATAAGATTCACAAGTAGAAACAGTGTTTTTCAACAAAACGGATACTAACCCCTAGTTTGTCATTAATGAGTGCTTACAAGTCTAACCTTCCCATCTCAAGCACCTAGAGATGGGAAGGAAATCAAAGTAGCGCAATTCCCTTGTGGATTAGAATGTCGGCTTAGCTCACATATACATGAAAAAGATTGCCTCCATGACGGCCTCTTGTGGAACGTCAACGACGTTGCCACAATAGAGCCCAACAAGTACCCCTTGGTTGTCTACTTAGAATGGGGAAGCCTATCCATTTTCAAGTGCTAAGGATGATCAGGACTCACCATTTCTAAATACTCAAGATGAGGAGGTCTTTACTTCTCAAAAAAATTCACCTCCCCAGCTCTAATTTGTATTTACTAGTTTTTCTTCAACTTTAGTTGAAATAATCTTTGGATATCATTACTATTATGAATTGTGCATACAATCAGAGCTTGGCTTAATACCACTGGGGACTAAACAGAAATATTGAGGACACAGCATATTGCAAATTTTGATATCAGCCTCAAATTTCCTAGCAATATCTGGGATTTGGATCCAAAACCACTTTAAGGATAAAAGTCACTTAGTAAACATCTCATGAAACATTTTCTCTCTCTCGTTTACTTAGGACATGGCCTTCCTAAATTACAGCTGTCTAAAGGAGTAGTTTCAACTTCCATGATCTATTTTGGCCAATTCTATGATATGGTTCTGGCCACTTCAATTCAAGAACTTTCTATCAAAACAAAACCTCCTCTTTCGAAGAATAATGAGCTAAAGTTTGAAAAAGTAGTTCATGAGCCTTGAATCAAAGTGATGCAAACAACCAACAACAGTAAGCACTCTACTTACTTGATAATATCCATAGACTCAGTAAGCACCTCCTTCCCAGTAACAAGCGTCGGGCTCCAGCCGTGTCGGTTTAGCCTCATATACCACGGCTCCAGAGCCTGACCATTCATAATGTCGATTCGTTTCTCAGTGTACTGCATGCATTCAACACACAAACTATTAAATACAAAGACATTGATGGAAGTCATGCCCAAAACTCTCAGTTCCCCATATGGTCCGTAGTACCTAAAAGACTTTGGTTTTGCATGATGTACTGTAATGTGTGACAATAAATATGTTGCTAGCATAGACTCTGAATCTTGATAAGTGTTTGATTACGACACATGGATGGTCAACTACTTGAGAACTGAATGGAACCCTCCAAAGTTTTCTTCTAATGGAAATTGATCATATTATTAGGCTTAAGATAAGAAGCTGCAGGTACCAACTATGAAAGGCGACAAGACAGCAAAGCCACCGTCCTTACTTTCAAGCCCTTCTCCTCCAAAGCGAGCCTGGCCTTCGCTGGGTTGAATGCAATTGGGTAATCGTACAACACCAGTTCTTCAACTGCAGTCATCGCATTTGTACCTGCAGACATGTACCCCCCTACTTTATAATGCCAATATGCAGTTGAAATATTTTAATCTCCTTATCTCGTTCAAAGGTCAAGGGTGATTTCTGCAATCGACAAGACTCAACCCTCTCAAATGACACTGCTTTGGAGGGACAAATGAAATCCTAAATGCACTTGACATCAGGAAGTTGTCCACTCCAAACAGATGTGCAGAAAACACGACAAACTCTTATGACATAAAAGGAATGTGCAATCATAGTCTGTCATTAGAGAGGGTTGAGAATAGATAAGAATCTATTCAAACGTCCTCATTGGGAGATCAGTGTTTTTGTAGCTCATGTTAATGCAATAACCTTCTCCACCTGAGTCCAGAGCCAATAATCTCCTTATCAATGAATTGTACGCAATTAAATACAATCCTCAGGACAGAAAATGCATGCCCACCGTAAAAGTTGGCCGCAGTGTAGAGGAAAAGTTCCTTCGTCCAATGAGGAAATTTGGCAACCCTGTAATATTCACTCCTGTAGCCTTCAGAAAGGATGCCCGCCAACATGGCAACCAAGACCAGCACAGTCCAGGGGTGAGTCACAGATGACATCCGGGCGAGACGACTCCTCCGTAGCAGCTAGAGCCTTGATCATCACTCCTGCATGTCAATCCATCCAAACAGAGATGAGATCGCAAAAATGCCGAACATGACTAAAATCAGGGGTTTAGCTGACCTGCAGGCACTGATTCAAGAACAACATTCAAGACAAACTTCTTCACAAGGAGGTCTCCTTATAATCACTTTGCCAAGAGTTCCCTCATCAGGCAAATGAAATCGAACTACCAACAACACACACCGTAGTAGGGTTTCGGACAGATGAGAGAATCAGGAATTGAAAGTCGCGTTGATTTCGCTGAAAGATATGGACGTGGATCCGATTCTACTCTACGCAATTTGTATGCTAACGCTTGACTTTTACTATTCGTGTCAGCACTCTTTACATAGACTGCTGGAATGAAGTGATTATCAACGCAGCAGGCTCTCGAGAGATTAATCAATCCAAAAACACAGGGAAGGGGAGTAATTTACGAGAACACACAACAGACAAACTCAACAACACACATTAGGGTTTCGTATAGATGAATTGATTGATAGTAAGGAATTTAGGGTTTCGGACAGGTAAGTGATAAAAAACTATTCAAAGTTGCGTTGTTCCCTGTGAAAAAGAGAAGGACTTGATCCGATTCTACTCTACACAACTTACGTACTTACACTTGAATTTTACTTCGTGATGGCACATTCTTTAGAAAGACTGACTGAATGAAGAGATTTCAATGCAGCAGGCTCTCATGAGATTAATCAAACAATCAAACACAAGGAAGGGAAGAAATTCATGAGGTCACACAACAAAAAAACTCAACAACACTTATCAGGGTTTTGGACAGACGAACAGCGGTAACAAAAATTTAGGGATTCGGTAGAAGAGCCATTAAAAACTATGTAAAGTCGCACTCTTCTCTCTAAAAAGATAAGGAGTTGGACTTGATCCGATTCCTACTCTACACAACTTGTATACTAACGCTTTATTTCTATATTCGTGATGGCACATTGGCTGTCGGAGTGAAGTGATCATTAATGTAGCAATCTCTCATGAGATTATCAATCCAAAAAACACAAGGGAGAAATTCAAGTGATCATTCATCAAACGAACTCAACAACACACATTAGGCATTTGGACAGATGAATCAAAAAAATTAAGCATTCTTGACAGGTGAGTGGTCAAGAACTAGACTATTTTCAAGTTGCGCTCTTCTCTCTACAAAGATATAAAGAGACGGATCCAAATCTACTCCACACCACACAACTTGTATGCTTCCGCTTGATTTTTCCAATTCGAGATATCATATCACATTGACTAATGGAATGAAGAGATTTATCTATGTAGAAAATCTCTCATGAGATTACCGGTAATCAAACCAAAAAACACTCAAAAAAATTAAAAAAAAGAAGAAATTAATGAGAGTTGGATTGATTACTGACTGAATGAGATGGCGCTGAGGTTTAGGGTTACTGCTGCAAGAAGAAGGACGACGGTGAGCAGCTCTCTCTCGTCGGTAGCCATTGAATGTCTGTCCACAATATGGAGGACGACGCCTTTGCAGCACCAACTCAAAGGTAACAAGAGTCTCTTGACGACCACGGTCACAAATCCAAAGTCATGAAAGCAAACTTCACAAGTGCCCTTTTGAGAAAGGAAAGTAAGCTTAGCATTTGACCTAAATGAGCAATTGAGCATTCTTCCTATTATTAAATTGACTAATTCAGTTTTGGTTGGATCATGTTAGAAATTAAACCCCTTTAACGCCTTGATCCTTTTTCAAAATTTAGCACATTTTTGCTTATATCTTTGTACAGAAATATCATTTACTACAATTTCATGAAACTGGTCATTAAGGAAGGTTGTCTTTTCAAGACATTGGATGAATGAGAAGTTAGTTGGACTAAACATCGTCTCAAAGTCCTCTGTTCATCGTCCTGAATATAGACGTCAGAGCGCTTAAAGGCTAAATATTATCATAGATTCACTTCTTAACCTATAAACATTGTCGTGGACCTTTAGTGTCCTTTAGTGTGTAATAAATGACAAAGAATCCTTTTGTGTTTTGTATAGGATAGACGTGCAACTATCCATCCTCGAAATTTTGTTGTGAAAATAGAAGTCTTCTATAGTAGTTTGACTTCCAGTGAGTGCTTTCACAATGATTAATTAAACCAATGATTCCCACATTAGCCAAAGGGATGATTTCCACAATCACTAGTCCATCCTTTAAGGCTTAAGCATCATATGAATAAATTAAGAACTTTCCAAAGTGCTAAACCCTTGAAGGAGTCCACAGAACGTTTATTGTCTTATGAGTGACAATGAATCCTTCTATATAAGACAGAGGTTTATTCTTAGAATTTTGTGCGAAAAGGGAAGCTCTTGTACATTAGTTTGACCTCCAATGCAGCAACTCTTGGGTTTTTTTAAGCAAATGATTTACACAGTATTAAAAAGGATGACTTCCATAGTGACCAAGTTGTCTTTCAAGGGTTAATTAGGTGTACACAAAAACAATCCCAAACTCTTGTAAATAAAAGTAATACATTTAAGGCAAAAAATCTATAGGATTTTGTTTTTGAAAAGGGTCATAATTAGGGTCATATATCTTAGATATGGAAATGAGGGCTCCGCATGGATGAATAAAACTTTGATTTTCTTTTACCAAGTTTTTTTCTCTTTTAGTGTTGAAATGACGGGGTAGCATCATTGAGGTCATTAAGTCAAGAAATTGTCCTTAGACAAGATGAATGTGTATATTCATTCTTTCTAGAGAATCCCTAAATGTTATTCATTGAAAGCATTTTATCTTTCGTATCTTTTATATAGTCAAGAATGAGAGAGAAAGTCTATTAGAGTATGATCACTTGTTATAAGCTTCTTCTCTAAAGTGTGTTAGATTTAGACATTAATTATAGATCTTCTTTGATTTCAATTCTAATTTTTCCTTTGACTTTCTAAAAATAAGTATACAATGAACTACTTAAGTGCATTAGTGGTCATTGTAAAACTCAAGAAGAAAATTTCAATGGTTAAAAAAAAATCAATTTGAACATTATTGGTAACTATCATTGGGTAGGTATTTGAGTCTAATTTTATTATTATGTTCTTATAATTCAAATGAGAAAAACATTGGGTAGTTGTTTGAATCTAATCTTTATTTATTAATATATATATTAGAAATTAGACATATATACAAATTAGTATAGGAAATGCATGAATAGCAAGCAACATTATACCAATCATTCATTTGCGCATTGCACAATTGCTACAAGGGAGTATTTGACTTTGCAATGACTTGCCCAAAAGTTGCAAATGCTCACTGACACTACCCTAACTTTTTCTATTAGTCAAGGTACATACCTAGTGTCACTTTTTAATTTTAATTTTGTAGAAATATAATATGTAGAATAATACATTAATATTTTAACTTACACTTTGATAAATTAGTGACACATGGACTAATAGGATGAAGAAAATGTAGCTCTTTAATCATTTAGAAGCTAGTTGAACATTTTCATTTATAGTATATATTTCAATATTGAACCAATTTAGAATTAGAATTGAACATTCAAGAAAGGTAGTAGAAACTAAAATTGTTAGGACTTGATATCCCTTTGTCTCCTATTCCAACTCCTTATAAGTACAATCCATTTATTAGCATTTGAATTAATAAATATAGTAAGTGGAGTATGCATGATGAGGTTAAATGTCTACAACCATTGATCTTTGAATCTAGAAATGGAGATGCCAACTATTACTTCAAATATTATATGTCATACTTTGAAATAGTCTACTTTAAAATTGCATATAGAAATCATAGATAATGATAAAAATAAAAATAAAACTTTTATAACCACAACTCCATATATATTTGAAAATCACACAAACATACTAGTATTGATTAAAAGCTTTAAGTGATGTAAATAATATCTTCTATGACTCTACCTTACAAAGAGAGAAATAACTCCAATCTTTTGCAAAAGATAAGCATAAATTAACTCCTAAAGAATCATGGGGACCGATGAATTTATCTCCCATAACACTCTAAAATATGAATTGCATTTGGTTGTGTACTACATTAAAGGGTGGATTGAATTAGAGAATCCTTAGACTTTGGTGGTTGATTTTTGGATGTTGGAAGAATTTTTTTGAATAATACTAAAAAAGTGAAGAATTCATTGCCTATACAATAAATGTAATCTAAAGGGTGTATATACCTAGAAATATAAAGTTAGATGTTTTGCATGCCCTAGGGTATATCTACTCCCTAGGTTGATATACGATAACCAATTACTTTGGAGGATAGTGGTTATTGGACCTATAGTCTAGTGTTAGTGTGTCACCATTGTAGCCCTATTCCCCATGCCTCTCTCTTTCAATTTTAAAACACTCATGAATCCCTTAAGATTCAAATTTGGAGTCGGTTGTTGTAATAATGATTCAAATAATCTCACTCTAAATGGGGGGGGATCATTTTTTAGTATTTATTTTTAATTCTGCTCATAAATTTTAAGTATTGCGTTGCTGAAGAAATCCAAGCGCTACATGAGCAATAGATTTGTCTCCTTTGTATGCACAAATCAACAAATTGTTAAGCTCTAATGGTGCCCAATGTTGGGATTGGATACACTACCACATCCAATTGTCTTGGATTAAAAGGATTGGAGATAAATACTTTGTTCTCTTTTTGTTTAGCGTCTTCTTTATAGTTTGGTAAATTGTGTGCAGTCTTTGAAATTACCACAACTCAAATAGTATCTTGAGTACTCACTTCTGCTCTCATAAACTACTCATGGATTACACTTGCAAATTGTAGGTGACAAAAGAATTGGATCAGTTGTACTTGTCTACACTTGAGCTCTATTTGCCAATCTACATATTGCATTATTAACCTGCATTTTCAAGGAAGCATCTTCTTTCATAAATCTTCAAGTATGAACTTAGATGCAATGAAGGTTTTAGTTGTTTAACCCTTTAAGGACCGTGGTCAATTTGGAGGGTGGGCAACCCCTTTTCAAAGTTTGACAAGAAAATGAGAATAGCAAAAGATCAGCCGCTTTGATGGAAAATCTGACCGTATGGATGGAATGGGTGTAGGGTGTATTTTACAATTGTTTCAATTTCCAGATTTAGATTAGGTTGCCAATGGTATTTTATAATGCATCACTGATTTCGTATCTCTGGTGCGCTTGGATATACACCTGCTCTACGTTTTGCAAGTGTATTTCTTTGCAAGACCATCTTTCAAGGCCACGTATTCCATCCTTTACTGTCATGATGGTTGCAAAGGACATGTCACGGTGAAGGGAACGCCAACTTGGAGTTCCCACAGAGCTCCAACTAGACTGAAAAAGGCAAAGTCTTAGGATTGTACAAGTTCAGCTGAAGGGGAGCGGTTGCAAGAGCAAGTAAGCCAAAAGGTCAGTTTGAGGGAAATTACAAAACCAGAGCTCTCTTGCGAAGTTCTAAGTGCATCAAAAGCCACAGCGCAAACCCTACAAAGACTTTTGATAAAGCTCAACAATCACATATTCATAGTTTCCGGCCACAAAGACTTGGCATCGAATACTAATTCATAAAAAAGTGGAGTGACATTGGCACACAACATTGCGTTCAAAATGGACCACGACTTCACTGTCTCCAGTAAGCCAAGATACTCGGCATTCACATGCTGTTGACAGTAACTGAAAATGTGACTTCAAAGCAGACGCCATATCCTCCAGCCCTACACATCGAAGGAGCACCAAGCCGTATCCTCCTACATGTGGCAAGCAGAGTTGAAGCCAATGTAGGACCAAATCCATCGATACATTGAGTTCTACAGGTCCTGCACCCATTGAAGATATCACCGGTCAATTCCAGCTTCCAGACATCGAGCAACAGAACAAACAAACTCAAACAACTTCGTGGGTCCAATGAAGGAAATACATACTCATATCAATCCAGCAGACATTCAGCCACCCTCCCATTACAGAACCATGTCCCAACAATACCGCTACTACATAAGGGTCGGTAGTTTTAGAAACGACTTCTGCAATCTGCATTTGAGCCCGACGTTGTCCACACATAATTACATTTCTATGGATACACGGTCTGCACTACTTCGCTCACTGATGTTATTGGTGCAATGCGAGCTTCTTGGTGGCAATTCCAGTAAGCCCAGAAGCATTACTTGCTCGGAGCAGACAGGGCCCAATATTCACCGTAGACATATAATTGGCAAGGAGCTGCCTAAGTCAGTCATCAAGCAAGCACCATGTGCTACTGCATGAAACAAATACCTTCGCCACAACAAGGAACATAATAGCAAGAGCATGCAGCAAAGCTCATATGATGAACAAGTGATGTACAAATCCTCAGTCAAAATGCCATGGGGAAAAATCACTTACTGCAATCCAGAAGCTTCTACGACACAGTGCTGCAGGTGTGGAAGATTTCAAAGCACTCGGCAATGCAAAGGCGCACTTCCTCGCATTGTGAACAAGTCCAGAAAGTACGTCGCTTGCAGATGTGGCAAACTCGACGGAGGTTGGTCTTCTGTGGCACGTGGCTTACAATGCCACTGCAGGTACGAGGAGCCACCTGGTGCTGCGGCGAGGCAAATCGTTGTGCGCCTCCCCTCCTATAAGGCCGCCCCATCAAGGAATAAGCAATGTGCAACTGAAACTCCTTGTGGCTCAAGGGTTTCTCTCCCAATCTCTTCGAAGTCTCCTTGTGAATTGTAAATGCATTTGCAATGGAAGAGTCCAAGCAGAAGAAGAACACACGGTGCCACCATTTCTTGGTGGCAATTTGCATGGTGTAGTAGGAGCGGTTTTGATCGCCTACATCAACTCCACCCATCTTCTGTGAATACAAGATTTGGATTGGCGACATCGTCACTTCAGTTATTCTCTGCCCAGAGATCCGACTAGTCACAACTCCACCAAGCACCATAGGATTAGCTGCAGTGGCTAGAAAGTACACCCCTTTGGTGTCCTCCCAGTGGATTGCCGCCATCTTCTTATCCTTGTGCACTCGGATGTGAAGAGTTCGTCGTGGTTGTTCATGGTTGATACCCAAGCTTGTAGGAAAGCCCTTTTGTTGTTTTCGTGCAGTTCCCACCGCATAGAACCCACGAGCTAGCAAACTCTCAAAAAGGTAAGGTGATGTGAAATAGTTATCGCATGTGATAGTGTACCATTGCCCTTCAAGGCCTTGTGTTAGGCGACTAACCACTTGGCCGGCCATGCCAATCTGTGCTGCATCAGGCCCAGAATCAGGCTGCGTGTTGTCTTTCCCCACATACACCTCCAATCTGTACACATAGCTAGTTATTGAACATGCCATTGCCCAAATTTTTATACCATGGGTAATTGGCTTTGCAGGAAGATATTGCTTGAAAGAGCAAAATCTCCCGTTGTACGCCACCATACACTCGTCAACGGTAATATACTGTGATAAGTTCCAGAACCGCTGAAAACATAGCTACACATGTTCCAAAATCCACCTGCATTTGCCGATTGGGTCATACTGAGGGCTACCTTTGTCAGTCACGAAGAAAGCCCTTGATATCATGTGTAGACAACACAAAATGTACTCGAACCTCCATCGCGACATGGTCCTCGCCACATCCTCGTAGAACAAAGCACCATTGAACCGTCGCCAGTAATCTCAAATACAAGGCTGATCTCTGACGCCCATAAGGCAACATATTCCTGTGAATTGACGGAATTCTTCAAGTGTGATGGACAACGTTGCCATTTCCCCGCCCTTCCGCTTCCCTGTTGCAGGATCGATATACTATGCGTACGCATTACTTTCCCGTACTATCTTGCGCTGGAGCGTTTCGTCCCAGAAGAGGAAAAAGTACGCAATTGGTTGCAGCAGCACGTCGGTGGGAAGATGCTCACTGGCGCCTGGGGGTTCCCTCGAGAAGCATTCCTAGGGCAACAAAGACCATGTTCTTGCATGCCAGTTGGCCTCTGCATATTTCAATTGAAGGTCGACTATCTCCGGCTCTGGTCCTTCACTGTAAAGTCCGAGTTCGCCCAACAAAGCCATGGGGTTGTCCTCTTGCAAGTCTACTGAACTGGGGCCACTAGAGAAGTCAGAATCCTCACTGCCTAAATTAGAGAGTGCCCAATCGTGGGCCGAGTCACTATCTGATAGCTCCCACCGCACAGACATACGAGAATTTACTTCCGCTTGTATTGGGTGATCGTCATTGAGCGGTGAACCAAGCACTTCTTCAATCACATTCACATGCACTAGCACTTCTTCAGTTATATTCACATGCACTAGCACTTCTTCAGTCACATTCACATGCACTAGCACTTTTTCAGTCACATTCACATGCACTAGCACTTCTTCAGTTACATTCACATGCACTTCCCGTGGACCCAAGGTCTCACAAACAGTGCGTGGCAGGATCTACACACCAAAGTAATCCCCGAAGTCGACCTGCAACACTTCGGTTCCATCTGCCGCTTGTTCCTCGACCAAGACGGTCCCAACAGTGGATGGGCACGGGATGGGCAACACCTCTCCACCCCACACAAGGTCACGAAGTAGGACATGAACCTGCGATGCGTGATAATGTTGAGCCCTCGTAATGGGTGGTGTAAACTATCGTGGATGTAGTTGCCTGTTGTGACGCCATTTTCCCTCACTTGAGTCTTCAAAGTGGTCTTCATTGCTGGAGTGACCTTGAGCCCGCCTTGCTGCCTGAGCTTCAGCTATCGAGATTGCAGGGGCACGCAATGAAGCTGGTGCAGCACGCGGTGAATCACGGCCAGCAATCTTGTTCTTGCGCGTGTATTTTCGCTTTGGCTTTGGTGAAGATGCCTTCACGACGTCTCCAAATTCCTCAGTCAAGAGAGTGCTATGTTCCCCTTGTGCGCCACCCACACTTGTGCTTCCAACGCATTGAACGCAAACCTTCTGTTTCCAGACGTACTTTCTCTTCGGCTTCACAGAACGTAACTCCAAGCCAACAGGTCGGTCCACATTATGGAAAGACAATCTGCCGCAAGTTGGCGTGGAGTTGTGTTGGGAATCCATCGTCGTTGCCTTCAAGACGCCTGGGACCCCAACCAAGCAGTCTCGTGGAATGGCGATAAAAAGGTACCGCAATTGTGCCCCAGACAAATTGCCCAAATTCTCGTATCCTCTTGCACTAGCTGGAATTGGATGAAGAAGAAGGTACCTGCGATCAAGTAAGCCCAAAAGCACTCGGCACTTCTCCGCCGAGAATCATTGGTTGGCTGCCCAATTGGCCAAGATGACGGCGGTATGTGCAAATTCTTGTGGTGGAGGAGGAGGTCGGGGCCACACGTATCCATCGCGGCGCCTACTTGATCGTCTCCCATTGCCGTCCATCCTCCTGTACTCCATACTGAATGCATAAGATGGGCCCAGAATCAGGCTGTCGCAGCAATGAAGACCCCTACGAATAAACTGCGGTTGTGGGCGTCCGGTACTCTCCTCTTTGTTGAAAACAGACAATCCAGGGAGCTCCAAGCAGAGCACTGTTGTCTGTTGAAGGACTCTTACTAACAACATGAACTCATAGCTTCGTTGAGGAATCAAGGATGCTGCTTGACACGATCGGGGCTCCTTTCCACTCCCTGCACCCATTGCAACCCTAAACAACCTAAACCCCTAAACTTCACCAGGCGATGATCACAGCTCGTAGTGGATACTCAATTCAGTACCATTCCGCCCTTCTGGACCTTCATTGCTTCACTTTGGATGCGTTGCGGCAACCAAAAGAGCTTGAGCTTCACACCCAACGGACCTTGGATCCGTGGTCGTACATGTCCAGCACATTGTGAAGAAGCTGCCACGGTAGCAAATTGGCAACAGCACTGTAGCCGTTCTCTTTGGAGTTCTCAGTTCCCACCTCCCCATCCTGTAAACAATAAATGCCTTGTCAGCGCGTATAATGTACCTTGTATTTCTTCTTTATGGCCATCTTTTAGTGTTCATTACCGTATTTATAGCCCACCCTGATTTAGTTTTCTCATCCCTATTTTCACATGGTAGCTGCGTTTGCTCTGATTCTTGTCCCAGTGTGTCAAGGTTTTAGAGGCCCACATCTGTCCCCTTTGGTCTGTAGGCAGATTTGACCCATAACTCTGTCCACCAATCAAAAAGTGCCAATTTCGACCACAAAGTGGTCGACCAGTCCTTAATGGGTTTTAATTAATGTAATAGACTCACTATTGTTGCCATTTTATTCATATCATTCTAAAATGCTACAACAACTTTGTTTTTTGAATTTTGCATAGTACTCATTTTCTAGACACAAGGGCTATTTGAAATTGAGGGAACTCAATATACGAGTACAATATGGATATCCTATTCAACCATTCATTGTATACACCTATTCAACCCAATACTCCATTGCTTGGTCAACAAACTTCATGTTTGACCCTAAACACATCAATTTAGATACTTTGTAAACAAAAAGCAAATGTTTACACCTTGTCTTTATCAGGGTTGTCTTGTCTGACAGAATTTTGGGTTTTTGTGTCTAATAGACGTCGCATGTCACATGTCGAATTGTCAAGTTGTCGAGTATGGGCGGTTTTTGTTGTCGTGTACGGATTTCGGATTTCAAATTTTTTTACCCCTAGGTAAAACGGACTGTCCTACATGGCTGTGACGTGGCATGCTTCATGAGGGGCGACCGCGGGTAGGGGCAACCTCTGGTCCCTAGGGGCGACCTTTGTCCCTAGGGGCGACCTCTGGTCCTTAGGGGCGACCTTTGGTCCTTAGGGGCGACCTTTGGTCCTTAGGGGCGACCTCTGGTCCCTAGGGGCGACCTCTGGTCCTTAGGGGCGACCTCTTTGTTGCAATTGTCCAAAAAAACTTTCAAAACTACTATTTCTAGTACAAAAATAAATTAATTAATGGTATTTTTGAATATGTAATCCTAGGATCTTAAAGTAGAATAGTATGACAATGTGTGGAAAAAATTTCAAACACTTTCACCACATAGATTGCAAGGTAAATGCGTTCAAAGTGAAGAAATCACATTTGTGACATATTGACAAGCTACTTTGAATCTTCTTAACTTAAAAAAGTTTACATTATAGTCTTGAATTAAAAAAATTTCATCATTCAAAATTGATTTGAAAATATAAAAAATTTAAAATTTAAAAATAATGTGGTTTCATTCTTTAAAAAATTATTAAGTAGAAGAAAGTACATCATAGAGAGAAAAAACTTTATCATTAATAGCTTTAAAATGGAATTAAAACACACTAATCCCAATGGTGAGATTGTTCTATGAATCAAAGTTAATTTTTTGAACTTATTTGCTTAATTGTTTTGAAAAAGTTTGAAACTTGAGTGGCCCAAAAGAATCCTATGCTTAATTTTTTTTAATATGATACTATGATTGCTCACAAAAAAAGATGCTCTATAACTTTCATACCATCAATTCCAAAAAAATGAACCAAAGCTTTTGAAGTACAAAAAAATTCCAATCTATGAGAACAAAAAAACTTTAATTTTTAATTCAAATTTTTTGTGAATATTTTTTGTTCACCTAATTTATATTTAGGCTTATTGTGGTATAACTCTTGCTCTTTGGCACCAATTAAAATACAAATTACAATCCCATAAAACTAACAAGTTTATTTATATCATGAAAAAGTATCAAAAGCTTCATAAAAAATTGACCTTATATGAAGTTGCCCGAAATCCATTTTCCAAGCTACAAAGACAATTGAGACTTTAGAGCTTAACATCCTAACAATGTATTCTCTACAAGAGAAAAGGTTGTTTTAAGTACAACCTAGTAGTATAGTCCTACAATCTTATGATCTTTGGGGAGATTTTTAGTAAATTTTTATTGAAAACAAATGTATTTCTAATAAATATTTACTATAATTTGCTAAAAGGTCATAAATTATAGAACTATATTGCTAAGACCATACCTAAAACATTCCTTTCTCTTCTAGTGATTATTCATGAGGTGGATTTTAAAATACAAAATAATGCACGAAGATTTGTATAAAAAACTTTCCCATTTGAATTCTTCTTTTTTCCAAGTATTCTTGTACTCATGAATTATTTACCACCATCAATCCATCATCCCTAACTTAAAAATTAGATGGAAGGGATTAAAAGAAAAATTTCCCTTTTTGATTTAATTTATGCATATCTCAACGAATTATCCTACTAAAGGACCTATAATTTATGAAGTGTATTTCAAAATACAAAATAATGCATGAAGATATTTACAATACCTTCCCCATTTAATTTTTTTGATTCTCCACGCATCTTTGTACTCATGAATTATTACCACCTTCATCTCTAACTTAAACAAATAGTAGGGAAGGGATTTAAATGAAAACTTCTCCTTTTGATTTAATTTATGCAAATCTCAAAGATTTACCCTATGGGTCTATAATTTATCAAGTGTATTTTTCTTGATTCTCTAAGCATCTTTGTACTCATGAATTATTACCACCTTCATCTCTAGCTTAAAAAAATAGTAGAGAAGGGATTTAAATGAAAACTTCCCCTTTTGATTTAATTTATGCAAATCTCAAAGATTTACCCTATGGGTCTATAATTTATCCAGTGTATTTCAAAATACAAAATAATGCATGAAGATATTTGCAATACCTTCCCCATTTAATTTTCTTGATTCACCAAGCATCTTTGTACTTATGAATTACTTACTATCTTCACCTCTAACCTAAAACTAGAGGAAAGAGATTTAAATAAAAACTTTCCCTATGGATTTAAGCAAATCTCAAATAGTCATTCTACAAGTGTATAATTTATCAAATGAATTTCAAAATACAAAAAAATAGATGGATAGATATGTATGATCTTTCTTATTTTATTTTATTTCATATCATGTAATCACAATCGAATAAATGATAATGAACCATTGATATATATTTAAAAAAATTGCATGTTTGCAAAAATTGAGTGTTCAATGGAAGATGACATCTTGTCATAAAATTAATATACTAGAGCGAATTAATAGATCAAACAAAATATTGTCAAATTCAAGTTGTACTATAGAGAATCCAAAGCAACTAGATTTTTAGAAGAGCTTTCATTTCTAATAAATGAGATTAGGTGTTTAAGCTACAAAATCTGATCTCATCAAGGTCCATTTATTTAGCTCACCTAACAAAGAGGGTCCACTAATACAGCTAGCAAACTAAAACAAAAGTAATTGACTCTAATAAAGCTCTCAATTTCTACCTTCAACACCCACAAAAAGCAATCGAACGTGTTCTTCAAGTGACTTTGAGTCTTCGGCGACCTCTCGTGGAGGAGAATGCGGGTTAGGGCAACCTCGGGTGGGGGGCGACTGTGGGTGGAGGTAGAAAGAATTGGCCTCCCTTTGCCCAAAAATTGGCAAATTTGGGCCTTTGAAAGGCTTCTAGGGGCGACTTCGGGTCTTGGGCGACTTCTTTGGGAGGAAAACACAGGTGAGGGCGACCTCGGGTAGGGGGCGACCGCGGGTGGAGGTGGGAAGAATTGGCCTCCCAAAGGCCCCAAATTGGCAAATTTGGGCCTTTGGGGGGCTTCTAGGGGCCACTTCGGGTCAAAGCGACCTCTTTGGGAGGAGAACGCGGGTGAGGGTGATCTCGGGTAGGGGGCGACCGCGGGTGGAGGCGGGAAGAATTGGCCTCCCAAAGGCCCAAAATTGGCAAATTTGGGCCTTTGGGGGGCTTCTAGGGTCCACTTTGGGTCTTGGGCGACTTCTTTATTAGAAAAGAACACGGGTGAAAGGGACCTCTTTTATTGTGCAATTGTGGATGGAGGTGGAAGCCATTGCTTTGAGGATGTCCTTTTCTTACAATTTCCTGCATAAATAAGAGATTTGAAACATCTTTCTTCTTTTTCTTTTTGATTTTGAAAGTTTCTTAATAATATTTTTTTTCTTAGACCCTTGATATTTCATATCAATTTCAAAATATATATTTTTTAAATTATTAAAAATCATTTATTGTTTATTTCCCCTCGATTTCTTTCATTACATTGGAGTTGTTAATACATATATGACCTAATTTTTAGGAACTCCATTGGGAATGTTTATAGAATTTCTTCTTGATTCCTAGGGTCTTTATAAGGTGGGGTCTTTTTAAATTTCCCTTGTTTTTTTAAATTTTCCCTAATTTTAATGCAAAAATTGTTATTATGATTTGCAAGTTCTTTCTTGTAATTGTGCATTGCAAATAATCAATTTGGTTGTTCAATTGAAACGTTTGATGTCATTCAAGAATGAGTGATTATCACTAAAAGGACATATTGGCTAACTATATGGATTACTGTTAAGTGCCTTGCTATCATTTTTTAGTCTCCTAAGATTCATTACAGATATTAACCTATTAAGGAAAAGAAGTTGGAGGATATAAAGAATTGTTGGCGGGTGGCTCTAACGTATGTATATGGGCTGCAACATTCAGAGAGGACCATAGAGATCATGCAAGAAAATCATAAATATACGATGAAATCCATCTTGTATTCTATTAGAAAAATTGGCCACTTAATGAATATGAATGATATGGAAAAATACGACAATGAAGTATTTGAAAATAAATTGATAGTGAGATACTTTATAAGGAAGTTAGGTGACCTTATTGAGCCTAATCTAAAGAAGCAATTAATAGGTGGATAGGTGGCAAACTTGCTCATTGATAAACCATGGTTGATGATGCCCC
Source organism: Rhytidiadelphus loreus (assembly GCA_947034895.1). Lineage (NCBI taxonomy): Eukaryota > Viridiplantae > Streptophyta > Bryopsida > Hypnales > Hylocomiaceae > Rhytidiadelphus > Rhytidiadelphus loreus. Next base: position 32,535,823 of record OX344761.1, read on the forward strand.
TTAAAGTTGTTTTCCACACTAATATTTTTGTAATAGGACATGATATTACCAGATTAGTATAAATAGAAACGTAGGTCACATTGCATGCATTTAAATTTTGAAGAGCAATGTAAATATATTAACGACTTTTATATAATGTGACATTTAAAAAAATGAATTGAATATTCTAAATGCAAAGTGCAAAAGTTATTGTATAGAATTTCAAATTTCAATTCTCTTGTGCAAATATTTTGTAATTTTTGTCAAACAATTAATTATAGTTTATTTGCTTCTAAACTATTGTGTGAGAAATTTTACAAAAATGAAGTTGAATTTTAACCCATAGAAGACCAAGAGTTCTTAAGGAATTCTCATCTCGGTTCACATAATGCTTAGAGTCTCAATTCTCATCGTGATTTTTAAAGATAGAAGAATATATCATCTTTGTAGGAATATAGCATTTTTTCAATTAGTGTTTGAAAGAAAAAGTTATGCCACCCTAAAGCCAAAAATGGAGGTCAGTGGATACCTCAAATTAGTTTTTCTATCTTTAAAAAAAGTTTCAAAAAATTATGACAAAAAATGAGACTGTAGGTACATGCCCAAAATCCAATTTGTCAACCAAAGGGACGATGGTCCTTTAGGGGTTAAAGAATGCAAATCAAGTGCTTTTATTAGTGAATATTTTTCCCTAGACTTTCAACTTATTTATTCAACGTATGTGTCTTTTAATTCAAAGTATGTAGTGCAAAAAATTTCCACAAATGACAGTCAAAGTCAACTGAAATTGCAGGTCACAGTTCAGAATTTTTTTTTCCAACTTTGATTGTTAATATCTTCCAATCTATACGGTCAAACTTCATGAAATTTTTACCACGTGATCTTAGACAAGTGAAGTACAAGATCTTATGGTTAGATTCTAAAAAAAATCTATTTTTTTGGATGAATGCAACAAAAGTGGTAGTTTTGAATTGTAGTACAGAATTTGCCCTTACCCGCGGTCGCCCCTACCTGCAGTCGCCCCTACCCGCGGTCTCCCCTACCCATAGTCTCCCCTACCCGCGGTCGCCCACACCTGAAGTCGCCCTAAATTTGTGACGTGGCTGCCACATGGCAGCCAAGTAAGCCTAGGTAAATGGGGGGTAAATTCTGAAAAAGTCAAAGGGTAAAGTTGACTCTATTAGACGGACGGGACCCTCTACTAGACGTCTTCGACATCGAGTTTGTCGAGTTGTCGAGTTGTCCGGGTAGACAACCCTGGTCTTTATAGTATTTTGTGCTATGTTGATATTAAGAAGCATATTTAGGCAATTTACACTTGGATGCAATCCTAAACATGCTATTACAACATTTGACAATAGATGTTTTGGTGGTAGGGAACTCTGTGTCTTTCAATGTACTATTACTTCTCACTACTTTGTGTAGGACCTTTAGTATGTTGGATTTATACAAGGGTTTGTAATTGCCTTTTGGACCAACCATTGTTTGTATCCTTCACAAAAATTGTGATTAATCCCAAGTAAAACTCACTATACTTTTTTCAATGAAGTCTTCTTCACCTTTACCTCATAGCATTTTATAGAAGCGTCGTATTCAAGATGCCAATTTGTTTGGGTCATTGCTCCAAGCCAACACTAAGTATGTTAGACATTCATACACTAAGATGTCATATTGCTCAGATAATTTAGGTGTCATGTTAGTGGGACAAATGTAACTACTATGTATTTTGGCTAGAAATGTCAATGCTCCTTGTGTGCTCCTACTTGCTCCAGCAAGTCTGCAATTAAATTAGCAATCAACATTCATGACTTTTCGATCTCAAATATGTGCACATACATACTTCACAGTTGAGGTAGAGATCATCAAAGCTTAGGAAATAATAGCAAAAATATCACACAACAAATGCAAAACCTCATCTTCTCCTTGGAGTTGAGCTTCTTTTTTTTGTCAATAATAGCATACGAAATGTGGTAGACCAAGGTTTTATATTCTAAGGTGACGTGGGCTATTTCACTACAACAAAAGCAATGTTTTATGACTGCAAAAAACTACTGCAGTGAATCGTAAAATAAAAAAATATGACTCACGCAGAAATCATTGTAGATGACTCGGAATATGACTGACTGCATGCGTTTAGAAGCAGTCGCTTCAGACATCAGTCATATTGGCAATCATATAAGTTGAAGGGTATAAATACCCATAATTAACCATAGTATGCCAACAAGGCGTATATTTTGACTTTCTTTGATTTTTTCTTGAGCTGCCCAGATAAATGAAAAAATCCTACGTGGAATATGACTGCGTTCAGTCATATTTTTTGATGACGTGGAATATGACTGTGGTCAATCATATTTTGTGGAATATGATTGCGTTCAGTTATATTTTTTGATGATGTGGAATATGATTGTGGTCAGTCATATTTTGTAGAATATGATTGCGTTGAGTCATATTTTTTGATGACGTGGAATATGACTACAATGAGTCATATTTTTTGATGATTTGTAAAACGACTCTTCTTAGTCATATTAAAAGCACCTAGTCATTTTTTGAAAATTATTATAATAATTTTGTGACTCCAAGTAGTCATTTTTTATTAATATGTACTTTGAACTATGAATTGAATAAATCGTACAACGGTTGTAGGATACCTAAGCATATTTGCAATCATACATTAAAATGATTTAACAATTGAATAAAAGATTTCATGTAGTCAAAAACAAATACATATGATTTTAAAGATATACAAGAAACAATTATATTGGAGAGGGAATATATAAGAAGGAATGTGACTCCTTTCAATGACATTTATAATTTATTAGTCACAAATACAAAATATGTATATCACAATGAATTATTTACACAAGTCAATAGAGACTATATTTCTTACAATAATATGAAGTGAGTTGCAAGTAGCCTCCAATGACTTTGTTCCAATTTTTTTGCCTGCATATACAATTAAAGAAATAGGAGGTTAATTTTTAATGAACGTACAACAAAGTTCGATCTTCAAAAGTTTACAATAATAGAAAATATGTAATACAAATTTAGGGTAAGAAGAAAAACAATGGTGATGTAAGGAACAAGAAGAAAAAAGGCAAAAAAGTGCTAAAAGATAACAACAAATACAAATTAAGATGCACAAGAAACAATAAGGAGCAACTACTAAGAAGTAACAAGAAACAACAAAAAAGAGTTAAGATGCAACAAAAAGAAACAAGAAACAAAAAGAGAGAACAAAAAGTAATAAAGAAGAAATAGAAAGAAGAAAGAATTAAGATGCAAGAAGAAAAAAACAAGAAGCAAGAGTGAAGATGCAACAAAAGACAACAACTCTAAGAAGTAAGAGTAACTCAAGATGCAACAAAAGACAACAACTAAGAAGCAAGAGTGAATTCAAGATGCAACAAAACACAACAATTAAGAAACAAGAGTGAACTCAAGATGCAACAAAATACAACAATTAAGAAACAAGAGTGAACTCAAGATGCAACAAAACACAACAACTAAGAAACAAAAGTGAACTCAAAGAAACAAGAGACAAGAGACAACAAAAGGTAAGGAAGAAGAGTAAAAAGAAGTAGTGGCTAGGATTTCAAAACCCTAAAAAAATGACGGCTAGGGTTTCAAAACCCTTACAAAGTGGTGATTAGGTTTCAAAATTTTAAACAATGGCTTGTGTATTTTTTTTTATTGTCCATGTTTTTTTTTAGGTTGCCCCAAAACAAAAAAATGTTACTACCATAAAAATATGACTAATAATATAACTCAATGTTCTCAAACGAGTTCCCTACCATTCCCTATGAAATACTTTGGTGTTCCTAAAGGATGTATAATATACGCCCGTGAAGTACAAGACCCCAAAACGACTGACAATCATATTTTGCAGTCATATTTCTCCTCAAGGTATTGACCTCCAAGAATATGACTGCGAGTAGTCGCCAGTCATGCTTAGTCATATTTTTGCAGTCATAAAACACTGCCGTTGTTGTAGTGTTTGCATCGGTTTATCATGACACATCAATTGTAATGGGTCCTAACTAGTCCAGATCTCATTTGGATACAAATAGTCAAAAGAAATTTGATTTTTTTTAAATTCAAAATTTATCTTGGAGTATAAAATATTAATGAAGTTTGTTGAATCAGTCTTTTGTATTTGTTGAGTTGGATGGACAATCTGTCGAGTTAGATGACTTGTCTGTTGAGCTAGTCTTCCTCAAAAAATGTTGAGTTGGTTAGTCGTCCAATCTAATTTATCCAAATTGCAACTATTTTCATCAAGATTGTCCATTGTGATAATTAAATTACCCCCTAATAGTAAATATTCTATTTTGATGAACATTGGGGTTGAGGGTTGATGTTATAAAGGACATAGTAATGTCATGATGTGATTTGACTCAAACAACCTCATGGTAGACTAATCATGACAGATCTCTTCATGCAAAATGCCAATAGTCACAAACTCTTACTAAATTAGCCCAATCATAAAATAATCAAAGGTAAATTATAAACCAACATAAACAAAATTAATAAACGTGAATTGTTAGCATCTATTGTTGATGAATGACAAATGTCAATGGAGTGTAGGTGGCTCCAAAGCATTCAAATCCAACATCTATAAAGAGCTTAGACATGTACAAAGAAATGTTGCAAAGAAATTCACCACACATGAATCAACACCCCTATCACTAAAGAAACATCTATGTTTTAAAGAAGCATATATTTTTTGTTTATAGCTAAATATCCAGCTATTATCCTTTTACAATATAGGGACTTCATCTTTTTACAATCTTGAGATTTCAAGTTGCATGAGGATGATTGCAAGAAAGACTGGTCCTATTTGGCGTCACAATTGAAGTGACTAAGCTACCATCAATCATAACTTTCGGAAAATGAAACCGATGGACTTGAAATTTTTATTGAAGATGGTTAATTGAGAAATCATGAGATTAATTATTTTTCATAAATTTTGAAAAATAATTTTATAATTAAATGTCAATTTAGCTAATTTGTCACACTTTGCAATTTAGGATTTTTTAGTACTGTGGAGCACCCAAAAATTATGATGTTCACTTGAATTTTTTGTAGGCTATTCCCACACTAGATTAGCATGTGTCCACCAATGAGCATTCAAAAAAACACAATTTTTGTCCTCAACATGCATGCGAATAGGGGTCCCTTGTACATAGCGCTCCAAACATTCATGATGGTTTCAACTTTTAGTTTTTGATGAAATGTAATCACTATCAAGTCTTTACAAATGGCCAATTTTTAGTTTTTTTATATTCATGATTTTCTAATTATTATTAATTTAAATTTAATTTTATAAACTTTTTGTGACAAACTATCATTTTTTTCAAATAGTATTGTTTTAGTTACTACTAAGTACTCAAAAGTACTATTGGTCGTTGACTTTTCAAATTAACGATTGAGATTGCTCTGTTTCGTAGTATTGTAGTACTCATAGTACTGAGCGCAAAATATTGCAGTTTTGGTAGAACTCTACCAAAATTGTTCGGTCTTTCTTGCAATCACACACTCCCATCCTTTAGCATGGCTTTTGCCAATTTCACCATTAGAAAAGTAGTTTCCTTCAATTCACTTGGTCATAGTTATAGTCATTGTCTTTGTTTTCAATATTTGTTTTGAAATTCATTGAAGTGAAATAAAACCATTGTCAATTTTGTTTACATCGACCCTAAAAGGTACCCTATATTGTTTTTCTTATTCATTCAAGACAAACAAGTGTACCATTAAGTCATGGCTATTAATAATTGAACCTTGTTGAAAACAAAAGATTTGAAAACCTCATTCAAAATTGCACGTTGTATAGAGGGGCTGTATTTACAATCTCTGCAATAGCTTTTCCTTTTTCATTCTCTTGAAGTGAGCTATGTCAACTTCATTGTACGTACAACACGTGGAAGAAGGTGGGCAACTGAATTTGTTGAATTTGTTGAATAGACAATGCAAATGTTTTAAGTATAGTCCTAGGAATATAGTCCTAATAATAAGGACCTTTATAGGAGATTTTCAGTAAATTTTTATTGAAAACACACGTATTTCTAGTAGAATTTTACTAAGAATCTCTTAAAAAGGTCATTACTATCAGGACTATACTCCTAGGACTATACTTAAAACACACCTTTTTCTTATAGTGACTGTAGCAATTGAATGCATTGAAGAAAAATTATTTTTTTTATTGCAAGAGATTTCTACACATCTCTTTACAAGTTGTCCAAGTGGACAAAATTTAGGAGACCTATGGTCACAAAGAAGTGCCTATGCCCTGAATCTTTGAAAATTTATAACTAATTCAAAATTGCTTGAAAAAAAATGTAAAACCACTTGTGTTAGCTTCGACATCCATTTTTCTTTCTCTAAAAAATGGTCTAAGAACATTTCTATCCACGTAAGCCTATGAAAAAGGCGAACCAGCCCTTAAATGGTTGCTTTTAGAGCATACTACCTTAGTACTACCTTAGCAAGTCTTAGAGAGTTGCTATAATTGTCAAACGTTTCAAAAAGTGTTACAAAAACACAGTCAAACAATCCAAGCTCGGTCAACCTCGAAATACGTCACGGGCGCAGTAAGCTGAAATTCCTGGGGCTCGCTGAGTTAAGAGCAGGCTGGTACGTAATTGGGAGCCAAGGCCGAGAACCGCCTGTGGGAATTTCGATTGCACTACAGGTCACTTGTTATCATATGTTCCAATCCATTCATCTTCACTTGGTCGAATGGATCCTTGAATTGCTAATCAATCAATTGACTCCCCTGAATTAATATTCTTCCACGCTCGCCATTGTTTGACCCCAGATCGAGCCTTGCATGAGCCAGATGAAGCTTTCAATGATCCTTGTGTATATATGTGTGAACCATGCATGCATTCCAGTGATGGGTACCACTGGTCGTGCAGGTATGGTTGGCATTGCTAGCTGTTACGTTATCGATCGGTACCGAAGCATTGTCTTGAAATTGGACGTCCCGGTCTCACAAGCAGCTAGCTAAGTATGCAAGTATGACCCACTTACTTATACATCAATGCAGTGATCGACTGCTTGCTCAGCTGGATCAATGATTGAGATTTATGCTTGAACAATCCGGCCATCCTTTCGCTTGCGACAGCACGTATCTCATGCTAGCTACGATCGCACGAGCACGGTGGTTAGAGCCAACCCATAAAAACTTCCTTACCTTTGCCGTCGCATGGCGGGTATATACTGTATGTACGTACCTCGCTTTGATCCTCCCCATGCCATATTGACAGGAAATAGAGAGGTGCAGAGAGCGAAATCCCATTATTTACATGTATACTACCGTCTCCCTGTTGCATTAATTAATGCGGGTTAGTAATCCAGTAAGCAAGCTTCTTTTTTATCGACGCGAGCTTTTTGATCGACTTGAGCTGCTGCCATTGAGAAACCAAAGGGTGTCCCGGCCAGGCAATTTGGTTACTTCTGACGATGTTCAGGCATCGTTCGGGCAGTCTCGAGGGACAGTGGCCTGACTAAGCGACAAATTCCAAACAAGCTTCAATCTCTGTTTTGGTTCCGATGGAGCCTCTGTTCTGCCTGGGTTACGTTATTGTGCAAAAATGTAGGGTTTATATGCTCCACACTATCTCGGAATGAACTACGTCGCACACAGAACGGACGTATATAGCTGTGGAGGTCTTGTTTGAGCTCGAGATGATTTAATTTCGACCATCAAAAACTCATGGTTGAAGAAGCTGCATTCTTATTATTTCTCCAAGAAGCCCCAAGTAAGACTTGGAAATTTGAGAAATGATCGGAATTGCTCAATTCGAAGGGTGGCAAAAATTCTGAACGATTGAAAGACCAGGTGGATCTAAATGCATGCTCTCACAGTCTAGCTCACCACGCACGCAAGCAAGACAGTCTTCTCTGAAATACAGAATTCTCATGTCCAAGGCTTCCCGATACTCGAGATCATTGGGAGGTAGTGAAGTCACAGGTGAAAGGGGAGCCGACGTCAAAGGCAAGCTCCAGCACTTCTTATTTTCTTGATTGCTTATATATATGCTGAAGAACATTTATTTGTAATTTTATTTGAGTATGTCTCCCGAATGTTTCCAGGCTAGGGGTGTAAGTTCCCTGAATATTTCAAGCAGGCCAAAATGGCCATGATTATGCTGCATTCATATTTCTCATTGTGGGCAATTTTGTTAAAATGGCGGTACTCCATTGGCATTTGTACATGAAGGAATGGAGACTAAGGTGTATTGAGGCACCTATTCATCTCATATCAAACATTGATTGTATTCCATGCGTGCCCAAATCACCACTTGTTTACGTATGACATTGCCCCCACCATTTTGAGGCACTTATTCATCTCATATCAAACATAGATTGTGTTCCATGCGTGCCCAAATCACCACTCGTTTACGTATGGCATTGCCCCCACCATTTTGAAGCACCTATTCATCTCATATCAAGCATAGATTGTGTTCCATGCGTGCCCAAATCACCACTTGTTTACGTATGGCATTGCCCCCACCATTTTCTTCCGCAAGATCTCATGCCCTCAAGATCTCATGTCCTAGTTGGTCCCCTGAACCGCCATTTTAATGGAATACCGCTGTTTTAACGAAATTGCCCACCATGTCCCGGGCGTCCTGCTTATCATTTTGGAGCGGCAGTGTTTTGTGAACACTTGAAAATTTACACCGTGGAGGTTTTAGTTCTTGGAAAACCGTCAAGAATTTGACTTCAGATCCTGCTAATCTTTCTGGAGCGGCAGTGAATTCTGAACACTTTCAATATTTAATTACACGGAGACTCTGATTATATCTTGAAAACCTTCCAAGAATTTGAATTCAGACCATGCTTCTCTTTCTGGAGCGGCAGTGATTTTTCAACATCTCAATAGTTACACGAAGGCTTTAGTATGTTCTTGAAAACCTTCAAGAATTTGATTTCAGATCGGTCCTTTTTGTTGTTGTTCAAGAGGCAATGCATGTGTCGTTGGAGTAATGCAACTAGTTTGGTAATTTGTGTTTAATCAATGTGATTTTATCTCTGCAGTTAGATTTTAGAAAACATCGAGTTTCATGAATTTTTTTTTCAGATCGTTCTTGTATGAGTAATAAATTGGTTTGGATCGCTGAAAATTGACTGCAAAATTCTGGAGGATCACAAATGTGACCGTCTATTTACACTCGTAAATCGCAAAAAGAAACTGCAGCTGCATACATTTAGATCGCTGCAAGGCAACCCCCCCAAAAAATTGAAAGAGTTATCCAGGTCACTGACTAAAACTGAAAATAGAATCTACTGCGAGTATAACATTTACATATAGCAAACTGTGTTCCCTAAAATTTATGAAAAAAAACCCGCTGCTCAAGGGTCCAATGGCTCTACCTCACATAACATACACTCAAGAACTACTTTCTACCATTCCCATCAAACAAGAAGTTAAAAGTTTCTTCAAACTTGCATGGACATAAGTACATCGACCTCATATATGTCAATAGGGAGGTTTTTCAGAGCTGAAATGCAAAGCTTCAAGGGAATCAATGATCGACTAATAATATTACCAGCGTAGTAAACTAGTAGACATGTGTACACAAAATCATCTAAGTTGGAAGTCCCACGAAACAAATCACAGAAGATGCTCGATCATCCAAATAAGCTTCCGGCGAGGACCAACAGCCTGGACTCCGATCTCTTTCAGAGAGCTCATGGTCAAGTGCATCAAGTCACCTTCTTTAATCTTCCGCTCCTGAAAGAGATCCACAAAGACTCCAAGGCCGCCACCGATGAGCCATTCTGTCAAGCCCCCCACCTCGTCCAGCTTCGATCTAACCATGGCAGCCACGTCGTCATGGTTTCTGACATGGCTTCCGAGAAGACGAGATTGAGGCTTTATCTGCTTCCCTCCTTGCCGCATCATCTCAATGTGTCCATTGTCTCCATTCCGATGATACAGAGAAACCGCAGTCCTTCCAAGATTTGCCCTCGACTGAGTGTTGCCAATGTCTCCATTCTGATGATGCAGGGAAGTTGCAGCCCCTCCAGGCTTTGCCTTCAAAAGATTGTTGCCGATGTATCCATTGTCTCCATTGTGATGATGCAAGGAAGTTGCCGCCCCTCCAGATATTACCCTCAACTGGTTGCTGCTAATTTGCCTACTGTCTCTATTCTGATGATGCAAGGGAATCACAGCGGCTCCAGACTTTGCCCTCAAATGGTTGTTGCCTATGTGTCCATTGTCTCCATTCTGATAATGCGAGGAAGTTGCAGCCTCTGTTGCCTTTGCCCCCACCTGGTTGTTGCCGTTAGCATTCGCTCTTCCTGAGGTTGTCACTGAGTTCACGTGAGAAGTATAAGTTCCTCTTCGCACATCTGAACCCAAATTCACTCTCGTCAGGTCCTCTTCAGCGGAGCCTGCATGCTTGCCTAGAAAGCTTATCCTCCTGCTTCTTGAATTGAGAGGCGCATTATTACTACTGGTGACTACATCAGATCCATGATGCAGCTCATTCGGTTCGTCCACCGACGGCACCCCAGCTCCAGCGGTTATACGGTTCCAAACAGGATCGATCAATGCAATAGGTACAGCCGCGTCAGGTCTATAATCATCCAATGCATCCACTTCTTGGACTGAAGCAATTTCCAAAGCAGATGAAGTTCTTCTTCCCAAAGTCCGGGTCAGTGCTCTCTTCCTGAATCGTGCCACTGGTGTAGGCAATGACACCACTCTACCCTGATTCTCAGATGCTCTCCTCAGTAACTTCACTTTGCTAACCCGAGAACTAGAGTTGTTCACCTTAGACGAAGGCCTACCCACTGACATCGCTTCGTTCCGATAACTTGGACTATCCGAGTGGCTAGCTAATTCTAGGTCATCATATGTTGGTTGTGTCGTAATTTTCTGAGTACCCAACACAGTCGTGTTCCTTGTCGCTACTTTCAATTTCCTTTTCAATTCAGTGCCTTTCGATACCTGCACTCTCAAACCAGCTGCTGACAATCCAGGATCGATGCTCACCTTCTCCGCCGATCGCAACTTCCGCTGATCCTCAGGATGTGATGTGATATCAAGTTTAGCTGATGTCGGGCTATGCTGTGGTACGGTGTCTTTCAACGACTTGGTTTTCTGCCGTCGGGAAATCAAAGATGCAATCTCCTGCGTCTTCTCTGGATTCCTGCTTGTTATAGTATCTTGCTCAGAACTTAACTCTTGTCTTCCTGACTTATCCGACACCAAATCCCTAAGAGAGACGGTCTTTCTTGTCCTCAGGCCCAGTCTTCTAGAAAATGGAGATGAGGGTTCTCTCGTTATGGTGTCACCCGCAGCTAAATCATTTGCGTTTCCCCCATCACCAGCAGAGAGACAGTGTTGATGTTTGTCCACAAATCTTGTCTTCTTGCTTGCTGGTACTGACGAGCTGGCGGGAAGGTTCCGATTGTCCGTCAGTACAGATAGCACTCTCTCCTTGCATAGAATGCGAGAAACTGGTTTCCTCCTCTGATATGCTTTCTCTGCATAGACAGGGGACGCATCAAGAGGAGGCAAATCGACAGGGGGAGGAGGATCGACATTTTTCTCCGAGTTCCAGCTATCGAGTTTAAGGATGATCTGAAACCAAAAAGAACGGTTGCAGTAGTTAAAGAGGCGTGTTTAAGAAATATGTAAGGTAAACAGCTAGTCAAAACAGCTAGTCAAGTTTTCCCAAAACTGTATAGATCAGCAAAGAGTTCAAACAATGGTTACCTTAGCATATTTTTTGTAGACGTGCCCATCTTCGGCATCTGAAGAGGTCTTTTCCTCTTCATTGACGCTGGACAGCTTCCGCTTCCTGGAAGGTGTGCCACTTATTCTAAAGCTCCGAGAATTTACAAGTCGGGGGGATGGATCTAAAGGAGGAATCCAAAATATAATCCGCTGCTGCCGAATTTCGAGAGAACCCGACCTCTTATCATGAGGCTCCTCATTGAAAGCCGGGTCATTTCCGTCTTGATGTTCCTCCCTGGGCTTTCTTGATGATTCAGGAGAGGTAGCTTTCAGAGCCGCAAGTGCTGCCAATTGCTTACGCTTCGTCTTCGCCATCGCAATTGCAGTTCCTTGATCTTCTCTTTATCAGATTCATGAACCCTTCATATCCTCGATTGAATTGTTACTGTTATCAGAAACGAAGAAAACATCACAATTAGGGCACGTAGCAGAGGAGCAAGCTTTTGAACAAATACGAATGCAGGCATTGGCTCAGTATAAGTGCAAAGCTAGTAATAAAAAAAGAGAAACCAAATGATGCCGCGAAGAAATTGTTCAAAACCGGGTCCGAGAAGTCTCCATCCTTAACTGGAGAGAGCTAGAGCAACTGTGATAGATAACCTAGTCGCGAAATGCAGCAAGATCTATCCGAACTCTAACCCTAATAAAAATTTCATAGCAGTAACCATAGAAGTGAGGAAGGAATTTATCTACAGACAGGCTACATGACACTGTTTCAAATGCCTTGCATATCCTGCTCGACATATGACATACGTACTTGGCGTTGACGCAAAGTCTCTGCAGGCACAATTTGAGAGCTTTGGCGCTGGAGTTCATTGAGGCAAAGTCCACCACAGCTTGAAAATGGAGGGCTATACGACAGGAATCAGACTCAAAGAACGCATAGCCATTCACCATACATATCCAATGCCACTATGTACCTATTACTTCACAAAAGATCGTTTTCACTGACAATCCAACTACGTCATTCAAGTGAACGCAGAGATCAGGTCGCAACCACTAAGCTACACTTGATATGATTGCTGATTACTCACAATAGCAATCATACAACTCCACCACTAAGCACCGTGGTCCGTATGACCTACGCTACCTAAGAGTGTGCAAATTTACTCGTCCGGAGGAAAATGCGATTGTATGCAATCACCGAAATCGCACTACCACAAATGCCAGTGAACTTCTGTTTCACTTTCAGATACCTCTGCGACACACAATACATACTCTAGAAATGCGTACGCAGGGCACATTTGATGAAATCATCAGTATCGCAGCTTTCAGGGACGATAAACCTAAATTCGTTAGGACTCATGGTGCAATTCACTAGTAGGCACTAAGCTACTAACCTTCTTTCCCAAGCGAAATGCTGTAGGTTTTGTGACCAGGAAGGATAATACCGCACAGAACTAAGCAAATTCAGCAGAAATCGCCCCCGATTCCATAGCACAAGGAGGACTGACACGATTGGCGACTCTTCAAAACACTAAAATCAAGAAGAACCGCAACAGCATTTTTCCGCACTCTGTAATCGAAATAAACACTTCACCATCGCCGTTCCTGTACTCTCCGCTACAATATTTCGCCGCACTCTACTCGGAGTAAGCTCATCACCATCCCTCCTCTCTCAATCTCCGTCAGCTGACCTCATCCAAACCGACCGCAAACGAATAACCTAACTTACTCTACACAACAGGATAAAATTTTCACCACAACGAAATTCCCCGATTACCTCCAAAATTTTGCTCTACACAAGATAACACCACAGCAATTATCACAAGCAACGTTCCTGCTACGCTACTTCACCTCTGAATCGACCTCAAACAGCACATACAGGTACAGAACAATGCACCGCCATAACAACCAATACCGAACGCTCTACTGATGAAATCCGCACAATAGCGGTGAGCGAGTTCAGATGAGGTCATCTAATCCTAAATTGTTAACATGTAAACCGACATAACTTACAGGCTCTATCACCATCGACTGGCACATTCTTGAATTTAAGACATTATCAGATCGGCGTAGACCACTGCAGACCTAGCAGCAACGACAGCAAGCGGAGGAAATCAATGGAGACCTAGCGTGAATGAAATCCAAGCGCGATTGAATAAAAACTATAGAGATGGAGAATTTTTTTTTAAAGAACCTCGTGCTTCATCGTCGCAAATCCTCTCTTGTGAAATTGTGTCCTGTGTGTGTGTGTGTGAAGCGCAAGCGGAACAAGAGCAAAGGTCTGGTCTAGGCTTAAAGACTGGGAAGACGCCTCCGCTTCTTCTTCTTCGTCCTGGCGGTGGCAACCCTGGCTGGCTGGCTGGCTGGCTGGCTGGTTCTTCTTCCTTGCTCTTCTGTTTGAGCTCCCACGACCCGCTGCCAACACAATGTCCAGGCAAATAGGAAAAAAATAAGAATGGAAAACTGGTTTTGAAAGAATTCCGAAGCTCTCGTTTTCCGTGTGCCACAGTATAGTAAAATAAAAGTAATAATATAATTCTCTAATTTTTTTAATTCATACAAAATTTGAAATTCAATATCTTTAAATAAAACAAAACAAAACAAAGTCGGAACGCCACAAAACAAAGTCTGTGCATCCCTACTCCTAACTTAAGGTATGGATTGAAAAACAATAAGCTAAGAGCTCTTGGAATCATCTAAATAAGGATTTCAGAATTGTTCTTATTTATGACTCCCTTTGTCCATAAATAAGTGTTTGTAGTATTGTTGAAAATGTTTGATACCACTTTCATTGATCATATTGTGAAAAGCATAAACTTGAAAGGGGCTGAATTTTATATCACGAGAATTGATGAAGAACATTGCATATGTTCATTATAGTTTAACCCCTAGAGGATGTTGAAAATATTTGGCCTCCTCATATAAAATGCACATTTCAAGATACAAAGATGTATTTGAAGGTGCAAAAAAGCTCTACTTGACTTGAAATTTTTTTGTGAGCTCATTAAGTATCCATAGGAGAACTGCATATTTTACTTTATTTTTTGGACTTTTCAAAGCAATTCTAATCAAATGTTGAACACACAAAATTCACAAAAATGGTGTAATTCTACAAATATTGTCACTAAGCTATCAAGGCATAGAAGGTCGAAATCATGTTACGATTTTTGCATTGTTAGTTGTGAAGGTGGAAATGTGTCATTGTTGTAATATAAGGTTGAAAATATGTGTATAGAAGTGTATGCTGATCACATGTGGAAATAATGACTTGGTAGTACTTAGAAGTGACCTTCACTGCCTATCACTTGTGCTTCATTTTGTAGAGATGAACATTCTTTTTTGTAGGACATGAAGACAATACGTAGATTTAGATGTACAAGTGGTTTATAAGTAGTAAAATGTACAATGATTACATGTTATGCCAATCACCGATAGCATGGCTTATTGCACTCTTAACTTGCGTATGCAGTCATCTTATAATTAATATTTACATATACTTCATCTGACCAAAACATAAATGCATTGTCACATATTGGGGTCCCATTTTCTAAAACAAAAATTGGAAAATTTTGCATCTTTTTATTGTGTAACTATCACTCATAGTTTGCAATATCCAATATCTAATTTCTCATAAATAGACTCAATACATTCCAAGCAAAAATTCGTAATTCAAAAGGAGTCACAATAAGGTGTAGTTACCTTAAATGCTCAACCATTCAGTAGGTGTCTCCAGAAGAGACCCTAGGTTCTCGTGAATAAAGGCAATACATGTAAGGTAAGAATTTCTAGAGGTCAATTTGAGACAAGGATCACAATTAGTGTAGTTAACTTAAATCTCAACGGTGGATATTGAATGATGGAAATTCAAATTTGCTTTCATAGGGTGGATATTTTTTGGTACCCTATCAATTACCGTTGAAATATCCACCGTTGAAATTTTTTGGTACCCTATCAACAAATTGTGAATTTTCAAAGTCTTAAAAATAAATTTAAGTTACTATCCAAAATCTACCAAATTGTAAGATATTGTCCAAAATTGACCCTAGACTTTTATGAATAGAGATTGTATTTTAGACAAAAATGCGTAGGATAGTAGAAAGAGGTCACATGATAGGTATAAATATCTTACTTGTATTTTATCCCTAAATGCCTAAGGCCTTTTTTGAGCTTCTTGGAACTCATCTTGGAATTTGCTTTAAATTGAACAAAATATCCAACATTTTAATAAGTAGTTTATAAAATAAAAAATCATAACCATAAAAATTCAAACTAAACAGGATAGAAATAACATGGTAAAAAAACACACAACAATATCACTTATGGATTGAAAAATTATAATCTTGGATAATGAGAGTGTTAAATTTATGAAAGTGATTTGAAGTCTTTCAATCTTCTTTTCACTTGTCAAATCTTAAAAATTGATTACCAAAAAAATATGAGGTTAAAACAATATAACATTCATAATCCCAATCAATTTATGACTTCTCAAAATCTATTCTACAATTTTTTGAAATGATTTTCTAATGTGATTTTTGCTCCAAGATTTAGTGTATTTGAGGCTCATTTCCAAGAGCCCTCAACACTAAAAATCAAGTTTTGCAATGGACACCCTTGCACAAAATCTGAAATAAAAATATTAATAATTCATTTTCAAGTTGTATTTTTGGTGCTAAAACTAGACCTCAAAACAAATATATTTAAAAATATAAACTATTCAAAATAGTAACTTGGTAAGATTTTATTTAACTTCAAAGTATTGTTTGCTCTAGAATTTAATGCCTTGGGCATTTAGGGGGTAAAAGGTATGATGTTGATCTCAAAAACAAACTAAAATTTTCTTTTATCTACCATAGATGTTAATTTCTAACTTTCAAGAATTTTCATTTTTATTCTTTGAAACCAAACTCAATAAATCCTTGATTCTACCTTGATTTTTGGTCAAAATACCATTAAATGTGTTTTCAATGTATTTTAATTTTTTTTTTCATACTACGATATACAAGGTAATTCAATTAGTATCACCTTAATAATTACACTGACCTGAATAAAATAATTTGGAAACTATGCAAATTTGGATGGCTCTCCATTCTTGTGGTTCACATTATTAGATTAAATCAATACAACATGGTCTACATTATTTTCATATTATCCTATATAACGTGATTTCATCTACCTTCATTCACATTCATTTATTTTTATTTTTATTTTTATTTTTATTTTATCCATTTTCAACTATTTTCATGCTGATTTTGTTTAAAATTCACCTTAATGTTCACACTAAATAGGTCACTTTCATGCATAATGCATTTTATTCATAACTATAAGAAGATTTTGCAATATTCAATCTCTTGCACTATTTCAAATAACTTGTTTAAGATATATATATATATATATTTAAATAAATATAATTATTAATTTATTAGTTTTAGAATAATGAATCCAATTTAGTTCCTAAAAACATTGTTGCCCCTACCTTCAATATAATTCTAAAACTTTAAATAGAAAATTTAAGAACAAATGCAATGTATAATATACTATTGGAAAGATCTTGATAATGCACTTTAAGTAATATTAAAAAATACTTTCTTGTTCAAAGAATTAAATACATATACAGTCTCTAAATTTTGTTGATTCTTATTTGAGATTAACAAGGAGTAACCTTTTTTCTCTTTAGAAAAAGTGCCAAGATGGCAAATACTTATAATTTGGTGAAGCACAATATTTCTACATTCATCAATTTATTGGTCCAAAAAACACTTTCAATTACACTCATGTTAGTTTTTCATTCAAAAATTTGAAATTTCATTCTTTCTTACAATAGAATTGTCAAAATTTGGCAAATAAATGACTAGTTTAATTGAAAAAAATAGAGATATTTTTGCAATGAGGAAATTTAGTCCTAGAAATGGTGCCAAAACAGTATAGCTAGTAAAAAGATGTAAATAATGTGGAAAAATAGGGAATATACAAGATGACAGATAAAGGGAGGTTGCAAATTCTTTTTAATAATAACCTTTCAATCAAAATATTGTATTATATCAAACCATTCTTTTTTTATTTATTTATGTAGGGGTGGCATCAAGACTTTAGTTGAAACTCCCAATTTTTATGAAGTTTGCGTAATAATTTTATAATTTGGGTATTTCATTACAAATTTTAGCATTTAACAACAATTTTTGTACAAATCTAGCCAAGTAACCACATTTTTTTCCTTGAATTTATTATTGACTAGAACTTAATCAATTTAATTGTCAAAATATATAATCTATAAAAGAATGGTTGATTGTACCCAATAATTATGCTCTTAAAGTGAATCAACCATTGAATGCCTAAAGGGTCACAACAACCATTTCTACATCAATAAGATTTCAAATGAATCAAATTGAAACTTTTACTTAAATACAAAACTTCAAATAAAGAAAAAACTATACATCTCTCTATCTACACTATTCATTTTTGTTGTTGTTGAAAAAGACACCCATTACATATGTTTTGGCTCTCGGGGAGGGCTGCGAGTTCCCAACTTGAACCCCCCCCGAGAACCGCCGAAATCCGCTGTTCCCGGCCTGTGCTGACCTGGCCGAGAGACGGCCAGGTCAGATTTTTCGGAAAAAAATAAAAAAATAAAAGAATTTAACTTTGTTTCTCATTTTAAGGACTTAAATTTTTTTTTTTCAAAAACAAAAAGATCTGTCAGCGGCGTTCTTTGACTGCCAAGGGAACGGCCCTGAAATGGCCTTTAAAATCTTGAAATCTCTTCTAATGACTAGTAAGCCTCCAACAAGGGATGTCATTAGAGGGGATTTGGGGCAAGGGGAGGGCCGTTTTGGGCTTGTTCCCCTTGTTGTCCTTGATGTAGTGCGAGAATGGAACATTGCCATAAATTTGAATTTTAAAAAAAATTTAATAAAAAAAATTAAATTCTGAAAATGAGAAAAAAATGGAAGTTTATAATTTTTTTATTGTTTGACGTGGCCGAAGTTTGACCATGTCAAACTGCTGCAATTTGCTGTTGCCCCTACGTTTCCAAATTATGGGGATGCACAGGAATCCACAGTCCTCAAGGGGGGATGAATACCTTCTAATGGCAAGAAACAATTGCCATGTTGTTTCAAAACTTGGAATATAAATATTAAACCTAAAAGAAAATTCACCTAAAATTTAATTCAATTAAAAATTTAATAAAGTTTAAATTGAAGCAAAATAAAACAAAAGTAGCCAAAATAAATTTTATAATCATTACAGCAAGCTTGTATAACATGAAGTAATCATGCTCTATAGTTTTGAAAACATTGTCTACTTTTTGGAATAAGCTTTTTGATCAACTAAACCTATTGATTTTGACTCATAAACAATTCTCAATAACACACAAAGAAGGAGTTTCAAGAAGCACTATAAATGTCTTCAAATCTCATATGTGTGCCCTTTAAAACATGTATCACAGGTTCTTTTCAACCACTTCACTAATATTAAAGGCATCTTCAAATCTAGTCTTATTCTTGTACCCTTTAAAACATGTATCAAAGGTTCTTTTCAACCATTTCACTCATATCAAAGGCATCTTCAAATCTAGTCTCATCCTTGCGGAGCTTCATTGCTTAAAGCACGGATCCAAGGTTCTTTCAATCACTTCATTCATATCAAAGGCATCTTCAAATCTAGTCTCATTCTTGCGGAGCTTCATTGCTTAAAGCACGGATCCAAGGTTCTTTCAATCACTTCACTCATATCAAAAGCAATTTCAAATCTTCCCATCTCTGTGCAATTTAATTGCTTGAAGCATATCTCAAAGGTTCTTTCAATTACTTGTACTCATGTCAAAAGTTATTTTCAACGGATATCAAGAGAGCCAGTGGACATTGGTCCTTTTCAATTCGTCATAACGTGTGTTCGTAGGTACTTGGTCCTTTTCATTCCCATACAACGTGTGTTAGTAGGTACCAGTTTTAGGTACTCTACTGATTTTAGGTATCAGTGTCCATTTTAGGTACGCATATTGGTTTTAGGTACTAGTATCCGTTCTAGGTACAATATTGGTTTTAGTGTCTAATCTTCGCATGTACTAACTAAGTGGCAGCCATGATGGAGATGCAAGAAAGCGACAACGTCGTGGTGACACAATATCTACTAATCAATTCAAGATATGATTCCTACTAATTCACTAGTGAGACAACACCCACTCATATAGAAGACCCTATATTTATGCTATGTGACAATTTTCACCAATTCATCACCAATTTGTATTCGTAGAATTCATTTGAAGGTTTAGAATGTGACCCAAAAAGTGTGACATTTGAATTGTAGCACGGATAGGGGCTCCTACCTTAACTAAGTATTAAATGCCATAGGGTTTGAAAAAAAGTAATTCTAAAGTAAAAGTAATTTCCAAAATTTTAGGGAAATTATTTTCCAAAAATAACATGTATATATAGTGAAGAAAATTATATATTTAAATATATGCCAAACTTTATTCTTTGGAAAAAATAAATATTTGCCTGTCCTTCACTTCACTTATTAAATTACGGTAACCAACAAAGATAATATTAATAGTGTGTCTCCAAAACAAATCATCAAACCCTATCTCTGAGTCACTCCAATATCCTACTTTGGGTTGACCATAACTTACTTATTACTACAATAGTGAGTGCGACACACTAAACCGAAGCACCTGGCTTACAGACAAGTTTCGTTCGTCCTCTGCTCGCCATCTTCGTCGACTTCTAGTCCCTCGTCGTCACCTTCGTCCTGGGTTGCTGGACTTCTCGTAGACGTCTAGTCCTCCGTCGTCATCTTCGTCCTGGATTGCTGGACTTCTCGTCGTCGCCTTCGTCTTGGATAGGGGAAGAACGAAACCAAACCCGAGCAAACGAGCGAGACGACGACAAGCCAGTAGTGGAGGTCCGGAGGCTTGCCAGTCACAACATGGCGGTGGTGTCGATGCTCGTTTCCATGAGAGAATTCCTTGTGTCCGCTACTGCGAATCTGCACGGGGGGTGAACAGCCAAGTGCGAAACACTCGCTGTGGCTTTGCAACTTATTTTATTCTCCCATCGGAGCGGGTGTGACCTAAAGTGATCACGTGATTTTTTTGACCGTCTGGGGGGGAGGGGTTTGGCGATGGTAGGGTTTGGTGCTATCATCAGCCTGCGTTTCTGATTTTCTCGTGCTCCGTGAAAAGGCTTGAGTGGTGGAGGTCACAGGTCCGCGCGATGAATGACGATGACGATTTCGGGGATCTGTATGCGGCGGATGTGGGAGGGGGCGGGACAGGCACTTTGTACGAGGTCACGAAAGAGGTGATTGAGGAGCCAAGGCGATTCGGCAACGATGAGGAGGACGAGGACGAGGACGAGGAGGAGAAGGAGGACGAGGAGGAGCTTCTGTATGGCACGTCCTCGGCGTCGACCGTGGTGGCAGCAGCAGCAGTAGCAGCAGCCCCGGTGACGGCGGCTGTTGTTGCTGTCGGATTGGGAGTGGCGGCAGGGTTTGAGGTTGGAGGGAAGGAGGTGGAGAACGAGGAGACTTTTCTCTACGGGGAGCTTTATGGCAGTACACCAACAGCAACCACGACGACAACGACAACAACGAAGAGTGATGATGCTCGAAGTAGCGCCTTGCAATCCGGGGGTGCAGCTGGAATTAGGAATGGAAATTTGTATTCGAGCCCTTTTACCAAGAGTTTGGAAAACCCTAGGGGTGTTGGACAGAGTCCAGGCGTCGTGGGATTGCATCAGCAGGTTGTGGCCCCGGGGCTTGCACCGTCAGGTTCCTTTAGGAAAGAGGAGGTGGCAGCAACAGCGATAAGAGGAGACGGTATAGAAGCTGAAGGTGGAGCTATAGAGGAGGATTGGGATAGTGATAGCGATGACGGGCTGCAGATTGTGTTGAACGACGATGCACCTGCGTTTGACAATGTCGAAGGGGATGGAAAGGGTGAATTTTACGAGGGGAGTGATGATGAAGATGAAGAGGATCTTATTATTGTGGCTGGAGATGAACCTCTTGACGGGCAAGAGGATTGGGGGGAGGAAGGAGGGCCCATGTTGGAACCACCTCTTCCAGGTCCTCCGAGTGGAGGTCCGCCTGGAGCTGCCGAGAGGATTCTACCTGGTGAGAGTCGAATTATGTCATCTTTGGATTGGGTTCTAGGGTTTATTGCATTTTGCATTAGGGTTTGATTAGAGCGTGCTATTATTCATTGGTTCTAATTCTAAGTGACTGGTTGTCGAGCTAAGGCTCGAGTGTGAGCTTAATGTCCACTCCAACTTTATCTAGTGATAGCGACTCAAAATTGGTTTTGTGTGTACCTTGAAGGTGCTGGTGGTGATGATCGGGGACCACCGGGTAAGCTCGGTAGCCAAGGGTCTGGCCCTCGCATAGGCTACAGTGGTCAAGGTTACTACAATGCGCAACCTCATCACGCACAGTACAAGGTGGTAGCTTTACTGTATTCCCATTCGTTATTTGATGGCACTGAATTCTTAGGGTAGTATCATTTGGCGATTCGTTCCGTGTATGTATAGCCTCTTTACTCTCAAGCACAAATATGGAGGAACTCTTGAGATCCTCCAATTGAAGGGTGCCAACATGTTGTTAAGTAGATTAGAACTGAAGTTATATTCCTTCACGTGAGTTGACTTCATGCATGTAAAATGAATCCCTTGGTTGAGAGGCAAGCGTAAAAAATGAGTTATCAAACTGTTGGTTCATGTTTTCTGGGATTTAGTTCTTGTTGTTCTCTCTAAGTTCACTATTGGAAGTCGTTACCTTTGTCATGCTCTTGGGCAAATGTGAATTTTGGCTTGATACTAGAGTTGAACGTCGATCGATTTAATTAGATACTGAAGTTCACTCTGCATTTCAGTATGTGAGACCAGGATCGGGAGCAGCTAGTGGACCTGCATCGAGCCAGGCAGGAGAACCGCCAGCTGGGGGGAGAGGTGCAGGCGCCGGCTCTAACTGGGGAGCTGGCAGAGGTAGCGATGGGGGAAGGGGGGATTGGTCAGGCAGGGGACGTGGTAATTCTAATTCTCAACGAGGATCGCAAGGTGGTTCTGGGCCATGGGGCGCATCAGGTGGTCGCGGGTACTCAAGTGGCTTGGAATTCAATCTGCCTCCAACCAAGTATGCTATCGATAACTAACAACCACTGTGTTTTACCACTGAGTTATTTGGAGATTATTAGATATTTGTGAAAATTTCCGAAGGTCAGTTCTTATGCATTGATTATGTTGGTGGTCAAGACCCTAGTCGCAGGTGGTGTCTTACGCATAGTATATGGCTCCTGGAAAGTGCCCTCTATTTTTCGAACTATTCTCATAGCGTGATTTCATGAGTGAATCACTTTTTCATTCGCTATGTTGGTTACGATTCTAACGAGTGATAAGGGTTACAGGACAGTATTCGATATTGATCTTGATACTCTGGATGAGAAGTCCTGGCAACGCCCTGGTGCAGATGTTACTGACTTCTTCAATTTTGGATTCAGTGAGACTAGTTGGAAACAATATTGCCAACAACTGGTATGCTTGTCTACTCCTTTGAATTTGCATGTTTCCGCTGTTTCTTCTCAATCTCATGAATGGTCTGCATTTGATTGTCCTCATTTTCTTTTCAATGGAGTATCGGGTTCAATTCGTCACCGCCGGCCTTAGGTGTATCTGTTGTCTAGTGATGTTATATCGCGGGAGTGACTCGGTCTGGAGAGCTGCCTAATAGTTGGGCTTGTATTACTCCATTCGATCAGAACTCGTTTAACCTTTAAGTGCTCCGACGTCCATATTCTGGACGATGAACAGAGGGCTAGGAGGCGCTGTTTAATCCAACTAACTTCTCATGCATCCAATGTAACACTTGAATCTTGGAAAGACGACCTTTCTTAATGACCAATTTCATGATATTGCAGTAAATGATATTTCTGTAGAAAGATATAAGCAAAAATGTGCCGAAATTTGAAAAAGGATCGAGGCGTTAAGGGGTTAATAGAAGTCTTTTTCAGATAAAAAGATATTGGATTTGGAAAGGAACTGTATTTGTGTGTGCAATTTTTTGTGTTTATCTAGGTTTATTTTGCGGGTTGAGTACCAAATGTAGATATTTATGCCTCTTTTGCTGTCTTTTGAGTTGACCAGCGAATTCTTTTGGGACTTGGCTCTTGCAGGCTCAGTTACGACTAGAAGCGACAATGCAGAGTAAAATTCGAGTCTACGAAAGTGGTCGCTCAGAGCAGGTATGTCTGCAGTCACCTAGCTTTAAAGTTACCCCCCACTGCCATTTCTCCCGCTTCCAAACTTTTGTTCTTCCACTTTATGCCACTTTGAGTCAACAGTCTGTAACTGCGCCATCCTGACATAGGAGTCAAATGCTGTTGAGTATTAGTGTTGTCCACATTAGTTAATCAAATCTTTGTATTTTAAACATGTAGTATTCGTTCAGATGCACAATACATCCTGTAGAGTACTTGCTGAGATTCAAACTTTTGAGCATTGATATGCATCTACATTGAATCCATCAAAGGGCATTTCTTTATAGCTATACTCAGAACGGGTATATGTCATTCGACAATTCGATAAACTAATTAGAGTTCATGAGTGTGACAGGAATATGATCCAGACTTGCCGCCAGAGCTCATGGCAGCCCAAGGTCTGCAAGATGCGCCTGGTGAGTATGGTAACGTCCATCAGCGTCAGTCCGACCACGGTGGTCAATCAGGAGGTGGGCGTGGGCGTGGAGCAGGAAGAGGCCGCCCTGTCATGGTAAAGATCTCAGCAACTGCTGCATCGTTGTTGAATATTCCTTGCATAATTTCTTCTTCAAATAGGAGAGGCAGCATCCTGCCACTGGGATATATCCACCTTTCGTGAGTGACGGTTTGACAAACTGTATGCTTCTAGTTAGCAAGGCTGTTAACCCTTTGTTTTTGCAGCCTACAGGACGGGCAATACAGGTTGAAGGGGGAGGAGGGGAACGTCGCCCTTCTGCTGACATTCGTAGGCAGAGAACGCGTGATTCTGATGCTGTGATTCAGGTGAGATTGCTATGAATCTCCTATGACTTAGGTGACAATTATTTATAGATTTGTGAATATGGTCTATATGTTAAGTGACATATGACGGAGCTAGAGCATATATGTCGCAGCTAGAATGGACAATGGACTATTCAAGTTTACGCTTGGTTGGTGAAGGGGCTAATGCTTTGTGGTTACGTTGCCTTGCCTTGCCTGAGAGTTTTAAGTTGAAGTTATATTTCAGTCCCCTAAACCACATTTGTTGTACGTATGATGGTTAGATTGTCTTGCAAGATGCCTCTGAGGATGAGCCAGAAGCACCAGCAATTGATTACGAAAAGGAGTATACAGAGGATGAGGCAAAAGGTGGAAAACCCATGGAACGTTATGGAAATTACCATCATGAAGAGGATATCCGTGATTTTGGACCTGGGGGACCGGGACCATGGATGGATTACTATCCCTATCATGAGCATTGGGAAGGAAATATGATGGAAATGCCGGGCGAGCCCATGCATGGTCACATGCGTCCAGGTATGGGTGTTGAAGGACATGGACCCTTTCCTATGGGTCCTGGCATGCCCATGCGTCCGCCTGGTGCTGGACCCGACTTTGGCATGTTTCCTGGTCCTTTTGGAATGCCACCATATGAGAGGTATTGCGCAGCTCCGAAAAATATCTTATATTGTTGTTGTATAGGCCGCACAGTTCAGGACTTTCTAAAGGAATGAATGAATCATTAAATGCATATAAATATCCAGATTTCTTTGTAGATGTTAAGACTGCAATACATTCTAATTCGTTTTGTTTTTTCTCAGAGGTGGAGTTGGAAGGCCTCCTATGTATGGGGGACCACGAGTTGGGCCGGGACCAATGCCTGGGCCAGATGGTTTTCCCCCTGACCATTTTGCTATGCAACCGCCCCCTGTTGCATTCACAGAACCTCCACGGTAATTGACAATAGCTCTTGGAGTTTCATGAAATTTGTACTGTGTTCAGTATGTGTTTAGGACCAATATCTGTATTGTCTTGCATGCGTGTATTGCATTGTAATTAACTTGGTAAGCGGGACTTCTATCATTACTGAGCTTGGTCACGAAGATGATAATATGTGAAGTTTATTTATCCATTTTTTGGTTGAGATGAATAGGCGCAGAACGCCTCCAGGATTGGCACACCAAAGTCGTGCGGTTCCACATTCCGGTGGTGACTGGGAGGAAGAGCTAAGCAATGGGAGCGGTGCAAATCGGTCAGGCCATGAACATCATGGCGCTCATGGGAATAGGGATCGTGAGAGTCTCAGTCGAGAGTATGATGCTGATACCAAGGTGGCTGGTCGGAGGTCTCGGTCTTTACTCGCTGAGAAGGGTCCTGATGACCCTCCCCTTGAGCAGCTGTCTGGAGGCCGAAAGAGGTCTAAGTCTAAAGAGGATTACACTGAAGGTGAAGAGTTGGGCGAACAAATAAGACCTGTTAAGAGAATGAAGATGGTTGCTTCTACTGCAAGGCGAGGTGATTCGTCAGGGTCGTCATCCTCTGACGAAAATTCAGACTCAAGTTTGGACAATTTCAAGGAACCTGCACCTGCTAGATTGAAAGATATCGATCACTACCAGAAAGTACCTAGGCATAACGAAGCATCAGAGCATCTTAATTATAGGAGCGATTCTGGATCTAGGAGACGGCCTGCGGACACTAAGGAACGAGACGATTTACACAGAAGAGAGCGCTCACAGGGTCATCGTGGAAAAGATGAGCCCGCATATGATCGCAAGAGTCGTGAGGACAGAGAAAGACGGGATTACGATGAAGCTCGAAGACGGGACAGAGCGGAAGAAAGGAATGACGAAGCTAGAAAACGTGGAAGACCCGATGGAAGAGATTATAGGGATGGTTATCACAGGGAGAGGGAAGAGTCGAGCCGAAAAAGAGAGACAGAGGAGTCCGGACATTGGCAAAGGTCAGGGGACCCTCAAAAGTCGTGGGTGGATGAGAAGAAGCACGAGGAACGCTCTCGGCATGGAGACCGTAGAGAGAAAGATACAAGACCTTATGACAGAGATCGGGCGAGGAGTCGAGGACGAGAAGAAACGAGGTCACATCAGAGAGAAGGAAATCGTTCCCGTGAGGATGTATCCAGGATAGATCACGAAGAGGATCGAAGTAAAGAGTTGTATCGACGGGATGATCGATTGGATGAACGGCGGGATGACACGCGCTCAAGGGGAGGCGATCGAGTCGAGGAAAGTAGAGAACGGGAACTGAGAAGCCGTCGGCACATGTGAGATTGCTACAGAACTCTTATGCTGAAGCAGGAGGGAATAATGTTGTGCAGCTTGATTTTTGAGACTTAGTATTGGTTTCTATCTGTGTCTCCTTTTAATTAGACAAGGTTCTGATCTCCTGGAGTTGATCATAGTTTGATTGTATAGTTTGCAATGCAGAAAGACAATGGTTTTAACGTCCACGATAGTTTTGAATGTGACTTGTAATGTTTTTGGCTCTTGTATTTGACTCTTTCGGATGGTGGTGTAGGGAGGACAGGCATAGAGAAAGCGAGGATAGAAGAAAAGGCGAGGACCGGAGCACGAGGTCTGAGTCCATTCGAAAATTGTTGGTGAATGGGCGGGAGACGGGGGATGACGCTCGTCTGCAGATCCGAAGTAGGCGCGATGGATCAGAGGAGAGGGAAGCTGATGTTGTTCGTAATGGAACTTCACTTGCGAAGGAGAGAGGCCGTGACCATGCGTATGATGAGCGCAGGAGTCAGAGAGACAGTGGCCGGTTGAGTTCTCATTACGACGATGAAAATAGGAGAGATCATAAGGACAGTTATCATACAAGTTTGCAGTATGACAAAGTAAGGGACTGTCTTTCACCTTTTCAGGTGTATTAATTCTTCATTGTTGATTGGATTAACTCCTTTTTTTCCTTTCGTGCGCATGCTAATCGTTTTGGTATACCAGGAGCATGTGTCAGAGCGTGTGGATGCTCGTAATTCTTTGCGATCAAAAAGACCACAGCCAGCGAGTCGAAGGTTAGAGAACGAAGATGTGTCTGGTGCTTATTCCACAAAAATAGAGCAGAGGCAGTCTGCCGTAGACGAAGTCAGTTCAGGGGAAGAGGATGGCCATGAGAGACGAGGCCGGACCAAGATCGAACGATGGAACAGTCGAAAGGAAAGAGACATTATACCTGCAGCAGCAGCCGAGGAGAAGAGGCACAGACGACCTCATGCTCGGGAGGTTGATGTGTTGAGTGAAGCACCAAACACTGACCAGCACACAAGCGAAAAGCGGCAGGTGTGATATGGGTGCTTCTCTTGTCGAATATTAATTGAACGAATGAGGGCAGTTGTACCAATTTCTATACATGATGGAATGCGGGATAGCCTGATTGGAGTTTGTTATGTAATTCATCCTACGAGGAGAATTTTTATTGCCAGTCTGATCGAAGTCTCTAATCAACAAGGTGGTGTAGAATATATTTATTTACACCCGTGCGCACACACTTGACTGTTGGTAAATGCAGAACTCGTTTGATTTTGTTTTCGGGCGCTATAGTTGAAGGGTCCCGATAGCTGATCTGCACTTGGGTGGTTTTAATCATATCGAAAGTCTCTCGGTTTGAACCGGGTACCTGAATTCGTCGAATTTTTTCTTTCCAGGACCAGGGAAGACATGAGAATCATCATCAGGATGTAGAGCAAAACTTCAGAAGTGAGTCCAGAGACCGGCAGCACAGTAGCAGTGCTGCGAAACGGTACCCAGCTGATAACGAAGGTGAAGAAGATGCTTTCAAGGTGAAGGAGCTTCGAAGCGGCGTGGTTGCAACGAAGGGAAGTCGACACAGGGAGTCGTCCTTGCAAAACCACGGTCATCGGCAGTCTGGTGAGGACAGTCGTGTTCAGCAGCAGCAGCTTCCCGACGCAGAAGTGACAGCCAAGCTCGAACGTCGGAAAGAGCGCTTCGGCTCAAAAGCGAGGCTCAAAAAGTCAGTCGAGGAGGAGATGGGCAGCCGAGATGAGCCCTACGTTAGTGTGGATCCTGTGCAGGCTGACCCTGTGGAGGTGAAGCAAGAAAGGCCAGCTCGGAAACGGCGATGGGCTGCCAGTGGCTAATCCCCCCGTTGAGTGGATTTTCTTTGGTTTGTAGGATTATTACTTCGGTCTCCTACTTGGAGTACTTTGGAGTGTTAGGAGTTCTCTGCATATAAAAGTGTAATGCCCGTGAGAGGTGGTGGGCATGCGTGGCTACCACCACATGAAGTCCAACCGGTGTTCCTTCAAAAGCGTTGAGCTTTTCTGAGCGACCAATCCCCTTGAATAATTGAAAGCGTGACGCCTCAGTAACAACGCAAGGCCACGAAGCCGGACGCATTTGTGCAGTAGGTCAAACCCGGTAATTTTCTAAACAACATTGCATTGAACGTTGTTTGTAGAGTTGCCGTGGGTTTTACCCAGTACGTGAAGATGTTGCTGTGGCCGCCCTAATGCAATGCTTTGGCCCTGGCGCTTCCTATCCTCATGGAAGGCCTGCTTTTTGGACCTGTGCGGTCACGTCTTTCCAGCTCTTTCTAGGAATTTTTTCCTAGTTTCAGATCATATTCTGTGATGGAGTTCGCTCAATCAATTTCACTGTAAATTTTGATGCAAGAGCTTGGCAATTAGTGTTGTAGCGCCGACCTCGTTTGCCAATTTGACGAGGTCAAACAGGGACTTCAACGCAGTTGAACACAATATATATATTGATTCTTAGTGGTTAATGTACATTTGTGGTTAATGAAGGTAGCCCTAATCTGCTGCTGGAAGATATATAGACCATGCAGTAGAGATCAACATGGAAGGTGGTATGTCTTCAACGTCCACTGCCCATGTTTAGAATCCTCCCTCATTTGGGGTGCCCTCTGCAATTGTTGTGGGGATCCTGTACTGTATTGTACTGGAAATACGTTTCTTAGAGAAAAGGTTCTTGATCCATTTTAGAGCATATGGGTAGAACAACTTTAGATTCCACTAAAAATGAAGCAACAAGCTTGAGATTGTTTGAAATTCTACGCCTGAAATTGCTTGAAATTGGTGCTGACTTCCTTCTTTGCTTGCTCTACCCCAGTTTCTGCTATATTGAATTTACACTCCCCTGCTTATTTATCTTATTAGTGATGGTGTAATTTTAGTGACTGCAAAATTAGAAGAGGTTTTTGTAGCAGCCTTCACTTTGAAAAGTAGGAATACTGTGTTTAGGGTTTTCTATAGGAACTGCTGTTCAAGCGGTGACCTTTGTTCTGATAGAATAGGGTTTGGGTTTGCCACTCTGCACTGATGTTCTGCCAGCAATAATTTATTGTATATCCAAGAGTGTGGTAAGGTAGGTGGACCCCAAGACTACTTGGAATCTCCCATCCATGCTCTTGAAAATTTTAAGAAAAAAATGATTTCATTAGGATTGGGCAATATAGAAAGAAAAACCTTGGTTTACAAGTACTCGTTGGTCAATGTGGAAATCAGGCTTTTGATACCATGTGAATCATTTGCTTACAAGTACTCATTGGAGGTCAAACTGTTGTGTAAGATCTTCCATGTTCATACAAAATTTCAAAAATGAACATTTGTACTTTTGTCCTATATAGAAGGATTATCTACTATCCATTGGATACTTAGTGTCAGTGGTGTCCTTCTAGGGTTAACATTGTATATAGAAGGATTATCTACTATCCATTGGATATTTAGTGTTAGTGCCGTCCTTCTAGGGTTAACATTATATATAGAAGGATTATCTACTACCCATTGGATACTTAGTGTCAGTGCCATCCTTCTAGGATTAACATTGTATAATTGACCAAACAATAGTCCTTTTGTCCTGCCGTCCTTCTAGGGTTAACATTGTATATAGAAGGATTATCTACTACCCATTGGATACTTAGTGTTAGTGCCATCCTTCTAGGATTAACATTGTATAATTGACCAAACAATAGTCCTTTTGTCCTACATATAAGGATTATCTGTCATCTATTGTCAGTGCCATCTTTCTAGGGTTAACATTATCTACTATCCATTGGATACTCAGTGTGAGTGTCGTCCTTCTTGGATAAATATTGTATAATTGACTAGACAAATGGGCAATTTCGTTAAAATGGCGCCATTCCGCTATTTTTGGCAGTTTTCACAGTTCAGAGCGGGTGGTCTAAAATGTACAACTGTCTTAGATGTTTGAAATCTATACCTTTTCTAGATTTCTGAAATCTACTCATATCCTAGATGTCACTTTAAAAATCCAAACCCTGAAATCTGAAATCTATATATGTCTTAGACATCTAAAATCTATATAAACCAAAGATTTCTAAAATCTACAAATGTACTAGATGTTACTTTTACAGTTCAGACTGGGCGATCTGAAAATGGCACATGGAATACCGCCATTTTAACGAAATTGCCCATACAATGGTCTTTTTGTCCTATATATAAGTGCCGTCTTCTAGGGTTAATATTGTATAATTGACTAGGCAATGGTCCTTTTGTCCTATATATAAGGATTATCTGTCATCCATTGGATACTTAGTGTCAATGTCGTCCTTTTAGAGTTATGTCCTTCTAGAGTTAACATTGTGTAATCGGGCAAGGATTCCATCTCTGTTAGAAAGATATTATGCTTTGCTAGACACCTAAGGAAGACTTACGAGTTAAATCAAGGATTGGGGTTGGTTGAGAATCCATACAAGACAATTTTGTTCATGTGTAGGAGCTTATTATTTCCCACATATGATAAAATTTAGAAAAATTCAATTCATATAGGCAATCAAGGACTCAAAAATAGTGAAGAGAGGTTGAAAATATGAAATTGACTAATTATAAACTATAGGGTAAAGTTTCACTCATTTATTCACAAATTTAATTAATTCAAAGTTTGTACTCCTTAGGTCCTCAAGATTGCATGAGATCTTAGTAGCCTTACAGAGTTAATTACACCAGTAATATAACTTCATTTTTTATATTATGAACAATGATATATCTTGCAACATTGTTGGATGGAAACTTCATTGATTTGTCTTGTTAGTGAGTGCAAAAATTTAGTGTCTCCTATAATACTAAATGATATTGATAAAATCACTTTAATTAGTTGTCTTAGGATGAAGCTTAAGGTTTCACTTTTTCAATAGGATAAAGAATTTTCAAATATACAACCATAAATTATGGTGTTGTGTTTAGTAGGAATGGTGGATCTACAATGCCCATTAATCCCTGACATCTAAAACAGGTGTTTTGGAAGAAGAAAAGTCCAAAATTGTCAATTTCTTATGCATTTTTCAAAATAAAAGATTAAGTTTTTTTTTAATTACAAATATACGAAAGTGTATCAAATAAATAGGTAAGGCAATGTGGGGGAAATTTTCATCCTATTTGACTTTGTGGATACAAATATTATTGTAATATTTGAAGTGCAAAAAAACTTTTTTTCATTTTTGTGAAAGAGGTGTAGTAGACTTCCAACCCTCTTGAAATTAAAAAAAAATTGTACACAAAAATGACAATTTTGACCATTCATAACTTCATAAGTACTAGTGTATCATGTGTTTGGTTGCTATAGCCAAAATAAAAATAAAAGTACTTTTCTAATTCATAAAAACTTCAAAATATGGTGAGATCCTTGGAACTATGCATCTACTAGTCATGTTCTAGTAGCATTGGAAAGCTCTGGGTGCGTGCACTTTGTTTCATGGCATTTGGACTTGCAGTGTGAAAGTTATGGATTTTTTAGTTATTTTTGGATCTTAAATTGGGCTGAATTATACAAAATTATAGATCTTTTGGACAATACATCACTTAGTCGTGTTTTGGATACCTCTAGAAAGCTCTCTACAAGGAAGGGTGCATAAACTTCATTTTGTGGTGTTTGGACTTGTAGTGTGAAAGTTATAGATTTTCGGGGGTTATCTTAATTTAAGCTAAATTATGTTTCTTTTAAACCATGTGTTAGTTTGTTGCATTTTTAGTAACAATATTAAATTTTCCGTGAGTAGGGATGCAAAAACTTTGTTTCATGGTGTTTGGACCTAAAGTGCAAAAATTATGGAATTTTGAGTTATTTTTAAAATTTTAAGATATAACGAAATTCTCTTTTTCTTTAAGATTATTGGGAGGTCATTACCTTTTATTCTGGGCCAACAACACAAGGCTACACTAGTAACTATGAAGATATGAAATTTAGAGATTTTACCTTTAAAATTTAGAAGTATAATTAGACAAAAAGTAAAAGCAATATCATGCAAAAATAAAATAAAATAGAACAAATTTCAATGACATTATGTTTTTAGTATAAATAAATAATAAAATATAAAGAATTAATAATATATTGAATTAAATATACATCAACATTTATTTGGATGAATATTTTGTTTCTCTTTGTGATTTGCTAAAGCAAATGTTCTCAAAACTATTAACCCCTTAACGCCTCAATCCTTTTTCAAAATTTGGCACATTTTTGCTTATATCTTTGTATAGTAATACCATTTACCAAAATTTCATGAAATTAGGCATAAAAGAAGGATGTCCTTTCAAGATTCAAATATTACATTGGATGAATGAGAAGGTAATTAGATGAAATAGCGCCTACAAGCCCTCTGTTCATCGTCTAGAATATGGACGTTGGAGCGCTTAAGGGTTAAATGACTTATTTAAATTCTTTTTCCATTCAACTAATTTCTATAAGAAATTAGGTGTACTTAAGTTTTGATTGAG
Organism: Rhytidiadelphus loreus; assembly: GCA_947034895.1. Taxonomy (NCBI): domain Eukaryota; kingdom Viridiplantae; phylum Streptophyta; class Bryopsida; order Hypnales; family Hylocomiaceae; genus Rhytidiadelphus; species Rhytidiadelphus loreus. Next base: position 32,569,243 of record OX344761.1, read on the forward strand.
ATTCAATTGAGGTTTAAACTTTCATCATTTTTTTCCCTTTTATTGCCATTTTTCTAATTTAATTATTTTTTGGGTCTACTCCATAAGGTAAAACAACCCATTGTAGTCACAATTAGGAGTTTGACCTCATTTTGTTGAAATTTTTCAATTTTTTTCTACATAAAGAAAGGTGTGAGAAATAGTCAGAGCAATTGAAATTATTATTTTTTTTTTTAAAGTATGAATTTGCTATGAATTTTTGAAGTATTTATTGCATCATAGTCCAAAAGAGACTATAGAATACCCTAAAAAGCTAAAACAAACCAAATCTGAATCCATGATGCTCATCTTGTTCATCTAAAGCAATCATAATATTTTCTAACATGGAAGGCCAAAAAAGTCAATTTTTACAATGAATTCACAATGAAGTTCCTAATGAAGTTCCTAATCACTCTATTACTATCATGTAAGACACACTACTATCAAGGTCATATATGAAAATTTTAGGATTTAAAAACAATGTATGTGTAAAAAAAAATCATGAAAATTAAAGCAAAATATTTTTTGTAAGATTCCTAAGACTTTTTAACAATGTAGATGTGTTGGACTTTTGAGCTCCATAACTCAAATTTCCTTTCATTAAATAGTAGAATGGTAGTCTTAGGGCACCAAGGGATAGTATTAGAACATGGTGTCAAAGACCCACATTGGCACTAGGCTAGTGCCAACATGGACCTTGGGCACCATATATACTCTAGCACTATTCCTTAGTGTCTAGATACCATCCTTTCTACTAGTGTTTGGACAGAATATTTAGGAATTGCAAATTTGAGAAAAGTCTCAAATTAAGAAGAAGTATGCAAATTTTCAATGAAAAATCATGTTGTGCTCCTTCAACCCAAATGGGTCCTTACCCCATTTTATTTTTTCCAATTGTTTGTTTGTTTTTCCCAATCTCTCCAAAACATGAGGAAAAAAAACTAAAACCTAATATATAATTTTAGACGCCTAAATTTATTAAAACCCATTTTGACTTGTAAGGAACTAGTGGGTAAATATACTAAGTTTTCATTAAAATAAATTGAAAGGACTTCACATGTCATTAATACTTTACATTTTCAAAATATGAAAGAAATTTGTTCTACTAAAGTGTGAAGTCTTATACATACAAAAGGGGATGTAAAATAACCCCAATAAAGAATGACAAGGGATCAAAATCTCATTAACTCCTAAAGGCCCATGACTTTGGGACAAAATACAAATGTATTAAAAAAAAAATCATTAGAAGGGATTTGAGGCCAATAGAAGACCATTTCAAGCTTGATCCCTTCACTATTCTCCTCGTAATGAAGGAACAATTAGCTATCAAAAAAAAAAAAAATGAAAAAATACAAAAAAAAAAATGAAAAATAAAAAAATTTGAAAAATTATGTGGCAGCCTTTTGGCCACATAGGACTGCTGCAATGTTGCTACAACAATTTAGTTCGCTTGTTCTCATTGCATGATAAGTCATGGTCTTCTTGACCCCTCAGATTTCATCTAACGTCTATGACTTCATTGAAGTTTACTTCAAAGAAGACAATACTGAATATTAGGGGTAGAAAGTTTTTGTATTTTCAAAATCCCAAAAATATTTTTAGATTTTCTTCAAATAAAATTTAAGGATTTAACTTCAAAAATTTGCCAAAAATGCAATTTTTTTCTTTAAAATTTAAAGATTTTTATAATTGGCCAAAATTCCGGTTTCAATTAATTTGTGAAAAAAATCATGAAATTAAACAATGAAAATATCAACAATGAAAATATCAACACATTTTCTACATAATATCTTTACAACAATAGGCAAATACTAAACACTTTGTACTATTTTCTGAATGGTTTTTTTACCTTGGCAGTTTGAAAATGTAACTTTTTCATCAAAATAAGTTTTTTTCTATTCCAAAATGTTGCTCGAAATCATACAAGAACCACAAAATAGTTGATTGGGCCTTTAGGAGAATAGCCTATAATATATGCAAGATCCTCTATTTTGCATGTGATACAAAAAGTTGGATGTTGCATAAGGTGGTTACATCCAAAATGGCAAAATCGCACCTTAGCTAAAATTGCCATCATTACTTTGTCCCAAATCAACCATTCAACAAGTGTGCCCTATGCCAAAATAAAAAATAATAATAATTCCAATTTTTTAATTCATTAAAACTTTGAAATTCAATAACTTTCACATTATAGTGTAAGAGGTTGTGTTCTTGCTACAAATTGAAAGTTTTATGCACAAAGGAGTGCAAGGGATTTGTTTTGTGGCATTTGGACATGCCATGTGAAAGTTATATTTTTCTAAAATAAAAGGTAATTTAATTCAATTTTTTAATTACAAAAATTCATAACTTTCATACCATTAGTGATCCCAAAATGGGTTTAGGATAATTAGTCAAATGTTCATTTTTGGAAGATTTTTTTTGAATTTACACTAAGGGCATGCATTGTAGCCCAAATCTCACATGTTGAAAAAATCCATAATGGAGTCATTCCCTAGGTGTCTACTATAGGATCATCTGTCCACAATGGATTGTTTTACTTTAGATGTATTTTCAACTGCTTTTGGATTGAAGATTCACACTTATTAAGCTAGTTCATTTAATAGTTTTTAATGAAAAAATACAACTTCAATCATTTGAAATTCTTCAATTGTAAATAAGATGCCACATTTAACTACTTTTGAACTTTTAAAAGTCTAGAATTAATAATAGCTATCGAGAGAAAAACAGATGGTCATCGAGAGATAATCTAAAACATCAGGAAACCAATATAAAACATTCGGAGATCTTTACAAACATCGGGAATCTCCTGTTGTTTTTATTCAGAGATCTTTGAATATTTAATCCAAAATTCATTGAATAGTCCAGAAGTAGTTAAATGTGGCATTAACCCTTAAAGGACCGTCACTATATTTTCACCAAAAACGCTCCAAAACTGCCATTTCTAATACAAGTACCAAAATTCTGAAAAAAAACTTTTTTGGCATATCTAACCATAGGATCTTGTATTATATAGTATCAAAAACATGTGGTAAAAATTTTAGACATTTCCACTGGGGAGATTGCAAGATATAAGCATTCAAATTAACTAAAATCATTTATTTGACCCTACAAAAAGTAGGGCAGCTGCACTTCACAAGCTCACATTTCTATGAAAAAATGACCTAAATGGTGGTGCTTCTTTGGATTTGTTTTCCTAGACAAGTTGGCCACATGCTTGAAAAATTTCAGATCATTTGGAATATTACAACATATAGGAAAAAAATAGTAAGTAGGTAATAATAGAGAATGATTAAAAATACTAAATTATTTACAATTTAAATATGGAATTGGAAATTTCCAATCCCAATGGTTGAAATGTTATAATAATGTATCTACATCCTACAATTTTATTTTTGTCCAAAAATATTGAAAATTGGGTAAGATAAAGGATTTCAAAGTTTATTTTAGAGTAGAAAATCCAAAACTGCCCGCAAACAAAAAATCCTCATAACTTTTGACTCATTGATCAAAATGGAATGATTCAAAGCTTTTTGTGTATATAAAACTCTAGAAAATAAATTTTAAATTTTTTTTTAAAAAAAAAGTGATTTTTTCTGATCTGCCCAAACTGCCTTGTTACGAAAAAAAGTAACATATTAGGCTATAACTTTTGACTCGTATTTCCAAATGTCATGAAATTTGGTGCATATGAAAGATACTCCTCGTCCCCACGTTCTATTAAAATTTCAGCATAAAATATGCAAATCTCCAAAATCATGCACCTGCCCAAAATTTCTATACAGCCAAAAAACACTGTCCGGTCCTTTAGGGGTTAAGTTATTTCAAGATGAAGATTATAGTCAAAATTCTTTCCCATAGATTTTTTGGTGTTGAAGAGGTAAATGCAACAACTATCAAACAATTGAAAAAAAGGCCAATGGAAGTAATTAGACTTCTGATAGACTACCAATATATTATTTTTAATGGAAGATGGCTTCAAAATGAAATATTCTCTTTACAAGATTGTAACATCAAAAAAGATAGTCTTATATACCTATCAATTCTTCAAGGAACTTTACATTTTGAGGGATCAAATTATTTTGAAACTAAAGTTGACACAAAGGAAGATTCTATTGAAGGTAGTCAAGTATTGATTCTTTTAAAAACAAAAATTCCTATTTGATTTTTCAAGACCACGAAATATAGACTCTTACTTTCAATGAATTAGAAGTATTAGAAGCAAGAAGAAGACCAATATAACAAGAATGAGAACAAAGAATAGGAAGAGAAGAGGGAAGAAGAAATACCAGAAGATAAAAAAGAAAAAGAAAAGCTTGTTGTTTTTTTAGTAAAGTCATTGTAAATTGAGAGTTTCTTTGATTGAGATGCTTACCCATGTTTTCACTGTAAATTCAAATAAACTTTTAGACATCATTTCAAATTTCTAAGACCATATATACTACACAAGTATAAAATATTAAAGTGTTTTAAGAAAAATACAATTAGAACAATTTAATGCAATGAAAAAATTGAATTGAAAAATACATTCAAAAATAAATATTTTAAATTTCAGGGCAAGTAGAAAATAGAATGTAGTGTCAAAAAACTCATAAATATATGCATCTATTCAAAAAAATTATTACTTTTGTTTATGAAAACATATGTCTATTGAAAGTTTTAAACTTTTTTATTTTTCAATAAAAAAAATAATGGTTACTTTGAATAGAAATAAAGATTTCATTAGAAATCAGAAAAAAAAATAATGGTTACTTCAAATAGAAATAAAGATTTCATTAGAAATATGAAAAAATTAATGTTGAAAGGATGTTCAAGTGCTTGGAGCATCTTTAGGGCATCTAAAGTAAAGTGTAGATTTTGATTTTTTTCCGTAGTTCTTTTGGTAGAATGAAATAAATTTCTAAGGAATCTAATTTTTTGAAGATATAATGGTTAAAAATAGATATAATTTGTTTGTTTTGTTTTGAGACCTAACTTAGGCAAGGGAAGTGGATTGCTATGAAAATGTGCATACTTCTTCCTATCTTGAGGAATGAAGATGTAATGCTATACTAAAATTTGAAGTCTTTAGATCATTTTTGTAGAGGAATTTGAGTTTGGGGTTTTTGAAAACTTGGCTAAGCTACATTGTTAGAAGCCTAGATAATATTAAAAAAACAATTATTTGACTTTGCATGCTCTTCTCACACACATGCATGGCCTCCAGATCCCAAATTTTTGTATACAACCTTAATACTAGTATATATTGAATTTCAAAGTTTTTACAAATTAAGAAATTATTTTTATTTTATTTTATTATAGTGTGGCAACAACAAGAAATTAAATAGCACCTGAGTGAAATTTAGCCAATTTTGGGATCGCCACATACTGTAGGTCTAAATGCCACAAAACTAGTAAAAATATGACATGTTTAACTACTTCTAGAATATTTAGTGAATTCTAAACAAAACATCTAGAGATCTCCAAATAATAACACCAAAAGATATTATGATGTTTGTATAAATCTCTTAGTACACATCTCCCAATGTTTTGTATTGATCTCTTGATGTTTTACCTAGATCTTTTGATGTTTTGCATTATCTCCTAATGATCGTTTTTTTTCTCCCAACAACCATTACTAATTCTAGACTTTCTAAAGTCCAAAAGTATATAAATGTGGTATAAATGAGGGTATAAATAGAAGCTTTATGCACAAAGGAGTGCAAGGGTTTTGTTTCGTGGCATTTGGATTTGTGAAAGTTATATTTTTTCCAAAACAAAAGATAATTTAATTCAATTTTCAATTAATAAAAACTTTGAAATTCCATAACTTTCACATCATAAGTCCAAACGCCATGAAATAAAGTCTTTGCACCCCTCCTTGCAAAGAGCTTTCCAACGGTATTAAAGATATTCTCAAACGCCTCATGGTTTTTTAGATCTTAGTGTATCAAGCAAAACAAAACAAACAACTTAACTTAAATAGACAACAAAGTAGACAAAGATGACTGAAGCACTACACCTCACAAGCCACTTAAAAATATGTCCACCATCTTTTTGTAACTAAACAACTCCCAGTTGATTAGGCATGCTAGCATACAATCTCTTACAATATTCTACACTAATGGAAAAGAAAAACTCTTGTACTTGCCTTCATAATTGAAAAATATGACTAGGAATACTTGAATAGGAGTTTAATTGTTGTTTGAGTGAAGCAACCTATATATGTTCAATGGAGTTTAGATCATGGGATTTTGTAGGCCACTTTAGCTAGAACGCAAAATGGTAGCTTCCCAAACCAATCTTGAACAACCTTTGTTGTATGCACACCAACATTGTCTTTTCAAAATCTTTCACATTGTAGGTCCAAATGCCGTAAAACAAAGCCCATGTATTCCTCATAGAGAGCTTTCTAATTGTATCAAGAATGCAATTGGGAGACAATCCAAGAAATCTCACTATAATTAGCTAACTAACTAACTCATTTAAGATATAGATAGATATAACGTTAGGTTCACTCATGAAAAATTTCAGAAGCAAATATGGAGTCTAGCTTACTCTAAATCATCTTACAATGCAAGAAGATTAAGTAAATTGGTAATATGTACACTAGTTATTTTTTGATGATTTTGCAATGAGAAAAAAATCTATTTGAAATCCAAACAATGAAGTGTTAGAGACAAACATATTCAAGAACTTTGACTTCACAAATTTCTTGAATTACCAAATAAGTTAAGGGCAACATAACTTTTGATCCAGATACCCAAATGAATAAAAGAAATTATATTTCCATGATTGGGTACTTGGATCAAAAGTTATGTTGCCTTCATCGGAATATAATTCATAGGAGTGAATTTTATCTTTCTTCGGCCAATGCAAATTTTTGAATACACTCACATTTAAGATATCTTGTGTGCTTATCACTACTATAAAATTCAGTGACCGAAACAAAAAGATTTCAACACAAATCTGTAGTTTTGGGTTATTTTCGGCGCGTTGTTTTGGCCAAAAATCAACACAAATCTATTCATTTTTTCTGTTGTTTTGGCCAAATCTAAGATATTTTTCTTTAATTTACATTTATTTTTTTATTTTTTTAAATTCAAATTTTTTTTAGCTGCCCGAATTTCTGGTAAGACAAATTTTTTAAGTTGATTGCCTGCCACGTAGGCGGATGCCCCTCACGGGATACGAACCTTGGACCTCGTGGTTGAGGTCCAAGGTTCTTAACCATTATACCATCCATATTCTTTGATGACAATGGAAGATTAAAAATTTATATATTTAGTTCTTTCAATTGTTTTCCATTGGCTTTGTAAAATCAGCAGACTTTGGCGGCCATTTTGGCATAGTAGAACACCTTGTCTCAAAAAAGTTAGGGCTAAGAAAAGTTGGAAATTCAAGCTAAATTTCACCTTCAAAAATCCGTTTGTGATTTTGGGTCTCCAATCAAAAGTTATGGACAAAAATCAGAGAGGATGTTTGAAAATCTCAAAAAAAAGTTTCTAGCTACCCCTCTCTGATTTTTTTCCATAACTTTTGATTGGAGGCTCAAAATCACAAACGGATTTTCGGAGGTGAAATTTATCTTGAATTTACAACTATTATTAGTTACAAAGTTTTTGAAAAAATATGGTCTACTATGCGAAAATGACCGCCAAATTCTGCTGAACTGAAAAAACACTGAATTTTAAATGATTAAGTTTTAAAAAAAAATCATTATACTTAGAATTGTGTTTTAACTCCTATATGCTTAAGGCACCAATTTTTTTTTTTGATAACAAATGGTGAGCCATGCATTAATTAGGGCACCAAATTTTAGTTCCAGCAATATTTTGAAGTTCAATTAAAACTTATCAAGTTTTGATTTTTGATAGTTCAAATTGTTTTTTAAACCTTTTCGAAATCTAGTTTTAGCATGAAAATCTGATTTTTCTATTTAAGATAGTCTACAAAGGTGTTCATTACTAATCTTCATTTTCTAATGATGAGCACTATTAGAAATGAATGTCAAAATATAGTGGATCTTGGAGAAAAATTGCGTGCTTATATGCCTTTTAATTAACTATAGAGATTTTCTTAACAATCTTGTTGAAAATGTGTAAAAATAATTTCAAACCGATTACATCTATTAGTTATTGTTGCCCAAAAATGTCTATTTGTGTAAAGATTCCCAAAGATTCTAAACATTCCTAAAAGATTTCAAAGATTCTTAAATGATTCCAAAAACATTCCAAATTCAACAAAAATTTGTTGATTTGGTCATTGCCTATCCAAGTCAATAGAAAGTAGGCACCATTGTGTTGATTTTTGCAGAAAGTTCAAAAATGGTCATTCCACTGCCTTAAACAAGAAAACTCAGTTGAATTTTTGTTGTTTTGGTCGTGGTTTTCTAGTAGTGTATGATCACCTTGGTTTTAATTTTTAACTTTTGTTTTTATGTTCTGTTTATACAATATGCACATGAATATTTCTAACTACTCTCGTTCAAGCTAGTTGACATATATTATAAATGGTGCATAAATTATGTCATATACAAGTAAGGGAACTAATGTAACTAATGGGGCTTTAGTCATAAGAATGAGTGTAGAAATGGTGCTTACATAGTTCCTATGTGGCATACATCAATAAAGTAAACATCTACTATGAATGTGAGAAAGCATGCCTTCCTTGAAAATTAAATGAGGGCCAAAGGGCTTAATATGTATGGACTCTTGGTGTAGTTGCTTGGTCTATTTAGTGTCATCTATGATTTAATATGACATCAAAATAGTATATCAAGGAGTATACTGTTCTTTAAAACTAAAATTGTGTTCCTTGAAACCACCATCAAGAATAATTTGAGTAAATAGTCAAGTGAATAGCTAATAAAAGACCATAACACAATACACAATGTAAGTTCTTTTTCATCAATCTATGTGTATAGAATTTCAATTAGCATCAAACCTATAAAATATTATACTTCATCATATATAGAATAATTGGTCTACCTCTTAGAAGTAGATTGGCCACTTGTCATCTCAAATGCATCATTAGTTGTCATTATTATACTCATAGGTTAGTTTCAATATACATGTGTGAAAATAAATAAATTTTGAAATTTAGATTGTACAAGATGTCATTTTCTATTTATTTTACTTTTTTGAAAATATTACCCATTGTGAATCATGTAATAATTGGTGTACGTCTTAGAGGCAGATTGGCCACCTATCATATCAAATACATCACTATTCATCAAGTATCCTCATCATACTCATACTTTAGTTTGAACAGGCCACTTGTCAAACTCAAATACATGATCATTCATCAAGTGTCTTCATCATACTCATACTTTAGTTTGAACAGGCCACTTGTCAAACTCAAATGTATGATCATTCATCAAGCGTCCTCATCATACTAGTAATTTAGTTTCAATACGCTACTTGTCATCTCAAATGCATGAAGTGTGATTATTGTACTTATAAATTAATTTTGACTAGTATGTTACAAAAGACATTGAAATTTCACAAGATGTAATTTTCTAATTTTCAAACTTTTTAGGATCATCACTAATTCTAAATTTATATTATAGAATTCTTAAAATTTTAGATATTCGATTGCCAAATTCTTACAATTTGGACATGCTTTGAATTTTACTTAGTTATTTATGAAATTGACCCATATGCAAGATAATGCAATGAATTGTTCTTTTAAGCTTGTAATTTAAGCTTGTAATCTAAGTCTTGATTCTTTCATATGCACATTTTACAATTGCAACTTTTAATAGAATATTGAAAATGGAACATAATTGGTTCTTCTTTATTAGGTAAGTTTTGAAGGAATACAAAATTAATACTCATCAAAACCAATAATGAAATCTTTGTTTTTAAACCAATATATCATCAATCTAGCAAATGAACTAATTTTTTAATAGTTGCATTCAATAAATGTTCTTTACATTTTTCATCAATGTTTTCTCTTATTTTGTGAGGTTTCTTCTTCATTTAAAGCAGGTTTAAAACAATGCAAAACAATTTAAATGAAAATGAAAATGAAAGAAAACAAATACGTACGATGTTTCTATATATGGCATTTGATGATATTTTATAGAATTGTCTAGGCATTACTATAAGAAACTCGTGTTTTTTGTGGTGTTACAAAAAAACAGGCCATGTTTTCATTGACATCAATGTGTCCCAAATTCTGAGCCTATGGAAGGCAAATTTTTACTAATGTTGTGGAAGACGTGGGGATATCAGAGCAAAAATAGGTGGATGACACAAGGAATGTGCATATTTTCCTGGACATCAAATAAAACATGGTCATGTTTATTAAAACATCTTAAAAAATATAGAAGTGCCACATCAACTAGAAGTTTTAGATTCACTTGAATAAATTTTTGTAAGTTATAGTGGAATGAAATAAAATGCAAACTAGATGATAAAAAAATAAATGAAGGGTAGTCATATGGCATACTTTGAATAAAAAGAAAAATAGATGGATGTACATTATGAATGAAATAATGAGCTCCTTATCCCCTAAAGGACAATTGGGAACCAATGGAATTTTGGGCAAGTACCTATGGGATGAATTTTTGTCATTGTTTTTTGAAACTTTTTTTGAAGATAAAAAATTTGATTAGCTTCATGGAAATGTAATTTTTTTTCAATTGGTGCTCAAGAACAAAAGTTATGCCCAAATAAGCTCAAAATAGGGGATGGGGGGCAACAAACAAAAATTCGAAAATTAAAATTAAAATTTTTTTGTCTCTCATATATTATGTTTTTGTCTACATGGAAAGCTTTGATTTATTCCATTTGGATTTGTTATGAGAAAGTTATGGACAATCTTGTTTTTCAGGCAATTAGAACATCTTCTTAAAAAAATAACTTGCAGGATTCATTTTTTAATGCAATTTTTACAATTGTTCAAAAAAAGAAGTTCCACATGGTTTAGTTTTCTTGCTAAAACAATCTCACCATTGGGATCATTGCGTTATAATTCCATTTTAAAGATATTAATAATTTAGATTTTCCTTCTATCTCATACCTATTTCTACTTAATAATTTCTTAAAGAATACAAATCAAGTTTTTTGAAGTCCCTTTTTTTCCTAGACTCTCAACTCAATTCTTCACAATAAAGATTTGAAGCTCAAAACTTTGTAGTGCAAAAAATTTAATTTAAAAAGGTTCAAAGTCAAATAATCTAGTCTCGTAATGTGCTGAAATTTTGTTTTTTTCACTTTAAACGCTGATATCTTGCAATGTATGGGGTCAAAATTTTTGAAATTTTTTCAACACATTCTCATACTTATCAGGTGTAAGATACTAAGGTTAGATGTGCAAAAGAACATTTAACTTTTTACTCTTTTCTGTGTAGATTGCAATTTTGGGTGTTTATTTGTAGTAAAGAAGTCTTGGTCCTTTAGGTTTTATACTAGTGGGTTGGTAGGAAGTAAAGAAACCCGTATGGGATATGTAAAACAAATTTTTTGTTCAAAATTGAATGTTTGAAAAAACATCCGCATGTTATGTATTCAATTTTGAATTATCCCATATCCTTTGTCATGGACGGACAATGGATTTTGGTATAAAATGGACTCTTCTTCCACTCACTTTCACGAGCACCAATGACGTAATTACTTGACTTCTCCATTAGAAGTTCTTTAAATGGTAGGTCATAAATTACTTGTGAATTTTAAAATTTATTTTTGTTTTTTCTCTTTGGATTTTTTTTAAATAATTATTTTGTATAATTAAAATAATTTTGATTCTAAATAACTTAATACGATTAATGCCACGTATTTTTAGTGAATCATGTGACATGCCACATTTTCACAGTGGTTATTTATTTATTTTTTAAATGAACATTGCCCGAACAAAAAAATGGCGTGGCTGTTATGACATCGATGTGGCGATTGGAGGGTGCAAACACTAGGTATTTGCAGCTGTTTTCATCAAACATGTAGACATCAGTTCGTGTTTTAGAAGATTTTATCCGTTCATAGAAATGTTGCCTCCGACGGATTTTAGGTGACATTAGAGTTGACATGCCTTCAATTCAAAATAATGCACTTTCACATCTTTTAAAACAACACAGAAAACACAAGTTTCTTCTAGTGCATTGAATCTTTTAAAAATTATGGGTTATTTTTTGTTGTCATATTTGAATTGATATTGCAATGTTTTGGATATAAATATATTGTCCATCTAATGGCCAATAATTTGTTAATTGAAAGTTTTGAAAAACAAATCTATATTTTCAAATTGTGCTTGATTGCTCGCACGGTACTAAATATTAATCTTAAAACTACATGTAAGTCCAAAAATAGGATATTTTAAAAACAATGAAACTAAATAATTGAAATTCCTTATTTCTACTATAGTGTGTTGCCAATACATTTGTGTTATATTGTATATTAAAAGAAATAGGAAAAAATAGGACAAACAATACCTCATGAACAAGATATAGTATCTTGGGCTTGGAATTCCACTCTTGAAGTTGCATGAATTGTTGATTAACTAAAGTGTAGATGCAATGGACTCGATCTCTACAACATGTTCTTATGATCTATCACGATGGCATTGGACCAACAAAGGGAATGTTTAGAATAATAGTAGCTGCTTGGTGTGTGTGTCATAGTGCTAGGAGGTCACCCCCCTCCTCCAAAATCTCTCCTTTTACAATTTAGGGTCTTCTTACTTGTTCCCTCAAATGCTATTGTCTATGTTGGTAGTCACTGTTTAGGGAAAAAATTGCCTAGTATGAATTTGGTATTTTTCTTTCTTTGCGGATTGTATATACTTGTTTTTATTGTGGTTGCTTATTTGAGGGAGATGGTATTTGTCAAAGGAGATGGTGCTTGTGGAAGGACATATTGGTATTTATATCACCTAAATCTAAAAGTTCTAAGTTTGAATTGGCCAAGCAAATAAGTTGACTTCAATTAACCCCATGTATATTAGCTTGTGATGTCTAATCATGTATCTTTCCTTTTGAAAATATTGATATTGATTGCATTTTCATAATAATATGTCTAAGACTAAACTTCTTTGTGTTACATTAGTAAATTCTTATTGCGCAAAGAACATGAGATATGATGTAGCCTTCAACAAACAACATGTACAACTTTGTTATGAAGGCAAGTAGTCACATCAAAGTTACTAACATGAGGTACTTAGAGACTCATATGTGACAAGAAATAGTATTCTTGCAATAGTGTTTCTTGCAATTGTTGGTGCAATTGGGCACATAAATGAGTTCAAACCTTTGAGAATCAAGTATGAGTAACACTAGTTGTAGATAATTTTATTAGAAGAGAGACATGTGATTTCTTAAAATGACTTAATATGAATTATAATTTTTTTAGTTCTTAGAAAGTATTTTGGTTTCAAGATATTGTAAAATTTTCATCAAAAGTATAGTCAACATATATTAAATCCTCAACCTGAAAAGGTACCTCATAGATTCATAGTCTTATATATGAAGAGTGGGACTATGTACATGCTAGGTACATTTATCACACCATGGTCTATGGATTCAAATATTTATACATTTGCATTTGAAGTAACCGAAATTCCAAAAAATATATTTCAAAAACCAAATTCAGCATCATATCTTGAAATTCTATGTTATTTGATTACCTATTTAGTAGACAATTACCAATGTGACATAAAATCCATCCTTGAAAAGTAGCAATATAAATAATATAGGATGACCCATTGTTGTGTTTTTGGTGTTCTACATGTTTAAACCCTATAGAATTGCACGTCAAAGGAATTTCTACATGTATTTTAGTCTGAAATTCACTTTAGAAAAAAATAAAATAAATTTTAGGTAGTTAAAGCCAAATCCTATTATTGTTATGAGGGGATTATTCATGTCTCTTAAGATTCTAAGGTGTCTCTCTTAATTCCCTACACACATGCAATGGTAATCTAAAAGTTTCTTTCAACCAATCAAGCTTGTAGAATAATAAAATAAGTTTTTGCCATATCTGGATATTGCATGGAAATGTTCATTGAATTCAAAAAAATGATAACTTTTCAACCAAATTTCAATTATCTAACCCCAATTCTATATTAAAGTTGTCATAATGCTAACCTTTAAAAGTTTTTCATGCATTAGGATGACAATAGGTACTTTAGCACAATTGGAATTAGAACTAGGGGCCACAATTGGGCTAGGGGTAATTTTTGGTTTGCCTACCTTAGTCTATGTTGTTTTCAATGCATTAGATGGGATTCAGCCCTCTGAGAGGCCTGTTTCAGACTATTTCTTGTTACTAGGAACTAGCCAATGCTGTATGAAAAAAAATGATTAAAAAATATTAAAAAATGTTAAAATACTAAAATTAAAAATTAAAAATATTAAAAAAATATTTTTGTAATATTTGCTGATGTGGTTGACTCTTGACCACATCAACAACCTATATGGCGATGTTCTTAGAGCTTGGGAACGCAGGGGAACTCACAACCTTGTACAACAGCAGAAACGCATCTAATGCCCATGAAATATGGTTAGTTGAACTCTAGGAGTGGTACTTTTAACTACCGAAACACCTAATATAAACTCGGGTACTTCAATTCACTAGTAGTTACTTTAAAAACATTGTTTCGGTAGCTTCAACATTAAAAATGTACTTCAATTCACTAGTAGTTACTTTAAAAACATTTACTATAAGTACATTTTTAATGTTGAAGCTAATAATCAAAAAAATATTCAAGTTACAATAGCATTACTTTTTTAAAGCATACTATATTACAATTACTATATAATATAGAGTAATGATTCATATTTCATAATACATAATTTATAAATCTACACAAGGGTAGTTTAAAAGGGAGGGAAAGAACCTGCATGAGGAATTTTCAATTGTAAATAGACAAAATAATGAACATCTCATTTTGGATTGTTGTTGATTTGTTCGTTTGCTCCAACTCATATACATTATGGGCAGTTTTCAAAGATGCATTGCATAAGTCAAGCTTAGCCAATATAATACTACTTGTGGAGTTTTCAATTTTCATGGTTTTTCCTCCTACTATTAGAGAAAATATGAGGCCTCTAAAGGGCTGCTCCAACAATCCTCAAGGGACCTTGAAATTTGTTTTTTTTTTGCAAAAAAAATCGTTTTTCCCCTATTTTCGCCCGCCTGAATCTGTAGTGTCAGCAACACAGAAATTGAAATTAATGAATAAAAAATTGATCAAAAATAAAATAAAATAAAATAAAATTTCCAAAGCCGAAATAATTTTTTTTTTTAAATCATAAAAACTGGCAGATTTTGAGATATTCACCTTAGTTGACACCAAAGGTGCGGCACTTTTCAGGGTGACAGACCAAGCTCGAAATAGCTTGGTCTGTCGCCACAAGGCAGCTTTGTGGAGGCCTCATATCTTTTCTAATGTATACATGTATGATTCATTTGTGTGAACTGTTTGACATGTGATGCATGTATATGTATTGTTTGTATGGTTTGTATACAACAATAATTAGAGTGCACATGTTGTACTATTTAACCTTAAAATTGCATATACATTTTGAATTACAGTAGGTACATGTTTAAATGCTTCAATTTTAGTTTTAACTACCACAAGGTGTAGGAAAATGAGTGAAAAGTAGAAGTAGAAAAAATTAGGGACATATCTATTATGGAATAATAGCTAAATAAGCCCCCCCGATAATTTTTTTTGATGCATGTATATATGGTCGGATTACAAGGTATAATGAAGTACTTGAAAATATAAACTCTTATCTTTTACCTAATATCAAACCAAATTTGTATGCAATTATACATGTAAAAACTCTAGTCTCTTATTTAGAAGTTAGAATTTCTATAGGTGATCAATGTAGCTATTTAGAGATGAGTTATTATTCCTGTATTATTTTTTAAAGTGTTGTTTCCTACAAAATTTATGACCAATTGTAGGAGCCCAAAACATGTTGCTTTTGAATTTTTTTTTATCATGTTCTCTTACTTCTCTAAGCAACTAAAAATTCAAATTCTACAAACATCTTGCAAATGAGCCTAAAAAATACACTAAATCTTGGAGAAAAAATCACATTAAAAAATTCATTTAAAAAATCCCGTAGAGTAGATTTTGACAAGGCATAAATTGATTGGGGTTATGCATGTTATATCCTAAATCTTCCTATTTGTTTGGTTACCATATTTTTTAGATTTGACATGTGAAAAGAGGATTGAAAGACTGGGTAATGGTTTGCTTTGGGTATCACTTTCCAGACACACTAATTAGATTATTTTTTATTTAAACTTCCAAAATTTGTTTATTTTGTTCATTTTGATGAAGTAAGAAGACTCTAAAATTAAAATTAAAAAATCATGCACCTCAACATGATCAAAATGTATATTCCTATTGAATTTTTTTAATAATATTGATTTTTTTTAATCTTTTCTTAGAGGTGAGAAAAATCGTTGAATTTTGGGATTTGCAAGCATCATAGTGCACAATTTAGTAAGTTTTTATTAATAAAATTAAATATTTTACATATTAGACCATTTAATGTAAGTCACATCCAAAAATGATAATAAAATAAAATTATTTGGTATTCCAAATGCTTGTTTTTGAGGATTCTAGGTGCTTGGGACAAAACTTACTTTTTCAACTAAAAAATTCATTAAAAATTCTTAAAATTCTTTTATTGTGATGAATTTTTTTTCTTGATACATTACAAGTGGAGGCAACTAAAACCACATCTTGTAAAATCATACTTTATTATATTTAAAAGTTGAAGCCATTTGACACAGTGCAATGGACTGACATTGTAGTTGAGACAACATTTTTGGATACGCAAAGCAAACCATCACCCGACTTCAAATCACTTTCACACTACTTTTTAACACCTTCATGATGAAACATTGTAATCTTTCAATCCACAAATGATATTGTTGTGTTTTCTTTTCCCATGTGTTGTCTAGTTTGAATTTACATAGTATGCCACATTTAACTACTTCTAGACTATTCAATGAATTATGAACAAAACATATGGAGATCTCCCAATGTTTGTACACATCTCTCCATGTTTTGTTTTGATCTCTTGATGTTTTGCATTATCTCTTAATGACTCGTCTAATGACCATTTTTTTCTCCAGATGACCATTACTAATTCTAAACTTTCCAAAGTCCAAAAGCAATTTAATGTGGTACCAGTTATAAATTTTTTTTGATTTTTTTGATTCCATAGTCTGTCAAGTGACTCTCAGTGGGATATATATATATATATTTTTTGGCTTGTTATGAGTATTGTTACCACTCGCAGTATATTCTCAAAGTTTTCTGCAGAAAACCGCCGCCTGACGGATCGATCCCGCCGGGCACGCGCAGCTCGTTTCGCCTTTCGATCTGTCTGGCGGATGATTCTCGCGGTCAGTACTCAGTACTTTACGCAGCCGCAGGTGCGTGACAGCATTTGCCACAGTTGTTACTGTTCCCAAAAAAACCCCGCTGATCCCGGAGTAAAGATAAAAATAGACACACATCGATGTGCAACTGAACGACAATAACTTCCGAACGCACTTCCGAACGCACCATCACAGCTGCTTCGATGGCTCCATTTTCTCTTTCTATTTTTCCTCCACCGAAAATAATCAAGCTTTTTCAGTCCGTCCTCACTCGCTAGTCGCTACTTATAACACAAGGACTGACGGATGCTACGGATTTATTACTAAAGAGTTACGGACTTTACATGATCGCTAAATCAGTGCAGCAGAATGATGAGATGAGATGAGATGAGAATATCAATACATCGCTCGCTGGCACCCCCGGTGTAATTTGGTCCGTTACGAAAATAGTATTCAAGCGGGAATTGAACGTCTGCATGCTGCGCAGGGAGAATTGACCCCCTCATTGCCCCGGTCAACTTAGGTTTGGGAAAAAAGCCCCCTATGTTGAGCCAATTTTTTGGTAATTCTTGCATCTCCCTGGAGTAATTTGGGACCTCTGATTGCAAATATGAATTCAGAATTTAAAAAAAAAATTAAACCTTGCAAATAAAAAATTCCAGGGTTTGCCCTGGAGGGGCAATGAGGGGGTCAATTCACCCTGGCCCTGCATGCTGGCTCCTCCCCCCTAAAATTAGATTCCTCATCGATCTACTTTGTAGTTAAAGACAAAACACTAATAACAGCTAGGAAATCCTCTTTTTTCACACGGAATTGGCGGGCGTGCACGCTGATCTGCAGCTAACCCACATACATCGGTCTTCAAGTGGGATATCGATCAACTTGTGAGAGCAGAATAGCAGATTATTACGCATCATATTACTCGATGGAGTTATGGGTATTGACTTTGGAGCCATTTTTCGAACCAGATTAGTACGTCGGGTTTTCTGTTTCTGTTTGTTGAAACAAGAGAGCAAGCGTCTTGATTAGTGCGTGTGGGGGTATAGCTTCTGGTAAACTTGGGAAGTCAATTCTCTGAACTAGATTAGTCGAGTTTTTTTGTTTAGGTTTTTTTGAAACAAGAGGCAAGCTTTTGATTAGTCGCGGGTTTAGCTTACGGTTAACTCGGGGAGTCCATTCTCGATCTGCACCAGATTAGTGGTTTTTTTTGCTCATTAGGGTTGACTTTGGAGCCATGTGAATTCTGCACCAGGTTTTTTGAGACTAGACGGCATTCATGTTTTTGGGATCGTCGGTTGTTTAGCTTGTAGTTGACTTCCGAGCCATCTGTCTGCGGACGATTTTTTTTAGTCGGGGGAATGGCCACGTTCCCAGTTGACTTCGGAGCCATGGGGTGGTGCAAGCCGTGCAACAGGGTCGGTTAATCGGTACGGGTGGGGGTATCAGTTATCGATACCAAGTAAAACCTGATCAACCTGATCAAGAATAGTTGTACTGACTGTCCGGTTGCAGAATCGGCGACTTGTTGCCGCGGTGAATGAAGGTGAATGAAGCTAGATTTACGTTGAAGTGCACCAGATTCTGCTTCGCTATATAATACGATCTGAAACACATTGTGTCAATCCATGTGCACGTACGGTTGAATGTATGTGGCGGTGGATCGATACCTGTTGGAATTCGATCAGATCGAGGTATGTACTCACGAACTTGTCTGATCCGCGGGATTCTAGATGTTTATATAATTTCGTATTAGAATCTATGACTTGTGATAAAGGGCGGGTTTCAGTGCGTG
Source organism: Rhytidiadelphus loreus (assembly GCA_947034895.1). Taxonomy (NCBI): domain Eukaryota; kingdom Viridiplantae; phylum Streptophyta; class Bryopsida; order Hypnales; family Hylocomiaceae; genus Rhytidiadelphus; species Rhytidiadelphus loreus. The sequence goes on from OX344761.1 coordinate 32,588,377, forward strand.
AGTTGCTTTTCTCTGATTGTCCGAGCGAGCGAGTTCGTACTGCGACTCATCTGGGAATCTTCCAATACAAGGATGATCTACCTGTGTGTCTGGACCCTCAGCTCTTTGCTGGTCCTTGTCTCCTAGATTTTAGAGGGGTTTCACAATCAGATTCTTTACAATCAACTTCGGAGTGCCAAAAGCGTGACGTTCAAGTGCTCAGAGCTGCAACCCTGATATCGATTAGAGGTTTAGGTCTGTCGACTGAAACTACTACAGTTTCATAGAACCTGAGAACCTCGGGTTGTAGGCACTCGAATGATACAATGTGGCCTTCTGAAACAGGCCATTTTAGTGATTTATCTATCTTAGAAGAAGCACACTCCCAAGCACACTCATATTCATTACACCGTAGCATGTTTCAGAGAGCGTCAACCTTGCAACATTCAAACCTTTAAAACCTAGGAAGGGACACGTACTAACATCTCCCTTCATTCAAATTCTTCACTTTTTCACTTTTTTCAATCTAGGAATTCTTCAAGTTCAGTGAGTGGTTGAATCCCACATCTTCTATATCGAGGGTTCTAGGCCCTCGAAAGTTACAATGTCACGCTCTAAAACACGCCATTGTAGGTTTAGTTATTACTTATTACCCACCCCTTACCCTTGTTCCACCAAAACGTGGCATGTTTCAGAGAGTCAAACTAGCGACATTCAAACCTTACGAAAACCAGGAGTGGTACAGATATATCTCACATTCTAGACAACCCCCAGTCTCTTTCAGAAATTCTTCAATCTCAACAGGGTTAAAGTTCATTGTGTTCCAGATGTTTGATGCTTAATTTCTTGTCGAAACGAGGACTGGTACTGATTCATCTCTGCTTCTAGATAGGCGCTAATTTCTTTCCAAAAAAATTTCAATCTCAACAAGTATCAAGTTCAGTGTAGTTGTCTCTCACATGATCGATACTTCATCGGTCCTTCCTCTCACCTCCCTAATCCTCTCCTCTCCTCTCACACCTAAAAGCACAGATCGCACCTCCTAACGTCAATGAATTTCGTCATAGTGTCCCATTTCAAACGCTAAAAATTGAGGCACAAATGTACACGAAGCTCTAAAATCTTAGGTATGTATGGATTTATGTTTCACAACTCAAAGGTGCCAAACCAGCCAATTTAACAAACTTGACGTTTCCTGCAGATTCAGATTCAAACCCTGAACGAGCTTCTTCCAATCCATCGCTCCGGCCACAATGAGGACACCAAGTCACACACTCTGCTTCCTGGCGCTTCTCGCCATCACCATCTCACCACCAGTGCACGCCACAGCATCAACTTTCATCGTCTACATGACCGCTGCTGGTGACGACGCCGTATCCGCGACCTCTACCACAGACCGCTACTCCACCAAGCTCCTCACAGCAATGCAATCCACCGGCGACTCCACCGTCTTAGACACAGACTCCAACGTCGAGTTAACGTACGTCTACGAATCCTACGGAGCCTTCGCAGCTCCCATGAGCTCCCTCACAGCCGAAGCTCTCCGCTCCGACCCAGAAGTCCTGGCAGTAGTTCCAGACCGCACAGTGGACCCGGAGACGACGCATACTCCTGCGTTTCTGGGGTTGGAAAAGGGCTTGTTGTGGGGGAAGAGTAAGAGAGGCGGGGATGTGATTGTGGGCGTGATCGATACCGGCGCGTGGCCGGAGAGTGCGAGCTTTAGGGATTCAGGGGTTGGGCCGGTACCGAAGAAGTGGAAGGGTGTGTGTCAATTGGGGGAGCAGTGGGGGAAGACGAACTGTAATCGGAAGTTGGTGGGGGCGAGGTACTTTTATAAAGGGCACATGGCGGCGGAGGGAGTGAATCGCACCAATCAGGTGAGTTTGGGATGCAACAAACTTTGGATGAAATTGTTGTGTTGTAGCTAAATTTTTGATGACAGAGATTGTGTTGAAGGTTGGTTTTGGGTGGATTTCATAGACAGTGACTTGATTTGTTAGTTGTAAAGGGAATGTTGCTGTCGTAAGCTTGTTGAAGTAGTTTGGGTGACAAGTGTGAGTCTTTCCAATTTTGTTGTCATTGGAAACGTCAAGTTTCGTATTGCAGTTGGCTTATATTGTATCCTGTGTGGAGGATGTACGCTGAGAATATTACCGACAGGGTTCCGCTGAAATTATAAGAATTTGTACCCATTGTGTATTTTTTCTTCACAGGGGATTGGATATGAGCCAACTAGCAGCTAAGTTAGCTAGCTGTGATTTTTTGGCATTTATTTGTAACGTAGCAAATCTTGCACTTTTGGCTGAGGCGGACATTGCACGGTCGTGTCAGTCTGACTAGCAGACCATGATATGATCCACCGGCCTAGCTGACTGATATCTGTCTGACTTCACCCATACGTCAATCTTTACCCATGTGTCAGTTTGATGGTTTGGCCACATCTAAGCTCCCTCTAACTTAGTTGCACCCAAATGAGCTCCTATTAATGCTAAGTTTAAAGGTCGCTCTACACTCTTTGGGCCAAGCTTAGAAAGTAAAAATCTGAGCACTCTCACTGGTTTTATCATTCCTAAGATTCTTAGCAATTGGAGAGCGTCCTTTTTCTTTTGTTTTCTTAGCTATGTACTCGTGTAAGTGTAAATTGGTCCTAATCCGGACATGTTTTGATTTGTGTAGTCAGTAATGCGCACTGTGGGAAGTGTTTTGATTTGCTTAGTAATGTGTTCCCAATCTGAGGAAGTCTTTCAACTTCTAAATAATCTTTCTCGGTTCACAGATCTTGTCCGCTCGCGACACCCAAGGCCACGGCTCCCATACCGCCTCCACCGCAACCGGCACCGCCGTGCCCTCCGCGAGCTTGAACGGTCTTGGCAAAGGCCATCCCGCTCGCGGAATGGCGGAGCAAGCCCGGGTGGCCATCTACAAGGTAAACAATTGGCTGTGTTAGTAGCCTTGAGTTCGTATGACTGACTGGATCACTTTTTTTACCTTTTTTCTTTTTTTCTTTTTTTTAACAGGTTCTACATGTTTCAGGTCTGCTGGAGAACATGCTACGACTCCGATATCCTGGCTGCGTACGATGCAGCCGTGAAGGATGGGGTGGACGTGATCACTGTCTCCCTCGGCGCGGCACCTGCGGACTATATTCTGGAGACGAACTCAGTGGGCTCGTTCGGAGCGATCAAGGCCGGGATCTTTGTTGCGAATTCAGCAGGAAATAGTGGCGGAACTCCGAGTACCGTGGCGAATACTGCGCCGTGGGTGATGACGGTGGCGGCGAGTACCGTGGACCGGGATTTCTTCGCAGGTACGTGGATCGAGGAAGAGAGTTTTTCATTTACTGTATCAGTCCTGAGAATATGCTTTTGTGTGAAAATGCATTGATCATTGGAGTTTGCAAATCACTGGTACCTGAATCCCGTCAATTTTCTAGAACTCGAGCTTTGTCGTTCGACACAAATGCTTGCTGTATCTGTATTTGGAAATGATTTTTCTCTCTGAACAAGAGCTGCTTGAGACCTCGTTTCTAGATACAAATACAACAGCTGATGAGAATTCGTTAACATCAAATTCCCTTTGTATTAGAAAAACACGATTTTTGTGATAACTTAGTTCACAAGTCACTGGAATCGAATTGCCTTTTCAGATTCCCCATCACGTTTCTGGAATTCGAGTTTTCTCATTGGTCAAAAGCTACACTACCTCAGTCCTAAATTGAAAGCCATGATGCTTTGAATCACAGTCTTGGTGCCCCAATATCGAAATTGACATCAACAATTTTGGTGTCCCAATAGCGAAACTGACCTCGACGGCCGATAGAATTCTCTGATAAGAACGTAATTTCTTCAGTAGTCTCGTAAACGTTCCCTGACTTCACTCAGATTTGCAGGTGTGCAACTGGGCAACGGCAAGAAGATCCTCGGCAAATCCTGGACTCCCGGCAACTGGGGCTCCTCGAAATACCCCCTCATCCGCGGCCTCACCGCCAAGCTCCCCTCTGCTGCCGCCGGCGACGCGGACAATTGCGTGGCCAATTCCCTGAACCCCACTCTCGTAAAAAACAAGATCGTCGTCTGCCAGTATGAATTCGGGTTCAACTTCCCCGCGGACAAGGCCCAAGCCGTCTTAGCTCTTGGTGCGCGCGGCCTCATCATCATCAACTACGACGATGCGCCCCAGCCTGCTCACTACGTCTTACCCACTGTTCTTGTTGATTTTACAAATGGGCAAAAGATTCTTGCGTATTTGGAAACAGCAAAGCCCACGGCGGTGTTGTACCCAGAGACGGTGCTCGGAGTGAAGCCGGCGCCGGCGGTGGCGTATTTCTCGTCACGAGGGCCGAGTCCAGTGAATCCCAAGGTGTTGAAACCGGATGTGACCGCGCCCGGGGTGGGTATTCTCGCGGCGTGGACGGAGTACGTGGCGCCGACGAATATTGCGAAGGATCCCCATCGGATCAAGTACAATGTAAGTGGGGGGTGATGGTGTTAAGTAGTCTATTCGTTTGGATTCGTGTCTTGCATGGGGAATTCTATGTTCTGTGAGATGCGTGAGTGGGTTGTGAACTTTCGATGTAAAAAGAATCTGAAACCGTGCCCTAGCTAAAATTGATGTCGTGAACTGTTTTTATTTTTTATTCTCAATAGGATGCCCAATGCGATCGTTTCTGACATGCGTGATATGTATATTCAGTATGAGTATGTTGTGAATTAGTAGAGTTTGAGCTCAATCCATGCGCTAATATCGATGTCTTGAACACAGTTAGCAGTTTTCGACTGTTTTCATTTGATTTTTGTGATTAGGGAGGGATTCACCAATTCACTTTCTTATGCATTAGTTGGATACCATCTGAAGCAGTGATGAATTTTCAAACGGGTTTCTGAAACCATGCCCTTATTTTCAAATGCTGGATAATATGTACTTGTTAAGACCAATATTCCGAAACACGTTTGGATGGCTGGTCAGTCACTCAGTCAGATACTCAGATGGGTAGATAACACATAAACAAGTGATGAATAGTTTGAATCCTTTTCTCTGAAACCATGTCCTAATTTTCAAAACTCACATGAACTTGCAAAACACATATATATTGATGGGAGGTCAGATTTGGAGTTTTGGTTTTGACGGGCTTATTTTTTGGGATGTGCAGATTATTTCAGGGACTTCCATGGCCACCCCGCACGTCGCTGGCCTGGCAGCCCTCCTAAAGGGCGCGTACCCCAAGTGGTCCCCAGCAGCAGTCAAGTCGGCGCTCATGACTTCCGCCACGGTGGTGAACAACCGCGGCGGACATATAACCGATCTGTGGACCAGCGGTGGACCAGCCACGCCCTTCGAGTACGGTGCCGGACATGTGGTGCCGGAGAAGGCGCGCACTCCGGGACTGTTGTACGACATCTCTGTTCGTGATTACATCAACTTCTTGTGTGCTTTCGGGTACACCGCGACGCAAGTGCAGGTCAGTGCTTTTGCCACAAATCTTTGGAGTGTTGGATGAGCAATAATTGATCATTCTGGTCGTGATTGAAAGTGGATCGGAAGCTGAGTGTAAGAATGAACAGTTACAAGTTCAAACATGGTGATTGTCAGAAAATGAGTTTCATAACATTTTAAAGCAAGATGTAATCTTTTAGTCAAGACATATGGCTGATGAGGTCTGGGTGTTCGGGACTGCCAAGAGCAGGAGGAATCTCATCTATGGAATATTTGTAGAATTTTATATATTCAATGTCCACTGATGATAAAATAGAAAACTCTAGGAATGGAATGTGGTCACTATCATCTGACACAATTTAGTCCAATTTCCGTATTGGTTTTCTCCTGCGTTACTGATGAGGTTTTGGGACTTCGGGTGTTACTGCAGGTATTCAACGGGGCGCCGGTGACGTGCCCGAAGATCCCCGTGCGTTCGGAGGACTTCAACTACCCGACGTTCTCCGCGACGTTCGCCCAGAGCTTAAAGCCCGTGACGGTGCGCTTCACAAGGACCGTCACCAATGTTGGTCCCGTGACCGCCGCGTACACGGCGGTGGTGAAGGCGCCGGCGGGCGTTAAGATCGTCGTCTCGCCCACCGTCTTGCGATTCTCCAAATACGTGCGCACGAGGTCGTTCACGCTCACGGTAAGTCGCACCTAGCTTCTCGTCACAGCATTTGTAAGTAGTTCAGCCTGCATTTTGTACTCAAATTGTCATACTGGTACGTGGAAATTCGTAAATCCATTCCAAGCTCATTGATACCATCGGTGATATAATCTAACTGGTACCATAAAACTTGGGTTTAGGGTTTAAGTTTTGTAGGGTTTAGGGTTTCCTAATGCTCTAACTTGCAAAAATATAGATGCTTTCTCGGGTCTGGCTGATGGAATTTGTTTGAATGTGTGGCCCTGGCAGGTGTCGACTATTGGAGCGCCCAAGACGGCGTTTGGGAGCCTCGCGTGGACAGCCCCTGGGGGCGTGTATGTGCAGAGTCCCATTGTGATCACTCCCGCAGTAGTGGCGACATAGTGACAACGTAGGATTGAATTGAATTGAATTGATTTCTCTGGATTAATTTTTCTTGGCGGATTCAAAAAGCTTGGATCGATTGCCTGATCGTGATTGATTTCGATAGAAGGAGATGCTTTCAGTCTCCTGTTCAATTAGGGTAGATCATTATTCGTACTTGCAATTGATTTGTAATCCTCATTTCGTTAGTATTGCAATGAAATGCAGTGTGAAACTGTGGCTGAGAATTAGGGTTTTCCTGTGCTTCGATACCCAACTCTACCCAAATCTCTAGGTCTTGCGTGGGTATAATTGCCACTTTTCAAGACCTGCTAGTGCCTATCTCTGCATGTACTAGTTATGCCTAGCATACTACTAGGGACTCTGTTGTGATCTTTGTGCAGTTGAGTGTCACAATTTTGGTGCTTTGAATTGTGCCAAATTGATGTTTGTGTTACTCAGACAAAACTGAAAATACTCATCCGGTATTACTTCTACATTATGAATTTATGATCAGCTGCAAGAGTCAAATGTTAACAATCTCGATGTGTAGTGATCTTGTAGACCGCAATCACAACAAAATGGCCGTTGGAAGGGGAGGAATAAGGTTATTACGAATCCTTCACCAGTTCAGCTCGCTGATTACTTGAACATAATTGTAAACTAAAACCCTAAACTACCTTTAATCCACCCAATGTCAAATTAGTTGAATTAGCGGATATGCACTGCTCTTTAATTCCCATTACACTGGTGCTCAGATAAGTAAATCCACAGTTGTCATTAATTGTTTAAGAGATTTGTGCAGTTAAATATCACGATTTTGGCACTCGAGTCTTGTCAATACAACGAATTGCACGTTACCATTGATTATGGTGGTTCAACCGGTGACTTTGGAACTGAACAACTCCACACAACTATGCCTATGTTCCCGAAGACCTGACTGAGTCTGATCCGAGTTACACCAAATTTCTATCCTTAGCCAAAACCAATCTCAATACATTCTCACCGTAACTTAATAGAATGTGGAAAATGATTGTCTAAAGACAATTCTGGATACACCTTCATAATCAATACTTCAAAAATTCATATTTTATTTCATATATGTCACCAAAATAGTATATGCAAACGACTTAAAAGCCTCGAAAATGTCTTAAAAGTACCTCAAAATTTCTCACAACAGGTAACGTACTTGGAAACTGAAATAGTCTATTGTAATAAACTCTGCTAGCGAAAGTATGCTGAATCTAGACACCGACCTATGGAATGCTCGAATCCCCCCATCACGCGTGCTTCGTAGTCTCCCTCTTACGAAACAGAGATCCAAGAACACGGCGAAGAGCATTCCGAATCAGCAAGAGCTCAAACAGTAAAGTTTCAATAACGTCCGTCATTGCATTTCCACATTCCTTCAACACAAGCATGGGACTCCACCCGAGGAAGCTTTCTTGGAGGGAAGAATCCTCTAAGGTTGTGGTGTCGTCGGTGACTGGAAGCTTCGCCCATGCGAGTGCAGATGCAGGAACCACATCGTCTTCCTCTTCTTCGGTTCGTTTGGAGTATGAAGACTCCATGTCAGAGTCTGAAGACTCCGGGCCAAAGTAGGACTCAGAAGAGTCTTCAGCATCTGAATCCCATTCTTCTTCACATGAATCCGATTGTTCGTCGATCAAATCTTCTAGTTCTTCTGGTTCAAGGTCGGTAGTCTTTTCGATCGAAACTGCTGGTTCGGCAAGAACTTCTGGGTCTTCTGCTTGTAGGTCAGAATTTGATTCCACTAGTTCATAAATAGACTCTTCCATTGCAGCTCCTTCTTCGACTCGAGCTTCTGCTTCTGCTTGAAGGTTAGTATCTAAGTCCAGTGGTTCGTCGACCACATCGTGTTCTTCTTCGGTTCGTTTGGAGTCTGAAGACTCCATGTCAGAATCCATGTCAGATTCTGAAGACTCCGTGAGAGAGTCGGAGGAGTCTGAATACTCCGGGCCAAAGTAGGACTCAGAAGAGTCTTCAGCATCTGAATCCCATTCTTCTTCACATGAATCCGATTGTTCGTCGATCAGATCTTCTAGTTCTTCTGGTTCAAGGTCGGTAGTCTTTTCGATCGAAACTGCTGGTTCGGCAAGAACTTCTGGGTCTTCTGCTTGTAGGTCAGAATTTGATTCCACTGGTTCATAAATAGACTCTTCCATTGCAGCTCCTTCTTCGACTCGAGCTTCTGCTTCTGCTTGAAGGTTAGTATCTAAGTCCAGTGGTTCGTCGACCACATCGTGTTCTTCTTCGGTTCGTTTGGAGTCTGAAGACTCCATGTCAGAATCCATGTCAGATTCTGAAGACTCCGTGAGAGAGTCGGAGGAGTCTGAATACTCCGGGCCAAAGTAGGACTCAGAAGAGTCTTCAGCATCTGAATCCCATTCTTCTTCACATGAATCCGATTGTTCGTCGACCATATCTTCTGCTTCTGCTTCAAGGTCATAATCTGATTCCACAGCTTCGAAATTAGATTCACCGATCACATCTCCTTCTTCGACCGCAGTTTCTGCTTCGGGGGCAACAGCATCAGCTTCATGCTCAACATCTGAATTCGGCTCTTCGATCGCGTCTTCTGCTTCAAGGTCAGATTCTGATTCCACCGCTTCGAAATTGAACTCTTCGATCATTCTTTCTACAGTTTCGACTGCAGTATCTGCTTCTACAGTTTCCAAAGACTCAGATTCAATCACATCCCCTTCTTCCAATACAGTCTGTCTTTCAAGAGCAGAACTAGGAAGGCCAGTTTCAGCCTGTGCTTCAAGGTCAAAACATGATTCCACGGTCAATTCTTCCACCATAGTCGACTCTGCTTCAAGGGCGGCAGCAGCAGCAACACCAACTGTTTCAGCCTGTGCTTCAAGGACAAAATATGATTCCACTGCCAAGTAAATGGACTGTTCTATCCCGCCTGAGCCTCCTTCCTCTGCAGTCTCGGCTTTCAGTTCCGGCAGTACGTCGAAGTACACCGACTGAGTACTGACATCCTCCTGCTGCTGAGCGATCATCAGGTTCGGCAATTCATTGCTCTGGCTCTGAGTTTCAGCTTGCGCCAGGGTCACCAGCTGCGGGGCCGAAGTTGCGGTGGGAACAAAGCAGTAGTCGTCGTCGTGATCGGAGTAGTCTTCCGAGGAGTATTCGTCCATAAATCTAGACACCAGTCCAACATGCAACAATTAGTAGTTCGATCAGATCAGATCGAAATACATTGAACTTGCATTAAAATTAGCATGCGCCAAGAGAAGAGAGGAGAGAAGAGAAGATCGAGAAGAGGTCATGCATTCTTACGGAGAAGACGACGACATGGTGATTGCTTGCTGCCGGATTCCACAACCACGGTGCTGCTGCTCCAGGAAATCAATGTAACAAACAACAAGATAAGAGGAGATGAGAAGGGAAGAGTAGACACAAATGGCTTCTAAGTTGTGGAGAGGAGAAGTGGAACTCTGGAAGTGATGAAGAGAACAGCGAGAGGGAGGGTTTAAATAGGTCTTCTTTCGTACTACCGAGACCTCATTCCTTTTGTACTAAGTAATTAATTTTTTAAGAATTTTAACTTTTAAGTTCCTACCAATGAGAATTTTAACTTTTAAGTTCCTACCAACGAGAGTTTTAACTTTTAAGTGATCAACGAAGAGATCCTTCCTACCAACGAGAGTTTTAAGTGATCAACCAAGAGAACCTTCTTACCAACAAGAGTTTTAACTTTCAAATGACCGACCAAGAGATCCTTCCTACCAATAAGAGTTTTAACTTTTAAGTGATCAACCAAGAAATCCTTCTTACCAACGAGAATTTTATGTAGTAGACTACCAAGGCCTCATTTCAGTCATTTGAATAGGTGTTGTACTTTTGCACTAAGTAATTAATTTTTTGGCCAAAATGTATTACATGACATTGTCAGATCTTGGATATGCAACTACCGTATTATGTTATTGTTATTATAATCACTTTTAACGCATTTTGGTCTAATGTCAAGGAATATAATTTGTTTTAAAAAACTCTTACAACCCTTTTAACAAGAATCCAAAAATGTAATTATATATATAAAATGAGTATTTTTGAGGACAACAATATAGCATTAAAAATTATATAACTAGATGGACAATTTCGTTAAAATGGCGGTATTCCATTAAAATGGTGGTTCATGGGGCCAACTAGTGCATGAGATCTTGTGAAAGACGATTGTGGAGGTAATGCCAAACGTAAATGAGTGGTGATTTGGACTAACCTGGGATACAATTGATGCTTGATATGAGATGAATAGGTGCCTCGATACTCTTTAATTGTCAATGACAAGATCAAAACAGTAGACAAGACAAGAATAAATAAGACAAAATAAGATAAATATATAAAAGAAAATATATTAAGTAATAGAAAGAGTTGTCAAGATTGAGGAATTCCTTCGTCTTGATTTCTTTATATACTCAAGGATCTAAAATTCTTTTATTTTAATTCTAATTTTACTTTTAATTTCTTTATATATTCAAGGATCTAAACTTCTTTTACTTTAATTCTAATTTTACTTTTAAAAATCTTAGAACTTGTACAAGGTTCTATCTCCCTAACATTACTTTTCCTTTTAGCTCCGAGATCCTTCGAGGAGTTTATTTTATCTAGATCTTAATTTATTTGGTTATTGCCGATGAAATTCTTGAATCTTCAATGGTGCATTTGTTAAGTTAGAGGTTAGTTCCCACGTACACTTACTAATTGGATATCCACGCCAATGAACAAGATATTCTACTTAACCTCATTGAATCCTCGAATCTAAAATATCGTCAACTTCGTATTCTTGCCAATCATCAATTACAATAGGAGGTGGTGGTGCTTGAATTCTTTTTAGAAAAATTGGATTCTCTATAGGTTTCCAAAAGTGAAGTGTAAGAAAGAAGATGTATCTTCATGAATGGAGGTAATTCTAACTGATATGCAAGAGCATTGATTTGTTTTTTAATTGGAAATGGTCCAATCTTGCGGTAGTCAAGTTTATCACAAGGTCTAGAAGTCTTGATGTTGCACCGTAGTAGCCACACCTTATCACCTATTTGAAAATTTGGTTTTTCTTTTCTTTTTACATCAACAGATTCTTTATAGCAAATTTGAGCTTCTTTATAACAAATTTGAGCTTCTTCAAGATGTTTCTTCATTGTTGAGTGCAATTATTTCATATGTGTTGCAAACTCCTCTACTACAGGACTCTCTCCCTTCTAAACCGGTAGCATATCAATCTTGGGGGGATATCCATAATTGATATAAAATAGAGTCTCTTGTATAGATGCATGCACGCTATTGTTGTAAGAAAATTTGGCTAGTGTTAATAAAGATGTTCAATCATCTTGTTGATAATTAATAGTACACCGTAGATATTGCTCCAAGACTTGATTTACTTGTTCCATTTATTCATCCGTTTGTGGATGAAATGCTAATGAAAGCTTGATCTTTACTTTCAAAATTTCAAATAGCAATTGTCAAAATTTGGAGATGAACTGCAGTCCACGGGTAGATACAATATCATTAGGTAAACCATGATAGCGATAAATATTGTCAATGAATAGTTTAGTTGTTTCCTTGCCTATGATTGTCTTTTCACATGGAACAAAATGTGTCATTTTTGAAAATCGGTCAACTATTACACAAATAGTATCAAACTTCAATGAAGGTGGCGAATCAGTGATGAAATCCATTTGAAACAAATGACCATAGTTGTTTTGGACTTGGTAGTGGTTGTAGTAATTCATTAGGCCAATGTTGGGAATTTTTAGAACGAAAACATATATTGCATGAAAGTACAAATTTTTTAATAGTTTTCCACATTTGAGGCCACCAAAAGTCACAAGAAATGAGTTTCAAAGTCTTGTTGTATCCAAAATGTTCAACAGCTAGAAGGTCATGACAAGCTTGCAAGATTTGGAGACACAAAGGTCCTTCAGGAATGTATAGACTATAGACGTTCTTCAAAATACAAAAATTGATTTTCAATTTTGAATTTACTTGAATCTTCAGTCCCATTTCTAAGGCCTCGGGGATAACACTCACGGTTTTTAGAAAACTACGTGAGTTAAAAGATAGGGTTCATTTAATTCAAAGGCGACAAATTTTATATAATTTGTAGAACTACTATAGGGTCCATAAAATGCTACACACTCTAATATATTTAAATTAGGGTATATAAAAACATCATATAATAGGAATTTTTATTAATAAGTTAGCCTTGACAAATAGAAGCCGTGCAAATTTTTCCTAGTATGATGAATATAGATGTAGACAAATAATTTCATATGGATGATAAAATGGACGTATTCAAGAAAATCTACAATGAAGGGTGGTTGACTAAAATTGTGCCATGGTACTTGTAGTGTATATATAAAAAAAATTTAAATGTTAATGTAAACCATCAACTAAAAGTGAAAAAATTGTTACATTGTATGAATAGGGAGGTTTACCTTGATGGATTCAACAAATTGAAAATTATACAATATGAAGATAGAATTTATAGTTCATTTAATTTTAATCTTTGAAACCATATGTGTTAATCACACTTATATTAAATGAGATTTTCATGGAATAGTTTCATTAGGAATTCTAAAGTGTTCAATGTTATTAACCCCTAAAGACTAGAGGGTGTTTGGGAAGAGGAAAAATCCAAAATTGCCAATTTTTGATGCATTGTCTAAAATAAAATATTATTTAAAAAAAATCCAACTATATATATAGTTATAACAATGTGTGGAAATAATTTCAGCCCATTTGAAGTGAGAAAAAAAATCTTTATTTTCATTCCTGCAAGCTAGGATCAACAAACTTCAAGCCCTCTCGGAGTAAAATTTTTGGTCTATACAAAAATGAGGTTTTGACTATTCATAAATATATGATGTTAGATTCACTCATGAAAAATCTAAATCAACCTGCAATGCAAAGAGGTTAAATGCATTGGCAATACATTAGTCTTTTTTTTGATGATTTCTTGTGCAATGAGATATTTTTTTATTTGAAATCCAAAATAATAGGGCTTGACAGTAGGAGAAAAATGTTTTTTCTTGAAGCCACTCTAACATAGCTAATAAAGTTTGACTCCTCTGAGAATGTAATTTGAGAACTAAATTGTTTTTGATAATTATATGTCATATTTTATTAGTTACATAAATGCCAAATTTCAATAGTTGATGAGAGTTTTTGCAAAAGACCCCCCAAAGATGTCCAAATTGCAAGGGTTGCCAAAAATTTTAGGGCGAAAAAAAATTATATTTTCACTAAGAGGATACATGTTCACATCTTATGTCAAAATTTTATGACCATTTGACCAAAATTGACTTCATAGGGACCTACCCAGAGTTTCAATTGTTCATTCAATGGACAATTGGCCTTTAGAGGTTAAAAATTGCCACTTGAATTCAATTGATTATTGTTGGTTTTACAATGTATACTCCATACATAGATGCAGTAGATGTAAGAAATTTTTTGTGAAGAAGGGTGGAGGTGGGTGAAAATTCTACACTTAAATTTCATATGTAAGATAGCCACACTTAAAAACTTGCATGAATGAATTTATAAAAACTATAGGATATTGGAAATATGCCCTTTTTAGTTTTTTATGTAAAAATACGGTCATCTTAAATGCAATAATTAAAGGAAATAGCCCCACATCAAATACCCTCTTAACTCAAGTGTATACCTTAAATTACAAGGAGTGATCCCCCCAAGTCTAAGGCATTGCTAGATATCAAGAACAAGAGAGTTTTTGCTTGAGGTTGTTCGAACTTTTTCTAAAAGTCTAGAATCAACTAGAATGGAAACATGAATTGTTCGTAAATGAAAATGTTTAGATTTCATATTTCAGAAGAGTAATTCGTTATAAATCATATGCTTCTTCCCCCACTTTTGGCATAAAATTGGATTGTCTAGATAGGACATCAGACAACCTTTGTTGTTTTCCGGATCGATATGTTATACAAAAATCAAATCGTGACAAAGACAAATTCCAACGAGCTTGACGACGATTCAATACACAAGTAGACATGAAGTATTCAAGATTTTGTGATCAATATATATTGTTACATGATGGGTAGCTCCCTCAAGTAGATGACGCCATCTTTCAAAAGAGTCTACAATAGCAAGCAATTCTTTATCATGAATTTCATAATTAATTTCTGCGGTATTGAATTTCCTTGAATGAAATGCAACGGGATGTAGTTTTCCGTTTTCCCGGGTTGTGAGAGCATTGCTTTGAAAACAAAATTTGAAGCATCCATCTCCATAAAAAATGACTTTGAAAAATCGAGATGGGTCAAAATTGGAGCTGTAGTGAAAGCCTTTTTTAATGTTTGAAAAGTTTTTTTTGCTTCTTGATTCCAATCCAACTTATCCTTGCAAGTAAGCTGTGTAAGAGGAACTACAATTCGTGAATAATTTTTTATAAACATTTGATAGAAGTTTGCAAAACCAAAGAAACATTGAATATCGCATACCGTTTTTGGCGTGCCCCAATCTAATACAACTTGAATCTTCTTGGAATCCATTGATATTCCATTATTTGAGACAATAAAACCAAGAAATTCTACCTTAGATGTATGAAAAGTACATTTTTCTAATTCCCGGAACATATCTTGCGAAAAACATACGAAAAACATATCTTGCGGAAGACAACGGTGGAGGTGATGCCATGCATAAACGAGTGGTGATTTGGGCAAACATGGGACACAATTGATGCTTGATATGAGATGAATAAGTGCCTCAATACTCTTTAATCTTTGTTCCTTCATATACAAATGCCAATGGAATACCGTCATTTTAACAAAATTGCCCATCTAATTATATGATTTTTTTAACGCATGTATCATAGGTTGAGCTACCCAACTTTGGACTTTGGAGGCTTTCTAATAAAAATAATAATTTTAATTTGAGGAAACTTCTTGTATAGAATTTCTTAAACTATGCATTCTAGGTGCTTCAATTTTTCAAACCTGTATATTACAAGGTTTTTTTTCTAATATGTATGCTATCCAACATTTTTTACATTTAATTTTTATTAAATTTGGTCTTCACCTAACAGTCCTAACTTTTTGGTCTTTTTAACTTGACATAATTAATAAGGCTTAAAATTTTAAGCCACTTTAATGCCAATGATCCTTGTATATAATACATGAGTTGCATACCCAAGCATTAAATTAGCCTATTACTTTTCAAAATACATACTAGATATGGAAATTTAATATGACATCTAGAGGTATTGCTCCTCCTACTAAAGTGGAATAACTAGTGAAGTAGTGAACACTCTAAAGTGATTGACTAATAGATCTTTCCTACCAATGAGGGTTTTGTCACTTTTGTGTAGTATACTACCGAGGTCTCATTTGCAACCGGCTAGTTGTTCATAATTACTTTTGGTATTACTTTGTTTTTTTGTTATTGCCTCAAAGAAGGGCTTCTACAAAAACATCAATTATTATTTTGGATGGATGATAAATCACTTGAACAAAAAAAAATTAAAGTATACTTTGTTCATCATCCTAAATGTGAACATTAGAGCATTTTCAAAAAATTATCCTTCAATAATCAATACTTCAATTCCTCGCTTTGTAATGAGATGTACTTTGAGACTATAAACTAAGAAATATTTATAAACTGAAGGGTTTTGAAAATCTATATGGTGCTTATATTAAAGAGTTATATGCATATGATTAGGATACATTTGTATTCAACTATTCATCATGTTTATATTCAGAATTTGTTGTTATTTTATTGATGATGTCATCAAAAAAATAAAAATACTTAAATAAAATACAAAAGATTAGGAATAATTGGTACTAAAATCCATTCTAAGAGGTCAATCTTTAGAGAAAAGATGAGGCCTTCGGAGGGTTGCTCCAACAACAGCTGAACTACCCTCCCATCATTTTTTTTTGGCAAATTTTTTTTTTCCCCCTCTAAAATCGCCCACTTCAAACCTACAGTTTTCAATGCTGCCAGTGGCACAGGAACCCAATTTTACATTTTCTTTTCCTAAAAAAAAAAGAAAAAATTTAGTCACAGAAAAAGAGGTATTTTTTTAAACTTCCTTGATTGGTTCAAAGTAGATTCTACATCCCAATCTCAATCATACTTTTATCTTGGACAATATTTTTAGTAATGCAAATGTCTGAGTTTGAACTGCTAAAGATATATGTTTATCCAAGCAATTTCAACACTCACAGCATTAGTATGTACCAAAACAATTTTCAACCCTTATCAACAACCTTATTGAAGGAGATTGTGTTGAAAAAAATATACTGTAGAAATGATTAACACTCCATACTGCAATACTACCTCCAAGCAGGTTTTGCACAAACAGTTCAGCCCATTAGCTGCAGCAGCTGTAGAAGCCAACTGAAAATCTAATGAAGAAATAATGAACTAATAATGAAAACAACAAGTTTGAGAACTCGTAGTTGTTTTATCCAACCATAGCCTTCGATTGAACTTCTAGCCTGCATAACAAGTTGATGATACAACAATGTATCGAAAAAACGCCATAACCTTAGTTTGAAAATTTTGAAAAAAATCCTCAGGAGGTGGTAATTCTTACTTGTACCCATGCCAGCCAACAAACCGTTAGTATGCCAATAGACGTGCACGAGGTGTTGAGGTGTCTGCAGATTACCACTACTTGTCATCCTAATTCACATGAGAGTAATTTCAATCATAATCAAACCTAAAGCCATAAAATATGCAAAGCAAAATTTTCCTGCTTCTCTAGCACACTACATCTTGCTAGGATGATGCGATGACGTGTAAGGGTTGTTCCCCATGTTGGGACAAGCTGTTCCCGCATTGGAACCCCCAAACAAAAAAAATTGAAAAAGAAATTCTATTTTTGGAATTTTTTTATTTTTAGAATTTGATGACGTGGCAATGTCATCAGTCTACGTGGTGTGGGAATATTCTTTGGGAACAAAGCTCCCAAACTCGGGAGCTGCAGATAACTCACAACCCTTCTTTGGCCTCATTTCACTTCTAATGACCCACCACAAGTTGGCCGTTGTTTTGTGAGCCAAGCACCATTGTATACACTTCTCCCAACTGAATCACTTCTATAAGCCCCCTGACCCTGAACAAGTGTTGTACACCACAAAAATGTATACATTATGATAACTCATCCATTTACAGAATGAGTTACAGTAAGTTCTAAGTTCAAAAGTTTGAACATCCTTGGATGTAGTAGGAAGAGCGGCAAAACTTCTAGAGTTTACAATGGGCAGGAAGCAGTATTCCTTGATCAGCTCTTAATCCCTAACTGCGTCGACGTCCAGAAAGTGGACAATGAACAAAGGGGCTTGAAGGCACTGTTTTGTCCAACTAACTTTTCATTCATCCAATGTAACACTTGAATCTTGAAAAGGCAAACTTCCTTAACCCTTAAAGGACCGTCGCTATACTTTCACCAAAACCGCTCCAAAACTGCCTTTTCTAGTACAAGTACCAAAATTTTGAAAAAAACTTTTTTTGACATATCTAACCGTAGGATCTTGTATTATACAGTATCAAAAACATGTAATAAAAATTTCAGACATTTCTACCAGGTGGATTGAAAGATCTTCCTTGCCCCCACATTCTATTAAAACTTCAGCCCCAAATATGATCTCCGCTCGTAGGTACCTGCCCAAAATTTCTATACAGCCAAAAAACATAGTCCGATCCTTTAGGGGTTAATGATCAATTTCATGAAATTGAGGTAAATGATATTTGTGTAGAAAGATATAAGCTAAAATGTGTCAAAATTAGAAAATGGATCGAGGCATTAAGGGGTTAGTTTAGAGATTAATGGCCCAAGCCCCTAATGGCTTACCATCAGATTTAAGCTTTAATTAAGAAACTACTAGTCTGAGTCATACAGCTAGTGGATACCCGGAGGTTCTCTCTAATTGTCAAATCTTTAACTGAAGATGACACAAGATCTTGATATCAGGAGGAGAGAATTATGTTAGGTATCTAGTAATTGCTCCATTTTCTGAAACTGCTATTTATTTTGTACGTAAACGTTAGATAAATCACACCATAAAAAACAGCTCAATGAATAATGAAAAATATAAAAAAAAGAAGATTATATATCATGATATATAATATTTATTTATTTCTATGAATCATACAGTAGTAGACTTTTCAGTTGTGATAATTAGGAATAGTTCCTGGGAATCAACTCTAAAAAAATAATAATAATAATTTTAGTGGTTGGGGCTGACTGCTCCATCGATATTCAGCCAAGTTGACTTTCCTCTATAGCTAGATTCCGGCCAGGGACTATTTTGAAAACAATAGCCCTGTTTAGTCACTCCGGAGCAACCCTCCGGAGGCCTCATTTTTTCTCTAATGTTCTGTCAAACATTGTCAATAATTGCAAGTATATAATTGTATGCAAACTTTGTTATGTTTTTTGCTCAGGAAGCAAATATCATTCTTTCTACTATTTAATTTGCTTGATTGAGTGCTTAATTAATGTAGCCTTTGACAATATAGTATCTTTCGCTCAATACTTTCTATTTTGCCACTAAATGCGAATTTATTTATTTATTTTCTCGTATACAATTATTTGTGTTCTATAAGTCATACAAATTTAACACCATGATTGTGAAAATGGCACATGGCACATCATAATGTGAAAAGCAATGTTTTTATGATTTATATCACTTTATACAATTTTCAAACATTTTAAATTACAATAAATTATTTGAAGAGAATATGTTGAACTTATTTGGAAGTTTCATCAAGGGTGTAAATTAGAACTACGATGTAATAAATCATAGTGTACATTGAATTTCTACATAATACTATTTATTTAAATGTAGTCCAACCTTTTCAACTTTATATAGTTGCAATGAAAAATTTGTTTTTAGATCATTGTTTGGTTCTTTTACATGTTTCATTTCATTGTATTCTTAAAATATTCCTTGTTAAAATCCTCATAATTTAGAAAGCTACAAAAGTAGAACCATTGAATTGTGCCATTAACCTCTTTTTGATACAATACACAATGGCACCCAATAGAATGATGTATAATCTCCTCATGTCTCTTTTTCATTAAATTATGAATGCACTATTTATTGCAGTCATAGTAGTTTGAAAACCCTACTATAGTAGGAATATCTAATTGTGACTCTAAACTAATTATAATATTAAACATAGTGACACCAAATAGAACGTTGTTGAGAATGTTGTGAACTTCAAATAAAATCATGTATAATTTCCATGTGTCATTTTCTATGAAATTCCTAGGTAGAAGATTCTTTACAATAATCTTTACCATTTGAAAATTCCACTAAAGTAAATACATCCTCAATGGGCCCATAATTGAGGTATACAATAGTATTGGTAGGATGGAGACCACAAGCAAATTTAAAATTGGGGCCCAATGCCACTTGTCTTTAGATTTTAAAGGCCTCATTACATTCTTGATTTGGGCCAACATTTTGACACTCTTTGATAAGACCATGAATCTATTTTGTTGAAGATTCTCTTACAATTAAAGCAAGGATTGTGATTTTCCATAGCACTTGGTAAGGGAATCCAAAGAGTTTCCAAGTGTTTCCAAGCACCACAATAGATATATTCAATTGTAAAATATAATTAGGGTTTCTCTCTAGCTTTGCATTGGGTTTTCACAATCACAACATTGCCCCAACTTTGGAGGGATTGAATGGTATATTCTAATGCAAGACTTGGATGTTGAATTTCCATTGAGGATGCCCCAAAAGATCTAATTGAAATACTAATTTAGTTGTCATACAAAATATGGCAACACCAAATAACATGTTATTTATTCTAAATAGAATATTGTACCTCCAAAATCCTCTTTTCAACATCTTATTTTAGCATGATTTGGTTAGATTCAACATTTTTTATTGAATTTCAAGTCTCATATTGCATGATGATAAAGAAATTAATACCTATTGCATTAGATGTGAAGTATTTTGTTTTGGAGAGAATGATTTAATTGTTATTATGAAGTTTGACCAACTTACAAATAAGATATTGTTTTTCAAGACCCTTTACATTAGGAGAAGTATGGGGCCTCAAGAAGGCCCCTTCCCTTTGATAAGTTGAAATGAGCTGATTATGGCGGGAAACTTATTAAAAATAAAAAATAAAATTTTTTCGAACCTGCAGTCCGATGTGAGCAGTCCGACTTGAGTAGTCCGACGTGAGCAGTCCGATGTGGCCTATCATCCGCCACCTCAGATTTTTTTTAAATTAAATTTTTTTCTTCCAAAAAACTTATTTGTACTCGATCTTCATGGCATGTAGTCTTCCGTGTCAAATCCGCACCTGAATTTTTTTAATTTTTAATTTTTAATTTTCGATTTTCTTTTTCCAGCTGTGCGGGCTGTAACAGATCTCGCGGCCTTCAGGACGCCTCATTCTTCTCCTAATGCTACAAACTCAATGTCCTCCTAAACTAATTTTTTAGTGTTTATTGTAAGTTTAAAAAATTGAATTAGAATTTGGCAAGACTTCAAATATTGTGTAATTAGATGGTCTCATTGTGGTTGGAATGCTTTCAATTTGGGATTCTTGTAATAGCGGGGATAAAGATGTGGCACATGAAAACAAATAAATGTATAAAATTATAAATGCATTAAAAAATTCTTCAATAAACAAATAAGATTTGAATTTTTATAAATAACCATAATTAGAACTTAGCATTCCTAATTTAAACTAAAAAAATTGTTGTAAAATTAATAATATTCAATTAATAATAAAATTTAGAAAAGTCAACAAATTAGATTTTGGATTTTTTTAATAAATATAATGGATTTAATCTATGAATTACAGTCATTTAAAAAATTTGTTTAAAATTTATCATTTTATTATTATTACTCTTAGTGGCCATTGAAAATGTATCTTTACAATTTTTTATAAATTTGGACTACCTAATACCCATAGCATTTAAGGGCTGAAGATTGAAGAGCTAAGCTTCAAATTAATAATAATATGATACATATTTAGTAACTTATACTTCCATATCTTAAGAGAATAACTAAAAAAGTAATAATATATATATGAGAATTAATTGACACTTAATTGTCCAATTATTCTTTCTTATTAATAGGATAAATTCTTGTAGATATCATTATCCATCTTAACAAAGAATATAAATTGATTGTTTAATATTGTACCAAATTTTGTTCTATTAGGGAGGGAGGGGGAAACATCACTTAGAATATTAGTATCACTGCTCAATATAAGATTTTAATTTCTCAGGAAATTGGTGTATTAATATTACAACCTCTATTAATTCAAAATAATTTAACTTCTATAAATTAGAATTATATAATAAGGCCTTAGCAACCTCAAATGTGTCATTGACCTAAAACTTCCATCATTACTTTGGGTACATTTCCAAAATCATATGTACCTATGTTGAAGAAACAATTTTTAGAACATCTATAAAAGAAAATGGGATCCTTTATAACTTTTGCATATGATATCCAAATGCTATGTTCTTTGGTGTGTTGGAACCTTCTTTCACTTGCCAACAAGAAAATATGAAAAAATGCTATTCTAATAATAATAACTAGGCATAGTAGTAAAAAGTGATGGTTTGGAGGTGACTTTATTGATTAGAGAACACAACAAATGCAATAGTGAATATTTTATGTCTTGTATCTACAAGTAGAGATTTCCTATTGATAGAAGATATTCTCAATATTAATTTTCTTATATTAGAGGAATTCCACAACTTTGGCATTTTGGAGGGCACATGGGCTAGAATTTGAATCTATATTGTTCATAATTTTTGGAGCTTTATATAAATGAATGTTAAGATTTTTGACACCCAAAATTGTGTTAATTTAATCCAAGTTTAAATGCAAATAGTTTCAATGTTAAATGGGGTGGATTGATTTGGGATTATATTAAAAAATGATGATTCCATAAATTGAGGATTTCTTACCTAGCAAAGTAATCATGATTTTTTCAAAAGGACAAGAATAGCCCCCATGGTGCATTGGAATGCAAAAACATGCCCAATATATTTCTTCATAATCATGATGTCATCAATAAAATAAAAAATAAAAAATAAAAAATGGGAAAATAAAATAAAAAACATTAGGAATAATTGGTACTAAAATCCATTCTAAAAGGTCAATTCCATCAAACATTGTCAATAGTTGCAAGTATATAATTGTATACAAACTTTGCTCATTTTTTTTATCATTCTTTCAACTATTTAATCCTTAACCCTTAAAGGACAAAGGGATGACCTTGGAAATCATCCATTTTCATTACCTTGTGAATCATAGGCTTCAGAAATAGCAAAAGCACTCAAACTACAATCCATGCTAGCCACTCCGTACTTCATTTTGCCATGATAATGTGAAAAGTGATGTTTTTATGGTTCGTGCCATTTAGTTCAGTTTGTAAACATTTGAAATTACCATAAATTATTTGAAGAAAACATGCTGAACTTATTTGGAAGTTTCATCACTGGTGTAAACTAGAGCTACGGTGTAATAAATCATGGTGTACACTGAATTTCTGCGCACAATACCACGCATTTAAATGCACAATACTATATATTTAAAACTTTTCAACTACATACTGCAAGAAAATTTTCATTTTTAGATCATTATTGAAAGTTCATATTTTTTTCACCCGGTACCAGCTGAGAGTATCTGGAGCACTCTTTCAACTTTCAATCACCATTCAACAGCAAGAACCAACCATGCTCAGATGGTTATTCAAACGATTTTAGTTGTAAATTACCTTAGTGGACACTCAAGCTACCATCAAATACTGGTACTTGCAATCAGAGCACAAATTGTGCGAGTCCGACTACCGTATTTCTGCCCAAGTAGCGACAATGAGGCATAGCATCCATCCAAAGAAAACATTTAGAGAACGCTAATCCCTTTCTTTGCCACGCAACTGTGACGTAGCATACATCAGTGAGAGCACGAATCCACCACTCGCAACACGGTTCAATCACCACTACGATAAAGCAGAACGAGTTGTGAAACGAAGCGGAGATGCAACTGATCCACACCAGTATGACTATCAAACATGAAACTGACAGGACCTGACGGTCAAAGGAGAGGGGTCAAGGGATAGATAGACACGAGAGTAGTAGCAGCTGGAGGGAGATTGATACAAGAAGTGGCAACAACAGCCGCACACTGATGGATTCATCCAGGACGATGTTCTTGAGGAGCATGTTTGTACACGCATACATTCAAGTGATATCAGAAACGAGGCAGAAGCCTCAGTCGCAACAGGGCTGCCTGAGAGAGACTGATCGAGACTGGACCTACGCTGCCATCAGATCCCTACACTGTCTAATTCGCCTACTCAACTACAGATACAGATAATAAAAACGGCCCTGAAGGCTCTAACTGACAGATACCGTATTAACAAATTGTTCTGTCAGCGCATGCATGCACAAGGGCCACACAACCGAGCACCCCACCCCCCCAGAGTGATGAAGAAGAAGAGCGAATGATGATATTCAAGGTGCCACCCCCACGCACAGATGGAAGGAAGGCTACGCACTCACCTCATATTCTGACCCACCAGACCTCGTTTATGTCCTAAAATCAATGACTGTCAATCCTCATGCCAAACCGCCCTTCAGCTGTGCTCCATTTGCGGGGGAAAGTCCCAGCGCGTACTCAATCCGAGACCTAATGGCCTGCCCTCTTTCCAGCTTGAGAAGAAGGCCTGAATTTCCATCATTCAGGGCAATGAGAGTTCATTAGAGTCTGCCACGCTCGCTCCGGTGAAGTCGTCGTCGTCGTCGTCGTTCTCGTTCACACAGTTTGCCAGGCAGTCACGAGACTCCGGCCGTGAGTGAGTGAAGGTGCCCTAGTCCCAGGGTCCAGGTTGACTGTACACAAATAACAATACTCGTTGTGTGCCACGTGTAAATTGATCGATCCCATTACCGCCAGGCAGACTGCTGCTTGTATAATCCCACCCCAGAGTGAAGGTTCCACCCTCCCTCTGGCTCCTTCCGCTTGGCAACTGGTCCCGGGAGCCCTGGATTGTTCGCTACTTGGGCCAGCGTGGCGCTCAAGTCCGTGAAATTTGCCGGCGCTCCGGGGTGCAGCGGCGGCAACCTCCCATGCATGACATCGTCTCTCGTGTTCTCTCCCTCGCCAGCGTCGGGACCCGAGTTGAGGTCCAAGCTCGGCCGGCTCCACCCATGCTCAGCTCCCACGTGGTGCACAGCAGGGCCCATCTCTAACAAAAACGGCGCTTGGTTCCCCATCGTCCCCGGAGTCACCACGGGCTGAGGATTCGACATCGATGCAAACGGAGGCAAATTAGCCATGTCGCCAAACATGGGTGTCGACGTCGACGGGAAAGGGTTTGCCGACGAAAGGAACCCGGACGAGTGTCCAAACATTGAATACGGGGGAACATAATGCCCTCCAAAGTTTATCCGCTCTGATCCAGGGTACTGTACCGCTGCTGGAGGCATGGGCCCGGATACGCCAGTCACAAACATATCGCCATTGACACTACCTCCAGCTGGGACTGGGGCTGGGGGAGGCCCGGCGCCAGCACTGGCATTGAGAAACGAGTGGGCAGCGGCAACTGGAAACCCAGAGTCCAAAGGCCTGCCAGAAAGGAAGGGATGCAGAGCACCACCGGGGTTACTGTTGCTGGGGCCAGAGAACCACGGCGCTGACAGGCTCATTGTTTCCCCTCCCATCCTCAGACCCGTCAGTGCCATTGCTGAGCCTGGCCCTACTGGATTGGACGCTGGAGTTGGTTTCCTCGACATAAAAGGATGCACGGCAGGTTCCTCGCCTCCACCCTCCTCCAACGATGGCCCATTGTTAAGATCGAAATCCATTGTCCTTCTCTTTGGGGGTTGTGGTGGAGGCTGGGGTTGCAGTTGTGTTGTGCTGTTATTGCTCCGCGCTGATGATCCTAGTCCTTCCACGGCTCCCCGCAAGTCCACAGATAATGGCATACAATTTTCCTCGCTGTCGTCCATCCGATTCAAGTCCAAATCCAAGGTAGGACGCACATTACCTGGAGGGGCTTGCCCTTGACTGCTTCGCACTGGCCCGCTGCCACCATTGGAAAGAGGGTACGCTGAACTAGAACTCTCCGGTTTCAGAAATGCCACACATGAACTTTCTTGCTTCACAAAAGTCACACCAGACACCAAGCTTGATGGGACAGAATTGCTATGCAACGACATCCCCAACACTGAACCCTGAGAAGATAAAGTGGTGTTTGAAACCCCATTGTCATGGGTGACCCTTTCATCCGCCACATTCAAATCAAATTCTAGAAGAGGTCTGGCCCGCTTCTGCGCAGTTGCGGCCATAGCCAAGTTTGCATCTGAAGCCATACTTTCCCCGTTGGAATTCAGTCTCTCGGGTGTACGACGCGGCTCCGCCGGGCGGAAGGCACTGGTCGCTGCTGAACCCTTCCACCCAAGGTCTCCTTTGATTCTCAACGGACTTGCAGGAGGTATAAATGCTCCTTTGGTAGCAGCAAGGACTGCAATAGGAGCAGCCACTCCGCTTGCTGAGGCTCCTGAAGCTATGGGATGGACAAAAATAGAAGTCACTGAAACAGGAGGGGGAGCAGCAGCATCGTCCTGAGGAGTCTCTTCAGCAAATCCTTCGTTCAAATCAAACACAGGGCGCTCGGGCGCCACATTCACTGCTATAGCAACTTCACCAGGGTCAGACTTATCTGCCACTTGTTGTGATGTATTTGGTTTCACCCCACCTGAATCCTGAGGGCTAGCTGATTCCTGCCCTCTAGGTGAAGAAATAGAAACCGTCACACCCTTCTGCCCAATATTTGATGCATCATTGTCGTGACCCTCCAGTGGAAGAGAACCCGTAGCAGTCCCGGCGGCGTTACCCTGTTTCTGGTCTGTATCGTCTTTGGTGTCATCGATGTTCATTCGCCCAGGTCTCTCGGAGTAGCGCAGATCCTGATCACCAGTCTTGACATTTTTTGCATTATCAAGAACCACAGAAGGTACTCTGTCCCTACCAGCAGTATCAGCAGCGCTTGCATCTCTCCTCTCAGTAACAGAAGAAATACCCAATGGTCTGGTGTCATGCGCATCTCTTTCTGACAATGAGCCAGATACAGGTTTTCCATATTTCTCCATCTGCTCTACCTCATCTGCAGCTTGTCTTGCAACTTCCAGAACATCTTCCTCAGGGAACCCAGAAACGAGGTCAGCAATCCGATTTGCATCAGAATCACCTCTTCTCCCAAACAACTGGCTCGCTTCTTGACCTCTCTTTCTCCCTGGTCTCTCATCTAGCATTATTGAATCAGCAGAAGGAACTCCAAAGGAAGACCTGTAGTCTCCCAATCCAACGCCAATGCCATTGCAGAGTTCGATAGCAGACTTGGTCACTTTAGAGTGAGTGCGTGACAACCCCCTTTCTCCAGGACTACCCATTCTTGTACCGAACTTGCTACTGAGGTGACCTTCAAAACCAATAGGCTTACCCTCCAAGCCATTTCTATCTTTGACCTTCAGCTCTTTTAAATAAGGATGCTCCCCAGTCAACTTGCCATTGACATCATCCGTTCGCACTCCTTCATTTGAATCTCCTTCGGCAAATTTTACAGCATTGCGTGTGTTCGCACGCACTTCCCCATTAACTGGATCTCTACGCAAATTATGCTTTTC
This sequence comes from Rhytidiadelphus loreus, assembly GCA_947034895.1. NCBI lineage: Eukaryota > Viridiplantae > Streptophyta > Bryopsida > Hypnales > Hylocomiaceae > Rhytidiadelphus > Rhytidiadelphus loreus. The sequence goes on from OX344761.1 coordinate 32,615,514, forward strand.
AACATGCTTCTCACCTCCAGCACCCTGCTCCGGTGTAACAACAACGATCTGTTCCTTTCGATCGCTCTTGCCATCTCCTGGACAAGCACTTTGACGATCAGGGAAGCTTTGCGACACTCCTGTATCTTCAGGTTTCGTTCTCTGAACAGAGACATCAACCACCATGTCTACAGGGCCTGTATTGGAACCTTTGTCAACATTGTGCAAATATTCTCCAGACTCCTCAGCCGCAGCTGCAACAGTAGCTAATAAGCCCATCGCTCCTTCAGCTGTGTCCATGGAAGCGCGTCTGGACAGTTTCTCTGTTCCGTTATCAACTCGAACAGACACCTGGGCTGAAGAATTCACGTTCTCCGCGACTTCACCTTGCTGCGACCTATCAAAGGTAGAGGAAGTTTGACGATCCGGAGCACTGGGAGAAGAGCTTCGGCTAACATGACCATCACCAGTCCCTCCACTTGCCCGAACAGGACTTCTCGCAGGATTTGGTATTCTCACAATAAGGCGCTGCTGAGAACCTCCAGAGTCCACATCACCCTTCTCAGTACCCCCAGCTAGACCACCACCCTTCTCAGTCGCCGAATTCTTGTTCCAGACAGCAGATTTATCGGACCCAACCTCCTTCAAAGCTCCTGAAGAATTTACAGCAGGCTGCCCAGAGCTTGGCAGTCCTGAAATTCCAGCAGCAGCTTTGCTGGAAATCCCAACCCCATTCTTCACCTCATCTTTCCACGGCAGAGTAGCACTCTTCTCAACACCACTAGCCAGAGAGTGTCCATTACTAGGCGAATGGCTCGAGCAGCTGCTCTTCTCATCCTTCGCCTGGTCTGCATGCACGTCAGAACCAAAATTCCCTGCAGAAACCTTTGAGCTGATATCTTTGGCAGCGGGTAGGACAGGAGAACCAATTTTTCCCGGTCCTTCTGTTGGTTTTGCAGGAGCATCTCCGCTGGTTGGCCCATTCTGAACCCCCTTCGTAGTGCCTGCAGTGCCTCCAGAACTTTTCACGCCTGTATCCAGAGGAACCCCTGAATCCTTGACCGACACAGAGTGCACCGGCTCAGATGGCTTATATGACCATGAGATTACATTTCCCCCACCCGGCTTTCCTTCACCTGACCGGTTCATTTCTATATCCACACGCTTCTTCCAGACATCTACCAACTTTCTAGCCTTCTTCTGGATCTCCAGATTTTTATGACTTCGTAAGTGATTCACTGATTTACCAACGACACTTGCCTTCAACGCTTTCAAATCTACCGGAAGCCTGTCCAGAGCCCGAAGAAGGCCTAGCAGCAGTTCCTCGACACCCTTGTCTCCTTCCCTCGGACTACCGGCATCTCCTGCCTTGCCTTTGTGAGCTTCCTGTAGCCATTCGTCAAGTAGCCGGACACCTCCTAAATGTAAGAAATAGTTGAGACACTCTTCTTTCTCTGTTGCAGCGATTACATTAGCGAGCTTGGTGCGACGGGTGGTGATATCGACCACCTTCTTGCTACTATCATTCTGGTCTTGCTGCATTAACTGAACTAAACTATCTACACCGGTCACATCTACAAGACCGCCATCCTTATCCAGGTTGCTAATAATCTCTTCAGGCTTCATGCTGCGCTCACGCTTCAAGGGACTGGCCTCTGCATCCTCAAGTTTCACATTCCGTTCCCGTTTACAGGGGTCCAAATTTTGGTCAGATCGATCTCTCTTCTTACATTTCCCTGCTGCGGAGTAAGAACCATTTTGCACAGATTCGCTGGCCCCTTTCAACTGCTGGAAAGTTGTCGATCCTGATAAAATTCTTGGAGAAGGGCCCCCTGTCTGTGTAGCTGCCTGCATCTCCAGCTTTGTCCTATCCAAGAGTTCATCTACCTCCTCCTGATGCTCCTGATGGTGACATGAAGTACCTAGGGGTGTGAGATAAACATCGCAACTTCCAGAGAGTTGACAGAGAGCTGCATCAATAGGTAGCCCATAAAAAGCTACTACGGTAAATTCTTATTCTTCGACCTCTCTGAGAAACGAGAATGTGGGGCCAGACAATGTAGAACGCTTGTGTACATAGCGGAATCCCAACAAACCAGACTGATCGACAGGCAGCTGACTCAATAAGTGGTAAATCAAACAATGTAAATCGCTCAGTGCCAGACACCTACGACCCTCAAGGCGGCAAGACGTGATAAACATGAACATTTTCATTTATATGCAAATGAAAATAAAAGACCAGTCTTCCAGTAATCCCTCGCCTAATGTAGAGACACAGTTCTCAGCAACCCTAATTTACAATTACAGATCTCACTAACAAAACTGATCACCTTACAAAGTAAATGTATTACTCACATTGGTATAATCTCGGTCCGAAAGCCACCATAAACACTTGTGCGCAGTATCGTAGACTCGCCGGCAAACAAATGAAGAAACTCCCTCAGGTAGCTCGACGCCTTTCCGTAGAAATGCAACTTTGCATGGATGCAATAACGTCGCTACTGAAATAACATCCCTATGGAACGAGTAAAATATCTCGTTTGGGGCTGCCTCAAGCAGCGAGCCTTTTGCTAGCTTCACGTCTGTCGGTCGATACAACCAATTGACAGTCAATTTTACTTGGTCGGCTGTCTCAAGAGTCACCTTGCGTAAAATGCCAATGAATGGGGGTGCATCCCCTGCCTGAAAAAGGGCACAATCTCCAACGTTGAGAGCTCGTCCTCCCTGCGATATCCAGAAACCGGATCAAAAATACGTTAAACCTCTCACCTACCACTGATAACAGATATCTATCTGCATAATCACGTACAGACCGGAGCATAACCTGTATGACAGCTATATTTAAGTTCGAAGGTCATCTCAGAAAAAGACGCCTATAATATTAATTAATGCCTACTGGAACAGTACGACTGACAGCGACAGGGGAGTACATCCTCAAAACTCCAGTTCCCAAGTATCGAAGCTTTAAACCGTTCACAATTATCTCAACTGCACAGAAAGTAAATGGAGTGTACCAGGAGAAAGGCACCAACATCAACGTACACCTACAACAGAGAGGTCTCTTGAAATATATGTATTACAAAAGCTACGAACAAAATATTACTCAGCAGCCACTACATAACTAGGACCATGAGACTTGCGGTAGACGTGTACCACGCCACTTGCAACCCGTGCAAAGGGAGAGGATTCACGAAAATTAACAATTGACCCAGAAAACCATACTTATTTCCGTCCTGTGAGGATCATCCAACAAAAAACGGAGCCCTCAACAACAACGTCCGCTCAAATTTCAAAAAAGTGCCGAACATGCGCAGCATGCTAGATATGGAGTTAAGACCAGTTTGATGAACCCACTACAAAAACATGGGGGGGGATGGAGTTGCTTGTCACAAAACCAACGCAGACTAATTGTAAGCTTCTATCGCAAGCTAAGGCAAGTAAAATAAGTCTTCTCGTAAACAGGTGGGATCATCGAATAACTGTTGTACGATACAGACACGAAATAGAAACATCTTGAAAACGCAAATTTCCTTGAGCGACTGGTCTCCTCTAAAGACCAACAAGGAAAAAAACCAGTCCAAACAGGAAGAGCACGACGTATCGTTCAAAACTTCTTCCTAACGCACGGACAGAGCACATGACGCGAGAACTACTGTTCTCGATGCATCATAAAGAAACTTGCATCCACGAAACTCTCTAATCTGAACACCAGCTTTCGTAAACACGTCGTTCGTACAGAAAAAAATCGAAAATGAGGCAAGGAGGACCAGATTGACTTGATACTAGCGCAAAAGCCGTCAAGCAACAACTAAGAAACAAATAATCCCCCCCAACCAAAAGCACTGCTAACTACGAAGGGACCACGAACGAGCCACACGACCTTCTATCTCCCGTAGCACCTACTAAAAAAACTGCGGAAGTTCAACCACGACTAGAAACCAGCCTCCACAATACTACACGTCGACGTGGAGAACCAGGCCCCGGTACCAACGGCCACCTCAAACCAAATCCCAGTTCTCCGAAACCCTCGCTCAAATACTCGCCTCAACAGTCGTAACGCCTACTAGAACAACGGGGGTTTCCAAGTAGGCCACCTTGGTGAAGACTTTCTGGTCGACGGGGTTGCCAACAGCTGAGCGTTGTGAGGGGGGAGACCACATGTGCTGCTGCTGCTGCTGCCTCTCCTCGCTTTGCCGCTCATGCATGACATTTCCTCCCCTGATCTCAAGCTCCTCGATCTCTTTAATCCCGTCCTCCTCTCCCTCTCTCAAACCGCGCTTCCTTCCTTATCCTCTCCCCTTCGCCGCCTTCCTCTTCCCCCTTCCTCTCCGCCTCTTCCAGCGTCCAAACATCAACAACCACAACAACAACCACAAAACCCGTCGCTTGACGCCACCGCGACCTCCGGCGTCCCAAACCACCTCACTCCCCCACCATGTCTCCCTCCCCTACCACGCCACCACCGAGCGATTCCTCCACTCCCAGATCCGCGCCGGCACCGGGACTCCGGCGAAAGTTGCCACCATAGCCGCCTCCAACTCCCCCTCCCCCTCTCCAAAAAATTTCAAAATTTCCTTACCCCTCCACTCCACACCTCCTTTCTCTAACTAGAACGTACATACACGGCAAGTGCGTCACACAAACCTCCACCCAGAAGCGACGACACAACGAAGCCCCCGCAAACAGACCTCCGCCATAGCCAGGAGCAACAACACACCGCCGAGGAGATAGAAGAGGAGAGCAAAAATCACTGGGCCTAAAGGGGGGAGGAGGGTCAAAGGAGGACACAAACACTTGCAATGAGGAGGACGACACAACGGGCCGGGCTCTGTCCACTTACCACCCGGCCCGATATCGACCACGGGGTAACCCAACCCAGCCCAGCCCGACCCGACCCGACCCGACCCGTGCCGCGATATGGGCGCCCATGGGGCAGAGCGCCCGCGGGTGTGTTTGTCAGTTTGTCAGTCAAAGCTGCGCAGGCCGCAGGCGCTACGGATCTCCAACTCTACTGCAACTCTACTGCAACTCTAGAACTCTAGAACTCCAGAACTCTACTTAATGATAAAGTTTAAGGTACTGCAGTTCAGTTCCAGTTCCATAGAACCTGGCTCTCTCTCTCTCTCTCCTTTTTTCAAACCCATTCATGAGTAATAAGCTTCATCATCAATTGAATGGGAGAAGAAAAAAAATCATGAGGCCGGGGTCCGTCTCTGAATTGTTCTCCGGTCCCCATAAATTATTAGGGTCTAGTGGTCTAGTGTGTGTGTGTTTTGTTTCCATTAATAGCCTACAGTAGGAGGCTCTCCCCACCCCATCCTGTCTCACTGGCTACACTACTACAGTACTACAGTAGTCCTTTTGGGTGTACTGGAAGCTGCTGGGGCTTCGCCTTACTGTGGCCTACCTTACATGATCATCATCATTATGTGACGGAGGTTTGGTGTATGTCTGACTGAGTTGGTATGTACACTGTCCTTTCGTGGTGTCTGTCTGTCTGTCTGTCGATCATGGTCTTGCATTGTTTTGCGAGACAGAGACGGACGGGGGCCGGGCGGGGGCATTGTGTTTATGTTTTGAGAACTGCAGTTGTTGGTTTGGGTCACAAGCCTGGAAGGGAAAGTGGGGGTGCAGCCTAGATTTACATTATTACGCGGGCTCAGGGAGACACAGTTTTTCCTTCTGGACAGAAGAAGGCCGGAAGGAATTCGGTTCGGAATTCGGTTTGGAGTTTGGTGTGGAATTCGGTTCGGAATTGGGTTCGGAGTTTGGTTCGGAATTCGGGGAGGAAGCTGACATGGGGGCAGACGTCTGTGTGTGTTCTAGAGCTCGTGCCGTGGATTGAGGAACGTTTTCACGCTGTCTTTTGCACCCTTAAAAAAAATCTTTGTAAGCTTATTAGAAAGGATGAATCCTTTACATACTAAAAATTTATGGTTTTAAGTTGTAGACTTTGATTGATCATATTGCAGAAAGTATAATGTAAACGGAAAATTTTATTATGTCATTAGCTTGAGTAACTGAGAACATTGCATGCATTGGTATTAAAATAATAATTATTAAAATAAATGGATTTTTTTTTTAATTTAACTCTTCAAAATTGCTTAATAAATGTGAGGCCCAATTTGGGCTTCTTAGTACATGAAGGATTAAGGTAGGAGGTCCATGAAGTGCCCATTTAAGAGCCGAAATTGAATTTTGGGGAGGTGAAACTTCTTGAAATTCATTTTTCAGTAAATTTGAAACTTCTTGAAATTGGGCATCGAATCCAAGTCATTTCATTTTGGGGAGGGAGCTTTTTGGAATCAATTTTGAATTTTTGAAGTTGAAATGGGGCGGTGTGGGGTTCTAAAATTGCCCACCTCCCCGAATGCACATTGTTTTTACATTGTTGATGCAACGAAAAAGCAAGATGTACAAAGAGTGTACATTTGAGGAGGTCGGCAATTTTTAGAGTCTAAGTGTTGTAAAAAACTCCTACCTTACATTGATTTATCCATATAGTGCGTGACTTTAAAGTATTATGTTCTAGAAGTCAAAATTATTTTGAATTGATAGAGGTTGAAATATTACCACACCAATTTCCTCAAAAATAAAATCTTATAATGAGTAGTAGTACTAATATTCTAGGGGATGTTTTATCCCTCCTGCTCTCACTAATAGAACAAATTGGTGTAGTATTGAACCATCAATTCATATTCTTCATTGAAATGAACAATGATATCTACAATAATTTATCCTATTAATAAGAAAGAATAATAGGATAAATCTATACAAAAAAAGGAATTTCTAAAGATATGTACAATAGTATAATGTTTCATTAAGACCTAATTTTAAAATATTGCAATTTTGTGAAATTAGTATCCAACAAAGTGATAGGATAATTCAGTATGTGACTAAGTGCCACAATTGATGAAACGTATGTAGAAAATTGTGCATGGGTTATGGAAAAATTTTAAACATCCATTCTACATGTGTGCTTTCACATGATTCTAGGTTCAATAATTTAAAGATTGTCCCTATCTTGTGGTTGAGAAATGGGCCCTCCTTCCTAAAGACTAGTCAATATGGTTGTAGGCCTAAATACACCTACAAGTAGACCACTATAAGAAATATGTGTTTAGTGTAACGTTTTATGATTTTTGCAAACTGGGTTGCAAACAAATTTCAAGTGATGTTTAACCCTCATTGCTTGAAGTCCAAAGAAGGTAAAAAAAACAGCGTTGCTTTTGAAGTGTTGTAAATTTAAATGTCGCTAAGTTGTAGAAATCTTAACCGTAGAATATTGTAGTGAACATGTTGTAGATGACACAAAAAAAATTTGAAGCCATTTGACCGCATGGATTGAAAGATTATAATGTTTTAGTGTTAAAAAAAGATGCTGAAATTTTCCAAAAACGCATTTGGAGGTGAAATTCGACTTCTAAACCTACTCAAATGAAAAACTTGAGACTTTCAGGTGATTCAAAATCAACACATAAACACATTGGTGAAAAAAAATATCATTCAAATGACTCAATGTGTCTGCAAAACAGATTTGAAATGTCAACAAATAGCATGAAAAGTTGCAAAAAACACCATGTAAGGCTAAACCTCCTCCACTAAAAAGCATCTCAGTCATTTATTACTTTTTGGATTCATGTGAAATTTTAGCCACACAAACTAGACTAGTATGCGCAACTTTCACAAAAGAAATTATTGAAAATGAACACTGTATGAAGAAGTTACAAGCCGCCGAATTTCACTGTAATCTGAAAATGGCTGGATTTTAAATTTTGAATTGCTCCCAAACATTCAAAGAAGCTTGTATTGACATGAAAATTTTACCACAATAACTAGACTAAAAGGGGAACATAACCCAACAAATTTTATTGAAAACAAACATTGTATGAAGGAGATACCCCCCCCCAAAAGTTTCAGCCATCAAATGCAGTTTGGTGAATTCAAATTGAACCTGTGAACTTTGATTGGCTCCCATTTAATTTTTAAATCTTGGATTGATCTTAAAATTTTACCACACAAACTAGAAGAGAGAGCGCAACTTTACCAACAAGTTTTATTGAATTCGGATATCGGATGCAAAGGTTATAGCACTTTGAATTATACATGAGGACACTTTTCGTCCCTTCAAGCGATGAGGGGTTAATAAAACAAGTTATATTTCTATGTCAACAATAACATTCAATGTAACATCTGGATGTTATATTAGATGTTATTTTTGATGTCACCTAGAATCCATCTGTGAAAATTATAAAAAGTCACCTAAAACACAAATTTCTTGTAGTAGACACATAGGAAATATCATCATATGAGTCAAAATGAAAATGGTCAACTGACTTTACCTAGAAAAGAGCCATTCTCCTTGAAGATTCAAGTAGTGCCCAAATTGTACAAGCACATTATAGAAGTAATGGAGTAATAATCAAACCTATAAGATATTGATAGTTACTACATATACATTCTTTATTGATGCATTTGACGAAGATCTTATGATATTATTTAGCAAGGTAAAAAGGACCACTTGGCCACTGACATTAGAGGAGATTTCAGGTTGTGGGAGGGCTGCAAGTTTCCAACCTGTTCCCAACTCGGGAATTGCACTCTTGCAACACAGTGACGTGGAATGGAAACTGCCACGTCATTTTTTGAAAAATTAAATTAAATTAATTTTGTTTCAATTTTTTTTTATAATTTTTTTTAAAAGGTGATGTGGCAACGCTGGCGTTCGGAGGGACTATTTGGAAGCAGTGCCCGGGAGATGCTTGAAACGGCCCTCCAAGAGCCTGAAATCTCCTCTAATGACAGACCATTATTGTATTTCACATAAAAGATGATCTTGATGTCTTCATTTTTACATCTCACTTTTCAATACTACAATTAATAATGGCAAGAAAGTTGACATGGGAGCACACATGTGTTTTCTAGAGCTCATACTATGGATTGGGAAATATTTTCACAACGTCTTTACATCATAAATAAACTTTGTGAGCTTACAAACAATTACATTGATTTATCCAAATAGTGTGTGACTATAATAAATTATAAAAGTCAAAATTATTTTGAATTAATAGAAGTTAAAATATTAATTCACTAATTTTTTTTAAAGTATAAAAACTTGTAATGACATGAATATTCTAGTTGATGTAGCTGTGAATTGAAAATTACATTGATTTATCCAAATAGTGTATGACTCTAATTTACAAAAGTCAAATTATATGGAATTAATAGAGGTTGAAACATTAATACACCAATTTCTTCAAAAAATAAAACCTCATAGTGACACTAGTATTTTAGGTGATATTTACCCTTCCTCCTCACTAATTGAACAAATTGGTAAAATATCTTACCACCAATTCATATTTTTTATTGAGATGGACAATGATATCTACAATAATTTATCCTATTAATATAAAATAATCATATGATAAATGAATACAAGAAAAAGATTTTTTTAAGACAAGTGTAAAGTGACAATATTTCATTGTGATGTGATTTTAATTACATAATTAGTATCCAACTAATTGATAGGATAAGTCAATATGTGACTAGGCCAAACAATTGGTGAAACATGTATACAAAATTGTATATAGGTTGTGGAAAAATAAAAAAAACATCCTCTCTATTATGGGTGTTTTTTACAAGCCTCTTGAGGTTCAATATTGTAAAGATTGTCCCTATCTCATGGTTGAAGAAGGCCCTTCTTTGTCCAAAACTAGTCACTATAGTTGCAGGCCTAAGTCTAGGCCTAAGTCTAGGCCTAAGTATACCTAGAAATACAAATGTAGGAAATATCGTCTTATGAGTTGGAATGGAAGTGGACAATTGATTGTGCCTAGAAAGGGGCCTTTTTCCTTGAAGTTTAATGAGTACACAAATTGTAAGTTATAGAAGTGATGGAACAATAATTAAACCTATAAAATATCGATGCATAGTCACTATGTATGAATTCACTACTAACGGATTTTAAGATCCTATGATGTTACTTAGTATGGTAAAAGGACTACTTAACCAGTCAACAATCCATAGTTGTATCTCATAGAAAAGATGATCTTGATGTCTCCATTCTCACATTCCACTTTTCAACATTACAAATAATAATGGCAAAGAAGCTAACATGGAGACAAACGTGAGCAATAAATAAACTTTGTAAGTTTACAAAGGAATACATTGATTATCCAAATAGTGTGTGACTCTAATAAATTTACAAAAGTCAAATTACTTTGAATTCATAGAAGTTGAAATATTAATACACCAAATTCCTCAAAAAATAAAATCTTGTAATGACATTGATATTCTAGGTAATGTTTTAGCCCTCCCCTCACTAACTAATAGAACAAATTGGTGCAGTATTGAACCATGGATTCATATTCTTTGTTGAGATGGATGATGATATCTACAATATTTTTACCCTATTAATAAAAACATAATAATAGGATAAATTAGTGGAAGAAAAGGACTTTATAAAGATAGGTACAATAGGATAATGTTTCATTGTAACCTAATTTTAAAATATTGAAGTTTGTAAAATTAATGTCTAATGAGCTGATAGGATAATTCAATATATGACTATGCGATAATTGATGAAACATGTGTACAAAATTGTATATGGGCCATGGAATAATTAAAAACATTCATTCTATGTGGGTACTTTTTACGTGCCTCTCTAGGTTCAATAATGCAAAGATTGTCCCCATCTTGTGTTTCAAAAGGGCCCTGGCCTTTTGTGAAGACCAGTCACAATGATTGCACGTCTAAGTACACCTACAAATACACACGACACATAAGAAATATCGTCTCATGAGTCAAAATGGAAGTGGACATAATGTAAAGATTGTCCCTATCTCATAGTTGAAGAGGGCCTTCCTTTCCCAAAGACCAATCACCATGGTTGCACACCTAAATAAACCTATAAGATATTGATGCATGGTTACTACATATACATTCACTATTGAAGCATTTGACAAAAAATTTATGAATGTTATAAAATTATCATTGTCAATATCATCAGAATATTGAAATTTGCCAAAAATTACACTAACCTTCTTAAAATTGGCAACTTTCTAATATATTGACAATGATAATTTACTTTGTTTAGAATTTGTTGTATCAATTATGTGCATCATGAACTCTAGTCTTTTGACAAAAATATTGAAATTATAAATGCATTATATGGATGTGAAATATAAATTAAATGCATTGCCTAATTCAACAAATATTTCAAATACAAGGACATTAAAATGTAACAATGTTCCATATTGCAGCCTATACTCTCTTTACAATGGCTAATGCTATCCCATGCTCTCAATTCCCCAAAAATCTCAAGTATTGTGAGAACCAACATCATTTTCATGTTTGTCAAATTGTTGTTATTTAAAATCCTGTAAATGTCAATTTCCTTCAATTTTGTGTACAATAATCTAAAATGATGTTTACCAACATGCCAAGGCACAAAAAGTTTTTTTAGAGTTCTAAGAAAAAATTGGCAAAAAATAAAGTAATTCCAAATCATGTTGAACTAAACTAAGTTTTTGACATGGCTAACTTTGAAATTGATTTTTCTTTCAAATCACAACTAATTTTTTCTTTAAACTTCTATGGTTACATGTAGCATGTGGCACACTACAACTTTAGTATATTTACTTTTGGACTTTGTCCATTGATGCTTATGGTATGGTTCTTTGAACAAAAATGTTTCAAAATTGTACTCAATTTTGTCAATCACTATATTTGTTTTTCATGTGTCACATCTTCACCCCTACTATTACAATTAAGCATCTAAGATTAAAAGCATTCTAACCACAATGAGAACCTTCTAATTACACAATATTTGAAGTCTTGTCAAATTTCAATTTGTTTTTAAGACTTATAATAAACACTAAAAAATTGATCTAGGAGGAGATTGACTTGGTAGTAAAGGGCCCCAAAAAACAATAGCTTGTTTGTAAGTTGGTCAAACTTCATATTAACAAGTAAATCATTCTTTCCAAAATGAAACACGTCACATCTAATGCAATAGGTATTAATTTCTTTATCATCATATGATGTGAGACTTGAAATTCAATAAAAAGTGTTGAATCTAACCAAATCATGCTAAAATAGGATGTTGTAGCCCACCTATTTAACTAATGAATTTATTACATTTTATTTCTAATGCCTCAATGACCAAAAAAAGTGGCCTCTTTATGTATTGAAGATGAAATAGAATCATTAATAGGGTGTAGAGAAGGTACCAAATCACAAGATTTAGAAAGAGTAATTCATAACTAACAATTTTGAATTAAAAAAATAACTTGGGAAGTCATCTAAACTAGCTATAGGTTTGAAATGAAAAAATGTATTTATATATATTCATGGATTAATATAATTGTGATGTAATACATGGATATTAGAATAAAGTAATTACAACTATTATCAACACTTTACTGTTTAATGGCTTAGTAACGAGACATCAAAAATCCTTTTTCATTGTGATTTTATATTTTGGTGCTATTGTGTTCTATATCACAACTAGGTCAACATTGCAATTGCATACTCCTATTTTAATGGCTTTTTAACATTGGGAAGATTATAACAGAGAACTTACTAATAAATTTATTAAAAAGAGAATTTGGAGGTACAACATTCTATTTAGAATAAGTAACATTGTTTATTTGGTGTTGCCATGTTTTGTATCACAACTAAAGTAGTATTTCAATTAGATACCTTTGGGGCATCCTCAATGGAAGTTTGTCATCCAAGTCATGCATTAGAATACACCATTCAAACCTTCTAAATTTGGGAGCTATTTTGTAATTGTAAAGATCCAATGCAAAGCTAGAGAGAGAAATCCTAATTACATTTTGTACTTGAATATATCTATCATGGTGCTTGGAAACACTTGAAAACTCTTTGAATCCCCTTGCAACTATAGAAAGTCATAGTCCTTGCTTCTATGGTTACAAAATCTTTAAAAATTGGCTACTATGAATTCATGGTCTCATAGTCTATATATTAATGGTCTCATCATAGAGTGTCAAAATGCCCACCCAAGTCAAGATTGTAATGAGGCCTTGAAAATCTAAAGACAAGTGACATTGGGTCCCAATTTTGTTTTGCTTGTCGCTCCATCCCACCAATACTATTGATATACCTCAATCATGGGCCCATTGAGGATTGACACAATTACTTTAGTAGGATTCTTAAATAGTGAATATTATTGCTGCAAAGAATGTGCTACCTAGGAATTTCATAAAAAACAACGTGTAGAAATTACTTCATTTTATTTGAAATTTACAACATTTTCAATAATGTTCTATTTGGTGTCACCATACTTAGTATTATAGTTAGTTTAGAGTCACAATTAGATATTCCTACTATAGTAGGGTTTTCAAATTGTTATGACTACAATAAAGAGTGCATTCATAATTTAATGAAAAAGAGACACAAGGAGATTATACATCATTTTATTAGGTGCCATCGTGTTTTGTATCAAAAAGACAATTCAATGGTTTTATTTTGGTAGTTCTCTAAAGTATGAGGATTTTAACAAACTAATTTATTGGGAATATAGTGAAAAGAAACATGTTAGAGATTATATGCAATATTTGTTTGGAGTATGTGACATTCTATTTGGTACCATTCTATTTAGTATCATACGTAGTCCAGTGTTACAATTACATACACAGACTTTAGTAGGACTCTATGACTTTGAAGGCCCATGTAAAGCAAAAACTAATCATTCAATGAAATGAGACATATGACTATCCTACACCATTGTATTTGGTGCCACTATATCCCATATTACAATGTGTAGTGGTTTATACTAGGACATGAGCAAAGAACTATACAAATTAAGAATATGTCCATTGTAACTCTTAAAGTTGTTATTGATTGATAAATAGGTTGTTGTCCAATCTAGATTGCACTTGGATCAAGGAACATGCACTATTCTACAAAAATGGAAAGACCATTTGGAATCCTACATTGCTAAAGTGGAATTTCTTTTTTCCATTTCTGAAAGCATTTTTTCCCCGCTTTCTTGTAGATAGCCATAATAGAATTTCAAGTGACCATGACGCATTAAATCTTAGAACCTTAGATATATTTATTTATTTGATATATGGATGTATGTTTTTAGATCTATAATTTATAAAAATGGACCTTTGCTATGGTATCTCTTGGATTTACATTAAGATCATATTAAGTATAATTGAATTTTTGTCTTAGGTTATTGCTTCACTTCTAGTCTAACAAATTGAAGTCCCAATGCAATCAAGTGTTTTTTGTTACTATGGTCTAGATATTCAAGTTTTTTATTTCAAAAATAATTTGCTAAAGAATGCTACAAGATATTTTTGATGGAATTTGCTACAATGCTACAATATCTTGGGATGGAAACAATCTTTTTGAGAGTCATGTAAACACTTTTGGGTGATTAATTGAATTTTCATCTTTATATTTTTTTGCATGTTTGTGGTTGTAAATAAGAATCTAACAATATCTATGGGAAGTGAGCTATCCTCGAGAGGAGAGAATTTTCTTCCATCATGGCTAAAAACTAATGTAAAAACCTACCCCCCTAATTTTGTATTCCATGACCTCTCCTTCTTAAATGCGTGTCTTTAATTCAATAAATGAATTCAAAATTTCTCAACTTTCATCATCCATAGTAAATAATATTTTCTCCTAGTGAAATTTTTATTCCAAGTGAGCTCTACAAGGAGATCACAACCACCATATAAATACACCCTATACAATAGCTTCTTTAATTCAATGAAAATTGCTTTCTATACTACCCAAAATAGACAAAATAAAAAACTTGTTGGTCTAAAGTCTAAACCACCCGTTAGATGCTCCATCAAGGTAGCATTCTAAGATTGTAAGACATTATAGTACAATGAATATACTATGAAATACCACGTGAATGTACTAAACATGTGAAAATTAAGGTCAATACATCCAAAACCGTCTGTGTACCCATTCCTTGACAATTAGATTTCTATTGAAAGTGTCCTCCAAAATTCAATCAAACCATTTTCATATTTAATTGCCATTGGTTGATTGTTTATTCTCTCGATTTTAGTTGTATGATCAGACTATGTGACAATTTCAATGACATAGGGAGCTTCCATTTTAAAAATTCATAATAATTATATGTCTTTTCTAAAAATTATAACTTTTTTTTTGAAAATGCATGATTTTCAATTGCTAATACTACACCATTATTTTTTCTTGAAAAAAGTGCCTCCAACTATGTTAAATTGCTTAAATTGCTTATTTTTTGGGGGTGTTTTCATCTTACTCAGCATTCTATTTGGATTCTCAACTTTCAACCCTGGCGAGTAGCCGCTTCTTCTTCTTTACGACAAAGTCCCCAACTCTGGTAAAAAGAAACGACACGTGGCTCCCCCGAGTAATACATATCCCATATCGTACAAATACAGTATCGTACTCCATATCGTATTGTTAGCCCTAATACTCACTGGTCCACAGTCCCACACTTTCCAAGTCTTCCACGACTTCGAAAGCTCGTGGCCATTTCGTCCATTTCCAATTTGGGCCCCCCTTTCAAAAAGGCTACAGTAGAGTTGGAGACTAGGGTTTCAATCGAGTCGCGCAACTGAACACTAGGACGATTCTCCTTCTGAAATTTTTAGTCAAGTTACGGGAATCATGTTAGTGTGATTGATTGAGGGTTTACGGATTTGGAGATTTGGCGAAGTATCCTGGAGAATTCTTCCTGTGAAACTTTAGTACTGGGAATCATGTTAATGTGATTGATTTAGGTTTGCGGATATTTGGTGGAGTTGAGACTTGGCGAAGTCTTCGGGATTAGAGTGTTCGGAAGAATTCTTCCTGTGGTAGTTTGATACTGGGAATCGAGTTACTGTGATTGATTTAGGTCTTGCTCATAATTGGTTGAGTTGAGTTTGGGCGAAGTAATCGGGGTTAGAGTACGGTGTTCGGGAGAATTCTTTTCTGTGAAGTTTTAGGAGCGGGAATCGTGTTAATGTGATTGGTTTAGGGCTTGTCCGTATTAGTTGAGTTGAGATTTGGCGAAGTATATGGGATTAGAGAGTGTGTTCGGGAGAATTTTTCCTGTGAAAGTTTAGTGCCGGGAAACAAGGTGATGCGATTCCATAAGGTCTTACGGAAGTGTTGGTGGGGTTGAAGGATTCGGGACAATTCGTCATGTGAATTTTGAGTATTAGGAATCGAGTTAATGCGATTGATTTAGGTCTTGGGGGTGTTTTGTTCGGTCTGAAGTATTCGGGATTCGAGTGTTTGGAACAATTCTTCCTGTGTGAATTTTGAGTGCAAGGAATCAAGTTAGTGCGCTTGATTATGGTTCGGAGCATTCGGGATTAGGGTAATCGCTTGTACGCCTCAAGTCGCAAACTGCCATTTGGTTTCCTTGGATGCGAGTCTTCTAGACCCGGAGTATTGATCGAGACTCGATATTGTTATCTCCATTGCGACGACTGGTATTGACAAGGAGAGAGAGGGCATTTGGGAGAGACTATTTTCTATCAGCAATTGGAATTTGGGTTCATGCCGAAACCGGAGTATTGGTGGCAGTTGTGAACTCTCCGTTGAGATTGCCATTGTGGAGTTCTAATTTGCAAGCTCAATTTGGAGTTTTTCAAACTCGAAGGATTGAATTAGGGTTTCAGCTATGGCGATGGCGGTGACAGCAGCACCCGCAGCAGAGTCCGTCCCGGGGACGGAGATGACGAGCATCAGCTTCCGTGACCAACTGTGGCTGAGTGCTTACCCGCTCGATCGCAACCTGGTGTTTGACTACTTTGCTTTGTCTCCATTTTACGACCGTACTTGCAATAATGAGCAGCTCAGGATGGAGTCTATTCATCCTTTGGACATGAACCATCTCTCGTACGTGACTATCTCTCTGCTCGTATTGCGTGTGAATCCTTTCAATGTGCTCATGTTTGTGATGTGAAGGCCACACATACGTCGCATGCATTTCTTGAGTGGACTGGAAGTTTATTGAATGTTGTATTTGTTTGCAGGCAGAGGACAGGTATGGAATACATATTGCAGGATGCACAAGAGCCACACCTGTTTGTGATTCGCAAGCAGAAGCGTGAGTCTCCTGAAAAAGTCTCGGCGCAAGCTGCGTATTATGTTCTGGATGGTTCTATCTACCAGGCTCCTCATCTTTACAACGTCATCGGTTCACGTGTTGTAAGTTGCTACAAATGAGTTACGGAAACAAGGGTGTTCCGTTTTGTCTTTCTTTTTCTTGAGAGTGATGGATAGTGACAGGTCAGTTATTGTAATGGTATTTGTGACTCATTGGAACTCTAGACTTGAAGTGGTTATTATGTGGAGGTTTTATGTGGCGTGCTGCAGGTGCGGTCTTTGTATCATATCACGAACGCTTTTGCGCAAGCGTCTGCAAAGCTTGAGAAGATTGGGAATGGTAATCCTCATTCTAATGTGCTGGAGAAAGTCTATTAATAGAGTTATTCTTGAATGCGTGTAAAATGGGGGTGCTGACCATATTTCTAGAGAAAGAGGAGGGCTGAATATAATGAATATTGCCTTTCTTGGTTGGCTCAATCGCTTCTCTGAAATAGTGTTGAACTTAAGGATTACTCTAATATGAGAGTGTTTTTTCAATGAAATGACTAACGGGGGGTGAAACTTGATTCTCTTACGTTTTGCCACTATATTCTTGTTCGACGTT
The DNA here is from genome assembly GCA_947034895.1 of Rhytidiadelphus loreus. Lineage (NCBI taxonomy): Eukaryota > Viridiplantae > Streptophyta > Bryopsida > Hypnales > Hylocomiaceae > Rhytidiadelphus > Rhytidiadelphus loreus. Next base: position 32,633,182 of record OX344761.1, read on the forward strand.
TATTTTATAAGCCGGTCAAGTCTCTTAGGAAGGCTGAGAGTTGGTGATTCCTCAGGTACGGAGACTGAAAATGGGAAGGCAGGAAGCGAGGCTGATGCTGATGTGCATCTGAAGAAATCATCCACGAAGGCGGTGGATGTGAAGGAAGTCATGCGTGTGGATTCAATTCTTGCCGGTATTATGCGGAAGGTAATGAATCTATGAGCACTATTATGTTCATCATCCCTAACTTGTATAAGTCAATGCTCGACCATTTAAGCGAAAATCGGTAACTTGGACCTTGATTAAATTACTGAAATTATCCATATAATTTTAAGTATGGCTAGTTGGCTACCATGTTCTGAGTTTTGGCTGATCATGAAGAGACCTTTAGGTACAAGAGCCAAATTTGTTGAGGTCAAGTTTTAATCACTATGTGTATTTCTTATGCAATTTCGACTTAAGGAGTTTTTAGATCCTCAATGGTTTTCGTCAGGCTTAAATGGTTGTGAGATGTTGAAAGCGTACCGTATAAGTGAGGCTAGTTCATCACTCTAGCGATGACTTCTTTCATTATTTGGATGAAAGGTTTCCATCAAGCTTATCTGATCATTTCTAAGAATTTCATCTCTGGATGAAAAATGCATTTAAAATAAGTAACTATCTGAAAATTGTTGGAAAATATCAAGGCAATGGTATTTGTTTGTTGTCTCCAGTTCAGAGTTGTGATTTTTCAGAAGTTCAAATTTTCTTTACTAAAACAAAATATTTGACGAACGAGTAGTGGATTCTTTGCATCAACCGAGTCGTTGAGTAACGTAATTACTCTGTCATGCCGCTGATTCTCCAATATATTTTAGTGAGTTCATATAGACTCACTTGAAATCACATTAACGACCTTGCAGTTACCGCCCGCTCCTCCACCTCCTCCACCTGTGGTTCCCGTGATCAACCCAGTTCCAGGGACAGAAACTACTACTACTCAGGCACAGGGAGCCTCAGATGCCAATCAAGAACAAGGAGGGAACAAGCTTCAGCACGAACAAGCTTCCGCAAAGAGACTGAAGGTGGAGAGATAATTGTGTGCATGGAGAGATCTTCAACGTGAGAGGTCTTCCACCGTATCATCCCTTTCCCAATTCCCTGAATCAAAGAGACCTCTGGATGTTCATCTGCGCAAGTCTGCTCAAGGTTGCTCAAGTCTGATCAAGTCTGCACATGGTGGTGTGACCGCTAGGTTTGCAAGCAGGTATGTTCACAAGCAGGTGTTTGGGGGGGGAGGGGCCAAGTGTCGCCAGATTTCAACAAGCATTTTGGATTCGCTGCAAGCCTAGAGGAAATTTGAAGGAGAATAATGCTTTATTATTTTGCCAGATTTTCTAGCAGATTTGTTGAAAGTTTAATGCAAGTCGCAAGAAATTGTGTCGTAGCTACAAAATTGACAGAACTGTTTTGCAGTATTGTACTAGAATTAGTAAACCTCAACCAAATCTTTGCAGCAAAAAATACGACAATGAAGAATGAACGGCTGTGTGAGAGAGTGTGAGATGCTTTACTATGTTATGTGACCATGTTCACGAGGTCCACGGAGAGAGGGCAGAACTCAAGAAAGATTGCCTATGGCTACTGACTTATTCTGAAAGTGCCTGTCTCTGCCACACCATTTATTATTGTGTGAAGGTGTCCTGTAGCTGCAGAGGTACCTACCTGTACGTGCTGATTTATTGAATAGTAATATGACCTCTCAATCTACAATATTATTATTTTGATCTCAATCTAGGGTCCTTTGGTACCCTAGGAGGCTAGGCCATTCAATCTTGTACGGTACAATCTCTAGATTCTCCATGCTCTTTTACCCCCCTGCAGGTTCATGACTATGTTTTATAAAAAAAACTAAAAAACTAACTAACTTGAGAACTGCCATTTTCTACTGCCAAGAGCAATAATGAAGAAATAAAAATACTCTTTTTGCATATCCAAGTGTAGGATCTTCCTTAGATTTGTATGACAATTTGTGGGAAAAAAATTCAGAAACTTTGAGACCATGTTCATTGTAAGATATTAGTATTTAAAGTGAAAATAAATAAATCATATATTTGAACCTAGCAATCTTAGATTTTGAGACTTTGAATCCTTTCAACTTAAATTTTTTGCACTCCAAAACAAGATTCATTATAACTTTCACATTCCTAATCCAAATTGAATGAACCAAAGCTTTTCATGTACACATAAAATATAATTTGTAATCAAATTTTTTTTTGAAATTTTGAAATAAAAATTATATGAATTCTTAGAAAGAAAGCACACCTTCTTACCTCTCAAAGAAGTTTAAAAAAATTACTGTAAATTTGACACCATTAAAACTCCCCAAAATTCTTGAAAATTCATTCCTAAAGTCCTGTACAGTTATAAATCGGCACGCTTTTTTTTTATCATAATCCTGAATTTAGGTAAAATACTGGATTGAGCACACACTGATGAGTGACTGAGGTGATGTTCATCATTTCATGTGAAGTGGATTAATATTGAGAGAACTCATTACTTAGGAGGATGTCATATCTTCTAATTTGAGGAAATGAAGTACAAAAGTGCATAATTTATTTGTGCACAATTATGATGAGAATTAGACTTGGAGTAGATGTTTTAATCATGTTTTGGAAAATTTTAAGAAAGGGGTAGGAAATGGAAACTTTTAGTATGAGTATTATGTAAGGTACTTACACCTAAAATTGACCAAATAAGCAATTCAGCATGGTTTCTATTATTATATTGAATTTTTGTGGAGTCTTGTTGGTAGTCAAAAGAGGATTTTAGATTCTCTCAACCCTTAAAGGACCATCACTATACTTTCACCAAAAACGCTCTAAAACTGCCATTTCTAGTATAAGTACCAAAATTTTGAAAACAAACTTTTTTTGACATATCTAACTGTAGGATCTTGTATTATATAGTATATAAAATATGTGGTAAAATTTTCAGACATTTCCACCAGGTGGATTGCAAGATATAAGCATTCAAATTAACTAAAATAATTTATTTTTACCCTGCGAATAGCTGGGCAGCTGCACTTCACAAGCTCATATTTTTATGAAAAAATGACCTAAATGGTGGTGCTTATTTGGATTTGTTTTCCTAGACAAGTTGGTCACATGCTTGAAAATTTTCAGATCATTTGGAATAGTACAACATATAGGAAAAAAATAGTAAGTAGGTAGTAGTAGAGAATGATTAAAAATACTAAATTATTTACAATTTAAATATGAAATTAAAAATTTCCAATCCCAATGGTCGAAATGTTGTAATAATGTATCTACATCCTACAATTTTATTTTTGTCCCAAAATATTGAAAACTGGGTAAGATAAAGGATTTCAAAGTTTATTTTAGAGTAGGAAATCCAAAACTGCCCACAAACAAAAAATCCTCATAATTTTTTACTCATTGATCAAAATGGAATGATTAAAAGCTTTTTGTGTATTTAAAACTCTAGAAAATCAATTCCAAATTTTTGTTTCTGAAAAAATTGATTTTTTCTGATCTGCCTGAACTGCCCGGTTGGAAAAAAAGTAACATATTAGGCTATAATTTTTGACTCGTATTTCCAAATGTCATGAAATTTGGTGCATATGAAAGATCTTCCTCGCCCCCACATTCTATTAAAGTTTCATCCCCAAATATGAAAATCTCCGCTTGTAGGTACCTGCCCCAAAAAATTATACAGCCAAAAAACACAATCCGGTCCTTAAGGGGTTAAAATACATTTTTTGGACGATGTATGAATAAACTATGAATTTTCATAGTGTTGAATATATGTATTTTAAAAACTAACCCTTGTGTCACATAAATATTGTGGAAGTATATATTTTAGGCAAGAATTTGTAGGGTCAGTTTTAGAAAGGGGCAAATTACGTCTAGTTACCTTATATTGTATCAATATCATTTTTTTTGAGGCTTACACTTAACCCCTAAATGCCCAAGGCACCAAAATGTGGTGTTCAAGAAACTTTGAAGTTAAATAAAACCTTATTAATTTTCTATTTTTAGTAGTATATAATTTTGAAAGGTTCTTCATGTAGTCTAGTTTTAGCGTCAATGATTCGATTTTGAAAATGAATTATTTGATTTTTCTAATTAAGATTTAGTGCAAGGATTCCCCGTTGAAGACTCTTGAAAATGAGCCCCATATACACTAAATCTTGGAGAAAAAATCACACTAGAAATTTATTTAAAAGAATTATAGAGTAGATTTTCAGAAGCCATAAATTGATTGGAGTTATGCTTCTTATGCCCTTTGTATTTTCTTGGTGACCAATTTGTTAGATTTGACATGCAAAAAGAGAGCTCAAAGATTTTCATAGTTTTAATACCCTTGTGATTAAACATTATAATCTTTCAATCCTTGAATGATATTGTTGTGTTCTAGGTTGTGTTTTTTTTTCCTATGTGATCTCTAACATGTCTAGTTTGAATTTGTAGGGTTAAAATTCAAAAAAAGTTGATTCAAGGTTATCAAAATGTTGACTTTTTGTTCAATTTAGAGCAAATTCTAAGAGGCTCTTTAAGCATTTAGGGGTTACAAAACCAAGGATTTATAATTTAATAATGATCTTATTGTTGAAGGTATTACCATACATGGATAGCAACTGCAACACTTCTATATTGAATATTTAATTTTTTCAAAAAATAAAGTTTTGATAGGTACAAAAGTTAAAAATATCGTGAAAGATTCTCTTTTTCTGTAAAAATGATTTTTTTCCAAATTATTGGTTGAGTAGATAGGTCCAAAAAATAAAAAATTTAGAGGATGTTAACCTTGAAATATTGCTAAGAACACAAAACATCCTGTGGATGACTTCACCTAAGTCTATAGGATGGAAAAAAAATGTTTTTTCATCCAATTTTTTTTGGAAGTTACTTGAGTGCATTTTTAGTGAACAATATTGAAAATTCCCTCATTATGGTATTATTGACTTTTATAAACTAAAAAATGCTTAATTTACAAATCATTCCTGTAGTGTATTTTGGCCATTTGTTGCTATTTACTCTTGACGTGAGTTTTAGCCATAAAAATGGTGTTTTGGGAATTTGAGTCCAATAAGTGAAATGAAGCTTATCAAGTGTTGTTTCTACTCCAATTAGAAATTTAATAAAATTCATAAATTTCAATATTTTATAGCAATATGAACTTTGACCATTTAGGGATTTTCTAATTTTAAAATGATACAATAACTTTGGTTTATACCATAATGTTATACACAATATTGTAAATCTATGGTAAACATTTCACATTTTCTAGTATATTTTGTATTTGATATGAATTTCCTTCCTTTATTTCTTGAAATATTCACAATAATTTTAAATTTTTCCCAAATTTTACAACTTGTTGTAGTCATATGAATTTGTGTTTGAAAAATAAATATGAAAGATTCCATTCATATTTAGTTGCAAAACGGTAGCAAAGAAAGTGATGGAAAGTGAGGCTTGAAATCAATGGTCATAGGCCCATTCTTCTAGGGTTTAGTAACTACTATGTCATCATTTGTAAAGTCCAAAGAACCTAAATGCATATATGTAAAATAAAAATATCTCTATATTCTAAATCCTTGTGCTCTATCTCCTTGAGCTATTTGCATGCAAGTACACCATACTTAGCTTCCTAGTAAAGTAGGCAATTTTCTACTTAATAATTAATTAAAGTGCAAAGGATAATTAGGCAACTGAAAAAATAATATATTCAAATATGCCAATTTGAATATAATAATTAAAATAAGTTAAGCATTCATCCAAGTTTTTCATCTAAGGCGGACACATTTATCTAAATTCTTGACTTGACCTTTGAACCCCAAATTCTCTATTTTATGTGTTAGGGTTTTGTTAAGTTTTAGGATTTGTTGTATGTGAGAGTTTATGCTTTAGAACGTCATAATGGTGAGTCAAAAACTTTGCAATGTATGTTTACAATTATTGAAGAAGAGATGCAAGGTTCTGTAGAGCAAGTTGAATTTCTATGAATTAGGCAATTCTTATTTATATATATATGGACAAACTACGTCACTAATTTTCCAAAAATTTGGGCATCCATTCAATTATATATTTTCTCTGAAAGTTGCTAGGAAGCTATGGTAAGAAAGAAATGGTTTTCTTTCTTTGTTTTAAAAAGTTTACAACTTTGCTTTATTCACTCATTAAAAACATTCTAGTAACTGAAAAAAGCAAAGGTGTAAAAATTGGAGATCATAAGAAAAGTTAGGAAGTTAAGAAGAAGAGAAACATTAATTATAATTAATTTAGTAAAATCTAACCCAAAACTACCAATTTGATACAAGCTTTACAAAATCCAAGTTGTCCTCGTTGCATTTTTTACTCTAATTAATGATATCACTGTTTTGAATTTTGAGATGTTTTATTTTTATAATTTTAGAAAAAAGACAAAGATTCTTTGAAAATGTTTTATATCAATGAAAATTTTATGATTTGCCAAAACTATTAATAAAGTCTAAATGAATTTAGGAGATTTGTAAAAAATATAATTAAAATGAGGTTCATTACATAATACCAGGACACAATTTGTACATGTGCCAAAATGAACTTGAAAATTCCAATCAAGAAAAGTTGGGGATGTTGAATTTGATGTCCCATCCAAGGAATTCAATTATCCAATACTAAGAGTATGAATTAAACTTACACTCCAATCTTCCATCACCATGACTAATAATTAAGACAACATTCTAATCTTCTATCACTATGAATAATAATTAACTTGTAAGATTTATTTGTTTATAGAAATGATGGACATGGACATATTGAATTTGAAATTTTGGTTCAAGAATAATTAAAGATTTTGAATTTGACGTAACATTCATGCAATCCAATCTTCTATCACTGTGAATAATAATTAACCTACAAGATTTATTTGTTTATAGAAGTGATGGACATGGACATATTGAATTTGAAATTTTGGTTCAAGAATAATTAAGGATTTTGAATTTGACGTCACATTCATGCAATCCAATCTTCTGCCTCTATAAGTAATAATCATACCTACAAAATTTGAAATTTTGGTTTAAGAATAATTAAGGATGTTGAATTTGATGTTACATTCATGCAATCCAATCTTCCGTCTCTATAAGTAATAAATATACTACAAGATTTAGATGCATGATCAATGTGAATACATTCAATAGAAAAACCGATGACTTTATTCAACAAGGTAAAAAACACACCTACAACCCTAAAACCCTATGATCTTATTTCAAAACACAACATCTTGGAAATGGCCATTTTTAGTGCAAGCATTTAAAACAAAAAAAATCGTCAAATTTCTAGAATTGAACTGTAGGGTTTTATTGTTCAATCATATGTGCATGGTTGTTTAAAATTCTCATAAAAAGTGACATCATGGATTGAAAGATTACACCATTCAAAGAATGGGTAGTGCAAATTAAATCAAAGTTTTTGGGTCTTTCCTCCCCACTTTCTTCTAGGGTACATTATTAAACGTTGTTATACAATATAAAATGGTGTATGAAAGTTAAAATTTGAGAAACTACATTGAAGCAAAAATAATTGAGTTGGAAATAGCAAAAAAGGGAAGTAAACAACTATTACATCTTGAAAGGATTTTTTCACCTCTAAAGCTATGTTGGTATACAAATTATACTAGCGTGTTTATAGAAATGATAGAGTCAGATAGAATGAATTAGAAATTTTAATTCAAGGGAAGTTGGGGATGTTGAATTTGATGTGACAATTATGGAGTCTAATCTTCCATGACAACAAATTATAGTTAAGCCTATAATCCAATTTGTACTTTTACATTATATCTACTTCCCTTTATACTAATATATAACGCAAAAAAGTGACATTATTTCATCCTTAATCTTCTCATTAGCATAATTTTTCTCTAAATTGTAATGACATCTAAACATTGTTTCAATGAAATCTTGCAACTTAAAGGTCAGGATCCTTTAGTCATGTTTTCATCTTCATAATTTTGCATTCATCTATTCATGCTAAATCCTAAATAAATAACATCCTTGAAGTCTCATAGCTTGATGAAACCTTTTTATGGCATTACATTGCAATGGGCTAACCTTTGGTTCTAGTCTATTATAATATATGTAAGGTAGTGGGCTGTAAGACCAATAGGGTTCTGAAATGGTTCAAATGTACCCACAATCATCATTGTAGGATGTAAATGTATGTCTATTGTATATGCATTAATTTATTTATTTTTAAATAATACATAATACATGCACCATCACTAGAAGAAAATTATGTTGACTTCAACATAGTTTTCTTCTAGTGCATAGACATGCATTATATTTACAATCTTGAATGATCACCTTGTATACATTTGATTCATTTTAGAATCCATGTTGGTTTTACATGCCTCTACTCAAGCCTCTACTTTATAGGATCGTGACATTATTACAATTTCAATCATTTGGATGGCACAAATCAATTTTATTAACAATTTTTCATCCAAAATTTGGCAACACTATTGAGTTTAAAATCCAATTTTTGCAAACTAAAGAAAATATTGTATTTTTTAAGAAAGCTATGTTGTTGCAAGTGTTGCAATGACTGTACTACAAATATAGTAGCACTAGTATAAAGTCAATCTGGAACACCAATGAGAGCACGAAAATTTGATGCTAGAGGCTCATATAGGCACCAAGCTCTAGTACCCCAAGACCAATTTTCTACTAGTGTAGTATAGCCGAGCAAGGAATTGTTTGGATTTCTTTTTAGAGATCTTTTGCAAAGGAGAACAAAGGATTTTAGGGAGTATTTAAGAGTTGAATTCAACATCTTAGAAAAAATCTTAAATTATTTGTCACCAATGTGAAGAGCTTATTATTCAAATATGTATGATGGTTTAATTTGAAGAAGTTATAGTGATTTGGTAACTACACCTAATATTGTTCAAATAAGCATTTGTGCATGGGTTTCATTTTTTAATTATCTTAATTTTGATTGGATCCCAATGACAATTGAAAGATGATTTCTAATTTTCACAACATTTAATTCTTTAACAAGGTATAAAAAAACTATGAATTTCATGATGATTATGGATTGAAATAGATCCTAGGCTTTCATATTCAAAGAATGCACATTTAGTGAGAATACACATGGGTTTATTTTTATGACAAGGCCAAAATTAGGTGTATTTAGCATTTATGATTTTCAAATTTAATATGACACTTTTGACCATCTTAAAACTACAAAGTAGAAGAGAGTGTACAAGCTTATAACCTTCTTGGACACACACCGAGTAAATTCATCTACTACAACCAAAAACTCACTACAATCGCACAAACCCAATACATGGTGTGGCAATATTTTGAGTAAAGATTAGTATATGATTACGACCTTAGATTCTCTGTTGGGTTGGATGATGATATGCGCTGTAATTTATCATATTAATAAAAAATCATAATTATAGGATAAGTCAATACATGAAATGAAAATTGTGGAGGTTATTACAATATAGTAATATTTTATTTTTTCTTGATTAAAAATGATGATTTTGTCAAATTCATATTGTATTTATTACTAAAAAGAAGTTAGTATTTGACTTGGTCATAGTTCACGGATCACTTGCACAAAAATGCGCTCAAGTCACATGAAAGAGGAATAAATCCATTTGACTTGGATACTTTTTAAGTGCACCTTAGCCTAATAATGTGAAGATTGCTTTTATTTTATAGTAGAATGAGAATCTCCTTTTTCAACAATCATTCACCGTGACCACACCTAACCACACCTAGAAAAAGAGAAGTAAATAACTATTGTACCTTGAAAGGAGTTTTTCACCTTGAAGGCTAAATTGGTAAACAAATTTTATTGGTATATTTATAGAAGTGATGGAGTTTGACCAAATGAATTAGACATTTCAATTCAAGTAGAGTCCAATCTTCCATTACTAGGAGTATTAATTAAACCTACAAAATAATCTTCGCAGTAATAATTAAACCTACAAGATTTATTTGTTTATAGAAGTGATGGACATATACATAATGAATTTGAAATTTTGGTTCAAGAATAATTAAGGATGTTGAATTTGATATTACATTCATCATTCATGCAATCCAATCTTCCGTCTCTATAAATAATAAATATAATACAAGATTTAAATGCATGGTCATTGTGAACACATTCAACAAAAAAACATATGACTTTATTCAACAAGGTTAAAAAAACACCTACAACCCTAAAAACCTATGATCTTATTTCAAAACACAAAACCTTAGAAATGGCCATTTTTAGTGCAAGCATCCAAAACAAAAAAAATTGTCAAATTTTTAGGATTGAACCATAGGGTTTTATTGTTCAATCATATGTGCATGGTTGTTGGAAATTCACATAAAAAGTAACATCATGGATTGAAAGATTACACCATTCAAAGTATAGGTAGTACAAATTAAAGCTTTTAAAAAAAATATAAAATGGTGTATGAAAGTTAAAATTTGAGAAACTACATTTAGAAGTGAAAATGATTGAGTTGGAAATGATATTTCATTGGTTCAAAAGAAGCTCAAGTGTCTAATATTTTTTTAAAGGATCATCTAGTGAACTATAGAATTTTTTTTTTTACATAGATGAAAATAGAATTTCATTGCACATAAACTACAAAAACTTTTATTTATATAAATATGGATTTGCAAAATGCATTTCTATGGGGTTCAAAAATGTTAATTTTAGTGACAAGAATGATTTTGCAAGCATCCTAAATCCGTAGCATATTTTGGTTTCGATAAATGGTCAAAATTGAGTTTTAAAATGAATTTCACATTCTATTTTTGTTAACAGATGGCATAGGTGCTTACAATCTAAACATTTTTGTATCTTTTGACTCAATGCAAATTGAATGAAATTAAAATTCTTATGTATTCAAAGTCTTACACATTTTAAAAAGTTAAAATTTTCCTTTTATGGTCTCAATTGTTGAACAAAAAACGTATAATTAATTCCTCATATGTCAAAATACCATGAAATTTTAGTGATTATAGATGTTGATTTAGTAGACCTTTTTAGAAATTAGACTAGGAGTAAACCTCTAATGCCTAAATCTTCTATGGGTATGTTAAGTTTGATAAACAATTCTCATAAAGAATTTGAAAACTTCCTAACATGGAAACATATCATACACATTTGTTGCAAAACTTTCAATTTATTTTCCACAAAAGTCTCTCTCTCTAGTACATAGAAAAATATTTAGATGTCAATTTTTGTTTAGCAATCCATTCAACCTTCTAAGTGAAATACTTCTTGGTAGGTATAGTAGTTGTCCACTTCATTCTCATGAAGCACCATGGTGATTGATCTTTGGAAAAAGATGTCTCTACTCAACCACTCAACTACACTATCAAGGCAATCTTTTAAATCAATGAATCTAGGGGTATGTAAAATGCACTGACATAGAACACATTTCCTTCAATTCATTTCTCTGTGACCTAAGGAAATCTCTACACACATGTTCCATCAACTTACTAGACCCACAATGCAAGTTTATTTTTGGAGTGAAGAACTATCAATATTTAATAATGTACTCTAGAGGAAAGGCCCAAAACCTTTAATTTGTACTACTTATACTTTGAATGGTGTAATATTTCAATTCATGATGTCACTTTTTATGTGAATTTCCAACAACCATGCACATATGATTGAACAATAAAACCCTATGGTTCAATCCTAAAAATTTGACAACTTTCTTTGTTTTGGATGCTTGCACTAAAAATGGCCATTTCCAAGGTTTTGTGTTTGAAATAAGATCATAGGTTTTTAGAGTTGTAGGTGTTTTTATAACCTTGTTGAATAAAGTCATATGTTTTTTTGTTGAATGTATTCACAATGACCATGCATTTAAATCTTGTAGTATAATTATTACTTATAGAGACGGAAGATTGGATTGCATGAATGTAACATCAAATTCAACATCCTTAATTATTCTTGAACCAAAATTTCAAATTCATTATGTCTATGTCCATCACTTCTATAAACAAATAAATCTCGTAGGTTTAATTAGTACTCCTAATAATGGAAGATTGGACTCCATTAATGTGATGTCAGTGGTGAGGGTCTTTGTTTCTTACATTATTGTAGATGATTGTGCCTAAACTATGAATATTGGTATAAATCAAAGTATAGAGTTCATGGGCCTAGAGAATAATATAGGACAACCATTTCTGGCTATAATCTCTTGGGTGGTAGTCAATTTTTTTTCTTCATTTTCTAAGAAGTGCCAAAGTGGCAATATAAAATGTTATAGTGGTGCTCTAAATTTCAACATTCATCCACACATTGGATAGAAAATATCAAATTAGCACATATCACATGTCTATAATTTGTTTTTCATTCACAATCTAGCTATTTCATCCAAGATTTTTTTTTATTTGAATTTATTTGGTGATTTCATTCATTTTTTCTTGGGCATTTTTCTACCATTTTTTAGCTAGATTATTTTTTTTGGTGCAATCTGACAACAAAAAGCCAAAAAAAAGCCTTGGTGGTAGTTTAATAATTAAATGCCCAAGGCCATTTTTTTTCAAAGAACACTCAAAATTGCCATTTGGAATGCAATCAACAAAAATTTTAAACATTTTTTTTGCATATCCATTTGTAGGATCTTGCACTTTATTAGTATGAGAATGTATGGAAGAACTTTTAGAAACTTTGATTGTATCGATCACAAGATATGTGCGTTAAAAGTGAAGAAAACAAATTTTTTTGTGACTAGATTGTAAGGCTTTGAATCTTTTTAACTTAAAATTTTTGTACTACATATTGTAAATTTTTTTTTATTCATTTTGAAGAACTGAGTTGATAGTTTGGAGGAAAAAAATAAACCTTGTAATTTTCATTCTTTATAAAATTGCTAAGTTGAAGTAAATAGAAGATAGAAAGAAAAACTAAATTGTTGATAGCTCTAAGATGGAATTAAAACAAACTAATCCCAATGGTGAGATTGTTTTAGAAATAAAATAAAACCATAAGCAACTACTTGTTTTGAAAAATTGTTAAAATTGAGTTAATAAACAGATCCAATACAACTTTTTGCTAATTGCTTGCAAAATAAGAAGCTTCATAACTTTCACATTACTTATCCAAATAGAATGAATCAAATTTTTTCACATAAAAAAAAAATCTTTAAGAAATAATTAAAAATAAAATTCTTTTGTTTTTTTCTTGTTGATCCCCCCCCGCTTGTATTGGGCTTATTGTGGCATAACTTTTATTCCCCAGCACTAATTGGAATAAAAATTATGTTTCAAGAAAGCTAATTAGTTTTTCCATCTTGAAAAAAAGCTTCAAAAAATCTTTCAAAAAATTGAGACTATAGGTACTTGCCCAACTTCTTGGACTTTAGGGATTAAGGTGAAAACACCTATTAAAATTTTGAGGAAAAGAGTTTTGAGGATTCCAAATTCTAGATCTCTCAAGGGGCAATGAAGTCACGACAAAAAAATAGGAAAAAAAATGAATTTTTTTAGAGTTCCAACTTCCAAATCCCCCGAGCAGGGCCTCTCGGTATTGAAAAGGGTCTTTGATTCACTAGGGTGATGTAGTTGCAATTGAGAAGGAAACATTCGGAGTGTCCCAATCCTATCTTTGGCCAATTGATATATTCTCATTAAGTTCACTAGTTGTAACAATCTTAAATTCCTAAACTATGATCATAGGTCCAAAATCCAAATAACATTCTAAATACCTCACATATTTAACGCTCGTAGGTTCTTAGGCTCTAGGGCTTATACTTCCAGACTCACAAAATAGCATTTTCACTCTTGGACTTTAGGGGTTAAGGTGAAAACACCCAAAACCATCCCCGTACCTATTCGTGACAAGTAAACTTCCATCGAAGGTAACTCCAAAATTACCATTAAACCATTCCCTTACTTAACCCTTGAATGCCAATGAGAATGTTTTTTGTCCAATGGATGACAAAGAATCCTTTTAATAGGACAGAAGTACAACTATTCATTCTTGAAATTTTGTTGTAAAAGGGGGAGGTCTTCTACAATAGTTTGACTTCCAACGAGTGCTTTTGCAATTATTTTAGTGAATAATTCATATGATAACCAAAAGGATGATTTCTGTGGTACCAATCCGTCCTTTAAGGGTTAATTGCAATTGGTTGACTATTGATTCTCTAAATTTCAATTTTACAACCAAACTATATGACAGTTTCAAAGTCCTAGGAAGTTTCTACTTCAAAAACTCATAGCAATTACATATCATATCCAAAAAGATTATTTTACTTTTTGAAATTTTATGATTTTGAATTGCTACTACCATGAAATTTTTTTGATTGTTTGTTTTTCTTGAAAAATTTGTGCTAAATTGCTTATTTTGATGGTCTTAGGTGTTTTCATCTCAAGGACATTTTGGTCCCCCCCCACACCAGATCTTTCAATCCTTCCCATTCCCCTCACCAACCAACACGTTGCTCCTCCCTTTAGCCCTTTACCCAAAAAATCTACTCTCTCTAGCTGACTGGAGTATTTCCAAAAACATTGTCCCAAACCATCAACAGTATAAAGAAAAAGAAAAGTCTGGATAAGAAAAAGAAAAGTACCGAAAGTAAAAGAAAAGAGACAGAAAGGAAAAAGAAATTACAAGACACGTACAGAGAGAGAGAGAGACAGATATGAAATGGAGGATGGATAACACAACAACACAAGGGGGAGAAGAAAAGCAAACGAAAGCTATGGCGGTCGAAGCTTTGTTCCGGAGCCCACACTAAAGTTAGTGCGACCCCTGAATTTTTATCACCATTGCGGGTCTTCTGCTGTGGATTCCGCAATTAGGTGAAGAAGAACACGAAGACGAAGTTGCAGGAGAAAACGAAGCTTAAGACTGAGAAGAAAGGGGAAGAAGAAGAAGAAGACGAAGTCGGAGGAAGAGAAGGTGTGCGACATTGCATTGGAGGTCAGGCATGGCAGGAACTTTGGTTTCTGCGAGTCGCGCAGCTCACCATGGCCTGCACACCAATTCCGGTGAGACTTCGTTCTTATGGCTCCTCGTTCTTTGAATTCGTGTGTGTGTGTGTGGTGTCTTAGGAGGATTGTCGCTTGGTTTTCCAGTCTTTTTGGCTTCCATTTCGTGTGGAAGTTTGTGTGTTCGTATTGTTGAGGTTTTCTGAATCTCTTGCTTGTTTGTTGATGGAGATTTTTGTCCTTTTTTTTTCGTTGCTTAGGTTGCTGTTTTGGTACTGCGCTTCTTTTTGCAATTTGAGTGGAGGACGCTAGTTTGGTTGTGAGAGTTTGGGAGTAGAGGAAGTGGAAGTCGAAATGGAAAACTCTGTCTGAGCTTGAGTGACGAATTTCATGAACTTCGTTGGTGGATTCCCTAGCTGGAACAAGACAGGAGTAAGCATTACTCTGATTTTTTCTATTAGTGACGGAGGAAATTAGCGTCACCTAGAAAATTAGTGTCACGAAAAAAATTGATTTTTGTGGACATTAGTGCTGTACAGTAATATCCAACCTCCACTAATTGAAATTGTTGTGACTTTGGTAAATGAGTGTCACGCGCACGCGCACTATTAGGATAAATCGGCGTGAGCTGGAATTGGACAAGATTAAGCATCAGCGACTAATTTCAGTGACTAATTACAAGAACTAAGTTGATGGATTCCTTAGCTGGAACAGGATAGGATTAAGCGGATTAAGCATTAGTGAGTAATCCCAGTGACCAATTCCAATAACCAAGTTGGGTGGACTCCTGGCTGGAACAAGACATTGATATAGACCTTGGGATATGAGCTGATTCTACCACCTTTCGAATGGATTTCATAATAAGTAGTGATTCCAGGTGTTTCTTGTTTTTTCAAAGGTAGCACTTGCAACCTACGTCCATGTGGTCTAAGTAGAACTATCCCAGCAGAGTCCTTATTCAAGATGGTCTAAATGCCAGCGTGAAGAGTAACTTTGGCAGGGGCAACAAGTGAACAAACTGTCTCTTTATAAATTACCAGTAATTTTCTGTTTTCTGTTTTTAGGTTACAAGTCCTAGCCTCCCAATCATAGCTTGAGTTCAAACATGATTTTCATAATTAGCTCAAGGTGCTAAAACATTGCTAAATGTGCTGTAAGTTCAAATTTTACACATTTTTTTGTGACTACGAAATGTCGTATGGATAGACCATTTGCTAAATTTAGCCACATTTGTGACCACTGCTGGTGTTGGGATAAGTACTGAGATGCTTTCTGGTTACTGCAGACACTGGTTGGCACAATGACAGGCCCACGACCGCCCTGGGGTTGGGCTGCACTGATTTTCGAAGAGGCAGCAGAATGACAGGGGTGCCGAGCTGGAGAGCTGGAAAAGAAGACGTGCTCAAACGGAGATTTTCGTTTCAACTAAATGGAACCAGTAGTAATAGAACAGGATCCCCACATATTGCTGGGAACCGAGTGTACAGACTGTACCGCAATGAATTTGAGGCAGAGAGAATGGGGGCTGGGAGATTCATGTGCAGGAGTCAGTCTGAGAATACAGACTTGGGAGATGCACAAGATTTGATAAATAGCAACAAGAATATTGAGAATCAGAAGAAGAAAGGGGAGGATATTGGACTCCTGAATAAAAAGGTTTTGCCTTCTGTTGCGGCTGGGAATGGGGCTGTACATGTGAATGGAAGCTTGATGGAGAAGGAGGAGGAGGAGGCTCTCGTGGAAGCTGCAAGCCGCACATGGTGGGGCAGGATTCCTCGGCGTTACATTATCGTGGGACTGTGTTTTATTGCGTTCCTGCTTTGCAATATGGACAGGGTACAGTGTGGCTTCTTTCCTCTTCTCCGGACTCTTAATCATCGTGCTTGTGGAGGAGTGTGTAGATGTCCATCTGGTGGGTAAGGGTTGTGCTGGAATTAATCAATTGTTAGAAACAATTTGGAGTTCATGTAGGTTTTGTGCAACGAAACGCTGGACCTGAATAATTGGGCAAAATTCTAGGATGGGGGAACGCCTTGGTACAGATCGCTGGGTACAATTTGCACTGCACAATGAATATTACTCTGCGTGTACCGTGCACTTTGTTGTGTTCCTCTTGTCCTACGATTTTGCCGACAACTGTCAATAGCAATTTAAAGTTGATGTAGGATTTGTGCAACAAAATGCTAGAATATTGGTAACGATTTGGTTTTCGGTTTGATTTGAACAATTGTTAGAATAACAATTTGGAGTTGATGGGAATTTTGTAAAAGGAATTTAAGGAAGTTGAAATTTGAAGGTGAGAAACTCATGGATAGCACTTGCTATTTGCGCTCACGCGGTTAAGCTAGTAGAACTCTTCTCCATGCATTCTGACCCATAGCTCGTAAATAAAACTTCTCCTTTCCTTCTGTGCCCTGAAAGCTGAAAAATGGAAGAGAAGGTCTATAAGCAGGAGTACTGATTATATGGCAATTGTGCAGGTGAATATGAGTATTGCCATCTTGCCCATGTCAACGGACTTCAATTGGGGTCCTTCGACTGTGGGCTTGGTGCAGTCCTCTTTTTTCTGGGGCTACCTTCTTACTCAGGTATTTATTCATTTCCTCTTACTTCCTAATTCCTACTGTATTAACCCTTGAACTTCACAGGTTTTGAAAATACACCAAAAAGTCAACCTGAGAGGTTTGCTCTGATGTTTAAGGGTTATGTGTGGGTTTAAACTGTCATATAGTCTACCTCTGTTAGGATGCACGATCTGTGTGCGTCTGTGTGGTGTATTTTGTAGAACTACCTCAAATAGACTATCCATTCAGAATAATCACATTGTTGGCCCAAATACCATCGTGAATGAAGAGTTTTGTTGGGAACTTTCCATTCATGGTGGTGTTGGGACCAAATTTATTTTCTTCCTTCTGGGTCTTAACGATAGATACATCCTAGGTTGGTCATTGGTGCTTGAGAGGGTGGTATTCGTATAGTACCTCACAAGCACCCACTTGGTTCCAATGCAAATTGTCACCACCTTGCTAAAACCTATTATCACGACTTTTTCTCTTCTACATGATTACCTATATGACACTCTAAAGAAATTTGCTTATTAAAAATACACAACACTTGAGGTTCTATAGTACAATAGCTCTCTTGTCCCTCCCATCGTTGTGTTTTTGATCCAAACATGGCCTTCACTATTTAGAATGTTGAAGCATGTAAGGTCACTAAATAACATCAAATTTATTAAAGTTCTGTATACTTTTTTCTACTTCATTCCACTCATATATGTATATGCGTGTATATATATATATTGTTTCTAATTTAGTAATTAAAGCAAGAGGGTAGACAGCTGTCCCAACTAACATTTGATGATAATGTTTGGACAAGAACTTTTTGACACAAATTTATGAGTAATGCACACGTTTTAAAATTTTGTGCACTTTTAACCCCTTAGCGTTCCGACGTTCCAATTCTGGACGATGAACAGAGAGAGGTTCCAAGGGCTTTATTGATCACAGAATTTCTCATTCATCCAAAACAATGCTTGACTTTTTAAATACCACACTATTTGTATGACGGATTTTGATGAAATTGAGAAAAATTATATATATACAAGCAATAATATGCAAAATTCAAGAAAGGATTCAGGCGCTAAGCGGTTAACAAATGCCCACACTTAACTTTTAACACTTTGACTTTGCAGATTGCTGGAGGAATTTGGGCAGATCGCATTGGGGGGAAGCAAGTCCTCGGCTTTGGTGTGATATGGTGGTCCCTTGCTACCATGGCTACTCCTATTGCTGCCAAACTTGGACTCCCAACTCTTCTTTTTGTTCGTGCCTGTATGGGTGTGGGAGAGGTAAGTAACTGACTGAATTCTACATGTTCGCTTCCGGGAACACCATACCCCAAAAAATCCCTCGTTTATTACTATTTCAGTATCACCTCTTTTAACTGATTGAAATAGTGCCATTTCAATATTAGATAGACACTAAAAATGATTGAAATGGCACTAAAACAATGTCATTTGAAATGTAATGCTTCAACCAACAGAAATGATTGATATTCAGCGTTGAATGACTTTTGTAATCATGTACACATAATATATGATGTAATGTTAAGCAACATTGCCCATGACATGAATCTATGTTGTTGTTGGATTCGTGAATTGTTTTTTTAAGTCTTGTCCAGAACTTGGCGTGACCTCGTCTAAGAGGCCCGAGTTGGGCCTCATGTTTTTATTTGCTTGTATGGGGACTTTCTCTTATTTAATTTAATTTATTCTTTGACCATGCTTTCGGTATTATTCTTTAGGGTTAAGATTTATTCAAAAACGTAACGTTGCCGATGATGTGGGTATTCTTGGACAGGGGGTGGCAATGCCCGCAATGAACAATCTTTTGTCACGTTGGGTGCCAATTGAGGAGAGAAGTCGATCATTGGCGTTAGTGTATAGCGGTATGTACTTGGGTTCAGTGACGGGACTAGCGTTTTCTCCTGGTCTTATTCACAAATTCCACTGGCCATCAGTTTTCTTTTGCTTCGGATCTCTCGGAGCATTTTGGTTTGCCGCTTGGCAAAAAAATGTAAGGTTTCTTGCCTCGTCCAATATTTTGGAATTGCACTATTTATCTCTGTGCAATTACTTTGGGCAAAGTAACATAAATACATTCTTTAACTTAGTCATAAGTGTCATTTCTAAAATTTATTTAGACGAAATGGGTTAATGAGAAGTCATGTTTGATTTAGCCCTTGATACGTTAGAATACCTGTTACAAGTTACCAGTTACACCAAGATATAAGACTTGTTGCTGTGATTTTTGAAGTAGTTGTGAAGTATGTGTCTGCTGAAGGAGTTAAATAAAATATGCTGTGTAATGGGAGGTAGGCTTTCAGCTCTCCTGCAGAAGACCCAAATATTTCGGAGGAGGAGAAGAAGTTGATCCTTGGGGACAATGAACCTGAAGCTCCTGTGAAAGACATCCCATGGAGACTGCTGTTTTCCAAGGCCCCTGTGTGGGCACTTATCGTATGCCACTTCTGCCACAATTGGGGCACGTTTATCCTCCTTACTTGGATGCCTACATATTACAACCAGGTATTGTAAAGTTACTCGTTTGTTGGTGCTTGAGAGTTTTTGGAATTTCACCAGTAATAATCCTTCATTTCTGATACTCAAACCAGGGTTTTAATGTACCGACGTCTATTATTGCTTCTGTTTTACTATAATTAGAATTTTCTTGAAATTTCGATTAGTTGTTGTCTTGTAGTTTCAAAATTCAGTACAAAAAAATTCGTTTTCGTTGGTTCACAGACACTAACCACCGGTTCCCCCGATCATGGTATCTGTTGAGTATTATTCCCAGCTTACCTTAAACGTGTCAATAGACTGATGAAACTATGCCCTACATTTTGAACGATAATTTTTTTGTTTAGGAAGTTTCTATAACTAGCTAGGAACTTCCAAAGTGGACTTTTAATTTTTAGTTCAAGCAATCCGGGATTAACTTAGCAAGCTCTTTTCATTTTACAGGTACTCGGTTTCAACTTGACTGAGTCTGGTCTTTTCTCGGTGTTGCCGTGGCTCACCATGGCATTGTCTGCTAATTTGGGAGGATGGATAGCTGACACACTTGTCAGCCGTGGCATTTCTGTAACTCTAGTTCGAAAGGTTAGTTCATGTCCCCCTGATATCAGTGTCTAATTTGGTCATATTCTTCAGAATGGCATGTTTCAGCGTATCGTCATTAATCAATGAAGCTGGGGTGTCTTTGGTGAACTTTGGAACTTGTTCGTCTCTTTTTGCTTAAGTTTAAGATTCAATTCTTTTTAGAATATTCTACCTCTAGTCATATGGATCTGTGGTTTTAGTTGGACTATTGAAATTGCAGCAATTTCATTGAAATCTGCCATATTAACAAATTAATTCAGGTTTAATCGTCCTCTATATTAGAGCAAGGCACAGAAAACGCTGAAATTGTTTATAAAAACAATTTTTAGTTTTCTCATGGAGATGTGAAGTGAAAAAAGTTTGTCTGCTGACGTTCTATAGAACTTGTCACGATGTAATTTTTATATTTGTTTATCTATCCACGTCCATGGAATTCCATGAGGTTTAGCTAGTCGAATTAAGTTACCCCAATTGACTCTTTATCCTTTAATAGTCTTTGGTCCAGGGCTATTATTGTTATTATTGATCTGTGAATGTGCAACTTGAATACAGATCATGCAAAGTATTGGATTCCTTGGCCCTGCATTTTTCCTTTCACAACTTAGTCATATCAAATCGCCTGCTATGGCAGTTGCTTGCATGATGTGCTCACAGGTTTGTACAGCACCGTCTTACTTTTCTTGAGTTTAAAATCCCTATTTTAAGTCAAGTCTATTTGTAACAGGAAGTTTAGACAGCATTATAACGAGGACCTTTCGCATGCTTCATGGGAGGTCTCATTATGTTCACAAATATCATACGGATGAGGCCTCCCTATGATCTTGGGGAATATCCTCCCGAAGATGTTGTCAAAAAATTCTTACAAAAGGGAGTTTAATTTTTATTGAAAACCCAAAGTTATGAGTTCTATTGTAAAGAATCTAGCTCTATGCAAGGCTTAATGGTTTTAATCAATTTAAAATCCAGTCCTATGTTTTGGTGATTGATACTGCATTACAGTCGATTACAGTGGGTTAGGGGATGTTACAAGAAAGAAAAAGAGGAACGCAGACCTTATAGACACGTGAATGAGATTTTGTTACAGATAGTTCTACTAACTACGCCAAATATTGGACACTAGATTTGAGTTGCATCTATTTGCATGTGCAGGGTTTTGATGCATTCTCGCAGTCAGGCTTGTATTCCAACCACCAAGATATCGGACCCCGATATTCGGTACAGATACTAACCTTGCCCACAGTTGCAGTTGACGTGATTGTCAAAGTTGACCTATAATTTTCTTTACTGACAGTCTTATATGCTAGTATCTATTGATTGGAATTCAAGAACGTGGTAAGGTGGGACATCTATAATCACCACTGACCCAAAATGGTCACCTTAAAGTTTTAGTCACAGGGTGTATATTGATTAGGAGGATTTGCTTAAGGACTTTTAAGCGTCGGTTCTAGCTCAGCTCCAATGAACTTTTCTAATGTTTATTACAACTTCCAAATAGCACATTCCTTTTTTTGTTGGAATGCCCTTTCCCTTGCTGACAAGAATATCAATAGAAATTCGACCAATTTAATAATGATATGAATTTTTCTCATTGCCAAAAATGGCGATTTTTTGGGTGTACCTACTTTAGCCAGCAGGATTTGTGGCTGCTTGCACAGCCTCATATTTTCAGTACCGGTAGTCTGGATTCTCTGAAAACTGCTAGTGAAAGAAAATTAATTCTATGCTCTGCTGAATTGACCCATCCGTTGCTGGTGGAACTTTGTCCGACTGATTTTACTGGTGCATGGCAGGGAGTGTTGCTCGGTATGTCAAATACAGCAGGAGTTTTGGCCGGGGTTGTTGGTACGGCGGCAACTGGTTTTATTCTTCAGAGTGGTAAGTTCATAATTCACATCTTGCACTCCATTCCACTCTTTTCATGTACTTAAAAAGTCACCAATGTCATGTTCATATGTTTTATTGGCTCTAAGTTAGACCAAAGAGGAGAAGGCCTTGCATTGACAAAAGCTATATGTATGTGAAAAACGAGCGGGTGCTAAAGAGCATATCATAGCATAGCTTTGTGTTAAATTTCTTTAACTCCTAATTCTTAGTCAGCTTAACTCACTAAATTACTGATTGGTGAAGTATAGTTCATCTCTGCAATGTTTCAAGTATCTTCTGTGTTTCAAAATTTGAAATCACACCTTTAATTCAAGTGAATTAATGTCACAGCCTAAAGTAAGGTACCCTAGGCAGTAGTTTTGTTTTTTAGTAGAGATGTATTTTTTACCTGGTGACATTCATGCTTAAACTACTCATGTTGTTAGTCCTCCCACACAAATTTCGTTGTTTCAAATTTCTGTTTCCAACTAATCTGACTTGTAACCCAATTTTGACAAAGAAAATGTATGAGGATGCAGGATCATGGGACGACGTCTTCAAAGTGGCGGTAGCACTGTACTTATTCGGCACAGTAGTCTGGAATGTATTTTCATCTGGGGAGAAAATATTTGATTAGTTGACAACATCAGAGGTCATGTATCTTCACCATCATTAACTTTCCCAGAGGTTCATTGAATTTTGATCTGTCCAATTTAACAATTGCTGACTTACTAAGTTAATCCAGCTTTTCAAAATTTGTCCATGGCCTCTGCATGGAGCCATGAGCTTGTAGAACAGGATACTATTGATTTGGTTTCTGGTTTCCACTCCATTTTTAATTAGGGATACATTCAAAATGTATACTGGTAGTAACATATGATGAAACTAGATATTTGGATTGTCAAACTGCTTCAATTTGTCCCTGCAGTTTGAGAGAAACTCCTTCTCTGGAATTGTACTGGGTGTAATTTCGAAGACTGGGGAATGATATTGATTGTACTACATTACTGTAGGCTTGTTGCTTTACTCATTGTCTTTGAATTTATGATGAGTACTGTACTTTGAGAAGTTGCAGGAACTTATGTCTGCTTCAATACTGGCTGGTGTTGTACCAATGGTGTTGTACCAATATGACAAGCCTTGTACAGTTGTACCCTTATTATTATGTCTGCAGGGACCTACAAGATTGGTCCTATATTAAGTTAGTTTTCTTGTCCTGTGGAAACTGGAAACTGGAAAGTGAATCAAATCCTAAAAGCTTGTACAGGACAATTGCTAAGTTACAGGTACAAACTCCTGGATACCCCAGATGCAGTGCTGGGATACTGTTTGCTCAAATGCTGAGATGAAAGAATTCTGAATCATCTCTGATTGCATCAATCAACAAGTATGTCAGGCACATTTTTCCCACTATGGCATGCAAAAACAGTCTCACCGCTCATTGAATCCGAAGCTTGGAGTGCACATTCAACCGAAAAGGTTGAGCTGTGACAAATCCTCTGTTTTATTTCTGTCTGGTTTTGCTACAGTCTTACAGATTCCTACAAATGAATTTAATATTCAAGTTATGGTATGACTCTAGATAATCGACCATCATGCAGCATATTCATTTACCTCCCATAGAGTGGGTCACTGAGAGAATAATGGGGGCAGCATGACTAGAGCTTCATCACAATTTTTACACTCGAGACTTGAATCAGTGGCTGGAAATTCTCCACAAACTGCAATTAAACTAATACAAAAACAACATGCAAAGTTCCTCAAGCTGCAGGCAAAGTTTCTCAAGAGGGGTTCACAAATATGAAACTACATACTACCACATCTATAACATCAAAGCTATATCCCAGGTTATTCTTTGCAGAAAATCAAGGAAACCAACTCCAAAATGAAGCATGCCAAGCCTCTAAGTCAGCTGCAGTGAAATCCAGGTCACCAGCTGCAAGATTTGGTGGCACTATGTCAAAAACTTTATATACTGACAGTTGCAAAGGTGGCCCTGTGTAGACATCTCCTTCTTTCAATAAGATTCTTTGACATCCAATGTTACGGGGATATTGAACGTTATTGCGATGTGCACGTTGAACAGGAATCTCTTCCCACCGTTCGATTTGAATCTGTCTCTGAACCTTGTCGATGTGGAGGATAATCACAATCTTGCTTTGCAGAGCACTTCGTGTAAGCCAGAAACGAGCATCGTTCCTCAATTGAGCAAGTGACTCAGAAAAACCCATCTCAAATACAAGGCTTGGCCACGCATCAATATCTGGACGGGTTTCTGCAGGCTTGAATGACTTATCTGCCTCCTTCTGTCGCCGCCCATCTCCAAACCTGGCTGATCCTGTATAACGCATCTTGTCCCTAAGCCCCAAATCTCTTAACCTGTCATAAAAGATAAGAGAAAACGTTTCCAATGAAGTCTCATGTCCAACACCGACCATCAGCTTCACAATAAGAACCTGTTCCCCGGCATCATACTGACAACACATTTTTGGAAGTGACTTCCGAACTCTGTCTACTGTCGCCATGTGCTCCACGCTCACTCCTGTGAAGAGTATGTACTCGTTGCAGTACAATGATCCATCCGCAAAATCCCGCGCACGATCGTTACAACAACTCCTAAAGGCCTTACCCCCCATGAAAGTGAACTCGGATGTCACAGGTCGGTAACTCTCCAGAAGAGATTCCTCCTCCCGAAGAACCACGCTTGAAGTGGAAGATGAGTACCCCGCATCATAACCTCCATCGTATAAAGCCATCAGAAAAAATTTCCCTGACCACACAACACCAACCTAATCAATCAATTGCACATTACCCTTCAAATTCAACCTTCAAAAAATAGCCCAATACCAGAACGCCTCCATTCCTTTTCATCGGTCACCCCCAGATTCTCATGAGAAACAATTCTCATCACACAAAGGCACTACTAAACTACAATCCATGTTAATGCAGTTTGAAAGGCGAAAATCTGTGTCACAATGCTAAGTTCATTCTCAGACATTCTCTCCAGGAGTAGAGACAAACAGCATTAAACCACGGAGCATTTCATACAAACCTGCAGCAACGGCACTCGGGGATGATCTCTTGGGCGATCCCTTCACTGTCTCCCTGCATCCACAGAACACCAGCAAGCACATAACGGTGATGCACAGATAACCAAATAACCAAAACTTCAAAAGAAAAATCAATCAATGGCCAATAAAACTCGCAAATGCCAAGTTCATCAATAGCCTCCAAACATGCGCACTTCTTTCATCACATAAGAGCTGTAATGTAGCGCAAATTAGCTGTATGCAATCAATTAAATAGCATGGACTGCTTGCCTGATACGACTTGCATTCTTGATATCTAACCGGCATGGTCTAAATTTTTCGACGCACCACCTGCGATCTTACCCACCTAGTTCAGCTTGCAATCAAAAACTCTTTCACACTGCACAAGCAGCAACAATTTCCGAAATGAAATCAACAAGGAATGATTCAACTTTGACACAGATTTATCGCTGCAATCAAAGTCACCAGGCACGCACTCTTCTCCCAATTCACTTGGAATCTGGCAACACGGGAACAACATATATGGGGTTATACAGATGATGAGAATTACTCGATAATGCGGCACCGCACAATCTTACTCATAAGTTGCAGAACCCCTCAAGAATGTTCAATTGGTCGCAAATGCAATTGAACACCGTCGATCCAGAGCCAATAAATGGCATTCACGCAATCAAACGAATTAGGGTTTAAGGATTTAAGGTTACCTGACAACACCGTCCTCCTTCTCAAGGCCATCAGCAGCGTCCAAATCCAATAGAGTTCTCGCAGACCTCAAAGCTCACACCGCAAGCTGCCGCTGCCGTTCTTCAGTCCGGTTCCAAAACAGAAATGCGCGCACAGAGAATACTCAAAAAGAATTCCAAATAAGATTAGCTAAAACAATCTGCCCACAGTAATCTGAAGCTTCATCACTGTAGCGAAATGACACAGACAACGTAGAATGCATCCTTCAAAACCAACATAGCCAGCATCGCGGACACTTGTATTCGTGTGTGTATTTGTGTGTAAAAAAAGAAACCCTCCCTTTGACACTGTTGACAGGCAGGAAGAAGGTGGTACCCTTTTCACACTTCTCCCTCCTTATTATCACATTTGACAAAGATCACACGATAGGTGAAAAGAATCTGTCGAATCCTCATCCGCTCACACCCTTCTCCATCCTCCACCCTGAGAGCATCACCACCAGTTGCACGCCAAATGAGCACTGTACCCAAAAGTGGCGAGGGCTTTGGAGTCCCGTGAGATGTGGTTGTGCCGTGATGACATAGTGATCCCCACCAACAACCCTCTAAAATTGGATTGAGTATAAGTTTTCAAGTGCCACCAAGGCACCGGACACTGTGGCTTATTTTTGGAGCTAAAAATTTTAAGATTGAGTTTTTTGTTGAACATTGCAATGGATCTATGGATTAAAAATAAAAACTTTATCTTGTACCCCACATGAACACATAGTAATGGATTAAAAATAAAACTTTCTATCTTGTACCCCATATGAACATATACTAATGGATTAAAAATAGAAGGTTTATCTTTTACATTAAAGGTATGTATAACACATAGTACATGTACTTGTTAATATTTGTAGAACTTATAATTTTAAGTTTGAACACATACTAATGGATTAAAAATAAAACTTTTTATCTTGTACTCCATATGAACATATACTAATGGATTAAAAATAGAAGGTTTATCTCTTACATTACCTAACATATACATATACTTGTTAATATTTATAGAACTTCTAATTTTAAGTGAATGAAATCTTATATAATGTTATGTTTTTATATAAAAAGTCTTTTATTATTTTTCCTGTCTCTCAAGAGTGTGATGTGTGCATTGGAAAGTTTTGGTTTCGAAGCGTCCACACATTCTTGAGAGTACACATAGAAAAAAGTCTTGTTCCTCAAGAGTGTGATGTGTGCATTGAAAAGTTTTGGTTTCAAAGCGTCCGCACATTCTTGAGAGTACACATGGGAAAAAGTCTTGTTTGCATTGTAGTGCTCTTTGATGTGTCTCCAAAAATTCCCACTCTTCTGTCCATTCCCTTACTTCGGATCCTGTGAAATGTGTAAAAAAGAGAAACAAAGTTGCTTCTCCTCTGCCTCACAAAAGTTCTTCCCTTCTTTTGCACGCCCCCCGCCCCCCTCCCCCCTCCATTGCTTCCACGTTGACATCCATTGAGGGAATAGTCTACATTGACTAAGAATCTAAAATACCGTGAGTTGTAATACTACCCTCTACAAAGGCCCTCCCTTGCCGTGGAAATGTGAATGTGACGTGATGGACGCCAAAATTTATACCGTAACGTGTTGTTGGTGTGGAGACGTTTACCGTTAAAAAGGCACACCAAAGATGGAGTACCGTTGCCGAGAACGTTAACCCTTAAACGTCGATGCGGACGTTTTGAGTCCGATGGATGACAAAAAAGCGGTCTGCTGAATGTAAAACATACGTTTTTCATCCAATTTTTTGGGAAAAGTGATCATGCAGTCGTGCTACATTATGGAAGGTAGAAAATAGCATCATTCAATGACTTCATATTTTTAGGCACACTAGATTGTGAGAAGATGGCTTTGAAATTCTCATCCTCGGTATTAGGTGCCATGCTGCCCTCCTTTCAATTTCTATGAGGGCAGTATGCACTGTTGACTTTTGCAGTTATTGAGAATCGTATTTTATTGTGCGGTCACCTTGCAACAATAGTGTCACGGGCAGTTCTCATGTCCACAACAAGTGAAAGTGGCCATTACCATACCTCCCACTGTTCAGAAAGACGGCTTGCAAGCTTCGAAAAGCAAGGTCCGTAATTAGTGTCAATAAATTCTAAGACAGCCTCCTAAATTTGCAATGCTCTCACCATGCACTAAGTCCTACAAGCCTCTTGCAGTGCTCAATCTTCCACAACGTTGTGTCGCTTCTTTCCCACTAGTTTGAACCTTCCTTCCCTTGCTCCTTCAAGTCCTAACAACATGCCAAGGACAAAATTCACAGGTCTCAATTTACCTCTTCCTCCTTCCAGCCCTTCTTGGTGTATAACTGATGTTGCTGTCGTTATCGAGCATTTGGTGCAAAAGCACAATGCAAAACCCTCGCAAGTGCAATACATTGTAGGATGTCTTAGCCAAAGTTATCTTCTTAGTTTGCCAAGACTTAGGAATGACACCCATGATCCTACTGATACTAGTCCAAAACGTTTGAGATGGTTATTCTACTCCTGGACAGCTAAAATCCTTGGTTGGACTAAGAGAAGGGAAGAGGGAAGTGATCATGGACTCTCACCTGAAGTTTACCGAGTGATTCGAGAAGTTGTTTACCCTTTTCCGAAGCGTGAGCATCCATCACCAACATGTGCTCCTTCACCGCTGTCCATCACCAAAGTTGTGGAGAAAGGCTCATTGCCGTCATCAAGCTCAGGTGAAGAGTTTTCAAGCTATACATTTGAACGGCCGTTCATCACTGAACAATGGACACAACATTTTCAGTATGAGGGAGATGTTGATAGCGACGGGTTCATAGTTGAAGAACGCTTCGAAAACAAAAACAACTGGACAAAGGTATGGTTGCTTACCTTTCACTCCTTCCTTTTAGTGCCCACATCTCATAACCACCTTCAATTCTTCATTGTCGTTACTATTCAACTTGATCACTGTCACTTCACTTCCTACAAATGTTCATGCTTGGAATTTTTGTGTCCATACAAACTTAAGCATGATTATGCATGCACTATTGTTTAGTTCCATACCATGGAAGAAATGAACTTACATGACAAGAGTATTGCACAACTCAATACATGGTTTTGTAGATCATCACTGTGTATTTACAAATGGAAGGAAAAAAACAAGACTGGACTACAGATAAGAACTTCAATGAAGCTAAAATTATGAAGTCCATATGAAGTGAAGATTTCCTTACTGCATTGAAACCATTATGTATAGAATGCATGCCAACTTTTAGTCCTTTCCAACTACAAATTAAATCACGAATAACACTAATATGAGAGGAAAAAAACCCTAATCAATGAACGTGGTCTTTTTCGTCTACAGGTAGGTCGACCTCCAGCAAAGCGACCTCTGGAGTGTTGCATGTCATCAAATGCCAAGAAAAAAATAGTAATAGTAACCAAACATAGAAGATGCTCCTATATCCCACATGAATTCCAATAGTGTAGTGAAATTAAATTAAACTTCTAAATTCTTGACATTCAGATCACATCTCAAGCTCAAAGCACAATGTGTAATTGTCATCCACATTTATCATTCTCCTGTTCTACTTACTACTTCTATATCTATAAATATCTTCTGGTACCTACACAAAATATTTTAAACCTAAGAACTGATATGAAGAGTTTTTGACGAATTTGAACTTCATGAAGTTTGTTTTCTTTTTTATTGAACTTTAAGGAAAACGGCCGCAGTTGCATCCCCTTTTGTCGTTCCGATATTAAATGATCTTCCAAAGAAAACATTTCTGCAACCCTATTGTATCACAGATGCAACATTAGACTCTTTGATTGTTAACATTTCAAGAAAATGCATATTGCATTTTGCATTATTGTATATTTGAGCTTATTGCATATTGTTGAAAGCATAAAATTCAACAAACATGGAATTAACCTTTAGATATCATTCAATTATTTAGATGGACAGAAATGGTACATGACATCGGCATTGGCAGCATATTTCGTACAGGAGCTTCTTCGATATAATGATGAAAAAGTATTATTGACATAAATGTTATGAGACTTTCATTTCCAAAATGAGTTACTAAACTATAGTTGTTTCCTTTCCTCTCTTGCATTTCTGAATCTATACAATTCAAATGTTCCAATGCAATGCAATTCTTTAGTTCTTCAAAGTTTTAATTATTGATCTGAAACTTACCAAGTCAACTGTTGCCCTCCAGGAAATCCTCCTCAAGCTTTTCAAACGTAGGCCTGCCAACATCCACTGCGAGCTTCCCCATTCTAGTACCATTGACTCAGTGACGGTAACAACGTCCATTACTACTACTCCACAAACTTCCACTGTTGAAGCACTACAGTTTCTTTAACGAAACGTGTGCTTCCACAATGGATGTTAAAGAAGTTGCCTGCCATCTCAGACCCCTACCAACATAGCTTTCGACCATCAGAGTCAACAAAAATCCAGAAAAAAAAACCCAAATCTTTCGGTATCAAAGGAGAAGCCTCAAATTTGTAGCCTTGAAGCCCATTTAAGACACTGCAATACATGAAACCTGCCAGGTAAGAGTGAGAGAGATGTGCTTAGCTTCTTTAGTTACAATACAATTTCGTTGTGCCCTCAAAGAACATTGGATTGAACCCTAGAGATATGTGCAAGTGCATTTCTAGTGACATTGAGAAAATAAAATGTACTCAACTTATGGTGAAAGTTCTTGTTCTGCATTCTGACTTACGATTTGCATTTTGATGTAGTCACGCACAACATGGAATTTTTGGTTTCATTGTGAACGACGCTAAATCACAGCATGATGACTACTTCTAGGCTTGTAAATTCGCTCTTACTTGAACATGGCATCATGGGAATTTAGAGCTTCAAAGGTCAGATAGTATATTGAGACAAATACATTTCAATTGCCACCATTTCATACCTACTTCCAAATGCCTCAAACGTCACAAACTAAAATCTTTTGTTGCTTAGGTCATTCACTCTTTGCTGCTTAGGTCATTCACTGAAAGAAATGACATAAACAAACACTTTATCAGACTTTCACATGT
Source organism: Rhytidiadelphus loreus (assembly GCA_947034895.1). Lineage (NCBI taxonomy): Eukaryota > Viridiplantae > Streptophyta > Bryopsida > Hypnales > Hylocomiaceae > Rhytidiadelphus > Rhytidiadelphus loreus. The sequence goes on from OX344761.1 coordinate 32,664,414, forward strand.
AGAATGTCAAGACATTATCTCCACAGCTTATTCTCAACAGTCATGTTTATTTCATTCTTCGAGAATATTTCCGTGCCTTTAGTAGTTCCTTCTTTCAACTACAAATCCAAGATGACTTCCGCACACATCTCAGACTGTCCTACGTTCTTTTACTCTCACAACCTCTACGAATATCATGATGTCCTCTACTAATTTTCCTTTTCCTATGGTATTAATTGTTGTTAATTGTACGATCCAGATCACTCGAAGGGAATGAAGCATGGTACTGCAAATGTACAGCACACATTGGACAGAAAGAAATCGTACAACGATGCATATCCTGAGAAGCGGGCTGTTGAGGTCGAAGAATGCAAGTGTGACTCTAACAAAGTCATAAAAGGACTTTGACAATATCGCACTACAAAAGTTTGTGGTTATTTGCGAACAGTAAGTTCCATTGAAAGTGAGAACTAACAACACAACAACTTGAGTTAAACAATAAGCACTCGTAGGTAAAGGAATATCGTGATAGGGTTTTCGAAACCTTACCTTCAGGACACTCTATCAGTGAACATGCCACGAAGGGCTCTTCAGGAGTTGGAGCCCAATGTGGCGCCACAAACGCACCCACCTCCTAAATCTCGACGGCGAAGTGAACCTCTTGCTTCAGTACCTCCCGTTGTGAGGATTCAAATTTCACTTCTACAACACAACGAAAGTGAGCAAATACCTACTACTATACAAAACTGGACGTCGGGACACTTGATGAAGGAGTTTGTAGACCCAATTACACAAGAGAAGCGAGCGACTGTACGTTTCGCCAGTGGGGAAGAAATTGATGTATGTTGGGGAGCGTTGGAATTGCCAGACCGCTTTCTGAGGAGCCGGACGAGAGAAGAATGCATTCAAGAGAAAGCAGTAAACTCTGGAGAAGCGTCAACTTCTGTTCCAAAGACCAATGCGGATGTCCTTCCACTCGATCAGATTATCGAATGCAATTCCTCTTCCCTCGAGTCCAGCAGCGACGAAGATGTCGACTTCTTCCTCTTCGACAACTTGAGTACGGAGTCTGGATCCGAACCTTCCTCTGATGAAGGCCTCCACGAACCTCACAAACAGTCGCGCCCCAACGATGCAGTCGCTGCGGACCAAGAGGAAAGAGCATCACCTGAGCGATGTCATGGAGATAGTATATTGGTGCAGCAACAATCAGCTGCACTATACCACAAGAAAGGCACTTCCGTCGATCTCAATGTTGGAACACCGAGGTTCAACAAAACCCTACTCGAAACACAAGTTCAAACACGGAGAGGAAAAAGCGCAGCGCGGGATGGTCTCCGAGAGCAGATCCGTCGGACACACGACAGAACGGCAATGGCAGAGTACACCTCCCATGATGAAAGCAACCTTGACATGTTTCATCCATTGATGGCTAACACATCCATCGTTCAACTGAGAAGGCAAGCTCGACGTACGAGGTGTCATAGTCAGGTAGGTGGGATGGCCAAGTGTAGACAAGGACATCGTGACGCAAGGCCAACACCAGTGCCTGGCAGTGGCTCAGCAGAGACTGTAAGAAATGCTTGTCCATTGAAATGTAAGGGACCATAAAAAAAATAATGTAGAAGTTGATCCTATGCTTGTCGAGTTTGCAAGCGAGAGATGGCTATGTGGTCTAAGAAATTATGCAAGCCCTCCTTTACCCTTTACAGGACCAGAACCAGGGTCTACAATTGCATATGAAAATCTGCCAACATGTATTGCTTTGTTTGAGAGGTTTTGGACTCCTGGGACAATGACAAAAATTATAAGGGAAACCAAACGTTATGCTTCTGTAGTCAAAGATAAACGGACAGGTCAAACAAATGGTGGATTAGATTGGACTCCCCTACAATACCATGAGTTCCGTGCATATTTGGGAGTATTACTATTTATGGGAGTGAAGCCAATGCCAAACAAGAGATGTTATTGGTCAGAGGATGAGCCCTTGCTGCATTGTCCAGTCATATCAAAGCTTTTTACTAGGGAAAGATTTGAAAGTATATCAAGATGCTTGCATGTGGCTGATATGGCATCAAATGAGGTAGACAAAATTGGTAAGGTAAGATGGCTACATGAAGGTGTGCGAATGAGATGCGAAAATTCGTGGAAGCCTCATCAACAATTGACAGTTGATGAGTCCATGGTTAGGTACAAGGGACAATACAGTCCTATAAGGCAGTATATGCTTGCAAAGCCTGTTCGTTTTGGCTTGAAGGTTTGGACATTGGCGGATGCAGTTGTAAAATACATATGGACTTTCAAAGTATATTGTGGAAAAGACATTAAATCCAATGCTTTGGTTCAACCAATTTCAAAAGACATGCATGTGGATTTTATGGCAAAGAAGGGGAAGGGGACAGGAATGCAAGGGACGGAAGTGGTGTTGGATCTTACAAAAAATTTGCAAGGACAAGGACATATAGTAACGACAGATAGTTTTTTCACATCAAACACAGAATTAGACATTTTTGCACTTGGAGGGTGTGGGATTGCACTTGGCTCTTTTGCCAATAAAAAAAGACATTTTCAAAAATTTGAGGGGGGCAAACAAAATCAAATACATTGTTCACTCTTTTTACAAAAAAATGTATAAAAATACTTATAATACTTTATTTTTCAAAATTACTTATAGAAAACCTTATACATTTTTCACTCCATACTTAAGTACATCAGTATGGCTACATCTACAAAGTATAAAGCAGTTTGAATTACATAATACGTAGACTCTAATGCATATCCAAATCATTTTGCAAGCGCTCATCATCTAGGTCTTCCATTTGCATTGCCATATATTCCACAAGGTGTGGTTTAGCGTCCTGTGGAATGAACACTCTTTCTTCAGTTTGAACACCATGCACTGTAATGTTCGAACATACTCCATGGCCGCTTCTTCCTCTCTCAAAGACATCCACCCATGAATAAATGGTAGCTTCCTTTTCAATCCAGGCCAACCTCTCCCTAGATGGTTCCCACGTAGCTTCCATGCAATTTGTATATCTCACTCTGTTACTACTTATTTCTTCATGCACTTCAGGTCTTATAATTGGCCAATACCACAATACCTTCATCTTTGAGGCCCACCTTCCTTGCCCAAACTCCAACACTTTCCCCACATAAAATGGTACTCCTCCTCTTACTTCACTCAACTCTACAGTGAGAGCCACAAATTGGCCTACAACAACATCCTTTTCTGGATTGAATGGAGGAAAAGGATCTTCACTTCCACTTTGCAAAACTTCTGGAACTACTTCATTTCTACCACCTCTGTTTCTCCTTCCTGTTACTCTTCTTGATGCTTCTTGTAGAGGTCTATCCCTACGGGGTCCAAAATATCCCCTCCTTGCAGGATTAGGCATACTTGCCATAATCAAGTTCACAGTTGCACTCTCTGTTCTGTTTCCATCTACATCAGATGTTGCATTTAAATCTATACATGCTTCTCCAATATCCGGTACAACATTGCCATCCTGTGTTTCATTCAACACATCACTTGGCCAAAACGATAAATCATGAAAGCGTCCTCTATTCGATTGTGGGAAATCCTGCAAATAATCCTTGAATTCTTTTGTCTTCTGTATAACTTCTGAATTCTTCTCTGCATTCATGTCTCTCAAGACGAGCTTCTCTTTGTATGCGATGAATTCGTCCAGTGCTTTCAATTCCCTTTGATCAGCTGCAAACACTTGTGCAAGTTCTGGTTTTTCTGCAATGCTTGGTAAGGAGTTCATGCACAAATGACCTCCTCCAGGACCCCATTCATCTGAGCTGAAATGTTTGTGTTGCACACGAACCAAGCCATTTTCCACATAAAACCTCATGTGATGTGGAAACGTTATGCCTGTCAAGCTATCTCCACCTCGTAATAAATGAGGTGTAATGAATGCCTTCCAATCTCGAACGTGCTCTAGTTTACGAGCACTCACAAACGCTTCTGTATATGATGTCCCTTTCTCTACTAATTGCAACATCTCCTCCAATGTATCAACGTCTTTCCTCTTCAGTACATTGGAAATGATACTAAACTTTTGATCGATGTCCTCATGGGTGTGGCCTACTATCAAAAAACAAATATGTACTTCCTTGAAGAAACCAAGGCCAACTAGTGCAGCACACATGGCAAACATGTAAATGTTCTTGTTCTCCCTTGTAGTATTATCTGCTTGAATCCTCAAAGTCGGTGGCAATGATCCCTTCCTTCGCTTTACATCGCATATCACGTTCATCACTGATGTTATGACTTGATTGCTGTCATGCTTATGGTGAGCATCTATCCACACATCTGCGTACAGACCTATGCCATGTACCAATACACCGCACAAATGCGTCTTCACAAATCTCGATTCGATGTTCTTCACCGTCTGCCTCATTCTTGGTACCATGGTTGTATTTTGATCCATACCATCTACAATCAAACACATAAAAATGTCTGGAGTGATCATCGCTGATCTCTTAAACAACCAATAATCTCGCCTCTCTTCCATTTGAATTCGAATGTGTACAATGTACAATTCCTTTATCTTCATCTTTGCCGTTGCATTCGTCGTTGATTCCATTCCACACTTATACTCCCAGCAATGATAGCACTTTGAAAATCTTGAGAATGGAGGGATTTGCACATGCGGAAACTCTTTCCGCCAAAGTAGACGAAACGAACTCATCGATAATTCTGATCCATCCACTAATTTCTTCACTTCCTCGTTCACATAACAGAACACATCCAATTTAGTGGTATTCATAGGTAGTAGAATTAATGGTAACACTGCATTGTCTGTTTTTCTGCGTACTGATCGATGAGGTTGTTGACATCCAGCTTCATTCACAAATACGCGAAGGCTTTCCCTCGCTGCTGACATTTTTGCACTTTCTCTTCCTTGGCATGTGTTTCCATGAACGGCTGCCACTCTGCCGTACACAGCATGGGTTGTCTTCAATTGCTTAAAACGCCTTTGAGAATAACCCAACGCTGTTGCATAACATGCATTGCAAACGACACTGCCATCTAATTTTGTCACATACTTGTCTCTTCCAGGTCCGTTCGTACGAGTGTAGAAGGCGTTAAGCATTTGCATTATCCACGTTGCCCTTGCTTCGTATTTTTGACCCCACGCCATGTATCGTTGATCCAGTATGTATTTCGGATCCACATCACCCAAACAATTGCGTTTACATGCCCCACTGTCCTTTGCACGCTTCACACTTTCAAGAGTTACTTTTTGACTCGCAGACTCCCCCCTCTCTCTTGGGCTTATCACTTTGGCTCTTCGATTTGTCATTGAATATTTCCTCCTCTGTGTATCCATAGGCATACCATCCAAGGTCCTAAAATCAACATTGTTGATTTCTGATCCTTGCGTCATAGGAGAACTACTTTCAGGTGTGCTTCTCCTACCATTACTTGATGGAGTTACTTCAGAATTGCTTGTATTTCCTCCTGCATCATCAAAATCATACACTGGTGCAGAGATTGGAGGGAAGGAAAAATTTGACCCCTCTACTGTTGTTCCATTCGTGGTTCTCAATTGTGAGGGCAATGGTCGACGAATTGAAGCGCGACGCCATCGTATAACCTTACCCAAACAATCACCTAAAAACTCCCCCACTACTTCACCTACCCACTTCCTTTCATCGAGAGCATGTGTTACACGAATCGCTACTTCATAAGGGCGTAATTTCACTTCATGAAGTTCAATACCGCACGTGAAATTAGTGTCCAATACACCAACTCCGACAATGTCACCGTCATCCCCTAAAAGTTGTACCATGCCACTTATAACCTCCGGCACTCTTGAAACAGGTGATTGGTTCTCTTCTGCAAACAATCTACCACGTACTACACGTGCTAGTCTTTCTCCGATGCCTCTTCGTTCAGTTGCAACTGCTGAAGTTGCTACTGCACTAAAAACCACTGGACTTCCGAATGCTTGTGTTGCCATTTTCTTTAGTCTTTTAAAAATCAAGAATACGTTTTTGTAGTTGAACTATAGGGTTTCAACTTTCCAACGTTATACCATTTGTACTGTTCCCCCGCCAAAAAAAATTTAAGATAATAGTTAGTCAATGTCTTCTACAAAAATAATAAACTTCCATGACTACTTTGATTCCAATAGACTTACTACCCAAAAAATTGCCATCAATGACACTATGTATTGAATACCTTTTTAATTTTAAAATATTTTTATGTGTTGTATTGTAGGGCACGATTTAAACAACCATTGCTATTGTTCCCTCCCACTTCCCATATTAAGTCCTCTAATCCTAGCTATCTACCAAAAAAAGGATATCAACTGTCCATCCAACCTTATATATTGTACATCTAGGTCTACACAAACTTGATTCTCTGTAAAATGCAATAGAGTTTTTTATGATGAATGTTGATATTTCAAATGTTTTCGTAACGGAAAATACTAATATGATAGCTCTCTATATAAGAATTTCATTAGCAACAATGCTTTGGACATGCACATGTTCTAGATTTTCTTGATTTGAAGTGATAGAGATCACTAAATTTTTGAAATATAGGTTATTCAAGTAGTCGTTTTTCAAGTTGTTTAATACTAGTTCATTAAAAACAATTTGGCAATTTGAATTTTTCTTACTATACTCCAGAAAGCACCCCCTAAGCTTTCATGGCTTCATAGAAAACAAAAATTGAAATCGATTCTTGGTATTCTTGACATCTTCAATGGCAACCTCAAAAATTCTAATAATAACTATAGGTAAATGATGAATACACTAATATCATAAATTGTAATCACACTACATCATTACTACATGTACATTTAAACAAAAAAATTGGCTTTCAATTTTCACACATAGAATAAACTCATATAAGATTAAAAACGTTATTTTTGAAATATTACTGTACCTCTATAAAACTATTCACCCTTTCATGGCAAGATTGTATTTTTTATCATTCATGTAACTATAAAGGAAATTTCAATTATTTTCAAATTGTCACACAAAACACATTTTGGAATTAGCTTAATTTTTCAAGTATTAAGGTCTTCTTTGCTTCGAAAACTACTAAAAACTACCATTCCTACACCACAGTTACAAAAAAATACCAATGTTTCCTTGGATTGCCTAACTATAGGATCATGTATTTGACAATTTTAAAAATGTATGGAAACAATATTAAAAAAATTGACCACATACATTCCAAGATATTTGCATTCAAACAAAAGAAGTTCATTTGCATATACCTGAATTACATTTATTGACTTTCAACCTTCTCATATTTTCAATATATGAGATCTTCTATTGAAATTTGTGCCTTGAAATGATGTAGAACTGAATTGATAGTCTATGAAATTTTTAAAGAATGAGAACTCTTTTTCTTGCACTAAAAATTTGTTAATTTGAAGTACCTTCATAATAGAAGTTTGAATTAACTTGTTCATAGATGTAAAACGGAATTGAAACGCACTCATTGCAACGGAAACATTGTTCTAACAAGATATCTTAACCTTATGGAACTTATTTTTTAAGAATGTGCAAATTCATTTCTTAAACTAATTACTTCATTTCTCTAAAAATGTAGGTTTAAGTGGACTCTGAACAACACTAGCATCTCTAAACCCCTAAATGATTTCGACTATGTTTTCATCATAAACGCTCATAAAATGCCATTTCTATAATAAATAACAGATTTTTGAAGGAAAAAATTAGGTTCAATATAACCATAGGATCTTTTATTATGTTGGTTTGAGGAAATTAAAAAGAAATTTTAGAAATTTTAGAAATTTCCACCATGTATATTGTAAGGGTTTAGGCTTTGATGTGACAGAAATCCTTTTCTAACCCTATGAAAAACCAGGCATGTGCACTTCATAAGGTCACATATGTATGAACCAAATTTCTAAATTGTGGTTACTCTTTCAATTCAATCTTCAGAGCAAGTTTGCTAACTGCTTCACAAATTTCAGATCACTTGGATTTGTACAACATATAGGAAAAAAATAGTATGTAGGAAGAAGTACAGAAAGATTCAAACTACCAAATTGTTAGCAATTTCCTTATGGAATTGAAAAATGCCAATCCCTACGGTTGTAATGCTGTAATAAAAAATTTACAATTACTGTTTCATTTGTTTTGCAGAAAACATTGAAAATTTAATTAAATGAAGGACTATATAGTTTCTCTTCAAGGATACATTCTATAACTAACCGAAAACTCTACCTAAATGAAACTCAACATAACTTTCATCTCCTACATCAAAATCGAATGATTAAAAGCTTCATATGTAAATATAAAGGTACAGAACCAATATGGTATTTTCATTTCTGAATTTATAAGATTTCTATAGAAGTTTAGGTTTACTACTTCTGTTGTCCGTTGAGCAATGAAAACTATATATCATAAAATAACTTTTTAACCATATAGTCAAAAGTTATGACCACTATTGGGCATTTTAAGCTACTCTTCGTGCACATATTGTGTAAAAATTTTAAATAAAATATAAAATTCCATTCATAAAACAAGTAAACATTGAAATTAATTTAAATTATAGAGATCCAAAACAATTCTAAAAGAAATTACTAAGATGGAACAAAGAAATAAAAACTTCCTAACAAGCATAAGCTATATCAACCTAATTGAAGTTCAAAGAGTATAAAGTAATTGAACTACTACTTAGAAGAACATACCTTTGAAATTTCCACCAACATAAAACGTAACTTTCGTATTCATACACTGCAAAAGAATACCTTCAAAAATTTAGAAATATTGTTTTTTCAACAAAATGAGGACTTGTAGAAACACATAAAGAAAATTCATGTGCAAAGACTCAAAAAAAAAAATCTCATAAAAAGTTATAGTTCTGTACAGTATGAATAATTTTCTACACTTCATTTTTTTTCTAAATATAACTCAAATAAATCTTACTTCACACAACTCTTTCATATTCCATAGGATTTTCTCTAATTTTCAAACAATACAGGAACTACACAATTAAAATTAAAGTTTCTTCTGTCTTCAATAACATTGAAGAAGATATAATATTCATGGATAGAAAGTAATTTGAATTAATAAAAATTAATAAAGTTGACTCATGAATCTTATACATGTGTACATTATTCAATTCATGCAGTATGTCATATACACTTCAAATTCAATTGTTATGACATTTTTAAAATTCAATGAAGAGTACAAACATTATGGAACTGTGTCTCTCATAAGTATTTATGTACAGTTTAGACATAAATACTCATAATTTTGTAATGAATTGTTCAAAAGACTTTTAGAAATCTATACGTATAAATATGCCACATTTAAGTACTTCTAGACTTTTTAGGGAATTCGGGACAAAACGTTCAAAAAACTCCAACTTTCATAGTCTATTCAATGACATTCTCATGACTTACATATTACTACCTTTTTTTTGGTTAATTGGAAATTTGGAATAATTATAGACTAATAATCTATAGGAAGACATTCAAGTAACCTACGAACATTGTTTATTTGTCTACCAACATTTTTCCAAAGTGCTTACCATTTCATAGGTTAATTATAGAAAACAAGAAAAACACTAGTCCTATTTTTGCCCATAATGTTCTACTCAAACAACCACAACATTATCAAAATTTATCTTAACCCCTAAAAGTCCCATTGTCCCTACAAGGGACAAAATACAATTTTGGTAGGCTTCTATGATTTCAATTTTTACTGAAACTTTTTTAAACTTTCTCATAAGATAGATAAATTTGTGAGCTTTTTGGGAATATAATTTTTATTCCAATCAGTGCCTTGGAGCAAAAGTTATGCCACAATAACCTCAAAATGGAGGAGACTGGACAACAAAAAAATTCACAGAAAATTTAAATAAAAATAGAAATATTTTTGTACTTGTACATTATATTTTCTTCTAAATGGAAAGCTTCAATTCATTCCATTTGGATTAGTGATGTGAAAGTTATGGAGTTCTTGTTTTGCGGGCAATCCTAGCTACTTTTTAAAAGAATTTTTTTTCTTCCACTTTGAATTCTAATATCTTTCAATCTATACAGTCAAACATTACAAAATTTATATCACATGATCTAAGACAAGTGTAGAACAAGATCCTATGGTTACATTCTAAAAAATATCAAAAAAATTTATTTCATAGGTGAACGTAGGAAAACTGGTAGTTTTGAGTGGTTTTGGCACAAAAATGGCTTTGGGACTTTAGGGGTTAAAATTATTTTGAATAACATTGTCATTGCATCTAATACTAATTCTTAAATACATGCACTTCCATTCAATACTTTTGGAGAATGAATACATCTAACTTCAATACAAACAATAATTCAAGATCATATTATCTTCAATATGCTAAACACAAAATTTTCATAATCTTCGAATACACAATTTGCATCTAGTAACATCAAATGTAACAATCATTATTAAAGTACAACAATAGTTTATGTTCACATAAAGTTCATATTGCATTCTACATATATTTGTTCGAATTCTATATCTTCAAAGATTGGGACGTTCAATTTCTTAGCAAAAAACAATTGAATACTTTTTTAATTTCTAATTATTGGTTGGGTGAAAGCCATCCCAATTTGTGTTAACACTTTTACTAGTTTATGTCCAATGTAATGGTTGAATTTGAAAACCCTTGAGTACATACTTCTTTAAATTTCAAATTTGGAGCTATGCCTTCTTATTCATGAAGTCAAAATTGCATTGACTCTAATGCAGAATTGTAGGTGCAAATATGTGGACATACTTTGCAATAACTCAACAATTTAGTTAAATCACAACATCAACAAAAGCTAATTTGAAAACCATACCCAAATTTGTTTTTTATCCAAGAATCTCGATACTTTGTTTTTACTTGAAATTAATAATATCTTCAAAATATTTGGTTCTAATTATTATATGAATAATCTATTTTTAAGCATAAATTAATGTAACCACATAGATGGACTATGGCACTGTGCACTTTAAGTCCTAATTTTTTTAATCCGAAATATTATTACAATTAAATTATTATTTTTATCTTGTCCAAATAGAAAACTCTGGATAAAATTATGTATCTTCAAGGGCGATGTTGAATTATTAAGTTTCCAATGAAGTAGCAATATTTCAATACTTGTATGATATTTGTGAGATATTTGGTGATACTTGGTGTTATCTAAATGAAAATTAGGTGATACCTATATATAATATTTTATATGGAATCAAAATAAAAAATAAAAATGGCTATTTTTAACCAATTAAATGAAAATTTTATGTATAGAAAAAAATAATACTTTATGGTTCATGCCAAATGGTGGAAAATCATGCCTAAGAAATTCCTGCTACAGAGGTCAACATTCTGTTCCCATTCATCCTTTAACGGTCTAGGAAATGGCTACCTGTTTAAAAATACACAAAACTTCCGCGGCCGCGGACGCTCCATGCGCTCTGATGATTCTCCTACGCTCATTTCGGCCCGCTTTATTGCTGTCCTCCGTTGCCGCCTTCTCCTCTTTTCTTCGTGCCAGCTTCACTTTGTCCCGCCCTCGTTCTTGCCTTCCGTTGCCTTGGTCACCGTGCTCTTTCGCTCCCTACGTCGTCGATTTGTCTTCGTGGATGTACCGCTTCATGTGTAGCTAGTTCTCTCTATTGCTGCGTTGCTGGCTACGTCAAGGCCAGTTTCTCCTTCATTCTGTCGCTGTCTACGTTGCTGCGCTATTGGCTATGTTGTTGATTTTTCTCCGATGCTGCATCGCTAGCTACGTTGTTGATTTCTCTCCGTCGTTGCGCCCCTCCCTCAAATCTGTCGCATCAGTTCTATCTCTCTTTTTTTTCCCCTTTGTCCCTCCCTCTTTACGTTACTAATGTCTACCCGTCGCTGAGCTTCTTCCTTAGGTTTTTCAAAGTAGATCTAACTCCATCTTCCTACTATTGCTGAAATTGTCGTTGTTGTCACGACTATCTTCCACTCTCTATCACTGTTGTCTCCTTCTGTGCACTCTCCATCTTAGCGCTCTTCAATTTCCTCTAGACTCTGAGTATTTTCTCTACCTTTACTTACTATCTCTCTGTACCACCGTGCGCGTTGTGAAGTTCGACTTCTGTTTTGGCATGTGACCTCCCTCCCGCGCCTAATCGTTGTCGCCTTGGTGAAGATATATCGGCACTCGCTGACCTACTTCAACGTGGTCCCCTTTAGCTGTGGTACTACTCTTCTAGAAAATCTGTTTGTCTATTCCTGCAAAAGTAGCTGGCTGAACGATTGCGGTGAGTAAAGTGTTTATTTAGGGTTCACATTAAATTTCTGCGACCATTCTTAGTAGCCCAGTTTAGAAACGTACATGACGTCCACAGAATGAGACAGAAGATGAAAAGATGCCTTATTTTAATTAGGGTTCTGAAAAGTCAATGAGATTCTATTATTAACATTTGTTTAGGTGTCTATGTAAACATTCCTAGTTGTTGATCTTTACAATTTTCTGTGGATTTGGGTGATCTTGGCAAGCAATTGCCATTAATTCAAACAACTGGACGACAAATAGAAAAAGTATTCGAACCAAAAAAAGATCATTTATTAATTGCTATTGACGTCATTACTACAGTTATTTTTGCTATTGCAGATATTGAAACAAAAAATTCGGATAGCCTCCATTCCCTGGATTCTCGTTTCCTTACAACAGCATGGCAAAAAATTTGGACAGCTAAAAAAGGCAGGTATTGCTCTGTCAACTCCTCAGCTTCTCAGCTCTTGCTTATTTTTTCATTTCAGAATTAGATGTAGTAACTTAATATGGTAATGTGTTGCCTTGAATCTTTCAATCAGTTGACAATTACATTCTTTCCTTTGCTACTGTCATTGTGTACATGTTTGTTTTTCCTTAAGCTCATTCTTCTCTGTAACGTTAAATTTTAGGTATTCGATTTACAGAAATTTGGAGGAACTTAGTGAAATTGTGCAATTACATTTCTTTAAGGGAATAATTTCTTAAAATCAATGTAAGTTTAAATCTGGTGCCTTCAATCTTTGGATTAGCCCAGAATGATCAATTGCTCCTCGACTTAGATTTTTTGTGAAATCTGTCTACTGATGGTGGTACTTGTTATGTGTCCTGTACCTTGTGTTGTAGGAATTTTCCATCATTTAATGGAAGGATTTGACGCTACGCTAGAATCTAAGCCTCAGTGTTAGTTTTTGAAGGTTAGACAATTCTCCACAATTTCACTGCTTTCATTGTTCATTGTTTGGAAGTGGGGTGGAAGCCACCTGTAGTTGTGAGTATTAAAGGGTTTCAAAATTGTACCAAAGTTCAAGTAGATAATGTTGGTGATTCGAAAGTTGGTAGAATCTCCCTTTGCTGTACACCATGAATGGATTTAAAATTAACAGCCAACATGTTCATGTCTTAAAATTCAATAGAATTTCCCTTTCTTGTTTATAGTGTCAGGTCTTCCGGTTTGAATAGTGCCGAGGGTGATGCGGTGGGCAGCTAGTTTTGATGACTAGAGCTGAACTAATTTTGCTATCATTAGAGATAATGTTCTATAGTTCTTTGGTTTTGTCTGAGGTTCTATTCTCTAAACATTTTTTAACTTGTCCTCTTAGGGTTACAGGTAGTATTGGGATAAAGTCGACGCTTTGTCAAAGCATTATTTCTAAAATACTGGCAACTTCAATTCAACGTTGAGCTGAGCGTATAGGCTACTAGGTCTGCTGTTATTCAACAGCTGTGACTACCGTCTACATCCCTCAGGTCATTTGGAACCTTTTTTCACCTGTAGTGCTATTTTTTGGGAGTAGAATATTGGCATTGCTATTATAGCAACCATCATTCCCTTTCTGAAAACAGATGAATATATTGCATTGGATGTGTGGAGCTATAATTTGTTTTCAGTGATTGAGAGATGGCCTTTGTGAAGCACCCAATAATGAGATTTGTGTTGAGCAGCACGAATTTACACATAGTTTTTTTGTATGCAGAAGATATTAAATAATAGAAGTCTAATTTCAAGGTTCAATGGGTCATTATGTGTTCTGCAGGTGTATTCTCTTTTATTTAAGGAAGAGTTCCATGATTTGATGAAACACACAGCATTTGTGTTTCCATTGTTGCGAGTGTATGCTGATGTATGGTGGTCATTCGGCGGCAACACATAAGGGTGATTCAATACGTGGGGCAGGTGCAAGCCGTGCATCTTTCTTTCTTACTCTGCATCTGTTTTGGTTATGTTTCTTTAATTTAGGGTTGTAAGTAATTGCCGTTTTGCTTCTGCTTCTTTAATTTAGGGTCTTCAGTTATTACTGGTTCTTCAATTGTATTGTAGAGTATACCTTCAACATTTCAATATTAAAAGTATCAATCATTGATGCTCACTTGGCATGGTGTAAATCAACATAGGCAGTAAAAGTCAATGCCCAAGGCTAATGAGAATGTACAAGTTATTGCACTGCTTTGTTCACTGGAAGAGTTGGGTGACTTAATAAAGAAATTATCTGATGTAGTCACTAATCAATCATGCTTGGAGATCCTAGGATTTTTAATAATTTACAGCATTTTCCCTTAATACGGTGATGTAAACACCTTCATAACTTAATGCACTTGACTATAATTTACTTGAAAGGGTCTCAAGGCCTATGACAGTGGATTTGGATTTCTGAACCACAAAAACTCATCCTCAAATTAGAAGAAACATGTAAATATATTAAGTACTACAACAAAGATTATATTGTATTATAAAAAATAAATTAAAAAAAAAAAAAAAAACTATTTAGGCTTTCTACTAACAAAAACTTTTTGCAGTAATGGATAGAATAGAACAGAAAAATATTATTATATTTTTAATTTTTATTTAAAAAAAAAAAAAGCCACCTTCAGACCTTCCGCGGCCGCGGAAGGTCTGAAGTCTTTGCTTTAACAGAAAGAATTCACTAAAAAAATGTTGTAATTTTAAAAAATGTTTTAACTAAAAAAAATATTTCAATTAAACAAAATGATTTACTTTTTAAATATGTATCAATTAAACAAAAAAATGTTTTAATTAAACAAAATGTTTTAATTTTTAAAAATTTATCAATTAAACAAATTAATTTAATTAAAAAAACTGTTTTAATTTTAAAAATGTTCAAATTAACAAACTGTTGTAATTAATAAAACTATTTTAATTAGTTTTTTTCAAATTAAAAAAAAATTCAGAAAAAAATAAAAGTTTAATTATAAATTTTTTAATAAAAAATACATTGTAATTAAAAAATATATTATAATTATAATTAATAATTTAATTTAAAAAACTTTTTATTTGAAAATAATAATTTAATTTAAAAAATTGGCAGCCTTCAAACCTTCCGCGGCCGCGGAAGGTCTAAGCTTCTGGCAGTACAGTGAATTCCCCCAAAAGAAATTTAATTAATTATTTAATATTTAATATTTAATATTTAAAAAATAAATAAATAAAATCCAGAATGTGTAATCCTTCCTTGGCTGTGGAGGGGCAATCATTTTAATTGCTTGACTTGCTTAATAGGGCTGGGGTGAAATGACCCCCTCGCTCTTCTCCAAAGGAAAACCATGTAATTTTTTATATCCCACAGATGATGAAATTTGCAATTTTTGAATTCATATTTGCAATCAAAGGCCCGAAATTAATTAAGAGAGATGTAGAGCAGACATTTTCTGGGCACAAAATAGTGGATCTTTTTTTTACTTGCACCCCTGGACTGACTTGGGGATGAGTGAGGGGGGCAGTTCACCCTGACCCTTAGTAGCAAGCATAGTTGCATGCTAAGACATGATTGTTGTAGTAAAAAATGTCCAAGTTCCCTTAAATCCATGTAAGGAAACATGAAATGATGTTGTATTGTTTTATTTAAGACTTTGTTGAAGTTTTTGATAAATTTAAAGAAATAATTATCATTCTTCTTCAAATGAGATGAACAAAAGCAATTGAGGAAAAAGTACATGTAAGGTACAAGTACCTATTTGTAATAAATAGAACATTTTAGCATGTACCATATATTTCAATATGTGGAAATAGAATGATGAAGAAGACTGCAAATAAGTTTTTTTTAATCTTTAAAGAATGAATACGTTATTCAATATGAATTTGGATTTTTCATTCCGATCCATGCCATTTATATAGACTCACCTATTATGGTTAGCTTGAATGTGTACTTTTTTTTAGAAACATAGTGAAGTGAGAATGTGAGATAAGTGATGATTAGTTCGAAAGGGAGAATTTTTGTCAATGAATAGCAAAGCAAGTTTTGTCCACAATTGATCTCTCTATGAAGCCAAGATTGGGGAGATGTCTAGAATACATTCTTATATCTTATACTTAATATTGCTAGTTTGGGGGATTTTGTTTGTTCATATGTTTTTTTCACATGCTTAGATTCAAGAAAGTTTCAATTTTCCTTGTCACGTGCTTGGTATTAGAGGAAGGTGCAATGGGAGTGAGGGGTGCACATATTTTATTGTATGATGTTTGGACCTTTGATGAAGAAGTTTTCTAATTTTTGAAGTAAATGTAAAATAAAATTAGTATGTCATTATCTTTCATTTTAGAGAGAGCACAATTTATACATACAATATTCAAACACCATATAAGGAAGTCCTAGCAATTTCTATTGCATGAAGTTCTTTAATTTTTTTAGAAATGCTATCTATCACATTAAAACCCAATAGGGGTGCATTGACTTTGTTATATGGCCTATGATTTAATTATGGCAGATTTTCTTTTATAAAACTTCTTATTATAAATACTTTTATTGTTGGATTGGTTTGGATATAAACAAATGAATGCAGTGAGAAATAAATATTTATAACCATGATGATGTTTTAATATTTTGCAGACTTTAAAGGTTAGCGCATCAGTGAGGATTTCTTTGACAAATACATCACCGCTATAAACTTTGAAGAGGTACGTTATTTTTGAAGTCATTTTTGCATAGTCACTGATTGAATAAGAAATACATATTATGGTTATATATGTAAGTAACATTCATGTATGAGATTATTGAGGAATGCGGGATTTCATAATATACATTGTATATGAACAAAACAAATAACACGATGCAATATAAATTTTTGGTTTTGAGTGATAGCTATGTTGGTTTTCAGCATGTGTTTGTATTAACCCCTAGAGTACCAAAGTTCCCTCGGGGGACACTTGTGATTTCGGGCAGGCTTGTGTGACTTCAAATTTTGACATGATTTTTTTAATTTTTTTTTAAAGATAGGGAATCAGATCAGCTTTCTAAAAATACAATTCTTTTTCCAATTGGTACTTGGGAGCAGAAGATATTAACAATTTAGAATTTTGTTCAATTTTGGACCTACTTCTAGTTAACAATTTTTTTATATGTGAAAATTAAGTTTTGACATTCTGAAATTGTAATCCCCAACCCTCAACTCAAATACTCAATATAAATTTTTTTAACTTTATAGTGTGTAGTGCAAAAAAAATCCACAAATGGCAGTCAAAGACATCTGAAATTGCAGGCCAACATTCAAAAAAAACTTCTTTTTCCAACTTCAAATGCTAATATCTTCTAATCCTTACGGTCGAACTTCATGAAATTTTTACCACATTATACAAGACAAGTTAATTAAAAGATCCTATGGTTAGATCCTAAAAAAACTTTTTTTTTTGGTTTCTTGGGTGATCGCTGTAGAAATGGCAGTTTTCAGTGGTTTCGGAGCCAGAAAATGCCTTGATATTTTAGGGGTTAATCCATAATTAAAAGTTGAAAGATAGTTTTAAGAATGGTGTAGGGATATAGTCCCATGGTCATAGTATATTAATTTTGTTCCATATATTTATAGATTAGTGTCCTAGAATAATACAAATTTCCTATATTTGAACTACCGAAGAAAAAGAATAATTTTTAGTTTTCTTTTATCTGTAATATAATTCAAAAGTTTTTATTGTTTTATGATATGAATAACACCTTTTCCCGCAAGGGCTGTAGCATTACTAAAGTTCTATATTTTTGGGAGTTTGTAGGTAAGGGGTCAAATTAAATTGATCATAGAATTTCATCCTCAGAATGTAACAAACATGAATTAAGTAACTTATTAAATGAACTGCATACAATTTATACGTAGATATGAATATGGTGTGTCGCCTACAGTGTTTTAAATGAGGGGATATATTGAAAAAAATTCAATATGGCATTCCACCTTTTTAGTGTAATGTCTTCAATCACAATGAAAGTGTTCTATATTTATACAATTCAATGTAACTTTGAATGAATGTTTAAGGATATTCTTCAAGGCTTGTTGAACATACATTTCGTACACTGTCCGTTTTGATAGTTGTTTCTGAAGTTTAATAAAGAATGTGGAATAATTAGTTTTGTTTATGGAAGTCAAGATTTTATAGTCATATGCCAAGATGCCATGAACTTAATGAGTATCCTTGTTGTATTTAATTTAGTGCAAATGAGAGGATAAATTGTTTTCAAACTTTTCTTTGAGATGGATCATGAACAAAGAATGAAAAGAGAGTATATATTTTTCTATAATGAGTTTGCATAAATTCAACTTCTATCTAATTGCAAAGGACCATAGTAATTATTTTTAATTTTGCTTGTATTCATTCCTTCAATAATTTAAGAAAGAAAATATGTTGTTTAAAATATTGAGTTTAAAATATGTTGTTCTGTTACGCTCACTTAATTACATAGAGTACAAATTAGAGAAGAGGTACTATGGAAGAGACTTTTTTTGGATTGTCAATGACATATTCACTGATTATGGAGCGTAATAGTAGGGACTATGAAATGTACTTATTCTTGTATTTTGTTATATATGTTCTATTGTACTTTGTGTTTGTACATAATATCTTATGAAATTAGTTTTATTTTTTGTTCCTTGTATGTTTTTGTTCCTTGTATTTTATGTTCAATTTGAATTATTACTTAAAGTACTGGTTGCGGTTAAATTTTTTGGTTTTCGTTGCATTGAATACTACTACCTGTGTTCCAAAATGATCTTTATATTGAACAAAATGTTCTATGTTAAGGCTAAAAATAACATTTAAAAAAAATTGCAGTATAAGTAGAATTTGGTACACTTCAAGCATTCTATGAAATTTGAATTTTGGAGACATTTTCGAAGTGTAGTTTTGTAATATTATAAATGAGATATCGGGGTGTATTTTAAGGAAGGAACATTGTTCAAGTAATTATTCAGTGCGAGGTCATCATTTTGTAGGGTGTTTGCTTCGTGGAACTTAGTCCCCTTGAATCAAGCAATATTCAAAGAAATTTTAAAAATGAGAATGAACAATTTTGATTGACTCTTTCAATCATTTCATTTGTCTTGTGATTGATGATTGCATGGATGGAGGGGGAACTATTACTTGAAATATTTTTGTTGCTTCAAAATATTAATCATGAAAGAAATATGACCAATTCGCAACATAACAAAGTGCAATTAGAAGTTGATTTTGGGGCCAAAAATTGAAGCCAATAGTATGATAATTTTGGGACGGAGGAAATATCAAAGTTTTATATTTTATGTCATATATGGATTATATATACAAACATGAGCTCTTCATATCAAAATTTATCATATACAAATCCCATTTTGTATTTGTAGAATAGTAGAGTTCAACATCTTTTATATCAAAAAGCATTGTGCTGGAACTCATTTAGAAAGTTCACATTCAGGTAATTAGAGATGTTTTTTCTTGTGTTACATTGTTTTCATTATAGAAAATGCAATTTTCATCACATTTTCTATAAATGAAATCCAAAATTACTTTATAGTAGTTCAAACAACAAACTAATACATTCTCAAGTAATGAATTATAAATACGTAATATTGTGCAGCACAGTATGGCACTGAAAGTGCACTCAAATTGGTTGGAGCATGGATGGTGGATTGCACTTGATGATACGGGGAATCCCATTTTGTGGACTACAGAGTTTGCAATTGAGGAGGGCCGTCAATGGTCACCATTGGGATCTTCAAATGGGATCGTTATGGCCCTAGCAGGCACTGCTGATGCAGGGGTAAATGTGACTGTCAGTACCACTGGTGAAGACCTCACGAAATACAAGTTGAAGAAACATCTTATGTTGGCACCAATTCCTCAAGAGTTTTTAGAAGTTGTTCCTAGAATGCACGGGTTGAAACCGTTGAGTGATTTCTGGAAGAGCATGCCCAAGGAATTGCAGGCTGCAAGGGAGGCATTGGTTACAAAATTCAAGGCATTAACCCCTCCACAAACTCTTCAAGCACGTAAGAACTATATGGAGCATCGAAAATATGAGGATTTGGCAAAGAGTAATCCGACTGTGACCCAAGAACGAGCTCATCCAAGGGAGCCTGAGGACGAAGATGAAGTTTATCGGATTCTTGCTGCACCTTTAACCATGAATTGGGTTCCAGTGCAAGAACGTATTCGGAAGCGTGTGGGTATGGAAGCAAGGAGTGCACCTGATATGGAGGAGGGGGCTATTTCACGAAGGCAGAGAACAGTTCGTGAACATGGTTCTTCTTCAGTAGCAGGAGTTGTAGGTGAGCCTTCTTCTTTGAACGAAGGTGGAAGACAAGAAGAACAATTAGTACCAGGTGGTACTCTGACAATGGAAGAAACAATGGAGTTGGTGTTTGGAACGGAAGAATTTGAAGCAGATGACCTTCATGGGAGAACAGGGGAAGCAGTATTTGAAGAAGAACATGTGGTACGTACCGCATGTGGTCATGAAGGTGAAAGGTCTCCAACAAATACCATCGAAGTCGGAAGCGGATCAAGGCATCCACTTGGTGGGTCAAGAAGTAGAGGTAGTGGACGATCTACATATTTTACACCATTATCAGGGCGTGAAATTGCGGCAAATCGTGGTGGTGAAAGGCGTTCCACGACAGAAGCATTGACAGATGAACAAAGAAATATTCGCACTCGTTCTGCAGTGCAAAGACATCGACAAAGAGTATCTATGCAAGGACCTCCTACACAGAGCAATGATGGAGAGGATGGAGATGACGATATGGATTTTTCTGAGGAGGAACCTGAGCCGAGACGTACAAGTGCAGTGGCTAGAAGTATCAATAAACCACCAGTGGTTTTTCCAAATGAAGCGGAATATAAGGCAGGGTACATTTGGGGAAGAGAATTGGTGTTTCAAGCCAAAAGTAACAGCATCCGAAGTGTCATGAATGCTGACACAAACCACCGGATTTTATTGCAATCTCGAGTGAATGAGATTTATGATCGCTTGAGAGGATCAGAGGCAGATGCTGTAAGTGCAATTACTCTTCGTCCTCTAGCATATCTTCGTGAAGATACCAATGAAAATGGAGAGGTGCAAGTGGTGGAGGTACCTTTCAGTAGTGAAGGCGCAGCACGTGAACTAGAGATTGCATTTTTAAATCATCGTCCAAGTATAGCAATAGGAGATTCCAGTATGGCAAGGATTCCTTGGTTGGAGAAAAATATTATTTGGGAGCCAGTGGACGGGCAACATATTGTTGCAGCTTGTAAAAGAGCTGAACAAGAGAATCAGGAAGGAAAGATGTCAAATGAAGAGTACCGTAATCGCTTTGCAGAACGGAAGGCAAAGTTTGTGGTGTATAACAATCCATTGTTTTACATTGAAGCGTCGGTCAAAATTAATGCAAGGGAGTTTGAGCGGACCTTCATCACCACATATTATGAAAATATCATGAAGCTTCGTGAAATTTGGAAAGCGTGTGGAAGTCCTAGTGTAGCTGCTCGACATGACGATGCGAACAGAGCAAAGGCATTAACAATGTCAGCGAGTGCATTGCATTGGAGTAAGGACCTACCGAAGCAAATGACTCTTCGTGAATTGGCCAAGAAAATGATAGATTACACCCGACATGCATGGAATGAAGATGAGGAGTCTTATGAGGCAGTCTTGCAAGTGTGTAAAGATTATGAGGAAGGTAAATTGTTCTTCAGCAAGGAAACGGAGAACAAATGGAAGAAGGTGGCGAGGGCAACAAATTTGGATGAAACAATGGATGGAAGTCACAAACGAAAGCAAATGGTTCATACATGGTTGCGACCGTTGACTAGAGTGTCAAAGGAGAGTTATCTACGACTGGCAAAACAAATGGCTGCCAAAGATGTAGTGGAAGGCCGACGAGAATCACAGAGATACTACTTCAACAGTGCTACCTCTCCAAATCCTCCGAAGGGTACAGTGGCATATGCAGTGGATCGCTTGCAAAGGAAGGATGCAGTTAGAAACCAAATTCGGTTTCTCATGGTGAAAGTCGGGGATGAAAACCCATCATCTATGGATGAATTTTTTACTATAGACGCAAGTCGGTATGGAGATGCACGTGGAAGACAGTTCACTATGATGGGACAAACATTGGGGAGTGATTCTAAAACATTCTGGAGTGCGCCTATTGTGAAAACAATTCCAGCGCTGAGTAGTTTTGAGGGTTTAATTCCAGCCTTTGTAAGGCAACATTTGGAAGATATCCGAGCTGGTCGTAGAGGTTATGTAGGATACAATCGAGATGTTGAAGATGTGGGAAATGCTCGATGGGACTGGCAAGTGGCATTATCAACAGTGCAAAATGAAGGCAATCAGAAGTCTTTGCACGTGAGGTGTAGAGGAGGGTTTTTTGAAGAAGGGTATATTGAGTTGGGGAAGCCATGTCTATGGATTTTTGATTGTAGGCGTGGAGGTTCGGAAGGAGAAGAAAAGGAGTGGTCAAGTGAAGACTACAACAAGGTATTTCAGAAGTTGCAGAGGTGGATGTCTTTAGTTTTACGATGGAACGCAATTTTTTTGTTTCCGCCAGGCGTGTACTTTGATGATTCCATGAAAACGAAGATGGCATTGCCAGAAGGCAGCACGTTTTTGCGCGGTACGTGGACTTTCGAACTACAAACTGTTTCTGTATATATGCATGATATTCGTCATGGTGAGCAAAGAGAAATCAAGGTGCAACCAGTGGGAGATGTAGCTATCATCATGCAATGTCCAAATGAGTGTTCAACAATTGATAATTTTTCGAGGATCTTCGAAAATTTGCAAGTGATGTTCAAAGACTCTTGGTGCATGGATTTGTTGCCACGAGTTGAGGACAAGTTGGAGAGGACTCCAACAGAGTTGAAGAAGATGGTTGATATGTATTTGCCACCAAATTGGGGATTGGTGACATTGGGTATAACAATGGCAGTGCCTACGATTATAGAAAGTGGTTTTGTAGGTAGTGATATCATTATAATGGAAGGTGCATCAGCCAAAACGCAGTTTGTATACAATACATTACGGGTGACATATGGGGATAAGATGGTGATGGTGAACAGTACAGATAGGTCAGCCGAATGTCGGAGTTCTCAAGACTTGAACGCAGGAGAAAATTCGCTTGATGTTAGTCGTTTCCAGACAGAGGTGGGCTTACCACGTGGTAGGCTAGAAAGGGTCGTGCAATCATCGAGTGAGTCTTCAGAGGATGAGGCAAGATTTCAAGTGACGCAACGTGAAAAACAGAAGGGGAAGAAGAAACAGACAGCAATAGACTCAGGAGCATCCCTATCGAGTAATGATAATAGTGGCTCTATGCATCGAGGCTCTGATGAGTTACATAGTGGTGGTAGAAGTTTAGGTTCTTCTGATACCTATTCAGAAGGTCATTCTCGTAGAGCACGAAAAAGATCAGACGAAATGGAAACAGATCCTGATTTTGTTCCTTTCGAAGTCATTGATGATGAAGTAAATATAGAAGTAGACGGGGTTGAAGTTGATATCGAAATCATCGAAGGTGGAACAATCTCAATGGAACCCATGTCGGCGTTCACCACACTAGAGTCTCAGAGTTTGACAGAAAGTGAAGATGGATTTTTCTATAATAGGGAGAACATACGATATCAAAGGACTGGAGAAGAAGGACGATACAAATACTATCCGGTTACAGGAATCTTGAAACCAAGTTCTTTATCTCCAACAGCATCAGAGGAAATAGGAACACCGATCACAAATGCCATGGAGGGTACAACGATGGTTTCCACCTTTGGAACTTCAATGACTTCAACTATTTCTCCAAAAGTGCGGGTAGATACAAATGTAGTGGGTGGAGAAATTGGAAGCACATCAGCATCAGTACAACCTATGTCGGCATTCTCAGCATTTACCATGTTGGAGTCTTTGAATTTGATGGAAGGTGACGATGGTTATTTCTATGATAGGGAACATATACGATATGAACGGATTGGTGAGGAAGGACGGTACACGTATAAAACGATGACATCAATTTTGGAAACAACTCCTCTATCTCCAACTATATCTGAGGGAATGTTTAGGCCAATAGCGAATGCCACAGTAGACAAAACAAAGGATTCTACCTTTCTACCATCACAGTCTCCAATTATTGTTCCGAGCTTGGATGAAGATACAGATGCAACCATTGGAATAGAAATAGAAGAGCAGACACAATCATTTGTACAAGTGGTAGAGACACCAGAGGAAGAAGTGCCATAAAAAAATAGGCACATGTTGGTATAGAGTAATAAGTATGATAGTGTTGGCTTTGTGTGGTGTGTATGTGTTAGAAGGTGTGTACGTGTTAGTAGGTCTGTATGTGTTACAATGCACTCTATAATGCATAATTTATGTGTTGTACATTCATAGAATAAAAAATGATGAGTTAATAAACTTGTCACCTACTTTATATTCTATTCATGAATGATACCCTCTTGGTTGCATTTATTGTTGTTGAATAATTTAAATCAATTAAAAAATTGTACACTAATCACATTATGTTACTATAGAAAAGTAGAAAATGAAAATATACAAGGAACCAAAGTTTATTTGATGAAGAAAGTAGTAGTAATTCATGTTTTGTTTAGACGAAGATGAATAGGAACCCCCATGAAATAAGTGGCATGTGCAAAAGTAGGAGAACTCAATGGAATGGAGAATATGCATTTTTGAAAAATTTGGGGATACCAAATCTTACAGAAAACTCATTTTTAGCATGCAATAGTGCATACAATGAATGCACTTGGCCAAGTGCAAAAATGTCTAATTCTGTGTTATCAGTACCTTTGTTTCTTACATTATTGGACCGAGGCATCATGGCTACAGGGACTTTGAAGTCCAACCACAAGTATGTCCCCAAGGAGCTGTGGGAAAAGAAGATTTTGAAGAAGAAAGACTTGGGTTGGACAGATTTCCGCATGCACATCTCACCAAAAATTTGTTGTGCTGTTTGGAAAGACAAAGTTCCAGTGCTACTTTTATCAACGCATGCAGAGGCAGAACCACGTGATGGTGAAAAACTCAGTGTGAAGAGGAAGGTGGAAGGGAAAAAGATGGATGTGCCAACGGGACCTATGCACTTGCAATACCAGAGGAATATGAGAGGAGTGGATAGTGCTGACCAATTGCGAGGATATTATAGCACCGTCACCAAGAGCCACAAGTGGTGGCATCGTCTTTTCCATTTTCTACTAGACACGGCCATAGTGAACTCATGGATCATTCATTGCGATGTCAGTTTTAGGTTGTTGGCAGACCCTATAACACATTTGGCATTTCAAATGCAATTGGCAAAGGAATTGACATTGAAATGGCCAGGCAGAATGCAGGGGTTTTCGAAGTTTGTTCCCAATGTACGTGCTATTCATGGAGTTTGGTCCATGGGGAGCAAAAGAAGATTGTGCAAAATATGCAGGAAAAAATGTTCCTACATTTGTCCAGGTTGCAAAGGAATTTATATGTGTGAATTCCCTTGCTACTGGTCTAGTCATTGGTTGTAGCTTATATCATTTGGGGGACTTCGGCAATGATCATTTTACATGTCATTCCAGAGCACACTATTTGGGTATATCATTCCTATTTTATAGTTTTCATTTTTGTAAGATAGTGGGATTGAAGGAGTTATCAAATGGACTTAAGGTAGGTGGTTCTAAAAGCGACGAGGCTCTAAAAGGGCATACCTCTTCAACTATACACTATTTGTACATGTTGCTTTTTCATAGCCTTCACCAATGTCAAAACAATGTACATTTCTGGAGGTGAGCCACTGAAGAGCCCTTTCCCATTTCAACTTCAAAATGTTATAATTAATTCCACAAAGCTTTAAAAAATATGAAACGACTTGGGTTAGATGTCCATTCCACTTGCCTTTCAAGGAAAATTTTCTGCAAAATATTTCAAGATGTTTCAACTCCCCAAAATCCAGTTCCAGCTCTTACATACTCCATTCATGCACCTCCTACCGTAATTGTAGAGAAGTGAAAGGTCGAATTGCTCATTTGAATGGCATACCTATTCTAACTATCTCATGTGATGACGTGGGCAATTGAAAGATCAGTTGCGTATAGGTTGTGAAGGGAAGTCTCCTGTTCAGAACTGTAAGATGAAGAAAAGACTTGGTGATCTATTGATGAGGACGGCAATGAAGCTATGGATGTGGCGCTCAGCAGATGGCAAGTTCAGGAGACCTGATCAATGACCAGTGAAGACCATATGCTATTGCGCTGATGAAAGTGGTTAGTCGGCTATTGATTTCTGTGCCTCGGTGTGGAGAAGCGTCATGTCAGGAAGGCGTATTCGAACAAAAATATTCCTCCGCCTTCACGGTACGTCCTCTAGCAATCCTGTTGTTGTCGTCGTTTTTGTCTTCATGTCCATTTGCTGTGACTACTACACTTTTTGAGTTCTGAAGTACGTCCGTGTTCGTTTCGTACTCCTCTCTTCTAGGGTTTGATTCCAAACTTGGACAGAGTTTATGGCCTCGTTGGCCATTGCTGTAGGTACCTGTGGTTATTGAATGTGGATGTTGAAGGTGTCATTTGACGAAAGTCATGTCAACGTGAACTGCTGCTTCCAGAGCTGGAATCCAGAGTACTATTCAGAAGGGTTTCTAATTGCCGACTACTTTTTTGGCTGCTCATTTTTCATGTCGTTTGTTTTAAGTAAAACATTATTGAAGAGTTTCACAAATGACTAGTAAAAGAAGATATTCTTGAACACCTCAGAACATGTTCACAATGTACAACGTGAATGCTGGAACCTCACCTGCTTGTGGCTGCAACTTTAATTGTGGTCTTCAATAATAGCTTTGTTGTTCATTGACAGTGTGCTTTGCGAACGAAGTGTCTTCTTCCTTAAGGTTTGATTTCAACAAGATTTCGTCTTCTCTTTTTGTCTCGTTTTCGCCATCACCTTCTACAACAGATTCATGAGAAGATATTAAATGCTGGCTCCAATGTGATTCCCGAGATGTTCACGGTTAGTGTCCTGTTCTGTACACTCAATTTTGTTGCACTTGCGATGCGCCATTCGTTACCTAACATTAGGGTTGCACATGGACAGACAGTCATTCGTCATAGCCTTCATAGAAAAAATGTAGGAATGTTCAACAGATCCTGTTCATTGTTATATATTAACAATGCTTTTGTTGAGGCATGGATAACTAAGATATACGATGTATGTTCTATGCAAATGGAGATGACTTCTGTGCTCTCATCAGTGTTCTTGCATCTTATGTGCAGGTGGAAAACAACACGAAACTGAATGTCCACAGCAAAGAAGACTACGCGTATGTGTTGTCTTCTCAGCCTTCTGTTCTCTTCAGCAGCCATAGAGTCTTTGTAGCAGGAAAGTGAATACGATGACAAAGATTACAAGCACATTCAGAGCTTCGAATAGAACATTAATAGTAAAGTAAAGCAAGCAACTTATTAGCGTTGACATATGTAACAAGCAAGTCTCACCAATCGTGTGCACATTTCGAAGATTGCAGTTCCGAAAATAAGCGCACCCACATCGGGAAGCTATAACATCACTAAGAGGAAGAAAAGGACTCGCAGCAGTGACTCTGGCAGAAGAGCGGGACATGTCTCAGACACTGTAGCAAATGAAGTGGTCGTTACTACCACTGTAGACGGGAGTCACTGTTCACTGAGAGGGGTGGAACATTTTCGAAACGTGTGAGAAGCTCATTCACAGTCTCCGATACGACCGTTTGCAAAATTCCAGCTCCTTCGATGGCCGGGCTGCCCGACTACATCATTGGCCTGGCACTGTAGACACACAGGAACAGTGTACGTTTCCGCGGTCTGCGATGAAATCGAGTAGATCACAGCCCGCATTTCTCCACGGTGACCCGCCCATCGTTTAACCCCTAACTACGTCGACGTCCAGAAAGTGGACGATGAACAGAGGGCTTCAAGGCGCTGTTTTGTCCAACTAACTTTTCATTCATCCAATGTAAAACTTCAATTTTGAAAAGAAAACCTTCCTTAATGATCAATTTCATGAAATTCTGGTAAATGATATTTCTGTAGAAAGATATAAGCAAAAATGTGTCAAAATTAGAAAAAGGATCGAGGCATTAAGGGGTTAAGGGTTAAACAATACTGGTGGCGATGCTCTGAGTGAAACTTCTGTCTGGCTGCAATATCCTTGCTGCCCCAATTGCTACCAAAAATTTTCTGTGGATTTGTGGTTTCTGAGTTCGTGGGTTGCTCTCGGCCTCGTCTTCCTCGTCAGTCGTTTCCATGGCATCTGCAGTCGCGCACTCGCGCGCTCTCATTCCATGGACCACCCATGAATCGCTCCGCAAACCCCACGCACTGGCGCCAATTGCGCCTTCCAGCATTCCTCGTCTTGGTGATGGGCAAGTTGCTACTGCCAAAGGCAAAGTAAGTGTGCTCTTTCTCCCCAATTCTGGGTTGTTGCAGTGCCTGGGGTTAGCTCCTTCTGTTTGTTTACGAACTGTGATGTAGATTGAGAGGTTTGTAGTGAATTTCCTTATGGACTTGAAGTTTTTGGTTTTTGGTTTTTGGTTGTTGCAGAGGAGCCTGTTGGCGGTTCAAGCGCAGACTCGCTTCGTGAGTCTGCTTGACGTCCCTGTTCGTAACATTGCTGGGTGAGGAGCAAGACTGCGAGATTTTACATTTCTTTTTTGGGTGTATGTGTATTGGGATAGTTAGTAAACAGGGATCCTCACAATCAGAAACCCTTTGGTTTGGGTTAGATTCTCTTT
Organism: Rhytidiadelphus loreus; assembly: GCA_947034895.1. Taxonomy (NCBI): domain Eukaryota; kingdom Viridiplantae; phylum Streptophyta; class Bryopsida; order Hypnales; family Hylocomiaceae; genus Rhytidiadelphus; species Rhytidiadelphus loreus. Next base: position 32,693,363 of record OX344761.1, read on the forward strand.
CTACTAGTCTCCCTTGTATGGATCAATGCCCTATGAATTATGATTTTTTTTCTATTTTGACGAGCTTAAATCTCTGTTTCAAGTGGTACCCTTGGCTTCTCTTCCTCATTGGCAGAAGAGACCATAAGAGAGAGGATTGTCCATAAAGACTCATGAACGCCGTGGATAGGAGGCGCAAGCTTAGGATTAGATTGTCCGAAAAAATCCACACCTCCGCATGCATTCAGCAACTAGTCCACCAGCCCTGCTTGTACACATCACACATCGTCGTCGATTTTAACCCCTTACCGCCTCAATCCTTTTTCAAATTTTGGCACATTTTTGCTTATATCTTTGTACAGTAATACCATTTACCAAAATTTCATGAAATTGGGCATAAAAGAAGGTTGTCTTTTCAAGATTCAAGTGTTAAAATGAGAAGCTAGTTGGATGAAACAGCGCCTGCAAGCCCTCTGTTCGTCGTCCAGAATATGGACGTAAGGGTTAAGTATCAAAAATATCCACCAAAATAAAGGTCCGTCCTCACTTGGCATTAAGGGTCAAATTTGTGCTCGGTGGTAGAAGGATAAGTCCCTGTGTATTCAGACCAGCGTACATTTGTAAATGCCGATCCTACAGGGAAGCGGATGTGACACAGACGTGGTAGTAGAAAATAGCGGTGCCTTGTTCATGGGGCGGCAAGTTTCATTTTTTAGTGCAGGGAGTTCGGCTGGTATTATGGAGGACCACCATCTGCTGGAAATGAAGATTTGAGAAATGAAGAAGCGGTATTTGTTAATGGGACTTTCAAGGTCCGATTAAGTAAAAGTGGCGGCAGTGTGCTAGTTTTACGGTTGCTTTAAAAGTAAAGAGGCGTTGTGGCCCACTCAGAAAATGTGCAAGGCTGGCCCACAAATAAATGAAGACGGCGATGCACACCAATGCTTCTGGTATAAAGATGCGCTATTTCAATGTCGACAGTGCAAAGCGATGAGTGTGACTGAAATCTCTTGTACTTTTTCTTATCGATTCCCACTATAGCTGTCTGCACTGAAGTTGATCAGTCCTTGTAAGCGCACTCTGCATGGCTTGCATGCAACATTTTTTGTTGTTGTCGTTTGAAGTTGTTTAAGTTGATCAATCTTTGTAATTGCAGAATCATTGAAAATTAACAGAATTTGGAATGCAGGTAATCATGGAGAACCGCCTACCGGGTGCACATCACGTTGTGGGAATTGGTGGATCGATGTCGGGCGCAGAAGGTAAGTTCTTGTAATCTTCAATTCCATATGTCGCTACTATCACAGCAATCTAACCTGCACACAACAAATACGCACTCCGATGCTTCTATGAGTACGGTGAATATATGAAGCTCACGAATTGTCGATCTGGTTTTGGCAGCTTACCTTAGGCTTGGCACACAACAGCAACCACAGTCTCCCGATCCGCTCCTCCCCATAGGTGAGTTCAGTGTGCATGCTCTATTTTTCGTAGTCTTCTGTGGTTGCTCGAACACCTGCACTGCAAAATTACAGAAGTTAGATATGACGTTACCACTGCTGAGAATGTTGTATTGACCGTCTTTTCATATTCATGTATTGTGAAGGTACCCCTACGGATAGCAGACTGTCCGCTGGTTTCCGTTCTTCTTCAGCGCTTGCTGTACCTCGACAAGCCAATGCACAAGAAGTCGTCTGCAACACTAACCGAGCGAAGCGTCCATGAAAAGACCGAGGTCCAAACTGGCAGCCGCAAGAGATTTTAGCATTGATTAAAGCAAAGCGGCAGTTATTTGTTGATGAACTGCAGGCTACTGATACACGAGACTTGATGCATGTAGATTCCAACAAGTAGTCCCACATCAGTCTGCAAGTGATGCAAGCAGGATTTTCAACTTACGCTCGTGACGGTCCTGCTTGCAAAAGCAAGTGGAACCAATTGCTTCCTGAGTATAAAAGGATTGCTGATTACTTTGCCAGAACTGGTACAAATAGTGCTGACTATTGGGAACTCAATGCCAGTGACAGGAAGGCGCAAGGTCTGCCAAGGTCGTTTCCTCGAGAAGTTTTTCATGCAATCCATGAGTGGAATGGCACCAGACTTAGCATGTTGCCACCGTACACGCGAGATTTGCTCTCCAACGACGACAACAATTACCAACCTCAAAAGACAGGCATGGCGGATACACAAGATCAAGGTGCTAGTGAAGAAGAGACCGAAGATGCGATGGATGCAGCTTTCACAGACGAGCGCAGCGCTGGACAGTCTTCAAGTTCGTTTTCAGCCTTCCCTGTACAAAGTCCAACATGCATGCAGCCAGTACAGAACATCGCACAGAACGAGCAAGTGTGGAACACTAGTTCCCGGCAGAAGACTCCTTTGCCACCTGGTATTACAGCCCACGTCATCAGTTCTAGTGACACCAACGAAAATACAATTCTACGCAGACCTGGGAATACTGGAGTGCGGCGCAAGTCCTTGTCAGGTCACACTCTCATTGCTCAAGCAACAAAAGCCAGTGGAGACGCAATGACAAATCAGATGAAGGACATGGCACAGGCAAGTCGGGACATAGAGAAGTCAAAGATCGATGTGCAGTTGAAGTTGTTTTCCGAGCAGCTAGACTATCAGAGAGAGCGTGATAGACGACTTTATGACAATGCTCGTACAGCAAATGACAATGCGAAATTAGCAATTATGAAGCAAGGAGAAGTTGTCCAATGTTTGTCTAACCTAGCTTCTGTCTTGAGCGCTGGAGTGCAGCGCCCTAGTACTATACATGTACAGCCGCAGTTGGAGAAGGTTGCTTTGAACTCTGTACAAGAAGACCCAGCAGAGGCCTCTATTCCACTGCATGACATAGCGACAGCTAGCTATCCCAGTGCTGCTCTACAAAATGAGGAAGGTCGACTCCTGTGAAGAACCCGTCACCTACAGCAATCGTGAAGACACATGGTCATTACTTGTGTAGTACTTATATACATAGATACATATGATAACAGTGAGTGATATATAGTTCTAGATTTGGTGCACTTGTACTTTGTACATTCCATTTTGCTAAACAAGAGACATACCGGCATTATGTACACACCAATTTTCCTAATAAAGTGACATACCGGCAATATGTACAGAAAAAAGGGTTGCATAGCAAGAACACTTCACCTGATTGTTTCAAAGGTTCATAGCTCGCTGGATGGTCAAATACACGCCTAGATCTCGACGCTTCACTAATCCAGTCTCTCATGGAATGTCTTCTGCTTCATCAGCAATTGGAATGGCATGACTTGCAACATCAGTCTGCAAGTCTTCCGAAAAGCCCTCGGTTTGTAAAACATTTTGAAGTCGCAAGACATCTGCGTCAGATTGTCGCTGCAACATATTGTGGATTATAGCGCAAGCAATGATGACGTCTGGTAGGAAGGTCACATGTAGGTCGGACTTCACGAGGAGTTCTCTGAACGTTTGCTTCAACATGGCAAAGGCATTTTCAACTACGCCACGTCCCCTTCTTTGTCGACGATTAAATACTGTATCAACAACCGAGAGATCTCTATGCTCATGGTGTGGTACCATGAGCCACAACAGAAGAGGATAACCAGCATCCCCCAAAATCGAAGGAGTGAAATCTTGAAACAGAATTCCTGCATCCCATAAGGTGTTCTCTTCAGCTTTCCTATAGAGAGAGGACCTCCGCAATACCCTGGAGTCATTCGTGGAGCCCGGCATACCAAGAAATAAATCGAGAAAACGTTGGCGACTGTCAACGACAGCTTGGCAGTTCAGACTATACCCCCCTAATTTAAAGTAGAAGTAATCAGCAGGGGCAAATTTCGGTTTTGAAATAGCAATGTGAGTGCCATCTATAGCACCCACAACTCCAGAAAGACCACAGAGGTTCTTGAAATCAGCTTCTACATCCAGCAGAGTTTGTCCCTGAGGCCAACAAATCTCATTGCGTAATACAACATTGATGGATTGTACAACGTCTCGCAGGAACATGGACACTGAACTTCGACCCACAGCGAACATTTCGCTGCAGATAAGAAGGCTAGCACCGTGTGTTAGTTTGAAAAGTGTACAAGCAACTCGCACGAGAACAGGAATTGCAAGACGGTACTTCGTATTTTTTTTCATGATAGGGGGTTTTAGCAAGTCAGCTAGTGCAAACACTGAAGGTTTAGTCATACGGAACATTCGAATCCAGCAGTCGTCGTCATATTGTTCAAGTAAAAACCTTGAAAACCATGTAGTTGAACGTGGTTTCACCCAATACCCCAAGTCGTCGCCGAGCAAGTGAATGCAATTCCACAGCCGGAAAGAGTGTAGTGCTGAAGTCGTCAAGTACTGTGCATCCAATGGAGACACATCTGTTTCCTGGCGGAGGCGGTCCAACTGGAAGTCGCCATTGTCATCCTCACTTTCTTCCGTTGTGCCAACTTGCAGAGCTCTGTTTGAACAAAGCAACAAAAGGAGAAAAGCAGATGCAACTGACAGAAACTGAGCGGGAGTGTCCAAGAGGTCCATGGCACCTGTGCGTCCACAAAGTCATCACAAAGGCTATCCATGAGCGCAACTCAAAATAAGGAATTGAGAAAATATGTTTGATAGCTTCGAACTAAGAACTGAAAATACCATAGGCGACTTCAAACATGAGTGCCACAAAACATTCAATACAAGATCAATGGGTGGCAAAAAATTTCATGTTATAGAAAAACGATGTCATGTGCACTCACCTGCGACAAAAATCAACTTGGCAAGTGACCTTGGCGAGGTCGTCACTCTTGCGCACAGTACGAAAGATGAAAAATCCAATCACTTCCTGTCCAAAAATTGCGATTCCACAACATGAGGAAATCGGTGGCAAGCGCTTCTGATATATTTTGAGCTTCATTACGCCTTCAACAAGATACCCTATACAGAGCGCTCCGTTCAATCAGCAAGGCAAACCCTAATGTTAATGCAGCCAACACAAACGGATTCATTCAATTTTTGTAGGCGATACAAGAGAAGACATTGCCAAACCTGTTGCTCGAGCTCTTGTACAATACAGAATTGTTGACACCCGAGCACAGCAGTCTTCAGTGCCACCTTGAAGATGACAATCGCAGCTCACAACGTCCGCTCCCACTCCCCTCGACTACACGACGCTTCTCGCAGGCCTTGTCCTACAATACATTACAAGTCTGTGGATCCTCTACGCTCCAATATACCCTACGCATTCACAGCGCAGACACTCCGCATTCCTCCCTCCAACAACATAGAACCACAGACGTCCATGAATTTCTGAAAAAACCGAGCCGATTACCACACACGTCCCCAACGTAGGAAAACAAACCAAAACTTCATTTCCAATGTCAGAAACAACGGCCATGTGGGCTCTATGACAGTGAAGCAACGCAACACTGGTGTGACTAGCGAGGGTTTTGTTGCCGGTCATATCTTATCTGGCACTATTTACTTTTTCAAGTGGGGACGCGTCGGTCTTATTCCGTCCGTTGTAAGTCACCATTTTCCACGCTGCTAGGACCCATCCTTGACAACGATTTCTTTATTATATTTTTCGTTACTCCCCCTTTCTTATCTTTCAACGCTCGTTGCTCCATAACGCCAGGTCTGGACGAACCTTAAGTCCTCAGAGGTTCGCTCCATTTAGAACACAAAAACTACACGAGGTGTTAGTAACGGAATCAAACACCCAAACACAAGCTGCACTAGTTGTCGAGAACTAACTCCCCATTCCGTCCTCTAGGTCAATGCAAGAAACTCACACTGGTCGGATTATAGTTCCCTTCACGAAGCCGATAGTAGATGCGAAAGCACTGCAAGCATGCAAAACCCCTCACTTAGATCGCAGACCAGAAGGCAAAACCCTAGCACTCAATTGCAAAACCCTGAACCAGATAAAACCCTAGCTACAAAGAGCACAAGAGTAACGCATGCGAAAGCAGCGCGGTACCATTTGTGGCTGGCCGGGCCGTAGCCCTGGGATGCGAGTTCCAACACCGCTTCGTGACCCACGCTGAGCTCAGCAGAATTCTGCAACAACAAGAGAGCCGCAGCTAATCAATCAATTTCATATTACCCTTCAAATTCAACCTTCAAAAATGGCCCTAGTTAAATATGAATTACGTAATAATGCCAATCCCACTAAAACACCTTGTGCAAAGTAAAGACAAACCATCATGTTCAATGATTAATGCGAGCCGATGCACATCCAAAACACAAAACCATGGTCCAGAAACCCCAAATAGTTACCGAATTCAACAAAAACCTAATGCCCGAACTGTACAACAACATGCGGCAACCCGCAAAGCTACGCTCTCCGACATTTCAACATTTCAGTTCACTCCTTCTAGAGACCATGACACGTAACTAAACACATAGTCATCGCAGACCCTCCCTGTGTCACCATCCCTGGACTCTCCTCACCGAATCCTTAATCCCTCTCAATGCGAGAACTTATAATTACCAGCCCAGGCTCATTCTAAAACCCTCGTATGAGCAGTCAAGCACGACCACCCTTTCCTTGTAACCCAAACCATCGATTCGTCAACTCATGCAGGAACCCAAGAAAGAAGTCCTGCTTCCCTAACTACCTCATCGACCATATATGGTCTTTCTGAAATTTCAGGCTCATTTTGAAGTGGGCAGTTAAAATTGTTTGCCTGTTTGTTTTTTTTTAAATTGGGCAATTTTTAGGGTTAACTATTTAAAACTTTCATTTTTCACTGAAAAAAGGTATGTATTTGAGTGTGGAGAGGTCTCCAAAGCCATTTATATCTGTTAGTGGAAGAGTAAAGCTTGCTAATTTTACTTCATTTTTCAACTTTGAGCAATTTCACTTGATTTGAGATCTAAAAACTTCCACTTATTCATTTGCTTTGAAAATGGTCCCAATCGAAAGAGTAAAGTGTTTTCATGATTTTCACCATTGAAAATTTAAACAAGCAAGTGCTGATTTGGAGTTATTTGTGAATTATACTTATTAAAAAAAAATGCATCTCAACAATTGCAAGGTGGATTGTGTAATGAGTTTAATAGCTTTTCAAGTGATATTAAGTTTTTTGAAAGGGTATTTTAGTGTGCTAACACAATTTGTAGTTGTTCATGTTACTTCTAATCCCAAAAAGCTTTTATGTGCAAATTTCCGAAACATTGTGGAGAGGGACAACATATTAAAAATAGAAAACGTACATTTCTCTTATTATAAACTCACAACTCTTATGGAATTTTGCACTCAAAAATGGTGTACATACTAGTAAGCAAGCTCTTTAACCCCTAAATGCCCAAGGCATGTTTTCAGCTTCCTGGAAACTGCTCTAAATTGAACAAAATGCCAACATTTTGATAAGATGTTTCAAACTTTCTGAAATTATTGTAACCGTACAAATTCAAACTAGACTTGTTAGAGATTGCATAGGAAAAGAAAGCACAACAATATCACTTATGAAGTGAAAGATTATAACGTTTGATTATGAGGGTGCTAAAATTGCAAAAAGGAATTGAAGTCTTTTTTGCTAGTCAAATCTAAAAAGTTGACGACCAAAAAAATATGAGGTTAACGGGCCTAACTTGAAGAACTCAAATCAATTTACGAATTCTCAAAATTCACTCTACAAATTTTTAAATGAATTTAGAATGCGATGTTTTCTCCAAGATCTAGTGTATTTGAGGCTCATTTCCAAGAGCTCTTAACACTATGGAAAGTCAAGATTGCACAAGGTACCCATGCACAAAATCTCTTATAGAAAAATCATTGTCATTTATTTTCAAGATCGGACTTTTAGAGGCAAAACTAGACTTCAAGAAGAACATTTAAAAAATATAAACTACTAAAAATAGAAAATTGGCTAGGATTTATTTAACTTCAAAGTTTTGCAAACACCATATTGTGGTGCCTTGGGCATTTAGGGGTTAAACATCCATATGGTTAGATTTTGAAAAAAAATAATTTTGTTTCAATGGAGATAACTATAAACCCATGTTCTTTTTTCATGGGAAAAACACACTTGGAAAAGCTTAGGCACTTAGGGGTTAAGAATGCCTTAACAAGAAGAATAAAGTATTGACACCTACAATTGGCCATCATTACAATTATACAAAAATTTGTTTGTTTGAGGAGAGCACCTATAATTGATACTAGGATCATTTGTATGTCTAATACAATAGAGTGAAAAGAGTATGATGAATGTAGGGAATGGTCAAGATTTACAAACTGGCACTTCTCCAATGGCTTATCTTGTTGTAGGAGCTTATCTCATTGTAATAGCGTACGAAATCGTCTTTCACCATTCATGGTCATATTTTTGGTTTGGATATTTAGGTGAGGTCAATAATGTGTGTTCATATCGTAATGACAAATAGCTATGTGAACCTAGGGTTCATAATATAATCTTGTCCACTAATTTGTAGTTTTGTAAGTCTTTTATATTCAATAGCAAAGCCACTTCTACTAATTGACACCTAAAGTACTCACTCTGAGAGATTACAAGTGTTGGAAATGGATTGACATCAAATGACATTTTTGAACATGGTTGATATAGAATATAACATTTGTTTTCATCATGTTTAATCCTTAAACATCAAGGAGGATGTTTGGTGTCCGAAGAATGACAGAGAATCTTTGCAGTAGGACAAAAGTGAGGGACGGTTTCCAAAGTCATCCCTTCATCCTTTGAGGGTTAAGTGCATAGTAAAAAGAATTGCTCTATGAACTCAAACTAAAAGAGATCCTTGTTGAATATATTGTTTTTTAGGAATGAATCCTTTGTCAAATTTTTATAATGATATATCGGATGTTTAATTGAGGATGTTCAAAAGATATGGGATAATATGTATTTCTATTCATATTCACATTGATTTGTATGCATCTATGTCCATATTATATGTGTATCATATGTATCAAGATTATGAAGGGGAAAACAAGTTGTTTTTGCCCTAGCCCCTTTTTCTTGCCCTTTTTCTCAGATTGAGAGCATTGACAATCAATTTTGAAAGTAGGGGTTAAGGCTCTACTCATATCTGAAATCCTTAGATCTTTTTGCAAAGTTGAATTTGAGTTATAGGTCTCAAAAGCTTAACAAAGTCCTATTGTCAAGAGCTCGGGCAATTTTGAAAAAAGCTTGTCAATTGCATTGTTCTTTGTTTGGTCATATGTCACACGTACATTATTTTTAGACCCTAATTTTTTAGACAAGACCTTTGTACTAGTCAAAAACAAGATCCTACAATTAAAAATAAAAAAAGGTGGATAAATTTGGATTTATGGATCTAATATTAGAAGATACTATTTTTGGCAATTTTGGAGTATTTTCTAATTTTGATCCAAAAAAATTTAGGAGATAAGGATGGTGAATAGAAACACATTTATGAGGTAGAATTTATATTTGTACTTAGTTAATCCCTAAAGGACTAACTATGTTTTGACCAAAAACGCTCCAATACTGTCATTTCTAGAATAAGTACCAAATTTTGGAAATAAAAATTTGAACATATGTAACTGTAAGATCATGTAGTATGCTGACTTGACAACATGTGGAAAAAAATATAGAAATTTCTACTACGTGAATTGCAAGGTATGAGCTTTTGATTTCACAAAAATCCTTTGGGGGGCCCTATGAAAAATCGGGCAGCTACACTTCACACGCTTACATTTGTATGAAAAAATGTCCAAAATAGTGGTGCTTCTTTGGATTCATTCTTCACGGCAAGTTGGCTACATGCTTGAAAATTTTTAGATCGTTTGGAATTGTACAACATATAAGAAAAAAATAGTAAGTAGAAAGAAGTAGAGAATGATTTAAAATACAAAATTGTTAGGAATTTAGTTACGGAATTGAAAAATCCCAATCTCAATGGTTGTAATGTTGTAATAAACAATCTACATCCTATGAATTAATTTTTTTCCAAAAATACTGAAAATTAAGTAAAATAAAAGACTTCAAAGTTTATTTTAGAGTAGAGAATCCATAACTACTTGCAAACTAAAACTCCTTGTAACTTTTGACTCATTGATCAAAATCGAATGATTCAACACTTTCCACATATATATAACTCTTGAAAACCAATTTCAAATTTTTGTTTCTAGAAACAAGTGATTTTTTCTGATCTGCCCAGACTGCCCATTTACAGAAAAAAATAACATATCAGGCCATAACTTTTGACTCATATTTTTAAATGTCATGAAATTTAGTGCATATGAAAGATATTTCTCATCTTCACCTTATCTTAAAATCTCAGCCTAAAATATGAAAATCTCTAGTCACAAGTACTTGCCCAAAATTTCTATGTTGCCAAAAAATGCATGCTTTAGTTGTCACTTTAAAGATTAAGATTGGTGCACCTAAAATTGCACCCTCCTTAAACCACCGTCATTACTTTGTGTACATCTCTAAAATCAATAAATACATATGTTGAAGAAGTGACTTTAGAACCTCTACCAAAAAAACTTTGACCCTTCTTCCTAATTTTTGCATACAATATCCAAATGTCATGTTCCTTGGTGTGTTGGAACCTCCCTTCACTTTCCAACAAGAAGATATGAAAATTTGACCAATCTATAGTAGGTACCTCAAATTGCGCCACTAACCTAGAATTGCCATCATCACTATGGATACATCTCCAAAATCAATATGTAGAAGAAGAAACTATGTAAAATATGTATATAGAAGAAACTATTTTAAAACCTCTAACATTTGGTTCCTAACTTTTGCATATGATATCCAAATGTTGTATTCCTTTGGTGCATTGGAACTTTCTTTTACTTGCCAATAAGCAAGTCAATGAAATTTAACCAAACTAGTATTAGAAACTAGGCACAATAGCAAAAAGTGGCAGTTTGGGAGTACCCACTTTATATGGAGCATACTGTTTTTACAACAAAAGTGAAATAATTTACTTATATTGCCCAAAACAAAGAGATCCGTAGTTTGGTTAATCCTTAACCCATAAATGCCCAAGGCCTTTTTTGAGTTTCTTGAAATTTGCTCTAAATCGAACAAAAAGTCAACATTTTGATAAGTTTTTAACAATTTAAAAAAAAATGTAACTGTACAAATTCAAACAAGACATGCTATCTAGAGATCACATGTGAAAAGAAAACACAACAATATCACTTATGGATTGAAAGATTATAATGTTCAATCATGAGGGTGTTAAAATTGTGAAAGTGGTTTGAAGTCTTTCAATCCTCTTTTCACATGTCAAATCTAAAAAATTGGTCACCAAAAAAAATATGAGGTTAGAAGGCATAACATGCATAACCCCAATGACTTTATAGCTTTTTCAAAATCTACTCTACTAAAATTTTAAATGCATTTCTAATGTGATTTTTTCTCCAAGATCTAGTGTATGAGAGGCTCATTTTCATGAGCCCTCAACACTTGAAAATCAAGATTTGCAACAGGACACCCTTGCACAAAATCTTAAATAGAAAAATCACAATCATTCATTTTCAAAATCAAATTTTTGATGCTAAAATTAGACTTCAAAAAGTTTTTTCAAAAACATAAACTACTAAAAATAGTAACTTGTTTAAGTTTTATTTAACTACAAAATATTGTCAACACCAAAATTTGGTGCCTCGGCATCTAGGGGTTAACCCTTAAGTGCTCTGACGTTCATATTCTGGACGATGAATAGAAGGCTTGGAGGCGTTCTTTAGTCCAACTAATTTTTCATTCATCCAATGTAACACTTGAATCTTGAAAAGTCAATCTTCCATAATGACCATTTTCATGAAATTGCGGTAAACAATATTTCTTTACAAAGATATAAGCAAAAATGTGTTAAAATTTGAGAAAGGATCAAGGCATTGAGATGGATGACTTGCTTGTTCAGTGTAGAAACAAAGAATTCACATATTGGTCCAATAATCCAAGCATTTTGGTGACTACCTTGGTCATGGGAACTCATGTTTTTTAACTTATTGATTGGATTGGGGTTTCTTCGGACCCTAGGCAGTTGTGGATTGGCAGGATTTTTGACCATACATTTTGACCATGACTCCCAATTGAATAATCTTTTTAATTTTGCAGTACGGTTCACAACTCTGAAAGCCAATCAGACAATAGACAGTTTGAAAATAAATAACAATTTAATTGAAAACCAACCAACAGGACCACTGCTCCATCTTTAACCCTTTAGACGGATCCCAGACAACTTTTTTGAATTTTTGTGTGTTTTTAAATAGTGATCTTTATGGAGTCATATTGTAAGTGAATTTATTTTCTTGGTGGAAGCGTGACACACACCCTAGAAGACAAATCATCCAATCTTTGATCTTCCATCCTTCACTCATCTGCATTATATTACCTATAAATAAATAAACTAGATTCATCCAAATATTGGTGAATCTCATGTTTCATAGAGATGATTTGGGTGATTTTTTTCTTTATTTTTCTCTTGTTTTTTTCTAGTGTAATGGGAATCAACTTGAAAATTAGGTAAGGTTTTGGCAATTATTTGCCAACAAAAAATTCACTAAAAAGTGATAGTCAGAGGAGTGTAAATGTAGATTTCAATCGCACAAAGTGAAAGAGTACTTGGTAGTAGTGTGGTATGCTGATTTTAGTGAACATCCAACAATGCACTTTGCAAATGATTTTTCATTTCGGGACCAATTTCAAGCTATTTTAAATCACATGGTTAGAGTGACCACTTTGGGCTCCTATGGATCTAAAGGGTTAATCCTTTAGCACCCTAACATCCATACATTGAATGTTAATTGGAAGCCAATGCTTTGTCTACATATATATTCCCATTCATCCAAAACAATTCATGAATATTTAAACCTACAAGAGATTTTAGGTCTATATACAATTTTGATAACATACAAAATAAACACAATATTCATGCAAATTGAAGAGATAAAAATACCTTCCTATGTATTTTGTATTTTGTATGCCACATATGCAATAAGAACCCTTTAGTTCATCCAAATGGATACATAGAGATTACATTGAGTGCACCTCCAAGTACATTTTATATTGGAATAATTATGATTTTGTAGTCAAAAATAGTATATATTATGTATTGCATACATGCATATATTTGGATATGATGGTATAGACAAATAACATAAAGTTAAAATACAGAGTACAAGTATGCAACTCAAAATAAGTTACCAAGGGCCTTTGTGGGCCTCTAAAGGTTTATTGTATTCATTGTTTTAACCTTGGTAGCAATATTGATTTTAACCATGATGGCATGATTGTTTATAGTACTCAAAGATTTTTGACTTGCAAATGTAGTTCTATTAATAGTAGATATCGATGGAATAAACCACCCATAAAGTGATTTTATTTATCAATGTACAATAACTGTGCATGAAGGTATAAGCTTGAATCTCAGTTGTACTACATATTGGTACTAGGGCTATATGATGAAATAACTTTATCTATTGATACCCCCCCATATTGCACAATGTGGGCACTAGTATAATGGAGGTCTTAGGGCACTAACCAACAATAGAAGAGCTTGGTTCAAAAAGTCCATATGAATACTAGCTTGGTGCTCATATGAGAATATACAACCAAACTCTCTTCCTGAAACTTTGTGCCAAAATACATTCTTAAATTCTATTAATGGATGTGTATAGCTTAATCTAGTTTATAGATGCTTTAATTGCATGCAATCACATAAATTCCAACCTATACTTATAATTCTACTTGAGTGATTGTAGTAACATCCAAAAAATGACACTCAAAATACAATGAAATTTTGTTGAAAGCTTTTCGTGATTGGATATCACTAGAAGAAACCTGTGTTTTATGTGATGAGCCTGATTTTTCTTGACGGATTTTGCTAGACATCCAATGTGGCAATATCATGTTTTTATGTCATCATTGAAATTACATTGGATGTTTTTATTGACAAAAAACATGGTTTTGTTGCATTAAATGTCTAGCAAAATCCATCAAGAAAAATTAGGCTCATCACATAAAACATGGGCTTCTTCTAGTGTATGGAATTCAAATAGCCGTGGATTGTGTTACCTCAATTAATATACAACTTTTCTTTGCAAATATTCTATTGCTCAAAGTGTACAAGTATGTTTGAACTTAAAAAATAATTTACTAGCTCAATAAATGATTTAAAAATGCTCCCTTCCTCCCCCAATCTTATTGAGGTGGGTGATGAGTTTTGGGTAGCATATTTTGAACTTGTCTTCTACACTTGAAATTTAGCAAGTTTTTTAATTACCACAATATAGAAACCAATTGTTGAAAAATAAAAACTACATGTAAGAAAAAGAAAAAGAAGTCAAGTGTCCTAAGAAGAGGCAAGGCCCAAAAAACTTTATCTAACTCTTGTAATGTTACAATTTCTCAATCTATGTGATCAAATGGGCTAACTTTTTGTCTATACATTCATTATGTGGTAATGGTAGTCTAATACACTTTTGTATAGTTGAGGTTTCTCCCACCGCACCTACTTTTGCTCAATGCACTAACTATAATGGGATTTTCTTTTATTGTTTTGGATTAAACATAGCAATGACCTTGTTGGAATTAGCATCAAAACCCTTTGGATATGTTTGAAACAAATATTTTGTCTTTAATTTATTAAAAAAAAATAGATATTTCTTATGAAAATTGTAAAAATACAATTTTACTCTAAAAAATAAAATCTCTCTTCAATTAACTTACACATTTGTTCCATCCAAATGAATTTTCTTCACTCTACAAGACAACCAAAAAGATTTGAATGTCCTAAGATAACTACACCTAATTGTGATTCTTTTCTAAAATTGACCCCTATTTAATCTTGTTGAAATGTATTCTCTTTATCCATGAGAGCCTAGACTTAGGGTGACTTTTGAATACACCTATTTTTAATACTTTGAAAATTTATAACTTATTCGTATTGGTGTTTAAAAATGTATAAAAAGAGATTCTTGAATAGTCTTTTGATTTCTAATAACATCCACCAAAAAATTTACGCAATTTGCAAATATCATTGCTTATTTCCTCATTCTAATGCAATTATGCATAAAACATATACTCTTAGTAGGTTGTCCTATAATATTTTTCTAATCCATTTCACACTAATTTATGTTATCAATAAAATGATGAAAGAAATATTTTTTATAATGTACTTGAGCTATTGATTTTGGAATCTAAGATTTTTACCATATACCTATATGATATTGGACAAACAAATTTGAAAGGTAACCTCATGAAAATTTCCATTGTACAATCCATAGTTTAAATTAGTTTTTTGTTTGTTTGTTATGATGAGATCCATTAGGGGAAATTCAGCTGGTGTAGATGGCCGTAAGTTCTTAGAGTTCCCTAACTCTGTGAACTCAGTCACAAGCGCATTCTGATGTGACTGAAGTCAGATTTTAATATTTAATTTAATAATTTAATAAAAAAAAATAATTAAATTTTTTTATTTATTTATTTTTAATATTTAAAAAAATTTATATTTACATTTATATTTTTTTTGATTGCGTACGTCTGGTTTACATTAAGGGGAAACGACCTTCCACTTGCCCAAAATCTCTTCAAATGTTTAGGAATGTGCATCCCTTGGTCATAAGCTTGTTACCATCAGAAAATTGTTTGGAAGACAGGGTGTTTCACTTGTTTTGTGCTATTCCAACTCACGGTAGAAAGGACATTGAATTTCAAAGTTTTTATGAATTAAAGAATTATTTTTACTTTTATTTTGATTATGGCAAAGGCACAAAGCACATGACCTTAAAGTAGGAGGTTTCAAAAGCGTACAAGCTCTAAAATTGCCCACCTTCTCAAATGTACATTATTTGTACATATTTTTTTAGTAGCCTTTAGCAATGTACCTTTTAGGAGGAGGACGATTTTAAAGCCCCATGCCTTTTCAACTTCAAAATTTCATAACTAATTCCACAAAGCTCAAAAAAATATGAAATGACTTAGGTTACATGCCAATTCTACTTGTCTTTCAAGAAAAATTTACTCAAAAATATTTGAAGAAGCTTCACCTCCCTAAAATTCATTTTCAGCTCTTAAATGGGCGATTTATGGACCTCCTACCTCAGTAACTTATTATTATTTAAGTTCCCTTAATAAGCTACCAGTAGCTGAGCGGACACGTGTCAGAAGTTGACCCCATGCTCAAAACTAAAATGCCATGTCAGCCCCTCCAACGGCACTCCACGTAAACCCATCCACACATCTTCGAATTTCCTAGATGTCGGCCCCCCGCGCCGACGTCTCCGTCTTTACCCGCCATTGCTCTTCGCTGTTCCATAGCGATGGCGACGCTGTTTCCGCTCTCGCCATTTGCATTCAAATTTACGACCGTTTTTTTCAGCTTCTGGTGATTTTATTTGCAACCGCTTTTCTTGTAACTTTTCCCCGCTACCTATCTAACACTATTGGAATTTTTCGCTGCGAAGATTGCTTCCGAGGTTGCGAGTAAAAATTCTCGAGAGGTTTTGGTGATGCTGTTAGGGTTTCGTTTCTAAGGAGCTCAGAGTTTTGTTGATTGCTGGTCACTGGGATTGGATTGTAGTTGCCGCGGCGAGGTTTTTGGTGTGCGCCTTTTTTAATTTGGTGGATTTCGGTTTGCTTGGAAAGTGTAGGTCTCTGATGGTGTGTTTTAGCTATGGAGGAGACTTAGGGTGACAGCTCTGGATTGAGCGTAGGGAGTTTATAGAATTCACGGCAGTATAGTTGTTCTCGTTTGTTTTACTACTTGGTTTTGTTTTGCTTTTTGTTTTTTTGTTATTGTGGAATTTTTTTGTGTTGATTTAGTAGTTTCTTGTTGCGGAGTTTTGAGGAGTTTGGGAGGAAGAAGTTGAAATGTCTGCTGCAGCAGCCGCCCCTGCAACGGCCACCGGCAATGCGCTCTCCGGGAGTGGAGCCGCGGCGCCGGAGATGGTGGCGACGAGGGCTCGAAAGAGGACCACAGTGTCAAAAGGCACGTCAGAGGGCTCGGACGTCGTTCCTCCGCTCACCACCACGAGTGCTGTGACGCGTGCGAGGCGAGCTCGAGAACAACCGAAAATAGCGTCGGAAGACAAGGGCATGGGGATGGCCTTTTCGAGAGACCTCAGTGTTGTAGACGAGGACATGGAGAAGCATGGAAATAATAATAATATCAACAGTACTCCCCTCTCAACCCCGACGCCGCGGAAGAAGCCTTCCCTTGTGGTTGACATTGCTTCTGGCCACGCATCCCCTGTAAAACACAAGACTCCGGTGAGGGCTGTGCATCACAAGGTGAAGGCAAAGAAGAGGTCGATATGGGATACGATGAGCCATTTGTTCTCCCCCTTGTTTTTGTTCTTTATTGTGAGCGCTGGGCTCGGTACGACTGTTTGGAATTTGCGACCCAGGCCCGTTGCGAAACAGTGGGATGTGTCTTCTGCTGAAGTTGAGAAATTGGAGGAGTTTGTTACCAAGACAACAAAATGGATGCAGGTAAATCATTTATTCTAATATTTTTTATTTTTGTTTTTTTTAACCTTTCATCTGAATTTCTGAGCGTTTGAGCCAATTTTTTACCACTTGTTTTCTGGCATATTCAAGGTTGTGTTCCACAAATTGTATATATCAATGTCGATTGATATATAATCGTAGAGAGCAGTATTGACAGGTTGATGCTAGTAGGTCATTTTTCTGATTTTCCAATTGAATCAACATGTTCTTCATTTGTTTCATGTGTGAATCTCAAATTTTGATGTGACATGCCTCTTCTGTTGAACAAGGGTGGTGGGTGTTTCGCTATCAAATTGCATGCTACCATTGTCTTATAGAAACACTTGACCATTTATGAAGAGTCTCAGCACTGGAGCTTTTTTGAATATTCTTGTTCTTGCAGGTACAACTGGAAGTCCTTGACATGAAGATTGATAAGCAAACAAATGAAATACGAGGCGAATTCCAAAAGAAGCTTGACTCCCAAGTTGCAGGTATCGCATCTGGAGTGAAGGGTTTGAAGTCTCAACTCGACCACCTATATCAGAACGGGGTTCCATTGAATCGTGCCGAAGTTATGGAGCTCGTGAAGAAAGTCGTGGAGCAGCGTGCTTCAGAGAGTAGTAGTAAATCCTTCAGTCTTGAAGACGTCCGGTCAATTGCACGGAAAATAGTGTTGGGTGAGGTGGAGAAGCATGCTGCTGATGGAATTGGGCGGACGGATTACGCTCTGGCCAGTGGGGGTGGGCGTGTCGTAGATCATTCTGAGGGACTCTTTCTGGGCAGAACTAAACAATGGTCCACCTTGGCGTTCAGCAGCATCCTTCCAGGGGCTACGAGGAGGCACCCACTGGCGCAGAAAGTACTAGAACCCAGTTTTGGTGAACCTGGCCAGTGCCTGCCTCTAAAGGGTAGTAACGTATATGTAGAGATCTCTCTGCGGACATCCATTAGGCCGGATGCTATAACTCTTGAGCATGTTTCCAAGGTAATACATTTACTCTTCTTTGTGGGTTTTTAAGTTGTAGTTAGTCGTAGTTGTGATGCAGGTTTGGATTTTAAAATATTTACAACTGTAGTTAATCTTCAAAATCATCATTTTTTACCACTTTAATTTGTTGATACAATTTAGATTGAACATCTCTTCTCCCTAGTGGTAAAAGACGTGGTATGATAGAGATTACCGTACACGATGATCTAGTTTGTAATAGAAACAGCGTGTTTCTGATAATGATTTGTGACTTGTACAGAGTGTTGCATATGACTTGTCGAGCGCACCGAAAGAATTTCAGTTATATGGCTGGCGGGAGATGCGACCAGCTGACCGAATTACGCAGCCTTCTCCAGTACATAAGTTGCTGGGACAGTTCATATACAACACAGATGGCCCCAGTATCCAGACATTCCATCTTTCTGATGACGACGTGGGTGGAGAACTGATAAACATGGTCCGACTGCACGTTTTAACCAACAACGGAAGTCCCATGCACACTTGCATCTACCGGATCCGTATTCATGGTGCAGACCCCCAAGCAACACTATGAACATGTAGAACACTTCCTTTTTCTCATGTGTGAAAGTTCACTGTTCAACTCTGCCGAGGTGGGAGGTGATGGAGATTTTACCGCAGCATTCTCTGCTTCTGACGTAGCATTTGCGAGAGCTTTATAGCAACACATCATTGACCTTGAGGTCACAGAAGCGGGAGAGTTGCTTTTGGATATTTTACCTTCTGTAGACTAATGCGTTACCTTTCTGCTGAAGTTTGAGACCGTTGCTGCGAATGCTGTACGATAAGGTTACTCTGTTTATAGGGACCGGATGAAGACCCTTGAGGCTTTGTTCAGTGTCCTGCAGAGGCTCAGTTGCAAAGGTCGGGAATCAAAATCGTCTAGGATTGTGTGGTGTCACCCTCACCTACTGAACTTTGAAAGCATTAGTGGGTGTCATCATAGTATCATGATGTGCCTTTTTATGTAGACTGGTTATTGAATGGGCTAGCGTAGGGTTTAGATTCACACTTCGTTGCCTTAATTGGAGATGACTCGGAAGAATTCATGCAATTTCTCTGACAGCTAGTGAGAATATCATTTGATCGCAAGTCAAGGATATTAGTTTTCTTTGTTCATAGACCCTGTATCTATACTTGGAATTGATGACTTGCGGAATAATCTTTTGCCTACATGCTTGCCAGAGTGTTTGCCTCGGTTATTATTAGTCTTGGTTCTTCTTGTGATTCCTGGTAACGTGCGAAATTAACAGAGGAAACAATGTACAGATTTGACCCTCCGAAGTCTTCAACTGGTGCGGTGCACATGCCTTCAATTTTTTGCTACAGTGCCTCCCGAGACTAGTAGTTCAACATAGGGTTGTCACCAAGTTCTTGCTTTGTGAGATTCACTATGTGTTTTAGGCCATCAGTAGTGTGCTTTATATACATCTACAAGAAGTTTATGTTGTGGTCTTTGATTTCCTGAATATAAGGTTGAGGATATATACTATTTGAGTCACTTAAAACACATTTTTGGGAGATGTGTTGAGCTGTGGAGAGACCTTTAGGTACAATTTTAGATCAAATTTTTATCACTGTAAGAATTCCTTTGGCAATTTTGAAGTGGGAGGTTGTGGGCTACTATGAGTGACAATAAACAACCTTGGAAACTTGGAAACTTGGATAAACAAAATTGGATTTAAAGTTGACAAGGAAGAAAAGAAATGAGAGAGGCAGCACATTAGCTTGGGTTGTGGGTATAGAAAGAAAATATTTGTCTAAAGGAACACAAGGACACCAAGTAGTTGCTGCAACTACATTTGCTTTGCAGAAAATTTGAAATGTGGACCTCACTAATAGTCTGTGAACAACAAAGAGATCCTAGATGATTTTTCTTGTTGAATACATTTGTGCACTATGATCAAGAAACGATTAACTCTGCAATTTTTGGTGAAAATTTGGAGAATAGAGAAGGTGTTTGGGTTGCCACTTTCGATCCTCATATCTTTTTCTTCCACACTTCAAAATGATCTAAAAAAAACTACACATCAAAATCATGATGATATGTACCCATAGGATAAAAGAAAAAATTTGGAGCACTTTTGAGCATTCCGATTTGAACATTTTTCTTTTAGTATATGTACAAAGTACTCCTAATTGAATATCTTCTCAAGAATTGTGTGATTTTGCCAATTTTCTTTCCATAGGAATGCTACCTAAGTCTTCTTTCATTTCATTGGTGGCGATCATCAATATTATTCTACACAAATGAGGAATTATACTTTTTAAAAGAGCTGGTCAATAGAATAAGAGCTATGCTCAACCCCGGGTCCTTTAGGGGTTAGTACAATGTGAGTGAAGTGAGTCTTCAATGCGGCATGCAAACCAACTCAAAGGCAGAGACAAGGGACATTTTTGTGGTAGTAGCATGCTTATATTTGAGCATTGCCTACCATGCACCATACCTTAATTGTATCATCTGACACCATGTGTGAAAATGAATGGAACCATCCAAGGTAGAGCTTTTGCCAAAGTCTTCTTCAAATCGGTGATCTAAAGTAGAATGCCCCATTCTTGTCCCTTTAAGAGATTCGCCTTCTTCTTTATTAAAAGTCATAATTGATTAGTTTGTGTCTGAAGAAAAATTCAATGGAAATTTCTTATTTTTTATTTTTTGAATTTTCTAGGGATATTTGAAGTGAAAGCTTCCTACTAGCTTCCTACTAATGTGTACAAAAACATTCTTCAAAAAGTAGGAATCCAATGGAGAAAAGTCAATCAATATCTCAAAAAGTGAGTGAACTTCACTCAAATTGCATTATGAACAAGTTGGTTTGGGGTCAAAAAGTAGAATTCTATAATAGATATAGGGTCATGTTATTCTACCTTTTGTGAATCACACTATAGCTGTGGCCAATATATTCCACAAAGTTTGGAGAGAGGAGAGAATCTAAAAGAGAATTCTTAGATGAAAGTGAAAGATAATTGATAAGATGAGGTAGAGGAAGTAGAAAGTGAGGCGGTGTAAGAGGTGACATCGAGCAATTTCCAAGGGCAATCAAACACGACTTAAAAAAGGTTGTTGTTTTTGACAATTCCATAGGTTTTTAACACTAAAGTTTAAAAAAACATCACAAAAAATCTCAATTTCTAGAAAAGTGTAAATTCAATATGTTGGAAAGACTATCAAAAAAAGTATTAGAAAGAGTGTCCAAAACAATGTTAGAAAGAGTGTCAGAAAAAGTGTCCAAAAGAGTGATGAAAAACATGGCCAAAAAAACAAAAATAAATTTTTTAATTTGCTCCCCAAAGATTTTGGATTGCCTTAATTTGTTGTTTGATTTTGATAGCTAGAATTTTTGGATATCTAATCTCCATGCCCAAAATTTCTAGATTGTCAAAATTGAAATTGGAGATTTTTTGTAACATATGTGAAATGAAGTGTCACAAAAAAAAATTAGCAAGTATACCAAATTTTTGTACTAGTCTATATTTATTTTTACCATGGCTATAGGCTCCCAACTTCAAGTTGCAATAAAATACTCATTCTAGATTTTTTATAAAATTTTCAAGTAGAATAAAAACTAAACTTGAAAAGGTTTAATTTTCTAGTTAAATCCAAAGCAAAAAAATCATTGAGAATGTCAATATCAATTATTAAAGGGTGAATGCAAGAAACACCGGTACTATTTGGCGTCACAATTGGAATGACAGAGATGCAATTTGCCATATCTTTTGGGAAATGAAGTCCATGTACTTGAAATTTTTATTGGAGATGGCTAACTTGGAAGTTCTCAGATTCCTTACTTTTGAGAAATTTTGAAAAAAAATCCTTTAATTAAATTGTAATTTACCTAATTTGTCACATTTTGCGTTTTAGGGGTTTTTAGTACTGTGGAGCATCCAAAAATGATGATCTACGTCTAGGATTGTTGTAGGCTATTGCCACAATAGAAGGGCATGTGCCCACCAAAGGGCATTAAAAAGAACACAATTCTTTGTCTTCAACATGCATGCAAATAGGGGTCCCTTGCCCATAGCGCTCCTAACATTTATGATGGTTTCAATTTTTAGTTTTTGGTGAAATGTAATCACTATCAAGTCTCTACAAATGGCCAATTTTTAGTTTTTTTTTATTCATGATTTTCTAATTATTATTAATTTATACTTAATTTTATCTACTTTCTGTGACAAACTGTCATTTTTTTTAAGTAGTACAATTTCAGTATTATAAAGTACTCAAAAGTACTACTGGCCGTTGATTTTTCAGATCAACGGTTGAGATTGCTCTGTTTTGCAGTACTAGCAGTACTTGTAGTACTGGGCAGAAAAAACACAGTTTTGGCAGAACGCTCCCTAAATCGTTCGGTGTTTCTTGCATCCACCCTAAAGCAAAGATGAAAAAGAGCTAAAACACACTGCATAAGTGATCAATCTTTTTTGAAACAGTACCCATTATTTATTGCGAATGTAACCAACATGACTCAAAATTAACTCAACATGTGAATACAACATAAAAAATTGGTTGTATACCCAAAACTGGATGCAAAATTGTATGCACTGGTGTTTATGCCATTGTGTTCATTGATGCAAATTGAAGTTTTTTTGAGTTGTTCGCATGCCATTATTTGAACAAATTAAACCACTTTCTTCATCAATAAATTATTGTGTTTGACTTTAATGAATCTTAAAGTCTATTTTTTCCATTATGCTTGTTCTTTGTAAAGTATCTTTTTGGTATCATTTACAATGGAGATTTTTTGTCAATTGATGGTGAAATTGCAAATCTACATTGGAGGATGGTAGGATTCAAGTTTGTGGACTAGTGGTAATATAATTCTCTTTTTATGACAAGGTTTTTGAAGTCCAACATCCATTAGACACCACTTATTTGCTCATATCCTTTCAATATTTATTTGAGTCTAATGCCATTTTTTTTGTTTTTCTTTGAATTCTTTACTTCTTCTAGAACAAGCCACCAAGCTAGTTGTTGATAAATATGTTTTGTACATAATTTTAGATTGTAGAATTTTAGAAAGGTTATTAGGATCAAGTTGTCTTACCTAAACTTCTATTATAGTCGTTGATGCTTTTATGAGAAATCAAACATGCAGATGTAATATCCATTTTAAGGGTAGTCTAGGCTTATCATTAATATCCTACTATTTGAAACTTTGACATTTTATAACTTATGTGTGCTTTATTCAAATAATACATATTTATAGAATACATTTAATTGTATTGGAACTATCTTAAAATCACAAAAGATACCCATAGAAAAAATTTAATTCTTGTATTCAAAGACACCCAAAGCATAGGTTGCAACTTCCAATCATGACTCCAATTTTAGCATAAAATAAGCAAAACTTGAATATTTTTACCACATGTTGTTTTTTCAACTTGTAATGAGATCAATCATGTAAATTTGCTAAAACTCAATCCCTACAAATTATTGTCTAAAATTTACAATTTCCATTCATGAAAGTCTTTGATGTATTTGGATAATTATGCCTATTTTTAGAACTTTGAAAATTCATAGCTTATTCATATGGTGTCCAAAGAAGGTATTCTTAGAAAAACTAGATTCTCTACATGACTACCAATAAGATTCAATAAAAAAAATTATAGTGCAATAATACAAACCATACTCAAATCCTCATTTGGATGATTTTAGGTGGGGTTATCTTAAGTATGGACACAAAAATGAATGCTTTTTCCATCATCCATTGTTGCAATAATTCATGAGAGTATGTGCTAGTATTGAAAAACTTTATAATTCTATTTCGAGCTAAATATCAATAGCTTTTGACAATGTTTTTGCTCTAGGACTTAATAAATAGGTAGAAAATTGAAGAAAAAAAATGTAATCATTTAACCAAATTTCTTCTAAATCACCAAAATCTCTATTGTAGCTACCTAAATACTAAAACATCAATCCAAGATCAATAGCCTCAACCAAATCCTTGGAGTCAGACCAACAATAAAATAAATTGTTGGAAAAGCTCCATCAATTAGTGCCAAGAATACACCTAGGCCCACTTAAGGTGGCCCCCCCCCAAAAAAAAAACCCTGCCAAACTATGCCTAGATACTATTATTAGATTAGTCAAATTTTTCATATTTTCTTGTTGGCAAGTGAAAGGAGGTTCCAACGTACCAAAGAACATGGCATTTGGATTCTACATGCAAAAGTTATGAAGAGTCCAAAGTTTTTTTGGAAATGTACATAGAATAATAATGGTGATTTCAAGTAGGGCGTGATTTTGGATTTAGCCACCACTTAGTCTTCTTGTTGTCCTCAATTTGCCAAGCATGCAATTGTTTGTTCACTTCATGAGGCTTGGATAGCCGCAACACTCCAACGCGGTTGAAGTGGGCACCCTCAAAATTGCCTTTGATTTTGCATATTGTGCCTAGTTATTATTATTAAACTAATCAAATTTTCATATCTTCTTGTTGGCAAGTGAAAGGAGGTTCCAACGCACAAAGAAACACAACATTTGGATGGTCTCAGGAGCATGGGTCATCACTGCGAGAGTCCACTGCAAGCAGTTGAGAATAAGCTACTAAGTAAGCATTAATTGCATATAATTATTTAATTTGTTTATATTTTTTTGTCACTCGTTCAAAAGATTAGTACACATCTACTTAAAAAAAGAAAAAAGACCAAATGTTCATGTAAGGTAGGAGATCCATGAAGTATTTGGGCTCTAAATTTGTACTTTACGCAGAGGGACATTTTGCTTTCTCATTGCACCAACAATGTACAATACAAATAGTATACAGTTCAAGAAGTGAACTACTGCATTTCAACTTCAAAAATTCATAACTAATTCTATGAAGCTCCAAAAAAAATGAAAGAACTTGGATTAGATTCCAACTTCATTTGTCTTTTCAAGGAAAATTTACTAAAAATTAATTTCAAGAAGTTTCACCTCTCTGAATTATTTTCAGCTTTTAAATGAGCACTTTATAAACCTAAAACCTTAACTCATGTTGATTACACACAATGCTTTAACCACTCAAAAGAGGATTCATAGGGTTAACTACAACCATCACCAAATGTACACTGGAAGTACATTTGCAGATATCTATTGATGAGTTTTCTCAACAAATGGAACGAGCACAACTTCATGAGAACTTGGGAGTATTTTGTAAGATATGACCTTCATAAGATAATGCTAATACCTTTAGAATCAATGTTTTTTCTAAATATTTTAAAATTTCTCTCGATTGAATGGCAACATCAAAATCCATAATTTAGTCCTTTTTAGATAGGAAAAAAAAATTAATCTATGTATTTGCATTTTATATGCCCAATTTTGAAGATTTATTTTTATTTTTATAATGATTATCATTCAACATGTGACAATTTAAAATGATTTTTTGGACCAACATAGAGGTTTCAACATTTTCTTAAAATTTTGCTATGAAAATCAACAAAGGGAATGAGGGTATACGATTGATTTGTGGCATAGTGATGGACTTTCTTCTCCAATTCATCTTTATTTGCTCCAACAATTTTATCAATTTGCTTGCTATTCTTGATAAACAAGAAAGTTGGCATGGCCCGAATGTCCCAATCAGCTGTCACATCCTACACATGGGAAATATATGCTGATCAATCCTATTTTCTTTGGCACCATGGGGTTAGATTGCACCATTTCAAAAGAATTCTCTACTTTTCATCAAATAAAAATAATATTTTTTTACCACAAAATTTTCATTTCTATTAAAAATGTAGATGAAATCAAAAAAATTGGATGAAAAAGTGCATGAATATAATTGAAAAGTATTTTTTGGTCCAAAAGATGGATGAATGTAGAAATATAATGCTTCATCAAATTTTAAGTGATTGCCATCTTAGTACTTTCTCAAAAAATAAAAAATAAAAGTCTTGATGCTCTTATGAATGATGTTAGAATTCTTTTACCATATTGGTGTAATACATGAATTATATTGCGTGTTAAATTCCCTTTAGAATAGGAGCTATAATCCTTGCATAAGTAAGAAATCCAAATCGGGTCTAATAGTTTTTAGCAACTTGGAAGGTTTCTATAATATAGACACCTATTACACAAGTGTATAGTCTTCTAGACTTGTGGAATCATGCTCCTTGGTTCACGTAATAGCAACCCTTGCAACAAGCATAAAAGTGTGAAGAAAAGTGAATGGTCTACAATAAGACTCAATATGAGCAATCATGAAATAAGTACTTATTTAATCTAATCATGAACAAAATTAATTATGGTATGGTTATTGATGTACCGATACTTCGTCGACATCAACCTTAAGAAATATAAGGTTATTTTCGTACTTTTTGCTCAATTCAATAAATATTGGACCCATCATTCGGCATGGTCCACACCAACTTGCATTGAAATCAACAACAACCTATTTCAACATGAATAAGCCCCAAAGTAAAGTCAATCATCTTGTGGAAAGATTCAATGTCCATTTGTAATATGGAGGCTTTTATATGATTATTTGTTTGTAGGGAGACCTCCTTTGAAATCATGAGGAATTCTATTTATTGTGTTGTTTAAATTTGTGTGAAATAATCAAATTTTGTTGTAAAAAATTAAATTCAAATTGTGCTCAGTGCTAGATATAAGGAATTTTGTGTATGATCATTGTGGTTAGTAATGGATTTCTCTTGATTTATGTAGAAAAATTCTTTAGGTTATGTTATCCCAAAAAATTAGTAACCTTATTTCTTAAAAATCTTATTTTTAGTATGAAATTTGAAATTAATAAATGAGAATAAAAATTGAGTGTTGATCCTTACAATTTTTCTACAAGATTTTGCCTCTTCAATTTTTGTTTGCCATTGGCTCTTATCAAGTATTATTGTACAACTTCCATGTTCTCTAGTCATTTTAGGGTCTGCAACATCCAAAAATTCAATTATAAAATAAAACATTAAATCCACATATTGCATTATATATCCTGCTATTTGTGTTAGTTTTCTTCCTTCCAGTAATTCAAGTACCAAAAGTTACTTTACTTATGAATGAGTAGAAAGGCTTGTCGAGTACATCACCGCACCTTTATTTATACTCTCTTCCAACCATTGGGCAAAGTCTTGCAACATCTGTTCGACCAAACCCTAATATCGTATAAGACATTTTTGAAGACACATACGTTGAATATTTGCCTTGAATGTTATTCACCCCAAATTAACATGAGTTGACTCACAACTTTGAGCTAACTAAAATATTCCTACTCTTCAATCTATTTATATTAATCAAGTTGCTTCGAACCAAATGGTCACTCAAACAAACATCAGAATGCTACATACACAAATTGGAAATGCCAATGGCATACAAATCAATTTAATTGCAAAGTATCATACAAAGTTGACAAATTATTGCATTCAAGAATTAGAAATTTATCATTATGATTCTATTAAATGTGAATATAAAATTTCAACATGTAAACTTGCATTTAATACAAAAAGAAGACCAATCATTGAATAGGAAAAAAAATGATTCCTATTAATAAAATTCAAATTTTAGAGCACTAGTGAATTTTGGGTCAATCATATTTGAACATAATGGTGATTCCTATTTTCAGAGATGACAAGGGTTCAAAATTTACAAGGGCTATTAAGTATCATGATCTTACAAAAAGATCCACAAACAAAACATAATTACTAAAGTTTATAATACAAAAAAAATTCTCTTTTCATCGTGGTCAATGTCAAAAGTCATTCAAAGTTGAGGAAAAATACCACTCCCACCTCAAGTAGGTTATTGTTGTTAGTGTAAAATACCAAGGCATTTTTTCTTTTGCATAATAATTACTTTCCATCAAAAATTTATTTAGCTTTAAAAAAAAAATTGTATGAAAACTCAAAACTCAAAATCACATACATAATTTTTTTTAAATCACCTTGAATCACCCTAGAGTATTAAGAAAATTTATGTGAAAAAAGAGATTGTAAAAGATTGCTCACCTTCAATCTTTACAGTTGAGGTTGAAGAGGATTCTCCAGGTTGCCCAGGCACGGGTTCAGGTGACGGAGCAGCTTTAGGGGTTGCCTCGGTAATAGGCTTAGCGGGTGTGGCCACAGGAGCCACAACAACCGCGGGTTTGGGTTTGGCTGCAAGGTTAGCCGTAGTGCAAGATTTTGAAAATAGCGTGGGGAAATATTAGTGTGGAGGGGGAATTTGAAGAAGAAGAAGAATGGGTTTAGTTTAATTGCGTGATGAATTAATTGCATGGTGACATTGAAGTAGGGTGAAGAAAGGTCACTTGCGAATGTAAGTGAAACATTAATTAAAATGAAGACAAAGACATGAATAGTTTTTTGGGATGTATTTTTGTGGAGATTTAATGACCTTTATCATCTCAAATTTTGAATGAAGAGATTTCTTGTATTATAAAAATGTTATGGATGAGAGACTTTCTTATGCGTTGTGTGCATTTACATCACAATAGCTTGCATGTATTGCAAGGGAAACATGTGCATGACAAATCATAGTCTGGAAAGTTTGTCACACTTTAGGTTCTCATTGCTAATGAATGTTGGATGAAATAATTGGATGATGATATTTTTTCTAAGATGAAAATGTGGCAGATTTTGTAACAAGAGTCATGATAGGGGTTGTAACACTGTGTATTTAATATTTACATCACATTCTACTACAAAAATGTTTTCTCATTCATTTTGATAATAATAAAAAAAAAACTATTTGTGTCATAGCAATAAAGTAGTGTATATTCATTTCATGGTAATTTTTTTTCAAATGGAGCATGATATTTACAAATTAGATCATCTTTGACATGCACAACATATGTACAATAACTTTACCATTGCTTTACATTCAAAATGATGAAATACTTTATATTCATTGGTGGATGGTGGATTTGAAGATGAGCCTAGGAATAGATCCTTCCTTCAATATTCCTAATGAAGGATTATTAACCCTTGAACACCAAGTCGGTCACTTTGGAAATCATCTATTTTGTCACTGTAGATGATCTTCCCTTTCCACACAAATTCTAGAAGATGAATAATTGCATTTCTGTCCTACAAGGAGAGATTCTTTGTCTTTCATCGGCCGAAAAACATCCTCCACATTGTTTATGGGTTAAGGCATCACTTGGGAAAAATTGCTACAACTGAAGTGATGAATCAAAACATGCCTTTGAATAGAGCCAGTGAGTCTAAGAATGATTCACTATATGTTTTCATTCAATTCACTCCCCATTGTAAATCAAAATTTATTGAAATCCATTCATTGCACTTGTATTCTAGCCTCAAAAAATTCAGAACTTTATTATGAGCAAATTATTATTAGCAAAGACCACACATAATAGTGGACCCATGTCACCTGCTCAATAACCCAAAACCACGCACATGGGATGCCAGTTTCTCACTACACAAAGTCACTTCCATTTCTACATTCCTTTGCAGTTCGCACTAATTCTGGCACAATTCTAGCACTTCTGTAGGGGCGGGGCGGTTCTTAATGCCTGAGCGGTTTTAGAGCCTTCCCCTGTAGTGAGTTTCCACACTGCCATTCAAGCTTGGAGCAACTGAACTAAATTTGCAATCATCATTAAAAACAAAATTAAGTTACAAAATTGGAACCAATTTGTACTCCAGGCTTTGAGTCCCGAAATAAGGTACCATTCAAATGACCCAATTGATCAAGCATTTAAGAAGCTTTCTAAAAGTATCCTGCAAAGTACGGTATTGAAATTCAATTTCAACAGCTTCAGTCTGCATGTCAGACGAGAAGCTGGAGCTGAATCAATCACTCACCTAACTTAGTCAGAGAAGTTACAGGGTCTCTCCAGGAGGCAACTCCGCCAGCTTGGGAGGCATGCCAAGAACACGTTCCATGTCATATCGCACTTCAATATTTCTAATGCTGTAGCCCACTACCATTAGCCAGTAGAGTATCCTTGCCAACTCAGTTGCCGTAGTTTGTGTTGCTGCCCTCTGCTCAAATAAATACATACATACATACATACATACACGTTGATAGCATGAGATAACGAAATCTGAACATGAAACGGAGTCAAAAAATGCTGTGGGGTAATTCTTCCCTCGGCAATTACCGAGGATTGGTTGCTAAGAAATTTGTAAACCAATAACAACACTCATGAAAAGGAAACAACTGGAACTGGTGAGTGCAAACAAATGCAAACGGATGTCATTGCAATTCCTATGTTAGAAAGGGAAAAATAATACATCCCGAAATAAGTGTCCTAATTGGACTCATGTTTTTTTAGGTTGTTTTGAGTAGGTCATACGGAGGATTTTTTCAATCCAGTTTTATTTGGGTTGCGATGAACACATGCAATGTCCTTCATTGATTTTGGTGATATAAAATTTGGACCCCTCTTGAATTTATGCTTTTCACAATATGATCAATGAAATTGGTAGCAAAAAATTTCAGCAACACTGCGGACACTTGCAGGACTGAGGGAATATCAAGTTCAGGCAGATCATTAATCATGTTCGTTTCTTTAGTGAAAAATCAGCAAGACAAGAGAAATTGTCGAACCTTCAGCTGGGAAGGCTCAGCAGCCCCAATCAGGCGACCTACAAAAGTATTCATCGCCTCAAGAGCATCTTCTCCAGCACTAGTTGTCAGCTCCTGAACGGACGAACAAGATAAGAAGAAGAATCAGTCATTTACGTAAACTTTCCGTGCCAATAATAATTCCCAACTGATTGGTTCTACATGTTCAGAAACAAGCTCTACATACAATTCAAATTACACTTTCAGGATCATTAAAACAATGAGAGAACACGCATGAATATAGATTCACCTGCAGGTTCTGAGGCTGCAAAGACTTCAGGTACTCCAAGAGCTCATTTTTACCCCGCCCTCTTAGTTCCAGTTGTTTCTTAAGCTCCTCGACTTCGGCTTCAAGCAACTCGATGTACTCAACTGCATCAACCCGTTCTGGAATCTCTTCATCTTTACGCCATCTCACTACGTCTCCACTCACAGATGATTTTTGAGTTCCCGGAGCATATCTGGAGTCAGACTAACAAAACAGGTAAATGAGTTGATACAAAGCCAGAAAAGTATTTGGATGAGTATTTGGATGAGTTTCCTGATGCGGTTTGGAAAAAGAACTCACAGTGGCATTGCTTGGGACGGGAAGAGCTGCCTGGGTCATGCTCTGTTGCAATTCGAGTCGATACTGAGCGTTCCTGAACATGTATCCGGTCATCATCACGCTGTACATAAGCTGCGCCAGGTTTTCAGCTATCTGCGAAATTCAAAACCTCTGCTCTTAGTACCATACCAACTTCGCACGCATGTAAATACAAGACAGTGAAAATTCGTGACATTAGCTCATTCCCAACAGGCGGATATATTTACATCCAACAGGGCTTTTGCAAAGTGAATAACAATACTTGACAACCAGTACTACTTGCAACCTGCTGTAGAAACGTTTTTTTCAGGAGAATTCCAGGGCTCAAATAAATTGTCGAACTATTTGTGCGATCTGCTGCTGGAAAATATGATTATAACCCTCATCAAGTATGAAACACAAGTAGGTCAGTTAATACTACATAAATGCACAAATAGGCAAGGATGGTCGTAGAGCGAGCTTAACAGTAGAAACATGGATGTCAAAAAATTGTGGTGGGAGAGTGCCCAGCATATTAGTCACCGTTTGTCGCATGGCTTCTACTACCTGCCAGTAAATCATAGAAACATGAATTTCGACTGTTTTCTCTCAAAGCGCAATAACAAAATAATAAGCAGTAATGTGGGAATACTCATTTTCATCACTGTACCTGAATCCATTAGAAATTATAAGTAAAGTGAAGTGAAATCGGCATTTGCAGAAAAGGCCTCCACCAATCAGAACCATCACCAACCTTAGCTGAAGGTTTAGATTTCAATTGCAAACAGAAATAAAATTTCACCTTTGGACAACAGAAATGGACATCCTAAAATTTCAGGTTTGAAAATTCATAAAAACTACACTCTTTAGTACAAAATATATAATCTTTTTTCAAAATTTTCCTGAACAAGAAAATTGACATTCTGAACATTCTTCCCCTCCATATACGCTGAAAGTGCCAGAAATGGGTGTTTCCACCTCACACTGGACCTGCAATTCCCTCAATTCAAAAACCCTAACGATACCACGAGCACGAGAAAAACCCCAAACCCCCCCAAACCAACCTGCGTGGGAGCTTTCTGAACGAAGCGCTCCATATATTCAGGCTGCACGTTCTTGACATACTCTTGCAGCATATCTCTCCGGCTTTTGTACTGCAATTCTCCCACCATTCAAAATCAAATCCCACAATTACCAAAATGAAGGCTCCACATCAATCCTAACCTCAAAATTCCATCACAAATTCCAGCACCTCAAACCCCACACACCCCAAAACGAAGGCTCCATATGAACCTAACCTCAAATTCATCAAAAATTCCCACGATTCACCCCTCTCCCAAATCTACCCCACCCAACAATTCAATCCCCTCTGCCACCATTTCCCTCAAAAATTCGCCCCCCATTTTGAAAACCCAAAACCCCAATTGAACCCCAATCGAGGCCGCGAATACTCACACCCGAATCCACGGCCGCGGCCGCGCTCTCCAGCGACGAAATCTGCTTCTCCGTCGCGTCCTCGTCGTCGTTCACTTCATCGTCAGTACTCTCATCGTCACTGCCTTCGACCACGGCGCACAAAACCCTGGCCCGTCTCTTGTTAACAACAGGCAACCTCAGTGAGCCGCAAGATGAGACTAAACTGCCTCGTCGTCGGTTGAAAAAGATGCTGGAGCGAAAGGAGAAGGTGGAAGGAGGGTGCGGCGATGGCAGGGACGAGGGGGGGAGGGGGTGCAAGCCATGCGCCTGCACGGCCATGGCTTGCGAGAGCGCCATCGCCATCGCCGCTAACTTCACACGTCCTCGGACAAACAAAACACACAAACACCAAAACAAACACACGAGGAAGAGGAAGTTGGGTCACAAACAAACAAATTCACAAACAACTGAAGCAGATAACGTTGGTCACGGACAAATAGACAAACAAATTTGCATCCAAATTATAAACAAAACGGTTGATGTAAGTTACAAATGAGGAATTTGTTGGAGAGGAACTTCACCACCCCAAAATCAGCACACTAATAAGAAAACTATGACGTTATGTAATAGTGGCCTACATTTAGGTGCATCAAACATACAACAACCATTAAAAATATTTCTAAACTTGAATGTACACCACCATTAGAATTTTGTCCACAATGGACTTCCTCCCATTTATTCTGCAATGGAGGTAATTTACCTTATATAGTGTTGCTTTTGGATGCACTATTGGTTTTGAGTGTATTGACTATAGATAAGCAAGTGGTGGCTTTGCACAAATGAAATGAAACACACTACTATAAAAAAAAAAGTTTGTGGCTATTGAAAATTTGAGGAATGAGGTTTATGTGGTGGGGTTTTACGAAAGAGAGAATTTTGTAGCAAATGAAAAAAAATTGTGGGTTTTTTTGTGGGTTTTTTTTAAAGGAGTGAAGGGGGTTTGGTGGGGTGTTCATTTTGTGGGCTTTGCAGGGGTTTGGCCAATCATGTGTCTCCATGAATGGACCTCCACTTGGCAGACTTTGTTTGGATAAAGGGAAGATGTTCAGTTTGATGTCGGTCGGTCGGTCGGTCTGGGGGAGTGGTGTCACCGCTTCAATGATGGATGTTTGTATGTGGCCCCCCAGGGATTTTAATTTCAATTGTGGCTAAGGTACACTGATTTATACAGTAATGGTGATATTTAGTGTTTACCTACCACACTAATTGATTTCACTCTTAGAAGGATTGGGAGAGCCCAAATTTTAGAACATAATATGGTGGGGGGGGGTGGATTTCTTTTTTTGTATTTTTTACATAAAAGGTACATGATTTTGAGGTAGCATATATCAATGCAACATTGTTTACCAACAAGGTAGGGGCCTTTTGTAGCCTTCAAAAAAGAGCTTAGTCGACCTCTTTCCAATCACTTAAGTAATTCAATATATTTGTTGTATGGGTATGATGAGGGGGAAAATTCCCTTGTTTATGAAATAGATTTCGGAGTGATTTCATATTTCTCTTACATTTTTTTACTCAAAAACAAAATTACCATGAACTTCTTTTGTGAAGATTCCATTGAATCTATTCTTGTTATATAGATCACCATACCTACAACCATAGGTTGATTACAAAATGCGACCATGTTTCAATGTAGGTGATAATTGTGGTTTCCAATGTAAATCTTGTGATCATTGTATGTTTTCAATGAACACCTCTCTAACATTTGTACTACGTGAATTGTCACTTAACTAAATAAGTTGTCACCTACACCACAACTAATTGGAAATATGGCAACCTCACTAGTGAAAATGAATAACTAATTGGAAAGAGGTCAGCTACCTTAGAAAACAAAATTGTCTTATTGATGGCTCCTCAACCAATTCCAATCCTTGAATTAACTCATATTATGTACCTCCTAGGTATTTAGGAAATTGAAAAAATACCTACCTTTCTAGCATCGAGAGGACCATTGGCAACTTGCTTATACAATGTTATGTAGTAGTGAAAAAAAATTGGATTTAGTTTGAACTAAATCCAATGAAATATGACACTCCCAATTGAGATCATTGATTGCACAATGATCTCAAAAGTTTCAAAATGATTAGATATTCCACATGAATAGTGTTGTATTACAACATGATAAGGCTTGGGTGTTAAAATTATATCTAAATGAAATTTGCTAATTGTTGAATTGTCAATTTATTGGTATATGACTTATCATATTTTATTACCTTGTTTTGTATTCTAGGAGTCAAACATGGGTACTAAGTATATGGATCTCCACATCTCTATAAGGATTAAGGAAGCTACAATTTTTTACTCTTCATGAATATTTTTATCAAAATCATAGATATCAATACTATCATATTTGGTGGTCAGTTTCAACATTCTTGAGTGAACAATAAATCACAATTTGTAATTGTGATTTGATAGATGCTTAAAAATAGAAAATCCATTTTTTATCCATATATAATTTTTTATTTGAAAATATTTTATCCCAGAAATTACAACATTTGTTTTGAACCCCTAAAAGCCCCATGCCTTTTTTCTTGCCAAAAAACACTCAAAACTACCATTTCTATAGCAAAGAGTAAAATAATTTGAATTTTTTTATTTTTCTTTCACATCTAACCGTAGGATCCTACACCTAACTAGTATGAAAATATGTAGGAAAAATTTCAGAGTTTTCAACTGCACAAATTGCAAAGAATTTTCATTTAAAGTGAAAAAAACAAGTTTTTCATCACATTGCAGGACTATATTATTTGATTTTGAACCTTCTTAACTTAAATTTTTTGCACTACAAAGTTTTGAGCTTTAAATTTTTATGGTGGAGAATTGAATTGAGATTTTAGAAGAAGAAAAAAAAAATTTAAGTTAATTTTATTCCTTAAAAATTATTAACTAGAAGTAGGTATGAGATAGAAGGAAAATCTAAAATATTAATATCTTTAAGATGGAATTAAAATGCACTGATCCCAATGGTGAGATTGTTCTAGAAAACAAACAAAATCATGTGGAACTTTTTTTTTAAATTGTAAAGATTGCGTTCAAAAATGAATCCTACAAGTTATTTTTTCAAGAAGATGCTCTAATTGCCTGAAAAATAAGATTGTTCATAACTTTCTCATAACCAATCCAAATGGAATGAATCAAAGCTTTCTATTTACAGTCAGGTCCAGCTCAATTACGAATTCCTGCATTCACAGGGGAAAAAAACATGATTTGCTTCCAACTTTGACGCTCTCCTAAGGGCTGAATTTTTTTTTTTTTTCATGAATTTTTTTTCACAAGATCCTCTTTATTCTAATAACTTATGTGCCAAATTTCAAGTCCAAATGATTTATACAAAAGAAGATATTCAAACATGTACCAACATGTGTAGTTAAAAAAAAATTCGTTATCATCAACTTTGACACCCTCCCAAAAATTGAAAAAAAAAGTTTCGGCCATGAAATTTTTGGTGTGAGATCATCTTAGTGTTAATAACTAATGTGCCAAATTTCAAGTTCAAAATTTTTTCTCACAAAGAGTAGTTCAAACTCTACCAACATGTGTAGTTATGAATTTTTTTTCTAGAACAACACATGTTGGTAGATTTTGAATATATTTTTTTTGGTAAATCATTTGGCCTTGAAATTTGTCACATATATTATCAACATAGAGCTTATCTCATGACAAAAATTCCATGGTAAATAAACAATTTTTCTGCCCTTGGCAGGGTGTCAAAGTTGGGCCGTAGTGAAATAGTTTCTCAGGGCTACAGTTGTCAGTTGGTAGAATTCAAATATCTCTTTGTGGGAAAATCTTTTGAACTTGAAAATTGGCAAATGTGTTATAAATATATAACTGATCTCACACCAAAAATTTCATGACCAAAACTTTTTTTTTCAATTTTTGGGAGGGTGTCAAAGTTGATGGTAGTGGAAAAAAAAATTAACTACACATGTTGGTACATGTTTGAATATCTTCTTTTGTATAAATCATTTGGACTTGAAATTTGGCACATACGTTATTAAAATAAAGAGGATCTTGTGGAAAAAAATTCGTGAAATAAAAATAATTTTTCAACCCTCGGGAGGGCGTCAAAGTTGGAAGCAAATCATGTTTTTTCTCCTTGTGAATGCAGGAATTCGTAATTGAGCTGGACCTGACTGTACACAAAAATATATCTATGAGAAGAAAAAAAGGAAAAGAAAATTTAATTCAAATTTTTGAATTTTTTTTTGTTGCCTCCTCTGTCCTATGCTTTTAGCTTACTTGGATATAACTTTTGTTCCCAAGTACTAGTTGAAAAAAAATGATATTCCCATGAAGCTAATCAACTTTTCTATCTTCAAAAAACGTTTCAAAAAATCAAGACAATCAATGGATGTTATATTGTCCAGATGTTATATTAAACGTGATTATTGACAAAAAAACACAAGTTGTTTTTTCTCATGTCACCTAAAATCCGTCTGGAAGACTTACAAAACGTCACCTAAAATGCAGGTTTCTTATAGTGAAAGGGTTATTTTAAAGATTTCTATTTCAAAACTAATCCACTCAAGGGGTTTGGAGCCATTGAAAAGATTCAAATATATCATGCAAATGCTTTTGTGTATAAGTTGAAGACTATTTCTAAGGGAATTATTCCAATGCATAGAGGGCTAAGGGAAATTCCCAAGGAAATAGCCTTCATTCAATGTAAGGACTAGCCAACACAATTCTCAAATTTTCATTCAAAACTTAGGATTGTGAATTGTGAAAATTTCCTTTCGTTTTGTTCTTTTAGAATTTGCAACTTGCGAGAGGGATTTTTTTTATAATCCTATCAAAGGAGGTCTTTTTGATGGTGAAAATCCAAAATGGTTAAAGTTGTTGATTTAATAATTGTGATAAAGAAAATTCAAGCTTGTACTCATATTAAGACTTTGAGTTTTGAAGATTTTGGACAAATAGAACCTCTGGTTAAACATACTAGAAATTCAAGAAGACAAAGATGAGAACCTTAACCTCAATGAACTCAAGAGAATTGTGATTTTGAAAATTGATTGGTATCCCCTCAAAAGAGGCACGCAAAACCATCTTTGCTTGTATTTTGACTTATTTACCTATGTTGTCAATGTCAATATAAAAAATTGATCCTCTCCAACGATGTCGATCCTAATTTTTTTTCAATAGTCAAGGTTGATCAACACTACAATAAGGGATTAATTCCCCCAATGACATTTATATATGGTTGTTGTTGATCAACACCCTGATGAGAGACAATCTCAACAAAACTATGAATGTCTTAGATTTTACAACTTCATAGGTTTTATTACATGATTTTAATAGAAACTTTTAATAAATATTTCTATTTGATAATTAAATCCTTGATAAAACATTGAACTTGGAATGTTTTTGTTCTTATTCATATTGGAGTGAGTATGGCATGTTGATGTCTTTCTTGTTTTTTCCAACTTTGAGTCATTTTTCTTGCATTTTTGTAGTAGTGGCAATGGCAATAGTAATTATTTCTATACTTTTCTTGTATGTTTATTGTTGTAAGAATCAACTATCTTGAAATGCAACAATGACCATGTTCTTTCACTTTTTTGTGGTTAAAAGGATTCAGTCCTTTGGATTGAAAATGCAATATTTTGGATAATGAATTCATTGTGGTATATACTAAATAGGGTTTGAAAAATGGCACCTACCATGTCTTAGAAAATAAAAGCAACAACTTATAAAGGAAAAAAAAGATTCAAAGTTCACCAACATTATTGTGCAATTAAATTTTGTTGTTGTTGAAAGAAAATAAATTTTTGCTCTTGAATATATTAGAAAAAAGAATGCACAAAAGTGAACAATAGTAAAAAAAATTGATATGAAAAAAAATCCAAGGAAAAAGCTCCTATACATCCCAAAGAATTGGATGTTAGTGTAAACATTTGTGTGGGGAGCTCTAACATTCTCAATCAATTTTTGAAAAAAATTCAAGAATTCATTGAAAAAAATGTATACCTAGACTTTGCTCTAGTGAAAGAGGTTGAGCTCTTTTGAGGTTGTACATACAAATGGTGTGCCACATTTTGGCATCCTCACTATACATGGTGATCATACACATCAAAATGTGTCTCAGATGGAACAATGGTCAGAATGTTTGTTCTAGTAGGGCACCACATTTTAACTACAACATTCTACAACACTAGTTTGTAGTCATTCATTGGAAGATTTGTGAAGCATGATACTCCGCTTGCAAGAAACAAAATCATCTTGATTTAAAAACCTCATTAAGAAGCCTGTGATGTTTTGCAAGTATAAACTATGAAGAAACAATTGGGAAATACTCTTTTCAGCACCTTCTTGCCAATGTTGTAGTCCAGACCATACATCCCCTCACTTCTTAGGTTTGTCAATTTGCCAAAGAAGGATGGAATACACCAAGACCTCAACACTTTAGAAATGTATGCATAGTGAATCCAAATATTGTTGACATGGATCAAATATTTTTTTGAGAATTTGAGTACATGAATCTAGATTCCCACTTAGAATATTTGGGTTGGCTTGTCTACAGTAAACTTGGAGGAGGTATAAGAAGGTGTAAAGTATGTTTATTTAGTTGAAGGAAATGTTCTGAGAGATGAAGGGCGAGACTAAAATGATGTAATTATTATTGGGGTGGTTGCAAGAAAGACCAGTTGTTTTTTGGAGCGTTTTGCACAATACTCACGATTTTTTGGGGAGTACTTTCAAATTAGAAAAAACAATTTAAAAAAATATATCCAATGTATACACTTGTAAGAAGAAGGTATCCTAGGAAGGAAAATCATAGAAATTTTTCCTAAGTAGGAGAACTAGAAAAGTGAAAAATCTCAAGAAAATAGGTACCTTGACGTTTTAATTTGTAAAAAATAGGAAAAACAATTTTTAAAGAAACTAAAAATTAGACATTTTGGTGTAATTTGTAAAAAATAGGGATTTTTTTTAAGAAACTAAAAATTGGGCATTTGGAAGAACTTTATGATGAAGAGATTTCACCAAAAGAATGATCACAAAACCATCTTCAATGTTAAGAAGTGTGCGTGCAAGGGAGCCCTAATAGCATATATGCGGAGGACATAATTTTTTATTTAAATTCCTTAAATAGGCACATGCGCGCCTAGTGTAAGAATAGACTATAAAAATTTCAGCTCTAGATCATTAATTTTGGATATTTTCTAGTACAAAAATCCTAAACCTCAAAGTGTGATAAAATAACAAAATTGACTTTTAAATATAAAATGATTTTTTTAATTTCTAAAAAATAATGGATATGATAACACTCAAGTTAATCACCTTTAATAATAATTTCAAGTTCATTGGGTTCTACTGTCAAAAGTTCTAGCAAAAACAACTCTTTCCTTTTGAATGTAATGCAAAATAGGATAGTTTTTTCTTGCAATCAACCATCAATGGCAGTTAGGAATTCAAAATGTGGTTGTACCTTATGCAAAGTTGTATGAGACTAGTATGGACACTTGTCTTCAAACCATACACATTCTAGTGTTTTACAGTGACCACGACTTGGCCAACAATTTTCTAGCGTAGTTTTGAGAATTGAAACATTTATGACTTTTCTTTTTGTAGGATTTTGAAACAACTATGGGGTTTTTTAACAACAAATATTCTTCAATTCAAATGCTCTTTTGACAGATGTTTTCACAGTAATCTGCAATCATTGACCAAAATTTAGCCCCTTCCATATATTTCTTTTAGAAAATGTAATCTTAATGTAATATATTAAATTTTGATTGACCGTAAGGTGGTGGCAGTAAGATTCAATGATTCTATTCTAGAAGTTGTATGGGTGTAGAGTATAGGAGGAGTTGAACCAAGAATGAAGTAGTTGTTGAAGTAATTGCTTTAAATGTTGTTCTTCAAATGAAAAAATGACAAGTGTATTTGATTTCTAATTGATGTTGAGATTCCACAATTTAAAAGTGTGCCACTATTCCTCCAAAGAGGCAATTGATACCTATACTAGCTTAAATTAATTTGGCAAAAATGAGTCAGATTGCACCATTTAAATATACCTAGGAAAATAGAGTATGGAAAAAGAAAAGAAAAGAAATTTGTTCACCAAGTGCCAAAGGGTCATTAGGATTGTGGAGCCACAAGTCACTCACGTGACATCCCCATGTCATCACCATTTCATTTGCATGCCACCTAATTTTGTAAAATCACCACAAATCTTATACAATACTTTCTCTATTGCCAAAGCAATATTGTAGGGCTTAGGATTTTTGTCTGAAAGAACTACTTCATAGATGCCTTCTTACTTGTTTGACATGGAGTCGCTAGCTAGTATATGCTTCTATTGAAGCCCACTACATTGCCAAACAAAGCTCCACTTCACTAACCATTATCGCCTATATAATCCAAGAGTTTGTTATACTTTATTAGCATTGTGTATGCATTTGATATGGAATTTTTTTTATTTTTTATTTTTATTTACTTGATTAATCCCTCACCGCCCAAGGGGCCCAAAAGTGTCCTCACAGAGTTTCAAGTCCAATTCAAAGTATTGTAATTTTTGCATCTGATGTCCAAATTCAATAAAACTTGTTGGTAAATTTTTGCCTTCTCTTCTAGTTTGTGTGGTAAATTTTTAGATAAATCAAAGAGGTAATGATTTTTTGGAAGCCAATAAAAATTCAAAGGTTCAATTTGATTCACCAAAGTGCAATTCATAGTTGCAACTTCGAGGGCTTGTATCTCTTTCATCCAATATTAGATTTCAATCAAATTTTTTGGGTGTTATTACCCTTGAAGTTTAGTTATTGTGGTAAAATTTTCATGTCAATCCAAGTTGTTTTGAATGTTTGGAGCAATTCAAAATTCAAAATCTCGCCATTCTTGGACTACAATGAAATTTGGCAACTTGTATCTTCTTCATACAGTGTCTGTTTTTAACAAATGTTTTTGGGAAGTTGAACATACTAGTCTTGTTTGTGTGGCTAAAATTTCATATCAATACAAGAAGTTATGAATGACTAAAAAGCATTTTAGTAGAAGGAGGTTCAACCTCGTCTGTGTTTTTTGGAACTTTTCTTGCCTATTTCTTGATATTTGCAAGCTATTTTGCAAAGACATTGAGTCAATTGAATGATTTTTTTTCCACCAATGTGTTTGTATGCTGGTTTTGAATCACTTTATACTTTACAGTTTTTTCATTTGATTAGGTTTAGAAATCAAATTTTGCCTCTAAATGTGTTTTTAGGAAAATTTCAGCATCCTTTTTTAACACTAAAACATTATAATCTTGCAATCCATGCGGTCAAATGACTCCAAATTTGATCCACATCATCTACAACATGTTCACTACATTATTGTACGGTTGAGATCTGTATATCTTAGTGAAATTTAAATTTATATCACTTCAAAAGCAGTGATGTTTTTGAACTCAAAACGGCCTTGGACAGTGAGGGGTTAAGAGAAGTAAAGCTTTGTTTTGACCTTTGGGTTTGGGGTTCTTTCAAAAAATGAGTTCTTCCACAAAAATTGAAATCTTGTTTATATAGTCTGTAGGGTTTTTTAGACATCTTTTCAGTGCCATATTTTTTTTATGTATGTTAGCCACTTGCATTATCTTTGAAAATTGGCATGCAATGATGCAAGTAATTGATATAACTACCTATCCAATGGTCTAAGTTGCCAGAGTTGGATATTCTCTTCAAAGTGGAGCTCAATTATATTGATCATCTTGAATCCGTCCTAAATTTTTTGTTCATCTAACTTCAATGTTGTAATCTTGTAATGTACAGGGTCAAATGTTTTAAATATTTTCCACAAATTTCTATACTATTCTAGTATAAATTTGTACAATTAAAAGTTTGAACTTTTTAATATTTCTATTATTTACAATGCACTAGAAATTGGCAATTTTAGACACTTTTTTGTGAAAAATTGTCAAATTACTTCAAGGATTCATGAATTTATATATATTCAAAATGAAAAAATTCATATTATTGTCACCCTTGTAATTTTATGCTCTCCATTTTAGCTAATTTATTTGTTCAAATTTTCATCAAAAAATACAAATTTTCATTTTCTCAAGTCAATTTTAAATGCGCTCATCAAATTGTCTATTTGACAATTGCTTCTTGGAGCAAGGGCTTTGTGTAAGCCACAAATAATAATAAATGATTTGCCATCTATACTAAAGGTAAATGACACATTCTAGTTCAATTTAGAGATTAAAAAAAAACTTGAGACAAAGAAATGTGGATAGATTGGTAGAGCAAAGGACATATGATTATTCAATTGAGTCTATACAAATATAACAACAAGTTTCATTTCCTATTCTAAATTGTCTGTTGGACTACTACATTTACTTGCAAAAAGAACAAATGAGACATTACGCACATGTATTGATAAGTTATTGTAGTTTAATATTGTAGTTTTTTTTGTATGAATCTTTTAACCTAGAAATTGGGCACAAATGTTATTAACTTAGAGATGACTTGACAATATTACAATGAAGAATCATTATCCATTTTCTTTATTGAAGGGATTTTACTTGAGTAATTTCAATAAACTAATATTGTTACCAAGATTGATTTTATGGGCACTTACAATCTTGTTTGGATTTTAAAAGGAGATGAATGGAAGACAATTTTTGCATAAGGTATAGAATCATTCTATAAGTTATAAAATTTTGTTCTTCATTTAGTCTTTGTTTTCAATTTTTACTCTAAGTTGTACTTGAATTTTATTCAATTTGTTATTTTTTAAATAAAAACAAAACATAATTGTAAACACGCATATGACATTAACAAATTTGTTTTCTATATAAAGTGGGGCTTCAATCCCACCTTCACAAATTTCAGCTGCAAAACATGTAATAAATAAATTTGACCCCTCTTTGTTATCTAAGTTGTGAATGTGGAACCAAAACCTCAATTTAAGGAGAAGACAATTCAACAATGCTAGCGTGCGAGCTTGGAGCCGTGAGCCTGTGAGCGTGGAGCCTGGAGCTTGTGAGCCTAGAGCCTAGAACCAAAAAATTCCCATTTTTATACCAAAAAAATCAAAAAGTTGAATTTTATTTGCTCTTAATGGTAAATTTGCGACCTATAACCGTGTAGCCTATTACCGTGGGTCAGTAAATATTTTATGTGGTGTTCAATTCTTTGTAGTACTTAATCTACCAGATAGTGAGATGAGGAGTCATTTCTTGTTGAGGCAAAGGTTTAGGAGAAACCTTAGTTAAAAAAAA
This sequence comes from Rhytidiadelphus loreus, assembly GCA_947034895.1. Lineage (NCBI taxonomy): Eukaryota > Viridiplantae > Streptophyta > Bryopsida > Hypnales > Hylocomiaceae > Rhytidiadelphus > Rhytidiadelphus loreus. Next base: position 32,737,526 of record OX344761.1, read on the forward strand.
TTAGAAAAGGGAGGTGGTGCCCGCGGTGTTGTCCAAAAAAAATTAGAAAAAGAAATGAGGGGTCAGCTTAAGGGTGGGAGTCATTTCTCATTGACGCTAAGGGTTTAGGGTCTGATCGGTCTTACAGTGACGTGTTCCAAAATGCCAATCATTTTGGGACACATGGATAGGAACTTAGAACATTGGACTTCTACATTTTTAGCACTCATAAGCACTTATCACTCACGTACTAGCATTGTTGCGTGCAACATATCCCATACCGGTTGTACTTGGCTATGTCAAATGCTATAAAAGGACTGAGTTCAAATCAGCATACATCCACAAGACCAATGGGAAGTCGACTATCACAATTCACTGCATCCATTGGGCCATGATAATTAATTGTGATTGGAGCTTTCCATTGGCCATGTAGTTTTAATATGGTGAAATATACATAAATCAAATCAATGTCATCATCATACAAATACAGTCATATGTTTATCATTATTGCATAGATTGTTAGGGTGACATGATTATTTTAAATCATAGTTGTAGGCATGTTATTGTCATCTTCAAGTGTATTCCTTCATCTCTTCTTATTGGATTTTAAAATAACTAAGAGGTGCATTTTATGGGTTTTATTAGGGTAATGGGTTGGCAAATTTTCATTTTCTCTTCATTTGCTTAGCCTCCGGGCTTCGATATTGTTTTGCTTTAATGCAGTGTGTTTCCCATTTGCTAAAAAACATAAAAAAATAAAAGTAAATTGAAAGGGAAAGAATTTTGAATGAAAAACAATGGAAAAAAAGAGCCGAAAAGAAGAAATGATAATGGAAAAAAATGGGAAATAAAATGAAGAGTCTATTAAATATGAAAAACAACATTCCTTCATATTCATATATCCTATCTCTAACGATATTACAATTCAACCATTCATAACTTCATTTTCATAAAAATGACATTATGAGACATACTCACATGATTCATAAATGCATAGATATTTCGCAATACATTCGCTAGAAATCATTTCAATTCTAGCAATTGTAATTTGATAACATCAGAATGTAGTATATAAATAATGTACTATATAAATAATGTAGCCATGACTACTCTCGAATTGTAATCATCCCTACTTTAACCAAAAGAAGCTTCAACTCATTAAAGCTATAACTAGGTGCATGAATGAATTTGTCCTCATGCATATCCATCTTGCAGAAGTATCGAAATAGGTAGTACAAGTGCTTGCAGTTCACATATTGCTGACGACCTCCAATAGCGGAAATAGACATGTTGATGAAGTCCGGACATGTGCAAGAGGGATACATACCTATTGTAATTCGATACACATTTCGGTTATGTTCAGCCCCGGTCTCAAGCGACACAATTGCACCTAGCCCTAGAAAGGGCAACAATGTCACTCCAAGTATTTCTCCTTTGATGTTGCCAGCACTCTCCCACTTGTTCTGTTGTTCTGTAGTAGGCGCACTTGAGATTCGTCGTATGCTTCGGTTGTTTCGAATTGTTGGATACATATGTGCATCCTTTGGAGGTGATTGATCATAAAATACGCTCTTGAATACATTGGACATACAGAACAAGCGCCGAGGAGACAATGTGGGTTGCTCTTGTAGTTTGAAGCCAGCATGTTGTAGCATTAATGTCTCCTCCTGGCTTAAATTGGTTCCAAGTAGAATGGGCCATATCTCAGGCACCTCGGGCCAATCTATTACCCATTTACGCTTAGTCCCTTTCACGCATCGTTCAATGTCATCAGCACAAAACCAGAAATCTGCCAATACCTCTCGTTTACTCCCGTAATCTTCTTTTTTCCCACGGTAGGTGGGAGAAGGGGTTCCCTTTTGTCCTCTAGAAATTCTGGCCGTGCACCTGATATTTGTCCAGCGTTGTTGAGCATGACATTTTACGTTAGATTTCTGGTTAATCCTTGCAATGTGCCACTTTGACGTGTCGCACTCACTTTCAAATGCAATTGCCATGTATGGTGAAGTGATCACTTCATTTTCTTTACACTTGTCTTTTGAAGAATCAACCAAAAGTGTTGTAGACCGCGTTCGAACACGAGGTTGAGAAAAATTGACTTTATCTGGTCTATGTAACTCTCTATCATCGCCAATGGGTACATCGAACTTCCTCTTTGTGCTTCAAAATATTTCTTCTCCTTCCAAATGGGGTATGCGAGTTCCAACACCTTCAGATCCAGGTAATGTATTAAGCGCCTCTGCAATTTTCTTTGGATCTCCACTTCGTCTTGCAGCTCTCAACTTCAATTCTCCCTTCGATGGTCCAGATCCAGATGCATGTCCCTTCAAGTAACCGCGATAGTTTGTCATTTGCATCCATGCACGGATATTGTCGTCGCAAGTGGCATCGAATAAATTGTTTCCTCGATTGCCAGACATTTGAAGCCATTTGTTATGCACGGTTTCTGACAAGTTGCACGAAGGCATGTCTGCCATCTCCTCCAAACTCAAACTCTGAAAATCCACCCCCAAAAGACACATTTATCTTGTCACATTCAATGGCATTTCACAAAAGCGTGAACAATTTCAAATTTAAACATTGCACATCATGTTTGCACTTCAAGATTTAAAAACATTTAAAGAATATAACATAAAAAATTCAGCTACTCATGACTTAAACAAACCATTACAACAGAATACGAATTCATGCTAACATTCTCTAATCCATTACACATGATATTTAAAACAAAAAATTCCAATTAAAGACACCTTCACCAGAATTAGGGGTACTAGGAGACAACACAATGACCTTAGTTGGGTTCCACTTCTGGTTATAGACTCTGTCACGCTATTCCCCTTTTCGGTTTATGAAATAAAAAAAAATGATTTTTTTTGAAGTCTGAGACATGAATTTGTTTGAGAATTCAGTTTAGGGTTTCAAAGTAGAAAAAACAAAACAAAGAAGAGGACAATATTTGGGGAATTAAATATAAAATAAAGAATTGGAAAGGACAATTGAACTTACCATTTGCATGAAGCCTCCCCATTGCCTGTAACGGAAATGCCAAAATGCAAGCCAATGGTCCAAATGATGAAGTGCATCTTCAGAGGTCGCTCCAGAGGATAACCACCATGACCGGATTGCAAGATATTTGGTCTCCGCGTCTTCCATAGTTTTTGCATCTTTGTATTGTTTGCACAATGAAGTGTGCTGTTGCTGGAATGCTTCTTTGATGTACTTCTGTGTGTGTTTTTGAAGTGAAGTACTCCAATGCAACAAGCAAGTCCTTTCTCGATTCTCCATTTTCTGATTGGCAGAACCACTACCATAGACAATACGAACTGCATTCCAATTGGCCATAGCGCTATCTGCCATGAAACCCTTGAAGTTTGGGTGATCCACTCCGTGACGTGACATGATAGCATTCAAACTTTTCCAAAAAAGCACTTGAATTTCCGTATCTTCTGATTGCATATCGCATGTTGAAATGGTCATCACCTTCTTGTAGTCAGGATCATACACGTGGCAAGCCATAGTGGTCCAGTCTTTCACGCGCTTCATGTGGTCAAACATCATCCAAGCATTTTGTAGATTACCTCCATGTTGCATGCGCTTCACTAGGTCCACTCCACTTCCAGGTCCGTCGGTCAGCATCTTGAAAATGTACACCTTCTCCTTCCCTTGTCCAGGAAAAACGCTGTCGTGAATGAATTCAAACTTCGAGTCTTTCTTCATGGCCATAATGTTGTCAATGACGCTTGCGCGGTTGTTGGAGCGAAAGGAAGATATTACGTTGCGGATGTTTGGACTGCTTAAGTATTCAAATCGGTCCATCACTTCTTCTAGTTCTTGTCCCCTGAGCATCTCCTTCTCTCCCTCTCTATTGTGAAACAGATAGGTGGATAGGAAATCTTTACTGGTAGAGAGAGCAATTGTGGAGTTGGTGGCTAGAGGAGTTTTGGCCACCTGCTCCGCAATGAGTTCACAAATCTTCTCTGCGGAATCTCTGTACATGCCTATTGCTACCGGGTGAGAATGATCTCCAATATGAATAGCGGCCCTACTCATTTTGGGATTCTCACTATAGCAATAGTAGATTCTAGCTTTGCAAGGGCTCAAACACATAGGTGTTACTTTGCAAAGCTTGCAAACTAACGTACAATCTTTGGGGGCACTATCCCCTACTGCAAATGGAAAGGTTGTATATCCGGCCCACTCTGTTTCATTACGTTTCGCAACCCTCTTCAAGTAATCGCAATCTGGATTTACACAAGCAAGATGACCAGCGCAGTATGACTTACGAAACTTGAGGTTGTCGGAGTTGTGAATGTTGGTGGTCAAAACCTTGCACCATGGGTGTCCATCGTAACGCTTGTCCATCCCCTCCAAGTTTCTAGCTGCTGAGGAAGACGAAGATGACCGACAAGGAGGCAATTCAAAGATGACATCTCCATTGAATACTGTTGGAAGGAACTGCACTAAATGGTGTTCCATGGCGTTCAAATCCATTGTTGACAATTCGTTTCGAGAACGGTGCATGCCACTTAGTCTTTTCAAACAATCCATTATGCTAAGTCTATCAATGGCATTTGGATATAGTGGAGGACGAGACAATAATGACTGTGCGGGGCTGTTCGAGGGAGTGCCGGAAACAAATTGAACAAGATGGTTCTCTCCTGGATCATTTCCAATATATCGCGGTTTCTTACGGGTAGAAATGTCATGTGACTCTCCTTCTGATTCGCTAGACAACTCAATGACCGGATCTAATTTCTCAACCTTCACTTCACAAAGAATTCCACTCTAAGGAAGGACCGGTTGTATTTGAGTAGGAGGACTAGGCAAAACTGCGTGGGTGATATACGGCATATCAACTGTCGAATTATCTGATTGGCGACTTACAATCTCGGTTGATGTGGCTATCATGGAAAGAGGAAGGCCATAAGCTCTATAGTATCCTGAAGCAAGGTACCAGCAATGCCCTTCTTCTTCTATTGATTTCACAACAGGAACAGACTCTTGGTGCTCACTGGTTTCTGACTTCCTCTCTTCTTCAACATAGATGGAAGACTCTACAAATCTGAATCTTACATGAAGCAAATGACTCAGTACTTTAGCAAATCCTCCCTCCTCTACCGAAAACACTAGTGGAATTGTATGACCATCTACTCTAATACAAGCCATGATGATGAAAGTAACGCATCCAAAACTTAAAATTCTAGAAGCTCATACTGAGACTGGTGGAGAATGACTAAACTTACTTAAGTTCTCCATCATCTAGGTTTACTTTACCAATCAAAATGGGCCACAATATTATCATGATGGTGGTTTGTAACCTTGTATATCATTTAGTGTATGAAGGACAAACTACCGTTGAAGCCACCATAAATTGTCTTCTTTGTCACTTTTATAAAGCACATCATTCAATGAATTTAGACAACTCTAATTAATTTTAGATAGAGGGACATGGAGTAAATAGGTTCACATTTAATTTTGGTAAATGGGTACACAAATCACGTCTCAATGAGCGATACTCCAATTTCAGTACTACAATTTTCAAGGTTAATGCTCAATGCGTTTGGGCGACTCTGCCAAGGAAGTTTACAAGGCATTACGTCAATTCGTCTGACATAATAATGGTTATTATGAAAAATGCTTCTAGTTTTTTAGAACATTCTAGTGAAACGTACTGTCAGAGTTAGCCAGTTAGGTGTACATTACTAAGTGATATATCATTTAATCTCAATAGTCAGAATATATTATATGCCGCCTTCATCCTACTTTTCGCAAACCGTTTTTGAGAATTACATTGAATGCTTGGGGGCGGCTTGGGCAATAACCGACAATATCATTACACACTCTTGCAATAAATACATAGCAATTATGTTTATTATTAAAGCTTATTTTTGTTTGCGGTTCATGATAAATGTAAAGGTCCCCGTCGGATTAGTCCGTAGGGTGGTACTGTATTTAAAAGAGTGGCGGCACTTGACAGAAGTTTATGGTTGGCACAACTTCGAATTTATAATCCAGGCGCCTGTCAGAACCGAGATCTACGAAGACACCTTCTAGGGTTCCACTATTTCTCCCTGCATAAGTATGTGTCTCAACCTAGAATTAAGTCTTTTGTGTTCTTCTCTCTTCCTCTTAGCATTTGCATTAGAGAGCACAAGCTTAGATGTTTTTTTCTTTCACCTCATGCGCGTAGATGTTTCAGTTCCTATTGTACAACACGTTAGGGGGAGAAGAAGACACAGTTCCTTGTATTTTTCATCGCCAAAGGTCCTTAGGAGATCTAGGATGACCAAATCAAAGAAAGTAGTTTCGAAGACTGCGAAGTCCAAAGCTGGAGACATTCGGAAGTCCATTCGCTTCGAAGCAGGAGGTAGTGGTGGCGAGGAAGATGTTCATGGACACAAATCGGATGATATGCAAGAAGAGTCGGAAGATACAACAAGCTTACAAGTACGCACTACTGTACAGACTTTATTGAATGTTATTGTCTTTCTATCCATTTTCTCGAATTTGTATTACTTTGCAAGCATCCAACTTATTTGAACGGTATAGTTGTGGACGATGATGAGTATGAGACATAGCGTAGTGTCTTTTGGGTTCTCATTTTTAGAAAGATTTCTTGTGGGGTTTCCTTATTTGAATATCGTAATCATTCCATATGGAAGTGCATGTAGTGAAATCTAATACTATTTAGAAGTGCGTTACTTCCTTCGTGAAGCAATTCGTTTAAACCTCCTATAGTGTACTAGGAGGGAAAATCTTCTTAGAATTACTCCGTATATAGTTAGTTATTTAACACATTTATAAAGCACCGTCTTGCTTGTTCCTCAACTTCCCACTTGAGTCATTCTAAGGGGAAAAGTAAATAAGGACCCCCTATTTTGTGCCCACCAAATCTTTGTTGTACACCTCTTCTAGCGTATCTAAACCCTGCCATTAGAAGTATGGATTCCAAAATAGAAATTTGTATCATGCGTAGGAAATAAAAAATTCCAAGGTTTTCCTTAGGGATGAACGAGTGGGTTAGTTCACCACGTCCCTGTTCCAAAGGAACAATGTAATGTTATGTTTATGGAAATCCAATAAGTAAATAGTACAGTACTAATTTAATTAGTATTATACTACTATTAATACCATTGGGCAATCCATATAGCGTTTCGGCCGTGGTTTTAGTACCTATAACTTATACCACCTCCAGTCTACATGGGTGCTTGTCTCATTTTCATTTCAAATGAAAGTTCAATTGATAACATTTTTGAGATCTTGGGAATGCCAATAAAATCCCAGTTCCTTCAGTTGCATTCACACTTTTACAGTAAGACCAAAGAAGACTTGCGTGTCGAGCGAGGTGATGAACTCATCACGGTACATGCTGGAGGCCATTAGAAAGAGTAGTCTCGTCCATTGAATTCAAATCCGCCGATTTGGATAGTCTTTCCTAATATGGAATTCTTCCATTTCCGCACTTCAGGCCGCCATCTCCTTCGTTTGATGATTGTGCTGCGCGCCAAGGATATCGCCACGGCCCTTCCCGTATGGAGCCTCGACTGGCTCACATTACATGCTGTGTTGCGCGCCAAGGATATCGCATCATCCAATTTTTGTGGACCCTGGACTGGCTCTCAAACAGGGGCCATCCTTTAAACACAAGCTGGACGACACTTCCGTTTTCTTCCTCACCGTTCTCTGTGCAGGTTGGAGATACAATGGAGCTCGAGGGAAAACGCAGGAGGACTCGAAGCCGGACCAGATCTGAAGATCTGCCCAGTCCAGCATGCCATCCTCGAGGTTCTTTAATTTCCAAGGCAAGTGGAATTTCACGCATGCTGGACATCTTTCCAATTCTTGTAATGTACGTGTGCTCCTCGTGGTCTACATATGGTACCTGTGAAAATCGACGTGCTACATGTGTCCCGAGAATTTCCCTGCGAGAACTTCGTACAATCTAGGATCTGCGAGCAGTGCAAGATCATCGGCCAAAGCCTGATCGTCTATTAGATCAGGAGTGGATCCCCAAAGTGATGACCCGCAGTCTGGATTAGATTCATTAGAATGATGTTGATTGTCCCTTAGCTCGGAATCTGATCTGCCAAGTGATCATCCGCAGTCTGATCCTGAGAAGTTTGATCGTCCGTGTGCTCATCGAGGTCTTGTTTTTTGATTTCGACCTCGTGCGATCTCCTGTCGATGCTGTTCGAGCTCTTGTCGATGCTGTTCGAGCTCTTATCGATGCTGTTCGAGCTCTTGTCGATGCTGTTCGAGCTCTTGTCGATGCTGTTCGAGCTCCTGTCGATGCTGTCCGAGCTCTTGTCGATGTTGTTCGAGCTCCTATCGATGCTGTTCGAGCTCCTGCTGCGAGCGAGGTCTTCCTTCTGCTGCGAGCAATATCCTCCTTCTCTTGCCGTTCGATCTCCTTGTGGACGCATCGAGGTCCTGATGATCGGTATTCCTGTTGATGTTTTTCTAACGTCTTTCTTGCTTGAAAGTCTGGAGTCCGATAGTTGCTTGAAAATCTGGGGTCCTGGCTTCTTCCCTGAACTCACAGTCGGATCCGACTGTCCCTTTTGGACAGTCACCGGGACCCCCCAAAATTTGAGTTCTTCGGTAACTGATTTCACTTGTTTAGCCATGAAACTGCTTAGAAACTTGTTTTATGGAAACAATTCTTGCCGTTCAATCTCCTTGTGGACGCATCGAGGTCCTGATGATCGGTATTCCTGTTGATGTTTTTCTAACGTCTTTCTTGCTTGAAAGTCTGGAGTCCGACAGTTGCTTGAAAATCTGGGGTCCTGGCTTCTTCCCCGAACTCACAGTCGAATCCGACTGTCCCTTTTGGACAGTCACCGGGACCCCCCAAAATTTGAGTTCTTCGGTAACTGATTTCACTTGTTTAGCCATGAAACTGCTTAGAAACTTGTTTTATGGAAACAATTCTTGCCGTTCGATCTCCTTGTGGACGCATCGAGGTCCTGATGATCGGTATTCCTGTTGTTTTTTTCTAACGTCTTTCTTGCTTGAAAGTCTGGGGTCCGACAGTTGCTTGAAAATTTGGGGTCTCGGCTTCTTCCCCGAACTCACAGTCGGATCCGACAGTCCCTTTTGGACAGTCACCGGGACCCCTCCAAATTTGAATCGTTCGGTACCTGGTTTCACTTGTGCAGCCACGAAACTGCGTAGAAAGTTGTTTTATGGAAACAATACTTGATTCAACGGAAGAAGACTTGATTCAATGGGAAAAGACTGAAATATTTGATTTGTATTTGAGCTTTAGAATGTGTTAGTATAGGAATCCAGAATCTGAGGAAGTTAGAGTTTGAGATTGTTAACTAAATTTAGATCTTGACTAGTTTTTTGGAATTCAACATAATGGATTTTTGACAAATATTGTGTATGTGGTCATGCAGATAAGGATTAACTAATGAAAATTTGGGGGTGTTGTTCTTGCCTTTAGAATGACCGTCGGATCCGACAGTCAGGGAGGCTGAATTTAGTGGACCCCTCGCAAATCGATATTTTTTAATCTGGGTGCCAAATATTCTAGGGAGCCAAATTTTCTTTTTTTGTCCTGTCAATTATTGTCTAGAATAGATAGTTCTGCAGATGAGATATTGTTCAAACATAACCCAATCATCAGCTCAAACAAAAGTATTTTGTCAATCATTAATGAGGTTCTTTCGTTGTAAGCTAAAGAACTTACGAAGATCTCCTATACTAAAATCCAACATGTACTATTCTGGAGGGGTCTGGTAGAGAATGCCCAAGTCATCGTCGGATCCGACAGTTGCCTAGTGGGAAACATCTTGACCCCATATAAATCCTATCTATATGATTAGGAATTTAGTTTAATGGAACTTAAATTGCATCATTTTCACTTCTATGGGTAGGTTGAGGCAATTTGGCTTATATACTGAAGAGTTTTTTCCATTTAGTTGATTAGAGTACTTTTAATTTCTGATTTAATGCATTTGGTTATGGAAATTAAAAATCCTTGACCACATTTTGGAGAATCAGTATTCATTGTAATAGGGTATAAAAATGGTTCATTAAAGCATTGGAAAAGGTGTCATTTAACTCAAAACTTTAGTCTAGTATGACGAGTAATGAAGTGAAATTGTTGTTCAGAATATGGGGTAAATTTTGGTTTTTGAATGAGTTATTCAATTTGGGAATGAATGAAGTGTTTTATAGGCACAGATGTTGCTATTTTCAGGTAATACTTATATGTTGAAGGAACGGAAATGATTGATTTAGATTTGAATAAAATAACAATTGATTAGAGAAGATTGTGGGTTTTACTTTTAGACATGTGACCCCCCTTAATATTATGTTGATCATAAAGCCTATTAATTAAAAATGGTTCAATTCAAACTCTTTGATCATGTACAATTTGGATCGTCTAATTGAACTTGGGTTTATGAAATTTGATGATTGGAATATAGGGAGGCCGTGGAGGTAGCAGTTCAGGACCCAATGTGCTTGTTGGGAATTTGCCACTTGCTCATGGAGAGGGCCCTTCTGAGCCATTTACACGATAAACACACCTATGGATGTCTCCAATGACGCAGAAGAGGACAAAGCCAAGAAGGAGGACGTGGTAAGTTTCGATGATGTCATGGATGCCGCAAATCGAGCAGTAGATGCCTTTGAGAGCTCAGTACTGAGTCGTGTGAGTGACACTAGGGCGGGCACACGTCGTGAGCGTCTGGCTAGAATCATGATGATGGCTAGGGATAGGAAAAGGCCAATGAGGTTTATGTCTCCTGAGAGTTCTGAGATTGAGTACAGTTCGAGCAGTCAAGATTCCATCAGTATAGATGGTCCACCTATGGACGACTCCCCTCAATGTGACTGTAGCACAATTCACGGTAGGCAAGAGGTTGTCATCATTCACCTTAGTTCCGACTCGGAGGTGGATGTTGACATTGATTGATTCCAATCAATTGGAATCATTTTGTGCACATAGTGGCTTACCCCCCCCTACATGTCTAATATACCTATTTGTATACCTTTTTGGAAACCATGAATCATTAAATAATACCATGTTCATTCAATTGAAGTTTTTCATAATATGATCATAATTCTCCATGCATGCATTTCATTTTTCATTTTGGATTCTGATACTTTAAGTCTGTGATTCTTAATATTATGTTTTTGGTATTGGCAGAACGATGCATCTCCTTTAGTTTTGTCACAGAATGAGACCATATTGGAGACCCAGAACAACAATGACACCCCTCAGCCGGACATTGGTGGTGAAGATGAGGGGGAGTTAGTGGAAGATGAGGTGGCGATGGATGTCCTAGAGGAAGAAGATAAAGATTTGGATGAGGATGAATTGCGATCATACCACAAGGTGGATGCAGTCAAGACCATTGCGTCTTTGAGGATGAAGCCTGAAAATCTCTTTCGTCTGCGGATCCCACTGTGTCGAATGGTGGCCATGCCCATGGTAAGGCCAACGCTTGCCTGTGATCTAAAGTTGCTTGAGATGGAGTTCAACAAAGGGTACCGAGATGGAGCCGCGGTTTTTTATGTGACAACAACAAACGAAGTTGGAGAGGGTTCAGCCTTCACGGAGGAGGAGATGGAGGGGTGGGATCCGTTGTGGAAAAAGAAGAATGACATCTTCAACGCTGAGGTTGAGGCCATTCCTGAGTTGAAGTTTCTCAAAAACCTAAAGTTTTTTGTTTGCGATGGCAATCATAGGCTCCTTTCTTGGATGAGTTTTATCATCAGGAAACACTCCAAGGATTGGGATTGGCATTCTACCGTGGATTCAATTGTATTGGATACCAAAGGAAGAATAGAGTTGGTTATGCATGTGATGCATGACATAAACAAGTGAGTAATTCATGCACACTTTGTGATTGAGCATTCAATTTGATTTCTTGTATGATTTGGGAATGTTTCATCTAATGGTCAATCCATTTAAATATATTGTTTCCATCAATTTCAGGTCTACAGAAGATTCACATGTGAAAACCAACTTGGTCCATACTTTATACCGAGTTCAAAAGTATGGACTTCTTCCCATCGAGCGATTCAATGAGATGCTAAGGCCCTCGGAGCTCAAACGATGTGGGGCACCAAAATCAAAGAGGACTTGGTACTCTATGCCCCTTGAGGTCTTTACAAGTTTTCTTTTTCGGGTAAGAAAGTATTGAGATCACATTTCTATAATTTACTATTGCCTCATTATGAATGTGGTTGTTCTAGTACATTTTCACAAGTATTTGAATATGCTTTCCATATTTCCTTTCTGTTTTTTTCATGCTTATTATTATAATACCAGCAATGCCCTTGGATTTATGCAGCAAGAGATATCCCAAGCAATGGATGCTGCAGTTCGAAAATACAATGAGATCACACCACAAGGTGAGAAGACTCCTGAGGGACTCGCGCATGCAATGAGAGCTGAAGCAAAGGAAAAGACAGGAAAATTGAATGTAAAAATGACGAAGTTAGTCACGGTGGCCAATCCGGCTCTAGAGCTAGAATTTTTGGCGGAGGTATGTTTCATGCATACATTATCATTGAATGACAATAATCTTGGATGGAGTTCAAATAATAATGTGCATTGTGGGTTTTGGGGGGACAGGTGGAGAGACATTGGAATGCCAATGAGGTCCCCGAGATGACTCTTGAGAAACTTCAAATGGTGGCTACTTGCCACACCACTCCTTTCCACAAGACCAAGTTTCTAAAGTGGTGGAACTCGTCAATGCCGTTGCGTGATGCTAGACGTCTTCCACCAAGGCCCGTATCAAAGATATTGTTGCCATGGGCCCCTTCTTGAATAGATGCGTGTGGTATGCTAGGGTAAGTGTTTCATCTCATAGTGTATTGATTTTGTGATTCTAAGAGTTTCCAAACCAGAAATTAGGTAATCTAGAAATTATTGTAGCATTATACATTTCGTGGATTGAACTCATAAACGGTTTTTGTAGATTGAGGATGCAGCCGTTGAATACTTTGAAGAAGTGGTGAAGCATGACAACATATCCATCAACATGAGCTCTCCACTACAACCCGAGACCTTGTCAGATTACCTAGAAGGGTGGAGGAGGAAGATATGGGATCAAGGCTTCCTAGCGCACCTTAGAGGAACAAACTACTTCAAAAAAAATGACAACTTCATGACTTACGAGGGTGGGAAGCAAGCAGTGCGAAGGGTTCTTTTCCGGTATGTTGCAATTACATTACCAGAAATTGGTTCATAATATATGAGCATTTTGCATTATGTAGTGTCTTTGTTTTATTTGGATATATTTTAAGGTTAATTTATCTTGAAAGAGGAAATGGAAAAAAAAGTGAAGTCCCACATTTGGGGGGCTTTCAAGTACCTCTAAGACCACTGTCGGATCCAACAGTGCTGGTAATGGTACTTATTGGAACCCCTAATTTTATTCCCTATAAGTCCTGTACTGAATTTTTTGGGAGATATTCAAAGGTTGTGTTCATGTTGCACTACATAAAGCTGAAATGGAATTTAGGCCTTCCTTGGTATATTGTTATTGGTTTTTGATGGACATTCTCTTCTTTTATTTGGCAGATACTTCAAGCACGAGCTAGAGGCAAAAGGGGCAATTGAGAAAAAGGACTTGCCTCCATTTCTCTCAAATTTTCTCGACCGTAGCTCCGCGGATTGCATGTACACGCCAAACCAACTACGGACATTCACCACGGCTCACCTTAGTGGCGGCGGATGGTACATTGATTGCCCTATTGCCTATACACATCCATCAAAGGTACGAATGCGACTGTCTTTAGAGGGACTTGGGACTATTGACATGGACGTGGACGAGTTTGCAAGGCTCAGTGATAAGCAAAGAGAGAGGGCCATTGAAAGGAGGGATAGGAATGACAGGAAGAAAGCAGCTCGACTCCAACTTGCTCTAGACAACAAAGAGAAAAAGGAGGTAGAGCGTGTGGCCAAGTTGGTAGAGAAGGAGAAAGAGAAGGAGAAAGAGAAGGAGGAGAAGGCCAAGGCAAAAGGGAAGAAAAAGAATGATGATGGAGACATCATTCCGGCAACATCAACAGTGGATCAGAACTCGCAGATGGAAGGTGGTGTTCACATTGGGATGAAGAGGAAGGCCGTGCTGTTAGACTTCACAGAAGATGTTGTGACACAAGGAATACAAGTAATTGACATTGGTGACGATGATAATGTGACCTCGGAGGAGTTGGTGCTCAACGTCTCCATTGAAGAGGTTGTTGACAATGAAAAAAAAGAGGGCTCCAATAGCTACACCGAAGTTATGGATTTCTTGAAAAAGGTGAAATACTTGTTTTTTTAATCAAAAGTCTGATTTCATTTGTATTTAGTTATACCTTCCTCTTCAAAATGACTTATGAATTGACATTTTGTATTTGTAGATGGTGGTAGGGAAGGCCAAGGTGTATGATGGAGTCGTCAATCGGTGGCCTGGTTTCGACCTCATGCTCTTTGATTGTCAAGAGAATCTGCCAGTGCCAGGGGTGTCGGCTCCAGCCTCTCACGTGCCTTACTGGAACTCCGACCCAGAGTACAACATGATCAATGAAGCATTTTTCTTTGCAGAAAAACATTTGCAAGACCATGGCTGCATTGTGGTGTTCCATTCGTGGAGTGTGGATGCCAAAAGCACCATTGCAGGATTATGTGAAGAGTACCCCATAATGGTGAAGAAGAAAGAGTGGATGGGCATGAATTGGGTGCATTTGACTTCGGCCATAGACAAAACGAGCACGGTATTAATTTTTTAAACTTTAACAATGTAGTGTGTACTTCTCATCTTATTATTTGATTTGATTTTTTAATGTGTACATTTCTCTTATGCTTGCAGACTTTGAAGTTTGGCATCTCACTCTTAGTGAAAGACCTTGGAGAGGGAGGAAAATCCGAATTCTGTTTTAAGCGCTCAGCAACAATGTTGAAGGCGAAAGTTGATCTCAGGCGTGATGACTTGTTGATGAACTACACCACCGAGGATTCCATGTTGATGAATGACATGGATGGAATGCCATGGCGAGGGCCTCGAGAGAAAGATGCTCGCTTATTACGGCACATCATTGAAGGAACCACCAACGAAGGAGACGTGGTTCTTGATTGCACAACATCTACAGGTGAGTTTTGATTTGAATATGTCTGTATTCCATCTCTATGCCATATACAAGATCATAGAGGTAATGATTTTATTTCTATTTTTTTCAGGAGCCTCTATTACGGCATGTCGAGCGACAGGGCGCCACATTGTGGCATTGGAAGCAGATAAGTCAATTTTTGTAGGCATCCTTCAGCCCATGAAGAAGATCCTCCCTCCTATTGCGACAGCTGTAGCTCTCGGTGTGCCACAAGTTGTAGTTTCACAAGATCCAGATGCAATGACTGTAAAAGTGCGAAAATTCGTTCAGCGAGATAGACCTAGTAAGTAAGTTTTTGTGTTTTTGAATTATTGGTTTGTACCCTACTGCTAAGGTTTCATGAATCTAATATTCAATCATTTCTGTTTGCAGCAACGAGGGATTGATGGTAGATGCTGTGAAGAAGAGACGAAGACTTCTCTTAAGTCCGAAGAAGTCATGTGATCTTCTAGTCTATGCAGAGCAGTTGGCATCGGCGTTTGCTAAGTTTAGTACTTCAAAGTCCAAACGCCGTAAACCTTCGTACGCTCTAAATGTCTTGCAGTTCATAGATGGATCAGCATGCGAGGGTAGGGAGACTTCTGATTCTTCTAGTGACAAGGATTCTGCGACAGAATCTACAGCAACTTAGACTTATGAGATTGACGTGTCTTATGAGTCAAAACATTATGTATTGATTTTCATGATGATTAGATTTGTGTGTTTTATGGCTACATGTTGTGTGATTGATTTACCTTGACACCTGTGCATTAGGGGTATTGTCTAGTAATTGAATATGATCCACGAGGGCTTTAATACTAGAAAACAAAAAAATAAATGTACACCAGTTCAAATGCCAAAACATAAAAAAATAATTTGAAGTAGAAAAATATATTTACACAAAGTGAAGTGTGTAGCCTCCTGAAATTTAGTGTAAGCTTACTAAGCTAGAAATTTCCCCTAAACAAAATGTCTTTATTCCTCGTAAAAAAGGCCAAGACAAAAATTTAAATCCACATCCTCCAAAGTAGAATATCCAAATGTGCAAGGGCAAAACAAGAAATCACCCTAAACCCAAAATTAAATCTTTCTTTGAAATATAGTGTTTGACAATTAGACAGAATTTAATGTAACCAAAGTGATGCATCAAAAAATATTCAGTATCCTAAACAAATTATCCATTTATCCCCTTAACCCAATAAAATAACCTCTACCTCACTCATTAGGGTGTCCTTCCAAAATATGCATGAGGTGTGCGAATGACAAATATATATTCACGCTATTCCATATGTGTTTGCAAAAAAAAGGGGGTGGAAAGAAGTTACTCTATTAATAGAGTGTTTTAGAGCAAGATGGGGTGTGAGATGAATAGATCATTTCAAATCAATTTACCTAAACCTTACATAAACGTAGAATGTAAAAAAGCTAAACCCAAACCCTAAACCCTTAAAAATAATACTCCACCAGAAGCGTCTTATTGAAATGAATAAAATATGAGCAAGTGATGCTTCGGCAGTTCTTGAATAGGCAAAGAATAATTAAAGCAAATGCAAATGTTGAAGCATGATTTCTTCCTTCAATTCA
The DNA here is from genome assembly GCA_947034895.1 of Rhytidiadelphus loreus. Classification (NCBI taxonomy): domain Eukaryota; kingdom Viridiplantae; phylum Streptophyta; class Bryopsida; order Hypnales; family Hylocomiaceae; genus Rhytidiadelphus; species Rhytidiadelphus loreus. The sequence continues at coordinate 32,754,191 of OX344761.1, forward strand.
TAAGTCACCTAAAATTTGAAAAAATAGTGAACTAACCATTCTTGGAAATGCAAATCCAATGCATGCACGGTCATAGGTACATCCACGGTCATGGGCACCTCACTAATTTTTCCAATTTTTTTTTTCCTGCTCACAAGCTCACGCTTTCAAGCTCACACGCTAGCAACCCTGGAAGACAATTCAATGTAACTAAACTGCATGAAATCATGGCTTGTTTTTATGTTCACAATGTATATATTTGAACAAAAATCAAATCTAGAATCAAAAAACCCAAAGGAACCAATTTATAGGTGATATTTGATGATTATATGACTCTAATATTATGTCTTTTGGTTTCACATCTATATATATTAGGCCACTTGTAACCCCCATTGTCTTATCTTGTAATTCTTACACTTGATCAATCTAAGTGCCAAAGCTCACATTAGTAATGATTATCGCAACAAATTCCTTGGGCTAGTTCTTTGAGGAAAGAAAATGTCCTTTAAGGGTTAGTGAAAAAACTTTACACCTTGCATTATTGCTTGCTTTCCCTATTAGCATTTGCCCAAATTGTCCCTAACCTTGTGAGTTCTATACCCATTGGAAAAAAATTACATTTTTAGAAAGATTAGATTATAGAAATGTGCATCTTCAATTAGAATTTCACATTCATTAGCTCAAAATTGACTTCATATGAACCTATCCAAGTTTTCAAATAACTCCCAAGGAGCTTAAAGAACTTCAAGGGGTAAGGTATTGTGGAAGTTGTGTTTTTTGGTGATTGCACAACAAAAAATTTGAACCCAAGAAAGGCCCATGAGACAGCATGTAGTAGATGCAATTACACTTTAAAACTTATTAAATAATAATAATAATAATAATAATAATAATAATAATAATAATAATAATAATAATAATAATAATAATAATAATAATAATAATAATAATAATAATAATAATAATAATAATAATAATAATAATAATAATAATAATAATAATAATAATTTTAGTAATTGGTGTGGCACATCAGTTTGGCAATTTCAAAAATTATTTTTTATTTTTTTTATTATTTTTTGGAAAAAAAAATTCCCATGTATTTGCATTGGGGGCTGAAAGTTAAACAACCTTGTTTAGGCCTCACATTTTTTGTAATGCAAGAAACACCTGAAATATTTGTTGTATTTTGATCAATTTTCTTGTGATTTTTTTAGAGTATTTTTGCCAATATTTAGACCTTTAAGAAGATTGCAAATTGAATTTGGGATTGAAATAGGTTAGAACTCTCCATTTTGATCCCTTTGTGTGGCTTTGGATTGAAGCTTGGCAAAACATTGCCCAAACCTCCACACTTCAAACAAAAAAAGAGGAATCCCATTACTTCCTCTGGATACAAGAATAGGACTGCAATTCAATATTTGTCATTTTCTTCAACATTTGGCATCCATGGCGTACTCAAAAATTTATTGTTTTTATTTGGGGATTGGTGATGGGGTCTTGGCTTCACTTAGATGGATCATGAAGTTCACTACCCCATCTATGACTATCTTGTGAGATAATCCTTTGAATATGGCTTGCGTAGTTGTCCTCGTATGTAATGGATTTGGGAGAGATTCCACATTCTGCGCTCCCTCTTCTCTCTTCCTTCCATCTCTCAATCCTTTTGTAACCTTTTGAGTGGTGAAATCTAAGGGGCCTTAACCAAACAAGACTCCCACTCTCACCTCCTTGATGTCACTTGCTTCTTTATCACTGGTATCCTTATTTCTATTGGCTTTTTTTCCTCCCTTCCAAATATGTTCCTAAACATCTCCATCCCCACCCACCTTTAGACACAAACATTCCCTTTCAATGCATACAAGGGCTCCCTATGCACCTCCTTGTCTTTCTCACCTAAATTTTGTTGGAAGGCATCTACAAATTTCTCATTCTCGGCTCAAACCTCATGGGACTTCTTCTACACCTTCATCTTTGGGTGGCCAAATTAAATGTGAAGTAGTATTTGCTGAAAGCTCCCCATCAAAAATGACATTTTTTAAATTTCCATCTGTCGTAGCACACCATTCAATTAGGTTATAGAGAATGGCATTTTATATTTAACCCTAAAGTCCCAAGGCCCTTTTTCATATAAAAACACTCAAACTACCATTTCCAATGCAAACATCAAAATTTGTAAGCATTTATTTTCCTTGCACTAGACTAGTATATCCAACTATAGGATCTTGTACTAGACTATTATAAAAATGTGTGAAAGAAATTTCAAAAACTTTGACAACTTAGATTGTGAGATATTTGCATTTAAAGTGAAGAAAATAATTTTCGTTTGCACCTTGCTCAACTAGATTTGTGGGCTTCGAATAATTAAAAATTAAAAATTTTGCACCAATCATTTTGATTGTCTAATTTTTTATTTTGGAGAATTGAATCGAGAGTTGGGGAAAAAATTCAAAAAACACACACTTGATTGTCATTCTTAAAAAAATTGTTAAGTAGATGCAAGTATGAGATAGAAGGAAAAACTAAATGGTCAATAGTTCTAAGGACTTGAAATGCACTAATCCCAACGGTGAGATTGTTCTAACAAGAAAATTCAACTATGTGGAACTTTCTTTTTTTAAATTGTGAGAATTGAATTAAGAAATGAATCCTATAAGTTATTTTTTCATGATAATGCAATGATTGCTTGTAAAAGTTCTAAAAATTTCACATCACTAATCCAAATGGAATGAATCAAAGCTTCACATGTAGACAAAAATATAATCTTTGAGAAAATAATTAAAAAATAAAAATTCAATTTTTTTTTTTTTTGGTACTGCCCGACAAACTACTTTTTGGACTTAGGATGACATATCTTTTGCTCCCATGCACCAATTGAAATAAAAATTGTATTATTCAAAAATTAATGTGATTTCCTATCTTCAACAAGAATGTCAAAAAATCGTGTTAGAATTTAAGGTCATACAAACCTATCCAAAATCCAAAAGTTCTTTAAGGGGACTTTGGGACTTTAGAGGTTAAGCACAAGTTTTTCCCACATAAACGAGTCAATCTAATTTTGGCATTTGAAGAAGTTTAGACTTTGAATCATTTCTTTTGCATTAGAATTGATTGAACCTTATGTTGGTACCACTTCCTAGCATCTCTCTTCCTCCATCTAGTTCCTAAATGTGTGACGGTCTTTCCCTTCTCTCTATCTCCTCTACCCTTTGTTTCTTCCATAGGCCCTTTGTATGTGTCTTCATATTTCTATTCTTTATTTTTGAACTTTTGTATTTTTCTATAGGTCCTTTCTATCAACATGTAAACCTCCCATTACGGGATTCAAAAGGTAAATGTCTACATATAATAGTTTTTTAAATAATAGAAATAAAAAGGTGCTTAATCTCCAAAAATATTTATTTTGACATTTTAATTTGTAAAATAATTAAATATATGAAAATTCAATTTTTTTCATTTGTGACAATTCCATGAAGATAATTATTTACTCAATGAATCACCAAACATATTTTTGTGAAGCTTGAATTTGTATACTGAAAGAAGTTAATTTTTCAATCTTTTATAGAATATAGAATTAATTATTTTATAAGTTTTTTACAAGAATTCAACGTCCAGTAGAAAAATATATTTTCTAAATTTATGTTTTAGATTCTTTAGAAAGTGTACATACTCCAACAACAAAAATTGCAATTGAAGTAGAAAATATTTTCAAAAACCAATAAATCCTATCAAAATACTTTTAGAATAATAATTTAAATTAGCAATAAGTTCAAAGTGATAATAGACACCTTTCATGGTTTGCTTTGGGTCATTATCCTAAAATTTGCATTTAGAAAATATATTTGCACATAAGGAGTGACTTAAAATAATATAAATTATTTTTGCAATTATCCCTTGTAAAATGTACAAAATCTTTTTCAATCATTTTTTTTTGCTTGGGCAATGTGTTTCAATGCTATGAATATTTTATTCTAATGTACATCATCGGATTTGGGATTTACATAATTTTCTTTTATAGCTTCTTACAACCTTCACAATTGAAATTTTATAAGGTAGTTGCCTCTTTTAGAATAACATGTACTCATGATATACAATATTGGGTGCAACAATATTGGGTGCAAATGTTCCCAAGAAACACATATGTTAATCCCTACATGAATAAATTAAATTGTATAGCATTATAATACATTCTCTTTTCAAAATTCATAATTGGAATATATTTTACAAGTATTGAATGGGTACATAGTTGGCAACATGTGCAACCATCTATCTTATCGTGACTCCAAATTTTATGCAACCACTTGCATTTTGCTTTATAACATTTGCCAAAGTATAGAAAATCATCATCATTTTTTCTTTCAATCCATCTCCATGATGCAAAATCTTGTTAATTGCACCTAAAATGGTTTGATTTCACTAGAGGTGTTGTGTGTTATTTTCCTTCATTAACCCTAAAAGTACCCCAAGGATGTTTTATATTCTTTGGATGATCAAACAAGTTTTATGTATATATTAAAGAATGGATGATTTTCATCCAATTTTTTTGTGCAATTTTTTTGATACTACATCCTCATGATTGACTTTAGTTCAGACATTTTAGTTGATTTTTATTTTATATGGGGTAGTTTATCAAAACAAATGGTATACTATCCAATGTATTTCAACAATTTGAGATTTTTTTCTTTAAAACTTGATTTTGACATTCAAAACGATTTCTTTTGTTTATGAGAAAAAAACTAACAAAATGAAGCTTTTAAAGTGTAGATTCTAAACTACTTGAAATTTTTGAAAGATTCCTAAAAATAAACATTTCATTGAAGTTTCCAGGAGTTGAGAATCTACCATTACAGAAATTTTGAGGCCTCCAAAGGGCTACCAGCTTTGTCCCCCCATGTGCAATTAGGGATTTCTTTTTCTTTTTCTTTTTCCGGATCTGATGTGGCACTTTGCACATCAGCTCCACGTCACACTGGCAATTTTTTTTAAATTTTTCTTTTAATATTAAAAAAATTTAAACATTTAAAATTTTATTTTTAAAACTTTTCTGTACTTGCATTGTGGGGCTGCCAAAAATCAGAAACTGACAACCTTTTGGAGGCCTCAAAATTTCTGTAATGAATTGTATTTCTAAATACGGAGTGACACAAAACAATTCTTTGAACTAATATGTTCTACACTGTATAGCAATATACTCCTATTCTGAAAATTTCTGATTTTTTGAGCATTATTTGTATTTGATACAAATTTCCTCCAAAAATTCAAGGTAATTTGAAATTTTCAAAAACAATTCTGAATCCGAAAATTTTCATCTCTAAATCCAAATTCAGATTCTAAATCCAAAAAATTCATATTCATATTTTAAATCCAAATCCAAATTCATCCCTAAATCCAAAAAATTCTAAATCCAAATTTCTTTGCTATTTGGAAGTGAATTTTTTTGGATTTTTTGGATTTAAAATTTCATCTCTCAAAAAAATAAATCCAAAACATTTCACTTCCAAATAGCAAAGAAAAGAAATGGAGGATACCTTAGAAGACCGGACACCTCGTATCTCCTCAGATGGAAGTATTTTTAGTTTATTTTTCAGTCAAAGAAAAATAGATGAGGAATCTAACTCAAGTTGTTTCATATTTTTTGAAGCATTATTGAATTAGTTACAAATTTTTGAACACAATCTGCTATAGGTCCCTATTTGTGATCATGGGCCCTTAGAAACCCATCCATGCATAGTTTGAAAAAAAAATCAGGCCTTGTTTGAAAACTAGCATTGCAACATGTATAAAGCAATTGAAATGGTTTCTAAAAGCATCCCTTTCTAAATCTCAAATGAATGCTTGATTTAATCATTATTTCAGATTTTTCAATGCTTGTAAAAAGGTAGTTGAACAACAAATTCTAATTTTGAATTAAATTAGTAGACACCTAGCCACTTAGTTAGGAATGAACCCCATTGTGGCTCTTAAACCATCCATTGAAGAAGTTAAAACAAATCTCATCAAGCTCCATTGTTATTCACATTTCCATTTTCCACAATTCACATGTCCATTTCAGAGCCCCTACTGGATGGTTGAAAGAGCCCCTAAGGTAGCCGACCTCATTCCGACCATATAAGCAATTTAGTGTAGTTCCAGTATGAATTTGGTGAGGAGAAAAATCCCCCATGTAGAGAAATAGATTTAAAGAGGGTTCCAAATTTTTTTCATTTTTTTCCCTCAAAAACAAAATAATTATGAATTTTTTTTGTAAAGATTCCTTCCAATCCATTTTTGTTATATAGGGTACTGCATTTCCAACCATAGGCTGGTTACAAAATCGACCATGCTTCGAAGCAGGTGATAATCGCAGCTTCAAATGTACATCTCATGATCATTGTATGAATTCAATGTACACCCTCCCAACATTTGTGCTACGTGAGTTGTCACCTAATCATGTGAGCTGTCACAAGTGATCGGAAATAAAGCAGTCTAACTAACAAAAATAGGTCTGTGATCAGAAAGAGGTTGGCTACCTTACTGGATGGTTGAAAATGCCTGGTTGGTTTTAGAGCCCTCTCCTATACAGACAGTGGAGAGACTTTCAGGCGGTTTGATCCCGTCCTTTTGGGGATTATAAATTCTAGGTGTCGTCAATACAATTAATTAGGGAACAGAACCACGTCTACGCTGCTCTCCCTGAAGACTACGAGCCGTATATATAACGGACGAGTGGACTGGTCCATAAATTGATGACAGGTTTAGGGTAGTGGAAGAAACAAACAATGAGAATAATGTTTCTGCGCACAGCAATAAAGACCATTCAATGGACGTCACAAGGGGTATATCAAATCACCCAAATCATATAAAACAGCTGTTCAAAAGGTACAAATGCTTTCCAAGTTAAGTAATTATTGAGCTACCAAGCCTGACATTGAAACTTCTACCTACGAATTTACAAAGGGCAAGTGCTCCCTGCATGCCAGAGGGACCTTCAGCCCTGCAATGGAATTCAATTCCGATCTTGCTGCAAAGCCAAAGTGGAGAAGAAAAAAAAAATTAGAGGACGGACTAGTTCCAGGATCCCAGCCAGCCACCAATCCAACAGGTTGAATGTATATACTGTATGTACTAGTACTGCAAACGGAGTTGTTTTCTAAGGATCCCCGATCTAGCTAGTACCTCAGCCAAAAGCTTTGCCTTGAAGCAGCAAGTCTGGGAGATCAGGGTACTTCCAAAAGTTCCATTGCATGGGAGGCCGGAGCTCATACAGTATCGCACGGTCGTTTCTTTGCCGTGACGGTTTGATAATGAAGTTATTCTGGAAGGGGATGGCCTCATGCAATAGAGACTTCCAAGGGGATGGATTTTCATTCTATATCTTAGTATTCCTTACATCTGAAGGTGAAGGTCGACCTGATCATCAACGTTCAGAACAATCGAGAGCAGAACGGTTTCAGGGGTGACCCGCGTCAGTTCCTTGTTCCACGTCCTTTCAGCACATACTTTCGCAAGCCAGGCATATGAACACTGTAGAGGTAGTCCGCCCAGTTAATTTGTCGGATATTGAAAGAAAAACTTTCGAGTTCTTCCGCAGACAGCTCCTTTGATAGAGATTCAGTATTCTCTATTCCGAACCTGAATAAAGGCAACAGCTACACGTCAAGAGCGGATGCACTGGAAACCTACACTTTCTGGTGACAGTTGAAAAGCAAAATGATTACTGACTTGCTTAAGGTTTGTTCACCACACTAAGGTGCATTTATTTGACGGTCAAAATTCATCAGACTTCATGATGACATGTTTCACATGGTGGGTGGGCAATGAACTATAAACCTGTACCACGTACTGCTGTACCTCACATCTCAAGCTAAACCGTCAGGCAGAATGATTATCAACGATGCTGAAATTCAGTTCCAAGAGCTTCATGAAATTCATCCACGTCCATTCTACACGGAGATGCACATGATAAACTACGAAGAAAATAAGTTGGCAGCATGAGCAAATTCTGAGTACGCACCTGCCAGCATAGAACGTGTAAGGGTTGTAAATATTTGCTAAATATTTAAATTGCTCGAGTGTTTTTTGAATAATGAGTTCCCGCCTTGGAGAGATCTTTCCCTTCTTCATCCATGGAAAAATCTTTGGCAGCTGCAAGATAGCAAACTTTTCTTTGTCTATTAACCGTGAAGTCACTTGACAGCAACAATTTGCAAAAAGACATCCAAAACATCCAATGAGTTGGTAACTTTGGAGAATGCCAGGCCATCTGAGGCAGAGAACAGGATTGTGTCGAGCCACTATATTGCTGATGACTATTGAGGCAAAGATTTCCTTCCATTTCAAAGTTCAAGATTATAATTACAATCTTACCCAGCTAGAAAAGAATTGAAAGATAAAATAACTTAGAATGAAAGTGCAGACACACCTGTAGAGGTAATTGGTACACAAACCACAAATAGAGGTTAAACGCGACCATGCTCTTCACAAGACGCAGGCGCTTCACTTTGATCGGTTTGCCAGTTCTGTCCACCATGGGATCCTTCTTGAAATGCTCGAAAGTTGCATCAATCAACATGTTGATAGTCATGGGATTCACGACAGATGATGCCACTTGATACACTTGCAGCCCTGGTCGTTTCGCATGTTTAGCCATGGCTGCCAAAAGTGCATTCACAACAAAATCGGCTGGGATCTGTTCAAACACGACGTTAATAGCTCATTTAGACTGATGGAACAAATCATGTAGGCATTAATCAAAAGATACTCAATTCACAGAGGCACTGTGGAAGAAAGACACACTGCGGCATTAGTCAAAGCATAATCAAATCGTTCTTGCGTAATCAATACAATTTTAACTACTGACATTCTTGCGGCAGAGAGTGTCCATAATCTTTTACAATAGCATGTGGATTATAAATTCAGGTACTAACCACGTCGAGTACCGCTTCAGGATTTGCAAGAAATCCAGGCAGCTGTCCTTTCCCGTAAGACAGCAAAATCGGGTCCATCATTCTGCAGACAGGTGACAATCTATTGAATTAGCTGCTGAGATTGTAGAAGCGCCTGAATCTTTCCAATCAGGGATAATCGTTCCACATTCCCTAATTCTAATAAAAAAATTAAGCACGAGTTCAATACAAAATTTGTGCAAGGTGTACAAAATTCGTGACTCCCAAGGAAAACTCAGGTAACGAAGACATACCGAATTCCTTCCATCCAGCCAGGGAAGGGCTCGGCAAGGGTACTCTCCACCACACTCGGTCGCAAAACAACCACTGGCAGGTCCCCTCGTAAAGATTCAAGCATCATTTCACCCATGGCCTTCGAGAAGACATAGGTATCTTGCCACCCAAAAAGTTTAGCCCTGCGTGAGAAAATAATGAAAACAGAGACTTCATTATATGTTCATAATGAAAAAATTGAGGTGGCCATTTCGTATTCAATACGCTTAGTGTCCAACTTCTGAAAGTCCATGAATGAAGACCAAAAACTAACCTAGTCATGCCTAACTCTTTCATTTTCTTGTCCACAGCTTGCTGTTGCCCTTCAGCTGAGGAGCTGGCTTGACTCATATCAGCAACCGCTTCCTCCATGGTTTTTGCACAGAGCGCAAGCTCGGATGCAACATTGAGTTCGGGAATTCTATCTTCGGACATTTCCCTTGCGATGCTATCCCCCATCTTGAAAGGTTTCTCAGGAGTGCGTCCCTTTCTTTGGCCGTTAACGAATGCTGCAAATGACGAGCAGAGTGTCAGGGTAATCATTTACTCTCCAGGAAAAACTTTCAACGGACCTCAACGAAATGCTTGCTGAGATACTTGAATAAAAATCAATTAAAATTAGTATTTTTTGGAACAACTGATCCCGTTACCATTTGTGACGGAATCTCGGGTTGACCCGTCGGGTATTGGTCTATAACTACGTTGAAGATTAAATAGACTCATCCTCCATCCATAATTCTCATCGTACAGAAGGTAAACTATTCGCAAGAAGTTTTCTTACCAGTGGAAACATGAAGGAGGAGCTGGAGGTTGGGGCAGCCATGTGCAAAATCAAGTATTCTACGTGGACCCTGGGTATTGATGTTCAATGCGACATCGTACCTGCAGATGCAAGCAAGAATAGAATTTACGACGATAACCAAGGTGGATAGCGCAATTCAATTAGTACTATTCAAGTATGTAGATCAAACAGATGCTATGAACCAAAGTTAGAAGCAGATGTCTGCTTAAAAAGGGGTCCGGGGGTCCTCCATGAATTTCGAAAAATTAAAAGCGTGAGTGCAGGAAATATCAAATCGATTCTCAGAAAAACTTTGGAGTCACTTAGATACCTTGAGAAAAAACTTTCATAATGTCCAAGAGACCTAAATTAAAATTAAAAATTTTTTACCTCTCATCGAAGGTGGTTGTCGCAGCCGAATTCACGATAACATCTACAGTTTTTGAGAGGTCCCTTGCTATATCACTTGAGATTCCAAGACCGTCAGAGGAGATGGTGCCACTGACTGCGGTGAGTTTTTTGTTCATAAACGTCTCATAATCATCTCCATGAGTAGCCTTCAGCACCTTGAACAACGGCGACTTGATAACCTACAAGTCGACCCCGGCCCAATGAATTGGTAATAATACTTTCGATAATGGACCCTGACCAGTTCCACATTAGAGGACGACTCGGAGTTCCGATGCGGTGAATGATATAATTACGGTAACTAACGAAATATACTATCACCGAAGTTTACGAGATTTCACCAGATCGTAACTAGGAGAAGATTACTTACATTGTTTTTAAGCCTATCCTCGGCTGTCACGTTCTTCTGGGGTTGGATGAGTAAATACAGCTGCCCAACGTCGGGTTGGACTCTTAAAATCTTCTCCACCATGACTGTAAACAATGAACAATTGAGAGAATTGGGACGATTAGGTTAAGTAGTGTCCTGAGTAAGCTTCAAGTATGATAGTGATCAAATATGATTGGTCGAGAAGATCTAAAGATTACTAATCAAAATAAAAGCATAATAGTCTGCACTCGTTGAGGACGAAAAGAGTGAATCGGTTAGGTCATTAGTACCCTTTGCGAGGAATCCCGTTGCTCCTGTGACAAGAAGATTTTTCCCTTTCAAAAATTTCACGATACCAAGACCGCTATCAGTGACGGGACCACTGGAATTCTGTCTTGCCCTGTCCTGACCAATTACGTCGGGGACAGCAGTTGTGCTTGGCAATTTTAGTGGTGTCATGGTCGCGGTAGCAAACGCCAAAGGATCCTCTAATTGATGCATCAGCTCCATCAAAGCTTCAACCTCAATCTGTTTCGAAGGGACATTCAAGGGCGCCTGAACGAGCCTCTCCAATTCGTCCGCAGTAGGAGCCTTGGAATATCCGTTGACAGCTCCATTCACAGACACACCGTTCAGAGGACGTGCGTTACGGTAGATTCCGCTGACAGAATTGACGGAAGTTTCCTGTGCAGTATAGATTGAAGCTCCGTTCCCGATGGTACCATTGCCAGATCCATTAAGCGCGGTCGCACCATTGTACGCATGTCCGTTGGCAGAGCCATTTCGTGCAGCTCTTTTAGCGATGCTCCCGTTTGCCGATCCGTTTCGTGAGCCGCCATTGAGCGATTTTACAACAGCACGACTTGCGTCAGCAGTCACGGCATGACAAACTTCACTTGTAACGTCCCCGTGAATCTTTTCGCCGCCATCAGCGTCTTCAGCAGTGGAGTATCCATTCAGATTGCCGCGATGGACGCTAGTGGCCACTACTTCTCTACTTTTCTTCAGAAAGCGAACATTCTTCTGGCCAGGAATGGAATCCTCAAAACCTTCCGTAGCTTCACTGCGCAATTCAAGGCCCCAAAGCTGACCTCCTCGCTTGATCCTGTTGAGGCGCTTCGACGGAAATGCCCTCGGCTTGCACATTAAAGGTTGGCGCACGAGTACGCCTCCTAAACCGCCTTCCAAGAATGTTGTCTGGACCGAGTATGACTGACGGAAACCAGCGAAGCTACAGTTAACAGCCGGCACAGCAGCCTGACTACACACTGCCTCCATGTCGGAGCAAAAACTATTTCGTCACGCCTTTCGCGAAATTAAACCTCCGATCGAGTTCTTAAGCCAATATCAGCATCAACTAACTAAAAATTCGCCGAATGATCAAATAAGACATTAAGAACAAACACACACACCGCGTCCCAGCCAGGGCGTCTCTGTATCTATAAACTCTGCGACGCAAACACCATACAGACACCTAAAATTGAGAGCACCCCGTTTGAACACCAAGACGAAGTTTAACAGTGCAGGTCTAAAACGATTCAAGAAGCTGAATATATCTATGTGCCAATGCCGACGGTCGTTGAAGCCCTAAAGCTTGGAAGCGGTCGAGGATGCAGGCAGTCTAACCTCCACATGCTCGACTCGTACCTGCACACACCACCAACTGAGTGAATATTCGCGTGTCCAGTGAACCTCCAACGACAGTTGACAAAACTCATTCCATCTTCTCATCCTCTTTGCTTAACATTCTCTCCAGCTCGTTCCACGCATCCCGTTCCTCCAGTCCTCCATCCTTCCTACCTACAGCAAAACACCTCACAAAACATTCCTACAAAATCACTCCGCCAACAACTATTCTCAACCTTCAATCTTACCATACCTCTTAACTAACATTCCAAACAGCACAGAGTCCACTCTCTCAAGCCTAATAAAAAAAAACTTCTCACCGTCAAACACCGTCTCCCCTGACCTTCTCCTATTTACATTCATGCCAACCACACATGCATGCATCCCAGCCTCCGCCACCGATCGAACCAAAAAAAAAATCCTACCCCAACCTCTCCTCTCAGCTAGCGTGGATCCAAATCAAATTTTACCTTCTCAGTTCTCCCCTCGCAACAATGCAACCACCGGCACGTAACGCGCCTTCAGTTGTCGTTCAACAGTCACAACCAAGAATGCACGCAACGCACAATGCGCTCACAATGCGATGCGGCTAGCTATCTGAGCACACACACAGTCCAGCTCGTAAGTTACGTTGGTGCCCGGCCAAGTTGGCGGAGTAAGTTAGGCAGTGATAAAGCGACGGGATGGTGGTTGTAGCTGCTGCAGCAGCACCAGACGACACAAATGGCGTGGCAGGGCCGGGAGGTGCCGGAGAGCTAGAAGCTTTCAGTAGTAGTGCAGTGCAGTGCAGTGAGGTTGAGCTTGCTTGTTGCACTGTTGTTGGACAGTCAAAGGAAGTGCGAGCAGTGAGTAAGTCTTTTCGTGATGAATGAGCTCGCTCGGTAGCTAGCTGCAGGGTTCATGAGAATTAAAGACGGGGGGTGGAGTGGGCGGGGAAGGGGAAGGCACAAGCAGGCAGCAGCAGCAGGCAGTTTGGACAATCAATGCGAATTGCAGTGGAGCGCTTGCAGCTGGATCGACAATGCTGGCATTTGAAGGCGGCCCAGGCCAGGGCCGTCCTCCGGACGGAGATGTCCCTGTCGTCCCCTCTACTTACTTTTTTTTCCAGGGGCTTCATCACTCGGTTCCCACCTACCAGGATCTGTGGGAACTGGTTATTTTAGGAGGAGGGGATATATGACCGTGACGACGGTCGTAGGCGGGGGTGGCCGTGGTGGGTAGGTGGGTGACCGTGGGAGAGTTCATGAGTTCTCACGCTGTCTTATAACTGACATTGGGAACATGCTCACAAGGGCTCACGTATTTGGATTCGGGCTTTGTAGTGGGTGTGATATCAGTCGTATTTGATTTTTTTAATAATCGCTACTAAGTGAACTGTACCTAATATTGACCAAATTAGAAAAGAAAAAAAAAATTGGTTTCCATTATCGTAAACCCCCACCAAGGAATGTGCCGTTCATTGAGCGGGAGGATTATTTCATTATTACGGATTTTTAATTCATCAATCATATATTTCATTAATTTACGGGCCTTTGCGTTGGGCAATCTCCTCATTGTCGATAATTTTGGGGAAAAAAAAGGTTGACAAGGAGGGCAAAGCCCAATAAGGAATGCCCTTTTCCATAATTCCCTCCGCCTCTGTGATTGCCCTATACAAATTGTCCAAAATTGGTGTTTGATTTTGTTGGAAGTCAAAAATAACTTCTAGAACATATTTTTGGGGGACTCCAATCAATAAGAGTAAAACCATCAACTTACAAAGTGTTGAAAACAACTGACCATGTTTGTTGAACTAATGCTTTATAAGAATCTAGATGGGATATTTTGGCAAACAATTACGAAATCAATGTAGTTACCTTGTGTGTCAAATGTAAGGTAACTCAGCTTATGACAAGCCAACTTTGGAGCAGTCTAATGCAAGCCAAAAAATTATTGTCAAGTACATTTCACAAGACACATGTACTTGCACATCTAAAGATTTTTTTTGGCTTGCATTAGGCTACTCCAAGGTTGGACTATCATAGTTTGAGTTACCTTATATATAGGGGGATTGATTGGGATTTGTAAGGGACTTTGCCAAAGTCCAAAGGAGTGACATTGGATTCTATTTGACAAAAAATTCCAAAGTTTCAATTTAAAACATGAATCAATGTTGCACATTATTGGCAAGAATTCATAAAGATGATACACCACAAGATTTGGTTTTAACCCCTTAGTGCCTCAATTCTTTTTCAAATTTTGGCACATTTTTGCTTAGTATATCTCTTCACAAAAATATCATTTACTACAATTTCATGAAATTGGTCATTGAGGAAGATTGTCTTTTCAAGATTCAAAGTGTTACATTGGATGAATGAGAAGTTAGTTGCACTAAACACAGCGCCTCCAAGCCCTTTGTTCATTGTCCAAGAATATGGACATCAAAGCCTTAAATAAAGGTTAAACTTGATGAAAAAAGATATGCCACAAAGTGTTGGTCAGATTAATTAATTTAAGTGTGCCCAAAATCAACCCTAAACTTTGTACATGAATCTATATATGTTGCACATTATTGGCAAGAATCCGCCGTGGGTTGATATTCAAAACACATCACATTGCAATGAAGCAGCAATGGGATGGAATTGCCAGCTCTAACTTGAGTTATAAAATCAGGTGTGAACCAGTTATACAGTGTATTTAATAGAAAATATTTTGTCACCCAATCACAAGTACCCCCTTGCAAAGACTTAGAGATGCAGACAGTAAGGGAGAGACCGAGAAAGAGAGTTTCACCTACATAGTGCGGAGTACAATAATTTTTTCTATTGCATTCATGGACTTGTTGACCAGTGTTTAAATCTTCCATATGACAATCGAGAACCAATGAGTTCATTGCTAGCTGGTGGAATTGGGGAAAACGATTGTTTGGGAAAAAAATTGGGAAAAAAAATAGTCCTATTTAGAGGAAAAAATAGAGGAAAAATTAATCCTATTTAGAGGAAAAAAATTGGACTCGGTACTACTTGAAAAATTTGTTCAATATGAGTATTAAAAAGAAAATAGCTAGTTAAACTCAAAAACATTTGGAACATTTGATTTAGGATTCACATTGTTCAATAAGGTGACTATGCATAAAAGTAATTAACCCATAAAGGACTAAACTTTGTTTTTTTGGTAATATAGCAAATTGGGGCAGTTCACTACAAATGGATTTTTTATTTTTTTATTTGAAACTTTCACAAAACATGTGCCCGAGGAATAGCTTTAAGGTACAACAATCTTCATAACTTTTGATTACAATAGTTAAAAAGTCATTGCATAGTATGGATTTTTTATTTTTTTATTTGAAACTTTCACAAAACATGTGCCTGAGGAATAGCTTTAAGGTACAACAATCTTCATAACTTTTGATTACAATAGTTAAAAAGTCATTGCATAGTATGTAATTTTCATTGTTCCTCGGGCAGCTTAGGCAGCTTAGAAAAAATCATTGTTTTAAGAAATAAAAATTTGAACTTGATTTCCAAAATTTATATGTACATGGAAAGCTTTTAACCATTCTAGTATGATTAACAAGATGAAAGTCATGAGGAGTTTTAGTTTGTAGGCACTTATAGAATCTCTACTTTGAAATAAACATTGAAGTCCCTTATTGAACTCAATTTTCAATATTTTTGAAATAAAATAAAATAATTGGATGTAGATTGTTTATTGCAATGTTGTAACCAATTGGATTGGAATTTTTCAATTCCATAACTAAATTACTAACAATTTTATTAGTATTTTAAATCATACTCTACCTCTTTCTACTCACTATTTTTTTCAAGCATAAATATGAAGTATTTTTTGTTGAAATTTTTTATATGTATTTCCAACTTAAATCATCAACATATTATAGAGAGTAACAAGTTGTAGGATCTACACATTTTTGTGTAAAAAGTTAAAGAGATGAACTCTAACCATTTAGGAAGAGTTAAAATTCAAGGGACTTGATCTTACAATTGATAAGGTTTCTTATTCTGGAATTTTAGGAGGGTGTACTTCAACAAGTTAACTAAATGATTCTATGTTTGGATTTGTTAATGAATAAGTAAATATGAAGATTTTAGCCTTGCTTTGGGCTTAAATACTTTGAAGTAGTTTGGGATCTAAAAACACCCTTTGACCGTTAGGGGGTAGCTAGATAGCATAATAATTTTGAAGTAAGAGGGCCATAAAGTGTTTGGGGGTCTAAAAGCATCTTTTGATGCAAAGGTACATTTTTCTTTCTAATTTCACCATCAATATACAAATACTATACATTTCAAGCACAGGGAGACTGACAAGGCGTATCCCAAGGGTTTTATATTTTGACATGAAGCTTTACCCCCCCCCCTCCAATTTTTTTTTAAAATATAATTCTTTTGGGGGGGTAAAGCTTCATGTGGAAATATAGCACCCCGGGGGTAACGCCTTGCCAGTCTTCATGTGAAGAAGTTGACACTTCTAGTGACCACTACATTTTAAATTAGAAAATTCATAACTAATTCCACGAAGCTCCAGAAATATGAAACATCTTTGGAGTTAGATGCTAATCTTTTGAGAAAAATTTACTAAAAATTATTTCAAGAAGTCTAACCTCTCCAAAATAATTTTCAACTCCTATGGACCTCCTACCTTAATGGTGTGGGTATCTTTCCATAGTGCCATGAGATTTGTCAAGTACTTTCAATTCACATGTTGGTTACATGCAAGACATAATCTAGTTCTAAACTATTTTGGAAGATTTATACAAGAATTGTTTTCCCCCCAACATATCGTATTAATAACCATGGTGGTGTTTATGGAATCATTGTATACTACAATTAGATAATGTTAGCACCTCAACAATAATTCTATCATTAGAAAAGAAATGAAGCCGTGGGAGGATTGTATTAGGACCATTCCCTAAGCTATGAACCAACACATAGCTAGTCAAAATATTAAATCATTAAAAATCATTATAATATATTACTTAAAATTATTATTATTCAAATCTTATTAAATATATAATTAAAATTTATTATCTGACATAACAATGTGCACACCACATCAACACCCTATGTTTTGAAAGATTTATATCAAGATATTCTATTTGTATTATTTTTTTAACATTGTTTTCTAGAAAGAAAATAAATATTCGATAGAATTGTGCCAATACTACCTCCACTTGCAATATTGAAGACCTAAGAATGTAGATCCCAACATGCTTTGAGTGAGCCAAGAACATAACCCTTTAAGTACTACGAAGCCTACATTAGGCCTCATATTTTTTACAACTTTTGAAGGGTTTACATGGAATTTTCTATTCATTCAAATAATTATTTTTTGAACCAACACATGCAATGTTCTTCAATCAAATTAATGATATAAAAGAATTTTCCATTTACATTAAAATTTCTACAATATCATCAATCAAATTGGTCAATTTAAAATCATGAATCCTCAATACCTAAAAGGATAACATTACATTGGAAGGGGCTTTTTCTCTCTCTCATCACTACAATGATTGAGGTATCTCCTTTCCCAAGATATTTGAAAATTCTTCAGTTTGAGACTAGGAGGTATAAATTTTACAATAAAAAATTCAATTTAAATGTGTACTTGCATCACATGTAAGAAAAGACAAAGGGACCCCAACAAATGTGAATAGTGTTATAAATT
Source organism: Rhytidiadelphus loreus (assembly GCA_947034895.1). Classification (NCBI taxonomy): domain Eukaryota; kingdom Viridiplantae; phylum Streptophyta; class Bryopsida; order Hypnales; family Hylocomiaceae; genus Rhytidiadelphus; species Rhytidiadelphus loreus. The sequence continues at coordinate 32,772,210 of OX344761.1, forward strand.
GAGGCCACATCATCATTGAGTGGTTCTTTCTTAGAGCATCCCCACCAATGGCTTCCCTATTCCTATCCGAATGATTTTCATCCGGATAGGGAAGAAAACTCTCCCACCAACATTTCTTATCTCTAGAAATTTAGGGAGGAAGAGTCTGAATTCCCTAAATGGGATGATGGATAGGGAACTCAAGTCGAGTAATCCCTAAACCACTTTCCACCTTTCCAACATGAGTTGTGCTTCGTTGATTCGTGGAAGTACTATTCATTTGGCCTTGTTACTATTTCTATGGTTCCCTTTTGACTTCTCCCTACCTCTATTTAGCAATAAGTTAAAAATTTAGGGATTGTTAGTGGGAGCTTGTCTTCCCTATCTCCATCTGTGATCCCCTTCATTCCGATAGAGACAAGGAAAGGGAAGACACTAGTGGGGATGCTCTTAGATATTCAGACTCTCTTGAAGTTCATTATTGGCACCTTTCTACAACTTGTGAATATTATTAACCCTTAAAGGATGAAGGTGTGACCTTGGAAATCATCCCTTTTCATTACCATGTGAATCGTGGGCTTTGAAAAAAGCAAAAGCACTCATTGGAAGTCAAACTATTGTAGAAGACCTCCCCCTTTTACAACAAAATGTTGAGGATGAATAGTTGCACTTCTATTCTACTACGAGGATTCCCTATCATCCATCTAACGCCAAAAGTCCTCCTCGATGTTTAAGGGTTAAGGTAGGAGGTCCATAAAGCACCCATTTAAGAATTGGAAATTAATTCAAGGAGGTTAGACTTCTTGAAAAAAAATTTAGTAAGTTTTCTTTGAAAGACAAATGGAATTGGCATCTAAACCAAGTTGTTCCATATTTTGGGGGAGCTTTGTGGAATCAATTATGAATTTTTGGAAGATAGTTGAAATGCACTAGTCACTAAAAGCATCCATTTCTTGAAATGTATACTACATGTATATTGTTGGTGCAATAAAAAAGAAAGATGTACAAACAATGTACATTTCAAGAGGTGAATGCTTTTAGAGCCGAAGCGCTTTTATGGACCTACTTACCTTAAGGTAGACCCCAAAACACAATGCACCACTAACCCCAAACCGCCATCGTCACTCTGATTACATCTCCAAAATCAATATGAGTACTTGCGTGGAAAAAACAATTTCAAAAACTCTACTAAATATTTTTTTGACCCTTTCTAACTTTTGCATGCACTATCCAAATGCGGCATTCTTTGGTGTGTTGGACCCTCCTTCGACTTGCCAATTCAAAAATGTGAAAATTCAACCAAACTAATAATAGTAACTAACTAGACACAATACCCCAAAGTGGTGGTTTTGGAAGGGAGTGCCCACCTCCTTACAGCATTTGAAACGGATTGCGAACAAAATCATAGTTATCACACGAACTAAGGTAAACCTGCCTATCACATACAAACCACCCATGACAAACACCCAAGGAACTATCCATTAGAGTCTTATATCAACCCATGACAAACTTTTTCTAATAAATGGGGTTGGGACTACATTAGGTTTGATTTGTGGCCATAATTCGTGCCTTGGGAGATGGTCATGAAGTTACTAGTGATTGTTAGAGGACACTTACACCTTTCTAGTGTAAACTCATCATTAATTTATTTTTTATCCCTTCACGTCATGGCCATGTTAGGAAATCTTGTAGCCATGTTAAAAAATGTTGTGATTGCTTTAGGTGGTAATATGATCATTATGAAAACACTTTTTATTGACTTGGGGTAGTCTACAAACTCTTTTGGACCAATTGGACAATACACTTCAAAAATTCATAACAAAATCATACTTTGTTCAAAAATGAAGTTTCAGTTGCTTCCTTCATTTCTCACATTTGTCTTTGTATGGATAAAAATCTGAATTTTTTTGCGAATGGCAACAGAACAAACCACTCATTCTACATGTCAGAGGCAAGTTTACCTTACTAATGTTACCATTTTTTTTTTTCATTTTTTTTTCTCATGACGGAGTTCCGAAAAAGCCTAACAGACAATACTGTATGCAATGGCCAATGGACCAATTCCAGCTACTAACTTATTAGTGGGTGGTAGATCAGCCACTTGATGTGGACTGAGAGAGAATGAAGCATTTCAAGATTATATCCAAACTTTCAAAGTGTCCAACTCGCATCCCTCGTACTCCCTCAACAACTTTTTTGTCTTTTGTTTTTTATTTTATTTTATTCTTGGAACACATAGACTATTTCCATTGACTAAAGTGAAGGCACCCAAAAGCGTCCTTGGACCTATTCTTGTACCTTAGACTGCCTCTCAATGTATCCCTAGACTTTAGTTAATGTGTCCTTCAAATACTTGCCTCTGATTCGCTGGCGCTTTTGAAGGACACATATTTAGCTGTGATTTGCTAACTACTGATTTTGGTAGATTTTGGTTTAGGGTCCCACCTGTGTGCCAGTTTCAGTGGTGTAGGGAGCCGGCACTTTGAAAAATCATAGAAATTACATACCACATCCAAAAAAACTATTTGTTTTTTTGAATATTCATGATTTTCACTTGCTAGTACTAGAAAAATATCATTTTCAGGAAAAGTTGTCTCCAGCTATGCTGAATTTCTTATATTGACAGTTTTAGGTGCTTCCACTTTAGGGTAGCTGCTTTTTATGTTTTGGTTTTTGAAACAGTGTGAGCATTTTAATAAACCTGCACAACATTCGAAGCAAATACTGCAGCTGATGAAACCGACCCATTGCAGGCGAAAGACGCCTTGCGTATTTAAGTTAATACCCAACCACTTTTGTTGTCGTTATTGTTGTTAAGTTATTGTTTGCAAACCTAGTCTAACCAACCACTTCAATCTTTTGAAATGTCCACTGAGTTAGTGCAGAAATATTGATTTGAATGAAAGAATCGCAGATTAATAAGCTCACTGACCTCCTCAAATCCCTCGCTCCCTCTTCAAATTTAAAAAAAAAATTAGATTTTGGAATGAAGTTAGAGTAGCAATCAATAATTATTAATATTGTTTTGCAGTTGAAGTAGTTGATGAAAGGTAGTTACAGTATAATTACCTGTTGTTTTAAAATAATTAAAAAAAGGACAGTGGTGATTAAGTCAATGAAAAAGACACTCGCTCCGGATTAATAATATCGTGGTTTAATACATAAAAAGCTACTTAGGGCAATAGATGTATGAATGCCAGATTTCGGCATCTGACCATTTTGAGACACCTAAAAACAGGCACACCTCAACATCGTACCCCAACAACATTAGGGACACAGCAATGGATGACTAGTTCAACATTCCAAAAATATGAGGTGTATTTTATCTTAATTGCAATTTAAAAAAGACTTCATTATTTGGTGATCACTTTTTTTTTTCTTTTTTCTTGAAACACAGGGACAATTTCCATTTTTGGTGATCACTTTCAAACGCGTAAGAATAATAGAAAAGGATTAGGGCATGAGAAGGTTGAAGTTTGTCCTCAACTAAATTTTGGCAATTAAATCTATGGGGATGAGCTAGTCAATATGGAAATAATCCTTTTTGATAGTGTGAATTGTCTACTTAACCTCCAAACGTTTTAGACTATGTTTTCAACAAAAATACTCCAAAACTGCAATTCATAGTACAAGTGTCAAATTTTAGAAAAAAAACTTTTCAGGACACATGTAACCATGAAATCTTGTAATATGCTAGTTTGAGAAGATATGGAAAAAATTTCAGAAGTTTTCATCGTGTAGATTGCAAGACATTAGCGTTTGAATGGACAGAAATCCTTTTTTTGGCCCCGTGAAAGTGTGAAAAAATAGGCAACTACACTTCACAAGGTCACTTTTGTATGAAAAAATGTCTATGTTGGTGGTGCTTCTTTGGGTTCATTCTTAAAGGCAAGCTGGTTATGTGATTAAAAAAATTCAGATCATTTGGAATTGTACAACATATAAGAAAAAAATAGTAAGTAGAAAGAAGTAGAGAATGATTCAAAATACTAAATTGTTAAGAATTTAGTTATGAAATTGAAAAATGCCGATCCCAATTTTTGTAATGTTGTAATAAACAATCTACATCTTATGATTTTTTTTTTTTTTCAAGAAATCTTGAAAATTGAGTTAAATAAAGGACTTCAAAGTTTATTTTAGAGTGGAGAATCTATAACTATCTGCAAACTAAAACTCCTCATAACTTTCATCTCATTAATAAAAATGGAATTATTCAAAGCTTTTCACATATGTATAAATCTAAAAAACCAATTTCAAATGTTTAAAATAAAAAATAAAAAATTTCATTTGTAGTGAGTTGCCCAAAATTGCTATGTTGCCAAAAAACACCAAAGCACTCATTGGAGGCCAAATTATTGTGCAAGACCTCCCCTTCTAGCACAAATTGCCAAGGAGATGGACTTATGCACTTCTATCTTTACATATATGGAAGGATTCTATGTCATCCATTAGATAACTCTAGTCTGCAGTATCCTTACATGGATAATCCCTAAAGGATAATTTTCTATTGAACGGACAATTGAAAATCTAGGTAGGTTCCTATGAAGTCAAATTTGGTTGGATGTTCATGAAATTTTGACACAAGGTGTGAACATATACCCCTTTTAGTGGGAATTTAATTTATTTTTTGATTGTGCACTCGGATCAAAAGTTATGCTACCCTAAACTAGCCTAAACTAGACTAAACTAGCCTAAACTTTTCTAATAGCTTGGTTAACTTCAAGCAACTTTTGCAAAGCTCCTCCTTTACTCTTGAAATTTCGCAAGTATGTAACTTACATGATTGAAGATGCAATGTAAAAAAAAAAACCATGTGTAGTGTAAAAAACTCACTCTAGGAGAAGTTAAAGGCTGATGCCCCTGTCAAGCAAGGTTAAAAAAAACCTTTGTTTTTTAAACTTCAAACATTATAATCTTTCAATCTGTGCGGTCACAATTTCTGAATTTTTTTTGCCACACATTCCCATAGCAGTCTAGGAAAACTTTGTACAGTTGAATTTCGAAAGACAAAAAACAACAACTTTTTTTCATTTTTTTGGTGTGCAAAATATGCCTCCATGCTTTAGAGGTTAAGCTAAGTGTTAGGGTGCTCCAATTCAACAGCCACAGAAAACTACCAACATCTGCATCTTAATGAAGTTACTCCACAACACAAAATGCTTGAAAGTTATTCACTTGAAGGGGAAAAAAGCACGCCTTTTTGGACATCGACAATTATCCTCAAATTAAAGTTGTCACACCACCTGAAAAAAAAAAAAAAAAAAAACTTCTCTCCTCTTGCTCACCCAATTGAAGTCGACCTCACCCACCGCCGGGCGGGGGCTCTCATCAAAGAGAACTTGAATTGATTTATACGCTTTGCACATTGAAGCCGTTATAGGAGAGGGCTCGAAAACAGTTCGGGCATTAAGAATTGCCCATACAAAGGTATTTAAAATCATGCACATAGTTCTTAATATAGAGCAATCTGTGAATGGTGGTAAATGAGGCTTATATGTGCATGGTTCAAGAATACTGAGGCAATGAAATATAAGAGTGTGACATTTCATTTTATACCTTAAGTAATTTTTGAGTTATTATAAGACAGAATGAATGCACAAAAAATAATGCATTAAAGTTTTATTAGCAGTAGCCAATGAATGTTCAAATCTGTACAACTTTTTTCTAGAAAAATGGTGCTCTTTGTTGGCTATGTGCATGGGCTGATTTTGAATTCACATGCATGATCATTCACTATGACTTCCACCATTTTCAGCATGTTGTTAAACAAGTCTTGGACTAACTTGGTTGGTTCATAGCTTCATCAGGTGCTATTATTGATGCACCCTCTGAGCAACTTTGCCTCCCTAGTGCACCTTCACTTCATAAAATCATAAGTAATTGAAACCAAGGTACAAAATTCTGGAAAAATAAGGCCTCCTACAGTCTGTAATTTGCCTTCCTATGAAAATTATCCCCATATTTTTTTAGTTCTTACATTTGTGTATAGACCTTCATTTCTTGTTAGATGGTCCATTTCTGAGCCTCTTACCTTACAGTTCATTTCGTTTGCGTTCTCCTGAATTGAACACACTTGTAATCATAAAATATTGGTGATGCGCACCCCCCCCCCTCGGGACCCCGGGCCCGCCTGTCCCGGGAGAACCTGGGGGGAGCCCTCTGCCGGCACCCAGAGAGAGAAATCATGAAGAGAGGGTGTCATATGTGCGTTCCAATGACTGAGAGGGGAAGCAGGATCCGCCTTCAAAGCCAAGCATGTTACTTCTTGAAAAGTTTTTGTTGTTGAAATTGTTTTTTGTTGCAGAGAATGAGGTGGTGCATGATGCTTGTCATATGCAATGTTCAACATGATGACGTTGAAAAGAAAAAAAAAGAAAAAAGTTGGTCCGGTGCACACACGATTCTTTTTTTAGAAAATATCAGTTGGTTGGTGCATGAACTTTTTGTATGTCCAACAATATGTATGTAAGGATGTAAGAGCATCCTCTGTCGTAACGGTATTAATATTGGTCCTCTAAGGGATATTTCCCATTCTTGACCACTTCAGCAATTCCACGTGTCTGCAGCAGGTAGGTTTTTTGTTAGTGAGGGAAATTTTGTAGTGTGCAGAAATGGAGTTTGGAAAGGTTTCTGTAATTTTCTAGATTTTTATTTTTCTCAAAAAATAATTACTATGAATTTTTGAGTGGAAGATTCCATTCCTCCTACTCTGGTCATATAGATCTTCCTATTTCCCATCAAGGGTTGGTTGCAAAATTCACAAGGATTGGTTGCAATATTGGGAGTCTTGTAGAACAATCACAGCGTACCACAATTGCACCATAATTAATCGTTGTTCATTTCTTCATATGTGGAAAGAGAGTAGCCTATATTGTCAAAATGGGGAGGTTACTTGGAATGGTATTTCTCCCTTAAGGTTGGGCAAAGACGAATTTTCCTTGAGGTTGATTCCACAAAATTTCATCCCCTTTTGGATTGAAGGCCATCCTTAAGTACTCGTTAAGGTAACTACACCTAAAATTGTATGCTTCCTAAAATTACACACTAGAGATCATGATTTGCCTGAAATGTACTCCCACTATTTGTGAGACTTTATGATTGCTTTCATAAACACCTATTTTCGACACTTTGAAAATTCGTAGTTTATTCACATGGTGTCCAAAGAATGCCATTCTAAGAGAATCTAGAATCCCCTTTTCACTACCAACATGACCCCACAAAAAAAAATTCAACATAATAATGGGAACCATGTTGAATTGCTTATTTTTGCTATTTTAGGTGTAGTTATTTTAGAATAAGATTATAATGGGGGTCAAATCTTTCATATGTAAAGGCCTTGAGGTCAAGAAGCTGAGTCAATTCAATAAAATCTAGAAAAGTGAGAGAGAGAGAAGGGCTGAAATTTTCAAAGCCGCTTTATACCTAGAGGCCAGGCCAATTTTCCTTGAGGCTAATTGCATAAAATCCAACAAATTTGATTTGTTGAAAAAAATAATATATTTTATGAAAAAATGTTTCTCTAATTGAAATTTGACATTGGCCCCTAGGCCAAGAATTGGTCTTTCATTTTTTGTGCACCCAATCAATAAGAGAGTTTGGGCCATGTCAAATCATGTCTTTTTTTAATAAAAAATTCATTCTACAAAATTAGCCCGGACTCTAGGTGTATAGGGGTTGGGACCGGTTTCAACCTTCAGACCAATCACAAGTGAGGATTTTGGGCCTATTACGTAGAAAATTGGTCTCGCCTCCAGGTATAAAGCGACCCTAAATGTATTTTGTAACTCTTGAATGGTATATATAAAAAGAGGTCTTTAACTCCTAAACATTTAGATCCTTCTCCAAAATTTAAGATTTGAGAAAAATCATCATAAAGTAGTATTTTGAAGAATATTTTGGAATTCATATACAAATAAAAATTGTAGATTTCGAGTTTTAGACTCCATCTGTATGGTTGGATTCACCACTGCTATTACCAATAACTTTTCTTTTTAATTTCAAAGGAAAATTTCAAATTCCTTCTAAATTTGATTTCAAGCAAAATATTATCATTTTTGTGTACAATTTGTTGGAATGGCTTTGAAACAAGTCTCTCTTCACATGAGAATTTTTTGAAATTTTTAAGTTCTTTAAATCTATTACCTTAATTTTGCAAATCTAATTTTGAACTATTATCAATGCAATTATGAGTAGGTCAACCACTTGATATACTTTCACATTTGTAATTTTAGAAAAACATATACACTAATAATACCAAATCCAACTATTAGATAGGACAACGACAACTTGATAAAGTATGTCTACAAATTAGGACGACTTTCATCTAAGTAATAATGAGAATGAAACTTTAGTTCCAATTTGTTTGTTGTCTAGAAACTGGACGTCAAAGAGCTTTAGGGTTAAATAGTGCAAGCATTTAAAATTGATCCTAGGAAAGGTCCATAAACAATGCATGTAGTTGCTGAAATGGGCTACATTTGGCCACATTTAGAGTGTTAATGGACAAATTTTGCTTTAGTAACCATGATTTGTCAAAACCTCTATAATTTATGATCTTCTAATCATAATCATTTTCCGTAATTTGTCATTTTTCCTTTTAATGTTTTTTTTGGTAGAGTCAAGTTGTTTCAATTTAGTTGTGAAAAGACAAGTTGTCAAATAGTTTACAGTAATATAAAAAGGGCTTATAAATTAGATTTGAACTAGGTCAATTGGGCAAGTTTGGAAATGTGGCAATTTGGCTAGGTGTCTTTTAGGATCAAAGCTTAGACTAGTCGTCGTGCAACTTTTCAAGAAGCTATATAGTTAGATCCATTGGACTTAAGTTTTTCGTTAATATCAATGTCTATTTTTTGTATATGGCTCATTGGTGTTTTGTACTTGTATATTCCTTCAATCAATTTCTCTTTTAGAAATTTAAGTATTGTCATTATGATTGTATATGTGCAATTTGCCTTGTGTGAGATGGCTGAAATTGTATTTGTGTTAGTACTTTGTGGATCCGTAGATCCCTATTGTTATACAAATCATCAATTATTTGTTTATGCCACTAGCTTGTGAGAAGTCTAGGAGAGCATTTTTTTTTAAATTGACCGCTGGCAAGTAAAATTGGCAAATTGACTTGGCAAATCAAGTTGTCAATTTTACAAATGGCAAAGTCCAGGAGGGACTTAGAAGTGAAGCTACCTAGTTGACGGCTGAGTCGGGTAGCATGGAAATTGATAAACTATTGGAATGATTGAAGAAGATTGAAATTATATTTATAGACTGGGTAGGACTAATAAGTAGACTTGTTGGATGGACAAAGGAGTCGGGCAAGCATAGAAGTCAAATTGGCAATAAGATAAGTAGTTTACTATTTAAAAGTGGTTGAAGAAGAAATTAAATTGAATGTATTAAATGGACATTTTCTTTATTTAAATTGCATGTGTGTGTATGTATGTGTTGATATTATTGAATTATTGTTGTGTGAGTTGTAATTGAGCGATTAGCCTAGAATTTGTCTGTAGCAAATTGTAGTGTTTGATGATTTATAGAAATTAGCAAATTGTTAGGCTTGTAGATCATTGAGTCTAGTTGAAAGAGGTTAAAAACCAAGCTAGTTGTACTTGAGAACCGTCTAGCAGGTTATTAGACTTAGCAATAGATTAATGAATCAATTCTAACAATTTGATAATTTGTGGTGAGTTGGATTGTATTGTTACTAAAAGAAAAATTGTTAGTTATAAATTGGTCCAATTCACTTGTGGCATTGTCAACAAATCTTGTGATTGCGTCCAATTGACTAGTGATTTAGAAATCAAGGGAGTTCAATTCAATTTATTGTATAATCGGGCAATATATTGTGTAGTGTCCAATTGTCAATATCAAGTAGATTAAATTAAAGCATCTTGAAATTAATTGAAAAATAAATAAATAATTTTCCTATTATAATCTATTTTTAAAGTGACCTTAGATACTTAGAAGATAGACGAATAGACTTGGGGGGGTCATTTAGAGTGTCCATTAGAAACCACTTGCGAACAAAACTTTGGACCCCCTATATACTTTTTGAATTTTAAATAAAACAAAATTAAAAAAATATGAATAGATTTTCCTACTTTGAAACTTTATGTTTTGAATTATTGATATTTTTATTTGTTAATAATAATTAGTTACAAATTTTTGAAGTAAAAAGATACACTATAGAACTGAAAAATAACTTTCACACCCCTATATTATATAAGAAAAAATAGTCTAAAAAATGAACAAAAAATTCCTAAAAATAATTCATTATTGAAAGCTCATTTTGAGTTAAATATTGACTCAATGGTCATCTAAATGTGTCCTCTATAATTATTTGAGTTGAAAAACATGCCATTTTAGTTCATTTTCAACCTCTTCTAGAAATCATTTCATATTTTATTCGAGTTGGAAATTTTGGCAATAGAAAGCTATAGTCATTATTAAACAATGTTCAAAATTTTAGGTTGAAATTATATTTTATTAGAAAACACTTGTTTGCACATGGTTTGTTATAGTAGAACTAAGTGCACCCCCCGAGCGAATAGACCTTTTCCAAAGAATCCCTATACTAATAACCTTGGGTTTTGACTTTAGAATAAGAAAAAATCCAAGTTACAGACCTTTACCTTGCTTTTGAAGCGGTTGTCCAATGTCTAAATTTAGTACCTATTCAAAGTTTTGGGATGCGCTTTTAATGATACAATTTTCTAGTTCTAATTATATATCATTCCAAAGTTACAAAATACATTTAGAGGGCCAATATATTGTTAAGACAAAAGATGCTTTAATTTGCATAAGATTTGTATGAGAATCTTTGGAAAAAAATTCAAAAACTTTGACCAAGTAGATTGTAAAATTGTTAGTGTTCAAAGGGAAAAAAAAGACTCTTTTTTTGCACCTAGCTATAGGTTTTGAAACTTTGAATTTTACTTATTGTAAAGGTTTTGCACTATGGTGTTTGGAGTTGGAGAATTGACTTTCAAAAGGTCTTTGGGGTGGATAATTGAGTTTTATGTTATTTATTTTAAATTTTTGTTATTAAAAAAGCTTAATTTTTGTTCTTTAGAAAATTGTTGAGTAGAAATTGGTACAAAATGGAAAGAAAAACAAAATCATCAATAGTTCTAAAATTGAATTGAAACAAGTCAACCCTCATAGTGAGATTGCTCAAAAAGCACTAGAAATTATTTTGCTTTAGAAAGTTGTAAAATTGAGTTAAAAAAATGAATCCTAGAAGTTGATTTTTCATAATTTGCTATGATTGTCCTCAAGAGAAGACTCTTGTAACATTCACACCACTAATTCAAATAGAATGAATCAAAGCTAAATGAAGTGAGATGCAAATGGTTGCACAATTTAAAAAGACATAACGAATTAGTTTTAACTTTCAAAGTAAAGTCTGTTAAAGACTGATCTAAGTGTAATTCAACTTCTACTACATACATACCATTTTCTATGTATATAATGAAAGCAAGAGACTAATTAAGTTGAAAGGAATTTTTTTTAAAGGAATTCCAAAATCTTTTTACAAAGCCACCACCTCCATATTATTATAAATGAACCAATCATTACCAATCTTCAACTCCTCCATGTTCTTATTGTCCTTCTATTTTTCATCATTTGGATACCATGTTTGTTCATTTTTCATCCAAAAATAGAAATCAACATTCTTGATGGACAATTTTGAGTGTAGGAACCAGTGATTTTTTTTCAATATAAGGAAATCTAGATTAGGGCTCCAAGTGAGTAGTGAGTGATTGAAGTTAGGCACCCTAGAAAAAAAATTTGGTGCAAAATTTGGCTCCAAGTTAAGAATGAATGTGAGTAATATGGCACCAAAGCTAAACCTAAGTAAATATCTCTTGGCAATTTTGCAAAATAGGTTGACAAAGTTTTGAAGAGTGGTGCAAAATGAATTAGGAAGACTGCAACTCACAAGTAGAAAAATTCCATTTTTTGATTACATGGCAACATCAAAATGAAATTTCCACAACTCTAAAGATTGATATGCTCTCTACAACAAAAATGCAACCTCAAAGATTGCAATTGCTAAGAAAAATCAAGCAAAATTCATTTTTAATTTCTTACTAAGAGACAAAAAAAACATGGCGATATGACACATGCGGCTACAATCTCTATTAATCTTACCAATGTTGATGTAATTTAGGCTACACCAAATGAAAGTTGTTGAATCAACCATTCTATAGGTGGCAACAAGGTTGCATACTTCTAGATTCATTATGGAGGGAGTGGCTGCAAGGGTGTCATCAAAAATCTGAATCTGGCTTTTTTAAACTTTTTTATCACCAAATTTTTCTAAAGGCTTGGTGCAAGAGATATTTTTTTGGCGCTTTTAGGCTGTTTATCGCCTAAAAAAAACCCTGGTAGGAACTTGATCATTAACAAATGACTTCATATTTCTCCAACGTGGAGACTAAATCACTTGAGTTACATATTTTGTTGGTTGAGTGGCTCTAAAAACATAACATTATTTAGCACTTGAGGCAATAGTCTCCCCTTCATATAAAAAAGAGATGTAACAATCAACAATTGTCAAAGGTTGAAATTCAACAAGCACTTGAATTAGAGTAGGTGAACCATGTTGTTAAAGAACATGTTATACAAAACTCTAAGATAAATCAACTTATGACATGCAAAAGATCCATCCTAGATACCCAAGGAATGATCAATCAAAATCTTGCACCAAATGAACAAACGATTACAAACTTTTTTCAATGAATGAGACTTGGGCTACATTAGGTTGAGTTAGTGACCACAATAAATGTCTTAGGTGATAGTCATGGAGTGATTAGTGACTACAATAGGAACTCCCACGCTTTGAATATAAATTCATCACATGAATTGCTTTCATGTTTCAACCACCTTAGGAAATATTGTGATTGCTTTAGGTGAGTAAGATGACCATTATGATTATACTTTTTTGTTGGTTTGGGGGTTGTCTAGAGACTCTTTTGGGCCAATTGGACAACGCACTTCAAAATTTCATATTTTGTCAAAAAATCAAAATTTCTATTGCCTTCTCCAATTCTCACATTTGCCTTTATGTAGAATTCTTAAAAAAAATCAAAAATGCTAATAGTTCAAACCAGTCATTTTGCCTATCATAGGTTGGTTTACCTTATAGTGAATGAGTATTGACAACAACATAAATTTTCATCTACACTAATTATTTTCTTGATATTTGTAAATAACATATTTTTTTGGCTCTATGAATCCCAAAGACACCTTGCTAGCATTGTTGAGAAATTATAATGTGAGTATTTGACACAACAAGGCTACCAATATTGGCAAATTTTGTATGAGATTTTTTTATTTGGGCAATTGCAATGTAGTTATTGCAATGTATTACAAATTTTTGAAAATTCAATTAAGAAGAAATTGTCTATATAATTTCATTTTTCTTCTTGAATCCCTACCAACCTATAACTATACAATTTTATGGTAGAAATCTATAAAAATTTGCCAAAAATTGAGCATTTGCAAATTGAGTGTGCCTCTCTATTGTTCATCAATGTAAGTTACCTTTAAAGGTCCTTGAAGTAGTTCAAATTTCCCAAAATGTGAAGTTGTGGTGTAAACTACAACTTCAAACAATATTCTAATGATGTGAATTTTAGTTAAAAGTCATAAACTTTGACCTATAGATCATATCTACATTGATGTAATTTAAAACCAAAGATTTAGATTCTTTCTAAAATTGATTACAAATTGAATATTAGTTATTTTTTCAAGAAATGCTATTCTTATGAATATAAAATGTACAATTCTAACTACAATGGTTTTTAAAGATTTTGATTTCATGTGTTTATTACATTGTTTTGGAGAGGTCTATTTTTATTTCTAAAATTGAAAATTTGAAGTAAAATGTTCTTCTATATGAGAAACTATAGAATATTTGCAAAAAAATTAGTGTGTTAAAAAAATTGTAATGTTCAAATCTTATGCTAGTTAGAATCTGAAAAATTTGAGATAGATGAAATTGGACATTTTCATTGTAGAAAATGCCATCTAAAAGGATTGAAGATAGCACTAAATGGCCCAATTGGGCTTTCAAGGGATAAATAATGTTGAAATGCTATTTTTTACTTTTAGAAAACACCACCACCTTAGACTCAACTTCAACTCGAGCCAATGATGAATTGTGGTACCCAAATGTTGTGTGGGCACAAACTAACTAAGATTGTTATTGGAACTTATTGATTCATTTGGAGATGACTCTCAAGTTTTCTATTAATTTTGTCAATGATATTTATATCGAAGATGATTTATCTAGATTGAATTATGAAACTTTGGTTGGCATTGGCGTCAACATTTTTTTTCTTTTTGCATGTATGTTTGTATATTTGCTACGTCTTTTCTTTTGTTGACGCTAAATTTTTTTTTAAAGATAAATAAGTTTAAAAATCAATATCCATTCCTTGCAACACAATCATCAACAATTGTGGATTCAAGATTTGATTTTTTGGGTGTAGTGATCTCAATCCAAGCATCAACATCATATTTCAAAACATACAAACTAAATTCCTCCTCATCTACTTATCCTTGAATTTTGAAGTTGAACTACACCCACATAAAGTAGTGGGAAAATAATAAAACTCTCTACCTTTAAGCACATACAAATCACACAAATGATAAAGAATTCGAGTCTCAAAACTTTTTATACATTTTTTGATCGAAGATGTGACGAGATACCATGATTACACTTTTCATTTTTTTACATCTTTAGCCATCCAAAATCTTGACCCCAAAGTGACCATTTTTTGTGTTTTGATGGCTTGAAATTCTAGAGTTTCTTTTAGGATTTCAAATATTGTAACTTTTATAAATGAGTGCCATGTGCCCTAATAATAAGACACACAAGTGCAATTAAGGGTCGGGGTGAACTACCCCCCTTGCCTCATCCCCCTAGTCATTGCAAAGGTGCATGTACCCCCCTTTATTTTGAGCTTGATTAAACCTACATTCTTCACCTCTCCTAGATTATTTGGGGCCTCCGATTACAAATATGAATTCAAAACTTGCAAATTTTATCAAGCGTGGCAAATAAAAAATGATTTTAGTGATTTCCCTCGGGGACGAGTGAGGGGGGTGGTTCACCCCGGCCCATTCAAGTCCCAATGGTGACATTGTTTTAACTTAGTTTCTATGTTTCCGCAACTCCGTCCTCGCTAGCTCCAACCAAAGAGATGACATGGAAAAAAAAGGATGCTGCCTGGCAGGAGTTCCTCAATTCCAACCTCAATAGCAAAGAAGTGTGATCTCAACATTTGTGTAAATTTGTGACAACTTTGCAACGGGCACACCTTGGTGAAAGGCAGAGTTCAGTTGTGAAAGCCAAAGGGGTTGAAATTTGAGGGGTGATTGCAACAATGGGCTTGTTCCCTACTCAATTGATCAAGTCCTTTGTTATGATTCATTGTAAGATAGTACATTCCTTTGTCGAGATTGAGGTGGTTATGCATACCAACTGCATGAGAAGTACGATGAGCACTCGGAAACGAAGATTCGTTCACATTCGGTCGGGACATATTAGGGACACTTTACACCTAGAGGCGGGGCCAATTTCCCTTGAGTCCGATTGCACAAAATTTCAGCCCCTTTTGGGCTGAAGACTGGTCTCAATCAACTACTCATTAGAATAAGATTATAATGAGGGCCAATTTTCCCATTTGTAAGGGCCTTGAGGCCAAGAAGCTTGGCCAATTTAATAAAACCTAGAAAAGAGAGAGAGAGAGGGGTTGAAATTTTTAGAGTCGCTTTACACCTAGGGGCCTGGTCAATTCACCTTGAGTCCAATGGATCTGATGTATTGAAAAAAAATAGTATTTTACAAAAAAATAAAAAATAAAAATCTAACATTGGTCCCGAGGTCAACAATTGTCCTCCCATTTTTAATTGCACCCAATTCAACTTGGGCCATGTCAGATCATGTCTTTTTTTTAACAAAAAAATCATTCTAACCAATTGACCCGAACTGTAGGTGTAAAACGGCCCTTTTATGTTAGTACAGCATTCAATCAGTTCAATTTCAGAACTTCCAACTGATAATTCAGGTATTTAAGTGGGGTTGTAGTTTCTAATATGACCACATTGAGGGGTGAGGAAATATTTATTGGTTTATTTATCTTCATGTGGAGAGAAGCTAGTTGGTACTTTTCAAAAGTATTAAGAAGTGAAATCATGTTTTTCTGATGAAGCATGAATTAGTTATGAAAATCTGAAAATCTATGCCCTAATTAAAGTCTAGAAGTGTCACTAGGTCACACCCAAAAGATGCACCCAAAAGATGCAGGCCCCTGCACCTCAAGAAAATTCAAGATTATTGATGTATTTTGCAAAAATTGAGGCCCTTGTCCCATGCTATCATTTTGAATTTCACAAGAAAATCATTAGTATTAATTTCCGTTGTCAATCTCAAAATTGACCCCTCCCAATGCCATTAATACTAAAATGGTATAATGTATATGATACGTGATATATTAATATGATACGATGTACACATTTGGGTATTGATATGGGATACAATATCAACATCCCATAACAATTATAGTCACAACAATGGTAAAAAATATATAAATATGGAAGAGGGGCTATAAAATGTATTTTAATTCATTGAATCATTTCAAAATGAATGAATGAATTGGGAGAATGTACTTTTTGTTACACAAAAGGCACAATGTGCTCAAAAGACACAACACATTTATGTGCCACTAGGTCACAACGTGTTCTTTAACCCCTCATCGCCTGAGGGGACGAAAAGTGTCCTCATGTATAATTCAAAGCGCTGTAACTTTTGCATCCAATATCCAAATTCAATCAAACTTGTTGGTAAAGTTGCGCTCTCTCTTCTAGTTTGTGTGGTAAAATTTTCAGATCAATCCAAGATTTACTAATTAAATGGGAGCCAATCAAAGTTCACAGGTTCAATTTGAATTCACCAAACTGCATTTGATGGCTGAAACTTGGGGGGGGGGGGTATCTCCTTCATACAATGTTCGTTTTCAATAAAAATTTGTTGGGTTATGTTCTCCTTTTAGTCTAGTTATTGTGGTAAAATTTTCATGTCAATACAAGCTTCTTTGAATGTTTGGGAGCAATTCAAAATTTAAAATCCAGCCATTTTTGGATTACAGTGAAATTCGGCTTCATACAGTGTCCATTTTCAATAATTTATTTTGAGAAAGTTGCGCATACTAGTCTAGTTTGTGTGGCTAAAATTTCACATGAATCCAAAAAGTAATGAATGACTGAGATGCTTTTTAGTGGAGGAGGTTTAGCCTTACATGGTGTTTTCTGTAACTTTTCATGCTATTTTTTGACATTTCAAATCTGTTTTGCAGACACATTGAGTCAATTGAATGATATTTATTTTCACCAATGTGTTTATATGTTGATTTTGAATCACTTTATAGTCTCAAGTTTTTTCATTAGAGTAGGTTTAGAAGTCGAATTTCACCTCCAATTGTGTTTTTTGGAAAATTTCAGCATCTTTTTTTTACACTAAAACATTATAATCTTTCAATCCATGTGGTCAAATGTCTTCAAATTTTTTCTATGTCATCTACAACATGTTCACTACAATATTGTATGGTTAGGATTTCTATAACTTAGTGACATCCAAATTTACAACACTTCAAAAGCAACGTTGTTTTTGACCTCATTTGGACTTCAGGCGATGAGGGGTTAACAATTACAACGTTCGAGTCTAAAAATGGTCATATTCTTTGATAGTTTTGCATTGGAAAAAGTACATGATCCCATTGTGGCCTTTCTTAAGTTATTACTTGTATATCCCAAAAGTGTTACAATTACATCCCTAAAATGTCTATGATGTCATTCCCACATGGCACATTTAAAATTAGTACATGTAGAACCTCTCTTAGTGCATAAAACCAAGACTGTGCACTAAGAGAAATTTATGCATTTAGAGAGAGGTAATAATGGGCACCTAATAGATGTGAACTTCCAACACTACATTTTTTACAAATGTACTTTAAATTGGGGTTTTCAAATTTCGATTGGATTTTTTTTCCTCCACTAATTCACAATGGACACTAAAACACCCATTCTCTGTGTGATTATGGGGTTAGCCATTCCATCTCGTGAGTTTTTAATATTATTTTTTTGAACATGTAATCCATAAATCACTTTTTACAAGAGTGATGAAAATATTTACACCCGTGGGCATTGATGAAACATGTAAGATATGAATAAAACATCATCCTTTCATCCCAAAAGTGTGTACGTACATCCTGAAGAGGGATACGGTCCGAAGAATGCTACATATATATTCCATGAATTAAAAGTAATATCGATACCCCTAAACTTACTAAATATTATAGCTTCCTAATAGCTTGGTCAACTTTCTCCCTAATAATAAACTGAAGTGCAAAGAACAATTAGGCAAATCCAAAAACAACATATTAAAATTGGACAATTTTAAAATATCAATAAAATAATTTAGGCATTCATGCATCTAAGTTGTTCATACAAATTTTGGATGGTTGCTTGCTACTTTCATCCAACGTGTATGCATTTACCTGAACCCTTGTCTTGATTTCCAACCACTAGATTCTCTTCCTTATGTGTTAGGATTTCCTTAAGTGTAAGGGTTTGCAATGTGTGAGAGAAATACGCTTTGTTTTTAACCCTTTAGGGCCGAGCATGCCAAATTTGGTCGTTTTAAATTGAATTTTGGAAATTAAAACACTTTCTTAACCTCATTTGACTATGAGGTGTAAATGAGATGTGAGGGCACGGGAATTTCGCTTCCAATGAGCCATTGGCCATCAAATTTGGAGCAATAATGAGTTATCTTTGGCAATTTGAAGTTGGGATTTCTAAAGTTTCAAAATACACTGTGGGACATGTTTCTCTATCAAATTTATTTGTATATAACGAAAGGGAGCATGAAAATTTCACCATAATGTTCATTATAATTTTTCCTATTTTCTATAAAAATTTCATCGTAAAGTGAGCTCTTTTGTAATTACTACGATTTTTCAAAGATAGAAACTCTAGAAAATCTTATAAATTTCATTTTTTTCCCAAAAAATAGTAAAAATTCAGATATGATAGAAGACATGAATGGTTATTTGTGAAAAATAATAACTTAAATTAAATGATAAAATTTTGATATGAAAATTTGATTCCAAAAGAATTCAAGAGTTTGCTTGGGGCTCCTTAGGCCCTAAAGGGTTAAGAGATTGTACTTTACAACGATCAAAATGGCAAGGCAACAAATTTTGCAATATGTGTTTATAGTTGTTGACAAAGAAGAGATGCGAGATTGTGTGGAACAAATTGAATTTCTATGAATTATATAGACAATCCTTAAATAAATATATTTATTTATATATTAGAGGGAGATAAACTAAATCACTCAATAATTTCCCAAAACTTCAAGCACCCTTTTAATTATTTTTCTAACCAAGAAAGCCATGCCACATTTGCTAGTATGTGAGCCTAGGATCTTAAGTCTAGGAGCCTAGGTTATAGGTACCTATATTATAAGCACCTTCTATAATTATAGTATATTTATATTATATGAGCTTATATTATAGGCACTTTCTATAGTTATAGTATATTTATATTATAAGTGTCTATCTTGTAAGTACCTATATTATAAATATCTTTCATGGTTATAGGATATTTATATTATAAGTGTCTATGTTATTGATACCTATATTATTAGTACCTTCCATGGTTATATGCTACTTATATTATAAGTATGTATATTATAGACACCTTCAATAGTTATAGAATACCTACTTACACCTAGGCTCACAGCTCGTTGGCTCACATTTCTAGGCTCACGTGCTAGCGTCATTGGAAGCCACGTTAAAGTGTCATAGTAATTATCTTTAGTTGAATACTGAGGGTAACTTGTTAGTGTGACCTACAAAACCACGAAAATTGGGGACCCATTTACACTGCGCTGCACCTGGGTATCAAATACCCAAGGCATCATACATGTACAACGTACCGATACGTACTTTGTACTGTACTTTGTATCTGTATTTCATCCAGTGGACATGTGTGCATGACGGAATTCTGACATCCTGTACTTGGGAATACACCTGGTAACTTACTAGTGATTGCATGCATTTGTACACAGTACAGGAAACGTAAATGTACTGAGGACATCTCAATAAGTTAATCTGGTCGACACCCTGGCTGGACATTCGAACTTAAATGGCATATTTGAAATACTCCATCATAGGAACTTGACCGAAAATACCTGGCCAGGGCTTTTTTTCCTTTTTGGATTTCTAGTGAGAGACTACACCACCAAAAGAAAAAGAAAAAGGAAAGAAAAATATAAAATATAAAATATAAAATATAAAAAATGGCAACACACCGCAAAGTTTTTTGCTAGAAAATATTGAATTAAAGAAAAAATCTTGGATGAAATCACCAAATTGTAGATGAAAGCAGAATTATGGACATGTGATATGTGAGCTAATGTGATATTTTCTATTGAATACATAGATGAATGTTGAAATTTTGGAGCACCACGGTAACATTTTATGGCACTGCATGAAAAATTTAAAAATAAGAAGCCATGCTTGAAACTTGACATGAAAATTACCTAGACCATGAAACTTGCTCCTGAAATATCCTACGTGAAGGTTTGATTTGGCATTTCAATGCCTCTTTGATGAATTTGACCCTCATGTACAGTATCCTATGTGTGGACCTCAATCTCGAAGCACCTAGACATGAAACTTAGACTTTTGTCCGTAGACTTTTGCCCTTGAAATTTGCATGCATGGAAACTAGACCTAAAATACACATAGGACACTAGTTTCATTAACCCTAGAAGGACACTGGGGACACTAAGTGTGCAATGGATGACAAAGAGCCCTTCTGTACAAGATAGAAGTGTAGATGTTCATCCTTGAAATTTTGTATGAAGTTGGGGGAGGTCTTGCACAATAGTTTGACCTCCAATGAGTGCTCTTGGTTTTTTTTGAGCAAATTATATGATTTTGATGGTGAACAACCCATCCTTTGGAGATTAACCCCGAAATGGCGGACCCATCACCAATGATTTCAAGCCTCACTACTTGTCACTTAGTTTGTTGCCATTTTGCAACTAGATATGTATGAAATTTTTTATATTTATTTTTCAGAGATGAAATTACATATCTTCATTACTTAAAAAAAAAATTATATTTTTTTGTGGAAAATTGATTTTTTTGAGAATTTTTGAAGATAAAGTGAAGAAAAATCACATCAAATAGAAAATTATTCCAACAAATCTAAAAATTTCACCATGTGTGTAAACTCAATCTCCATGTCATTCTCTAATTAGAATTCAATAGACATTGAAAATACATACAAAATTCAAATTGCAATCAAATATTTAATACTATCAATTTTTCCAAAATTCAAATTGGAATAGAAACTAGAGTAGACGACCTTCATTTTGTTAGTTGGGCTCACACTCAAAAAACATCATTTTTGTAGAGAAATTTTAGATTTAGAGCAAGGAGCAACAACTTTCCAAAACACACTAAAATAGCATATTTTGTGATCCATTTTTTTTTTTAAACTTATGATTTTTGTGAAAACAAACATTGGCTAAACTACAAATTCAATTGAATACTCTTTATAACTCAACATGAAAGGTCAACAAAAAAAATGGGGAACAAAGAGCTTTAAAATGGATGAAAAAGCCGAGGAAAAAGCTCATTGGATTGCCATCTGAACGCCACATAATGGCGTTCTAGGTGTTCCAGGGTTAATTGGCTTAAAAGGACAGGCCCATGACCACACATTCAAGGCTTTCAATCTTTTACATTGTTTGCTGCCATTTTGCAACTACATGTGAATGAAATTTTATATATTTTTTTCAATGATAGAATTACATGTCTTTTGTGAGTTATAATAGTTTGAAATTATTGTGAATTCTTTAAGTAAAAAGTGAATTAAATTCATATCAAATCCAAAATATATGCAAATTTTTTTATTTTTTTATCATTGGTGTATATTATAGATTATAACATTGTGGTATAAAACAAAGTTGATGCATTAATCTAAAATTAGAAAATCAACAAACCATGGTTATAGGTTCTTGAAATACTTAATCAAGGAACTTGACCTTACAATACTAGGGTGTGGGATGCAACCTACATACAATGACTTCAAAAAGTAAGTCATTGTTGAAAATAAACAATTTCAAAGCCACTCTACAAATGAATTATCACATATCTAATAGATGTAAGACATGGATGTAAAAGAATAAGTTAACTTTAGATTATGTCATCATGACATCATCAACTTCAAAGAAAGTGACTTTTTCACAACCTATAATTGTCTAAAGGAGGTCATTTCAGAAACATACAACATAAAAAAGGTGGTATGCTTCACACCTACTTACTATTGGTGATTTAGAAACTGCAACAGAGATAACAAGAGTGCTTAGAAGAGAAATGGGGTTTGAGATGTGTGACAATACCTTGAGGAATGTATTGAGAAAACAATGATTGTCTTCTTTTTTAAAGGTTGAAAAGCCTCCTCTAAGTCAAAAGAACATCGAAGAGACATTTCATTTTGCTCAAACCTACAAAAATTGGATAGTAAGTGATTGGGAGCGGGTGGTGTTTAGTGGTGAAACAAAAATAAGTTGTTTCAACTTAGATGGAAGGACGTGGTGTTGGATAGAAGACAAAGAAAACATTTGTGTACGTGTAGTAAACCAAATGCATGGTAGAGGTTCTATAATGCTTTGGAGTTGTTTGATGTGCAAAGAATTGGGGTCATTGTACAATATACAAGGGTATTTGAATGCTAAATGCTATCTTGTAATTTTAGAGGAAGATTTAATTTGTACACCACATTGCGTTGATTTGAATTTAGTCTTGAACAAGTAATTTTGAATTTTGAAAAAGACAATGTTAGTGTGCATACAACAAAGGTTGTTGAAGAATGTTTTGAAAGCAACCATTTTGCATTCTAGAGTGGCTTCCAAAATCTGTTGACCTAAATCCCATTGAACATGTATGGGCTTCATTCAAATAATGATTAAACTCCTATTCTAGTCCTTCTAGCTAGTGGTATCTCTCAATTATGAGAGCGAGTGGAAGAGGTTTTCTTTTCTATTAGTGTAGAAGAATGTAAGAGATTGTATGCGAGCATGCATGATCAAATTGTAACTATTTTGGCCGCAAAAAGACAACAAACACATTTTAAAGTGACTTGTGAGGTACAATACAAAAACCAAGTCTATATATATATAGTGTGCTTCACTCATCTTTGTCTACTTTATTGTACTAATTGAAATTATCCTTTACTCATTATAGTATTGTGTAATACCTCATATTCTATATTTTTTTGTAAAACTTTATGTTCATTTACAACTTTTGACTTTGATTACTCTCGTTCGCTGCATTGTTATTTGAACTTGCACAGACTTAGTTTTTGCAGCCACTGTATACCCGTCCCATGAAACTCAACCAGGATATACCCGTCCTTAAGGAACATACCCCCCAAATACCCGGTCCGCTCCCACAGCCGAAGCCCGCGTTCTTAAACCCTAAACCGTGGCGGCCATTCAGCCACACAACCCTCACCCTCCTCCATTCTTCTTGTCTCCCCCCTCCCCCAATTTGCCTCTCAAATCTAAAGCTTTTGATGTTTTGCAGCAATGCAATTTGGCCGGGTTTTGCACCGCTCCTTCACTGCGATGGCCGTCACTGCGTCGTCTGCGCTGCGGGCTTCCGGGTCGATTACACGAAGCCTCGGCGCTTCGGAATCATCATGCGTCCATGGTGTGGGAATCTGCCGCGCCAGAGTTTCGGTGCCGAGGTCGATGCTGCGAGGGTTTAGCAGACGAGCGACTGTGGTGCCTATTGGAATTAGGTTTCCGCGCGCGACGGAGAATAATAGGGCGAGGTTGTTGAGGACGACTGCGGGGGTTAGTCAGCTGGAGGAAGGGCCGTTGGAGACCACCAGTGAGGCGCAGTATGTGGATAACCGCGTGGCGGTGACGATTATTACGGGGTTCCTTGGTTCTGGCAAGGTATGGGTTGAGAATTGGTTATGGAAAGTTTTTGAAGAAGCGACTGGATGTGTAGGAAAGTGTTGGAATTATTCGAAGGAGCTAAATCAGAGAGAATTGGAAAACCTTGGAATGAAATTTTATGAAATTCGAAGAATATAAATCAGAGAGAATTGGAAAACCTTGGAATGGGAATTTATTGCTTGAAAGGGATGAAATGAAAATATATTGCGTGAAATTTTGGAGATGAAAATTTATCGAACGAGGTGAAACGGATTGGTGTCTCTTGAATTAGCGGATTTGGTGAATTTTATGGATTGAAATGATGACTTCGATCGATTGAAACGAGTCTGGGGTTAATATTAATAGCAATTATGAATGCATTTTAAATTCTGGATTGGGGGTGCATTCTCTCTGGTTTAACTTCCAAGTTAATTGAGAGATGCTTCTGCTTGTTTTAGTTTGGAGAATTTTAGAAACTACTGTAGTGATACAAAGAAATCTGTTCCTCAAGAACTTTTAAGTGACTTAGGTTAAAAATAAAGTCCAGTTTGGAAGCTAATAGGAAGTTTTTGGACATATTTCTATTCTTCAAGAATGTAAGGTATCTTTGTATTGGTACATGTTGTGACGCTTCCTTTATTGGAACTCGTATTGATATGAAGGCGGCCGCTTCAGGCCATTTGGGCACTGAAGGGTGGATACATGCTTCTGCATGTGTTTTAGTTGGGAGAATCTCAGAACTTTCTGTAGTGATACAAAGAAGTGACTTCAGTTCAGTGCAGAGTTTCGTTGAGATTTACACTGCTAAATTCCAGTCAATTCCTTTACGTTGCTGATGTTATGCTACGTCATTATTGGGACAGACAACGCTGCTAAATCATATCCTTACCGCGAACCATGGCAAACGAATTGCTGTTATCGAGAATGAGGTATTCGTCGGAACTCTCTTCATTTTTTGTACTTTGTAACAAGTTCGAACTTTCGAATAGCCTACATATGATTCAGGATACGTTGATTACGTTACTGTGCCGTGACTCCGACATTGGACCTATTTCCGTCATATGTAGACCAGGAATACAAATGTAAGCCTGTACTACATGCACTTACTCTTGGTCACTCACAAGTATGTGCATGTGAAGGAGGCATACATTTTAATTCCCACATGTTCTTTCTGCAGAATTAGGTCCAGAGTCGGAATTAGAGCATTTTGCCTTAGCAACTTCTTGAAAAGGTTCTTTACCAAAGGGTTTAGAGTCGAGGTGTAATCATGAGTAAGAATTGAGATCGACAATAATGCTTTGCAGTTTGGAGAGGTGGACATCGATGGTTCTCTGGTAGCTGCAAGACAGCAAGGAGATGAAGACATAGTAATGCTCAACAACGGCTGCTTGTGTTGTACGGTTCGAGGGGATCTTGTGCGGATGCTGGGCGATCTTCTGAAGAAAAAAGGGGGCAAGTTTGATCATATCATCATTGAGACCACAGGTGAGTGAAGAGTCCAAGTACTGTTGTGCGGCCAGGGCTAGATCTCATCTGGACCTGTGAAACCAGCTCCAAATTCCTCCGCGGGGGGTAAACGCAGAATCTTATTTTAAGTTTTACCATGATTGATTATATTTGGAAAATTTGATTCATACTTGGAATCAGGGAACTCCGAATTAGCTTAGTTATGTCGAGTAATACGTAATTACCCAACTACAAAACAGAGGTCATTTATGCATTTATCTGTCAAGGTGAAAATTTGGAGTTTATGCACCCTGGGTGCACCAGATTGGCACTAGCACTAGCCTTGGCCCTGTCGTGCCTGTTTTTCTATATTAACTGTTATTGTCGGTTGGTGTATATTCTCTATGTAGTCTCACACTTAGTAATCATTCCTGACTGAAATAACTGTCGTCTGTTTGCTGTCATCATGGGCTTGATGCAGTTTCATCCCTCTGGATCTTCAATAGCTGTGCACCGGGACATGCTTGTCAAAAGTAATGTTAGTTCACTAGCAATTGGTCTGTTGCTTCTGTTACTGTATTAGAAATGTAATTCCGAAGTGGTCATCTTCAGGTCTTGCAAACCCTGCTCCAATCATCCAGACGTTTTATCTTGAGGAGCATCTGGCACATCACTTGCGTCTGGATGGAGTTGTGACGCTAGTGGATGCCAAGCATGCAACACAGCATATAGAGGAAGTCAAGCCTGATGGTGTGGTCAATGAAGCAGTGGAGCAGATTGCCTATGCGGATCGCATCATTTTGAACAAGGTATCCTACTTCGAGTGGGTATATGGTGTCCTGCTAAGTCCTGTGTCTAGTTCAGACTTGATGGATCAGTACCACTGTCAGAAAGTTTATATTCTTCATATTTTTGCATGGTATCGCTTGCGGACTAAGTTTCTGTTCTGCTTCTTTACGTTTGATTATGTCCTGAATCAAAATTCTTGCCAACAGATTGACCTTGTAAAAGAAGTTGAGATGGAGTCGGTGATACGCCAGATAAAGGTAAATAGCTCTGAAATAGTCATAATAGAATTTATTGATGTGGCGGCGTGCTATTGCATTAATTGTACTTTCGCTTGAGCATGCATTTCAAAGTTGCGTGTTTGCGACCTAGGCACGGAACGATTTTTCACCGCAGTGTGGCAGCCCGTGCAACCATGATATGGCCACTGCATATTTATAATTAATTTTTAATAGTAGGCGAGGCCCTCATATTCTTAGCTGGTGTTGGATATACTTTCCTATTCGGTGCAGCTCTTAAAGCTTGTTTCATTACATATAGTGCTTGACAAGTATCTCACTTCACGTGGTGCCATTGCGGCGTGGCTTCTGGCAGCGTATCAACGGAATAGCCCAGGTGCGGAGCGCCAAGTTGGCTGAAGTGGACTTGGACTACGTTCTAGGAGTAGGTGGCTTCGATTTGGAAAGGTTCGTACAAAATATTATTTTAGGGGGAATGATCTTTCTAGTATTGAATTTTTGTATTCTGTTATTCGACTAATCGAAGGTTTGTGGATCTCGAGGGAGCATTCAAATGCCTAGAATGCGGGTGTAAGTATATCGTTGACGGGGTCATTCTGCTTTGTGGTGCAGAGTTGAAGAGGATATCATGCAGGGTGTGAAAAGTCCTGTACAAGAGGCACATGAGCATGGCCATGACCATGACCACGGCCACAGCCATGAACACGATCACGAGCATGAGTGCAAAGAGGATCATGTTCATACTGCTGAGTGTGGTAAGTGTCATGTTCTCTAGTGATTGTATGGTAGATTAAGATATCAGAATGAAATGAATTTACTCCTTCATGTGGACTTAGTTGCAGGATACCACAAATTGCTAAAACACCTGTCCATGTGCATACCTGAGTGTCCAGTTTTATTATGGAATCTTAGATCCAGTATTATTAATTGAAGTCATATGTCTAGTCTTTTTTTTTTCAAAATTTAAGGCTTCCTTTCTTGTACTTCAGTATTAATTTCCCGTTCTTTCCTGTCTATTTGATTTCCTTTCTCTTAACTTCCTGTCTATTTCCTGTATTATTTTGCTTCTTGACAGCACTATCTTTGACAATGATATGACTATATGGCTCCTACATTTATAACAGGTTGCTAACTCCAATCACGATTTTTGCAGGGCACAATCATGATGAACATGTTCATGACCACGTCCATGATCCAGGAGTCACCTCTGTTGCCATAGTATGTGATGGTGCTCTTGATCTTGATAAGGTACTGATCTATACTCTTGCAATGTTGGCAGTTCGATTTCTTCTTTCTTTCCCTTTGTTTTTGAGGAGTTTTCAACATGGGGTTCAGTAAATAAATATCATCTGCTAGCGTCAGGGAAAATAACAACTATTATTGAAGCTTGTAGGAGTCTTCTATTGATTGAGTGCCTAAAATGTAGCACCTGCGTGTCCACTGGAGCCTGTCGGAGCTAATTTCAAATTTGGTTCCCGACTCTACTATAGTTGATTCCCATGTAGAATAGGATGCAGAGGGATTGCTCTAGTTTATGGATCTTGAGCTTATAGAATTTCAATGCTGCAAGCACTAGGTATATGTTGCAGATGTCATTTCTTCTGCACTGTCGAATACTCAAAGCTTGAACTTCCTGTGTGCATGTAATCATTTTCAGATAAACAATTGGTTAGAAAGCCTCATGAACGATCGCAGTGAAGACCTTTATCGGACAAAGGGTGTTCTATCAATCCATGGTTGGGACGAAAGATTTGTATTCCAGGTAGCCGTCTCTAACCTGCACCAGTTTCTCCTTTGATTTTTCGATATGTTTGTTGTCGCCCTTTTAATGGATGTGTCCTTCAGACGAACGTTGGGTTCAGTAGGTTACTTAGATAGTCAATGGTTACTGATCTTAAGAAAGTCTTGTCTATTTCAGGGAGTTCACTCTTTGCTCGAAGGTACACCTGAACGGAATTGGGGACCTGGTGAAAAACGGGTCAACAAGATCGTCTTTATTGGCAAGAATTTAGACGAGTCCCTACTTAGAAAAGGCTTTGAAGAGTGCTTAGTTCCTGCTACAGCGTAATATTTTCAATGGTTTGAATTGGAAGCGAATAGATTAGCCAGTCAGCTTCCTGCATACTGAACACATTTAAAATCTTGGACCCCAGAGTGAACATACGTAGTTTGAGTGGGAAGTGGAAACTCGTCAGCAACAACAGCAGCAGTCTCACTGAACAGGACTGTTCTTTCTGCTGAAGTAGCAGTGTCTCACTTTGAACACAGAATTTTTGCGATTTTGACAGTAAAGACAACTTTTTTGATATCCAAGAGAACCTTATTGGTCGTCTGCAGTTTTTTTAGTGCCAAAATGTTTGCTTTTCATGTTGATTTTTGTAAAAATATATTTAGTACTCAAGAATCCAAACTGATGTTGTGCAAGTATAATGGAGGTACCCATAACTGATCAAATAAGCAATTCTGGAAATAAGCAATTCTGGACATGATGTGGAGTAATGCAAGGCCAAGCAAATATTTTCGGAGATTTTGATGGGGATTGCAGAAATTTTGGTAATTTTATCAGTGGAAGTGAAATTACTAAGAATTTTGAAAGGGAGAAAGTACTTTGGACCCATAGCCAATGTCTAGACTCTTCTAATTCCAATCATTCAAGAACTACTTCTTCGTGCATTACTTCCTATTTTCTTGCTCACTTCTTTTGGTACATGTGTCATGCACATATTAGTCCAAACCTTGAAAAGGAAAAAAAAAAAAAAACATTCCAAGTTTTGGTTGAAAATTTGTTCTAGCTTTGGTATATATAATATCATTTATAAAATTTTCATTATTTTTTTTAATGAAAATTTATAATTACCATGATTTTTTCAAGTAAGAGTGAAAGAAAAATTCATGTAAAATACAATATATGCTTGAAAATTTTGAAAATTGCATCACTCATGTATATTATATTGTGGAACACGATGGTGTAATTTAAAATTGTCTTTCATTCACCCCCTTTTTAGAAATTTTAAACAAATCTAATTAGATGCTAGTATCAAAAGTTACGATATCCAAAAAAACTAGGCACTTCAAGCAATTTTCACATCTTTTGCAAAATTCCTCAATTACTTTTGATACAAAAAAACAATGCATTTAGCGGGGAAAAAATCCTTTAGAGGAAATAAAAAATCTACTAAATAAACTATAGTGGGCAGATTTCTTTTTTTAAAATTTGAATTTGAATCTTTTAACTATAGAGGCTATTATCTTAAACTCTACAGTCTCAAAGTTCTTGAACTTTTTGTGAAATATTCCAAGTGTTTGTCTCTAATTTTTCATCATATGAATTTCAAATAAAAAATTTACTGACTGCATAAGAAATCATGAAGAATTACTAATTTATTTAACCTCCTTGTATTGCAAGGTGATTTTAAAGAAAGTTTGCCCCCATATTTGCTTATAAAATTCTACATGTATGTACCTAATAAGATGTAGTTCTCAATGGTGTAGAGGAATAAGAAGAAGTTTTTTTTTCATTCTGAACTTGATAATCTTTCAATCTATGTGGTCAAATGGATGAAATATTTTCCACACATTTCTATACTAGTACATTACTTTTTTGTATAATCGAAGTTCAAAAAAAAGTTTTTAGTTTGGTCAATGGACTAAGAAATAGTAGTTTCTTAATACAATATACCCCCTACAATAAACCCTTGCAATGATATGAATATCGTATACAAAAGTTAGGAAGCAAGGTCCAAGTATTTTTTGGCAGAGGTTCTAAAATTGTTTTCTTCCACATAGGTACATATTGATTTTGAGGATGTACACAATGTAATGATGGCTGGAAATTTTAGGCATGCGTGATTTTGGGTGTACTATGCAATGGGCCCCCCAAATGTGCCACTAACCTAAAACCGTCATCTTCATTCTTTGCACATCTTGATTGATGTGGAAGAAACACTTTTAGAACCAAACTTTGTTCATAATTTTTTGCATGTAGTATCCAAATGTTGTGTTCTTTGGTGCATTGGAACCTCCTTTCACTTGCCAATGACAAAATCTGAGAATTTTCAACAATATATTAATAGTAATGAGGCACAGTAGCAATTAGTGATAGTAGTAGTTTGGGGGTACCCACCTCAAGGCCCATTCCCATGTCGTGTTTCCAAACCGACCATGTGTTAAAAGATAAAACCGCTACATTAGAAGGAAATACTATTTTTTTTTATGGGAATTCAAGTTTGGAACTACAATTGTTTCTTAACTAAAGTAATATGCTCTAAAAGCAACCACTTAAAGGTTGGTCGACCTTTTCATAGACTTCCGTGGATATAATTATTTTAGATCATTTTTCATAGAAAGAAAAATAGATGTGGAACCTAACACAAGGGGTTTTGTATTTTTCCAAGCATTTTTGAATTACTCATAAATTTTCAAAGATTCAAGACATAGGCACCTTTTTGTAACCATAGGTCTCTCAAAATCCATTCACTTGCAACTTGTAAAGAGATGTGTAAAAATCAAAGACAATGATTGGCTCTTGTAATAGAAAAGCAATTTTTCCTCCATGCATTCAATTGCTAAAGTGATTCATTTAAGGATCACCCCATTTCCATTCTTCACCTAAAAAATAGGGATTGTTTGAAGAAAATGGGTGCTTGTAGAGCATACTACCTTAGCTGCAATTCTCACATGGCTCGTATTTTATTAAGCTAGTCATATCCAATTCACATCCGAATACCATACCAAGAGATCCCACTTGGCTAAAAATAACCAAAATTCCAAACTCTAAATGATTTTGAAAATTAATAAGTCACCTTGCATAATCAAAGGAAAAATAAATTGTTAAGAAAATCCACATATTAGAAAAGGTTTCAACACAACTCAATATCAACACAAGTCTAAAAAACAAAGAAAGGAGAAATTATTTTTATAATGAAATTCATTGTTCATCACGAATCCTCAAAAGGTATGGGACAATTTGAAGATGAGAATTTGACAACTCATTGTTAAAACATAGGAATTGTATTTCATGTAGAACTTTAGAACTCATTTTGGCATAGTAGAATAACTTTTTTTTCAAGAAACTTTGAACTAAGAAAAAGTTGGGAAACCAAACTAAATTTCATCCCCAGAAAATAATTTTGAGATTTCAAAGCTTCAATCAAAAGATGAAGACAAAATTCAAAAGAGAGGTTGGAAGGGACATTTATCTTTGACATTTTCAAACATCCTCTTTGGATGCAAAAGTTACAACACACTTTGAATTGGACTTGAAACTAACTTATGTTAGGATGCATCTGGGTCCCTTGGGACATTTAGGGGTTCACCCGTTAAGGCCTCGATCCTTTTTCTAATTTTGACACATTTTTGCTTATATCTTTCTACAGAAATATCATTTATGGCAATTTCATGAAATTGATCATTAACCCCTAAAGGACCGGACTGTGTTTTTTGGCTGTATAAAATTTTTGGGCAGGTACCTACGAGCGGAGATTTTCATATTTGGGGCTGAAATTTTAATAGAATGTGGGGGCGAGGAGTATCTTTCATATGCACCAAATTTCATGACATTTGGAAATACGAGCCAAAGTTATAGCCTAATATGTTACTTTTTTTCCCAAGCGGGCAGTTCGGGCAGATCAGAAAAGTCACTTTTTTCAGAAACAAACATTTGGAATTGATTTTCTAGAGTTTTATATACACAAAAAGTTTTGAATCATTCCATTTTGATCAATGAGTCAAAAGTTATGAGGATTTTTTGTTTGCGGGCAGTTTTGGATTTCCTACTCTAAAATAAACTTTGAAATCCTTTATCTTACCCAATTTTCAATATTTTTGGACAAAAATAAAATTGTAGGATGTAGATACATTATTAAAACATTTAGACCATTGGGATTGGAAATTTTTAACTCCATATTTAAATTGTAAATAATTTAGTATTTTTAATCATTCTCTACTACTACCTATTTACTATTTTTTTTCCTATATGTTGTACTATTCCAAATGATCTGAAAATTTTCAAGCATGTGGCCAACTTGTCTAGGAAAACAAATCCAAAGAAGCACCACCATTTAGGTCATTTTTTCATAAAAATGTGAGCTTGTGAAGTGCAGCTGCCCTGCTTTTCGCAGGGTAAAAAAAATGATTTTAGTTAAATTGAATGCTTATATCTTGCAATCCACCCGGTGGAAATGTCTGAAATTTTTACCACATGTTTTTGATACTATATAATACAAGATCCTACGGTTAGATATGTCAAAAAATGTTTTTTTTCAAAATTTTGGTACTTGTACTAGAAATGGCAGTTTTGGAG
This sequence comes from Rhytidiadelphus loreus, assembly GCA_947034895.1. Taxonomy (NCBI): domain Eukaryota; kingdom Viridiplantae; phylum Streptophyta; class Bryopsida; order Hypnales; family Hylocomiaceae; genus Rhytidiadelphus; species Rhytidiadelphus loreus. Next base: position 32,804,995 of record OX344761.1, read on the forward strand.
AGTTTTTGGTGAAAGTATAGCGACGGTCCTTTAAGGGTTAAGGAAGGTTGTCTTTTCAAGATTCAAATGTTACATTAGAAGAATGAAAAGTTGGTTGCACAAAACAGCGCCCTGAAGCCCTCTATTCATTGTCCACTTTTTGGACGTCGAAGCACTTAGGGGTTAATAAGAGCGTCCATCAAATGCTGAAATCTTCGTTTCTAGAAGATCGTCAAGTTCTTGTTACAGCCACTACTTTCATAGTAGTGGTGGGCCAACAAACCAAAGTAGATGAATGTGATTAATTAATGACTGTAGTAGCACTGTCAAATCCATACTCAAATGGGAATGTGCTACGATTTACAGCTCATTTAATGCCTTAGCATCGCCACTATAAGGCCAAGTGGGGAACATACCTTTAATAATAATAAGTTATGTCTTTTGAATTTATTTCATGAACTACCCCACACACTCAGAGTGTCGCTGGAACTGTAATTGTGTCTGCACCGCCACAGTGGACAGCCCACCAGCTCTTGGAGTACAGTCGGTATTTTAGGTGAGTTTTTATTTTTATTATTTATTACAGGTGACACCTGGCCACTGACCAGGTGTCATCATCTCAGCAAATCATCAGGACACTTTTTCTTTTTAAAAACTGACTCTAAGGGAGAACCACCTGTAACCGACTAAATAAGCAATTCTGAATATGATTTGGAGCAGTGCAGGGCGAAGCAAATATTTTCTAAGGTGGAAGGATAGAAATGACGGGGATTTCAAAATCTTGGGTAATTTTATCACTTGAATTGTAATTACTATGAATTTTGAAAGGCAAAAAGTGCTCTGAACCCACTGCCAATCTCTAGACTCTTCCAATTCTAATCACTCAAAAACTACAATCTTACTAAATGTTTTCTACTTTTTTACTCACAACTTTGGAACATGTATCATGAATCTATTAGTCCCAATTCCGAAAAGAAAAGAAAAAAGCATTCTAGCTATGGTAGGAAATAAGTCAATGTACAGGTTGGTCATGGGATCATGATCAGGAATGGGTGTCTTCCCCTTATGTGGTTAAAGAGTTCAAAAATCTTTGGAGTGGGTTAAGGAGGGTTTTTTTTTTTTTTTTTTTTTTGGAGTGATTATTTGCTGAAAAGCAATAATTTTTTTTTCTTAGGAAATCTCAAGTGAAATATTCTTGCTTTTCAGTGGATGAAATTGTTAATTTGCTACCAAATCTGGGACAATATTGCTTTATTTTGGATGAATGTACATTGTTTTGAATGAATTAATGAAAATTTGAATCATAGAATTGCAAATTCAATTCATTTCAATGGATGTAAATAGCTTCATCCTTCCGGTGATTATTTCTTTCTGCACTACCTAAAATAAATGAAAAAAAAATCATGGGTTCATCTCGACAACCAAATGTTCCACCAAATGTGCCACTGATCCTGAACCATTACAGCTCAAATGATATTGGAAATTCTTCTATTTTGATTTTTCTTTTAACATTTATATTAATTATTAAGAAAAATATTGATTATGTCTTCATTCAAATTTGTTAGATATATTCTAAGTTTCAATAAGTGGAGATTTTAGGTGCCCATGCAATATTGCTTTATATCAAGAGTTTTTAAAATTTTATAGTTTTCATATTAGTTTTCATATCTCAATTACTTACAACTTAATTTTCCAAGGTCATGTTCAAATCTTAAAAATATGTAGGAAAAACATATATATAGTTCTATATTTTTTTCTTACAATACAAATTATATACTAAATATGATAAAACATATACCATTGGATTAATTATTCAACAATTAGCATCTTTCTTTGGGATGTTGTTTTAACATTCAAACCTTATTATATTTAAATGGGGCATTATATAGGCCAAATATGTGACCATTTTAGAGCTTTTTATTCATACATGAGGTACAATAATGATCCAAATTGGGAGTGCCATGTGTCATTGGATTTGATTCAATATAAGGACCAACTTTTGTTACAAGTTAGTATAAACTTCAATTTGTGCACCTTTTTTTTACATGTCAATACTAAAAGATAACATGTTGCAACCAAGCTTGAAATTTGTATACCTTCAAGAGTTAAAACACATTTGATGTTAAGAAGTTGCTAAGGTATAAGCACGAGTTCTATAATCATTACAATCTAGACAACATTCAACTAACAGCTACATTAGAACCAAAAAAAAAATACAAAAAATAAGATATAAATGATACAAGATATATACAATGAGAATATGAGTCAAAGAAAGTCTAGTGGTAATATGTGGCACAATTTTTATAATTTTATAATTTATTCGTACAATATCCAAATAACCCATACTCTTGTGAGTTGAAATCTTTATTCACTTTCCAATAAGGGATAATAAAAATTATTTATTTATAATAATAATATATGTGCTTAGTTGCTATTAGTATTGATCATGGGTGTACTTACCTTTCTAGGAGCTTAGGCCATAGAGCATCCCTTGTCCACCTTCCAAAACATGCCCACAATATTGTGTCTAGAGGGCCTATATTGTGAATGGTGGAGGAAATGGTCACTAGAATATTTGATTGTAAACAGCAAGGTGCCTAAAATGGGGTTGAATTGGTTGGAAACTTCTACTATGCCATGTGAGGATGAGATTTGTAGGTTGGCAAAGAATGCTCTTAATAGGACCAATATACAAGTTTACCAAATGTAACTCTAATTTTTTACTTCTTTGTAATTAGAACTTGAATTTTTTCATTAGAAGCTCATTCCAAAGTCTCACCCAAAGTACTTTGAGTTGGTACAAAAACTCGTATTTAGACAATGGACAATGATAATAAATCACTTGAAAAACAAACTAAAAGACAAAAAATTGTAGAGGTATCGACATATCACACTTATCAATGCAAAATTTGGCCCACAACATAGCATTTGAAGTGCAATTGGCCAAATTTTGCATTCATGAGAGTGATTTGCCAACACCTCTATAGTTTCAATTTTTAGTGTGCTTTTGAAGCCGTTTATTTCCATTGTCCAATGTCTAAATTCAAGTTTTCTTGTACCTATTCAAAGTACTTTGGGATGTGCTTCCAATTATAAAAAAATTCTAGTTCTAATTACAAAGTAGCGAGAAGTTAGAATTATAAGGTAGAATAACCCAATGCTAGGGTGATTGCAAGAAAGACTGAACGATTTTGGTAGCGTTTGGTCAAAAACTGCGTTTTTTCTACCTAGTATTAGGAGTACTAGGAATACTACAAAATGGAGCAATCTCAGCCGTTGATCTGAAAAATCAACGGCCAATAATACTTTTGAGTACTTTATAATATTGAAACAATACTACTTAAAAAAAATGACAGTTTGTCATAGAAAGTAGATAAAATTAAGTATAAATTAATAAAAATTAGAAAATCATGAATAAAAAAAACTAAAAATTGGCCATTTATAAAGACTTGATAGTGATTACATTTCACCAAAAACTAGAAGTTGAAACCATCATGAAAGTTTTTCTTGCAATCACCCGCTATTAGTCATCCAATTCTAACATCTTCTAAGACCCTCCCATTTGCATCATTTACCCATTCATTACCACAATCTTAGCAACCCTTTAGCATAATGACAGTGCACTTGGGGAGGAGACACACTAGCATGTGATTTTAGCATGGGTCTACCCACACTTTACCAATTTCATTCCAACAAAATTTGAAATATCATAGAAAATTAATTTCCTATCAAAATGTCTTCACTCTACTTGCAAATGGCTTCTCTCAAATTTTTCAATCTCTGAAAAATATTAATAAGTTGACAAAATAGCTTCTCCAACTAACCTTGATAGCAAATCTAGATGGTAATAGGCTAATCTACTTTATTTGGTGGGGCAATTATACTGAACTATTGAGGACGCCCTTAGAGCATCTTCACTCTAGACTATGTTATTTGGCATTGAATTGTTATGTTTAGAGTTAGTTTGGGAGGCCTTGAAGTGAATGAGAAGGTTGTAGTTTGTTATGCCTCAACTTGTGAACGCCATTGCAAACTCTACTTCAATTGACTAGGCAAAATAATTGTTTTTATGAGTGCAAGAATTGTAGAAGCTGAGTTGTATGAGTTGAACTACTTGTTCATTCATTGGTTACTTAGTAGTCACCATAATTGTGTTGATTGTTGATTTGTTGAAGTACCGAACATAGTCAAAGGCATAGTAAAGAGCATGATTGTAAAGATTTATTTTTTTGACACAAGTAAAGGAAACTTTACTGCACGAATAAAAAAGAACAAGTGCCCAGCCGCAGGCGGCCTGGGGGGATAAGCGAGGAACAAAACAAAGCAAGAAAGAAAACTAGAATACAAAAATACAGCGAGAGCGCCGAACGGGGTGGTTTCCACCCAGCAGCGGCACGGCGCGCCTATAGGGGTTGGAATACGAAGCCAACCCAGGGCCTAGTGAGAGTCCAACGGGGGCGGCCGTCGACCATAGTGGAAAACAACCATGATTGTAAAGATTGAATTGAGGATGCTCTTAAGGTGAAAACACCCAAAACCATCCTTGTCTTCAATTTTGCAAAGTAGATTTTCATTAAAGTGTCCCTCCAAAGCGTCTTTAAACCATTCCATACTTAATGATGATTGATTGACTGTTGATTTGTCTTGAATTCGTTTTGAGAATCACCTATGTGACGATCTTAGTGGTTTAGGAACCTTCAACTTTGAAAATTCATAGAAAATGCATGTCATATCCAAAAACATTAATTATTTAAAAAAAAATTAATGGTTTCCAAAAAAAGGTGCCTCCAACTATGTTAAATTGCTTATGATGACATTTTTGGGTGCTTCCAACGTACGAGGGCTCCGTCATCCATCAATAGTAGTCACCAACCCTTTTTTTTTGGCACCATGGGGCCAAATTTCACCATTTAAAAATAAATGTCTATTTTTTGTTAAATAGAAGTAATCATTTTTCACCTGAAATTTCCCATTTCTATTTAAAATGTAGATGAAAAAGTGCATGAATATAATTGAAAAGTGTTTTTCTTTCCCAAAGATGAATGAATGTACAAATACAATGCTTCACCGAATTTAAAGTGATCGCCATCCTGTCTCTCTGTAAAAATTTTTTTAAAAAGGACTGGTGATTACCCATATTTGCCTCAATCAGACATCAATGATCAAGTACATTTATGCTCTGTAACTACCCATTTAAATTTTATTTTTTGTTTGTTTGTTTGTTTATCCCCAGAACCTGTCCCTTTGAGTACAATTCTAATTGAATATCTTCCACGTGTCAAGTTCTGAACATAGGTCAGAGCGCTTTTAAAAGACCATTTGTTTTTGCCAATTATTTAAGTTAGTTAAGTTAGGTTGAGTGCTTGTAACTTAATGGAAAGACATTGATTTATTGATGGAGTTTATTTTAATTAGTTATGTTTATTCTTCTGCCGCCAAACTCCACACACACAGCACGCTTTCCCTTGAGATCTCACGTTTACTGAACCAGCTTATTATGATCTCGCGAAGAGCAACTTCAGTGGTGGGACGGTAATTGGGGACGGCAACAGCAACGGCAAGTTGAAGAACCATCTTGCACAGTTTTTGTTTTTTTGGGTGGTGGTGGTGGGAATTAAGGTAGAAACACCCATAACCGTCAATTTAAGCAATTCAGCATAGTTGGAGGCACTTTTTTCTAGAAAAAATATTTTTTTAGTATTAGCAACTGAAAATCATGAATTTTAAAAAAGAAATTAGCATTTTTGGATAAGGCATCTAATTTCTGTGAATTTTCACAGTAGAATTCACTAGGGCACCCTAGACCACACTCTACTAAGGTTGCCTAGATTGTAGCACCAAAATCTAAAAAATCAGAGCCTACCAACCCCAATTAAGCATTGGCACGGTTTCAAGGTACATTTGGAGACACTTTAAGGGAACTCTACTATCGAAGTATGGGTACACTAATGATTATGGGTGTTGCTACCTTAACCCATAAACAACTCGGAGGACATTTTTCGGCCGATGAATGACAAAGATGATCTCTCCATGTTCGACAGAAGTGCAACTATTCATCCTCCAAATAATGTGTGAAAAGCTAAGGTCTTCAACAATAGTTTGTCTTCCAATGAGTGTTTTTTCATTTTTTTTAAGCCAACAATTCAAACGGTGACAAGACAATTGATTTCCAGCGTGACCAACTCATTGTTTAACCCTTAAACATCAAGGAAGACGTTTGGCGTCAAATGAATGAGAGAGTATCCTTGTAGTAAGACAAAAGTGCAACTATTCATCCTCAGAATTTTATTGTAAAAAAGGAGAGGTCTTCTATAGTAGTTTGACTTCCAACGAGTGCTTTTGCTATTTCTAAAGCCCATAATTCACATGGTAATGAAAAGGGATGATTTCCAAGGTCACCTCTTTGTCCTTTAACCCTGGAGCTCCGTGAACACCATTCTGTGGTGTTTTGATGACAATACTGTTCAAAAGAAAGAGTCCGAAAGCATTTTTTCATCCAAATTTTTTTTGTTGACCTTTCATGTTGGGTGATGAAGAGTATCCAATTGAGTATTGCTAGTGTTTGTCTTCACGTAAATAAGAAGTTATTTAAAAAAACGGATCACAAAATATGCTATTTTAGAGTATTTTGGGAAGTTGTTGCTCCTTGCTCTAAATCTAAAATTTCTCCACAAAAATGATGTTTTTTAAGTTTGAACCCAACTAACAAAATGAAGGTCATCTACTCTAGTTTCTACCCCAATTTGAATTTTGAAAAAATTTCCAATATTGAATATTTTATTGCAATTTGAACTTTGGATGTATTTTCAATGTCTATTATTTTCTAATTATAGAATGACACGGAAATTGAGTTTACACCATGATATTTGTCACTATAATATACACAAATGATGAAATTTAAAAAAAAAATTGAATTATTTTTCTATTTGATGTGATTTTCCTTCACTTTTTTTTCAAACATTCTAAAAAAAATCTAAAAAATTTATGAAGTAAAGAAGACATGTATCTCCATCTCTGAAAAATAAATTAAAAAAAATTTCATTCACATCTAGTTGCCAAATGGCAGCAAACTGAGTGACAGGTATTGAGGCTTGAAATTAGTGGTCATGGGTCCGTCATTTAGGGGGTAAGGGTTAAGACTTAATTTCTAAACAACAATTGTCCATTGGATGGACAATTGAAAATCCAGGTTGGTTTCTATGAAGTCAATTTTGATTGGATGTTCACAAAATTTTGACACAAGGTGTGAACATGTATCCCTTTTTGTAGGAATCAGTTTATGAAATATTTTCCACACATTCCCATACTAGTCTATTTCAAATTTGTATGGTTGAATTTTGAAAAAAAAAATCAATTTCTTCTCATTGCCCTAAAAAGTTGTAGTTTTTCACAATTTTTGCTTGAAATATGCCTCTGGGCTTTAGGGGTTAAATGCCTAATTTCCTCCAAAAAAATGGAGAGCTTCAATCCTATAGAAAAAAAAGAGGGTAAATGTGTTTTAAAATGCCAAATTGTAATCATGGCCCTACACATCTTTGCCACAATTTTTCCAAATCCTCATTTCATCTCTCGTGCAAAGCCAACACATACAAAAATTGCATACAATAATTACATACTCAAAATTGCATGTTCAAAATTTGTCTCCTTTAATTCAGGCCCCAAAAATGAAGGAGCCACGAAACTCAAAACTTCCTTGAAAAACTCCTTAAAAGGCCACATAACCATTGGTCCAAGAACAAAAAAATAAACACTAATCTTAGGAGCCTTATTCTTAGTAGGAGTTCTTTTTCTCAACATCCGTGTCCGAGTGCAAGCTAGGAAGCCAAACTCATGAATAACCAACCCTTTTTCTACTTAACCCCATAAGGATGTTGTGGTCAAAAAGTGGTTGATGCTGATGACTTTCAAGATTATTGTAGAAATGATGAATGCACTTATTAATCTATAAATTGAATCATTTTTGACAAAGTCCCATACTCCCATGGTGATACGTCTCACTCTTTTAAGGGTAATCCTTATCTATCCATGTTGGAGAGGATAGAATAGGAGTTGGGTTGTAGAGAGCTTAATATTTTTATTATAAAGTGTCGGCATTGGGGTAAGATAACGATCACATTGGTCCAAGTTTTTTTTATTCCCTTGCAAAAATCCTCTAGCTACGTGTCGTTGCAAGTTCAATGGGGGTCATTGAGGACATTCTAACTAAAAATTACGCAATTGTATTAACTTGAGTCCTTCAAATTTTGAACAAAGGATGAATGGAAACATGTTCTAAGCATGTAATATTTTGTTTTTACATTCATCTATTTGTTTGTAGAATCTTAAACTCTGAAGTCCTAAGGCATTCTTTGAATCAAAAAACACTCAAAACTGCCATTTCTATTGCGAAGAGCAAAAAACTTTACAAATTTATTTTTTTGCATATTTAATTGTAAGATCTTTTACAAGACTAATATAAGAGTGTGTGGAAGAAATTTAAAAGCTTTCACTACAAAGACTGCAAGATATTTGTGATGAAAGTGACAAAAAAATAATTTTGGGCTTGTTCCATGATTAGATTATTTAACCTTGAATCTTTTTAACCCCTAAATGTGACATGACTCTATTTTCACCAAAAATGCTCCAAAATTGCCATATCTAGTACAAATACTAAATTTTGGGAAAAAACACATTTTTGAACACATGTAACTGTAAAATCTTGTAGTATGATGACTTGAAAACATGTGGAAAAAATTTCAGAAATTTCTACCATGTGGATTGCAAGATACAAGCTTTTGAATTTGCAAAATTTTTTTTTTGGGCCCTGCAAAAAACCAGGCAGCTGCACTTCACAGTCTCACATTTGTATGAAAAAATCTCCAAAATAGTGGTGTTTCTTTGGATTCATTCTTCAAGGCAAGTTGACTACATGCTTGAAAATTTTCAGATCATTTGGAATTGTACAACAAATAGGAAAAAATAGTAAGTAGAAAGAAGTAAAGAATGATTCAAAATACTAAATTGTTAAGAATTTAGTTATGGAATTGAAAAATGCCAATTCCAAGAGTCGAAATGTTGCAATGAACAATCTACATCCCATGATTTTATTTTTTCAAAAAATATTGAAAATTGAGTCAAATAAAGGACTTGAAAGTTTATTTTAGAGTAGACTAAAACTCCTCATAACTTTTGACTCATTGATCAAAATGGAATTATTCACAGCTTTCCACATATTTATAACTCTAGAATACCAATTTCAAATTTTTGTTTCTAAAAAAAGTGATTTTTTTTATCTACCCAAACTACACATTTATGAAAAAAAATAACATATTAGGCCATAACTTTTGACTCATATTTCCAAATGTCATGAAATTTAATGCATATGACAAATATTCCTTGTTCCTACCTTCCATTAAAATTTCAGCACCTGAGGAGGACGCTACCCACATTTTAGCAACCCACGTGCGGCGAAAAAAGTAATACAAATAATACATCGGTAAATTTTTATTTTTTTTCAAAAGAAAAATTATGGATAGATTTTACTACTTTAAAAGTTTATGTTTTGAATTATTGGTATTTTTTAATGCTAATAGTAATTAGTTATAAATTTTTAAAGAAAAAAGATACACTATAAAGCTGAAAATAACTTTCACACCTCTATATTATATAAGAATTATAATTTTTTTAAATGAGAAAAAAATTCTATAGAATATCTTTCTATTGAAAGTTTATTTTGGTTGAATATTGATGCAATAGTCATCTTCATGTGAGCTCTATAAATATTTTAGTTGGAGAACATGCCATTTTAGTTCATTTTTCAACCCTTTCTAGACAATATATCTTATGTTATTTGGAATTTAAATTTTTGTCAATAGAAACCTTTAGTCATTGTTAAACAAAGCTCAAAATTATAGGATGAAATTATAGTTTATTCAAAAGTAAATAGGAGGTCAAAAAATCACTCCGCCACACATGGGTACCCCAAATGTAGTGAGAGTGTCTTCCCCTTGCGGTCATAGGCATGAAAATCAAAATCAAAATTTTGAAATGTATCCATTTTCTCTTTGTTGGCCTCAAAAATTTCAATTTTTTTTTCAGTTGATGCTCTGGGCTCACAAAACGTATGCTCATAGCTCCTAAGCTCATGCTTTTAGGCTCACAAACTAGCATTGTTGCCCTAATCCCTCTAGATTTGTGTGTCAAAAATTTGCAAATACTCCCCAAACTACCAAAGAACAAGACTTTCTAATAAAAAGATATTTAATCATTTTTAATTTTCTTTTGAAATTTTATAACGATAGGATCTTATATGTCATAGGTGAAGAATAAGATCCTATGGTTATAAATTTTTTTAAATGAAGGTCAATTTAATTTTATAAAGGTCAATGTAATTTTTTGCCAATTTTTAGTTTTTTGCCAATATTGACAATGATAATTTATTTACTTTTGGATTTATTGAATCAATTATGTGCATCATGAACTCTAGTCTTTGAACAAAAAAATTGAACTTAAAAACATGTTATATGGTTGTGAAATATAAATTGAACACGTTGCCCAATTCAACAAATGTTTTGAATGCAAGGACATTAAGATGTAACAATGGGTCCATATTGCAACCTATATTTTCTCTACAATGGCTAATGCTATCTCATGCTTTCAATTCCCAAAAAAATTCAAATATTGTGAGAACCAACATCATTTGCATGTTTGTTTAATTGTTGTTATTTTAAATTCTATAAATGTCAATTTTCTTCCATTTTTGTGTACAACAATTTGAAATGATGTATACCACTATACCAAGGCACAAAAAGTTTTTTCAGAGTTCTAAGAAAAAATTGGCAAAAGATAATGTAATTCCAAATCATGTTGAACAAAACTAAGTTTTTGACATGTCTAACTTTGAAATTGATTTTCTTTCAAATCACAATTAATTTTTTTCTTCAAACATCTATGGTAATGTGTAGTATGTTGCACACTACAACTTTCGTACATGTACTTTTGGACTTTGTCCACTGATGCTTATGGTGTGCTTGTTTGAATGAAAACGTTTCAACTTTGTACTTAGTTTTTGTTTGTCACTGTAGCAGTGTTGTTTACAACTTGTGCTACAAATGTTTATAATAATCATATTTAGGACCACTCAAAGTTATGACCCCCCCAAACCACCACTTTTTGTTACAATGCCTAATAACTATTATTAGACTAGTTCAATTTCCATATTTTCTTGTTGACAAGTGAAAGGAAGTTCCAATGCACCAAAGAACGCAACGTTTGTATCCCATATGCCAAAGTTATAAAGGGTCAAACAAGTTCTTTTGTTTTTTTTGGGTAGATGTTCTATGATTATTTCTTCAACGTAAGTATATATTGATTTTGAAGATGTAGACAAAGTGATGATGGCGGTTTCAGGCAATGTGTGATTCATTTTGAGTGTACCCACCTTAGTTAGAGCTTCATCAATCAATCCATCGCTGTAAAAGACCCTGCACAAAGACCTGAAATGTACCCATGTCTCATTTGTGCAGAGTCCTTTACAGCGTTACACTGATGATGCGCTTCCTGACATTAATGCACTAAAGTGAAGTCAGGAGCAGTGTCGACTATTGATTCACTACAGTAGCTTCCAAAGAACTAAGGTCCAAAATGTGAAAACAAGGTCAGTCAGTGTACGCAATCAAGTCATTTAAAAAATAATCATTTTAATCATTTTTTTAATTTTTTAATTTTTTTTATGAAGTGGCAAAGTGGCAATATTACATGTTATACTGGTGCTCCAAATTTCAACATTCATTCACATATTGGATAGAAAATATCACATTAGCACATATCACATATCCATGATTTTATTTTCATCTACAATCTAGTGATTTCATCCAAGACTTTTTTTTTAATTTGAAGTTTTCTAGCGATTTTCTACCCTTTCAATACTATCGTGTTCCAAGGGTGTGGTGCAAGGTCCATTACTTTGGTGCAAATGGCACCAAAAAAACAAACACTCAATTAAGTTGTAAAGGATTCTAGCCTCTAAGTAAGTAGTTATTCCATTCACACCGCCACTTTTTGCTTTTGCTATTGTGCCTCGTTAGTATTATTAAACTATTCAAATTTTCATTGTTTTCTTGATGGCGGGTGAAAGAAAGTTCCAATGTACCAAAGAATGCAACATTTAGATATTGTATTCAAAAAGTTTTTGTTGGTAGAGGTTCTGAAATTGTTTCTTCAATATACAAACATATTGATTCTTGAGATGTACACAAAGAGAGTGATGATGATGGTGGTTTTGCGTCACTGTTGCATTTGGGAGGTGCCCACCTTAATATGTCTTGAATTATGCATCTTGTTTTCATAGTTGGGTAGGAAAACCTTGAATTGTTGAATTCTTCTCAAATTGTATTTTTTTAATTCATAATTTTTTGGGGGTAGTATGACATGTACATTGGAATTTGGATGGGGTTAGAAAAATCATCATTTTTGTTCATCCATCCATCAAATATAATTTTTCATCCATAATATTGTCTAAACTTAACAAGCTTCATCCAAAATCTAACAATTATATCATTCTTTGAGGCCTTTCTACTAGCATTGTTAGATACAAATCACTCAATGATTGAAAGTATCAGTGATTAATTTTACCAATTTGAAAGTTTTGAAAGTATAAATGAGATGGACTATTTAGGTCTCAAAGGTCTATTTTTTGGTTATTTTTGGATCAATTATTGATTTTTCATAGTTCTAGATTTATAATATATTAAAAAAATCTATTGAAAAAATATAATCTCCATAGTGTTTTTAATAATCCAATTTTAAAGAACTCAAAATTTAATTATAGTAGTGTCTATGATGCTTTAAAGTCTAAAATTGTAGAATTCCAAAATACATCTTGTTTTCGACTTCTTTATCAATCAACACCAAAAGTTTTCTAGCTACACAACAATGTTCATCACACTAATTATTTTCATTTCCTCTAAACATTCATACTATTCTAGATATTTTAAAGTCTACATATCAATACAACAATGGCAAAATAACAAGTATGTTCAACCAAATCTTACAATGAAGTCCATCTATACAATATAAAAATAGAAGAAAATTCACCCTTATGCCCTAATTGTTACTACATGCATTAATGTGTATAATTTAGGTGGGGTAGTATAGGTGTGGTTATTGAGGAAGCCTCATTATATGTTATTTTAGGCCTCCAAGAGACTGTTTGAGAGCTATTTCCCTTCACTCCTCCTCCTGCAGTGAAGGACGGCTAGTTGTCCCCCCCAAAAATTCTTCAAATGTAAAAAGAAGTTGAATTTTTTTTCCAGAAATGTGTTGGCAGCCTCTCAGACACGTAGGACCCCTAAGGTATCAGGCCAGGAGTCGTGCTCCCTGCATTCTCACCGCAGTAGAACCCATGGTCTCTCGGAGGCCCGGGAAACCATCTAATGTGTTAGCACTAGCTCCTCTTCACTATATTAATGGTCCATTTTGTTAAAATGGCAGTATTCCATTAAAATGGCACAAAATTATTGAAGGGGAGTGGAAATGCGTGAACTAGGAGTGATTTGAATGTGCTAGGCATAAATTTGGCACTTGTATGACCCTATCGTAGCGCACTTATTCTCTTTTGTAAAAGATATTCCATTAAAATGACGTGCAGAATACTGCCATTTTTATAAAATTGACCATATTACTAAATTTAGAATATCTTGAAGGTAGTATATTGCAAATACATTGTAATGGAAATGTAAAACAATTAATAATACAATAAGGGACATACTTAATAGCATTTGTCCAAATATTGGCAAATACTAAATAAGTGTGTACAAGTTGGCAAAATCTTGCTATAGAACTAAACCTTTGTAAGGTGAGTGCGTAGATTTTATATATTTTGTGACTTTCATCTCATGTAAGACTACTTGTAATTATTTTTCTGCAAACAAAATATTGATATTCCAACTTTTTTTTACTTCTTTGTATGATGGTGTCTTTTAATTAGGAGTCAATTTTTTTTAAAACATCGTGCTCTTATCTTTGTAAGAATAGAATTGATTGGGATTTTTGGTGCATTAATGTATATATTTTTGGTGCCAATGTAGTTACAATTGACATTTAACATTTTGTTTATATGTTTTGCATCTTCTCCATCTTACACCCATGCATCTAGAAAAAGATGGTTAATTCTAGATCGGTGTATTTGAAATGTCTGTTGGTAATGGGTCAATCGTCTAAGTTTCATGGAATTAGATGGTGAATCTACATATCTAAACTATTCAAGAGTTTTTCATGCATTTTTAGTCTTGTATTTGGGAACCAAGAACTTTGCCACAACTACATACAATTTCCATGGATTTAGACCATATCTTCTTTTGCTTCCAAAAGCTTAGTCCAAACCCTCAAACTCTCTTGAGAATTAGACAAAATATATTATATGGCTTCAACAATGTATGGAGTATAAAATACTTTTTTTTTTAATGCTTCGACTCAATGTAAAGAATCTAAAAGATCTAGTGGTATCAAATTCATGAGTGTTGTAAATTAAACAAACATAATTGGACTTCTTTATTCTCTAATTCAGACCTATATATCAAAATATATTGTCAAAAACTCAAATATTTATATACATTTATAGTACCTATTGTAAGTATGCTTCCATTCTTATTTCTTTTAGGAATAGAAACTCTTACTCGACTAAAACTCTCCCACCCTAGACACCTTAAAGCTACCAACTCAATTTGATCCATAATACAAAGTCATATGTAAAAGGTTTGGTGTAATCAATATTCATTGAGTCCACAATGTGAAAAATTCATGAAGGTCTACAATAAACATGCCTTTTTTTTTAATAAGTTTAGGTTCCTTCTACTTTCTTGAAACTATTGGGAAATTGAAACAATAATAAATTTATATAGTAGACTCTCTTATTTACTCTTCAAAGAATGAGCAACACAAGTGAACCACAACATCATTCTTTTAAAATAAAATTACATATACACATACAACCACACAAAATATCAAAGCAATCATGCAACATTGAATCACCAACCCTAACTAAATGCAACTATTATTTTCTATACATCTTCCACAACCACATTAAAGCATTTCTTTTCAAATTCTTGTTGGATTAAAAGATGTGAGTCTCAATGTATGATAACATGAATTTATGAACTTAGGTCAATGTTGACCAACTTCCTCAGAAGGTGGCCAATATAGGATTCTATGCCATAGGACCAATCTCCATGGAATCAAAATATCCCTATAGTTAAAATACCAACAAACCAACACTGTTTCTATAACTATCATATTGATATCTTGTCAACATGGATTCAATGTGTATTACAGATCTTCAATTTCAGTACTTGTTAAAGGTGCTACATCTAAAATCATCCAAATAAACATCTAAACATTGTTATTATTAAATTGTCAGCAGTTGAAAGAAGACATTACATTTTCTGAAAATGTAGTTCTCAAACACTATATGAGCAAGCAACTACTTTACAAGAATTTTTGTCCCCAACAAATGACACTCATGCACAATTCTCAAGTAAGGTCCTACTCAAGCTTCCCCACCAGTAGCTTCAATTAATGCAAAGCTTCCTCCCCATCAGTCAAAGAGCTAAGAAACTATGAAATCCCAAAGTGCTGATTATAGGTGAACTCAAAATTGATGCACACATGTTCAGAGGGTGTACATTTTCAGAAGGTAGGTTTTGCAACCAGGTCCCAATTGCTTGTAGTTACCTTACATACCAAATGCTGGTCAACCTCCTCACAAATTTCTAAACGATGTTGATCTGACAACCATCTGCAAAAACTGAAATATTTTACAGGCATTAACCTACTATCACTCAGCCACAAGCGAACTGAAGCAAGTGACTATGGATGAATGCTCCCTGGCCTATCAAATTACAGACACAAACTCAAGAAGCTACACCTGTGAGTTTTTCTTCAAAAAAAATGTCATTTACATTCGGACAATGAATATGCAACCAGCAAATGAAAAGATAATTTCAAGATAATGACTCCTTTCCTCCTCCATTTCTTTCCATTGCTTGCAAGCTGCGCTCCCTTGCATCATTTTGTGGATGATATGAAACTCTCCTATTGAGCTGGTCGAACTTTGCCAGGCTCCAAATCCGCGTCCACCGGAATTACAGCTGGTTCCAACGGTGACATGTCATAAGTCTGCCGGAATTCGGCTTCATTGATGAGGGGACCACCTTGCATGTCAATAATAGCACTTTGACTTTGTTCTGTGTTCCTGGTAATGTCCGCAGAGGGATCAAGAACTGCACTTTGGTTCGGACTCTTTCCAGTCCTTACATTTTCCATCTCTTGCCCAGTAGGAACAAAGGTTCGGGTTCGATAACGCTTAGGAGCAGCGTCGGAGTCGTTGCTGTAAAGTACGTAGTCGTGATAAGTGGGGGCAAACTGCAGTAAAAAATGCTTTTGTTAGGAGGCTGGAAGCATTCGCATGATCTTTCCAAGAAATTGAATAAATCGAGGTAACAAATCTGGAAAAGCTGTATTACACAATGCAATACTTCCGGAACTAGGCATCACTATTTTCAAGATGAAGACATTCAATAAAATAATATCAGTCGCCAGACAAGAAACTGAACATGTATGAAACAACCATTGAGGTTTGAAATTGCTTTAACCCCTTGAAAGGCTCTACCATCCACACAATGGATGATGCATGTTTTGAAAAGTCCACTTCATTCATCAGTCAGAGATCGTTAAAGAAACTTCAAGGAAGATCATGTACCAGTAATATAACAGTGGAAAGAAGAGGTATTGCCCTCATGTTATTAGTGACAAATATTTTGGAGGAATTACTATTGTTTAATTTTGATTTTTTCAAATTATTTTACTGAATGAAGGACTTTAGGTAAAATGATAAGTGTAAACTGATGACCATGTACCTGATGCATTGTGTCGTGGACCACATCGATAAGATTGACCACATGGAATAGACTCTGCCAAGCATTAGTTTCCGTGCCTCCAACATTGGCCTCTGCGTAATCCTTGTAAGGAAAGGCATAAAGGTGGGCAAAAGCCGCAAGGAGCATCTCTCCACAAATCAGGACATTTTGATAGTCAGCAGCCTCCTGGGGACTCTTGATGCTGCCACCCTCAGAGAAAAGAAAGATTACCAAGCCCTGCCACAAAACATCTATTCAATACATGCTGCCGCAATGAAATCAATCTCAGCACCACATCAATCTGTCATATGCCCCAGCATCACAAGTAACACTTCTTAGGAAGTAGAGACTTTTTCATACCACAGGTCAACATATGAAGTCTACAACCACCGAAAGTTTCAAATTAACAAGTATAGCCAAACAAAAACAAAACAGCTAGTGGTAAAAATCATCCTAGCTTGTTGCTTATAAATATAGGAGTACTCACTTGCCAGTACGTCAGGAAAACCACAGACTTCACAAGAACAAACTTGGGCAAAGCCTTGTACGGTGTCAGAAGATCCCTGCAGGCTACGTAGAATAGAACTAGTGCTCCAAGAGCCGCAGAATAAGAGAACGTGTAAATCAACGTGATGTACAAATAGCCCCCTCCGATGTAAAAGCTCCCTTCTTCATACTTGTCATTGTAGTAAAGGATGAATGCTGCCAGAACCAGCAATGGTTTCAATATGACGAACTGCAGAACTCCTTGCTTACACCTTCGAATGAATCGCCTGCGACATTAGCCAAATCGATACGGTCGAGCAAACTTGTCAAGTCGAGTCAAGCAGCTTCTGCTATAGATAGTGATCCAAAAGCCAAGAGATACTATACACAGTGCTCAGATTCAACACTTCGCGTCGAAATTCTATTTCCATATCACATTTCAAGAGGTTACAAGCAATCAAATGATGATATATGTCACTTCCTGATTACAAAATCAATTATACAGAATCTGACACGCACATAGAGTGCATCTATCCACAAAAAGAAACAAGAATGACATTGCCAAACTAGGATTGTATTAACATACTCACCCATCAAGGGGGATAGCTTGAAAACAACAAGTCATGAGATGCCAAGAAGGCTGCAACACTTTTCCTTGCAGGCTAGTCACCACCTCCCCAGGTCCACCCACCCAGGCAAGACACAAGGACAGAAAATTGTAGATGACCCATGCCTCGTATCTGCACACAAACAACACCATACGTATCATTCAACAAATCTCGCGTGTGTCTGTTCTGCCAAACTTCTTCTACGCATATGTGACACGTTCATCTTCAATTGGTTATAGTTTCTCATAAGATACACACTTAACTCTTTCATGATGACAGCAATTAACATAACTGGATTCAAAGTGATAATACTATTGAGAGACCAGAATATACACAAATATATAACCATCTAAGGTAGGAACCCATTCCGATCGGGATCCTTTTCCCGTGAGTGGAAAAGCCACCCATTTCAATGCAAGTGTCAGCTAAATAAGCGGTTTGTGAGAAATAAGATGCTTCTAGGTTCTATCACATTCAAAGATGCTTCCATCGCAGATGCAGTACTCATGGTGCAAGGGTAGTCTAGGCGAGCAATAGAAACCCTACTTAAAACTTCAGCAGTTGATAACTTCTTCATTTGGTGGGGAATGGGTTTCCTACCTTGCCCGAATTCAAAAAACCTCTCACAATTCTCGATTAGACTGTGAAAGTCACGACTACACTAAATCCAAATACTTCCTCACATAATACTGATCACACCAATCTTCTTAAGAAGTACTCCACAATGAATATGAGTGCTAAAATAGAGAGACTGCGTATTATAATGAATATTTTCAGATGGATCATAAGAACAACCCTAACGTTTCGAATTCCTAAATAACCTAATGAGAACCTAGATCTTCTATCTAACTAACGTTGCATCTTATACAGAAAATCCCACACTCTGCTCAAGTCGCGAAAAAAAATACTTACATTCCAATTATCGAATTGAAGATGATCGCATTCTTCGGCAGTAATAGAGCCAAAAAAGACATCAAAGAGTAGACCTGCACACCACCAAGTAACAATATCCAAGTCAGGGTAAGAAAATCTCATATCGAAGAGCCCTAAAACCACTCTAAAGTCGTAAGTCAATCTTTTCTAGCTCGAATTGTAAGCGAAAGAATCTCTCATTATAAAAATCATTATAGAATGAAGTGTAAGAACCATACATATTTACTAAACCCTCTCCAACAGACTTCTTGTCTACACCAAATGGCATATCATCAAAACGCTAGAAATCATCGTGTACAGCATTAAAAAAATTACACACTGACGCCAACTAACTCCACCTGCAGCAACCTCCAAGCCCTACCCTACTAGTTCAGATCTAACAAACCCTAGAAAAACAATCGTGGCCAACAAAAATCACACGATGCTTAAAACATCGACCACATAGAGCTCATCGGATACTTCCCCAAACCCGCAGATGCCGTATTCCACCAAATTAAAAACAATCACCACAGACACGCAACAAATAAAACAAATAAAACACCGACGCAAACCCTCTTAAACCACCAGCAACCCCCGTCCTCCACTAAACCAACACCCGCAAGCAGCAACCCCCAACCCCCTTCCAAGAACCAAGCGCGAGTGCCACTTACAGGAACCATGAGAATAATCCTCACAGTATACCGCTGATAAATCGGCTCCGTATAGTTACAGAGATGGCGATAAATGTGCTGAAGGGCCACTGCCGACGCCCCGCACGTACACAGAAACGCAAACAAAATCTCCAAAAACGCCGCCATCGCACACCCAATCCACAAATCAAACCCTTTTTCTCCAATCCCTCCACTAACAACAGGGCAACTTCCTCCTAGTCCTCTAATCAATCCAAAGCTCCCAAACCTCCATCATCACGCCCACTCCCTCTCCCTCCCATGCTGCTGCGCGCACTACACTAACCTCCAAATGAGAACCTCCAAACGGGAAACTGCCAACGGGAAATCTCTGTGTCGCTCTTGGAAACTATTGTACTGCTCGATTGGTTAGCGCAAGCTGGGATTGGGGACTGATTGCGTATTGAATGAGGAAATGTAAGCTTATTGCATGTAGCATAGGGGTGTTTGGGGATTTGGGGCAACGTAAAGCTTCGAAGCAGGGGTGGAGATGCGAGTTCGAGGAGAGAGGAGAGGAGAGTGACGACTGAGAGAGGGTTCGAGGAAAGGGAGGGAGGCGGGCATCAGGGGGAGGAGGTCCGCAAGTGGGGCTAAATTTAGTGAAATTTCTTCCCAACTAAAGTTAGGACATCTTAACCCCTAAAAGTCCAAGGGGTTTGAACAAAACACAAATGTATTATAAAATATAAGTTCTATAACTTTTTTGAAGTTTGCATCAAATGAGATAATGTGAATCATGAGAAGTAGAAAGTATTTGTATGGTCAAAATTTTAAAATTATTTTTAGATTCTCTTCAAATGAATTTTGAAGATATAACTTCAAAAATTCACCAAAATACAATTTCTATCTTTAGCATTTGAATTTCTTTTTGATTGGTCAAAATTGTGGTTTCTATTGATTTGTGAAAAAATGCATAAGATCTAGTAATGAGAACATCAACATTTTTTCCAAATAGTAAGTTTTTCAACACTAGCCAATTCTAGACTCTTTGTGCTATATCTCTTATAATTTTGGTTTGATCGTAGCAATCTTAGTTTTGAATATGCATACTGAAAAACAATCCAATCTCTTAAGAAAAAAAAAAAAAAAAATTGAAAAAAAGTTTTTTTCTGCCCGAAAATTCTGCCCAAAGTTGGGCACCGACCATAAAATGGTCGCTCATGCGCTTAGGGGTTAATGCAAGCCGTCTTTGCGTTAATTTGGATGTTAGGGAGAAGATCAAAGGAGTTATTAATCCTAAAAGGATGAGACCTATCACCAAGGAACTTTGTCAAAAATGATCCAATTTTTTGGACAAATAAGTGTGTTCTTCATTTCTACAATAATCTTGAGAGTCATTCATTGGCTACTTCTTAGCCTCAATATTTTTATTGCACTATTGTCTTTTGACGATGGGGGGCGGTTTGCAAATGGGGCTAAATTTAGTAAAATTTGTACCAAACTAGGACACAAGAGGGAGAGTTGGAATAGTGCAAGATGTCTTTGCATTAATTTGGATACTAGAGAAAGATCAAAGGATTTTATTAATCTTGAAAGGATGAGATCTATCACCAAGGTACTTTGTCAAAAATGATTCAATTTGGGGGACAAATAAGTGCATTCTTTATTTTTACTAGTAATCTTGAAAGTCATCCATGGACTACTTCTTGGACTTGATGTTTTTGTTGCAATATTATTATCCTTTGGGAACAAGGGAGGGTTTGTAAATGGGGCTAAATTTAGTAAAATTTCTACTCAACTGGGACATAAGAAGGAGAGTTGGAATAGTGTACGATGTCCTTGTGTTAATTTTTAAAAATTTGGATATTAGGGAAAGATCAAAGGACTTATTAATCTTGAAAGGACAAGACCTACCGCCAAGGTACTTTGTCAAAAATGATCCAATTTTTTGGACAAATAAATGCATTTTTCATTTCCACAATAATCTTAAAAGTCATTCATCGGCCATTTCTTGGCCTTGGTATTCTTGTTGCAATGTTGTCCTTTGGGAATGAGAGAGGGTTTGCAAATGGCGCTAAATTTAGTAAAATTTGTACTAAACTAGAACATATAAGAGGGAGAGTTTGAATAGTTGGCAAGACTTCTTTGAGTTAAGACAACTACATCTAAAACCAACACCTTCCTAAAATCAACATCTACAAATTTTTGCATAAAATATACTCACACTGTTTGCTAGTGTCAAGTTTTGAAAATACCTATTTTCAACACTTTCAGAATTTATAATTTATTTATATGGTGTCTAAAAACCGCATTCTAAAAGAATCTAGAATTTTCTTTTGAATGCCAACAAAACCTCACAAAAAAATTCAATATAATAATGGAATCATGTTGAATTGCTTATTTTGTTGGTTTCAGACTTACTTATCTTAATTTATATATTAGGGAAAGATCAAAGGACTTAATTCTAATAGGTGGCAATTTATCACCAAGGTACACTTTGTCAAAAATGATTCAATTTTTGGACAAATAAGTGCATTCTTTATTTCTATAGTAATTTTGTAAATCATCCATGAGCCACATTTTGGTCCCAATGTCCTTATAGAGGTAAGGTATTCTTGCTTTTTGATATGTATTCAAAATGTTTTAAATTTTCACAAATGGATAGTCTCATAATGAGAAATAGTTAGATGTAGGTGAATATTTTTGTAATTGTCAAAGATTTGAAGAAAAGACACTAAATTTGTACAATGTTTTGGTCATTGACCTAGTTGACTTCTTATGTTTTGGTCAAATACTATAATTTTTTTTATCTATAAAAAGAACAATAAACTAAAATTATTATGCTTCATTTCACTAGTTGATTCTAGAACCAAAAAAAAGCATTTTCAATCCTAGAATTAGACTAATAAGGATAAGTAGTTTGAAAAATATGATGAGATTAAAAAGAACTACCTTATTTGGTAATCATGTTTGATAAAAAATACTTTTGAAAATAGGTGCTTGAAATTTGGCAAAACTATTTTTACAATATAATTTGTTAGGAATTTCTTTTTTGCCAAGTATTTTTATTTTGAAGCATCTCCCAAATCACTTTTTTCAACTTTAATTGATTATTTCATGGAAAATGTCAACCTTGGCCTCTAAGTATAATAGGTATAGTATTATTAGGGGACAAAGGAATCATAACATTGATTTTCAAGTCTCATGAGGATGCTCATTTGACAATCAAATACAACATTTATTTTAGAATCTAACTCGATTATTCCTATTGCCATCTTATACGACATTTGTTTAGGAAAAATTACTTTTAATTTAGCAAATTTAGTTATGAAAATGAATCCATACTCTTTTGAATATTATTCATGTTATTTTTGTACAAAAATTGAAGTATCATAAGAATACTCAATGTGAGAATTATCCCTTTTTGGGGGGGCGAAATGGAGCTAGAAAGCACCATTTAATAGTGAAAATCTTTTTTTCGCCAAAAAAAAGTAATCTTTTTTTGCCATAAAAGTTTCAATCCAATTTAAAATATGGATGAAATTGTCAAATTTGGATGAAAAAGAGTGTATGAATTTGATTGAAAAGTGTTTTATGGTGCAAAAGATGAATGTACGAAGAAATAAAATGTTTCACCAAATTTTAAGTGATTGCCATCCTAGCACTTTTAAAAAAATTAAAAAAAAAGTTGTTTGTGACTATGCAATCAAGTTCTATAAGGTATTTAATTGACAAAAAACATAACTAATCTTATACACATTGCACTATAATAGGCATTTATATTTACGTATAGTAATTAGCATCATATGGCATTCCAAAGATCATTTCTAGTATATTCTTCGCTTGCATATCTTCCATCTATTAAAGTGAATTATTTTTTCCTTTCTAACTTTGAAATATGTCTTTCAAATGTCAATGTACCTTAAAGTAGGAAAAATTGAGTGATTACAAATTCACTTCTCCACATAGCTTATTAAACAAAAGACTATCTATTCAACTTTTGGATAGTGAATGAACACAAACAAATTCAAAAAATCTATCTACAAATCTTAAGCCTTTTATAATTAATATGTGCAATATTCAAACACCATTTTAAGACTTCACCTTAGTTTATCTTAGTTTTAATTATGTGTTAGCATAAAATCATATTTTAGTAATTAACAATTATGGATGTTAGTGAAAATGGACCCAAAATTGTAAAATCACATCTTATCATTGATTGCAATGGTTGCTCTCAATTTTAAATTCTTTTAACTTGATAAGGTAGCCAACCCATACCTGATCACCCTACTATTCTTGACCAATAGACTATTGTAATTCCAACCATAGATTGTTGTAGTTCAAAGAGTTCGAGGAGCAATTCTGTCACATTATGATCGGTTGCAAGGCCATGAATATTGTAACCGGCCCTTGGTCGACTTTGCAATCACCATTGTAGGTCGAAAAGAATCTTTTACTAAAAAATTCATAGTAATTATGTTTTGTGTAAAAAAAATTCTTGGAAAAATATGTAATCTTTCCAAATTCTATTTCTATACATGAGAAAAATTTGGCACTCAAAAACTTGTGCTCCAAATATGCATAATTGCTTAAGTGATCAAGTATGGGTTGGCTCCTATAGATAAATTTTTAAGAAAATCCTTTTAATTTTTTTATTTTGTAGTTGATTAATTTTGTATTTCTTTCCTCTCACAATCTAACTCAAAATTCTCCAAGTCCAAGTGCAAATTCAAAATTTTCAAATTTAATCAACTAATTGCAAAATAATACATTCCTCCATTTCCTCCTATCCAAAGGTAAAAATTGTTGGAGAATATTCTTTAGAGTTGGAACAAAATATTTGCTTGGTAATAGAGTAAACATGAAAACTACAAAAATGAGTGTTCTTTTCTTAAAGCGGTTGATGAATGGCTTTGATTTTTCATTGTTCACTGTAAAAACAAAGAATTCACCTTCCTATTGGTCCAATAATCCAAGCATTTTGGTTACTACCTTGGTGATGGGGCCACGTCCTTATAAAACACCAACCGACACACGGTCATGAGCCCCTCAATCATCCCACGTTGCCAGGCATAGCCCCCCTGTCAGCCTAACCCCGATGATTGGCACAACTGGACTGGTCTCCGTGTTCATGGGAAGATTCGACGGCACATTCAATAAGTTTATTCCACGGTCGTACACTGCTCTTCTTTCCTTCCCCGTCAGGCCGTCACCCTCCTCCTCACCTTCGCCAACTTCGCCATAGCCCGGCTTTTCCCCCACTCACTTACTCCGCCATAGCCATCTCCGCCACAAGTCATCTTCGCCATAGCCGCTTCTTGTACTGCACCCGCACATCCTAGCTCTCCGCGCGACCACGTTTTCAACCTGCGGAATCAAAACGGCGGACTCTCCAAGGAAAAAACTTTTCTCCTCGTGGCGTACACCTCTGGTTCTTGCGCATCCCGAGCTGCGATCTGACGTACGTGCAGGATCACATTTAAGTTGGTGATCTCGCGCGCCCACTCCTACTCTGCGGGCTTGTACCGTTTTCAGTTCGTTTCTGCTATATGTCCCCGTCGTTTTCTCCGACGGCCCCGAATTATGAAGTTCCTCGAATACACGCCACTCGCTCGGTAACCCTCGGATTCTCCTCAGACTCTCATGATGATTGCCTCTTCTCGATTTTATGTATCTTGTGTTTGTATATTTCGTGCCGTTTTTATTGGAGATGTTTGGAGATGTTTTTTGTTGCCATGCTGTGGTCTCATCTGATTTTCAAACCCTATTGTGGCAGAATAAACTCGTTTCTGTGTCATGTGGATGTGGGAGGATGCATGATTCAAGGTGTCATGGAGGCATACTCTTGTACGTTTTTCAGTCTTTTCTTGTAGTTTGTTAATTCTAGTTTGGTAGGTGTATGCGGTCTCCTCGCGATCCGTTGTTGTTGTTGTTGTTGTTGTTGTTGTTTTTAAGGTTTGTTCCTTTTCTGTGACGGTGTTTGTGTGAAATTATAGCGTCTTTTGGTAAGAGAATAAGTTAGGTTTCGTTTTTTACACTTAATGTGTGGTCACTACTTGCGTTTTTGTTGTCAAGAGGTTTCGGTTTTTGATTGCAATAGCTGTTATATTTTTCTGTGATTGAATTGTAGTGTATTTTGGCAAGAGAGTATGTTAGGTTGAGTTCACATATTTCGAATTTTAACAATATAAAGAATAGAGTTCGTGTTAACGCTTAGCGTCTTCCATTGTAGTGAGTTTTGAAAAACTGAATTAGCTGGGTTTTTCGCAGGCAAACTTGCAGGAGTCGATAAAAAGTTGTCGCGGAGTTTGGAGCAAGAGGTTGATTTTTTAAACTTGTTTTGGTCTGTGATCTCATATTTTAGATCTGATTTGTTGATTTGATGAATTTCTTTGTTGACTGTATTGCTTGATGCAGGTTTAGACTTCTTTCTTTGTTGTTTGTTCTTGCAAATGACTTCAGCTTCCACGAGGAAGTTCTTTACCTGGACGTGTATCAGTAACTCTTGTATGACCTTTTCACAGGTGGTGGATTCGTTGGCATATTCCCCGTTAGACCTTTCCACCTCTCCCGTTGGACCGCTCTCTAATACTGCAAGGTAATTGTCTTTTCTTCCAGGTTGTGGAAGAGCTCGAGGGCCGAAGTTTTAATTATTCGTTGGTATCCTCGCGGAAGTTCCTGTGCCATGTACATTCATAATTTGGTTGAAGGGAGTGAGGAATTATTGTTCTCATGTTAGAGAATTGTTTCTTTGTGCTTGACTGACCGTGGCGTTGTTCAAACGTACAAGGAAGAAAGGATGAGGATGAAGTCGTTCTTAGATTAGCCCCGTGGCTTGTCAATTCCTGACTCCTTCAATGTTAGCTTGTGTGCGAGTCAAAGCTGGTTCCACGTCTCTTAATTAGTTTTAGTTCCCTCTTTCTGCATTTTCTGTGATTATGTTCACCCCTTTGTTCAATTGTTTTCAGTCGCAGGACACTGATTCACCTGATTCTGACCTTGAATCATATGTATCCTGACTACGATTTCAGGTAATGGCATCATTCAATGTATGTATCTTTTATGGTTTTTCCATTGTGCTCTCCTCGACAATCACCGAAGGAGGCATTTACTATTCAGGTTCTTGTGTTTTATGTGTTTTTAGTCTAGTTTAGGTTAACATGGGTACTGTTAGTGCCTACATGGCCGGCAACCCATTTTATTGAAAGGAATTAGGAAGTGGTGTCAATGGTTGACAAGCGGTATATAACCGTTGCTCCTGAAGGAGCTGAGAGTTCAAGTCTCTCCATTTCCTATTATTTCCTGTGTAGAGTATCGACCAGGTTTGTCGATCAGTTTGTTCATGTTTGGGTAAAGGCGAAAGTTAAGTAGACTAACATTTTGATATTCTCATGTCCATATACTCACCAGTATGTTGCGACCTCACCACTTTACTAAAGAACATGGAGTTCTGGCTGCAAAGCAGAAGATTGACGTATCTTTGGTTGAGGCATCGAAGGTAGAAAATGAACTGTTGCCAATCATCTCATTTTGACGTCTTGTCTTATCCTACTCTTTTTCTGGATCAGATCTGTTGATTAATATACTTGCCAAATCTATTGGATAGTTGTGTTTGTCCATTGAGTAAAGTCTGTCACAGGATTATTGCACCTAATCCTTGGCAGAATCGTGTCTGGTGTTTTATTTTAAGAAGCATCTTCTTGAAATCTATAAATCAACGCATTTAGACTACATTCAAGTTGTCTGTCGCTGATACTTGATGCTGGACATTCAAGTTTTCGGAGGGTGGGTTTGTTTTAACACATTTCGAATAACAGATATGGTCTGTAGAATCTGGTGAAGAAACAACATTGATCGACAGCATTTGGAGCGGCATTGACCAGGTTAGTGGAACACCGTTTGAGAATGATGGAAGTGATTCGTTGATTCGAACATCGACATGCTTAAAAAATTGCAACGACTGTCTCCTATCTGAATAAACATGTTCACCGCCTATCAGGTCATCAACTTGGAGGAATGTGAAGTGTACAGCTACTCGCCTGATGCTGAAGGAGATCCTTTTGCTGACACTGGCAGCATGTGAGTTCCAACAGACATATACGTGCAATATTTTTGAGCTGACAGTATTATACCTCGTCTGTTCTGACCGTTCTTACTTTTCTAGTGATCATGTTTAGTTTAAGAACTTTTTGAAATTTGCTCTGTGAATATGCATGTGATGTCCTCTAGACTTCGAGGTCAAAGGTTCATGTACTGGAAGCTGGGCAAATCTTCTGCTTTGAATCTCTAGCGACCATGAATATGGTTGTTTTGAAGTAATATCGAACCATGAAAATGGTTGTGATGCGGTCATACCAGGGCTACTACACCAGATCCCATCAGAACTCTGAAGTTAAGCGCCTTTGGGCCGGCATAGTACTGGGAGGGCGACCTCCCGGGAAGTCCCGGTGCTGCATCCAGATTTACTTCTTAATGTTGTATGCTTTTCTGTGCCCTTAGATGGTCCTTTAACTACTTCTTCTACAACAAGAAACAAAAGCGTGTTCTCTACTTCAGTTCGCGATGCACTAGGTAATCTTCATATTCACTACTTTTAGTAGACACAGCATTGGGTGAAATGCTTTGAACGCTACACGGGCAACACTGCTAGGTTTATCTCTGTCCTGCATATTTTACTCCATCATCCTCTCTGAGCGACTTTTATGTTCTATTCATATCAATTTCCAGCAGGAGTTGAAGGTCTTTGATAGAGTGGATATTCGAGCTTTTGAATCAATGTGTTGTTGGGTGGCATTTGTTGCAGCAAGCAATCCATAGACAATTCTTCTAGTGACGATGGATCTGGCGACTGGGACTTAGACTTCGTGGATGGCATGGACCTTGAAGGCTGAGAAGCGGAGGCTTCCTTTGTGTTGGATGCTTAGCATACTTTGTATTTGTAGCATTTACATAGCACACGGTCGCTTCTGGTGAATTTGGAAGCAATGTATCATATCTGTACTTCCAGCTTAGAATGACGTGCTTGCCAAGTAGAGTAGAATTCATTTTCATTTCTTGGATTGATCATTGAAGGCTGGTGAAAAAACACATCTTTGGGGATGTTAGGTGAGGATCGCTTCCATGCGGCTTTCCTCTATTTTAATTTCCCCTTGTCGTTTAGGCAAACTGGAAATTCTAGATGTACATCCCTTGCAGTTGCACAATCAGATCTTCATCTTGGAGGCTTTGGATTTGTTTCTCGTAGTGAAATGGCATTTATAGTTAATGCTCTGATTATATCCGCCGTATTTATCATATGCATGATAAATACGGCTTGTGGTCTACTCCACTGTTTTGTGGTCCTATATTTACTGTGTGCGTGGCACTAACTTTCCAAAGTGATACACAGTACTATTTAAAATTAGTGAATATTACTGTATTGTACCAATTTGCTCAAAATTTCATTTTATGGTGACAAGAATTTTCTTCTTTTCCCCTTTACTAATAGGACAAATCAGTGTACTCTTGGGAGGAGCAATTTACCCTAGAACCATGCTAAGTAATGTTATTTCAAATTAGAAAAAATCAAGAGAAGATGTGCATCCTATTCCAATATAGGTGAACTTTAACTATGAAAAAGGTATGTTTGCACTTGGTATTAGGGGTAACCTTTGCAATGTGAATCTGGTGTAGAAGTAGGTCTAAATTTGTTCTCACGAGCTTCAATAATAACACTCTTTAAGATCAAGTGTGAACATATCTGAAAGGAGAGGTTAGTCCTTGTAGAAATCATCCTTTTTAGTACAACGTGAATTATTGGAGGTTGTCACTGGAGGTTGGAGAATAGTCATTGGAAGTTGAGCTAATGTGCAAGACCTTTCCTTATCACACCAAATTTCAAGGATGAATACTTGCTCAAAAAAATTGTAGAGTAATCATTGTAGGTTGAACTGTCGTACAAGACCTTCCCTTTTCGCACACAATTCCAAGGATGAACACTTACTCAAAAAAAAATAAGAGCAAGTCATCGGAGGTTGAACTTATTGTGCAAGACCTTCCTTTTTTCACATCTAATTCCAAGGATTCACACTTGCTCAAAAAACAAACTAAGAGCAAGTCATTGGAGGTTGAACTTATTCTGCAATACCTTCCCTTTTCACATTGAATTCCAAGGATTCACACTTGCTCAAAAAAAACTAAGAGCAAGTCATTGGAAGATGAACTTATTATGCAAGACCTTCCCTTTTTCACACCCAGTTCCAAGGATTCACACTTGCTCAAAAAAACACCTAAGAGCAAGTCATTGGAAGTTGAACTTATTATGCAAGACTTTACCTTTTCACACAAACTTCTAGTGATGTACACTTGTCGGTTGAACTACTAGGGATAAGGACCTTCCCTTTTTCACACCAAATTCCAAAGATGAACATTTGCACGGATTCAAATGGAATTTTTTGCCTCCATTGTTGAGTACGATAAGTCTGTTAGGTACATCGAAATTTAGTATCTGAAATATATATATGTAACTTATCTGATGAAAATAATGCATGAAACCCAAGTTGTGTGAATCTGAAATGCAAGAAACTCAATAAATTATTTATGTAACTTGCAACATGATACTGTTTGTGTCATTCAGTGGAAACGGTAAAAGGACATGATTGGAGGTCTATTTGAAGTAGATTTGACAGATTTGACTTTTCTCTCCATACAGTAAGCTTACCATTCCTACCACGACACCACATTTGTTCATTGGCTATGGACCCAAAAGGAGGAAGATGGTTCCAAAGCATACAATTTAATATGAGAATTCATTTATTCTATGATATCGTAGTTGTAGGGCAAGGTCGGTGGAAAATAATTTTAAAAATGGATTGCTGAAAGAAATTATAGGGGATTTTTCTTTTTTCAAAAAACAAAAAAATTGTATGGTAAAATAAAAGAATATTGGCAAAAAAAAGAATTTTGTTTTTAGCATTTGTTGAAACTTATTTTTTGGGAAAAAAATAAATATTTTGGTGTCGAAGTGCCGACCTTGCCTTACACCTACGGTATACTATTTTGATGTTGCACTAATCCCTAAAAGTTTGTTCAAGGGACCATTGGAATTTGGGTAGGTGTCAATGCAAACAAAAATGAACGGATGTTTCTAAAAATTTGATATAAGATAGAGACAAGTTTCTACTTTGTAAGAATGTAAAAAAAAAACTGATTCGATTTCCAAATTAGAAGTTAAGATGTATGAAACAATTTGGGCAATGTTAGAATCTTTGGCTAAATTTATCATCTACTTCTAAAATTTGGCATGATTGTAAGTAATATGGTATGATATATAGTTTAAAAAAAATACTTTTAGTACAAAAATCTCATTCCTATGAGAGGAGTCATAACTTTACTAACCTTATTGGCAAGTTTGAAATAAGAAAAAATATATTTTTTTAACTACAAATGCTATTATCTTGAAATCTTCACCCTCAAAAATTTTGAAATTTTTTCTTCACATTTCAAATGTTTGTCTTTGAGTTTTCAATTGTTTGGATGTCAAATAGAAAATTTCCTAGCTAGATAAAAAATCATCAAAAAATGACTAGTGTACTTCCAATTTATTTGACCTCCTCATTTTGTGGGGTGATTTAAAGTAAAGTGGACCTCTTATTTTCTTTTTGAATTTTTGCATGAGTGCAATTAACAAGATGTAGTACTCAATGGTATATATCAAGGCTAAAAAATTTTACACCAAGAGGGCTCGAAGTCTACTAAACTCATTTCGCATGAATGAAATGAATTTTTTTCTTTTTACTTTAAACATTATGATCTTTCAATCCACAAGGTCAAATGGTTTGAATTTTTTTCAACATATTTTTGTAATAGCCTACTAAAATTTTGTACAATTGAAGTAAAAAAATTTAATTTTTTAGTTTGACTGATACACTAAAAATGGTAGTGTTGACAATTTTTTTCTTGAAACACCTTCCAATTCTTGTAGGAGCTACCTCCTAGAATTCCATTATCCCTTCATGGGATAAAATGGACTTCATATAGGTTTATGTGACCTCAAATATTGAGGTGATTTTTTGAAAATCTTTCTTAAAATAGAAAAACACATTAGCTTTTAGGAAATATAATTTTTATTTCAATCAGTATCTGGGAATAAAAATTATGCCACAACAAGCTCAAAAAGGGGGATATTGGGCAACAAAAAAAATCCACAAAAACTTAAAATTAAATTTTTAAATTTTTTTCTCATAAATTATATTTATGTCTACACAAAAAGCTTTAATTGAGTTCATTTGGATTAGTAATGTGAAAGTTAAGAAGCTTCTTGTTTTGTGGGCAATCATAGAAACTTTTTGGAAAAATGATGTATTGGATCTATGTTTGAACTCAATTTTCACAATTTAAAAAAAATTCACAAGGTTAAATATACTTTCTAGAACAATCTCACCATTGGGATTATTGTGTTTCAATTCTATTTTCATTAGAGTTATAGATGATTCAGTTTTTCCTTCTACTTTGTATCTACTTCTACTTAACAATTTTTTAAGGAATACAAATCATGTATTTTTTTTGAACTTTTTTTCCTTAGACTTTCAACTCAAATCCTCAATATAATTTTTTTAATTCAAAATCTCTAGCAAGAAATTTTTAAATTAAGAAGATTCAAAATCAAATAATCTAGTCACAAAACATGCTCAAAAACTCATTTTCATTACTCTAAACATGAATATCTTGCAATCTATATGGTGAAAGTTTTTGAAATTTCTACCACACATTTTTATATCATTCTTGTGCAAGATTTTACTATTAAATATGAAAAAAAAATTATAATTTATTTTGCTCCTTGCAATAGAAATGGACATTTTAAGTGTGTTTTTTGATGAAAAAAGGCCTTAGGGGACTTCAAGAGTTCAGTTATGGAACACATCAAATTAAACAAACACGAGAACAAACAATAATGTAGTGAGATTCACAATAGCTATATCCATTATATAAACTCTCAAATAACTTGCCATGTGGAACATTTCTAATTGTCAAAGATTTCTCCATTTTTTGAGATGGCATGCATTTTAAGGAGGTGCATAATTATTTTCAACACTTAATACACTTTTGCATATTTGTAAAGTTTAATCTTCATACTTTCAACAATAGGGACGTCTTTTTCAATTCAAGGTCAAGTGCTCTAAATTAGTTGGAAACCCTCACAACACTTTTTAAAATGAAGTTTGTAAGAGTGTATCAATGGCACCTCTTTTTTTGTAAAATAAGAAGTCATAACTTGCTAACAATGCACGTATTATTTATCTATGATGTTAGCTCACCATCTTAGGCCTAAGGTTTAACTCCCCTATGACTTCCAACCTTTATTTCAACTTAGGTGCTAGAATACCATATATGCTAGAACTCCTTGTTTCTTTCTATTTAATTTGTCTCTTGCAAGGCTTGAAATATTATCCCTGAAGTATCCCTTTCATAACAAATAGTTGCAAGTTGTTTGTACAAAAAAGTGTGACAAGATCACACAAGTTGAAGTGACAAATTTGGATTTAGCATGCTCTAATATTGAATAACAATCATGTGCAACTAAAAACTTTTAGTAATTCATTGAATTTATAACAACTAATTATTTATCAATAGTAAAATATCTAACCCACTTTAAGAATATTGCTTGGAACCTTGTTGTCTCAAATTTTTAACATGCCACATAAAGACTAAGATGAAAAAAATTAGGTTGTTGTAAGTTGAAAATCGTTTTAATCGAGGGCTACTCATCATGTCACATTTTCACCATGTCAAAAAACTCTCAAGTGCACACGACTCATTGAATAGAAAAATTACACTAATTTATTTAATATACCCTCCAAAAGCTCAAAAAATTTGAACTAGGATTCAGAACTTATCTCCAAATCCAATCCCACCCTCATCTAGACTCACCACCTTCTCAACTTAGAAAATGCTCAATCTTAGTTGAGAAACTTAGATTGAAATTCAACCTATGCCAACTCTTTCTGTGTGACTTTCTCTATTGGATACTAGAAGAAGCCCAAGTTTTTTGTAATGAGCCTTGATTTTTTCTAACGGATTTTTTTGATGTCTAAGTTGACATTTAGTTGGTTTTATGTTTTTCATGACATCCAAATGATCTAATGAACATCATTAAAAACATAAAACAACTAAATGTCAACTTAGACATCAAAAATAATCCACCAGGAAAAATCAGGGCTCATCTGGGCTCGTCACAAAAAACATTTATTTCTTCTAATAGGAGCAGCCTATTTTTGGAACTTCATTTCTTATGTAATTAATGTAGGCTACATTATTTTATTTTTTAGGTATAAAGATATCTTTCTAGTAAAAAGAAAAATATTGAAGAGAATTATTATTTTTAGATTCTTAAAAAACCCAACGTTGAAGAAAACAAAAAATTCAATTGTTAAAAATTCAATTTTTACACCATCGAAATGGAAGATCACTTATAATCTAAAATTCATTGCTTCGACATGCAATCTAAAAATAAACTTCTAAAAATTTAAAGAAAAGTTTTTTTTTTTTTTTGGGTAATACCCCCACTTTTGCACCGCTAGAGGTCCTCCCATTCCAACTCAACGTGTTGAACATTATGCACACCACAAGGCCAGCATGGGAAATTAGTGGATCTTTCAACATGTGTTTTCCCCAATAAGATCATCCCCGCACGATCATTTTCCAAAATCCACAAAATTCCACGAAAAATCCTAGATTCCTCGATTACCAATCCACCCTCTTCTCCGTCCCTCTGTTCCTCCCGCTATTTCTCCACGCACCTCCGTTCTCGTCCTCTAGCCCGGCGCGCCCTTGCGCTCGCACTTTTCTAGCTCACTGCAACCATCTCCGTCTCACCAACTCCTGCGAATTCCCCTCACACGCACCGGCCTCGTCTTCCTCTCTCCAACAAGCCGCGGGATGTCGCCGGAGACGCCTTGTCGGAAAAGATCTGGATCCCACGGTTTTTTCGTTCCCGGATACGAAGCGCTTGTGGTGGCGATCTAACCTGGTCTGTGCGATCATCTGTGAATTTTTACTGTGTTGAATCTTTTCGGTGAGTGAGATTTTGATACTTATAGTTGAGTTTAGGGTGCGGTGATTTGGTATTTTGAAAATGGCAGTAGTTGTTTGGAAGAACAATGAGTTGAGAGGTAGGCTTGTTTAGTTTCGTGTAGGTGTCATTCGGGAGCGTTTGTTTTGAATTTTTTTTTATCTGGTGTCTTTTCCGAAGGATTGAAGTGTTTCCTGAAGAGGTGGCGGCATTGACGCGGTCGTTGTTCGTTGGAGAGGACGATACCGACATTTTTGTTTTTCCGGCTTGACGACTTGTGGATTGGAGTTTTGCGATTGGATTTCTGGTGTTTGGTTTTGGAAGCGATTGGGACGTGTTTGCGTGGGCTTGGAGCGCGTCAAGGCGACAGGGGAGTGATTTATGGTGTTGCAACGGATGTACAGGTAATCTCTAGGTTTTCGTTTGGTACTGTAACTAGGTCAGGAAGGAGAAGTGGAATTCGTGCTCTGGTCAAGAGGTTTTGAGATTCGGTTTGATCCATTCGTGAGGAGCTGGTCCTTTACATGATTTTCGGCATTGAAAGCGGTTAGGCTTTGGGACATAGTGAGCAGTGAGGCTTCGGGGCGTTCAGGATTTCGTATTAATCAACTCACTGGAACTAAGACAATCTCGATTCAGTTCAATTTGTTACTGTTCACCGTAGCGTTCATTTGGACGTGTCTTGTTTTTAGGTGAACCTTTGAGTTAAAGCGCTTCAAAATTTCTTGGTTTAAGTGCGGTACGGTGACTAGGTCAGGAATGCGGAGTGGAATTGATCCTCTGGTAGGAGTTGTTGATGCGCTGATGAGTCCAATTTGTGAGTGGAGCATTCGTCACTTACTTTTCGGCATGGAAAGCGTTTAAAATTTGGGTCTTACTGCTCTAGCACGGTCAGAATCTCGCATCCCTTAACTCTCTGGAACTAAGGCAATCTCGGTTCAATTGAATTTTTTTAGGCGGTTTCACCGCAGTGGAGTGATTGGTGACGTTGCAGCAGATGTGCAGGTAATTTCTAGGTTTTAGTGGAGTTGATACTTTGGTAGGAGGTCTGTATTCTCTGCTTAGTTCATTTTTTGAGGAGCTGGTTCGTCACATACTTTTCAGTATACGAATCGCTTAAACTTTTGGGACATTCTGATCTTTGACGTTCAGCATCTCATCTCTTTTTTGAACTGAGACAATCTCGAATAATTTGAAAATTTTACTGCTCACTGAATCAGTAGAAAAGCAAAGCTTTTGGTAGGGGAACGTAACAGTCGCTTAGTGGTACTGGAGGGGTTTGATTATTCCTGTAGACTCCAACTGTGGACCCAGAGACCAAGGCAGTGATAAGCGATTTTTGATCCTGACTTTCCCTTAACCTTGTCGGAAAATCTGTTTATTCCACAATGAATACCGAACGAGGAACCATTTGATTGGATGAGGTAGGAAGTTTGATGAGAATATCTCAAATATGTAACTTTCGGCTGATGTAGTTGCTAACTTTGTTCCTGCTTTTCTATGTTGCATCGGTGCCTGCAAATTTGTCTTTCTATATTGTCAGAGCAAGTCTCATCTTCCTTAGTATGCTTTGACCTGTAATGTGCAACAGCAAAGCAGGGTTATCGATGGAAATATATCTACGAAGGTCGGGAACATTTTCCGTGAGGTCAAGTATTTCAGAATGCGGTGTATTGAGATTCATCCCTGTCGTTCTATGGTGATGTACCCCGGACTTCATTGTCCTTGTGGATAGAAAATGTTGCGGAACTGAGTCACGGGTGAAGGGCGAACAGGTATCTAAAGCAATGCTGAAGTTCTGTTTGACATTACATATAAGAATTTAAAGAGAATGGACATATCAGCTGTCGTTTCAATTGACGCAGAATTTGGGAGTACCATCGATTTGTAGGTGTTGAAGGTGCTCACGTAGCATAATTGTGGCCTTGAGCTTTTGTGTAGAGCCGGAGTTTGTTGATGGCTACAATGGAAAAAGCCTCTCGGATTGTACGTTGCCCTAAGTGCCTTGCACTTCTTCAAGAGCCTCCTCCAGGGACCCCTTTATACAAGTGTGGGAACTGCTCCACTGTCCTGAGAGGTATGTTTCACTACTGTACTTTGGGAAACAGTATATGAGGTTAAATTTGTAGTGGATGAATCACGTTTGACCGCGGTGTGTGGGATTTAGGTCAGTTTTGTATGTGCAAAAGAGATTCGTGCTGGGAAGAGGTGGATCGGTTTCGAAGTATCGGTATGATTATTGATTTACATCACCTAATTGTCACTGAGCATCAAGTATCAAATTTCCCCTAATAAGATTTGGGACAGACACCTTTTGTTTCTTTTGACTTTTTCAGTCCTTGGTTATAATCGTTGTGTATCTGTTGTGTATCATGGTTTTGCAGCAAAACATGCAAGCTCTGATGGTTCTGGGGCTAGAAGGACGACAGCCCGTGCACTGCAGCTGAACAGGGCTGCTCCTCCTGTCCATGCAGATACTGGTAGTATCGATGGTAGAAAACTGCCCTCCAAACCAATCCCGCTTGACCTGACATCGAGACAGGCAAGTTTAGACGATCCAGGTGATTTCAGAAATAGCAGTGGAAACCCTAGATTCAGTCCAGCGGACATCGGAAAGAAATCACCAAGCCACTTGCACCCCCAGAGTAGTTTTTCTCCTGGACCTCCTCCTCCTCATGTGCCTAGCAATACGAATACATATGCCGATAATGGTTCCCGAACAGGACAGGATCACCAGAGATTTGTAGCACGAGACTCTTTAGCAAGTCCTAGTAGGGAGGTGGATCTTCTTCGTGGGAGAGAAGCCCCAATAAACGTGCTACAAACCATGGTTTCTAGCCCTGCATATCTAGAGGAAGCCCATTCTGGTAAGAAATCACTGAATGACATGTACCGCAGCATCCGTTTTCCTCCGACTGATCAGATTAGGAATCCGTCAGCCATAAGTGATGCATCGACTGACAAGGACGGGCTTGTAGACATGCGACCAAGAAACACTCCCGCTTACGTGAACGTCTATACTCGTCAGAAGTCACCATCTGCAGATTCGGTGGATGAGTTTGGTCGCTACAGACTACCATCTGCAGACATGACGAGGGAGAACGTCAATACTCGTCAGAAGTCACCACCTGCAGCTTCGGTTGCTGAGTCTGCGCTCTACAGACGACCACCTCCAGACATGACAAGTGACGCCGTTACTATTCGTCAGAGGTCAGCACCTGCAAATTTAGTCGCTGAGGCTGCGCGCTCTAGGCAATCTCCTCCAGACACGACAAGTGAGGACATCAATACTCGTCAAAAGCTACCCACTGCAGATTTGGTCGCTGAAGCGGCTCGTTACCGGCGACCATCTGCAGACATGACGAGTGAGGGAGCAAACAACAGAGCCAGAGAGCGCCAGGGGACACCTGATGCCGAAGATGATCGTACATCATTTTCGCCCACTAAAGCTCTTGCTGCGTTGCGATCGCAGAATACTGGACCGCTTTATAAGGTGAAAGAGAGACAAGCGCCCGGACTGGGAGCGCCAAGTAAGCTCCCAATACGTAATTCACAAGGATGGGGTAGAAACAAATCCCAAGGAGATGAATCCACGGGAACTGGAAGTACTGATTTTGGTCTTCGACATGACACAGTAGAGCCTGGCCCATCCACTGGTCGAACTAATGAGGAAATCGTTGGTCTACATCGGCGACAGCGCTCAGATGGTGTGGTCGTCAGTGATAGGCCTCACGAGAATGATCTTAACGCTGGTAATCCTGCTCTCAATTCTGACACAAGATGGAGCTTAGAAAACGAAGTTAAATCAGTAGGTAAGTTCCCTGCGGAGCCTACTTCCGTGCCCAATGTATCAGAGAAGGAGAGAAGAATTTTACATAATTTGAAGCTGACAGAGGAAAAAGAGAAAAGCAGAGACAATCCACTGAGTACTCGAGGGGACGAGGAGAAGGTAACACCTGATCAGAAGTCAATTACAAGGGCCTCATCATCTGATATTGCTAGTCAGTTGAACGAGACAATAAATGGGTCACCTCCGAAGGCAATTGCGGTTGAACAGGGCTTGCCACCTGCAAGCGATGTTTCCTTAGTCAGGCGGATTTCTCCTGATCTGAAGGCACTGCACAAGGAGGAGTTCATTATCAGTGAGGACACATTTGACGACGAGGACGAACATGGCGCAGTGCTGGATAAGCGAGAGTATTCTCCTTCTCAGTCGCCGCGAACGAGGAAACCCCTTTCACCTCCTCGTTTTCTTTCGTCAAACCCAATGATAGGAGGTGTTCAGCCGCAACCGGAGCACTTGTCGAAGGCACACGCTGGTGCACGGCAGGACTCGGATGCCCCTTCGAATCTACAAGTTTTTCCCGGCCTCCCAGATGTTCTGGACTATGATACTAGTGAAGATTCGTCCAATGTGGATGATACTGACCAGTATGAGACTGTTTCAAAGCCGCACTCTGAGGAGCTTAAATCACCCACCTTTTCGCACAATGGACAATTAAATGGAGAAGATGCTGCAGGAGGTAGCAGTGAGAGGTTGGATGATGAAGATGAGCATGACCCTACAGATACGAGATCGGCGAATTCAATGTCTCAAGATAAAGTGGGGGTTAGTAGTCCTTTTGACCCAGTCGAAGCTGGTGCTTCTCCCTATTTCTCTCCTGATCATTCTCCTGAGTCCAATCATAATGAGAGTCCTCCCCAAATTCAAACGTCCGATCAACGCGAGCAAGACCTGCAAGGAACCTTCACTCAGCCTCCTGATGCACCAGAATCGACGAATAGTTTTTCTTTCGGTCAAGGTGGACAGATTCAAGGACCATCCTATTCTTCACTGAAGGGGCAAACGCAGAAAGTTAGGTTGCAAATTAATACCTCAGTACCTGAACGTATCCATGTTCGGTGTCGACATTGCAACCTGCAGTTGGAGGTCCCGACAAACCTTGGTCGCAGCGAGACAGGTGTACAGAAACTTCGCTGCGGTTCTTGCTGGAAAATCTCGCGCTTTCGCTTGAACCACCTACTATTACCTAGTGGAACATCTTCTCCAGCTGGAAGTGACAGATCACCTGAATCCTCTTTCCGACTTGGTTCCTCTGATGGCACGTCTGGTAGATATTCAGGAACAAGGTCTAACCGAGAAACAGGTTCTCAGGACAGAGCAGTAATTCGGACACAGTCTGGAGCTAATCTTCCAGTGCCACCCTCTGCCCGGCACAACCCTCGTGCTGCTTCAGGGTCTAAGTTGTCGAATATGGTTTCGGTCTCGAGCATTCTATCTGAAACCTCAAAAGCCTCAACTCCAAATACCTCAGGTGACTTAGGCCCAGGTCAGAGCTCACCTAACCGTGGAAAGGATATTATCGTTGCCATTTCTCCATTAGGGCAAGGTGAGCCTTCACATACGTCGCTCTCCCCTACATTGTCCAGCACAAGTCAGGATGTCGGCTCAAAAGATCGCCAGCAAAAGACTACCTCACCTGATCGCAGACTTTTGCAATCCAGCAGTGATTCTGATGAAGAAAAGGCTTCGGCCAAACTGAAAATAGGACCAAGTGCTGTTAATCCTGTACGAATGACCACATGGTCTGCCCCTGAAACCCCCGATTTCGATGACGGACACGAGTTCAAAGGCCTCAAAGGGTTCCTCAAGAAAAGTGTCAAGGAGTTCACCAAGGGCAAGAAATCGACCCAATATCGTCGGAAAGTGGTAGTGAATGGTCATCCTGTGCCTGATGATGTGGTGAGAAGAGCAGAGGAAAATGCTGGAGGCATACATCCGGGGTCTTACTGGTACGTTCTTTTATCTTGTGTTGTGGTGACTTGTAAAATCCCCACTTGAAACTTTGCAGTTAAAGTCACAATACATCCAGCTGCATAAGCAACTCCACATTGAGTTGAAGGCCATTTTAGCATCTGTGAACTGTTTTAGAACTTAACCTCTCCTACTGTATATTGAACGATTCCCTTCTTTACTTTTGAAAGAGAAAGAAGCTTATAGCAGTATGTTTGTTATTATCTATTGTTTTGTTGTTTAGAGGAAATGCTATTGTATGGAGTGCCCGTGAATAGTGAGCTAGACTAGTACTTGGTAAAAGTTCATTATTATCGTATCAGTCTATGCCTGCGGACTGCTAGTAAACTATTTTGTGTTGCAGATTCCAGATCTATACTGTGGAAAAGTATCTGAGTCGCATGATCTGGTGGGATTTGTAGGTACGACTTTCGAGCTGGGTTCTGGGGAGTCATGGGTGGACCTTGTTTGGGCATGATCCCGGTAAGTAGAACTGTGATCTGATCAACACACTGGTTCTTCATGCTTCAATGTAGTGCTACGGTTGCTCCCCAGGACTGACATCAGCTAAAATGTTTGCAGCCCTATATCGAGGAATTAAACTTTCCATTGGCCCGACATTGCTCCCATGGCAAAACTGGAGTACTCGTGAACGGGAGGGAACTGCATCATAAGGACTTGGAGCTACTGAAGAAGCGTGGTTTACCAGGAACCCCAGGGAAAGCGTACAATGTGGATATTGACGGTCGTCTAACAGAAGAAACTACAGGAGTCGAACTTAAAGGTCTCGGTCGTCTAGCACCAACGTATGCACCGCAGTTGCCATCCTCCTAATCATTGAGCTGTCTTGTGAACGGAATCCTTGTCAGCTGATTTTATTACACTGATTTTATAATGTTTCATCTTCAGGTTGGAGCAGACTGGTAGAGGTCCAGGTATGTGGGTGCCCGAAAGTCAAAGAGGTTCATAACCATCCGAGAAGCATGATGAACATGGTTTCCAATTTGAAGATCACGATTAGCGTCTAGGGTGGGTAACCTCATATTGGGCACTACAAAAGTTGGAACCACAAGAATCTCCCGACATTTTTTCTTGAAGGTACGTTGTCCTCATTAATTGCTGTGATTTATTTCTCCTGTTCTTTGTAATATATTCCAGACCTGAATTTTATTAAAAGATTTGACATTCTGTCCTGTAATGGACCTGCAGGCGTTAAGACTAAAGGAGACTTGCACTCTCGTGACTGAAGAAAGAAGATTTAGTTCTCAATAGACCGTCAAGCTTGGCTTTTTTACATTTCAATGTACATCTCCATTTAACGTGTGATAATGGATTATTTTTTCTAATACATGATTAATCCAACTTCGGAGGTTGACGGATGGTGATATTTGTTAGCTCGGTCCTCATCGTGGGGCTGCCACTAGTGGCATTACTCGGAGGGACTGACAAGGGTACACAGCCACAGTAGTTAACTCGTCAACGTAAAGCTTGGAAGTTACTAGCATCTACACAATTCAAGCTTATGAGAGCGTGGATTGTTTAGATTCTCAAACTTGGAAGAGGTTGATCCCTTGGGACGTTCAACATAGCATCTATGAATAGTGTATCAATGACAACATTGACCTTATTCCAGGCCGGTTGTCATTTTGCATATATCACGAGACAACATTAGTTTCACAACTTACGTGCTTACTGTTGGGTATGGTTTCATTGGGTTTTAGCTCAAAAAATCATTTGATGTTCATCATCTAATCTTTGAGTTGGAGCCCAACTTCAAAATCCTTCCCTTTGTATGTTTCCATTTTGCTACTTTGTATGATTGAATTGGATTTTGTTTATTTTTTGGAGGTGTCAAACTTTGAATTCTTTAACTATATATGCTCCATTTAAAAATTGGTCATTGAAAATGAATGAGAGTTTGTTGTGAAGATATGAATTAGTCTATCATGAATTTGTGAATCTCAAGAAAAAAT
Organism: Rhytidiadelphus loreus; assembly: GCA_947034895.1. Lineage (NCBI taxonomy): Eukaryota > Viridiplantae > Streptophyta > Bryopsida > Hypnales > Hylocomiaceae > Rhytidiadelphus > Rhytidiadelphus loreus. The sequence goes on from OX344761.1 coordinate 32,847,317, forward strand.
GAAGAAAATTCATATAGAATACGAACCACACTTGAAACCCTGAATGTCTAAAGAGCTTACTTTGGTTTTTAAGGGAAACTTGGTAGTCTCTATTGACTTCAGATTTAGAATTCAGAATTTTTGCATGAAAATTTTAGAATGGATGCTAATCATCCAAATCTACATGTGAAGCTTTGTTCACATCATTCCAATAAATATTGCAAAAGTTATATGGATTTTTTTATATTTTTTTGTTTGTGATACAAGTGTGTTGAAACCATTAAATACAAAATAATGTGGTGAAATTTACAAGGAGTAATTTACAAGGTGAAAAACATATTAGCTTTCTAGGAGTATAATTTTTATTTCAATTGGTGTTGAGAACAAAAGTTATGCCACCCTAAAAGTCCAAAAAACAATTTGAAGGATAGTCCAAAAGAATTTATAAAAAATTGAATTTTTTTCTCAAAGATTACATTTTTGTCTATCTGTGAAGCTTTTATTCATTCTATTTGAACTATATAGACAATCTTGTTTTACAAGGTTAATCTTGCCTTACTGGAACAACACACTATTGGGATTATTGAATTTCAATTCCATCTTAGAGCTATTAACGATTTATTTTTTTGTTCAATCTTGTACTTTTTTTCAGTACTTTTTTTAAGAATGAAAATCTAATGGATTTAAAAAAAAAAATTCTTCCCCAATCTCAACTCAATTCTTCAACATAAAAAACTAGAAAATCAAAATTATTAATGCAAAAAATTTAAGTTCAAAAGATTCAAAGACAAAAATTCTAGTCAAACAAGGTGCAAAAAAACTTGTTTTCTTCACTTTAAATGCAAATATATTGCAATGTACACAATCAAAGTGTATGAAATTTCTTCTATATATTCCTATTATAATTTGGTGCACAATCCTACGGTAAAAAAAAAAAAATTGTAATTGTTTTTTTGCTCTTAAGTTTGCAATTGAAGTGGTATTTTTTGAATTTTTATTTTTATGAAAAAAAGGCCTCAAGACTTTAGGGATTAAAGTAGTCTTTTTTTTCACCATAAACTTTCCATTTCTATTTAATGTATGGACGAAGTTGCTAAATTTGGATGAAAAAATGCACTAATATCATTGAAAAGTGTTTTTTGGGGGGTCTTAAAGATGGATGAATTTAGAAATGTGCTTGAAGCGAAGGCACCATCTCAGCATCTTTTTCTTTTTTCTTTTTCTAAAAAAAAAGAAAAGCCCTGGTGTCGAATTCGGAATTGCCATTCATTTGTACTCGTCTCTCTCACATTCTGTGTCGCCACGTCGACCTAAGTCCCTTTTTGTCGACAATTCTAGAGCTCTCATCACCATAGCCGCAGACAGGGGCGGCCTCTCTTAGGTTACGTTACTTTACGCGAGTCCTCTCTTTCCCTCTCTCGCCTGTAGCTTAGCGGTTTCTGCAGTCCTGTGGGAAGGATCAGAGCTTCCGCTGATCCATTGTCACACGCTCTTCACCGCAACACTTGAATCCCTCTGACCGAATACTCCCACAGGTACTTCGATTCCATGCCGTTCTTTTTCTGTGTTTTCACTTCTGTTTTCTCGCGCCTCTGTGAGAGAGTTCGTGCCGTGAGCATTCCAAGAGAGTCGTGGGGAGATTGGTTGGTTGGTTGGTTTGTCTGCTTGGTGTGACTCGGGGTTGCATTATTGGATTAGGTTGCTGAGGTAGTCTTTTACTCGCTTAGGCTTGATGAGGATTCGTTGGAGGTTAATTTCGCTTTCAGTATTGATATTTGATGTTTTTTGATGTTTTTGTTGTTTTTGATTTGGGAATGTTATATGTGAAGGTTCCTTGGAATGTGTTTATATTTCAAGGGAGTGTTATTTTTAATCGAGAGAATTGTTTTTCAGCTTATGGACGTTTTTTCGTGGGTTTTTGGTTGTGTGATATCGTCGATGAGGTTAATAGGTTATTTGTTTTATCGTCGTTGATGGCAATAATGCGAAGGTCTGATGGAGGTAAGGATGGACGTGTTGTAAGAGTTGAGAAGTAGTTGTAAGAGTTCTGTCCCTTAGGTTTCAGAGTGGCAAGAAGCTGAGACCTAATTATGAAAATCTTGAAGTGGATGGTCAGTCAAGTTTTGAAAGTCAGAGCTCGTGGTGTACAGAGTTGTGATTGATTCTTGAGCACAGGGTAGCTACAGCTCTGGCTTCGTATTTATCTGAAGCAAGTGATGGTTTTCTTACTTGTCTTTTGTTTTTGGCTCAGAACGTATCATGGAGTCTGTTCCGAGTTCACCTGTTGAAGAAGTTGAAACTAGTTCAGTGGCAGAAATGGTTAGCCACCTTCCTGGAGCACAGTCTTTACCTGACGGTTTCTCTGTTTCAGAGAATTTTCCAGAAGTTTCAACATCAGTAGTTTCAGATGTCACGGAAAGAAACAGAGACAATGTCTCTGAGAGCTCGGATACAGTGGAAATAATAGATAGTCGCTCGGATGACAGCACTATCGGATTTAGCTTACAAGAAACTAAGCTCGCAGATGCCTTGAAAAATGAATTAAGTCTCGCGACGCCCTTGCCTGAAACGGACCATAGTTTTAAATCTTCGTCAGAGATGACTGAGACAGATGAAAATCACTCCCCTGAGCAAGTACAAGGAGAGAAAGATCTGCCAGTTCTTACTGAGTTTCTAATGAATTCTACTGCGGACTTCACAACTTCAGTTAACAAGTCGTCAGAGAAAATTCGAAGGTTTCCCGTTCCTCTATCGGGAGGAGAGGCGACTCCACTTGTTGAAACCGATGCGAGCGAGCCATTATTATTTGGAATTGATACTACTAGCAAAGGAAACACTGGCAATGAAGACTCTGTTGAAGGAAATGTAGAGAGCGCGACTGATAGTGACGGAGATGATAGTGAGAGACCTTCAAGCTCTCAGACTAGTCATCTCCCTATGGCCACTTTGCGGAGGGACCCCAGTACAAATGATGAGCCATTACAAGATATGTTGGAGTTGAAGATCGCCGAACTAGAGGTGGCTTCCTCCGGATCATTGAAAGTTGATGACGAAGCAGCCAAAAGGGGTAAGCTGATTAGTACGCACTAATTGTACTACCTATCGTTCCTAATTTCACGTATATTTTGTTTAAGCATTTGGTTCCATCAAGTACGAAACGGTTGAATTATGTTTTTTGGCATTCATGTCCGCAGTAGTCGCTCAAGTCTGCCGAAACAATTTGTGGTGTTGTGAAATTATGAGGAACAACCTTCACCGAGGTTGTTTAAAATTCTTAAAACTGAAGAATGACGTGTTAATTTTTGGTTTTTGTGTGTGACAGCTAGAGCAACGAAGAGGCAAGTGAAGGAGGTGAGGGCAATGCTTGATGGAACAGATAGAAACTCTGATGAAAAGCTTCGACTTCTTAACGCCAAGTATTTGCAGCAGGTTTGGCATATTCCTACCGGCCTCTATGTAATGTTTCCTGCGTGGATGTCTGAATGTGGTACCTTGGGTGGTCCATGCCTACTGCAGTTGGCGTGGTGTTAGTTATCTGATGCTAATCGATCTTCAACTCGATTCAGGTGTCAGAGACGAAGAACTTAGTGAAAGAATTATCAACATTGCAGCGGAAGTTGGAGCAGGTCAACAAAGAAAAAGATACGAGTACGTATTCATGTGGGCAGAGTAATTTAGCACAAGGTTCTGAGGGGCTGCAGTAACTTGTTCTTGTTCGCGGTCTGCACTATGTTGGCAGCTGTTTTAATATTCTTTTGGAGGAGCGAAAAATTTGAAGTTCGTTGTGGTCTTCTGGAAAATCTTAGTTAAAGAACATCTGGTTCATGATAATTAAAACCTGCAGGATACAAGAAAATTTTGAAATTTTGTGCTCATGAAGCTCCCGTTCAAAATCTGCTGCAGTTTATGGAGAATATTCAAAAGTTAGTGGACTTCGACAGAAACTGGAATCTTTGTGTCGAGAACTTCAGAGGCAGAACAAGATGCTGTTTGTGAGCAACCTCTTTTACTAAATTTGGACTGTATTTGGGTTTATAATTTGCGGTTTTATTGATTGGGTTGTATGTCTTTTGTGGGTAGCGAGCCCTAGAAAGAATTTAAACTTCCAATTGTTCTACAATATTCATCTGTGTGCTTGAAACTGCAGGACGACAGCAGAAGGATCTCCAATGAAGAGCAGATGAAACGTCAAGAACTGTCCACAAAGTTTCATAATACCATCAAGGTTGTTCATAATTTCTTGCTGACAAGTAGCCGTCAATTGCTCACATGTTTGCCTTGCCGTTCTTGTTTAGTACCGATTTCCTGTCAGGGGTTCCTGCTTAAGTTCTGTTTGAGCATGAATTGAGTTTCAAATGAATTCCAATTGTTTGAATTGAGTTTGCTCACTACGTTGAGTCTGATGTCTATGTATTCAATTCTTTCTGTGTATCAATTAATAGAGCTTTATTGCATTGATTATTACAGGATATCACAAGCAAGTTGGAAGAACAAGGAGACGAGAGGTTGCAGCAGATCAAAGAAAATGAAATGTATGCATGATTTTGAGCATGATCTTGACCTGATATTATTGTTACAAGGTTTCTTAGAAGACGTCTTTGTGCATTCTTTGAAGGGGTGTTATAAGCTGTATCTTTTTTCTCTAGGTTACGAGAAACGCTTAAAGCTCTGACTCAGCAGTGTGAGAAGAGGGATCAACACTTTAATCACCAGGTATGCTTGCTTTAAGTACCTATTGCAAATGAGATTAAATCCAAAAGAGGTGAAACGAGTGATCAGTGGAGAATCTTCTTCTCTTTAGACTCTACTATTTATTGCCTCATATTAGCATTCAAGTGTACTTTTTGTAAAAAAAATTCCATCTGCATAATGTCGAAGTCTTTGTTCTGAATGGCCAGAGCTTGTTCTTATGGGTTTTTTTCAGTTAAGGACCAAGGAGCTTGAACAGCAGCTTGCTGAGGTTAAGCTGAAGCAGCAGGAAGAATTGGTTGCACAAGAGGAAGCTAAATCACGCCTCTATAAGGAGCAGATTGCTCATCAATTAAAAGTTGAACAAGATTTGAGGGCTCAATTAGCCCTCTATGGCGATAAATTTGAACAGTTTCAGGCAAGTACTTATTTCCTGTATGGGTAGTCCTTAGCTGAGCAGTCTGTACTTCCAATCATTCTATAATTAGAGAAATTATTGTTTCTCTCAGAATGAAAGAACTCGTCCTCTTAGTGTAGTTCTGAAAGATGTGATCCTTTCTCTCAAAGTTCATGTCTTTCATTAGGTAATTGAATGTGCTTCTGAATTGCTTGATGAAGTTCTTGCGGTGCGTCTGTGTCTGGTATGAAGGAAAAATAGAATGCGTTATCTCATTTAAATTTTGTTTTTAATTTTACTCTACCTCCTCTGGTTTTGACTTTCCTAATGCTTGGAACCGTGAAGCTTCACTTTCTAAATTATTTAAATACAAACATTTTCTTCTTTTTGTGATGCTAGTCACCATCAACGCTACCATGAGCTAATTCTGAAGATGCTCTTACTGAATTGCAGGAGACTCTGACAAAGAGCAATGAGGTGTTCGCAACCTTCAAGAAAGAGATGGAGAAGGTAAAAATTACAAGTAAATGTCCATTGAAATTCCATTCGGCAGTCAATATCTTGTGCATTTTGAACTCATTTGCTTCTTTTTTGAGTCCAAGGAAGTTCGAAGAGTTTCGTGCAAGTGTCTTGAAAGCAATATGCTCGGTTGACCGCTTAATGGTTGTTTCCCGTGTTTGATCAGATGTCTAAAACGATCAAGAAGTTAGAGAAGGAGAATATAGCACTTAAGAAGAAGGCAGAAAAATCAGATGTCACTGTTATTGATCTTCTGGATGAGGTAACTCAATACTTCCATTCCTCACATACTTCTGCTCAAAATTAGAATCAGAGTACTTTCAATGCAAGCAATAGAAGTATCAGTACCAATGCGAGTGTAAATTCATGGACACAAATATGTTAGGTCTCACGCCGTTGAACATATATGCCAGAACAGATTTAGGTGCTTTCCATGCCGGAAATATATTGCCTTCGCATGTCATCATTAACTTCTCTCACTCTGCTTATTGAAAAATAAAAATTGTTTGGTGTATTGGTATTGAGTAATATTCTACAAATACTCATCGTTCTAATGACATACTGCAGAGGGTATCTTTGAAAAAACAGCTGGAGACGAGCAAGAATCAGAAGGAAAGATTGGAGGCACTTTGTCGGTCGATGCAAGCAGAGCGAAAATCTGCTGCGGCTATGACGTTGCCATCTCAAGCCTCTCTGCAGGTAATAGACCCTACTTCCAGATCCGAAGTCATATGGCGTAAGTTGTCATTGTGTACCAAGTGGGGTCTTTTTCTTGATTTGGTGATTGTAAACCTACTTGTTGATCGACCCGGTCTTCTTGTGTTCTTACGCTCCTTTGATACGGTAGTAGCAAATAGTATGGGTCGGATATTATTGCATATTCAGTGCATTTTTTCATGATTATTTCTCAATGATCTCCTACTGTTTGCCTCACAAAGTTTCAATTGTGGTCTACTAGAATCTGTCCATGAAAGGATCATTTTATGTTCTTTACTACCCCGAGTGCTGGGATGGAAGAAGCCTCTAATCGAATTATCCAGACTATGGTATCCTGTTGATTTTCGCTTTGGTTTTCGTATTTTGGCGTGCAGGAGGCAATGAGCGCTGTGGAGCCAGAAGCGTCGTGAAACTGAAACATAAGACCAGGAAATACTAGGACCATTGTGTCCCCAAATTTTGCAGACTAGGGAGAACTGTTGATTTAATGGAAAGGTGGTGAACTTGTTTCACTGTATTCCAACTCCTTCGAGAGATACACAGCTGGATAATGATATCTTTCATGTATTCATTCCTTATTCCATATGTTGTGGACTCTCTTGTTAACTTAGCATGTTCCAAAACACGAGCGCTCTAAAAGAGATGTTTTTACCCTTGCTATGGAGGTCTAAAATATGGTGGAGAATCATCACTGCCCAAAATGTGACTCCTAAATCTGGTTCAAAAAGTGACAAAAACTTATGTACAGATGACACAGGATGTACTGGGTAAAATCAAAACATGAGAGCCCTAAGAGAGCCGTGTCAATTTCTGGTACACCTACAAACAATGTTTGAAATTTCATAAAACTTGATTCATATGGTGTCCAAATAATGCTTGCTAAAGTGTGAGTTGAATCCTCTTTCACTTTCCAATAAAATCCAATGTAAATTATTTATGTTTTTATAGTAATAAGTATGCTCAATTGCAATATATTGTATCCAATTACTGTATATTGTATACCAGAGATGCATTACTTGCATTGGTTAATTCCTGAAGTCCCAAGGCCCTTTTTTCTTCAAAAGCATTGAAATCTGCCATTTCTATTGCAAAGAGAAAATAGACTTTATTAAACATTTTTTTGCATATCTAACTATAAGGTCATGTGATAGACTAGTATAACAATGTGTGGAAGAAATTTCAAAAACTTTCACTACGTTGATTGCAAGATATTTGCATTTAAAGTGAAAAAAGCATTTTTTTGAGCACGTTCTTTAACTACATTATCTAACTTTGAATCTTCTTAACTTCAAAATTTTGCACTAAATAATTTTACTTAACCCATTAAGGACTAGTCAATCATTTATTAGTTGAAATTGACACTTTTTCATTAGTAGAGAGTTTTACAATGAATTAGAATATGGACCAAAGAGGACGGGTGTGGGGAATTGTGAACTAAATGCATTGGGACAACAATCAGGATAGTCTATGCTAGTATGGTATGTGTGAGTGATTTGAATTGTAAGTCTATGAAAAAAATTCAAAAAAAAAATACTTGATTTTCATTTTTTTTTAAATTATTAAGTAGAAATAAGTATGAGATCAAAGCAAAAAATAAATCATTATTATCTCTTAGATGGAATTGATATACACTCATCTCAATGGTGAAATTCTTCTACCAAGTATACTTAACCCCATAGAATTTTATTTTTTTTAATAATAAAAATTGAATTCAAAAACAAATTTAATACACTATTTCTTTAAGAAATTTCTATAATTACTCTCAAAATAAGAAGTTCCATGACATCACTAATCCAAATGGAATGAATCAAAGCTAGAAATATAATTTATGAGAAAAAAAATTAAAGAATGATAATATTATGATTTTGTAGAATTTTTTTTGTTATCCAATCTTTCCCATTTTGAGCTTATTGTGGCATAAATTTTCTCCTAGAAATAATAATTATATTCCCCAAAAGCTAATGTGATATTTTTTTTTTTTTTTTAAATTCATAAAATCTCATAAGAAAATTGAGGCCCAAGTACACAATTTCCACATTATATTGTATGGCCCTTATTATAATCACCAATTATGAATTTTAGTCCAATCTCAAGGGTTATAATTTGTTTAATGTAAAAAATTCTAATAACCTTTTTAACAAGAAATCCACGAATGTAATTATATACATGAAATGGATATTCTTTGAAAAAATAATAACATTAAAAAACTAATTATACGAGTTTTTTAACATATGTATTATGGGACAAGCTACCCAACTTTGGGACTTTAAAAAAAATTAATTAATTAAAAATAAGACACTGTAAATAAATTTTAACCCCTAAAGGACCATTGTCCCTTCGGGGGACAAATGCGTTTTTGGGCAAGTACCTATGGGCTGAAATTTTCTCCTAATTTTCTGAAATTGTTTTTGGAGGTAGAAAAGTTGATTAGCTTTGTGGGAATATAATTTTTTTCAAAATCGGTGCCCGGGAACAATAGTTATGACCAAATAAGCTCAAATAAGGGGACGGCAGGCAGCTCGGGCAGCCAAAAGAAAATGGACAAAAATTTGAATTTTCTTTTTAATATTATTTTTTCTCATAGATTATATTTTTGTCTATTTGTAAAGCTTTGATTCATTTCATTTGGATATGTTATGAAAAAGTTATGGACATTCTTGTTTTTCGGGCAGTTAGAGCATCTTTTTGAAAAAAATAACTCATAGGATTCATTTCTGAATGCAATTTTTCAAATTTTTCAATTCTTTTTTTTGCATGGTCTGATTTACTAGCTAGAACAATCTTATTATTGGGATTAGTGCATTTTAATTCCATCTAAAATATATGAATATTTTAGATTTTCCTTCTATCTCATACCTACTTCTACTTAACAATTTTTTTAAGAATGATAATTAATTTTTTTTGGAACTTTTTTTTTACCTAGACTCTCAACTCAATTCTCCACTATAAAGATTTAAAGCTCAAAACTCTATAGTGCAAAAATTTTAAGTTAAAAATGTTCAAAGTCAAAAAATCTAGTCCCACAATGTGTTGAAAAACTTGTTTTTTCCACTTTAAACGCAGATATCTTGCAATCTGAGCGGTTAAAAATTTTGAAATTTTTTCCACACACTCTCATACTAGTTAGGTGTAAGATCTGACGGTTAGATATGGAAAAGAAAAAGAAAAAAATTAATTTTTTTTACTCCTTGCTATAGGTATGGTAGTTTTGAGTGTTTTCTGGCAGAAAAAAGGCCTTGGTCCTTTAGGGGTTAAGTTTAATTGGAGGATACTTCTTTTATATATATATATATTTTTTTTTATTTTTTTATTTTTATTTTTTATTTTTATTTATTTTTTATTTTTTATTTTTTATTTTTTATTTTTTATTTTTTAAAATTTTAAAATTTTTTTAAAATTTTTTTTTTTTTATATTGAATTTTTTCAAATATATGAAATCTAACATTTTTAAATTTTATTTTATTTAATTTGGTCTTCACTTAACTTTTTGGTCTTTTTAAATTGATGAATTTTCACAAAAGCCGTCCCTTAAGCCATTTTAATACCAATGAATCTTGAGTATACTACAAGAATTGCGTACTTGAAAATTGAGGTTACACAATCCTATCCAAAATCCACCTATGAATTGGTAGCCAAGGACAAAATGCACAAGTAAAGAGGGACAACCAATTTTTGTACATTTTTTATTAAGATATTTTTTCATGATGCACTGACAAGTTTTAGGTCTAAAATTTTATAATGAATCCTGCACATAGAATTGCATTTCACATTCATGTTTTATTTTATTAAAAATAAAATATTGATATAAGAAGTAGAATGTCTTTGCTGAATAGCATAGCTAAAATAGGTGTAGCTTGTAGGATTCATTTTGTTAAGAGTTTTAAAATAGAAAAATCTTTTGCATTTAACAACAAAAGGTATGAAAACTTTTTACTTTCTTAATAATGTTATACGTATGTGATGTTGGACATAGATTTGGTGCAAGCATAATTTGATTGGTGGAAAGTAGTAGAATTATCAGTAGAATGTTCTATGGGTGTGGTATCAAACAATTTGTAGTATACATTGAAGTGTATGTCATTTAGACTTTATTATAAGATTCAAATATAAAAAGATACATTAAATTGGGTTGTTCTTCTATTGATGGAATAGGTATTTTTATAATAGGCTAGGTTATGAAGAATAAGAGCATGTAAAGACTTGTAAAGACAAATCAACAACAAGGGTGGTATTGTCGAGTGGCTTTATGACTTAGCTGACATTGACATTATTTGATAGAATCTCTATGCAAGTAGATTTGAACCAGAGTTTGAACCTTGATTGCCGTGAGATTTCATTATATTCACAAAATAAACAAAAAATTACAACTTTACTATTCCAATTGTAAGCTACAAGCCTAAAATGAGCATACTTAATTTTATTGGGCATGTAGTTAAAGTCCATTGTTATGACATTATCAATATTAATCTTAATTTGACTCTTTTTTAACAATCAAATCTTACCTTGACAACTTAACATGTCGACATTAAGACTATGAAATAGCAATGTTGTATGAAGTTTTATTGGAGATTTTTGGTTGAAATTTGTAAAGTGGACATTCATATTGCAAGCCCTAAGTTTGTTGAAGCAACAAGAATTTAATTCGAAAAATGGAAACCAAGGAAAAGGAACCTCCCACTGAGAACCACTTAGAGTGGGAGGAACCAAAACCTAAAAAGAAAGATTGGAGGGTATGGGGGAAAAATTTGATGAAGAGACGCACCACAAAACAACTCATTGAAGATGCACTTCTTATGCGCTTCAAGGATCAAAAGACTATTCAGGTTTGATTTTGATTTTCCTTGTTTTATCTTTGTCATTTCATTTTAGAATACAATGTTTATATTGACTAAATAGTTAAAATTGTGATTGATTCTTTTATTGTATTATGAACTATTCAAAATTAGAAATTGTTACCTTTTTAATTTCTAAATAATAGCCAATCCCTTAGGCTTTTAAAGTATTTTCAAAAATTGTGACATTTTGCAGTAATCCTTTATCCTTTAAGGACAAGGGGATAGTCCAAATTTCCAAAATTGTGAGGATGTATTTTGAAACTAAATTTGCTCATATTTGATTGGGCTATTATATTTTTAAATCATTGATTTAAAGTAGGCTATCAAAAGGATGTTTATCAAACTTCTTTATGTTTTTTTGGATGATGAAATGAATTCAATAATAGATTAGGTTCAAAATTTGGACCATATGTATTGATATATTCATTGCAACACTTAAAATTCAACACCATTGTGGAAGAAAATCTTGTAAGATTCTAAAGTTTTGTTTGCTATTATAATCCAAATTTGAAACATTCAATAATGTCTCACTTGGTATTTATTTTATTCGATCCAATTCAAATTGAATGAAACTAAAGAACAAAAGAATGACGGTATTGGTTTAATCTAAAAGCATTTCACATTGATTTAAAGAACCCCAAATTTGTCATGTTAATTGTAACACTAAAGAATTAATAAATTAATATGCTTGATATGTAAAATGTTTGATGATAAGACTTTCCATCTTATACAAATGCTACCTCCGACTCTTTATTACTCCATATTATTTACATTCTTAATCCCACATTGTTTAAACACTCATTGTTTGTACCTTTTTTGAATTACTGTTTTTGCCTCTATTTTAGAATGAATTTATCATAGAATGCTAATTTTAAATTAAGTTTTTATACGATATAAAAGTTCTAGAACATACTTTTCTCAACTAGGATAATATCAAGCTTGAATGTCAACCCTTTGAATTTATCAAGTATTATAAAATAGCATCATGAACCTTGAGAAAATATTCAACTTTGTCAACATTTTGAAGATTTATTTTTAATTTTTTTACAATTATATGTATAATATTATTAAATTTGAAGAATTGAATTTTAAACATTTTTTTTATTAAAATTAGAGGGCATATTTTTATTCAAAATATTTTATTCATTTGAATCAATACATTATTAATAGAATGACTATATAAAAGTAGTCAACTTACTTAAATGTTCGTATTTTTTGAGTTGTTATATTTTGAAGTTTCAAAATTTTGAAATATTTATAAATTTTTGTTTTTTTAATATTTTAAATTATGATATAATAGTCAATGTAGCTTTGTAAAATTCAATTCCTAAGTAGTGTTATAAATTACAGTTACAACTACAATTAAGATGAATGATTTTGATTTTAAGTACTATTGAATATTTATTTATTTTAATTTTACATTATTTTTTATAGGAAAAGTTCAAACAAGAATTTTTTGCAAAGAAAATGAAAGAATTGTTAATTTTGAGAACACAACGACGTGACATCCTCTTTGAGGTATGTTTGGGCAAAATCTAAAAATGAACATATGACAAGGAATATAAATATATTTATTTGGATAGAGAGATTGCAAATGACAAAGTTCAATGCTTCATGCTAGATGCCATGAATCTTGAAATAGGTTATAATACATTATGGTCCAAGTGAAGGTTTTAGTGTCCCAATTTAGTTTTGCTTTGTATCAATCCTTGCAATGTGCTCCATTTTAAGGGCATTCAAATAATTCAACTAGGTGTTGCTTTCTATTTTTGTTGTAAAGAGTGTGGTTCCAAAGTCTAAATGTAGATCTAGGTAGTAACCTATCAACCAACTTAGTAAGCAATCTAAACCATCTCCAATTGAATTACAAACTAGGAGGGTTGAAATTCATGCTAATGAGTTTAAAATCTAACAACGGTCATTTATTGCAGAGATTTCATGCTTCTATGCATTCTAAGAAATTAAAGGAGCAATATGCAATAGCAATGCAAAAAGCTTTACGGGTTCTAAAACACTATTCTAACTTGCCAAATCTATGCAACATTTGTCTACCTAAATATTTTTTTTGATGTATAGAATATTTGAATATTCTATAATTGTCTCTAAAATATTCTTCCTTAATCAAATAGAATTGCTCAGTTTCTTGGTAATTGACATATATATGTGTATTTCAATTGATGTAAATATTGCATCTTAGCACACCATTGAAAGAGGTTGTGGGAACAGGCTTTATGGCATGACATCCTTGGTTTGCAATTTTTTGCTGAACAAAAAGATGAGAATCGGCGTATCATGATGGTATTTTTTTACACTCAGAGATAATTCTAGCACAATGTGTTATAATATATGTCTTTTATCTGGCAAAGACTAAGATAATATGGGGAGTGTTAGCATGTGAGCTTAGAATCTATAAGTTCATGAGCTTAGGAGTCTATATTATAGACACCTTTTATGATTATAGGTGTCTATGTTATAGGTACCTATGATTAGTATAGACTCTTTCCATGTTATAGCGTACCTATTTTATAGGTACATATATTATAAACATCTTTAAATGGTTGTGAGTACATACCTACAATTAGGTTCAAGGCTTATTGGCTCACGTCTCTACACTCGCACACTAGCATTGTTGAGATAATATTGATATTGTAGTCTTATTTTGGATGTAGGAAAACATGATAACACATTTTGATAAGGCACAAACCGATGAATTTTCAAAAGACGTTGAAGAATTTGAAAGTAAAACAGGATTTAGACTTGGTGTAGATGAACCGGCACCCGAAGCAGGTGCAGGGAAAAAAACACCTGCAAAACCACCACCACCAAAAAAAATGAGCAAGACTACCATTAAACTAGTCGAAGAAACACCACCTAATCCTCTTGATCCAAAATTTCAAGAAGAGGTACCAAAATGTGCCTTTATAATGATCAATATATAAAACATATTGGTATTTAGTTTATTATAATTAGGAATTGTTTAATCCTATTACAACGTGGCGGCCTAAAAGTGTCCAATGGATGACATAGAATCTTTCTATGTAAGCAACAGAAGCATAGATGTGCATATTTGGAATTTTGTGTGGAAAGGGGAGGTCTTGCACAACAGTTTGATGTCCAGTGAGTATTCTTGGTGTTTTTTTAAGCAAATGATTCACACAATACCCAAAAGGATGATTTCTACAGTAACTAGCTTGATGTCAATCTAGGGTTAAAGTTTTAAATGAAAAATAGCTTGTAGTCACTTTAATCCCTAAATGTCCAAGGCTCCATATTTTGGTGTCAACTAAATTTTTAAATCTTACCAAATTACTATTTGTGGTAGTTTTTTTTTTCTTCTAACTAAATATCCATTAGTAAAATTTATTTTAAACATAATAAGTTTGATTTTGAAAAAAAAATGTTTATAGTTTTTCAATTGAAGATTTTGTGCAAGGGGGTCTACTACAAATCTTGATTTTTTAGTGTTAGGGGCTTTTGGAGATGAGCCTCAAATACATTGGATCTTGAAGAAAAAATCACATTGGAAATTCATTTAAAAAAATTGTAGAATTGATTTGAGAAGTGGTAAATCAATTATGGTTATTCATGTTTTGTGCTTAAACCTCATATTTTTTAATGGACTCAGTTTTAGATTTGACGAGTAGAAAGAGGATTGAAAGACTTCAAAATAACTTTCACAGTTTCAACACCCTCTTAATTGAACATCAATTTGTAAGTGAAATTGTTGTGCTTTCTTTTCTTTTGGGATCCAAAACACATCTAGTTTGAATTCATATGGTTGTAATTTCAAATGAATTAATAAAGCTTATCAAAACTTGACCTTCTTGTTTAATTGTGAGTAAACTTCAAGAAGTTAAAAAAAAACTTGGGTATTTGGGGGGTACTATTAATTAATTGTAAATTCTTTATATCATATGTCTTTGTATTGGAACTTTTGTTTTATTTTTGAAATAAAGTCTATCAAATTACAATATGTGTATTTTGATGTGAAAAGATTATTTTCTTTCTAATGCATTATGGATTGGATACAACTCTCATTTAACTTAGGTTATAACATTTGAATTGCTGTCTTTTGATATCTTCTCAATGAAAGAAGATATATAATGTAGTAGAAAAAAATAAACTTGAAACACTTACGTATTTGACGCACTCGGAGAGTCTATTTGTTTAGTGTTGCACATCAAATTTTGAGTAATTGTTCCAAGTGACTCCTAGACTATATAGCTTTGTAAGAAGGGAGACTCTATACTAACCAAGTAAGATTTTAGAAGGAAAGGGAGAATGGAATTTTTATAGGGGTGGTCTAGTAGAAATGATTAGGTAGAAAAGAAAGATTAGAGATTGTTGTGAGTTTGATTATAGTAAGGGTTTTAACGTAGTTTGTGTAAATTAGAGAGTGTTTGATTGTTTTTTCAATAGGTTGTATGAGGCATATTCAATGGCAATATTGTTAATTGGATAGAAAAGGGCATATTTTATAGCAGAAGTGGAAATTTGAAGTTGTTGGTGGAGTGATTAAATTGAAGGAGTATGTGGGATGCCATGGGGTGCCAATAATAACCATTAGTGGTTGTGTATTTCAACTAAGGTTGCAAGTGTTGGTAATGAGGGAGTGACATTTCTTTATCTTTTATGCCATAGATTTTGGGGAGAATCTATCATTGCAATATGTGAATTAAATGAATTGAATGTTATAATGTTGTCAAGGATTTATTGGTAAGTCATGCTAGAAAATATTGTTATTAGGCTCATTATGTCATGGCATAAGTGTGCAATTGTGCATCACATATACAATGAGTCAGATTAGAACATTGACAAGGATATTTCCATAGGAAGACTATGTATTAGGGGCTTGTTTTTGAGGATTCTTTCGTTTATGGCAAGAAAGTATCTCAACATAGTATATGATAGTAGTAGTGTACATATTTCATGAATTATTTTGTTATGTCTTTGGATGCCCAATGTATTGTAATATGTAGAAAGGTGTGTTGCAATTTCTTATGAAAATTTAGGCATTGAAACAATTATATGAAAAGAGAAAATAATTTCATTTTTATAATATGAAATATCCCAAATTTGAATCTAAAATTTCTATAATTATAATCAAAATCAAATTGTTTTAGTAAAATTCTTAGTTTTGATCAAATATAACCTTTGTCTAATTAATTTTTTTTTTCTTCACAAATAATTAGAAAATAAAAATAAAAATTGATGGAACACTTTAAATATTTTTATTACTATTCTTGTTTTATAATTTTCTTCTCACAAAATGTTAATCATTATTTAGTGTAATAAAAAAGAAAAAAATATTATTATTCTAACAAGTTTAAATTTTACAATTACTTTAAAAACAAAACATGAAAAATCATTCTATCAAGAATTTTTTTCGTGACATACTTGTGGCAGAATTTATGTGGTTAGGAAGAATTTTAATGGCATGCTAATGCACATTGCAGCAAGCCAAAGCAGCTAAAGCTTTTATATTAGCAATCAAAGAAAGAAAATTAAAGGAATTTTCAGATATGCTAGAAGCTCTCAAAAAACAAAAACAAGTATGTTATATTTTTTACAATTTTACAATTTATATTCAATTATATGAATTTATTGAAATTGTTGAATCCTTGTTATTTTTCATCCAAAAGATTCATTAAAAAATAAATAAAAAATCTCCTAATGTGAATGAATTTAAATATGGAAAAATATAATTATTTTAATTATTTTATTTTAATTTTTTAAGGTACAAGTATGTGTGTAACAAAAAAATTGTTGCATTATAATGTTTGTTGTAAATATGTAGGTATTTAAAGTGTATTTGTTTTTTAGTATGTCTTTAGACCTATTTAGTATTGGTATCATGTATCAAATTTCATCAAAATTGTCAAATTTGAAGTGGGTATCAATTTAATATATAGCACAATAATAATTTTTTCCCAAAATTGTAGTGAGAATTTGAGATTGTGGTATTTTATGATAATAAGTGATAATTATTTGTGTAGTCGTTAAAATTTGGAATTCTCTATAAGTGATAACTTTTAAATATTGAATGAATTTAAAAATTCTAATTATTCAATCCTAAAGTCTCATTGTTCCTACAAGAAACAAAATTGATTTTGGGTAGGCTCGTATAATTTCAATTTACAACACAATTTTATGAAAAAAATTCCAAACTTGCAGTTTTTCAACAACTTCAAGCAATGATTTTGAACTTCAAGCAATAATTCAAAATCAGTAATGTACTAGAGAACACATTGTGTGGGGCACATTCTATGCAAGGACAAGTCCTTGCACTAGTAGAAAGCCTTGTTTAATTAGATGTTCTTGCATCAAAGTTGACAGATTTTCTTAAGCATCCAATGTAGCATCTTCATGTGTTTATGTCAACAATGACATCCAATGTAGCATAAAGATGTTACATTGGATGTCATTGTTGACATAAACACATGAAGATGTTACATTGGATGCTTAAGAAAATCCGTCAACTTTGACACAAGAACATCTAATTAAACAAGGCTTTCTTCTAGTGTTGGGCTACCCAACAAGGTGAACTCATGGGTGAGTTTTTGTGCAAAATGCGCCCCACATAGCACATTCCCTAGCATGAGGAGCAGTTTTCTGATGTTCCCGCAACATTCACACAACAAAATTGAACCTTAGTGGTAGAATTAGACCCTACTATTCATTTTGCACTCTCATTGTGTTTAAAAACGTCTGAATTAGCAAGGACTTCTTTTAACATCAAGGATCCATAGGACAAATGGGCCTAAAGACCACAAGTCTCCTATGAAATGAATGAGTCTAGAATAGCTTAGATGCATAAATTGTAGGTGGTAAAGTAGCACTTATGGTAGGGAAACTATTGAGAACAATCCAACTATATGGCCCAAACATGTCACGAACTTTAGGGGAACATCCAAAGAACAATGGCCAATCCATTCTTCAAGAGTTGTTCTATCTCTTAGGCTACTTGGAGCTTACAATGTGTAAGAAAACACCACAGAAATTAGAGATTTTGAAGTTTTGAAATTTTGAAATTTTGATTTTGGACTTGTCAATTATAATTACAAACTTCAATCTACCATCCGGATTACTGAGATTTTGAACTATGTGGTGGCAAAATGTGTTAAAAAAATCAGATAATGTATTGTCAAATCTTGGAACATAGTCACATTGTAAGATTTTATAGGATGTGTTCCATATCCTAGGTTGACTTGAAAATTGGTGGAGATGAAATTTGAAGTCCATAGTGTAAAAATTGACCACAAGAGGCAATCAAAGCCGTCTGAAATTCTTGGGTAAGACCAAAAAAACCCTTTTTACTCAGAATGTCATCATCTTTCAATCCATATAGTTAAACTTCAAGAAATTTTTACCACATCCTCTCATATAAGTGTAGTACAAGATCCTACAATAAGATTCTAAAAAAACTCATCTTGTACATTTTTCAATAAATGGCAAGTTTTCAATGTTTTTTGGGGTAGAAAATCCTAGAAAGTGCCTAGAGACTGTAGGGATTAACTTGATCTTAATTCTTTTAACTTTCTACTAATAAATTCCTACACTATTGGCCTATTGGGCATAGAACATTAATTTTAAATCTTTAAATAGGTCATGCTTGAAGAAGAACAAAAAAAACATGCAATAGATGAAGAAGAAGCAAAGAAAAAAAGTGAAGAAGATGCTATCTTGCTAGCCACACAAGCGGCACAAGAAAAAGAAGAGGTTGAAAAACAACAAATCCTCAAAGAAGAACAAAAAGCAACACATGATGCATGGCTTCTTCAACAACAAGAAATGAAGGAAAAAAATAGGGTTGCTTTTGATTTGATACAAGCTCATGAACATGAATGCTATTTGATGTATTTTAACGACAAAGGAGATGAAATCAATAAAGAATATGACTCTTGGCAGGTGAATTTTTTCATGGTTTAGAATTTGTTTCTTCCAAAATTTTGAAGAAAATCATTGCCGAAGTTTAGAGAAAAAATGCTTTGTGGAAAAAATAGGTCTTAGTTAATATTAAAGAATTAAAAAAAGACTTAATATTCCTAGTTATTAAGCGATTGATTTGATTGGCCTTATTGAAAAGAATTTAATATCTCTAGAATTAGTGAAGAACAGTGTTTGTTTTGGTAAAAGATTAACTTAAGGTAAAAAAAAAACATTTATATAATCCTTCCAAGATTGGCAAAAAGATATGACATCCAATTTGGTCTTTTTTGTCATTTAGTAATAAATAATATATATATTCAATATTGAAAAAAATCATATAACTACATTACATTTAAAAAATAATATTGCACTATGATATTTGATTACATGTACTTCCATCAAAAATACTAGGTGAGTAGTCATTTTTTAATCTTGCAAATTCTTTTGATCCCCAATCAACTTAATATTATGCTTGTAATAGTTTTTAAAATTTTAGAAAATTAATTTTTAAATCCAAAGTATTATGCACAAGTTGAAGAATTTGATTCTTACAAATCTATATACCTTATGTTTTGTTTCAAAAAACAAAATCTTTACATTGTATTAACAATGGCAGATTGACATTCAAGCAAAGCATAAGAGGAGGTGGCAAAAACACTACAACTTTTGTTTTGACATTATTTTGCAGGTTCTTTGCTATTCCTATTTTTCTTGCAATAGATTTTTATTTGTACTATTATTTGCAATCAATATTAATTACAAGTATTTTGACTTCTACACACTTCTCACTAAATTTTATGCTTGAAGTTTTTTCTAATACATGCTTGTTGCAAGATGATTTCTCATTCAATCTTATTTTTCTTGGATTGGAGACCAATTTTTTAGATCGTTAGCATGGCAGAATGTATAAATGAATATCGACTTGAAGTAGGAAAGAGTTTGCCTATTGATGAGTGGAGACAATGGAAAAATTTATTCATCAAAGGAGCACTTTTACCAATTGTTTTACCATCTTCTCCACCACAAATAGAACCTCCTAGTGAAAAAGAATTAAGAATTGCTAAGGTTTTACCTCAAGCATGTTTTTCTAAATATACAAATTTACTTCTATTTACTTCTTGCATAGTAGCATTCATATTTCACATTCAAGCTTAAAAAAAACTACAAAAATAATTAGAAACTAAATATTAAAATTGCAATTGATATATAAAATTTTGGATCCATAAAGTATAATACAATTTTGATGTAATTCAAAACTTGTATGCACAAAGATTGCAATGTTAATAAAATACTATTTTACTTATTTGTATCATGTTTATTTAAAAAGAAATTTGTGTACTTATTTGTAGGAAGAATCAGAGGCATATTTAAATGAGACAGGAGAATACACAAGTCCAGAAGGAATAGAGCCTATAGGAAAAAACAAAGAATTGGGAAAATTTTTGGTAGACATTGATGAATTGGCTCAGAGTCTAGCTAAACCGTTTCAACGACCAGACCTATCAAAATTTACACTTATGATTTCTATTGTAGGGGTTCCACATGCAGGTATTATAAAAACTTCATTATTTTATGAATCAAAATAATTATAATTATTTATTTATTACTAATTATTTAAAATTTTAAAAGACTTTATGTTAAATAAATAGAGAGAGATTTATGAAGATAATGTTAACTATCAATATCATGATGAATTTCAATATTCAACATGTAAGTGATGCTAAATAAGAGTCTTGACGATGTTTTAATTAGGGAAGACAATTCTAGCAAAGAAGTTGGCTACTACATATGGAATTTTATTGATTGACTTTAAAAGAGTTGAAGACTTGGCTATTAATGCTGCAATAATTGGTGCAATTTTCTTTCTACATTTGCTAATATAAAAATATGAATAATTTTTTAATATATATATATATATATATAATTAATAGGTCAATTTTATAATACCAACTATTATATAGAAGCTATCAAGTAAAGCTATTGACTAAAAAGTATTTATTTCTATGATGATACAAAAGAAGAGGAGAAACTTAAAGTAGAACTAGTTGCTCAATCTTCAAATGTTGATGGTAATACAAGTCCTAAAAGCAAGGAAGAAATACTAGCAGACATGTTATCTCAAAAATCACGCTTTGGATTACAAGCCAAAAATGCCATTGAAAATAAAACACAAGTATGCAATTAATGTTCTCTAAAATGATATTCAAAGCACATTAAATTTGTACTAGCAAATATGTTTGCAAGTTTTGTTTAAGTTCTCCAAAGTATAATAATAATTTTTGTATATATATATATATATATCAATTGACTTTTTCAACACATAATATTATATAGGGTGGTGTGTTCTTTAGGTGCCAGATAACGTTATTGCCAACTTGATACTCTTAACAATGCTTCATCCTGAAGAATACAGTATAATTTTGAACATTTATGTTTTGTAAAATTATTTATATTTCAATAATTTAAAATTTAGAATTGAAAGTTATTGATCCATGTATACTCAAATATCTTCAAATTTATTGCCTTGGCCGGAGAAGTGGGTATATTTATGTTTTTTTGACATGTAATCTGAACTTGATACAAAAAATCCCAATTAGATTTGTAAATATGACAAATTTTCACAAAATAGATGAATTGTGAATTTTAAAAATACAAAGTTTAAAAAATAAGCATTTTTTATGATTGAAAGTATCTATTTAAAATATTTTGTTTTAATTTTATTGTGCTTTCATGATGCAAATAGTACCAGTAAGTGAAGTTGATACACTTTCAACCAAAGGTGCACCTCCTCCAACTAAAAAAAAATCTAGTTAAGATTTAATATTCACCAGTTAAATTTTATTTGCCTTAATATTTTGATTAATTTAATTGTAATATAAACTTTCAAATTTTTTAAATGCTATCAAAATTTTCTATTTACTTTTCTATTTAAAAATGTACACAACCACTCAAATTTATTAAAAATCCATTATTGAATTGTACATAATTTGTATTCATTGGTCAATCAAATTGATGTTTAATTTAATTTTAACAAGTTCCACATTACATAGCTATGATTGTTTATAAAGTTGTTCCACTATGTTGTAGTAAAGGATACTCAGTCTACAACAATACTTGTCCAACAAACTGGATTTATATTGGATGGTTTTCCTCAAACTAAAAGTCAAGTAGCAGCATTAGAAAAGTGTTTGACGGGTTTTGATTTTGAAGCTTATGAAGCCAAAAAAGAAAAAAAATCCAAAATTGCCCCACCACCTGAGCTTGTAAGCATTCAAGAGGCATTAATTAAATACTAAAATTACTAAAAACAATACAAACAAGTCACTTAGATATTAAAGATGAATGCGGAATAAAATAGAATAATGTCACATTTAATTACTTTTAGACTATTCAATGAATTTTGGACAAATCATCCAGAAATCTCCACATAATAACATTGGGGGATCCTCCAATGTTTGTATACATCTCCCAATGTTTTGCCTAGATCCCCGAATGTTTTGCATTATCTCCTGATGATTAGTTGTTTTTTCTCTCAATGACCATTACTAATTTTGGACTTTTCAAAGTTCAAAAGTAGTTAAATGTGGCATAATATGATAAAATTTGTAAGTATTCAATAGAAAGTAATTACAAAAGACATAATATAATTAATATTTTTTGAAATTTGACAATGAATGAAAACCATGAATTTAGTTTCAAATTTTAATATAATTTTTGCACTTAATAATTATTTGGAAATGATATACAAATAATCCATTTGAAAAAATATAAGTATTAGTAGTCTAAATTGGTTTGTATACCTTTCAGCTAAATACAAAATAGCTTGAAAGTTCATAAAATAAATGTTATGTTTAAATTTTTCAATAGTTGAAAAATAAAATAAAAAAATAATTTATATAAAAAAAATACATTATGAAAGACAATTTTTTGAAACTTGTTACCTTTTTTTGTACAATTTTTTCAAATATTTAAGAGTGTGCTTCTAACTTACTTAAAAGCACAATTTTCCTATATTTTATGACCATTGTATGCTTTGCACAATGATAAAATAAAATTATAGATATTGTACATAGAAAAACATCATACTAAGTGTTCAACTAAAAGGATTTTAAATAGGATATAAAACATATTATTTCTTAGGTTTTTTTTTTGAAATAGTTAGAAAAATAAATATGTCAAAGAGACTTTTAGAGATTTTTATGTTAATTGCATTAATTTATCACAATATTAATAAATTATTTTAAATAAATATCATGTCTTAAAAAAAGGGATAAAATTTGAGCTTATATTAGCATAAAATTATTGGCAAGAACTTAAATACCGCAATAATTTTGTTCATATTTTACTAGAAAGAATAAAATACTAAATATTTTAGATGCATTAGGAGGTTGAAGAACAAAAAGACTCAGGGCTTCATATGTACTTTATTATCGAAGCACCTCCTCAAGATGTGCTTCTTAATCAACTTTCATCAAGCATTATTGATCCAACAACAAATATCATATATCATCCTCTAACAAATCCTGTACCCCTTGGAGATAAAACGTAATTTAAATTTAATTTTGTGACATTGTATGTATACGTAATCAACATTCAATCAAAATAAATTATTGGTATTTACTTCACATAAATTTATGCAAAATGTCTATGGATTGTTTTTTTATTATAATAAAATATAATATTTAAAAAATAAATATTCCAAAAATAAATATTCCAAAAATAAATAAATCAAATTGTGAGAATTAATGGATGTTTTTTTTTAAAGTAAAATTTATATGAAAGTATCATTATATGAGTATTTATTATATTGCAAAACTTTAGATAGCTTGAGGTTTGAAAACTATATATACATGGCAGTGGAATTATTGAGCGCCTTCAACCACTAAAGTCAAAAGAAGAAATCCTTGCACAAATTGTCAATGAAGTGGAAATTTTCAATTCAATGAAAGATTTTTTAAACAAGTTTAACAATATACACTTTGTACCACAACATAGTGATGAAATTGTATCTCCAAATGTTGAAATGGCAATAGGAGTTGTTACTACTTTTATTGATAATAAATCCAAAGAAATGGTAGAAAATCTTATAAGTGATAATACAAAATCAACGATTGAAGTTGCACTTCAGGTGACTTTTTTGGACAATATATAATTGCCTACTATTAGATACATATTGAAAATGAATAAGAGAATGCTTCAACAAATCTAACATTTATTTTAAAATCCCTTTCACAAAACCTTTGGGTTTGAGATTCCAGTATATTTTTGTGAAAAATCTAATACAAAAGTTGAATCTTGAACCTATACCAATTTTTTCCATTTATAAAATATAGAGATATCCATTTAAATTCAAAATGATTAACATTCAATTTTATTTTTTCAATTATTAATAAATCATAGGCATAAAAATTTATTTTGTTCATAGAAAAAAAATTGTAACAATTTCTTAATTTCGAAAACTTATGGTAGAATTTAATTTTCATTTAAAACAAGATGTTTGTTGTCAACATATCTTTGTCAACCAAATCATATTTATAATGCTAGAAAGAAGATTTATTATTTGTCACCATCTTATACTATGTTCAATCTACAAGTACTTTAAAATATTGAAATTCTATGTGTAAGAGTTGTTAATTAAAATATCTACATCCAAATTAAAATATTTAATTTCTAAAAGCTAACATTCTTCACTATAATCATATCAATTTAGTTCCCTTATTGAAAAAAGAATACCATTTTTGTACAAACAATTCATTAGTTGTATTTGAAAATTATAATTTTTTTGTTATGTATGGTATGATAAGAACCAAAAAATAATTGATTGATGTATTAATTATTAAGCTACCGAATTCTTGTTCAAAAAGATATCTTTCAAAATTATAATATCATGTGATTGTTATTTCTAAATAATTGTTGTAGTTTAAATATGTGATAAACCTTAATTTTTTTGCTTGAAGTTAGTTATATAAAGAAAATAATAATATATTTCCATTTAATATAATATATAAATATTCAAAATTTCCAAAATAATTCTAACAATAAATATGAAAAAACTATATACTTTATACACAATTTTTCTTTTGGAGAAACACTTCAAAGACAATATAACTTTAATTCTTTAATTACAATACAACCAATAAAGAATTGATACAACCTCAATTTATCAATGGTTTTTATTTTTTTATTTATGATAGGCACATAAAAAAGTTGATATAGCAAATAATGTAGCAAAAGCTTTGGCAGAGATTTTCTTCAAAGCAAAATTAGCAGAGGTGGAGGCAAAACAAGTCCCAAGTGGTAATGCCCCTCTTGTTGATCCAAAGGCTATTAAAGGGGCCCCATTGGCTAAAGGAGCTCAAGTAGGAAAAGTTAGTGATGCTATTGCCAAAATGCTAGATGAAGTAACAAAGATTGTTTTAGAAGTCCACGATGCTACTAGAATTGCAACTCTTACTAGTGAAGAAGCTCAAAAGCTTACTCAAGATTTTTTGGTAAATAACGTGATTGCAATACTTACTTTATATATCACTTGGTAGTATGCATAATAGTAGTATGATGGTAAATATACATTAATGACTAGAATTTATCTAATTATTTAATCAATAAATAAAATGATAATCATAAATTTGTTTGTTTGTCAAACATCTAATATACTAAAAGAATCTAGTATACATAAGATAATGTTCAAGTAAAATGCATAGAACTTTTTCTCCATTTAACTCCTTAAAGACCAAATGTTTAAATTTCAAACAATAGATAAATGCAAACATATTCCAAGCACAAAAAAATGCATTTTTTTAATCATTGATTTTTTTTAATATTCTTTTTAGATTATTTTATATTTATACTATAGATTTTGTTTTTCAGATATTCTATAAGTCAAATGATATTAATAGGTTCAATCTCAAAAAGTAACTTTTTCAATTCAAAAAACGACCCTTCAAAAACGATTTGAATTTAAAAAGAAATTCCTCAAAAATCTCTATGATTTAGCATTTAGCATTTCAGACTTAAAAATTTTGAACTTAAAAAATCATTTTAATGAAAATAAAAAATATTCTATCTACAATTGATTTTAGAAGTTTTTTTTAGTTTTTGACTTCAAATTTAATTGAAAAATACTGGTTTGTGTACTATTTGATATAACCATATGGATATGATCTATGGATTATATTTTACAACTATATTATTTGAGGTCATCATTAAATTATTTTTCTAAGTTGCATTTCAATATAGATCTTTACAATTTTGTTAATTTGCACTATGCCCTAGTCTTTAAGGCATTAAACATTGGGTTTCTTTTGTCAAATTATGTTCTTCTATTAATATTAAAAATGATATTGATGAAAACTTCATAATTATAAGAAAATTAATGTTGAATGAGTTTTCTTTTCAAAAAATTATTCATATAGATGAAAGTCTCATTTGATTGGATATTTATTTTTTAAATAAGAAGAATTGATCCAATCGTGGAAACAATAAAAATATATGAAGAATTTTGTGTAGGTATTTCTATCAATTTATTTAGGATAAATACACTAAAGTAGATGAAAAACATGATACCACTGGGCATAAAAACTCTATCACTAGTCCAAACCGTATAAGAAAAACATGGTTTGAAATAGTTTTATGTTAAATTTGTGTTATACAATTGTACTTATTTCAATGTGAATTTAGCATAGAACCATTTCAAACCCATTTTTTTCATATGGATTTGTACTAGTGCATGAGCACATAAAGCTAAAAAATGGTAAGTTAAAATAATGACATAAAGTATATGAATTTTTTGGAAGTCTATAATATTTAAGAAAAATATGTATAGTCACAATTAAAATGATAAACTTACAACTTGCATATTGTTTCTAGAGAAAATCATTGCACTTAGGAGAAATTGATTTTTTTCTTTTATAAAAAATGTTTAAATGTATCATGACTCCAAAAATATTCCTTCCATCCCAAAATGATCTTCATATTGTACTTTGTAACATTGTGAATTGGTCAAATTCAACTTTTGATTGCTATTTGGGAGTCTGGGACCAATAAAACACCTCCAATTAGTAGTTTCCTTTCCATCCATGCAATCATCAATCAATAGATAAATGAAATAATGAAGGGGTCAATCAACACTATTTGTTCTTATTTTTTGTATTTGTTTGAGTATTGCCTAATTAAAGGAGATGAAGCTCTAGAAGGTGGAACAAAGGTTCATTTACGGTCTTGGGCCCATACTAATTGCCCACAAAATGATAACTTCACATTCAAGAATTAAGTGCCCAACAGTGTTCTTTGAAAATACCCTCCAAAATCTACTCCAAAATTGCACTTGAAAAAGGCCCCAAATCTCAAAGTTTTTAGGACAATAGGAGTGCACCAAACTCTACTTACATCATGAAACAGATTTCCAACCTTAATGTAGAACATGAAGATCATTATGGAATAGATAGAGTACAAAGACTTGCTTCATTTATGAAGTTTTGTCCAAATTAAAGATAGATTAAACATCCTTCTAGTTTATTATGTTTACATTCATTGTTGTGATTTGAAATTAACTTAAATATTAGTATTCTAGTTGAAATTTTATATTGTATACAAAATGTAATTGTGATTGTATTGTCATTGATATTGAAGCAAACTTCCGAAGGAGGTCTTGAAGTAGCTAATCTTTGCAAAGAAGAAGTAGAAAAGGCATTAGGAGTTGCAAAGGAAGCCTCAACAAAAGCAACAACTGCAAGCAATAGATGTTCTACTTTGTTAGAAGATGCAAAAGTTCTTGCCATTGGGGAACCTCTTGCACAACCACCATTATCATTGTTAACCATGGTATCTCAAGTCAATGAATTTTTTTGGCTAACACATACACAATTAACAAATATAGATTAGATAATGTTTGAAAGCAAAGAGGGTAGAGAGCATTATGGGACATAATGCCAAGTCTAATAGTTCACCACAGATGTTTGTATCTATACTTTTTGCAAATCTAAGGGTGTAGAAAGAGAGTTTGCATTATGAATTATAACGCATTTCTAACTATCCAATGGATTGGTAACAAATTTGCCTTAAAACCGGACTTGGCATTATGAGCTTGATAACTTTAGCGTTACAAATTGCTAATGCATAAAATTGATTATGAATCTTTAAGTACTAAATAAAATAACCACTTTGAGTCATTGAATACTAAAGAGGTGTAAATTTGAATATTCAATGATTGTAATTGAAATTATTTTTCTACTATTATTTTGTTTCTCAAGTTGCATATTAAATCCAAATGGCATGGTGTAGGTTGAGCTACCTCTTGATTCTTTAGTAGAAGTTGTTAAGCCTCCACCAGACCTTGAGCTTATAAAAATAGGAGAACTTGTAGGTAATGTACCAGTATTTGAATGGATGGAAAAATATCATTACATTATGTTTTTATTTGCTTATCTAAAATCAATATCATTTTAAATTTAAATAACCATTTATCATGTCACTATTAAAATAATAACAAAAAACTTGTTGAAATATGTATTTGTAGAATTGATCAATAAAATTTGGGAAGAGTTAGAAAAAAAATACTTGACATCTATACAAGAAGGATTTAGGTTTTTGATACATGAACGGGAGCAAACTATTCCATTTCTTATTGAGGTATGTTGTTTTTCTTATACTTTAAAAGTGGAAAACTTTATAAACATGATGTGTAATTAATTCTCACTTAATTAATATAGCATTTATCATAAATTCATTAAAATTTGAAAACTAAAAACCAAATATAGTTATAAGACGTGATATATTGTTACATTTCTACAATTATAGATATAATTTTGTTTCACACAAATTCTATAAATAAAAATGCTTACAGACAAAAAAGAAATTTGTTGAATTATTGAAAGAAGATAATGGAAAGCAAGAGCTATTTGAAGATTTTCAAGTATCTTTAAAATCCCTAATATAAGAGAATAGTTGTGTATATCAAACTAATTTATTTAACAATTTCTATTTTACAATAATAAAATTCTTCAACAACTATTTTTTGTAAGGAACGATGGAATAGAATAGAACCAGAACATCGTCATGAAAAAAAAATGATAAAAAGATTGTATGAAGAGGGGATTAAATTTGGTGAAAGTTTGCGTTCACTAGCTTCTAAACGACTTCAGGTTCATTCACAAACCATTTAATATATTTAATTACAATATAATTTCAACAATCAAATTTAGATTTAAATGAAAAAAAATTCTAAAAATGGACTTGATTTCTTTGAAAAGAAATATAAGTTTAGAAAATATGGCTTTGAATAATTTTAATTTTAGCATTTGTTGACCCATTTTTATTGACTAGAAAATTCAATATTTCGTGGAGATGTATAGAATATGGTCTTGACTTACAATGGAGCATTAGATATGTTTCAGCCCGCAAAGAACCAGCTACTATTGTTTGAAATAAAAAAATAATCTAAGAATTTTTTATTTTTTTAAATGATTAAAATATTAAAATAAAAAATAAAAAATAATTTGAAAAATAATTTAATTTAATTTTTTAATTATTTACTGACTTGGCAATCTTTCGGCCACTTTAGTAGGATGATGTGGTTGTATTTCCGTAGTCTAGAAACTACATGGAACTTGCAACCCTCCAAAGAAGCAAAATCCCTTCTAATGTTTTGCAAAATTTTATTTTTAAGAAAGAATTTTCAATTTTCAATTCTTATGTTACATTTTGACATTTACATCTCTTTTTGGCTTCCTTATTACAGAATGGAAAACAAGTGGAACAACAAATTTTAGAAGATTTATTGAATGAAAGAACATCAACTTTCACCTCCATTTTCACTATGCTTGTGCAAGCAGAGGTATTTTAAAATCAATGCAAGTAGCAATGTTAATATTATTGAAGCTTTCTAGTATTTATTATATGTAATTTCTATTGTAAAGAAAAAGACATAAAATAATTCAATAGTAACAAAGTTATATGAACTACAAACAAACATTATGTGTTCACATAGACCAATCTCATTTTTTTCCATATGCATCAGTTGGATAGGCATATTGAATCTTGTAGTTTACTACATGAATACCATATAAAAAAGGTGGGCTCTAAATTCTCTAAGCAATTTTGGTGCAATTTATCAACTACTAAAAGACAACCAACATGGAGATTTGTAACATTTAAATGGTTAATATCTTTAGAAGGTTCTTATCCAGAGTTCTATATGGTAATTAATACTATTCAACCCAAAATCTACCTTTATGACCTTTTTCTATTATTTTCACTTTTTTGAGTTGAATGTAAGAATTTGCCTAATTATTTGAAATTTACAAAATGGTAGATCATTTATTATTAAAATTATATTCTTTAAAAAATATACAAATAATTGCATTTACTCAAAAGATCACAACTCCACTGTCACTATAGGTGTTGAGTGAGGCCTTAGCAAAGGCATCCAATTTAATAGATGTAATTGCTGGTAGAACTAATGGGAACAAAAAATTGCAACCACGGAGACAAAAAACAAGAAGGATGAGTGGTCGTCGTAGTACATGGATGAGAGCAATAAATCCTACTTTTCGAGAAATAATTCATTTTGATCCGGATGTGAAGCCTATTTTCTCTCGTGAACATCAAATCTTTTGTTATAGACTTGAACTACTAGGTAAATTACTAACTAATAGATAAAAGCTTTTTCAATCCAATTTAATATATAATTAGACATATTATCTACTTATTATTATTGATGTGGAAAATCATGATAAGAGAGGAAAATCTAAATTTAAAATGGACACAACAAATATGATTTAATTTGTCACAATCAAAGATTAAAAATTAAATAATAGTAAAAATATAAATATAAATGAACTCAATTAAAGATTTATGATAGAAAGAATTAACAAACAACAGGATCAGCATTGTATTCAAATAATTCATCAAATTAATATCAAGAACCAACAAATAGACTAAAAAGATTAAAATTTTCTTTTAAATAATAAGTTAAATCATATCATACCAAGTTATTGAAGTTTTGTGATTTAATATTCACAAGTCACAATTTATAACCTCCTACTTGCTAATTTTATTTCTTATTAATGAATCTCATCCCTCAACATCATACAAATATTGATGAAGTATGGAATTCATTCACATATTTAAGAAAGCATAAAATTTTGATTTTTGACTTAACATGAATTATTTTTATACAAAATCTGAATTTATAAATTTTTGTATTGTAGTTTTCAATGGAACAAATCAATGCACCATTGTTTTTTTGAGTTTTACTAGCTACTTTCTTGTAATTCCCATATTTAGTTGTTTTTCCAAATACCAAGTTCAATTTTTTCTCTATTTCTTACTCCAAATTAAAAATTTATAGATTTTTTCACAATTTCTTTTTCATTGTTTCAAATTGCAACTAGGTTTTTTTCCAACAGTTTCACTGGCTAACAATGAACTAACCAATGATTCTCCCTAAACATTGTACTATCGCTTTTAAAAAAATAAATCTATAGCACTCCCATAGTTCTTGATGAGAAACCACAAATTTATTTTGAGATTTGAGATAGAAGGAGTAACAAATCTATATACATACATTTAATTACAATAGGTTGTTTGTTTTGTTTGTTTGTTACGGTGAAATCTCTAAAACCATATGTCCTTTGGTTGCGTTCTTTGTATTGTTGGAAAGCCCTTGATGAGGAGGGGTGCCCAATCTTTCATTGTTTCGCGGCATTCCAACTTAAGATATTGAATTTTGAAGTTTTTATTTAATTAATTAATTTTATTACTTTTACTATATTGTAGCAATGGCATGAGACATACTAGTATTAATTATTGCACAGTTTGTTATTGCAGCAAAAATTGCCTGCAAGTACTTGGCAGATTTGCAACCTATTTGTGATGGAGCTTGGGGTCAAATGGATGATTGGCTAATGAAACGTTGTGATGTAAAGATGATTCGAGAATGTATTTAATACACTTAGTTGTAAATAATAATACCTTATTACATTTATTTTTTTCATTTTTACAAAATCATTTGATCATTTCTTTAAATTAAAATGGTTTGATAATGGTTTTTTGATGCATTATTTTCCTAATTAGTTGGTAGTTTCTTTTTTAGGATGAATCATCTTTGGTTGAAGAAGTTAGATCTCTAATTCTTGAAGCTGCTCAAGAAAGTATTCCATTGTGGTACCGTGTGTGGATGGAAAGTGAATTCAAGGTTGAGGAAGAAGAAATTATCAAAGTGAGTGTTTTCTAAGTTACAATTTATATATATTTATATATGTTCTAAATTCTAAATAGAATGGACATAAAAATTTGAACTATGTAATTGACAATATTTATTTTGTTTGAAGATGCTTTACATTTTGTGATTGCCCTATGAAGATAAAATAAGATAAAGTAGCGAATCAAGGTCAAGAAAAAGTAGGTTCTAGGCTCTACAACATCAAAATAATGCAATGCATTTTTGAAATATGTATGTTTATCTTTGCAGATTGTGCACATTCCACCAGAGCCAATTATTGATTTGACACCGTGGCACATAAAAGTGATGGAATCAATTGTCAACACTTTTAAAACATTTAGTAGTAAGCCAATCATATTTTCTCAATAAAAATCTAATGACGTTTTTCTTAATTCAAAGTATTCAATACACTAAAAACCAAATGTAATATTGTAAGCAACAATATCTACATGTTTGATGCTAGTAATTAAACTTTGTAGAAGTATCCATGAGCTCTTTTATTGATTCAATATTGTATGCACTTAGGATTCAATTTTTTTTAGATTTGAAATTTTATTGTAAGTTTTTAATTAAAAAATATTGGTTTCACTTGTTTTGCATTATCAATTTTGGTTGCACTTTGAAATTCCCACGTAATATTCATGGAAGGTATTCATGGAAATTTTCCATGATACCTTCTAAATAAATAAATTTTTGTTGTATCCACAAATGGTATTTACTAAATTGTTGTAGATCTAGCTTATTAAAGTATTAAGATAGGACACCATTTCCAATTATTGTTTCTCAATTATAACCAATAAAGTATATATAAGTTGTATATTATATTGCTAAAACATTGTTTTAGTACTTATTTGTTTGATTTTATACAAACAATTAAAAGCAAATCATCTACCAATGTTGATTTTAACCCCTAGATTGAATTTCATAGTTCTATTGTACATATAAATAAATGTTTCTAATTCATATGTATAGTTTATAACAACAGTTTTTTTTCTAAAGTATTTGTATTGAAAAAATCACTATTGTTACTTTAATATTTTTCCTATAATGTGATTGTCAGTTGCACACTGAATATGACAATATGAAGTGAATTAGTAGGGTCTTCAATAAAATTATCATTTTTGAATCATTTTTAAACATCAATTTGGAAATGTGAATGATAGGAATGACAACTACATAGGTAGGTTATTGAAAGACATGTCCATTCATCAATGTTGTCATGAACTTAATATTTTAACAAAGATGAATACCTTGCAAAAGTTGCTAACTATAAGTAGGTAATAACAACTAGTAGTAAAGAAGTCTTTTGAAGGCTTATCTACAATCCCTTCTTTATTGTTAAAAAAAAATCTTAGGACAATATAGTTTTATTGATAACTTTTAATTGCATATGATTGGCAAAAAGATTGGCAAGAGTCCAAAATATAAAAGAAGTCAATTGTATATTATTGTAGTAATGTGGAATGAATATTGATTGAAGTTGAAATTTGCATACATTCAATAAATAAATAAAACTCATGTAATGTATTATTTTTTAATAAGTAGCAATCAATTTTTAACATAATCTAATGCAAATGATGTCATAAAAATAAATTCCAAGGAAACAAAAATTAACAAAATCTAACATAAATAGGGGAGATTGTACGAGTGAAAACAACTTAAAATTTATTGTGATTTACATACATATATTTTTCTTCTATCTTTGAATATCCAATCAAAGGTCTATAATAATTATCTATAAGCCACATATTAAATCTAGAATAATTTTGATGTTTTTTCTATAGAGGGCTTTGAAATAATTGAAAATGTCATTGAAGCAACCTTAAGTGCTATTGATCATGTACAAATGATGTGGAGAAATGCTCCACAAAATAACATTTATCCTCGACTTCCTCGATACAAGAGTAGGCGCTATGGCCATTTTCAACATTGGGCAAACTTAACTTATGATATCATTGAGGTGATGACCACTCCAAAAATTAGATCAAATTTGTGCAATTTTCAAAGTTTGGAGAAAGTTTGGAGGAATTGTATTTGTTGCTATCAATATTAATGCCACCATACATGTTTAAACATGAATGAAAAAATGATTTAGAGTTAGAATCACGATTGATTAGTTGTTTTAGTTTCCAATTTCTAAATCCATTCTTTTTTTTTAGTTTCAGAAAATAAAAAAATAAAAAAATAGATATCTCCTAAAGACATAGTTGTGTAAATTTAAAACATCAAATTTTTTGTAATTCCAATTAATATTTCATATGATTGTCAAGATCAATACTTCAGGCCAAATATTTTATTAAATTTGGAAAAAAATTGAAAATGCTAAAATTATAATTATTCTTTCAAAAATTGTATTTGACCTTATAAAAAGGAAAATTTTGAAAATATGATTTCCAATACATTTTGATATCTATTTTTATAATTTTTTTACCTTAATAGTCAAGTACAATAATATAACAATAATAAGTCTATTTATTAAAAACTTGCTATTAATATGACATCTCAATGTATGGGACTTTGATTGGTATGAGTGCAGCAATCAAAGGAAAAAAGTGATACTCGATTTGAAAGCGTAATTGAATGGCGAGGCTTCCTCATATCTCTTGCAGATGCACATTTTGATTATATCATTTCAACTGCAACATTGGAAGATATTGTACAAGCTCGCACTGGTATAATTATTTTTAAGAAAAACAAATTATTTTTTAATGTTTTATTGTATGCCATTCTAACAAGTTTTCTTCCTTGAATGTCTTTAGGAGTTGTTGTAATTTAATGTATGCTTCAAACATTAGAAATTTAATGCCCTTGCATCACCAACATTTGTTTGATATCATATGATCTTTTGAAATCACAAATTTCAAAAATGAAGATTGAAAATGCAAAAACAAAGTCATGAATCAATAAAAATAAATAAATGTTCTTGTGCCACCCTAATTTCCAAATGACTTGCAATAGTAGTATAACATGTAACAATTTTAATTAAAAGGTTAAATAATTAGTATTGAATTTGCTTAGTAATTAATTAGTGATGAAATGAATCTACTAAGCTTACCCTATTATGATACTCAACTATGTAGATTGGCTCTTTAGGCCAAATATTTAATTAAAGTTGGAAATGTTGAAAATAGAACTATTCCCTCAAAATACATATTTTTGCTTCAGAAAAATATAATTGAAAAAAAATTCCTACCATTCAAGAATTTGTATTTAGAATTATTTTTTATTAAGCGCAATAACCAAATACAAAAGTATCTACATATAAAATCCACCTTTAAAATGAGGAGGGATAATTTTATCTTTTTTTCCACTTTTATGTGAGCCAAGACTATGGATTTAGAACAAGCAAACTCTACATTCAAGTTTTTTTCTTAAACTAAAGTCTTTTTTTCACAGTGCATATTTTTATAATTAAGTCTTTCTATTTAGTATTAATGTATTTTTTCTCTTTCAGATTTTTTTATGGTTGTAACAAACAAACAACCAGGAGATCCATCGGAGGATTGCATCACATTGGATGACTTTTTGAATATCCAACTTTGGTTTGATAAAAAAGATGGTATGCATTGTTAGAGGCAAGCAATACTTGGATTCAACATTATGTTAAATATTTTAAAACCGATTTCATGTCAAATATTCAATCAAGAATTGTTTTTATAGAATGTTGACTCACTAGTGGAAATATGGTTAAAATAGACTAAGAAAATGATCCCCAAGAAGACCCACAATTGATTTTATTGGTTGTGTTGATCTTCTAGGGGACTATTTTCCTAGTTTAAAAAGACTATGTTTTTACTAGGAACAATGATTAATACAAACTATAGATTGTAGTTAAATTGTTTACAAGACAAAATTTGTAACTAATTTACAATTGTGGAGCAATAGCATGTATAGAGGTAATTTTTTTTTTCTTCTTGAAAAATCATTTCTATATTTTCATTATTTAAGTACTAGCCTTGCATTAAATTATTGCTTTGGTTC
Source organism: Rhytidiadelphus loreus (assembly GCA_947034895.1). Taxonomy (NCBI): domain Eukaryota; kingdom Viridiplantae; phylum Streptophyta; class Bryopsida; order Hypnales; family Hylocomiaceae; genus Rhytidiadelphus; species Rhytidiadelphus loreus. The sequence goes on from OX344761.1 coordinate 32,883,582, forward strand.
CAATTTTTGGAATAAAATAAAATAATTAATTTATATTATTGCTAGTCTAATTCCTAAATTATTCATAATGTTTTATTGCTTATAGAAGTGTTGAACTTTTCATCAATACTAGTTTGTAATGAAGGTGGAGATAAAGTGTTTTCATTAAAGATCAAAATATAGAATATGTAGGCATTTGAAAACAAAGTTATAGAAATTTTGACCTCTAAACAACCGTTTGGAGTAGAATTTTTTCAAATTTTTTCAAATATTCAACATCCATAAAATTAATGATAAAAACAATTGATTTTATCAAAATTATTAGAAAAATTTAATTAACTTTCAAACAAATCAAAGGCACCCAAATGACTAAATAAACAATGGATGATAAATATTATATTGAAAAGTTAAATTTAGGCATAATTGGTTAAAATTATATTTTTATAATATAATAAAAAAAGATGATAAATAATAGTAAAAACATCAAAATTTACTTTAAAGGAATGTTTTTTAACAATGAAATGATATTAAAAGAAAAAAAAGAAAAAAAACCTACGTACAAAGTTGCTTTTTTTTCAAGAAAAAGGCTTACAATTATGTTATAGTTGAGTGATATTATAGGGGATCAGTTTTTTTTCATTGAGCCTTATTATCATAGAGTATTGAATAATTGAAAAAACAACTATATCATGTCATATATGTAGCATTTTTCAGGTTTAATTTTCAAGGTAATGATTCAATGTAGATGAATTTCATAGTACAGGTGGGCATAGTTGTTTTAAACTGATATCAATAGTTCTATATTCTCTAAAATTAACTTAGTAGGGAATATTGATTTTCAAATATATTTCACACTTGTAGTTTGAAGATTTTTGAGTATTACCGAGATTGAAAATTTGTTTTAAAGATTTTCAAGCTAAAATTTAGAGGAGATTAACTTTTTATAGACTTCTAAGTTCCAACTACCATTAAAAAATAATTAAATGTTTTGTTAATTCTCTATTGTATGGAAATTTGCAAATCAAACGTGCTTCAACATGCATTCACAAAAGTAGAAAAATATTTTGGTGGCCTTCTAATATACAATTGTCTTCATTAGAGTTTTAGAAAATAAACAGTTTTTTACCATTATTATTTTTTCTATATTTTACAAAAATAAAATATCAAAATACTTCAATTTCTCAAGTTTTTTTAGTTCATAGGCTTTGATAATTATTTAATGTTTGATCTTCCTATGGTATAGAACTTTTATAGGTCTACTTACTAAATTGCTAGAAAATAAATAAATAAATAAATAAAAGGGTGCCTATTTTTTTGGAAATTACTGACTTAGTTTGCCGAAAATATATAAAGGTAGCCTTATTCATAGAAATTCAACTTGTTGCATACAATCTTGAATCTCTTCTTTGTCAATAACTTATAAACATATATTGTAAAGTTTTTTTGTCTCACCATTCTAACCATTATAAAGCACTATCCCTCATAAATAAAATATCTCTCACATGCATCAAACCTTGACACTTAACAAAACTTTGACATACAAAGTAGAGAATTTAGAGTTTGGAGGTCAAGACAAGGGTTTAGGTAAATACAACCACCTAGATGAGAGTAGCAACAACCATCCTAAAATTGTAAGAACAACTTGGATGAATGCCTAACTTATTTGAATTATATTTTAAAACTATTCCATTTTAATATATTATTTTTTGATTTGCCTATTGTAATTATTTTTGGCACTTTAATTATTTATTAGGTGGAAAGTTGTCCAAGCTCTTAGGAAGATTATGTATATACATAATACAAAAAAACCTAGAATATTTGGCTAAAATCCAAAAAATAATACAAGTCTTTTTTGCAATCACTCTAATGGATTTAGGATTCATTTAGATAGAAACCTATGTAAGTTCCAAAAGGAAATGAAGACAACTATGGCATTTTCAAAAGGCCAATGTAAATTGAAAACTTCTTTTGTCTACACCTTTTGCAAGCCCATTTGACATATAAGTTTATAGTTTGTTTTATCAATGTATTTGCTATTATATTTTTGTACCTATTTGAATGAAAGTTTTATTGAATGGAAGATGAAGAATAATTAAGGTAGTGTGCTCATAAACCACCCTTCTTCTTCAGATCACCCTATAGATAGATGGAGAATGGATGCAAGGTGATCCTTAAATGGACCTCTTTGCTCTGTTAATGAATTCAAGAAGAATTGTTTTTTTTATTGTAAGAGACAATCATTCGTTGTAATTTCTGCACATTTCTTTATAAGTCACAAGGGGACAGATTTTGGGACACCTATGGTCATAAATAGGTGCCTATGACCTGGATCTTTGAAAATTTATAAGTAATTCAAAAATGCTTGAAAAATATGAAACTACTTGTGTTGGGTTCCGCATCTATTTTTCTTTCTCTGAAAAATGGTCTAAAAATCATTTTGTCCTTGGAAACCTGTGAAAAAGGCAAATCAATTCTTAAAGTGACGGTTTATGAGCACACTACCTTATTGCTTGTGGACCATTTTGAATGAAGAGTTTGTTGAAGATAGTGCTACTAGTTAAGCCATTTAGATACAAACAAACAATCCTACAACTAGATAGACAATTGATATAGGATTGAAAACAACCAAAATCCATTTTTTTTTAATATTTTGCAACGTTATATTTGTTTCATATTTAACAACAAATTTTGATATAACAATTATTATGATCTTTTGTAATGGCACAAATAATCCATGCATTTGACATAGTATATCAAATTTAATAATGTTGTGACAGAGGAAAAATTTGAAGATCTTCAAGACATTGAAGACACTGATAGCGACAATCCACCAGATGAATTATATGATTTAGCAAAATCTTTAAAGAAATTTGTGTTTTCCTTATTGAAAAAAAGTAATCAACAATGTAAACACAAGAAAAGTGGCCTTCCGTGGCAAATGCTACTATTGTATCTTTGTCGTGATGCGTGTTTTGAAATTGCACTTCGCAAAGCCTTTACTGTTCTTGCAAATACTATGTATGTCAATTTCATAATTTACATGGATTATTAAAATCATATTTGACATATTGAAATAACTATGAAAATTTAGGAAAAAGTCATCAACTCGGTCATCAATTTTTAATTACAAAGGTTTGAAGTATTTGCATATGAATCTCAAAAATATTCAAAATGGGATTGTTCATAAAAGAAATCAAAATTTAAGGATCTTGCCTTTTGAGCTTGCTTGTAAAAGAACCCTTGGGGTCAATGCACCTTGGTGTAAAAACTTCAATTCTTAGTATATACTTAAGGAGTCACTTTTTTCTTCTTCTTTAATTGGTACATATAATAGGGTTTCAAAAATAATAATAAACAGTAATAATAATATTCAAAGACTTCTAGGATTTTCTTAAAAAATCCAGAAGAGGGCATGTATCACTTATATAACTTGTAAAAATAAAATTCTTTAATTCATCTCTTAATATGGTTCAAACTTGGATAAAGTAATTTGTTAACTTAAAACACAACCTTCATAATTTACCGTGACATGATTTTATTTTACAAAAATTTAATTGTACGAAATGTAGGTCGCCTGATGAAGCACAATTAAATCCTGAAGAATTAATTCAAGTATTATATCCTAGTGGAGTTGATGGTGCTATAGAAGCTGGTTGGATAACATGGACCGTTGCTGATATAGAGGTTTAATACATAAGTTGATGTTCATATGTTTGATATGAAACTAAATAATTCTCTGAACTTTTGATAGTGTCAAATATGAATAATTTCTTTGCATTGTAATTGTGGAAGCACTTAATTTTTTCAAAGATTATAATGTATATCAATAAAATGAAAAAGAATTTAAAATATAATAGAAAATCCCATTTCATAATTATGAAATTGTTCTATGTTTAAATTTTAAATTTTATTCATTTCTTTATTTGTCTTTTATCTGAAAGACATACCCAAGTTTACATGGACTTATATGTGTGGTTTTAGGATGTATTATTAAGAGCAAGTATCGAAAAAACTACACCGTTTGTAGAGCCTAAAACTGTTCCTTCATACGTTAGCAGCGATTCAGAAGTACAATATGAAAAGGTATAAATTAAAAAAAATAGAGAGAGAGAGTTTGTTAATTATCATGTAAAAAAATAATAATGTGTTTTGATATTCTAATATTTAATTTAAAAATATGTAAAAAATATTTTATAATATATGAAGATTCTTTTGTCTATTTAAAATGAAAAAAATTCATTTGTTTGTCTAATTTATTCAATTTTTTATTTATGAAATACATATATTTGAATAAGATTATTGTTATAGGATTTAATAAAATTTACTATGTATGATATATTTAGGATACTATTGAGCAATTCTTTGAGAGTCGAAGTAGTAGCCATGAATCCCAAATGAATGATATTGAAATTGGCACCATCGAAGAATTTTTATTGAATGTTCAAGATACTATTATATCTTCTTCTGAGAAAAATATCACACCGTTGCAAGAATTAGAAGAAGAGCTTCAAGTCCATCCTCAAGCGCCGAAGCTTATAATTCCAAAACGACGACTCACCGTTGAAGATTGCATCAAGCTCAATGCTACAACCAAGCTTTGTGGGGCTCTTGCAGCGACCTTTCAACAACATTCAGTGCATATCATGGAAATAGCACCTGCTAAAACCTAAATTTGGCAATGACGCTAGCATGTGAGCCTAGAAATGCGAGCTTTGAGCCCATTGTAGGTGGAAGTGGGTACTCTACAACCATTGAAGGTGCCTAAAACATATGTACCTATAAATATAAGTATCCTATAACCATAGAAGATACTTATAGCATAGGTATTTGTAACATAGATACCCTATAACCATGAAAGATGCCTAGGCTCCTAGACTCATGTGCTGAAGTTCTTAAGCTCACATGCTAACAACCTTCATTTTTGGAACCTTCAACCTACCAATTGTTGGAGAATTAAACCACTTTGAAATCCTTATGTTGTGGGTTATTGGTTTGATTGTGAAAAATTCTTGAAATCTTATACCTAATGATGATCTCCTTTAATTCTCTTATACTTTTAAAACAATTTAATTTATTTTTATCAATGAGATTGTATCCAATTGTTTTTTCTCAAGAAGATTGTACAAACTGTTTATGGGAAAAAAATCAAATTTTAACAATTTGTAGCATACTAAAAAATATAGTGAATAACAAGGATAATTTTTATTTATTTGTTAAACTAAAATTTGTAAATAAAATATACAAAACATTTTAAAACACAATAATTCAATAATTCATCATATTGTTGAGAAATTAGTATTGCAATTTTTTAGAATATTATAGTAAAAATATGTGATACTTTTTTCAAATCTTGTTTAATTGAATTTTTAATGTAAAAAGTGCTATACTTATTCTACAAAGATTGATTTAGGATTGAAGCATGAATCATTTTTGTAAAATTTGTGTTGTTTAAATTAAATTAGAATTGGAGACAAAAAAGATCAATTCCTCTTTAAAAAGTTTTTTATTTGTACAAAAAAAATCATTTATCAAATATATATTGAATGTATGTTACATTAAATGACATATAGTTTAAATTTGAAATTAAATATTATCTTACTTGTTGACCAACATCATATCATACTCCCTCTCTTTAAAAAAAAGACCCATATTTCTTTTGTATTTTACAAAAAAAAAACATCTTTTTCAAAAACAGAGGAAGTAGTAGTTAAAATTGCAATGGATTATTTCAAATTTGTTCAGTACACTTATATATTTTATAAAATAATTTTGTGTACTAAATTATATATGAAAATATTCTAAAATAGAAAATCTTTAATCTCTTATAGTGTCTCTATGCAAAAACTTTACGAAATCCAAAAAATTGACTTGGATTGAAGTGACTTCATGATCTAGTCCCAAAAATAAAAACCCTGCAACAAGGTTAATAATTATCTGATGATTTTCCAATTTTTTTTTATTTTTATGATTCAAATGATGATTTTTCAAATTATTTTCAAATTTTCAAAATGTAGATATTATTCCATATTAGAAGTAGTCAGAGTGTTGTTTCTTTCCATAGAGAATGCCATATTGTTTAAGAAAGACAATATGGGCATTGGGGCTTTTGATTATTTTAATGCCAAAAATATACAATAATTAAACAAATTGCAAACTACAAGGCCTCCGAAAGAGAGATTCCAATGTATTGCAATCCAACTTATAAGGGAAAATGATGTAGTCTAATATTTTAGTATTCATCTATATTTTGGATAGAATTATCTTTTCATCTACATATTTGGATGAGTTTCATTTAAAATTGGCAATCTCATCCATTTTAAAAAATGGAGCAATTTGACATCATCATCCAATTTTTCCTATAGAGTTGGTGCAGTCCATTTGAGGGGGCATTTGAGCCCCATGAGGTTGAAAAAAAACAACTGCTTCCTTGTGTATGCACACGTGCCAAAGGTGGTTCCCTAGTGTTATCAATGCATCCAAGTAACTGCCAGTAAATTACATTCACCCCATGCACATGCCTTGCAACAGCTGCGCCAAGCGCCATCCACCAAGACGCATGTTGAAGCGTGAGTGGCTGAATTCCAAGACGAAGTTTATGGTTTGGGGTCTGCTGCTTTCCCTACACACATGTACGGTGTACCAAAAGAGCCATATAGTGTACTCGTCAGACAAGCCCAAGGTACCTGCACTCAAGCTCAGGGTACCTGCGCTCAAGATTTTTTGTCAAAGTTTTGACTGCTCGCTCTGTTTTTTCATCCATTCACATGTCATCCGAATGACGCTACTGGATATTGCTGCTACAACACTGAAGCTAAGGAGTGGAAGAATTGTGGGTTTAGGCAGCGTGCCTCGACTTCGAAATGGTTGCCTCTTTCTTCTCGGGCTTCAATTTCGTCCCCTCGCCTTATTCTCCCTCTTCTCGTTTTCCACATTCTTCCACCTCTTGTTTTGTCAAGTGGGTTTTCATCGCAACAAATCTCTTAGGTAATACATTCTTTGACATTTTCTTTTGAGCATGTTTCAGACGGCAAATACGCTTTGTTCTGGGACCATTTCTTCATTTCTTCTTGGGTATGCATGCGTGATGAGCAACTTTGTTGTTGATATTGTTGGAATTAAAATGATGTTGATATTGTCAATATGAACATGCAATAGCTTAGAGATCCTTAGAGTGTTCTTGGTCTGCATTTTTTGCTTCGTTGCGAGGGTGTTTCTTGTCATATTAAGTGCGTTGGGTCACTTGCAGATGTTTCGCAAATTCGGTCCTAAAAGTGAGGGCGTAACAAAGCAAACGTTCTCCACTGTGATGAGAGATATCTTGATGGGGCTAGGGGACGGTCTCGAGAGAGAACCAATCGCCTTTTCTTTGTTGGATGGAAACAAATTGGAGCAATGGGCACAAAGTCCCGAATTTGAGATTGAGGCAATATCTGCCTTCGGAGCTCTTGATGCTCATTTGTCATGTCAATTGAAAGCGGGAGCAATCAAAAAGGCCATGAGAAGAATATTTGTGGATCAAGGTATGCTTCCTCAGATTGATATTGCGGTATATTTCCTTAGGACTTAGTTGTAGACTTTCTTTACGTTATTTTTTTGAGATTTGATTAATCCTCATATTCATCGTATAATTACTTGTGGCAAGTTTTGAAATTTCATAGACACATCTCTTCAAAAAGCTGGAGTCAATGTGGAGCAAGATCTGGACCAAATTCAATTTGTGGATGTGTATAGGAAGGTGGTATTTGCTCTAGTCAAATTTTTAAAAGGCAAGCCATTGTCGGTAGCTCACTCAGAGAAGGTCTTTGATGGTGCAAGCATCAGCCAACTTATAAAGGAAAATCAGGCGTTAGATTACAAACTAGACAAAAATTTAGAGTCACACTCTTTTCCCTGCGATCCACAGTTGATGTTGCCCAAATCCAATCTAAGATCACGAACTGGATTCAAAATTAAGAATCACACTCTTTTTCCTACACAGATTTAGAGCCTCAATAGCACTTACTTGCTGGTGTGTCGATGTCAACTCTGTATACTATTGAAAAAGTTACTGAAATTTGACCCCAAAGCCAGCTCACCTGAATCCTCACCAAATGTTGTTGGAACTCAATATGAGATCACGAACTAGACAAAAAAATAAAATTGCATTGTTCTTGCAGCATACATGCTCAAACTCAAATCTTTCACCAAACTCCACTTCTTTGTCTTAGTGTAGCAAAAGGATTTTCAAACGCACCAAAGAACGTGACATTTGGTTATCATATGCAAAATTTACAAGGGATCAAAGTTTTTTTTAGATGTTATCAAATCGTTTCTTCAACATACATACATATTGAGTTTAGAAATGTATAGAGAGTGATGATGGCGGTTTCAAGTAGGATGTGATTTTGTCAAGTACTGACAAGCTTCAAGAAATCCATTTTTTGCTCCATGGCTTGTCCATAGAATTAGAAGAAACAAAAAAAGACTATCAATTTATGAGCTTCACATTGTTGTACGAGTTTGCCATCACCTAGTCAAATGCCTCCCGTCTAACGATTAATCTTAATTCCAACAACCTAAACTCTTGGACAAAGGTTATATTTTGGCTATAAAATTGTACAACAAGATTCATGATGGTGTTGGTTTAGGGTCATCTAAAGGGAACTTCAAAAACTTTATTAACTTTTGTAAATACAATCCAAATGATATAAAATCAAGTGCATTGGTATCAACTTCCAATACTAACAAAAAAATTGATAATAGAAATGTTCTTTCAATTGCTTACGTGATTAAAACAATTGAGCTGATCTATTGAAATGAGGTTTGACCTATGGTCTTCCATAAGCTTACAAATCACCTTGGTCATTGAAAAAGACTAGGACATAAGCTTACATCACACCATGTCATTGAAAAAGACTGGGACATAAGTTTACATTAAACTTTTGTCATCAAAAAAGACTAGGACATAAGCTTACAAATCACCTTGGTCATTGAAAAAAACTAGGACATAAGCTTACATCACACCTTGTCATTGAAAAAGACTGGGACATAAGCTTACATCACACCTTGGTCATCGAAAAAGACTAGGACATAAGATTACATCACACCTTGTCATCGAAAAAGACTGGGACATAAGCTTACATCACACCTTGTCATCGAAAAAGACTAGGACAAATAATAAAGAAAACATAGACTTAAGTCCCAAGTAAACTAGTAAAAGGGGATAAGCCTTGGAACTTTGTGCCTACATTCATTGAATGTTGACTAGATACACTTAGTTTGGTCCTAATAATACACTAAAGTTAAGCCACAAACAAGTACTTTGCACATGCAAGTTGTAATGTATCAAGGCAGATCATTTAGGCAAGAAAGAAGGAACTAGCACACCTTTAAATATTATTGTGTTTTCTTCAAGTGTTTTTTGCCAAAGGATTTTGATTTTCTTGAGGTATATTGCATTTTTTTTAATGTATTTGCTAAGTTAATTTGAATCAATCCTAAAGAACGCAAGTTGGAAGTTAATTTCATGTCTTAAACCTTGATTGAATGAACCTAGCTTTGGAGTTGTATAAATTTGTATTTGTCAAGTTACTTCTTATGCAATCTTATGTTGTGATTTGGTCATTATTAAAGGGTTCATGTATCACTTGTTTGCAGACATACCTACTCCAAACATGTTTTATCATAGTCATTGCAAAATGGAGAATACAACATTACCTGCAAGTCAAGAGGCACCAACTGCAAGTCAAGAGACACCACCACCAACAAGCGCAAGCCCGAATGCACAGATGATAGTTTTCCCAAGACCAATTGGAGAAAGAGCGTTAGTTTTTGCATATCCTCCGAAAGTTGGAATGCATAGAAGGGGCACTACGACTTCATCATTATGAGCCAGCTCTTCGTCACATCAAAAAGCTCCAGGCATAGTTCTCCATGAGTCTCCTTCTTCATTTGCTTCTTCTTCAAGTGTCTCTCCTTTAACTCCTTCTCCCTCCCTTGCCTCCACTTCATGTGCAGTACTATCAAATGTTGTTCCCTCAGTAGCTTCAACACCTGTACGATACATTACCCGTACGTTTTTAGTCATTCCCGATGGTACACAATGGTTGAGTAATGGAGTGCCGTCCATTAGTCATTGGCCACTTCAACCACAAACTATAGCGGTAAGTCTATCTAACTCAAAGAAGTCTAGATTGCCCCAATACCAACTGTGTGTGTGTATGCAACTGTGTATTGGTATTGGGGCAATCAAGAGAAATGCTCGACTACATGGAATTCAATGCTATCTAGTGGAAAATTACTAGGGTAATCTAGACTTCTTTGAGTTAGATAGACTTACCGCTATAGTTTGTGGTTGAAGTGGCCAATGACTAATGGACGGCACTCCATTACTCAACCATTGTGTACCATCGGGAATGACTAAAAACGTACGGGTAATGTATCGTACAGGTGTTGAAGCTACTGAGGGAACAACATTTGATAGTACTGCACATGAAGTGGAGGCAAGGGAGGGAGAAGGAGTTAAAGGAGAGACACTTGAAGAAGAAGCAAATGAAGAAGGAGACTCATGGAGAACTATGCCTGGAGCTTTTTGATGTGACGAAGAGCTGGCTCATAATGATGAAGTCGTAGTGCCCCTTCTATGCATTCCAACTTTCGGAGGATATGCAAAAACTAACGCTCTTTCTCCAATTGGTCTTGGGAAAACTATCATCTGTGCATTCGGGCTTGCGCTTGTTGGTGGTGGTGTCTCTTGACTTGCAGTTGGTGCCTCTTGACTTGCAGGTAATGTTGTATTCTCCATTTTGCAATGACTATGATAAAACATGTTTGGAGTAGGTATGTCTGCAAACAAGTGATACATGAACCCTTTAATAATGACCAAATCACAACATAAGATTGCATAAGAAGTAACTTGACAAATACAAATTTATACAACTCCAAAGCTAGGTTCATTCAATCAAGGTTTAAGACATGAAATTAACTTCCAACTTGCGTTCTTTAGGATTGATTCAAATTAACTTAGCAAATACATTAAAAAAAATGCAATATACCTCAAGAAAATCAAAATCCTTTGGCAAAAAACACTTGAAGAAAACACAATAATATTTAAAGGTGTGCTAGTTCCTTCTTTCTTGCCTAAATGATCTGCCTTGATACATTACAACTTGCATGTGCAAAGTACTTGTTTGTGGCTTAACTTTAGTGTATTATTAGGACCAAACTAAGTGTATCTAGTCAACATTCAATGAATGTAGGCACAAAGTTCCAAGGCTTATCCCCTTTTACTAGTTTACTTGGGACTTAAGTCTATGTTTTCTTTATTATTTGTCCTAGTCTTTTTCGATGACAAGGTGTGATGTAAGCTTATGTCCCAGTCTTTTTCGATGACAAGGTGTGATGTAATCTTATGTCCTAGTCTTTTTCGATGACCAAGGTGTGATGTAAGCTTATGTCCCAGTCTTTTTCAATGACAAGGTGTGATGTAAGCTTATGTCCTAGTTTTTTTCAATGACCAAGGTGATTTGTAAGCTTATGTCCTAGTCTTTTTTGATGACAAAAGTTTAATGTAAACTTATGTCCCAGTCTTTTTCAATGACATGGTGTGATGTAAGCTTATGTCCTAGTCTTTTTCAATGACCAAGGTGATTTGTAAGCTTATGGAAGACCATAGGTCAAACCTCATTTCAATAGATCAGCTCAATTGTTTTAATCACGTAAGCAATTGAAAGAACATTTCTATTATCAATTTTTTTGTTAGTATTGGAAGTTGATACCAATGCACTTGATTTTATATCATTTGGATTGTATTTACAAAAGTTAATAAAGTTTTTGAAGTTCCCTTTAGATGACCCTAAACCAACACCATCATGAATCTTGTTGTACAATTTTATAGCCAAAATATAACCTTTGTCCAAGAGTTTAGGTTGTTGGAATTAAGATTAATCGTTAGACGGGAGGCATTTGACTAGGTGATGGCAAACTCGTACAACAATGTGAAGCTCATAAATTGATAGTCTTTTTTTGTTTCTTCTAATTCTATGGACAAGCCATGGAGCAAAAAATGGATTTCTTGAAGCTTGTCAGTACTTGACAAAATCACATCCTACTTGAAACCGCCATCATCACTCTCTATACATTTCTAAACTCAATATGTATGTATGTTGAAGAAACGATTTGATAACATCTAAAAAAAACTTTGATCCCTTGTAAATTTTGCATATGATAACCAAATGTCACGTTCTTTGGTGCGTTTGAAAATCCTTTTGCTACACTAAGACAAAGAAGTGGAGTTTGGTGAAAGATTTGAGTTTGAGCATGTATGCTGCAAGAACAATGCAATTTTATTTTTTTGTCTAGTTCGTGATCTCATATTGAGTTCCAACAACATTTGGTGAGGATTCAGGTGAGCTGGCTTTGGGGTCAAATTTCAGTAACTTTTTCAATAGTATACAGAGTTGACATCGACACACCAGCAAGTAAGTGCTATTGAGGCTCTAAATCTGTGTAGGAAAAAGAGTGTGATTCTTAATTTTGAATCCAGTTCGTGATCTTAGATTGGATTTGGGCAACATCAACTGTGGATCGCAGGGAAAAGAGTGTGACTCTAAATTTTTGTCTAGTTTGTAATCTAACGCCTGATTTTCCTTTATAAGTTGGCTGATGCTTGCACCATCAAAGACCTTCTCTGAGTGAGCTACCGACAATGGCTTGCCTTTTAAAAATTTGACTAGAGCAAATACCACCTTCCTATACACATCCACAAATTGAATTTGGTCCAGATCTTGCTCCACATTGACTCCAGCTTTTTGAAGAGATGTGTCTATGAAATTTCAAAACTTGCCACAAGTAATTATACGATGAATATGAGGATTAATCAAATCTCAAAAAAATAACGTAAAGAAAGTCTACAACTAAGTCCTAAGGAAATATACCGCAATATCAATCTGAGGAAGCATACCTTGATCCACAAATATTCTTCTCATGGCCTTTTTGATTGCTCCCGCTTTCAATTGACATGACAAATGAGCATCAAGAGCTCCGAAGGCAGATATTGCCTCAATCTCAAATTCGGGACTTTGTGCCCATTGCTCCAATTTGTTTCCATCCAACAAAGAAAAGGCGATTGGTTCTCTCTCGAGACCGTCCCCTAGCCCCATCAAGATATCTCTCATCACAGTGGAGAACGTTTGCTTTGTTACGCCCTCACTTTTAGGACCGAATTTGCGAAACATCTGCAAGTGACCCAACGCACTTAATATGACAAGAAACACCCTCGCAACGAAGCAAAAAATGCAGACCAAGAACACTCTAAGGATCTCTAAGCTATTGCATGTTCATATTGACAATATCAACATCATTTTAATTCCAACAATATCAACAACAAAGTTGCTCATCACGCATGCATACCCAAGAAGAAATGAAGAAATGGTCCCAGAACAAAGCGTATTTGCCGTCTGAAACATGCTCAAAAGAAAATGTCAAAGAATGTATTACCTAAGAGATTTGTTGCGATGAAAACCCACTTGACAAAACAAGAGGTGGAAGAATGTGGAAAACGAGAAGAGGGAGAATAAGGCGAGGGGACGAAATTGAAGCCCGAGAAGAAAGAGGCAACCATTTCGAAGTCGAGGCACGCTGCCTAAACCCACAATTCTTCCACTCCTTAGCTTCAGTGTTGTAGCAGCAATATCCAGTAGCGTCATTCGGATGACATGTGAATGGATGAAAAAACAGAGCGAGCAGTCAAAACTTTGACAAAAAATCTTGAGCGCAGGTACCCTGAGCTTGAGTGCAGGTACCTTGGGCTTGTCTGACGAGTACACTATATGGCTCTTTTGGTACACCGTACATGTGTGTAGGGAAAGCAGCAGACCCCAAACCATAAACTTCGTCTTGGAATTCAGCCACTCACGCTTCAACATGCGTCTTGGTGGATGGCGCTTGGCGCAGCTGTTGCAAGGCATGTGCATGGGGTGAATGTAATTTACTGGCAGTTACTTGGATGCATTGATAACACTAGGGAACCACCTTTGGCACGTGTGCATACACAAGGAAGCAGTTGTTTTTTTTCAACCTCATGGGGCTCAAATGCCCCCTCAAACGGACTGCACCAACTCTATAGGAAAAATTGGATGATGATGTCAAATTGCTCCATTTTTTAAAATGGATGAGATTGCCAATTTTAAATGAAACTCATCCAAATATGTAGATGAAAAGATAATTCTATCCAAAATATAGATGAATACTAAAATATTGGACTACATCAAGTAAGGTTTGTACTAATCCAAAAGAGTTCTAGTCATATTTGCTAGAATGATAGGTTTTATAGCGCCAAAATTGACATTGAAGTCCATATTCTAGTGCTAAAAGGTCCTAAAGCCAATTCTAGATCATTTCTTGATATTTGACCATTTTAATGAACATGGATAGAGTTGTTAGACCATGTTGGCAATAGCATTTAATTTTTAAAAGGTTAATATAAAAATTAAGAAAATAAGAATTTCATCCGTTCAAATATCAAAGTTAGAGAATATTTTGCCAAAAATAATCCCAACATTTTCATCTAACATCAAAATTTCTTCATAATAAAATCCCTATCTTTGACTAATTTCTAGTATTATACAACAAATTTTTTTTATCAAAAATAAAAGAATGTAGCTCTTTGAAAGATTGTAAGTCGGTCCCTTGAATTACTATCTATGGTGATTACAAAACACCCTTACCTTCCCCCATTAGAAAATTCCTCATCATTGAATCCAACAGTTTCTTACCAGCTTGAATGTTGTCGATCTGATGAATGAATTTGATCAAAACTGAATGCCATCCTTCTCATCATCATAACACCTTGCCTTATCCCCCATCCTTGTTGGAAAAATAATCTCCACCGTTGAAAAATTCAGACCACCCTACTATGCTGTCAATCTAGTCGCTTAGGGATTTTGATTAGGGATCTCTTGTGTTTACAAGATCCTATCCATCAACCGACCCCCCCTCCTCTGAAAAAGATGATAGCCTTTGATAATATTTACAAAACTCCCCTTCTCCCCATTTGCCATTGATCTTGGAAAATAGGAAATATAGATATAAAGTACGAGATACAAGATACATGATACTAGTACGGAATGTGAAACAAATACATGATATGAATACGATATAGATATGGAATATGGATACATGCTTACATATCCCATAATGTTTACACATTAGAGATTTTGTTCCATTTCATTATTTCGTTAATAAAAAATTATCTTGACGGTGTAGTAGAGTAATAGTATTGTAAAAGTAGGTATTATCCTTCTACTATTACGTTTACGACATTTAAACCAGAAATGCAGAAGGTACTACATTTCGGTGTTGATAGAACTTTGAAGTGAATGAAATCCTAATTAAAACTACTCATTGTTCTAATTAGTTTTTTCTTACAAATGATGTCTTCTTGAAGTGTAGATTTAGCATTAGACATTTGATTTTTTAAATGAATGATAATGATTTTCTAATTCAATATTTTGTGCAAGGGTGTCCACTACAAATTTTCATTTTCTATTGTTGAGGGCTCTTCAAAATTAGCATCAAGAACAATACATCTTAGAAAAAAAATCACAATAGATATTTGTTTTCATAAGATTTATACTTTATAGAGCATATAAAGAAACTAAGGGAATTCTTAGAGCTTATAGTTTTGCTTGGAGCAACATTTTGGATTTGACCTAGAAAAAAAATAATGATTGAAAGACTAGAAATGACTTGCATACATCAGCAAGGGCTTACAATTTGACTATAGGTAAGTTTCTAAAAATTATTGGGCGCTCAAGTGAAATGTTGACTACATGTGAAAACGACATGGAAAGCGCAGTCACATGGCACGGTTTTTAAAAAAATGGTATTTGACATGGCATTTCAATGATATGGCATCCAACGAAGTTGAAGTGGCATGCGACTTCAGTACACGCTGACGCCGTCTGCATATTTTAACCACTGATTATGCCCAAACACTATTTTAGGGCAACAAAGTGATTTTGGGTAGTTCACTACACATTGAATTCTTATTTTTATTATCTTTTATATTTTTACACAACATGTGCCTAAAGGGTATCTTTAAAGCACAATAATTTTCATAACTTCTGACTATATGGTGTGTAATTTTTATTGCTTAACAGGCAACTTAAATTCATTTCTTTTAAATTATTTTTTTCTAAAATAAAATTTTGAAGTTGGTTGTCTAGATTTATATATGTGTAAAAAACTTTTAGTCATTTCATTTTGATCATTGAGATTAAAGTTATGAGGAATTTTAGTTTGCACCTTTGCGGGCAATTATGGATTTGCTACTCTAAAATAAACTTTGAAGTCCTTTATTTAACTCAATTTTCAATTTTTCTGTAAAAAAATAAAATTATAGGATGTAGAATTGTAGATTGTTTATTGCAACATTGCAATCATAGGAATTGGCATTTTTCAATTCTATGACTAAATTCTTGACACTTTAGTATTTTCAATCATTATTTACTTCTTTCTATTTACTATTTTTTTCATATATGTTGTACAATTCCAAAGGATCTAAATTTTTTGAAGCATGTAGCCAACTTACCTTGAAGAATGAATCCAAAAGAGCACCATCAATATGGACATTTTTGTATATAAATGTGACCTTGTGAAGTGTAGCTACCTGGTTTTTTGCTAAGCCAATTAAAGAATTTATGTCAATTCAAACACTAATATCTTGCAATCTACACAATGGAAATTTTTGAATTTTTTTCCACATCTTCTCAAATCAGCGTATTGCAAGATTCTAAGATTACATGCGTCTACAAATGTTTTTTTTCTCTGAAATTTGGTACTTGTACTAGAAATGACAGTTTTGGAGCATTTTTGGTGAAAACATAGTCAAAAACATTTAGGGGTAACGCTATTTTTGAACACATCAACTAAAACATGAACTGAGACATTTTTAAAAACATCTAGATGTTTTTTGCAATGTCAATTGGCACGTCAATTGAGACGTCTTAGAGGACATCTACATATTTTTTGCAATGTCAACTAATGCGTCAATTGAGATGTCCAAATGTTTTCTCATAAAATACAATCTCAAAGTTTCACATATTCCATATGCTTTGTCTTTGCTCCTATCACCACACTTGTATAACTAGCTTGTCTTATCATATCAATATACTTATAATAAGTGACTTTTTAGGCCATTTGACATAATTGCCAATATGGTGTATGGTGTACAATATATTGCATAATATATATGGATGGTGTACAATGTATGACATATTGTGTATGATGTATAGTATATTGCATATTATGTATGGTGTATAATGTATGGTGTATAATGTATGAAGTAAAGTATTGTACATGGTGTACAATATATTGTGTATGGCCTATTTTGTATTGTGTATGATGTACAATGTATTCTATCTAGTGGATTTTATATGTCTTGTTTTGTATAGTGTATTGTGTACAACGTATGTCTAAGCTATCGTTTAAAAAAACGTCTCAAAAATACGTTTAGATGTCTAAGTGGACATCACAAAAAACGGTTAAGGCCCAACAAATTTCAAATCTAGTGACCACATGATTAAAAAATTATTGTATGATATGTAGTTTTCTTTGCTATGTAGGTAGCTTAGTCAAAAAACAAAATTTCTTTAAAAATCAATTTTTTAAGAAATAAAAATTTGTAATTGATTCTCTAGATGAATATGTAAGTGAAAAGCTTTGAATCATTCTATTTTGATCAATGAGATCAAAGTTATGAAGAATTATAGTTTGTAGTAGTATCGGTAGTAGTTTGTGGGTAGTTATAGAATTTCTACTCTAAGACAAACTTTGAAGTCCTTTATTTGATTCAATTTTTAAGATTTTTGGAAAAAAAATAAAAACATTAGGTTTATATTTCTTAATACAACATTACAACCATTGGGATTGGCATTTTTTAATTCCATAAATAAGTTGGTAACAATTAAGGAATTTTAAACCATTCTCTACTTCTTTCTACGTATTGTTTTTTTCCTATATGTTGTACAATTCCAAATGATTTGAAAAATTTCAAGCATGTAGCCAACTTAACTTGAAGTAGTAATCCAAAGAGTAACCACCATTTTGGACATTTTTTCATACAAATGTGACCTTGTGAAGTGCAGCTGCCCGATTTTTTGCATGGCCAAAAAAGTATTTTGGTCACTTCAAAAGCCACTACCTTGCAATCTACATGGTGGAAATTTATGAGTTCTGTACTACATCTTTGCAAACTATCATACTACAAGATCCTATGGTTACATGTATCTAAAAATGATTTTTTTGTAAAATTTGGTGCTTGTCCTAAAAATAGCAATTTCAAAGCATTTTTGGTGGAAACATAGTCAAATTCATTTAAGGGCTAAAATTTATACATTCTATTTAAGAAAATCTAGGATTGGATTAGGGTACCATTAGCGGGGATTTGAGGCTCCAAATAAACTATTTTGGGATTTTTTCCCTTGCTATGATCCACTGCAACATTGATAGACTATTAAATAATTAAAAAAATTAATAAATCATGTTTTAATTCCTAAAGTACCATTTGTTCATGTGGGGGACAAGTGGGATCTTGGGTAGATATCTATGATCTCAATTTCTATCCTGAATTTTTGAAACTTTTTGAAGATAG
The DNA here is from genome assembly GCA_947034895.1 of Rhytidiadelphus loreus. Lineage (NCBI taxonomy): Eukaryota > Viridiplantae > Streptophyta > Bryopsida > Hypnales > Hylocomiaceae > Rhytidiadelphus > Rhytidiadelphus loreus. Next base: position 32,902,192 of record OX344761.1, read on the forward strand.
AAAAATTGATTAGCTTCATGGGAATATTTTTTTTTTTTCAATCGGTGCCCAGGAACAAAAGTTATGCCCAAATAAGCTAAAAACATGGAAGAGGAAGAGAGAGGGGGCAGAGAAAAAACATTCAGAAACTTGAATTTTTATTTTTATTTTTTATTTTTTTTCTCATAGATTATATTTTTGTGTACATGGAAAGCTTTGATACATTCCATTTGGATTTGCTATGAGAAAGTTATGGATAATCTTGTTTTAGGGCAATTAGAGCATCTTCTTGAGAAAATAACTTGTAGGATTCATTTTTTATTGCAATTTTTCCAATTTTTCCAAAAAGAAAGTTCCACATGGTTTAGTTTGCTTTTTAGAACAATCATACCATTGGAATTAGTGCATTTTAATTCCATCTTATAGATATGAATAATTTAGATCTTCCTTCTATCTTGTACTTACTTCTATTTAACAATTTTTTAAAGAAGAAAAGACGAGTTTTTTTATTTAGCAACTTTATTCTAGACTCTCAACTCAATTCTCCATTGTAAAGATTTAAGGTTCAAAACTCTACTTAGAAGGTGGCTTGAAAACAGTTCAAACATTAAAAACCACCCCTATAAAAGTGCCGAAAATAGTATATAGGGATGTATAAATGGAAGTGACTTTGTATGGTGAGAAACTGCCATCTCATATGTGTGGTTTTAGACTATTGAGTAGGTGACATGGTGTGTGATTTTTCTCATAATAAAATCCTAAATTTGGATACGAAAACAAACAAACTAGACTAGACAAACAACACAACTTCTTGGATTGATGTGAAATTTTAACCACACAAACTAGACTAGTATACGCACCTTTTCCAAAGTTTTTTAAATTGGAAATGGATATTGTATGAAGAAGAAACAAGCCACCGAAGTTCACTGCATATAATCCAAAAATGTTGGGATTTGAAAATTTGAATTGCTCCCAAAATCAACTTGAATTGACATGAATTTTTTTACTACAATAACTAAAATGAAAGGGAAACATAAACCAACAAATTTCATTGAAAACTAATATTGGATGAAGGAAATACAAGCCTCCCAAGTTGTAGCCATGAAATGCAATTTGGTGGACTCAAATTGAACATGTAAAATTTAATTGGCTTCCAAAAAATCAATTGATTGATCTAAAAATATTACCACACAAACTAGAAGAAAGCGCAAATTTTCCAACAAGTTTTTATTGAATTCAAACATTGGATGCAAAAGTTACAACACTTTGAATTGGACTCAAAACTATTTGACGATACTTTTGGTCGATTAGGGGTTGCAATAAATTTTGTTTTACAATGGAAAGTTAATGGAATAGAAACGTACAATGGATCCTTCTTAGACTCACTGGCTCCATTCAAAGGCATGCTTGAAATTTTTCTTAAAGTCACTAGCTCCATTTAAAGCCATGTTTTGATTCATTTTAGTTGCACCTATAAGCATTAATAGGGACTTGGGCACCTCTGACTTAAAAAAATCATATCTTATTCATTCCAAGTCAAAAAATGAAAATGAAAATTTCCATTAATGTGTTTCTCATTCTCCCACAAAAATGTAAAAAATCTTTGGATCCACCCGTTTCTGCACAAGGGTCTTTCTTCCCTCAGATGAGCGTTTTTTGAGCCTTCTACCTCAGTGCAAAAAATTTAGGTTAAGAAGGTTCAAAGTGAAATAATATAGTCCCACAATGTGCTGAAAATTTTGTTTTTTCCACTTCAAACATAGATACCTTGCAATTTGTGCAATCAAAAATTACAAAAAAATTCCCACACATTTTTATAGTAGTTAGGTGTGAGATCCTATAATGAAATGTGCAAAAAAATAATTCTCAAGTTCTTTTACTCTTTGCTATAGAAATGGTTGTTTTGAGTGTTTTTTGGTAGAGAAAAGGCATTGTTTTTAATTTTATATTTTTTTAAATGATTAAATATTAATTAAACATTTATATCCAACATAGTTATCTCCTGACCACATCACACTATTGATTTGGTGTTGTTCCCATGTTCCTTGTAATCCGGAAACACACCATCTACTAATGGCCTCAAAAATCTTCTATGGCATTTGTTTTCAACACTATGAGAAAATGTAGTTTTTACAAATGGTACTTGATATACTGTTGTAGTCATTTAAATTTTTGTATTATTCTACTATTTGTCTTTGATAAATAAATAAAGCTTAAATCTCTTTTGATTAGTGAGAAAATCAGAAAAGTAGTCAAAATGAACAAATAGTTAAGTAAATGTCCTTTTGAGCATGCAAATGAACAATTGGTCAAACTATTCAAGGGGATTAGGGGAAGACCAGTTGATGGTTGGCTTTTAGGTGGTTATAAGTAGTTATCTTTCTTAGCTAGACAATTTGTAGTTCTTCACCTCCACTCTCTCGGGTTTTTTTTTCTTTTGGTAATCAATTGTTCTTGAATTTTGTATTATGAACTCCTTCAATGTTAATGCAAGTATATTTTTACAAATTGTTGTTTTGGTGTTAGTCCAATGATTAGACTTTGCTTTGTGTGGTGGTGTATACAAATTGTTTATTCTTTTATGATTCAATGATTCAATTCTTTGGAATTTTGTGTGTGTATGTGAGACAATTTATCTATTTTCTTTGCATGTTACTAGTGATCGGAATATTCTTGGAGATTTGTTGTGTTTAACTGCTTATAAACTATTAGTATGGATTGATGTGGGGAATCGATATACCGTAAGAAGCATTGATGATTTGTTAAATTTTGACTTCTTGCTTTTGAATCATAAATTTTATGAGTTGGTTGTTGTATGTATTTTCTTTGTTGAAAACAACTAGTGTGATTGTGAACTCCATTATAGAAGTCTGTAACCGCGGTTGGTGAAAGACTAATTTTCTAAGCAAGAGGATGGATGTCTTGGATATAGTGGCGAACCAGTGCAGCCTTAAACAATTGGTCAAGCCGGTGTGAAGGAATATCAAATTGTGTTGGTAATTGAACTTCCACTAATTGTTTTCTATGTTATCACAATTAAATGATGCTAACTAGTTATAATTGGAATGTATTTATTTATGTTCAAAGTTGTTCTCAATTTTATCATTTCAAGTAGTCAAAATAAATTAATAATTTTAATTAACTTACAATTAGAATTGAATGGGAAGTATTGTAACTATGGAATTGAAAACCACTTGTTGAGATAATGGAATTATATAACTTGTTGGATTTAAACTTGTGAAAATTTACAATGTCTTATTGTTATTTGGGGATTTCTGGTTGATAGGATTTCAAATTAGTAATTAGATAAATTGTCCGGAAGATTTAGAATTATGATGGAGGCTTATAAATATCATCCGGGAACAAATTAATTCTTGATTTATTTATATTTAATTGATTATTATAGTTTGTGAGTCCCATATTTGTTAATTGGAACTTAGAAGTTATTTTTTTCGATTTTTTATAGTTTTGAGTGTAGTTTAGTATACAAAAAGCCCCAAAAGAGTGTAAAACCAAAATAGGTATGTCACATACCAACATAACAATTGGTCCCAAATAGTATATTTTCCTACAAAAATATCCTAATCCCGCATGTAAATAGCGTAGAAATCCACAAATTGTACACAGTTAGTATGTTTAAGTAGAAATGCTTGATTGTCTAAACCTGTTGTGCATGTGAACACAAAATGGCTAAAAATGGTCTGAAAAAACTATGTGAAAACTCTAAAATAGATTTCTAAATAAAGATTTTAGTTTTTCCATTTTATCGAAAAAATAGTAGAAACCCCAATTGTTAACTTGCAGGTGAAGAAAACTCAAGACGAATCAGTGAAAGGCATCTATGATTTAAAAATAGTAATTTGAAGTAAGAGCCATGCCAGGAGTCTAGCGGCACGATCGAGTTGCTAAGATTCCCTTCCGTTTGGAAGATTCCTTATTTATCAGAAGTTAAAGGAGGTAGCGGGATTTGATTCTCCTTGGAAAAGGTGCAAAGTAAAAATATAAACTTGTACGTGTATTTTGGGATTCCATGAAATGTTCTACAAAAAGTTTTGGAATTTTCTAATAGCCAGAAGGTATTCTTCTGGACAGACAACTACCAAAATTTACGATGGAAAATTCATAGAAATTACCTGGAATGCGGTAAAATCTCACTAAAAATTCTTTTATATTAATAATTCTCTTCAATGAGTTTCGTGGTGTTTTGATAGTCAAAAGAATAAAAAAAACAAGATCCTCCAAAATCGGCAAAATTGAAGATCAAATTTGAAGTTGACCGTTGTATCGGGAGCACACAAAGTCGGATTGTAGTCAAAGTGGAATCTTTTCTTACTCCCTTATATTTATTTAAGAGCTTAGGCTAGTTACTTTCCATAGAAAAGTTAAGCTCCAAAAGTTGGGTTTTAAAACTATTTGGGTAATAAGTTGGAACTAGGATTCTTTGTATTTTGAGCATAGGAAAAACGTGAAGGAGCTCCCTTAAGAGTTCCAAAGCCAATGGCACAATCCGTTTGTGATTTTGAGTTAATCTCCAAAAGTTAGAGTTTTGGACCAACATAGAAGTCAAAATTTGGGAAATTAGTATAAAAAAAATAAGTGATAAGTTTACCTTGTAAAAATATGAGGAGGTGGGTGCCTTTGAAAGAGTATATCAAGGCATCCCTTCTGCTTTTAGAACACCCCTTAGTTTCAATTTGAACTGCCTTGTTTTCATTTGGGTCCATTTAGTTGGATTTTGGCCATTTTAGGCTACGTTGCCAAAAAAATTCTTGTTTTTGAAGCAGTTCAAGTTCCTTTGTTGTTGTTTTTTGAGCTCTCTTGAAGGACTTGGTGTCCCTTTAAGCTTAGCTATCATTTTTTGTGTTTTTGTTGAAGTTTTTGGAGCCTTGGTGAATGTTTTGTTGAAAGTTAGTACCTTGTTGAAGTTTTTGGTGTTTATTTTTAATATTTGTACTAATCCTAGAGAGTTTTCTTCCCTTATGATTGGCGATACCACTTAGGAAAGACCTCTAGTGCTTGGTTTGAGTGTTTTTGAGTACTAACATCCTTATACTAACTTGTTGTTTTGTTTCTAGTTTGTACTAACTTTTAGACTAACACATGTGTAGCTTTGTTTTTGTACTAACAAAGTCTTATTTGTTTTTTATGTTTTTCCTTGTTCCATTTGGGATGGCAAAGCTTTGACTTCGGGAACTTAGAAATTTGTTTATAGTTGTTTACGTGTCAAAAACACAACGAAGCTTTGGCTTTGTGTCTTTAGAGTTTCTATAGAAATTTTGTAAAATTCCAAAATCATAGTAAAGCTTTGAAACCTCTTCTCTTATACCTCTTTTATGTTATCAAAATCATTTAACTTTATTAGTAGAAGTTTAGCCAAGTTGGCCATCTCTTTGTATTAGTATTTAATTAAAATTGAGGTTAAGAGTGAAGAGAAGTAGTGACAATATATATTTGAGTTTAGAATTCCAAAGTAGAAGTTGAAAGCTCTTCAAAAACATAAGATATACAAAAATCCGAATTGAATTGAGTAAGTTATAAGTGGATGAAGTTTTTAAGCACTAATTAGAAATTAAACTTCATCCATGCATAACTTTTAGTAGGAAAGTCCAAATTACAAATGTCTTATAGTTTTGGAAAGATAGTAAGAGTCTCTATTCATAAAAAAACTACAAAATTCTAAAAATAGTAATTTGTAACCAAGAGCTAAAATAAATTAGAGAGAAGAAATTTAGCAATTAGAAGAAGAAATTAGAGGATAGAAACATCAATTAGCATCAAAGAGTGTAGAAATTAGTTTCCTAAATTCACACCACTCTTTCATTTAATTAGCCTACAACTACAATAGAAATTAGAAGTTGAATTTAAAAACTCAAATAATTAGAATGATAGGTGTGTTTGAACTACAAAAAACTTAGATTGTTTATAATTGTGGGAAGGGAAGGGAAGGAGAAAGGATTGGGAGGAAAGGATTAGGAGGAAGTCCTAAAGGATCACTTTGAACTAATAGAAGGTAGATAGAAGGTAGTCAAAGTCAACCTTTGGAATAGTGAGAGGAACAGTGTTAGGGAGAAAGAAACTACGGGAAAGAAAGAAGATAAAAAAGTCCAAAGAATAGGCAACTTGTAATTAAAAAGCCTATTTCAAGTGGTGAGAAAAATTCTACAAGGGATTCAACCATGGCCAACGATGGAGATTTGGAAAGAGTATTTGACCACCTCCTAAATGAGGCAAATTTCAGGGTAAGCTACTAATTCCTCCAATTTCTATTCAATTTACATTATTAGCTATTTCTATGTCTAGCCAAACTTCAAATGTAAGTCAAAGTGTTGAGAATAAGGCTTTACCAAATTTCAGATAGAAAAACTTGTAGATTTTGGTTAGAGGTTTCTAAAAACATATGACGCTTAAAAATTGAAGTTAAATCAAGAAAGATATGAACAAATGAAGATTAGGATCTAAAACGGATGAAGATTAGCATAAACTAAAATTTTGAAACAAGAGTGTAGACTTAGAAAGATACAAAAATTTCAAACTCATAGCCGAAAGTGGAAGTCAATTTGGAGTTATAGATTAGGAGAAGACAACAGATGAAGTTCAAAGAACCTATTAGTGGTAAAACTTCATCCATTGATAACATCTAGAAGGAAAGTCCAACTAACAAGTGTCTTTGTAATTTGGAAAGCTAGAATTAAACCCTACAAGAGAAAATCATCAAACTTTTAGAACTACTATACTAGAAGAAGTAGGCCCGAACCTTAGATTTGATGGAAACCTAATCAAACACTTAGAAGATAGTTTTAAAAGGAAGATTTAGAAATTCAAACATTTAGAGTTGATCAAGGGAAGTCCATAGATACCCTATATTTGAAGAAAAATAAAATAAAAAAAGAAGATAGAGATGGATGAAGTATAGGATAAAAATTGGATGAAGTAGGATAAAAGTCATCCATTCAAGTTCAAATTTGGAAATTAAGTAGAGGTAAATTACTTAAGTCCAGAAGTAAAGTTTTAAAAGGATTTGAAATTGGGAACCCTTTTTAAGTAGTGGATAAAGTTTTTAAAGCAATGTAAGGCTAAACTTCATCCACCCATAACTCTTGCTAAGAAGGTTGGAATAAGGTGAATTTTATATTCTTTGAATTGGCATAAGATTTTCTATCACTTAGGATTGATAAATGTAGACTGAATTTACTTTAACTTAAAAAATACAGTGGCTTAGTTAGTTGACACAATAAGGTAAAAACTTGGATCTTTTTAGGATTTCTTGTTTATCTGGCATGTTTTGCATACTTAGGATATAGAAAAGACCCATTGCTTGGAAGTCACAATGGAACAATGTTAGGCAACCATAGGAATTAACTGTGATTTATTAAAACCTAGTCATGCACGCATATTTACTAAAGGTGAATAAATAAGCGCTCATATGGTTGTATTTGACTAATTGTGGTGAATCATGTTTCTTGCATGAGCACATGTGGGGATGATCTGAGCAACAACTTATTGGAAGATAATTTGTCAATGTTGTTTATGCTAATCCTTGGTGTTGTTTTGCCAAATTACAAGTAGTTAGTTTGTTGAATGTAGAAATTGATGGTGAGTTAATAAAATGCCTGAGCATTAGAATTAATCATAGACCAATTGTTGTAATGGTTTTGAAACAAATTAATTAACATATGAATTGCTAAAGGTCAAGTGGTTAATTACGGAGTATATAGTTTTCTTTGCAATCACAAACAAGTTGTAAAACAAATGGTTCAAATATCAAAATTTACGTTAACCATTTGTTTCAGGATTTGGATTTTAAGTTAGTTGTTACTCACTCGTCATACAAACCAGTTGGTTATAGGATAAGGTTTGTGTAAACAATTTGATTGATAGAAATTAGGATTTGTAATAAAACTTTGATTTGGTGAGGAATTCAAGAACAAGTAGTAGAAGAAGATAGGATATATCAAGTTTGTTTGATATGGTTGTCGAGAGAAGAGATTTGGTTTAGACATGGGAATCTAGAGGGTACACAAGTTGTCTTGTAGTTGAGTTGGTTGGAATTAGGCTCTAATAGGGCTTAATTCCAACCACCAATTGGAAAGTGTGTATTGGAACATTAGTGGTTTAAACAAATGGTTGTAAAGATGTGCAGGATATAATAAGGGGCTTGCTTTACACACTCATGCCTTGCATTTAGATAGAGACAAATTGATTTTTTTAGATAGGACGGTGACTATTTCTTGAGCATCCTAATTAGTAATTAGGCTACCTAAGTAGCGACAAAGACAAATTGTTTACTAAAAAAACTATCATCAGTAATTAAGGAATGTGTACAATATTATTATCTATTATTATTATATAATTATTGCATTGCATTAGGTTCTAGAGCATGCATAAGACAAATTGTTGATCAACCCCACTAATTGTTTTACAAACTAAGACACACACTAGATAGGACCGAGACCGCATCCATGCGTCCATAGCATTATTAAGGACTGGTCATCAAATTTGCACCTTGGGAATAAGACTGAAGATTAAATGTTAGGAAATTAAGTGTTATTGTGTATTTTCTATATCATTCTCAATTACATGCAACTTTAGCAACAAAAACACATTAAACTATGTAATCATTCCCTAGATTTGAACCCCTATACTATTATTAAAACATTGAATTACACATTCTTGCACTTGGCCAAGTGCAATGACAGTACGACCAAATGTTCACTATAAAAGCTTTTTTGGAAATTATGGTACCTCCAACTATTCCAAAATCATCTTTCTTCTGTTATTTCATGTAGTAGTTCACTTGTACACTTGACTTTTCTTTGGAAATGCAATTTTAAGTTTTTCAAAACATAACAAGTATAGTTCATTCACTTTCTTCATCCTAATGAGTCTTTTTGCTTTCAAAATTTAGTTTTCTAACTCCATTTATTACTTTCACATTAGTATTATACCATTTATTATATCCACATTATATATATAGCAATAATTAGTGCAAGCATCAAAAGATTTATTTAGAAAACAAAAACAACACTGAAGATATGTGCTCAACCTTTTAATTCCTAAATTACAATTCACATAAAACAAATAACATGCATCCCCACATCTAAAAACATTTTCATAACTAACAAATGATATCTGCACTTCCACATACCCTACACTACCATCACATATATTACTATTGTGTTTGTTATAGCATTGCTCCATTAGGTATCTCTAACATTCGTGTAGATGATTGTGTCAGAGCTTCATCCTCTCTTCCACCAACTCCCTTCGTCTCTTCACATGAATTTCGTCCACCAATTGGAGAAAGGGGGAGGAAAGGAGAAGCATGTAACGCCCTATCTACCATGGCGCTTGGTACAGGCGTTGATACTCCCTCTGATAAAGTTGGCGATAGAGTTGGTCCTTCAAAGATGAAATTGACCCGTTCAAAAACATAACATCCCTCCTCACTAGTTCGAACATATTGCATGTGCTCCCTATTATAGAAATATCCATCCTCATGTGGAAATAAGCTTATGGACTCCAACATGCTAAACGTTGATAATGAGGACATGGTTTCCGCTGAAGCAACTGTATCTTCAATTTCTCTCTCATTAGCTTCAACATTTTGCACATCCATGTTCTCTACATCTTCAATATATTATGTAGGTACAAAGTCAAGATCTTCTTCCATTTTGACCAAATTTGCTTCATCCTCGTGGGTATCACTCATTGCATTAGTATCTCTAGAACCCAAACTTCGACTCCCACTTTGCACATCGTCAGAGAACCTATGCTGAAAATCAATTTCACCTTCACTCGTTGATGATGCTCTCAAATCAATTGCAATCTCTTTATCCTTCCTCTTTTCTCTTTTAGTCACTTGAAATCTCTCTCCTTCATCTGATGTTTCACTGGATGATCGCACTACCCTTTCAAAATTCAAACCTACCACGTAGCACACCTATATCCATTTAAGAAGGACCATCAATAGGCGATTTGTCTCCCTTGTGAACCATTCGTGAAGAGTTGCGTTCAGCTGCCGTACTCACACTGTTCACCATTACCATTTTTTCCCTATACTTCAGTTGCAACACTAGAAGAAAATGAGGGGTTTTGCAACTACAAAGAGCAACTAGTTTTTAGTTGCACCGTACATTTGCAACTAGTGAGAATTTGGAGGGCCCCAGTTGCTATGGACAAGTTTTCTAGTTGCACCGTAGTTGCAAGGCAAAACGTTTTAGTCCCACATTTTGTAGCTTACGTGGAACTTCATCAATGCGCTTTATGACGTTGTTGCCTACGTGGTATTCACTGTTGTTTGAGGTTGGTAACTAAGTTGCAACTTGTTTGTAACTTCATTGCAAGTTCTTTGTAACTTCATTGCAACTTTGATGCGATTGGTCTGCTACTTCATTTCAACTACTTCGCAACTGCTTTAGGTATATATTTGATTATGGGACAATGTAAGCAGTTTGCAACTCATTTACGACATGTTTGCCATTTTTTACCAACTGGTTTGCAACTAGGTTATGACTTTTCTATAACTACTGTGATTACTTTATAGGATATGTACAACTTTTTTGTAATTTTTTTGTGATTCATGAATCATGAGTACAACTTATTTGCAACTACTATGCATCTTTATGATACATTTGTGCAACTTGTAATCGACTGCATACAAGTGTTTTACAATTCATTTGCAATTGATGGTCAACTAGTATACTCATAATACAATATATAACATATTATACACAATATACCATACATAATACAACACATAGTATACCATACATAATACAACACATATAGTATACCATACATAATACAACACATATAGTATACCATACATAATACACCATATATCATACAATACTCACCATACTAGACAAATATGTTAGGTAGCTCCAAAGGCCACTTATTGTGATTTTAGGGTGTCAAGAAGACGAGTTATTTATACAGGTGGGATGGCAGTAGGTATGACAAATGATATGGGATATGTAAAATGCACGAATTATATTAAAGTAAATTTGTCTTTTTGTAGTTGTTTTGTAGTTGTAAATTAGTTGTATTTTGGTTGTTCTATAGTTGTTTTCAGACCGCATTTAAACATAGTAGATTGCTTTTCTTTTAAAAACTTCAAATTTTGAAAAGTTGAAAAAACAAACAACCTTTTATCTCAAAAAATCCATTTAATATTTCAAGTCTTTAATCAAAATTTATAAACAAATTTTCAAAGACAAATTGGAAAACCCGTTAGAAAAAAAAAATTCTTTGACATTTTTCTTATATTTTCTTTAAATTTGTCCATTGTCATTGTACATGGCAAATATAAAAATATGTTATAAAAATATGTTATAAAAATATGATTTTCTAGATGATGCAAAGAAAGAAGGTTGAAAAGTAGTATTACTTAAAAGAAATTTGTGCTCAATAGAGATTTGTAAACACATCAAATGTGTTTGTCAACATCATTATTTAAGCTTCTAGTTTGACTATTTCAAAAGATGTGCCACCTCATCCTCCTATTCCATCTTTGGTTGGAGTCATAGAGTTATCCGAAGACAATCTCTTAACATTTGCAAGATATTGAAATTTTTGCAATCCATTTTGTTATTCTCAAGTTTGAAACTATCTTTGTATTGTTCTTTAGTTCAAAGAAACTTCATATACAAATGTATTATATTTTGTAAAAGAAAGAGTCAACTAGAAATCCTCTGTTCCATGGAAGCCATTGAGCCAATTTTATCATAAAGTTGTAGAAGCCATTATGAGCTATATTTTGAAGTGTTGTTTTCAACCGATATGAGCTTTATGTAGGGCAATGATTCATTTATAACTCATGTAACAAAAGAACAAATTGTAAACTTGAAGCAAGTTCCATAACATTTCAAATAACAAATCCAACTATAATTGTTTTATAGTCTTCTGGTTGTCTATAGTTATTCTATATTAATCTTCCAATGATTTCTTAGTTGTTTTCTACTTGAAATGTAGTCGTTTCCTAGTTGCATAACTTGTCTTCTTGTAGTTGTAAACTAGTTGTATTTTGGTTGTTCTATAGTTGTTTTCTACTTGAAATGTAGTCGTTTCCTAGTTGCATAACTTGTCTTCTTGTAGTTGTTAGGTAGTTGTAAACTAGTTGTATTTTGGTTGTTCTATAGTTGTTTTCTAGTTGTCTTTGAATTGATTTCTAGTTGCACTCTAGTTGTAGATTCCACATAATGCAAAGTTGTCCACATCGACATTTCTAACAAATATAGGATGTAAAATACATACTCTGTTACGATTTCATTTTCCTACATTTTTTTCTACGACTATTCTGCAACTACAACAACTACTCTGCAACTACAACAACATACACATCAAAGTTGGTGCAATTATAGAAAATTGCAATTGCAAGATAGTTATATAGGACACTTAGTTGCATTTGAGTTGCATATGGCCAGTTGCAGCGGACACGTTTTTCTTCTAGTGCAATGGATTGTAAACAAATTGCGTTTTAGGCAATGCACCATCTGGGATGATAATTTCATTGCCCATGAAATTAGTCTCCAAAATTGTTGGCACTGCCATGGTGATGCCTAATGTCACCAGCCTCCAATTCTGTAGTAGATACGTGTGTATCGTCCTCTTCAACTCTCTCAAACTTGTCCTCTACTCGTTGCATCATCTTAGTACTTCAGGTGTCTATAAAATCCACATCCAAATTGTCTATGGTATTGGGGAGGTTTTCCATGGGCCTAGACTTTCTAGGATATTGCATGATGATGACGATGTTACCCATTGGTTGTACACCATGTTGTTGTTGCTCACCACGATGTAGATCATGCACATATCCAGGAATGGTTTGAGGTGTAAATATCCATGAACCTTTCAACCAATGTCAACTCTTAGGCAATGCCATCGTTGATCACATGTCTACGTTAAAGTACACTTCTGGTGAGGAGAAAAAATGGCATTCCATCGTACAATTGAAGACATCAAATTTTGTAATTGGTGCAGAACCTTACTATAGTCTTTGTTTGACCATTCTTTGTCTTTCCCTAGCAAACCTCCATGTCTATAATCAAAAATCCATAAACATGGTTTTCCAAGCTCAATATATTCAAGAAACCTCCTTTGCACCTCACATGAAGTGATGCTCCACTCTCCTGGTGTTCAACTCCATCAATTACAACTTGTCAATCCCATTGAGCATTGCACACATCCTCTACGTCCCGACCATAGCATGCATAACCTTTGTGACCTGCTTTGATATCTGTAAAATGTTGCCTAATAAAAGCAGGGATGAAAGTTTTGAAATTGCTAAGTGCTTTAACCATCTTCATTGTTGGTGAACTCCGCAATATCTTTGTATCATTATCCTTTGTCTTCCCCATTAGGGTGAATTGCCATCCTTGTGCATCTTTGTATTTGCTGGTGTCTATGGCGAAAAAATCATCCATTGACAATGGATTTTCATTCTTTGCTTGCACCATCAGAAATTAAATTTGGTTCCTTGCTGCATCTTTCCGTTGCAGACGGTCCACGGCGTATGCTATAGTACCTTTGGGGGTATTTGGAGAAGATGCATTATTGAAATAGTATTGTTGCGAACCTCGCCTCCCGTCTACAACATCTTTTGCAACCATTCGTTTCACCAAACGTAGATACTATTCCTTAGAGACTCTATTTAAAGGCCTCAACCAAGTCTTCTCCATCCTCTTCCTCTTTGGGTTTACATCCATAGTAACATCTAGATTTTGTTTCCTTACCAATTTCCTCTACTTGTCCTCATCCTTCTTACTAAAAAACAACTTTCCTTCCTCATAATCTTTACACTCCTACAACATTGTCTGATATGATTTTTCATCCTCATTTCAATCATGTCGTGTGTAATCAAACATCTTCTTAGACAACTTTCTAAGTGACATGTGCTTCGGTAAGTTTTGGCTTCAATGCAGCGCACTAATTGCCATTGTCAACGCCTTCACTCTAAGTGCATCATCACTTCTAGTAACAATACTTGGACTACCACACGCTTTCTAGATATCACGCAACTTGATTAAGTTTTTGTAATACGTATTGAAGAACATTCGATCAAACTTTCTCACGTTAATTCTAACCAACGCATCGATATGATATTGTGGATTGTTGTAAACCATAAACTTTGCTTTCTGTCTCTGAAAGTGCTTCAAGTTCTCTTCGTCAGACAAGTTACCATCTTGGTTCTCTTGTTGGACTTGTTTACAAGCACCTACAATGTGTTGCTCATCCACAAGCTCCCACACTATATTATTTTGCAACCATCTTTTCCTCACCATACTATTTGAGACAGATGCGTCTACATGACAATGCTTCAAAAATGTAACTTCAAATTCTCCTGCAACACCTTCCTGACTGAATAAAACCTCTACCACCTTTGTCTCAACTTCTTCACCAACATTCTCATAGCGATATGCTATGGAGCAAAGTGTAATTGCGCTAACTCCATTAGCTTCTAATTCCTTCAGACGCTCGTACATTTCATTCACTCTCCATTCCATTAGGGCCCTGTGATTTGTCTTTGCATTTGCTACATTGCAAATGCTATCAATGTTTGCATTGAAAAAGGTATCATGCCTCCATATATACCCAACCTTGTACTTGTTCTCCGTAGAAAAAAATACAAGTGGTTTCTTTTTACTTACAAATACATTGCTAGGTCCTTGCTCAAGCTCACCCTCTAAAAATTCATCATTAGCAACTGCATCTTCACCATCATTGCCTTGTGGAGGAAGTCCTTGCATGGCTTCTCTTTGACGATGTCTCTGGGCTACAAATCGAGTGTGGACGCTTTGCTCTTCTTGTGACCCAATTTCCAAGGTGCGACGTCTTTGCTGTTTTTCTAGGTTCCTATCAAATCCAGATAGGTGTTGTACTTGAGTTCCATGACTTCCACTACCAACACCTTGTACAACACCAACGTTAGATCTTCCAACATTCATATTGGCCACTATAATACTTGACCTATATATTTGCTTCCCAGAGCCTACTACTGGAGGTCTCGAGTCTCGACCCTGAACCAATTTCAGTGACTGTATTTAGACCTCCAACTTCACCTCAAATTTATAGTTCAGGCACAACCAATTCTTGATCTGGTCCAATGTTTTCAGATGCAGTCCGCTCGGGGTCCAATGATACCTCTCTCACCTCCATCTCCAAATGATGGCAGCATAACTGATGCACTCTCTTAGGCAAACACCTCTTCTTGTCTTTCATTTTCATTTTCATCCAAAAGCTCAACTTCAACATCTATTGGCATAGAAAGAAGACGTTGACAATGTGCTCTTTGTCTTTCAAAAACACTCCCATCATTTTCATTAGCAACAATTATTGCTTTAGCACTAGCTCGTTTTCGGTTGCGTTGAGGCACCAAAACCCAATTCAAGTTTACGGGAGCAGCCAAAATTCAATATATCTCATCCACATCCTCAGGTTCCCTAGGAGGGGCACCTTCTTGGGCAACTTAAAGATCAATATTTCTCAACTCCTCATACCTTTGAATCTCTATATATTGAGCACGAGCATCAAACACTTGTTGGGGGGTCAATTCTTTGAAATTTTTAACTGATGCCTCTCTTGGAACTTTCACTTCCTCAGACATACTTGCCCAACATTTTTCCAATGTCTTCAAACCATGCATCTAGGAGCAAGAACTAGAAGGAGCGGGAGAAGGAACTCCGGTGGAATCGATGTCATCAAGAGCTTCTTCTTCAATTTATACTTTTCAAATATTGATTCACTATTAGTCACAGACACAATTATTTTTCCTTAAGCGGTGCCAGCAACGCTCTCAATGATTCTATATGAGGAACCAATAACGACCTTCTTCAATTGCAAAGTCTGTGATCCATAGGACAGACTTTTCCGTAGTATCTGCTATGATCCACCATCCATGCTCCAACCACTTTGAATGCACCTTTGCACCATAATGCACTACAAATTCAAGTATAAAAACTTAAATTTTGTATTCAATAACATTTTCAAATGTTGAAACTTAGATTAATAACTTCAACATCGCTATTGTACCCTATGTAGTAGGCAAAAAAAACTTGTTGTGAAGTTCACAATTACTTTTCAATATCACTGGTCATCTAGTAGTACTAAATGATTATGGAAGCACCAAATACATCAATGAGTACTAGACATTCAAACTTGTCCATTAAATGTCTATACACAAACCTAGGAACATGAAAGTTGCTACGACTATGGCACACATAATGTACAATAACGAAATGAAGAAAAACCAAAATGAATTCAAGAATTGATTATACAATAACAAAAAATTTAATATTAAAAATAAATTTAAATAAAAAATCCCATTGATTCATGATTCATCATAGTTTACATGTAAAGAACTTCCATTTTTGCAACTTTAAAAGCAATGTGGACTGTGAAAGAGTTTTTAATGAATTATTAATAAACAAAGTCAACATTGTGGATGTATTAGGATATACCTCCGACTTCTATTGAACCTCTATCCATGAACACTTTTAAATTACATCTTCTACATTCATACCCTAAAATTATTCATTCCAGCTTCAACATCTTCTTCACTTAATACTTCAAAACCATAAAATATTTATTCTAGTTGTAATAGATTATCATTACACGTATACGCTCTATATTAATTCCCATTAAACAATCATGCAAATGTTTAGCCACAATACAAGATTTTAGTTTCGCTCTATTTTGAAAAATAGCCCCTATAATGTATATAGGTACATAAGAACAAAGATATTTGAAGGATTGTTGTAGTACAGTTCATCTCAGTTCCTGGCATTCAATTAAAAATGTTTGAATTCATTAAAAAAAATATGTCTAATTGATGCCTTTATATAAAAGTTTTTCCAATCATTTTTCATGAACAAAGGTCATCATCTTGCCTACACTAAAATTGTAGGTCTATGATAATTTCAAAGAAATTGCATAAACTTGCTCATCTAAACCTACAAAAAAAATTCTAAGGCTACATATTATTCTGAATTGCATGCTTAGTGTTGAATCCTTGTTTGTGAACACGGAATCACAACATTATGGACAAACTTCTTTATCAAGCAACTATAACATCTTCAACATAGAAAGAAAAAAAATTGCAGAAGAATAAAAACACTGTGAATTTCTTACTCTACAATATTTGAACATAGAAGTTCAATTGATAAAGGAAAAAAATACACAATTAATTGTATTCTAACATTATATTAGAACAACATGAACACAATTATCATTTCTTTAAAGGAATGTATTCTTTTTATTGTTTCTTCATAACTTCTCGAAGAGTGCCCTCACATAAGAGTCTCTACAAATTTCAAGTCACGTATGCAATTGTCCAAAACAACAAACTTCTCAATTAAAAACATGAATATTTAGAGAAATAATTTTAAATAATATCCACTACAAGCACTATAAGAAACCCGTGTTTTTTGTGGTGTTATGAAGAAATGAGTCATGTTTTCATTGACATCAATGTGTCACAAATTCTAAGCCTATAGGAGGCAAATTTTTGCTAATGTTGGAAGAGACATGGGGACGTTAGAACAAAAACAGGTGGATGACACAAGGGACATGTATGTTTTTTTTAACATCAAATAAAACATCGTGATGCTTACTAGAACATTCCAAAAAACATGGAAGTACCACATTGACTAGGGTTTTTGGATTTACTTGGGTAAATTTTTGTAAGTTATTGTAGGCTAATGTAAAATGCTAAATGGATGTGAAAAAAATTGGGAAAGGGTAGCCATGTGGCATGCTTTGAAAAAAATAAAATTGATGGATGTATACTATGGATGAAAAAAGAATCTCTTTATACAAGTAGGGTGGTAGGAAGTAAGACAAACCATATGGGATATGTAAAGCAAATTTTTTTTTCAAAATTGAATGTCTAAATAAACATCCACACGTTTAAAACAACCTCTAGATGTTGGAAATAACATGTAGATGTTGGAAAAAATGTCCTCATGTTTAAAACAACATCCACATACAATGTAGTCAAGTTCTCATTTGTGAATTGTCTCATATCCTTTGTCATGAATGTATGATGAATTTCAATATAAAAGGGACCTCTCCACCCTTCATTCTCACTAAATGCCAATGAAATAATTACTTAACTTTGCCATTAAAAATTCTTTTGAGTAGATAGTAAATTCTTGGTGAATTTGACAATTTTTCTTGTTCATTTTTTTTGGAATTTTTAAAAAATTATATTTTTTTGTAAATAATTATTTCATACAATTAATGCCACTTGTATTTTTCAGTGAGACACATCACATGTTGTATTATAACGATGATTTTTTTATTAATAAAGAAAGACATTGTTCAAACAAAAAAAAGATGATGTGGCTGCCATGTGGCATCTACGTGGCAAGCATTTGGAGAGTGAAAACATGAGGTATCAACAACCGTTTTCATGAAACATGTAGACATTAGGGCATGTTATAGTAGATTTCAATCGTTTGTGGAAATGCCGCCTACAACGGATTTCAAGTGACATTTGAGTTGACATACCTTTAATTGAAAAAAACATACTTTCACGTCTTTAGAAACACCACTAAAAACACGGGTTTCTTCTAGTGAAGAGAAAGGTTAGGGGTATTTTAAGTGTTTTTTTAAGTATAGTCCTAAAGATAAGATATTAAATAATGAACTTTGTGTAGATTTTAAGTAAAAATTTACTGAAAATACATGAATTTTTGGGAAATTTTTACTAAAAATCTACATAAAGGTCATTACTTAATATCTTATCTCTAGGACTATACTTAAAAACACACTTAAAACACCCCTTTCTCTTCTAGTGAACATAAACTTCTAGTAGAGTCTAATTTTCTTTTGAACTACCTATATGCGCTAATTTTTTTTTAAACAAAAGACTAACTTCGCTATTCTAGAATAGTTGACACACTGTCATATTAATTCTTTGATTTCAAAAAATTATAAAATTCCAATTTCTTGTGCTGCACCTGAGGTTAACACAATTTCATGGAAAAAAATAAGACTAACCCATTTCTATAAATTACGCTTTCATTCATTGCATTTTAGAAACTATGTTGTGATTGTTGTAAAGATTTTTTACATTTCTAGCGCTTAATCTTTTCATAGTTCACTACAATTTCCTATTTTTAAATGCACGGCAAACAACAATTCATGAGTTCAACATAGAAATACACTACAATGAATTTGATAAAGGAAAATGAAGAAGCTGTAGGACATACCTAATGCAGATAATGTAGTTGCTTTTGATTCTCTAAGCGACTAAATAACATGAATGAACGTGGAACTTCCACTCTAAGTTCCTGGCTTGTTGCGCTTGGTACCCTTCACTTTGCTTGAAACACCTACCACAGCTGAATGTACTATCATCATGTCCACCACTTTACCACTTATTGTTTTCCAAAGTATTTGCTTTACAGTCATAGGTTCTCATTGTTATTATACACTAAATTATCTTCATAGAAGATAACCATCTTCAATTTGCTAGTCACCGAGCAATGATTCATAGCACCTTTAATGCAGTTACATAATTGTGAATGTTTATTTTGTAACTAATTCTCATGACTATGGATTTTTTCCATTTCAAGCACATGGTAAACCTTGAAGACATGAATTTAATAGCTTCAATTCATTGTTCTATGTAAGCAACCATGAAACCTTCACCTATGTGGAAAGATGATATTATAATCACTTGTTCATCAATAAACTTATTCAAATACAAAAATATTCAATTAAAATCCCTTTCCAATTAATCAATGCATTTGGTCACATTCACAATTTTCTATGACCAATGAACTAAACATAATCGTTCCATAATGTTTTCACTCATACAAATCATTTCTGCCTACATAGAATAAGTCCAACATTTCATTGGATTAGCAATGATAAATTTTTAAGTCTCTTACTTTTAGACTACCTTAGCATTTTCTCTAAAATTGTACTCATATAGTTAATTTATAAACCATATCTTCACAAATTCCTTAAAAACAAAATTCTATACAATATTCTTTTCTATGTTCAACAAAATAGGAGTTTCTTTTATGTTTTTTTATTTGATTGTTTTGATTGTAATTATTTAAAAAAAAATTACATGTCATAACTACTTATATGTAACTATTTTTTCCAATATGAAAATGAAATCTCATCCCATATAAAACATTTTATTTCTAAAAAAATTGTAGTTAGAGTTTAAACAGTTCTTGCAGAAATCTCTATGCACTCCTGAATGCCCAAGGCCTCAAATTTTGTTTTTTTCCTCACTTTGAATTTATTGCAAACTAACCAAGTTCTTATTTATAGTAGATTATATTTTTGAAAAATTCATTTTGAAGTCTACTTTCAGCATCAAAAATCCAATTATCCAATTAATTGATTATGATTTTGAGATTTAAGAATTTGTACAAGCATGTCCATTGCAATGTTCACTTTGCATAGTATTCATGTCTCTTAAAAACGAGCATCAAATACAACAGTCCTTTGACAAAAAATGACATTAGAAATTATTTAAATAAACTATTTGAGTACATTTCAAAAATTCAAAAATTAATGGAGGTTCTGTATGTTAGGCATTGTTTGCCATATTATTTTGATGACCAACTTTTCAGATTTGACAAGCAAAATAAAGATTCAAAGATTTCAAATTAATTTCATAGTTTTAACTTCCTTGTGATCAAACTTAATAGTCTTTCAATCTATAAGGAATGTTGTTGTGTTCTCTTTTCCTATGTAACCTCTAACATGTTTAATTTGAATTTATATGGTTATAATTCCCAGGAAATTTATAAAACTTCTTGAAACATTTTTTTTTTTGGCATTTTTAATAACAACAAATTCTTAAACACTCAAAAAAGACCTTTGGCTTCAAAAGGTTAAAGAAGTCATATGCTAAATCCTACAGTTTCCAATTTGGAAGCAACAACTTTTAAAATGTTTAAACCTTCTAATAGAAATGCGATTTCCATAGAATATAATTTGTGCGTTTCATGTTTATAAGCTGTGTCATGTACTTTGCTTATAATAGACATGCAAAGGGCTAATACACTTTCAACATCTCTATCATGTCTTTGCTTCCAAGTTTCATGCTTAAATCAAATTTTTCTAACTAAAGGAAAATAAATTTAATAGATGCTAGAAGTTTAGAAATTACTCTTCAATTCCATTGTTTTGCAAACCCACAATCTTGCAATCTTTTACATATTTTGATGCCTTTTTTCTTCAAACATTGAAAACTACAATGTATTATAAAAATCCCTAAACCATAATCGTATATAGTTCTTTAATATGGGGAAAAAAATTAAATACAACACAATATACACTATTTGTTATACAAGGCTTGACATAAACTAGACAAAAATGTCAACAAAACAGTGACCAAATCAACGCAACCTAATCAATAGAATTCTGTCAAAGTTCCTGAGTTTTCTACTAGTGTATTTCTACGTCGTTGGATTGTGCCACATTTGCTCTTTCTAAAAACTATATCACATTGAGAAGAAGTGTCAACATCTTGAACTTTGCTTTAGTTCCAAGGAACATGTTTGTGAGCCCAAAAAAACTACCAAAGTCCTAGTGTTTTCCTGAACAAAAAATTGCCTTCAAGAAAAATTAACATTTCTAATTTTCAAACAAATGAAGTGAACTTTTAAGAAGAACAACTACACTACTCTAATTTAGGAAGAATGAGCGCATAAGCAAGTAGCAAGCATGATAGGAAGGAAGAAGGAAATAAAAAATCTAAATGGAAAACCACATAGATTAGTCTTTAAGCACTCTTTCACTGCATCTATCATAGGGTAAGAATCAAAGCAAGTGCCTTCTGCTATAAGACACAAACTAGACAAAAATGTTAGAATGTACTCTACTACAATAAACCATTATACCAACATATGTAAATTACATTTCCATATGCCTCTACAAATCTACTTTGCACTATCTATACACTTCAATGACCTTCAAATGCAATTTGTAAACAAATTTCTAGGCATTTACTTCAGTATGTACACAAATTACTCTCAAATTTGTTTACTTGAATTAGTCTACTTTTCCACTGCGAATGTAAATGTGCTACAATCATTTTTTAAGAACACAATTTTTTAATGAATTCAAGACATATTCAAACAATAGAAACAAAGAGTACGAACAACCAATTAACTTTAATAATGTCATGAGGCAATTGAGTAAGGTAGTTTAATCTAAAAGCAAGCGTGTTGTAAAAGCTACCATGACCTAGAGGAAAAGTTTAGTTTCTTGAATGTACCAATAATTTTAACTTCAAATTATAGTTGCTTTCAATAATTTTAATGTTCCAACTTCATAAATTCCTAAATAATTTTATGGATGTCCAAAGATTAGGAAACAACTTTGGTTAGATGCCTATTCCATTCTTCTTCCTAAAAAAATACATAGAAAACTGTTTTTATTAGTTTTCCTTCTTCAAAAACACAATCAATTTTTCAATGGTCACTTGTCAAACAACCACCTTGTCATGTAATAGGAGACAAGCAACTACCTTGTCATGTAATTAGCTTGTGAAGTGCCATCACATGCCGAATGTAAAAATCATATTATGAAAACGTGGTTATTATCCTATAAAGCAAATTTGTATTATTGTTCTTGCTACATTATTGGGATTCTAATAAATTCTTAAGAATTAATTGCAGCTACTTTGAAGCATGCATGCAGTGAATGTGGTCTTCCTTCAAAACTACACTAAGGAATTTTACAAAGATTAATGACAGATGGCATGCTTAATTTGCTTGAAGAAAAGGCTATACTGAACCTTAGAACCACTATTAACTAGTTAGTTTGTTGTAATTGACTTAGTTTAGCTAGCTCAAATGACATAATTGTCATACCAGAGGTCCCGATGTTTGCGACTATAGGTCTATTGAGTTTTCATTTGTTGGTTGTTTCTCCTGCTTCAATGTTCTATGCTTTTTAGTGATTTAGGTTTACATGTTCTTTGCTACTCTCACTATACAAAAATAGTTTTTTTTTTTTATGTTAGAAAAAACGTGGCCCAATGTTCTTTGTGACAGGGTCCACGTCAACATTGGTGTCACCTAAAATCTGTTATAACTGACATGTAAAACAACGTGTAACAGATATGTTAAAACGTATCTGATTTTGGCATGTTTTTTGTTGACGTCAAGAAGAACGTGTGTTTTTCAGCTTCAAAAAACAAGCCACGTAGAAGACACGTCAGCAATGCGTCACCTATTTTTGGCGGGCAATGCCACGTGTGAAATTTTTCATCCATTTGGTCAGATCATTTTTGTATCATTTGAAAATTTTATTGGTGTTTGTTTAGATGTCAAATTAGACGTTTTTTAAAACATCAATTAGTATATATCCTATTCATAAGGCAAGATAAATTAAATTTTTTTTAAAAAAATTAAAATTTAAAAAAAAATTTAAAAAAATTAACATTTACCTTCAAGTAAATTTTTTATCATAAAATGAAGGAATTTCTTTATCAAAATTTAGTGAAAATGAAGGATTTTGAGGTTCTACTTATATTTTTTCTCTGCCCATAGAGAGACAAATGATATGGGATAAGTAAAAAAGGAGACATACAATGAATTGTGTTTTTTGGGATGTTCTTGCGGACGTCTTCAAAGACGTACACGTCTCACTTGACATCTTTGCCTTCTGCCCAAATTGCATTTTTTACCAGCGGTCAGTATTCTATTGCTAACCGCACTAACTTTCGCAAGTGCAAAATGTAATTAATGCTAACGTGGACAAACTTGTTGTAAATGATGTTTTCTCGGATGTCTTCAAAGACGTACACATCTCATTTGACATCTAGCGTTTTGATGTTTATAGCGCCATGTCTGTATAGACGTCAAAAAAAATTTACACGACTATATACATTAACTTGAAAAAACAGGACGCCTCAAAAAATATGTGCCGTTATGTGGCTAATGTAACCAAAAATGTAGTTTTCTTATAGTGTCTCAATTCTGGTGCGTTTGCATGGTTTATATTAAAAAAAATCCTCAATCATTGTTTATCAATTGTAAAGGTTGTTAACTTCAATGTTCTTAGATAGAGTGCTATTAGCTGGTACAACTTGAAAGGTGCGTGTACCCTAAACTCCTTACTTTTCTTATTTGCTTTGGCTTGTACATTCACATATTATTTTGTAAAGGACAATATATTGTACTAGCATTTCTACCACTCAATCTTTTCCTAGTTTAATGAAATTCCCTATTATTCTACGTAGTAGAAAAAAAATTATAAGTTTAGCAAGGAAATATTCTACAGAGAACTTGATAAAGAAAAATAAAGAAATTGCACGAAATACCTAAAGTAGATGTCGTTGTTCTTGATTCTATAGGCGACCAAATAACATTAGTGCATGTACAACTTCCACAAGTTGTGTTGTGGCGCTATGTGATCCTCACTTTGCTTGAGATACCTACCATAACCGGTAATAGTGGAGGATGTTGATAGTACATAGGAAGAATGGTGGAGATGTTGATAGTATATATAGGAAGAATGGTAGAGATGTTAGTAAACAATGAATTACCTTCATAGAATATAACCGTCTTGAATTTGTAAAGAATGGAAGGCAAATTTTTTATAGAACAACAATATTACTATAATTTTTTATTATTGAGTGAAAATTGAACAAAGTTTTCCAAATACAGTAGAAAAATTTAATAGACACTAAATTTTTTTTAATGTTTTTGAGTTCTATTGTTTTGTAAAATAAAAATTCTTTCAATCTCTTATGTGTTTTGATGGCCTTCAGTTCCTTTGAAGATTGAAAAACACAATGCTATTTTTAAAAAACATCAACCAAAATCATACAATCTTTTTTGACATGGACAAAAAAATATACTAACAAACAATAGTATTTGAATTCTAGGCTTTAAAAGATTCTACCTGGAAAAAAATACATGAAGCGGACTTCAACAAATGTGCTTTTGATGCTTTCTTTTTGCAATGTATGTTACTAGAGTTCTTTAAATTTCTTCCACACAAATCTCATGCACATATACTGCATGATCGTACAATCATGTAATCAAGAAAAAACAAAAACAAAAAGTCTTCATATTTATAATTAAAATTACAATTCCTAATGTTTCTTCATGAAAAATAGCATTCATCAATGTGGGTTTGAACTCAAACATCCTTAGAAAAAACAATCCATTGAAAAATTGCCTTAAAAAATAAAGGAATTTAGGTGGAATACCTAATGGAAATGCTATTATTGCTCTTGACCCTTCAAGCAATCGAGTAGCATGATTGATCTTGAAGCCTTTTCTCTACGTTGTTGGATTGTTGCACACGTGGTCTTCCAAATAAACCTAGCACATTTAGAAGTAATGTCAACATCATCAACTTTGCTTCATTTCTGAGGAACATGCTCATGAGCCAAAAGAAACTATCAAAGTTCCAATTTTTTGCTAATGGTGGAATTGTCTTCAAGAAAGAGTGACATTTTTATTTTTAAACAACCAAAGGCAACTTCCACAAAGAACAACTATAGCATTCTAATTTAGGAAGACTGAGCATAGAAGCAACTAGCAAGCTTGATAGGAAAGAAATAAGAATTCCAAGTAGCAAATGACAGATTCATCTTTAAGCAATTCTTCATTGCATCTTTCATAGGGTGAGAATCAAAGCAAGTGCCATTTGCTATAATACATGAATTGAACATCCATTATAATATAAAATAATACCAATATATGTATATTAGATTTTTGAATGCCTCATAAAATCTAATTTGCAATTCCTATACACTTCAATTACCTTCAAATGCCAATTGTATACAGATTTATAGGCATTTACTTTGATATGTAAACAAATTGTTTGTAAATTTTTCTACTTAAATTTTTCTACTTTCCACTACCAGTGAGAATGTGCTGCAATCATTTATGAAAAGTACGCAGTTTTTATGAATTAAAACCATATAAAACACTAGAAACAAAAAGTATAAACAACCAATTAAGTTTTCTAATGTCATGGGGCAGTTGAGGAAGGTAGTCTATTCTAAAATCAACTGTGTTCTAAAAGCATACACGACATAGGGATAAATTTTGCTTTCTTCAATGTACCAATAATAAAAAATTTACATTATGTTTTTTTTTATTAACCACAATGTTTTAACTTTAAAAATTCCTAACTAATTCCATAGAGATCCAAAAAATATGAAACGATTGGGATTAGATGCCAATTTCATTTTTCTTCCTACAAAAATATATTGAAAATTGTTTCAATGAGTTAACCTTCCTCACAAACACAATCAGCTCTTCAATGGTCGCTTGAAGAGAAACTACCTTGTCATCTAATCAAATTGCAAAGTGACACTAGATGCCAAATGTAAATTTAATCTTAATAAAACATGGTTCTTATTCTACCAAGCAGATTTCAAGAGATATTCCTACTAGTCTTTGTGCTATGTTATTAGGCTTCTATGAAATTTTAATGACTTATTGGTAGCAATTCTCAAGCATGGATGTAGTGAACGTGGTCTTCCTTAAGAAATTCAGTAAAGGAACTTAACAAACATTAAGATTAGAGTGCATACTTTGATACTTTCAAAAGACCAGGCTATATGAAACTTAGGGTTTATTTTGAACTACTTTGTTGGCTATAAGTGACTTAGCTCAAATGTAGAAACAGTCACAATGAACCTCTCCGTGTCTATGAACAGAGAGTTTGTTGGGGAGATCCCAAGCTTTCAACTGTCAACGCTTTCTTGTGGTTTAAATTTTGATGCTTTCTCGTAGTTTACATTTAATAAATCTGTTCAAATATTGTTTACCAGTAGAGAGAGTGCCAACTTCAATGTGCTTGGGAGGAGTTGCTACTAGCTAGTTCAATGTCAAAGGTGCGTATAGCCTAGAGTCCTTGTTTTTTTTAATTTGCTTTGGCTTGTGCATTGACATGTCGTATTTTAAAGGAAAAAAACAATCATATTGTTCTTAATTTGAGTCTTCATGTAATAGAGTAATGAAAGCAACTTCATAGACGAAGAGATTTGGGTGGAAACTAGTCCATCAAAACAAGCTGACCACATCTCTAGAGAACAACAAACTCAACATTAGAAATGAGCATGAGTGAGTTGAAACTTTTTGTACTTCTAATTGCATATACACTGAATTCCAATTGTTTTGTATTCCTTAACCTCACAAAACTTGATTAAAGAAAGTACAGGACCAAGTTGTAGCACAACGATTCAAAACTGGTGGAACCAAGCTTTGGAAAGCATCAAAATTCAAAACATCATAATTCTATAAGTGCATGCACTCAAACTTCCCCCTTCCCTTCCAAAAAAAAATACTTTGTAGTTTAAGAAGACCATAGTAAGCCTCAAAGATAGAGAACAATTCGTAAAAAATATTTTCAAGTGTAGCTCTGTACAAGTGACAAACATTTGAGAGATCTTTAACTACTGTCCCATCTATTGTCAATGGCTACAAATTTGAAAAACGTCTATTTAGGTCTATTGTTGGTGTGTATAAAATTACATATTTGGCTACATCTCTTTCAAACATTTGATTGTATTTTTGATGGATTAAAGTAGAATCTACTCACAATAATGTTCAAGAACAATGCAAACAAAAATAAAACAAAATAATGTCTTCTTCTTCCTTCATATGTAATTCATTGAATCTAACTCTACTGAAGTTCATTGACTTGTTCTACCTACAAAGAAGAAGAATGTCCTAAAACTTTGTCAATGTAGTTTGCAATTTTGTTCACTACAAGTTCTAAAATGTACACTACCATTACAATTTTGTCTACAATGGATTTCCTCCCATTTTGCCTGAAATGGAGTAGTTTACCTTATATGAGCCTCCACTTTGTAGTCAACTTCCAAGTTTTAAAAGACATTGACTCCACAATTGTACCATTTGCAACAAAAGGCACTCTATATTTTAAAAAACAAACTCAATTGTTTTCATATTATTGCATCATCAAAATGAAAAGAAACATATCAAACCAAACAATCAAACTACGGTTGATTGGGAAAAATTTACTATACAATAGAAATATTATAGTTTGGTAGAAAATTACTTTAGAAATTCTAATTTCCTTATCCAAGATCAATTTCAATTGAAACTAAAAAAGAAAGATGATGACAAAAGAAGAAAATAGAAAATGTAGTAGATATTATATGCACTCATGTTAGAATTTATGTGTATTTACTTTAATACATAGAATTACTATGCATATAAAACTATGATGATTTAGAGAATTTAGCTCTGATATTCGTGCTTTTTACAAAGCAATGCTTTTCATTTATATATGTTCCTATTTGAAAACATGTTTTCTTTTGTAGAAATAAAATGACAACTTTTATTGCAATCATTTTATATTTCCTTCACTTCATTTTAGGTAATTTCATTCAATATATAGAATTTATATTCAATTTATCATTATTGATATTTTTCGTTCAATAATGCTAAATGATTAAATATTTTGTTTTAATTTGCAAATATCCTAATAAATATGAAGAAGAAGAAAACAAGAACATTTACCATTAAATTAAAACATATACAGTGCATTGAACATTGTTTTAGAATATTTAATTTCCATATTTTTAAATCATGTTAAAGATTTATTTAGTTATTTAGAGAAGATTAAACTGATTTATGAATTGAATTTAAAACTTTTTAAAACTTCATAAATACAAAGATATTTTGTTACTGTATTTAAAAAAAACTTAAGATCAAAGCAACTTTGTAAAGTTCGATTTCCAAACAACTTGTGTAGCATTGTGCACTTGTCCAAGTGTTTTCCGTGATTTACCTATGTATCCTTTTAGTTTTTAATTTTTAGAATAATTTATCAACAATTAAATTAAATTTATAGAAACAAAATTAAATTGAAAACCCATAACTTTCACAGTTAAGAACCAAAAGTGCAAAACAACTTTAGTGCATTTTTACTCATTGAGAGCTTTTATTGGCAATGCCAAGAAGTACATCAAAAACTCCAATATTCCATTATCCATAATTTAATTCAATTTACGATTTTTAAAATTGCTCACAAATCCATCCTACCTCCCAAAGCAATGATACGACTTTTAGTACAACCCTCGTTGAGTCAAGCTTTCCAACGGTATAAAGAAAATGACCAATGAGCACACATCACAAAAAGGACCCTAAGCCTACAATATTGCTTCAATATTGTTTGAACATGACTTGTTGATTCAACATGATGATGGTGTTGCACCCTACAAATGTTTCAATATTGAAGCAATATTGAATCAACAAGTCATGTTCAAACAATGTAAAAGCAATATTGTAGGCTCAAGGTCCTTTTTTGTGATGCATAGCCAGGGATATCTCAACGTTACATACAAAACAAACTAGAACAAACGATACCATTGTATTTTTTTACTTTTTACTTTGCATGCATTAGAAAATAAAGGGTGCAAAGCGTCTAACCTCTTGATTAATAAATAATGAACTAAGAGGTCAAACTTTCTTCTTTGAGGTATTCATGTTAAAGTTTTGTTTTTAATTGATTTAAAAGCTCAATACTTTTATCTTTTTTTTCCTTTTTTTTTTCCTTTTTCCTCTCCCCCTCCCCCTCTTTTTGCCTTTTTTGGTCCCGGCGACTCCCCCACTGACCCAAATCCAGCCACAAGATTTTTGAAAATGATTATTTTTATATTCCAAGCCATCCCCCACCACATAACCCCCGAGCCTTGGGGTCCGGACCCACCACCCCCCAACGAGCCCCGCCAGCATATCTTTAGCCACGACGTCTCTGGTCCGTTCATCCCCCGCGCAACCTCATTGGTCCACCCAACATCATCCCCTCCACGTCAGCCCAAGCCCAAGCTCGTCGTCCCCGTTCTCTCGGCCGGTCTGCCTGAGTTGTGCCTGCCTGCCTGCGTCGGCCGATTGTCTCTCCTCCCAATCTCATTGAACCCTCACTGGATTCAGTTTCCGCTCCCGTTTTCCAGGAATTTGATTTGATTTTTTGGTTTTTTTTTGGGAGGGGGGCATCGTTTTGAATCATTTTGGAGCCACTGGGGCTCTGTGTTTGGGGAGCTCTTTGTCTGCAAATATTTGTGGTTGTAGTTGCTCTGCGGACTCTCACAGCGCAAGATCCGTCTTCAGATATTCGTCACAGATCTTTTGGTTTTCGGATAATCGAATGATCTCTGTCTGTCCGTCTCTCTCTCTGTCTGTGTGTCTCTCTCTCTCTCTCTCTCTCTCTCTCTCTCTCTCTCTCTCTTGGCTTGATATTAGAGTCCTTGGAATGTTTCCGTTCGAGTGGAATCTCTCGTGGCGATGAGATGTGTTGTATTGAGGGTTTGGAGGATTTAGTTTTTGCCTAGGGTTTTCATGGGGAGAGTGGGTTGGTTTTTGCCTGGGGTTTTGACGACTGCTAGTTGTTGAAGGCGTCTTTCTCTCTCTTTCTTCCTTCCTCGTCCGGTATGGCCTTGTCGTGTTGCTTGTTTCGGTGAGATGAGTAATCGGAGTAGTAGCGACCAGTGCGTCTTTTTATTTATTTTTGTGATTGTTTGAGGATTACAGTCTTGAGAGGTTTGGATTAAGTGGGGGGTGGGGTGGGGTGGGAAGGGGAGAACACGTTTTTAGAGGTTTGAATATGGCCGTTTGGATGTGGGGTTGTCTTGGATAATGATTGTGAGCTAGGGGGTGGGGTAGGAAGAGAGGGGAGGGTGTGAAGAAGAAGGCTTGGGTGGTGGTGAATTTAAGGGCGTGCTCGAAGATGAAGACTTTGTGTGATGTGTGTGAGGCCGCACCTGCGAGGCTCTTTTGCGCGGCGGATGAGGCGGCTCTTTGCTTGAAATGCGATGAGAAGGTATATTTGAATTACGATTGCACCAGGAAATTTCCTAATGGTTTCTTCTTTATTTTTCTTAACGGGTGTTATTGAGGTGTCATTGGGGAACTGAAGCTTGTACACCTGAAAGCGTCTAGAAAAGTCTTTGATCATGGTTCCTATTGTTAAATTTGGTTGGGACTTGTTGGCAGTTGAAGAGGATGCCAATGTGTTCTTAGCATGTAGTTTTTGGTCACAGGATGAATGAACCATGAATTTTGATAGGGTTGATTCAAGGTGTATTCATAATCGAAGATGCTAGGGCTCTCATGTTCGGACCATTAGGCAAGAATCTATAGGGAATCTACAGGAGCCGCTTTTTGCATGAGGGTTGCAATTAGGTGAAGTTTCCCTAGTAGAGTGAATCGGACGATCATGACGTCGCAAGTGGTATGGCAATTTCTTATGATTAATGTTTGGCGAGAATATGCTCCTTGTGTTTTGCGTATTCTGTATTGGTACACTGGAAATTGGAGTTTTGTAGCGGTAGAATCGGGACCCCTCCCCTAGATGTCTCCGGTTCAAAAATGTCTCTAATAGAGATATCTTGTAGTGGAGGTTTCCGATTCTACATCTTTGGTTTGCAGTTACGTATATCTTGAGTTCTAGAATGCTTAGTGGGTACTACCTCTTGATGCTTAGAATTACCCTTCGCGCATTTTAGAACATTTTGAACGAGTAGTGTATGTCTTCAGGGGGTTTCAGTTCAATTCTTTCAACACATCAGAACAAGGGACGTGGATACTCTGATCGCTATTTATTGCAGCTGATGTTGTGATTTTTCTTTTTAGATTAAATAATTCAACTGAGTACTTACAAATATACTTGTATTGATCAAAAGGTTCACAGTTGTAACAAGCTAGCAAACAGACACGTTCGACTCCAGCTGACGGAATCCAGAGCCGTGCCTCGCTGTGATATTTGTGAGAATGCCCCTGGTAATATTCTGGCATATGATGATTGTATTGTTTTCTGCGTTTTTTTTGTAATCGTCTATTGTTTTCTTATTGAAGAGTAGTGCTGGATTTTTGAGTTTTTCCTCACTTTTGGTGAACAAGATTTTCTAGTACATCTGCTCTCACTGAATCTCTCTCTTTGTTGCAGCATTTTTTTTCTGTGGAATTGATGGGACGTCCCTCTGCCTCCAGTGCGACATGGATGTTCATGTTGGAGGAAAGAAGGCACATGAGCGTTACCTTATGATGGGACAAAGAGTGGAGGTAAGTGTTCAATTTTACTCATGAGGATTTCAATTGTTGGAAAATGGCATATAGGATCCTCATAATCTGTCTTGAGATTGTTTTTTAGAATGAATGATATTGATCACCAACGGTCTTTCAGTTTTTACTTTCCTTTGCTTGCGTCATTTTTTTGGAGTTCGTACCTTTAGAGGTCCTCTATTGTGAATAGAAACCTATTGTGCTCTGTTTCTGTGATTCTCGTTTTATCCGGAGGAGTGTGTTTCTAATGTGAATTTCCAGATTCTTGACTAGGCGGATGATTAGTAGTCTTGTGCTTCAGGTTACTATTTAGTCGACAATTTTGTGCCAATCGGCTCATATTTGTGACTTCCACGAACTGCAGCTTCCTTCTAGAACGCCCAGATTTGATGATCCTGTGGACGCTGACAAGCAGCAAGCAGAGCAGAACAATCCAAACAATGACAAGAGCGGGGGACAATTACAGGACCAGCACCATCACCACCACTACCACCATCATCACCACCACCACCATCACGATGAGGAAGTTAGGGCAGGGATGCCTGCGTCGAAACCCAGTTGTGATCAAGATGACAGTAATGCTCCAGCTATTGCTATTGCGGCTGGCGACGAGGAGTCTCTATTGCTAGATGAGTGCCAGCATCAAAATCAATCTCGGATGATTGACCTGAATTCTCGGCCGAAGCGCTTACTGAGCCAAGCGTCTGTGCCTGACAAGGTGTGCCTTGGGAGATATCCTCAGGGGAACCCTAAGCCTATCTTTACTTGCCTCTTTCCTTGGTCTTCATGCTTTCAGCTTACTATATATTTGCCAACTTCTGTTCGTGACGTCAAGTCTATTCCCAGATTTACTTATGCACGTGGAGGAGTAAGTGTACTGCACTAAATTGTGATGTTACCCACTCGTGCTATTTCAGGGTTGACCTCAAGTCCCGACCTGAACACATGCTGCGTCAGTCGTCTCTGCTTGACAAGGTTCGCCTTGCCAAGAGTTCTAAACCATTCCATGCATGAATAATTAAATTTTGATCATATGTAGCAGTGTCTCCACCACCCTGTGTAGCATATGGATAGGTTTACTTGTCTGTTGTACTCCCTTTCAGCCTTTTGTTAAGCCTCCTCATGGTGGTGGGAATGCAGCAGAGTGATGAGCCCACGGCGAGCAGCGACGATGAAGACATTGGTGTGGTTCCAGAGCTGTCTTTAATGGCTTACCAGAAGGCTACGGAATAGGTGGTTAACCTACGAGCAGGGACCCTTCACTATCAATGGCGTATTAACGCATTGACAGCACTGGAATAGGTTCAATTCCATGGGTGCGAGCACAAAGGAATGCCCCTCCAAGAATGCAAGCTATAGCGTTCGAGTGTTGTAGAGAGGTTTCCAAGAAACTATCTTTAAATAGGGCTCGTATATAGAACTCTTGGTCCTGTTGGTACTGTCTGGTGTGGTCTCAGTGTGCTCCAAATTCAATTTGTCCGTGTCCAGAGTCGAATGGTGCTTCCGACTGATGTGATTCCTTAACCCGTATGTGCTCAAGACCGGTGGAGCTCCCTGACAATTTGATAGTAATTTTCCTACTTTCTTGTTTATACTCTTGGAAAACTGGTTCCAGTCGTTCAGTGAATCTGTAGAAATGGTTTAAGAAATGGCTTGAGAAATGACAAAAGTTCAACGACAGAGCAGCAAATATTTGAGTCTGTGTTTTACATTATCCTCGGGAGCTTAGTCAAGTGGTTATATGGTACAGTAGTTAAAATATCTACCTGTAATTCACCTTGCAGGCCATGAATATGTTCAGGGAATTTTAGTGTTCTACTGCATTTTCTGATACAATAGATAGGTATTGTGTATATTTTTAAGATGTAGTTTCCGGTAAATGCATGAGAGCATACTCACTTTACTGCACAATAGTCCCCAACGAGTTTATTTGGACTTGTGTCATTGGCTTATTTATTGGTTATCAACATCTTAACCCGGAAAGTTTGGTGACTATGTTTCCACCAAAAACTGTCCAAAACTGTCCAAAACTATCCAAAACTGTCATTTCAAAACTGCCATTTCTAGTACAAATTTTAGAAAAAACACACATTTTTGGACACATGTAGTATGACCTTGTAGTATGCTAGTTTGAGAAGATGAAAAGAATTTCAGAAATTTCCACCGTGTGGATTGCAAGATGTTAGTGTTTGAACTGATAGAAATCCTTTTTTTGATTGTGCGAAAAAGGTCACATTTGTATGAAAAAATGTCCATGTTGGTGGTGCTTCTTTGGATTCATTCTTCAAGACAAGTTGGCTACATGCTTGAAAATTTTCAGATCAATTGGGATTGTAAGACAAATAAGGGAGAACCACCCATAACTAATTGAATAAGTAATTTTGGATATGATCCGGAGTAGTGCAGGGCTAAGCAAATATTTTTGGAGGTGGAAAGACAAAAATGACAGGGATTGCACAAACTTTGGTAATTTTATCACTTGAATTGTAATTACTAGGAATTTTGAAAGGCAAAAAGTGCTCCAGACCCATTGCCAATCTCTAGACTCTTCCAATTCCAATCACTCAAAAACTATAGTCTTACTAAATTCTTTCTACTTCTTTACTCGCTACTTTGGACCATGTGCCATGAATCTATTAGTCCCAATTTCGAAAAGAAGAAAAAAAAACATTCTAGCTATGGTTGGAAATAAGTTAGTGTATAGGTTGGTTATTGGGTCCTGATAAAAAATGGGTGGCTTCCCGTTAGGAAAAAAATAGTAAGTAGAAAGAAATAAAGAATGTTTCCAAATACTAAATTGTTAAGAATTTATTTATGGAATAGAAAAATGCCAATTCCAATGGTTGTAATGCTATAATAAACAATCTACATCCTATGATTTGATTTGATTTTCAAAAATATTGAAAATTGAGTTAAATAAAAGACTTCAAAGTTTATTTCAAAGTAGAGATTTCATAAGTGCTTGCAAACTAAAATTGCTCATAACTTCCATCTCTTTAATAAAAATGAAATGATCCAAAGCTTTCCACATATATAAATCTAGAAAAAAAAATTCAAATTTTTGTTTCTAAAAAAAGTGATTTCTTCTTATTTTTCCAGATTGCCTAGTCTAGAAAAAACAACTACATATCATATATGAACTTTTTTAATCGTGTAGTCAAAAGTTATGAAAATTATTAGGCCTTAAAGTCCAAATATGTGAGTTTCATTTTTCATTTTTACTTTCACAGAATATTTGGGGAATTTCATTTAGATGATTCACATAATAAGTGAGTTTCCCAAATTTATGTTAGCAATTTTGGGAAACTCACTTATTATGTGAATCATCTACTTAACCCCTAAACAACGCTATGGACCAAAATGGTCTAATGGAAGACTTTAGAGTGCGCCGGAGACCTTAGAAATCTTGACATTCATCCTTCTTTATTTAAATCCTAAGTAGTTCCTATAATCCAATGTCAACCATTTTCTAATATAATAATATATGCATATTAGAAAGGAAATTAAACCAATGTTTTAGTTTAATTATCCTTTTATATATATATATATATATATATATATATAAATAATATGAAATGAAGATAGGAAAAAATAAAAGAATTTTGATGAAAAAATGATTTATAAGAACTATTATTCAAGATTGTTTATTTTCAAAACCTTAGGGATTTTAATATGAGATTTTGTTTTTTCTAAACCATGCACCTAAATCATACATCTAAATTTTTCAAAATTAGCATTTAGGATATTTAGAGGTTTCATTGATATTTCAATATACACCACAAAAATTATTTACCTACCTTCCATCACATCCTAAACCTTTCAACTCTCTCATTTTTTTATAATCCAAAATTTTCAAGTCCTTGTTTTAAAAATTTATTGAATTTCAAAGATTTATGTTGTTTTCTTAAACATATTTGTGAAGTCTTTCTATTAAAGGATAATCCAATTTTAGTAGTATAACTTCAAAATTCTAATTGTTTCCGTTGTCATTTTAAAATTTTGTTATTTTCATCATGACTTCATTCTACCATTTTAGTCTTGGCTTCATTCCATCATTTAGGTTGTGGTTTCAATTTTATTTCTAATGTTTGTCAATACAAAAATTTCAAAGGTCACTCTAAAATTTGGCTTAACCCCTACAGGACCAAACATCGTTTTTTGGCAACATAGCAATTTTTGGCAGCTCACTACAAACAAAAATTTTATTTTATTTCTTTGAAAATTTCACGCAATGTGTGCCCGAGGAGTAGCTTTAAGGCACAACAATTTTCATAACTTTTGATTACATGGTTAAAAAGTCATTGCATGATATGTAATTTTCAGTGTTTGACAAGCAGCCTGGGTAGCCCAAAAAACTTCTTTAAAAATCAATTGTTTTTAAAAATAAAAATTTGAAATTGTTTTTTTAGATTTATATATACTTGAAAATTCCATTTTGATTTACGAGATGAAAGTTATGAAATGTTCTAGTTTGCGTGTAGGAAAATAGGAAAATAAACTTTGGAGTCTTTTATTTAACTCAATTTTAAATACTTTTGGAAATAAATAAATAAATAAAAGTAGATTGTTTATTACTACATTACCACCATTGGTATTGGAATTTTCAGTTTTACAATTAAATTCTTAACAATTTAGTGTTTTAAATCCCTTTGTACTTCTTTCTACTTACTATTTTTTTCCTGTATGTTGTGCAATTCTAAATGATCTAAAATTTTTCAAGCATGTAGCCATGTTGACTTGAGGAATGAATCCAAAGGATAACCACCATTTTGAACATTTTTTCATACAAATGTGACCTTCTGAAGTGCAGCTACCCGTGTTTTCATAGGGCCATAAAAAGGATTTCTGTCACTTCAAACGTTAATATCTTGCAATCTACATGGTGAAAAAATTTGAAATTTTTTTCACATCTCTTCAAACTATTTTACACAAGACCTATGGTTACATGTGTCTAGAAATTTTTTTCATCTAAAATTTGGTGCTTGTAAATGCAAGGGCAGTTTTAGAGAGTTTTTGGTGAAAATATAGTCTTTGACCTTTAGGGGTTAACGAGGGGTTAATCAATTTAGACCTCAAGGTCATCATTTGAATTTTTGTTAGAATTTAAACATTTATTGAAATTTTGGAAAATAACACCCACAATATGAGAGGTTATTTTTCAAATCTAGAAACATATTTTAAAAATACATAGATTTTTTTAGTGTCTTCTGTTAACATTGGAAACCCTTGAAAAGAAAAATATCCTTTGGATGTTTTTAGAGAAAGCTCAAAGATGGAGAAACCATTATTCCACTCAATTTTGGAAATTTGGAAATTTGGATATTTTTAAGTGATTTGAACTTTGGACCTATAACCATAAAGTATTGATTTTTTAATTTTAGAATAACATTTGATATGAATTGTTATAATTTTTTGAAAAAAAATACAACAAATTACATTCATAAATAGTTGCAATATAAGTTTTGAAAAATGGACACACACTCCTTTCCAAGGGTTAAAGGTTTGTAGACTTCCTAGAAGTCTTGGCATCTATGAAGTCTAAACTTTAGAGGTGTATGTTAACCAATAGTTGACATTGGACCCTATATTTGTCAAGACAAACCCTCTAAAGATCAAGACCCCATTATTTGCCTCATAAACCTTTCATCTCTTTCATTTTTTTAAATTCCAAGTTTTATTGGCCTTTGTTTCACAAATTGAATGAACCCAAAGGATCCCTAGAAAAAAATTTCAATTGCTTCAATTCAATAGACACTTTGGGCTTCAATTTTAGTCATATAGCTTCAAAATTCTGTTATTTTCATTTGAGTTTCATTCCATTAATTTAGTCATATGACTTTGAAATTCCGTTGTTTTTGTCATGGCTTCATTTTGTCTTCAGTTGACTTCATTTTGTCTTGATTTCATTTCATATTGACTTCATTCCATTATTCTAGTGATTTGATCATGGTTTCAATTTTAGCTGTAGCTTCAAAGGCACCCTATGGTCACAAAGTGGATCCTAAATCTCTCAATACAAATATCTTAAGCATTAGATGTTACATGAGGCCTCCGATAAACTGTTTAGCCATAGTTCCCCATGTTGTGAACCATGGCCGGACAGTCACATTATTTAATAATAATAAAATAATAAATTCAAAAAAATATTTAAAATTATTATTATTATTTTTTAATGCAGTCCGACGTAGCAATCTCTCCGCCACGTCGGATTGTTGGTTCTGCGACGTTCCTACAGTCCGAGAACGTCGGAAAACTCGCAGTTTTTCAATGGGCTAAAAAATTGTCTAATGGGTCATTTCAAAAGTCATCTAAACCAATTTTGGCCTAAAAGGTTGTAATTGTAATTTAAAGTAATCAAAAACCAATTTTGTACGTAGTGCAT
Organism: Rhytidiadelphus loreus; assembly: GCA_947034895.1. Taxonomy (NCBI): domain Eukaryota; kingdom Viridiplantae; phylum Streptophyta; class Bryopsida; order Hypnales; family Hylocomiaceae; genus Rhytidiadelphus; species Rhytidiadelphus loreus. The sequence continues at coordinate 32,940,583 of OX344761.1, forward strand.
TATATTCTCAATGTCTTACTAGGGCTCTTTTCTTCCTCACTATAAATGACTACAATTGAAAGTTTTGGAATTTTGGAATTTTAATTTTTTGAAAGTTATACAAATCATAACTTTTGACACTTGTAGTTATTTAATTTATAGTTCATTCTATATATTTGTAAATATTGATTTTTGAATTTTTTGACTTCATAAATTTTAATTTCATGATTTTGTAATATTTTAATATTTATTGTTAATTTATTGATGTATAAATAATATTAAATAATAAATGCACACTAGTATTGCAAAGAAGACGATCTAAGCTAATGGGATGGGCTTAAATGATTGGGATCTAAAACATCCTAAATGAAGCAACGAAGTTCAAAGAGCTAGAGACAAGGATGCATTATGGATGAAAGGTCACATAATAGGGTGGGCAAATCATTTGACCTAATATTCCAAACTTGAAAACTGCTATCAATGTAAATGAATCCTATATTGAATAAACACAGTAATCAATGGAGTGTATATGGATAGTTACGAGAAGAGGCAAAAAAGGCGCCCCAAAAGTCAACACTTCAAAACTATAAAACCTTTTGAATTCAAACTTCACATTAGGTACCTCAACCTCCAATGGAACCTATAGTTGCTTAAAAATTAGCAAATGGATGTATCAACTATTATATATTTATTTACAAACGATCTATTTGATGATTGTAGAGAATTGAGAATTTGAGAATGCCATGTAATCAAATGATCAAATACAGAATAATTTGTTTACAAAATAAGAAACATCAAAGTGGAAAAAATTAAAATTAATTTATAGAATGTCAAATATAGCATTCCAAAATTGGATATGTACATAGACTCAATTTTTTGAGCAAAATACTTAAAAATTTGTCTACCTTTCTTTTGCTTCCAAAACAAATATAATTTGAACATGTATACTAGCATATAACTTTTTCCATTCATTTGTAAGGTTGTTGACAAGAAACACTTGTCATTTTTGTTTGAAAACGGCCTATTTCAATGAGTACTATGACTTTTGGAATATAACTTTTTTAAATGAAATAAGATATGGCTAATTTGTAAAGCATTCAAATGAGTACTATGACTTTTGGAATATAACTTTTTTAAATGAAATAAGATATGGCTAATTTGTAAAGCATTCAAAATAGTATTTGTATAAAAATTCATGCCTAGAAAAATTCTCTCTTAAAGTTATGCACAAAATAAGAGCGATGGAAAATACCAAGAAAATGGATACTATTTGATTTTTAGAGAATAGTAAAACATTCAATAAATTCAATAAAAATTGGCCATTTTTCCTAATTCATTTAGAAGGTACTCAATTTTTTTGCATCTTTTAGAAAAAAAAGTGTGTTCTTTCCACTTGCACAATACTTTGAGCATATGTAGGTGGAGACTTTACTATTTTTACAATTTTTCTTTATGGGCTTGTATAACTTTAGTAGAAGTCTTTGTATCCTAATTTTGACCTTCAAATTTTCATATTTGGGTAAAAAAATACTACTACAACCTCCAAAATGGTAAAAGTAGACATCCAATTAGGGGTGTTTAAAAATAATAAACTATTTTTTTATAAATTTAAAAAATTATTCAATGTCTTGCTTGGCAATCTAATTCATCATAGTTCATTCAATGAATTCAAATGACTATCATCCTAATATATGATGAATAAAAAGTCACATAAGAGGATAGAAAAACTCAAAATGATTAAGGCTTCAAATTTTTGGAGCTTAATTGAAAGGATAAATACTAGCTACAAAACAATTGTAGCTTCACTATACAATGGCTTGTTTCACAAAATGTACATAGATTTATATACATGGATTTATGAATTCAACAAAGCTATATAAGAAAATTTTAAAATTTTAAAAACGTTTTTCTATTGCTTAATATATTTTAAAATAGAATATAAATACAATATAGATATGATACAATCTACAATCAAATAAAAATTTAATTTAATCAATTACCTAAAATACGGTGTCAATATTTTAAAGTAAATTCTTTTGAAGTAAAAGACTTCAAAATTTTGAATTGAACATCAATAATAGTGAAAAAAGAAGTAAAGTCTTTACTTGCTTTCATTGAATTGTGTTGTTTATTTAAAAAATCGTAACTAGATTATAATATAAAGAACTCATTTGAAATTTGAACTATAAGTATAATTTCAGTAGAAGTTTTTCATTAGATGTTTTCTGGGGGGTGGGGAGGGCCGTTTCGGGCCTGTTCCCGACCCTGGTCCCCCAGCAGTTTCGGGGAACAACCGTTCCCGATAGAATTTTTTTGAAAAAAAAAAAATAAATAAATTACATTCTTGAAATGAGAAAAAAAAAAAAAAAAAAAATTAAAATTTGCCGATGTGGCAGTCGCTCAACAGGCAGTTTGCAGCAGTTCCCAAGGCTTGATAACTCGCGGCCCTCCACAATGCTAGAAACCCATCTAATGTCACATATGCTCAAATAAATAAGAAATTGGACTTATGAAAATGATTTTAGAATTTTGCATAAAGTAAATGAATAATATCACATGCAATTTTTGGAGTGAAGGAATCCTTGATGGTGTTGTAAGTATTTAATTTAATTGATACGACAATTTTCTACTAAAGAATCTATGAATATTCATATTCTACCCTATACAAAGTCATTCACTCAATTCCAACTTGAACTTCAATTCACATCATAGTTTTGTTGCACTTCATAGTCATTTGGATGTTAATGATTGTCTTATGGAATTATTGGCACCTACACAAAAGGAAATGAACCTTTGTTGTATGAAGATAATAAATATTAATATTAAATAATGGTAACTATCAATGATTGTGTAGATAGTGACAAGTTTTATGGCACAAGCATCCTTTAAAATAAACCATAAAATTTAAATCAATTAATTGATCCTAGTGTTTTCAAGTATATAAGATTTTAGTAATAGTTAGGGTCATTCAAATGAAATCAACATCAAATAAATGTGTAATTTTTTTATTTGAATATTATTTTCTAGATTTTAATTGAACCAATGGATTTTACAACGCATCAAAATGATTGACATTAGAAGTAAAATCAATGAAAAAATGAAAATACCTACTATTTTTCATCAAGTGCAGGATTGAAAATTTTATACTATCAAGTTTATACATGTGAAGCTTCTATGGAAGTTACATTACATATGTCTTGAAAAAATTCCACATGAATCAATTCCTCAATTCCTTGAAAAGTGTTGATGCCGATGGTTAAGTTTTGATGGGAATAAAGACCAAATTCATTAAGAATATTTCTAAATCATCGAGAATATTCATCATATATTTATTCAAGAGTCAATACATATAACGTAGCAAATATAAAGATCATTATTAAAAAAGATGTAAAATAATTATTTATACAAATACTTATATTATTCTATAAAAACACAATAAAATGTGACAATTTTTTACAAATGAAAACTATAACAACCTAAATATTTATAAATATATTTATTCAATAAACAACACGTAGTTATGATTACTATATAGACCATGGAATTTGCACTAAATACATTTTAGTAAAACTATACAAGTATTGTAGATTCTAAACAACATAAGTTATTAATAACATATTAAAAAATTTAGTAATTGAAATTTAAAATGATAAATGCCATGCATATATTTATAACACATGAAATTGATATTTGAATTATATTAAGTTACTAGTGAAAATGTTATTAAATATCAAAATGAGATCATTACTTGTATTAATGAAGATTATGAATTCAATTCAATCATAATTTATTTTGGCTTTCTTGGCTTTCATCTTGGAAATTAGAATATTTAATTCTTTCTTGAACATTTGATGCAAGAAATGGTTTGATGTACTTTTGATCCAAGCTAGCAAATGATGTGCTATTGTAAAAATCAAAGAAATTTTTTCATTAGACAATTTTTTAAATTGTTATAAATATCTATATTCATATGATCATTGATTTATTATTGAGTTGTTATATATATTTAAAAAAAACTATTTATGATTGAATCAAAATATGTAAAAATATCATTTATTATATCATTTATTACATTCTTGAATATATATAAATAAATATTAGATTTAACTATTAAAATAGTAATATACAACATAAATAAGTCTTTTATTGAAACAATTTTTCAATGTTTTGTTAAAAAATCAAAATTGACTATTAGTCCTAATTTTGTTTATTATTCAAATTTAAATTTAACATTTATATGTATTTATCTAAGATATTTTCATATTTCTTTGAAAATTTAAATTTTGTTAATAAAGCACAATAGACATTAAAGATTAAAAAGCATTCTATTTTTAAAAGAAAATCTACAAAAAGAATTTACTTCTAGATTTTATAATATCACACTTCAAAAATTAATTTTGAAACTGATTTAAAATAGTAGCTAGAAATACAATTCTTTAGTTTTTGAATTGAGATTGAGAAAAAGATATAGATAACTTTTGAAGAACACATTTGACTTGCAAACATCACCTATAGTTACATTGCCTAGCCATGGGTTAAACATAAAAATTGACAAAATTTCATTATGTTTTGTACAAAATATCAAATATTTTGACAAGGTTAATTTCTAAGAGATTAGAAAAATCTGCAAAACTTAAATACATTAAAATAACCAGCTTTTAAAACTCCAATGAAGTCTAATTCAAAAGTGTAAATCATGATAATATAAAATATTGAACTCTTTCACAAACCAATTTAAAACCACCTAACTTTATTACTCAATGTAAATTGAATTTAAACTTTTAGCACTTCAAATTTAGTACCATTTCATAAAACCAAAAATTGCATTTACAAGAAAAAAAATGCAAATTGCATTCTAAGAGGAGTCAAATTTTGTTAGCTATGTTAGGGCACTTTCGAGATAAAACATTTTTTTAAACTTCAAGACCTACTATCTTGCAATATATAAATTCAAAGTTCTTGAAATTTTTTCCACGTATTTCAAATTTTTGTCTTTAAATTTTTACCATATGGATTTTGAACTTATTTTTTTCTCATTGCACAAGAAATCATTAAAAAAATGACTTGTGTATTGCAAGTTCACTTAACCTCCTTGCATGATTGCTTGGGTTGCATTGTAGGGTGATTTAGTGTAAATTAGACATCTTAGTTGCATTTGAGTTTTGCATGAGTGAACCTAACATTGTATACCTCCTAATGGTGAAAGTCCTCATTTTTGTGTAGAGCAAAAATATTCAGCCAACAAGGATCGAAGTTTGCTTAACCATGTTTCATAGGATTGAAATAAAAGTGTTTTTTTCACTTCAAATGTTATAATTTTTCAATTGATGCAATCAAATGGCTTGAAGATTTTTTCCAATGTTTCATTGCTTGTTTAATACACTTTTGTATGGTTGTAATTGACAAAAAAAACTTTAGTTTTTTATTTTGGACAATGCATAAAAAATTGGCAATTTGGGACTTTTTCCTCTTCCAAAACACCCTTTGACCTTTAAGGGTTAATATAGGAAGCATTCTCGAATTCTTTTAATTGAATTTGATTCCCTAAATAATCCAAATACCTTCTTTTGGATAATAACCATATTTAGTATTTTTTTTTAATAATTAGAAAAGAATTACCTTCACTCAATACTTCATTTGTGATTGATTTTAAATTGTGCCATTTAAAAAGAAATTTTATTTTATTAATTATTTTGTATATAATAAAATATTAAAACTCAATATTCATTAGTATTAGAACTAAATATTTGTAAAGATCATAGAATTGGAATTTCAAAATGCAAAAACTCAAATGCAACTAAGATGTCTAATTTACACTAAATCACCCTACAATGCAACCCGAGCAATGCAAGGAGGTTAAATGAACTTGCAATATACAAGTCATTTTTTTAATGATTTCCTGTGTAATGAGAAAAAAATTAGTTCAAAATCCATATGGTAAAAATTTAAAGACAAAAATTTGAAATACGTGGAAAAAATTTAAAGAACTTTGAATTTACATATTGCAAGACAATAGGTCTTGAAGTTAAAAAAAATGTTTTATCTCGAAATCACCCTAATATAGCTAATAAAGTTTGAATCCTCTTAGAATGTGATTTGAAAACAATTTGTTTTTTTTTGGACAATTTTATAACATATTTTATTAGTTATATACATGTCAAATTTCAAAAGCCAATGGATTTTTAGCAAAAGATGCCTAAATTGCTTGGGCTGCCAAAAAAGTCCAAAGTAGCATAACTTTTGATCCAAGCAATCAAGCACCCAATCGGGAAAAAAAACTATATTCCTACAAAGGGGTTACATGTTCACACCTTCTATCAAAATTTTGTGAAAATTTGAACAAAATTAACTTTATAGGAACCTACACGGGTTTTCAAATGTCCATCAACCAATAGACAATTGTCCTTTAGGGATTGAATTAAAAAAATTCAATAAAATAAATTGCTAGATAATCAAAGAAAATATGATTACTTTTCTTGTATTTGTCGAAGTTTCTTTTGGAGTATAGCTTTTTGTTTTTGAGCCACTTTTACAATACTAGATCCATCTTCATTCACATTTATATTTTCAAGGTCTTCATCTTCCATATTCTAAATAAATGGAAACAAAGTTTTCAAAGACAAATGTTAGAAATAGTTCACTATAAAAAATTATATTTAAAAACACATATATTATAGTTATGAAATTAATACTACAATTAAATTTTGGTCCCTAATTAGCAGTTACTAGATGATTTATAAAAGCATTAAATTTTAATTTAGAACATTAGGTTTATATATTTTTTTTGAAAAATATTTGAATTAAAATTTGAACAACAATAGTGAGTAACATTGATTTAGATTAGACTACAATTAAAAAGAAATCATTAGATTAGAGTATACATAGAATGGTGCTATGAAATAGAAAAATATATTTTATATACTTTCATTCAATGCATATATAAATAAATATGCAAATATTAAGTTTTAGTTTTCTTTGATACTATTAGCAAACCTCATCTTTGATAAATTGTGTCGTGGTTTCATCTTTGCCCACATGACATTCAATATCAAGATATTTCAATAACTGAGGTGTTAAACCACCTATAAATAAAACCTATATCAATTTACAAAAGTGTTAATGATGCCTACAAACTCATGAAAATTACTAAATTTTTATATAATATCAAATATTCTATAACCATCTTCAAAACTCATGAAAATATTTTATTTTTCTACTATAAAAAATACCTACTGTAAAAAATATTGTGAAAAGAGTTGATGTAAGACATATCCGACCATAATCTTTTGGAAGGTCAGCTACGGATTGAAGTGCCAATGCAAAAGCCATAGCTCCTCTAAGCCCTAATTTCATCACAATAAATTATTTTATAATTATTTAAATTTCATCATATATCATTAATAAATACATGTAGAATGAAGACCGGAAACAATAAATACCACTAAACCACAAAGCATGTTGAAATCTTGAAGGAATCTTTTTTGAAATTGGTCGCCTATAATTTATTAACCAAGCACATGGATATATATTTGCCAACCTATAAAAATCATAATGCCGTTTGAAATTCATTAAAATTCAAAGCTATAAAAAAATCAAATTTTTATTGGAATTGAATTCAAATATAAGGAATTCAACCAATCCTACCAACTAAAATAGCTTGTAGCTTTTAATGAATCTCTATTCTATGCTTACAAATTACAGTTAGTGACTAGGTGAGTTCTAAAAATGAATTTGAACTACAATACAAATTGAAGATAAGATTTCTAAATTTTTTCATTCTAATGTTTAGAACTTTAGATGATATACTTCAATAGGCTATTTAATTAAGAGCTCTTTAAATTAGAAATCATTAGAACATAACCACTTCCATATGCTTTCAAATTATTGAAATCTTTTGATTTAATTTGTTGAAATGTGTTAAAACCTCTAAAGTTTAACAATATTGTTAAGGTTTTTTTCCACAAATTTGTTGAAATAGATTTTAGCACATTCTCACAAAATTTGTGGAAAAAAAATTTAACAATACTATTTTGACAACAATGCTAGCATGTGAGCCTAGAAATGTGAGTCCACGAGCCTTGAACCTAGGTATAAATATGTACTCTACAACCATTGAAGGTGCCTACAACATATGTATCCTATAATTATGGAAGGTGTTTATAACATAGGTGCCTAGGCTCCTAGGCTCATGGACTCAAGATCTTAAGCTCACATGCTAGCAACCTTCCTATTTTAACATCTTTTTCCTCTTTATATATTAAAAAAATTTAAAACATTTAAAAAATATAAATAAAGAGGTGGTTTTGTATTTTATATATAGAGAAAAAAAAAAATTTGGAACAATTTTTGGCTTGAAACAACATAAGAATTTTAGAAATTAATTCATTTCAAAATACAAATTATAACTTGATAGTTCACGTAAAACATGCATATTATTCATTAAAAAATCCATAATGTAGTGTTTCATCATCTAGGTTACTTGTGTAAATAGGAGAAACTATTTGAAAAAAATAATTACATTCATTATTATTTGAGATAGAATCTGTAAAAAAAATTTAATAATAGAATTTTGAAAGTCTATTTGTGAAATATTCAAAACACCCCAATTATATAATTTGAAATTTGAGAAAATTTCCAAAAATATGCATATTATTCTTAGGCCCCTTTCATTGAATACATCTTTTCTAGTGTGATTGCCTAAATGACAAGGAAATAATCCCACTTACAATGTCTTAATATAGATTGTTAAAATGTTTTTAAAGATTTTTGTTGGGATATATTAATAAATATTACATCTGCCTAAAAAATAACTCAATTATATTTGAAAGTCAATGTAAATGAAGACTATTTTGTTGAGCTTAAATAACCAATTTCTTATTGTTCTTTAGATTTTACTCAGGATTAAGCTAAAAAATTACACGTGTATATATAGATGGATGAAAATGTTCCACACAAAAATGTTTGTACATATGATTGTTTGTTTGTATATTCACTAGAATTTATCTACATTGAAGTGGTTTAAGTTGAGTATGTATATGATGATTAATGAAAGATTCTATACAAATTTAAATTTAAAATAATAGTTTAGTAACTACTAGCAAGAACTTATTATCATGATAAAAAATTAAAAAGAATCATTTATCTATTTATATTCATTATTAAATTAATAATTAATTGATCATAGATGATTAATTCACTTTAATTTTAAAAATAGTAATGTATAAAAAATATTAATTAAAAGTAACAATAATCTACTAAACATTAATTGATTATAAGTAATTAATGAATGATTATTAATATTTTCAAATTTAAAGTAATAATTTATAAACTATTATTAACAATACTTATCATAACAAAAAAATAATTTAACTTTTTTTCAATTAAAATTAAAAATTATGATTTACAAAAAATCATTGATGATAAAACCAATTATGAAAATGATAAAATCAAAAAATTAATTACAAAAATGCTAATGATCATAGCAAAAGATTTTTCCTAATAAAATCTCAAGCTTCTTTCCCTAGCTATGGTATTCTAGTGAATAGATTTTGATTTGTTATTTTTAGTGTATGATTCAAACGCATAAGTCAAAAAATTACCATGAGAACTTATTAATGATTTATGTAGAAATATCTATTAATAAAATATCATATCTTCTTTTTTTTAGATTATTCATATCATTGTACTATTTTTTAATTATTTCCAAAAAAATTGCCAAAAAAATATTATTGAAGGTCTCAATCAAGAGGCATTGATATATGAACATTCTAATATTGAAAAATGTGTTATTCATATTTTATTTCATTAATATCTAGAACTCAAAGTCAAAGTCTATAGCATTAAATCAAACTTTGAGAATAATTCTAAAATATTTATAAAAAATTTATATCATTTTTAAAAAAATGAGTGAAATACCTTGCAATGAAGCAACTTATCTTTGCATAGCATGACAATGAGTTCATCAAGGTTAAACTTTTGTAGGCTTTATAGTAGACATTTCATATTATTATTTTATAAAGAAATTGTAGAAAATTATGCATGACAAATACTATTTTTTTGTAATTAAATTATGTGAATAATTTTTTAGAATTTTAATATTTATTTATTTATTTTCTAAAAACAAAAATTTGTAGGCTTTTAGACTATAAATTTCTCAGTATGCTTGTTTACATCTTTGTGAATATCATATGCCAATGTAGCTAAGATTAATTTTGTGTCATTTTTAGTTATATGGCATATTTTATGAAGTCATGAAATTTTCATTAATTAATTAAATAAACAAATGATTTAGTTACTTAATGAGACTTTCATGCATTAATTGACAAGATGTAGTGTGTAAACTCTAAAAAATTAGACTTTGAAGATACAATTGTAAAGAATGTAAATCCAAAACTATGCCAACTTTGTTGTTCAAGAAATAAGTCCACGCCCATATAAATAAACCTAATCATTTTATCAATTTGTCCTTTTAGAAGCCTAAATTTGACATGAATAAAAAATTGAATAAAGCTTTTAATATATTTAAGCCTTTTAAAAATTAATTATAATAAACTCTATCCATATATTTAATAAATAAGAATATAATATTACAATGAAACACAACTAATCTAACTTAGTTCATAATTTTTCTTACACAAAAGTTTCTGAAAATTTAGCTAGCATTTGGAAATAACTTGTCGTTACTTGTCTTGCTTCTGGTGATAAATTTGGAGCTGTATAGTATTTCATTGCCTATAAAATTAAATATGCAAGATCCATCTAAGTTTATTGCTTAGAATATTCATTGGCTCGTAGATTTTGAGATTGAAAAAATTGAAAAAAAAAATGTATTATTATTAATATAGCATTGACATCTTAGAGGTTTTTAGTACTCAAAATGACCGAGAAAATGACCAAAGGATTTAAAAAATTTAAAGCACAAGAAATATTATTCTAATTAAAGGTAGAATCTTGACCATAGGTATATTTTCAAAGATCTCTACAAACAAATTACCTAATGCAAGAATATAAAAATTTAGCACTTAAGGATGCAATTTGACTTTTATAATCTTCTAGCTTTAAAGGCAATGTCAAGAAATTTTGTATGCCAAAATTAGGCTTATTGCATATGTTTTGAAGGTCATGAATCACAAATGCATAATTTGATATGTATAAATTTCATTATTCAAGTAATTATAATGTATGACATATCATGATTGAAAAATCATAGGCAACATTATAGAGTAATTATATGTTGACAAGCTAAAAACGGATTAGAAATCTTTTCCTTGGCATATTTATTCATTTTTGCATGCATTGTTCAAATTTGCACATTAGTTCCCATAGGAGTTAATAAGACAAATAATTGAAAATGAGATGGTATTTAGACAATGTCACTATAGAAATATCTCATTATGATTTCTATGTTTTTTTGCCAGGAAATACCATAAATGCTTTAGTTCATTTTTTTTTTAAATTCAAAATTTTAAAATTGATAATCGTGTAAAACTAAATGGAATACTAAGTAACTTACAATACCAGCAAATAGAATTGCAACAATCCCAGATAAATTGAGACCATCTGCAAGCATATATGATGCATATGGAAATAAAACAACCAAACAGGATTCTAATGTTGTTAATCTGTAAAGAATAACCATAAATATTTGATTTCATGGTTGTTTATTATATTCTATAATTTTGTTATAATTATATTATCAATTAAAATAATAATATATATTTATATATTGATTAGTTTATAATTTTGTATTTGTAATATATTTAATGAAAGACATTGACTTCCACTCTAGCTTAAACTTCATAAATCGGATAGATAGAAAGTCAATTTCAACTAGAATACTATAATTCTTTCATTTTATTACTACTATTTTATAACTATTTAATATTTATATATATTAATTCAATAATTTTATAAATGAACATATACAATTCTATTTAAATGTGTGTTTAGAAATTATGATGACACACTTTTCTTCTTGAAGATGTCCATATTTGAATAACAAAGCACTTGCAATGGCTGCCAAGATTCCTGAAATAATTATAATTCAATCACTAAAAAAATATTATAAAAATTGTAAATTCTCAGACTTTGACTAATTTATTTATCAAGTTTTTTCTAGCGTAGTGTTTGGAGTATGCAAATAAATTCAAAGTGCATGCTTTCAAAATTGAGTAAAGATCAAATGGGAAAATGCCCAATTTACACATAAATTTGCTTTTAAACCATCCAAATGCTTGATTGTTATTGTTTCAGTATCTGTACTAGGATTGTTTTTAAAACTCTTTTTAATAATTATTCTATAGCTTAAAGAACATATACATGTTTTACCTCAAAAAATTGTCTATTTAGAAAGATAGCCCTTTATAAACAACTTCTAAAAATAATAATACCTTTGTTTCTTAATAATATGAGTGTCACCTTTGTATTTTACAAAAGAAACACTAGTATTATTCAGAAACAAAGGGAGTAACAACTTTCTTTTGAAAATCATCATAAATTGAATTTAGCATTCTAAACTGTAAAGAAAAATTCTTCATGAAAATCACTAATATTCAATCCACAATCAATTTTAGAAGCAATTTTTGATTTTAGGTTCCAAAGTGTATAGAAAAATATTGTGATAGTAGATTTAAGCATAAAGATGTGGTTTATGGGTCATAGATTATAATTTTGCTCGACATTAAAGCTAAGTCCAACTATAGCCCCACTTGACAAATAAATTTTGGACATAAACCTATAAAATCTATTTTTAATATAATTTCTTGAAACGTTCTTTTGAAGGTAGAGAAAGAGATTATCTAGCCAAGGATGTATATATTTTTCAATGATAACCGGTAGCAAATGTTATGTTGTTCAATGCAAAAATGTTTTAGATTTAGATAATCAAAAACAAGATTTTCAAGTCTTAATTATTTGTAAAGCATATATATATCTAATTGGAAAAATTTGAGTCATTCCATTTGGATTAGATGTAAAAGTTTTAAAGAATCTTGTTTTAGAGGCAATCAAAATATTTTATTGAAAAATTTGATGAATATGATTTTTTTTATTAATCAATTTTCAAAAATTTCAAATAAGAAAAATTGATAAAGTTTATTTGCTATAACAATATCACCAAAGTGATTGATTTTTTTCTATTCCATTTTAAAACAAATAACAATTTAATTTTTCCTTCTACCTTGTATCTATTTAGATTCAACTAAGTTTTAAAGGATAAAAATCATTATTAAATTTTTTTAGATCTACTCTTTAGTCTTTTAATCAAATTTTCTAACAATAAGTCATTTTGAATTCAAAATTTATAGTGCAAAAGTTTTAGTCTAAAAGGATTCAAATTGTATAGTTGTACTAAAAAAATATTCTTTCTTTTTAGTTCAAACTCTAATATCTTGCAATATACTAGTCAAACTTTTAGTAATATTTCTATACATTCTCATATTCTTTAGTAGTCTAGTAGGAGATCATATGTTTGGATATGATTATATATATATATATATATATATATATATATATATATATATATATATATATAATTTTTTATTATTATTATTTTCACTAGGAACAAAAGTTTATTACTTTTGCAAAGTTATTTTTGTAAAACATAATTGTGGAACTTTAGAGGGTAAATTATTCTTTTAAATTTCATTTTAAAACATATCATTGAATTTTTGAAAATATGGATCATCCCTTTATTTTTATGGAGCTTAATACAAATCATTCCATTCCACTGAAAAACTAGATGCAGAAAATATTATTCATGGGTGACAAAATATTAAAACATTTTGTTAGAACACTTATACATACATATTTAAAACACAACAATTTATTTTGTAAAATTGAGTTATTCCTTTAGGATTAAATATTACAACTAAACATTTACCAATAAGGAGAGACCCCACAAATGTTCCAATGAAGTATATGAATGCATTTAAAACTCCATGTCCAGTGATTGAAACCCCAACAAATGACAATAATGTTCTGAAACATATATTAAAATACCCTAAAAATCATATTACTAATGTTATATTCATTGTATTTTATATACATACAATAATTAACACATGTGTAATTTTTAAATCCAAAATACATTTGAGTTTAGTTAATGTTTTAGTTCATAAATAATAAGATTGTAACAAATCTAATTATCCTTAAATTTTTATTTATTTATATAAATATGTACATCTATACATGTCAAAAGTTAAATTAAATGCAATACACTATATAAACAATCAATGAAAGAAATGGTTGTATGATCTAATAAATGTGTACTATATATTAGAGCTTACCTATAAGCAACAATAGCCACCTGCACAAAAATATTTTATAATATATTAGGCAATGAAATTTCAATTTGTAAGGTGTCCTATAACATTAATTTTTGGTATTCACATCAATAATCTATGTATCTAAATAGACTAGCTATAAGCTTTATATATCTTTTTGCAATAATTTATGTATCTAAATAGACTATAAGCTTTATATATCCTTTTGCAATAAAATAAACCTTCTCATTTTATATTGAATTGAATCATCATTGTATTTATGTTATTTTATGAAACTTGATATCATAGAAAGATGATAGATGTTTTATTCCCAAAAATTGGGGCAAAAAAAAAATCAATTCTTCTAGTATAATTAGAATAATTCACAATTATAATAATTTTGGAAAAGATTGGAGAGAAAATAGAGATATGATCTAACTCCATGTTTATTTTTCATATTGTGATTTTTCTTTGGTCTTCTATAATAATCAATGGACTATGTCACACCATTTAGACTAATTGTGAATATGTAGGGATTCAATTAGACTCACTACCAAAGCTATAGTAGATTTTAAGATGATCAATTAGTAGAAAATTACTATAATGTTGTTTTTAGTGCTAAATGGTCAAGTTGGTTGTGTATAATAAGTATGTTGCAAGTTCTCAATGCTAATTGGTCATTATATTATTGAAAATTTGTTTTCTTTGGTCACAAATTACTAAGTAGACAATTCTTGTCATATGAATTTCTCCCTCTTGTTTTTCCTTTGGGCTTTCATATAAAGCAAGATGTAAAAAGATACTAAGGTTTTTCACCATTGATCTTTACATGAGGGCTCCAAACCCTATGGCTTGTAAGCAAGTGTCTCAACTAACTTGGGTAGTGCACTTTAGGTAGGCTCCCAAAAATTCAATTATTATTTATTTTCGTAGTTAATATTGTCTTTTTAAGAATGTTAGGACATGCAAAATTGATTAAATTGATATGGTGTAGGAATTTAGTAAAGATACATTAAGATAAACCCTAAACAAATGTTTTTCAATAGTTAAAAAAAAAATCCAACCTTTGATTATGCAATTTCTAACTTAATATTGTAGTTAGTACCACCCTTTCTTGTATAGGGATTGATAATGGAGGGATGTACTTCATTGATCATTAAAGACATTTACTTCTAGAAAGGCCAAGGAAAAATGCAAGATTAAAACTAAGATTGGACTTAAAAAATATCTCTAATATTATTTCATATTTTAAAAAAGTATTGAAACTATCATATTTGAATAACAAGAAAATTCCACACAATGTTTTTTTGGGTCAAATCAAACATTTAATAAGAACTTATGACATTTTCTAATTCTATTTATTAATAAAAAATTTAAATGTATTAGAATAAAATTTCTTATAACTACAATATGTGTAGGAAAAGTGACTAGTCATATTATTAAAAACATGCATATAATTTACAAGAGGATATTAGTAGGAAAGTTATAAGAAAATTTCTTCTATATTCATCTTTTCAGTGGCATTCATAACTATACTATTTTCCAAAATACTATAAATATAACTACATCTTTGAAATAGAAAGGAAAAAAAACAAAAGATTGGAGAAGCAAACAAATTTTTTTAATGACTATTAAAAACTTACGGCATCATTTAGCACAGATTCACCAAATACATAAGAGTAGAGGTCAGGATCCACCTCAAGTTCCTATTATACCACATTACAAAGCAACAATGCTAGTATGTAAGCATGAAAATCAATGAGCATATGAGCCTTGAGCATATGTATAAGTAGATATCTTACAATTATTGAAGGTGCTTATAATATAAACCCCTATAATATAGGTATTTATAACATAGTTACAAAGTATAATCATGGAAGGTTATTATAATAGACACTCATAATATAAATGTATAGTCTTTTAGGCTCACGGGCTCACGCTCTTAAACTCACATAATAGCAACCCTCCATTATACAGTATGTGGTGTCTTCTCAATGCAATTTTGCAAATTAAATAAGGAATATAACCTCTGTTTTTGAAAAAGATTCATGTTTCCTTTGTTTTTTTCAAAGAAAACATGGGTCTTTTTCAAAAAGAGAGAGAATTATGTAAAGCATTAGTCATTATTTATTCTAATATAATTTGGACTTGGATAGTACAAAATTAATTGATTACATTAAATATTGCAAGTACTGTAACAGGGTCGGTTGAAGATATAAGAGCACCAAATGTAAAAGATACAAGTAATGGCATTGCGTAAGTCCAACCCAAAAATCCAAATGTCCATCTGCTATTAGTCATATATCAATTATAATCATCAATGTATTCAATGTATAAAAATGATAATTATACTAATTGTTACTTTGAAGACTTTGGTCTTATAACAAGGTTTGGAATTTTTAATTCGCAAACCCTTGAAGGGCATGAAAGCCCTATGCAACCGTATAGTATATAATGAATTCAATGGTATATGATCAGAAAAAACATTTACCAAATACTTTTCAGTATAAAGTAAATCAATGATCATGATAGTACATGAATAACAATGTATCGCAATTCATATTAAACTACAATTGAAGAATTATAAGGCTAAATATGGGTCATATAAAGGGACCCCAAGGGCCTTTCAAGGGTTAAGCTCTTACAAAAGAATACCAACAAAAAATGTAGAGGTGAGTGTTCCCAAGAAAGCAAATGTACATATGGCGCCAAAATTCGAAAAAAATGAACTCTGCAAAATTTTAATCTATGGTTATTAATTATTTGAATTTCTTTTATTAGAATGATGTAGATATCAATTACAAAATACAAGTTCTATATTCATAACATTTAAAAAAATAAGATACAATGATGCAAAATTTGAATTAGAAGGCTTTTATAATTTCATTTATTTGAAATTTTCAAGTTATTAATGAATTAGTTTTGGAAGTACATGATGAATGTGTTTGAAAAAATCTTACTGGTTTTAAACTCCATCCAGAATCAGTGTACGAGTAGATTTGGTTAAAGGATACACCTTAGTAATATAGTTCTTATTTAACATTTTATATGTTAAAAATTAATGCTAAATAAAAAATTTAAACATTTAAATAATTAATTAATTTCAAGGATATAATATTATAGGAGGTAACAATACATAGAAGAAAAAATTGTCGTTAAAATTGATCCAAGCCCTATTGTCAATATTATTTTATTTAATATTTAATTTATAATATATTTGCAACGTTGAAAATAAAAATGGATTCATATACAAATATTGTTTTCGTTTCCATTAAGTAATTAAATCATATAAATCATAATTGTAATGTAAAAGAAAACATTATATTTCTATAAAAAATAATAATAATATAATAATAATATTATGTTTGTTAAGCTTACCCAAATTCTCTTTGGCCACCAAAACAACTTATCATTAATCCAACAAAAGCACCTGAAGTCTTTTTCACAACATGTTCATGTTCAAACTTACTTATTTTAACAACTATTAAATATTTAATGTTTATTATCTTGAAATGTACAAGATCACAAGATTTTATTTTTGAATTTAGTATTCATTTGTGCTTTTATTCAATGAAAAATTGTTAAGAAAATTTCATGGACAATGAATTTTTATAAAAAACATATACTTTGCTCAGCTTCGGCTACTCCAAGCTAAACATCCAAATAAAAATAATTGGAAATAAAGATATTTTTAGTATCATGTTTTATGAAACTTCACGTATTGATGCAAGTGTCATATTAAAATCAAGTCAATTTCTAATACACTAACTTTTCAATTAAATAAATATTCTATTATAAATTTTATTATTAATAATACTACATCCTTTGAATTGCATTTCATTTAATACTTTAGTGATAGGAGATGAAAGCAATGCTATAAATGTATTTTATGAAAAAATAAATAGATACTATTTCTAATTCATCATAGTTTTTCTTTAAAAGACTCCAATATTAGACTCAAGTATAATAACAAATTGAAAATAATAAAAAGCACTTCTTACAAATAATTTCTTTGACCTATGTTTGCTTAGCAACAATTCATCTATTTTGATACTACATTTATGTAGAAAGTATAGGTGAATCATTTTTTCCTAATACTTTCAACTATAAGTTTTTTTTTATAAGTTTTTGAAATGTTGAAAATAAAAAAATGAATCTGAATTTTGAAACATGACCTTGTAACCCTATAAAAACTATAGGGCTAGAAATTAATTCTTTGGACTTATAAATGCTAGTGAAAGTAACTCCTTACCTAAAAGAAGAGCAACACCCGTTTCATGAAGAATGAGGATATTTTTACGCCGCATTACATGACCTATTACAAATGTACAACCTAGTACAATGGTTTGAAGTAAAATGGATAAACTTGGAACATTTGATGTTTGTCCTTCATTTGGTTTTGATGATGGAGAACTTGCAATGAAATTCATAATGAATGTTTAATGGAATATGTGGCCACTTTTTTAAGAATCAAAGTTTGTTCATATTTCAATGAATTATCTTTTCAAATCATTTCTATACATTTTTTGTTCAAAAATATATTATAAAGTTGATTGCACTCAAAAATTTCCAATTTCCAACTCAATTGTAGAAGAAATTACACATTTAAAAAAAGAATTTACAAAACATCAATCATATTTTTTATCTGGAGATTGTGCCAATTCTTTTTATCTTCTTTTAGTTGTTAATGCCATTCTCTCTAGAAATGAAACAATTATCATTAAAGTCCTATTTGAGAATTTTGAAGTCCTTTTTTGTCTACGGATATTATGTAACATACAAAAATATCGAATCACGCTTATAAAACCAAATTCTTAAAAAGTTGCAAAGATTGTAAATTTGAAATATACGCAATTCTTAACCCCTAAAGGTCCAAGAGGTCTTTGATAACATGCAATTATTTGAAGCTTTCATTAAATAAAAGTTGTTAAGAATTTGAAATATAAAATTGTTTATACAAATATATTTGAAAAATGTCATAGATCTTTGCCAATTTGTTAATTTCATAGTGAACCATCCAACTTATACAATTAACCAAAATGTAATCTCTCTATTTATCAAATGAATTTTTTGTAATGTGCTAAAATTTCATCTTAACTTTATTGGTTGAAAAAAAAAAGATTTGATGTTGAAAATCTCATTTTTAATATTTGTAGTAAAATTCAATTATTATTATTTTCCTTGTTTGAATAAAAATTAGAAGTATCAATTTTAATATTCAAATATTCCTCAAAATTAATATATATATTTTAAAATTCATTTTTTCATAAAACAAATATGAAAATTTTATTTTTCTATCTAATTAATAGCCTAAAGTTGAATAAGGACCATAATATAATTGGGCATTTAATCCTTTAAAGATCAAACATTCAGTTTTTGAACAATGAATGAATCAATATTCCAAACAAACACAAACTTGCCTCATTAGAGGAGTTTTCGGGGTCGGGGAGGGCTGCGTGTTCCCCTGGCTGCCAGCAGCGGGGGAACAGCAGCGGCAGCCGTTCCCTGGCCTGTGTGACGTGGATTGGAGACTGCCACGTCACCCACCAAAAAAAAAAAAAAAAATCTGTTTTTTTTTGCATTTCAAACGTAAAAAATAAATTAAAAAAAAAAAAAAAAAATCTGACAGCGCCTGTTCCCGCGATCTGCCAGCGGGACAGGGTCGGGGGAACAGGCCTGAAACGGCCCTCCCGAACCCCAAAACTCCTCTAATGCTTCCATCCACTAAATGCTTGTAGATTCTTAAATATTAGTTTTCAAACATTTGTACATTCTCTATTTTCAATACTTTTTTGCAAAATCTTCTACAATTCAAAGAGTACAAATACATGAGGGCTACTTATGGCAACCAACCAAGAGTTTGCAACTTTAGAGACTTTGGAGATAAAACAAAAACCAGAGTTCCAAAGTAATTGCAACTAATTTATGATAAATTTATAGATTTCTAAAAAGAAATATTTTTAAAATTTAAGTATTTTAAACTAATTGTGATTTGTGAATGATTTGTAATGTTTAAAACTTTAATAAATTTACCAAAAAAATTGTACCTCAAAAAACTCTTCAACTTTTATAAGTTGCTTTTGAAAACTTGTGGCAAGGTCTCATAGAAATTATGTTCTAATAACTAATTTTTTCTATTTGATAAGGTCCTTCAATAATGACTTCAAAAGAAATAGAAGAATTTAAAATAGAAAAAACACCATGATTTTACAAAAAAATTGAACCTCCTTCCTATGCTGTCGATCTTCAAAAATGGATATTATACATATACTTATGATTACCTAATATTTATACGAAATGTGACAAGTGGAATACATATAGATATTATACATGGAATATTGGTTTGGTACAATGTATAGATATGGATATTGATATGGGATACAAAATATCCATATTAATTGTAGTCACAACAACTTCAAAAAAAATATAAATATAGGGTGGAGGTTGGGTTATCAATTATTTTACAAGAAACATAATTAATTCATTTCACAAGTGAATGAGAAGTGGTAGTTTGTCATAAGAGACAAAATCTCATAATTTACATAACAATGCCATAAATTTTATAAAGTACATTCTAGGCCTGATAATTATTTGAGTAGTTGCCAAATTAGCACACACTACAAGAGAAAGGTGTGTTTTAAGTATAGTCCTAATAGTGTGGTCCCAGAATTTATGATCTCTCAGGAGATTTTTAGTAAAAATTTACTAGAAATACATGTCTTTTCAATAAAATGTTACTAAAAATCTCCTAAAAGATCATAAATTATAGAACTATACTATTAGGACTTTACTCAAAATACTCCTTTTTCTTGTAGTGGCAATTACTTTGCCCCACTTTTATAGTTGCAAGCAAAGACCAAAATTGTCTATATATCAACAATTGTTAGTCATTATATTACTAAGTACTTTGCATGGACAAATTCTGACTTCAAAGACACTTAAGGGTTACAAAATTAAACTTTTGAAATTATTTTTGCTTGAAGAGGCTACGTAAAATTGGATAGCAAACATATGGATTATAAAACGTATATACTAAAATTTAGTTAAATTGTTTTGTTGTACTACCTATAAATGCAAAATGGTGATAGAACAAAACCTAGATGTCTTATAAAATATGATTTTCTAATTTTCTTTTGAAAATTGTCTTAAAAGAGAAGCTAGTAACTTATAAGCAGTACAACCTTTCAAGAAGTTTTGAGGTTGGTTTAGATCATAGCTTTCTAGTGCTTAAAACTTGTTACAAATCAAATCAAAAATTACAATCTATAGAATTGAAATTTCATTAGATATAATGATCAACTCAAACTTCATTTATTATACATAAAAGATTTTTTTTTATGCCACCAAAAAGGCAAAAATATCTACTTAGGGGTTAACTTTAGAACTTTGAAGGAAGTAAATATCCTCTTAGGGGTTAACTTTGGAACTTCAAAGGAAGTAAATATCCTCTTAGGGGTTAACGTGGAATGACAAAAGAAGGTTGTTAGAGGATGTAAATCAATTTTTTTTTCATCAATTTTTTAGCCAAGGTGAACCACCACCCTTGCTTGTCTCCTTGAAGTCCCTAGTTTTTTCCAGGGGTGTATGTTAATAAAAAGACCTCCATTTTGTGCTTGATTAATCTATTTTCTATACCAATTCATTTGAGACCTCTAATTGCAAATATGAATTCAAAATTTCCTAATTTTATAATGCGTAGCAAATAAATAGTTCCTATATTTTCTCTAATAGATAAAAACGGGGATGAGCAAAGGGGGCAGTTTACCCTAGCTAATTTTTTGGGGTGGACCACTTTTTCTTTCAACTTTTCATGTACTCTAAAAAATATCATCATGGATGTCTTGCATATTTTTGTATGAATTTGAATGTGCATCATACTTAGATGACCATGTAGTTTATTTCACAACTTCCAACTCCTTGCAATAAATGTAATTGCTAGAATAGGAACACCTATTTGGATGGGAATGCATACTTAATTATTGTAGCTTCTAATCAACTCCACTAGGCATGAAAGTTTCGAAGTCAAAAGTCAAGCAGACCATGTTGAAAATAGGCTACAAAGTTGTCAAATTTCTCCTATTCTCCTAATAGCTCCAATGCAATGAATTTCGATCATTCTATTGCCAACTCCAATGCAAATAACTTCATTTAGCTCCTAAGCATTCAACTTTGATCATTTCCCATGATACAACTTCGATCAATTCCTTTCAATCAACTTCGAATGCTCATGTCATCAATTGCAACTAGAGCTTGTCATGAGTTTTTTCTCAACTTCAATCAGAGCCTGCAATTCAACTTCGATAAACTTGAGTTTAAACTACGATCAGCTCCTGGGATTCAAGTTCAATCGACTCCGGACAGTGATTCAACTTCGAATTATAGGAGACATGTGATTTCATCTCTGTAACTCTGTAAAATAAAATAATTTTCAACTTAGTTGCAAAATAGAGGAAACAAAGAGAAGAAAATTGAGACATGATCATGTAATCTGATCAGAGTTAACGTGCCCTAACTGAGAACTCCATAAGTTTCATCACAACTGATAAGCAAGAAGGAGAATCTCAGGACTCGGTCGTATACTTACTTGGGAGTCTGGTTCACCCCTAATTTTGGAAACATTTCTTTCGCAATTTCACTACTATCCTGTGTACAGTTCTCATATCCAAAATATCCTATAGCATCGGTGTAAAAGTTTTGTGGCAAATTCCTCCAAACATTTCTATTGTTCCAAGAGAGATTAACTCAAATCCATTTCGAGACTCGACTTCATTGACCAATATTGTTAGCAGAGTGATAATTCAACATCTCGAAATCAGAGATTTTAAAAACAAGTTAGTAACATATTGCATTTCTGTCTTGCATTAATCGTTCAGAAAATTATCAGTCCTGATTGGACAGAGCAATGAATGAATTAACAATTTTTTGAGTGATAAGAAGAAAAAATTTGGGCTGGGATCATCAATTCATCTTCGAGATGTTTTACAATCTTTTCTAAATTATAAACAAGTCATATCAAATACAGGTAACTGAGACTTCAGTCATACA
Organism: Rhytidiadelphus loreus; assembly: GCA_947034895.1. Taxonomy (NCBI): domain Eukaryota; kingdom Viridiplantae; phylum Streptophyta; class Bryopsida; order Hypnales; family Hylocomiaceae; genus Rhytidiadelphus; species Rhytidiadelphus loreus. The sequence goes on from OX344761.1 coordinate 32,963,868, forward strand.
CATTGGGCTGAATGCGAGGCAACAGACACTACTGCAAAATCTGCGAACCCAGGTACACAGACTCAGAAATGTAAGCGTATTCGAGGAATACACTGCAGCCTGGATTCCGAAAAAATCTGAACACTGTCAGGCATTCTTCCAAATTTGATGTGATAGCCCTGCAGAACAATATGCCAAAGATCTTAGATAATGAAGAGCTCATCTGAGTGAAAAGCTTCCAATTACTAATACGTACAGGTACTGGCAACTAGCCCAGCGTCGTTGGGCTCTCGCATTTGAACTGTTCTTAAAGTGGGCAATTGATAAATTGAGAAGAGCTATTCTATTAAGTGGCACTCGGAAGGGCCAAAACGAAAGAGAAACAAGTTGTACGTGAAGAATTCAAAATGTAAACCAAGTGTGCATAAATTCCAATTTGCAACAAGAACCAGGGATTAATGAAAGAGACCTTGCGCCATGGCTTGAACTAGTGCACCCCCTGCACTAGTGAGCTTATGTGTACAAAGTCAATCAACATCGCCCTTTCAAAGTATCAGTTGTTACATTTGGTTCTCCAAAATAATTATGGCGGGAGCTTCATAATCCTGTTGAGAAATGAAGGAATCAGTCGAGGAAATCATGACATCAATGGTCCAAATAGGAACCTCCACGGAGAAAGAGTCTCAGAATTGCGGAGGATAAACTAATAGTATGTGAAAGAATTAATTGCTTATAAAAGACTTTCAAATGCTCCAAAGTTCCAGATTCTCAGAAGTAAATGACCTTTGCATAGCCTTTGAAACATTTAAATGAAAATCTACACTTTCTACTCACATGGGAATATAACTATGAAAAATCTCAGCATGTTTGAAGCTACACTTCCATAACAAATTTTGCCTGTACGTTTTCCCTTTTAAGTGACCAGGATCAAGCGCATTACCTGTCCTTGAATGAATAGCCTCCTTCAGCATTACTCCTAATGCTCGGGCCAACGGAGGAGGTACAGCATTCCCAATTTGACGGTGCTTAGACTGGATGTTTCCAGAGAATTTGTAGCTGTCCGGAAAACCCTGCATTACGACAGCACAAGTATGTCACTCACAATTTGGAATACTACAGAAAAATGGCAAAGCATCCGAGAAAGTAGCTCTCTACAGGTTATTCCAACTTAAGTGATCACACGGGGATCGCCTAGAGCTGAAGGGGTAAAAGGAAATTTCTATGACAGCACGCTACTCCAGTAAGGATCGACATTTTAGGGTTTAACCATTCCATGCAAGTGACGAGGTAAGAGCCGTGCCTGTGAGCGAGCGCACTCGCGAACCGTCACAATGCGGTCTTGCTCCGGGTGGAAGCACATGCCCACTTTGCCCATGGGCTGTGGGTCAGTGACCGATGTGGGAAAGTTACCATCCCAATCCAAACGTCCATACAATCCTTTCCATTGATTGTGACGGGCAGCAGTATTTGGTAGACACCAGGGGATCAGATCCACCGATGATCCCGTCGATAATTTTATCTGAGATCAGCAGCAAAGCAGAAATGTCAAACCCTGTAACAGCTTGGCAGTAAAAGAGTATCACAGGGCATTGCCACATGTTATCCTTTACGTAGAGCGAAGGGGGGTAGCTGACCCTGTCAATAAAAAGGAGGCGGAGAGTCTAAAGAAGACATACTAATATGATTCTAAGGATAAGTATATTAAATGAGATATTTTGAGTCAGGAGACACGAACTCCAAGCATGATAGTTCACCCATAATATTCTCAAGGAATCAGAGTGCAATACTTTGATGTCAGGAAGAGTGCGCCAATCGGCACCAGGATACTTGGGAATCCTTTTGCAGCGCTCAAGATTTAGTTCATTCATTTCTTTCGAAATGTGATCAAACAAAACAGACTCATCACCACGAATTTGCTTCTGGAACCATGACACAGGAGGATCGCTGTACTGCAAAACCAAGACCCAGTTCTCGAGTTAGCTTCAACGATAATACGACTGCCCAAATTCCACTCTGAGGGCAGGATGCTCTCACCAGATTATCTTTTGCAATTGTTGATGCAAGTATGAACTGTATACTAATCACTTCGACTTAGTCCTCAAACAATGGAAGACGAGAACTTGCAAAAATGACACTTGCACGCAAGAACAATGCAGATTGTCGAACCAAACATCAACTGCTACAACCCCTAATTCCTTCGATGACATATAGACATACCTTGCTGTCCTCTTTCGAGGCACCATTCTCAACAGGTGGTAGGTCGTAAATGGTGTCCTTCACAGTCATAGCTCTGAGAGGCGCACCCTTACCGGCATCTCCGACGGCAGTAAAAGACACACCACCAGGCAAGCAAATCTTCAGTTGAGAGCTACCAAAAACATGCATTGGTTCAGGCCACTCAGGTAAAATTTCATTAGGCGCAGCAGCCCAAATAAATGCTCGCTTGCGAGATTGTGAGACTCCATAGTTGCCGGCTTGGAGAACACCAAAACGCACCTGGATGAAATCAAGCATGCACGAAAAAAATTAAGCGGTCCATTCCCAATAGCATCAAACCAGCACAAAATGCATGTATGGGATGTCCAATCTCGAAGCTAAGTGCACACTAACATGGCAAAAAGTGTTTCAAGGTGATGATTGAATGGTACCTGGTAACCCATTTCAAGAAGAGTGGCAAGAGTGAGGCGGAAAGTTTGGCCTTTGTTAAACGAAACAAAATTACGAACATTCTCGAGGAGAAAGTATCGTGGTCGGAAATACTCCGCATAAGAGAGAAACCCTAGAATCATCTCACATTGAACTTTGCTCCATGCTCCGGTATTGAATCTATTCATTCCAGAAAACCCCTGCAGTCCAGCCACGTTATGACCAAATAATATTTACTTATTGACTGTTCAAAAAGAGCTCATAATCGAGTGACTATAACCCAATACAAATTAGACAATGCAGGCGCATAAGTACCTGACACGGTGGTCCTCCATTGATAAAGTCAACTTCCCCCTGCTTGGGGAGAAGTCTTTTCTTCTCTTCAACGAGTACAGAAGCCATTTCTTCTGCCTCGGGCGTTGATAGGCAATCTTCAGAATCCCCTCCTTTCTCCATAATGCATCTGTTCATGAAACCATACGTATGTTGGAGACAAATGGATTTGATGAATCTTTCTATGGTGGTCAAATACATCCAAGAAGGATACAAGTACTCCTAGAACCAGTGGAGTTCTAACACTAATCCAAATGTTGCAACAATTCGTGACGAACCTAAGAATAACATTGCAGTTCTCACAAAACACTTCAGTTTCGGGATGATTCAGCTTGAAGGCCTCAGCAGCAGGATGCTCATACTCGATTGCCCACTTCGTTGTTGCCACTCCTGCAATTCAAACTCAGGCGATAATTACTCAACTCAATGTCAAGAGTAAGACAAAAGGCAGAGGTAGGAGTAGCCTTGAAGAACTCCATCGTCAGAGGAGACTTGTTGGAAGAATGGAATCCTCGGAAGAAGGAAATATTTACTGCACCTGCTTGGCGCAATCCTTCAGAAAGACCTCCACAGCCTGCGAAGATGTCGAGGGTGGACAGGCAGTTCTCCTGACTTGGGGCTGCACTAGGAGGAGGACAATCCTCATCTTCGACTGCTTTCCCTTTCCCTTTTGCTTTTGCTTTCAGCTCAGCCACAGCGTTGCTATCAGCATGTCTGAAGGAAGTGCTGAGCTTTACAGTGGCTGGCAACTGCGAAGTTCAGTATATCCGGGTTAATCCCCATTCTCTCCAACTCAGTGCAGAGATAGATGAATAATGGTAGCGCCACGAGAGAATGAAAGAACGTTTTCGGTACCTGTTTGACAGTCCCAGTACTGGGATCACAGAAACGGCTGCAGAAGAACAAATTCTTAGTTTCCGATCTGACGGCACTCTCCAGAACTGGACCTGGCCGAAGCACTTCACATCGACCTCTGATAGTACTGATCTCCACGGTTGCCGTAACTTCACTATAATATACCTGAAACAAGAACCTTCGATGGTCACTGATCACCCCGTTGACTGTGTAATTGATGAGCAGGCGAATGGCAACATCGAGATACGAAAAAAAGGCATTGTGATTAATTTCATCAAGGTGAACCTGATTCTGAGAAGAAACCAGTTTTCAAGAACCTTCCTTCTGTGCAATAGTCAATACATGTAAATCTAACCAAAACCGCAACCACCTAAAGAGACCAAAACAGAGTTATTACTTCAAGATTAATCTTCAAGAATAAAGAGGTTTGACAGGAATAATAGCAAGCAAATCTGTAAAAATTCAACCTCATCCTAGAGAAACGCACCTCATGGATATCGGCAGTATACCCTCGGTGAGTTCCAAAGTCGTCGGGTCTGTAGAATCTTTGAACACTTATTTTCGTGGACATTAAGTTCTTGGCCGTCTTCTGCACATTCAAGAGCTGGCATACCGCAAAAGGTCGTAGTCCCTTGTTTCTACCACCTTTGAAGATCACTTCCGCCGCAGGTTCATCCTTGTTCTCCAAAGACTTGAATACAGTTGGATCCAGATACAAATAATCTCCAATCTTATATTCCAAACCCTCCAGTCTGAAACCACCACCATCTAGGAGCTTGTTAGTCTTCAGCTTCTCTTCCTCGTCACGCAGAATGCATGCTTTACAAGATCCATTACCAGCAGCCAGGCCTGCGGAGGGAAAACTAAAGAAGCCTCCCTTGTCAGGGGAGTACATAGCCCGGCAAAAGAACTCCTTCGGCAGCCCTTCCATCTCTCTCATCTTGGCTCGCGCTCTGTCAGCCTCATCCTTTACAGCATTGGCCCCTCTGTCCATGTAGCCCTCAGAGCGTCTCCTAATTTCGACCACCACTTTCAGTAACCCAGAGACTTCCACATCAGCGCAGTTACTGGTTAAGAAAACCTCGCGTTCGTTGCCCGCATTACCCAACACCGTCTCCTCAGCTGCCACCAAACCCCGGCCATGCACCATGGGAGTGCCATCTGACAACTCATACAGATACTCAACCAGCAGCATTGATGGTAGCTGTTCGCAGTCACTTACGTACTCGTCCAGGTTCACAACAACAGCATCACCAACACCAATTTCAGATCTATCCGCCTTCGCTTTCTTTGAAGCCTGGGATAATCTAATCTGTTTCGTTTTCAGCTCGTAAGGTTTGGGAGCAAGGGGAGTGGCATCCTCTTCCTCCTCCTCGTCCTCGTCTTCGACTTCCTCTGATTTATCCTCTTTGACAGCCTCTTGCTCATCCTTGACTTCAGATGGCAACTCTCCGTTCAAGGCAAACTTGGTATAATAACTGCTCCAAATACGGTTGACAAGGGTGGTTGTTGTGGCACGCATGGGCTTGCTCTTCTTTGCATCAGGCTGCAGATGAGCGCGGGGATTAAGATTCCTCCCCTTTTTAATGAGTGACTTTTTACTAACAAGCAGCTTCACGTGGTGCTTCTCTTCCATCTTGCTCACAAGGCCTGTCACAAATGCACTCTTCCGAATCTGCTCCTCAGGGTACTCAGCAAATTGCTGCAATATGATCTGCCCGTGGACAACCAAGTACCGCTCCACATCCGCGATTTTGATAAAGTTGAATTTCGAGTCCTCTTTCAGCTGGTCTATTAACCGTTTCAGAACGTCCGAAAACGATAAGCGAGATACTCGCTGCTGCTGCTTCAGCATGGTGATCACTTTGATGGCCAACCGGGCAGTTCTCAAGACGGGAGAATACCACGGCTTGTACTGACTGGAAGGCTTGCCAAGCCTGTACCAAGCTCCGTCAGTTCGGATGGAAATAAAGATCATGTTGGCTCCAAATTCTATCATCCACTCCTTGATGGCACTGAGGTAGAGGCGAATGCCCTGAGGAGTGGTACTATTTCCATTGTGAGAGGATCCACTGCCATTACTAGTAGACGTTAAGGCAAGGCATGATTCTTCTGATTCTTCCTCCTCTTCGTCATCAAAAGAGAAGGAGCTACCATCTTCCTCCGACATCAAGCCGGAGCCAAAAATCTCAACATCGGTCTCCACACCTGTAACCACAGCCTGAGTGAATAAACGTTGCACTGATCGAGACTGCAAGTAGAGCACAAGTCGGCAATCATCCCAAGGGCTGGATGCTGAATTGACTTTCCCATGATTCAAACATGCAACCAGATAAATCACCGCCAACCTCAGGACGATCAGAGGTTCAGATGCAGACCTGAGAGCATAGGAAGCAATTCTAAAGATACCAGTCGTGAATCAGAGTTGTAAAGAGTCCAATCGTGGAGCATCCGCTGGGGAAGTTGATGCGGAGCCAAAAGAGCATTATCGTCATCAAAAAAGATATATTCATCAGTTTCTTCCTCCTCAGCTTTGTAATAAGCAGGTAAGGGGTAATCGGTAGCAATCTCATGCTCGTTGATCTTGATGTATACTTTTCCACGTTTCGCAGCTGGCTGATTTCTATTTTGCCTGCAGACAAGTAACATTAGCTAAATACTTAGGAATCAGAACCCAAGTGATAAACAATCCGAATGTCACATTTTTAACCCACAAGACGCTGAACTAAAAAACTTGTACGGTTCGAAGTCCAATTTGACTACAACATTCGCATCAGAAGTCCACATCCAAGAATTCAAGTTTTGGATGAAGTTCACCAACCACAGTTTTTTCCTCAGATTCACAAAACCAATACATATAATGTCTCATATCAAGCACTAAAAGTCAAAGCCGCATGTGCTGGGAGTGATATTTGACTTGAAGATTAAGACCAACTGCAATTTTAAGTACTTGAGGGTGATTTTTTGTACTCGCATCTAATACAAATACAAAAAAAAACTTGTGTCGTTATTTCTATAAAATGATGGTCATAATTGACTACAGTATCTGTAGTAATTACAATTTTTCACATAACCATGTGAAATTGGTGTCCTCATAGAAAACACACGAGAAGCTATCCCCACGTAGAAAATCTAAAATTCAAAATTTACTCCCTCTGTCCCAAAACAAGTGTCCTAATTGGATCTCAAAAGATTGTTTTGAGTAGGTCATATAAAGGCATTATCTGTCATTAAGGTTGCAGTAAAGATATGCCATGTTATTCATTGATTCTGGTGAAACAAGTTTTAGACCCTTCTGAACTCATGTTTTTCACAATATGATCAGTGAAATTTGTATCAAACATTTTCAACAAAACTGCGAACACTTATTTCGGGACGGAATGAGTCCAAAATTTAGAAAGCAAAGTCTCACTACAAAACCGTTGACAATGTCAAACCAAGGCAGGACATTACGGATTCCACCATCTCCAAAAACAAAAAACCATCACCTGCTTGCCAAATTCCGGTTCTCCATCTCCTGAAGATGCCTCGCCAATTTCCAATCTGCATCCATTTCCTGCTCCTGCTCCTGCTCCTTCACCTCCACAATCGCTCCATTACTCTTCGACCCTTCGACATCTTTGATCTTCAACGTCCCCGGTTTCACATCCACAGCCCACACGGGCGCCGTTCTCTTCGAGCACTCGCTTTCCAGCGCTTCAATGGCCGGCAACCCACTGAAAATCTGCTCATCGTCATCCGCATTTGCATCCAACGCCTTCAGTTGCCCCGCCACAAAGCTCCCTTGCTCAATGAGATAATCCCTCGTGAAGAACTGCGTGCCACTTCTCAGCGACCTCGCAATCCGTGCAAAAAGATCATTCAACCCAAGCTCCGGGTCACCTCCAGTTGAAGGACTCAAAGCTCGGTATACCTCCACACACACAATAGCCTTCTCATAGAGCACATTGAAGTGCTTCTTGTACCGTCCCGACGGTTGCATCAAGGTGTAATATGCAAGACCGGTGCCTATAAAGACTGATGGTTCCCCTTTGTCGTAGCCTTCAAACCCCCATTCTAAGATCGGCCCCATGGATTGACACAGCACGCCCTTGGATTTGTCTAGTGCAGCCCTGTTAGGCAACACTAGGCATGTTACGTAAACTTCTTGGTTTCCAACGACTTCCAAGGGCAAGGCCTCCCCGTCCACGTCGTGAATGGCGAAGTCGATTAGCCAGCGAGACTCGTCCTTCTCTTGAGAGGTTAAGGCCAGAGCCTCCTGCTCGAGCATCGCCATCTTCTCAGCTTTGGGACTCACATACTGGAGCTCTATGTCGCAGTCGGGTTCTTTGAAGCTGGAGCTGGCGGCTGCGCGCCTGAGACGGGACCTTGGGACAATGGTGGCATCAGGACCCTTTCGTTTCTTGCCGGGCTTTACGTCTTCCGGCTCGGGGGCGAACTCCTCGTCGTCTGAGGCGGCCTTTCGAGCTTTCCTGGCTGCAGGCTTCGCCTTCAGCTTTGGCTTTGAGGCTCCAACACCGTTGGTCATTTTCACAGCCGGCTCTGCAAAGCTCGAATAGAACGCAAACAGGCACTGATCAATCAAACCGAGAATACATACTATTGGCTCGCCTCCCGTTGTGGACTCAAACGAATTGTACTACATTGTACTCCAGGGACACACATTTAAACAAAAAAACGAGCAAAATATTCACACTACCACGAGTTACCCAAAAAATGCTCAAAGTGCAAGATCTGCAGCTTCTCCATTACTAAACGAGCGAGAACAAAAAACACGAAGCCATTAACCTCTCGCAACTCATCACGACAGGGGAGCGAAAATACTCAAGAACCCAAAGAAAACACAATGCCAACAACATATCCCACACTGTCACTCCCATCACCACAAGTCACTCCACAAACGAACCATTCTCCATCCACAGGCTACAAATTTTAGCATCACCTCCACAGAAACACTCCAAAACCGAATTCACACACCCCTTGTCCAAAACCAACCAACTCACATACCCCACACATTCAAATCCACTACCACCTCAAATTCACCTCGAATGCCACGCCCCCAAATCCACCCACCCCGAAACCCTAAGAAATTTCATAACCGATGCAAACATACCAGAGGCGATGTCCGCCATGGACGCAGAGACTGAGCGCGCGGGACTGGAAGCGCTGTGAGTTTTCAGGAAGACATAGCATCAGTGAGAAAGAAAAGGGGCGCCAGGAGCTGCAATGATCTTCACTAGAAATGTCGAGAATGGGTTGTTGTGATCTCCGAGAGGTGCAAATTGGAGCGAACGAGGTGAGGGCCGCAATCCAGAGACGGATTCGCGGCTTCGGAGTGGGAATTCGGGGGGGGAAGGGGGCAAAGAGAGGGTAGGGATGGAGAGGGTGATGTTCAACGGATCCTTGGCGCCATGGGCCATAGCTTTCCCGCGCTGGTAGCTCCGTCCCGCCATCGCTCCGAGGTTGTCGGCAAAGTTTGAAGCGGGAGAGTCGGGTATTGTTAGGGGTTACCAGCACATTGGACGGGTATGGACGGAGGGTGTCAATCGGGTACGGACGGATATCGGACGGAGGGTATGCCCTGGCATGTCGAGTCGTCGATGTCAGGGTAGTTTGGGGAGCGGGTTTTAGAGGATATTGGGGACGGGTAGGGTGTCAATCCAAAACAAACTCTGGGTAGTTCAAATTTTTGATTATGGTGCTGGCTAATATTACACTGGGAAAAAAGAGAATATAGTGTTTGAAAATGAATAAAAACATTTTGTAAGAAAATGAGATTTGCCAATGGTGTCTTCTAGAATTTGGGTGAAGTTTACTAATTTCAGGTAATATTATGGATGAATGATGGAATGGATGAACAAAATTGGATGATTTGTGTGACTTCTATGGTACATGTTGCACCACCACCCAAGAAAAAAACCCATCATTGAACATGTCTTGTTTTAGTCAAGGAGCTTCACATAGTTGATTGAAATTAGTCACTATTGTATCTAGCTATTGTATCTAGCTATTGTATCTAGCTAAAAGGGTCAACAAACAATTCTAAAAATATGTGCTAGAATGTTAAGAATATCATTTTTTCATGAAAGGAAAATTGGCATGGAAAAAAAATGGATTTTTGAAGAAAGATTCCTATTTTTTGCATTTACTATTTTTTTTTTCAACTTTATTTATATATTTGTAGTGAAGTGCCAATCCTAATGGTTAGGTGCAATAGTGCACAAGTGTCACTCATGCGATTTCCTTGCAGAAAAAAAAAAAAAAAACAATGAAAAAACACTATGAACTATATACATGAAAAGAACACTAAAAAACCTATACAATATCTATCTTAATGGAGCATTACCACACTGCTGTAAGGACAAGGTAGGGGTGACAAACCTCTTCCAAAAACTTATTTTTTTTCCAAAAATAAGTTTAGGTACATGCTAAAATAAAAATAAAAATTCCAATACCCTTTCTTTTCACTATCAAATTTTTTTGTTTTTTCAAAATTATTTAGCATCTATTTTAAGAAGTTTTTTTCCTCTGATCTTGTCCTACAAAACCACAAAGACTCCATTTCCAATTGGCTCTATCTACATGCCATGAATCCAAAGTAAAAATTCTTCTTTCTCCATTATTCTCATAGACCTTTGAGCACATTTGCTTCTCCTCTTACCATATCATCTTTAGGATGCCTAAAACATATTCACAATTAAAACTTGCACATCTTTCTTGTCGTTACTCTATAATGATAGCCACAATAACACTAGAAGGATGCATGTCTAATGGATGATAGAGAATCCTTTTATGTAAAGACAAGAATGCAAATGTTCATCCTTGAAATTTTATGTGAAAAGGGGAGGTAATGCACAATAGTTTGACCTAAACACAACTACAGTAATGCTCTTGTGTTTTTCTAATCATATGATTCATCACGGTACCCAAAAGATGATTTCCACGGTGACCAGCCTGTCCTTCTACGGTTAAAGACATGCTTCAACTTCATCGCCTTCCGTCTAGTGTGGGAAGCCCAAAAAATGCACTTCGCAGGTGTTTGAAAAGTAAGCCACTGAGAGGAAATACCGTCTCTCTTCCCCTCTACCCTTTCACTGTTGCATAAATTACTCCAGTAGTCTGACACATCTGTCTTTGGGTGAATAATGAAATACGCCTCTTCAAGGTAAAGCTTCAAAATTTCACAGCCCTATCAATCAAATCAACGTCTTCAGCAGGTAGTACAAGCGGCCTTTCCAACGCAATGCGCTTCTTTCAAGTGAAGCTTTAGATTCACAGGTCCATCAAATCACAAACTTCCTCCTCCTCATATAATTCTTTTTGTCTCCTCAATGTGCAGACGGTCTTTCCAACCGCAATGCGCAATTTTTCAAGTGGACTCCACTTCCAAAATTCAAAGGCCTATCAAATCACTCATATTCTTCTGTCTCCTCAACGTACAGTACAGGCGGCTCTTCCAACGCAATGCGGTTTTTCACGTGGACCTCCAACTTCGCAGCCTATCTATAATCACAAACCCATCATCTTCATCCTCCTCATATTCTTTCTCCTCTCTACGTACAGGCGGGCTTTCCAGGGGCAATCCATCCGAACTTCCCTTTCCTGTAATCTCGTAACACCCTGTGCGCCGCCTGGTTGGCATCCCCTTGAAAACAGTATCTCCTCCAGCAGAAACTCGCCAGACAGCAGCTCACAGTCTATCTAAATCACAAACTCCTTCTCCCCTCTCTCCTACTCGTCATAATCTTTCTCATCTCTGCGTACAGGTGGCCTTTCCAAAGCAATCCATCCAAACTCCCCTTTCCTGTAATCCCTTAAGACCCTGTGCGCAGCCTGGTTGACATCCCCTTGAAACAGCGCCTGCGCAATCTCCTCCAGCAAAAACTCGCCCGACATCTCCCCGACATTCTCCATTTTGTACCGCTTGGCCAGGACCTGAGGCCCTGCCGTGGGGATCCGTTTAATCATCTCCACAAGAACAGCAGCCACTCCGGCCACGGCGTATGAGTTTTCCCCAATGTCGTTGCAGATGGCCAACCGGGTCGCCCCGGCCTGGTCTTGGATCCGCATGGGGAGCACACCGGGGGCGTCCAGGAGGTCGAGTCCATCTACGACGCGAGCCCATTGCAAGTGCTTGGTGACACCAGGTCGTGGGGCTGTGCCACACATCTTTCGTTTCAGCAGGCGGTTGATGAGAGAGGACTTGCCCACGTTGGGGTAGCCCACCACGGCTGCACGAACGTTGCGGGGAAGCAGACCTTTTGAACGTCGTCTCTCGTTGAGCTCTGCGTGACAAGAATCCCGTTAACACGTCCCTGAATGCAGAGCTCCTAAACCCTAAACCCTCAATTCATAAAAATAAAAATAAAAACCCATCATATCATCATATCACAAAACAAGCAGCAACTCGCTGAGCTCTGCGAGACAAGAGTCCCGTTAGCACGACCCTGAATGCAGAGCTCGTGAACCCTAAACCCTAAATTCTAAAACCCCTACACCATCACATCACAAAACAAGCTGATAGTCTGCGAGAGGCTCTGTCCCTGTGGCACTGACTTGTCTTTCACGTAAGGTCCTACTCAAACTCCCTCACATGTGGCGTTTGTCAATGCGAAGGCTCCTCCCCTTCGTTCCAGAGCTAGTAATTATGCTTCAGTGGCATTATCCTTCAGTATTACGTATCATTTACTCACAGAAACGTCAAAGAAATCTTCATAAGGCCTGCCAATACCAACCAAGTCGTTCGAGCTTTAAGGTATTTCCGCTGACTGGTAGTTAACTAACCTCTGATAAGCTTGCACTCACACGGTAACTAATGGGAAATTGGTGTTTCAGGTAGCTAACTGCTGCTCCTTGGTTGCTGCGGGTGGGTTTAAGCGCTCAAGGACGAAGAAACCCATATTTGACCTCATATTTCAGCAGTTTTGGAGAGTTTATCTGGGCATTCTCTTTTGCCCAAATAATCCTTTTTTAAACCAACAAATAAAATGTTCTTCAGTCAATCTAATTTTATAAAATGTCTCCCCATTTTGAATTATACTTTCCACAATACGGTCAATCAAAAAACAGTCATTCTAAAATCATGAATCATGCGTCCTTGTAAAGGGTTAATACTTCGTAACACCCCACGAATCTGTTCAGCTCATACAAAAAGTTTGCTGTCTTTAGGTAAAGAATGGAACGAGTCTCCAAGACACAGACACGAGTCGTAACATTTCAACAATTAGCTCCACTCACTCACATTTTTCCTGCACTCATAAAATGTGAGCGGAGCATTGGTTTTCGATGCACAACTAGGGTTTGAAATTTGACTCAAACGTGCAGGAAAAACGTTCGCTTGAGTATTTCAGTCAAAATCCAAACCCTAATAATGCATCCAAACCCGCTGCTATAAGCATCACAGCAAAGACTTCAATTCAAATGGAAAAAACGCACCATCAGCCGCGGATTTCGCCAACCTGGCCAATTTCATGGTCCCCGTCCCCCTCTGTCCATTAGCGAACAGCACACTAATCCCCTGCATCGCAAAATGCTCCCCCCACGCTTGCTTATCCGCCGCAGACACCATATCTTCCCGATTCAACACCAGAATCTTCTTCTTCGTACTTCCCATCCACTCATCAATCTCCGGATGCGCCGTGGCCATCGGAATGCGCGCGTCGCGCACCTCAATCACGACGTCCATCAGCTTCAGCTGCTCTTTCAACGACCTCTCCGCTTTCGCAATGTGACCAGGGTACCATTGCACTAACCTCGCTGAACGGGTGAGGTAGTCCACGTCGGAATCCAGCGCTTCCCACGTCTCATGGGTCGTATCAACTGCAGCTTGTATGGGTTGAAGCTTCACTGACGAAATTCGTGAGTGAAATGATACTCTTGTGACGGTTTCTGTGAAGGAAGGGGTGGTTTGGAAGGTGTCTCTGCACGGCATTCCTGGACACATTCGGGTGACCATAGTGACGGTCATCCTATTGCCCTACGAGGCCACGATTGTGGACTGCAACCAAACCCAAAATTCTTCAAATTCGAGGAATTCGATGCGGTATGTTGAGTACACAACGAGATGAGCAATTGAGCTCTACAGACGAGGAAATCTTTGGAGAAAATGGAGGAAAAGAAAAGGGTCTAAGGATTGCAAGTTGTTGAAACTTGCTAAAGGAATTGCAAACAGGGATTGATGGAGGAACTAGGAAGCAAATGGCGCTTGAGGGAAAGTGTTGTCCAGGACGGACTCTTCGACATTCTGAAAGATAAGGTCTCCGAAGGGGAAAAGCGATCGATATGCAGGAAGTTATTTTACATCCATCAATATGGATGAAAAATATTCAAAATGTGGATGAATCAAAGCACACATATTCATCCCAAATTGTATGTGTTCATTCATAATCTAGCGACATTGTCTCTAGACTTGAGTGATTTCGTCCATTGAAAATAGGACAATCTATCACTCAATATTTACTCAAAAAAATTGTATAGTTTTTGAGGGATAAAGGGCCCCTCCCCTCTAAAAAAATTGTTGTGCAATTTCCAAACAAAAAGATTACAATCCCTTTGACCTTTTCCTACATAGAGTGGGGAGGTAGGTTAGGAGCTTAGGAGGAGTATAAAGTGACCACAAGGCTCTAAAAGCATCTTTAGCATAGAGGTATATATTGCTTTCTTGAATGTAGCATTTGTAGTCTTCAATGTACCAACAATGAATATATGATGGAGTGCATACTCTTAACCCTTAAACGATGGACTCGTGACTGTGGAAATCATCCATTTTGATACCGTGGGAATCATTGATCTAAAAAAATTCAAAAGCACTCATTGGAAGTTAAAGTACTATAGAAGATCTCCCCTTTTCACACAAAATTCCAAGGATGAATAGTTGCACTTTTATCCTATACTAAAAAATTTTCTATCATCCATCGGATACCAAATGTCCACCTCAATGCTTTAGGGTTAATTGAAATTGGCATCTTATTTATCTAATACTAATTGATTTCAATTTCAATATCAATAGGACTCTCTTCATCTTCGAGGAAAATTACCATGGAATATTTCAAAAAAACTAAATTCCCAAAAACTACATTACAAAGTATAGACCTTACAATTTGGTAACAATTATCGTGCATAATAATACTTTGAGTTAGTGCGATTATGGTACAAACCCATGAAACAACGATAACCGCACGATAATTGTTAACAATCCGTCTATCCTCAAGTTTAAAATGTATGAATAATTTGGTTGATGGCCAGTTTATGGGCCTTCTACTTTAGTAATTAGTTTATTGGTATAGAATATGTACCAATATGTTCTAAGAATATCATCAATCCAATACAAAAACAAGTCAACAAATATTTACTATTTTTTTATTGGAGCAAAATTAAAACTTGAGATTACTATCAATGGACATGCATTCACTTAAAATAGAAAGAATATTATTTGGATTTGAATTTTGGATGATAAAAAAAGTGATCATTTGAAGCAATCTAAGAGACAAAAAATATAGTGTGTCATGGCAAAAGATCCTTAAGAAAGAAAAAAAATATAGAAATAACCTAAATTTTGATGTGCTCATAACGTTTCACTAGCCAAAGTTTTTCCAACAACCCTTGGATGCTAATAAATATATTTTTTGGAATACTTCATAGGAGATTTAGGTTAAGATGAAGCCATTCACCATGTGGTCAGTGAATTGAGAGTGCATGTTTGTCAAAAAGGCAAAGGGACTATCCCTTAACCCTTTCATCGCCTGAAGTCCAAACGAGGTCAAAAACAGCGTTGCTTTTGAAGTGTTGTAAATTTAAATGTCGCTAAGTTATAGAAATCTTAACCGTACAATATTGTAGTGAACATGTTTTAGATGACACCAAAAACATTTGAAGCCATTTGACCGCTTGGATTGAAAGATTATAATGTTTTAGTGTTAAAAAAAGATGCTGAAATTTTCCAGAAAACACATTTGGAGGTGAAATTCGACTTCTAAACCTACTCAAATGAAAAAACTTGAGACTATACAGTGATTCAAAATCAACATATAAACACATTGGTGAAAAAAAATATCATTCAATTGACTCAATGTGTCTGAAAAACAGATTTGAAATGTCAAAAAATAGCATGAAAAGTTGCAAAAAACACCATGCAAGGCTAAACCTCCTCCACTAAAAAGCATCTCAATCATTCATTACTTTTTGGATTCATGTGAAATTTTAGCCACAAACTAGACTAGTATGCGCAACTTTCGCAATTTTTTTTTATTGAAAATGGACAGTGTATGAAGAAGTTACAAGCCGCCGAATTTCACTGTATTCCGAAAATGGCTGGATTTTAAACTTTGAATTGCTCCCAAACTTTCAAAGAAGCTTGTATTGACATGAAAATTTTACCACAATAACTACACTAAAAGGGGAACATAACCCAACAAATTTGATTGAAAACTAACATTGTATGAAGGAGATACCCCCCCCCCAAAGTTTCAGCCATCAAATGCAGTTTGGTGAATTCAAATTGAACCTGTGAACTTTGATTGGCTCCCATTTAATTTGTAAGCCTTGGATTGATCTGAAAATTTCACCACACAAACTAGAAGAGAGAGAAAAACTTTACCAACAAATTTTATTGAATTCGGATATTGGATGCAAAAGTTACAGCACTTTGAATTATACATGAGGACACTTTTTGTCCCCTCAGGCGATGAAGGGTTAAAGAATTAAGAATCACTAGAAGAAAAACATGTCCGGCACAACCGGCTAGTATGCAACTAGTGTCCTGTACAACTACCTTGCAATTGTAATCCTCTCTATTAGCACCAAATCCAACATAATTGTTTTATGTCATTGTTTTACAACATTGATACATTTTTTTAGTCGCAAAATAGTCAATCTATAGTTGCAAAAAATGACTAGGAAACAACTAGGAAAAGATTGGAACTGTAAAATGACCATAGTTGAGTGTTTCCTAGTCGCTTTCTAGTTGCTTCTTAGTCGCTTTTTAGTTGTATACTAGTTGTTTCTTACACTATTAGAGAATTCAACTTTTTTGTTGATTTGGTTGCATAAATTTGATTCACCTTTTTGTTGATTTGGAGAGTAATTTGTTGATTTGGATAAAAATCAATACAAAAGTGAACCAAATGAATGCAACCAAATCAACAAAAAAATTGAATTTTCTAGTAGTGAAGCTAGTTGTTTCCTAATCATTTTTAAGTCATACACTAGTTGTTTCCTAATTGCTTTCAAAGTTCATTCCCATTTGTCTTATATCAATTGTCCCATATCAATTGTTAAAAGTACTATTAGATTGGACATATAAGACTTGTAAGTTGTTGAAGTCTAGTACAATGAATTCTATTGATAGAATTCTAAATGTTTTACAATTTGTAGATCTCTATAATCTATAGAAATCGAATAATATTTAAAAGCCAAAAAAAATTTAATCTATGAAATTGTAAGGTTTCCTTAACCAATGAAATCTATTAAATACCAATATTTGAACTTTTGAAATCTAAGAAGAAGGTAGATCTAAAAATTTGAAATCTAGAAAAAGATAGATTTGAAATTCAAAGATCTAAAAAAATCTAAATCTAAAATTCTAAAATCTAAAAAAAAATTAGATATTGAATTTTGAAATCTGTAAATCATTAAGATTAATATTTTAAAATCTACAAATTTACAAGTTGCAAACAAGTTGCAAATGAGTCACATGCGAGATGTGACATTGACAATTGCTCCACCTATTTCTTAGATTTTAGAGTGTCCACTACAACTACAAGTCTCCAAATTATCACCAATTGCAAACTAGTCACAAATTACCTATGCAATTGAAAAACAGTTGCATAGTGTAGTTGCAAAACCCCTCATTTTCTTCTAGTGAATGTTATGTTCTTTCTATGAATTTCTATTCTTAACATACTCTAGCATGGCACACAATATTTTTTTTGTCAATTAGCTTGCTTTTAATAGGCTTTATTTTAATTGTTCAAAGTCTAAAATATATGAGATTTATAAAGCACTTCCATGAAAAATCTTTTGGTAGGTTGAAGGATTAGTCATGCACTTTTTATCTCAAAAATGGTCATTGTTGAGTGTTGTATTGTTGTCTTGGCGATGATCTAAGGTGGGGTACTTCTAAAGCATCCTTCAAAGAGCCTCAACATACTACTCATTTTGTTTTTTAGACCTTAGGTGCACAGCTCCAAAAATTTCATCCTGCAAAGAAACACAAGAACTTATTATTCATGACCAAGTAATCGATTTTGGATTTAAAGGTAACATTAATGGTGGGTAAGATCTACTAAGTGCATACACTCTCTATCTAATACATTATCTAAGCCATCTTTAAAACTTTAGAATACAAGAGTTCAGACTTGCTAATGTTCGCTATAGATGTTTTTGTCATTGCAAAGTTTGTTTCCATCAAACTAAAGGCTTCAATTAATTATTTAAAATTCAAAAATAAAATCTACCTTTTCAAAGTACAATACTTTATTTATTTTTCCTTTATTTTCCTTCACATTAGAAATGAACATAAATTATACATGAGCGCTTCCTATTTTATTTTATTTTATCATTTTGATTATTAAACCTCATAATTTATAAGTTAATACTTTACACTCTTATAATTATGTTTTTTCAAAACTTGCTATATGTCCTAAATTGAAGTTTTTGTAGGCTACTTTAATTTTTCAAGGTATAATAAACTATTCAATATTTGAAAAACTATGAATTAGATAACAAGAAGAGAACTAGGAGTCTAAGATGATTGTTAAATATAACCATTTTTGATACACATGATTGTGGGCATTGGAGAAGATTGAACAATAAAGGAATAATCAATTTTTTTGCAAAATTACATCATCTTATTTATAGAGTATTTTCACAAAAGCGATTTGGAAATCAATCCATATAAATCTCAATCTTTAAATACCCAAGGCACCATATTTCAATGTCAGCTAAACTTTGAAGTTATATGAATTCTTACCAAAGTACTCTTTTTGGTAGTGTCTTTTTTAGTTGAATATCCTTTAAATTTTATTTTAAACACTTAAAATTCAAATTTGAAATTTTTTTTTTATAATTTTTCTATTGAAGATTTTATATAAGGTTGTTCATTGCAAATCTTGATTTTATTTATTTATTGTAGAGAGCCCTTAGAGATGAGCCTCAAATATACTAGATCTTAGGAAAAAATCACATTGAAAATTCATTTAAAAAAAACTATAGAATAAATTTTGAGAAGCTACAAATCAATTGTGGTTGTGATTGTTATATTCTTTAGCCTCATATTTCCTTAACATCTTCAAAAGCATATAAAGAGTTCAAATAACTTTCACAATTTTAATACCCTCTTGATCAAACCTTATTATCTTTCAATTACAAGTGATATTACTATGTTCTATTTACTCTTGTGATTTATAACACATCTAGTTTGAATTTGTATGGTTACAATTGTAAGAAAATTGATAAATCTTGTCAAAACTTGAGATTTCTATTTAGTTTTGAATAAACTCCAAGAAGCTCAAAAAAAGGCCTTGGGCATTTATGGATTAAACATTCAACACAAGCATTTAAAACAATTCATTGGATGAAATAAACATTTTAGAATCCATGTGTGCTTCAAAATATGCATGCAAACTAGGTGAGGAGTTAAAGTTTCAATGTTTTTGACATTATAAGACATTATACTTAAATTATACTTTAAAGATTTTTCATTCTACATATGTTTTCAAATAATACAAATACAATTGGCTACCGCTTCATCCAAAATGGTCAAGAATGATAACTTATAACATGCGCTATCAAAATGACAACCCTCAAACCTTGTGATCCACTGTCAATGCATGTGTGTCTTGAAACTGCAATAGAACTGGATAGATACCTTCGTTGCTTGACTGCTTTGTATGATACCTTGCAAATGGAATGACAATTTCCATGTGTTCATAAGGAAAAAGAAAATTTTAAATAGCTAGAGATTGCAATCTATTTACCTCCCAATCCTTGTCGCTCCCAAAATTTTCTCGGAGGTTTCAAGTAAGGTTGTTCCATAGGGACCTTCCTCCGTCTAGCATAACTCGCTTCTCGCTCTGCAGCACTTCTTCGAGACTTCTGTCCCGGCGGTGTATTATTAGGAGAAACACTTGGATCTGTGACGTTATTCTTTTGTTTCCCAAACCAAGGAACATCGTGGTGAGGATCATCAATAGGTCCTGGTATTTTTTTCGTGAATAAATTTGGAGCCAATTTCTTTCTCGGACGCCCGGTTGATGTTTTTTGGCCGGTTTTTGGGCATGGTATAACTGGGCGTACAGGAGGTCCACGAGACTTTTTCTTATCGCAACAAGGACTCTCTAGTGCTCGGGAACCTGCAATGCACTGCTTATATGTGAACCTTAAAATTTCAAAAGAACAACAAAAAGCATTTTAGAAAGAATTCACTTTATAAAGTATTGAGACCCACCCGTCTTTTGCTGGTCTCTCCATCTCAAATTCCCCTGATTCCCTTTCTTGGCTGAGACACTTGAAGCCGCTGGAGACGGTGGTGACGCTTGACCCGCCTTGGGGGGAGAAGCACCTGCACAGCCTTACCAAGGTTAGCATCTGCGATGACACTCTCAAATCTCAACCAGTTGTATTAGCAATATCATAATAAATTTGCAGTTCACGGGGCACTTCAAAGGGGATCCAAAACTTGATGGATACACCGACTGTGCGGCATGAGTGTTCTATAAGCGGGTTTCAGACCTTGAGGAATGGAAGCTCATCCAACAATAGAGAAAATTTGAGGACCCCAAGTGGTGATTATCATGAGATAGTGGATAGCAAGAGGAATAACTAAAGCTCAATGAAGTAAGGAGAAACCAGCAACCATCATTCCAAGACAAATGCCACTGTCAAAGCGAGGGAAAAGGGAATCGAGCTTAACATTGAGCACTCCACTGTCCACCACTAGAGAGCCATGTGAACATCCCATTCACCATTGAAAGCATAAAATGCATCTCATTCCACCAAGTCCGAAACCCATAATTGTATCGAGATTGAATGGGAAAAAATATATATATGAGACGGAATGAAAGTTGAAAATGTCACAAACATTTCTCGACGATTTGATACTACAAATTTCGAATGAGAAATCTGACCTGCTTTGGGAGGTGGCAATTTCGGACTCGTCGGAGAGCTGTGTCCCGGCGATTTCGATCCAGGAGGTGGATTGGGATGCGGGGTGAAATGAGGTCGCGCTCTGAGCTTCCTGGTGATATTGCCGAGCCCACCAGTGTTGTGATGCGGGGACTGATTGATGGGAGAATGTGGGCGCGGGGATCCCATCCTCTTCACGGATCGTCCCAACGGAATCTTCTCCTCCCGGGATTCTACGGGCATGAACGTCATCGCCTCCTTGGCTTGCTCCCCGAGCATAGGTCGTCCGGGAGGGGTGAGGGTGGGCGACACAGCATAATCGGTGATATACGACTTGCACTTGCCCCAGTAGGTTGATTCCCAGTCGGTCGGTTTCCTTGTAATGCCGGTCCATCCCGGAGGAGGAAACTCCTTCCCTGACTTCCCCACGGGATATCCTGGGGAGTTGCGCTTCCTTGGGCCAGTCAATGCTTTCGGCGAAGGTTTTGACCGAGTAGGTTTTCTTTGCGACCGGGCCAGCGCATTCAGCATGTTCTGGAGTTTGCTACAAGACTGGCCGAGCGGTACTTGATCGTCTCGGGATTTATCAGGCCACGACATCGCGCCCATGGTGCCTTGTCCATCGACCATTCTGCCCGGAGGTGTCATGTTTGGCGAGACAGAAGGATCCGTTACGTAGGACTTCGTCCGCCCCCAGAAAGGATCGCCTGCAGGATTGGGCCCCGCGGGAACCACCGCATTGAGCCACTCCGTGACATCCGTGTGGGGCTTTCCGAAGTAGTAATCTCTGCTCGCAGGTCTGGCCAAGTCCACATACCGAATCCATTCGGTCACATCGTTCCCCTCCTTGCCGAAGTAGGGATCCGGAGCGTTGATGAGTTTGGGATCCTGGGAGTGCGGCGGCGGCGGAAGGTGACAGAACAAAGTGACATCCGATCCTTTGCTTCCATGATAGAAGTCCGCTGGGCTCTGGAAATTCTTCTTGTCCACTGGCATGTTCCATGGACCTCGAATTTGACTGCGCTTATGCGGGAAGTCTGAGATTTCATGGGTAGAGTTTCTTATCTTCCTCCCCATCACTGATTTCTGTTTTCGAGGACTCAATCCTGATTCGTGATAATCATCGCTGAAGGACAAGTCGCTTTGGATCTGTCTTCACATTGCATCCAGATGAACAAAATTAAACGGCACCCTGCTAATCACCAACACACTGCGCGGTAACAGAGATGTAAAAATCCAGATTCGCAATATCCCCGTTGCTAAATCTTTCCGCCAGACTTGGTAATGCAGCATCTCCCAAAACAGAGCTTGGACGCTGCACATTGACGAGTAGTCGACGAAGATTGGAACCATGGAATGATATGATTTGAACGGCGCCACGTCAGATCCAAAATACATCGACTCGTTAGGCATCACCCAGATATGCTTCCATTTGCGGCTACCACAAGGCCAGTCTGAGTCCGTGATTAGCAGTAGCATAAATCTCTTGAAGACAGGGCAAGGGTAATGGAAGAGCAGGGCATATTCCGGTGCCGAAGGTTAGCCAGCTGAACATCAGCAACGTCCATAGGGAAACTGGGAAGGCCGGCGGTTTGTGAGATGAGTTTCCAAGGGCTGCAGCTCATGAGGTCCCGAGCCCAAAAGCCATAACTTCCGTGGAAACGACAGCAAAAGAATAAGTCCCATGAAAATGACCTGTTTGCTGAGGTGACGAAGTGCGCGAATCGACTTTTTCGCTCGTCAACACTTTTACCCACCCGTCAGAAATTTTCCTCTGAAACCTTTCATTATGCAAAAATGTTGGATAACGATGAGGGCATGGTTCGCTAAGAGTTAAAACTATAGAGAACATAAGATATACTAGAAAATTGGTTGCTTGACAGGACATTGCGGAGCGATTGACATTGGCAAGCGAACCATCGTTTAGGATCTTCGCAAGCGACAGGATTCCTTGAAAACTGGTGGAAAATACATTGAACCAAACTGATACAGAATGGAAGGCATGTGGAAATACAGTAGTAGATGAAAATAAAACCATTAGTTAAATTTTTACAGGTTTCTTGCTTTCCTCTGACTCTTGAAGAGCCCACATGTGTGCATATCTCCCTCCCTTTACTATCAGCTCTTGATGAGCACCTTCTTCTACAACCACTCCAGCATCCATAACCTACAGCAATACATGCGGAACTCATGTAAGCGCCTTTGAAGCCATCAGAGATACACAAAAGAAAGTCATACGTGTACCGGTATACTAACATTGAAGTACACGAGGAGCGTTCAGTTCGTACCATAATGCGATCACAATGCATGATTGTTGACCTGTCCATGACAAAAACATGTCACGAACATATCAGAATCCCAGATATTTATTAACGGAACAAGTTTAAAAGCAAATCCAGTCGGTACGAGAGAATATTTGTAAGGACACAATGAACGACTTAGGACAATAAATGCAATGCAATTGCAGTTATAATAAATACAAATATTACGTACAGTCTATGGGCAACAAAAACACAGGTGCGGCCAGCAGCCAGCTCTTTCAATGACTTCAAAATAGCTGCCTGCATATCCAGAAAACTCACAAATTTGTCAGCTCCAAAGAAGTTGGTCAGCCCTCAAACCTTAAACCTACCGGCTTATCCACTCATCTTCATGCAAAGAGGCAATTTGTTGTACAGATTCGCCACAATTACTGCAGCTCACATATGCAATCAAGTCTTGTGGGAGGCAAATTCTTCAAAAACCGTAAAAATCCTTCATCCAAACATCTTAGCAATTACTATAGATTGCAGTAATTGCAAGAATCTTCACGGTGACTAGGAATCCCATTCACATTTCACAGATGCGACACTAAAGTCAAATTTCTATCATCCAGAGATTTCTGATGAAAAAAAGATGCTAATATACCTCAGTTCCAGAATCTAGCGCACTGGTTGCTTCATCACATATCAATAACCTGGGAGACTGCATAACCCAGCTCATTAGAGATTGTAAGTGGAAAACATGTGAAACTTAATTAACTTTTGATCATGAGCTGTATACATCAAATCAACCTCCATAGGTGGAAAGAAAAAACAGCAGTAAATCCAGTAGAAGACCTGCAGCAGTGATCGGTCACACGGACAAGTAGATACTGAATCAGATTTTAAATGAACGGACGCAGTCGATATGAAAAATGACAGTATCAGTATTGTCACATTCTAGATTAGACGTGGAAGCGATTGTTCCCTTCGACTTTCAGAGACTCGATATTCCATTCCATTTCAGAGCCTTTTAAATACATTTGTATACATTGATCACCTTTAATTTTATCGAACAGCTTGCAAACACATGTGAGCATTGAAGTAATACAATTGTAGAAATAAGCAAACCTTTAAAAACGCTCTTGCGATGGCCACACGCTGTTTCTCTCCACCGCTCAGCTGTCAAGAATAAACCCATTTCCAATCGTAAATAATACTCCACCGGTCATTCTGCCATTTGAAGTTCTCCACGAACAATGGCGAAACACACCACATAAGGAATTTTCTAATAGAGAACAGAATGTGCACCTTCAACCCTCGTTCTCCCACCATGGTTAAATATCCATCTGGCATCCGAAGAACAGCATCATGAAGCCTCTGCAACAAAAAGTCGAGAATCTCATATAACACCTCCGAAGGCACAAAACTTCAATCTGGTGAACCACCAAATTTGAGGAAAAAAACGCTTGGGATTGCATGGTATTAGTTCCTTGCATACCGCCAGCTTTGCGGCTTGAATAACCTGCTCCTGTGTAGCATTGGGCCGACCATAAGCAATATTGTGCATGATGGTGTCGTTGAACAAGACCTGCGCACGGCCAAAAATCTTCTAGTTAAACTCTGGTCAAAGTCAAACACATTCAAATTCAGTGACGAACAAAACAACTCGCGATGCATACATACCGTGTCTTGAGGAACGACCGCCACAGCATTTCGCAAGGAGTCCTACAAACCAAGTGAAACCAACTCAGCTTACGTAAACTTGGAGAGGTCAACTTCATTTGTACAGCGAGAAACTAAGAGAGATAGCAACTGCAAGGTATCGAGAAACCAAGACGAAGTTATCTCGATATTGTAAACCTACCTGAGTTAGACTCCGCAGATCGTGATCATCTAGAAAAAGTGAACCTGAATCAGGATCATAAAGACGCAATAATAACTTTACAATAGTTGATCTGCACAAGCGACAAAAAGAATTGTAAGTATTCAACACAAAAACAGATAGTATGATTTGCCTCTTAGAATAATGATTGATGCTTACTTTCCAGATCCTGATGCACCAACAAGTGCAATGCTTTCCCCCGGGTCCGCTTTGAGATTGACTCCCAGTAAAACCTGCGCCCCATTAAAATGTATCCCAAAACGACCCAAATAAGAGAGCGATAAGGAAACAATATACGCGTGATTAGGTGGCTGGTGATTATACATATCAGCTTGACTGAACACAGTACCAAACACAGTATCAGACTCAACATCAGCCAAGAGTACCATTGCAACTCACTAATTAACAGATACTGCATGAGTGTTTCCATTTCGGCAGGTAAAGTAGAAAAAATATCACCTCTCTTGAAGAGGTGTAGCTGAATCTCAAATCACGAGCCCTAACTTTACAACCTCTACCCACGCGGTCCAGCTCTACTGTGCCGTCCTTTAATAAAGGTTGAGTACTGCCACAAGGTCACATTCATACCCAAAGAAAGGTGACTAAGTAAAGTTTCTAGAACTTCGAAGGATTGGATTCTTCAACACATCGAGTTCATATATAAAATCCTAGTTATTTTAGTACTATGCAGAAGCTTACAGAGGAACAAAGAAACTATTCTTTGGCAAGATTGACTCAACGTTTTTAAGAGTTGAATATGAAGCTAGTTTTACGCTGTATATGCAAGAACCCCTAAAAATTCACTGCATTCATCAAATAATACTAAGCTACACTTCAACTGAAATAATCGATCACGGACACTGAATTATACGGTCAGTCAATGATCAATGATACCTAAGAATAGAAAAGAGACTCTCCAAATCCACTTGTGACTGCCTGAGATCTCTGTACAGGAAACCCAGAAACTTTCCCCCAAAATTTTCAGTCAGCGTAAGAGTGCAGCAGTTACTTCGTGATGCATCGAGTCAAGAATCCGAATGAAGCACCAATGTCTACATAACTGTAAAGGTGGAAAATAAAACTATTCGGGAAATCAACGCCTTATAGACCTGGCAAACACATTACTGCGGGAGTTGACAGTACCTGTAGAGGACCAGAAAGTTGTAAAATGAGACCATTGGCCAGAACAAGGTCACCAACTGTGGTAACACCACGAGCAACCTTCAGACCTGCTAAGGCCATCACGGCAGCAATGCCGACTGATAATATAAGGGCCTGTCCAGCATTCAAAGCCGCTGATAACCGCTCTGCTTGCAGCTGTAATTTCTAAATCAGTAGTTGCAATCTCGAATGACGTTTTGAAATGTGCAGACACATCTGCATTCTCTCCATAGAACGTCAAGACTATAGTGGACATGAGAAAACAAAAACAGCGGACAGCGGCAGACCCACGTTAAATACTCGATCACGTTCAAGTATTTTTACTTAAAAGTTTCTGATGGCTAGCATAGAATTCTATTGGAGGATAGAAAATCACCGAAGCACTTTGGTAGCCTTGCAAAAGCTTGTTGTACTGCTCCACCTCCAGACTTTGATTATTGAACTGCAACACCATAAACCCAAGTTATTGATTGCAAAATTCAGGAATCAGCATATTCACAAACACCAAATATCTGCAACGAAACCCCAAATGCAATTTACACTACGTAATGATGCAAAAGATGATACACAGAAATAAGAAGCACACAAATTGAGGACAAGTAAAGTTCGTGATTTCAAAAGACACCGAAGACACTTGGGGGTTTGGCAATCCCTGCTCACCTGCACAACAGTTTCGTAGTTGAGCAAGGCATCAACTGCCTTTCCTGTAGCTAAATTCTCTAACTTGTTCACCTGCAACCACATACCCAAAGCCACTGATTTACATATAATTTTCACCCTTCCACATCAACTGAACAATCGTCCTTGTCACTCCGACTAGAAAGTCCGCTTCTAGATTATAACCACTGCAAGAATGTAACTGAAGCCACGAGTGAGATAGTCTCTATAGAAACACTGACTACTCATGTGTTCAAGCATCCTCAGATTTTAACTTCGTCCCATAAAGTTTTTCATGTCAAAATTGCACAAAGGGGAACGAGAGAACCTCCTTGCGGCTTTCAGCAGCACGTTTAGTGATTTGAACGGTCCATGTTACGTATGCAGCAAATGTCAAAGCCACTATCGCCGCCACCATACCACTCACTTTTGTTGCCAGAAGCCCGCATACTAGAATAAGCTCGACAAAGGTTGGTACGAAAGTAAAGACTGCCACAAACTGACCTCATTAGTGTGATACGAAAACTACGTACTTCAAAATTGGTCAACTCTTGGTAGCAGGAAAAGCTGAAATAAACTCTAGAACTATTTAATACGCTTGAAAATAAATCGATCATATGAGCATTAGGTCTTCAAAAGATGATCCTACCTACAGCACGGAATATGTTGACAACGCTACGCTGTGCGCGATCCAAAATACGTGACAAGGCACCCGTTCTTCTCTCCAGGTGAAATGTCAAATCCAGTCGCAAAATATGGTCCAGTAGTTGGACCCCTACGCGACGCCCCGTGACCTGACCCAATGGTGCAAAAATAATGTAGCGTACTTCATTCAGTCCCGAACTCAAAGCCTGTTCAAGTCAGTACAATTAAATCAGTGGCAATGTCGGTGAAATTCAATTAGTCAACTTCTCACCTAAAACTTCAAATATAAAAGCAAGATCAAGTGTTAAACACAGCGCTGCTAGATAGACATATACACTCTTACACTGAATCTAAGATTGAGCAGATTCCATTAACATGAAGATACTCACAGCTGATCCAGTAAATACATCAATGCCATTGGAATGTGCACTTCTGAATGACGGTACTATGTAAAGCGCTTACAAATTAAAGTTGAAAGGAGATTTACTTTCGACAGAGCAGCACAAACTAGGGCCACCAAAGCTGGTGTAGCACGACGAAGAGGTGCTTCTGCAAGTTGGTCCATTGCCTGCTTCAGCAACACCGGACCTGCCAATCCCGCTGCCTGCTCCCGTACACAGCGCTTGCCTGATCAATGTACTTGCAGAAATCTCATGCAAGTACGCAGAAAACCTATACGGATGGCGTTTGATACAAGAAGCTAGACCCCATACGCATTGTATGGGAATGTCCCGAGCTTTCTCCTCATTCTTAACCATGCCTGTTATCGTCATAAAGTGTCTAGCATAAAGAAGCAGGATAAAAAATTGCGCAACACGCCAATAATGGAAATAGCAAAAAAATCAAGCTCAAGCACTCACAGAACAAGACTATAATTGAGCCTGAATTAAAGTCTGACCTTGCTGGCAACAAGAAGAATCAATGCCGCTGCAAGACGCCACCTCAATGTTGTATCACTGGAAGCTAAACGCCACAAATATGGCAAAATCTGCACAGAAAATTTCGAACTAACATTCGTAAAGTCCCCCCGCCCTAAGGTAATCACACCTAATTGCGACACCGACCTAAATGTGACGCTCCAATATCCGAGTACAATTTTTTTTTGAGAAAGTACACAACAGAACAACAGAACTTGCGTCAGTTTTAGATCATCTACCAATGAAACTTTAAATCCTTATAACTTTTGCAAATGATATTCAAATAATGCATTCTTTACTGCGTTGGAATCCTCTTTGATCTGCTAACAAGAATATTAAAACAATTGACCAAATCCAATAATAGGAACTTCACTCAGCGTTTACAGTGCCGCAATTTGGTGCCACTCCCTTACTTTCGTGCTCAATTTCTCACATGCGGAACTATAGTACAATCGTGATCACACAGAATTCGATTTTCTTACCGACAACGGCCAACGAATCCAAGAATTAAATGCGCGTTGAATCCAAGAAAACTCTACAGAACTAGAATTCTGCAACCTCCAATGCAAAAAGAATCTATACCTTAGCAAGGGTGGCCTCAGTCGGGATATCAGGAAGCGCAATCTTCACATTTGCGTCGGACTCAAGCGTTGTGGTCGCAAAAGCAGCAGCAGCAGCTCGGCAGACGAACTTACTAGGCTTGGAAGGAGACAGCCTAGCGCCACAGAGCGGGGCAGCGATGCGCAGCCTGTACACAGGTAATCGACGTAATCCGGAATAGCGAAATTCGAGCCTTCTCGCCGCATGTTGAGGAACGACGCAATTGCCGAGTGCGCTAATTGTTGTCGTGGCGCCGCCCCCGGCCAGCAGCGCCATCGCCATTTCGAAATGGCGACTCTTCTTCCCTCGTTGGCTCTATATTCCCTTCGCACCCGACGACGCTTCCGCCGTCTCCTGCTTTCAAGCGAAGTCTAGTTCAGTTCTGTCTGTCTGTCTTGTGCACCAAGCCACGTCGCCCTCGCAATCCAGAAAATGAACGGAACAAGGAGACGGAGGGAGATACGTCTGCAAACGTGGAGCTAGTACGTCTCTCTCCTTCCTTCCTTCCTTCGTCGTCGGTCCCCGTCCGTTCCTTGCAGGCACCCTAACCCTCTCAGGAAATGATGTTTTGGGAAACTGATGTCGTCCAAAGGAGAGCGACAAGCCTAAAGAAAATTGAGTTTTTTTGGAGCAACTTTTCGCCAATTCTTTCTAAGTTAAAAATTTTTGATGTCTATAAAGTCAATTCTTTTGACACTACACTGTTGAACATGACCCACACTTACAATATTAGTCATCAAATTAAACTAACCACCTCTTCTAAGATTTTCAAAAGCAAAATCAATGTACACCTAAAATGTAAAAGCTCCCACTGTGGTTACTGATTAATTCAGATACTGTGGTTACTAGATGAATCCATTATTATCATTCAAAGCTTGTGCTAAGGTTCATATTCATTGCATTATTTGTCACCCAAATCTCAAGTATTAAAAAATGATTGCTTTAGTTTGAATGATTGGCCATTGTGGATCTATTTGTAGGTGTATGGAATGGACAAATAGTTTGGAATAGGCCTTCTTAATATATTTGTAGTATATCTATCACTACACTAAATGGTACAAGAATCATTATAAATTATAAAGATATCCAAATAAGGATGTAGACAAAATCATTCATTCCTCATTTGGACTAAATTTGAAACTAACTATTTATTGATAAAGTGGAAAAAATGTATTAAAATTTGAGGTATAGGTAATTTCTTTGCCATCTTTTTATCTCCAAACTCCACAAAGCACAATTTTGCACCTATAATTCCCAAGGAATGTGCCATATACATCATCATCCAATAACATTGTTTTGGCTCTAAACCACTCATTAAAATATGAAAGTACCTCAAATTCATTAGAAGAAAATGAAGTTTTTTTTACAACAAGAACAACTATTTTGTTAGTTGAATGGAAGAATTGTGACTAGTGCAAACTTCAGGACTCATAGTCATTGTGGACAAGTCATTTGTAGAAATGTAGTCATAAAGGACAATGGAATTGTTTCCCATCCAACATCCTAATTGGAACCTTGTCCAGGTGCTCTTTTTATATGGTTGCCAATGTGACATTCAATGCAAATTTATTGGATTTTTATTGGATGTGAGGTCAACTTATTTGCGACTCTTTAGTGACTCGTTTGCGATTCTTTTGCAACTCTAGAGGGGCAATACAAATAACACAGTGTGCCAACAATAAAAATGGTTTTACACAAGGAATAAAAATCCAATAAATTTTTACAAAACATATTCATATCTCCCATGCCTCATGTATTGCTACTTTAGGCAAGATTGACTATCTACACAATCACTACATGTAAACAATCACTATCTTTATAGTACTTTGTAGATCACAATTGTTCACAATAGAACTCCTGACCATTGAGAACCTAACAACCCCCTTGTGTAGGATTCATTTTCCAACCAATCGCAATGCCAACCACAACACAATAGCATGACAAAAACAACCCCTTTGTTGAACCAACCCTTTGCACATCCCTTCCCCTCTAGTCTTCACATTGTCAGCTTAGAGCCTGCAAACAAAACAATGCCCACTCTTCTACTGACAACACAATTGAAGAATTCACTCGCAACCTCAAATATCAACTAGAAACACGAAAACCCCAACAACAATAGAAAATCCCGTCAACACCTTCCTACGTCTTTCCACCCTAAACAACATCATGAAACCCTACTTCCAAGATGCAGCAATGCCTCCTCAAGTTTACTCAATGGCTTAGCGAGGCTAGATGTAGTCATGAAACAAGATTCAATGACACTTAGTGCTCTAATACTACAATGTATGGCTTCCAATAGTTGATGTAGACAATTCTAAAAATGGTGTGGTAGGGCTAATGGATCTAGGACAACATTTTGACTAGAAAACAACAACCATTTTACAATTGCAATCATTTCTTAGTTCAATTCAACTTTTGTGCAACTATAGTTGCAATTGTTTTCTAGTTTTATTTTATTTTTTTTGTAATTGCATATCAACATATATAGTAGATTCCATGGAGTATAGACTTGTCCACATTGACAACTATGATGAATATTAGGTAGAGATTCATTCTAAATTTGAACTTTGTTACATTCTTGTAATCCTACACTTCATTCTACTATTGCTTTGCGACTAAAACAATGTATAGGTGAAATTTGATGCTAATAACAATGATTGTAGTCGCAACAAAATTGTATAAGACACTTAATGGCTGTTTAATTGGTTATAGCAAACAAATTTTTATTCTAGTGATCAAGTGAGTGTTTTGTAAATTTAAAATGAATTAGTATTAAATTGATAGTAGATTAGTGGTGAATTTAAAACAAATTGTGGAGCTTTCCAATTGTGATTTTAATTTAATTTTCTTAAGGTAATCACCAAATGCTTGGATTATTGGACCAATAGGTGCATTCTTTGTTTCTACAATGAATGGTCAAGTCATCCATCGGCCACTTAAACATCAAGGTAGACATTTGGTGTTTAATGGATGACAGAGAATCTTTTAGTGTAGGACAATAGTGCAACTATTCATTCTCAGAATTGTACGTGAAAAGGGGAAATCTTCTATAGTACTTTGACTTCCAATAAGTGCTTTGGGATCTTTTTAGACCAATGATTCCCATGTTTAAGGGTAAAGGGTTAACCTTTAAAGGACATGGTCCCCCGTAACTAAGGTAATCACCAAAATGCTTGAATTATTGGACCAATAGGTGCATTCTTTGTTTCTACAATGAATGGTCAAGTCACCATCTGCCACTTTCTGATCTCAATGTCCTTTTAACTTATAAAGATCAAAGCGGACATTTGGTATCTATTGGATGACAGAGAATTTTTCAATATTTTTAGAATTTTTGTGTGAAAAGGGAACTCTTCTACAATACTTTTAACTTCCAATGAGTACTTTGGGATCTTTTTAGACCAATGATTCCCATGTTTAAGGGTTAAGGGTTAAACAATGTGTGCAATTAAAATTTGCATGTTTTGCTTTCCAAAGATCAAAAAGTTGGTATTTGGCTATTAGAATTGAGTCAAAGATAAATGAGTGTAAAAGTTACACCCAACCATGTAAACAAGGAAAAATAGATCCCTTGATTTTAACATATTCCTTTAAGTAAACTTCAAGAACATCTCACTTCCTTCCCTCACAATGGCATAACGGAGTGCAACAAAAATCCAGAAACTCTTTTACAAAAAGTTCATGTGCGCTTGTGAAGTGCACATAAAGAATCACAAGGAAACAGGTACAAGAAGACATTAAGATTTCATAAATAGGTGCAGTTGAATATGAACTTTCTAGCAAAGTAGGGGGTTCCACACCACTGGATACAAAAGGGTTTGCATGAGACATAATTGGAGTAGATACTTCAATAAACTATCTAATCTAATTGAACTCTCATCCATGTAGAGCATCTTCAATGAGTGATCACCTCGTGTTACAACATCTGTATCTAAGCAAGTTGATACTGAAACATCCTGTTCATCTAATTTCCAGTATGTAATACCCACATGCAAAAGCCAATAAAAAAACACGCCCTCTGACTAAACACACCACTCGACCAAAATCCAATCCAAAAATATGATTCGGAGGCCGTCTCAGGCATGCAGGTGAGAAGGATCTCTACAGACATGAACTTGTGCTACACCAGTACACATGTATACAGGAACAGCAACAGCAATTTGTTGTATCGTTGCGAAAGGTCTCCGAATAGAAAGTAGATGTGGTTTGGCTCTAATTTTACGCCAGAACCTCTAGTGATCGTACAAAGTGATGGGACCACTATGAAAGAATGTCAGAACCTCAAGTGTAAACCTTCACCAATTGCTATGTTACAATTCTGATTTGCAGTCTATAGATATGAACATTCTTTGTGCATGACTGTGAGATATATACTTAGGTCCCATAAATAATATCGACAGTGCAAAAAGCAAAGCTTTTTCTGTAACTACGTTACGCCCCCCCATCGACAGACATTTTATTCGATACCAGGGCTCAATCTTGTGGACACTTCTTGGGCTTTGCCAGGCATCAAGACACATCGCAAAACACTCTCTGAAGATCTACAATTCTACCGAAGAGACTTGCCGGGAAAACTTAATCAAGGTTTGAATTCCTCTTCAAGCTCCTCAAACCCTTGTAGCCTGGACGGTATTTGAGGGGTGTAAAAGTTAGGATCCAAACTATGGGGTGTGCTTTGAACTGGACGGTCATGGCCTGGACGTACTAAATGTGAACTTGGAGGAGGATAAACTGTGCCACGAGGCAAACGATTGCCAGGGCCTTGACCTGACAATGAAGGTGGGCGCGGTTGACTGGAATAAGGGGACGGGAGATAGCCAGCTTGACTAGGGAAGCTTGAATAGCCTGGATCGCTCAGTAAGCTCGAAAATTGACTCACCCGTGAGGAAGAAGCAGGAAGTGCAGGAGAGAACCCTGGAAAGTTAGGGTTGGTATTCCCCGTTGGATAACGTCCTCCCATGGCACTTGGTGGGTTCTCCACGAAATATTGGGAGACAGAATCCTGGCTCTGAGGCATAGACATGAAGGAACTAGGTGATGGCTCGGGCTGGGCATATGACGGGGGAGGATAACCACCAAATGGAAGTGAGGAGAAAGCCTCAGGAAAATAGCTGTAAGGAGGCTGCCGTAAACCAGGCTGATTATTACCAGGGGCAGGAAATGGAGCTTGAAACGGATGCTGGAGTGCACTGCTTACCTGCGACGGGAAATTGGCATATTGGCCAGCTGCGAGATGCCCAGATGATGATGACGCCGCATAACCCCTTCCAGGAATATCTGACTCTCTGTCTAGCTCCCTCCCCGTGTACTGCTTCTCCTTTGCTCTCTCCCGAGCTCGCTCTCGAGCTTTGGCTCGTGACTCAACCCTGCCGGAGGAACCTCCTGCAACATCGCTGGCGCTTCGGAAGATAACTTCACCCTCGCGAGCAAAATTCGGGTCAACAGAACCTTGACCATACGCTTGGGGTCCACCGGGGCCAAGGGGCTCCATACCTTCCACTGCCCTATGGACAAATGGTGAAGCTGACACCATTGGTGGCTGCCCATGACTCTCATAATTCCCATATGCAGTGCCTGAAGAATCTATCAAACTAGGGGTAGGGAGGACCCCGGAGAGGCCGGCGGAGAAGGTGGAGGATGAACTGGTCTGCTGCTGGAGTGGCTGCTGTTGTGGTTGTTGCTGTTGTTGTGGTTGCTCTGAGGAAAGCTCTCCTTGTCGCACGGGTGGAAGTTGCGCGAGCTCGTCAATGGCTGCTTTGGCGTGCTTGATCAACCATTCCACTGCTTTACTGGGCTGATCATAGCCGAGCCGATCTTGTACGTCGTAAAATTGCACAGCAGTGGGAACGGACAGCCGAACTCTTCGGTCTCTGGGGCCTTTCGCTGTGTTCACCTTGCTATGGCGATCTTTCCCTCCAGAAGATCGCGCAGCTCGAGGTGGTCTCTCGGCTTCTGCAGGAGGACCACTCCTGGTAGGTGGTTCACTCACACGCGCGCGCACTCTCCTCTCCTCAGATCCCTCATCACCCCCTCTTTTGGTCTGCCCTTCCACTTTTCCTGGATGCTTGGTGCCAGAGGTACTTCTCTCGTAGCCTAAACCTGTAGCGGCATCTAAATCTGCATCAGCTTTCCGAGAGCGTTGATCTCCCTCCTCTTCCTCACCTCCGCCAAATGTTGTCGATTCATCCAGGATTTCCGTCACTGCCAGGCGCACATGTGCACTTGATCTACCGCACCTTAATAATCTTAAATTTTCTCCGTCTCTCTGGGCGTGGAGAACGACAAACCGAAATGCTGGTTGAGCGATTTTCTAGTTCTGATATTCTAGCCATGCCTGTGCGGAGGCTATGGACGCATCAACTTCTAATATGCACTAGCTATAATTAATGCCTAGTTATGACACTTGGCTCATTCATAGATATCGAGGTTGGCGTACTAAACTATTAACTCCTCTTGGACAGACTCGGGCTGGGTTGAGAAACAATTTGGGCAGGCTGCTTGTTCAGAAGACTCCGCCAATTTGCCCAAGCAATCCACTGCGCTGCAGCAAGCGCATGCCCAGGACAGATATGTGTCCCGCGGATGCTAAGGAAACAGCCAATAAGAGAACAACTCTTGCAACCAGTCCCTGATTTTGCAATTTGGCATCACAACTATAACCACGTCCTTCTCATTCCGATTGTGAAAATCTAAATATGCCTTTAACCTCTTCCCTGCCTGCGCAGATCTTGTTCCAGATTTTCAAAACTAATTTCAGAAAATTCTTGTGAATGTTGGCCCTTTAACCTCCTTCCAAAATGACCTTGCGATTGCAGTCATCTGTTCAACTACTATTTGTTAATATACAAGCTGATCCGACTCTGCAATATACGGCAAAGAAAACGATTAGTATGCTGCAGGCTCGAATCCACTCTTCAAAAACAAGCAAATGAACACAAAATTGCCATCCCTTGCACCTGTATTACTACCAAAGACAGGAAATTGGGTTCTACAGTAATTGGTTCCCTCGCCTGCATGTCCACCAAAACGGAGACCTCGTTTACTTCTTCAACTGAACGAAGTCTGCATCCTCACGACTACGCCATTTTCTCTCGTACTAACCCTCTTATCTGGAAATAAAATTCGACCCCGACCTTCTGAAATTACATCTGCTCAATGTGCCATTCCAAAGTGGGGGGTGCGCTAATTCAGCCTTGCACACGAAAAATAAGCAGCAGGACGAACGCTATACGCGTAGATCCTCAAAAAAGTGAGGGTACCCAAAGCGAATATTAACAGCGCTATTCCAATTTATACGGACTTCAGAGGTGTAAAAACACGAGAACCTTTGTGTTCCCTCCACGATCCAACCTGCACGACTAATTCGTCTTCAACTGTATGGAAAAAAAAGGTTGCGCTATCACTGCGATGAACTTTCAAAGCCTGTCAAGACAAGTTCAGAAAAGTACTTCACCTATAACACTCATGACGTCGACGTCTCAACAACTTCCTAAAGCTTCTCATCCCGCACCATCGCTGCCGCCACATTCACCTGATTCTCATGAACCGCCACCTTAATTAAAGTTTCGCCCATTTCCGGGAACAAATCCCAGACACCCACCACGCATGATCCGCCGCCTCAATTTGCCCACCAGCGAATTTCCAGCAACAGGACCACTCTCCTCTAGCCCCACAGCCTCCCCGCATTCGAAAAACGAAGAACCTTGCCTCGATTTCATCTACGAGAATATGTCCCTCGCAATATCCTGGCCCACCACCCTTCCGAAAATCCCATTACACGATCATATCTTTGCGAGCTCGTACCCCAGCAACACAACAGCAAACATTACTTCCCGTCACCCACATACGGCGTGAACTCCGCCTTGAGTTCCTCTCAGTACAACTACAAACACTCATGGTACGAACTCCACAATATGACCAGTAACATGATCGCCACACCATACACACACCCTGAGAGCCAATTGATCATATCCCGATCCCAGCTAGCTAGCTCTACAGGAGAATCAAGTCATCCATCACAATCTCTTTTTTTCTCTCGGCTACACCACCATTCGCCTCAATGATCACTATCATCATCGTCACAGACAAGAAGCGGAAAACAACCGCAAGTCGCTATCTCTTTCGCCTCAGCACGTTACGCCACCCACCGCTCACAGCTCACCCGTCACTTTCGATCCGGCCTCACTCACTCACTCACTCAGTCACACCGAGGGGGAAAATTTTACCAGCAACACAGGGAGAAGATTTATAATTAGTTGACGACTAGTAGAGGCGGCGATGCATACGATCAATCGGCATCGCCAGCCCGCATGCATCCATCCTCATTCATCGTCTTCGTCGTCGTCGTCTTCGTCATCGTCGTCGTCGTCCACCATGGCAGGGCAGGCGGAGTCTACAAGACGGCCCTCCCAAATAAATCAAGGGAAGCAGGACCACCCGGTGCCCTCCATACCCATGCACGAGCTGGTGCTTCGGAGGACCGAGCCTGGGGTAGCGACTGCTCCGGGTTGCAGGTTGGGTGGGGCCAGGCCATCAGGGCCACCCACATCGCCTCCTCGGAAAGTATGGCCAGGCCGAGAACGCATGAGGCCCTGAACGCATGAGGCCCATAGAAAGGGGCCCACGTGGAATTTCGTCCCTCGTGAACAGCTCAGTTGCAGTTTGAAGATCAGAATTAAAATAACTTTTATGTGCTGTTTCAGTGTTTCTCATCACTAGAATAACTCCGTCACTTGTTTCCAATTCTGGTAGAGAACCAACGGATTCCCCGAGCGACCTGCATAGATTTGAACGCTGAAGACTTTCTCTGGAATCGGTCTGCGAGTTTCAAGACAAGCCATAAAAAAAGATTTAATATACTATAATTTATTGTAATTTCTTGACAGTACGGTATCAGTATGTGAACTCTCAGTTTATTTGCCTGGAATATGCTGACAATCTATCATCAATACATATAAGCTCCAAACTGACTACATATTTGTTTATATATTTTTATATATTTTATTTACATATTTATATTTATATTTCAAACGCACCTGCTGTTGAGATGCAGACGAGCAGACCACTTGGTGGCAAGGCAGATGATAAATCCCTGGAAAATGAAGCCTCACGAATTGCCATCGATGTTCTAAAGTCAGCAACGGATTCATGGATCACAGAGTGCTTTTGATACTCGTGCCCAGACCCGTGCGAAATTGTTATGATCGATTAGAGACACTTGTATCTCAGAATTAAGAGACGTGGCCAGACAGTAGGCAAGAAAATTACTGGCATCAATAAATGCAAGAGCAAGAGCATTGTGAGAAAAGGTGCAACAAAAAAGATGACAGAGAGAAGGAAAATCACCGTCCCCAGAATTATTTAAAAGCAGCATGAAGAAGCTTTCTCTTATTCTGAGGAATAAAAAATGCATCTGACTTGACAAGAGTAGCAAGAGCAATGGAATCTTGTTGAGGGATCTGCTCCCACTATATACCTAGCAAGCTATACCACGAATTGCATGACGATCTTACTTGGTGAATGGAAACTTAAATCGTTATCTTACAACTCGGAACGACATTGAGATGTCAAGAAAACCATGGAGTAAACATGTCGGATTTACAATATTATGTTGTTCCAGCATAGTGTCGAGAAAACATCATGTTCTAAGCACCTACTCCAACTTGATGCACCTGGGTGGGATCATGTCAACAGTGGAAATAGCTGATCATTTGTAGCATTCCAATCGACTATAACCATGCAGCCAAGTGAAGGTATGCCTTCGATGTACCTCGACAGTCATATGTCGTCTCAATCGTGCCTGCCAAAACATCCCCCTTGGTCAGAAAGGGTCTAGGAAGGATGACCAGCATCTTCCCTTTGGCTGCTGTCTACGAATGCTCAAATTCAGAGATCGATGCTGAGCCTTTTGTCGAGCGAAAATGAAATACAAACCACGCATACATAATTAGGTTCATAAATCACCACCAATTATAAGTCCCGTAGCATGAATAAATTTATTTAGCACACGTCGAAGTGAAATAGAAACCTCAATATGAGAAATCAATTTCGTGCACATGCCTAGAAGACTCTCCCTCGAATATGTTACAAGTATCACAAGAAGTCAAAAGGTGTTTTGAGGAAATCCCAGTGCTAACTTCAAATAATAGAAAAATCGAGACATCGACACCCGCCTGACTCCAAGAATGCTTACACTGAACAAGTCATAATTCAAGAGGTGGAATAACCACCTCATCGTATAAACTTCGACTTTTAGCTTGCGATCGATGGTGTCTCTCGTGACTCCCGAACCTTTTCAATACAACACAGAGAAGCACTCCTTTAATTTCAGAGCGGCAAAACAAATTCCAATAAAGGTCAATCCATAGTTTCATGAAGTTAATGCAAATGTCTAGTTAGGTAACCTCCATTTCAAGCTATCTTCCCAAAGAGCTCCACCTGAATGCACCTATGTATCAGCAGAAGCATATGATTGAACAGGACACTAATCTTCAGTGTTAATTCCGTATCGTAAACTCAATTGGATAACACTCAGCTTGACCAGAGTATAACTGCGACAGCGAGTTCTGCTCTGGTAGAGCTAATAGGAATATCAAATTACACCGAAGCATGGAATACACCGTAACTATGTTCGTCATCATACTGCTCCTATTTAAAGGCATAGTGCACTAATACCTAAGTCCAGAATCCAGGACCTCCTACACCTCAGGTCTGATGATCCTACTATCTCGCCCGAAATTCTCTTTTCCGTTCTCCAGAATAATACACTGCACACGATCATATAATATCCTCCATTCAGAGGTTTTTCCAGCATCACTTCTTAGATTCAGTCCTTGGCAGCTATAACACATGGAACAGTGAATGCAAAGGATGATATTGTCACAGATTCTGCACGAACCAATGCCGATCAACTACTACCCGCACAGTGATGCTTAGCATTCACTATTGTCTTCGAAGCTTCAATATAATTCAAGAAACAAAACAGGGAAGAAATTCACGTCATGAAACTCGACTAACTTTCAAGTAGCAAAGAACTAAAAACAAAATGCAGAGGAATACCCGAAGAATCGCGAAATTCTTCGATTGAAGAGAGAATTTAGGGTTTAGCTTTTGCGTCGATTAAATAAGTTTGAAGCGAATCCTGGAACCGTGTGAGCATAGTACAAAATCCTTGTGACCGAGAATGAGCAGATGGTCGCGAAAGACTCGATCCAGCGTTCAATGGCGACGGGAATTACAGAGTCGCTAAACAGTGCGCAAACGAAGAAGACGATCTGTTATACAGTCTGAGAGTCTGACCATTTTAGAGGGATGATACTTTACAGTGCCCGGTAAAACCAGACCGACCTCCTTAATATCGCCTCCACTTATATCGCCTCCCCTATTGTCGCCGTTCTGATGTCACAGTCGGAAATGAACGCTGTAGTTATATATTAAATTGATCTAACATTAAAAATGCTTTAGTTCATCAATGTAGTTTTTAGTGTAGTTTTGGTATCAAATCAAACAAGAATTTTGGAACAAATTTGAAATTAAATGCATTTACTCAATTTGTAAAAAATTTGAAATTATAGTGAACTTCTTAAGAAAAAATTAAAAAGGCCCATATAAAATATATCTTAATCTTAACCCCTAAAATAGTACAGTGTTTTTTGGATCAAAAGCATTTCAAAATATTTGTACCCTAAAATACTTGTACTCCTAAAATATTCATTTATTTTTATTCTACAACAAATTTGACTATAAGATTTTTTTAATTAATTTGTTTAAAGACGTCTTCCCAAAATTTTAGAACGAGAGTCCCTAGAAGTTGCAAGTTCAATGTGCCTATACTTCAAAAAATAGTTTTTTTTCTAGCCCTTCCTATCTATGAAGTTTTGTCTTTCAACATTTTTAGGAAAAAAAAAAAACATAACTATGTTTAGAACTTGTAGATAGGAAAATATGTTGAAAAATGGGTTGAAACTATATGCAAAAAAAATGATCCCACAAATATTTTCATATTTACCTTCAAAATAATTATAAATTACATGATGAATAAAAAATTTCATCAAAAATGCAATTTCCATAAAGCCATCAAATCTTCATATTTGTTTAAGAGGATTTCTAACTACTATATAGCTTTGAAGAAAAAATGATGGAAACTTATAAAGAATAGGAAATACTTGAAAATAATGAAAATTTCACCATACTAATATGTTATGGTAGAGGAGATCACAATGCAAACCAATTTTTTGTATAATTCTTTTAATACTATGAAATGTCAATATTGTCCTCAAACTTCATATTGCAACAAAGTATTTATTTCTCAAAAGAATTAGAGTTTTTAAGCAAATTTGACTTGATAAGCTTC
The DNA here is from genome assembly GCA_947034895.1 of Rhytidiadelphus loreus. Lineage (NCBI taxonomy): Eukaryota > Viridiplantae > Streptophyta > Bryopsida > Hypnales > Hylocomiaceae > Rhytidiadelphus > Rhytidiadelphus loreus. Next base: position 33,005,259 of record OX344761.1, read on the forward strand.
ATTTGGTTGGCCTTCAGTTGTTCAAATTCATAATGAATCATCTTGAAGCTAAAATTAAGTTTGGAAACAATGCCAAGACTCCTAAAATGCAAAATTGGATATGTTATTTTTTGAAACAAAATCCAATTAGAAATAACTAATATGATTTAAATACTATTCAATGATATAGATATACCAATAACTAATGTTCATCAAAAACTCTAAATCAAATTTATCCTTTTTTTATTATGATGAAGACTTTTTGAGTATTCATAAAACTATATTTTTTATTCATGCAACTTTTTAGTTTTAATCCTATAAGGCTCATACAAACTTTAATCTTGTAAAAGCCTTCAAGCCAACATATAAAGGGAACAACCTTCAAATTAAAACTTCAAAGTATTCTCTTAGATTTGGAAAAGAAAAGAAAAATCAACATTCAAAGTCAATAATGCCATTAGATTTAGATCTTACTCTTAAAACATCAATTTCAACAAATTCTAATAAAATCTAACAATTCTACATTTATATTCTAACTATCACACCATATGCAAACAATAAGAGAAAATTTGATTTTGTGCTTTGAAATAATAACCAATATATTATTTTTCAATGATAATTTGTGTATTGATTGTAAATAGCTTGTCTGTAATATTTTTTTTTTTCATTGAATGCAATTAAGCATTCACACTCAAAACCAATTAATTTTTGGACTAAATGCATTATGATCTTTCAAAATATATATGAATTGTTCATTACATCAAATCTTAATATTTTTGTAACCATAACAAGAGTCTAAAAACTTTAAAGACACCCAAATAAACATTTAAATAAATATTATACCACTAACTAAGTTCTTGCACAATAGTATAACATTTACAAATAGTAACCCCCACAAATATCATAATTATCCAATACATAATTCTATTGATTTCTTTGTGTTTATTTTACATTTTTTGTACAATTTCTTTACAATGACATCAAGAAGTTTCGAAAACTTCATTAAACTCTTTATCATCCTTTTAATAGTATGAATGATTTAAAAAAAAATCAAATTACAAGAACATTTAATTACATACTAATACCATTTTAATTATGTAACATAGAAAGATAAAATTTCAAATTTTCATCCATTTTCTTCAACTTGCTTATGTAAAGTGGGACAATTTTTTTAATTTAATTTTCAAATTCTACTCTCTAATAAGATTTTATGTATACTATATTGCATGATTTACTTGCAAATGGCTTTAATATCTAGCTAATTTGAATTGTCACTATGACTATGAAAATGTACATAATTAAATGTTGAATTACAATAGTTCTACCTCAATTATTTTCATCATATATCTACAATGCCTTTAATTACATAAGTCCCAATTGCAATTTTCTAATAGTTCAATTTCACAACAATCAATGGTTTGCAACATATTAAGGTGGGCACCTCCAAATGCACCTCTACCCCTAAACCACCATCTTTACTCTGTCTACATCTCCAAAATCAATTATGTACCCATATGGAAAAAATTGTTTTAGAACCAAACTTTGTTCATTAATAACTTTTGCATATGGTATTTGAATGTTGTGTGCTCTAGCATGTTGGAAACTCCTTTCACTTGCCATTAAGAAAATCAATAAAAATCTAACCAGACACAATAGCAAAAAGTGGCATTTTGGAGGGTATCCATCTTCATACCTTTTCAATTCCATAATTAGAACATCTAATACATTGATTGTCAATCAATAGATAAGTGTTTTTTGGTATTTAAAGTCCGGTTGATTGGTTCTACCCAAGCTGAAATAAGTGGCACCAGGATTTTTGCATTGTGGAAATGCTATGCCCATGCCATTGGGTTGTGATTCCACGCCGCCACCTCCTCCCCGAAGCCGGACTTGCTTTGAATCGTCTCGTCTTCCTGATTGAGAGTACACTAGCTCCTTGGATCTGATCATTTTTATTTGGATGTTACACATTGAAACAAGTTGATACTATTAATTATTATTTTTTAAACTATATCAACCTCCTATAAAATGTTTCATGTTTGTTATGTGTGTTGGGGGTGCAAATGATAGTTTGGAAATTAATTGAAGCTCACAATATGATCATTGAAGGAAAGAATTGATTATTGGGGAAACCAAATGGCGCACAAGGTTGCTAAGGAATGAAGACATGATTGATACTAACGTTGGAGGTCCATAAACCGACTAGGTTCTGATGCACCTATCTAGGAATGAATGACATGTTTCTTGAAATATCTATTACTGCCATTGATGAGGTAGGTAGGTAGGTTTAAAGGAATAGTTTATGGACCTCCTACCTTAAGTTCAAGACAAATGGTTGCTTTTATACCTTTGGGAATAAGGGCTCAAATACCTGCCATTCCATCCCCCCCAATGACACACAATGTGTCATCGTAGGTGCAGTCCTTCATAAGTCTTAAAGCATATAAAAGAAAAATTATGAGTATTAATGCACATATAAAAAGATTAAGTCTCAATTTTTGAATATAAACCCTAAATGCTACAATGACTTTTTGCAATACCAAAAATTAGCGGTTCATGACATTATTAACCAGTGTTGGAAAAATTCTTTGTAAGCCAAGAATATACTTAGGAGCAAAAAAGCCAATCATTTGAATTGTTGAATTCAATTCAATGCTTACTTTATATCCCGTAGGAAAAGTTTCCTTATTTTTTTTAGTTTGACTATAATACACATTTACATAGTTTTGTAATGTTATATTGAAAGAGCAAGTAGAGTTCTAAAGAAGTAGGAATCAAAATAGACATAATTACACGGGTATCTTGTAAAATTGCAACAATGAAGTAAAAAAATGTCATCAAAAGAAGTACTAGGATTATGAGAGCATATAAGAAGTTTTGAATTGGATAACCCTTTTTCTTAAGGTGCAATGATGGAGCAAAAGATATGACATTGGCAAATGTGATATTGAAGAGACCTAAGTGTAATTCCTTCAAACTATCAAATAAAAGAGATTGTGCCTACTTACTACTTTGATATTATAGTAGAACTAGAGTTGTGACGATGTTACACTGAGTGTTCTAATCTATAAAAAAATTACACCTTCTTTGTACATAATAAAAGTAATGATTTTTGTTGGCATTATATAGATTAAAATGCTTCTAATTTTTTTAATGGAATATTTGGTACAAAAATCTATCTACCTAGTGAATGATATTGCCAAAAAACTTTTTATACTTTGATATGGTATTGTTGAGTTTGAATGAAGGTACATATGTTTAGATAAACATATGACATTCATCTATTTTCATCACAAAATTGAAACTTTTAAAAGTTACTTATAAACAACATTAAAAATAAAGAATTATTCTTGACTCATAAAGAGGGAACTTTTGGGGGTTGGAGACCTCTCAATAAATTAAGTAAATTTTTTTAAAGATACTAATGTAGTTTTAAAAGCTTGTAAGCTTTTGCATTTAGTTAAGTAAGAGCATGTTTTCTAGTATCACAAGTTGTGCTAGTTGCTTTGAGAAATTGGACAAAAAAAATTTGGAAAAAAGAAAAGAAAATGTTGCAAGGTATTGTGTATTAAATTTAAACCAAGTACATAATTGAGGAGGTTCTCCTCATCTCAAAATGTTTTAGTCTAGGATGGCAAGTATTTTGTTTGCTATGACAATTCTATCAATTCAATGAACTCTCCAAGTCCTTTTCTTGTTTGGTCTTTTATCATTCCCTCTTTTTGAGATTTATGTTTGTAAATAAAAAAGTAGGGATGACTTCAAGGTAAGATGAAAAGGTTTGAATAGAAAAAGAATTCATTAAAAGATTGTGGGCTCTTGAAGCTATGTTTGATGGAATGTGAATGAAAAATAGATTTGAACAGGGTGATTTTAGACATTCAAGTTCTCGGTTTCTTATTAAAAGAATTCAATCATGACAAGTTTTCAAATACTTCCTAAAGTAACCACAACTAAAAAAACGCACAAAGAAGCATCTAAATATGATTCTTGTCATTCAATTGTCTTAACTTTTGTTGGATTTTGTTATTGGCAATTGAACAAGGATTTAAGATATTCTAAATAGATTTTTATTAGACACCTTATAGACACCATAAGATCGAACTATAAAAATTTTAAAAATTTATTACAAGTATATTCAAAATTGACACTAGAACCTCATGCTCAGAAGGTTTACATTTTAGTCAAGAATTTATAAGGGTCGAGATTGTAATGAGGCCTTAATTTGGTGTAGTTACTATAGTAGCCAAGGATTACTAATGTGTGAGCATGGAAATGCAAGCATGTGAGCCTTGAGCATATATATATATATATATATATATATATATATATGTATATAAGTAGATATTCTACAACCATTGAAGGTGCTCATAATATAAACACCTATAATTTAAGTATCTATAACACAATAACATTGTAATCATGGACTCCAGGTTTCTATAATATTGACTCCTACAACATAGATAAATAGTCTTCCAAACTCATAGGCTCACATAGCATCATCCCTCCTATAGAAACAATGCAAAACTACGAAATTTGCAGAGCTTTCTATACTATGCAAATTTATTCCATAGTAAAAGGTTGAATGAACATACAACAACAACAACAAAGCAAAAAAACATCTACACAATGTGATGGCACATGCACATGCAAAATTATAGAAGATTATATAACCTACTTGCTGTTATTTGCCCGCTTTTTGTAAGGAGGTGGTTCGCCCAGCTTGTAAGCACTTACGGCACTCTTTGGTGAGAGCTCAGGAAGTGCTCGATGACTCTTTGTTCCTTTCATACTTTTGGTTGATTTTTGACTATGTGCCTGCACAAAAAAAAGTTATATTAATTGGTCCTAAAATCATTATGAATAAAGAGTTTGTTGAAGATAGTTTCACTAATTAACCCTCAAACATTGGGCTCATGACCGTGGGTTGTGAACAGTGCAAGGCTTCACTGTTCACAACTCTACAGAATCCCTCATTTCAAGTTGCCCTACAAGAATTGTTGCAAGGAGAGCATGGATCTCTTACCGTCTTTGTGACTTTTACAAACAATTTTGACGTCCGTGTTGACCTTCAAGGGTTAATATTCATTGCAGAAGCTTGAAGAAAAAATTAAATATACAAGTATATTAGTGGCTAGAAAATAAAGAATATTCTTCATGATAGAGATACTTTGGAGGAGTTAAAATTATAATTTGTTATCATTTTTTCTTATTGATCTTACTATTTTTTTTTGTTCAAGCACTCGAGGATTAAGAATGGTCCTTCCATGCATGGGACACATCTTTTTTGTAGGCAATCACTTCAAATGAGAAGAGAAATATTTGCAAAGTTTATAAAGTGCCGATTGAAGATCTAATAATCAATTTAATTTTGGGAGTTTACATTTCTAGAAATTAATTTTTCAATCAATTTCCCTTGAAATACAAACAAACAGAAATAGAGTCTATCGTAAAGTGGGTGCAATTAGGGACAAGGAGTCAAAGTTTGAGAAAAATACAAGATGAAACTCCTTGAAGCATCATACCCAAACCCCTAAAGGACCGCACTGTATTTTTTGGCTGTATAGAAATTTTGGGCAGGTATCTACAAGCGGAGATTTTCATATTTGGGGCTGAAATTTTAATAGAATGTGGGGGCAAGGAATATCTTTCATATGCACCAAATTTCTTGACATTTGGAAATACTAGTCAAAAGTTATAGCCTAATATGTTACTTATTTTTTTCCAACTGGGCAGTTCGGGCAGATAAAAAAAATCACTTTTTTCAGAAACAAAAATTTGGAATTGATTTTCTAGAGTTTTATATACACAAAAAGCTTTGAATCATTCCATTTTGATCAATGAGTCAAAAGTTATGAGGATTTTTTTGTATGTGGGCAGTTTTGGATTTCCTACTCTAAAATAAGCTTTGAAATCCTTTGTCTTACCCAATTTTCAATAATTTTGGACAAAAATAAAATCTTAAGATGTAGATACATTATTACAACATTTAGACCATTGGGATTGGAAATTTTCAATTCCATATTTAAATTGTAAATAATTTAGTATTTTTAATCATTCTCTACTACTACCTACTTACTATTTTTTTCCTATATGTTGTACTATTCCAAATGATCTGAAATTTTTCAAGCATGTGGTCAACTTGTCTAGGAAAAAAAAATCCAAAGAAGCACAACCATTTAGGTCATTTTTTCATAGAAATGTGAGCTTGTGAAGTGCAGCTGCCCTGCTTTTCGCAGGGTCAAAAAAATGATTTTAATTAATTTGAATGCTTATATCTTGCAATCCACCTAGTGGAAATGTCTGAAATTCTTACCACATGTTTTTGATACTATATAATACAAGATCCTAAGGTTAGATATGTCAAAAAAAGTTTTTTTTTTAAATTTTGGTACTTGTACTAGAAATGGCAATTTGGGAGCATTTTGGGTGAAAGTATAGTGACGGTCCTTTAAGGGTTAATGGAGTTTGGTGTTGTGTTTCTTTTGTACTATTCTTAGTTAATCCTTTTTTCTAACACCCCTTCTACGAATTGGGGTTCACTTTACAATGAATTATAATATTGGCATCTAATTCAAGTCGTTTCATAATTTTTTGAAGCTTCATGGAATTTTGAAGCAGAAACACAGCGGGACACACTAAAAGCATCCACCTTTTCAAATATACACAATTTGTACACTGTTGGTACAATGGAAAAGCAAAATGTACCTTTGCATTAGAAGACGCTTTTAGAGTGTGGGCACTACTACCTTTACGGACCTCCTACTTTTTCGTAGTAATTTGATTTTGTGGTGAGGGGCTCCGTGATCGTACCTTTGGAGTCTGCAATCGTTGACTGCTCTTGAAATTAGGGTTTGCACCCGCTGCCGGCAGCTTGGGAGAAAGCATTGAAATGTTGTAGCTGTTGCTTTTGATGGGCGGGAGAGCATGCCCAAACTCCATGCCGGCCTCCATCTCGCCCGTGGTGGTGTTGTCCCGTTGGGTGGGACCCGCCTCGGGGGCCACGTAGTTGGAGATTGCGGATCCGACCGACGGGTATGTCCCTGGACTATGCACGTCTGCGAAAGTGGAGGCTGGGGTCGAGTCTCCCTCTCGAAACACGTCTCTCTCATCCTGCATTGATATTAATAGTTTCATGTAAAATTACGTATCGTGAAATGCACGAGCACCCTTCATTTTTCAATCACTACTTAATCCTAACCCTAAAAAGGATGTTGTGGACATTGAGGGTGTTCAATGAATGACAAAGAATCCTTCTATACAGGATAAAGTAAAGATATTCATCCTTGGAATCTTGTATGAAAAGGGGAGGTTTTGTACAATAGCTTGAATGACCTTTGATGAGTGCTTTGGTTTTCTTTTTGTTCTCAAATGATTCACATTATATCAAAAAAGGATGATTTCCAAGGTGATCATCTTGTCCTTCTAAGGTTAAACCAGTAGTACAATCATAGTAACATTTGTAGCAATGCCTTGTTGCTTACGAAACATCTTATTCATTTTTGTTTATTTGTAAGAACCAAATTTTAAAGTCAAGAAAGAGTACTTCCAAATACACGATGAAAATGTGTAAGAATGATACATGAAAACCAAATGAATGAAAAAAAATTGAATGAAATTGTCATAGAGAGTTGTGTCATTGTGCATAATTTTATATAATAGATTTGTTGCAACTAACTAGGCAACTAGTAAGTTATCACATAGTTGCACTTATATGTTAAACCAACAATTTTGAATTGCCCTATTGGAACCTTGCATGTGTTAAAGTCCTAAGTTTTTTGAGCTTTGAGCATTGGAACAATCATCGTGAATTTGTATAAGGTAGGAGGTCCATAAAGCACCCATTTAAGAGTTGAAACTAAATTGGAAGAGGTGAAATTTCTTGAAATATTTTTCAGTAAATTTTACTTGAAAGACAAATGGAATTGGCATCTAACAAAAATTGTTTTATATTTTCTGGAGCTTTGTGGAATTAGTAAGAATTTTTTGAAGTTGAAATGCAGTGATCACTAAAAGCATACACCTCTTGAAATGGAAATCTTTTCAACTAACTTAACATCTACTAACATCAATTGTTTATGTCCAAATCAAGCAATCCAAACCCACATAATTTTGCTGATTCAAAGAGCATTTTTTTCTTGTTTCAATTTCAACACTTTCAAACATGTCATTTTAAACAAATACTAGACAATGTAAGAGAGAGGGAAATGTGTGCATGATGAATCATAGGAATGCTTGTCATGTTCTAGGTTTTCATTGTAAATGTCGGATGAAAGAATTGGATGAGATTTTTCAAGGATGAAAGCATGACAAATTTTGTGATAGGAGTCATGACACTTCGTACTTAATATAATACTTGCTCATTCACATTTATTGCACCAATTCTATATCAGAGGCAAGATACTTAGGGTCCACATACTACTTGCTTCACTATAAGAAATCAGAGTTTTTCAATGTCTAAGTTGACGGATTTTAGTTGACGTGAAATTTAACAACCCTTGTTTTTATGTCAACAATGACGTTCAATGTAAAATCTTGATGTTACATTGAACGTTATTGTTGACATAAAAACAAGGGTTGTTAAATTCAACATCAACTAAAATCCGTCAACTTAGACATTGATTGTTACATTAAACATCATCTAAAACATGATTTTCTTACAATGCTTACATGTGCAGCGATCATGAGTGATGGTTGAGACAATTGGATGATATTTTCTTAAGATGAAAAAGTGAGATTTTGTGAGAGGGTCATGACACTATGTACTTAATATACTAGATGGCCAAGTAATAGAATATATTTATTGTGCTAGTGAATGCGCCCTCCAAGGTGCATTCACTAGCACTAAGAGCAATTCTCCACCATTCCCACATCGTTCCCATGGTACAATCGGCCCATGTTGCTCATTCTGCATTGAAATTTTTTCTAGAAAATGCCTGAACATTAAGAAAAATTTCAAGCCTAAGTAAGGCTATGAGTTTTGGAAGCAATGGTGCAATTATAGGAAAAAAATTTACTTTTTATTTGGAAGTCGATGTGGCACTATTACTGCCACATCAATGTCACGTCATATTGACAATTTTTTTCAATTTTTTTTTTCAATTTTTCAATTTTTTTCAATTTTTTTGTATCTGCACTTTGGGGGTGCTGAAAATCAGAACTTAACAGCCCTCTGCACACCTCAGAATTCCTATAATGTGGGCGGGGACTACTCTTAAACATTTTCAACATTAAATTGTTTTCAACATTTGACTCACCTCCTTGGCCGACTTGGAGGTGCTGCTCGCATAATTTGCCGCCGCCGCTGCCGCCGGCTGGAGCTGCACAACACTCGCCATTGACTGCGGAGAACTGCTGTTGCTCTGACCTTGATTTGTGGTGGCTGGAGCCCTTTCGTTGATGCTCACCTTGAAGGCAGCATCTCGCTGCTTTGCATTATCATGCGGCAACACCCTGCTAGGCTAGCCACATCCCCACTTCCCGTGAGCCTCGGGTTGTTTTTTTTAAATAAAAAAATTCATCATGTATTTAATTTGGTCTCATGGTGAGCATAATTTTCCGCTAATGATAAACAACCATATGCCAAAAATAATTTAAACAAAAAGGATCATTATCCAACCAATCCTATATGAAGGTAAGATTTGGCGTAAATTAAGTCGTTTTTGTAAGAAAGTGCAATATGTCGTCTTTTGAATGGTGTGAGTTGACATGGACCTTTGAGAATTTGAAATGGAAATTTCTATTTCAGCACCTAAGTGCCAAATTAGACCTTCACGTATGATATGTCAATTTGGGGATCATTCATGTTATTTACAAGCGGGCCGATTGACTTGTGTGGAACTAACCGAGGAGATGGCCGTACGCTATGACTTCGGTTTGCATTGTGAAATGCTTGTTGCAACTTGTCTTTCTCTCTCAACTCTTTGAAGTAGATGTGCCTCAACGCTTGTCGAGCAGACAATCTGCACACACAATTATATTAAGTGAAAAGTTGTTGTGTTGTTAGTGCATCTTGGTTCAAGTCTTTTATTCTAAAGTACGGGCACCCAAAGTCACTACTTTTGTTACTTAAAAAAAAAACTTATTTTTTGTTATGAAACTAGTCAAATAATTTTCATATGCTATTGTTAACAAATGAAAATAGCTTCCAGTGCATCAAAGAAGAGGCATTATCACAGCAAAAGTCACAAACTAAAGGTCAAAATTTTATTGATTGATGTTCTAGAGTTTCTTCTCCAATCAACAATAGATAAGGTAAACGGCTACCCGATTTAGACCAAGTGTACATCTTATGTGAGCTATATTATATTAGTGGTGTACATTCAATTTCTAAAATGTACACCACTAAAATAATTTAGCCCTCAAGGGATTTGCTCCCATTTGGTTTGGAATGAGATAGTTTACCTTAAATATTGATTGATTACAAAATGTAAAGCAACTCAACATCTAATCAAAATAATGGTGCTTTTGGACCTTGACAATTTGGGGTGTCCCTACCTTAGAAAGTAACCTTTAAAAGAGAGTAATTTAAAGGAAGAAAAAAGGATTTGCAATGACTTATTTAAGTACCGGTCATCGGGATTGTAAGCCAACAATTTGGTGAGGAGCTCCACACACGAAGGTGAAGCATGTGGGATCAGTCGAGCAATGCCTGTGCCATCCTGCTGGGAAAATTTAAAATCGGCATGTTGCGACCTCCTGAAAAGCAAGGAGCCCACACACACAACATTTGTTATTACAGCTTAACCCCTAAACATCTGGATTCATCTCCAAAATTGACGATTTGAGAAAAAACATTATAAACTACAATTTGGAAGAATATTTTGGAATTGGTATACAAATGAAAGGAGTAGATTTTGATTTTAAAATTCTATCCATATGGTTAGATCTACTAATGCTATCACCAATCCTTTTCTATAAATTTTGAAAAGAAAATTTCAGAATTCCTTCTAAATTCAATTACAAGTAAAATATTATCATTTTTTGAGTAAAACTTGTTGGAATGGATTTTAAATAAGGTTCTCTTCATATGGTGATTTTTTTAAATTTTTGTGACCTTTACATCTTTGACCTCATTTTTGCACATCTAGTTTTGAACTAAAAGTCAATGCAAACTGACCACTTGATATACTTCCACATTTGTAATTTTAGAAATGTATATATTCTAGTAACACCAAATCCAACAGATGGATAGGACAACAACTTGATAAAGTATCACCAAAAATTAGGATGACTTTCATCCAAGCAAGAATGAGACATAAACAAGGATCTCAATCTATTCATTGTCCAGAAAATGGACGTCGGAGCGCTCCAGGGTTAATATTTGTACAATTTGTCCTGTTTTGGAGCAAATTGATTGATTGAATGTCAATTTCGTTAAATTAGAGATATTCCACAAGCCAAAAATTGTGACATATATCTTCACAAAGGTCTCAATTTAGGCCCAAAACTAGGACAGGTGTGGACTTTTGATTCAAGTTGGCCGGCCCCCCGATCTGAACCATGTCGAACTAAACGTATCAGAGTATTGCCTATGTAACAAAATTGATGACGTTATTGACATCCTTCCTTTGGGGTCCTCATTGTTAGAAAAAAAGAAGGTTATTACAAGCCTTAACCTTTTCATCTTCTCCAACAACTGCTGAGGTGGTGTTCCAAGGATCTTATGGATCTTTTGTATTTGGTCGAGCTCATTGTTGCCTAAAATTTCCGCCCAAATTCACATTGTTAGAGTCTAAAAGGTATGTTCTCACTTGGTATTAAAAAGTGTTGTTACTGAGGGTCTTAGGAACGAATTTAGGCCTACTAATGAACCAGATTCACATTGCAAACATCATCCATATCACCAAGTGCAAACATACCTTTTTAAGTTCATGTATGTTGAACTTAAAAGGTATGTTTACACTTGTGGAGTCACAACAAGCTTGCAATTTAAAAGTTTGTCCTCGTTTTACCATAGCTTATACTCATATATTTATGAAACCTGATGATTTACAATCTCAATTTCTTAATGCAGGCAACGAGATTCGTTGCTTATTTTGAAGACCTGCAGGCAGTGGAAATGTCGAACCTGGGAAGAGAGGGAAGAGGCTGACAATCTCAAAGAAGACGCATCCCACACCCCACATGTCCATCTTGTAGTTGTAGTAACCATCAGTTAGCAAGCACTCGGGTGCTCGGTACCTAAACCCATCGAAGAATATCAATTTCTTTAGGTAAATTATGAACAAGTGTGATTTTAGAATGCTTATCATGGAGCTAAATTCATACGATTTTCAATAAAAACTATATAAAATATTTAGCAATTGAATAAAACTGTGTAGTTATAATGTGGACGCCCCTCGCTTTGACGCAATCAAAAGGTATATCTTGTAAGGTGGGTACTATCCAAACCACTAGTTTCAGCTATTGTACCTAGCTGGATGCTATTATTCAATTCGACACATTTTCACATTTTCTTGTTGGCAAGTAAAAGAAGGTTCCAAAGCACCAAAGAACACATCATTTGGATATGATATGCAAAAGTTATGAAGAGCCAAAATTTGTTTTGGTAGGTGTTCTGAAATCGTTTTTTCAACATAGGTAACATATTGAATTTGGAGATGTACACATAGTGATGGTGGTGGGTTTGGGGAGGGTGTAATTTTAGGTGTATCCACCTTAGTCCCAAACTTTTGTACATCACCATGTGCAACAAAAGACGAGCATTTGTAAAGTCAAGATGGGCAAGGAAATACTACAATTGTTTAGGGCTGAATTTTGTTTCTGATCGTGAGGAAGTAAAGAGTATGTTTGGATGTTGAGCCTCAAAGTAAAATCAAAAGAAGTTTAGAAGATAAGGTGGGCACACCCTAAACCACACCCTGCCTAAAACCACCATCATCACTTTGTGTACATCTCCAAAATCAAATATATATGTATTTTGAAGAAGTTAATGATTTCAGAACATCTACCAGAAAAACTTTGACCCTTTGTAACTTCTGCATATGGTATCCAAATGTCGTGTTTTTTGGTGCGTTGGAAACCTCCTCTTACTTGCCATCAAGAAAATATGGAAAATTTGACCAGTCTAATAATATGGTAGACACGGAATACATCAGAAGAATGTGTAGTAGAGAACATTACCAGCGTGTGGAGATGTACTCTGTGTACGGTTGCTTTGAATATACGCCCCGACAACTTCCAAAGTCCGCAAGCTATGCATACCATCTTCCCACTTTCAGCATATTAAGCTCTTGGAAGCTTCAAGAAGAACCACAAATTTAAACCCACAAATTCTAATTTATGCTTGCCTCAATTTGCAAGATTTTTTGAATTTGTGGCACCACAAATCAAATTAATGCACGTGTAAAGTAGATTGTACCTTGAGCACTTCTTCCATGATAAGTATGTTTTCTGGCTTTATGTCGCGGTGAAATATGCCATTCCTGTGCATATGGTCCATTGCTGCATGCACAACCACGAACAGGAGTGTGTCATGCCAAACACATTTTGGTCCATATCTATCTTGTAGGATGTCTATCAAATGGTGTCCAATGGTGTTGTGTTGAACATGTGTCTAATATGTTAAATATGTTTGTAGAGTATTTTCAAATATTTTAGATATATTTAAAAAAATCTACCTATTAGACAGAGGGGGGTCTAATAGACGTTATGAACTTCATGATAGACATTGTGTCATGATGTTTGACAACCTAAGTCTATCGTCAAGGTCCCGTTCCACCACTAAGGTAACAGGTCCATAAATCGACCATTTAAGATCTGGAACTGATTTTGGGGGAGGTGAAACTTTTTGAAATATTTTTCAGTAAATTATCCTTGAAAGACAAGTGGAATTGGCATCTAACCCAAGTTGTTTCATATTTTTTGGATCTTTGTAGAATTAGATATGAATTTTTGAAGTTCAGATGCAGTGAGTTCTAAAGTCGCCCACCTCCTGAAATGTACACTAATTGTACATTGCAGATACCATGGAAAAAAAACATGTACAAATAGTGTACATTTCAGGAGGTGGACGATTGTAGAGCCTGAGCGCTTTATGGACCTGTTACCTTAATGAACTAAACACACGCAAGTAATTGCAGAAGTTGGAGCATGAAAAAAACCTTTCATGAGCTGATACATGTAACTTTTGATGCGGTCCTCGGCCACGTAATTTCGGCGTCCTCGAATGAGCTCGTATATGTTCATGTCCATCAGCTCGAAGACTAGTGCAAGTCTCCCAGTTGGCTGGTCGCTGCAAAAAGTCCCGGCAAAGTTTTGAGAGTCATATTTCTTATTCAATCACAAGGTAGTTGCGATCTAACATACATCCAAAAGGACAATTGTGCCATACCAAATTCAAGAATAGGGTGGGAATTTATAGCTCAAAATTTTGAAAAACTAAACTCACAAGCTTTTCAACTCAAAAATGGTGCAAGCACTCTATAAGGTAAAGTCAATTTCTTTCAATTTGGTAGTATTCCGCTACTTCGGCACTTTTTTTAATATGAAATATAAATCTATACATGCATGTCCTAATTATTAGAGCTTTTTGTAGATGTATGTTATTATATTTGGCCCCCGAAATGGTGCCAATTCAACGGAAATGACGATAAGTGTCCTATGAAATATCAAATGGGTTTGCCAGAAAAAGCTTCTTGTTTATGCCATTGAAAGAAAATTTGTAGATTCCCACTTCATGAAAGAAAGCCTTATGTCTATTATCCGAGGTCATATGCCCAAACAACAAATACACACTTGAAGTAGATATACAATCATTTTTTGAACACGTAATTTAAGACCAATGTTAAGGGCCGGTTTCCATGTGAAATCAAGGCCCGTGAAGCCCACTGAAATGGGGACTCTACAAATACCCAAATTTATCCCATTTCACCGTCAATCAGTGGACCCAACTCCACATGGGAGGGAAGCCTTTGAAACTTACTACAGGACTTCGAGAAGTTTGACAACATTGGGATGAGGGGAGAGCCTCTGCAACGCCTGAATCTCCCGCAAGCTGGTCACCTGGCCACATGTTTCATTCACGGGGAGTTCAAGAATTTTTATGATAGAATTTGTTGGGACAAGGTAGTGTACTCTTATAAGCGACCTTTTCAGAGCTGGTTGCATTTTTTTTTTGGGGGGGGGGCAATTAAACTCTTTGAAACAATTTTCTGAGGAAGAAAAAATGGAATTGGCTTCTAACCCAAGTCGTTTCGTATTTTTTGGACCTTTGTGGAAATAGTTACGAATTTTCTTAGTGGTCACTAAAAAGCGACCGCCTCCTGAAATGTACACTTGGGGTACAATGAAGAAAGCAAAAATGTATTTTTGTGTGTGTTAGAGCAGGGTTGCTTTTAGAGCACCCTACCTTAGATCTACAAATTATGCCACATGGGTATGCATATCTGGTGTGGCACACAGATATTAGAACAATCAAATTCGTGGATATATTGGAATTAACTCTTAAAGGATGTTGAGGGTGAAAAAGTGGCCGATGGATGACTTGATTTGTTGATTGTAGAAACAAAGAATGCACCTATCGGTTCAATAATCCAAGCATTTTTGGTGACTACCTTGGTTATGAGGGTTGTGTCCTTTAAAGGTTAAATTAGGTGATGCATTTTCCGATATCAATGCTCACAACTTGGTTCTATAAGGTAAACTATCAGTACCCCGTTACGGACATAATGGGAGCAAAATCCATTGTGGGCTGAATTATGTTAGTAGTGTACATTTCAAAACCTAAATGTACATCACCGTTACATATGTAATCCATGTGATTTCAAGGGAAAAGTTTGATTTCCAGCACAGTCACCTGGTCTATGCTGTTGAAGTTGCTCTTCATACACTTGATGGCAACATACTTGCTTGTCTTGATACATTGTGCTTTTAAAACCTCTGAGAATGTGCCCTCGCCTTTTTTGGCTAGCATGCGATACTCTGTTTAGGAGACACCATCCACACGGACCCCAAAGAATTGAGTGAGGAAGTTTTATAATGAAAATTTATTTGGGTTTATACAAATGATTTCATAAAAAAAAAACTACATTTATTTTATTATACCATGTATTTGGGGAGAAACTTCTAAGTAGTTAATACTTATTGTATCATAATAAATGGAAATAAATCAGATTTAAGCATGTTGACAACAATATGAAAGTTAGGGTTAGGGTTTAATTAGGTCATTTACGCTTACCTTGATATTGTGTTGTAATCATGTGCATTCTCAAAATTTTGAATGATATTAAGTTTATTGTATTGGGAATGATTAATATCAATGTTCAATTTAATAACTTTTAGTCATAAAAATAAAACAAAAGATAAAAATTGACAATCTTGTGTTGACAAATTGACAAAAATTTGATAAAATTGACAATATGTTTCTACAAAATCATATATGTTCTATGAAATCCTTTCAAAGTAGTGGTAATATCTAAATTGCAAAAAACTTTGACAAACATCGTCAAGTATTATTTTCATACCAATGAAAAAATATGAGACAAATTTCAGTCATTGAGAAGAAGATTCAAACCAAATTTCTAATTTAAATGCTTAACAATCATTTGTATGTTTGACTATCATCAGTCCAAAAAGTTGGAGGTCTTTTATAATTACTGTGCATTGTGATTTTGCTTGAATAAAGGAGATTTTTTATGCCCAATTGAGGCTCTTGAGGGCTTGGGAAGAAGTTCGAGGAAAATCAGCCTAGACATGGCGTTGTATACACACCGCTCTCTCACATCCCCAACTCGTTCTTTTTGTACACATATATGTCATAGCCTATTCTTTTGCCTCATTTTCCTTATCTTGAAAGAATTCCAAACCCTAAACAAAAACAACGTAGTTATTGTAAACAAAATTTAAAAGGCTATAGAAAATGCAAATATATTGAGCAATTTTATTGAAATTCGTGAACATCCCTTCATTTTAAACAAACAAAATCCAAACTTCATCATTTGGCATACTTATAGTTTCCGATCTTTAAAATAAATCTACAAATCAATAATCCATGAACTAATTTTTGACAATGTGCTCTAATATCCATAATACTCTATTTTGCTAGCCCCCACAAACCTTGCAATGCTTAGTGTTGCAAAATTACACCACTTTCCACCTTTCAAAAATCCCCTTAGAATTGCATGAATCACTTTATTTATCTTTGCAAATCAAACATAAATTAAAATCACTAATGTCTTGAATGCTCATAGTCATAGTGAGGTTCATAGTAATTGAACTTGTACTTTGTACAACAATAGATTAAGTAGATTTGTAAGTTTTTGTTTGAAATGAAATTTGTGAAGAGATCTCTAAACTCAACATACAAAGCCATATGGATACTTGGTAGAATGTGTCAAACATTGACAAAGAGGAGAAAAGCTATTCCTTAAATCAATCACATTACTTAGAAGTTGATCATTTCAATTACAAATATGAAAGGACTCTAGGGTTACAAAATGCATTGCTAAAGTGAACACAAAATATACTTTTCTTTCAAAAATAATATTTTCTAAAACTTAAGTATTCAAAATGGCATCACATCATAATATGTAATTGAGTAATTTGTAGAAGAAACATGGAAGAAACAAATGGAATTATATAGAAAAAGGTTTGGAAAAGGAAGGGTGGGGACTTTGGAGTATGGCTCTCGGAAGTATTACAAAGCGGTTAAGCTTTAAGATTCTTCTTCTAAAATGAACATTATTTAGTAAGAAAAATTGGTAAGTAGAATGGTTAGTAATTATATTTGAAATTTGACTTCTAAAATTAGATCACATAAAATAATTAAATGCCCATGTTGAATATTATATTTAAAAAATAAATAATCTATTTGAACTATTAATTAAAAATAGATAAATTTAAAAAAATTAGTGATATTTTTTAATTTAAATACACCATGTATCAATATTTGTTTGTTGTTAAGTTTGTATAACTAAAGTGGCTTTGTATGGAATTTCTACATATCATTATATTTTACAATAACCTTCCTAATATGGTTAGTTGATAGTGTCATGATCGTTTAAACCAAAACTAATATTAGATTTCTCTACTTCTAAATTTGATACATTGAAGGTTGGTCAGGGTAGTGAAAACAATTTTGCACAAAATTAACTACCACTTATGTTTCCATGAAAACATTTAATGTTTATTCTCATAGTTATCCAAAATAGGTGATGCATAATTTTGATGGAAGTAAGAACAAAAATTATTCATATTTCACTCTCCACTTCTTTTGCATGGATTGCTAAGTACCCTCTATGTTGTTATTTCCTTAAAACTAAAATAAACCTAGCTTATGTTTTATATTTATTAAAGAAAAAATTACCATAGCTTCTATTTCATTTTGAAACACTTTCATGCTCATATGATTGATACACATTTTTCACTACTTCTAAGATACAATTTTGGCTTCCAAGTTGTTATTTGTTATGAATTAATCCCTAAAAATTTGAATTTGTCCTAATATTTTGAACTTTGTTTATTAATATTGATTGGAAGCTCCAAATTATATTTAGATTCTTAGGATTGAAAGTCAACAAAAGTTTTCACGATTTTTTAGATGAATTAAGTTGATTTAACATGCATAAATGAGATCTCAAATCTTGCTCACAACAAAATCATTGCATTTTTACTATACATAGTCAAGGTCCTATCTTGTTTCCAATTATCCATATCCTCAAAAGTATTGATCAATCCTTTAAAGCTTAGTCAAATATAAATAATTTGCTTTTACTCAAGAAATATCTTTGATTTTAGGTGGTATATGTGGTAGATTGATATTTGAATTACATAAGAGGTGAAGAATATAGAATAAACTTGACACAGAATAGGAGTCAATTTTTTACAATTACTTTGTAGTCCTCCACTTTGTATGAACACTTTAACGTCCTACATACTAGATGTTGCGGATGAACAATAAAGATGTTGTCAATGATTTAGGACCTTTAGATAATTTCAAAAAGGTATGTAGGATGGAAAAGAACATTTTTTCATCCACTTTGTTTTTGGAAGTTGCTTGAGTGCATTTCAAGTGAATAATATTGAATATTTCCTCACTATTGCATTGTTAATTTTTCAAAAGAAGAAGATGTTTAATTATCCTTGAATCATCCTTGTAGTGTATTTTGAATACATCTTGCTTTATACTCTTTATAAAAAATTTCATCCATAAAAATGGTATTCTTTGAATTTGAGCTCAACTAATGAAGTAAAGTTTATCAAGTTTAGTTTCTATTCCAATTGGATAATTTGAAATTTTCTTAAAATTCAATATTTTATTGCAATTTAAACTCTGGGCCACAAACATGGTTTGATGAATTTATAATTCTTTAATGACACGGTAATATTGATTTATTCCATAATGTTATACACACAATAAATGCTTGTGGTGAAAATTTTAGATTTTTTTAGCATTTTTTGTATTTGATATGAGTTTTCTTCACTTCTTATTAAAGAATTGACAATAATTTTCAATTTTCACTTAAAGTTTGAAATTTGAAGACTCACAAAAGACATGCAATTCCATCTCTAAAAAGTAAATAGAATAAAATTTCATTCATATATAGTTGCAAAATGGCAACAAACACATTGAAAGATTGAAAGGCTTGATTTTGTAGTCACAGGCCCATCTTTTTAAAGTTAACAACTTTGCGATGGAATTGAAATACAATAATTTCAATAGTGAGATTGTTCTACCAAACAAATTAAACCTTGTGGAATTGGCATCTTTTTTGAAAAATTGCTAATATTAAATTAAAAAATGAACCCAATATGATATTTTCTCTATTGTTGCCCTCAAAACAAGAAGCTTTATTACTTTTACATCACTGAGGCCCAATTTAGACTAAGACGGACAATACCATTGGACAAGGTGTAGAGCAATTTTATTGGCGAAAGATCAGATTTTGTCTATTAGGGCATTTCCACCAAAATGGATGTTCACTTGAAGTAGCGCCATGTTATCACTCACTTCTGCCAAAACTCAAGATGAAGCCATAGTTGTAGTAGACAAGTTTAGGGTCATATTGGGAGGTGATCCATCACATGAGATTTGAGACCTCCAAGAGATTGTTTTAGAATTGTTCCCTTTGTTGTGAACCTTTGCAGTGCTACCAAACTACTAAATAATAATAAAATTAATAAAAGATAAAAATTAAAAAAAAATTAAAAAAATTAAAAAATTAAAAAATTATTTATTTATTATTTAAAATATTAAATATTAATATTTGACGTGGCCATCTCTCAACCATGTTAGACTATTGATTTGGTGTTGTTCCTATGTTCTCTATAGTTTGGGAACTCACGATCTTCTATGAGTCCTTAAAAATCTTGTAATGATTTTGTTCGATGGACAAAACGGGTTTGTTCAAGAAAAAAGGAGTTGTGAAGGAGCTTCCATGGAACAATAATGCAACTACAAAGGAACTTTCACAAATATAATTCAACTAGGGGTCAGGTTCTTAATGTGAAGTCATGTATGGGATGACAAAATCCATCATGACATGGCAATTTCCCTCCAAACCAAGGTAGACAAAGAAGTGCATTAAGGATTTCGTCCACTACCACTAGACATCTCAGTCTAAACCAAGCATAATCCAAATATAATGAATCAAAATTCTCCATGTCAAGAAAAAATAATCTATAAGCAAAAGGATATTTTTTAATTCTAGGTTTTTCCTTTTTATGCTACTCAATAAAATCCATTTTACACTTAAGAGGGCCTAAATTTTTCTTCAAGGTACCAATTGAAATAAAAAATTTATTCCCAAAAAGCTAATGTATTTTTTAATCTTTAGATTTTTTTAAAAATCACATCAAAAATTGGAATAATAGGATTTAACTTGAACTTGTACTTGTTCCCCAAGGGATCATGAAATTTAGCACGTTTATCATTAAAATATTAGAAATTTTTTGTGGAGTCTTTTTGGTAGTCAAAAGGGGATTCTAGATTCTCTTAACCCCTATAGTCCCATTGCCCCCTTGTGGGAAAAATTGAGTTCCTATGGGCTGAAATTTTATCTTAATTATTTGAAACTGTTTTTGAAGATAGAAAATCTGATAAGCTTTGTGGGAATATAATTTTCATTTCAATCGTTGCCCGGAAGCAAAAGTTATACCACAAAAAGCCCAAATTTTAATTTGGCGGGCAGAAAAATAAATCTACAAAAAACTTAAAATTATATTTTTCAATTTTTTTCCTTGTAGATCATATTTTTGTCTTTATGTGAAGCTTTGATTCATTCCATTTTGATTAGTGATGTGAAAGTTATGAACAATCTTGTCTTTTGGGCAATCTACACATCTTCTTGAAAAAATAACTTATAGGATTCATTTTGGAATGCAATTTTCAAATTTTTTCAATTTTTTTTTTTGAAAAGGTTAAGTTTTCTTGCTAGAACAATCTCACCATTGGGATTATTGTATTTCAATCCCATCTAAGAGCTATTAACAATTTAGTTTTTCTTTCAATCTTGAACCTACTTCTACTTGGTAATTTTTTTTAAGTATGAAAATCAAGTTTTTATTTTTTGAATTTTTTTTCCTAGACTCCCAACTCAATTTTTCAACACATTAAATTTTAAATTCAAATTCCACGGTGCAAATTTTTTCCACAAATAGTGGTCAAAGTCATCTGAAACTACAATCCAGTGTTCAAAAAAACTTGTTTTGTCAACTTTGAATGCTCATATCTCTCAATCTGTACGGTCAAACTTCATGAAATTCTTACCACATAATTTCAACAAGTAAAGTTCAAGAACAAATGGTTCAATTCCCCAAAAAATATATATTTTTTTGGACAAACACAGTAGAAATGGCTGTTTTGAGTGTTTTTTGATAGAAAAATGACCTTGGGCCTTTCGGGATTAAAATGCATTTTCAGAACATTGTATAAATAAACTATGAATTTTCAAAGTACTAAAAATATGTGTTTCCAAAGTCAACTATAGACTCTCATGAATAGTGGGAGTACATTTTAAGCAAGAATCTAAAGTGATCGATTTTAGAAAGTAGTTGAAATTAGGTGTAGTTATCTTATTGAAATTCATCAAGGTTTTCTCTGTGAATTCTTGTATGAGTTATGCATGGAACCATACTATTTTTGTGTGCATTGGACACTTTGCAGGATCACTATAAATTTTGAGGTATAGAACTTGTTAGCCAATAGATTCAATAAGTCTCACATTTTTTTTTTCCATCATTGAAAAATCCTTCCTAACTCCACCTTCAATTTCACATATTTTTCCAATACATCTTTCAAGTGATGAATTTTGCATTCCCAAGTTTCTATTGGACATAATTATATGTCCTCTAGACCACTTAGGATTTAATCATTAACCTTTTAAGGCTCAAAAGTAATTTTAATTTCAAAATTTTCAAGATGTATTATAAAATGCAACTTAGAATAATAATTTAATGATGATGGTCAAATAATATGAGTAAAATAAGATCATATCCATACAATCAAATCAAATAGTATACTAATCAATTTAAAAAAAATTAAATTTGATGCCTAAAATTTGTTTTATAATCAATTGTAGATTGAGTACTTGTGATCTTTGTAGGAATTTTTTCCTTTAAACTCAAAATGATAAGTTCTAATTATAGTGATTTTTGAAGATTAATTTTTTTTCATTCAAGTCATTTTTGAAGGGTCATTTTTTGAATATAATAAGTTATTTTTGAGGTCAATTTTTTGCATTATAGAATATTTACTAAGCAAAGTCTTCAGGACCTATGTCGTACCAATGTTAAAGAAATAACACAAGAATCTTAAAAAAGAAATTGATGAAAAAATGCATTTTGTGTGCTTGGGATGTGTTTGTATTCATCCATTGTTCAAAATTTGAATATTTTGGTTTGTAAGGGGTGAAACGGATAGAACTTATGACTATATGGTCAAACTTCAGAATCCTCTTACTTTGTATGGTCCAATTTGAGGCTCAACTTGCATGAAGTTTTTTATTTTTATTTTTCAGAGATGAAATTGCATGTCTTTAATAAGACCTAAAAATTTCAGATTTTTTTATAAAAATTTGAAATTATAGTGAATTTTTGAATGAAAAGTGAAAAAATTGTATTACATACAAATTAAAATTAAAATTATATAAATTTTTTACAATGAAGGACATATAATAGTATAGAATACCATGATAAAAAGAAAATTTCTATGTCATTTTATAATTAGAAAATCAATAGAACGTGGTAATAGGCCCAAAATACAAATGACAATAAATATTGAATTTTAGGAATTTTCTCAAATTTAAATTGGAGTAGAAGTTGGACTTAATAAGCTTAAATTCATTGGTGGAATTCAATTTCAAAAAATATATTTTTCATGGCTAAAATCCAGATCAAGAGTAAAAGAAGGACGAATTGCCAAATACACTAGAAAGGCATCTACTGTGATTCATGGATTTAGCTACTTTTGCTTTACAAAATTTTGTAGTTCTTCATTAAGGGGGCTTTCTACCACCAAGTGCTACATTCATATGCAAGGAAGTCTTACAAAAAGAATTTGGATGAAAGTCAACTATTTTTTGAGTAAAAAGAAACAATGTTTGACCATCTATCAGCCACTTTCTAGTTTTGTCATCCTTTTAGGGTTAATGTGGGAAACGGAAACCCCTTCCCATGGGGAAATATTTTTCAAAGAGGGAATGCTAAGACAAATTTAATCTACTTAGGATATGTTTACACTTGGTGTTAAGGTGATGTTTGTAATGTAAATTTGATCTAGAAATAGGTCTAAATTTGTTCCCATGACCCTTAGTAACAATACTCTTCAATACGAAATGAGAAAAAACCTTTACTTTTCTGTAAAACCATTATTACGTAATTTTTTTTACAAAAATTAAACTTAAATTTTTGGAAAATACCTCATAAAAATATGATTTTTCGATCACGGCAGTAGGGCTATCCGCGGTTTAAGGGTCACCAACAGAAACAGCGACCCGACCCGACCCGTCGAAACCCCGGGCGAGGAAGCGAATGGCATTTTTCATCATCGTCTTGTTCCAGCGTTGCCTCCAGCTCTGTTCCCTTTTATGATTATTGTCTCTGTTTTCCAAGCTCTGTTAGGGTTTTCCTTTTCCCGATGCCCTCTGCTTCGCTTTCCGATCTCCTCCTCCTCGTAGTAGTTGTGCCTTCGCCCCCTTCCTCTCTGCCTCTCTCATGGGCAAGCGACGCGACCGGCGCCATGCCGTGCTCGGCGGTGGTGGCCGCCGAATGAAATTGGACCTCCGCAACGACGACGAGGTCGCGACGGCTGAAGGTTCGTGCCCTTCTTCCTTCCCTTGTGCTTCCTGCTCGGCCTTGGCTTCAATTCCATTCCTTGGAGGTTGAACGATCCGAATTTTAGTGTTGGATCTTGCTCTGCTCGTAATTGGAATGATTTTTTGGTTAGTTGTTTGCTTTTGTTTAAGCCCGGTAGCTGCTCGCCGAATTTTACTAGTTTTCTCGTTTTTTTGGATGTATTTGGATCTTAGCTCTTAAATCGCTTTAGTGACGTAATTTCTTTTCCGAGGGAATCGTGCTCAATTACGTGCTTTGTTGTCTACATTTTCACTTTCGCAATGTTTTGATTCATGGTCGCATGCTGCGATTTTGTGTAATTTTGCGAGTTTTACAGTGTGCCATGTGTTATCGTTTTGGTTAGGATTTTTTGTGTTTGTTGAAGCTCGGTAAGCTGCTGCATTTGCTGGTGTATGCGATTTTTTTATTAGTGTGCTCGGCTAAACTACTTTCAAAAGTTGATGTAGTTGGATTTTAGCCCTGGAACCGCTTTAGTTACCTACTTTCTTTTCGGACGGAAGTGTGTAGAAGTCTCTTTCGTTGTTGAAGTCTAGTTTCTTCATTTCGGAATGTTTTGGCTTCATGATTACGTGTTGCGATTTTATATTATTTTATTGGATTTTAGAGTATATAAGTGATTATTGAGAGGTCGCGGCTTTACATTGTCGTTGTTGGAATCATGCATCTCTTTTTTGGAGAAACGCGTCGTGTCTGAAATTCTCCTTTGACATAGTTAATCTGAGTTTTCACGTCGTGCTAGCTGGTGGTGGTAGTTTATCAAGGTTGAACGAAAGAGAGGATTTCGATTGGCTCAATGTTTGTTATCGTAATAATTATTTGCATTCTAGCATTTTCTGTGTTCCTGATTGGATCTCTGCTAGTTCTTTTTGTTCCCAACACCTTCTCCTTGTGTACTAGGGCTTGGCTATATCTTTAATCTGAAGATCGGGCGGTCTTGCAGAGATGAATATGAATGTCAGTTCGACGGCGGAGGAAGGAGGTGAAAAGACTGGTGTTGAAAGCGATGAAAGACTTTCTCCGCATGCGCTACCAGGTGGGTTCACCGGGCCAGACCTCATGGTGGTCCTGCAATCGACAGTTTTTCTGCCAGGGCATTTTTTTCTCGAGGCATTCTACTTTGTACAAACTTGATTCAGCCGAAAATGGTCTGGAAACTTGAGAGTGAATATGGGGCCTCTAGCTGGCTCCTAGTGCTTTTGTTGGAAGTGGGCCTTCCTCGCACTGGAGGGACTTTGAATCAGATATTGTTGAGGCCTCTTCTTCTTTGTCATTTGTGGTGCCAGCTGGATTGCGCGGGTGGAGATTTGCAGATCGGCAGCACTCGGTTCGTATGTTTCTAGCTTGTTTGGTTTGTCATACCCTCCCCCTTTTCCTATCATCTCTATTGTGGTGTTATGCAACCAAAGGTTAGAGGTCTCTTTAGAGCCTCTCTCCTTTGTGCTAACTTAAATCTAAGGTTGGTGGTGAGTTGAAGTCCCCAAGTAGAAGTGGAAGAGACTCGGGGAACAATTTTTCCTGCATGTTGCGTCTACTTACTCAATTCTCTTTTAAATGTGCAGGCCCTGTGCAGGTGAACCCACTGTCACTTTTGGGTCAATATAGTGATGAAGACGAAGAAGAAGAGAAAGTGCTCGCAAATGGCTCGAGTGGAGGTTTTCCTGCTGTCGCTGTTGCGGGTCAAGTGGATGAGCAGGTACCCTATGCGAGCATTTAATGTGCTGCCTACTGTGAAATAGCTTTCATCAAAGCTAGGACTTATGGCGCAACGCAGTCAGTGTCTTTTTCTCCGGTTGGAGTCTTAACAAGAATAAAATAACATCTGACTTAGTTTGATATTTGTGTTTTTGTATTGAAGGTGGCCAATTTTCTTGCTGACCTAGAAACGAGCGGTCTTTTGAAGGATGAGATTACTCATCATGAAGATGAAACGGAGTCTGAAGATGCCAAACAAGCCAGTCTTCCACAAGGTACAAAGATTTCCGTAACACAGGAGGGTGGATTTGAGGTTTCGGAGTAACGTGTCATGGTTGGATCACGTAGACCCTAAACGTATGTTTGTAAGAATTCCTTTCCTTCTCTGTTTGTTAACATAGTTGCATGCGAGTGCACCTGAACTAATAATATGTATTGATTTTTGCGTTTTCGTTGGACTGGTACCTTTTGCAGAGGTGAACACGAAAGATATAGAAATATTATGCGAGTGGGAATCAGTTTTGCATAAAGAGACTTCTGAGTATTACTACTGGAACAAGGTCACCGGTGAAACAACATGGGAGAAGCCTGCAGCTTATGCAGCTTATGAGAATGAAGTTTTGAAAGGGAGTAATCTTCAAAATGGACTTCAAAAGGACAGCAAGCGTCCACTTGAGGATCCACATTCAGGAAGTGATCCAGCTCACGAGGCCTTGTCTCAGGAGGCTGTTTCTACGATAAATACTGCTGTACAGCAAGAGGCGAAGAATACGGCCTCCGAAGAAAGAGATGTGGTAGACTTCGTTGAAAGTGGTCAGTTGAAGGATGTTGGATCTGAGGCGATGCGTTTAGAGCATGCGGGAAAGCAAGATGCTGGTCGTGACTCTGATGATGAAAAGCAGAGTGATAATCGTTTAGAGACTAATGAGGGTTTTAAAATGATAGACAATCCTTTAGGCGATGCATTAAAGAGCAACCTAGAAATACTGAGCGATCCAGAAGCCACTTCAAGTGCAGCTGTCGTAGAGCATGTCGCCGGAGAATCATGTCAAGTCGAAGCGAGCATGGCATTACACACTGTTGAAAATGGCGAGGGTGCTGAAGACCTTGCAGCCGAATCTTACATTTCTGGAGTTATTGAAGATCATCCTACTGCTGTTGATCGAGCAGATGCTACTGGTTCGGAAAATTCAGATCCGAGGAATATTCCGGAGCAACCGAAGATATACGATTATCATCGCATGTTAGAGCGGGGTGAAGTTCTGGCGCGCAAGTTCAAAACGTTAGCTGGGTAAGGGTTTTGATGCAAGGTTTGAGCGTTTATGTTTGTTACTGACCACAAAAAATTATGTTTATACTGGATGTGGACTTTCACTTCTTGGACGGAATATGGACGGAAGATTCCTGAGTCTGTTTATTTTTTATGTTGCTTATGTTTTTATTGACAAACAGATATGAGTACGTCATATTATCCTTAACTGGAATGTCATTATTTTTAAAACCTCCATGTTAATAATGGTTAGTGGTTTTTGTTTGCAGTGAAGCGTTGCGTTGCTTATCGTTAAAGGTTCGCCTTGCCGTTGAATCAGACGTAAGACTTTCCGACTGCAAAGCCATGGCGATGCATGATTTTGTAGAGGATCGGTTTTGGGAACATATGGACTCTCAAATTACAAGGTTGGAAGCTCTGTTACTCGTTGAAGAAGCTGCGTCGTCATTGGAGGTTACAAGCAGTGTTGCGGATGGGAATCACAAATCGAGACCTGAAGCTGACGTGCATGGAACCCAGGGTACAAAACAACAGCCTGGAGCAGATGTTGAAAGAAGTTTTAAATCTACAACTCAATTAAGAAGTGAAGATGAAGGTATTTATTCGTATGTTTTGGATGAACGTGCTGATTGATGTACAGTATTTATAGTGACTGCGGTGGGATTGCTGTTTTCTTTATATTTCTCACAGTTGTGTGATTCAACGGTTCTCTCTGAATTGTATATAGAATGATATTGAGTTGATTCGGCATGTAATAAGCAATATTTAATTTACTCAGGTGACATTTAATGAATTTTTATCTGCGGACTGTGTTATAGATATGGATGTCGACATGGATTTGGATATGGAACCTGAGGATGAAAACATTGTTAGTACTTCTGCTGCGGCGAGAACTATGGACCATGACGCGCTCGGTGCTTTGCCAGTGTCCGTCCTATATGAGGCTACTGTACCTCAGCCATTGGTGTACATATCTACTCAAACATTACCACCACTCGGCTCTTATGGACATGTAGAATCTCAACCTCCTACTCAATCACTTAACTCATTACCTGAAGCACCTTTATTTCCTAGTGCACCACTATTCCCTAGTGTGGATCCAGTTTTCCCTGCCGTACCGTCCTCTTTTCCTTTGCCCCCAGCTGATTCATGGGTTCCTCCACCTCCTCCGGAAGAAGAATGGGCTCCTCCTCCTTTGCCAGATCAAGAAGCCCCTCCTCCTCCACCTCCCGACGAGGATGAGCTTCCGCTAGCTTCCGCACCAGATACAAGTACTCTAGATCCTCTTTACTCGGCACCTGTGGGGACTTCAACAATTTATTATCCAGGAGGGACCAACCAGTCAAGCCATGAAGTTACTGGTAGTGAAAGACAGGAGGCGGACAGTTCTAGGTTTGGTGCGGCGGATGTTGATACGGCCTCAGTCCATATAAATGGCAATGCTTTGCCTGCTTCGGTGGTGAGCACAGGGGCAGCTGAAACCACCACAAAGAAAAGCAATAGAGGTGAGAACTACTCTTCCGTTTCAAGGTTTTATGTGGACCTTATTTGGGCCGGCCTCTATCTACTGTTCGGCAAGATTTCTGATGTTATTCGTAGTTGTGCTTACTTTTGCATTGGTTGCCCTGCACTAGTTCGTAACAAGAAAAGGTCTCATAGTACGGCAGTTGGAGCATCGATGATGTCAAACAAGAAGGTTTCGTCACTAGTGAACAAGGTATATTCCATACAAATTCATGTTCCTTTAATTGTTCTTTTTGTATCTGTATTTGATATTCTGATTGTCCGCTTGTAGTACTGTATTCCTTCTGGCGTATCGCTGTCTTTGGGTTTTGGAGAAAGCATTTACTCATCTGTTTTGTCATTCTAGTTTGTGATAAGGTTCTGAACTCGTGATGGTATTGTGATGTTGTAGTGGTTAGCAGCACAGGAGGAGCTACATTCTAGCGACGAAGGGGAAGAAGATAAAGATCTATTTGATGTTGAAGCTTTGGAAAAGAAGCGACAGAAAGAAATAGATGAATGGAGACACCAGACTCTTGCTAGTGGTGGAGCTTTAGAGAATGCAAATTTTCAACCTCTTGGGACTTTGGACTGGTATGCCAGACTCGTATTGTGTGGATTTGCTTTTGTCATCAATGAAGCCTGTATTTTTCGTTTATGTTGCAATTGTTTGAGATATCTTCCTTCGCGTTACAAAGTTGGATACTCGATGATCTAACTTACGTTTTGGTTCTCTGGACACCTATGTATCAAATTAATGTGTGTATATATATATATATATATCTCTGTGTGTGTGTGTGTGTGTGTGTGTGTATATATATATATATCTCTCTGTGTGTGTGTGTGTGTGTGTGTCTTTGTTTTTTAACATTGCATGCTCTCAAAGCATTGGAATTAGGTGGTATATACAGTTATTAAAATGTTGGATTTTCGTATCTTCAGGAGAGAGCGGGTTAAAAGGGCCAAGAAAGAGGCAAGCAAACTGGCTGCAAAACAGGAAAAGGATGCCAAGTCAGAGGAGCTAAAAAAGGATCCAACGCATGCTTCAGATGAGTCTAACCTTGATACGGATAAAGTAGTTGCCAGCGCTACACCTCCGAAGAAGCCAGATTTAAAAGAACTCACGAAGGACTTACCTTCTGGTTGGCAGGTACTGAACATTTTTCACTCTAATTGTGTATTAGTTTTATATTTTTCGATTTTGAAACTGTCGTCAGCTGTCCACGTTATTATTATTAATTTGGATGCGTTTTACAGTAGTAGAACTACAAGCTCTGACTTGGTACCAGATTGTTTGGAAGATGCTATATAATGTGCTGTCTTGTGTCCTGCTATGATGCTGAACGAAGGAATGTATACGCGTAATGAGATTTCGAATTTTTATGAGTACTGAGCTTTACTGTGTCTAACGTTAGTGGCAATTTTCCTGGTGGCAGGCCTTTTGGGATGCAGAGTCTTCTGAAGTCTATTATGGCAACTTGGCTACATCTGAGACGAGCTGGGATAGACCTGTATGATATCTGGCATGATGGACCAGAGGTGCAGGTCAACAGCCGGTAGCATTTTTGTATGTCCAGTATGAAACTTGTACAGGTATGAGATAAGTTTATGTCACTAAAGATAGATGTGCATGAGAAAGTGAGTTGAAGATTGCACAGTTTAGATCTTACCAGCTGCCTTCCATTTCCTAAGCCTCCACTGTCAATCGCATTGATTGCATGAGTGGCTTGTCTACATCGTGGTTCGCATTGCTACGTTGGATATTCAAGCAACGAGTATCAGAGCAGGGAAAGGAAGATTTTTTGCGTTGCCAAATCGCAAGGTCATGCGCGATTGGAAAATATTGTATCAGGTTTCCTTCGTTGGAAATATTGAAACATTCAATTATGTTTTGAAAGGAATTTCAGTGACTCAGTTTAACCCTTGAATGCCGGGCCGGTCACTGTGGAAATCATCTGTTTTGTCACTGAATTGTTGGCTTAAAAAAATGGAAAAGTACTCATTGGAAGCCAAACCACTGTAGATGATCTTCCCTTTTCACACAAATTTTAGAGAATGAATAGTTGCATTTCTGTTCTACATGGAGAGATTCTTTGTCATTCATCGGTCAAAAAATGTCCTCTAGCATATATTAACCCTGAAATGCCTGAGATCTTTTTGAGCTTCTTGGAATTTGCTTTAAAGTGAACAAAAAGCCAACATTTTTACAAGTTTTATAAACTTTCTTCAAATTGTAACTGTACAATTGATCATATGGGAAAAGAGAACACAAAAATGTATCTTATGGATTGAAGGATTATTTTTAATGTCAAATGTCACTTTTTCTCCAATTTCTAGTATATTTGAGACTCATTTCCAAAAACCTTGAACACTGAAAATCAAGATTTGCAATGGTCACCCTTGCACAAAATCTTAGATAGAAAAATCATAACCATTCATTTTCAAAATTAGATTTTTGATGCTTAATCCCTAAAGGACTAGCATGCATTTTTGAAATTTTGGGTAGATACATGTGACTAGAGATTTGCATATTTTAGGCTGAAATTTTAATAGAAGGTGGGGGTGAAATATATCTTTTGTATGCACCAAATTTTATGACATTTGGAAATAGGAGTCAAAAGTTATAGCCATATATGTTACTTTTTTCACCGGCCAAGCACTCTGGGCAGATTTTTTTAAATCACATTTTTTGAAAACAGAAATTTGGAATTCTTTTTCTAGAGTTATATATATGTGGAAAGCTTAGAATCTTTCCATTTTGATCAATGAGTCAAAAGTTATGAGGATTTTTTGTTTGCGGGTAGTTATGAATTCTTTACTCTAAAATAAACTTTGAAGTCCTTTATCTTACTTAATTTTCAATATTTTTTGAAAAAATTAAAATTATACAAATGTAGATTGCTTGCAACAACATTTCAACCATTCAAGTTGGCATTTTTCAATTTCATAACAAAATTCTTACCAATTTTGAATTTTGAATCATTCTCTACTACTTTTTACTTACTATTTTTTTCCTATATATTCTATAATTCCAAATGATGTAAAATTTTTCAAGCATGTAGCAAACTTGACTTGGAAAAAGAATCCGAAGAAGCACAACCATTTTGGACATTTTTTAATAGAATGGTGAGCTTGTGAAGTGCAGCTGCCCTGCTTTTTGTAAGGCCCAAAAATGATATCTTGGAATTTGAATGCTTATATTTTTTAATCCACGTGGTGAAAATTTCTGAAATTTTTACCACATATTCTCTAGTCAGCATACTATAAGACCTTATGATTATATGTGTCAAAAAAAGTTCTTCACAAATTTGGTACTTGTACTAAAAATGGCAGTTTTGGAGCGTTTGGAGAGAAAACATAGTGAAGGAACTTTAAAGGTTAAATTGGACTTCAAAAAGAATTTTTCAAAAATATAAAGTTCTAAAATTAATAACTTGGTAAGGTTTTATTTAAATTCAAAGTGTTGCCTACACGAAAATTTTGGTGCCTTGAGCAATTATGGGTTAACCCTTAAACGACCACATTTTTTTTTAATAATAAAATACTCAAAATTGTCATTTCTTTTGCAAAGAGCAAAAAAGTTCATAAATTTTTTTTGCATATCTAATTTTAGGATCTTACACTACACTGGTGTAAGAAGTTTTGTAAGCTTTGACCACATAGATTGCAAGATTTTTTTCTTAAAATGAAGAAAACAAGTTTGTATGTGCCTTGTGTGACTAGATAACAAGACATTGAATCTTCTTAACTTAAATCTTTTGCCAATATGGAGTTTGAATTAAGAAAAAAATTATCACGAAGAATTGCATAGAAGATCTAGAAAAAAATTCAAAAGAAAAAATTTGATGATTTTACTTTAAAATAATTATTAAGTAGAAGTGGGTACACAAGAGAAAGCAAAATTAAATTGTTAATATCTCTAAGATGGAAATGAAACATAGTAATCCCAATGGTGACATTGTTCTATCAAGAAAACTAACCCCTGTGGAATTTCTCTTTTTGAAAATTGTAGAAATTGAATTGAAAAACGAATTCAATATGTTATATTTTTGAGAAGATACTATAATTGTCAATCATCGCGATGCTCAATAACTTTCACATCACTAATCCAAAAATCGCATATACTATGTAGACAAAAATGTAATATATAAGAAAAAAAATTAAATTAAATTTTGGATTTCTTTTCTTGCCTAGCAAGAAAAAATTGTACTTAGGATGGCATAACTTTTGTTCCCAAGCAATGACTGAAATAATAATAATATTCCTCCAAAGCTAATGTGTTTTTCTATCTTAACCCCTAAAGGATTAACTTGTTGAATTTGGCAACATAGTGATTTGAGGCGGGAATGTGCAATTGGAAATTTTCATGTTTTTGGCCCAAAGTTGAATAAAAGTTGAGGACAAGGAATATCTTTCACGTGCACTAAAATTATGGACATTTGGAAATATGAGTCAAAAGTTATGGCTTGATATGTTACTTTTTTTCGTAAATGGGCAATCCAAGTAAATAAGAAAAATTCACTTTTTTCGGAAAGGGAAATTTGAAATTGGTTTTCTAGATTTATATATACATAGAAAGCTTTGAATCATTCCATTTTGATCAATGAGTCAAAAGTTATGATGAGTTTTAGTTTGCAGATTTTTAGCTTCTTTAAAATAAACTTTAAGTCTTTTATTTGACTCAATTTTCAATAATTTTAGAAAAAAATAAAATCATAGAAGGTAGATTTTTTATCACAACATTTCAACCATTGGGATTGGCATTTTTCAATCCCATAATTAAATTCTTAACAATTTAGTATTTTGAATCATTATGTACTTCTTCTACTTACTATTTTTTCCTATATGTTGTACAATTCCAAATGATCAGAAAATTTTCAAGCAAGTAGTCAACTTGCCTTGAAGAGTGAATTCAAAGAAACACCACCATTTTGGACATTTTTTCATACAAATGTGAGCTTGTAGTGCAGCTGCCTGATTTTCGTAGGGACAAAAAAGGATCTTTGTGAATTTGAAAGCTCATATCATGCAATCCATGCAGTGGAAATTTTTGAAATTTTTTCCACATCTTCTCAAACTTGCATACTACAAGATCCTTTGGTTACATGTGTCCAAAAATGTTTTTTTTCCAAAATTTTGTACTTCTACTAGAAATGGTAGTTTGGGAGCGTTTTTGGTAAAAACATAGTCATAGTCCTTTAGGGATAAGAATCAAATTAAGAATAAATTTCAAAAATCAAGACAAAAATTGAGACCATAGGAGCCTACTCCAAATCCATGTTGTTCCCTATGGAGACAATGATATTTTAGGTGCTAAGAAATTAAAGTTGGGCAATTTCACAATCCTTCTCTCTATTTGCTACCATTTTGTAAGAAAAAAATGTAGAGAATTCCTATGAAATACAAAATATGCTCAAAAAATCTAAAATTTTCAATGTAGGTGTATTTTGTAGTGTAAAACATCATCATACATACCAAAGTTATTGTGTCATTTTAAAATTAAAAAATCAACAAATCATGATTATAGGCCCAAAGTTCAAATTGCAATAAAACATTGAATTTCTAGATTTTCAATTAGTTCACAAGTCAAACTTAATAAACTTCATTTTATTAGTTGTACTTAAATTCAAAAAACATCATTTTTATGACTAAAATTTACATCAAGAATAAAGAATATGAATTTGTCAAAATACATTACAAGGTGATGTGTGGATTAAGCATCTTTTTTCTTAACAAAATAAAAAATCAATACAATCATTAAGGAGTATCCAACACTATTCATTTAGATTGCATTGAAGTAACTTGCTCCAAAAACTTGGATGAAAAGATGTTTTTTCCATTCAACAATCCTACCAAAAGTCATCCATAAGTCGAAAAACATCCTTAACATCCTTTAGGGGTTAATCGTGTAGGTATGCTAAGGCCAAAAAGTAGATGATGTATTATTTTTGAAAAACTAACTTGTAAATTATTCTTGTCCTTTTAGAGATAACTCTAAAAGATTCTATGACCAGGTGGGCAAACTTCAAATCTTTGAATCTCCGTGGTTCATTTTCCTAACTAAAATTTAATAAAATTTATTTGATTGTTTTTAGAGATGTAATCTTATATCTCCTATAAGTCGTAAAATTTCAAAAAAAAATTTAAACATTTGAAATTATTATAAATTTTTGAAGAAAAAGTGAAAATTCATATCTAATTAAAAATAAGTTAAAAAAATCTGAAATTATTTTCATAGATGTACATTATGGTGTAGAACATCATGGTATAAACCAAATTCTTGTGCCTATAATTTGAAAATCAATAGACTATGGTAATATGCCAACAATTCAAATGGTCATAAAATATTGAATTTTGAGAATTTTGAGAATTTCAAATTGGAGAAGAAACCAGACTTAGTAAGCTTCATTTCATTAATTGGGCTTA
Source organism: Rhytidiadelphus loreus (assembly GCA_947034895.1). Taxonomy (NCBI): domain Eukaryota; kingdom Viridiplantae; phylum Streptophyta; class Bryopsida; order Hypnales; family Hylocomiaceae; genus Rhytidiadelphus; species Rhytidiadelphus loreus. The sequence goes on from OX344761.1 coordinate 33,040,423, forward strand.
AATTTAGAAAAACTTCATTTTAATGGCTAAAATGAAAATGATGAGCAAGTTGGCAACAAATGAATACATTTGTGGATTGGATATCTTCTTTTCTAAAGTATTTTTTAGATCTTCAATTAGGGGCTCTCTACTATAAAGAATTGTACATACATTGAAGAAACACTAAAGAAAACTATTGGGTGAAAATCATCCATTTTGAGTAGGTTATGGCTTTCTTTGACCATCCATGAGCCACAAAGTAGTTGTTTATACATTTTAAGGTTAACTCTGAATAGACACACCTACCACCACTTTTTCAAACTTCAAACTTCTTCTCTATATGCTCCCAATTTACATTAAACATGAATGAAATTTTTGTATTTGTTTTTAGAGATGTAATTACATGTACAATATTCTAGAAGTTATAAAAATTTCAATTTCTTTTGTTCAAATTTGAAATTAGTATGAATTTTTTAATAGAAAGTGAAAACATTCATATGAAATAAAATATATGCTTTGTATTCATCATCTATACTACAATCTTGAAAGTTATTCATCAACTACTTTTAGCCTTAAACATCTTTGCAAGGTTCACCTTGAAAAGATGAGACCTATTGACAAGGTACTTTGCCATATGATTTATAGACCAATAGGTGCATTCTTCATTTCTACAATAATCTTGAAAGTCATCTATTGGGCACTATTTGGCCTCAGGGCCATACTAGAGTTTAGAGCAATATTTAAATAAGAAAAAATGACCAACAATTGTAGAAAACAATGAACATTCCAACAACTACAAATTAAAAAAATTTTAAAAATCAACAAAGAGAAAAAAAAACTTTGCCAGTGATGGCTCCTTTCTTGGAATTGGCTCCCAATTGAAGGAGAGGAGGTTTTACATTGACAAAAGCTACATTGCTCCATGAGAGAAAATTTGAGTAGGACATTCCTCAAAAAGGCGAAGCTGGGAGGAGACTCTCCAATAGACGAAAGCTAAATGAGAGGACCTTATTCAAAAGCGACTAATGACAGAAGTCGCTTCGATGACCATCACTGATTTCACTGCATAAACTTCGGTACATTTTCCAAAATGAACTTGAATAAATAATCCAATAATCACAATAATCCAATAATCCAATAATCACATCAACAAGTAAGGAATCAACCTTCAGAAAAGGAATCAATAAATCTGAAAATGATGAAATAAAAAGTCTGAAAAACATCAGAACACCAGAACATCAGAATGTAATCAAATCTTTTTATCCATCATAAAATTACAAATAGGACCACATATCAGCTCTTCCCAGTTACAAAATAACCCCAGATAAATGTACAAGACCCCACCCGCTCTGTCCACTTGCAACCTGCTACATGGAGACATTGGTACTACCACCTTCAGCTCAATGCTGTTACCCTGTGATCTCCTTGTCAATACACTGCAGAATGGAGTTGATACCAGATGAAATCCAAACTCAGAGCCACTGCTGTTGCCTTTGCGTCATTTCGGACCCACTACAACTAAGGATTACGGTGAACCAAAATGCCAGCGCAGATCAAGCTTTTGGACTCAGCTACAACAGCATAACACAGAGAAACGATATTGCTAACCAGGGGAGGCTAATAGTACCCGTGTGGTCAATATTTCACAAGGGCACTAAACCTCTAATGATCACCCGGCATCACTGACTTTCTTGGCAATTCCCACTGCCAACCTGGACAAATTTAAATCTGAACCAACACTCTACTCACTCCCAGCCCTAACCCTCCCCCTGACAGCCCCAACCCCGGCAAAAGCTCCCCACAATCATAAAGGAAATATAGCAGTACCTCCCTACTCAAATCATCTTGAACACAATCTTGTCAAATGTCCAGAAACTCCAGTCCACTGCATCGCTGACAGGAAGGTCAATTTAAATCAACCCCAGTAGCCAAGAACTGGCCTACATCGATGCCCAGAGAATTACTTCTCTCGAGGCTCGAGTCAGGCCGTAGCAAACCATTGTCCACTGCACAAGTCCCTGGAAGTGAATGATGTCCATGAGAAGGATACCGCATATTATGTGAGGGATTGGCCATCCCGAAATTGAATTGATTTGGAGAATGGGATCTCGATGTGGGGTCTTTGTTCAGAAGGGCCATGACACTACCTCCATGAACCCGCCCTTCGTCCGGGATCGTCACAGACATGATCCTCCCCCCATGCACACGACTCTCCGAAATCGAGGGCATCAGACCACCTCCGTGAACTCTCCCCTCGGGTAGTGACAACGTCCCCGTATTGTTGTGCACTCCTTCATCAGCATCTGAGAGCTGTGGGCGCGGTGGCCGCCCATTCTTGGACTTATTACTAGACCCGGTCACGTCTTTTTGCATTGATAATGGCACTAAAACCTGGAAACAAAAATACATAGTATTTCAACACCCTGGATGTCCACATTGCAATGGACTCCCCAACCACAAATTCCCTTTACTCAAATCTGAAATCAAACATAATTAAACCCTTCAGTGAGAAATATGAAAATTGGAGTTTTTTTGCGAGGGTAAAAAATGATACCTGGGAAGGAATAAAGGGCTGGTGACAAGGAAGTGAAGAAGGTGTGGATTGTTGCAGCGGAGAAGGCTCAGGGGCCTTAGGATTTAGATCAAGTCCAGCAGTAGAATCCGCCAGACTGCTAACAACAGGAGCTTTAGGTAAGCTGAAGTTTATTCTGTCGCCATGATGGCTGCTGCCTGGCGATCCGCTTAATAAGCCACCGCGATAAGGACCATGCACGGTGCCTCCTATGGTGTCGCTGGCGACCGATATATTCGTTGTGTCCATGCTTGCAGAGAATCCCTGTGACATAGAACTCTTCGAAAGTCCTGGACCCCTTTGCGCCCATATCCCAATTGGCGGTCGGGCAGTATTGGAAGGTGCATCAGAGCCTGTCAAACCAACCAACAATGTACTCAGCGATCCAGCTCATCGAAACACTGTCATAACATTCTTGAAACCATCTCCTCACACCTGCTATTCAAGGGGAATGCAAGATTCAGTGATATCTTGACATTTGCTTTCTTTAACACACGAATACTAATATGTTGAGTTCAACAATCTTTGAAAACAAGCTTCCCCACTCATCTTGGCCTTAAATTCAAGCATTGGAATCAAGGCACATGATTCTAAATCGCACAGAAAGGGGGCCACGTGACCGGTGACATTACTAGCACTCTAGTGATCTATTGCTTTGAATGCTAAAGCGGGAAGACTGCAAGCCCAACACTACACTAAAGAAGTGTATTGAGTGTCATTGACACTGAATGCCAAGTGTAGTAAATGTCAGTATGCTTCTCAAGTATTATACTCCCTGTCTCAAAATAAATCCGTGGTACTCCCACAGTTTCCCACTAGAAACCATGGATTTATTTTGAGACAGAGGGAGTAATAAGATTAGGATAATGTTTTTGACCACTACTGTAAATACTGTCAATAACAGAGAACTGAATTTGTGAAGTTATCTACGTGAAACTAAACACAGTTTTTGGTGTACTCAAGAATATAATGGTAGACAAAAGGCACTAACAGGGCATGCAAATAAGCAAAAGGGACGCTTACCTGATACAACAGGACTATCCGTCCCGCCGCTCCTCATTTCCACAGAGACACTTCCACCAGGTCTGTTGATACCAATTGCAGCAGTCTCGGCACCCATGCTTGCAGTAGTAGTAGTGAGAACACTGGGCCGACTCTGTCCTGCACCAGAGACGAGACCCCGGAACAAACCAGGAGCCAAGCCAGGTGTGATGGCACTCCCAACAGCACTTCCACCGTGCACCTGGCGATCACTAACTAAAGCACTGTGAGCTGCACAGAGACCCGTCTTGCCACGAGCGAACTTGTCACAGGGAGCCGCCGACACTTGCTCCCCGTTCTTGTCTCTCACCATCTCCCCCAAGTTGGAGCCCTCTTGCCCCCACTGGCAGCGCTTTCCCCCGCCATGCGCTTTGCAGAAATCCGTGCTACCTTGGGCACTCTTCCCACATCCTTCCACTTTGCACCGCTTCCCTCCTCCATGGCGAACACAGAAGTCGGTCCGACCTCGGGCACTCTTGCCGCAGCCTTCCACCGCGCAACGCTTCCCACCCCCGTGAGCAACGCAGAAGAGCGTGCCGCCGTGAACGCTCTTGGTGCAAATCCCACCACCATCGAAGGCGCAACGTTTTCCACCGCCGTGGCCTTTGCAGAGAGGCGTGCTGCCCTCAGCGCCCTTGTTGCAATCCTGGATGATGCAACGCTTGCCTCCGCCGTGGGCTTTGCAAAACATCGTACTGCCTTGGGCGCCCTTCGTGCAACCGGCGAATTGACACCTGAAACAAGCCCACGGAATTGATCAAAACCATGAGTATGGCTAAGCCTCAGACTTGCAAAAAGCATAGATTCAGAAGAGTTCAAATTTTAAAGAAGGAACCGCTATTGTGAATAATATGCACAGGCTCACCTACGCCCACCACCATGTGAGATACATAATCCAGAGTATCCTTCTGCACTTTTAGTGCATCCCTCAATCTGGCAACGCTTCCCTCCTCCATGGCGAATACACAGGCCAGAACGACCCCGAGCCGCCTTATCACAGCCTTGGAAGCTACAACGGCGCCCACCACCGTGGCCAATGCAGAAATCAGTTTTGCCCTCGGCACTCTTCGTGCAGCCTAAGTTCTGGCACCTCCTGCCACCGCCGTGTGCTTTGCAGTACACAGTGCGGCCTTCGGCACCCTTATTGCACCCATGCTTTTGGCACCTGCACTTGAGGTAATCAGAGTGACATTTAGTTTCATTTACACGATATTATGAATCAGACCCCAGCCATTATTCAAGACTCTAATCCATGAGAAAACTTCAGACTTTGAATCATCGACAACCTCACTGTATTTCAACCGCAATATGACAGAAACGAAGGTCTAGATCTTTGGGATACTAAAACCGCTTGGGAACTAATCCGGTCTCCTTAACTGACTCCCTTCCCCTGTTACCAACAGCAACTCACCTCTTCCAATACACTTGACTGGCTTTCAATTGACAAGTTGGGAGTAAGTAGGATTAGGCTAAATTGTTCGACGTCTTCATATCTTAGATGGAAAAGGGGTTGCGTACTGTCACTTAAAATGGTCTACAACCTCCCAAGTCGAAATTGCATACGAAACTCGTACATAACGAAGAAAAAAATTGATCTCAACAGAATTGACTCTTGTACCTCCACACCTGCAAATGATGAAAGTGACGCAAATAGTTTTTTCTACCTCACGAAAAGGAAAGAAAATCTAGACCTCCGGCAAACGATATGCAGTATTTCGACAACTAATGGCTTGAAATGCTACTGCATACCACAAACGAACAAGAAAACCCAAACCAACAGCATTCTACTAGACGGATATTTAGAGCAGCAATACATAAAACCAATGAGTATAGGTATACTTTCAAGATCAAGTACAGGTACAAACCTCCGTCCGCCACCATGAGCGATACACAAGCCGGAAGCCCCCCTTGGCCCCTTCCCACATCCTCGAAATTTACACACTTTGGGAGCGCGATCGGAGCCTGAGGCGCCGCTGGTGGAGGTGGTGCCCCCACTAGCGGAGGCTCGCAAGCTCATCAACAGGTCATGCTCCACAAGCTCTTCATCCGTACGCGCCTTGCCGCGAACAAACTCACTCCGGCGTTGATCCGAAGTGGGATAGATTTGGCTGCCCATGAGAAGAGACGGCATGTAGCCACCGGAAGTGAGTCGAGCTGTACTGGAGCCTTCATCAACAACAGGAAACGAGGGGCCATTGGTAGTGGCTTTCACGCCTTGGCCGAGGCCTAGAAGAAGCCCACCGTCGGTGCGGGAAAGACCTAATCCCAAGTGAGAGCCTGCGTGCTTTTCAGGCCTTCCGTTGTAATGACGAGCATCATCAGTGTTGGTGTTGGTGGTGTTCACGTTGGTGGTGTTGGTGTTGGTGTTGTTCCAGCTTGGTGCTTGCGAATGTAAGTCTCCCATGCTGTTCAAGCGCAGAAGCGCACCCGGTTGTTCTGTTCGGTTCATCCTTTGACTCCGTAAGATCTCTGAGACGGCGTTGCCGCTGTGCACTGTCTCGTCCCCGCCACAGAAATTAGTGTTTCCGGAGTAGTTCCGAGTCTCGGATTGGCCTAAGCCAAGCACTACCCCAGAGTCTTCGTCCATGCTGCTGGAATCGTCCACTTGGCCCAGGCCGAGGACTATCCTCGCCTCGCCGTTGTCGTACATCTGAGGTACCGGAAGCTCCGACCTCTTGCGTTTCAATCCATTGCTTGGATTGTGGCTTCCATTTAAATCGTAGCCATTTGAGACTGTCGTCTCTGTAGCATGTTGATGGTCGGTGCTTATGAAATCTAACTCCTGATTCCAGCTTTTTAGTCTGAGAATGGTTTCGTAGCTCTGCTCTCGGTTTCCCGTGCTTGGTGAGACTCCCCCTATCGATAATGTTGTCATCGGAGAATTAGCCATGTGCACTGGAGCAGATCCTGATTACGGAACGGGTTTGAAGAATGCGACGTAAATATTCCCTACGTTCTGCCAACATACCCCCACAATGATCAGAACATGTGAATCTGTAATTCGTGTCGCTCGGTTTCTAACCAAGACATGAGATTCAGACCTTTCCACGCTCAATCTACATCGCAAGCCTTGCAAGAGCTTTGAAAAGCTCGTTTCGTAAACAAAACTTGGAAGCTATAAAAGATGGACAGGAATCAAGAGCTCCACTAGATCATGCGCAGGAAATAAAACCTACCTAAGCACACTTCGTTCTTAAGAACACAGTAGGACATAGTCAAGATTATCGTCAAGGTAGTTTTCGCATCACATCAAATTTCTCCAAAATTTAATCAAGAATAAAACGAGAATCCAAAAAGGAATATTACGCAATCACCACCACATGCTAGTCACATCACAACATGACCCTAGAGTTCATGTTACAGCTGGAAAATCATCAAATAAAGTAAACAAAAGCTACAGGAAATTCTTTGGAATTTTCCCAATCAAATGGATTAAAGGAAACAATCGCATAGATGGTGGAATACATAGCGGAGATCTTTTTCATACAAGCCCAAACTCCCAAACTCCCAACCACCACGAGTAACGTACTTGAGAGGGACGAATGTGACGATAACGTTATCACAACATATTCAGAACGCCCGCTTCCATAGCTTCCACCGCTCCTCGTTTCTACAGCCTCATAAAACCTTCATTGATTGACCAAAACCAAACACCTCCCTACGGCTCCTCCATTGCAGAATTTCGTCGCGAACAAAAAAACAAAAAAAATTCCCTCATGAAGGGTTGAAACCCCTACCAGAGCTTCTCAATCGTCAACAACAAACGCAAGCCAAAACTCTGAGATGAGAATCGCACACCAGGGCGCAACTACGGCCAAAGATTCCGTCACCGCTCATTACACTCAGAAAGTGGCTACTACTCACAAAACACTCGAATCTCTTCAAAAAGGTCTCAAACTTTTGCAAAAACACGTTATAATCGCTACGGAATCCTTAAACGAAACCTCCTGCGCGAGATCTCCCTGTTCCATCAAATTCTACGCGAACTTTCTCAAACGAAGGCCAGAATCTATGAAAACAGGCGCTTCCGAAGAGAAACTGAAAGCGATCCGTAATAGGCAGAAGCGAAAGCACAGCCAAGCGGCGTGTGCTGGAGGTGGTGAGGGAGCGGCGATGAAGATCGGGCGAAGAAGAAAAACCCCAAAGGGATCACCACAAGAGCAAAGGGGGCCTAGTGGGAGCTCTGCGAAGATGCGCTCGCCCGCTCCAGCCATCTTGGGCCGGGCCGGGCGCGGGTTGGGAGCCGGTCAGGCGTATCCCGGGTCAGGCACGGGTCCGGCGCGGGTCGGGCTCGGGTCGCTTCTTCGGGGTCGTGTGTGGTCAGGAGAATAGTTTGTGGAGGGACCCGCCGGATGAGGTGGCTTTTGGGAAATTGAGGAATCAATTGGGGGGTAGGGAAAGCATACAAAATAATACTCCAATTAATAAATAATGATAAAATAACATGTCCCGGAGCTTCCACCAGTGGAAACTATTTAAGGGGTTGCTAACTTCGAGGTTTCAGTCACTTTTTTTCTTTTTCCCCTTTGGGGCCTATTCTAAAATCAATCCTCATCTTTGATCCAAAGCCCCAAATCAACCGAGATCAGCCGCGTGGCAATTTTTTATATTCTTTGGGGAGGGAGTACCATCAGTTGACAATCTGTTTTTAGCACGCAATTGAGGGACAGATACTGCTCTCAATACCAGCCTCTACAATTTGCACTTCAATTTCATCATTTTGTGGGGGAAAAAAAGAATTACAATTTCATCTAGATGTACCCATCCCTTGTAAGAATTCCTCCTTCATGTACTCGTGGTGTACATTTTCTTTTTAGAATGTTGACTTCCAAGTACAATTTCATCATTTGTAGGATAAAAAAAGAATTTCAATTTCAAATTCATCTTTAGTTAAGTAGATGGGCCCATTCCCATTCCTATAAGAATTCCTCCATATACTAGTGGTGTACATTTTCTTTTAAGAATGTTGACTTCAAAATACAATTTCATCATTTGTGGGAAAAAAAAAGAATTACAATTTCAATTTCATCTACAATTAAGTAGATATACCCATTCCCGTCCCTATAAGAATTCCTCCTTCATGTACTAGGGGTATACATTTTCTTTCTAAAATGTTGACTTCTTTGGTATATAAAGACGGAATTGGATGCAAGATTGGAATGGGTTTGTTTATATCCAAGTGATTTCTTTGGGTTCTTCAAAATTTAGGTTAAAAATGTAGTAGTATTGCTCTAGATAGTCGTCAAGTGAAATTAGTCAAAAAACTCACTTAGCCATTTGGCTAAAATTCGTACAAAAAATGTCTATAGTCTACACTTCAAATTTCATGGGCTCCAATCACATTCAATGCACTATTAACTATCTATGGTATTATGTCTGCCACCCCCCTCTTGCATTAGTTGCTACCCCTCTTTCAAAAATTTTATAGGCCGTTGATTGTTTTTTTTATAAATGCTGACCCCTGAAATTGCCGTTGATTTCTCAAAAAATCACAAGCCGTTGATCTTGTAAGATTTAATCTGAGCTGTCCAATCAGCATTGATCTGGCTCGTCGATTTGGAATACGATATGGATACAAAAAACAAATACGGGTACAAATACAGGTGGGGGTATAGATACGGGATATCCCATATTGTTTGCAGCTCCTTCACCTCCCTCACAATTACAAATAGGAGGGGGGTGGGGGGCAAAATTAAAATTTTGAATTTTAAAAAAAAAATCAAATAAGGGGGTGCGGAATAAAATTAAAAATTTTAATTTTAAAAAAAATCAAATAAGGGGGTGGGGGGGAATAAATTTAAATTAAAAAAATAGGAGGGGTTCTTTTGTGTGCATAGTGACAGTTTGTCACTATGCACCATGAAGTGGCAGTAACTGCCATATAATTACTTAATTACTTAACTATAGTTGATTCCTAAAGTTCTTTAACTATACTTCATCCAAAAAAACTTGAAATGGACCGTTCTAATGGCAAAAGCCCAAAAAATGAAGAATGACATCTTATTGCATCTTATTGTAAGATCTAGTAGTAGTCTCCTTCAATACATTGTAGTAAAAAAAATTGGAGGTTTGAAACAAATGTTTGGGGGACATCCAAATTTCAAACAAATTCAATTCAAGAAGGCTTTTGCACAAGTTAATTTCACATTTTTGTTTGAACTTTTTTTGCATTTTTTTGTGAAAAAATTGGCCACATATTCAAAAAATCATAACACTTCAAATTAGGGAACATGTACCAAAAAAATTCCTATAGGGAACCATCTTCAAGAAAACTCCCATACAAAACCATTTTTTCAACAATTATAACTTGCACATATAATAATCTTTTCAAAATGTGAATAGTGGAGTTGTAGGTTTTTCCTAGTGAAATGAGTTGTTTTATTTACTACCACCACTCTTGTATAAACAATTTTCCCTCTTGCCTGTGTGCACACATGATAATGGGCTTTTGAAGCTATGTGAGAGAGTTGCCAATTGTATTGATTTCTTTTAATATAATGTTGAATTTTCTAAAACTAACAATGTGGTTACTCCTAATTGTCACCACCTCCTCATATATTGTATATTGTGACGAACTTGTGAGTCCAAAAAAATGTTAGAGAAGTACCCTAGTTTGAACTTGGGGCAAGAGCTTGCCTAAGGCCTAAGACCCTACCCAAGCCCCTCTAGGCATTTTAATGCAAATTTCTCTCTAGTGTATATAATTGTACCCATGTTGCCCCTCATCTATCAAAAAAGACCTTTTCCCCATAAATCTTCATGAGCAAATCCAATTGTAAGAAAATTTGGTAGAGTAGCAAGGTACTACCCATTACATCCAAAAAAAATTCAAAAAATAAAGTGAATATTTGCGTTTTTAGTGAGGTGCCCAAAAATTGCTATATTGCCAAAAAATACATTGTTTGGTCCTTTAGGGATTAATTGATTATTAACTCTAAACAATTGACCTTATATCATCTTGTCTAGAACATAAGAGAGAATTTAATCTTGTTTGTTATCAAATATCTAAATCCAAACTCAAATAGCCCAACAAAAAATAATGTTTTAAAATACATTTTGTATATTTTTTTTATGCTACACTAAAGATGCCCCCATACAAATGTGCACTTTAGGCACCACTAATTGCAATTGAACATAGTTTTTTTTATTTGCATGACACCATTTATTTTTACTAGATCTTGTAGGTAATGCATTTTAGTTTGATGTCTAATTAATCAAACTAAAATGCATTGGATACCAAGCTCATGTCTTCAATAGTGTACAACTTAATAATTAATACCTTCATTTAGAAAAAGAATCTAGACATAATGGTTTGATGATTTTAAATGTATTGTATTCACTTTAGTGTATGTGAACTTAGAAGGCCCAATTCCAAAAAATTTACATACAAGAAATCACATATAATCATTATTTACATTTGAATGATCAAATTTGAAAAAATTATATACATGTTTGTACTCAAAGACACCACTTAAACAACAACAAATCAAGAAATTCAAAATTATTCAACTACACGATATGGACACATTTTTTTCATTACTATGAAAATTTTGGAATTGTGTGCCTTAAGTTTAAGATTTTATATGACCTACATTATGAACCTTGGTAGCATCTTCACTTGAAATTTGGTTATGATACTAATATTCTATAAAATGCAATTTACAAAAATATGTAAATGATCAAAATTTAAACAAAGTTGTAAAGTATGATCCATAGATTTTATACATATAATTGAATCTATTACCATAATAACCAATGTTTATTCAAAAAAATATAACAAAAAATTAGATGTTTATAGTACAATTAATTGTAGATTAAATATTTATAAGTTTAATTTATAATTATTTTCCCTTGTAAAAATAAATTTTAAGTTCTAATTATAGTATTTTGAAAATAATTTCATTCTATTTATTTTTTCAAGCCAATTTGGAGGGATCAATTTTTTAATAAGATAAATTACAGCTTAAAGTAAATATATTTGTACCTTTGATATATCTACAGAAAATTTTAAATAGTCTTTTTGAAAATTTACACCGTATGAATGATAAAGAGCTAATAACAAAATCTACAATGTACAATTAGATGGGTGAAAAAAAAAAATGTGTTCTTGACATATTCCAGTTTTTCCATTAATTGTTTAAAGTTTTAATATTTGGTCTCCAGCAGGATATTGTGACAATGCCTTGAATTCTTACCAATTGCTTCATTTAAACAATTAAAAGATATTTTTTCCAAAAACTTTTAATAAATAATTAGATGCTCAACTTGTATAAAAAATTGCAAAACTATAGGATGCAATTTGATGGGTGATGTTTTGAAGTTGGAAATTCCTAACACATAATGAAAAGTGGTGCATTATGACAAGAAATTTAGTTCACCACACATTAAATGGGATTTGGGGGTCTTGGAGGGCTGCAAGTTAGCAAATTGTGGGAAACAAGGGCATGCTGTCGCCGCAGCACCACTAGAGCATTCAATTTGGCCACATCAGATTGGAAAAAAAATTCATTTGAAAACTAAAAACTTAACTTAAATTAAATTAAAATTCTAACAATGAGACGTTCTTTCACTATAGGGGAACAGGTGTGAAACGGCCCTCCCCTATCCCCAAATCACATCAAATGCCCTAAATAGATATTTTGATAAACATTGTAATTTCTATAAATCTCATAAGTGAGTATTTTAGAAAGTACAAAACCATTCATAAATAAAAAGCCCATGAACATCCCAAAAGAAATGTAAAATCAAATATTATTTGATCCATGACTTACAAATGATAAATTATTGTCCTTGAGCTACCTTAATTATCATCCATGACAAAAAAAAAAAAAAAAATTTAATTCTCACTCATTCAAGTACTAACCTCAAATTTATACATTTTATCATCACTTTGATTAAAACTAATTTAAACAAAGGTGATCTCACAATGGACATAATTAGGTATTGATTAGAGTTGGGTACTTCCAACTTAGTAATGTACCAAAATATATTGTTCATTGGTGTTGAAACAAATCTATTGTGTTTGGTGGTAATGGTTAGTAAAAATCATCTCTAAAAATTAGATGCTATAATTTTTGAGGTATGTGTTTACTAAAATTGTTTGGAAAATAATGAACCTTTATATTTTAAAAGATTTGCCTAATCACAATTTCCAACTTTAATCCCTTAAGTTCTTATACTATGTTTTCGCCAAAAATGCTCCAAAACTGCCATTTCTAGTACATGTACCAAATTTTAGGAAAAAAAACATTTTTGGACACAAATAACCATATGATCTTGTAGTACGCTGGTTTAAAAAGATGTTGAAAAATTTTCATAAATTTCCACTACATGGATTGCAAGATATAAGCATTCAAATTTACTAAAATCATTTTTTGGGACCTGCAAAAAACAGGGCAGCTTTGCTTCACAAGCTCAATTTTCTATGAAAAAATGTGAAAAATGTGAAAAATGGTGTAGTAAACCATCTACATCCTACGATTTTATTTTTTTCAAGAAATATTGAAAATTTGAGTAAGGTAAAGGACTTCAAAGTTTATTTTAGAGTAGAGATTCCATAATTGTCCGCAAACTAAAACTCCTCATAATCTTTGACTCATTGATCAAAATGGAATGATTCAAAGCTTTCCATGAATGTATAACTCTAGAAGACCAATTTCAAATTTTTGTTTTTGAAAAAAAGATTTTTTAATTTGCCCAAACTAACATTTACAAAAAGAAGTAACATATTAGGCGATAACTTTTTACTCATATTTCCAAATGTCATGAAATTTAGTGCATATGAAAGATATTCCCCATCTCCACCTTCTATACAAATTTCAGCCTAAAGTATGCAAATCTCCAATCACAAATACTTGCCCAAAATTTCTATGTTGCCAAAAATTGCAAGTTGGTCCTCTAGGGGTTAATAAATTATTCGGTAGGCCAGATTTGCCAACCTTAACCACACAGGACAATAATGTCTAAAATATCTTCACCTCCTTGAATTCTTGTGCACTAGAGATAGGTGCATCTTTCAATAGTCTTCATGAAGACTCATTAGCATTCAATAAATGCTCTATTGAGTATTGACTAGGTGAGACATGGTTTAGCTTGTTACATGTGAACCAATGAAACAACCTACAAAAACCCCACTTGACAACTAACTTAACACCACAAGTGAGCCTTCTTAGGTTTCTATTTTATGGAAGACCTCAACTTTAGATACATAATTTTTACTAGTGATTACTTTGCATCTCTATTGTAATCTTGAAGACATGCCTCCATCAACAACAATTTAGGAACAATAGATAACAATTCAGTTTTTAGAGGATTTTTATAGAGAGAGAAATGGATGTGACAAAATTTGGGAGGTGAATGACTTTGGATACTTCTACCTTTTAGGAATAAAACACTTGTGGATGCCTTTGTATTTTTTGAAACCTCTTTTGTGTTTAAAAATTCAAATTGCTTAAGAACCATCGCTCACGAATGAGGCTTCTTCAACCAATTGGTTATATAGTTAGATAATACCCCAAAGATGGACAAATTGCATCTTTGGGGTCTTTGATGCAAGTGAACAACAATTAAAAGAACCTAACAAAAGAATCAATTCACAATTCTTGTATCGACACTTACAAGCCTATTTCTAAAAGAATGATATTGTAAGCATACATCCATTCTCTATGATGTAAGATGAGGATGCAAGGTTTAATGTGTACTTCAACCTATGAATGATTGTATAGGATCTAGAGCATTCATTTCTGCCATATTTTGTTATTGTGTAAGAATCATATTTCTAAATGTCCTAGCGGTTTGCTAAAAAAAATATGTAGAAAGCACGAGTGCATGTTAAAAAATAATCAAGTTTTTGACAAAGGAATTTTGGAATATCTATTGAATTGTTTTCAATGGTGCAACAATCTCTTATCTTTATTGTAGTCCTTTTGAACTTGGTTTCGAGGTCCCAAACAATATCTTGAGGCTTAATATAGGAAAAAAAAATTATAAAATTTTGAAATTTCAAAGTAGAAATATATACTATATATCATCAAGTATGCTTTCAATATAGAAAAATAATTAATCATCTAAAAAATACCTATATAAAAATGCATTCATTTAAAATATCTCATGTTTTGATTTCACATATTTTTCTTTTGGAAAAATTTAGAACTAATAATTCCATTTATAGCCTACTTTTCTTTGAAGTTTAAAAAAAAATTTGGAGTGGAAATTAAAAAATTTCACTCCAAAAATGAATGCTTAAAAATTTATTGGTGTGGAATGCCAAACACTGAATTTCTCTCAAATGGGAAAAATGTGACATAGAGAGCACCACATTTTCATCAATTAGAGACTCATTATACTACACATGAGGGTTCAATCTAAATAGAAAATAATATGTTCTAAGAGATTGGTTGTCATGGCATTGCATACTTCAATTCAATGGGCTTTGCTTTAACAAAAGGTGCACAAATAAGATGATTGATCAATTAAAATTTGGTACAAAAATGCATCTACAATGTAAGCAATTCATAATAATATCTAATAAGTGATTTAAGGATGAAACATGACCACACTACTTGTTGTCCTTTGAACTTTGGTTTGGAGGTCCCAAACAATTATCTTGAGGCTAAAAATGGATTGATTTTTTTTAATAAAATTCTAAAATTAGAAATTAGAAATGTACACTATAGATGCAATTCGATTATATATATATATATATATATATATATATATATATATATATATTCAAAATATAACATATCCTTAGATTACTTTAGATATAATTCTAATGATTGAATTTGATCTCATTTTTTCTTTTAAAATTCTCCATTAATTTAAGAAAGTTGATAAATAAGTCTTTTTAGAAAAGGGTTTTAGAATCCATATATTTATATTAATTGACATTACAATGTGATTTTCATTAATCATATCTTCTTTATTTTGATTGTTTGATGTATTTTTTAATAAATAAAAACTATTTTATTATATTTATAAATAATCAGTTGACATATGATATTATGACCTTGAAATTCTCAATTTTGTGCATGTGAAAATCTTGTGACACCACTAAATTTGTTTTTTAAATACCTCTTGAACATCACAGTCAATGTGTGAGCCTTGGAAAATAGCTCATTGAATTTCAATTCAAGAACTATTTGTAACAAAACATCTAGGAGAGAATGCACTTCATATACAACTCATTGAAGTCAATGCATTTCATTTGATGCTAATTACATACTACATCAATAATAATGACCTCAATGTGTATTTTGTATTATCATTATTTCAAACACTTTTTCTATAAGGAACTTCATTTGTTTCTTTATAAGCAAAATATGAAATACATTATAACAAAATATTGATTTAAAAAAATTACCCAATCACAATTTATTACCATGAGATCATGGTAAAAGTCTTTAACTTCTAAACGACAAAGCTGTATTTTTAGTCAACATAGAAATTTTGGGCAACTCACTACAAATGGAGATTTTTTTTTGGAAATTATCAAAAAACATGGGGACAAGGAGTATCTTTAAGACCCAACAATTTTCATAATTTTTAATTACATGGGTCAAAACTTATTGTATCATATGTACTTTTTTTCACCGGTGGTGCAGTTTGGAGCAAATAAGAAAAAATCACTTTTTACAAAAATAAAAATTTGAAATTAGTTTTTTTAATTTATATATTTGAGGTAAACATTGAATCATTCCATTTCAATTAATGAGATGAAAGTTATGAAGAGTTTTGGTTTGTAGGCAATTATGGATTCTCTACTCTAAAATAAACTCTAAAGTCTTTTATTTAATTCAATTTTCAATATTTTTTTGAAAAAAATTAAATCAAAGGATGTAGATTATTTATTATGGCATTGCAACCATTGAGATTGGCATTTTTGAATTCTATAAATAAATTCTTAACAATTTAGTATTTTTAATCATTCTCTACTTCTTTCTACTTCTTTTTTTCTATATGTTGTACAATTCTAAATGATTTGAAAATTTTCAAGCATGTAGCCAAATTGACTTGAAGATGAATCCAAAAAAGCACCACAATTTGGGACATTTTTTCATACAAATGTAACCTTGTGAAGCCTTGTTTTTTGCAGGGCCTCAGAAAATGATTTTTGTCACTTCAAATGCTAATATCTTGCAATCTACACGATGGAAAATTTTGAAATTAAGTGGTACTCGTACTAGAAATGACACTTTTAGAGTGTTTTTGGTGAACACATAGTCAAGGAACTTAAAGGGTTAATTAATCAACTTGAAATGAAAGTAGAATCTTGCAAATTGATCTTCATATCTCATCATATCTCATCATTAAGTATTGCATGTTGGAGAATCTCCATCAAGTACATTGTGTTTGTATAGATTCTAAAATGGAGTAATTATTAAATTTTCAAAAATACTTTAAGGTCAATGAATTTTTATATATTATTAATAGTAATAAAATAATTTATAATCTAAAATTATATATATAAATTATAATATTTCTCTATTATTTATTGACCCTACACAACATAATCAAAATATATTTTCTAATCATTTGCAATTTTTTTCTCATGTAATGACATTGTGAATGTGGAACAACCCAAGCAACCTAATTTAGGTCATTTGCATTTTTGCATATACAATGTACTATTGTATGCCTTTTCACAAGACTCATTTCATCTATGTAAATTTCTAAGAATCTTTGGTGTTAAAGGATTTATTTTATCAACATGAGATGATATAGATCTTCAAAAAGAATTTTTTGTTACTACTCTATAACTTAAAGAGCACAAGTCAATTTAATCTAAAAAACAATTATCCCAATTCAAGAAATGATCCTTAAAAAATGACTTCAATAAAATACAATAATCTTCTTTCTAAAATAATGTAATTGGAATTTTGTATTATAAATTTGCATTAAAAAGAATCTTATAAAAATCACATACAATTAGGAACAAAATGAATATGCTTTGGACAAATCCAACTTCAGTACTTGTTTCCAACCAATTTAACCCTTTAACACCAAAAGAGGCTAGAAATGGCCTACAAAAAAATTCTATATGTAATAAACTTTGGAGTTTAATGTTGTGTAGCCCATCCCAAGGAAAGACTGTCATCTCAATAAAAGCTTTCACATCTTTGTCAGACTTCTTTGCCATTAGCATCCCAATTAGTCATTTATGCTCAGTTTATAATAACCATTTGTTTTAGTTCTTTCAATGCCCAAGCATATTGTATATAGATTATTTCGTATTGTAAAACCGTAGGCTAATTTTAGGCGTTAAAGGATTAAGTCATAAACATAGGAATTATATGATCAAAGTATAAATCCAAGTAGTCAATTACATCAATGTGAAACCAAAAAGTGAAAAGGAATTATAAGAAACTTTTATAAATATTGAAACACAAGTTTTTTGTGATAGGCCTATAATGTAGTAGGTATGTTTCTTTGGATGTCATTTGCGTCCACATGAATGTCCAAAAATATGTATCATAATGAACTCACCCCCAAACATGCGAAATCACAAAAAAATGGTTTGATTTCAAGAAGATTTTGGAGGACGTCTCCCAAAACATGGTCTTCCAAGCTTATGAGAGGTCATCATGTGGCTACCACTTTAATGTCACGTCAACGCTAATAGGGCGGATAGTACTACATGGGAATGTTTTTCATCTATCTTGTCTATGATGTGGAATCTAATGCGATACCTAATGTGGTGGTGGGAAAAGTGATGTGACATTCAACGAGGATGACGTGGCAAGCCTAGTCAACATAGTTTTAGGATGTTTGAGAACTTTTATCCTATTTTTTGAAACATCTACATGTTTTTTGAGATGTTTTTTAAGACATCAGTTCAAGCATCTAAACATTTTGTGACATCACATTAGATGGGATTCCGGGGGGCTGGAGGGCCATTTCGGCGTCGTTCCCAGCTTCGTTTCCCAGGAACCCCATTGAACGCGACGGCAAATTTTTTTTTCTTTCAAAAAATAAAATAAAATTTTAAGTCCTTAAAATGAAAACTGACAAAGCTAATTTTTTTATTTTATTTTATCAAAAACTCTGACCTGGCAGTTGCTTGGCCAGGTCATAACAAGCAGGGAACGGCGGGTATCGGCGAGTTTCAGATTGGTTTCGACTGGGGAACTCACAGCCCTCCCCGATGGCTGAATCCCATCTAATGATTTAAACGTCCAAATGTTTTCTTAAACCTCAATTGAAACAATGTCATATTCATATGCAATATACAATATGGCATACACAATACGTCATATATAGTACACCATACAAAATATGCCATAAACAATACACCACATTTGCCAACTATGTCGCATGGCTTAAAAAAAAGCTTACCGTAAGTATATAGAGATGAGAAGACAAACTCTTTATACAAGTAAGGTGGTAGGAGGTATGACAAACCATGTAGGATATGTAAAATATAGGATTTATATTAAAAGTATAATTTTAGAGATGAACATGAAGTTGTCTCAAGTGACATCTTAGAAAACATTTGGACGTCTTAGTGAGAGTCTAAGTTGACATCACAAAATGTTTGAGTTGATGTTTAAAAAAAAAGATAAAAATTCTTAGACAACGTAAAGGTGTGCTAATTTGGCATGCCACGTCAATGATGTTGGTTGCCACATCACTCTCATGCCATGTAAGGTGTCACATTAGGTGTCATGTTCTTTTCTTTTTCTTGCAATGGGTTGGTTGTTCTTCCCCTATTTTTTTCCACATGTGGTCAACATTTTATCTCAGTCCTAGTAACTTGTAGAAACTTATCCACAGTCAAAACATAAGCCTTTAATGACATGGCACTTTTATGTTTTTCAGGACATCTCCGAAAATATGACTACGTTTTTCCGGATTTCTTGTACAATATAGTTATCATCTCTAGCATCATGTTGTTTTTCCATTAACAGCCACACATTCTCTGCAACATCCACCACAATTCTGCCACCCAATGCTTCAAAGTCTATCACATCCTTTTGTTCACAAAAACATGCCACATTTTTATCTAATGTCACAAAAATGCAGGTTTATTCTAGAGATTAGGAACCTTGTGCTCACTTTTGTTTGTTGCCTTTTGCCACTAGTCTTCCAACTTTGGGACCTTTGTGTATATTGTGCAATTTAGATATCCGTGAGATTTCTTTTGCATTGTGTTATTTAGGTTGCATTGTATATAAGGTGCAATTTTTAGAACAATTTGTAGCTGTATGCATGATCCATTGTCTTAAGAGAAAAGCATAAAGTTTGGTGCAACTGACTTTGAAGTGGTGTTCTTACATGAAAAGTTGTCAATTCTTGAGCACATCTCTAAGACATGAGCCAATCTTCTTGTAGCGCATCTCAAGAAAGATGTGGGGAGTGAGATTGAGAAACAAAGAGGAGAGCATTTGAAGCTTCTTAGAGACCAAGAGAAGAAGCATTGTGTCACTCTTATTACTTGGAATTGCATATGTAATATAAAAACAACTTCATTTTGAAAGAGGTATATTATTGTCTAACATCACTACAAGGCGTGCTTTGGGAGAAGCTAGATTGAGTGCACAAAATAAGTCATGTTTGTGTTGTAAACATGTTCTTACGCACTTGAGGTTTGTTCAAAGGTATGCAAATTAGACTATTGATGACTGGAAACGCATGGTTTTCAACGATAAGACAAAGATACTTAGATTAAACTCAGATGGTAGGTCATGGTGTTGCATTGGAGATGGAAAATGTGTTGGACCACAACATGTCCATCAAACTGTGAAGCATTGATGATTTGGGCCAAGAGCATGGTACACAATGTACCCAAAAGAGTAAGTCAAGGGTATTAGTTCCCCCTTTCTCTCAAAATTTTTTAAGGCCATTGATTTTTTTTAAATGCTTACCTTTGAAATTGTCGTCGATTTCTCAAAAAAATTTAAGTCGTTGATCTTTGAGATTTAATCTTAGCCATCCATCCAAATCCAAATACATATACGATATACGGATACGAATCAAAGTACAATTACGGATATAGTACTTGATATTGGAATACAATATGTGCACGAATACAAATACAAATAAGTGTATAGATACAAATACGAAATACTGATACGGGATATAGGAAACAAATCCCATATTCTTTGCCATTGTAACCTTGTTCAAAAAATTACAAGTAAAGAGAGGGGGGATGAAGAATTAAGAAATTAATTTTAATTAATAATGTTTTTTAAACCTAGGGGAATTTGGGAGGGAGTTAATTTTTTTTCTAATTAATTATTTTTTTTTGAGCTCATTGTGACAGTTTGTCAGAATGAGCTCAAAAGATGCAGTGACTGCATCACAATGTACAAATTGAGTATAGTACACAATTGAGGATAAGATGGATATCATAGACATTTGTAAAAATTTATTTTATAATTTTTTTGTAGTATACTATACAAAATTACAATTTGGGTCCAAATAGGTTGGTATTTCAATAGGATATTGATTCCAAGCATTCAAGTAAGTTTGTGCAAAATTGGTTGGCATTACAACCATTTCAATTCCTCGATGGCCTATACAATCTCCATATTTGAATCCTATTGGACACTTCTTGGGCACTTCTCAAATGACGCTTGAACAAATTTAAAATACTTCCAAAAGAAATTCAAGAATTGTAGGAGCATGTGTGTTCTTTGTATTCTAATTTCAGTGAAGAGGTTTTCATGGTACTTTATGAGAGTATGCCCAGAAGAATTATTGTTGTATTTAGGAGTAGGTCTACTAAACCAATTATTGAAGATTTTGTTGGAAAACTTGAACAAAATTGAGTATCTACATATATTTTCTCATTGGGCTTTGTAGAATACTTTCTTGCTATTAATGTAATTTATAATTTTGCCTATAGCTATACAAGTTGTATAATATCATGTTCAATTTTCAAATCTCAAGAAAAGCCTCTGAATTGTTGATGGTTGTATTTTGAGGATAAGTCTATGCACAATGCACTCAACATTGTTTGTCATTATGTGCTTATCCTATTCATTCTCAACTTTTAAAGAAAATTTAAATGCTTGATTCATTATTTTATCTATGGGTGCAATGATAGATCAATCCGATTGGTTGTGATATGTAGGTACTATAGTAGTTTGCAACTTTGGTTTGCAAGTCATCACTAGATTTTTTAAGGTGCATATTTTAACACATCTTCACATTATTGAAAATTTATACTATTGCAAGACTCAATGGGCTTCAAACTTAGGTGAAGAATTACAAATGAGAAGGAATCTAAATTTTAATGTAAATCTATTATATCATTGAAGATTCAATAACTAGATGTTGACAATATTATTTTATAATTATTTAAATTAAAATCAATTATAATATTAAAGTATTTTCTTTTTCAAAAATCACTAATCTATTCAAATCTACATTAAAGAGTATTAGAATGCAAGATTTTTATCCAACAAGGCAATCTTCAAATGCACTTTAAAAACTACAATTTTAAGAGTTATAATTCGTTGGACTAAAAATATGAAGCTCAAAGTTTTACAACGGACAAAATGAAAAGAACATAGTGAAATCATTCATGAGAAGTTGGAATCTCTTACACCCAAAGTTAAAAATTAATAGTGACGAATATATTATTATTATTTGTTTGTTGCTATTGTTGCTTCTATAAGGTTGACAAATTACATTTGGTAGTACTCACCAATTGGAATTCATATATACATTTAAAATGATTGCTTTGATTATATTTCAGTGATGACTTCTAGGTAAAACTGGTTATTTTGGTAATATAAATTTTTGCATTGACAAATATAGAATGTACTAGGTGTAAAGAATCATTTAGACGTAACTTGGTCATAGAGTCATGAGGTCAAATAACTAAAGCAATGAAATGAAGTCACTACATGGCCATGGAATCATGATTCCACATGACAATAGTGTAAAGAATCATTTAGACGTAACTTAGTCATGGAATCATGAGGTCAAATAACTAAAGCAATGAAATGAAGTCACTACATAGCCATGGAATCATGATTCCACATGACAAAAGCCATATAATGAAATGAGACAAGTGCAACTATGACTATTGTTTCATATAATTTGCCTTCTATGTCCCTTGAGTTCACCCACATCATCTACAATTGCAATATTTTAATTCCAAGTGACAAGCTTTGGATTGGAATTGGTTTAGCCATTTGGCAATATATATTATATATTGACAGATATAGGGGACATTGAATGTGAAGAATCACTCATACATGAAGCCATAACATGGTTGTGGAATATGATGCTATACGACTAAAATCATGAAATAAAGTCAAATGAGTGTAGGGTGATTGCAAGAAAGACCGGTCCTATGAGGCGTCACAATTGAAATGAAGGATTTGTTATTTTTCAAAAAAATTGAAAAATAATTTTATAATTAAATATCAATTTAGCTAATTTGTCACACTTTGCGGTTTAGGGGAGTTTAGTACTATGAAGTATCCAAAAAACATGATGTTCACTTGATTTTTTTGTGGCCTATTCCCACACTAGATGGGCATATGCCCACCAAAGGGAATTCAAAAAAACACAATTCTTTATCCTCACATGCATGCAAATAGGGGTCCCTTGTGCATAGCACTCCAGACTTTCACGATGGTTTCAACTTCTAGTTTTTGGTGAAATGTAATCACTATCAAGTCTTTATAAATGTCCAATTTTTAGTTTTTTTTTATTCATGATTTTCTAATTTTTAATTTTATCTACTTTCTGTGACAAATTGTCATTTTTTTTAGGTAGTACTGTTTCAGTATTATAAAGTACTCAAAAGTATTATTGGCCATTGATTTTTTAGATCAACGGCTGAGATTGCTCCATTTTGTAGTACTTCTAGTACTCCTAGTACTAGGCAGAAAAAACGCAGTTTTTGACCAAACGCAACCAAAATTGTTCGGTCTTTCTTGTAATCACCCTGAAACTACAACTATCAATTGCTTTATATAATTTGTATGTCCCTTCATCCACATCACCCACAATTTCAATATTTTAATTTCAATATTAAAATATAATAAAAATACGATTCTATTATGTGAGAGGTAAAGAGTTATTTTAGGTAAAGATTCATAAATCAGAATGTTGGACTATTTTGAACTTACTATCTTTTCTAAAAGTTTAAAAAAAATATGCCAAAATATGCAATTATAGGAACCAAAATGAACCTTCAATTGTCCTCTAAGGGAATACTTTAGATTTTGGGGTACAACGATGCTAGTGTATGAGCATGAAAATGAAAGCATGTGAGCCTTGAACATATGAATAAGTAGATATCCTACAACCATTGAAGGTGCTTATAAAATAAACACCTATAATACGTATTTATAACATAATTATACTATAATCATGGAAGATTTTTATAATATAGACACTTGTAACATAGGTGTATAGTCATCTAGGCTCATGGACTCATGCTCCTAGGCTCATTTAATAGCAACCTTCCTTTGGGGTATAGGATTAATTAAAATAGAATGAATGTAATGTTTTTGAACAAACATCAATCTATCCAAGAAAATATAAAAACTAGTGAATTTTTTTATGTAAATTTACTAAAATACACACATAATCCAATGAAAGAATCTTATTATGGATTTTGCAATAATTACCTTGCAAATGTTTTTGTTTAGAAAAACTAATGCACAATGTAGAGTTTGTTTAGCAAGCAAAATTTAACCTTCAATGATGATTACTTCTAATGGAGGCTACTTTATCCATTGGATTATGTGATCAACTCACTTCCATGACCATTGTAGCTTTAACTTCATACATTATTTGAATTTGTTGTTCCACTTTGCGCTTGTTTTCTATACTATGGCGACCTATTTAGAGGAACATTCTTTTTAAGGTTTCAAATCCATATCACCATTTGAAGGTCAAATTTCCACCACCAAGGTCTTTTGAGCTAGAAATGGAGCCTTGAAATATTCAATCTTTAGTAGGCATCACTCATAGCATAGTGACCACTGGAGCCCTAGAATATATATATAATTAAAACAATCAAAACAATCATTTTCTTACAATGCAAAGAATGATCTATCACATAGAGACATCTTAAGGATGATTGTACAAAATACAAGCCAAAGTTGTTAAATTTGGAGTGGAACTAAAAGCTCAATTCAAAAAATACCTAAGCCAATGCCAACCACTAAAACTAATTTTTGTTTTGTTTTATTTTTGGAATTAATATAAATTCAAAAGAATATTTTTTTTTAAATTAGAAAAAATTGCCCTTCCTTAGTTATCTTTTGAATTTGGAATTTCATCAATTGAATAAAATGAAAGAAGAGTGTTTTTGAATGTCTAGCAATGTGTATTAGAAGAGACATTGCACCCTTATAGATAACATGATTTTTTCTATTTTAATTTTTTCTTGAATTTTTGGCACTAGCCAATGGTAGACATCTATCATGAGGACTTAGACCTTATATTTTTAATTTTGGTATTTAAAAGTTAGAATAATTACTTGGGTTTTAGGATCATCCAAAATCATAATTTAAAAAAAAAACATTAGCAGATTCAACTATATTGATAATTGTAGTTTTATCAGCAAGTTTAACTAATTGTAGTTATTTATTTGCATACTCCTTATGTGTATAAAGTCTACTGTATAGACCATCAATGAAGTTTATTATGTCAGACATCACTAATTTTTTTAGATGAGCAACCAATCAAACACAATTATTGTACGCAAGTTTAACTAATTGTAGTTATTTATTTGCATACTTCTTATGTGTATAAAGTCTACTGTATAGACCATCAATGAAGTTTATTATGTCAGACATCACTAATTTTTTTAGATGAGCAACCAATCAAACACAATTATTGTACAACATGAGCATGTTTAAACAATTGGCCTTTCGCACTTGAGCTCTCTATGTGCATATAGCTAATAACTGCTTTCCACCATTCCCATGTAGCAAGGAAAGTTTGATTGCACATTCACTCTATCATGTCATTTGATGGTAGGGGCTAATTTTAGCCTTGATTTAGTGTATATGTTTTGGGCACTTATTTATCCATCTTTGGTAAATAATCAATCACAACTAGGTTCTTGTTCCTATTTCTACCTATGGGTGTCTAGTGTCAATCCATTGTGCCTTCCAAGCAATGGACCTTTCCTAATCCTAAATTATTATGGTTGCTAAAATGAAGCTAATTGGCTACAAGGCTCCGACATGCTAAACTAGGTTTTAACGGTGGTAGTAACTGTAGGAAGAAGTAGAGACCTTCCTATCTAAGCCACTAGAGGTGGTAGATTGTTTCATGTCATTTCCAAAAATACCTCTTGCTAGCCCACCCGACATCTGTAGCAAAAGATATTAATGGATGAAAGTTACTCCTAGTGGTGCCTAAACTTCATCCACTAATTCCTTCTAGACTAACCTTCCAAGCTAACTTCTAATTGGACCTCTGACCTTGGGCTATTTGTTCCCCGTCGTTCCTATCATCTTGTTCCTCGTGGATGAAATGAACTATTTTTCATCCATTATAACCGCTAAACTTCATCCATCCATATCTTACTTGATTTAACTCCAATTTTGACGTATGATAGGTTTCTAAAAATCTCTAGGCCTCTACTTTAAGCTTCTCCTATCAATTTTGACCTGACCCTAGGTCTACCATCCTTTAGCTCTCGGCCCTACTCAATTTTGATTAAATTTGAAAATGATGGGGTTGTAGGACTGGTTAGCGTATTACCTTGTGTTGAAGTTCAAGCAAGGGTTAACCCAACTCTCCTACATATGTAGTCATCTTTCTTATCCGTATGAAACTTAATCAATTCTACTTTATAGATGTTGGTCAATAAGCTCCTAACTGTGGAGACTCCCCTCTTTTTTTACTCCCCCCTTGTCTTTTTCTTTCCATCCCCTTGGTGTCCACCTTTATGGCTATACTAATGGGACTTACGCTAACTCTTACGCCACAGTGGCATTTACTAATCTTTCTTATGTCACTAATAAGGCACGGCCTTTTTGGTTCCTAGTTTGACCCCTCCCATGAACCTCCTTGGCCCATGGGATCCTCCCCTAATCTTCCTTTCTACTTAGTATCTTTCTCCCCCTCTCCCCTTCTCACTTGGTGTTTGGGTGAGGTGAGGTTACATGTGGAGTGCTTATAGTTGATATCTCCTTCTTGTCTTCCTACTTCTTGTGATTGCTTGCTTTGACAGGTATTGCGGTTGTCGGTTAGTGCAGGTTGGCATAGCCTTGGCGGGGGAGACAATGCGAGTACTTTTTTTTTGACACAAGCATGTTAAGGAAACACACTGCAAGGGTTTTCTGTTAGAATGAGAGGTTGATTTTATACTAAGTAAAGAACCTGCTGCCACCAAGTATCGAACTCGCAACCACACCATTCAGTTTGGGAACCTTACCACCATCACACTATAGTTTAGGGTCATCTTGGACTGTTAGCGGATACTTTTGAGTGTGTGCGTTTTAGGAAATTAGGACCTCTTAGAGCCATGGTTTAATCCTTGTAGTTCCTTAGCATTGGTGAGACCCACCCACCAGACCAACCCGTAAAATCTACCCTTAGGCCTCCAACCCTGCAAATATGATGAACCCTCAACTCGGTGAACTCCATAGGACCCCCAATGAACCCTCAGACTTGGCAATATCCACGGATCTTGATGCCCTCATAGAGCCCAAACTACCCGCAAATTCAATACCTACGGACCTCGACACCCCTGTAGAGCCTAGAGTGCCCGCAAACCCGATACTTGCAGACCCTGACACCTGCAAACCCTAACACCCTCGTAGAACCCAGACTACCCATGGACCCGACGAATCTACGGACATGATGAGCCCATTGGACCCCCGATATCCCAAGTTTTATGTCAAAAAGTGGGGGAGGGAGGAAGCAACCCAAAAAAAACAAAGGGGGAGTGTAAAGTCACCCAACACGGGACTCATTATGCTAAGGTGAACTTCTAATTTTGGATGCTAAACTTTGACTAGTTTTCAAGATGTTTTGGAAACTAAACTTTGATCTTAAGTAGGGTGGAGGTTCAAAGCTCCGCTGTAGTTTTGATTTTAAAACCAAATCTAAGGTTTCCTAGTACTCATAGGTTCAAAGTTTTGCCATAAACAACGATTTAACACATAATCTAAGGCTCCTAGAGGTTGAGGGGTTCAAAGCTCTGCCATGGCGGAGGGAACCATGCCCACAACACTCCCTTGAGGTTAGTTGGTAATGAATCCAAGGACTCCTTTTTTTGCTAAAGTTAGTATCACGACAAGACACTTACTAGTGTCACTCTCCCTTTTTAGTATTGTTCAACTATGCACTAAAGGCCCCCCAAAGCAGCATTGCCAAGGTACAGTGGGAGGTAGTCTTTAGGGTTAGTACAAATGCCCCAAAGCAACAAAACGAACCTTGAACACACCACGTTAGTCACTCAAAAGACACAACCGACTTTTAACTAACAAATTAGTAGTCCAAACATACAATGACAAGATGGAACGTGCAACAAGACCTTCCAAAAGCTTGGAATAGAACAACAATGGAACAAGAAATGCTCTAAAAACACTGTAGAGAAGATTTTGGCCTAAAATACCAAAGTAAATTCCAAACTAACATGGATCCACCAACCTCAAACAAGAATGGGTGGTGGTTTGGGAGGAAGATGGGTCCTCCTTTTATACTCTTCCGGGGCCTCATCTTACCCTCCTTTTTACCTAGGTTATCTTCAAAAATTAGACCGTCCTAGGGTCACGATGGTCCAACTCTATAACTTTTGGAGTTTGACTCCAATTTACAAGCGGATTGCGCCATTGGCTTCAAAAAGCCATTCCTATTTTAGAAGACCCCTACCCCTATTTTTCTTGCGAAAAACTCATCGATAACTAGTGCCAATTAGGATTAGTAAAAAAGATTAAAAAAAAGATAACTTTTGGAGGTTACCTTTTCTGACTAGGGCGCCTAGCTAAATTTGTTGGAAGGGATCTAGGGAATAAGAAAAGACCCTTTGATGACTTTGTTTTGACTTCGTGTGCTCCTAGGACGTCGGTCAACTCTATGAAAATTCCGTCGTAATTGATATTTGGAGGAATGTTTGGTGATTTGGCCACCTTCCGCTATCAAAATACTTTAAAACTTGTTGAGGCGCGTTATTAACATAAAAGAAGCTAACTCAATTTTTAGTTAGATTTTACCGCAATCCGGAAATTTCTCGCAAATTTCCGCTGGTGGGTTTCAATGGTTGACCGTCCATAAAGGGTATCTCTGCAAGTCAAAAAATTCCAAAACTTTTTGGAGAACCTCTCATGGAATTTTCCAAGGGGCGTGCCAAGTCTGGTGTCAGTCTTAAGCACGGTCAATAGAAAGGTAAAACTGACCTTCCTTAATTTATCGGCAGTGAAGAAATCTTCCACACGCGAGGGAATCTTGGCAAATGGTTTTTGCTGCTAACTCCCTAGCATGCTTCCAATCCTAGAGAACCATCCGATGGCCGTAGATTCCTTCGTGTGGCCTGTCTTGAAAAAGTGACACCTACATGCTAACAATTGGGGTTCCTAATATTTCGTCAATGGGATGGGAAAACTGGAACCTATCTTTGGAGATTTATGTAAAAATCTCTTTATTTCTCTTTGGACCAATTTATCCACACATGGTCACATGTCACATGTCACATGTCACATGCACTGGATTTTAGGCTATTTTGGGTGAGTTTCCTACAAGCCTGTTGTTTCCTACTACTTCGTGGTTCTAACCTATGTATAAGTGGATTTTGAGGTTATTCTAGGGATAAAAGTCTATTTATGAACAAAGGCTATACTGGCATGTGGCATGCCTATTTTAGTTCTACACTCTTTTTTGTTTTTTTTGTATAATATTATGACTTAAATTGCAACAAACTAAAAACAACAACTATGAGTCCCAAGTGACAAATTAGGAGCTCAAAGATGTCTATGCAATATAATGATCGTTGGGGGACTAAACTAGTGTTGGAGATAGTTAGAGATGTGAATGTGGGTGGTTTTGCATAGTTGTAACCTTTGGCCACGCTTTTGTCTTCTTCATTCTCTTCAAGTTTTTCTTTCTTGCTAATGTGTGTAAAGTGTTTTTGAAAGCTTAGAGATGGAATCTTGATGGTTTGTATATAATAGAGGTATTTCCAATGTACTTAATCAAAGGGGTCACTTATTGCTCACATGTTTGGCAAGACTAGTGCTAAAAAAATTCAAATACATGGTTGTCATTCATGCCCTTTTGTTGTGTATATTTGCCTTAAGACACTTATGTATGTATTTGCACATTTAGTTTGCAAAACAATCTATTAATTATAAGGGGTGATGCAATAACTTCTCTCTATATATTCTTCAATAAAGTGAGGACAACAAAGATAGTGTTGTTTTAACAAAGAACATTGATATAAATATGAAATTTAGAGTATTAGCAAATGAAAGTGTTTGCACACTAAGGTCCACAAGATATTTTGTCATGATATACTAAGATGCACAAAGTTTTTTTTATCATATTACACTAAAATATAGTGCTTTGATAAACTTGAAAAATATCCACAATAAATGTACATTGAACTTGAGATAGAGGACAATTTTGGAGGAGAAAGGCCAACTAGACTACTTGACCACTACAAAAAATAAATTTAAGAAAATCTTCAAGTACTCAAAATTAGAAAATTTACACCCAAAGAGTGCTTTAGAGATCTCATTGAGAACAAGTGACAAAAATGTGACAATTGTTCAAAGTGACAAAAATTCTTTTTTTGACCTTGGAAAAAACAGGTAGCTGCATTTCAGAAGGTCACATTTGTATGAAAAAATGTCCATGTTGTTGGTTCTCCTTTAAATTCATTCTACAACACAACTTAGCTACATGCTTGGACTTTCACATCATTTTTCAATTCCATAACTAAATTCTTAACAATTTAGTATTTTGAATCATCCTCTACTTCTTTCTACTAACTATTTTTTTCCTATATGTTGTACAATTCTAAATGATGTGAAATTCATAATGGACTTCAAAGTTTATTTTAGAGTAGAGAATCTATAATTATCCGCAAACTAAAACTCCTCAACACTTTCATCTCATTGATCAAAATGGAATGAACCAAAGCTTTCCATATAAATATATAAATCTAGAAAAATAATTTTTTTAAATAATTTAAAAAAAAATTGAGGGTTGCTCGGGTGCTTGTAGATTGTTGAAAATTACATATCATACAATGGTTTTTTTAACCATGTAGTCAAAAGTTATGAAAATTGTTGTGCGTTAAAGCTACTCTTTTGCCTCCTTGTCCCCATGTTGTGTGAAAATTTCAAAGAAAAAACAATAATTCCATTTGTAGTGAGCTGCCTAAAATCACTATGTTGCCAAAAAACATTATTTGGTCCTTTAGGGGCTAGATAAGTTATTATTTGAGGTGAAACATACTTTTACTTTGAGCGTTGAAGAATAATTGTAAAGTCTTGTAATTTTTTGTTGCATAAATGATAGAGAATTTCACAAGAATCTATAACAATTGGAAGGACAAGAAATTCAAGATTTAAAGTGCACGAGATAGTAAAGTTTGCATTCATCCATTGTTTAAAATTTGAACATCTTGTCTTCAAGGGTGTGAGAACAATTTAGTGGCCTCAATACTATCTTGTATTTTGTTGAATGTAAAGTAATCAAATGATTTTTGGTGCTAAAAATAAACTCCAAAAATAAATCATATCATTTGACATTGTATCCCAGTTTTAGGAAAATACTATGGCCTTTATTAGAGACTAAAGATAAATCTACACTTGGTGTTAGGGGGATGTTTGCAATGTAAATATGGTCTAGAGGTAAGTCTAAATTCATTCCTAAAATCCTCAATAACAACACTCTTTAATCCCTAAATGCCCAAGGCAAAAAAATTGGTGTTGACAATTTTTTGAAGTTAAATAAAATCTAACCAAGTTGGTATTTTTAGTAGTTTATAAATTTGAAAAATTATTTTTGAAGCCTAGTTTTAGCACCAAAAATTTGATTCTGAAAATAATTGATTAAGATTTTTCTATTCAAGATTTTGTATAAGGGCGTCCGTTGCAATCTTGACTTTCTATAGTGTGGGGGGCTCTTAGAAATGAGCCTCAAATACATTAGATCTTGGAGAAAAAGTCACATTATAAATTCATTTAAAAAAATTGTAGAGTAGATTTTGAGAAGCCATAAATTGATTGGGGTTATATATGTTAGACCCTTTATCCTCATTTTTTTTGGTGATCAAATTTTGAGATTTGAAATGTGAAAAGGGGATTCAAAGACTTCAAATCACTTTCGCAGTTTTAACACCCTCATGATCAAACATTATAATCTTTCAATCCATAAGTGATATGTATATTTATTTTTCCTATATGATCTCTGATATGTCTAGTTTGAATTTGTACGGTTACAAATCAATATAAATTGATACATCTTATAAAAATTTGGTCTTTTTGTTCAATTTGGAGCAAATTCTTCAAAGGTCATAAAAGGCCTTGGGCATTTAGGGGTTAACACCTAGTGCAAACATACCTCTTGAAATGATGACCATTATCGATCAATTATGTCACCTATGGAGGTAATTAACCTAGTGGTATAAAATAATGTGCTTTAAGACAAAATAAGTTCAAAAATGCATTGTACATTTATATTTTATCACAAAGTATTATGACCCATTAGAAAAGTTTTGAAGCCTCTAAGAGACTGTGAATTCCTTGCCATTCCCTACTGTTCTTACAATTTGGGAACGGGGTCGCACTTGCAATCTAATGTGGCACAGAGATTGCCACATCAAATATTATTAATTTATTATATATATATATATATATATATATATATATATATATATATATATATATATATATATATATATATATATATATATATATATATATATATATATATATATAATTTTATTTTCAAATTTTTATTATTATTTAAAGTATTAATACTTTGGTTGCCTTTCCATGGGGAACAACATGGGGAACAACCTCCTAAAGGCCTCAAAACTCGTCTGAATGTTTTTTATTACAGTGTACAATGTTTTCTCCACATATTAAGAAATATGTATATAACCCTTCATCAATCTTCAAATCAAATTTGATATTGTGACCACAATAATGTGACTTACCTTAGAATTATTAAGCCCCATTGCCTATTTATTCATACTAAAAAGTATTGGACTACATTTTTTTTATGCTATATTAGTGCAGGTGCAAAATTAGTGCCCCCTTCAAAAACAAGATCACTGCAGATTTTTTCTATTTTGGAAGAAATCAATCAGTGAAATTATTCAGCCATACTTCCACCTGCACTATTTTAAAATTAGTGTGACTTGGGTAAATTAAAGGCCCCTACAAAATCCAGGTCACTACAAATTCTTTTTTATTTTTGAATAAATCAGTGAAAACTTTCAGTCATTCCACCTGCACTATTTTAAAATAGTGTAACTTGGGTAAATTAGTTCCCCCCTACAATACCAAGAGCAATGCAGATTCATTTTATTTCTGAGAAATCAATGTAAAAATTTTCAGCCATACTTTTCCACCTGCACTATTTTTTTTAAATAGTGTGATTTGGATAAATTAGTACCCCTTACAAAATCAAGATCCTTGTAGAATCTTTTTTTATTATTTATTTTAATTTTAATTTTAATTTAATTTAATTTAATTTAATTTTAACAAATGAGCAGACGCATTGCATTAAAAAACAAAACAGAATAGAACAACATCCAAACCACAAGAGGTTGGTCAATGAAGAGATATTAAGAGAAAAGAAAAAAAAAAGAGAAAGAGCTCAACAAAGAGAGCTCAAAGCACTAACACCTAAACAGAAAACAAACAAACAAACAAAACCCACTAACTGCAGTCGCAAAGGAGGGGCCCTTAGTGGTCTAGATAATTTGAGTGTCATGTTGATGAGCAAGGACAAGAGATCGAAGCCAGATTTGATCAACCATTCCCAAATCTCCTTATCCATCTGAAGATGTTGTCGAGCAGCACTCCTATCTTTGAGTTGTGCAACCCGACCAGAGTCGAACAAGGCATTCCAAAAAGTACTTTGGACAAGTTCTTGAGGCCACTGAGTCTAAGCGAACACCTTGCTATTGCGAGATACCCAAATGATCCAAAGTAATGAACCCCGTAGGAGGGACCAGATAGTGCAAAAGTTAAAGAAGCTTCTTGGAGTGGAGGATCCAAGAACACATTGTGAGAAGTTAAGGCGGGTGAAGGGGCTAGAAGATTGGGCGACGTCTTGGAGGGAGTAGATTATCGATAAAGTGTAATCCCATACTTCTTGTACTCTTGGGCAAGAGAAGAATTGGTGCATCAGAGTCTCTTTGTTGTCGTCAGGGCAACAATTATACGTGGTATCAATGCCAGGTGAGATGCATGCACGCCATGAATGTACCACCACAACATTGTGCCAAACGGACTACATAAAAGCCACATCCTTTTGCAATCTAGTCTTATGCCAAATGTCCTTCCAATTTGGGGAAAAGGTAGGGGAGAGCTAGTTATGCCATTTCGAGGGAATAGATCACTTGAGTTGACGGTGTCTGGTAAGGAGAGTGCACCCTAAGGATGTATAATATTTAGTTAGTACGCTTCCATTGTCCCATTGCCACCTTGCACGGGCAACCTCCAAGGAGTGAATAGCCCCGACAAATAAAAGGAAAGGAGCGCTCCTACAACCTTTTTCCAACTCCAATATGCGAATCCTGTGAAGGAATCCCGTATGGCTTTTGGAGCTAATTGGTGGTGGAAGGGCACCAAACTGACGGGAAATAGGGTCAATACTCATCTTCTTTATTCTTTTGAACCCCATAGTGTATTCCAAGAAGAACCAAGAACAAATAGTAGAAACTCAAGGGCAAAGCCCTAGAGAAGGAAACCCACAAAAGAGAGGTCCTAGATTCTTGTTTTAAAATTTTGAAGAAATAATCAGTAAATGAAATTATCCAATCATACTCTTTCCACCTGCACTAATTTAAAAATAGTGTGACTTTGATAAATTATTACTGTAACCCACACTAATAATATGAAAAATCAACTAGCCTGTCCTGAGTCATCAATTCACCACATCATGGCCTGAATTCCGGACCATTGATGAATTTTTATTTTTTTATTTTTTTGAACAAAGACCATTGATGTATGTAATGATGGGTGGATTGGTCCCTCCCCCTGGAAAAGGGTGTGCTCAGTTGGGGCCCAATCATGTGTTATAACTGAATATCTGAAACCCAAAATTTAAATAAAAACACTGACTAACTGAGTGATTGAGGAGTGAGTGAGGACCAATGAAACATATTTAGTGTGGCTAAATTTAGCGTGGATATATTCCTTGGCAGCAACGAAGGTAAGAAAAAAGAAAAAAAGTGAATAATTACAGGGTCAGATTAAAAAAAAAATTGCACATTTTTAGAGGTATTTTTAGCAACGTGAGCTAATTATGAAAATCACCTCTGGGATCTGGACTTACCCATTGGCCACTTGATGATTAAGGTAGGAGGTCCATAAATGGACCATCTAAGGGCTAGAAATTAATTTTGGAGAGGTGAAAACTGTTGAAATATTTTTCAGTAAATTTTTCTTGAAAGACAAGTGGAATTGACATCTAACCCAAGTAGTTTCATACTTTTTGAAGCTTTGTGGAATTAGTTATAGAAATTTGAAGTTGAACCGGCACAAGGCTCTAAAATGGCTCACCTCCTAAAATGTACACTATCTGTACATTGTTGAAGGCTATGAAAAAGAAACATAGTATACATTCAAGCAAGTGGGCTATTTTAGAGCCTAAGCACTTTTAGAACCTATTACCTTACCTTGTTCCCAATGTTTGGGGAGAACTTCCACTTAGTTTATTAGGGGTAGTCATACCTTCTCCAAAAACAAAATTTTAATGAAGAACAAGAAGTTGTGCAAAGAAAAGAGGAGCCAATTAGGAGCTAGAAACCATGAAGAAAGTGTGGCATCCCTTTTGTTGGTGAGGAGAATGAGAATAGAGAATTGGAGAACGAGATTTACTAGCGCAAATTCCGAAGCTCTAGAATGTATAGAACTCAAGATGCAAATCAATGAAGGCAAAGAATGTGCAAAATGTTGAAGGCACAAAACTCTAAGAACTTGGGATGTAGAAAAACTCAAATGAGACAAGCAAGGTGAAAGTCAAGAGCGGAGCAATTGAAAATTCTTCAACGAAATCTTCTTTTCACACCCATTCTTCTCCTTTAGAGGAGAAGAATGGTCATTCTCAATCTTTAAAGAATGGGACCTCCACAAGCCATGGAGAGCCAATGAGAGAGTGCCACGGCCCCATTTTCTAAAGATTGAGAATGGGGTGAAGAAGGTGTGACTATCCCTATTATTTAGCCAATGCCTTTGAAAAAATAATATTTTGGAGTGTAAAAATAGAATATCTTAATCTGGACAAAGAAAAAATTAGTAGGATTGGCAACCAACCAGTGTGCAAAAATAAAAGGTGGATATGTAGATAACACTTTCATTCATGAAATTGTTAAATTTAGTTGCTTGCTATTTCAAATAAAAGGCTAATATTTGGTTGTTGGAGGTAGATATGTTCTTGAACAAGGCAAGTGTTACTTTAGGGTTGGCCGTTGAGGGGCGTGGAGTGCTTAAACATGACAGGGGGGATTGCTTTAGGGTTGGTCATGGCAGCCAACCCCTACTCAGCTATCCATATATGCTTGATGTAATGAAATTTGGAGTTTAGTTTAAAAAATGGCATGTCTTTAAAAGAAGAGGATTGTAGCCTTTGCAAATTTGAAGTTGAAGGAAAGTAGTTGGTGAGAATTTGATACTAGAGGAAATGAAATGGAAGATTTTGATGAGAGGAAGCAATCAATGCCCTAGGAAAGAAAACCATCTCCTTCTACGAACAACCCTTTTGGGGCACCATAGGGTCAGATTGGACCATTTCAAAATATATCTCTACTTTTTGCCAAATAGAATTAGTCTTTTTTTACTAAAAGAATTTCATTCTTTTTAAAATATATGGGGTCACCAAATTTGTATGAAAAATGTATGAATATGAATGATCATTGTCCCATCACTTCCTCAAAAAGTAAAATAAAAAAGCCCTTCTACAAAGAGGAGGCAAATTACTAGGACAACTCCAAAACTTTCTAAATGTTGTTTATTCCTATTAATGCCTCAAAATTTTCACCTCCAATTATTAGATCCCGATGAGCTTAAGCCATTGATGGCCTTGTAACCCACATTGGACAATGGCCCTATTTGTGAGGTTTTAACTTATACTAAATAGAGAAATTAGGTTCCTTTAACAATTAGATTGCCTCCCCCAAAGAAAACTACTTTACAAGCCATCAAAGTCAACAAATACTTCTACAAATATTTCCATTTGTACACATAGAAGTTTATGAGTCCCAATTACAACAATACCTAATTCAATAATTATAGTGCATTCTTTTATAGTAACAGTCAATATTTATATAGTGCTAAATGTCAAAAAAATTGTGTGGGGCAACCTAATTTTACTATTTAGTATAGTATGTTTTAGTTTGATTGACTAATTTGGCTAGCTAAAGGTTTGAAGATTGGTCTACCAATTTGAAGAAGAAATTTGATTTACATTGCAATTTCAATTTATTTGAGTATTACAGTTCAATTCCTATAAGTATTCATAGCCTACCCATAGCATTGTTAACTAATGTTGAGGGAATCCCTTTTACATTCTCTAGCAATAAAAAAAGCCCCCCCTCCATCTAAAAGCAATCTAAAGTCACTCCAACCATGTAGTTCCACCCACAATGTATCAGAGCCAAGTCAACCACACTAGATGTTTTTTCCGGCCTCTAGAAGATTGTGAGTTCCTTGTAATTTCCAAACTATGGGACCTTGGCCGCAACTACAATTTGACATGGCCAAGAGATTGCCACGTAAAATAATATTTTTTTATTTTTAATATTTAATCATTTGAATACCCTATTGTGGTTCACAACATGGGGAATCAACTCAAAACAATCTCTTAGAGGCCCAAAAAAACATGTAATGATGATGACAAGAATAGAACAAAATGGAGCCTTTGAAGAATTGTAGAATATAAGCCAAGTTCTCCCAAGTATCCCTAGTAGGCATTGATGTAATATCTTAAGATCTTGGAGGGAGATCATTTATTGATTCAACAATGCTATTCCAAAGTTCAAGCATCCATCTTGATAGCAAATAGCAAAAAGCAAAGTAAGCCTTAGTAGTGTTGCCCTAGGTAGAAATTATGGGTTAAATTTAGTCTAGCTTCTTCTTGTTGAACATTGGTTGGTCATGGTATCTAACCCATATGTAACAAAAATAAATTAAAAATATAATTTATTTATTGTCTCTAAAATGAAGGAGAGGAATCTTTGCAATGACAAACAATAAATGTGAGTAGGTTTGAGTAAGAACTTACTCGGAAAGCAAGCCAACCCTATAAGGACCTAGCATATAGTAACATAGCCCTTGAAGTTCTTTAATCTCTTATAGAATTTTTGAAAACCTCAAGAAGGGTCCCCCATAGTGAATATTTTAGCTTTAGCTTTCAATTATTTTCTCAAATTTAACATTTGTACCTCCTACTGATTCATGAAAATTAAAGAAACAAATTGATTTCTACATGCAAAAAATATAATGTCGCTTGAAAGTTTTTGGGTAGCCTAGAGAGGCTTTTCTTCCCTCTACTCTACAGAAAGGTAATGAAGTTGGAAATGTATTGGGGCTATGGTCTTAAGAGGGGTGGCTTGGATGGGTCTTGAGTAAATTCATTTTCAATTATCATAACATCATAATTTTTGCAATTTTTTTGCACATGCTTCAATCATCCAATAGCACTCAAATTTAGCATAAAAGTATCCAACTTCACAAAGTGTGCTATTTCTTGAATTTCCAACATTTTATAGTGTAAAAATTTCAAGAGTTAGAATAGCCAAAATTAGTTGATTCTATCAAGTACATAATGCATCTTCAAACATAGTGCATCTTCAAACATATAATTTTCAAACACAATTTTCGAGGGATTTTGACAAAACATAGTCAAAGAACTTTAGAAATTAAGTACAAGAATAAGAAATTAGTTCATCCATTCTTATAGAGGTTGAATCCCTACATTGGGTTTAAAAATTGGGAGATAGACCATTTGCAATAGTTGAAGGTAATTGCATTTCAAATTCTCATTAGAATTTTCAATACAATTTGAAAAGTCATGGGAAGTTATTGGATTCAATGTAATTTACAAAGATATTAGATAGAAAGATTTTTATTTTTTCTAATAATTGTTTTACCAAAATGATGTAAATTAGATAAGTAATAAGAAGATGATTAGTTATTGTTAATCATTTTAATTGTTTCCAAATATAAATTAAATAATTTTTTTGGATAGCTTCGATCTTAATTGACGACAAATACTTCTATACATGTTTCATACATAAACAACACAATTTATGGTGTTCTTATTTTGAAATGAGAACATTATTCAAGTAGTTTGAATGTTCTACCATAATACAACCCAAGATGTAGAATAATCTATTGTTTTTAGGTATTGAAAGTTAAAAAAACTTACAAGTTTAAGATTGAAGTGAACACCAACATTGAAAAATAAGACAAAATAGCCCAAAAGTGACTTCATAACAATTTGAGCCCTATAGCTACATCCATGATTTTACTCTTTTTATCTTAACTCCTAAAGTCCCAATTGAAGGCCTTTTTTTCATCCAAGTTCAATCTAAACTACCATTCCTATTACAAAGAGCAAATAACTTCAAAAAAAATTCTTTTTTGTATATTAAACTATAGGATCTTGTACTAGAC
Source organism: Rhytidiadelphus loreus (assembly GCA_947034895.1). Lineage (NCBI taxonomy): Eukaryota > Viridiplantae > Streptophyta > Bryopsida > Hypnales > Hylocomiaceae > Rhytidiadelphus > Rhytidiadelphus loreus. Next base: position 33,079,798 of record OX344761.1, read on the forward strand.
TAATTTAAGATGTGTGTAAGAAATTTCAAACACTTTGACCACATAGATTGCAAGATATTAGCATTGAAAGTGAAGAAAACAAGTTTTTTTGTACCTTTGGTAACTAGATTATGAGACTTCTTGGCTTAAAAAAATTTCACTTTCAATATTAAATAAGATAAAACTTATGTTGAAAAATCGAGTTGAAAGTCTAAAAAAATCCAAAGATCAACAATTTGATTTTCATTCTTTAAAAAATTGTTAGGTACAAGATTGAAGGAAAAAACAAAATCATTGGTAGCTTTGAGATGGAATTAAAACACACTAATTCCAATTGTGAGATTATTCTATGCACTATAATAAACCTTGTCGAACTTCTTTGATTTGAAATTGTGAAAATTGAGTTAATAAAATAATCCAATACATTATTTTCTCAAAAAAATGCTATGATTGCTTGCAAAACGAATTTGATCTATAAGAAACAATTTTTTTGAACTTTTATTTCAAATTTTTGTAGATTTCTTTTATTGTCCAATGAGGTGATATTTATGCTTAGGATGGCATAACTTTTGCTCTTGGGAACCAATTTAATTAAAAACTATATTCCCATAAAGCTAATGTGTTCTTCTATCTCAAGAAAAAGTTCCAAAAATCACAACAAAAATTAAGACCATAAGAGCTTGACCAAAATCCATTTTTTGCTTTATAGAAACAATATGACTAAGGGCATAACCCCTAAAGGACCAAAGTGCGTTTTTTTGGCAACATAGCAATTTGGGGTGCCTAGCTCACTACGAATGGATTTTTTTTTTTAATTCTTTGAAATTTTCACACAATATGTGCTTGAGGAGTAGCTTTAAGGCCCAAAAATTTTCATAACTTTTGACAACATGGTTAAAATTTATTGTATGATATGTAATTTTCGTTAATCTATGGGCAACTTGGGCAACTCAATTTTTTTTAAATCACTTTCAAAGAATTTTTAAAAAGAGAAAAGCTTTGAATCATTCCATTTTGATTAATGAGATGAAAGTTACGAAGAGTTTTAATTGTGGGTCATTATGGATTCCTCTACTCTAAAATAAACTTTGAAGTCCTTTATTTAACTCAATTTTCAATATTTCTGAAAAAAAATAAAATTATAGGATGTAGATTGTTTATTACAACCTTACAACTGTTGGGATTGGCATTTTTCAATTCCATAACTAAATTCTCAACAATTAAGTATTTTGGATCATTCTCTATTTTTTTCCTATATGGTTTATAATTCCAAATTTTTCAAATACTTAGAAGAACAACTTGCCTTGAAGAATGATTCCAAAGGAAAACCATCATTTTGGACATTTTTTCATACAAATGTAACCTTGTGAAGTGTAGCTATTTTTTTTTTGCAGGTCCAAAAAAGGATTTTTGTCACTTCAAAAGCTAATATCTTGCAATCTAAATGGTGGAAATTTCTGAAATTTTTTCCACATCTTTTCAAATCAACGATGATTTTGGAAAAAATATATATTATTATTTTAAATCAAGATTCTTTCAAATGGGGTCCATGGTAATGCAAGTCTTGATTTTCTAGTGTTAAAAGGTTCTTAGAATGAACCCAATTTTTTCCTACAAAATTTCAAATATAGCCATAGCAGTAATAAATGGTAATGATTTGTAGTTGAAATTAGGTGAAAGGTAATGAATTGGATGAAATGTCATTCAAATTGGAAGAAAAATAGTCAAATGGATGAAATAACTGGTAATTGAAACAATGTATTAGTCTAAATTTAGTTTTAAAAAAAATAGATTTTACCATTTGGCTATATTTTGCCAAATGAATGAACCTCAAATATTTGGATCTTTAGGAAAAATTACATTGCAAATTAATTGAAAAATGTAGAGTAGATTTTGAGATGCCAAAACTTGATAGTAGTTATATATGTTATGTTTTTAACCTTGTATTTTTTCATAACCATAATTTTAGGTTTTACATGTAAAAAAAACATTGAAAGACTTCAAAATGGCTTTCAAATTTTTAACTTTCTTGTGGTCAAACATTATAATCTTTAAATCCACATGTCACATCATTATGTTTGGTTTTCTAGTTTAACATGACATGGTTGCAATTGTAAAAATTAAAAAATATACATCAAAAATTTGTTTTTTTGTTTAGTTTAAAGAACAAACTTGAAGAAGGTAAAAAATTATTGTCAACTTCAACAAAAATATGTGTTGATTAAGTGAAATTTGCAACTAAATGAAAATAGGGGCATATTTGGGACTTTTTATAGATGATGATAGGCCTTCCTAATGCTTTTCAAATAATTGCATGTCTTCTACACTAAAACAAAGCATAAATGCATAGACAACAAAGCATAATTGCAAGACAACAAAGCATAATTGCATGTCTTCTACACTAAAACTTCAAATCACAAATGTATTTTTGGAAGTGGAAGTTAATTTGATTTTTTACATTTTTTTAGCTAGAATTTTTGAAAAAATAAGTTCTTTTATTATGTGTAAGTGAGATACAAATTTATGGTATGAATTCGATTAAGTGTTTTGGCCCTAACTGTGAGGAGTGAAATTTCTACCTTGCTAATCCATATGCTTTTAAGAATTAATTTCTTTGGATTTTCTAATAAGATCAAATTTTGCACTTCACTATTATCATATTAACAATGGATTATTAAAATCACTATACTACCAAATGCTTTCATAGATGGATGAAAATGTGATTGATTGATATTTGGCTTAAATTATTTTCCAAGTTCCTATTGGACATGTTTGATGAATACCAAATATATATTATTTGAAAAATCAATTTTTTTATTAATTATTTTCAACACTACAAAAATATTTTTTTCTTCCTTAAATATATGTAAATAAATAAATAATTGTAGGTTGAAATATACTTCCAACCTATAGTAATACATTTCTTGCAACTATTTTCTATTATACAATAGACAAAGACATCTAATAGCACCCCTCTATCAAAATTAGGCCCTACATTTTTATGGCATTCATATGATCATTGCATAACATAATATTTTTGAACTTTAGAAGTTGAAATCTTGAATCCACCTTTTCCTTGAATGCCCTTGCATTGTAGATGGTATTGTCCTAAGTTTGTGTCCACTATAAAAGAGACACTCCAACCTTCTTTGCCTAATAAGTGTATTTAATTTTCAATGATTAGCATGTCATCATTCTTAATTGATTGAATTTGAACCTACTCAAACATTAAAAGTTTTAAATAAGTGATACAAAGATTGGAAGTTGATAATGAAATCATCAAATTTCTAAAGTCTTAGATACCAAGTAGAAACTTTATCAATACTAGACATGTAAGAATTGCAAATCCAATTGTACATTTAATAATAGACCTCTTTAGAATCTTTTCTAATCCATCTTCTAACCTAAAGAAGATTATTGAATGAATTGAATTTGGACTCAAAACTCTATAGAAATGAGTCAAAATTGAATTTTGAACTCTCTTTCATTTCATTCAATTTCAGTTTTTTTGCATAATGTAAAGCATGAAATATTATCTTTCAATTGATTCTTCTTTGGATATTTCAAAAAAATTACATTTGAATTTTTATTGTAATAATAACTTAGAATTATATGCAATGCAATTACATTGGGTAGTCTTTTATCTAAACATGGGCTCTATTATGTTCTTTGCAACTTCTAATCATAGAAAGGGGAGACATTTTTTATTTGTTCAAGCTCTAGCATTCATTTATGAAATTTGAGTAGAGCTTTATTATTTGAAATAACCATTCTTGTGTTCAATTACAAAATATATTCAAAATTTTGAAGATGTTACCATTGGAATTTAAGTGCATTGTTATGTACTTGTGCTATTAATATATATTTAAAAAATGAAATGCCAAACAATGTTGTCACTAATTACTCATACTTGGAAACAACATAAATTGGATTTCTTCATGTTTAATATTTATTATTATGTACATGTAATAGAATATCATAGAAAAATCCAAATCTAAATACTATTTTATATTAAAAAATGTGGAAAAATTGCAAAAGAATATTAATTTTAATGAATTAATAATAGTTTCTAAATAGAATAGAAATTCGATTTGATGAATTTCATTTTAACAATTTTACTATAGTGATTAGAAAAGTCATCCATTTGCCAATTTTGAGTCACAATGTCCTTTCAAGGTTAAATGCTAAAATACATCACCATAAAAGTGGAAATTAAATTTTAGGAGTAAAAATCCAAGAATGCTAAATCCAACACATGGCATAGCATTTATATTGAAATGAAGTTGAAATAAATTACAAATATAACTAATTTGATTTGAACTACATGAAAAGATGTGGATACATCATCACCAAGCAACTATACTACAAGTGGTACTATTGCAAGGAGTTTCTTTTCCAATAAAAGGCCAATTCAAATTTCTTAACAATCAATGTACACAAAGCTATATCTAAGCAAAGGCATCATTTTCAATCTAAATTATCCCCTAAGAGAGTTGACATCTACTTTTTGGATTATAAATGTTTTCAAAAGCTTATTGTTGAAGCTACTAGAAATGGATGAAGTACATTCAAATATTTAGAAAAAGTAATTTTTGTTTATTTTTCAATAATGTAACTAGTGTTCACTCGGTGTTTCATAATTATTGTATAAGGTTTAGAATGAGTTCATATACGAATGGGAAGAAAATGAAAACTTACAAGGATGAAGATTTGATGTCTAGATTCTACTTACATTATAAATTATTTTGCTTAAACCATTCAAAATCTACATCCACCTCCCCTCTTGAACTCTTAGTCAATAAATCTATGTGTCTAGAATAAAAAACTTTTAAATAAGATGAACCATTTTCCAATTCCATTGTATGGAAGTGTGCAACATTTGCAAGAGGGAATAGGGAATAGTTTGCTAGCATGATTTTAGGAAGTACTTGAAAAGGGGGGAGAAGAGCAAATTTCTGACTTCTGAAAAACTAATTTAAACATTAGAATTGAGCTTCTAAATTGCTTTTAGTTTTACACCAATACAAAGCTATGCCTAAAATATAGCTTCTCCCTATTCACAAGACAAAGTTATTCCCCTATTCACATAGAAGTGTAAACATCATAGAAGTAGGCCAAAGCAATTCTCACTATAAGAAAACAGAGTTTTTTTTTATGTTGCAGAAAACATGGGATGGCGTCTTTTTTGACGCGGAAGTAATCACCGTAGATGTCTCCTAAAATCCGTTATAACTGACTTGCAAAAAACGTGTAATAAACATGTTAAAACGTGTCCGATTTTGGCATGTTTTTTGTTGACGTCAAGAAGAACGTGTGTTTTTCAGCTTCAAAAAGCAAGCCATGTGGAGGTTACGTTAGCGACACGTCACCTATTTTTGGCGGGCAATGCCATGTATGAAAATTTTCATCCATCCGGTCAGATAATTTTTGTATCATTTGAAAATTTTATTGGTGTTTTTTGAGACGTCAATCAAATTAGACGATTTTTGAAACATCAATTGGTACATATAACATATCCTATCTATAAAATGAAGATAAATTAAAAAATAAAAAAAAATTGTCAAATTCAAGAAAAATTGAAAAAAACTTACCATTTACCTTCAAGTAAATTTTTGATGGTAAAATGAAGGAATTTCTTCATTAAAATTTAGTGAAAAAGAAGGATTTTGAGGTTTTACTTATATTCTTTCTTTGCCCATAGAGAGACAAACGATATGGGATAAGTAAAAAAGGGGATGTAAAATGAATTAAGTTTTTTGGGACGTTCCTACAAACGTCTCACTTGACATCTTTGCCTTCTGCCCGAATTGCATTTTTTACCACCGGTCAATACTCTATTGTTGACCGCACTAACTTTTGCAATTGCAAAATGTAATTAATTCTGACGTGGACAAACTTGTTGTAAGTGATGTTTTCTGGGATGTCTTCAAAGATGTACACGTCTCATTTGACATCTAGCATTCTAATGTTTACAACGCCATGTTTGTATAGACATCAAAAAAAAATTGCACGACTACGTACGTTAACTTGAAAACGCAGGACGTCTCAAAAAACATGTGTTGCTCTGTGGCTAACTCACCAAAAACGCAGTTTTCTTATAGTGTCTAATTCTAGAAAACTTGAAATTTGTTTTCCGATTCCAACTACACATGAAAGTACAACCAAAAGTCAACAAAACTTCACAATAATATGAGATGAGATGCATTCAATTTTCACTATTATAAAAAAGAATTGATAGACCATTTATAATATATGTTTGGCCCTGGCTAGTGCTCTTATGAAAATAAGATGCCAAAGATACTTATATGAGTCATTTTTCATTTTTCATATATTCTTGGCTTATCAATTGAATTCTTTTATTTTCTAATCTTGGTTCTAGGTGAAATAAATAAGAAATTTAGTGAAATTCTAAATACCGGTAAGTGTCTTTTGACAAAAGTACAAATTAAAATGAAATGAAATTTAATAGATGAAAATGAAATGAAAACTCCACAGGAAAATTGAATCCAGGTATTTAGAAAATGAAAAATGAAACAGAAATATAGTAATGGACATAAAAATAAATTCAGAGATGTGAATGCGGTTGTAGATAGGATTTGGAAACTCAGATTCAGAAATCAGAGAATCGATGTCATAGTCTTTGTCCAAAGGACACAACCAATAAAGTCAATGGTGTTTCACAAATGATTACCGTACTCAGATATCAAGTTGGGCTTAAATTAATTAAAAATAAAATTGAAAAATTATTGTAGTGGTTCTGGGACCAAACAACCAAATCTACAAATAAATACTCGTTTGCTGAAAATCCAGTAGCAATCCATTAAGTCAAACATCAATCTATCATTTGACCATCTACCGTCAAGGAACTTTTTGATGGTAAAGTTCTGAAACTATTTGATTCGTATTTAGTCAAACTAATGGGTGAAGAGATTGTTTTTATAATGAAATTTATTGTCATGAATCCTCAAAAGGTATGGGACAATTTGAAGATGAGAGCTTGACCACTCATTGTCAAAATGCAGGAATTGTTTTTAAATTAGAAGTTCAAGCCTCATTTTGGCATAATAGAATTATTATTTTCTTAAATCTTTGAACTAATAAAAGTTGAGATATGAAGTTAAATTTCATCTCCAAAAATCATTTTGTGATTTCGAGTCTTCAAAAAAGAATTATGGACAAAATTCAGAGAGGATGTTTGAAAATGTCCCCCAAAAATGTCCCTTCAATGTCAAATTTATCAATAAATAATATTATAAAATGATGAAATTTATTTTAGACATATATTAAATACTCATCACCAAAGTATTGAACCTACTATCCAAGTGCGGCATATAATAAATTTTCTCAAATTAAACCAATCTCAAATCTCACAAATGAGCACAAAGTGGAAGTTTGCAAATACAGAACACTCCAAATCTATCTCCGTAACATTGAAGGTACACAAAGTCTAGCTTCATAAATGAGCACAAACTCCAGTTTCAAAATGAATACATAATCAACACAAAGTTGAGCTTAACAGATGATTACAAATTGAAAGTTCACAATGACTATAAAAATGAGTTTTGCGAATGCATAAAAAATAAAAATTCACAGATGGAAAATAAAATAAAAGGCGTATCACAAATGAATACAAAATTAAATGTCACAAATGAATACGAAGTGAAATACACAAACAAATGCAAAATGAAAACTCACAAAGAAAGAAGGCATGGAATTTCAAAAATGAAAAGCAAAAGAAACTTAACAGATGAACATGAAATGAAAACCAGTAAGGGAAATCGAACTTCAGAAAGGAAAATTAAAAAGGAAATGAAGAAAAGTAAAGTAAATTTTACAAATGAATACAAGACGAAATGTTTTAAGTTCGTAGGAAATAAAGTTTTACAAATGAGGATAACATGAAATCTAGTAGGAAAAATGATCTGGAAATTCAGTAAGGAAAACGTAAAGGAAATTCATCAGCGAAATGGACATCTTGCTTGACCGCATCAATTGCATCGAAGGAAAGAGAATGGCAATCTTGACACATGATTATCGATACACATTCTGAGGTGGTTTTCTGAGGTTGGCAAATGACTGAGATGGGCAAACACTCCTAGAGTCACAAAGAGCATGTGTTGATGGTTGGACATCGACTTCATTTTGAACCTGAATTACTTTTCTGAGATGAAAAGTTAATTGTACGTGTTTCAAAATTTCCAAGGTGAGCCCACAGTCTAAAGACTTCATCAGAAGTCATGACACCCCGAGGGGTGGAAACAGGCTTCAGAAGGTACTTGACCTATAAGTTAGTAGTTGGAGAAATCACACACGCCACCTTTAAACTAGTTCAATCTACAGAAACCACCAGTGCGCTTCGAGACCCTCTAATCGATTAGAAGTCATAAAAATCGATCTGATACAAAACAAGTACAGAAAGCTGTCTGTCTTTCACAATCAAAAGTGAAGGGCAAAAAATCGGAGTGGGTAAAGGGGAGAAAATATGCCGCCTCTTGAAATGTTCAGAACCACATAACTTGACACACGTCAGTTCGAGAGCGAGCTCCGAACACACGAGCCTTGTATGAGAATCCACGTCAGTCGTACGTGCGTGCCTTGTATGAGGATCCACCTCAAAATATATGTACGATCTGAGTCATTCTTGAGGATGGCCCGTTCAACTCCTCGTTCATAAAAGCATCATGTTCAAGACCGATGGAATTGCACGCTAAGCACTTCAGAAGCATGTTTGGAGAATGAATTGGAAATTCAAGAGGCCGCATCATCAATTCAATCAATCGTATTCCGGAACAAGCTGAGAGATCTTCCCCTCCTCGGCAGCGAGACGCTGCTCCGTGACGCGCAGCCAGATACACACAGCAGTGAAGCTGACAATCAGGCTGAGAAAGCCGCTGCCAAGGCCAATGCCCACAATAGCGAGGACGGACAGCGAGTGGCCTTTGGGGTAAGGGAGGGGGAAGCCGTACAACCCGGGGTTGCCCTCGAAGGAGGAAGCATTAAAGCGGGGGCGACCATCCGAGGTGTTGGAGAGGCCGGAGGGAATGGGCCCTTCCAGGTCGTTGTGGGAGACGTCGAAGGTCTGCAGCTTCTGCAGGGTGGCCAGAGCAGCGGGTAGTTCCCCGGTAAATCCGTTGTGTTCCAAGTCGAGCTCGTGGAGGTAGGAGCAGTTGGTGATTTCAGCGGGAATGGGCCCGTCGATCTGGTTGTGGCTCACATTCAAAGTCATGAGATACGAGAGCTGGCCCAGTGTGGAAGGCAATTCTCCGGTCAGGGCGTTCTGAGATAAGTCCAGAATGCCCAGGTTCCTGCACAGCGACAGGTTGGGGGAAATGGTGCCCGTGAGGCCCTTGTTGCTGAGCACCAGCGACACCACCCTGCTGCTACTGCATGTGACGCCGATGAACGTCGCCCTCTGCCCATCTTGAGTTGTGTTGCAGGGGAATGCCACGTCTGTCCAGTTAGAAAAGAGCGCCGTGTCTGAGCTTTCTAGCACCATGGCCTGGAAGCCATGCAAGCACGACAAGTCATCCTTGTTTGGCTGCGCACCGACTTCAGCAGGGAAGAAGAGCCCCAGAATTACGACCACTAGGGCAAGGATGGATGTCGAGAACACCAAGCCTCTACTCTCAATCACGAACGGAGAGCCAGAACCTGCGTGGACCTTCATGGCAGCGGATTCGCCGATCTTCACAATGTGCACTAGAGTGCCACCATTGGCTAGATACTACAGCGCTGTCTGCACCATCCTGTCAAAGATATGTTAGCAAGTGGTATACCATGTCCATCTTCCTAAATCAATCAATGGAGCCGCACCCTCAATTCAAATGCTGTGAGTGTCGAGGTCAAATACGTTCAGCATCAAAATTATATTGGAGATAACAGGGCACGAGAATTCCTCCAGGAACAAGCATCTGATTTCAGAACGAAGATGATTCAAACAGGTGGATTCGAACGGCAACAAAAGTACTACTACTGAGAAAAGAAAAGAAAAGAATCTAGTCGCTTTGGATTCTCTATAGTATAACTTGAATGTCACAATAACTATTTTGTTTTATAAATTTACTTTAGTCTCTACTTCTTCAACTATGTGGATTAGTTGACTCCCGGACCTTCCCACCCATAGCACATATGATCTTGGTATCAGCAGTACTTCCATAATAACTGTTACCCCAAACCAAGATTATTCACTCCTATATGTTATGTAAAATATGTTATGTCCATTGCTAGTACCAATCCTGCCTTCAGCTTATTTACAGCGTACTTATACATTACAATCCCGAACGAGCACAAATGGTCACAACGCGGCTATACAACAAAAGCACGGTCATCATAATATTCTTGAGTGACCGCGGCTAAGTAATCGGGTTCCATATCAAACAGTTTCAGGCTTCCGACTTAACCCAGAAAGACCTACGAAAACAGCACTACTTCGAGAACTCATGTAACACAAACAAGAGGGAACAAAACCCAGACCCTAAACCCTAAATCGAGAGCAAAAAACTCACTATTGGAAAAAAATCACGAGAGCTTCGGTAGCAAAATTCTTTCTTCGTACCTACAAACCTAAAAGTTCCCTTCAGTGGTGTATCCACAGTCAAGTGCAACATACCCGTCCGAACAATCCCGAACAACCATGACCTGTACAACCACCCAACACGCATTCTGTCAGAAACAGACTTTTAAGAAAACAAATCATATACAGCAAACCAAGCCTCTCAATAAGGTGCAATATCTCCTCCCCTTCTGAACCATAACCCTCTTAAGTTTCACAGCGGCCATCCCGCACAGAGTGTCCTTTAGACACAAAGTTATCATTTTGGTTCTACCATCCAAACGAAAACCATTCCGTAGCCTGCTTAACCATTATATTCTTTGCAGCTACCATCCCTAGAACGTGTCCTTCACACATCGATATCATTTTGGCTCCTACAAGCTCTACTTCATTCTCTCCTATCCGTTTGAGATTGGTGCACTATCCTCTCTCCATAATTCTCACAACTCTACAGAAGGCCTGGAAGGCTACACATAATTTCTTACCGCAAGGATTGCCTTTCGATAGAATCAAAACTCTGACAAAATCCCGGATAATAGTTAACATGGCATTCACTAACACTAAAATGCGATAGTATCTCCGCTCCCAAACCATAATGGACTTGGACTTGGAAAAAAAAAAAAAAATCACGACCAAGAATAAACCATGCTTCTCACTCACTAAAACGCAATCACTCTTTCCACTTCTAATAACCCATAACATTCTTGAACTCAGAATCAATAGCAAAATCACTAACAAAACCAACTATGCTTCTCCCTCACTACAGCGCACTCAAATCACTCCACTTCTTAACCGTAACATATTTTGAACTACAAAACTACCGTATAGCAGAATCACATTCCACTAGAACATGAACAAAATTCTCACTAACAAACAACACAGCAGCATGCTTCTCACTCACTAAAACAAAAAAACAAACATTCCACTTCTAAGCCATTCGTCCCACTTTTGAAATAGAGAACGCTAACAGAATCACTAACAACCAACAACAAAGCATACTTCTCACTCACTAAGTTAAACTACAATCCATCATAACCATAACAGATTTCAAACTACAAAACTACAACAAAAAACAAAACATAGAGGTCAATACAATAACAAACCATACTTCTCACTCACTAAAACAGAAATCAACCTCTCCAGTTCTAAACCAATACACTCTTGAACTCCAAAAAGAACTAGAACGAAGTCACTACAGAAAAGAAAACAGCAAACCTCACGCGATCAATCTTTCCACTGATTTAAAGCAAACACCGTTCCCATTTGAAACAAATACAGTTCCCAGCTTGGCGGATAACCTGTGCCCTAACCTGGCATGTGCTGCAAGCGCGACATTGGCGAAGCAGGCGACGAAGGGGAAGGGGAAGGGGAAGTCGAGAGAAGCCGAGAGTGCGAGCGCGCGGGGGTGCGGTCCGGGCATCCCACGACGGAGGTCTGACAAGAGCAATCGAGAGAACACAAAGCCGGGGCGACGGAGGCATTGATTCGAAAGACAGACTGAGACTTACTGATGAGAGAGAGAGAGAGAGAGAGAGAGAGAGAGAGAGAGAGAGAGAGAGAGAGAGAGAGAGAGAGAGAGAGAGAGAGAGACACCGACTGACGCGCGGGGTCAAGCTAGGCTCAAGGGCGGGTCTTGGGCCGGGGGGGCCACGGCGGTTGCGCGCGAGCTCGTTTGATTCGTTGGACCCCTGGGTAGTCCAATGGCGCCGTGGTCACTGGGGTCTTGGCCAATCGGATGGGTTTACAGCCTGGCGATCCGGCTTTTCCCTTTGGGGCAGTCAATGTTGACGGAATGCTGCCTGAATATCTGGAAAGCAACCTTGGCCGGGGCTCCGTCAGTCAGTCCCAGGTACTGGACTGGAATGGTCCCCAGGAATGGTCCCCAGGAATGGTCCCTAGGAATGGTCCCCAGGTAAGGGTCTCAGGTAAAATAAGCAGACCCATCAACCCATAAACAACGCCAAGGCCGTTTTCTAGTCAAGAATCTCTCCGTGTAGGACAGAAATGCAACTATCCATCTTCCAAAATTTGTGTGGAAAGGGAGATCACCTACATTAGTTTGTCTTTCAATGAGTATTTTTTCATTTTTTTAAGCCAATAATTCACACGGTGACAAAACAAATGATTTTCACGGTGACCTGCGGGGCATTCAAGGATTAAGGACCATAGCCCAATTCGGAACTCTACCTTATGCAAAGCTTGGATATTAACCCCTAAAGGACCATTGTCCCTTCGGGAGACAAATGCGTATTCGGGCAGGTACCTACGGGCTGAAATTTTCTCCTGATTTTTTGAATTTTTTTTTTGGAGGTAGAAAAGTTGATGAGCTTTGTGGGAATTTAATTTTTTTCAAAATCGGTGCCCGGGAACAATAGTTATGACCAAATAAGCTCAAACGAGGGGACGGCGGGCAGCTCGGGCAGCCAGAAAAAAATGGACAAAATTTTGAATTTTATTTTTGATATTATTTTTTCTCATAGATTATATTTTTGTCTATCCGGAAAGCTTTTATTCATTTCATTTGGATATGTTATGAGAAAGTTATAGACATTCTTGTTTTTCGGGTAGTCAGAGCATCTTCTTGAAAAAAATAACTTGTAGGACTCATTTCTGAATGCAATTTTTCAAATTTTTTAATTTTTTTTTGGTGCATGGTCTGATTTACTTGCTAGAACAATCTCACCATTGGGATTAGTGCATTTTAATTCCATCTAAAATATATGAATATTTTAGATTTTCCTTCTATCTCATACCTACTCTACTTAACAATTTTTTTAAGAATGATAATTTAATTTTTTTTTTTAATTTTTTTTTACCTAGACTCTCAACTCAATTCTCCACTATAAAAATTTGAAGTTAAAAATGTTCTAAGTCAAAAAATCTAGTCCCGCAATGTGCTGAAAAACTTGTTTTTTCCACTTCAAACGCAGATATCTTGCAATCTGAGTGGTCAAAAATTCTGAAATTTTTTCCACACTTTCATACTAGTTAGGTGTAAGATCCTACGGTTAGACATGGAAAAAAAACAATTTTTCAATTTGTTTTACTCCTTGCTATAGGTATGGCAGTTTTGAGTGTTTTCTGGCAGAAAAAAGGCCTTGGTCCTTTAGGGGTTAAGTCATTTTTGTAAAAAAAGTGCCACGTATCTTGTGAATGGTCTAAGGTGACATGGACCCTTGAGAAATTTGACATGGAAACTCAATTTCGGCACACCTCATACACTGTACTTTGGAATTCAATTCAGCTCTGTTGCATTCTAATGTAGTTTTTACTAGTGTGCCATGTGTCATTGCCATAGTGTAATAAAAGAAAATAAAAGGAAAAGGAAATTTCAAAATTTTTAATTCATGAAAACTTTGAAATTCAATGATTTTCACACCATAGGTCCAAATGTCATGAAACAAAGCCCGTGCATCCATCCTTGTAGAGAGCTTTCCCACAATACCCAAAAGGTGACCAGAGGACACACTGTCCAAAATATCTCACTGTAACAAACAAAACAATCAAACAACTTACTTTAAGGTATGGATTAGTGTGCCATCTAATGTTGCTCTACAATCAAAATAAAAGTAAAAGTAATTTTCTATTTTTTTAATTCAGAAGCTTAGAAATTCAATAACTTTTACACCCTAGGTTCAAACACCATGAAACAAAGCTCATGCACCCCTCCTTGCAAAGAGTTTTCCGGAAGTACCAAGAACACAATCGAGGGATGCATGGTCTAGGAGATCTTACCATTAACAAATAGAAAAAACAAACAAACAAACAAAACCCTTAAGTGCCCCAATGTCCATATTATGGACGATGAACAGAGGGCTTCAAGGTGTTGTTCTATCCAACTAACTTTTCATTCGTCCAATGTAACACTTTAATCTTGAAAAAAAAAACTTCCTTAATGATCACTTTCATGAAATTGCGGTAAATAATATTTCTATAGAAAGATATAAAACAAAATGTGCCAAAATTAGAAAAAGGATCAAGGCATTAAGGGGTTAAGCTATGTGTTGCATTTAGTATGCAATTGCAATTTAAAGTTTTGGAATTGGGGATGAAAGGTTTGAAATTGTGTTGGAAAGTCATTGTTTCATTAATTCAATAAACTCACCCATGGAGTTTCTACACATGGCAAAAGTTTTGTTCATTGTTTCCTTGTTTGTAGGTCCTTACCACCTACTCCCTTATAACCTCAATATCAATTAATTAAAAAATATTTTTATTTCAAAAATTGTGTTGTTATTGACAAGCCATGCTCCATCTATCTACTAATAAAAATATCACAAAGTGCTTGATTGTTTTATGCAATACCTAGTGCTTGAAGTATTTGGTTGTACGCATGTCTACCTAAGTAATGTTCCCTTCACACTTTGGTCCACTTTATACAAAGGTCAAATTGTTGGCTACATTTGAGACCAACAAAATCAACCAATAGGAAGAAGAAAAAAAGTGCTTGAAGAGCATTTTCATGCTATGATTACTGTAATGGTACATTGCTCACATAGTTTTTTTTACTTAAATGATCATTTTGAAATAAGTTTTGTAATCAATTCTTATAAAATTAAAAAAATTAAAATTGATTTATAAAAACTCTAATGTATACATTAGCTATACTTTCTAAGATGATTGGAAAAATGTTTTATTGCAAAGATTTGGGGATTTACAAACCCTTTTTCAAAAATGGCAAAATTGTTTTTGACTAGAAGTTCAACTGAATTAAATTACAAATAAAGCAGAATAATGTGTATAAGGTGAATTTTCTTATACTTGGCCATTAAATTATTAGATCACTTATAGATACAATTGCTAAAAACCTAAATATAGACTCAAGGTGCCAAAAATATTGTTTGAAAATTATTCATATTTTAAATGTATATAAAAAGATTCAAAATGATTATAATATAATGAGTTGAAGAAAGGATTCATTTTCCTTCAACTACAAATGAGTGATTTTTTAGCTCTAAACTATTAAAGAAAGTATGATTTTTTGTTTCATTTATATATTTTGTAAGTATGGCAGGCCATAAAAGCCTGAAAGGACTTCTTTTGGTAGGTTCCCTAATTTAGAAAATTACCAAAGTTTGAAAACATAAAAAATCCATTATCTAAACATAGAATAAAAAATAAAGAAACATTTTGTAAAGCCTATAATTCACATGGAATTGTCAAAGTCACAAAATTGTGAAATTACCAATTTGTGATTGCATTTTTGGAGCACCCATAGTTTGAAAACACCCTCTAGTCTTTTTGACTACCATGAATGAAGTGTATGTTGAGGGTCATTTGATTTGTTGATCCCTTAGGACTCCTATCAATGCCTTTATAGGGGCCTTCATTGATAGCAAGTGCTACCAATTGGATTGTTTAATCTTTGAATTCAACCATTGATTGGTCCAAAAGCTTTATATTGTATATTGGACCAAGACACTTTATATAGAAGTTACATGGCAATTTGGAGGTGCCAAAAAATTGTCTCTAAGAGGAAAAACTAGGTTAGTCACTAGACAATCTTTGGCCCTATTTAGAGCTTGAACTCAACTTGCCCTATAAGAAAACCAAACAAATGTGATTTGAGTTTATGACCATTCATAGGCATATGGGATAAGGTTGACTAGCACCACAATTAGTCATTAAAAATATTTACTTTTGACAAATGTGACTAGGGCATATTGAACACATTTTGTTCCTTGTGGTACATTCTTGATAGTATTTTGGGACTATAACAAGTATTTTGCCACATTATGCCACCAAAATTTATCTGAAAATAGTCAATTTGTGAAGTTCAACATACATATAGAATAAGTTGGATTTTTGAATTGCAACTTTCTTGCCGTGATAGATTCATATGAAAACTCCAACTGAAGTTTTATATTTAGTAGTGAATGCATAAAAACCCTGCAAAACAACAAAAACCTTGCAAAGCAAAAATATGTTGGCAATTAAATTGCAAATTACAAATAGACACTTACATTTACAAAAACCTCAACCATACCAATATTGTCAATTACAATTACAAAACAAGATTTCTAATAATCACACCTAAGCAAAAACCTTAAAACACGCTTATGTATACATCAATCAAAATATGAACACACAGAAATAAAGATGGAAGCTAAACTACAACAAGCATCTAACCTTTAAGAGAAAACATGAAGTCTTCAAAGAGAGCAACAACCTTAGCACATATACAAAAAAATAGCACAGAAAAAAGGTTAGTATACAAGAATCAAATGACAACCTTTCCTATAGAGAACCCTTATGGCCCCCCTAAAATGCATGGTGATACCAACATTTTTAGGATTTTATAGGTTTCAAAGTTATAATGTACAAACAATGACTAAAGTCAATAATGTCTCTATTAGGCGTTAGTTGTTAGGCATTAATTACACCTACAACTTTTGTCAATCATTGCACCAATAATCAGTTGACTATTAGTAGTCTCTGTTCCTAAAGAATTGACTACTGTAATAGTGAAGTAGGTTCATTTCTATAGTGATGCAATAATTATTTATTTAGATGAAAACTTTTCTAATATGTGTGTCACTTTTATATATTAGAAATTAAATTTAAAAAAATATGTTTGAGATCTATAGTTTGGGCAAAACACTACCAAAAACATTTGGTCTTTCTTGCAACCATCCATTTACAAACTTTTAATAATAGAATTTATAATTTATTGTTTCTTAGAAATCCTTAATACAATAGCCACTAGTACTTTTGAAGACCATTTGCTTCTAACTTCTAAATCAAGACTCCTTTGTAGGCTCTTCAAACAATTTTTTTCATTTCACACTTTGGGATTTATTTGTAGAAGGTGGCAGCAGTTGGTTCTTCAAGCTTCTATATGCCTAAACATCTATTGCGGCATTCATAATGAGTGAAATCTACTAGTGCTTATAAGATACCATTTAGATTTTGAAAATTATATTCCATTTGAATCTTGCAAGTATTGAACTATGGAAACTTGTACATAGTGAAGATTTGACATATGGACCACATGGACCCAAAAAATTGTTATATTCTTGAAATATCCCATTGAGATCCAAACCATATTGTTCTTCTATTAGTCTAGAGCACATCAATGTGGAAGTGGAAGTGTGGAACGTGGAATAAAGAGGATCTTAATTCTTGTTGATAAAGATGAAGGCTTAGTTTTTTTTTAATTAGCATTTATTTGTACAAAATACAACATTTGCTTCAATTTTGTCAAATTCATTATAAATGATTTTTTTTTTTGAATATTCAAGCATTAAATTGGATGAAAAATAAGATTTTTGAATATTTCATATATTAACTAAGTACAAAGTGAGCAATGTGTAATTGGGAAGGATGAATTAATCCCTTCATTGCCTACTAGATGTCTAAGTGCAAAATTGATCCTTATTCATTGCATTGTTCTCACTAGTTCTACTCACTAATTGTTTCTACTAGGCACCAAAAATCACTCATCTTCTTTAAGTGTAGACTCACCATCCCTTGTTGCTCTTCTCCTTCAAGGCACCCACCAATAGTCTACTTCAGGTTCTGCTTTTCCTTGTCTTCCTATGCTCTTTCCCCTCCTGAATTTCTTTTTCAAATTTGAATGCAAAATATTGTTGGTGGAGAATATAGCTAGTGGAATTAGTCAATGCTACTTAAGGAAAAGTTCATCTAGTTTTCCATTTTAAAAATTGGAGTGGTCCCTTCAACTCTTAAAGAACATTTCATATTCAAGCTTGGTGAAACTTTGTTAGACTTCTATTTTAAGAGACACATTTCAAAAAAATTATGTTTTTCACATACAATAGTATATGTCTAAAATTTAATCACATTTTTTCATAATTAAAATATCAAATTGAAGTTTATATGAATTTTCAAATATTTTTTTTATAAAAATTCTTAAAAAAATATGAATTTTTAAAGAAATATGGAAATAATAGTGACAAACATTATGGTGTAATTAATGTACCCCTTGACCTCACACCAAGAGAAATTTGATAGAAAAAGTTCAAAAGTGGTGTATTTTGAGCTTTCAAAATGCTATTTTGGAAGTATCCTCAAAATTGAAATTTTGAAAATTTTGAGAAAAATTCAAATGGGGTAAAAATTAGATTATTGGAGATACTTTTTCTGAATTAATCTTAAAAACATACAAAATTAAGAACTATGTGAAAATTCAAGTTTTGACTTTTTAAATGCGCATGGGGGACGCAAAGTCCTTCAAGTGTTAACGAATTCTGTAAGAATTTCTCATACCAATATCTATGCATCACAACATGTTATTGTATTTGTGTTACATCAATTCCTAATTTTGCAAGTTACAATCAACACATTATTAAAAGTATATTGGTGCATGTATCTATATCAAGAGATTTCTAGTGAAATTTCTTTGAATTCTTTTCTTTGTCTTTTTGAGGAAACAAATGAACAAATTTAACTATAGGATCCTGTAGTATGCTGTTTTGAAAAGATGTGAGAAAATTTTCAGAAATTTTCATTGTGTGGATTCCAAAAAATTAGCATTTGAATTGTCAAAAATCCTTTGGGGGGCTTGCAAAAAAACAAGGCAATGGCACTTCATAAGGTCACATTAATATGAAAAATTTCTATATTGGTGGTGCTTCTTTGAATTTACTCTTCATGGCAAGTTGGCTACATACTTGAAAAACTTCATATCATTTGGAATTGTACAACATATAGGAAAAAAATAGTAAGCAACAAGAAGTAGAGAATGATTCAAAATACTAAATTGTTAAGAATTTAGTTATGAAATTGAAAATTTTCAATCCCAATGGTTGTAATGTTGTAATAAACAACTTACATCCAATGATTTTATTTTATTTCAAAAATATTGGAAATGTTATTAAATAAAGGACTTCAAAGTTTATTTTAGAGTAGAGATTTCATAATTGCTTGCAAACTAAAACTCCTCATAACTTTCATCTCACTGATCAAAATGAAACGATTTAAAGCTTTCCAGATATATATGAATATAGAAAACCAATTTTAAGATTTTGTTTCTGAAAAAAGTGATTTTTTCTTATATGCCAAAGCTACTTGAGTTGAGAAAGAAACTACATTTCATACAATAACTTTTTAACCATTTGGTCAAATGTTATGAAAAGTGTTGGGCCTTGTCCACAAGTTGTATGAAAATTTCAAATAAAAAAATAAAAAAATTCATTTGTAGTGAGTTGCCCAAAATTGCTATGTTGCTTAGTTCTTCAAAGGTTAAAATTTTCACACATCATGTAGGTGAGGAGTAGCTTTACCCCCTAAGAGCCCAAAGGGTCCAAACAAAATTTGTTATAAAATATAAGTTCTAAATTTTTTTTGAAGTTTGCATCAAAGAAGATAATGTGGAGCATGAATAACTAGTAGAAAGTATCCATCCAATCAAAATTATAAAACTATTTTAGACTCTTTTAAGAAGAATTTTTTTGGTAGATATAATTTCTATATTTAGCATTTGAATTTTTTTTATTGGCCAAAATTGTGGTTTGTATTGATTTGTGAAAAAATTCGTAAGATTCATTAATAAGAACACTGACACTTTTGCCAAATAGTAAAATTTTCAACACTAGGCAAATTCTAAATACTTTGTACTACTTCTCTTATAATCTTTGTTTGACCATAGTGATCTTAGTTTATAAATATTGAAAGACAACCCAATTTTTTTGAGATAAAATATGTTTCATATTGATTGATAAGATGAAAATTATAAGGAGTTTTTGGTTGTGGGTAGTTATGGAATTTCTACTTTAAAACAAACTTTGAAGTCTTTTATTTAATTGAATTTTCAATATTTTTGAAATAAAATAAAATCATTGGATGTAGATTATTTATTACAACATTACAACCATTGGAATTGGAATTTTTCAATTCTATAACTAAATTCTTAACAATTTAGTATTATGAATCATACTCTACTTTCTACTTACTATTTTTTTCAAGAATGAATATGAAATATTTTTTGTTAAAATTTTTTATATGTGTTTCCAACTTGTTTCTTCAACAGATTATGGAGAATAATAAGTTGTAGGCTCTACACTTTTTTGTGTAAAAGGTTTGAAAGAAGTAACGTACCATTTGGGAAGAGTTGAAAATACTTCTTTTAGAAATTCAAGTGTCATGATCTTGCAATTGGTAAGGTTTCTTATTCAATCTAAAATTTTTGGAGGGTGTACTCTAACAAGTTAATTAAAGGATCTCATAGTTAATGAATAAATAGAGATGAAGATTTTAGGCTTGCTTTGGGTTTGAATACTTTGAAGCAATTTTGGGCCTAAAAACACCAAATTCCTTTAGGAGATAAATATCTAATTTTTAGAACTACAAACTAAACATAATTGATATAATTAGAATTTTCAAAAAGAACTCCAAACAAGTGGGAATAAAATACACGACATATGCTAACTCAAAAGAAGAATTTGGGTGTTCTAGATGCTTCAATCCTTTACCTATTATTGCACCATAAATGATTGAACAACTTTTAATAAAGCATTATCATCAGTATTTGATCTACCTTCATTGAATTATAAATCACCAATGGAACTCTCTCAAATTGGTTTTGGATAGGGCATTGCAAATGGAATGAGTTGATAAAATAGAGGATACAATTAATGTTATTTCGTGAAGGACATTTTTTTTAATTTTATGGTATGCATTTACTACAGTGGAATCAAGTACTTGTTGGTACATTACTTGTTGTTAAATTCCCACTTGAACATATTATATGCAACCGTTTTTGGCACAGATTGCACCATTTCAAAATAAATTTCTACTTTTCACCAAATAAAAGTAATATTCTTTCACCATAAATTTCCCATTTCTATTAAATATATGGATGAAATAGTGCATAAATATGAATGAAAGTATTTTTTGGGTCCAAAAGATGGATGAATGTAGAAATACAATGCTTCACCAAATTTTAAGTGATTGCCATCCTGATACTTTCTTATAAAGTAAAAGAAAGGATGATCATTTAATAGATTGTGTCAATACCAATTAGAAAGAGCTAAGTGAACTACAATGAAGAACATATCAAGAGAACAAGTAACAAAAACTAGAAATTGAAAACAAGTTGAGGGAACTCCCATTCCTATAGTTATATTGTCTAAATGTGATTTAGAGAACGCAACCAAATCTAGTTGAAAATGTTCCCCGTGAAGCTTTCATCAAGGACTTGTCATTTGGGACACAAATATGACTAACATTTGACTAGAGCACTTGAAAAGGGCAAATGTCATTGTGCTAAAGTCCATATGACCACGTAGTCATATTGGTATAGTCACATTTAAGGTAGAATTGTCCATTACCACATAGATTGGCTATCTAGGTACTTTCGAGGAGCTATTTATTAGTTCCCATATTTTTTAGAGGTTGAAAAGTTTGAGAGAAGTCAATTGCAAAAAAAATGAAGAAATTCCGACAAGAAGTGAATTTTCTGTGATTTTTCAAAGCTAAAATGTTAAACTATGGTCTATTCACAATTTAACAAAGGTAAATTGATGGCAATGCACTTAGGGAGTGGACACATCAGCCCACGTTGATGTTCCACTCCCTAAGTGCATTGCCATCATGATAAAGGACTATAAAAATTGTGGTAATAGATGGGCCACTAATGCAATTGAGAGGATCCTATAGGTGACGGAATTGAGTGGATGGTGGTATTTGGCAGTTCTACCTTATTTGATTTGTTTGTAGTGTTGGAAACTTATTAAATTGTCTTAAGCACTTACGTAAAGTGGATCTTAAGAAAAAATAATTGAAAAAGTTGGAAAGGCTTGATAGAAGAGAATCCTTTCACACATGTAGTGTTGTGGAACATGGCACCTCTATATAGTAGTGCCACTTATAAGGTAGCAACACCCATGACCTTCATTGTATCCATAATAGTTTCCTCTAAAATCTTGGAAAATCATGGGAAGTGAATAGATATGATTACAAAGATGTACTGCATTTGAATATCAGACCCTAGTATTGGTATTAGGTGCATTTATAGTTTATTCTTTAAGAATTCACAACTTATATTCATAGTGTCCAAATAATACATTTGAAAGTGCACAAGAATTATTTTTCTCTTGCTAGTACGGTCCAATAATTTGTTGGGTGTCTATTACTCCGTAATAAACATCATGTCCAAATCCCTATATTCACAGTTATGGGTATTGCTACCTTACTTCATCTACATGCAATGCTTAATTAATGTAGCAATTCATGGAAACAAACATCCCAACAATTTAGTAGTGGTGGTATAGAGGAGTTGGGGACATCCATTTAATGAGTGAACCCCTTCATCATTTTTTGAAATTTGGCATAATTGTACTTACATATATCTTTGTACACATACATTGTTTATTACAATTTCATTCATTTGTTGATAAAGGCAATGGTCTTAAAAGCTTCAAGTATTAATTTGGGTGAATCAGAATTTACCTATGGACGAGCTTATGGATAAAACATTGTCTTGAAGCACTTCATTTAGGAAATGAATTTTAGAGTATGTAAGGGTTACGTATTTGTTGCATAAATACATGTGTACATCTACACCTCTAAGAAAAGAAATTATTGTCAAAAAATCCTATTAGGTAGTGATGTTATGTAGAGGTGTAAATACACAATACAATATCTACTCATTTTCACACTTTGTTGAGATGGTTTAAATAGACTATTTTGATTACATTTTGATATTTTTTTTAAAGAACACAATCCTATCCTCTACATGGGTTAAAATGGTTTTGTATATTAAAACTAATACAATTGCATTGAAATTGACACAAAATTAGTACAAAGCCACATCAACCCATGATGGATTTGTACTAGTGCCCTTACACTTTTTCTTATAATATCACTACATTGAGAAGGGAACATAAGAGAGCCTAATAGGAGGGAAATTGTAAAAGTCGGTAGGTATGAGTGAGCTTTTGAGACAAAATAAAGAATGACTTGAAATGACCCCAAATACAAGATCTTCAAATTTTGCCAGATTTTTCTATCATTTTTTACCTACATGAATTGATTCAAAATCTTGCACAAAAACACAAAAAATTGTATGAGGAAGCTTCTCCTATCATTGAAAAACAAACAAAAGTTGTTTTCCAACTTGGATATACTTCATCCATTTGGTATAACTCTTACAATAAACTCTTCAAAACATTCATCATCTAGCTACTAGATGCCCGCTCTCTTTTAGTTTAATAAAATCATCCATCTACATGTTCGTCTCTACAATGTACACGTCTTGAATATAAGAGCATAATTTAAAGGTTGACTTTGAATATGGCATATCTACAATCAACACTTTAAAATTCATGGTTTATTTATTAAGGTAAAGTGAATCACAAATCATTTTTCAATTGGCAAGTATTTTGCACTATAATTTGGTACATCAAATGAACAAAAATTAAGTACAATCTTTAATGATTGCCCAAAGCATGTACTATTTATAGCTAATTTATGTTATATTCTACAAACAAAAACTAGTAGAAAATCTGAAATTTCAATCGTTTTGGTCGCATTGAGCTGGATGGATTTTGACAGATTTTCTACTAGTGAAACTTTTCTAATAAACTCTTTATTGAGCCTTGTCCCTTAAAAAAGGATTCTATTGCCTGAGGCTTCAAAATCAACCATAGCAACAGTTCTAATGCAAAGCTTCACCATTTTACACTAGCACAAAACTTTATACTTGTACTTGAAAGGTAAGTAAAATCAAGATCATCATTAACCAAAAATTGTCACATCTAGATTCTTGTCTAAAATGATTCAACATTAATTTTAAGGATGTACAAGGTTTAACATTAGAACTTTGTGTCAATTTATGGTACACCTTGGGTCTTTAGGGTTTAGCCTTGGAAGGAGCCAAGGACAATTTGTATCCTTTGGATTGTCAACCAGGCTTTGTGCATATTAAAGAATGGATGATTTTGATTTGATTTTTTGTGTGCAACCTCATTGATGCTATATCCACATCATTGAGTTAAGTTCAAGGATGACAAGGGGCTTGGTTCTTCTACCTTTCTTTCATTCTTAAGGTTGCCTAACAATTTAGTTGGTTTTTAATCTTACATGGGATAGTTTATAAAAAAAATCCCATACATTATCTTATGTATTTCAATACTTTGAGCTTTTTTCCTATAAAACTTGATTTTGACATTCACGATGTTTTCTTTTTCTTTTGAACAAATAATCAAAATGAAGCTTTTGAAGTGTAATTTCTACTCCAACTGGAGATTTTTAAATTTAATTAGATTGAGCATTTTTAATGAAGTTTGGAATTGAAGATCTATAACCACATTTTAAAATATAGAGTGACATGGAAATATTCTTCATACCACAATGTTCTACACTACAATGTACTTCTATTCTGAAAATTTTAGATTTTTTGAAAATGATTTGTATTTGATATGAATTTTCATTTTTTTCTTCAAAAATTCATGGTAATTTGAAATTTTTATGACAAATATCAGACATATGATTTCACCTTTGAAAAATAAAACCAAAAAATTGACTCATAAGGTTAGAAATGTACAGAAACTACCCATTTAAGAGTATATTGGCTTAGGATCTCTTTTATGTGAATCAAAGCATTTTCTAACAAATTTTTCAAGGAAAGAAGAGAGGAAGACACATCCAACACAATTTGGTTCATAATTTTTGGAGTGAAATTGAATTAGATATGAATTTCTAAAGCTTGCAAGAGTAGAGTGCTATTGAAGTTCATAGGTACATCCATTAAATGTCACAAAGCTCTCCAACAATGGTGCAAATGGAGTTCATAAATAAAGGCACGAAAATCTCAAACTTAAACAACATGGTGCATATAATAGCCTAGGATTGCACAAAGTGTCCCACCACTCATAACTTCACATTATGTATACTAAAATTGTGTCTACTTCTAAATCAAACTCAGTTCCCAACCACTCATTAAATTGTGCACAAGAATCCCAAATTGCCACCAATTCATCACTAGACACTTTTTCATTCCAGTAGTAACAATTTGTGGTACAAAAGTAGGAGCAGTTCTTGGAGTATGAGCAAAATATGGGCATGACACCTTAAATAGAGAAGAAATGAAAGATACAAAGTAAGCCGGGACTTTTGAGTTTGACTATAGTGTGACAGGCACCGTCTTTTTAGGGGTTAAAGCATTTCAAATGAAAAATTCTGGGCAGGGGCCCTCCGAATTGGACCCTCAATTTCCAAAAATAAAATAAAATCGTGAATTATTGGTTGGTCCGTCGAAGCGAGAAACGACACGTGTCGATTTTGTTTTAATAAAAAGTTCGGGCGAACATGTGGCCTGGGTACCTCGAAACTCTCGGTGGGCACCGTCCCACCTGCCCGCGGGCAGCGAAAGAAAAACCCACCCCCCATAGAAAGCCTCCAATTCTAAGTAAGTTAGGTTTAGGGTTTCCTGGGCTTCATTGTGCCGGTGCTTCTCTTGCACCTTCTTCCGCGTCCAGGCTTGCTTGTCAAGGCTCGCTTGCCGTCATCGACGACCGCTACCAAGCACCAAGCAATTGACGCGCATCGTCCTCTTCCGTTCTAGGCAAGCCTTACTTTCCATTGTACACACTTACTCACCTTTGGCGCTTGTAGTTACGTTTTTTCGAGGATTGTCGGTTACGTTCTTACTTCTCCAAACTCAATCCTTTTGCTTGTAAGTTTCAGAGCTTAGAACATGTGAGAGGATTTTTTGAGAGAAAGAGTGTTCTTTATGCCAGCGGATATCAACCGGTGTGAGCTCCCCGACGTTTCAATCGGTTTGTGATTTGAAACGCGGTTTCTTGATTTCGTATTTTGAAAGGATGTGTTGTGTGTGTTTCGTCTGTTTGATTGATTTGCAGAAACTTTATTTGTGCAGGAGCTTCTTTTGACATCGGAGAGAGGCAGTACCAGACGATAGTGTGAGGGTTTTCTTGATCTTTCTTGGGTGTTGTGTGAAAATGGTGGGTGCTGCTGTGGCGGCGGCTCCTCGGTACGCGCCTCCGGATCCGACCCTACCACACCCGTGGAGAGCTTTAGTGGATGGCAACACGGGGTACATCTATTACTGGAACCCGGAGACGAATATCACGCAATATGATAAGCCTTTGCCTATAGTGGCAACGGGGCCTCCTTTGCCTGCCGGGCCTCCTCCGGCGTTGGTTATATCGGGGCCGAAGTTGGCTGCGGTTCCGAATGGAGCGGATCAACTGAATGGAGGGAATGGACATATGGCTGGTTTGAATGGTTACGTTATTCCGAACCAGCAGCCTAAGCTTGCTGCAATTCCTGTTCCAAGAGGAGCACAGGTTGGTTGCTCGTCTCTGTCATGGTTCTATCCTTTAATGTTTCGGGGTTATATCGAGCCGAACTTTAGTATTACCGTGCTAGTGGTGATTTGGTTACGGTTGGTAGGTATCTCTATTTGTGGACTGCTCTCCTCGGTCTGGTTCCGTCTCTGTAGTTTAGCTGTCCAATCTTGTAACCGGGAAATTCTTAGTTTTACTTTACTATTGTATCTTTGTGTCTGTTGTTTGTGTGCTGTTCCTCTTTCTATGCATCTTGTTTGCGAGGATGGAATTATGGAGTATCTGGGATACGTATGATACGAGTTGGAGGTGTGGAAGGGCGAAAGTGCGTAGCTTGTTAGTTTCAGTTTTTAATCATCATTTTTTCTCGTGCAGGCACCTGCCAATCAAGCTGTATCTATGCCTGCGAACAATTCTATGCCAGGATCATCTGCCCCTATGGGAATGGGGGGGATACCTGGAGGTCAGAAGCATGGCGGTAACGCTTACGACAATGCTGATCGTGATGGTTATTACAAGCGTCCTAGAGTAGACGCTTACGCAAACGCTCTGAGTTCTGACATCGACTCTTACAGAAAACAGCACGAAGTGACCACTCTGGTTAGTTGGTTTGAATTTGTACCGTATTGTGGTAATTATTGCATTACGGGATGATGGATTAGGCGTGTCATTGAATGATGGTTTAACAACGTGTCTTTTGAACATCTGCAGGGAGAGAATGTTCCTGCACCTTTTATGTCATTTGAGGCTGTTGGGTTTCCGCCTGATATGCTCAGAGAGGTAATGATAGCACTCCATGATTTTTGGTGTATTTTATCTACGGTTCTTAAATATGTGGTCCGATCAACTGAGAATTTTCAGAACTAGGGGTTTCTTCTTATGTCCTTGTTAGATTGAGCATTTTAGAGTATTGCTTTGGATCTTAAGATTTTCGTGTATTGTGTGTACTTTGGTCCTCGTTAGTATCTTGGCTGGAATTGTAACGTTAGTATTGAATTTGGTACTTCATCTTGGGTGTAAGGGAAGCTTGAATCCAGTCATTTACTTTTACTTGTTGTGATTATAACTGTTGGTGGGTCAAACTTACGGTGGCCATTATACTGGGGGCTGCTGCAGGTGCGATATTTGCTCTGCTTGGAGCTTATGTCGTACACTGCCCGCGTACAGCAGATTGTAGCACACTTCCTCATTGTGAGGGCTGCGTGCATCTGAACTGAACTGAGTGGTGGCTTCGTCACCGTCTTGGATCAAGGCTGTTGTCAGCTGTTGTTGGTGTCCTTGCCACTCGACCTAAGATGAGGGGTCCTCTGCAGTTGGCCTGGTGTTAATACTAGCAGGCAACCATGCAGCTCCCTCTTTTTTCTCGGGATAGTTCTATGTTGTATAATTTTTTTTCTGTTGTTTTCGCTTGCCAGCGTAAGTGTGCTCAAATTGTATTTGGGTGGTCCTGTGTGTGTGTGTGTGACTTTACTTTTTGCAATTTTGGTGTTGACTAGATTAGCTTTAGTTGGTTTCCTTGTTCTGTGTGTTCACATTCATCTGTATTGCAGCTCCAATCAGCTGGATTCAAAACTCCCACGCCCATTCAAGCTCAGTCCTGGCCGATAGCTATGCAAAACCGAGATATTGTAGCGATTGCCAAGACAGGGTCCGGAAAGACTCTGGGGTACCTGATACCGGCTTTTCTCCATTTGGAACAACATCGGAGTAACTCTCGACTTGGACCATCTGTCCTCGTGTTGGCCCCTACTCGTGAACTGGCCACACAGATTCAGGATGAATGTGTAAAATTTGGAAGATCGTCTAGGATCACAAGCACGGTATGTTCTTATGGATCTTCTTTTATTGTGACATGAAGTGGATGTATTGTTGAACTTGAGAGAATGAGCACTTCTTTGCTTGGTAACTGTATAACATCTTTTCTACTGGAAGTATGTATTGTGCAGATCCATTACAGTCCCTTTCATTTGATGAAGCTTAATGCTTAAGAGTATTTTCTGTTGTGTGTCCAGTGCGTTTATGGAGGTGCTCCTAAGGCTCCTCAGCTACGAGACATTGAGCGGGGGGCTGACATTGTTATAGCTACGCCCGGACGGTTGAATGATTTTTTGGAAGTAAAGAAAGTTAGTCTACGGCAAGTAACTTATCTGGTTCTAGATGAAGCAGATCGGATGCTGGATATGGGGTTTGAGCCCCAGATTCGCAAAATTGTTAATGAGATTCCAGCACGAAGACAGACTCTTATGTATACTGCTACTTGGCCCAAAGAAGTACGGAAGATTGCAGGAGATTTGCTCATAAACCCTGTGCGGGTCAACATTGGTAACACTGATGAGCTTTCTGCAAACAAGTCTATTACTCAGGTTGTTATCCTTCCGTTTCTGTATTATTGTTCTCACATCTTGATTTTGCTTTGACATCCAACTGGAGATCTTTGTTCTGATCTGTTTTCGTCTTGGTGACAGAATGTGGAAGTGGTTGTGCCGTATGAGAAGCAGCGGCGAGTGGAGCAGATCTTACGATCACAAGAGCCTGGGTCCAAGATCATCATTTTCTGTTCTACCAAGCGCATGTGTGATACACTATCTCGTAACTTAGGTCGTGATTTTGGTGCTGCCGCCATTCATGGAGATAAGTCTCAGAGTGAACGGGACTTTGTCCTGTCGCAATTTCGAAGTGGCAGGACACCTATTCTTGTCGCCACTGATGTTGCTGCGAGAGGTCTTGACATCAAAGATATCAGGTGCCCATGTTTCTTCCTCTTTTGATTTGCTATTATGTTCGCTTCTTATTATGCGATGCCTTCAAAGTGAGGAAGTTACATCTTTGACCTTTTCCTTTGACATTGACAGAGTGGTCGTCAACTACGACTTTCCCACTGGTGTTGAAGACTATGTTCATCGAATTGGACGGACAGGCCGAGCAGGTGCAACTGGTCTTGCGTACACCTTCTTCTCTGAGCAGGACGGAAAGTATGCAAGAGACCTTATTAAGGTTCTTGAAGGAGCCAACCAGAAAGTTCCCCCTGAACTGAAGGACATTGCAAGCAGAGGTGGAGGCATGTTTAAGGGTCGTATGGGAAATCGCTGGGGTGGTGATTCAGGTGGCCGAGGTGGAAGGGACGGGGGACGAAGTTCCTATGGAGGAGGCCGAGGAGATTCGGGTGGCCGAGGCTACGGTGGCCGGGATGCAGGTCGTTTTGACAGTCGTGACCGGTACGGTGATAGGTTAGGATCTGACCGTCATGACCGGTACAGTGCTCCTGATGGGGGCAGGTATGGAGACAAGGATAAGAGCAAGAACCGCAGCCGAAGCTACAGCAGGAGTCCAAGTCGGTCGAGAGTTTACAGTCGCAGCAGGAGCCGCAGCTATGACCGGTACAGTGACGAGAGGGGACGAGACCGGAGTAGGTCCCCAGCTGCACAGAGATCCTACTCCCCTGGTGGCCGGGGTGGACGCCGATGAAGAAACGGAACGGAGTGTTAACTGTTAGTGCGTATGTTCGCTGAAGCTCCTGATTTTCCTTTACATCATGAGACAAACTTGTAGTTTTCTCTAACAAATTAACTGCTGTTCTGTTCTGTTGTGTTCTGTTGGTGACTTTCTTGACCTTTCAACTTGACAACCTTCATCCTTTCAGAAGGCTGATTTGTGGCAGAGCTGATATTTGCGGCTCTATCAAACTTTCCTTTGTGGCAGCAGAATCATTCGACCTGCTGCAGTCTTTCAAATTCACTATTTTTGGGGCCTCAAGACCAATCAGAGTATTACTTTAGGTGATTTATTCATAATCAATTCGACGATGATGGATTTTTTGTCTGTTTTGATTGCTGCAAATCGGATTTAGTTCTCAGGGACATTGTCAGCAAAAGCTATCCTTTAGCTAGTTTCTTCATTTTTTTAAAAGTGTATCATAGTTAGCTGAGAAGTTCTGTGATTGATCTGTAGTTGCCCTTGTCCGCTCCCACATCTATCATTGAGGTAGAATATGTCATTCTCATGGATCCTAATTAAACATTTACTTGGCATCCTTTTTACTGAACCGACGTGGCTGGACATCCTTGCGATGTTTTTCTTCGTTATTGGATTTTAATGCATGTGATTTCGCTGGCAATGTAAACCATAAGGTAGTATGCTCTAAAAGCGACTGCCTTTTTCAGACTTACATAGACAATTATTTTTAGGTCATTTTTCAGAGAAAGAAAAATGGATGTGGAACGTAGCACAACTGATTTTGTATGTTTTCTTGAAGCACTTATGAATTTTCAAAGATTCAGGGTATAGGTACCTATTTGTGATCATAGGTTTCCCAAAATCTGTCTACTTGGAACTTGTAAAGAGATATGTGGAGATCAAAGGCAATGATTGGCTCATGCATCAAAAAAAAAAAATTCTTTGATGCATTCAATTGCTAAATGGTCCATTTAACCCTAGAACGCCTGGAACGCCATTCTGTGGCGTTCGGATGGGAATCCAATGAGCTTTTTCATCCATTTTAAAGCTCTTTGTTCCTTGTTTTCCTCGTTGACCTTTCATGTTGAGTTATAAAGAGTATCCAATTGGATTTGTAGTCTAGCCAATGTTTGTTCTTACAAAAATGAGAAGTTTTAAAAAAAAAAGGATCACAAAATATGCTATTTTAGTGTATTTTGGAAAGTTGTTGCTCCTTACTTTAAATCTGAAAATTCTTCACAAAAATGATAGTGTGAGCCCAAGTAACAAAATGAAGGTCATCTACTCTAGTTTCTACTCTAATTTGAATTTTGAAAAAATTTCTAGTATTAAATATTTGATTGCAATTTGAATTTTGTATGTATTTTCAATGTCTATTGAATTCTAATTATAGAATGACATGGAAATTGAGTTCACACTATGATATTTGTCATTGTAATGTTTACAAATGGTAAAATTTTCAGATTTTTTGAAATAATTTTCTATTTGATGTGATTTTCTTCACTTTATTTTTGAAAATTCTTAAAAAAATCAATTTTCCATAAAAAAAATCTAAATTTTTTGTGAATTAATGAAGACATGTAATTTCATCTCGAAAAAATAAATATAAATTTTTTCATACATATCTAGTTGCAAAATGGCAACAAACTAAGTGACAGGCAGTAAAGCTTGAAATCATTGATGATGGGTCTGTCATTTAGGGGTTAAGGATCAGCCCATCTCCATTCTTCTTCCAAAAATAGGGACAATTTGAAGAAGATGGGTACTTTTAGAACATACTTAGGGCATCCCCACTAGTGGCTTTCCTATCTCTATCCGAATGATTTTCATCTCGATAGGGAATAAAACTCCCTCACCAACATTCCTTATTTTTTTAAATTTAGGGAGGGAGGGTTTGAATTTTCCAAATGGGATGAACTCAAATAGAGTAATCTCTAAATCACTTTTTAGCTTTCCAACATAAGTTAAACTTCATTGATTTGTAGGAATACTATTCATTTGGCCTTCCTATTTCTGCAGTTCCCTTTTTACTTCTTCCTACCTCTATTTAGCAATAAGTTGAAAATTTATGAAAGAACTACACTAATAATGGTATTTAGTGTTTGCAACACTAATTACGAAGTACAACACTAAATGCCAATATAGACACTATTTGTCAACTTTAGTAAGTTTTTAGGATATAAATTTTTTACAAGATTACATTTAGTGTTGGCAATTGTTTCATCAAATTGCTCATAAAGGAGTTGTCTTTACAATGTAAAAAGAACAAAACCAATATCTAATTTGGCCTATAAAATTGAGTTACATCTTGTCCATCAAAGTACAATCGATGTTTTGCAACTATTTCTTGAAGATGTGGAAACAATTGATTCAAACTCCAAGAGCCATCAACACCTAATGCCATGCCACAACAAATCATGGTTTTCCTAGCATAAGACATATTGTATGTTGACATCTTCAACGCTATCAATAGCCAATTGAAGAAAAAATCTTTTATTAGGGTTGGTAAGCTTACCAGACCATTAACCATCTCCACGAGTAGTGTTTTGCCAAGCATTGGCTCCAATCAATTATGTCTTCTTGGCTTCCCACCTCTTCGTCCAAGCATCCTTTATCTTTGAAATGATAAATGTATCCGAAGGTTGACAAAGATGTGTTGAGCAAGGTGGCAAATACTTTAGAACTATTTGCTTTCCAGTTAACATGGCCGCTAGTCTTCGAGTGATATTGTGACTAGTACAATTACCAACCCAAACTATTTTAGTTTGTTGTTGCTCATCAGCTTGAAATGCTCAAGATTCTTCAGAATATATAGGAAAAAGTTTTTGATCCATCCATTTTTTTGGCCTTGTTCTATAAGTGACACCTCGAATATCATCGTTCAAGCCTCTAATGGGATAATTACTATCCACATTAGTAAATATTAGCATAGGAAATTCTATCATGGTTCGATGTCCTCCGGAGATTCTGACAACCATTGTCATATCTCCACGAATCTCCACTTGAAACCACTTCTACATATTTAACAGAAGTGTCTCCTCGAAATCCTAAAGTACGATCATTGTCAATCTTGACAACAAAATGAGTTTCATCAATATTTTCTATGAGGTTTTCATCTAACAAGCTAGATTGAAATACCCTTTGCAACACACCCAAATGGTATGCTGTGTGGACTTCAATCAACTGTTCTTTCTCTACACTACATGTCAATCTACCTCGTTGAGATAATAGAACTATTTTGTGAACATCCATAAATTGGTGCATTCAACTATGACATATTTTTTCTGTAAGTAATACATCATCTTTTGGATCTCTAGACTGGTATGTGTAGATAGAGTCTTGAGCCAATAATATGCTTAGTGCCAATTCAATTAATAAAATTGAAGAAAATTTGACTCTAGTTTTTTTAAACCGTTCAAATGCATCAAGAAGTTTAGAATAAAGCCATTGCACCCAATTGGAGCGTTTGTGGCCACATCTAAAAGCAGCCTTAATTTGTATGCAACCGCTTTTGAACTCCAAGACAGCTTCTGGTACAAAAAAGTACCAAATTAGAATCTTCACCAGCGTCATTGAAAAAGTTGTCACACAACTTCCACCATAGTGATGCTCTCATGAGGTTGGCACTTTTCTGTCCTTGAAAGTGCTGAGGAAAGGCTCTAATTGTGCGTCTAGAAAGGCCTTTGGTACCATGCAATACTTCATCTTCAATCATCCAAGCAATGATAGATTTGCGTGCTGCAATAGTTGAAACTTGTCGCAATGCACGTGAAGTGCTGACATTTGGATCCAAGTTGTGAAGAGGAGGAGATTGGCAGAGCACATTAACATTCATGGTGCTAGAAGAAGAAAAATCTTAAAATTTAATATACAAAACAAAATCAAAATTAGTGATAGAATAATCCTTGAAAGAAATGAAAAAAACTCATAAAAACCACCTTGAAAATCACCTCTAACATTTGAAATCATCTCTAAAACATTCAAAACCACCATAAATAAATAAAAATTAGCTTTTAACCCTTAATGAAGCAAGCATCCATTTTCTAGTTGCCCGTCTAGTTGTTGCCCTTGTTGTTTGCGCCACCCATTCTCAAATTCAGAGTTTTGAAGAAAAAAATTATTTTTAGAAAATAAACTTTGTTACAAATCCAATGGTGGTGGTTTCATCCAATTTCAAATTAAACTCAGCCTTGTGGAATTTTTCAAAGTGTAAAAGTGTAGTGTAGTACATTAACAAGTCATAGAAGAATCTTGTAAAAATCAATATCTATAAACTTGACAAGTCCTAGCAACACCTCAATAACTTAGTTAGCTTGGATTTGAGCACTTTTCTAGCCATGACCTTATTTTGCTACTACTAGAATCTGTACTAAAAGTCTATGCAAAGTTATAATAGAATACTTACAATATTGGTGTAATAGCAATTGGAAAGTTTTGCAACCACCCTGAGTACAATCTAA
Organism: Rhytidiadelphus loreus; assembly: GCA_947034895.1. Classification (NCBI taxonomy): domain Eukaryota; kingdom Viridiplantae; phylum Streptophyta; class Bryopsida; order Hypnales; family Hylocomiaceae; genus Rhytidiadelphus; species Rhytidiadelphus loreus. The sequence continues at coordinate 33,114,513 of OX344761.1, forward strand.
CAACTTTTGCAACTGACTTCTGGACCTGAACGATCGTTACAAGAAGTTAAGTATTCATTTGAGCAAATGTGATGGCTTCAGAAAATTTGATGCTTGTGTAGAATCTAAGATCACAGCAACTTCTAAATTGAAGCAAAAAGGAAAGCAAAAGTTTAGCTTCATCAGATATCAAGACATCAAAATCGTGCAAAATCAAATTAATGCTGAATCAAGGTTTTAAACAAGTCATTAAACTTGCCTCGGATATGTAAATATAAGGTGACCACGTACCTTTTGGAGACTTCTAAGTTCGTGTGTCTCAATAATATATGTTCAAAATTTTAAAAAATCATCAGTGTGGTAAATTGGTTGTACTAGGTGCAGTAAGCTTGGATCAATTTGATAAGACATAGATTGAAGAACAAGAATCACGTGCATAACAGGTCTGATGTTTGGAAGTTGTCACTCGGATACCACCATTTCCAATGTATGTATGACAACTGGTTGATTTGTAAGTATATGTAAAAAAGCTGTGAATGTACGATAAGTATCGAACAGCTTAAGGTAGTCTAATCTTGAAGCAACCATTTCAGAGTTGATTGCCTTTTCAAGGAAGCTAAACTCCTTGAAACAATTTTTTGTAAATTTTCATAGGAAGAAAGAAGGACTTGGCATCTAACCCAAGTTGTTTCGTATTCTTTGGACTTTTGAGGAATTAATTACAAATTTTTGAAGTTGAAACTCAGTGGTCAGTACAAGCGACCACCTCTTGAATTGTACAATGCTAGTACATTGAAGAAAGCAAAATGTACCTCTGTATCATGATTACTTTTAGAGCATACTACCTTACCAAAGTAATTTACATTTATGACAAACAAAGAATTAGAACACTCATACCATGTGTAACACAGAAAGTTGTGCTTCTACTAATCTCCATGATGTTGACAAATCAAATTGAGACCATGCCTTAGCTCCAGTGAATACCTTTCATGTCAAAGCAAATTCCTTGAAACTCTTTAGGAAAGAGGTCCAATAAATTGTAGATGTGTGGTCTCATTAAAGACATGAGACAAAAAGAGAACAAAAATTCTATAGGGACTTACTAATCCTCTATCGAAACAAATAGCATAGATCAAATTACATATTTTTGTGGAAAAGAACCTGAAACAATGATGTCCTGCAAGTTGTCTTCTTAAGTAGGTTCTTTTAACCTCTCTGCTTACACCGGATTAGAATTCAATAAATCTTCAGTCTCAAGGATTTGACAAATTGTGCAAAGATATCGGTTGTGTTAGCAACAATGCAAATAATTAGTAGAAACATAAATCTCTTGTTCCATAGTTCTATAAAAATTAGAAGCTCCTTGCACAGTTCACACAATGATAATGAGTAGGACCAAATAATTCTACAAGAGTTGCAACATAACCATACCACATAGTCTTAGCGACAACAAAAGCAACAAAAAATACAGAGGCAATACTACTAGATAAAAAAGATTCGACATTCCCCATGCATAGTCCTTTATATAATCGTTGAGGAGGACGAACACTAAGATGAAATAAACCTGCTAATATACCTAAAATACCTGCTGCAATATGATGTGAAGCTAGTCTTCTTGGAACAAAAGGATCAAAACCTTCGGCTCCCCAAGTTGGAACCATAGGTTGTACTTTTCTAGTTAATCCATAAGGATCAGATACCCATATACCAAGACATATACCCATATATAGACATGTTATATGAAAAGCTCCAAATGCAAAGCAAAGAATTCCTAATAAAAATAAATGAATCCCCAAATTTTTAGACAAATCTAAAGAAGGTTTTCATGTATGTTCATCAACGTTTCAAACGAACTCAAGTTTGCTCAAGCACTCAATAAAGGTGGTAGAGAGAAAGGATGGCGGTGGAGAGAAAAGGTGGTAAGGCAGGATCAACAAGGCAAGAAAAGGCGGCTAGGCAAGGTTAGGGAGGCGGAGGCAAAGGGGTGGTGAACGCTAAATTCTAAATGCAAACCACTTGACATTTAGAGTGGGTGTGGTAAAAGTCAACATAACACTATTAGTAACACTAAATATCATTAGTGTCACTCAAAAAATATAAAAAATAAAGTTAAATAAAGGACTCCAAAGTTTATTTTTGAATAGGGAATCCATAACTACCAACAAACTAGAACACCTCATAACTTTCATCTTGTAAATCAAAATGGAATGATTCAAAGATTTCCACATATGTATAAATCTAGAAAACCAATTTCAAATTTTACTTTTTTTAAAAGTGTTTTTTAAAGAAGTTTTTTGGGTTGCCCAGGCTGCCCACCGACTTCTAAAAATTACATATCATGCAATAACTTTTTAACCATGTAGTCAAAAGTTATGGAAATTGTTGTGCCTTGAAGCTACTCTTTGGACACACACTGTGAAATTTTCAAAGAAAAAAATAAATTTTTTGTCTGTAATGAGCTGTCCAAAATCGCTATGTTGCCAAAAAAATGGTGTTTGGTCCTTTAGGGATTAAAAAACTTATTTTCCACAATGAAATGTGTACAAACTTTAAGGTGTATTTAATCTCCTAAAGACAAATGATAGTACAAATTTCAATACAAGAAAAGAGTGATGTATTATAAAGTGATTTTTAAACCCCAAAGTCCCAAGTAAAGGCCCTTTTTCATCAAAAAACACTCAAAACTACCATTTCTACCTCATAACTTTACTAATGTCTTTTTGTTTTTGCACCTAGATTAGTATAATAATGTGAGGAGAAATTTCAAAAAACTTTCACCTTATAGATTGTAAGATATTTGCATTTAGAATGAAGAAAGCGGATTTTGAACACGTTCTTTGACTAAATTATTTGTCTTTGAATCTTCTTAATTAAATTTTTTTTGCATAAATATTTTGATTAAATTTTTTTTTATGTTGAAGATTTGAGTTGAAATTTTTGAAAAAAATACCAAAAAATACTTGATTTTTATCCTTTAAGAAATTGTTAAGTAGAAGTTGGTACAAGAATTGAAACACGCTTACTAATCCCAATGGACAGGTGAGATTGTTCTAGTAAGCATACTTATCCCCATGGAATTTTTTTATTTTAAATTGTACAAATTGAGTTCAAAAATGAATCCAATACATAATTTTTCCAAGAAGTTTATATAATTTTGCCCACAAAACAAGAAGCTCCATAACTTTCACATCACTAATCCAAATGGAATGAATCAAAGATTTTTATGTAGAAAAAAAATATAACCTCCAAAAAAAATTATAAATTATAATTTCATATTTTAGTAGATATTTTTTGGTGCTTTGTCTCTCTTATTTTGAACATATTATGGCCGAGCTTTTGTTCTTGGACAATGGGCACTGATTGAAATAAAAAAATTCTTTCTAGAAAGCTTATATAATTTTCTATCTTAAAAAAAATTCAAAAAATCACGTCAAAAATTGAAGCTACACAAGGAAACTTGAAATCCATTTTATCCCGTATAGAGACAATGGGATTATAGAAGTTAAAAGAATTATTTCAATGGTGACTTTCAAACAAAAGTTATAACCAATGACCCATAGATTACATCATTCTATTTGGTTAGAATCTAACTTTGTGCTAATCAATATTTATTAATAAAGTTTGATTTGGATGATAATAAAAACAAGTCAATGTGCTTAACCCTTTAGGGCCTAGCATGCCAATTTTGGTTCTTTTTAATTGAATTTTGGAAATTGGAACACTCTCTTGGCTTTAGTTGCTCTTGAGGTGTGAACAAGATGTGAGGGCACGAGTATTCCGCTTCCAATGAGCCATTCGCCATCAAATTTGGAGCAATGATGATTTGTCTATGGCAATTTCAGGTCGAGAATTTTAGAGTTTCAAAATGCACTTTGGAACATGTTTCTCTATTGAATTTATTTGTATATAACTAAAGAGAGCATGCCAACTTCACCATACTGTTCAATATAATGAACTCTATTTTCAATAAAATTTCATGATAAAGTGAACTTTTTTGTAATTATTATGATTTTTCAAAGACATAAACTTTAAAAAATCATATAAATTTCATTTTTTTTTCCCAAAATAATTAAAAATCGTATTAGATAGAAAATATGAATGCTTATTTGTGGAAAAATAATAATTTTAATTAAATTATAATATTTTAATATACAAATTTGATTCTAGAAGAATTCAAGAAGTTGCTTGGGGCTCCTTAGGCCCTAAAGGGTTAAGAAACAACAGTTTTCATTCAATTCATTCCTCATAACTTAAAAATGCTATGCAAGAGCGGTTAATATTGGTATTAAAAAGTACAATACCCTTGTACCTACCTTTACTCAATATGGCTACCTTGTGATACTTGCATAATCTGGCGTAATAATCAAAGTTAATTCAATTAGTGTAAGGCCCTCTAAATAGCATAATGTTTACAAATGAATCAAATTCAAACACTTAAAATAAGAATGAATAATTTTACCATTTAGTAGATATGATACTCAAATTTAAATCAAATGTATTAAAATGTTCACGATGTATAACTACAGGTTTATTAATTTTTGGAGGTAATATTATAAGTAAGCCAAAAATTAGCAAGGATTTTATAGAATTATAAAGTCTTGATTACTTTATTGCATACAATAAGGTTCATTTACTTGCAATTCTAAGTAAATCATAATCAAATTTAATTGGAAATTTAATCTGTGAAGTTGTGGAATAAACTACTTTTATATACCTTTGTATTTAATTGTAGTTACATGTAATTATGGTGATGCATTGTTTTATATGACTAATTTTCAATATATTTGCTTATAAAAAAATGTCTTTTTATAGGTTTGAATATAGTTATCAATACATGATTAGAAATTTTGATTTTGATTATGAAATATGTTTTATATGAACATCCAGCATCTAGTAGAAATCAAAATGTGAATATTGTAATATCAATAGCTATAATCACAAAACATGGATTTTATTGTTGAAAGATAGTAGTTATGGAAAGATTAGGGATTTTATTCCATTGGAACAAATCGAGGCCAGAAAATCGATCTTTGTTGCCATCTCGAGAAGTTAAATCTTGGAATTGCATTTTTGCTCCATTTAAACGTGAACGCCAAGAGACCAAAGATACAACTCCATGTTGGGCAATTATCCAATGGATTAGTCAACAAGCTAAAAAACGAACTACACCATGTTGTAGCAAAGATGAAGGACCAAGATCTAAAATACATCCTTTATCATCCAGAGTAATAAGAAGGCGAAATAGCCACCCACCTCAACGAACTGAAATAGAATACAAATGTCATGAAGAAGATAGTTCTTCTTCGAAACAATTTAAAACTAATTTATGTTGCCAACAAACAAATATCCAAAACAATAATGAAGAATCTTCATCAAATATAAAGGTGACTCATTGTTGTTCCAATCACTCAAAATGGAGAATTGGATTGAGCATCTTGGATATCTTGCCAAAAAATACATGTAACTTCAAAACTCACACACAAAATTTGAAGTTTTTAATTACAAGTCCATCAAGTTGGCGTTGGTTTCAATCATCAAACTCAATGTTTCGAGATTTTTTGGAAGACATGGATATCCTAAAGAATATGGATGCTAAGGATTTGAATGAATATCGTGAACTATTATTGAAAGAACCATTGACAAATGATCGATTGCAACACTACCCTAAAATTGTATTGAGGGTCTTTGTTTACTTACTTCGAAATCAAAAACCTCCAAATTTTTTCAAAAGAAAACTTTTGATTCAACTATGTACTCAATGGACATGCAAAAATAAGAATTATTTTTGCATTTTTGAAAAACAAACAAACAAGTTGTTAGAAAATGGGTGTAAAAGTATGCAATATTTGAAACCAAAATCACCTTCAAAATCTTTGAAAAATCTTAAAAGATGGACTTCTATGAAAGAAAAACAATATAAAAATTATTCTCCAGACAATTTTCAATCTTCAAATGGTTCTCGTACAGAACTTAGTCGATCAGTGAGTGATTCAAAAACTATCAAATTGGTGGATGAATCCATGTATGAATCATTATATTAATGAAATAAATATTATAATTTGTTCTCATATAAATATTAAAAATTTAATTATTTTTTCAATAAAATAATAGAATAGAATCTATTTGCTTGAAAGAATTGCAATGATATGAGAATGATCTTTCCTAATGTCTTTTTCCGCAATATAAAAGATTAAAGACTTGTGAAATTGCTCCTCACATAGATAATTTATATGTTTATTAACTTAAAATGGATTGAAGGTTAGAAGAAGAAAAACAACTTGTTTGGGACAATGAAGATGAAAAAGGTGATGCTTGGGTCAGCAGTGAAGATGTTCAAAGCTCAAACATTTTTGAGAGATTTCAAGAATCTTATTGTTCATGTTTCACATGTAGCAATGATGATACATTTTGCTATGGATGTATGTGTACAATTTGTAAAGAGAGTGGTGGAATTAGGGACTCTCTATCATGGATGAAGTGTAAAAATTGCCTTCACATATCTCATCTAAAATGCGCAATTAGAGTTGGTTTTGTTGGATTCAATTCTATTCGAAAGTTGGATGGTGAATATTGGTGTCAAAGTTGTGAAGAAAAGGTACTTCGGTGTTTTTCCAATATTTTATATCTAAATATTTTATAACTGATCTTATTAATTACTATATATCTTTAAATCACAATGTATACATCAAAAAACACATGCAATATTCTTTTATATATATAGTATAAATTGCTTAAACGTTAGTGAATTCTAATTGAATTAGAATACGACTTTAAACACATTTTGAACTTGTCATTAGAAGCTTGGAATGTATATGAAATTCAAGTTTATTGGATATTTTCATAATTTAAGATAAGTTCAGTATATTATGAGAATAAAATATTTAATTTCAAACTTGTTAGGAGGATCTTGCTCCTTATTGGGAATCAATATTACATGAAGCAAGCCAATGTAACCATATTTCAAGACTAGAGATTTTATTGTATTGTGCAATGTCTATTCTAAAAGATACAAAACGATCAAAATACAAAGATCTTCAAATGCTTGTTTGTGAGGCTTGGGGACTAATTGCTAACGGTGCTCAATGTTCAGATGTTCAAATTTTGATAGATATTATTTGCTCAAAATTTGAATCTAAAAATGATTCAAATTCAAATTATGGTAAAAAGATTATTTATATATTAAAAATTCATGGCATGATATTTTTATTATATCACCTAGATGTTTTTAATACATTTATTAGAAACAAAAGTCACGATTTCATTTTGTTTTATCTTTTAACAAATACTATATATTTTAAAATAATTTGTAGATATTTTATATTGTTATACATTAATTTCTCAATGCATGTTAATAACTTATACTTTGTGATGAAAGACCAAATTTTCAATGTTATATCAAATATACTAATGTTCAAAAATTTAGAGATAATGAACTATTCACCTTTAATCAAAATCATAAATAAAATGAAAATTATAATCATTTGAATAAAATTAGACAAAAAATATTGAGTTAATAATTAAAGATTCATTATCATTGAGATTTGTATATATAGATTGAAAAAAACATGAGTTAGCAAAGCAAAAAATAATATGACTTTAGAAATTACATTGTACAAATTTTAAGAAATTATATTTTATATCTTGTAGATCAAGAAAGAAACCTCCAAACGTATGCAAAAAACTATTTTAAAAAAGCCGAAGAAGACATTGTTGGTGTTCAAGAAACAATTAAAGAGGTGGAAGCATGGAAGAATGTTCTCTTTCAAACAGAAGAACAATTGAAACGCTTAAAAATAAAATTAGAAGTTAAAACCAAAAATGCAATTCTTTCAAATAGTGCAGCTAGGATTGCTGAAAAAAGTCTTCAAGGTACATATGATCACAAGGAGGTTTTATTTCATGAAGAAAATGGTAGTTAAAAATGAGGGTTTGGCATGTTTAATAAGTTTTTGTTTTCTTGCACAAATTTTTATTACATTATAATTGAGCAAAGGTAAGTGTTGAGATTAACCGACCTACCTCTGTAATTATTTTCATTGAGTTTCAATTAATTTTGCTAAATTTACGTTGAAAACTATATGAAAAAATTGTTGTTATTGAAGCCCATTTAATCAAATAATGTAGTAACACTTTAATAACACTACACTTAATTTGGTTTATATTCCACAATTGTTAATTCAATTTGGAGTTATTGTTGGAGTTTTAGATGTATTCTAAATTTTAATTCTCTTGTCATATTATCAAAATTTATTTTATGTCATTAATACACTATTTGAATTTTTTAATTATATTTTTTAATTTACTTATGCTTTCTTACTTTGCCAATCTATGGTCTAGAAGTTGAAATTTAAAATGAAAAAGTTATATCAAGTTGTTATATAATCATGTCCTTATGTCATTGTATTGTATTAATGCAGTAACTGCATCTTTTGAGCTCACTGTGACACTTTGTCACAATGAGCTCAAACCCATTGTTTTTTTTAAATTATTTAACAACCCCCATGGCCATCCAAATATTTTTTAAATGATTTACCCCCAGCTCCAAATAGTTTTAATTAAAAAAATTTAAATGAAATTTTTTTAACCTCCCTCCCCTTCCCCTCCCCTCCCCTCCTTTGTAATTTCTTGTGACAATACCCATGACAAACAATATGGGATATTGCCCGTATCCCCAGTCCGTATCCGTATCCCAGATAGTATCGTATCCCAATCTGTATCCATATCCGTATAAGTATAAGTATAAGTATCCATATCCAATTTTTTTTCAGATCAACGGTTGGGAGGGGGGTTGTAATTATTTTTTAAATAAAAATCAACAGCTCTATTTTTTAGGAGGGAAGGGAGGGCCTACTAATGCAGGTGCTGCATCTTTTCGCCTCATTGTCATTACTTGAGTGAGAAAAATCTAATTTAAGTAATTGATCATATTAAAGTAAAGGATTTAAAATCATCAAGTGTAAGAAATCATTGATTGTATTGAAAACATTCATTTACAACTAAATAATGAATTATTTGTCTTACATATGCATAGTATATCGAGTTCATGTGTAATATTGTATAAATTTAATACAAATATCTTTAAAATAAGTGGTTGAAATGCATAAATAAAAATATATTTTATATTCAAAATTTTCAATTGTGAACAACTCTAATTTTCAACTATGGTACAATATTAAAGGTTTTACAATTCTATTCAAGACTGTACTTTAGTATTTAATAAACAAAACAATTGGTATTAAGTTAAAGTTAGAATAGATAAATTAAAAATGAATGGTAGCATATGTCAATTGTGAATCACTAATCAATTAACAAATGTAAGAAAGGCATTATGTGTCACTATAATATGCCCAATTTTTTTCTCTTTGAATAAATAAAAATGCTCTTTGTATATGTTTTTTAAATAGACCACTAAAACATAGAATATAAAGTATAGAAATTACATATGGTAAGCAATATGAACACAATATGATTTATATAGAGAAAATCAGCTTGAGATTTTCCACCATTAATTATGTATTCACTTTTATTTATATACTAAAGATTTTTTTGTTTAAAAATTTACCGAATTGTTTCTACTCTACTATTACATTTAAGGAACCACAAGCAACCAAGAGGCATTTTTAGAGGGGAAATATTGTTTTTACATACTAATAAAATTAGTTGTTGCATTATAAAACTTTCAAAAATTGTACTTTTTGATTATGCCCTTATAATTATTCTAATTCCTCAAAGAAAAAGTAAATTGATGATATGTTAAATTTTTTATTCTTTTATTTTATTTTTGTATCAACTTTGTGTTGGGCATTGACATTACAAGAGAAATGAATGCATATACACAATTTTCAATTCTTGTATATAAAGTAACAATTAACAACTAACAAGACAAAATAGAACTCTTGAGAACAAATTGTATCACCATCCTTTGAAAAGACCATCCATCTACTACTAGAAGGATAGCTGAGGTGCAAAATATTTAAAATTTCTCTATTGAAAGGTACCTTTCAATGTGCCATTGTCAGCTACCAAATGCGCCGTAGGGTTCATTCCTCGATTTAAATTCATAGGATTAGGATTTTGTTGTCTTTGCTAGACAAAGGGAAAGTAGACAAAACCTGGGTTAGAGTTTGTTTAGGTTTTATGTGTTTATTTGTTTATGGGGTTTTGATTTGAAATGTGATCTTCATATGCATTTAGAGATTGCACTTATTTTTTCCTTTTATCATATTCTTGTTTACTTTCTTTTCTTTAGAGCAAAACGGATGATTTGGAAACAAAACAACTTTTGTATAATTGGATATTGTTACCTTATAAAGTTGATGTAAGTTCATATAGTTGTATAATATTATTGAGTTGTAGTACAGTCATGATTGTTGTGATGAAAGATTTTTTATTGGCTTTGACTTAGGTGTTTCTTAGAACTCAATTCTTTTTTAGATACTTTGAAAGGAACTCAAGAAAGGGTAATGTGTATATATGTGCCAATGTGTGGATAGTCACTCTATGCACCCAAAAGCCCCCCCACTCCCCCCATTTTAAAAGTTCTTTTTACTAAATTTTAATTCATTCCATTATCCCCACCCCTCTCCTCCATTTTAAAAGCTTTTTTTTATTAAATTTTAATTTGTTCCATTACCTACCCCTCTGGATCAAACAAAGTATTTATCTAGACCCCACCCCCTATTTGTACATTTGAAGTGGCATTGACTATGACATTCAATATGGGATATATCCCGTATACCAATTCATATATGTATGTCAATCCGTATCCATATTCAATATAGTTCCCCAAGTCTATATCTCGTATCTCTTATCAGTACAATATCCGTATCAATATCTATATCCCAACTTTTTTAAGATCAACAATGTCAGAGGGGGGGGGGGCGAGATTTTAAAAAAATAAAAAATAAACGCCTCTCAATTTTTGGAAGAGGAAGGGAGGGGGGTAATTGCGAACCAAGACCGGTACGCCTCTTTTCAGTAGATAGTGTATTGTGAGTGATGAAGCTCAAGAGAGAATAAAGCATATATGTGTGCACTATGAATGACGAAGCTCAAGGGAGAGCAATGTGTATCTTTGTGCGGTATGAATGATGAAGTTCAAAAGAATAGAAGGTCTTCAAAAGTGGCAAATAACTATTGGAACAACATAAGTGTTCCTTTGATTGATTTTGGCCACAAACAGCAATGAACTTTTGATTTTTAAAGAAAAAAATGCTTGTTATATTCTAATTTTTGTCTTCTTACAGTAAAGTGCATATAAGTTGTTTGTTATCTACTTGTATTTCTAACCTAAAGGTTGAATCATCAACCTACCATTCAAGTAACTTTGCAGTTGTGCATATGGTATTCTCTTAAAACCAATTATCTTTTTACAACTTGATAGATTCCTTTGGTTCTTTCCAGTTTAATGTTGTAGTTGGTTTTGTTTATCAAGACAATATAGTTTTTTCTTTAATTCATGTGGTGCATTTATATTGTAAGAGAAGTTATTGGAGATAGGTTCAACTAGACTTAGTCAAAAACATCATTTTATGGTTTGTATCTTCTAAATCATATTCTTTTTGTTGCTCATTAAAATGGGAATTAGGATTTTGAACGAGATTGTATATATACTTTAAGATGTAAAAAATGACTAGAAAGACAATGCTAATCACATGGAGGGTTTAAGTCTTACCAAAATTAATATGTGTATCCTTGTGGGGTTTATTTTAATTAATTTAATAAAGTAGAATTGCACAAAGAGTCTAGGACTCTTGAATTTAACACATTGAGTCACTATGCACTCAAAAACACTAGACATTCATAGTTTGTATCACAATACATTCACAAGCTACCTAAAATTTTCAATGAAAAAACAAAGACACAAAACATCCTTCTAAAATATTAAAATAGAGCATAGACCTCAAATAGTTATGACATCATTAGAAATGCAACAACACAAGTTGTGTAAATAAAGATTGTAATACACAACATATCAAATGACATAAATCTACACCAAATAATGCAAATTTGAAAGTAAAATACAATCTAAAATCCAAAAAAACAACACTCTCAAGTGATAGGAGCCTCAAAGCCTAAATACCACATACCCTAGTTGACAAGAACACAAAAATACCTTCTATATAAACAAAGAATTAACTCTTGATGAACAAAGAGTTAGCATTTACATGAAATGCCACCCAAGGTAAAGTCTCAAAATAACCTAAAGTTTCCAAACAAGATTAAACTACATAAAACTAATGTAGTTTAACAAACTACATTCATTTGACATGGTTTGACATATAATGGCACTTGATGCCATATCACATGCCAAATAGACAAAGCCATAAATTCAGAGGACAAAATCAACATACAAGTCTTGTAGTGCATGTCTACATTCACAAACTTGACATTGATTTTGAATTAAATTCTTAAGTTTGTGTTTATAATTCTTGAAGTCCTTTAAACTTTGCATTGTTGACACCAACAAACCCTATACTTTTGTTGTCAATCATCCATATTTATTTGTACATATCTTGAGATAATTCTAGTATACTACCTACTACTACTACTTTGCTAGAATCCTATATTAAATTATACTATTCTTAGTTTCATTCTTACAGCCATATTATAAACTAACAAGTTTATAATTATTAAGCTCCAATTATTTAACAACAATTGTTTTCCCTCTTATAACTTTTTAACATTTAAGCTAGTGCATCCTTAAGACTTCATCATTTTAGTGTACGTATTACAAGTTTTTGTCTGATGTACTGTACATATTACAAAGGTTAAAGGGGCGCATGTCCATTATTTTGCGCTAGAAGTTCATAGCCTTTGCACTTTAATTTTTTGATCTGGCAATTGTTTGTCTTTTGGAGATCCCACAATAGTTTTCAAGATGTTTTAGATTCTTTCACTAAGACTACAAAGATGTGCTTGCACTTGCAAGGAGAAAAACTTCAACAACAAAGAAGATTGGTAGGGTGTTATCTTTACCTATAAATCAAGATGCAATTAAAATAAATGTGTAATAGAGGGACACTTTTTGAGATTGTGTTCGATACATAAGAGGGCTTGCGACTTGGCCTACTTTCTATCTCTCTCTAATTTAAAGAATGGTTTATTGGTTACAACTTTTCCATCATACTTCTAATGGACTTGAAATTCATACTATATTACTATTGGCACTAGTAGATAACAATGTTCAAATCAAAACATTTTGTTAATTTGGTTGACTAAATTAGGATGTTTTCAAAATGGAATTGTGTTAATTTGGACATGTTTTTTTGCTTTGTACCGTTTAATTGGTACCTTTTTTTGGCTAGTGTCACATGATCATTACATTATTGTAAAATGGAAGAAAAACATGGGTGGATACCAACCTTTCCTAAAGTGGCTAAAACTTGCTCCGGTTCTATCAAGATTTTGCCCATGCTAAACCTACACTGTAGAAATTTGTGTAAAAATGAAGAATTGAGCAAGTTTTTCCCCCTTTGAAATAAATGAATGCAAAATTGCGAATTCATTTAGTCTTGATTTTGTATTCACCTATTGTTGAGTGGAATTAGGATTAGCGAGAATTTTACTACACAGATTTAGGATTCACAAGGATTTTACCTAAGCCATTTAATCTTCGCAATGGTGATGAAATCAACATTGTCAATGTCACAGTTGTCACTAGCCTCCATCTTCTCCCCCACGGCCTAGGATTTAGTTGGTTTCTCCACCTCACATCCTGTAGTTTTGCATTAACTCTTGATCCTACACTTACTTTTCATCGTGCATATAGAATTTTGCATTGAATTTTTTTTGAATCGAAATATGATTCTCTAATTTTGCCTAGCTTCTTGCATTTTCAATGTTGAAGCGCCATTTTGGTGATTTTGGAAAATCAGAGGTGGGTTGTTGGCTTGCTACCACTTCCTCGCTTGTTGTGAACTTCTAAGAGACATTTGAGTCTTGGATTTCTCACGCATTCACTCCAATTGGAAAATGAAAGTTTCTTGTCTTCAATGTGTTTTGAAAATTGCAGCATTGGGTGTGTGACATGCATTTGAGCATTGCTAAAGATATGAAGAAATTGCTTCGTTGAGGACTTCCGTGTTGTGCTTCACCGCTTTTTATTTGGCTTCCTCAACTTTGCGAATTCTCTATGCAATTCCGTGACTCTTTCACATTGCGATTAAAATTTTGTTTCCATTTTGGTTTGGTTTGGTTTGTGAACCATCATATTGGTTCACCTTTAAGATAATTGAAAATATACAAATTATGTGTGAGATTTTAAGTACAAAAGTGTTAGTACATTAGAATAAACTATAACCATTAGTTAGAAGGCTTTTGGTGCATAGGACAAAAAACTAGGTCAAAATGGCAACCCAAAAATATTTAAAAGATAAAAAATACAAAAAATAATTGAAAACAAAGATTAGAAGTTGAAAATGGATCTATATATAAATTGAAAATGGATCTACATATAAATTGAAAATCAACAAAAAAAAAAAAAATATGAAAAGCACAAAAGAAGCTATCAAACTTAAAACTACTATAAGAACACTAACATAGTGTAGAAACACTACTTTAGGCAATAAGTAGTAATGTAATGGATTTTTCAGTAAATTAGTGATGGATGAAGTGATTAGGAAGGTTAGTTAGTTAGGAAGTGGGGGGTAATAGTCGAATTAGGGTTTGGAGCTTTCTCTCTCCTCCTCTTGCTCTTTGTTCTCTTGTATGTTTGGTGTTGAGTGTGCCTTTCTTTTGGGAAAAACAAGGAGTGCAAGGAGTTGAATTAGGATCATAGGCAATTAGTCGAGTAGGTTTTTTCACTCAATTGAAGTGACAATGGGGTGAAAAGTGAGGTTTGGTGAGGTCAGATGGAAGATTGAATGAGAAAACATGAAGAGAGGTTACGTTTTGAGAATTGCCATTAGAACTGTCAACTTTGAGGAGCTACTGCGGGAAGACAATATAAGAGATGCAATAGAAAATTGGAGGATGGGTGCGCCCTGAAGTTACCTTTCCGAAAAGGTATGGCTCAGCTCATTTGAAGCTAAATTGAAGAATTGGAAGCCATTTTTGTGCAAGGAGGTCTGATGTGCGGCAAATCAAGGTCACCAACTTTGGCAAGTCATCGTGGAGGGATGGAAGGTCGATTGGGGCTGAATTTTGGGGGAAAGTTGCATCATTAAGTAGGATTCCTATAAAAACCAAGATTGCCCAATTTGGAGTAACGATGAAGAAATGGTGGCTATTTTTGTGATGGAAGGTCAGCTGCTGGCTGCTGCCTTCAAATGGAGCTACAACGTTGAGGAGCAATTGCAGAAGATTGACAAGGTGTGTTGAATTGAAATTTGGAGGGAGAATGGATCGTGAAGTTAGCTGTCCAAAGGGCTTAATCTCGCTAGATTTGAAGTAAAGAAGAAGAAATGGCAACCATTTTGGTGGAGAGAATCTAGCTACTTCAGGAGTGGCAATTCGGGTTGTGCCCTTCCTTGTTTTGTCACTTCAACCAAGTTTAAATGTAATTTGATTACAATCTATGTTGAGTCTTTCATTTTGAGCACATATCTATGGTCTTCCACAATTTGAATGTCTAAAACTCTTGCATAATGGGGGAAAGGTTCATGGGTGAGTCCATGGTTGAATTTAGGGATTTGACTTGGTAGAAGAGGTGCTGTCACAAAATTATAGGCCTAGATTTCACTCATTTTGAGCCCTAGTTGGAGTCTTCTTAGTGTAGATTTGGTCTAGGAGGATACTAGGACTTCCTAATCATGTTTTAGAGTGTTTTTGTTGCCTCTGGTGTTGTTTTGGAGGGATTTTAGACTGTTGCCCTCATGGTTTGCATTAAAAATCTTTCAAGATAAAAATAAAATGAAATGAAAATCAATATAAAACTTAGTGGAGTCCATTGCTTGGAGGTGAATTTAGTGTAGAGGTTCTATACACTCCTCTTCTGGACCAAATTTGTGGATAGTTTTTGCCTCACGGTAAAAATCACTCAGAAGGTTGAGATCATACGCATCGTTTGTGCACTTTTGTGACTCTTTCTCTCTATGGTGCTCTTGTTATTTCATTTTTATATATTTTTTTGTTGAAATCAGTGCTTTTGAGCTTTGTTTTTGTTATTCTCTTGTAGGTTTTGGGGGTGTTTTGGGGAGTGTAGGGCTATGCTTTAGGCAATGGCACCCAAACTAAAGTTGTTGGAGAACTTCAGGGTGCACACTTTCAGGTTTTTACAAAGCTCTCACGGTTTGGAGAAATATTTGTTTGTTGCTATTCCAATCCGTGGTGAAAATGTTGGAGAAGGTGTGGAAGAGGATGTCATACACATGTCCAAGATGTGATTGGAAGACTTTTTTTTTGGTTTGTTGCTCCGCTTTCCTTCATTTTCAAAGGTGATGGTAGTCTTGATAGAGCATCCCGATCCTCAAATTACAACTTCAGACAAACAAAAAGGTACGTGGAAGAGACAAAAAAATTGCCCCTAGTACTATTACACCTGAGTGGTAGGAGGTTTGGGCATGCAAATTTATATGGGTAGAAAGCAAATTCTACATTGCTAGCAATGTGATGGGATTGTATGCAAAAGCTATAGTATTGTGAGCAATAGGTAGAAGATTATGGTTCCGAAAGGCGATAACTTGGAGAAATATGAAGACAAGAGGATTTGCAAGAGCGATGGCGATCCTTTCCCACATCTCAAGAAGGAAGAAACTTACATCAAGTGTGATTGCAAGCATTTGTAGTTCACAAAGTTGTGGGTGAGGCAACAATTTGGTGGTAGCATCACTAACCAACTCCTAGCAGACTTTGATGGCAAACCAAACAAAAATGGAGTTCAATTTTCTACATTCTTTCAAGTTTTCAATTCTAGTCATCACATATATGACTATGAGTGTGAGCAATACTTATTGAGGCACTTGAAGGTAAAGAATGTCTTTGAAAAATACTAGTCTAAGACGTCTAGGTAGCTGATGACAAAACATCTTCATTCTTGTACATTGTCTATCTTCAAGCTTATAGTTCAAAATATTTACCTAATTTGTTTCTATTGGGTGATTGCAAGAAAGACCGAACGATTTTGGTAGCGTTTGGTCAAAAACTGTGTTTTTTCTGCCCAGTACTAGGAGTACTAGGAGTACTACAAAATGGAGCAATCTCAGCTGTTGATCTGAAAAATCAACGGCCAATAGTACATTTGAGTATTTTATAATACTGAAACAGTACTACTTAAAAAAAATGACAGTTTGTCACAAAAAGTAGATAAAATTAAGTATAAATTAATAAAAATTAGAAAATCTTGAATAAAAAAAAACTAAAAATTGGCCATTTATAAAGACTTGATAGTGATTACATTTCACCAAAAACTAGAAGTTGAAACCATCATAAAAGTTTAGAGTGCTATGCACAAGGGACCCCTATTTGCATGTATGTTGAGGACAAAGAATTGTGTTTTTTTGAATTCCCTTTGGTGGGCATATGCCCATCTAGTATGGGAATAGGCCACAAAAAAGTCAAGTGAACATCATGTTTTTTGGATACTTCACAGTACTAAAAACCCGTAAACCGCAAAGTGTGACAAATTAGCTAAATTGATATTTAATTATAAAATTATTTTTCAAATTTTTTGAAAAATAATAAATCTCATGTTTTTTGAGTTAGAAATCTTCTATAAAAATTTCAAGTCCATTGGCTTCAATTTCCAAAAGTTAAGGCCAAAACCAACTCCATCACTCCAATTGTGACGCCAAATAGGACTAGTCTTTCTTGCAATCACCCTATTAGCGTAGACAAAGTGACAACATTGGACAATATTTTATAGGTTAGAGTGCACGTCTATACAGTGGATTCATGGGAGAAGATCCCACACTCGCTTCATCTCTCATCTGTTTTTTAT
The DNA here is from genome assembly GCA_947034895.1 of Rhytidiadelphus loreus. Taxonomy (NCBI): domain Eukaryota; kingdom Viridiplantae; phylum Streptophyta; class Bryopsida; order Hypnales; family Hylocomiaceae; genus Rhytidiadelphus; species Rhytidiadelphus loreus. The sequence goes on from OX344761.1 coordinate 33,132,370, forward strand.
TATGGTACTGTAGCTCATCTCACTAACATAATCATGTAGGTAGTCTTTTGCAAGGGAGGACTTACACAAGAGTAGATTGTTGGTAAGCTAGTTTCATTCAAGGCAGATTGAGTGAGTACATTTTTGGACTACAAAATTGGGGTATCAATCCAGATTTATGAGAAATGGGCTCTATTTTGCCTTAGAACTAGTTGTGCCTTGCATCAAATCAATTTGATGATGGAAACTTCGTCCAACTATCCCATGGTCTCAAGTGTAGAGGCCCTACGCCAATTGTTGTATTCTTATTTTTGCCGCAACCACAAGCGGTACACTAAACTTCAAAAGCTTGCAAATCTAATGGAAACTAAAAGCAATAAGATGATCAAGAATGCGGAGACATGGTGAATCTCAATGCTCAGTCTTGCCGAACATATCATAACTGAATACAATACACTTTCAATTTAAATGGGTGTGGATATGGCCGTTGCTAGCCACAAAGGGCACTCTACGACAACTAACAACTTTGACATATTGAGGTTTTGCTTTTTCTCGTATGCTTCATTATGATGTTGAATATTGTTCAGTACTTGATCAAATTGTCACAGTCCCGCGACATTTTCATCTATAACTTTATGTAGTCTATAAAAGTTTTGCTAGGCTGATTTGGTGAAAATATTTGTAGATTACACTACAACATTCTTGACAACAAAGTTCAAGTGATACCAACAACTAATTTCTCTCACTTGTGCCAAAATTCCAATGGAGTGGAAGTGATGGAGGGAATATGTGTTTCTTACCTAGTCTTGAACTTTTGGATTACCAAAGTGTTTGCATACTACCTCTACAAAATTAAGGAGGAACACTTGTTTGTGACCAAAGAGGATTTGCAGTGCATGCAAAGAAATATTTAGTGGCAGTTTGCAAGTTTGGGCACTTCACTCCCCATTTTATTTTTCATTTTTTTCCTTTGAATTGTTCTTACATCCTTTTTTGGCTTATTGTTCCTGGCTTTGATGTTTTAGTTTTGCTGCTCCAAGACAAGCTTTGGTACAAGTAGGTAATGACAATTTGGATTGGGATGTATTTTGGTTTTAGTATCAACCCTCTTCAAAACCCTTAGTTTCACAAGTTGCCTTCCACCTCAAGCAAAAAAAATAGACAAATCACCACCGTTTTTACACAAATTTATCTTGTATTTTTATCACTCCAAGTTATTTTTGTGAAAACAAACCCCTATAAGGCATGGTAATAGCTTTTCAGTGAATTCTACAAAAGTATTGTGGAAACGTATGTTGGTGGATACTAAACTTTCACATCATATTTGCTTATCTATGGCCCTCTCTACCCAACACCACTTATTATTCCCTCAAGCTAGCAATGGATTCACAACATGCAAAGAGAAATAATGACAAAAGGTGATTGGGGGGAAGAAAGACAAAAGCCAACAAGTAGAAGAAGCAATAATAGGCAAAAGATAAATATGTAAGCTACTACATTTGGAAGCAACGATTGCAATGGTGAGGTCACTACGACTTCCTTGATTTTGAAGGAAAGCTATGAAATTTTCATTCTTCATCTTTTACAAGTTGGGTTCTATAGATGAAAATAGTGGCTACTACATCACAAAATCTTTCATGACTACTCTATGACTATTTTACAACTACTAAACAACTATTACACAACAACTCAATGATTGCTTTTCAACTATCCTATAACTACTCTAAATTCTCTATCAATGATTTATATGCATGTGTACAATTTTACAAAAGAATAACACAAGTTATTTAGAAATTGACCTCTAGAACTTTTGGGATTGTATTTAATATTTAAAAAATTGATTGCCATTCCACTATTCTTTGATAGTTTTGAATTCGTCTTGATTTTTGATGTTCACATTAGATCATGCAACATTCAAACTAAATTGCTACAATTCAAGTTGCCCAAGTGTATTGAAGCCATTTAAATTCTCAATCTAGGTCGTGCAAGTGATTTCCTTGAAGATATATGTAAAGCATCGTGGAAAGATACTTTGCAAAACTGACTACAAGTCAAACCAGAGCTATTGGACAAGAAATGTTTTCAACCCTACTAGTGTTAGTAGAAACAATTGCCATAACCACCACTAAGGATGTAAATTCTATCTTGAACCATGTCTTTATTTGGAACAAACAAACTATTTGTGGAAGATAATATATTGGCTGCTAACAAGCTTTAGTAAGATTTTTTTCCTTCTAATGATCATTGTGCCTTTGATTTATTGTTTTTTTACTCAATAAAATTCACATCTTGATAAGTGATGTCCATTCCCTTTAATATGTGGACCATTAGATGTAATTTACCTACTAGGAAGGGCTGTGAGTTCTCAAGTGGGGAACCCCCCAAAACTAGCCAAAATTGGCCGTTTGCGAGCTTTGCTGACCTGGCCGAGAGACTGTCACGTCATTTTTTTCAAAAAAAAAAAAAGTTTTAAGTTTGTTTTTCATTTTAAGAACTTTATATTTTTTTATTTTTTTATTTTTTTTTGAAAAACAAACAAACTAGCATCCGCGTTCGATGGGGCCCCGGGGGAACAGAGCTTGGAACATCCCTGAAATGGCCCTCCAGCCCCCCCGGATCCCATCTAATGCTTTGCTAGAGTTCATTTAGAACCAAAGTTGTAGCTATGACCTTAAAGAGATGGCTTAGTAGAAATTTAACTCTTAAAGGCTTTACAAAATCATCTTGATCTTCTTAGATATTGTGTCTTCTATTTTAGATCTTTTTTGGCTCCATTGATTCAACTTGCTTTTCCTTTGATCTAGTCCTTCATTTTGTCCAGAATTTCGTTACATCAAAAGGTCAAAACTCCCTTCAAAATGCTTTCAAAGCACAATGTAACATTTTATTATTTACTATTTATGATGGATTCAACCATCACATTTTTAAGCTAACTTATTGAAGTTTATATTTTTTTGAAATTTCAAAGTGAAAAAAATCCAACCAATTTTGAAATCATAGTGTTTAAATTTCAAAAACCAAATTTTGTAGTCTCTCCCCAAAATGCAATTACCTCTTTCAAGAGTTTACAAAAAAATTAATGTAATCCACAACTTGACTAAGTTGATAATATGTTGGTGAATCAATTCAAGAAATTATGGAAAAAATTTAACAAAAAGAACTTGATTTTCATTATTCAAAAAATAATACAATAATCTATTCACAATGTAAAGAGACTATGCCACCAAAAAATGTTTAAACGTAAATAATGCTTATCATGTGCTTGCAAGCCTACTTTTAAAGAACAATCATGTGGTAGATTCTCATTTTTTTGGGTCATATTTTAGATTATTGTCAACTACAAACAAGACACTTGAAATATATATAATTGCAATCACATATTACAATGGAAATGGACATGGAAGCACATTTAAGGTAAGAGGTCCATAAAAGGCTTGCCATGGGCTCTAAAAGCATTCTGTAATACAAAGGTACTTTTTGCATTCGCATTGCACCACAAATATTCTACATTTCAACTTTTGAAGAGGTGTCCATAATGCTTCTAGTAATCTAGTGACTACTGAGTTTCAACTTTTCAAGAGGTGTCCATAAAGCTTCTGCTAATCTAGTGACTACTGAGTTTCAACTTTTTAAGAGGTGTCCATAAAGCTTCTAGTAATCTAGTGACTACTGAGTTTCAGCTTCACAGAAATCTATAACTAATTCCACAAAGCTCCAAAAACTACAACGCAATTTGAGTTACATGCGAATTCATTTGTCTTTCAAGGAACAAGGAAAATTTACTGAATATTTCAAGAAGTCTAACCTTCCCAAATTAATTATCAGCCCTTACATAAACTGCTTTATAGACCTTCTACCTTATTGCACTAGACATGACACATGTCCACTGTGGTGGAAGCGCATTGAGGTATGACATGGAAGCACGCTATTGCAATAGACCTCCAGAAGTAACTTATTTCTTTGATATCACTTGGGTTGTAACTCGGCAATTGTTTCAGTCCATGGTAAGGTAGAAGGCTCTGTAATGGTGCATATAAGGAAAGATAGGCCTGTTTGGAGAAGCCAGTGAAACCGAAAGTATGTAATTTTTTTTTCATAGCTAGAGAAAGAAGAGGAGTTGTTATCCCAATTTTTTTCAGAATTTTTGCAGTGAAAATGAAATTTTGGCGATTTTTACAAGGCAAAAGTGCATCAGTCACTCATTACGCACATAGATTGCAGCTGTAAAGAATATAAAATTAGCAGTGAATGGATCAAATGACAACTTAAAGTGTTCATGGCGCTCTCTAAATCATGCAAAACACATCTTAATTCAGTTTAGTTCCAACTTACAATTAAACATTACTACATCTCATTCACTACACTTCACTTCCGGTGTGAGGTACATCATCATTCATTCATTACTAAATACTATACAGTACAATCACCTTTTCCACCCTGAAATTATTCTAGAATTAACCACTTTGGATGGGCGGTTCTCAACATAAAAAGTTTAAGGTAAGAGGTTCATAAACCACTCATTCAAGAGTTGGTCTCCCTTTTCTATGTATTTCTTGAGATGGAAATATTTTGAGTATATTTTTCAATGAAGGAGAAATAGACGAGGAATCTAACACAAGTCATTCTATATTTTTTGAAGCATTATTGAATTAGCTATGAATTTTCAAACATTGTTTGGCATAGGGCCCGTAGTTGTGATTGCAAACCCATACATGCGCAATTTGAAAAAAAAATTGGCTTGGTTCAATAACTAGCACTGCTACATGTAAAAAGGAATAGAATTTGTTTCTAAATGCACCCCTTTCTAAAACTGAAATGGATGGTTGAATAAATCATTATTTCAAAAAATTTAACACTTGAAAGAAGGTAGTCAACAACCAATTCTTATTTTGAATATAATTAAGAATGAACCTAATGGGACTCTGAAACCATCCATTCAATTAGTAGAAACCAAGTCTTAGCATGCTTCAATGTAATCCACAGTTCATTTTCTCACAATCAACTATCCATTTCAGAGTCTCATTTCAGAGCCTCCTAGTGGACAGGTGCAAAAGCCTGAGTGGTTTATGAGCCCTCTCCTACATGAGAATGGGTCTCCTTCCTAATTGATTCAGGGCCCAGAAGGAAAAATATATCATTCAACTAATATATTTAAACTACTAAAAATAAAGTTACAAGGGTGGCTTTCACAAAGTAGGTGACCACCAAGAAAATGAACGGATGTTCCAGTGAAATCAACTGGTTCAGGGAGAATAATCCCATGACCATATATATTCAAAAGAGTCATTTCAAACCGTAAGAGTCATTGCCAGGAAAACCGTTTTGATCATTCCATGCGAACTCCAGAGTAAGTTACACTCCCTAAGAATACTCGGTTTTGCACACAGACTAGCAATAATCTATGAAGCTGCGCAAAGTGTAGGCTAAAAACGGCGAGGGTCTCAAACGGAAAGCAAAGGCTGCTAATCACTCTGGGATGGTCACCAGAACTTGAAACCTAATCTACGCTTTTGTTTTTTCGAGTTGCTTATTTTTTACATCTGGAAATGTACAGTTCCTCCAAACCATTTTGAGAAAATTCATCCGTTCGACGGCTTCTTGATGGTAAGCTCTGCCCGAAGATGAACAATACTATCACGAAAATAGGGGGAGTCCTCAGCAATGAAGTCTTGCCACTGCATTCCAAACAGGTTTCGATATCCTACGGCCTTGCCACCAGTAAATACATAACTCCCTTTGGACTTGGGAGTGAACTCCCAGGTGGGCTTCATTCTTGCCGCAAACTCGTAGTCTACAGCAAAGCTCACGGAACCCTTTTCCTGCCAATCACATATAATAGGTTTAGAGTTCACAGCAAACCCTACAAACGAAGACCGAGGATGAGAATATCTGCTTAAAATAGAAAACGGAAACAAGAAAATCGAACAAACACATCCTCCAAAATAAGTCATAATATACAAATGAGATATGCCCCAATTGGCACTAGGCATATGACAAATAATACCTGCATCCCAAGGAAGAGTCCGAAGCATTTGCACTGACCCTGCTGATCCAGGTTACAATGAGCGGACAAGAAGAATCCCTGGCCTCCCAAATGGAAAGCTTGAGAATAGACTCGCCCTTGAGGGTAAAGGGCGCGGCATTCGTCAATCTTCAAGTCCAAATATACGAGGCATTGACATGATGTGTCAAAATCCACGACTTTCACTGGCCTGTACTTGTATGCCCGCTCACAGTAGCGTTTATGCATAGTCTCCTCCATGGCCAGCTGCCGTTGCCGGTGGGCAGGCTCAGCCTTGAAAAACAGAGCCTCAAGGACCAACCTAGATGCCAACTCGTGTTCAAAATCTAAGCAGGTCAACACCTTACGAAGTTTCCTGCTGGACATCATGGGGAACCTGATCAGCCAAACAAGCCGCGAGCCTAAGACTTCCCGGCGATCCTCTAGTTTGTGATAATGATGACGTGACCAACGTAATGCAAAATCATAAACTGCATCCTCGCTGGCAACCTGCAGATCATCACTTGCGAGAACAGCTTCAACTCCCGCGAGAGGTAAGCCCATGACATCATCAATGAATCTGCAATGATGAAGACCACACAAATTAATTCCAAAAATCAAATATATTCCGTCAATCACAATGTTGTAAAACAGGAGCCACTCTGCAAACCTGCAGATTGCAATAATGTGGAGGTTGCTAAAGGATAACGATATTATAAGTGTGTGCAAAGTAATGTTTGTAATCCTTCATGAGATTATGTGCACCAAATATAAGAAATCAGTTCGCAATTATGAACTCAGAAATCACTAAGACCTAGAAGCAAGAAGAGCAAACAACGAGCGCAAGTATGACACCCCACCGCGTAATGTCTTTGTAGCGAGTGGCCAAGTAGATGCGGGCTGCGTCCGTTAAAGGCTGAACAGCCTCTGCAAGAAGAATACTGGACGGAAGGTCAAGGTAGAGTAAAGCAGACTCCGACGTCATGGGCAGGTTCCTGAGCAGTTTGCTACAGTGGCGCATACATGTCGCAACCTCATATTTATCAGCTGCCATTAGGACATCTAGTACAGTTGATGGAGTGTTTGCCTGAACCCTACCACTGTACATAAACTGGAGCAGGTCCATCAATGGCGCTTCCTCTGCAAATTAAACCATGTCAAAACAGCATTTCGCAGGCTAAACTACACAGAATGCCTTCCAAATTAAGAGGAGAGATAGACTAGATATCTTACAATCGAATACAACATCGAAGAGCCACTCTATAAAAATAAGAGACAGGAAGCAACACCATTGGTAGGGAGAATCCGAAATTCTAAAGCACACGAATATGCAAATGCTCACCGGATTGGATGATCCGAAGAGTGACATCGCGTTGCTCCGACTCCCGCATCCCATTAGAAAAAAGCTTCATCCAGAAGCAATTAATCAAAAGATTAGTAAATTAGAACACATTGATGCATTGGAGAGACACGCCGCACCTGAGATTTCTTCGAGTTGAAACAAGAAAGTTGTAGGGTAACTACTATGAAAACAAGGAGAAACACTATCATGATTAGGCTTAAGTCACCTTATAAAAGTAGGGACTTTTGGCAGCCAAAATGGCCGAGCTGATATGTACTGTCTTGCTCCGAAGAACAACAGCTGTATCCATATTCCAAGATCCAGACGAAGTCCCGCCGTCCTCCCCTGCATAATCTATTCAGATACAAAATTCAGTATATGGCATCCTTGAATTTAGCTTCAAATACCATTATAGAGGAAGCGAGCCTCCTCAACATCCTTACGAGACTATCATAGCTCATCCAGATGGTCTCCTCACCTAAGTGCTGACAATGAAACTACATTACGAGAATATAGCAGGCGCCCCAGGAGTAGCAACGAGCTCAGAAAAGATAACCGTAAAGGGAAAACAGTATCTGTCGTCCACATTGTCAGTTATCTTCATCTATTCGTCTAAACTGTCAAAGATTACATGCACTTCGGACAGCCTCGCACCCTATTCAAGCACGACTAGTGGAACACAACTGGCTATGCTAGAGAGGATAGAGAATAAACCTCCATGTGCCATAAACATGCTGTTTACTCCATATGGCTCTTCCATCATGGCTACAGGTTCCTCATCCGCTTCTTGAGGTGCCACATCGTCACCGACAAACATAACCTGCTCCTCCTGTCCCTCTGCTAATTGAGTTTCCGGATGATCGCCTAACAACTTCGCAACACCCTCAGCGACTGTGGTAAAAGCAAATCAATCATCAGCTACACCATGAAGATAGAGATCGTACAAAAACATTAAAATCCCGTCCGATAAATGAGGAAGACTCCAATTAGGATATCACAAGTTTTAAATGACAACCGAGCTCTATTTCTCTGTTCATCGCCAATACAGATTCATAACAATGATTGTGGAAAAATCGCCAGGTCTGCTAGATTCCTGATCACCCATTTCAGCATCGCAGCCACTTCTACAACGTTACAGAATCAAACACGTAGAAGACCCATACTTCTGACGCCACGCATTCGGATCATGAGAATGCAAAATAAGTTCGAACAAATAATACTCGCACTCTGGACCCATAGCAAAACCCGTATAAATTCGAGCTAGATTTTGCATTCTGCAAACAATACTGCCACATCAAAGTGACAGAAATGCAAGTCCTTTACTATATGAATGTCTCATTCCTGTAATTTTTTTATAATTAATAAAAACCTACTTCAGCAATGGGATGCTTTGACCTAACAAAAGAAGCGAACATATACGCGCAAAGATGCCCCAATAAAAATCACGAACATAAAGTTCATCGCAAGGTCTTTTCCGACCTTCAGTTACCGAAGACTTATTACTTTACGACATCAATCTTCAATATCTCAGCATCCCCTCAAAAACCAAGGGCCTATCGGAGAAAAAAATCTAGTGCGTGAAGACACATACAGAAGAACACACTAAGCTCTCAGAAAGTTCACAGACCAAACCTGCTTCAGTAGTGCGGTCAGCACGTCGCCGTTTCTTCTGCCTAGCACTCGTGCCATTTGCATCGTTCTTCTCCGATGCAGCGACGACCTCGATCCGGAGAAGCCGATCCGAAAAGTTGCTGTCATTGAATGCGAATGTGTATGTGGTCGGGGCTGACATGCCCCCACTGCTGCAACCCTCATGATCCATATAGGCAGTCCCTATCTCGGCCTTGAAATTAACGCCCGAGTAACATATTCCACACGCAATTCCACTGCTCTCCTTCTACTTAAACTCATCCACCTTCGAATTCTTTCAATAAACTCCGCATCCAAACAAAACTCCAATTTGTAACCTGTCCTTCCGATACTCGAATGACCTGCTCCTGAGGCTACTTCAAAACTCCAAACTCCACACCCTACCACCGCAGCATCATAAATTCCATATCCAGAGATCCATCATATCCCATTCACACCAACAAATAACACCACACCTCCAACACTCTTCCCTAACCCTACCGAAATGGCTCCCAAACCGACTACCCTCAAATGCCACAATCCGTCTCCCGAAAAACGAAAATGCCACAATCCTTTCCGAAATAAACCAAAACTCAACGAAAATCGAATACTAAAGAACCACCTGCTTGCGATCTCCGACACCGCTTCGAACCCTGAAACGAAGCCCTAATGCCAAAATCGGAAAAACGAACTAAAACACCAGCAGAATGGCTCAAACGAACGGGAATGAGAGAGCGCAATGAGGCCAGGGATAAGAGGGGATCGAAAGGAGGGCGACAAGGGCAAGGAAGACGCGGCCACGGTCCGCCATAGCCGACCAAGCACAGCAACTACAACTACAGTCGGGCGTCCTCTGCAAGACCGTCTTGTTTTCCGGCTTGATTGGGATTGAACCACGGAGGTGGGTGCCCGCGGGGCTTGGGATCCCAATCCCGTGATTAATGGCGGGCCTAAATGGGGCGTTTGGTTGGTTGGGCGTGTGGGTGAATGGGATTTGAAATAATAAAGTTTTGAAATCAGTTAGGGGCCCGCCTTGAGAGGGTCGGTCCTTATTACTTTAACCCCTCATTTATTACTTTAACCCCTAATGACGCAGGCAACCATTTTTTGGTCGCTGCCCTTCTTCTTTTTTACTGCCCGCTCTCAAATTTTGAGTTTTTTAAAAGTAAAAATTATTTATTGAAAAGACTGCGTTATGAGTCCAATGGCAGTAGTTTCATCAAATTCCAAGTTAAACTCTACCTTGTGGAATTTTTTTAAGTTGAATGGTGTAGCTGAAATTTTGGGGGTTGGGTTTGGACATGCACTGAAAAGTCAGCCAATGAATGCAATTGTTGCCCACCTCAAAAAGGGCAGATCCACCTCGAAAAGGCAGATGAAGGATAAGAAGACAAGTGTCCCATTTTTTATTTTCTTACAAACACCACTCTCATTTTAGTGACCACCGTGCATTGCAAGTTCCACTGTAAATTGAAAAATGTTCAAAATGTTGTGAAATTTGATATGAGAATTATCAACTCTCTTATCATTCACTCGGCACAAAATGGTCATCATTTCAAAATATTCTCACTGAGACTAAGATATGTTGCTTCAGAGTGCATTGCCTTGTATTTCCATTAGCCCAAACTTAACTACTAAATTGTGCGGTCAAATAATCTTGAATTTTTTTGAGGTGCTCACTCTCAATGTGAAATTTAAGATCCTATGGTTACATTCTATCTAATCTCAAGAAAAAATGAGCAAACAAATTGTTCAAGTTCTTGGTAGTTTTAGCCCGTTTTGAAAGTACCCCCCTTCAATTGGATCATTAGGGATTAAAGCCATATTGAGCCCTTTGTAATGTTGAAGACATTCAATAATGACACAAGCAATGAAGGTTTGCAATAATATTGATAACAATACAAAAGACCCTTGTACGACAAAATGAAAGATGGACAATTTCAAAGGATACTATTACTATTAGGCCATTGTGAATTAACACTACTAGAAAGGATATGACCAAAAGAACTAAAATTCAACCGAAAACTGTTGTTAGTTCAATCATTTACGGATTGTTGTTTCGGACAAAATCTAACTGAAATCTGTTGTTTTTTCTGTTGTTTCGGACAAATAAGAAAATTAAATAATTAAATTTTCTTTTTAAAAATTTTAAATTAAAAAATTAAAAAATAATAATAAATGCCACATGGCACTGCCAACTAGGCAATCTGCCTAGTTGGCAGTGCCACGTGGCAAACTGCCAACTAAGCAACCACGGGCACCTTGCCTTCGGGGGGATTCGAACCCCCGACCTTGAAGTTAAATTCCAAGGTTTCATACACTAAGCCACCTTTGAATTTGCATGTCTTAATTAGTAAAAAAAATGCATTTCAATTCTTTCTAAGTAATTTTTTATGTGCTTTGTGAAGTCAGCAGACTTTAGGGCTAATTTTCACATAGTAAATTGACTTTTTCTTAAAAACTTAGAACTAAGAAAAGTTGAAAAATAAAGTTATCTTTCATCTCCAAAAATCCGTTTGTGATTTAGATTTTTTAATAAGAAGTTATGGACAAAAATCAGAGAGGGTGTTAAAAAGTGAAAAGAAAATGGCCCTCTCTGAATTTTGCCCATAACTTCTTATTGGAAAATCTAAATTGCAAACGGATTTTTGGAGATGAAAGTTAAGTTTGTTTTCCAACTTTTTTTAGTTCTAAGTTTAAAAAAAAAAGTAGATTTACTATGTTAAAATGGACCCTGAAGTCTACTGAATTTTTAAAATACCAATTTGTGAATGATTAAATTTTTTTTTTAAATAATTCCATATTTTCAGCTGACTTCAGAGTCCATTTACTCATATTAGAACACATTTTTTCACAAAACTTGTAACTAAGAAAAGTTGTATATTTAAGCTATCTCTTACCTCCAAAAATCCGTTTGTGATTTTGATCCTCCTATCAAAAGTTATGAACAGAAATCAGAGAGGATGTTTGACAATGTTAAATAAATGTTCATAACTACCCCTCTCTGATTTTTATCTATAACTTTTGATTGGAGGATCTAAATCCCAAACAGATTTTTGGAGGTGAAAGATAGCTTGATTTTACAACTTTTTTTAGTTACAAGTTTTGTGAAAAAATGTGTTCTACTATGAGAGATTGAACTCCAAAGTCTGCTGAATTGAAAAAACACTAATTTCACATGTTCAAATTTTTTTTTAATCATTATATTTAAATTCCTAAAAGATTCCATGAAGAATCTAGAAAATTCTCATAAAATTCCCGAAGATTCCCAAAGATTCCCAAAAGATTCAAAAAAATTCAAAAAAATTCAAAAAAAATTCAAAAAAAATTCAAAAAAAATTCAAAAAAAATTCAAAAAAAAATTCAAAAAAAATTCAAATCAACAAAAACTTGTTGATTTGGTCATTGCACTATCCAAAACAATAGAAAGTATTTGCCATTCTGTTGTTTTTCAACAGATATGATCAAAATGATCATTGTACTACTCTAAATAACACAAATTAGTTGATTTTCTGTTCTTGTGGACGTGCCTTTCTAGTAGTGTGAGTTTGTTGGAGTAGTTTGGCTATTCATACCTAAAGGACATGAATAGGCTAGGGCTAACATTTTTACTGAGCATTTTTACTTCCCTTCAAAGATTTAGAATAATCGGTAATTAAGATGACTTGTTGACTTCTACAATACCTAGTGGTAAAAGATTGTAGAGAGTAAATTTTTAGCCTACAAGAAATTTGAAATTGAAAAAGATTAAAAAAGATTTTTTTTTTTCAATCAAATAGTTTGTGCAAGGAACCCAGAAGGAGAGAATGACAACAAAAAGTTCACACATTTTGAGTTTTTCATATTTGGATTGTGCCCATCAAGAAAAGTGGACTTGATGCAAATTTTGGATCCTTATGGTCCAAAATGCTCATAGCCTATTGTAGACAGCAACAACTCCAATTACGAAATAGAATATTTTCTAAAATAAATTTAAAATGTATTAATTTGACTTTGTGGTCACTCTCTTTAGACTACTTTCTAAAGCCTTCCAAATTTAGGAGTATTTTTTTATTGCCTTTCAACCCGAGTGTAAAGAGGGGCTAAATTATAAAGCTTCTAGAGTTCTCAACATAGAAAATTCTCACTCTAATCCCTTGAAACTATAAATAGAATGTCTTTTTAAAAAAAATTGAATTAGAACTTGATAGTATTTTCTTTAAAAGTGTAATTAAAAGCCACAATTAATAGACCAAAAAGAAGCTAGATTTTGACTTCAATGGATTGAAATTAATATCTTTAAGTCCATACTTGTAAGTCCAAGATTAAAAAAAATGTAACTTCAAAGCTTGTTGAAATTTGTTGTCTGTCAACAAATTTGCATATCCAAAGATTAATATTGTATAAATTAACTATTAAAAGACCATGTTGAAAAGCTTTAATAATTTCATTTTTTAGAGACCTATTTGTACTTGAAGTCTTAAATGGTGTTGAAAAATGTATTCAAATGAATTTTGACACATCTTAATATCATCTAAATTATTTTTTTATCTAGAATGTATAAATTTATTCATATTGCTTTATACCATATGGCATATGAATAGAATATAAACATGAAGAACTTTAAAAACTATAATATGGTAGTAAATTTGTCAATATAACAAATGATTTGTCTTGTGTCAAATGAATAGGTACCAATAATGTGACAAGTTTGTTTAGCTATCTAATCATATATTATTATGTGGTTTTCTTTCATTAAAAATGAAATTGGATATATTTTAAGATATCAACTATAAATAATTGATTCAAAATTTTAGTATTAAAATTAGTGATTAAGAATTTTCATAATGTAGTCATTCTTCAATTATAATCTATATATACTCAAAAGATTAAAAAAATTAATTAGAATATTAAGGGATTAGGTTTGGCATTTACTTTCAAAAAAACAAGAAAAATCATATTTTGGTTGTTGCAAAAGTTTGGAAGAAAAATCAATAGTTAAAGAATCACGGTTGCTAGTATGTGAGCCTAGAATCTTAAGACCATGAGCCTAAGAGCCTAGGCTCCTATGAAATAGTTACCTATATTATAGGCACCTTCTATAGTTCTCTCTCTCTCTTTCTATATATATAATATGTGCCTATATTATAAGCACCTTCTATAGTTATAGCACATTTATATTATATGTGCTTATATTATAGGCACCTTCCATGGTTATAGAATACTTATATTATAAGTATGTATGTTATAGACACTTTCAATAATTGTAGAAAACCTACTTACATTTAGGCTCAAGGCTCGTAGGCTCACCTTTCTAGGCTCACATGCTAGCATCATTGGTTAAGGAATGGTTCAATTTGAAAGTTTTAATTGCCACCGAATAGCTAATTTTACCCATTACAAAAATCTAAGGCTTCAACAAGATTGTTACAAAACTATTTCAATTCCGGTTGTAATGCAATTACAGGATTTTTTTTTTAAATTAAAAAAATAAATATATATGCATATATTTTTGAAATCATCAATTTGACGTGGCGTTGACATAACACTAGTAGTACCATGTCAGATTCGGAAAAAAAATTAAATCACTTTTTTCTTGTAATTGCACTATTGCCACCTGAAACTGGTGGCCCACTACTGGCCTCGGATTTTTCCTAATGCTTTAATTGATTAATGAAAAGAAATTGCCTTTTAGTTTAAACAAAAACAAAAAAATAGTTGAAGGTTGCAATGAATAGTCACTTCAAAATGTTGCACTCTCTTTAGCCTATAGATAAATTCATTGATCAAATGACATTTTTCTCTATCATCAAAATGCATCCACATAGTTGCATGCTTTACTTGGTATTTATTTATTTGAAGAATGTAAAGTGTATAATTGTAATCTTGTGTTTTGGAGTCCATAATATGCACATGTTAGATATTTTTGAACAAGTTGCAATTATCTATTATGATTTTTTACAAGTAATATTATTATTTTCGATTAGTTTGAATACTTAGAGGTTGAGAATTTTAGTTGGTGTAAAAAGTTGTTGAGGTAAGGTGGAAGTACCTGATACCATCTATTTTAGCGTCTAAACACTTTGAAGATGATTCTCCCTACTATACAAATTTACATACTTTCATTAATTTGAGTGGAGACATTTTAATGTAGTACTGAGTGTAGTACTCTATATCCCTAAAATACAATACAATTCGTAAAATAGGGTCCTTTTTATGAATGATGCTATTTGACCTAGGACCCACAAATAAGTATCCTAAAACCACCCAAAATATTTCCTAAAACTGAGTATCATGAAGCAGCTGCCAAATGAATGCAAAACTCAGTCTAAATAGTCAATTTCATTGTGAATTTGAAAGTGCCTTCATCTTATAATATTTGTAGATAGAATTTTTCTTTTTCTTTCATACTTTTTGAAAAAGAGACAATTAGACAAGTAAAGATTAATCGAGAACTAGGACAGAGTGTGAACTGGGACAAATAGACATGTGGTTACCGAAATGACTATTAGACAACCCGTTAACGGTTAGTTACAATCAGTTAAGGACTAATAGACCAAGCAGTTAGTGTAAGTGGTTACAGCCAAGAAAGAGTACAAAGACTAATCGACCGCTGAATTTCAGCTCTCTCTCAGGCTTGCAGTGATTGCATTGCCGATTTTTATACTTGTGTATTCCTTCAAGCTTTAATGCAGATTTTTGTCTATTTGTCTTATGCTTGATGTAGCCAGTGATTGGCTTTGTTTCTGTTCTTGTTATTGTTTCATATATGTTAGCCAGGGATTGGCGGTGTGCTTGGATTTTCTTGTTTTAAGACAATTGTGCAGAAGTGAGAGAGCCTGTCAATTGATCTTGTATGTTTGTGCAAGTAGGTCAAATTGTCTTATGTGCCAGTGAGTGGCTTTGTTGATCGAGTATAGATCGAAGTTCAGTGAGAACTTCGGAGGACAATTTGACTGTATCTGTGAGAGCTAAGCTAAGACAATTGGTCCATTGTTGAGGCTGGAGGATAACTCAGTGGAGCTGACCAAGGCAGGAGAGCAGATCGAGGACAAATTGTCTGCGGATGGAGCGGAAAGACCACTCGACTGGAGCTGCGATTGTGGGAAAAAGCAGAAGACAAATTGACGGTAAGTGTGACTAACTAACTCTTTTGTAATTGAAGTGCTATGTTTGGTTTAGTTGTCGATTTGTCATAGGTCTGTTTCCTTAATTATGAGGTGGTGATATATCATGAGATTAAAAATTAAGAATTAAGTTTGAGCCAGTGATTGGCAAACTAATTCTTTGAAGAGAGTCAAATTGTCAAAGAACTTATTTAGTAAAGCATATAACCAGTGATTGGATTATGATATGCTTTGGGCAAATAGACAATAAACTCTCAAATATTAGCAACCGGGGATTGGTGCTAAGTATGACAATTAAACTGAGCCAGGGTATGGCAAAATCATTAGTAAGATCAATTAAGCAGTGGTTGATAATAACCTGTAGTAAGCGTTAAGATCAGCTCTATTCAAATTTGAAGTCTATTGGACAAAGGCTAAGTTTCTTGATACTAGTGATTGGTTATCCAAATTTATGAATAAGTCTAATAGTCAGTTATGAAGATTATTTGTGTCTAAGTCAATTAGACAGTAAATGAAATATATCTACTTTATGTGATTGTGTTATGAGGCAAATAAATAAAAAGATTAGTGAGTATTAAATAACCAGGAATGGATGTTAAAGTTATGACAAATAAACTGAGCCAGTGATTGGTAGTGTGTGACCCTGGTTGTTGGACTAATAGTCAAGTGGTATAAACAGCACAGGTTTTGAAGTCTATTAGCCATTTCTATAAATATGTATGTTTGGTTGTCGTTGTAGTCAAATGGTCTGGAGAGATTGTATTAAGATGATTTACAGTTAATGGAAATTAATGTAAGACTAATGGTCTGTGTATGGTGATTAAGTTGAGAGGACTAATTGACCAAGTTGTGTGAGAGCACCAAGTGCAGGTGTAAGGAGCTCAATTGCATGTTATAGATAGAATCTATTTGTGCTCCTCATTGTAGATTGAAATGTGAACTTGGCCTAATTGACAAATTGCCTTGTATGAAATCTTTGTATGTGATTTATGTATTAACCTTGTGTGGGAAATTGGCCAAATTGACTACCATTACACATAAATTTGCCTGTGGTGCTACCATAAGCAAGTCTATTTGACCATGCACATGACTATTTGACCACTTAGCAGTAGCCTTGTTAAATTGTTGGTGTGAAATCTTGGACGAATTGACCATCTGTCGGATACTATACACTCAGCTATGCATTAATATAGCAAGACCAATTGACAAATGACTATTTGACAAAGTAGCAAGTAGGATGCTGATTCAATAGTAAATGAGCACTGTGAAACTTGGTCTAATTGACATACTGTGAACTAAGAGTTCAAAAGAAGAATCGACAAGACTATTTGACCTGTCCTATGATTAATGGACAAACTCTCAACCTTTGCATACTTTGCATACTGAGACAATTTGACAATTACAGACTTTGATATTTGCATCCTCGCATAAGTAGTAATTAGGATTAAAGTAAACAATGACAGGACCAATTGACAATGAATTAAATAAGAAGAAGTAATTAAAGAAATACACAAAGGTGTTTATATACACCAAAAATATATCTATATATATGTACTGTGGATGTGATTAAGTCGATAGAACAGGAACCATGACAAATTGACATACCTTGGACTATTTGACATTAGAAATTCTAGTACAAGACTGTGACTGTAAGTTTATAGATATTTATTGGGTTATGGACTGTGATTCGTATAGGTCAGGACAGTGAATACAATCATACCACACACAAATACATTAATAAAGAATTTTATACATTGATTTATAGAATGGAGAGATAATCCTATGTAAAAGTGACCTTAGATACAAAACGATAGACTACTTGACCTTTCCCCTTACTAAAGAACCACCACTAGGTTATTCCTTGGGTTTTTATTCCCAAGTGAAAATTAATACTACATTTTTGGCGCCGCTGCCGGGGATTGGTCCTGGCTATCGGTGTCTAAGAATGTAAGTAGGATGAAATTTTCTAGATTTCATCACGATAGTTAATTAAAATTGGAATTAGTTCAGAATAATAGAATATGCAACTTTTTCAAAGAAAACTTTTAGAACCTTAAGAAAAATGGCATGTATTCTTCCTATGCTATATTCCTAAATAAAACCCATCGTTAGAAATTTTTGGAAAAATTATAATTTTTGAAAAATGAAAAATTTATTATTCTTTAAAAATGGAATCTAAAACCAAAACAAATAGTGACCTCATAAATGAAATGTTAGTAGATGTATTTCAAAAAGGACCCATTAACAAACCAAATTCTGTTATACAGTATAATAGGGAGTATTTATTAGCAAGTAGACCTCAAACACCAACAGAACCTATAGAAGTATCCCATAGAGTGAATTGGGAGAGAACTAAAACACAAAAAGGATTATATAAAAATAAACCCAAATCTAAGTGTAATTTTTGTAGCACAAATGGTCACATAAAAAGAGTGTGTCCTAAAAATCAAGTTTTTATTAACTCAACTCAACAATTACCACCCGTATTAGAACATGAACCAAGATTTTTAAAAGTTGTTAAATTTTTAGATTTATTACAAATTCAACCTATAACAATTCCTGAGTTAAAACAACTAAGAACTATTATCGATACTTTAATTTATTTCCACCCTTCTTCATATAACCAACATTGTCCACCACCTCTTTAAAAAGAAAATGAATAGGATTAAACATGGATCAAATACTTCCCTGGGAAATACCAGAAATATTAGAAGACTATTTTTCTGGCCCATGTCTTTTTAAAGCTTTATATCGATTTTATAGAGGAGCTTACTTTGGACAAGGTTTTCATTTAAGTGGGGAAAATATTAAAGACATAGAATTTAAAAATTCTATTGATCGATTACCCTTAGATATAAAAAGAATAATTTTAAGCAAAGTTTGGAATGAGGGAAAACTTTTTAGAGAAATTGTAGTGAAAGGAGGAAAGTTGCATTTAGCTTTTCCCTTACACTATTTGTTTCTTCAATACGGAAAATTAAAACATCTTATAAAACCCAATGTTCCTAGAGTACAAGCTGGTTGGACTGGTAGACAAGTAGAACATAAAACATATGTTTTTACTTATGGACCAGTTGATTTAAAACGTACTCCTTTAATCCCTGAGTTTATGTGTAGTGAAAAGAAAAATACCCTAAGTCCAGCTTTTAGCTTGATATGCCCGTAAAGAAGGATAATATTAAAAACTTAAACCCATATCGATTGGAGAAAACTTGAGTGGTTTATATAAAACGTCTTGAGGGGATAAGAACGATAACTTGGAAAGCATTGGGCACCCATTACCTCATTAGTTGCGATAGCAGGTCCCCAGTGTTTCCCTGGTTTTGTTAAATTTTTGACTAATATATCTATGGCCTCTTTAAATGTCTGGTCACAACCCTGAAAAGACATTCAAAGAAGCCATTCAAAGAATCCAGGAAGGGTTCAAACCAAGATATAGACAAACAGTATCCACTTATATAAACCCTTGTTTTTCACCCCCAAGCCAACCACCACCTCCGATAGATAATGTTATACGTCCTCCTAGCCCAGTAGATTTAAACACTCAAGGAATTTCTTTAGGACAATTTCAAAGGTTTGTAATCCAAGATGAACCTAACAGTGAATTATCTGAATCTGATATTGATTTTGAGTTAAATTCAATTGCCTTGTTAGGTTATGAAGCATCCTCAAGTAGAACTATACAAAGATCAGAAAGTTCTTTTATAGAAACTACTACATCCTTGATAGAAGAAGAAAATATATCTCCTATAGCGGAGATATCGACTAGTCCACCAAGAAATTCAACACCTGTAGATTATATATGGACATATAATACTCCTGAAACTAGTGCTTTGGTGATTTCTGAGTATTTGAGAGAAACTTGGAATCAACAAGGACGAAGTGTAGTAGAAAGGTTAGAAGATTTTTTATCTCCTATTAGGAGCAATCCAGAGATACCTTCTGCAAGTTCTGTAAATCTATATCGTCCAGAGACACCTCCACATTTGGAGATTTCCACTGGACAATTTTAAATTTTAATACAGACATAGATCGAAATACTTATAGTCTTCCAAACACACCTTATCAATTAGAATTAGAACTACCTGATACGTCGGACTTAGATCCAATTTCTCCAAGATTTCAGGAGGAAGTTTGGGAAGAAGACAACGAAATGGCGCACCCACGCCCTTTAAATTTGGTAGACCTACCCCAATATTTTGGCCAAGTAGGCACAGATCCTGATTATCATATGAGTAGATTCGAAATAGTTTGTGCAGCTAATATGATCCCTGAACTAAATTTTTTAGTTACTTTCCCTGCCACTTTATTAGGAACTGCTCAAGAATGGTATCAAACTCATGAACCTTTTGCCACATGGCGAGAATTGAAAGATGCATTTTTGACTAGATTCCGACCCTTAGCTTTTACAGAAAGCTTACAAGAACGTCTTAGAACAATAAGAATGGCCTTAGGGGAAACTGTTGATAATTATTATGGGAGAATGGATTATATTTTACAAAGGTGGAGAGGTCATGGAATACCTGACGCCTATCTAACAGGAATTTTCGTTGGTGGCTTATATCCTCCCGAATTTAAAATAGCCATCAAGGAAAAGAATCCTGCGGATTTAGCTACTGCTTTAAGATATGCTAAACAATATGAAGAAGCTAGGATAGGGGAAGATCCAATAGGTTTGCAAATGGCAAATGTAGGACCGAGTATTTATCCGCCAAACTTAATATACCCACCTATGAAACACCAATTGCCACAACAGCAACTTGTAATATATCAACCCCCTCCAATGAGAACTTATCCAAATCAAATAGTACAACCTACGGTAGTGGTTCCTCCTATTAATGAAAACAAGGACGCTAGTTCAGACTTGTTAAACAAATTGATAGGAGAAATGGCTGATTTAAGGGTTCAAATTACTAATGCACCTACTAAAAGAGCTAAACCCACCAATACTAGAACTAATGTCTGGTGCACCAATTGTCAAGGACATGGACATTTGCCTAGTGAATGTCCTTCTCCTATGATGAATAATCCTAATAACATTAAACCACGTTGTAGTTTTTGTGGTGGAAACCATCCAACTGATAAATGTTGGAATTTAGCATCTGTAAAACAAGAATTACGAGAAGTTAAACAAGTCCTTCAAACTGATGCTAAAAGACCATGGGTAAATAGATCTAACCCTAATAAAAGACCATTTACCCGACCCAATAATGGACCACCTTATAAACCAAATGATAATAGACCACGTTGGAATGATACCTATAATGAACCTCCAGTTTGGAATGGTCCACCTACAAATCCTAATACACAAAGGTATGGACCACCACAAGATGGAAAAATAGTAGTTTGTTTTAGATGTGGAGAATTAGGACATTATGCAAATAGTTGTCCTAATCCAAGAAAAGAAGTAGGTTATACTCCTTATTGTGGACGTTGTAGACAACCAGGTCATTTACCTGAAGATTGTACTGCACCACCTCGAAATTTTCCACCTTCTGAGAGGGATTATAACAAAGGAAAACAAATGTCATTTCAAGAACCTGATAATAATAGGCCTTCAAATCACGTTTCTCATACTATTCCTTTACAAAATTCTTGTCTAGGAGATACTTTTGTTACCACTAGAGCAACAAAAGCTAAAAATGATTTGATAGAGAATGGTCCTCCTATAGATAATACTCAAGGAAATTTGATTCCTGAAATTATTAAAGGACCAATTCCTTTAGAAGTTTTAAAAGAACCCAATGAAAAATTCCAAAAGATAGTACCGTTAAATGAGACTGACCATGAAAAAGAAGATTCTGATCATGATTCAGATCCAATTTTTGTAGAATCTTTTAATCAACCTTTCAAAACTTCACCCTTGAAGGATCCTCCTAATTCGAATGAAGTACCATTGAATGAAACAAATCCTTTGCCAACTTTTTATAAACCACCAGTTAAAAGGGTGAAGATTAAGGAAAATGAATTAAATTTACCTAAAAGAAAGACTCCTCGTACAATGAAATTGGCAATAGGAATGGAACCTTATAATGTATTAGCCAATTTAGATAAAATTCAACCCGAAATTACAATGAAACAACTTTTGGCAATATCTCCTAAATGTAGAAGTGACTTAAGCACTTCTTTAGTGAGAAAAAGGATAAAATCCTTAGAATTACATGAAATTACAATCGATCCTGGAGCTCCTACAGTTGAAGTTATAATTGATGGTACACTAGTCCAAGGAGTTCAAATTGATAGTGGTTCAAGTGTGAATCTTATGAATTTTGAGACCATGGAAGAATTAGGATTAAACACTATGACTTCTACTCCTATTATTCTTAGAATGGCAGATCAAAGTAGAGTCAAACCTTTAGGGATGTTAACCCAAATCTTGACTACCATTGGGGGAATAGATTATAAAATAGATTATATCGTTTTTAAACTTTATGAATCTATTTCTTCTTATCCTATTTTATTAGGGAGGCCATGGTTGTATGTAGCTAAAGCTAAAGATGATTGGGGAAAAGGAACATTAACTATAGGAAAGGGTAAAAATAAAATTATATTACCTTTATACCCCCCTATTTACCATGGAGAAACCCAAGAAGAAGATTCTAATATTACTTCTGAAAATCCCACTGAAACTGATAGTGAAAATGAACAAACTCAAAAAGTTAGTAAGGAAATTCCTTATAGATGTGTGGGACTAGGTGAATATTTTACACCCCTAAGTAATGTCGAAGATTCAGATGATGCTATTTTAGCTTGGGAAAACTCCGAGGTAATGAATATTACGGTAGAGAAACCCTTTTTAGATCAATCTTCTCTCTCTGAACCTGAGTTTAACTCAGATATTCAAGAAATGGAAGACTTATTAGCTTATGGTGAATTAAAGTTCAACCAAAAGGATAAATCTAGGCTTAAAGAAACTTTAAAAACTCCTTTACAAGAAATGAATTTAGGAACTGAGGAAACCCCTAAAATTATTAAAGTCTATTCCCAAATATCTCATACCGACTTTAAATATTGGTTTAATTTCTTTAGAAGACACAAAAGTGTCTTTGCTTGGAGTTATAAAGATCTAAAAGGAGTTCCACCCGATGTGTGTGAACATAAAATTGATTTAGAAGTTGATGCAAAACCCATAAGACAAAGACAATACAGGATGAATCCAAAATATTCTTTAATGGTTAAAGAAGAAATTGATAAATTATTAGAATGTGGATTCATTTTTCCAGTGCCTTATAGTGATTGGGTATCACCCATTGTTATTGTACCTAAGAAAAATGGAAAGCTGAGAATTTGCCAAGATTATCGAAAATTAAATAGTGTCACCAAAAAGGATCATTTTCCCTTACCTTTTACCGATACACTATTAGACAGTGTAGCGGGGTATGAATGTTATTCCTTTTTAGATGGATTTTCTGGGTATAACCAAATCCAAATAGCCGAAGCTTATAGGCTATTAACAGCATTTACGACAGATTGGGGAATTTTTGCTCATACCGTTATGCCTTTTGGCCTATGTAACGCCCCTGCTACATTTCAAAGGTTAATGACAATAGCCTTTCAAGAGTATTTATGGAAATTTATGGAAATCTTTTTGGATGATTTTTGTGTGTTTAGCTCCAAAGAAAAATATGCTGAATGCCTTGAAAAATGTTTTGAACAATGTGAGAAATTTGGAATTTCGGTTAATACCGCTAAGTCTCAATTTGCAGTCCCATATGGTAAACTAGTTGGACATATTGTCTCCAACCAAGGGATTGCCACGGATCCTGATAAAGTAGCAATCATTGTAGATTTACCGCAACCTGATAATGTTACCGCTGTAAGAGCCTTTTTAGGACATGTAGGCTATTATAGAAGGTATATTTATAAGTATACCAATATAGCCATCCCCTTAACTGAATTGACTAAAAAGAGTGAGACAACTCCAGTTTGGACTGAAGCCTGTACTAAGGCCTTTAACACTTTAAAACGTAAACTAACAACTGCCCCAGTCCTAATTCCTCCTAATTGGAATAAGGATTTTGAGGTTTACGTAGATGCGTCTAATGTGGCCATAGGGAGTATACTAAGCCAAAAAGACGAAAAAGGGCATGATAAACCCATTTATTTTGCTAGTCGTCAATTGGCTGCGGCTGAAAAGAATTACACAGTCACAGAGCGAGAAGCTTTAGGGATGATTTATTCCGTCCAAAAATTTAGACATTACTTATTAGGTTATAAGTTTGTTTTTCATGTAGATCATGATGCATTGAAATACATGATAAATAAACCACAATTAAGTGGACGAATTGCTAGATGGGTCTTACTTTTACAAGAGTTTAATTTTACTATCCAAGTTAGACCTGGGAAAAGTCATGCAAATGCAGACCACCTTTCGCGTATTAGTGAAAAATTGGGAACAGAGCCCATTAATGATAACTTCCCAGATGCTGACTTATTCCAAGTAGATGTAATTCCATTGGAATATGCTGATATTATCCATTATTTGTCCACTGGACAATTTCCCTTAGAATATACCGAAAAACAAAAGAAAAAGTTATTGTATAAATCAAGTCCATATACATTAATTGCGGATGTCCTATATAAAAAGGGAAAAGACGAAATTCTAAGAAGATGTATAAACCCTAGTGAAGTAGCGTCAATTTTAGAAGGATGTCATAGTGATGTATGTGGTGGGCATTTTGCGGGACTAGTTACAACTCAAAAAGCATTGCAATCTGGCTATTGGTGGCCTACAATGTTTTCGGATGCTGTAAAATATGCCAAAAAGTGTGATCCTTGCCAACGAGTTGGAAAACCAACTTCAACCACATCCATGCCTCTAACACCTATTTTAGCACAAACCCCTTTTGAAAAATGGGGCATTGACTTTGTAGGTCCTATAAAACCACCTAGTAGACATGGTCAAAAACGCTATATTTTAGTAGCCACGGAATATGTTACCAAATGGGCAGAAGCCGTTGCCACTAAAAATGATGATGCTAAAACAGTGGCCAAATTTATTTATGAAAATATTATAACACGTTTCGGTTGTCCTAAGGAACTTGTAAGTGATCGAGGCACCCATTTTATAAACGAAACTATTGAAAATTTGACTGAAAAGTATTTTATCAAACATAGGAAAACAAGCCCATACCATCCACGTGCAAATGGACAAACAGAAAAGACTAATGGCATTTTATGTAAAATTATTACCAAAACAGTTCAAGGGGCTAATACTGATTGGGATGCTTGAGTTTTAGATGCCCTCTGGGCTTATCGAACCACTTTTAAAGTAACCACTAAAAGTACCCCATTTCAATTAGTCTATGGACAAGAGGCAATTTTACCCATCGAGTTAGAAGTACAATCGTTGAGAATTGCCATGGACCATAAATTGGGAGATGAAGACTCTTTAAAACAAAGATTTTTCATGTTGGAAAAGCTAGATGAAACACGAAGACAAGCTTATCTTAACATGGTAGCAATCCAAAATCGTCGCAAAAGTTACTATGATAGTAAAATAACCCCTAAAAATCTAAAAGAAAATGATTTAGTCTTGTTATTCGATAGTTGTTTTCAAAAATTTCCTGGGAAGTTTAAAATGCGATGGTTTGGTCCTTACAAAATTCTTAAAATTTACCCAAATGGTTCGGTAGAAATTCAAGACTTTTCGGGTATTGTCCATTCGACTAGGTATAATGGCTTTCGCCTTAAACCTTATATAACTTGAGGCCAAGTTATATTCTAAAGTTGGGGGCAGGCTTTTGGAAATAATATAATAAATTTTTTGAGAAATTATACAAATAAAATAAAATAAAATATATAATTAAAAATAAATAAATCAGTTAAAATCAAACTTAATAAATAAAATAAAATAACTAATAATTGAAAATAATAAAAATAAAAATAAAAATAAAAGAATAAATAATTATTAGTATTTTTATTCGAATAATTAAAAATGGACGAATAGACAAGTAATTACTAATGCAGGAAGCATATAGTAAAAGGAAGGACAAATAGTCATGAGTAACAAGTTAATGTGGCAATAAAGACAACTGGTCATAAGTAACTCAAAATGATGAGCTGGTAATAAAGACAAATAGTCATTAGTGAATCTATGGTCGTGGAAGTACTTTCAAATGAAAGTGGCGGCTAAAGGCGGCTATTTGACAAATAGACTTCTCTCTCTCTCTCACTCTGATTTTTCTCTCTTCTTGGTTGTGTGCGCATTGTGAGTATGTGCGCTGGGTTAGGTCAAATTGTCAGTGCTGTAGTTAGTTAGAGAAGTAGAAGCAAGAAAGTGTTAAGCGGAGTTTGGAGAAGAGCAAGTTTTTAGTGTCAATTGGATGGCGTGAGGAGTGAGAACGGCGGAAAATTGCAGCAGTGCGGGAGTGCAGCGCAGGTTTGAGAAAGACAAATTGATGGCGCAAACACGGTAAGAAGCGGACAACTGCACTGTGAGTAAAGTCCAGGGTCTAATTGTCATAGCGCGTCTGAAATGTGGAAGAAAGAAACGAAGTTGTGAGTATATCAGTCGAGTCTTTGATAATTTTAAGCCGATGCACTAAAATTTCGGTCAATTTGACAATGTGAACTTGCTAAGAAGACAAGAAAACCACGCTATCGAGTGAAGTCTAGGTCAAATTGACGTAGTATTTCAGAGTTGTGTAAAGAAGAGGCGGATTTCTTGTTTAAATTCTTGGCACTGTTTTTGGAATCAATGGTTTAAGCAAGTTTAATTGACGATTAGGGTTGTAAGTAGAATGGATAGTTTTGTTATTTTGAGTTTTTAAGAAGACACTCAGTATGAAGGTCTAATAGCCAACCAGTAACTCTGGAAGAGTGAGTAAAGACTATTAGACAATGTGGTTGAGGAAGTACTGACGTTGAGTCGTTGATCACTACTTGAGAAATACAGACAAATAGACTGTGGAGGAGCGACCGACTGAAGCACTGACTGACTACGGAAGGACAAATTGACTGAGAGGTGAGTTTTACTGAACAAAAGACCGACCTTAGAAGTAAAAGAAATAGGATGAGCAACTGCAACTAATGTGGGAAATGCAGGAGAAGAAATAACCCTAATGGCGTGTAGTCTTGAGAAAATAAGTTTTATGTTGCCGAGAGAAATAAGATATCTTGAGAGTAAAGTCTTAGTTGTTGTCGTTACAAAAGTCTAATAGTCTTCCTTACGTTGAGAGAAAAGAAAGAAGCTAATCCGATTGCAAGTTCTTTCCTTTTGTAAAGACAGCGAGACGAATAGTCAAGTTAATGTGATAAGTTAAGAGTATTTCAGTCCAATTAACGAGTGATTGAAGCATGTCGGAGATCTAACTCAAGAGAAACATGATAAAATCCTTGAGCAAAGTCTAAGTGTGAATTTTTATTCCGATACCAAGTCTAATGGTCTAATTGTCATCTCTCAAATATAATTGCTTGTAAGGAAAATATAAATGAAAGAACATGATAAATATTGAGAGAATTGTTGAATAGATTGTGAGACTTTAGGTATTTACATGGAAGAAGAAAAGACAAATAGACTGATAAAAAGAAGGTGTCTAATGAAGCATTATTCCGTATATAATAAAAGACTGACTAATTGTCGATCCTTCACAGCGTGGAAGCGACTACTGGACAAGTACGGCGAGAGGAGAAGAAACCAAACTAATTGACAGATATCTCGAGTGGTGAGCTAATCTCACAGAGAGAATCTTTTTCAAAAGTTTTATGTTGCCGAGTGATTCTCAGGACAATTAGACATACTGCAAGTTAGCTTGGTTACAGATTTATAATCTTGAAATGTTAAGCAAACCTCATATGAAAAAGAACTGTCAAAGTGTCTTAAATTTAGGATGAGAGAAGATGATAATAACCTGAGGAAAAAATTCCTTACTTCTTAATAATAACCCTGTCAAATGCCAAGTGAATAGAAAAGACAAATAGACTTTCTAATTCATATTAAGAGTGAATTTTTGCAAGATAAGAGAACATGATAACTGGATGAGTGAATCTATTGAGAATAACTCACCATTTTAAGACTAATTGTCTAATCTCTAAAAGATATATGGGAATTATTATAAAGTCTAATAGTCTGTGGCGTTTGAGAGGAAAACATAAGGAGAGAACATGATAAAACAGTGAGTGACTTGTTTTAAATGCTCTCCAGTCTAATTGACTATTTTCAAGAATCCAATGACTAATTTAATCAAAGTCTAATAGTCTAAGGCATAGTCAAATTAACATAAAGAAGAAAACATGATAAATGGATTAAGGGAATTAAGACTAATTGACATTTCCGAGTGATAAGTGAGCAACATAATAAATGACTAATAGTCTGAAGTTGTGTGAGGAAAACATAACGAGAGAACATGATAAATACGAGTGATCTTTTCTTCAAATCAAGAAGGACAAATTGTCTAAATTAATTAATTGAATTGAAACAGTTTAACAAAAATCTCACCATGTTGGCTTCCTATCAGACGAGTACTGAGACCAATTGACACAGTGTGGAGAAAGCCAGAAGAAGCCAAAAGTCTAGTTGCCAGAGAGAAATTTTGTGAGATTTTTGTGGGACAAGTTGACAACAAAATGTAGGAATTAATTAGAAGATAGTTTTCAAAGAATTAGTCTTGCCGAGTGAGGTGGTCAACTTGTCAATTAAAATAGAATTGTATAGAATTGATTAGTTTGCCTTCTCAAATAGAAATCCAAGTCAGTTGTTAGTTCTTTTCATCTCCTTAATAACTTGTTTTGAAGTCTATTAGTCTTAATAAGTTTTGAGGGAATTTTGAAAGGACTAGTAGACGTAAAAACAGAGAGGAAGCGGAAGGCCGGGATGGCTAGAGCCTTGAGAGGGTCACGGTCTAATAGACTGTGGGCATATACAGATTACCTAAGACAAATTGACTGGAGGACTATTTGACCTTCAAATGGCGCAGAAGAATTTGACTGTGATCGCAGTGCCACTTTATGAGCTAGCGGATCAAATCAAGAAATTTCCAGTGATGCAGAATAGAATCAAATTACAGGAAGCTGGATTATGGGATTATATACACCGTACCTGGGAGCAGCCAGATGTTGATCGGGTGAGACAATTTGTCCAATCATCGGAGTATGGAGCCACGGAGGAGATTGAAGTAAACGGTGGACATGTGCAATTTGATCCGACAAACTTGGCTAAGTTACTGCAGCTTCCGATGGGAGGA
Organism: Rhytidiadelphus loreus; assembly: GCA_947034895.1. Lineage (NCBI taxonomy): Eukaryota > Viridiplantae > Streptophyta > Bryopsida > Hypnales > Hylocomiaceae > Rhytidiadelphus > Rhytidiadelphus loreus. The sequence goes on from OX344761.1 coordinate 33,161,611, forward strand.
GTCGAATTGATGGAGGTCGGACCACCTACAGAAGTTGATATTATGGAAGTCTATGGCGAGAAGAAGTCCAAGAAGACGAAGCAAGGGTGGGATTTGACTAAGGCAGTTCCACCGATGAAGAATTGGCTTCTTTATGTCAATCAGAGATTGTTTCTGGCCCAAAAGACCAATTTCTTGACGGACCAGGTATTGAAGGTTGGGTTGACAACTTGGCAGGGTGTGCACTACAATTGGGGTCAAATTGTCTTTGACCATATCAAGATGGAGATGAAGGCGAAGAAGACTCAAAATCCCCTTTCGCTTATTGGAGCTACGTACATCACCCTAATGGCGAGGCCCTTTCCTAAGGTCAATTTGACTGTGGCACCGATAGCAGCGAAGACTCCAGTAGTTGCCGCAAAGACTAATCGACAGGAGGCGGCACCGGAGAAGCAAAAGACTACGCAGAAGCAGAAGACCACTCAGGAGCCTTCAAAAGCGCGGAAAGGCAAGCAGAAAGTTATCTCTGACAGTGAGGAAGATGACATACCAGTGCAGCAAGGGAGTCAGACCACGTTGATGTACGATCCCCCGCCAATTGTGGAAGAACCTACGGAGGAGACGCAAGAGATTCATCAGCTTTATCATAGGCTGGTGAAGGAGTATCGGGATCTTCAACAGCAGAAGCAGTCAAATAGTCAAGACTTGAAGAAAGCAGCAGATCGGGAGTCCACTATGCAGACGAAGCTGAAGCAGTCAGCTGCTGAGAAGGGCAAATCGACCAAGCTGATAAAGGAGAAGGACGCGAGACTAATTGACCTGGAGCAGACAGCCCAAGCGGAGAAAGACAAATGGACCAAAGAGAAAGCTGCTCTGGAGGCGAGAGTTTTGTAGTGGGAAGAACGAGCGGAGAACTATAAGTTTAAGGCGGAAGCTTATGACCAGAAGAACTTGGATTATATCCAATTGATGCGGTCAGAGGCTGAAGTGCGAGACCGAGTGAGGAACATTAGTCGAGGATGCACTTCGCTGCGGAAGGAGAATGGAGAGCTCCTTAAGACAATTGAACAGATGAGGATGGACCACCGGAAAGAACTCACTAAGTTGAAGTATCAAACTCCGGAATCATTTGAGGCAGAGTTTGAGATGCCATTAACTCTGGAAGACCCGGCCCATGTATTGCAATTACAGGCTGATCTACGCATTCTGGCCGAGTCAAATGCAGAGACACAGGAGAAGGTTAGTATGTCTCAAGGACAAGTAGACAAGCTGCGCACGGCTCTATGGCAGCACCAAGTCAAATCGCCACCGTCTTATTCCTTGTACCGAGCTTATGAGCTCCAGCGAGATGTATTTTTGGATATACATGAACAGGAGAGAGGGGCCAGTTTGACGAAAGAGGAATTTGAGGAGATCTGGACTAGGGCTGTGCAGTTTGATAATCAACAGAATTTAATTTGCGAAATGTTAGCACGAGGAGACCTCCAGCTGGACGATTGGACTTCACTTTTCTATCCGATTGCAGATGTTGGAGCGCGAGTCTTGTTGTATTATATTGGACTGGAGCGGCAGATGGAGAACCAAAGACAAATAGACATGGCAGACCAGCCAATGCGGCCAGTAATGATGAAGGATCATCAAAGACAAATTGACCAAGCCTGGAAGGACCAGCCCGCCTTGCAAGCAGCCTGGAGAGTAGAGTTGCAGACGATGAAGGACTGCATAAGGGAGAGAGGAGATGATACCGCTCCGAAGGTGCAAGCACTTGTTTCGGTAGTATTAGCCCGAGAGACTGTGGGCCAGAGAGGCGAATTGACTAATAGTCAGTACGTTTATATGATGGAGAATACTTACAAGAGGCTGGCCTATATCATCAGTTCCTTCGATAAGGGGGAGCATGTGCTATTTGACTCGAGACAAATTGTCATGGTGCTTACTCCGTCGGCAACATACAGGACCCCCGAGTGGATTAGAGCGAATACACCTGTGCACGGATCCTTATTGAAGAGGCGATTTTTGGGGAATTATAAAGAAATGTTCGGAGATTATGCAGTGGAGCGACCAATAATCAGCTGGAAGGCGATGGAGTGGATGCTTGAGGACTACGGCCTGTCAGTATCGGAGAATTATTCTTACGACTGTATCTATCAAGATATATCGAAGAATTGGTATGAATTACCACCCCCAGCGGTAATGACTAATGGACATTTCTGCAATTGTCCTAGGAGGTACAAATGGGATCCCGCTGCTACTATAGATTCAGTCGAGTACAACTGGCCTCAGATACCTGGACAATTTGACACTTCGGAGGATTGTGGGCAAGCATATGCCGCTTTCCACCAAACGCATATTCAACACACTGATCCAGTGTGCTTTCGAGCGGTGGTCTTTTGTGACTTTCTCGCGGAAATGTGCCGAAAGCATAGACTAATTGTCAATGTGAATAAGTTTGATTTGCTGCGGCCAGAGTTTCATATCGCCATCAAGCTGCAGTATCAGAGTACCCGATGGCAGAGGATGGTGGAGGCAATGGCGGTAATGCATTTCTTCTATGGACCGCATTTGTCTTTTGTCAACGAATTTCCTTGCACCCGATTCACTGCATGGAAGACCTGGCTGGAGTACCAGCGAGATCGGAACAAGCCACTTTTGACGCAAGATGAGGACGTGAGGAAAGCCAGCGACAAGATGTTGCGAATGACAGAGAAGAAATTTCATACTCAAGATCATCACCGAAACAAACGCGTGCGAGATAGGTATTGACGAGGGCGTCAATAGTTTAAAGTTGGGGGCTATGTAGATAGAATTTTTCTTTTTCTTTCATACTTTTTGAAAAAGAGACAATTAGACAAGTAAAGATTAATCGAGAACTAGGACAGAGTGTGAACTGGGACAAATAGACATGTGGTTACCGAAATGACTATTAGACAACCCGTTAACGGTTAGTTACAATCAGTTAAGGACTAATAGACCAAGCAGTTAGTGTAAGTGGTTACAGCCAAGAAAGAGTACAAAGACTAATCGACCGCTGAATTTCAGCTCTCTCTCAGGCTTGCAGTGATTGCATTGCCGATTTTTATACTTGTGTATTCCTTCAAGCTTTAATGCAGATTTTTGTCTATTTGTCTTATGCTTGATGTAGCCAGTGATTGGCTTTGTTTCTGTTCTTGTTATTGTTTCATATATGTTAGCCAGGGATTGGCGGTGTGCTTGGATTTTCTTGTTTTAAGACAATTGTGCAGAAGTGAGAGAGCCTGTCAATTGATCTTGTATGTTTGTGCAAGTAGGTCAAATTGTCTTATGTGCCAGTGAGTGGCTTTGTTGATCGAGTATAGATCGAAGTTCAGTGAGAACTTCGGAGGACAATTTGACTGTATCTGTGAGAGCTAAGCTAAGACAATTGGTCCATTGTTGAGGCTGGAGGATAACTCAGTGGAGCTGACCAAGGCAGGAGAGCAGATCGAGGACAAATTGTCTGCGGATGGAGCGGAAAGACCACTCGACTGGAGCTGCGATTGTGGGAAAAAGCAGAAGACAAATTGACGGTAAGTGTGACTAACTAACTCTTTTGTAATTGAAGTGCTATGTTTGGTTTAGTTGTCGATTTGTCATAGGTCTGTTTCCTTAATTATGAGGTGGTGATATATCATGAGATTAAAAATTAAGAATTAAGTTTGAGCCAGTGATTGGCAAACTAATTCTTTGAAGAGAGTCAAATTGTCAAAGAACTTATTTAGTAAAGCATATAACCAGTGATTGGATTATGATATGCTTTGGGCAAATAGACAATAAACTCTCAAATATTAGCAACCGGGGATTGGTGCTAAGTATGACAATTAAACTGAGCCAGGGTATGGCAAAATCATTAGTAAGATCAATTAAGCAGTGGTTGATAATAACCTGTAGTAAGCGTTAAGATCAGCTCTATTCAAATTTGAAGTCTATTGGACAAAGGCTAAGTTTCTTGATACTAGTGATTGGTTATCCAAATTTATGAATAAGTCTAATAGTCAGTTATGAAGATTATTTGTGTCTAAGTCAATTAGACAGTAAATGAAATATATCTACTTTATGTGATTGTGTTATGAGGCAAATAAATAAAAAGATTAGTGAGTATTAAATAACCAGGAATGGATGTTAAAGTTATGACAAATAAACTGAGCCAGTGATTGGTAGTGTGTGACCCTGGTTGTTGGACTAATAGTCAAGTGGTATAAACAGCACAGGTTTTGAAGTCTATTAGCCATTTCTATAAATATGTATGTTTGGTTGTCGTTGTAGTCAAATGGTCTGGAGAGATTGTATTAAGATGATTTACAGTTAATGGAAATTAATGTAAGACTAATGGTCTGTGTATGGTGATTAAGTTGAGAGGACTAATTGACCAAGTTGTGTGAGAGCACCAAGTGCAGGTGTAAGGAGCTCAATTGCATGTTATAGATAGAATCTATTTGTGCTCCTCATTGTAGATTGAAATGTGAACTTGGCCTAATTGACAAATTGCCTTGTATGAAATCTTTGTATGTGATTTATGTATTAACCTTGTGTGGGAAATTGGCCAAATTGACTACCATTACACATAAATTTGCCTGTGGTGCTACCATAAGCAAGTCTATTTGACCATGCACATGACTATTTGACCACTTAGCAGTAGCCTTGTTAAATTGTTGGTGTGAAATCTTGGACGAATTGACCATCTGTCGGATACTATACACTCAGCTATGCATTAATATAGCAAGACCAATTGACAAATGACTATTTGACAAAGTAGCAAGTAGGATGCTGATTCAATAGTAAATGAGCACTGTGAAACTTGGTCTAATTGACATACTGTGAACTAAGAGTTCAAAAGAAGAATCGACAAGACTATTTGACCTGTCCTATGATTAATGGACAAACTCTCAACCTTTGCATACTTTGCATACTGAGACAATTTGACAATTACAGACTTTGATATTTGCATCCTCGCATAAGTAGTAATTAGGATTAAAGTAAACAATGACAGGACCAATTGACAATGAATTAAATAAGAAGAAGTAATTAAAGAAATACACAAAGGTGTTTATATACACCAAAAATATATCTATATATATGTACTGTGGATGTGATTAAGTCGATAGAACAGGAACCATGACAAATTGACATACCTTGGACTATTTGACATTAGAAATTCTAGTACAAGACTGTGACTGTAAGTTTATAGATATTTATTGGGTTATGGACTGTGATTCGTATAGGTCAGGACAGTGAATACAATCATACCACACACAAATACATTAATAAAGAATTTTATACATTGATTTATAGAATGGAGAGATAATCCTATGTAAAAGTGACCTTAGATACAAAACGATAGACTACTTGACCTTTCCCCTTACTAAAGAACCACCACTAGGTTATTCCTTGGGTTTTTATTCCCAAGTGAAAATTAATACTACATTTTTGGCGCCGCTGCCGGGGATTGGTCCTGGCTATCGGTGTCTAAGAATGTAAGTAGGATGAAATTTTCTAGATTTCATCACGATAGTTAATTAAAATTGGAATTAGTTCAGAATAATAGAATATGCAACTTTTTCAAAGAAAACTTTTAGAACCTTAAGAAAAATGGCATGTATTCTTCCTATGCTATATTCCTAAATAAAACCCATCGTTAGAAATTTTTGGAAAAATTATAATTTTTGAAAAATGAAAAATTTATTATTCTTTAAAAATGGAATCTAAAACCAAAACAAATAGTGACCTCATAAATGAAATGTTAGTAGATGTATTTCAAAAAGGACCCATTAACAAACCAAATTCTGTTATACAGTATAATAGGGAGTATTTATTAGCAAGTAGACCTCAAACACCAACAGAACCTATAGAAGTATCCCATAGAGTGAATTGGGAGAGAACTAAAACACAAAAAGGATTATATAAAAATAAACCCAAATCTAAGTGTAATTTTTGTAGCACAAATGGTCACATAAAAAGAGTGTGTCCTAAAAATCAAGTTTTTATTAACTCAACTCAACAATTACCACCCGTATTAGAACATGAACCAGGATTTTTAAAAGTTGTTAAATTTTTAGATTTATTACAAATTCAACCTATAACAATTCCTGAGTTAAAACAACTAAGAACTATTATCGATACTTTAATTTATTTCCACCCTTCTTCATATAACCAACATTGTCCACCACCTCTTTAAAAAGAAAATGAATAGGATTAAACATGGATCAAATACTTCCCTGGGAAATACCAGAAATATTAGAAGACTATTTTTCTGGCCCATGTCTTTTTAAAGCTTTATATCGATTTTATAGAGGAGCTTACTTTGGACAAGGTTTTCATTTAAGTGGGGAAAATATTAAAGACATAGAATTTAAAAATTCTATTGATCGATTACCCTTAGATATAAAAAGAATAATTTTAAGCAAAGTTTGGAATGAGGGAAAACTTTTTAGAGAAATTGTAGTGAAAGGAGGAAAGTTGCATTTAGCTTTTCCCTTACACTATTTGTTTCTTCAATACGGAAAATTAAAACATCTTATAAAACCCAATGTTCCTAGAGTACAAGCTGGTTGGACTGGTAGACAAGTAGAACATAAAACATATGTTTTTACTTATGGACCAGTTGATTTAAAACGTACTCCTTTAATCCCTGAGTTTATGTGTAGTGAAAAGAAAAATACCCTAAGTCCAGCTTTTAGCTTGATATGCCCGTAAAGAAGGATAATATTAAAAACTTAAACCCATATCGATTGGAGAAAACTTGAGTGGTTTATATAAAACGTCTTGAGGGGATAAGAACGATAACTTGGAAAGCATTGGGCACCCATTACCTCATTAGTTGCGATAGCAGGTCCCCAGTGTTTCCCTGGTTTTGTTAAATTTTTGACTAATATATCTATGGCCTCTTTAAATGTCTGGTCACAACCCTGAAAAGACATTCAAAGAAGCCATTCAAAGAATCCAGGAAGGGTTCAAACCAAGATATAGACAAACAGTATCCACTTATATAAACCCTTGTTTTTCACCCCCAAGCCAACCACCACCTCCGATAGATAATGTTATACGTCCTCCTAGCCCAGTAGATTTAAACACTCAAGGAATTTCTTTAGGACAATTTCAAAGGTTTGTAATCCAAGATGAACCTAACAGTGAATTATCTGAATCTGATATTGATTTTGAGTTAAATTCAATTGCCTTGTTAGGTTATGAAGCATCCTCAAGTAGAACTATACAAAGATCAGAAAGTTCTTTTATAGAAACTACTACATCCTTGATAGAAGAAGAAAATATATCTCCTATAGCGGAGATATCGACTAGTCCACCAAGAAATTCAACACCTGTAGATTATATATGGACATATAATACTCCTGAAACTAGTGCTTTGGTGATTTCTGAGTATTTGAGAGAAACTTGGAATCAACAAGGACGAAGTGTAGTAGAAAGGTTAGAAGATTTTTTATCTCCTATTAGGAGCAATCCAGAGATACCTTCTGCAAGTTCTGTAAATCTATATCGTCCAGAGACACCTCCACATTTGGAGATTTCCACTGGACAATTTTAAATTTTAATACAGACATAGATCGAAATACTTATAGTCTTCCAAACACACCTTATCAATTAGAATTAGAACTACCTGATACGTCGGACTTAGATCCAATTTCTCCAAGATTTCAGGAGGAAGTTTGGGAAGAAGACAACGAAATGGCGCACCCACGCCCTTTAAATTTGGTAGACCTACCCCAATATTTTGGCCAAGTAGGCACAGATCCTGATTATCATATGAGTAGATTCGAAATAGTTTGTGCAGCTAATATGATCCCTGAACTAAATTTTTTAGTTACTTTCCCTGCCACTTTATTAGGAACTGCTCAAGAATGGTATCAAACTCATGAACCTTTTGCCACATGGCGAGAATTGAAAGATGCATTTTTGACTAGATTCCGACCCTTAGCTTTTACAGAAAGCTTACAAGAACGTCTTAGAACAATAAGAATGGCCTTAGGGGAAACTGTTGATAATTATTATGGGAGAATGGATTATATTTTACAAAGGTGGAGAGGTCATGGAATACCTGACGCCTATCTAACAGGAATTTTCGTTGGTGGCTTATATCCTCCCGAATTTAAAATAGCCATCAAGGAAAAGAATCCTGCGGATTTAGCTACTGCTTTAAGATATGCTAAACAATATGAAGAAGCTAGGATAGGGGAAGATCCAATAGGTTTGCAAATGGCAAATGTAGGACCGAGTATTTATCCGCCAAACTTAATATACCCACCTATGAAACACCAATTGCCACAACAGCAACTTGTAATATATCAACCCCCTCCAATGAGAACTTATCCAAATCAAATAGTACAACCTACGGTAGTGGTTCCTCCTATTAATGAAAACAAGGACGCTAGTTCAGACTTGTTAAACAAATTGATAGGAGAAATGGCTGATTTAAGGGTTCAAATTACTAATGCACCTACTAAAAGAGCTAAACCCACCAATACTAGAACTAATGTCTGGTGCACCAATTGTCAAGGACATGGACATTTGCCTAGTGAATGTCCTTCTCCTATGATGAATAATCCTAATAACATTAAACCACGTTGTAGTTTTTGTGGTGGAAACCATCCAACTGATAAATGTTGGAATTTAGCATCTGTAAAACAAGAATTACGAGAAGTTAAACAAGTCCTTCAAACTGATGCTAAAAGACCATGGGTAAATAGATCTAACCCTAATAAAAGACCATTTACCCGACCCAATAATGGACCACCTTATAAACCAAATGATAATAGACCACGTTGGAATGATACCTATAATGAACCTCCAGTTTGGAATGGTCCACCTACAAATCCTAATACACAAAGGTATGGACCACCACAAGATGGAAAAATAGTAGTTTGTTTTAGATGTGGAGAATTAGGACATTATGCAAATAGTTGTCCTAATCCAAGAAAAGAAGTAGGTTATACTCCTTATTGTGGACGTTGTAGACAACCAGGTCATTTACCTGAAGATTGTACTGCACCACCTCGAAATTTTCCACCTTCTGAGAGGGATTATAACAAAGGAAAACAAATGTCATTTCAAGAACCTGATAATAATAGGCCTTCAAATCACGTTTCTCATACTATTCCTTTACAAAATTCTTGTCTAGGAGATACTTTTGTTACCACTAGAGCAACAAAAGCTAAAAATGATTTGATAGAGAATGGTCCTCCTATAGATAATACTCAAGGAAATTTGATTCCTGAAATTATTAAAGGACCAATTCCTTTAGAAGTTTTAAAAGAACCCAATGAAAAATTCCAAAAGATAGTACCGTTAAATGAGACTGACCATGAAAAAGAAGATTCTGATCATGATTCAGATCCAATTTTTGTAGAATCTTTTAATCAACCTTTCAAAACTTCACCCTTGAAGGATCCTCCTAATTCGAATGAAGTACCATTGAATGAAACAAATCCTTTGCCAACTTTTTATAAACCACCAGTTAAAAGGGTGAAGATTAAGGAAAATGAATTAAATTTACCTAAAAGAAAGACTCCTCGTACAATGAAATTGGCAATAGGAATGGAACCTTATAATGTATTAGCCAATTTAGATAAAATTCAACCCGAAATTACAATGAAACAACTTTTGGCAATATCTCCTAAATGTAGAAGTGACTTAAGCACTTCTTTAGTGAGAAAAAGGATAAAATCCTTAGAATTACATGAAATTACAATCGATCCTGGAGCTCCTACAGTTGAAGTTATAATTGATGGTACACTAGTCCAAGGAGTTCAAATTGATAGTGGTTCAAGTGTGAATCTTATGAATTTTGAGACCATGGAAGAATTAGGATTAAACACTATGACTTCTACTCCTATTATTCTTAGAATGGCAGATCAAAGTAGAGTCAAACCTTTAGGGATGTTAACCCAAATCTTGACTACCATTGGGGGAATAGATTATAAAATAGATTATATCGTTTTTAAACTTTATGAATCTATTTCTTCTTATCCTATTTTATTAGGGAGGCCATGGTTGTATGTAGCTAAAGCTAAAGATGATTGGGGAAAAGGAACATTAACTATAGGAAAGGGTAAAAATAAAATTATATTACCTTTATACCCCCCTATTTACCATGGAGAAACCCAAGAAGAAGATTCTAATATTACTTCTGAAAATCCCACTGAAACTGATAGTGAAAATGAACAAACTCAAAAAGTTAGTAAGGAAATTCCTTATAGATGTGTGGGACTAGGTGAATATTTTACACCCCTAAGTAATGTCGAAGATTCAGATGATGCTATTTTAGCTTGGGAAAACTCCGAGGTAATGAATATTACGGTAGAGAAACCCTTTTTAGATCAATCTTCTCTCTCTGAACCTGAGTTTAACTCAGATATTCAAGAAATGGAAGACTTATTAGCTTATGGTGAATTAAAGTTCAACCAAAAGGATAAATCTAGGCTTAAAGAAACTTTAAAAACTCCTTTACAAGAAATGAATTTAGGAACTGAGGAAACCCCTAAAATTATTAAAGTCTATTCCCAAATATCTCATACCGACTTTAAATATTGGTTTAATTTCTTTAGAAGACACAAAAGTGTCTTTGCTTGGAGTTATAAAGATCTAAAAGGAGTTCCACCCGATGTGTGTGAACATAAAATTGATTTAGAAGTTGATGCAAAACCCATAAGACAAAGACAATACAGGATGAATCCAAAATATTCTTTAATGGTTAAAGAAGAAATTGATAAATTATTAGAATGTGGATTCATTTTTCCAGTGCCTTATAGTGATTGGGTATCACCCATTGTTATTGTACCTAAGAAAAATGGAAAGCTGAGAATTTGCCAAGATTATCGAAAATTAAATAGTGTCACCAAAAAGGATCATTTTCCCTTACCTTTTACCGATACACTATTAGACAGTGTAGCGGGGTATGAATGTTATTCCTTTTTAGATGGATTTTCTGGGTATAACCAAATCCAAATAGCCGAAGCTTATAGGCTATTAACAGCATTTACGACAGATTGGGGAATTTTTGCTCATACCGTTATGCCTTTTGGCCTATGTAACGCCCCTGCTACATTTCAAAGGTTAATGACAATAGCCTTTCAAGAGTATTTATGGAAATTTATGGAAATCTTTTTGGATGATTTTTGTGTGTTTAGCTCCAAAGAAAAATATGCTGAATGCCTTGAAAAATGTTTTGAACAATGTGAGAAATTTGGAATTTCGGTTAATACCGCTAAGTCTCAATTTGCAGTCCCATATGGTAAACTAGTTGGACATATTGTCTCCAACCAAGGGATTGCCACGGATCCTGATAAAGTAGCAATCATTGTAGATTTACCGCAACCTGATAATGTTACCGCTGTAAGAGCCTTTTTAGGACATGTAGGCTATTATAGAAGGTATATTTATAAGTATACCAATATAGCCATCCCCTTAACTGAATTGACTAAAAAGAGTGAGACAACTCCAGTTTGGACTGAAGCCTGTACTAAGGCCTTTAACACTTTAAAACGTAAACTAACAACTGCCCCAGTCCTAATTCCTCCTAATTGGAATAAGGATTTTGAGGTTTACGTAGATGCGTCTAATGTGGCCATAGGGAGTATACTAAGCCAAAAAGACGAAAAAGGGCATGATAAACCCATTTATTTTGCTAGTCGTCAATTGGCTGCGGCTGAAAAGAATTACACAGTCACAGAGCGAGAAGCTTTAGGGATGATTTATTCCGTCCAAAAATTTAGACATTACTTATTAGGTTATAAGTTTGTTTTTCATGTAGATCATGATGCATTGAAATACATGATAAATAAACCACAATTAAGTGGACGAATTGCTAGATGGGTCTTACTTTTACAAGAGTTTAATTTTACTATCCAAGTTAGACCTGGGAAAAGTCATGCAAATGCAGACCACCTTTCGCGTATTAGTGAAAAATTGGGAACAGAGCCCATTAATGATAACTTCCCAGATGCTGACTTATTCCAAGTAGATGTAATTCCATTGGAATATGCTGATATTATCCATTATTTGTCCACTGGACAATTTCCCTTAGAATATACCGAAAAACAAAAGAAAAAGTTATTGTATAAATCAAGTCCATATACATTAATTGCGGATGTCCTATATAAAAAGGGAAAAGACGAAATTCTAAGAAGATGTATAAACCCTAGTGAAGTAGCGTCAATTTTAGAAGGATGTCATAGTGATGTATGTGGTGGGCATTTTGCGGGACTAGTTACAACTCAAAAAGCATTGCAATCTGGCTATTGGTGGCCTACAATGTTTTCGGATGCTGTAAAATATGCCAAAAAGTGTGATCCTTGCCAACGAGTTGGAAAACCAACTTCAACCACATCCATGCCTCTAACACCTATTTTAGCACAAACCCCTTTTGAAAAATGGGGCATTGACTTTGTAGGTCCTATAAAACCACCTAGTAGACATGGTCAAAAACGCTATATTTTAGTAGCCACGGAATATGTTACCAAATGGGCAGAAGCCGTTGCCACTAAAAATGATGATGCTAAAACAGTGGCCAAATTTATTTATGAAAATATTATAACACGTTTCGGTTGTCCTAAGGAACTTGTAAGTGATCGAGGCACCCATTTTATAAACGAAACTATTGAAAATTTGACTGAAAAGTATTTTATCAAACATAGGAAAACAAGCCCATACCATCCACGTGCAAATGGACAAACAGAAAAGACTAATGGCATTTTATGTAAAATTATTACCAAAACAGTTCAAGGGGCTAATACTGATTGGGATGCTTGAGTTTTAGATGCCCTCTGGGCTTATCGAACCACTTTTAAAGTAACCACTAAAAGTACCCCATTTCAATTAGTCTATGGACAAGAGGCAATTTTACCCATCGAGTTAGAAGTACAATCGTTGAGAATTGCCATGGACCATAAATTGGGAGATGAAGACTCTTTAAAACAAAGATTTTTCATGTTGGAAAAGCTAGATGAAACACGAAGACAAGCTTATCTTAACATGGTAGCAATCCAAAATCGTCGCAAAAGTTACTATGATAGTAAAATAACCCCTAAAAATCTAAAAGAAAATGATTTAGTCTTGTTATTCGATAGTTGTTTTCAAAAATTTCCTGGGAAGTTTAAAATGCGATGGTTTGGTCCTTACAAAATTCTTAAAATTTACCCAAATGGTTCGGTAGAAATTCAAGACTTTTCGGGTATTGTCCATTCGACTAGGTATAATGGCTTTCGCCTTAAACCTTATATAACTTGAGGCCAAGTTATATTCTAAAGTTGGGGGCAGGCTTTTGGAAATAATATAATAAATTTTTTGAGAAATTATACAAATAAAATAAAATAAAATATATAATTAAAAATAAATAAATCAGTTAAAATCAAACTTAATAAATAAAATAAAATAACTAATAATTGAAAATAATAAAAATAAAAATAAAAATAAAAGAATAAATAATTATTAGTATTTTTATTCGAATAATTAAAAATGGACGAATAGACAAGTAATTACTAATGCAGGAAGCATATAGTAAAAGGAAGGACAAATAGTCATGAGTAACAAGTTAATGTGGCAATAAAGACAACTGGTCATAAGTAACTCAAAATGATGAGCTGGTAATAAAGACAAATAGTCATTAGTGAATCTATGGTCGTGGAAGTACTTTCAAATGAAAGTGGCGGCTAAAGGCGGCTATTTGACAAATAGACTTCTCTCTCTCTCTCACTCTGATTTTTCTCTCTTCTTGGTTGTGTGCGCATTGTGAGTATGTGCGCTGGGTTAGGTCAAATTGTCAGTGCTGTAGTTAGTTAGAGAAGTAGAAGCAAGAAAGTGTTAAGCGGAGTTTGGAGAAGAGCAAGTTTTTAGTGTCAATTGGATGGCGTGAGGAGTGAGAACGGCGGAAAATTGCAGCAGTGCGGGAGTGCAGCGCAGGTTTGAGAAAGACAAATTGATGGCGCAAACACGGTAAGAAGCGGACAACTGCACTGTGAGTAAAGTCCAGGGTCTAATTGTCATAGCGCGTCTGAAATGTGGAAGAAAGAAACGAAGTTGTGAGTATATCAGTCGAGTCTTTGATAATTTTAAGCCGATGCACTAAAATTTCGGTCAATTTGACAATGTGAACTTGCTAAGAAGACAAGAAAACCACGCTATCGAGTGAAGTCTAGGTCAAATTGACGTAGTATTTCAGAGTTGTGTAAAGAAGAGGCGGATTTCTTGTTTAAATTCTTGGCACTGTTTTTGGAATCAATGGTTTAAGCAAGTTTAATTGACGATTAGGGTTGTAAGTAGAATGGATAGTTTTGTTATTTTGAGTTTTTAAGAAGACACTCAGTATGAAGGTCTAATAGCCAACCAGTAACTCTGGAAGAGTGAGTAAAGACTATTAGACAATGTGGTTGAGGAAGTACTGACGTTGAGTCGTTGATCACTACTTGAGAAATACAGACAAATAGACTGTGGAGGAGCGACCGACTGAAGCACTGACTGACTACGGAAGGACAAATTGACTGAGAGGTGAGTTTTACTGAACAAAAGACCGACCTTAGAAGTAAAAGAAATAGGATGAGCAACTGCAACTAATGTGGGAAATGCAGGAGAAGAAATAACCCTAATGGCGTGTAGTCTTGAGAAAATAAGTTTTATGTTGCCGAGAGAAATAAGATATCTTGAGAGTAAAGTCTTAGTTGTTGTCGTTACAAAAGTCTAATAGTCTTCCTTACGTTGAGAGAAAAGAAAGAAGCTAATCCGATTGCAAGTTCTTTCCTTTTGTAAAGACAGCGAGACGAATAGTCAAGTTAATGTGATAAGTTAAGAGTATTTCAGTCCAATTAACGAGTGATTGAAGCATGTCGGAGATCTAACTCAAGAGAAACATGATAAAATCCTTGAGCAAAGTCTAAGTGTGAATTTTTATTCCGATACCAAGTCTAATGGTCTAATTGTCATCTCTCAAATATAATTGCTTGTAAGGAAAATATAAATGAAAGAACATGATAAATATTGAGAGAATTGTTGAATAGATTGTGAGACTTTAGGTATTTACATGGAAGAAGAAAAGACAAATAGACTGATAAAAAGAAGGTGTCTAATGAAGCATTATTCCGTATATAATAAAAGACTGACTAATTGTCGATCCTTCACAGCGTGGAAGCGACTACTGGACAAGTACGGCGAGAGGAGAAGAAACCAAACTAATTGACAGATATCTCGAGTGGTGAGCTAATCTCACAGAGAGAATCTTTTTCAAAAGTTTTATGTTGCCGAGTGATTCTCAGGACAATTAGACATACTGCAAGTTAGCTTGGTTACAGATTTATAATCTTGAAATGTTAAGCAAACCTCATATGAAAAAGAACTGTCAAAGTGTCTTAAATTTAGGATGAGAGAAGATGATAATAACCTGAGGAAAAAATTCCTTACTTCTTAATAATAACCCTGTCAAATGCCAAGTGAATAGAAAAGACAAATAGACTTTCTAATTCATATTAAGAGTGAATTTTTGCAAGATAAGAGAACATGATAACTGGATGAGTGAATCTATTGAGAATAACTCACCATTTTAAGACTAATTGTCTAATCTCTAAAAGATATATGGGAATTATTATAAAGTCTAATAGTCTGTGGCGTTTGAGAGGAAAACATAAGGAGAGAACATGATAAAACAGTGAGTGACTTGTTTTAAATGCTCTCCAGTCTAATTGACTATTTTCAAGAATCCAATGACTAATTTAATCAAAGTCTAATAGTCTAAGGCATAGTCAAATTAACATAAAGAAGAAAACATGATAAATGGATTAAGGGAATTAAGACTAATTGACATTTCCGAGTGATAAGTGAGCAACATAATAAATGACTAATAGTCTGAAGTTGTGTGAGGAAAACATAACGAGAGAACATGATAAATACGAGTGATCTTTTCTTCAAATCAAGAAGGACAAATTGTCTAAATTAATTAATTGAATTGAAACAGTTTAACAAAAATCTCACCATGTTGGCTTCCTATCAGACGAGTACTGAGACCAATTGACACAGTGTGGAGAAAGCCAGAAGAAGCCAAAAGTCTAGTTGCCAGAGAGAAATTTTGTGAGATTTTTGTGGGACAAGTTGACAACAAAATGTAGGAATTAATTAGAAGATAGTTTTCAAAGAATTAGTCTTGCCGAGTGAGGTGGTCAACTTGTCAATTAAAATAGAATTGTATAGAATTGATTAGTTTGCCTTCTCAAATAGAAATCCAAGTCAGTTGTTAGTTCTTTTCATCTCCTTAATAACTTGTTTTGAAGTCTATTAGTCTTAATAAGTTTTGAGGGAATTTTGAAAGGACTAGTAGACGTAAAAACAGAGAGGAAGCGGAAGGCCGGGATGGCTAGAGCCTTGAGAGGGTCACGGTCTAATAGACTGTGGGCATATACAGATTACCTAAGACAAATTGACTGGAGGACTATTTGACCTTCAAATGGCGCAGAAGAATTTGACTGTGATCGCAGTGCCACTTTATGAGCTAGCGGATCAAATCAAGAAATTTCCAGTGATGCAGAATAGAATCAAATTACAGGAAGCTGGATTATGGGATTATATACACCGTACCTGGGAGCAGCCAGATGTTGATCGGGTGAGACAATTTGTCCAATCATCGGAGTATGGAGCCACGGAGGAGATTGAAGTAAACGGTGGACATGTGCAATTTGATCCGACAAACTTGGCTAAGTTACTGCAGCTTCCGATGGGAGGAGTCGAATTGATGGAGGTCGGACCACCTACAGAAGTTGATATTATGGAAGTCTATGGCGAGAAGAAGTCCAAGAAGACGAAGCAAGGGTGGGATTTGACTAAGGCAGTTCCACCGATGAAGAATTGGCTTCTTTATGTCAATCAGAGATTGTTTCTGGCCCAAAAGACCAATTTCTTGACGGACCAGGTATTGAAGGTTGGGTTGACAACTTGGCAGGGTGTGCACTACAATTGGGGTCAAATTGTCTTTGACCATATCAAGATGGAGATGAAGGCGAAGAAGACTCAAAATCCCCTTTCGCTTATTGGAGCTACGTACATCACCCTAATGGCGAGGCCCTTTCCTAAGGTCAATTTGACTGTGGCACCGATAGCAGCGAAGACTCCAGTAGTTGCCGCAAAGACTAATCGACAGGAGGCGGCACCGGAGAAGCAAAAGACTACGCAGAAGCAGAAGACCACTCAGGAGCCTTCAAAAGCGCGGAAAGGCAAGCAGAAAGTTATCTCTGACAGTGAGGAAGATGACATACCAGTGCAGCAAGGGAGTCAGACCACGTTGATGTACGATCCCCCGCCAATTGTGGAAGAACCTACGGAGGAGACGCAAGAGATTCATCAGCTTTATCATAGGCTGGTGAAGGAGTATCGGGATCTTCAACAGCAGAAGCAGTCAAATAGTCAAGACTTGAAGAAAGCAGCAGATCGGGAGTCCACTATGCAGACGAAGCTGAAGCAGTCAGCTGCTGAGAAGGGCAAATCGACCAAGCTGATAAAGGAGAAGGACGCGAGACTAATTGACCTGGAGCAGACAGCCCAAGCGGAGAAAGACAAATGGACCAAAGAGAAAGCTGCTCTGGAGGCGAGAGTTTTGTAGTGGGAAGAACGAGCGGAGAACTATAAGTTTAAGGCGGAAGCTTATGACCAGAAGAACTTGGATTATATCCAATTGATGCGGTCAGAGGCTGAAGTGCGAGACCGAGTGAGGAACATTAGTCGAGGATGCACTTCGCTGCGGAAGGAGAATGGAGAGCTCCTTAAGACAATTGAACAGATGAGGATGGACCACCGGAAAGAACTCACTAAGTTGAAGTATCAAACTCCGGAATCATTTGAGGCAGAGTTTGAGATGCCATTAACTCTGGAAGACCCGGCCCATGTATTGCAATTACAGGCTGATCTACGCATTCTGGCCGAGTCAAATGCAGAGACACAGGAGAAGGTTAGTACGTCTCAAGGACAAGTAGACAAGCTGCGCACGGCTCTATGGCAGCACCAAG
Organism: Rhytidiadelphus loreus; assembly: GCA_947034895.1. Classification (NCBI taxonomy): domain Eukaryota; kingdom Viridiplantae; phylum Streptophyta; class Bryopsida; order Hypnales; family Hylocomiaceae; genus Rhytidiadelphus; species Rhytidiadelphus loreus. The sequence continues at coordinate 33,179,592 of OX344761.1, forward strand.
TCAAATCGCCACCGTCTTATTCCTTGTACCGAGCTTATGAGCTCCAGCGAGATGTATTTTTGGATATACATGAACAGGAGAGAGGGGCCAGTTTGACGAAAGAGGAATTTGAGGAGATCTGGACTAGGGCTGTGCAGTTTGATAATCAACAGAATTTAATTTGCGAAATGTTAGCACGAGGAGACCTCCAGCTGGACGATTGGACTTCACTTTTCTATCCGATTGCAGATGTTGGAGCGCGAGTCTTGTTGTATTATATTGGACTGGAGCGGCAGATGGAGAACCAAAGACAAATAGACATGGCAGACCAGCCAATGCGGCCAGTAATGATGAAGGATCATCAAAGACAAATTGACCAAGCCTGGAAGGACCAGCCCGCCTTGCAAGCAGCCTGGAGAGTAGAGTTGCAGACGATGAAGGACTGCATAAGGGAGAGAGGAGATGATACCGCTCCGAAGGTGCAAGCACTTGTTTCGGTAGTATTAGCCCGAGAGACTGTGGGCCAGAGAGGCGAATTGACTAATAGTCAGTACGTTTATATGATGGAGAATACTTACAAGAGGCTGGCCTATATCATCAGTTCCTTCGATAAGGGGGAGCATGTGCTATTTGACTCGAGACAAATTGTCATGGTGCTTACTCCGTCGGCAACATACAGGACCCCCGAGTGGATTAGAGCGAATACACCTGTGCACGGATCCTTATTGAAGAGGCGATTTTTGGGGAATTATAAAGAAATGTTCGGAGATTATGCAGTGGAGCGACCAATAATCAGCTGGAAGGCGATGGAGTGGATGCTTGAGGACTACGGCCTGTCAGTATCGGAGAATTATTCTTACGACTGTATCTATCAAGATATATCGAAGAATTGGTATGAATTACCACCCCCAGCGGTAATGACTAATGGACATTTCTGCAATTGTCCTAGGAGGTACAAATGGGATCCCGCTGCTACTATAGATTCAGTCGAGTACAACTGGCCTCAGATACCTGGACAATTTGACACTTCGGAGGATTGTGGGCAAGCATATGCCGCTTTCCACCAAACGCATATTCAACACACTGATCCAGTGTGCTTTCGAGCGGTGGTCTTTTGTGACTTTCTCGCGGAAATGTGCCGAAAGCATAGACTAATTGTCAATGTGAATAAGTTTGATTTGCTGCGGCCAGAGTTTCATATCGCCATCAAGCTGCAGTATCAGAGTACCCGATGGCAGAGGATGGTGGAGGCAATGGCGGTAATGCATTTCTTCTATGGACCGCATTTGTCTTTTGTCAACGAATTTCCTTGCACCCGATTCACTGCATGGAAGACCTGGCTGGAGTACCAGCGAGATCGGAACAAGCCACTTTTGACGCAAGATGAGGACGTGAGGAAAGCCAGCGACAAGATGTTGCGAATGACAGAGAAGAAATTTCATACTCAAGATCATCACCGAAACAAACGCGTGCGAGATAGGTATTGACGAGGGCATCAATAGTTTAAAGTTGGGGGCTATGTAGATAGAATTTTTCTTTTTCTTTCATACTTTTTGAAAAAGAGACAATTAGACAAGTAAAGATTAATCGAGAACTAGGACAGAGTGTGAACTGGGACAAATAGACATGTGGTTACCGAAATGACTATTAGACAACCCGTTAACGGTTAGTTACAATCAGTTAAGGACTAATAGACCAAGCAGTTAGTGTAAGTGGTTACAGCCAAGAAAGAGTACAAAGACTAATCGACCGCTGAATTTCAGCTCTCTCTCAGGCTTGCAGTGATTGCATTGCCGATTTTTATACTTGTGTATTCCTTCAAGCTTTAATGCAGATTTTTGTCTATTTGTCTTATGCTTGATGTAGCCAGTGATTGGCTTTGTTTCTGTTCTTGTTATTGTTTCATATATGTTAGCCAGGGATTGGCGGTGTGCTTGGATTTTCTTGTTTTAAGACAATTGTGCAGAAGTGAGAGAGCCTGTCAATTGATCTTGTATGTTTGTGCAAGTAGGTCAAATTGTCTTATGTGCCAGTGAGTGGCTTTGTTGATCGAGTATAGATCGAAGTTCAGTGAGAACTTCGGAGGACAATTTGACTGTATCTGTGAGAGCTAAGCTAAGACAATTGGTCCATTGTTGAGGCTGGAGGATAACTCAGTGGAGCTGACCAAGGCAGGAGAGCAGATCGAGGACAAATTGTCTGCGGATGGAGCGGAAAGACCACTCGACTGGAGCTGCGATTGTGGGAAAAAGCAGAAGACAAATTGACGGTAAGTGTGACTAACTAACTCTTTTGTAATTGAAGTGCTATGTTTGGTTTAGTTGTCGATTTGTCATAGGTCTGTTTCCTTAATTATGAGGTGGTGATATATCATGAGATTAAAAATTAAGAATTAAGTTTGAGCCAGTGATTGGCAAACTAATTCTTTGAAGAGAGTCAAATTGTCAAAGAACTTATTTAGTAAAGCATATAACCAGTGATTGGATTATGATATGCTTTGGGCAAATAGACAATAAACTCTCAAATATTAGCAACCGGGGATTGGTGCTAAGTATGACAATTAAACTGAGCCAGGGTATGGCAAAATCATTAGTAAGATCAATTAAGCAGTGGTTGATAATAACCTGTAGTAAGCGTTAAGATCAGCTCTATTCAAATTTGAAGTCTATTGGACAAAGGCTAAGTTTCTTGATACTAGTGATTGGTTATCCAAATTTATGAATAAGTCTAATAGTCAGTTATGAAGATTATTTGTGTCTAAGTCAATTAGACAGTAAATGAAATATATCTACTTTATGTGATTGTGTTATGAGGCAAATAAATAAAAAGATTAGTGAGTATTAAATAACCAGGAATGGATGTTAAAGTTATGACAAATAAACTGAGCCAGTGATTGGTAGTGTGTGACCCTGGTTGTTGGACTAATAGTCAAGTGGTATAAACAGCACAGGTTTTGAAGTCTATTAGCCATTTCTATAAATATGTATGTTTGGTTGTCGTTGTAGTCAAATGGTCTGGAGAGATTGTATTAAGATGATTTACAGTTAATGGAAATTAATGTAAGACTAATGGTCTGTGTATGGTGATTAAGTTGAGAGGACTAATTGACCAAGTTGTGTGAGAGCACCAAGTGCAGGTGTAAGGAGCTCAATTGCATGTTATAGATAGAATCTATTTGTGCTCCTCATTGTAGATTGAAATGTGAACTTGGCCTAATTGACAAATTGCCTTGTATGAAATCTTTGTATGTGATTTATGTATTAACCTTGTGTGGGAAATTGGCCAAATTGACTACCATTACACATAAATTTGCCTGTGGTGCTACCATAAGCAAGTCTATTTGACCATGCACATGACTATTTGACCACTTAGCAGTAGCCTTGTTAAATTGTTGGTGTGAAATCTTGGACGAATTGACCATCTGTCGGATACTATACACTCAGCTATGCATTAATATAGCAAGACCAATTGACAAATGACTATTTGACAAAGTAGCAAGTAGGATGCTGATTCAATAGTAAATGAGCACTGTGAAACTTGGTCTAATTGACATACTGTGAACTAAGAGTTCAAAAGAAGAATCGACAAGACTATTTGACCTGTCCTATGATTAATGGACAAACTCTCAACCTTTGCATACTTTGCATACTGAGACAATTTGACAATTACAGACTTTGATATTTGCATCCTCGCATAAGTAGTAATTAGGATTAAAGTAAACAATGACAGGACCAATTGACAATGAATTAAATAAGAAGAAGTAATTAAAGAAATACACAAAGGTGTTTATATACACCAAAAATATATCTATATATATGTACTGTGGATGTGATTAAGTCGATAGAACAGGAACCATGACAAATTGACATACCTTGGACTATTTGACATTAGAAATTCTAGTACAAGACTGTGACTGTAAGTTTATAGATATTTATTGGGTTATGGACTGTGATTCGTATAGGTCAGGACAGTGAATACAATCATACCACACACAAATACATTAATAAAGAATTTTATACATTGATTTATAGAATGGAGAGATAATCCTATGTAAAAGTGACCTTAGATACAAAACGATAGACTACTTGACCTTTCCCCTTACTAAAGAACCACCACTAGGTTATTCCTTGGGTTTTTATTCCCAAGTGAAAATTAATACTACAATATTGTAAAGGAGTCAAATTGTCCAATAAATTTCTTTTAGGATTCCAATAGAAACAAAGATGCACCTATTCATCTAGTGGTTGGATATTTTTTGTCTACCTACTTTGGTAATGGCTTTGTCATTATAATAGAAATCATTGTCCATTTCCACCGTTCAATTTATGACTTCATATCCCATTATGAGTGTGACAAAAATTAGTATAAAGTAGGGTGAAATTGAGGTGGTTTCATAGTGTGGAATTGGATATTTCTGACTTAGATCAAATTTCTTTGTTGTGTCACAATTGGAAATGAATTTTCAAGCATTTTAGAGTTTGAAATTGCCTTTGCCAAGTTTCATGATGCTTCCACTTCTATGTGAGTAGGGAGAAATTATATTTTAGGAATAGCTTGGCCTTGTTGTCAAACAAAAAGCAATAAAAAAAAAATTGAAGTTCAATGTTAAAAATAGTTGTCTAGAAGTTGAAAACTTATCTCCCCCGCTTTCTAGAAGTCTCCTCCGAAATTATTGATAGCCAAATTTTTTGATTCCCACCTTGCAACCATTGCACACTTCCATGTAGAATTCTACAACATTTGTTTTTCCATCAAAGTTTGGTTGATTATTGTATATAGAAGTCCACTTTTATTGGGACAAAATTGTCCACACCGATGTTAATCCATTTGATTACAATAACTAATTCACTTAGATTTGAAACCTTTCCCTCTCTTTGTTGACCCTAGGATCATGTACATAAACAACCATTCGCCTTCACAAGCAATGGCGGGTCTCCACCTATCTAGGCTACAACATAACATTATTAACCAACGCTATGGGGTCCCTTTTGCTTCTAGAAAAAGTTGGAGCCCTAGCATGGCAACTTCTAAGCGAGCTAATGACTCTCTTGCAACTTTCTATTGAGCTAACTTTCTACTAGTATTGCAACTTCCTAACCAACACTATAAGATTATAATCAAGTTCACTCCCAAGTGTATAATGTATTGAAGAAGGTGTTCTTAAAACATCATCTCGACTAACACAATGCTATGTGTATTGACACATATCATAATTGCACGGTCATACGATTGTTTTGGACTCCCCAACTACTAGCATTGCAATTTTTCATTTAAAAATACTTAAAAAAATTCTAGAAATTCCATTTTTAATTGGAAAAATTCTGATTCAAGTTGCATTTGTGTATGATTGAAAATTAGAGGTGGCCTTAACTAATTTCCCAAACCACCCTAACTCGCTAATATAGGCCGGACGACCTTGATTTGAGATTAGGTTGCTTGACTTGCAATTGGAAACTGTTTCCTTCAGTATCCCTTTCCTCTTTTCAAATTTTCTGCTTCTGGTTGTTGGAGCTCCATCGATCACACGGTGTCTGAGTAGGTAAGTACACTGTCCACAATGTTCTTTCAATCCTTTTATGCATGGTTGTGTGTTGTTTGAAGTTTCTTGATTGAAGTTATTTTTTCTATTTGTAGCGCATTGAGACTGTGAAGCATTTTGATAGATACAAGCTTTTACGGTTGTTGATGAGGTTGTGGGAGGAATTCGTGGTTTAATTGTGGGATCAGTTTGGAGATTTAGGGTTTAGGGTTTTAGGGTTTTGATTAGCTCTGACAGTTCACAATCACCATTGAGAATCTTTTAAATCGGGAACTTTGGGTATCAAGGGCGTCTCAACGTGCGCATTGATGTCATTCAGAGGCGCTTGAGAGAAGGAGCGTGGAGTTGCCACTGGAAATTTGTAATTGCTCAATTTTGTTGTTGCTGAAATCGACTTTGAAATCTAAAGGCATTTCAACTATGAAACGAGTAAACTCGTGAATTTGATTGCTCATGTGCGATTTAGAATCAAGGAATTGTGGCAACCACAACACTCTTTGATCGTCCTTGAATTCGTACACTTCTTGAAATCTGTGATCTGTGAGGCAAGTTTTAGTGGGTTTTAGGGTTTGGGCTTCAGGTTTCTGTGCAGTTGTTCGAAAAGCCGGGTTGAGATTCTGATGCGCGAAGTTTTTTGTGTTAGGAAGAGATGCCGGACGAGAGTGTGATGGTGGAAGTGGATGGAACGGAGAAGGAGGAAGGGGAGAAACGAGAGATTGGGAAACTGGCTGTGTGGACTGTTAGCTCCAACAAACCAGGCAATGGCATCGAAATGCTGCGGGACAACAATCTCACCACTTACTGGCAGTACAATAATCTTGCTTTTCTCTTTCTTCTCAATGCTACCGTTGCTTATAAACCTCTTTGATATGATGCATTTTCGGGGATGCTTGTTCAACATAAATATTGGCGAATGACTTCAATGTGCTCCTTGGAGCGAGTAGCAGTGGTAAGGAGATGATACTATTTGCGTCACTTTAACCATTTTAACCAGTATGTAGGAGTGTGCTCTCATTGGGAGATCAGTATAAACCTGTGGAGAGATCACTTTGGGAAGAAGAGTCAACTCTGTTGAGACCAAATTTTTATCACTATGAGTGAATTTCTTATCCAATTTCAAAGTGGGAGGTTGTAGATCACTGTTGAAGATGGAGTATGGTAGACAATCATATTTCCATTCAAAAGACGAGCGGCCATAAATTATTAGCCAAATCAAATCTACACCCAGCATGCTAATTGAAAACCAATCAAATGGATGAACAGATGAATAGATGCTGGTAACAGGGTTCAGTATCGGAGACGGGATCAAGTCCCTAACGCTTTTAGTATCCTCGACTTTATTTTGTTGATTTCCGTTTGTGATTGATACAGGTCTGATGGAGCGCAACCACACCTAGTCAACATACAATTTCAAAAGAAAGTCCGTCTTCAGGTAATGCCAGACCTTCCTGATTAGTTTACAATGCAAGACCGTGCGGAAGGTTTTATGAAGGAGAGCGGCTATATGGTGACAAATTGTGATTTTTTGTGTGCTATTGGATGTCCTGCGTCACAATTTGACACCCTAAACCCTAAACCCTAAACCTTGTTCCTAAGGATGAGTAACATTTTGAGATTGCCTAACTCAAGAATCTCATCCTTCATCGTGCTCTGGAGTTTGCAGCAAGTTGCGATCTATGTGGATTTTAAAGTCGACGAAAGTTACACCCCCAATAAGATATCAATCCGAGCTGGCAACTCCTTCCATGATCTTCGAGTACTTCATTCATCTAACTCTATGCTTAATTCTATGGTAGTGTAGGGATTGCACAGAATCTTCCTTCGTTTCCAAGTGATAAGCACTGTGTTCATTGACTTTTTTGCAACTTGTACGTTTGCTGTTGATTTTCTTTCAAGTGTACTGTTTAAAAGAGATTCTTATACTCATTGAATGCTCCTCTGGCAACGGCAGATCTTGAATGATAATTTAGCGATTGTTGAAACATCTCATCATCCCGAATCGTCTGTTTGGATTGCAGGAAATAAAGGTCGTAGATCTGGTGGAGCCTACCGGTTGGGTTCACGTCTCATTGTGCTCGAATGATTCAAAGTGCGTAAACCTTCAACATTCTTAGATTGGTCATTAGAGAAAACTTTGCGGATTTGGTCCCTGGGTTCCATTCAGTGCCCAAGTAATTGACCATCCATGTGTCAAAAAAATTTACGCCAATTGAAATTCAAAGTCTATGCCCACGGGGTTTTATTTAACAGTTGCCATCAAGCGAAACCGAAATTCTCGACGTGTTGATTAGTAATGAATACATGGAACTAAGAGTCTTGGGAGGCAATGACTTGGTATTCCCACTAATGTTACTGACAGACAGACAAGCTTTACCAAAGTACATTATATGACAGACTATTCATAATATTCACGTGAATGTGCAGAGACTTTCTACGTGCTTTTTTTATGCAACTGGCTGTCTTATCAAATCATCAGAATGGAAGAGATACTCATATTCGACAAATTAAGATTTATGGCCCACGCCAGTAAGTCCTCATTTGAAATTTTGTTTGGGTATTTAACGTTCTTGTTACGTACATATAATGAGCATCATGACGCTTGTTTTAAATTTGAAATCTTTCCTTCTCTGTGCGACTGTCTCATGTGCTTTACCGATTTGGACAAAATTGAAGCCGTTCTTAAACTTGAGAACCGCTTGTTTTGTTGCGAGTCCTTAAATTACTGAAGTAAGTTGTATGTTACGAGTTCTTAATACCTATTGTGTACATGTGCAGGGCGGCTGTCATTGGACATCCCTCCGAGTTTACCACGATTGAGTTCAGTTCATTCTCCACTATCCGCTAGCCTGGAAGAAGATGAATTCAAAATGTAGCTATTGAAAAATGTATGTAATTAACATTCACCAAATACAGCCTTCACTCCATCATTTTGAATTTGCCTGTGCAGTATGTAATTTATTCATAATCTTCGTACTATCTATTTTTGTGAACGTCGTTGATGAAACACATAATTATTTCTGTGCCTTGTTGACTAATTTCCAATCTTGTAATGGAGTGAACTTTTCACATGTTTAAAGGCACCTATGGCCTTGGTTCAATGGCTTAGGTCTCCTCACATTGGTGAGGTGGTCATTAGTTCAAACCGGGGCATTGGTGGGGTGCTACCACCATAGTCCACCCAACTATGGTGGGGGTTGCAAAAACTACCTTGTCATATGGGGACCTAAGAAATTCTTGGGGAAGGAACATGTTGGTTCTTTATTATAGGGTATACTTCCTAATAGAGGCATCAAGGATGAAATTTGCCATCTAAATCCATGAGGCTTAGATGGTTGAGTCATTCCCAACATATGCTTTATTTGTGCTAGTCTTTCAAACTAGAGTTACTTTTCCTCTCTTTCTTCATGTATTTAAACAAATTATGTTATATATATTTGATTTACAATTCTTTACTTTTGCTATTGAAAGGATCTCATTTTCTCTTCAAGTTTTAAAACTAGAATGGCAAGTACGAAAGCTTCTTTGATGTCATATGAAACCTTGGGTCACAAACTTCAATTAATTGTTATGCTTGCAATACTTTAAATTAGGAAGTGGATTGTAGCTCATCAAACAAGTATTTTTAGTAGCTTTCCAAGAGGATATCACTTGTATGATTGGTCCTAAAGTGAACAAGAAAACCAAATAAAAAAAACTACTTGTTTCTTGGCTCTTTACTTGCAATGTTTTCTATAATTCAACACTTGGAGTTGGTAGCTTTTCTTACAAAAACATCTAGATGAAAAAATTAAAATTTGAGTACAATCATTGACTGAAAATCTATAACTACCCAAATTCATTTGTATTTTATATAATTTGTTTACCATTTTGGTTTAAGAAACTTTAATATGATGTTCAAATCAAGGATTTTAGTTCAACAATGTAAATAATGTAAACTTACTATACCATTAAAACACTAATTATGAAACACTAATTATGAAGTCTAATACTAAATGCTAATTTGAATATTATTTGTCAAATATTGGAATTTTTAGTAATGATCATATTGACATGTAGTGCACTAAATGTCAAGAATATCACTAATGTTACCAACACTAATTGTCAACTTGAACACTATTTGTCAACTAAAAGAAAATTAGAATGAGTCATGTAATACTTAGGACTATATATGACATAACATGAAATATCATTATTGGTGTACCTATTATGTGCTCCTCTATAATATGTGAAAAAGTCATTCACAGTATTTCACTTATAAAATACTCAAAACAATAATTAACCATATAGGTTTGTACATCCAAAAAATAAATGTGCCTTGATTGTAATTTCAAAATAACAATTATAATTTATATAATTTTATTATTAATATTTAATATTTAAATCAAAATAATTTGATATTTTCCTCAAAAATTCTGAAAAAATCAACATCAATAGAAAATACAATCTTTCACAAGTAACAAATATCAAAATTTTATATATCAATTACAAAGTATAGAAAAGGGTAAAATTAGCTTTGATGCATGGTGGCATTAGCTTGAAAGTAATTTATATAGGTGTTTTGGGTGTAAAATATAAAATAATTAATTAAAAAATCTTCACTCCAATCTCCATTGCTACTTGTACATTTTGAAAAAAAACTCAAATAAATTGGATTATTTTTGCTATATTTATGAATTTATTTTTACTTTTTTGCTTCAAAATTATAATTGTAAGAATTTTTTTGAAACATATTGAATTTTCTTATAGTGGTAAAAAAATACATAATATCTTTTATTGAAATGTAAGATCACTATTTGAACACAATTTAAAAGGCTAAACGTAGCTCAAATATAATATTTGACTATATTAGAATGGATTTGGTCCTTTAGAGGTTATCTAGTTAGATTGTTAATCCGACGTTAGTTTGACGAGTTTTTTGACTAATTTGTCTAAATTCTCTCTTTTCTTGCTCCTTTTTTGTTAGTGTACTAATCTCCTCAACTTCTAAGTCACTTCTACTTGGAGAGTCTCCATGGAATGTAATGGAATTTGAACCAACTTCTAAGGTATTAGCTAAATGCCCTACCTAACATAGATACAATTAGAGCTTCAATCACATTTGTAGGAGAACCTAATTGATCTACTCGATTCTAAATTGCATGAAAATGTTTGTCCTAGTCCTCCACAAAATCATTGTAATGTTTATAAGTATTCAATTGAGGATTTTGGGATTCATAATATGGCAACCAAGACCTCTAAAAGTCATTAGTTCTAGGAAATACTTTGCCATGGGGAACAAATATGTGGAATACAAACACATGAAGGTTATTTCATTATAAGAATCCAAAGTTTTTCAATGGCTAAGTTGATGGATTTTAGGTGACATCAAATTTAACAACTCTTGTTTTTATGTCAACAATGACGTTTAATGTAACACTAAGATGTTATATTGGATGTCATTGTTGACATAAAAACAAAGGTTGTTAGATTCAACATCACCTAAAATCTGCGAAATTAGACATTAGTTGATATATTAAACATCACCTAAAACATGGTTTTCTTATAGTGTTTGTTGGCCCTTCTCCAAGAAGCACCTAAGATTTGTCAAAACTTTGGGCAAATTCATCTAAAGCTTATGTCATATGTGTCGTGTGAGGGTGTTATTTGATGTTCACTATGAGTATGTGGAGGTGGGGAGTTAGTTTGGAAGGCTTGAAGTGTAAAAGAGGCTTGTAGGGGACTTTTAGACTTTGGAAACTTGACTTTGGGCCTTGGCGATGTCTTTTAATTTGACACTTTGTTTGATCCTTCAAAGCTCATACCTTCCATGTGTGTATTTGGAAATTCAATTTTCTAAGTTGAGTCTTCCACATGATAAAGTGAGATGCGCTAGCCTTGTGACTTCATCTTGACATGAATGGTGTAGACTTGACTATTGGTAGTTTGTGAGTTTTTAAAAGTTTTATGAAAGTTTTTTTTCACATTCACTAATTACTCATAAAATATCACATTATATCTATAGATGTACTATAAGAAAAAAGATTGACACATTTGTGCTTCAAAAATAAGATTTGGAGTGTTTTTGGAACATTTAGTATGTGTTGGACTTAAACGAACTCGACTTCTCTGGCATCCATAAATGGGATTGATGTCATGGGCTTTTAATATGATCTTTCACATTGTGCATGGATTTTCTTGATTTTGTAGCCATCCGTGAAGACATGACTAACAAAACAAGTACCTGCAAGAAGTATGGATTGAATTTCTAAGGTGGTCTATACAAATGTTGCATTAGAACTCTTCTCATTCATCGACTACATGGTAATAAACAATAAAATTTTCATTAGAGCCCATGAATCCAAAAACCATCTTATTGTTGCCCTCTATGAGAGTCAATGTATCCTACAATAGAAAAGTAAATATTACCTCAATTAGTAGACCCTTGCTTCTTATGCAAAATAACTTGTAAACAATATGTATAATTGAAACAACAATGCACAATAATGTTGTTGAGTCCTATTCAATGACAAATATCTCTTATTGTGCCTCTAGTCTCTCTTATGGTACCTCAAGCCCATGAGATATGCATGTTATTCTACTTCTTTGGTTATAATATTAATTTTACACATTCACAATATATCTGTGTCTTTCTAGGAAAGACTTGCACTATTTCATTATAATAAATCAAATAGTTGTGTTTGGAGATGTTGCTCATGGTCATTTTTATGACTTAGGTAGGCGATGCCTCAATGGAAGGATGTAGGATGCTTGGTCTTGAGCCATGCTTACTATAGTTGATACTTCAAGCATCAAATAGAACTTCAAAACCTTGTAGTTGTGGTTATATCTAGTGTTAGTCTTAAAGTTGAGTCTAGGGTCAATTTTGGATACACCTATTTTTTAACTTCAAATATTCATTGTCTAAAAATGCATGCTAAAAGAATCTAGAATTCTCTCGCCTTTCAATATAATCTAAGTGTTTTTTAGATAGTTTAAAGTAATAATTGTACTCAAATGTTTTTTGAGACAATTTTAGATATAAACAACTTATGCATGCTAACACCAATGCTTAAAGAGAGTTCAAATGAAAAGAAAGAAGGATAAAATTAGTTGCAATCTCTTAACCTTGGAAGGATGCATCATTCCTTGGATGGTCAACTAAGTTTTGTGCATATTGAAGAATGGATGATTTTCATATGATGTTTTGTATGTAGCTTTATATTTATGATGCTATATTTATATCATTGAATTAAGTTCAAGACATTTTAGTTGTTTTTTAATTTTATATAAGATAGTTTATAAAAAAAAATGGTACACTATCCAATATATTTCAAATACTTCGAGCTTTTTCCTTTACCACTTGAGGGACATTCAAAACAATTTTCTTTATCTTTTGAGCAAAACCAACAAAATGCCAAGCTTCTAAAGTGTAGTTTCTATTCCACTTGGAAATTTTGGAAATTTTGGAAATAAGCATTTTAGTGAAGTTTGAAGTTGAAGATCTCCAACCATATTTCTAAATATGGAGTGACATGTTAATTTTCTTTATACCAAAATGTTCTACTCTAAATGTTCATGGAACTTTGAAATTTTCACAAAAAAATTTGAAAATTTTATGACAAATATTAAACATGTGATTTCAACTCTGAAAACTAAAACCAAAAAATTTCACTCATAAATAACAAAGAAATGGAGTATTCAGAGCGAGGGACTTTCAAGTTTGACTAGTCATACGCTAAAATTACATCAAATGGTGGGACTGCTACATCGACAGTTGTTTAGTCTTACCTACGAGAATCTGCTGGCCACGTAAACCGTTACAAAAGTCTCTGGCTCTCATCACTTTCTTTCCTGGTGGTTGCAACTCTAATATTTCCAAAGTAGAGTTATCTCCACAAGGAACCACCAAGGCATCACCAACAAGTTTCACCAAACCATCTGCCTCTACCACTTTACAACCAACCCTCGTTGTAATAATCTTAAGATCTAATGTTTTCATTTGTCCATCTGGACTCCTTATGTCAAAAGTGGCCTTTGCTCCAGGCCATTCTGCAAATGCACGCACCTGAAACAACAATCGAATTGTGGTAAATGAACAGATGGAAAATCAGACAATTATTTGCCACATGGACTGACATAGGGTAGCAACTACGGTTGATAAATCATGTTGCTATACTGAAAATTACTCACAAAACTAACCTTGTTGTGGGCAGCAACTCCAGATCCTTGAAATGAGAGCCATGATTCTTCTATTGAAACCTGTAGAATGCACCACCGTATCATCGTTTCTTAGTGTGCCAGTGTAATAATGACTTCAAAATTAGTATGAGATTTTGAATATGCCTCGGTTACAGAGCTTTAGAACGGTGCTTACTTTAGGCGCATGAGTCGCAAGAAAATCATCTTGGGGCGTGGCTTTAAGCTTGGCAGATCCATCTAGAATAGCTGATAACTCTCTAACTAGCAACTTTGTGCCTGGCAACCAAAACCAATGTCAGAGTGTTAGCATTCAACTACCAAGAGAATCAAAGAATATAACCGAGTCTTCTAAACAAAACGTGATCTGCTTCGTATCAGTCCCTGACGGTGATTACATAATCTATAGAAATTGCTTTTATACACCAAATGGGATGGAAGAAACGTAATTAAAGTCACCTCTTCGGAATAAATCTGACAGTAGCTCTGGTGTCTACAAACAACCACGAAAGTAAAATCAGTATGACTGATTCAAAACCATTATTGACGGTATTTTGAGTAAAAGTATGACTCTCAAACCACATTGAATTATCAGATTGTCTTCGGCAACGACTTTGTGATTAACCAACACATCTTAGCTTGCAGGTAGCATATCCACATGACACAATGGATCACGATAAGCACACCTTGATGTTGGGATCAATACTAACACGTTCAAATGCAATCACTGGTCCAGCATCCATGGCACGGACTGTGTATGCAACTGTCACCCCACTTACATCCACACCTTCCTGAAACAAAGCTCTCCAATCGTCAGAATTCTACGTACACACAAGAGGACGGCCAGTGACGTAATAGACCATACTTGACACGTAAACACTAATTACTGGTGATTGTCACTCAACCCCCAAGTACCCATCTAAATATAGAAAGTTCAATTTGGAAGTTTCTTATAGTAACTTTCAAAACATATTTTTATTACACCACAAATGTATGGTTAAGGGATTTTATAAATATGGAAGCAGACACTTTTGAACACTTTGGGGCACTTCTGGTTAAAAGAACCCTGTGAAACTATCTCATGGGATGTTGCTGATACTTCTTCAACCGAGAAGAGAAAAGCCCGTAGAACTGCATGCAACTCAACTAGAGATTGGGTGGATTTAGAAAAACTCACATTAAGAGCCCGCTGTACGGGTGCAGCTCCACGGTACAAAGGAAGTAAGCTGGGGTGCACATTCACTGTACCTGTTGGTACATCAGCACAGAGTTTTCACCTTCATGTGACAACCAACATCACTCTACAGAGCATTCAAATGAACTAAAAGGTAATTCCCCACACGGAACAGCAAGCTCGCCAAAGAGAAAAAAAACAAGGGGCCAATCACAACTGTTCCTACCCCAAATAGAAAAGTCATTTTCTCACTGATGCAAAAAATTTAAAATCTTATAGATAATCTTAGAATGTCATTATTCATATCATATTCAATTAAATATGCGAAATTCTTTCTTTGAAATGGTGAGACCCAACATACTACGATTGCTTTGTCTGATGTCACTGAACACTAGAACCTATCTACAATTTTGATCCATTGCTTAGTCTGTCTTCTTGAAACACCATTTGGGAAATGTTTGAGGAAGGACTACGACTTTCCTTGAGAATTAATAGCCAAACAATCACCCACTGGTTTCTCTTGACTATCCCATCTATTTCTAACTGTAAATAGAAACGTTTCTCTAATTTGACAGGATTTTATTCCTCGAGGTTTAAATTTGAATCGGTAATTTGGGCATTTCAACCAGCTGCTCTTACACTACCATTCAAATCTTCCCAGGCACTTCCTTGTAGAAACAACAAAAGGTGGCGCTAATCCTTAGTGAATTTTCGACGTATGCAATACACAAGCATTATTTCGTGTGTGTTTTGCGAACCTACCATAAGTAGGGATGGCAAGGAATTTAGAAGGAAGAAAATTGCCATATGCAGCAGTTACGCAGACATCTGGATTAAGTGTTCTCAAGTCTGCCAGAAACCCTTCCTGCATGACCCACCATTGCATCACCATAAGTTTTGCTGTAGCACAGAAAGCAATTGTCTTAAACAAGACACTCAAGCAGATTCACATAGATTCAAATCCAAGTCATTACATCAACTAAAGTTTTCAGGGCCTATTGCAATGCAATGTAACCAAAGCTCACCTCTGAGGCTTTCTCAGGTGACCAAATGAGAGAAGATGGAAAATTGCGTTCCAAAGCTCGAGCTGCCACAGGTGACGGAAGCTGCTTTCTCCCCCGGCCTCGGGCAGCTGGTGGCTGTGTCACTATTGCTGCGACCTAATAATGATCCTTGTCAGCACAGCATTCAACAGATGCTCCAACCAAACCCTAAACCCTAACCCTAAATGTTCAACAAAATGTTCAACGTTGAGTGCTTCTAAAGTTAGGACTTAGGACCAATAGGAGGGGGGGTCATATCGGTGGTATTTAGAAACCGCATCTTCTCTCCATTATTGGAACCATGAAGATGAGCCTTCATTCAAAAAGCATGAAGGTGAGTTTTCAATGTAACAGTTATCTAATCCAGTACATGAAGTGTCTAATCCAGCTTGAAATCTTCTTATCTAAGCAATATTAGCATGCCACAAAATGGCTAACTCTTCATGCTGAATCTTGTTACTTTGATTAGGATAAAATCTACAAAATTGCACCAATGAAGGAATAGGCTTTCTTGTTATCTCAGCTTGTGCAATCCAAGTGACCTTTGACCACTGCAATTCAAACTGATACATAATATGAGTTGGTCTATCATAATTGTGGCAAAATACACAGACCTAATTTAGGTCATTCAGAAACCAACCTGAAACAAAGACTCATCCCGTTGTGATGCATCGAGCAATGCGTCCAACACGCTCGCCGCCACCTACATCACACCAACGCCGCACCACACTGGTCTCTCAATCAATCCAGCAACTCGAATGACAAACTCAAAATGAAAACCAAAACCAAAAGTCGCAAAATTCAGAAACACAAACTCACATCAGGAGTACCGAGAAAGACGAGCTTCTGCTTGCCATAGCTAGAACCCGAACTAGCGCTGCTACATCGCACGCCCAAACGCCGCACCAAAACGGAACAACCGAGACGAGGGAGAAAGTGTTGCGACGAAGAGCAGAATTGGTGACGCAGGAGAAGCGATTGCGGGAAAACCATCGCCATTGCGCGTAGACAATTGCAATGGAAAACTGGAAATTTGCACTCAAGTTTCAGATTTTCATTGCGAGTGTGCTCGAGCTGCATTTCTCGGCCATCGCTAGAAAATTCAAGGGCATCGCTTGCAACCACGCCATCAGTTCAACGTCTTTTCTCGAAAAATGCAAGATGGATCTGATCAAGGCACTCCGTGTGATCGAAAGAAAAGCCTCGCTACGGAATGCATGCTCTCAATTTGAGAGCACTCTACAGTGTCCGCAATTTCAAAACGGACAAAACCATTCGTGTGGAACAGAAAGTAGACGCACCCAAAACCGCCATTTTTCTGCCCCTCTCCTAGGTGGGTGGTCCAAATGATGATTTTTAATTTATGAGAATGCAATGTCTCCTCATTTTCTCCATAAAAAATCAACCCCAATAGTTTTTTATAATCTGAAACTTGTTGTGGATATTCATTATAGCAGTTTTACTCTAAAAGGATGCCATAAACATAAGTGTCCGAGAATGATATATAATCCTTCCATATAAGGGGTACTTGACACTATAGTTGTTCAAGTTGAGAGGTTGTAGGGTTGAGTGGACAAATTTTGTTGAGAGTCCAAAAAAATGAGCAATAAGTAGGTGATAAATGATAGGAATTAGAGCCTTCGACCAACCATAGTGTGAAGCTTCCAAAGGCCAAATCCTTGGCAATGAACTCACATTTGGATGGCCATAGTATGAAGTCTCCAAAATCCACACCCATACCAATCTAACAATTGAGATCTTGTCATTTTTTTATATTTTGAATGAAAAGATTTCAACAATCCTTCAAATATAGTTTGGATCTCCATTTCTAGCCGACCCAAATTTCCTTTTTTGTCTGTGAAATTAGTTGAAGGGAGATGAATTTGGGACTTTGTCTTTTAGTGTAAAGGGTCAAGAGGCCAAACTCTTGGTTTTTTGAAATGTAATTGGTAGAAACCTATGGCCTCTCAACCTTTGGCCATAGTGAGAAGTGTCCCTAAGACAGAGGTGAAGATGTTCATCCTTGGAATTTTGTGTAAAAAGGGGAGGATTTGCACAAGAGTTTGATCTCTAATGAGTGTTCTTGGGGATTTTTAAATAAATGATTCACATGGGCCTAAAAAAGATGATTTTCATGGTGATCAATCTATCCTTTTAGGCTTAAGGTTTCATATCCAATATCCATTAGGATTTTGTTAGGATGTCCTATGCTTGTATCTAATTGAAAAATGTTGAAGTAAAATTTAAAAATAAAATATTCATTTTTATTGTAGAATAGTTAAAGTATTGTAGAGGTATTTGAGATATATTAAACCAAATATAGATTCATACTTTAAAATTTAGTACAATGTAAGTTTTATGGAATTTTTTGACATTTCCTAATACCTTCCATGAAACAAGTCCCATCTTAGTTTGACCAACTTATTTTATGAGAAGCATGTGTCTTGATGCCATTTATGACAAATTGCATTATCTTCTAAGAAATCCACTATTGAATGTAGAAGCTACCTTCCTCAGAAATTGGAAATTTTTGTCCTTTCTTGAATTTGGTGGGGACAAGGCAGAGATCATAACCTTTGATTATGTAGGAAGTATAGTGGCAACATGGACACATTTAGTTTCCTTAAACAATTAGGGATTAATGGCAAATGTAGACATGATGTCAAGTAGAGTTTGTCCAATGTTTTTAGTCAATTTACTATGGAAAAATACCACAACCTTAAGAAGGATTTTGTATTAGGACTTTGGAACAATCTTCCATGTGTTCAATAATAATTGATATTACCTTTTTAACATCTTTATCTTTGTTTTGATTTTTTTCATATATTTGCTCTATCATATCTTTGTACAAATATTATATTGCTTATCTCAAATTATCTTTCATCAAATCACTTAGAAAACAACGTCATGCCAATCTTTACAAATTTCAAACATTGCTTTGAATGGAACGAGAAGTTATTTGGACGAAAACTTATCCCAAAGCACTCCGTCCGTCTACTTCGGATCGCTAATGGATCAACGATAATCGTCCAAAACATTTATCACCTGATGCTCAGAGTCTTTGGCGGGGACGCACTTTGAAACCCTAATGTAGAGAGTTTCCAGAGTTTGTTTGTGGAAGCCGATCAAGCGGACTTCAAAAGTTTTGTTTGTGGAGTGATCGCCATGGTGATGATTCGATCACGGCGACGATACGAAGCTATTGACATGAGATAGTCAATCGGAACCGTACTGCCTCTGCGGCGGTGTGTGCAGGTGGGGGATTTGTCTTGGACTGTCTGCAAGAAAAAATTCGAGGTGGAAGAGCTTTTTGTTTTTTTTGTAGAAGAGCATCATGGAGGTACCACTCCTCCACGACGATGCGGTGCAATGGACCGTGGTGCGAGTGCCGGCCTTGGCGCCAGTTGCTGCGTCGCCCCGTTGCTGCCCTGTCGCTGGCGATGTCGGGGGCGGAACCACTCCTCCTTCGTCCTCCTCGACTGCGCACGCCAATACTATCATCTGGTGCGTTCCGATATTAGAATGCTGTCCTTGTAATTTAGGATTTTGGTCCCAATGCCGGGGTTTATGCCTAAACCCTGAATTTTGGAAGAGTAAGAGGTTTCTGAATGGTTGCATGAGAGGTTCTTTCTCAGCTCGTGAGCTTGCGTTGAGTATACAATTGAACTCATTTACTTTCGGAGGATGGATCGCTGTTGAGTTCCTTGTTGAGTTCCGGAAAGACGGAATAATTCAGTTTTGTTGCGTTCTCCGCTTTCTTGTTCAGTAATAATTTGAACGTTTCTGAACGTTTTTCAATCTTTTATGTGTACTTATAGCTTGAGAATAGAGTCTGCAAATACAGAAGTCAAAAGAACGCAGTTTAAGACTGTAAAAAATGCAATAAAATCAAGAGAATCCTGGTTTGGTAGCTCTGCTTGGGAGGCATTGAATTGAGTGGGAAGAGTGCGTGTTTGTTTTTTAGGTTTTTGTTGTTTGAACGAACTTGAAGAACGAATCTGCACTGATCATGGAGGACACTATTTGCGTCACGTGTAGCATTTAATCGATATGTAGGAGTGTGCTCTCATTGTGAGATGAGTATTAACCCGTGGAGAGATCTCTTTGAGTACACGAGCCAAACTCTCTTTTTACGCTGTGAATTTCTTGTGCAATTTCTAAGTGAGAGTTTGTAGATCATTGTAAGTAAGATGATGTGTGCCTAAACTTGAGACCGAGGTCAAACTGAGCTGTGAGGGTCTTATTCTACCTTCCACGTCGAGGGTTTGGATGATGCCCTGAGACAATTAGAATTGAACTGAACTTGAAGAGATATGACGAGTTTTAATGAGTTCATGCTGAAATTTGAACGTCTTCTTATTCCTACCGCAGTATTCGTGAGATAGATGTTGAACTGAGCTGGACTGATACCCACAACGATGTTTCTGTTTCTTTTAACGGAAGAAAAGAGTAAAGCCAGCAAGGCCACTTTCGAACCATGTCTGTTCAAGATTCTAAGTGAAGATAGAACTCAGAACGCATTCCACTTTGTTTGTGGCTTCAATGTCGTTTTTTTTTCAATTTTGCAGGCGTATTCATACAGAGTCATCCAAAGTTTTGGAAATGGTAGAGATGTCAAGTGGGCAAGATTTACATAGAAGGGGGCTTCACCTCGTGTTTGAAGATAACCTCTCCTCATGCACCTGTGTCATTCCATCTCAGGTATGCTTTTCCTGCTTTCACCTATTCACTGTTCAGATCCTGGCAGAGTTACTCACTTCAGTTAATGGCTTTGTTTCACCGTAATTTGGCAGTATTTTCTTGGTGCTCTTTCTCACAATCAACTCTTGACTGTTTGTTCTGGTTCTGTTGAAGTGCTCTTCGTATGGATTAGTTGAAGGCGAACCATCCGATGGTTGGTGTTAGTGGACTTGTCAGTTGATTGGGTCATGATTTTGCAGGATTCATATGCTCTGCTTATCAGGAATGAATTGCTGCCATGAAGACTAGGTCGTCGCTTAGAGCTCTGATGCTATCCTGCGTGGGCTTGTCAATGTAGAGTTCTGAAATGTTTGGTCCTTTCCCATTTGAGCTTCTAATACTATATTTTACCTATCGGAGAATCCAATGGCGTACGATTATAGTTTGAAAATACAGAATTTATCATTTTACTATCATTTGGAACACCGCTGCAAAGTGAAACCAGCATATGTTGCCCGTTGTCACAGGTCACAGGGAAAACCCGATATATTGTCTGGGTTTTGACTGCCGGGGGCGTTGTGTATCGAGTACAAGTTTCTGGGGCATCAAGCGGCTGGATGTTGTGTGGTAATCAGCAGCATGATGTGTCTGCTGACGTACAGCGATTGCATGAGGTCACTGCGTTTGCCGCTACTCCTCAGGTTGCCTGTCTCGGTGGTCGAACTGGCTCTATCTCCGGCGTACCCTTTGGGGATGGTTCTCTTTCTTCCACTGAAGCTGGTGAGTTGTAAGCGCATGAAGACGTCAGTGTTTCGGTTAACGAGATGTATGAAAAGGCCTTTGAGTGTTACTTTGAAAATTTTAACATCTACATCCAGAAGTTCTTTCCATGATGTACTAGTTCAGGTAGATTTACAAGGGTATGAAATTGAACTACAAACTTGGCAGACACATGCGATTTTACCTCCGTGCAAGGAATTTTATTTTTTATTCTGAGCTGGTTGGGTTGGGAGGGGTGTTTTTCTTGTTTGATCAGTCGCTTACCTTCGTCTTCTATTAAGCTGGTCATTTGCTGTTTGGCAGAAGTTCCATTTGAATTGAGGGATGCTGATCCAGGAATAAGAGGATTGTGGGGATTTGTTTCCAGGTGAGATGTTTTTCCTACCTCACATTCATATCAGCGTAGATTTTGCAACAGTTATCTCGTTCTTTCTGGATGTTTTAACAAAAGCTTGTATCTGATTACGCGTATTTTATGGTAGCAGGGGTAAAAGTGCAGGCCCCGTGAGGAGTTTGGTAACGCGGCAGTTGAATGGTTCATTCGTGTTATTTGCTCTACATGAGGATGGGACACTGCGTGTTTGGGACCTGCTTCATCGCTATCGCGTGTTGAATCATTCATTCTCTACGGAACGGGAGCTTGAAGGCAGGTCCATCTCTTCATAACTTGAATCGTTACTTAAGCAACAGGGTTTGAAGTTCATCGTTTTAAGCCTCCCTGTGGCATGTTTTGGACATGCGCCACTGGCTTCTTTAATAATAAACACAGAGTTGCTTGGCAAGGTGTTAACAAGTCGGAAGTTTCACCTAAAAGTCACATATTTTCATAGTTTGTTTCTCCATGTCTTGAACTGGTGAATGTTTTTTTTGGCAGGTTTTGAACCAAAGCTGATGTGGGCAGAGGAAACGCTAACCACGCCATCCACTTTTCAGATTGTGTTGCTTTGCAATTCCTCAGTAAGTTAAAATATCAAGCAACCGTATGGCTTTAGTGATTACTTTTGCAATTCTTGGCAATTTCAAAGTATCTATGAGGTTAAGAATGTGCGTACCCTTTCGCTGACATAATAATGTGTTGTCTATTAGGATTCCAGCCGGGATACCATTGTTGTTTGTTCAGTGACAGTTGGTCCTGGAGATG
This sequence comes from Rhytidiadelphus loreus, assembly GCA_947034895.1. Lineage (NCBI taxonomy): Eukaryota > Viridiplantae > Streptophyta > Bryopsida > Hypnales > Hylocomiaceae > Rhytidiadelphus > Rhytidiadelphus loreus. The sequence continues at coordinate 33,202,103 of OX344761.1, forward strand.
GAATGGTCCTGCGGCAGGGTTACATTACAGTTCAGAATATGATCTCCCTTCCTGAGGTGAAATGCTTCAACACATATCACTTCTGTAACTACTGTGCTTATTGCTTGTCATGCAAGTAATCTCTCAACTGACGTCTGTTGTATGAGATCCTAACTCTTGTCTACCATCTATCGAAGGGTGGAAATATGAAACTGAAGTTCAGGTTCTTGTGTTCATCTTTTCATGCAGGGGAAAGTTATAGACCTTAAATTGCTAGAGACTGGTGTTTGGATTCTGCAGTCAACTACCAAGGGTCACGAGCTACTCTTTGCGGATTTCAGCAAGTAGTTATTCCATTCTTCAACTAAATTTCCTGTGATGAGATGCTTGAGTATTGTGACATTCTGCTAATAGAAGATGTTGCATTTTAATGTCAAATTGGTATATTCCACGTTGGCTGCCTGATTGCTACTGCATATCTTGACAGATTGTCCTAGTTGCTATGATTTTGACAACCCTGTTTTTTTCTTTGTTATCAGGGAAGGGAGTTTGCAAGTGTGTCAAATGCAAGAGAAAGGCTTGGCAGAACAGTTGATGCAAGTACCTGGCGATGATTGGGGTGACCTCCTTTACATCATCCATCCAACAATTGGGGTTTCTGCGGTAAGTTGAAGCATTTGAACGGATTTTACAGCGGTGATTAGTTTTCATATTGAAAGATCATTAAGAAAGAGTTTGTCGCAGTATACTTTATAGTTTTGAAGAGTACAACAATGCCTACGCTCCATCAATTGACATAATGTGTTTTTGCAGAAGTTGACACTTTCAGATGTTTTTCTGCGAAGGATTTTACAGCCAGGAGTGCGACAACAGAAGTCTCTTCAGGAGGCCTTGGAACAGCATGGTCGTTCAATTAGTGACTCTGACCTTGCGTCCGCGTCTCTGGATGCTTTGCGAAACTACATACTTTCGGCAGTTGAATCAGAGGTATGACGTACTTATAGTCATGGCATATGATATCTCTTAAATTGAGGCTACGGTATTTAATTATTATGTACCACAGGAAGGGGAGCACGTTTTGTCTAACGTGGTACTACTTGCCTCAGAGTTGTGGAGACAGCCGTGCACATATTCTTCACGGATGGATGAGCTTCAGTAATGAGTACCTGAAGGCATGGACACGAAATAGCAAGCCTTTTGCTTTTGTGGTGGATGCTAGTAATAACAGCATTGGATTGATACGGAGATCCTCAGTTGCAACCGTGAGATCTCTGACTGATCTGGAAAAGTTCCCTCCAGGTTAGTGCTCTATTCATTGTGTTTTTAAATGTTTGGCTATAAGTTAGTTCTCTAGTGGTGCACCTCTGGGTTCCCCTCTAGATTCAAACCAGATCAATCTTTCCATTTTTCTTTACAACCAAATCAAATTGTACCAGCCAACAGTAATTCTTTGGTCTAAATACTTGTCTGATGGAAATTGCAGGGAAAGGGCATATCAGGAACCGAGCGACATTACCAGATGATTGGAAGAATCTTAACAGGAATGAGCAAAATGTTTTAGTGGAGCTCATTAGCTGTGCTGAACTCGTGGCGGATCACTTGGGTCGAGTAGCAATGGGCGTACTTTATGAGTCTCTTCTGCGGCCCATGGAGCACCCCATTCCGGCCCTTTTGGCATCTCTTGCTCGTATTTTGGATGTTGGTTTTAATTCTAGTCGTGTGACTGAAGAAACTGGACACATGGGAGTGGATGATATCCGTACCAAAGAGCAAGAACAACACCAGAGGCAACGGGTATTTGCATTTCATGTAGCTCACGCTTTACAGGCTCTTCAGAGCAAGGCAGGTGGTTGGTGCAATGTTTTTCAAATCATTTCGAAGTATGCTGGCTTGCTTTTGTTGCAAGGAAAACCCGTGAGCTCTGCAACTGGGAGCACCAGAGGATCTCACTGTAGTCTACCTAAGAAGTTGCTATCACAGTCAACTTCTCAAATTGCGTGGGCTCACTTCAAGTCTGCTCGCAATCTGTTTCTGCTGCTGATCTATTGTGCCAAAGTTGGCATTCAGGTCTGTTTGATCGCTCTACCGTCTAGTTTGTCAGATTATTAACTTCGAGAAAGCAGTCAGAATTTGGGAATGAGCTGGTGGTGTTGACGTGCAGCTGTGCTTTTGGAAAAAGAAAGTATGATACTCCCGATGATTGTATTTTGCGAATTTGATCTTTCGTCTCGAGAGTTTTGAATGTCAAGATAATTCTTTTGCACTACTTGTTATAGTCATATATTTACTAGATAAATTTTTCCTCATGTATCTAGGTGGGACTTACTTCAAGTCAAGTTTCCTCCTTGAAGTCACACCTGATCCCGGAGATTCAGGAGGTAACGACTGCCAGTTTGCTAGTTCACTGGTTGACAGTCACATTTGCAGAAGTACCGCCGTCTGAAGATTTTAGCTCCCAGCTGTCTTCTTTACGACTTGGTAAGTATTGTGTGAATATCGATTCAGATTAGTTGAATATATTTAAACAGAAGGATTCCATTTGGAAAGCTCTTTGATTTTCAATTCCTAACTTGGGCCCCTTGCATGCGCCCAGATGGTACGAGTAGCAGGGTTGGAAGCGGCCGCATTGGCTCTGGTGACTTGACTTTAGGTGAACTGCTTGTATCTGCTTTTTTGGAGTCAAGTACTCTGGGCCCAAGTCTGCCTGAGGGAGCTTTACCGAATCAGGATAAGCTTCTTGGACACTCTTGGCAATTTGTTAACTGGATTTTGTCGGGAGAAAATGGGAACTCTTCACAAGGCTTTTCTGGACGCGCCATATCACTTTCAAACATTCTATTGCAGCATGGCCAATACAGCAGCCTTGAGGTAACATCTATTTGGAACTTTGTTGAAGTGTCATTCTGTTTATACAATTTATACAACAAATTAATTAGATACCGGAAGTGGCTTTGTAGTGGAGCAGGCTGGTACAAGTGATGTTGACATAGCTGTGTGTGATTGTGTTTGGATGTTCAGAGGTTTTTGACGACAGTAGAGCAGTTTTCTTCCCAACAAAAGCTTGCAGAAGGTGTAAGAACAACGGATGGGCTTTGGAGTGCACGCTTGCATCTGCTGGGGTTTTGCCTACTCGCACGAGCACGTACTGGACTGAAGAATACCGGGAAAGAAAGTCGGGTTGGGGAGGCTATCCGCTGTTTTTTCAGGTTGAAAGCACTGTTTCATCTGGAAGAGAGGCAGATTGTGTTTTATTTTCTTCAAGTCCCTGCTCATTATGGGATCCGAGTTGTTTTTTCTCGTAAGATTCATTATCCATGTTGTTAGAGGTTTTGAGCTAGGCATTTACCATCGTGTGTCTGTATGTCCAAGCAGAGCTGCATCAGGTTTGGGGGAGGCAAGCAAAGATCTGCAGTCTCTTTTTGTGGGGACTGGCTATCAGCAGACCATTCCAGGCATGGATTTTCACCTAATGTTTTTTCATTGCTTGCTCTGGCTAGCTGAGACTTTCTCAAGTCTGACTTGCTGCTCTTGTTATGTAGCAGGAATCGGGGCAGCAGCTTCATGGAGGTTGTACTATTATGAGTGGGTGATGCAAATATTTGAGCAGTATAATTTAAGTGAAGGCGCCTGCCAATTTGCACATGCAGCACTGGAACAGGTTGACGAGGCTGTCGGAAGTCAAGCACTTGAAAGTGTTGAAAACCCTTCTTCAAGCACTTTAGTGGCGGCTATCAAGGGGCGTTTGTGGGCTAATGTTTTCAAATTCTCACTGGACTTGGATCTTTATGGTGATGCCTACTGTGCTATTATTTCCAATCCTGACGAGGAGAGCAAGTTTATTTGCCTTCGAAGATTTATCTTTGTGTTATGTGAGCGCAAAGTCACTCAGGTACGTCAATAATGTCTCCCTTTATCGTGCTCCATCATGTGGCAGAACTCCGTATCTACAAAAACATTTCAGCTATACTATTCCTTACTACGAGCCTACCCTTTTCAGACACTTTCAATAACCGGAGTTTCTTGTGGTCCGTATTGCATTTTGACTTTGTTGTAAGTTGCAGGTTCTCTGCGGCCAGGAGTTGCCATATGCTGGACTTCTTGAAAAGGTTGATCAAGAGCTACTGTGGAAGGTTGTTCTTCAGTCTAACTCCTTGCTTAATGTTTTCGTTTATTATACAAATCTTAGTAAGATGGCAATTTGGATAGTCCATGACATAGCGGTAGGCACATAAATAGATCCACCTGAGCTGTTTCATATATATTGCAGATGAATAAGAATGTCTACTACATTATTTTTTTGCAGGCTGAGAATTCAGATATTAGTGCGAAGCCAAGTCCATACAAGCTGTTATATGGTCTCCACATGCAACGGCACAACTGGCGCAGAGCAGCTGCTTGCATGTATCGGTACGCCGTGCGAGTGAGAGAGGAGTTACGCACACTCAACTTACAGGAAGAAATGCACGGTATTTTGGCAGCTATTAATGCATTGCAACTGGTGGATCCCACAAATGCATGGTTTGACCTTCCATCTCGGCCTGCTGAATTTCCAACCCCCTCTAAGCGACAGCGTCTTACAGCTGCACATTCAGGTGAAGTTATTCCTCCAGAAGAGTTAGACTATCGGGGACTTTGAGAAATTAAATTTTATGTAGAGTTTGGATATTGTGTGAGTAATTTGGGCAACTTTGGAATGAGGATATAGCGCTTTATCACAAGTTTTCAATCTGGTCATCAGGAATACTGACATGCCTTTGTGACTTCTTTTGTATCAGTTTCGAGTTTAACAGAGAAAAAAAGTGAAAGGAAAGCATTCCGAGCTATTGACCTTGAAGATCTTGAGAAAGACTACGCTCTCACAAAAGCCAGGATGCAGCTTTCTCATTCTGATGTGAAGCATTTGGTCGTTGGTGAGTTCAAATCAAACGCATCTCTTTAGATCAATGAGTGAAAGATGTCATTTTAATCTGGATACAAACCACGGGGGATTCTCTGAAATCCTATCGGATGGTTTTCGTATGTTCTTTCATGTGATTTGTTTCACCGTTTACAACAATTCTACGATTGCATGAAGGAAAGGAATTTAAGATAAGTGTGGATTCTGTAAGTTCTGTAAATTCTGAGTAAGTATTAACCGTACAACTATAGGGTTTGAGCTGTCTGAGACCAATGCAAAAGAGTATAGTTCACGTGAGAGTTGCTGATGTGCTCTCCATTCATGTAATCATTCTTTGTACAGGCGGCAGTGCAACACCAGAGGAGGTTGTGTGGTCACTTATTCAATGTCGGTTATATGAAACAGCTTTCTCGGTTCTCTTTCTGTTTTGGAAGGATTCCGTACTCAAAAGGTTTGTAACTTTTTTTTGCTTATCTGTCATTCCTCTATGTTTGGATATTTCTGCATTAAAACATTTGGAATTTTGCGAATGACATAATTTGAGCCTTTTGAAAATTTAACTGTGCAACACAGGGAGCTGGAGAAAATTATGGATGTCATGGCACGGAATTGCTGTTTACTTCAAATTCAAGAAGCTACACCCAGTAATTTACTGTGAGTGAATGTGGACCTTGTCCTGGCAAATGTTGAGTTGCTAATAAATTTACCAATGTCTTGACTCGGGCAGTTTAGGAGCAGCTTCTGTTTTCCGTGTCTTTAACGGCTTTTTGAGGTTTTCTGTTGACAAATTTGCAGGACGAGAGGAGAGCCTGTTACCAGATTGCTACTCACGTCCGGTTCACTTTTGGAGGATTCGGAGGAAATGAATGACAAGAACGGAGATGATGAAACAGGGTCAAAGCTGCCACCAGCTGGAACTGCTCGAACTGCCTGGCAAGCTCTTCAGCAGTATTTGGTAGGTTCTGACCTTTTTTTATAAATCTTATGCAACAACATTCCAGTTTTTGCATAGACTGTCAAGTAAGATTTTTAATTCTTATTTTTTTATTTCAGGAAAAGTACCGAAGTTTGCATCCACGCCTACCAGTGATAGTCGCGGAGTCGATTCTTAACGTGGATAGGCACATGGAACTTCCCCTCTGGCTTGTAAACATATTCAAGGCAAGTTACCATTCGTACATTCACCTTCCTATTGTGAGAATGCCCATGGCATAGATTGGTTTCTGATATTGATCGAGTTTGCAGGGTGGAAAGGATGCCGGTGCTGCAGGCATGGCAGGCCTTGGTGCTGATCCTGCTGCGTTGTTGCGCATTTATTTAGACTTTGACCGCCTTGCTGAAGCGACTGCACTCGTCTTGGATTATATTAGAGCATGGAGTAGTCTGGTAAGGGCCCGATCATCGACTTCCATATTGAATATTGTAGCTCGTACCTGAATTTTGTTACCTTTGAAGCTGGTAGGTTGCAAAATGCAAGAGATCCCTGCTACATATGACACAGATTATTCTAAAGGAGTGCAAAAGTGCTGCCTGCCGTCTGTAGTTGATGAAGGACAAGTGTAATGACGCATTACATCTTTTCATGGTTGCAGAAGCCTGCAGACGTAATAAAGCGGAAGCACATGTGTGCGGTTTGGTTCCCTTATACGCTACTAGACAGATTGCAAAACTGTCTATCAAAGTCATCCGACTTGGCAGTGCGTGATAAGCTCCAAGACTCCTTGAAGAGTGCCTTGCAGAATCATTTCAAGCAGGTAGAGCCCAAATGACTCCTATCGATGTTTGCAGATTTTATACCATTTAGGAATGGTTTTGACTGTTGTCTTATGGATTTAAAATGTGCTCTCTGCTGTGCAGGTCAAGGTGGATTCTGATGATGTAAAAGCTTCGATGTAAGTTCAATGCCGACGGAATCAGTTGATATAGGTATGGCAAACATGGTACCATGTGTATAGTACAGTGGCTCTAGATATACTGTGCTTTGGAACTCCCCAACTCTCGTTCAAAAATCGAGATGACGCTGTAGCATCCCTCAGGAGATGCACTTTTTGTAGCATAGCAGATTAGGGATAATTTTGTAGTATTTTCGATAGACTGGATGTGAAAGAGAACTTATTGAGCATGCCTTTCGAATCATCAGCTTCTCATCTTGCAAATTTGCAAAAGAGAACCTAGGAATGCTGATGATTGGATTACAAGGTGGCAAATACTAGTTTACAGCATCTTGGTGAAATTACCGGGTTACCTTCCAAAATCCACGCGTGCTTGACACGAACAGTTGTCGACGATTTGATCAGTTGACCCTGGACGTGACTGTTTTCACTGTTCTATGTGTACTTGTGGGCTTCAGTTTCATCAGTGGAATTCACTTTGGACATTTGTGAAAATTCACTTCATATTTCTATGCAAGTATGACAAGAGGATGAGACCTCAAAGACTTGGTCCTCATTATTGTTTGGTGCCTATTATTAGGAATGAGACAGCCATGGCTTAGTCATGGTTCGAGAAGATCATTGCAGTGTCATTTTCTTCATAACCCTGTAATGTTGCTGTGACAAGAGATGACAGAATCCTCCTATGTTCATCCTGGCTTGGAATTTTGTGTGAAAAGGGGAGGTGTTGCACAGTAGTTTTACCTTCAATGTGTGCTTTGGATTTGTTTTAGGCAAATGCTTCACACCAGAAAGGATAAGGATGATTCCCACAATGACCAACTCAGCATTCCAAGGTTAACCCCTAAACGTCTAAAGTCTTCTCCAAAAGTCACAATTTGAAAAAAATCATCATGAAGTACTATTTTGAAGAATATTTTGGGATTCATATACAAATAGAAGTTGTAGATTTTGAGTTCCAAATTTCATCTGTACAGTTAGATTCACAAATGCTATCACCAATATTTTTTTATAAATTTTGATAGGAAAATTTCAAAATTCCTTCTAAATTCATTTACAAGCAAAATATTATCATTTTTTGGATGCAATTTGTTGGAATGGATTTGAAATGAGTTTCTTTTCACATAGTGATTTTTGAAATTTTTGTATTCTTTAAATATATATCCTCATTTTTGCAAATCTGGTTTTGAACTAAAGTCAATGCTATTTGGGCTTGGTCAACCACTTGACATACTTTCACATTTATAATTTTAGAAAAATATGTACTCTAGTAACACCAAATCCAACCATTAGATAGGACAACAACTTGATAAAGTATCTCCACAAATTAGTATGACTTTCATCCAAGCAATAATGAGGATGAAACTTTAGATTCAATCTGTTAATTAGTCATCTAGAAATTGGACATTGGAATGCTTTAGTATTAACCCTAGTTTAGAACCTTTTAATAGCAAATTTTTTTATCTATACAAAATTAAGCCTCCATACAATCAAGTACCTTACATGAAGGTCAAATTTGGCATAAATTAAGTCATTTTAGTAAAAAAGTGCCACATGTAATCTTATGAATGGTATGAGGTGAGGTAGACCCCTAAGATTCTGATATGCTACATTTAACTATATTTGAACTTTGGAAGGAATTTTAGACTTTTTTGGAAGATCACTCTAGATGAATACTACATAATTGGGTGAGGTCAGTGCGCAATGACTATAAAAGTATGAAGGAAAATATTTCATATTTGAACAATGAAACATGAGGACAATGTTTAATTGCATACAATTAGCAAGTAATTAAGTAAACAATTGGAATTTCCGTGATGATTGCAGAGGAAGTCCTTAGTTCTATGTAAGCAATGAGACTTCATATTCTTACATCTCCATGTGATTGGCTAAGTCCTCCACATTCATCATAAAGCAATGAGACTTCATATTCTTACATCTCCATGTGATTGGCTAAGTCCTCCACATTCATCATAAAGCAATGAGACTTCATATTCTTACATCTCCATGTGATTGGCTAAGTCCTCCACATTCATCATAAAGCAATGAGACTTCATATTCTTACATCTCCATGTGATTGGCTAAGTCCTCCACATTCATCATAAAGCAATGAGACTTCATATTCTTACATCTCCACATGATTGGCTAATTCCAACTTTGAACTTACGAATTGTAGATTTGGAGATGTTTTGATGTCATCCCCTCAATATTACACATTCATTTGACAATTTCAACATTGAACTTGTGAATTGAAGATCTAGAGATGCTCTAATGTCATCCCCTCAACATCATACACACTAACAGTTGGGTAATAAAGAAAGGTGGGGGCAACACCATTTATTCATTTAGATACATGAAATAATAGGCATGTGCCATCAAATACTAAGAAAGCATTGTTTGCAATTTCGAAGGTAGTTTACTTTAAATATGTTGGCCGATTTTCCCTTACATATACAACTGGGTCAATTATTGAATTATGCTCTCGGTTTAGAGGTCCACATCGATGAATACAATTGAGCGATTCCTAACCAAGTTACACACCATTGTCTTACTAAAGAGATACGAGAAGAGATCCTTTCTATTGGGATACTTCTCCAAACTACCCAATAATTCACTTCCTTTAATAAATAAAATAGCATTGCAATAAAATTCTACAAAAGTATCCATCTAAGGAACTTCTCCAATTTTGAAGTGGTCATGTTCAAGCAGACACCAACGAAAGTCTTAGACAACATCAATCCAATAAAATCTTTGAAGGCCTCAATGTATTTGTTCTATCAAAAATCGACATTTGCATCTTCAATGCATAAGACACATGTCAGGACCACGATTACCACCCTTTGCGAAGATCCATGTCCATACAATCAATTGTAAACGGACGACTTCCAATCAGTTGGAACGCTACCGCTGTGGATTATCCATTGCAATTGATCAAAAGGATCCTTTGCATAGAGAACATGGCAGTTACTCCAGACATTTAGTACTTTGCAATACAAAACCTGAAATATCCACTTGCAATGCCAACCCAAAAGAGCACATTACCAATAAAGTTTTCTTACTTTTGTAATCCAATATCAGATATTGCGATATTATAGATTAATATACATCATCAGTCTTGTCTAATATTTCTAATTCTGCCTATGCAATTGAGCAATGTACGCCGCTTTAATTGCCAAATTAAACAAAATTAACACAAATATGACAATAACACCGTATGAAATAAGAGTGTATTTACAAAAGGAAGTTTTTACAAAAGTACATTTACAAAAATTAGAATGATACAACATGTCAAAGTCACTACATGGCTGCACCCTATCCTATCTACAGTACTAGTTTGGCCAGGGATAAAGGTTTTGGCTCAAAATAAAGCATCTGGAGTGCTCTAGGTAAAAGCCCTCTCACAATACATAGTCTTAACACTTTATATCCTTCAGAATCTTAAATACTTCACTACTCAGCAGATCCATGGGATGGCAGCCCCTGCAAAGTGGGTTGGCCTTAACATAATCCGTGACAACATTGTTGGACATAAAAAGACCTTCCAGCCAAGGCCACAGACTTTCTGACAAGAAATTGTTGCCGTCCTTACCAAAATAGGTTGGCAGGTGAATAACGTTGTTTACATGGTTCAATAAGTTTTTAATCGGACTATCATCAACCACGAGAACATCTTGTACAAACATAACTTTGCCAATTTGAATCAAAGTTGTCAAATCCTTCAAATATGTTGGCTTATTTGGATTAGCTAGGTCTCTATACAAGGACTGAGTGCACGCTAATTGGGAAAGATATGGGACATCATCCGGACGAAAAGTAGTAACCGCCAGTATCCTTTCTAGTATAAGCCACATGTTGTGCCCTTGCATATTGCTCCAGAATACTATGCGTGTCTTAGAATAGAACCAGTTAAGGAATTTTCTGAGACCTGGTCTCCGTATAAATCTAGGCTTTTCGTTTTTACGAGTACGGTAAATAAGAAGTTTGTTGAAGTCCAAAACCACAACATATTGCTTTGTAGGTACCTAACATGGTTCCAGACTGGCCTCCTTTTCTTCTTCAACTACACTGGCCTTCTCTACCATCAACCCAATCTCCTCCACCAATGAAGCCACGTTCTCTTTGTCCACCACACTGGCCTCCTTCTCTTCTTCAACAACACTGGCCTTCTCTACAGTTAGCCTAGTTTCCTCCACCAAATTGTCCCACTTCTCTTCTTCTACCAATGCCGCTTCCTTCACCACCAGGGTTGTACACTACGACACTACGATAGACAGACGTCACACGACATCTAGTAGAGTCCACGCGATGTCATGAAAAGTCAAATTTACCTTTGACTTTATATAAAATTACCCCCGTGTAACTAGATGCCATGTGGCGTCTACATGGCAAACTCAAGGGGCGCATATGGGAACTAGGAGACTGCATGTAGGGGCGACTACATGTAGGGGCAACCTCTTGTAGGGGCGACTGCATGTAGGAGCGACTTCTTGTAGGGGCGACCTCTTGTAGGATGATTTGTATTGCAATTCAAAACTGCTATTTCTGTTGCATTCATCCAAGAAAATAGAAAAAATATTTTACTACAAGATCCTACAATTACATTTGTCTATAAATGTTTTTCATAAAGAATTTGGTGCTTGTAAATGCAAGGGCAGTTTGGGAGCAGTTTTGGTGAAAACATATTCTTTGACATTTAGGGATTAAAGCGGCTCCGTGCACTCTCCCCCTCATTGTATTTGAAGCAAAAAATGATGAAAACATCAAATTGGCTTCTAGTCGCATTTTTGGGAAAGCCATTGTCAAGTCCCACAAAGTAATATAAAACATGCCAGTCCTAGAGTTGGTGTACTAACTCCAACTTCCTTTTGTACAAATGAGCCACAATTTTGTGAAATCCCTTAGCATCCATCATAAGGATGGCTGGAGCCTAAACTAAAGTGCACTTCTTGTCCACGTTTTCCAATGCATCAAAAACACGTCGGAGATTCCGGTCCTCCAAAATCTTTGCCTGCGGTCCGCTAGCTGTGGCCTCGAATAAGTACTAGATGTACAAGTGTTTCTTCCCCTTGCCAAGCAATGACATCTTGTATTCTTGTTGCAGGGTCAAAGTGAGGTATTAGGAGCCAACGACAACCGTGTAAAGGGTCCTTTGGGGACTCCTTTTGAAATTTCAATGGAATGTTTTATTTAAAAACTTCATCAATTTCATCAAAACTAGTTCTAAAAATTATTCGAAGTTGTCAACAATGACATATTCTATTCAAAATATCATTACTTTCAATGGAAAAGTTTCTATGTAGTCTAATTTCGAATTCAACAAAGGAGTAAAAAGCACTGGTCACAGCCTTAATTTTGTACTTAATTAAGATGAAATGATGACATCATAGATTATGTAATAGTCAATCATGACACCATAACATTTATGAAACATGAGGCATCTTTATTTTGGAGAAATCAAATAAACTTTGAGCTACACATCAATAATGGTCTAAAAAAAAGAGTGGTTACGGAGAAATTGGCTCCTATTACCTCATTTGGACCCTGCATCAATATTCCATTGATGTTCCACACATTGTCGTCCATTACTTTTGACAAGTACTTCTCTATGAAACCCTTCTCCATCGCCTCCGCTACCGCTACTTGGGTTTTTGCCTTGATGAATGCTTCCCACATTTCATGCACGGATTTCGGATAGTCTACGGGGTCCCAAGTCTTGTTTAAACCCTTTACTTGACAATCAAGATAATTCTTGCCTACTTTTGTTGCCAAGGCTCTGTCAACCTAGAGTTGTAATTCTAGACAGCCAAATTTCATCTCAGTTGCGAAGTCAACCCATTCAAAGTCCGGATATTGAATATACTCAGGTTTCTTACTTGGAAGATTATAACCCCGGTAGTGGAGCATCATTTTGTTCTTCATAGCGCGGATGTATTGTTCATTGGTCCCCGCCTAGGCTAGATTCACCAATAAAAGGCCACCACCTTTCCGTTTAGCCTTCGAGTTTTTCACGCATATCTCTTGTGACTACACCCGTTCCGCCAGAAAGTTTACATCCTCTATTCTGAACCCATAGAGAGTCTTGAAGTCATTGAGTGTAAGAGACTTTCGCACTCCCTTCGCTAGATCGGGTAGTTTTTCCTTGTTGCCTGGCAATATGTATTGCAAGTACTCTTGTTCTATCCTTATCCACTTCTCTACATCAACATCATCCTCTAAAAACAACAATGGAATTTTTTTTATTGGCCTTCAGTCACCTTCACCGAGGTGAAGGTGGTTGAGATCAATAGAAAGAACTCCTAAAATCAAAGTGATTCAGTGTTAGTGTCAAATCCTTGTTTGTGATGAGCATTTATAAAAACTCACAAAAACTGCTAGAGTAATGCTGATGACCTGAACAAACATGGGAGCCACTAAGGATTGAAGCCCACGATAAGGAGCAAAGAGGACCATCTAGATCATTTAGATGATATAAACATTGATTTATAATTAATCATTATAGTGGACCCAACGACATGTTCATCTGGAGTGATCTAGATGTTAGGAACATCTTATGCATTTCAACAACAATGCACAATTTAACTACTTTTGGACTTTGGAGGGAATTTTGGACTTTATCCATCTGGAGATCTCCAGATGTCATAGATCTCTTAAGATCTAAATTTGTTGTGTATTTTCAATCCAAAATCTATATCATTCCTAGATTTATAACACCTATAGGAGTCAAAATCTACAATTGTCAAAGAATCTTTTACTAATTCTAGACACTCCAAAAGTCCAAAAGTAGTTAAATGTGGCATACATACTCTATTGAGCATATGGTAATACAAATGGACAAACGTACATTATAAGTAGTCAAACTCTTTGACTTCCAACAAGATTCAACAAAAAAATGGCAATGTAATAATTCCCTTACATCATTCCATATATATATAAGCATGACAAGATGTGTGTAGGGATTTTTTATTTCATTTAACATGGATAATGAAAAATATAATTTATACTAAAGTGATGAAGCTGTTTAACCCTTGGAACATGGATGAACCCTCCAATTTTGGATGAAAATCCTTTTATTAATCCAATAATATATATATTCATTCAAGAAAAGAGCAATACCATCCAAATATTTTGTAGCAATTTAACTATTTCATCTCTTGAAATAGATGGAAAATATCTCCAAATATTCCTTCAACAAATGTTAATTCTCTTTTGAGTAAATTCTTGTTCAAAACAAAAACCGTGATGTCAAGTTATAATACAAAGAAGTTACACAGAGTTCTATACTCTAAATCCCAACCTAACAATTAGTTTGACCTAGTCCAAATAGCAAGATATTAAAAGAATGTTTTTCTTCTACACATCATGCATGGAAAAAAGGGTTTGTGTTGTTTTTACAAGAGATATGTATTTAAATGCTATAATCATTTCATGTAATACATGCAATTGTTGTATTATAATAAGTAAAACACTAGTAGAAATCTAACCCTAGAGCATTGTCCTTCAATATTATATGAGCACTAGCTTGTTAGTGTGCAAAAATGCTAATTTATCTAAGTCAGACAATTTGTAAAATAATTAGTATCATTGTGTTGCTTTTATTTCCTCAAAACTAAAATTTTGTAGGTGGCAATAATTGCTTACCTTCATTTGTACTATACAAGTTAATTCATTCAGAGAAAATGTTTAAATAGTGTTACAATTTGAATTGTGCAAGATCTATTTGCTACTGATTTGAAATCTTTGGATGAAACTTAAATGAAATGCACATTCTTTAAAATAGCATTAAAAATAGTGTGGATTGCTTTGTATTAAATTTATCTAAAATACTATGAAACACTCTACCAGTACAACCTCACGAATTTTGTGCATTTTTGTCATTAGTACGAGTTAGTGTTATTAGTGTAGTGTACAATGATTGAACCATAGTGGTGCGTGTTGACACTTCTCTAGACATGCAACTTCTTGTCATTCTAGAAAAATTGATTGAAAAATGTTTTGACATATACAACTCTTCTGAAAATTTTGATCAATACTATGAAAATTGTTTTAGGAATACTTCAAATTAACTTGTGTAAACTGTACACAAGTTAACCCTTGAAGGACCATTGTCTCTTCAGTGGACAAGTGGGATTTTGGGCAGGTACCTATGTGCTAAAATTTTGTCCTAATTTTTTTAAACGTTTTTAAAAGATAGAAAAGCTAATAAGATTTTTTGGAATATTATTTTTTTTCAATTAGTGCCTGGGAACAAAAGTAATGCCCAAATAAGCTCAAAACAAGGGAAGAGGGGCAACAAAAAAGAATTTTAAAATTTTGAATTCTTTTTTGAATTCTTTTTCCATATAGACTATATTTTTGTCTAGTACATGTAAAGCTTTGATTCATTCCATTTGGATTTGTTATGAGAAAGTTATGGACAATCTTGTTTTGGGGGCAATTAGAGCATCTTCTTGAAAAAAATAACTTGTAGGATTCTCTTCTGAATGTAAATTTTGAGATTTAAAAAAAAAAATAACACATGGTTCAGTTTTCTTACTAGAACAATAATTGAATCTCAATTATTCTAGAATTACTAGAACAATAATTGAATCTCAATTGTACTATTAATTTTTTACACTATTCAAAGGTTCACACTAATCTCAATTATTGTTCTAGTAATTCACACTATTCAAAGTTTTCACACTAATTGCATCTCATTTGTCAAAAATGATCAAAATCAATTGTGAAGGAATCTTGCACTATTCAAACTCTTGTACTAATTGTCTTGACTAGTGGAGCAATGAAAGAGACCCTATTTTGGCCACTATTAGTACCAATAGAATACATTTGAAAATTTGAAATGTACATAATTTCTAAACCAATGAAACATGGGTATCAAGCTTGAACATTGATGAGTTTCCACAAATATAAGCTCAAAAAAAGAATCATCCTTATTGTGAGTCAAGGAAGCCTTTGGGCACTCCACCTTTTCAAAGACATATTTTTCCTTATACTTGAGTTCTTTGCTAGATTTCCCTTAAGGTTAAATGAGAAGCTTTTGACTTGGTTAAGGATCTTCTTTCATCACTACACTAATTAAGATATAGTGATACAAATAAGGTGGCTTCTGAATTGTAGTACAAATAGAATCTCTTATCTTAAGATGAAAGTGTATATTATTATCATCTACTCAAGCAATTCAACATGCTTTAATTAAAAATCAACATTTAATACATTGTTGATTGAATATCATGAATTTTAAAGGAAAACGATTGTAAATTTATGAATTTATATGAATATTCTATTATATGCCATAATTTTTGTAAAATTATTTTTTCAAAATTATTTTTTTTGATGGAAAAAAAATCCTTCGAATTCTACTTTTAAGCATCCACCTACCACATTTCTTAACTTTAATTAACTATTCAATAGAAAATGCCAATCCATACCGTTGAGAGCAGTATGAAAGTTTTGGAGCTCAACTTTATGATGTATTCTATACCATTTCCAACATTTATGTATGCATTTAGACCATTTTAGACTACTTACATCTAAGGTAGGTGGCTCAAAAAGCGACACTTTAAGGGCTGTTAGGACTTTTTGATGTGTTTAAGAGGCACAAAAATATTTTCTCTTATTTTTCACTTGAAGAAGAATTGATGCGAAATCTAACACAAGTGGTTTCATATTTTTCGGAGCATTTATGAATTACTTATGAATTTCCAAAGAATTCTGCCATAGGTACCTATTTGTGATCCTAGGCCTTGCAAAACCCACACACTCGTGGTCTGAAAAAAGATATGGTGTGACCAAAAACAAGCAATGAAGCATTGAAAAAGTAATACTTAAGGCTCCTAAATGTGACCTTTACTAAACTGAAGCCCTAAACGCCCCAAGGAACCAATATACTTTTAAGTCCAATTCAAAGTGCTGTAACTTTTGCATCCAATTTCCAAATTCAATAAAACTTGTTGGAAAATTTGCGCTCTCTATTCTAGTTTGTGTGATAAAAAATTTAGATCAATTCAAGTTTTACTGATTTTTTGGGAGCCAATCGAAGTTCACAAGTTCAATTTGAGTTAACCAAAATGCATTTGGTGGCTGCAGCTTTGGGGGCTTCTATCTCCTTCATTCTAAGTTTGTTTTCAGTAAAATTTGTTGGGTTATGTTCTCCTTAAAGTCTAATTATTGTGGTAAGATTTTCACGTCAATTCAAGTTGTTTTGAATGTTTGAGAGCAATTCGAAGTTCTAAATCCCAACATTCTTCACTCACAGTGAACTTTGGCGGCTTATAACTTCTTCATACAAGGTCCGTTTTCAATATTTTTTGTTAGAAAAGTTCCGCCTACTAGTCTTATTTGTGCAGCTAAAATTTCATATCAATCCAAGAATTAATGAGTCACTGAGAGTCATTTTAGTAAAAGGATGTTGAACCGTAAATGTGTTTCTTGCAAAAATGAAGTGGACACTTGTCTTGTATCCACTCTTAGTTCGAAGTCGACCCACTTTGGCTCTTATTACACCATATCTAAAGTATAAACCAACATCTAACAAACCTTATTAAGCTCTCACATCATCCAAAGTCCATTCCACAACCGCTTAGTGTCCATTTTAGAGCCTCTTGCAGGGATGGTTCCAAGAAGTGGGTTTGAATTCGAGCCACCTACCTTACACATTTTCGAAATTGATTTATAGTTCTTTGGCCACTTCTACCTCATGACCAAAAAATCATTGCAACTACATACCTCGGTTGGGATGGTTGCGGCCCTTGGCACCAATGAGGCAACCTCACCTAATTTTGACCCCTTTCTAAAACCACCCCCTCAAGATTCTTACCTAAAATGTATTCCCATATTTATGAGAATCTAGGGTCGATTTCCCAAATACCTATTTTTAGCACTTTGAAAACTTCGTAGTTTATTCCTACAATGTCCAAAAAATATATTCTAAGAAAATTTGGAATCTCCTTTTGATTGCCAACAAACTTCTATAACAATTTATTCAATATAATAATAGGAACCATGTTGAATTGTTTATTCAATTGGTTTTAGGTGTGGTTATGTTAAGGTGACTTTATATTAGGGCCCAAGTCCAATTCTAAGTTGTCCCAATTTACAAACATAAGGCCAATTGAAATCAAGCCCAAGTGAAAAATAGGGTCAAAGATTCATGGCCACCCAAATTTTAACATTTGGATTCAAATTTTTGGCACAAAGATTGCCACATAAGCAACCATGTAATATAAAAGAAAATTGGTTCAACTTTTAATTTAAAGACTTTGGGCCTGATTGATGACCGAATTTATGAATCTAAGCCCTCCTATTGGTTGATTTGAGTGGTTTTAAACTTAGGGCCCACAATCGGTCTTTAATATAAACTCAATAGCCCTTAACGTGGGCACCTTCCAAACTACTACTTTTTGCTATTGTGCATAATTACTATTATTAAAGTGGCCATATTTTTCATATTTCCTTGTTAGCAAGTGAAAAGAGGTTCCAATGCACCAAAGAAAATGACATTTGGATATGCATGCAAAAATTATGAAGGGTCAAAGTTTTTCTTGGTATAGTAGCCAACCCATTCCCAACCACCACCACATTTCCAATCTTTAGACTACTCTCTTTTTGTAAAGTTGTCCCACAATTTGAGGAGTAGATGTGGCACATTATAATTGGTTGCAAAGGTGTCAATATCGCAACCAACAATCAACCTATGGTCAGAAATAGAAAGGTTTATATCACCATTATAGGTCAAAGAGAATCTTCCACTAAAAAATTCACAGTAATTACATTTTGTATAATAAAATTCTGGAAAAATATGCAATCCTTCCAAACTCTATTTTTTTACATGGGAAAAATTCTGCACTCAAAAAACCTACACTCCAAATATGTGTAATTACTCAAGTGGTTGGAAATGCATCTATCCCTAGAGGTTCTAAAATCGTTTCTTCCATGTAGGTACATATTGATTTTGGAGATGTACATAGAGTGATGATGACGGGGTTTTGGGTCCATGGGGTGCCCACGTAAGACAAACTCAGGGCAAACTGCCTTGGTTGGGACAGGGATGCCCTTGGCGCCAGTAGCAATTCAAATGTCCCAAACGAGTTCCCAATGAAGCCACGCCTCCGCCCCATATGCCACACGTCTTAAAGCCCTTTCCATCTTATCCTTCCCTTGCCTCTCCTCCACTTGTCCGCCATAGCCACTGCTCAGTGCTCCCAAACTCAAAATCCTTTTCAAATTGCGCCAAACATTTCTCCAAATTTCCTCCAAATTTTGCACCAAATTCCTTCTCCCCTTGCTCCCCGGTTTGGGTTCAATGGCGCAGTGTGCACTCCAGGTGCGGGCGGCAGTGGTCGCTGTGCGAGGGGAGACTCCTCATTCTGGCGCCAATGGTGGTAGCATTGGGGCTTCAAAGTTGGCGAGCGTCTCCCAAGGGTGGCGCTCACTCAATGTGGCGCAGTTGCGAGTAGCCGCGACTTCGGGACGCGTGATGAGGGAACACAATTTGGTCGCAGGTAAGGCTCGGGGAACAATTCGGGTTGAATTTGAAGTGCTGTGGAGGTTGTGAGAATTGTTAGGGTTTGAGGGTTTGAGAGTTGCGTAAATGGTGAGGTGGTGGAATTGAATGACCAAGCGTTCTTGTTGTTCTGGTGTTCTGTGCAATTGCCGTTGTCTGCGCTCCGTTCCGGCAATTTTTAGTGAGGATTGGATGAGAACTGCAGCTGGAAGATGTGACTAGTAGAGACATTTTGAACAGGAGCCGTCTAGGGATGGGGTTGTGTACTGCTGGAGGGGGCTTGCGATTCTACATTCTTAGCGTTTTCTGTTTATGGCCATAGGCACATTGCCGTTTTCGATCGTGTGGCTTCTCAGATGTTTTAAGTGTTTTTAGGATGCGTAAATGATTTCTAAGTGTTTTAATGTGGGTCTTGTTTCCATTTTGTTCCCATTCTGTAGAGAATTTTAATCTACTGAAATATTTATTATCTGATTCTCTACCTTGGGCGTTGATTTCTGAAATCCAAGACCTAAGGTAGTGAACCATAGGAATAGGACTATGGCTGTGGAAATCTCCACTCTTCTGGATTTGGGGCATCCTTCAAGCACATTGAGTTTTCCGCCCAGAATGTCATTCTTGTGCATGAAATTCTTTTTCATGAGACCTAAATCAAGCATCGTCCGCGCTTCAGTGAAATTTCCCAATTGCTTGTTGTTAGGGATTACATTTTTTTACGTCAGTAGCTTTGTTGACTCTGCACCAAAAGGGAAGGTGACATTGCATTAGTTTGAGTAGGATCTTACTTGAAAAGCTGGCAGGCTGGAGGATACTGAAACCCCTTAGTGCTAAGTGTTCCGAAGTCTATATTCTATTCTACATGATGAACAAAGAACAAAGTGCTTCAGGGAAATGTCCAAGTAACTTCTCATTCATGCAAACTAATACTTGAATTTTTAAATGATAACTTTCCTTCGTGACCAACCAATTTGATGAAATTGAGGTAAATAGAATATTTGTAAAAAACATGCAATTATTCTCATGCATTAAACATTCAAGCATATTAACCAATATGTAGGAGTCTGCTTTCATTGGGGGATTACTTAGAGCTCACTGGAGAGATCATTCTGGGTACTACAAGAGCCAAATTCTCTTGAGATCAAATTTTTCTCACTCAATTGTATGATAATTCCTTATGTCACCATTCAAAGTGAGAGATTGCAGCCCACTATTGAAATCCCATTTCCATTCAAACATTAGTGGTCACAGACATTTAGCCAAACCATGCTTACACCTATCTTGAAGTCCTACGAAATGTATTGGAAGAGATGAGTTGGTGTTGGCAGCACGTGTCAGGAGACGGGATCAGGTCCCTAATGTTTTTAGTATCCTCTCTCTTAGTTTACACAAATTGACGCTGATTCTCATCATGCTCAGTCTCAGCTCAATATGAAAAGATGATATGGTAGGGATTCGCATTTTTGAAGTTCCCGATGGAGAGAGTAACGGTGTCCATTTTATAAGATTTTGTTTTTTGCGTCGCAGTGAGGGCTGCTGAAGAACCGAATGTAGAGGGAGACGACAGTAGTGGATTTGGATTGGGTGGCAGAGGGTCCTTTTTCGGGTTTGGGCGTTTTCAAGAGCTTCAAGTGGGTCGGCTTGCTATGATCGGCTGGACGGTAGTCTACTCACCCTTTTTAAAGTTCACGTTATTTCATGTTTACTTAACTGTTTTGCTTTCCATTATTGCGGATGGATCTGCCCCGGTCTTTTCGATAAGTAAATGAGATTCAAATTCTGCTATCCTCATGAGTTGACAGTGTACTTGGTAACTTGTGCTGAGCGAGAAACATGCTCGATCAACTTCTCTATATAAAAAGATTGCTAGTCTACGATAAAATCATGGTACATTACGCACCTGTAAGAAGGAATTTGGTTCTCTCACTTTGGGAAGATGCAGGGTTTGACTCCATAGTTAATGGGTCAAAGATTCATGGTTTATATTGACCAAATGTGAAAGATATATTTTGGGAGGGAACAAATTTTACATCACCAGAATGAGCGAAGAACTTCCATGCGATGATTAAAAAATAATTGAAATTGTACAATACAAAGTCTTCATATTATCTACTCAAACCTGCTTAAAAGACAGATGTGATGCCCAATGTTAGCCTTTTGCTCCTTTCGGAGTTAATGTATGAGTCTCAACTTTCAACCAGGTCTTGCAAGACAATACTTCACCATTGAGGGGGCATCAAGCCCACCATAGTATTGTTTTGCCTTGCTCGTGGTCAGCAAGAGGTGCTAGATTCACGTTTAAATAGAGTGAGAGTGGTGTTAGTCTTTTTCCGAAAGAGAGTTCACATTGCACCTGAGCTAAATTCATGTTTAAATTTTCTTGAGTGGTGTGTTCTTTGCTACCTTGGGCTTTTACCGTAAGAGAGGTAGAGCCACCTCAGGTACATGGTTTATTTTGTTTAGTGTACAATGCACAATTGTGAAACATTAGGTACAACATTAATTAATGTACCTGTTGATATATAACATTTACTGCGCTTTGAATCTTGAGTTGGACGCTTGGTGATCGGCCACATGAGTGACTAATCGCTGAGAAGCTTCTTGATGTGTCTGTAATCCTTTCAAGTTGCCATTTTTGGTAGTTCTTTATCCCAGAAGCTATGTAGAAATTGTTTGACTCTCTAGATCTGGTGCTGATAGTGACTGGCGTGGCTCTTTTGGACAGGCTGCTGTTGTCATGGAGGTGATAACTGGCAAGGGTGTACTCGGGCAACTAGGAATCAACCCCACGACTGTGAAGGGACCTTTCCTTGCAGGTTTTCTATTTCTTTTGATCGGTGGTCTTCTTGGTGGTTACGTTGTCATCAACAACCCCCCAGACGTCAGCAAGGCCCCTCCCAATGAAGGCGATGGGTTGCCCCGAAATCCTCTCCAAACCTACGATGCCAAAACCTTAGACCCTCTCACAACGTACACCCGAGGTGGAGTAGTGGACCGACCCAGTGGACAGGTAGATTTCTTAATAATAAAAAGTATATAATTGATTTTCCATTGGATTGATCAATCCCTGTTTTCGTGTTCACTTACTCAGTGTTTCACGGGTGACACTGTATTTAATTTAAGCAATGTTTTTTTTCCGGTTTCTGTGCAGAAGGGCAAGGAGCCATATGTGTCTGACCTGGATCTTCCTCCAAAGAAGTAAAACAAGCAAGCAAGCATGAACTACGGTAGTCGAAATCCCACAGTTCGAATGCATGTAACATATTGTTAGAGTGTTATGCTGCAAGGGATTAGACTTGCAATTTTTTCGTCTCAAGTGCAGTGTTTATTGTTCACGAAGTTGTCTAGTGTATGTTGTATTTTGTGCTGTAGGTGATAGAATAGGAACCTCTCCATGGCTTACTTCTTTCTGTACAAGTTGTTGATAATTGGACATCAAGTTGAATGTTTTGGGGAAGAGTGTAATGTTTAGGGATTAATTACGTGGTCACCAATGAAGTGATTGATCATCACCCAACAGAACCGCGTAACTTAACTTTGAGCAAGCATAACTTATGCGAAGTCATGAAAAGCCTCGACTCTCTTGTAACCCCTACAGCTCCTAAGTTGCATCCAAAAACTAAACTGGATGTGTTTTCGCAAGGGTGGGAGGTAAGCCTCTATTTAGGAAGAAGGAAGAAGAATGTGATTAGATTGCGTGCAATCATGACTTGTTGTCATTGCAAATGAAATTATGAGTTGGTTAAAAATTCAAATATGATTTTCAGATTAGAAGCAAACTAAGAACCAGAGAGACGATGACTTTCAAGACTTTTAGGACAGCCTTATCATTTGCATGAGAGTTTAAATCAATTTTTGTTGTTTTTGTCTTTGTCTCTTAACTTTTAGATTTTTTGAGAATTTGTAAGGATTTGTTAAAATTGGTTCAATTGTAATAATGTGGTTAGAATTGGGTGTATGTATTGCAACTAAAGCCACACTTAATTGTAACCTTGTTGCAGAATTTTTTTACATCCTCATTTAAAAATGTACTCATTGATAGAATAAGAAAATAATTAGTAATGAGTATAATTTAAATTCATCTCCAAGATGTGAAAAAACATTAATCCCTAAATGCCCAAGACCTTTTTTGAACTTCTAGGAATTTGCTCAAAAATGAACAAAAAGACAACATTTTGATAAGTTGTATCAGTTTTTTTGGAATTGTAATTGTACAAATTCAAATTTAACATGTTAGAAATCACATAGGAAAAGTAAAAACAACAATATCACTTGTAAATTGAAAGATTATAATGTTTGATCACTAGGGTGTTAGAATTGTGAAAGTGATTTGAAGCTTTTCAATCCTCTTTTCACATGTCAAGTCTAAAAAATTGGTAGTCCAAAAATATAAGGTTGAAGGGCACAACATGCACAATCCTAGTCAATTTATGACTTTTGAAAATTTACTCTACAATTTTTTTAAATGAATTTCTAATGTGATTTTTTTTGTAGGATCTACTGTAGTGTATTTGAGGCCCATTTCCAAGAGCCCTCAACACTATAGAAAGTCAAGATTGCAATGAACATCCTTGCACAAAATCTTGAATAGAAAAATCATCATCGATCATTTTCAAAATTGGATTTTTGATGCTAAAACTAGACTTCAAAAGATAACTTTTCAGAAATACAACTACTAAAAATAGTAAATTGAGTACACTTTATTTAACTTCAAAGTATTGTCTACACCAGAATTTGGTGCCTCGCATTTAGGGGTTAACAGCAGATTACCTTAGAATCAGTCCACCCTCCATGTGGCAGACTTACAGCCATCCCTCCCAAACCCGTGCGGCCCCACCCCCCAAAAAGCAAAGAATATGATGCTGTACTCCCACGGTTACCAGTCCACGACAGCCATGGGCCCCATTTGTTTGTGGTCTTGGGTGTCGACTTCGTCTCGCACCTTCCCTACGATCCATCATTCCCAGCTCCATCGCCACAGCTCCCTTCACTCGTCAAAATCATCAGCACCAGCGCTTCTCGGTTTCCACTCGCACTTCCTTTTTCCCCGTTTTTCTGAATTCCCCTTGCTTGCCTCATTCCATCCGTCTCTTTCTCGTCTCTTCTCGTACTGTGGATCGCTCGTTTTTGTACATTAGGGTTACGGGAGGTCTTAGGGATCTTGAACTCGAATGGCGTGTGGATCTTAGTTGAATTGGTCTTCTTCATTTCTATTCTGTGAAATTTTCATTTTAGATGATGTTTCGTTTTCAGCTTATCGAACGGGTTGTTAGAATGTTGGGTCTCCCCACTTTCTCGTACCATGGATCGCTCGTTTTTGTAATTTAGGGTTATGGGAGGTCACGGGGATCTTGAATTTGAATGGCGTGGGTATCTTTGTTAAATTGATCTTCATTTCTATTCTGTGAAATTTGGAATTGGAGGACATGGGGATCTTGAACTCGAATGGCGTGTGAAATTTTAGTTCAATTGGTCTTCATATCTATTTTGTGAAATTTCGTTTGGGGGGATATTTCGTTTTCAGCTTATCGAACGGTTTGTTGGAATGTTGGGCAGGGTGAAGGATCATGGCGGCGATGAGAGCGTTCTGGAACAGTCCCGTGGGACCGAAGACCACGCACTTCTGGGGCCCAGTGGCGAATTGGGGTTTCGTAGTTGCGGTAATGTTCGGAAATTGATTGAAATGGTGGATTGATTGACTCTCATTTTGGAAATGCGGACAGGATGGTAGAGTTTGTGAATTTTAGGGTTGGTGGAGAATGAACGCAATTATGAATGCTCAGCTATGTTGTTAATATAAGCGGTCTTCATTTGGTCATACATTGGAGTTATTAACGTGGAATGTCTAGTCTTTGTGAGATTTCTTCAATGGCTTGATTTGAAGGATTCGAATTGACCAGAATTGTATCTACACCTTATGTTTACATTAGTTTGAATGTCACTGGTCTCTTTTTAAGTTGATCACAAGGTTCAGTTAAAGTGTGCGTTTGACATACAAGGACAATTATGTGTCCTAAGGAAGAACTGCTAGTTTATCACAACGATATTTTATAATGACATCTTCAGGGTAACAATGCCTCTTCTATTACGTGGACTGGTTAACAGTTTTTTCATTCCTCAAACTTATTAGGGGTACAGACATAATTAAGCCCAAAATTTGGTTAATTTCAACTGCAAGAATTTGGTTAAAATGTTGTGGGCGTCTATAAGGCAACAATTCCTGCATTCTTACCAGATACTGCTAATGAGAATATAGGAATTGCTCTCAACTATATCAATCAAGACAGTTGATTTTTTACAATGATAGAGAGGAAGTTAAGGCCATGGACATGTCTGGCCTGTTTACCCCTACTGTAGAAGAAACTCTGAAATTGAGGCTCTGTACGCGTTGACATGTGCAGGTTCAGTCTCCATGACATTCTGTCTGTCCTTTATTCCTATCCATGTTGTAGGCTGTTCGGATGATATCTTCAGGCAGGTTATCATGAATATACGTGTCAAGTACACCCATCATAATCGCTGTGTACTGCAATGGTCATTTGAGTGAAATTGGGTCAAGTATGCCTTCAGCATATCAGGCTATAGTGTGAATTTTCAGGGGATCAATTTGTCGTATCATTATTCGGAATTGAAGTAGTACGTTAGTAATTGGTGATCGATCTCTAGGGTTGTCTGATAAGAACATTCCTACTACTGAAATTTTCTATCTGCGAATCTATGCGGCAAGACTTTGTTTAGTATACTAGTAAAACTTCGTCCAGCTCTTCTAAGTGTCTTACAAATCTGCTGCTATGTTGTAGGGTTTGGTGGACACGCAGAAGCCACCTGAAATGATTTCGGGAAACATGACTGGCGTGATGTGCGTGTACTCGTGTCTTTTCATGAGGTTTGCTTGGATGGTCCAGCCACGAAATTATCTCCTTTTTGGTGTTCATGCCTCCAACGAGACCGTGCAGCTGTACCAGTTCCAGCGTTGGTACCGATGGTATAGCGCTCAGTAAGTTTTCATGACTTTCATCTCGTATTGTAATCAATTTCTGCTTATGCATAAGCCCTATTGGACGACCTGTGAAGGTGGAATTGAAGTGAAGGTATTCTGGTTGTTGAAGTGATTAATTAAATACACTCTTCCTGTCCTTGCATGCATGTGATTGCAGACGTACTGTAGTGCGTGAGCCAACCATTCTCCAGAAAGATATGTGAGGGGCGCGGACACGCGTAGCTTGTTTTTGTGTAGTGAGAGGTCTTTTGCCCCTTGTGGTTAGAGTACGGGGACTTCTTCTGAATGATTAAAAGGAAAAAAACAAACTCAGATTCAGATGTAGGCGAAGGTCATTGCGTAAGATTTTGATGAAGCAGTTAATTATTTCAGTAACTTGGTCCTGATGGTATCGTGTGTTTACTACTGAACTGCAGGCCAGACATGGACCCCAAGACCAAAAGCTCTTAATCACATTACTTGCTGGCAAACTAGTTTTGCTTTGCTTTCTGGTTTCACTGCAATTCGCACCACGGTGATTTATTGCCTGGAACTCATAAGAGGCGTCCTCCCTTGATTGTATTACTGTCTCTATTGTCGAGGGGCAGGCGGAACTTCCAACGTGGCTAGGAAAGTCCTGTATCTACAATAATTAGCACGCAATGTTTTCTCAACGCCATTGTACGTCATTGGCATGTTTTTTTACTTCCAGCGACCTGCAAGAATCGGTGGTTTATATCGAACTTTCAACTCTTGGTGTCGGGTTTGTTTCACTTGGAAACTGGTGACCATGATTGCATTGGTGTAGTTGGAAATTATAACTACATTTGCAGTTGAGAGAATTGAGTAGTAGCAGTTTTCCATCTGCTAGTGCCTGCTGTAGGTTGCTGAATTCAGATTTGTTCGCCTTGATCAATACTGAACGAGGTTATGTGTGCGGGCTTTGATACAGCTTGCAAGCATGCCGCATATACTGTGCAGAGTAACGTTGATTAACATATACCTAGAGGAGTACAGATATTTAGTTAAATTATGGAGAAGATTGATTCACTGGTTGCAGCACATAATTGAATTTGGGAATTATGATTCTATTGCTAACCATCTATTGGAAGAAGTTTGCAAAACCTTGTCTATTCATTTCAGCTAAACATGGAAAACCCTGCTTAAGGTACGTCCTCCTCAGTTGGTAACAGTTATTGTCATACCAGCTATATCTTTATTTACAATTTTGAGTCAATTCGTGATCTACTACGGTAGTCCTTATGTGACTGGTCAGAGCTACCCAACTATCACTTGGAATTTTCAAACTTCTTGCGGATTGATTGGATTGCACGGGACGTGTACAGTACTGTACAGTATCCTGCAGCTAAGTTACGGACACTTCTTCTGGAACCTTCCAGAAGAACCAGTTCTGTGATGAACTTCACATGAATACACAATATTCAATCCTCAAAAAAAATTGCACATATTGCAGTTCACTTGTTGCCTAGCAGCAAAGGTTACATTACATTAATCCCAATATTAATCCCAATGTCTTTACAACAAAATCACAATTAGGTGAGAAAAGTCACATTCAGTTGGTGAAAGCAAGTATTGATGTGTTGTTTTGGTGATCTCATCTTAGGCACAAATGTTGGTGCAGATGTGTGCATTCCAACTTGTATAAGCACAATGGAGTTGTGCTTATACACTATGATGTTTCTCAAAGGCAAATTGAGGGAGGGTGGCTTGCATTTCAGAGTGTCAATCATTTTCAAGAAAGAGTTGTAACAATTCAAGAGTATCTTGTAGCCAATTCTTGTGCCCACAATGAAGATTTGATCCCTCACGACATAAGAGAAGGCTTGCATTGTTGGTATGCAGGAGGTAGGACTCTCCAATGCTCAAATTGGACGTAAATTGGGCAAATTTGTTTTTGATCTTATGAAGCAATATCAACTTCGAGGGACTATCATCTTCTTGAAGGCTTTGGGTAGAAGATGTAAGCTCAACTTTTGTAACAAGTAGCAACTAGCACTACTAATATTTGTTGATTGATGCATACTTCTTATTGCAATTCAAACCCTAACAACGACAAAAATTTGCACGCGTACATTGAGAAAATATATTGAAGTTCTTGGCTTCAACAATTGTTGTATAGTCAAAAAAACTCTTCTCAAGGATGCACATAAAGCATAAAAGCTTACATTTGCTCAATACATTTAATATGAATATAGTCTCTCTGGGCTTTCCATTACACTTTACAATTCTCAATTCCATGCAGTGTTTTTTAATATTTGACAGCAATTCAAACTTCACAGTAGTCTTTAAAAGGTTTGGAGCCTGAAAATTGCCTGCCTGTATGGCTTCTCTTAGCTGCTGGGTACTGTACAAAAATTCTTCAAAAAGAGCCATGCAAAACAAGGAAAGGTGCAAACATGATTTCATCATGTAAGGAAATTAATATGGTCTTTTGAATACACAAAGGTAAAGTAAGAACCAAACTTCTGGAAGTTGCATGAAGAATGTTGTTGAACTGTAGACGCAGTTTGTACCATAGGAAACCGGTATTTTCATTAACTGTTATTAATGTTCAAAATTCAAACACATTGAGGGAGACTTTTTATTTGTGTTAAAAAAAAGAAAAAAGAAAAAACACACACTTTTTCAAACTCTGTGTGCTGATCAGATTTGACCAAGGAATGTGTTTCAAATGGGTGTTGAAACTGACAATGTCACTTGTGTTAACTTAGATTCATTTGGAATTTGGTTGGAAGAATTGTTGAAACTTATGTTGCATTTATGAATGAAATTGATTACCTATTTGTTGATGGTACAGGTCTAGTTTTTTAATGCATCTAAAGTGGACTGTTAGCTCTAGTTAGAAAACTTGACAATATATGTATGGTGTGAGAGAAACTAAGAAACTAATTAAATTATGGAAACATTAGTGGATAAAGTGACACAATAAGTCCATAAAAGCGTTATGCATTTATTGCATTATTGGCTTTGTTCTTGGCCTCCTAGCAAATGCTTCATGACAAATGAAATAGACAATGAATCTAGGAAGAACATAAAGTGTATGTTGTAATTGTCGCTCAAGAACTTCATAGCCTAAAAGAAATGGACACCTAAGGGTGCACATCATGGAGCCTCATAGTTGGTCAATAGAGGTAATGTCACTAGTAGAGTTTTTTATGGAGATTTGGCGGTCATTTGCACCAAAGTAATGGGTCCTACACTATGTCCTTGGAACACAAAGTAACACTAAAAAGATGGTAGATTATGGATGAAAATAGAATTATGGATATGTAATATGTATTAGTGTGATATTTTCTATCCTATATGTGGATGAATGTTGAAATTTGGAGCACTACTAAATAAAGCCTTGAAAGCTAGTGGTTGATACATTGAATTTCAAATGTAAATGAAACATATCAGTAACATTGCTTTGGAGCAACTTGAAATTAATCAATTCAACCTTTGCTGACTATCAAGAGTTTCAAAACACCCCTTAAAAATTGATTTCAAATGGAATTAAATTGTCCCAAATTATCCATGTATTCGTTTATTGTAAACCACTACCAAGAGATTTCCCATACAAAATCTCTAGACAAATTCTTGACCGTCCACAATTAGGGTTTGAATAAGGTAGGAGGTCCACAAATTACCCACCTAAGAGCCCAAACTGGATTTTTGGAAGGTGAAGCTTCTTGGAAAAAAATTCAGTAAATTTTTTACTTGAAAGACAAGTGGAATTGGCATCTAACCCAAGTTGTTTCATATTTTTTGGAGCCTTGTGGAATTAGTTATGAAAATTTTGAAGTTGAAATGTCATAGGGCTCTAAAATCGTCCACCTCCTCAAATGTACACGGTTTGTTCATTGTTGAAGGCTACCAATAAGCAACATGTACAAATAGTGTACATTAGAGGAGGTGGGCCATTCTAGATCCTATGTGCTTTTAAAAACCTCCTACCTTATGCTTTATGTAGGTTTGATCATTGTATACAAAAAATTTGCCTTTCCTTTCTCATTCATTGGCAAAGTTCTTCTACTAACAATTGTTGACAAAGTTCTTATTAAATCTATCAAAGATTGGTCTTGGGCAATGCCCCCCGCTACCAATTGGGAAAAGCAGCACTTACAAATTAAACTCGGACGCCATCGGTCATCGCTTTTTATTTTCTTGCAATTCCTAAATTGTCAAGCACCGCCCCTGTCAACTTAACAAAACTTACGGTGCGTATGATGCCGATTTCTCTCATTGACCATAAAGTAGGAAATTGCCGTAAAGTTTCGACCACCCCCTAAAATGATGTACGCAAGCGCAATATGCCTTGTGCTCAAGTAAACTTTTTAACTTCAAAATTCAAAGTACTTGAATATTGATGGATTGCATGGCTCATCATCACCCCCAAGAGCGGCTGAAAATATATTTTTGTGACTTGTTCCACTTTGTTACTACAACCACAAAGACAGACAAAAGAAGAAGAAGAGACGTGCGGCAATCGGACATCTACAAAACAAAAATGAATAGCGGATATTTTTCGACCACCACGACATCCTACCACCAACACTCCATCCCCCATTCTCTCTTTTTTTTTTTTCTTCCTTTTTCTTCTTCCTTTTCTTCTTTTTCCCAGTGAAATCTGAAGAATGAATGAAATAGATTCAAGCAGATCATGATGATGGTGATGAGTACTGTACAATCAGCCCCCGGGGGCAACCAAGCGACGGACCGACGGAATAAGCTCTCTCCCGGCATCATCCGTCCATCACTACAACTACTCAAGTTAAAAAGTCATTGGCGGAACCAACAATGATTGAATACAATTTAAAAGCTCAGTAGCCACGTCCAGCAGCAAGCTGAAGTCGAGACGAGACGAACAAATTATTTGCCCCCGGCAGATTTCCAACATGACAAAAAGTAAGTAAGTAAGCGTACTCCCCCCCCCCCCCCTTTTCCCGGACCCCCCCCCCCCCCATCCCGGAACCCCGGCCCCATATCTCCACTTTTTCCCCTTTAAAAAGTTCAGATGAGTTCAGAGTGGCCAGAACTGCAACCAGGCTTTCATCAGACTGTGACCAACGCACCTTTGGAATACTCTCAGACAGGTGGACGGACCGACGGGCGGAGGGGTGGATGGGTGGATGGGTGGGCGGGCGGACGGACGGTCCGACGGTCCGAGGTGCACTCACCTGGCAAGTTTTTATCATTACCCACCTTTAAGTTTGTTCCTCGCCTGGTTGAGAGAGTACCCGACTCCTTTCTTGGCATGTGAACTGTCCCTGGCTCCATCCACAATCACCCATCTGATTGCACAAACAAATCATTCCTTTCGATGTCGCTCACTCGCGCGCGCGCCTCGCTTTTTTCTCGGGGTTCAGGGGGGCCCGGGGTGGAAAGGGCTTTAGTGAGAAGGACAGTGGCGTCCAGTGCATCACCGTAGTACAATCACAAGGTGATTGTAGTGGGGCAGAAATTGAATGAGTATGGGTAGAACCACCCATTCCCGACCAAGCATCCATACCCAACCTGTAGGGTGCAACTAAAGTTATTTCCAACCAGGGTTGGAACAAATTTCATGAACCCAAGCTTGGAATGTGATTTTTTATTTTTTCTCTTTCTCCTTCTCCTTTTCAAGGTTGGGACTGATAAGGTCACGACACGTGCACGTCCCAAAAGTAGTGAGCGGGAAAGCAGTTTTTGAATGATCAGAATTGGGTGACCTTTGTACATTGGGTATGGGTTTTTGAAACTAGCTCGAAGGCTTCTGAAATTCGTAAGTGATTTCAATTCAAGGCATACAATTACCAACAAAAAAAATCTGCAATCCTTGTGCCGTTCAGCTACCTTCTTACATTGTAGAAAATTTACATTGCGGCTTCTACTGCTCCAGAACATGTGCGGAATCGCTGAAGTGGTTGACTATGGGTGGTTCTTCTACTAAGGTAATAGGTCCATAAAGCGCTCAGACTCTAAAATCGCCCACTTCTTGAAATGTACACTATTTGTACATGGTGCTTTTTCATCGTATCAACAATGTACAAAAAGTGTACATTTCAGGAGGTGAGCGATTTTAAAGCCCACTGCATTTGAACTCCAGAAATTCATAACTAATTCCAAAAAGCTCCAAAACATATGAAACAACTTGGGTTAGATGCCGATTCCACTTGTCTTTCAAGGATAAGTTACTGAAAAATATTTCAAAAAGTTTCACCTCCCCAAAAATCAGTTCCAGCTCTTAAATGGTCGATTTATGGACCTGTTACCTTATAGTTTCATTCCATCAGAAATGCTTGAGGACACTTGTTGGTTGATTGACTACGCTACATGTGTGAAAAAACTCACATTCTTTTATTAGCCAAAAATATTGGACAAGGTGAAATTTAAATGGTTTTGGATCTTGGAGCACCATGCTATAATAAGGTAGTTTGCTCCTAAAACAATCTTTTAAGAGTTGATTGCGTTTGGAGAAGCTAAACTCTCAATTGAAACAATTTCCAGTAAATTTTCATAGGAAGAAAAATGGAATTAATTGGCGTTTATCCAAATTGTTTCATTGATTTTTTGGACCTTCCTTGAATTTGTTACAAATTTTTAAAGTTGAAACTTGCAATCATGGTCACTAAAAGAAACCACCTCTTTAAATGTACATTGTTTGTACATTGAAGAAAGCAAAATGTACACATGTGTTAGTGGTTGCTTTTAGAGCAAGGGTCTAGCTTGTAGAGCACCTCATAGGTCAGTAGAACTCTGCCGTATAGATATTTGGTTCCAACATCTAATAATGTAGCTTGGTGCTCCAAGACCTCGTAGTTTTTTTACGTGCATTGGATCTTGGGAATGCTAGAATTAGGGGTTGAATTATAACTAATAGGGCATCTATATGAACCTTTGAGCTTATTTTGTAGTATAGCTCTTTGTTATCTCAAAAGAAATTAAGTCCACCTTTCACATGTTGAAAAAGAATGATAGAGAATATTTCAAATTCATCATGATGTTAACTTTGAGAATAAATTAATATAAAATATTCTTATTTAAACTATAATTTCCATTTTCTTTTTAAAGAGTGTTTGTGTGTAATAAAAGAAAGTAAAAAAATGTAACATCAATTGAGGTCCAAGTGAAAAGGGGCAAAATATTTAAGAAAATGAAGAGATATGATTCAATTGGTAACGTGCAAGTTGCTCTTATTGAAAATTAAGAGAAAATCCTCCATATTAAATATTTGATGAGCTTCCACCCACTTGTCTTGACAATGGTATCACACCTATATAAGTGAAAACATGGTCTATGTTGTTGTGTGTAAATAAAAGAATTGACATGTAAGAAGGTCCTTATGGCAACTTAAAAAACCTTTAGATCTTCTCATGGATAGATTCCCTAGTCTCCCACTAGTGCTAGCCATCTCTACGTGAATCATGTCACACCATATAACAGAGCAAATTTGAAAGACATTGATGGGAGCATCCCCCACCCCCTTTTCCCATTTCACTAATTGTACCTCAATCACACACAAGATCGGTATATGGGAAAATGTATGCCATCAATATAAGCACCAACTTTTGAGTGCACAAAAATGACTCTATGTATTGTGGGCTTCTATTTTATTATGAGACGTCACCACCTCTATCTAAAAATAAATTTGTAGTCTCTAGTGGAAAACTAGTCAAAGTAGCACAACTTTATTTTGAGACAAAGGGAGTAATTTTTTTCCGACATTGAACGGAATCAAGTCGATTGTTGATATTCCACTCCATCCCTACTTTATCTCATCTATTGACCCCTTAATGAAACAGGAGGAATAATGGACTACATACATGTTTGGGGACTTTGGGCCCGACACTTGATACTCGTCATCTTGTTACCCATACCGTACCCAACATGAATTGCTATTGGTTGCTTTTTGTTTGTTTTAAAATAAAAAATTGTTACCCATACCATACCCAACGTGCATTGCTATTGGTTGCTTTCTTGTGTTCTTTTTATTTATTTATGTTTTCGTGAGATGGGAATGGTGATGTTGCTTTCAATGCATTGGCTTGCCGCACCTTGTCACCCAAACTTGTACACCAATGTGGGACATTGGTGAATGAATTCCACTTGCACAGCAGCGTGGGGGCCCCCAAGTACTTTATAGCCCTAGTATGCTCATCTGGTAATCATCATGCAGAAACATACTTATAATTAAAGTTCATCCCCATCCCCAATCCTTTTTCTATTTTTTCTAAATTGGTCACAAGGGGCCAAAGCCAGAGAATTCAATCCAACAAAACCAACCACAAAGATTTGGGTCTCCTTTATTAGCTCCGTACTATCACATCTATTAAAAATAAAATCTATTTCAGCTGTGTCAAAAAATTAATAAGAAAACCGAATTCTTTTATTTATTTTATTTATTTTGAATATAACATGAAAAGTCGGAACACACGGGAAAAGGACCCCAAAGGCTCAATCATTGGCAATCCCTGGTGCTCGGTGATAGGACCAGCACCGCTACAGACGACCCCAATCTTTTCCTCTTCCTCTTCCTTTTCCTTTTCCCTTTCCCTTTCCTTTTTCTTTTCCTTTCTTTTTCTTTTTCTACCAATGAAAACAAGTTACTACTAGGGCCCATCCTGAACTCCACAAATTCAAACCAAATTCAACTCAATTCATGATTGTTTTTTGTTTGTCTTGGAATCAAACGTTGCCGTGTTAATAAAGACTTTTCTTTTCTTTTCTTTTCTTTTTGATACAAATGAAAAGAAAGACTTTTCTTTTTCATCTTTCCCGAGGCCATATTGTGGTATTCCCTATTTCCCCTTTCTGCAGACCCATCCCCAAGTCAAGCTGACTATCCCTACTAATAATGAGAGTCATACTAATTTATCAAAATCACATTATTGTAAATCAGTTCGAAAACAGGAATTTACTTGAGAGCATCGCCACTAGTACTGTTTAACGTTCTCGGCAACGGTACTCCATCTTTGGCGTGCCTTTTTAACGGTGAACGGCTCCACACCAACAACACGTTACGGTATAAATTTTGGCGTCCATCACGTCACATTCACATTTCCACGGCAAGGGAGGGCCTTTGTAGAAGGTAGTATTACAACTCACGGTATTTTAGATTCTTAGTCAACGTAGACTATTCCCTCAATGGATGTCAACATGGAAGCAATGGAAGGGGGAGGGGGGCAGGGGGCGTGCAAAAAAAGGGAAGAACTTTTATGAGGCAGAGGAGAAGCAACTTTGTTTATCTTTTTTACACATTTCACAGGATCCAAAGTAAGGGACTGGACAGAAGAGTGGAAATTTTTGGAGACACATCATAGAGCACTACAATGCAAACAAGACTTTTTCCCATGTGTACTCTCAAGAATGTGCGGACGCTTTGAAACCAAAACTTTTCAATGCACACATCACACTCTTGAGAAACAAGACTTTTTCCCATGTATACTCTCAAGAATGTGTGGATGCTTTGAAACCAAAACTTTTCAATGCACACATCACACTCTTGAGGGATGGGAAAAATAATAAAAGACTTTTTATATAAAAACATAACATTATATAAGATTTCATTCAAACTTAAAATTAGAAGTTCTATAAATATTAACAAGTATATGTATATGTTAGGTAATGTAAGAGATAAACCTTCTATTTTTAAGCCATTAGTATATGTTCATATGGAGTACAAGATAAAAAGTTTTATTTTTAATCCATTAGTATGTGTTCAAACTTAAAATTATAAGTTCTACAAATATTAACAAGTACATGTATGTGTTATACATACCTTTAATGTAAAAGATAAACCTTCTATTTTTAATCCATTAGTATATGTTCATATGGGGTACAAGATAAAAAGTTTTATTTTTAATCCATTACTATGTGTTTATGTGGAGTACAAGATAAAGTTTTTATTTTTAATCCATAGATCCATTGCGATGTTCAACAAAAAACTCAATCTTAAAATTTTTAGCTCCAAGAATAAGCCACAGTGTCCGGTGCCTTGGTGGCACTTGAAAACTTATACTCAATCCAATTTTAGAGGGTTGTTGGTGGGGGTCACTATGTGATCACAGCACAACCACATCTCACGGGACTCCAAAGCCCTAGCCACTTTAGCGTACAGTGCTCATTTGGCGTGCAATTGGTGGCGATGCTCTGATACCATATTAGAATCCACAAAGAAAATATTTATAGCAACACTACTTCAATAGGCGAAATTATTTTTGTACCCTCAGTAATAGGATAAAAATAGTGAATGGTGGAAATTTTGGAGGTTCTTATGTCTTTATAATAAATGTTGCAACACAATGTAGAACTCACAATGGTTAGGATTAGTTTACATGTGAGCCTGGTGGGCAAGCAAGCTTATTGCTAATTCAAGCAATAAAACAAAAGCAACTCCACCGATTGTCTTACCAGAGTGGGCAAGCGGGAAAGGAGGAGTTGAAGTTTCACTAGTATTGGTAGACAAATTCATTGGTGGAGATTAGTCAATCTTGAGAGAATCCAATATGTGTAAATTTCCTATTGTATCCCTCCCCACTCACCAAGTCCACATGAAAGTGCAATGGCTATTTTCTCTTATAGCACCCATTGTGAATGTTCCCCAATGATCAATATATGTAAGGAGGCCCTTAGTAGTTTTTTTTATAAATAGGAGCATAAAAAAACACCCCTATCTTTTATAAATAGAAAGCTATACATTTTAGGTAAGAATACAAAGGGTTTGAGTTTGGAAGCACATTACAATTAAGGTAGGTGGACCAAAAATTGTCCCAACCTAATGTAGCCAACATGTAGTACCAAACCCAATTTGGCCATATTACATCTTAATATAGTGAAAATTGTTCAAGGGTTCACATTATAACAATTCAATGTGAAATTGAGGTCAAATTGGGTTGATAAGTCATCATTTCATGACTTTAGTGAATACCCTTGTTTAATTTTTATATATGGCAAAAGTGGTTCATTCATTGTTCCACATGCTTGAGGAACTTTTTTGGAACACCATTCCATATATGTAAAGGGGACTACAAGAGCCACACTAGGAATCAAGGATTGCTATTATGTGAGCTTATGAGCTTGAGTCCATGAGCTTAGAAGACTAGATACCTATGTTATAGGTTTTGTATTATAGAAACCTTTTATGATTATGATGTAATTATATTATAGATACCTATATTATAGGTGTTTATATTATGAGCACCTTCAATGGTTATAGGATATCTACTTGTATACATGTTTGCATTTTCATGCTCATACACTAGCATGAAATCCACATGGATGAGAATAGTCTCCCCTAGTGACAACAATGGAAAAACTACTATACTTGATAGGCAAGATCAACATTTTTTGCCAAATATCTAAAATTTTCCAGAAAATGAAGTTTCACATATGTTTTTAATAAAACATTTTGCATGATTCTTCCTCCCACACAACAACAAAATGAGAAAACAATTTATCAAAAAAAATGCCATCTGTTTTCAAAAGTGTATTGACCTTCAAGTACATTTCATATTTATGTTTTATCTACCACTATACTATGTCTTCTTTTTTATACTTTAAACTGAGTTGACCAAAATGCATGTGAAAAATTATTTAATGTGATGCTTTGCAAGAAACATTTGCACCATTGGAATGCGAAGTATTACTTTCTACAATGTAATTTGCATGTATGCCTAAGCTTGCAACCATGGTGATTAGTACTTGAAAAATAGAGGTACTACTCAACCACAAAATAGGAAAAACTTTTATGCAACTACACCTTGAGATATAGGTAGAAAACATTGACACATACAATGGATTTCCTTTAAACAAAGGCAAGAATCTGTTTATTTACTTTTGACACAAATAGATTTATTTATTTTTTGATGCAAATGTAAAGATATATTCATTTAAAAAAGGTGAGTACAATCCAATTCAACCAAAGAGTAGTGTAAATGTTTTTGGTGATTTGTAACTAGAAACCAACTAGGTCTAGGGGTCAATGACAAGACTATAGGAAATTTGATTTTTTTTAATCAACTTTTTGCCAACTCCACCTAAAATTGAGCCTAGAATTTGTCAAATCTTTCATATTATAGTAATTATGTGACTCAAATGGATCAATGGGGATCAATACAATCCAAAACAATAAAGATAGGCTTTCTCATCTATATAATTGATTGAGCACACATTGTTGATATGAAAAAAATCCAAAAGTTCACTTTGGTAAAGAGACAAATAAAATTTTGGCGAAGGTAAGAATACAGACAAGATGCTAACCTATTCCACGAAGTACACTAGTAGGGTGAATTTTGTGTTCTATGGGATAAAAGTAAAAAAAGCCTCCTATTTTATACCATATTTAGGTTATATTTATTGAATTCTCCTAGCTAATATGGTGTCTTTAATTGAAAACAAGAATTCAAAATTTGCAGATTTTATCTTGTGTCACAAATAGAAAATTCTTGCGTTTTTTCCTAGGGTAAATCCACCTACTTCATAGGATGCATCATGCATGGATTGAAAGATTATAACATTTGAAGTAAAAAGAAAAGTTTTTTTTTCAACAAGGCCAACAACCTTTAACTCCTCCTAAAGTGAGATTTTTACACTTTACATGGATATATATTTTTATACTTTGCATCTTATATCATGTACATTACATATCTACCAAATTTCAGAAGTAACAAAGGACTTTTGCAAAAGCTGTACAAAAGGTGCCTGAGTTGTCAAAAAAGTTTAGGTTAGCATAACTTTTGATCCGGGCACCCAATTAGGAAAAAAAATTCCATTAAAGAAATGGTACATATTCACACCTTGTGTCAAAAATTTGTGAACATCTAATCAAAATTGACTTCATAGGTACCTATTTGGATTTCCAATTGTCCATTCAATGAAAAGAAAATCTTTCAAGGGGTTAACCATTGAGTGCCCATGCACCCAAAAATCCAACCTCCCCTCAACTCACATTTGACCATTATAATCTTGTCAGTTGTATGGTGAAAACTTCCACAATGTTCTTCAAAACTATCCTCTCTAACTCTCTTGCAATTTCTACAACCACCTCCTGTGGATTTTTTTAAATATTTTTTATTGGCGGGATCAACTTGAATAGTGACCTTGGCTTGATTTCAGGATTCATTCTAGGTGCTCAGGGATTAATAATTAGGTCAAAAACCTTCTTTTTTTCCCTTTTGAAACAAAATGAAACTCTCACAAAACCTTTGGCCACGAGGCGTCATACAACAAGCTCTTTGAGATGCCCTCTTGGATTCTGGACGTGCCGCTCAACTCAAGCTCAAATTGCCGCCCGTCACCAACCGCATCAAGCTGCCCTCATCTAGACTAAGTTTGACAAGATTTGGCTTAAATTCCAACTTCTTGCTTCACGTGAAGGCAACTCTATTAGGTGGCACAAGAGTTCCCCTGTTGTTTGCCTTTTTTTGTAGGTTAGCCGGTTTCTCTTCTTTCTTGGTCCTTGTTCTGGTTTTGTTTCTGCTCTTTTCTCTTCATTTGTCCAGCCTCCAAGCTTGGTTGTTGTTTCGGTTCCTTTTTTTAATGCAGTGGGGTTCCCATTTGTTCAAAAATAAAATAAAAATAAAATAAATGAAACGAATTCCATTTATTTGTGTCAACAAAAACAAAAACAAAACAACGAATTCCATTGCAAAGGGGCAAAATACAAACCCGGTCAGGTGGTCAAAAAGCCCCCTTTCATTAAAAGAACTCTCTTCGACCCCCAGCCAGGCCCCAGCAGCCCTAGTCCGCCCGCCCGTCCGTCCGCCCGGGGAGGCCCCCGCCATGAATGATTAAGCGAGCAAAGATTCGTCACTAGGCGCTTTTATCATGTGGGACAGGCCCCATAATCATTTGACGGCAAAAGGACAGAACTCATCAGCAGGCAGCCCCCCCTCCCGTTCCTGAAGTTCCTGCCCCCCCAGCAACAAGGGGCCAAAGAAATGCCTCGCCATAACTGGCCTGACTCCCCCCACCAGGCCGTGATGGCCGACCACCCCTGCCAGGCAGCCGTCTCCACAATCATGACGCGGGGGATGGCGCGCCCAGGCTTGACCCAACGGAGCTGTCGGCGACTGGGGGACACGCGCACGTGGGACCGCGCGGACCATTGGCGAGGAGCGGACTTTCCAATAATGACCTCACAGGTGTCGGAGGTCATCATGGGGCCTCGATGGGGTTCATTTTGTCGCTGGCTTTTCTGACAACGCCTATGATTGGATTGATGAGAAGGCGGGCGGGTGGGGTGGGGCGGGTGGAGGGGTCGGTTGCTGCTGCTGCGGCCTGGGGCGGGGTTGGGGATTGGTGGGACGGGCGTGGGTCGGGTCGGGACGGGACGGGTCGGCTGGGGCCGCCGGGGCAGGGAAGGGGCATTGAAGAGGAGGAGTCGTGGGTTCTGGCCTTCTGGGGGGAACGGGTGGGGGATTTGGGTGGGTTTCACGCAATGATGGGGACGGGATTTTCTCACCAATTTTTCTTTTTTTCTTTTTTTCTTTTCTTTTTCTTTTTCCAAAAGGGACCGGCCCATTGCTAAAATGAAAATTTGGAATGTTGGTGGAATGCTAGAGTTAATTGTAAAGTATGTAAGGTAAAGTACCTCATTACGGAGAAAATGGGAGCAAGCCTATTGTGGGTAAATTTTTTATGGTGGTGTACATTCAAATTTTGAAATGTACACCATCATTACAATATTGTCCACAATGGGTTTGCTCCCATTTTCTCCGTAATGGGGTACTTTATCTCACAATGCGGGACCATGAGCGGAAGTTTTGAAAAAGGTATGAGACGGAGTTTCCTAAAGCACCCAAATTAAGGTGCGATGGAATTTGATGTTGAATTTTTTTTGTACTATTTTTAGTTAAACCTTCCTCTCACACCCGTTTGCAAACATGGGATGAACTAATCGTCTCGTAAAACGGATTACTTGTTGCCACTGGCTTGCAAAGTGAATGTTTGACCAACCAAAATTAAGTTAAGAAGTGATGACTTGTTTAACGAGTTATGTGTGGATTTGTTCACTTTTTCATAGCTTGGAAAGTAGATGCCCTCCGCAAGCCAAATCACCATCTAGTTTTGCAAGCCAGGTGGTGATGCTTAAATTATATATAGTGTGTTCATAGTTGCATTTTATATTATGTTATTCATATGCCTACTAAATTTTAGAGGTAGAAGAGGAATTTTGCACATCCTACCCAAAGTTACATCCTAACTTTGGAGCTAGGCACCCAATCAAAAAAAGATTATATTCTTAACAAAGCAGAATATGTCCACACCTTGTGTCAAATTTTCATAAAGATCCATCGAAAATTGGTCTCGTAGGAAGTTGTACAAATTTTCAATTGATCATTCAACAACCACTTGGACTTTTACAGATTAAGCATGAGAAGGATAAAATAACCCATATTACAATGGAAGATTGAGGTCAGAGGGGATTATAGTAGGGTGATTTGGGACCTTTGATCTTATTCTTCACCGGTGTGATTAGCATGGTTACTTGGTGCTTTATGATTTCTATGCAAGGTTACAATTCAATTCATGTAGAAATAGAGGAAAAATAAAAAATTGCAAAATTAGGATTTTTTGGTCTAGATTCTTTGTTGACTATAAATTATTTTGTTTAGAAAATTCTAATTCTATATTCCATTCCCTACAATGGATTCCAAGGAATTAACTCTCCTAAAGGACCAAGTGTTCGATGGAAGGAGCTTTTTAAAATTTTGACAAAAAGTGTAAACATTAACCTACTATAATTTTTTATAAATATATTTGAATTGGTTGCATTGATCAAATATCATAATGCCTAGAATTTTTCTTAGCCGTCATCTACTTTTGAAATATGGCATATATGTAACAAACATAATATAGTATGGATGGTATGAAATTGTCAAAAAATAATTGCATGTATTGTAATAAATTTGCTTTAAGCGAGTAATGCATACCAATAAATAACTTAGGTAAATTGAAAATGGTGATTTGAATGGAATACGTTCGAAGCAAGTCTTATTGCATTGTCCATAGTTTGAGCCTACCATGTAGGGCTTGACCTATCAAGGAGGGGCGTTGTAATTTTTGCAATGAATTTATCCATTTGATGCAAAAATAAAAATAAAATACTCAAAGAACTGCAAATTTTTTTAATGAATGCTTTGGAAATATGAAAAATGATCAACCTATTTTATTACTTAAAAGAACCAATATTTGATGACCACCATTTTCGCTGATTATATTGTAAAATGCATAATTCAAGTAAGCCACTTGGTTTCTAATAACCCTTTCAAGAGTTAACTATTTGTGGAACACATTTTTGTGTTTTATGATATGAAACCTCAAGTGCTTCTCAATTTCAAAATGCAAAAGTATCAACATTCTAACTTACCCCTAGTGGACTGGGCTTGTTTTTCAAGAGAATGATAAAAACTATCAAATTTTGGTGCATATACAAAGATTAAAAAAAAATTGAACTTCAACCATCTAAAAGTGTAGTAGACCATTGTAGCAAAGTATGGAAAAAAATCCAGTCCATTTGACCATGTAGATTATAAAATTATATCATTTGCATTGGAAATAAAATAATTCCAACCCTATTAATAGGGTCAATGGACATCAAGCCCCCTTGGAGTGAGATTTTTGCTCTATTCCAAATAGAGTCTCTAGTTATCCCGTTGAGTGCTACACATCTTCTTAGGTAATCCTATAATATAAAGAGGTCAAGTAATCTAGTAATACATTAGTCATTTTTGATGATTTCTTGTGCAATGAGGAGATTTTAATTTAAAATTCAAACAATGAATAATCAAAGAGAAACATTTAAAACATATTGAAAAATTTCAAGAAATTTGGAAGTGCAAATTTCAAGATAATAGGATTTACAATTAGGCAAAAAGAAAATCTTCAAACTTACCTTTTTAAATTAATATAGTTTTGACTACCTTTGGAGTGAGATATTTTC
This sequence comes from Rhytidiadelphus loreus, assembly GCA_947034895.1. Classification (NCBI taxonomy): domain Eukaryota; kingdom Viridiplantae; phylum Streptophyta; class Bryopsida; order Hypnales; family Hylocomiaceae; genus Rhytidiadelphus; species Rhytidiadelphus loreus. The sequence continues at coordinate 33,245,270 of OX344761.1, forward strand.
TCTCAAAGTAGTATTTTCTTACAATTGCATACTATACCATGTTAGTTACATATGTACCAAATTTTGAAACTAGATGAAGACTTTAATTGAAGATATCTAAATTGTCTAGTTTTAACCTACCACAAATTTATTGTGTACTTTGAATAGAGACTTGGTCTTTTAAAAGTTAAATCAAGTGAGGGAGTCATGGACCCATCAATGATCAATGTATCTATGTTCGTTTATATAATATGTGATGTACAAAACCATTTACATATAAGAGCAACACTACCATAGGTTGGACTTGCTAAAGGGAACGTGGTGAGCTAAGGGGCCTTAGCATGAAGCACTCAAAGCTAACTCTTACCACATCCTAACCTTGTTGCATTTTAAAATAATAAAAGGTTAGATATCATATAGATTTTCATCAATTTTCATCACATACTAGTGTAGTTGGAGTTGGAACGTTGTTGTGGGATGTGAAAAATGACTTTAAAGACAAAAATACTATGCTTCAAAGATATATGCATCCAAAAATCTACTAGGTTCTACAAGATATTGTTCTCAATTTCAAGAGGCCCGGATACTTGTTTCTTTGATTTATGAGCCACAATGAACGAGGAAATGAGGGACAACACACTTACTTGGTATAATGGTTTGTTGCCTATGGCAAAACTAAACTAATGTGCATTGATTAAACTTTATTCTTTTTCACAAAGTAAGGATAATCACAAGAAGAATCTAATCGAAGTACAACTAAGAGTGATCAAGCAAGCAAATACAAATAATATTTACAAAATTATTCTTTTTAAAAATAACAAAAGTAACAATGTCAATTAACACTAGAAGAAAATGGGGGTATAAATGACTTGTCCACAATGACTGCACCAACAACAATGATTGCAAATTAGTCATTTTGCAGTCACTTTGCAGTCATTGTCGTTGGTGCAGTCATTGTGGACAAGTCATTTATACCCCCATTTTCTTGTACTGTAAGAAATGAAGGAAGAGTGAAATTTTTCTAACCTTGTGAGGCAGAGCCTCCATTTTTTCTAACTTCAAACGTTATAATTTTATAATGTACATAATCAAATGGGCTCAAAAGAATTTCTTCACATTTTTTGTATAATTTCACAATATAGTACAATTTTGTACAACTAAACTTTAGAAAAATGCCTTTATTTTCCAATTATTTACAATGCTCTAAAAATTGGAAAAATTAGGGTACATTTGGTGAAAAATGACCAAATAATACTAGGGATAATAAATTCTTTCAAAAGTTCAAAACCTACTTGGATAATTCATCCCCATACATAATACATTGAGTAGGAAAAACAATCATTTGTTAGGTTGTACCCCAATCAAGGTGAACCAATCTATTACCGCCGTCCTTCTCAATTTCACTGTCATGTGCTCACAAACATGGTACGTTCCTCCTCTAAAATATACACCACAATTACATGAAGACGTAATTGAGAAAGATGGCACCTAGTAATGGGTTAGTTCCCCTTATTATATGGCATATCTTGCAACTAATTTATTATTTATTAGTATCATGCTTGCAAATAGGGTTTTTTGAATGAATTTTCACTAAAAAGTGATAATTTTTTATGGAATATTAAACAAGATATTCTTCCTTTCTCAATGGATGAAATTGAAAAATGTTGTCAAACCTTGGGGTGGTATTGTTTTATTTTGGATGAATAAACAAAGTTCCATCCATATATTGTAGATTTCATCCATTTTCATGGATGTAAATAGATTCATCATCTACACTGAAGATTGTTTTCTACACTACCTAAAGTATAGTAACCGACCCATTTTTTATCACTCCCCTCCCATTTTGGCTATGTAGGATGTTCTCTTTCCGTGCATAAAGAGATGAATAGTGATCAATTACGACGCAGTTCCCAATGCAGTTGTGGTACATTATAATTGGCTACAAGACTCTCAATATTGCAACCAACCTTTGGTAGATTTGCAGCTAGCCCTTGGTCAAAAATAGGAAGGTCTATATGACCAATATAGGTCAAAGAAAATCTTCAACTAAAATCTTTATAGTAATTACATTTTGAGAATTAAAATTATAGAAAATTATGGAATCCTTCCAAAGACTATTTTTGTACATGGAAAAAAAGTTGCACTCAAGAAACCCATGCTCTGGATACACATAATTATTTGAGTGGTTGGAAATGGGTTAGCTATCTTAACCCCTAAAGGACCAAACACTATTTTTTTTGGCAATATGGCAATTTTAGTCAGCTCACTACAAATAGAATTTTTTTTTTTTTTCTTTGAAATTTTCATACAAGATGTGTCCTGGGCTAGGGGAAGACACTCTCACTACATTTGGGGTACCTACATGTGGCAGAGTGATTCTTTGACCCCCTATTTACTTTTGAATAAACTATATTTCATCCTAAAATTTTGAGCTTTGTTTAACAATGATTAAAGGTTTCTATTGACAAAAATTTCAATTCCAAATAACATAAGATATATTGTCTAGAAAAGGTTGAAAAATGAACTAAAATGGCATGTTCTCCAACTAAATTTTTTATAGAGCTCACATGAAGATGACTATTGCATCAATATTCAACCAAAATAAACTTTCAATAGAAAGCTATTCTATAGAATTTTTTTTTCATTTTTCAAATTTTTTTTTCTTATATAATATAGAAGTGTGAAAGTTATTTTCACCTTTACAGTGCATCTTTTTTCTTAAAAAATTTATAACTAATTACTATTAGCATAAATGAATACCAAGAATTCAAAACATAAACTTTTAAAGTAATAAAATCTATCCATAATTTTTTTTTGAAAAAAACATTAAATTTACCAATGTATTACATGTATTACTTTTTCCGCCGCACGTGGGTTGCTAAAACGTGGGGAGTGTCCTCCCCGGGGTCCGGGGAGTAGCTTCAAGGCCCAACAATTTTCATAACTTTTGACTACATGGTTAAAAAGTTATTGTATGGTATGTAATTTTCATTGATCTTTGGGTAGCTCAAAAAATTCTTAAAAAAACACTTTTTCAATAAATAAAAATTTGAAATTGATTTTCTAAAATAATATATATGAGTAAAAATTTTAATCATTCCATTTTGAGTAATGAGATGAAAGTTATGAGGAGTTTTAGTTTGTGGGCAATTTTGGATTTTCTACTTTAAAATAAACTTTGAAGTCCTTTATTCACTCAATTTTCAGTATTTTGGAAAAATAAAATAAAAACATTAGGTATAGGTTGTTTATTACAACATTACAACCATTTAGAATTTATAATCATTTGCTACTTCTTTCTACTTACTATTTTCTTCCTATATATTGTACAATTCCAAATGATCTGAAATTTTAAAGCACGTAGCCAACTTGCCTTGAAGAACAAATCCAAAGAAGTAACCACCATTTGGGACATTTTTTCATACTAATGTGACCTTGTGAAGTGTACTTATGTAGTTTTTTCCAATGCCCCCTTCAATTTTTTTTGTGAAGTCAAACACTAAGATCTTGCAATCCACAAGGTGGAAATTTCTGAATTGTTTTTTCACATCTTCTCAAACTAGCATACTACAAGATCCTACAATTACATGTGTCCAAAAATATTTTTTTCTCTAAAATTTGGTACTTGTACTAGAAATGGAAATTTTAGATTGTCTTTGGTGAAAACATAGTCAAGGAATTTAACCCCTAAATGCCCAAGGCATGTTTTCAGCTTCCTAAAAACTGCTCTAAACTGAATAAAATGCCAACATTTTGATAAGATGTTTCAAATTTTTTGAAATTGTAACCGTACAAATTCAAACTATACTTGTTAGAGATTGCATGGGAAAAGAAAGCACAACAATATCACTTATGGAGTGAAAGATTATAACATTTGATTATGAGGGTGCTAAAATTGCAAAAAGGAACTGAAGTCTTTTTGCAAGTCAAATCTAAAAAGTTGATGACCAAAAAAATATGAGGTTATTGTTCCTAACTTGAAGAACCCAAATCAATTTACGACTTCTCAAAATTCACTCTACAACTTTTTTAAATGAATTTAGAATGTGATTTTTTCTCCAAGATCTAGTGTATTTGAGGCTCATTTCCAAGAGCTCTTAACACTATGGAAAGTCAAGATTGCACAAGGTACCCGTGCACAAAATCTCTTATAGAAAAATCATTGTTATTTATTTTCAAGATCGGACTTTTGGAAGCAAAACTAGACTTCAAGAAGAACATTTAAAAAATATAAACTACTAAAAATAGCAAATTGGTTAGGATTTATTTAACTTCAAAGTTTTGCAAATACCATATTTTGGTGCCTTGGACATTTAGGGGTTAAGGGGTTAAAGAAAACAAAAATTTCAAAAAATCACCATGTCAAGAGAACCTCTAATTTCAAATCCATTTCAACAATTTTTTTACTCAATAGAAATGATAATATTTTGTTTGTAATCGAATTTAGAGGGAATTTTCAGATTTCCCTTTCAAAATTTGTAAAAAAGATATTGGTGATAGCATTGGTGAATCTAACCATATAGATGGAATCTAAAACTCAAAATCTACAGTTTTTATTCATAAATCAATTCTAAAATATTCTTCCGGATAGTACCGGCTTTACGATGATTTTTCCCAAATCGTTCAATCGTTCATTCTGAAGAAGACTCTGGACGTTTAGGGGTTAAATGAAAATTTTTTTTTTTTTTTTTTTTTAAAACAAAAAAACTTGCAAGATCCCCCATGGACTGAGTGCAAGATCACACTCACCGAGACTAAATGCTGCTCCCACACTAAAAATAGTAAAATAAGAACATTCTAGATTGTTCTGTTCACTTCCCCCCAAACCAACTCCATTGGTTAAATTTATCCAACGCCGAAGCTTATCCCCAACTCCTCCTCCGAATCTCCAAATGGCTTCCTCATTACCGGCACATCATGAAACCAATGAGAACAAGCGAATGACTCGGGTGTACAACACTTCACCTCCCTCATCATTCATGAATAAAAAAGAAAACCCAAAAAAACCCATCAATTTATTATTAAAAAAATCTCAATTTCAAATGACGTGTCCACAAATTGAAGAAAAAGAAAAAAAGGATATTCTTTTTCTTCTTGCAATAGAATCTAGTGTTCTATTTGCTAAAAATGAGTCTCATCATGAGCACATAATCAGCAGCAGTGATGAGGAGGAACTCACCTTGATATGATACGGTATCTCTTAAACTAGGATTTTTTTTATAAACATTTTGACCTCTTACAACTTTCTAAAGGAGAAAAATATTTTTCTTTTCTTTTTTAAAAGATTTTTTTTTTTTCTATGGGTTTTGGACTTTTCGGGGTAGAGTGGGGGTGGAATCAGAATTTGGAACTGAGTGAGTGGGAATCTATTTGTAGTCAATGTTATTAAAGTAATGATAAAAAGGAGCAAAAGGAGGCACTCTCTTTTGGTCTTTTTTTTCTCTCTCTCTTTAGGATGTCCTCCCATGTTGTTGGGTTTTGGGATTAAAAGATTAAAAGTGGGGGTGACTCAGGTAGATGCTGAAGGGGCATGAGAATGATTGATGGGTGCTGGGAATAAATAGGGCTTGAGAAAAAGGGGGGCCAAGGATGCGGTGCCCCCATTAGAAGAGCTGAAAATGAATTTGGGGGAGGTCAGGCTTTTTGAAATTAGTTTTTTCTGAAATTTTCCCTGAAAAAATAGACAAATGGAATTGGCATAGAATCCAAGTTGTTGCATGTTTTTTTTGGAGTTTTGTAGAATTCATTATGAATTTTTTGAAGTCCAAATGCAGTGGGCACTAAGAGCATTCACTTTTTGAAATTTACACTCTTTGTACATTGTTGGTGTAGTGAGAAAGAAAAAAAATGTACAAATAGTGTATATTTCAAGAAGTGGATGCTATAAGAGCCCGAGCTCTTTATGAACCTCCTGCCTTACATGGGCAACTGGTAAAAACATGCTAAGATGTAGAATTTTGCAAAGTATGGTAGGCATATCCATTCCCACCTTTGCAACGGTGCTATTCTGTGAGCATGAGCATGTGAGTGGTGAACAGGGATTATGTGAGCGTTGAGTTCAAAAATTTGTAGAAGCACTAAAAAACTTAATAACATTTCTAAAAATAGATTTCATTTAGAAAATTTAGTTAAATTTTACTATTTCTAGTAAAATTTTGCACCTATTACTATGGACCTATTACCGTGGTTATGTAGAATTTAGATGAAAATTATAATTTCCAATGTTGTCTAAAATATTAGAAGTATACATTATGAAAATAATGAACTTAATTGATATGAAAGATGAATGGAGATGGAAATAAATTTGTATAGAATATTGATTGATCATTGTTCTATAGCAATGTGGGTCTTTACAGGGTTGATAGGAGGGTATCAATAATATTCTCTTGATGCACCATTGTTGGACTTGTTTAGATTTTCTTTAAATTGTTAATAGGAATTATTTTTATATCTAATGATCTTTGTCATAGTAAATTTTATTTTGGTTGATCATTGTCTTGTAGCATCATAGATCTTCTCATGGTCAATGAAAAGGTACCAACACTTCTTTGTGGATATACAAGTCAATGAACTTGTTTAGATTTTAGAAAAGAAAGATTGTTAATTGGAATTCAATATATTTGGAAAAAGCTTGGCTGCACTAAATTTCATTTTTGTTGATCACTATCTTATAGTAGCGTGGTTCCTCTTGAAGCCGACGGAGGGTACCTATACTTCTGCCCTGATGTGTTGGTAATTGAACTTATTATGATTTTAGAAGACAATATTTGGTTGATAGGGATTATTTTGTAAAGAGTGACTTTAGTTATACCAAATTGTTGATTAGTTGACCATTGTTCTCTTGTAGGACCTTCTAGAGATCCAACTCTTCCATCTTTGATCAGATAGTCATTTGGTTAATCATTCCCCTCTTTATACTTAATACCTCTCAGCGCTGAGAGGAGGATCAAGCACTTATCTTCAAGTTGATGTGCTAATTATTGAACTTCGCTAGGTTTTAAGGGGGGGGAAATGGTTATTAATTACGATTCGTTTGAAATCGATTGAGGTTGTTCCATTGAGATTATAACCACTCCCCTCTTGTTGTTGGGTTACCTCTGGGCGCCGAGAGGTACCCCTAACCGCGGGTACAAAAAAAAATCATTTTCATTTTCATTTTTTTCAGCCTCTAGGGGGGTCCTCTCGTCACCAAGAGGTGCCTAGAAATAAGAGGGGAGTGGTTATAAAATCAAAATCTTAATGAAACATCTTTAACCAATTTCAAGCGAATCCTATTTAATTATCAATTTTTTCCTTCTTAAAATCTAACAAAGTCCAATAAGTAGCAAATCAAAGTTGGTCAAGGGACCACGGTAATAGGTCCACGGTAATAGGTACCAAAAATAATAAAATTTGACCAAAATTTTGAAATGAAATCTCTAAAAAATTATATGCTCACAAGCTCATGCTCACACGCTCACCCTTGCATCCAATTTCGTCCTCATGTGTAACAACGGAGTACATTCTAGAAACAAACATCTATACTATGATTGGCTTTGTCTTTGTAGCATTGGCAGACTTTTTAGTAAGGTACCGCTACTCAAATTTCCTCACCTCTAGTTTTAGTAAATACAAAGCGTCTTCCTATGCAATCTTGGCAAATGTACACAACAAATGTACACTACTAGTACATGAAGGAGGAATTCTCAAAGAAAAAAGATTGGGTTTGTCTACCTTACCCTCATTCGCGTACAAGCCAAAAATGAATTTGTAAATTTTTAATGTGAAATAATTTTAAATAAAACTAAAACCTAAAGTAATTTAACTAAATAAAATAAATAAGTTTATGAAAAAATGATTTTAATCCCATAAAGGTAAGAGGATTCAAAGTTTGAAAACCTAATATGGCATGGTATTCAATTTTTTTTTCTTAATTTTGACTTTGAACACTAACAAGCTTATAGTCTATGTGGTCAAAATTTCTACAACCATTCTCATACAAGTCTAATGCAACATTATATATTTGGATATGCAAAAAAAAAAAAAATTCTCATCTTCACTCTTTGCACTACAATAGCAATACTAGAATGGATTTTGATAAAACAAAATTATAAAACTTTAGAGCTTAAATAAGAAATTATATTACTAGAGATTGTGTCCCTATAACACTGGCTTGCTAATTGCACGATACTTGAGATTAAAGTGAAAAAATAAATTGGAGAGGGGAAGGAGAGAACTTCACAAAACTAGACTGTAAAGCTTTGAATCATCTTAATTATAATTTTTTGCACTACGGATTTTGAATTAATTTTTTTTTATATTGTAGAATTGAGTTGAAAGTCTAGGGGGGGATTCAAAAACACACTTAATTTTCATTCTTTAAGAAAATTATTAAGTTTAAAAAGATACGAGATAGCCATGGGAAAACTAAATTGTCAATAGGTCTTGATGGAATTGAAACAAACTAATTCCATTGATGATGAGATCATTCTAGCAAGCAAATTTAACCTTCTAGAACTTTTGGTGGGATAATTTTGAAAATTGAATTCAAAAAGGAGTTCAATACATTATTTTATTAAGAAGATGCTATAATTGTTTGCATAAAAAAAACTCCATAACTTTCACACTAGTAATCAAAGTTTTATGTACAAAAAAAAATATAGTCTATAAAAAAAATTATATTTCTAGTTATTTTTGTTTGGTCTTGAGCAATTTCTATCCAAAAAGTGGATAATTTTTGCTCTAGGGCATCAATTGTGTTAGAAATTATATTTCCAAAAAACTAATCTGTTTTCTACCTTGATAACAAGTTTCAAAGAGTTGTGCCAAAATTTGAGGATCACAGAACCTTGTCTAATTGTCCTCCAAAGAGATATCGGGACTTTGGGCCATTTAAAGATTAACCTACAAAACACAATTGTGCGTTTGGGAGACTAATGAAAGTTTACATAGGTTCCTATGAACTCAATATTTGATATAACATTTCATAGCTTTTTTTTAACCCCTTAAGGAATAAACATTCAAATTTCAAACAACGAAAGAATGCAAACACATCCCAAGTACACAAAAACGCGTTTTTTCATCTATCAAATTTTAAAAGACTTCTTGTGCTAATTCTCTAACATATATATGGTATAGATTTTGAAGACTTTGCTTTGAAAATATTCTATAATTCAAAGGGAATTGGTTAGTCCAACCTCAAAAGTAACTTTTCTGATTAAAAATAATGACTCTTGAAAAACGACTTAAATAAATAAAATGAAATGAAAATCTTCAAAAATCACACTATAATTAGAACTTAACGTTTTGAGCTTAAAGGGAAAAATTCTTGAGAAAATGACAATTATTCAATCTACAATTGATATTAGAAAGAATTTTCAATTTTTGGCTTCAAATTTTAGTTGAAGAATTTTGGTAAAGATGGAAAAAGATAGAAGTAGTCTGAAGGTTGAATGACAATTACACTATTATTTTGAGCTTGTATGAAAATATTGTAGACTATATTAGATTGAATTTTATCTAGAATAATGTAAACTTCTATATTCGTGAGCCTCTCAAATTTGCACAATTCCCAAATCATTACAAAATAGTGTAATTATTGTTGAAGATGAACCAATGGCTAGTTCAAAGTTAGCCAGTTGGAGATTGAAAAACCACCAGTTGCAATTCGAAAACATCGACCAAAAAACAATTAAAAAATCTATAAAATTTATATATTGATTTAAAAAATAGAAAAAATAACAAGACTCTACACTTGAAAAAACGGTTCAATTTGTGAATTGAAGAAAATAAATAATAAAACTCAAAAACTTCCCGAACATTGGAGGCCGCGAATGAACTAACCAACTACTTTACATGAAGGTCAAAGTCGACAGAAATTAAGCTGTTTTTGAAAAAATGTGACACATGTCATCTTGTGAACGGTTTGAAATGATGTGAACCCCTAAGAATTTGACGTGGAAACTCAATTTCGGCATGTAAGGTAACTAACTTGTATGGTATAGACAGAATATTAACTTTGCGAATTGAAGAAAATAGATAATAAAACTCAAAAGACTTCTCGAACATGGGAGGCCACTAATTAACTAACCAACTACCCTACACGATGGTCAAAGTCGACATAAATTAAACCATTTTCGAAAAAATATGACACATGTCATCTTGTGAACGGTCTGAGATTATGTGGACCCCTGAGAATCTGACGTGGAAACTCAATTTCGGCATGTACTTTAACTAACTCATGTAGTACAGAATACTAACTTGGGTATACAGTATTATGCCAATTGTTGCCTCCCAAACTGGAATTTCGCAACTGAGGGCAACATTCCCAACTGTCAACCTTCACAAATTCCTTTTTTTTCTTCGTTTTTTTGTTTTTAGAAAAATACAAAGAAAACCCGGGCGGGTGTGGGGCAAGGACCGAGGACCGAGGGGAGAAGTCCAAAGACCGAGACTACAGGGGGAGCAACATGGCCATGGGCAAGTCGTCACGACTCACGATGATGAATTATGTGCGACTACTCGCTCGCAACAAAAGGACAAAGGGCATATGGAAGAGGGGAATGCGCTAATAATGTCCCCCTTTTCCCTTCCCTTCCATACTGGCCCCCTCCCATGAATAATTATTAAAACGGTGGAAAAGATCAGGGCCAGATAGATCACATAGGACGTGGTCGACATATTTGGGAGAATGTGTGCGTGCTTTGCTGCCATGAGAGGAAGACAAAAAGCTATTAAAAAAAAATGGGTACTACACGACATCTTCATTTGGTAAGGAGAAGGGAAAAAAATGATTTTAAAATGTTTAAAAATTCAAAAGAACAGAAGAAGCTAGGGAGTAATTTAAAAAAAGGAGGGTCTACTACTACCCTTAGTTTTAGAAGAAAAATATTTTAAAAATTCAAAAGAATAGAAGAAGCTTTGAAAGGGAGGGTTATAGGAGACACTAGTTGGGGGGGGGGGGACAATCCCACCGTCCACTGAGGATACTAAATCCTCCATTCGAAGTGGAACTAGCAAGGTGAATTTACTCCATGGAAAATACAATTTTTTTGAACTTTTCACACACGATAAAATTTGCAAAATTTGAATTCATATTTGCAATAAGAGACCCCCAAATTAGCTAGGAGAGACCAATAAAATATCCTAAATTTAGCACAAAATAGGGGGCAAGATTTTACTTTTACCTTGAAGAGCCTTCGTTTTTACCCTATTGGTCCCACTTTGAATGGAGGTGATGTAGCATCTTGTACCGTCCACCCTCAATGCTCCGATGATCCGGGGATTGTGATGGGATCTAATAATAGTTTCCCTAGTTTATACTTCACACTATATCAAAATTTTAGGAGAAATTTGGTGGCATGTCAATATTGTTGTAAGAAAATTCAAATTATAAAATATCACTCCTAACAATGTTGGAAATTTTCAAAACTAAAGAAGAAATCACATTGATCTCAAATTTTGAATAATTTCAGAAATCACTATCTTAAAAATAAAATAAAATGTATATCTAAAAGATATGTTCACTTTTGCACAATTGAAATCTTTAAAAAATAAAATCTATTAGCTTTGTTTTATTTTCTAACCCCTCACCGCTTTGATATCTCATAATACACTAAAATGGGGGCATATTTTTGGCGTCCCTTAGGTAGTGAGGAGGCTAAAGGGTTGATATATGATTTAGGCAAACATTGTCAAGAATTGCCAATTTCTAGTGCATTAGGCAAGGTGAAATTTAACTAAAAATTTCTCTTGGATTCAACCATTCAAAATTGAACTATATTTGTATAGAAACTCATCCAAAAAAATTAAATCTTTTTTAAGGGACACATTGAAGTCCATTGAACTACGATTGCATAATCTCTAGGATTAGAGCAAACCAAATATATAATTGATAATAATAATAATTTGATGAATTAGATTGCAAGATTAAAACATTTGAAATTAAATCAAAGTCGTCATACTTCGATTCCTCTAGGAGTAAAATATTTGCACTACACATAAGGTTTTTTTGAGACAATTGCATACTATATTGTATTATTTACAAACTAGTGAAATTTCAAGAGTAAGAGATGGTTTAGCAAAAGTTGCCCATTTGACCTTGTGTTTTTCAAATAGAAGAAGAAATATATTCATGCAAAAGAGGGTATCTCAAATTTTGTTCATAGTCAAACTATCCTTTATAGGGGTTAACACTACAAGTAACACACATGTACAAGATAAAATTTTAAATATTCAAAAATATATATATTTTTAAATTTTTTTAATCAAATTAATAATAATTATTATTTTTAATACAAGTAAAAGCTTTTCAAGATTCTTTAGTAAGTGATATGAGAATTCCTTGTTTTTCAAATTTTGTGGTAAAAATTTTCCAAAATTTTAAGATTTTATTGTGTGAAATATTGTTGACTAAAACATAACTCCAAATAATTATATTTTTTATAACTTGATCCAAAAATCTTCCAAAAATCATCAAAAATATTTTATACACATTTCAAGTGTTCTACAATAGTTTTGGAGATTTTTGGAGTAAGTTATTAAAAACGATAATATTTGCAGCCATATTTTAGTCCATAATATTTTAAAATTTGTGAAATTCGTATCACAAAATCCCCGCAAAGAATTATCATTCCACTCATTAAAGTATGTTGAATTTTTTTTTGCTTGCATAAAAGAAAATAGGTAATTGAGGAATTAGAGATTGCGAGAGTCACCATACTTGATTGTTGTAATTATTCTATGAGTGACCTAATTACAAAACATTAAACCATCATTTTTTTCTTTCTTATTATGTATAACTTTTGAATCTTCTCATAACAACTATTAAAATTCCCAATAAATCATATTGAAGATGACAAATCACTCAGTCTTTTTAGATAAAATTGATTGTTATAATCATTTTGTAAATCACCAGTAATCACACAATATTAAACCATCATTTTGCCTTGTTATTATAAAAGCATACTTTTGAATTTTCTTATCACCAAGTTTTTTTTCCTTAGGCATTTAAATTTCTAAAAGCACCAAAAATAATTGGAGAGCACTAAGCCGTAAGGAAAAAATTGGCTGAAGATGACAACTGAAGTTGTTCCAATTTTTGAAAATGATTTTGATGCAATTTCTAATTTTGAATGAAATTCCTCCAAATATGTGGATGAAAAGATAGTTCTATCCAAAATATAGATGAATACTAAAATATTTGACTACATAATTTTCTTGTGGTCCATAAATGAACCATCTAAGGGCTTGAACTAAATTTTGGAGAGGTGAAACATCTTGAAATATTTTTCATTAAATTTTCCTTGTAAGACAAGTGGGATTGATATCTAACCCAAGTTGTTTCATATTTTTTTGGAATTTTTTGAAATTAGTTATGAAATTTTGAAGTTGAAATAACATACAACTCTAAAATGACTCACCTCCTAAAACAAACATAGTCTATACATTGTTGAAGGCTACAAAAAACAAACATGTACAAATAGTGTACATTTAAGGAGGTGGTCCATTTTAGAGCCTGCTCCATTTCAAGACCTCTCTTACCTTACGTTGCCACTTCAGCACTTCTCTAAAAACCTCCAAAACAACCTTGCTCATAACAACTAAGGTAAACCATTCCATTCAGAACTTGAATGTACACTACCATTATAATTTTGCCCACAGTGGGCTTGCTCCCATTTAGGGCCTCCTTACATGTATTGGTGGGTGGGAGGAGCCAACATGGTCAAAAAATAAAAAGCACTTTTATGCTGCTTCTACAGTGTGGAATACACCGAGATTGGTAGAACTCTTTCTCTTACTTCCATGCTTGATGATCATCGGTGGCTCTGTTCTTGTCTTTTAGTTGCCGTTTCTTTGTCCACCGGGCTCACATACTAGTTGGCCCTTATTCCATAATGGAATAGTTTACTTTACAACAAAATCGGAATTTTCAAAAGCCCCTATCAAATACGACCTATTTTGAGACCCTAATTGATTGATTTTTTTTCCTGACACAATTGTGTTAAGGAAACACACTGCACGGATTTTTCTGTCAAGAGGAGATTCTAATTTCACACTAGGTAAAGAGCCTGCTACCACTAGGTATCGAACCCTCAACCATCCCATTTGGTTTGGGTACCTCACCACCATCACCGGGTAGTTTAGGGTCATCTCGGACCAACAATTGATTGATTTGACCGACATCCAAGTCCCCAAGATATTATTAGTATTTTTTATTATTATGTGATGTCGTCGAGATTGGCATCATAATAACTAAAGAACCCTACTGCACAGTGAGTGAGTGAGGCTGATAGTGATGCTATTGTATTAAGTTGAGAGTTATGACATCCATCCCGCGGGTGCGTTGATTGTCTGGGGGGGCAGGGCAGGGTTGGGCAGGGCAGGGCCCGGGAAGTAGTTGCGAAGACATGATTGCTCTTGTCGCCTTTCAATTCCTGCCCAGGGACACAATCAATTGGTGGACCAGTTCTTGCCATGTGCAGGTTACTCAAACACCTGGCGGGAGCCCCCGGGAGCTTCCGCTTTGCTTGATGATGCCTCCGATGATCCACCCCAAGATCGGATACTCGGGTGCCCGGGGGAGCCTTTATGACCAGCATTGGCATCGAAATTTTTTTGACGGTTTCATTTTATGAGGAGGAGGGTCAAGTTATCTATTGACAAAGTTTTTTTTGCATGTGGATTTGATTCCATCTCTCACTCACTGGTCAGAAGAGACTCTCATCAAAGTTGGTTGAAGGTAGACAAGCCTGTTACCACCCCTGATTTTGTTTTGTTTTCTTCCCTTTTTTAAACAAATGAAATGAATTCTGTAATTATCACCTTGATTTGCAATCTGAATATCTTGGGGCCAACTTGAAGAAGGGCACATTAGTTTTCAGAGGTGTGCTTATGCTTCTTTCATGAATCAAACCCAAGCGGAATTATAATTTTTCAATGAAAATTGTAATTTTTGAGAAAAATCTAAAGTGGTTTGCCTTGAAATTATAAAATTGCCCTTGAAGTGGAGTCATGAACATCCCATAAACAACCTATATAACCGTCTTTCCATATATTTTAATTGCATTGTTAAGTATTCACCAATAAAGGATTGACACATTATCCCTTGTTGACATTAATGCACTGATTTTGTTAGAAAACGAACGGATTTGGATGAGTTTTGTAGAAAATGCAGATGAAGTCAAGTCACCAAATTTGGATATAAAAAGTGCATGAACATTAGTCTAAAGTGTATTTTGGTCCCAAAGATGGATATCAATAGTGCTTCACCAAATTTTGAAGTGGTTGCCATCTTGGCTTTTTATCAAAAAGTTAAAAGAAAAAAGTTAAAAGTCCTACTATTGGACAAGTTGTTGTTTTTGAGCGAATTTTTGCCAGAAAGCAAATTGGCAAATTTTTTTATAGGAAATATTTTTTTAATAGGAAAGTGAGATAAAATTTTCTTTTTCCAATAGATGAAATCATGAAATTGCTACCAAATCTTGGCCCAAGGTATCACTCTATTTTGGATGAATGTACACTTGTTGGGATGAATAAATGCAGGTTTTCCATGGATGTAAAAAGCTTCATCACTCTAATAGAGATCACTTTCCACACTACCCAAAATAAATGAAAAAAAACCCTTTGCTAGTGGGACTCCATGTATCAGGATTTTTTTTTTCATTTTTTATGGAGTGCCAAAGTGGTGATATAGATGTTATATTGGTGCTCCAAATTCTAGCATTCATCTGTATAGTGAATTGAAAATATCATATTAGCACTCACTCAACAACAATGCCTTTTGGGGTTCTAAATTACCAAGAAGGTTGCAGAAAAGAACCATGACGTGGTCCTTTTTTTTAGAGGTTTAGTTATTTAGACAAGTCTTGTGGGAAGTGTTCATAGATCACTCCTGGGTTGTTTGGTTTGAAACCACCAAGTATCGTGCACTTTATCCTAACAAAGTTGGCATCTTCCTCAAATGGTTTGATAATACATGGCTTCAAACGGATTTCTTTGGTGAGTAGTCCCATCTTCAAATACAATGGAAACTTGCCATTCCAAATACCGGCAATTTTGCATAAGCCTTTTTGCCCCCTTAGTTGTCTCCTCTAGCTTTATAGGCTCGTGGTCCACTTCAGCTCTGAGCCTTGGTCTACGTGACCTCTAGGTGTGACCGATCATGCTTGGCTTCGTAGTTTCTCACTTGCTCAGTTCTGGTTTGTTTCAATTTAGTTGTTGAAAATGGAAAAAAAATGCTTCCACCGGGGACATGGTCCTCTAGTTCCTTGTATTGTTTCTTCTTATCAATGGAAATTGTCCATACATTTCAAAAATAAATAAAATCCATATCACATGTCCATAATTCTATTTTCATCCACGACTTTGCTATTTCATCCACGATTTAAAATAATAAAAAAATTATTTGAAGTTTTATTGTCATATTTTAGCCATGTATGTATTCAATGAATGTCATCACAGTTGATGACAAAAAGGTCTCCGTCATCGGTTAGTTGGTTCTCTTGTTTTTCCGTCCGTCTGTCCATCTGTTTGTTTGTTTGTTTGTCTGTCTGTCCATCTGTCTGTTTGTCTGTGGGTTTTTTTCCAGTTTGCCGCAATGAACTGACCCCCTGTTAACTACTAGTCTACGATATTAGGTTTTATGCTGTCAGTACTTGATGGGTACTCTGGGGCAATCATAGTGTGGTCTGCTACGCGCCCCGGGTCTGTAGAATACTGGACACCACAATCATCTACAATGATTTTCGCCCGAGAGGGGACTCACTCGCTCCTGATAACTTACATTTCAATCCATCCGGTAAAGGTACGCGAGAGCAAGGAGGAGGGAAAAAAAACAGAAAAATGAGAGAGAGAAAAAAGAAGTCACAGACTCTGTTTGAAATTCATCATTTGAAATTGACGTGGTTCAAATTCTTTCACATGGGATAGATTGAGTGCATCATGATGACCCCGGCTTTTGATGGTTGGCTTCGTTGTTGTCCCAATAGGGACGGAATTCCGTTTCCGGGGGCACCTTGATGCTTAAAGGCAACCGACTTGCTGCCGGGGCCCACAATATTTGCGTATCTGGGAGCACAAATGTGGTGAGAACAAAAGTTTTGTTTTACTCTTTTTGATACTCTTTATTTCTTTATTTCTTTAAAAAAAAAAAAAAAAAAGGTTTGGAACTGATAGGGACCATTTCCATCTCTTTATTTATTTTTGGAGACGTAAAGGAGTGGTGGTCAATACATTGAAGGAACATAACTGATTTTTAACCCTTCGAAAGAAAAAGAAAAAAAAAAGGGGATATTTCATGTCGAGGCTTGGTCAAACTTCATTAGATTTCTATGTTAAAACACATGTTTCCAAAACTTTGATATATTTTAATGTCATTTTTTTAATAATTAAAAAAACATTGAACTAAAATTTATATGATTTTTTAAAATAAAAATTCATTGTGAAAATCATAGTAATTATATAAATGCTTATTAAAATAATAGGAAAACTTTCAATAGGAAAAAAGTTCAAAGGTGATGTGTATTTTGAGTTTTGAAGATGCTATGGCTTCAAAAGTGTCATAGAAATGACAATTTTAACAATTTTGAAAAAAACTAAAGTGGAGTAAAAAGTGGATTATTGGAACTACACTTTCTTAATTGAGCTTATTAAAAACGTTTTAAATCAAGAACTATTTGAGAATTTGAGTTTTGACATTGCAAGCATCAATAAGTTATAAAGGAATGGCTATTGATAGTTCGTCATTACAACCCTCCTCACTCATCCCACTGAAGTCATTCCAAGGGTACATGTAAAAAAAAAGACCCCCTATTTTGTGCTTGATTAATTTATCTTCTACACCTTCTCCAAGCTCATTTGGGGCCTCTGATTGCAAATATGAATTCAAAATTTGCAAATTTCTTCTTTCCTTTTTTTTTTTCTCTCTTTGTGTCCAGCCTTTGGGTTTGGCTGTTTTGTATCTTTGACTTGCACCAGATCTCCACTTGATTGGAAAAAAAAATTGCAAATATTTATCATATGTAGCAAATGAAAAATTTCAGCATTTTCTCTCCTGGATACAAGAGGGGGTCGGTTTACCCCAGCTGTCATTACTGGCCAAAGAGGGACTGGGGTCCAACCCCCAACCAACCTAAAAACCATGGGTCTAGGGTCCGTCCAGGGTTCTGCAGTGAAAGTAACATCATGTGCATTAAAAAAATTGTAAAATCTTTGGAAATGTAATTCTGCTTCCTTTTGTTTCCAAAAAAAATTTAAAAATTTATTTTTAAAAAGAAAAAGTGAGTGAGTGATGACCAACTTGTTGGGATTTACACCGGAATGCAATCTATTTGGGTCAATGAATTGAGAGTAAAATTTGAGTCCAATCTTGAGACGAGGGAGGGTATCTTTGACGAAAAAGTCAGAAACTCAGAATGGCTTTGGAGCCATAATGATGATGGGGGGGGGGGGTGACCAACTTTATTACTAGTAAGTTAAGTTAAGTTACATGATGATTTCATTTCGTTTGCATGGAATGAATTTGTGATCCGGTCAATGCATGCATTTGAATAACTACATAATAAATTCTGTTTCAGTTGTGCCAAGAAAAAGAAAGAAAAAGAAAAAGAATAGAACAACTAATAAAGACAGCCTTCAGTTCCAAAGGGAAATAATAAACATTACAACTGCTTTTTCAAATTCAACACGGGTTTCAGCTTGGGAAGGAGGAACATGTTTAACCCTTAACCCCTTAGTGCCACAATCCTTTTTCAAAATTTCACACATTTTTGCTTATATCTTTGTACAGTAATACCATTTACCAGAATTTCATGAAATTGGACATAAAAGAGGGTTGTCTTTTCAAGATTCAAGTGTTACATTGGATGAATGAGAAGGTAGTTGGATGAAACAATGTATGCAAGCCCTCTGTTCATCGTCCAAAATATGGACATCGGAGGGCTTAACCCTTAAGTGCTCCAACATCCATATTCTAGACGATGAATAGAGGACTTTGAGGAGCTGTTTCGTGCAACTAACTTTTCATTCATCCAATGTAACATTTGAATCTTGAAAAGACAACCTTCCTTAAAGATCAATTTCATGAAATTGTGGTAAATGATATTTCTATAGAAAGATATACGCAAAAATGTGTCAAAATTAAAAAAAATATCGAGGCGTTAAGGGGTTAACCCTTGAACGACGAGCTGATCATCCTAGAAATCATCTACTTTGGTACTATGTAAATTATTGGCTTAAAATAATGCCAAAGCACTCATTGGAAGTCAAATGACCTTCCCCTTTTTACAACAAAATTTGGAGGATGAATAGTTGCACTTTTGTCTTGTATGGAGAGATTCTTTGTCATTCATCATCTAGAAAACATCCTCAATGTCGTTTATCGGTTAGCCCTAAAGCGCTTTGACGTCCAATTTTTGGACAACTAACAGATTGAAACTCAAGTTTCATCCTCATTATTTCCTGGATGAAAGTCATCATAATTTGTGGAGAACCTTTATCAAGTTGTTGTCCTATCTAATGGTTGGATTTGGTGTTACTAGAGTACATATTTTTTCTAAAATTACAAATGTGGAAGTATGTCAAGTGGTTGGCGAAGCAGCAAAATTGCATTGACTCTAGTTCAAAACTAGATTTTCAAAAAATCACCATGTGCAGAGAACCTCATACCAATTCCGTTCCAACAAATTGTAATAAAAAAATGTTAATATTTTGCTTGTAATCAAATTTAGAAGGAATTTAGAAATTTTTCTTTCAAAATTTATAAAGAAATATGGGTGATAGCATTAGTAAATCTAGTTGTACAAATGGAATCTATAACTCAAAATCTACAACTTTTATTTGTATATAAATTCTAAAATATTCTTCCAAATAGTAGTCTATGATGATTTTTCTCAAATCATAAATTCAAGAGAAGACCTTGGACGTTTAGGGGTTAAGTATGTGGCACACAATGAAACAATTGAATTTAGAGGTGAAAGATGGAGATCCAACTTTCTATTTTGAAATCATAGTCATAGTGACATTGAAAACAAATAATGAAACAAATTATTGACTCTCTCCTATGGCCAAAACTATTTTATGGCATTGAATCTTGCATCGACTATGATTTTTGAGTTTGAGTTACCAAATCCTATCTACAACCACATTCACACTGCTCAACGTGGTTAGGGTTTGGTCAAAAGGAGGGATCCAACTAGTTAGACACTTGTCCTTGTCTAACTATTTGGATAGAGGAGTCTATTTTTTTTAAAATTATTTTATGTATTTGAAAATTTGAAAATTTACTTGCATATAATTGATTCAATGTTTTTTTTGTTGATATTTCCCTGCTATCTACTATCAGTAAACTAATATTGTTGTTTATCAAGGATAAGGCCCCATGAAAAACACTATTTCTGTTTCAAAGGCAAAAAATATCCTTTCCATTTAGAAATCACATTGGCATTGAAAACAAATTTCATTTGAATCGATTAATGCAGATAATAGATTTTATATTATCTTAATCTTTTTTAATCATCGTAGCCTTTATGAGAATTGACAAGTAGACAACAGCTTTAACCCTAAAACGTATGAGAGGACATTTTGTGTCTTTTGGATGATCTTAGGGAGGCCTCACTGAGGATGGAAAAAAATATTTTTTCATTTAATTTTTTGGAGGAGTTGATTGAATTCAATTTCAATGAATGTTGTATATTCTCTCTTTTTAATTTTCTTTTTAATTGCCTACATAAGAAAATGGCAAATCCATGGATCAAGTTGTTCTTCTTTACATGGATATGAATTTAAGCCATAAAATTGATCTATTTTGAATTTGAGATCACCTAACACTAAAAATGAAGCTTATCAATCTAGTTTTTAATTCCTATAGGTCTTCACATTCTAACTTTCAAAATATCTATTTTGGGTTTATGACTTCAACTAGGCTTTACAAGTTCTAGTTCTACCCCTATTAAAATTTTGAAAAAAAATCCAAAAACTGGAAGAGTTATTGCAATTGCAAGTTCCTAGTATTAGGATCCAAATTACAAAATATTGTGTGTTTTTCATTTGGGTTTTCTTCTTTTAAAATATATTACGACTCATATAATTTTATTTCCACCTTTTACTTTAAAAAAAATCACAATTGTTTATTTTTTTCATCAAAATGTATGAAAAAATCTACATCAACAGTAAATACATCTTTTCAAGAAGGAAAGATATCTAATTTTTATATATCACTTATACAATAGGATAAATTTTACTTCATAGTGAAATTTGATTTGAAGATCATTGCCAAGGGTGTTTAGGGTTTGAAAATTGAAATAATTAATTAAAATTTTCACACTAATCTTTGTTGTTACTTGTAGACCTTTACTACATGGAGAGAAAATACAAGCACCTAACTGCAAGCAGTCGAGGTACCAAAAACAAAATAAAATACAAATGATACAAGGAAAAACTCCCTGGTAGCACTGCTGGAGAATAGTGGAAGTTGCTTCCAGAGGTGTCTCAAGGGGGCTGAAAAATGAAGCCGGCCCACGGACCTAAAAGAAACCACTGCGGATTCAACTTGACGATGTTAGCAAACAACCCATGGTGGCACCAACTCATGTCAAAACAACCTAGCATAGCCATTGCCTGACCCGAGTGTCTTACAATGATCTTACTAGTCTTCTCCCATTCCACCCGCCCATAGTCAATCAAACCTAATCAAATGCGTTGCAACTACTTAGCCGGATGCTATAGAACTTCTCTAAACACAATGTCATTATATTCAATCCACAGGGACCATAGAATAATAGATCTCAATACAACCCAAATGCCACTCACCACCTCAAACTTATAAGGAATACAATCCGAAAAGATGGCTTGTTTCTAAGTTAACAGGCATTACGAGCCACAGGTATATATCTTTAGCAGCAGTGATGAGAGCATTTATGATACGAATCCCCCATTGCCAAGCTCCTTAGGCTGCTGGGCACTCCAAAAATTGGTGCACAACAAATTCCACTGAGTAGCAAGGACAAACCGGACAACTACACTAATGATGATAAATAGTGTTAGCCATACTAACTAATTTAGAAATGCTATAAGTTTTTACTTTTGATGAATATTTTACTGAGTGTATAGATCCTAATATCATTTTAAGTAGGAGAACTTTACACCTATAGTTAGTAAAAATATTCATCAACAATAAAAACTTATAGCTCTTTTAAATCAATTAGTGTAAGTAACACTATTTATCATCATTAGTGTAGTGTCAATAGCATGATGGAGGATAGAATTGATGTACCTAAAACCAACTCTAAGTTGTCACAATCTTTCTCATATTCTCATTGTGCACATCTTACATGATCAATATAATATCTAGGCTTGGTATTTTTTTTTCCGGGGGAGGTCCCCAAAAAATGTAGGCGTTCCTCGCTTTGGGGCCAATAATGATTATGCGTACACATACCTCATGCCAACACAAAAAGCACCATGTTGCAATCACAATTGGGTTCCCCAAGACAGACAAACAGACTCTCATTTTAAAAAGTTTCAAAAAACTTGTACAACAGAGCAACCAGTCTAGTTAGGATAGTAATCAATCTCTCGCACCCCCCGAGTCCCCCGGGGTGTCCCCTCACCCATCCTTGGCAGAACGTTTTTCCTGGCTCCCGGCTTTTCCCAGACTGGGACCAAAAGCGCCCCCCGGGGTCGGGGGCCCCGAGAGGGCCCCCTTCCTCCTCCTCCTCTTATTATTAGAGTCAGGGTTCCAAGATGATAGGCCTTTCCATTCCAGGACATTCTCGCAGAAGAAAATCTATGCAATCTATGACACCAACTGAAACGGAAACGTGTGTGTTGCTCCTTTCCGCAGACGGAATGGCAGCGAGCGAATACAGTTAAAAAATTAATAATAATAATAATAATAATAATAATAATGCATAGTAAAATATCATGTACTACTACAATAATCCCGCAATGTGCAAAAAATTTGTTTTCTTTACTTTAAAACACAAATATCTTGCAATCTACGCGGTCAAAATTTTTGAAATTATATCCCACACATTCTCATACTAGATAGGTGTAAGATCTTACAATTAGATCTGCAAAAAAAAAAAAAAATGTTCAAATTTTTTTACTCTTTACAATAGAAATTGCAGTTTTGAGTGTTTTTGGGGAAAACAAACAAACTATCAAAACATCAATCGTCTACGTGTTAATTAATAAATCAAGCCAAATAGTGTCACACATTCATCCCCTAATGTAGTCTGATCTAAAAGCGCCTATGTTCTAAAAGCGCTCATGACGTAGGGGTACATTTTGCTTTCTTCAATGTAACCAAAGTGTACATTTCAGGAGATGGTCGCTTTTAGAGATCCCTGCTTTTCAACTTCAAAAAATCGTAACTAATTCCACAAAGGTCCAAAAAATATGAAACGACATGGGTCAGATGCTAATTCCATTTCTCTTCCTGTGAAAATTTACTGAAAATTATTTAAAAGAGTTTAGCTTCCCCCAAAAGGCAATCAGCTCTCTTTAAATGGTCGCTTTAAGGGCAGACTACCTTAGTTGAATGAACCAAATGAGCTTGGGACACTCCCTTTTTACCGAAAGTTATGGTACAATTTGAAAGTATTTTGATTGATGTATTTGTGAGGCTTTTTCCGAGTCCGATGTTCGACCTACCTCCGCTACCCCCCAAATAACTCTGATGTAATTTCTAATGACCTATCAATTCTGAATTAGTTTGTACTGCAGTCAACAAGTGAACGGAAGTCCAATGGCCTCTGCGTAAGGTATATTTGTTGTCACCCAATACAAGCCTAACTTAAAAGGTACCATACCATCCATGACGACCACCGTAAGTAGGCAAGCAAGCTTGGAGCGGAATTGGGTCATTAATTATGAGGGGGTCCGTCGTCCCTGCCGAGGAGTTGGCCGGGTGCAAGCTATATGTCAGGGCTGATTTAAAAGTTGGTGCAATTCAATCTGCGACCAGTCCCTTGCAACGACATTTTCATGTTTTAAATTAAATTAAATTAAATTAAATTGTTGTTGGTATTGGTTGCCGCGTAGAGTTTGTTACCTTACCTCCCAACAACAGGATCAACTCATAGGCAGTATTCTAAAATTGAGATATTACAAAAAAGTATTGGTAAAAAACTTTGTCATTCAAGGTTGATGATATTGATTGGTTAAAATTACGTTATGATTGAGTATGGCCTCTTTTTATGGTGCACAATGGCTCTATCAATTCACTCCTCAATGCATCGGGCAATGCATTCTCCATAAATGGCTAACTTTCTACTATTTTATAATTAGAACTTGAAATTTTTATCATTGTCCACACATCCCAAATTATTTTGATGAGGTGAAAAGAAAAATTGAAATTGAAATTTAGACATTTGGCAATGAAAATAAACCACTTGAAAAGCTAGTTTAAAGACAAAAATTATAGGGAGTTGACCAAAGCACATTGCATTCCATAATTTGTGTCTAAATTTGAGTTGGAGGGGTATCTAATCAAAGTACTTTAGGATGGGCTTCCAATGACAAAAATTTCAAGTTCTAATTATAAAACGGTGCATTGAGGATGACCTTATGACTTTTCAAAATACTTCAAACTCATATGAGCTTTTTTACACTTGGAGATATTCTAACTACACAAAAAAAGATTCTATTGGTACAAGTCACACTAGTTTACCAAAGTCACACTATAACTAAAATAGTATATGTTCATTTTACTATATTGTACTAATCCACCTAAAATTAAAACTTTGTAGAGATCTTAATTCTACATGTGACGTTACCTACCCACCCACCTTTTACTACTAGTACAAAGGAGTGCAACGTCACTTATAGCTTGCAAGGCAAATCACTTCAAAAATCCATAGTAAATTCATACTTTGTCACAAAAATATGATTTCATTTCCTATGTCTTTGTGTACTATTTCTTCATAGGTAAAAATGAAAATGGTAGTTGAATTCCTCTTCTTCAACCCGATCCAAAATCATGGTCACAATTCCGCAACTTATCTGTAATTAGTTTCTAGATCCACCACTCCTATAAATTATAAATATATATATATATATATATATATATATATATATATATATATATATATATTTGGAGGGGAGATAAAGTGCAAAATCCACCATTCCTATAAAAAAAAAAAAAATTTGGTGTGTGTAAAGTGCAACGATTATGGCAACCAATACTATACGTTCAGGTTCAATTCAACACCTTGGTGCCAAAATAATTTTAATTTTAGAATTTGGATAGTTTGGTAGTTTGTTTTTATTTCCTTGACTCTCAACACTTTGCTCCTCTTCTTCCTCCTTTTTCGACACTCCCAATGTTGGATTGATTTTTTCTATTTATATAATAAATGTGCTCCTTTTTCTACATTTCCCCCAAAACATATTTTTTGGATATTCAAAATCATCACCAATGAAAAATTTTCAGATTTTCAGAAAGTTGTTCTACAATTAAAAAAAAATTGACATGTTCCAAATTTTTCCTAATTATTTACAAAACTGACATATGCATAGGGTACATTTGTTGCGCAGTTTGCCATAAGCATCTACCAGTGCCACAAGAAAATGCTGACCAGACCCGTGGCCGCAGTGATTGACGAGTTTTTCTTGAAAACCAATTTAATGGGCTCGCTCACCCGGGAGGACTTCCGTATGTTTGTCTGTCCATCCGTCTGTTTGTCTGTCTGTCAAGCATCTCTATCCAAAGTCATGATGCTGAGCAGTAGCCTTTTTTGTGAGTTAATGACTGGATAAAATAAAGTCTCAACCAATTCTTAGTAGTAGTTGAGACTTGAGACCAACAACTTGTCATCCAGTTCATTGTACTCACTCCCACTTCCTTTCATTATTATTGTTCCCCTGAAAAAACAAAGAAATCGAAAAGAAAAAAAACTACCTTTCAGTACAAAGAAAAGAAAATACCATGATGGGGGTCTACAACTAAAAGGGGTGTGGAATACTTAAGTTACTATAGGCACTTTGATTGGCCGCAAATTGATCAAACATTTCTATCATTGTATGACATCTTTTGTACTGTGGGTCAGTTATTACAGTGGTACACAATATCTGGAGTAATCAGTATAATACAATTGATTTGTAATCAGTGTAATATACCTCGCCTTTGTTATGAAATTCCATTTTGTTTGGAAAAAGAATAAAGGAAAAAGAAAGTGTAATACTGTCTTTGGTACGAGATGGGTCTTTTTTTTAATTTAAAAAAATCAAAAATTAAAAAAGTATTTTTCTTTTCTCAAAGGCTTTCCTTGAAAATGTGCTGATTTTTTATTTTTTGGTGAAAACAACAAAACAGCAAACCAAAACTAATCTAGGTTCTTTGGTTGTGTCAATATGCAAAGGAAAATAAAGAGTACAATTAGGTAAATAGATCATGCATTTATAATAAGGTTGGAGGCCCTAAAAGTAGGTGTGAGCTTTTTTGTTGGAATATCCTTGCTACTAGAATAATAATAGAACAAGAGATTTGCTAATTAACATTAAAATGTGGGTGCAATCAATTTTGGGTTGGTGCATTACTTTGGAGAGTTCTATAGATGAAGAAATGAATACATATATTTTTTAACCCATAGAGGACCAAATGTTTGTTCAAGGGACAATTGGAATTCAGATAGGTGACGATGAGGTAAAAAATGAATGTATGTTTGTGAAAATTTGACACAAGATGTAGACATTATTCATCCCCTTTGTGGAAATGTAAAAAAAATTGATTGAATGCTCAGAGCAAAAGCCATGTTGCTTGAAAAAATTTAGGCAATTTAGGCAATTTTGCCATCTTTTGCTAAATTCCTCTTCTACGTCAAATTCTGTCTAACTACAAACATTGTTATCTTGAAATCTATATTTTCAAAATTCTTGAGATTTTTTCCACACATTGAGAATGATTTCCTTTAAGTTTTCATTGTCTTGGTTTCAAAAAGAAAATTTCCTTGTTGCGCAAGAACTCATCAAAAAATGACAGGTGTATTGCTTGTTCACTTTACTTCTTTGTATTGCAAGGTGATTGATTTAGAATAAGGTAGCTCCCTTATTTGCTTTTGAAAATTTGCATGAGTGCACCTAACAAGATATAGATTATGATGGTGTAGAGGCATGATTTGTATAGAGAGAAAAAATTTACTCCAAGAGGGCTCAAAGTTTGTTGACCCGATTTTGTAGGAATGAAACAAAGTTTTATTTCCTCACTTCAAACATTATAATCTTTCAATTTATGTGGTCTTAAAGGATGAATGTTTTCCATACATTTTCATAATAGTCTACTACATTTCTATATAGTTGAAGTGAGAAAAAAAAATCTTTAATTTCAATTTTGGTTGATGCACCCTAAAATGACATGGCAATCAAAATTTTGACAATTTATCTTTAAAAACACACACAAATTCTTGATTGTTGAATGGCTACAATCTTAAACTACCTCCCTTAGGTATTCTACAAAAGAAAATATACCTTCCATCTTGGGATCTTGGAGGGTTGAAAAAACACTAGCTAAGAATATTATGTAGATCATGAGGCAACAATATAGAAAAACAATGTATTGTAATTTCTACACGTTCAATTCAACCCCATGCCTTACTCAAAACTACAAATCCAAATGCATGGTAATATGAATGAGATAAAGTGTGAACCCCTATCCCCCCAAGAAATTTCAAAAAATTCTTGAACTTTAAGGTAAGGGTCTCTTTGCTTTCCATCAATCAAGGTTCATTTCACTAGAAAATGTCTTGAATGCAAATTTGCATGTGTATTTGTAGACCACTGTAAGAGCATCTCCCATTGTCCTCTTAATCTTTGATCCTAAATATTTATTTGAGAGTCTCTCTTAATTGATTGGTGGGTGGGTGATTGGAAGATTTCTTGTGGAGTAGCTTGAAGGGTGCTTCACATCCATTCCAAAAGTGAAATGAACAAAAAAAAACAATTATTGCCTTCAATTTAGTAAATTCTAGACCAAAAGAGAACTGGAAGTGAAATGATGAGAATTTTTCTACTTTGTCTTTTTCCTTTGGTGAGACTTTCCAAGAAGAGCCCATTGGGTAAGGGAGAATTTGAAATTTCAGAGGGCCCGCATGTTCATCTAGTGATCCCAAGCCTATACACAAAGCTAGGGCCCACCAAACTCACATTCAAAGTTGCATTCAATAGCCAATAGAGGACATGCTCCAACTCAAAATATATTTTTGTTATATTACAACGCTACTCTAGAATAACCCCCCTCCTCTCCCCTTCCCTTCCCTTTTCCATTTCCATTCCCATTCAAGAATGTTTTGTTGTGCTCCCACACGCCATAGAATTATTTCTGTTTCCCCCAAGTCAAAATATAATAATGCCCATACACAAGGCTAGGGCATTCAAGGTTGCCATTTGACGGACGGTAGAAGATATGCTCCAACTCAAAATATATTTTTGTTATTACAATACTAGTGTAGAAGGCCTCCCTTCCCCTCCCCCTCCCATTCAAGAATGTTTTGTTGTGCTCCCACATGCCATAGAATTATTTCCATTTCCCCCAAGTCAAAATATAATAATGCCCATACACAAAGATAGGGCATTCAAGGTTGCCATTTGACAGACAATAGAGGATATGCTCCAACAAAAATATTTTGTTGTTGTTATTACAATGCTACTGTAGAAAGCCCCCCCTCCCTCCTCTCCCCTTCCCCTTCCCCTTCAAATTCAAGAATGTTTTTCTTGTGCTCCCACAGTCACGCCATAGAATTATTTCCATTTCCCCAAGTCGGAATACAATAATTGGGCATTCAAAGTTGCCATTTGATGGACGATAGAAGATTTTCTCCAGCACAAATATTTTTTTGTTATTACAATGCTACTGTAAAAAGAACCCCCCCCCTCTCCCTTTCAAATTCAAGAATGTTTTTCTTGTGCTCCCACAATCGCGCCATAGAATTATTTCCATTTCTCCCAAGTCGGAATACAATAATTGGGCATTCAAAGTTGCCATTTGATGGACGATAGAAGATATGCTCCAGCACAAATATTTTGTTGTTGTTACAATGCTACTGTAAAAAGAACCCCCCCCCCATCCTCTCCCTTTCAAATTCAAGAATGTTTTTCTTGTGCTCCCACAGTCGCGCCATAGAATTATTTCCATTTCCCCAAGTCGGAATATAATAATTGCCCCCCCCCCCACTCTCTCCTCCCCATCCTCTCATCCGTCCAGTTGAGTGAGGAGGACTTCCAATCCCTGCCTGGAACTTATTTAGTGGAGATACCAAGGCCAGGGCACAGCAAGCTGTGGCACGTCTGGCGAGAGCGCCCTTGCAGCAGAGCAGGTGTGAGGACATGCTTCCTGTGTTGACAATCATCTGGTGAGTCAAGGAAAATCTTCAAACCGATTCTGTAGGGACTTGGGCCCCTATTGGGAGAGTTTTTTTTGTCTTTTATAACGGAATCATAACTTAAGAGCGGATGGATGAGGGAGAGTGTCACCAACTCTCCTGCCCAAGTGCCCGTCTCTCTCTCACTCTCTCACTCACACTCATCACACTCTCTCTCTCTATCTAGCAGGACACTACACTAGACTACGCTACACTAGACTCAGTAGTAGACTGGGTGGGAGCTCTACAGCTAGCCTACTTACTTAGCCTACCCACCCCACCCCACCCCCCTGCAAAAGATAGGGCATTATTTCGTGTTGACTTGAATACGAAGAAGGAAACTAGGATCACGTAGCTAGGTACTTACTTATTAGCCCATGCCTGTATGGGCATATATATCATCAGAGTATAAACTCTTGTAACCACCTTTCCAGGGGAGTAGCATCCAATGCACAATTGGGGAAGCAGGGTGACATTCTTGTGGGCTTTTAGTAGACCATCTGCATGACAAGATTCCTATTAGGGATGAGGGGACACAAAGGAAAAGAAGAAAACAGACAGCCATTCAATCAGAATATATGTTTATGAAACAACTGAATCAAAAGTAGGAAGTTAAGCCATGTGGTTAGTGGTTACCTTTACCTCGCAGTACACTTGCACATAGAAGTGAGTAGCATTAGGAGTAACGAATTCCAGGACATGATTTCCTGTAAGTTTAAAGTAACATCTGTATTGACAATATTCTCCTCACAACGATTAGGACTCGTGTACAGAAGAAGAAAAGTCTTTCAATAAAAAAAAGGTGGAAAAACTGCCACATATGAGTGAGTGAGTGAGTGAGTAGTAACGAATTTCAGGGTATGATTTTCCCACCTGGAGAAAAATGGAAGCTCACGAACATCTGTGTGACAAATAGCTTATATTCCTCGCAACGAACGATTACGAGTCATGTGCAGATGGAAAGAAGTCTTTCTAGAGAGAGAATAGAAAGGAATTGGAGTCGCATGGAAAGGGGGAGGAAGGCAGGAGAATACACACAACAGATAGGGCTCGTAATGGATTTCAAAAATGCTCAAAAAATGAGTGAGTTTTCTTTTTCAATAAATCCTCACAGAGAGGGAACAAGCAAATGCGCGAGCACTGTCTTGTTGGAAGGTCTGCCGACTGTCCCATACAGAAATGTACAACCGAAAACGTCAAGGGGCAGAAGCCTTCGAGGCCTACTATCGCTCCAAGGGAGCAACTACACATACATAATGGGGTGGTGAAACACACTGGCAAGCTTCTTCAATGGAAAGCTCCCCGTGAAGAAAAGGGCTCCTAACTATCTATCTATCTATCAACCTACAAAGAGCTAGCACGCAGCACTTGACTGAGAAAAATGGGAGAATCCAGGCTTGGCAAACGTTAACGACCTGTTATCCACAGTGGCCACTCTCTCACACGACGGGCACATGGTGAGCGTCGCAGCAGGTAACGGCATATAGAAGTCGTGCGAGATTACACACGGCGGTGCCACTTTGATAGCCCGAAGCTCCTGTAACTCTTTCTGCAACCGCCTATTCTCTTCAGTTAACGTCTCGCAGCACCTCTTGAGAAGCTCACAGTCAACTTCTGTTTGTTTGAGTTTCGTTCGCGCTCTCCTGTTCTGGAACCACACTTCCACTTGACGGGGACGCAGACTCAACTGCTTCGCCAATGCGTTCTTCTGCTTCGGGTTCAACGTGCTGTGCTCCTTGAAGCTCTCCTCGAGGAGAGCCGACTGCTCTTTCGACAATCGCAGCTTCTTCCGCGTGGTGCCTTCGTCTTCGTCGTCGCTGCCACCACGAGAACTCATCTCGCACGGCGTGTTGCGCTCCAAGTCGAACTCGTGCTGAATCTTGCGCTTCATACCTATGGAGCTCGGCGAGGAAACCACGACTTCCTCCTCCTCGCCATCCGTGGACGGGATCTGGTTCACGTCGATGCCGCGAGGGGAAGGGGCGCGTCCGGCGGAGGTGTACGTGGTGACCTCCCCGTCCTCGTTCCCGCTCCCGGAGTTCGTGCGGGAGCCGAACAAAGGTTGCCAGGCGAAGCCGCGGTGAGAAGTGGAGGAAGGCGCTTGGTGTGAGTTGGAATTGCACTGGGAGGAAGGACGTAACGGAAGAAGATCCAACTGGACAGGACAAGCGCGAGGCTCATCCCCCCCGCGAGGCTGCACCATGGAAAACTCCACACCAAGGCCTAAACTCGCACCAGAGCTCGCCATCGCGCGCATCCTGTGAACCTCCTCGCGCGCCCTGTCACTCGCGTCCGCCATCATCATGCTCGAAAAGCTCTCAATCCCTCTCTCTCCCTCTCTCCCTCTCTCCCTCTCTCCCTCTCCCTCTTAATCTATATCTCTCTCGCTGTACCTCCCCCTCTGTATCTTTCTGTCTGGCTGTGTCTCTCTCTCACACTGTCTCCCCCACCCTCTTGCTCTGTTTCTCCGCTTCCACTTATCCTTTCCCCTTCCCCTTTAGAAAACAAGCTCCTCCATATCCACACCAAGCATCGCAACCCGAGAAATCGCAGAAAGACGTTCACCAAAAGCTTGAATTCCAAATTGTGCGTGAGGGTGATGAGCGCACACGATCACGAAAAGGCGGAAGGCATTGCAGTGATGGAGGAATATCTGGAGGTGGGGAAGTATAAGGGGAAAACGGGGAGTGGACGAACCAAACCCGAACCGGTCCGGGTCGGGATCGGGGTCCGAGGTTGGGTCGGGTTGGGTCGGGACGAACGCCGGCCAGCCGGACCCAACCCGCGGAATCGCCGGGTCCGGGTTGGGCCAATCTGGGGGTGGGGTGGGGTTGGCCCAGCAGATGATTGGGGGGCCGCCAGGTACCACGACGTCGCAGCGTGGGCTGGTCGCCGTCCGGGATCGAGCCCGCCCACGACCGGCACAGTGGGCCCCCCCCCCTCCACGCCCCCGTCGCCCACCCGTCGCCCACCCGCGCCCAGGGGGCCATTAATGCGCTGTTGGGACCCGGGACCCGGGATCCCCCCCCCGTTCCCCGTTCCCCGTTCCCCTTTTTCCCCTCAATTTGTCGCGTTCCGGATGTACAGGGGCCAGTCAAAGCCTCTTTTTACCCAGGAGGTGGGAAGTTATGGGGAGAGACCGGTATTATAAAGTGGGGAATGATTTGCTGGGGCTATTTAAATCCGGAGGAAGGAAGGAAGAGGGGATGTTCGGTTGGGCACTTGGGCCTTGGGGAGGGGTGTCCTTTGGATTGCTTGCCCTTATTATACGGCCAGATACGGCGTTGTGGGGGCATGTATGTGTAAGGTTCCGTTTCAGTTGGGGAAATAGTAGTATAGCCCAAATAGCCACAATAGGGTCATTTTTTTTTTTCATTTTTTTTTTTCGAACTCATTAGCATGAACCCAACACGGCATAGCATAGATTCCGTTCATGTCTCCGCCCCCCCCTTGTCCGTCTTTAATTAATTAATAAGTTTTATTGTTTTTGTTTTTGTTTTGGGTTCCTTTTTAGGACATGGGGTGCCCACTAGGGGGAGGGGAACGGGAACGGGGTCCCCCTCCAATCAGCCTAATCTATCATTACCACTCCCCCCTGATTGGTTGAATCATGTCTCTCTCGCTCTCTGCTGCTGCTCCTGCTGCCAGTGGCGCTCACTTGGATCATGGCCGAGACAAAACGGAATGGGAATGGGCTTCGAAGTGGTCCGTACATCCTCCATCCGGGATTTAGTAGTAACAAAAATATTCTTACTATTTGTTGGTTTTTGTTGTGGAGGAAAGGAAGAGGGGGAGGAGAAGGGGACTTTGGTGTGAAAGGCTAGCATGAATGAAGAGTCTGTTGGGAATGGTTGAAGTATCTGAAAGGGCGGGCTTACATGTATGGGTCATCCGGAATTGCAAAACAGATTGCTACGAGGAAAAATAGCCATTGCACTTTCTCATGTGGACCCAAAGGGTGGGTGGGAGGGAGAAGGATACAATGAGAATTTGACATGTATTAGGTTCACTAGTCTCCACCAATGAGGTTGTTCATTAATATCGGTGAAACTTCAACTCCTCCTTTTCCACTTGGCCAAGGTGAATTGACCCCCTCATTGCCTTGTTTTACCCATGGGAAAAACACCATGAAGTTACGGGACTTTTTTTCACAATAACCCCTAGACGGGGCAATGAGGGGGTCACTTCACCCTGGTCTTCCCACTTACCCACCTCAACACCACTCCAACAAGACATATTGGTGGAGACATTTTTTTGTCTTCTTGCTTGAATTAGCTGTAAACTTACCGACCATGTGATCATATAAAGATGACCCTAAATAAGTTAGCCCCATGGACTTAGATGGCAAATGAATTGCATCCTTGATACCTACACTAGGAGGTCACCGTTGTGATGAAAAAATGACTACGTATTCCTTTAGCTCAACTATCTAAATAAGCCTCGTGGACTTAGATGGCGAATGAATTCCACCCTTGATGCCTCCACTAGGAGATAGCCCCTATGATGAAGAATTTGACTACATGTTTCTTCCTCCGAGAAATTATGAGGTCTCCATATGATGACAAGGTCATTCTTGGATTGTTTCAGCACCATTGTGGTAGGAGTTTAGGGCCAATGCCCGGGTTGGAACTCATGACCACCTGATTGGTGTGCCAAGGCCAAAGTCATTGAACCAAGGCCTCAGGTGCCTTATTTTTAAGTAAGTTATGAGCCTTCATTACAAGTCTTAATAAGAAGGGCTCTAAACATGCAAGGAGTAAAAGGGGATTGGTAAATAATAATCAGTTGATTTTTTTCTAGTAAACATGGTCTTTTCTTTCTTCCTTTTTTTTTTTTCCTTCTTTTGGTGAAAACAAAGGGTTGTTAAACATTGGGAACAAAATGATGAGCGGAAGTGAATTTAATAGATTTC
This sequence comes from Rhytidiadelphus loreus, assembly GCA_947034895.1. Classification (NCBI taxonomy): domain Eukaryota; kingdom Viridiplantae; phylum Streptophyta; class Bryopsida; order Hypnales; family Hylocomiaceae; genus Rhytidiadelphus; species Rhytidiadelphus loreus. The sequence continues at coordinate 33,279,494 of OX344761.1, forward strand.
TTACTATTACGAGTTTCCATCACTTAGGACAAGTAAGCTAAAGTGCTTTTAGGAAGGGAGTGTGGGTGAGTGATAACAATGTGAGAAACTTGACATGGTCCACCTATGTCTTGTAGTAATTTTGGGCCCTTCAATTGACCACCTTGACTTAAAGTTTGAGCCTACTAGTTGGGAACTTGGGATGATCACCAGAGTTTAGGACCACCATTTAACAATTCACCTAATGGCTTAGCATCTAAAGTTTTGAAGCCATTTTTCACCAAATTCCACTCAAAACTGCCATTTCTATTACAAAGTGCAAAAAAAAAATTAGAAATTGTTTTTTTTCCACATATCTAACCATAGGATCTTCCACTAGTACACAAATATGTGGAAGAAGTTTTGGAAAATTTGACCACGTGGATTGCAAAATATTTGCGTTTGAAAAGAAAACCCCCATTTTTTGGCACTTTGCTTGACTAGATTTTAAGGCTTTGAATCTCATTAGCTTAAAAGTTTTGCACTATCAATATTGAATTAAGAAAAATTATGTTGAAGAATTGAGTTGAAAGTTTGGGGGAAAAAATCAAAAAACAAACACTTGATTTTCATTCTCTAAAAAATTGTTGAGTAGAAAGAGGCATGAGATTGAAGGAAAAACTAAATTGTTAATAGATCTAAGATGAAATTGAAACACAATAATCCTAAAGGTGAGATTGTTATAGCAAGAAAACCGAACCCTTACAAATTTGTTTTTTTGAAAAATTGTGAAAATTGCATTTAAAAATGAATCCTAATAGTTATTTTTTCAAGATGTTTAGATTGCCCAAATAATAAGATTGTCCATACCTCTCTCATTATTAGTATGAATAGAATTTGTGTAGATAGAATATTTCCATATAGGCAGAATATTTTCTATGAGAAATAAGTTTTGAAATTTTTATTTTGTCTTTTTGTGCTTTTATTGGTGCTACCCGATAAACCCCATTTTGGCCTTAGGGTGGCATAACTTTTGTTCCTAAGCACCAATTCAAATAAAAATTTGATTCCTAAAAAGCTAACATGTTTTCATATCTTCAAAAAAAGTTTCAAAAAAAATTACAAAAAAAATTGAGACCGTAGGAGCTATTCCAAATCCATTTTGTTTCCTCATAGGACAATGGGATTTTACAAGTTAACCCCTTGAGCCAAGAACTTTTTGCCACAATGGAGGTTTTCAATGAATTTTTCCTCTTTGATATTTTTTTGCACATGGATGTGTTTGAAATTTTTAATTTCAAATGTACTAAAGTAAAGACTACTTTATCTAGTATGCATAGAATTACTTGTGGAAAATTTTGACTATTGGATTTTTAGATTATGACAATTTTGGATGATCAACTTTATAGGCCCAAATCACAAGTTTTGGAGAAGAAAAATGATAAGAAGATGAGTGATGCTTTTTAGTATTTTTCAATGTAAAAATTTGAGAAATAAAAAACCTTTCACAAAACAAAACAAGTAGAAAGAAAAAATTGACCAAATTCGATTTCACAAATAATTTTAAAATTTATATATGCATCAATTTTTGAAACTTGATAATTGATGTTATTAGCATATTTTTTGGAACAAATTGGAATCATTCTAGTTATTTTGTATTCTCAAGAATTTACACTAGATTGAACCTTTTATTTTAAAATTTTGAAAAATAAAAATTTGAAAAAATTCTTCAGACTATGTTTGTTTGTGTAGAGTAAAGAGTAAAAATGTCTAAGAAAATGGTTTTTTTCCATTCCTACTATTCCTTAAATCATTGGAAAAACATTATGTTTTCTTTTCTTTTTTTCTTCTATTAGACTACATTTCCTAAATAAATTTTTAAATACTTCTCACATTAAAATTTTGAAAATCGGAAAGTGCAACAAGTATGTCTACTTGTTATTCTATAAGATCCTAGTTTACAAAATATTGAGATTTGTTTCACCCTATTGAGAATTTACCATTAAAAATTTATAGAAGACAAATTGTGTCCCCTTGGTCCTTGAGGGGTTAAAGAATTTAATCATTTGAAGAAATGCCTACTGTGGAACTATTCCAAAATTATTGAAAAATAAATTTGATTTAAGTTCAATTAAACCAAAAGTTTAAATTTTGTTATTCCAAAACAAATTACTTTAGATATGCAAAATTTTAAAGCTATTGTTGTTTAATAATAATATTTTGATTAAAAAAATGACAAGACTTTTAATGAAATTTATAATGAACAAAAAGAAAATACAAAATTATGAATCCCACGAAAAATCCTTACTGCCAACCACATCCAATAATGAAGATCATCCCCCAAAAATTAATATATACTTTCTTCAATCAAGATTTTTTTTCAAAATGTACGCAATGAGTTTGATTTTCATACCTAAAATTTATAGCCCCAAATTCCATTTCCAACAGATATGAACAATATGGGGTATTCTACACTTCTACAAAATTGAAGCAAAATGCAATCAAGGTTCCTAAGATATTGAATCTCAAAGTTCACAACCCTACAAACTCATCTTTGATGCCAACCTTGAAATGGTTCTCGAGCACCAAACTTTGACACTACATCACACTAGTGATCTAGGTTCACATTTCCACTAGTAAGCAAACAAAGAAAATTTGTCATATTGTCCGCACATAATTTATCATATTCAATTTCTTTTTTCGATTCTGGTTGGTCTCACAAAAACAATAAGATCCTCCTTTTTTCACTTTTTACTTTTCTTTTCTCTAAATATTCTTCCTGAGTGTTTGACAAAATTTAATATTATGTCATACCAATAGAAAAGTTCCCATTTAAAAAAAAAAAATTATGTTAGTATTGTCATCAATTCCCCATACGTAACATTATGAACCAATTATAGTTACAGCGGGGCAAAAAAATAAAATCCATTGCATGTCAAGAATATAGGAACATCTCAAAGAATATCAAAGTAAGGAGACGGACTCCCAATGAATTGATTGGGCTCCATAGAATCCCAAATTCCATGCTCGCCCCCATCGTGGACGAAGCGAAAGAGTCAACAACATATCTTCCATTTTTTTCTAGTTCGCCCTTGCAAGACACACACGTCTCTCTCTCGATCTTCATTTTATAATGTCAATACATCAATAAATTATATGCACGGCATGGGTTCCACCAACAAAGTGAACTTCTTCTCCGCCTTTATTTTTTTCGCATTTTCAAAGAGTGCTTTTGTCGTGCTTTTTGCGCAAGTAGGAAAAGTTCCTCCACTCCCCCTCGCCTCTTCTTTTTTATTTTTTATATATACGGCCCAATCCGTGAGGTGAGGTTGTACGAGGACATTGGCATTTGGTTGATTGCTAAAGTGGATGCAACATGATCTGGTCTCCCATGCTGGGGATCCGGCACTACTAGTTAGCGAACAATTTAGGTTTAGGTTGGGGACAACATTACTACTACAAAAAAACATGCAAAGGACCGGCCGGGGATCGGGACGTGGCGCCCATATTTTTCTTTTAAAGTGCAGTGGACAAGCTTTTCCCTTTCTTTCTGCAGCACAAACCTTGTTATCTGAACTTGATTGATGGCTTTTAGTGGTTCCCGGATATTTGGTCTCCCACGCTGAGATCTGTGATCCGTCCTGAGCAAAGCGAAGCTAAGTCTGTAGTGGAACAAGCATCTTCAAAACATTGGTTGAGAGTTGGGGTGGACATGATTGTTATGACCAAAGCGGTGAGCCTTTTTTTTCTTTCTTTTTTTTTCCCTTCTTTTGGGGGTTAGGGGGCATGTACCAGCATGGGGCCAGATTGCACCATTTCAAAATTGACTAGTATGCCTTGTGCCGTTGCCACAACCAATTGGATGTCATTTGTAATTAGTGTGCTTTGTGCCACCACCAGTCATTGGGATGTCATTTGTAATTAGTGTGCTTTGTGCCACCACCAGTCATTGGGATGTCATTTGTAACTTGTGTGCTTTGTGCCACTGCCACAGTCATTGGGATGTCATTTGTAACTAGTGTGCCATGTGCTGGTGCCATAGCCACTGGGATGTGGTTTGTAACTAGTGTGCCCTGTGTTGTTGCCATAGCCAAAATAAAAATAGAAATGATTTTTTTAATTTTTAATTCATGAAAACTTTGAAATTCAATTATTTTATTTTTTTGAAACACATGAACAATTTCGATTGATAGAGGAAACAACACATAGAAACTAGGGAAAAATTCAATAACTTTCACATCCCGAGTTGAAATGCTATGAAACAAAGTCTACGTATCCCTCCTTGTAGAGAGCTCCCTAACGGTACAAAGAATGTATCCAAGGGATATGTAGTTTCGGAGATTTCAAACAAACAAACAAGCAAACAAGCAAGCAAACAAATTACCTAACTTAAGGTATGGATTGCCACGAAAGTGGTGGATGAGCCCTCCTTAATAATATCTTTAACCCATAAAGTCCCATTGTTCCTTTGGGGGACAAAATAGATTTTTTATTTTTTATTTTTGGGAATATAATTTTATTTCAATTAGTGCTTGGGTGCAAAAAAATATGGCACAAAAGGTCTTTTTTCCAATGCGGTGGGAAGAAACCCCTTCGCTCAAATTTTTTTAATTTGATTTAACAAAATTGTTTCTCATAGATTGTAATTTTATCTATATGGGAAGCTTCTATTCATTCCATTTGGATTTGTTGTGTGAAAGTTATGGACAATCTTATTTTTTGGGCAATTAGAGCATCTTCTTGAAAAAAAAACTTATAGGATTCATTTCTAAATGCAATTTTCACCATTTTTCAAAAATAATTATTTGATAAGGTTAAGTTTGCTTGCTAAGACAATCTCACCATTGGAATTATAGTGTTTCAATCCCATCTTAGAGCTATTAATGACTTAGTTTTTCTTTCAATCTTGGACCTACTTCTACTTAACAAATTTTTAAGAATGAAAATCAAGTATTTGTTTGTTTTGAATTTGTTTCCTAAACTTTCAACTCAATTCTTCAACATAAATTTTTTTAATTCAAAGTCTTTAGTGCAAAAAAATTCCACAAATGGAAAACAAAGCCATCTAAAATCACAAGCCATTCAAAAAAATAAATTCTTTGAACTTTGAATGCTAATATCTTCCAATCATTATAGTCAAACTTTATGAAATTTTTACCACAGGATTTGAGATAAGTGAAGTACAAGATTCTACAGTTAGATTCTAATTTTATTTATTTTTTAATTTTTGACACAAATGAAAGGAAATTTTATTGCAGGAGTAACAAATACAAACCAACAGCCACGAGTGACTTGCAGGGAACGAACAGAGATTCTAATTTTTTTTCTTGGATGAAGCAATAGAATTGGTAGTTTTGAGTTGTTGTTTTTATAGAAAAATGGCCTTGGGACTTTCGGGGTTAAATAAAAATAATTTTCTAATTTTTTAATTCATAAAAAAATCAAAATTCAATATATTTTCTGCCATGCATTAGAATGCCTCAAACCTCCTTATTGAGGTCTTTCTGACGGTACCATAAATGTGACTAAGGGACACACAATTCTAAAGTTCTCACTGTAATAAAAAACAAAAAAAACAAAAAAAACAAATTTAATGTATATAATACTAATATGACCTATGTCATTGACGCAATATAATTAAATTAAAATTAAATTCATTTTCTAATTTTTTAATTCAAAACTTCAAAACTTCAATATCTTTTTTGTCATATGTTGGAACACCACAAAACAAAGCCCGTGCACCCCTCCTCACAAAGAGCTTTCTGATGATACAAAAAACACTACTTGGAGAAGCACAATTCAAGAGATCTTACCATAACAAACAACACAAAGAAAGAAAACAAACAACCTAATTTAAAGTATGGATAGATTTGTACTTTTCATTGGTGGAATTTTTTTTTGCCAAAATTTGATTCATTACTATTTCAAATGTGGATGAAGTTGCCCAAAAAATTGGATGAATTGGATGAATAATTGAAAAATACTTTTTTGGTGCCAAAGATGGATGGATGGATGTACAAATTGATCATGCATCAAGGGGGGGGTACAAGGGTTGAGCGGGGTTGCATACCCTACGTGAAGGTCAAATTTGTCATAAATTAAGTCATTTAAAAAATATATAAAAAGTGACATGTGTCATCTTGTGAATGTTGTGAGGTGACGTGGATTCTTGAGTATCTAATATAAAAATTCAATTTCAACAGTTGAGTGCCAAATTAGATCTTTACGTACAGTAGTTACAAAACAATGATGAGGTATTTAGATTTTTTGAAAAGTAATACATCATTTTGAATGGTTGTGAAAAGTAATATATATTATTGTGGGATATTCACATACTTAATTCTAACAAAGTTGGTACATGAGTTAAAAGAATCAAAATTTAAGTGAAAGTTCAAACTAATTCAATATCTCACCCATCCATGTTTGTTGATCAATTTGTCAAAAGAGGTAGTTGGATTGGATTTAAGAACAATTTATTTTCAACTCTCATTCAATTTCCAACTACATAACATTATTTTTTGTCATGAATACTTGACCAAAAATTTCCTACCAAACTTAACAGCCTAATAAGCCTTGTTGCTTTTTTAAAATCTACAATTTTTTTAAACCTTGGATAATCTTATGTCAAAGCATGCCCTTTTTGCAAACACTTTGTATAAATGGTCCACTATCCACCCCCAAATACTATCCACCCCTTTGCCTTGAAAATTTGGGTATGGTTGGTGTTACTTAATTCTCAATGAACAAACCAAGCCCAAAGAGCGTGGTAAAATGTCAAACCAAAATTTCACATAGTGTTTGATTTTAAATGTCTTTAATCTTGACTAAGAAAATGTTTCTTCAATAAAATAAAAATTTATTCCATTGTATCTTTTTCCAACAAATTTAAGATTTAATTCTTGTGTCACTTTGAATGTAGTATCTTCAAAGCTTGAAATTCATCACTTTTGAATTTTTCTATTACATTTTTCTTAGTGTGATCTCAAGGAGTATACCAATTACACCATGGTATTTATCACTATCATATCCAATTATGCTAAAAATTTAATATTATTTTAAACATTTTTGTAATTTCTCTGATTTTTACAAAGAAATTACTTTTAGAATATTATAATTTCATTTTAATGTTCTTAATGATTGAAAAGAAGAAGTTAAATTATATATAATCATTATCACATGTAAAAAATATCAAATTTTTGAAAGGTATATTTTGATATTAAAAAACTAATGAAATTTGACCAAGTGAAAACACAAAGTATTCTTTAAAGGTTAAAAATAATTATTTGGGATCCATGATAGATATATACAAATATGGATACAAGGATACAACAATACATATACGGTTTTTGGATATGTATATGTACACTTAGAGATACATACATACAAATATATGTACATATGCAATTGCATATCTCATATCCTTTGTTGCAATTCACAGACTAAGTATATTGTCCCCGTAAAATGATAGTAGTCTAGAAAAATTCTTTTGTTATGACACAAATCCCAATAAGCTTAGTATAAAAAAATAAACTTTACGTGGTGTTTTTGAGCACATAGAGTATTGAAAAACATTGACCATATTACAGATAAATGTTGAGCAAAAAACACAAATAAGCATTTTGTGAGTTGTAACATATAATAAAATCTTAGAGGATCTAGAATAATAAAGCAATTTCTAATGAATTTCAAGATAAAGATTGGTAGGCTTCAAGCACAAATAGTATGTGTCTACAATACAATAAAGTTTCCAACCATGACCAACATTCTTTTAGTATTTCTACTTCTTAATCATATGTTATAATGTTTTACCTTGATTTTTTAAATCTTTTTTATTATTCTTTGGTGTTATGTGAGCCCTTTAATTATTCTCTAATATTGCCAAAAATAGAAAGTTGATTTGTAGTTGATAATAGATTGTATCAATTGTGAGACAAAGACCACATCTTTGATCTTCATTAATTAATCTCTTTATACCACATCGAACACCCAAGATTTATGTGTCATCCTCTCTTTGTTATCAAATTATCAATTATTATTCTTATAATGTTTTCTCAAATAAGATGTCCATGTAAATTTCCATGAGAATAGGCAATCCTTACAATGAGCAGTGTTACCATTGAAGTCTAACATGAAAAACACATAATTAAACATTTTTAGCACTTAGAGCAATGTATTGTACTTATGTACAATATGCGGGGGGAAATTGATTTTGTGGAAATGATACCCTTTAATGGTTGGACTCTTGCTTGTCAAGTTGTCATAATTTTGTTGCACTAGTGAACTTATTCATAAAAAACAACATATCACTTACAATCCCTCATAGAAAACCAATTGAGAGATGACAATATATGCCTCACTGCATAATTTATTATTGCATTATGAGGAATACAATACATATTAAAAGTAATCAACAAATATAAAACTTTTAATATAGGTTTAGTGTCCACCAATAGAATTACATATTGAAAGATTAGATCTTGTGCTACATCTCTAGATCCTCTAGTGTCTTCAATATTGTTATAGATGATGGACAATAAACTTCTACTTCTAGACTAGCTACCACTTGCCTTTTAAAGCCTCACATAAACTTCTTATAGATTCTACATACATAGACATCTACTCTACAAAACTAATATAAGCAACTAAATGCAAACTTTTAGTTCCACAAAATTGAAACACTTAGTACCTTTCATTGTAAATACAAAAATAGAACCTACTCACCTACTGAAAGTTCAAACTTAGATTTAGTATTAAAATGATTTTTACTACAAAACTTATATGTCTATAGAAGATTTATGTTTTTATAAGGTTAATATTCCAAAAAATAATCCTTCTAATATGGTGAAGTAATGAAGAGACACAAATATCATCTAAAGTTTATGTTTTTGATGTTTGTCTTTTTATGATTTGGATCCCTAATTAATCTTTGTTTTCTCTATTGCCACTTCAAGAATCTACAACATCCAATTTCACCTCAAAGTTGAATCCATCAAATTACAAATGGACATGTAGTTAAAAAATATAGGAGTGTGAGCTTGGAATGACATCGAGAACCTTTTTAAATTTTTCTTTCAATTGTAGTCACAAGCCCTATTGTCTTTTGGACATATCAAGTTTGTCATTTAGGGGTTATAGTGAGCACTTCAATTTCAATAAATAAAAGATTGTAGCAATGTAGAATCTTAGCTACATGATCCCCAAGTCTTAAATTTATGAATTGGATGAAAGATCAAGATGTGCAATATCTATCAACCATCAATCTAAAATTGTTAGTTTGGCACTCAATAATTGATTTATATTTGTCTCATTAGCATGCGAGAATCATACATTTTACATCATAATATTTACAAAGGTCTCAAATCTACCACACTCTACAATCATTCACTATAGTTTCCAAAATGAATCAAATATGTTCTTTTATTTCTTATTCTTAACCGTACAGGACCACAAGGCCACTTTTTGCAACTACATTTGCAAAATATTTGAAATGTGTACCTTATTAATAGTTTGTGAACAACCAAGAGCCCTTGGATGATTTTTTCCGTTGAATCGATCAGTGCAATCCAATCAAGAAATGATAAACTACGTGAATTTTAATGAATTTTTGGCCAATAGTGAAGGCACTTTAGACAACTGTCATTGAGATCTTCATATTTTCTTTCCACACCTCACACTGATTTGAATAAAATTATACTTCAAAACCATGATGATATGTACCCGTGAAAAAAAATCAGAGTTTTTGGAGCACTCTTGAGCATATGTAAAAAGTATTGCCTAACCAAGCATCTTTCATCGATCTTATCAATGGCAACAATTTCTCTAAAATTGTGCGATTTTTCCAATCTTTCTTTGTAGGAAAGCTACATGAGTCTTCTTTCATTTCAACAATGGCGATCATCAAAATTATTCCACATGAATTGAGGAATTATACTTGCTACGATAACTAGTCAAGAAAATCAAAGCTATGCTTACCCCACTACGGTCCTTTAGGGGTTAAAGTGATATATCTCATTTGTGTTGCTACTTAGACCCACTTGTCTTTAACTTTATAGTGGCCAAATGCAAGAAAATAAATGTGAAAAATTGCTAGTAGAAAGGAAGTCTTGAGGCACCAAATCCCCCCGCAAATCCCAAGCCAAGCTTTTTCTTTTTCTTTTTTCTTTTTTTTGAAGTGCCAAAGTGGCGATATGAATGTTATAGTCGTGCTACAAGTTTCAACATTCATCCACATATTGGACAGTAAATATCAGATTAACCACATATCACATTTCTATAATTCTATTTCCATCCACCATTTGGCGATTACATCAAAGTTTCTTTTCTTTTTAAATTCAAAGTTTTTTGGCAAAAAACTTCACGGTTGGTTGCCATTTTTTTATCCAAATTAATTTTTGTTGATACAATCCAGCACCAAAAAGCCAAAAATAAGAATCCAATCCCAAGTCCATAGCTTGATGCCCCCATGATCTCCTTTCTACGACTAGAAAGCCCCTCCCCCCAAACCGGCCAATGAGTCTTTGTTGTTCATGTTCCTCCCCCTTTGACTACAACCCACGGTTGGAACCCCCGTGATGGCTCTCTTTTTTGATGTTTTAATTTTTTTTCATGCCCGAGAGTTTTGTACTATTAAAAGCACACGTACATATATTATTTTTTTCCCCCATCCAATGATTCTCTGTAATTCGTCCCAAAAATCACCTGCTGCAGATTCATTACCATGTGTGGCAGGCAAGGGACCCAAGCCATTGAACTTGGTATCTTTTATCCCGATGGGGGTGAGAGCGCCAATGATCCCCGAGGGGGCCCGGGGGGAGGTGGAGGTGGACGACGGGGGCAACGACGGGAGTCTTGGACCCCCTTCCCGGCCCCAGGAGACATTTCCGCTGGTCTGTACGCTACCCGTATCCAAGTCCCACCAGAAAAATCCCTTTGTCAACATGCTCTCATCAATGAAAATCTAGAAATTCTGGCAACGCCCATTTGGTAGAGTCTGCCATGCCCCCCAACCAACTTACATGGGTGTAAGCTTTGGCACGACCCCCCCTTTAGCTTCACGTCCATGAATACTTGAATCATGGCACTTGCCTATCATTGTCCCATAAGAGGATGGTTGGATTGGGGGTCATTACAAAGTGTCGCGTACCACACATACACACAAAAAAATAAAAAATAAAAAATCGGAAAACAACAATGTTGTATTAATTTCTTTTTTGTTTACATGGGAGTCTTGGAGCAATGGTGTTTGGGATAATTTTCTTGAGTTTTATTGGCGACCTTTGTATAGCGGGTAATTCCCATATTGAGTACTGGTTTTTTCCAAGACCCCGACTTATTGCCCCCGTGTTTTACAAACCTGGAATTTTTTTAAATTTGCCACATATGATAAAATCTGCAAATTCTGAATTCATATTTGCAATTAGAGGCCGCCCCAAACGAGCGAGGGGAGAGGTGTGAAAAAATACAAAATTTATGGGGCACAAAACAAGGGGTGATTTTTTACATTTATCCTTGGATGGGGGCAAGAAGGGGGGTAATCCTCCCTAGACATTTTTCAAAGTACTGAGTTTGTTTTTTCTTCTATTCAAAAAAAATATTCCAAATAGAAATTTTTATATTCCTTCCCCGTCTTGAAATGATCTATTGGTTGGACAAAATGTTTGGGATTTAAGGCTAAAAAGATAACGTTATTGAAAAACCCATTTCTTTAGAAGTATTTTAAGGAAGTTGTTATCCATTCACTGAATCTTCAAGAGCAAAAATGATCATTTTTGAGTATTCAAATGTTTATTAAAAAGAAATTAATGACTTCAAAAGATAAATTAAAGAAGGCTTACACACACCTCTTCTCTCTCTCTCATAGCCACAAAACAAAACAAAAAATTGAAATATTTTTTTTTTTTGGCAAAAGAAAAATTGAACTATAAAATCAATCAAGTATGGCACTATCTGAACGACCACTTTTGTCCCAAATCATTTTTCAGATCAAGCTTCAGGTGTCGTCGCCTCATTGGCTGGACCCATGGACAGAAATGATCGACACATTCAACCCAAAAAACCAACAACTAATTAATTGCGTGTCAGGAGAGAGAGACAAACCTACTCAGTCCCCTGAGTCCCCGGGTCCCCGAGGACCCATCCGTACATACATACATACATTCTTTATTTTTTTATTTTTTTTACGTTCTCTAAAATTACAGTAGCATTATAAGTTACCATTTCATGATGTTCAAACTGATCATTCTCACAAGCCAGACGGAGGAATCATTTCAATGCACGTAAAGCTTAATCATAATATTGATCAAAACGTGTGAGTGGATGGATTAATTATCAACCCACGTCTGTCTTCGGAATAACTTAACATACGTTGGGCTCCATCGAGCATATTCATTGCCAAACTGATGTCTAAGTTAGTGTTGCGTTTTTAACTGAACTAATTAAAGCTTCAAAATAAGCTTCATAATCTTAACTTAACTTAAAAAGCTTAATTACTAGCTAAGTACACGTGTGTGTGTGTTAGTGTTATTATTGAGTCAACTAAACGCTACCTTTGACCAAATATATTTTTTGGGTTGTGCCACAAACAGATTCTTATCATCAGATCATCAGTGAGCCAAAGTAAGTTGCAGACCCTCAAACAAGTTGGCATTCATTTAAGGGTAGCGACCGATGGAAAGCGCGCCATAATGGCCGCAAAAATAAAATAAAACATGGCAGCAATAATGGGAACTCGATCAGTTCCGGTTCCTGTACACACAAACACCAAAAGATTATTTTTTTTGGGTGTAAGATAGGACTGCTGTCCGAGGTTCAGTCAAGTGTACTTGATGAGCAAGCGAGGGGAGTGAAGACTGTTGTTGTAAGTGACCCAATAATGATCGTATAGCAAGGAATAGTAGTCTTAAGGAATATACGAGGTCCGTTTCATTTGTGTCAGGGAAAAAAAAGAAAAAAGAAATTATATGAGGGTTGCGGATTTGTATGGACGGAGGATGAGTGATTTCATGATGTCTTCGGTGACGTGGAGGAAGGCGGATGGAGACGATGGACAAGGAGGATTTATTTGACTTGGACGATAATAAAAGTGATGGGTAAGATGATTCGGTGGACTAGAATTGATTGTGTTACGGCGTGCAAGTAAACGACGATGGATCTCTTCCTTAACCCTAGACCGCCAAGAGGACAAAAAGTGTCCTCACATGAATTCAAAGTACTGTAACTTTTGCATCCGATGTCCAAATTCAATCAAACTTGTTGGAAAAGTTGCGCCTTTTCTTTTAGTTTGTGTGGTAAAATTTTCAGATCAATCAAAGAGGTAATGCAAGAAGAAGCCAATCAAAGTTCACAGGCTCAATTTGATTCACCAAAGTGCACTTCATGGCTGCAACTTCGGGGGCTTGTATCTCCTTCATCCAATGTTCGATTTCAATAAAATTTGTTGGGTTGTGTTTCCCTTGAATTCTAGTTATTGTGGTGAAATTTTCATGTAAATCCAAGTTGTTTTGAATGTTTGAGAGCAATTCGAAATTCAAAATCCCACCATTTACGGACTATAGTGAACTTCGGCGGCTTGTATCTTCTTCATAAAATGTCCATTTTCAATAATATTTTTTGTAAAAGTTGTGCATACTAGTCTAGTTTGTGTGGCTAAATTTTCATATCAATACAAGAATTTATGAATGACTAAGAAGCATTTTAGTAGAAGGAGGTTCAGCCCTAGATGTGTTTTTTGCAACTTTTCTTGCCTATTTTTGACATTTGCAAGTCATTTTGCAAACACATTGAGTCAGTGGAATGATATTTTTTTTCACCAATGTTTTTGTATCCTAGTTTTGAATCACTTTGTAGTTTAAAGTTTTTTCATTTCATTAGGTTTAGAAATCAAATTTGGCCTCTAAATGTGTTTTTAGGAAAATTTCAGCATTCTTTTTCAACACTAAAACATTATAATCTTGCAATCTACATGGTCAAATGACTTCAAATTTGATCCATGACATCTACAACATGTGTACTACATGATTGTACGGTTAAGATCTTTATTACTTAGTCTCATTTAGATTTATAGCACTTCAAAAGCTAGGATGTTTTTTTACCCAAAACGGCCATGGACGGTCTAGGGTTAAAAGGGAGAGAGAGCGCGAGCGAGAGGGACATAACGGGCCAACCACTTTACACCCCCCGGTGCCCCAACACTCCAAATCTAGCCTCCCCCCACCTCATGTTTGACTAGTATAATCTCATGAGCCGTACAATAATAACTTCCACAACCTTCCTTGAAGGTAGGTGTCTTTCCCAACCTCTCGTGGATCTTTTTTTTTATCGGTGGGGTAACTTGAGTGGCAAACGTGGCCTAATTTCAAGATTCATGTTGGGTGCTCACGGGTTAAGTAAGTTGGTGTACATGAAGAATCTTGTTTGTTTAGGGTCCCACATTGGCCTCCGAAAAGGCTATCCAAGTGAGTGACACCTAGACTATGTAGCTTTGTAAGAAGGGAGAGTCTTGGTAAGTACAAATAATCTAATTTAAGAAAAAAGAGGGAGTAACTTGAAAGTTGGGTAATTTGCTAAAGTTGAAAAAGAAGGGGCAATGAATGTACGAACAATGTAAAAAACACCATTTGAATAAAGATGATTTGTATATGTTGGGAAGTGTTTGATTGTTATCCAATTTTTTTAAATGTGTATAGTGTGCAAGTGGCATATTTAATGGCAATGTTACACACACACACAATAAAAATAAATAAATAAATATATATATATATATATGAAATTGAAAAATGTATTTTTTATAGCCATATATAATATATATTTTATATCATGTATGGTGTATAATGTGTCAAAGTTTCTAAAGTTCCCACAGTCCAAGAACTCACAATCTTCCAAAGCCTTCAAATTTCACTAATGGAGATTTGAAGATGTTGGTGCAGTGATTGTATGGAGTCGTGTATGTTGTATGCAATGATTGGTGTATGAGTCATGCCACGAGGACTTGCAGATAATTACCATTAGTGGTAATGTATTCTAATCTAGGTTTAGAGTGTTGGTGATGAGTGAATGGTATTTTGTTGAGCTCGTATGCCACAAAGTCTAGGGAGAGTTTTTCATTGCAGTTAGAAAATATAATTAAACATTACAAATTTTCCTTCTAGGATATCTCTTGGAAAAGTTACAATAATTTGTTTATTTCTAAATAAATTCAATCATTGCATTTTGTAGTAATAAGAGCATTTGCACACTTGCAAGTGAAATTTGACAAACCAATGAAGTTTTGAAGGGCTCATTCAAGGCCAAGTTTGATGAAAGAAGATGTGTCCCTCATCCTTCCTTGCTATAGTGGCATGCTATATGCCTATTTGTTATAAGTTTTAGTTGCCCTTTTTTAGAACTTTCTCCTCTCTTCCTCATTTGTTCTCCAATCAATGCACTTGAAGGCCCAATACATGAATGAAACATGCTAGGCCAAATCAATACTTTGGAATCCAAAAGCATTCAAAAAATGCATAAATATTGGAGAATGAAGGGCCCCTAGGGTATTTTTGAGGAGCCTTGGCTAAATTTTTTTGGTGATGAGCATGTAGTGGGTCTTTGCTTGTCTTTAGGGCATGTTAGAAGTCATTGCATCTTGGTGTAGCATCCAAAGGGGTATAAAATCCAAGATTAATTTGCACTAGTCTTGGAAATATGTAGTTTTGTGAGGCATAATAATACAAAAGTTTACAAGATTCAAGATAAAATCAATATAATGTTGTTGTCTACACTATTTTGATACATTAGATGGTTTCTGAGGCCTCCGAGAGACTGCAGGTTCCCTTGCTGCGAGAACGCAGGGAATAGGACAGTTGGCCTGCCACCTCAGCGTCCTGCCACTATAAGAAACCTGCGTTTTTTGTGATGGCAACAAAAAACATGGCATGTTTTGCGGACAGGACGGCGTCACAAAGTTTGAACCAATGGGTGGCAAATTCCGATGGACATTGCAAAAAACGTGTACATGTCCATGAAAAAACATGGGCATTATACAAAAAACAAGTATGTTTTGCAAGACATCCAAAAAAATGTTGTCATATTTTTTGTGATATGCAAAACAATATGACAATGCCATGTTGGCAAAGTCAATCAATTTCAATACAAGTAAATTTCCAGGAGTTATTGGATATCCATGTAAAATGTTAATCCAATTTGAAAATCATAGGAGAAGGGTAGCTGCCTGGGAGTCTTCCAAAAAACCCTTTCATGAATGGATGATGAAGCTACTATTCACTATTTTTTAGTTAGGATTTCATGAAGCACAAAATTTGTTGGCATCTCTTCTATAAGCATGTGTGTACATAAACATAATTATTGGAAATATGTCTAAATCCTTTAGGATTTCATATGCCAAGTACGATGTACTACGCTTCACTTACGATCTTACGATTCATGTGTATATGTTGTACTGGAAGCTTCAAAGCATGTGTGGACTTTTCAAATTATGTTCATATACGTCAACAACTTATAGGAATAAATGAACTCTTATTTTCATTGTATTCAAATTGTTTACGATAATTCTTCTATCCCTAATACAATACTACAATATTGATAGTTCATAAATGTATCATAGAAGTAATTTTTGTAAGAAAATGTGATGCTCATCCAAACAAAAAGTCAATCCTCACCTTCCACAAAAGACATCCATTTATAAAGATGAAAGATTCCACTATATTTTTAATTAGAAAGTGCAAAAAAATAATTCCTAGCATTTGTTTTTATTTCTATTCAATGGGGGGATTTTATTGCACTGCATCTACAAGAAGGGCTTCCATTGTCATCACTTCTAGTGTTGGTCATTGATTGAATAAAGAACTTTGTTTTGAAAAAGTGACTATGTCATTTTTTCTTTAGAAAAACTATCCACAAATCAAGTCGAATATTAAATGTGTTTGAGCATAATCAATATCCATTTCATACGACAAAGGGACTATACAATCCATTTCACACCTAGATAAGCAACTCTCATATTATATACCATTCATTATAATTACTTATAATGCATTTTTCTTCAATCTCAATGAATGTAATTTGCTATAATGTAAAAATTGCTCGTAGCCCTTCCAACAAAAAATCGAAAATCTTATTCATATACATGACAGGTATATTCTTCAAAGACAATAGTAGTATTAAAAAACTTATTTTAATGCATGTATCATACCAAAATCTACCCAACTATTTGGTGTTCTCGATAATTTAAAAAAGAAATAGAACATTACAAACAAATGTTAATTTCAATTGGAGGGAACTCCTATGGATTTTTAAAAACTCCACATACATCTTTTTAAAGAAGTTGTCTTGTAATCTATTCTAATGCCATTGACCCTTGCATATCATACAAGAGTTGCATCTCTAGAACTTTACATTCTTCTGTAAGACAAATTAGAAGTTTTTTCATACATTAAATGTCACAATTTCAGTACATTTTAGGTTCAATTACTTTTGTATAATACTTGCACTATCAATTGACATTGATGACTTCCATTTCATGTGCTCTTGCTATCTTTTAAAAAATTTCAAAGTATACAAAATCTCTTAAAAGAAATACATTTTCTCTCATTTGCTTTGTACACATAGATGGAGTTTGATACATACTACGAACAAAGGTGTAGACAAACTTTGGGGTCATTGCAAGAAAAAATACTTATTTTTGTAGCATTTGCACAATCCTCATAATTTTTTGCTGAAATACTTCTTTATTAGAAAAACAATTTGAAAGAAACATGAGAAATATGTCCAATGTATACACCTTTACAAAAAAGATGCCCTAGGAAGGAATAGCATAAAAAAAAAATGTGAGTGGAAAAACTGGAAAAGTGCAGAATCTCATGAAGAAAGGTACTTTGACATTTTAATTTGTAAAAAGTAAAAAAAACAATTTTCAAGAATACTAAAAATAGGACATTTGAAAATAGTTCATGTTTTAGGGATTTCACAATTCAAATTGTATTAGAATATTTTAAAATCTTCCAAAATCTATCAAAATCATTTGGAGTTTTCTATAGAGTATAAATTCAAAGTTTGAATTTTAATCAATTGAAATTTTTCATAGGTATAATTTGATTTTGAATGTGATTTAAATTCCAATGAAATTCAATAACTATGATGAAAACTTAATATTTCATCAAAATTTTAATAAAATTCAACTCTAATTCAAAGTTAGGTTGAAATAACTTAACCCCTGAAGTTCCTTGACTATGTTATCACCAAAAATGCTCAAAAACTGCCATTTTTTTGAATACGTACCAAATTTCTGAAAAAAAAAACTTTTTTTGACACATGTAACCATACGATCTTGTAGTATGCTAGTTTGAGAAGATGTGCAAAAAATTTCAAAAATTTCTACCCTGTAGATTGTAAGATATTAGAGTTTGAAGTGACGAAATTCTTTTTTTTGCCCCTGCGAAAATCTGGGCAGATGCACTTCACAAGGTCAGATCATTATGAAAAAATGTCCAAAATGGTTGCAACTCTGTGGAATAATTCTTCAAGTTAAGTTGCCTACATGCTTTAAAAAATTCAGATTTTTTGGAATTGTAAAACATATAGGAAAAAAATAGTAAGTAGAAAGATGTAGGGAATGATTCAAAATACTAAATTGTTAACAATTTATTTATGGAATTGAAAAATGAAAATCCAATGGTTGTAATGTTGTAATTAAAAATCTACAACATTTGAGAATTTATGAAAAAGTTTATATATACTTCTACAACATTTGAGAATTTTTATTCTATTTTTTGAGACATTGACTAAGATGTCTACATGTTTTTTGAGTTGTTTTCTAGGGACATCAAATCAAATGTTTCTAGAGACATTTTTGCAATGTCTATTGAGACATCCAAATGTTTTCATAGACATCAAATGAGGCATTGCCGTGTTCATCTCATGTTCATCTTTGAAATTTTACTTTTAATACAAACTACACGTTCTACATATCCCATATGGTTTGTCATACTTCCTACCACCCCACTTCTATATAAGCTTGTGTTTTCATTTCAATATACTTACAATAAATTCCCAAATACAGTGTATTTTGTATGGTGTATTGTACTTGTTGTATAATGTATGTTGTATAATGTATGTTATATTTTTAATGTATTTTGTATTGTGCAAGAAATATGGTATTGTGTATGAATGTAGTTGGTTATCTCAATTGATGTCGTAGAAAACATGTGGATGTCTTGGTGGACATCCATTTTGCAAAGGACATGCCATAACATAAGGGACAATGTAAATGATTTAATTGTAAACATCAAAGGAAACATGTGCATGTCACAGAAGATGTCCTTTTGGACTTCAGATTAGACACAATACAATGAACATGACAAAATTCTGAACTACTACAAAGTTGACATGTGGTAGTATGTCATGGCTAACGTCATCCAATGAATGGATGAAAAAGTAGCTTATGTGGCATTCATTGTCCCGTCATCGTTGAGGTGGTGCACATGTGGTAGCCACATGGCAACTTCTTAACATTTTAAAAGACCATGTTTTCTAAGACATCCTCCTAAATCTTTTTCAAATCTTATCATGTTTTTTGTAATTTTGCATGTTTTTTGCCTTGTCAATCCTGACGCATTTTTTTTGATATCAAAGTTGACGTAGCTGATGTCCATGCAAACATGACTACCACGTTATAGTCATGTCACAAAAATCACGGGTTTCTTCTAGTGTGCATGGTCGAAAGGTGACGAGGTCATTTCCGTTTTTCTTTTCAACTTCTTTTACTATTTGAAGAAAATTAATTAATTAATTTTTTAAATATTTTTTTCAACAATCGACTGTCCTTTACTGTGGAGAACAATGAAGGGGAACAACCTTGAAACAAGCTCTCGTAGGCCTCAAAAAACATGTAATGATTACCACAAACAATGTCATTGTCATTTCACTTTCATCTACTTGTCACTTGAATTTCAACCAAGTGAACACACTATCTAGACCAAATTTATCCAAGTTAGTGTGAAAAGGACAATCCACTATTCAATCTCTCACATTAATTGAATTAACTTTGAGTAGTGAAAATTATATCCCATTGAAAGAAAATTTATAATCACTTGTCCACTCTAAGAGTATTAGTTTGTTGTATTTTTGCTACTATGTAGTCTTTAAATATTTTTTAGACTTGCCTAATGAGAGATTTATTATACCCCAAGAAACAATTGCATGCATCTTAAACTTAACCCTTAAATGTAGCTCTAGTAATCTATTTTTTTTTGTTTTAATTTATAACACTTTGAAAGGTAGCATTTTGAAGGCTTAAAATACACCACTTTTGAACTTTTTCTACTAAATTTTACTTGGTATGAATTCAAGGAGTACACCAATTACACCATGATGTTTACCACTATTATCTTCATTTCTCCTTGATGTTTCATATTGTTTAAGAATTTTGTAATTATTATGATTTTTACAAAGAAAATACTTTTAAGATAATCATAAATAATTTAAATGTAATTAATTTTATTATGTTAAAAAATAATTTAGATATATCTTACTACATGAGAAAAATATCAATTTAAAAAACTGGTGTTTAAATTTAGAAAACTAAAGATTATATTTTATTTTATTAAGTTTTATTTTTTGAAAATGGCGAAACTAAATAATTTTGACCAAGGTAAAAATCGACTTGTCCTGTAAGAGTTAAGTTCTTTGGATCCCATAATATAATCACTTCAAAAACTCAGAAGATAAATTCAATGATTATAGAAAAAATCCAATTAATATATCTTTTGGTATCATTTGGTACATATTTGAGTTTGCTTTGCAAACTAATTAATTGATTAAGAAAAGATAACTTTATTCAATAGACATGCTAAAAAAATAACAAAAGGTATAGAATTTTTGCACATGCCTTGATTTTTTACTTTTGTTACATAGATATGAACTAGGATAAAAGCAATCACTTGTATTTAGCTTACAATCAAAACTTGTAAAGTTCCAAATTACATCCATATGGTTTGAGTTTAATAGTTTCATCATATCAATATAAAATTTAGAAGCACTTGTCTTTTCTAAGATTGATTGAAAATACAAAATATATGATTTTAAATAAAATTTAAAGTTGATTGGGTAAAATTAAACCATTTTGATATAATGAAAGGGTGCAATAATTCTCATTTAAATTATATAAATATTTGTATTTTTTTATTGCAAATTTTGGTATATCACAAATCTCATTTTATTAACCAATTGTAAGAAAATTAAATATGAATATGTATTTTGGTAGATTTTATATTTAAAAATGGAATAAAATTGAAAGATAAAATTTGGAAATTCAACCTTATATTGTAGGACATTCACTAAAATTTGTTATACAAAATTGCTATAAGAATAAAATTTATGTATCCTAGAAACCCTAAACCCTTAGTTTGTCACTTTTTGTGCTTCTAAGTCTTTGACAAAGGACATGGTTGTGATTTTTACTATGGAAAAATAAGTTTTTACAAGGTAGAGGGATACTTATAAATGCCTATAGCAACTTAATAGCCTATAATTTTTCTAACTACTTTTGAGTGGCTTATTTTTGAAATTCTTTAATGAAATAGTGTTTATACATTCACCATGTGATTTCTTGACATGTAGGCCCTTTTGATGGATTTTTTAATCTATAAGACCCTCCCACCCACCCATGTCTAATTCCTTTGTGGGAGTCTCTAGTAAAAGCTTTATAGCCATCGGGTTATTTTTCATGACTCAAATTTATAGGTTATAAGTTTTTAACCTCTATTCTTTTTGGGGGGGTCTTTAAAAAATTTCCAAGCCATGAAATATAATTTTCTTCACTTGCCCTAGACCATACCATGCTAATGTAGTTTTCCTTTTGTATGAGTGGTCTTGATTCAATCTAGCATGAAGATTAAGAATTAGGATCTTCTATGTTGGGTCAAGGAGAACACTAGGCAATTTGATTTGACTAGTCTTCTTTCCCTTATTGGTTGTCATTATGGGCTTGTCTGACACGATGTAGGTTGTACCAGAGGCCAAAACTTTGATTGATGGCTATTAGTTCTTATGAAAGGTCCAAATAAATCCATGACTCATAGAAGTTTGAATTCTCCTAATTTTAGGGTGCCTTCTAGAACAAGTTTGTTTGAATTGACTAATTTTTATCCTTGGAGCCCTAGTCCTAATTTCTTAGGGCCTAAAGTATAGTGTCTTGTTGTCCAAGGCAAGTTATCTTGGTGCCCAAAGCATGAATTATTTTTAGCCATGGCTAACCTATACCATCACTAATATATATTGGATTGAAGCTAGTCTTGAGCCCTCACAATTTATTTTGCCGGCTTGCTCTTTCTAAGTTTTGGAAGTGACTACAAGTGTTTGGAGTGAGGACTAGGGATGGCATCTACACATGTCTTCTATCATACACATTGTGTCAGGCTTTGATTTAATTTGTTGTTATGTCTAGGTTTGAGCTTTACTTGGTTGATTTATTCTTTTGTAATTGCTATAATACGTTGTTGTGAACCGTGGATACCTGGTCTTTGACTTACTAACATTCCTATATTGGGTTTGTCATGGGGATAGGTGAGGTTCACAACCTTTTAGGATGAATTCACTCAAGGAACTTTCTCCAAGACTATAAGAACATTTTATTTATTTTGGGAAGGATTTAATTCCTTTTGGTTGTTGGAATTAGCTCATAGAATGATGAGATAGTTTGTTCTTAGATCCTTGATTATATACTTGTGTTGGGAGTTCTACCTTATTACATTCCTGACTTGACCTTGAATTTGATTTATAGATAAAGTCTTTGTAAAGATTTTTTATAAAGTTGTCAAGTTGAGTTATTGATTTGATAGGTGTAGATGGTATGATGACATGATGAGATGGACCTCTGTCTTGTCTAGTATTTTCTATGATTTATTGAGTCCTATTTAGTTTATGTTTTTTTATAGAATTAATAGGAAGGGCCTTATTTAAGATGTTTCTCCCACCCACCCCACCCAAGGTTCCCTACACTAATTCATATATTTTACAAGTACCGATAGTGTGAATTTGAGGAATTAATGTCCTAGTCATTAACGAGATAAAATTAATGCATACATTGGTCCTTATAGTCCCGGGGAGGACACTCCCTATGTTTTAGCAAACTACGTGCGGCGGAAAAAGTAAAACAAGTAATACACCTTAAAATTTAATTTCTTTTTCAAAAAAAAAATTATGGATAGATTTTACTACTTTATAAGTTTATGTTTTGAATTATTGGTATTTTTTTGTGCTAATAGTAATTAGTTATAAATTTTTGAAGAAAAAAGATACACTGTAAAGCTGAAAATAACTTTCACACCTCTATATTATATAAGAAAAAATATTTGAAAAATGAAAAAAAAATAATATAGAATAGCTTTCTATTGAAAGTTTATTTTGGTTGAATATTGATGAAATAGTCATCTTCATGTGAGCTCTATAAATATTTTAGTTGGAGAACATGCCATTTTAGTTCATTTTTCAACCCTTTCTAGACAATATATCTTATGTTATTTGGAATTGAATTTTTTGTCAATAGAAACCTTTAGTCATTGTT
Organism: Rhytidiadelphus loreus; assembly: GCA_947034895.1. Lineage (NCBI taxonomy): Eukaryota > Viridiplantae > Streptophyta > Bryopsida > Hypnales > Hylocomiaceae > Rhytidiadelphus > Rhytidiadelphus loreus. The sequence goes on from OX344761.1 coordinate 33,303,006, forward strand.
AAACAAAGCTCAAAATTTTAGAATGAAATTATAGTTTATTCAAGGTGAATTACATGAATTACTTTTTCCACTGCCGCACGTAGGTACCCCAAATGTAGTGAGAGTGTCCTCCCCTAGCTTATAGTAAGGGAGGAAGGGAATTGGTGTCACACAAGTTAGCATCAATAAAAAATTTTCTTTTGGAGAAATGAAATACTCACTCTATTGGCTTGGTTTTTTTACTTGGATTTCGGTCGTAGTTGCCTTGCGTTGCTTGCTTTGGTTGTTTGCTTTTTAGATTTTGAAAAACCTAAATATTTTCGCCAAGAGCTTGTCCCTTTGGTTCTGTGTACTGTTTCCTCTATCAATAGAAATTGTCCATGTGTTTAAAAAAATAAAATAAAAAATACTTGCTCTATTTCTAAACAATATACCAATCAATGTTTCCTTTGTGCCTACAAAGGAAACATCAGTATTATTCAAAAATAGAGGGAATAACACAATAATATTTCATTTCAACCTATACAAATTCAAAACAACGTGACTCTAGTAAATTACTGTCACACGCCCAAATAGGACAAATCAGTGTAGTTGATCAGCTTTACATAAGAAACACCAGTCAATTATTCAGAAACAAAGGGAATAACACAATAATAATAATACTTCGTTCCAACCTGCACATTTCAATTCAAAACAGTGTGACTCTGATAAATTATTGCCACATATGTCCAAATAGGACAAATCAATGTAGTTGATCAGCTTTACATAAGAAACACCGATATTATTCAAAAACAAACAGATGCAGTACCACAATAATATTTCATTTCAACTTTGCACAAATTCAAAACAGTGTGACTCGACTCTAATAAAAGTATTTTTTTCACACGCCCCCGCAATAGGACAAAGCAGTGTAAACTGATGAGCTCTACAAAGGAAAACACTGCTATAGTATTATGATATTCAAGAAACAAAAGAAAGTACCACCCACAGTACTAATAATATTTCATTTCTAACTTTGCACACATTTCAGTTCAATTCAAAAGAGTGCAACTGGCCTTCCTAGTCAATTGATTATTGTCACACACGCCCCCAACAGGACAAATCAGTGTCGTTGATGAGCTGGTTTGCTTTTTGGAACAATGGTCGCTGATTATTATCCTGGAGCGACCAGAAGGGCGTATGTTAGGCGTGATGGGCGGTTCCTCCTTGGGGCGACAGCCTTTGTCCATCCAATGCAGCGTTTTTTTAGTGGCGAAAAATCGCCAAAATTCACCCACTCTCAATGTACTTCGATTTGACTATATGATTTAAAGGGGTAGAAATTTTATTTTTTCGCCTAATTTCACTATTCCACAAATTGTATATAGCCATGTGGCCTCGTATTGAAAGCTCACATCGCCATTGAGTTGGATAAGCTCTTGGCTATAATCGCCTATACTTCTCTCATTATGGCCGGCCACACATTTCAAACAAGATAGCCAAAACTTAACTATTGGATTACAACTTTTCGCCTGCCCTAGTCTTTACTTCAATATCCAATACTCTAAAATCGCCATGTTAGTCTCTTGTACAAACAACTTAGGAGCCAATAATTCTTTCAAGGTTGGGTTCCCATAGCCATGATTTTGAAAATTTCATTAATAAAAGTATATCACCTATTTTCAACAATGTTAACTAAAAGCAAAGGTTTTTGTATTAACTACTATATTTTTATTTTTTTATTTTTACTTTTACTTCTATTATTGTTTTCTATTTTTTATTATAGAATTTATTAAAATAAAAATAAAAACATTTCTATTATTACTTTGTGTATTGGACTATTGGACTAGTATAAAAAGAACATGCTTCTAATATATTTTATTTTCATTTGTCAATCATTTCTTCTTTATATTTCTATGAAGATTGTTAATATAAATTGCTAGATGTTTGTTTATTTCTTTTATATCAATTTCCATATATATTTATTTAAGTGTGGTATGTAACTATTAATAATTATTCTGCAGAATACTTTATTATTTTTATATACATCTCTTATAATATTTGTAGAAAGATTGATATATAAAGACTAATGAACATGTAGTATTATTATATAATGACTTCTAAGTTTTTTAGAAGAAGAAAAATAAGGCAAGTGAAGGTGGTTTTAGAACATCAAGTAAGTGCCAAACTGCCAAAGTGCCAATCACATCAAAAATTCACAATTTACCTTGATTTTTTAAATTTATATTAGATATTGATTATTAAACTTTGAAATTCAAATTTACTATACCGAGGTGCCGCCTGTGTAGAAGACAATCAATTCATGATGAGTTGGGTTACTGTTGTTATTACTATGGGATCCAAACTTGATTGTGTATTTGTTTCAATTGATTTGTGAAATTTAGGGTTGCAATCAATGGTGCCTGTAAGATTTGGTGGTAGCAACTAGCAACAATGGAGGCTTGAAAAAGTATAGAAGGCTTGACAAATTATTTGTAAATGATGGCTCAAATTTGCTACTAAAATGACAAGAACTGGTTATTGATAGGTGTATTGCAATTTTGCTTTTAAACATTCACTAACTTGAAACTCTAAAGTTCTTTCTTCTGTGGCCTTTGTTGTCACTGCTTTTTTTTATACATAGCCAAAATTCAATAATTCAAAACATGTAGAAGCCAAAAATTAGCAAAGAAATTTTTAGTTCTCGCCAACATACATCTACTACGAAGATGGATATGTTGCCTCCTTGCTTTCCTCATCAATTTCTATATGTAGCCATAATTCACTAATGTTCATTTGCTTAGTGCAATTTCTGTCTCCCAAGGGTGGATAGAAATAGCCCCCTCATTGAAAATTCATCCAAAATTATCGCCACTACTTAGAAAAAGCTAAATCACTAAAAAAAAACGTTGATCCAATGATAAAGGTCGTCTCTCCATCAAGTAACTGTATGTCTGTGGAGGAATCAATCCTTCCAACCAGGTAGGGATCATGGCTTGGAACTTCGCAACTCTTGACACTGTAGTAGTAATTCAGGCAGTTCAGTTCCTGCCGCGGTTGGAACTGAAGGAGAGCTCCTAGTGCAAGTCATCGAAACAGTCCTACAGTACTGTACACAAAATCACACAAGCCCTCGCTCATCCCCGAGGGAAAACGCTCAAGTTTTTTTATTTGCCACACACGATGAAATTTGCAAATTTTGAATTCATATTTGCAATCAGAGCCCCCAAATTAGCTAGGAGAGGTGTAGAACAGAAATGAATCAAGCACAAAATAGGGGGTCTTCTCTTTTACATGCACACTTGGAATGACTTTTGGGGGACATTCACCCCAACGACCCAACAGTTGTAGTAGTAGTAGTACAACGTCCTGCAGGCACTATTTATTCAAGAATTACAATGGAGCCTTCTACTAGCTAACAAAGCCCACTTCAATGAGTTTTTTTTCTTTCTACGTTACTCTTCTCAAAAGTGAAAATGAAAACAAAAGGTCAATAGAGTACTCAAGGGAGCTAGCATGCGAGCGTGGAGCGTGGAGCGTGGATTGGTGAGCAGGGAGCAAAGAATTTGTGGTTTAGGGAAAAAAACTAGCCAAAAAAGTAAGAAATATTGGATGACAATTTATGGAAAAGTGGATGAAAAAGTTGGATGGGAAAAATGGATGAAAAAAATGGATGAAAAAAATGGATGAAAAAAATGGATGAAAAAATGGATGAAAAAATGAGAAGAAAACAACGGGATGAGGATCCTGAAAGCACTCTCAACTTCTGCCATGTTATAAATAGTCTTATGAAGGCCGTTTAAGTTGGATAAACATAAGCATTCCTCCATTTATTCGTACCCAATATACGGTAGTGGCTTCTTTTACTATTCTTCTGAATATTGTGCACACTAACAATGAGGTATGCATTATCTACTGACTATGTAAAGCAGTCTTCATACATCAGAATCTCGAACTTGGCAAATAAAAGTTGAAATTCAATATCAAAAATGTTGTAGAATGTCTTTGATGATAATAACGAAACCTTACAATTATTCAATTACATCAACCTACTTGGCTATCTACGTTGATGCACTGTCATTGTTGATTCTCTGCTCATAGGCAGTGTTAACGATAAGTGAGAATTCAAATAACTTAGTAGAATGCTCACCATCAAGTCGTATACGCGTGTGATGGGTTTTTCCGGTAAAGTTGTTGCATAAGCTCCCACCAACAATGAAATCAAAGCCACAATACCTCTATACAAGATTGATCACTACATCTCTTCAGAGTTGTATCACATCTTGATAGTCCAGGTCAAGATAGCCTTTTTCATTAGTTAAGGCCCACCACGTCTGCCTGTAGTGCTAAGCTCCCACTTCGATCTCCACAGTAACCATCTAAACCTTTTGACAAGGTACTTCAGCTCTTTCAATCCTTGAAAACAACGATAGTACCATGATCCCCTTCATATTACCGGTCTTCAAAATAGAAATGTGATAAACCACAGTATACAAAAAAATTTGTTCCCAATGCATTGTACTGTGCTGAATGGCTGAAGTAGTGTCTGAATTGATCTCTGGCGGAACCGCAACATTGCCTACATCATCCACATAAGAAGTGAACAGATTCATATCCAATTTATATACCCTATTTCACGTCTCACTTCAGTTGGCACCAATAAATCTAATAAACTAGGGAAGGAATAAAACTAAATTGGACACTATTGTGGCAAGTGCTAGGTTTTAGGGTTTAGAGTTTGTAGTATTTTGATTAGAGCAGTTTAGAAAGTAGTGGGACTTAGGATCATAATATCGATATATAACTACTATCAAAATATCAAGTAGGGTGCGATAATGATTACTTGATTGGGGACCAAAGTGAGAAGCCCAACACAAGTATATATTGATGTAAGTTGCGCTAAAGAGAAATATGCTATGTACACCTAGGCCTTAAATATAATAGTCTTGCTGGTAAAGAAACCGTTAAAACAAACATTGAGAGTCACAAAGAAGGAGTACGTAAGCTTCCAAAAACATATCAGGCAACAAAAGTGCTTGACTCCAGGCATGACATAATCTTAACAGAAGCGGTAGGTGCGGTATTGATCTCTCAATGCTAGCCACTCCATTCAGATTGGTCCCGACCCTATGAAAAAATACTTCGTCTTATGCAAATGCTGAAACAACGACAATACCTTCATCCCCTTTGCAAACAGAAAATGCTGAAAAGCCACGTCAGTACCTTCATTTCCTTCGCATACATGGGCTTCAAGACAGAAAAGTGGTAAGCCATTGTGTAGACAGAAGAATTATTTTCTAGTGGTTCATACTGTCATGTATGGCTGAAGCACTGGTTGGGGTGATTTGGATCGAACCCCAACATTGCCTACATCATCCACACAACCTATAAGGCAACTTCAAGTGGAAATACTCCGCAATTCAAAATTAGACGAAGATGACTTGAGAACAGATTACCGTACACCACATTTCCATAGAAGCCTTGAATTACAATTGTCCATTCAAGCGAACAATTAATTATTAGCATTCCCTCCACCTTCTCCAAAATCACGAATTTGAAGTAGGCATGCATAGGCTTCTGCGCAATTGCTATGACATGGCAAAACAAAATGGTTCAAGTATTGTATATTAAACATGTGTACACAATCTCCAACATCTTAAAAAATTAGTTACAAATAATAGTCAAAGTAATAAGTCATTGGAGAGCAACAAGATAAAATAATATATCAAATCCAACAAAGTATGGCGACCAATAGCCAATCTTCACACTCTTCAATAGCTAAAGAGCCGACATGGAACTACCCTCACTATCAGATGTATCCAAATCTGATTGAACTGCCTCTTCATCTACAAACTGCAAAACGCGAGGACTCACAAATCGGGCCCTAGAAGCTGCCCGAGGGTTTACGGCAACATAATTTCGGGACATAGCCTCCGCATATGGAGGTAGCTTAAACGATCTGGGGGGGCTCGGAAAAAAACGTGGATTCGCAAAAAATGGGACTGGCTTGGAAGATGTCACTTCTTTGCCTTGCCTATACAAATCAATGAATCACATGTTAGAATATTGTAAATTAGGATGAAGCTAGCAATATCCCCAAATTGCGGTTCTTCAAGGGTGACTTACTTACTGAATCGGAGTGTTGTCTTGACCTTCTGGATGATGATTTCTTCGTCGTCTCTGTCACCAAGGTCAAGCGTCGAGGTGGTCGGCAATGCCTCAGGTACCACAGTTGCTCGAAGTACCGGAGCAATAAGGGCATCATAGATGTCCTTATGTTCCTCAAATGCAAGGATATGACGGTGCGTTGCTCGACAGGCATGGATGGTGGAACCTGTGATAGAACAAGGAAGTAGACGATGGAGTTAATAATCAAAGGGAAATTGTAGAATGCAGCATACTATACTTAAGGGATTGTGAGAACCATACCTGTGGCCGCTGGTGCAGTGCATGCCTCAACGAACATCTGCATGAACTCACAACCCTTTTCTCGAGGACCACGCCATGACACGTCCCCATTCATTGTCACATCTTCATAGAAAACAAGGTTTCTAAGGATGTCGTCTTTAGCTAGGTTTACACCCACCTTGGCTTGAGACGGGACAAGTTGGAATGGGAAGTCGTGAAGTGTCTTTGGCCCACGATTTCGCACAAGTAAGGAGATGGAGAACCTCTGAGTCTGCATAACCAACGATATTAATATCGTAGAATGTAATGCAAAATTCATACAAATTTATGGCATTCCAGTTTTGGAAATGTACCGTTTTCTTCTTATCTGCGGCTGATGTCAGGTGCAGATGATTGGAGCCGAGATACGTCTCTAGAATGCAAAACTTATAAGATTGACAACATCCCAGAATGTGACTTCGGTGTAAAAGAGAGGATGCTGGATAAATAAAGATGAGTGCACCCGTGTCGTGGAGGAATTCCTGAGCGAAGTCGAAAACCAGGAACAAGTAGTCGGTTTCGAAATCGTTCCACTTTGGAACAGGATCAGGGACTGCCGAGATAGTTGGAACATGGAGTCCTTTATGCAGCCTCTAAATGTGATTCATCCAAGCGATTCTCCTGTGATTCCCATCACACACGAAGAACTTGTAGTCTACAAGGTGTTTCAAAGATGGTATTGACTTCAGGTGAGCGTTGAAGGTGTCATTCACGGAGTTCCATATTGGACCCCATTCCCTCTTCTCCGCTTCATTGAAGACCTCCGTGTTCCCTTTCTCGTCAAAAAGGAAACATAAAATACTTGCGCACCTTCATCGTATCCTCTAGAGAACTGGTTGTCAAGCTGAGTCAAGTCACATGTCAAGGTGGGCCGCACCATTGGCATCGGCACCAACCTGCAAAGCGGGATCTTCATGCGTGAGTGCCCATCAGACGTCATCTTCAAACTGTTGATGACGGTAACTGAATCGAATGTCTGAACACGCCTAATATCCTCCTCCATGAAGCCGGGTCTTACTCCCGGGATATGATCATCCTTTGAATCAACTTCCTCTGTGGGGAACTGAATTATATCATCATCGATAGATTCTACAGCCACGCCCATAGGGTCCTGAGCATCACGACCATGTCCGTCTCCCCACAAATCATATGACAAATATAGATAAAATAATCATATCAGCTTTCAATGGTCCAGTATTTGAGAGAAATGAATGTGTATACATCATAATGTAGTATAGATATCGGAACATCAAAGTATATAAATAGTCTATAAAATGACCACACAGGTGGACATAGTATATTGTGAATTATCATGTGGTACACAAACAAGCCTCCGTTGCGGACCTAAACATCCCACAACAAAATATGAGGACTTCGTCGTCTGACATTTGTCCGGAATCAACATCATCTAGATCGCAATAATCATCTTTGTTCTCAGACACTGTAATTTCTAAGTCCCATGATCCTAGTGAAGTGCAACAAGATGATTGCAGTGAAATTGAACCTTCCCAATTCCGGAATTGCACTCCGTCATCAAGGTCACAAATTAGGTCAGAAAGGTCTCCTACCAACGGCCCCGAATCCAGAAGAGGAGTTGTAATGTCACCCACATCAAGGACCAGATCTAGGATTGGCAGAATATCATCCATCGTGACATCCATGTCCAAACCCTGTTGGAGTTGAGGGTCCTCCACCATTGCGTTCACGTGTAGAGCTTCAACGATAGTCGGTTCAACGATCTGCAAACGGAACAGGAAAAAATTCATATAATATAACCTATATTCAATGTGAGTCCAGGCTCCTTCAAGTGCCCCCCTCAAGAGAGCAACAGTCAGCTGCAACTTAGACCCAGATAAAAATAACGGAAATCAAGAAACCACCATTTGAATTTAATGGAAACCATAACTGAATGTCAAGCTAGCTTCCGAGACCTGTTCCGTAAGCACACAGTGCAGAGCCTCCGACCCCCTCTCGGTACCGAGAGGACCATCCTCGGTAGCCTGATCAAGCATAGATGCTGGCCAATAGCAGTCCAAACACAAACTGAAAAAAATAAAAAATGCCAAAAGCTCGGGCTGATCCCTAAAGGGGAACAATGATTCAACGTACAAATATGGACACGCACCCGAGACTAGTTTCGTAAGCATAGAGGTCTGAACCTCAGACCCCCTCTCGGTACCGAGAAGGCCATCCTCAGCACCCTAATCAAGCATAGCTGGTGGCCAACTGGAAAACCGACACAAACGTGAAAAATAAAAAATGCCAGAATCTCGAGTTGATCCTAAAAGGGGAACGATGATTCAAACATACAAATGTGCTTAAGCTCCCGAGACCAGTTTCGTATGCATACTAGGCTTAGCCTCAGACCCCTTCTCGGTACCGAGAGGGCCATCCTCGGCAGCCTGATCAAGCATTGATGGTGGCCTGTAGCAGACCAAACACAAACAGAAAAAATATATAATGAATGAATCTCGGGCTCATCCCAATAGGCTATCGAGGATCCAAACATACAAATGTACTCAAGCTCCCGAGACCAGTTTCGTAAGAATACAGTGTAGAGCCACCAACCCCCTCTCAGTATTGAGAGGGCCATCCTCGGTAGCAAGGTCAAGCATAGCTAGTGGCCAGTAGTAGTCCAAACACAAACAGAAAAAAAAATATATAATGCCAGAAGCTGGGGCAGATCCCAAAAGGGAACGATGATTCAAACGTACAAATGTGCATAAGCACCCAAGACCAGTTTCGTAAGCATAGAGGGTTGAGCCTCAGACCCCCTCTCGGTACCGAGAGGGCCGTCCTAGGCAGCCTGATGAAGCATAGATGGTGGCCTGTAGCAGACCAAACACAAACAGAAAAAATATATATAATGAATGAATCCCGGACTGATCCCAAAGGCGGGACGATGATTCAAACATACAAATGTACTCAAGCTCCCGAGACCAATTTCGTATGCATACTGGGCTGAGCCTCAGACCCCCTCTCGGGACCGAGAGGGCCATCCTCAGCAGCCTGATCAAGCATAGATGCTGGCCAGAAGTAGTCCAAACACAAACAGACAAAAATATATAATGCCAGAAGCTGGGTCTGATCCCAAAAGGAAACAATCATTGAAACGTACAAATGTGCATAAGCACCCGAGACCAATTTCGTAAGCATAGAGGGTTGAGCCTCAGACCCCCTCTCGGTACCGAGAGGGCCGTCCTTAGCAGCTTGATGCCCTGATCAAGTATAGATGGTGGCTTGTAGTAGACCAAATACAAACAGAAAAAATATATATAATGAATGATTCCCGGGCTGATTCCAAAGGCGGGACGATGATTCAAACATACAAATGTGCTCAAGCTCTCGAGACCAATTTCGTATGCATATTGGGCTGAGCCTCAGACCCCCTCTCGGTACCGAGAGGGCCATCCAAGGCACCCTGATCAAGCATAGATGGTGGCCAGTTGGAGAATCGGCACAAACGTGAAAAATAAAAAATGCTAGAATCTCGGGCTGATCCTAAAAGGGGAACGATGATTCAAACGTACAAATGTGCACACTCACCCGAGACCAGTTTTGTATGCATACTAGGCTGAGCCTTTGATCCCCTCTCGGTACCGAGAGGGCCATGCTTTGCACCCTAATAAGGTTTAGATGGTGGCCTGTAGCAGACCAAACACAAACAGAAAAAATATATATAATGAATGAATCCCGGGTTCATTCCAATAGGCTATCGAGGATCCAAACATACAAATGTGCTCAAGCTCCTGAGACCAATTTTATATGCATACTGGGCTGAGCCTTAGACCCCCTCTCGGGACCGAGAGGGCCATCCTCGGCAGCCTGATCAAGCATAGATGCTGGCCAGAAGTAGTCCAAACACAAACAGAAAAAAAAATATATAATGCCAGAAGTTGGGGCTGATCTCAAAAGGAAACGATGATTGAAACATACAAATGTGCATAAGCACCCGAGACCAGTTTTGTGAGCATAGAGGGTTGAGCCTCAGACCCCCTCTCGGTACCGAGAGGGCCATCCTTGGCAGCCTGATGAAGCATAGATGGTGGCCTGTAGCAGACCAAACACAAACAGAAAAAATATATATAATGAATGAATTCCGGGTTGATCCCAAAGGCGGGACGATGATTCAAACATACAAATGTACTCAAGCTCTCGAGACCAATTTCATATGCATACTGGGCTGAGCCTCAGACCCCCTCTCGGGACCGAGAGGGCCATCCTCGGCAGCCTGATCAAGCATAGATGCTGGCCAGAAGTAGTCCAAACACAAACAGACAAAAATATATAATGCCAGAAGCTGGGGCTGATCCCAAAAGGAAACGATGATTGAAACGTACAAATGTGCATAAGCACCCAAAACGAGTTTTGTAAGCATAGAGGGTTGAGCCTCAGACCCCCTCTCGGGACCGAGAGGGCCGTCCTTGGCAGCCTGATCAAGCTTAGATGGTGGCATGTAGCAATCCAAACACAAACAGACAAAAATATATAATGCCAGAAGTTGGGGCTGATCCCAAAAGGAAACGATGATTGAAACGTACAAATGTGCATAAGCACCCGAGACCAATTTCGTAAGCATAGAGGGTTGAGCCTCAGACCCCTCTCGGTACCGAGAGGGCCGTCCTTGGCAGCCTGATCAAGCTTAGATGGTGGCATGTAGCAATCTAAACACAAACAGACAAAAATATATAATGCCAGAAGCTAGGGCTGATCCCAAAAGGAAACGATGATTCAAACGTACAAATGTGCATAAGCACCCAAGACCAATTTCGTAAGCATAGAGGGTTGAGCCTCAGACCCCCTCTCGGTACCGAGAGGGCCGTCCTTGGCAACCTGATCAAGCTTAGATGGTGGCATGTAGCAATCCAAACACAAACAGAAAAAAATATATAATGCCAGAAGCTAGGGCTGATCCCAAAAGCGGGATGATGATTCAAACATACAAATGTGCACACGCACCCGAGACCAATTTCATAAGCATAGATGGCTGAGCTTCAGACCCCCTCTCGGTACCGAGAGGGCCATCCTCAGCAGCCTGATCAAGCATACATTACAAGGAAATCAGGTCCGAACCTACAAAAATTTTGACACAAAACTATCAAAAATGACAATATGAATGTATTTACAATTTATCATTGTCAATTCTTCAGATTTTTGTCAACCTAATTTTGTGAGGTTAGAAGCTAAAGAGGTTTCTTTTATAGAGAAATGTATTGTCTATTAAGAATCCTCAAAAATTATGGGATAATGGGTTTGTCCGCTCATAATCAAAACATAGGAACTTTGTTGAATGTGAAATTTCAGAGCCCATTTAGGCATAGTAAAATAAAAAATTTCAGAAAGCTTTGAACTAAAAAAAGTTTGGAAATTAGTTTAAGTTTCACCTCCAAAAATCCGTTTCAGATTTAGATCCTCCAATCAAAAGTTATAGAATTTTTCCCATAACTTTTGATTGGAGGATCTAAATTTGAAACGGATTTTTTGAGGTGAAACTTAAACTGATTTACCAACCTTTCTTAGTTCAAAGTTTTTTAGAAAAATGTATAATACTATGCTTAAATGAGGTCTGGAACACCACTTTTAAAAAATTCCTGCAATCTATATATCCCATATGGGTTGCCATACCTACCACTTCCCTTTTTGTATAAAGAACTTGTCTTCTTCTAACAAATTTACCCGTGTGAAAAGGCATTTGAAAGTAAGTATTTGAATGTGAAGTCTAATTACGATGATTAATATTTTTAATCGATAATGCTTCATTAATTACTTGTTTGGAAACAATTTTGGCCATTAGCCCAAAAATCAGTCTTTTCTACCGTGACAAAAAAAAATTTAATTTTGACCAAATTAAGCTTAGAATTGACAAAGTGTTGACAGTAATTTGACAATTTGGTGTCCGAATCAACACATCCGAATTGACACCCCAATTGACATTTTTTTGTCAAATTTCTGTCACTGCGGACAGGAAAGTTCTTGTAGTAATAGCTGGTGGCCAATTGGAGAACCGACACAATCGGGAAAAATAAAAAATGCCAGAAGCTCGGGCTGATCCTAAAAGGGGAACGATGATTCAAACATACAAATGTGCACACTCACCCGAGACTAGTTTCGTAAGCATAGAGGGCTGAGCCTCAGACCCCCTCTCGGTACCGAGAGGGCCATCCTCAGCACCCTGATCAAGCTTAGATGGTAGCATGTAGCAGTCCAAACACAAACGGAAAAAAAATATATATAATGAATGAATCCCGGGCTGATCCCAAAAGGCTATCGTGGATCCAAACATACAAATGTGCTCAAGCTCCCGAGACCAGTTTCGTATGCATACTCGGCTAAGCCTCAGACCCCCTCTCGGGACCGAGAGGGCCATCCTCGACACCCTGATCAAGCATAGATGGTGGCTTGTAGCAGTCCAAACACAAACAGAAAAAAAAAATATAATGAATGAATCCCGGACTGATCCCAAAAGCGGGACGATGATTCAAACATACAAATGTGCACACGCACCCGAGACCAGTTTTGTAAGCATAAAGGGCTGAGCCTCAAACCCCCTCTCGGTACCGAGAGGGCCATCCTCGGCAGCCTGATCAAGCATAGCTTGTGGCCACTTGGAGAACCGACACAAACGGAGAAAAATAAAAAATGCCAGAAGCTTTGGGCCTCATCTTAAAAGCGGGACGCATCTTCAACACATGAATGTGTTGAATCGGCCGAGACCAGTTTTGTAAGCATAGAGGGTTGAGACTCCGGCCCCTATTGGTAGCCAGAGGGCCCACCTCGACCGCTTGATCAAGCGTAGCTGGTGGAATTTTGCTGCCTCCCCGACTCCAAATAAACAATACTGAAATCTACGATGCAACGAACTGACCCCAAGGGGACGATAATTCACACATGCAAACGTGCTCTTCCTCCCGAGACCTGTTCCGTAAGCACACAGGGCAGAGCCATCGCCCCCCTCTCGGGACCTAGATCGCGAGCCTCGGCCGCAAGGTCAAGCTTAACTGGTGGCTAGTTTCAGATCTCGATCCAAAAGAAAAAAACATAAAATGCCAGAAGCTTTGGGCTAATCTCGAGGGGGACAATGATTCAAGCATAAAAATGTGTTTAAGCACCTGAGACCAGTTTCGTAAACATGTAGGGCACAGCCTCCGACCCCCGATTCAAACCGAAAGGGCCACCCTTGGCCGCAAGGGCAAGCCTTTTCTACTGGAAAGATCCTGCCTCCCCGACTCACAAAAAAAAATACTGGAATCCCTAGCGCTACAAATTGCTTGCAACAAGATTGCGAAAATTGCAACGAGAGGGTGGCCATACCTCCTATCCAATGCCCTGCACTGCCGGAGGTTGAGCATCCGCGTCTGGGGCATCCTATTGGTGGCACCGTGATCTGAGTTTGGGACCCTGGCGGTCCATCGGGAGTTCCCTAAACCAAAGAAATAGAAGTTTAGCCATGTACAGAAACGACAAGCTAAGCATCCAGATGAAGTGACAAAGTGCAAAAACGCTGAAGCAAGGGTAGGCAACGACCTGGGTATCGGGATGGCACAGTCGCTGGGTTATCTGGCTCCCCGAGTTCGGAAAGAAGGACTTTGGCGGCCGAGTGATCCATATATATCCATATCTTAGGTTTGGTAGTCAGGTCTGGTTTCTCTCTGGCGGCATGGGCTGGACTACGGACGGAATTATGTTCACCTGTGTGGAATGTCACTCATTACTTTCAATTGTTAATAATCCGTCTGGTTTGGTCTTCGACTTCGGTGGCGGCTTTATCCTCATCATCGACAGTCATGAAACACTTCAATGATTCTTCATAGTTCTAAGACGTGGGCAATGGATATCGTTTCCAGTCATAAATGAAGCGAGACCCGTGATAAAAATATAGTGTCAACCTTGATACGGTGCGTCGGCAAAATTAATTGTCTCGATACTCTCAATGATTATCCACGTCCCTGACTATTAACGAACCATTAAATGATTAACATTCTTGTCAGTGTCCACCATGGAATTCACTCCTCAAATTCTCCACATTTGATTGGGTCTTCTGTGACCCTCCTGACAATGAATGCGGGTGTACTAAACACTTGTTTATTCCTTGAATTGTTTGCCACATTCACAATGTGAATGGATAATTTGGAATGCAATTTCTAATGAGGGTCTCTAGTTTACAATAGTGGTATAATAATCCCGTTTGATATAAATAAATTTCAATTCCTTCATTAGATCTAATATGAATTATCATCTCCGTTTTGTAATTTTAGTTTCTATAGGTGTTTTTAATAGTATCAATATACTACTAAGACTCTCTGAATTGCATCTTACAAATGCCTATTTCAGTTCTAGTCGATGATCCATAATATTTGTTGGTTCTTAAATCCATTATTCATTATGGGACTCTCCTCCCATTTACTGTTAATGTTGAAGTATGCAGTAAACTAGACACGATGCTTTAATGAATATTGTTACAGTTTACTACGGAGTATAATGGCACACCTGGAAGCCATCGCAGATGATTTGGATTCAATCTGTCAGTGGCATCGCATTATCAAGATAATGATGATACAATGATGATCCACTTTGGATGGATGGGCGCTCTTTGTTATATTTTAATCGTGTCACCATCAGCTTGATATACCACTGCTATACATCCGGCCTTCGATTAGCTGGGACATACATCTGTTGCCTATAGCATTCATTACTATATGCATCGACTGCTCTGATAATAGAATAAGCTTTCCTTCTCTTGATAGTGAATGTCTCCATTGATTACTAAGATCGTGTATGCTAACAGATTGCATGAATGGCGCTTATTCTAGAATTTAGCCCTTCATGATTTTATGGATTTGAATTAATAGTACTTTTTCAATTGCCGTTCACAATGTACAGACTAAGAACAATTGAGGGTGTTCGATAATTTAGGGCTTGACAACTTTCAATATCTCAATCTAGTATCAATGCGTGGCGGAAGCTATTTCAAGCATTCCTGAAGTTGAGGAATTCGTGAATAGGGAACCTCAACTTCAAGGTGAGGAAGTCTTCAAGTCTCACAAGCGCAAGGCAGACATGCCACTCGGATGCGAGCAGGATTCTCATAGGCCTGATAAAGTCAATTTTTCCCATCCCCGCATTCAGACTAGATCCTCAAGAGCATCAACTAGTGCAGCACTTCTGAATCCCATTAGGGAAGACGACTCACCAATTGTGGATGTGGAAATGCATAATGTCTTGACGAATGATCACAATTTAGACCCCGAATGTAGTCACCGGTCTACTCACGTGTCATGTATCCAGGAGAGCCAGTGTGACGAAACTCAATGGCATATTGCCAGATTACCAAAAACATCCGCGAAGGCATGTTTTGCTGACCAAGCAATTACGAGGAAGAAGTGCACTACCCAAATAGTTCAAAACAACCAACCTACAGCGACACCGACATACACAGGTATGATGGTGAATTACAAAAAAAATTGTAATGATCGTATGCAGTTCTTCTTTTGCAATGACGACATCGAACGGTGTGTGAAAGGATATCAACAGAAGTGGGTGTTATCTGTACCACCTGTTCCGTCCATTTGGCCCGTTCAAATGGGTACCAAACTATCAAAAGCTGAGATTTTATCACTGGAGGCCGTTGGATTTGAGCTTCCACAACGACAATTGATTTCACTACATAGACTTTTTGGTGGAGAAGCAGGAATCAAATCGGTACGGGCCTACCTTGTTCCACCTACTCCAGATGTGTATCCTACAACTCAAGCAGGGAAGGTTATCAGACGGAACCCAAAGGCTCCAACAATCAAGCATTAGAACAACTGTGCTTCATCATTGACTTTAAATGCACACATAGAAAGGGTAACCATGGTCCCCCATCCAGGATTTGGTTGCATAGTTTCCCTAATATCCGGTGTGCAGCCTCGGACGGAGAAGTATATGCTCAACATTTCCCGATTGTACCTGCCCTAATTTCAAGGAGATGAAATTGAAGTGCTTGGAAAAGCGTGGAACTTGGGCAAATTGTAAACATTTGTACTATGTTTTTACGGTCGTCTGCAATCTACAGTGTGCCTCTGATGCCTTTATTCACGCTGCAAGCTTCAGCTTCAACGAAGTGAAGGCAGTCCTTCTCAGTGGGATACTAAGTCATATTGAGTGAAGATATTTTCTTTTTTGTTACATAGGAATATTCTTTGTATTTACCAAACTCTTGAATGAAGATGTTTCCATATAAATGTGCCGTCCTTATAATTTCTAAGTGCATTTCATTTCCATTTAGGTAATCATGTGACTTCAACCCCTTGTCCATTCCATTTTTGTCCTTGCTTGCTTCCACCAAATCTGTACAACAATACACTTCAAATAAGTGTTTGTTTACCCAACAAAAGGGAATTCTATCAATGAATGTGCAAACAACATGGACTAGCCTCTATGCACATTGAAGTTTCATAAGTGTTATAAGTATATGTGAGTTTTATTGTTATAAGGATGTTTTAAATCAAACTTCCATCCACTATAGTCATAGGATAGCTTATTAGAAGTTATTATTTCTGTAAAGTAGTTGATGTTGTTTTTATACTTATTATTATGTTGACTCTAACACCCTTCTTGTATACACCCTAAACCTCCTTGTCATATGAGTACATCCACCTATACATGTACCATGGAATTTTTCATCATTCTAACTATCCAAAAGTTTCACCCACTATCTTCTACTATTTTCATCTAGTCTCATCCATTTTCAACCCCATTCATTACGATCTTTTCACCCGTCGTCACCAAAATTTTAATGTAATTCATAAAAAAAATTCCATTGAACTCATCCATTTCTTTAATTGGGCATTCATCCCATTTTGTCTTAAGCATTCACCCTATTCTTTCATCCCTTGCATAGCCATTCCCAATTCACTTTTCATTGAACTTTTTAAGCAATTGTCATCCAATTTTTTCATCCATTGCTTTCATCCAATTCTTTCATTCCAGTTTTTTTCATCCAATTTTTTCATCCAGTTTTTTCATCCATTGCTTTCATCCATTGCTTTCATCCAATTTTTTCATCCAATTTTTTCCATCTACTTTTTTCATCCATTCTTCACCTACTTTTTCATAAATTGTCATCCAATTTTTTATACTTTTTTGGTTAGTTTATTTTTGAAAATCACAAAAAACCCGCTCCCTACTCACTAATCTTCGCTCCCTGCTCCCAGCTCCCTGCTCCCCGCTCGCATGCTAGCATTCCCCATAGAGTACTGGACCATAAGTGACAACAAACTTCTTTTCATGGGGGAAACTGGCTGTAAGAGAAAGGAAGTACCGATCAGTTGAAGCCCTGATGATCAAGTGATTTGCAGACGGAGTGTCGCGACTGGCTGGCTACTCCTAGGAGAAGGCAATTTCATGAAGGGGTTAGTACTTTTGGGGAAAGAAGAATCACATGCATTGAGATCAATTTGTTAGCGAAACTGCAGATTGCGGAGCAGGAATGGTGAGGTCTGACATTTTTAGTTAGAAATTACGAGAATGAAATGAAACGACTTTCGAGTACTACTAAGCTTCAAATTCACGAACTCAAGATAGAAACTAGTTGGCATTTGCATTGTGAGGCCAGGGTTTCGCATCAATAGGAATATCTCATCCAAGTCTCCAAATTGATCCCTGAGCATGAAAGGAGTATTCATCTTGTACACGGTTTCATAATCCATCCCATAAATTAGTTGCTAGCCAGCTCAGAAGATTCTTTTTTCATTATGATGACTCCACTTGGTAGAGGCACGGAAGCTAACACGTAAACATCTCGGCACTCAAGAAATAAATCAATTTCAGTTCATAAGAGCTACTCAAATCTGGTAATTCTGCAGCACGGCAAATTAAATCAACTTGTTGCAAGGCAAGCAAAGGGTTTAGGTCCTCTACACTCTACCATTGAGTCCATCCGTGGACAAGTTCGGCTCACAATAGTTCAATACTCAATGGAAGACCGGCATAACGAAGATAGAGTTCTTTCATACCCGAGATCTCTTGAACACCCACATTCCAATCCACAGGAGTAGCTCCTCCACGGCAGTAAGGTCACTTAATCCCAAATTAAGTTAACACAGTGAAGTTCTCAATTGAGACAAACCTCCAACTCGCTAAGACCTGGGCAATTAACCCACTACCAACAACCTCTAGAGACAGTAATCCATACAAATAAAAGCTCAGAAGCACGCTCTGGAACAGCCAGAGAAGTAGATCCTCTATTTCAAACTCAGATTGCTGAAATCCAGAAACTTGTTAGATTTCAGGACAGAGCTGTAATGTCATCTCCAATAGATTGATACAGTAGTCAAGGTTCGTTGGTGAATAGAGATCCATGAGACCTTGCAAGTGTAGATATATGAGTATCTACACTAGCAGTTGATTCAGTGTATTTTTGTGTTGGACCATCTCAAAGAGGTGAAGTATGCCAATACAGCGGGAGCCATTACCCAAGACGTCCAACATCTCTCGTCTTTAGAAGTTCCAATTGCGCGAAGAACAACGAGCACATGTCAATACATACCAGCAATTGTCATGGCCGCCAGAAGTAAAAAAGACTAGTGACAAGACCAAGAAAATAATACACTACTATGCAGATACATAAATTGAAGTTCCAAAAAGCTTTACCGTATGGGAACTTGAATTGAATTCAAGCTATGGACCATGCTTAGCCTGCTAAGAATGCTTCAAGGTATCCCCCAAACAAGAAACTTATCCATAACGCCTTTGCTTGGAAACAAAAACGTTGCCTTCCTCCTCACGTCCTTGCGCATATATAATCCTGGCATGCATCGCCCATCAGTCAAAATTTGAGGACTAATAATTGTAACCGATCCTGGTAGACCTAATCAACATGAGAATAGTCTGTCAACAATATTCCAAAGCAAATATTTTACAAACAGGTTGCATTACACATGTGCAGGAGAACAACTAAAGAGATGAAGAGGTTTGAGACAGTGCTATAAACCTCAAAAATTAGTTCCGTTTGAAACGAATTTGTGTCTATATTGTCAAATATAATTAAACGTAACAATGCATTTGCATAAAATGAACCAATACCGCTACTGCAACCATGCCAGTATCTATCTCAAGGCATTATAGGCAGAGTCTCAACAGCAATCCAAGGTTTGCTACCTAAAAATCAAAACAATGCAATAATTTACACCTTAAACCCTAAACGTGATAATTCGAACCTAGTAAAGAATTACCTAAATCTCGACACAGCACCGAAAGCGTCGAATATTTTTCTGACTCTGTGAGAGACCCCATATCCAGATATTACACCGCCTGTTGCCTCAAATTCGCAGTTCACCGATTCACAACCATTATCATATAGTGGACAGCATTTGAAAAACTACAAACCAAATGGAATCTTAAACCCTAATCCCTAAAACCCCGAAATTCTCCCATACCTTAAGGATCGATTGATCGAAGAACACACAATTCAAGCCTCCGCAAAAGCTCTTATGCTTGCGCCGATTGCGCTTTGCAGTAAATCTTCAGGCGTAGAGTTCCAGCACTGGTTTCAGGAGCTAGTCTAAATCCTAAACCGACGTAACACGCGCATGTACAAAGCTCTCAAAAACTTAGGGTTCATAGCTTAGGGTTCAGAATTGCCATAACTTTACAAATTGCATGACTTTAATAAGACAAATGAGGATGGTCTTAATGAAGGTAGAAAACCCTTAATCCCAAAGCTTCCCTAGTATTTGCGGGTTTAAAAACATCATCGCTTTTGAAGTGTTATAGGTCTAAATGTCACTAAGGTATAGAAATCTCAACTATACAATCTTGTATTGTACATGGTGTAGATGATAGGAATCATATTTGGAATCAAATTTGTAATCAATGTGGCTCCTAATTTGGCCACATCGATTGCAAGATTACAATGTTTTAGTGTTGAAAAAAGATGGTGAAATTTTCCTAGCAACACAGTAGAGGTGAAATTTGGTTTCTAAACCTCCTCAAATGAAAAAACTTTAAACTATAAAGTGCTTCAAAAAATAGCATGAAAACACACCGGTAAAAGAAAATATTATTCAAATGATTCACTATGTCTACAAAATGGTTTTGAAATGACAAAAAGTTGCAAAAAAAGTTGCAAAAAAACCATCTAGGGCAAAAAAAACCTTTCTATTTAAGTGCTTTTCAAACACTCATAACTTCTTGCATTGATATGAAATTTTAAACACACAAAGTAAACTAGTATGTGCAATTTTTCCAAAAATATTTATTGGAAATAGACACCATATGAAGAAGAAATGGGTTGCCAAAGTTCATTACACTACAACAAAAGCAATGTTTTATGACTGCAAAAAACGACTGCAGTGAGTCGTAAAATCAAAAAATATGACTCGCGCAGAAATCACTATAGATGACTCGAAATATGACTGACTGCAGTCGTTTAGAAGTAGTCGCTTCAGACATCAGTCATATTGGCAGTCATATAAGTTGAGGGGTATAAATACCTATAATTAGCCATAGTATGCCAACAAGGTGTATATTTTGACTTTTTTTGATTTTTTTTTAGCTGCCTGGGTAAATGAAAAAATCCTATGTGGAATATGATTGTGGTCAGTCATATTTTTTGATTAAGTGGAATATGTCTGTGGTGAGTCATATTTTGTAATCATGTGGAATATGACTGCGGTGAGTCATATTTTGCAGTCATGTGGAATATAACTGCGGTGAGTCATATTTTGTAGTCATGTGGAATATGACTACGGTGAGTCATATTTTTTGATGATTTGTAAAACGACTCTTCTCAGTCATATTTTTTAGTCATATTGAGAGCACCTAGTCATTTTTTGGAAATTATTATAATCATTTTGTGACTCCAAGTAGTCATTATTTTATTGATATGTATTTTGAACTATGAATTGAACAAATCATACAACGGTTGTAAGATACCTAAGCATATAATTTGCAATTATACATTAAAATGATTTAACAATTGAATAAAAGATTTCATGTAGTTAAAAACAAATACATATGATTTTAAAGATATACAAAAAACAATTATATTGAAGAGGGAATATTTAAAAAGAAATGTGACTCCTTTCAATGACATTTATAATTTATTAGTCACAAATATAAAATATGCATATCACAATGAATTATTTACACAAGTCAAGAGAGATTGTATTTCTTACAGTAATATGAAGTGAGTTGCAAGTAGCCTCCAACAACTTTGTTCCAATTTTATTGCCTGCATATACAATTAAAGAAATAAGAGGTTAATTTTTAATCTCAATCTTCAACAAAGCTCAATCTTCAAAAGTTTACAACAATAGAAAATATGTAATACAAATTTAGGGTAAGAAGAAAAAAAATGGTGATGCAAAGAACAAGAAGAAAAAAGGCAACAAGTGCTAAAAGATAACAACAAATACAAGTTAAGATGCACAAGAAACAATAAGGAGCAACTACTAAGAGCATCCCCACCCGTCTTGCAAAATTTGGCTAGCATTTTGCCAGTCCATCCACTTTTGCAAGCCGGGTGAGGATGGACTACCCCACCCATGAGGCCATGTCTTGTTAACAGGTCGAGTAAATTGAGTAGCAAGAGAAGAAATAAAAAAACTTTAGGTGAAAAACTTTTGAAATGTTCTAAATTGTAAAGTAGTGAATTGTTCTGAATGTGAATGATTGAACGTTAAAAAATATATTAATTGATTTTAATTTCAATTCCAATCAATTTCAATGTGAATTTGTACTAATTGATTTCAATTTTAATTTGTACTGATTAATTTTAATTTTAATCTCTGATCAATCAATTTTCAGTGGGGCAATTCTGATTAATTTCAATTTCAATTTGTATCAATTGATTTCAATTTCAATTTTAATTTGTACTAATCAATTTCAATTTGAATCTTTGATCAGTGGGGTAATTCCGATCAATTTCAATTTGAATCTTTGATCAGTGGGGTAATTCCGATCAATTTCAATTTGATCAAGTGTGATCAATTCTATTCAATTCCGTCCCTTGTTGAATTTCAATTTCGAGCAATTTCAATTCTAATAAGTTTAATTCCAATCCGTTTCAATTCCGATCAATTTAATTTTGTTCAATTTCAATTTTGATGAATTTCAATTTCGAGCAATTTCAATTCTAATAAGTTTGATTCCAATCTGTTTTAATTCCTATTAGTTTAATTTTGGTCAATTTCAATTCAATTCCGATCAGTTTAATTTTGATCAATTTCAATTCAATTCCAACCAATTTAATTTGATCAATTTCAATTTAATCTTCATATTTTATTCTTACTCTGCCAACTTGACTTGGAAATTCAATAAAACATTGAAGGGAGATGAACCGAGGTGTCGCGCAGGTAAAAAACAATTGTTGCGCAGGTGAAAAACAGTTGCCGCGCAGCATACGGAGAGACAAAACATTTCGTCGCTTGTTGTTTTGCAAGCCAAGTTCCAGCCTGCAAAACCGCCCAATTTGCAAGCCAAGCCCGACCTGCAAGCCCTCCCTTCTTAACAAGTCATCCATTTTGCAAGACGGGTGGGGCACTTTTGCAAGCCACTCTTAACAAGTCATCCGTTTTGCAAGACGGGTGGGGATGCTCTAAGAGGTAACAAGAAACAACAAAAAAGAGTTAAGATGCAACAAAAAGAAACAAGAAACAAAAAGAGAGAACAAAATGTAAAAAATAAGAAATAAGAAGAAAAAAGAATTAAGATGTAAGAAGAAAAAAAACAAGAAGCAAGAGTGAAGATGCAACAAAAAACAACAACTCTAAGAAGTAAGAGTGAACTCAAGATGCAACAAAACAAAACAATTAAGAAACAAGAGTGAACTCAAAATGCAACTAAAGAACAAGAGTGAACTCAAGATGCAACAAAACACAACAAGTAAGAAGCAAGAGTGAATTCAAGATGCAACAAAACACAACAACTAAGAAACAAGAATGAACTCAAAATGCAACAAAATACAATTAAGAAGCAAGAGTAAAGATACAACAAAACACAACAACTAAGAAGCAAGAGTGAAGATGCAACAAAAATAACAACTAAGAAGCAAGAGTGAAGATGCAACAAAAATAACAACTAAGAAGCAAGAATAAAGATGTAACAAAAAACAACTTAGAAGTAAAAAAGAAGCAACAATAGATAAGAACTAAGAGACAATAAAAGGTAAGGAATAAGAGTCAAAAGAAGTAGTGGTTAGGGTTTCAAAACCCTTAAAAAGTGGTGATTAGGTTTCAAAATTTTAAACAATGGCTTGTCTATATTTTTTTTGATTGCCCATGTTTTTCTTAGTTTGCCTCAAAACAAAAAAAATGTTACTACTATGAAAATATGACTAATAATATAACTCAATGTTCTCAAACGAGTTTCCTACCATTTCCTATGAAATACTTTGGTGTTCTCAACGGACGTATAATATACACCCGTGAAGTACAAGGTCCAAAAACGGCTGGTAGTCATATTTTGCAGTCATATTTCTTTCCAAGGTATTGACCTCCAAGAATATGACTGCGAGTAGTCGCCAGTCATCCACAGTCATATTTTTGCAGTCATAAAACACTACCGTTGTTGTAGTGTTATAATCCATAAATGATCGGATTTTGAACTTTGAATGGTTTTCATTGAATCAAAATAATTTGGATTGACATGAAAATTTAGAGGGGCCATAATTTTTTTGGTCAATTGGATGCCTAGATCAAAAGTTATATTGCCTTGAACTTCTTGGGCAACCTGGGCAACTTCGGGAAGTATGTGCAAAACTCCTCCAATAATTTTGAAATTTGGTAGGTATGTAACTTACATGATACAAGATGAAAATGTAAAAAAAATAACCATGTATAGTGTAGAAATCTCACTGTAGGAGGAGTTAAAGTCTATTGGCCTTGTGTTGGAACTTGGAGTTAGATAACTCCAAGTAGAAGATCAAGATTTGAATACAAGATGAATTAGATAAGATATGATTAGAGAAGTATAAATAGGACTTTTACTTTAGTGGATGGTTTTAGATAGAACCAAAGATAGAAAATAAGTCCTAGTCTATCTTAAGAAATAATAGTCAGTCTCTATTATATAAGACAGAGCTTGGGGGTGAGGAGACTGTCTTTGGAAATGGGTCTCTCTCTATGGTCGGGTGGTTTGAGCTCCTTGTAAAACATTCTTGTTAATAAGAGTGTTGATAAGTATATTTTGTGTTTGTAATTAGAGTTAATTGTTAGAGGTCCGTAAGATGAATATTGAGCAACCTTTATGTATATTGAGCAACACTATCTCCATATTTGCTCTCCCTTCATCCAAATGGAGATAGGGATAGGGAAGAATTGGTAAGGATGCTTTTAGCATTGGAATCCTATCTTGAATTTTTGCATATTTTGCTTATATCTTTATATAAATATATACTATTTACCTCAATTTCATCATACAAAAAGTGTTGCTTTTTAACCCCTAAAGGTCAAAGACTATGTTTTCAACAAAAACACTCCAAAACTGCCATTTCTGATACAAGTACCAAATTTTAGAAGAAAAACATTTTTGAACATTTGTAACTGTAGGATCTTGTATTAATCTACTTTGAAAAGATGTGAAAAAAATTTCAAATTTTTTGACCATGTAGATTGCAAGATATTAGCATTTGAATTGACAAAAATCCTTTTTTTGGCCCTGCAAAAACCCGATCAATTGCACTTCACAAGGTCACATTTGTATGAAAAAATGTCCAAAATGGTGATAACTCTTTGGATTCATTCTTCAAGGAAAATTGTATAAAATCCTGAAAAAATTTAGATAATTTGGAATTGCACAACATATAGGAAAAAAATAGTAAGTAGAAAGAAATAGAGAATGATTCAAAACACTAAATTGTTAAAAATTTAATTACGGAATTGAAAAATTCCAATCCCAATGGTTGTAATGTATTAATAAACAATAGAAATCATATATTTTTATATTTTTCAAAAAATATTAAAAAATGTGTTAAATAAAGGACTTCAAAGTTTATTTTAGAGTAGGAAATCTATAACTGCCCGCAAACTAGAACACTTCATAATTTTCATCTCATAAATCAAAATTGAATGTTTCAAATTTTTCCACATATATATAAATCTAGAGAACCAATTTTGAATTCTTGTTTTTTTTTAAAATGATTTTTTAAGAATTTTTTGGGCTACCCACTAAGCATTGAAAATTACATATCATGCAATAATTTTTGAACCATGTAGTCAAAAGTTATGAAAATTGTAGGGCCTTAAAGCTACTCCTTGGGCACATATTGTGTGGAAATTTTAAAGAAAAAGAATAGAAAATATATTCGTAGCGAGCTGCCCAAAATCGCTATTTTGTCAACAAATGCAATTTGGTCCTTTAGGGGTTAAAAGTGAAGCATTGGTTTAGATGAATGAGAAGTGGTCACAAAAGCCCTTGAAACCTCTTAATTCATTGTCCAAAATTTGTATTAGGGATTAATTCGTATCCCTAAAAGAGTAGGTCTACAACCACTTTTTCAAACTTCAAAGTTCCTTTCTCTCTATGCTCCCATTTTGCAAGTACATAAAATTGAAATTTTTTTGTATTTATTTTTCAGAGATGTCATTACTTGTTTTCAATATGTCATAAAAATTTCAGATTTATTTGTGAAGATTTGAAATTCCTGTGAATTTGTGAATAAAAAGTAAAAAAGTCATATCAAATACAAAATGTATATGAAAAGTCTGAAAATTTCTTCATGTGTGTGGATTATAAATCAATTTACTATATTTTTCTAAAATTAGAAAAAATCATTCCATGGTTATAGGAATAAAGTTCAAATTTTAATAAAATATTGAATTTTAAGAAATTTTCAAAATTTTCAAATTGGAGTAGAAACTAAACTTGACTACCTTCATTTCATTAGTTGGACTCAAATTCAAAAAATATCATTTTCATGTTTCAAATCCACATAAAGAGCAAGGACCTATAATATGTCAAAATACTTAGTGATCCGTGGATCAATCATCTTCTTATGTAGAAAAATAAAAAATATTACAAATTGAAAATTCAACAGCATTCATTGAAAATGAGTTCAAGCAACTCCTCCAAAAAGAATAGGATAAAAAATGAAGCAATATGTAAAAATCACCAAGTATGAAGATTTTTCCACAAATCACCAAGTAGTGTATTTTGACATGTTATAAGTCCTTGCTCTTTATGTGAATTTTGAGTTATGAAAAGGTTCTTTTTTGAATTTGAGCCCAACCAATGAATGAAACTTATTAAGTCTAGTTTTTACTCTCATTTGAAAATTTTGAAAATTTCCTAAAACTCAATATCTTATTAAAATTTGACCATTGTCCCTAACACCAAGGAATTATTTTTTTATTTATTTTAGAAAATATAATAAATGTTTTTGTGCCATGGTGATCTAAACTACCAAACTACTAAATACACAAATAAAAAAATTTGACATTTTTTTAGCATATTTTGTATTTGATATGATTTTTTTTATTCACACATTCACGATAATTTCAAAATTTCACTAGAAACCTAAATTTTGTATGACTTATAGAAGACATGTAATGGTACTTCCTTTGTCCACAAATGATCTTCCTATTGTATTTTAAGGTGCTGAGAATTGGTCAAATTCAACTTTCAATTGCTATCTAGGACTAGAAAAACAACTCCAAGCAATAGTTCTCCCTCCATCTATGTAATCATCAATATAAAAACAAATGAAATGATTAGAGAGATCAATGAACATTGTTCGTTCTTATTTTTTGCATCTCTTTGAGTACTACCTGATTGAAAGGGATGAAGTTTTGGGGTCCACACATGGTCTTGGGCTCATATTGACTACCCACAAAATGACACCTTACACTCAACAATTAAGTGCCTATTGGTGCTCCTTGAAAATGCCCTAAAAACTCTACTTTTCAATGTTTCAAAATTATTTTTTGAAAAGGGTTCCAAAACTCAAAGTTTTTAGGACAGTAGGAGTGCATTGAACTCTATTTACAATGCAAAACAGGTTTTTAAAATATTGTTTTCAACCCTATTCCAAAACAGTTTGTCCAATAGGAAGATAATTTGGGGATGGAGGGAGTAGTTACAAAGAGAAAAACTTTGAAGTTTTAAAAAAACTAGCCATAGGCTTGTTCCAATGTTAAAGTGCTTTTAGTGTATTTGATATAGAAGGTGCAAGAATTGAGGTATACAATAGTGACAAAAGTTTGTTTGCATGCTCAATTGGATTTAATGTCACATGACACTTCTAATTTAGATTGTTATTGCACCCTATATATATTTGAGAAGCTATACAATTTAGTGTAAAATTGTCATGTATTCTACTTATATGATGTCATATTTGACCATGATTAGGTTTAAATTGTAATATGTCATCCAAATGAAAAAAAGTTGTTAAATTATCAATCCAATGATGTATATAGGGTTGTACGTCATTTCATATTTTGTATTTTAGGTATCAAACATGGTGCCAAATATAGGGTTTACTATAGCCTTTGGAGAGTTAAGCCTTTGATGTCCAAATTCATTTTGATTTTTTGCATATTATTATGAAATAAGATATTTTTATAAAGATATATTATTTACACAAATTTTATAATCAAATTTTATAAAAAGAGTGTGGTTTTTAAACACTCAAGTAATACTTTGGAATATTGTTCTTGTTTAAATTGACAACTTTGAGTGATTTTTGGTTATTACAAGGGGTTACTTCTTCAAATTAGGTTTCAGGAGACAACCAAAATTCTAGATTTGTTATATTTCTTTCATTAGTGAAAACAAGGGGCATGGAACCCAATTTTGGTGCTATTAAAGGTTGAATTACCTAAACCGATGTGTCCCCAATTATATCATATAGGATCTTTTGAGGTGTTCCTAATATGAATTTAAACCATCATTGTAGAATATCTTCAACTTTGTGTAGGTCAAGTCATAACTCTAAAATAATAAAGCTTTTAGTGACTATTTCAAATTTTTCAACTAGAAATGTCTGTCTATCTCCTATTTGCACGGTAACTATACCAAACATAACTAGTGTACATCCCATCATCTGTAAATGAATTCATCCACAGAGACATTATTCAGACTAAAAATTATTAATACTAAATAAAATTATTTCCATAAATTACAGGATATTTATATTATGGAAATTATTACTAAAATTATTTCCATAATTACAAGATATTTATATTATAGGTGTCTATGTTATAGGCATCTATATTAAAAGTGTATGTGTTGTAGGTACCTAATTTTATAAGCACCTTCAATGGTTACAGGATGTTTATATTATAAGTACCTAATTATATTATAGGTGTCTATATTATAGGCACCTTCCATAATTATAGGATGTTTATATTGTCAGTATGTATGTCATAGACATCTCCATAGTTGTAGGGTAACTATGTGCCTAGGCTCAAGGCTTGTATGCTCACATTTCTAGGCTCACATACTAGCATGGTTGGGGTTGTTTATAGGAGGTTTGTAACTTCACTCTGTGAATGATTTTGTAATTAAAGGGTAGACCTCTTCAAAAATTTGCAAAAATTACAATCATTACAAAAAATTTCAGGCCAAAACAAGGCTATTTAACTTTTAGCCCTTGGTGCAAATACAAGAAAAAAAAATGTTTTTAAATTTTTTTAATAATTTTTTTTCCAAAAAACAAAAACAAAAACACTTTTATTGAAATCCTCGAACTGACATGGCACTACTAGTGCCATATCAGTTCTTGAATTAGTTAATTAATTTTTTTTAATTAAATAATTTTTTAAGTTTATTTGCACTAATTGTTGGTTGTCTCACGACCTTGTTTTGGCCTGAGATTTTTTGTAATGTTTAATTGGAAAATTATAATTTCACTTGGGTTTGATTTGTAAAACAAGTGCACACTTTTGAAAAATATGTGTCTCTCTAGGAGTTGACCCCAAGATATTCAAATTGCTAGTCCATACGTTAAAAATTAGGTTGTTTGTTTATTTGTTTTGTTTTGTCTGTTATGTTAAAATTTGTAGAATTGTGCGTCCCTTGACCACATTCTTAGTATTGTTGAAAAGCCCTCAGCGAGGAGGGGTGTACGGGCTTTATTTCATGACATTTGGACCTATGGTGTGAAAGTTATGAGTTTTTTTAGTTATTTCCAAATTTAAAAAAATAAAATTACTTCTACTTTTATTTTGGTTCTACTTTTGTTTTAGTTGTCAGGGCACACTAGTTTGCATGGTAATAGGCTTGTCCATCAGTCTCATGAACTGACGGGACGATGAAGTCTTCCGCCGATGATTTTCATCGATGGCCCAAGCAGAGCTTCCCCAATGCACCCTGTTATGAACTCAGAGCTGCGTTGTCGATTGCATTGATTTCGTGATCATCAGGTCCAATTCAATTTCACGGAACTGCGTGCATCGCCGGAGAAAGATTCAGTGGAATCATCATTTTCTACGTGAGCTTCTTAATTTTCATGGCGGATTGTTTTGCGGATTGTTTGGAGATTTGAGCTTAAAATTTAGGGTTCGGACTCAGCCATGGGGTTGAAGGAGAAAGGAGCGGACGGGGACGTTGTTGGCCCAAGTGGAGGTGGTGGTGCGCATGACGATGACGATCACGGGGGTGAGACCGCTCATCGGAGTAAGGATGGCGATGAGGTGAGCCGCTGGTCGATGAAAGAGGTTTTGGAATCACGTAATCGGGAGTAATCACGCATCGGGAGTGAATTAAACTGTTTAGGGTTTACTCTGTATCCTACTGCAGGAAGCTCTGGCCTCCGGTGGATGAGAGTTTTAAATTTTATAATGCAGCGTGTTGCTTGTTTTTCATGCGAGTTTATATGGTTCTTGATTATCGGGAGTGAATTCGATGTCCTTTCCATGGCGACTTTATGCGGTTCAAATAGTTGAGAGTGCTGTCGGCGTCGTTCTTTTCAGGCTAGTCTCGTTGATGTAGACATTGCAGTGCTGATTTCTGAATGCGGAATAGTGTGAGCATGCTGTGAGGATTTTCATCGTCTGCTATGACTGAATTGAGCTGTGTAGGGTTTACTCTGTCTCATTGGCAGGAAGCTCTTGCCTCTGGTGGACGAGAGTTTTAAGATGTTGTAATGCTGCGTGGTGCTTGTATTTCGTGCGATTTTATGCGGTTCTTGAATTTAGGAAATCATATCGAGAGTGAATTTCATGTCCTTTTCATGGCGACTTTATGCAATTAAAATAATTGAGAGTGCTATCAGTGTCTTTTTTCCAGACTAGCGTCGTTGATTTTAGACGTCGCCGTGTTGACCTCGATTTTTCTTGTAGGAATGCCGTGCGATAGCTGTGATCGTTTTTCATTTCTGAACTGGCTGAATTGAGCTTGTTAGGGTTTATCCTGTATCCTTTGGCAGGAAGCTCTTGCGCGTGCAGAGGAGCTGAAAAAATCGGCGGAAGCTAAGCGTGCGTTGCGTCAAGCCAATTTAGCGCCGGATAGACCTGGTAATTGAATGGAATTGGCGTGTAGGCAACCGTTGTGTCATGTGGCTAGATATTGGATTGTGTTAGATGAAGTGAGCGAGGGATCTCTTCTCTTTGAAGCTTGTTTGAGATTTCTTTTGAGTCCCTTTCCACAGCTGTGCAAAGTCCTCTAGGCAAGTTTTTGGCATGGAGTTTAGGGTTTTACTGTTGTCAGGGTAAATTTCCGATTGCTCTAAACTACAGGTGGGATCAAGCCATAATGCATGTTGCTGCGATGACATTTAGGAATAAGGAATTTAGGTTTTGAAGTGCGTATATGTGTCACTGTTTGGACACTTCAACGCAAATATGTTAATCTCCTGTCTGAAGATATATTAGTCACTGCTTTTGCTTGGTTGACCACGGTTTTCAGATGCCAGCTTCTTCAAAACTTTAGATTCAAGCATCAAGCGCAATACAGCGGTGATCAAGAAGTTGAAACAGATCAATGAGGAGCAGAGAGAAGGTCTACTTGAAGAGCTTCGGGTTGTGAATTTGAGCAAGTTCGTAAGTGAAGCAGTGACTGCAATTTTAGATGCGAAGCTGAAAAGCTCAGATATTAATGCAGCCGTGCAGGTACCGACCTATTCTTCTTTCCTCTGTTTGACCCTTTCGAACATGTGACTTCAGTTTTGAATAAAATCGACTATGTAGGTCAGTGTGATCTGTCTTTGACATCATGTTGTGAATGTAGGTCTGCTCTTTACTTCACCAAAGATACAAAGACTTTGCACCAACCCTTTTGGCGGGGCTGTTGAAAGTTTTCTTTCCTGCTAAAGGGGATGAAATCGACGGTGATCGTAGCTCACGGGCAATGAAGAAACGTAGCACGCTCAGGCTGTTGATGGAGCTTTACTTCTGTGGAGTATTTGAGGATGGAAGCGTGTTTGTTAGTATCATTAAGGATCTCACGAGCAGTGAGCACTTGAAGGACCGGGAAACTACTCAAACCAATCTTACCCTTCTGGTTAGCTTCGCAAGGCAAGGTCGGGGTCTTCTTGGCCTTTCTCTAAACGGGCAGGATGGACAAGAGGAGGTGATTTTCATAGCCACTTAGTTTGAATTAATACTGGGGCATGGTAGTTCGAGACAGAATTGTTTTTATATCTTTCCACGTGTTTTCATTAGGTTCGGTTCCTAGTTTAAAGCACATCCGTTAGTTGTGCTCATTCACTGTCCAAGTCTGTTGGAAACGTCGAGATAGTCATGTTGAGATACCATCCGGAGAGAAGTAAAACCACTCCCGTACGTTTCACGTATTGACAACTTATGACATCAATGATATGAAGTGTCAACTAACATATTTTGAGCTGAAGCGCATAAAGTTGATGGGCTAACGCATCTTGAGATTTGTGCAGCTTTACAAGGAGCTCAGTGTGACTACTGACCAGAAGAAACATTTGCGCAAGCTCTTTCAATCATTTCTTGATGCAGTGGTGGAACTTCTTCAGACAGAGCACGGGGTAATGATTTGAGTTGTCTTGTATTCACTCTTTGTCTATTTTTCATTTGGGGCCAGTAGATTGTGCGTTTTGAACCTTATTTACTAAGAGAATCTGGCTTCAGCTTCTAAATCAAGCGCCATATTTCAGTCATAAGTTCTCACATATGTCCTTTTGTGATGGCACTATTCTTGTTGTAAGTACCATCATCAGGCTGAGCTCATAATATTTCGTCAATTTTCTTGATCTTGAAGCATCAGGAGGAAAAGAAGGTTTGAATCGTCTCCTAGGAGCTGGAATTACATCGTCTGTGGCTTCTGTGAAATTGTGACAGGCGTTGCGGCAATTGGAATTAGAGAATGCACGAATGCTCAATGCTAAGGGAGAGCTAAGTGAGGAAAATGCTGCTGCGTATGAAAAGCTTCGAAAGTCTTATGAGCACCTCTTTCGCAATATCTCTTCGTAAGCCTCTATTTCCAGTCACTGTAGAGCAGTCATAAACAGTCAGCAGTGGAGCTGGGTTTGTTTAAGCATGCATTTAATGTTCTTCTTTTACTCCCGAGTTTTGCGTTTATCGATATGTCTGATTTTGATCAGTCTTTCCTTCCCTTTGCGCAGTTTGGCAGAAGCAATGGATACGCAGCCTCCAGTGACGCCGGAAGATGGCCATACTACCCGTGTTACTACTGGAGACGATGGGTCCTCCCAAGTGACTGGAAAGGAGCCTGCTTCTCCAGAGCCTATTTGGGATGATGAAGATACACGCTCCTTCTATGAAAGCCTGCCTGATCTACGGTACATATTTTCTTTACCTCTTTACTTCCTTTCTTTGGATTCATCAGCTCGTTTAACACCTTTACAATGACAAATGACCTAATGATATTCGTCTCATTGTCCCTCAAAATTTTCTATAATAGCCGATTCGCAGGGTTGGTGTAGGGTGTGTGTATTAAATATGTCAAATTCCATTGTGTCGTCCTGATGATGAAACTTCCACGTGTTGTCAGTGCATTTGTCCCCGCTGTTTTACTTGGAGAGTCTGAACCAAAGGGGGTTGCAGAAGCTTCACAAAAGGCTGCAGATCAAGTGGTGAGTATGCATCCTCTTTGTCTTCTTCATATTATATCCTGATGTGGTTCTGTATCTAATAAGAATTACGTCCCTTATTTGGTGTGGAAAGTGCTTCTGTCCAAGTATGATCGTCATTGATTCTTTGTTGACAGGAACCTGAGCAGACTGCTGGTCCGGTAGCAGAAACTCTTGATGTGATTCTGGAAACAGAGACTCAAGCTTTGGAAACATTACCAACGGCATTAGACGATAAATCAACTTCTTCTGCTACTGAGAAGCCCAAAGATAAAGACAAGGATGACAAAGATAGAACTCGTGATCCAGAGAAGGAGAAGCTGAAAGAGAAAGGCAAGGATGGTGAAAAAAAGTTGGACAAAGAAACTGAGAAAGTAAAGGGTGCTGAAGGTGCTAGTCTTGACAGTCTTCTTCAAAGGCTCCCTGGCTGTGTTAGTCGAGACCTCATCGACCAACTCACGGTAATCCTTTTCAAGCTCTAATGTTTTTTGAGATTTGAACTTCGTAAGAGGGCACCGTCCTCTGACGATATTTCAAAGCTCTTTGAAAGGGTAGAACTGAATTCTATTTGTGTATTCTCAGTTTTGTGCTTATGGATATCTCATCTCTGAGCAGGTAGATTTCTGCTATTTGAACTCAAAGAGCAGCCGAAAGAAGCTTGTGCGCACTCTTTTCAATGTCCCTCGAAGTTCTTTGGAGCTTATTCCATATTATTCTCGAATGATCGCCACCCTGTCTACATGCATGAAGGATGTAGCCCCTATGATTCTACAATTACTTGAAGAAGAATTTAATTTTTTAATGAACAAGAAGGTATGATAAATTTCTTTTCTTGAAATTGCTTGGCACCCGAATTGCGTGGATGCTCGGAACATCCTTGATTTATAGATTTGAATCTAGGTAGGAATTTGGGCGTTCTCGGTTGTGTTTTCAAGATTCAAAGGTATGCTTGTGATAGTTCTCTTATCTATGTGTGATTCTCTTCACAGTTGTAAAATTTAAGCAGCAGTTGAGAAGTGCAAGCATGTAACTCTAATGCCATATTCTCCCTGAGACATTTAATTTTAACGACTGGCAAATGATCCTCATGGTTTACACCTGACTTGACAATGCTATGTAGGACCAAATGAACATTGAGACCAAGATTAGGAATATCCGTTTCTTAGGTGAACTTGCAAAGTTCAAGGTAGCATCTCCAGGCCTCGTTTTCAGCTGTTTGAAGGTGCGTCACTAAACTTCAAAGGCAGTGTTAGTCTTGTTCTAATTTGGCCAGTAGTATGACTGAACGCTCATTCTGACTATATTTAGCGGCAATTTCCCCCGTGCATCCAGAATTTATGTCCCGTGTTCGATAATTTTTGCAACCTTTCTGTCTTTGACTTTTACAACTGTGGACCCCTCTCAATAACATACATTGCAAGTAAGTGTGTTGCTTTCTCTAATGATAATGCGTGTGCTTTTCAGTCATGTTTAGATGATTTCACACACCACAACATTGATGTGGCGTGCAACTTGCTAGAAACTTGTGGGCGCTTCCTATATCGGTTTCCAGAGACATCCTTACGTATGGGAAATATGCTAGAGATCATAATGCGCCTCAAGAATGTCAAGAATCTGGATGCTCGACATAGTACTCTTGTAGAGAATGCTTATTACCAGTGCAAGCCCCCTGAGAGGTCTGCTCGTGTCTCTAAAGTTCGCCCACCTTTACATCAGGTTGAAAAACATCTACCTTACTTTTGCGTCATTTGCTTGTTCTGCTTACACTGGATTTGGTTCATAATGCAAATGCTTACCGAATGCATCGATACTCATTTTCACACCGTGCTTTGCAGTACATCCGGAAGCTGCTGTTTGCAGATCTTGATAAAACAACAATTGAACGAGTTCTTCGGCAATTGCGAAAGCTTCCATGGAGCGAGTGTGAATCATATTTGTTGAACTGCTTCATGAAGGTCTACAAAGGAAAATACAGTCAAGTTCACTTAATAGCCTCTTTAACTGCTGGTCTAAGCCGATATCATGATGCGTTTGCAGTTGCTGTGGTTGATGAGGTAATGATTATTCACCTGTCAAAGCCGTCACGTTACATTAGTGCTAAGTTGCATTAATATTGATGTTTCCCTTTTTTTCGCGGATTTGTTGTACGCATAATCAAGACAGATCGCTAATCCTAGTACATGATTCCAGGTTTTGGAAGCTATTAGAGTTGGTCTGGAGTTGAACGAGTACGGGATGCAGCAGCGACGCATTGCGTACATGAGATTTCTTGGAGAACTTTATAGCTACCGCCTCATTGACTCTCCTGTCATCTTTGATACTCTATATCTGATCATTGGTTATGGTCATGGGACTTCAGAGGTAAATAGCTCTGTTTTCGGAGTTCCTTTACTTAACAGGACATTAATTGATGGGGAGTATTGAATTTTTATCACGAGTTTCCAGGATCCTTAATAGCAAATATGAATTAGTAAATATGCTTTGTATTCAGCCTTTTAGGTTCCTCAGTCTGTTTCGTAGTGTTCTCCAACAGCTTTGTTCCTGAAATATTATAATCGTTATAGCAGTCTACCTTGCCTGCACTAACATTTTTCAAAGTTCAGTATATGTGCTCCTGCAATGTTCAAAACAATGTTAATGAATATCCTTAGAGGTTTCGAGTATGAATGCTGTTTAATTATGTTCTCCATTCATTGCAGTTTGAAAGATTTTTCGATTTAGTATTATCTGCTGTCGTTCTATTGGCAACATTCATATCGGAGATTCCATATGTGTACAACTTGCAAGGGTTTTCATTTATTCTTACCCCTTCAATTTTGTATGTGCAATCCAGCAAGATGTACTGGACCCTCCAGAAGATTGCTTTCGACTGCGAATGGTCATCACGCTTCTTGAGACATGTGGACAATTCTTTGATCGAGGTTCATCTAAGCGCCGACTTGATCGATTTCTACTCTATTTTCAAAGATACGTTCTTAGTAAGGGAGTCATTCCTTTGGACGTGGAATTTGACCTTCAGGTAGTACAGCAATGATCATAACACCTTTCCTCCTGGTTTTCATGTAATTATACTGCAAATTTTTTCTTTTGTCTCACAATTAGTATTGCTTTTACGACTTGATTAATAATGTCGTAAGCTGTGAACTCGAGTGAAATTACTGCGGGTGGGGGTGGGGGTGGGCGTGGGGGTGGGGAAAGCATTACTTGAAGTATGACGATGTATTATTGTTTACAGGATCTATTCGCAGATCTTCGTCCAAAGATGGTACGTTATGCTACCTATGACGAGGCCAATCAAGCGTTGCTCGAGTTAGAAGAGGTTGATCGAAACTTAGCAGCTTCTGAGAAGGAGCGGAATTCTCGTCCCTCAAATACAACAACACAAACAGATGGGGAGGTGCATGCCCACAATCAAGGATCGGAATATGGTAAGGATGCACAGAATACTGGAGCTGCACCACTTGGAACAAGAGCTGCAGGAGTTCATGGAACAGGATTGGCGGACGATGGAGATAGCGAATCAGAGACAGAGAGTGGTAGTATGGAGGCCGATGGTCAGGAGGAAGAGGAGGAACTGGAAGAAGACAAGTATGCATTTCACGACGACGAAGGTAGGGATGGGAAACTACTTTCAGTTCGAGTCACACTGTTTCGTCGGCTGAACCCCTAAGCTCCTTGCAAGCCGAAATGGTTTTTGAAAAAATTGGGCAGCTAATATGAATTAATACTGGTTTTTTTCCTCAAGTTTAAAATCAAATGAACTCCCAGGGAATCTAATTTTTAATGAAGATCCAAAGGTTCAGAAAACAGTTTTACATTTAAAAAAATTTTGAGCCCCAACTCAACTCAGGCAACTCATGAAGACTCAACTCAGCCAACTCATGAAGCGGAGTTCAACATCATTTTGCTTTTAAAATTTGCATACTTCTTCTTGACTTGAGTGCAACATCATATTGCTTTGAAAATTTGCATACTTCTTCTTGACTTGAGTGCAACATCATATTGCTTTGAAAATTTGCATATTTCTTCCTAACTTGAGACTCTACTCAAATCTGAAGTCCCTAAATCTTCCTTGCAATAATCATTTGAATTATGGGGCTCGAAAGCTTGACAAAGTTTCATTGTCAAAAGCCCGGTCAAAAAGCCTGGTCAGCCCTGAAAAAAACATTTTGCTCCACTTTACAAGCTTTGTTCTCGCATATAAATTGCCCTTGGACCCCAATTTTTCTACCCAATTTTTCTATATGTGACCCTAATACTAGTCAAGAGTAAGATGTACCGGTTGCAAATTCCCAAAAGTGAATAAGATATGATTTATAACCTTTTCATATAGAATGCTGATTTTTGACAGTGTCATGAGTATTTACCAATTTCTAACACATGGATCTTTAGGGGTTAATCTACAAGAGATGAGATTGTTGATAAGTTACTGGTCTGTTATCTCCATCCTCTTTAGAGTTGCATGAAGTTTCCTTATGTTTAGCTGTTGTTGTTCATTATGTTCACCTGTACCTTTGCAGGTGACGATGAGCTGGAAGCAGAGGAGCTGGAAGGTGGAGCCGACACTGCAGGTTCAGAGGAAGAGGAGAAAGTCAAGGTGATGCAGAAGAAGATGCCCGAGTCCGACCCTGCTGAAGAAGCCGAATTTGATCGTGAATATCGTGCTCTTATGCAAGAAAGCATTGATTCTCGAAAACTCGAAATGCGATCTCGCCCAGCCCTGAACATGACGATACCTCTCAACCTATTCGATTCCAAGGATCACGGCCGTGGTGGAGGCACTGACATCGAGTCTGGGGATGAGGTTGTGGATGATCAAACGAGTGGAACTAGTGTCCAGTTTCGAGTTTTAGTTAAGAAAGGTAACAAACAACAGACGAAACAGCTCCGCATTCCGCGTGATTGTTCTCTTGTCCTTAGTACTAAGCAGAAAGAAGCCGCGGAACTGGAGGAGAAACAAGATATTAAGCGACTAGTGTTGGAGTACAACGAGAGGGATGAAGAGGATCGGGCAGGCACAGCCCCGCAGCCTATGAACTGGGCCACGCACCAAGGACCGCCTGGCT
Source organism: Rhytidiadelphus loreus (assembly GCA_947034895.1). Taxonomy (NCBI): domain Eukaryota; kingdom Viridiplantae; phylum Streptophyta; class Bryopsida; order Hypnales; family Hylocomiaceae; genus Rhytidiadelphus; species Rhytidiadelphus loreus. Next base: position 33,341,457 of record OX344761.1, read on the forward strand.
TGGGCCGTGGCAGGGGGGGACATTGGGGAGAAGGAGGCGGCAGAGTAGGAAATACAGCGAGGCAGAGACGCCCTATTGCAGCTGGAAGACGGCGATAAGGCATACATTGTCAAGGTTCTCTGTCATTATTTTGGGTTTGATAGCAACAAAAGGGCTGCTACCCTGTAAGAAAATTCTAGAGTAAGGAAGTGCGACCTCTGGAGACCTGTTGTTGCTGGGAGACCTTTGGGTGGAGTGCCCCAGAGGTACCACTCGTTATGCGAACTTCCCTGGTAAGTTCTTTTCAGTGGATTCTGATGTGCTACAGTACTTGGGGTTCTCTCTTCTTGTTGGTTTTGCTGTAGGGATCCATCAAAAGGGCTATCACGATAATGGTCTCAGAAGAGAATGCTTTCTAGGCAATATGGGATTCTGACGTTGTGGATTTAGAAGATTAAGCTTTACTTTGCAAATTACATTTTGAGCGTGACTTTTGAACATCCGCAATTTTGTGCCCTAATTGTCCTGCTCCTAACTTAACACTTGTGCTTCGGCAGGCTGATTTGGAGGCATGGTGAGGGAGTCTGCTCCTGCCTTGTTTGCAATTTAAGATTATCACGTAACCTCCATCACCAGGACTAAGAAACCATAGTATATTTTCGTTCATCTTCCGAGTATGTGGAGCTCAGTGTAGAAGGAATGTCGAAAGTTTTGAGCTTCCAGTGTTGAGAGACCGTTTTTTGCAGGTTGTACACAACTGTTGGGCGCACCTTGCCCAATGTAACTCTAGTTAGAGCTACGTTAATGTTATATTTTGACTCAAGTCATGCAGTTTTTTTGACGTTCAACGGAGGTATTTTTAAGCATCTGAGCATGTTGTTCCTATAAGGCATACCCATTATGGACCCTTTTGAGGATGGGGATGCAATTGGGAAGAGGGTCAACATGTAATCCAAGATGTACTGGTTTTGGGGAGCCATTTGATGTTCACGGGTTCCATTTGAGTTCACCAAACTGCATTTTCATGGCTGCAACTTTGGGGGCTTGTATCTCCTTCATACAATGTTTTCAATAAAATTTGTTGGTGTAGATTTTCCTTGAAGTCTAGTTATTGTGGTAAAATTTTCATGTCAATCCAAGTTTGAATGTTTGAGAACCATTCAAAGTTCCTAATCCATTTTTGGATTACAATGAACTTTGGTGGCTTGTTTCTTCATCATTGGTGTTTGTTTCCAATTTTTTCTTAATAAAGTTGTGCATACTAATCTAGTTTGTGTGATTAAAGTTTCATATCAATCCAAGAAACTATGAGTGTTTGAGAAGCATTTCAATAGAAGGGAGTTTAGTTGTATTGATGTTTTTTTTGCGGCTTTTTGACATTTCAAAGCCATTTTGTAGACACAATGAGTCATTTGAATGATATTTTCTTTCACCATTGTGTTTGCATGTTGGTTTTAAAGCACTTCATAGTTTAAAGTTTTTTCATTTGAGGAGGTTTAGAAATTGAATTTCACCTCTAATGTTGTTGCAAGGAAAATTTCAGCATCCTTTTTCAATATTAAAACACTATAATCTTGCAATCTATACAACCAAATGATTCCAAATTTGATTCACATCATCTACAGCACATACATTGCAAGTCAAATTGTATGGTTAAGATTTCTATTCTTTAGTAACATCTACACCTATAGCACTTCAAATGCAATGATGTTCTAAACTCCAAAATGCTAAAGACCCTTAAGAGGTTAAATATGGCAAATCACCCATAGCATTGGTCTTTAATATCATGTGCTCTATCAATTTTTGTACGATAATTTTTCTTTTTAAAATTTGTTTGGCATATGAAAATAGAAAAGTATTGGCAAAAATTAATTTAATTTAAAATTAAAAGCAAAGTTTAGGTAAAAATAAAGTATTGGCAAACATTTTTTAAAGTAAAAATAAAAATTAATATATCAACTCAATGCCATAAAAATTGAAATGTTCTCTAGCTTGATGGCCTAATGGCTCTCCACAACCAATGTTTAATTTCCATCCAATTTCTAATTTTTGATGAAATTAAAACTTAGAAATTAAAACACAATTCAATTTTTTTTACATTAGAGGTATATTTAAATATAAAATATTATACTTTAAATCAAACTTTTATATTATTCTATATTTAAAATTGTGGTTAGTTCTAAATTTTAGACTACAACAAAATACTTATTTCAATGAAAATTTCAATATCTTCAAGTGGAGTAGAAACATAATTAGAGAAGCTTTATTTTTTTACTTAGAAGCAAAAAAAAACACTTTGAATGTTAACATTAATGAACAAAAGCCAAAAGTATCGAAAGTACACAATTTACATCTATATTGTTTTCTCTTGAAACAACAACCTTTATGAAATTAAAATCTAACTAAGAATACTTGAAAATAGTTTAATGATGAAGACATACCATTACTACCCTTAAAGTCCAAAGGTGTGATTTTAAGCCATTTTTCACTTTGGAATAGACCCATCCTAGTGCAATATTTGTTGGATTCTAATGAAATTTTTACCATAAGTGTGTTTCACTACTAGCTTGATGTGTGGAAAATTTCAAACCAACTCAAGGCCATAGTTAAAAAGTTATGCCTCAAAAAGAAGTTTTGTTTGAGTTAATGGTGATTTTGGGCAGTTATGATAGATAGATCCAAGTTGGATGAAATTTTTTATACATACTTTCAACAAGCTTATTAACATAAAGCCAAAAGTTGAAAGGCATATAAGCACATGATTTTGACTTGCAAGCCTTTGAAATTGGGCTTTCCTTCTTCAGGAAATGTTCAAAACTTGTAAAGCCCATTTTCAAAGGCTTGTAAATCAAAATCATGTGCTCATATGCCTTTCAACATGACATCTAACAAATCGACATGAGCTCACATCCATCTAATAAGTAGATTCCTAGAATATATCCAAAATATTCAAGTGTATTATAAAAGTGCTCACATCTAATATACTAGATACATATCCAACATGACATTGTTTGACATATGTCCTATAAGACAAATATGCACCAAAATGTTTCTAACAAGACAAGACAACCTTGTCCTACTACTACACTAACCAATAATTTTCAATAAAATTTGAAACCAAAAATTAAAAATTAATTCTAAATTACTTATAGATTATTTATATGTAATTTTTATAAGTTTTTAATATAAAATTCAATTTATTAAGTTCTAGTTATGATGATTTTTGTCTTATTTACTTATTCAAGTCATTTTTCATAGGGCATTTTTTGAACTAGAAATACTCTTTTTTGAGATCAAGCATATCTATATCCCTTGAACTATAGAATATTTGTAAAGAAATGTTCCAAAAATCTATACCATGCAAATGTTAGAGAATTAATATAAAAATCTAAATGATTTAAATAGACAAAAAAAACCAAGACCTTGTGAGCTTGAGATGTTTGCATTCATTCGTTCATCTAAATTTGAAAGTTTGGTAATTAAGGCCAATGGAGCATGATATTATAAGAAAATATAAGCAAATTACACTACAAGAAAATGGTGGAAAAAACAACTGGCAAAAACGATTGCAAAGTAGTCATTGTGGTCACAGACGACTGCTAAAGGATTTGGGAGCTTTGGAGTCGTTTCGGTCAAGTCATTTATATAAACAACTGCCAATGTATTATCACCATCCATTTGTACCTTGGATGTATAAATGGATGAGAGACAGTTATCATTGAATCGATAAAGAAAATTCGACTAAAGGAAATGGTTGTTGTACTACCATGTAGAAAGTGCTTTCCCCTTCCGTCCCATGTGATCAGTCATTTGCAAGTCATTTCAAAGTTATAACAGACCCATTACAAATCTGACATGGACAACCACGTGGCCAGTCATTTGCAAATCATCTCAAAGTTACGATAGACCCATTACAAATTTGGCGTGAACAACCACGTGGCCAGTCATTTGCAAGTTACTTTGAAGTTGTAATGGAGTCGTTGTGCTGTTTGGTTGAACTGACACGTGGCAAGTTATTTTGTAGTCATCCTGAAGTAACATGGATTCTAGTCACTCCCCAAAGATGTGGGAAGTCATTTTATGTCATTTTCAAATTGTAAAAATGTATACAAAAAAGGAGTATAATGACAATTGCATGGGGACTAATCATTTAAGAATTTCATATGAGTACATTTAAAGTTCCATGGCAATACTCCACATACAATATGCCATACACAATACCCCATATATAATATACCCTATACCATACACAACACACCATATTTGGCAAAATATGTCACATTGCTTTCAAAGCCATTTAGAGTGTGAGTCGTGTGTAGTCGTTTATGGAAAGCTGAAGCACACGTGAACGACTTCTAAAGGCCTTGTCAATGTCAGATTCTATACTAGATTGTTGAAGACACAATTGAGTGAACCCCTAGTGTTTTTACATTCACGGTGAAATAAAGTGTGGTTACAGGGCATGACTTTGTTCTATGCATTGTTGTCTAAGTTCTAGTCCTAGTACTAAATGCACTACTATGAGAGCCAACTTTGGAGGTCATGCATACCTGAGGCCGTAGTGGCCTGCACAATAGCTTCGTCATGGAGAATCATTGTCTTAAATCGTGTCATTGTCAAGCACTTTTAAACTAATTTCGGAATGCTTAAAAGAGATAATATAAGAAATCCCTCATTATATGCTTCTTGTGACGTCTACAGGTTCAAAGCTAAATCACATCAGCTATTCAAAAGTTGTTTAATAACAATGGCAAAATATAGGAGATTAAATAAATCATACAAGGAAAGCCAAAAAAGAAAGCAATATATACCACCCAAAAAGAAAAAACATCATAAATTCATTAGTTTAGAATGGTCTAACTAATCTATCAAACTCACACCCTAATCCTCAACAACATCATTGTGCATTTGCAATGGAGAAATCTCAATTTTTTCTATTAATTCAATGAGTGCATACTTAGAGTAATTAGGAGCTAAGGCACTTGGATTGCCTAATATTTATTAATTTGTTTATGGACAACACATCATCTTGTCGAAGTTGCATCTATGAACAATGTGGCGCATGGAAACATCCTAAAGAACAAAACTATTTTGTGCCAAAGTACCTAGTAAAGTGCAGTGATTAGTCAATCATTCTGTAATAGCCCTACAGTGAAACCAGGGTCATTGGAACATCTTTTTCTACCACGTCTTTTATAGTGGCCTCTCTCTTTTTCTTTTTCCATCAATAAGCCAAAACTTCTTGAAGTCATCTGCCAGTTACTCTATAGTCATTTTTTAGTCGTGTTGTAGTAAAGATAAGTTATAATATATAAAAGTTACTTCCTTGTCTTCAATTGGTCCTCGATGTTGGAATGCCACTCTGCCACATCAGACCACCGACGACAATGTCAACAGAATGTGGTAGATGAAACTCGCCCCTTGTTGACTCTTCATCTTGTAGTTACAGATGCAACTCTATAGTGACTAGGATATTGTGGAGTTAGCGGCATTCGTGCAATTAGAGAGCCCGAGTCATTTTGAAGTCACATGTTCTATGCAGTCATTCTTTGCAGTCACATATTTGGCCTTTTTCTTGTAGTGTTAGTGCTTAATTAATCGAATTTAAAAAATAAAATTTCAATATTATATGAAAATTTTGTTGAAGATCAATATCAAATGTGAGAGAATCTACTAATTCCATAAAGAGCATCTATTGATGAGGGCATGCCTTTGGATACAATTTTGGTTTATAATCATCCTACTTTTCAATTCCATCATCAAAGTCAAAGATACAAGTTGCAATATATATACCCAATATGTATAAATTTGGAAAAACAAAGTAATCCAAAAAGAAAGACTTCAAAAATAAATAAGCGATAAATTTCTTTAGGGTACTAGACAAAATCAATTTGGATACATTTGAAAATAGTGTCGCATAAATCTTATGAGGAATGAAGTGGTCACTATATTCCCCTAGAAGGCTAGAATTAGAGTGACTTGAAAAGTTGAATTGTAATGATTCATAGTTTTGGAAAATAATGATGCTTTTCATGGTCACAAATACAATGACCAAATTTGATAGATGCTATAAGCCAAAAAAAACTCGTCTTTTTTTGACATGAATTTGCTAAAATGAAAGCGTCAATAAAGAAGATATATTGTATAAACATCCAAGTCTTAAAATGTAGGTGTTGTAGTAAAAATTTGATAATGTAGATGTACCTAAAAGTGACACTTATTCAAAATCTACAGAGCTAGAGGGTAGCTACAGAATAAAATGATGTGTGCTTGTTAGAAAATGATTTAGGATACCAACAAATTTGGTTTCATATTTTTTTTGAACTTATATAAATATAATACAAATTTGTAGAAACAATTGTGTAGATGCACCTACTTTGGATTGTAGACTAACACACAAGTGGTCATGAAAACACCCAAAAGCAACAGACCGTAAGCTGGTATCACGCACAATAAATTGGCCAATGCAAAACCCGCCCTCATGACCATGACAACTTTCCATAACCCCACCTATTTGCTTTGTGTCCAGTTGCGCTTGGATTTAGGTCGTTTTCTAGATGTCACTATACGACTTTTGTTACTTTTAGGTATGTCTACTTTAGTCTAGAGGATGAGAAGACATATCACTCTAGCAAACCTGTGTTTTGTAGATGCATTTTAATAGACATCCACATGATTTTAAGATTTTCCGCTTGATGTTGTTGTTAATATAAAAACAAGAGGATGTCTAATAAAATGCACCCATAAAAACATGAGGGTCTTATAGAATATTGATAGTGAATTCTAGTCCCCATTAGAAAGGGCATTGTAGCAACCACACATACTATTATTGGCTCGCTACAATGATCACATGCATTTGAAAAAATTACCCACCTAATGTTGGCATGATTACTTCACTTTATTTTATAATCTATATATACATTCGTCAATTTTTTTTACTATGGGGGCTATTTAGCATCTTAGCTATTATTTTACAATATATTAGTTTCTATTTTTTTCTTCATCTACTTTTTGTCCATTTTCCTATACTCTATAATAGTTGAAATTGAAATTTGAGGCATTTAAACATGTCCCTATAGTAATTGAAAAATTGTAAATAAACTAATAGGATTTTATTTTGGAATTTTTGATGTGATTTTTGTGATTTTGTGGTGTATTTTGGTGATGTTTTTCCTATTTGATGTTCTAATCGGGTGATTTTGAATGTTTTTAGACCAATTCGGGAAGTCATTTCTTTGTAGTTTATTCCTAGTTGGAAACAGTCGAATAGGAGCTATTAATGGAAAATTCCGAGTTGGAATGTTTTGTGTCTTTTTCCTAGTCATAATTGTCTGTCACAACCAGCTTGGGTTTGCTAGGTTTTCCAATTCGGATTGTCTGTCTAGTCAGCAGTTAGAGTTGCGGCTATCCCCAAGTTGGATTTTTGTGAGTGAATGCTGATTTGGGAAGTTTGTGTTTGTGGTTTGGATGTAGTTATGTTTGAGGTTCCTAATTGGCATTTTTTGGGTTTTTGAGGTATTATCCAAGTTGGTTAAGAAACTAACTGGTTGGGAGTTTAAAGAGGAGTTTTCCGATTTGGAAGGTACCCACTGTTTGAACAAAGTCCAGTGCGAGTCCCAATCCCAAATTGGTTGTGTTTGTTTTCTATTTGATTTTTGTGTTTGTGCATGCGAGTGAGTTTTTGGACTTTGGTGAGATGATGATTGTGTCCAAATTGGTGTGATTTTGGATACTGTGATTTATGTTTAAGATCCAATTTGGGACGTGTGATGGAAGGCTTATGTCCAAATTGGTGTCTCTATGAGCTGTGATTTGGAATTAGTCCGAATTGGTTAAGTGAGTGTAGCGGTTGCTGCAAGGGTCCGATTTGGAAGTATATGATGTGAAGCAAAAAGTTTAAGTTCCAATTTGGTGTGTTTGATGAGCAACATCGTGAAGATGGTTGCGTGTGGAGAAGCAGTTTAGTTCTATCAGGATTTGTGCATGGTGATGCTAACCTATTAGGATAAAGTGTTGAGGCTATGATGGAGATTTAGAAGAACATGAAGCTAATTGGAAGGATAAATTTTGTTGTCCAAATTAGTATGCTATGAAGCAAAGACTGGAACTAACTATCAGGATTTGTGCATGGTGATGCTAACCTATTAGGATAAAGTGTTGAGGCTATGATGGAGATTTAGAAGAACATGAAGCTAATTGGAAGGATAAATTTTGTTGTCCAAATTAGTATGCTATGAAGCAAAGACTGGAACTAACTATCAGGATTTGTGCATGGTGATGCTAACCTATTAGGATAAAGTGTTGAGGCTATGATGGAGATTTAGAAGAACATGAAGCTAATTGGAAGGATAAATTTTGTTGTCCAAATTAGTATGCTATGAAGCAAAGACTGGAACTAATTGGTGATATTCCAATTTAAGAAACGATATTTTTGTAACGGTGATTTGTCATCCATTAGGCTAAATATGAGGAAGAATTAATTGCCAAATGGGATTACAGTGCTTGTATGTGTAGTGAATTGATTGATTTGAATGATGGAAGTGTGAAATCTGTATGAGAGCTAAGTTGAAAATTATTGAGTGAAGTCCCAATTGGATATGTGTATATGGCAGAAATTAGTAATACCAAATTGGATGTTTGATGTCGTTATAGTGTTATGAAATAGGTCCAAGTTGGAGTGTGCTTTTTCTGTCATGTGTTTGTGAAATGTATGCTGTCTTGGGTGCTTATCCAATTTGGTTTTTATAAAGTCTGAATGTTGCCTAAGTCAAGCTTCCGAGTTGGTCTATAAGAATTAATTGAAATCCAATTAGGAAATCAGTATGGCATGATGGAGAAGACTGTGATTGAAATTAAAAATTCCAAGTTGGTGAAAAGAGGTTGTAAGTTCTGCCAGTATAAGAATCACATCAAGAAAGTGTGTGAAAAGGAGATGAAAGAAAAAAGTCGGAAGATATGGTTGTGCCCCGAGTTGAAAATAAAGATCAACTCGGAAGTGACTTGCCCAAGTTGGAGTAAGGCTAGGAGTGCAGGAAGCCGAATTGGGAGTCCTAAGCTGGAGCTATACCAGAAAAATCCAATTTGGTAAAAGATGAAAGATTCAACTTAAAGATTAAAGACCAAACCAAATTGGGTGAAACTTAACCTTGCTGGTTATAAGTGTAGAGAGTAAAAATATATATATAAAAATAAATAAAAATAAAAATTATAGAATCAATTATGTAATTGTGAGGAAATTAAATTAATTCTAGTTGGAAGTATGACTTTATTGGGTGTTTTATTCTCTTATTAGTTGTTTTATTGCCGTTGTAGAAGCAATCCTGTTTAATAACCTCCTTTGGAACGAACATAACTATTAGTTGGATAAATCCAAATAGGTTCCAACACCATCTACAAAAATTTATGAGCAGTTTTAGGATTGATTATTACAACATGTATACTCTAAACACAACCCACACAAACAACATATATATAAACATCATATATAAAAAAATCCATACAAATGAATCACATACATATTATAATAAGAAAAATAAGCATAAAATTGAAAAAACTACAAGTAGTATAATATTAACTAAGTTTGACTTATACATTTACAATAGTTTAGGGTCCCAAAATCTTTAAAATGTGCCAACAAGTAGATTGGTTTCAAAGTTTAGGATTCAAGGTATAGTACAACAATAGCTTCTACCTTAAAAAAACTACCTGCACATACACAATCCAGAATGAGACATTGTACATTATTTTGTCTATTTGCAAATGGAAATGGAAGCTCCTCATGCAGATTCCTCCCTTTTCTTTTAGACTCCCCCTTGTGTAGATTACAAATTTTGTACTATGATTCATTACAATATATTGTATAGTAGTTGTGATATGGTACGCTTCAAAAAAGTGATGCTACAGTAACTTCACTATTTTTTAAATTATTAGCTCCAACATTTAAAATGTACCCTAGATAGTAGGTCTCATGTTGCTTCTAAAGTAACCGCTAGTGAAGTACTCGAGGAATTGTGATAAGTTGGATACAATGACTATAGTAAACATTACATGTTATTTCAAGCCTCCGAGAGACCGTTTCAAGGTCGTTCCCCTCCACTATTCCCCCCGCAGTGAAGGACGGCTAGCTGTCCCAAAAAAAAATTCAATTTTTTTTTTTTTTTTTTTTAATTCTTCAAATGTAAAAAGAAGTTGAAAAAAAAATTCCGGAAATGTGATGGCAACCTCTCAGCCACGTAGGACCTCTGAGGTGTCAGGCCAACAGTCGCGTTCCCTGCATTCTCACAGCAGTAGAACCCACGGTCTCTTAAAGGCTCGGGAAACCATCTAATGAATGAACTTGTGTGATGTTAGAATGGACCAAATTTAATATATGAGAGAAAGAAGACCAGATTTCAATTTGGAAGTCTACAAGAATTATTTTTCGGAATTAGAGTTGTTGGTTGGTATGGATTTCAAGTAGGCTTTTGAAAACATAGAGGCAAATTTTTTCTTGTTTGGAAAATTGTTTTGAACACTAGACTCAAAGTTTTTGGTTGATTTTAGTTTGACATGGCAAAGCCACTCCTAAAATGTAACTCACAAAGAAGTGAAGGTTGATTCTTGGCCAGTATGGATTTCAAACTTGCAAATTTTTGATATTCAGAAAATTGTTTTGAACACTAGACTTAAACATTTTGGTTGCTTTTAGTTTGACATGGCAAAGCCACTCCTAAGATGGAACTCATAGAAGTGAAAACATTATTGAATTTAGTGACAATAATTTTTGCTTCTAGAAAACTCATGGAAGTTCATGTTCAAAAGTGTGATTCCACATGGACAACCACTCTAAGTTAGAAGAGTAGATCCCATTTCAAAGTACCGTGAAACCCACTTCATTGCAACTAAGGTATTGACACCTTATTCCTAAAATGATGAAACCAATCACCAAGGGACTTTGCAAAAAATGATGTGATTATGAACCAATAGGTACATTCTTCATTTCTACAAAAATCTTGAAAGTTATCCATCAGCCGTTTTTAGATGATGTAGCATTACAAGGTGAAAACACCAAAATGGCCCCATTTTAGTGTCTTCTAAGTGGCCACATTGTGAATTTTTTGTTCATATGCATGAATAATAGCTACTCAAGTTCTAAGTAGGAGTTTGTTTTAGGTAAGGTATATATGCCCAAAATGGCCCCCTACCTAATTCAGACCCTATTGTTGGGACTCAATTGTGTCCTTTTTGCATTCTAATGTAGTCGAATTGGAGTTGAAAAGGAGTGGAACTGGGTTGAATAGTCACCACTTTATAACTTTCAAGCATTAGATATTTCTTTCCTACTTTGGAAGGTTGAGTTCCCAATCTGGTAACTAGCCAAAACTAACCAAAACTGGAGTTTGCAAGCTGCGCTCACGTGGCACAGCAACTACCATGTCACTTTTTTTGAATAAAATAAAATAAAATAAAACTTTATTTTTCATTTTAAGAATAATATTTATTTATTTTTTTGAAAAATAAAATTCTAACATCGGCATTTGATGAGGTCTGGGGGAACGGGGTTGGAAATAGGCCTGCAATGGCCCTCCAACCTCCTCGATATCATCTAATGAACCCCCTATGTGGTTTAGACACATATGCAAAGGTTCCTTTATTATTCTACCATTTGAAAGGACACTTTTGGATTACCATTGCAACTATGTAGGGAGTCCAAAAAAACACAATAGAATTGAGAAGGACAAAAATAGCCCTCGCTAAGGACAACAATGGAAAGCTATAATGTGTGTTTTTACTGAAAAATGAATTGACCAAAATATTGTGAAAAACTCTTGAATTTGCCATTCTATTGCAACAAAAAAGTTGTGAAACTAATCAATCTAAATATGTGCAATGACCAAAGGATCCACAATAGATATGCATACCTTTAGTAACAATTTAAGTTTAACCCCTTTAGGATGGAATGGCCTACATGAACAAATTTTAGCATATTTTGAAAGAAATGATGTACAAGTGTACAACCACTATTTGGTAACCATAAACCACGTCTTTTTGAGGTGGGATTTTTACACACCAACCGCCTGCAAATATGCTACACAATTTTGCAATCAAAAGTGGTTTTGAAAAAAACAAGCTTTGGCAAGAAATTTGTGACTATGAATAGGTATTGGGTGCTTTACATATGAGGATTATATTGTACCAAACCGGAAAAGAAGGAGAAATCAACATCAAATTGTCTATTGAACTACCTCACATGCTTGGTACAACACATTTGCACTGATTTTAGATCAAGTATGGACCAAAAGTAGTGAAGTACCAGTGGCCAAGTGTACTTGTTGGTAGTCAAAAGGAGATTTTAGATTCTCTTAGAATGCATTTTTTGTATACTATATGAATAAATTACAAATTTTCAAAGTACTGGAAATTGGTATATCTAGATGCAGCCCTAGGCTCATGTGAATAAAGGTTGTACATTTTAGGCATGAATCTAGATCAAATTGTTTTAGAAAGGGATTACAATTAGATATTGTCACCTTATGTCATGCATCCAAAGAAGCAATTGAGAATTGTTCCTATTATTACATTGCTGAAATTTTTTGTTAGATCTTGGTGAAAGTCAAAAGAATATACTAGCTAGATTTTCTTCTCATACATTTTTTAGGCACTGCATAAACAAACTATAAATTTTAAAGTGCTAAAAATAGGTGTATCCAAAAATGATTGTAGATAGAATATGTAGGGGGTGGTTTTAGAAATTAAAGGTGTCACAATTTGATCCAATCATCTTTTAGAAACAAGCTCCATTCAAGTCTTACATTGTCACTTTTCAACTTCCAATCTTCATTCAACTACTCAATTGGGCACCCAAAATCCACCACTTTTTGCTAGAGTGCCTAGTCACTATTATTAGATTGGTCAAATTTTTGTATTTGCTTGTTGACAAGTAAAAAGCAGTTACAACACACCAAAGAATGCCACATTTGGATATTGTATGCAAAAAATATGAAGAGTTTTTTTTTTGTAGGTGTTCTAAAGTTGTTTCTTTCACATAGGTACATATTGATTTTGGAGATGTACATAGATTGATGATGGGAGTTTTGGATCAATGGCACATTTTGGGACAACTTATAATAATGTTTACCATTTTTCTACAAGTTACTGAGTAGTCAAACCAAGAAACAACATTCAACATTAGCAATCTCCTAAGTTACACAATTTTCTAACAATGATAAGAAGCACAAACATTCATTTTGAATACTAAGGTAGATGCTCTATGAGGTCAGGGAGAACTGACCCCCTCACTCGGCGCTATGGGCAAACTTTGGAATTATTTATTTTCTGTACATGAATTTTTTTGCAAATTTTGAATTCATTTTTGCGATCAAAGACCCTGAATTAGCTGGGTGAGGTCAAGAGTATACCCTAGAACGGCCCAAAATAGGGGGCATTTTTTTACTTGCACCCCTGGTAAGGCTGAGCGAGGGGGTCAATCCACCCTGATCCTCTATGAGTGATTGTGTTAAAGTAATCTTTAACACAAAGGTCCATTTTGTTTACTTTAGTGTATCAACATTATACATTTCAAAAGGACGAAGTTTTTTTTAGTGACCACTTCAAAAATTCATAACCAAATCCATGAAGATCCAAAAAACATGAAACGACTTGGGTTAGATGCCGATTCCGTTTTTCTTCCTATGAAAATTTACTGAAAATTGTTTGAGGGAGTTCAAGTTCAGTTCAACTTCCCCCCAAATGCAATCAGTTCTTGAAAGATTGCTTTAACTTAAGAACAGATTACCTTACACAACTTCCACTTCTTGCAACAAGTGTCACGTACTCACTCCGCGAATTGGAAGCCTAAAGCCTATCAAATCATGCATACGCAATAACTTTCCACAATAATCTTCATCCACCAATTTCACAGTTGCAGCATTCCCAATAAGAGCCTCACAATTGTGAACATAAGAGATAACTCATAAACATTCCCAAGGAAACATTCAATTCTTTCCAAATGGCAGATACCAATAGTTCACAAACTTTAAGTACCACTCTTTTCAAAAGATGGAAACATCTATTTCCAAGACCATCCTCCGCTCGAACTCACTCCAGATCTGCACTTCTAATGGAAATGCACATCGCGCGTCACTCTGCTCTCTCCTACTACGGTACTCGTTTTGAACACCCATCCAAAACCATCCACTCGAATTCACAAATCTATCCAATCTCTATTCTACAAATCAACAATCTTCACATCCACATTGATCACTGTTCCTCCAATTTCTACACTCACTCAACCGTTTGTGTTTTTTTCATGTACCCATGGTTCCGGATATAGTTTCACCGGCTCGCTCTTTGCAGTAACCGCCGCCGTGTTCTTTTTCACCGGAACATTGATGCACATCTCACAAGAAACTGGCAGCAATGACACCCTGTCCACCTTTGGGGTAGAAGCCTCCAGGCTTGGACGCATTTCCACTTCCATAGACGACCTGGAGCACCTGCTCCCCGGTTCGAGAATACGCCACCGAGTTCTTGTCTGCTGATAACACGTTTCCTGTGATGCTCCCTTCCGCACCCAGCTTAATGGGGACTACTAAACCCTCATCCACAAAGTTCCCGGTGAGGTCGTTCCGTAACATGGAAATGGCGTTGCTGAAATCGGCCACGGTGTAGGGGTATGGCGCCACGACCTTGTCCTTCTGGCGATACATCTCAGTGCGGATCACGGCGTCTTGGCCGGATTCGACTCCCAGTAAACCCGCCACCAGCTGCAAAACACACACACACACACAACAATCAAATTAATTGGAAATCCTCACATTCTGAAACTCCGCTGACACAAGATGAACTATCTCTTTGATTTAGTCATGGCTGTCATGCGATGAGGAAATGCATTAAAATGGGTTGGAATTTCAAAGCCAAGAAGTTGACCCAACTAATTAGTGACCAGCATAAACATGTTTTTCCTCATCAACAAGAAAGTCCACCATACGAAGCTGAGAAATTGGAGTTAATTCATGCAAATTGGCTGAATATTCATGAATCAATATGATCCAGGGAGTAAGTTATACCCAACCAGTTTCAGCCAAGTTGGGCACACTCAATAGAACATAAACTTCTGTACCACGATTCAATGTTCAAAATTGTCAGCGGTTCGAGGAACAACTGACAAGAGCCTCACAACGGGAACTTACAACCATTAAGGTAAACACAGAACCATCACTATGCTCGAGATTGACAAGTGTCGACCCGATACAGTGACAAGTGTCAAATGGATTGGAGAAAAAACTCAGTGCACACATTCAAAGTTCATGACTTACTGACACATTTTCATGTAAGAAATTCCCAACCCGCGTCCTTTGTTCTTTGTTCTTTATTCTTTTTCTTGGGTGCAAATGAAAGGATAAGTTATACTCACTTTCTTGCCGTTGTATCCTTCCAGGAGCGGCGACGCGCCCACATATCCTGTCAAGCCCACATACGGAATGAAGTACGTCGAGATGAGGTACTTCAAGCTATCTTCATAAGGGTCGAAAGGAGGACTCAACTTCTTGCCGTTGAAGGCCAGAAATGCCTTGTCGAACGCGTCCGCCCAGTTCTTCTTGGTGAGGTCGAGAAGCGTACGGGGGAAGGCGCATTTAGGGGCGTTACCCAGAGTTGTCTTGATTGCCCTGTTAATCAAAAACAATAATCAAAAACAAAAACAAAAAAAGTTGCTAAAAAGGTTTCAAAAAAATGAATTCATTTTGAAACCAGAGTGTTGATTGCAATGTATGCAACAACTACACACTCCCATTTCGCAAGCCTTCAGCTACTGTTAACACACGCAACAAGCTCTGTGAAGAAAACCAATTTGTTCATTAAGGAGAGGTTGAATTTGGCAATGCAAGAGAGTATTCCCATTCACAAGCTTCAAGCTACTAATCACGACATGGCCCAAACAAAGGAATTGAACCAAAGCTACTCGACACCACGAAGCCCAAACCAAAAGTTTCTGCTTCTTTAACTACCGAAAGAAGTGTCACCTACTGAATGAGCCCAGAAGAAACTACCGACGGGTTTAGAAAGGCAGAAAATTTTGATTATCAAGGAGAGGCTTAGGCAATGCTTGGGGTCAGTATCACTCCCATTGTCAGGCCTAAACACCACATGACTCCAAACAGTGTTGTTTCTTCTAGTTTCCCAAAGCAAGTGTCGCCTACTTAACGACACTAGAAATTAGCACAGCAATTTGATCACCAAGGTGGGCCTTACAGCAATGCCTCGAATTCTTCCACTCTCAATCTCCAAGCTACTAAAACACCACTAGTCCCGAAACAATATTCTTTCTTCCGGCTCCCAAAAACTAAGGGCTGGATCTCCTTTCTCGATCTCTCAGCTAACAAAAGCAAGTGACACCGAAGTACACTCACTGCGTTCGTAAAAGACATACAGCACTTCGATTATGAAGGTGAGAGTGTGAAGATGAAAGGTGAGTTCCAGAAGTTTTGGTACTCACCTCAGATGCCCGACTTCCTGAAGTCCCATTTGCTTGTACAGATCCGTGTAGTAAGGATCCAAATTGGCCTTCTGTGCACCCAGAGGCGCCGGCCCTCCATCCACCAAATAGTCCGCTATGACATCCAAGCCATAGCCATAAGAAGCCCACAAGAAATACTCCGCCTCGAAATACTCCAAGTTCAAAGCCACGGCCAGCAAGTTCTTGTCCGTCGCGGTCGTTTTGTTGCTCTCGTAGCACTTGTAGTCTTTGATGTCATTGCCGCCGGTGGCGGCTCCATAGCCGAGCAACAAAAACATGCACAGACACAAAACGGGGACTCCTCTCAGGGAACCCATCTTCAGTTGCAGATCGAAAAACCTGCAGCTGGGATTCCCAATTCTCAGACTGAAAAAAAAAGAACACGAAGATCAAACTGCTGCTGCTGCTTCTTGTTGCTGTTGTTGCTGTTTCGGAGGAATGGATTTATAGGTGACTCACTCGATGTGTGTGTGTGTGTGTGATTTGTGAGTACTTTTTACTTATTTTTTCTTATTTTTTTCTTTTTTAAGTTTGTTTTTTCCAGGTTTTTCTTTTGGAAAGTAAGGTAAGGTAATTGTTGTCGAAGCTTTGCATGAGATGATGTTTGGGTAAGTTAAGAGTTGCCAGGGCTTATCAGTCATCCTTGGTGGTGACGGAGGCAATGGGAGAATTGGATCGTGGGTGATTGCATGGGGTACGGGTGGAGGGCGAGGTGGCAAAATCGACAGTTTCAGTTGTGACCTGCACGAGTTCAGTTATTTGACTTACTATTTCCAAACCCCCAAAATTGGGACATTTTTTTTGACCATTTCTTTTGTGACATTTCTTTTGACATAAGTGAGAGATTGAAAAATTGGGAAAAAAAATTCGATAATTCAATGGAAAATTGAAACTCTGCAATTAAACTGCACTAGTTCGGTTATTTGACTTATTTCCTGGGATTTATTTTTATTTTTATTTTTATTTTTATTTATTTATCATTTTTTTGACATGAGTGAGGTTTGTCTCTTTCAAATGCCTTGACAAACTCTCACATTTTGTGAAAACCACACATAAATTATAGAAGATAGGGTACACATGTCATTTTTACATTGGTTGTAAAACTTTTACACAAATTTTGAAAGGGGTATAAGTATCATTTTTTTTCATTGAATGTAAAAGTTTTACATTCTAAAAGGGGTACACATTGGATGTAAAACTCTTACATTAAAAAAATTCTGAAAGGGGTACACTATAGTAGTCTATTTTCCATTGGATGTGTAACTTTTACATTCAAAAATTTGGGAGCATAGTGAGAGATTGAAAATTATTGGGAAATTGATAAAGTGAGTCACCAGTGGGCAGGTGCCGTGTGAGCATGCAATGTTCATTCTGGAATTCGCCATTTGTTTTGAATTGAGGGAGATGACTTTACTGCACTGTACCATAATTTCATGACCAATTTTTCTTCATCTTAGTCAATTTGGGGGGCTTGGGGAGTGTTGAAAGCTATGTCTACATTGAATGTGAGGAAATTTGAGAAGGAGCTTCTCTTGAGAAATAAAAAGTGGTTACTTCGTACTGCAATTTGGGTGCAATTTGGGTGATAAAAGGTAAGTGCACCTATAAATGATACTAATTAAAATTGAACATAGTTACTATTATAAAACACCAGATTTTATTAGCAATTGAATGAGAATTCCAACGCACATTAACATGTATTATTTGAACTTTGTATTAATAAGTTATGAATTTTTAAAGTATTGGCTTAAGGTGTACTAAAAAACAATAATAGATTCTATTAGATTTTTATGTTTTGATTGTGTGCATCTTGTCTAATCAATATCTAGGAAAAAGTGACGCTTTCTGGTCCAAATGTAAGAGTCACATTTTGGGTAGTGTTTGATTATAGGTGCATATATTTTATAGAAAGAAAACTCAAGTAGGATATTGGATATAGAGCAAATGAATTAACAATATACTACTTACTAGCCATTGTACCTTATTTTTGAATTACACACATAAATTGAATATTTTGATCTTTAATCCCTAGAATCCCGAGGCCTTTTTTCTCTTTTTTCTTTCTTCTATCAAAAATCACTCAAAACTGCCATTTCTAATACAAAGAGAGAAAAAAAAGTTTAATGGTATTTTTTATGCATATCTAACCATAGGATCTTGCAATAGACTAGTATGAGAATGTGTGGAATTTTTTTTTGACACTTTGACTATATAGACTTGCAAGATAAATGTGTGGCAAACTAGTTTATGAGAATTTGAATCTCCTTAACTTAAAATTTTTGCACTATAGATTTTGAATTTAAAAAAATTCATCATGAAGAATTGAGTTGAAAAATTAGAAAAAATAAAAGTTAAAAAAAATAATGTGATAGAGGGAAAAACTAAATCATTCATAGCTTTAAGATGGAATTAAAATACACTAGTCCTTGTGGTGAGATTGTTCTAAAAACCAAAGTTAACCTGGTGGAAGTTTTTGGTTTGAAAATAGGCAAAAATTGAGCTAAAACATGAATCTTGTACACTATGTTTTTCAAAAAGCTATTATAATTGCCCACAAAATGTGATCATCCTCCATAACTTTCACATCACTGTAAATCCAAGTAGAACGAGTTAAACCTTTCCATGTAGACAAAGACACAATCTACATGAGAAACAAATTTTTTTTTAAATTTATTTAAGTTTTTTGTAGATATTTTTTTCTTTTGCCCACCATGTGTCCATGTGTCCATGTGTCCATGTGTCTAGTCTTATATATTGTGGTATAACTTTTGCTTTGAGTCACCAATTGAAATAAAAATTATATTCCTAGAAAGCCAATAAGATTTTCTATCTTATGATTGAGAAAATTTCACCAAAAATTGGAACTCATAAGAGCCTCCCCAAAATCCATTTTGTCCCCCGAAGAAACAACATGTGTTTTAGGGTCTAATTTACAAGTACTAACAGAGGTTCTCGAAGGGATCAAAACCACTTTATATGACGTATTTTAGCCTTCCCATTTGTGACTTCTCTTCCATGCATGTTTCTCATGTCTCCTTTTCCGTCAACGTCACAGTGAGATTTTTTCTTTTTCTTTGTGATCTCAGTGACTTGTTCCCACCCCAATCATTGATGTTTGAGAAAATCCAGATGAAATTCAAATTATTTGCAAATGCAAATGCACAAAAATCTCGTGTCATTTAAGAAAATCATGGAGGTGATGATGACTATTCAAGTGCTGATTTCAGAGCAATTTATCATACATGGTAGATGGCTCTAATTCAGACCCTCTTCTTCAAACTGTCCCGTAGGTGGCTTCAAAAGCAATAGTCAATGGATGTGAATTAGAATGCTCACAATGTCAGAGTATTGATGAGATTTGTTCATATGTCTTTAATGAATGGAATAAGAACTTGGGAGGGTCCATTTCAAAGACAAGGCATATCTACTTAATTTTTCTAAATGCGAATTGATTGTCCAATTGCCTTCATACATGTGTTAAAAGAATGTAGTGTTTAGCAAGGGTTACATTTAGGAACCTTGTGTATTACTTTTTGAATGCCTCACTGCTTGTTTTTGGTCTAGTCATATCTTTTTTCAGACTGCATGTGTGTGGGTTTTGCAAGGCCTAGGATCAAGAATAGGTGCCTATCGCAGAATTCTTTGGAAATTGATAAGTAATTCATAAATGCTCTGAAAAATATGAAACCACTTGTGTTAGATTTAGCATCTATTTTTCTTCTAGTGAAAAATAAGTGAAAAAAAATTTGGGCATCTGAAAACCATTGAAAAGGCTCAACAACCCTTAAAGTGACGGTTTATGAGCAGACTACCTTAGTTAGTTACTGTTGAGAAGGGTTAACCTTTAAGCGCTCCGACGTCCACTGATATTCTGAACAATGAACAGAGGGCTTCGAGGCGCTGTTTCATTCAACTACCTTCTCATTCATCCAATGTAACACTTGAACCTTGAAAAGACAACCTTCTTTTATGCCCAATTTCATGAAATTTTTGTAAATGGTATTACTGTACAAAGATATAAGCAAAAATGTGTCAAAATTTGAAAAAGGATTAAGGCATTAAGGGCTAAATCAAATAGAACGCAACTAGCGTTAAGGTAGTCTCCTCTGCTCTTTTCAGAGTTGATTGTTTTTGGAGGAAGAAGCTAAACTCCTTGAAACAATTTCCAGTAAATTTTGGTAGGAAGAAAAATTGAATTGACATCTAACCCAAGTTGTTTTCATATTTTTTGGACCTTCATGGAATTAGTTATTAATTTTTTAAAGTTGAAATGCAATGGTGACTAAAAGCAACCGTCTCATGAAATGTACATTGTTGGTACATTGAAGAAAAAGAAAAATGTACCTCCGTGTGAAGATCTCTTTCAGAGCATCCAGCAGTTGAGAACCTTGTAAAACAACACTGACTGGATCATGGTTTTTACTTACAGTTCCAATAAGAGTAGGTAGGTTTGTTTTTTTGCAACCAAATTAGAGTATTCTTCTCCAGAGGATCGATTGAACTCCTCATTTGCGCGCACCGACCTCAAAACTGAACAAGAGCACAATAAGTCATTGTACTTCTTCCTTCTTTTACTACTGAAACTGATCGATTCGATGTGGAAAGTTGACGAATAATTATCCTTTTTGTTCTTTCCTTATCATGCTAACTTAAAACAAAACAAAACCCAATTTCATTGCTCAATATATATTGCTCAGAAGAAAAGATGATGATTAATATAAGCAAATGCTATGTAGGAATGGAATCTTCCTTTCACGGAAATCTTAGATTGCGGTTCATTTTAGATCGATATACCTGACAAAATGTCCCACCACCTACCTACCTATCATTACGACGTCAGTCTCCAATTTGCACATATTGGTGGGTCGAGATCGAGGACCCTGGACACTCCCGCCGTGCAACAGCGCCGGGGTTGGATCGATGTTTTTTTCGTGGGTGAATGATTCGTCTGTGTGCAGGAGTTCAATCATCGATCATCTAGCTGCCCTGCACCCATGTGACAGTGGATGGGCTTCAATCTATCGTCTGCAACAACAACGTACAGCTCACACTAGCTCCTGACTGACTGACTGACTCCAAGTTTTTCATGCATATTCCGTTCGATCGCATCCAGCTTACGACTGATAATTCTTTCTGTCTGTCTGTCTAGCTGTCTGTCTGAGTAGCGAGCTAGAAGACAGGAATTTCGAGCACATACAGTCAAGACGACATGTACAACTTATTAATAAGATTACGGAATCCTGCCTGAACCACGCCCGCGCGCGCGGGCGGTCGCGCGCAGCGCAGGAAGTTTCCATCAATCTGCCAAAGGTTCATCCAAAAGCTAGTTGACCAGGGTGAACTTTAACATAGAAAAGAAGGATCGGAACTTGCATGCGGAACAGTTGGAAAAGCAAAGCAAGTGTAACGGAAATCTGAAAATAGAAACAAAAACTTGCCGAGGATAAGGTATATAGTTTCCTACTTTCCTTAGCTTATTAAAATATTGATAAAGCATACAGTGATTTCAAAGGATGGACGGAGCTCGTTGATACTTCTTATTATTATTAGTTGATTGGTTTCCACGTCTGCCTGCAGGTCTCTCACTTCTAAGCTTATCCCTTACGGAGTATTACAGAACTGCAGTTTCTCAGTATGGCCCAGGCTTTTTGGGCCTGGTCTTCAATTCCTGCAATAATAAGTTAAGGTCGGAGTTTATTAGATTGAATAGACTAACGTACTAGCTTGCCATATTGAGAGCTGCTAGTAGATGGCAGCAGGCAGGCAGGCTAGGCAGGGGGGTCTGTCTGTCTGTCTGTCGTCTGTGGCTACGAGACCAATCAGTTGTGTATAAGGTACTTACTTACCCTCAAGTTGAGTTTGAAGAATTGTCTGCCTGCTGTCCGGTTGCACGTACAAACTGAGTATGGGATTAATTCAACACATTTAATAATAACCACGCTTTTTTATTAAAAGTTAATGATTGTTTTGACCACATGTTTGCGGTTTTGCTACGGCAACAACTAAAGGTAAACTTATTAAACTTGAAAAGGACCATATTACCCTCCTTGCAATGTAATTTCGTTTCATTTGTTTCAAAAAAGAAAGAAAAAAAAGGACCACATTGATAGGTCAGTGAGAGGGAGGGACTGTCTCTCTGCAGCCTCTGCTTTGTCATGTCATGGAGAAGGACCACCTAAGGTAAGGTAGGTATGCCCATTGTCAACCCAATTGCTTCTATAACATTGTTTACCAATTTATGAGGCTAAGTAGGGTCACTTTTGCATCCTTGGAAAGGAGGCCCCTACAATGAACAAAACAGTCTTAGTGACGACTCTTCTACCAACCCCTATTCTAACTCCTAACAATCCTAAGTATCCTTAAATTAACTAAAAGTCTCTTCCGTGCATCTAGGACAGTATAATTATACCTATCCAGCATAGGGAAGACCGTTGTTTGGTTATACAATGTTATGTCCCTATCCAAAGTCGTTCAATATATGTATAAAAGTAGCTCCAACACTTTTTTGACAAGGTTGGCATAAATTGAGAACCCGATTTACGTTGGGTCTCATATTCATCCTCGAGGAATGAATAAGTGACACCAAATATAGTCATCTAACATTTTAGGGCCTTGGAATATTGGACAGTTGTAGATGAAGACACAATTGGGCTTGGGTTGACAATGTACATAATTACATACCTTAAGTAGACATGGGTAAAAGCGGTAGCTTGATATTTGAGAAGTTTTTATACAATTATACCTTCATTGTGGCAATTATCCTTCATTTCGCATACTCAATGGTAAAATTCTTTGCTTAGAAAATATATATAGTATCTACATCCATAATCAACACTGTCCAAAATGCATAATCAACACTGTTCAAAACCTATATTAGTGACTACTCTTGATGAACGTGCATATCTTAACCTCTAACTGCCTAAGCAACCATATATGGTTGATCTAAAATTCTAGGCTCATTTTATAGTGGGTAGTTAAATTCATTTGACCCTTTTAAAATTTTTATAGGCAGTTTTGAATGTTAACTATTGGAAAATATCATTTTTAACTTTAAAAGGTTAATAATTGATTTTTGAAAGGTCCTCAAACACATATATGTACCATTAGTGAAGAGTAAAGCTTGCTAATTTCACTTCATTTCACAACTTGGAGTAAAGCTCGTCAATTTCACTTAATTTGAGATCTAAAAAATTGTACATACCCATTTGCTTTGAAAATGGTCCCAATGGAAAGTGGAAAGTGTTTTCATGATTTTCACCATTAAAATTTTATATTTGCAAGTGTTGATTTGGAGTTATTTGCGATTTCTACTTATAAAAGAAATTGTATTTCAACAATTGCAAGGTGGATTGTGTAACAAGTTTGATAGCTTTTCATGTAAAAGTAAGTTTTTTGAAAGTGCATTTTAGTGTACTAACTCTATTTGTAGTTGTTCATGTCACCTCCCATCCTCTAAAACTTTTATATGCAAATTTTTGAAACATTGTAGGGAGGGGCAATATACTAAAAATAAAATGCATACATTTCTCTTGCTATAATCTCACAACTCCTATACAATTTCACACTCAAAATTGTTACGCATATTAATAAGCAAGCTCTCTAAACATCTATATGGTCAGATTTTGAAAAAAAAACAATTTGCTTCATTGGGGATATAACTATAAGCCTATGCTATTTTTTCATAGGGGTGGATGCAAGAAACACCGAACGATTTAGGGAGCGTTCTGCCAAAACTGCGTTTTTTCTGCCCAGTACTACAAGTACTGCTAGTACTGCAAAACGGAGCAATCTCAGCCGTTGATCCGAAAAATCAACGGCCAATAGTACTTTTGAGTACTTTATAATACTAAAAAGTACTACTTAAAAAAAATGACAGTTTGTCACAAAAAGTAGATAAAATTAAGTATAAATCAATAATAATTAGAAAATCATGAATAAAAAAAAACTAAAAATTGGCCATTTGTAGAGACTTGATAGTGATTACATTTCACCAAAAACTAAAAATTGAAACCATCATAAATGTGGGGAGCGCTATAGGCAAGGGACCCCTATTTGCATGCATGTTGAGGACAAAGAATTGTGTTTTTTCTAATGCCCTTTGGTGGGCACATGCCCTTCTATTGTGGCAATAGTCTACAACAATCCTAGACGTACATCATCATTTTTGGATGCTCCACAGTACTAAAAACCCCTAAAACGCAAAGTGTGACAAATTAGGTAAATTACAATTTAATTAAAGGATTTTTTTTCAAAATTTCTCAAAAGTAAGGAATCTGAGGACTTCTAAGTTAGCCATCTCCAATAAAAATTTCAAGTACATGGACTTCATTTCCCAAAAGATATGACAAATTGCATCTCCGTCATTCCAGTTGTGACGCCAAATAGTACCGGTGTTTCTTGCATTCACCCATAGGAAAAACACACTTGGAAAGGCTTAAGCACTTACAATAGGGGTTAACTCCTAAATTTCTTTCATGTTCAGAGACCCAAAATTGCTTCACAATACTAGTCTCCAAAGTAAGGCTAAAATCTTCATCCATATTTATTTTTTAACAAACCCAACTATAGGGTCCTTTAGTTAACTTGTTAGAATATACCCTCTTAAAATTTCAAAATAAGAAGATCATGGTGCTTGGATTTCCAAAAAAAAGTATTTTCAACACTTTACAAATTGGTTAGATTCACCTTTCAAACTTTTTATTCAAAAATGTGTAGATCTTACAACTTGCAACTCTCCATAATATATTGAAGAAATAATTTGGAAATACATATAAAAACTTTCAACAAAAAAATATTTCATATTCATGCTTGAAAAATATAGTAAGTCAGTAGAAAGAAATAGAGAATGATTTACAATATTAAATTGTTAAGAATTTAATTATGGAATTGAAAAATGAAAATTCTAATAGTTGTAATGTTGTAATAAATCTCCATCCTTTGATTTATTTATTTATTTATAAATATTGAATATTGAGTTAAATAAAGGACTTCAAAGTTTATTTCATAAAATAGACATAACATTCCACAACTACCCACAAACAAAAACTCCTCATGAATAACTTCGTCTCATTAATCAAAATAGAATGATTCAGAACTTTTCACGTACATGTAAATCTAGAGAACCAATTTCAAATTTTTGTTTCTTCACAATGAAAATGTTTTTTTTATGCACTTTTTCTTTTTGGACTCCAAAAGAAAATATATGTCTTACAATAGTTTTTTAATCATGTAGTCAAAACTTATTAAAATTATTGTGCCTTACAACTACTCCTTGACCACATGTTGTGTGAAAAATTCAAAGAAAAAAAATGAATATTATGTTTTTAAATGGATGACCAAAATCACTATGGAACCAAAAATGCCACTTGGTCCTTTAGGAGTTAACGTGGACTTGCATAACAATTCACCTTCCTCAATCTAGTCACTTACCATCTACGTTTCTACACATATTGATTTGTATATCCTACTAGTGCATGACTGTATTCTTATTTGCAAAAGAAACAATGATTCATTTAAATTGGTGGGCCAGGTGTTCAATATGCTATAGTAATTTCCATAGAATTTTTTTTTATTTTTTTTATTTTTTTATGACACAAGTGAAATGAAATTTCATTGCAAAGGGTGGAAAAATAAGCTTGACAAATGCCAACCACAAGTGGCTTGGCAAAAAGAGACCAAACACAAACAACAATATCATGAAGTTATTCCCAAATATTCTCATAGACTAAGCATCTTGCAACTATACTTTAACTCCTAAAGGATTGAGGTGCAAAAAATAGTGTTGCAAAAACCACCTTATGGTCCTTCACTAAGGGGTTAAGGTTATGTTAGTGGAACTAACTTTGGATACATGGATCCAATTATACCTTCCAGCTTCTAACAATAGATAAATTGTATGTGAAGGCCACATGACTCTCGTCCAAGCCTCAATAATTTAAGTTAGTGAAGGGTCAATCAATTACTCTACATTAAGATGGGTGTCCCCAAACCGCCACTCTTTGCTTTTGTGCCTAGTTTCTATTATTAGATTGGTCAATATTTCATTGGTTTAGGGTTTGGCTAGTGAAAGGAGGTTCCATAGCACCAAAGAAAGTGACATTTAGATACCATATGCAAAATTTAGGAAAGAATAAAATTTGGTTCAAAAATAGTTTCTTTTCACATAATTAGGTACATATTAATTCGTTTTGGAGATGAACACAAAGTGAAGATGGTAGTTTAGGGTAAGTTGAATATTTGGAGGTGCCCACCTTAGTGGAATTTGGAAGCAGAAGTAAAGTGAATTTGGTTCGCACTAGATCGAAGGCAAATGCATTAAAAGAAGTTATATACTTCTTATAAAAGAAGTTTGAGTCAAACCTTCCTTGAAGTTCAAATCAATAATGCTAGAGGGACAATGCCTCTTACAAATCAGCTACTTGTTTCACTTCTATTCAAATACTCTTTCTCAATCCCACTTGATAATTCTTTCCAAATTCACAGTTTGATTAAGGTAGCTTGGAGTTCCATAATAAAGCACTCGGGCTCGAAAAGCATTCTCTAATGCAAAGGTAAATTTTGCTTTCTCATTGCACCCAAAATGTACGAATAGTATATATTTCAAGAGGTGGATGGCTTTTAGTGGATACTTTTTTTTCAACTTCAAAAATTGAAAGCTAATTCCATGGAGCTCCAAAAAATATGAAACAATTTGGGTTAAATGCCAATTCTATTTATTTTTTTAGATCTTCCCAAATTAATTAATTTTAAACTCTTAAATGAGCACTTTATGGATGTCCTACCTTAGTGTCTCTCTCTATATATGGAGGTCATGTAACTTTGTCACTCACTTTGCATTTATGCTTCAACTTTATATTGGAAGTGACTTTGCTCATACTTCCACTTCACTATAGAAGCAAATTTGCTACAAATGGAATTTCAAATAGCATGTGTCTAAAGAGTAGTTTTAAGGCCCAACAATTTTCATGACTTTTGACTAAGGTAAACCAGCCTATGATAGGCCAAGTGCCTAATACAAACATCTATAAGATGATCCATTACAGTTTTCCATCAATCTGTGCCAGGTTTTTTCTAATTAATGTAAGCAAAACTTCATTAGGTAGGTTGATGGCTGAAATCAATGTTTTGTATGATGGTGATGGAGATGTTAGAGATTGTTTTAGGAACTCGTCCCTTTCTAGTGTAATTCATTACATGAACTAACTTTTTTTATTCCTTTATGTCATGTCCATGTTAGAAAATATTTCAACCATGTTAGGAAATATTGTAACTGCATTGGGTGGTTTGATGACCACCATGGGTATAGTTTTTGATGGTTGTGGGATAGTCTAGAGAGTGTTTTGAGCCATTTGGCCAGTTCACTTCAAAAATCTGTAACAAATTCATACTTTGTCAAAAAAATAAAATTTCAATTGTTCTACCAATTTTTCATGTTTGCCTTTATATGAAGAAAAAAAAATCAAAATTTCAAATATGTCAATAAGGCAAACCATGCAATCTCCCTGTCATAGGCTGATTTACCTTACATGGTCAAAAAAGTTATTGCATGCTACGTAATTTTCAACGGGCAACGGGCAACTTGGGCAACCCAAAAAATTTCTTAAATTTTTTTTTAAGAAATACAATTTTGAAATTCTTTCTCTAGATTTACATATACATGAAAAGCTTTTAATCATATTCCATTTTGACTAATGGGATAAAAGTTATGAGGAGTTTTAGTTTACGGATAGGTATGGCATCTAGAGATTCTATGTGGACAACATCGAAAAAACTCCCAAATCCATCCTTCAATCCAATTCCAATTCCAACATGTGTACAACCACTAATTAAGACTTGTAACAACTTACCCTAATTCCTTTTCAAACAATTTCCAAATCCGAAACTCTTGAGGAAACTTCGACTAAGTTACACGGTTAGCAGTACTGTACCGGTCCTTCCGTCGGTTCAGTTGCGCTCCATTATTTTCACGTCTTCCAAACGTTGACGGAGTGTCTGTCTGTCTGCTTGTAGGTATAACTCAACTTACCTTCACCAAGTAAATGTAGTCTGCTCTTGAAAGCGACCGACCTTTTAAGAGCTGATTGCATTTGGGGGGACGGAAGCTCACGACGCACAAGCAATATAACTTGGTGGAATTTCCATGTCCACGGACAACATCGAAAAAGTCCCGGCCCAGGCAAATCCTTCAAATCCAATTTGCAACATGTGACTGTACAATTCGTAACTAATAATCCCTCAGTTTTCAAACAATCTCAAAAATCCGAAACTCTGGAGGAAACTTCTACAAAGGTAACAGTAGTAGTACCGGTCCTTCCGTCAGTTGCGCTCCATTATTTTTCAACATCGATCGACGGATCGAGAGAAACATTCAAGTGACTCCGGACTACTATATTATCTGCATGATGTAACTTAACTGAACGTAGGTATACCTCAACTTATTACCTTCGATCACTACAGTACTGGCTTATGTCATGGCAGCCATGCCGGCCCGCCTCCTCCATAAATGCTATCCAGAAAAAGCGAGAAATTAAAAAGTTGGAGTCGAAATCCATTCTCTACTAGCTCCAATTAATCAATTCAATTGTTGGGTTCATGAATCTAGATATATATTATTATTACTTTTTTTTTTCTAATGCCACGATCGACAAGTACTGTAGTCCGTCCGGGTTCGATCCGTCCGGGTTCCGTCCGGGGCGAGCGGAGTGAGTACCGGTATATAAGTAGTTGCCTACTTGGCTCACCTGGGCTGTCAACATGTGGCAAACGCAGAACTCATGTGCGTAGCAGCGGAGGTTAACTTATTCAAAAAGAAGAAGAAGAAGAAAAAATGTCTTCGTAGAAGTCCAACGTCGGTTGATTTGATAAGGTACTGTAAAAGTTCATATGCTTGTAAAAGTGGGTCGCTTTTTTAAGATCGATGTGGATACCCTAGTTTCCCTACAAGTGTGGCCTGCCTGCTGCTGCCTGCCAGCCACTAAAGTTTTTTATTTTCGGGAGATCGACTCGGCCTTGACTGGGGAAGTTACTTTGGATTTGGGGAATGTTTGGACAAGCGGTGAAGGTTTGTGGCATGCAAGCGGAGGAATCCAAGAGATGATGGTGATGAAAATATGAAATTGAGAGCTGACACTTGGCCATCAGCTTTTTCATTTTTCTTAGAAGCCAGTGCCACACAGTTGTCTTTTTTGTTTTGTTTTGTTTTCCAGTTGTAAACTGCTTTGTCATTCATGTCTGACGTGGACGGAAGAGCTGACGAAGAAGAAGAAAAACACTGAGTGATGAAGTAACACTTGCTAAAAGCCAGGATGAAGAAAGAGTCTAGAGGGCGTGCGGGTGTGCATGTGTTTGGGGTGCGGAGAGCGGCTGATGTACTGCCACCCCATAGAATGGGAGTTGTGTAGGCGTGTCAATTCGTAGGGTCAGACAAATGAAATTGGCACCTAACCCAAGTCGTTTTATATTTTTTGGAGCTTTGTGAAATTAGTTACGAATTTTTGAAGTTGAAATTGCATTGGCCACTCTAAAATTGCCTACACCTCCTCAAATGTACACTTTTTGTACATTGTTGATTCAACGAAAAAGCAACATGTACAAATAGTGTACATTCGAGGAGGTGGGTGGTTTTAGAGTCTAAGTGTGCTTTAAGAACCTCCTACCTCTGTGCAAACTTTAGCGCTCTAACTTGCAAAGAGTGTATAGTAGTACCCATGAAAGATAATCTTTAAGGTAGGAGCCTATTTATAAATTAACTAGGTTCTAAATGCGTTTCCTAGCTAGAAATGAGTGACATGTTCTTTAAAATATTCATTTTAATATTGTCATTGATGAGGTGGTTAGGATTAAAGGGATAGTTTATGGACCTTCTACCACCTTAGTGGGAGTGAGGTAAGTACACCTTGCAATTGCAACGTACCCAACTAATTGCTCCACAATAAAAGATTCTTTAGTCTTCATTTCAGAACCTACACTAGGGTTTTCATTCTTGTCTCATTCATGTGACACAATTCATGAACATTATTCACTTGTTGTAGATGTATTGGTCTCATTTAACTTAAAGAGGGCTCTGGAAGTGTTTACGAAATGATGTTTTTCTAAAGGATGAGTTGGTCTAACTTCCCTTGCTCATATAAAGTGTAATTCGTTGCTTTCAGCATATTTCTTGAACCTACAACATTGTTTGGCGGATCAACAAAAATATAATAGTATATATGTATCATAGGGCAAGTTTGATTATCCTAGAATTAGTTTCTTGAATAAAGAGTGGATGTAGATTGGGATGCAATTAGGTGGGGTTTGTAGTCATTCAATGGTCTTTACCTTAGTTCTACTATCACTAGTAGAAAATCATGCCCAATCTGTTGTTTAGGACGCGTTGATCATCAACAAATTTTTGTTGATCAACAAAAATTTATTGATGATCAATGCGACCTAAACAACAAGAATTTGTTGATGATCAACGCAACCTAAACAACAGATTGGGCATGATTTTCTACTAGTGTATTTACATGCACTTCAAGTGCATTTTTCTATTTATATTGCAATGATACATGTACTCATCTATGGCCTTCAATTCATGGAAGAGTCCATGTGCTCTAGAAATTTGGGAATATGCTCAGACGATTGCCTATTATCTCAGAGGAGCATCGCCAATCTACGGTCCTCACCCCCAGCTTCATGCTATCCAATGCATCTTCGGATCTCCTATCCCAAGATCGTTTATCAAAATTCGTACTCTTTGGTCAATCATTAGAGGTGTTGCTCTCTGGTTATGCTGGATTATGCGGAACCATATGGTGTTTGCTCAAGATCGATGGCCTACTTCTCGTCTACAACACAATCTCTGGAACTCCCTCCTGGATATTGGTCGAGCTACGTTTCTTAAGTCTGAATCTGCTTCCCGTCGCAAACCGCATCAAGCTGATAGTATTCGCCGTAAATTTAGAAAAATTTGGCTTCATGGCCATGTCTTAGCTTCTAGGACTAATAATTCCATTACTTGGAATCAGGAGGGTCCTTTAGTGTGCTCTTTTCTTTAGGTTCCTTTTCTCCTTGCCTTTTTTTTTTTTTGTTCCTTCTTTTTGCTCTTATCTCTTCATTTGTCCAGCCTTTGGCTTGGCGGTTACTTGTTTCTTAATACAATGGTTCTCATTTGTTATCAAAAAAAAAAAAAAAAAAAATTCATGGAAGAGTCTATTGGGAGTAATCCTACTAATTACTCTATATTAGGTGCTATCATCATCCACGAAGTAGGTGATAAAGAGGAAGTGGTCTTCTTTGGGTGCATTCTTGGCAAAGTACTTGTAGAGTTGTAGATGTATAGGGGTTGTAATTGGCCTTGAAATTTCAAGACCTACTCACCATTCAAAATAGGGACACCTTTTGCAATGTGCACTCGCAACTACATTCCTAACAAAGAGAAAAATAACTTTGATCTTGAAGCAATGACATGAAGAAAGAGTCTATTGGAAATAGTTCTACTAGCTACACCACAAGGATATTGAGAGAATAGTCAACAATATGTATCCCTTGGAATTTGGAGATGGGCCATGGAATCTGAGAAAGGAATTGGAACAACTAATTAGAGTAATTTGGTCAAACAAGGTGACCTGGATGCAAAGGGATGTGGCCAAATTAATGCCTTCCAAACATGATCAAAGCAATCTTGAGCACGATGGTAAGTTATTAGAGTACCTACTTTTGTTTTTCTTGAGCCATCATTTGAATATGATGGTAACTCTTTTTTTTAGTGAAATTTTATTAAGAAGCAATACAATATTGTTTCACGGGAATATTAGGCAAAATATTATTCTACTTTCAGTGAATAAAATTGTAGATCTACTACATATTCTAAGGACAATATTGCTCTTTTTAGATGAATGTACACTCTTTTGGATTAATAATTTATATTTCATCCAAAATTTGCATGTTTCATCTATTTTATAGATGTAAACAAGTTGCATCACTCCAATGAAAATCCCTTTGTGCATTGCCCAAAAGAAATGAAAAAAAATCCTTGTATGATGACTTTTGGAAAGTGTAATTTAGGTTGTTAGTATCTAAAGGTAACTACACCTAATTTCAACTGCTTTCAAAAACCAACTACTACAGTTTCTTGCCTAAAATGTACTTTCACTATTCATGAGAGTCTATAGTTAGTTTTAGAAACACCTATATTGAGCACTTTAAAAATTCAAAGTTATTCATAAGGTATCAAAAAATGCATTCTCATAGAATCTATAATCTCCTTTTGATTACCAACAAGATCCTACCTAATTTTTTTCAATATAATAATGGAAACCATGCTAAATTATTTATTTGTAAGATTTTAGGTGTAATTACCTTAGTGTAAATTGTTATTGTAATAGTTACCCAAAGAATGGGTGGTTACAATGGAAGTAATCAAAGAAAGAGAGAAGTGACTCCAACTACATTGGAAGTAATGACATCATCAATAACCGTGTCAATGTTTGAGAAAAAGCTTGGATTAACACAAAGAGAATGGTTGAAAAGGGAACATAATCAGTTGGATTTTGGAATCCAAGACATAAAAGGGATAAAAAATTTAAGGAATCTTGTATGGAGAATATACATGTAGGCAGTAATCAGAATAGGTAATTCTAGGATCGTATGATTTCACTACAAAAAAAAGTGTTGTTTTTGACAATTTTTTCAACAGATTTTCAACACTAAAGCAGTGTTGAAAAAACATCGCAAAAAATCTCATTTTCTAATGCTTTAGTATTAGATAGAGTATCAAAAAAAAAGATGAAAAGAGTGTCAAAAAATTAAACATGGCCAAAAAACAAAATATAAATTTTTGAATTTGGAGGAGCTACCTAGACTAGCCATCTATACTTTCTAAATTGCTTGCCTATGCCTAAGTTGTCTGTGTAGATGGAGGCAACTAACACACAAGTGATGAGATAGGAACCCCTTACCTCATGTTTAGCAGTGGAAATTCTTTGTATTTTGCAAAATGTATGAAAATGGAAATTTTTTGGGAACTTATATGAGAAGATGTGTTTATTTTGCATTTCTTGCAATGTTGATTTCCTTTTTTCAAGGTGTAAAACTCCTCAAAATATGTCTTTAAAATATTTCTTACTTAAATATCCTTGAAAGGCAAGAAAAAGCCAAATCAAATCCAACTTGTTTTGTATTTTTTGGGCCTTTGTGGCATTAGTTATTAATTTTCAAAGTGAATGACTTTCTTTTGACATTTTTATCAACACTCACTTTTGGATACTCTCTTGGACACTCTTTCTAACACTCTTCATGACATTTTTTTCAACAACAAGAAATTTCAACACTTTTTTTGACACTAAAATGTCATAAAAAAATTTGACAATTGTAAGTTTTGATATTTTAGATTGTAAAAAAGTGCACACATGTTTTGAATTTTAAGGCATCTTATTTTTTTGACACTTTAGTATTGAAAATGGTCTAAAAAAAAAGTGTAAAAAACAACACCCTTTTTGGGTTGTATTGTTATCAATGGAAGCAATACACTTTAGGCAAGACTATATATGGGTTGATTCTGAGGTGTTGTTGCCTTGGTGCACATTGCTTCAAGGGATAAATGGGCTTCTAAATGTACTTGGTCTATAAAAAAACTTTAATAGTGAAAATCATTATTTTTTAAACAAAAATATATTTAAGATTGTCTATCAATTCAATCCTTCAACATAAAAAATTTAGATTCAAATATATAGTGCAAAAGGACTGAAGAAACACTTTGAGTTTTTTTTTGAACAAAACATTGCCTTGAAGCACCTTGTTTATCATCCAAAATATGAACTTAAATAGGAATATTTAAAAGGTGAACTTGTCAAAGTCAATTTCTTCTTCATTATTAATCTACTTGATGAATTTTCAACACTTAAAAATGACAAAATATTTAGTTTCTTAGATTGTTCTCTAAAAAGGACTTGAATAATCATACGCTTTTGTTTTTTTAACTTATTCACTTAGAAATTAAATCACGAAAAAAATTACTTTACACTGTCCCCGGGGGGACCTACGATTTAAAAAAGAAGTAAAAGATAAAAAGTAAAGACACAAAAACCCACCTTCAAGGCCAAGCAACGGACGATGAAAACACACATTCATCCAACCTCGTTCCGAACGCTCCCGAATTCAAGCTGTTGAGAGGGTGATTGCGTTCCGCTCATCGTCGTTTCGCACAATCACCTTCGTTGTTGATGCTCGGAAATTAGGGTTTCAAATTAGGGTTGCATGAGTCTTGCTCACTGCCAAGCTTGGAAACGTGATCTCCCGTCTTCGAATCCAGCTTTCCGCCGCTCTAGCTTTTCCGGTACCAATTTCTAAACGTGTGATTGATTTCTGCGCTTGCTCATAATTTCTGAAGAAACGGGATACATAATTCCCCGTGTCTTTTAAGTTCGGAAGCGAAAGTAGAGAGGAATTTGAAGGAATTTGTAGAAATCTGTAGGAATTTGTAGTTCTTGAGAGATGATGAACGACGAGCGGCTAGCCTCTGAGACCGAATCAACGTTTGGAGGAGAATCAACCGGACGCTTGTACAACCCGTACGCGGATCTTTACGGCGCCGCAGATTTAAAATCCCTCGAGAGCGCATACCGCCTTCCTTCCGCCCCCGAGTATCTCTTCCCCGACGAAGCCTCTGTCCACCATCGCAACTGGAGCGAGAATCTGACCTACTATACGGGCTGCGGGTACGGCCTTGGCGCCCTCTTAGGCGGCACTAGAGGTGCCTTCGAGGGTGTCCGATCACAAGAACGCACCGACACCATGAAGCTCCGCGTTAACCGGTTGCTGAATGCTTCCGGACACCGAGGCCGCCTGACTGCGAACACGCTCGGAATTCTAGGGTTGCTGTATGCGGGGTTTGAGAGTACGAGTTCGCATTTCAGGGGGAGTGATGATATGTGGAATACGATGGTGGCGGGACTGGGGACGGGGGCGGTGTATAAGGCGGCTGCGGGGCCAAGGACTGCAGCCATTGCGGCAGCGCTTGGTGGAGTTGCGGCTACGGGAATTGTAGCGGCCAAGCAAGTGTCGAAGAGATACTTGCCGATTTGACGACAATTTGCGGGAAATCTGTAAGTTTTCCTGAATTTTTAGGGTTTGGAGTTTTGAGGTTTTGGTAGCGATTTGAGTTTTAGGTCTGAATGTGTTCCTTGTTTGATTTTCTGTTGGCTTGTTGAGAGGAAAATTCTGCGGTTTCGTTTCGGGTGTCCCAAGAGATACTTGCCGATGTGAATTATTTGACGACGGTTTGCAGAAATTTTCAGCTTACTCGAATTTTTAGGGTTTGGAATTGAGGTTCTGTTAGCGATTTGCGTTTTAGGTCTGAATGTGTGCCTTGTTTGATTTTCTGTTTGGTTTGTTGAGAAGAAATCTCTGTGATTCGTTTTGGGTGTGGGGTTGATGAGAGAAGTACATGCTGCAAGCCTTCGCTTAGCCTCCGAAGGAACAAGGGTATTGACCAATTCGATTCACCATGCTTTGTCAATAATAGAATTCAGATAGGGCCAAATTTGGTATCACTGGAATTATTGAAGAACATTGCATGTTTTGGTCAAAACATGACATAAATTGGACAAGAGATAGACCTACTGAAAACTGTTACAAATTACTCGAGGCCAATTAGTGTTTTTTTTGTCCTAGAGGGGTGTCTGTTATTTTTTGGGTATTATTTTAGTGCAGAAGTGCTATTTGCAAGGGTTTTGGCGGGAGATTGCCAGCTGATGTGGATGCCCACTCCATTTAGTTTCTGCTCCTCTTTTCAATACTTTCATGTTGATTTTTTGCTTCATGATTTGGTGAAACCGTGCATAGAAAACCCGGTTTATTACTATTTTGAAATGTAGCGATCATGTAAATCGTTTGGTTACTTTAATAGCTTGTAGCCGTACTGAGGGAATTACCAGAAGAAGCACCACAAGTTCCATGCACATTGATTTATTGCCAAAACTTGGCAGTTGGGTAAGTGTCTTAGTTTCTGCCAATCATTTGTTGACCCCTTCAATAAACATTTTCTTTCTTCTGCTTGTGAAGGGGATATAATGCTCACTTCCACCCTCGCGCTGTGACTGCGAAGGAGTAAGGACAAAGCAACCAGCAAGAAGCAGAAGCAGCTTTGCTCAAGGCAGAAGACCGCATGAAGGGTTAAGCCGTGACAGTTTTGCATCACTCAAGGTTATGTTCTGAGGGGAGTATTAGATTGCACACAATTTAGGTGTGAGGATATGTTCTGAGGGGGTATTAGATAGCACACAATTTGGGTGTGGTCTTCAGGTTGACTGCGAAGGATTAAACCTATCTGTAGCAGTTGTATATTTCTTTTAGGTTTCTTTCTGCAAAAACATAAACTCGTTGCAATTTTTTATTTTTGACCCACTACTTTGCGTTCATGCCTCTTGCGGTTTATCTCGGTGTTTGCTATTGTGTTATGTACAGTACATAAAGGCTATATTCTGGGATCTATTGCTTGTTTTTGTCGAACTTTGCAGTGCGGGTCCCTAAAACGAAGTCAATTGAGCAGCTAATTGCTAGGCTCTATCCCAAATCGATGCCTTTCAAATTCATTTGTCTTTCCATATATTCCTTATTACAATCTCAGTTTATCAGGAATTTTAAAACCGTATTTGACAATCTCACAATGTCACTAATCCTACAAGATCATGTCACTATTCTATTTGAATGGATCATGCTAAGCTATTATTGTTACCAAACTTTCTCATTTCTATTGAGTAATAGAACTTCTACATTTTTGAACCATTTTGTAGGTTGTGTTTAGGAACAATCTAAGCTTTTAAGTCATTCATGAGGTCATTCCAAAAATATAATACATTCAAAGTTATTCAATATAACTAAACCATTTCACAATTTTGTTAATCTTCAATACTTGATTAGTGTTGCTTTTTAAAAAAAATTTAGATATTATAATATGATTGGCGTTCACTTTCAACAACTTCTAGAATTAGTGTCCAATATGGATGAAGTTAGAAAGAGCCTTCATATCATTGGCATGTTGCTCACACAAGGCTTAGATCAAGTCACTTGGATTTGTGCTTCCTTATGCTACCACAACATTTAGGGATTAAAGTTTGTTATTGAATCTCTAATTAGAGAAGTTGCTAAATTTGATTTTACACTGTATGGCAAGAAATTCAAAAATATTAATCCATGAAGGCCTTAGGCTAATTATTGCCTCAAAACCACTCCAAGTTACCATTTTTGTTGCATTCATCCACAAATGAAAAGAAAAGAAAAAATTAGAATCTAAGTATAGGATCATAAAGTCACTTATTTCAATTGATTTGGAAAAAATTTCATGTAGCATGACCTTATCAAGTTAGCAATTGCAAGGTATTGGACTTTAATAATTTGATTGCCATTTGAGGAAAATGTTCAATTTGTAAACTTTGAATTTAAAAATAAATATGAGGGAGTAGTCAATCAAAAGTCTAATTGAAAACAGTTAAAAACTACGAGAACAAAACTTGATTTTAGATTTTTTATAATTCTTAAGATTTAAATAGGATTTTATCAAAGATTAAGCAACAAAATTTATTTTTTATTTTTTATTGCTTTGGTAAGGAATTTCTATTGTTTTTATTTCTTAACCCCTAAAGTCCTATACTCTCATTGTCCCTACAGGGAACATAATGGATTTTGGGCAGACTCCTATGATCTCAATTTTTATTGAAACTTTTTGAAACTTTCTCATAAGATAGATAAACTTATTGAGCTTTCTTGGAATACAATTTTTATTCCAATCGGTGCCTAGGAGCAAAAGTTATGCCACAATAACCTCAAAATAGGGGAGACTGAGGTACCAGGTTGTTCGGGCAGCAAAAAAATCCACAAAAAATTGAAATAAAAATTTTAATATTTTTTTTCTTGTAGATTATTATTTTAATATTATTTTTTTTCTTCTAAATGGAAGGCTTTGATTCATTCCATTTGGATTAGTAATGTGAAAGTTATGGAGTTTAGGGTTTTGCAGGCAATCATAGCAACTTCTTGAAATAAATTTTCTTCTCTTACTTTGAATGCTAATTACTTTCAATATATACTGTCAAATATCACAAATTTTTTATCATGTGATTTAAGACAAGTGTAGAACAAGATCCTACGGTTAGATTCTAGAAAATATTTAAAAAATTTATTTCATAGGTGAACATAGCAAAAGTGGTGGTTTAGGGTGGTTTTGGTCAAAAAATGGACTTGGGACTCTAGGGGTTAACCAAAAATAAAATAGAAGACTATTTTACCTACCATCTAAGCATACAAGCTTCTTCTACACTATTACAAAAAGGGTCAATAGACAAACCCAATAGACAAAGGCAAAGCAACAATACACGAGGTGGAAAGAAAATGATAAAGGTAAATGTTTTATAAATCCGACAAAGGTTGGTAAACCTTTACATATGTCCACTTTGTACGACTTCCGGTATTTAATTCTATACATCTATCTAATTGTACACAATCTCACCCAAAATTATCTATTCTGCTCTTTTGATTACAATGCCTCGTGCTATGCTATTTCTCAAAAAAAATTGCAACTCTTCTCTCGATTACAAAGTCCTCAAAAGTTGAAGTGC
This sequence comes from Rhytidiadelphus loreus, assembly GCA_947034895.1. Classification (NCBI taxonomy): domain Eukaryota; kingdom Viridiplantae; phylum Streptophyta; class Bryopsida; order Hypnales; family Hylocomiaceae; genus Rhytidiadelphus; species Rhytidiadelphus loreus. The sequence continues at coordinate 33,380,523 of OX344761.1, forward strand.
GGCATCATCATATCTATTGTGTAGGTGGGTAAAAATAACATTCAAGAGTGTAGGCTTATAGAAGGTATTGTCTTCAATGTAACTCATTTGGTCCTCAAAACTCAATTCACCCTCAAATCTAACAAGGGAGCCGTAACAGTTAAACATTATGTGCTATGGATGTGGTGCACGCACAAAATGGAGAGATCTGGGTCCCAATGTCCACCAACAATTTGATCAAAATATAATCGACACCTTGAATCACCTTCTCCAATCACCTTCTTGATTACTTCTGTCAATTGGTTGTCATCCTCCCAATTTATGGCACTATGGTAGCAACTATTCGTGCAGGGAGGTGTCGATTGTGGACAAGGTTTATCATTGGGTTTTGAATTTTGTTATGTTTTTTCAGTTTTGTATTCCTTGATTTTTGTATTATTTCTACTTAACAGATATTTCAATTAACAATTTAGTGTTCTTGACAATTTTTTGACATTTTATATAAAAAAGGATAAAAAAAGAATATAAATTATTCATTTTAATATTTTTTTCATTTATTTCTCAAGTTATTTTTCCAATATGAGATTTTTTTTTAGTTTGCAAGACACCAAGATTGACATAATTTTTTTTTTACAAAATTTAAAAGATGAAACTTCATCTTTTGGATAATTTGGGAAACCTTGGTTTTTTGAATTTCAAGCATCACAATATTGTAATTGGGTGACATATATTACTTTGAATTTGAGTTGGTTCATTGCATTTGCAACAAGTAATTAGTTGTCTTCCAAAAAATTGAATTCAGCTCTTTGAATATTCTTTAAAATCCTTTGTTTTCCTTCATTAAAAAAGTTTATTCTAAAAGTAATATCCCATAAACTTCAAGCCCAAATTCTAGGTTTATTTTATAGCAAATCTCTTTTTTGCTCTAGTATACTTTAAAGAATTAACCCAAAGATCCTACAATTAACATCATTTTAGAAAGGACTTTTAGAAAATAATTTTTGTTGTTTTTTTAATCGGAAAAATTTGCAAAGTAGACCAATTCAAGAAAGAAAATGCAAGTTTTAAAGTAACTGCACTTAAAATTGTCTAATAAACATTTGAGTATGGTTTCCATTTTTATTCTATCTAAATTTTTGTTGGATATTTTTAGGAGTCAAAAGGAGATTTTAGATTATCTTTGCATGCAATTTTTGGAGTGAATCTAGTAAATGGTAGTGTAATGTTGTACACCACAAAATTATTCCTTGGACATTAGTCTTCAATTAAAGATTCCTTATTATTTAAAGTTATATCAATTTACAAAATTTGTCAATCTAAGTTTATATTTGAAGGTAAACAATCAAATTGCAACAACATAAAAAATTGTGAATGGTACAAAATTGTTTTTTTTTACATTTCAAACAAATATGTTTATCTTAGAGTTTCAATTACTTTTGAAAAAACTTACAACCATTCTTTTATAAAATGTCAAAATCTTGAAACCTAAGACATTTTAAACTAGTACAATAGTACATAGTTTTTGAATGGACGGTGAATCATGATAGTCATTCAATGTGTCAAAGCTTCAATTAATAAAATTGAAGCTAGGCTCCTTCATATAGTATTTTAATTATGTTTTCACAACATTAGTGGACGTCGGCATCTCCTTCATACCCAGATTCTCTAGTTTGGATAGCCTTGACAACATTGTTTGCATTTGGCTCCTAGAAGCCCTACTATGTTAGATTCGCCAAGTTCAAATTGTTGTAGCTAATGCTTGCAATTCCAAAAGATGATGGTATAATAATAGTTGCATCTCTCTCTCCTTGGAATAAACAAGTTTCTTAAGGTAATGAGCAAACAATAACTAAGGTGATACGCATGAGTTAGTATATGTGACTGGACACAAGCAAAGTGGCTATAGCGCTTACACTTGATATAGGCACAATACATGCATAAAACCACCAAGACCAATCACATGGATGCTAAGACACTAAAGGGAACAATAACACCATGGGTATGAACATACACTAAAAAATGATTGAAGCCCAAACTGGATGGAAGAACAACTCCAAGACAGACAACCAATTGGCCACTCCACCGTAAGCAGGATGATAACTAGGTGTGGCCATACGGAAATGACCATACAATAATGACCTCTTCTTGAATAGCTAGGTGCCCTAGCAGACAATACTACTTGTAGAGCTTCTAAACTTACAAGAGCTTCTGAACTTGCAAGAGCTTTCGACCTCCAAGAAACACCAATGTGATGCATCGTAGCGGGTCCGTGCACTCTATGGATACAGAAATGGTCACACAGGTTGTAATGTAGCTTTTGCCTGTTCGACAAAATCCCAAAACAAGGGATTTAAGGGTTAATTCTCTTAGGAAAGGTCAATAATTCTAGTGTTTTGTGACTAAGGTGACTCGATTTGTATTGTAGATACTTATCTATGTTATTTTAAGGTTTGTTTTCCAAAAGAAACCCAAGGAAATGCACCTAATGTCAATTTTCACAGTTCAATGCTATACCGATGCTATATTATAGACACAAATGTATGGAGTCACAATCTTGTCTAGTGTGTGGCTCATGTCAATTCTCAAGTCAATTTGTCATGGATAGGTCAATTTGTCTTTATGCATGTTCTAACCACTTAATAATATTATTTCTAAATATATTTATAATTACACAAATTTTATTATATTAAAGGAATCTCTTTTTCAATTCCCTTAATTTAATATATTAATTTTACAATTTATTTTATACCAAAAGAATTAATATTTTTTATCTCAAATTAATCATATATTTAACATTAGAAAAAAAAATTGATTCTTTCTTGGTGTTTTGTTTATTTCTTTACGTCAGCCATCTTGCTACTTCTTTATTATGTCAATTAGTCTTTATTTCAAATACTGGTACTTAGAGTCAATTTGTCAATGCCGGCACCCGAGACCAAGCGACTACATAACAGGACCTATGACTATGTAGTTTGCTCTCCAACCTGTCTATTTACTGTGACCAAGTCAACTTGTTTAAACTACAGTCTATATTGTTGAATGGTTCATAATCAAAAACTTGCAATTAGATGAGCTATCTATAACACAGTTCCAAACCCATTCTCACAAGGTGACATTTAGGTTTGTCAATTGTTAATCTATAAATTGAGAAAAAGGCTCACACACCCAACTATGGACCAAAACTAAACTTTGAGAATTGAAATACTTTCCATGCTTGAGATACTTAATACTTATAAAGTACAGTTTTATCAACTTTTTTGTTATGCTCACTTAATTATTTAGATTACCGATAGTTGTGATATCTTAATCATGCTACAAATTGACCACTTATCTTCATCATTAGCAATGCTACTTGGTTGATTGGTCTTTCAACAGCCTCAAGCAAAGATTCTTCATAGTCAATTCAAACAACGTGACTTCAATTGATTTCAGTCTTCAAATTGAATGGTCAAGGCCTCTCTTAATATGTAGACATAAGTACTTAAAGATAATTTATCCAATGCAAGTTCAACTAATTTACCACACATCACTAACAAAGAATTATTTCAAACAGTTAATGCAATCTTTATACACACACCAACTTTCAGTCAAACACATCATTCAACAGCTTCCCACGCCTTAACCAACATCTACAACTATAACTTAAAATAATCCTATAGTTAACCCCTAAATGATTTGGACTATGTTTTCACCAAAACCGCTGAAAAACTGTCATTTCTAGGACAAGTACCATATTTTTGAAAAAAAACATTTTTGGACACATCTAACTGTAGGATCTTGTAGTAAACTAGTTTGAGAAGATTTGGAAAAAATTTCAGAATTTTTCACCATGTAGATTGCAAGATATTAACGTTTGAAGTAACAAAAATCATTTTTTTGTCCCTGCAAAAACATGGGCAGCAGCACTTCAGAAGGTCACATTAGTATGAAAAAATGTCCAAAATGGTGGTTACTCTTTGGATTCATTCTTCAAGGCAAGTTGGCTACATGCTTGAAATTTTTTAGATCATTTGGAATTGTACAACATATAGGAAAAAACTAGTAAGTAGAAAGAAGTAGAGAGTGATTCAAAATACTAAATCGTTAACCATTTATTTATGGAATTGAAAAATGCCAATCCCAATGGTTGTAATGTTGTAATAATCAATATACACCTAATGTTTTTGTTTTTTTCCAAGAATATTTAAAATTGAGTTAAATAAAGGAGTTCAAAGTTTATTTTAGAGTAGAGATTCCATAACTACCTACAAACTACCTCAAACTAAAATTCCTCATAACTTTTGATTCATTGATCCAAATGGAATGATTCCAAACTTTCCATGTAGATATAAATCTAAAGAATCAATTTAAAATTTAAATTTAAAAAGAAAGTGATTTTTAAAGAAGTTTTTTCTTCTGCCCAGGGTGCCCGAAGATCAAGCAAAACTACATATCATACAATAACTTTTGAACTGTGTAGTCAAAAGTTATGAAAATTGTTGGGCCTTAAAGCTACACCTTGGTAAAATGTTGTGTGAAAATTTCAAAGAAAAAAAATAAAAATTCTATTCATAGTGAGCTGCCCAAAAAAGTTATAATGCCAAAAAACAATGTTTGGGCGTTTAGGGGTTAAACTTAACACTCCAATCTCTTATATTTCAATCAACTTGACTACACAACAATGAGAAATCCAATCGCAACATGCACAAGTCCAATTTGACACAATTTCACTCACTATGACTACACCGTAGCACCTAGTCTATTTGACAAACTTCTTAGTCACGTAATCAAAAACTCACAATATAGCCTTCTACCAATTAGTTTGCAGCTTCACTCACACACACATACAATAGACAAGCAACAATTAGACACATAAGCACAATTAACACACACGTCAATTGGACCTCAAATCGCTGCTTCAACTACTCTTAGTTGAATTGACCAAGCTTTACGCACGTACGCACCAACTGACTCCTCCAGTTGTTTACTCAACTCACTACTATAGACCAAATCCTTTAGTTAAATAGACAACTCACACACACAAGAGCAATTAGACAATTTGCAAATTTAATGCTTAAGAATTTTAAACACAAAGAGCACAAGAGTACAATGAATCATACAACTTGGTATGAATTGAGAAAAAAAAAATTCGACCTTTGGACTTATAGTCCCAAAAAATCGTGAAGATGACTCTTCATAGAGAGCTACCAAGTCTACTTGACTATGTTCAAATCCTATCAAATTGCCTCTTTCCAATCCTAAAATCCACCTTTTCTGTTCTTGTACAATAATCACAAGGCTAATGGACCTACAAGTGGAAACAAGACAACATGTGAACTCTATTTACACTACAAGAGTCGAATAGACTGAAAAATCAAAATTTAAAGTACAACACATGTGCTCTTATTGCGAGTTCTCTAGAGAGTGGAGGCATTTTTGTAAGGGTATTCATATATTGCATAGTTTGCTATTAGAATCATTATATGCTTGGATGCTCTGTACATTTAAATATGCGATTCAGATGACAATGTGTAGTCAAGCTTAAAACACCTCGTGTACGTTCACTGACACAATTATTTTTGTTTGGTGGGCATGGGCACAAGTGAGGCATGACTACCCCATATTCAAGCATACACTTACACTACTAGAAAACGCTGAAATTTCAACACAATTTTGTTGATTCGGTCGAGTTGTTCCGGTCACTGTACAACCAAAATTTGTTGAAATCAACAGATTTCAACAAGACAAACAACACAATAAAGTAACTAGGTCGACAAAGAACCCCACCCTCCCTCCCAATCAGGTCTGGATTGCAGCTGGATGATCTGAGAGGGATAGGTGCAATGGATCTTGTTTTAAATAAACATAATTACTCGATTGATAGCTTTTTTTGTGATAGATTTATGAATGACCAGGACTATAGTTAGATGGTTCACTTTTTAGTTTAGGCACTCAAGGTGTATAGTGACACTTTATCTAACACCCAACCCAATCCAATTTATTTTTATTATTTATCCCCCTCAACACATACACACCAAAATACTTTAAATTAAAAAAAATTTAATTAAATTTTTTTTTGAACCACCACCCCTCCCCTCCTCCTCTTTATAATTTTCAGGAAGCAGGAACTGCTCCAAACCATATGGATATGTTTCCCAGTATCAGTATCAGTATTCGTATTCGTACATGTATTTGTGTTTATATTTGTATCGTATTTGTATCGTATTTGTATCGTATTTGTGTCTGAGATCGTATCCAAGATCAACGGTTGTGGCAGGGGGTTTGTAATTTTTTTTAAATAAAAAATCAAGGGCTCTGGTTATTTAGGAGGGAGGGGGGGCAAACTAATACCAAAATGAAATGGCAGCATCTTTTCAGGTGGCTGCATCAACGGCCTACTCATTTCCTTGTTCAACGGCCCAGATCACCAAGAGGGGGCCGGAATATTTTCTTTTCAAAAGCATCCACGGTTGAGAATTTTTCTTCTCGAGAGGGGGGGGGGGGGAATTGTCACCAAGGGGTGGCAGGCGAGTTTCAACGTATAGTAGCATAAACTCACCTTGATTTACAAAGGGATGTAATTTACTCAGTCAAGGATAATTTAATGTAATTGAGACTATTAAGTTGATAATATTGAAGTGATAGACAAATGATATGAATGATATTAGGATTAGTAAAGAATCTTGCCTTCCTTTCCAATCTGGTCAGAACAGCAATGTTACGGTCAAGTTGGAACTGTATTTTCTTGGTGTATGGACTATGGAGATGTGAATAAGGGGTCTTGTATTTTTGAAATATTGCCATTATCTGATTGAAACAGTAGGCCCAGAGTAACAAATCAGGGTTTGTTAAGGATTGTAGCAAAGAGACAAAAATGAATAAAATAATACATAATTTGACTTGTAGAATTTGCTCAGAAATGAGGTGATAAGTCAAACATTCTTTCTCCCTCTCTTTTAAAAAAATTTGCTTGTAATATATACGGTTTGATCTTACGCATGCATAAAAGATGCATGGAAAGAAACCTACCAAGTTGTGACATATACTAGTGGATTTTGTACAAACTACAAGTATACTGCCATACACCTATGAAGCACACTACTATACTTAATTAGTGTGGCTACAAGAGTAGGGGACTTATGAAAATAGTGCTGGAACTACTACTCGTTAAGTCCTTGCCTAGGAAACACTCATTGGATCACTTGGTTTTTAACACCCTATTAAGTAAGCACACTTAACACCTTGTATGCTAATCATGGTGGACAAATGGACGGTGTGCAATGACTAGTTCCAATTATTATGTGACGCCATCTCTCACCTTGGGGTACCAATGACTGCACTGAACCCTTGGTTCAGTCTCACTTGCTATAGTGCAAATTAAGCTTTTATTCACTCGCACTAGGCTACAGTGCAGATTAAGTTTTTGTTTACTTTACTTTGCCACACTGCAAATTTTTGTCATTGCTACCAGGAACAGTGCCTGTGGATTTCCTTGGTTGAGATATGGCTTCGTCACAGTAGTATGGTAGTTCCACAAACAACTCCGTAGCACAAGTTTTTAGATAGTAGAGATTCTTTTTGTTTGCAATTGTTTTTACATTGCTCTACGGATCTTGTATATCTTGTTTTGCTCCTTTGCTGGAAAATGGTGACAAGGATAACAACTTGGAAATGCTCTCTAGACACCTCACGCGCGTACGTAGACTAGCACATGTTTTGTCTATTGGTTTGCATGGGTGTAGGTGAGGAGCTTTCCTTCCAAATTTTAGGCAAAATGTGGTGATAGGATTATGACTTTATCTATACTTCAACACTTTGGGCTTTTTATACTTGCTTTTATAAGCCGCTAGGGTGGCAATTGCATGTCTGCAACACTTTGATGTTGGTTTCTTTATTTAGTTGTCATGAATAATTTGTACTCGTGCTTGTGGTTCTAGATTCATTACGTGGAGTTTTTTATGCAACCTTTGCTATTGTTGTCCGGTTCATCTTCTTTTGACTGTGGCGTTGTTGTTACAAAAGATGCACTATACGCTCACTACCTTGTGAATTCTGGAGTCCATTGGGATGTATTGTATCTACCCACCCTCCCAGTGGGATTAAGCACATGTTCTCATGAATTCATATTCCTAATCAATGTTATTTCTCCTCACTATAAAAAAACTCTAGCTATTCTTGTGGGTTTGTGTTGTCCTTATGACACATGGTTTGCTTAGGCATGAACGTTATATTCATCACGGTAATCATATTGCTTGGGATTCTATAAAATGTCTATTATGATTCATATTTTTTTAGAACTGCGTGAAACTGCCCAATACTAGGGTGTCATGTACTACCTATATCTCTCTCTCGTCTTTGTAATACGTTGCCTAATGTCACACAACCTTAGGTGTTACAAACTGATCATGAACAAAAATTTCCTTGTAAAATATACAAGAGTAGTTCATGCTACACAATAGCTATAAAACACGTGGAGGTAACGTCATTATAATACATTGCCTTATATACTTGTACACAACCTAGGAACTATGACGTTGTCAAGATTGGACAATAATTTCTTTTGGGCTACTAGTTAGCTATTGAAAGGAATCTTTTGTTGAAAGATACCCTATGTTAGAAGCTGCAGTAATATCCTTGCGCTACAAGCTGCAAACACTACAAGGAGAATAGTGTCTAGAATGACAGAACTTTGATAGAGAACAATCAATTCTTTCGTCGATTAGGACGTGTTGATTACAAAGCAAAATCAACAGAGTTTTGTCATTTTACAGAGATTTTTAACAAGACTATGTCAAAGTGCTGGCTTGATTCTGACACACATTTTGTGAACTTCCTTCTTCTCAGCGAGTTTGCCACAGAGGATGCGTTGGGCCCACTGCAGTGTCATCAATTCCTGCATGTCGACAATAATTGAAATGGTGGAAAATAGTGTTTTTTCGTGGAAGGTCGTTCTTGACAAGTGGATCTGTTACTGCAGAGATGGCGGTACCTTTATTCATTCGTAGCCCACATTGTAGACAGGTGCTAGCCTGACATGTGTAGGTTCAGAGTTCTATGCATCTGCATGTGCAAATTTTGTGCAGGCTTCTAGAGAAGGTTCGGTGCTGAATTGTAGTTATGTTGCCTTGCATAAATGTCCATGATACATTGAGACGATAAATACATGTTGCATGTAATAAATGAAGGCTTCCGTGACACGTAAAATTTGGAAAGGCATTTTCTTCTCTCATTTCTGAGATCACAGTTAATGAAAATTGCTAATAGCAATTGTGTTCCGTAGAAGGCCTCATCTGTGTACTGCAACCTTATTTATACCTACATGTTCTGCAATATATAATATGCAAAGTTCTTATTGACGGTATAGACTATAGAGGTACTTATATTTTGTGAACTGTAGTGCCTAGCCTTGTAGATTTCATCCTTCTTAGTCTTCTAAGCATATCCCCCTGTAATTGAGATACGAACATCTTTTTCTTCACTAGGTACAGACAACAAAGAAGATGTAGTGAATGTTGTCGTTCTTCGACCATGCCATTGAATTGTGAATTCATGTTGGAGGTAGGGCAGTTCTTGAGCCTCCTTCGCCTTTCGTCTTGTAATTTCAGGTTCAGATATTGTTGTCGCTTGCTTCAATATGCTGCAATTAGCATTCATTGAGTAAAATAGAAGAGCAGGTTGTTAGAAACAAAGCAGGTGCTTCCCATTCAAGAAAACAAGGTAGGCCGTATACAAAACAGACACCACAATCAAACATGTGCAATGCCACCTGAAAATGGATTCACACTCACATTCTATTGGAACAAGCAGATGGCCAACAAGAGGACGCTAGCTTTGTCTTCCTCTTTTACCATGTCGGGCAAATTGAGGACTGCCTCCACGTTCTCTGCAAACAGAAGCGCTCCCTCCATTCTATATATATGCAAACAAGTACTTACAAACATTTTTAGCATAGTCTTCATACAAGTTCTTCTGACTACCTAATAAGAAAGTTTTTTTTTGCGTACACCCTGAACTCAAAAAACAGTAGCATGTATGTTTACAGGAAATATGCACCTTTATAGAATTAAAGAGTTCCACGTCCTGTGCCTGGTTTTGGTGTGCGGTACTATCATTGTCGGCATGGTCTTCGGCAATCCTGCCCTTCTGAATGTATGTTTGTTCTGCTTACAACGGGAAAACTGTAGGACGGCCTTCAAGTGCTTGAAGGCGCTGCATCATTTTCATGACCAATGGATGCTGTGCTATTTCATCCGCTGTCATGGAAAGGAGGTGGTCTTCAACGGCTGCATCTCTTTTTAGTTCGTGACGTTCAATTGGCACAGAGACATGGTCAAGTACCGCCTGCATGTGACCACGCACGTCGTCTTCTTCTTGTTCCTTGTCTGTCGAATGACCACTTGTAGCACTCCCTCTTTCAATGTGCACAACGTTGGGACTCCGAGGTCTGCTTCCCTACAGGACGTTCTTGTGCTTCTTATGACTGGTTGAATGTCCACCATAACCCTTATCTCGGGACATCTCCTCCTGGATTTCTTCTGGATCGGGCGACCTACGAAGTGCCCGTCTCAATCTTTCTCTGACTCCCACCTCGCCAGAAGGACCGGTTCTCCCGAAATTCACCCTACTTGCGTTTGCATTACTACAGTCTTCAGACTTTTTCATTGCAGCTGGACTTGTCATTTGTCTTTCAAGTGTTCGCCAAGAACGGTCTGAGATGTCTTTCAGTTTGGGTTCATTACTGCGCATTTTCCTCCAGATCTCTGAACGCCTCAACGTGACCCCACGGGCTATCGCCTGTTTTACATATTCATACTTCACCGGGAATTCATACTCCTAGGTATGTTGAATCCAATCGGCAATTTGTGCCACTGCCCCCTCGGGATGGTGGTTGATATTCCCTATAGCCGGATCAAGTTCATGAGAAAGCAACGACAACTCCTTCTTCCACGCGCCCAAGCCCACTCTGTATGGCTTCCTGGTGTGCTTGTCGACAAGTAAGAAATTGGCTGGCCGACCATCCTTTTTTCGTTTGTTACCTTCTTTGTCACGCTTACATTGAATTTCCCGTCTTTCTTTTCTGCTGTTGGATTCATTTTGCATTTGTAACGACTGCATGCGGCCCACATTGTTCGCATCCTGCATGTCCTCGGAGTGTTCACTTCCGTCTTCACTGTCTTCAATAGCCTTGTCGACCGTATAAGCCTCTCGGATAAGCAAAGGATGTTGTTGTCGTTCGTTCGTATTCTTGTCTCCTCCGGAACGGTGAACAGAGGTCCATTCCTGTGAAAGATAGAAGTTCTTCAGTACAGAGAAAATTGAAGCATCTCTCATGTATGCATGCTTTATGGAAGACTTTAATGACAGACAGAAATGAGGTTGACGCCTTTACACACAGCATATGTCATGTGGTCCATAGAATTTTGACATGTGGAAGTCGTAAATCACGTTACAACGCAATGGATTAGACCGCAACTGGCATTTCAAAAGTGGCTTGCACCTGCAATTCCTGCCTTGTAGGTGACGGAGTCCTCTGAGAGCCACGTCCATGATGTCGTCTCCTGCCTGTTAAAGAACATTGTGGTCTCCTATCATCAATGACTTCATTCACAGTCAGCAGTTCCTGACTGTAAGGATTTGCAGTGGACTGATTTGCAAATTCCGTTGTATGGACGTCGTCATTTGACAACCTTTGAAGGGAATCGTCCTTTGCATTGACGTGGTGAGTTCGAATTTGTGGATCAGAACAAACTCAACAAAGACTTCATGCCGATGTGTGCATGGACGAGAATTACTATGTTCATGCCCTGCAACATACAAGCACTAGAAGAGAAAGCGAATTCCGTTTTCTCTTCCTCTATGATAGCACCTATGAACACATACTTGAGCACTTTAGGAAGTGTGTTTCACCTTCAATTTCATGCACAGCAATATGTACATGAAGACTACCTCCTGGCAATCCAATGACTACAACAATTATGAATGCTTGGACTCTAATGTTTTATGACAAGGACTTCCTCCTTACAATACATGTTCCTCTTCGTCAAAGCTCACCTTCATTTCTTATGCACTCAACTTCGACATTGCTGACTTGTCCAGTACGACGAAGTCTTGACTGCTGTCTTTCTTCTACAGGTTCCCTTGCCCGACTGTCGTGAATTCGCTCCTCTCCTCTTCCGTGCAATGACCGTGATGTAGTATTCAATGTTGCAGCCACTGTTCTTGAAGGCATGCTGTTCTCTGCTTCTGTACGTTTCTTTCGGGGTTTTGGACTGCAAGAAGTACTTGCTTTTTGTCCATGCGAAGCGCTGTGGTCCTTCCATGAAACAAAAGCCTCCACGTTCTTTTTAGTAATTGCACGTTTCTCCATGTTCTCCTACAGTGACCAACAAGTGCTTCATGAGCAACGCCTAGGACATTGCATTTTTCATGTCCACAATTGCCAACTTCTAGAACCCCTCCACCACCGTACATGTGTTGTATGCTCCCTTGAGCTTCTTAGCATTACATCATGTACAAATGACCGGACAATTCAATACGAAACGTACCTCCAGTGCTGTGCTTGTCTTCAATCCACCCGTACTTAACCTGGACAAGTATACATTCAAATATAGACGTAAAAATGTTGGCCCTATTTCAAGTTCTCTTCAAATGCAAGCGTCTGTTCCACAGTACAGAAATGCAAACTGCATATGGACGTCGAAGCTGCATACCACTGCAATGCAATTTAGGACCACTGAGAAGACATTAAAATTCTATGGCGACATATTCCTGCAGTAGTCGGAAAAAAATATGCCATCGTCTTTACGTAGCCTCTGTACAATAGCAACGCATGTTCAGATGAAGTTTGTAGTTTTCCAAATGCACTTCATGACTTCCGTGGCATGCAAGAAGACTGACGACATCGAGGAGCACATATTCCAATTGATAAGGCTACATTCATACTGCTTTCAATTTTTGTCGAATCATTTCCATATTCGACAGCCATAGCCATAGCCATCGTATAACTGGGGTTCATTACCTTGCATGCCTACATTGTCTACTGTAGTCTACCATTGATTAAGTTTCATTGAAATCATATGACACATGAAACAAAGAATTCTTTACTACTTCTATGCCGTGCATGTGATGTCCTTCTTCAACCATCACGTGGCAACAACTATTTTGTTAGACTTCGCGGTATAGCTCAAACATTGCAGTCAGTAAACATGTTGTGCACATGTACCGTTGCTTCTAGCAGAACACATTATTGGCTAAGCACGTAATTCCAACAAAGAGTCCTCCATGTTCTTGACCAACTTTAATGGAGACGACATTGCAAGTACGAGCAGTGAAGAACTACGTACACATTCACAGATGGTTGCTAGACACTGACAACATGAAATGCCAATGACTTCGTGGGACTTACTGTGCGTGCTGTATACTAGTGGAACGTCAGATTGAAAATACCCTCCAACAATTGATGTTCTCCTTGGAATAGCCCTTCAGTTTTTGTCCTGTTTTTGACACTACTTCGATTTACCTTGCCTGCAGAACTGTCACGTGAGAAGGAGTAATGCACATCGCAGAAGTCTCTCCAGATTGTAGCTTAGAACTTACAAGACAGCTACATGAACGCCGGACTATGCTGAATACTGAACGTGCACAAAGTGACGATAATGATTGCAACGATGATTTCCTGGAATGTACATATTTCATAGGTTACAGAACAATTCGGAGAAGTACACATTTGTAGTAAGAAAATACTTCCTGTACATATAGAACATAACATGTGCAGACAATGGAAAAGAAAGTAATCCATGCGAAATTAGCTGTAAGAGTGTGTGTCCACGACGTCCATGAGCAAGTATGGGTTTATACTGCTCTGAAGCCGCAATCAGAAAACAAAACTTCCTAGCTCGTACTGTAATGGCACACAAAAGAAAAAAGAAGACGTGACACCTACATGCTGCTACTACCTCTGTTCAATTTAGATGTATAAGTGGTTCAAGACTCACAGGTACTATATGCAACACAAACTATTTCAGTAAAAAATTATTCCTCTACTAACATTGATGTGTACTGACGCTCATTTCTTATGTTCAGAAGAAAGCGTACTCTTTTCTATAAATACTATGACAACCACTATGAATTGCCTTCATGCACATTCACGAAAGCTGACATTCCGTTTCAACAACAGTGAAGTTCCACATCCTTGGACCGAAGTGTTCATGTTTTTTTACAAAAATTCAGCTTTTCTCGCTTCCATTATGCGAGTGTTTAAAGTGTTTACCTGAATGCCTTCGTGGACGGCCATCTTCCTCTCCAACGCCTCTGTACAGTAATGGTCGAGTATTATCTCACTTGCACGAATAGTTACCGTCGTCTTCTACTTTGCATCTGTGAGTTCACGCTATCTACGTTGCGTAAATTTCTAGAAAACGTGGAACTTCCCAGCGACAACGCCGTATTCTCTTATGCTACATACAATCCGAATTCCGAAATCCTCTTCTTCTTGTTCTTGCTCTGTCTCCCATGACTAGCTGCGTATGCACGTTTCCCATCTGTAAACTTCCAAAGAAGGTTTTCTTGTATCCTGCACAAGCCTTCCATTTTTGATGAAGTCCCTACGGAAAAATCCCTGTAATAGTGAGACATTAACTTCAGGCCTACGGAGACGTACGGTATACATTGGCCTATACAACCGCGCTTTAACAAGGCACTCATTCCTAGGCAGCTGGCCCCATGCTACGCCGCCTTAGTTTTGTAATCCATGGCTATGGTGAAGTCTGCGTAATATGACTAGGCGCGCATTTCCTGAAAGCAAAAAAATAGATTGCAGCGGCGCCCCTTTTGATCATATGCACTTCCGTTTAGTACTGTATGTCGGCCTTCTTCATGACAGCCGCCAAGGACGCATCGTCCAGCAACGTAGAGGCCCTACAGCCGAAAAAAAAATTGAAGGACGGAATGTCTGCACTTGCCAATTCTACGAAATTGTCTGTCTTCCTTGCAGCCACTACTCTGGTAAGTTGAGAAAGCGTGACACAATGTCAAGCAATTACCAAAAAAAACGTCCAACATTAAAAATAGCCACAGCTTGCACAACGCTTTTTGAAGGTTCTCCGCCACTTCTTCCATCGCTTTGTGCCTCCGGTTTTTGTCATTCTGAACTGCCATGCCTCCGGTAGGAACTGCAAATCCGTTTTCTCGGCGCGAAATAGGAAATTCCGAAGAAAGTACACATTCTGTTACTACTAACAAGGTACAACGAAAAAGACGCACGCTGCTGCTTTTGGAAACCTCCAACTTGAAGGCCTTGCGGGTAACTCACGTCCATATTACCTAATCACCATCGCAGTCCCGTAGTCTAGATTACTGCAGCGCCTGAGCTTCCTTCCCGTACTGGAAGACAACAACGCATGTTCATAGCCTTCGCCAACGAAGCATACCTCAAATAGGTGATTTCAGAACATGCTCTCCGTTCATGTCTTCGCGAATGCCTTGCATTGTCCATGAAAAAGGATGCCGCACCGCATTGACGGTGCACTCCTGCCTTTCATTATAGCGGATGCAAGCATGCATTTAATGACATTGTTCTATCATTATTTCTATTACGAACGATGAACCCATGCAATCACTGCTTCCTCATTTAAGCTCTTCACAGGGATTGTTGTTTATCTTCACTCCTTCTACTCTTTGACTTCCACTCAGTATGGCAATTTGTACTATTCCATGTCGTGCTCATCACTTTTGTCACAATGAACCTATTCAAGTTTGTCAGTTCAATACTATATATACAGCGTTCCTATTTTTTGAATACTTTACCGCTCACTACCAATTGTAATGACAAAGGGTAGCTCTTGCACATGCTATACATACTTCAGACTCATGAATGTTTTCTGAGTAAGCCTTTGCCATCTTGAAGCAGAGTGCATTAGGGTTACCTCAATCCCTAAAACTCTGTCAGCATTCTGTTCTCCTGAATCGTCGAAATCAATGCACACCAACTTCGGTGACTGTATTTTCCTCTGTGTCCATGGCTAGGCATTGTGAAAATTGCTTTTCCTAAATTCCTCTTCTCCCATGTATTGTCTTCAGGTGCTCCTGAGATCCGAGAGCTCCGAACTGCACTTCCCGGCTTCGGTCCACTTCTCGACAGCTGTTGATTACCTCTTTGCCACAACGGTGGGCGTGTACTGCATGATCCAGCCCCTCGTCATTCTTGGTCAGTGCACATCTTTTCTTTCTTCGATTATGTTGGACCCTATGACAATTGTGACAGGTTCTGTCCTCTCTTCCGCCTTCATCCTACTTCTGTGATAGTAGGTCATTGGTCCATGTCCTCATCTGTACACCTTCCCCATTTCAACGCACAAGCATGTACGTTTACGCTGCACTTCTTCTTATTCCACATCATTCCAAGTATGGCAGTAGTCAATATTGTTGCGCTTCCATATGAACTTAGTGCCGACTACAATTTGCCGTAATGTACATGTGCAATGGACCTACAAATTCGTTGTTCCGAACTACATGCTTGGTTTCCTAGGGAAATAATTGTGGCGCAATATTTGTATACTTGCTTGATTTGAACCCCTGTACAAATTCAGTAGGAAATGTTTGAGCAAGGCAAGCACGAACCAAGTGGCCCACCCTCATAGTTCATTGGCTATGTCTTCTTCTGCATGCAGCACTTCAATTAGAAAGTACGTGTGCACCTTACTATGGATGTCATACAAGAACACCACTACACCGTCTATTGTAGCCATTTCTGTTGTAAATGTTTATAGTTGTATATGGAAGTCTTATGCGTTGTCGTTCCTTAGTTCTGTTGAAGTGAATGCAGAAGTGCCTCTTCATTCACGCATCGGTCGTTGTCGTTCCACTTTCTGAAATCGTAGCAACGTTCAAACTATGCTTTGAAGTATTTCACAAGACTAGGGCACTGATTCTAATGCCTCCGGACCAGGGTTGTTCGCTGCGACAGCACAACACCGCGACAGACAGACGTCGCGCGACGTCTAGTAGAGCCCGCGCGACGTCACGAAAAGTCAAATTTACCTTTGACTTTACAGGAAATTACCCCCCTCCAGGTGGATGCCACATGGCATCTACTTGGCAAACTGGAGGGCGCGTACGGGTAGGAGAGTGCGGGTAGGGGCGACTGCGGGTGGGCGACTACGGGTGGGCGAGGGTGACTGCGGGTGGGCGACTGCGGATTTCTGAGGGAGACCGCGGGTGGGCAACTGCGGATTTGGCAGGGAGACCGCGGGTTCAGGAAGTGTTCTTGGGTGGGCGACCGCGGGTGCGCAAAAGGTACCTAGACCCGGTGGTGGACCCGAAGTCGCCCAATTTGGACCCGCTGTCGCCCACGTTGGACCCGCAGTCGCCCTACCCAGACCCGCAGTCGCTGGATACGCAGTTGCCCTATCCGTACTCGCCCCCCTAGACCGAAGTCACTCGCCCTATATAGCCAGTAGCCCATCATCATGCTATCACCTTCATTTTCCATTGAGGCTTTCTGTCTTGCAACCTTTGTTGGCTGCATGCGTGACCCTTTTGGATAATATACACTACAAAAAAACAGTGTAATATATGACTGCGATATATGACTGCAAACTAGTCATTCCGGACAAAAATGACTGGAAAACAACTTGGGGCCCTGGAGTCATTGTGGACCAGTCACGGTTAATGACTGCGCCATTTGTATTAGCACCATCTACTGTGGACTTGGATGAAGATTGGATGACAGGGTTTGAAAGTTTTCTGGGAATTTGGTTTAGGGGTCGGACAGCTGACCAACTCCATTTACATTTTTGTGACGTGGACGGCCATGTCAGCCGATTTCGTAGTCATTCTGTAGTTGCGATGCAGTCCCACGACTGCTGAGGTGGACGTCCACGTCAGCAAATTCCAGAGTCATTTACAAGTCATTATGAAGTCACGTTCATGTTGACGTGGACGTCCACGTCACAGAATTTTACAGTCATTCTTCAGTCGCAATACAGGTCGAGTGTACAGTGAGGTACTAAAAATTATGAGTCATTCTTCAGTCGGGATGGAGTTGGGTTTAGGTTTACGGTGATTGTCAGCTTTTGCAACTTCCCAGTCATTCTGTAGATGTGGATTAGTCATTTTTGTAATGGTATTGATGGCTGTGTGAAGTCATTCATGCGTTCTAATTTTGATATCAGCAAGCAATGTGGGATGCACTTCACAAGTCATTCATAAGTCTGACCGAGGTCTTACGGGAGTTGTGCTACAGTAGCGACATAAAAGTTAGGCGGGGGTAAGTGGCCATGTAGTCATTAGGGAGATGGGTCCCTGTCACGTGCATTTTTTGGTTCAGAGGACATATTTTTAGTATAGAGGATTCATCAAGCTATATCAAGGAAGAAGGTAGGACAATACAAGGACGCACTTTAGAAATCACTAAGAAACATAGAAGACAGTCATTCAGTCTAACATGTCTGAGGCAACATCAGAATGGATTCATAGGCTAAGATTTATATTCCAAACATTGCAAAATGAAAGGTGGTTCCTGAGGTAGGACAAGCCTTCACTGTCGTTGAGCTTCCTTATTTACAATAGCATAGTCATCATGCAAGAGTCCCAACAATGCCATCTAATTGACCAAGCCCACGTTAAAGTGTAAGCTTCAAGTATTTCTGGTCCCATATTGTGGAGGTCCCCTTCACATCTTCCATCTTCTCTTGGTCAGCCGCGTCGTTGGGATACATCAGCGGCACCTCGGAGTGGAAAACCTCCTTGATGTCTACTTTGAACCATGTCTCAGGAATCTCCATGAAATGGAACTTGTGCTTCCCTGGGATACCGCTAATCTTGCCCACTGCTGCTCTTTGCCTTGTTGCTCGTGGGTTTATGAGGAAAACCTCGTCTCCAAGCCGATACTGCAAAGAAGGGTTTAGGTAAGCTAATACAAGGGTGAGGTTAGAAGGTTTATTGTTAGGGCACACACATCCCGCATACTTACCTACTTCTCCGTGACTTCCACGTGACTGACATATAACACACATTCCACTATTCAATGACTTGGATGTCTGTCGTAACTAAAACTTTACTGCCACGCAACTTCGACCCCAAAGGTATAACATGCCCGCACACAGGAATTGAACAACAGGTTTAGGGTAAGGGTGGAGCACGAAATGTGCTAAGGTGTGCTCTTACTGTATTCGACTAAGGCATTGCCTACCTAGGCCTGTGTGTGGGAAAGGTACACCCAATAATACACCTAAATCGTGATAGACAATTTAGAAGGCCAGTCAACAGATAACCGTCAATGTCGCGGGATTATGGCCATTGCCGAAACGCATACAAAGGATAACAAAAGCAGAGTTCAAGAGACGAAATATTGGAGTGTCGTAAGATGATTCTACTTCAGACGGTATAGAGCGAATGTTAAAGGGTCGAAGATGACCACGAGTTCTGCTTGGCAGGTTGAAGGGGCGTACAATCACTAGAACCTAACTTCCAAACGACTGAAGTATGACACATATGTGACTACAACAATACTAAAGGCAACATGAATTTCCATTTCCATAATCCAGTAACTTAGGAATGACTGGAAAACAACTTCTCGGGACTTGAAAATGACTTAGCCAAGCCATGAAGGAAATGCACATTAGAATTTGTAGTGACCATACCTTCTTCGTTGATTGTCCGGAATTTTTTTTCGAGACTGCGGCTGCCGGCTTGGTCTTCACCTCCCGCTTCTGTCCCTTTACCTACACATGCATGCGCGAGATAATTAGAAACACAGATCAAAGGAAGGTGAGGGGACGCCTTCATAGGTGCAACCGTGTAGTTTGTGAGTCCCCTCACCTTCCACAATGTCCAGAAATTCATATGCATGTCCGGCTTGGCGTCTTTGTATCATTTGTAACATGGATTCATTGACTAATTCGGGAAATTTAAATCAGAAACCAACCACGTCCGGGCATGAATGAAAAGCCTCCAACAGCGGCCACAGATACCGTTTCAGATACTCCTTATCATCTGTCAATTTAGAAATCCATTTCACGTAGAAAGGGGTAGTGATGATGACATTAGCGTCAGGGTTGCAGTCAACTCTACTTGGCTTACTATCTACAATCAATGTGTTTGCAGCACAAAAACAAGGCCACATTGCATACACTAATTCCAACTGTTTACCCTGCCCAGTTGGGCAACCATTTCCAACGTCTGCAGCTTCCGAGTCTTTGGCAGACCATGCAAATAATGGGACTGCATTGATACCCTTCAATCCCCCAAGGAGCGTTGGCAACACGTCATCCATGTGTAATGCACTGCCACTTCCCCAGAAATCGACTGAAAAGGATGCAAAGCAGCGTTGAAGAAAGGATTTCACCCATGGACGGAAAACCACTCTCCTCTGACCGGTCTTTGTGCTACTACGGATCGCAGGGTTCGGGTTTCTCTCACACAGCTTGCTGCAGTCTAATAAGGTTCCATGCACATTGAAAACAATTAATTTACACTCCCCGTCACCCCTAAACCCAATTTCAGGCCAAGAAGCACCGAAAGGTCTCACCTCACTCGGCGTACGTTGAAGAACGCCGGGAAGGGAAAATACCTTCGCTGGTGAAGTAGGGGTTTTCTTGGAATTCCGCTGCAACTGCGAAGGTGCAGTTGCAACTTCTTGTCCTGCCTTGCCAGCGTCGGCTGCTGAGTCCACGTCGTCTGTGTTCACAGGGCTCTTCTTCACTACAGGGTCAGGTTCCCCTCTGCACGACAACTCCTCGCCGTTGTCGCCAAGACAGTAAGGACCACCGCTGTCGGGCGTGGGCGGGTCACATTCTGGTGAGACACCAGCTTCATCAACCTTGGCGTCTTCGTTTGGTGTGGGGTTTGTACTCTTCTCTCGCTCTTCAGCCACTCCCTCCTTTCCTTTCAACGCCATTGTGTCTTCATTGGCCGTCTGAGTTTCTGCAATTGCTGGGTCTTCCTGCAGCACTCCAGCCTTCTCTGAGGTCTCTAGGGCACCCTCGATGGGGGGCTGGACAAGTAACTCGACTTTAGACTCCCGTTCCATCTCAATTACAGGCCGCGTGGCCACCTTGGACTCCGGTGCTGAAGTTGCAACACGCATGTGTGTTGCCGGTCTGGCAGTTAGATCTGACCGTGAATCCGATAGGGTAATGTCTGCCGGACTTGCTGTGACCTTGGAATGGTGCTTCTGTCTTGCTCCACCACTGGGACGTTTCTTCTCTTTCATGGATGGATGCCGAGGACGGGACCCTTGGTTTTCCAACGCAGATTGCGTAAAGGAGGGGCTACCATATTCTATGCGTTCACGGGAGCCAATGAAGCTCTGAAACATGGAGCGCAATTCATCAATTGCTGTGTTCTGCGCTGCTGAGTTGGCAAGGAACTGCCCAACCTTGACATCCACATCCTTCTTCCAAGTTTCCATGGCTTCCCAACGAGCTGACTCCCCTGCTTCTACGATCTATTCACACGCACCGAAGACAACGACAGAAGTCATTGAAAAGTTACGAAGAAGTCATACAGTTTGACTTCGACTCTTGCGGAACTCTTGAATGACTGAGACTTGCCAGCGTGACTGAAAACCGACTTCGTCGCGACTACAATGTCACTACAGTGCGACTTCAAAAAAGGGAGTTCAACAACTACATCGATTCCTCAGTTACATGACGACAACCAAACTTTGCCTTCAAGTCTCATGACTCTCTATCCAATATGAATTACTTCCTTACGCATACACGCACGTACGCACAAGCTCCACGAGGACCAAACATTGACATGAAGGTAGCTGTGCACACCATCTCAAAAACACCAAAATTCAAACAGATAGCCAATACTTTGGCCACTACAATATGATGTATCAAACTTCTTCCTCAGTGCTTTACAGTGGGAGCTCGCCTGCAATCACTCATTGGTCAAGTATACCTAACTTTGGAACAATTTCTAAGAGTACCTCAGTCACTTAGGCTGATGTTGAAGGAAGATGAACAAACGATAGTACAAGGAAAAAAAATAGAGAAAGGTAAATTGTGAATTACATGGCTTGTAGCTTCGGTCTGTGCACTTGGCAAACTGCCTTGGCCTCCATCCATGACGCCTGGGCGATTTTCCATGCCCTGTCTCTAATAAGGGAGCCATAAGAATGAATTCATCAGCGGCGTGGATTAGAATTTTGGCATGTTCAGTTGTACACACATCCTCACACCAAATATGACGGTAGCAATTACGGGATTCATTAACTGAATATAGACTTACCTGAGATTAATATAGACTTACCTGCAAGGCTTCTTTCCCAGCCTTCCCTCTCCTTCCTACAAATGTGGCATTCTTCACGTTAGACCGCGCTATGGACATCTTCCGTGCCTTGATCTTCTGTGCGTCCGTGTTCTAGTACTGCTTCAATCGATCCCACTTTGGTTTGTCCACATGAAGAGGAGGACTGTCGATGCCTTTTAAGTACCTGCATTTCAAGCGGGATCTTTCTGACTTTAGGAAACGGGTGACGACCACTCGAAATCCAGTCATACTTAGGGGAGAACCCAAGTATTCGAACTCTGCGTCCAAAGCAACTCGGAGTTTCTTCAACTTGTGAGGCTCGTGCTTGGACCACTCCACAATGCTCATGTCCAAGCACTTGGGAACCAGATCACGCAGTGCTTCGTCCCAAGCATTTTTGCCTTCGCAGGTGCAGTCAACTTCTCCACTTGGTAGTACCATCACCCGGTTTGGCTTTGCTCCCGCAGTAGCCCGTTGCGCCCGCGCCATGTCATAACTGGTTCTCCTCTTGCGCCTGAGGAAGCGGTCGTCACTGTCTTGTGATGCAACAGGTGCACATGGCCCTGGCAAACCTAAGGGTGCGCCTGTCCATGCATTTTGGAATGTTGGAGGTTGACCTACGGCCCAATGATTGGATACGGGAGCCTGGTTTTGGATGTAGTGCCCTGGGACCCAAAGACAGTTCGATGGGCCATAGGAATTTGGATCGGGGGTGGGATTTAGAAGTGGCGCAGCCTTCTGCGGCAATGTGTCCACCATTGGCTGTTTTCTTCTCTTCAAGCGGAGGTCTATAGGAGAGTCGTTGTCGTCAAGGTACAGGTCCTCTTCCACGACCTGTTTTCTTCTCCTGTTCCTCTTGTCAATGAGGGGCTCCTCCTCGTCCCGGGCTAGGTCGTCTTCAGACGAGTCGAAGGTATCCTAGCGCAATTCTGCAAAGTAGCAGTGCCCACAAGTCACTCATCAGTCCAAATCAGTGTTTTCGGAAAGTATGCTGATGCACTCTAAATTGGCAGGGAGTAATTTTGAAATCAACCATGAATGACTGAGATGGAAAACTCAATTGCCTTAAAGACTACAACAACGCAAAACCCTAACCCCAACCAAAGAGTCAATAAGCAGGATCCAGCGATTACCTGCGGCTTTAGCCTCCTTGTCGGATTGCCACTCAACATGGGTACAAGCAATTGCAAGGTGCATCATACCTGTGGCGATGGCCTCGCCATCGGACTTCGTGGCATCCGACGAAGAGTCCCGTGCACTACTCATCGGATTGAAGTTTGGATCGGAGTCGCTGACCTGATTTTCCCTCCTCGTCCTCTTGCCTACCCGTCCTCGAAGGCCACGCAGCCTTCCACTCCTTCGTGGACCACAATCACAGCCCTTCACCGGCGCGCCAGATTTAGGAGGATTCTTCTTCGCTATGTCGTCATCCCTGCGCCGTGAACACCAGAAAGCCCTAAACCTTAACAAATGGGAGCTCAAGGAACATGCCTAATACGTCACAAAATCAGCAGAACCACCTAGGCAAGACAACAGCGCAATGGTGTGAAGCAAGAGAAACAATACAGTATGGCCCACAAACCCCTAGGGTCCACTTCTGAGGCAACGTGCAGAGACTGCGACCACGTGGCCACCAAGGTATTTATGGTGGCATCCCAATCACCCAAAAAACCCTGCAACTAGTCCGCGACTTCTTCATGACTACAAACAAGTTGCGTAGGAGTCGCAAGGCATGTAAAGCAACTTCCAATTAACTCAAAAATGACTTTGGAAGAACTGAAGGGACCTTCAATACCCTCAGCCACCGCGAGGGTTAACCAAAACCCTAGAGAGGCGTCGCCTGCTTACTTCGAAGACTGTGCAATTCTAAACTCAGAAGACAACGGTAATTCGCGATCAGTGCTCCTGACGCTCTGCCACAACCTGAGGACCGTAGAGAGGTCCTAAACCTCTAAATTTCAGACCTTCAAATACCCCATCACCTCTATCCTCCATAGTCAAAATTAATCCAAGGAATGCAATTGGAAGGCACGACAGGTACTCATGCTCATGGACGCAAGTGCTGTTGAAACTTACAACTCTTTTCTTGCCTCCACAACTGGAGCAAACAACTTCTGCACCTCAGCCACGTTCTTGTCACGTAGGAGCTCGTACTCTGATTTCTCCGGTTCAGCTTCCTCCATCGGGAAATCTTTGCCTGATAGGTCATCCATGATTGTCTTATGCGCACTTCTCTGGCTTGCTTCCCAAATATTGGTCGTGCGGAACCACTTCTAGAGACGGAGCAAGTCTGACTGTTTTGGATGTGTGCTTCCCGGCGCGCACCTCAAGCTTTTTCAAATTTCAGAGGATTTACGACCAGCGTCCAAGATAGGCAGACAAAGGCTAGCGTTGGAGCATTGAAGTATGGGCCAGCAAATGAGTTGCCCAAGTCGCGCAGGGGACTGTTACGCAGCCAGAGGAGAGCATCCACATGATGAGGTAGGCTCATTTTGGCGGCTCGTAATTAAGTTCTGAACCCAGCCATTAGTAGTTACTAAGCCTCGAAGTTCAACTTTGCAGGATCACTGCACTCAGTCATTCAGTGGTTTAAGTCGTGTGAAAACAAGGCTGCAGTTGTTGCTGCCAGTTGGGCAACCATTCCCACTGAATTACGTACTTGGCCAAACGAAGACGTGAAATAAGAAATGGGAACATTCATGTACCACGTTTTAGCTGGAGGTAGATTTTTCACGAGAGGCATGCAATGTGGAAGAACATTGACGATTCAGAAGATTTCGCCACCCTAATTCACTTAGCATGCATTTTGCAGAGCAAGTACTAGTACATGTAAAGGAGTTTCTTACAAATTTTGAACACCCAAGGAGAAGTTGTGTACTACGAGTTTTATGCAAAGGTAAGGTACAATCTCACTTCCTGGTTGGTGAAATGTACTAGTGGAAGAGTTTTTTGTTGCTTTGATTTTCTGGAGTGGGTGGGCAATGGAACCCTAGAAACTTTCGTGAGCATTCTTACATCCTGAAATGATGTAGGCTAGAAGAATGACTTCAAGGTGACTTCTTGTGCACTTTTGAGTCACCAAGAACTTGCGAATTAGTTATTTGTTAGTCATAATGAAGATGCAGTTGTCATTCTTAACTTACATATGACTTACGTATGACATCTTCCCGCCAAGTGTCATTAAGTACCAGTGCATTATACTAAAGTCCGGACACATCCGCGTGTCTAGATTCTGGTGTACTTACCATGTCACTTAGAGAAACAAATGTGATTTAGATGTTGCATTGGACCATCGCCTTCTACTGTACACTGAAGTGTTTCATTTAAAAGTCTGGACATGCAGTAACCTTTATGAGATGTTCCCATTGTGGTTCGTCGCCATTATTACTTGGAACCCTCACATTTTTAAGATTCAATACGTTTCTAAAATAAATAACATGAGTTCCTTTGGAATTTTGTTCTCATGTACTGATGTACATGGCCTATCGTTGCTAATGATCGTGATCATTTCGCTAACATGTGCTAGTCACTTACAAGTCACATTTTGTCATTTTCCAGTTATTCAGAAGTTGAGTAAGTCATTTTGAAGTTATTCAGAAGTTGACTAAGTCATTTTCTAGTTAGTCTGCAGTTACAGAAGCCATTTATCAGTCATTACCCACTGTACACAAGTACATTCAACCAAATCATTGTCCGTGACATTGGGTCATTTGCAGCGGTGGCTAACGTCACTCAGCTTCCGGGATCACATACGACATGATACCCACCAGAGTACCCCTATCGGATACTCGCAGGCAGCAACTACGAGATGACCGTCTTTGGCTTAGAGAATTGCAGAGGGCCAGGGAGTATAATGTCAACAAATTACATTGCCCGTGCACCAACTGCCGAGGTCGTAAGAGACTTTTCATACGAAATGTACGGCAGCACCTCATCCGCAACGGCCGAGATCCACAGTCGAGGATTTGGAGAGGCCCAGGTGCACGAGACTCCTCAGACGAGGAATGGGACCAACAATTTTGGAGACCGGTCGTAGTGGAGCCGGAGGAATTGGATGCCACAATTGATACTCGTGGGATGGTCGACCAAACACTACACCCAGAAGAAGTTCAAACATGTTCAGCAGAGAGAGTTCAGGAGGAAGTCATGGACGCTTTTGCCACAGCAGACTCTATTCATGCAGAGTTCATGGAAGTGGACGGTGGTTATGCTGCAGAGGGTGAAGAATGTCGTGACGACCAGCTGGCTCCCGACATGGGCCCGGATAGGGGCGATGTTGATCCCAATTTTGATGGGAGGGCATTGGAGGAGTCGTTGGAGCATTTGTATGCTGGAGCTCGGTCCAGCAAGCTTGCGGCCACAGTGTTACTAATGAACTTGTGCACCGTGCACGGTGTTAGCAATCAGTGCGCGAACGAACTCTTCAGCATTTTGCATTCCCATCTCTTGCCGAAGAACAATACGTTGCCTCGAACCCACCATGCAACGAAGACACTTACCGGCAAGTTGGGTTTGACATACAACACCATCCATGCATGCGAGCGCGGTTGTGTGCTTTTTCGTGGATCCCATGCAGATGCCCTTTGTTGCCCTAAGTGTGGTGGTCGTAGATACCGAGATCCAGATCGCCGTCGGTTTCCAGTGAAGGTCCTCTGTCACTTTCCGATTATCCCACAACTCCAGCGAATGTTCATGAGTCCAGCTATTTCCAAGTTGATGGTGTGGCATGCAGACAATCGGAGCAACAAAGAAGGAGGGGATGGCTTAGTTAGACACCCTTGCGATTCCAAAGCATGGCAACATTTTGACGAGAATGTGGATCCTTCCTTTTCAAGTGATCCACGAAACACTCACTTTGCCTTGGCAGCAGACGGAGTGAATCCTTTCAAACAAAACCGGTCATCATGGTCAACATGGCCCGTTGTGTTGTTGAATTATAACCTTCCACCGTGGTTGAGCACGAAGAAGTTTTTCATTATGTTGGCCCTTCTGATTCCAGGGAGAGAGTCCGTCACAGGTGAAGTCTTTGACGTATATTTATCGCCTCTCGTGGATGAATTGCTGGAATTGTGGGCCGGGGTTCCAGCATATGATGTATCAAAAGATGCAGGATCAAGGTCTTTCCAATTGAGGGCCATGTTGTTATGGACTATCCACGACTTTCCCGGGTATGGCACAGTAGGAGGCTTCTCTCATCAAGGGTATGCAGCATGTCCATGGTGTGGCGTGGATTTGGGTGCTGAGCATTCAACAGAGCTTGGTAAGCAGATTTATGGTGGTACTCGGCGATGGCTCCTTGAAAATCATCCCTATAGATCAGAAGAAATGAAGGACCATTTCAACGGATCAATTGAAACCCGCCCCAAACCACGCACGGTGACAGTAGAGGAGCAAATTCAGCATGCCCTAGAGTGCGAGGCGTGGAAAGCAGCAGGAAATAGAGATGGTGCTGCAGGGGACCCCTCCAAAATATATGGCTTGAAACGACTGAGCATCCTTTTCCGCTTGCCGTATTGGAAGGTGAGTATCAATGGTCGGCAACACCGCCATGAAAAATGACTTTCCTGTGACTAATAGGTGACTAAGATGCAACTTGTGAGTACTGAGGAAGTCATTTTTTAGTATTAGTCCAGTTGAAGTCATGATTAATGACTAACGTCTGACTAGTATATGACATAGTTCCCAATGTTTGACCATGAGACATGCGTGCGATGTGAGAACTGCCAGGATCTCCTCATTCGGTACACGCTGGACGTCATGCATTGCGAATTGAATCTCGCAAAGAATTTTCTAAAAACTATAACAGGGAAGAAAGACACAGTCAAAGTCAGAAGAGACATGCAGAGGCACAATGTTAGGAAGCACTTGTGGCTCACCCCACACCCCCGAAAGGCAGGGAAGATGGTGAAACCGCGTGCTTCGTATGTGTTGTCCGAAGAGGAGTTTGAAAAATTTGCTAAGTGCATAGAGTCCTTGAAGACACCTTCCGGCTATTCTTCTGACCTGGGGAAGTGCATCCGGAAGAAGAACTTTGGAGGATTGAAGTCCCACGATTACCACGTCTTAATGCAACAGGTAATGCCACTTGCGCTTCGCGGCTTGATGCAACCGGGTCCTCGCATGGCTATCATGAGAATGTGCAGGGTATTCAGACGCTTGTGCACGAAGGTGTACAATCCAGCGGAATTTCAATCACTAGAAGCAGATGTGGCGGAAAGTATGGCGTTGTTGGAAATAGAATTTCCACCATCGTTTTTTGACGTAATGACACATCTTCCCTACCATCTTGCAAAAGAGTTGGACTTGTGTGGATCGGTTAGTGCGAGGTGGATGTATCCAGTGGAACGATACATGAAGGTGTTGAAGAACCATGTCCGAAATTTGGCCCGCCCAGAGGCTTGCATGGCAGAGGGCTACTTGAAGGACGAATGCCTTGGATTCATTACTGAATACCTCCACAGATTTGAGGAGACTCAACGGCGTATATGGGATGAAGATGAAGAGTATGGAGATGCGGAGGAGGTTTTACAAGGAGCGGGCTGGCCATATATCATGAGCCCAGAGCTGAGAGACATAGCCCACCAGTATGTGCTATCCAATTCAACTGCTATGCAAGATTTGGTGACGTAAGTACTTTCCAAAATTTGTGTATGCAATGCCCAGCTCAATCCAGTGTTGTTTCGTAAACAGAGTTGTACTCTTTGTGGATTCCATGCACATGCTAGTTCCAAAGTTGTTCATTAGATGTTTTGAAGTCATTTGGAAGTTGCCCGCTCTCTTTCCGTGACTTAGAAATGACTTGGTGGTGACTAGCTGCAGTGAGGAGAGAGTCAGAGAATGATCTGGAACCACCTCATGAATCTGGGGTTCGCCAGCCAAATGGGACGGCATTATGATTTGTTGTTGGATTGAAGTTTGTTTCTGATAATATCATTGTGACTCTTACGCTGTAGGTCATGGAGGGCAGAATCCGTCACAAATCCAGAAATAGGCACTTTGTCAGAGTGGATTCAACGCACGATGCAAGATGCTGACTTAGATTTGAGGAACCAAATAGACATGGACGGATTTCTTCTAAGCCAGAAGCCTGCACAGAGAGCCACTCGGTACACACGCGTCACTGCGTTTGGTAAGCACTTCAGAGTAGAAGATGAAAGTACGTCGCATTTTGTGAGCTACAACAGTGGTGTAGCTTCTGTTTTTCAGGAACCATCATCCCACATTGAGGATTCATCTGTGAACTACGTGGGGGTCCTTAAGGACATTCTAGAGCTAGATTATGGTGCACTGAGTATGCGCATTATTCTATTGCGCTGCGAGTGGGTGAAAACCCAAGACAATCGAGGGAATGACACATACACCAGAGACGAGTCCGGCTTCCTTGTGGTGAACTTTCGGCATAAACTACCTCGCATGCAAGATCCCTTCATTTTTCCAAGCCAAGCAACGCAGGTATTCTTTTCAGATGTTCCCGAACGACCCAGCTGGAAAGTAGTCTTATGCAAAGAAGCCAGAGCACGCCGTGAAGTCGTGGACACATCGGATGCATTCATCAGCACCAACATAGAGAGCAACGGACTAAGAGCTCCCCATAGGTTACCAGTTCCAGCACAGATGGTTAATCTAATCGGGGCCATCGAATTGACGGAGGAAGAGAATTTATTAGCACAAGAAGGGTATTAGTGTGTGAGGGCGCAAATTATGCAGTCACTAAGAAGTGATATCATAGTCGCGGCGTAGTCACTGCGAGTCATTCAGAAGTGATAGCGTAGAGGGTGCGTAGTCACTACTAATCATTCAGAAGTGATAGCTCCAAGGTAATGCACCTAGGTTTTCAAGTCCAAGTTGATCTGACAACCATTTTCATGCATTTGAAAGATGCGCAGCTTGTATATGTCTTTCATTAATTTTAGCTTAGCTCATTTCTGGCAGAGGATGCATGAAAGTGTTAGTGAAAGAATCATTAGTCCGTCGATGACACTAATGTGTATCGTGTGACCATACACAAGACATTGGAAGGAAATTTGACCACCAAGCCTATCAATGGTTCCATTTTTATTTTCAACCCAAGGACTGGATCAGACAGCTGTTATTCAAGGTCATTCACACTACCTAGGTTTAGTCTGCAGAAGAAGTATCTCTATTTCCCAGAAAAAGTCATTTAGCAGTTGCGCTGAAGTTACTGTCAGTTGTCAGATGCAGTCGCTTCCCAACATACCTTTCTGGCAATTGACCCGGGCAGCGCATTGCCCTGCCCGCACTTTTTCCAAAACAACGTTCTACACCCTAAACCACCCTAAAGTCGTAACAAAGTTGTTCACAAGTCATTTGAAGTCACAAAGAAGTATAGTACCATAGTCGTTAATGACTTTAGCGTTACTTCAGATTCCTCACAGACTTCTTTGCGTCATTTCCAACGAATGTGACCCATTCAGGTCATCCTCTATCAAAAGTTCATCCCGCAGTCGTGATAAATGACTTCAGAATGACTCGCACACTGTGGAGATTGCGACTACGGTGCAATTACAAAGGATCTAGTCATTTTCTAGTGAAACCGGACAAGGAGTCATTCTCTGGAGTCATAGATACCCCTGTTTTTTTGTAGTGATATATACTATTTTTTGCTATCATTTGGTTCTTAGAATTTTGCGACGTCCGCAAATCTCATGGCAACTGGAGGTAGCAGTGATGGGTCCCTTCCGGGTTTTTCCACTGTACGCACTCCTGGTGCAATTAGGAAGGCTGCCAAAGACAAGACTAGAAAAAGGAGGGGTAACATTCACAAGAAGCGATGGCATGTGTTGAACAATGATAACCACCTAGCTTTCAAAGAGTGGAACGAGGAGCCAGAGCCTTGGAGTATGCAGGTGTGCGAAGACTACATTGAATGGTGTCACATCGGGAAGTTCTTTCCGGCATGGCGCCATCATCACAACCGACACAATAACAAGGCAAATTTGAAGTATTGTGAAAATCCAGCTTTCATACGAAGGTGTTTAGAATTGTGGCAGGTCCTCTACAAAACCCCTTTTGTAGATAGGAATGAGGCCCCTTTGTTCATTGCTAGAGGTGCCTATGCTGAGGTCGCCTTGAACAAACAAGTTGACTGGACCACGATCAAAGAAAGTACCTACGTGGAGCGTCCAGAAGTTGGAATAATTCCAAGAGGGGTTCTCAAATTTCCGGAGGGTGGACTTGGGCCTTTTCGAAGTGATCCACAAAACAAAGAAACTCAAGAGGTGGACACGGAAGAATCAGAAGAGGATAATGATTCAGATGGCACACGAATTCCTAAGCTTGTACGAGTGAAGGAGCAGATTATCACCCCCGTCCAAGTTCCAGTTCCAGTTCCAGTTCCAGTTCCAGATCCAAATGTTCAAGCCGCTTCATCATCGCGGGGAAAGAAGATGAAACATCCTGCCAAGGTGCGACAGTCCACCACGAAAATTAGATTGGCATTAGCCTCAACCACAATTGTGACTCCAATCTTGCCACCACAAGACGCCAGCAACGTCTTCGACTTTGCTTTAAGTGACGACTCACCCGTATGTGCCACAAGTCACATTCCCATTCCACAGTTTGAATTTGATGTTGTTCACAATGCGATGACGTTGGCGAAGGCTCTCGACCTCTTGAAGACCAAGGATGCACAAATTGCAACCTTAGAAGGTGATGTGAAGAAATGGCGGTCTACATGTGAACAAAAAAATGCTCTCATTTCTCAACAATCCAAAGAATTACAAGGCCTTCGAGAAAAAGAGCGTCAGACTTTCACATTGTCGGACATGGACGAAACCTTTGTTGAGCAGGATCCACATCACTTGGACAAGCTTGTTGGGGACCTCACCAGCGATGTCATTCACCTTTCTCCCCCTGCCAAGCGTACGAAGCTTTCTTCAATTCTTCCAATGGCACCACTTCCGTTCGTCTCAAGAGATTCTAGCAATCCGCACGTTGATGGTTTGCAAGGGACTCAGGATTCACTTTCGTTTCCTGCCATTCCACATCTACAATCATCAAAGGAACTTGATTTGGCTGAGGAAAATAGAATGCTTCGAGAGAAGTTGACAGTGTTGGCAGCGACATACTATCATTGGAAGGTCGCGTGCATTCTCTTCGTGGATCGATCTCAACAAGTTGCGAAAGAGCTAGACAAAGTTTCGAAGAACTTTGTAGCAAATGCCCCTAAACGAGAGAATGGATTGACATCATGGGCATTGATGGAGGACATGTTTCCGGATAACATGTCCATGCTTGACGTGGCGGAAAAAAATGTCATAGACTGGGCACAAAATGGTTGGGACCATGGAAATCAGATGTCTAGTCACTTCAACGAAAAAGACCAAAGTCTATTGTGGCCAAAGCCAGCTCATTTCGTCTTGGATCATACCAAATGCCCCATATGTCTAGAACAATTTGGGCCAGAAGGAGGATGGGCACTTGGATCATGTACACATGTGTACCATCCTTAGTGTCTCATCACTCAATGTCTGATTAGACGACGATGTGTGATTTGTGCAGCACCATTCCATGATCGCTTGTATACCATGTTCAACTTGATGACTTACATGCCACCTTCTTGGGAACACAATAGAGACACGACGGCAGAGACACGATTTTGGGGACGAGACTTGCTTTGGAGTTGGCGAGAAGGCCTACATGATCAAGAAATGGGAGCTGCTGCCTCACAATTGAATTGGGAAACGGACCCGCGTGAAATTCTAAGAGTGGCATTCAACCTTATGGGAAAAGGAGCTCACAATGCAGGGAAGAGGGCGGTTTTTTTTCAATGCCTTGGTGGATATTTTGATAAGACATCCCAAACCTTCAAGTGGGGTGCTCATCTGGAAGGACACCGTTGGAATTTTGAAGGTGAACAAGGGGCTAATCGTGATGAAAATGCCACTCCAAAAGACTTGAATAGTATGGCTTACCTCGACTCAACATACGGGCCTTATTATCAAAGCCAAGCACTCGATTATCTATTGGAGTTACACTCCACAAACTAAAAGGACACTTGAAGCTCTCAAGAACTCCAATGTCTTGGAATCTATTTTAGAAGCAGATGGACCTGCTTCAAGGACTCGTGCTAAGAAGAAACTCGTTGTTGGAGAGTCCAATGATTACGAACAAGGTGCAACGAGTGGTTCTCAGAACAATCCAATGGACTTGAACTAAATATTTCTATGAGATACTTACTTCAACGGTGGTTCTAGTTAATTGTAGTAGTATACAAGATGTAAGGCCCATAGTATAAGGGCCATAGTATATCCATACTCGCACAATGTAGTACTCTAGCAAAAGTTAGGGTTAAGATGTTGGCTTCTAAAACTATACCGCCTTGGCTGTGTATTGTACTACTATGCTTATGGACAACAACCTTCTATTGCTTTGGTTTTGAAGGTTTGGGCATACTTATACATTTGTAGCCTAAAATATAATTGGTGAAATGCAAATACATTTGTTGTAATGCCTCGCACAATGATTCCATACACGGTCCCCACAAAATTGCTATCTTCAAATCTTTTAATGAATTTTTTCCTTTTGGATTTTTTTCTCATACAACATGTTTTTGTTTACATGGAAAAATTTGATTCATTCCATTCAGATTTTTTATGAGAAAGTTATGGACCATTTTGTTTGGTGGGCAACTTGAGTCTACAGCTTCTTCTTTTAAAAGTTGCTTGTAGGATTTGTTTCTCCAGGCAATTTCTACAATCTAAAAAAAAATTAGGTCCGGTCACATAGTTAACTTCACTTGATAGCACACTCTCACCATTTTCATTTCATTTTAGAGATATTCATTATTTAAATTCTACAACTACATCTTACCTACTTCTACTCAACAATTTCTTAAAGTATCCAAAATTGTTTTTTTCCCACACATAACCATAGGATCTTACACCTTACTAGTATGAGAATGTGTGGAAAAAATTTCAGAATTTTTCATCTTACAGATTGCAACTTTGCAAGATATCCGCATTTAGAGTGAAAAAAACAATTTTTTCAGCACATTGCTGGACTACATTATTTGACTTTTAACATTTTTCACTTTAATTTCTTGCACTACAGAGTTTTGAGCTTTAAACAAATATAGTGGAGAATTGAGTTGAGAGTCTAAATAAAAAAAAGGTTTTCAAAAAAACTTAATTTTCATTCTTAAAAAACTTGTAGAATAGAAGTACATATGAGATTGAATGAAAATCTATTTTCTTTCTAAGATAGAATTAAAATGCACTAATCCCCACGGTCAAATTGTTGTTGCAAGCAAACTAAACCATGTCAAACTTCTTTTCTTGAACAATTGCCAAAATTGCGTTCCTAAATTAATCTTACAAGGTATTTTTCCCACCAGAAGCTCTAATTGCCCAATAAACAAGATTGTCCATAACTTTCTCATAAAATATCCAAATGAAATGAAAAAAAAGCTTTCCGGATAGACAAAATTATAATCTATGAGGGAAAAAAACTTAGAAAAATAAATTCAAATGCTTGTCACATTTTTTTGCTGCCCATTCTCCCTTGCTTTGGAGTTTGGACTATATGGGCATAACTTTTGTTCCCGGGCACCGATTGGAAAAAAAGTTATATTACCACAAAGGTAATCGTTTTTTCTATCTTCAAATAAAGTTTCAAAAATTCAGTCCCAAATTTCAGCCCGTAGGTACCATCTCTGACATCCATTCTTGCAAAGACACCAAATTCATAGCCCTCGTATTCAAAATATAATAAAAACATATGTACATTTCAAAAACAAAGGTGTGAATTTCTTTATTCCACAAAACCTTTGGAAAATCAAAAATTGGAAGGCCAAATTGTTTTTTTCTACCACACTAGATCCAACCACTAAGCATTTTTTTCACTATTCACAAAGTCACTTTCTTTGGGCTCCGGTCTCATTCTTTGAAGTTCCGCACGGGTGGCACCTATGCCTTCATAGGCCCACTTGCACCATTCCTTAAAATAAAGGATGTGGCGCTCCAAGTCCAATATGCCCTCGTGCAACAACTCTTGTTTTTTCTCCAGTAGCTTCACCAAATAAAAAAGCGTTGCTCTTTCTTCTGTATTGCTACCATAATCCGGAGCTAAAGCCAAGATGCCCTCTTTTTTGGCTTCTTTTAAGGCATCATCATAATATTCCATCTCTAGCTCACGTATTTGAAGATTCAAGCTTCTCCTTTCGCTTTGATGGGACCATTTATCACGTTGCAAAAGATCAAGTTTATTTTGAAGCACCGCTAAATCATCGGAAATGTGTGCTCACCCGTCTTCAATCTTCTTGAAATAATTTACTCTACTTTTGTTTAACTTAGAGTAAATCTTCTCATTTTCAGCAACGGCATTTTCAGTCGCCTCTAACTCCTTCTTCAACCCATCCACAATAGTTGGATTCACTGGAAGATGTTGTACCTTCTCTTTCAAATTCATAAGATCCGCTACTGTTGAAGTCAAAGCTGCTCGTGCACTTTCGATCTTAGTGCCCAACATCTCCAAATTGTCTTCCGAATCATTGTCACTACTTCCGCTAGACCCAATGTCTGCACCAGAACGGTCCACATTGATCGGTACATGAACATCTTCGCTTTGTTTTTGAATCTTGGACAATGATTGCGGCTCCTCAAGCTTCCTCTTTCCCTTCTTGTCAACTTGAACGTCCTCAGCCGCCTCTGGGTGTACATAAGATAATAGGAGCCACAAAAGGTGTCACACTTCCTTTTTTTGAGCTTTGATTGTGAATAATTTTAATTGATTCTTGGATATTTAAAAAAAAATTACACTAGTGTATTCAATATTGTATGTCAATTGTGAAACATGAATTACATCCATATATAGAAATGTGTATGTATTCAAAAAGGACAGAAATGTGGGTGTCACACTTTCTTTTTGTGCTAAATAGTGCTTAATTGGATGAATACTATGACGTTTTGGATGAATACGTGATTGGCGCCTTCACCTGGAAACACATCCCCGTTCATACTTTGTATTGACATTGTAGCCGTTTCTCTCTTCGCTGAGTCCTGGCGCTCTTTCCTTGTCGCCAAACTGTATGTTCAGGGTTTAGGGTTTCTCCTTGCGTTGAATCGTAGTGCTCTTCCCTTCTTAGCAAGTTCTGGAGAGCACGCTGTTAGAATTTGGGACTACTGTTGTTAAGGTAAGCCGCAACCACATTGAAGTGGAGGGTTTTGGAGATTAGAAAATCGCTGAAGCCCTGAAGGAATTTCAGCTGCGCGCAGTTTGGCGTGGAGAAGGGCTTCCTTACCGCAGTCGTTGAATGCCACCAACTCTTAGTGGTTGCCGCAACCACATTGAAGTGGAGCATTTGAGGGTGAACATCGGCTGCGGTTCAAGTTTGGGTTGTGCCTACAGAGGTGGTGACCATGAGAACTTGGATTTTCATGTACAACTGAATGGGAAGTGCGTTGTTGCAATAGGTTTGGTATCGGAGGTTGCGGTCTTCTCAAGATCGGACCAGATGCTTTAGGGTTTTGAACAAACGAAGACCCAGCATTCTCCAGGTACGACGGTACGTTCTTGGGTTTTGGTCATGGCGCTTGTTTGTTGTGCATCGCCATTGTTGCGCTACTGTCCAATACTTTCATTTTTGTGTAGTGCTCTTAGTACGATTTAAGGGCGGCAAAATCACTGCTTTATTTGAATCACTATTAGTTCTTTCTGCTGGTGCTAGTTGTAGGAAATGTTCTAGTCTTTGGGTTTAGGAGGGATTCGGGGTTTACAATTGTATGGTTTGGAAATTCAGACATGAATAGCTAACTTAAACAGTGCATTTCATAGTCTGTTCCAAACTCAAGGCTCTTGCGTGACACGTGATTTCTGTAGCTTTGTACCTTGGTTTTGGCACTATGTCTTCAGATGTACCTAGGGTATGCTCCGTGTCTTTCCAGGTGACTGGGAATGGAATTACTGATGTATGTCTTCCTCGGTGGGTGTATTTTCAGAACTGAACCTTCAGAATGGCTGAATTCCAAAATGGCCGGGGACCTGTAGAAGAAGACGCTTACCAGGCTTGGTCCGCAGAGAAGCGGAAGGCGTCTGCACGTGAGCGAACGTGGCGATGTCGGGCTAGAAGAAAGGCAGGTTTGGTCGAAAAAGAAGTAGCAATGACATCAAGAACTGAACAGGGAGAATTTGCGAGTTTTGAACATTGTGCCTCTAGGGCCAGTAGAATTAGCCAAGACATTGCCAGGGAGATTGCAGAGTTTGCTTATTCTCGCTTAGGAGAGTACGATGCTAACATTCAGCACCTTACTGTGCAGAAGTTTTTGGGTCACAGTTACATGAAAAACATGATTCCACCATTCCTAAGTAACTTGGAAACTATCAAATTGCAACACAGTGTTGTTTCTAGTGTAAGAGAAGGTATGAGAGAACATTTGGTTGGTGTGAAACCATCAAAGATTGTTATTGCTAAGGATATCTTGTGCACCTTTGCTTCATCTTCATTGGTTGGGAGTGGTAGAGGGTTGGCTGCTGTGTTGGGGGTAGACAGGAGAAACATATCAAAGGCACGGGGTAGACGGCTTGTTTTGGATGGTACTAAGGATGCTTTCTGGCTACATCATCGTAGACAAATTCGCAACGATTCGCTTGCACAGAATGTGAAGGCCGCAGTGGAGCAGTGGTGGGCTGATGAGACTACGGTGTCTCCAAATCGGAAGGATATAGTTAGTTTTCATGAAGGTCTAAGACAATGGATTTCGCATCCAACCCATTTCCTTCAGTGCTCACAGGTATGGCCTTATACTTAGGTGTATTTCTTGATGTTGTAATGCGATGCTCAATGCTGAGCTTAAGGGTGTTTTGTTGCTTGTGCTTAGGGTGCTTGTGCTTAGGGTGTACCCAGAAGCACCCAAATGCTTTTGTGGAGGTTGTGTTAAAGGTGTTGTGTTGCTTGTGCTTAGGGTGTTTAAACTATTTTCCTTGTTGTTGTTTGCAGCGAATGTTACCACGTGATAATGTTGTTGCTCTTCTGCTGAAGTGGTGTGCTTAGGGTACTGGGTTGCTGGTACTTAGGGTGCTTATGGTTAAATCCTGTTGCTTGTGCTTAGGGTGTTGGGTTACCTGTACTTAGGGTACTGGTTTACTTGTGCTTAGGGAGAAAGAGTGTTTCTTGTGCTTAGGGTGCTAGTTTGCTTGTGTTCATGATTAAAGCTTGTTGCTTGTGCTTAGGGTGTTGGGCTTTGGGTGCTTAGGGTGCTGGTTTGCTTGTGCTCAGGGTGCTTATGGTTAAAGCCTGTTGCTTGTGCTTAGGGTACTAGGTTGCTTGTACTTAGGTTGCTAGTTTGCTTGTGCTTAGGGTGCTTAGGATGAAAGACTGTTGTTTGTGCTTAGGGTGTTGGGTTGCTTTTGCTTAGGGCGCTAGTTTGCTTGTGTTTAGGGTGCTTAGGATGCTGGTTTGCTTTTGCTTAGGGTACTGGGTTGCTTGTACTTAGGTTGCTAGTTTGCTTGTGCTTAGGGTGCTTACCTGTACTTAGGGTACTGGTTTACTTGTGCTTAGGGAGAAAGAGTGTTTCTTGTGCTTAGGGTGCTAGTTTGCTTGTGTTCATGATTAAAGCTTGTTGCTTGTGCTTAGGGTGTTGGGCTTTGGGTGCTTAGGGTGCTGGTTTGCTTGTGCTCAGGGTGCTTATGGTTAAAGCCTGTTGCTTGTGCTTAGGGTACTAGGTTGCTTGTACTTAGGTTGCTAGTTTGCTTGTGCTTAGGGTGCTTAGGATGAAAGACTGTTGTTTGTGCTTAGGGTGTTGGGTTGCTTTTGCTTAGGGCGCTAGTTTGCTTGTGTTTAGGGTGCTTAGGGTGCTGGTTTGCTTTTGCTTAGGGTACTGGGTTGCTTGTACTTAGGTTGCTAGTTTGCTTGTGCTTAGGGTGCTTACCTGTACTTAGGGTACTGGTTTACTTGTGCTTAGGGAGAAAGAGTGTTTCTTGTGCTTAGGGTGCTAGTTTGCTTGTGTTCATGATTAAAGCTTGTTGCTTGTGCTTAGGGTGTTGGGCTTTGGGTGCTTAGGGTGCTGGTTTGCTTGTGCTCAGGGTGCTTATGGTTAAAGCCTGTTGCTTGTGCTTAGGGTACTAGGTTGCTTGTACTTAGGTTGCTAGTTTGCTTGTGCTTAGGGTGCTTAGGATGAAAGACTGTTGTTTGTGCTTAGGGTGTTGGGTTGCTTTTGCTTAGGGCGCTAGTTTGCTTGTGTTTAGGGTGCTTAGGGTGCTGGTTTGCTTTTGCTTAGGGTACTGGGTTGCTTGTACTTAGGTTGCTAGTTTGCTTGTGCTTAGGGTGCTTAGGATGAAAGATTGTTGTTTGTACTTAGGGTGCTAGGTTGCTTTTGCTTAGGGCACTAGTTTGCTTGTGTTTAGGGTGCTTAGGGTGCTGGTTTGTTTTTGCTTAGGGTGCTGGTTTGCTTGTGCTTAGGGTGCTTAGGGTGCTGGTTTGCTTTTGCTTAGGGTGCTGGATTGCTTGTACTTAGGTTGCTAGTTTGCTTGTGCTTAGGGTGCTTAGGATGAAAGATTGTTGTTTATGCTTAGGGTACTGGGTTGCTTTTACTTAGGGCACTGGTTTGCTTGTGTTTAGGGTGCTTAAGGTGCTGGTTTGCTTTTGCTTAGGGTGAAAGACTGTTGCTTGTGCTTAGGGTGCTTTCACTTTGTTCTACTTTTGTGCGGAAGGTGGCATGCTTAGGATACTAAAAAAGGTAGACTACTTTTGCTTGTAGTGAATGTCAACACATGAATGCTTCTACTGTTGATGTGATTTTTCTGATTTGTGTTAATTGGTGTGCAGCTCGAATTTTATACGGCTTTCAAGGCTAGGAACCTTGACCTCGTTTGTAGCTTGACTTCTTTTGAGAACCTTAAGCCCTGGTGGGTCAAGCGGTTGAGAATGTGGAACACTTGCTGCTGCCGATATCACCAGGAGTTGACGGAGTTGATGATTGCTCTCGACATTATGAGGACTGATATACAAGGAATTCATTCAGATTGTTTGTGTGATTGTGAGATGCTTTGTGGTGGCTTAGGGTGTGGTGAAGGTTTGGGTAGTATGTGTAAAGCTCATCTTCAAGTGTATGAGAGGTTGACTAACCTTTGGACATCCATTTTGTGCAAAAAAGAGGAACTGTCAATGTGGCACAAGCGGGATTGTTTAATTGGTAAATGCGTGGATTGTGGAATCCAGTTGCTTCGTATTTGTCCTCAAGAAATGACATCTGAGCAGATTGTCAAGTGGAAGAGCATCGGATACAAGGTGGTGGGTACAACGGAAGAAGGAAATCCAAGGAAAGCTTCAACCTTGGAATATAAAGAAACAACTCCCCGTGAGTTGATCAATTACTTGAAACCTAAGTTGCAAGCATTTGTGTTGCATAATTATGTAGCATCTTGGCAGGATTATCAATTTAAAGAGTTGTTTACCTCTGTTCCGCCTGGCACTTTAATCTCTTGCATTGATTTTTCAGAAAATTATACTTTCAAGATTCAAAATGAGATACAAAGTATGCATTGGCATAATGATCAGGTCACCATCTTGGTTCATATTACTTACAAGTTGAACCCTACTTGGAGCAAAGATAGCAATGAGCCTCTTTTGTTGAAAGAGATTCATTATTATGTATCTGATGATAGAACTCATGATTCTCTTTATGTCCAACATTGTCTTATGCTGAATTGGGAGCATGTGAAGGGCCAAGGTTTCACTCCCAATAACCACATAGTGTGGTCAGATGGATGTAGTGGACAATTCAAGAGTGCACGAGCTTGGTATTTTATTAGTAGATACCCTAAGTTGACTAGCAGTGCCACATTGCTAAATGGTTGCCAAATGTCTTGGAATTATTTTGGTTCTGGGCACGGGAAAGGAGAAGTGGATGGTGCAGGTGCCTTGCTCAAGAAAGAGATCCGGACGGAGCAGTTGAAAGCGGATGGAAGGAAGCTACAGAGTGCTGCTGAGATTGTTCAGTTTTTAAACGAGCAGGCTATGAAGGTGCATGCAGGTCCCCGAGGTGCCCGGTGTGAGACACAGAAATTTTTTTGGTTGATTCCCAAAATTGGCTTGGGTAGTGTAGATAGGAGTGACACTAGGCAAGCTGAATGTGTTCCAGGCAGCATGTCAAACCATCAATGTCGTTCGGTGACTGCTAGAGACCCAACACTTCTCCAATATCGGCATTTGTCTTGTTTTTGCTATGTCTGTTTAGGGTATGAGACCCAGTATACTTGTCATCAAATTGATCATGTGCCAGAATTCACTTTGTATAGGTTGAGACCCAAAGCTCCATTCCAAGCTCGGAGACTTTATGATGCAAATGAGGAAGTTGAAGCTGGTACTGGTGGAGAGTGGATTGCTGATGGTCTGTGCGTGGGGGACAATGTCGCTGTGCGTGCACCACTTGAAGAGGAGCCGTGGTGGCTCATGATCGTTGTCAAGGCAACGTACATTGTTGAGGAATCCTTCACTGACCCGGATGAGAATGTTTATGTCCCTGGAGATGTTGTTTTCAATGGAATATGGTATGAGAGGTTGAAGGAAGGGAGTCGAACTTATTTGCTGAGGAATGACAGAGAACCAAGTACAGTTTATAGCCACATTGTTCTTACTTCCAAGTTTAGTTTGCCCCCTATTGCACATCCTATCAAGAGTCGTTTATCAGGATTTGAATTGAAGTTAGATGTCAAAGAGATTATAGATGAGGCCCTAAGGGGTGCTGTGCTACTAGACTAGCCTCTGCTATGTACTTGTAATCTGCCCTTTGCAGCGTATTTTTATTTAATACGATTCAATTTGCAAACGGTTGTACATCAAAGACTTGGTGGTTTGTGCTTGAATGTTTGAATGCTGGTTCCAAATTTTGCCGATTTGATCTTACTTGCAATGACGTGTACAGTGTACTACATCGAACACTTCAGTGTTAGAACTAAGACATGGGTTGATGAATTTCGTTGTGTTGACATTTCACGTCCTTGTGATAATTTTGCTAGTAGTTCTTCTTTTGCAGTAAATAAATATCCAGCACTGGGGTATTCATTGTGTATATATGCTGTCAGTGGAATTGTAATTGGATGCCATAGCCAACCTGGCAAGGATTTTGGGGGCAATCTTGCACCACGATTCAGATGTCAGTATCAATTAAGAAATATCCAACTAGCCATGCTTTTTGAATTTGAAATGTTCAAGTGGACCATAAGGCAAACACCGAAGAGGGCCACTTTTTGTTACATTTTAGGTACAATTCTTAGATTGATCACATTTGAGCATTTTCTTTTTGGCAAAAGAAATGAGATTTCTATGCACCCAATGACGTGATATTTGAATACCAGAGGCAAAAATTGTTCAGGGTTAAAGCCTTATTTGGAGAATTTGCCACTACAATGAATTGTTCTTGAGCTTGGGCAAGGGCAATTATGGGCATACAATTCTAGCCCTCTACCGTGCCATGTTGGAGAGTTTTATCAAACTTAGAAAGAAGAGAGTACTAAAATAAGGCTAAGTTGTTCTCCTAGATTCACATACCCTATCATAGCCGTCTTTACTGTGCAGTGATGTCAAGATTCTCAAAGTTTAGTTCAAAAACCACCATCATTATCTTGTATATATACCTATTTTGGAGATGTACAAAAGATGACCATGATGGCGGTTTACGGGTTTTTGGCAACACACCAATTTAAAAGGGTCTACCTTTAATTATGTTAAACTTCTATTTTTCATTAAAGAGTTTGATTTTTTTTATCATGTTGGCACGCTCATTAGATTCAATTTAGATTCAATTTTTCAAGTGCCATATGTTGCCACGCTGGAAATATTGAATTTAGAAATGGAACTTCTTGAAAATTAAAAGGGCATTCTAAATTCCTATGGAATGTGAGCCTGTGAGCGTGAGCTGTGAGCGGGAACATTTTTTGGGAAATATATGTATGAAGGACCTATGATCGTGGTTTAGGGTAATTTTGATTTTTGGAAAAGGTGAGTACATTTAATAAAAATTAAACTCACTTACAATTATATTTTTAAATTCTTCACGGCAACAACCGATTGTACTCCATTATGATTAACATCACGCAAAAACAAATTGTACAAGCACATGAATGTATCCAAAAATATCAAATCAAGTATCCAAAAGTTTGGGCATAATAAATCACACATAGAAGCCTCCATGTTTAACCTACTATATATCATTACTAACTTAAATTAGTGCACAATGAACTCACACATGGAAGTCTTGGATTATTAATTGAGAAGCCTCCATGTTGACCTTTTGGCATATGGCCATTAAATTGAATGACCAAGGCATAATCTATTCACAAATATTTTTTGAAGAAGCCTCTAACCTCGATGTGCATGGGACTATGATCAAGAGGTTTAGACATGTCTTGATTATCCCATATCATTTGGTACTAATTGAGTAGGCTCCTATTTATGCACTAGTATGTGTTAGTCACTCAACCCAGAGGCCCAAGGATGGACCATGCCTCAATCTCATTGAGATTGGGGGAATCTCCATTGGGCCTCCGGACCCCCCACCACCACTTTTTGGTTGAGGCTAAAATTGAGAAGTGGGAATTAGAGTACTTAGGTAAATGTTACATGTCAACCAATATAGTTTAGGTCCCAATTAAAATTCTATTGACACTGATATATAATGTTTTGAT
This sequence comes from Rhytidiadelphus loreus, assembly GCA_947034895.1. Classification (NCBI taxonomy): domain Eukaryota; kingdom Viridiplantae; phylum Streptophyta; class Bryopsida; order Hypnales; family Hylocomiaceae; genus Rhytidiadelphus; species Rhytidiadelphus loreus. Next base: position 33,424,380 of record OX344761.1, read on the forward strand.
TTAAATCCTAGATTTATCACACATAGCCATACATAAAAGTGGTCAAGAAATAGTACAATTGAATGCAAACAATATGGTCTAACATTTGTTGGATGCTCAATGCAATCTTGTGTATTTAGAAGACGCTTCTTCTTTTATTAATTCATACAAGGGTAGAGGCCAACAGTCATGGAGAATGTAGAAGGACACCTTTGTGCCCTTAGTCCTCATTAAAATTGAATTCAAAAAATTGCCGATTTCACTAATCTTTTTAAGAAATGGTCCATATATATGTTCTACATGTATGGAAGACATTGGGATCAATTCATATTTTAGATCACCAATTTGATGGGACTTCTTCCACAAAATTGATAATGGCCTTTTAGTCAAGGGTTAGTCAAGGTTTAGCTCATTAGCATTTTGTACATGACTTCATTCCAACTAATTTGGGGAAATTGATTGTACCCTATATTGGTAATTTTGATTTCGAGTAGGGTCTCTAGAGTCTCTATAATTAACCCTCAAAAGACAAGCCTGTAACAATTATTCCAACTTCAAAATCATTCACTCGAATGTTACATGCTACCAAATTGACCTTATTGTAAAACCGATCCCTACAAACTCGGGCGACAAAAAATGATAATCCGTTGAACTTGAATACTTAGGATTGATTTTTGGTCCACCTATTTTTAGCACTTGAAAATTCATTGTTTTAGATGTTAGCAAAAATATATACTTAAGCTAAGGGAATTTAGAATTTTTTTACAAATCCAAAAAATAACAACAAAACTGAAGGCAATTCTATAGTACAAAGTATAAATTGTTAATACTTCCTCATGTTGCTTGAAATTGTTAATGCTTGCTCATATTCCATTTTTTAATCTCTTATTTTTTTATGATTATAAATCATGAATTTTAGCTTGACAAGTAAATTTTTAAATAAACATGGATCACTTGTGAAATTAGATTTGACATATAACCTGACATTATTTAAAAGACTTCAATTTACTTTTACCACCTTAGAATTCTGGTTCCATTATAATGATGATTTCAATCTATATGTGATGTTGTTGCTAATTTTTTTATCCTAAGTGATTCATAGCACCTAGATGGTTGAAGACCACGCAAATGCTATCAAGACCTTAATTTTTTTTTGAGTTTTGGCACCAATTTTAGAACATAAAAAAAACCACGTGCATTTGGAGATTCAATTTTTGAAGCATAAACATTTAGTAAAGTAGCACCAAATGAGCAAGTCTTTCTTGCAATTATTTAACTCGCATGAAATGAATCTTGGATTTGTCCACATTAAACTCATAGCTTTATACAATATTTGTCTTGGAAATTGTTTAATTAAGGGTTGACGTGACTAGGCTGGTGATTTATAGTTCAAAACATCCTACCGTACGTAACAAACAAAACAAACAACCTAACTTAAAAACCCAAAATGACATTGAGGATAGTCTAAAGTGTCCTCGACATTTGTCAACCCCAATTTGCAGTCATTTACCAAGCTCAAATGGGAAAATCCAACTTTCAGGTTTAGTACAATTTTGCAATGCCTATCCAATGATACCGAATTTGAGAAATTTGAGAAAGTATTGTGATTTCTATGTTGCTTTACAATCTAGACTTGTTAAACGTCTTTCAGTTTGGCCTTGAAATGATGGATTTGAGCTTCATTGTTTGAACTTCATTGTTTGAGCTTGCTTTGCAAGCGACCTAGACAATGAAATCACCTTAAAATTTTTTCACAAACTTCCATGAAGTATATTGCTACAAGTGAAGTTTTCTTCTCTATGTACAATTGAATTTATTTGAAAAGCAATAGATTTGAGCACATAAAATTTCGAAAACAACCACTTATCCTGGAAGTCATTCTAAAAGAAAGAAAATCCCATGTCACTTTGGGATTAAAGTATGGATTACAAATATAAAATTCAATACTATTGTAAGCTTAAAATTTGTACACAAAGTCATATTTTAGCACAAAATGGAGATTTAATAGAAATTTATACAATATATATATGGTTCGCATGGAATCTTTAACTTCAAAATGTCCAAGCCCTTTTCTGACTCCAAACTCCAAAGCTATTTCCATAAAAATTCAAAAAACAGTCCGCCAACAAAAACATGCTGAGATTGGACTGCGCTGGACTGGGCCACAGATCCCACCCACGCAGCGCAAATTTTTGAAATTCTAGAAGCAAAAGCTCAATACGTACTTCCTTCTCGAATTCACCGGGTCAATTCTATTTTTTCCAAGTGGTTGCTCTCAATTTTCTTGCTTTGGAGTTTCTTGTCTGTGCTTTCGTCAGGTCACCTTCACTTCTGTTAAATCAGCTCCAAATTTATCGTTTACTTCAGTTGTGAATGTGTTTGTTGTTTAGTTTTTTCAATTTAGACAAGCAACAGCTATGATCAGAAGCAACACAGCAGGATGTTGTGCAATTTCAAGACAGGGAACTCAATTCAGTAGGAAAAGTGGGAAAGAGCGTCATCGAATAGTATCATGTATTCTTGCACCACAAATTGATGAATAATTTATACATCTCATACAACAAATTTAATCATGCGTAACAAAAGAGCAGTTGCACTATATTTAAAAGTCCCGACTTGGACAAGTGCAAAATGGAAATCAAATGTTCTTTACTCTGCTCCTAGTTACCACCTTTTGTATTGTTTCAACTTGTATACCAATGATTTCTGGCTCCATGTCTCCTTTCCTACATTCATGTCTACGAGAACTTCCATTCTTTGAAGGAGACCGTCTAGACAATCTTGTGGCTTTATACACATCATTACTCTGGTTGGATGCACATGATTTGCTAACCTTCTTCCTCATGCTGGAATCATCTATACATGGATCACAAGACCTCTTCACACTGAAAGAATATCTTGCAGTACTTGTACCCTCTGCTGGACTAGCCTCTGCTGCACTCGCTGGACTAGCCTCCCCTAGACTTGCCTCTGCTAGACTCGCTGCAATCCCCATACCCTCCATGGTTGTGGATATAGGATCCACTGGGGTGCAAATTTGTGCTGAGAAAGCCAACAAGAGCAAATTCAAACACTTAATATCCACAGCATTCAAGAGCAATTCAGACATAAGCAATTCAGACATTAGGGACAAACACTAAGATTTAGAACATTGCTATCCTTTGGAAATCAATTGCCACCAAAACCAAGCTTACCCGGCTCTTCACTATGGCACAGTAGTGCATCAATATCCTTTGGTGCCAATATTGTTGCCAAGTTCGACTTTATTGCATCATCACTTGCACCACCTGCTGCCTCCTTTGCTGGGGAGTCTACCTCATCAACACTGTCACTATTAGGACCTGCTTTTGTTTCTCGTTGCACATTATCTCCATGTGATGGTGTGGCATCCTTCAATCTGCTACCTGAAATGCAAGGGACTCCAGGCTGCACTTGATAGATTGATCCGGATGATCCCCTATCAGATTGTTTCCCCCTAGATTGCGACCCTACAAACAAAAGACAGAATCACTAAATCAGTCAATCAGTAGTTACAAACAAGCGCCTCCAAAGTATTTATATCTCCAAGCAGCCTACAAAACCAATAGGATAATAGGGGCCCAATTATGCACACCCAAAGTACTCAAGTAGCTCAAGATAATGCTTTGGCAAATGTGGAGATCCCAAATGTGATCCATTGCTATCAAAAACAACATTAAAATTGCTCTAAACACGTAGACTAACTCAGAACTACTAATTCCATCACTTCAACTTATTGTGTATCTTTATTAGAATCTGAAGAACACATTCCAATATAAAAAACAAATTCATGAGTATTCCAAAACGTAAATACAAACGCATGGGCGTCCAGCACCCCAGCACAGAACAAGTACCCAGCACCCAACCCTTGACGCCTGAATATCTAGCACCGAAGCACAAAAAAAGTGAGTACCCACCACCCAAGCCGAAACACATGAATATCCAGCATCCAAGCACAAACTGAAGCACAAACATGAGAATAACCAGTACCCAAGCACAAACCGAAGTACAAACAGGAAAATAACTAGCACCCAAGTACAAAACCAAGCATAAACAGGAGAAAAATCCTAAACTAAAGCACAGAAAAGGTGAGTATTCACCACCCAAGCAGAAACACATGAATATCCAGCACGCAAGCACAAACCAAAGCACAAATAGGAGAATAACCAGCAACCAAGCACAAAACCAAGTATAAACACATGACATATCCTAAAGCAAGGCACAGAAAAAGTGAGTACCCACCACCCAAGTCTAAACACATGAATATCCAGCACAAACCAAAATAGAAACCGGAGAATAACCAGCAACCAAGCATGAACACATGAGTATCCAACATCCAAGCACAAACCAAAGCAGAAACCGGAGAATAACCAGCAACCAAGCATGAACACATGAGTATCCAACACCCAAGCACAAACCAAAGCACAAACCGGAGAATAACCAGCAACCAAGCACGAACACATGAGTATCCAGCACCCAAGCACAAACCAAAGCACAAACCGGAGAATAACCAGCAACCAAGCATGAACACATGAATATCCAGCACCCAAGCACAAACCAAAACACAAACCGGAGAATAACTAGCAACCAAGCATGAACACACCGAATATCCAGCATCCAAGCACAAACCGAAGCATAAAGAGGAGAATAACTAGCAACCAAGCATGAACACATGAATATCCAGCACCCCAGCACAAACCAAAACACAAACCGGAGAATAACCAGCAACCAAGCATGAACACATGAATATCCAGCACCCAAGCCTATACCGAAGCACAAACAGGAGAATAACCAACAACCAAGTACTAAACCAAACATGAGTATCCAACTCCCAAGCACAAACGCAAGAGTCTCCAATACCAAAGCACAAATGCAAGAGTCATTCACACTTGTAAGCAGGATACGCTAGCAACCAAGCACATCAAACTGATCATCAGCACTTCTAAGAAATAAAGGCCAGAATGATAAACATCAACAATAGAAAAGTGCCGGAAGTAGACATTGGAAGCAATAAAGCATATTTGAGGGAAGGAAGTTTATACCCATTCTAGTGTATTGTGTCAGCCTTACCTCAAAAGTGTACAAAAGCACTTCAGTAGGCACATGGTTCAGCAATACCTCCAAAGTAATAACAGAGGAGGTGACTAAAGCACCAACATAACCTGTTAGCACTTAACTAAATCGGAACCCAACTAAAGGATTGCAATAGTTCTAAAGTAATTAATCAATCAAATTGTAAGCATTGCCTACAATAAAATTGTATATGCTACCAGATCTAGAAACTAGACAGCAATCACAAAGCACCAAATTAGTTTAGCATAGAAGTTCAGGATTCACTCACATTCAGGGATTGGAATACCAAAACTATCCTTCAAAGTGTCACTCAACTCCTCCATGGACCTTGCCAACGATGATTTAGCAACGGCATCTTCTACATCTGATTCCCGTGAGCAGAAACCAAACGACCTCCACCATGCAGGATGGAAAGTCTTCTTGCAAATGACACAATCATTTTGAGTCTCTACAACCTTGGCAATGCAAAATGGATGATAAAAATGCCTGCAGCTTGCCATAACAACATCAAATGATGTGTACCATCGGTTACAAAATGAACAAGCTTCCAATTCAAACACAGTTCCACCCTCATCCGGCACATGAGGATGCAAGCAAGGTTTTGGACAGCAAGTCACTCCTCCTCCCTGCTGCATCATGTGAATCTGATCTGCAACTGCGTCCTTGTATCGTCGCACCTCTTCCAACTCTCTCTTCACCACTGTAATGTCAGCCTCAAACTTCCACATGTCTAGACCAGCATCAGTATAAAGTTCTCCTGCTTTTTTGGCCCTTCTTTGACAATCTTCTAAACTGAAGTTAGCAAACTCCAGCTTCTTAGATTGCACTTCTCGCTCTAACCTCAACTTGTCTAACTTCTGTAATCTAATTGTGAATTCATCATTGCCTTCATCGAGGTTGTCTCTGAATTGCTGCACCTGTCAAGAGAGAAAGCGAAAATGTTCAAACTCAAAAGACATCACAGAGCTAGTGAATGTTGAATAGGGTGAGATCAACGCAATCAACCGCAACCCTACATTACCAAAAATACCCCGAACTCCTAGGTGCACAAGAGAGTAGTTTCAGAACTTAAGATCCAGAAGTCCCGAATTCCTTTATGATATGGTTCCACTTCCATTGCATACCTAAAAAAACAAAGATAGAATGAGTAGTATAATCTTAAACTTAGCTTGCCAAATCATTTTCAAAGCCAGCCTGTGCAGCCTAACTAATCCCTATCAGAGCTGCAGAGCAGGCTGAGCAATATAAGCGAGAATTGTGCACCTCAAACCCTAAATCCTAATCCCATCCAGATCATTGAAAGATTGTCTACTACAAACTTAGACCCCTAATCACAACCACATCACACTAATCAAAGAACCAAACATATAGCACCACAGATTGTCACTGTGACACCAAAGATTTTTGAAAATTACTCACACTCGTCTCCAATGCCGAGATTAGAAGCCCGTTCTGCTTCAACCCTTCCTCCACCACCTTCACGTTCTCGGCCGCCTCCTTTGCATCAGCGTTTCTATCGTCCATCCCAAACTTGAATCCGATGATTCTCTCTGCAATGTTGGTCTTTGAAGCATTCAAAAACCTCTCTTTACTCTCTGTATTTGTCAGCAGCTCGCCTTCAACCTGCAGCACCTCTTCTGCTTGAACAACCTCCGTTACCAATACGGGAGGTACACCGACACCAACACATTTGAATTTTCCAGAGAACAACTTCGATTCCACCGGTTGTGACCCCAAACCGCTGCTCCTTGCACTGGCTTTTGAGTGGGAAACGGAAGGCTTCGCAATAGCGTAAGGTGCCAAATGCTTTAAGGCAGCAGCCTCCTCCGAAGTAAGATCTCTCCTCAAAAGTTCACCCTCTAATCGGCTGACAAGAAGTTGGTTCGTCGATGCAACAGCGGATGCCCAATTTACATCAAAACCCATCAATTCCGCAATGTAGCCTTTTACCACCCAAGCCATAAACTCATTATTTGTAATCTCAACCTTCCCATAAATTTTAGCACACAACTGGAGAAGCTCTGCCCTACTTTGTGGATTCAGAGTACAATTGGTTGTCTTAAACGTTGAACACTTTCCCCAGACTTCCTCAATTTTCTCAGAGGTCACACAAGCCATATCAACGGAGTGCTTCGGGTTTAGACCACGTCCGCGTAAACCTCTCTCATTCACAAAAAAATCAGCTGTCTGAACCTTAAGGGCTGCTAACTCTAGAAGCAACTCTGTAACAGACTAAGGGACTTTCACGACCTTCTGCTTTTTGTCAAATGATCCCCTCCTCTCTCTTGACAGTTTCGCGGACTCTCCTCGCACCACCTTTGACTCCATTGTTCGCTATAGACTTACCTAAGTACTAAACTTCAATGCAAAAAGAGAACCGATGCCCTTAAATCACAGCTAAATCCTAAATTATACACCATGATTGAAGAGGTTACTAGAACTAATACAATGCAGAGACACACTCAAAGTAGACCCTAAACCCTAGCGGGTCGACAACAAAACTTCAAGGTAGGAACATCAATAACAAACCATCAGAAGCACTGTAAAAATGATCCACCACCGAGATGATGACCTTCAATCGCACCCTAAACCACTGAAGCTCCATAATTCAACCGTAAACACGCGCTGCAAGCCAACCCTACACAAGATTTACAAAGTTTTTAAGTTGAGCACATCTCAGTAGCTTGAGCGTAGTCTAAGCGCCGCTTCAGCAAAACATGAAAACCTGCGCAAATACCTAAGTTGGACAACGTGAGCGGGACCTGAGCGAGAAAATTGAAAAAACCCGTTAGCTGGTTGTCAGGACGTTGGGAAGGCTTGTTGTCAGGGAGTTCCAAATGTGGCGCTGCACAATAACTATGCGTACAGCTCATCCAAGTCCTAGTTAAAAGCAGTCATACAAAGCACCCATAGGATGTTGACTTTGGCTCATTTTATCTCATGTGTACCCCTCTTGTTTTTCTTTGCCAATGTCTTCGTCGTCACTCTCAAAAGAATATCCATCGTATTCGTGAGTGTGCTCATCTGAGCTAGAAGTTGAAGACCATTGAACTTGGTCATCACCAACAGCCAACTTGCCAGGCTTTGCCTCTAAAAGCTTCTGATTTGCTTGAAGAAGTCCTTCTTCATCCAGCACTATCGGTCTGTCCGGGCAGTCACCGATAGGAAGCTCCTTCAAGGTTGTCCAATCTACCTTTTTCTTCAATTGAACTTCAACGTACACCATTTGCACAAGATAGAAAGAGAAGTTGTCATTTCGATAAGGCTGGGACTCCAAATAGAGTTGCTGCCATACCTCCAAACACCTTCGCTGGAAGACAACACTCTTGCAGTAAGCCAAATTTGCCTTATTAGACTTCACGTGCAAAGGGTGTCGCCAAAACAGGAACAACTTGTTGATGTGGCACCAATCCACATATTTGTTTACAGTTTCATATGTCCAAGGCTCTGGTTCTACTTCCCATCCCCAAAAGGCCTTCATCTTTGGATGCAACAAGATGGGTACACGCTTCTTGCGAGGTTTGCCGCTCCTTTTACAATCCTTGTCACGAACCGCCTTTTTGTTGAGCCGAAGTCGGTATCTTGACATACCGTGTGGCGGTTGAGAGTCCTCGCCCTCCATAACGATCACTTCGTCTCAAAAGTAGCCAACTAAGTACTATGCGGTTTAGGGTTGCAAGCCTAAACCGTAGGTGTAAAAAATGCTAAACGTAATCCTATCACATTTAACATTTACAAAAATACAATGTTCTCGTGAAACACCCTATGTCATCCAAGCGTGAATAAAATGAGCCGTGCAAAGGGACAAAAATCCCCCCCCACAACTCAAACCCCTAGCTTCTGTACACGCATTCAGCCACGTCAGCAGGTGAAAGACAGTGCGCAGAATGCTAGGGAAAATTTAATGGCGACTGTGGGTGGAGGAGAACGCTGATGTACCCGAGGTCGCCCTGGGGCGCGTGCGGGTCCTGAAGTGGGGCGAGTGCGGGTCAGCCCAGTGCTCCAGGGCGACCGCGGGTCCGGAAGTGGGGCGACTGCGGATTAGCGCAAGTGCTCCAGGGCGACCGCGGGTCCTAAAGTGGGGTGACTGCGGGTCTGGACAGGTGCTCCAACGCAACCGTGGGTCGAAGGAGCCCGGGCGAGTGGGCGACCGCGGGTGCAGGGCGACTTCGGGTGCAGGGCGATTGCGGGTCCTAGGCGACCGCGAGTCCAGGACGACCACGGGTCCACTTTGCGAAGGCGACCGCGGGTCCAGGACGACCACGGGTCCACTTTGCGAAGGCGACCGCGGGTCCTGGGCGACCACGGGTCCATCTATTAATGCATGGACTTTTCTTTTCTTTCTTAGTACATGTTTATAGATTGTGATATTTTTTTCCATTTTTCCTTGCGTTGGGAAAGTGGCGATACTAAATGTTACGGAGGGGCTCCAAGCTTCAACATTCATCCACGTACTGGATAGAAAATGTGATACTAAGTATCTAAAATTCTATTTTCATTTACATTGTGGCGATTTCATCGAAGACTTTTCTAGAAGTTGAAGTTTTTCTAGCAATTTCATCCAAAATTTTCCTAAAAGATTCCTATAGCTTATAGCTAGCCTAAATTTTTTGTTGCTTTTGAGCACCAAATCTCAAGGGAAAAAAAAAGGATTGTGAGCTCAATCCCATTTGTGTTGCAAAATTTATGGAATACTAATTTATACTTTATACTATATTTGGGGAACTATTAGGGTTGAGGTCGGTTGTGGTACAAATGGATTCCTTATTGATTATCTGAACAAAAGTTAAATCTTTGCAATTGTTTTAGAAGAAGTTCTTGTTAACTAATTTTTTTCTTATTAATTAATTTCATTGTTAATTCTTAATTTTATTGTAAATGACTTATTTCATTGTTAATGACTAATTTTATTGTTAATAACTAATTCAATTGTTAATAACTAATTCAATTGTTAATAACCAATGTTATGATTATTAAGTATTAACCATTGCAATTGTAACAATAATGTCTTTGTAATTGTTTTGACATGAGATGTTCATTATGTATTTTTGGATGTAGACTCAAATTACATACTATGTTACACACACTAATTTTGGTAAATTACATGCCTAATAACTAAATTTCTTGTACGGACACAAATCTATAAATGAAAGTCATTGTTGGACTTATATCATACTCCAACCATCTATGAAAGAATGTGTGTTTTTATCAATTTGGATGACATATACCAAAAAAAAGAATATGGTAGGAAAACATTATGCTACTAGGAATAATATATATGGTAAAACCAGATTTACATTTATTATTGAATTCATCCAAGTTTTCTCGAATTGCGTGTTTAATAAATGACAAAGATTATGGCTACATATTTTTTTTGCAATATCCACTCTTGTTTCATTGTCTCAAAAAAAAAAGGGGTCGCAAGAAGTCAATGAACTTCCTTTTTCCAAATAAAATAAATAGGAAGAGAGCGAAAAAGGTTAAATAAATAAATAAAAACATCTCTCATCTATTTTGAAATAGGTAAAGTACGAATAAAAAGGAAAAGTCTAAAAAAGTCTAAGATGTATGTTTCCTATATTTGAATTAGAATAAATAGGAAAAAAAAACCAACTTGCTTTTATTTTTGGAAATAGAAAAAATAATAAGAGAATGTAAATGATGTATGACTTACATTTTTTTAGGGATTGAAAAAACAACTATTTGAATTCAATGACCATGAAAGTAAAACTCCTTTCAAGTGCATACTAGCACATTTTATTCAAGAAATAATACAAGTCTTCAACATCAATTACCAACTAATTTATTTTCATTTTCTTATTTTCCTTGCGTCCATTATATACTACGGAATCAAAAAGGACCAAGAACATTTGAATTCAAAAGTTGTTATACTTTGCATAACAATGTGTAAAAGGCCATATTCAATATATACAATTTGACAAATAGCCCATTGAGTAATTGTTTTTCTAAAGACAAGGCGCGTAGCATAAAATTCCTTCATATATTATAGGAAAATATTACAAAGTAAGCAACACATAATTGGCCACCAAGCTCATTGCTTGCACCACTAAACTCTTGCTCTAGACTATCCTATTACAAAGGTGAGTCTCGGAACACCAATTTGGGGGGCATCATGGACCATGGTGGAGACATAAGGGAATTTGTGATCTCTATACACGTTGGTCTCTTCTTTGGGTCAGTGTTCACGAGTTCACGCAACTTCATTCCAAAGTACATTGATCCCTCGCGGTTCTTGAACAAATCCTTGTCCCAATCGTTCATATCACCAATTCTCATCCATTCGGTCAACTTCCCAATAGAATACGAGTCTAACTGTTGCGTATATTTATACCGTTGTTGCATGATCGGTATGCTTGTATCGGAATTTGGAGGTCCATATGCATAAAACAACTCCGGGGCAACCCACCAACGACCTTCTCGGTATTGATCCCTCTCGGCCTCAGATGGCTTTCCAAAATGTGAAGGCGCGTTTTCGTCAAAACGACTTGATATTCCAAAATCACAAATTCCAATGTTGATTATGTCGTTTGAATAATCCGGAAAATGCAACATGATGTTCATGGGAGACAAGTCATTGTGTAGCACGCGGCACTTGTGCATGAGATTTGTCACATATACTAAAGCCCATGCCAACTTTGCCTTGTGCCTTCGGAAGAGACCAAGTTCTTTTTGTTTCTCTTCAGGAAGTCTTGTGGCTTTTTGCATTTCATGCCAGTCAATGGTTGGTGATACAGAACGATCTAAATGCCTCAACTCATTCAAATGGCCCCCATTCCACCACAAAGTGTACGCTTCATTCGTGCGAGAATGAATGACAAAAAACTTAATGATGCCAGGGTGGTTCAAGGGGCATGCAAGGGCCTCCATGGATCGTTGCGCTCTCCCCTCGCACGGGTTTATTGCCTTGGATACTTTCCCAGCAAAAGCGATGTAGCTTGGAATTGTATCCATTCCTTCAATGCGTACCTTACGCACTTTTGCATACCCCCCTTCACGTTCAAAAGCACTAAGGGGCACCACTTTCGCTGTATCGGGGATCCACGTGATACACAATCCACCATCTCGTGCAAATGCTGCCTGCACCGCTGCATTTTTCCACTTAAAACCCCTTGCCGAGCCTCTTGCCGAGCCTCTTGCCAATTTCTTCACTGCGTTGGACCACCACTCCATTTTTTGGCGGAATGCCTTGATGTCGTCTGATTCCTCTACTATCGGAAGAAACGGTCGATGTTCCTCCATCAATTTCTTGGTATTGAACATCACCGCTTTCAATGTGTTATCAAGCCATTCAAATAGTCTCGAAGAATATGTCAAGTCAATGTCTGCAAAATCATCGGATCCCTTTAGCTTGGTTAAAATCCGTGCTTATAAATCGTTTGGCAAGGCCACACTACCAGTTGTAGGACACCTCAAATAGCTTGCCTCCAAGAATTGTACACTTTTCCCTGCGTACCACTGGAGACACGCTTCGTATGCATATCGGGTATAACTCGGGGGAGAATAGTTGGAGTCCTTGTCATGTGCTGACTTCTGCTTCTTGCCCTTCTGTCGCTCTTGACTCCCTCCTTCTTCGTTTTCATTTACAGCTATCGGAACCTCGAAAAAAATTGGATCATCGAGGTCCAGATCCCATAAAGACTTTCTCCTTGTAGTGTTGCCTTCATGTGGAAAAGCCATGTTGTACTTAAAAACAATTCAAAACCGTAGTTCAAAATTCGTAGATTGAAAGGGTAAAAATTCCCCCCCCAATTGAAACCCCAGCCCACGGGCATGCATCCAGCCACCTGAAGGTAGGTGAAAGACAGTGCGCAAGGCTAAAGTAAGGTGAGAATCGAAAGTGGGGCTAATGCTTAAGTACCCGAAGTCGCCTCAGGGCGCGTGCGTTTGGGTGACTGCGGGTCGGGAGGGGGCGACTAGGGTCTGAGGAGGGGCGACTGCGGGTCTGAAGACAGCGGGAATGGGCGACTGCGCATCAAGGGCAACTGCGGATCGTGGGCGACCGCGGGTACCAACTAAACCATCCCGAAACTTGCACACGCGGTCGCCCACAAAGAAGTCTCTTCGACCCGCAGTCGCCCCACTGGAGATTGAGTTTGCATTTTCCAGAAAATTAGTCTCCCTCCTTGACCCGCAGTCGCCCCCTACACGCAATCGCCCTGATTCAAATGTGTTTTTTGCTTCGTCGATGACCCGCGGTCGCCCTAAACCAACAACCAATCTGACCCAACACTAATTAGCATCTGCAGCATATTCTAATTGATTTTTCCTTATCTCACATCCAAAATTGGTAATAAATGTTAGGCGTCAGTTCATATCAAAGACATAGCAAGGCAATGGAAGAATTATTCTCACGATGTGAAGGGTTTCCCAAACCCTAAACCCTAGACCCTAGACCTTGGAAAACAATAATACAACTTTTATCTAGAATCAAATCCTTAAACCTACATAAAATACTTACACATCCTACACGAGATGTAGTGTTTTAGACCTAAAACAGAATCATGTCTTTTTTGTCTTGTTGAATTTGTAAACAAAATGGAGGAAGTAACATATGATTAAAGGGAATTAGAAACAATAAGGGAGAGGTCCCAAAAAAAACACCATCTCGTGAATCATGCCCAAATAAATCTAATTACACCTCCCCACTATTAGAATGTATATAAAACTTTCATTTGGAACTTCTTGCCAAAGGAGTGTTGGAGAGCTAATGCAAAACCTAGGATTTGTTTGTCTTGTTGAATTTGTAAACAAAATGGAGGAAGTAACATATGATTAAAGGGAATTAGAAACAATAAGGGAGAGGGGTCCCAAAAAAAAAATTAATCTTGTGAAACATGCCCATACCCACAGTCGCCCAAAGCGCAGTCGCCCTAGAACCCCAAGTCTGATTTTGGAAGTGATCTGGGGACCCGCAGTCGCCCCCTACGCGCAGTCGCCCTGATGGAAGGGGGGAGATTTCATTTTCGAAATTTCTGGTGTCTCCCACCTTGACCCGCAGTCGCCCCCTACGCGCAGTCGCCCTGATAGAGGGCGGAAAAGTATTTGGTGTCTCCCTCCCCTTCCATATGGGCGACTGCGCGTAGGGGGCGACTGCGGGTCAAGGAGTTTGCATTTTCTCCTTGACCTGCAGTCGTCCCCTATGCGTAGTCGCCCTGATGGAGGGGGGATTTTGAAATGTGTTTCCCCCTCGAGGACCCGAGGTCGCCCTGACCCGCGGTCGCCCTCACCCGAGGTCGCCCTTGAAAGACGCGAGGGATCCTTGGACCGGACCCGCGGTCGCCCCACGCGCAGTCGCCCCATGCGTAGTCACCCCATGCACTGTCGCCCTAGTATCCGTGTTAGGGTTAGCGCATGCGCCCCTGGCGACCGCGGGTATTTCATGGGCTGTTCCAGCCTGTGGTCCATAATTTTCATAACTGCGCCTTGTAGTTCACCTACCTTGTAGTGGCTGAATGTGGGCCCAATGTTGTGGAGGTCTCATGGATTTTTTGGTTTCCCACAAACAGCCAACAATACAGCAGACACTTCTTGTATACTTCAATGAACCCAAAATCTTTTCCATTAGTTTAGGATAGTGAGAATATCAAAGCCATTTGATGTAGAGGGCCTTGAAATGGCAATTGCATTCATTGTGGCAAAGTTGTTGAATAATAAGGATGCACACACAAATGGGTGTGAAGTCACCAAAAAAGGGTACACTAAATTCACATTTAAAACAATTAGCAATTCAAATGAAAATGATTCATTTGGTTCTTCATTGATTCTCTTTCATTTTTGGGTGTTATAGTAACGTAGGGGGGCCTCAATTGTTATGTAGCCTATTCAAATTTAATCTTTTTGCATTGCTAATGATTAGTTATTTGGCTCCTTACAAGCTTAATGGTAGGTGTTCAATTTAGCAAGTGCTCAGAGGAAGTCATAATTATTCTCGACCATGAATATTTCCGGTAAAAATTTGTTTAGTTTGCCTTTGACTTCCTTATTGTCATCCACTTGTATTGTAGACAATGTCTTTTTAATAGGTGGGAGAATCACCATGACAATGACTATTCTATTGGAATTGATTTGTGATCTTTGAAATAGGATTAAGGACTTTTGGAAAGGCTACAAATTGTATTGCTTTGCTCATTATGGCCAATGCAGTGAGTCCAAAGGCCATTTCCAAGCCAGCAAAATGGGTGAGTAAAATATTGCCCTTCATTTTGTATAGGTGATTTGAATCCTTGAATAATGAAATGAACATGTATTAATGAACATTTCTAGTTGGATAGTTGGTGGTGGACATTTCATCTCACTATTAGTGCTTATTTGCTGCAGGACGAGTGATGTGTTTGATACAAAACACACGCGATATTGTTTGGGGAGCCAAATTTGATGAGGCCATTAGGGAGGGGTGGGCCATGATGGAAGAATATGTGTGGGTTCGGCAAGGAAAAGATTGCACAAACCTCAGGTTCGGTTGTTCTAGTATAGAACTTGTATTATAAGATTATATGCTAAAAATACCCATATGTAGTTGTTATGTTTTAATATTCATTGATATGGGGGGCCGGGAGATGCAGGGCTTTATTAGAAGAATTTGAGGATGTCGAGAAACTTTCCGAGTCTGAGAATGGATGCTTGTTGTTACAACTCATTAAGGTTAGTGCAATACCACAACACGAGTTAATATACTTGCTAGGTTAGTATTGTTTGTACCCCATTCTGTGAATATCATATGTACTAATGACAATTCCACCTTAGGATGATGAGCACGGGACGGAACGCGCATTTACACAATCTCTGAGCGTTCAAATCAACACCACGGATATCTTTGAGCAGACCAATAATAGGTTAAACCAAGCTCGCGCAAACTTGGACAACCTTGTGCCACGGGCAAATCGTTCGTGACTAGAGACATTGTTGTGGTGCATCAAACGGCAGCCTTGTACCATGGCATAAGACCCTATTTTGATTTTTGAGTTGGGATCATAAAAAGAAATAAGTTATTTATGAAGATAATAGTACTAAAGTCATGCTAGACATGTGAAATAGCAATGTGCTTGACAAAGAACTTCATTTTACATTTCTATACTATGATTTTGCTAAACAATGCATGGATTGTTTATCTCAGATGGATGATCATATTTTGTTAAACAGTCCATGGTATATGAATGTTTAATTGATTAGTGCCCAATACTTTAATGGTTTACATATGTGACCCCTCCCAAAAAATATATACCCATAAATGTGACCCCCCCAATAAAATATATACCCATAAATGTTGTGGCTTGTTATTCTTGGTTCACAAGTTTGAAATCCCCAAATATTGAAAATGTACAAATGTATGCCCTTGATTTAATCCCTTTGTTTGTAAATATGATGGCTACACTTTTAATTAATATGAAACAAGTTTTATTGTTTGGATACCTATGAATGTACAAATAAATAAAATTTGAACAAAACCATGAAATCAGCTGGGAAATAGCTATGACAATTAATTGTGACAATTAGTTCCCAACTACACCTTCACGGTGCTTGATGAAGCACATGATGAAAGTTATATGGGAGCTCATGCTGTCACACCCAATCCTTATGAGATATTTGAACAACCATCTTACTACACCTATCCTATGCATTGTATAATTGATTATATTGAGTTTTGTTCTCTCACGCAATTTATAATGTGTCAATCACACTTGACCATAAATGAATAAAAGGTATTTATCCCTCAATTCCCAAACCCCTTCTTTTGGAGCTCTCCGAAAGTGGTCTACATTGATCAAGAATCCCACATTCTTCATAGTTGGATCTTGTTTTACAATGGATTCACCATACAAATTCAAACTAAACATAATAGAGATTGCATTGGAAAATAAAACGCAACCATGTGAATCATGGATGGTAAATTTCTTATGTTTGATTATTTTCTTATTGAAATTGCAGAAGTCATGTTAGGGTGGGAATCCTCTTTTTGCATGTCAAATCTAATAAGTTGCAACAATAATTAATAAAATAAGGCCATATTCATTAAATTGAGACAATATGGTCATTTTGAGAACTTAAGGCTCCTCCATTCAAAGATAAATTGTTGAAGGCGAAGATAAAAATAGGCAAATCGGTAGAAGGCTAAGAGCAATTCCACACCAAAACAATTAAGAAACGTGAACGTGCAAAATGGAACTCCACATGAGTTGTGTAATAAAATGTAATATTTATAAAAGCGGGTCCCTTTACATTGAAGAACATGAATTTACTTGAATCAACTTCTCTCACTTCTCTATATACTTCACTTCCCGGTATATCTAATCTTGCTAATTCTAATGATTGAATGTCTTGTTTAAAAATGTAGAGGCTATGTGCACACAAAGAGCACTCACCCTTACTAAAAATTGGTTTTTGTATATGAATGACTATTCTATTAATAGTAATGATCCTTCTACAAAAAGAAGACTACTATGAACGAGGATCACTCGGCAAACCATCGTTCTTGGATTAAGAACTGCTATTTGTTGCCTCCTTGGCTGCCTCCAAGGCTTTCAACTTGGCCAATCCTCTGAAGATATCCTCGCGTCGAGAAGACTTGGGTGATCCACTGTGTTTACTGAAAGTATTGAACATCCCCATCATCATTAAATCCTTGGCCTCTCTCTTCCGTTTTCGTTCACGTCGCGGAATCTCGGTATTGGAAAGAGACCTAGAACCTCGAGGAGGCAGCCGGGGTATCGATCTATTCACAGTGCTTATGTACGGATCGGCAATTGTTGTCGATCGTGTATAATTTGTCTGCCGTAGGTCTCCAAGAGTCGTTCGGTGGGAAATAGGTACAATAGAAGGCAAAGATACTCCGCCCACGGATTTTGAGGGAAACGAGATAGGAATCTCAACGAGGCGTGGAAGCTGCTGTGCAGTGCATGCACCCAACGGTACCGCATTGATTGGATCCCCAACCTTCGGATCTATATTGAGTTCTTTGCTCTGCACAGCCTGATGTGCGATCGACACTGGCAACAGCACTCCATCCTCGAGACGAGGATCCATACCCCGGTCTTCGTCATCCGCATACAATTTCCTGTGCGGGATGTTTGGCGTTCGCAAAGTCGGCGACTGTGAATGCAAACGACTTGGGGTGGAGCTGGCCCTCTTCATCGGCGATGGTGAGCAAATCGGTGTCCTCACGGGACCCTGACTAGGTGGGCTATCTACCACGCCTTCCTCCACATTCCCCTTCGAGAAGTCGATGGCCGCCGAAGCCGCATCGGTGGCCGAGCCCAGGAAGTTAGGCTTAGAATAGGAGGACGGCACGAAGCTCCCTCCAATCGAGCCGGACCTCATTGAAAGTGACACATCCGATCCAGACAGCAAGCTCCTCGTCAGTGGTTCCCTCTGTTGGAGAAAGTGTAGAATGGATCCTCCAACCTACAGCAATGGCAGTGTCAAAACATCTTTCACAATTATCCTCGACCCAAAGATAAAACACATCCTTCACAATTATCCTTGTCCCAAAGATAATACACATCAACCACAATTATCCTCGACCCAAAGATAACAGACATCAACCACAATTATCCTCGACCCAAAGATAACAGACATCAACCACAATTATCCTCGACCCAAAGATAACTCAACATAGAAAACAAACACATGTTGAACAAAACAGTACAACCAAAAGAGGCCAGAAAACTTGATTACAAGTTCAAAATTTTACTAATTCACAAGAATGAAATGTACATGAAAATCCGTATTCACAAAAATAATGTACAACGAGTTCTATGATTGACTGAGACACTGAGAAGTCTACTTCTTCCTTCGTCTCTCTTATTCAATCACTAGATTCATCCCCCGCAACACAAATCGCGACTCGAATGCCTTCGCGGACATCCTCATCCCATCCAATATATAATTGGCTTGATCGTCTGATGCGACCAAGGGCGCCACACCTATGCGGTTCCGATCTACAAACTCACGAAGGCGTCCGAGTGGACACTCCTCGTGTAGTTTCTTCAGCCACGGAATGAGAGTGCCGACGAGCACATTGTCTCCACGCATGTACGGGTTCCAACTCTCAAGGTATATGCAATTCCCATTCTCATTGAGGATGCCCTTTTGCGGAGAATCATCGATGAGAATGGTATTGTCCTTGTTGAATGAGTTGGGATCCTGAGGGTCTAGGAACAATTCTTCATCAAGCACTTTGAAGAGCAGAGTCTTCCACGGACTCCCAGCCTGATGAAGAAATTTCCCTTCTGAGGTTTCTACCCTCCTGCAGTTGTCCTGATCTAGGATGTGGTAGGGAGCCTTGCAGTTCTGGAATAGGAAACTCGCAACGGGTTCCACCGTCTTCTTGAACATGGAGCTCCAAACTACGACGCGGTTCGAAATCTTTGAAACCTCGTCTAAGAACTCGCGCACATTGGGACGAACGAAGACGGCCTTCGTCCCAATGAGGGTTGGGGTTCGATGGGAGAATACATTATCTCGGACTGTGTAATGTTTTTTCTTCTTATGGGGCCCTTGACCCTGGCTCTCACACAGCACTCCGTTCAAATCGAACACGATATTCAACCACTTCTGTCGCGGTTGGACCACTAACGAGGACACACTCCGCGGCACTCTGTTTTTTCGACCTGCCGTTACTACCTGATCAAACACAACACGAAAGAGATGTAGTTACCTGTTGAAAGGCAGAATCAGGCGACCCATAAAACGGTGAAAAGCATTGAACCCCACTAAGCGACTGCAGAACCCCTCCGTTAAGTGATTGTGTGAGTGCCAACGGGCGGTGCACACTTCTAAGTTGTCCGCGCTGGGCACAAACATGGGCAATATCAATTCATTAGACACTACACGCATTGAAGAGAAGTTTGACATATATTTATTTCAAAATAATTTATGATACACCCGGTCTAACGGTTTTGTTGATCTCTAGCTGATTGTATACAAGTACCAACTACACTCCGTTCCGGTATCTACACTATGCTACAAACGTAGTCATAGAGTGGTAGTCCGTCCACGCTTCACAATCAGAGACTGTCCACTCCCTCTTGTCAGACAGAAGGAATTGGCATGAGAGTCTCTCACTGGGAATATGAACATGATGGAAGCCAAAACAAACATCCATCACATCACATTCGACAGACTCAATCATGAAATATCGTAGGGATCTGACGATGGAGGGGAGTGTACCTGACCGAACTCCAGGGTTCCGGCGTCCTCATCCAAATATTCCCCGTAGTCGACAGTCTCGTCGTTGTCGTCCGGGGGATTTTCAAACTCTATCTCCACCTCCGGTACTCGTGGCTCAGGTGGAGGGGGGATGGGATCTGGAACAACGTCACCCACTTCCTGTGTCTCCGGGACCGACTCCGCTTGCACCTCCAATGCAGGCGGCTGGCTCAAATTATCCTCGCCCCGAGGATAATCCAGAGCACTATCAGCTCCCTCTGTTCCAGTTCCAAGGGGAGCTATCTCTTCCTGGATCTGTTGATCTGTTCTATCAACTGGAAGATTGGACACCTGCTTTTGTTCCAATGGAGGCGGAGAAGGGGGAACAATATCGTCTTCGGCAGGTGGGAGAGGATCATCTTCGACTCGAGGATAATCCTCCTCGGCGGTCTGCTGACCTGTGGCTTCTGATGCACCACCAGCGTCATGGGCATCAGGATGAGAGGCAGAGGGGTCTTGTGATCGCGTTCTCAGAGAAACATTCTCTTCACGCAATTTCTCTAGTTCTTTCTTCAATGCCTCCTTCTCCACCAGCTCCTCTTCCCTTCTTCTTGACTGCTCTGCCCTCTTGAAGGCCTTCCTCTCCTCTCTCTGCCTCCAAAAATCCTTGAGCTCCTGCTTCACAAGACGGAGAGGAACATGAGTTGGGTCTGAAGGCTCCCTAGACTCGGGAGCATGGCCAGGGTGTGCCTCTGCAGGTGCGTTCGGAGAATGGGTGCCCCGTGATGGACCCGCGCCACCATCATCCGGATCATCATAGTTGAAGTCCTCCATATCGGAATAGGAGTCCTCCACATCGCTGATTATGATGTCCGGTATGATCTCCTCCAAGGGCTTCTTTCCGATCTTCTTTTTCCTCCGCATATCCGCTCCGGAGTCTTGGATTCCTTTGGAGGCGGATTCGGGGCCCTTGTCCTGTACGTGGGATTCTTCCACATTTCCTCCTCGAACAATATTTGTATTTGTTCCGTATTCATTGATGCCGAGGTTGGAAGCACCCTCGTCACCAGGAAAATCCCGATCTGCCCTTGACACACCCGCATTTCCATCAATTGAGGGTGTGGACTCCGAGTCCACATCTGGAGTTTGAAGGTTACGAGGTCGCTCATAACCTAGAAGATATGGCGAGTTTTCATGGCAGAAATCGTTGATGTCTAATTTACTGCCATACTTCGCCATTTCTCGAAGTTTTTGGGATGCATGCCGGTCAGTAAGGCCATAATAATAGAGACCATACATCTGTAGAAGAAAAAGCAGTTGTTAATACTCATTCTCAACCCCTCATTTTGCACATCATACAACAGACAAGGATATCTTCGAGCCGAAGATAACTGACAATACGACAATTTATCTTCGAGCCGAAGATAAAGGCGAAACATAGAGTCTCACCTTGGCAGCAATCATAAACTTTGAGCCAGTGTAAATGCCGATGACGTTTTCTCCAGGCACGGCAAAACTCTGGAGAATGTCAATATAGAATTCCATCCTGAGCTCACTCGCATGGATTCTATATTTCGCCTCGGTATTCTTCTGAAAATCCGTATAGTAAGGAATGTCATTTGTGGCATAGACCTTCTTCACTACATCCTTATATCTTGGCTCCTCGTCATCCCATTTCTTCATTACAAATAGGAGCTTCACCGGGGGCGCCAACGCACGGTTGGTCGAGTTGTCCATCCTCTCGGCCTTACTTGGTAGGTAGGTGGACATCTTGACCTCGTACCCTGTCATCTTCGACGCCGCAAATTTCTTTGCCGCGTCGATGTCATATGAATTCCCCAGAATCCATAACCAAACATCAGGAGTAGACAACACCGGCCTCAGGTGATCTGTCAGAAAATTCAGCAATGGCAAGCACGACGGACTGTCACCGGATCCTGGATTTGGTCTAGGGAGGATTCGAAAATCTATGACGGCGACACGAAGGTCTCTCATGACGTAGGGCCACACGTGGGTGGTCACAAGAGCTTGGGGATAGCATTGGTGACCCCGAATGAACACATCCCCTCCCACTGGCTCCACCCGCTTCTTCATTTTCAAGAAGGTCTTGAACATGTTATAGACCATCGACAATTTTGGGTTGTCCTTGTAGTCTATTGCTGTCTTCTTCTTCGCCTCGTTGGTGAGGCGCTTAACGAAGAACTGGTTGGGAGGGGCGGTGAGGAGGAAATCCCACGTTGCCGAGGAAAACATGTTGTCGCGCTTCCATTGCTTCTACGCCACGTCAATGACTTCCCCATGTCTGTCCTTGAATTTCAAGGACTTATCGAGGGCCATGAATTCCTCCATGATGACTTTCTTTCGCTTCCTCCTCTCTACCCAGTGCTCGGCTTTATAATTGTCCTCGCACAATATCTTTGAAGCGCCCACTAAGACCTTTGGGTAGTCCCGTGTGCGACCTTCTGTTCTCCCAAGCAGATGGAGGACGTAATCCTTCAGATCAATGTCTGTGAAGTGTCCCATGTGCTTGAAAAATTCCCTCTTCAATGAGAAATTCTTCTCGTTGAAGGTCTTTGCGCTTTTGAATGGTTTGCGCGTCACAGGATCAATCAGTGATCCTTCCATGTGTTTTTGGAGGAACTCCTCCCACATCTGGTAAGTCTCATCGGCCAAGGTAATAATTCGGATTTCATTCTTGACATCCGATGCGAGCTTCACCTGTGCTCCCTCCTTGTCCGGATTGATGCTGCCATATCGGATCATGACAACGTCGACAAAATCCTGTCGAGACGAATATTCAATGAAGTAAGCTCAGTACTCAATGCATACATTCTTCTGACCATTATCCTCGACCCGAGGATAGTTGAGACAGAGATCACAGAACATGAAATTACAGATAACAAACCCTGTAGAGGCAGTACATTGAAATAACTAGATCATGAACATATACATTTTATCTTCGCCACGAAGATAAAATGGACCTACCTTGTATGCTGCAAGGTTGAAGACAGCCTTATTCCGCCTCACCAATCCCTCATTCTCGATGTTGGTAGGCCGCTTGAGCTCCTTCCAAACTTGCCTACACGCGGAAATTTGGTTCCCCCATGTTGGCTGACTGTGAACGAGGTGATTGGAGGCATTGCACCATTTTGAAATAGCTGTGAGCTGTTTTGGGTCTCTAGTCCAGACGATTATAGCCTCCCACGTCTGCAACTCGATCTTCCGAGTCTCACAGCATCCTCCTTGTTGTAGCATTTTGGCTGCAGTGACACTGTGCTGGCCATTGATGATGAAGAAGCCTCCGGTCTTGATGGAATCCCAATCCTTCGGACGCTCCTTCAGAAGTTTCTTATTGGCATCTACAGGTGTCAAGCAAAGCTTTTGTCTTTGCTGCTCTGAGCCGAGATGAACGAGGGTGTCTTTCATCTCAAACACCATTCTCATTTCTAGCTTCCGGATAATATATCTTTCCTTGGCCAGGAAGCATTGTTTGATGTCTATGGTGAAGATCTGGGGATGAAAAATGAAGCACTTGCCATTTTCCTTCCAAAAATCTGATTGATATGCTCCAGCCACTTCATGTTTTTCGATTGCTTTCTTATCTGATGGCTTCCGTGGATTCACATTTGTGAGAATAGAGCCTGAACTGGCAGCGGTTGCTGGACGA
The DNA here is from genome assembly GCA_947034895.1 of Rhytidiadelphus loreus. Classification (NCBI taxonomy): domain Eukaryota; kingdom Viridiplantae; phylum Streptophyta; class Bryopsida; order Hypnales; family Hylocomiaceae; genus Rhytidiadelphus; species Rhytidiadelphus loreus. The sequence continues at coordinate 33,448,282 of OX344761.1, forward strand.
GTGTCCGTTACAGATTTCCTCCGTTTGTCACTCGGCTCGCCGGTACTGGTGTCCGGGGTCTTTCTCTTCTCGGCCTAAGCGCGGGCGGTCCCTCTCCCACTTCCTCTACTCCCTGTTCGGCCACGCACTCCTGACGCTGATTTGGTCTCAGCCGTAGTTTCCTACCTTTGATGACCACGACCGTGACTCGCTCGGGCAGGTCCTTTTTGGACATGTTCCTTGGCGTGCTCAGTGAGCTTATGGAACATGTACCCAATTTTCCTCGCCATGGCCCTGGCGTTCCTTCTGACCCAGGGGTGGTACCTTGAAATGAAGTCTTCAGCCAAGGTATCATGGTTTGCCAAGTGCAAGTCGGCGATGAGGTTGTCGAAGTCGAACACTCCCACAGTGTCATCCTCATGGCAGATAATGGAATGCGTATGCTTTGTTTCCCTCCCCGCGTTGTCGTACCCTTGTAGTGTGATGACTAGGTACTTGTCTTGGTGATTCTCTACGAGAGCGACCTTCTCACTGAGGTTCCAATTCACGTAAATCCCACTGTCTTTTACTCGGTGACGTAGGTAGATGTAATCCTTCGACTGGTTGACACCGAATGTCCAAGAGTCGACAACGGCTTTGAATTGCCAGAGCTTGCCGTAGAGCTCTGGCATCTCCGTTATGAAGGGCTCCTCATCCACCCACTTGCTAAATGGCTCCAGAAACGGTAGTGTAGCTGAGTAATCGTACTCAGAGTCCGTAGACATGTTGGTATAAATCTGTACATAGCAAATCGTGAAAATCAGAGTTGTAATTTGATTTTTATCTTCGCCTCGAAGATAACAAACGAAAAATGTTGTGACTAATGTAATCTGACTAAATAATACCGTCCTGGGCTTCAAATCGTATAAAACAATTATCAACATATGGAATTTATTTGTATGTCAATGCTACGGTTCAGTATCTTCGGGTCAAAGATAATACTGTACGTTCTCTTATTCTATTTTAATTACATTGTTGCTTTTATACTCTAGAAGGGTATAACTGTTGCTTATTCTAATTTCATTATATTATATTCGTATTCTAATTTCATTATATTATTTTCGTTGCTTATAGTTTTTTATTTTAATTAAAATTATTTTGTATTATTTTTTTGGTTGACAATTATCCTCGAGCCGAGGATAATTGTTTTTTATTTAAATTATTTTTTGTTTTCAACAATTATCCTCGGCCCGAGGATAATTGTTTTAAAGTTATTATATTTTTTTGGACAATTATCCTCGAGCCGAGGATAATTGTTTTTTATTTAAATTATTTTTTGTTTTCAACAATTATCCTCGGCCCGAGGATAATTGTTTTAAAGTTATTATATTTTTTTGGACAATTATCCTCGAGCCGAGGATAATTGTTTTTTATTTAAATTATTTTTTGTTTTCAACAATTATCCTCGGCCTGAGGATAATTGTTTTAAAGTTATTATATTTTTTTGGACAATTATCCTCGAGCCGAGGATAATTGTTTTTTATTTAAATTATTTTTTTGTTTTTAAAAATTATCCTCGGGACGAGGATAATTGTTTTAATTTTATTATATTTTTTTGGACAATTATCCTCGAGCCGAGGATGATTGTTTTCTAATTAATATATTTTTGTGTTTGTTTGTTTGTTTGACAATTATCCTCGGCCCGAGGATAATTTTTTATTTTTCTTTTCTTTTCTTTTTTGCATGCTTGTTAGTTAGTTATCCTCGGGCCGAGGATAATTGTTTCTTTTTTTGAAATGATGGGTGTTTTTTTGTGCTTTTACTTTTTAGCCGAGTATAATTGTTAGTCTTGCTGTGTTTTTCATTACACCTGTGGGTTCTTAGCTTTTATAGACTACAGTTTATCTTAGACTCGATGATCATTATCTTCGGACCGAGGATAATTTTTGTTGGTAACTCAGTAATAACTGATGATAATTTTGACGAAAACCCTAAATGTAATCATCTAGGCACGCGTAGAATACAGACATAGAATTTAGTGAACATTCAATTAATACATGCAATAAACAAAATTGAAATCACGCAATGAATGCAAAAGCAAGGGTGGAAACAACAGAATACTACAACTGAAGACTTGGTCACCTGCAAATTATATTGTTTGCACACTTCCTACAGTAGATTCTAAAATGTAATAGAATTTCTACACACTCTAATGTTCAATGAATACTGCACACACCCTAAACCCTAATCCACAAACAAATGAAACAAATGATCAAAAAATTCAAACCCAAACTCTAAAACCGAGGCTGGTAGCACTTGCATTCACATTGCAAGAAGGTGAAGAATTCATGAATACATAACAACTGAAATTTCACACTGAATATGCACAATGAATGAATGAGTAACTACAACCAAAATTCAAGAACCTTAATTCAGATTCAAGAACCTTGCCCTGAATTCTAGAACCACAACACTAGAAAACAAAAACAGTCACAAAGGTTGAAAACAAAGTACAACAATTTCAAATTGAATAAACACATCAAAGTACATAACTCTTCTTACCAAAAATCAAGTGCTCAGATTTCCCTAAACCCTGCCTGAAACAGCAGCCAATGTCGCTCTTTCACCTCCTCTTGCTTCAGCTCCCGCGCCTCCCGCGCCTCTTCTTGCACCTGCCTACGCTGCACACGCTGCACCTCCCGCGCTTCACCTCCCGTCCCGCACCTCAAGTTGCATCAGTTCCGCCACTGAAGCTTCCGCCACTGAAGCTCCCAACACTGCAAGCAACATACGGAAGAAGACTACAACCGCCCTGGAAACCCGCGCTAGAGAGATTGCGCTGCAGACGCTGAACCCTGAACCCTCGCGCTGCAGAATGATGGTGAACCCTCGCGCCGGAGAGATGACCGCCCGAGCTTGTGACCGAGCCCAAGCCTTCGACCACCCGAACCTGCGACCGAACCTGCGACCGAACCTACGTTCCCGAACCGGCAACCTCCCGAACCTACGTTCAAGAGTCTACGAACTCCCGAACCTACATTCATTAGTCTGCAAACTCCCAAACCTATGTTTCCAAGTCTTCAACCTCATAAATGTACGTTCCTAAACCTACGTTCATGAGTCTTCGAACTCTCAAACCTGCGTTCCCAAGTCTTTAACCTCCAAAACGTACATTCTTGAGCCTGCTGGCTCCCTAAACCCTATTTCTTCAACCCACAATTCTAAACCCTAAACCTACCATGCCGAGCCTATTGCCTGTCCCAAACCTATTTTGCCAAATGTACATCGCGAAACCCTAGTTTTGAGCTTGGGGCCCTCTATACGTAGGTGTCCTTAAGACCTTAAGCCTTAAACGATTGATTGGTCACTGCAGAAATCATCTATTTTGTCCCTGTGAGAATTGTTGGTTTAAATAAACCCTAAAAAATACACATAGGAAGACAAACTATTGTAGATAATCTTCCCTTTCTACATACTTTTTGGACAATGAATAGTTGCATTTTTGTTCTACATATAAAGATTCTTTGTCATTAATTGACTAGAAAATGGCCTTATAGTCATTATGCTTTAAAGAATGTAAGAGAACTTCATTTCACTAAGTTTTTGTAGGTCACAGTTATTCAAAGAGGTGGCATTCAATTTCAAAGAATTGACTATACAACCACAGATTATATTTCATGACATTTGGGCTCTCTAAATGTTGGTAGTTAAAAAAAAAATTAATCCTTGAATTCTAGGTCAATCATCATGAATATCGTTTGTTGTGTCACTAGATGTATTGTTGGCTTAAAAAAATGAAAAAGTACTCATTGCACAACAAACTATTGTACATGATCTTTCCTTTCCACACAAATTCTAAAGCATGAATAGTTGCATTTGTGTCCTATACGGCAAGATTGTTTCACTCATTGACAAGGAAATGGCCTTGGTGTCATTGAGGAGTTAAGGAATTTGAAGAGTCCCTCTAATGGGACTAAGAGTTATTGAACACATAAATCAAACAATTGTCAAAGTGTGTATGATATCTTCCACCACCATAATTCATTTGTTTCAAATTTTTTGATTGAATGTAGACTTTCTCTTCATACCACAAGAATGTGGGAAATACTCCATATCCATTGGGATTTTTCATATGTGCTAATTTAATCAAATTTGAATAGAATTCAATCAATGATATTTCTAAATTGTTTAGGGTTTCAACACCCTAAATGACCAACGTGTTTTTTGAGCTTTTTGGAATTTACTTTTAATTTCAAATGAATCAAGCATCTTTAGAATTTATGCACCGAAACACAATTTTCAAATTTCATACTCTATTCAAAGCTTACATTACATTTTGGGCATTCCATACACTAAAATTCTATATGTAATACAAAGTATTGTCATTAATAAAAGAATAATAAATAATAAACTCTTTAATTTTACAATTTGTTTTTTTTAAATTATAAAGAACTTTTACTTTTTAGATACTTCTCTCCCTTAAAGGTCTAAACACCATATTTTAAAGATTTAACATTTAAAAAGGTATGGAATAACCACTAATTGGGACAAGAAATAAAATGTAGAAGTTGAAAATTTTTTGAACTTTAAATTATGATTCTTCTGTGAATTAATTTGGTGCCAGTTGTTTGGTTCTTTACAACAAAAAATATAAATGAAGTATTCATGTTTTGTAGTTTGAAGAACTATTATTTCTCAATTCATGGAATAGGTTTCAGGGTGGAATGGCAAAAAAAATGAAACTTCTACGTTTTTTTCACTCGGTTGTCTTCATTAAAATTCCATGATTGTTGTGCATTGAGTTTAGTTTTTAAAGTACAAAGTACTCTTGGCTTGTTTTATTAATTAATTCCATTTTAAAAAGATTAAGAATGATTTTGATATAATATTTTGTTTATTGAAAAGTTTTCATGACACAATTCTAAAAGTACAACACTAAAAATTGTTCATAGTAGTTAAAAAATAGGCCTTTCATTGATACATAACTTACATTTTTTGAATAATTATGTGTTTAAATTACACAAGATGTAAAGAATTTCTCAAACTTATAGAATATAGTATTTTCATACAATTTCGAAGTCATAGTATGCAATACGTTGTAATACATTCATTTCTAGGAGGTGAAACTCTCATATTAATGATTATAATTTTATGAGACATTGAAGTGGTTCAAGTCTCTAAACCATGATGGAGTTAATAATAATGATTGTTAGCAAATGAATACAAAATCCATCATTCATTTCAATGTCCTAACAAAGTAGGCCCATTTGAAGCCAATTATTCTTCAAATCATAGCTTCGAAATTCGAATGTGATGAAAGTGGACAGGATGACTTCTTAGAACAAAGGTCTTTGAAATTTTTTACTCTTCATATAGTTACCAAGCTTGTAAAAATAGGGGTCCTACTTTGTATAGTTCAAGTATCCTACTTTCTTTTTGAAATATTGAAACATTTTCTTTTTATTTCTTTTTAATTTTTAAAAGATTTTTTTAAATATTTTTATAGTACTTCTTTACATTGTTGTGCAAACTTTTGGTTTTCCCCCTTAATCATTCTAAACCCTTAAAAAAACAATTGAACAGAATAATATACTATGTTGAAGAATCATTATTCTTTCAAATTTTTTTATCATAATTTAACTCGTACAATATTTTCTGTTTCTGCTCTAGTTGTCCTCATTAAAATTTCAATTCTATGAAGTACAACATCAATGGCTTCATTTCTTCTTTCGTTTCCAATGTGCTCCTCTATAAATGCAAATTCCTTAGAATGTGTTAAAACATTCTGGAAAAGAAACTATTACAAGAACTACATTTTATAGAATTGAATCTTAAAAAATTCACAATTGTACATTATTCTTTATTCTGAATAATGGAACTCAAAGTTGTGTATATTTTTTATGACATTAAATTCGAGATTGTACGGTCATTTAAAAGTCAACAACTTTGGACATCATTTTTTAATTAGAACTAATAATATTCAAAATAGAAACTATTATATTTAATCGTGTGCTTTAAGGTAAAAACCCTAAACCCAAAACCTATAAATCTAAATAAGAAACATCCTTAAACTTCTGGATATGGAATTTCAAAAGCAAATATGAATTGTCAATATAATCCGCAAAATCTTAATGATAAAAATATTGAATTCATGAACATATAATTTACATTTCTTCAAGACTTTGTTAAAATCTTACACCCTACACCCTACACCCTAAACCCTAAACCACATACCCTAAACCCTAAACCCTAAACCCTAAGTCTAGTTGCATTTCATTTTTTGAAATATAAAGGTAGGATTTAAATAACTCCTTTATAAGTGATTACAATCATGAAAGTTGTGTGTTCATGGTTGTTATTAGTAAAAGTTTTTTGGTTTTCTATTTTTTAAAACCATTTAATCTTTCACTGTAAACATTTTTTCTAAACAGACTTGATGGTTCAAAAAACTTTGGATAAAGTTAATCAAGCTCTGGTTGTATGCTTTTATTTGCCCCTCCCTCCCACCCTTCTTTTTCCTCTCAATTGAAATAATGCTTTAGGCAAATGTAGCCACTAATCTTGATGTATTAGAAGGCTTATCTTCAAATAGCTTTGGAGACTAATAGGAATTCCTTTGGAAAAATTCTCTAAATTTATTTAAAAGAATTTGTAACATCACATGTTGTTTCTAGCTTTGGCAGTTACAATAAGTAGGAAAAATTTGTTTAAACTTAGTACCAAGTCTAATCATTAGAGGAATGGAACTATGATTGGAGTTTGGTGTCTAAATTAGTACAAGTCTAGGTGGCCTAACTTGTCCCCTATACATGTTACTAATGGCCAAAGTGGTGGGCAAACCAACTTTGTTAAAGCCAGTAACTTTTTTGCACCGCTCTGTGATGGCTCATTAATTAGCCATGACGGTGGTGTTTTATGGAATTTCTAGAGGGAAGTTACTAATTCAAGTGGACCTTATTTGAATTTGGTTTTTTCCCCCCTCTTTAGTTATAAAAGCATAAATTTGAATCTTCCAAGAAGAGCTGTTTAGCTCAAGTGGGCCTGGATGAAAAAATCTCCCTCTCTTTTTTGGATGTTAAAGCTCATATGGATGCACCATGCCCTAAATGAGAGCTTGCAGTATATAAGTAGCTCAAACCATTGGTGAAAATATTCACTTTGGTTTACAATCTGTTGCTGCTTTGGAGGAAGAAGTGTTAAGGAGTTTTTGGAGTGAGGAAGGCACAGATGGCATCTTCTCAGGTCCTCTGTGATTAGCATGTTTATGTTTTTCTTTGGCAATATGTGGGACTACTCAGGTCCCTTTTGATTTGATTTGATTTGTGTTGCTTCTAGATATCATGTCCTGTCTTGTTTGTGGGACTATGATTTGTCTGCCAGTCTCTTATGTGAAGTTTTGAGTTTTTTGCTTGGTATTTGTACTTCTTGCGATTGCTATAACACGCTGCTGTGGACTGAAGACACCTGACATACGTTCTCTAACTGACTACTTGTTTGTTGGATTGCATAGGTGCAGGTGAGGTTCACAGCCTCTTGGAGTTTCTTACCTGTTGCAAGGCTCTTTCCAAAGTTTTTGGCAGATTATTATTGGTTAACTGGGTGCTGAATCCTAATAGTTAAGGATTTAGATTTTTAGCATTTGGATTATAAAAGTAATCTATAGTGATTTGACATTGCACTTTGCTGGACATTGCATTTTGCACTTTGCTGGATAGTACACTTTGTTGAAAGTTGTACTATCATAGATCTTGATTTGATCTTGATTTGAGAAAGATTATATACTTCTTTTATCTTCTATAAAAGTCTTCTTGATGTGATGTTTTGATTGATGTCTTCAACCTGATATGAGGGGCCTCTATTTTGGTTAGGAACTTTACTTGTCTTGTTTAGTCAGGGATTTTTTCATATAAAAAGCTTAGGAAAGGCCCTGTTTAGGGATGTCCCTCCCACCCTCCTGGGTTGCCTAAACCCTAAAAACCTTAATCCTTATACCCTAAAGCCCTAACTTCATTCCCTACTGAAAGCTTACAATAGGTAAAATTTTGATTATAGCCAATGCACATTGGACCCACCATGTGCCAAATTGGTGTGGATACCTCCCCTATACATTCATCTAAATCAGACTTAAGAATAAACTATTTTAAAAAGAAGGCTGATTGGCGGGTGGTGTATGAATTGCCAAATTTGCCAAACTCTAAATTCCGCTATGCTTTCAAAGAATATTTCCACATTCTCCGGAAAAAGGTGACTGCTATGGATTCCACAAAATATAAATTCCCCTATTTAAATCATAAAAAGATCGGCTACGTCATATTCCAATTCTATTAATGAAAAGCTCCTTCATATTCCACATCGTTGTCATTATGTGGGCGAATCGAATGTCAACGGCCCCCTAATCCGAGCAAGTACTTCTCCCCTACGTCCAAAAAATCATGAAGAACTCAAATGCCGTTGAATTTCCCGCTCATTTTCTCCCGCTAGTGTATGCATCGTCTCTCTTCCTCGAGCACCTCATTTCCTCTCTCGTGTTTTCCAGATTTCCCTCCTCCGCGGCCTCTTGCTGACATTGCTACCGCACGGCCTTTGAACTTATGTTTTTGCATTCATTTACATGTTTATGTGAGTAGGTGGCTTAGTTTCGCACGGGTTGTCGTAAGTTCCTCTACTTCCCTTCTTCCCTCTTCACTGAATGCTAGATTCCTGTTCTTGCTCCTCAGTTTTAAGCAAAGGTACATGCAGTATTATTTAGTCCTCCGATTCATCGCGTATTCAGAATTCCGGTGTCACGTCTCAAGTGTTGTTCTTCGTATGTTATGTTCGAGAAAGAACAACCGATTTTCACGCCGTAAATATCGGAACTATAAATTTCTCTAACACATACGTGCATGGAGGTTATCTTTGGTTCGAGGATAATCCGAAACATGCATGGAGGTTATCTTCGATTCGAGGATAATCCGAAACATGCATGGAGGATATCCTCGGTCCGAGGATAATCACAGACATGCATGGAGGTTATCGTAGACTAGAGAATAATCACACACTTGTATGGAGGTTATCCTCGAGCCGAGGATAATCGCCCAAATGCATAGAATGTAAATAATAACCATAGACAAAGGAAGACATTCACTGACATTCGAGATGATATACAGAGTTTACATACATAATCATTCTGACAGTCTAATGAGGGGGAATGCATAAAATCTCTCAATCTTTGACGTCTGCTATCTTCGAATCGAAGATACCTTTTGTTTTTCATACTCGTAGTTTAGAGTGTTTGGTAGATGAAGTAATATAATTCTGATTGTTCTAAGGAATGCAAAGATGATAGATTAGATTCTGTTTTTTGGTTCTGTTGTGCTAATTCATCGCATTTTAACTTCATTAGTCTAGGTGGATGGATTAGTATACATGATCACAAAATGGTTTACAATTTTACCCTCCAGTGGAAGTCACTTTGCCCCTGATTTTGTCAATGTGTCGTACTTGTTTTTTATCCTCGCCTCGAGGATACTCACAACAGTATTAATTAATTGGTGTTCTTTCACGCGCAGAATGGATACTTCAGATGCCAACGAGTTTACAGTTCCAGTGCCAACTTTGCCTCTGGGTGTCGCAGCCTGCGAGGGATTTCCTCGAGCTTCTTGGTATACCAAATGCGTCACACTCAGAAATGAAGAGGGGATAGAGGTGGCAAAAGGAATTTGTCATAGTGTTGATGCAGATCTCGTCATTGACATGGACGGGCAACCACTCGGTGATGACCGGGTTGCAATTCAAATTGCAGAGTCTTTGTGTGAGGCACATGTTCCGTCGGAGTGGATGTGGTCCATGCACTCTTGGCACATATCTAGAGTCTACCTTAATGGTGCCAGCTTATATGATCACGAGCAAACGCATCTCTTCAATTTTGCAATCTCTTCAAACAGTTCAAGGCGGCGTGTTCGGACTGGAGTTCGCTCCTATGAAAGTTCACGGGAGAGGACTGAGCCTACCAATCTCCCGAAGAAAGAAGCCCTCCTCACAGAGCAAGCAATTGCTGATGTTTCTAGTATGAAATGTTGCCAGAAGAATTGCTTGCAACCATTTCCACGTGGTCAGATTCAAGCCGTTCGGTCTCTACTTCATATTGATGGTGGAGTGTTCTGGCGCAATTCACGTCTGCTTGACGTGCATAAGCAAACCCACACTGATTCCAATGGAAGAGACATGATCACCTTGGCAAACCATGAAATTTGTTCGGTGGCTTGGTGTGCCATCCATGGAGTATCAAAGGCTACCTTTTATAGATACAAGAAGATGGCAAAAGATGACCAAAAACCGGAGCATCATGGCAACCTTGGAATGAAGAAACCTCGGACACACACTTTGCAAGCAACAGCAACTCTTCGATTGTTAGTGGAGAATGAAGCGGACACGATGCCTCACAAATCGAGGACCCTTGAGTCTGGGAGAAAGTCCCCTCCATGGTCCTACCGTCTGCATTTCGTTGGAAGGACAAGTTACCACAGATTAACAATGTCAATTCCTCACTTCAATTGCAACATATTTCGGCTAGTGGATTGAGCAACATACGTCGTCAATCTTTTCCAGAGTATGCTCCAAAGGCTAGAGGAGATAGTTTTTTTCGTTGTGGAACCTGCGATAGATATAGGCAACTCAAGAGTGCTTGCACTCCACGTTCACGAGCGCAAGACGTGTGGTCTAACAAATTGAGAGTGCACCTATCGGGGCAAAAGGCGCATAGGGACTTGTACTATGGAAACCGTTCAATGTCTGAGATGTATCCTGACAAGGTTTTGACTATAATCCATGACAAGATGGATCACTCAAAGACTGCTTCCCCTCATTACTCGCACAAGAGTAAGGGAAATGATTCTTTCATAAAGATGCTTGTCGCTATTACAGGCATGATTGCTCATGGTTATGGAGATGTGCGATATGCACACTATGGCTTGGACATCTTCCCAACAGACTCCAACCATACTATTGGGTCCATTGCAAAATTATTGTGAGATCTAGAGTCCCAACCGAAGCATTCATCTTGTCAATTGTTTGTAGGAGGAGAGCGTTCTGAACTGACAGAGGCTTTGTTAATAGGTTCAGAGATTTGTACGGACTCTCTCGGGTCCCCCCCTGAAGTATTGGTGGAAGCTCAACCTCTTCCTCCAACATTGACTCTTCAGCTTGACAATGCTTCTGGCGACAACAAGAATCGGTGGGTTTTTGCATTTTGTTCTCTTCTTGTCTATAGAGCTATTTTTCGAGAGATATACATCAATTTCCTCATTGTTGGACACACTCATGAGGACATTGATGCTCTATTTGGTCGTTGGAGCACTAAATTGAAGACGAATGACTACCCCACACTTCCAAGGTTGATGAAGTCTTTCATGGATTGTGAAACACAACCCGTAATTCCTCATCTCATTGAGGAGGTTCCTGATTTTAAGCGATTTGTGGACGGGTACTTGCATACAGGCGATGATTTTCTACAGGGTCATTCTCAAGCGCAACAATTTAAATTTTATAAGGATTCCAATGGGTGGCCATTGATGCAGTACAAGATCCTTTGTACCGATGTTGATTGGTTGCCGAAAGAGGGTGGGGGGATTCGCTTGTGGAAGGAGACAATAGATGGGCACCCTAAAGTACCGAGGGGTAGTCCTCTACCTTTGCCACCACAACAAATGCGTTGCTTTGATGAGATTTGCAAGGGTTTAGATGGGTACATTGCATTGTGGGGGGCAATGGGAAATCAAGACTTATCTGGCGAGTTTAGGAGGAAGAATGAGCCGGTGCGGAAATATTGGGAAGGTGTGAGAAGTGCTCTCAATGCTTCGCTTGTGGTACATGAGACATTGCAGCATGGATTTTGGCCAAATTCTCGTGTTGCTGATGAGGTGGAAGACCAATACCTAGATGATGGTACGATGCGTGAGGAGTTTGCAGAAGATGCACCTTTTGTTGGTCGTAGGCGTGATCGTCCACTTCCTTCATTTCGTATTGGCCGTGATGTATATGCAGGTTACTTAGTTGTTGTGCGCCCCGCTGACGGTGACCTCCGTCCATTTTGGCTTGCTCGGGCTCTAACAAATCCTAATCCAGATCCAGGTCATGTCAATTCGATTCAACTTCAATATTGGACACCTACGTCTTTTCATCACACCAATGAAGAAACATATGCTGGGTTGGACACAAAACAAGGGAATTCTTGGTGCGAGGATAAGGCTATCTCTCCGAGTTGGACGCATACAGACTGCATTATGACTGCTTGGAAGCCACGTTTCAAAGAAGGCACTTCTGATCCAAGAGTTAGAATTCCCCAAACACAAATTGCTATAATCCAGACATCGGTGGATGCATATGTATCTGGTGAAAGCAATAATGTATCTTCGGAGTGAAGATGAATAGTTTGTAGGCATAGGAAATCATGAGGAGTTTTGCGAGTTTGTACGTTATTTTCTTAACTTTAGGGAGGATGACAAAAAAATATGGAAAAAAATAAATTATAAAGAGTTGTAGAAGTTGATAGTTTCTTTGATTAGGGCAAAAAAAATATAATAAAAAGTTGTTAGAAAAAAACATGTGGAGAAGATGAAATAGATTTAGTTTTTTTATTCTTTTAGTTCATTGTTTTGATCTTTTTTTATATTATTTTAGAATTTGATGTTATAGATGTTGTATAATATAATATATTTTTATTTTAATTTCTTGTATAGTATTGTGTATTTTGTAAGTTCTTCATTGGAATTCTATTGTCTATGACATTTGTTTTGGAACACGATGAGTACTAATGTTTTCTATACAAAGTAATTATGAACTTCTCTATCTAAGCATATGTCAAATTCTTTACTTTGACATTGTAGTTTTTGATCAGGCTAGGTGTACAAATGTATTCTATCATGGATGATTTCAAAAATCTCTACCTCACTATATGTCAAACTATTTACTTAGATATTTTAGTTAAGCACTTATTATAAATGGTTCTAGTTTCCCATCCAAAATCCCTCCTTTCAACGTCCTTCACTACTATTTTTTTCCTCCAATTTCTTATACTTGTACAAATTCTTTATTCTTCAAGCAGTTTATGGTCTCAATTTTTTGAATTGTCTCAATTTAATGGACTCTTCTACATACTAAATTTAGGAAGATGATTAAAATGAGAATCCACATTGTCTCAATTTAATGAATATGGCCTTAAATGGCTAAAGATGCATAACCCAAATTTTTAAATAAAAGATGAAAAGGTGCAATACATTTTTATGAAGTGCATTGGTAACTAAAATTTATGTCCACAATTTTGTGTAAGAGAACTTCAAAGTGAAAGTCTTAGAGGTTCAGAAATTCAAAATCCCGCCCTATACCCGCAGTCGCCCACCCGCGGTCGCCCTACCCGCAGTCGCCCCACTGTAGGGGTCTAGAAATTACTCTGTGGTGCCCCACATGCGGTCGCCCATCCCCAGTAGCCCCAGACCCGCAGTCGCCCTACCCGCAGTCGCGCAGGACCCCAGTACTTCTATAGCCATCGACCCGCGGTCGCCCATCCCCAGTAGCCCCAGACCCGCAGTCGCCCTACCCGCAGTCGCCTTCGCAGTCGGCCCCTTAGACCCGCAATCGCCCTACCCGCGATCGCTCTCAGACTTGCACGCGCCCCTTCCCGCACTCGCCCCAAGGCGATTGCGGGTTAATTAGCTGTCTCCCCACCTGACTTCGCCACTTTCCCTTCTTGCTGCGTATTGCCTTTCACCTACTTTACAGTGGCTGATTGCGTGCCCGGGAGCTTGGGTTTTGAGTTTCACTTACATGTGGCTCATGTTCTTGATTTTACTCCATCACTCACTAATCGCTAGATAATACTTTGCGGTTTAGGGTTAACTTTAGCTAGATAATACTTTGCGGTTTAGGGTTAAGTTTAGATTCCTTGCCCCAAATCTCAAAAGCATCTCCAATGGCGGACCACAAGAAGAAGACCAAGGCAAAAGGAGCCATGCACCTTAGGCAACGACGCATCCTTTTGGACCCAGCGTGTGTGGCCTACCGAGGTTGGGATCGAATTACGGGCCACTGGACCGCCAAGACTTGTAAGTCCTTCGTGGGGTGGTGCCACATCGACAAGTTCTTCCCCTATCATCGGCACTACACGAATCGGCGCAACAATATGGCCAATTTGCATCCATGCCGTAATGATGCATTTGTGCAACGTTGTATCGAAATTTATCGATACTTGTATGGCACATATTCAGTGCCCAGGAGCGAAGTCCCGTATTACATATGTGCAATGGTGTATGCGGAACTCATTTTGTTTCGAAGCGTGGATTGGAGTTCAATCAAGGGAGTGAAGCATGCTCGCCTTCCACCGACAAAAGACATCCCAAGGGCGGCTCTATCTGCCAATCCACGTGAAGGGCTAGGCCAGAAGAAAAACTTGAAGGAGGGAGTGCCCGATGAGCAGTTTCATTGGACGTCATCTGATTCATCTTCGGGAGAGGAAGACAACCTTGGTGAAGACCCTCCAATGCAGCCCCAAAACATGGCGATGGTGGCTTCTACTTCACAAAATTTACCTCCCCCGAGAATGGAAGAAGAGGGTGAACCAGCTAGGCAACCACAAAATCTTGATATTTTGCCTCTTGCTATGGTGAATCCGATTACAGTCCCTCGCACTGAAGAAGACGAAGTTTTGCAGTATGTGCTTGCATGCATGCAAGAAGCAGAAGATGATGTTTTTTGGACAGAGATGGAAACAGAAGAAGATGTGAAGCTTTCTTTGTTCCAATTGGATTGTGTTGATGACATGTACCGAAGTGAGGAATTTGTTGAAGATGGAACTGTCCGTGACATAGTAATGTTGGACACCAAAGTTGTTTACAAAGCTCAACTCAAGAAGCTTCTAAATGAGTTGGATGAAAAGCATCTAGAATGTGAGAAGCTTCGCAATCAAGAAACGCAAACTTTGAGTGGAGATATTATAAATAGCTTACGTGCTGAACTTGAAAGTCAGCAAGTTCTTTTGTCAACGCAAATAACAAAGATTTTAGACTTGGAAGCATTTTACCTTAGATTCTCTTCTTGGCATGCTGGAGGATCTAGTTCTTCTAGCAATGAGTTTGCGAAATCACGGCTTGCCAAAATTATGGAAGCATGCAAGCTGGAGGAAGATTAGATAGACTTGGAGAAGCGAGGGGTGGAAGAAGCACGATCAAGATTAAATTCCTTGAAAGCATTAAAGGACAAAGCCCCCCTTGACCGTGTTGCAGAAATGTGTGGTTGGAAAGACGTGGCTACTAAACAAGCATTGTCTCTTACGGAAGTAGTTGACTTGAAAAAGAAGCTTGGGGTTTCTTTGTCATTGGATCCAAAATTGGAAGAACATCGGGATGCACTGAAGGCGCTTTTGAAGTTCCAAAAATCATACAAGCAATTTTGGTTGGAAAAGAAGTTGGGGAAGGATGACCGATACCTTAGGAATTTGCAGTTGGAAGGTAGGAAAGTCTTGTATGAGATGGAACGTGAGGCTCATGACCGCAAAGAAAAGGCCAAAATGGATGTTGAATGATTTCATTTTTAGCACATTTTTGAGGACTATGTATATTCCATCTTATGTATATATAAAAGGATATTATCCATTTTGAACATTTTAATGCAAGCACATTGAATTCTATGTAGTTCCTTGACAAGAGTACATAAATATAGATATGAATTTTTGGTTATTTATGTTTGCAATGTTGTGAATACTTGAATATTCTAGGAATTTTGGCAGGAAAATGACCTTGGGAGTTCGGACTTTCGGAATTAAAAGAGAATTAAAAAAAAAGGAAAATTAAAAACTTGCCGGATTGGAAAAGAACTTGTTATTGAAGTTCAGAGCAATTGTCACGGCTAGGGTGAATTGACCTACTCATTGCCACTCCAGGGCAAACACTAGAATTTTTTATTTTCAAGGCTTATTTTTTTAGTGGAAATTCTGAATTCATAGTTTCAATTATAGGCCCCAAATTACCCCAGGGGATGCAAGAATTATCCAAACAAATGGCAGTCGCCCGTTCCTGGACCCGCAGTCGCCTGTTTCTAGACCCGCAGTCGCCCATTACTGGACCCGCAGTCGCTCGTTCCTGACCCGCAGTCGCCTGTTTTTGGACCCGTAGTCGCCCATTACTGGACCCGTGGCGCCCACTTCTGGACCCGCAGTCGCCCACTTCTGGACCCGTTGTCGCCCAATCTTGGACCCGCAGTCGTCCATCACCTGACTGATTTCAGGTTTTTGGACCCGCATTCTCTCATGGGGCGACCGTGGGTCCAAGGAGTTTTCTTGTATAAAGTTCTAGGGGTACCCCTTGTTTTATCACCTTGGCTCCGTTGATAAAACTCTTGTCTTGGACCTTCGAAAGAGGCTTCATGCGGACGTTTAACTTCTTCGGAGGGCAACAACCGTGTTTAGAAGGGTTTACAAGACCACTCTAAGCGGGTTGCTTTGTCATTACATCTTCCATAGTATTAGTGTGATTATTGTAGTCATTTTCTTTGAAGACCCAGTGTTGATCTACTACATGGCTGGACAAGGTGTTGGGAGGGGGGGGACCATGAATGATACGCGGAGGTCCACAAAGGATTGGGACCCTTGGCTAGTACCATGTACCCCAATTGATAATTCCCCCCATGCTCGAAAATGTGTGTTTTGTGGGTGGAGCAAAGCATTTGTACGAAAGAGAGCATTGATTCACTTTGGCTATGGCGGCTCGACTACATCAGAGCGTTGTAAGGAGATCCCTACAATTGTACGAGAAAAGTTTCGGACTGGCGAGGGGCAAGTTCCAAGGTCCATGAGTTACGAAGAGATGTATGATGCACCGGCTAGACATGATGCACCAGTTAATGTTGTAGAGTCTATTGTCGCACTTGCGTTGGATGTCGAAGAAGAAGGGTCTCTCAATCCCTTTGAATCAAATGCAAGACCAAATCCTACGCCTGATTCAGTAGATTCTACTGGAACAACGCTTGAGAGAAGGAGGAACATGCCATCTGTTTCTCGGCAAAGAAGCATGGATGAATCATTACAGACAGGCCGCAGACAAGAGTTGGATAGGTTGTGGGCTTCTTTCTTTTATGAGGCGAACATTTCATTTAATGTTGTGCGCCACCCGGCCTTCGTGAATGTTGTTAAACAAACTGCAGTAGCTGGATTCGTGTACCAACCGCCACCGTATAATGCGATTCGCACGAAAATGATAGATGTTAAGAAGGCATCGGTTGAAGCCATGGTCTCGGAGCGGACGAGGGTTTCAATAAGTCAGTATGGAGTGACAATTTGTTCAGATGGTTGGTCCAATACTAATTCGCGGCCATTACTAAATATGATGTTGGTGTGTCCCGCCGGGGATGTCTTTTTGGGATCAGTGGATAGTACTGAGGAGAAGAAGGATATGTCTTACACGACTGAGACGATGGCACGATACATTGAGGAAGTTGGGCCTACCAACGTTGTGCAATTGTGTACGGACAATGCTGCAGTCATGACGGGGGCGATGGCAAGGTTGGAAGAAAGGTACCCTCACATTTATAGGCAGGGTTGTGCGGCACACATTTTGGACTTACTCTTAGAAGACTGGGGAAAGGATCAGAGAGTAAAGGAGTTGGTAAAAAAGGCTTCATCAATTGTGAAGTTCATCAAGAAATACCAACATACTTTGGCGTTGTTTCGGAGATTTTCACCAAACAAAGTGTTGAGACTTCCAAGCAAAACACGTTTTGTCACAAATTTCTTGATGATTGATCGTTTGGTAGACTGCAAGCAAGCAGTGCACAACGTGACACTGGATGAGACATACATGACGTTCGAGTTGAGTTTGCAAAACCGCAGAAATGAACATTTCATTATGGGCAAGGCCAAACTTGCAAGGCAAGATATCCGTTCAGAAGAGTTCTGGGTTCAGTGCGACAATTTCCTCCATATGGTAGAGCCCGTGCTGCTTTGTCTTCGTCATTTTGATGGAAAAGTCCCAGCAATGCCGAAAGCTTTAGTAATGATGACAGCCTTGAAGGAGCACATTTATTCTCTCAAGAATGCTCCATTTTTCCTTGATCCAGTGGTGGCAACACAATATGAGAAACAATTTGATGCTCTCTGGAAGTTGATGATTACTGACCTACACTATGCGGGGGCACTACTAAATCCATACTTGAGTGACGTGGAGGCTATTCATAACAATGGCTACGCGAAGGGAGCTTTGAATCGAGTCATACGAAAACTGAGCGTACCATTGAACGTATCAGTGGTGGAAGCAATGCAGGAGCTAACTCAATTTGAAGAGAAGACAAGTGCATTTGATCCTTTACATGAGGCTCCCGATATCATTGAATGTCAATTATTGCCTCATCAATGGTGGAATCGTGTGGGGGGCAATGCTCTTCCAAAAATTGCAAAGCGAATTCTCGGTTTGACGTGCTCTGCATCTTCGTGTGAAAGGAATTGGAGCATGTATTCCTTTGTGCACGATAAAGTGCGAAATCGCTTGGCCACGACAAAGGCAGAGACATTGGTGTATATCTACGCGAACAACAAACTTGAACGTCAAAAACGTGGACACAACCCAGCCATTTTTTACGAC
The DNA here is from genome assembly GCA_947034895.1 of Rhytidiadelphus loreus. Taxonomy (NCBI): domain Eukaryota; kingdom Viridiplantae; phylum Streptophyta; class Bryopsida; order Hypnales; family Hylocomiaceae; genus Rhytidiadelphus; species Rhytidiadelphus loreus. Next base: position 33,466,845 of record OX344761.1, read on the forward strand.
CAGATGCTTGCAGATGGAGACGATGAGGACGAGCGTAATGGGCCTTTGTCTTCAGGGGAAGAAGACGACATTGTTCCAGATTTTATGAGAGAACGCGAGAACCGTAGGGATGAAGAGGATCGGTTGCACAACAATCCTTGGAATGCAATGGTTAGGCCGCCACATAGTCCTCCACGACCAATATACGGGAATACATTTGATTTTAGTAACGATGGGTATATTTCTCCGGGAAATTCACCTGTACGTAGTCCACCGCAGAACGTCGTGCACAATATGGATGCAATTTCGCCGGCACATGCATCACTGAGGAGGGAAAGCACCCCCGACAACAACGACGAAAGCGTACCTATTCCCATGGCACCCGTAGAGGAAGAAGCTAGATCTCCAATATCAACTAGTTCGCCTCCAAATATGGCTCGCAATTTAAGAAGCAGTGCACAAGTTCCAATGAGAAGCGAACATGAAGAAGAGGCCATCGAAGTCAATGAAGTTGTACACGAGGGAATATCAAATCCCGTTGTATTGAACGCATCTACCCTCGGAACAACTGTTACTACAGATGATGATGATGATGTGCCATTGACATATGTTATGAATCGAAGTCGGAATGTGCCGTTGAATCCAGAGACGACTACAAATGTGGCAACAGTGAGGAGGTCTATCCCAACCCTTCCAACAAGGCCACCGGTGCGTGGAGGTGCTCTATGGACGATTGATGAAGAGGTTCACGGCTCAGCTCCACAACCCACTCAACCTTCATCCGTGTCTGGCCCTGGCGAATCATCATTAGGAATCCAGGGGCGCAACAGTAGAGGCCAGAAAAGGCGTATTAGGAGGGTTGACGAGAGGGGACCTCGAAATCCTAAACGACCCACTCAAATTGTCCAACGGTGTACCATTGGAGCGGGATGTTCCACCCAGAATGTTGGACAATCAAGTAGAGGAGGGTGACACCTTGCATCCAACATGGATGGAACTACGAATGCGTTGAGGCTCACGAAACGACTTGTGCAAACTGAAGGGTTCAGTGGTGTAGATACAGAAGTTCGAAATCTGAACTCAGAGGTAGAGCGTGAGGTACAAATCGAAGTAGTAATAAGGGAAGATGATGAAATCGAAAGCTCGGGCGACAACAGGAGCAACGAAGAGTCTTATGAAGATACAGACCCTAATGCTGATGAGGTGCCGAGCGATTCCACATTCACGCCTGGTGACTAGAGTACTAGAGAAGTAGACAATAATTATAGTTATAGTTATAGTTATAATTATAGTTATAAGGTTTTAGCTTATATGTTAGGTAGCAAATCTTTGTAGTTCAAGCTTTGAGCCTTCATCCTGATGTGTAAGGATTTTGTAATGCTTCATCGAGCATATGAGCATATTAGAGTGAGGGACAGATTACCGGTTTTAAAATATATGTTGAGTTCTAATTGGTAGGCAGTTACACTAGTAGAAAATTCAGCGTCCAACTTCACAAAAAAGTGTTGATTCGGACAAAATAGTTTGTGTTGATTTGGACAAAAATCAACAAGTTTTTGTTGATTTGGACAAAATTCTAGCTAAAACTTGTTGATTTGGACAAAAATTGCAACTAAAACTTGTTGATTTGTACATAATTTTCAACAAAAATTTGTTAATTTTTTTTCAATTTTTCAATTTTGAAAAAAAAATTAATTTAAAACTGCCATGCGAGCGCCACGTGGCACCGCCACGCGGGCAGCGCCTAGGTGGCACCCCACGCGGGCAGGGTGCAATGGGGTTTGAACCTTGCACCCCTTGGCTAGGGGTGCAAGGTCTTATCCATTGCACCATGTGGAAAATTACATGACCGTAATGGGAAAAAAACGTTATTTATTTCGGTTTTCAAATTTTGGTCATTTTTGGTTCAATTCAGCAGACTTTGGAGGCTAATTTATCATAGTATAGTACCTTTTTTCAAAAAACTTCAAACTAGTAAAATTTGGAAGATCAATTAAACTTTCATCTCCAAAAATCCGTTTGTGATTTTGAGTTTTCAGTAAAAAGTTATGAGCAAAATTCAGAGAGGGTTTGGAATGAAATTATTTTTTGATATTTACAAACACTCTCTCTGAATTTTGCCCATAACTTTTTATTGAAGACTCAAAATCACAAACGGATTTTTGGAGATGAAAGTTTACTTGATCTTACAACTTTTACTAGTTTGAAGTTTTTTGAAAAAAAAGACTTCACTATGCAAAAACAGCCTCCAAAGTCTGCTGAATTGAAAAAAGACTGAATTGTGAGTTAAGTAGTTAATAGAAAATATTTCTATTGCTTATACAATGTCAAACTTGGTGGTTTAAAAATTTTCCACATGAAATTTTAGTGTTAAAAACTTCAATTCAATTAAAGATATTTTAATTATTTGGCAAACATTTTACTAGGAGGTGGTTTGGACACAATTCCTATTCAAGTTTTTTGTAATGTAGAACATACAATTTGAATAGCTCTAAATTAGAATTTGGAAATTGCTCATCTAGAATTTAAATATTTAAAAAATTTTGTGTTCAAGAATTGTGTTGGAAGTTTAGAATTAAATTTTGTTTTTTTAAAAACACTCTTGATTTTCATTTTTTTTTAAATTATTAAGTAGAATCAAGTTCAAGATTGAAAGAAAAACTAAAGCATGAATAGCTCTAAAATGGAATTGAAATACAATAATGTCAACGGTGAGATTGTTCTAAATAGGAAACTTAAAGTTGTTAAACATTTTTTTTTGAAAAATTGTGAGAATTGCATCCAAAATTGCATCCAATAAGTTATTTTTTGAAGAAGATGTTCAAATTGCCCGTTTGGACACAAAATTGTTTTTAACTTTCATAGTACTAATCAAATGGAATGAATAAAAGCTTCACATGTAGACAAAAATATGATTTTCAAGAAGGAAAAAATTAAAAAATTAATTTCAAATTTCTATACATTTCTTATTCTGCCTAGTGACGTGAAATTTATAGTTAAGATGCCATAACTTTTGCTCCCAAGCACCAACTGAAATAAAATCTATATTACCATGTAGCTAATAAGTTTTTCTATCTTATTAGGAGGTTTCAAAAAGTTTAACTAAAAATTAAGATCATACAAACTTGCCCGAAATCCATTTTGTCCACCGAGGGGACAATGGTCCTTTAGGGGTCAGAAAAATTAAAATTAAAATTTAAACCTCTAAAGAACAAAGTAGAATTTTTTGACAATATTTCTAGTGTTTTTATTCATGTATTTAGAAATTGAATTCCCTTTTTTTTCCTTTAAAATTTTACACAACATGTGGTGAAGGGATAGTTTGAAGGACTCACAATTTTTATAACTTTTGATTACATCATGAGAAAGTTATTGTATGATGTATAGATTTTCTAGATATGTATGCATGTTAGCCAAGTAGATTTGAATGTATTTTTCAAATAAATAGGAATTTCAAATTAGTTTCTAAAATATTAATCTTGTGAGAATTTTTGGATTGTTCTATATAGATTAGGGAGGTGAAACTCATGAAGAATTTCAATTTCCAATTTAAAGTAGAAATTGCACTGTATAGTAAATTTTAAGTTTCTTTATTGAATGCAATTTCAAATATAAATTTTTTAAATTTCAAAAATAGGATGCAAATTTTTGACTACAACATGTACATTAGTACATTACAACCATTAGGTTTGGAAATCTTTAGTTTCATTACTAGAATTCTTTTCATTGAATGTTGTAAATCAATCTCTATTTATATCCACTTATTATTTTCTCCAAGCATGAATATAAAATATTTTTTGTTGCAATTTTTAATATAGATTCTTTAACATATTTTTTTAGCATATGATGGAAAATTACAAATTGTAGAATTGATATGTATCTAAATTTTTCAAATAAAATTTTGGAAAAATGAAATATAATCATTTGGTATGAATGAAACATTATTTTTTTAAAATCCAAGCATCTTGATGTTGCAATTGGTGAAGTTTTTTATTTTACAATTTCAAGATGGAAAATAGGTCAAAATAAATATAAGTTAGATCATTTAGTTAAATCTATTGAAAAAATAAATATAAATGAAGATTTAAGCCTTCTTTGAAGACTAATATTTAGAAGCAATTACGGGCCTTTCATATGTTAAAAACCTTGATACAAACAAAGTTGAATTACATTATGAATTTAATTAGAACTTCAATCAAATTGAAAATATAATTGAAAATAAAATACGATTTGAACTCTAAATTCATAATTTTTGAAAAATTCTTAAAGATTTCAAAAACATTCCACAAACAATCCAAAAACAACTCCAAAAACAACCTCAAAAAATCCAAATCCTCCCCCCTCCCCACACCTCTTCAAACCTCCCCAAATCAATCCAAAAACAACTCCAAAATCAACCTCAAAACAACCTCCAAATCAACCCCCCAAACAACCCCAAAACAACCCCCCAAACAACCTCCAAAACAACCCCCAAACAACTCCCAAACAACCCTCAAACAACCCCCCAAACAACCCCCAAACAACCCCAAACAACCCCCCAAACAACCCCAAACAACCCCCCAAACAACCCCCAAACAACCCCCCAAACAACTCCCAAACAACTCCCAAACAACCCCAAAACAACCTCAAAATAACCCCCAAACAACCCCCCAAACAACCCTCAAACAACTCCCAAACAACCCCAAAACAACCTCAAAATAACCCCCAAACAACCCCCCAAACAACCCTCAAACAACTCCCAAACAACCCCAAAACAACCTCAAAATAACCCCCAAAACAACCCCCAAAACAACCCCCAAAACAACCCCCAAAACAACCCCAAAACAACCCCAAAACAACCTCAAAACAACCTCAAAACAACCTCAAAACAACCCTAAAACAACCCTAAAACAACCCCAACACAACCCTAAAACATTGAACAAAAACATGTTGATTTGGTTGTTGCACTATTCACATGAACAAAAATTTGTTAAACCATTTTGTTAACTTGTGCTCAAATCAACAAAAATTTGTTAACCATTGTGTTAGCTTGGGCTCAAATCAACAAAAAAATGTAAAAACGGTCAATGCAGTATTCAAATCAACAAGTTTTTTATGATTTTCTGTTGATTTGGACACAATTTTCTACTAGTGTTAGGTGATGACTGCAACGAGGTTATAAAAGTGCAATGCAAGTATGGCTACATTTGAAGTCCGCCTCAAAGCAATATCGATGACTAATTAATATAATCGTTGTTGACATTATTATTGTGGCCTTATACTGGGTGAATTTTTGGGATTAGAGAAGTTTGTCCAATTTACATTTCATGGGCTCTATTATTTGCACTTGTAAATTGTAAACCCCAATATAACATAGCACCTAATTCTGCGCTTATAAAACACCTATGTGACGTGTTACTTCAAAGACTGAATATGCCAAACTCAAATCCTAAACTGAACCTGCGGTCGCTGTCTGCTGCTCCGACCCGCAGTCGCCCCTACCTGTCGGACCCGCGGTCGCCCTCAGTACTCGAAGCCGCGGTCGCCCCTTCACCCGAAGTCACCCTAAAGCCCCTGACCCGCAGTCGCCCACTCACCCGCAATCGCCTTCAAGCCTAAACCCGCAGTCGCCTCTATTTTTTCCACCCGCGGTCGCCCCTTCACCCGAAGTCGCCCTAGCGCCCCAGACCCGCAGTCGCCCCTTCACCCGTAGTCGCCTCAATTTTTCTACCCGAGGTCGCCCAAGGCAGACCTGCACGCGCCCACACCCGCAGTCGCCCACGCTGGCTATCCACGTCAGTTCTGAAGCCCTGCCACGTAGGCAAAATCTATTTACCATGGGGTAAAATTTTTTACCCCTCCGCGACGCGATGTCAAGTAAACTCGACACTTCGTGACACGCGACACGCGACGTCAGACGTCATACACGACGCCTAAACCCAAAAATATGTCAGACAAGACAACCCTGCTCCGGACATGTGAAGTGAGAACGAGGACGTGCAGTGCTTCGATAGTGGGCACTACGAATATACAAAAAAAGAACAACGGCAGCGTCTGAACGGCAAGCTTCTCCTTAACGTGAACGCTATCACAAGTCTGTCAATGATTTATATTCTCTTTCTTCTTGAGAACCAAGGTGCTATTCTGAAGCTCTGCCTTGTAGGAGGGTAAACATGACTTCCAATAAGGCCCTGTCACTGAACTTCATTGTAATACGGTTGTCACTATTAAACCACATGTACGCAATGTTGTGCTTGTAGTGCAAGACGATTGACTGGTACCTGCGGCTGTCATTGGTGAAGAACTGATCCATCATCTGTTCCCTTGCACTTGAACATGACGACGGAGGAACTTGCTCAGGCATATCACATGGAGAGGTCGCTGGCGGCTAGACAAGGCATTCGCACATATCCATGTGCTTGCGAAAAGTACCATGGATTCAAGACACAATCAGTGGAAGTCGTCGAGAGACACCACAGAAAATTCGGACGTGATCGAAACTTGCCCCACCCGCTCCTCGTAAGATATGATCACCCTCTGTGGCTATCTTTCTATAGAATAAGGAGTATGTCTTTCTGCATGTGCTCATATTGTCAATGCTAGCACTGTAGAGTTCTCTTTCTATGCTACAGGTAGACGACGGTAAAGCGTTTTCCATGTGCACCCCCTTACTGTTGTCTTCCATGTGCAGGGGGGAGGAATGCAATATGCACAAGCTTCGGAAAATGCTCTTGCAGAAGAAGATTTCGTGGATGTAGAGGAAGAATATTTTGATGCAGCAGAGGAGGAGAACTTGGAGGAGGCTCCTCCTAATACTGACTTGAACTTGGACGAGATGGCACAGAATTTCTTTGCCCGTGCTGATGCAATCCATGAACAGTTTTCAGAAGAAGAAGACGAGCTCTTGGATTTCGATGACCTGTCAGCACAAGAGGAAGAGCCAGACAAAAGTGATTTACTAGAGCAATTACTTCAGCAAGCTGCAGAGCCTCTTTTCCAAGGATCTCGAAGTAGCAGGTTACAATTCAGCATTATATTGATGTCCTTGTGCACGTTGTATTCAGTAAGCCATCACTGCTTGGACGAAATTCTGACTTTTCTAAAGCACGATGTACTTCCGGTTGACAACAATTGTCCCACGAACTCTTACGAAATGAAGAGCCTACTCATGAAACTTGGTCTATCGCATGAGGTGATACATTGTTGCGACTGCGGTAGAACACTTTACTGGAAGGAAAATTCACATCTGACAGCTTGTCCACACTGCCAGAAATCAAGGTACATAGACGGCTCTCAAACAGTCCCACTTCGAGTACTCCGCTTTTTTTCGTTAATCAAGAGGTTGCGTAGAATGTTCAGATGCCCTGAACTGTCAAAGCATATGTGATGGCATTTCACAAATCAGTCTGCAGATGGGAAAATGAGGTCTGTCGTCGACAGCGAGCAATGGCGGTTCATACAGAATAGGTTCCCAAATTTCAGCAGGAATTGGAGGAATGTCAGGATGGGCTTGTCCTTAGACAGAGTAAACCCGCATAGTTTCCAATCTTCAAAGCACTCAATTTGGCCTGTTATGATAGTATTGTATAACTTGCCGCCGTATCTTGTGACTAAGCAATTCTTCATCTGCCTGACGATGATCATACTTGGGCCGAAGTCTCCAACGGAAGACACTATAGATGTTTTTCTACAACCTCTTGTGCATGAGTTGAAGAAGTTGTGGGTCGGGGTCCCTGCAGTGGACATGGCTGAGCCTACGACTTCCAATTGTCATTTCAAACTCCGTGGCATTCTGATGTGGACCATCCATGATTTCCCTGCATATACCTTAATATCAGGACAAACAGGTAAAGGATATGCTGGATGTCCTGTATGCGGAGATGGCACTGCAGCAGAGCACTCCACCGAAGCTGGCAAAACTGTTTTTCTACGTAACCGCAGGTGGCTTCCACAGAACCACAAGTGGAGGTTTGCTCGCACAGCTTTCGACGGTCATCCCAATCACGACGTACCTCCACCTCGACAGTCAGGCCAGAAAATCATAAGTCGCGGAGCTTAGAGAGAGTCATACCTTCAGTGTGGTGGAAGAAAAAACGGAGAGCATGACCCTGTGAAATCAACCGATGTAAAGCGAGTCAGCATTCTCTTCGAACTACCGTACTGGCATGTAAGTCAGTCATGTACAACACTGTATCTTCCGACTTCTTTGCAGTTTGATGAAGTTATAGGTCGTATTTCAGAGTTCCAGAAATTCTACTATGTGAGCGTACTAGAACAAGAGATACAGTCATACAGTGTGTACAGTCGCCTTCTGGAACGACTCATTCTTCAGCACGTCGCACGTCGAAATAGGAATTCACCTTCCAGAACGGGATGTTCAAATCCTAGATGCATTTTGCTTTTAATATTTTCATTGCAAGCGTTGTAGCCTTGTAGCCGTTAGTGCTGGCACAGCAAATGAATGCTGTAAGGTACTTCTTCAGCAGTTCAAGGATTTGTTTTCTTCCTCATTCGCTTCAGGGCCTTTGCTGAACAAGACATCCGTAGTGCTATTGTTTGCAATTTCTTGTGGTACGTCAAGTATTGAGTTTGTTGATGTTTGTCGTCATTGCATGGATGACATCCACAAGAATTGCCCGTACGTCATATTCTGGACCCCATGCATTGTGAGAAAAATGTATGTGAAAATTTGATTCGCACTCTACTTGGAGAAACAGATGGGGTGAAGTCCAGGGAAGATATGCGTGCTCGGGGAATACGAGGTCATTTACATCTGCAGCCTAATGCCGATGGTGTCACATATTTCATGCCAGATGCTCCATACGTGTTGACAAGACAAGAAAGAGAGGAATTCTTCCACACTTTGAAGGATATAAAGTTCCCTACCAATTATGTTGGTTCATTGAAGCAGAGATTGGAAGACAGGAAGTTAAGTGGATTGAAAACACATGACTTCCACATATTATTGGAGCAAGTGCTACCAGTGTGTCTCAGGAACGTGGGTAATCCTATAGTAGTTGGAGCCATTATGCGAGTGTGCAGAGTATTTCGTAAAATTTGCTCCAAGGTAGTAGATTCCCAGAAGAAGGTACAAATGATTGAAGACATTGCTGAAACCATATGTGCACTAGAAAAAGAGCTTCCTCCATCTGTTTTCGTTGTAATGATGCATTTGCCCATACACTTAGTCGAAGAGCTTTTCCTTTGCGGTCCAGTGCACACCCGCTGGATGTACCCATTTGAGAGGTACATGAAAGTGTTGAAGAGGTTTGTGAAAAACAAAGCCAGACCCGAAGGTAGCATGGCTTACGGTTACCTCAGGGAGGAATCAATAGGATTTCTGACAGAGTACCTGGCCGATTACAGTCCCACGACGAAGAGGGCATGGGATGAAAAAGAGGAGTCCACTATGTATGATGAAATTCTCGAAGGTACAAAGCGTGATCGACGTATGTCACTTGAATTCCAAGAACTCATCCACGGATTTGTGTTGGACAACGCCGAGCACATGGACGTGTATCGAAGGTACGTGTCTGTACTCTCGTATCATCATTTATGAACAAGAGGTGAAACGAATGCTAGAATAACGGACGATGACAGTCTGTTTGCATGCTTGCATCGTCCTGTCTGCACTGTGCACGTTGTGTTCGTTGAATGTCAATGCACAGCGAAGTTCACATTTTCCAGAAACATTTTTTTCGGTCTGTATCGTTCATGAATGCTTCATACTGGCAGGCACGGGTTTTACTTTCCACCGTACATTGCGGTCATGCGCATACTCATCTGCAATTTGTAGTTTAATTACATGTGAAAGGAATTTGTTTTCATGTAAGGAGTGTTCGTTTCTCAGTTCCTTACTGGAAGTGCATACAGAAGTGCAGTTCAGAAAGCTTTTCAAAAGTAATGTGCATAGAAAATGTGTCATAGCACAATTGTTGTTATCCGACAAGTGCTTCTTTGGACGGAGTGCCGTGCAAGTTCGATTCTAGTACTCGAAGTCTTTAATGCCAAGATCTGTTTAGGCCCAATGGTCGTACGTTGCATGTACGTAGCCAAAGTAGTGCACTAATTTTTTATTTGCGCTAGTCACATGCAATGGATGAAGTGGCCATTCCTTGCACTTAACTGTTGAAGCATTGTAATGTGCTGTCGGAATGTATCATCTTCTTCTTCTGAACTTTTCCGCTTGATTTAGTATCCCTGGACGCTGCCGCATTACTGCTTTCCTGTAATGCCTTGTACAGTCGTTAATAACAGAAGCGGGTCTGCAGGAAAGGAACTTAGTGCGCATGGTACAGGGAAACACTATCAGACATGTGAAGTGAATTTTTTTTTTTTTTTCCTACTCAGTTCTGAATGGCGATTCCCATTCCATATGGACGTTGGTCGGTAGGATTACCATTGTGGAAGTGCATTTACAGGAAGTTCAATTTATAAGAATAGGACGTAACACATTATGAGTGTAGAACAGTATAGTAGTTCATAGTTCACGGCGTGAGGAACGTACCGTTTTTTGTTGGCAGAGAAACTCCTTGCAACTTTAGTTCATGATCACCTAAACGATTTGCTGACATGGAGGGTATGACACGGTCGGACTCCGCGCAAATTGAAGTACAGATGTGCCATTCTCAATTTCTTTTTCATTTTTAGAGAAGTTGTTTCCATTCATATATTTGTGAAGTGTCTTGTACATATATATCGTGTATTAATTGTTCTACAGTGATAGAAAGAGTGCTATAGGACAATGTTATCGTCGACAATAAAGGCAAAAGAAGTGAATCAATGAATGTAGCGTTGAATGTATCAGTAGCACTACAATGATTGATTTGAAGTTAAGGAAATGAAAAATTACACTCTGGAAGTGCTACTGGACACATTCTTTCACTGTCTTCTTTCTTGAAGTTCCCTAATAGTTGAAGTTGTCTTCAATATATGTAATCTTCGCAGGCTTGCTGAATTGTAGATGTCTACTTTCCAGGAAACAGTAGTCCATTGTTGATGAGGATGCACTGTAGTTTCCCGATGCAATTGACCACCAATGCAATATGACTGTGCAGGGCATATGCAGCAGCCGTAAGTGATAGGACTATGGCAAGAGATTTGTATCGCCGCCAGCACCAACGTCGAGGACGCCGCAATATTTTTGCCTACCCAAATAACCTACAGAATTTACCCGGTTTCTCATCTTGGGTGCTAGAAGAAGTCACACGTGAACAGCAGAGCGGCATCACTGTACCAGCAGATGTCGTTGACACCGCCAGGGGTCCATTGGAAACGGCGACGTCATATAAGTCCATGTATGCCTTTGGAAACCATTTTAGAGTAAGAAATTCAGAGCAGTCCATGAAAACCTGTGATAGTGGTGTCGCTGCTACCTTCCGGCAAGTTTGCCGAAACGGACTTCGTGATGTCAATCAAATACAAGCAGATGTGGAATATGTTGGTCACATAGAGGAGATACTGGAACTCAACTACAGACGTCATTGTGTGGTTGTGCTAGTTTGTGATTTTGTGAAGGCCAATTACCAGGGACAGAATGCCACAATCAAGAAAGATAAGTGGGGATTCACGTTAGCGAACTACGACAGAAGGCCGAGAATTGTTTGCAAGGATAGCTTTGCATTTCCTAAGCACTGTGATCAGGTGTTCTATTGTGATGCAAAAGAGTCGCCTGGTTGGAAAATTGTACTTAGAAAGGAAGTGAGAGGTAGGCGTGTGTTGCCAAACAATGAAGAAGAAATGGACGCTGAAATATTCAACATGGGGGAAGATCAAGACTTCGAGGGACTATTGCCAGACACGGAAGTTCTGGAAGGTCCACGGGCACCTGTACGCACGGGTCATGATGTGCTTCGTCAGGAGGTGCTTGTACCAGGAAGAGGAAGGGCAGTTCAGGGAAGGGGACGAAACGGGCGTGGAAACGGGGGGTTTGGTATAGGTGCTACCACTAGTAGAAAATGATGTCCAGATCAACAAAAAATCATCAATTTTTTGTTAATGTGGGCACTGTATCGACCATTTTCACAATTTTTTGTTGATTTGGCACAAGGTAACAAAATGGTTAAATTTTTTTGTTAATTTTGGTAGTACAACGTCCAAATCAACAAAATTATAAACACTTTTTTGTTCATTTTCACAATTTTTTGTTGAATTGGCACAAGGTAACAAAATGGTTAAATTTTTTTGTTACTTTTGGTAGGTCAACGTCCAAATCAACAAAACAATCAACAATTTAACACTTTTTTACTCACAATTCTGTGTTTTTTGAACTCAGCCGACTTTGGTGACCATTTGGGCATAGTAAAATACTTTTTTTCAAGAAACTTTGAACTAAGAAAAGTTAGATAATTAAGCTAAATTTCACCTCCAAAAATCCTTTTGACATTTGAAGTCTCCAATCAAAAGTTATAGACAAAATTCAGAGCGGGTGTTTAAAAATGTCAACAAAAAGGTCCATTTCAACCCCGCTCTGAATTTTATTTATAAATTTTAATTGGAGACTTCAAATGTCAAATGGATTTTTGGAGGTGAAAATTAGATTAATTATCTAACTTTTTTTAGTTCAAAGTTTCTTGAAAAAAAGTATTTTACTATGCCCAAATGGTCACCAAAGTCTGCTGTTCTTACAAAACACACAAAATTATTAATTCAAGAACTACATGTCTATTGTAGAGTTTGAATTACATTTATATTGTTTTTGCATTTTTGCATTTTTTATTTGTAAGAACAGCAGGCTTTGGTGACCGTTTTGGCATAGTAAAATATGTTTTTTCAAGAAACTTTGAACTAAGAAAAGTTATACAATCAAGCTAACTTTCACCTCCAAAAATCCGTTTAACATTAAAGTCTCCAATCAAAAGTTATGGACAAAATTCAGAGCGTGGTTGAAATGAAAATTTTCGTTGACATTTGTAAACACCCGCTCTGAATTTTGTTCATAACTTTTGATTGGAGACTTCAAATGTCAAACGGATTTTTGGAGGTGAAAGTCAGTTTGATTATCTAACTTTTCTTAGTTCAAAGTTTTTTCAAAAAAAGTGTTTTACTATGCCAAAAAGGTCACCAAAGTCTGCTGTTCTTCCAAAAAAAATGGAAAACAATATAAATGTAATTCTAATTTTCATTATAACATGTAGAATTCGGGTTGGCTCAATGGTTAGAGTCTTGGACCCCAACCGTGAGGTCCAAGGTTCGAACCTCCACGGTGGTGGCCGCCTACGTGGCATTGGTGTGCCACATGGCGGGTTGCCACGTGGTGTGACGTGGCTTTGCCATGTGGCATTTTTAAAATTTTAATTTAAAAAATAAAAATAAAAATTATTGACCAAATTAACAAAAACTGTAACAAAAAAATCAACACTTTCTTGTTTCATAGTGTCCAAGTCAACACGTCCAAATCAACAGAAAATGAACTAACAAAATCAACACTTTTTTGTCTATTTTTTGTTGATTTGGTCGCAGATTTTCTACTAGTGCCCAGTCATTACAAACAACAGAAATTGTACACTATCCTATACCCTATTTCAAGTCTATGACAACGCAATTCCTTTTCGGGTCCTTCTAACGACTGTAAGTTGCTCTACTTCCGGAAGATTGAAACATCTTCCTTATCAACTTACAAGAAGAAGTGCCAGCACACATGGAAGCGGATGACGCTAGTATGGGAAAGCATGTACCCATTTGTAGAGGACGACCCCATTTCTCCCAGGATTTCAATGTAAGAATCTCTTACTCACTGTTACAGTCTTCGTTCTTCAGTTTACGGAATGTCTTCAATTTCAAAAGGATCAAGCGCTTGACAGTGGCGTTGTGCACTACTTCTAATGACTTCCGTCTCTCTAATGTTCTATGTACTTACAGAGTTACAGTCATAGCAATTTAGGGTTTAATTTTTTTTTTTGGCGCTCAAGAGCCTCTCTGAGCGTACATTGTTTCTATAGACCGAGAGGTCATCTGCAGTGTTTGACAACATTAGCAGACAATCATGCAAGTAATTTCTTTGCCAAGAAGACCTGTAGCACGAAAAGTAATTACAGAAGTTTGAGTGATTTCGAAATCACATTGTTACATATATGGTCAATTTCGTTAAAATGGCGGTATTCCATTAAAATGGCACAAAATGAAACCACAGAAAGAATGAAAACAATGGAAAGATTGTCTGAGGGGAGTGGAAATGCGTGAACTAGAAGCGATTTGAATGTGTTAGGCATGAAATTGGCACATGTATGACCCTATCGTAGCACACTTATTCTCCATTTGTGGAGGATATTCCATTAAAATGGCATGCGGAATACCGCCATTTTAACGAAATTGACCATATATATTGCACTATACATGAATTACTTGTTATGTCTTTGGAAAAAACAGAAGTGGCATCTGTGGATAATACGACTGTTGTTCATGTCGTACGCTTACTGTAAGGAGTGTGCTAGACAGTGCAATGCAGTAAGGGAAAGCACTTGCGCTAATAAAAGTCTAAAACACTGGATTTCACAGACCATTTGATTTCCGACGCCTAGAATTTAACAAAATAAGGTTCTTGAAGAAACTGCACGCGCACAACATATGGCCTGAAGATTGTCTACAAAATGTCAAGCAGGAGGTCCTCAACAGGGTCGGCTTCGTCATTCTGTAGTAGATTCATCAGGGTGGAGGCTTTTCTTACAATTTCATGTGTACATTTCAGGTATGAAGCTGGCGGTCCCATGGCAGTGAATCCGAATTCTTCAACTCTGTTGCATGTTGAGTAAGCAACATTGATAGTGGACGACATGCACAATGCCACACATTCCACGCAAAGACCATGCCATTCAAGGAGGTTGCCCTGGTCGCGCCAACATTCTGCATTCACGAAGAGCTTGTCTTGCTCGCAATGTCGTCTAGCACTGGAGAGGATGGAGTACTGTGACTGCTGGCAAGACTCGATATGCTGAAAAGCGAGTTTCCAACTAGTTCAAAGGTAACGCGTTCCCCGATCTTCAACTGATGGCATTCGGCAAACTTCTTCCACCCTGCACCGAAAGACACATACGCATGTCCTCGTATGAAGTTCACATAAACATGCACCTCCCAGTGCCGCCTTTCTCCGGCATACAGTACTGCAATATTTTTTTTAAATTTGTCTCCATGGACACGTACGAACCATGCAGGGACCGTCTGCACAAACCAGCAATGTGTGTGAGGTTCAGGAAGACAGGAAGATGCAAACGGTACATGACAAATGCAAGCTCAACGACGTGAAGTGAAGAAAAAACGAATCACCAACGACGTGAAGGACGACTTCTTCATGGTCTTCTCAAAGGACCACTACGGATCACCAACGGCTCTTCCTGTGTTGTTAGCTTTCATTCTGAAATTCCAGTGGTACAAGTGGCAAGCAATGCCGAAGACGACAAGGTACAGACAATGTTGTGCACAAACAATTGCTTCACCGGATTGCCAACTCTACAAATCCTGTGGACTGACCAAATTTTACATTCTCTACAGAAACAGGACGGTGCTTGAAATGTTAAGAAGTACTCACCTAGGCTTAGAAGAAAGACACGTGCTTCAATTGCCACTTTCAGATCGGATTTCCGTTAATGTTTTCTTCTGATCTGATCTTGCATCAATTTGTTCAGAATACTTCTCCAGTTCGTAAATCTTTTAAAATCTTCTCAGCATTTATGTGTTGAAGGGAAGTACAAGAAAGGACCCTAAACCATGATCATGCATCAAATCACTGGATTTGACTATTGACAATTACATGATTCACAAATTTTTTCCAAATTCTGGGAAAACATGAAAGTGGAAATGGGGAAAGCTGACTCACTTAATCAACTGATTTGCCCTTCATGTATTTCCAGCTGAACAGTAGCACTTCCACGAAGTCCATTTCTTCAGGAAAAAGTCAACATTCACAGTCATTAAGGAATAAGGACAGACGTTCACGCTACGCTTCAGTTTGCTGAAAATGACACAGAAATCAATAGAAATTGAAACAAGCAACTTCATAGGAACTAACAGAAATTTGACACAAAAATTGGAACCGACAGCAAGTAATTGCACAGAAACAGGTTTCTGTCAAATCTAACTACTTCTTGCTAATATCTTGTCATTTTGGACATGTTTCCCTTGTAGTGAAAGCGTAAATACTAGATACAATACTTACCCGGCCAATACGTTGGAGTTTTCCTTTACAAGTAAACATAGACATGTGTATTGGTATCGTAAATCTGGGTATCAATTAATCCCAACGGTGTTGGATTGAGGCCTACATGGCCTTTTGTAGGCGTTTTATTCCCACCCTTGGAATAAAGTGTACACAACCAGGTTCTTAGTTAACTTGTTGTAGTAATTTCTAATGGGTGTTTAACAACGTGTAATCCAGTTAAACCTTCTAAGCAATGGATCTTTTGTTGTTTGTTCCTACCTAATTTCCCTATTGGCAATGACTAATCAAATCAAACCACATTAGTACCTAAGACCAGGTTTTGGCTACAACAACCAAAAACTCAAGGTCAATGGGGTTATTCAAGTGGAAAAGTTAAATAGCCTAAGTTTTAGGGTTGATTTTACCCTTTCCAAAATGATAAAGAAGTTGAAATTTGACCTAAGTATCTAAAAGATATCCGTGGATGAAGTTTGACACTAAACTACCTTCTAAAACTTCATCTGTTGATTTCTAGAGTTTAAACTATTGAAATTTGCTTTTGCTTTTTGTATTATTTTCTATTTTTTATCTTCTATCTAAGTTCTGATTTTGACTTGATTTGTCCAACTTTGGTTGACTTTCATCCAAACCTACTTTACTTTTGTTGAGAACTTTTTAATTTTTAGCCAATTTTAAATATAGAATTAGTTTGGAATCCTAAGAATATTTTCTTCAAGATTCTATCCCTAATTTATCCCTTGTGAATTTCTTTAATCTACTTAGTAAATCCTTAACATTTTTTTACTAATTGAATAAATTAGAATTTTACTTCTATCTTTGAAGGTTAATTTTTAATCTTTTGAAGTTTTACTTAACTTTTTTTCAAAGGTAAAGCTTCTTACTTTTGTCCTTCTTGTTAAATGTTATTTACGGTGAATTTTTGACCGTTAACCAGTTCGTAAAAATTCTTTGTATTTTTTTATCAAGGTTAGTATTTTAGTGTTTTTAAATGATTCTTAAAAAAATTCTTTTACTAACTTTCTATGTTTTCATTCATTTTTACTACTACTTTTAACCTTGCTTTTAACCTAAGGGTAAATTTTAGTAAGTTCCTTGAATTATGGTGGCCAACTACTTGGATAATTTTATAACAACCTAAACTTCCTACTTGATTTTCTAATTTCCTATAACATTAGATGAGATCCAGGGGGGCTGGAAGGCTGTTTCAGGCCTGTTCCCAGCCCCATTCCCCTTTGGTCTCATTGAACGCCGGTCTCAAATATTTTTTTTTTAAAAAAGAAAAGAAATTTAAAAATCCTTAAAATAAAAAACAAAGTTAATTTTTTTATTTTTTATTTTTTTCAAAAAAAGTGACTTGGCAGTCTTTTGGCCATGTCAACGCAACTTGCGAATGACGGGTTTCGGCAAGTTTAGAGTTAATTCCTAACCTAATAGCTCTAGTAAAAATGCAAGAATTTTGGGTTCAAACATCAGTTACTGACCTCGGTGTTCATACCATTGTTGTTGCGTAATGCCATCAAATTGTCCACGACAATCTCCAATTCCATCTTCAATGTTTGGTGTTTTGATATTGGTTTTTGGTGAGGTTTGTTATAGCTTAGAGAAATTCCAACTTTCTTCTTTCTAAAGGGCTTCTTTTCTTTTCTTTTTAATTCTTTCAATTGTTTTCTTTTCTTTTTCTTTTTGTTTCTTTCTAATTGTTTTCTTTTCTTTTGAGGATATTTTTTGGGAATCAAATCTTATCAAATCTAACGCTAAATATTTGGCTAAGTGTTTTGGAATCAAACAAAGACTTAGGACAAACCGACAAAGCTTGTTTGACTTATTCTAAAATCTTCCTAAAGGTCAACTATTCCCTTGTTTTGTTTTTTCTATTTGTTCTATAAGAAAAATCCAACCTTGTTTGATGGCAAATATTCCCTAATGGAATTTGCACATGTAATGAAACATTATTTTTTCCCTTGAATCTCCTACTTCATCACTTGTCTCCATCACTTGGTCGTTGTTTTGTGGGTTTGTTGCCTTGGAGTTGCAAATTTTCTTTCCAATGCAAAGCTATGGCTTGGCAAGTATGCGCACAATTGGATGAACTTAATTGTGAAAAACAAACAAACTTGCAGTATGACTCCAACAACAAGTTCTTGTAAGACTCAACACACCTCTGTGACCCCCAAAATGCAAGATGATGCTTGAATTCTTTGAGATTTCACTCCCTCAACATGCCCTGGACCTCTCCACTCACTTCCCAGCAGCACAGTCAACCTTGAGTTGACCTTTAAATCTGACTTTGCACTCTCCTCACTTACTTTGTGACTTAATTTCGAAATTTTTAAAGCTTCCCCACTCTCACTCTAGGCTCTCAGTCACACTCTATGACTTCCAATTACTCTAGTTTCTTCTAAATCTGAATTTTCAGACCTCTCACTCTCAGTAGTTAGGAAGGAAAAGCTCTCTGTGTTAAAGAAAAGCTCTCAATGTTCGAAATCGAAATTCTCAATCTGTGGAAGAAAAGCTCTCAATGTATAAAATAAGTTCTCAGTTTTAACCCTTAAGCGCTCTGACATCCATATTCTAAACGATGAACAGAGGACTTCGAGGCGTTGTTTTGTCCAACTAACTTTTCATTCATCCAATGTAACACTTAAATCTTGAAAAGACAACCTTCCTTAATGATCAATTTCATGAAATTGTAGTAAATGATATTTCTGTAGAAAGATATAAGCAAAAATGTGCCAAAATTAGAAAAAGGATCGAGGTGTTAAGGGGTTAAAACTAGAGTTTCCAATATTTGAAAATAAATTCCATAAAAATATGGAAATGAGGACCCTGTGGGTATCCTCCCCTTTCTAATTTTTGGTTTGAATCAGATGATGAAGTCAGTTTAGCAACTAGTCAATCAAGCAACCTTTGTACCAACCTTATGGCTTAGCCTAGCTTACTACCTTACGTGGCTTACTGGCCAACTTGACTGTTGGCCTAGCCTAGCTTACTAGCCGACCTTGGCTATTGGCTGGTTTAGGCTGGACTAACTATGCACCCAAAAGAGGCAATCGCACATCTAGTTTGCCATTAATTACTCCCTCTCTCCCAAAAATGAATAGGCCGTTGATTTTTTTTATAAAAAATGCTTCCCTCTCTAGAATGTTGTTTATTTTTCAAAATTTCTTAAGCCATTGATCTTTGAGATTGAATCTAAGCCATCCATCCAAATACAAATATAGATATAGAATCAGGATATGGATATGGATATGATATAAATATGGTACCAAAATACAGATACAGATACTTGATATTGGAATATTGTACAATATCCATATTAATATGGATACGATATATTATATACAGATACGGGATATGGGATTTTCAATGTCCCATATTGTTTGTCATATTAACTTCATTCAAAAAATTACAAGTAGGGGGAGGGGGGAATGAAAAATTAAGAAATTAATTTTAATTAAATTTTTTTTTAAACCCGGGGTGGGAGAGTCTAGAAGGGAGTTTAAAATTAATTAATTAAAATTTTGAATGCATAGTGACAGAAGTGTCACTATGCACTCAAAAGTGGCTGTAATAGCCACAATACAATACTGGCCTAGCCTAGCTTACCGGCCGACCTCAATGGCTACTGGCTAGTTTAGGTTGGGCTAACTAGTTTTTCAAGCCTGGTTTTTTATATAGAAAACTTCCTTGGTTGTTGCTCGCCAATTTTTGGCAATTTAATTCCCAATCTTGGGATTAAAACCAAAAGAACTTGGATCTCCTATTGGAGATCCTTTCAACAGAAACTAATAAGGAAATTCTACCTAGGTGCGAAGCTTTGCCGTTCGGGGGGATTAGGCCCCAAATTCTAGAAGGTTTTTGAAAAGGTTAGTTTAAGAAACATAAAAGGGAGAACACATAGGGCGATAGCTTTGCCATATTAGAGGTTTTAGCCTCAAATTCTGGAACAATTTTGCAAGAGTTTTGTTACACGCAAGAAATCAAGAGTCTCGGATCCAACCCAAGATCTCTTCAAATGACCAAAAACAATAATATAGGACCACGTATTCCTGTGTCAAGGCTTTAGGGAGATTTTTACTAACCAAAGATAAGAAATCCTATACAAGAAGCTCAGTGGAATGTTTTGCTAGTAAAGGAGACACTTAAAAACCACAACAAACATGCAAATTGTTAGCAACAAGGCTTGGGGGGGGGGGGGTTCTCCAAAAGATGGAAAATTCCACACCATTAGATGAGATTGGGCGGGGCTGGAGGGCCGTTTTGGGCCTGTTCCCAGCTCCGTTCCCCCCGGTCTTCTCGAACTCCAGTGTCAGACTTCTTTTTTTGAAATAAAAAAAATAATAATAATAATTTTTAAGTCCTTAAAATGAGAAACAAAGTTATATTTTTTTATTTTTTTATTTTTGAAAAAATTGACCTAGTAGTCTCTCGGCCAGGTCAGCGTAGGCGGGTTTCGACAGGTTTCAGGTGGGTTTCGAGTTGGGAACTCGCAGCCCTCCCCAATAGCCAAAATACATGTAATGTATAAGCTTGCATGTGATGGTTAGTACAAAAAAATAGCCTTAAAACACAACCAAACAAGTACTAAGGTCTTCAAATTAACGGCAAAGCCAAAGTTTGATTTGAATACACTAGTAGAAAATGAGGCCCAATCTGTTGTTTTGGTCATATTGATTTTCAACAAATTTCTGTTGATCAACAGAAATTTGTTGAAAATCAACGCGACCAAAACAACAGATTGGGCCTCATTTTCTTCTAGTGATATTCCTAGGATTAGTACCAAAGACTCAAAGTGAACCAAATACTTCAAATAATGATTCGAAAATGTAATGGTTAGCAAGCATTTCAAAGGAACTCTAATGTCCTTTGAAATAGGCTCAAACGCACTAGAACTTAGAAATCAAAGAGCAAAAATGCTCCACAATGCAATTCAAACAAGTTTTTTTTGCAAATTGCCAAAATTCCAACAACAACATGGCTGCGTTTGGCTAGGGCTTATAAAATGAAAAGAGGTACAAATGAAAAGGGTAAGAAATGAAAAGAAAAGGAGTGCAAAGAGAGAAGAAGAGGGGGTCTTTTATACTTGTCTAAAGCCCCCATTTCCCCTCTAATTACCTACACCTACTCCTAAGTAAATAAAGTCAACTAAATTCAAATTCTACTACTATTGTTGTGATTTTTATAACTTTTGGAGAAAAACTCCAAATGCCAAACCAATTGCGCTATTGTATTCAAAAGATCCAAATTAGTCTATAGGACCTTCTACCTCCTACTTATTGGTGAATTCGCAAGTGAAAACTAATGTTTAGCAAAGCAATGAAAAAGGTCAAAAATCCAAATGTTGGAGTTTGCATCATCTCAAAGTTTTGACTAGCTTGGGTAGTTTGGAAGGTTTGAGAAAGTAAGAAAAGAGTCCAAGTTGACTTCAATTGGACACCATATTTGACTTTGAATCAGTTGACATTTTGTAAATTCTTTTAAAAATAGTTGTTGTTGCTGGTTGGGGTACTTGTTGGTGTCGGAATGTCATGAAATTTTTTTGGGCGCTTATTTATGCTAAAAAACACTATCCTACTTTTTAGTGAGATTTTACCGCTACCTGGGTAATTTCTATGAATTTCTCAATGTCGATAAACACAGTTGACTTCCCATGGAGTCATCTTCTGTAATCCAAAAAAATATGAAACTTTTCGAGGAACTCCTAAAAGGACCCTTAAAGCTAGGTGCAAGTTTACATTGGAACTTGACACTAATAATAGTAGAATGGAAATTCCTACTTCATGGTTTTAATTCCTTTGAGAAGGACTCATTACCGTAATAGGGAATCTTAACAATCTAATTCACTGTTATGCTCCTTGCATGTTTCTTAGTTAGAAATACCCTTTTTCATTTCTGAATTTCCTGTAATTTTGGATTCGTGGATTTTATTTGTAATGTTACACATGATGGCATTTTTTCCACTTTTGCACTTTCACTAGTAGGAATTTGAACCCACAAAGAGGCTTCGAGTTTTCTTACTAATTTTAATACTAATTGAATGTGTATGAAGGTGGCCATATCTTCATTACAACCACCACATGATGTTTGCTCCATCCTTCATGATGGAACCATCATGAAATTTATGAGATCATGGAGATGGATTGGATAATGACACTAGAAGAAAAAGACGTTGGAATCCCTGAAAACACGTGGGCTGAATTCTGTTGAGTTCCCGTTTCCAAATGCAATCCAAACGCAAAAAAACGCAAAAAAAGCAGTTTTCTGTGTTTTTCTACGTTCGGACTGCGTTTTTTCTGTTTTTGGAAACAGGAACTCAACAGAATTCAGCCCACGCGTTTTCAGGGATTCCAACGTCTTTTTCTTCTAGTGTGATGACAAATTTTTGAGTTCAATATGCAATTCTTGGCCTAATTAGGAGTTGAGAAGGCTTTTTCCACTTAAATTTATGAGATTGTGGAGATGGATTGGGTAATGATGACAAATTTTTGAATTCATCATGCAATTCTTGGCCTAATTAGTGAGTTGAGAAGTCTCTTCCCATCCAAATTTTTGCATTACGAAGCGGCCTCTTTTGGAGGTCAATTTTCTCCTAATGTGGGAGTTTGGGCCATGCTTCCTTGTAAACTTCTAACAAGGTTCCTAACCTCTCAGGACCTTTAGAAATCCTAACTCTTCTTTGTTCTAGGAATGTCATGTGCTCTTGCTAAGGTTAAATCCTTCCAACAATCTATTTTAGGTGTTTTTCTATTTTGGCCATTAGGGCTTAATTCTATTCCAAACTTGCAAACGACCCTTTAAACACCTATCAAGACATAAAGTTTAGCAAATGGATGTGTTTAAAGCACTTTTGGACTTTTCGAATCTAAAACACCATATTAGTAGGGACTTCTACCAAACACGATGTTAATACACTTTTTAGTACCTTTTGACTAGAAATACTCATAAAAATGAGCAGAGTGAAAAAAAGAAAAATCCGAGGCCCGGATGACAATTATAGGGCTCACATGCGGCGGCCATCTATAGTACGCAGGGTTGACAGGGCGTCCGGACGTCCAGCTAGACGTCCGGACATCCAGAGTCCGCGGACGCTGACCCCAGGACGTCTTTTGACATACCTGGCGGTGACTACCGTCCGACCGCTGGACGGGCGGACGGCCAAAACTTCCGACGGCATCAAGCAGACGGGTAGATCACAGACGGGCTGACCGAAGCTTCCGACGGATAGTGGAGAGAGGACGGGCCGACTAGGATTTCCGACGGACTAACGCTCATGTGGTCGGCTAGGCGGAGCGGCGGACGGCCATGAAGTCGACAGGGCAGACGGCCAAGCGGACGGCCATGAAGTCGACAGGGTGGATGGCCACGAGGTCGGCCTTGCAGTCGGTGCGGACGGACGAGCAGACAGCAAAACAGATGAATCAATACCGTTCGCTCATCTAGTCGGACGCCTGACCATCAGACGTTCTGTCCACATTCATGTGCACCATAATATACCATTGGAAAGATATCATTCATAGCTTTCCAATGGTATATAAACCATTCAATTTGGACAAAAACTCCAACTATGGGACATCTCCAAAGATTGCAGTCTTCTTAGTCCTCCGTCCGGCCTCAGTAAAAAGACATAAAACATGAATTTCAGATCACTTTTACGCATAGTAAAATGTCTTTTTTCAAAAAACTTTGAACTACAAAAATGTTGGAAATGAAGCCAAGTTTAACCTCCAGAAATCCATTTCAAGTTTTAAGCTTCCAAAAAAAAGTTATAAACAGTTTTCTAAAGCTGTTTTTGAAAATGACCAAAAAATTGCTGTCCGCCCTTCCGACGGCCCGTCCGACCCTCTGCCGACCGCAGTAAAATGTCTTAAAATATGATTTTCAGACCTCTTTTACGCATAGTAAAATGTTTTCTCTCAAAAAACTTTGAACTACAAAAACGTTGGAAATGAAGCCAAGTTCCACCTACAAGAATCCGTTTTAAGTTTCAACCTTCCAGAAAAAAGTTATAGACCATTTTCTAAGGCTGTTTTTGAAAATGGCCAAAAAAAACGCCGTCCTCTCCTCCGACTCCCATCCACCCATCTCACCACCCAAAGGACCCTTTGAGTCTCCAATCCTCCATCCGCCCTTCCCACCCGCCGTCCGCCCTTCCGATGGCCTATCCGACCCTCTGCCGACCGCACTAAAATGTCTTAAAACATGATTTTTAGACCTCTTCTACGCATAGTAAAATGTCTTTTTTCAAAAAACTTTGAACTACAAAAACGTTGAAAATGAAGTCAAGTTCCACCTTCAAGAATCCGTTTTAAGTTTCAATCTTCCAACAAAAAGTTATAGACCATTTTCTAAGGTTGTTTTTGATAATGGCCAAAAACACGTTGTCTTCTACTCCTCTCTTCCGATCCCCCGTTCCCCATCTAACCACTCGTCCGCCTATTGTACCCTCCATCCAGCTGTATTGTATTGATGAATTTTAAAAAGTACAGATTCGCTTTTCAAGGCTTCCATTTAATACTACAAAGTACTAAAGGATCCTCTGAGTCTCCAATCCGCCATTCGCCCTTCCCACCCGCCGTCCGCTCTTCCGACCCACCGACCACTCTTGCGACCCGCCGTCCGCCCCTCTGCCAACCGCACTAAAATGTCTTAAAACATGATTTTTAGACCTCTTTTACGCATAGTAAAATGTCTTTTTTCAAAAAACTTTGAACTACAAAAACGTTGGAAATGAAGTCAAGTTCCACCTCCAAGAATTCGTTTTAAGTTTCAATCTTCCAACAAAAAGTTATAGACCATTTTCTAAGGCTGTTTTTGATAATGGCCAAAAATGCGTTGTCTTCTACTCCTCTCCTCCGACCCCCCGTTCCCCATCTAACCACTCGTCCGCCTATTGTACCCTCCATCCAGCTGTATTGTATTGATGAATTTTAAAAAGTACAGATTTGCTTTTCAAGACTTCTATTTAATACTACAAAGTACAAACATCGTATATAGCATTTATGTATACAGAGGAAGGATAATCCAAGTTAAACTTTCACACATTGAAATATGCACTATAATTGTTATAATGTTATACCCTAAACCCTAAATCCTAGATCCTAGACCCTAAACCTTGAATTTTACATTAGTGAACAAACACATTGCTTTAATGTGCAAAATATGTTTGACTTCTAATTCCCTTAAAATGTGATTATCATGATGTACTACATATGGATTTTTGCATAGTTCATAAGCTTATTCATATATGTTGTCAACATGTTCTTGGTATTTTCTACATCAATTATGATGTGCCAATTTACAAATGTCAAACATACAATTATAATTTGAAGTTTTTTTTTCTTTAAGTTTTGTTGTAAAACGCATTAATAGTTTGAAACATCAAAGTATACATAGTACAAGCAATTATATTATTTTATAATTGTATTACAAGATGCTACGAAAAAATGCTTTAAATATTTTAATGTAATTTAATGTTGTTCAAGATTAAATATTGCATTTATACAACAAAAATATTATTGAAGTTGTTTTCCTACACCCTTATACCTATAAATTGTAAATCGTCAACTATATATCTCATATGAAAAATATTGGTGCTTGAATAGTTTAAAACATAACCGACGTTTGTCAAACATGAATACATGATGGCCCCTCATATGATCCCTTCTACACTTTTGGGTTCCTTATTTTTACTTAAGAAGATTGAATTGATCATTATTTAATTAGACAAGAGATTTTATTGCAATTATATTGTGGAAGATCTAGCATGCTTGGTTAATTATATATATTACTAAAAGTCAAACTATATAGTTTTTTGTCTTTTAATCCAATCGATATTGTATTCTTCAAGGTTTTAAATTACGGAATTTTCTATAAAATCATTTGTAAATGCATTATTTTATAGTGTTTCTTCAATTCTTTGGTTAAAAGTTTGCGGTATACATTTATATTTCTATTTGTACTTATGTCTTCGGTTTTATTAATTTATATTGATAGTAGTATTGAATTTTTTGGCAAAAATTAAAAGACTATTTTTTCAGATGATGTCTAGTATTTGTAAAGATACTGAGATACTTTTCTAAATTTTGAATGGCAAATTCTTGGTATGGTGAAATAAAACTCAATAGTTTGTAAACTAGGATTTTGTAGGATTAGGAGTTTATATATTTGTTACTTTATCTGATTGTCAAAATTTGAATGTCAAAAATATTTAAAAAAATTATTTATCAAATGTAGTTTAATAAAAAATGTTGGCAAACATAATGTTTTTCAAATGAAAGAAATAATAGAGATGAAAAGAAACATTTTCCATGACAATTCTAGTCTTTACTTTATATAAACAAATAGCCCTTTGAACCTTTTTCTTTTAGTGTTTATTCTTAGCAATTTAAAAAATAATAGAATCTAGTGTGATAAAGAACAAAACATATATTAAAATGATTCCAAATTTTTTCAAGATGAGATATAAAACTAAACTAATAATATAAATTATTAAATCACAATTGCACATGGCCCATTTACCACAAGATGAATTGAAAACATCATTATTGATGTATAAAAACATTACAAATATATATTAATGAGGGTCATCATAGTCATATACAAAAAATCATCACATTTGAAGGTTGATTATGTTTTAAACTATTCAAGCACCAATATTTTTCATATGAGATATATAGTTGACGATTTACAATTTATAGGTATAAGGGTGTAGGAAAACAACTTCAATAATATTTTTGTTGTATAAATGCAATATTTAATCTTGAACAACATTAAATTACATTAAAATATTTAAAGCATTTTTTCGTAGCATCTTGTAATACAATTATAAAATAATATAATTGCTTGTACTATGTATACTTTGATGTTTCAAACTATTAATGCGTTTTACAACAAAACTTAAAGAAAAAAAAAACTTCAAATTATAATTGTATGTTTGACATTTGTAAATTGGCACATCATAATTGATGTAGAAAATACCAAGAACATGTTGACAACATATATGAATAAGCTTATGAACTATGCAAAAATCCATATGTAGTACATCATGATAATCACATTTTAAGGGAATTAGAAGTCAAACATATTTTGCACATTAAAGCAATGTGTTTGTTCACTAATGTAAAATTCAAGGTTTAGGGTCTAGGGTCTAGGATTTAGGGTTTAGGGTATAACATTATAACAATTATAGTGCATATTTCAATGTGTGAAAGTTTAACTTGGATTATCCTTCCTCTGTATACATAAATGCTATATACGATGTTTGTACTTTGTAGTATTAAATAGAAGTCTTGAAAAGCAAATCTGTATTTTTTTAAATTCATCAATACAATACAGCTGGATGGAGGGTACAATAGGCGGACGAGTGGTTAGATGGGGAACGGGGGGTCGGAGGAGAGGAGTAGAAGACAACGCTTTTTTGGCCATTATCAAAAACAGCCTTAGAAAATGGTCTATAACTTTTTGTTGGAAGATTGAAACTTAAAACGAATTCTTGGAGGTGGAACTTGACTTCATTTCCAACGTTTTTGTAGTTCAAAGTTTTTTGAAAAAAGACATTTTACTATGCGTAAAAGAGGTCTAAAAATCATGTTTTAAGACATTTTAGTGCGGTCGGCAGAGGGTCGGACGGGCCGTCGGAAGGGCGGACGGCGGGTCGCAAGAGTGGTCGGCGGGTCGGAGGAACAGACGGCAATTTTTTGGTCATTTTCAAAAACAGCCTTAGAAAATTGTTTATAACTTTTTTTTGGAAGCTTAAAACTTGAAATGGATTTCTGGAGGTTAAACTTGGCTTCATTTCCAACATTTTTGTAGTTCAAAGTTTTTTGAAAAAAGACATTTTACTATGTGTAAAAGGGGTCTAAAAATCATGTTTTATGGCATTTTACTACGGTCGGCAGAGGGTCGGACGGGCCGTCCGAAAAGGCAGACGGCGGGTCAGAGGAGCGGACGGCAATTTTTTGACCATTTTCAAGCACAGCCTTAGAAAATGGTTCATATCTTTTTGTTGGAAGGTTGAAACTTGGAACGGATTGTTGGAGGTGAAACTTGGCTTCATTTTCAACCTTTTTGGAGTTAAAAGTTTTTTGAAGAAAGTCATTTTACTATGCGTAAAAGAGGTCTGAAAATCATGTTTTATGGCATTTTACTGTAGTCGGGCCGTCCGCGCTGACCGCGCCGTCCGCCCGTCTGCGATGACCGTCCGCACCGACCGCACCGTCCGCCCGTCCGCAATGGCCGTCCGCGTCGACCACGCCGTCCACCTGTCCGCGATGGCCGTCCGCGCCGACCGCGTCGTCCGCCCGTCCGCGATGGCCGTCCGCTTGCCCATGCCGACCGCCCGTCCGCACTGTCTGAACGTCCAACGAGTGCCGTCCGATGGTTGCCGTCCACATCGTCCGCGCGTCCGAAAAATCTGGACGTCCGGACGTCCGAAAAATGGACGTGATTTTGCCTTGGACGTTGCAATTCGTCAACCCTGATAGTACGATTGTAAATCGTGAGGACCCTAAATATCTTGCTAACCCCTACTCCTTGGCACACGATCTATGTCTCTCGTTCACTCAATTGTTTGGACTAAAAGAGCTTTGATCTGACGCACTTGATCAAAGATGACTAGGTAAGAATATTGTTGTTTCAACAAAAGATTTTGACTTTGCATCATTATGAAAAGGAAATGTGGTTCATTAATTACCTTAATATAATTTTCTTCTGGTATTCCATCTGCCTCATTCGGAGCTGACTTGGACTAATAAGGGAGATAGTAATTGAAAAAGACAAAATCTCTGTCTCCATTTGCTCAACAAAATCAGACTTATAGATAAAAAAAGATTAAAAACTCGCCTTCTTCCCTCAACAGAGTGAGTTTGGACTAAAAAAAAAGAGAAGAAAAATAAAACAAAACAACTATGAAAAGGGAAGGCAAGTCGTCTAAGCCCTCAATGCTTAGGAGCTCACTAGGAAAAGTGTCTCTAGCTGTGGTGGCCGGTATCTTCTGCCTTGTCATTAGCTCTCAAGGTAGGTGCCCCGGTGACGGTCTGAAGATTGAAACCTCATCGTTGGAAATGTTATTGGAGACCCGATTGGAGGACTTAGTTAACTGTGTGCTATCAAGTCCTAACAACTTGAGACGTCCTTGGTATAGCTCTAGGGATATAAGTACTATTGCCATCCCTAATTTTATTTTTTTTCAAATGTGATTGAATTTTCACCTACACTTTAAAGAATGCGGTGAGTTGGTTCATTACTTCAATCACATACATGGGCCAATTTTCACAAGGTAGAAACTTAAGCGGTCCTTGTACTGAAAATATTTGCCTTTCCGTTGTAGACTGTCGTGTGATGTTGATGACATCTTCCAGATTTGCACTAGTAGAAAATCTGAAATTTCTGTCATTTTGGACACGTTGTTTTGGACAGAATCTAACAGAAATCTGTTGTTTTGGACAGATTTCTGTTAGATTTTGTCCAAAACAACGTGTCCAAAATGATAGAAATTTCAGATTTTCTACTAGTGTTGCATAATTACTAGCCCTCTAGCATTAAATCATTGTCAAGTTGCAAAATCTATTAGTTTTCCAAGTAAATGAGTAGGGATTTGGTTCTTGGTGGCTAGGGAATGTTGACCTCTTGATTCGGAGGATTTCTCTCCAACGAATGTGTCACGTCCGAGTTGCTCTTCCCGAGGTTCTTCCTCATGACATGGCCGTCTTTGAGTATTTAGTAACTGTAATTGTAAGGTACTTTTTCACTTAAATTTTACTTTTTCCACAAAGTACCTTTAGTATAGGGGTTCATCCAAGGATAAGCCAACATAGTCTATCGTTGGTGCGTCTAATGTCACTTTTTCAAGTAGATGTAAATAATATGTAAACTAATTTCAAACAACATACTAGGAAACATATTTTGTTCTTTTTCTCTAAGTTCTTTCCCCACCCTTATTCCCAGGTTCTCTCAATTTAGTTGCCAGTCCATTACCCCTAATACAGACACAATGTTCTAAAAGTCCCGGTCCTATATAGTATTCTAGGGCGGGCAACACATCGTGGGCAACACGTCAGGTTGGGCAACACGTCTTATACATGGATGCAGCCTATGACCTAATCATATATATACAAGATAATATTTTTAAAGTATACAAATAATTCATTAATTAGTACCTTTTTATGTGTTGGGCAACAAGGCCAGTAATTGCTCTTTATGAGCTTTTCGAATCTATGTGCAGAATGACTACACGTGGCAGTCTTAGTAGGCAACACGTCCAGTATGCAAAGTATGAAATGTTTAGGACAAAGTACCAGATTCTTGGTCTTTGAGCTTTCTCCTTTCTTCTAAAATTGGGCAACAAGTCCAAACCCACAAGTAAGTTGTCCCTAAAACATACAAAAATATTTATTAGCTACAAAGATTGTTAATTCTACAAATTCCGTCTCCCTAATTCTATAACCCGGCCCAAACTAAGGGTACGGCCTAAGGGCCGTTCGAAAAATTTTAGCCTTTATTTTAGTTTGTTTTTGGTCAATTCATCAAATTTTGAACTCAAAATTTCAATTTTATTAATATAACTTATTTTATTAATATAACTTATTTTATGGTCTGTAGAACCTATTGCCGTACAAAAGACCCTAAGTCCGCGGTCTAGGACCTATGACCGTGCCGAAGGACCTAAGATCGTGGGCTGTACCCTA
The DNA here is from genome assembly GCA_947034895.1 of Rhytidiadelphus loreus. Classification (NCBI taxonomy): domain Eukaryota; kingdom Viridiplantae; phylum Streptophyta; class Bryopsida; order Hypnales; family Hylocomiaceae; genus Rhytidiadelphus; species Rhytidiadelphus loreus. Next base: position 33,497,640 of record OX344761.1, read on the forward strand.
CGACCGCGAGGGCAACACTTCGGGATTTCAAATCCCTAATTCGATTTCGGAGAAAACTGCCACTGTTGCGACGCCGATCGGAGCTTCCAATTTCCAATTTCTGGTTTTTTTCCACCGCGCTTGTAATCACAACTCTCCGCAGACTATCGCGCCTCTTGCGCCTGCTTCCCGGGCCACAATTCGGGTTGATTTCGATGCAATTACTGAAATTTCCTGCAATTCTTGCTCGCTCAATCTCTCATTCTTCAATCTGCATAGATCTGTCTGCACGCTCGTCGTCGTCGACACCAGCTAAGCGAAAGCCTCCGATTCTCTCAAACTCAAATTCGATGATTCTTGCAGCAAACTCTCCGATTCCAATCTTGCTGATCCTGAGCAAAAATTCACACCAGCGCTGCACCTTCTCCTCCGAAGTGCTCCAATCACGTCCTGGAATTACTAAATTTGCTTTGACGTTGCTGCAGCCACACTACTCTGATCGCCCAAATGCTCCTGCTTGGTTGGAATTGTTGCAACAATTTGTCGCCACTAGAATGCTTCGACAAAAATTTTAATTTTAAAATGACCAGATTACAAATCCAGAAAAGCTAGAATATGCAATTGCAATGATTATCAAAACACACATTCACAGATTACAGCAGAACTCTCACACACAGCATAGACGAGATTGCACACAAGTAAATTTTGTATTATAAATGCTCAAATTTTCAGACAAGTGTTTTTTTCCGAAACACTGTGTCACAATTTTTTTATTTTTTGTCTTTAAAAGCTAGGAAGAAGGCTCACGTCCCTTCCAATCGTTTTTCATCCAATTTTTTATCTCTTCCATCCAACTTGCATCCCATCCATCCACTTTACACCCCTTTCATCCATTTTTCCCTATTCACACTATAAAGTTTGAAAACTATATTTTTTTTAAATTACTTTTAGCTCCTTTCTACTTTTTAGTGTTTTCAACCTACTTTTAAGCTATTTTTCTTATTTTTTAGACTACTTTCTATATACTTTTCCAATAAAAACTAAAAAGTAACCTAAAAAACAAAATCTTTATTCTACAGTAATAATCGTAGTGGCTCTTCAATAATGAGCTCCTCTGTAGGCCTTTGTGTTCACTCCTTCGAGGGCTCGGGCATTGGCTCACCCGTTGGCTTCTATGTTTGCTCTTCTAGGGCTAGTGATAATTTTTTTTGAGTAATTGGCTCTTCCATTGGCTCATTCATTTGCTCTTCCAGGGGTATAAAAGTGAATCCTTGAAATTGTTGAGAAAAAGGCTCCTTTGTTGGCTCGTTTATTTGTTCTTCGGAGGGCATAGGAATGAAATCTTGAAATGTTGGACAAGGCTCCTCTATTGGCACAATTGCTAGCTCATCCAGGAGCAAAGATGACTTGGATTCAACCAGGGGTATTGAACTTGACCTAGCTAGGGTTTTTTTGGGCTCTATCGAGGGCTCTATAGCATTGTTGGGGGCACAAATGGCACTGTCAAGAGTACTGGACTTGACCTCTCTGGGTTCACTATCAAAGAAAGGGAATCTTTAGAGAGCAATGCCAACAGTGATGCATCAGAGGCATCACTAAGCTGACCCATGGTTCCTACACTAAACGGACTAATGCTTCCTACTCCTAATCTAAAGATGATTGATTGATCAATCCTACTCTAAATGGTTGAATAAAGTTCTACATTCAGGGCATACATCATAATGAGACGATTAAAAGGGAATCAACTAGATCTAACTAATTTGGAATTCATATTTCCACATTGCAAGCAATCAAGCTAAAGGAGGCCACTCCAATGGAGTTGGCTAAATCTAATCTAAATGGTAGCTTACGTCCCCACAATGCAGGCGTTCAAGCTCAACGCTAAATGGATAATAGTATCTAGCTAGCAACTCCTTAATGGCACCATGTGTTGAACCCTCGCGTTTCTCTCAACATGATTAGAACAAGACGTAGATGACACAATCCCAAGTTTCTCTATACATAACTACTCGCAGGAACACATGCAAAGGATCTAGGCAAAAAAATAAAATAAATACTTATCACATACAAATCATGTTCCCAAATACTAGTGCAATATAGTGATGACCATTGTGGTGTAGAGAAAAATTCCATGTCATTCTATATTTAGAAACAAGGTTATAGATACTCAACTTCAAACTTCACTAAAATGCCTAAAGGCCCAAGGCCATTATTTTGTCAAAAACCACTCGAAGCCACCATTTTTGTTGCATTCACCTAAGAAAACAAAAAAAATACTTTTTTTAGAATCTTACCATAGGATGTTGTACTTTACTTGTTTGAGATAATGTGGCAAAAATTTCATGAAGTTTGACCATACAAATTGAGAGATATTAATATTCAAAGTTGAAAAAAAATGTATTTTTGAACATTGGCTTGCAATTTCAAATAACTTTGACTGCCATTTGTCAAAAAAAATTCACTATGGACTTTGAATTTATAATATTTTTTGTTGAAGAATTGACTTGATAGTCTAGGAAAAAAACTTCATAAAACATACACTTGATGTTCATTCTTTAAAAAATCGTTAAGTAGAAGTAGGTTCAAGATTGATTGTAAAATTAAATCATCAATAGCTCTAATATGAGATTGAAACACAATAATCTCAATGGTGAGATTTTTCTAGAAAGAAAACTCTTAACCTTTTCAAACAATTTTTTTTGAAAAATTGTGAAAATTGCATTTAGAAATGAGTCCTATAAATTATTTATTCCAAAAGATGCTCAAATTGCCCCCAAACAAGATTGTCCATAACTTTCACATCACTAATCCAAATGAAATGAATCAAAGCTTCAAATGTTAAAAAAAATATGATCTATAAGAAAAAGAAAAAGAAATAATTTAATTTTAAGATTTTGTGGATTTCTTTTTTTAGTTATTGATTGAAAATTTAGGCTTTTTGTGGTATAACTTTTGCTCCCAAGTACCAACTAAAATAAAAATTATATTTCCACGAAGCTAATAAGTTTTTCTATCTTACGGGAAAGTTCAAGAAAGTTTCACTAATAATTGAGGTCATAGGAACTTGCTTGAAATCTATTTTGTTCCCTAAGAGAACAATGGGCCTTTTGGGGTTAAGAAATTTTTCAAAATTTCCAAGTGGGGTAGAAACTAAAATTCAAAAGCCTCATTTTATTAGTTTTTTTCAAAAGCAAAAGAAACTATTTTGAATGTCAAAATCGAATTTCAAGGAAAAAAAGCTCAAAGTATTGAAATACACTAGATAGTGCTGATAAACTACCCCATATAAAATAAAATAAACAATTGAAAGGTCTTAAACTTAACTCAATGAAGTGGATATAGAATCAATAATTAAAAATTGAACATAAAAAATCAGATGAAAATCATCCTTTCTTCAATATGCACAAAGCCTGGTTGATCATCCCAAAGGAAACAAAACGCTAAGTGTCCTTCCAGGGTTTCAGGGTTAACTGAATTGATACGGTGCTTCCATAAAAGAGTATGTCTTTGGGTTACATTTCCTAATTTCGACAGCTAAACGAAGGATTAGCTTGCGAATAAAGAGGATGTTTACCTACATATAAAATGCAGAAGTCATTAAATAGAAAGACACTGTATTACTGTCGGCAGTCAATCTAGTAGTGGTATTGTGAATCAGATATTCAAAGCGGACAAACTGGGCTGTGGAGCAATGACCTTGATCTGGCAAACCCTCTGGCTCCAAGCTTGCCGTAGAGGACAAGGTGAGCACCAGTGGTCGTTCCGGCGTACGACGCTATCTGTCAGAGAGGTCTTCAGCAGTTGCTTTATCGACATGGTGAGTTGAGATCGGGCTATGGCAGCTAGTTCGGTCAGAATCTGGACATTTCTTCAGCCATAGTCCTGCTTGAGAGAAGGGAATCAAAAGCTGCTGGAGAGTAGGCAGGATCCGGGCGGCGGAACTTTCTTCTCCTCTCTTAGCAAAAAGATAGCTGGGCATCTCAACAGCGCCATGCTCAGCAACTGGACGCACCACAGCTTGGTCCTTGCTCGCTGCTCGTGCAGAGAGCTTGTGGTAGATCACTCGGAAGTAGTGTACATAGTGGAATAGGAAGGCTGCATACAATTTGGATCAAAATCTTCGTCAATCATTCACAACAACCGGAGTAAGGGGGGAGGGGGGAGCTAATCCCAACTTACTACTGTGCTGTGATTGTGCTGTGAGGCGTTGCTAATTTCATACGAAATTTATATGATACCTGAAAGACTCAACTTATAGTTTTCGTAAAGGCCATTCTCAGCTTTCATGCATGGACTCATCTTTGTACTTCATTGCTACCGATCTCCTCGTTCTTTGCCAAGTTTCCATATTATATATCTTGTTTCGTTTTCTTTAACTATCTGTGACCATTAATAAATCCCTTCAAAGTCTTTGAATTCCGTTACAAATTGTAATTCTGCAATTTCACAGCACACGGGTTCGTTCAGTTCTTTAAAACTGCAGGCTTACATTTCCTCAGGACCATACCCACTCCGTACCTGGATTTTGTGCTGTGACTTGCTCAACTTGCTGAGGCGTCAAGAGTTGTTGCAGGTAGTAAAGAGGTTTGAAACACGGCAGCTCATAATTGTGGTCGGTAAGATCTAGGAAATATCCCGGATGGGAATACTCTATGGGAAGTGGCTGACTATCAAAACACCTCGGAGCGGCTACTGCAAGGAAGGAACTCCAGTTGTGAGGTCTCTTCTTGTAAGGAAATTGAAACACGCTTGGGCCAGCTTGCCCATATTCTGGCCAGACATTGTCGAAATCAAACTGCGTGGTTGGAGCTTCACTTGCTTCCAGAACCCTACCATTTGAACTTTCGGAGGTCTCCACTCCTGTCTTTAACACCACGTCATGATCACCCCTGCATTGGGAATTGGATATGACTATTGTTGACGACGTTCTGGTATTCTTTGTTTTCTCAGCTGCGACTTCGGTCCCTAGGCAGCCTGCAATTGAGAATCCTGATCCAAAGGGATATCCATCATTTCCACAAGCTGCATCACTCTCTTGTTGCTGTGTGGGACGATCTTGTCCCTCTTCGAGCAAAGGCTGTGTGATAGGATCCGTAACGTCACAACAGACCTGCTCTTGACCCCTGCGTTCGAGAAAAGGTGGTTGATAGGAGTGGTTATTCATCAATCCAGCGCGATTGCGACCATCCTGTTCAACGCTAGAGACATCTGTGACGAGCAAACTTGATGCAATTAGACGCGGCCGTTTGGGGATGCTGGTTCGGGTTTTGAAACATTTCAATTGGCAGCCAGTCAGTCTAGAGGCAGAGAATGGATCACATTCGTTGGAGTCTTCATTCGAGTCTGAGGATTTTCTCTTAGATCTTCTGAATTTTTCGTTCACATTTTCCAATGGCTTCCGAAAATTGGTGGATACTCCCAAATGCTGAGAAAGTTCGATCGAATTGTTGGCAAATGCGTCATCGCTTTCGTAACTACCATTTGTAGATTCATAAGTGAAATCCCTCCTTCTCGTTGTTATATTCTTTGAGGATCTCAAGTAGTGTGGGGCGCTGCTACGAACATTACTTTTCATGGAAGACCCTGCTGGAAATATCAATAAATCCCTTGTAAGGCATTTGCGCAGTCCTTCTGTACCAAATCATAACTTGGGAAGAAAATTTGAGGATCGATCTTTTACTATAACTGATGGAATAGCAATTCCTTTTCCTCTATGTACAGATTGTATTGTATCAATCTTGGCGCAAATGGCATACACCTTCTAGTACAATTTAGGTCATATTGAAGTGTAAATGCATTTATGGTCTGCTTGCCTGAGAGTTCGCTTAGATAATTTATCACTGCCTCCGCACCAACCCAGTGGTAGGTGCTAGATAATGAATATCTTTGGGGTACGCACCGCTTGACCAGGTGCAGAGTTCCAAAAACTCTCAATATCTCTAATAGTCTCCTTCCTTTCACTGAATGTCAAACAACGAAGCGGGAGTTAGCTTGTAAATAGCTGCAGGGGATAGTGACAGAACAAATGCTGACTGCCGGTATAAAAGTGATGTATATTAGTTTTGTTGATGGATAATACTTAGAAAATACTCACGACGAAGTTCTTCAGCATCATTGTCATCATGATGGTTGTCTTGGAAGATGGTCAATGCTTGGTCCCACGAGACAGGGGCGGTCTGCATGGGTGTAACACATGCATTTTCAGAGCAGTGAATCATATGCGGAGATAGCGCCGTCCCAAATTAGTATCCATCCTTTGCAGTTGATCTCTTGGGGAGCAACTTTCCTACACCGTCTAAGTAGTAGAACTTTTCTCCACTAAGAGGAAATGCTTTAGATAATTTAGAATGCTTAGACACATACCGCATCAATAAAAAATAGTCGAATGAGTCTTTTGCTGAGACCAAATATTGAATTATCCACCGTCTCGTCGTCTGATGCATCTCAACCAGGAGCAGGAGTTGCAGTTAAATACAGACACTTTTGTAGAATCTTTTAATCTACGAAGAAGAAAAATAGGTATAAATGATCTGCTTGTCAGTTCCTTCCATAAGGGACCGTGCTTCAGATTGGAGGACATCTTTGCAAAGGGATAGTTTACATGATTGTCTCTGACATTATACACATGCAGTTCTGGCTTACTCACGTCGAGAAGTTCGCTGTTGTATCGAAGAAGCGCTTGAACCGTTTCTAGATCCTGCCCTTTGCACCGTTGATTTTCTTCTCCCGTTTGGATTTATTTCCTGACAGTGGCAGAATATGGCCTTAACATCAGCACGTGACACACGAACAATTATTCCAGATTTTATCCCGAGAACTGAAGGTCAAACTAGCATGAAGGCTATCATACAAGAGATGTGAGATAGTAACCCGTAACAATCTCTAAAGAAACACGCAGTGATGTGTCTAGTGTACGGTACGTGGGAACTCCTCCTGAAGATGAAATCAAAATACAATCGTATCGTAAATCAATTCAAAAATATTTCTCTTGGAAATGATTAGCACCTTAGACAATTTTGTGAGGGTGGATATTATTGACGAACTCCCGAGCCATCTGTACTTTTCTTTCTCTTGCTCATGCACTACTCCAACGCTCTGAAGAACGCTGAGGATCTCCGCCACGACCCCTCTTTTAGAACCTGTTCAAACGAAGCAATTAGTTCACCTCGTAGAACTAACTAAACCAGACCGAATAAATATAGTCTACTGAACGCAGACTACTCCTAATAATATATCTGGGAATACTGAAAGATTGGGGTATAATCCTTTCGATTCTCACCAACAATCTTTGCCAGCGTCCTCAAGGATACGATTGACTCAACCGGCTTTAGGGAGCAGACTTCCAAGACCCTGCCAAGTCCAACCGGGTTTCTGGAAATTGAGTGATCGAGTAAAGAAAAATGTTCGGCTAAATGTACATCAGTACAAACAGAAAATTTTACAATTCAATTACATGTTTTCCATCGTCAAATTAAAATATTTGTTCATTTCTTTTTTGATTTGCTTACCTGCTGGTAACATGAGGCACAGCATTCTCGATGATATCGCTCTGAGGGCCGTCAATAGCAGGGTTCTTACGCTGCTCCTCACCTGTCACAGCAGCCACCTGAAAGATGGAACCGACTGAGAATATTGTCTTTAATCGTGAACTGCATCTCGTGGATGTCCTACTCATGGTGACCAACTCGAGTAGCAGTATTACAAAGCGAATTATAAAAGTTTACTTCAGGTTATCGATACTATCGTGTGTCCTGGTTATGTAAAGCTTATACCGCAGTTTTAATTCATTTCCCCGTTTCACTTCACGAGATAGCAGGAAATTGTAGCTCAAAGGTGGAAATTCTCAGAATTTCCGTTTCACCTGCTTATTTGAGGATTCACTTGTTGCATTAGGCATAAATAAAACTGTAGCTTTAGAGGTAGATGAATCGCTTTTCGGCATCTCCTCGGTTGCTGTTGTTTTTGACCTTGAGGGGCTCGTATTTGGAGGAAGAGCTGTAGAGTCACACGATAAAGTCATCAGTGCTGGTTTTGACATCTACTGGTTTGAGCAGGTCCTAACTTGGCCCTCCTCAGAATTGATTCAGTAGCAAGCACATGCTGCTGAAAATCATGATTAGTCCGCAAAAGCCGTCGACTGTTTCAAGATCATCACAAGCACAAGCTCATAATTGAACTACACAAAGTTCTCCCGAAGGATTAGGAGAAAAGTAGCGGAAGCTCCACCTTGAAGAGGTAAGCGGCATTGAACTGGATTTTGATAGTCACTCAATTGGAGTCTGCTACTTCGAATTGGTGACGGACTTTTAAGTGCACCTGCTTATGAAGGACCATGCACACATTTTAAGAGTAAATAAGTAAATTAACCTCTGCTATACAGAGAATTTCAGCATTCGCAGCCACAAAGCCTTACACGCTAGAACCATTGTTGATCTCTGCAACCGCAATTCACAGATTCTCAACTATTAATTCTTCACCAATCTATTCATTCTTAAATTGACGGACATAGTCGTCGAAGTACGTTCCAATTGATGCTGACTGATTGCCCGAACTATTCAATATTAGGCGTCCACCACATTAATTAGATCGAGAAGCGGAGTAAACTCTATTGAAGCGAAAAGGGATAACTGTCCACTTTAGGACAGGATTCCCTAATTGCCTAGAGATCCTGGGTGCACCAACATATTTCTTGAGACCTCGAGGATACTCTCAGAGTGAGAATTCTAGAAAGAACAGCCCAGTCTATCAAAACGATATCCCTGACTTTGACTCTGTTTTAACTTTTAATTGTCAAAAAATATGTCCTCACTATCGACCCCTACCTTTCAAGTGGCAATGTAGCTTGAACGAAGCAGCACCAAGGGGAGCATCATTATTTGCTAGGACTCGAATGCTGCTGGAGACTGTTGTTCCAAGTAACTGATGCCTATCATCGTAGGCAGCAACGAGCAATCTGAATTTCGAGGTCTCGTGCCGGGGACAAACGTGAGTGCTGGCCTCGTCAATTGCGATGTACAGATGCCGAGGCTCTTTCCAAGTGTCCTCTCCATCCACGGCCGCCGCCCCTCTTCGCGGCATTCTACCAAATCGTTGCAGACCTCGAATCACAGAACCAGTGCATCCTTTCCTGCATTTTGAGCGTGTGACTGGCATCCAATGATACAACACGGTATGCTTATCGTGTCTCGTTGTCCCATAAGGACTCGAGTATACCACATAAATGTACAACTGAATACGCGTGTTGTTAACGAATCGCACGTGGAATTTCAGACAACTTTCACGAAGCTGCTCCTCCACTTCAGTTCCGACGATTGTCTCGATTGCTTCTGAAACCCGCAGCTCCGACAACTTGCCGCCACTAATATCTTTAATTACCAGCTCAACCTGATTGTAAGAGCACTTTTGCTTTCCGAGTTTGTACGCTCTGCATGAATGGCGGTTAGCATTGGAAATGGTGTAAGTGAACGAATTCAAATGCTCGCTCGGCAATTAGAGATTATTAGATTAATCAGCACAGGTGATAGAGCCGCACGGCTCATCTCTGTTTTGCTGCATACCTAAGACCCCTGGAATGCACTGATGCTAATCAACCCTTGAACGACCGTTGCTCCCATTCTGCCTTGTGATTTCAAAGGTCAACGGCGAGAGATCGTTAAAGAGATCCTATAGGCACCACCGATTTCATTCAAGAAGCGGATGCACGTGCACTTGTGTATCGATTACCGATCTTGAACCCGTTGTGACACTAGCACATACATTCTTGCCTACAGAAAATCACCTGTGAACAGAGGCAGACAATATTCGTACAGTCGTGCATACCTTAATTCAGGTTGTTCAACAATCGCCACCGCGGTACTCGTCGACTCAGGGCAGAGAATCTCCGATGTCCTTAAACAATTTTTTCCAGCGGAATTTTCCTTGCCATTACTTAGCCGAAGCTCCTCATCACAGACCATTTGCCTCCTCGTAGGCATCATTGGAGAATTTTCAAGGACGTAGAGATCGTGGACGTCTCCGGCTTGCAGCCTCGATTGTAATTCAAACTTGAGCAGACTTTGAGAATTTAAAGTCTCAATAGAATGGCCACCGCCTAATCCAAGTCCGTCAATCTAACCATCGCAATAATTATTAATAAAGTTATTAATAGAATTATTCTGGATCGTCACCAATTTGAAGTCAGAGTAGAGGTTGTTGGTCAAATCATTCCAAGTGAAAACAATGATCAATCACTGCAATCTCCGCCTTAGCTTGAGTTAACATAAGCGAGTTGCCCACACAGGGGATCCAATTACTCGTAACGTGCCAAATTTTCCTTCACTCGGCAATATTTACATTAAACCCTACGAGAGCTAAACTAGAGGTAATTCGGATCGTAAGATCAGGTTTAAAACTGTTGCAGGCTCCGAAATTTCCTTTTCAAAGACGATGCCAGTGACTCTAATCATAAATTCCAGAGTCGCCTGACAAATCCGAAACAATCCGAAACAATCCGAGAAAACAGTCTCTCAATTATTCTAATGAGCAATTAATTTATGAATATCGAAATCGCGATAAATAAATAGACTAATCTCCATCATACGACTGTTCTTAACGCCGCAAATTAACAATTAAGCAGCTAGCGCGCATTATCCTCAGATCATCTCCTTCTTGAATTGCACTTTTCTAATCCGTAGACTTAATTCTTTTCCTCAATTTTATCTGTCAGTGTAGCCGATCACTCGATCTACAAGCTAGAAAGCTCAACCAATCACCAAAGTCAGTCCAGCAAGCAGATACACCCGATACAGAGCGATGCACACAGATGTCCACCCGCGCAACATTCAACCACGCATTTGCCCGACGACATGAAAAACTCAGCGAGCCAAAGTGAACCTTAAAATCCGAAATCTCACAGCGGCATCGATCTTATCGAATCACGAAACAATCACAGAAACGAGCTCTCCACCAGCGCTTTCACTTCGGTCCCCTATGGAATTCGGTACCATTCGATTGTGTGATCTACTGCGCATGCTTCGATCCAATTCAAATCGCAGAGCGTGTTCAAGGACATGAAAGAAACGTGAATTAGAGGAGCAGCAATGCAAAGACGCAATTGCAGAGGTGAGCGTGAAGGCATGGCAAAGAAGCTGCAGGGAGAAGCAGCGAGAGAGCAGTTACAGCAGCCATGGAAGGCACCAAGAAAAGTGGCAGAAAATGGCTTCAGTTAAGTGTAGAGCTTCAATGGCCAAGTATGGAGAGTGGTGAAGCACGGGCAGTGTTTGGCGCTGCCCGGGGTAGGGCATCGGAAATTAATTTCTCTGCCCTGGCGTCCTCTTGGCATGTGGGCAGTTCCACATATGAGGCTTTTTTTTTAATTAACCCCTACAGGATCAAGGCCTTTTTTTGGGAAAAAAACACTCAAAACTGTCATTTCTATAGCAAAAAGTAAAAAAAATTGAAATTTTTTTTCTTTTCTCATCTAACCGTAGGATCTTACACCTAACTAGTATGAGAATGTATGGAAAAAATTTCAGAAATTTTGACCGCATAGATTGCAAGATATCTGCCTTTAAAGTGAAAAAAACAAGTTTTTCAGCACATTGCGGGACTAGATTTTTTGACTTGGAACATTTTTAACTTAAATTTTTTGCACTACGAGTTTTGAGCTTTAAATCTTTATAGAGAAGAATTGAGTTGAGAGTTTAGGGGAAAGAAAGAAATCCAGAAAAAATTAATTTTCATTCTTAAGAAAATGGATAAGTAGAAGTAGGTATGAGATAGAAGGAAAATCTAAAATATTAATATCTTTTAAATGGAATTAAAATGCAATAATCCCAATGGTAAGATTGTTCTAGCAAGAAAAATAAACCATGTGGAACTTTCTTTTTTTTAAATTGCAAGAACCACATTCAGAAATGAATCCTACAAGTTATTTTTTTCAAAAAGATGCTCTAATTGCCCGAAAAACAAGATTGTCCATAACTTTCTCATAACAAATCCAAATGGAATGAATCAAAGCTTTCCATGTAGACAAAAATATAATCTATAAGGAAAACAAATTCAACTTTTATCTTTTATTTTTTTAATTTTAATTTTTTGCACCTCGTCCCTTGTTTTGAACTTATTTGGACATAACTTTGTTCTCGGGCATCAATTGAAAAAATTAATAATAATCCCACAAAGCTTATTAGCTTTTCTATTTTCAAAAAAGGTTTAAGAAAATCAAGGCAAAATTTCAGCCTGTAGGTACCTACCCGAAATCTCGAAGGGACAATGGTCCTTTAGGAATTAAAGGAAATATAATTAATAATTTTGATCAATCATGATGTCTCATTTTAGCACAAATATACAAATAAGTGAAATTGACAACCTTTGTAATAAGAAATGTCTACACTACAAAACATGAAGGTTGAATACTTCTTTACTATAGATGTATTGGGGTGAAGTTTTAAAATGTAAGAATTGGAAGTTGGAATTGCATTTAACCCCTAAAGGACCAGGGCCGTTATTCTGTCAAAAACTACTCAAAACTGCCATTTTTGTTGCATTCATCCAAAAAAACAAAAAAAATACTTTTTTTAGAAACTAACCGTAGGATCTTGTACTTTACTAGTCTAGTATCATGTGGTAAAAATTTCATGGAGTTTGACCGTACAGATTGGAAGATATTAGCATTCAAAGTTGAAAAAGAAAGTTTTTTTGAACACTAGCCTGCAATTTCAGATGACTTTGAATGCCATTTGGGGAAAAAAATTATACCATGGACCTTGAATTTAAAATTTTTTGTGTTGAAGAATTGAGTTGAAAGTCTAGAAAAAAAAATTAAAAAAACACACGATTGATTTTCATTCTTTAAAAAATTGTTCAGTAGAAGTAGGTCCAAGATTGAAAGAAAAACTAAATCTTTAATAGCTCTAAAATGGGATTGAAACACAATAATCTCAATGGTGAGATTGTTCTAAATAGAAAAGTTAACCTTGTCAAACAAATTTTTTTGAAAAATTGCGAAAATTGCATTCAGAATTGAATCCTATAAGTTATTTTTCCAAGAAGATGCTCAAATTGCCCGAAAAACAAGATTGTTCATAACTTTCACATTATTAATCCAAATGGAATGAATCAAAGCTTCACATGTAGACAAAAATATGATATTTAAGAAGAAAAAAATTAAAAAATTAATTTCAAATTTTTGTGGATTTATTATTCTACCTGGTGACGTGTAAATTATGTTTAAGATGCTATAACTTTTGCTCTCGGGCACCAATTGAAATAAAATTTATATTCCCACGAAGCTCATAAGTTTTCCTATCTTATGAGAAAATTTCAAAAAAATTCTCTAAAAATTGAGATCATGGGAACTTGCCCAAAATCCATTTTGTCCCCCGAGGGGACAATGGTCCTTTAGGGGTTAAAAGAACATTCAATTCAATAGTTAATTTTTTTTTAAAATTCAACGTGATACCTAAATTGGATTTGTAAAATTCAACACCATATATAACACCTAACTCAAAACTTTTGATTCTATATAAAGGTCAAAACCACTCAAATTTATTATTCAAGAAGGCTAGAGGTTAAAAATTAGAAAACTAGACTATGATCTATGGAAAGCTAAGACAATTTTCTTCAAGATATAGCGATCATCTATTCAATTTGATTAATTGTTTTATTTTTTACACCAAGTGAATCCTTGGCAAAGATCTTCAAGTCAAATTCCATTGTCAATCTAAATTCATCCTTTTTGTAATTGATATATAAAATTTTGGTCCTTTTGAGTAGAGAAAAAATGTTTTTTCTATTGATGTTGTTTTTTTCAAAAAAATTGATGGAAAAATCAAATTATAGTGATTTCTTAAATTAAAAGGTGGAAATAAAATTATATCAATTAAAAGATAGAATGATTTAGGATTTTTACAATACATGCAAGTTAGAATGAAAAACATAATTTTCTAACTGAAATTGATATTCTCAAATTTTTCAAATTACAATTTTCAAAAAATTTTACTCTTTGCTATAGAAATGACAATTTTGAGTATATTTGGGCAGAAAAAAGGCCTTGGTCCTTTAGGGGTGAACCCCTAAAAGATCCACACATCCCAAAAGTGATTGTGCCTTGGTCAATCATTTTTGGTTTTTGATTTGAACTAAGAAAATGAAGCATGACAAAATCTCTTTCTACTTCATTCTAAAACTTTCAAAAATTAAAAAATTAAAAAAATTAACGCAAATGCAAGCTCTGTGGTAAAATCCAAAGAAATAGTAGAATGTGTTTCATTCATGTTTTCTTCTTTAAAAATGTTTTTTTCAATTTCAATTACAAAATTATGTTTCTCACCCTAACCTGCATGTATTGTAAAAATCCTAGATCATTCTATCCTCTAATTGATATAATTTTATTTCCACCTTTTAATTCAAGAAATCATTTTTCCATCATTTAAAAAAAAAAAAAGCATCAATAGAAAATACCTTTTTTTAATAATCAAATGATCAAAATTTTATATATCAAATATACAAAAGGATGAATTTAGATTGATAGTAGAATTTGACTTGAAGGTCTTTGCCAAGGATTTTTTTGGCATAAAAAATAAAAAATTTAACCCCTAAAAGACCAAGGTCTTTTTTATGCCAAAAAACATTCAAAATTGTCATTTCTATAGCAAAGAGTAAAAAAATTTGAAAATTGTTTTTTTGTGCACATCTAACTATAGGATCTTACACCTAACTAGTATGAGATTGTGTGTGAAAAATTTCAGAAATTTTGACTGCACAAAATGCAAGATATTTGCAGGAGTAGATTATTTGACTTTGAACTTTCTTAAAATATGTCAAATAATCTATAGTAGATTATTTGACAAGATTGTCTATAACTTTCTCATAACAAATCCAAATGGAATAAATCAAAGTTTTCCATGTAGACAAAAATATAATATATGAAGAAAACAAATTCAAAAAATACAAATTTCGAATTTCTTTTTTGTTGCCCCTTCTCCTTTGTTTAGAGTTTGGGCATAACTTTTGTTTCTAAGCATTGATTGAAGAAAAAATTATATTTCCATGAAGCGAATCAATTTTTGTATCTTAAGAAAAAATTCAAAAAATCATGACAAAAATTCAGCCCGAAATTCCATTTGTCCCCCAAAGGGACAGTCCTTTAGGGATTAATTGAGAAATTTTCACACTAATCTCCATTGCTACTTGGACCTCCTGAAAAAATTTCATCTTAATCAAACTATTTTTGCTACTTTTATATATTTATTTTCACTTCTTCCTCCAAAAATTACAACAAACACAATTTTTCACAAAGCGAGTTGAAACTTCAGTGATAGAGGATTCATAGTTTCACATAATAAAAATACAGAATTGATATTCAAACCCAATTTGATATATTGAACTCAGACACAATGTCTGACCATTTGGCAATGGATCTGGTCCTTTACAGATTAAGTTTCAAGAAAGATAAATTGTGGTCAGAAGCCATTTTTAAGAGGGAGAAGTTTAGGTAGTCTTGGAAAGAAACTATGGGAGTTTTGAACAGTGATACTTTTGGTTTAATGAAACCCCTGAAATAGGACTATTGACATGGTCAACAAAGATTTGTGTTCTGGATGACTCAGTACAAAGGTTTCCATCTTATATCACGAAGTGCTATTCGGCATGCCTCATGACATGGGACTGTCACCCTACAGTAGTCAAGCGGTCCCCACTCACTTGCCCTCAACCTGTACTATACTACAATTTTCAGACCAATGAATACTTACAAGACTACTAAACGAACACAGATGTGGTGCTCACTAAAAGTATGCAGGGAAGCCAACAAGCCTTGCGTCGGTCCACTGTACTAGAATTTCTACTGGGAAACTAAGTTGGAAAGAATAAATCCTGATCAAGGGAGGGCCACAGATAACCTGTACAAAGGATTCCTTTGTGAGCTATCACGTAGTAACTACAAAAGCAGATCTCGGATGCATTGAGTTGCACCCAACTGTGTATGGCAAACCGTAGTGATCATGTGTCGTAGTCGGAGTTTATACCAAAAATGCGCACTTTGTGCATATTGGGAAACTTGGCAATCACCAACCAGCAAACCGCAATCGTGTTTAAGAAAAGAGTTGGATTCTTGTAGTCGGTAGTATGTGAAGCTATCAGATACCTGCCAAACATCACAAACCCCACAACATCAAGATACGGTTCTCAATTCTCATCACAGACCCAAGTTAGCTAATGCCTGAGGTAAACATAGGCCAAATTTAACAACCTCAAGCTTATTAAGACTTGCTACACCCACATATCCGTAAATACAGATTCTCTTCATATGGGCTCAAGAAAATACGAGCCAAATAAAATGTCAGAGGCCTACAACCATGTCCTGCCTGCAAGAATCTCTACTTAGACACCAATAGCTCAGAATTAAGCTAAAAGAGTCAAGCCATGCGAATACCAGAAAAGGCACTAGTGTTTATATGAAGGAATACCCTAATCACTTGAGATTCGCTGTTAAGCATGAAGCATTACGAAGTGAACCAAATCATACCTGCTCAATTCATAGATATTGACAAGTTCTCGTGCGACCTCTATATTTCGGAATGGATGATAATTGGCAAAAGAAAGTCACTATAAGCATGCAGTAATCTCAGACTAATGAAAGAAGAACCCAGTGAAAGGCACAATGGCTACGTACAGGACAACAGGTACGACAGTCAAGAACTTCCGGTTACGAGTGAGCTGACGGCCATCATCCACTTGCTCCCACCATGTAAGCTTTCCATAATCGCCTTGATCTTCAGCGAAAGGAGTCCCTTTCTTCCAGTGAAAGAATCTGTAAGTCACCTGTTCACAAACCAATTCAACACAGCAAAGTATCCCGCCCCAGTTTAATTCCAAAAAGAAAGGAGGAAAATCTTAGTTAACCCTAACAAAAAAGCGAATACATTAAATTCATAAACTCAAAATACACTCTCAATTCCAACATCTACGCAGAGACAATAATCCACTTCCCAAACAGTGTTCAAAAGTGGATGCAATGGAGAGAGGAGGCGAATTACAGCGAAGTGGACGAGGTTGACGACGGTCCAGGCGGTGCCGGCCTGACATTGGAAAGCGGAGACAATGGCGAGCCACGAAAATAAGAGAATTAGAATATATGTCGTCCAAATGCCGGGATACTGAAACCAAGAGGTGTTCTTGTTTGTATCAGGAGGCGGCACCACTTTCACGTAAAGCCCTCCAGGTGAAGGTACAGTCTCGACGAAGTCCTCCGCACTTCTACCCAAACGATGCAGCAGCCCTTCTGAAATCCTATGAGGACCAGGGGAAGTCATAAGCAACAATATCGGATAGGGGCGGATAGGAGCAGATACTATTGCTAGTCCAATGAGAATTTCCATAAAAAGAAACCGTTGGAATTAAGTAGGGTCAGCAGCTCATGCTTACATCTTCTCAGACTTGGTATCATGCGACGGAGAAATAGGTTGGGGATCTGTTGGAGCAGAAGCAGCCATACTACACCGAAACTGCAAAGAAAGCAACTCTCAAAAAAATTCCCTGCTCCAGCTCAATGCGAATGGGCCTACACACAACCTCGATTGCACAAACAGCAAGTGGAACCCCAAGACTTTACAAAAAAACAGATGCTAAGAATTGGATATCGAAAGTTTTGGAAATTCTGGAAATTCCACTTTTGAATTAAGTTTGCACCGCCAGAGGCCAAGCGCTCGTAAAACCTAACGCCGAAGCAAACCTCGTAAAGCACGTCGCCGCGGAACAAGAAAACGGAAGATCACTGACCTTGAGCAGCAGACCTTCGAGTAGTCACAAAGACGACGCTCCCCGACCTGGAAACCCTGCTGGCCCTCCTCGCAACATTACTGGCGCCCCAAGTCCACGAACTGAATTGGCACACGAACGCCTCCGCTTGGGCTCCTTTGATGTTCCCAGTTATGTTCCGTTTTCTTCTCTGGAGCTTTGCAACCCTAAGAGACGAACCGTGAGAGACGGAGCCAGCACCCCAACTTCACAAAGAAACAATGGCGCGCTCTCAATGAGAGAGACGACCCATTGAAACCCTAATGTTTCAGCGAGGCGCAGTGATCAACGGCGGGGGGGTTATTGAAAAACTAGGATCGACGGCACTGAGGGGGGGTTAATTTTATTAAATTCAGATCGACGGCGGAGGTTCAACAGCAAATTCCTCAAAATCAATAGGTCTGGGACCGCCTTGAGACAATTACTTTATAGAAGTGTCATTGCATTAGAGAGGGTCTGCATTACATAGGAAGCTGCCACAGTACATGTGCCACATCTTGAGGTCAAGAAGTTTGTCTAAAAGAATGTTTTACCTTTTGGGGATGTAGGTCCACCACAATTTGCTTGGCTTACTCTCATTTAGTGCTACCACTTATTTTATTCTCAAAGTTTAAACTTATTGATTTAAAGAGGTTTATTGACTTATGGAGGGTTTACATAGAAAAATGGGGGAGCAATTTTTCCTAGTTGAGATTTATGATGGGAAATTTATTAAGTTTAGGGGAGGCAAGGGTGTGCCTATCTGCCTCTTTTGAGACAATAGTGATAGTGATATTGTCAAAAGTGTTATAACTATTGTAGGTGAATAAGATGATCATTACATCAATGCACTTTTTGTTGGTTTCAAAACAATCTAATCGGAATTTAGGATTAAAAAAATAAAAAATTAATTAACAAATTTATATATTGTTAGAAAAATGTACTATTGCCAGTATCCCATTTCTTTGCTTGAGAAATTAAATAAATTGGGACTTCTTCAATCCTCCAAAGTCCCCAATCATAATTTAAAACCATGCTTAATTTTTTCCTATTTGTCCTCTCAAGGCAAAACAATTGTAGGAGGAGTGATTTACAATACAAATCAATCAATACCCAAGCCTCTAATTGTATTAAGTTCTAGATGTAAAAGGACTCAAACCTCTTACCCACCAAATGTGAAAAGGGACTCACCAAACCATTACTGACTTACCTATTTACAATATTTTTCCTTTCACCTTGCACTTCTTCACTTCCCTCTCCTGCTCTCGCTCACCTATTTGTTTTACATTGATTTGCTTTTCATTTCCTATTTTTTCGAGTTTTTATGAGTGTGTTCTTATAATGTATTGGTATGATTAGGATAAGGACTGTTGGGAGAAATCTCATGTTCCACAAAGGCCACTTGAGGTTGTGGTAAACATTGGAAGAGGTTTGAATAGTTATAGTCCAGGTTTTGTCGTTGACAAGGTGAAAATAGTTCTTGAGATGTTCTAAAATTCTTGTATTGTTGTACTCATTGTTCTAGGTGAAAATTTATAAGAATTTTGGTGTCATGCTTGTGGGTTGTCAATTAGGGTTTAAATAATTTGGAATTATTATATGAGGTCTTGTTACTCGCGTATCTGAAATACAAGGTGGAGAAATTCAGGAGAGCTAGATGATCGGGTAGATAACCTCTCAATTTGTATTTCTAGTAATGCAATTAACAAAAAAATTGTGTTGTTTTTTCTTATATTTTGTAAATATTTTGAAATGTTTAGGGTTTAAAAGACTATGGGTCTATGATATCCACCACTTTTGATTGCTTAGTGTGGTCTTTTGTTAAATTTCTTTTTGTGGTTCTTTGTCTTAACCCCTAAATGTCTACATTCATCTCTAGAATTGACAATTTGGGAAAAATCATTATTAAGTACGATTTGGAAGAATATTTTGGAATTGGTATACAAATGAAAGTTGTAGATTTTGATTTTTGAATTCTATCCATACGGTTAGATCCACTAATGCTATCACCAAGATTTTTCTATAAATTTTGAAACAAAAATTTCAAAATTCCTTCAAAATTCAATTACAAGCAAAATATTATCATTTTTTGAGTAAAACTTGTTGGAATGGATTTGAAATGAGGTTCTCTTGATATGGTGATTTTTTGAAATTTTTGTGACCTTTGTATCTTTGACCTCATTTTTGCACATTTAGTTTTGAACTAGAGTCAATGCAAGTTGACCACTTGACATACTTCCACATTTGTAATTTTAAAAATATATGTATTCTGATTACACCAAATTCAATAAATGGATAGAACAGCAACTTGATAAAGTATCACCAAAAATTAGGATGACTTTCATCCAAGCAAGAATGAGACAGAAACAAGGGGCTGAATCTGTTCATCGTCCAGAAAATGGACGTCGGAGCGTTTAGGGGTTAACCTGCCCATGATGATCAATTTACATGATCAATTTAATACTAATCCTTAAGAGGATGAGACAATTTCCATCAATTTAATGCTTGATTCGAGACAATTTTAGGTTCTAAAGAGCAATTTTAGGTGTAGGCAATTCAGTGACTCCATGAGAAAGGTCCCAGTGAGGAATGGAGTTTTTTTGTCTATTTTGTATTCAAACTGTAACTGTAACAATCAGGGTATGATGGCCACTCACACAATTGTTACATTGTTTCAAACAGCGCTAACCAAGAGCACTTCAAAGTTCTAACAATTGACTGATCAGGGAGATCTCAAGCTTGCAATACCTTGCCAAACGCTCATTGAAATACTGCTCAGAATAAGAGCCAGCGGTAGAGCCAGCATGAGCAGCAGAAAATTCTGAGCAACCAAAACGCTGTACAATTTCTTTGCACTAATTATACTTTTCTATCAAAAGGACGTAACTCCAGAGAACAGCATTCCCATTTCGACTTCAAATCCATGAAAATTTGTGCCCACTGCGAGCCATGCAGTAAACCACACACAACCATAAGCTAAAATGTACAAAACAAGCTTCAACTACTCCATTTGCAACTTGCTGACAAGCAACACTAGGAGCTGTAGCTGACGTCACTTTTCCTCGATAAAATGAATCATATACACTGTACCACCCAATAGGGTTCTAGAATTTGTGCCAAGATTGACTTACTGCACCTGCATGTCAATCGCTGGGCTGCTATATGTGAAGAAAACCCAATCAAAGATTTGTATACATCTTCTGTGGCACTAGCTCGAAGTCTTCAGGCTCATACCGTGGTCGATCTCTTCCAATCTGCATGAAACATGAGATCTTCTGTTAAAGACCAGACGAAGAGATCCATGGTCAAAGGACTCCAGTGTCAAAATTAAAATATGAAGAAAGCATTAATCGGGAAATAACCCGATACAGATGCAGAAAAAGATCAGTCCGAAAAATGAATATGGATAAACTTAAACGGGATTACTAATGAGGGGGACATATCCCAGATTAGCACGAATGAGCCACTTTATCCATCTCAATACTAGATTAACCTGTCTAAGAGCAGAAAATCTGAGCTCCCTGCAAATGTATTTGACTAGGAATTCAGTTGTAGGAACAGCTAAACAATGACCATCTGCCTCGCGGAGCCTCAGTACATTCACCTCTTATTAGCTTTTTCGCAAACCATGAATGGCTTTTGTGCAGACATGAGCATGCAAGATGAAAAGCAAATAAGTAAGATGTCTTTAGACGCCACAACTATGGTGACAAAGATTTTCTGTTCATTCAAAGCCTATTGTAAAAATGTGGCGATACATGTAGGTAGATAACCTGTCACAAATTTTCACTTTCACACAAACAACGTGGAGTGAAACATGGCGTGAAAAAAAGAGGGATACCTTGCTCAAATAGGCGTGATCACATGAAACTTGCTCATCCACCCACGTCAACTTCTTGGCAAGTCGTACAATACTGCACACAAAGGAGATTACATTAGAAAACCAAACGACAGTTCTAGTCCCAATGAATAGTGTGAAACATTGAACTCTGTGAAGTGAAACAGTAAGACAGTCATAAAATGAAAGCATAGTTCAAAATAGGACAAGAATTTATTATTCAAAGGCTAAATGAATACATAATCAAACCCTTAATATGAGAGACGGGAGAGGATCGTACTGATGAATTTCATTATTAAGACGTTGCGTCATGTCACACGTGTTGTACTGCTCAGGATCCTCTTGAAAGCTCACCATTCCATCTTTCTGATTGATCGCAGCAAAGATGTCGCCATCCTTAATCTACACACGGTAACTCGTTCATCATGTAATCCGGTCATAACTTGAATCGCTCCAAGTGAAGTCTCGAGTAGTGGTATCAAAAGAGGTAAACACTTGCACGGTTTCAACGAAACTGCAGGAAAATAAATTCAACTTACCATCTGAAGGATACGCAATTCAGCTTCCTTCTGACTATCTAATTGAACCGTGTCAGCAATGTCTTGGAGGGACAAGGTCAGGTACGTCTGAGTTAATCGTTGAATGTTACGCTTACATAACGATGCTATTACTTGCTTTGCCAATCCAAGATTATTATCCTGCAATTGCGTAGATGACGAGATGAATTACGATCATGAGTTCACTTTCCAAAAGCAAGTAAAAAACTGTACATGCATCACTTTTGGATCTACAAATGGCAGCATAAAACCGCACACGCATCAGTTCATAACCCCACAAGAGCTGCAAGCAAGTTGGCAAGGAACTCACGCTCTTGAAGACATCTTCGTGTGCGGTGATACAACGCTTTACGTCGCCAATATTTCTGCTGGTATACAGATTCGCTAAATCCAAGTAATCCTGCAGATTATCGACTCTCCAGTAAGTGCCTATCCTACTACCTTACGAACCCTGAACTCACTGATAAGAAACGAAACATACAATACAACTCCTCGTGCGTTAAAATGGCGGATTTCAGTGAAATCGACACAGCTTCAGTCGCCGTACTGAAATCTCAGATCTATACTAGTCCTAGCACTTAGTCACAGTTCTGGCGCTCTGAAACACGCCAATTCAACAAACATGACGCTATATGGCTAAGGGAAAACATGCAATGTATTAATATCATCCAAAAAATGGGTAATTAGTTCGTGTACCTGAACACATGATTTCAGATTTCGTAGAACAACCGCAGGAGTATACTTCGGGAAAGGAGGTACCTGTACGATACAAAGTGGATTTCAAAAAATTGTAAGACACAATACAACAAATATTTAACCAAACATCCTCCTTGAAGAGCTCACACACACGACAATATTTAAATTTAGGGAAATCCGCTGATTTTCAACAATGCACCTTGATATAAACAGTAAAATTCAACAGTAAAATTCCTAACAGGCTCAGGAAATTTCTTACGAACCTGACCGTTTTGAATAAGAGACACCAAAACATACTTTCTGAAAGCTGCAATAGTGATTGCATTCAGAGCTGTCGTAGGAGCAGTGATTGCCTGATCAACAAAAGACAGTCCATGAATATCAACAAGGGTACATCAATATAAAAAATCAGAAAAGTAGAACGAACGACACATCTAATGCACTCGAAGCAAACAAACGAAATGCACTGGTATGAAAGTAGAGATGCAGTACATGCTGAAAGAACTCCAATGCCTTGGAGAATTTTTTTAAACCAATATAGATCATTCCCCTGCAATCGCAGCAAGCTTCATCAGTAACGCCGATCACAGAAGTGTACATTCCGAGCCCGTTCCAACACACGTAGGAAAACAGGAAGGATAATACTGAATAGTTAAGGATATGTAATAAGGCACGTACGGAACATACCCATAGTAGCAATACAGAAGAAAGTCCCGAGGTACAAGTGCGGTTCTCTTTTGATCAATTTCGAATATATCATCCTCCAAGACACTAAGACTGGCTTTGTAGCATTTGCACAGTAAGCATATCTGCAGAAAATCCGCATGTACTGCAGTCAAGTATTCACTGGAGGGCTGGAGTTTGCGGATCGCAGACTGCAGAGGAAGAATAGCGCGCATGGGTTCATGCAAGTGTATAGCTTGCTCCTTCAGCCTCCGGCAAATGATGTTGACTGTAAATTCACAATCAGAGGACACTCTTAACGCAAATAAGTGTCGGTTGTTATCAAGGCAGTACAGATTCAAGCAGATCAAATAAACTCCAATGACAGACTTGACCTCGGTAATCCCCTCCTAATACCGCAGCATTCCTACCACTCAGCGTTACCGGAAAACGGAGTATGCTCATTCTCCAGTTTGTAATTCAGTAATAATTCGAACTTTAATTAATGATTTTCAGGCTTGATTTGAGTACTTACAGCTTCAGAAAGGACTTAAAATCAGAATCGAAACAGGCAACCAAGAACGCACTTAAAAACATTGAGAAAGAGAATATTCAGCTTCCCGGTAACGCTACTACCACTCCGCCTTCCAACAAGAACGCAGCCCACTGAAACCCTAACTCACTGCTGGTAAAATAAACCAAACGCAATTCAAGCTTACATTTGTCAGGTGCTGATCGAATCTGCTCTGCAGCACAAGCAGTAAGAAATGCCGAAGCCTGTCCCAAGAAACTCTCAGACTGCTCCCTGTTCAATGTCCCCGACGATTGAGCCTCACTGTAAACTCCACAGAATAATCATATCAGAAACAGTCAAACTCCAACCAAAACTAACCACAAAATAAGGTCCTTCAACACCACTGTTACGAAGAACGGTCGAATATTCCACATTTAAGTTTCCCGGGCTGGCTGCCTTTTAGAATATCAATTTCCAACATCCTGTGTTATTGAGCAGTAGCCTCTCAGATGAAATTGAAAACATTGGAAAAAAAAGTCCATATCAGAAACGCTGAAATGCCTCAAAACCCAAAAATCAACTTCAGGATGACGTTAATTGACGAACAAGAAGGGGCGTACAGGAAATAGAGGTAGCCGAGGGAGTGTTTGGCGGGGTGAAGCGCAGCGAGTGCATAGCTGAGACGGGGGACGTGCGTGCGCAGAAGCTCGTCGGCTTGTTTGAGCAAAGTGAGAAGATGCGCCACATCCTGATCACTTCCTGAGAGCGCCTGCACTTGCGTTACCAGCTGATCCAGTGCATCCATGATGCTTTGCGAGGATTTCGATCGTCAATCCGCAATGCTCCTCCAACACCAATGCTCCTGAAAAACTTCGTCACTTCGGGATTAGGGTTTTCGTATTCGCCCTTTGCATTGGGTTTCACCTCTGTAATGTCACATTGAAGGCGACCTAAAGTATTCACGCGATAATATGGAGTTCAATAACCTCAGTCAGTGACACTTAACGCCTGAGGGTACATTCACACCAAGGATAAGGGCCACGGAGGATCGACCCCTTTAAGAAATCACAGGAATTTTTTTATTTGCAACACATGATAAAATTTGCAAATTTTGAATTCATATTTGCAATCAGAGGTCCCAAATTAATTAGAAGAGAGTGAAAAAATTCAAAATTTATAAGGTACAAAATAGGTTGGCAATTTTCACATTTATTTTTGGTTGGGGCAATAAGGGTTAATCTTTCATAGCCAAAGCATAAAGAGCGTATCTTAACCCCTAAAGTTCCATTGTTCCTATAGGGGACAAGATGGATTTTGAGCAACTTCCTATGATCTCAATTTTTACTGAAACTTTTTGAAACTTTCTCATAAGATAGATAAACTTATTGGCATTTCGGGAATATAATTTTTATTCCAATTAGTGCCCGGGAGCAAAAGTTATGCCACAATAACCTCAAAATGGGGGAGACCAGGCAGCAAAAAAAGTTCACAAAAAATTGAAATAAAAATTTTAATATTTTTTTCTTGTATATTATATTTTCTTCTAAATGGGAAGCTTTGATTCATTCCACTTGGATTAGTGATGTGAAAGTTATGGAGTTTCTTGTTTTGTGAGCAATCATAGCAACTTCTTGAAAGAATTTTTTTTCTTCCACTTTGAATGCTAATATTTTTCAATCTACATGGTCAAACATCACAAAAAATTTATCATGTGATCTAAGACAAGTGTAGAACAAAATCCTACGGTTAGTTTCTAAAAAGTATTTTAAGAATTTATTTCATAGGTGAACATAGCAAAAGTGATACTTTTGAATGGTTTTGACAAAAAAATGGCCTTGGGACTTTAGGGGTTAACTACTATGAGTTTTGAAGTACGTATGTTGGAGGACAAACATAGTGTTTAAGGGCAATGTTTTGTCCAATTAATTTCTCATTCATTCAAAGTAACTCTTGAATCTTTAAAAAATATCTTTTTAATCCTCAAACAACATTCCCTTGCCTAGCATGCAACCAAAGGTAGAGAATCAAAAATCTCCTTAAGCATGGCATGGGTCTTGTTGCTTGCCCAAAGTTTGTGTGGTCAAAGCATGCAAAAGTGAATAGTGAACAATATTATGACTATCTACTCAAAAGAGAAAACTAGGACCCTCTCAAAAATACCAAGCCCCCCTTTCCTTGAAATAAATTCTAAAAAATAAAAAAATAATTTGAATCCATTTAAGACATATAAATACAATATGTGGTATCATTGTGGGATTCAGATATGGAGATATAGATATGATATATATAGATACAAATATAGAAAAATGGCAACTATAGAATAAATATTTATACAATATATAACATATATATTCTTTGTTATCGTAGATGACATACGAAAAAAATATATGAGGTTTAGGAATCTCCAATAAGAAAGACAAATATAGAATTAGGAATCTGGCTTTTTTTAAATGACTACTCAAGATAGCCACTATGATTTTGTAGCCTAAACGCAGTTCAAGGCAAGTTATATTTACTATAGAAGTAGGTCCAGTATGTTGAAACAATTCGAAAAATAAAAAAGGCACTATCTGTCAATAATACTCTCGGAATCAAGTCCAAAGGCCCTTACTTGTTGTTTAAAGGTTGATTAATTTGATGAAATTGAGATAAATAAAATAGTTATACAAAGATATGAGCGAAGATGTGTAAAATTTCAAAAAAAGATTAGGGCTTTTTTTAAGGGATAAAATAACACCTATGACAATGGAGGATTATGATTGGAAAGAACATAATAGGGATATTTTTACCTTTATTAGAGGATTTTCAACTACATTGGAGGGCCATTTCAAGTTGGTTCCCCATGCTAGGAACTAGCCACTGCTAGTCATAATTAAAAATCATTTAAATTTTTAAGAAACTATTATAAAATAATAAAATAATCTTTTATTATTATCTAACGTGGCCATTGCTCAACCACATCAACCTATTGTTGTGATTGAGTTCCCACAATCTAGGAACTTTGATGAACTTACAACCCTATAGACCAACTAAATTTCATCTAATGTGTTTTTAGTGGAGTTATTTTGTCCTCCACAAAAGAAAATATATTTTCCCTTGTTGTGAATGTATCCCAAGAGAGCCAACATCCACTAAGTAAATCATAAATGACTATAAAAGCTAAGTGTATGCACTACACAAAATGGATAAAGTACATCCAAGTATTTTGTAAAAACAATTTTGTCTGTTCTTTAGTGATTTGACTAGCTTGGTCAATCAATGCTTTATATTTTTGTTCGAGGTTTTGAATGTCTTCATGTGGAGAAGTTATGAAAAGTAATTACAAACGTGGAGGTCAATTGTCTAGATCCTTCTTGGGCCATAATTTATTTTATCTAAGAAGTTTCAAATTTTGATCTACATTCCTTCTGATACCACAAACTTTAAGGGGTTAATGGTGACTCTATCCTCAAAATACTTGAATTAAAGATAGAAAAAATAATTTTAAAAATTTACAATAAATAATAGTAATTTTTCCAAAATATATTCAACATATATTGATTCATGTAAAGCATTACTTCTTCTTTCCATTGATATTGTGTACTTGTCTTTTGAGTGGATAGTTCTGAGTGGATAGTGAAGAGAAGTTCCAGCCTTATAAGGAGAGGTTATCCAATTTTTTTTTAATTTCCCCCTCCCCCAACTCCAGATATTGAACCCCAGTTATCCAAATCCAACCATTGAACCCTAATTACTTAACCCTAGTTACCTGAACCCAACCCCAATTACTTGAATCCGTGTGATGAACCCAATTCCAGTTACTAACTCAACCCAACATCCTACCCCAACCCCCCTATCTATAATCTCAGATTAAGATTTTGAAATGCAATCCATATGGGATTTCAATCCTATAATCATGTAACCCTAATTGATGGAGCAGTAGAGCGAGATCAACGGCCAAGATCAACACCAAATCAACAGTTGGGAAGGAAGGGGGGTTGTGACCTCACATAGCAGCCCTCATACAACGCCTTCATCGAGGATCGGACGGCATTGAGGGTACTTTATGTTTTATTTTTTTAGATCGGACAGACCAGAAATTTAGGAAGGGGGGCTTTGGCACAAAAACGCATCATCTTCTCATGGGATAGTGCACCATCATCTTTGAAGCATCCTTAATGAATATTGACTTGATGAAGCATACTTTTTAAAACATTCATCATTCACTCAATGGATGGTTGAACATTTAGAGATTAAAAGAGTCTTACAAGTCAAGAAAGTGGTTTTAAACCATATCCATTCTTTTCAAACTCCCTATTTTATCAAATTTATAACTTTTTTATAACAAAGTTCACTAGAGAGAATATAGAGTGAATTTTCAAAGTTATATTTATATCCCAAAGTTTAAAAGACAAAGATGTGATATTAGAGTAGACAAAATTAAAAAGATCTAAGTGCTCAACTTTCGAACCACAAGGTTGTCATTAACTAATTCTTTGATAGTTTACACAAATTTATATTGTTTTTCAAAATAACAATGAAAGTATACTACCCTAGATTTAGCCTCTAAAGGATCAAGTGTCCCCTTGAGGGACAAATGAAAGTTTGGATAGGCTCCTATAAACTCAATTTTTGGCATGATTTTTTGGACTTTTTTTTTAAAGATAGAATAATAGATTAACTTTCTAAGAATATATTTTTTATTCTAGTTGATGCTTAAGAGTAAAATTATGCCACACTAAGTTCAAAATGCTCAATCCAAGGTAGGAAAAAAAATCTTAAGAATTCAAAATAAAAATTTTAATATTTAATTTCTAATAGAAAATATTTTTGTCTACATAAAAAGATTTGATTCACTCTATTTGGACTAGGTGAGAAAGTTACGGAGCATCTTGTTTCTTGGGCAATTAGAGCATCTTTAAAAAAATATATGTATTGAATCCATTTTTGGAAAAAAGAAGTTCCATACAATTTAGTTTGCTTGCTAGAACAATGTCATTGTTGTGATTAATGTGTTTCAATTCCATCTTTTAGCAAATAACAATTTAGCTTTTTCTTTCCGTGTTGTACCTATTTGTAATTAGCAATTCTTTAAAGAATGGAAATCGTGTGTGTGTGTGAGTGTATGTGAGTGATATTTTTCCCACACTTTCAGCTCAATTCTTCAATGTAAATTTTTTTAATTCAAAATCTATATAGCAAAAATTTTAAGTTAAAAAGATTCATAGCAGTCAAATAATCTAATTAGTTAAGGAGCAAGAAAAAACATTTTCTATATTGTAAATGCAAATATCTTGCAATGCACGTGGTCAAAGTTTTTGCAATTTCTTCCAACACGACTTCATACTAGTTTAGTGGGGTGGATGCAAGAAACACCGAACGATTTAGGGAGCGTTCTGCCAAAACTGTTTTTTTTTTGCCCAGTACTACAAGTACTGCTAGTACTGCAAAACGGAGCAATCTCAACCGTTGATCTGAAAAATCAATGGCCAGTAGTACTTTTGAGTACTTTATAATACTGAAATTGTACTACTTAAAAAAAATGACAGTTTGTCACAGAAAGTAGATAAAATTAAGTATAAATTAATAATAATTAGAAAATCATGAATAAAAAAAAACTAAAAATTGGCCATTTGTAGAGACTTGATAGTGATTACATTTCACCAAAAACTAAAAATTGAAACCATCATAAATGTTAGGAGCGCTATGGGCAAGGGACCCCTATTTGCATGCATGTTGAAGACAAAGAATTGTGTTTTTCTGAATGCCCTTAAGTGGGCACATGCCCTTCTATTGTGGCAATAGCCCACAACAATCCTAGATGTACATCATCATTTTTGGATGCTCCACAGTACTAAAAAACCCTAAAACGCAAAGTGTGACAAATTAGGTAAATTATAATTTAATTAAAGAATTTTTTTTCAAAATTTCTCAAAAGTAAGGAATTTGAGGACTTCCAAGTTAGCCATCTCCAATAAAAATTTCAAGTACATGGACTTCATTTCCCAAAAGATATGGCAAATTGCATCTCCGTCATTCCAATTGTGACGCCAAATAGTACCGGTGTTTCTTGCATTCACCCAGTGCAAGATCCTATGGACAGATATGCAAAAAATACTCAATTTTTTTAATAGTTTTGCACTTTGCAATAGACATGGTAGTTTTGAGTATATTTTGATGAAAGAAGGGTTAAGATGTTAGGTTACATTGGAATGGCTACATAACATTTTAGAGTAATAGAGAGATTGTACCTTTCTCACTATTTGCAATATCAAAGTCTTTACAACCACTAAATTTTAAATTTGTTCATAATATTGAAAGCTAGGTAGATAGTCTATATTAAATGTTTAAAATTGAGTTAGATACTTAGGTATTCCCTATGTCTCAAAATGATCTTTTGGTTGCTAAAAAATGATCATTTTTGTTCTTGAAGATTCAATGAATGGATAACAACTTCCTTGAAATACTTAGAAATGGGTTGAATTTTTTTAATCTTTAGCCTAATCCTAAACATTTTCTCCTACTAGAAGATCATTTTGGGGCGGAGCGACCGAGTGAGTATCAGTAAAGTTTTCAATCACAAAGATCAAAATGGTGAATAAAAGGAATTCATAATTCTTTAGCAAAGAAATGGTGAAGCAACATCTCAAGAACAATATGTAGCCATCCATAACATTTTTGAGCTATCTACAATGTTTCCTTCTATAGTCGAACAATATTTAGAATGTTGTGTTTAGAATACCGTAATAGACAATTAAATTCAAGATTTTTCATCCTCTTTTTGTACAAAGAAGAGACATGCATCAATGTAGTATGTTCACCTTTTGAAATGGAAGTGCCTAAAACAAATTTGAACCATAAACCAATCTTCCCTATATATAGATGCAAGTCCAAATTTACTAAATGTATACATGGATTCAAAATTTAGTTTAGGGTCTACAAGTTGAGTTTCAAAAATTCATAGTATACTCATTCAAATTTAAAACTTACAATTTTATTCTAAAATGGATGATTTTCAATTGCCAATGTATCAAAAAATAATCTCAAGTGTTGATTTTACATCAGATTATGCAAAATTGTTGAAATGGAGTTTACATTAAATAAAATTTGGAGCCTCCACAAGGCTATTTGACTTTCTACAAATGTGCAAATCTAGGGTGGAGAAACAAAGTATTTAAAAATAAATAAAAATTTAGTCACTAGTCCTCCGTGGTACAACACATGATCACGTGATCTTAAAAATTTTAAATGACTTATTTTGGATTTTTTGGATTTTTTTCTCTAATTGCACATTTTCATACATGAATACGACCCTACACAGGGTCAAGATTTCATGTAATGTAGGTACTTACACCTCAATAGAGTTTGGTAGGAGTAAAAAAATAAATATGTAGTTTTTGAGGAAAATA
Source organism: Rhytidiadelphus loreus (assembly GCA_947034895.1). Classification (NCBI taxonomy): domain Eukaryota; kingdom Viridiplantae; phylum Streptophyta; class Bryopsida; order Hypnales; family Hylocomiaceae; genus Rhytidiadelphus; species Rhytidiadelphus loreus. The sequence goes on from OX344761.1 coordinate 33,529,032, forward strand.
AGATTATGGCTTGAAAATAATTCAAACATAAGATCTTTATGGTTGCAAGTTTTACTTTTCTTTCTATCTTTACATAAATTGATTCAAAGCCTTGCGCAAAATCATGAAGCACTAGTTGACCAAACTAACTCAGTAACATGGTTGGTCTAGTTACTATTTGACAACATTCATTGTCCACCTGCTTGATGTCGTCCCTTTCTAGGATTAATTAAATTATGCAAATTTTACAAGAAATTGAATAAAGACCTACAGTTTTGACATATACAATTATGTAGTAAATGAATTTATACTTGAAAATTAGTGCTATTAATTTGGCTAAAAACGACAATTTTTTCACAATATAAATATCTTTGCTACTCATACAATATAAAATAAGGCTTATAATTGAATGCATATAGCTATATTTGATACCGAAAATTTGAAATGATGGATAAAATATTCCATTTTGAATTAAAGTACTAATGTTATCTTTGCCTTTTAAGTTTTCATCAATAGCCAAAATTTGATGTGCTAATTGTTACAACCATGTTGTCATAGTACTTGTTGGAAGAGCTTACATTAACACCATTTAGGTGGATGGGTGGATAGCCTTATAATTTCTCCAAGGAATTCCTTTAAGGAATGCATTCTTAAAAAAAAACCATTCTCTATTGTATGCAAGACTCCAACCTTAGCAATTTTTGAGTACTTTAAGGGCTCATTTGTGGATGTACAAGGGTTGCCCAACTTTATATCTATACCTAACATCTTTGATTTTTATAATTAAGTTTAATTCCTTTAGTTTCCATGTAATTAGATGACTTTGAAGCTCATATATACATCAAGAATGATGGAGTTGAAGCTTCTTTGATTGATTTCATCTTTTGAAGTGCTAATTGTTGCAAAGAGAACCAATTTGGTAAGAAGATTGAGAAAAGGAAAAGATGCTTCACCAACCATTTTTTAATATACTAATTAACTAATACCAATGCGTCTTGTTCTAAACTTGTATACAATTCATTGACACTGCAATAGGGAGTATTGCCTTTGGCAATGACGGTGCAACTCCATCATCGATGATTTCATTTGCCTTTGTCCATTCATAGTATCACAACTTGATTTGCATGATACTATGATATACACATGGATAATTTCAATGTTTTATTTCTACAACATTCCATTATGAAAACTCAGGCAAAATGATAAAAAAAAAACCCATCAAATGAGCAAATAAACTCTAAAATAAAATTTGTAATAGTCATGAGTATTAGTAAAATTATGTGTTTTTCATTAATTCATTCAATATAATAAAAAAGAGAAGTAGCCTAAAAAATATCACATGTTCTAGGATCTTTTAGCACTAAGAAAGCTAAAGTAATCATTTTTGGAACAAATCCACCTTCCAAAATATATTCATTTATCAATTAAAACTTTTATCCTAAAGTTAGTTTAGCTAATTGAGCTACCTCAACCAAAAAATCCTTTTGTAGCAAAGGTCACTAAATTCCATAGGTGAGTTGAATTTTGTTGAGTGAGGATTCAATTCCTAAGGCTATGATGGCTCTCATAATACTCCCTTTGTCCCAAAATAATAATCTAGTTCCCACTCATTTTTGCATCCCAAATTGATCATCTAGTTGCTAAAAAATGATCATTTTTGTTCTTGATGATTCAATAAATGGATAACTTCCTTGAAATACTTAGAATTGAGTTGAAATAAAGTTATTTTCAACTTGAATCCAAACATTTTGTCCAACCCAAACATTTTGTCCAACAACCAAAAGATCATTTGGGGACAAAGGGAGTACAAAATAAGAGCAGTACTAAATGAACTGGTGCACAAGTCATGAGACAATCAGGACCCATTTTTTCCCCCTTTTGATACAGATGTTTTCCTTCAATGACCTTTGGAACTCTAAATTATTCAGAAAAAATCTGCATTGATCGATTACTGTTCATGGACTACTTCAACACCAAGCATCTGCTACCAACTGTTACCATATCCTTCATACGCAAGCAACAGATACACAAGAAACAACTGCTGAGAAAAGAATGTATTCCATATTTCCCATGTGATCACTATTGAACATTACAAATACATTTCTCATCAACATGGCTACAGCTGATGAAGGCCCCTGAAACTCTGCAAGAATCGAGAACTAGAATAGGGCAAGCTTAGGATTGGTTCTCTCAACAGCCAGCACACAAACACGTATCATCAGTGATTTGGGAATCAATTGATTAAATTTTTGGCAGCAGTTCTTTTTAAATGACTACCACATCCACTGATGATAGTAAAAATAAGAGTGGTAAAACCAGATAAATTAAAGAGATTTCAACCGGGTCCCTACGAAATCTTCTTTGATAGTGTTGCCTTTCGTTCATAAGGATCACGCAAAGTACCAAACAACCAATCCATGAACACTGTGTAGTGGCCATAATTGTGTCGGTAGGTTGTATGATGAATACTATGGAAGCCAGCTCCCATGATGCCCCATACATTTCCGTCGATGCAGTCGTGTATGTTGGTTGTCCAAATTCCTTCGCAGAAGAGTAAAGCCTCGTGAGTGAAAAAGTGCATCGGCATCAGAAACAACACAATCACATGAGGACACGCTTGTAAGATTCCGTCGATCGGATGGAAGGCCAAACCTGCAGCGCAACCACAACAGCGATAAGGTTCAACAATTCCAAATCAATCCAACCTTGGTTCTTTTTTTTTAGTGAAGCTTACAATGAATAGCGAGCTACTAAGTAAACATCTTCATACTTCTTGCCATATTCTTGAAATTAATGTTTGTTGTTATTGCCACCCGTGCCCAAAGTCACACACAAACAACAGAAAAATTTGATGGTTTTCAAACTTCACTAAATAGCTCACTTCATGGAAGATGATGAAGATACGCTTGCTATAAGGGATAGGTAAGCGTAACCACTTGTGAATGGTTATAAAAGGCACCTGCAAAGGGTGACAGCGTGTTCTGCTTGTTGTAGATATGGTGCGTTGCATGGAGATGCTTATACAAGGGTTTAATGTCGTGCAGCTCCCTGTGGATCCAATAGATTGCAAACTCCGCCATTGCTAAGTAAGCGACCACCAAGCAGATATAGGTGGGCAATCCAACTTCGTCAATACGTGCAAAACACTTGGTCCAGCCCTTCTCGATCATGTATTCTGAAAGAGTTGGCAGCCCTGTGTATATTGGCATGGCCTTCATAGTCACCCAGATCTGAAGCATGATGGGTTCCTTCCCAGGTATATCACCTGAAACAATGTCGTCACACAAGTTTAGGGTTCTGGGACGATGTACACAGAGGAAAGAGTGCCAGGCATAAACCCCTACGAGAGACAGAACACGAGTAGCTGCAGTAGTATTCACACAGATTGGAAAACATTCTCTCACAACCAAATTATATACGGCTGGCAACAAGTAATCACAATGGAAACCCATACTTGTTAGACCGAAGAATGAATGCATGTGACGTAAATACACAGAAACCTCCCAATCTTATGATTGAAATGATCTTTAAACCCCTAGTGCCCAAACGGTCCAATTCCAATAGGAGTTGAAATAAATCATGTAAGAAACTGCAGGGGAAGTAACAAATTGTACCAATCAAAACAAGAAATCATGCCTGCATTGTTTTAAAATATATTATTTGAAAGTTCTTGTTGGCTTCCATACCTCGACGATTAGCTTCCAAAGTGAGGTTTCTATATTTAGCTTACGCACTTAGGGGTTAACCTCGAGACAGAGTATGCGCAGACCATGGGAAACGCAAACGCGCATCAACTCAAGACACAGATCGACATCACAACAGCTACGTATTCCAACATCCAAGAGACTTCTCCAGATCCAGAATTCTAAAGAACGCAAAAAATCACAATCTCATCCCGTTGAAGGCTCACGTACAGTGCATACTATCATAACCTTCCTACTCCAGATTCATGCCCCTATCACGAACCCCAATCATGATTTCTTGAAGTAACCATTAGGGCACACGCAATGAAACAATCCTCCCCCCCCCAAAAAAAAAAAAAATCTTGTAATCCCGATCACCCGACCTATCATCTGAATGCCAATTCCTAACCCTCACCTGCGGGGTAGAAAACGTCGCCCTTCCAAGAATAAACATAAAGACTCCACAAGCCTCCTGATACGAAGTACACTATCAATCCCGCCACATAGTTCCGTAACCACGTCTGCAACGTATGCGGAATCGCACCACGCACCGAAACAGGCAGCCACCACCCCAGCACCAAATCGTTGTACCATCCCGTCTCGTCCACAAACTGTTGCAAATACTCCGGACTCCCTTTCACCAACCGCCTCTCCTTCTCCTCCACCACGGAACTCACGCCCACAGAGGATCCGTTCACAACTTCCACGTCTGCGGACATGCACAAGGGCACAAGCACGACGACGACGACGAGGGTCACCGCAATACCCAACCACACAACCCGAGAAGAACGCATCGCCATCGCCACCCTCACCGTACTGCCGCTCGTGACTCTCTCTCGCTCATAAATGAAAGCGAGTTGTCAACATCGGTTGGTGAAGTACCTGCGGTTCTATTGCAGTAGTTCTATTGCGGTTCTATTGCGCCATGAGCATGGCAAACGAGGGCTTCAGTCGAAATCGACGAGGGCGTTGGGGAAGCTGCGAAAAGTTTAGCCAGGCGGGGCGGGGCGGGGCGGGAGGGACGGAGGGGTGACCTGGGCACGCCGTCAGGGAAGGGACGGGGATGACGTGGAGGGGTCCCGGTTCCAGCTCACTCAATTCCAGCGTGGGACCGTCGTGGGGCCCTCTTATTGCCTCTGATTGGGTAAAAGTGAAAAAACTGCCCCCTATTTTGTGCCCAACACCTAATTCATCCCGTTCCTCGTCCTCCCAAAGTCCCTGACTTTCTTCCCAAGGCTGCATGTCAAAAAAATAATCCCCTACTTTGTGTTTGATTAATCCATTTTTTAGTATGACTTCCAACTAATTCGTGGCCTTCGACTTGCAAAAATGAATTCAAAATTTTGAGATTTTAATTGTGCGTGGCTAATAAAAAGGTCTTGTGTTTTATCCCAAAGGACAAAACTAGGGACGAGCAAGGGGAGGGGGGGGGGCGCCGGGACCTACTCTAAGATAAAAAGGCAAAAAGAGGGGGAGGGGGAGGGAAAAAAAGGAAAAAGGAGGGGGAGGAGGGAAATAAAATTAAAAAATTCATCCATTAGGTTAGGTTGTTTGTTTTGTTTGTTTGTTATAGTGAGATCTCTCGGATTGCGCATCCCCTTGTAGCATGCTTGATTTCATCACAAAGCCCTTGGCTAGGAAAGGTGCCAGGGCTTTGTTTCATGGTGTTCCAACCTTCGATGTGAAAGTTATTGAATTTCAAAGTTCTTGATGAATTATAAAATTATAAATTTTATTATAACTTACATTTTGATTGTAGCAACGGCACACAATACACTCGTTGAAGTTTTAAATCAATTAAAAACAAAACTATAACATCAATACCTTATAAACAGATTCATTGATTCATTATCACTCAAGAGTGTAGAGGCTTTGGACTCCTTTATTTACTTATGTATGCAAAGTAAAAGTTGAATAAAACTAAAAGTAAAAATACAACAATGAAGTTGTTTTAGTTTGTTTTGTATGTAACGTTGAGATATCCCCAACTGTACACTCACTAGTCATTCTCTTTATACCATTAGAGAATTAGACTTGGCAAAGGTTGTACTAAAGTAGTATCATTGCTTTTGAATGAATGATGGATTCGTGAGCAATTTTTAAGACCATAAATTAAATTAAATTATGGAAAATGGAGTATAGGAGTTTTTTATGCCATTTTTGGCATTGCCAAAAAACTCTCATTGAGTAGAAATGCACCAAAGTTGTTTTGCACTGTAGGTTCTTAAGTGTGAAAGTTATGGGTTTTCAATTGAGTTAATTTTGTTTCTATTAACTAAATTAAATTACAGATAAATTATTTTTTAAACTAATAATTAAAGAGTACATAGGTAAATCATGGAAAACACTTGGACAAGTATACAACACCACGTAAGTTGTTTATAAATCAAACTTTAAGAAATTACATTGATCTTATGATAACAAAAAAATCTATGTATTTAGAAAGAAGAAAAGTTTTAAATTCAATTCATAAATTAGTTTGATATTCTCTAAATATGAAAGAAATATTTAACATGATTTAAAAATACCAAAATTTGATTTTCTAAAATGATGTTCAATGCACTATAAATGTTTAAATTTAATGATAAGTATTTTTATTTTATTATTAATATTTTTATTAGTGTATTTGAAAATTAAAAATAAATATTGAATCATTTAGCATTATTGAAAGAAAAAAATCAATAATGATAAATTGATTATAAATTCTATATAGTGAATGAAATCAAAATAAATGAAACCATATCGTGAAGTGAAGGAAACATAAAATGATTGCAATAAAAGTTGTCATTTTATTTTTTCAAAAGAAAACATGTATTCAAATAGGAACATGCATAAATGAAAACCAATGCTTCATAAAAAGCATCAGTATGACAATTAAACTCCCTAAATCATCATAGTTTTATATATGCGATAAATCTACATTGTTTGGTTTTATATGTTTTTGTTCATTTTGATGATGCAATAAATATGAAAACAACGGAGTATCTTTTTCAAAATATGGAGTGCCTTTTGCTACACATGTTCCAATTGCCAAATCAATGTCTTTAAGACTTCAAAGTGGAGGCTTATATATAGATTTTAATCATGGTACTCGTAAAGAATTTGAATACTTGATGTCAAACTGAACATTGTTCATGGTCTCTAGAAATTTGATTACCGTAAATTGTGGTCAAAGTCATTAGACCCCAAACAAAATCATTTCTTTGGGGGGTGAATATCCTTTCATTAACTTGATTTAAGATTTTTGGATTTCATTTTAGAATATTTGGAATATTTCATGACTTTAGCAAGGTCCTCCTAGCTTTACCATAGTATGGGCTTTACCAAATCTTTTGTGACCTTCAGCAGTAAGATCCCCGCAGTTTAGTAATTTAGCAAATTAAAGGATTGGTAAAATTTCAATCCCTTTCAATGAACATAGTCTCTCTTTAAGGGGGAGAAAGGCCACTAAGCTTAGTAAGCTTATGTATTCCGTGGATTTTTTACATTTATAAAAGCAATCACCTTGATAAGTATATTATTTTTTTTGGTATTTTTTAGGATTCAAATTATTCTTATTGATATTTTCTACACATTCAATTATGCCACGTAATAAATTTCTGAAAATTACATGCCAAATTTAATTATTTTTTAATTATTTCTACTGAATTCAATCCCAGCATAGGGTATTGGCACTCTCACTTTTCCAATCATCTCAGTGACCCAACCATTCCAACATTGCAGCACAAATCAAGCTCTTTATACAGCCATTATGTTTAGTTGCAGTATCAACACTGAGCAACTTGAAAGACTTCCTGAGTAAGCACCTGCCCGATGCTAACAGAGCGACTAACGGTCTGAGCTTAGATGACGTGAGACCACACGGGGAGGGGGGGTACGTACCTGGATTTAGTAGATTTCGGATTTGGTTAGTTGGGCCCCGGGAAGGGGCAGTCGAAGGGAAAGGGTATGCCGGTAAATGTACCCAGATCGTGGTATTCTTTACGTTCACATCAACAAGACGCTGGGTTATTATACCCGTTCGAGGAAGTGATGCCTGCAAACGTTATGGTTTAACTTAAGGCATATGTTGCTCTTGGCACACAAGCCGTTTCAGGCAGAGAGCGGGGACTTCATTCGAGGGTTACACTACTTCCAGAAGACGGAGAACAGAGATTCTTACATGCTTCAATGAGGAAGCGCACTCTTTGCGTGTTGCGTTTTCAAAGAATTGCAGAACTCTCACACCATAGGGTTTACGGGTCCGATTCGTGACAGGTTCAGTCTTCGTTTCGGAAAAAGGTGTTTAGGGTTTGAAGCGCGAGTAGCTTCAATTCTGGAACCGCTTCAATTTTGGAACCGCTTCAATTTTGATGAAGCTTGTCTTGGAGGTCGATGAAACTGTTGTAACGCGCTTCGTCTAAAGTAACTCCCCGGAGCACAGCGCACACAATATGCGGTCTGATTAACGAAGTCTGCACATTCACGTCTGAGACATCATCATCCGCAGGATTTTATAATATCTCCGAGAAGCAGAGAAGAGACCTCATCATGGCAGAACTTTCAGAAAAGGACATAATTTCGCTGACCAGCCAGTGTGATTTAGTGTAGGCTTTCATATAATGGAATAGATTGCTCAGATTATTACACACCTCTGATTTCACAACCGGATCCTCTGTACTGAGTTTCTTGGAATATCAGACAAGCGGAAAGTAGGAATAGGATCTTTCAAGGTGAATACTCTCAATGACTTCGCCAAGCCTTCCAAGCACAGCAAATCATAACTGCATACAAAGACCAAAGTTCTACGTGAGGCTTCCGAGGGCTCGTCAGTGCCTCCAAATCCCTGCAATTGGAGACCTTAAGACAATCCCCTGAATTTTCTCCAAAATAAATCTTTCGATGAAGGCAGCAGGGGCCACACTACATACCGGTTAGCGGGCACATCGACCTTGTAAATGACCTCCTCATCTGCACTTGCCTCCTCATCCACATGCTTCTCCTTGCGCATCACCTCCTTCTCAGTGGTCTGCACGAGTTCAAATTACATCACATTTGACCCTATCCCAAAATTGTCTGCGGAAACTAAACCCTAAACCAAAATCTGAATGTAACAAATGCCATTAAAAAAGACAGCCCGCATACCACATCGTCGAGTTCAATTCCGAAATCAAAGCAGAGCTCATCGAATTCGTGGTCAGCTGCACCAACGTAAACACAAACGTAAGCGCATTGTAACTAGAATCTCTTAAGCAAGACAGTACCGCAGAGGTCAAATGCAAGAAACAGAGTAACGCTTACTGTAAGTCTGCTCCAAGGCAGCGAATAAGCGATCGCGGCCCACGCTGACAGTCGGCATTGCGGCTCTCAACGATACCTTCAAACATCCACCAGCAAAGTTAAGAAATAAGCTCACACTGACTCTCGAAACTTCCTACAAAATTATTGCCTACAAAATACAGAATAGAAAAAAACAGAAGAACAATCATCACACCATGAACACTAACACCAATTGACAATCCACATACCCTAAAACCCTAAAAAGATTCAATCACGAAAACCGCAATTCCTTACAAAACAGCGCCACTCCACTCCTGCAATCACAATTCCTAGAAACAATTCCCGCTCACGCCAGCACCAATTCAACGACCATGAAAGCCGCAAGATCCAACTCACAGCAGAAAAAACTGAAGTTGATAAATCACAAATCGAAAAACAAGACACGCAGAGGATCGTCACCTGGTGAAACAAAGTCTGGTGACCCACTGAAAGTAGGCACAATCCAAAGGAACTCCGTACTCCGCAAATGGCGATAACGAAGCTTGAAGCTTAGGTTACGGGTGGTGGCGCAAAGTCGACGGAGCACGACGAAGACGGAGCACGACGACGGAGCACGACAGAGATTTGAATGGTTTGGGATATTCGTATTGGAAAATCTTCGATACTGGTTCATTTAGCCTGAAGTGTTCTGACATCCATAGCATTATGGATGACGATGAGAGTCAACTGAATGTTTTCAGTTGTCCAAACACCTTCTCATTCATTCACAGTAATTCTTGAGTACCTTTCTTTATGATCAACTTGATGAAATTGATGAAAATAATATATGTGTATGAAGGTAAAAGCAAAAATTTGAAAAAATCCAAATAAGAAATTTGAGTGATGTTTACAATTACTTGTATTGTTGTTACTTTAATTTGGAGATGTTGGTTATACATGTACAACATTGATGGGAATTATAGAAGCTTGAAGAAGACCTCATAGCCCGAGCTCATAGTTCATTGACCATCAAATCATTGATAAAGAACAATGTTTAGTGCATGTATTACCATATTTATGTTCACATTGTTAACCCCTAAAGGACAATTGTCCATTGAACAGACAATTGAAAATCCAAGTAGATTCCTATGAAGTCAATTTTGGTCAAATGTTCATGAAATTTTGACATGAGGTGTGAACATGTACCCCCTTTGTGGAAATTTAATCTTTTTCCCAATTGGGTGCATGGATCAAAAGTCATGATGCCTTGAACTTTTCTAATAGTTTGGGCACATCCAAATAGCTTTGGCAAGTACGGGTAGCTTTGGCAAAACTCTTCCTTTACTTTTGAAATTTGGTTGGTATGTAACTTACATGATACGTAAAATAGATCTCTCTTTGTGTAATCAAGTGAAACGATGCAAATGTAAAAAAAAAAATAGCCATGTGTAGTGTAAAAATCTCACTCTAGGAGGAGTTAAAGGTTGTTGGCCTTCTTGGGCAAGGTAAAAAAAAACCTTTTTCTTCTAACGTCAAACATTATAATCTTTCAATCAGTGCAGTCAAAGTTTCTAAAAAATTTTCCACACATTCCTATATTAGTCTAGTAAAAATTTGAATAGTTAAAAAAAATTTAAACTTTTTTTTTCATTTTTTTCTCACTCCCCTAAAAAGTGACAATTTTTCACAATTCTATCCGAAATATGCCTTTGGGCTTTAGGTTTAACCTAATCAATTTTTGCAACTATTTATATTAAAGATGAACTTGGGTTGATACTAGAAATATATGTTAAGTAGTGCAAACATATTATGAAGAGGGTAAAAAATTCAATCTTAGCAAAAAATTGAATGAGGCCTATAATTGATGGAAAACTCTATATGGTGTTCATTGAATGTTCATAGGATATCTCTGTTATTCATTGAACATCAAGATCAATGAAATGCCAAATTTATTTTTCAACTTCTACCCTCAATATGAATAACATGTATACAATAAATTCATTAAATAGTGTTTTGTGAACTACAACAAATCTAGTTCAAGCTTTTATTATATTCAAGAGGTAAGAGCCTCCAAATACGTTTATTTGCACAAACGTATGCAAATAATCTTCTGTTAATATGTTGAATGGCCGTGATGTTTGATGTTGGAGGCATATGGAGAAGATTCGAACACTGATTGGTTTGATATGGGTTACTTGGTACATGCATCTATATTGAATCTCACAGTTCATGGGAATAATTAACTAAATACAAAGTTGTGTGGTCCGTCAATCAAGTTATGCGGTAGAGAACACTGTCGGGATGTTTCAACTTTAATGAACTAGTGTAACGGGCCAGTGTTGTAACTCATGAATGAAACATGTGCTTGGGATTGTTTGGAATATTTTGTGTTGTTGGTTGAGCTTCTTTGACTATTGAAAATATCATTCACAAAAACGATATTACTCAGACTATTGACTGAGCAAGGTGATGTTATGACGGTTAGATTTGGAGATGCTCAAGAACAATTGCAATTTGATCCTGGATTGAGCACATCTATGTAATCAAGATTGAGGCAAAATGAAGGTTAGTTGTTCATGGATCTGAGACCTGGGCTTTCGCTTGCAAATTGATAAAGGGAAAGGCCACGGGTTTTAGATAGAGGAAGAAGACGAGTTTCATTCACTTTTAGGAGGATGAATATCCTATGTCTTCTTGTTGATTTCGCTTGCGAATTGATAAAGGGAAAGACCACGGGTTTTAGATAGAGGAAGAAGACGAGTTTCATTCACTTTTAGGAGGATGAATATCCTATGTCTTCTTGTTGATTCTCGTTTCCTGGTGCTTCTCGTTAATGTCCTTTTCTACTACCAATTGATCACTTGTGCTATTTCTGCAGGTGAGGTGAGGGCCTTGTAATTGCAATCTTGTATGTTATTTAAAGCTTACTTGTGTCCATGACCCCAATGGACTTGTTTTAAACCTTAGTGGAATTATTTACAAATATTTGAAGTTGAAATGCAAGAGTTTCTAAAAGCAACCCCTCTTGAAATGTACGTAGTTAGTAAATCGAAGAAAGTGAACCCACCCCCTCCTGAAATGTGCGCAGTTCGTAAATCGAAGAAAGTGAACCCACCTCCTCCTGAAATGTACACTGTTAGTGAATTCAAGAAAGTGAACCGCAACCGTCTTGAAATGTACGCGCCCCCCTGCTGAAATGTACACAATTAGTAAATTGAAGAAGGTAAACCCACCCACTCTTGAAATGTACACAATTAGTAAATTGAAGAAGGTAAACCCACCCACTCTTGAAATGTACACAGTTAGTAAATCAATGAAAGTCAACTATATTAGGAGTAGCTTACCGGGGGGGCCGCAGAGACCTACTCTAAGATAAAAAGGCAAAAAGAGGGGGAGAGGAGGGTAAAAAGGAAAAAAGGAGGGAGCGAGGGAAAAAAAAAAAAAAAAAGAGAGAGAGAAAAAAATTGAGCTTTTAAATCAATTAACAATTAAAAACAAAATTTTAACATCAATACTTTAAAGAAGAGAGTTTGACCTCTTGATTCATTATCAATCAAGAGTGTAGAGGTTCATTTACTTATGTATGCAAAGTAAAAATTGAATAAAAGTAAAAAGAAAAATACAATGGTAACATTTGTTCTAGTTTGTTTTGTATGTAACATTGAGATATCCCTAGTTGTGTGCTCATGGATCATTCTCTTTATACCATTGGAGAGCTTGATTTGATGAAGGTTGTTCTAGAGTTGTATCGTTACTTTTGGATATATGATGGATTTGTGAGCAATTTTTAAGACTATAAATTGAATTAAATCATGAAAAATAGAATATAGGAGTTTTTGATGTCATTCTTGGCATCGCCAAAAAGCTTTCAATGAGTAGAAATACACCAAAGTTGTTTTGCACTTTGGGTTCTTAAGTGTAAAAATTAAGGGGTTCCAATTAAATTTTGTTTTTATAAATTTAATTTGATTTCCGATAAATTATTCTAAAAATTAAAAATTAAAAGAATACAAGGTTAATCACAAAACAAGATAAGACAAGTGCCACATAAGTTGTTTAATGGAGGAATTCCATTCCAAATCACCTCCCCCATTCTGGCAATGTAGACCGTTATCTTTTCGCACATAAGGAGATGAACAATGATTAATTACGGCATAGTTCCCCATGCAGTTGTGGCACATTGTGATTGTTCTACAAGACTTCCAATATTGCAACCAACCCTTGTGAATTTTGCAACCAACCTTTGGTCAAAAATAGGAAGCTCTAAATGACCACAGTGGGAGGGATGGAATCTTCCACTCAAAAATTCATAGTAATTACTTTTTGACGAATAAAAATTTGAAAAATTATGGGAACCTTCCAAATCCTATTGGAAAATTTCCTCACTGACAAAACTTGACCCGCAAATATGTGGAATTGCTTAAGTAGTTGGGAATGGGATTTCTCCCTTATATGTCAAACTTTAAAAATTATTTTGCTCTTTAAATTAAAAGAAGATGATAACAAAAAAAAATTGTATTTAAGAAGAAGAAAAGTTTTAAATTCAATTCATAAATGAATTGAATATTTTCTAAATAATTAAATAAATATTTCACATGATTTTAAAATACAAAAATTAAGTATTCTAAAACAATGTTCAATGCATTGTATATATTTCAATTTAATGTTAAATTTTCTTTTGTTATTATTATTATTATTATTATTATTATTTTAATTTAAGATATTTGGAAATTAAATTAAATTATTAAATTATTTAGCATTATTAAAGGAAATAAATAAACAACAATACATTAATACTTGATGTAATAAATGAAATGATCTAAAATGAAGTGAAAATAAATGAAATCATATAGTGAAGTGAAGGAAATATAAAATGATTGCAATAAAGTTTGTCATTTTATTTTTACAAAACGGAAAACATGCGTTCAAATAGGAATATATAGAAATGAAAACCAATGCTTTGTAAAAAGCATCAATATGACAACTAAATTCTCTAAATCATTATAGTTTTACATGTATGATAATTCTATATATATTAATTTCCAAAGCCCTTAACTACTTTTTTTTAACAACATAGTGACTTGGGGTAGCCATTAGAGAAAATTTCAGGCCTCCGTAGGGCTTCTCCATAGCCCTCCGAGGTACCCTGAAATTTACTTTTTTTTGCTCAAAAATTCGTTTTTTCCCTATTTTTGCCCAGCTGTGCCTACAGCGACAGTGGTGCAGGAACCGAAATTTACGAATAAATTTATGCGACCCCTCCTGAAATGTACGCGATCCCCTCTTGAAATGTAAGCGACCCCTCCTGAAATGTACGTGATCTCCTCTTGAAATGTACGCGACCCCTCTTGAAATGTCCAGAATTAGTGAATTGAAGAAAGTGATCCCAACCCCTCCTAAAATGTACACATGGATGCTAAGGAGTGGCTTACCAGGGAGGGGGCTGCCATGACCTACTCTAAGATAAAAAGGCAAAGTGAAAAAACTGCCCCCTATTTTGTGCCCAACACCTAATTCTTCCTGTTCCTCTTCCTCCCAAAGTCCCTGACTTTTTTCCCAAAGGTGCATGTCAAAAAAAAATCCCCTACTTTGCGTTTGATTAATCCATTTTTTAGTATGACTTCCAACTAATTCATGGCCTCCGATTTGCAAAAATGAATTCAAAATTTTGATATTTTAATTGTGCGTGGCTAATAAAAAGGTCTTGTGTTTTATCCCAAAGAACAAAACTAGGGACGAGCAAGGGGGGGGCCGCCGGGACCTACTCTAAGATAAAAAGGTAAAAAGAGGGGGAGGCGGAGGGAAAAGAAGGAAAAAGGAGGGGGAGGAGGGAAATAAAATAAAATAAATTCATCCATTAGATTAGGTTGTTTGTCTTGTTTGTTATAGTGAGATTTTTCGGATTGCGCATTCCCTTGTAGCATGCTTGATTTCATCACAAAGCCCTTGGCTAGGAAAGGTGCTAGGGCTTTGTTTCATGGTGTTCCAACCTTCGATGTGAAAGTTATTGAATTTCAAAGTTCTTGATGAATTATAAAATTATAAATTTTATTATAACTTACATTTTGATTGTAGCAACGGCACACAATACACTCGTTGAAGTTTTAAATCAATTAAAAACAAAACTATAACATCAATACCTCATAAACAGATTCATTGATTCATTATCAATCAAGAGTGTAGAGGCTTTGGACTCCTTTATTTACTTATGTATGCAAAGTAAAAGTTGAATAAAACTAAAAGTAAAAATACAACAAGAAGTTGTTTTAGTTTGTTTTGTATGTAACGTTGAGATATCCCCAACTGTACACTCACTGGTCATTCTCTTTATACCATTAGAGAATTAGACTTGGCAAGTGTTGTACTAAAGTAGTATCATTGCTTTTGGATGAATGATGGATTCGTGAGCAATTTTTAAGACCATAAATTAAATTAAATTATGGAAAATGGAGTATAGGAGTTTTTGATGCCATTTTTGGCATTGCCAAAAAGCTCTCATTGAGTAGAAATGCACCAAAGTTGTTTTGCACTGTAGGTTCTTAAGTGTGAAAGTTATGGGTTTTCAATTGAGTTAATTTTGTTTCTATAAATTAAATTAAATTACACATAAATTATTTTTTAAACTAATAATTAAAGAGTACATAGGTAAATCATGGAAAACACTTGGACAAGTATACAACACCACGTAAGTTGTTTATAAATCAAACTTTAAGAAATTACATTGATCTTATGATAACAAAAAAATCTATGTATTTAGAAAGAAGAAAAGTTTTAAATTCAATTCATAAATTAGTTTGATATTCTCTAAATATGAAAGAAATATTTAACATGATTTAAAAATACCAAAATTTGATTTTCTAAAATGATGTTCAATGCACTATAAATGTTTAAATTTAATGATAAGTATTTTTATTTTATTATTAATATTTTTATTAGTGTATTTGAAAATTAAAAATAAATATTGAATCATTTAGCATTATTGAAAGAAAAAAATCAATAATGATAAATTGATTATAAATTCTATATAGTGAATGAAATCAAAATAAATGAAACCATATCGTGAAGTGAAGGAAACATAAAATGATTGCAATAAAAGTTGTCATTTTATTTTTTCAAAAGAAAACATGTATTCAAATAGGAACATGCATAAATGAAAACCAATGCTTCATAAAAAGCATCAGTATGACAATTAAACTCCCTAAATCATCATAGTTTTATATATGTGATAAATCTACATTGTTTGGTTTTATATGTTTTTGTTCATTTTGATGATGCAATAAATATGAAAACAACGGAGTATCTTTTTCAAAATATGGAGTGCCTTTTGCTACACATGTTCCAATTGCCAAATCAATGTCTTTAAGACTTCAAAATGGAGGCTTATATATAGATTTTAATCATGGTACTTGTAAAGAATTTGAATACTTGATGTCAAAGTGAACATTGTTCATGGTCTCTAGAAATTTGATTACCGTAAATTGTGGTCAAAGTCATTAGACCCCAAACAAAATCATTTCTTTTGGGGTTGAATATCCTTTCATTAACTTGATTTAAGATTTTTGAATTTCATTTTAGAGTATTTGGAATATTTCATGACTTTAGCAAGGTCCTCTTAGCTTTACCATAGTATGGGCTTTACCGAATCTTTTGTGACCTTCAACAGTAAGATCCCCGCAGTTTAGTAATTTAGCAAATTAAAGGATTGGTAAAGTTTCAATCCCTTTCAATGAACATAGTCTCTCTTTTAACGGGGAGAAAAGGCCACTAAGCTTAGTAAGCTTATGTATTCCGTGGATTTTTTACATTTATAAAAGCAATCACCCTAATAAGTATATTATTTCTTTTAATATTTTTTTTCATTGGGATTTTTTAGGATTCAATTTATTCTTATTGATATTTTCTACACATTCAATTATGCCACGTAATAAATTTCTGAAAATTGCATGCCAAATTTAATTATTTTTTAATTATTTTTACTGAATTCAACCCTAGCACAGGGTATTGGCACTCTCACTTTTCCAATCATCTCAGTGACCCAACCATTCCAACATTTCAGCACAAATCAAACTCCATATAAGGTGGGTACACTTAAAAGCGACACTTATTGGCAGTGTGTATAGTTACCGTTGTTAGGCTGATTAGATTTTGATTTAGTTGTGTGGGCAAGAACAAGCACATTCCAACGCACCAAAAAACATAAGATTTGAATATTGTATGCAAAAGTTACTAGCAGTCAAAGTCAGGCTCTGAAAGCGCCATCTACAACCTGTGAAGATGGCTGATTTTGAAAATGTATAGTTGTTCTAAATGGCACTTTTAGGTCAGGTGCCATTTTAGGTGTACCTACCTTACAGCCATTATGTTTAGTTGTAGTATCAACACTCAACAACTTGAAAGACTTCATGAGTAAGCACGTGCCCGATGCTAACAGAGCGACTAACGGATTGAGCTTAGATGACGTCTTCATCCTCATACTTCATTCCTTTAAAGTAATTGGCCTATCTAAGAGTGAGACCCTGGGGGGGTCACCCAAGCTCAGATAATTTGGGCCACTGATTGCAAATAAGGTTGGAGCACCCCCAAACCAACAGTGTATCCAATGGCATCACTTTCTATATATGGTAGTCATTTTAGAATCATAAATGTAGGTAGACCATAGATAGCTTATTGTTTGTTGACTCAAATGATAAACTACCTACAGTCTATCTACACTTAGGTTCCGAACTACAATCCTTGCCTTACTTCCTAGAAAGTGATGCCATTGGGTACATTGTTGGTTTGGGGTCCACATACCATATGAATTCAAAATTTCCAAATTTTATCATGGGTGGAAAAAAAACTCTAGTGTTTTTTTCCCAAGGGGTGAATTATTGGGGCAACTACCGTAATAATAAGGTCGGGGTGAATTGACCCCTCGCTCGTCCCCCCAAGTCAGTCTAGGGGGGCAAGTAAAAAAAGACCCCTATTTTGTGCCCAGAAAATGTATGATTTACATCTCTACTAGTTAATTAGGGGCCTCTGATTGCAAATATGAATTCAAAAATTGTAAATTTTATTCAGTTCACCCCGGCCAATAATAAGGGGCCGGGTCAATTGTTAGGTTTGGTTTTGCCACGTGGCGGGTTTTCGTTGGGTGGGAACTTTTTCTGTCCTTTCTGAATCATGGGGGGAATTTCATTAAGATATGGGAATTCCATCCTGCCAGTAGGGGTCAGGGTTCTGGGAGTACGGTAATTAGAAAGGAGGGGACTCTTTACTGTTGGGGTACTTTGAATGACAGGCCGATTTCTTTTGCTTTCTTTTGCAGTTCAGTTTTTTCTTTTTCTTTTTTTGGAAGCACATGGATTTCATTACAAAAAAGTTAGAGCCGGTCTCCGTTGGCAGGCTGACTCCGCCACGCAGACTGCCACGTCGGTAAAGAATAAAATTTGTTTTTCAATTTTTCAATTTTTATTATAATATTATAATAAAATATAAAAATTAATTTAAAATTATTATTTTTTCAAATAACAATGGCTGGTTACCAACAACAGGAACCAACCTGAAACAATCCTCCCAAAGGGTTGATCCCATGTAATGTGTCCAATTTTGAACGTGCAGGGGGGCCATTGAGCTTTGGGTCCTACCCTCTAGTCGAACCTCCGGCCTTCAGTCCATATATTAAGGAATTGCAGGCCTAAAGGGGGTTAATTTGTAAAGATGACAAGAAAAAATGTAGCAAATCGTATTAGATTCACATTGTCACTAATTGCATTATCACCACTTTTTGAACTTCAGTTGCTTCAATTGCTCTAGTTTTAGGAAGGCCTGGCAATGGAGCCCACTCATTTGTCTACTTGCTTGTCCGGACTCCTCTAGACCCTTCCAAGCATTGGAGCTTAAGGTACCCAATGGAGACCAACTCTTACCAACAAACAAACAACAGAAGTCCACGAAGGGGATGGGGTACGGGACTCGTCTAAAAGAAGACGAAACTTCTTTTTCTTTTGCATTCATATTCTAAAGCCATTGACCATCTTTTCAGTGCGTCGCCATGAGGTGCAATTAGCACTTGACGAACGTGGAATCCCATGACCAAGGTAGTCATCAAAATGCTCCAATTATTGAACCAATAGGTGTATTATTTGTTTCTACAATTAATCCATAAACAAGAAACAAATAATACACTTAGTCAAATTATTGTAGAAGACCTCTCCTTTTCATACAAATTTGGAGAATGAATAGTTGCACTTTTGTCTTGCATGGAGAGATTCTTTGTCATTCATCAACTAGAAAACATCCTCAATGTCCTTCAATGGTTAGAGTACCAACTATAGGAAGTGCCTTCTTTTATTGCATGCCCCTCCATCCAGTGTTTGGAATTTTTTTGAATTTTTTATTGAAAATTTTCTAATGACATATTTAAGTGTCAAGAATTTTTCAATAATTAATTTTCAAGTGATTGATGATCACCATGACTCCTATTTATATCAAACTCTCGTTACATTTTGGTGATTTACAGTGGTAGCAAATCATATGGTAGAAACTTCAACAGGGGTGGTGTCCTCTTGAGTGTCCTCAAGTCTAATAATGCCTTCAAATTTGGTGGTGTCATTAACTTTGATTATATTTTGAGATAACCTTGAAGCATTTCAGTGAATCTTGATGGTCAAACATATTTGTAGTCATTGCAACTCAAGCTTTCCTCATCAAACCAAACTCTTATATTATAATCTTACAAATTTTAGCATATAATCTTACAAATTTTCTATACGCAATTGGGTACACTACAAGAAAAAGGGGTGTTTTAAGTAGGGTTTTAAGTATAGTCCTAGACACAAGATATTAAGTAATGACCTTTAAGTCAAATTTCAGCAAAAAAATGACTAAAAAGACATGTGTTTAGGTCATTTTTTTGCTGAAATTTGACTTATAGGTCGTTACTTAATATCATGTGTCCAGGACTATACTTAAAACCTTGCTTAAAACACCCCTTTCTCTTGTAGTGGTAGTCAATCCTAACCAAACACCACTTTGACCTAATTCCACCTATTATAAAAATCCTAAATCTTAAAGGTTTGTTCTCACCTAGCCTTAGGACAAATGAAAAAGCGGTGGTTATCATTTGTACAGCTGTGTATGTTCACACCAACATCAAGTTTTATCCCTTGAATTTACATGGAGTCCCTTTCGGTGAATTCATAAGTATAAGAGAAAAATTTGATTTCAATAGTAGGATTTTTGTAGTGACACTTTTTCATAGAAATGAAGATTTCAGAAAATCTCAAGAGCTTAGTTGCACTAATTTATAATCTGCATAGCAAATCTCCATTTAAAAGAGTGGTTTCTTAATTGCTAGCAAAAAATTTAGTTTGACTTTCTCAATATATTCAAATTATAGCAAAGCAAGCACTTCATCTAGTATTGATGTATACATTTCATCACCAAGCAAGCACTTTGTACAAGAACCTCCTTTGCATATAAGCTTGGAGTTCAAGTTAATACAATCTTGCCTTGCCAACGAGTAATCTTAACTACCCAAGGTTTCAAGTTCAAGAAACCTAAGCCTAGTGCTTAAAGTTTGACTACATATTTGTATACCAAACAAGCAAAATTTGAATAATATTTATGAAAAAATTCCAAGATACATAAACATAGACTATCCTCTAAGGTTGATATAGATTACTGAATTTCAATAGAACACAACAATCACGGAATCCTAGTTCTCTCATTCTCAAAAGGGGTTCAAAAAAAATCTCTCAAATTTGAATTTAAAGAACACAACAATCACGGAATCCTAGTTCTTTCATTCTCAAAAGGGGTTCAAAAAAAATCTCTCAAATTTGAAGTACATTAGAAACTAGCTAGACTTGCCTACAGGAGGATAGTGACAAAAGCTATGAACAAACACCACAAATAACATAGCATTGTAATTAACACCAAGTGTAAATGCACATTATTGATATTTCTCTATTGATATTTCTTGAATTTCTTTTTTGGTAGAACATGTTCAAAATTGAGTTTTTATCTTTTAATCCATTAATGATGCTAAGGACATTTTTTGGTAGATGAATGACAAAGAATATTTTTATATAGGACAAAAGTGCAACTATTTATCCTCCAAATTTTATGTAAAAAAAGAAGTTCTTCTATAGTAGTTTTACTTCCAATGAATACTTTTGCATTTTTTTTAGCCAATGATTCACATGGAACCAAAATAGATGATTTCTATGGTCACTAGTCTGTCCTTTAAAGGTTAACAACCAGTTCTACCAAACACTAGGAAGAAAAGTACCTTAGAACATCACCACCAATTGCACTTCAAAGGACCACAATACCAATAAGTGGCGAGCCATTTATTGTCCCGTGATACGTGGTTGTGCCATGCATGGCCATCCAATGATTTCCAACAACAACTCGTTAAAATTGGATTGGACATCATTATTCAATTGCCATCGAGGTGCTAAGTCATTTGGAATGTCATTGTGGTGTTTCGTGAAGTCAACAACTAAAGGCTATTCCTCAAAATGTAAGAGACAAAGAGAGTTTTTTTACAGGAAAATTACTAGCTTATTCTATAGAAGTAGAAAGTTGATGGGTGTTTTTTTGAGTTAGAAGGTTGAATTTTATATTCTTAGATTTATGAGGAAAAATTCATAGAAGAATAGAATCTACTTTCTTTGAAGATGAGTTTCAAATTGATTTTAGGCACATGTGAATACATTACTATGGGATTAAGAATAAAAGCTTTATCTTTTACATTATACACATCTATTATGTATACATATACTTATTAATATTTATAGAATCTTTAATTTATTTTTGTATAAATATCTTGTACATCATACATATCTATTACATATACATGTACTTATTAATATTTATAGGATCTTTGATTTATTTTTGTATACATTCTAATATAATATTATAATCTTATACATGTTCCTTATATTCTTATATTCTCTTATATTCTCATATATTTATATATATTTATATATTCTTATATTCTTATATATATATATATATATTATTTTTTTACTTTTTGTTTAAGATTTTTTCCAACCTTTAAGAGTATGAAGTTTGTGCATTGTGTGCATTTAAGAATATGAAGTGTGTGCATTTCTAAAAGCGCCCCCTCCTGAAATGTACACTGCTAGTACATTGAAGAAAGTAAAAAATGTACCTCTATGTTAGAAGTCACTTTTAGAGTCAGGTCACTTATAAAACCACCTACCTTAGGAGCATTCCCACCTGTCTTGCATTTTGGATGACTTGTTCATATTGGCTTGCAAATTTGCCCTACTTGTCTTGTATTTTGGATGGTTAGTAGGTTGAATCGTTCGCAACTAAATTTGGGTTTGCAAATCATTAGATGTTTTTTCGGGCCTCTGGGAGACTGTGGGTTATAATGCTGTGAGAACCCAGGGAACGTGATTGATGTAGTGACACCTCAATGGTCCTATGTGGCCAAGAGGTTGCTAGCTCATTTCTGGAAAAAAAAATTCAACATCTTTTTGCATTTGAAGAATTTTGCATTCTTTAAAAAAAATTCTTTTTCTAACAACTGTCCGTCCTTCATTGAGGGGGAATAGTATAGGGAACCCCCCTCAAATTGTCTTCCAGAGATCCAAAAAAACATCTAATGATGGTTCATTTTGCAAGTTGCTCTTGGCTTGCAAAGGGGCAAGTTGAATAGTTAAAGACAAAACATGTGCATAAATGGGTTATGCATGTAGTAAACCACAAGATTCTCCACCCAAAAAATGGGAATTAGGTAATATTAATAGAAGGTGGTTCGGTCTAGCCAAGTTGCCATAGTGATAGTATTTGGCTTCATTAGCTATATTAGCTCCACCCTAGGCTCCACCTACTTGATATGCTAAAAGGCAGTCTCTATTAGGCACTCAGAGGTCTGATTAAGAGGTATGGCCACCCTCCATTGGGGATGGCTCCTGAACCGGAGGTCCAATCATCTTCCAGCCTCCAATTTGTGTTAAGAGAAAACACAAGCCTAGAGGTCTTGGAGGGACATCCGGACTTCCTATAATAAGTATGCGATAAGAATTTTGCGAGAGTTACAAATTAAAGTTCTACAGTGGCTTTCTATGTTAGATTTCTTTATTAAACTTCCAATGGAAAGCTACTAGACCTCAATCGGAGGTCCGGGCCCCTCCAATGGCCAAAGGTTCGAGCTGGAGGTCCAAGCTGTAATGGAATTTGGCTCTAAGAGCAGCCTAAACATCGAGCACAATAGATGGCTTGTTAAGGGGAGCAACTTGCAAACGGACTCCGGCATAATCCAATGAGCTCAATGGATTCAGTTGTTTAATTTAGTGGACCAATGCACTACCAAACTTTGATTCTCTTTCATTGAATCTATAATCCACAATACTATATTCTGCTACTGTTGGAAAAAAACTTATTTTAACACTAAGCAACCACTTTGCCAAATCACCACCCAAAAATGCAGGATGCTCTAAGAGCATCCCCACTCCTGCTCACTATACTGGATCAGGACTCCATGCTCCGGGCTCGGGAGTCAAAATAGTCCACAATATTACTCGGGGCGTTGTTTCCCAAGCAACGGGCGCGCCACATTTCTCCTGAGATACCTCAACTTGGCGTGGACGGGGAGCTTTTGCTAGAGCCCGGAGTTGACCAAGTTTGCATTCAATTTTGCGCGATCCGCTCTTTTTTTGCACCAGCAGCCAGTTGTTGTCATTGCGATGGGTCTTAGGAATTAAATTTAAAAAGAAAATGTAGAAACAGAAATAACTGCGGTTGCGGCAACACATTCTAGGGAGCTGAGGTTGCCAGCCCACACTGGGGGATCCTGGCTGCTCGGGCGCGCCACAGAGTGAAGAGCCCGCCATGTCAGGTTTGCTGTGGAGATTTGGCCACTCCACGGTGGCGATGCTCTGAGATACCTCAGCTTGGCGTGGACGGGGAGCTTTTACTGGAGCCTGGAGTTTACCAAGTTTGCATTCAATTTTGCGCGATCCGCTCTTTTTTTGCACCAGTAGCCAACTCTCGTCATTGCGATGGGTCTTAGGAATTAAATTTTCTTTTTAAATGCAGAAACAGAAACAACAATAATTGCGGTCGCGGCAACACATTCTAAGGAGCCGAGGTTGCCAGCCCACACTGGGGGATCCTGGCTACCCGGGCGTGCTACAGAGTGAAGAGCCCGCCATGTCAGGTTTGCCGTGGAGATTTGGCTGCTCCACAGTGGCGATGCTTTATAGTAGTCTGCTGTAATTCCGACCATGTTCTTAAGACCATCCCTAGCCAGGGTGTGGAATGGACATTAAGAGGTTGAAAAATGGATATGTTGTAAGCATTGAATGTTTTGTCAATGTTTTGTCAATGTTCTCAGAGCAGTTAAGCATTTGCCAAATGTTCCTTTATACTTTGCTAGTGAATGGAATAAGAGCCAAGGTGGATCCATTTTTGAAATGTTTACTTGAATTCAAAAAAGCTTTTCCCCTACAACTTTGAATGCTAGTATCTTCTTAATCTGTATGGTCAAACTTCATGAATTTTTTTTCACGTGATCTCATCCAAGTATAGTACAAGATTCTACGGTTAGATTTTTTAATTTTAATTTTTTTTCCTTGGATGAAGGCAGCCGAAATGACAATTTCAAGTGATTTTTGTCAAAAAAAAGAGGACTTGACCCTTCAGGAGTTAAGTTCAGTAAAGGTTGTATTTTGGAACTTTGTCTATTACTTTTTGCATGCCACAATGCCTGTTTTCAGTGAAGCCATATCTTTTTTCAGACTCCCCATGTGTGGGTTTTGTAAGGCCTATGATAAAAAAATAGTTACCTATGGTAGAATTCTTTAGAAATCCATAAGTATTTCAAAAATGCTCCAAAAAATATGAAACCACTTGGGTTAGATTCCACATCAATTTTTCTTCAAGTGAAAAATAAGGAAAAATAATTTCATGCATCTAGGAATCATCGAAAAGGCTAACCAGCCCTTAACCCCTAACTGCCTCATCGACCATATATGGTCGATCTGAAATTTCAGGCTCATTTTGAAGTGGGCAGTTAAATTCGTTTGCCCGTTTAAAAAAATTTTGGGGGCAGTTTTTAGGGTTAACTATTCAAAACTTTCATTTTTCACTGAAAAAGGTACATATTTGAGTGTTGAGAGGTCTCCAAAGCCATTTATGTCCGTTAGTGAAAGAGTAAAGCTTGCTAATTTTACTTCATTTTTCAACTTTGAGCAATTTCACTTGATTTGAGATCTAAAAACTTCCACTTATTCAATTGCTTTGAAAATGGTCCCAATTGAAAGAGTAAAGTGTTTTCATGATTTCCACCATTGAAAATTTAAACAAGCAAGTGTTGATTTGGAGTTATTTGTAAATTATACTTATTAAAAAAATTGCATCTCAACAATTGCAAGGTGGATTGTGTAATGAGTTTAACCCTTGAACGGCCTGGAAGCTCTTTCCGGCCGTATGTCCAAGTTTTTCCTGTATTCCGAGCACCTGTAGGCGGATTTAGGGTTTCTAGTGAACCACAAAGTTGCGGCATTGCGGATTGCGCGTCAAACGATGTTTTGCAATTCACGAAATTCACGTAGAGCGCTGTCAAAGGTGGAGAATACGCAAAATGGCATACGATGCTCCGGCAGTACGTAGAATACGGCACCCGGTGCTTGTGCGGGTGAGGGTTTAGGGTTCGTAGCAGAGTCCACTCAGCATGCGAAGGCGAGAGGAGGGGCTTCTGGCGGGAGTACAACTTTGGATGGAGGGGGTCCCGTAGGTCGCTGTTTCGATTGGAATTCGTTAGCAATTGGGGGACTAGGTTTCGACTGAGTTTCGTTCGACACTTCCAAGTCGCTTCGGATCCTTGCGAATGTGCCAGTGTGCCACCCCGCCATCGAGGAAGTGACCGATTGGATGCAATGCGTGTGATATAACGACCGTAGGGTGTTATTGTTTGCCCATTCAAGTGTTGGATTTTTGTGTATGCAAGCTTGTCAATAGTGGTTCTCTTAGTAATTATGAAGTAGGTATGGTCTGTGAGGGTATCCTTATGTGCAAGGCACCTTTGTCCTGTCCTGTGCAACATTGAGTTAGGAGGGTGGCGGATGTAGGCTTCTGATTGCGTCTAAACCCAGTAGCAAAGTTGTATAGTAGCAATGAATTTTGCAGGTAGAGTTCACTTATTTGGCAACAGTGAACCAGACAATGCTAAGACTTCGGTTCGTTTTTGATTGCGGATATCGTGAATCTGAACTTTTGTGAACCATGTTGTCCTCTGTTTCTTGTAATCTTTGGCATTTGCTCGCATTGGGCCACTGATTTTGTTTGGTGTGGTGGTTAGGGGGTGGAAGCTGTTACTGATGTCGCCTTGTGCGGAAGCGCTGCTACTCGGCGTTGCCGGGGAAATCAGTTAGGCTCCCGCCATGCCTTCTCGCCAGCATGTCGTGCTTGCAGGGCTTCGTACAGCCGAAGAAAAACGCGCAAGATGCCAACGGGGCACGTATTCTTCCTTCGCCCTTTGCATTTCCGAGTGACCCACCGTCGACAGCATGTGAAGGTGTGGCGTCGACAATGGCCGTGTTGTTGCAAGTTTTTATTTGGATTTTTTTAGGAGCAGTCCTCGCAGCTGGTTCAATCCTCCCATCGTTGTGATCTCTCAGTGGCGGACTGTGCAATTTTCCGAAAAAGATTAGTGTGCACTGTAGAGTTGGAACGGTCGCGTGTGGTGCATCTTCCTCAAATTCTACTTCTTGCAGCACATCGGGGCCAAGCAAAAATTTGTACGTGACCTCAGGCACTCAAGGCTACAATCGGAACGGCTGAAACTTGAAATTCACGTCACTAAAGCACCTTCCCCGATTCGTCGCTCACCGTATGTGCTGGATACGGTCCCATATCGGAAGAGCCCAAGGGCCGTTCAGGGGTTAATAGCTTTTCAAGTGATATTAAGTTTTTTGAAAGGGTATTTTAGTGTGCTAACACAATTTGTAGTTGTTCATGTCACTTCTAATCCCCAAAAGCTTTTATGTGCAAATTTCTGAAACATTGTGGAGAGGGACAACATATTAAAAATAGAAAACATACATTTCTCTTATTATAATCTCACAACTCTTATGGAATTTTGCACTCAAAATTGGTGTACATACTAATAAGCAAGCTCTTTAAACATCCATACGGTTAGATTTTGAAAAAAAAATCATTTTGTTTCAATGGAGATAACTATAAGCCCATGTTCTTTTTTCATGGAAAAAACACACTTGGAAAGGCTTAGGCACTTAGGGGTTAAATGGGCGCTTTAAGAGCAGACTACCATAAGTGCCGTTGCCAAGGCATTTTGAAAGAACTGGCGTTCCAAAGCAACTCTGTAAAAGCAACTCTGTAAGAGCATCTACACTCTGGGGACACCGACCCGACCCGGCAGACCGGCCAGCATGTTCTGACGCTCACTGACGCAATGTCACAGCTTTACGTTACTGCGGCCGCCCTGCTCTCGCTGCAATAGTGGTGCCTCTCTCATCTCCCCCGCTATCCTGCCGTTTCGGACCGGCCTACCGTGCGCAATGGAGATGCTCTAATATACTTACTAACTGCACTCCAAAACCGCAGTCCTAGACCAAACACGAAACGCCGACTTCTCGTGCGAAGGCGATTCACAACAACAGCTAGCATTCGATTACAACAGCGTTGTACCTAACCTCGGATTCATTTGCCTCAACATCCAATCGCTGCTGTAGCAAGGCGAAAAGGATTCCAATTCGAAGAGGGCCGGAAGAAATTGGAGGAAGAACAGGGGGCATATATATTTGCGCTGACAAGACTGCGTTTTGGAATTCCAGCCACACTGCTTGAAAATCTTATATCAGCTTCGCAACAGAAACCTTCATACCAGTGCTCGCGGAAGTCTGATACTCCGTCCCGTTCATCTCGATCGTCGTGATGAACAAATTCCCTGCTGTTGCGCAGAGACTCGGCCGTAAACCAAAGCCGGAATCATATCCTACAAGTTTGAGCCATTTGGAAAATGTTTTGACAGTTACTCTAATTGGCTTTGGGCTCTCAAAGCGGAATTACTGTTTTAAGGTTGGGCATTAAGATCTCCTTTTTATACGAGGCATTGGGATTCAAATGAGTTCCACAAATTCCGATATACCAATACCCTCACTCATCACTCAAAAGAATTAACCTAAAACGACACAGACGTTAAATTTCACTCGAGGGGAGTATCAAAGAACAGTTGCCAGCATCACAGTATTACAAATTGGTACTTTTCTAACAACATGCGCAAATGCAATGATTAAGTCATATGGTTGTCGACAGGAAGAGGATAAAAGTATCAACTACGACGCATGGTGGGATCCGAGAAGAACGTACCCAAACAGGCTTGTTTTTCAACGACGAGAAGGATTTTGATTTCTCCTGATAGGATCCCAACAATGCATTTTCCACATCCATCCTGTGATCATCATCCATTCCCATTACAGTACTGGCTGACGAAATTCTGCGAGCGAGAAGAGGATTAGGGGTCACTTCCCCGGCGTGGGATTCAGCTCGCTCCCTCGATGCTGAATTGCACTCTATCTAGATCGAAAATTCATATAACGATTCCGCAATCTCTTCTTATCTTCCAGAAGCTGAAGATCGTAAAGTTGCAATGCTGGAATTCCCGGCTCACAGAATGCTATCACACAGTTCCTTCGTATTTCGCAATGCAGCATGTTCCTGCCACTGGAAGAACAGAGGATGCCATCTGCACGTCAACACCATTCTAAAACCATACGCGAAGGAAACCATAGAGTACGATTCCAGACGAGCGCACATCAACACAATGTCACTCGAAAGGAGGGCTTCACTCACAACCCTAACACCAAGTCATTCGACACAGAGACTCTTCAAATGTCACAAACATTCTCAAAAAATCGAAGTCTGAGCCTTAACAGCCCCTTGTCTATGCCAGTCATCGACTCTTTGATGCCTTTCATCCAACACTTCCTTAGAAAATGACTCCCTGCCCTGTAGGACAACAAATGTTTGATCAGCACTTGCCAAATTCCTGAATTGGAACATTGTGCATCTAATTCACAAGAATCTCAATGCCATTCCCTAAACAACTTGTGAACATTGATCCAGATACACATGCAAATCATCCCCTGATGAAACCAATTCCAATGATACGACTCAATGGTACCAGAATGCTAGCCTCTTCGTTAGCAGCTTTGACAGAAGCTAATATCTCTCCCTCCTGTTGCAGCATCTCGACCAAGTCCAAGGACTGTTTCTGAAAAACTACAGATTCTTAAACAAGAAGGGAGAAAACATTTACTAATCGACATCCATCCTAGTCCAAAGTAGCACTAAGACAACCCAATGCTTTTCAGTCAGATTGTTCTATACAATTTTTGTAATCTCATTAGTATAACTAATGGAGAAGCATCGAGCATGTGAACGAAACCAAAAACTGATGTCCAATATTGATTACAAAGAACTCAAAACCATCGGCCACAGTCTGTTCACAATACACAGACACCACAAAAGGACGACTTCACTCACAACCCTAACACCAAGTCATTCAACACAGAGACTCTTCAAATATTACAAACATTCTCGTAAAATCGAAAAAACTGAATCAAATATAATATCATACGAATATACGGTAGTTCTAAAAAACAATTCGGTATAGAATTTTTCAGTATCCTACGTGAAGTCAGAGTCGGCATAAATGAAGCCGGTTTTTTTATTAAAGTAACACGTGGCATGTAGTGATTGGTGCAAGGTGGCGTGGACATCTCACAATCTGACGTGGACATTCCATATTGGCACCTCTCTGCAAAAATTTGACTCTCATGTACAGTATTTGCCAAATTCGGGTAAACCTTTCTGAGGTAAACCTCATTAATGGAGTTGAAATTTATTTTTCAGAAAAACATCTTTGTAAATGACATGTCTAAGTTATGCTTTACAATCTATATTTTGAATGTTAGTCCAAAAAAAGCTGTAAAAGCCATACATGATAGAATAGGATGTATTCATTTATGCTCAAAATACCCATTTATTCAAGGAATAACCCATAAAGGATTATGACCTTTTTTCATCAAAAAAATACTCAAAACTAAACTTTGATCACATAAATTGTAACATATCTACATTCAAAGTGAAGAAAACAAGTTTTTTTTGCACCTTGCATGATTAGATTATAAGACTTTGAATCTTCTAAACTTAATTTTTTTTCATTGTAGAGTTAGAATTAAGAAAATTTATCATGAAGAATTGAATTGAGGGTCTAAGGGAAAAAAACTCCAAAAAAAAAGGAAATTTTATTCTTTAAATAATTGTTAGGTAGTAGGTACAAGATAGAGTGAAAAACAAAATCATTAAGAGCACTAAGATGGAATTGAAAACTCACTAATCTCAATGGTGAGATTGTTCTAACAAACAAATTTAACATTATAGAACTTTTGTTTTTGAAAAGATTTAAAATTCAAATAAAAAATGAATCCTACAGGTTATTTTTTCAGAAAAAAGCTATTATTGCTTGGAAAATAAGATGCTCCATGACTTTCTCATCACTTATTAAAGTGAAACAAAACAAAACTCTTTACAAAGACAAAAATATGATCTATTAAAAATAATTTAGAAAAAAATTGTTTCAAATTTTTGTCGTTTTGTCTTACTATTTGGTGAACTAAAAAAACGAGCTCATTGTGGCATAAATGTTGTTGCTAAGCACCAATTGAAATAAAATTTATATTCCCATCGATCTAATGCATTTTTCTATCTTCAGAAAAAATTCAAAAGATAATGTGATAATTTTAAGATTATAGGAGCCTATTTAAATTCCATTTTTTTTTCCTAAGGGGACAAATGGTCTTCTAGGATTTGTTCTGCAATTAGTTTAAGAGTTTAAATAATGCACACTAATTTGGGATGTATGTAAATGACAATCAAATTATTTGAGGCAATATCAAAACAATCAATAGACCACATTGTAATTGATTACATCTAAGATACTATAAACTTCCATCTTAGTGCACTTCAAAAATTTACATAATATCATTTATAGTGATTAAGATGGATAAAACATCCTAAAAATATATGTCAATTATTTTGGAAAGTCATTTTTTCAAATTTTTTGTATGCTAAAGAAAAATCTTGTAGAATATTTTTATTTTTTCCACCTATCAAATCTTATTTCATGAAAAAAATTAAATACTTGGCACAAATTTGTATCCAAATTAGTTTGCTAATTAGTGTTACTACTATAAGGTGCACTAATTGGATTAACTTCTATTGTAAAGCCCTTGTGTGAGTCCATAAGTGGACAATACCAAGAACCAATATCCTAATATTGTCTATTCAAAAGCCTCTCAACTTCATGACCTCAATTGATCCTATTTTAAGGGAAATGATAGTCTCCATTAGATGAGATTTTAGGGCAAGGGAGGGTTGTTTCAATTGTGTTCCCCGCATTGGAAACCAATTAGAATATAAAAATATCAAATTAAAAATATATTAATTAATTAATATTATCTAACGTGGCATAGATGCAGCCATGCCAGATCGTTGTTGTGACACGGTTTACAACATTCCCCGCTGCTTGGAAATGCTTGGGAACTCACAATCTTCTTTTGCCCTCAAATCTCTTATAATACTCATTGGATGTAGAAAAGTGTGTTCTTTTCTACAACACATGATTGTTTTAGCATTATGATGCCTTTCCTTAAGATTCGTAATTGAGCACGGTTAACCAAGGTCCAACCATCTAACATTGTTTAATCATTAGATGTGATTCGGGGGGGCTGGAGGGCCGTTTCAGCCTATTCCCAGCCCCATTCCTCCGTTCGTTCCCCGGGCTCCGTTGAACGCGGCTGACAGGTGTGTGTTTTTAAAAAAAATAAAAAATAAAAATAAAAATTTAAAGTTCTTAAAATGGAAAACAAAGTTAAAATAAAAAAATAAAAAAAATCGACCTGGTAGTCACTTGGCCAGGTCAGCAGGCCCTGCGAACGTCGACTTTCGTCCAGTTTTGTCAGTTTCGTCCAATTTTCTTCTTGGGAACTCGCGGCCCTTCCTGGTAGGGAAATCTCATCTAATGGTTAGGTAAAATGAAAGCAAAGCCTCTTTATTTATGAAAAATAACATCCTTCTCCTCTTCTAATATGCTATCCTTCATAAAGTTACCTTGCTTTCACATCACCTAGTCCATTACATTCATTGCACTATACTATGGTTAATTCATGTTGTGGTTCATCCATCGTCCATCCTTGTTTCATCGTGAATGGCCGGGGTTCATTCACATTACATCCATTGTTCACCCTTGTTTCATCCTAAACACATTCATTCACATTACATCCATTGTTCACCCTTGTTTCATCCTAAACACATTCATTCACATTACATCCATTGTTCACCCTTGTTTCATCCTAAACACATTCATTCACATTACATCGAGCCATCCATCATTCACGCAGTCGACCGCAGCAGCAGCAGTCTAGATGGAGTCCGCGCATGAAAAGGAGCTCCCCTTTTGAACTTAGATGATCACACGCCGAGATATTTTTCACAGATTTGAAGATGACGTTTCAGAAATTCTTCACCTCCAATTCTCTCGCTGAAAAAATTACGCCCAAAGATTTGAAGGTTTTGAAAGGAAGTCGACATTTATTTTTGAATTTGAGCGATATTTGTTAGTGTAGTGATTTGAACCTCAGACAGGATTGAGGAAGGCCGCACTGTTAGAAGCTGGTGAGATTGTTTCATTGAAGATTTCGAAGGAAGTTGACGGAGAAGTTCTGAGGTTTAGATTAGTCGTCTGAGGGTTGGAAGAATCTTTGGTTTGTGTACTCTGTTTTAGTAGGGCGAGATTTCTTGTGATTCTTGAGTTGAATGGTATCCCCGGGTTCGAAATTGAGCAGTATTTGAAGCTGAAGATGGAAGCTCAGTGAAGGCGTCGCTGAAATTTTGTGGTTAATTTGTTGCCATTTTCATTCAATTTCGAAATGGCAATGCAGTCTATGCAATTGGCGCACCATGTGCTACCTAGAGAGGTTTGGCGGAATATTTCAGGTCCAGGTTTAGGCCAGAGAGCTGTCTTCCAGCGAAATTTTTCATTGAGCGAGTGTCGATTCTCTGAGAATATTCTCGATTTGGTCATTCGAAGAGGAGGTGAATCTCGATTGGTCTTGAGTGGTCGGAGTGAGAGGCCTCGATTTGTGGCATTGGCTCAATTGCGAACTGTCGAATTGGAGCCTGTTCCCTCGAAAGAGGTGAGTTCTGATTGTATATTTTCCCGTATACGGACGCGGGATTGTGTGAATGAAGGAGTTTATTCTGCCGTGGGAATGACAGGATTTTGTGCTTTTCTTTTTTGACAGTTTTTGCTGTTGTTGAGATCAGGGCACGACGACATGGCAAGACTGGATTGCATTTGCGACCAGCTTGTACCCCGTCTACATGCTGCTGGGCGGACTGATCGCTTTCTGGAAACCTTCAGCATTCGCTTGGTTTGTGAAGCGAGGCCCGGATTCTTACAGTGCCGCATTGGGAATCATCATGCTCGCTATGGGCTTTACCTTGGACATGAAAGACCTGTTTCATGTCCTCACCGAACGACCTGTGGCGGTAAGCTTCTCATGTCATCGTCTCTCCTTTCCTGCGATTCTAAACTTGTGAAGAGATTTTTTCAGGGTTATATTTGTCTCTGTGTGGTTCTCTATTCAAATGGTCAAGCTTATTCTCTGTTGCCCTAAGTTTTGTTATCAGATATTGACCATTAAGAATGATTTCTGTCACTACTCTAGGTTATGTTTGGATTTGCGGCACAGTACACCATAATGCCGCTCCTCGGAGCGGCGTTGAGCCGAGGGCTTGGACTTCCAGCAGAACTTTCAGCGGGTCTTATACTTATGGCATGCTGTCCTGGAGGCACGGCATCTAATGTGGTATGCCCCCCTAAACTTGAAATTTATGATACTATTTTCGTGTTCTTGTGCAACTGACGCTCATAACATTCTTGAACTGCCTGAATACCTTGGAATCAGTGAACAATGTGCCATGGAAAAGAAGGTAGGTTCTTTGGTACACGATCTTGCGTTCATGTTATGGTTGCAAAGGCGGGTGTGTCTCATGTTATATTTAATTTTGATGATGCTTGTGCGGGAACTAGGTGACCTACATCGCCCGAGGAGATGTGCCACTCTCCATTATCATGACAATATGTACCACTTTTGCGGCAGTGTTTACCACCCCTCTGCTTACGAGTATTCTAGCGGGAGCTTACGTTCCTGTGGATGCTGTTAGTATGGGTCTGAGTACATTGCAGGTGCGGGTTGCATCCATTTTGATATTTAATTATGACCGGTAGCTGTGGTTATGATGTAGGCTACTGAAGAAATCTATACCAACTGGTTACATAGGTGGAAATGGCAATCTGTTTGTCAAGGGTGGTTGATCCTTGAAGGGATAGATCCTGCTTTCTTCCGTTGTCCTAATTGGATTCAATTACTGTAGAGTTAAAAGCAGAAATGTTGCTGCAGGTGGTTCTGGCTCCAGTCATTGCAGGCGCATGTCTGCAGACTTTCTTCCCTCAAATTGTAGCTGTGGTTACCCACTTTGCTCCATTGATCGCTGTTTTGGTCTCCTCGTTGCTCGCGAGCAGGTAATTTGCCAATACTGATTTGCAATTCTGAAATTCAGTGAGGTATCAACTGCTACGAATTGGGTTTCCAGGCCTCCGAATTGATTGTTTTTTTGCAATCAGTTTACAATTTCTTGTCTGCTTGACAGTGTTTTCTCTGCAAACGTCCCACTTCTAGTAGCCTCCACGGTGAAGATAATTCCAAATCTGGAAAGCATAGCATCCACGACTTCAGTAACAAATGCGCCTCCAGTGGTGGTGAATCTGGGCACCATTGGAGTAGCCGTTTTAGCTTTGCATGGCGCAGGTTTTCTTCTTGGGTACGCGTCTCCAATCCTTACACTCGTTGGCTGGATTTAGTTTCCTGAAATTTTTGTTTGCATTGAGCAACCTTCATATATAGCCTAGTTGTTTTATACCCTGCCAATTGTAACGACATTTATGGCAGTTTCTAAGCCTGCCAATTTCAATGCGGCTATGTTTTCTAGAGCACCATATATTTTTGAGAGTGATTCTCCACTAGTGATATTCACTTACTGCTGAGTTTTTCAGATTTGCTCTGCATTATTGTGCCAGATTTGTGGCTAATCTTGATCCTTCTCCCATCACTTGAGCAGATTGTGAACCTTTCCACTTGGAAAATTGAAAAAAGTGAGCAGGGAGTGAGTCAAACTGATCTATATGTGACTATCTTCACTAATGTTGTCACTAGTTCTAAGTGTCGATTCAATTTTGAAAATCTTCAATTTGAACGAGTGTCGATTTCTTCAAATTGAGAATTGCTTCTTCTGAGTCACATCTCCTCATTGTCATTTTCTGAAGTGTCGTAAATTTCAGGAATTGGACACGACACCTTTTTCTTGGGACTCTGAGAAGTATTCAAACCTAGGATGTGTAGGATTGTAAAGTCCCAAAACAATGGTATTACCCGAATTTTTGCTGCAAGTGAACAGGTAAGCAATTTTTTCTAGCAGATGAATCTTGACATGAGAAACTCGTCTGATGCGTACAATATGTGTCTGGCTTGCAGGTACATATTCGCCCAGATAGCTGGATTTGAGGAGCCACAACGACGTGCAATATCAATTGAGGTTGGAATGCAGAACTCGTCCTTGGGAGTGGTACTAGCCACCTCACATTTTACATCCCCATTAACAGCAGTACCAGCGGCCGTCTCTGCAATTCTGATGAACCTCATGGGGAGTGGATTAGCTGTGCTCTGGAGAAACGTAAGGTTTGATAATGGAGCCTCTCCATCAATTGAAGATCACAATCAGGACAACCTAGACAACAGCTCCTCTGACAATTGAAGATCCTGTATTTTTGCTATCCATTTCTGTGAGAGACCTCACTGAAACGATTTAATTGAATGTAAAGATTCCACGTCTAATTTTCGAGTTGGTGACCCTGGGAGAAAATTTATTGCGTTGTTGGTTTCCTGTATACGCACTCATTTGGTCATATGGTAGATTATTGTTACTACATGGAAGTATGG
Organism: Rhytidiadelphus loreus; assembly: GCA_947034895.1. NCBI lineage: Eukaryota > Viridiplantae > Streptophyta > Bryopsida > Hypnales > Hylocomiaceae > Rhytidiadelphus > Rhytidiadelphus loreus. The sequence goes on from OX344761.1 coordinate 33,565,036, forward strand.
GAAGCAAATCACATTCACTTAAGGATTTAGGAGTGATACCGTATGCATAGATGCAACACTTGTATGTTTTTATTCTTTGTGGACATGCATCCAAACCTTAAAATGAGGTTGTTTGTTTTGTTTTGTTTGTCTATTTGTTACGGTGAGGTCTTTTGGATTGTGCATCCCTGGTCATGTTCTTGGTACTATTGGAAAGCTCTCTACAAGGAGGGGTGCATGGACTTTGTTTTGGGGTGTTTGGACCTATGATGTGAAAGATATTGAATTTCAAAGGTTTAATGAATTAAGAAATTAGGTATTAACGAGGGTATTAATGAACTTAAGGTATGGAAGGTTGCTTGTTTTGTTTGTTATGGTGAGATCTTTGGATTGTATGTCCCTTGGTTGTATTCTTGGTATTTTTAGAAAGCTCTCTGCTAGAAAGGGTGCATGGATTTTGTTTCGTAGCATTTAGACTTACAAGAGAAAAGATATTAGATTTTAAAGTTTTTATGAATTAAATAATTAGAATTTTATTTTAATTTTATTATACTATGACAATGACATAAGGCATACTAGTCTATGTAATTGCGTTCCTCATGAAATTGATTATGAGGGCATAGTGTAGCCTTAAAGCCTCTACATTAAATTACATTGTCTGTTTTGTTTTATTTGTTTGTAACAATGAGATTTACAGAACCATGCATCCCCCAATTACATTCGGCCAAGGTAAACTGACCTCCTCGCTCGGGCAAACCTTGGAATTATTTATTTTCCACACATGAATTTTTTTCAAATTTTTAATTCATTTTTGCAATCAGAGACTCCAAATTAGTCTAGAAAGGTCAAAAGTATACCCTAGAATGGCCCAAAATAGGGAGCTTTTTTTTACATGCACCCCTGGTAAGGCCGAGCAAGGGGGTCAATCCACCCCGATCTTACATTCTTAGTAATGTTGGAAAGCCGTCTATGAGGAGGGTGCACGGACTTTGTTTTGTGACATTTGAACTTATAGTGTGAAAGGTATGGATTTTTGAGTTATTTTTTTTATTAAAAATTGAATTAAATTATCTTTTATTTTGGAAGCACAAGAGTTTCATTATCTTTTGCTTTGGACCAATAGCAAAGGGCTACACTTCCACATAATGGAAGCTTGAGAAAATGAAGTTTATGAAGTCAATCTTTAATCATTTTTCAAATTTTCAAATTCTTAGTTATTGAGAGTTTAATGCATTTGCAAGCTCAATTGATAAAGGCCCAAGTTATAGAATGTTCATGTAGGGTATTTCCAATTTTTCATTTTCATTTTTTTTCCATAGATTCAATTATTCGTTACAAACATATTTATGAATTGCATCTATATGGAAGATGAAGCATGGATTCAATGTTTTCAAAATGGTTCAAACATTATAAAGCCAAATGAATGTTGTAATATATAATTTTTCTAATAGAAATACAACCACCACTTGCTTACTTTTTTGAAGATTTGTTCTAATATTGTATTTCTATTAAAATTTTGAAAAGCATTGTCTAGGAAAACTTGAAAAATGTTATCAAAGTGTGGTTTTGTATTACTTTAGCTAAACAACATATTCATTGCATTTAAAGCAAATACTTAATATTCTTCAAAAAATTGGGTTTACTTCTTTGAATATGCCCTAAAATCCTTTGAGATATTTTTATTTTTTCTAAAAAACTTATCAATAATTTAACTCTTATTTCTTGGAAATACTTTTTGACAATGAAAATTGTTGTTTGGTTATGATATAGTGTGTTACTATTGTGTTGCCTTTTTATCTTCATGGTATCTTTTGGCACCCTATTAACTCACCAAAACATATCATAGAGCCCTTGAGTGTTTCATATCTATGAATGTTTTTCTAATGAGTGACACATTAATTACAATACAACATTGGAAACACTTCAACAATGAACCTCAGTTATATAGCTCACCTTAATTAAATTCCACTTCTTGCATTTGTTTTCCTTGAAGTTTCTCATGTTAGACATATATTTCCTTCAATTTTTTATTTTTTTATTTTGAGTACATGCACAAAACTAAAGTTAAACATGTAGCACAAATCAAATATTGTTTACAATAAACCAAGTGATTTACAAATTTCTATTTGTACAATTGAAGAATTCCAAATAAGGGTTGTGGCACTAGTACAATAGACCTAATGATAGAAAAAACTAAATGCAAGTTATACCTAGGGCGATTATTGTCAATTTTTTAGAAGATTCCGTGAATTAAAAGATATGGTTCATTTAATTCAAATGAGGGAATTTTATATAATATTATTGTATGTTTACTTTGGAATGGAGTACTTCTCTCCAAACTTTCATTCAAAAAGAATTTGTCTTAACTTTGAGCCATAAATTGATCAAAACAATCACTTAGAGCACCGCCACTATGATCCACAATCATAGCCTGGCCTAACAAGATAGAAGGTCTAGTCTCAAACACATCGCCTACTCTTGCCATTAGCTTGTGCCCACTCTATTTGTGTTGTATCTACAAATTAGAGTATCCTTGCCTATTCATACCTATTGTCATTTTTTCATGTGGTCACTTTCAACTAGAGCTTGCATAGGACAAAAATGAACTATTGAAAATCTTAGGAATCCAAGCTAATTTTTCCTTCCTTCCAATAGTTGTTGTCTGTGGTCACCGTTGTACAATGGGGACCCAATCCATCTTCCCAAAAGTTTTGGTCCCATAACTCAATCTAAGGCTTTGGGGCATACCTCACTAGAAGAAAAGTGTGTTAGAATCCTTGAAAATACGTCACTTCATTTTTGTTGAGTTCCCGGTTCAAAACGCAGTCTAAACGCAAAAAACGCTTTTTCTGCGTTTTTCTGCATTTGGATTGTGTTTGGACTGTGTTTTGAACTGAGAACTCAACAAAAATGAAATGACGTATTTTCAAGGATTCTAACACACTTTTCTTCTAGTGCCTACAACAATGGATCATGGTGGTAGTGTTCTTGAATCATTGTCACCCTTGCTTAGCCAAAAAAACACTCCAAATGTCTTGTAGAAGACTTTGGAGGAAGTAGGGACAAACCTATCTCATTTGTTCCTCCGGATCTTGCCCTTGAGGCTCAATAAAACAATAAGAAAAATGTAAAATAAAGTTATATTCTCCTATATTTTCTCTTTCATCCCTCTAAAGTTACACTCAAAGGCTTGGAGGCAAAATATGATAATGACAAAGATAATTTATACATAATTGGCTATTCAAAATTCCTCTCGACTTGGAAAAATGGTATTCAAAGCTTTGATTTTCAAGGCCCTCATCTTGAAATTTTAGTTAGCCATGTTGAGGTGGGAAACGTTTTGGAGCCCAACACTTGCACTGGGTTTGGGCTTGTTGCCTATACAAAGGTAGTAATGCTCTTAGGGCATCTTCAATGCATAAACTCGATGCACTCCTCAATAAATTCCTAACTTTTCAATGGTTTATAATTAGAACTTGATTTTTTTAATCATTAGAAGCATATTCCAAAGTACTTTGATTAGGTAAAAGAAAACTCAAATTTGTACATTTTGGAGTGCAACGTGCTTTGGTAATCATGATTTGCCAACTCCTCTATAAGTTTTGTCTTTTAGCTAGGTTTTGAAGCAGATTATTTTCATTGTCAAATGTGTAAATTTGAGTTTTTGTATACCTATTCAAAGTATTTTGAGATGTGTTTCTAGTGACAAGATTTCAAGTTCTAATTACAAACCAATGAAAAGTTAGTAATCTATTGAAGAGTGCATTGAGGTTGTGCATTGTTAAGGTGAATTGATCCCCTCAATTCACGTAGCCAAGAATAATTGTAAAAACTTCCTCCCTATTTTGTGTTGCATTAATTTTGTATTTCTTCAACTTCCAAATTGAATTTAGAGCCTTTGATTCCAAATATGAATTTCAAATTTCCAAATTTCCAAATTTCATTATAGGGGGCAAATAAAAAAATTTAGTGTTTTTTCGAAGGACAAATTGCAAAGGGTATGAGGGGGTCAATTCAACCTAGCTACACTTACCATATGTTCAAGGCAAATTCGGCACCTAGGTGTTGAAATAATTTAATTTGGCCGTTTCGACAATTTGGCAAATTGATCCAATTTTTTTGGTTTTCCACACATCACTCTTCCTAGTTTTTTGACACTCCTCTTTGTAGTAATGTTTCGATGCAGTTGCTCTTCCTTGCAACAATGTCTAGGCACCATTTTTTCCATTTCCACTTTTGGAAGTCACTCTTGAGTCTCTACGATGTTGCCAATCTCTTAGCCCAAAATGTATTGATGATTAAATTTGTAATTTGAAATTTGAATTCAATTTGATGAAATCAATTGGGTTTTTCTATTCATGTGTAAATGTGTTCTTTTTTCAAAATTCTCACAAGAATAATTTTTAAATATTGAGAATTGGAAACAATGAAATTTTTTCAGATTTTCAGAAACAATTGTACAATTTTTCATATTTAAGACATGTTCCAATTTTTCCCTAATTACTTTCAAAACTGACCTACTAAGGGCCCCCACTTATTAGGGTATGGGCACCTTGACCAAACATTTAAACAAGCAAACAACCCGGTCATAAATACCGCGATCTGATCATGAGGTAAATCCCCCATTCACAGCGTTTCCGCTAGACTTCGGGCCGGGCCCGACGCCATCGCATTCGGACACCACCCGACCCGCGCCCGCTCCCGCCACCCGTGCCTCGAAAGATGCCCTGCTTCCGTCGTGCCGTCGTGGTCCCTGTCTCCGTCTCTTTCATCTCTTTTTTTCCGACTGTGCACTCCGATTGCATTGGCCATGGCGATAGCAGCAATCGATTGCCAGTCCCCGGTGCTACACATCACCCCCGAGAGCTTCCCATCGTCATCCTGATTGCGGAGGTTTTCTCGCCGGCATTTTGGGTTCAGGTGTGGTCTCATTTCTTTGCTTTTGTGTTTTGTGTGTGTAGATTGGAGTGTTTGCGGCTGTAGTTTTCTTTTGGTTCACTTTGGAGCTCAGTTTTGGAATGCGATTGCTTTCTTGAGTTTGAATTGCGGTGAGGTTAGATGGCGGAACTCGAGCAATCGTGTAATTTTTGCATTTTCGGCTCTCGGTTTGGTGTATTCGGATTTGTTATTGTTCGGCAGTGTTTAATAGCTGGTGTTTCTACCTTTCTCTGGAGCTGAGTTTTGGTATGGGATTTTTGGTTCAGGTATTGTCCCTTTTTTTTAAAGTTTTTTTTTTTTTTTTTTTTTTTTTTTTTGTGTAGATTAGAGTATTTGTGACTGTAAGTCTTAGTAGTTTTTTTGGTTGCCTGTGGAGCCGAGATTTGCAATGTGATTTTTGTTTCGAGGAATTGCGGTAGAGTTAAAGGCGATACTCGACATTTTACGTTTTTGGCTTTCGGTTTGGTTGTTTTGGATTTACTGGTCGCTTGATCGATTGTAGGCTAGTCGTTTTCTACGTGTTTTTTGAAGCTGAAGATTTGGTGTGATTGTTTTTTCGAGTTTCAAATGCGTTTTTTCGAGTGAAATGGCGGAACACGAGCACTGGTGTAATTTTTCCATTTCGGCTTTTGGATTGATCATTTCGGATTTACTGTTTCGTTGATCGATGGCGAGTGTTCAGTAGCCAGGTGTTTTATACCAGTCTTCGGTGGTTTGGACTTTCCAGAGTCGTTTGTGCCTTCGGATTTTTGGAAGGGACTGCCAACCTAAAATTTATTGTGACGGTGGGGCTGATTGTGGCGAGGTCTTTCGTGATTATGGGTGTGTACAGGTGATCGTTTGGGATTCGTGTGGTTGTGATCTTGTTTGCTGATTGCTCCCGAGCCCTTGTAGCGTTCTGTTAGTGGGTGACGACAGGGGTTTGGCTCTCATTGGTTGTGCTGTCTTTGTGATCGGGTTTCCAGAAGGCACCTCTGGTGATTAATCCTCTGTGAATTCATTGTGTGATTTCATTGTGCAGGGGTTTTGTAGTCTGGCAGTCGGATTGCCGCCAAATGCAGCTGCAGAGCGTGCGCTGGGCTTTATGACCAGACTGGTATGTTCCCGATTCGATTGTTTCTGTTGCAAAGGAAGCTCCGATTAGTCTTCTATCTTATTACCAAAAATGCACTCTCTCTTTACTTACTTCTTTCCTCTGCTATCACCAATTGCTGTAATTTGCAATCATAGCATGCTTGGGTTTCACGATGGGCAGGCGTCTCTCGTACTCTGGTTACATGCGCGATCATGCGGATGCCTTCATGATTAAAACCTAGCTGTGTGTGCAAGCATGTCGTATCCGTGATTCTGGCACGTACTTGCGATTGCGCTACCTGGTTAGTTTAACCCTTTATCTTAAGAGAGGTTCTTCATAAGTTTAACAATTCTGGCCTTGTGGAAGTGCGAATGCCGGTTAAAGTTCCCTTACAAAACATATAATTCTGTTAACTGGGATGCATGTCATTCATTCATGATGAGTGGGCATCCTAGAAGCCATCTGTGAGGATCACCGGAAGTGAAGGGACATGGTGTAAGCAGAGCATCCCCGTGGTGGTAGGACAGTACTTTGTACGGCTTGGGTTAGGAGGACAGCTAGCAGGAGTCCCGGCGAACCTTGTGAGGGAGTTCTGGAATCGGCCAGACCAGAAAAAACCTTTCAGTTTTCCTTCGTTTCAGCTTCTCAGCAAGACTAAAATCGTCTTGCATGAACTTTTTTAACTCTTAGGAACAAATTTTGTCATTATTAGCCTGATTATGTAACTCTTCCGCCAGTTGCGGGGTACGCGTGTGCCTGTATGAGTAACAGGACATTCGTAAGACTAACCGTAAACAAAGGAGCTGCTCGGTTGAAGGTTCTAATTGGTTTGCGAACTTTCTGAATGTGGCCTGATTTCTAGTCTTGTGTTAGTCTTCAGATGAGCAATTCAAGATGGGCTATGATTGCAATGAGGCTATGATTGCAATGAGGCTAGTGAATTTTGTGACTGATTGCTTTGCTTTATCGGAGAGACAACTCCATGTGAAGGTTGGTATGCAGTCATAGGGTGCTGCTGGTTTACGTTTCAAAATATGCCGATTGCTGGGCTCTTGGTGGCCAAAGACTTTTTGAGATCGTATTTGCAGATCGCAAGTTAAATACTGGGGATGTATTGTTGGGCGTGTTCTAGGTGAACTGGTCATGAGGCATTGCGCTCGAGCGCCATGGCACCTCGTGTGCACCCACCAAGTGAAGAGTATCGAGCTTTAGTAGACAAAGCATATAACAAGTTTGCAAGACTTAGAGAATTTCCAGCTTATGGTCGCAACAAATGGGATTTCTACTTCCACAAAGCTTTTCAGGTTCATCATATCTTTCATGAAACCAATACTTCCTTCATGATGATTTACTATTCTGTATTGCAGTTGTGAATGAAAGCTTTCGACTAGCTCCAGATCTGATAGACCTTTAGAAATCCCACCACCTACTTCTTCAGTCGTGTTTTCGCTTTACTTTTCGACATGTGTAAGGCTCTAGTCGCAAAGGACTGATCCTATACAAACTCTTTTGCCACAGCATGTCAGCAGTGTTTTGACTTAAGTGCTGGAATCTGTGAGGATACAGGTCTATTCAAAGCTCTGGAAGTTTCAACAAGAAAACCGGGCAAAGTTGGTGGAGATGGGGCTGAAACGTTGGGAAATTGGAGAAATCGCTTCCCGAATTGGGCAGTTGTACTACAATTACTACCTCCGCACTAGTGACTCGAAATTCCTTACAGAATCGTTCATATTCTACGAAGCCATTTTGAGCCGAGAATATTTTAAGGAACATGACAAAGATGCGGCGCTTGCAAATAAACAGCTCAGATACACAGCCCGTTTCATTGTCATTTGTCTCCTTCTCAACCGCAGGGAAACTGTCCAAATTCTCGTGCGGCAACTTCGGTCTCTTGTCGACGAATATACTCGTACCTTTCAAGAGGTTTGTAGGTTCTGAAACACACCGTGCTCTTTCAATTTCACAAGTTCCGGAGTCTGATCGAAAGGCAGCTCTGGTCCTAAACAATATTCTGCACTAAAATACTAAGCTTCAAAGTTCTGCAAATGCATTTGTCATCATGTTGAAGTGATTTAAAGTAGAATGTTTCAAGTGTCCATAATCGGGAATGGTGCTGCATTCATTTTGTTCAGGGCACAGATGCCAAGGATTGGAAGATAGTGGTGCAAGAGATTTTGCGATTTATGAAAGCGGATTCTGCCTGCGAGACGAGCAGGCCGCTGAGATATTGTCTTCTTTATGATCCTCATCCGAGTCTAATTTCCCATAAGATTGAAGGGAAGAAGCCTTTGCACTTGGAGGATTCAATACTTGCGAGCTATTATCACAATGAGGTAGTGATTTATTTAACCTGGCTAGCCTGTTGTAGTTCAATTTTTCGGGTAACTCGCGGTAGCTCAGGGATGAGGATTAAGCATATATCTCATTACTAAATACGATTGATCTCTGAAGCCATTCAGCTTTTGCAAGAGTTAGTGGTACTGTCAAGAGAACAATGTTTGCTTAGGGAGTGGCCTTGTTCGCATGCAGGTGAAGTTCAGTGAGCTGACACTGGATACATTCCGAATGCTACAGGCTCTTGAATGGGAGCCAAGTGGATCACTATTCAAAGCACGGACTGATTCATCTACAGGTGCTGGGGTCGCTGGTGGAATTGGAGTATCGGATGAGATTCCTGATCCCAGTTTGCCGCCAAATCCCCATAAGTACATTCTTTACCGACCTACAGTTCAACAATTGCTTCTGGTGAGTTTTTGAGTTACTTGCTGGTTCTGATGTTTGTAGAATGATAGCTGTTACACCAAATTCATCGGCCTGTATTGTAAGCTGTATTTCTTGGATGATATCTTTGGCTATTGAATATGGGAGGTTTCAGTGTTGTGATATCATGGACATCTAAGGCTCTGTACTTTGTCTTGTCTTCTGATGGCAGGTTTTGGCCACAGCTTGTGATGAGCTGTCTTTTGATGGGGTTGTGCTTCTTTATATTTCGGCCTCTGGTAAGTGGAGCTTTGAATCCTGGTACTGCTCATTGTGATATTGAGCTCAGTTCTCTACTTGAAAAATCAACCACTGTCAGAATCCTTACTTTGTCTGTATTACATTGATGATTGTAGGAAGGTCAGCGCGTGGTCTCTCTACTAGTGCGTCCTCTCAGAATTTGGGAGTTGCTCCTCAAGCTTTGAAAAAGGGGGTTGTTTCCCTTACTCCTACTTTGAGCTTGAAGAACATAAATGTAAACGTCTCTCAGACCGAAATAGTCCCTCACACTGAGATTGCAAAGGCGGATGACATCGAGGAGAATACACCAAGCACATCTGCTGGTACGAGAGATGTAACCGTGAAATATATACCGTCGGAACCTCCAGAAAGTGGAACTCCTGGGCTATGGCTTGGATCAAAGAGAAGTCCAGGTAGGTCTGTTTTAATTTCAGTATTTCTACTTCTTCATTTTGCACTTGGCGTATGAAATTGTACAACTCGGCTTCATTCTTCTCATCCCTTAGGATGCTTATCATACTGTTTCACCGATTTTTGATGTGTAGGTTACAACTTTCTCTATCCAAGTGACATCCTCCCGTTCACACGGCGGCCTTTATTTATCATAATAGATAGCGACAGTAGCTCTATTTTCGAGGTAATCTTACATAATCTTCACATTCAAGCCTTGAATCATTTTGCATGATCACTTCAATGCGTCTCTGTGTGAATTCCAGCTTGATAATAGTCGACTTTCATTTCGAAAACTAGATACTATCATCAACGTAGAACTTTGTTTCGCCTTTCACAGTCCATCAGTGGAGAAGAACGAGGCGAACAAGCAATACTGCTGCTATCCCCTAGCATGCAGCCTGTAGAGGATAAAAGTGCAACTTCAACATCATCTTCGTCTTCATCTAACAGCAGCGGCAACCTGTTCACATTCTTTTTAACGGCCCCGCTGCTTGCATTTTGCCGGGTTATTGAGACCTCCAGCAAGAACATGTCAAAGGTAATAGAGTCTGCAGCAATTTGACATGCATTGGTTATACTTTATTTCTTTTTCAAGTTTGAAGCCTTGTTGGACTCATGAGCTCAAAGTTTGATTTAAGCGCAAGTTTTTCGATCTTGTATAGTGTCTGAAGATAACTCGACGTGCAGGCTAAGTATGAGCAGACTGAGAAACTTCTGGCCACACTTATTGCTGAATGGGGCAACGCCTTGGACTCGGCGCCGCTTGATCCTGTTTGGGCAAGGGTACTTGGAGATCCGTTTTTGCGTCAACTAACTTGCAGGTACAATCTTGCTTTAACTTGTTAGCGTTGCCCTTCCATGACAATGTATACGATAATGTCATCGAACTCCCAGCGGTATTTAGGAGTTTGATCATGTTGAGTATCACAACTTTCAGGTTCATATTCTGCCGCGCAGTGTTCGGTCTCCATGCAAAGTACCGAGACAAACTTGAATATATGCCTCGTTGCTGTCCGCCTCTGCCTGACGAACTCCTGCCTACGTCGAAAGTGGTGGAGACAGTAATCTATCTGCTAGCATCTAGGCTTGGAGTCCCCGATCAGTTTGACTGCAATCCGAGCTCTACCAAGAAAGCTGATGGCTCGAATGGATCATTTAAGGATGAGACAACTACGACTGGGGAAGATTTCTCAGCAGGAGAGGGGAGCTCTGAGGAATATTCTGACGACAGGTATTCTTACTAGTTGTTTTCTCCAAAATCTCCTCCCTGTGTCCCTTGCTTATACATTCTTACTCCATGAACACTCTTTCGCCGCCATAAGTATCTGGCAGCTGACTGCACTCTTTGTCCTCCAACTTAACTCATGTGGTTGTAACGATGGCATGTACCTTATACTCAATATTTGGGCTCTTTCGTTTCTGACGGGCGAAGAACGTTGTTGATTGCTGCCTTTCTGCTTCCTTTCGAGGTTGAATAGAAGAATTAGTAACTGTGATTGCATGACTCAATTTGAATGTACCGGGTGTGCATTTAAAGGCAACTGCAATCGAAGTTTTGTTCGTATTAATCAGTTATTTCAGTGCTAAGTATCGTCATCTAGGGCTTGGGGATTGAACCTGAAGTTCTATTTCTTTATCTAAGAGTGTAATGCAACGATGATGCTTTGTTATTTGTTGTCCAGTGCGATTCATATTTTAACGGGTGATTAGAACTGGTGTATTTTACTGCTACCTCTTCTGTTGAGATGTTATTCCATTTCCTCCAGAGATTTGACATCAGGCCAGTCTAGGGTTGGTCTAATGCTCACTTCGGAAAGTACGAAATGAGAAAGGGGACCAAAGATTTGGTGCTTTCTGAAAAAACGCAATTTTTTCTTCAAATGCTGACATGGACGCAATTGCAGATTCACCACATAAAGACGGTCAAGCAGAATCCAAGGAAGTGGGTTGTGACGCAATGGGTTGACGGTACATTGGATTCGTAGGGTCCATATGGATGTCATTACTTTTTTGTAGCTTCGGTCCTAGCTCGGGTTAGAGGACCCTGGTTAACTGGTTACAAGTGTTAGTGGTTGCCTTTGGAGGACATACCATGGACCTGGTCAATCCGGTTATTTTGTTGATATAGCAAGTCTCATATTCTCATAGAACAATTTAACAAACAACTGGACAGAGGGACAGCTTTTTTTCTATTCATGACCACTTTGTTAATATGTGACCATGAATAATGATTGAAGATGTAACTGTCCGCCCTACCTCAAATAGTACAAATCTTGTGTAATGCTGTCAAACGACTTTTGAATTCATGATTTTACGACAGGGTAGTCCGAAGATTTCAGTCTGTATTCGACTTCATGAATACTCCATGCTTTCATCTGTGGGTTTTTTGAGTTATTTAGCTTTTCGAAGCAGTGGCAATAATTTTGGATGAACTTTTGATGAGGTGGCTACTTCTATCCATCCTTGGGAGACAATAATTTTGCTAAACAAATGAGAATTAGTGAACTTTGGCTATACATAGATGTTGATGAGGCAAGCAGGGAGGTGACAAATCCATCTTTGTAGTAGATGTATGTTGGTGAGAATTGAATATTTTGTAGTTAATTTTTGACTTCTACATGTTTTGAATTACTATACATTAGGGACATGGTCAACACATTGATGTTGAATATTTAATTAAAGTTCCCAAAGTAGCTTTGGCACTTTAATATTTAATTTCTAAAATTTTGACATTGTATTGTAATAAATTCATAATATTTGGTAGTGAGTTCTAAAGTTACTTTCATAGATGTGTCTTGAGGTCGAGGAAGACAAGCTCTTTATACAAATTGGATAGTAGGAGGTAAAACAATCCATATGAGATATGTAAATGATTAGGATTAATAGGAGTTCAATCTTCAAATTATCCCATATCCTTTGAGGGTTCATAAGGGAAGAATGGATTTCATTATAAAAACAACCTTTCCACCTTCCATTGCAACTGCCTTTCAATGAAGAATTTCTTTCACTTGCTTGTATTTTGGAAATTCTTATTGACATTGGATATTTAATTTTCTTACAACAACTTGGTCATTTAATTCTTGTTGAATTCAGCAATTTCTCTTTTTTATTTTATTTATTTTTCAGAATTCTTAAAAATTATTATTTTTTGCCGATTATGTCATATATGTATGATATTGAAGTTTGGCAATAGTCTAAAGGAAAGGAGTAATGACAAAAGTGACAAGACAAGGAATGCTAGAGTATCATAGTAAATGGTTTCAAAGTAGAAATGTACCAATACCTACTAATAACCATTTCTTTTTCTTTTAGTAGTGAACTTAAGACTATCTCTTACAAATAAGATTGTAAGAATGTAAGTTGACCTAAAAGTCCAATTACCATTTAAAATAACTCTCTAACTACCAAATGACTACATTGTTCAAAAACTATAACAATATATGAGTGCTAATGGCATCAATGAATCCATGACTTTGTGAGATTCTACAATGCTTACAAGCATCCTACTGCCAAGTTGCAAAACAAATTGAGTATAGGAAGTTTTGAGCATGCATTGCCACAACCATTAAGATGGGTTACAAATTAGTTCTTTAACCAATTCTTGATAATGTTGATTTCTCAATTCTTCATAAACGAGATGTACTCAATGTACATTCATCTTCAACACTGCCTAGCACTTAGATATTTTGGCGAACTCAAGGGCGAGCTTCAAAAATTCTTCAATGTTAAATTACAACATACTAATAGTATAGATAATATGCCATATCATTGTGAAGGGCAAGTCATGATAGCTTGTAAATATATATTTTTTATTTTTTATTTTTGCTTGGATTAGAGTAAAGTAGTTCAAATGAAGAATTTAGAAAAGAATAATAATTTAAAAAATCTTAAATATAACAAATTAAAATTGCCACGAGAAGCCACTTTTATAGCTTGACTATGTTCAACCAGTCTTGTCAGGAAATGAAGTAAGATGGGCTTAAATTGTCAGACATCTACTTTGCCGAAATGGGAACGCACATACTTTCAAATACCAATTGCTCTTCACTACTATTCAAATCATATTTCCATAATATCTTGATGTTGTTGTGAGTGAAGTTGACCAAAGAACTAAAGTCAAAGAAAGCATTAAACTATTAGTATGATTTGTCATCCTAGTAATTTGTAAAGATTTACACTTGGCATACTCTAACAATTGCTATAAAGTGATACATAAATAAATTGCGATTCAAAGAACTTGATGAGTTGGTTTGGTTACTCAAGTAGTGGTAAGTCCAAAAATTGTCTTGACATTCCTGAGACACTCCAAGTTGTTTTAGGCAACTACAATGATGAAAAGTCCAAGTGCATCTTGTAAAATAGAATAGGTAATGGGCAAGCACTCATTTGGTTGGTTTTGGCATAGAGATCTATTAGGTCTTCACTTGCTTCATTATCTTATTGCCCTTCTTTCCATCAAAGCCAACAACTTTGTAATTGATTCAATGTGTCATTTAAGAGAGTAGACAAAGTATGCATGGATTGAAGTAGGTCTTCAATATTAGATACTACCTCCATCTTGGATAAATTTTGAAGTGTCAACTACCCCCTATGTGACATGCAATGTTGCCTAAATAGTCAAGGAGCATGAAAAGCTTTTAACTATTGACTAACCTCATTTTATATGCTCTAAAATACATTTGCTCTGTCAACTCTACAAATCACCTCATTAGCTATTTCCTAGCAAGTAAGGCCTCCATGAGCCTTCAAGGCATCAACAATGACTGTCGTCATATCAATGACATACCACCATTGACTACCTTTTTCAAGGACATCAACATCAAAGCTTAACACCTTCATCTCTAAATATAGATATAAATGCAAAATCAACTCTAGGGGAAGACACTCTCACTACATTTGGGGTCCCATGTGTGGCGGAGTGATTTTTTGACCCCCTATTTACTTTTGAATAAACTATAATTTCATCCTAAAATTTTGAGTTTTGTTTAACAATGACAAAAGGTTTCTATTGACAAAAATTTCAATTCCAAATAACATAAGATATATTGTCTAGAAAGGGTTGAAAAATGAACTAAAATGGCATGTTCTCCAACTAAAATGTTTATAGAGCTCACATGAAGATGACTATTGCATCAATATTCAACCAAAATAAACTTTCAATAGAAAGCTATTCTATAGATTTTTTATTTTCATTTTTCAAATTTTTTTTCTTATATAATATAGAGGTGTGAAAGTTATTTTCAGCTTTACAATGTATCTTTTTTCTTAAAAAATTTATAACTAATTACTATTAGCATATAAAAATACCAATAATTCAAAACATAAACTTTTAAAGTAGTAAAATCTATCCATAAAAAATTTTGGAAAAAAAAATTAAATTTACCAATGTATTACTTGTATTATTTTTTCCTCCGCACGTGGGTTGCTAAAGCGTGGGGAGTGTCCACCCTGGGAATCAACTTTTGATTATCAATGCTAATCATCTCATTGCATGTAATAGACAAGAAACGGGCTTCCTTGATTTCCTCCTTCATGTTGTGATTGATTTTGGCTTGTATGATTTTGGCCATTTGCTAGCCAAAGTTATCACTTCAATGCTTATTTGACATGTGTGGCACCTTCAAAAAGCTCAACAGATGGATGAGACTTTTGTACTCAAGCATAAGGCTCCCCTCTACTAAAGTGTAGAAGACAGTTGCAAATTGAATCCATTTGCAATTGCGTTCCTTTGGTTTGTTTTGCACCTTGTCATGAACACTATAGCTGCCTTGACGTGCATACAACACAACATTTTTGGCATGATCTTAACTCACTTACTTTTGATAAACCAAGAAAAAAAATCATCATTTGCAACTTTGTCATCGAATATCATCTAGTTATCCATTAGATGGATGAAAAAAATACGATCCTTTGTCATTTCTATAAAATTTAAAAAGTTGTGCATCCAACATTCTCGGGTCTCTAAAGTAGGAGGTCTATAAATTGCCCACCTAAGAGTTGAAACAAAAATTTTGGGAGGTGAATCTTCTTTAAATATTTTTCAATAAATTTTCCTTGAAAGATAAGCGGAATTGGCACCTAACCCAAGTTGTTTCAAATTTTTTGGAGCTTTGTGGAATTAGTCATGAAATTTTGAAGTTGAAATTGCATAGGGCTCTAAAATTGCCCATACCACCTCCTAAAATGTACATTGTTTGTACATTGTCAAAGGCCACAAAAAAACAATATGTACAAATAGTGTATATTTGAAAAAGTGGTTGATTTTAGAGCCCGTGCACTTTTAGAACCTCCTACCTTAATGACACTTTGTAATTGCACGTTTTTTTTTCTTGCATATTCAAAAAATCTGCCACCAATTTTGTGCACACAATTAATAAGTCATTGAGCAACTTTCAAAGGTGTCATGTCATGGAGCCCCATTTGTCCCCCTCAAAGGGAGTGTCATAAGAGAAGGTTGTTGAAATGGACGGAATGCTTTCATGATCATTGAGTTACTGATAAATACAGAGAAACAGTTTCACATTCAGTTTAAAAATCAATAATGTTGCAAATCATTATAATGGTACAATCTGATGCTAGTGGTAGTGGCAGCTAAGGTGTGTATACCGGAAATCGCACCCCCCGGCCCCTGCTGCCTAAAACCCCGACATCATCATCACTCTATGTACATCTCCAAAATCAATATGTACATATGTGGAAGAAACGATGTCAAGGTACACCCGAAATTGCCCCCAAGCTGCCTAAAATCCTAACATCGTCATCACTCTGGGTACATCTCCGAAATCAATATGTACGTATGTGGAAGAAAACACAATGTCAGAAACTCTCACCAAAAAAGAAACTTGAACCCTTCGTAACTTTTGTGTATGGAATCCAAGGTTTTTTTGGTGGAGGTTCTACACATCATTTCTTCCACATGCATACATATTGATTTTGGAGATGTACACAAAGTGATGATGGTGACATGGTGTTAGGCAAGGTGCGGTTTTGGGTGTACCCACTTTAAACTTAGTTAGTGCAATACTTCAATATTGGGTAGTTCATGTATCATGAAAATTCTGCTCATTTTGAAATCAATAGAAGAATAATAATTTCACAGTTCACACTCTACAAGACATAGGGAGTTGCTTTATGCTTTGAGGACCAAGGTAAATACACTTAACCCTTAAGTGATGCGGCCCCCCATGACCAAGGTAATTACCTTTGTGACTCCTAGATAGCAAACAGGAGAATCTTCGAGACCTATTTGCATAGCTTGTAATCTAAAATTGGAATAGACAAGCAAAGCAAGGGACAAAGGTCTCTAAAAATAGTAGACCAAGACTACAATTTGCTAGATCAATTTGCTAGATCACTATTGATCGAGTGGGTTAACTAGCCTTTGAAATAAGGTGATGAAATTGAAGCTAAAATTGAGGCACAAAATCAATGCCCTAATGACTAAAGGGCATCTTCCCAATCACATATGGTTTTTCATTTGATCAAAATGTTCAACTCATGACTTGACTACCAAAATGTAGATACTTCAATAGTACACTTTTACATTTTCAGAAGAAAGATGATGAAGTAGAAATAAGTATTGAAATGTAAGACAAATGCCATTATACTGAGACATAAAAGGATGAACTTAGCTTCTAAAGATTCAAAGTCTTGGAATGGATATTTTAGGATTTTGGAGAGGGTCCCATAATGTCAAATCTTTCTATAATTTTTTGAAACCTTTTTCAAAGATTAAAAATTGTACTAGCTTTGTGGGAATAAAATTTATATTTCATTTGGTTTCTAGGAGAAAGTTATGCCTTTCTAGGCACAAAATTCTCAAGCCCATGTTGCCATGCAACCAAAATAGAAAATTCATAATTTAATTTTTCTCATAGAATATATTTATATTTGTATGCAAAGATTTTATTCATTCCATTTGGATTGGTGATTTGAAAATTATGAAGAGTCTTGTTTTGGATGCAATCAACACATCTTCATGAAAAAATCAAGTATAGGATTTGTTTTTGAACTCAATTTTTATAATCTTTCAAAATAAAATCTTCCATAGGGTGTAGATTATTTGCTACAACAATATCATTGTAGGAATCAAAATGTTTCAATTCTTTTTTAGAACTATCAATGGTTTAATTTTTCCTTCCATCTTGAACTTACATCTACTTAACAATATTTTGAAAATGAAAAATTTGAAATCATCTAAAAAAAGGATTTTGAAACATTTTTTCCTTGATTTTTAACTCAATTTTCCACCATGAAGATTTAACCCTAAAATGCCTTTGGGTGACATTCAACATTTCTAGGAAATTGGAAAAAATAATTTTCATCCGATTTTAGATTTGGGGAATTGGTTGAGCACTCTTTCAAGAAGGTGATGTTGAAAATCCTCTCTTTGACGTATTTTTTATTTTTTTACATAGGAAGATGCTTAATCCTTAATTAAAGGACATTTCATGTTTAGGCTTGGCCAAACTTCATTAGATTTTTACATTAAAACAAGTATTTCAAACATTTGATATTTTATTATTTTTAACATGTAGTAACATATGTCTCAAATTTAATCTCATTTTTTTCATAGTTAAAAACATCAAATTGAATTTTATATGATTTAAAAAAAAAATCCCGTGTAAAAATCATAATAATTATAAAAATGATTTAAATAGTATGAAATTCTAAAGAAAAATGGAAATAATAGTGGCAAACATCATGGTGTAATTTATGTACTCCTTGAGATTACACCAAGAGAAATTTGATAGAAAGGTTCAAAAGTGGTGTATTTTAAGCTTTCAAGATACTATCTTGAAAGTGTCACAAAAATTACAATTTCAACAATTTTGAAAAACATTCAAACTCAGTAAAAAAAATATTATTGGAGCTACGTTTTCTTAGTTAAGCTTAAAACATTTAAAATCAAGAACTATGTGAAAATTCAAATTTTGACTTTCAAAACGTCTAAAGGGCTTGCATTGTCCTTTAAGGGTTAATCCACTAACCACCAAGTAGTGTATTTTTGCAACTTCAAGATTCTTGCTCTTTATGTGAATATAAGTTATAAAAATGATCTTTTTTTAATTTAAGCCCACCAATGAAATGAAATAATGAAGTGTAGTTTCTACTAAAAACTAAAAACTTGAAAAATTCCTAAAATTGAATATTTTATTTCAATGTGAACTTTGGGCTATAACCAAAGTCTATTTGATTTTTTAATTATAGAAATATATAATAAATTACTTTATTCAATGATATTCCATGGTACTCCCATGGAGAAAATTTCAGATTTTTGGAGCTAATTTTGGATTAGATATGAATTTTCTTTGCTTTTTCCTTAAAAATTCACAATAATTTCTAATTTTCACAAAAAATATTTGAATATTTTATGGCTTATAGATGACATGTGATTTATCTTTGAAAAATAAAAAATAAAAATTTCAAGAATAGCTAGTCATAACATGGAATTCTTCACACTTTGAGCACTAATATCTTTCAATGTATTAAGTCAAAAATGTTGGAAATTTTTTCCATGCATTTTCATATAAGTCTAATGCAAGATCCTACATTTGAATATGTAAAATAGTATTTTTTTTCTTTCATATTAGCACTGGCATGAAAATATGAAACATTCACTTGCATTAGATTTATATGAAAATATGAAATATTCAATTGTGAATTTTTTTTTTGTGAAACTTAGTCATGAATCTTTTAGGGGCTAAAATAACTAGTGAAAAAGCAAGTGAATGTTTCAATGTTTTTGTTCCTGCATTTGCATGAACAAAACTCTTGTGACAAAGCTGCTTGTTAGATTATTTTATTTTATTATTATTTATATTATTAGCACATCCCAAAATACATATTATTTTATGACATCACAAAAGTTGTTTCTGATTGATTCAAGAGAAAAAATTGTTTTCAATGATTTGCTTTGAATTTCCATTTCAACTCTTGGAAGCTTTTTCATTGGTTCTTAATTCACATATATTAGCAATTTCATTAAAATGGCAGTGTTCCATTTAAATGGTGATTCAAGGGACCAACTAGGGCATGAGATCTTGCAAAAGACAATGGTAGGTTCAATGCCATACATAAATGAGTGGTGATTTGGGCACGCATGGGATACAATCGATGCTTGATATGAGATGAATAGGTGCCTCAGTACACCTCAATCTCCGTTCCTTCATGTACAAATGCCAATGGAATACCGCCATTTTAACGAAATTGGCCATACATGCAATTTAGGAGATGAATTAAACTATTTTTGAGGAGTAGATCATAACATTCTTAACTCCTAATATATTGTGTTGTCTTGAGGCCCAAAACTACTTCAAAATACTTGTATCCAAAGTAAAGCTAAAACCTTCATCTATATTTATTCTTTAACAAAGTTAATCATAGGATCCTTTTTTTTTTTTTTAGAAAACAAGAGTTTTCATTCAATCCATAAGTGGTATCCATTTGGAGATTGATGCTCACTCTCTACACTTGGATAGCAATTGCGTAATGCCATACACTCCACATAATGTCAATATAGGAGAATTTTGCCGTTGTGACTTGTTTCAATTGGTTATGGAGAGGTAGATTAAGACTGAGAATGGCTTGTACAAATTTTCAACAAGGAGGGTACGTATGAAGTAGAAATTTCATAGGTCTACCACTGAGAGAAATCTAAGAGGAATCTCTACTAGTACCAACGACCAATATTAACTTAGTGAGTGCGGGTCCACCTAACATAATCTAAATGCATGAGAATTTTGATGAAATGGCATGTTTTGATTGGTTAAGTAATCAAACGAAAGAAGTCCAACAGCTCAACTCTCCTACATTAAGATTATGTCCACTGAAATTTGCAAAGTAGGCCATGTCATCAAAAATAATCGCAATTTTACACCAACCTCGTTGCCTATGGCTCAATAGCGAGGTCCTAACTGGCGATATTTTTGATAACTTGGTCTGCTTTGCAATTACGTACCTGCTCCATAAAGGTTGATTCTTTAAGCAGTCACGAGGGAGTCCAATCTTCTTGCAAGGTCTGATCCTGGCCTTGGGAGATCAGTTGACTACTATTCGTGTTCTTCTTGAAGGTACAACCTTGTGTCATCGACCTGCACCTGTTGTACCAAACTAAGGCTTCGCAAGTAACGACCTACAGTAGATTGAAGCCCAAATGATCGAGGTTGTTGAGTAGTTCGGTGGTCCGTCGCTACAGGAGCTGATTATCTTCCGAGATCGCTGGACATGAATCTTCCGTGCCGGTTGATCGAGAAAAGAAACGTGGGATCGGAACGTGCAAGTCTTGAGAATAAAACTGCAAGAAATACCCATATATATATTGAATTGGTGGGCATTATATTGGACTTCTCTCTCAAGATCCTCCTCCATTGATCGATTCTGGTGACGTACCACATTAGGAAAATGCTCGTGAACTCATGGACCAATACATCTGAACTAAACGTAACGGTGTTGAACTCTGATTGAATTGTCTCCCATAGTTCAAAGGCGCGCTTTCAATTGGTGTCATGATCCCAAATATTAATATCCCTGATGGTCCTCAGGCCTAATAACAAGCTAGCTAGTATATATAAGGTTGCCACTTTGTCGTCGCTTGTGAATCCAAATTAATGCACTGTCTATCTATGCAGTGCGTGATCGAGTTGTGAACCATAAGCTAGCTAGAGCTGATCGAGCACTTCGATCACATTGTAAATTTTGGACGGGGGATGAGTGTCGATGTGGGGTGTGAATTTTCCTCCAAGCTAGCTGCATGCCACCGTTCGAGAAACTCGATCTCGCCCGGCGCTGAGAGATTATACGACGCCAACCACTGAATGGAATCGATCAAGCCACTTCCCCTTCAATTCTCTCGTGGCGTCATTTTAGCTAGCCAGAAGCTAGCGCAACAAAAGCTAGCTAGTTGGAGGTTGAATTATCGCGGTGCGAAAGTTTTTCGAATACATTTCACGGTTAGCGCGTTGAGTGCTTCAATTCCTCTGGGTCTACAATGTCGAGCCTCTTTTGTGATTTGGCTGCACAACAATCCGTCCATGCACCCCGTGCGCAAGCACAATGTGTCGTACGTACCAAACCATAGGTAGTCTCATTAGTATATTCCCTCAAATTTTCCTTACTACAGCTAGCTAGTGATTATATATGCCCCACACACTTACAAAGTACCAGAGGGTAATAAGCATAAGAGAGACAAAGTTGGAGATTACGTACAACTCTACCTGCCAGGAACAAGTGTGTCGACGTTTATTATGCTCGTTTCTATCTTATGTACCAAGAATTAGTCCACATCTGGTATTTGCATATCTATTCCCAAACGGGGGTACCTAGTTAACATCATGGCTACACTGTCTACCTCTTTTTGCCCATAGGCATTGGAAGTTTGCCAGCCATTGAGGTGCCGGATCTCATGAGATCCAATAGACTGAACTCTTCTCCCAATTACTACTCCCGTTAATACTAAGACTAGAAGCAAGCAAGGCGGAATTGATGCAAAAACACTCTGAATTGTTTTAGATGACTTCAGTGCCCACCACAATGTCATCAGCGAATTGAAAAAATAACTGTTGAGCACTTTCGGGACCCTAAAATCAAGATTCCTAAAAATGTGCCTAAAGCTTGGGCTACCTTGGTTGTGGCATTAAGCTCCTTGCTTGCACTGCCTACAAACAAACACAGGAACGGAACGACGCTAGCGGCAACTCTGGCGCACCCCTCTTTGAATTTCGAAGGCGTTTTGAAACAAGTCCATTGATACACGTACACTGATGCTTCAGCTTGGGTGAACAAAAACTGGACCATCTGCAAGAATATCCTTTAATGTAACCCCTCAAATCCCATGGATCGTGAGAGGACGGTAGCCTGCTGCTACCCTGGTTTGAATATTGCCATTAGCATTCGTGTTCCGACGTAATCCTTGCTCTAACAAATTATGCACTTCGTACAAAATTGAATGCAATGCTTTCGATTGCTTGCAAGTTTTTCTAGCGTAATGCAAATGCTACCTTCAATTCTGGTCCAATCGTTCGTAAAATGTGGCCATTGAAGAAAACGCGACGAGTTTATTTGGGTGTCACATGATCTGCACTGAAATGTCGGTTACTTCTTGCGCCATCCATCCATCCACATTTATTCCACAGCAATTGTGGTGGCGATCGATCGATACCTGTTTGTTTGCCATGTCTTGTCTAGAGAGAAAAGTGGCGCCTGCGCATCTGGATACAGATCATTCTTCTTCTTCTCCTTCTTCGATCATCAGAGCCCTTGTAAAAGAATATCTGCGTAGGACTGCCCTTCTAATCAGTATGAGTGAGTGCTCATACTGCTCAAGGCTCAAGCAAATCCTTTACGTCTTCTTGTGCGCACGCCTCGATAAGTTAGGTGCCACATTTAGTAACCGCCTCCCTCGTAATGCGGCCACTGTCACCCCAGCCTGTACCTACTGTTATGACACCTATTTCAGACCGACTATAGAGTATAGAGAATCCCTCTTCATCTGGCTATTAAGGTAGACCTACCCATTACCACCCTGATTCGCAATCTGACTATATTGGGGCCAACTTTAGGAAAGACACATATTTTTCAGAGGTGTAATCTTGTTTCAAGAGTTAAACCCAAGTGGAATTATAATTTTTTGATAAAAACTGTAATTTCTGTGAATTTCTGAAGTGAAACTGCACAGCCATCACTAGACTGGATTCATGAACGTCCTCTTACAACTCAATACCGCTTTCCAATGTACCTAATAGCACTTGAAGATTCACCAATCATTAATTGACACGTTATCTTTTAATAGCATTAATAAATTATTGTTGTCAGAATCTGAAATGGATTTGCATGTTTTAATGACGGAATTGGGATAAAGTTGTAGACCACGGAATTAACCCCTAAAGGTATTGGACTATGTTTTCACCAAAAACACTCCAAAACTGTCATTTCCATTACAAGGACCAAATTTTAGAAAATTTGATTTTTTAGGCACATGTAACCGTAGGATCTTGTAGAAAACTTGTTTGAAAACATGTGGAAAAAATTTCAGAATATTCCGCCATGTAGATTGGAAGATATTAACATTTGAATTTGCAAAAATCCAATTTTCTTCCCTGCGAAAAACCGGGCAGCTGCCCCTCACAAGGTCATATTGGTATACAAAAATGTCGAAAATGGTGGTTACTCTTCAAATTCATTTTTGAAGGCAAGTTGGCTACATGCTTGAAAATTTTGAGATCGTTTGGAATTGTACAACATGTAGAAAAAGAATAGTAAATAGAAAGAACTACAGAATGATTCAAAACACTAAATTGTTAATAATTTATTTATGGAATTGTAAAATGAGAATCCCAATGGTTGTAATGTTGTAATGAACAACCTACATCCAATGTTGTTGTTTTTTTCAAAAAATATTGAAAATTGAGCTCAATAATGGATTTGAAAGTTTATTTTAGAGTAGAGAATCCAACAAAACTAGAAATTGCCCGCAAA
This sequence comes from Rhytidiadelphus loreus, assembly GCA_947034895.1. Classification (NCBI taxonomy): domain Eukaryota; kingdom Viridiplantae; phylum Streptophyta; class Bryopsida; order Hypnales; family Hylocomiaceae; genus Rhytidiadelphus; species Rhytidiadelphus loreus. The sequence continues at coordinate 33,588,956 of OX344761.1, forward strand.
CTAAAAAGCCTCATAACTTTTGACTCGTTGATCGGAATGGAGTGATTCAAAGCTTTCCACATATGTATAAACCTAATGAACTAATTTCAAATTTTCAGTTTTGAAAAAAATGTTTTTTCAAAAAATTCAGAATTTTTTTTGGGCTGCCCGCCGAGCATAGAAAATGACATTTCATTGAATAACTTTTTTTCTATGTATTCAAAAGCTATGAAAATTGTTGCGCCTTAAAGCTGCTCCTCGGGAAAATGTTGTGTGAAAATTACAAAGAAAAAACAAATAAACTCCATTCGTACTGAGCTGCCAAAAATCGCTATGTTGCCAAAAAAGGCAATTTGGTCCTTTAGGGGTTAAGTCACTGACGGAATTGGGCAGTTCTACCTTATAGAAGAAGTCCAACGTGATTGATTCCTTCCCTTCCCTTGAAGCAGACACCTTGTCCTTTATCCCTCCTAGAGTTGTGATAAGGTGTCATTAGAGAAAATATGGACTTTGTGTTGGCGTAGTTGTTGAGCTATTTTTTGATCCAAGGAGATGGGTATGGATTACTTCCTTGTCCCCCTTATGGGACCCTTTCACTCATATAATGCTAAGTTGGGTCGTTCTCTATTGATCAAAAGCACAACACTAATTAAGCCTATTCATGAGAAATGGCATGGTGATCTAGTGGTGGAATATCAACCTAGATGGAATCAAGTTTGGATGGAAAAAGGTCATCCCCCAAAAAATGTAGGCTTCCTTTGGTCGGTCTACCACTGTGCAATGGCGGTTCATAATTGGTGCAAATCACCAATCCAAATATCTCTACACTTTGTACCAATTGTCAAGCCGGACATTAGAGAAAATTTCAGGCCTCTGGAGGGCTGCTCCGGAGTGACCAAACAAGCCTATTGTTTTTAAAGTAGTCCCTGGTTGGAATCTAGCTACAGAGGAAAGTCACCTTAGGTGAATATCGCCAGAGCAGGCAACCCCGACGACTAAAAAAAAAAATTTTTAGGGGAAAAAATGGGAGGGTAGTTCAGCTGCTGCTAGAGCAGCCCTCCAGAGGCCTCATTTTTTCTCTAATGATTGAAGAATCTATCCTACATCAGTTTCACCATTGTAACCCCCCCGTCATGCATGGATCTTTTGCATTCTCAGTCCTTTTCAAATTCCTGCAGTTGCTGGATGTTGGCCTTCACTCACCTAGGAGCAATGTATCCTCGTTTCAAAATTGCCAAGGAGATTGAAACGGAGGACTTCAATGTGGTCTTTCTTTAGAGGCTCGATGATTTGGACTGCATGGTTTGATCGTAATGCAATTTGCTTCAACAACAACCCATGGCCTCCACAAAAACTTGAATAAGTTCTTTGGTAAGCCTTTGTTGACCACGCTAGAGTGGCATGGTTCAAAACTATGAAACTTTGCGAACTATACCTTGACAAAGAAGGCACCTTTCTCCAACGCTTCAGTGATAGCATTTGGCTACAATCGGATTTTTTGGGTAAGAGATACCATCTTATAATGAGTAGGAAACTAGCTTATATTAAGTTGGGTGCTTTCAACTAATGAGGCGGCTATTCCTTGAGCTTCTACAGAATAGATCTTGGGTTGTAGGTCTTGCCTTCTTGTCTTGTGCTAGTTTATTTGGGTACTTGGCTTCTGGCTTGTTCTTTGGCTTTGAGGTCTATTCGTAGATTGCCTTATGTTGGTTGCTTTGGTTGGTTGCTTTTTAGATTTTGGAAAACCTAAATATTTCCGCTGAGGGCTTATCCCTTTGGTTCTGTGTATTGTTTCTCCTTTCGATGGAAATTGCCCATGTGTTTCAAAACAAGAAATAAAAAAATCTAGTATTTGTAGAGGGCTCAGACATGGCATTCTGATGAACAATTTTTTTTTTAAATTAAAAATTAAAAAATTGATATATATAGAGAGAATGTTTTTAAAAATAAATAAAATTTTAAAATAACAATCTAATGTGGCACCTCAAACAATCACGTGGTTATGATTTTTATTTTTTAAAATTTTCACTTTTTGTTGTTGTATTTGTGCATTTGGCCAATAGAGAAACAACCCTCTAGAAAGTCCAAATTTTCTCTAATGTAGGATTTGCTTCATATTGATGAGGAGCAAGCTCATAAATAAATGTCTTCTATACATTTGCCATTTTGTGATTCCTTAATACTCAGTTTGAATTGGTGATGGACGTTATGCCATACGGTCTTATTTGGTCATGTGTACAATGAACCACGTCATTATCAAAGCTAACACATTGTGGACATCGGCCAGATTGTGCGCCATATACCAACTTCACCTCGATTGCTTTGCCCTCATAACTTGATAGTAAGGTAGTTTGCTCTAAAAATGATCATGTTCTAAATGCGACTCCTATCTAGGAATAAGTGACATGTTGCTTGAAATATTTATTATTGTCAATGATGAGTTGGGTAGACTTAAATGGTCACTTTAGGAGTAGACTACCTTACTAGCATAGAGATCATTCTCCATTTGAGCTCATCCTTGTGCGTCTTTTAATGGACAACAATTTTTACCAAAGATGGGTGCGAAGTACCTAGATGGTCAATTTTGTTAAAATGGCGGTATTCCACACGCCATTTTAATGGAATACCTTCTACAAAAGAGAATAAGTGTGCCTTAATAGGGTCATATAGGTGCCAATTTTATGCCTAGTACATTCAAATCACTCTTAGTTCACGCATTTCTACTCCCCTCGGACAATCTTTCCATTGTTTTCATTCTTTTAGTGGTTTCATTTTGTGCCATTTTAACGAAATTGACCATAGTAGCTAATATCCTTGCATGGTGGGAAATCTTGAGTGGAAGCCTTTGAAGCGTAGCCCACGTGGAGAGCAACAATCTAATTAGGTTGCTTGGGTTGAAAGTGAATACGGCAAGGTTTTCTTTTTTTCGGCATTATAGTAATAGATTACACCAAAAGAAAAAATCACTAAAAAATAGCAACAAACCATGAAGCTTTTCACCAAAAAGCTTCACCAATAAAATATATATATTGGATGAAATCACCAACTTGTGGATGAAAACAGAATTATGAACATGTGATATATATTAATGTGATATTTTCTATCCAATATGTGGATGAATGCTGAAATTTGGAGTACCATTGTAACTTTTTATATCACCACTTTGGCACTTCATAAAAAATGAAAAAAATGAAAACAAAAACAAAAACACAACTAGTGGGTACCCATGTTGAAACACCACTCTTTCAGTTGTAAATGTTTGTGAGGAGTATCTTAGAATTGCTTAATCCCTAGAGGTCAGAATATCGTTTTTTGGCAACGTAGCAATTTTGGGTAGCTCACTACGAATGGAATTTTAATTTGTTTTCTTTGAAAATTTCACACGACATGCGTCCATAGAGTAGCTTTAAGGCCCAACAATTTTCATAACTTTTGATTACATGGTTAAAAACTTATTGCATGATATGTAATTTTCAATGGTTGCCGGGCAACCTGGGCAACCTAAAAAACTTCTTTAAAAATTGCTTTCTTAAGAAGTACAAATTTGATATTGGTTCTCTAGATTTATATATATGTGGAAAGTTTTGAATCATTCCATTTTGATTAATGAGGTGAAATTTATGAGGAGTTTTAGTTTGCAAGTAGGTATGGAATCTCTAGACCACCATTTAGCAATGAAATGAATCAAGAATTTTTTTATTTTTCTATTGCAAGAATCAATCATTGTTTTTGATTTCTGCACATCTCTTTATAAGTTACAAGTGGACGGATTTGGGGAGACCTATGGTCCCAAATACTTAGGTACTTATGTCTCAAATCTTTGAAAATTTATAAGTAATTCAAAAAAGCTAAAAAAAATACAAAACCACTTGTATTAGGTTCCACTTCTATTTTTCTTTCTATGCAATAATGATCTAAAATTCAATTTTTTCCACGGAAGCCTATGAAAAAGGCGGACCAGCCCTTAAATGTTTGCTTTTAGAGCATACTACCTTCATTAGAGAAAATCTGGGGTCCCAAGAAGACTGCTCCGCAGTCTTTAAGGAACTCTGAAATTTGGGGGGGGGGGTGCAAAAAAAATCGTTTTCCCCCTATTTCCGCCTGTTGAATTTGCAATGGCAGCAACGCAAAAATCAAAATTAATGAATAAAAAATTGACTAAACTTCTTTCTTTTAAATCCAGGCTGAAATATTAAAAAATTATAAATTTAAAAAAAAATCACAAAAACTAGCAGATTTTGAAATATTCACCTTGGCTGACACCAAAGGTGTGGCACTTTTTGAGGTGATAGACCAAGCTCAAAAAGTGAAATAGCTTGGTTTGTCACCACGAGGCAACCCTCTAGAGACTCCAGAATTTCTCTAATGTAGTTAGTCGGTACATTCAAGCTCTTCAACAGTATGAGATTATTTTCTCCCATTATACAAGACAACAAAAGAACTTGGAAATCTTTCTGGAATTGCATCAAGATTTTGAATATATTCTTTCTAGAATTTGAATATATTCTTTCTAGAACTTGAATAAATCTTTTGCTTACAGGCGTTGGGTAAGGTAACGTAAGGTATTAACAATGTCTTTTGTTCAAGATAATCAGTATTATTACAACAAACACACATTCAACTAACTTGTGAAATAATACACACTGCATCACAAACAAAAGCCCCTCCCCTCCCCTGTGATGCAAGTGTGAATTGTAATCTCAAGTAAGTCAAAATACTACTCCAATCGGTCTCAGAAGTAAAGTTAATCCGTGATTTCCACTACGGTGGTGGTGGAAATCACGGATTTCTTTTGAGGTCGTAGCTTATTAGGTACATGTGAAAGTTTAGTATCATTGTACACAGGATGCAAATCAATTGCAGTTCATCAATATTGTTCCAAAACTTCCGCTGTCTCAGGCACTCCACAAATCATCAAACCCCACATTCAGGTACTTAAAAAATAGGTGGCTAGCTATTTTGGTACCAACGTGAAAAGATCAATAATTCCATCTATCAAATGGACGGCAATTCAAATGATTTCCATCCAATGTTTGTCGTGGATTCATGGTGCCCAACACATGAAACAAGAAATTGGTAGTATTCCACATGTTTGTTGATAAATCCAAGCTATGGATGACTTAATAATACAACCCAATTTTTTAATTAATAAATAAAAATTGTGCACAACCCAACTCAAAGTTGAAGAATTATTTTGGGGACAAGCATTAGATTTGTAAGTAAGGTAGTATGCTCCATTAGATGGTTTTTGAGGCCTCTAAGAGCCTGCGGGTTCCCCTGCTGCGAGAACGCAGGGAACCGGAAAGCTGGCCTGCCACCTAGTACGTGGTCGAGAGGCGGCCAAGTCATTTCCGGAAAAAAATAAAAATAAAAATAAAAATTCAACTTCTTTTATCATTTGAAGAATTTAAAAAAAAAATTTAATTTTAAATTTTTTTTTTTTCGATTGTCGGCTGTCCTTCACTGCGGGGAACAGTGAAGGGAACAGCCTTGAAACGGGCTCTCCCTGGCCTCAAAAAACATATAATGCATAAGCGCCCATGCTCTAAAAGTAATCATGATACAGAGGTATAATTTTGCTTTCTTCAATGTACCAACATTGTACATTTCAGGAGGTGGTTGTTTTTAGTGACAATTGCATTTCAACTTCAAAAATTTTGTAACCAATTCCTCAAAGGTTCAAAAAATATGAAACAACTTGGGTTAGGTGCCAATTCCTTTTTTCTTCATATGAAAATTTACTGATAAATTGTTTCAAAGGAGTTTAGCTTCCGTGAAAAGACAATCCAGCTCTAAAGTTGCTTTTAGTTGTCTAAAGTTAATAGTGATGATTGTAGACACAGAGGAGATGACAGTACAAACTTAAGTTTCAAACAAAACATACTCCTTAACACATAAACTGTAACTGTCCTTAGGTCACCTTGTTAGGACACCTTGATAATAAGGTGTAACCAAATGTTGAAAATCAACAGATGGCAGAGTCAAACATATTGATCAATCAATCAATATAAGTTATACTATCATGCCATGATATCTTAACACCAAAAGAAAGAGTGATTTCTTGTGGGGAATTGTATGAGTACTGTGGATTTATTTTGAGACAGAGGGAGTATCAATCATTAGAGGAAAGGATGGATGTCTTTGGGTAAGTTATGGCAAGCAAAGGAATCCAAGTCAGTGACACTGCAGGGAGTTTATGGGGTGACTCAACTTTTTGTCCTTCTTTTCACATGTCATTCAGTAGTCCTCCATGGTCATTCAGTTGTTTCCTAAGCTTAGTCATTTAATTTAGTAAATAAATAAATAAATAAAAATTGGCATTCAGATCATTTTTCTTAATTTTGTAAGAGCAATCCAGGGTTTTTGGGGGGGGCGAAATTTTGCCAGACTGTCAGAAATCTGACCTCTCTGGCTTCATCCCTCCAAAAAATGGCCTCTGCAGTGAAGCCAGCACATGGACACACGTCCAAAAAAAAAACCCTGGAGCAATCAGTTAAAAAACCAACAAATAAAATTACAACTTGATTCAAATAGTAAGGTAAACTCGATTCATCAATTCAAGGCAATCTGCATACTACGATATTTGGATAGTGAGTTCAATTTTATTATTGTTATTTTTTAAAGTGCCAATTTTTTTTTGTTAATTCTAAAACTTGATAGCTACATCTAAAAATGAAATTTAAAGATAGCTTGTTGAAAATAGAAAGAGTCCAATAACAATCGATTGAGTTAAATACCAATCTATCTTTTGACCTACTACTATCAAGGAAAGATGAAGGAATTACTTCATAGACATATTGTGAGAATGAAGAGTGGAGAGGTTTAGAATGACTTGTGTTCAAAGTAGAACTTTAGACCTCGTTTGGACAAGTAGAATAATTTTTTCTAAAAACCTTTGAACTAAAAAAAGCTGAAAATCAAGCTAAATTTTGTTTTCAAAAATTGAAATTGGATTTTTGAGCCTCCAAAAACAAGTTATGGATAAAATTCAAAGAAGGTGTTTGAAAATATCAAAGAAAATGTCCCCTCCAATTCCTCGATAAACTTTGTCCATAACTTTTGATTGGAGGCTTGAAATCTCAAACGGGTTTGGGGAGTTGGAAAGTTAGCTTGATTTTACACATTAATCTATTTCAAAGTTTTTTGAAGAAAATTATTCTATTATGCCTAAATGAGGTATGAAATTATACTTTGAACACAATTCCTGCTTTGACTTAACTATAAGCACTTGAGCTCCTACTAATCCTAATTTACATGTCACATAGGTTGTTTTACCTCCTACCACCCACTTGTATAAAGAGATTATCTTTTCATCTCTACACCAAATAGTAAAAATTGATTGCCTTGACAATTAGGTTGCCTTACCTAAAGAAGTTACCCATTATTCATTGTTTGTCCACATGGAGGTGCATGTAACTCTAAACTCATAACATGAACTAGTGCACCAACCCATGCAATACACATAGTTCATGCATTATTGCATCCTTCTACAATAACAATATATATTTATATAGTGTAGAATATTGAGAATTTAGTGAGGGACTATCTAATTTCATTATTTAGTGTGAAAACTCACAATAAATGGTTTTTGAAGCTATATGAGACAGTTGTTGAATTTTTTTTATTTCTTCAAAGTTAATGCCAAATTTTGAATATGAGAATTGGTTAAACTAATTGACTATATCCTTGGGCTACTTAGCTATGGACCAACGGGAGCTTATATGGGGTAGTTAATTTTCATTTTCATAAAATTATAACTTACTAGAAGAAGAATAAAGTAGTTTAAAACCAAATCTAGAATATGTTATATTGCATATTACACCTTAGCTGATTCAAAAGACCAATACAATACTAACTAGTGCTAATTTGAAAGACTAAAAACTAAATAAATAATTGATCAATGTCTTTACTATGTATATAAGTAGTACCGAATATTGATGCATTAAATCAATGATTAGCATTGATTGTGAGGTTGCAAGATTGGACTAGACTGACAACATCATTTCCACCCACTCGTAGAAAGGTGTTCTTTTATTACCAAGCTACGTTGCCAATGCTTGGTGCTTAAGACCCATATGGGCTCTAGTTTTGTGCTCATATGAGCCTTGGGAACCAAGTTCTCAACACTGACGTAGTCTACTCTCAAAGCAACCTTTTAAGAGTTGATTGTATTTTGGTGGAAGCTAAACTCCTTGAAACAAATTTTAACAAATTTTAGTAGGAAGAAAAATGGAATTGGTGTCTAACCCAAATCATTTCATATTTCATAAACATTCACAGAATTAGTTACAAATTTTTGAAGTTGAAACATAGTGGTCACTAAAAGCATCCCCCTCTTGAAATATATATACCATTGTTGCATTGAAGAAAGCAAAATGTACCTTTGCATTAATCCCTAAAGGACCATCATGCATTTTTTTGGCAAAATAGAACTTTTAGGCAAGTACATGTGATTGGAGATTTGCATATTTTAGGCTGAAATTTTGGTAGAAGGTGGGGAAGAGGAATATCTTTCATATGCACTAAATTTCATGATTTTTAGAAATATGAGTCAAAAGTTACAAGGAGTTTTAGTTTGAGGACAACTATGGAATCTCTAACCTAAAATAAACTTTGAAGTCCTTTCTGAATCTTACTCAATTTTCAATATTTTTTGAAAAAATGAAATCATTGGATGTAGATTGTTTATTACAACATTGAAACCATTGTTATTGGCATTTTTCATTCCCATAACTAAATTCTTAACAATTTTGTATTTTGAATCATTCTCTACTTCTTTCTACTTACTATTTTTTTCCTATATGTTGTACAATTCCAAATGATGGGAAATTTTTTAAGCATGTAGCCAAATTGTTTAGGAAAAAGAATCCAAAGAAGCACCACCATTTTGGACATTTTTTCATATAAAAGTGAGCTTGTGAAGTGCAGTTGCCCTTGCCAAAAATATGATTTCAGCGAATTTGAATGTTGTATCATATCTTGCAATCCACATGGTGGAAATTTCTGAAATTTTTGTCACATCTTTTCTAAGAAGCATGCTACAAGATCCTAAGGCTACTTGTGTCCAATTTTTTTTTTCTTTCTAAAAGTTGGTACTTATACTAGAAACGGCAGTTTTGGAGTGTTTTTGGTAAAAACATCAAGTCAAGGAACTTAAGGGGTTAAAGGACTCTTGTAGAGCAGGGGCACTTTTAGAATAGACTATCTTATAACATTGAACTCCACTACCTCCTTTCTACTAAGGTATCAATCATTTTTCAAAATTTTCAAAATTTTCTAGTTTCTACATTCTGAAACATGTTGAAATTTAAGAATTTGATTGTTGGGCACCTTCCAAATTAAATCCCCCCCCCTGGAAGTTGCTCTAGGAATAGAGTTTTTGTAAAGCCTAGTTGCCAATCATTTGGAAAAACTGTACAGATTCTATAGAACATGGACAAACTTACTATGCAGATCTTTTACAGAACATAACTTATCTGTAAAGCAATTGTCACACTGAGATTCTGGAGAACACACTCATTATTTGCAAGAAAAAAAGGGTTGTCTTCTTCCTAGCAGTTCTTAAAATAGAAATAGTAATTTATTTTTATTTTTTTAAAACAAACAAACAAAACAGTGTTCATAACATTCAGTAGCATGTAATGTCACTGCCTTGTATCTAGAGTAGATGGTGTGAAATGTCTTATTCCACACCCAGTAGGACTGGCTTCATCAATAGTTCAGTGAACGGGTGGAGGCTCAATGTGATGAGCAGGGTGCATGAAAAGAGAGGCAATGGACATGAAGGCTATTAAGGTAGAACTACCCATTACCACCCCGATTCACAATCTAACTGTATTGGAGCTAACTCTAGGAAAGACACATATTTTTTAGAGGTGTGCTTTTGTTTCATGAGTCAAATCCAAGTGGAATTATAATTTTCCAATAAAAATTGTAATTTCTGTGAATTTCTGAAGTGAAATTGCAAAACCACCACTAGACTAGATTCATAAACGTCCTCTTACAACTCAATACCACTTTCCAATGTATCTAATAGCACTTGAAGATCCACCAATCATTAATTGACACGTTGTCTTTTAATAGCATTAATAAACTACTTTTGTCAGAATCTGAAGCGAATTTGCATGTTTTTCTAACGGAATTGAGACAAAGCTATAGACCACGGAATTGAATCACTGACGGAATTGGGCAGTTCTACCTTAAGTTCAATGAATGTTATGTTGTGGTGCGTTTGTTCTCCAATCATCTAACAATCCTTGAATGTGAAGTGTTAGGCATCCGTTTGTACGTACTCGGAATAATTTTATATATTGTATAGTTGGGTCTAATAATCTTACAAACCACCTATTGTGCCATTTAAAATAATATAGAATAAGTAATTGGTATATTTTTTGTCTTGCAAAATTGACATTCAATTCTTATGCAATTTCAATCAAGCACACCAAATTTCAGTTTCAAAAAACCAAAATTCCATTTTTGTTGAATTGTTCATTTTATATTCATAGTTTTACAAGGTAATTTGTTGAAAAAAATTGGTAATGAACTTTTCAAAAGTTGATTGTATATATACGTAGGAAACATTCCTATACACATAGTTCCTTCAACAAATGTCTCCAAAAAAGGTCTTTGTAGAGATTTCAATAATTGGGTGACAACGCTTGAATTTTGTAAAATAGACATTTGTTCATTTTAATCCCTAAAGGATGAAGTAGTATTTTTTGGCAATATAACGTTTTTGGTCATCCATTTCTGAAAGAAATCTTTGTTTTTAATTTATTTTAAATTTCACACAACATGTGGTCAAGGAATAACTTTGAAGTCCTTTATTAACTCAATTTTTAATATTTATGAAAAAAAAAATCATAGGATGTAGATTGTTTATTACAACATTACAACCATTGGAATTGATATTTTCAATTCTATACCTAAGTTATTAACAATTTAGTATTTTAAATAATTCTCTATTTTTTTCTACTTTCTATTTTTTTCTAGCATGAATATGAAATTCTTTTGGTTGAAATTTTTAATATGTATTTCCCACTTATTTCTTCAACATATTATGGAGAGTTGGAAGTTGTAGAATCTACACATTTTTGGGTAAAAAGTTTGAAAGATGAAATCTAACCATGGGAAGAGTTGAAAATACTTCTTTTTGAAATCCAAGCATTGTGATCTTGCAATTTTGAAGGTTTCCAAGAAGGTTTCTTATTTTGAAATTTTAGAAGGGTGTATTCTAACAAGTTAATTAAAGGATCTTGTAGTTGGATTTGTTAAAAAATAAATATAGATGATGATTTTAGCCTTGCTTTGGAGATTAATATTTAGAAGTAGTTTTAGGTCTTTAACCCCCTAAAGGTCCAAACACCGTTTTTTTGGCAAGATAGCAATTTTGGGCAAGTCACTACAAATGGAATTTTTATTTCTTTTTCTTTGAAAATTTCACACAACATGTGCCCAAGGAGTAGCTTTAAGGCGCAACAATTATCATTAACTTTTGACTACATGGTTAAAAAGTTATTGCATGATACATAATTTACAGCGGTTGGCGGGTAGCTTGGGTAACCCAAAAAACTTCTTAAAAAATCAGTTTTTTAAGGATAAAAAAATTGAAATTGGTTCTTTATATTTCTATATACATGATTAGTTTTGAATCATTCCATTTTGATTAATGAGATGAAAGTTACGAGGAGTTTTAGTTTGTGGGTACGTATGGAATCTCTCGATGCCATATCTACCCGCAAACTCCTTATAATATGGTCCAAGATGACCCTAAACTACCGGATGATGGTAGAAAGGTACCCAAACTGAATGGCATGGTTGCAGGTTTGATACCTGGCGGTGATAGGTGGTTTATCTAGTGTGAAATCAACCTCTCTACCTGACAGAAATCCTTGCAGTGTGTTGTTCAACACGCTTGTGTCAAAAAAAAAAAAAAAACTCCTCATAACTTTCATCTCATAGTTTTTTTGTGAAATCCCAAAAGACAAGTCATGTGTTCCATTTGCTTATTGCCGTAATAAGCCCAACATGATGCCACCCAACCAACCTTAAAGCTTAATATAGGCTTCTATTCCATAACCCCATTTGGCTCATCCCTTGCCAGCTCCAGCAAGTTTTCATGGAGCAGGTGAGGCTCATTCTCTTGGCAAGGTTGCCTTTTAAATTGGTGTTACTTCTCAGGCTCAAAATGCACCTGGTTGGTGGAGAGCACCCAACAATGGAATGCTTCAAATTAAAGTTGGCCTTTCTCAAGACTGCACTTTCTAGTGCAACAATAACGTGAATCAAAGGCTCGCAGCTTCACGTGTTCCCAAAAGAAAGAAAAAGAAAAAGAAAAAGAAAAAAAGAAAAAGAAAATAAACATACAATAACACAAGTCCAGGAAATAATTGTGCCATACAAAAGAAAAAAATTTAATTTGTGATAGAACCGCTCCCCCAAAGGTTAGCCAACATCTACCCTCAACTCGACACTCAATTATAGTGAAATCAAGTTGCCTTAATAATTAGGTTGCCTTACCCCAAGAAAGTTACTTTACAAGCCATCAAAATCAACAAATATTACTTTTACACATAATTTTCATTTGCACACATGGAGGTTCATGAGTCCCAATTACAACAATATCTAATTCAAACTATTAATGCATTCTTGTACAACAACAATAAATATTTATATAGTGTCAAATGTTAAGAAATTAGTGTGGCCCGGCAACCTAATTACACTACTTAGGTAACTACACCTCAAATTGCACAAATAAGCAATTCATCGTGGTTCCTACTATTATATCGACAAAGTTTTTGTGGGTTTTTGTTGGTAGTCGAAAGGGGATTTTAGATTCTCTAAGAATGCATTTTTTGAACATCATATGAATAAACTACATTCAAATTCTTAACGTGGTGGAAATAGGTGTTTCTAAAACCAACCACAGACTCTCATGAATAGTGGGAGTACATTTTAGGCAAGAATTTTAGTGGTTGATTTTAGAAAGTGAGTCAAAATTAGGTGTAGTTACCTGATTTCTAGTATTAGTCATGAGATTTACCTTAACTTTTTCTCCAATTAAACAATGGTAATACTTCCACTTTGATTAATTGTGATGGATAACTTTATTGTTATCAAATATTGAATGTTAGCATTAGTCAAAAAGGATTTGGGGCAAAATGTGTAATTTGATACTAATGTTGAGTCATCAACATCTTTATGAGATCTTCATTGTAAAGTCTTAGTTGACATAGTATTTGTTAGGATATCATGTTCTTTTCATCTTGTAAGGTCATGGGTTTTGATTTTTGATTTTTTTCTCATCTGATGTTTTTTAAAAGTTAGTCTTAGAAAATCATATGAAGAAGAATTTTAGTGTCTTTTATAAAGTCAATACGAATCAAGATTTTGTTTGTTTTATCACATAAAGCATTCATTTTAGTAACACAAAGACAATCTTCTTTATAATCTCCTCATTCAAGTACCAAAATGTGAAACGTTGCCTAGACACATCCTTTGTTATTGTAGCCCAGAGACACTTAAGAGAAGCAATGATAAATGAACATTGAGTTCAATTTTTCAACTTAGGTTTGTGACATACATTCACATGTGGAGTATTTTTATTTTTGTAAGTATTGATATATAATAGAAAATACTTAAAAGTCAATGGACTTAAGATGTGATAAAAAAAACTTATCATATTTCATTCGGTTGCTAGATTGACTTCCATTTACATGAAAGGAATTAAAATCTTATTCCCTTGAGGACCTTAGGATATTCCAAACTTTTGAAAATTACAAATCTTAAATTATATCCATTTGGATGTATCTAGCATTGTACTATATAACCAATATTCATCAATAAAATTTGAAGTTGAATATAAAACTAGGGCTATGTTGCCCTCTATACTACTAGTGACCTCCCATTGAAAGTTTGAACATTTTGATTTTAGCTCTACATACTCTAGCAATAGTTATTTTTACACGGATATCAATGCCCTAAAGAATGGCCAATGGGTCCAACTATAGAGACTGGCACAAACCTTTTAATGTAATTTTCTACACTCATTTTTGTAAGTCCCATTAGTTCCTTCAAAAACTTTTCATCTCCTTCATTGGTTGCTTTTGGAAATTTGTTGCTCTTTGTTACTAGAAATAAAGACCTAAAGGTCATCACTAATGGATTGAAAGATACTCAAGGCTTCAATTTCTCTTTAGGTCTCAATTTTAGTTGTTTGGTTTAAATATTCCATTATTTTCATTGTGGCTTCAAACAAGACCCATGGTTATGAAGTGGATCCTATGAGTTAAATAAATTCCAACCTTAAGATCGTCATTATATTTAGAGATTCCTTCTATAATTGAATATTTGTGATTCCACAAGAATTTTTTCTTTTTAATCAAAATAGTAAGGTCTATTCTTGAGGTTTTTTAACCCTACATGTTTTTGACTATGTTTTCACCAAAAATGCTCCAATACTACCATTTCTAATACAAATACCAATTTAGAAGAAAAGAAAATCGTTTTTTGACACATGTAACCATAGGATCTTGGTTTGAGAAGATGTAGAAAAAAAATAAAAAACTTCCACCATGTAGATTGCAAGATATTAGTGTTTGAAGTGACAAAAAATCCTTTGGGGGGCCGTACGAAAAACTAGGCAATTGCACTTCACAAGGTCACATTTGTATGAAAAAATGTTCAAAATGGTAGTGCTTCTTTGGATTCATTCTTCAAGGGAAGTTGGCTACATACTTGAAAATTTTCAAATCATTTGGAATTGTACAACATATAGGAAAAAAATAGTAAGTAGAAAAAAGTAGAGAATGATTCAATATACTAAATTGATAAGAAAGTAGTTATGAACTTAAAAATGTCAATTCCAATGGTTGTAATGTTGCAATAAATAATCTACACCTAGTGTTTGTATTTTTTTTCCAAAAATATTAAAAATTGAGTTAAATAAATGACTTAAAAGTTTATTTTAGAGTAGAGATTCCATAAGTGCCCGCAAACTAAAACTCCTCATAACTTTCATCTCATTAATGAAAATGGAATGATTCAAAACTTTCTACATATATATAAATCTAGAGAACCAATTAAAAAAACTTATTTCTTAAAAAAGTGATTTTTTAAGAATTTTTTTGAGCTTCCCAGATTACATGTTGTTAAATGAAAATTACATATCATACAATAACTTTTTAAGTAAACCATGTAGTCAAAGTTTAAAAAAAAATTAGCCTTAAAAGCTATTCCTTGGGCATATGTTGTATGAAAATTTCAAAGAAAAAAGAAAAAATTCCAATTGTAGTGAGCTGCCCAAAATCGTTATGTTGCTAAAAAATACAATTTGGTCCTTCAGGGGATAAATTCACAAGTTGGTTGTGTGCTTGTTGTATTAATATTGATACAGAGTTAATATGTTACCTTACTAACGCCTATAAACAATATAGCCTTAAGTTAATATGTTACTTTTGTAAAAAGTTATAACCTTAAGTAAATAGTTAGTATGATGGCACTAATTACAAATTTTAATGTAATTGATGTATCAACACAAAAAATGAAACTAAAACTATGAATTAAAATTTAAGTTTAAAACTTATGATTCAAAGATAATGTTTAAGATCCAATGATAATTAAAACTACAATCTACATTATTTATTAAAAATATAACCTTCATTATGATTTAGGTTTACAAATTTCAACTTCTTTCATCCGTTCAAAATGGTGTTACTATGAATGGCATAATTAAAGAATTAAGTTCCAAAAACTTTTTAGACCCAAAAATAAATTGCACCCATGTTCAAAATCCAATTTTTTTATTTTCACAAAATTTAGTTTATGGGATGAATTTATAATTTGATGATCATTGCATTCTACTACTACTATTTTAAAAACTACAATATCATTCTAGGTGGTTAGGTTCAAGATTCCTTGTTGAATAATTGATTGAAGTTGGCAAAATGCAATCTGGCAAACGTCCCTAAATTGAAAAATACATGTTCCAAAAATTCTAGCATCTAATTACAGAAATATTTTTTTGATGACCATGACCACGACCAATAATATAATTTTATTACAATTTTTTTCAAGAACAATGAACGATTCTTCAATGTTAGAAAACAAAAAATTGGAGAAACAAATGATATTTTCAACATAAAATTTCATATTTTTTTTCTTATATTTTCTTTAAATTTATAGCCAATATAAACTAAACTTTTAGAAAATAAAAAATATTGTTACTTTTGTTTGTATTAATCATATGTTATATTTGACGTGATTTTCGACAAAAAAACACAAGTTTTTTTTTTTGACGTCACCTAAAATCCATCTGAAAAAATTACAAAACGTCACCTAAAATGCGGGTTTCTTATAATGTGTAATGAATCTTGGGAGGAAAATCACATTAAAAATTCACTCAAAAAAAATTTAAGAGTGAATTTTGAAATGGCATAAATGATAATGTAAATATTCATGTTATATCCTTTTAACCTAATCTTTTTTCATGATCATAATTTTAGACTTGACATATTGAAAAGGGATCGTAAGACTTCTATTTTTATCAATTTTGTAACCCTTTTGTGATAATCATCACAATCTTTAATCCATATGTTAAATTGTTGTATTTTTGTCTCCTAGTGATTCACAACTAGTGTAGTTTATGATTAATGGCTACAATTCAAAAAGATTGATGAAACTTATCAAAATTTTGACTTTATATTTAGATTCAAGCAAACTCCAAGAAGACTTGAGCATTTAAAGGTTAGTTTAAATTTCTTTAGTTGACTTAATTACCACATGTTCAATTCAAACGGTCTTTTATACAACAACACTTAATTGTCACTTGTTTGCAAAATTGTCTCATCTAGATTCTTGCCTAAAATGGACAACCTCCATATATGAGAGCTCGAGGTCAATTTTAGATACAACTATTATAGCACATTGATAATAAATAAAAAATTCACACCAAGTCCAAAATGCATTCTAAGAACTTTAAATCCCCTTTCAACTAAGGCAACCAACCCCATTTCTACCATGTGACTATTTCTACCACCCTCCAGGAGGCCCTCTTAATTTTTGCCACCAAATCAACATAAAATTGTCCATTCTCAAGTTATGAGAGATTGGATTATTTGTAGATGTGAATGTGGCAAAATCAAAGGAACAATGAAATTTAAATAGAAACTTCATGCTTTGGATTTTGTTTAGAATGGAGTTCAATTATTATCAACTCTTTGCTCTTTCAATTTGGGAGAGTGAGTGGATCTTAAGCATTTTCACTTCATTATGCATGTTAATTATGCATATTTGAGAAAAAAATTCATCTCATAGTCTCATACTTCTAAGAGATCAAACTCAAAACTATGACAACAATAGTATTGGTTACCTCACCAACTAAACCCAACAAAAGTGTTTATAGTTGAATAATAGGAACCATGCTCAAACCCTAATCCAAATTCACTTACAATAGGTGTTGTTATCTTATGTCTATAATGGCGTGTCGGGATCAACATTCAAGATATTTTTTGAGTTTTACCAGCTATTTTTCTCCAATTCCCATATTGAATTGTTTTTTCAACTACTGAGTCCTTTCTTTTTTCTCTATTTTTTACTCCAAATAAAAAAATGTATAGATTATTTCACCATTTCCCCCTGAATGTTTTCAAATTGCAACTACTTTTCTTCCAATTCCACCGGCTAACAATGAACTAACCGAAGATTCTCCCCCAACATGGACCAAGTTACGAAGGCCGGGGCGAACAAACCCCCTCACTCCCCCCCCCGCCCCTTGTCATTCCAGGGGTGCATGTAAAGAAAAAGATCTCCTTTTCTATGCTTGATAAATTTATCTCCTCCACCTCTCCTTGCTAATTTTGAGTCTCTGATTGCAAATATGAATTCCAAATTTTCAAATTTTATCATGTGCGGCAAATAAAAAATTTCAGCGTTTTCCCCTGGGGACGACGGAGCGAGGGGGTTGGTCCCCCCCCGGCCGCTAGGAAGGACACAGCACCCAATGCTACTGACTCTGGTTGGTAAAGTGGTTACTGACTAAGATTGACTCTTGCATTGTCCTGACTGCAGTTGCAGAGACATGCTCCATCAGTGGACTGCCATGTATTTGCAAATGGAGCCATGATTCTTACTGTATAATTGCAAATGTAATGAAAAATATTTATTTTGCTTTTTTTACCGTCGAGGGCTTGGTCCTCTGGTTCTGTGTACTTTTTCTCCGTATCAATGCAAATTGTCCATATGTTTCAAGGGAAAAAAAAATCTTGGTTTTTTTGCTTGGTTCAATTTATGATTTGTTTCTTCTTAGAGCATCATCAATGCATGATACAACGAAAGGGGTGTACATACACATATCATTAACCCTTAAAATTTTGAGTGATTCAAAATGGGTAGATCCATTTTTAGAGAATGGCCATTTGTGGACTTATAAATGTGAAGAATCGCTTGAACTTGGGCTCATTCTCAAGAGAATCAAGTAAGCTATTTAGATTTAGAAGAAAATTCATTATTGAATTTACAAAAATTTACAAAGCATGGGTAGTGTAGGGATTGTAGTATGGAGAAACTCTTGGCCAATGACATGGAGGCATGTGTTCATGGGTGGGCAGGGTTGCTTGGTGTTAGCAAAGATTGGGCCCAAACCTTGGAATGGGAGAGAGGCAAATGAAGACTTTTGACACACTTTTAGAAGCAATGCGTGGTAGACTATGTGAAGAACATCACGGGTAATCCACATTGAAAAACATCTAAAGAGGAAAAGTAATGGAGATGGACAATGATGATGCTTGGAATTTTAATGGGCTCCTTGCCTACAATGTTCATGGCCCTTTTTCAATGAGCCCGATAGTAGATTAAACTTGGAGTGGCATTGCCCTCCCCCTTTTTTTTAACTTCAATTTTTTTTCTCCTATTGTGTGTCTTTTCTTGTATTCTTTCATTCTTTTATATTTGATCTTGAATTTTGGCTCCAATTTTGTATCAAGTTTTTCGTTTATCTCATCATTTTCTAAAATTTAACAATGAAGTGGTCACTATTGCAAGACCATTTTTTCACTCATTTTTGGTCCTAAAAATACAAGACTTGTTTTCCATGCATGTAGAACTTAGTTATCTTGAGAATGAAAATGGGATGCTAGCTTTCTAAAATGTTATATGTCCAAAAGAACCAGTCAAAGCACAATTTTAGCTATGCCAAAACATTGATTTCTTTGAAGTACCTTTCACTTTAATTTACGTTATAATCTTGCAATCTATGACTTGGATTGAAACCAAATTTTGTAGGGATGATAAGAACTTGGCTTTCTACAAGATCCTAGGTTTAATTTTGCCTAAAAATGACTCATCTTACTTTCAACTTCAATTCTTTGTAACTTATAAAATCAAGATCCCAAACACCTTGAAAATGGTTTAAAATTTTAAGGGTTAACTTGCCATTGATGTGTGAAATTAGAAACTAACATTATTATCATTGGAATTGCATCACAAACCAAATCATATAAACTAGATACAAAATGTTCAAATTGGAAAATTAGAGGTCCAAAGTAGGTCTAGTTAGAAGCAAGCTAAAAGGCAACAATTATTGAAGCCATGTCAAACCATGCCAACCTATTACCATCCTCATTCACACTCTAGGTACTTTATAGACAACTCTTTGAGTGGTATTGATTATTCATAAATGTGAAATTTTCTCACAAAGTAAACTCTAATGGTATTACATTGTAAAAAATTCAATAAACTTTCATATTTGGCAATATAACAACGATTATTATGATAGGAAGTCATTTTTTTTTGTAGTTTAAACAACAATCTAGTAGAAAAACTACCTTATTGCAATAAAGTTGTATTCTAAAAAGTAAAAACATCATAATTATTCAAAAAAAACCCTTCACTAGTACACATTATTAAAGAATGATAAGAAAAGACCAACTAACTTTGTTGGGATGACTTGGTCTTCATAACAATGATTTGATTCATCAAGAGAACCTCACGAGGTTGTCTTGCCTCAAAATTTAGAAGATAGTCTATTTTGGATTTTTAGGATTCTCTATAATTTTCTTGTCGACTTAGGGCCATAGGCACATCACACTACCTTAAAGTAAACTTGGATTGGGTCCTTCTTGTTCTCCAATCACAATACACCAAATGTTGTAGCCATGGACCTTGATTACTGCACTAGTAGTGATAATTAGTGTTACTTACAATGATTGATTTTAAAATGCCATAAATTTTTATATGTAATGAATATTTTTACTAAGAAGATAGAAATCAATACTATTCAAAGTGAAGGATCTCTATTAATATAGTTGTTCATCACGTGTATGTAAAAATTTATACCATTTTAAAAACAATTAGTGTAGGTAACACTAGTTGTCATCATTAGTGTAGTGTAAAGCCTCCTTTAGTCAAGCCTATTATCATTTATTGAGAGTTGTGAAGGTGCATAAAATGATTTCTATTTACAACACTCACCTAACCTTACACATTTTATTTTTACTTTGATTGTATTGAATTTGACCAAACATGGAATTGAAGTGGGTCGAACTAAGATGGAATTAAGGTGGTTTCATAGGTGTGGCAATTTGTTTATAAATTGTGTTAGGTTAGTTTTCCTTCTATATTTCCAAGTTTGAGGCTTCTTGAAACTTTGGTTTAATTGTGTCATTGAGCTAGCGTAAGAGAATTTCAAGAAAGAATTTATATGTGAGAACCACACCATAGCTCTACGTATAGAGGTTCTATATTTCTATAGCAAAGAATTTGTATGAAACAATAACATTCATGTAGACCTCAATTTGCCCAAGCCTTGCAAACATGAGTATCGCGACTCCACCTTCCTATTTGGCCCTCTTTGTAATGCATTGTGTTTGGCTATAATTTCTTACTCTTTTAATCATATTGCCTTTATTTTATAGAGTATTGGAGCCCACCTTGCTATCCATCATTTATTTCAAAAAAATTCATTGTTGATTCCCTTTTCAATCTCATTTCCAACAAATGTGGAAGTGAAATTCATTTGCATTTTCAACTATGTTTCTATTGGGGGCGATGAGTGGTGGAGAACATTGATGTAATGCAAGGGAAATCCAAATGCAAATCATGTCAATCAATCAATCCCTCTAGAAGCATCCACATCCATGGTCCCAACTTGGACTTTGGATGTCCGTCCTAGGGCCCGTAGGGATCAAAGGCATCCATCAATGATCTTGTAGCAATAAAAAAATGAGAGGGCCCTTCAAAAATTAGCCAAGCCTTTCAACAATTGAAGGCATGCAAGTTGCTATGTGGAATTTAGAATTAGGCGAATGTGTCATACAACCAAAGATAACTGGCTCATAAATTAGCTCTCTTTTGGTTGGAGGGCATATGCTCTCACAAAGGAGACGTGGGGCAACACATGTCCAATTTTGGACCTCCATTGTGTACGATTAGAAAAAAATTGGAGCTTGCAGAGGACTATTTGATTTTTGGCAGTAGTGCAAATATACAATTATTATCACATACTAAAATTTAGTACTAAAGATATTTCATATATAAGTGATGAATATCCAAACTTAAAGATTTTTTTTTCAATTTAAGAAGAAATGGGAGACTATAATAATTTCTATTCATCAAATCTCACATCATTGCAATTGAAACAAACTTCATCTAACTTGAGATTGTATCAAATCATTGCAATTGTTGAGCCATAGACAAACTTCATCTAACTTGAGATTTTCATTGTGATTTTTTGAAACTTTTTTTGAAAATAGTAAAACACAACAACTTTTAGTTAATATAATTTTTTTTCCAATTGGTGTTTGAAAGCAAAAGTTATGCCACCCTAAGCCAAAAATGGGGGTTAGTAGGCAATACAAAAAAAATCACAAAAAATCAAAATAAAACTTTAGAAATGTTTCCCCAAATATTATATTTTTGTCTACATGTGAAACTTTGATTCATTCTATTTGGACTAATGATGAGAAAGTTATGAAAAATCTTATTTTTCAGGCAATCTAAGCATCTTCATGACAAAAGAAATAACTTACAGTATTCATTTTGGATTGCAATTTCCATAATTAAGAAAATAAAAATTTGATAAGGTTAAATTTTCTTGCTAGAACAATCTCACCATTGGGATTATTGTGTTTTAATTCCATCTTAGCTATTAATGATTTAGTTTTACATTCAATCTTGGACCTACTTTTGCTCAATATTTTTTGAAAGAATAAAAATCACATGTCTTTTTAAAAAAAGTAAATTCTTAGACTTTCAACTCAATTCTTCAACATAAAAAAAAAAGTTAAAAAAAAAGTCTGTAGTGCAATTTTTTTTTCCACAAATGGCAGTGAAAGTTATTTGAAATTGTAGGTCAACGTTCAAAAGAACTATTTTTCCAACTTTGAATGCTGATATCTTTCAATCTGTATGGTCAAACTCCATGAAATTTCTACCACGTGATCTGAGACAAATGAAGTACAAAATCCTACAGTTAGATTTTACAAATAACTTTTTTTTTCTACTTTCTTTGGTAAACGCAGCAGCAGTGACAATTTTGAATGGGTTTTTGACAGAAACTGAATGGCCTTGGGACCTTAGGGGTTTAAGAAGATAAATGAGGATGTTCAAACAAGGGAAGAACAAGCCTCCCAACAAACTCTGAAGGTCCTACCAAACTTCCTAAGGGCTGGTTCGCACCTGTTGTTAATTATAACTTTGGTGTCATTAGGGGGGGTTGGTTACACAGAATATCGCACCGAGCCTCTTTCGGGGGCAGGGCTGGGATGCGGGCAGATTGGGACAGACACTGACGGGACCCTAGTCACCCCACAACCTTCTTTTCATTTTGGTTTAAAACTGGTTTTTCCAATAAAGTAGAATAGAATAAATTAGTACAAGATTTCCATTAAGAAAATGGAACCAATGATGTGGATCTTGTGCCACTAATTCGCTTAAGCCCAATTGCCAACCTAGTGTGGACGTGGGTGTGGAGAAAGGCTTTTTATACTAGTGGAGTAGTGATGGGTGAAACAAACCATGTGGGATATGTGAATTAGGACAAAAAAGAGCTCCTCCACTCATGGTTAAGTGGAAACACAGGAATTGTGATAAAAGTCAAATTTCAGACCTCATTTAGACATAGTAAAATATATTTTTTCAAAAAACTTCAAACCAAAAGAAGTTGGGGAATCAAGTACAATTTTATCTCCAAAAATCCGTTTGAGATTTCAATACTCAAACTAAAAGTTATGAAGAAATTTCAAAGGAGGTGTTTGAAAATGTTCCCAAAAATGTCCCTTCCACCCTAACCCCACACCACCTCCTCTAGAATTTGTTTAGAACTCTTACATGAGGAGTCAAAATCTCAAGCAGATTTTAGGAGACAAATGTTAGCTTGATTCTCCCACTTCTTCTAGTTCAATTTGTTTTTAAGGAAGCCATAATACTATGTCCAAATGAAGTCTAAATTTCAACTTTGAACACAATTCTTGTTTTTCTAGTTACATCTCAATTTCTTAAGAACATTTAATCAATATTTCTGGCAACATAGCAATTTTGGGCAACTCACTACATATGATGTTTTTTTTGTTTTCTTTTGTTTTAAATTTTCACACTACATGTGCCCAAGGAGTAGCTTCAAGGCCCAAACAATTTCGTAACTTCTGATTACATAGTTAAAAAGTTATTGCATGATATGTGATTTTCTTTGGACTTTGGGTAGCCCGGGAAGCTTGGAAAACTTCTTTAAAAATGACTTTTTAAAAAAATAAAAAATTTGGAATTGGTTTATTAGATTTTACCTAAGTGGTAAGCTTTGACTCATTCCATTTTGATCAATGAGTCAAAAATTATGAAGAGTTTTAGTTTGGGGTAGTTTGCCACTAGTTATAGAATGTGTACATTACAAAAAAAATTTGAAATCCTTTAATTAATTCAATTTTTAATATTTTTAAAGAAAATAAATAGAGTAGTTGTAGATTGTTTATTAAAACATTTTGACCATTGGGATTGGAATTTTTCAATTCCATAAATAAATTGTTAGCAATCTAGTATTTTGGCTCATTTTCTATTTCTTTCTACTAACTATTTTTTGTACATGTTGTAGAATTCCAAAGGATTTGAAAATTTTCTAGCATGTAACCAACTTGAAAAGAAAAATTAATTAAAGGAGTTACAACCATTTGAGACATTTTTTTTATACAAATATTGCCTTTTGAAGTGCAGCTGCCCGGATTTTTGCAGTGGTGAAAAAAGGATTTTTGTAACTTCAAACACTAATATCTTGCAATCTACTTAGTGAAAATTTCTGAAATTTTTCCCACATCTTTTCAAATTAGTCTAGTAAAAGATTCTATGGTTACATTTGTCCAAAATTCTATTTTTTTTCTAAAATTTGGTGGTTGTCTTAGAAATGACAGTTTTAGAGTTGTTTTGGTGAAAACATAGTCAAAACCCTGTAGGGGTTAAGGTTGTCTCAGCAATGTCACAAGTTATTTTGAATCAATGTTGTGAGTCAAAGGTATTGTTTCAATAATTCAAATATGCTAGTGTAGGAATATTGAATCAACAATTATTTGAAGGTATTGTTTCAACATTTTCAATGTGGTGGTGTAGAATATTGAATCAACAATTATTCATGGTTGAATTTTTGGAAATCATATTCTACAAGGGGTTCTCAAGACTTCAAAATCAAAAAAGTATTCACTTCACTGTGTGCTTGTAACTGCTTGTTCTATTTTAATCGATTCATGCTTTCAAATTTGAAATGTTAGTTCAAGAATGTTGTCAAGTTTTCATTTTCTGCAATAAAATTGCTCTCAACTTTTGTAACAGAGAGCTCTCTAGGGTTTTAATGGGGGAATGACACCCTTCTATAATTCATACCTTTCAATCCATATTGATATTCTACATCAAACTTTTAGTTTGAGTATTGAAATCTCAAACGGATTTTTGGAGATAAAATTGTACTTGATTCCCCAACTTCTTTTGGTTTGAAGTTTTTTGAAAAAATATATTTTACTATGTCTAAATGAGGTCTGAAATTTGACTTTTATCACAATTCCTGCGTTTCCACTTAACCATGAGTGGAGGAGCTCTTTTTTGTCCTAATTCACATATCCCACATGGTTTGTTTCACCCATCACTACTCCACTAGTATAAAAAGCCTTTCTCCACACCCACGTCCACACTAGGTTGGCAATTGGGCTTAAGCGAATTAGTGGCACAAGATCCACATCATTGGTTCCATTTTCTTAATGGAAATCTTGTACTAATTTATTCTATTCTACTTTATTGGAAAAACCAGTTTTAAACCAAAATGAAAAGAAGGTTGTGGGGTGACTAGGGTCCCGTCAGTGTCTGTCCCAATCTGCCCGCATCCCAGCCCTGCCCCCGAAAGAGGCTCGGTGCGATATTCTGTGTAACCAACCCCCCCTAATGACACCAAAGTTATAATTAACAACAGGTGCGAACCAGCCCTAATCAAGGTCTCCCATAAATCCATCACATGTGTAAGCTCACTTATTAAGGTAGGAGGTCCTTAAATGGTGCAGGCTCTATAACGGTGCCCTAAGTGAAATGTACATCATATGTACATGTTACTTTTTCATAGCCTTCAGTAGTGTACAAACTATGTACATTTTAGCTAGGGCACCATTTTAGAGCCCTATGGCAGTTCAGCTTCAACATTTTACAACTAATTCTACAAAGCTCAGAAAAATATGAAACCACTTGGGGTAGATGTTAATCCAACTTATCTTTCAAAGAAAATTCACTAATAAATATTTCAGTTTGTTTCACATCCTCAAAAGACAGTTCCAGCCCTTAAATGCTCCATTTTAAGACCTCCTACCTTAATCCCTGTCTGGCTCCCCCCTCAAACCAGAGGATCTACACTACATGTTGACTTTTAGGGACTCGTCACTTTAGTAGTTAGCCACCCTCTGTGAAAACGGAGCTCTTCTCCATACCCAACCTGCAGGTGTGGCCCAGGTGCACGTCGACTATCAGGCACAGTACTAATGTGTCCACTTTTTGAGTCTTTTCGAGCCTCCTCGCATACGTGTGCGACAATGACATTGGATGTAATGATGTAACTCCCGATCAACCACCACCGGCGGTACAATACTTTTCCGAAATTCCCAATGCAATCAGGTTCATCACATCCTTCACTGTGAAACTGTGCTCACAATTTCACATACAACACACACAACACCATCCCAAGTCAAATGCTCGGAATCCCACCAAACTACATGGTACATTTTTTATATGTAGGGCTCCAAATAGTCAATGATTTCACATACGCAAACAACACCAAAGTGATGCTTGGAATCCCACATCGAGACACATGGCTGATTTTTTATGGATAGGGCTCCCACGTAGTCAATAATTTTCAAATACACAAATAACACGAAAGTAATCATGCTCGGAATCCCACCAAACCACAAGGCATGTTTCAATGCCCTAGGGCTCCATGTAGTCAATAATTTCACATACACAAAGTAATGCTCGGGATCCCACCAAAACACATGGCACATTTTGACTCCCACGTAGTGAATTTCAACACCAAATGCTTGGAATCTCAACAAACCACTTTGCATGCTTTGGATGCCTTACTAGGGCAACAAACCACTTTGCATGCTTCGGATGCCTTACTAGGGCTCCACGTAGTGCCCCCAAGCTCAAAGCTACCCTCGTCTCCCCCCCACGAGTTTTTTGATCTCACTCTTTTTATTTCCAACTTGGCCCTTTCCACCTACTTACCCTTTCCATGACACGTCACCAAGGGCAAAGGGAGCTGAGTTGGCAAACCCAGACCCCTCTAGCTTCCAGGGGGTAGATGTACATAAAAACCACAACTGCCATTGTAGTTTTTCATACGAATGGACTCCTGAAGCGCCTTCCCTGCAATGAGAAGCTCTCTCTCCCTGGCACTGTTAAATAGTGCATGAGTCATCAGTGGTGACCATCAATTAATGAGCCCAGCTGCTCACAGACACAGCCAGCCATTTGAATGCTCGCTCCCATTGCCGGATGTTGTATTGGAGCCACCGGCCTTTCCCAATTCTGATCTCCATTTTGCAGCTGATGAGAGGTTGCTAGGAGCCTCGTAAATCCAGTCTCAGTGTCACCCTGGCCGAAGTTAGTGACTGCTTGTGCTTCTAGCTCCGAGCTGATCACTCCTCCCTCTCCGCAGTTGTCTGAGAGGAAAATAAGTTGTCATTCTTCGTGTGTTCGCTGGACGTGTAGTTTTCGTAAGGTTTGTGTCTCTAGCTCTTGGTGAAGGTTCGAGTGGAGGAGGAATAGATCTGAGTTCGTGGATGTGTTGGTGGACGGAGGACATGACAGCTGCTGGGAGCTCATCGCGACATGGAACGGGTCAGAGTTAGGCACTTGAGTGAGTGAGTGAGTGAGTGAGTTGAGTGGGTGACGGAGGAGCAAGCGAAGCTCGCGAGCTGCCCAGCTTTGTTATTTTTCAGTAGCAGAATGTTTGGAGAGATGGGTGTAATCGGAGGTGAGGGCGTGTGAGCTGAGTTCCTCAGCTGGAAGCTTGCTAAAGTGACTGTCGCCGTTGAGGCGTTTTGTGGAGCTGGCATTTTGGGTTTAGGTGAAGTTGGTAGGAAGACTGGCGAGTTTCACACCTGGGCACGCTCATTGGTGCTGAGAGTGGAGTGGACGACTTGGACTGATGAGGATTTGCGAGCATTGATCTACCGACTGTAGTTAGTTAAGCGAGATTTTAGCATTAGCGTGGTTGCTCTTGGCAGCATCTTGAAGCGACGTGGCGACCATGGCGACCATGGCGAAATGCAGTTCGGAGAATTTCACGCAGGCGGCCTTCCATGGCCATCCGCGAGGGGCCACGACGCTGGGCCAGCTGACGCTGGATTTTTCCGTGACGGCGCAAGTGTTGGTGACGCTGGTGGTTTCTTTCCTGGCGTGGCATGTGCTGAAGTATGGGCGCGTCAAGGGCCCCATCGTTTGGCCCATTTTCGGGACCATGCCTCAGTTTCTGTGGAACCTGCCGCGCATGCACGACTGGACGACGGACATGCTGGTGAAGCACAACGGCACTTACACTTCCATTGCGCCCAAGTGCACCTGCTTGACGGCCGTGGCCACCTGCAGGTAAGTATGGACGCTGGCTAGCTGTGGTGCTGCAATTCAATAGACTTTGATTCGCTGTCCATGTAATCTAAATATGATACGAATTTTCGAATTTTTGTAGATTGATTTTCAGACTTCTCGATCCCCACTTATTCTCATTCCTTTTATCTCCACAATTTCAGCTCCTCGTCTAGGTGGGAGCATTTGACGATTTTGGCATGGCGGGTTTCACACTAGATCAGTGATTGCCTACCGAGGTCTCTGAACAGGATATTTGAATCCATTTCAGCTGCAGTAGGTAGTTGATCGTTTTCAGTTCAGTCCCGTTCAGGTCATTAATGAGTATTTATGATTCCAGGGACACTTGATAGTGCGAATTGATTATGGACATGGATAAGTACGCTCCAGTTAAATACTGTTTTACGGTTCAATACGAGGGGGAAATTGAATCTAGTGGAATCGTACAATCTTGCTTGCCTAAGAGCTTGCAGCTGAGCTGCATACAATCTTCTCGTACGCAGGCAAAATCTGGTCATTTACGGGTTTCCAATTAGGTTTGTGAAAGAGATCTAGGGACTATTTGCTAGAAACTTTCGTCATTCGTTTCTGGAGGGGATTCTTTCGTACAGTTCGAATGCAGTAATGTTGGTACTAATTAAGAGCCGGTGCATGTTGTAGTATGCGTTTGGTTTCGCTAAGATGAAGGAAATGAAGCTTATGATAATGAAACTGGAATTAGTAGATTAATTACCTTAAGATATTAACTAGCTGAAGCTGGTATGAATTAGTGTCGTGTGCTGTCAAATAGCTAGGACTTACCGCTAAACTCATTCTATTAAGATTTAAAATTGCGTAAGAGGGAATTTGCAGTGCGCGGCTGAGAAGTTCGACATTCTTACGATTCGGGATTAATGGATGATTGTCGGTGAAATCCACAGGCCTGAGAACTTGGAGTATGTCTTGAAGACGAACTTCGTGAACTACCCAAAGGGGAGGCACTTCACCTACCCGTCGCACGACCTGCTGGGCCAAGGGATTTTCAACACGGACCACGACTTATGGAAGATGCAGCGCAAGACGGCGAGCCTGGAATTCAGCACTCGCACTCTGCGGGATCTCATGGTGAGGTCCAACAGGAGCTCGGTGCAGGAGCGGCTCTTGCCAGTCCTTCATGAATTCACCAAATCCAGGTACTCACTCGATCATTAGACTCCAGAAGACTTTCCTGAATGAGTCAGTTTCATAGGTCTGCGTCATGTCGAGCAAGAAAGAAACGAGGCAGGGAGCTTCTTCCCTGCCAATTGATTTTTTTTCTAGTTTTTTCTGAGAATGGATTCTTCGATCGAGTCAGAGGCGAACAATCATATGCTAGCTGCCTGCCGTACGAACACACTCTCCGATGAAATTTATTGTGCAGTCATACCTGATGACTCGCGACACGCACCAGTTGATATCTGCAATTTCACAAATTAAGTCTGAAACCCTAGCAAATGTGGAATGTTGCGTGCACGCAGAGCTCCGATCGACTTCCAGGATCTGTTTTTGCGCTACACGTTCGACAACATTTGCATGGTCGGCTTCGGCGTGGACCCGGGCTGCCTGGTGCCGGGACTGCCCGCCGTGCCGTTCGCGCAGGCCTTCGACCTGGCCACGGAGGGCACGCTCACGCGCATGGTGGTGCCCGAAATCTTCTGGCGCGCGCAGCGGGCGATGGGCTGGGGCATGGAAGGGCGACTCGCGCAGGCTATCGGAGTGATCGACCGCTTCGCCGCGGACGTCATCACGGAGCGTCGCAAGGAGCTCGCACAGCTGAAGCTTCAGCAAGCCAAGGCGACAGACTTCCCGGGCGACCTGCTGTCGCGCTTCATGCAGGGCGCGGACCACACGGGCCAGCCGTACACGGACAAGTTTTTGCGCGACGTGACCACTAACTTCATCCTGGCGGGGCGCGACACCACGGCCATCGCGCTGTCGTGGTTCTTCTTCCTCATCACGCAGCACCCCGCCGTGGAGGAGCGCATCCTGCGCGAGATCGAGGCCACGCTGGCGCTGCGCGAGATCGATGGTGGTGCCGACGGGCAGCAGCAGCCGTCGGCGTCGTCGCTGAGCTTCGAGGAGCTGAAGCAGCTGGACTACCTGCACGCAGCGCTGTCTGAGTCGATGCGTCTGTACCCTTCGGTGCCCATCGACAACAAGGACGTGACAGCGGACGACGTGTTGCCCGACGGCACAGTGGTGCGCAAGGGCGCGCGCCTCATGTACTGCATCTACTCGATGGGCCGCATGGAGAACATTTGGGGCAAGGACTGCCTGGAGTACCGTCCCGAGCGCTGGCTGCGCAACGGCTCCTTCACGCCCGAGTCGCCGTTCAAGTACGCGGTGTTCAACGCCGGTCCGCGCTTGTGCCTGGGCAAGGAGTTGGCGTACCTCCAGATGAAGTCCGTGGCCAGCGCCGTGCTGCGCCACTTCCACGTGAAGCTGGTTCCCGGCCACCCCGTCGAATACAAGCTGTCTCTGACGCTGTTCATGAAGCACGGTCTGCGAGTCACCCTGCACCCACGGCACCCACAAACGCAGCAGACCTCCTTGCCACAACCGACCATAGCCGATCCCTAATTGCAGACTATCAAACTTCGCTCGCAGGCAACCCTAATCATTCATGTTTTCCGTTCAGGAATTTGGATGGGATTATGGGTACTTGGGTTGGGGGAACTACGTGCTACCCTTTCTACTCGATCAGCCGGGAGTTAGCTTGGATCGATTGACGGGGGCCGGGGGATGAATTTGATCGATACCAGATATATTTGGCAGAAGATGAGTCGATTAGAAACTAAGTGGTAATTCATCGATTACTTACACACAGCCACTCCAAGCTGAAATTGCTGTTCCGGGTGCTGCATATACGAGGCTTCAAGTGTAAATTTAATGACACCTTAAGGTTGAGAAGGCAGGGGCGGTAAAGTACGTTCCCGTCTTGATCGAGCCATCGACGAGGTACATGAGTTGGATTGAATTAGAGATTAAATTTTACAGGGAGGGAAAGGGTAAGTTAGTGAGCGAGCGAGCCATCCAATGTATGCATGCAAGCCGGACTTGAATAAGAAGGCACGCAGCCCCATCAGTTAGATAGCGTTGGTGCCTGCCCATTCAAGCAGACGTGGGCAGGGCACGGGCAGTAGCAGCAGCAGCAGCAACAAATCAGTGCTTGCATGCCATTAATTACTTACTTAGTCCTTGACTTAGAGGCACTCCGATCCACATATGATATTGATTAGAATTTATTCTTCCACGCTGAGATAATAAACCGTCTGTCTGTGTACAGTACAATACATGGGATTGCTACTGCGGATCTGAGTCGTCCAGGAGCCTTGCGAGTGACTTGTGAGTGAGTGGGTGGGTTTGGGATTTTGTATATAACTTAGACTACATCTGACCGAGGGCGCTTGAGTTGTGATGAAGTGCCTGGAATGAAGTCTTTGTCAGGCTGAAAATAACTTTAGTTGGTGTAGTTAGTGTGACTACCTGTGTACGATTGTATCAATATTCGCAAGTTGCACAGGTGTTGGTGTGTTTTGATGGCAATGCAAGGATGTGATCGTATTCTCTGTGTCGATCCGAGCATACGTGATGTCTCGTCGGCTGGACTGAGTTGGCGAGCGGCGAAATTGGAGAACTTCATAAATTGTGTATTTATACGATCAGTTCAAGGTTCGAAGCATGGAGATTATGTGTCAATTGGGACTGGAAGTGTTTCGAGAAGCCTGGTAGCAGCTTTCCTTTAGATATGCACAACTGCATGAATTTTCCCCATTAATTTGTTGGTTGAATCTGTTGCCAATGCGTGAGTGATTTCATGTACTGTACGTAAGAAATACTTTGCCACCCTGTTGGTTTCCGGGCAGGTGAGAAGGACTTGGGTAGTGAGGGGCTGAGATGCGTGCAGACAGAGGCGTAATGTACAGAGCTAGGTTCCGCCTTGGATTTGTACTGGAACCAGGAAGAACTGACTATTGGCAAATTTCTGCAAATTGTGGGTTGGTTCTGAACATCTGATAGACAACTGCAAAGATGCAAAAGCAGACGAAAGATGCAAATCAGTCACAGATGACTGAGTGCGTTACCAATGGATTTTAAAATTTGTCATCAGACTATGAACGCAATGAAGTTTGCCTGTTATCAATTAGATTCCAAATTCCCATGCGAACATGGTGCCATCTCTTGTGGTCTACGGAAGCATTGTGGAAATTTTGCAACAATGCTGACACCTTCAGTCAAACTAGTGAGAATCCAAAGGCATCCTCTTGAGGGGCTGTGATGACAAATATTTTTCAAGTGTAGTGTGGAACTTTAGAAGCAGCAAAGAGAGTAGGTTATAACCACCTTGGATATACCAGTGGTTGATGTGAACTACGTTTATTTTTCACCCACTGCTATTGAATACCTACAGTAAGTGGCATCAATGTGTTCAAGGAGTCATCTGACTTGTAATATAAGAATTTGACAATGAATGAAGACAAACATTGAAACTGATGGTGAGTGAAAGAGTTGTCTACTTCTGCAATAAAGAACACAAGCATTGAAACAAAGCAAGTAAATAATACTACCTCCCGTTTGGAAATGGTGTATTCATTCTCACTCGTGATTGCATTTTTTTTCCAACTATTCTTAGTTTAAAGATTTTGAAAAAAGTTATTTTATTATGCCTAAATGAGGTCTGAAATTTTACTTCAAACACACTTTCTACTTTTCACTTAACTATGAGTGATTGAACTCCTTACTAATTCTAATTTACATGTCCCACATGGGTTGTTCTACCTCCTACCACCCCATACGTATATAAAAAGCTTCTCTAATCAAACGAAAATCAATCCAAGTTAGAGATGCCTTCCAAACCATGTAAAGTGGATGTTGGATTCATTGTTCTCAATGAATTAAAAGTCAAATTTTTCCAATTTGGTTGATAAGCAACTAGACTACTTCACATTGTATACCGCACTAGGGGCCCCTTGGCTTGTTTGCTGTAGGGCACAGGAAGAGCAGTGACGCCCTGGTCTACAAAACCACACGCCCAAATATGCATTTGGTGGCCCCTTTTGACATGTAGATTTTTTTGTATTGTAAACCGTAGGCCAGTTTGGGCTGCTAACATCCTAAAGGGGTTAAAAGGCACCATGTTGAATGGGCTTGCCGCAACAACTACCGTACCTACCCACATTCATGACCAGACCTGTTCCCAAACTGCAACTAAATGTGGGCTCTTACCCGCACTCAAGACAAGGCAACCACCCAAGGTACCTAAGTTGCCTGGTTTCGAGAGACGGGCGGACCGACTGACCAACCTGCTGCCAACATGGTGCTGTTGCTGTTGATGGCAGACAGTCGGTGTGCGCGCATGATTTCTACATCCATTTGATGCAAACTTTGGCAACACTGTTTTCACATTGTGCAGTTTCATGGGGTCCTAACTTAAAACTATTTCTTAGTTTTCAGGAGTGCCAGGGCAAACAGATAAGATGTTGTCGAGATTCATTCATTGATGAATAGGAGCAGACAAATAAGTAACACTGAATATTAAGGTTAGGTAGTATGCACTAAAAGCAATCATTTAAGGGTTGGTCCACCTTTTTCATAGGCTTCTGTGGACAGAGTTCTTTTTTAGATCATTTTTCAGAGAAAGAAAAATAATTGTGGAACCTAACACAAGTGGTTTTGTATTTTTCTAAGCATTTTTGAATTACTTATGAATTTTTAAAGATTCGGGGCATACTGGCACCTAGTTGTGACCATAGGTCTCCCCCATATCTGTCCACTTGCAGCTTGTAAAGAGATGTGCAGAAATCAAAGACAATGATTGGCTCTTGCAATAGAAAAACAATTTTTTCTCAATGCATTCAATTGCTAAAGTGGTCCATTTAAGGATCACCCCATCTCCATTTTCCACCTAAAAATAGGGGTGATTTGAAGAAGATGGGCACTTTTAGAGTAGACTAAGGTAGTATGCTCTAAAAGCAACCATGCTCTAAGGTAACTCTGCCTATGAGAAGCAAAATGACTAATTTTGGCCAAAACTTTGGCCAAAGGACTTTTTTGAAGAATTGATGGCATCACATTTTGATGTCAATATGAACTTCAACACACTTGACATCATATGATAATACAATACTATTCCAATTCACTACCACTTGCTAACATAGAAGTGATTGGTGAAACTTTTGTTTGTTTGTATCTTTCCAACTTTAACAAATGTCTTCTATTTTTGCCAATTTTGCCAACTTTGCCAACTTTTCACTTGTAAGGTAGAGTACCCTTTTGTGATAACTTAAGCATTTTAGCATGTAGGAATGGGAAATCATTGAGAAATTGAGCTTAATGTGTGCAAGCTTAAGGTTGAGGAAGAATGAAAAAAAAAAAAAAAAAAAATTTCCCAAGAATGAATATTTTATTCAATATAAATATGGATTTTTTAGTTGGACCCATTCTAGTTGGACCCATCTATTTTGGTTAGCTTTGGCACTTCTCCCTAAGCAAGGAGGGAAGAGAGATGACTGGATGAGAAGGTAGAAATAGAGAATCTTTTTCTAAGAATAGTGCATGCAACTATTGTCCACAACAGATCTCCCTATGAAGCTAAGATATGGGGCTGTCCAAAATGGGTACTTCTATCTTAATTGTGATTAATTGCCAAGTAAAAATTGGCAAACTTTTTTGATATGACTTTAGAAAGAAGTCTACAATTCAAGGAGTGACTTTTGTCATGAAGAAAAAAATCTCTATTTACTTTGCAACATCTTTTTGTACAAATTGCTCCCAATATTGAAAAATGAAATTTAGCTTCAAATTGGGCCTATTCTATACCTTTACAAAGATAATGTAGAGAAAATTTTCATAGTATATCATACATCCAATTTAGATATACTTTTGCTTTAACCCCTAAAGTCCCATTGTCCCCTCAGGGGACAATTTGGAATTTGGGCAGGTTCCTATGGGCTGAAATTTTACCCAAATCTTTTGAAACTTTTTTTGAAGATAGAAAATCTGATAAGCTTTGTGGGAATATAATTTTTATTTCAATCGGTGCCTGGAAGCAAAAGTTATACCACAAAAAGGCTGAAACTGAACTCGGCGGGCAGCACAAAAAATATTGCAAAAATTCAAAATAAATTCAAAAAAAATAAATTCTCAAAGATAATGTTTTTGTCTACATCTAAAGCTTTGATTCATTCCACTTTGATTAGTGATGTGAAAGTTATGAACAATCTTATTTTTCGGGCAATCTAAGCATCTTTTTGGAAAAAAAACTTGTAGGATTCATCTCAAAATGAAATTTTCAAATTTTTTCATATTTTTTTTTTGGAAAGGTTAAATTTTCTTGTTAGAACAATCTCACCATTGGGAT
This sequence comes from Rhytidiadelphus loreus, assembly GCA_947034895.1. Classification (NCBI taxonomy): domain Eukaryota; kingdom Viridiplantae; phylum Streptophyta; class Bryopsida; order Hypnales; family Hylocomiaceae; genus Rhytidiadelphus; species Rhytidiadelphus loreus. The sequence continues at coordinate 33,624,411 of OX344761.1, forward strand.
TATTGTATTTCAATCCCATCTAAGAGCTATTATCAATTTAGTTTTTCTTTCAATCTTGGACCTACTTCTATTTGACAATTTTTTGAAGTATGAAAATCAAGTTTTTATTTTTTGAAATTTTTTTCCTAGACTCCCAACTCAATTCTTCAACACAATAAATTTTAAATTAAAACTCTACAATGTAATTTTTTCCCACAAATAGAGATCAAAGTCATCTAAAATTGCAGTCCAGTGTTCAAAAACACTTGTTTTTTCAACTTTGAATGCTCATATCTTTGAATCTGTACGGTCAAACTTCATGAAATTTTTAGCACACGATCTAAAACAAGTAAAGTTTAAGATCCTACCATTCATTTCCAAAAAAAGTATTTTTTTTTTTGACTAACGCAGTAGAAATGGCAGTTTTGAGTGGTTTTTGACAGAAAAATGGCCTTGGGACTTTAGGGGTTAAGGTATCAAAAAGTGAATCCCTTGACAATCTAATATTGCAATGTTCACTCTACAAGAGAATTCACCCAAAAAAAGATGGAAGGGTATTTTTCAATATTTTTAAATGCACATATGGTAAATAAGAAAATCACTATTTTTATTTTTATTCTTGTATAGAAGGTATATATCTAAAATGGAAATATATACCCTCAAAAGCTAGATTCTAGATTCTTGAATTTGGATACTCAAAAGTCTTAAGATCATGAAATCTTAATCCCTTTAGTCCCAAAGCCTTTTTCATCAAAAACTGTTCAAAACTACCATTTCTAGTGCAAAGAGTAAAAAATTTAGTTTAATTTATTTTTGCACATCTAATTGTAGGATCGTGCAATATACTAGTATGAAAATGTGTAGGAAAAAAATTCATGAACTTTAACAATATAGATTGTACATTCAAAGTGAAGAAAACATGATTTTGGTCAATGTGGCAAATTACTCAATGTCTCGGGGTGTGTGTCATTTAGAGTGTCCATTAGAAACCACGTGCAAACAAAACTTTGGACCCCTTGTATACTTTTTGAATTTTAAATAAAACAAAATTAAAAAAAATATGAATAGATTTTCTTACTTTGAAAGTTTATGTTTTGAATTATTGATATTTTTATTTGTTGATAATAATTAGTTACAAATTTTTGAAGTAAAAAGATACACTGTAGAACTGAAAAATAACTTTCACACCCCTATATTATATAAGAAAAAATTGTCTAAAAAATGAACAAAAAATTCCTAAAAATAACTCATTATTGAAGCTCATTTTGAGTTGAATATTAACTCAATGGTCATCTAAATGTGTCCTCTATAATTATTTGAGTTGAAAAACATGCCATTTAGTTCATTTTCAACCTCTTCTAGAAATCATTTCATATTTTATTTGAGTTGGAAATTTTGGCAATAGAAAGCTATAGTCATTATTAAACAATGCTCAAAATTTTAGGTTGAAATTATAGTTTATTAGAAACCACTTGTTTGCACATGGTTTGTTATAGTAGAACTAAGTGCACCCTCCGAGCTCAATGTTAAACTCTAAATCTTCTTAACTAAATTATTTTGGGTTTCATCTATTGAATTAAAAGAAATTATCATGAAGAATTGAGTTGAGAGTCTAGGAAAAAAAATTCAAAAAACACATACTTGATTTCATTCTTTAAAAATTTGTTAAGTAGAATTAGGTAAGACATAGAGATAAAAAAAACTAAATCATTTATAGCTTTCAAAAGGAATTAAAACACACTAATCCAATGGTGAATTTTTCTAACAATCAAACTTAATCCTCTAGAACTTATTTTTGTGGAAAAATGTGAAAATTGAGCTCAAAAACAAATCCAATATATTATTTTTTCAAAAAGGTCCTTTGATTGCTTGCAAAACAAGATGTTCAATCACTTTCTCATCACTTGTCTAAATGGAACAAACCAAAGTTTTTCATGTAGATAAAATATAATCCATGAGTAATAAAAATTCTTATTTCAAGTTTTCATGGATTCCTTTTCTTACCCAATAAGTTGAAATGTGTGCTTAGGATGGCATAACTTTTGCTCTTGATCATTGATTAACCCCTAAAGTCCCATTGTCCCCTCAGGGGACAATTTGGAATTGGGGCACGTTCCTATGGGCTGAAATTTTACCCTAATTTTTTGAATTTTTTTTTCAAGATAAAAAAGCTGATAAGCTACGTGGGGATATAATATTTATTTCAATTGGTGCCCGGAAGCAAAAGTTATACCACAAAAAGCCTAGAACTGAACTCAGCGGGCAACACAAAAAATATTCCAAATTTTTTTTTTTTTAAACTTAAAAAAAATTTCCTCAAAGATTATGTTTTTGTCTACATCTGAAGCTTTGATTCATTCCATTTTGATTAGTGATGTGAAGGTTATGAACAATCTTATTTTGGGGGCAATCTAAGCATCTTTTTGAAAAATAACTTATAGGATTCAATTCACAATGCAATTTTCAAATTTTTTCATATTTTTTTTTTGAAAAGGTTATGTTTGCTTGCTAGAACAATCTCACCATTGGGATTATTTTATTTCAATCCCATCTAAGAGCTATTAACAATTTAGTTTTTCTTTCAATCTTGGACCTACTTCTACTTGACAATTTTTTGAATTATAAAAATCAAGTTTTTATTTTTTGAATTTCTTTTCCTAGGCTCCCAACTCAATTCTTCAACACAATAAATTTTAAATTTGAATTCTATAGTGCACTTTTTTTCCACAAATAGAGATCAAAGTCATCTAAAATTGCAGTCTAGTGTTTATATAAACTTGTTTTTTCAACTTTGAATGCTCATATCTCTCAATTTGTACAGTCAAACTTCATGAATTTCTTACTACATAATCTCAAACAAGTAAAGTTCAAGATCCTACAATTTAGTTCCAAAAAAAATATTTCTTTTGTTTTTTTAGACAAACGCAGTAGAAATGGCAGTTTTGAGTGGTTTTTGACAGAAAAATGGCCTTGGGACCTTAGGGGTTAAAATAAAAGTTACATTCCTACAAAAAATGCATTTTTCTATCATAGAAAAATAAACAAGTAAATTGCACCAAAAATTGAGATAATAGAAACATGCCTAAACTTTCATTTGTCCCTTGAAGAAACAAGAGTACTCTAAGGTGTGACAAATCAGAGAAATTGTAGTTAAAAGTAAAAATTCAATTCACAAATTGAGAAAAAAAAACCCACTATAATTAGCTTACAATTTAATCCCTAAATGTCTAATCCTTCTCCCAAATTTGCAATTTGAAACAAATCATCATAAAGAACTATTTGAAAGAATATTTTGGAATTCATATACAAATAAAAGTTGTTGATTTTGAATTTTAGATTCGATGTGTATGATTAGATTCACTAATGCTATCACCAATATTCTTTTATAAATTTTGAAAGAGAAATTCCAAAATTCCTTCTAAATTTGATTACAAGCAAAATATTATCATTTTTTGAGTAAAATTTGTTGGAATGCATTTGAAATGAGGTTCTTTTGACATGGTATTTTTTTGAAATTTTTGTGCTCTTTTAAATCTATGATCTCATTTTTGCAAATCCAGTTTTGAACTAGAGTCAATGCGATTTGGGCTTCATCAACTACTTTACATTCTTCCACATTTGTAATTTTAGAAAAATATGTACTCTAGTGACACCAAATCCAACCATTAGATAGAACAACAACTTGATAAAGTATCTCCACAAATTAGGATCACTTTCATCCGAGCATAATGAAAAAGAACCAAGAATTTCAATCTATTCATTGTCTAGAAATCCTAAAGTTCCAAGGCCATTTTTCTGCCATAACCACTGAAAACTACCACTTCTGCTACATTCACCTATGAAATAAAAAAAATTAAATTTTTTTAGAATCTAACCGTAGGATCTTATTCTACACTTGTCTTAGATCACGTGATAAAGTTTTTGTGATGTTTGACCTTATAGATTGAAAGATATTAGCATTCAAAGTAGAAGAAAAAAATTATGACTGCCTGCAAAACAAGAGACTCCATAACTTTCACATCACTAATCCAAATGTAATAAATCAAAGCTTCCTATTTAGAAGAAAATATAATCTACAAGAACAAAAATATTAAAAAATTTATTTCAATTTTTTGTGGATTTTTTTTGCCGCCCAGTCTCCCCCATTTTGAAGTTATTGTCGCATAACTTTTGTTCCCGAGAACCAATTGAAATAAAAAGAATTATATTCCCCAAAAGCTCATAAGTTTATCTAACTTATGAGAAAGTTTCAAAAAGTTTCAGTAAAAATTGAGATCATAGGAACCCACCCCAAATCCATTTTGTCCTCCATATGGACAATGAGACTTTAGGGGTTAAAAGATATGACTCAAGATTGTTGAACTTGTAGAGTATGACTCCAAAATAGTGCAAGTAATTTTGTAGTTACCAATTTACTATGTATTGGAGTTGTTCTTGTTTACTTTGTCTTGTACAAGAGAGACAAATAATTCTTTTTGTGTCTTTATGAATCTAAATAATAGATAGTTACTTGTTGTAGAATTTCAATACTATGACATTGAAGTGAGGGCACAGATTTTGAGATTCCTTCAATTCAACTTTGAGCTCATATAACTTGCATACAATATTCAAAAATCACTTTCTTGGAAGTTTCCCTAAAAAATTTCTTAACCCCTAAAGGACCGAATGATCATTGAACATATGCATGTAATCTCGGGTAGGTGTGTATGAAGTCAAATTTGGTCGGATGTTCACAAAATTTTGATACAAGGTCTAAACATGCATGTACCCCCTTAGTAGGAATTTAATTAATTTTTTGATCAAGTGCCAAGATAAAAAATTATGCTACCTTGAACTTCTCTAATAGCTTAGGCAACTTTGGATAGTTTTTGCAAAACTCCTCTTTTACTTTTGAAATTTGGTAAGTATCTAACTTACCCCCTAAAGGACCAAACATTGTTTTTTGGCAACATAGCGATTTTGGGCAGCTCCCTATGAATGCAATTTTTATTTTTTTTCTTTGAAATTTCCACACAACATGTGCCCAAGGAGTAACTTTAAGGCCCAACAATTTTCATAACTTTTGACTACATGGTTCAAAAGTTATTGCATGATATGTAATTTTCAATGTTCTGCAACCCTGTGTAGAAAAAAAAAACTTCTTTGAAAGTCACTTTGTAAAAAAATAAAAATTTGAAACGAATTCTCTAGATTTATATATATGTGGTAAGCTTTTAATCATTCCATTTTGATTAATCGGAGATGAAATTGATGAGGAATTTTAGTTTGGGTTAGTTTGTGAGTAGTTATGGAATCTCTACTCTAAAATAAACTTTGAAGTTCTTTATTAAACTCAATTTTAAATATTTTAGGAAAAAAAAACACACATTAGGTATCTATTGTTTATTACAACATTACAAACATTGGGATTGGCATTTTTCAATTCTATAAATAAATTGTTAACAATTTAGTATTTTTAAACATTCTCTCTTTCTTTGTTCTTAGTATTTTCTTCCTATATGTTGTACAATTTCAAATGATCTGAAAATTTTCAAGCATGTAGCCAACTTTCCTTGAAAAAGGAATCCAAAGATTAACAACCATTTGGGACATTTTCTCATACAGATGTGACCTTGTGAAGTGCAGCTGCCCGGTTTTTTGCAGGGCCAAAAAAATGAATTTTGTTACTTCAAACGTTAGTATCTTGCAATCTACACAATGGAAAATTTTGAATTTTTTTCACATCTTCTCAAACCAGTTTACTACAAGATCCTACAGTTATATGTTTCTAAAAATGTTTTTTTTCTAGAATTTGGTACTTGTCCTAAAAATGACAGTTTTAGAGTAGTTTTGGTGATACAAGATGAAAATTTAAAAACAAACAAACCATGTGTAGTGTAGAATCTCACTCTAGGAAGAGTTAAAAGGTTGTTGGTGTTATCAGGCAAGGTAAAAAAAAATTCTTCTAATTTCGAACGTTATAATCTTTCAATCCTTGCGGTCAAAGTTTTTGAAATTTTTCCACACATTCCCATAGTAGCTTAGTAAAAAATTATACAGTTGGATTTAAAAAAAAAACTTTTTTTTTTCATTTTTTTCTAACTGCCCTAAAAAGTGACAATTTTTCACAATTTCTACCAAAATGTGTTGCGGTCCTTTAGGGGTTAAACATTCTTATAAGTGACCAAAAAAATAAACCTCACATGTGCACAATCACAGATCCCACTAAAATTTTCTCACTTATAGTTGATCCTACTTTGTCTAAAAACTTTGTATAGATTTGTCATAATGCAACACTATTGAATGTGGTCCATTGAAAGTGTTGAAATTTAGTAAAAAAGAGAACAAAAAAACTTGCTTTTAATTTATTGTTTGTCACTAGGGTGGCTCCAAATATTTGGTTAAGGCTACCAATTCTAGCAAAGTTCTTTTTTTAACTTTAATGCATTTCTAGCTTTTCACAACAAAATTTTAACATCATTTCTATAGAATTTGACTACATAATTGCATTTTTCTCCTCACTAGTAGTACAAATGTTACAACATTTGCAGCAACACTACCATTACATGAAAAATATAATAACTTTTTGTAGTTTGTTGATAACACGGTTGATACTAGATTTTAAATTCAAGAAAACTTTCAAATTTTGAACAAAAAAGTGTAATATAATACCTAACTATCTAAATTGATGAAAATGTAATAGAGGTTTGTCAGACTTTGCACATACCCAATCAATGTCATCATCACCCAATTTCAACATTGTCAACATGGAAAGCTTTGATTCATTCCATTTGGATTTGTTATGTGAAAGTTATGGACAATCTTGTTTTTAGGGCAATTAGAGCATCTTCTTGAAAAAATAACCTTGTAGGATTCATTTCTGAATGCAATTTTTACAATTTTTCAAGAAAAAAAGTTCCACATGGTTTAGTTTGCTTCCTAGAATAATCTCACCATTGGGATTAGTGTGTTTTAATTCCATTTTAGAGATATCAATAATTTATATTTTCCTTCTATCTCATACCTACTTCTACTTAATAATTTGTTAAGGAATAAAAATTAAGTTTTTTTAATTTTCTTTTCTTTCCTAGACCCTCAACTCAATTCCCCACAATAAAGATTTAAAGCTCAAAAATCTGTAGTGCAAAAAATTTAATTTAAGAAGGTTCAAAGTCAAATAATTTAGTCTTGCAATGTGTTAAAAAAACTTGTTTTTTACACTTTAAACACATATATCTTGCAATTTCTGAAATTTTTGCCACACATTCTCATTCTATATAGGTGTAAGATCCTACGGTTTGATGTGCAAAAGAAAACAATTTCCAATTTTATTTACTCTTTGGTGTAGAAATGGCAGTTTTGAGTGTTTTTTGGCGATCTTTTAGGGGATAATTTATCTTCAACATCTCCCTTAGCTAATTAAGGGCCTTTGATTACAAATATGAATTCAAAATTTTCTGCATGGTGAATAAAGAATTTGAGCGTTTTTGGTTGGGGGACAAGCGAGGGGTCGGTTCACTGGAAGTTCGTGAAAGTACTCATTTTTTTGCCATGAAATCTTCTCTTCCAATTGAAAGCAAAAAGTTCACAACTGAAGCCCTTGAATGTTTGTTATTCAAGTCTTTTGCAATAATACTAGTACGCCAGAGCTGGACTGCTGCACACATTTGATTCAGCCACTGACAGCAGTGCCGTCTTGGTGCATGGTTTGGGGGTCCTGAAATCAATACCTCCAGAAGATTTGAGAGTCATGACCTCACTTATTATATGCCACTACTCCACACCCAGGTAGAATGTGGACGATGTTACCGTACCCGGTGGTCAAGTTCGTCAAAAAATATTTGTAAAAATAAATAGATGGTCGGCACCCAAGTCTTTGGGAAATTTGTATTTTCAAAATGTTTTTTTAATGAAAAAAAGAAAAATCTTATAGAATGAATGTTTATAGTGGGTACATCCCAAATTACACCATGTCTAAAACTGTTGTACACCTTTAAAATTCAATTTGGAGTGTACCTAAGTATGTCAAAGAACTGATTTTAGAACATCCAATTTGACCAAAAAATAACTTTGATCCTTTGTAACTTTTGTGTATGGTATCAAAATGTTACATTGGTACTGGAACCTCCTTTTACTTGTAAATAAGAAAATAAGAAAATTTGACTAGTCTAATAATAATAACTATGCATTAGTAAAAACAAGTAGCACTTTAGAGGGGATCCCTACTCTTTATGCATTTATTGCATTTGCCAAAACACTTCTCCCAAATTTAATTTAATTAATTATTCGATGTGAAATGCCATCCTTGTAATAATTTATTTTTTAATAGAAAAAGGTTGTCCAAGTAGCTATTATTCAATATACAACACTTTCATACTTTATGCATAGCATTTCTATTATTTATTGAGAACATACATACTTGTACCATTCTTGAACATGAAGGAAAAGATCAATCATATTGAGTGTTATTGATGAGGAATTAATCCACAACTTACAATGATATTGTTGTCAATCGAGAGAAAACCTTCCCTCCATATTCAAAAATGTTATCTTGTCGATTTTTCTTCTTTCCAAAAGCAAGTTGGAAAATTTTCATGGGTGGTCAATAAACATTAATGGAACTCAAGAAAAAATGACATCAAGGTATCCAAAAACAAATCCATTTTTCAAAATTTATTCTTGTACATACTCAAATCAACAATAGAAGTTTTGGAAGGATAACATAATTGTTTATGTCCAACATATAGCACAATTATAAGAAACTTGCTAAACAAACAATATCCTTCCTACTTTTGTCCTATTACTCACCTAAAAAGTAACATATTAGGCCATAACTTTTGACTCGTATTTCCAAATATCATGAAATTCAGTGCATATGAAAAATGTTCCTCGTCCCCACCTTCTAATAAAATTTCAACCTAACATATGCAAATCTCCAATTACAGATACTAACCCAAAATTTCCAAGTTGCCAAATAAATGCACGCTAGTCTTTTAGGGGGGTTAACCCCTAAAGTCCCAAGGCCATTTTTCTGTCAAAAACCACTCAAAACGGCCATTTCTACTGCGTTAGTCCAAAAAAACAAAAAAAATACTTTTTTTGGAAATGAACCGTAGGATCTTAAACTTTACTTGTTTTAGATCATGTGGTAAAATTTTCATGAAGTTTGACCGTACAGACTCAAAGATATGAGCATTCAAAGTTGAAAAAACAAGTGTTTTTGAACACTGAATTGCAATTTTAGATGACTTTGATCTCTATTTGTGGAAAAAAATTACACTGTGGAGTTTGAATTAAAAATTTATTGTGTTGAAAAATTGAGTTGGGAGTCTAGGAAAAAAATTTCAAAAAATAAAAACTTGATTTTCATACTTCAAAAAATTGTCAAGTAGAAGTAGGTCCAAGATTGAAAGAAAAACTAAATTGATAATAGCTCTTAGATGGGATTGAAATACAATAATTCCAATGGTGAGATTGTTCTAACAAGCAAATTTAACCTTTTCAAAAAATAATTTGAAAAAATTTGAAAATTGCATTCTGAGATGAATCCTACAAGTTTTTTTTTTCCAAAAAGATGCTTAGATTGCCCGAAAAATAAGATTGTTCATAACTTTCACATCACTAATCAAAGTGGAATGAATCAAAGCTTTAGATGTAGACAAAAGCATAATCTTTGAGAATTTAAAAAAAAAAAAATTATTTTGAATTTTTGCAATATTTTTTGTGCTGCCTGCCGAGTTCAATTTCAGCCTTTTGTAGTATAACTTTTGCTTCTGGGCACCGATTAAAATAAAAATTATATTCCCACAAAGCTTATCAGATTTTCTATCTTCAAAAAAAGTTTAAAAAAATTAGGATAAAACTTCAGCCCATAGGAACCTGCCCAAATTTCAAATTGTCCCCCGAGGGGACAATAGGACTTTAGGGGTTAAATGGGCACTTTATGGACCTCCTACCATAGTACACAGTTAGTTGACTTTATGTACTTCATTTTGGCTAGGCTTCATGGAATCATGGAGGCACCATGTTAGCATCCCATAATTAAAACTATTATTTTCAATACTACTACACTAAAAGGTCCAACTCAGGACGTGACAAAACTATTAAAACCCAACTCCAATCGTTCTCCCCAGAGCATTCAATTCTTCCTTACAAATCCAAGCGAAAAAACTCTGTCCAATCTGCATGCATGTCAGCCCCCACTCAAATTCTTTTTCTTCTTTTTTTTCTTTTTCTTCTTGTTGACACAAGTAAAGGTTCCGGCTTTGATTGCAAGAAAAAACAAGTGAACAGACGCAAGCAACGAAAACAATACAAAGGAGCACAAGCTCCAAGAAGCGCCTGCAAATTCATGGAGTAAGTAGTGCATTACCTACACGAAAGCTCAGCTACCCAGCTTCTCAAATAACTTCCAGTTCCATCATACAGTTGTCTGCATGCCCTGGCCATACAATTTCCATGCTTCGATCTTAGAATTGAATGGTCGCGTCCATATCCCAAAAAAAAAAATTCTCCAATTTCGTCACTTGCCAATTAATGAACTCATGCAGACGTCCAAAACATTCTGACACAGAGGATGCAACCTATACAGTATAAGTTAATGCTATGTTATCAAAAGACACCAACGCAACTGGCCTTATTACAGTATTGAATTGCTACATTCATATCGATCATTAGTCACAATTAAATTTACACTTTCGAATTCTCAAGGTACCTACCTCCACGTTCAGCCCATGATCGAGCTGATCGAGCTGAACCCCGAGCTCGTCATCGATCACAACCGAGGCGCGAGCACACACACTTGATCAGATCGATGGGCTTGCGATATATCGTGATTTCGATCCTCACTACGGTACTGAACCCAGTGGCGATCACAAGTCACAAGTTGAACGCACTCTTTAACCCTTGAACGACTCATCAAATCCGCAGCGTAACTGGTAGCAATCCAAAAGTACTGTACACAGACAGACGGTTTATTATTTCAGCGTGGAAGAATAAATTGTAATCAATATCATGTGGAGTGGCCCCGCAAGTCAAGGACTAAGTAATTAATGGCATGCAAGCACTGATTGCTGCTGCTGCTGCTACGTGTTACTGCCCAGCCCACGTCTGCTTGAATGGACCAGGGGAGTCAGGCACCCAAAAGCACACACTAATTAAGAGGCCACGCGCCTTGTTATTCTTTTCAGGCTTGCTTGCTTGCTTGCAATCCTTGCATGCATTGGCGGGCTCACTCGCTCCTGCTCCCACATGGCAGTTCCTCCCTGAAAAAAAAATTAAGTAATCTCTAATGGAAATCAACTCATGTACCTCAAGTTTACCTACACTACTACTCTGGATAGGACCGTACTTTTACCGCTCCTTCCTTCGGGAAATACGTAACTAACGTGTCATTAAATGTACACTTGAAGCTTTCATATCCTGTATGAAACTAGCACCCGGAACTGAATCCCTGCTTGAATTGCCTGCACGTTGGTAGTCCGTGAATTAACACTTAGTATATAATCCACTCGTTTTTCTGCCAAGTACATCCGGTAACGATCGAATTCATCCCGCGGCCCCGTCAATCGATCCAAGCTAAGTTAGCTCCCCGGCTGATCGAATTGAAGGGAAAGTGACGCCCCAAACGAAACCCACCCAAGTAGGCATTATCGAAACGAAATTTCTGAATAGTAACGCATCATTAGGGTTGCCTGCGACTGAGAGAATTGAAGCTTTTTTCAGCTGCAATTAGGGTTCAACCACCTGGGAGGGTTGTTGCGTTTGCGTCTGCGGGGTCTGCTGCGTCTGTGGGTATCGCGGGTGCAGGGTGACTCGCAGACCGTGCTTCATGAACAGCGTCAGAGAGAGCTTGTATTCGACGGGGTGGCCGGGAACCAGCTTCACGTGGAAGTGGCGCAGCACGGCGCTGGCCACGGACTTCATCTGCAGGTACGCCAACTCCTTGCCCAGGCACAAGCGCGGACCGGCGTTGAACACCGCGTACTTGAACGGCGACTGGGGCGTGAAGGCGCCGTTGCGCAGCCAGCGCTCGGGACGGTACTCCAGGCAGTCCTTGCCCCAAATGTTCTCCATGCGGCCCATCGCGTAGATGGAGTACATGAGGCGCGCACCCTTACGCACCACTGTGCCGTCGGGCAACACGTCGTCCGCTGTCACGTCCTTGTTGTCGATGGGCACCGAAGGGTACAGACGCATCGACTCAGACAGCGCTGCGTGCAGGTAGTCCAGCTGCTTCAGCTCCTCGAAGCTCAGCGCCGAAGACTGCTGCTGCTGCCCGTCGGCACCACCATCGATCTCACGCAGCGCCAGCGTGGCATCGATCTCGCGCAGGATGCACTCCTCCACGGTGGGGTGCTGCGTGATGAGGAAGAAGAACCACGACAGCGCGATGGCCGTGGTGTCGCGCCCCGCCAGGATGAAGTTAGTGGTCACGTCGCGCAAAAACTTGTCCGTGTACGGCTGGCCCGTGTGGTCCGCGCCCTGCATGAAGCGCGACAGCAGGTCGCCCGGGAAGTCTGTCGCCTTGGCTTGCTGAAGCTTCAGCTGTGCGAGCTCCTTGCGACGCTCCGTGATGACGTCCGCGGCGAAGCGGTCGATCACTCCGATAGCCTGCGCGAGTCGCCCTTCCATGCCCCAGCCCATCGCCCGCTGCGCGCGCCAGAAGATTTCGGGCACCACCATGCGCGTGAGCGTGCCCTCCGTGGCCAGGTCGAAGGCCTGCGCGAACGGCACGGCGGGCAGTCCCGGCGCCAGGCAGCCCGGGTCCACGCTGAAGCCGACCATGCAAATGTTGTCGAACGTGTAGCGCAAAAACAGATCCTGGAAGTCGATCGGAGCTCTGCTCGAGATTTGCACACATGGACCAACCACATTGCTAGTAAGGGTTTCGAAAAACTTAATTTGTGAATTTTCAGATATCAACGCATAGAGGGAGATATCAGGTATGATTATATGTACAGCAAATTTCGTCAGAGAGTGTGAAACCCTAAATTGATTCATTTAGGAAAGGTAATTGAGGTTTCATGATTGAGTGAGTACCTGGATTTGGCGAATTCATGGAGGACAGGCAAGAGCCGCTCCTGCACCGAGTTCCTGTTGGACCTCACCATGAGATCCCGCAGCGTGCGAGTGCTGAATTCCATGCTCGCCGTTTTGCGCTGCATCTTCCATAAGTCGTGGTCCGTGTTGAAAATCCCTTGGCCCAGCAGGTCATGCGACGGGTACGTGAAGTGCCTCCCCTTTGGGTAGTTCACGAAGTTCGTCTTCAAGACATACTCCAAGTTGTCTGGCCTGCAGGTCGATTTCAATTCAGAGTGAAGCATCCATTAATCCCTAAACGTAAGGATGTCGGACGCTTTTGAATTCCTAATTGAATGAGTTTAGCGGTGTGCTAGGTATATGGATAACAGCAGAAACCACTAATCCTTACCAGTTTCAGCGGGGCAACTGAATTCTAGTTTAGACACTAAGCGTCTAAGTCTAGCTACTAATTTAGTTTCATTATCTCCAGCATTGTTCAGTAGTTCTGCTTAATGGAATCAAACGTACTCAACAACATGCAGCGTCCCTGAGTCACCAACATTGCTGTTTGCGAACTTTACCACTAAATTTAACTCCAGATAATAGTCACGATTCAAGCTACATGCAAATACCTCACGGTCCCTCTCATTATATAATGGCCAGATTTTGCCTGCGTACAAAAAGATCACATTCCGACTGCAAGCTCTTCGCGAGGCAACCGTGATTGTACTATTTCACTGGATTTGATATCCCCTGGCCACAAATTGAACCCTAAAACCGAAATAAATGGAGCGTACTTTGTGCATGTCCATATTTAATTCGCAATATCAATTAGCATTAACTACTCATTAATGACCTGAACGGAACTGCACTGAAAACGATCAACTACCTACTGCAGCTGAAATAGATTAAAATATCCTGTTCAGAGACCTCGGTAGGCAATCACTGATCTAGTGTAAAACCCGCCATGCCAAAATCATCAACTGCTCCCACCTAAACGAGGAGCTGAAATTGTGGAGCTGAAAGGAATGTGAATAAGTGGGGATCGAGAAGTCTGAAAATCAATCACAAAAACATCGAAAATTCACATCATATTTAGATTACATGGACAGCAAATCAAAGACTATTGAATTGCAGCACCACAGCTAGCCAGCGTCCATACTTACCTGCAGGTGGCCACGGCCGTCAAGCAGGTGCACTTGGGCGCAATGGAAGTGTAAGTGCCGTTGTGCTTCACCAGCATGTCCGTCGTCCAGTCGTGCATGCGCGGCAGGTTCCACAGAAACTGAGGCATGGTCCCGAAAATGGGCCAAACGATGGGGCCCTTGACGCGCCCATACTTCAGCACATGCCACGCCAGGAAAGAAACCACCAGCGTCACCAGCACTTGCGCCGTCACGGAAAAATCCAAAGGCAGCAGGCCCAGCATCGCGGCCCCTCGCGGATGGCCTTGGAAGGCCGCCTGCGTGAAATTCTCCGAACTGCATTTCGCCATGGTCGCCACGTCGCTTCAAGCTGCCAAGGAAACCAAAAACCAAGCTAATGCTAAAAGCTCGCTTAGCTAGAGTCGGTAGATCAATACTCGCATATCCTCATCAGTCCAAGTCGTTCACTCCACTCTCAGCACCAATGCGCATGCTCAGGTGTGAAACTCGCCAGTCTTCCTACCCAACTTCACCTAAACCCAAAATGCTAGCTCCACAAAACACCTCAACGGCGACAGTCACTTTAGCAAGCTTCCAGCTGAGGAACTCAGCTCACACGCCCTCACCTCCGCTTGCACCCATCTCTCCAAACATTCTGCTACTGAAAAATAACAGAGCTGAGCATGCAGCTCACGACCTTAGCTTGCTCCTCCCGTCACCCCCTCCCTCCCTCAAGTGCCTCTCACCCGTTTCATGTCGCTACGAGCTCCCAGCAACTGTCATGTCCTCCGTCCACAAACACATACACGAACTCGGATCTAGCTATTCCTCACTCGAACCTTCACCAAGTGCTACTAGAGACACAAGCCTTACGAAAACTACACTGACGGTTTCTCCCTTCCAGCGAACACACACGAAGAATGTCAGCAACTGAGCCCACTCAGGGAGTGATCATGCAGTACGTCGCTCAAGCAGTTGTCACAAAGTTCGGCCGGGATGACTACTGAGACTGGTGATTTACGAGGGCTCCTCCTAGCAACCTAGCTGCACAATGGAGAGCGGAATTGGGGAAAAAAGGGAGGCTCCAACACATCGCTTCACTTACCACAGTAAGTTTTACCTGCGTCATGCCATGGGAGGGGAGCGAGCATTCAAATGGCTGCTGGCCCAGCCCAGGGATCTGTTGTGTCGATCTGTGAGCAGCTGGGCTCATTAATGGGGTCACCACTGAGGACACTAACGGTGACAGGGTGACAGGCGCGGGGGCATTCATTTCATAAGAGAGAGAGAGAAACAGTAGTCTCTCACTCTCTCTCACCTAAAGCCGTAGTCTATTGAATTCACACTAAGTTATTACCGAATAACTTTACACTAATTAATTACACTAATCTTACATTAAGCGTGTGTGTGTGCCAGTTTTTTTTTTATATAATTGATAATATGAATTGGATTTAGTCAGTGCAGGAAGAAACTCTTAACCCCTCAACGCCTTGATCCTTTTTCTAATTTTAGCACATTTTTGCTTACATCTTTCTACAGAAACATCATTTACGGCAATTTCATGAAATCGATCATTAAAGAAGCTTGTCTTTTGAAGATTCAAGTGCTACATTGGATGAATGAAAAGTTAGTTGGCCAGAACAGCCAGCGCTTCAAAGCCCTCTGTTCATCATCCAGAATATGAACGTCGGGATTAAGCTTATTAAATAAATAAATAAATAAATAAACACTCTTAAGCTTATTAAGGTAGTGACACTATTTGACACTAAGTTATTGTAATGACTCGAAATCTCTCTCTCTAATTTTTTTCACGAATAGGTGACTGATAACTGAAATCAGTGCACGTAGCTACTGTGGACCATTGACGGACTGGTTTTCTTTTATTACAGTACCTTGTAGTGGGTGAGATATGTAGTGCAATTATATAGTATTTTTATATTAGTGCACTCATTTGATTTAATTAGGAAAAAAAAAATTCAGGCCTTGAAAGGGCCGTTAAGAGAAAGAAAGAAAGAAAAAGGCTCCCCAAGCTGTGAACCTTCCCAGTGCTGGTCAGATTATTTAATAATAATAATAATAAAATAAATAAATAAATAATGGAAAAATTAAATAATGATAAATTTTGTAAATAATAAAGTAATAAAATAATAAAACAATCACAATCTGATGTGGGCACTACTAATGATTGTGGTTATTTTATTGATTTTGTAATTTCGAATTTAATTTGAAATTTACATTTGTAATCATTTTTAATGTCTTGTATCATCCAGGCCTTGCCATTATCTGAATTTGAATTAAATTTTTTTTAAATTAAAAAAAATTATCTTTTTAAATTAAAAAAAATTATCTTTTTTTCCTTTTTTTGGCTAGCGTTCCCTTCAGGACTCAAACTTCTTGTAATGGGAATGGGGGGCAAGTTAGGAGAAATCAATTGTGTTCCGACGTGGCATGGTATGCATGGATCTGCCAACTCGGCTTCTTTTTTTTTTTCTCGATCTCCACCCGGGTGATGCCGTGTCCTACATGGGTGCGTTTGGATACAATAAATGTGCAAAGTTCCAAAGGGAGGGGGGGTTTGTATGTCAGTACATTACACTGGGAAGATGTTTTGGTGCACTTATTGACTCATCAGGTTCAGAAAAAAAAAGACCTTGTCATCAAAACAAAATGGACTCGATCGATAATGCTCGAGCATTATCGGACATAATGTCACGTCGTCACAAACATCCGTATATGTACTTTTTTGCAAATCTAAGGGCCGCTTTACACCCAGAGGTTGGGCCAATTCTTCAAGAGGCTGATTGCACAAAATTTCAGCCCCTTTCGGGTTAGGAGTTGTCCCCAACTACTCAATTGAATAAGATGGTAATGGGGTCAATTTTCTCATATGTAAAGGCCTTGGGGCCAAGAAGCCAAGTTGATTTAACCCCTAGAGGACCAACACCTTTTTTGTGCCCAAAAACACTCTAAACTGACATTTCTATAGCAAAAAGCAAAAAAATTGAAAATTATTATTTTTCCACATTTAACCATAGGATCTTACACCTAACTAGTATGAGAATGTGTGTATAAAATTTCGGAATTTTTGACTACATAGATTGCAAGATATCTACGTTTAAAGTGGAAAAAACAAGTTTTTCAGCACATTGCAGGACTAGATTTTTCAACTTTGAACATTTTTAACTTAATTTTTTGCACTATAGAGTTTTGAGCTTTAAATTTGTATAGTGAAGAATTCAGTTGAGAGTTTAGGGAAAAAAAATAATTCCAAAAAAACTTAATTTTCATCCTTAAAAAAAATTGTTAAGTAGAAGTAGATATGAGACAGAGGAAAATCTAAAATATTGATATCTTTTAGATGGAATTAAAATGCACTAATACCAATGGTGAGATTGTTCTAGCAAGAAAAATAAAACATGTGGAATATATTTTTTTGAAAAATTGCAAAAATTGCATCCTACAAGTTATTTTTTTCAAGAAGATGGTCTAATTGCCCGAAAAATAAAATAGTCCATAATTTTCTCATAACAAATCCAAATGGAATGAATCAAAGCTTTACATGTTGAAAAAAAATGTAATCTACAATTTCAAAAAATTCAAAAAATTCAAAAAAAAAATTTGAAATTTTTTTTGCTGCCCCTCGTCCCTTGTTTTGAGGTTAATTGGACATAACTTTTGTTCCTCGACACCGATTGAAAAAAATATATATTCCCTCAAAGCTTATCAGCTTTTCTATCTTCAAAAAAAGTTTCAAAAAATCGAGACAAAATTTCAGCCCATAGGTACCTGCCCCAAATCCCATTTGTCCCTTGAAGGGACAATGGTCCTTTAGGGGTTAATAAAACCTAGAAAAGAGAGGGAGAGAAAATGGGGTGAAACTTTAGGGCAACTTTACACCTAAAGGTAGACAAGCTTATTACCACCCTAATTTGCAATCTGAATATCTTAGGGCTTGAATATCTTGGGTCCATCTCTAAGAGGGACACATATTTTCCAGAGGTTTGCGCTTGTTTCACAAATCAAACCCAAGTGGAATTATAATTTTTGGATTAAAATTGTAATTTTTGTGAAATTACAAAACCATTCATAGAGTGAATTTATGAACATCCTATTAATAGCCCATAACCGCTCTCCCATGTATCCAATGGTACTTAAGTGTTCACCATTAAAGGACTAACATATTACCTCTTATTGGCTTTAATGCAATGATTTTCACAAAAAATGAACGGATTTGGATGCTTTTTGAACGGAATCGGGGCCAAAAGTAAGATGATGGAATTAAGGTGTTGGCGGTATTGATGGGTTGGTCTACCTTATTGCAATTTCCAAATTTGTTGTAGAGAATAGAGATTTATATTATACATGTCATTTATTTATTTTATACAACCTGCCTTTAGAACATTAGAAGGAAATTGAGCTCGGCATTGGGCTAGTAACTTCACAATGTCACAATGTAGAGATGACATAGAGCACCAATCATGATGATGTGTACAAATGACGATGCACTTTCCTCTAAGAGGGCATCAAACAAGTTCATAACATAAAACTACCTTAGCTTGTAGATTCATTCATTGACTCTTGAAATGACATGGTGCGCATGACGTGATGAAGGAATTGACGTAGTTAACTTTCAAACTCATGACCTATGGGGGTCACTTTTCCAGGTCACTTTCAAGTTTATAATGGTAATTTTGGAAATAAAATGTTAAATTCTTCAAAAGTCCAATTTGTCATATCGACATATAATTTTGTCAATTGGACCACTCGCAATTCTATCATGACTTGTAGTGTTACAACAAGAAGACCTATAGATACCAAATTACAAACAATTAGACTTACATGATTCAACAATTCATTTCCAAAACATAGAAAACAATGAGACTCAATTCAAATCTAACTAATCCAAAACAATTTCAAACATAGTAGATGTTTTCACTACATCTTTCCAAATTAATTTCATCTTCAATCAATATAAATAGCAAGGAAATCTTATCTTGCTGAATAAATCAACTACAACCCTTGCCTTCACTCCCTCAACTTGCAACTTACAATCTCTCCAAGACTTAACTTCATTCTCAACAACAACAAGCTG
Source organism: Rhytidiadelphus loreus (assembly GCA_947034895.1). Taxonomy (NCBI): domain Eukaryota; kingdom Viridiplantae; phylum Streptophyta; class Bryopsida; order Hypnales; family Hylocomiaceae; genus Rhytidiadelphus; species Rhytidiadelphus loreus. Next base: position 33,643,629 of record OX344761.1, read on the forward strand.
ACCTTCTTGGCCAATTTGCCTTCCAAACTCTCAACTTCACAATTTCTTTGAGACCACTACTTGATGGCTTGGTTGTCTAGTAGCGTACAAATACTTCATTGATGATTTCATAAATACATTTGGAGTTTCCATACTCACAAACTAACACAAGAATATTTTAGCCATCACACTAGCAATTTAATACACACAATTACACTCATACAACAATAAGACAATAAGACAATCTAATATTGATTGAATCAATACACTAATACAACTTGTTAATGAGCCATATACAATAAATAGACTTGGATATGAACTTCCCAACTAAAGACTATGGATCTTAGTTGTATAGCCTCAAAAACTACGTGACAACTAATCCAATGTTTGATCTAAAAAGTCACTATGCCTCTTTGTTTTCCTTTCAATCCTACCAAATTGTCTCCATTCAAATCCAACTCAAACCCTTTTCATACGAATGCAAATTATTTGGCATCTTATCTCTTCACAACCAAAAACAGACAATTTGACCATTATAAAACAAGTCAAAGGACAAAATGACAAAGTGTTTTGAAATTTTCTATCTATAGAGAGCTTGACCACTCATTGTCAAGATAAAGGAATTGTGTTCAATATAGAACTTCAGACCTCATTTTGGCATAGTAGAATTTTTAGAGATGAAAGTTAGAGTGAGTTCCCAACTTTTATTAGTTCAAAGATTTTTGAAAAAGTTATTCTACTATGCCAAAATGAAGTCTGAAGTTCTTCGTTGAACACAATTATTTTCTAGTTGTAGTATTTTGTTTTCTTTTTCATTTTATATTTTTTTGTGTTTTCTATCTTTTTGGTTTCCTATTTAATTCTAATTTCATTTTTCTACTTGTTGTATTTTGGTTTTCATTCAACCACCATTTTACCGTTTGCCTAATTTGGCTAGTTTATCAAATCTTGATTAAAGTTATTTTAGATTAAAACTCTTATATTTTCCCCTAGAATTTTCCTTTTGTTTTCTCCTAACTTCACTTTTTAGATTCTCACCCTAAACTCCTCACATTTCTATTGATATCTAACGGAAAACTCCCTAATTGATCATTGTTATTTAATCCGAAATATTGATACTTCTAGACAGGGTTGTCATACCGGATGAGTTGGAGTGATCGGACGAGACGGACGGACGGGCAAACCGGACCGGACGACTGGACGGTCTGGACACTCTGGACGCCTTTCATTTTTGAAGCCACGGAAATTTTCCAAGTGACAGGTTGCTTCCACACTATTTGTCCACGCTGGAATCAGGGCGTGGACATGAAAGTCAGGGCAGGGACGTTAGAGCAAGGTGCGGACATCATAGTCAGGGCGCGAACGTTTCCATCAAGGTGCAGACGTGAATAGTTAGGGCGTGGACGCGAATCGTCAAGGCTTGGACACGAACGGTCAAGGCGGGGACTTAAACGTGTTAGGGCGGGGACTTAAACGTGTCAAGGCGGGGACTTAAACATGTCAAGGCGGGGACTTAAGGTTAGGGCCGAGACTTAAACGTGACAAGGCGGGGACTTAAACGTGTCAGGGCAGGGACTTAAGGTCAGGGCCGGTACTTAAACGTGTTAGGACGAGGACTTAAATGTGGCAGGGCGGGGACTTAAACGTATCAGGGCGGGGACTTAAGCTTGTTTGAATGACGTTTGCGCCTTATCTTATGTCAATACTCATAGTTTTGTTTGTGCCCCTACCGATTCCATCCACATCCAATGTCATGCCTACGCCACGTTGCAGCGATGTGGCAGCCACGTCACCTATTTTATCTTTATAAAAAAAGTCAACTATCTGTTGACTATATCGGACGGGCGAACCAGACGGATGGACGAACCGGACGTCTACCCACTATGACAACCCTACTTCTAGATTTGTAAATTTATACACATTGTTTATAATTTCCATTTTCTAAAGGTGAACCAATACAATATGGTGGCTCACAATGTCCTCCAAAAGTATCCTTTCAATTGGGTGAACCAAACATGTGAATTAACCCTTAAACTACTAAACTATTTTTTTGGCAACATAGCGATTTTGGGCAGCTCACTATGAATGGAATTTTTCTTTTTTTTCTTTGAAATTTTCACACAACATATGCTCAAGAAATAGATTTAAGGCCCAAATTTTTTCATAACTTTTGACTATATGGTTAAAAAGTTATTGTATAATATGTAGTTTTCATCGCTTTGTTGGCAATCCACACAACTAAAATAAATTCTTTAAGAATCACTTTTTTAAGAAATAAGAAATTTGAAATTGGTTTTCTAGATTTATATATACATGGAAAGCTTTGAATCATTCCATTATGATTAATGAGATGTAAGTTTTGAGGAGTTTTAATTTGCGGGTAGTTTGCAGGTAGTTATGGAATCTTTACTCTAAGATAAACTCCAAAGTCCTTTATTTAACTCAATTTTCAATATTTTTGGAAAAAAATAAAAAGATTAGGTATAGAGTGTTTATTGTAACATTACAAAAATTGGGATTGGAATTTTTCAATTCCATAAATAAATTGTGAACAACTTAGAATTTTGAATCATTCTCTACTTCTTTCTACTTAATATTTTTTTCTTATATGTTGTACTATTCCAAACGATCTGAAATTTTTCTAGCATGTGTCTTGAAGAATTAATCCAAAGAAGCACTACCATTTGGACATTTTTTCATACAAATGTGAACTTGTGAAGTGTTTAGGCCGGGTTTTTGTAGGGCCAAAAAAAGGGGTTTTGTCACTTTAAATGCTAATATCTTGCAATCTACATAGTGGAAATTTTTGAGTTTTTTCCACATCTATACAATTACATGTATCTCAAACTATTTTTTTTCTAAAATTTAATACTTGTACTAGAAATGGCAGTTTGGGAGCTTTTTTGGTGAAAACATAGTAAAAAACCTTTAGGGGATATTAGTGAGTATGTGATTGGATGAATTTTTTTCCTTTTCAAGTTTCTATTACCTTATAAAAATATCCACTCTTATGTTGAAATAAACCATCAAACTTTGCAAAGAGACGTATTTATTTTGGACATTTTTGGCTTTTAGAGTTCATTTCAAGTAGAGCACTAATAATTGATATCAAAAGGTCACCTTTAAAAATAAAATGTCAAAATTAACAAAGTTGTTTTTAATTTCAAAGGGTAGCATGTTTATTTGTGATTTTGACAACAATGTTGCAATTATAAACATTTGAAGTGAGAGAGAACCTTTAGAGCTAAAATCCCAATATATAGTCAATCGTTGGTCAATTCTAGCCAGGTGGACCTAAAAAGGCTATGTTTAGGTTGTCTTCCTACACCTTGACTATTCTTGTATGCATTTACAAAGAACCCCCATCACAAAATCATCTTGTTGCATTGTTACAAATCTTCATCGTTTTCTAACCGTTGTTGCTAGTAGCCAAAGATGTATGCATACTTTCCAAGGAAAATATGCTTGACACACAACTTTCTATGAGAAAGAGATTGTATTCACTATAAATACGTAGAACATATTTTTTATTTAGGCATAGTTTCTATCCTTTTATTTAAATCTCATAATTTGTTCCACAACTTTGCGAAGGTGTTTATAATTTCATGTTTTGCCCAATACATAAGGGAACCAACACAAAAATGTGAAATACTAGAAATCAAGGCCCAGGCATACTCTGCACATCGTAAAGGAGTTAAGGTGCCACTACTTTAAAGCATCCCCACCAACTCTTCCATTTCTCTATATGTTTATTGAGCTTGGGACCTCAAGCAAGGATGAGACCTCGCGAGTTCTCCATATCAGCCTCTGGATATAGAACTGGAGAAGAGTTTTACAAAAATCTGTATATTTTAGAGAAACAGGTTTTGGATAAAGGTTGGTGCGATGAAATTTCTGTATCTCTATTTGCATATGAGGTCCTCTCCCTAAACTCAGGACCTCAATCCAATCAACCTTGACTTTATAGGGATGAGACCTTGCATGTTCTCTATATGAGAGCATCTTCACCAAGGAGTTCTCTTTCTCTAAACTTGGGACTTCAATCTAGTCAACCTTGACTTTATAGGGATGAGACCTTGCGTGTTCTTTTTATGAGCTTGAATATAGAGAATTGGGCCCAATTTTTACCGAGTTCTCTATAAATTTGGGGGTAAAGATCTTGTTTCAAGACTAGTGCGCGCAAACTTCTGTATCCCCATCCCCATTTGAGGTCCTCTCCCTAAATTTTTAGGAATACAGAACAAATTGGTGGGGATGCTCTAAGCTTGAATATAGAGAATTGGGCCCAACTTATATTGAGTTCTCTATAAATTTGGGGTAGAGATCTTGTTTCGAGACTGGTGCGCGTAAGAACATCCCCACCAATGGCTTCCCTATTCCTATCCGAATGATTTTCATCAAGATAGGGAAGAAAATTCTTCTACCAACATTCTCTATTCCTAAAAATTTAGGGAGGAAGGGTCCAAATTCCCTAAATGGGATGATGGATAGGAAACTCAAGTGGAGTAATCCCTAAATCACTTTCCACCTTTTCAACATGAGTTGTGTTTCATTGATTCGTGGAAGTACTATTCATTTGGCCTTATTACTATTTCTATTTGACTTCTCTCTACCTCTATTTAGCAATAAGTTGAAAATTTAGGGAACTACAAGTGGGAACTTCTCTTTCCTATCTCCATTTGTGTTCCCCTTCATCTCGATGGAGATAGGGAAAAGGAAGACACTAGTAGAGATGCTCTAAGCTTCTATATCCCCATCCCCGTCTGAGGTCTTCTCCCTAAATTTTTAGAGATACATAATAGATTGGTAGGAATGCTCTTAGAGCATTCCTACCAATCTATTCTGTATCTCTAAAAATTTAGGGAGAAGACCTCAGATGGGGATGGGGATGGGGATACAGAAGCTTGCACGCACCAATCTCGAAACAAGATCTCTACCCCAAATTTATAGAGAACTCGCTAAAAGTTGGGCCCAATTCCCTATATTGGAGCTCATATAGAGAACTCACGAGGTCTCATCTCTATAAAGTCAAGGTTGACTAGTTTGAGGTCCCAAGTTTGGGGATAGAGAACAAGTTTGTGGGGATGCTCTTATGACTGGAAGATGGACCCTCTTCATGATGAAAAATCGTACAGGTGACCTGTGGAGTATAAAGTTAATAAGATGTGGGAAAAATCAAAAGGCTTCCCAAACCCTTAATCTGCTAGAACCTTTGCCAAATAATGTACATAGCTACAAGGAACAAGGGCTACCAAGATGATAACCCTCTTACCTCAACTTAACCCGATTTCTCTTTATATAATCTAAACCACACTCAAGTGGAGGTCAAGAAACTGTGACTTAACCGTACAAAAACATCTCCACAGAAGAACGATGTAGTTGCCAGTCACAATGCTACCTTCTTCGTCAGTCTTACTCCAGCTCGCCCAGTGTCAATAATTCATATCTTTCAAGCATGCTCCCATATGCTTCAGAACTCCATTCTAATTTGTCACAACACAATCGTGTGTTCGGGAGAGGATCGGGCGACCACATTCAAGCCCAATCATGTGGACACGCGAAAGCTTGCCACACTGTAATAAAGGACGCATGCTATCAAAGCCACAGCTTCCTTCGTTTCTCCCTACACCGCCACTATGTCTCGTGATTCACAAAAGAACCAAAGGCTCCTCGTTCCAGTGCACGACCTTGCAGACCTTCAAATTGTTTCTGAGGCGAAGTGGCTTTCAGAGCTTCCCTCATGCTGATTTCTGCGCTTCCCACATCACTCATCTCTGTGTTAATATTCTCTTGCCAGTTCAAACCCTTGGGTGCAGCTTTACCTGCAAGGAAAGACTCCGGTTCCATGCATTCACAAGGAGTATTCCTTGAACATATACAAGCAGGAGTGCTATGGCATCTGGGGCTTTGTCTAATTTTTTCAGGTAAGATGTCACCATCTGAAGCCGACAGTCTTTCTAGGAAAGCACTAGCCGATTTACGCATGGTTGGATGCCTAATTGAGAATCCAAATTCTTTGTCATCAGGTGAGGATGGGCAATTCTCTTCACTTCTGGTGTCGGTACTCCCCAATGTGTTGTTATTGCCAACTTTAACCCATATCTTGTTCTTACGGTTGCCACTTCGAGACTCCCCACTCCCAGGCCGATACAGGATGGGTGTGGGAACACTGTTCGCGTCTGATTCATCTCCACTTTCATGACCCTTGGGTTGCAGATCCTGAGGGGTGGTGGTGGGCGTGGGGATTGGCAGCGATTCCACGTCGCCATCGTAATACATCACAAACTTGGCTGCTGATGCCGTCCTCATGAGAGGTCCGCCTACACGCGTCCACGAGTTATGGCTCAAGTCTAGATTGTCATCACTGTCACTGCCGTCGTGCGAAATGCGTGCCGGCTTGAGTGTCCGCATGGAGGGGCCACCCCAAGGGCCACCAAGCTGCCCACCATCCATATTCTCAACATCATCTAAAGAGCCGAAGGAATTCTCTCGGGCCAAGTGATTCCATGAAGGTATGCGCCTCCGTCCCATGCTACCGCCATGACTCTGCAGTGCACTGCTTCGCTCAATCTCGCGCAGCGCCTTTCGTCGACGGTTGAGCTCGGAGACACACTCGTCCAACATTAGCTCAATGCCACAGTTGGCCTGAATGGCTGAAAGCTTCGCCCATGTTCTGCGCCGACCTTGCATTACTGCCTTGCGAAGATCTGTGGGTGTCGGGTTCGTGATGATCCTGGCAAACTGTTCCAAGGACAGAAGGTTAGATATTTGTGTCAATGATAGCTTGAGAAATCATTTAACGCAAGGAAAGCCTGGTAACAGTATTGCTAGTTAGAAAATTATAGAAGGCAGAGCTAAGGGCATGATAGACGCAAGACCCATATGAGCGAGTGGATACAAAAACCAAGAAAGATCTAATACTGTCTCCTATTATACCGATCCCTGTCAGTGCAAATGCAAACTCTTCTATTCATACACTTCGTTAGGCTATTTAACAAATGGTGTACACATGAGTTGGCTGAATATTTCTGGCCACTGATCTTTGAATGGATATGCAGATGTTCGCTTTCACATACGGTGGTCAACACACACACCCTTCGAAATTGCACAAGAATTCATACACAGTGATAAGAATATGATTTCAAAATATTTGGTTCTTATAACCAAAGATCTCTCCATTGCTCCATACACCTCCCCAAACCCACACTCCTACACGTTAAAATGCATTAAGAGGCGCAAATAGTATCCTCTACCCTGACTGGACATCCGTATTCTCATAGAAAACATGCTTACCTGGGCAAAAGTAGCCGGCATAACAATGGTGACATCCCCTTCCCAATCTTGTGCAAAGAGTTTGGCCAATCCAAAAACCTCAAAACCCATCTCCATCACCTGCTTGCACCGATGCTTTACCTCCATCTCCGATAAGTGTGCCAGCTGTACGCATACATAGCATTCATTTCCACTGGTAAGTGTTCAGGTACGACAAAAGAATTGCCTTACATTGACAATGGCAGGAAATTTTATCAGTTCAACCAGTTCAATCTTTCATCAATACCCAAAAATCTAATGCCTCATGCCTAATCATGCATAACAAATGAGCAGGGCGACTGCATTGTGAATTGGCCTTTTCGTAATCAAAAGTCCGCAGCGTCCATCTCGTAAGTTTTTGTATGCATAAGATTTACGGGTGCTTACTTTTGCAGCGAAGTCTCCTCCATACGCACGAACAAAATCCTTGAACCTCAAAAAGGGAGCAATATGGGGGTTCGCCTGGCTAACAATGAAATGGTTCACATTGAACAGTTCCTTCAGCTGCATCATCGGTAAGTCACTCTCAAGACTGCCGTCTCGCCATCGTCGCTTCCCAATGCCTTTTTCCAAATCCTTGTCCTCCGGGCCAACCTAGAGCAGCAAACCATTAGCATCACAACGTCATTGCCGTATATAGGACATGCATATTTTGTTTTTCCAAATGTCATGATATATCACACGAACGACGTCTCAACACGTATTGATATTGATGTTCTAACAATTACCCAATTGCATTTATGATCATTATAAGTTTAAACAAAACGCAAGAAGTGAAAGGATACTCACCTGCGGTGGCGAGTGATAGGGGACAAAATGACCAGTACGATCTTTCGCCATCAGCTCCTGAGCTTCAAACAGTCCCGGAAATGCACAAGAAGCAGTGACGGCGCTCCAAATGACGACGTGAGGGGAAGTCAAATAGTTCAAACACCTCGGAGGTTCAAGCCTTCTCGGAGAGCATACAGAGATTCCCAGCACCCGACCGGAAAGATCGTAAGCCTCCTGGAATGTCAAATCCCCGATGAGCTGCCGCATCTTCCTTTGCAACGTGCCAATTTCGTGCACAGCGCCCCGAGTCAGAAGTCTGTGCGCGGTCGCAAAAATGCTCCCCATGTTCTCAAAAAAATGGATTGGAGGCATGGGGTCATCAAAGAAGCTCTGAAGCTCCGACCACGTGCGCGTAGCAGCAAACGAACATATGATGGATCCTACGCTAGCACCCGCAATCACGCGTGGAAGCAAACGATGCTCGATCAGTGTTCTCACAACCCCGAGATGAAACGCCCCGAGAGCTGCTCCGCCACTGAGTAGAAGCGCAGTGCGACCAAATCCATGGCGGGTTTCGTGAATGAACGCTATTTTCTCATCAAGTGTGAAGCTATCGGAGTCGCTCCCGCATACAGCTCGAAGATGGTATCTGAAGAAAAGCATAACGAAGATTAGCGCTGCAATTTAGGGTAGAGGATACTAAAACCATTTGAGACCTGAACCCGTCTCCTGTCGAATAACCCCTGTTACCAACACCAACTCATCTCTATGCAGTACACTCGGTTGGCCTGCAATTAGCAAGTTCGGCGTACGCATGACTTGGCTAATAATGTCTATGGCCACTCATCTTTGAATGGAAAATGGCGTTGTCCAGCGTCCCTTCAATAGTGGTCTACAAACTCCCAGTTTGAATGATTGCATAAGAAGTTAACACATAGTGGTCCCGTCTCCTATACTGACCCCTGTCTCCAACAGACACTCTTCTATTCATAAACTCGTTTGGGCTTATTAGCAAGTGGGGTAAGCATGACTTGGCTAAATGTCTATGGCCACTGACCTTTGAATGTAAATTGGGTTGTCTACTGTAACTTATAGTGGTCTACAGCCTGCCATTTAGAAATAGAATAAGAAATTCATACCTAGTGTTTAAAATTTGATCCCAACAGAGTTCGGTACTTGTACCTGAAGTGATCTCTCCACAGCCCTACACTAATCTCCTGAATACCGCACTCCTATATAGTGATTAAAATGCCTAAAAGCGACGCAAATGCTATCCTCTACCTATCAAAGAGAAAGATCTGTATAAAGAGAAGAATGTCTACCTCACTTCGTTGATGTACTCCTGGATGAGGTGGGGTGTTTGCAAGCGACCCTTGTGAAGCTCAGGATTACACATATTTCCCAGGTTTCTCACCAAATCAGCGCGAATACAGAAAAGAATGTCCTCCACGCCCCCTTCCAAACGACGCAGTCGAAGCTCATTAAGCTTTGACATCACCAGCGCCTCATCGTACAAGTCCGAATCCTTCCTTCGGTTGTCCTCCTTCTCCAGCATCCGGGCCGCGTGCGCCCACTCCTCATACGTCAAAGCCGTCTTCATCAAATTGGACCAGAACTTCCGCTTGTACGCACGCTCGGCTCGCTGAGAGCCTACCTTGGCCCTTCGCAGCAGCATCGTCGCCACGACGGCAGCTAACAAGATGACACTAGGGTTTCGCGGATTCAACCATGAGGAGACACCGCGAAACAAAACGTACAACGCCCGTTTCCATACCTTCCACACTCGCAGCCCCCGCTTCGCAATCACGATCCGGACCTCTTTAAGCCATCGACAAAACAGCACGCGGAACGCCACCACTCTCTGAGCAAGTGTCAACGCCCCGATGCCGAAATGCTCGAGCGCTGCGTCGGCATCATCGCTGTAATCCATCACATAAAACTATACTCAAATCTGCGTTCTCCTCTCTGTCCTAACACTACATGTCCGAAGAAGAAGTTAAGATCGTTTAATTCCTAACACTGATCATCCTCGAAAAACACTCCCTTCTCGTCGCAGCTCCAATCCCGGACGCTTTCAGCGAAGCCAGGAATTCGCATCTCTGGTTCCACAAAAAATTTAAAAGTAGGTGAACGACGCAAAAACTGTTGAAATCTTCACTCGCTTGGAAGCTCCATGGTCAAAATCGCCTTGCTCTTACTCTGCCCCCCACACGAGAGCATCGTCAAGTCAAGCAACGTGACCGGCGTTCTTGAATTCCTCAATATAGATCGCCAGATTCAAACCCTAAGTAAGAAAAACCCCGGTTTCTTCCTCACTCTCACCGCTGTTGTCCAACACACGCCAATTAAAAAACAACCGGTAAGCACGCAACGTAATTCACACACATGTGTTGCGACTACAACAAAAACACGCAATTTTCCGCACGACCAATTTCCCAAGAACACAAATTACATGATCGCCACTCCAACGACACCGATCAAACAATCCGTACTACAGGACCGATCTAAAGCTTTTAATCACTTCCAAAATGTGAGAATTCAAGAAACCGATTATTCTACAGATAATGATCGTGGACGCTAAAGTTATCTCCCGAAGTGGAAACGAAACCGATCAATTCGGAAAGTGTCATCAGCTACCTGATCGAAAAGTGGCAACCATTAGATAGTAGTGTGGCCCCACAGAATAACCCGCCTCATCACGCTAATCCAGTAATCCAGACCTCCGCAGCTGCCACCTCGCAGCTAACGGGATAAGAACGGCGGGCATCCGGAACCTTCGCCCAAACCGGCCTTTCCCTCACGAGATCTTCGGCGTTCATGCTTTTCCTCCTCTCTGTCTTTGTTGACTGCTATTGTCACAAATTCCAGCCTACCTTTAGCTTCCTCTAAGTTACAGCGCTACAACTAACGATCCATTTGTCTAAAAAACACGAATTCAAATAAAAATGGAGAAAATTCGGCGATTCGAGCATACCTTGAGGTTTTTCGCCTTCAGAATGAGTAGGCCGGTGGATGGAATTGAGAGTTGACAAGTGGTGGCAGTGGTCCCCGCGATTCCGAAGTCGGTCGCAGAGCTTCGAATTTGGCGGAACCCTAATTCGAAAACTTGGGAAAGATGAAATTATCATTGAAGTTACATTTCGTAGGCGGGGAGTGCGAGGAGCGCGGGGAAATGGATGGAAAGGAGTTTAGGCCTAATTAGTGTAACCCAAACTTCAATATTTGAGGACATTAGTATAATTTTGTAATATTTCAGCTTGCCTAACTTAAAATGGAGTGACTTCAGTTACTAAATTTGACAATCTTCTACAAATGAAATCCTTAACAAGAACTTGACAATCTCCTAAACAAAGATTTCAGCATTTTTTTTCTTTTTTAACATACTACCTTCAAGGACCGCAGTTGGACTAACACGACACATCTAATAAGGCGACATCTTGGATATCCTCGTCAGGAATAAGTGAAGGAACAAATCCCCTCCTCGTGCACCAGTACGAAAAAACCCCACACTAGCAATGTCTGCATAGGGAGTTGAACTAGGAACCAAATTTCAACATTTGACAGCTACTTTAATCAGGTGGAGCTCTTAAGAGTCCATTAACTTACGTAAGAAGTCTATTAACTTACGTAAGAACAAGAAGGTAGAAATTAGCAGGAACCAACTAGAAAAAATAAAAAATATTGAGATTTTTCAATTAGCACATAAATTGAATGTCATTGATGATGTGAGGTATGGAAGGTGTACTGGCAATGTGTTTATACAAGTGGGGTGATGGGAGGTAAAACAACCCATGTGGGATATGTAAATTAAGATTAGTAGAAGCTCAACCCCTTTTACCTAGTTAAGTCAAAATTAAGAATTGTGTTCAATGTAGAACTTCAAACCTCATTTAGGCATAGTAGAATAAAAAATTTCAAGAAACTTTGAACAAAGAAAAATTGGTAATTTAAGCTATATTTCATCAGCAAAAATTAGTTTGAGATTTAGAGACTCCAATCAAAAGTTAGGACAAATTCAAAGCGGTTTGGGAAGGACATTTTCTTTGACATTTTCAAACATCCTCTCTGAATTTTGATCATAGATTTCTTTTGGAGGTTCAAAATCACAAAAGAAATTTTGAAGATGAAATATAGTTTGACTTCACAACTTTACTCAGTTCAAAGTTTCTTGAAAAAAGTTATTCTACTATGCCTAAATGAGGTCTAAAGTTCTACATTGAACACAATTTCCTGCATTTTGACAATGAGTGGTTAAGCTCTCATCTTCAAATTGTCTCATATCCTTTGAGGATTCATGATGGACAATAGATTTCATTATAAAAATAATCTCTCCACCCATTGTTTAGGGGACATGTGTTGACATTCAGTTGTAGACTTGTAGTGAAATCTTCTCCAATATTTGGATTTTCTTTAATTACGATTCATTTTCCTTGGATTTGGCAACGTGACTTGTTAATTTTCAAAATCATTTAGAGTTTGGAATTTTGATTATTTTTGGTCAAGTATGACCTCTGGATATGGTAATCAAATGTGGAGGCGTCACTAGAAGAAAGCCTTGTTTAATTGGATGTTCTTGCGTCAAAGTTGACGGATTTTCTTAAGCATCCAATGTAACATCTTCATGTGTTTATGTCAACAAAGACATCCAATGTAACATCTTTATTCGGTGCGTATAGGGGACATGAGGGCCTTTGCGACAACCGAATAAAGTACAGGCCATGTAAGAATTGCACAAGTGGTAGTCTATTCCTAAAGCGTGCAAATAAAGGGAAGAAGACCTTTGTTCAGAAATTTGAGGATGGTAGTAGGATTTCTATAATTTTGGTGGAAAGAGAAATGCATAGTAGTGAAGTGGCTAGTCAAAAACACATTTTTTTGAGACAAAATGAATTTACTAGAATTTTTGGAAGTCAAAGTTTGTAGGTATCTATTAGTGTTCGTAGAGTGTGGCAATTATGAACTACAAAAATACTATGAACAAAGTTGGAGGGGGCCAAAAAAGTCTAGAAATCCGAGGTCACTATTGTCAGCATCAGTCCTCAATGTGTGCAGTTTAAAGTAAGAAGGGAATGAGGACCATATGTGGCCTATACAGAGCCTACACTAAAAATCGACTAGTGTAGTGCAATTAACTTTCAAAAAGAAAAAGTGCCAAAATGGAAGAAGTGACAGACTCCCTCCTTCGCCGTACAAAGTTAGTCCAAAATTCAAGCGTCAATGTTGTATGAACAACCTGGAACCATCTATGAAGCCTTGAAGAGAGAAGGAAAATTCACAAGCAATATGGAACCATCTTTTAAGGCCATGGGAAGAGAAACAAAATTAAAAAAAGATAGGCCAGGCCCTCAATTATTATTATCTGTCGCTAGCTTTGGCAATGTCTTATATCATCCTTGTCTTTGTCCATTGCTAGGATCCGTTGCTAAATGTATTGGCACATTGGATTTATTGTTGGCACTGCTTGCAAATTGAAGATTTCACAAGCATACACTTCTTGTACAATAATGTAGCATTCTTCACTACGTGAGTACCCACGGTCGGCTCTTGTACTTGAAGTTACTAATTGATGCTTTTGAATATGTCTTTTTTCTTGCTTTTGGCAGCGCCATACTCCAGAGGTTGAACTTCTCTTGAGTCTTAGTAAGCATCCACCCCTTCTTGCATTGCTTTCTTGTCTTTATAATAGAAGTTCGCCTTTTGGTACTGCAATCACTGCCAATATTGTACTGAACTCATGTTGTGTTTCATGTCTATAGTCTTCTATGTAAGAATGTCACCGCGCTAAAGGAAAAGCTCCTATGACAACCATAGCTACTCCGACGTCCCTTGGCTCTGACGCATCCTTGTAGCATGGCTTGTCCTCCCTTCGTTGCGCAAAAGTATGATTCCTCCTCCATTCATTTGTCTTTTTTTCTCCTTTGCATTATGTACAGGACCATGTCTCCTTTAGGGCTACCAACCATAGTAATAAGTCCATCTTGCATTTCCTAGTGCAGTTACTAATATGAGGACGTCAAAAGAGTAAGAGGGATACTATAGAAGTAGACGAGTGAAAATAAGGTGCGTTGTAGAGACTGTAGGAGTGACCCTTAGAGGCCGCATTTTGTGAAGAGGTAGAATGTGACTAGTATCTTCATCCCTTCTCTTAGCTACTCGTTATTGCATTACTATCTTTTGGTTCTCTCTACACATTTTTGGGGTGCTACCACAATAAGGAGAACGGTAACCCACCATTGGAGCATTTTTTTATTTTTTATTTTGAAACAAGGACAATTTCCTGAGCATTTGTTTTGATGGTTGCGTGTAGTTTATCTCCTAGAGGTTTGATGTTCCTAGCACTCCATATTTCCTTGTTTTTTCTTTGTTGTAGCAAATTTTGCCTACACTAGCTTTGCTTACTACCTCTCTTTCTCGGTTGGGCCTTCATCGAGCGGCGCTAGCGCGTGAGCAGTGAGCGGCGAGCAGGGAGTAGGGAGCGAGAACTAGAGAGCGGGGAGCGGAGATTTTGATGGAAAATAAAAAATTGTTCAAAATTTGGAGGAAAATTAGGATGAAATTCCGATGAATGTTGATGAAAATTTGGATGAATGTAGATGAAAAAGTGGATGAAAGTTGATGGAAATGGATGAAAAAGTGGACTAAAAAGTGGATGAAAAAGTGGATGACAGTTGATGATAATGGATGAAAAAGTCGACTAAAAAGTGGATGAAAAATCCATGAAATTGGATGACTTGAAAGAATGATAATTGAGGAAAGTGGATGAAGAAATGCTTAAAAAAGTAGTTTTACTATCCATGATAGTGGATGATAGAAGTGAATGATACGGGATGGTGGTGGATGGATAAAGTGGATGCATACATTATACACTGCCTAAATGGAATGAATGGATGAAGTGAATGATTAAAATGGACTGTACTACTTCGAGTGTTTTCTAAAAGAAATTTATGAAAGAAAGATAAAACCCGCCTGTGAAGATGAATTAATTACAAGAGTAAAAGAGGATGAAGGTTGGGTTAGGGCAAACATCCAATGAATGTCCCACAATGAAGAAGAGTCCATTACATGTATAAACAAAGGTATCTACTAGAAGAGGACCTATGACCACGGATGTACAGTGCCCTATGATCGTGTAGGACAACTAGACATTGCTCACTGATTATTATTTGTGGTTTAGGGTCAGAATATAATCATATATCTGATTGTTTCATCGTGCTATTCTTTGGAATAATTATAATGACTCTGAGAGTAGAGCACTTGACCTCTAGACCAAAATATTTTGCAGTGCATTGATTAGGGTGTTGTAGAAAACGAGTATAAGAAAAATCTTGAAATGCAGAGGATAATACAAAGGATTTGATATAGTTTGAAGTTAAAGCAAAATACAGAATACAAGTAGTCCAAACAGGCGGTAACTTGTGCACTTGGTGGTTTAGCTTTTAGGAAAGTAGTGGCCCTTTTAGTCTCACTATTTTTTAAATAATAAAAAGTAGAAGCACATGAAGCACATGAAGTACTCATTAACTCCTACATAGGGTCTACATGGTCCAGGATCCCACTAAGAAGGACTTGCTTCACGTCATTGAAACTGAAACTTGGAGCATGAATAAAGCCATGTATTGTAGATTGCAAGTTGCAGATAATACTAAAAATGAAGTAAAGATGTTTGCAATTTGCCCACTGACCGCGCTTTTCTAAAGACTTTGTCTGCATGTCTTTAATGTAGAGACATGTGCACTCTGGGAATGAGGAAATCGTAAGCATGTATTGCTCTGCTCGCGGCTCCACTCCCGAAACCAAACACACTATGCAACCAAAACCAGGATGAGGAACCATGGCCACCCTCTTAATCCGAGCATCCAGGGTCATAGCCGAAGCCAAATTGTTTGCATATTTCACCGTTGGTGCCTTCGGATTTCGACGAATAACCTTTCCCGATCGTAATTTTGGGTGGTCGTCGGGTGTCCCGGAAATAGGATAAGCAGGTACCAACTGAATACTGGTTTTGCCACCAAACAATCTTCGAGGTGAAATAACTTGACGTTGAGGAAGCCGAAATCCAGCAGCTTCAAAGGCTAACACCTCTTCTTGCGATAATGCGGTGCCCCTTTTCACAGGCCAAATTTCAGGAATTGCGGGTTTGGACAACACCCACTTCGGCTTCGTACCTTTCATACAACGTTCGATGTCGTCGTTGTAGAAAAAGAAAGCCATTCGGTCATTCCTGTTCTTCTTGTAATTTTCCATCATACCAGTATATGTTGGTGTGGTTGTAGGTACGCTGTTTTGGACAATACGAGCTGTGCATTTCTTCTTTGTAAGGGCTTGAAGAGGAAAGCATGCCTTTGCAGATGTTTTCGGTAGTCTTGCAATGTGCCAGCCTATGTTGTCACAGTCGCTCTCATGAATAGCAGACACATGGAATGAAAGGAGACCAATACGACTACGAAATTCTTCTGTAGTATCCATATCTGATGGAATTTCTACTTCAACATTTGGAACTGTCTTCAAAGATCGGGTGCAGAGTTAGAGCGCTGGTAGAAGCTCTGAAGGATCTTGTCTGGACACGGGGATGTGAATAATTAACTGTATCTGGTCTATGTGAATCATATTCGCAACCTAAAGGATGGTCTACCTTTCTCTTATGTGATCCAAATACTTCTTCACCTTTAAGATGAGGCTCCCTATTGAAGAATTTTGAGACATCCGGAAGGCTTGAAAGAGCATCTGTGAGCACCTTCGGATTTCCACTACGTTCAACTGAACGTTGGGCCACTCAAAGCCGCAATTCTTCTTTGCTGGGGCCCTTGCCTACTCTGTTGTCTTTGAAATATTGGTAAAACCTTACCATCTGCATGAAGGCCCTAACGAAATCATCAACTGTAGTGATGTATAAGTTGCTTCCACGATTTCCTGATCCTTGAAGCCACTTGTTGTGCACAGTCTCCGCTAGGTTGCATGAAGGCATTTCTGCCTTCTCAGAGTCTGTTAAATCCTGAATATATCAATCACTTGTGGAATCAGTGAAAATGGACTACATAACAACCATTTCAATGCATGCATAACTGACTCATCTCACGACATCGATGACACATAGGGGATATGACGCATAAGAGCAGCAGAAGGAAATTGGACAACAAATGAAGTGCCAGTGATTTTTGGAAAATTATGCTTTTGTGTACAGGAGTGAAAGACTCCCAAGAGGGGTCTCTCGAGGGATAAATACATATACTTTTCTAACACAAAAAGTGCATTAGCGACAAGAAATTACTGAACTGGATTCCACAGAAGGTTGACATGGTGCACCACGACACTGAGATGATTAGTGTGATAGTTAGAGTGACATGTTCATTCATGCCTTATCAAGGTGAATAATGGACACAAGATCTCCCAATTGTCGAAGCAGGCAGGACAATGTAAAACAACAAACTATGAACATCTCATTGTCACGAGACATCAAAATGCATACATGTAAGAATTTCGAGAAAGAATAACTTACCTGTTGCATAAATCTGCCCCATTGCCGATAACGAAAATGCCAGAAGGAGAGCCATAACTCCAAACTATGTAGTCCTTCTTCTGTTGTGGCCCTTGATGATAGCCACCAAGCCTTAATGGCAAGGTAGCGTTCCTCTGATTGTGTTGAAGAAAGTGGATTCTTGTATTGTTTGCATAGTAGTCTGTGTTGATCTTGTAAGTCACCACGTATATCAGATTTAGTATGCTTTTCCATGGATTGCGTCCAATGAAAAAGGCAGGTTCGTTCTTTGTTCTCCATGGGTATAGCAATGTAACCAGAACCGTATACCGTCCTCACCGCATTCCAATTTGCTTGAGCATTGTCAGCCATAAATCCCTTGAATTGAATCTGGCACATACCATGCCGCTCTATGACGTTGTTCAAGTTTCTCCAAAACAAGATTTGGGCAGTACAATCTTCAGATTGCATATCGCACATGGTACTGATGGCAGTGGTCATCACGCGACAATACAGACTATCATAAACGTGGCATGCCATAGTGGTCCAACCTGTGACCCGCTTGACATGGTCGAACATGATCCAGAATTGAATGCAATCCTTTTGAAATTTTCAGTTTGGTTATTATTTTTTCGGGTGGCGTCGAAGCTTGCCACCCGCGGGGTCAGTAATAAGTTCGTGAGCATGGGATGGTTGAGCCCAACCCCCTCTCGGCCCTGAGACGTGGATCTCGGAGGGGGGGGCGATGACGCTCATCGGATTGGATGTAGTCCTTTTGAAATTTTTAGTTTGGTTTTCGTTTGATCGGCTAGCGCTGAAGCTTGCCACCGCGGGGTCAGCAGTATGCGGGTGAGCAGGGAATGGCTGAGCCCAACCCCCTCTCGGCCCCAAGACGTGGATCTCAGAGGGAGGGCGATGAAGCTAGCAGGATTGAATGTAGTCCTTTTGAAATTTTGAGTTTGGTTATTGTTTTTTCGGGTGGCGCCGAAGCTTGCCACCCGCGGGGTCAGTAATAAGTTCGTGAGCATGGGATGGTTGAGCCCAACCCCCTCTCGGCCCCGAAACGTGGATCTCGGAGGGGGGGGGGCGATGACGCTCATCGGATTGGATGCAGTCCTTTTGAAATTTTTAGTTTGGTTTTCGTTTGATCGGCTGGCGCTGAAGCTTGCCACCGCGGGGTCAGCAGTATGCGGATGAGCAGGGAATGGCTGAGCCCAACCCCCTCTCGGCCCCGAGACGTGGATCTCAGAGGGGGGGCGATGAAGCTAGCAGGATTGAATGTAATCCTTTTGAAATTTTGAGTTTGGTTATTGATTTTTCGGGTGGCGCCGAAGCTTGCCACCCGAGGGGTCAGCAATAAGTTCGTGAGCATGGGATGGTTGAGCCCAACCCCCTCTCGGCCCCGAGACGTGGATCTCGGAGGGGGGGCGATGACGCTCATCGGATTGGATGCAGTCCTTTTGAAATTTTCAGTTTGGTTTTCGTTTGATCGGCTGGCGCCGAAGCTTGCCACCACAGGACCAGCAGTATACTCGTGAGCATGGGAATGGCTGAGCCCAACCCCCTCTCGGCCCCGAGACGTCACTACAAGGAAATCAAGTCCGAAACTACAAAATTTTGACACAAAATTATCAAAAATGACAATATGAAAGTATTTACAACTTATTCTTGTCAATTCTTCAGATTTTTGTCAACTTAATTTTGTGAGGTTAGAAGCTAAAGAGGTTTCTTTTATAGAGAAACGTATTGTCCATTAAGAATCCTCAAAAATTATGGGATAATGGGTTTGACCTCTCATAATCAAAACATAGGAACTTTGTTGAATGTGAAATTTCAGAGCCCATTTAGGCATAGTAAAATAAAAAAATTCAGAAAACTTTGAACTAAGAAAAGTTGGGAAATTAGTTTAAGTTTCACCTCCAAAACTTTGTTTTAGATTTAGATCCTCCAATCAAAAGTTATAGAATTTTTCCCATAACTTTTGATTGGAGGATCTAAATTTGAAACGGATTTTTGGAGGTGAAACTTAAACTTATTTACCAACCTTTCTTAGTCCAAAGTTTTTTGAAAAAATGTATAATACTATGCTTAAATGAGGTCTGAAACTCCACTTTTAAAAAAATTCCTGCAATCTATATATCCCATATGGGTTGCCATACCTACCACTTCCCTTTTTGTATAAAGAACTTGTCTTCTTTTAACAAATTTACTCGCGTGAAAAGGCAATTTGAAAGTAAGTATTTGAATGTGAAGTATAATTATGATAAGTAATATTTTTAATTGATAATGCTTAATTAATTACTTGTTTGGAAACAATTTTGGCCATTAGCCCAAAAATCAGTCTCTTCTATTGTGACAAAAAAAATTCAAATTTTGACCAAATTAAGCTCAGAATTGATAAAGAGTTGACAATAATTTGACAATTTGGTGTTCGAATCAACACGTCTGCAGATGCGCAAGTCTATACTTACTCGTGCCGATCCGCCTCCGACTAATGCTGATTCTTTGGAGATGGAGGACGAGGATGTAGAACCTGAGCGTGTCATCATGACAAACCGATTCAGTAAGTAAGTTTGACTCTGAGCTTCTGCATTAATTGTTTATCTAACTATCTTGTGAATGATATATGCAAGCCGCTTGAGAAAGTAACAAGGTCAAGGCACATTTCTTTTTTTGCGAGGTTAGGGTATTTTCCAAGCCCACCCAAACCATTCCATTTACCTGTTTATGCTGAGGTCCAAGCTCAAGAGTATGTTGCATTAGATCCGCAACCAAGTAATCGGGATAGGTTGGTAGATCCACGTGTTCTACACTTTCTAGATGATTGTGCACTTGATTCAGATTCAGAGCCTTCAAATAGCAAGGGTAGCACAACTTGAGCTCTGTCGGACCTCATGTATCGGCTTTATTGTATGTTATATTTCTAGGGCCTTATTGTCCCATTTTCTCTGTGGCTATAAATACTTTTGGATGGTGTCTTTGTCTTTGAATTGTTTACATTTCGATCATTCCATTGTTACTGTCATAGGATTCTATACCAGCCAACATGTCATTTCTCCATTCTCCACATGAATGGAGAGTTTAGTGGATTTTTTTATAACTCTGAGGAACAAACATTTAAGCCTATGTCACCTAAATCCATCTCTCTCTTATCTACTAACAATTTTTTTTTTAAAAATGTAGTACAATGATTTATGTGCCATTGATTCAAAATTCATATACCATGATTTATGCAAGGGTAGCCGCCCCACAAAGCCAAGTGGAAATTGATAAAGAATCTGATATCTTCATCCTATTAGTTTATATTTTTGTGCCATTCAATGTCATCCACACATAGTTCTTCCTAGGAAGGGATTCATTCACAATGTAATCTGGTGTAAGAATATTCAAGATATCCAATATAAGAATTATATTGTTTTAGTTTAGGGTAGGTAAGCCGCTGAACGGATGCCACACACTATATTATGCAATAAGGATTGGCCCTTGGAGCCGTGTCAGTTCTGAGATGACTTGTAGATCATATCCAGTATGCATAACTTATATTAAACTATGTATACTCTCTCCTTTTTATACTCCGACGGGAAATGGGCTCCAAGCACTATATTATGGGAGGAGGAACGTCCTATGAATCATCTCACACAGGAGAGGAGTTGTGCACACGTTCAGTTATACACACTTCTACTACTAAGGTAATGGTTGAAACAACCTTTTATCTATATGCTTAGGCGAAAGACCTTTAGTTTGCATTCATTTTTCTTACATAGTAAGCATCTATTTCTACACATGTATTTCCAATTTGATTATTTTAGGAATACCATGTTTCTAAGGCAAATTCAATGTGTAAGTTTTTAAAACCCTTTTGGCTTCTTATTGGTTTTTGCGATTGATTACGGGTTAATTGGCTAAAATTCTTCTTCATTGTAGATAGGGTGTCCAGGCCAACAATCCCATGGTTTCTTCTACTCAAATCTGGACTTCTTTTGGAACCTTTCTAAGTGCAACCACTCCACTTGTGTATATCCACGGTCTTCCCATGAATCACATCAAAGTCCATCCACGGCCTTCATGTCCGACCCAGCCAAATTGCATCTTTTTGTCAATTGCTGTGAATTTTCTTCATGCACATTACTTTATCTTCTTTTCACACATCTTTAGTCTCTTAGACTGTCAAACCGTTTTATCACACCATTTGCAGAAGTGACCATGTTATTAAATAGTATAGAAATAGGCACATGCAATCACTCTTGTACTGGTGTGGTGAAGCGCTCTAGTTGTTCATTTTGAAAGTACTGCTGGTAGGTGAATTTATAATGCATGGAGAAAATTCACTGCAACTGATCAGAAGGTGTTGAGCTCATGTGCACTTCGTCAGATGTATGCATTCCTTCTGTATTTTTCATAGTGGCGTAAACCTTTTCTATAGTCTTAATGCAAAGTAAACTCATTAGCCTTGTGCCAATATTCATGTATGTTAATTTCCAATAGAAACAGTTTTCAATTTTAGTACTTCTTAACTCAAGTACTTCGACATCGGCTATCCCGACGTTGCCTATGTGGATGAATAACAACCATACGGCTTGTGGTTGGTTATACTTGCCTCAGGTCATCCTGTGTCCGTTCTGGCCTTCAATGGTGTAGACTATCCGCTTAGTAGCCGTTAGGTCGTGCCTCACTCATTCCTTCCACAATTCCAGGAGGATGGGTTGCCCCCTAGTCAATTGGACCTGCGTGAAGCTCTCTTCATGCCCGTCCAGCCTGTAGACCATGAGCCTTGTTTTTTGTAGAGTGTAATTTATAAAGTTTCTTTTACCATCAGAGTTCCCATCCATTTCGACATCAAATTTTGCATTGATAATTTCATCCATTACTTCCAACTAATTTCATCCGCTTCATCCAACTAATTTCATCCAATTCATCCAACTAATTTCATCCAATTCATTTTTATTGGAACAAATTATTTAATGAATCTTCATCTATTTTGGCCGCAATTTTTACCACAATTTCTTCCACTTTTCTTTAAATGTTTGTCTCCTTTTTCATAATTCTTCTTCCAATTTTCGTACAAATTCCTAATTTTCCTGCTCTCCGCTCAACAATCCCTGCTCCTTGCTCGCTGCTCCTCGCTCACGTACCAGCATTCCCTGGCCTTCATCTCCTTCTTAGCTTCCTTCTATAACTGCCATTTTTGTCTCTCTTATATAGCCTTGCTTCTTTTGGCAGCCATATCTTCAAGCTACCAAACATCTTACTCCTTAATGAAAAGAATTGATCTTTGATAATCAATTTTTGATTTCAGACTTTTTTTTGTTGATAGAGGATATCTCTATACATGGTAGCTACAAGAATTGACTAAATCCATTGTTTTGTTCTCTTTGGAAATTAGTAGTTTTTTATGTTCATCACTTCTACTTTCTTATCCAAAGCCTTCTCCATGTGTGTTATCCTCCTTGTCCCCATCTATTTGCACATAGTATTGGCAATAGTTTGGCAAATGTCTAGCTTCTTTGTCTAGTATTTCTTGTAGTTCCCAAGCGTGTAGTTCTTCTTATTCTTTAGCTATAGGTCAGTGGTGCTATTTTGTGAGCCTGTGAGCATGAGCCTATGAGCGTTGAGCAGGGATTCTGTGAGCGTTGAGCTTAGAAATTTGAAGAAGCACAAGAAAACTTAAAAATATTTTTAATAATAGACTTCATCTAAAAATTTGGTCAAAATTTACTATTATTAGTAAATTTTAGTACCTATTACTACAACCCTATTACCGTGGCCTTATTACCGTGGTTATATAAAATCCACATGAAAATTATAATTTTCAATGTTGTCTAAAATATTAGAAGTATACATTTTGAAAATGATGAACTTAATTGATGTGAAAGATGAATGGAGATGAAAATAAGTTTGTATAGAATATTGGTTGATTACTATCTTATAGCAATGTGGATCTTCTTGGGGCTAATAAGAAAATACCAAAAAAATTCTTTTGATGCATTTTTATTAAACTTGTTTAGATTTTAGAAAAAAAAATCATTAATAAGAACTATTATCTTGTAGTAGCGTGGGTCCTCTCAAGGCCAATGGGAGGTACCTACACTTCTACTTTGATGTGTTGGTAATCGAACTTGTTCAGATTTTGGAAGAAAATATTTGATTGACAAGGATTATTTTTGTAAAGAATGAGCTCAGTTACACCAAATTGTTGATTAGTTGATCATTGTCCTTTTATAGGACCTTCAAGGGCCCAATTCTTCTATTTATTGATCAAATGGTCATCTGGTTAATCACTCCCCTCTTGCTGCTTGGGTCCCCTCGGCGCCGAGGGGAGCCCCCCTGGTGACGAGAAAAATAAATAAATAAATATAAATAAAAAAAATAAAAATAAACTTTTTTTTTTTCTTTTACACTTCTTTTTACTTATTGCAAGGGGGCTCCTCTCGGCGCCGAGGGGACCCAAGCAGCAAGAGGGGAATGATTATAATCTCAGTGGAACAACTTCAGTTGATTTCAAACAAATCTTAATTAATAACCGATTCTTCTTCTTCTTAAAATCTAACAAAGTCTAATAAGTAGTACATCAAGGTTGTTCAAGGGACCACGGTAATAGGTCCACGGTAATAGTTACTAAAATTTACTAAAAAAATTTAGATGGAATCTCTAAAAAATTATATGCTCACAGGCTCACAGGCTCACAAGCTCACAAGCTCATGCTCACAGGCTCACAAAATAGCAACCCTGGCTATAGGTGGGCTATCTTCATGGGCTCCTTGTCTTTGACTCTCATATGGTTTATTGGTTTCTACTTTTGAGTTCATAGCTTGAGGGTTTAGAAGATAGATGACATTACATTCAAATCCCGTAGTTCAATTTTTCATTGGTAAAGCTCGTCTTAGTGCCCAAGACACGCACTAAGAAAGATCTTCTTTCATAGGCACTTGACCCTTGTGAACTAGTGTCCATTTATCTTTGTAGGCTTGAAATGCTAGTTTGGAAGGCTTGATGTAAGCCACATCTAAAGGTTGTAGGGCATGGGAGGTGTAGGATGGAATTGTTAATAAGTCTAGTCCCTTGGCTATGGCTAACTTAACCTTTAATTAAGCGCTCTAATGTCCATATTATGGACAATGAACAGAGGACTTCTAGGTGATGTTCTGTCCAACTAACTTTTCATTCATCCAATGTAACACTTGAATCTTAAAAAGACAACCTTACTTAATGATCATTTTTATAAAATTGCAGTAAATGATATTTCTATAGAAAGATATAAGTAAAAATGTGCCAAAATTAAAAAAAGATCAAGGCGTTAAGGGGTTAATGACATCCATAGTTGCATGAGAGTCATGGCCATCTAGTATGAGCAAATGCCTCTTCAAGGTTGAAATGTCACACAAGTCCTTCAATGTCTCCAAAAAATTAATCATCCATTATTTGAAGAGTTCATGAGTCATCCAACCTTTGGCTTGCATAGCCAAAATTGCCCCCTTCTCTCTAGTTTTTAAGAGGAAATTCTTAGTCTTCTTTATTCTCTTAAAGATGTAGAAGTTTAGAATGATTTTTTCCTAAGCATTTATACATGATAAAATGGAAATTCACTCCCTCTAATTTGGAGTTACCTTTTGCACATTCCTTAAATCTTTCTTGGCTAGGATATGTGCTCCACCATCTCTATGAGCTTGTACACCACTTTTATTGCAGTTCCAGATTTCATATAGTTCATAGTTGTACTTGCTACCCGACTTGCTATATAGGATTTGTAGGTTCTCATATAACGATGCTATAGTTTGTGGGCATAAATTCTTAGCCTAATTTTGGTTCAAGGACTATGGATTTCTAAGTGCTAGCTCCTCATGTCTTTTCTTAAAGCATCTAACCCAATTGGAACCTGACACTCCATTACGAAAAGGAGCTAGTGACTCTATTTTGAATGAGTACACCCCCCTTTTGTAATTGTTCTATAGTTAGAGGATAACCAAGCTCATGCATGTTGACAATGTAATCTACCAGCTACTGCTCCTCTAAATCTGTAAGAATATTTTTCCTTCCCTTTCTTCTATAAAGAGTTGTGCCATGAACATGACCTCTCAAAGTGGATAATAGATGCCATGATTTCTAGCAACGGATCTCACTAGTACACCATCATATGTAGGAGCTAAGGCCATTTTCAGTAGCAAGTTCATCCAATTGCCATTTTTCTTTATTCTATTCTTTGATGGATTCCGGCCATTACATACAGTGGCCTGAACAGGGGAAGTTCAATTGGAGACATTATCTAAGTTGGCTTGTACAACCTCTATTGTAGCTCTCTCTTCCACTTGCATTGCTCGCTTGACCCTTTCTATACTTGATTGCATTAGTCGATGCTCCATGGTCCCTTCTCCTTACTATCATCCATTGTGCATGTGCCATAAGGGCCCTTTTGCTACATTATCTATGATCTGAGGTGTACATATCATTGTCCTCTATATTCAATCTCTTTGGCTTTTGAGGAGGCAACATTGACCAGTTCTAAATGTAGCCCCAATTCTTTTTTTTGTTGCCTTCATTGGACACACTCTTCATTAGTCATTATAGTTAGACTAATTTGCTAGAATTTGAATTCCTTGATGTGACAAAAGTAATGTATACAATGCAAGTACAATACTACAAACAACTGCTATCTTGTATAAGGCTCAGTACTCAATTGATGTGATAATCTGCAATAAAAGACTCATATGGAAAAATTGCTTTTGTCGAGGACCTCTGACAAATGTAGGTGGTCAATTGCTTTGCCAACAAACATTTTCACTCAAACGTACAATTTAATTCCAAGCTTTGACAATGACATATTTGTTTCAAATCCTTCATCCAATTGATGGCTACTTTGCTTATAAAGGCCACTTTGCTTAAAATAAGGACTTGGACGTTCATACCAACTCTATAGCTATCGTTTCATTCAATGCAAATCATTCTCAAATGAAAGGGCTCCAATTTTTAATTATTTTCATAGCACTTTAAAAATGTATGTTCACCATCTGTAGTCATTAATAATGTAATTTAAGAAGGTCATGATGACCACAACTGAGAGCCTAAATCAATCACATCATAATCCCTATTGTCCTCATGAAGTCCATCAAACCAAACACGTAGAAAGAAATTGTCACTGCAATCAAACTCCGTGCCATTTCATACATTGTGTGCATTGATTTTGGCCCCTCTATACAACCAATTCAATATGCGCATGTGGATTTTGAGCAGACTACTATAGTTAAGAAACAATTATAGTAGTTCCAAACCTAAACACTTGTAAAAAAATATTATTTCCTTCTAATGTGAAAGTTTTATCTTTTAACACATGGTATTTGCAAACGCTAGGTGGAAATGGGCCTTAAGTGTACTAAAAAACAACATAGTATCATTGGCACTAAATTGAATGTCAAGATTGTAAATGTCAGTATATTGTCAATATTTTCAATTAGTTTAGTTTAACATTTTCTTACTTCTATTGTAAATATTGTGAAATACCACAACTTCCTAGGAGATTGGTTACAAAACAAACAATAAAAAATGTACCTAAATTTTTGGAAAATTACTAACCTAATTTGTCCCCCAAAATGTATATATATATATATTAAAAAATTATCTAATTCATAGAAATTCAATTCACATGCATTCAATTCATAAAAATTTACTGCGCTCCACAAAAGCTTGCATTAGATGAGATTTCAGGGCTAGGGAAGACCATTTCTTGCTTGTTTCTTGCCCTGAAAATAGTCAGAATATAAAATATTAAAAATAAAATATATAATAAACAAAATAATTGGAATATTAAACCTAATAAAGTAATAAATAATGATAAAATATTTTTTTTTATAAAAAATATTTTTTTAATATTATCTGACATTGCAATGCTCCTACCACTTCAGACTCTAGCAATGCACATGTTCCCACAGTTTGGGAACTACAGTGAATTGCACTAAACTCACAATCTTCTAAAGAAGGTAAATCCCTTCTAATGCATCTCTTCTTTGTCAATAACTGGAAATATACATTGCATAGTTTTTTGCTTTGCCATTTTCATTGTTCTAAAGCACAATCTCTCACATGCAATAAACCCTAATACATAAGGTAGAGAGTTTAGAATTTAGAGGTCAAAACAAGGGTCTAGATAAATGTAGACATCTTAGATGAAAGTAGCAACAACCATCCAAACATTGTAAGAATGAATTAGATGAGTGCCTAACTTATTTTAATTACATTTTAAAATTGCTTGATGTTAATACATTATTTTTTTATCTCCCTAATTGTTTTTTTCACTTTAATTAATTATTAGGTAGAAAGTTGCCCAAGCTACTAAGAAGCTATGGTGACATAAAAATGGATTTGGACGATACATTTTTTAGTAAAGATATTGACAATTAATGCCTCTAGTAAAGATATCTAGGAGACATAATATTTCATATGCCACTAAATACATATTTTAGTATAATAATTTAGTATAGTGGATTAGAATCATTTTCACATACTATCCTATAATAATTGGAAGTTACTAATAGTCATTAATCATTGGCACATAGTGATAAAGAGTACTCTTGTGCTTAGGATATAAAAATATGTTGGGTTTAAACATCAAGTTTGTATAGTGAAAAAAATACCACATTTCTAGGAATCATGATTTGCAAAATCTATTGAACCTATTGAGCTTATTGAATAGAGTGCAAAATCCTTAAATTTTTTCACTTCAAATACTAACATATCTCAATCCATGTGTCCAACTTTTTTGAAATACTTTTGACACAATTTTATAGTAATCTACAACAAAATTTTACAATTGCATATACAAAATATCATTTTTTTTTTCCATTTTGACACTTTGCACTAAAAATGACAGTTTTGAAAATTCTTATGAAACACATTCCTAATACTTTAGGAATTAACCTTTTATTGCATGGAGCTACTTCAAAATCACATTCATCCTCTTCAAAGTTGTTTTTCATCAAGTTAGAAGCTTCTGGGAAGATGGCAATTGATATTGTTGAATGTAGAAGCAAGGTACCTTCTATAGAATGTTGAAGAATTCTTACAATGTGACTATTTTTCTATACAAACAATATTAATCAACCAAGGATTTTAAGGTTTGCCTTTGTTAAAAGATTCATTATATGTGGAAAATTTGATTACTTTAAATTTGTGTTCACATTATACTTGAACAAAGCCTATTGCAATGCAATACCACCCAAAAGGTTTCATTGAAAAGATGTTTGGATATCATTAGGGTTTAGCAAGAACAAATGAATGAAAATTTATATAAATGAAAATGTGATAGATGAACCCATTCCACAATTTGTATTGAACATAAGAGTTTTTGTTGTTCACTTCATAGTTTTCAGTACTTTAAACCAAAGAAATTTAAAAAAATATATGTATTATATTTCTTGTGAATTTATAAAATTATGACTTCTAAATTGATATGTGAAAAGCCTTAAAGGATTTTCTTATATCCAATAGTCATTGCACCTGTATGAATTCTTGAGTTCTTGTTCTAATCACCTTAAACCAGCAAATTTCTTTGACAAGCATTACTTAGTATCAAAGGACTTCCATTTTTTAATCATATAAAGACAATTTTGCAATAAAATTTTAGAAGTATCCATGAACAATATTTGATTAGAATATGCAAAAGTTTCAGGAGGTCATAGTTGAATTGGTAGATTTTCTAAAACCAAGTCCCATTTTCAATGTTCACACCTCAAAGACAGTCCACAAGTATCTATATTTTTTCTATTTTTTCTAGGGCTCCATTTTGGAAACATGCTTGGAATTGGGAAATCCTATTTTACTCATCTTATAATTTTCCTCTTACATATCTTGATCCTACCAAGGGTGATGCAACAAGTTGAAAATATATATTTCTTACTGCATCTATGTGGGCACTTTTTTATCCACCCTTGATAAATCGGTGAACACAACCAGGTTTAATGGTAGTTCCTACTCTAGTGGGTGTCTACCGTTGGTTCATTGTGCCTTTCAAGCAATGGATCTTGCTCTAAATTCCTAAATTGGTCTTCCTAATTGTGGTTCATGAAGAACCAAGATCGCTATTTCCTATGCTAATTGCTATGCTATGAGATTCTAGCTAAAGGCTTCCTCCCTCTAATCTATCCTTTTCAGGAAAACGCTCATCTTATGTCATTTCTAAAAACCTAAAGTTTGCCTAATTTGGATGCTCTGGTAAAAAATTATAGATGGATGAAATTTTGGCCCATTGGTCCTCTAACTTCATCCATGGTTTCCTAAAGACTCCAAATTCCAAATGGAAGTGATATTTGGCCTACGAACCTGACGTCCTATGATCTAGCTAAGTTCCAAGTTTTGACTTGGATGGATGAGAATTTCCAAAGTTCATCCATTTTTGGCTCTAAACTTCATCCACTTATATCTTTTGCATCCTAACTCTGATTTCTATGTGTCTTATGTTTTCGGAACCCTCTCAGTGTCTACTCTACGCTCATCTATTCAAATCCGACCTGACTTCTACTCTACTAGTACTTAGCTCTCGGCCTACCTAGTTGGACCTCTTTTTAGAGAGGGAAGTTTAGGTCTTTACCCTAGTGTGGAGATCCATGATGAGGGCGGTCAAGTCCCCCTTCTTCTACCATTGCAAGTTGCAAGGATGAGCTTGCTTGTCAACCGAGGTGTGCTCTTTATAGCCTTGAAGGAATTGTATTTCTTTCTCAAAGTTTCTTTTTCTCTTCTTTTCTTTTGCCTCAACCCTCGTGCCCCATTGATTGGGAGTAGTTGAGCTGTCACCTACCCACTTAGAAAGTCAAAAATATGCGGGCTAACTACCACTTACGCCTAACCTAACTCCTTACGCGTCAGCTTATCCTAATGGTGAAAGGAATTCATTCCTTATCCATTGCTATAGTGCTCTCCTTCTATCCAAACCTCTCCCCACTCTTCATTCTTGTATTTGGAGATGGTTGTGTGTGGTAGTGGCGTAGAAAGTTGGTGAAGTGAAGGATGCAAGGGTAGAGGTGTTCTTTGCTTTTGAATAAGCCTCCTTCTAGTTCCTATGCTAATTTTTCCTAATTTCTATGCTAACTCCCCCCTAATTTCTATGCTAATCTCTCATAGTTTCTATACTAACTTTCTCTAGTTTCTATGCTACCCCCCCCTAATTTCTGTGCCTCCTAGTTTTTCCCCAGACCTCCAGCTAACTCCCCAAAATTTCCTTGAGCCTCAAGGTTTCCCAACTTCTCAAATTCCCTGAGCCCCGATTCCTCAAACTAGTTGGACTCCAATCCCCCCAAACTGGCTGGAATCCGATTCCCCCGAGCTAGATGGACCTCGATCCCTCTGAATTGGCTGAACCCGGGGCTGAACCCCGGTTCCCTGAACTGTTGGACACTCAGGCTATTAGCCTATCCGGCTACTAGTCTATAAGGTTGTTGGCCGCTCGAACTGGCTAGCTGCTTGGGTAGCTTGGCTGCCCGCTTGAGATTTGGCAATCCTTTAACTCACAACAAGGGTGGCTCTCCACCCATCAACCATCATAATTTGGAAAGTAACAAGGGATTGATTCTTAACGGACCTGGACAACTCTATTTTGCATGCTAAACTTTGGTTAATTTCCAACGCGTTTTGGAAACTAAACTTTGGAGTTAACCGGTAGATGAGTGCAAAGCTCCGCCATTGATTTGGATTTAACGCCAAATTTAGGACTGCATGCCCCTAGGGGTTCAAAGCTCCGCCATCTGATGGACTTTTAACGCACAATTTAGGACTTGAAAACTGACAAGGAAAGGTAGAGTTTTGTTACCTCATAGGGAACCACCTCACTCTTTTCCTAACAAAGACAAAAGAACTAGACTCGACACAACGCGGAAGACTTGGGTTAGTAACAAGGATGGGAAGGACCTGTGGTTAGTAGAAGGTAAGTTAGTACAACAAGGAAAACATGGAGCTAGAGGCCCTCCAAAACGGCATTGCCAAGGTATGGTGGAGGGTTGCTCTAGGGTTAGGACAGGACACAAAAAAAACTATCAAAGACACTCAACTTAGTATACAACGACACAAAGATATACACAAGGGTTACAACACTACAAGAGAAAGGGGTGTTATAAGTAGTGTCCTAGACATCACGTCTTTTAAGTAACGTCCTTTAAGTAAGTTTTTAAGTAAAATTTTACTAAAAAGATTGTAGTGCAAGGACTGAAATAAGGACCCCAACGGACCTTCAAAACTGAAAATATAGCAACAAGAGGAGCAAAAAGTGCTCCGAAAACACCATAGGGAGTTTTGACCAAAATGCCAAAACATCCAAGATAGTTTGGATCCACGGATCCAAAACAAGTATTGAGGGTGTTTTAGAAGGGAGAAGGTTCCCCTTTTATACTCTTCCGGGGTCACGGGGTGCCCTTCCCTCCTTTCTAACCTCAGTAACCTTATCATGCGAGATTTTCATCCTTATCTTTTAGAATTTTCACTACATTTAGATTTCTATGTTGGTCCTAAACTTTAACTTTTGAAGTTTAATTCCAAATCGCAAATGGATTGTGCCATTGGCTTCAGAAGGCCATTTTTAGTCTAAAAAACCACCTACCCCTGTTCCCATCGCGAAAAACCCATCGACAACCAGCGCCAACTGGAATTAGTAAATAGGTAAAAATCTAATTTTTGGAGGTTACCTTTTCTTACTAGGGAAACTAGATAGGGTTGTCGGAAGGGTCTTAGGGAGTAATAAAATATCCCTTGATGACTTCATTCCAACTTCATGTGTTCCCGGGACGCCGGTCAATTCCACGAAAATCCTGCCGTAATTAATAATTGGGGGAATGTTGGTGATTCAGCTACCCCCCACTATCGAAATGCTTCAAAAGTTGTCAAGGCACGTTATTAACATAAAAGAAGCTAATCTAATTTTTAGTGAGATTTTACCGTAGCCTGGATAATTTACATGAATTTCCCTTCGTGGCTTTTAGTGGTTGATCGCTCAAAAAAAGATCCTCTAGAGACTAGAAAAAACTGAGACTTCTTGGGGAACCTCTCATGGAATTCCCGAAGGCACGTGCCAAGTCTGGAGTCAGTCTTGCACATGGCCGGTAGGAAGGTAAAACTGGCTTCTCTTGAATAATTTGTAACACTTACATGAATAACACTTATGTGCCTTTGGAATTAACAAAAGTAACACTTATATAAATAAAGGATGAAAATACATAAAACATGAATGTCATCTTACATCTAAGTGTGATGAAAGAATGAATCTAAATTAGTTTGATGACATTCTTGTGCACACCAAGATCCTATTTCCTTTTGAAGTGTTTGAATGCTCTGGATGAGAGGTGTAACATCAATAGGCCTTTGATCCAAAAAAAAGGGAGGTTGATGCAAGGGAGCTTGAAGTTTAAATCCTACAAAGGTTGATGGAGTTTATGGTTAGTATTGTTTGCATGATGTAGAATGTTGCAATGCATGATGTAGAATGGATGATGTGTAAAGATACTATGAGCTATATATAATACTATTAATGTCAACCACAACATAATCTATATAATACATGATGGACCTAACTCAATTTCATCCAAGGTGTAAATTTTCATAGCCTCACTTTCATCCAAATTAACATTTAACGAGGTGAATTCATTGAAGAGGGGAGCATAATTTTTATAAACTCTCTTAACGGTTAACAATTAACACTTACTAGTGTATTTTTTGGAACTTTTTTGGGGAGCACAATTTTCTGTAACACATATGTGATTTTAACACTTATAAGGGTAACAAATATTGAAGGTGGACTATACCCACGAACTTCACAAAAAGAAATTGTACTACATGTTAGCAAAGAACTTATAATAGTTGGTGTCTTTGTGGATCAATTAGATGACACTAAACTTTAAAAATCATCACTTTATCATGAAAACTACATGCACTACAAGCTTGTTTCACTCCTCCCAAATCATAACCGGTTGTTGACTTTTCAACACTAACACGGCACCATCCCATTAGCAATGCCATTACAAGCTGTAACTCATAACCTTCTTTCCTTTTCTACACCCTTGGATCATGAAGATCAGAGGTTGTGATTGAAAAATGTACAACCAGTTATGTACAATAATCGATTTCCGGCTAGTGTGGCTCATTGATTATGTAATACATATCCCTTTGTGACAACACAGACAATTCGTCACAATATCCTCACCACTACCAAACAATCATCAAACTACAAAACACACAGAATTACAACACACATAGCACCAAACTTTGTAACAGAATCATCAATTTATCATAAAAAAAAACTATTATACAAGCTCGATTCACTACACGTACCCAAACCATATCCCTCCAATTCATCACAAGCATTTTCACAACTAGTATATAAGCATCGAACTACAGAGCATACAAAACTACCAACCAACAGATAGCACCAATCTTTGAAAGGATATCGAGACTAAGAATCACCAATTTATCATAAAATCTATTACACACGCTCGATTCATTCCTCATGAGCCTGTGACAATACCGCGTCAATTTGTCACAGCCTCACAACTAGCATACAAGCATTGAACTACAAAACATACAAAACTACCAATAAAAACTGAACCCATGGCATACCTACATGTCACCAAAGAATTCGTACAGATTGGTTTCTTCGCTACATGAATGGAATGGCACCAAACTTTGAAGGGTATCAAGACTGAGAATCATCAATTTATCATAAAATAGTTTATACACGCTCGATTCACTCCTCCTAAGCCCGTGACAACATTACCAATTCGTCACAACCTCACCACTAGCATACAAGCATCGAACTATAAAACATATAAAACTACCAACAGAAACCAAACCCATGGCATACCTACATGTTACCAAAGAATTCGTACAGACTAGTTTCTTCGTTACATGAACAGGATGGCACCAAACTTTGAAGGGTATCAAGACTGAGAATCATCAATTTATCATAAAATAGTTTACACAAACTCGATTCATTCCTCCTGAACCATATCCCTCCGTGACAACACTGCCATTTCATCACAGCATCTTCACAACTAGTATACAAGCATCAAACTACAAAACATACAAACCCACCCACCACCAGATATCCTAAATCAAAACCACAGTTGTAACTACATGTTCACGAAGAATTTGTACGAATGGCACCAAACTTTGAAGGGTATCAAGACCACATCACCCCCAAACCCTAACCCTAAATGTAATGTTAGTATCCCTACATATTAGCAAAGAACTTGTACCGACTGGTATCTTGATGAATGTACTTAATAGCTCCAATGGCGCCTAATAGCGCCACCACTGAGTACACCACTACAATTGTCAAGTTGAAGACGAGCTTGAGGGGATTTTTTGGACGACGCACTTTGAGGAACGCTAGGACGGGGATGATGAAGTCAAGTGGGGTGAATCCGACGGCGCCGCAGAGGGCCACGAAGTCACCGAAGAAGGGGATGGCAGCGGCTACGACGGTGATGATGACGATGTAAGTGGTGGTGATGCCCAAGCGGACAAGGCTGTTGTAGAGGGACAACAGAGGTTTCTTGTAGTCCATTACTTGTTGCTCCACGAAGAGGTAAGTGGGGCGGCAGTAGATCTGCAAAAGGAATGGGGGGAGGGTTAGGGTTTGTTAGGGTTTAGGGTTAGTGTACGTGGTGAATTTGACTTGCAACATGTGGGGACATTTCTACAATTGTTTGCATGTGTTTTTTCTTTCTGGATATGGTGGGTTTTGATGTCTTTCATTCCTTTGTTTTTGAACGTGTCCTCTATTGCTAACAAGGTTAATTTACTTGCAACATGATTTGAAACATATGGTCACATTTCTACGACAATTTGCGGGTTTCTCTACTTCTGGAAATGGCATTTTTGATGCCTTTCATTCCTTTGTTTTTGAATGAGTTTTCTACTGCAAACAAGGCACACTAACTTGCAACATAACTTGGAACATATGGTCACATTTCTACAACACTTTGCAAGCTCTTCCTACTTTAAGAAACGGTATTTTTTATGTCTTTCATTTCATCATTTTTGAACCAATCCCCTATCACAAACAAGGTCAATTAACCTGCAACATGACTTGGAACATATCGTCACATTTTTACAACGTACTGTTGGGTTTTCAACTTTGAGAAATGGTGGTTTTTGATGCATTTCATTTCTTCCGTTTTGAATACTTCATTCTCTACTGTAAAACAAGGTTTATTTCGCTATGGACATTAGTACAATTCGGAATGTCAAACTCATTAGTGGAAATATGGCCTAAATGTGTTCAAGTTGGGTGGCATTATATCTGCACGCAAGGGTTTAGGGTCTGCACAATTGATTCTTCCAACTTGCAACATGACTTGGATCATATGGTTCCCCTTTTTCAAGACTTTGTAGTTTTTTCTACTTCAAGAAACAGTATAATTCAATGTCTTTCATTCCTTTCTTTTTGAAGGTTTTCCCTTATTGCAAACAAGGTCAATTTTGTCACGGTGGTGCACAAAGCGCCATAATCACTGGCTGAAATATGGTCTATGTAGACCATGTTTCGTTTTTGACCTATGTTTGATTATGCTACTGCAAGTCAAGGTATTGAGTACCATCATATTGAGTACCATTAAATTGTTTAAAGTTGATTTCATTACATTGGTGCAGTTCAGAGTGCCAAAATCTACTCCTCATGGGAGATGACACTTGGTTAATTTGACTTGCAGCAGGACTCGCAACACTTGGTCACATTTTGGGAACGTTTATCTGCTTTAGGGAATATTTTTTTGAGATGCGGATCATCTCTTTCACTAGTGCTTTGTTTTCAAGATTTGTTTCCATATCCCTACTATTTGGTAGCAAATGATTTAAATTTCACTTGATGACATAACTAATCTAAAAAAGAAGAGATGAGTACCTGGTAGCAACCGAGCACTTGAATGACAGCAAAAATATTGGCCAAAGTGATCAGCCAGTTGGGTCCTATGAAGGAGTTGACAAGATAGGGATTCACTGCATTTCCGAAAACGCCATAGCCCAAGAAGGCCACTGTCCAGTAAGAGACAGCTATCACGCCATATGCAAGGGAAGCACCTTTGTACATATTCTTTTTTGCAGGCTCTCTCAACGTGGCCTGTTACAAAATAGAATACAGTTTTTTTAAAATCAACTAGAATTTAGTCCCCAAGGCACCTCGAAGTCCATATTCTTCATGATGGACAAAGTGATGTTTTGTCCTAATAGCTTCTTGTTCATCCAAAGTCACATTAAAATATTTGAAAACCAATCTTGAATTTATTGGACATTTTCGGGGGATGAAGCTCAAACCTGAATCTCTGGAAGCATGGCATCACCAAAAGAGAAGGCCACAGTTCCCAGAGCTAAGAAGACGCCAAACACTTTATCTTTTTCATTACCCACAATACTATATGACGCATTCCCAGCATCCCCATTTCTCACTGCAACACACACACACAAATAAGGCCAATTTTGATTAGTTA
Organism: Rhytidiadelphus loreus; assembly: GCA_947034895.1. Classification (NCBI taxonomy): domain Eukaryota; kingdom Viridiplantae; phylum Streptophyta; class Bryopsida; order Hypnales; family Hylocomiaceae; genus Rhytidiadelphus; species Rhytidiadelphus loreus. The sequence continues at coordinate 33,680,616 of OX344761.1, forward strand.
AGGTTGCACCTCACAAAACTAAAAATCTCATATTTGTTAAATTGATGGTCAATTTTGTACCAATTCTCAAAAAATTGTGACATTCATCTTCAGAAAGCTCCAAAACCTAAGGGTCAATACTAATTTGTGCTTCAAGTTGCATGCTCATAAAAAGGACCAAAGTTGCAGAGTTCCACCAATCTTAAGAAATTCACGGATTACAACATTACGACTACCAAAAAGCTAATCCAAGAAAATGATATCTATTGTAGTCTGAGCTTAGTGTCACAATCCAATTAATGTCACGATTTCATCCATTTGGATGGTCACATGTTCGTCCTCACACATTTTTCTCCAAAATTTGGAAACACTCTTTAAGTTTAAAATTCACTTTTGACAAGCTAAAGAAAATATCTAACATGTTTTCTTATGCAACAAGGGTGTAATTGCAAATGTTGTAGCAATTGTACTACAAGTTTGTTAACCCCGTAAAGACTCCAAGAACTAAAAAGTGTCCAATACATGCATGACTCTCAAAAAAACTATAAAAACAAAGAATGCATCTATTCATCCAAGAATTTAATCATTTTTGGCTAACTATCTAGGTGATAGAGCCTCTAGGATATAACCCTATATAACACCATCACTGTGAACACAAACTCTCTAACGGATGCCACATAGAATCCTTCTATACAAGACAAAAAAAAGTGCAGACATTCATCCTTGAAATTCTGTGTGAAAAGGGGGAGATGGCTTGCACAACAATTTGACCTCCAACGAGCACTCTCCGCATTTCTTTTAAAATCACACAATACCCCCAAAAAGATGATTCTCCACAATGACAATGACCAGCCCCATCGTGCCCCAGGTTTTAAGTGACTGCAACCACTCCCCCCAAAAAAACTGAAGTCCAAAAAAGAGGTGGAAGGTTGAAAACTAACTCCGCAAAACTTACAAGCATGAGCGCAAAGAGCCACGACGGAGATGGAGAAGCCAATGGTACATCCCGTGCAGAGCCCGTTGAGGAAGCGGAGGGAATGGATATCGGGGAACTGCGATAACACGAGTTCCGCGCATCCGAAGATGATGATGAAGTGCTGCAGCGTCATGCCGTTGGGGTCGCTGGCGTAAATTTGGTAGATGGCTTTCATGCTCAGTCCCGCCACGATCTGAATGGTGATGTTGTTGCCAATGGAGGCGATTTGCTGGAATGTCAACACAGACCAGTACCCCTTGGCCCCTGTGCCCCAAGAACCCCCAAAATCAATTAATTAATAAATAAATAAAATTTGCCAGTGCTTTCTGTCGCCAAAAATAATCTTGTATGGCAGTGTGCTCATAAACCGTCACTTTAAGGGCTGATTCGCCTTTTTCATAGGTTTCCAGGGATAAAATGATTTTTAGATCATTTTTCAGAGAAAGAAAAATAGATGGGGAACCCAACACAAGTAGTTTCATATTTTTCCAAGCATTTTTGAATTACTTATAAATTTCCAAAGATTCGGGTCATAGGCACCTACTTGTGACCATAGGTGTCTTAAAATTTGTACCCTTGTGACTTATAAAGAAGTGTGCAGAAATCACAGCCAATGATTGGCTCTTACAATATAAAAAAACAATTATTCTTGAATTCATTAACAGAGCAAAGAGGTCCATTCAAGGATCACCTTGCATCCATTTTACAGCTACCTACAAGACGATCTGAAGAAGAGGGGCGGTTTATCTTATGGGGAGACAATAATGTCAATTCTGTGAAGTTGGTGGTGGCTTTGGCAGGTTTCCAAGGGTATGGAGCTTGTAATGTAATAAATCTAGTTTTTAGAGGTTTGGGCCAATTTTCAGGTCATGAATGAAATTAGCTGCATTTGTTTTTTCTTTGATCTAGATTCATGGGTATTGAAACAGGAAAATGACTTGAGTGAACAACATTGATTTTGTTATATTCAAAGTGGATATTTTGAAGGTATTGGCACTTTTCAAGGAGGGTGTTTTGAAACCTAAATCTAACTGAGAGCTTTCTGCAAGTCTGCTGTTACAAATTTGGTACTCTGACTCGTGCCGATGTAAGAAATTAACCTAGAATCCTAGGTGGAAAAGAGACCCCACATAACATTGCACAACTTAAAATTTCTTTCCTAAGTGTGATGTTGAGATTCATTAGGTGGAAATTTCATTAAGTGGCCATGATTACATTGCACTGATTGGTGACTCCCTTATTTTGTGGGAGGCAAAGGACCCCCCACTAAGGTTATTGCACCTGATTGTCACTCATTTCTAAAACCAACCCCTACAAGTTCTTGCCTAAAATGTACAACTACTATTCATGGAAGCATGGGATTGATTTTGAATACAATTTTTTTTGGCACTTTGAAAATTCATAGTTTAGTCGTAAAGTGTCCAAACATTGTGTGCTAAAAACATTTAAAAGCCTCTTTTGACCTCCAACAAAATCCAACAAAAACTTATGCAAGCACAATGATTTATTATTTAGTCAATTTTAGGTGTTGTGACCTTTGATTAGTGGTGTGCAATGGGAAAGAAATTAACTTGAAAAGTTGGAGGAGGAAAGAGTAAGTTTAACATACCATAGATGGAGCGCCCCAAGTCTCGGTAGCGAACATACCGATTGGGCTCATCCCAATCCCACAAACTAGCCAAGAGTAAAGTACAGTAGTACGTAACACAAGTACCCATCAACAACGTCACCACACCTGCTCAGCCAATGGAACACAATTACTAATTTCTATTCTTTTAAAAATCCACAAGCATCACCAAAAATAAAATTGAAGGCTCAACACAATCAAATAGAACAATTGGAAGCTCAACTCTTTAAGAACAAAGGATTCATGTTTTTTTAAAATAAGCAGTTGTATCTTTTTGAGCGAATTATTAGAATCTCCGCTATATAAAGTGTGGGATTCTTCATCCTCTAAAAGAGAAACTTGATAGAAAGAGAAGAATTTGAAGGAATTAGTCAGTAACTAAATTGGATGAAAGAAATACTTTGAAAAGAGGGTGGTTTAGACCTCCCTACTTTGGAATACATTCACATCTATGGGGAATATCTCAACCTTGAAAGAAACAAAATAGCTACATTGAAATCAATCGTTGGGTCACATGAACCTAATGACCAATTTTGTTAAAATGGTAGTATTCCATGTGCCATCTTCAGACCACCGGGTCTGAACTATAAAAGTAACATCTAAGACTTATGTGGATTTTAGAAATCTTTGATTTATATAGATTTCAGAAATCTATGACTGTCATAGATTTCAGATTGTGTGGTTTGAACTATAAAAGTGACATCTAGGACGCATGTAGATTTCATACATCTAGGAAAGGTATAGATTTCAGATATCTAAGACGGTTGTACATTTCAGACCGCCCGATTTGAACTACAAAAACTGCCAAAGTAGCGGAATGGGCAGCATTTCAACGAAATTGTACATTTCACTCCAACCTCCAACTTCCATCACAATGAGCATTATTTAATCTCTCTCAAGATTAAAATATCCCTTAGTGAAAATATACACCTAGTAGTGGTGTCAAAGAATTACAAAAACTACAAAATCGAAAATCTCGCTACTATTGTATTTTTATTTTTTTATGTTTCGTTTTTCTGAAGAGAGATCAAGTGCACCACCATTATTAAGTTAGTTCCGCTTACCTCCGGGCCACCCCAACTGGGACATGGCGTAGGGCAAGGGAGCAAAAGCTGCAGGCGTGGCAATGGTGGTGGCCAAATGGAAAGCTGAAATGGGCCATGTTCCTCTCCCTTCCACCCGCTTCTCTGGAGAGCCGGGATAATCCGTCGTCCCCTCCAAATCATTCCTGGCTTTCTCACTCTCAGACTGCGGATTCTCCATGCCGGTAGTACCACGCTGCATCGATCTGCCATTCACAGTGTATACACAGTTAGCCTCCAAAAAAATTCAAACAGTTAGATGAAAACTCTCAACTTTGAGGGCATGTGAGACTTAATCGTTTCTGTGAATCTATGGTATCCTCAGGTAGAGTTCTTAACATCCACTTTGCAACGCATACTTTGATCAAATGAAAATCTCAGCTGTTCGGAGAAGATCGAAAGGGACTATGATCGAAGGAGGTGATCAAACCAACAGAAACATCTTCTCTGCAGATCTCTCGCACACAACGGAAGAGCAAGTTGACACCACCAACAAAACAACACCGATTTGGCTTTTGGAGTAAGACCCTGCTCAAACTTCCTCACACATTCACTGTAAATGTAGCTTTGAGAATGCAAAAAGACTTCTTTTTTTTCCTTCCTTCGCTTTTTCCTTCGATTTTGAGGTCTCCAACAAATTGGGAAAACAACCGACAACTTACAGTCCGAGATCGAAAGGGACTATGATCGAAGGAGGTGATCAAACCAACAGAAACATCTTCTCTGCAGATCTCTCTCACACAACGGAAGAGCACGTTGACAGCAGCAACAAAAACAACACCGATTTGGCTTTTCGAGTAAGACCCTACTCAAACTTCCTCACACATTCACTGTAAATGTAGCTTTGAGGATGCAAAAGACTTTTTTTTTTTTTTCCTTCCTTCGCTTTTTCCTTCGATTTTGAGGTCTCCAACAAATTGGGAAAACAACCGACAACTTACAGTCCGAGGTTTCTTTTTTCTGGAAAATCTACCGCGTACGTGTAACTAATGGTCCGTCGATCTTACAATGGCCAAATTATCAGAAAGATTCAGCCGTGGAAGACAGACACTTCCTAGCTAGCGCGCACACCACAAAATTTAAAGAGTCATATATACCTTACTGAGAGCCTCTTGAAGAAAGTACGAGGCCAAAAATGCTGAAGCTAGCTAGCTAGCGTCGTCGACGTACAACTTGAAGTTAGGCAATGTGAATTCCTTGTTCACAAATCAGCTAGTTTAGCAAACAGTTTCGAAAGCAGGATCGGGAGGTAAGCAAGGCGGAGAGTTGTATTTCGGCTGCACTCTACAGGAGGCCACGCCCATGGCCACTCTCAAGAAGAAGCTAGCTCTCAGCAACTCGATCCAGCAACTCTAGTTGTTACAAAACACACCATCAACGTACAACAAAAACTCTAGCTTCTAGTAATTACTGCACCCAAAGAGAAACCAAACCCAAACCAAAGCAAACCTGAAACAAACTGAAGTAGCGGTCTTTATAAAATAGCGCAACTGGGAGACGATTCCTTTCACTGTAGTAGCCACAGAGGAGCTCCTATTAACACTAATGTTAACTTGATTAACACGAATTTTAACTTCGTACGTGTTGCCAAATTTCCTGGAGCGCCAATTAGTACAAAAAAAATCTCCTGAGAATTGGGACTCACGTCGTCAACTGGTAGCCAGTTCACAGCACAGGGTCGCTCTCTGTTGTGTGTCTATTGAGGAGGGCAAGAGTTAGCAAAGTTGAGGCTACCAATCACCGCCTCTCATTGGGAGTGGGAGAAGGGTATCGCTTTCTTTCTGTGTTTCTTTTATTGTTTTTTTTAAAAAAGTAAACTTTGGTGTTTAGTTTTTGGCCTGTTTTGGTTATTTTTGGTTGTTTTGTGGGGATTTTTGGTGTGTTGGTTGGCACTTATGAATTTTAGCTACCTTGGATTCTGGATTCATTCTGGGATAAGCCTTAGATGGGGGGTGCGATCCTCAAAGACTGGATTGCCAATGAAACTATGAAAGGGACCCTTTTTGTTTTGCAATGGATCTCCATTTGTTTTTAAAAGAAAAAGAAAAAAGAAAAAAGAAAATTATGAGAGGGAAGAGGTAGGTGGTACAGTTGGTGTGGGAATCTGACAGCCACGTATGAGAATCAAGTCTGTTGACATATTAGTCACAAGCAGGGTAAATTTTTTTTGACCCTCCAACCATGTCGCTCATGTATAACACTGTTTACCCGTGAACAAAATTGTCTTATTGATGGTTCATGAGTAAAATCCAATCCTTGAATTAACCCTTGAAGGACAAGGGTTAATCCAAAACCCAGTATTACAAAAAGGTCCCCTATGACCACGGTAGTCACCAAAATGCTCCGATTATTAGACCAACATGTGCATTCTTTGTTTTTATAGTGAACAATGAAGTCTTTTGTTGGACACTTTTGGTCTTTAGTGTCCTTCAAGGGTTAATTAATAAGTTCCTTTCAAGTATCTGGCAGAGCATAATACCTTCAAATCAAAGCATCGGGAGGACCATTGTGGCGATCATAACATTGTTTACCAAAGAGGAAGGGACCTTTTGTAATACTTTAAAAGAAGACCCTATATAGTGAACAAAATTGTCTTATGTGCGTGTTGAGCCAACCAAAATTCTTTGAATTAATCCCTAAACATCATTCACTTGCCTGGAGGGCAATCCAAAGGGGAATAAAAAATTTCCTTGAAGTAGGGTATGGGTCTTGTTGCTTGTACAAATTTTGTATGGTTAAGGCATACAAAAAGTGAATGGTGAATAGTGCTTTGACTTTGTTGCCTAAATGTAGTACTTGGCAAGTCATATTCCTTGTTGATGTAGATTTAGTAAGTTGAAACATTCCAAAAAAATACAAAAAACACTCATGTCAATGATTCTTTCAAAACCCAAGGGGCTTAGTTTGTAATATAAGGGTAAACTACTACACCCCAATTCAATTAGACATTTATCATGACGTGTGAATTACATTATAATCTTCAAGATAATTTGAAGTTTGAAAGGATATTCAAACTCTACCCTTCGTGTGGAGTCTTTTTCTTATTGCTTGTTCCTTGAAGGTTATATATTTTTTCTTTATTTGATGATTGCATATGTACCCACTACTAGAAATATGGACCTTATAGACGAGGAAAACGACCTATTAGAAGATCCATATGATAAACTTGACCATTAGAAGGTCTTCTCATAGTCATTCCCTAGTCTACACAATCCTTGTTTCCACTTATGTCTTTACGTGTATTTACTAAAAATGTAAAATATGCATACAAACCTTTATAATTTGTTGATCATTCTACTGGTCCTAAAACTTTATAGTAAATCTTGACAAATAGGTACCTACTACAATGCTTCAAATAATAGAAAATATGATGTGATTTGCAAATGCTACAAGTTGTTATTGATAAGCAAGCTCTTCAATGTCATAATGATTTTTGGGTGTTTATAAATGGTGTAGAAAGAACAAATCCACATTCCAAACCCATATTTTTCCTAGAAAATGGATTGCCCATGAGCCCAAAGTTGAAACTTGTAGGAATGAAAACTTTTTTGGCGAACTATAACCAAAATCCAAGCCAAAATCTCACTTGATTTTCAAGCTAGTTCCCTTTATTCTAGATGAAAAGAAAAGAAAAGTGATCAAATCACCAAAAGCTCCAATCTAAATAATATGAGATTTCCCAACATTTTGATGGGGTCTTCTATTTTAGGTAATATTGTGGATAAGTGATGGATGGATGATCAAAATTAGATGATTTGTTTGACCAACTTGCATTGAAAGGCGCATGTTGCACTTGCACGAAAAAAACAAAAAATATCACTAATTTGTAGAGTAAATATTTATACCTCTTGTGTTTGAATCTACGGATCAATTGGCCTAATTGAATTATGTCGTGCACAGATAACCTATCTAAACCTACTTCCTCTTTTTGACAAAAGTGAAAGCATATATAATTTTAATGAGTGTCATGAACTTGTGATAATAACATTATTCAAGGTGTCTTTTGAAGTTATTAATGCTTCTATTCAATTTTATTCATTTAGCACATGTCAAATCATCATACAACAAGTTGCTAGCCTTTGACTCTCCTTTCAATTTAGTCCAACATTTTAGCACATACAAAAGACCATTTCTTTAACATTGAAAACTAAATTGTTGAAATTGTTACCAGCATTACAAAAAGAAAATATTTTGCCACTTTTGTGACACCTACAAGCACTACTAGAAACAATGAACATGTAACTAAGTAAAAGACCCACAAGAAGACCCCATATACCAAACTTGACCCAATTGGTGAATCAAAATGGGCACATGTCTCGAATCTATGCGGACACTATCTGGGGCACTATACTAGTCAAACAATCACCCTTTTGATGAATAATGTTTATGATTCATGAATTGTTAAGCCAAAAGTCTTATTATAGTATGGCTTTGGATAATTAACAATTTAGCAAATGGTGTAAGGTAGAACAATCCATTGAGGTGAAAGCGAACACGAAAGGAATGACTACAGTATAGGTTGTTTTTTCAATAAATAAGATTTGGGCCACAATCAATGTCTTAGGTGACACTAATGGAGTGATTAGTGACCTCATTAGGAACGTTCAACTTTTCAGTGTAAATTCATTGCAGGAAGTGACATTTTTAGGCCTTTCACATTAGGAAATATTGCTATTGTTGTAGGTGAGTATGATGAGCATTATCAATACAATTTTTGTTTGTTGGTTTTGGGGTAATCTAGAGACTATTTGGGGAAGCACATTTCAAAAATTCATAACAAATTCATGCTTTCTCATAACAATATAATTTCAATTGCTCTTGCCATTTCTCACACTTATCTTTATGTGGGAATTTAAAAAAATCAGCATTGGGATGAGGAAAAACTCCTAATTTTGACCATGATGGTCTGTTTTCCCTTAAATCACAACAGCGAGTCCTTGGTTTCCTGTATCTTTTCTCCCAGGTGTTTGGAGGAGTAAGGGATGAATTTCCTTCCTACATCCAATGTTCCATTCGGATGAATGAAATCGGTCAAGTCAGGAACGTCAATGAAATTTCATGCAATCCATGCAAGATGAATTTTTTTTTCTGCACAACTTGCAGCACAGGACAATCAACCGGAAATTTCAACTGTGCATACAATTGCAAAATCAAGTTAAGTTTTGTTTGTTTGCTTTTTGCTTTAATTTGTGTTTATTTTTTTTCCAATTTTCTAAGATAGCAGCTAGTTTTAGCTATCCTAACATTCTTGAAGAGCAAATGGGAGGATCCTTTCCCTTCCACACCTCCCGGTGGCTTTTAGATTTTTTTTTTTTTTTTCTAGGGTTATTGAGGTCACTCCAACAAAAGAAGTCAATAAAGAGCAACTTGTTAGACTTGTCAAGACACTTGCTCACTTGGCATGGTTGGATGGGTTACGAAAGTGGGAAGGAAGAGAGAATGGGTTGAATGGGTTCAAGGCATAATTCTTGAATGTAAATTTTCCTCCAAATCAAACAAAACAAACAAACAAACTCATGTAAGGTATGGATGGCAATAGCACTCCTTTGGTATCATAGCAGATTATCACAATTTTTCTTCCAAAAAATCTTTAATATCCATAGAGCAAATTGCAAGGCTTCCAATTGAAATAGTGAAAAAGAAATAGAAGTGGGCATGGATAGGGTTTTATTAACATTATTTGCTCTTGACCAACAAGGAGGACGTTTTACATTGATAAAAGTAATTGTGAAATTTTCACACAACATGTGCCTATTGTAAGGAGTGATTTTAAGTCCCCAAAATTTTCATAACTTTTGACTACGTGGTTAAAAAATTATTTTATGATATATGATACGTAGCGATTTGTAGGTAGCCTAGGCAACTCAAAAAAATTCTAAAGAAAATCATTTTCTTAAGAAATAAAAATTTGAAATTGTTTTTTTTATATTTATATATATGTGGAAAGCTTTGAATCATTCAATTTTGATCAATGAGTTAGGAGTTTTAGTTTATAGGCAATTATAGATTCTCTATTCTAAAATAAACATTGAAGTCCTTTATTATACTCAATGTTCAATATTTTTTGAAAAAAATAAAAATCATAGGATGTAGATTTTTTATTACAATATTACAACCACTAGGATTGGAATTTTTCCATTATATGACTGAGTTCTCAACAATTTAGTATTTTGAATCATTCTCTACTTCTCTCTATTTTCTATTTTTTTCTTATATGTTCATTAGATGAATTTCAACTATTGTACAAGGCTACGAATTCCCTTGCATTCCCAAACTCTGGGAACTCCACCACGCAACATGTTGACGTGGTCGAGACTGTCACGTCAGCAAATAATAATAATAATTTTTAAATATATATATTTTTATTTTATTTTTATTTTATTTTATTTTTTCCAGAGACCACTGACTAGTTCCCAGCAATAGGAACTAGCTTGAAACGGGCCTCTCGAAGGCTTGAATCCCATCTAATGGTACAATTCTAAATGATTTGAAATCTTTGAAGCATGTAGTCAACTTGCTTTGAAGAATAAATCCAAAGAAGGACCACCATTCATATGAATGTGAGCTTATGAAGTGCAACTACCCATTTTTTCACAAGGCCTAGAAAAGGATTTTTGTCACTTCAAACAATAATATCTTGCAATCTACATGGTGAAAATTAAAAAAAAAAAATTCCACGCCTTCTCAAACCAACGTACTATAAGATCCTACATGTGTCCAAAAATATTTTGTTTTTTTATAAAATTTGGTACTTGTACTAGAAATGGTAGTTTTGGAGCGTTTTTGGTGAAAACATAGTCTTTAGGACATTACATATTATATTAGGCCTCCAAGAGACCATTTAAGGGCTGTTCCCCTTCACTATTCCTTCCACAGTGAAGGACAACCAGCTGTCCCAAAAAAACAAATTTAAATTAAATTAAATTAAATTTTAAATTCTTTAAATGTAAAAAGAAGTTGAAAAAAAAATCCAGAAATGTGCTAGTAACCTCTCGGCTACGTAGGACCGATGAGGTGTCAAGCCAGCAGTCGCGTTCCCTGCGTTCTTACAGCAGTAGAACCCACGGTCTCTCGGAGGCCCGGGAAACCATCTAATGAAGTCAAAGAATGAAAATATGTGTGAATAAGGGAGGCCTTGTACAATAGTTTGCCCTCCAATGAATGCTCTTGATTTTTTTCAAGCAAATGATTTTTTTATTTTATTTTATAAAACAAATGGAAGTTTCATTGCAAAACAAAGAAGCACAACAACCAAGCCCAAGGGTTGGACAAAGAGAGAACAAGAAAAAAAAGTACTCAAAAATACAAGGAACATGTCCCTACATGTTCTAGATGATGGTGTCGCTAACTCTGACAGCAATTGCCGGGGATTGAAATGAACCCATAAACAATGCCGAGGACGTTTTTCGGCCGATGAATGACAAAGAATCTCTCCATGTAGGATAGAAGTGCAATTATTCATCCTCCAAGTTTTGTGTAAAAAGGGAATGTCTTCTACAGTAGTTTGACTTCCAATGAGTACTTTAATATTTTCTTAAGCCAATAATTCACACCGGTCCAAAATAGCTGATTTCCAAAACAAATGATTTCCACGGTGACTAGTTCATTGTTTAATCCATAACCGATGTTGAGGACGTTTTTCAACCGATGAATGACAAAGAATCTCTCCATATGGGGTAGAAGTGCAACTATTCATCTTCCAAATTTTGTGTGAAAAGGGAACATCTTCTACAGTAGTTTGTCTTCCAATGAGTATTTTTTTAAACAAATGATTTTCATGGTGACTAGCCTGGCGTTCAAGGGTTAACCCCTTCATGCCTCAATCCTTTTTCAGATTTTGGCACATTTTTGCTTATATCTTTATATGGTAATACCATTTACCAAAATTTTATGAAATTAGGCATAAAAGAAGGTTGTCTTTTCAAGATTCAAGTGTTACATTGGATAAATGAGAAGGTAGTTGGATGAAACAACACCTGCAAGCCCTCTGTTCATCGTCCAAAAGACGGACGTCGGGTTAAAGGTTAAGCAAATGATCACACAAAAGATAGTACTTACCCCCAAAAGAATGATTTCCACGGTGACCAGCTCGTCCTTCCAAGGTTATGAGTGCTCCGTGATTCCTTCCCTTGGGATAAACTCAAAGTTAGGATCAAACAAACAAATTCAAAGTTCGGAATTTGCAACGAAAGTGAGGAGGTTTACCGAGACGTCAGCAAGCCTTGCGGCCCAGGGCGCTGCAAGTGGGCGTAGCCGAGCCAACGAAAGTCAAGCCACCGAGAGAGCTAGCAGCTACAGTAGAGCATCATTCATTCACTTCAATAATAAAACTCCGAAAGGCTACAACCCAAAAGGGACCTGCAAAACTGAAAGCAAATTCGTGACGCAGGAGTCAATTATCAATGTGAGAAGCGGCGAACACACACACGCAAAGACTGAGCCTGGCTGGCTGGCTTGCAGGCTTGCAGCGCGCGCGGCCGCCCGGCATCCGGCACAGCGGCCACTCAGTTTCCGATCTTTGGGAATGTTCTCGGCACACTTGCGCTCTTTGATTCCGTCGTTTCTTTTCTTCAGTCCGGGCTTACGGCGGTGAATCTGGCGAAGGCAGCGATGAGGGAGCGACGAGGGACGGAGTGAGTGAGTGGCTGCCACACTTCATGTGAGCCGAGCCGAGCTATGTAAGACGTAACGGGAGCTGTGAAACGGTGACTATTCAACCGAATTCCACCACCTTTTTCAACTCGGATTCGACTCTGTGGAGAGTTTTGTAACGACATTCTCGTGCTTAGTGGGGACAGTCAGCCCCAAGGGGAATCAAAAATCTCCTTGAAGCAAGGGATGAGTGGGTGTTGTTGTTGCTGGTTTGCCTGGAGTTGGTGTGCTTAGGATACGCAACAGTGAATAGTGAAAAATAGGGCTTTGACTTTGCAGCCTAAATCAGCAGTGCTTGGCAAGCCATATTCACTATTGTGTTGAACTACTGAAGTGCGTTTTGTAGGTTGGAACATTCAGGAAAAGAGAATACAAAAAAAAAAAACTTTTTGTCAAAGATTCTCTCAAAAGAACTACTGAAGTGCGTTTGGTAGGTTGGAACATTCCAAAAAGAAAAAAGAAAAAAGAACTTTTTGTCAATGATTCTTGCAAAACCAAGTCCCAAGGGGCTTAGCCTGTCATTTAAGGATTAACTACATTGGAATGCAAAGAGGGTGCAATTGGGCCCCAACAATAAGGTGTCCTTTTGGGTTGGATTTCATTTTGGGTATACGTATCGTATTTGTTGGAAACATTATGGTTGTTTAAGGTTTGGGAGATTTTGACATTTCTGAGTTGAGTTGTTGGTGAGAATATTTTTATTTTTATTTTTATTTTTTGAAAACAAATAAAATCTGTTGCAATTTGGTGAGAATATTAGGAGGATTCATAGTAGTAATGGTTCTTCAACAAGTTTATCACCAAACTCAAAGGAAATGTTAGAGCATCCTTTGCTGCTCGCTATGAGACCCTTCTAAATAAAAAATTGATGTTCGCTAAGGAAAGTGGGTTTGATTCTCATGTCCTATCACTAGAAGAAAACTATGTTAGAAATCACAGTTTTGCGTGGGTTGAAATTTAATCAAACCCACGTTTCCAACACAGAAATTTGTGTTAAAACGCATTCCAACACAAATTTCTACATTGGAAACGTAGGTTTCAACAAATTTCAGCCCACGCAAAACTGCAATTTCCAAAGCAATTTTCTTCTAGTGCATGGTTTGCAATCCGACTCTCCATTTGAGCTAATAGCCCCATGAAAAAAATTGATTTTGTTCACTACTATATGAGCTTGTTTTGGAGGGTCTACCAAATGGCTAGGAACAAAATTTATTCATTACAAAAAATTTGAGGCTTGAACAAGGCCACGAGACAACATGTAATTGGTGCAATTATATTTAAAAAATTATTAAATTTTTTCTTTTTTAAATTAATTTTTTTCTAGGAACTAATGTGGCACTAGTAGTGCCATGACAGTTTGGTGATTTTTTTTTTAAAAAAATTCCGGAAAAAAATTGTTAAAAAATTATAATTTCTTCCCCATGTACATGCACCAGGGGCCAAAATTAAACAACCTTGTTTTGGCCTCAGATTTTTTGTAATAATGGATTTTGCTCTCCTTGGATACACATCTACATGTTGACTAAGTTGGAGATTTATATTATTTGCAAAAGTATTTTTACTATTATAGCATCATCATCCATTATGATTAGTATCGTTGCAATGACATTTCACAGCCCCCTCCTTGTTTTTGTCTAAGCTTGAATGGATTCTCCAACTCCTCAACCCACCACTACCATTTGGGAGGCTTCTCAATTCAAAACTATATCACAAGCCATGTATTTTGGAGGTGGACAAGGGATGCTGTAATAATGATGGTTATTTTGTGAGAAGAAGACCAACAAAGTTGTCAAGAGATGAATGGAGCATATTTGAAAAGACCTATTGCAAGAGGTTGAAATCTAGCACAATACATGGCAAAATTTGCCAACAAAAAAAAGGTTGGATTACATAGCCTTTGAGCGAGTACAACTTCTTCAACAAATTCATAGAATCCATCCACATAGACCAACCAAAGCATTCCACGTTCAAACAATGCACTCAAAAGTGGCTATACCAACCAAGAACCCTAAAAAACTTTCAATGAATTAGGAAAATGAAGTGAAGAGAGGCCAAGCTAGTGTAACTCCCCCTATTGTTCAACATGTCAAAATTATATTGTAATAGTGATACAAGCCTTTTTCAGGAAGGCAAAAATTTCATAGTCTACTCCAAATTTTTACCTTGCAAAAAACATAGGAACAAAATTAGTTCACTATATACAAAAGATAAAACTTGAGAATTTGGAATTCATATTTGGTTAAAACATCTATAATCAAGGGTGAAAAACACACACACACCTCTTGGAAGACTCCTAATAGCCTAAACTAGGGCTAAAGCTCATTTGGTCTTTGTGGTCTTTTTTAGAAACAAGTGGACATTTTATTCTATTGTAGGAACAAAACATCACATTAAACCAAAAGAATCAAACCTTAATGTAAAACAAAAAATAAATAACTAGAAAAACAACACAATTTGGGGTTGTTTCGCCATCGGCAACTGAGTCTTTGTGGTCTTTTCATCTAAGAGGAAAATGTAGTCCTGAACTTATTATTGGCTCTTGGCCTTTGGCCTCAAAAGAGGGAGATTTTGTATTGATAGAAGCTATTCTAAGAAAGTTTGAGTAGCTAGCTACTATACCTAAAAAGTGAGCCACTGCCATAGACTACAAAGCCTCTAGTGGTATAGCTATTTGTTTACAAAGAGGTAATCAAATTTGGGAAACTTTAAATTCATATTTGAAATCAAAAACTCTAAATTAGCTAGGAGATCAAAGGTCACAAAATACAAAAATAACCACATACTACAAAATAATGGACACTTTTAATACTTAACCCTCATTTCTTCCCATTGAGTGAAAAGACTACAATCCCAAATAAGTTCTACCCTTGGCCTTCAATATCATCAATCAAAACTTAGATAGAATGTGAAGGCTTGTTTATTGTGGTGTTCATATAGGTTGATTTTTACATAGGATATGGAGGATTCAATTTGATGTTTGTTTGTTGAATTGACATAAGAATTTCAAATGTAGATTGTGAGAGTAATTTTTCATCAAGTTTAGAATATAATATAGCGTTGAAAAGTTCATGAAAATGTTCATTTGGTTATTTGGCATATTTGCAAGTTGTCTCACTTCAATTGAGATCCATTTGCTCTTAAAGCAAGAAAAAACATTGTTGTTATTTATGGTTTGGGAGATTTAAAATTGGAATTTTTAGGGTGAGTGAGACGAGTCATTTAGATTATTGAGGAACATCATTAGTTAAACATTGAGGGACAATTTAGTTTTTCCCTTTGGCTATATGAATTATTTTTTCTTTCACATTTGAGAAATGGCCCATTCTTCAAGCTACGAACTCGTCATGATATTTTAATAATAATAAAAAAATAAAAATTTACATGGCACGGTCGCGGCTATGTCAAATTACTGATTTGGCAAAGTTCCCATTGTTCCCCACAATCCAAGAATTTCTGAGAACGTATCGGCATGGTCTTGTTTTGGCCCCCCCAAAACCATCTAATGTTTAATAGTCTTATAAATCAAATTGGTAATTAGTTGGTTATTTTGTCAAGGGGATGTTATGATTGCCCACAACACAAGATGCTCTGTAACTTTCACATCATTAATCCAAATGGAATGAATCATCTTCCATATGAACAAAAATATAATCCACATGAAATAAATTTAAAAAATAATTCAAGTTTTTGTGGGTTTTTTTGTTGCCTTCTCTTTCACCTTCTTTTAACTATTTGGAGCTTTGTGTGCCATAACTTTTGCTTCCACACACTAATTAAAATACAAATTATATTATTTATCAAAAAACCAATCCATTTTCCTATTTCAAAAGAAACTTTCAAAAAATCATGCCAAAAGTTGAGATCACACCAACTTACTTGAACCTTCAAGTGTCCTTCAAAGGGACACTTGGGACTTTCACTAGTAGAAATATGGTCATCGGGCACCAAGCATGGTCAACAAAAAGCACCACGGGAATGTTGTTGGTGCCACATCAAACTAAGGTAAGTGAGCCCAATGCAGACACAAATGGGAGCAAGTCCATTGTGAACAAAATTATATTAGTAGTGTACATTTCAAAACTTGAATATACACCACAAAATGTTAAACATTTTGTCCACAATGGGCTTGCTTCCATTTGTATCCTCAATGAGCTCATTTACCTTATTTCTGCCAAGGGATTGCGATGGAAGAGCACCACAACCTTATTTTTGCATTTGTGTTAAATCTATTTGAATGATGTGTTTCTGGAATTTTTAGGTTACAACACATGTTTGTTAGTCAAAAGCCAATAATGCTAGTATGTGAGTATGAAAATGTGACCATGTGAGCCTTGAGCTTATGTATAAGTAGATATCCTACAACCATTGAAAATGCTTATATCATAAACACTTATAATATAAGTATCTACAACATAATTACACTATAATCATCACGATCACAATGCAATTTGTATTGCAGACTTGAAGGTGCCTCAATGCAATCTTCCTCTAGGTCTTTGATCATTCGTTCATGAGTTTTTTTTTAGTTATTTTGTTTTCATGAATCTTTGATCATGCATAGCAAATTCCAAAGTTTGACAAAAACAAAATAAAATGCAACGAGCTGCTCGGGTGCATTCTAGCCAACCAATAGTTTAACCCATAAAAGCCGCGGAGGACGTTTTTTGACCGATGAATGACAAAGAATCTCTTCGTATAGGACAGAAATGCAACTATTTATCCTCCAAATTTTGTGTGGAAAGGAAAGATCATCTATAGTAGTTTGTCTTCCAATTGACACGATGACAAAACAGATGATTTTGACGGTGACTGGCCCGGCGTTCAAGGGCTAATTTGCTATGCAGGATTTGCATATATATGGTGGGCGTAGATGCATGTAATTGATCAATCCCAAGGACCTATCTGCAAAAATGTTGCAAAGGTCAGATCGATCTCTTTTATCTTGATTTTATGAAGGTTGTGATTTTGTAAGAGTGTTCAATTCATTCGTGTGCCGACCCGCTTTTCTTATTGAATCTTTGGTTTTCGAATGTCGAGAGAAATTGATAGAAGTCGCAGTGCAATCTCCTTCAAATCTGCTATGGATTTAATACTCAGATTCGGGAGTTCTTGGATCAGAGATTCATTCATCGACAACATGGTATTAATCATCGATTGCTTTGCAAACTATATTGTAAGCAAAACACAATTGGGAATGAGCATCTCAAACGTATGTTTGAATAATGAGATGTAATGCAAATATATTGGAATATTGGAAACAAACATTTGTAAATATAAGGGGTTGTCAATCACACCTTCTGTGAGAATGAAATGTCCATGAAGAATGAGAAGGTATGGAGTGAAAAGAGGAGTCAACAAAGAGCCCTTCTCCGTGAAGAAGGTGTGTCTCCTCTTTTCACCGTGTGAAGAATGAGAATGGACATTGACAACTTGTTAATCTTCACCACCTCCAGATGAGAAGAAAAAGACTTCTCAATCTTCAAAGAATGGGCCCTTCACAATTCAAGGAGAAAGTGCCATAATCTCATTCTCTGAAGATTGAGAATGGAGAGAAGGTGTGACAACCTTTGTTGTAACTATTGGTACTTGAAGACAACTTGGGTCTTCATGATCCGCCTAAAATATTGGAAAATCTAAATTTTTTATAGCACTCTATCTTTGACAAGGAGATGGTGCTAAGTGTGGCCTTTGACACCAACTATTAGGCCCTTGAGCACCATAGTGCTCGTGCTTTGAATTGGTGCTCTAGCTCATTCTCCTAACAACCTTTCTATTTAGTGTTTAGAAGGTAAACAAAGATTTGATGTAGAATGTTCCCAAATCGACCCCAATCCATTTGTGACCCTTACTCTAGAACCCAATTCTATTTTGTTCTTCCCTCATGAGAAGAAAATTGTACTCAATTTCACATTGAGACAAATTCAATGTAGAATGTGGGCTAAAATCAAGGCTTGAAAGTAGGCTACAATATGATGATTTTACAAATTTAACCAATGTAGCCATAAGGTAGATACACATAGCAAAGGATTCATTCCTTTTTTTGCAATCTAAAAAACTTTTTTGGATAATCATTGCAATAATGTAGGGAATTAACCTCTAAAGGAAAAAGAAAACTAGTTTGGCTTTTTTGAAAACTTAGATAGGCTTTGTTGACTTCATAATTTGTAATTTTTGCAATTCAAATAAAAACAAGAAGAAATGGTACCATATGATTACTTGAACATTCTCACCATTGGAATTATAGAATAACAATTATCAATTTCTTATAAAAGTTAAAGCAATTTAGTTTTTCTTTCATTTAGTACCACCTTCAATTTTAAATTTTGTTTAAAGATGAATATGAAAGGTTTTTTTGGTTAGATTTTTAAAAATAAATTCTCAAACTATTTCCCAAAATATTGACTAGAACACACAAGCTATAGTATATACAAGTTTTTTTCTAAAAATGTTGAAAGACAACTTTAACTTAGACAAGATCTTAAAAAGCCTACATTTTGTACATTGAACTTACTATCAATGGGGATTCTTAGTCTAGAATTTTGAGAAGATGTACTTGAACAACTTAACTAAAAGATTCTACAATTGGATTTGTCAAAAAATGAATATAGATGGAGACTTTAGCTTGTTGTAGGGACCAAGTGCTATGTAGTTTTGAGAACTTCAAGGGTTAAAAAAGCTTCATTAGCAACTAAAATGACAAGAATAGTCCCATTATATAGTCTATATTGGAGGACTCAACCTTCCCTCCCTTTCACAACTTCCTCAGAGCCCTTCAAACCACAATTCGCATGTTCAATTTCATGGAGATGCTCTTAGGCTCTAAATTTGACCACGTATAAAGCTTTTTATCTTCTTCAAAAGTAACTTCACCAAAGTGCATGTACAATATTCCCTACTTTGTTTTCTTCTAATAAAAATAATAAAAAGTTTTGAATATGTGCAACAACTACCGGAATAGACAATGGGCTATCGTACCTCAATGTTATACATCAAAATGTACCCAATATGTAAGATTTTAGGGTCCGTGGGGATCCCTACCGTACCCTAATCCCTAATCAGCAATTCACGGCAAGCCCTAATCAAAGTCACCTTCTCGCACGCAGCCGCAGCTACACCTGCTCTTCTTCTTGAGCAATTTGCTAAGAATAATTTAAGTACTAAGATCGCTGACGACTCCCACAACGCTTTCAGTGTAGTTAGTGACACAGAATAGTAAACGGAGCAATATTTTAGGTACAAATTTCACGAACTCAGTTTCAACTTTTAAGAGGGGAAAATAGAGCTTTCACAATGTAACAGCTTTTGAGTACATTATCTTGAGCACAGTTGCGTTCAAAGTGGTTTCTGCAATTGAGAGTACAACGCTGATCTGTAACTGGAACAATTCTCGATTTCTAGAATCTTAGCTCGCAGCAACCTCGTTATTTTTACAGTGTATATAATGAATCAGCAAGAATTCTAGTCCTCTACCTAGTCAGACATGCCCCTCAGTTCTTCCAGTAAGCTGACAGAAAACTGTACAGTCTTAATTTAGAGACGGCAATTCACGCGGGTTGGCCATGGCTTGTTCCTAGTAAACTTGTTTCTAGCGTCTCAGCTTCATGTTGAATCCTTCCGGGCGTCCGCAATCTGCTGCTGCAAGAAGGCATAATGATGCGATGAGTGCGATAAGACAAGTATTGCAACTTACACACCTCGATGATATCTGACTTCTACCAAGAAAAAAACTCAAAAGTCGAGCCATTATTAACTCTAATTATCCAAAGCAGATCACTTTATACCGTTGAGATTAAAGCCGACATGGGGAGGCCATTCCTTCCCAAATTCGCTGAATTCGATCTGATCAAAGCTGAGTTGTAAAAAAACTTTTA
The DNA here is from genome assembly GCA_947034895.1 of Rhytidiadelphus loreus. Taxonomy (NCBI): domain Eukaryota; kingdom Viridiplantae; phylum Streptophyta; class Bryopsida; order Hypnales; family Hylocomiaceae; genus Rhytidiadelphus; species Rhytidiadelphus loreus. Next base: position 33,700,803 of record OX344761.1, read on the forward strand.
GTGAAAGAAAGGAGGTGATTAAGGATTGACAGGGTGAGATGACTGACCTAGATGAAAGAACTATCCGCTTGAGGTGTACCCAGTTACCATCCTCTTGCGCAGGATCCAGAACCAGGTAAACTACGAAGCTCACGTACAAAACAACGACCACAGATAAGAGTACTATAACCGATACAGACTCGACAATGCGGCTAAAAACAGTCACCACCAACAAGTACATGTTGATAGCCAATACCAACACTGCAATGCTCCAAGCCATCACCTGCAATCACACCCGTCATTAATAGTTATTTCCATCCACCACATTCCCTTGCCCTAGAGATAAAGGCACATATTGTGCAGGGTCACTAACACATGAAACTTGACGATAATGAACATAACAACAAGGTCTACCGCAATGTAAAACTCGGAGTAAAACCATTCATCAGACCTTACAGCTATTGATGACGAGCTCCTTTCTAGCATCGACTAAACAATAAGGTTTTCAGTGTATTAGATTGCTTCCGGAACTTTTAGACAGCATCATAAAGAGAATCCTCCTCGTGATTTATGGGGAGGTCTCCCTGTGATTGTTCAGGAGCCTCCCTATGTATCATGGGGAGGCCTACATATGATCACTGAGACAATATAAAAGACGTAAAAATGAACCGCGGAGAATATTCTATATGCGGTGTCGTCTAAAAGTTCTAGAAGTAATAACTCTACTGAAAAATCTGTTCAACTAGATCTTAAACACCATCAAACAACAATGTTGTACCTTCGTCACTTTGCCGATAACAAAAATACCCATAATCCGAGAGTTGGAGACTAGACACAGTAACGGGAGAAGAGCAAAAGGCAGCTGAATGGATTGCAGCACATTCAACCATTCGCTAAGATTATCCAGCTGGTTCTCTGCGCTGTCGAAGATGAGAGCCACGATAATAGTTGGAACTATGGCGACACCTCGAGTAAGCAACGTTCGGATCCACTTCTCCAGGCGCAAGTTGAGAAAACCAGCCATAACAAATTGACCTGCCACAAAATAGATAAGTCTAAGAATAAGGTCCTATTACTTGGCTTGAGACTATCTCAACACAAATGACTATTACCTGATGCCTCCCACGGGCATCCTATGAATGTCACGTCAATAGAATTATCCTCAAAGTTCAACACTACATCAGATTCGCGATCAAACCCCCAGAAATAGACTTGTCAACAACTGTTCATGGTATTATTCATTAAATTCACCGCTGATTTTCCCTAAAACAAGGTCAGAACCCCCGCTTCGAATGACTTTTAAGGATAACTCTAATGACGTACCAGTATATGTGCCCGTCATGGTGCTGCTCTGCCCAGCCGCTAGCAACCCAATGGCCCATATATACAAGATTGGGAATAAACCACCCCCGTATTCCTTCTGGAGATACTCCCCGGCATTGGCAAGGCCTATAATTCCTGCTTCCTGTTTCCCGTAGAAGCCCTTGGCAAAAATGGCCATGATGCAAAGGTTGATCAAGAAAGATATGAAGAGAGCAATTGATGATTCGATGTTGTAATATCTAAGGGCTTCCCGTATACGACTCTTCTTGCGGGCGTCTACATCCCGCGATTGCACAAGAGCCGAATGCAAAAATATGTTGTGAGGCATGATAACAGCTCCCACAATGCCGACTGCCTTATCCACAGCCGTTCTGGGAACAATTGGAAAAATAAGACCTGCAGAGCGCCAATAAATTACAATAGCGCAGACAAGACAGAGAGTTAATACTCTGCCATATTAACTATTGCCATCGGGGAAAGAAGTCTTTGCAGAAACTAGCAGGGTCAAATGTTAGTGCACCTGAAACAACGGCTTTGACATCCGGATCGGTCTCGCCAAACATCCACGCAAACGAAAGCGCCATGATTCCAATAAATACACAAAATAGAAACTCCAATTTTCTAACGCCGAAATTCTCCAAAAAGAGGAACACGAACCTGGATAAACAATATAATAAATCAGTATCCAGACTTTTATACATTCAGGAATCACAACCAACACCGCACCAAGTACATGCTAACATACTGACTTCAAAGTATTAGAAAACTAAATTCTCCTATTCACACATTAAGTTCCATCAGCCTACTGATTGGAACCACGGCACTACCATACGAGGCGGTTCTGCTTAGGAGAAAAGGACCCTAGCAAGTACGTCCTCATTCCTGTTGAAGTTCATACTTAAATTATGGAAGTGATGACTTTTAAGACCAACTCACAGCCGAGCAGACCGTCACCCAATTCTTGTTCTGACGACAAAATGGAAGAGTGAATCCTTGGTCATAGTCACAACCCTCATCCCAAGTTCCAAATTTAGATCAATCAAAGCAAGGGAACTTATAAATCAAAAGAGAAAGAACGTATGCATACCCTTGGACGCCAGTTATCAGCACCCCACCCCACAGGGGTACCCTGCCGTTCGAAAGAATCCTGAAGGCAATGGCACTTCCAATAACCTGTTGAACATCGGCACCGATGATGGCGAGCTCTGTCATGACCCAAAGAACCATACGAGCCCATACAGGGTATTCATCCCTGCACAGCTCTGCCAAATGCCTACCTGTCGCAACGCCAAGCCTCGCAGACAACATCTGAATAAGAAACCCCATCACAGTGGCCCACATCAGCAACCACAAAAGGGCATATCCTGCAGTGGCCCCCGACTGTAAATCGCTCTCAATGTTGCCCGGATCCAGGTATGCTATGCTCATCAAAAAACCCGGTCCAGCAAACAGCCAAAGCTTTCGCCACGAAAATTTGGGAAGGAAATCTCGGTCTCCACCTTCCTCATCAACATCAGGTTCTTCAACGCCATACCCGACATTGACTTGCTCGGATCTCTCGTAGGCTCGTTCCTTCTCTTCCTCAGGATAGTGGTGCCCCTTTGATTTGTCTTCGGCACCCTTTGTAGGACGCACACGGGGTTCCGAATCTGATGAGGCCATGGTTGGTGATGAAACTCGACAATCTTCCTCTTTCTAGAGTCACCTGTACCAAAAGAAACCAGTTCATAGTTGGTTGACAACTACAAACCAAACCAATTTCGAACATACAAAACCACTACTGAATGATGACAGGATATAAGACTAGCACTCACAAGTAGCTCAATCAATGTTTGTAGTGCCTTTCATTTTTGTGTATTTACAGACATTCTACAGCGTACCTGAACCGCACATCCCTCCATGTGACTCCACTCCGCCCAAACCCTCCTAAAATTACCTCTCGGAAACCCCAACCCCGATCTACCCCCCTACTAGAACCCCCCAATCCAACCAACACACCAAATCTCACTTCAATTCATCATCTGCTCCACACAAGAATTGCATTGCAGGCCTCAGTGACTTTCGAGTGTTTCATTTCCGAACGACATTCTTTAGACACTCTTTAGCGTACACGAGCCCACACCTTCTTTCACAGGAGGCCCCTCTCTGCTGCCCCGATCCACACAAAAGCTTGCAATCCACCAAACGACCTGAAATCGCCACTCCACACACAGGCTCCGAGACGCTGAAGCTCGCGGAAATTTCTCCGAGGAAAGCCTCCTCGATCCCCAAGCTCAATTCCTCCGCTCGTGGACGGAAAAAAACACCCCGAACACAACTAGTAAAACTCTTCTGCATTCACGGTCGCGGACGCAATCCGGCACCATTTTAGGCCCCGGCGGAATCGTGCGAAGCGTACCTATGCTGCGGATGCGATTTTTGGGTGCAGCATCTGAAACAGTGGATCCCGCACGGAATGCATCCCGAAAGAGATAAGCATGTCGGTTTACGATTCCGGGGTGAGACCTAATGTAAGCTTATCGTGCCATGGACGGAAACAAGCTTGACGAAGTCTCCCGTCACTGGCCTACATTTGCTGATGCATGGGTATCCGTGCGCCGTTGGATCGTAGGACAGGTCCACGCTGGATCGCTGCACGGTTCCACGTCGGATTGTTGGATGGGTCCACGTCGGATCGTAGCACGGTGTCCACGTCGGATCGCGGGACGGGTCCACTCAACACACACGCGCCGAAGCACTTGCAAGCGTGCCATGGCAGGCCATAGGCCGGGAAGCCTTGGCTACCGAAATTTGACCCACCCAGGGTTAACCCTTGAACGTCGGGCCGATCACCGTGGAAATCATCTGTTTTGTCACCGTGTCGATTGTTGGCTTAAAAAAATGAAAAAGTCCTCATTGGAAGATAAATTATTCTAAAAGACATTCCCTTTCCACACAAATTTTGGAGGATGAATAGTTGCACTTCAATTCCACATGCAAAGATTCTTTGTCATCCATCGGACACCAAACAACCTCCTCAACGTTTAAGGTGTAACGTACGGTTACCACACCTCTCCTCTGGGGCCAGGGTGAACCTCCCCTTTTGGGCTGGGGTGAACCGCCCCTCACTTGTCCACCAAAGTCATTCTCGGGGTGCATGTAAAAAGAAAGATCCCCGATTTTGTGCTTGATTAATTTATTTTTGGCACCTCCCCCTACATGATAAGAAGTCTTTGGTTGCAAATATGAATTCAAAATTTGAAAATTTTATCATTTGTGGCAAACAAAAAAATTTCAATGTTTTCCTTCAAAGACAAGCAAGGGGATAGTTCACCCTAGCCCTTGAGTCACCGTGGACTAAACTATTACTGAGCTTGAGACTGGCCAAGGTGAACTAACCCCCTTTCTCGTCCTACGGAAGTCATTCCAGAGATGCATGTACAGAAAAAAAAAGACCTCTCTATTTTGTGCTTGATTAATTTACCTTCTATACCTCTCCTAGTTAATTTGGGGCCTCCGATTGCAAATATGAATTCAAATTTTTATCGTGTGTGAGAAATAAAAAATTTCAGTGTCTTCCCTCAGGGATGAGCGAGGGGGTCAATCAGTTCATCAACCTTCCTTGGCACTATACTAATAATGGTATTTAGTGTTATATTACTAATAGTGTTACCTAATTTTTACCAGACCCATTTAAAGTTTTACTTTTCACCTCTTGTGAGCTCATTTCTAATATGAAATTACCTTTAGCACTAAATGAAGTCTTGTCAAAAATTTATATTCCAAAAAAATTCAAAAAGTTGTCAAATAGTGCCTATATTGACATTAAGTGTTAGTAACACTAGTGAAATTGTTGACATTTAGTGTTGTACTTCGTAATTAGTGTTGCCAACACTATATACCATTATTAGTGTACTGAGTGTTGTGGTGAGGACTTTGATTCTAGGTAAAAGCTAGTGGTTGGGGCCCCAATTGTCAGCATTTTGTGGGAGTTTCTTTTTCTATGTCTAAAGTAGTAGTTGCTCTTAAAGCAATTATTTAAGAGTTGATTGCCTTTGGGAGAAGCTAAACTCCTGAAAACAATTTACGTAGGAAGAAAAATGGAATTGGCATCTAATCCAAGTTGTTTCATATTTTTTGGACCTTTGAAGAATTAGTTATGAATTTTTGAAGTACAAACATTGTGGTCATTAAAAGCGAACACCTCTTGAAATGCACATCATTAGATGAAATCTGAGGCCTCTACAAGGCCTTGAGTTATCAGACCCTGGGAATGCCGAAACTGCCTTGGTAACCCAAATCCGACATGGTCAGGCGACTGCCATGTCATCGATTTTTTTTTTTTTTTTTAATTTTTTTTTTTAATTTTTTTAATTATTGGTCTGACAGCAACCAGGAGGGTCGGGAACAGTTTTGGGAACAAACTGAAACGGCCCTCTGGAGGCCTCAGATTTCATGTAATGTGTTGGTACATTGAATAAAGAAAAATGTACCTCTATGTCATGATCGCTTCTAGAGCACGGTTACTTTTAGATCAGACTACCTTATTGAGTAGAATTTGTTTACTAAGAGTTCGATTTGTTTTCAAGCTTAGAAATGTGTGGAAGAACTAGAACTTGAGCACTAATTTTTTCTTGGTATGTTTATTTTTTTTCTTCATTATTCTTTTTGTGAATGGTAGTACATGTTGTGAAGAACGTTTCTTTGATTTTAGGGGCTTCCATTTTGAGTTTAGTATAAGGTTTGTAAGGTTCTCTCTTTTTTAGGTTTTGAATACCAAATTTTTTTATAAACATTTTAGAATCTTGAGTTTTGTAAGCCAATATGGAGCCTTCTTTTTGTATTGAAGTTGTACTCATGTAGATGATGCTCTCCATGGCAATGAGCACAACTCTTTGAGAATTTTGGCAGTGGGACTTCTATCAATGGAGTTTCATTTTCTTTTGTTGTTGTTGTTGTTTAGCTTCAGAGAGAAACTCAATGCTTGGTTCTTGCCTCTTTGGGGTAGAGCCTAGCTAATTAAGCAATCAACACATTGCAACTAATTGGAAACTAGAAAATGTAGTATGTAGATCAACTAATGAGATGTATCCACAACAAATTCAAAAAATTGTATGGGATGGGTTATAGCACATTTGACAATTTGTTGAACATGTTGACTATTTTCTTCAAAAGTAGGTGTGTGAATCAAGTGAGGCTACAAATGGAAATAAAAAAAGTTGTAATGTTTATAATTTATAGATTTATATACAATCATAGTTTGGAGCACATGATAGATTGTTTCAAGATTGGAGCTTCAACCATTAGAAAGTATCTAGACATTGTTTGTGACATACTTATTGACAAAGACAAATATTTAGCCACCTCATTAGCATTCTAAGTGAAGACTGCCTTTAGAGCATCATCTTAGATTTTGAAGAATTAATGGGATTGCCCAACACATGTGGAGCAATTGATAGGATATGTATATCATTAGCAAAGAATCCAAGTAGAAGAGTCACATTAGTAGCTAGTAATTCTTTTAATAGGAAAAAATTCCACTTCATTGTATTGCAAACGGTTTGAGATTCACAAAAGATTTTATAGAATGTGTGCACTTGTCAACCTAGAGGAATGCATGATGACAACCGATTTAACCCCTAAAGGTCAAAGACTATGTTTTTACCAAAAACGCTCTAAAACTGTCATTTCTAATACAAGCAACAAATTTTAGATGAAAAACATTTTTGGACACATGTGACCATAGGATCTTGTAGTAAAATAGTTTGAAAAGATGTGGAATTTTTTTATAAATTTCCACTGTGTAGATTGGATGATATTAACAGTTGAAGTGACAAAAATCATTTTTTTGGCCTTGTGAAAATACAGGTAGTTATACTTCACAAGGTTATATTTTTATGAACAAATGTCTAAAATGGTAGTTACTCTTTGGATTCATTCTTCAAGTCAAGTTGGCTACATTTTAGATCATTTGAAATTGCACAACATATAGGAAAAAAATAGTAAGTAGAAAGAAGTACAAAGTGATTCAAAACACTAAATTGGGTCATTAGTAAGAGGGTGTTCAAGTGTTGTAGCTTCCAACTGCCATCCCCAAATGCGGCCAGAACTCTCTTAATAAGTTACGAGAAAATTTTGATATCCATCGATATCTGCACGGGCAACAGAATTGCAAATTGTACGATGGCTATCTGCAAACTTGAGATGTACTGAGTACAATGCTGTTGCCTCAATTCCCTGCAAATGATTCGGAAAGCATGGATCATTGATTTCGGTGATTCGGTGGTCCTTGTTCTTGAAGAATTTGAAGCAAATTCGGGAAACATGAGTCATTGATTTCGGTGATTCGGTGGTCCTTGTTGTTCTTGAAGAATTTGAAGCAAATTTGGGAAGCATGAATCATTGATTTCGGTGATTGTGATCCTTGTTGTTCTTGAAGAATTTGAAGCAATTCGGGATTGAAGCATGAATCATTCATTTCGGTGATTCAGTGGTCCTTGTTGTTCTTGAAGAATTTGAAGCAAATTTGGGAAGCATGAATCATTGATTTCGGTGATTGTGGTCCTTGTTGTTCTTGACGAATTTCAAGCAAATTCGGGATTGAAGCATGAAACATTCATTTCGGTGATTCAGTGGTCCTTGTTGTTCTTGAAGAATTTGAAGCAAATTTGGGAAGCATGAATCATTGATTTCGGTGATTGTGATCCTTGTTGTTCTTGAAGAATTTCAAGCAAATTCGGGATTGAAGCATGAATCATTCGTTTCGGCGATTGTGATCCTTGTTGTTCTTGAAGAATTTAAGGAAATTCGGGATTGAAGCATGAATCATTCGTTTCGGCGATTGTGATCCTTGTTGTTCTTGAAGAGTTTGAAGCAAATTTTGAAGCTGATTGCTGGTACAAAAGTGATATTAGGAGACCACGCTGCAGTAGGCTCAGGCTCTGTTCACATGCCCAGACCCAACCGGATCTCGAACCAACCACAAGGGGTCTGCATGAAGCAATTGCCAACTTGATTTCCAATATGCAGCTCAAGTCCCTCCCTTTCTTTACCGTCCTTGATTTTAGGATTTTTCAAGCCTGTTTTCCTTTCCATCAACTTGACTTACTATTTATTTAAAAGTATCCTCCTTTTGTGTGTTCTTGTCTCACCTGTTACAAGACTTGCCTCCGTAGCTCAATTCATAATCCATTGGTTGTCACATGCCACTAAATTCCAAACATTAGGAAAAAAAGTGGATACATCTTGCTTCTGCATGTGAATAGCCCCTCAAGTTGATATTTGTTGGGTTGTTTTGTTCGCAACAAATGCATGCACTGGTTATTTGGAGCTAACGTATGCACACCCTCAATTGTCCCTTTCTCAATTGTGGTCCCTTTTTATAGTAGTCCAATATCTTTGAATACAATAGATAGGGCAACAATGTTAGCGCATGAGCATAGAGATGTGAGTCTACAAACCTTGAATCTAGTTGTAGGTATGTACCTACAATCATTTGAAGGTGTTTGTAACATATAAACCTATAACATGGAAAGAGCTTATTATATAGGGACCAATAACATAGCACCTATAACCATAGAAGGTGTTTATAATATAGACTCTTAGATTCATGGGCTCATATATTCTATGCTCACATGCAAACACTTCCCTAGATAGAGAACACAATTGGGAAAGACTTCACATGGTAGTCTAAAATCTTCAACTAGTGTTTATAAATGGTGCTCATTACTTGACTTTTGTAGTTAAAAAAGTTTAATCTATACATCCAAAGTTGTTAAAAAAGAACTAAAATTGATTTTGACTACTAGTCTTTTATAAAAACTTTGGGTGTAATGATTGACATAAGATTAGACTATTGCTAAGAATATTGTCAATTTGAGATGAATGCCCATTTTCTCAAGCCCATTGCCAAATTGTATGTATTATACTTCATTAGTTCTATCAAACTAGAAAAACTTGATGGTTGAGTTTTCACATCTCCCATCAAGTGCTGTTGTTACTTTAATTGTACCATAATCAAGTAATCAATAAATAAAAAATTGAAAGGGTAATTACTGAGATGCACAAAAAAAAAATTGTATTTGATGTGGCTTAACTCTGAAACATTGTTGACTACACAAAATCCCCTTTCGATGATTTCACCAAAGTTTGTAGATGGAAAAAAATGTTTTTTCATCCAATGTTTTTTTTGGAAGTTGTATGAGTACATTTTCAATGAATAGTAGTGCAAATTCCCTCATTACGATATTATTGACTTTTTAACCCCTACAGTCCCAAGGCCATTTTTCTTGCCAAAACCACTCAAAACTACCACTTTTGTTATATTCACCTATGAAATAAATTTTTTAAATATTTTTTAGAATTTAACCGCAGGATCTTATTCTACACTTGTCTTAGATTACGTGATAAATTTTTTGTGATGTTTGACTGTGTAGATTGGAAAGTATTAGCATTTAAAAAGGAAGAAAAAAATTTCTTTCAAGAAGTTGCTATGATTGCCCACAAAACAAGAAACGCCATAACTTTCACATTACTAATCCAAATGGAATGAATCAAAGCTTCTCATTTAGAAGAAAATATAATCTACGAGAAAAAAAATATTAAAATTTTTATTTCAGTTTTTTGTGAATTTCTTTTGCTGCCCGATCTTCCCCATTTTGAGGTTCTTGTGGCATAACTTTTGCTCCTAGGCACAGATTGGAATAAAAATATATTCCTGAAAAGTTCATAAGTTTATCTATCTTATGTGAAAGTTTCAGTAAAAATTGAGATCATATGGGACTTTAGGAGTTAAAAGAAGAACATGCTTAATCCACAAACCACCCTTGTTAATGATATTTTCTGAATTTGAGTTCAACTAATGAATAGAAGCTAATGAAAATTGCAGTTTCTACACCAATTAATTTTTTTGAAAAATTCATAAATTTCAATATTTTATAGCAATATGAACTTAGTTTGTTGGTTTCCTAATTTTAGAGTGATATGAAAACTTTGGTTTATACCATGATGTTATACACATCTATAGTGAAAATTTCAATATAAATGTATTTGATATTCATTTTTTTCATTTTTTTCATTTAAAAAATTCATAATTTCAAAATTTTCCCCAAAAAAAGTTGAAAATTTTATGACTTGTAGCCGACATATGATTTTATCTCTGAGAAATGAACATAAAATTTTTCATTCATATCTAGTTGTAAAATGGCAGAGCCATGGATAGTGAGGCTTGAAATTAGTGGTCATTGTACCGTCCTAACCCTTGAACACCAGGCCAGTCATCATTGATGGAAATCATTTGTTTTGTCACCGTATGAATTGCAGACTTAAAAAAATGAAAAAGTCCTCATTGGAAGACAAACTACTGTAGAAGACAAACAAGAAGACGTTCCCTTTTCACACAAAATTTGGAGGACGAATCGTTGCACTTTTATACCTCATGGAGAGATTCTTTGTCAATCATCCGCCAAAAAACGTCCACTACATCATTTATGGGTTAAGTGAGAAAAAAATCAACCACAAATTTGGAGCAAAGCCAAGTCCGTCCAGAAGCAGGACCCATCAAAGGAACTGTAGCGAACACCTAGTGAGCTCATTCTCAGCATTGATACCTGTTATTTTCTAAAGACCATGCTAACGCACTACTCATATATTTAGGTCCATGGTAACTCCGTTATACAATAAAAGATAGAACATTCATGTGTCCAACCCAAGGTTTTGGAATCAAAACTGAAACGTTATTCTTCTATACAGAGTGTCACTTACCCAATTAAGCAGTTGGGCGAATACATGGTACATTTATGCAAAAGCCAAGGCTTCTACATCACAAGAATCAGTCAAAAGAGCCCTACCCAAAACTCAAATCAAACCCGCTGCTTGGCAGGCTCAAATCCATCCGCTTTGAGAACCTCCGGCTCAGAGCTCCCTCTCCTATTCTCTTCCGGAGACGACGTTTATGCAAAAACCAAGGCTTCTACATCACAAGAGTCAGTCAAAAGAGCCCCTACACAAAACTCAAATCAAACCCGGTGCTCAGCAGAGTCAAATCCATCCCCCGCTTTCAGATCTTCCGGCTCAGAGCTCCCTCTCCTATTCTCTTCCGGATTCGACGACGACACTGGCGAAGTTGCAGTATCTACTTTGGACCTTGACACCAAAGGATTCGCCGACGGCTGCGAGTTCAGCTCCCTAAACACACCACTCGGAATCGGCGCCACTAACACAGGATCATGCTGCTGAAACACCAACACCGACGCCCTCACTTGCGGATCCATCAATGCATCTCCAACAGGACCTAGCTCGGCATACACCGCATGCTTCCTCACAATCTTCTCCAAAAACGGTGTCGGCCTTCTCGACCTTCCCACCAAGATGATATCAAAAGCTCGCCCTCCACTCAACCTCACAATTTCCTCCAAAGGCCCTGAAACGCTCACATCCTCATAGGTCACTCTTCCTGCTTCGGCAGCAGCTCTTTTGCGAATATGACCCAAAGCTTCGTCATCAAACTCCCGTTGCTCGTCTTGGTCCAAACCAAGCGATGTGAACTGGTAACGGCTGCTACTGGTCTCCTGTTTTGCTATTTCAGAAAGCTCGGAGCCCACTGAAGCGGCTCGTACAGGGATGCTCACGTCGTCCGCCACGCCAGTAGAGTTGGTGGTGAGGAAACGGACGACGTGGAGTTTGACACCTGGGTGTTCAGCCATGCGGAAACCATAAGCCAGAGCTTCTCTGTCATCTGGACCGCCGAAGAAGTAAACGACAACGCTGTGGTCTACACTGCTGGAGGGGACTTGGGCTGAGCCGCCAACGCCACGGTCTATTAATATGGCAACAGAGCAAGGGGCGTGCTTCAGGACGCGTTGATTCACGGTTCGGAAACCGTTAGTGGAGTCGAAGTAGCCGTCTTGTCTCGGGGATTTGTGGAAAGGGAGGATGATTAAAGCTGTGCGTTTGTCAGCGGCAGTGGCGCAGATGTCTTCGTGCATGTCTTCGAAGCCGGAGATGGCAGTCATGGGACGCACAGTCACCTGGAGATGGAAGCCAATTGGGGGATTAATATCCACACACAGAATGCAGGGATTCAAGAAAAAAAGCTTGTCAAATGACAACAAAAGGAGCTGCCGTTTAGGTGCATCCCAAACTATATTTGTGAGTATTACGCACATGAGGACGGTTGCTAATTAAACTGTACTAACCAAATCTCAATTGTAAGTGTAGGTAATCTAACCAGGTCTTCAAAATATGGACGCCATAACGAACGAAATGAACCCTCTAACGTCTGAATCCTATTGTTTAGATTTTAGCACATTTTGGTTTATCTTTGTACAAATATATTATTTCCATCAATTTCATCAAATTGGTCATAAAGAAAGGTCTCATAAAGAAAGGTCATCTTCTCAAGATTCAAGGATGGCTTGGGATGAATGAGAAGGTGTTGGAAGAAACATTGGCTGGAAGCACTCGGTTCGTCACCCACAATATGGATGTCGGAGCGCATAGGGTTAACCTGTGGGACTCTGGTTGATTGTACTCTTTTTAAATTGAAATGCAAACTTCCATTTTCAAGTCACATGCAGTGAAACCAATATGAATGCTGTCATGAAATGTCAGAGGCTTAGTTACCTTGCTGAGCTGCTCGTACGTTTCAAAGGCCGCCACAATCTGATCCTTGTTGTCCGCGTGGTTACGGTGATTGAAGAAAGGACGCCCATTGCGGCGTGCCCGCTGCACAATCATGATGGCCGAAGTGCGTTCGGAGAGTTCCATCAAATGCAAGATGTACAGACGGAGAGTCCGCTTGCGCATTCCCCTGGTCGCCTCCGTCAGATTAATCATCGCAGGAACATTCTTCATTCCGTGCACACAAGACAACACTCGCAAGTCTTCTTTCGAGTCCTCCATCTCCAGTTTCCTTCGCGTATACGGAACGGGATTCCTGGCGGGTTTGTACAGTAACATCACCAGAGGCGTCGTCATGAAGGTTGTGATGAGAGCCATAAGCACCATGATTGCAAATGTTTCATCGTTCAGGACCTGATCAAAGTAAAAAACAAAACAAAATAAATATAATCAGCACTTTCTCTATACAACCCGCTACCTACCGGTAACAAATATCAATCATAATGAAACACTATTCCCAAATCCCTCCAAATCTGCCTACTTGAGAGAAATCAGAAAACAACCATCATTGAAGCACGAAGCAAATCAAACACCATGTACAAACATTGGTTCCCAGATCCCTCCAAATCTGCCTAGTTGCTCAAGAGAAATCAGAAAATAACCATTATTGAGAACTTGTCCACTTACCCCACGATCTTTGCCGATATTGAGCACGATAAGCTCCACCAATCCCTTGGTATTCATCAATATTCCCAAAACCAGAGACTTGCGAGTTCCCACTTTGCTCGCCTTAGACGCCGCAAACGTCCCCAAAATTTTCCCCGCACAGGCAACAGACACCACCAGCACCAACAGGCCAAACGACTGCGCACTGTGAATGGAACCAATGTTGGTCTTCAACCCACTCGAGGCGAAGTAGAGAGGCAGCAGCAGGATGGACACAAAATCTTCCAGTTTCTCAACTAACGCAGAAGCAAACGGGCCTTGTTTGGGAATCACAAGCCCGAAAAGAAAAGCACCGAAAATCGAGTGAATCCCAATGGCATCAGTGCAAAACCCTGCAACGAGCACGCCAAGCAACGCCAAGGCGACTACAAACTCCTTCACAGGTTCATTATCAGGAGATCGATGCGCAACCCACTGCATACATGGCTGGATCACGAAGAACATCACCAGAACAAACCCAATTCCACATAACAAAACCCAGGCCACAATCGCTGGACTCTTCCCAGTTCCTGACAACGCAACGGCGAGGGCTAAAAGAACCCAAGCCACCACATCATTTACAGCAGCTGCTGACATCGCCAACTGGCCGACTTCGGTTGTCAGGAGCTTCCGCTCGGCGAGAATACGAGCAAGAACAGGAAAAGCAGTGATGGACATGGCTACTCCCATGAAGACAAGAAATGGGCCGAAGTCGCCACCGGAAGCGATTGTCTTGTGCAATACGAAGGAAACGCCAACGCCGGCAACAAATGGGAGACTGATGCCAGCGGCAGCAATTGCGAGAGCCTGTTTTCCAGTTTTACGAATCTGAGCCATGTCGAGCTCCAAACCCACCATGAATAAGAAGAAGAGGAGGCCCATGTCGGCGAAAACCTCAAGGATGATGACGCTCTGGTGAGGGAAGATCGAGTTGAGGTAACCCTTGCTGCGACCGAAAGCTGAGGGACCGAGAAGGATACCACCCTGCATCAGAAACATCAATACTCATCAGAAACATCCTCTATTTTGACAATTCATAAATATAAAAACACGATCCCGAAATGCCAAAACGCGAACTACATAACCACCAACTACAAAAACACGACTTCGAACTACAAGTTCAATACTCGTCAGAAACATTCTCTATATCAACAATTCACAACAAACTATAGAAACACGATTTCGAACTACAAAAACACGAACTACAAAAACATGATTTCGAACTACATAACCACAACTGCCAAAACACGATTTCGGAAAAGAAACGCAGTCGAAAACTTGTGCGAATGCATTGCATAGTGCATGACCATGGCAATATATCCATGTAGAAAGTAAAGAGCTGTAAGAGCAACAATGCCAATATACAGTAATGCCACAAACACAAACACTTTTATTACAAATGTGAAAAGTAGAAACACAACATGCATTTGATGAATGCAAGAAAATAGGTGAGAACTTACGATAATCTCAGCGATGACGCGTGGTTGCCTCAGAGGCTTCAGGATAAACGCCAAGACCCGAGTAATGCAGAGCACAATGACGATTTGAACGATGAGCAAAGGCAGAGCGAAATGAATGGGCACATCCCCCTGCCAGACTCCGTTGGAAGTCGCCGCCATCGTCTTGCATGTCGTGGTGTTCGCCATCTTTGCAGTAACCAAAATTCGATCAATGTTTTCCTGGTTTTGAAATTGCTTGCAGCAAGACGACTGACTGACTGAATTGTTTCAGACCAGCGCGCGAAGTCTAACTCGAATTACACATGGAGTGGCTTCCATTCTGTTCTAATTACACCATCAGCACTTTCCGAGAAGATAGCGTGAAGCACCACGCAGAACCCTGACCTTTCGAAATATCAAACACAATTTCGCCGTTCAATTCAAACGTCGATGTGAATTCCGAAGTGTTAACCCTAAGAGAGGCTCTGCGATTGACGCACGCAAGAAACGCAACCGCAAAATTACCGACCTCGTGTCCCAGCCTCTCTCGAACTTTCAAAATAAAACTTGTCAGGCAAGACCCCAATCCTGCAAGAACAAACAAGAAAACGTTCACACAAAATCATTCCCTGCGCAACCTCAACAAAACAGAATCGTAAACAACAGGTTCAAACGTAAGCAATGAAACGCGACGTCGACTTCCCTCGACTTTTCACCAATTGTACATTCCAAATTCCTTTTCGCGAGTTTTCTCAAACCGACTTCAAGTGCTTTTCACAAAAGCGTACTTCACGTTAACATCCTCAAAACAAAACAAAAAGAAAAAAGAAAAAGGATAAAAGGTCGAGTCAGAGACGCAACGCAAAAGCTCACCGAAGCGCCAATTCGCAAATCTCGCGAAACCCACGAAATTCACTAAATCTCACACACAATTCACAAATCTCGCCACACCTACAGTTTACCCCCAAAATTAGACGTATCGAGCAAAAGCGAGCCGAGAGGAGGCGGAGTAACAGAGAGCGGATCCCGAAATGGAATTATTGGGAGTAGAGGACGCAATGGAACTGAACTTTATAATGGACTGGAGTGGGTGGCAGTAGAGAGCCTCGGTGGGCGGGGCGGATTTGGGAAAAACAACACTGCCGGAGATGGATTGCAAATAGATCCCAATTTTTTTTTTATGTGGTCGAGTGAATTGTTGCGGAAGAATCCGGATGCATGATCGTGACAAAGACGTATGCATGATCGGATTGACGAGTTGGTGAAGAGTTGAAGTCGTCTCATCAGTCAGTCGCTCTGAGCGCGCCTTCCGCCACCACCAGTGGCAGTCGCAGGGGCAGACAGAGTTCACGATTGCTGCCGTGGCTGACTGGACGCCGAGCGGCGGCGCGGTAGAAGGCGGTGTTGGGCGGTATCCGGCGGTTGCGGGACGGTAAGTTGGTCGTGGCACCTCATTATTGATCGCTGATCTGGTTGGATATTTAATGGATTTGGCCTTTTGTTTTTTTTATGGCTGAAGGGCAGCAACGTCAATTTGGGGGCCAAGGAGGATTGGTCCCCTTAACCCCTTTAGGATGTTAGCAAGTGTACGCTTTTGTATACTACGTCGTAAAATACAGTCTAACTCACATTAAAGTTTGAAATCTAAAAATGTGATAGTGCACAAGTTTCCATCAGTAGATTAATAATTTTATCCAAAATTTTGCACTTTTGTCTCACATCCAAAGACTTGAATTGAATTTCAGTAATTAATGAAAAGAATCACATGTTGAAAAAAAGGAGAGAAGCAATGAGCCATCCACTTACATTTGCCCACCTCAAACTATACAACAAAACACATTAAAGCTCACTACACATTTAATGGAAAGCGAAAACATTAGAAAGAGGACCCAATTAAGGCAAGGCATATTGTATTGTATAAAAATTCGTAGGCCAGTTTGGACTGCTAACATCCTAAAGGGGTTAATGCGGCTAGGGTGAACTGACCCCCTCGCTTGACCTTGCGAGTAAACCCTAGAGTTATTTATTTTTTGTACATGAATTTTTTTGCAAAATTTTATTTCATTTTTGCAATCAGGGACCCCAAATTAGTTTAAAGAGGTCAAGAGTATACCCTAGAATGGCCCAAAATAGGGGGCTTTTTTGTTACATGCACCCCTAGTAAGGCTGAGTGAAGGGGTCAATCCACCCTAATCCTTAATGCCCCCAACCAAAGGATAAATGTAAAGAGTGCCCCCTATTTTGTGCTAGGTAAATTTTATATTTCTTCACCTCTCCTAACTAATGTGGGGCTTATATGATTGCAAATATGAATTGAGAATTTGCAAATTTTATCATGGATGGCAAATAAATAATTTTAATGTTTTTTTAGGGGGGGAAATACAGGGCAATAAGGGGAGCAATCCTCCTTGGCTCAATTTTGGGGGATTTTCTTAAAATTGGTGCAAGATGAAGGCACTTGTTTGTGCTATTTTCATCCATTCAAATTATATTCTTTTACTATAATAAAAAAATTAGCAAACCTACTTGGCCTTGGCTTGGATGGATTTGGCAAAATGCTTCCTAAAAAACACTCTAAAGTCCTATATTCTTGTCACAAGCCTTTAAATCACATCGGTTATTTGCAACAAATCACTAGCAAATAAAAATACGGTGCCTTACACTTTTGCAGTAAGGAAGTTTTAAGTACACTAATTTTTCACAATTTACATTGAAAAGATGAAGATCTCTATTTCTATAAACATAGATACATAAATCAAAATTAATATGTTCATCCCAAGGTACATGCATTCATCCCCAAAGTGTATTATGGTGTGAAGATTCTTGAAAGAGTTTAGCAATATAGCACTTTCATTCATTTTGAAAGGAAAAATACATCATCAAATATTCCTTCAAAATTTGTGTGT
Source organism: Rhytidiadelphus loreus (assembly GCA_947034895.1). Lineage (NCBI taxonomy): Eukaryota > Viridiplantae > Streptophyta > Bryopsida > Hypnales > Hylocomiaceae > Rhytidiadelphus > Rhytidiadelphus loreus. Next base: position 33,718,753 of record OX344761.1, read on the forward strand.
CTAGCTTTTGACTCAAAAATTGTTCGAAGGAAATTAAAGGTGGTATTTTTTTTCTAATAGCAAATCCAACATAACTTAACTTATATTGTGGTTGTTCAATTGTTGTAGTTGAAGTGAAGAGAAGAATTAAGAAATTCGAGGGGTGGGCAATCACAATTTTGAAACAACAATTTAAGATATTCCAAGTTTAGGATTTGCAATCACAACCCGCTATTTTTTGTAGCCCAAACCACAAGTTAGCCTATTTGCATGCTCGTTTCAAGCATCAATATTGTGCTTTTGTGTGCAGGACAACAACAATGCTAATATTTCAGCATAGAAATGCGAGCATGTGAGCCTTGAGCATGTATATAAGTAGATCTCTTAAAACCATTGAAGGTGCTTAAAATATAAACACCTATAATATAGATATCTATAACATATTTACCAATTATAATCATAGCCAAGTTAGGTTTCTATAATATAGACACCTATAATATAGGTATCTATAACATATTTATCAACTATAATCATAGCCAAGTTAGGTTTCTATAATACAAACACCTATAATATAGGTATCTATAACATATTTACCAATTGTAATCATGAAAGTTAGGTTTTTATAATACATACACCTATAATATAGATATCTATAACATATTTACCAACTATAATCATAGCCAAGTTAGGTTTCTATAATATAGACACCTATAATATAGGTATCTATAACATATTTACCAATTGTAATCATGAAAGTTAGGTTTTTATAATACATACACCTATAATATAGATATCTATAACATATTTACCAACTATAATCATAGCCAAGTTAGGTTTCTATAATATAGACACCTATAATATAGGTATCTATAACATATTTATCAACTACAACCATAGAAGTTAGGTATCTACAATACAAACACCTATAATACCTATAATACAAACACCTATAACACCTATAATACAAACACCTATAATATAGGTATCTATAACATATTTATCAATTGTAATCATGAAAGTTAGGTTTTTATAATACAAACACCTATAATATAGGTATCTATAACATATTTATCAATTGTAATCATGAAAGTTAGGTTTTTATAATACAAACACCTATAATATAGCGGGTGTATAGTCTTTTACAAGAGGCTCATGGACTCATGCTCTTAGGCTCACACAATAGCACCCTCTATTGGGCAACAATTGACAGCCAGTTTTGAGGTCGATCCAAAAGTAGATGCTTGTGCAACAAGCACAACTTTGTTCTCTTCGGATAACCCCCGATAAACCTTCAAAACGCTTGCTTGTCACAAAATTAATGTGCAAGGACAAACGATTTTGGGGAATTTTGTGCAAGGGCAAACGGTGCCCTTAATCAACAATTTGAAGTGTGGGAAAGATGGGCGCCACACCCAAAATCCCCCAAAATCAAACGGCTGAAAGTCACCATGGTGGAGCATTTCCGCACCGTATTTGATGGCGTACCAAAAGGATTCCCGAAAACGTCATTTGAAAGTCATTGTCGGCTGCGCCGCTGCCGCCACCGCAGTTTCCATTTTGTTTCGAGTACAATTTTTGATTGCTGTGCTTGTGTTGTATTTCTTTTTTTTTGGCAATGCCAATTGTTCTCTTCAAAATGTACAAATTGGAGACATAACGGAGGGTCACTCGTACCATGGTCCGTAATGATAGTATGGCTGTACCATTGATAGTATGGGTCCCCCGGTCTGTAGTTCCCCAAACTTGTTGGATTCTATGTACATTAACCTTTTTCAACATGTGCCTTTGAATTCTGTCACCTTTTCGACGTGAATTTTTTTCTTGAATTTTTTTTTAAAGAAAAATGCTGGAGGCTGTGAGGATGGCTGTTTCGTTTTACATGTGTCCGAATGGCAAAATGCGCATGTAGCCGGAATTGGGGTCCACAATATATAAAAACTTGTCTCTTCTTTTGGGGTTGTTGTAGGTCCCTTCTTTTTATGGTATAAAAGAAAGGGTAAAATTGGGAAGCGTACCAGAATGTGGTTGTAGAAGGTACACACGAAGGAAGAAGGAAAAGAAAAATGATTTCCTTCAAAACAGTTTGTAAATTTAGATCCTCATGAAGTTTCTAAGGTAACTACACTTAATTTCGACTACTTCCTGAAAACCGACCACTACAAATTTTTGTCTAAAATGTACTCCCACTATTCATGATTGAGAGTGTGTGGTTGGATTTCCGAAACACCTGCTTTGAAAAATTTATGTGGCGTTTCAAAAATGCTTTCTAAGAGAATCTAGAATCTCCTCCTGATTACTACTAAGACCCAACAAAAAAGTTACTGTATTTCCAACCACATGTTGGTTACAAAATCAACCATGCTTCAAAGTAGGTGATAATTGTGGTTTCAAATGTACATCTTATGATCATTGCATGCTTTCAATGTACACCTCCCCAAAATTTGTGCTGTGTGAGCTGTCACCTAACCACGTGAACTATCACCACCTAAACCACAACTGATTGAAAACATGGCAGCCTAACTAGCGAAAATGGGTGCTTGTTTGAAAAGAGATCGACTACCTCATAAGATAAATTGAGCTCATGACAGGGAGAACTCTAGACCAAGCTAATGCATGCCCAAAAATTCTTGTGAAGTACATTTCACAAGACACATACAACTCAAGAACTTTTGAGACTGCATTACGTTGGTCCAAAGTTGACCTGTCATAGGCTTAGTTACCTTAGTTTCATGCCCATTCTACAACCTCTTTACTACTCTAGCGATTTATGCTATTAGTAGGGGTGTCAAATTAGTGTCACTATAAATTTTGAATTTATATGATCAAAATCAGTATAATAATATGCAATATTCAGAATTAAAAAAAGCCAGTGTATAGTAGTGAACTAGTGACTACAGAACTAGTGAGTAGTGACTAGTGACTAGTGACTGAGGTATAGAATCAAATTAAAAGAGGGAGAGAATCCCAAGAGGCCGGGGCTGACCTTTTTCCTTTAGAATAATGTTTCCTGGTGAAATTCAATCCTCCTTGGAATCATCAGAAATATCTTTTTCTTTGAGGAATCTTGGTGGACCATGTGAGATTTTATTTTTAAAATAACAAGTGTCGTTGCAATGGCACTGACACGTCGATTTGAGTAAGGTCGTACTCAAACTTTCTCACTTGTAGTTTTTGTCAATGCAAAACTTTTGATTGAGAATCAACCAAAAAAAACTGAACACCAGTCCCATGTGCATATGAAAAAAATTGGGAAAAGGAAGTGGTAGTTGCAACGGTAGTTGCGGCGGTTTGCATTTTGGGTTTTGTGTGCAAAGAATGTCCCTTCATTTATATGGAAACAAGCGGCTTATAGCAACTATTTCTTTTTTCCATATAAAAATTGCAGAATTCAAATATTGTGTCTGGTTCTATTCTAAGATTTTTTAGTTAGAATCCTGGCTACACATTATTTTTATTACTTGAAAATATCAAGGATTCTATTTGACAATCTTAGAATGCAATTATTGACTTCGTATAGCCACATAAAAATGTTGTTGTAACAACAAATGAGAAATTGAATCTTGAGAGTGACGGATCCCAACAAGCTACTAGATGGTTGATTTTAACTCACACTGCATGCATTTTCATTTGCTCGTACAACTTTATACTTTCATATCACTATTACTACAACCCAAAGCTTGCAATTTAGTAGAGATACATTTCATTATTTCAAAGGAGTCCTCCAAACAATCATTATTATCATTATTGCCTTTAATGCATGTCTTATATTAATTTGGTTTCCACCACTTTTGACCTTTCAAATCATTGCGTGCCACTCCTCAATCCTATCCTAAGGGGAAAAGAATCCATCTTAAATAAAAAATTATACATGATTAGAGATAATAGATGCTGTGCAATTGCCGCAATTGCCGCAATTGCGAAATAATTGTTCCGTGTTCACCATCATCTTATCCATGTTAATAGTCTCTCTTTTGTTTCTTTTGATAAATATTCTTGAAACACCTATTGATTCTAGTGATATATAATTTGACCCCTTTCAAATTCTATCAGTTTCACAATATTAAAATCAAGTGAACTTGAACATTTTGAAAGGTCATAACTCATAAGCAATAGGAGATTCTTAAATTGCTCAAGCTCTGAAGTTGCACCACCTCCTCAAATGCATGTTGATTGTACATGTTGCTTTTTTGTTGTACCAATAATGTACATTTGAGGAGGTGGGCAATTTTGTAGCCCTATGCCATTTCCACTTCAAAAATTCATAACTAATTCCACAGAGCTCCAAAAAATATGAAACGACTTGGGTTAGATGCCCACCAATTCCATTTGTCTTTCAAGGAAAACATTTCAAGAAGTTTCACCTCCCCAAATTTAATAAGTTCACCTCTTAAATGGGCACTTTATGGACCGCCCTAGTAACTGTGATCATGTTGGTTTTTTCTATCAATAACACCGACATGGAATTTTCTTCACTGACTTTAGTGATATATAATTTTATTAACCCATTAATATATATGAATTCTATTATCAATTGAACTTTTATCATATTGAAAATAGTGAATCTTTTGGACTTTAAGGGGGACTAAGGTATACTTCATTAATAACTCCGAAAGGCCATTCACTGTCAGTGATGCTGATTGTGTTATTCGGACTACTTGCTGGAATATCCATTTTTACAGACAGTGGTATAACTTGAGGTAGAGTACACACAAACTGACCTAAACCCACCCTGATTTCTGCACCAATGGCAGGTGCTGAACCACTCACACGTTTGCTTGGAAAAAAATTAAAAGAAAATTTGGAGGTAAGAAAGAAAAAAGATAATTTTTTTCATTATTGCGCCTTTATCCCAGCCGGATAAGCATCTTCATTTTGTGGCTTGAATGTGGTCATTCCCAAGCCCGCAAAACGTGAAATATGGAAGCCTCTCGTGTTTTGCAGGGAGCAAGTTGTTCCATCGTGGAGCAATCATGGAGCGAGTGTTTACGTCGTGTGCATTGAATTTGATGTACTATATAACACTACAAAGTTCACTTGCATTTTCTATGGTTGAAACCTATATATGTGAAATTTACAAATGAATTTCTTTTGAGCCTAGCCTCTTTTAAATTTCTATGAATACCCTAATGTCTAATGAACTTGATTTTGTTGAACGTCCAATGACTATTGTTGCAAAAGATGTGGACATTTTCAGTGAGAGGATGTAGGAAAATACCAATAACTTCAAGATGTATTATAATTTTTCATGGTTATATGGCATTGTTTTTTGCTATTCCAAACCCACAAAAACCAAGCTTGAAATCTATACTTGACAATTTTCTAAGATTAAAACATAGATGTTAAAGGGTTAAAAAGTTAAGCACATTCAAGTCAACTAACCATTTGCCTAGAACTTTTGGTTACTAGTTATAATTAAAAAAATATTGAATTCTATATTATTCAAAAAAAAATTCAAACAATACAAAGAAAAAATCCTATTAATACCTATCAATGACAAGATCATGATCATGTTCACAAACTCTTTTAATATTGGTGGTGTTCAATAGAGGGGTTCACAAGTTTATCCTCCATAGTACTATCAATATAGAGTGTAGGATCATTTGGTGGAGTAAAAGAATGATTAGGATTTGTAGTGAATACAAATGCAATAACTAAAGGTGAAAAAAAATTTGAACTTTATAATTAGTTCTAATGTGTGACAAACTTGACCAAGAACTTAGCCTACATCTTAAGACCATCGCTTGATCATTTGCATGGTCATTCGCTTGGTCATTTGGTTGATGTACAAGCTAAGGTTTGTACTAGTGAATGCACACAAGAAAAATGCAGCTAAAGAAAAGAGGAAGGGTCATGGACACCTGCACTACATTAGCAAGAAAAAATATCACCAAATGTGCGCCATGATTCAAAGATGAGCAAGACTTGTTCCCAGCCTCCGCATCTTGGCCACCAGTGCCAACACACCCACCCACCAGCGTTTCGTTATAAAGAAGACATTCCCGCCGCGTGCTACTAATTCTCAATTTGCCTCGTGTAAATACTTATCCGACATTCCAAGAGACTCGCTGACAATGAAAGAATCTTCATCACTTCATGCTTAACGGAAATAACAAACAAACAGTCTGGCAAGAGGATAAGGTAAAGTCAATTAACTTGAATATTGTCCACTACAGAGGTTCGGGTTAGCGTACGTTCTACTGTACTACTGTTATACATCATCCTATTCCCAGTAACAAAACCAGTAGATAACTTCATCAGGAAACAAAGTACAATGAACACGAAATGTTAAGTCGGCTCGCACAATCAATTGAAAATGATTGAATGGCATCTTCAATTTCAGGAGATAAGCATAGAGTGAGTCTACCTTAAACCGAAATTCTGGGCTCCGTGATTCGCATATATCATATAGAACTCAATAGCATCTTCATAGAAACTCCCGTCACTGGTTCATTTATTGAGAGCATCTTCCAAGTAACAGAAGATTAAATATACGGAAACAGCAGATCTACTTCAAGTCTGCACGAGTAGGTAAGAAAAGATAACCAGAACAAGGCATGGATATACGCATCGTATTCAACGCCTGCACTGATGATGTTCAACAGAGACGACATGAAAAAAGTACCCTAAAACTACTCCTGATCCCAGTTTCAACCTTGCAACAATCCCAACCTTCATGAGAAGCTCCAGGGGAGACAATGGTGAACAATTCCAGGCAACCAACCTCCACAGCTATATCGTTTACTATACACCACACCCTCTCTGAGGAAAGCATTCGTCAGACATGGCTCCTGTTGTTGAGTAGCAACATGGTTATGAATGACAGGTTTATCTGCTAACCAGCTCGTTGGCACCTCCAGAGACTGGTGACAGTCAATGGATTGTCACCTTGGTTTAGAAGTACCGATTTCTGATTGCTATTTAAGGGAAGGGTCCACCAATAGGAGCGTTGCCCCATGCGGAGTCGAAGTTGTTAGGTCCATCGCCAGGGGCAGGTAAGCTCGGTGGGGGGCTTGCGAGTTTCGTACGTGCTTTACTCTTGACGCCAAGCATTCGAAGAACGAATCGTGCAAGCTCTCCATATAGCACTCCAGCGCGATCAAATAACTGTTTTACAATTTTAAGAAAAGACAAATTAGTGCGGATTTGTAGTGTCTGCCATTAATGGAAAGCAAGAGCACTTGAGTTTGGGATTTTCAAATAGTTCAATAGATGTACTTTGTAACAGTAGCTTTAACCCTATAGAAACACGAGGCCCAATTTGAGTCATACGGGCCTTTATGGGTTCAATTTCATTTATTTTCTGACCAACACATGCAATGCTCTCCACTGATTCCGTGATATATAATTTGACCCATCTGAATTCATTATTTTGCAATGATTAATTCTAATTGGTCATTTTAAAATCATGAAATCTTGGACTTTTAGGGGTTCAACTCCAATACGATTCAACACTAGAAGTCAAATTTTAGGAGTTAATAAACCAAGAACCCATGCTTAGAACTCATGCTTAGACGGGGGAAATTGCTACAACCATCAAGCTAGGTTTAAAATGTGATCTTGTAGGAGGGCAAATAATATCACAACTTTTCAGCCAATGGTACTGTAAAGAACTTAGGTCTAATTGGAGAGACACAAAGAAACTGAAAGGATACCAAAAAAATGTATATACCTGGAGCAATGCGGTAATGAAAAAGTGCAAGGCATGCGTGTTCTCATCCACCAGCATGGACAGCCGTCCAAAGAAGGTCAAAAACCCATTCAACTGCAACAGCCACCACTACAATTTTAGATCCTGCCAAGAGCCGATTCCGTGACTCTCGAAATGCACAAAAATCACTGATTTATAAACGACAGCTATTGATTTAGCTCCTTAACTGGCACCACTGGCAGAAAATCTTCATGCTGCCATTGTAGCATCTACCCAGCAGCTGCCAAATTTTACTTTACACAAGTAGTCACCCAAGGCAACACACGACCACCTACCCCACGGAGCATTTGCTGCCAGAAATTTGGTGCTGGAGGGGGAGGCCCTCCTCCCATTGGATCATTGGGATCCCCATTTCCGCCATAACCATAAGGACCCACAGCTCCCGGAGCCCCACCCATACCGCCATACCCGCCCACGCCTCCATACCCGCCCATCCCTCCATACCCACCCATCCCTCCATAGGTACTGCCTACGCCTCGGTTATACAGACCGCCTCCATAAGAACTGCCAATGCCGCCATAACTGCTGCCATAACCACCCATACCTCCATACGAAGAGCCACCATAGCCACCGACACCACCGTAACCCCCTACACCACCATACCCGCCATAGCTGCTGCCATAGCTACCGCCATAGGTTGAATTCGATCCGTACATTGTAGGCCTGTTATACGTATTCACCGTGCCTCCGTAGCCTATCACAGCACACGTTTCATTGTCAGTCATTTGTGCGAACAAAGCCTCGGTGAAAACAAGTTCGGCAATGAACAAAGAGGAACGTCCAATTTGAATAGAACGACAATACAAGAGATGATAAATAGTGGAGAAGCGCATATAGAGGAAGCACCCTACATGTCCATTGGAAATAAATCGCAGAACCCTCCAGCAGAGGTGAACTTAACCCCTAATAATATGTAGGGCATATACGTTGCAAAAATCACTAGCGTACCCGGTTACCGGCTATCAGGATCGGTACTTCATGCCGAATATTTAATTAAAGTTGGCAGATGCCAAATATAGGAATACTCTCTCAAAATTCGTGTTTTCTCCATCAAAAAAAAATTTGAAAAATAATTCCGGCATCTGTTTTGAGAACTATTTTTTGCCGGCCCTGATAGCCGGGCACGGTACTTTCATCCAATAGGGAGTTCCTTAGAAGACACATTGGACATTGCAGAATTGGCTTTCTAATAATGACATTTGCAAGCTCTATTGAACTATGAAAAATTCAAAACCACAAGTATGTCCATTTTGCAGACTAATTGTACCTGTTGGTAGCCTTACAATTGTACACTATCGTAACAATATTCATATACTTAAAAAGAGAAATTTCATTTCAGTGATTTTTCACAGTTAAATGCTTCTTGATCAATATGACAAAGATCTATGGATTCTTTTCCCAAGTGAAATTGTGCAGACAAATTTTAATCATCATGCTTTACATCATATTTGATATCACCTTGAAAAAAGTTGTGGAAGTTATAGCAAGTTCAAGTTTTATCCAAGACTTGGTATCCATTCAGGAGTTGAAAAACGAGTATACATGTACCTGTAGAATTTTGCTCCCAAGGTCGAGGAGGATTTGGCCGCCCAGCAATTGCGCCCACTTGATTCGCAGCTCCATTCTCGTCGTATTTTCCAGTGTCTGCAACACCAGCACTTGAAACAGTTGCAGCAGTGCTAGAAGTGTTGGACGGTGGTGCAAATGGTGACGGTCCGTTCGCACCGCTGGTTTGTGTTCCTGTGCGCTCCCAGGGTTTAAGAGGTGCTTGGCGCCCTGCACTCACATCATAACATTAGCCAACAAAATCTGTGCACGATCCACCCAGAAAAATACATGAAGGCGTACACAATCCATAACATTCTGAGTAGTAGAGGCATGGCACCGTTCGGGGACAATGCCAATTAAAATTGTTTTGAAGAAAGTCATACCCTATCACTGCAAATCAAGTAACATTAAACCCTTCACATGTGAAGATCATGACTGATGGGCTTAAGGAGTTCCCACTTGTTCAAATTAAGCTCAACTGTGCAAAAGAACATGTCAGGAATTATTTTTCATGCGAAGTCAGAGGGTGATCAACGAGGATTTTCTAGCTTGCTATGTCTAATTCAAACACGTACACCGCTTCTGAATTTACATCTAAAATTTGACCAGACTACAGTAATCATTCCACTAGCGCGATTGAGAATTGTTTTTGCAACATTCACTCCAGCAGCTGAAATGTCTGCCACATAGCTTACCAATGTCTATACAATTATAATTTCAGCTACGAGAATGCAGTCTTAGAGAATATCCGCACTGTAGAAAGCCCATTCACATCTTACGCAAAAAGATTCACTTCCTTGACAAGACCAAGAAGTTCGGCCTTCTACAAAAATCACTTACAAAATGTAAACAGAGAAATACACAACTGAGTTGCAAGCAATTTCCACCATCTAGAAATTAGGGCAAAAATGCATACCACCACGATCCCAACTTAACCTCACCCTTACTAATCGCAGCAAGTCAATAAACGCTATACAGCATGTCAACAATTCCAATACGAAATACAATTCCTGTCATAAAAAGCCACCCTGACCATACACGCAAGAACATACACCATATCAAGCAAATCGCAGTGTCGTAAACATCATATACACAGATTCTCAAACCACACAAAACCCCCTACAGGCGTCCAAAAGTCAAAATACGAGTAGATTCCTCACGACACTAAACTGGCTTCAACAATAAAGAGCCAGTAAATTCTACTTAAGAATCCCTAATCACCAAAAACCCCAAAGAAAACCAGACGATCACCAATCTCAAAAGCGGAACATACCAGTGGCAGCCATCTGCAAACGCAACGCTCGGTCGCAAGAATTTCATCAGACCTCCATACTCAATTCTCCCCCTCCAGTTCAATCCCCTGACTCTCACCACCAAACCCTCAGAACCGGAACAAGTAAAATCCTGCAACTAAACCACCCGATCACGATCCAGCACCGATTTTCCTGATTCGAAACCCTAGCTCGGGTTGCAGGAGTCCGTTTAGGTTGAAAATTAGCTCAAATTATGCGGTTGGAAAAGGGGAGGAAGGAAGAAAGGGATGCGGAGGTTGTAGATTGGGGTGGTGGGGGGGAGGGAGGAGGGGAAGGAGGGGAAGGAGAGTGGGATTGGGTAACGGAGGGAGAAGAAAAAATGGGAGATGGTTGGTGGTTTGCTGGTGTGGCGAGCGCGGTGCGGGTAGCACCGCCGGTCTACAGTAGTTGGCTCGATGGATGGATGAGTTTCGTGAGGGGATTTTTCGTTGGTGTGGATGAGGGGACATCCAGTCCGGACCTGCCGGCTGCCGCCTCGTGTTGAACTGGTCTGTATTGGGTTTGGGTCAAGTTTGCAACATTGATACCAGTTGGGTATTGGTTTAGAATTTTAAAGGGTATCAGTGACAAAGAGGGTATTGGAATTGAAAATTATTTTAATAGGCATAAATTGGTATCAATATGAATATGGACTTTGTGTTCGCACCAACATATTGCTGTGAGGTTGACCTCTAGGATATGCATACCTTAATGTACAATGGTATTACTCAATGATTTTAAAGAAAATAAAATGAAATGAAATTGAAATCAAGCTTGATTTTGTCCATTTGCATTGTTCAAAAACAATAAATAGAAAGCAAGTGTCACCATAAAAGGTAGTTTGAAAGTCAAAGGGCCTATGGAACTAAATAAGACAAAATGAAATCCACTTTGAAAGGATCTCAAAAAATCCAGCTTCTTCAATCTCTTTTTCGTTGTCATTGAGGAGCTCAACCTTTGCTGAGAAAAACTCCTAGGGTTTATTGTTTGCAAAAGACTGGCATTCAAGACATGCATCACTTGGCCAATTTTTATAAATCATAACGAGGGAATCCAAATTGGTTGCGCCCATACAATTTTGACGGAGAGTTGTCAAGATCCCTGCCACATTGAAGATGCACTTAGTCTTGATTTGAGAATCCAAGGATTGCCAAAATTTACCTTGCAAGAAATCTAGCTATTGAAAAGTTGGATTCATTTGCCTTCCACCAAGACAAAGGCTAGGAAGACTCTTTGAAGTTCACAACAAGCTTGCGAAACAAAAATAATTTATGCATAAGAGCAGTTCAAGTGGACTCTTTGGAAGAGTTTGTTGCTTCAATTAATGAATCTTGGCAACCTTCAACAACTTCAATAGTGAGAGAGCGTTGGAGACAAGTGCACCTTCATCTTTCCTTTATATTGAGGTCCAATGTAAGTGCCAACACATTAGATGGGATTTCGGGGGGCTAGAGGGCCGTTTTGGCACTGTTCCCAGCTCCGTTCCCCGGGAACCCCATCGAATGCGACGACAGATTTTTTTTTTTCAAAAAAAAAAAAAAATAAAATTTAAGTCCTTAAAATGAAAAACAAAGTTAATTTTTTTTTTTTTTTTTCAAAACTCTGACCTGGCAGTCGCTTGGCCAGGTCAGCACAGGCGGGGAACGGCGGCTATCGACGGGTTTCAGATTGGTTTCGACTGGGGAACTCACAGCCCTCCCCGATGGTTGAATCCCATCTAATGTATTGTGAGCTTTGTTGGGGGTAGAAAGTCTTTGCAAATCCCAAATAGGATTCAAGTACTTTTAGTGCTATGCTAGCCATGCGGGATTATAAAATCTCCAATTTGTTATTTGAGCTAGTCATTGTACTGCAAATTGGGCGACAAGATAGCATAGTGGTTAACTTCTAACTTCAATTTGGTTGACATTTCCACTACAACAATCAACGCATTAGAAAGCAACTAGTACCTTCAAGATTGGTTCAATACACATTATTGTACAAGTGGATTTAATATTTTAGTTACTACCCCTGGCCATTGCCCATGTTAGACCACTTGGAACTCAAGCTTGTAATAGTAAGTTTTGTCATTGGTAACACATATTGATTGTGGCTGAATATTGAAGACTTTCCTTGGAACAAAACAATTCTATTGAACACACAATTTTAATTGATTTATGAGACTCACTTGACCAATTCAAAATTAGATCAATACATAAGACACACTAGAAGAAAATGAGGGGTTTTGCAACTACAGTATGCAACTCATTTTGTAGTTGCATAGGACGTTTGCAACTAGGTGACAATGTAGAGTCCGTAGTTGCAGTGGACAAGTCGCATTAGTTGCAGTCTAGTTGCAAGGTTTTTTGTCATCCGACACCATACAAAGAACTTCATCCTTGTGTGCAACTTGTTTGCAACTTGCTTGCAACTTGTAGATTTGTAAATTTTAAAATATAAATCTCAAGGATTTGTAGATTTCAAATTTTCAGATCTACCTCCTTTCTAGATTTTAGAATTTCAGAACTACCTTTTTCTTAGATTTTTGAATTTCAAATCTACCTTTTTCTAGATTTCAAAATTTCAGATCTACCTTCTTCCTAGATTTCAAAATTCAATTTCCTAGATTATAAAATTTCTTGAATTTTAATTATTTTTTAAATTCTTATATACAAAATCTACAAATTGTAGAAACCCACAAATTATAGAAATCTTAGAATTCTATCAAAAGAATTCATTACATAAGACTATAACAACTTACAAGTCTTATATGTTCAATCTAATGGTACTCTTTACAATTGATATGGGTCAATTGATATAACACGAATGGGAATGAACTTTGAAAGCAACTAGGAAACAACTAGAGTGCAACTAAGAAACAACTAGCATACAACTAGGAAACAACTATGGTCATTTTACAGTTGTATAGGACACTAGTGGTTTCCTAGTCTTTTTTTGCAACTATAGAATGACTACTTTGCAACTAAAACAATGAATGAATGTTGTAAAACAATGACACAAAACAACTACATTAGATTTGGTGCAAATAGAGAGGAAACTAGTTGCATGACAGTTGCATAGGGCACTAGTTGCATAGTAGTTGGTTGTGCCGGACGTGTTTTTCTTCTAGTGACATACCTAATCAAAGCATAGTCAATTGATCAAAGTCACCAACACATTAATGTTCACAACCAATTTAAATAATTGCATTGTCTACAACTAGTATTAACTTCTATATTCAATTGAATCCAAAGACTATTAGAACTATTAATCTACACTTCTATATATGTTCAAATCTTGTTCTAACAAGTACAATTGAATACATTTTGAACACTATAGTTTGGAGAATATTTGACTAATAGTGATTTCTTAGATTTACAATAATATGATTAAATATCCTTTACATTTTTTTTGGCACTATGGGGCCGAATTGCACCATTTCAAAATAAATTTTTGCAATTTTTGTTTTAAAGGTATTTTTTTTCCAGATAGTTCTAAAAAAAGCCTTGGCTCTAAATTTTTGCAATCAGGGCTTTTTTTGGCAAAATTTTGCCAAATTGTCAGAAATCTAAACTCTCTAGCTTCATCCCTCTAAAACTTGGCCTCTATAGTGAAGCCAGTAGTAAGGACACAAGTCCCCTCCAAAAGCCCTGTTTAGAATGTAGACAAAGTAGCCAAATTTGGATGAAAAAGTGCATGCATATGATTTAAAAGTGTATTTTTGTCCAAAAGATGGATGAATATATAATACAATGTTTTACCAAATTTGAATTGATCATCATTCTAGCACTTTCTCAAAAAGTAAAAAAAAGGTTTGTCCTTTACAAACATGAAGAGAATCACTTCAAAGTTTCTACAAAAAGTCTCAAGGCATATGAGAATATTCTAAATAAAAATTGAAAAAAAAACAGTATTAGGTGAAAACACATACGTAGAAGCAAATCTTGTTTTCATAGGTGTTTTTATAACTTAAGGAGGAAGCCCAATTTGAATGCAACCTTTTTTCCATTCAATGCGTCCTTTTCAGATTTTTTGGTCCACTTGATTGTCTTTTATAGAACCACACCTTCTTTTCTATAGTAGCATACTAGTAAACTTTACTCATGACGTGCCTCCATCAGACTCATGCATAGGTATGACATTCAACAGAAAACATCTTGCTACTGTAGGCAATGCATTTTCAAGGCTTGATAGATTGCTCCCTTCATCTTTGATGCATACAATCACCTTATCTACTAAGTCAAATTTTTTGATGAGAAGATTGACCATCTCAATAAGCGTGGCTCCATAGGTATTGGGAGCTTGAAAAAGTCCCACACAAATATGACGGGGCTTCCATGTACTATCAATGAGTTTTACAATGAATGCAAGTGTATCATACCTTGCTCTTGACATCCATAAGTCAAATATAATGCTTGCAATGGCACATGTAGATAAAGAACGTAAGACATATAAATCCATGGTTTTTGAAAGCATATGTGGAATGTGAATTCGCATCGGTGACCTTCGGGATGGAAAATTGATCTTGGAGTCACATTAGAGCATAAGCCTATATACAACCATGAACTGTCACACATCGACAAAGAGATGCATTTTTTTGCAATGAGTAGTACCAAATTTGTCAAAAATTGTTGTTGTCTAGTATTAGTCTTTTGTTTGAGCATTTAGTTACCAAAAAAGGTAGTTATACTAGTCACCTCAGAACCCTTGTGCTTATTAGACTTCTGTTGAAAAATTGAAGTGTCTTCTTTTGTAGCTTAGACCTCCGCATTGTACTTCAAGAAGTCTTGTAGATGATTTGACCCCAAGTGTTTCTTCATTGAAGTTAACCCATGAATAGAGGTGTATTGAATCATTCGTTTCTTCGATCGTATAGCGTTACTAGAATGTGAGTTGGAATTTGCTAAGACTAGATGACAAACAATGCATCGCATAAGTTGTAGCTTTGATGAATTGATGCGTATTCCAAGTGAGTCTTTATCTATAGGTTAGTAGAATGCCCACACAATACTGTTTCTGTGGAAGGGGCTCCATTTTTGTTGATTCTCATGTAGCAACGCAAAGAGTAATCACCATGACATGTCTACTTCTTCAACTAAATTGTTGACAAGATCACGGACTGGAGCGTGTGCATTGATATTGATCTTTGCAATTAGAGTTTCTTGAACATAATCAATTGTGATGACATCATCTTCATGATTATCATTTTGCAATAGCTCATTCTCAATTTGTATACTAAATATTTTGCTCAACAATAAACTATTCATAGATTACAAATAGTCCTTTCAACTTGAGTTGCAATTTCACCTCAATGACTCAGGGATTTCATTAGCTTAAAGATTTAGTATGTATGTGAGATTGGGAGATATTTATAAGGGGATATCACCTAATATTTTATAATTTAATATGTCCTATTATTTAAAAAAATTATAAATTGTCATTTATTATAGCATCTTATGTTGTTTATAATACACTTTTGAGTCCAATTTTTTTGGCCCCTATATTAGATTTAAAAATTAGAACTAATAGGTGTTGTATGATTTTTTTTCCTAGTATTGTTTTTTTTAATCATTTTTTTCTTTATTCTTTTGTCCTTTTTCTTTGAAATTTCTTATGGTTCTTGAAAACTAAAGTACAATATTTTTGGACAAGTATACTATCGCCAAACAAATATATTCACGGACTATAAACAATGCACTCTAATTTTGTCAAACAACTTATTGCTAATCATCTACAATATATTATAATGAATACAATGAGTGCAATAAGAGTATATTAAAGCAAAATTCATGATAGATTCTTCAAATTCTAAGTGACTTCAAAAGACTTTATAAACAATTCTTGAGGCAACTAGAGCCCCTCATCCAAGGTTCATAGATAATTTGGGACAAATAATGTGTCATTTTTTGTCCATCTCTTTTTTAAGGACATTAAATATCCACTCTACAAAATTATTTTTTCCCACATATTATTGACCTTTTATATTTTTCTACATAAAATCTAATACATGGTATTAAACATAACCTTGTATTAGTTATAACACACTACATGTAAGTTTACATAGTCTATATTAGATATAATGTTTAAAAAATAATTAGGTACAATAAATATATAATACCCTATCTTGGATCTCACATGGGTTCTGTTATGCGCACTAAGTGACTTCCGTGGGTTTTTTGATCAATTATTTCAACTAATCAAAAAATGTACAAATGTGACATGACAACTAATTTGATTGCAATGGGATTTAGAGAAGCTAGAAATGATTTGGTCCATAACTATTCGGGAATGACGAACACACATATACAACCAACAAACAATTTTGAGATTGCTTGCCTTACACTCCTAGATAACTCACACTTTTGAATCCCAACAATAGTAGGGCTTCTATAGCCAAATCTAAGAATAGACTAATCAATGGTATCATACCATGGGAAAATAAAAAACGTGATTATCAAAAGTAGACTCATCAATTAATACAATCAAATTAAGTAGCCTAAAATTGAAGCTCGCACTTGGCTAGATATTCAAACAACAAAGGTAGCACATGCATACATTATAGGAATTTTAATGCAATAAATACTGAAAACAATTAACTACACCAAAACGATAAGCATTTAGAATCAAAACTCAAAGTTGTGCAAAAAGTTGAAATTCTCATGCTCTTATTCCAACCTAGAACCTTGTATGCATTCAATAATGTGGAGTGGCAAAATAAATTGTTGTTCTTCCAATACTTCTCCAACTTCCACAATTCCACTAGACTTTATGAAATTGCAACAATTGTATTTAGAACCATTACTTGGAGATTCAAATGCCATATACCAGAGTATACATATCATTAATGATACTCTTAGTGCTTCTTCATTTTGTTGATAGTATTGATATATACTTCGATTAATGAAAATTGAAACCTCCAAGGTAGGTTACCAATTGAGGTACTTTATAAAAGTATTATTGCTACAATATTGTTTTTGATCACCATATCATAGAATTCACACCAAATGGATTTGAGGTGTGGATACCATTGCTAAGAACTAGTATGATATTATGCCTATATCCACGCACAACACCGGTTTGTATCACACCCAAGTATTTATTGTAAGAGCCTCTCTATTCCTAAAACACCAATCTATCACTACCCTATTGAGATGCTATAAGATGATAACAAGTCTGTGGTACTATAGGGATCAAAAGTCAAAAGCTTGGAGTGCTCATTGGAGTGACAAAATTACTTGATATGTTGGCCTAGTCTCGAAGGTGTTGTCGACTTGTCGGAGGTTGCCAATATATCCTATATTGACACACAATTGGCTAAGTTGAGAACAATATTTTTGCAAGGCTCTAGTTTCAAAGGTGGGAAGGAATTGTTGGCTTGAGTAGACTAGGCTAACAACTCAGGTGTGGTTGTAACCTCCATTCTATTACATTGTGCTTCCCTCAGTACCAGATACTTGCATGTAGAATTGAGACCCTATCATAGAGTGACAATGCTCTAAGGGCAAGGTTGACCCCAAATTTTATACAAAGGTAAAATGAAAGAACATGTTATTCATATTCTTAATCCTTTTAAGTAATTAACGTCCAAATCTTTTTTGAAATTTAGTATATTTTTACTTTTATCCTTGTATAGTTATATTATTTTACCCCAATTTCATCAAATTGGTCATAGGGGAAGTTTGTCTTTTAATGATTAAAGAATTACTTTTGGAGGATGAAAAATATTTGTACAAAACATTGCCATTGTTGACCATTTAAAGTTTGGACTTCAAAGTGCTCAAGGTTTGATTTTAGAAACTATAATTATAGTAGACAAAGAAATTCAACTTTTCATCAAGGTTTTTGAACAATACTTCATTTATAGAATATGCACATCATTGACTTAATGTAGTAGTTCTTTTTAGATATTCTACAGTGTGTAGTTTAAGAAAAAATGGAATACTCATGTAGTGTTTTATAGGTGGCCAAACATGATTTTGACTTTCAAATGAATCTTTTTGTTTTGAATAAATCCAACAAAGATAAGCTTTCCAAAGACTTTTTAGGGGTTAAATAATAATGAGTGGTTTCTTCATATGACATTTATATCAAAAACATTACAATTTCAATCTAATAACATCTTATATGGCAACCTTTAGATTATTTAAGATTACAAAGAAAATTCTATCTCTTTGATTCAATCAAAAGTCTTTAACTTCCATTTATCCATTGATTATTCAAATTTTGAGAGTCCATCTTTTAAATTCATTTATCAAATTCATTGTTCAAGTTATAAAAAAAATTCAAATGGTTAAAGATAAAATTAAAAAAAAAAATGATAGTAGGTCCTATACAATATATACAATATATAGGGATATGTGGTTAATTTTGTGGTTTTGAAAAGCAATTTTAAAATTTGTTTAGTACTTGAAGAAAAGAGGTTCAGAAATGAATATGTAGAATTGAAAACTTTGAGATTCATTAATTTTTTAATAATGATTGTATTTTGCTTCAAATTTTTATGAAAGTGTGCAATACCTCACATCTTACATTGACTTTTGTGTTTACACTTTTATAGTTGTTTCATCCTATCTTGTGCTATAGTTATGAATCCCAAATCACTTAAAGTCATAATACAGAAGTTACAGTAAAAACAAAAGTCTTAGTTGCATACTCTAAATTGTAATAATATTGATAAGTACACAACTCCTAGTGAATTAGCTAAAGTGATATTCAATGTTGGTATTTCTTATAATTAGATACTTTTACTTGAAGTAATTTAGTTAATTACTTTATCACTAAGAATTAACAACTCTTAATATAAAAATTAAAGTTTAGAAGCCTTGTTAAGTCATACTTTGGAAGGCTTTAGGCTACCTATTAATAGAATTTGAACTAAAGATTCAAAGTTAATAAGTTAATTATAGAACATGGTTATGTTAAAACCAAAGACTTGAAGATATTAGATGAAAATTCTCATTATTGTTTTCAATAGGTTTGGACTCTCCTCTATGGTCAAGAAGGAACTAGCTAATTAGCATATTAGGATTATGTGTTCTCAATACGTAAGTCTATAAACATTCATTTTCTTCTTTTTGATCTTATTATCTTTAAAATTTCATAAAGTTCAATCTTTCTAGAATTTATTTATTTGTTACCTTATCTGCAAAATCGTACTTCAGGATATTAAAGATTACATTGCATATGTCCTACCCTCATATTCTCACCTCTTCATTCTAATAATTCTAAAAGATCATATTAGTGAAAGCCTTATATTTTAAACTGTAGCACACCTTGTGGGTAAAATTGGTTGCAGATATTTTAAATCTAATCCCAAGTCATAACCTAAGCCGTGTTTCATATTCTAGACTCTAGAGTACAGGCCTAGAAATAATCGTAACGAAGTGTTCTGGTTGAATAAGAGCAATCACTGTGTGTCTACTGCAGAATATCAACAGGCAGCAGTTACCAGAAGACGAAAGAATTCACCGATCAAAAAAAATCTGCACCGAGCAATTAAAAAAAAAGTCTCATACACTCTCCCCATCTTACCCTCAATCTCAATTAAATTGGCAAGCTTCCCTTAGCAAAAACTGAGATACACAAGCAGGGTATAACTCCATTGATAACTAGAACAGGTAACTAAAGATTTAACACGAAAACAGATAGTTATAAACTTTGAAAATTTAATGGAAGCGCCATTCCTGTCCTTGTGATTGATGCACTGCAGACCACATTCTCGACTGTCTCTCGTTCAGCAGAGCAGAATTCCCCAGAGGCCCAAACCATGGCTCCAAGCTCCAGCACAGGTAGCACTACTCCGAAAATGTTACCGCCTCTCCAACTCAGGGCACAGAAGTTGCATGCGGTGTTGGTGAAAATTGTGCAGCGCTGCAACGACAAAGTCATGGCCGAGTTGCAGGCAGAAATCAAAGCGTTCCAAGGTACTGACAAGTTTCCGTTCTTTTATTTTGGCAAAAATTTCAATCTACAAAATTCCCAGTTTTTAAAAGAAGAACCATGCCTGTACTTGTGTATCTCATGTTAACAATAATCGGAAATTGCCTATCTAATGAAATGATTGTTCGGCTTGATGCAGAAGGTACCTGATTGCTATTCATTTCTAAAACCGACCCCTACAGATTCTTGCCTAATTTGTATACCTTCTATTCATAAGAAATTAGGATCTTTTTTGGGATGCTTGTTCTCTGTACTTTGAAAATTCATAGTTTCTTCATACAATTTCCAAAAAATGCATATAAAAAAAATTAGGAATCTTCTTCTGATGCCAACAAGATCCAACAAAACTTGAACAATTTAATAATGGGAACCATGCTCAAATGCTTATTCGCAGAATTCTAGGTGTAGTTACCTTACAAAAGGAAGAACCATGCACGCATATGCACCCTCATGTGGACAATAATTAAAAATAATTGCCAATTGCCAATTCAATGAATTGATCGATCGTCTTGATCGATACATTCATCAAATTAGCGTTACTGTGGCGAAGTTTTGTGCAGATGTGTGTAAAGCTAGAATCTACAACCATTCTAGGTTGGAAAGGAAGAACCAGCTGTGCACCTCAAACCTATACCCTAATCCCTGAAACCCTGAAAATCTCTGAAAAACTGAAATTTCAATTGCCAAGTTAGCGAATTGATTACCGGATGGATTGCCTGCGGTGCAGCTCAGAAGGGCGGAAGCAAGATCCTGGTGCATGATTGTGAAGTAGTAGTTGAGCAGAGTGAGGCCCTGCTGAAGAAGCTGAGAGGGAGGAATCCCGACCTGAGAGATTACTGGGATCCTGATTCCGAAATCAGAGTACCCAAGCCAGAAGAAATTCGCCGAGAAAAGATTCGACACCAACGTCGAAATAGGCCACTTCTCGTGAGGTTGAGAAATATTCAAGTTCGTGCGTCCCGAGAGCTTCAACCTGATCGTGTCTAAAGTCCGGAATTGCAGGCAACCTAGCTTGCAAATGCTTGTTCGTTGGCCCGCTCCACATGGAGATCAGCCGCAGAACCTCATTCGCAGTGGCGAGGTGGATCTGAAATTCAATCAAAATACTTACTCCAGACCACAATTGGAGAGTTTCATAATCCTGACCTGTTAGCTGCAATGTGCAGAGGGATTAACATAATCCGTCCTTGCCTGTGACATTTCTAGAGTATTGCAAAGTTGTACATATGTTAGTAAATATGTAAAAACATAATGTATTTTCAAAGGTTATAACTATAACTATGTAAACGTTCTACAGAGTACACTTAATTTCCAACCCTGCACCAAAAAACACAGGCATGATTGGTCTTCTTTCGTCTCTGTGCCTGGTATCAGCATTGTATTTTCCCTTAGTTGTTTTCAAGTTCATTAAAAGCTCCTGCAAGTAGTTGAAAAAGAAGTCAGAACTCCAGTCCGTTGGTCCAGCATGAATCAAGAGAATGTTTGTTCAGGTCCCCAAACCAAAGTCCACAGGACAATGGGCTCTACGGAAGAGAGTACAGGAACTACTCTCTTCCTGTGACATAAGGATTTCTATGAAAATTTGAAATCAAAAGCTTTGGAACTTGTACTCGAAGATCTCTCCACAGCTTATACATCTCCCCCAAATCACTCATACATATGTTAAATCCTTGAAGTAACGCACTCAGGGACCATGAAGAACAATCGGCAGTGAGGCGATGAAGAAAGAGAAATAGGAACCGAATACCAAAACGATGTAGCAATCGATTTCATTGAAGTGAGATTGATTTCAGCCACTGGTGCCAGGAGCTCAAGAGCAGTAGGCAAGACTACGAAGGCCATTGAGCTTAATCAGGAAGGAAATGGAAATATTGAAACTCTACAGGTCCTGACAAGAATCGAGCAATATCAACATAGCAGTGGCTCTGATAGTACAAAGTAGGCACTGGTTTGAATTCTAAACTACAAAGATGATGTAAAGTACAAGGAACTCACTCCCCATGACAGAGCAGGTCTCCCAATTTTACTCCAAGAGACTCGCTTCAAAGTCAGAGACAATCGTCATTTGCTGATGCAATAGCTGGAATACGTGACGAAATCAGCTTGCAGTTGTGCGCAGCTCTTCAGCTGCTGCAGGTCTGAGACTTTTTGTTTCAGGGGGTGTTGTTCCAGGAGGTGGACTCTCTTCTGAAGGTCCTGTACAGTTCATGGGAAACCATCAGATCAGATCCCAAGCTCTTGCCAACACCTCCTTGAAATATCTGGGCTCAATCAAATGCATGAATTACGACTACTTCGTGTGTACATAGAAGTTTAAAGCACTCCACAAAATGATCCAACGGACAAGAGCACTGAAAACAAGTGTTGTCATATCAATATCCTTGTCATTTAATTATCCATTGTCAAATATGGCCGTCTTTACACAAGCCCTTAAGAACAACTCTCCATCTTCTGACCAATCAAATCGATTGATTTGATTGAAATATCATATCGGACAAACGTTTTTAAACCGGCCCAACGACGGCAATATTTGAATAAAGGGGGGTATTCAGAAACCTCACTCACCTCCAGAAGGCAAAGTCCCAGTGCTTGTCCGAGACAATGATTTAGATGCAAGACTTAATGCTGGCATGGAGTCGCCCCCATTTGTGTCATCTGGTTTTGAACCTAGATCACTCGTTGCTTCTTTAGTGCCTGGCGGCGTCAATTCTAACTCTGCCCCCTTCAAAAACATCCACTCAAAATCAAAATCAAAATCACCACTGAACAAAAGTACAACCTAACAAGTTTAGACAATATGGGAACATACACTACCACCACACGTGATTAAGTAGAGGTAATAGAACATGTACCATTAAAACTTCAAAACTTCAAAACTTTTGTATATGGTATCCAAATGACGCATTCATTTGGTGTATTAGTGCATCCATTTTCATTAGTCAACACGAACATCATTAAAAATGTGACCAGTCCAGCAATAGGAACTCTGCTTAACAGCAACAGTGTCGATTTGGATGTCACTACCTCACGCAGTAATATAGGCAAGTAAAAGGGCATGTTAGTACCTCAGGGGTTTTACTTTCGCCATTGCCTTGACTAGACCGTTGGGAAGGAGTCTCTGAGGCCGTGGACCTAGATGATCCTCCTGGAGTCTGCAGTTGCAAGCTTGTTTCCACTCCCTGCGGCTCTGGTGATGCAGCAGCAGCAGCGACAATTTGAGGCCCATGCATGGGAGGGTACGAAGGGCCTCGTGGACCCGGGCCGGATGGAATAAGCGTCATGCCTGGAACACCATAAGGCGGCGGAGGCCGGAACATGGCAGCATTTGGGGAGCCTTGTGGAGGTTGCATTTGCACCAAATAGCCTGGCATAGTGGATATCGGCGACGGGTACTGAGCGTAAGGCCTCTCAACATGTGAGTGGTTGCCAGGGTAAGGAGGGTACGGCATGTAAGGGTGGCTTCCTTCAGGCGGCCGTGCACTGTACATGGCATAGGGGTGCATGTACACTCCCGGAGGGGCCAGGGAGAGGAAAGGGGACGGTCCCACGACCGGAGGCTGCGAGGTGGCTGCTACAGGTGCAGGTGCAGCCTCGCTTGTTGTTGTTGGAGTACTGGCAGGTGGTGGTGGTGCAGGTGGGGGTGGGGGTTGCGGTACCGGCATGGCGTAAGGGTAGGGCGCCGCTCCCATCAACGCTGCTGTTGGGTCCATGGATATCCACGGCAACATTCCTCGCAGACGCTGTTGCAGCTGACTTTGCAGCTGCTCGGTCTCTGTCTTGAGCGCTGCTTTCTCCTCCCGCAGCTCGGTCTTCTCTTGTTGAAGCTGAAGCAGCAAGAAATGTCAGCCACAAACTCATTCAAAAACAATCCTTGACCCGTACGGGACACAAGCCCGGAAGTAATTGAATGAGCGTTCCCGGCATAGTACCACACATGGAGGTGCTTACAAAATAGGAAAAATAGGAATACAAGAAGCTGCTCTACGAGAGCCTCTATCCTTGTAGCAATGGCTCGCTTTTCGAGTAAGGTTCTACTCAACCTTCCTCATATGTAATTTCTGTCAATGCCTTGCCAATAAAACGACATAGCAGTTCTGTGCAAAACCGACCTCCCAACTACAAACAGACCAACAGACCAACACCAAAAAACACCTTGCATGGGAACAATATGGATTCAAACAAGGAATCATACACAGGAAAAACGATGAAGTAAATCTATGGGTGCCACATTGATGATTCACTCACATCACGTGACTCATCTAGAAGGGCTGTCTGTTCGCACTTGAGGCGTTTGACGTCGGACCGAAGCTCCTTCACCACCTGGACACTGTCTCCCAGAATGGTCGCTTTGTCATTCTTAGGTCGATCCGGATCTGCATACACAACCACTCATTTTAGAAAATTTGATACATACGACATGTACAACATGGTGGCACCGGTAGTCAACAGAAGATGTAATCGGTTTCAGATTTAGAAAACGTAGCAATATTACTTACTACATCTAAAGGTGGAACAGACTAAACTTTTCCAGGACGTAGAGGGACCTACTCATATGTAACGAAGATTCACATAATTAAAGAGGGCACTAAAACCGTTAGCTAAAACCGTTAGGGACCTGATCTCGACTCCTATCGACTGAACCCACTTACCAACAGCACCTCATCTCGTCCACTACACTCAAATGAACTTCAATTAGCACGTGGTGTAGCATGACTTGATTCAACGTCTAAAGCCACGGTCTTTGAATGGACATGGGGTTGCCTACTGTCCCTTCAATAGTGGTCTATAGCCTCCCACTTGAATGATTGCACAAGAAAACTTATACATAACGAAAAAATTTAGTCTCAACAGATTTGGCTCTTGTACGTAAAGATCTCTCTAGAGCTCCGTGATCTCCCAACACATGTGCAAACTCACACCGATATATGTTCAAACGCTTAAAGGGACGCAAACAGTCCCCTCTATCTTAATGGTGTCAAATAGTCAGGAATAAATCAGTAGCTGGTCAGACTGTAAGGTTCATGTTTTCGGGGATACTTACCAAGGACACCTGCGAGCTCCACAAACTGTTCATTTAACCGATCCCTCCGAAGCTTTTCTCTGTCAGCCTTGTGAACCTTTCTCACGGAAGCAGCATCTCCATTTTCGTTCGGCCCTACAGCCCGTCCACTGCCGCTCAGATGCTTAGTAAAACATGGCCATGACTCACTTTTGAACATACGCAATCAGACCTATTCACTCTTACAAAACACACAGTTAAATACTCCAAGTTTGAACTGCATTTTTACTCGCTAGTTTTTCTTTTTTGTTTGTACTTTTTCAACACTCTGTATTCTTGAGCTGCGACCTCTCAGATGTCCTTGGAAAAAGTTGGAAAACAAATTTCAAATTGTCGCTGAGCTGGAAAGCGAGAACGTTTCTGGTAACTATGGAGTGATCCTAATTATATGCCGTGTCAAGAAACTGATCATTCAAGAGCAGAGTCAGTTTGAGACAAACCTGTTTCCAGTCGCTTGCACAGGAAGATGAGGGAGCTGCTGCTGCTGCAGTGGTGCCTGCGGCTGCGGCTGCAAGTCTCCTGGAATGTGGAGCGTCGAATGCATACTATGATGAAGAGGGGGATGCGAATCCATGCCATGGCCAAGGTTCATGTGCTGCAAAGGAGGGGAGGCACCGACATGAAGCGGAAGCTCCGAATGATGAAACAAAGAATGGCTGGAATGGCTCTGTTGCTGAGAACTATGATGAGGGAGAAGGTTCTGGTGAAGCCAGGAGTTGCTCGACGCTGCCATTGCTAAACATTCCAACTGCTCCTGGCTATCACCTTGTTGAGCAATAATTTCACCAGGTCTACAATAATTCGAATGATTCATTGATCGTGAAAATCGCCATATCCACTACGGCATCATCTGTAAAAAACAAACAACCTCTTCTCATATGCACAAATAGCTTCTAGAACTGATTCGCAGCTTAAAAGAAATTATCCAGCCATGAGGCTATGTAGTTGCAAGGAGCGCTCATCGACATACCTCAGCAAGAAGTTTTGTGTCAAATCAAGAGATAATGATAATGATGCGCCGGCTTCTGGACACGCAATGAAAGTCCGCGAAGACGACGCGTTGATTGAAATCGGAAAGCTTCAGCTGATGACGGGAAACCGGTCGACATTCATGAGCTTGCGCAATCGCTTGCAAGTTGAAGTACTCCCCTAGTGATCGTCTCCGGCAACTTCTTCTTCTCACAATATTCTGCAAATGAAGCAAAGTATACACATAAAGATCCTAAACACAGTCATTTCAATGGCATCTCAAAACCTTCCGGTTACATCAAGCCCTAAAAAGTACAATCGCCTTCCCGCATCCAAAAATTCGGAACCACGACAACAGCATCTTCGAATACTAAACCAATTCGCTTACGAGTTGAATACCTCCTCCTCCACGGTTCCATCGCGCAAAAAATTCTTCTACTAAACCTACAACTGAATCCTGCGAGATACTCCAAAACCCTACATCGCAATGTCCGCCCAACTATAAAGAGCTTCGGAAATCCATCGTCACAACGGCGACAACGAAATCTCAGAAGAAAAAAGAATGATTCTTTCCTCATGACTAGCTATGATACTTCTTTCCTTCCCCGCCGAGCTCACCGACTAATGCAACAATAGGAAGAGTTGGAGTACCTGGCACATTCCCGCCATGGCCATGGCCACGACATGAGGTTGGCGACGACAGGAATCCGGCCCTCAAAGTCTCCAAATCAAGAGCGAAAAATCTGCAAACATCCGCATTCCTGCCCCTGGAATCTCCTACTCCGCACAAACGTTGAATTTGCGCAGAAAATTTGAGAAACGGCAGAGCACGGGGAGGTAATGCCTGGCTGGCTATGGCGCTGGCTTCCGCGACGAGGACGACGACCCCTACAACCGTAGCATCACCTAATCCCTAATTACTCGCCCCCTAATTTTGCACTTAGGATCTCCTTAACCCCGGCTTTCGAAATAGTGCCCACGGGATTAGCATGCGGAATATTTTACTTAAGGATAATCGCGTCTTCCTTACTCCAGATCACAAGGGCGCGTGTGCTGCTCACGTGGTGAGCGTGGGGTCTGCAGGTGCTCAATGATCCCGGATTTTGTTTTTTCTCGTTTTTGGAGGGTGCGGTACAGAAGAGTCGTACTGCTGCAATTGTACTGCCAGGGTTGTGTGAGAGGCTTTGATTGGGAGGCAGAATTAGGGTTCGGAGCTCAGTCAACGGAAGTCCTCTTCAATTGCGTGTTTGGTGCGTGTGTCTTGCGTGTTTGTTGCGAGTTGCGAGCATGTAGTTCATGACACTAGGCTGCATGTGAGTAAGTGCTGCCATGGCTCGGATGGTATCAAATTCTTTCGTTTCTCATAACGAGAATGATGACTAGCATCAGAGCTTTGATTGTGAGCCCTAAAATCAAGATCTCATGTTTTTTGAGCAGTTTTGTGTAGCTCACACCGGGACTGTTTTTTGGTCCTATTTTATGTAGTTATTGAGCAACAGGTGCAATGTTGTTCACTGATTCTGGTGATATAAAGTTGACCCCATTTGAATTCTATGGTCTCGAAGTAGGATTCATTGAATTGAGTGCAAGACGATCTAATACATAACAATGAGGTCTTGGTCTTCCAGGGTTTAACTGCAAATTGCTGTTCATTTCATTTCTTTTCATGCCGGTAGGGTTACCGTTTTGTCACCAATTGCTGAGTGTGTATGTCACCTGCTAATGTGTGGAAGATGACCTAATATATGGCTCTGATTCTTTTGTTTCTCTCATGGTATTTGTAGAGTGGTTTTGTTGTATGGAAAACCTGTAGGCCATCACCTGCATGTTGTTTGCCGCATATTCCAGAGGCCCGAATGTTGGACCTCATGTTTTTTAGTAGTTTTCGAGTAGGTCATTTGGGGCTTTCTTTTGTCCAATTTTACATGTCTTCACCAGCACATGCAATGTTCGTCACTAATTCTGGTGGTATAAAATTTATCCCCATTTTTCACAACTGATCTATTGAATTGATATTTTGAAAACCATGAATCCTTACTCTTGTAGGGGTTGATCATGAGGCAACATTGAAAGATGCTGAGAATTCTCCAAGCGGTTCATGTTGCTTCTTGGATATTTTCTTGACGTTGCTGCTCCTGTACTTTTTAGGTTTACTTCTCGAGCAAGATTAGGGTTTTATTTATGTGATGCTATCAAATCCGGGTACAGATTGTCTACTCATGAATAAGTATAGCCTTCTGATTTTTTAGGTTTTTCTTTGGTTTTGGTGAACCTTGGGTCATGTGCGGGTTCCATATGCATTGACATGTTGACGCAGGTGCTTCACTTCAACTTCAGCGGGAGTTTCTGACCATTTTGAACAGTTTTCGTCTCCTCTTTCACTTCTGATCGGTGAGGGTTTTTAACATCTGTTTTTTCTCTCTGGAAACCTTACTTTGGATTCTTGACAAAAATGGGCAAACCTAGTCATTGGTTGAGCTCAAGATGAAGGCTTCATTAGGGAAAATGCTTGGCAGGGAGTAGATATTGACTCATGCTGCAATGACGTACAATGTTGGCGAGAGCATTCCGAACTGGAGTGGCAAATCTGTTAGCATGCCGCCATCCCTGTGCACGCAACTTCTCTTACCACGCAGCTCAGGATGCCAAGACGCCACCAAGACGGTCATGGGGCTCCTCCATAGCACGCACCTTGATTCTGAGCAGTGCCATCGGAGCAGGAATCTGGGTTGGAGCAGGGGAAAATCCCCACAGGAGGATGAAGCTGTTGTACATTATGCCTTTGAGAATGGCACGAAATGTTGTGGCAGCTATTGAAATGGTCACAGGTGAGGATCAATCTCCCAAGCTCTCAAATACGTGTGATTAGGTCATTGAACTTTAAACATCTTAAGTAATCCATGTAGGAGTGTGCTTTCATTAGGAGATCACTCAATAGAGCTCATTGGAATGTGTTCTCTCCAGAGCTCCAGTGAGCGATCTCTCAATGAAAGCACACTGCTACATTGAGCCAAACTCTCTTGGGATAAAAAAATTTCCCCACTCAATTTGTATTGGATCCAGCAATCATTCAAACACTTTAGACCACTAATGCGAGAACTGTGGACATTCCTGATTCCATATGAAGATCATTAGCTATAGACATTTAGCCAAGTCATCCTTACAATCACCTTGTTAGTTGACGGCCAGTTGAGTGTATTGGAAGAGATGAATTGCTGTTGGTAACAGAGGTCAGTCAATAGGAGACATGAAATGACCACAGGTGAGGATAAACCTCCCAAACTCAAATACATGTGATAAGGGAGAGGATACTCTTTCCGTCCAACTATAAGCATTTTAACCAATCGATGTAGGAGTTTGCTTTCATTGGGAGATCATTCAGTAGAGATCACTGTAAAGATCTGACGCTATTGAGATTTAGTTAAGTCATGCTTACAAACCTTGAAGACTAATTGAGAGTATTGGAAGAGATGAGCTACTGTGGGTAACAGAGGTCATTCAATTGGTTCAGGTGTTTTAGTATCCTCTACCTTTGACGCAGATGGATGGCAGAAGCTTAGGTTGTGGTATCATAGAATTGTGTATGTTCTGTCCGCCAGATTATATAGTGACGTTGTATGGGATACCGGAAGAAAGCGCAAAGATGGAGGAAGCCAGGCATCAAGTTCATGTTCGAAATGCAGAGCGTTTGAAAAATCTGTGTTTCAAAAATGGAGGGATTTATATCAAGCTGGGCCAGCATATCGGTCAAATGGTAGGGTTTCCCGTTTCAATGCATTTTTTAGTTCTTTCTGCTCGTCTTTTATTAACGTTCTGTGATTCATCTTGTGTTACTCATTGAAGTGATGTGCCTGCAAATCTTAGTCAACGAATTTCAGTGATGGCATGCGGGTTCGTGATCTTCAGGACTACTTGGTACCACATGAATTTGTACAAACCATGCGAGCTTCCACGTTGAACAGGTGTCCAATTCAGACATTCGCTCAAGTTCGGGATGTGTTTTTGGCTGAACTTGGTCTTTACCCAACTGAGGTGTGTGTTGCCTACTCATCTTCATTTTACTAGTGTTTGTTCCTGCAGAAAGAGAGATCAACCTGGCAAACTCGTTGGATTCAATCTACGTCATTAGTATAAATCATTAGTATAAATAACACTGAATATGCATAGTAGACAACAGTTGCATTCGTTGTGTTTGTCTGAGAAAGATTTGTGTTGAGCAGTGACCGAATTGCCTGTTTTTTCTGATTGATTTTTTTCTTATGAAGGTTTTTGCGGAGTTCTCAGAGGTTCCAATGGCCAGTGCATCGCTTGCCCAAGTTCATGAAGCCCGTACTCATGACGGTAGAAAAGTTGCTGTCAAAGTACAAATCAAATTATGACAAGTTCGTAGTTCTTGTGATTACTGCACTGTGTGCAGGGTTTCCCACTGTATGCAAGTTGTCTTATTCTTATATTCAAATGGAAACAAGTAGTTAAGTTCTCGTATGACCTTGAGAATAATGAGAACGCATATTTCTACGGCTTGTATCATGCATCTGTAACCAGCGTGTTGACAGGTGCAACACACGCATCTGACAGACACATCCGATGCGGATATCCATACCGTGAACTTCATTGTTCATGTTGGACACTGGCTGTTTCCCGCCTTCGATTACAGGTTTGTGTATGTTTGGATCTTGCTTGACATTGTGAGGCAGAGGATACTATTTAAGCAATTTAACCAATATGTAGGACTGTGTTTTCATTGGGAAATGTCCAGAGATCATGTGGAGAGATCTTTGGGTTCACGAGCCAACTCCGTTGAGACCAAATTTTTATCATTATGTACGAATTTCTTATGCAATTTCGAAGTGGGAGTTTGTAGCCCACTAAAATTGACAGTACACAACCCCATATTCATCCATTCAAACTTCAGTGGTCATAGACATTTAGCCAGTCACGCTTACAGCACTTGATAATTGAAAGCCAACCCAGTGTATTGGAAGAGATGTGTTGGTGTTGGAAACAGGGGTCTGTACTGAAGACGAGATCAAGTCCCTAATGGTTTTAGTATTTCAACCTTATGTGTTCAAATTTCTGAAATCGGTTACTCGGGTTTGCATTGAAAACAGGTGGTTGGTGGCTGAAATGAAAGAAAGTTTGCCGAATGTGAGCTCTGCCTCATTTATTGTTTGGTACACTGACATATCCTAGAAGTGCGTATGGCACTAATTTACCGAAGGCGTTCTCTCTTATATTAGTGCAGGCTGAAATATTACTGATCTGTACTAATATGCACAGATACTAATATGTACTGAAAGAAAATTTTGTAGTCACTAATTTTGTAGGTGACACTAATTCTAAGTACTCAGTAATAGTATAAATCAGTGTAGTCATAACACCTTGCAGGGACGCTGAATCTGGTTTTGCTATCTCTCTGATTTTTACATATTCTGTTTACAAATAGTGACTCAAACTGGCTCTCATCAACTACAGGAGTTGGATTTCATGAAGGAGGGGAAAAATTCGGAGCGCTGTGTCGAGAATTTTGCAAGGATGTCTCCTCACATTGCTCCTTATATTACTGTTCCCCAAATTTACTGGGAAATTAGCACCCCTCGTCTCATGTGCATGGAATTTATGGACGGCATTGGCGTAACAGATGTGAAAGCCATGAAAGAACTCGGAATCGACCCTAAAGTGGTGGCCCACTTGGTACGTCTCGTTCAAAAATATTGCAAGAATTCTAAGCAAGGCTTTTCACATTTTTCCGCTTGATGCTTCTTCAATCTTTACTACCTCTACCAGAATGGAGAGAAGTCTGCTAAGGTTCAAAAATGTACAAAGTTCTTGTGTAAAATGCAAATGAAACTGGAGTTAAAAGTAATAGTAGCATGCTATGAGCCTTTGACCAAATCATTCAAAAATTGAATTTTCTTACTTGAGTATAGTAGAATTGTGACATGTGGTTATGGGAATAGTGGTCAACTGTAAATTGTGGTTACGTAGGGATTAAAAATTTTCAATCAGTGAGGTGAGGATTATAGTGACAATCATATTGAAGACTGTACTTAAGATTATATGGAAAGAGAGAAATGAAAGTTGTACATCTCTATTTGGGTCGAGACACTTGTAATTAGCTGGATGTTTTTAATCTTTTCAACTTCCCTACGCAAGGTGGATTAGTGCTGAATTGCAAACCATTTCTAAAATCGGCAGATTCTTGCGTAAAATGCACAACCTCCTTTTATGAAGCCAAAAGCCTGGGGTTTCTTTTGTATACTCCTACTTTCATCACTTTGTAGATTCATACTTTAAAGATGCAATACATGCATGCTAAGAGAATCCAGAATCCCCTTTGACTCCTAACAAGACCCAAAAACTTAGATTATTTAGTAATAGGAAACATGATCAAAATAATGCTGATTCAGATGATTTTAGGTGTAGTTACCTTAGTGGTCTGAACCGATGATGAAAACCTGCAGATTAGCGAAAGCTTTGCAGAGATGATTTTTCACCATGGATTTGTGCATTGTGATCCTCATGCAGCAAATATGATGCTCCAAGTTAAACCTGGTATGTTGTTTTTCCTACTCAGTGAAGTTTCAATTAAAATCGTGTAAACAGCATGCTTCCATAGGTAGTACTTTTAGCAGATCTGGGAGTTATTTGATAGAAATTGATCAGTACCAGAATATCAATCTTGACAGGTACCAAAAACGAGCCACAGTTAATATTGTTGGACCACGGCTTGTACAAGACTCTGGGTCCTTCTCTTCGTGGCAACTATGCTGCTCTGTGGAAGGTTTGTCACCTCCTGCTTCATTTAGAATCTGTGAGCCCTTCTGTATTGTGTTCGATTGATAACCCGTCTATGCCAGAACTATGATGCGATTTTTACCCCCCAAAAGACTGAGGATTCTTTTGAATGGCCAATTCGATTATCATATTGTGAAAATACAATTCAGATCGGGCCAAATTATATATCACTAGAATCGGTGAAGAGCATGGTATGTGTTGGTCACTAAATAAACAAAATTTAAACAAAACAAAGTCTACATATCACCCACTCAAAACTTGGTAATATAGGTTTTGACATCAGCTGCTGTAGCTTAATGTGGTTCACCTTGAATAAATCAGCTAATGTGTTGGACCAAGTATTTAACCCCTACCTTTTTCAATACCTAGCCTAAATGGCTTAAATGGACAGCTTACAAATCTATAGGGGTTGAAATAAATTATTCAGGAAGCTTTGAGAAAAGGTATCAATATGTGCCAATCGAATCATACCCTACCTTCTTGAATACCGCTAGCAGAAATATGTTCCGAGAGTTGCTAAAACCAACTACTGGCTTCAAATGTGGGCTTTCAAATTTTAGATTGGGTACTAAGAGGTTAATTATTGACAATGGACCGAAGAGGAGCCATTGATAAAAGCTACATGTGAGGAAGTTTCAGTAGGACTTTAAAAGTGACAAAGCCTCTCGTCGTGTCGCTCTTTGTTTCCTGATGCATCAGAGATTCATTGACTTTCGGTGCTGCTTTGTACATGCAGTCATTGGTGTTTGCCGATTCAGACGGGATCAAGGAGTACAGTCTCAAAATGGGAGCAGGAGAAGACTTGTACACATTGTTTGCGTCCATCTTGACGATGCGGCCTTGGCGGAAAGTTGTAGCGAAATCTCACGATCATCTCCAGTTTTCGATTGAGGCCGAGGATGTTGGCGAGATCCAGGATTACGCGGCCACCTCTTTGCTCAAAATCACGGAGTTGCTCAGGCGTCTGCCGCGTGTCATTCTGCTTCTCTTGAAAACCAACGATTGTCTCCGAGCAGTAGACAATGCACTGGTACGAAAGCTTCCCCTTGTATGCAAATGAGCCCTTTATTACAGTCAGATTATGCTCCGTACTAGCTTGAATTGAAGAATGCATTAGTGTAGACAATGTATTTTTCACTTTCAATTGGTCAATTTAACATATGTCCAAATGATTTTTATGGAAGATGTGTAGAGATATGGACAGATTCTACCAAAACCAAATCTGTTTTGATTGAATTTTGATGACTACATATGAATTTCTTAAGTGATTTTAAGGTGGAAAGCTGCAGACTACCGGTACTATAAGTGACAATAGACACCCCGTTTTCATTTAAAGAGTGGCCATAGACATATTAGCGAAGCCATGCTTCCATCTTCCTAACTGAAGCCAATGGAGTGTACTGAAAGAGATGAGTTGCTGTTGGTAACAGGGGTCAGTGCCTTCAACACTCAGTAGCAGTGAAGAATGCACTTAAGGTTGAGGATCTTAATGTCACTTTTATCATCATTTTATATACAGGAGCGATTTTGGGGAGATGTGTAGAGCTCCGGACAGAGTCGATCAACCAAATCTGTTTTGATTCAATTTTGATGAATTTCTTATGCGATTTTAACTGGGCAGATGTAGACCACTATCAAAAGGAAAGTAGGCTACCCCGTTTTTTTAATTGAAATAGGAGTGGCCGTAGACATGTTAGCCAAGTCATGCTTACGCCATTTGCAAATTGAAAACCAACCAAGAGATGAGTTGGTGTTGGTAACAGGAGTCTCAGAGACAAGATCAGGTCCTAATAGTTGGTAGTATTCTCTTCCTTTAGTTAAATTTTAAGTGAAGGGTGCAGAATGTAGCAGTTTAAAATACCTCAATATTTAGCATGATATTGGAGAATATTGGAGATTGTGATATAGTGGTATTGGAGAATGTGATGGTGGGGGTTGGCAGGGCACCCCAACCAACACTTTTGTGATAGTAGGAAGGGCGTCTTCAACGGCAGTATCCGAGCTCCAAAGAACCGGCCTGTTTGCACCGGTATGGAAACTGTGGGACAAGGTGGAGGTGGAGACAAGATTGTGGGTATGGCAAACCGCGGCTGCTGCCCTCAACAATCAGATAGATTTTCTTCAACTTGGCGAATTTGTTGTTCCTGTGGTGCTCTTAATCTACTTGCTGCAGATGAATTTAGACTAAGGTAGGAGGTTCACAAACAGATTGAGCTCTAAAAGCGTTCACTATCTAGGGATGCGTGACATGTTCCTTGAAAAATCTATCACTATCATTGATGAGGTAGGGCAGGCATACAGCTAATAAGCTATGGTTTATGGACCTCCTCCCTTAGCATAAGGTTGAGTAGATATTATACACCGTGGATGCAAAGTTGACTTCAAAACTTAATTTGTAACTTTTGAATTTGTAACCTACGATGGTAACCCCATCATGAAGGATCCATTACTTTTATTTGGTATGATCTTCATGTCATGA
This sequence comes from Rhytidiadelphus loreus, assembly GCA_947034895.1. Lineage (NCBI taxonomy): Eukaryota > Viridiplantae > Streptophyta > Bryopsida > Hypnales > Hylocomiaceae > Rhytidiadelphus > Rhytidiadelphus loreus. Next base: position 33,754,503 of record OX344761.1, read on the forward strand.
AACAATAGAAAATCAATATCTCCCTCATATTTAACCCCAAAATGACATTCAATTTTTGGGGTTCAAAAACATCATTGCTTTGAAGCCTTATGGATCTAAATGTCTTCAAGTTATACAAATCTCAATCATAAAATCTTGTAGTGTACATGTTGTAGATGATATGTACAAAATTTGAAGTCATTTGGCCACATAAATTGCAAGATCATAATGTTTTAGTGTTGAAAATGGATGCTGAAATTTTCCCAAAAACACATTTGGAGGTGAAGTTTGATTTCTAAACCTACTCAAATGAAAAAACTTTACACTACAAAAAGATTCAAAACTAGTATATAAAGACATTGGTGGAAAAAAAATTCATTCAATTGAATCATTGTGTCTACAAAATGGCTTTGAAATGTCAAAAATCAGCAAGAAAAATTGCAAAAAACACATCTAAAGTTGAACCTCTATCTACTAGAATACTTCTCAGTCACTCATTAATTCTTGGATTAACATGAAATTTTAGACACAAAAACTAGACTAGTATGCGCAACTTTTCCAAAAATAATTATTGAAAATGGACTTTGTATGAAGAAGAAACAAGCCGACAAAGTTCACTACACTCCAAAAATGGAAGGATTTTGAACTTCGAATTGCTCGCAAACACTCAAAACAATTTGGATTGACATGAAAACTTTACCACAATAAGTATACCTCAAGGGGAACAAAATCCAACAAATTTTATTGAAAATGAGCAATGGATGAAGGAGATACAAGGCCCCAAAGTTGCAGCCCTAAAATGTAGTTTGGTGAACTCAAATTGAAGTTGTGAACTTCGATTGGCTTCCCAAAAAACAATACATCTTGGATTGATTTCAAAATTTTACCATTAAAACTAGAAGGGAGAACGCAACTTTTCCAACAAGTCTTATTGAATTTGGATCTTGATTGCAAAATTTACTTGAAACTCTGTGAAGACACTTTCTGTCCTGTTTTTCACTTTGGGGTTAATCCGAACATTGTGAAGCCTTGTTGGTGTTTCCCTTTGTTGTGGGCTTTCCAATAGTACCAAGAATGCTCCATAGGATCTAGGGTTTATGAGATCTCAATGAGACAAATGATGCAAAATAAATTACCAACTTAATACATAGGCTAAAATGCCTTGTGTTGTTAAGCACATTGAAACCCATAGGACCTCTTATGACCCCTATGGAATTGTACTGAGATACCATTGACCACATTAGCAAGTAGCTTGAAGAAGGATAAGAGACAATTTCCAAAGCTCTTTCATACCTCATGTAAGGTAGGGATTTCCAATTGTGCCATTGATCCAAAAGATCTATCTTCCCTGGATGAACATTCATTTAATTAATATCTACTTCCATTAAAGAAACAATTTTAGAATATCTACCTAAAATATGAGATATCTTCAATAAGAATTCAGTTTTTGAAAAAACAATAGTTTTTGAGTTTCTCAAGTACAATGATTTCGAGGGATCATATCTCAAATTTTCAAAAACAAAGATTTTTTCATTTTTGACCAAATGCAATTATGAATAGTTAAGAACATGTATGCCAATTTCTACAAGGATTGGAGCAATAAAAGATTGTTTTGAGAGCCTTGCAATCAAGTTAGGTACATTGGGAAAACAAAAATTTCACTTGATCATAGCCATTCACTTATATGCTCCAACCATTCAACCCCTTATTGACAATCTAGAATGAGCATTTCTTGGAGTGCTTGACTTTGAAAATCATTGAAGGCAAAGTTTTGTCTAAACAAACAAAAAATTAGCTAGTGATTTAGCTTGAAAAACTACATCACTTGATGTTACCTTGGATGTCATAGTTGACATAAAAACGTGGGTTGTCACAATAGATGTCATCTAAAATCTGTCATGTAAGCTAGCATGTAAGACATAGGTTTCTTATAGTATTTTGGTATTGACAAAACTTTGCAAATCTTGATTTTTTAGTATTAACGGTTCTCGTTGACATGATCTTCAAATACATTAGATCTTGTAGAAAAAATCACTTTTGAAATTCATTTAAAAAAAGTTGTAGAGTAGATTTTGAGAAGCCATAAATTGATTGTAGTTACACGTGTTATTTCCTTCAATTCTCATTTGTTTTTGGTAACTTCAATTTTAGATTTGACATGTAAAAAGAGGATTGAATGACTTCAAATCACTTTCATAGTTTTAACACCCTCATCAACAAACATATAATAGAACATTGTATTAAACAATACAAAAGATAGACCTATTAAGCCTATGCATAAAAGATAAGGGGAAATGGAAGGGACAACTTAGAAGTAAGAGTAATTTGTATTTGAAAACATAAGGTAGTGCTCTTGAGAGCTGATTGTCTTTTGAAGGAAGAAAAATTTCAGTAAATTTTTGTAGGAAGAAAAATAGAATTGGCATCTAGCCCAAGTTGTTTCATATTTTTTGGACCTTGATGGAATTAGTTATGATTTTTTGAAGTTGAAATGCAATGATCATTAAAAGTGACCACCTCCTAAAATGTACCTCTATGCTAGTGGTTGCTATATGAACACAATCACTTTCAAAGCAAACTACCTTATTTCTAGAGCTTTTCAAATTTGAAGATCTCTCACTACGTTGTGTATTTATACAAAGTGGGCCTTATAGGGTGAATTTTGTATTCTCCAGGGTAATTGTAAAAAAAACGACCTCTATTTTGTGCCATGTTAATTCTATGTTCTTCTCCTCAAGATCCTAGCTAATTTGAAACCTCGGAATGAAAATATGAATTCCAAATTTCCAAATTTGATCACGTGTGGCATATAAATTTTTTATTGTGTTTTTCCCAAGGATAAATTTACCCTGCATGTCCCACTTTGAATGTTAAATTTAACATCTTGCCCTACAAATATGCCAAATTTTATCAAATTTGAAAAGATTTTCATTCTTCCCAAATCGTACCATGGAATTACTAATGAAACTAGACTCAAGCCTAGAATAACAATAGAGACAAGTAGTGTTCAAAGAACAAAAACTAGAACTTTTGTTTGAATGAGAGCATCACGAATTGTTTCACTATAAGCAAGTGCAACCTTAATTCCATTCTTCCATATTTTCTTGTTAACTTCCAAACTCAACGGGCCCTTTACATTTGAACGTCGGGCCAATCACCGTGAAAATTATTTGTTTTGTTACCGTGTGAATTGTTGGCTTTAAAAAAATGAAAAAATACTCATTGGAAGACAAACTATTGTAGATAATCTTCCCTTTCCACACAAATTTTGGAAGATGAATAGTTGCTTTTCTATCCTACAGAGAAAATTCTTTGTCATTCATGAGCCGAAAAACGTCCTCTGTATCGTTTATGGATTAAAAAGCAAGCCTTCAACACCATCTTGTTGTAACTGCTCAATTTGACTTATTGCTTGAATTTTGGAGAGCGTTTTCTTGTCAATACTTTGTTTCTTGTTTGGAAGTTCAAATTTCTGGTGAACAATGACCCTAAAACTCAAAATAATGAGAAATAACTCCCTCAAGTCAAACAACAATTGAACATGTGACTAAATCTAATTTTAGCATTTGCTTTGATTAAATCTAGCTCTTATTGATAGCTATGACACATATCCCAAAAACTAAAATAATGAGCCCAACCAAGTTGCTTTGGCATGGGATAGCCATTTTGATTGTATAACAGTAGAGATGTTGTAAGTTACACATGGTCAATAGAATGGAAGAAGACAATAAGTTGTGTAAATCATGATCTTGTTAGACAAATAGATTATACTTAAAGAAGAATTCAAGAAAGAAATTAACTCCAATCATGTTTAATGATTAGCATACATTAATCCCTAAACGGCATTTTATATTTCCATTTGGTTAAACTTCATTAGTTTTCTAAATAAAAATACATCCTTTAAAAATTTGATATTTTTTTGATGTAGTAATATATATCCAAAATTTAAATTCATTTTTCATGATAAAAAAAATTCAAATGAAATTTTTATGATTTTTAGTTTAAGTTATTATTTTGTAAAAACTATAGTAATTACAAAAATACTCAAAATAGTATGAATTTCTTTCGCAAAATTAGAGGTGATAGTGGTAAGCATCATTAAGTGTAGTGGTGTATTCCTTGAGCTCACACTAAAAGAAATTCAATAGAAAAGTTCAAAAGTGGTGTATCTTAAGCTTTCAAGATGCTACCTTCAATTTGTCACAAAAATTACAATTGTATCCCTTTTGGAAAAAAAATTGAGGAAAAAAAAGTAATCATCACATTTTTTTAGTCAATCTCCATGACACTTAAAAATCAAAAGTTATGTGAAATTTAGATATGACCAAAAAACTATGACCCTCGAACATGTTTGTCCTTTAAGAGGTCTGTTCATTATAAAGTCCCACAATTGTTGCCAAAGAGACATGATAAATTATGTACCTTTGAAAGAAGAATTTAACTCCAATTACTTAGAGTGTATCCATGTCTTGCAAGAATGTTAATGCAAGTACTGCATCTTTTGAGCTCATTGTCATTGTCATTGTGTCACAATGAGCTCAAAAAAAATTAATTTTAAAATTTTAAAATTTTCATACCCTCCCCACTCCCCCTGCCCTCTTGTAATTTTCAGAAAGCAATGTAATTGACAAACAATATGGGACAAACAACATTCCGTATCTTGTACTCATAGTTGTATTCATATCTAATATTGTGTCATATCAGTATCCGTATCCACATTCAGTATTCACTATGTATTTGTATATGATACTATATCCATACCTAGTATTCATTTTCATATCCATATCCATATTGATATTTGGACAGCTCAAATTAAATCTCACAAAATCAACAACTTGTGATTTTTTGAGAAATCAACAGCAATTTCGAAGATAAGCATTTTAAGAGAAAAAAAATCTACGACCTTTAAATTCTTTGAGGGGGGGGGGGAACTAATACCCTTGGCAGCATCTTTGGGACTCATTGTCATTGTGTATCCATATCTTTGGGGCAACTTTCAAGAATTGGAAGAAAATTTGTCACAAAGGTGCAAGATTTAAAAAAAAATCACCCCTAGGATCACACTACAACAACGCTAGCATGCGAGCTATGAGCGTGAAGTTTGCGAGCATAGAGATCCAAAATTATATAAATTTTGTTAATGATGTCTAAAAAAGGAAAGTTTTCAAAAAATTGCCTAAAATAGAAAAAAGTTACTATTTATAGTAAGTGTTGCGGCCTATGACCGTGGCTCCTAAAACCGTGGATTTGGTTAAATTTTTATTTTTATTGTCTTAAAATTCTTATTTTCTATGTCTTTAGGCTTTTACTCATTTTGACTTTTTTGCAAAGTTAAAGCACTTACAACATGTGTAAAATGAGTACACAGCTTCAAGGGTAGTTTCAAATGAATACCTCATATCATTGTTGTAGACATATGACTCCAATGCTTAAGTGTTTAGCATATAGAGTTCAAAATTTTGAAATTAATTTCTAGGACTCGTTGTAAATTTGTAATATCCTGCTGAATGTTCACACCCTAAATTTTTTTTGTAGAAAATGGAAGAAGACAAGGTTTAGGGGTTTAGGGTTTAGAAATGGAAGGCGTTGTACTAGAAAAAAAGATGAAGAAAGTGAGAACCTCAACGAATGAAATAAATGAAAAAAAAGGTGGACTAAAAAGAAAAAGAAGAAAAAGGTTTAGGTATTATCGAAATTGAAGGGAAATAAAAATTGAGAATTACAAATGAAAGGAAGACAAGAAAGAAATGGAAATACAAGTGGAAGGGAAATGGAAAAAAATTATAAAAGAAAAAAAAATGGAAAAGGAAAAAAAATGGAAAAGAAAAAAAATGGAAAAGAAAAAAAAATGGAAAAGGAAAAAAAAATTTAAATGAAAGGAAAAAAAAGTGAGAAGAGACTAAAAAAATAGGAAAGGATAAGGAAAGGAAATTAAGCAGGCCAATAAAATCGAGAATGGATTGAATGAAAATGATTATAATATTCATATGTGTAATACTGAATTAGGCGTTTGTGATCATTCACATGAACTCACCATAGAATAGTGTACAAATGAGAGTTTAGAGACATATTTCCAATTTCCTATACTTCAAAAATGCCTACCCATTTTTTGGGTCTTCATTTTTGTGAACAACTAAAAAATGCATTGCATTAAAAAAAACCAAAAATGAAAACAACAGCCAAGAAGATACGAAGATTTATCTTGAGTCCGGAGAAGTCATTTGATCTTCCCATCTATGCAGAGCAGCTAGCATCGGCGTTTGTTGAGTTTGGTACTTCAAAGTCCAAACGCCGTACTCCTTCTTACGCTCTAAATGTCTTGCAATTCATAGACGGATCAGCTTCCGAGGGTAGAGAGACTTCTGATTCTTCTAGTGACAAGGATTCTGTGACCGAATCTACGGCAACTTAGACTCATGAGATTGACGTATCTTATGAGTCAACCCATTATGTTTTCATTTTCATGATGATTGGATTTGTGTGTTTTATGGCTACATGTTGTGTGATTTATTTCCTTTCACACCTTTGCATTTCGGGTGTTGGCTAGCACACGAGCACGATCCACACGGTCTTCAATACTGGAAATGGAAGAGGAAGAGTGAAATAAATGTATACCACCCTAAATGCTTAACAACTAAAAAAGTTTGCAGTCCAGATATATATTCTCACCAACTGAAGTGTGCAGCCACAAAAATTGTAGTGTAAGCTAGAAATAAAAATAAATGAATTATCTTTACCCCCCTATAAAGAGCTCAATGACAAATAAAGAAATTCACAGCCTTCATAGTAAAATATCCAGAAGTGGTAGGACAAAAATAGACCCAAAATTATATTTTACTCCAAAATGTTTCTTTCCTTCAATTCTTTCCTTCAATATGTTTCTTTCCTTCAATATGTTTCTTTCCTTCAATATGTTTCTTTCCTTCAATATGTTTCTTTCCTTCAATATGTTTCTTTCCTTCAATATGTTTCTTTCCTTCAATTCATAAGATACTCAATATTTGAAAGAAAAAGGGCCTAACCATTCAGATTCAATGAAAATTCAATGCATGCACGGTCATAGGTACATCCACGGTCATGGGCACCTCACTCTTTTTTTTCAAATTTTTTTTCACCGCTCACAAGCTCATGCTTTCAAGCTCGCACGGTAGCAACCCTGGATCACACTATGGAACGATTAAAAGCTTTTAATGTATACATAAATCTAGAGAACCAATTTCAAATTTTTATTTCTTAAGAAAGTGATTTTTAAAGAAGTTTTTTGGGCTGCCCAAATTGCTCGCCAATCATTGAAAATTTCATATCATGCATTAACTTTTTAACCATGTAGTCAAAAGTTATAAAAATTGTTGCACCTTAAAGCTACTCCTCAAGCACATGGTGTGTGAAATTTTCAATGAAAAAAACTAAAAATTTCATTTGTTGTGAGCTGCCCAAATCACTATATTGCCAAAAAAAACAATGTTTAGACCTTTAGGGGTTAAAATTCACAATGTATTCATACAGTGTCTAATTAAGGCTAAAGTGCTTTCGAATCTTCTTTCATTGCCAATAATATCCAATATAGATAATTTTATGTTTTAAAATAATAGCTTTGCTCAATTGTAATTAGTGACAATTACAAGTGCATATACCTTAGATCCAAAATTTCTTAATCCTTAAAGGATATTTGAAGTCCTAAGAAGATTGACCAAACATGGATTTTAGAATCTTTCTTAAATGGGCATCATACAACTTGTTCAAATGATCAATCAGTGATGAGCTTAAAAGCCATGGACAACCTCAAAGCCATTATTAAAAAATTTATCAAATTTTCCAAAACTACAAGTTCAAATTATAATTCAAAATCCAAGACTTAAATTGAAGACAAAGTTTACAATTATGTAGTTGAATATAAGAGGAGTTTTCCTTAAGATTTTCTAAAAACTCAACCCCTCGAGTTGGATATGCAATTTAACCATAGAATGTTGAGCCAGGCATCATAGAAATCATCCTTTGCAATACCATGTGATTCATTTGCTTCATTACGGGATATTTGGAACCTCCACAAGATTGTTTCAGGGTTGTTCTATGTTTGGGAACCACTACATAACTAGTTGAGTATTACAAAATTATAATTTAAAAAAATTATTATTATCTTTTTCTTTTTCTTTTTAAAAATATTTAAAATAAATTAGTAAATATTATCTAGCATGGTAGTCTCTCGGCCACATCAAACTGCACCATATTAGTTCAGTAACCAAGTTCCCACAATCCAAGAACTTTGGGAAACTCGTGGTCTTCTAGAGGCCTAAAAACTCTTCTAATGTCAAAAAAAACCAAGAGCATTCATTGGAAGTCAAACTACTATGCAAGACAACCTCCCTCTTTTACATAGAAGGATTCTCTGTCACCCATTGGACACTTAATGTGTGTAGCAATACCACACAATTAAGGGTTAAGAGCCAATTCAACAATATTTTGACTAAGTGAAATTCACCATGTAGATTAATTCAATTACCAAATTAGATTGAACCATTGGAAAGAAAGCAAACAAAATAGATTCTACATGGAATCTTGCAATGTGGAAAACTTTGAATCAATGAAAAGACTTAGCTTTAATTTCTTCAAAGGTGAGACAAAAATCAAGGATAGTAAAAAACTAAGGTAATGGTCCTGAAAGTATATCACCTATTTCCAACAATGGCCCCATTTGCATATTATAGGGTGACCTAATTTCATGATTGAGGGCATAAATATGATGTGCCAATTTAGCAACTTCTTTGTTGTATGACAAATAACACATTGACACCTTTTGATAACACCTTTTGATAACACCTTTTAGTTTTGCACTTTTTGGAAATAGGCTTGCCTATACATCAAGAATAAGTCAAATTGTAATCTACACTTCCATAATTTTTACTAATTCCAAACTTGATGAAAAATTAGCAAAAAATAGTGCAATCTTCATTATTTCTATTCCTTTAACCCAAAAATAAATCCCCCCATCGCTCAATCAAATATATGCTAAAACACTAAATATTGTCAGAAATAGGTGATGTATCTTATTTTTGACCCCTTTTTAGAATTGAGTATTATTGATTCTTGCCTTGAGATGTACAACTTCTATTTTTGAGAACCTAGTGTTGATTTTGGGAACAATGTGCAAATACTCATTCAGACACCTTACGTGAGTACAATGTTACTTTTGTGACTACCTCTTTTGGGTGCATAGTAGTAACAAATGTGTCACTATGCACCCAAAAAAAAATTAATTTTAAAAATTAATTAATTAATTAATAATCCGCCCCCCTTTGCCCCTAATTTTAAAAAATTATTAAACTAATTAACTTCCTCTTCTCCCTCCCCTCAACTACTTGTAATTTTCAGAAACCAAACTCACTACAATCAATATGGAACAAACTTCCTTGTATCCATATTAGTATCCCATGTATGCGTATTCGTAGCCTTTGCCATATTCTATACTTGTAGATTGTATTGTATTTTGTATCTGTATCCATATCCCTTATATCCGTATTCATATCATGTATCGTATTCTCTATCCATATTTAAACTGCCTAGATTGTATTTGATGGACATCAATGGCTTGTGATCTTTCAAGAAATTGATGGTAGTTGGGGGGAGGGGGCATTCTTTTCTTAAAACAAATCAACGGCTCTCGATTTTTTTCACTGAGGGGATTGCTTACTGAATAACAAACCAAAAGTGACACCTCTTTTGGATGCATAGTTATTTCTTATGCTTCTTCATGATGCATAAAGCACTTTCTTTGGGGGAAATGATTGGAAAAAACATGATATATGAGAATGTATTGGATTGATGTATAATCCTTTACTGGGTTCTTTATAGATTTATGAGCTTGGAAGTTGGAAGTGGCAAGATACATTGGGAGTATTCAATTACTAATAAATAAAAAAGGGTGCTGTTTACTTGTTTTTTACACTTTTCTGACAAGAAACTATCAAAAAATTTACTTCAAAAAAACTTAGGTTTTGATACTTTAGGTTTTAAGAAGAATATGTGTTGGACTTAATGTATTGGAAAAATTGTTGAAAAATTGTCTTAATTACGTAGCAATAGCATTTGGAGTGGGAGCAGCACTAGTGACTTTAAACTTGGACATTTTGAATATTAGGTAGTTTCAATATTAAGGTTATTTTCACTTTGTTTTCTTTTCAATTTTAAAAACCTTTGGATTCAAATAAGGTTGTTGGTCCCAATTTGATGCTTTTGTTTATATAATTGCCTCTTGATGCATTAGTTGTACTCCATCTTCTATTAGTTCTTGATTTAATTTCATTGAGTCTAAATCCTTATTTGTAGAGTTATTTATCATGTTTGCACTTTTCTTTTGTAAAGTAGTCTTTGTTTACATGATTTTTGTTGTAGAAGTGTTTGTTCTAGTGAGCTCATTTTTGAAAAAGTAGTTGAACTTCTTTAATATCAATATGGTCAAAATAAAATGTACATCTCTAAACTAGACATCTCCAATGGTGCCTAGACAAGAGGTTATAATTCTTAGTTCAGACACTTGTATGTACTCAAATGGCATAATTGATTTTGATTCATGTATGCATTCAAACATGTTTACAATTTAGTAACAATATTTGTTTGCAAAACTCTAATAATAATTTGTTGCTTCTTTGATGGAGCATCTCTAACATTAGAGCTTGACGTCTACTCTCTTTCTCCAATATAAATATGTAGAATTCTCATGTTCAAATTAACTTAGAAACCGGCCATAATATGATTCCATATCTCTAATGTTTGTCATTATGAAAAATAAATAAATAAATACTTAAATAATTATGGCTCCAAGCACTAAATTAACTACAAAATTTGTATTTTCAAAATATCAAACAAAGGAAAAATCAATAGTATTTTTAGAAAAATTTGGAATTGGTTACCTTTTCTAAAGTTGCATTTTTTCATGTGGAATGAAAATATTTGTCATTCTCTGATGCATTTTCTCATAGTGCTTTAAGCTTCCAATTATACTTTACAATACAATTAAGAAAATTATTTTTATTACTAATTTGATATCCTGTTTTTATCATGGATATGTGTAAATGTTCGTATATGTTAGAATTGTACTCAATTGGGTCTCCTAATCAATGTATCAAATGTGTATAATAATTCATATCGTCTTCTTTTACCAAATTGAAGCTTGATTTTTGCCACCTTGTTAAATGGATTCTAAATGAATTTGTAGTCCTATAACATACATACAATTCATTGAAAAATTGCATAGGCCTTTAATCCTCTATATTCATTACTTTACAAAACAAATTATTTAAAATGCAAATGCACAAATATACACCTTCACATGTAGACATCCATTGTTGCCAATTTTTGTTTATCATATTCTTTTGTATCAATACTATATTGTTAAGCTCTTGCAACTATATTGAGCAACAAAGAATATAGCAATGATTGCCTCTTTTGAGTGCATTGTCACACAATGCACTCCAAAAAAATTTAATTCTTTTTTTAGTTTTTTTATATACCACGGGATTTATTTTTTATTTTTTTATTTAAATTTTTATGTTTTCAACCCCTACACACACTTTATAAATTTCAGGGGAGGGTGGGGTGACAATTGATATGGAACGAATCCCATATCATATGTATTTGTATCCATGTACGTATCCATATCCATATTTCTCTCTCTCTATATATATTTGTACATATATCTATATCTATACATGTACATGTATGTATACCTATATGATATCAACATATTCAAGTATTTGTATCCATATATTTGCATATTCGTATCTATATATCTATATTTTGGAAGATCACACTACAACAACGGTAGTGTTTTATGATTGCAAAAATATGACTGAGGATGACTGGCGACTACTCGTAGTCATATTCTTGGAAGTCAATACCTTGGGGAGAAATATGACTGCAAAATATGACTGCCAGTCGTTTTTGGGTCTTGTACTTCACGCGCGTATATTATACATCCGTTGGGAACACAAAAGTATTTCATAAGGAACGGTAGGGAACTCGTTTGAGAAATTGAGTTATATTATTAGTCATATTTTCATGGTAGTAACATTTTTTTGTTTTTGGGCAACCTCAAAAAAACATGGGTAATAAAAAAAAATATAAACAAGCCATTGTTTAAAATTTTGAAACCTAATTACCACTTTCTAAGGGTTTTGAAACCTTGGCCACCACTTTTTAGGGTTTTGAAACCCTAGCCATCATTTTTTAGGGTTTTGAAACCCTAGCCACCACTTTTTAGGGTTTTGAAACCCTAGCCGTCATTTTTCTTGTCTCTTGTCTCTTGTCTCTTTGAGTTCATTCTTGTTTCTTAGTTGTTGTGTTTTGTTGCATCTTGAGTTCACTCTTGATTCTTAATTGTTGTGTTTTGTTGCATCTTGAGTTCACTCTTGTTTCTTAATTGTTGTATTTTGTTGCATCTTGAGTTCACTCTTGATTCTTAATTGTTGTGTTTTGTTGCATCTTTAGTTCACTCTTGCTTCTTAGTTGTTATTTTTTGTTGCATCTTGAGTTATTCTTACTTCTTAGAGTTGTTGTCTTTTGTTGCATCTTCATTCTTGCTTCTTGTTTGTTCTTCTTGCATCTTAATTCTTTCTTCTTCTTATTTCTTATTTCTTACTTTTTGTTCTCTCTTTTTGTTTCTTGTTTCTTTTTGTTGCATCTTAATTCTTTTTTGTTGTTTCTTGTTACCTCTTACTCTCTTAGTAGTTGCTCCTTATTGTTTCTTGTGCATCTTAACTTGTATTTGTTGTTATCTTTTAGCACTTGTTGCCTTTTTTCTTCTTGTTTCTTGCATCACCATTGTTTTTCTTTTTACCCTAAATTTGTATTACATATTTTCTATTGTTGTAAACTTTTGAAGATTGAGCTTTGTTGTATGTTCATTAAAAATTAATCTCCTATTTCTTTAATTGTATATGCAGGCAACAAAATTGGAACAAAGTTGTTGGAGGCTACTTGCAATTCACTTCATATTATTGTAAGAAATATAGTCTCTATTGACTTGTGTAAATAATTCATTGTGATATACATATTTTGTATTTGTGACTAATAAATTATAAATGTCATTGAAAGGAGTCACATTCTTTCTTATATATTCCCTCTCTAATATAATTGTTTTTTGTATATCTTTAAAATCATATGTATTTGTTTTCAACTACATGAAATCTTTTATTCAATTGTTAAATCATTTTAATATATGATTGCAAATATGCTTAGGTATCCTACAATCGTAGTATGATTTGTTCAATTCATAGTTCAAAATACATATCAATAAAAAATGACTACTTGGAGTCACAAAATGATTATAATAATTTCCAAAAAATGACTAGGTGCTCTCAATATGACTGACAAGAGTCGTTTTACAAATCATCAAAAAATATGACTCACCGCAGTCATATTCCATAAAATATAACTAACCACAGTCATATTTAACGTCATCAAAAAATATGACTCAACGCAGTCATATTCCACATCATCAAAAAATATGACTCAACGCAGTCATATTCCACAAAATATGACTGACCACAGTCATATTCCACGTCATCAAAAAATTTAACTCAACGTAGTCATATTCTATAAAATATGACTAAGCAGTCATATTCCACGTCATCAAAAAATATGACTCAACGGAGTCATATTCCACGTAGGATTTTTTCATTTACCCGAGCAGTTCAAGAAAAAGTAAAGAAAAGTCAAAATATACGCCTTGTTGACATACTATGGCTAATTATGGGTATTTATACCTGTTAACTTATATGACTACTAATATGACTAATGTTTGAAGCGACTGCTTATAAACGACTGCTGCAGTCATATTCCGAGTCATCTACAGTGATTTCTGCGCTAGTCATATTTTTGAATTTTACGACTGACTGCAGTCATATTTTGCAGTCATAAAACATTGCTTTTGTTGTAGTGTCAACAATTGGGAGGGGGGTTCAATTTTTTTTTAAATCAAGGGTTATTATTTTTTTCCAATTGATTTTCAATTGAGGGGGCTAGATTAATTAATGGCTGGGAGTCAAAAAAAATCAAGGATTATTATTTTTTTCCAATTGATTTCCAATTGAGGGGGCTAGATTAATTAATGGCTGGGAGTCAAAAAAAATCAAGGATTATTATTTTTTTCCAATTGATTTCCAATTGAGGGGGCTAGATTAATTAATGGCTGGGAGTGACTGCCACTTTTTGCTGCATTGTTAAGCTCTTGCAACTATATTGAGCAACAAAGAATATAGCAATTATACCCCTACTTTTTAATATTGTTTCAATTCTATACAAATACTAAATTGTTAAGCAACTATAACTATATTGAAACTGTCTTGCAATAATACTATTTAGAATAGGGGATTTTTCTCAATGAAGAAATTACTAGCACTTAAATAGATGAAATAACGGTAAGTTTCTATGCACTTGGGATACACGTGTTCATAAAATTTAAGTGCTTGGTCCATTAGGGATTAATAGATAACACATATTCTTATATAATAAAATTTACATTGAAGCTTGAGTTTAATAAATGGCTATATTGAGTTCAGAAACAAAGTTTAACCATATAGCAATGGAACTAGTGGTGCTTCACAAGCTAACTCTTAATAGCCCAACCTACTATATATGGTCGATTTGGGTGTCTATAGTTAAATTCCTTTTACTATTATAAAACTTTGAAGGTTAGCTGTTAGAAGCATTTGTTTTTCACTAAGAAAGATAAATATTTGATTTTTGAAAGAACCTCAAATGCATTTTTCCATTAGTAAAGAATAAAGCTTGCCAATTTTACTTCATTTCTCAACTTTGAGCAAAGTTTGCCAATATCACTTGATTTGAGATCTAAAAAATTCCACATAACTATCTATTTGCTTTTAAAATGATCCCAATGAAAAGGTGCTTGCTATCTTTATTTTCTATTTGCTTTGCTTTCAACAATTGCAAGGTGGACTGCATGTATAATCAACTTAATAGCTCTTCATTTAATTAAACTAAAAGTTTTTGAAGTATATTTTAAAGTACTAACACAATTTATAGTTGTTCAAGTTACCTCCAATCCCCCAAAACTCTTATTTGCAAATTTCTCAAACATTGCAAAGAGGGGCAACATACTAAAAATAAATAAATAACATTTCTCTTGTTATAATCTCAAAACTCTTGTGCAATTTCACAAGACACTAATAAGCAAGCTCTTTAAACATCTATAGTTAGATTTTGAATTTTGAAAACAAAACGATGTGCTTCATTGAGGATAACTACAAGCACACTTCAAAAGGCTCGGGGATTTAGGGGTTAAACACAATTGAGATGACATTGATTCCAAATCAGAGTACTTCCAGATTGGGACGTGACAGATACAAGTTCGAAACAAGCGAGCCAAGAGGCAATCGCCAAACTGCTGTAAAAACTTCAATTGATTCGCGTTCATTACATGAATGACAGAGAAAACAACAACACAGTCCTAATAGCAATGCGAGGGGGGGCAACGCGCTGGTAAGGCTAGCCCAGGAGAGAATCTCCATCTGGAACGACAATAACCTCGAATCAAGCAAGGGGTCCTTGAGGCAACACAACCTAATGGTACCAGCATCGCGTGCTACTACGTACCAAATCCATCCAGTTTTCTGGACGACAAGCAAAAGTGCATCATCATTCAGTCGTAACTCGAGTTCAAAAACTTGAGAAGCTCCATGCGATTTGTCTCTGCCAACTTGTCTTCTTTGGTTTTCTCCACCTTCATTTGTATCTGCCACACCCAAACACTTGACAAACTAGCTGCTTCAAGAGAATGTAGTACTGGATCTTCTACCAGACGCAACTAATTGTGGCCTTAAAACACTCGATACAAAATTCGTGTAGCAGTCGCAAACACAAAAATAATCTCATCTTATTCAGCATCTCATGACTGTTTACATGATTGTGTAAAACCAATTGAGGTTGAGCTTAACTGAAGATGAATGAACAGCATGTGAAAGTGGCACTAGTTTCAGCAGTCGAAATGGAATATTAGATAAGACTGTTGAACGAAGATCTTTTCTAATTTGTCTCTGTCCGCTGATCAAATCTTTTCAGGGTTTTTTCAGTTGATCCAACAGATAGGCAACGAAAACAGAATTTATCCATACCCCAGACTGCAAGCGTAGATTCCACATAATTCACAATTTTCACAACCAATATATTCGGTTCATGAATCGAAATTTATAAGTGCACTATTTAACAATCCAGAAGTATCACAGGGTAGATTTGAAGGTTTGCCTTGCACATTAGAATTAAACATACCTTTTTTCCAGAAACAACACTCCGACGTATACCGTTGTCCTTCTCTCGCCCAAGAAACTGCAGTGCAAACACACTATGATCATGATACAACTGCAAAGAGATATTTTTTAACATATATCTGAGGATTACGATAACTATAGCAATTCCAAATGCCAACTGTCTATGAAAACATGGTGGGGTAGCAAAGACGTTTGTTGCATGTCTGAACTAATTTAGCATAATATGTAGATGTAGAAAACTTTGGAGTACCTTTGAGAGCTGGACAGGTCCGGCACCGTCCTTTCTAGACTTCTATAATGAGATTCACGCACGCCAGAAGTCGAACCAAATCAACCGACGGGAGCACACGATGGCCAGTCAGTCAACGCAGCAGGCAGAAACAAGGGGAGTAAGCAGATAGTAGACCGCAGCTCCAGTTTCGGAAGGGCCCATTCCACATGCAGGCAGCATAGACAAATCAGTATCATTGCCAGCATACATTGATAACTACTGCACATCGTTTATCCATCAGTTGCTACGATACACTCAGCTCTCTCTAATTGCACTGCCCAAGTCGGACAAGCAGGCTTCTAAATGCACTCTTGGCATGTGAAAGTTGTCCAATCAGATTTGCACACATGGGATATTCTTGGGATAAACAGCGAATGTGCAATTACAGACTGTGCAACCGAAAAGGGTTGCAATGAACAGTCCTACTGCAACGATGAGAGTCACAAGCTGTCGGCAATGAGGCTTACCTCTTTTCGTCTGTGCTTTTTGTCTTTGTGCTTGGAGCTCTCTTTCCGCCTCTCCTTTACCTACAAAAGCAGGCATTTGTTAAACCTTTCCAAGCAATTAACGGCTGCAATAAAGGCAATCCCTTACCCAACAGGAAAGGTTGTGCAGCATCCCATTTACTAGCACTAGGCCGGAAGCACAATTGCTAACACCCAGAGATCTATAATGTCACAGTCTAGGTCCCCAAAGTGCATGGAATTATCTATGGAATTTAATAGCATTGTGATGATTCATAGTAAAATATAAACTATTCATAGTAAATAGTTCTTTAAATAGCATTAAAGAACTTGGGGTCGTAGGAGTCATGGAAAGTGATCTAGAACCCATTTCACACTTACTAAACTCCTTATTATCACATCTGTATGCAACTTCTAGAGGCACCGCAGCGTGAAAGTGAGACTACAGAGTGTGTTTTGCATTGGTCCGTCCTTCCGTCCCCTAGTCTTTTTGTGAAAGAACGGAGGATGTTATACTAGAGTCGCTGATATTAAAGAGATCTAGGTGACTTTAAAGAAACACGTACCTTCTTTGAAGTATCTTTCCGTCTGTGTTTCCGGGAACGTTCTGTGGCATCCGAGTCGCTCGCACTTGAGCTCTCATCCCTGCTTGATACACCATTGTCAAAAAATGATTAAACTTCTTTCATGAAATTCTAACAACATTGACAACCCACTACAAACCAATTTAATTTGAACATTCTACAAGATTAAAATCTTCAAACGTAATGTGGGAACCCATGTGCAAACAAACAAAATTTAGAAGCGACGAAGAAGCAGAACTGCACACAAATAGGATAATACTCAAACCTAGTGTTGAGCAAGATCACAAAATCTGCAACAACTAATGCATTCTTAAATTGACAAACTAATAATCATGCTCAACCCCACTTGAAACAACAAAGTTTTTGTGTAGATCATCGTGCCGCCCTCATTCAAGAACAGAAATCCCCTAAACCCTAAGCCCACCACAGATTTAGAACATAATAGAACTAGAGGTATCTCAACCCTAAAACCTCCAAATCTCTAACACCATCAAACATAAAAAAAAATCTAGAAACTAAAATGTATTAACCAAAATCACGATATTTTCAACAGAAAGAGTGAAAGCGGCACTCTTGTACAACCACAGTAAACAAGACAACACAACAGAGGGACCTCCAAGCTTCTCAAAGATGGGTACACCCGAATAAGAAACAGGACCGCAGAGAAATTGCAAAGAGGTCTAAACACCATCACACACAGGAAAAAACTAGAAACTAAACGCTCTAACCAAATTCAACAGCAAACACCTAGACAACAGAATCACTTCCGACTTATCAAAAATTGGATAAACCCTGATCATACGGCAAAGAAATTGCAAGGGACTTCAAAACACCATCAAACATAAAAAAACTCCAGACACTAAAACTGTCTAACCAAATTCCCAAGCACTTCTACAGAAAGTACGAAACAGAAACTCCCGCATCCCCAAACCCACACAATAGCAAGGACATCATCACCAAAGACCAAGACAACAGAATCCAATCCGAATTCTCAAAGACGGCTAAACCCTAAGGCGGAGGACTTGCAAGAATCCGCACCGGTGGTGTTGGTGCTTGCGCTTGCTTGCACGGCGACGCCTGCGATGCTGCTCCTCACTACTGCTACTACTTTGGGAGCTTTCCGAGTCGGAAGAGTCATCCGACGAAGACGACGACCCCGAACTCGACGAAGAGGACGCCGCCGCGTCGGAACTCGAAGCGTGACGCTTACTGCGCTCGTGGTGGTGATGGTGGTGATCCCGCTGGGTTTTCTGCTCGCGACGCTTCCGCTTCGAAATCTCGCGTTTCGCGTCCCCGCGACGCTGCTCGCCGCTTTGATGCCGCGACGACGCCACAGTAGGTGGCGACGAAGAGGCCGCCATCGCTGCAACCAGAACTTCACCTTTGTGAATCTCTTCTCCAACACAACACCCTCTTCTCTCTCTTCTCTCTCTCTGCCCAAACCCTGAATTCATCTCATAGGCCCGGACGATACCTCCAATAACCTATAGATACCCTGGTGTTGTTCCCCAAATAACTATAAGAGAACTGTTCAATACCCGCCAGGGTTTCGGCCTACTTTTTTCGCGTGAAAGGCAAGCTCCGCCGAAAGCTTCGATGTGACAATTGGCGCAGCTGTACTAAGTATTTGTTACGCGAGCTTCACTGTAGGAACCGACTGTAGAAACTGCGTGTTGAACTGTGTGTGGCCTCACTTTACATCAGAACTTAGTTCGATTCGTCTCATTAGATTGTTGCATTTTTTTGAGATTTTTTTGAGCGATTCCAAGTCGTGGAGGAGAGTTCTTTGCGAGTTTTGAGTGGTTGTGGATTGTGAGTGGTTGTTTGCAATGGCGGACAAAGCAGTGTCCTCAGAGGACGCTGCTGCTTCTGGATTCGGGATTGGTGTTGAGGATGTTGCGCAAGGAGCTAGTGCTTTTCAGCTGTTGCTGGCCTGTCCCGCTGGCATTCCCGCTTCCTTGGTTCGCACTTTCTCTCTGGGTTTTTTTCCCTTCAAATTAAAAATGTGCTTCTGTTTAGGTTTGGTTTAATAGATCTGGTGCTCTGTTTTGGTTCGATTTGGTTTTACAATGCTTGAGAGCAGAATTCTTGGATCTCTCTCTTGGATAGAGTTCGCAGATCCTAGCCTCTCTTGCTGATTATACGCTTTCTTTCTTTTTGTTGGCTTTAGAATGGAAGATTTTGGAGTAATTTCGACGTGATCTGACTGTTCAACCGATGTGCATTGTTTGTGCGCTTGTGTTTGTCTCCAGCTTGAGGTGGATTTTAGTCGCGTGTATGATCGGCAACTCCACCCTGACGGTATTCTCGAAATCTCCGTTGAGAAGGTACAACCACCTTGACGGCTTTCTCTATGCTTGAGTTTTTAGTTTCGAACTTAGGTGAGAGATCTTTGCTTCACTTCAAGCGTTTTTATCATATGTAAAAGAGATCTTTAAGGACACGAGCCAAAGTCGAGATCAAATTTTTGTCCACTTTGTGTGAGTTTCTGATGCTATTTCAAAGTAGGTGGTTGGAGCCCACTATTAGTAACGGTAGAATCCCCCATTTTCCATTGAAAGATCAACCAATTTAGCGAAGTTATGTTTAGACCTTGCTAATTGAAGGCCAACCAAGTGTATTGGAAGAGATAGGGTCAGTTCATAGGAGACGGGATGAGGTCCTCACGATTATAGTATACTCTACCATAATTGTTTGAGCTTTGAATATGCACAAGGATATGTGTTTGTTATTATAATGAAGGTTGCTCTGGATTTGGCTAGTGATTTGTTAACACATTATGTAACGTGACTTCTTTGTTGGTCGCATTGTAGACTTGGAAGGAACGGCTGGCAGCACAACCTTCTTTCTTCAATGGTACCAAATTTAGAGTGAGTTTCTTCCTCGAAGCCACCCACCCACCACCCGAGTTTATTTGTGCCTTACCCTCAACCCTCTTTAATTGCACTGACCTTGGTATGTGGAAGCTGTCCAATCAGATGTGTAAACAGTATGACAGATTCTCAGGATTTATTGAGAATGTGCAATTAGATAGGGTTGAGTGTAATTCCATTTAAATTCTGATTCTCTCTTATTCATGCAATTGATTTATTTGTCTAGGCATAGAATGCTGACTGACACAGTCCACAGTACGGGGGTTATACAATTCTTACAGGCAGCGAAGAGATGAAGTGGGCTACGAGTGCTTGCCTTCATCTAGGCCTCACTGACTACAAGTAAGCATGAGGAACAGTCAGTCTCTAGATTGGAAGGTTTATCACTTTTGTGCTAATTATAGATTCTCTTCTTATTGTTAGTGTAGTAACATTCTTTTGTCCTGTAAGAAACATATCGCTGCCTAAAACTGTAAGCCTGGAGCCTAGATTCTGAGAATCAGAATCAGTGACACATTCTGACACAACTGACCCAAGATTGGCCGACGTTATGAAGTCTAATTTTATTTCAGAGTTTTCCTACTCCCATAGATCTCTTATTGGCCCGTTTACAATTTTGTTAATGACAAAATAGCAAATCCAGCATACAAACTTTATATGAATATATAATAGGATTCGGATGATGGATTTTAATTCTCGAGTGCCACAGTGGACCTCTGAAGAATGCTATGCCTCTAGGCACTTGTGAATGAGATGAGCTAGGGGTGTGATTCTACTTATTACTAACTCACAAAGTGTCTACTGATTAAACACACTGCTGCATATTGATTTGGGGTTTTTAGGCTGATGTTGTTGCTGATGGGATCATTTTGTTGGATCCTTCATGTAGAACTTTTATGGGAACTAATATGTGCCCTGACTGGGAGCGATTCTTGACACCTGATGTAGGTAAGAGAATCATAACCCTCTTTCATTTCTATGTGCCGCATTGCAATTGGTAAAGAGGAGGGTCTGCAGTCATAATCCATGTACTTCACGCACTCTCAGAGAGCGGTAGATCTCCAAGATATTATCCTTGATTTGTCTAGAGGCGATGTTATCTCTGATACCTTCTTAGCCCTTAACTAGTTTCCTAGTTCAAATAGTAGTTTCTCAATTACCAACAACTCTAGATGTGTTTGTAGGCTAACTAGATTTACTCAGTTGAAGATGGAAATATGTAAGTGCTCAATTGCAGAGTGTGATTCTGATGTCGTAAATGTCAAATGGGAGAAATTTGTAGAGGATGCAGTGAAATGCAGACACGCTGCTAACCCGCTTGGAAATGGAGCCATTGTGAAGACGGCTGATAACAAAATTGTTGTCCTGCAACGTGGCTCCAATGTCGGGGAGTTCCCACACACCTTGGTTTTCCCAGGTGGCCACTCTGAGGTTTGCAGCTAACTCACAAGTCTTTCAGAATACAATTTCTTTATAGACGGTCTTTAAAAGAAGAGCTCTTGTGCTTTGTCTCAATATGTTGTTCTTGTGGTATGTTCTACTTTGTTCCATACCAGCTTGGCCCATGTCAGACACCGGCAATAATGTTGACTGAAAATGCTCGTGCATTAAACCTTGTATGGTAGCAAATTTATAAAGTAAAATTGGTCACGGCGGTCGCAGCAAAAAGGCATCCTCAAATGTAAGCGGTAGATTGAACCGCCTCGGTCCTTTTGATGGAAAATAATGAGTGGAAATTAATTACTTTGTGCAGCCTGAGGAGATAGGCATCAAAGGTCATCTTCAAAGAAATTCAGATTCCGAGAAAAAGGCGTTAGAAACCAAAATTGCAAAAGAGATGTTTGAGGGCATCACTCGTGAAGTTGTGGAGGAGACTGGCATACCTGCGTCTTTTCTGGTAAAGACCATTTCTTTGTGATCACAAGAAGCTACGTAAAGTCTGTTTTTCATTTTGGTTTGTTTAGGACTTTATGGATTTTGACTCGATTAATTGAATATGCTTTTTGTTCCATGAACTAGTCTCCGGAGTGCCATCTGTAGGTCCTTGAAGTAGCAAGTTGTTTTTCTTTTCTCAGCGGTTGTTCTCTCAAGTTTGACCACTTCATATTAAATAGAAAACATACTCCTATTGGGTTAAATAGTATGAAACGAGTATGATAACCTTATTAACCAGTTCTAGTTGGTCCCATTGCCTAGTGAGGTGTTAGTGGCTACTATAATTTATATAATTTTCATCCTTTGTTGAGGTGTCACAGAAGAAATAAAGGAGGAAAGGTATGGATCATAGAATGTAGTTGAAATGACGCTTTTCATTGTGAAACTTTTCATGATTTTGAATATGTTCTTGGTGCAGAATGAGCCTCTCTTCATTGGCATCTCTCGTCGTGTAGTAAACGTGAGGCCAACTGCATTTTTCTTTATCAAATGTGCACTCTCGTCTTCCCAAGTGCTGGGATATTATCAACGCGCAGCAGATCGGTTTGAATCGTCCCAGCTTCTTCTGGTGCCTCAGGTATAGTAGTCATTCTGTCATCTCACTTCGTTGTCTTTAACTGGACTTGGAATTAAGGTAGAGGATAATGTTTGCGTTACTTTAAACATTTTAGCATATGTAGAACTGTGATATTTGGGAGGTGTACAGAGTTTTAGGGACAGCTTCGAGCACAAGAAATCAATTTTAATCTCTATGTATGAATTTCTTATGCAATCATTCTAGAGAAAGGTGGTAGACGCTCATCGAAAAGTAGTAGCCTCCTTATTTCCATTCCAAGACGAGTGGCCATAGACATTTAACCAAGTCATGTTTGCACCATTTGCCAAGGAGTCCAACGATTCGTTTGAATAGATGAGTTGTTGGTAACAGGGGTCAGTGTATAAGAAAGGATTAATACTCCTATTTCTTACAAAATGGAATGGATCTCTGTTTCCAACTGTTTTTTTGAAGCTCTGTGTGCATTTCTTTACCAGGATGACTTGCTTCAAGCGGCAAAGAAGATGCCCGGTTGCCATCACGGAGGTGCTGCTTTGTATGATCTGGCAAGGAAGATCCTACACTGATGGCAAATGAGATAAGCCCAAGTGCTATAGATCAAATTGAAAATCAGATCACTTGGGACGAACTGGAGGCAAAATTTTCCGGGTTTATTACTTTAAATCTCAGTACACTCGTGACTACCGTATGCTCATGATGCGCACCGGATTTTGAAGGCAGGGCCACATATATCTGGGAAACTGACAGGCAGACAATTTCTGTACAAATGAATTAATGTACAAAGTCTCACCTCATCTGTTTGCACTGAAAATAGCTTGAATTCTGAAAAATGATCTTGAATTCTTCAAAATGGCAATCAATCTCTTAAGTGCCAGTGCCAATCTCTGGAACCCCAGTCAGCCACTTACGCTTTATCATACCAAACTAGGATCTTTGCAACACTGGCTCAGCTTTCTGTATTTTTCACTGTGCATTTGTTTAAGTTTAAATCACATTGTTCGTGGCACTTGTTCTGCACCGGAATCCCAAACTACATACCTCGCATTCACTGAAAAAGTGAACTTGCATGGATACAAACCACATAATCTGTTGGCTGAGGATTCCTTCAATTGTAAGTGAGTTCCAAAAAAATGGTGAAAACATGGCTATCACGATCGTTAAGAATGTACAGACGCTATACAGCAACAAGACGCCAATGCGCGTCTCCAATGCTAGAATTAAAGCTGCATGCGCCGAGAAGTATGTGAAATTACGGTTTAGAGTCGACGACGTCTGCAGCTCCCTTCAGCTTCCCACCTTGAACGCATCCACAAAGAGAGCGAACGTAAACCCAATCTTCCAGTAATTCACCAACTCCAAAATATTCTTCCCCCTCTTGCCCAGAAACGCAGGCAACAAGCGGCTACTGTACATGAGATGGCCAATACCCTCAATAATGGCCACAAGAATCCCAGCGGCTATCACATCCCAGTCGCCCGTCTGCCCCAAAATGGTGGCCAGCGCGTTGGCGAAGAAGAATCCCAGCAGCAGCATGAAAATCTTGCTCGGGAAGTGGCGCCGCGTTTTGTTCCATCGCTGCAGAAGCTCCCGTCGTCGCACGGCAATCAAGCGCCCCAGCCGCGTGCTTCCCAAACCCCCTGACGACGCACCGTCGGGTTCCGGGCTCCCATTCGTGCTCACTACCATTCGACGCCACTCAATTCCCCTAACAATTCTACAATAATCCCTAATCCAATTAGCCCTGAAAATACCAATAGGATTGCAAC
Source organism: Rhytidiadelphus loreus (assembly GCA_947034895.1). Classification (NCBI taxonomy): domain Eukaryota; kingdom Viridiplantae; phylum Streptophyta; class Bryopsida; order Hypnales; family Hylocomiaceae; genus Rhytidiadelphus; species Rhytidiadelphus loreus. The sequence continues at coordinate 33,779,214 of OX344761.1, forward strand.
AACATCGAGAAGAATTCGGGTGGACACAAATTTTATATCAGAGAAGGACACTGCAGTGTGTTGAAGGAAACTGATTGATCAAACGAAACGCCCAGAAAATTTAGCTTAGTATTGGACATCTTGGTATTCTAGGGGTGACAACGCGCCTGTCACTACTCTTCGACGCCACTCAATTCGTCTAAGAATTCAACAAGGAAACCCTAATCCAATTAGCCCCGAGGAAATCGATACAATTGGGACAACACGGAGAATTAGAATTTGGATGGAGAATGATTTTATATCAATGTAGCACATTACATGTGTTAAACGAAACTGACTGACCAAAAGACCCAAAAACTTTAGGTTAGCAGTGGACATCTTGGTACTTTAGGGGGTAGGGTTTTGAGAAAAGTCTGGCTGACCTGGTGGTGGAGAAACGCCGTTGTGAGAATCCTTGGTGTGTCGTTGCCCAGAGGAAACAGGGGAACGCTTTACGGGATGCAAGAGAGTTGCATTGCGGCGGCGTGAAAGTGAGCATGGAGGTCGGACAGCGCCATGCTAATTCCATCACCATCGCTACACAAGGAATTCACTCACTCCACGAAGAATGTGTGGTCACATGGCTATGGCTACCAAGGTCTGTCACATTGAAGCACCCGCCGTAGCGCTCTTGGTCAGCCATGTTGGAGTGATGCTGCTGCTACTGTCATGCTTAAAGATTCGAGGATTTCAAGCACATACAACATTTCAAGCTCACAACATTTCAAGCATTTCAAAGACATGCGAGAAACCAATGTGGAGTGATGCTGCTGCTAATCTTACTGTCACGCTTAATGATTCGAGGATTTCTAAACACACAACATTTCAAGCACACAACATTATTCCAAGCAATTCGAAGACATATGAGAAACCAAAATGAACCTCGCGGCAGCAATCGATGGACTTAAGTTTACACTTACTTGTCAGTCTGACGGAGGTTCCAAGGAGACGCTTTTCCTAGTTTTGGGTAACCCTAAATGGAAGGATAGACTAGGATTTTTACTGGGTCTGCCCAATACGGTGCTGCAAAGTGGCCGATTCAGAATTTTATGCGCACAATCTGAATACGCATCTTATCCTTTAACTGGAGCCAGACGGAAGAGCTTTTTCCCTTACAATCGAAGGGTTGGTGACGACAACCACCCTCGAATTCACACGTCTGTGATTCATTTTTTTTCCTCTTTGCGTCAGTCTACTTACCGAATCTGTCTAGGATTTGAAATACCACGCCATCACTGAGATATCTTCGCTGCTGGTAGTGGAATTGTAGAAGAACATTCTCGAAGCCGCAATGGCGACAGTGTGTTGTAGTTCAGCTACCAAGGTCGTGACCCAAAATGGTGTACATCCGTGTGTACAATCTTCTTCTTCATCTTGCGGAGAAAGAATAGCGTTTCTTTCTTCGTGTAAACTCCCCGGGCTGAGAATTGGTTGCCAAAATGGTGGTCACAAGTTGAAGAAAGATGCAATGGTGGTTCGCATGGGCATTCGCGCTGTGGAGTCTTTCGATGCGACGTTCCAGCTCACTCCCGAGGTAAAACTTATAGCATTCTTTGCTTATAGCACTCTTTACTTATAATTCTTTGCTTATAGCATTCTCGAATACAGAGTTTTTTCTTGGGAGGTTTCTAGCAATCTCGAGATTTAGGTCACATTTCTCTTTCTCATCACAAATTTCAGGAGAGGGTTTGCAACCTGTTGTGCTGCTTTTGTGTCCAAATTGTGTACTCCCGTTTCGTATGCATTCTTGGTAAAGATTGCATGTACTCCCGTTTCTTGCAATCCCGAGATTTAGGTCACATTCCTCTTTCTCATCACAAATTCAGGAGAGGGTTTGCAACTGTCGTGCTCCTTTTTTGTCCAGATTGTGTGCTTTCTTTTGTATGCAGTCTTGGTAACGCGGTTGTTGCGTGATGTGGGTTGCAGAGTGACCAGTTGTTGAGATCTATGCTAGTGTCAGAGTCATTCAACAAACAGGTATAGCACGCCAACCACGCTTACGGCTAGGCGTACTAGTGCCGTTTACAAGAGTACTTGGTGAAATGGAATTGTGGACAGCAATGTTGAAGGTTGGCTTTAATTGCAAAATTGTTTGGATAATTAGATTTCATTATAAAGAGTACTTGCAGAACTGGTGTACAGGCTCTCAATTCCTGAACGCGTACTGTAGGTGACTCGAGATTGCGCCTTGGGTGAGGATGTCAAGCCTGAATTCTCAGGAGAGGTTTTCCAGCCTGTACCTTGGAGTCAAACGACGAAACATGGCATGCTTCCGGTAATTCGTTCCCCTCCCTTCGTCTGCTGAATTGCTAAACCATATTTTAAGGTAGTAAAACCATTCCTGTGGCTTTCAGCTGTTTCGAATTGTTTCTCTTGTTAGAATGCAATGTTTTTAATGCGGATCGTGTCTCAATTTGTCAGAGGATCCCAATGCACTCAAATACGTATTATTTGGATAGTTTATGAATAGGTTATGAATCTTCAAAGTTTTGCTCACAGGGTGAGGAAAACCTCGTGTAGGCTTTGACTCTTCAGCTGTTGTATATCACCGATGGTAAATATGTACTTTTCAGTTACGTGTAGTCTACTTATGGCCTATTTCATTCAGCAAATGGTCTCACACAAGAAGGGGCTCACTTCCTTATCGTACTTATGGATGCCTGATTTTCAGTGTGCAAGCTGTGTTAACGTGTGTTGTAAGTGCGCTTGTGGAACAGGAGTATGAGAAGTACTACCATGACAGTGAGAATTATGTTATTGTCAATGTCCCCCCGCAAATTATGTTTAAAGCGAAGGTACGTCTTTGCTTCTGTTTGAAATTGGCACTACCATATTCGAGTGCCCCACCCACAGGTACTTAATAAAACTAGTTCCCTGACCTAATTTCTCTGTCCTCTTGCAGATTTTCAAGCCATCAAGGCTGTGTGCGATCTTCAAGAAGGTGTCATCCTCAGCGTAGGAAGCGCATTGGGGAAAGGAACTCTTCTGATAGTGCGACAGTCTTTTGTCAGATCACTACTGTACCTAGCCACCGTAGTTTTCTGGGGTCCATTTTGATATACTATTAGAGACTACAACCAATTTTGGTGCATTAGAAAATCTTAAATCTAAGTATCTGAGTATCTGAGTAGTATGTATCTTAAGGTTGTTCCTTGATTGATTCTACTTAAAACCAAATGCCGTAGAAGACTCAATGCTCTTCCCCATGGTTTTCCATATTTGTGACCAACTAACATAACACTCCTGCGTTTTGAATTGCTGGTGACCCAGAGCTACAGCCTCACTGGTTCCTGTGTTCACGTGATGTGTGATTGCCTGCAGATTTCTGAGTAGCAATCCCAGGTCAAGGTTTTGTAAGAAACTTGCTGGCAGGTCGAAAGAAGTCCAGAACTGGAAGTTAAGACGTCGACATGGATGTCGTCCTTTGTGTTGGGTACTTTAGCGAAGTACATGCTTGCCAGACTCTCCTGTTCACACTGATTTTTCATGAAACGACAAGGTCGTATTTACACTTGCAGAAAGTCAAGTGAAGTGAGATAGGTAATTAAGTTAGATTGGCAACAAGTGAGCGAGTCTAACACAAGTGATAGTATACGGTAGCCTCCTGTTGTGTGTGTACCCTGCTGCAGGCAGACTTTGGCAGGTCTGTGTGCCATGTGAAGCTGGAGTGCTTCAAGTCACGCACGCTTCGTAACGCTACACCTTCACTGCTCACAACCAATACCGTCTTGGTCGTAGCCAGAGCTTCTCATTTCAACATTACTGACGCTACGATTACCAAAAGAGGCCGTGTTTTTTACACTCTTTTCGGTACCTTTTTTTGTGTCGAAAACAACACGTTTTTTTATGCTTTATGCTTGTGCCATTTTTATTGATGGAATCGGAAGGTAGACAACAAGCCTATTACCACCCTTATTTGCAATTTGAATATCTTAGGGTCAACTCCAAGAGAAGGGGCTCATATTTTTCAGAGGGGTGTGCACTAGTTTCACAAATCAAATCCAAATGGAATTATAATGTTTTGATTAAAATTGTGAATATTTGAAGTGGTCTACCCTGAGATTACAAAACGCATGCAAAGTGGAGTCATAAATGTCTTATAAACATTCCATAATTGCTTTTCCATGTATCTATGAACACTTAAGTATTCACCAACAAAGGCTTGACACATTAACCTTTGGGGCATTAATGCACTAATTTTGTCATAAAATTGATAGATTTGGATGAGTTTTGTGGTGGAATTGGGGCCGAGAGTAGGATGATGGAAAAAGCATGGCAACTAGCAAAAATGGATTGGCCTACTTTAATTCACTGGCAACATTGGTAAATTTGGATCATTTGGTTGACCAACCCCTATGCAATAAAAAACGTAGTCACAATGGACATTCTAATTGGGGCCTTTAGGCCATTTTGTTCTCTAAATGCAGTCTATTTCCAATGGATTTGGGGACCTTGTTTTGGGACCCTAGTGGCACTTTGATTTATTTACTCATATGAGTGATAAACTCTTTGCTAAAACCAATCATATACAACAAAGTTAGTCAACTCTGTATGACTTCATTTTGTTAGAGTTAGGATGATTCAGTAGCCCCCAAATTGACTAGTATAAGTATAAGTCAATTTAGATTTCACAACTATTATTGTCTATAGTAATATTGATTGTCTTGACTATGAAAGGATGGTTTATGTGAGGGACATCAAGTGTACGGATATACTAAGAATTGATTGTGAGTAGTCACTCTTGGTTACTTCGTTTAGCTTATAACATGAAATAGTCATAAAAAATGTACTTCATTTAATAATTCATGCTCGAAGTCCAATATACAAATACACTACAACTGGTCAACATAGTTCAAGTTAGGCTTAGCTAGCATTTTGAGCATGGCATTTTCAATAATCATTGCTTGCAATTACTTCATAATTATGAGGCCATTGACGGCAATCCAATTCTATTGTATTTTGAAACTTTTTGATGTACAGAGAGTAATATACTTTATGCAATTCTTCCTAGCTCTAAAATATGACCGTATACTATAGTCATGTATTGACATCTTTTAGAGAATAATATACTTTAAGCAATTCTTCCTAGCTCTAAAATATGACCGTGTACTATAGTCATGTATTGACATCTTTTGACACTCATGCACCACTCAATTGACTCTACATAGTCAAAAATCTATAACTACATACAATCATAATCTCTTAACAACCTCACTAGGAATGGTAATATTGCATTCATTTACAATGACTTTTGTGATACCATTACATGAGAGATATATTCATTGATAACACTTTCAACACAACAAATGTCACAACATAGTATCTAATGGCAAAAGAACAATACAGGGAAGCTCTAGAAAACATTAACATAAACTCAAGGAGGATTGAAATGATGTATATTGTACTTTGAAGACAAGTATGACTTTACAAAGTACTACTTCAAGTATGCCAAACTATTCAATAGTTTTAGCCTATTACAAGTCCTACATGCTTTGCATTTTTTTGCTACCTAAAAGACTATAGGACTACATTTGAATGCCACATGAATTCAAGCAGCTACAACACAAATTGGCCTTTGCATGACCAAATCATTGTAATAGGGAGATTGTTCATATACACCTTCATACATCATGTACTTGTTATCATGACTTACATAAACTTGAACTGAAACACAACCTTTATTTGTTTATGGATAGGGTGTGCAACATACCGCCTTCCATTGCTACAATTTGGACATCCACCACTATCTTTTCCACTTCTTCATTAGCTTTACAACATGATCTCTTATGGCAAAGTACACATGAAATGCAAATAAACATCAATGGGGCTAAAGTGACTAATTCAACACTACATACAACTGAAAGGGCTTGCAATTCCAAAGTTGTGAAACTAACAAATCCAAGAAAACCACTTAACCAATACTATTGCCACCCGTACTTTGCACTCTTTTTCCTATCACTATTGGTCTTGTCTATATTTGGAGTTGTTGCTTTAGCATTGAGAACCTTCTTCTTCTCAAGCTTTGTGGTGGTTGCTTTACTTGACCATATGATCATATGACGCTCTTTCTGTCTTACAATCTATCAACTTCCATTGCCCGTTTTTTCTTCTTTGTTGTTGCATCATCTTTCCTCTCGTTTGCAACCATTGTTGAATTCTTAGATGCCAACTTATGCTTCATTTTGGTGGCTTTATTTTCCTAGTCCTTCTCAATGTTTGAGAACTTGGCATTCCTTTCTTCTTCTCTTTTATGGACCTCATCTTTGATCTATGTATCTTATTGTATTAATATAGGATCTATGTCATAGGGATCCATGCTTGCATCTACTCCCAAGTATTACATACAAGAAATTATTCACACAAACAATTCTACTTAGGAAATACTAGCTGCATGGAACTTCACTATGATTGATAATCTGACTCGATTGCAAAGCATCTTATATTGTATTTACACCCTCCATTAGTCACAATAAGAATTATAAGGCAAATTACTATGAAAGACCAAGAAGATAATCAAGATTTACCAAAGCAATAGTCTATAAAATCTTACCTAAATTTCTAAACTTCTCTCCACCAAGCAATGCTCCAATCCTTTTCTTCTATGATGTCATCATTAGTGGTAGTATTTTGTCCTATACTTGACGTTGGCTTGGATGTAGTCTTCACTACTAATGGCTTCAACTCTTGAATCTTAAAATGCACCATTAGAGTCTTCATTTCACTCTGCCGATAGGTCATGTTGTCCTTCAAGCCTGTCATATTTGACTCTAGTCCTAAAATTCAAAAATTCAGATTGTGCTCCATTAAAACATCTGATACACAACTACACAATTATCTCTCTTCCTATCAACTTCCTCTAGTAGACATTTCAGACTACATACTTTCCAATTTTCTTTTTTGCATCATTTCTTCTCACTAGTTTAGACTCTAGTTCATCTTGCATCCAACTTCTATTCAACTCCATTGCCTACAACAATAGAATCTTTGATGATCCATGATTAGAAATCACACAATCAAACATAAATCCGTACTAAGTTCTCTCTTACTTTGATCCCTAGTCACCCAACCACAAAGACATTTTCACTTGAGAGCAACTAACTCTTACCACTTCCACTCATCAACTATCAACTTCTTTAAATTCATCGAATGTTCTTTTTGAACGTGTTCCAAACGAGACTTTCCCTACATCATTGTAGACATCAACTTTTGAAAATTTTGACGAATTGTGTTGTAGAATATAAATAGACTAGGACAAAACAATTCCAATTGGAATTGGAGTGTTAAGTTAGGTCAATTAGTCTTCCAATGTGAAAGGACAAATAGGCATCTATAATAAATAGTTAGAGTTTGGAGTTTGAATGATTAGACAAGAAATTGGAAGAGACAAATTGACATGTAGTTATTGGATCTTGAGATAGAGAGAGTCATTATGAACTTTGTGTATAAATCAAATTGTTTTTCATTTTTCTTTTGAGCTTATAATGATTACTTGTCTCCATGGTCAAATTTTGTACTTATATTCTTCATCAATAGAAATTTCAATTTGACAATTTATCCATATTTTGTATTTGTTAGTGATTGGCATTTTTATTGTGAATTTGAGAGTTAGCTAGTGATTGGCTTTATAATTTGTGTTTTATTCATTATATTTCCTATTCCATTACAAAGTTTCTTGTGAACAAATCTTTGCTATTATACTACAATAAAAGTAATCATCCCATTAGGGTTCACTTGGAACTTTTTGACTCGACATTTGGTGCCGCATGCCATGGAATTTTAAAGTGGATAGGTTTGATTGTTTGAGTTGTTTACTTAAAGTTATTGTTTTGTAGAATTGAGAATTGTAGTTTCGAGAGGATATCAAAATAAAAAATAAAAAATAAAAAATCTAGATATCGTAAGAATGAAAAAGACAATTTTATAAGTGAGATCATTGAGAAATGGTTGGGAACCAAATTTATTAAAATATAATGTACATTTTCTTCTAAATGCATAAAGCCTCTTATGATGAATGAGGATTAAATGGGTCATTATGGACTTAGAAATAGCAAAAATTAAAGAAATTATTGTGATAAGTGCCAAAATTATGAAAATGAAATCAAACTTCTTCAAGAAATCAAAGGAAGTTTATGTTTGCAACTTTGTAGTCATATAGTCTATAGAGGAAATGTGCACAATAGTTTAAATTTTGTTAATTTTCCAATTTTCTATAGTACTAGTGTGTTTGCAGTGGTACAACCCGGTTTTTACCAGTTAAGTTGGGTTTCGTTGCATTTATCATCAATGGATGTTAATTAGTGGCAGATGAATAGGGTGTGATCTATAGTAGCGGTTAGAAACTACCCTATGAATCAAGTGAAAACCAATTGTGCGGAGATTCTCTCTCTCAGTCTGGAATGGAAATCCAGAGCTCCTGCGGTGGTGAGGCCGGCAGTGTGTAGGATCGATAGTTGTTGTGTGAGTTTATGTATGTGTGAGAACTGAGTGAGGAGTTAATTTTTAGTTGTGCTAGATCAATTGATTTTACGGAGTGAGACAATGAAGAATGAGAAACAATTGTAGATGTATAAATGAAATATCATGTAAAATATAATATCGGAGTTGAATGGAAAACTGGAAGTATGTGAGTTGAATGGAAAACTAGAAGTATGTGTGTATCAATTGAATTTGTTGTATGAGATGGACCTTGTACCGCTGAAATCTATTGTGTGAAATGAATGTTTGGATGTGTTGAATGGTGTATGTCAATTGTGAAGTGTTCTTGTGCTGAGTGTTAAATCTATGGATTTTATATTGTGAGGAATTTCTATTGTTATGACTGGGTGTGAATGAATGCCTGCATTTGGTTTTAATTGTTTTATCAATAGTAGATGGGTTAACTATATGGTATGTGTCAATGGGGATGAGTATAATGCTATGGTGTGTTTATTTTGGACTAAATGTTAATCTGTAGCATCTGTAAGATTAAGTTTCTGTGGAGAGTGACTTTGGAGTTTGGAATCAATAGTATAGAACAATGAGTGATTTAAAAGCAAAATGAGAATTATTTAAAATAAACCAAAAGAAATGTAAGTTCTGTAATCAATTGAATTATATTAAACCTGAGTGCAAAACTAAGAAAGGGATTACTATGGTGGAAATGCAAAGCAAGGACTTGATGGAAAAGAGGCCAGAATTAATATGTATTAAAAAGAATGAATTGGAGATGCTGGTTGATGAACGAGAAGATCAATAGGAGCTGTATCGGCCAGTTGGTGAGGCTATAAAGTAGATCAAAAGTAAAGCTGAATCGATAGATTTGCTCACAATCGATAAGTTCACAACCTTGGTTTAATTATAATAATACGGCTTGATCTATTGATTGGATAAAAATGGAATTATTTTCCCAATCCCTTCAATTGTGCATAACATGGGTATGGATTTAAATCCATTACCTTATAGGATTGCCCTAGAGCACCCATGCCTCCTTGCAAACGAACTTAAACTATAGGAATTTATCAATAGTTCAATCTATAGTAAATTTCCAATCTACAAACTTCAAGAAAAAGACATTGAGCATGAAAATGAAATTTATCATTTTCAACAAATTAAACAAAATCTATGTTTTCAACTTCAAAATCAAGACAATGAATGTAATCAATTAAAAGCAAGTTTTAAAAATGTAAGTGAAGAATTTCAATTTTGTAAAGATGATTGGAAAAGATGCAATGCATTAAATATAAAGAAACTTGATGTAAAAATTGAAAATTTAATTATTGCACAAAGAACACTTGAAACCTTAAAAAGTGAACATAATATTCTTTTAAGTGAACATAAAATCACCAAGCATAATGTTGTTCCTAATTTGGAAAAGAAACTTAAAGAATCTTGTGAAGAAGTTGAAGGTCTTAAGAAAGAATTGAAAAGTGTAAATGATCAATGTAGAAGAACACTTAAATATAAGATTCAAATTCAATTTACCCTTGAGGAAAATGCAAGGTTATTTAAAGAAAATAAAGACCATTTGAATACAATTAGTAATTTACAAGAACTTGTAGGTTTAAACAACGTTTCAATTCGATATGAAGCTAAAAATAAAATATTGAAGACCAATGCTCAAACTTTTTTAAAGCATTATTAAAAAAACAAAATAATATTGAGAGCTTTAAAAATGATTTTTGTCATTTTTCACAATTTATCAAAAATACGATGGATTCTTATGAAGTAACATTGAATGCTGAAGAGGAAATGATCATTTGGAAAGATTTAGATATGAAGAATAAAACAGATGAGTATTTTCAACAATTAAGTGAATATAAGTCAATGATTGATAAATTAACAAGAACATGTGCAAATCAACAAATTATTATTGATGTCAAAGATCATAAACACAAAAAGATGGTTGAAGAAATAAATTGCATGAGAATATAAAAAACAATAAATCCAATAGCAATATAAGTAAATTCTATCATAGTCTACATCTTCCTAAAAATGAATCAAATAAATTTGAAAATCAAGTAGTATCATTGGAAAAAGAAGTGGAAAAATTGAAGAATCAACAACTTGATTTTGATGCCTTACTCACATATGTTGTGCAAGCAAAAAGAATAAAGACATTACAACTAGTAAACGATTCAAGAAACATGTTGAAATATTATGAAGGTGAAGTAGAAACTAAAGATAATCTAAGATTTGAATTTAAACAATGACAAAATGATGAAAGTAGGTTTCTTTGCATATTATGGGATCAAATTATTGAAAATGATAATAAAGATAATTTTGTAAAGAAGGCCTTTAGTTATAAATGTTTCATATTCAAAAATAAATTCAATTTAAAAAAAATTAAAATCTAGAATTTATAAGAAAATTATGTATACTCAAAAGAGAGAAGTTGCATCTTATCAAATTATATCAATCATGTACGTTTTACAATCACTAATGAGGCAAAAGAATTTAAGTTTCTTAACAAAAATATATGCTTATCATCTTGAGTTCAAAAATAATAATTGTCTTTGATGGAGATCCAATAATTTGATTATAGAAATAATTTTATGCACATTTGAATTTCAAAAGTCTCCAAAGACTCATATTAAGATGAATGACAACATAGAAGTTAATAGAAAATTTTAAATGATATGAATTTTGACTATTTTGGAAATGTACAAGAATTTCATAATCAACATGAAACCATATCAATTTGAAATTGGATTATTAGAAGTGTACAAAAGAATTAAGTTGCTTAAGAAAAAAAATCACATTGTACTTTAGTACACTACAAGAGTTTAATTTTACAATTCAGGTTAGACCAGGGAAGAGTCATGCCAATGCTGACCACCTTTCATGTATAAGTCCAGAATTAGGAATTGAACCTTTAGACGATTATTTCCTAGATGCAAATTTATTTCAAATTGATGTCATTCCACCTAAATATACAGAAGTGATACATTACTTACTGACTGGACAATTCCCTTTAGAATATACTGACAAACAAAAGAAAAAGTTGATGTCTACATAGCCCCCTACTTTAAGAGATTGACGTCCACTTCAATTGCTTTTATTCCTCTAATTGTTGAATTGGATAATAGTGAATTATGTTCAACAAAAATTTCTATAAATTGATCCACGCAGTGGGCACCTATGTCATACTTGCAAACTCAAGCTTAAAAAATGAAACCTCATCCATGTTGTAGTTGTCATAATTCTCACTAGACCATATATTCTCTAACATCTTTTATACTCATACCAGACTCTTAACCTTTTCTAGCTTATACAAAGGTTTGGAAAGACATGATATTGGCAATTTGGAATTGTTTTCCAACACTTGGCGATTCACTTCTTATATGGTTGAATCCTTTTATGGGATTTTATTCTACACACAGTGTTCACCATAAATACAAAAAAATGTAACTTCTTGTTGTCAAAGTTACAAAATTATATAAGTATCTATAGCCATAGTCATTACAATACATGACTTTCTATAGTCATGGTTTGAATCATAAACATCACAATTTTATGACTTTCAATAGTAAAGCGTGTTAATCTACTTTACACTACATTTGACCTATTAACATGGTAATTGCAAGCCCGGTTGACAAAAAGCCTACAAATTCTATACTAATGCTTTTGAAGTGGACAACAACATACCAAGGGAGTAAACAAAAAAGAACAGGGCCTACATTCTTTGGTCATTGACCTTGTCCAAGGTAAATTTTCAGTTTGAAGTTGGGTAGCTAGAAAATATTTGATTTTGACCCCCCAAAAATCACAAACCATACGTAATATCACAAAGCAAAATCTTGAAGATAATTTAGTTAAAATTTCAAAGCAGTATACCTCACTAATTGTAAGCCCTATTTTGGACATAACTTTGTAATTCTTTACCCAAGAAATTCAAATTGGACATCAAGTTTGAATGAATTCAAAGATTATCCTTGTATATGTCTATGTACAAAATTTAAATAGTAGGATCAAAAAATTGGCATTGCAATTGTCAATCCAAAATTGATTCAAGCTTCCAAATGCCTCTTAGTCTCTTACACTACAAGAGGAAGGTGAGTTTTAAGTACAGTCCTATAATTTATGACCTTTAATTTTAGGAGTTTTTTAATAGAAATTTACTAGAAATACATGTGTTTTTAGTAAAATTATAGTAAAAATCTTCTAAAAGGTCATAAATTATAGGACTATACTTAAAAACATACCTTCTTCTTGTAGTATTAGTCCTTTAGGATTCAAATTATCTAATATTATATTTATAAATCCAAAATAAATTCAAAATAAATAATAAACATAATATGAATCTCCATAATAAACTAAAATCTACCCACTCAATGTGTCAATAGTTATGATCCAAAGTATGTCTAATAATTGAATTGTGTGCAAAAATAGTATTAAAGTAGGAGGTCTAATAAAGGTTCAAGGCCATGCAATGGGTCCGCTCATTTGTTCAAAAAAAAAAAAAAAGGTTCAAGGCCTAAATATGCTCTCTAATACAAAGACAAGGTAGAGGTTTTATTGATCATGAATACAATACATTACAATCTCCATGATTGACCATACATACAAAGCTTTGATTTGTGTTAAGTGTACAAATACATTATCTATTAACTCTTATTTTTTTGTAATTAGTTTTCAGATTAACAAAAAATAAATTTGCATAAGAAAAGGTTCACAATTCAATTGTTTTGTAAATAGAGACTTTACATTACATATTGCATTCTTCAATACTCTACTAATGTTCTACTAAAGAAACATATTCAGGTGTAGATGCTTCACAACCCTTATGTAATTCTAACTTCAAAACTTATAAAAAATTTGAAAAATGTAAATAGTATTGGATTGAATGTGATTTCCATTTTTCCTCAAGGGATTTTTTTTTTTTAAATGTTCACAAATGTGATAGCCTTCCAAACAATTGGATTAGCCAATAAAGGGACACTTTTAGCACCTCCTATTGTGGTGTTTATTGCTTTTACCTTCAATTAGTGTAACGGGGGCTCACTTGATTCAAATTCTTGCACTAATTGAATTAGTTTTAGCAAGGTAGGATGTCTATAAAACGCCCAAGTGTTTAGTGATACAAAGGTATGTTGTCAAGTTGAGAGGGTTTGCCTAATAAACCATTGAATTTTTAGCTATGACTAGGTTGGGCTATGGACATAAGGAAACCCATAATCATGTGAAAGTAGAAGTACAATGAATATTCTTGGCAAACAATAGTTTGTATAAATGTGTGCCAATGTTAGTCATGGGGCAACATTCATATGCATGGAACATAATTTATCCATAAAATTACAATACATATAAATTAAGGTATATCCATAGTTACTTATTTATTCTATACAAAGAGATCCTATTATGCAAAAATAATATTGTATATTTGTATAGAAATTGCTTTACTTGTATATAATACTTTATACTCACATAAGAATTGTATAAGTCATAAATAACATATCATACTTTCATACAAGAGTTATATAAATTGTGTACAAAGTGCATTAAAACCTTCAAAGTGTGGCCAACACTAAAATGAATGGAATACATGCTCTAAACTTCAAATCAAGAGTGTGATAGCTTTTACATCTAGTTGAAGCTTCTCTCTCCACTAGTAGAAAACCAGGCCCAATCTGTTGTTTTGGTCGTGTTGATCATTAGAAATTTGTTGATGATCAATGCGACCAAAACAACAAATTGGGCTAATTTTCTACCAGTGAGCTCCTAAAGTCAATAGTAACTCGACACCCTTTTATTTCTCAAAAAAAAATTGTATCATAAAAATTTCAAAAGCTTTGTGCCATAAATTTTTGAAAAACTAACTTCCTTATATATATCATATCCAAATTTCAACTTTAGATCTTTTATATTATATTATATATGATTGTTGAAGTTGACACTCTAAAATCCAATGCAACTCTAAATTCTTTACTTCCAAACCTATATCTTCTACTTCTTAACCTCAAACTAAGATTCCTATAACTTTTTAGAAAGAAAGAAAATTTAGTATACATACATCAAATCTAAAATCTATGTACTTTCCATATAAATTTTTATAGGCATTTGAAAATTCTACCTTTTGAATTCTATAGTTAATTACCTACTTTCATCCCATCAAGTATAATTTTCACATACAAACTCCAAATAAGACAAATTATAGTTTTCTAGAATTAAAATAAGAAAAGGAACATTCTCTTATATTTTCATTTCAAAAATCTTAATACACAACTCTCTTCAAACACTCAACAACCCCAAAAAAAATGTCATGGAGGAAGAAGAAGGCTACTTGTTATCCTCCTCCCTTACCCACCTACGCAAGTGACTTTTATCCCATACTACGTCACATGGACCAAATTTCAACCATTGGTATTCCCTTTTTTCTCCATAATTCTATCCATATTTCCTACATAGAGTAATAATCCTTCAAATCCAAAAGAAAGGTAAAACAAGATTTACCTTTTGTTTCAACAACTTAACCAAATCCTAAATAAAGTATGAAACTATAGAAAATAGAACTCCACAATTAATGAACAGAGGTTATAAAAGCCTCATGAAAGTTAAATCAATTGCTAAGCTGCAAACTTAATTAAAGAATTTTTGCTGCCTCATCCAATCTAGATTCAAGTTTCATTATACTCGTCAAGCAACATGGGCACCTTGTAGCTTGCAGCTTGGCACTGCTAACAAGATAATATAGGAAAGTTGTACAACCAATTGACTACCTCTTCCTCCTCCTCGAGTTGTGACAAGATGTAAGACATTCAAAAAAAGTTATAAGCTATCATTGAAGTAAATTGTGGTTCTTTCCACGACCCCTCCCTTTTATCTATATTCATTTTTTTCAAGTGAACTCAAAATAATGATAATAATAATAATAATAAATATTTTTACATAATAGAACAATTTGCATGGCAACAACATATTTTTTTCTTCAATGTACCAAATGCATTTGTCAATGTACCAACAATGAGCATATCAAGGGGGTGAACATTTTTAGAGTCTTATGTGATTCAACTTCAACTTCATAATTAATTCCAAAAAGGCTCAAAAAATATGAAACAACTTTGGTCATGGTAGTTGAACTAAGTTCAATCCTTGAAGAATTTACCTCCTTCTGATTCTTATCAAGAGTCATAATTGATTAATTTGCGTTGATTATACTTCTGGAAAAAAAATTAATCTTAAATTTTGTATAAATTTTTGAAATAAAATGGATAGCATGCACCTATTAGTGTCTCTAAACACTTACTAAAATTATTTCTTCAAAAAGTAAAAATTTAAGGAATGAAAGTCCATCAAAATTTCAAAAGTTGCTAGAAAACTTCATTAGAATTGAATTATAAACAAGTTGGCTTGGGGTCAAAAAGTAGGCCTCAAGAATGGAGAGAGTGTCATGAATGGAGTGTTCTATTGTTCATGTCAATTATGTTGAAGAGCATCTCTACCTTCACTCAATATAAAGGTCTAAGAGTCCACACTCTAGGTCCAGGAGCCAAAACAACCTTCATTGTTGCATTGGGTGTTGTTTTCAAGGCATTGGGCACACCATATTTTTGTTCAAGTACCTCGACTTGGATTGGATGTGGAAGATTTTGATTGAGCTTAGAATTGACCAATCCTTGCTTTTTTAGTTTTTCATGTTTGGGGGTTGAACACCCTCAATACACAAGCAAGTCATTAATGTTCTTTTGTAGCTTTCCATATTTCTTGGTTGAGTGCCTTCAATGCATCTAGGCAAATCGTCAATGATTACCATGGAGTTATTGTAGTAATCAACTAGATTGGCGAGCCCACGATGGGGCTAGGTCCTACAGTTGCAATGCTAGTCAAGTTCACAAAGCCCACCATCACACCTTTGCCATGGGAATTTGGCCGCCCCATAGTGACGATGCTCTAATATAACTTTCAACTTACTTTCAAGGGTCACTTGTATGTGGCTTGTAGGCTTGTTCATTTTTATTGGCAATGAAATTCCATGTCATTTGTTTAAAAAAAATTACTTTCAGAAGTCGAACAATTCTCCAAGATACAAATCAATTGGTAAATAGTCACTCTTTCAATGCACATCAGAAAAGTTGGACCAATCCAATTTTGATGTCATTGTTTTGGTAGTTCTCAAAGACCATTTCAGTGTCATTTTTTTAATCACTTTGTTATTACATTGGCATGGAAGGTGGCACCAAATTATCTTGCATTCATTTGATTGTCAATGCACCATATTGACATGCCCAAGAGTTTCTGATGGGCACCTCCTCTTCCTATACCTTGTAGTGAAAACACCCATAACCGATCAAATAAGCAATTCTTGATATGATCAGGAGTACGTAGTGTGGGACAAAGCAAATATTTTCAGAGGTGGAAGGATAGAAAATGATGGATTGCAAAAACTTTGGTAATTTTATCACTTGAATTGTAATTACTATGAATTTTGAAAGGCAAAAAGTGCTCGAGACCCATTGCCAATCTCTAAACTCTTCCAATTTCGATCACTCAAGAACTACAGTCTCATTCAATGCTTTCTACTTTCTTACTCACTACACTAATAATGTTATTTAGTGTTGGCAACACTAATTACGAAGTACAACACTAAATGTCAACAATTTCACTACTAGTGTTACTAAGAGCATCTCCAACGGTGCACACCAAACAGCCTCTTCAAAAAAATTGGCGTGGCTAGGGAGATATATGTGACCCACTAGTTGCTGCCTGTGTCGAAATTCAACATAGGCCACTACAAAAATCCATGTTGACTCTTTAACTTGCAGTGTCTCACATGGTTGACACACTACACGCTATTGACAAGAGAATTACAATTTTGCCTTGAATTTCTCATTTTCAGGAACTGTGACCAACTGCAGCTCTCTAAATGTGCTGAATTCTAATTGTTAATTAACTATGCACCTCGTAATCCGAGATTTGCTAACATTTAGTTGAACTTGGAGAGTTACTAGTGGGGCGCCGGTAACTTGCAGGGCCCTTCCTCCCATCTGACACACGCCATTGAGCGTCTGGTGTGTCCAATTTAAAGAGCACCGCTGGAGATGCTCTAACACTAAATGTCAATGTAGGCAGTATTTGACAACTTCTTTGAATTTTTTTGGGATATAAATTTTTAACAAGACTTCATGTAGTGTTAAAGGTAATTTCATATTAGAAATGAGCTCACAAGAGGTGGAAAGTAAAACTCTAAATGGGTTTGGTAAAACTTAGGTAACACTATTTGTAACATAACACTAAATACCATCATTAGTGTACTTTCGGACATGTGCCATGAATCTATTAGTCCCAATTTCAAAAAGAAAAGAAACAAAACATTCTAGCTATGGTTGGAAATAAGTCAATCTACAGGTTGGTTATTGATCCCTGATCGGGAATGGGTGACTCCACCATATGCAGTATAGTTGCTACCGCTTGTTAATTTTGCATTTCATTTTCTGTTGGTCGAAGTTGTGCAGCACTAACTGAAACTGCGCTCGCAGCTCTGCTCTGCCCCCGCAAGCAAGTGGACGCGGAGCATCATTCCCAGCTAGCGAGGGAGGTAAGAGTAAACTTACAGTAACGTAATCGACTGCGCGCGAGATCGAACAGTCCACCCGATTTGCTCATCCAGCTGTGGACGGAGCGGAGCTAATTAAGCTAGCTAGCGCGGGCAAGCAGGCCGGTGATCAACCCTCTGCGCGCGCTCGCGCGGGGATTGCAGCTGTTAAGCAGTGATTGATGAGGCGCTGATGTTGCTCAGGCTTGACAGGACAGGCACTTAAAGGAGCCATGATGGGACGGACTGCTGCAAGCCCACTGAAGCTAATAACTTAATTCAAGCCCCCCGGGCGCCATGCCATGCCAGCCAGCCAGACCTCGCCTCGGGTCCAGACTCCAGACTTTGCTAATATAATGCAGCTGCAGCAGCCCATTGATTGCCAAAGACTCCAGGCAGCAGCAGCAGTGAGCAGCTAGCTCAGCTCCATGCAGGGGAGACCAGTGAACGCTTCCCAGTTCCCAGGGGCGTCGTCGTCCTTGGCCTTGCCTTGCCTTGCCTTGCCTTTGTGTTTTTTTTATGGCCTTAATAACTCTCCCACAGATAGTTGTTACCCACTCATCCACTCCACACGCAGATGACAGTGAGTGACGGACGGGACGGAGCCTTATCTTTAAGAAAAAAGAGAAAAATCATTCGTTGGCAACTGCTGCGGGTCAAGACGACGGCAGAACGGCTGCCTGATCGAGTGGGTGGGTGAGGCGCACCACGACGTTCAAATTTCGAAATGGGCTCCAGACCTGATCGATCGATCGATCGAGAGTAAGAGTCAGTGGGTACAACTTAACCCTTGAATTGACGTTGAAGGGGTGATGCTCAAAATCATCCTTTTTGTATTATCGTGTGAATCATTGGTCAAAGAAATAGCAAAAGCACCTACTGGAAGTCAAAGTATTGTAGGAGATCTTTGCTTTTCCAAACCCAATTCCATGGATGAATAGTTGCACTTTTGTCCTAAGTACACTCAAAGATTCCTTGTCATCCATCGGACGTTTGGTGTCCATGTCGACGTTCAAGGGTTAAACGAGGTTTTAGATAGCAGCTCATTGTGGGCAGGATTTTTTCTCTAGGTCTTATAAAAAAGACAAGTGTGAGAAATAGTGAGAGCAATCAAAATTATATTTTTCCCTTAAAAGTATGAATTTTTGTTATGGATTTTTGAAGTGAATTGCCCATCATGGTCCATTATAGTAGAGTCTCTTTACTACTGCCACAAAACCAACAAAAGTGTATCCTTAATGGTCAACTAACTCACCTAACTCAATCACTAGTTAGACATTTCCTAACATGGCGACAGCATAAAGGCCTAGGAAAGTCACCTCTTGTTAGTAATGAATTTACACTCAAAAGGGAGAAGTTCCTATTGTAGTCATTCCCTAAGTGTATGAAATGTTTTTTTTGTTCATAGTGGATTGTTCTACCTTACAACCCAAGTAGATATTAAGATGAATTAACAACTAAGAGGGTGGGGATGTGTATGTCTCTCTCTCTATTTGAAATTCATGGATGATTTCCATTAAAAGGAAAAACAATACAATGGACCAAAGGCAATGAGACTTTTTACATTTTCATGCAGATGTGGATTTTGAATGGTTTGGGAAAAACAAATTATGGTAACTATGAGTAAAATCTAGATATCTGATTTTCATTTGCAAGTTTTCAGTTCCTTCCCATCCCTTCCCATCCCTACATGAGCTCATTGACAACCTTGCACAATCCCCATGAAGTAACTACTCAATGATCACACTAATTTAGTTGCATTGTTGAAAAACAAATAGAATTTTTTTTTTTTAACATACTTGGAAATTCTTCATCTATTTCCTACTAAAAGTCCTATTATAATAAGCTCTTGAAATAGACTCATAATTCAAATACAATAGTGGATGCCAACTCTCTTACTATTATTAAAGGGGTAATAAGGTAACGGGTTCATAAAGCGCTCAGGCTCTAAAATGACCCACTTCCTGCAATGTACACTACACTAATGATGATAAATAGAGTTACCTACACTAATTGATCTAAAAGAGCTATAAGTTTTTACTGTTGATGAATATTTTTACCAACTATAGGTGTAAAGTTCTCCTACTTAAAATGATATTAGGATCTATACACTCAATAAAAATATTCATCAAAAGTAAAAACTTATAGCATTTCTAAAATAGTTAGTATGGCTAACACTATTTATCATCATTAGTGTAGTTTTACACATTGCTTTTTCATGGTATCAGCAATGTACAAACAGTGTACATTTCAGGAGGTGGGCGATTTTAGAGCCCATTGCATTTGAACTTCAAAAAATCATAACTAATTCCAAAAAGCTCCAAAACATAAGAAATAACTTAGGTTAGATGCCAATTCCACTTGTCTTTCAAGGATAATTTACTGATAAATATTTCAAAGAAGTTTTACCTCCCCAAAAATCACTTCCAGCTATTAAATGGTCGATTTATGGATATGTTACCTTAATAGTACAACAGTTGGAAGGTATGAATTACTAGACAGTGGTCACAACTCCCGAATGAGATTTTCATTACCGGTAACTCCTGCAAAGCTTGCTAAAAGAAATTCTTAAACTGACACTGTTAAAATTCACAATTTTCTGTAGCAGTAAGTTAGCAGTGAAGGAGATTTGGTAGAAGTTTTGCTAAATTTTTTTTATCTACAAGTGTGAACTCTGGTCCTCCAACATTCGGCCAGTTTCACATTCACTACGCTAATTCAAATTTCGAAATGGGCTCTTCGTGTGACTGGCATGGGTATAACTTAAGTACTGCCAGGTTCGTAATTGTGATTCTACTTGATGAGTTCAATTAGCACTAACTTCCAATTGTGATTTTCATAAGTAGTTCTAGGTGCTAAAATTTCACATTTGTCACTCTTAAAAAATTCATATTTAGTTGAATGAGAATGTGCACTTGACAGTCTCCAATGATAATAATTGGGTTGTGCATCCCACAAGTCCTGTAACGACATTATACGTAGCATTAATTGACACCCAATCTCCCAGTCATTGGTTAACAGAGAATTAAGTTAAGCCCAGGGTTAAGTTAAGTTAGGTCCTGAATAAATAATGTGATCTTGTTGAATGTTTTGATTCACTTAGCTACTCCACATTTCATCTAATAAATTTTACAATTCAAAAACAGAATGTCAGTCCTCATATCCAATCTCAACAAATCAAAACTCATCCCAAAGTCGTGCAATTCCAGAGTGACACGATAATCTCAAATTTCAAGCGGCATAGGACTCTTGAGAGATTGCTAAGTACATTATTAAACAAGAGCTGAAGCGAGAGGCGTACATTCAACTCAGTCAGTGAACTTGTTGTCTCCGACCTTGAGTGTTCTGATTAGCTACTCCGCAATTATTTACTCTAAATTTTACTCCAATACGATTTGAAACCCATGCCACAACAGAATTTTTTTCCTTACCTTCTTCATCTTCCAAACAATGCTGCCTTCACAACCTCTGGTTTTCACCATTTTCAGCTCAAATAAGTTCACGTAATCCATCGATATCACCATTAATCAAACTTACTCATCCAAAGTTAGTGACACTAAGTAGTTGCAGATGTGAAATCTATTATTGACTGTTTTTGATTAACCTCTGGTTTTCACCATTATTAATTTCAGTTCACGTCGATAATCCATCGATATCACCATTAATCAAACTTACTCATCCAAAGTTAGTGACACTATGTAGTAGTTGCAGATGTGAAATCTGTTATTGACTGTTTTTGATTAACTTAGCTTCAATCTCCACAATTATTCAGCTAACAATGTTGCTTCTAATGATTGTCTCTGGTTTTCACCATTTTCAGCTCAAACGATTTCAGTTTACATAACCAATATATGCATCGCTGAATGTCTCCATAAATCATATTAATCCAAAGTTAGTGACAGAGGAGTAGTTGCAGATGTGAAAATCCCTGAGTGCATTGTTGTAATTCAGACTTGAATCTGCCTTCTCACTCTCTCTCTCTCTCTAAAAGCTCATCTCAAAAATGAAAATGAAAATCTTTCTCTGCACGGAACAATGATTTCAAAGACTGGTTGGAATCTCGAGACTGGTAAGCAGGTTAAGTACTTAAACCAAAGAGCTGCAAAGCAGTACACCTCCCTCGCAGAGGACTTAATTAATCCTTGCCAGTGCACTCCCGTCCTGTCAGTCCGCTATATAAGCAGCCTGGCTCTCCCCTGAGCCCGTTTCATGGGGTCTTAATGAGGCATCTTAAATCGTCTCTTTCCCTCTCATCTCCCCCCCCCCGCGCCTCTTCCCCTCACTCCCCACCATGCATTGGACGCCCCATTAAAAGCAGGCCTTAAACTTAAAGCTCCCCAGCTGCTGGGCTTCCTATATATCTCCTCACTCTTCAAATCCCTCCCAGTTCTCTACGTACCACCAGAGTGCTCGGATCCTCGTGCTTTGTCGTTGCCGCTGCAGGAACCATTTTTCCCCCTGTTGGCCGAGCTTGACTTCTGTTGCAACGATGGCATCCACCATGGGATTCTCTTTGCTGTTCGCACTGCTTCTCGTCACTGCAGTGGCAGCAGCTCGTGAGGTAGTCGATTGCAAAAGACGCTGAGTGTCTTTTAAATCTCATGCATGTGTTTTTCTCACAGTTGTTGCAGCAACTGGAACAGCATAGGCTGCTGTTGATTGATTGTAAGCCATATATCAGGCTTGCATTGGCTCCCTCCCCGTCGTAGGTGTAGCTCGCTTTCAGGATTACTTGTGAGTTCGTCGGGGTTCTTCGAAGGGAATGTGTGTGAGAGTGGGCTGTGCATGAGCATGAGACTATTGGAGTTTTCTGTTTGTTTCTCTACTTCCTTGAGCATCATGCGCTAGCTAGCTGCTGCTTTCGCTGTGATTCTAGTCACCTGACTTTTCACGTTTTTTTTCTAGCTTCGTCAACGGAGTAACTGGTTTAAGAAATAATGTGTGTAGGGCTTTGGGTTTTGTTGAGAGAATGTGATGGTTTTGCCGGTTGATTGTAATGCAGCTTCGGGCGTGCGTACATGAGGATATATGATACTAATTGGAGCTTTCTGCATGTTTTTTAAGACGATTACTCGATTGGAGTGTGCAAAGCTAGCTGCAACAATGTGATTTAGCTGTGATAATCATGTGTTTCAGATTTCATGGGTTGAAAAATATGTCACTGACTGGAGTTTCATAATTTTTTTTTTTCTGGTCTTTCAGGATCCGTTCGGGGAGGAGAAGACGTACGCACCTCCCTATGGAAGTGACTCGCCAGCATCCGGAGCGAGCCCTGTTGTGCCAACACCTGACGTTCCTTACACGCCCCCTTACACTCCCTCCGACCCTTCTCCCGCCACTCCTTACACCCCAGATCCTACACCACCTGCGCCCGCCTCACCCGGAACTTGCACGTATGTATCTGACGCACGCCTGGATTGCACTTACATTTTCATGGTTTTTCAAAAGTCAATTGTTTGAGCAGTTCGTTATGATCCGTGCAGTTATTTAGGCTCCTTGCCGTGAACTTAGCAGTCATTTATGATACTTGCGAATAGAAACTCGAATCATGGTTTCACTATCTTCGTAGAAAATCTTGCTAGAGAGTTTCACTAGCTGCAGATGTTTTGCTGTTCAGCTTTGGATTTTTGAGATAGTTCTTTACAGTTGTAACGTACAGTCATGCATTGTAGTAGAAACTAAAAGCATTGTGGCACGGGCTTTGTGTAAATGTGTATTCTAGTGGCTGTTCTGTTCTAGTGTAAAGTGGTTCAGAGGTGAAATTGCAGGGATTGATTAGTCTCATTGCAATGGAAATATGATGTAGTCTTATTCTATTCCGAAATTGGACTCATAAATCTGCATCCCATTTTCACTTTTTTTAATCTTTAAAACTGGTCGGGTTGTGGGCTTGTTTCAGTGTAATATGTTCTCGTAGCTTACAATGAACCTGAGTAGAGTGTTTTTTCTCGTCACAATGAGTGCAGGAAGCATTCGTTCACGTTCTTAGTCTAGAACTGATCTTAAAGTGTTCCCAATAGGAGGATGGGTGATGAAAAGTAGTTGTAGACTCTCAGTTTTACTCCGATTTTGCTAATGTAGCTTGGTACATCGTTTTTTCCCCTTGCAGATGGTGGTCCTCCCACTCAACTAGTTTCCCCGACGTCATCTCCATCTTCTCCACCCTCATCGATCTCTTCAGCGGTAGCAGCGGCAGCAGCATCACCACCGCCATTTCCTCCATCTTTGGTGGCCAGATGACCGTCATGCAAGGGCTTACCAACACACGAAACGACGGTTTCGGCGCTCTCGCACGTCAAAGCTCCGCTGCGCTCCTAAACTCTCTCACTCGACGTGATTACGCGTACAATGCCTTCCAAGTGAAGACGCAGTTCAGGAACTCACTTCATAGCCAGCAACAAGCGTTCGCGACTGCGAGGTTGTTCGAGAATGCGAACCTTGCGCTCGGAGCAGGCCGCCACTAAGGCTTCATGCATGTGTGTCTGTCTGATTCGATCGTTCTGTACAGCGTTGGTGACTGTTGTTTGGTTAGGATCCTTCGCAAGTACATAATTCTGCATTAGTTATTGTTTGGTGATTCGATATGAATTTGCAATTGGAAGCCCGGTTTGGGATGTGGTGTTCATGAACTTCAACTTTTTATGTTGTGCAGTAAAATTATTGCTATTGTTTCTTTCCGTTTCGAAGATCGCGTTGGTCTTTAATATGAAAACCCCCTTTCAGCTGGAATTTGCAATGTTCTGTCCTACTGAGCCGCGGGAAATGTATTGTTGGATTGACCTGAAGCGGACTGCTCATTATTCTTCAGGTAGCTTTAACTGTGGCACAGGTTCAATGTTGTACCTGTGCAACAGTCAGCATAGCAGTGCTGAATAATTGCGTTTGCCACGATCAAATAATAAACTACTTGCAATTATTTAAGAGTACAGTAACAGCGTAAATGATGTAACTGACGTCTGAATGCTTGCTTGGTACATTGTAATCGCAGCTCTGGTGAATTCCAGAAACTGAATTTGCGAATGTGGTGCGAAAATATGGCTTTTCATTTTATTTTCAAGAAAGAATGTGTACTATTATCAATTTGGAGGCAATGAATGATGAGGAGTCGTTGCATAATGCAATGAAGACCATTGTCATTTCGATATGAAAAGTTTCAAAAAATGGGATGTCAGTCTTGATGGTTTAATATAACACACGGCGAACGAAGTGTACGAGCAATCGGTTCATTGTGCTTTTGTTCAATATGTAAACGTTGGCTGGCAGGAATTGCAAAATCGATACAAAGAACTTCATTTAAATACTCCACTTGGGCAACAGCTGAATTCCAGTTACACGCGGCACGAAAGCTTTTGGAAAGGCAGCCGTTGAAGGGGAGGATTCAGTGTCAGAATTCAGTGTCTTGTCAAGTTGTGTCCAATCAATGCCAGTTTCTGGCAGATGTGTGAGAAGGGAGACTCTTGGACTGAACTGTTTGAAGCTTCTGGTTGAGGAGTTTGGCTTCCTGAAATATTGGCATGTAACCCAATTTGTTTTACACTTTTTGGATTTTTGTGGAATCAGTTATGAATTTTAAATTTCCAATCACGAAAGGCTGTAAAAGCTTCCACCCCTTGATATGCTCACTATTGCTACATTGAAAAACACAAATGGTATATCAAAGAAAGCAGTTTTTATCCTAGTTAGTGTTAGAGAATGCTTTTAGAGATTGAATTGTTTTAGAACCTCCTACCTTATTCACAGTTAACCAAGCAATCTTTCATTGAAATGGCACGAATCTTGAATAGTAAATGTTTCAAAAGAAAATTCTTTCTTTGTAGGTAATATGACAATGACTGTAGCAAGTGTATACCATATTCTAGAATTTCATTTGAGAGAGGGTAGGACCTCTTAAAGATCTATGGAGAACTATAAATATTTGGCATGTATTTGGCTTCTAAACCAAAAAAATATGTACTTCAATATGACAAGGCATTGATACACCATTGGATTGATAATTTGATAATTAACTTCGCTTATTTGGATGACATTTTACATGTAGAGTATGAAATCATTTTGCAACTATTGAGACATGTAGGAGGTGCAATAATGATTGTAATGTGGAGTGCCATGTATCATTGGAATGATATGCTTGGCATGAATACAAACTTATATCATTGTTTAATAGGGAGAACCACAATATGAAAGCCTTGATTCAACCAATTCGTTGAAGACAATGCACATTGCATTGTGATTGTTCAACCTACTTTTTTCCCCGAATTGGTGAAAGATTTTGTACTTGTTCTGTAGGTGGAGTAACTTAAACCTTCCTTGAGTTCGATGCAATGGAAGTAAACTCGATTTTGTGACTCCTCTTATTATATACCTCAATTCATGCACCTTCCATGTCAAATAAAAAAACGAAACTAAAAAACTCCATGGTGTTTCACCCATCTTTTCAGGGTTTAGGGTTTAACCTTCCTTCCCGTCGTCTCTTCAATGTGTGTAGGATTTTGGTGAAGGTGTTTTCCCGGTATGTGAACGATGATGAAATTTTGAGGTTTTGCTGTTTTAAGAAGCGATCATGGAGTGCATCTTCGGTCTGGTGGGTGATGGATTTGCGCTCGTGGTGGCGGACACCTCGCAAGTGCAGAGCATCGTGGTGCAGAAGACCAACGAGGACAAGATCATGATCCTCGACTCGCACAAGCTGCTGGGTGTCACCGGCGAGAGCGGCGACAGGTGAACTTTGAATCACATCGATCCGCTTTCGTCTCCGATTTTGGTACTCAAATTTGTAGAATTAGGGTTTAAATTAGGGCCTGAGGTTCTGGACACTGGAAGAGTTGGAGAGTTGGAGATTGGAAGGTCTTGAATGGGGTTGGGGATTTAATGTTTTGGTGATTATTGGTTTAGAGTTCAATTTGCGGAGTATATCCAGAAGATTATTTTGTTGTTCTAGCATGCATCCCCCTTTCTTTTCCGATTCCGGTGCTCGAATTTGTCTCTTGTCGAGAATTAGGGTTTGAGGGGCATCATGGACAGTGGAAGTGTTGGAGCGATGCAGAGTTGGAGATCTTGATTGGAGGTTGGAGTTTTTTAATTTCTTATGGAATTAAGGTTTCGTGGTTGTTGGAGTAATTTTTGGAGTGCATTTTTTGGAGTGTATCCAGAAGGATATTTTTTGCTCCAGTATCGACCTCCCGTAGCTATGCTTCACTCTAGAATTTAGAATTTGGAATGCTTCACTCTCAAATTTGTCTCGAGCCGAGAATTAGGATTTGAGGGGTATGTGGACAATGGAAGAGTTGAACCGGTAGATGATTTTGGCTTTGATCTGAATGTCGGATTCTGGAATCAGGTCTTTAATGGTGAGTTGTATTTATTTTTTTGATGGAATTTGGGTGGGTGTTGATGTAGAGTGCAATTTTCAGAGTATATCCAGAAGAATATTTTGTTGTACCAGTACCGAAATGGGATTCCTCTTTCAACTTCGGCCGCCGCGAATTTCACTCGGGGAGAGCTTGCTACTGCTCTGCGAAAGGTACGTGACGAAGGCCTTTCAGGATCAAAGAGGTCTTGGCTGCATAACGAAGAAATATCAAGTCTTTGTGTTCCCACGTTGCCACTACCACCGACTTTTATAGCTGATAAGCATAATAAAAGAGAATCTCGTATTACTAGGGTTAATTTGCGGTGCTATCTCATGCAGTTTGACTAGGTATTCAGAAAGATTTCGGAGATAGAAAGAATGAACAACCAAGTTTATTGAATGAG
This sequence comes from Rhytidiadelphus loreus, assembly GCA_947034895.1. Lineage (NCBI taxonomy): Eukaryota > Viridiplantae > Streptophyta > Bryopsida > Hypnales > Hylocomiaceae > Rhytidiadelphus > Rhytidiadelphus loreus. Next base: position 33,806,992 of record OX344761.1, read on the forward strand.
GAACTCCACTTCGTTATCAAAGCTGGAAAGTGCAAGATGATGAAGTTGGAGTCTTCGCTAATGCTTTTGTAAGGAGGGCCGCTTGATTGTATATATTGAACATGAAGTGTTTTTTATTAGATTTGGTGACAAGAAGATGGAAGGGCAAACTACTGATATTCCATATGGACATCGTTGCACATTCAAACCTGGATATCTAGGCTTATGTAGGCCTATCTAACTACGGATTTGCTGCATATGACCCTTTGTTTGATACCTTCTGTTGACAGAACCCCTACCAAGTCAATATGATGCTGGCTGGGTGGGATAAGGACCAAGGTCCATCACTCTACTACTTGGATTATATCTCTACCCTCCATAAGCTTGAGAAAGGTGGAATGGGCTATGGTGAGTTATCTACAATTCTGATGCATGGTTCAGGATATTGTATGCATCACTTTAAGCATTTCGACATGTGGATCTCTGTTGAGATCAAACTTTATGTCAATATGTACGAATTTCTTATGCTATTATTCATAAAGGGAGAGACTGTAGATCAGTGGACAAACCTGAGGTCGTTGTGGGTGAATCACCTTGTGCTGATACGAGCGTATCACATGTGATGCAGGGGCCTACTTTCTGCTTTCACTGATGGACAGATACTTTGAGAAGAACATGTCACTGGATAAGGCCTTGGAGCTGGTTGATAAATGTATTGAGGAAGTGAGAAGCAGGCTTGTGGTCTCCCCCCCGAACTTTGTCATTAAGATCGTGGACAAGGATGGTGCCCGAGAGCTTTTGTGGAGGAGAACTGTGGAAGACAAACAAGGGCCCCCTGCAACTCCTATTGTAGCTTCCCCTATGACTGTAAGCTAGAGCAGAATGTATGGTCGATCACTGAATGTAAGGCATTGCTATACTTCAGCTAACAAGGTCGTTCAGCTCTCATGTGAAGAACTTTTTTTTTTGAGACAATCACGTCAGCAGACCTCCATTTTGTTTTTTTAATTTTTACTCTAGCATTGTATTGTCGAAGTTTTGTTCAAGTGGTTGTCTCTGGGACTCGCTTATGGCCTGAATGAGTTTCCATGAGATGTAGATTACAATAGACTGTGTGTGTGCGTGATGTTGATTCCTAGTAAACTAATAAACCTGTACTTATCAAGGAAGTGGTCTGTTTTGTAGAATAGATAACAGTTCGCCAAAATCTGATTACAATCTGATTACCATGGATATTTTACAAAATTTGGGCATATGATACCTTGACATTGAACTCTATATTTTTGTGAATTTTGAAACTTTTTTTTAATCCTCTCAATGGAAAGATGTATCTCATCACCTGTGGTTTTAATCAATTATCTTAAAAATTTGTGAAATTTAACTGAAAGAACTCACCAAAATTGAAGTTTTGGTCTTTCAAAATTGAAATTTGGCATGTTTCATATCAAGATTGTGTAAGAATGCAATGGTGTAAGAGTTGTGTAATGTTGCATTTAAAATGAGGTGTTTGTACGGGGGGAAAAGAGAGGGGGGCAAATTTTTGGTACCCCCTAAAGTTATTGGAGTGTTTCTTCATCAATCATATGACATGAAGAGATTGATTGAATGATATTTCTAGAGTAAGAATCTCTAATTTCAAGTCAAAGAAAGAAAAAACTAAATTTCTTGTTCTACTTCTTTCAACTGCAATATCAAATTTGGTGATTTTGCATGTGGCCAAATGCATTATTTAGTTGTACGTGAAATAGTATGCTAAAATAAACATCTTTCTAGGAAATGGTATGTCCTAATAGATGAGCTCTTGCTTGTCATAACTCTGATCCACTAATATGCAAAAATAAAGAGTTAGGAGTCTACCACCTATGTTTCTAAATGAGTAGCTGAATTACATTTAACCAACAATTGTCAAATATGAACAGTAGTATGTCACTAAAATACTAATATCATTTCTTTAAATTCTCTAAAGTTTTCTACAATTCACCACAAAAATGAAAACAACAACCACTCTCCAACATGAACTCCAACATAAACACCAACATGAACAGCAACAAGCAAATCTTAGTGCACCAAAATAACAATTGAATTAGAAACTGAGGAGGGGCTATATTCTTAAATATTTGCCAAAAAGAAAGAAGAAAAGAAAAATTCACCTCCACACACACGCACCCCCTTCTCCCTACAAGTAGGATGGATAGAAACCCTCATCTGCCAAAAAAAAAAAAAAAAAAAAAATTGTAATTTAGAATCCTAGACTTGATTAGCTTGATAGAAGAATCTCGAAAGAGAATGATATCAAAAAGGTGGATTGTAGATGATTACAAGAGATCGCCTATATTCAAGATTCCCTAAAAATCAAACCCCTCAATCTAGGCATGACATTTAAAGATGAAAGTAATATGATAGGAAGATCATGTTCCACCTCATGCATATCAAAGTTGATTTTAGAAGGTTTAGCATCTGTGAATATACTTGACATCTTCATGACTTGTCATTGAGGTAAATGAGTCCATTGTGGGTCAAATGGGAGCGAGCCCATTGCAGGCAAAATTATATTAATGGTGTACATTTTAGAACCCAGACCACTATAATTTTGTCTACAATGGGCTAGCTCCCATTTGTGTCCACAATGGGCTCATTTACCTTAAGGTAGGACCACCCATTCCCAACCAGAGCCCCATACCCAACATGTAGGGTGTAGTTATAATTTCCAACCAAGATTTGAACAGATTTCCAACCAAAGCTTAGAATGAATTTTTTGTTCTTCTCTCCTTTCCAAGGTTTATTAGGACTAGTAAAGTCATGACACATGTCCCAAAGCAGTGGGCAAGAAAGTAGTTCTTGAATGATTAGAATTGGAAGACTCTGGATGTTGGACATAATTAGGTCCAGACCAACTTCTGGCTTCCAAAATTCATAGTAATTTCAGTTCAAGTGATAAATTTACCAAATTTTGACAACCCTCATCATTTGTGTTGTCTCCACACCTCACAGGAAATAATTATTTGCTTCACCTTGCACTACTCCACATCATGTCCACAACTGCTCATTTGATCCTCAGTATTAGTGACAAGTGAAGTCATGTGCCTTATCAGTGCGTCTTGAAAAGTTGAAAAGTTGAGAGAGAATTTGGGGACGTGCGGACATGGATTCATTGATCAACAAATTAATTCAAGTGGGGATCAAGTAGGGGATGAATCAGAATGAATGGCCATCCCACCCGGGTCGGTCCCGGGGTCCCGGTTTTGCAGATGAAGTGCACAAAATTTTATGAACAGAAACTTGGAAGGAATTGATTCTGAAGACAAGATGAGCATGAGCATCCACGCCCACCTTAAATTCAGGACACACAACTGCAGGCCAGCCATTCTCCTTTTTAATTTCAGGCTTGTCAATCAAGCCGTCATGTGCTCCTGCTCACAAACTAATAATAAGGGGAATGACAATTTCTAGGAACGTGGTACATTCTTATAACATTTTGGAATGCCACACAATGCTGACTATCTTTTTTTTAGGAACGTGTTATGTTTCTTATTATTTATTAGATATGGCATTCACTTTCATATGTTTCATAGCTAGATAGATGGACCGCTGCCAATTGTTTTTTTTATATGTTGCGTCAACATTGGCGGCTTTCTAGCCAGGGCTCATTTTGCGACAGGGAACTTGATTCTCTTTTGGGGGGGAGGTTGGAGGGACCGTGAAGAAAAACATGTGTTTGCTTTACATGGAGAACATTGCAATTGGTTGGAAAGAACTCCCTACAAAAGGATTGCCCTTCACTTTACATTGAAATATTTGACTCTGGATTCTATTGGGGAAGGATACGTTTGTATTTTGGGGGGAAGACATTGGAAAAGGGTTCGTGCATAAAAGAGCAATTAATTGTGTTCGCTTTAGATCTATAGTTGAGGAGAACATTAGATTGAGGAGAACATTAGAATGGGTTGGAAAGAACTTCCGCAAAGTGTTGCCCGTCACTTTACATCCAAATATTTTACTATGAATTTTATTGGGGAAGGACACGTTTGTGTGGGGTAAGATATATAAGGAAAGGGTTTGTGTATGGGCAAGTCTGATAGAAAAAGGGTTTGTGCATGGGTGAGTCGTAGAAAAGGATTTGTGTATGCAGAAATTATCCCTCGATCTTTGAGCGTAGTATTTAAAAAGAAGATTGATCTTGTATACGTGTGCACTTGTGTAACAATTTGCCAATGATCCATTGGGAAGAGGGCACCTGGGCAATGAATAAAAGAGCAATTAATTGTGTTCACTTTGCGTCTATAGCCGAGAAGATCATTACAATTGGTTGAAAAGAATTCCCACAAAGTATTACCCTTCACTGTACATCAAAATATTTTACTCCAAATTCTATCGAGGAAGGACACGTTTGTATGGGAGAAGATATATATAATATATAGGAAAGGGTTTGTGCATGGGCAAGTCGTAGAAAAGAGTTTGTGAATGCAAGAAATTATCCCTCGATCTCTGAGCGTACGCAGTGTTTCAAAAGAAGATGATATTGTATACGTGTGCACTTTGTATTACAATTTGTCAATGATCGATTGGAAGGAGGGCACTTGCATCACCAAACAATAGCTAGGGGCTAAATTTTTATAGAAGACCTGCTCTAGACGTGGAAAATAGACACATAGAATGGTCATCATCCATGAAAAATCCTTCCGAGACTTCTTCTTTTCAGTTTATCCTTAGCATGCCCATAATCTATAGTAACAAGTGCCCTCAAAGTTGCACTTGTAAGCATTGTCTCGACTTGGCTTCTTTGATATATATGTTTGCATTGGGCCTTTTTTCGAGATTATTTGTTGGAAAGAAAAAATTCTTTTGAACTATAAAATGCATGGAATGGAGTTTAATAATATTTGAGGTGTTGGGTATGTGTGCATGTCATAGCTTCTTAAATAAAGGATGACCCTACTTTAGGAGCAAAAAAAGTTTATTCATGTAAAAAATCTCTAACATAGATTCTTGGAGCTTAGGATTGAGGTATTACATCAAAAGGGGTTAATTAGGCCTACTGAGACATAGGATAACATATACATTAGGCAAAAGTTGGCAAAAAAATATTTAAGAAAGGATCCAAAAGCTTCAAGTAAAAGACTAGGGAAATTTTTTGTATAAAGATTTTATTTTTCTATTTCAAAAGGGTATAGTGCAACTCATGCAAATATACAATAAATTCCAAAATCTTTAAATTAATTTAAGAATTACAAAACATAATATTCAAGTTAATTTATATAGTGAGCCTATCAATTAAATAACACTAATTGATACTAAATTTGGAATTTTGGAAATTTATAAGGTGTCTTGGTATTCAAGTTCATAATTATATTTTATATGTATCAATATAATTTGGTCTTTGTACTTACTATTTGAAATAGTCAATGAGGATTATCATTCCAACTTTCATCTACTTTCATCTATTCCACATCCAATTTTAATCTAAAATTCACCCAATAATTCAAACAAGCCTATCTAAACTCATTCAATGAGTATGATAAACTTTCAAACAATTCAAACTTTTTCATTAATCAAACTAACTTGAGTAGTATCTAGTCCAATAAAGATTTCAATAAATATACACCTACAAAATCAAATCTACTTTGTTGTTGTGATAAAGAAGATATAAAATTCCATTCTCGGATTGTTTAATACATATTGGAACAACATAAAATGAAGCTTGACATGAAGAGGAAAATGATTAGGATCTTGATAACAATACTAAAGAGTAAATGCAAAATATGAATTCATTAGAGTTTGCCCAAAAATACAAAAATTATATTATGGTTAATAGGAGTTAGTCTTTATTCTTTAGAGGCTAATTCCAAAACAACGAGCCCATCAACTTGATCATCACCCCCCCAAAAAATCCTTTGCTATGATGAGATGTGTATAGTGATTTGAATCATTCTATTTTAATTGATGAAATGAAAGTTCTAAGAGCAAATTTGTGTGCATTTAATGGCATTTCTTCTCAAAATTAATGTTTGGACACCTTTTTGAAGTTCAATTTTATGAATTTTGAAAAAAAAATAGTTTGAAGATTGTAGAATACAACATTCTCATTGTTGAGTTTGGCATTCTTGGTGTTTGCATGCCAAGGTACATAAGGTTTTTGTCACAATGCACTACTTGGCATTCTACAATCTTTAAGAATAACCTTTAACCTTTAAGAATGACCAAGGTAAATGCACATTGAATTTGAGGTGGAGGGTAATTTTTGAGAGAAGGGTTATTTAGACTACATGACTACCCTATCCCCCCAAAATTAATATCCAAGTGCTCAATATTGAGAAATTTACATCTAAAGAGTGCTTCATTACAATGCATCATATACATTAAATTTAAATATCTCATAGAAACTATAGAGATCATTTTCGAATTTTTTAGAATAAATCTTTGCAATTGTAAGGATTGTATTTTTTATATTCAAATTATATTTGGTTTAATTTGAAGTTCATAACTAAAATTTGATTTTAGGACTTGAATTTTTTTTCTTAATGTACATTTTATACAAATTGTGAGGGTTGATTTGTCTTGATTTTTGTTGAGGTGCATATGAATTATTTATGGCAAAAAGGGATGGATATACAAGTGCAATTATTTGTACAAACATCAAATAAATTGACTATGCAAAACTAGTGCAAATTGATCATTTCTATGCACCTCAAGGGCATGATGGGACTTTGTGTACCATAGTATACTAGTGCAAACTACAAATGGCAGTTCTTGCCAATTTTGGGCACATAGTGAGGCATGTGCCCAAAATTGGCAAGAACCGCCAATTCATTTAACTACCCCACCCCCAATTTTTATTTTTTATTTTGTCCCTTGCCCCCAAAACACATATTTGTATTTTTTGTTGAACAGTTATGAACACCAATCGATATGGGTTTTATCATCATATTCAACATGTATCTAGTATTTGGTATACATTCAGTTTGTATTAAGTACATATTCAGTATTTAATATGTATTAAATCAATGGCATAAAGGGGGGGGGGTCAATTTACTTTTTATTTTGGATCAACGGACAAGAAATTTTGGGGGCGGGGGGGGACATATGGTTGGTATTCCAATATGACAACCAATTTTGGCCTCATAGTCACACGTACCTACCTAGAATTTATGAATTGCCAAAAAACACAATCTAGTCCTTTAGGGATTAATTCCCATATTGAACCATTTTTCCCAAGTACCAAGTCCAATTTTTTTTTCTCTCTTTTTTTCACTCCAACTAGAAATTCTATAGATTTTCTCACCCTTCTTTTTCCAATACTTCCAAATTGCAACCAAGCTTCTTTTTCTTTTTCTTTTTTCCCTTCCCCAATTCAATTCCACCAGCTAACTTACCAATAAACTAACTAACCGACGATTCAATTGCTCCCCCTACCAACATTGGTGTCGACGTAAACTCCACTCCATACAAAATAATTGATCTGAATTCTGCAAAACTCCAGTATATCAGATTTGAATGCTGATCTGAAAAACTCCAAATGGGGAGTTGAATGTTTGATTAAAAAGCTGCTTCGCAACGCCCGAGGCGAGGCGAGGCACGTGTGTGTCCTTTAGTTTGCCTTCATTGGAATAACGTCCTCTGTACTAAACTTACTAAATTTTATACAACACGATGCCCCCCCTGAGGTCAAGGCTCTCCTCCTACAGTGGAAAGAAGTCGACAGAGCTCGGTCCAACTGAACGCTCAGGTTTAGGGTTGACTCATGAAGAGAGTGGGCTTCTGGAAGTACCACTGTACTCCTTGCATGGGATTTTTATTTTCTAAAAAGAAAGAAAAAGGCACAAACACAATGTGGACAGAGGTTTTGGATTTCTTGTGCTGAGTACTTTTTGTGGGAGGCAAAGGTAAGGGTGGGAGGTGCTAAAACAATTCAAGCTCTAAAAAAAGAAAAAGAAAAAATGGTAGAAAAGTCTTTAATGTGTAGCAACAATGAGCATTGGTGTGAATTGGGTGGGGGACACTTTTACTATCAATCGTACATGAAGGTTTGATTCGACACTCAAGTGTCGAAATTGAATTTTCACATCAGATTTTTCAAGGATCCACGTCACCTCACACCATTCACAAGATGACATGTGACATTTTTTAAAATACAAAAATGACTTGATTTGTGTTGAATCTAACCTTCATGTAGGATAATGTGGTTTGATCCAACTTTTGAATTCCCCCCAGGTGCATTGCTTAACCCATTAAGTAAAGATTGTGGTCGATTCTGGAGATGGGCAATACGTTTTTGGATCCCAAGCTGAACATGGAAAAAAAATACCCAATTGTGATGCATTCTACAGATTTGACCATACCAATGGAATTGACATGAATGCTTGGGTCTCCATAGTAAATGCATGACAAATTCTACATTGATTTTTGTATTGATTTTTTGTATTTTCAGCCATTATTTATTTACTTATTTTAACCCCCAAATCAGCATGCTAGCACAAATTGACCTGATTCTTGGCCCAATGCATTCGGTTCCCAATTCCCCACACCCATCCCCTTTCGTCCCTATCGAAATTCATTCTCAAACTCTGGCTACCAATGAAAAAGTGTCAATTTCAATGAGAAAGTGGTCCACCAGCCCTTAATGGGTTAGTTAACAAAGTTATGTACATTAGGGCCAATGTGCCCACAGTCAAGTTAACCGATTTTTCTACCAATGACAGGCTTGATTAATTTCATCCATTCCACTGACAGTGCGACACACGACCCTCACACACTAACTTACACAGGGACTCCTCATAAAAGTCCATCACTGGGGTGTGGCTTTGGAATCAAGGCAGCTTAAATTACTTACATTATTTCCAATACTGTAGCTTCCAAGTTTCCCTTGGACACCCCGCCCGGGGGGACATCTTGACCCCCTCACTCGTCCCCGAGTAGAAACACTGAAATTTTTATTTTCCATGCATGATAAACTTTGCAAATTCTGAATTCATACTTAAGGTAGTCTGCTCTTAAAGCGACCATTTAAGAGTTGATTGCCTTTTCGGGGAAGCTAAACTCCTTAAAATAAATTTTCAGTAAATTTTTGTATGAAGAGAAATGGAACTATCATCTAACCCAAATGGTTTCATATTTTCTGGACCTTCGTGGAATTAGTTACAATTTTTTGAAGTTAAAATGCCGGGGCCACTAAAAGCGACCATCTCATGAAATGTACATTGTCAATATATTGAAGAAAGCAAAATGTACTTGTACGTTATGATCGCTTTTAGAGCAAACTATTTTATCCCAAATTATCCAGGAGGGGTGTAGAAGATAAATTAACCCTAGAGCACTCCGACGTCCAATTTTTGAACGAGGTATATATTCAAAATTAGACTTTTTTCTCATTACAGCTTGGATGAAAATTATCCTAATTTTTAGAGATACTTTATGAAGTTGTGGTCCTATCCAAAGGTTGGATTTGGTGTTACTAGAGCACATATTTTTCTAAAATTACAAATGTGGAAGTATGTGAAGTGCTTGACTTGCATTGACTCTAGTTCAAACTTGGAATTGCAAAAATGAGGTCACAGACTCAAGAAACACAAAAATTCCAAAAGAATCCGTGTCAAGAGAACCTCATTTCAAATCCTTTCCAACAAAATTTATCTCAAAAATGATAATATTTTGCTTGTAATTGAATTTTGAAGGAATTTTGAATTTTCCCTTTCAAAATTTATAAAAAAAATATTGGTGATAGCATTGGTGAATCTAACCATATAAATAGAAACTAAAACCATACAATTTCTATTTGCATCTCAATTCCAAAATATTCTTCCAAACAATACTTTATGATGATTTTTTCAAAATTGTCAACTTTGGAGATAAGTCTGGACGCTGACAGGTTAATCAAGCACAAAATAGGGGGGTCGTTTTTTTACATGCACCCCTAGAATGACTTCGGGGTCCGGGGTGTCGGTTCACAGTGACAGACCCCATGGCTTTCAAATCAAGGCAGCTTATAGTCGGACCACTCATACCTAATCACTTAAGCATCTGTGGAACAAATAGTGAACAGTTGGGTGCGTTTGAAATTTTTCCAATGTAGGAAGATAGAAAATATTGGGATTGCAAAATTTTCAGAATTTTATTTGCAAAACTGAAATTTTTGTGAATTTTAGAAGGCAAAAAGTGTTCCGAACCAGTACATGGCATCTAGAGTCTTGTAATTCCACTCATAGGGGAGACTAGTTACTACTCATGTGTACAAATTTCAAAATAATAAATGCTGTAATATATGGCATTCAGCAATTGGTCCTCGCAGCCTCATATATTGTGCATGTCATTGAAACTAGACTCCCAAGCATGGTGCACAGAGAAGTTTTGCCTGACCCACCAGAAATAGTGGTATCCTACAAGTCAGGGACCCATCCCTGGTTGGTAATGGGTGCTCCCACCATAAATTACTTAACTTATTTCCAGTAGACTGCTGTAGCTTCCAAGTTTTGCCTGGAAATCACTCTGATATATAATCAATTCGATTCCCGTAAAATAAAAAATCCACAACTGTCTGCCACGGTAGAATTTTTTTTCCTGTTGAAAATCCAATCATCCTCTGTCGCCCAAAATTTTCCCCGGGGGAGGGAATCGTGAAGCTCAAGGTAAAATTGCAAAAAATGTCTGCACATACATACACACATGTTTGTCTGTATGCATGTTTGTCTGTGTGTGTTTACCAGTATGAGAGTCAGCTATGGCAGACAGTACTCCTGTAGTAGTGAGTTGAATGATGCACATGGCATCACCTGAATGGTTGATTGGGGGTGGTAGTGAGTTACTACTTGGCCCGCTCGATGATATTTGGGAAGAAAAATCAAGTACGCGTATTTTTCATTAGAGTTAGAAATTTAGAATGTCGGGATCTCGGCCCCTTTTTCGGTGTAATAATTAGGTTGTGTGAATCTGGGGACTGATCTATGATTGTCTGTCGTGATCCTTCCATGGCTTCCATGACGCGGGGTTATAAGCAAAAGCATGATGGAGTGCCATTTGTTTCAAAAGAAAAAAGAAAATGAAAAGAAAATGTAAAAAAAATGATGGAATGCCCTCTCGAGGGTGGCGTATTGATGGAGATGGTTTGATTGTTTGAGATTCCACACTTACCTATAAAGTGGCAAGATGAAATGAGAATGATGAGGGTGGAGAATTGACGGGTATTATTGTTGTCGGTGAAAGGAAATTTTAACTAATGATATCTAGAAGAAGTGAAACTTTTTGGAATTTTATAGAAATTAAGATTATCTTTTCAATGATGCAAATGAATGAGAGATGATATTATAAAAGAGTAGAGTGTGAGGAGAATCTTCTTCCAAATATTATCTCCTTATCTACCTGAAATGAACTAGAAAAGATACACAAATAGAAAATTTACCCAACCAAAAATATGAGCAAATTTTTGCATTAACTTATCCAACAAGGTGAAAATTTTGAATTTGAACCCAAGAAATAAGGTAGAACAACCCAATACCATGAGTCACCCTATTTTGACATCTTTTGAATCCTCCCATTATTATAATCTTATCAATCCTTTAGCATCATGACAATGCACGGCCAGGGTAAACTACCCCCCTCACTTGTCCCCGAGGGAAAATGCTGAAATTTTTTATTTGCCACATATGACAAAATTTGCAAATTTTGAACTCATATTTGCAATCAGAGGCCCTGAATGAGTTTACGAGACATGTAGAAGATTAATTAACCCCTAAAGGACCAAGGCCTTTTTTCTGCCAGAAAACACTTAAAAACTGCCATACCTATAACAAGGAGTACAAAAATTTGAAAAATTGTTTTTATTCATATCTAACCGTAGGATCTTACACCAAACTAGTATGAGAGTGTGTGGAAAAAATTTCAGAGTTTTTGACCGCTCAGATTGCAAGATATCTGTGTTTAAAGTGGTAAAAACAAGTTTTTCAGCACATTGCGGGACTAGATTTTTTGACTTTGAACATTTTTACTTAAAGTTTTTGCACTACAGAGTTTTGAGCTTTAAATCTTTATAGTGGAGAATTGAGTTGAGAGTCTAGGTAAACAAAAAAGAAAATTTAAAATTAATTATCATTCTTAAAAAAATTGTTAAGTAGAAGTAGATATGAGATAGAAGAAAAATATAAAATATTCATATATTTTAGATGGAATTAAAATGCACTAATCCCAATGGTGAGATTTTTTAGCAAGTAAATCAGACCATGCAAAAAAAAAATTTGAAAAATTTGAAAAATTACATTCAAAAATGAATCCTACAAGTTATTTTTTTCAAGAAGATGCTCTAATTGCCCGAAAAACAAGAATGTCCATAACTTTCTCATAACATATCCAAATGAAATGAATAAAAGCTTTCCAGATAGACAAAAATATAATCTATGAGAAAAAATAATATCGAAATTGAAATTAAAAATTTTGTCCATTTTTTTTGGGGCTGCCCACGCTGCCCGCCATCCCCTCATTTGAGCTTTTGGTCATAACTATTGTTCCCCGGCACCGATTTTGAAAAAATTATATTCCCACGAAGTTAATCAACTTTTCTATCTCCAAAAAAAAATTCAGAAATTTAGGAGAAAATTTCAGCCCGTAGGTACCTGCCCGAAAACGCATTTGTCCCCCGAAGGGACAATGGTCCTTTAGGGGTTAATTAAACACAAAATAGGGGATATTTTATTTTACATTCCTCCTTGGAATGACCCGAGGAGGACAAGCGAGCAGGGCGGGTTCACCTCAGCCCAATGCACTTGGAGAGGGGACACATCATCATGTGTTTTAGCATGGGTCTTAGTTACCCACACTCTACCAATTCAGTCCCAACAAAACTTCAAAAAATCACAACAAATTCATTTCTTGTCAAGTTCATTTCTTGATTCTACTTGCAAATGGCTTGTCTCCAACTTTCCAATCTCTGAAAAATATGTGAATCGCATTTTTTTTTAATGCAGTGGATTCCCATTTGTTCAAAATATAAAAAAATTGTGAGTTTTTTTTAGTTTTTTTTCGACACAAATAAAGGAGGTCCTTTACTACAAGACAACATTTGTGAGTTGACAAATAGCTTCTCCAAGGTACCTAGATAGCAAATCTGGGTGGTTATAGGCTGATCTACCTGAATTGGCAGGCTGAGGTTCTGAACTAATTTGTGGCATAAAGCTGAGTTCAGATGAAGGCTACATCCCCCCCTGCAAAAAGCCCAGGCACAAATTAAAGTGCCACTAGTACTAAGCCCGCATTCCTATGTTTTCCCATAGTCAACAAAATATGTTATAAAAGTCCATTTGATCATAACACTGGCTTGTGTACCAAATCAACAATGGGATTTTATGAAAATTGTGTAAAACCTAATTTGAAAGCCCAACCTTGGAGGGGGGAAGTGAAGCTCATGACAATTCATAACATTGATTTGGAACATTATAAGGTGGGTACCCCAAAACTACTATGTGCGTAGGTAGTTTGTATTATTATTAGACTGGTCAAATATTCAGTGATTTTTTTGTTGGCATGTGAAAGGAGGTTTTTGGAACACAACATTTGGATATCCAATGCAAAAGTTATGAAGGATTAAAGTGTGTTGGGTAGAGGTTTTGAAATCATTTCTTTCACATAGGTACATATTGATTTTGGAGATGTACATATAGTTATAATGATAAGGTGGTCTGGGGTTAGTGGCACGTTTGAGGGGGGACACTTTACATTACTTTGAACAAATCACAAGGTGGGTACTTCCAAAAACCACCACTTTTTGTTACTATATCTAGTTTCTATTACTACACTGGTCAAATTTTCATTGATTTTCTTGTTGGTAAGTGAAAGGAGGTTCCAACGCACCAAAGAATGCTACAATTAAATACCATATGCAAAAAGTCATACAAGATCAAAGCGTCACATTTTTTGGTAGAGGTTTTGAAATCGTTTCTTCTACATAGGTACATATTGATTTTAGAGATGCACACATAGTGATGATGATGGTTTGGAGTTCAGTGGTGCATTTGTGTGTATCCACCTTCCATTTGCTTTGGAACAAATCATACAATCCAATCGAGCGGTAGTCCCCTCGAAAGATTGAAGACACGTGGAAAGTCCAATTGTAACCCTTAAAGAATGGGTTGGTGACCATGAAAATCATCCTCATTGGGTAATATGTGAATCATCTACTTAGAAAAAAAAATCCAAGAACACTCATTTGAGGTCAAACTACTACAGTAGTGAGTGTCCAAGACCGTCCCTTTCCACACAAAATTTTAAGGACAAACATTTACACTTTTGTCTTATATAGAAATATTATGTGACATCCCTCAGAGAGAAAAAGAACCCGTCTGCTGCTCCATCATTTGAGGGTTGAAAGTGTGCAACTGATATTTGAATGACATGTATTTTAAATTAGTGTCCGTGTGTCCATATAGACAAAAACAAACTTTTTTTCTTTTGAGTACATGTTGAAAAAGGGCTAACTCCAGGCACTCTGACTTTCTCTCTCTACCTGATGTCTGCCACTGCAGTAAGTTCCTGAATTTGGACTCTAGTGTTTGTCATGGAGTCCATCAAGTCTCTCGACTGTAGATTTTGAGTGATCATGTGAAACTCAAAAATATTTTCTTGTTGGGATACCACGTATGGGCGTGGGATTTCACTAATATTTGTACTTTGTGTATCAATTATGAATTTTCTATGACTTGGAACGTATCCTGAAATTCATTAATCTAGTTAAATATACCCTAAAGGACAACAAGGCCTCTAAGTGGCTTATACAACACGGTTTTTTGTACCTTCCGGCCCTTTAGGCTACGTTAAATAACCTAAAGTATTTGAGTTGGGGTGTTTTTGAAGAATCTTTCTAAGCATTAACTAAAAGGTGTGTACACTTGAAATTGCACCTCACCTAGAACCACCCTCATTACTTTGAGTACATCTCCTAAGATTAATATATGCGTATGTTGAAGCATTAGGTGGGATTTAGGGGTCTTGGAGGGTTGCAAGTTCCCAAGCTGCGGGGAACTTTTGCCACGTCAGATTGGAAAGAGGAAAAAAATTATTATTTTTCAACTTTTTATTTTATTTTATTTATTTTAAGTTTAAATTCTGATAGTGAGACGTTCTTTCACTACAGGGGAACAAACAAGGGGGAACATGCCTAGAACGGATCTCCCCTTGCCCCAAATCACATCTAATGAAATGGTTTTAGAATGTCTACCGAAAAAAAATTTGACCAAGGTTCTTGACTTTTGCATATAGTGTCTAAATGTCGTGTTCTTGGGTGCATTGAATTGGAACCTCCTTTCACTTGCCAACAAGAAAATATGAAAACTTTACCAGTTTAATAATAATAACTAGGCACAGTAGCAAAAAATGGCCTTTGGGAGGGAAATCTACCTTAATTTAGATTCTGAGAGGGTGTATATATCTCTAAACAAGTTTTATTTTGTTTTTCTTAGAGGAAATGAAGAAGTTACATCTAGTTTGCTTTTATATGTATTTTTCTAACTCTTATTGAATTAGTTATTAATTTTTGAAGTTGGAATTGGGGAATTCTCTATAAGCATCATACATCTTGGAATGTTCACTTTGGATACATTGTAAATTTCAATACGTATGCGTGAGTTAGAGGATGCTTTAAGAAAGAAAAATTGCTTGCACTTTTATTCTCAAAGAGAGACAAAATGAACCACCAAAATATTCCCCCGATTAAATTTTCACTCAAATTAAAAACCTTTCCTTTGAAAATCTTTCATATTACCCTTTAAGTGCTTTAGGAACCATAAAATATTCACTACTATTCAAAACCTTGGAAGTGAAACTCAATACTGTAGTGAAAAGATCTAATTAGAACATTTTTGTTATCATTGGATAGATATTTGAGTCTATTTTCACTCCGACTCAATACACATGCTCAAAGGAACAACTAAAAGGTTTACATTTTCTTACCACTAGAGGAGATTTCAAGTTGCACGAGGGTTGCGAGTTCCCAGCTTGTTCCCAACGCAAGAACTGCGCTCCTACAGCGCAGTGACGTGGCATGGAGACTGCCATGTCATTTTTTGAAAAAAAATTGAAATGATTTTTTTTTCAATTTTTTTTGCATTTTGAGAAGTAAATTTTTTTTATAAAAAAAAGGTGATGTAGCAAAGCTCAGGTTCGCAGGAACTGCTGGGAACTAGGTGCCGGGAGGTGCTTAAAACGACCCTCTAAGACTCCAGAATCCCCTCTAATGATACACCACAATTTTTCTTTCTTACTAGATTATTTATAATCTAAGGATAAAAATAACCTTTAGTATTTACCTCACAAACCAAACTTTTTAGATTTGGATTTCTAAATCACATTTGTATTATTGAATTCAAAGTTTTCATCATATAATATTAATTTTTGGATTGATTGGCTATAATTATGTGATTTTGATATACTAAAAGATGTGATGTTTTTCTCATTAGAATCATAGAATATTTGAGTTTATCTATTACAATAATATAGTCAAACATTTCTATAAAATTGATATAGTAAATGCATGTAACTTTTGATATGCCTTAAATTCATTATTTTAGCCAATTGTAAGTTTCAAAAGCAATTATTATCTTTTTCATTTTATTTTTGTAGGATTCCTTTGAAAAATTGTAATAAAAAATAGAATGTATATATTTTGAAAATCCATCCTTACAAATTCTATGTCTAAAATATTCTTTACAATCATCATTTTGAATTTGAGCTCAAAAAATCCATGAAATCTATACACAATTGTGTGTTTTGCTCAAATAGTGCAATTACCATAGTTTCAATAATGTTAGATTACAAGTATATAGTATAAGGGGGGTTAAAATCTTGAATCCTAACATTAAATATTTTGCAATCTCTTTTAGATTATTTTCTTCCATACCTGTAAATTTCACTTTTAATAAAAATAAATTATTGTATAACAACTTAAATATAAAAAGTTTCCAAGCGGTCCAATCTATTCACCATTATTGTAAAACACATTTTGCTTCAATTATTCAGTCAAATTGAGGATAAATTAGTGCATTGGTGAGGTAGGAATGGGATTCACATTCATATAAACACTCCAAGTGAACAACTAAAATTCTGGCTCTACAATGATTTGTTTGAAAATTAACAAATGTAAAAATATTACTTTGTAGCCACACAAAAGACATTGAAACTCTTACATTGTTGCTTTTAAGGTAGGATGCTCTAACAGTGTCCGTGTTCTAAAAGCGATTGTGCTCTAAAAGTAACCTCTAACACAGAGGTACATTTTTCTTTCTTCAATGTACCAATAGTGTACATTTTAAAAGATGGTCGCTTTTAGTGACTATTGCATTTCAAGTTCAAAATTTCATAATTGTTTCCTCAAAGGTCCCCAAAATATGAAATGACTTGGGTTAGAAGTCAATTCCATTTTTCTTCGTATGAAAATTTATTAAAAATTGCTTTAAAGAGTTTAGCTTCCTCTAAATGCAATCATCTCTTAAAATGTCCCTATAAGAGCAGACTCCCTTAGGTGTTGCTACCTCAAAGGTATGTTCCCACGTACCGTTGCAAATTCTATGTGTTTAAAGATAAGTAGGAAATAATAATTTTTTAAGGGAGTTTAGGTTTAGAATTGTTGTACTTGTTTCTTAGTTGTATACAATTCTCACATGGCTTGTACTTACCACCAACTTTGTGTTGTAGGAGGTGTCGATGTTTGTGGTTCTCTAAGTTATTGCGTGTGTGTGCGGCATTCTCAATCGTTTGAGTGATTTTTGCAAGAGTTTTTCTTTTTTTCTTTTCTCTCTGAAGTTTTGTCACTGGTCAATGGCAATTCTTTGTTGAGGTTGTGACTGGTGTTTTTGAGTTTCTGGTTTTCTTTTGTTTGTTTAGCTGTGATTAGGATGCAATCTCTAAGCGAGGTTGTGTAGTTGTGGACATGCAATGGTTTGAGATTTGGTTTCTAGACTCAGGTGTAAGTAAGGTAGTCTGCTCTTTAAAGCCACCATTTAAGAGCTGATTGTCTTTTCGGGGGAAGATAAATTCCTTAAAATAATTTTCAGAAAATTTTCGTAGGAAGATAAATGGAACTAGCATCTAACTCAAGTGGTTTCATATTTTTTGGACCTTTGTGGAATTAGTTACATTTTTTTGAAGTTGAAATGTAGGAGTCACTAATAGCAACCATCTCCTTAAATGTACAGTGTTAGTACATAGAAGAAAGCAAAATGCAATGGTTTGAGATTTGGTTTCTAGACTCAGATGTAAATACAAGCCACAAGCAAAGCTTGTTGTCGACAAGGAAAGCCTCTTAACCCCTAAATGCCCAAGCCTTTTCAAGTGTGTTTTGACTATGAAAAAAGAGTATGGGCTTATAGTTATCCCCATTGAAGCAAATTGATTTTTTTTTCAAAATCTAACCGTATGGATGTTTAAAGAGATTTCTTATCAGTATGCACACCAATTTTGAGTGCAAAATTGCGTAAGAGTTGTGAGATATATAACAAGAGAAATGTATGTTTTTTTATTTTTAGTATGCTATTCCTTCCCACAATGTTTCAGAAATTTGCACATAAAAGATTTTTGGAATTGGAGGTGACATGAAGAACTACAAATTGTGTTAGCACACTAAATTCCCTTTCAAAAAATTTAATATCACTTGAGAAGCTATTAAACTCATTACACAATCCACCTTGCAATTGTTGAGATGTAACTTTTTTTATAAGTATAAATCACAAATAACTCCAAATTAACACTTGCTTATTTAGATTTTTAATGGTGAAAATCATGAAAACACTTTACTCTTTCTATTGGGACCTTTTTCAAAGCAAATGGATAAATACAAGTTTTTAGATCTCAAATCAAGTGAAATTGCTCAAAGTTGGAAAATGAAGTGAAATTAGCAAGCTTTACTCTTCCACTAATGGACATATATGACTTTGGAGACCTCTCAACAATCATATATGTACCTTTTTCAGTGAAATGAAAATTTTCAATAGTTAATCCTAAAAATTGTCCCCTACAATTTTTAAAACAGTCAAACAAATTTAATTGCCCATTGCAAAATGAGCCCGAAATTTCAGGTTGACTATATATGGTTGATCAGGCAGTTAGGGGTTAAGTTCTACAACACAACTTGGTTCACCATTAATTGAGTCTCAATTGGCAAGTTCAGCAAGGCTCATGGAGCTTATAGTTATGAGGAAGCTTTGTCATTAAGAAGTTGTGCACTAGTGGATCATTATAGAAGTTGTACAAAAGCAAAGCAACGTATTATACAACAACGATAGTTTTAGCTAATAGGCACAAAGAGAGAACAATACGTAACGCCACACGGATTCAATGAAAATCTTCAAATTCCAAAGATTCGAATGCTACAACAACTGGTGAGTTCTTCCAGATTAAGGTGGATACCCCTAAAACCGCCGCCACTAATTGCTATTGTACCTAATTACTATTGATAGATTGTTCTAATTTTCATATCTACTTATTGGCAAGTGAAAGGAGGTTTGCGACATTTGAATACTATCTACATAGTACAAAAGTTATGAAGGAACAAAGTTTGGTTTTAAATGTGTTTCTTTTACATAGGTACACAATTGATTCTAGAGATGTACTTAGAGTGAAGATGGCAGTTGAGGATCAGTGGTGCATTTCATGGGTGCTCACCGCACTCCAAAAACTACATCACTATTTGCGCTACGATAGACATTTGCTAAACAACGTGTGTGGGAACACCACAAGAAATTCCAATGCAAGAGCAGCCCATGAGAGAGCCCGTAATAAGGCCAGGTGGGAATGGACCATAAAAGACACGCAACACTCGTTCATGTTAACTTAAATTATATCATACCTGGTCCTAGTACTCCTCACTGTTTCGCATTTTTTTCCACTAATATTTCACTCAAAAAATAAAATCCAATAGTTTCCACACTTCCCCAAATATTCAGTCCAAATTTCGGACATTTGATTCAAATGAATCCAGCAAATTTGTTTTTTTTAATGAATTAGAAGTTTTTTTAAGCTTGAAAAAAAGAAGGAATCACTGTAGTCTTTTGTTCCCCTAATAAATGGGTGTATCATACTGTATAAATATTGTGTCCCACTGACTCACCGATTATCCAGGGGAAGAATACCCATTGGAATTGATGAAGGGCAAACAAGTATGAACAATGTTTTTTTTTTCATTTTCCATGAAATAGCAAAGTGGCAATATTAAATGTTATGGTGGTGCTCCAAGTTTCAACATTCATCCACGTATTGGATAGAAAATGTGATACTACGTGTTTATAATTCTATTTTCATTCACAATGTGTCGATTTCATTCAAAATTTTACTAAAAATTTCCTATAGCTTGGTGCTGGCCTAAATTTTTTGGTGCTTTTGAGCACCAAATTGCTAGAAAAAGAACACATTGAGTATGAACAGTGGTTTTTAAAATCATTTTGGAGCTATTTACTCGATACTTGGGTGATACTTGGGTGATACTCATGTGATACTTGGGTGACATTAAATATGAATATTAGGTGATACCTACTTAGGTGAAATTTGGCTAATTGATTTTCTTAAAAACAACAATAATTTGACTATTTTGAATCCTCCAAATGAAAATATCATGCACAAAAAATAGTCATCATTCTTTAGTTGTAGTCAATTGGAGAAAAATCATGTATAAAAAAAACATTTAATATTAACCTAAACTTATTGTAGATGGGTAATTAATTCATTGGTTTTGACAATAAACACTCTCTATTTTATCCTTTCTTGGTCCCATTTTGGAGTTGGAAAACCTTGACAATGGAAATTTTCACATTGAAGCCCTGAAAGCATAAGATTTAAAATAAATAAAAAATTAGAAATGAGTTTTAATTGATACTCTTTGGCTATTCATTTGTAGTTTTATTTAATATATAGAATTTTCTAAAATATTGATTTGCAATTTAGAAAAATGCATTTACAACCACATAATGTTGATTTTCTAATTTCAAAACGACTTAATAAAAAAACAACATGCACTACAATGTTGGACATTGGTAATATAAACTTGAATAGATTTTCAAATTTTGTGAGCATCATTTGCATTTGATATGAATGGGTTCCCTTTCTATTTTAAAATTCATGATAATTTCAATTTTTTTCCAAAAGAATGTGAAATTTTTACAATTTTTTGCAATTTTCCATTGAAGGAATATTTATCCTTTAACAATAACAACAACAAAATGGTATTAATTTACCTTCACGGCCCCCCCCCCCCCCAAACAAAACAAAACAAAACAAAATACACCCAAATACGACGAAAATACATATACCGGAAATACGGAATCTGTCTGTAGATACGCGGGGAGGCCGTAGAATTTCCGACAGCCCAGTCGACTACGATACCACCGCCCGATCCGACATTTGGGCGGCTACGATTCGCCAGCCGTCCCTACTCTTGGCTTCACAGACACTGAACCTAGTGTCGGAGACTCTGGGTGTGTGGGGAGGAGGCTTCCCGGAAGTCTCCGACTCCAAGACCCCACCAGGCCACCACCTCCCTGGTCTTGATCAGGCTTAGCTTTGACTCTACAACCGCGGAGCTCAAGTACCGAGGCAAAGCAAAAAACCCGGCATCTTTTCCCATTCACCTCGAGCTGCCATCTCGAATCCCACACAACACTGTAGATTCTCTCCTCCTCGATTTCGTTCACAAGCATTCTCAGTGTTTTTTGGAAAAAACTAGAAGGAAAACAAGCAGGAGGAGGAGGAGGAGGAGAAGAAGAAGCTGTAGAAGTAGAGTGAGGAGTAGAAGTAGACGCAGAAGAATTCTTTGAAAGGAGAGACAGAGAGAGAGAGACAGGGAGAGAGAGAGGGAGTGAAAATTGCGTCGCACGCCATCACATTCACAAGTTCACACTCACACGCACACTGTCTGTGCCGGTGGATGTCGTGTTAGCCAAGGATTTAAGCGGAATCGCGCCCTCGGATTTTAGGTTCTAGTGAAGTAGTACATTCGAGGTTTGCTTTCGTTTTAGATTGATTGCTTGATTGATTGGTTGATTGATTGGGAGTGAGCAAGGGAGTGGTGGTGTGATGGTGTTAGGCTTCGTGTAGGGGTACGTGATTTTCTTGGGCTTCCTGGAGGAGTGAGGGGAGATTGTGTGTGCAATGATGGTGGTGATGGCCGTGTTTCGCGGTGGTGGTGTGGACTGGGGTCAGTTGCGTCTCATTCCCGCAACGTGTTAGTTTTTGGCGTATTTTTTTGTACTTTTGTGTCTGTTTGTTTTTCTGTTGTGTTTGTCTTCTTGGGAGACAGGAGAGGGAATCTTAAGGCAGAGAGTATATAGGAATTCATCGGTGTGTCTGTTTTCCGACTCTCGAGATACGAGGTTTTGTGTTCATTTGTGCCCGGATTTTGAGGTATCTTGTCAGTCAAGTCGAGTGCGCGTGGTGTGATTGTAGCGGTAACGATTGCCAAGGTTTACGTCCTACAAGGCACACAACACGAATACTTAAGCGCTTTGGAAATTCTCCTTCTCTTCCATTTCTTGAATCCAAGAATCTCCATGTCGTTGCGAGGAAATCCCGAACCTTAATCTCGTCGATCTTGCCACTTGCTCGATGAGGCCGCCATAGGCATTTTCCTGGCGTTCGCCACTCCTGCCATGACGTAGCAGTTTGTTAGTGAAGTAACAATTTGTTAGTACAGTTGTGTGGAGCTACAGAGGGGTAACAAAGCGCAAGACCGATTTTCTTGATGCCAAGGTTAGCTGGAATGTCGCTGTGAGTTTGGGAATGGTGTGGTTTTGAGACGATAGTGGAGTCTCTTGCAGCTTTCTGTGAGAGTCTACAAGGAACAAGAGGATATCAAGGGCCATGGAGGGGGCAGTGGAGAGAGGAGAGCGGGAAGTGATGGACCACTTTCTGTTCATGCTGCATGTGTTGCCAGTACTGGTCGTCACTTTGCTGACTCCCTTTCTCGGCTTCAGCCTCAGCTTGCTCTTGCAGGGACTCGTCCTCAGCTATATTTTCTGGGTGAGACTCTTTCTTTGCTTGGGCTATTGCAAAACCTCAACATTCGCATGAATGAAGTTCTTGGCTATCACTGGGTTATAAGTAAGAATGGCTTGATGGTGAGCATGTTTTTTTGCTTGGACAAGTGCAAGGCATCAACATTTGCATGACTTTTAATGCACTGGATGTTGATTTCTGGCAATGAAGGAGCTTGAGATCTTGACAGACTTGGAAAGAATGACTTCCATTTCGCTTTTATTAGTTCCTTGGCTATCACTGGGGTATAAGAAAGCATGGCTTGATTGGTATGGGGCCTGCGCGCTAGCTGTTTTGATTTACGTTTCCTGGGTATATGTGGTTGCAGATTCAGAAGGGGTATTCGGAGAGAGAGAGGCTGCAAATTCAATTGGAAGAGAGGAAGAAAATTAACGCAAAAAAGGTATGCTCTTCTGCTTTGGGTCAAATTGGATCTCCTCTTTAATAAACACTGATCGGGAAACTGTTATGTCTTATAAGTGAGGGCCAAAATTAGTGTCATTACAAAAGTTTATTGTTGTGGAAATAGTGCAATACAGCAATATTTCAGCCTGCACTAATTTACAGTATTGTGACTTTGGTAAATTAGTCTCACACTCAGTGTAGCTGCAGGCTAGAACAACGAATGTCGCTCTTTGAATCACTAAATTCCGATATGTAAGGTAGAGGATGCTATTAGCGCCACTTTATGCATTTTGCGTATGTAGTCCGAGTGTGATTTTTGGGAGATCGCTGCAAGATCCAGATCTATTGAGATTCATTTATTTATCACTATGCGCGAATCAGTGGCCACAGACGTTTAGCCAAGTCATGCTTATTGAAGCCCAACTGAGTGTAGTGGAAGAGGTGAGTTGGTGTTGGTAACAAGTGTCAATATATTGGACGGGATCAGTTCCCTAGCAATTTGAGTATCGTCTACCTTACGTATGTTTTGGAGAAATTTTGAGCAATTGGAATCTGTTATTCTTCTTCTCATGCAGGCCATGACCGAAGGTGAAACATTGAGGTGGATGAACGAGGGCTTGAAGGTGATGTGGCCGATCAGCATGGAGAAATTTGCGTCTAAGCATTTCTTCATACCCATGGCGCCGTGGTTTTTGAAGAGGTTCAAGCCCACGTATGTGGTGCGTTTGCATTGATATCCTGGCCTTCTTGCTGCTCTACGTTGAAGTGCACAGAAGCCTTTTTTTCTGCTTTATTATCCCATTACACCTATCTATTGCTTTTGAACACGGTAATTAAAGCTATAGAGGGTAGACAATCGTCCACCTCGTTTCCAATATCTTCGATGATCATTTTTGTGCAAGAACTGCCAAGATGATCATTTTTGTACAATCGTCCATCTTCAATTGTACTTTTCAAAAGTCACATGCACTTGTTAACCCTTGAGTGCTCCAAAGTCCCATATTCTGGATGGTGAAGAGAGTGCTTCAGGACAATGTTTTGTCCAAATACTTTCTTATGCATCCAAAATAATGCTTGAATATTTAAAAACAACCAATTTGATGAAATTGAGGCAAGTAACGTAATTGTGCAATGACATATGCAAAACTGTACATAATTTCAAAAAAGATTTGGGCGTTAAGGGTTTAATGAATTTGTATTGGACACTTCATAGACACTGACGAGAAGATTGTGGTTTTGCAGAAGGAAGTGACGCTACAGTCTCTCCATTTAGGAAGCACTCCACCCCATTTCAGTCTGATACGTGCCCTGCCATCTCCCCAAGATGGTGACGATGTGGTAGCTATGATCTCCTGATGCTGTTAATACCGACTTTCGTCGCTTCATGTTTTTCTTTTTCAGTTCTTATGTCTGTTGCAATGCACATGTCGATGTGAAAAGAGGACATGACGTGAATACGTATCCCTTTCTTCTTTGCAGGTTTTTGAGGCAAATATGGAGTTTTCGTCTGGGAAGGACATGAACGCGGAGATGACAGTCCAAATGAGGGGAATGAAGATCACCTTTTACATTTCAAGACTGTACATCAAGGGCATGGTGTGTACCAGAATTTTTTTAATGCAGCCTCTCCTCAATTTTTGTGTTGAAGGTTCTAGAGTCTTATTGTGTTTTTGACTGCGGCAAAGTTTAATCATTTTTGTTAACTCGTAGTTGCCCAAGTGTCCACTGTCATATCTGTGACAGTTGAAATAAAGCATTCAGGACGTGTTCAGGAAGGAAACCATTAGAAAGAAGTCACACCCTACATTTTTGAATGATATAAATATGTTTTGAGAGTTACTATTATCGACTATTAGCTTCCAAAGTGCACTTTCTATTCTTACCGTGGGCACTTCGGAGTTATGACACTGTTGCTCTGAGGATTTACAAATATTAGATGCGTTTCTTCCCTGTGTTCAATTCCTATGTTAAACAGCTGTTGGCCCTTAATATTGAGATTATAAACGCAATCAATACTCACATCCCTCAATGTATGTTGTTTCAGGTCAAGTTTTCAGTGAAGTTTGTGAAAGGATGGCCAGTTATAGGGCGAGTTCGCTTCAGCTTTGCACATACACCCATTGTCGACATGACTGCACGACCCTGGTATGGTCCCGACATGAGGTTCATCCCAGGAGCTGCCAACTGGCTGGTATTATACCTGCTCTGCCTCCCCAGCTTTTGAAATAATATCTGCCTGGTTATATCGCATCCTTTTCTACATTTCCAAGTAGTTTGCCCTAAATCTACTCATTTGTTTAGTCAATTAGGACCTGTCCACGATTGAGACTCTTCTAGTCTAAAATATTGGGTGGTCTGATGATTCAGGAGGAAACATTGGGCACAGCGCTTGAGCAATCAGTCGTTGAGGTAACTCTATCAGTTCTGTTGATTTCAGTTGATTCTTATGCTGGGGGGGTCACGGAGAGTACTGGAAACTATGTAAGTCCGAATATAAGGGGTCACTTAATGATTTTCAAGTAAAACTTAGGGTTTCTTTATTTCTAGTGAAGACTCATTTTTATTTCAAAAGCATATTTATTGTAGTGTAAAATATGCTCCAAAAATTCAATTATAAACAGTATTGGGTCTACCAAATATGTAGATATTAGAAAACTAGATAATAAAGGTTACCCAAACCCCTCTTCATATTAGTTAATATCCCCCAAACAGTACCCTGTTTGACTCAGGGAATATTGGTTCTAAACAATGAGTGTCTGCACCAAGCTTGTATGCAGCTTGATCAACACTTAAATTACCAGAGTGTTTGCAGTTTGCTGTTTTCACTCAATGGAGCGTGTCTGAAGTGTTGAAGTTGTAGAGGTCACATTGTGAGTGAAGTGTTTTGGTATTTGTGCAGCCATACTTGCTGGCCATCGATTTTGAGAAGCTTGTGAGCAACATGATGTTCTCTGACCTGATGCCTCGACAAGGTAGAGTAGATCATAACTCTTCAACCTCCTCCTTGCAAGAGTAATTGCTACGAAAAAGTTTTTTGTTTGCGCTTCCCAATGAAATTCGTTTAAGGTTAATAACAACAGAATATGGTAATTGTGTTCCAGGCTTGCAAGAATTTTTTAGTGTGGAACCCAAGTCTGGTTTTTCACAAACAGTGCTGGTGGAGATTTTGGAGGCTGGTGACCTGAAGCCTCCAAATGGTGCAGGTAAAGTTGTAACCTATTTTCAGTCCTGTTTCTGTTCCACTTAATCCATCTTTGTAGAATTGCATCATGGTACTTGACGTTAACAAATTGCTTCTATTTGTCAATTCGTGGCCGTTGTGAGCACGATACAAAATATTCTCGTTTTATTGCAAAGTCTTGAATTCCGTTTTATTATGATATTTGCAGGTTTGCCTGATCCCTTTGTAGAAGTGACACTGGGGACACACAAACGGAGAACAAAGAGTCGAACAAAGACGCTCAATCCAAATTGGGATGATGAGGTGCAGCGTATTCCCATCGTGAACTGGGCGTTACCAAACCTGCTCACCTTGCAAGTGATCTCCAAGAGAAGTCTGAAGATCCAACGTCAGCTTGGGTATGCTTCTCTACCCCCATGCAAAGGTCCTGGGCATCGTTTGTCTTTATAGCATTTTCCACTCCTCGGTAGTCAGATGAAGATGCTCAATCCAGTCTTAGGAAACGAGATCTGTCTTCTCACCAATGGCCAGTGGCTTCATTTGAATATCCTCATATGGCTGGTGATTCCATTCATGCAGCACACGTCATGTCAGTTCATTTTTGAGGCGATAGTCCTCGTGATCCATATTTGGTGCTTATTATAAATCCCTTTGAGTTTAAAGCAAGGGTTTTTGTGTGTGCGCAGGATATGCAGCATACCAGTCAACGATTACCGGAATGGGGAGCGCCATGTGAAGAAATTAAAGCTTGAGAATGATCGCCATGTTTCAACGGGTTGGATACGGGTTGCCATAACAGTGGAAAACTCTCAGGATGTGGAGGAGCCAGCCGCAAGCATCGGATCTCAGGTATTAAATTTAACGGTCAATCTACGTTTGTCTGGACAAGACATTTCAACCATTTTTTATGAAGTCTAGCAATTTGATTTGTCAAAACTTGGTCCCACTCTTGTTTATATTCTACTTTTCTACATGTTTGGTTTCAAGCGTGCGAATTGATTTTGTCTCTGTTGATTGCAGCCAACAACTCGAGACCTTGAAAGCATTTCACTACCTCTATCTGCCGCCGCCACTACAATAAGTGCTCCTCTAATCCATACTCGGAGTACTTCAACTGAAGATGTCGCTGCGCCTCTTGAAGCAAGCGAAGAGGGTGGGAGCACTGAGATCATAAAGATGCCCTACGGTACGGATGGTGCCTTCTCAATAGAATTTCCAGGAGACGGGGATTCTTTATATTTTTCTGACCCCCCAACCACCAGTACACGGAAGCCAAAAAACGAAAAGGCCGCATTTGAATCCAAAGATAGGGATGCCAAAGTGAAGCGATCTATGATGAGCATCCTTAGACTTAAGAAACGAAGCACGAGTAAAGTCTCCCAGGAAATCTCGCCACCTGAGAGAGAGATGACTTTGAGTGAGCATTCAGGATATTCCAGCAGCTTGGATCGCTCCACAGAGCTCAAAATTTACCATGGATCCTTGAATTTGAATTTGTTGTCCCCTGAGAGACCTTCTAGAGAGCCTCATAGGAACATCCGTCAGAAGCTGGAAACCGTCCTTAGCGAGAATCGAGAAGCGACGAAGACCCCTGACCATGGGCACAATAACATTAATTTGACCGAATTACAACCTCATCAGGAGGTTAAGGTTTCGAGTCCCTCCAGGGAGCTGATTTTCAGTGCACAAAGGGGACAAGAACCCGAGAAGCAGAACTCCAAGAATTCATGGTGGAAGAGCTTGACTAAACGGCCAAAGCGACGAACTACTCGAGGTAGTAGCAAACCGAATACCGTCTCGGAACATGACCCACCTGAGGATGAATCATATGACCCGAGCGACACCTCCGCGTCGCAATCCTTCAGGAAAGAGCCACAGGACATAGTCAAGGAATTACTCCTTCACCCAGAGGACAATGTTACTACCACTGACAATGGCCACAACATTCTTACTTGTGGTCGCAGCAAGTCATGCCGACAAGACTCTCATAGTAAGAAGGTTGTCTCTAAAGGAGTCTTGTCGCAGTCGATGCGGTTGGACCCCTCTCCTTCACTTCTCAAGACCATCCATGAGAAGCAAGGCCTTGACAGACCACAACATTGAGGTATGTATGTTGTTGTACTATCAAGGGTTTGCACCTTCTGGCATAGTTAGTAAAACTCTCCCAAACAGACTCTTTATTCACCTTGGTCTTTGGGCCAATGTTACTCCTCTTCTGTTGTAACATAAGCATTTAAATCTTCACTGCTCAACTGCTCAATCTGGCTATCATATTATCAAGTAAAGCACTACAGAAGAAGAAAAGAGGTTCAAATTATCGAGGAGCTTTAGTTGGTGGTAGGATTCTCCTGAAGCCATTGTTACAATATCATTTGCTAACTCACTGTAAAGTTACTTGAGGCTCATTGTTTACAGTATTATTCCAGGGTTTATCCCTCCAGAACTTGAGCTGATCTCTTCCATCTGTAACAAATTTATTTTTATTATTCAACTGCCATTGCAGTTTGATTTCATGTGCCGTGAAGTCTGCTGTTTGTTTTTGTGTCTACATGTTTTTGTGTAATGTTGTCTCGGATTGGCATAGCATAATAGAGATTTCCTTTAACCCTGTAGCGTTGCTGCGGACCCTAAGTGTTTGATGCATGACAAAGAATCCTTCTATGTAGAAATGTATGTTCATCCTTGGAATTTTGTGTAAAAAGGGAAGGTCTTGCATAGTAGTTTGACCTCCAATGAATACTCTTGGTGTTTTTTTAACCCTTAAACGTCGAGGAGGACGTTTGGCATCCCATGGATGACAAGGGAATCCTTGTAGTAGGACATAAGTGCAACTATTCATCTTTGAAATTTTGTTGTGAAAAGGGGAGATCTTCTACAGTAGTTTGACTTTTAGTGAGTGTTTTTACTATTTCTAAAGCCCATGATTCACACGATAATGGAAAGGGATGATTTCCAAGGTCACCCCTTTGTCTTTAAGGGTTAAGCTAACATTGTGTTTTCCTTTTGACTTCCAATAAGTAAGTCTAATTTATAATCAATGGAATACACCCATCCATTCTTAATTAATTGCATCCCTACAAGAAAAATGGGTAATAAGACCCTATTTACAAACAGCATGGGGTAAACAACAAAGAATCTAAAATAGAAGGCAAATTGCCCCCAGTGAGATCACTTTGCTAGGCTGTGTGAAAAATGAGGCTTGGAGAGCTACTAGTATGGCTTTTTTTTGGCTTTTTGGTGCTAGATTGCACTAGAAAAAATAATCTGGTTTAAATATGGCAGAAAAACGCCTAGAAAAATTGGATGAAATTGTTAAAAAAATTCAAAAACACACACTCTTGGATGAAATCACTAGATTGTGAATGAAAACCAAATTATAAACATGTGATATGTGTTAATTTGATATTTTCTATCCAACATGTGGATGAATGTTGAAATTTGGAGCACCACTATAACATTTTATGTTGCCACTTTAGCACTTCTTAGAAAATGAAAAAAAAAAAACTGGCTCCTACTGAGGAGTCCTGTCAATCATCAAAGCAAATACACCGTTCCTCATCGACCTTTGTAGAGACCTACTCCTAGCACCTTCTTGACGAAAGGGGGAGTCTAAGTTGAAGCCTTCTAATCACATCCCACTCCACACATCCATAGTCGATGATCTCCATCCAGAAGCATTTGATGAGACATGAAGGTTTGAAGTTGATCATGAGTACCAAGTACTATATTACATGTCTAAATCTAATACATTGTTCATCTCTAATAGATTTAAGAAGTACATTCAAATTCTAGCTCCTAATTATTTCTAATAAATTCTATAAAAGTATCTATTATATTATCCACTAATCTTAATAGATGATGCGTGGATGCTATTTGCACTTCCAATAATATTTTATCCAAATAAATGTAAACCAAACCTATATGGTTTCTACAAACTCCCCAAAGGAACTACATATCCTTACTACTTGTTTGCAAACTCAATCCCTACAAATTCTTAACTATAATAAACAACTTCAATCTATGAATGAGAACCTAGGGTCAAACCTATTTCCAAAATTTGAAAACTTCTATTGCCAAAACTATGCAATCCAAGAGAATCTGGATTCAATTTTTTGACGTTCAAGAAGACACAATGCAATGCTCCCCAAACTCATCCAATTAGTCTCGAAATATTCAAACTCCGGCACTAATTAACTTAAATCAAGTTGAGTTAAGTACCGTAAACCCAAAACCCTAAAAAAAGAAAAGAAAGAAAAAACAAACAAAACAAACCCTAATTAAGCTCAGTAACCAATCCATTTTCGAGTTTTTCGTTCTGAAGAACGGAGAATGCGTTCGCTGCTGCAGATTCTTCACGAACGCCTCCGGTTTCGTGTGCGATGGCGTGATGCAAATTCACGCATGTTGCCGGAGGTTGATCGAATTGGCGCCATCCGGCCATTGTTGCAGTGCAAGCGAGGAATTGAATGGCGGAGGTGGGAAGTGGAAGTGTTGCTGAAGAGTATGTCTTCGGAAAGCGGATGCTCGCGGGTGCCATTTCCGGTGGCCTGGCGGATGGGCTCATGTACCCCATGATGACCGTGAAATCGAGACTCCAGGTACAGTTCTCTCAGTGTAATTGCCAATCGTCAGTTGAATGAATTTGCAGGTTGGAACGAAGAAGTTGGGGTTTTAGTTTGGAATTTCGAAATTAGGATTTTGTTTGAAACGATGAACACGCAAATATCTTTGTTTTGTGACCTTCTCTAATTGATATTTAAGAATATCTTGCAC
Organism: Rhytidiadelphus loreus; assembly: GCA_947034895.1. NCBI lineage: Eukaryota > Viridiplantae > Streptophyta > Bryopsida > Hypnales > Hylocomiaceae > Rhytidiadelphus > Rhytidiadelphus loreus. Next base: position 33,838,319 of record OX344761.1, read on the forward strand.
ATTTGCTTCACTCTCGTTGACTGTAGCACTAAGCATTCAGATTGAGTTGAATCTAAGATGTTGAGGTTTAGGTTGGATCGAGGAAATCAGGGTTTTAATTGGAACTGAGAGCCCTCAAGCCTCTGTATTATGACCTTCTCATAATTTACATTCGAGAGTATCTTGCACATTCGCCTCAACCTCGTTGATTGTAGCACACTTGTAATTCATACAAATTAAGTTGAATCTAAGATATTGGAGATTAGTGTTGGTTGGAACGAGGACATCAGGGTTTAGTTGCAGCAAAGAAATTAGGGTACGAAATTGGGGTTTGGGTTGGAGCGCGGAGGTGAGGGTTTTAGTTGCCGCTAAGAAATTAGGATTTTGAAACAGGTACAAGGAAGTGGACGCTGGGGATCGACAGGAGCCTTGTACATGTATGGAGGGCCATTGCATGCCATTCAGACCATCGCGGCCAACGAGGGCTGGCGAACTTTCTACAAGGGCTACGCTACGGTCATGGTGGGAGTTTCTTCGACAGCCTTGTACATGACAACGTACCAAACCATCAAAAGGCTTCTTCCAGGTATTGATTGTCTCTACTCCACTTGAGCCTCATGCTTTCAAATTGGAGCTACCATAAGCGAAAGTGTGAAAGCGCAAGTTTAGGTAAAGTGTGAAAACGTAAAGGCTAGAGTCTAAACGCCTTTGCTGATCAAATATAATCTTGCAAAGCGCCTGCTGCCATGATCGTCATTTGAATTTGGGTTTTAGGATCATCAGTGTGCCTCTGGTAAAGTAAGAATGCCTAATATGTCTTTCATGAGTGATCTGACTTCGTAGTAGAACTTACAGATGCCATGAATCGTTTTTCTAACAAAGGCAAACGAAAACGAGAAGGAATGGAAGTTTGAAATTGTGATTTGTTTATGATAATACACTCGGCTCACACCCTTTGTGTCTGAATATCTCATTGTACACCAACTGCATCTCCAAAATGAAGCTCTAGACGGCCACAGTAGAAATGTGGCCACAACAGGCCTTCTACCTTATTGCATAGAGAATGCTGGGTTATCTTTCTTTGGCTGAATGAACGTGCCACACAAATATCCTTAAAAATGTTTCTTTTTATCCTCTTCATACTTATTTTATTTTATTTTTTCCTGCTGCGCAGGTGGACAGGATAATCATGTGGTACAGTTTGGAAGTGGGATAATTGCCACTTTTGCACAATCAATAGTAGCTGTGCCTGTGGAGGTTATTCGACAACGGCAGATGGTTCAGACTGCCTGTGCAGGCTCTTACGTGGTAGGATCCCAACCCTAAGCTCTTTGGGCTTTGGGGAATTCTGTAGATAGAGTATGAGTCATTAACCTCTAAGATGCCCAAGCTAAAAATTAGAAATCTCACTTTGGAAGTTGATAGTCGACTTGAAACATATTTTGTATTTGTAAAAATGTGGCTTATGATTCCTTCTTTCTTCTGTTACATTTTGTTACCTTCCTTGAAACTCCCTAAATGATTTATCTTAACTCCTATGGATATGAAATCAACCACTTTTTGGGTCAATGGAGAATGTATTCATGGTCAGAACCAATTTTGCAGAGTCTTCTCAAGTTGCTTAACGTGGATGTCAAACTTTAAGATATAATATTCATGATTAAGCGTTAGTTTTCTTGAGAAACTGAGCAACAAAATACTAGTCTGCAAATGGTGTCTAATGCTATTACATTTAGTTTTTAGTTTTTTTTAAAAAGAGATTTCTGGAACAAGATCTGGATCACCTCCTGATTTTCGAGTTGAAGTTGCAATGTGCAGTCACCGGCTTGGTGGTAGGAAAAAGGATACTTATCATCCACAATCAACGACCTCAGCTAATAATTCTTTTTATTAGCAGTGTTTGGAGAGGCCCCTCAACCGTGGATTGGTATGACCCCTAGTGAATTCTAAATCCCTTGAGGAGTTTGACACCCACAATAAGAACGTAGTGGAATTATAATGTCGTATTCCTTGTGTTCAATTCTTGCAGGGTTCCCTTCACACAGCCCAAAGCATCTACCGCCTGGAAGGAGTGCGCGCCTTGTACCGAGGCTTTCTCTTGAACCAAATGCTTTGTGTCCCTTTCAATGCGGTGTTCATGCCACTCTGGGAAGCCAGCAAGCACGCGTGTGCACAGCTCTCGGGAGCCCCATCCATTGAGAAGCTTGAATTTCAATATGAACTCGGGAGCGCATTTTTCCCTTCTGCCATTGCCGCTGCTTTGACAAATCCCATGGTGAGTGTTCCCCTTCTCCCTCTTCTTTTACACTTTAGTCCCGAGGTGCCCAAGCTTAACAAAGAAAGAGTCCACTTCGGAAGCTAATAGTCAATCTCTTATATTAATGCAAATTGTGTCATGATTTCATCCATCACGTTCTCTTCCACACAATTTCCTTTCTTTTGTTCTTACTAAACCCTAATGACATCCAAACATCTTCTCAATGGAACCTGAAACCTTGCAGCTTGATGAAACCTTTTGTGGTGCATTACGCAGGCTCCTATTTCTAGTAAATTTCGAAACATATGTCTACTGTTCAATAATGTAGGGTATGATTTCTACTTTGTGTTGGTGCATTTTGAGAAAGTCTTCGATGTATTGGAATATTGCAGGATGTGATCAAAACTAGAATACAAGTACAAGGGAAGAGCAATGTGATTAGCAAAACCCAGTATTCTGGCGCTTGGCATGCAGCCAATGTGATTTACAGAGATGAAGGAATGACTGCCTTTGCGAGGGGTATGACATCGCGAATGTTGTGGGTTGCACCCTCAGTAATGATCTGTTTCACAACCTATGACCAGCTCATGAAATGGCTCATTCCAAGCTCTTGAACATCCATCTTTGCTCATCAGTGCTCTGATTTATCCTATTAGTGCGAACTAATTTACCAACGTCTGTTTTAAATTAGTGCAGGCTGAAATGTCACTGAATTGTACTGATTTCCGTAGAAAGAATATTTTGTAGTGACACTAATGTAGGGCGCTCTCACTAATAGGATAAATCATTGTGGTGGCATGATGAGAACTTATCATAAGGAAGTCAACGATATAAGTTTTGGCAGAATGCTAAGATTGACTGCTTTGAGATTTAATCCTTTTACAGCAAAACCGATGTTTTAGAGGAAAGGAGAAACGGAGTTTAGTATAAGAATGAAGGTATTTTGATCCCAGTACTTATTTAATGCAATGCTCTATCATTGAATGTCAATATTGAGGTGTCATTTTAATACAAAAGGTGTCCCCAACGGACACATCTGCTGCAAGAAGACTATAAAACAACGTCAACACTGACCACTGTTGCAGAATATGAAAAATCAATTAAAAGATTTGGTGACACTTTCACATTTTTGGTCAATCGTTGAGAGAAAATTAGTTGTTTGCCCTCTACTTCCCATGGTCTTCCCATGGTTTTGCTCAAGATGCTCAAATCACAAACTGCCCCTTCCTAGGGCACCTCAAAATTTCAACTGACCTTGATATACTTCACTCTTATAATTTTTTTAAATGATGCATGTGGTGTTTTGGTGTCTATCTATCTCCAAGTTCGAAAACAAATGAAATGAAAATAGTTTGTCATTTTGTAGTTCTCCTCGATCCAATAATCTTACAAATGATCTATTGTGCCATTCAAAGGATTTTGCATAATATAGAATACCATTGACTTCTTGTGCCTTGCATAATTATCATTCAATTCTTATGCAATCCAATCAAGCATACCATATTTCAATTTCAAAAAAGTAAAACTTCTTTTTTGGTTAATTGTTTCATTTAATATTCATATTTTTACATTATAATTGATTGAAATACATTGGTGATGAATTTTTAAATTCGATTGCATAGATGTGTAGAAAACATCCATATGTACATCTTTCCTTCAGCAAGCATCTCCAAAAAAGCTTAAGAATGCCCTCTATAGAGATTTCAATGTTGAGACCACATTGCCCAAATTTTGCAAAATAGATATATCTTAGATTTTGGATATACAAAAAAGTATTTAAAACATAACCTAAACAAAAATACAAAGAATTTTCTATATTTTCTCATGCCTAGTTGAAAATGAAGAGAAAATTGGACTAACTCATCTTATATAGAAAGATGTGAATTGAAACTTACAACATGAAAAAATACAACAAGAATATTCATTTTTCTCATATATAATTCAAACTTCCTCTTGTGTACAATATGTATACTTATAATCATCAATGCCCCAAATGCTACACCTATATTTGAACCAAAAAGTTTCACAAAGATCTAGTATAATATTGATTGTATAAAATGTAAACAATCAAGCATGAGAGCCTAGAGTTGGTTTTTGGTACACCTATTTACTCTACTTTTAAAATCCATAACTTAATTCATATGGTGTCTAAATAATGCCTAGTGAAAGTACATGGAATCTAATTTCAATGACCAATAAGATTCAATAAAACGATTTATGTTTAAGAATAGTAACTAAGGTCAATTGTAATCATTGATGATTTTAGGTTCACATACTTTAACTCCTAAGGGAGTTTGCATTTATACATTGGATGATGCTTAGTTTTGACTGAGCATTGCGTTTATTGTATTGGACGTATCTTGAGAAGAGGACAAAATTAGTGTAGTTTACAATAGTGGTGCATGTTTAGATTGTTGCTTCATGAAGCTTTTTGAACAAGGTTGATTATAAGTTGAGATTGTGATGAGAGATGGAATTTTGTATATGTGCTAGAAATATAATTTTGAAGGTAGGGTACTTCTTCCTAAATACAATAGATTGCGGTGTGTGAATCAATTTGGTAGAGCACATATGTGCAAACATTTGGAAAAAGGTGAATTTACTTTGACATGCAAGTTGATAATTTGGATGTTGTAAATTGCAAGCATAATTTCTCCTATATTTTGACCAATAATGATAATTTTTTTTGTTTGAAATAGACTCGTGTGTGAATACTCTCAAATTTTTTTACCATTTGTTTGGATCTCTAAAATTTGCAATGTAGCAACAAAGTTGAAATTTCAGCCTCGCCTAAATTGGTCAACCTTCAAATAGCAAGGTCAAAGCTTATGATCTTTGAAAATGCACCAAAATTTAATGTGCTCTATAAACTTTACAAATGAAATTTGAATGACTCAATCTTTGAAATCCTATGGTTGCAAAACTAAAAATATCTTCATTCAATTAGAAAGACCAAAGAAAACATGTCTAACTGAAAAGTTCACTTTTTTGAAGTACAAAAATCCTTTGGAGCTCTTAGGGTTTAAGGTGCACCTTCTAGTTTTTGATTTTGATTTTTTTAAACAAGTGAAATTTTTTATAATCATTGCATGTTCACTATAATATTGTTTATTAATGAGACTCATGTTGTCTGCTGCAAGGCATTCAAGATGACATCTTCAACAATGTTTACATCCCTAAAAATCAATGTAGCGATTGTAAAATACATGTCAGTTTTAGTGTTCATATATACAACCGTTGTCATTGCATGCAACAAGACTGTGCCTCCAATGCTTCTAATGCATGTTCATGCAAATGTTTAGTAATGCAAGTCTTCTTTGTTGTGCCATTTGTCTGTACATTGTTCCAGTACCATTGTTCTTTCTACTTATGCTTTTTTATATGAGCATCTACTTCTCTACATTCTTTGGAATTAGCTATAAAAATCTCCAATATTACTCCAAAAGATGGCCTATAAGTAGGATTGGATTGCCAACACATTCTTAATAGTTCTTGCATCCATCCATCAACATACTCCGAGACCTTGGGCCTTTCTCCTGCTAATACATGATCAAAGTTACCACGTATATAGTCATCAAATGGAAGCCTCCCTATCAACACTTCATAACATAACATCCCAAAATTATAGACATTGGCTTCTTTTGTAAACACTTTGAGCTTGTCACTGATACTATAATCCTTGTATGCTTGCAATATTTCAGGAGCCCTAAAGAACCTTGTTCCAACAACTCCAACAAAACATTCAAAATCTGCCATAGTATATACCCAACCATTTGCAAATTCGGTATAAAACACATTGGATGATTTCACGTCTCAATGGACGATACCATGGGTATGCAACCAATCCATTCCCAAGGCCGCACTAGAAGAAACCTGCGATTTTTGTGACATGACTATAACATGGTAGTCATGTTTGCGTGGACATCAACTGCGTCAACTTTGATATAAAAAAAATGCGTTAGAATTGACAAGGCAAAAAACATGCAAAATTACAAAAAACATGATAAGATTTGAAGAAGATTTAGGAGGATGTCTTTGAAAACATGGTCTTTTAAAATGTTAAGAAGTTGCCATGTGGTTGCCACATGTGCCCTACCTCAGCGATGACGGGGTGGTGAATGCCACATAAGCTACTTTTTCATCCATTCTTTGGATGACATTAGCCATGACATCACTACCATATATCAACTTTGTAGTAGTTGAGAATTTTGACATGTTCATTGTATTGTGTCCAATCTGAAGTCTAAAAAGACATCTTCTGGGACATGCACATGTTTCCTTTCATGTTTACAATTAAATCATTTACATTGTCCCTTATGCTATGGCATGTCTTTTGGAAAATGGATGTCCACAAAGACATCCACATGTTTTTTGGGACATCAACTACAACATCCACATGTTTTCTAAGACATCAATTGAGATAACCAACTACATTCATACACAATAAACCATATTTCTTGCACAATACATAATACATTAAAAATATAACCACTACTAGAAAATCTGAAATTTCTGTCATTTTGGACACGTTGTTTTGGACAAAATCTAATGGAAATCTGTAGAAAACAACAAATTTTTGTTAGATTTTGTCCAAAACAACGCATCCAAAATGACAGAAATTTCAGATTTTCTACTAGTGAACATACATTATACAACATACATCATTTACACAACATACATTATACAACAAGTACAATACACCAAACAAAATACACTATATTTGGAAATTTATTGTGAATATATTGAAATGAAAACACAAGCTTATATAGAAGTGGGGTGGTAGGAAGTATGGCAAACCATATGGGATATGTAGAACGTGTAGTTTGTATTAAAAGTAAAATTTCAAAGATGAACATGAGATGAACACGGCAATGCCTCATTTGGTGTCTATGAAAACATTTGAATGTCTCAATAGACATTGCAAAAATGTCTCTGGAGACATTTGATTTGATGTCCCTAGAAAACAACTCAAAAAACATGTAGACATCTTAATCAATGTCTCAAAAAATAGAATAAAAATTCTCAAATGTTGTAGAAGTATATATAAACTTTTTCATAAATTCTCAAATGTTGTAGAAGTATATATAAACTTTTTCATAAATTCTCAAATGTTGTAGATTTTTAATTACAACATTACAACCATTGGATTTTCATTTTTCAATTCTATAAATAAATTGTTAACAATTTAGTATTTTGAATCATTCCCTACATCTTTCTACTTACTATTTTTTTCCTATATGTTTTACAATTCCAAAAAATCTGAATTTTTTAAAGCATGTAGCCAACTCAACTTGAAGAATGATTCCACAGACTTGCAACCATTTTGGACATTTTTTCATAATGATCTGACCTTGTGAAGTGCATCTGCCCAGATTTTTGCAGGGGCAAAAAAAAGAATTTCGTTACTTCAAACTCTAATATCTTATAATCTATAAGGTAGAAATTTTTGAATTTTTTTGCACATCTTCTCAAACTAGCATACTACAAGATCGTATGGTTGCATGTGTCAAAAAAAGTTTTTTTTTCAGAAATTTGGTACTTATATAAAAAAATGACAGTTTTTGAGCATTTTTGGTGATAACATAGTCAAGGAACTTTAGGGGTTAAGTTATTTCAACCTAACTTTGAATTAGAGTTGAATTTTATTAAAATTTTGATGAAATATTAAGTTTTCATCATAGTTATTGAATTTCATTGGAATTTAAATCACATTCAAAATCAAATTATACCTATTAAAAATTTCAATTTAATAAATTTCAAACTTTGAATTTATACTCTATAAAAAACTCCAAATGATTTTGATAGATTTTGGAAGATTTTAAAATATTCTAATACAATTTGAATTGTGCAATCCCTAAAATATGAACTATTTTCAAATGTCCTATTTTTAGTATTCTTGAAAATTGTTTTTCCTACTTTTTACAAATTAAAATGTCAAAGTACCTATCTTCATGAGATTCTGCACTTTTCCAGTTTTTCCACTCACAATTTTTTTTTATGCTATTACTTCCTAGGGTATCTTTTTTGTAAAGGTGTATACATTGGACATATTTCTCATGTTTCTTTCAAATTGTTTTTCTAATAAAGAAGTATTTCAACAAAAAATTATGAGGACCGTGCAAATGCTACAAAAATAAGTTTTTTTTTCTTGCAATGACCCTTAAGTCTGTCTGTACCTTTGTTCATAGTATGTATCAAACTCCATCTATGTGTACAAAGCAAATGAGAGAAAATGTATTTCTTTTAAGAGATTTTGTATACTTTGAAATTTTTTAAAAGATAGCAAGAGCACATGAAATGGAAGTCATCAATGTCAATTGATAGTGCAAGTATTATACAAAAGTAATTGAACCTAAAATGTACTAAAATTGTGACACTTAATGTATGAAAAAACTTCTAATTTGTCTTACAGAAGAATGTAAAGTTCTAGAGATGCAACTCTTGTATGATATGCAAGGGTCAATGGCATTAGAACGGATTACAAGACAACTTCTATAGAAAAGTATATGAAATTAGATTGATCAAGAAGGTACATGAGGACCAATTAGAAAAAGATGAAATGTAGAAAAAATTGACTTATATATTTAAAATAAAAATAAAATAAAAAATAAAAAATATATATATATGAAGAATAAAAAGATGTATGTGGAGTTTTTAAAAATCCATAGAAGGAGTTCCCTCCAATTGAAATTAACATTTGTTTGTAATGTTCTATTTCTTTTTTAAATTACCAAGAACACCAAATAGTTGGGTAGATTTTGGTATGATACATGCATTAAAAAAATTCATGTAATAAGTTTTTTAATACTACTATTGTCTTTGAAGAATATACCTGTCATGTATATGAATACAATTTTGGATTTTTTGTTGGAAGGGCTACAAGCAATTTTTACATTATAGTAAATTACATTCATTGAGATTGAAGAAAAAATCATTATAAGTAATTATAATGAATGGTATATAATATGAGAGTTGCTTATCTAGGTGTGAAATGGATTGTATAGTCCCCTTGTGGTATGAAATGGATATTGATTATGCTCAAACACACTTAATATTCGACTTGATTTGTGGATAGTTTTTCTAAAGAAAAAATGACATAGTCGCTTTTTCAAAACAAAGTTCTTTATTCAATCAATGACCAACACTAGAAGTGACGACAATGGAAGCCCTTCTTATAGATGCAATGCAATAAAATCCCCCCATTGAATAGAAATAAAAACAAATGCTAGGAATTATTTTTTTGCACTTTCTAATTAAAAATATAGTGGAATTTTTCATTTTTGTAAATGGATGTCTGTTGTGGAAGGTGGGGGTTGACTTTTTGTTTGGATGAGCATCACATTTTCTTACAAAAATTACTTCTATGATACATTTATGAACTATCAATATTGTAGTATTGTATTAGGGATAGAAGAATTATTGTAAACAATTTGAATACAATGAAAATAAGAGTTCATTTATTCCTATAAGTTGTTGATGTATATGAACATAATTTGAAAAGTTCGCACATGCTTTGAAGCTTCCAGTACAACATATACACATAAATCGTAAGATCGGAAGTGAAGCGTAGTACATCGTACTTGGCATATGAAATTCTAAAGGATTTATACATATTTCCAATAATTATGTTTATGTACACACATGCTTATAGAAGAGATGCCAACAGATTTTGTGCTTCATGAAATCCTAACTAAAAAATAGTGAATAGTAGCTTCATCATCCATTCATAAAAGGGTTTTTTGGAAGACTCCCAAGCAACTACCCTTCTCCTATGATTTTCAGATTGGGTTAACATTTTACATGAATGTCCAATAAATCCTGGAAATTTTCTTGTAGTGAAATTGATTGACTTTGCGAACATGGCATTGTCATATTGTTTTGCATATCACAAAAAATATGACAACATTTTTTTGGATGTCTTGCAAAACATACTTGTTTTTTGTATGATGCCCATGTTTTTTCATGGACATGTATACGTTTTTTGCAATATTCATCGGAATCTGCCACCCATTGGTTCAAACTTTGTGACGCCGTCTTGTCCGCAAAAACATGCCGTGTTTTTTGTTGCCATCACAAAAAACGCAGGTTTCTTATAGTGCCACTTGATACATAATTAATTCCCCTTTACTTTTCAAACATGGAGAACAATTCTTGCTTGTTGTCAACATGAGACGGTCAATCTGATGCCGCAAATCTTCATGTTTCTTGTCCATCACAAAGGCAAAACGGCCATCTTCTAACAATGTTCCGAACCACACATTATTAATATTCCTATCTTGGAAGGGCTTACCGTGAACTATCAATTCCATTCTATCCCAATGATCCTGCAACATTCCATGAGGCCATTGCGATTGGAGTTGTCGCAAAGAAGTCCCCTTCTTGAACACCTTCAATGCCTACTTCTTCAATGTAAACCATTCATTTGCCTCCGACATATTCCAATGAATCTTAGCATCATAAAGCTTAGCTTGTCTACCTTCAGCAAACTTTTGACCCATCACCAACTCACCAATCCCATCTTGGAAGAAACTACTCCACTGGGAATGCAATTGCAAAGCTCGGAAGACTTCCACATTGCTCACTTCCACCACTTTGTCCACATCTGATTCAAAATCGATTAATTGGCTCCAATGAACCTTGGAGTGCTCAATTTATTCTTCAATAGTTCTCAAGGAATTTTGACCCTTTGTAGACTCCAACATGGCGGGATGATAATTAGACAATGGTGTGGAAGAAGTAGAGATTGCAAACTTTGATCCACAACTCAAACATGACCATGATCCACCCATTGCAGCAACTAGAGATTCACTCCAACTCTTGGTGGAGATAGCAAGTGGAAAAGAAACTTGATTTAGTCGTCAAGACTTATTGCTTCTATTGTTGGAATCTTTGGATTCTCCTATTGCAAGGCATGTCATAACAATTTGAAAGAACAATCTGACACATGAAATAGTAACACCAATTCCAAATTGCAAACAATGATCGAAATGGAGATTTCCAAGACATCTAGAACTAAAAATTGAAACCCACAACAATACCCATCAAGCCCCTCCCTAGAACATGGACTATTCACCATCAAAAGATCACAAGCTAGAAGAAGCATCTACAAGAAAGGAGTAGTACTAGGATCAACAAGCAATTTATGAACCAACATTCAAGATGAAAACCAAAGACAAATGGAAAGAAAGAGTTCCAACTTCAATGACTCATCATCATCATCATCAGAGAAAGGAAGAAGTGCAATACCTCAAGTTCAATCAACTTTGGGGTCATTAGGAGGTGCTAGGGCAAGATTCCAAAGCCCTCTTATAGCAAGGACCTGGAAGGAAAAAGAACAACTAGAACATTCTCTATCAAGCGAGAACACATCCCATTTTATGACATAACTATCATTCAACACAACGAAATCATTAAAGGAATGCAAAATTAGTCTAAATATAGATCCGAAAAGCACATTGCAGCTTGACCTAATTTTGGATTTGCATTTAGACTAGTTCAACCATTTCAATAATGTTAATACGGTCAAAATCAAAGTTAACCTCGAAGAGACTTAAAATGAAACAGCTCATGCCAATGAACTAGCACGCTAACGGACTCTAATATAAAAAAAATCCACAAGGACAATAACAAATTGTGAATGCTAAACAACTATCCACAAAACTATATCAAAACAAGAATCACATTTATTCATATTCTAGAATTTAGAACAGACAACCACAAAGTGTGCAAGAGGAACACATTTCCTAAATGAAACAACAAAAACCACATTCTTGGCTTTCACATTCAACTGCAAAGCAAACAACTAGCACAACAAACAATGAACCTAGAGAAGAAAAAAAAATACCAAATGTGGAACACTCGAAAACAAACAACAATGCCACCTGATAACAAACAAAGAGCATGCAAATGAAAAACACATCCTAATAGCGACAATCTGCACATCGTGCAAACCTAAGCACCTCAACATCAACGCTCTTACACCTGCGATACAAGCTACGGCACGGGCAAAGCAAGAGCTCGAGTACTTGGAACGCACCCGTTGGGGAAAAGGGAGAAGGCGGGAGCAGATCACGCCTTTGATGTAGCCCTGGACAGCACCAACAAGCGCACCGGAAGTGCAGTGATGAGCAGCAAGGGCAGCGACTGAAGCGAGTGAGGAGAAAGGAGAAAGCAAAAGGTTCGAGGGAAGGAGGGAGTGTGAGGGTGGTGGTGCGCTTTGTTTTACGCGAGTCTCAACGGAACTGAAGGCGGGAAAGCTTGACCACCGCGGACGGAAGCGCAAGTAAAACGACTCCATTCTTTAGTGAAGGTGCAGAATTAGGGTCAATGACCTTATTCGTGGCCTCTCAATCCTTCACTGTCGTTTTGGGAGGTTGATGTCTGCGAAGCAATCCTGCCGGCCGGGGTCACGGATGCCACAATTGCTGAGCAATTCGGCCTCTGTGGGTGTTGGTGAGATTTGAGAGACTGTGCTTTTACAGGCCAGTAATCCTCCTGGTGAGTGTTGTGTGTTGTGGGTGTTGGAGAGACTGATAGATCGTACTTATGAATTTAGTAATTGAAAGCTTCTAGTGATTTCGTATCAGTGGAGAGGGTGTCTCTTGATAAGGTTGATATTGTACTCGTTTTAATGCTCGGTTCTATTCGCCACCCACAGTTTCAGATCTGGTTAGATTGTTGTTCTTGTTGAAAGTTTGAACCTTGTTGTCGTTGTTGCATCGTTGAAGGAGTTGGGTATGCGTATTGGCCATCAGTTTTTCATTTCTTGAGCTTGAGCTTGAGCTTGTTGGCTGCAATTCGTTTTAGGGTTTTGGAGAGTGAATTCTACGAGTGTGTGAAATCGCTACTGAGAAGAATTTATTCTATTAGACTTGTTAGAGTTATATTGATGCAAGGGAAACGAGGAGCACAAGGTTTGGTCTTTGTCTATAAGGTGTTTTTGCAAATGTTAGTGTATTGATCATTTCTGCCTCACATCTTTTATTTTAATGGGAAATTCACAAATAATTGAGGAAGTCAAATATTGCATGATATTGTGTGGCCTTGTAACAACACCCTACACTAGTATACTCGAATTGTTTCTATCCACTTAAGAAGGACGAAAGCATGAGATGTGCCTACAATGGACTTGAGTCCACAATGTTCATATCCGGTGCTCTGTGTTTCCAGGCTATGGTTTAAGTTGATCTCTCATGGACAACTATGCGTTGGCTCAATTGGTCTCTGCCTAGCAGACGACAGTTTCAGTACGGACAACAGTATGGAAGCTTTTTATTGGCGTGGGAACCTGGTGCACAGGTGAGTGAGATATGACTTTTGGCGTTACTCCTGTTCTAGTTGAGTGGTGAACTGGTTTATGATTTTTGTTGAACCACTTTGATCATACTGGCAACCAATATTTGTCCCAATATGAGCTCTCCTTCGTTGATAGATAGGTTACCACAGTTCCTGCAAATAAACAGGAGATGATCTTGGTCAGAGTGAGCTCAGACTTTTGGGATTTGTGGGACCAGGATGTTTGTACGATTACACTCTTTGGATGTCCATGGCGGTGGCCTCTCTACCCTTCTATGTCCGTGCTTTTGTCCTCTCATGGGCAAAGACGCAGTACTCAAATCAGGTGTTCATCATATTCACCAGTTGGGCAGAGATCATCCTCGAATGTCAATGCATCAGGTATGTATCATATGCCCATTGTCATGGAATGTGGTTGATGCAGTTTGCCTCTCCAGGAGATAGTGTGCCTGATATGTGTCTGACATGATGCAGTCGCTTCAGGCGAACCACAGACGATTGAGCAACTTTGGGAGGAATATTGTGCCGATCCTTCGCAGTGGTGGGACAACAGATTTGGCAAGGTATTACCAGGGCTAGCACTTACTGTAGTTATAAAGTGGGTGGACTTGTATCAAGATGTGAGGGCAGCATTGCTTGCTTGTTCCAGGGTATGGGCGCTCTGTGGAACAAGGAGCACAAGGTTTGGTCATTGTGTATGTTGGAGCAGAGTCTGATTTAGATCATTGTTGTGGTTTAGAAACATAGATTTCTTGATTGTTGATTGTTGGGTGTAGATTGTATCGCTTATGTTTCCAGATCTGATCATAGTGGTGCCTACAGAGGAGCCCAAGATCGCCCGACTTTAAGCACAAGGTGACAAGAGAGAAAGTACTTTGGGTTGATGGCTGGTCTACTCCTGCATGGGTGAAAGCAAGGCTTGAGCCCATGACTCAAGGCAAATTGCAATTGCATGTTGATCATGGCGACAAAGATTCTGAAGACATTGCACAAGGGTACAGGTATTGGCATGAGTACGTAACTTTAGGAATCAAGCTATCTCCCTTCCTTAATGACAAGAGGTAGTGCAGCAACAAGAATTGTGATTTGAGGCGGTTTGAGGACTTGGTTTGTTCAATACATGCTGGTTTTAATGAAGAATCTATTGATGAGCCAGGCTTCACAATGGCAACAATGGAAAAGGAATCAATGTGCCTACTGGATTAAGCAAGCTAAGAAAAATTGAAGGCGACGATGGAAGTGTGCACATGCAAAGCGCCAAGACGACGAGTGAAGCAATAGCTGTTTTGAAGAATCGACTAAAACAAGGCATTGCTATAGACTCTTACATGTATGTTCAAGCTTTGAAGTGGTGCTTGAAGGAGAAAGACCTTACAGCAGCCAAGCAGGTCCACGATTGCATCATCCAGAGTAAAATGGAGCAAAACATATATGTGGCGAACAACCTTCTGATTGTGTATATTGGATGTGGGAGATTGTTGGATGCTCGCTGCGTGTTTGACGAGCTTGTGCAGAAGGATGTAATTAGTTGGAATGTCATGATTGGAGGTTATGCTCAGCAGAATTGTGGTCAAGATGCAATGGAAGTTTTCAATCAAATGCGGCAAGAAGGTACCCAGGCGAATGAGATTACTTTTTTGAGCATCCTGAAGACATGTTCCAGTCCATCAGCTTTGAACTGGGGCAAAGAAGTTCATGAATGTATCAGGCATCGTGGCCTCGAATCTGATGTGCGCGTTGGGACTGCTCTCCTTCAGATGTATGCAGAGTGTGGGTGCATTGCGGAGGCACGGCGAGCTTTCGACAGAATGACAGAACGCAATGTCATCACGTGGACTGCAATGATTGGTGCGTATGCAAAGAGTGGTTGTGGTGGGGAAGCCTATCGACTGTTTCTTCAAATGATACGAGATGGCTACAAGCCAAATGCATTCACTTACACGAGCATTTTGAATGCACCTGCAAGAGAAGGGGCGTTGGAGTGGGTGAAGGAAGTCCACAGGCATGCCCGGGAAGCCGGATTCGAATCTGATTTGCGTGTGGGCAATGCGCTTGTTCACGTCTATGCAAAGAGTGGCTGTATTGATTCTGCGCGACTCGTCTTTGACAGAATGGAGAAACGGGATGTCATCACATGGACAGCTTTAATCGGTGGACTTGCACAACATGGACGTGGGCACGACGCCTATCGTTTGTTTTTGCAGATGGATCGGGAAGGCTTCAAACCAAATACCATCACCTTCACAAGCATACTGAATGCAGGTGCAAGCGCAGGTGCTTTGGAGTGGGTGAGGGAAATCCACAGGCATGCCATCAAAGCTGGATTTGACAGGGATTTGCGAGTGGGCAGCGCTTTGGTGCACATGTATGCAAAGAGTGGCTGCATTGATGATGCACGACTTGTTTTTGACAAGATGAAGAATCGTGATGCAATCACATGGACAGCGATGATGGGAGGACTCGCACAGCACGGATACGGGCACGAAGCCTTGGAACTCTTCAAGAAAATGAATGAAGAGGGTGTGAAACCTAGTGAGACTTCCTTTGTGGCCGTCTTGTCAGCCTGCAGTCATGCAGGTCTTATTGATGAAGGCCGCCAACTCTTTTTGGCTATGTCCCAAGATTACGCCATTAAACCTACTGTCGTGCACTGTAACTGCATGGTGGATCTTCTCGGACGGGCAGGACTCTTGGAGGAAACCAAGCTCTTCATTCAGAACATGTCAGTTGAGCCAGATGAAGGAACGTGGGGTGCCTTGCTTGGTGCCTGTAGAATACATGCTAATGTGGAGTTGGGCGAACTTGCAGCAAAAGAGCGCCTCAAATTACTACCCAAGGATGCCTCTACATATGTGCTCCTCTCCAACATCTATGCTGCAGCGGGCAAGTGGGAGGAGGTCTTATCGGTGCGCACAGTGATGCAGGAGAGAGGCGTTCGCAAGCAACCAGGGCGTAGTTGGATTGTAGTTGATAACAAGGTCCATGACTTCGTTGTAAGCGATACATCTCATCTGGAATCAAATGAGATCTATGCGGAGCTAAACAGATTGACCGAGAAGATTAAGGTTGCAGGCTACGTTCCTGATACACGGCTAGTGCTGAAGAACATTGAGGAGGAGGACAAGGAACTAGCTTTGTGCTCTCATAGTGAGAAGTTGGCAATCGTTTATGGGCTGTTGCGGGTACCCCGTGGAGAACGAATTCATGTGTACAAGAACCTTCGAGTGTGTTCGGATTGTCATGAAGCAACCAAGTTCATCTCGAAGGTGACTGGGCGAGAGATTGTGGTGAGGGATGCTAATCGTTTTCATCACTTCAACAATGGGAGGTGTTCTTGTGATGATTACTGGTGACAATCTCACTCACCTAAAATCATCCAAAGAAACATTTGAGCGTGTTTCCTATTAGACTCTAAAAGTTAAGAGTCTTGTTGGGAGTCAAAACGGCATTCCATATTCTTAGCATGTATTTTCAAGTGCTGAAAACCGTGTACCATAATTGAGCATAGGCTTTCATGAATAGAAATTGTACATTTTGGGCAAGAATTTGTTCGACTTTGGACCAAAGGGGAGGAGGCTTTGCATCAACTGAAGTGACCATGAGGAAGTTTGAGTAGCTATTGTTTTCAAAATTGTGAGCAACTATCGTACGTGAAATTGTGAGCCAATGCTACAAGAAGCAATGTTTTAGAAGTAGGGTGTAATTAGGTGCAATTAGATGCAATTAGGTGTAATTTATTTTGGTTTGATTATGGTATTGTATAGATTACTTGCAACAAAGCTTGCAAACATTTGATGACAATACGATTGGTTTTTTGGTTGTTTTTATCTTAAGAATTTATTGAGAGGATGACAATTCTTAGCAAGTGAATAAGTAATGATGTTTACAAACTTTTCCAATAATTATCATGAAGGCATTAATTTTGAATAAGCTAAGGTAGGATCACATATTGACAAGCAAGTTTCAATGAAAGTTGTGCTTTTTTGTTTGGGGTTTGATTTTTGGTCACACATTGGGAAATTGTGACTAAATTTAGGTGAAGAGTTTAAGAAAGGAATTTGAATATTGTATGTAGAAGTTATATGAGATGAAAGGTCAATTGACATTGTTTTGACTTCACTAGATGTGACTTTCATATGAACATTTTTACCTTCAATAATTCGATTCTTAGTAAATTTCCAAAAGTTATCATTTTATGAAATCTTTCTAACTTTTGTAACTTTTGATTTTTAAAATATTATAAAAAGGTTCAAAAGCTTTTTTAAATTGCAACTTCCATAAAGTTTTTTTCTTTTAAGAAGTTATTGAAATTTGAGATCATATAAATGTCAACATCTAATGCATCTATAATAGGCACCCTAATACTATGTGTCCTCTAAATGTGCACATTTGATTTGCACATAATGAAGTGTGCAAAATTAGGGCACCTCAGACATTTAAAGAATAGTTATTATAAAGTTTATACTATGATTTGTTTCATTATTGACAATCAGTGATTGAAATGTGCAATATTAAGGCACCTCAAAAATTTCAAAGTATATTATACCTTTCATTCATCAATAGATTATACCATCCATTGATATCGCTCACTTTTTTCAACAAAAATAATCCATCAAAGCGACTTAAAAATTACACAAATCATAGAAAATAAAATTTAATAAAATAAAATTCCAAGTGTAGGTGCACATTATTAAGGTATCCTCACCCTTTTCACTATAAGAAAACTGCATTTTTGGTGAGTTAGCCACAGAACAGCACATGTTTTTTGAGACGTCCTGCGTTTTCAAGTTAACATACGTAGTTGTGCAATTTTTTTTTGACGTCTATACAGACATGGCGTTGTAAACATTAGAACGCCAGATGTCAAATGAGACGTGTACATCTTTGAAGACGTCCCAGAAAACATCACTTACAATAAGTTTGTCCACGTCAGAATTAATTACATTTTGCACTTGCAAAAGTTAGTGCGGTCAGCGATAGAGTATTGACCGGTGGTAAAAAATGCAATTCGGGCAGAAGGCAAAGATGTCAAGTGAGACGTTTATGTCTTTGAAGATGTTTGCAGGAATGTCCCAAAAATGTAATTCATTGTACATCCCCTTTTTTACTTATCCCATATCATTTGTCTCTCTATGGGTAGAGAAAAAATATATGTAAAACCTTGAAATCCTTCATTTTCACTAAATTTTAATGAAGAAATTCCTTCATTTTACCATCAAAAATTTACTTGAAGGTAAATGGTAAGTTTTTTTCAATTTTTGTTGAATTTTACAATTTTTTTTAATTTTTTAATTTATCTTCATTTTATAGATAGGATATGTTATATGTACCAATTGATGTTTCAAAAACCGTCTAATTTGACGTTTCAAAAAATACCAATAAAATTTTCAAATGATACAAAAATTATCTGATCGGATGGATGAAAATTTTCATACATGGCATTGCCCGCCAAAAATAGGTGACGTGTCACTGACGTGTCCTCCATGTGGCTTGTTTTTTGAAGCTGAAAAACACACGTTCTTCTTGACGTCAACAAAAAACATGCCAAAATCGGACACGTTTTAACATGTTTGTTACACGTTTTTTGCTAGTTAGTTATAACGGATTTTAGGAGACATCTACGGTGATTACTTCCACGTCAAAAAAGACGCCATCCCATGTTTTCTGCAACATCAAAAAAAACTTTGTTTTCTTATAGTGTTTGCAACACCAACCATTTGCTACCATGTCATGTGATGTGGCATTGAGGGCTATGCCATATCAAGTGGTATTATGCCTTGTGAGATTTCATGGCATATGTGAGTTTAGGGAAGATTAGACTTGTTCTATAACCCTCATTGACTCTTAAGACAATTTAGGATTTAGATTATAGTTGACTTGGCTTCCTTAGCTTGGCATTTTGTCAAATTAAGTTTCTTTATTGGCTTGGAGAAAGCTCCAATTGTTGGTTTTGCTTAGAGACAATTGTGATATCATTTAGCATTACTAACTTGTATACTCATATTCACCCTTTATGGTTGAATGATGCCTAACTATTATGATTTTCTTATTTGATAGTGGGTTTACCACATGTTTTATGTGTGTTTTGGTGTACAATTACTATTTTCACAACAACCATCTAGAATAGAATTCTTCATAGCCGCTCATTGACAAATATGACAAAGCATTTTCTCAATCTCAACTTTAGTTTTTAAAAGGCACCAATGGAAGTTGAAGAGTTATTTGAAACAATCAATGAGAATTGAAGCACTTTGTACTTCAAAGATATCCAATTAAGGGTAGTGTAGTATCAATAATAGGTGTTCCTATAACCTCAACTCTGAAAATTCATAGTATTTTAATTACACATGCCAATAAATGGGCACTTGCAATAACTGGACAACTTATTGAAGGGTGGTGTAGGGCAATGGTGTTTTTTCATAATAGCTACAAACTTGTGTGAACTACTTTTCTACAAAACCTTAATATTCTTGTTGTATTGTACATGGGAGCCAACTCCATTAGGATTCAACATTTCCAAAATATTGAGATTTCAAGTGTACTCCACACTAAGAAACTAGTGCTAAGTTGTATGTGACCAATCATTGGCATGTGTACAATATAAGTCTTTCGCACATGCAACTTTGGAGCCGTCTAGAGCCAAGGCGTTGAATGAAACTTGTTTCCAAGAGCCGTTGTGGGCAGCTTTGCTCAAAGCTTCTGAAAACAAGGAGCCGCCCCTTACAACAGCGGAGCCAGGTAATAAACGACGCACTATGCAACACTGTTCACGCACTGTTCATCGATGGAGTTCACCCTTGGTAACGCAACTTCTACAAAAGATGGACTCCATGGACCACTCCAGGAACTTTGAGCAACGCTTCTACACTCCAGGGACTATGTGAGGGGCTTTTATGGTGCTCTCATAGTACTCTTATAGTTTAGGGACAACTCTTGATTGAAGTTTAGTCTTGAGTGAAGTTTAGTGTTAGTTTGGAATTCGTTGTTGTACTTTCTTTTGAGGATTTGGATGGCCCACCCATCCACATTGGCAAGCATGATGCTTGAAAGTGATGATAGTGCAAAGAGTTTGTCGGAGGAGGAGTTTGAAGGGGATGGTTTTGACAAACCCGTTGCTACTCGGACAGAAGTGCCTCCAACCACTAACTCCATTCCACCCTCGACATTACCCTCAACTCCAGTTTCTACACACCGTGAGTGGGGCAATGTCGAGACACAATACTTGTTGGACATGTTGCGTGAGCGCATTGTAGAATCGGGGTGGCAATCTTTCCGTGCCAAAGACTAGGCTACAATGCGTAATCGCTTGGTTGAACATTTTCCATTGGAGGCAAGTCGTCAGGGGTTGCATCTGAAGAACAAATGGAGCAAGATGCAATAGTAGTACTTCCGCCAATAGAAGATTTACAATGTTTTTAGGGACAATTGTGGCCTTGCAAAGTGGACATGGTACAATGCCATGGATGCCATGCTGAGTAAGACCTTGGGGGGTTCATTTAGAGTGTCCATTAGAAACCATGTGCGAACAAAACTTTGGACCCCCTATATACTTTTTGAATTTTAAATAAAACAAAATTAAAAAAATATGAATAGATTTTCCTACTTTGAAAGTTTATGTTTTGAATTATTGATATTTTTATTTATTAATAATAATTAGTTACAAATTTTTGAAGTAAAAAGATACATTGTAGAACTGAAAAATAACTTTCTCACCCCTATAATATATAAGAAAAAATTGTCTAAAAAATGAACAAAAAATTCCTAAAAATAACTCATTATTGAAAGCTCATTTTGAGTTGAATATTGACTCAATGGTCATCTAAATGTGTCCTCTATAAATATTTGAGTTGAAAAACACGCCATTTTAGTTCATTTTCAACCTCTTCTAGAAATCATTTCATATTTTATTTGAGTTGGAAATTTTGGCAATAGAAAGCTATAGTCATTATTAAACAGGCCTCAAAATTTTAGATTGAAATTATAGTTTATTAGAAACCACTTGTTTGCACGTGGTTTGTTATAGTAGAACTAAGTGCCCCCCCAAGAGTGAGACAGCAAAAGCAAATGGTGTTCCTGCACTACAAGAAAATGGAGGAAAGAATGATTGCAATAAACGACTGCAAAGCAGTCATTGTGGTCACATAGCTGGTGCAAATGACCAAGAGGCACCTGTCATTGGTACCAAGATTGTACCAGAGGAAGGTCAAGTCAACAATGCTGTAGTTTGTGTCGATAATTTGGTAGGAGTTTGTAGAGCAGCCGTCAAACGTTGAAAGCTCAACAGCGACATGTCGAGTGCATTGGATCGCTTCACTAAATTGTCTGCTTGAATCAAGCAAATGAAGATGGAGACTACAATTCAACTTCACAAAGACAAGAAGAAGTTTGAATTGGATGTTCTTACAAGCAACACAGGCTTCCTAAGAGCGTGTAGCAGCTTTATTTGCAAATGTCATTTGTAGTCAGCGGATTGGAAAGGAACATATTCTAGAGTGAAAAAATTATTCGTGTTTTTAAATATGCAATAAATTTTATTTTATTTTATTGCAATTCCTTGTCTTCATTTCTATTTCATATTATATATATACATTTGTCACCAACAATTAATGCTTCATTTGAAACATATATTTATAAGTGCCTATGAAAATTTTAAAACTTCTACTTTTTTCCCCAAATTGTTTTATCACATACTATTCAATCATAATCTCTGACACCATTACTAGAAATGGAGTAGATTGTAAATTGCCTTGCATATAATAATAAAATACTTTTTTACAATTGTTTTGGGTAGGCTCCTGTGATCTCAATTTTTACTGAAACTTTTTTAAACATTTTCATAAGATAGATAAACTTATGAGATTTTTGGAAATATCATTTTTATTCCAATCAGTGCTTGGGAGCAAAAGTTATGCCACAATAACCTCAAAAAGGTTGGAGACCGGGCAACAAAAAAAATTCACAAATAGTTGAAATAAAAAAATAAATTCTTGTAGATTATATTTTTTCTAAATGGGATGCTTTGATTCATTCCATTTAGATTAGTAATGTGAAAGTTATGGAGTTTCTTGTTTTGGGGGCAATCATAGCAACTTCTTGGAAGAATTTTTTTTGTTCCACTTTGAATCCTAATTTCTTTCAATCTACACGATCAAACATTGCAATAATTTTATCACGTGATCTAAGACAAGTGTAGTATACGATCCTCCGATTAGATTCTAAAAAATATTTAAAAAATTTATTTCATAGGTGAACATTGCAAAAGTAATAGTTTTGAGTGGTTCTAGCAAAAAACTGGCCTTGGGACTTTAGGGGTTAAAATGAAAGTTCTAGCACTACTTATCTAACAATGAATTAAAGGACCAACCAACAAGAAATCACGAAAGTTTTTTAATTCGTCTCCATATGAATGTGAGAGTAATTGTGTTTATTTTCATAGAGAAACACACTTCAGATTTCAGAAGGCGTAGGCTCATAGGAATGTAGTTTCATATGCAAAAAAAAACATGTTCAAAATTTTCTAGTCTAGAAGTCACAAATCCTAATGTTTTTGGTGCAATCATACCTCAAAGCTTCAAAGTTTCAATTGCATGAATTATTAAATTCAAGTATTGTACACTAACAAATTTCACTAATGAATTTTTGATATATAAAAAAAGGCAAAGATAATAATCATATAAGCAAAAAAAAAAATTATATTCAATAATAGAAAATAATTGTACAATTATAAAGAACTATGAATATATAAAAAATAAATGAAAAACTACAACATAAATATAAGTATATAGGACCTAGCACCTACATGCTAGGATTGCTTGCTAACCAAGCTCCATACAAAGCCCTACACATATGTTCACCACCAAGTTTTGGTCCGTTGCCATCATTTGGCAAACGTTGTGCACCACGGTGCATGCCTACAGATGGATCCGCTACTTGCCCATGGATCTCTGGGGCTAGAAGCCTTTAACCATATAGCTCACAGTAGTTATACAACACGCAACACACTATCGTATTAGTCCCGCACTTGTTGACATTGCTACCAAAGCTCTTGAGAATCCTCCACCAATTCTTTAGAGTGCCAAATGCATGCTCAATGACAACCCTACCTGTATTAAAAAAAGCATCGAACCTCTTCTGGTCACGGAATGCTGGATTCGCTGGCTTGTAATTCTTCAACAAATACAGGCGACTTGGGTAAGCTGAATCTCCAATCAAGTATGGCTTTACTTCTATACCTTTGACCACAATGGTAGAATTTAATAAAATCCACCTCTGATGTAGATCATGGTACAAAGAAGACCACCAAAATTGCCCTGCATCATGGACCCCACTAGGTTGCCCTGTACAAACATTCCAAAAAATTCTATCCATATCACAAACCTCCTGTAGAACAACACTATGGAATTTTTTCATGTTGAAAAAGTCTGCAACCATGGGTATGAGGTGACTACTAGGGTATCTTGCAAGAGGAATGTGGGTTCCATCTATAGCTCTACAAATATTAGGTAGCCCTGTGGAATTCCTAAATCTCTCCATAATGTCATGCAGTCTATCTCCAGTCAGTGTGTCATGCAGTCAATGTATGTGGTAAAAATACCGCGGTCCCAACTACTTAAGACTCCACAAACTATATCTGTGTATTTACGGATTGTAGGTGCCCCACATCCATACAAGTCATTCATCTTTTCACATGAATGACCACAAGCCAACCGGTAAATGATCAATTTCACTTGCTTGCGAATTGGTATTGGGGTCCGAACAAAGTAAGGGGCTGGAGATTGTAAAAACGGAGTCAACTCTAGCACTAGCTGCTTGAACGCCAAAAAGGACATCCGAAAAGTGTCAAAATACTTTTTATCAAGCATGTCATGGGATGTATGCCACACATCATCTTCCACAACATCATGGTACACATATTGGCGGGGTTCCACCCACCAAAAAGGCCCATCAAATCGTTGTAGCCATGCGGCAACCACTACAAATGACAATGTAGTTGCACCTATAGACAATTCTAAAAGATCTACTAGTAGTAGAAGGTGCCTTCATCGAGAGGGGAAATTGCCAAAAGAATGAAAAAAAGAAGCAAGAAACAGTAAATTTGCTTCATCCTCATCCAATGCCATCGCCAACAAGGTACACCAACAAACTTTAAATCTCACTTGAAAAACAAGTGAGGTTCCCAACTATTTAGCCTTTCCAAGAGAGACTCAAAAAACCTCTAAGGTGGTGTGAAAAGAACTAAGTTTTATATCTTCATTATTTGTTCGTGAGATTATTTTTAGGAATTTAGAATATAATATGTAACAATCATGGAGGGTTAAGGTCGATGATGCATGCATCATTAGGAGAATTATTAGGCACGACCATAAATTCTTACCTAAACCCTTGCATTATTCAACGAGTTTAGAATTATTGTGGACTTCATTAAGGCTTACTAAACCTCTAACATTATTGGAAAACTTTAGAATTATTGAGCATTAAGACTTACGTAAACTGCACACATTATTGAAAGAGTCTCAAATTATTGCATGTTTCATTAAGATCCACCTAAACATCTTAAAAATATTATCTTGATCCTTGTTTTAAAAAAAAATCAAGTTACCATGCCCTGGGGCATGGCACTCAGGCTTTCGAGGCTCATGTGCAGCTGGGTGAAGGTGTCAGAAAATGCTGCATCTACGGGAGCTACCCCGCCCCCTCCCAGCTCGCCATCTGTCCCGCCCCAGATTTCATCCCGAGA
Source organism: Rhytidiadelphus loreus (assembly GCA_947034895.1). NCBI lineage: Eukaryota > Viridiplantae > Streptophyta > Bryopsida > Hypnales > Hylocomiaceae > Rhytidiadelphus > Rhytidiadelphus loreus. The sequence goes on from OX344761.1 coordinate 33,863,587, forward strand.
TGTTGTCACCTACTGCTGCCGCATGTGCGGGGAACTATATTCATACAGACTCTAAAAACTCTCAAATCGATTGCATTTACTTTTGTTTTCATTTGCCAACATTGCGATATGATATTTTTCTCTAATTGTGTTCCAAATTGTTTTAGGAGCGGATATCAAAGGACCCCATGCCACAATGTAGTCTATACATTTGTACATTAAATTATGTTGTTTGTTTTGTTTATCACAATAAGATCTCTGGAACCGAGCATCCTCAGTTGTGTTCTTGGTATTGTTGGAAAGCTCTTTGCGAGGAGGGGTGCATGAACTTTAGTTTTGTGGCATTCCAACTCACAACAAAAAGAATATTGAATCTCAAAGTTTTTATGAGTTAAACAATTACTTTTACTTTTATTTTATTTCGATTGTGCCAACGGCACAGGGCATACCGACTACCGCAGTTCAGTATTGAAGTAAGTTCAATAACTTACACAAAAAAAAAGTCATATGAAAGTCATGTGACGATGACGAGAGGGCTTTTTTGAGACGTGCTCTCCGTCGGCGCTCCCTTCCCCGTGAGCTCTTCGCTTGGATTCATCACCGGCCGGTAGACGTGAATCAACAGCGTTCACAATTCAGACACTCCTCGTTGATTTTGCTCTTTCTCAAAGGAATTCCATCGACAGGATTAGGGTTTGCTGCTACTCCACCTCAGAAGCTGACACCGACACATCGCGAGGGATTGTAATCGGCCGCCGGGATGGCGCTCTCCCGGCTTCAATCCGCGTCTGTCGTTGCCGGATTCTCTGCCATTTCTGCGTGGTAACTCTCTCCTCCATTGTTGCTTTATTCGCTTCCATTCACGACTCAATTGTATGAGCAACGTGGTGTTGACGGCGCCATGGTGGTTCATCCAGGTACGGTTTCATGTTTGGCAAGGAGTCAGCTCGCAAGGAGCTTGCGGGCAAGATCAACGAATTGAAAGCTACGGTCCAGAAGCTTGAGAGCCACGACAATGTGTGAGCGATTTGCAAACTCTGGTAGTGGATCACCGTATTTGAAGTAAGATAGCTGATAAAAACGATTCAATTTTTTTTCTAGAGTTGATGGACTTGATCACGTGAGAGCGTGGCATAATTTTGATGTTTCCGTGGATAAAAGATTACCTGTAGACTTCTCATTATTTCTGATTAGCCATGAAATTTTCGCCCAAGCCCTAGAGTGAACAAGATGTTTCCGGGAGATGTCTTATCTTGCCATTGGGAATGCATTAAGTAGAGCAAAATCTTTTCTCATTCCAGTTGCAGATATCGATTGCATTGTTTTTACAAATCCTTTTATTGTCATGTGGTTCCTGCCCGTGTGTGTTTCAAATCTGAGGTCTTTGAAAACCTATTTTTTCATGATTGTGTTCGGTGGCGTTGATCCAGTCTGGTAGAGTTTAGGACTTGTGGGACTTTGGGGGGGTTCGGTCAATTACTTCAGTGAGTATGCATGTGAATGCTAGAGTCACTGATTTGGGGTGATACTTTTCCCAACTGCCTCTGAAACGTCAATAACCGAACTGATTGTACGGTCACAACGGTATTGTACTGTCTTGCAATTTGCTTGAGACCTAAGTTAGTAGCTCTTAACCACATTGGCAGTAATCTGACGCTATGAAGGAGTATCCTGACAATATTTGGTGTGTAGGCACATATTTCTGGTGTTGGGAATGTGTGAGAAACCGTGGAATCTATTGCTGTGTTCCTGGCACTGCAGAAGAAGCAGAGGCAAGCAAATGAACTAGAGCTTTCTGCCAGATGTCTTGTGTATCTAATTCTGCTGAGCTTTCAAGTTGCTTTAGCAACTTGTCAGTGATGCTGTCAAGCGTAATCATGAATTGTGATGTCCAGACCGTAGGTCTTCCTTCGAGTGTGGTTCTGCAGTGAAAGTGGCATGTGACCCATTCTTCTAGAATATCTGGCAAGTCAATTCATACCTCAGGGTCACAATTGAAGTCTCAATGAAGAATTTGTAATGTATTGGTTACCAAGCGTAGTAAGCAATAGCCAAATGTAAATATAGTACCTTGGTTGAAGTTGTTTTCTTCCTTCCAGGACATCAAGTATTCGCCTACAAGTGTTTCAACCAGCTGAAACCTGCGTTGGTCGATTTTGGAAGTTAATTAATTTTCTTCATGCGACAGAATTTTTCATAGAAACGATGCAGGTGCTCAGGGGTGTACTTCTACGAAACTGAGGTTGAAGAGAGAACGCAGAAGTCTCACTATTTGTCCTACGCAGACGAAGGCTCCTAAGATGCATGGGTTTGATCTTACACAAAGAATAGGTTTTCGTAAATCTGAGAGAACCCCTCGTCAAACGGGTCCATACACTGGAGTCTCTCCAGCACCATGGCTATCTGTTGTGATACGGTGAGAAGCATTCGATGCCCTAAGTATGCGCATTCCGAAAGTCCCAGCATGACGACAAGAATCCTTTGATTGTCGTCTAATTCACTTTCTTCTGAAAAATCTGCAATGACAACATTACTGTCAGTGACCTCGATAATGTATGTACACGCCACGGAGAATTTTCAGGAGTGTTCAGGAGTGTCTATCAAACTACCTTGGTCAGGTGTGAAGTTGAGCAACTTCCTAACCAGATCCAACACCAGTTTCGCTACAAGGTTGTCGACAAGTAAACGCTTCTCCTCGTTTCCTTCAAGTAACATAGGTATTGTATCTGTATGGTAAAAATCCGGATCATTGTAAGTGGTTTGGATAATCCAAGAACCCAAGACAGTCACAAGTCTTCTCCATACTGCTTGTCGAATGTTAGTTGATCCGTTGATTTTTACTGTATCTCGGAACCATAGCTGAGAATAGTAGGGACTTCACAGAATCATATATTATAATAAGCCAAATTTGGCAGGGGATCGTAGACAAGGTTGACCTTTAATGAAGTCCACAGCGTGGTGGAAGTAAGCCTCAGCGTATCTCCCTTTCATGTGAAGCTGACAATGAACAATTCGATTGCTAGTCATGAAAGGGACGGAATGTACATATTGCACGAGAAATTATGCGTTCCTTCTCGTTATGCCAAGAATTCGCCCCCTTTACGAATAAAAAAGCATCCTCAAATATTGCAGCAAAACATCTTCTGGAACAGCACTCACCGGTTTTATCTGGCAGCTCAGGTCAATTACAAAATCAACCACCATAGCCAGATACTCTTGTACTTCATCTGCATGTTTTTTCCACCTAGCCCGTCAATTCCTAGCTTAGATCCCATGCAAGTCTCTTTTGCGTATAGTTTGCTTCAGACTATTCATGTTTCGAAATGCCACAAGTCATTACCAGAATTGTCCTCCGTCCTTTGCAGCTTCAATGTCCTCAAAAGTCTTACTGCTCCCAACAATCCCACATCAGAACAAATTGGAATGAGTAAGCTCGGTTGGAGTGGTCATGTCATGGTGACCCTTTAGTTCTTTGCAGATTCAACTGGAAATTGAGCTTTAGATCAACTTGGAAATCACCATTTCTCAAAAATATTTGAACCGAGCCCTGCGTGACGTAATCATGATAGGTGATTCGATCCTCATTTTCTTTACTAGAACGCAACTCGTTGTCTGTAGACTTGAAAATGTGGCACTTGCATGGTGCAAGCAACGGGAGACTATCCAGCACGATTGCACCTGCCATTCATCACATCCATCTATTTCAGATATGTATTCGACGGAATTAATGAGACCATAGAACAGCACTTCCTTGGAAAATTAAAAAATGAAGGCAAGTCGAGGACTGAACGACTGGACCTCGTAACTCCTCCAGCTGCTCTGTCACCACAGAACATTTCTCTTCAAACACTTTGGCCTGCAATGTGAGGGCACAATCACGAATGGATCATTACCTTGCACATTCACGAAAGGTTATTTACATTGCACAGTCACCAAAGGCTAATCACATTGCAGAGTCACCATATCAAGGCTAATTGAATTCCAGTCATCAAACTAAGGCTAATCGCACTGCACAGTCACCATAGGCTAAATTACATTGCAGGGTCACCAAAGGCTAATTGCATTTGAGCGGTCAACAAAGTCTCACTATATTGCAGTGTCACCAAAGCCTATGTACTTTGGTCGCTGCAATACTACTCCACCAGATCCCAAGAAGAAAGTGATTTCGATTGGAAACGCCAAAAGCGATGCCGAATTCGGCATATATAAAAATTCGTGCATTTCACGTAGTCAAGAAGCTCAGTGAGCATTCAGGAAATAATTTAACACATTAATCTATAATTCCTGAGTTGATTAACGAAATGTTCGCAAAAGAATAGCAGAAGCAAAATAAGCATAAAATACGAATCGGAACAATTCTTTCACAGCATGGTTAAATTATACCTTTTTCCGCCACTGATTCTCCTCTGCTCCACTCTGCGAGCGATGAGACGTCCTCCACATCGCAAGCGCCACCGCCAGCTTCAGATTCATCGAATCATCTCCTTCCTTAACGCTCCCCATCTCTACTAAGCAAGGCACAATTGATCTGAAACGCGAAGAGCAGGAGTTCCTCGGAGAGGCCAGCAGAAGAAGACGAAGGTGATACTTGGATGATAAAATAACGACGAATGTGAGACGTTGTCCGATCATCGTTACTAGTGCGGGGTGAGGGTGACGGACGTTGAAATATAATTCTTGTTTTCACCATACAAAAATTTTGTTTTTTGAAAAAATAATTTCCCTGAAATTTAGGCATTTATTTCCAAAATTATTTTCCACCAAACCCACCCTACAACTCCAATAGTGTATCTCATTCCCTTTACCATTTAAGGACCAAGAGGCTAAAATCAAGCTTCACATTCACTTAGGAGTTTGTCATGAAGCCAAATGACCTTTAGGAATGAGATTTTTATTTTACTCACAATTGAGCCTCTAAAGTGTTGAGTTTTACCTAACAATTTGTTTCTAAACCGAATAGAGGGGCTAGCTTACTCTAAATCAAGCGGAAAGACAAGAAGGTCAAATAAATAAATACTCTAGACATATTTTGATTCTTTCTTGTACAATGAGGATTTGTTTTCTACAAAAGTCCAAATAGACAAAATTGTATTAAACTACTTTGGGAATGTTTTGAAAATATATATTTGGAACTTTGACTGCATAAATTAAAAGATTATAGTGTTTGACATAAGAAACAAAAGTGGAACAAAATTTGTCCTTGTCAAGTTGTACCCTTTGCATCAATTTTATTTCTATAATTCCCTCTTTATCTTGAATAGCCCTATCTATATCTTAAATGATGTTGTTTGTTTTGTTTGTTACAATGAGATCTCCTAGACCATGCGTCATCTAGTCACATTCTTGGTACTATCCTAGACCATGTATCATCTAGTCACATTCTTGGTACTATCGGAAAACTCTCTGTAAGGAGGTGTGCATGGGCTTTGTTTCATGGCATTTGGATCATTGAGATAGAAAATATATTGAATTTCAAAGTTTTTATGAATCATCTTTTATTTTATTTTATCATATTGCACCAACGGCACACTAGTACAACATGAAAATATAACAATTTGATCTGTCAGCAACTTTGCTAAATAGCAAAAGTGGCAATTTATTTGGGTGTCCAACTGAAGAAGATTTTTGGATGAGAAAAAGACGACGAATGTGAGACACCATCTGATCATCGTTCTGAGGCTGGTCGAATCCCCGTGATGACTTGACAGCAACATGAGTCTGACGAGAGTCATCCCTCCGGATGAACGAAACATCCCTCTGTGGCGGTAGTTTATTGCCGTGAAGCTATCCAAACCAGAAGCTGGCGATGGCGGTTTGGAGCTTGCAGCAGCAGCAGCAGCTACGGCGATGACAGTCATGGCATCCTTGACGAGCCTTTCCATTTCGCCTCTGCGTCTCGGCGAGTCTTCCTTCTTCTCCACCAATTTCCTCACACGATCGAAGAGCACCATCAATTCTTGTCCCACAACCGGTCGCGTAACAATTCGAGCAGAAGGCTTCGACTTGTGGCACATTCTCGGTGGCCGGGGTTTGCAAGGCGGTGAGGACGGACTCCGCCAAGAGAAAACCGAGAAGCTCTTCCTGGACGCGAAGAACAGCCTCCCCGTGGAGCGCAAGCAGACGGGTCCCGTGGAGGGCAATGTGGACGCCTTGAAAGCTCTCCCGGGCACATTCGACAAGGAGCTCGGGGGATTGACAGGGGGGTTTCCTGGAGGGGAGAAAGGTTTGGTGCAATTCTTGGTGGCGAATCCACCTCCGGTGAAATATTCCCAGGAGATGCAGATGCTGAGGGACAGCGTGGCCACGCCGGTGAAGGCGAAGAAGATTGCACCGCCGTTGCTGATGCCGGGGATGACGGTGATTGTGAAGTCGCCGAGGAATCCGTATCATGAATTTTCAGGTATTGTGCAGAGGGTGACCGATGGGAAAGCAGGGGTGCTGTTCGAGGGAGGGAATTGGGATAAGTTAGTGTCATTTAGGTTGACGGAGCTAGAGAGGACGTCGAAAGGGCCGCCGATGAATAATCCGAAGTCGGCTATTTTGGAAAGAATGGCGGTGCCGGAAGGGAACTCTGCGAGTTGATCATTCTTTGATTTTTTTTTGTGTATTATTTAATAATGGCGAAGAGCGCGTCAATTTGTTTCGCAATTGCGTGTGCTTCGGTGCAGGAGATCTGAAAGTGATCGAGTGTGGGACTGTTTTTCATGTCGTCTTACTGAGTTGCTCGAGAGAGTATCGTTCTAGAATCTCGCTACTTTTCTGCTGCTTCTTTGATGCAGCTTTTACTCTATCATCTGATCAGTCCTGTGGAGCTTAATTCAAGATTCGATGGCGAATTCTAAAACATGGATAGGTCTAGGTGTTCCTCAATTCTGAAAGTGCAGCTGACAGCAGTTGTCGAATCATCAGGTGTATTTGGTATTGCATTAGATCTCTGTTTTAATTGCTTGATTGGTCGGCCAGACGGTACGATTTTTAAACATTGTCGTCTTGTTCTAGCAATTGCTTTACAAATCAGCTGATACTTTGTGGCACGTTAATTGCCGCCTTTGAACAGTACACGGGGTTCAATACGATCATAGGTTAACAGTGTGTAAATTAGAGGGACAGAGCCTGCCATTTCAAACATTGACAACTCAGATGGCCTCTGCTTATGCTTGACACGGTACTCGACTTGTTCTTCGGGAATATACATTGTTGCAGCGCTTCACATCACAAATATTATTCCTCACTACATGACCCAGTGGAATTTACAGCACAAAGACCAGAAATCGAAGTGACACGGCCTAGCTACATGCAGCGCTACTTCTACCGAAATCGCTGGTAGAAAACGTCGCCAGATATCTAGATCAAATGCAGGTTTTAATGTGCCCTAAATGTTTGGACGTGAGAACAGCACCGGCAGATGGGAGTAGAAGTGTAGTACAAGTGACGATGAAGTACTATAGCAAACCTGCGTACTACTGTTCCGCATCTGGGTGGAACACCCAAAATGGAAGTAGTACACATGTAGAGCTCGAGCACTTACAAGCTCTAACTTGTTCGAAAAACGAAAGAGCATGCCCATCTCTGTAGATACACCCAATTGTCGCTAAGCCTCTGTTCAAAAATACGCTGAAACGATCCGAAGAACAAGACTGATGCAGCATTCAACACTTCTACATAAGGGATACAGTTCTAACTACATAATTTACAAACTTAGCCAAGAATTCTTGGTCGTACCAAAAACTGATCATTGAACAAGCACACTTGTTGAAAAACGAAGTCAAGTGGCAGATAGAGTGCGAGATAAAAAGAAAAAAGAAAAAAGAACCTCGATACACGCATAAGAATGAAGCCGGCGTAAGAATGAATTCAAGCATAAGGAAGAATACATAACGCCATAACTGGGCAGTTAGGCAGCCTTTCGTGCCTTTGGCTTGGATAGCTTGTAAGCTACCATTCGTGCTATCTTATAGAACCACAATAAACTAACCACTTGGATTCCAACGGCTCCTACCTGTAATAGAGGGTACAAAATACGTTGGTCTTCAGTTAGAAGTTCATTCGACCGGTGCTAGACATCAAGAGAATGCGATGTAAAAAATATTATAGAGAGGAAAAAGATGATTGCATTGGAGGTAGGAAATACGAACCTTAACGGCGAAGGGGCTGGTGGGTGATACCACACACAGGTACACAACTACTGGCCCAAAAAATATCCTAGCAACGGTGAAAACTAGGGCGAAAAGAACCTGCACAGAAGTCAAATATTACAAGAGTAAGTAACTAATGACACATTGAGGGGAGCACAAGCTAGGCCAAACTAATGTCAGTCTTAGATGGGCATATAAATTAAGATGCAACGTTAGTAGTTCGTATGAGCCAGTTTACACTTTTTCAAACAAGAAAAACGTTGAGAGAAAGCAATAGCCATTTGGAACCCACGGGACAAGATATTAAGACATTGAAAATAAAGAAGCTAGAGTAGGCTAAATGGTTATGTCTGTTTGATGGGCTGATGGTATTCGGAGCACTACACTTAGACAAAACCACTCACAAAAAGTGTTGCTACGTAAGCATCCATATCATTTATCTTCCAAAGTATAAAGCCCTTCAAGACAACTCTCCAACTTCTGCCCAATCACAATGCTAGATTTCTTTAAAATAAATTGTCTCTAAAACAATGTAAATCCACCCTAATGTTGCAAAGAAATCTAGGACAACGAGGTGCAGCGGAATATGGACAATGAGGCATTGCACATAGACAGGGAGCAGATTGGGAGAGATTGTTCACATCATTAGCAAGACTTAGCGATGAATCTTTAAGATTCAGTTCCTTGAGAAGCTCCCGACCGTGCATGAAGGGATTCGACACCTCCATCAACACCAAACATGCCACCAGCTCTGTCCCACTCTGTTCAGTAAAATTGAACAGCCAACATTTGTTAAGGGCATACGGCAGTTAGAAGCTAAGAGACACGAGACATCCAACACGAAAGAAGCTCGAACGAGGCAACTCAAATGGAAACAATCAGAAATCGCAGCTGAGGAGAGAGGACGTACAATTTCACGCACGTATCCAAACACCAATCCCATAAGAGTGAGTATATGGTGTATTAAAAACTCCATGTTGAATGGAAGCTCCACAGCACAGCAAATGGTGTCGTAAATGAAGTAAGCGAGACTAACTGTTATAGCCAGCATCTGTGACATTCAAATAAGATCACATTTAGCAATTGGCACCATCAACAATTACAGAGCTTGAGATACCAAAATTGCATTAAAAAATATCTGAAATATACATTGCAGAACTAAACCTTCTACATCAAAAATCTCATAGGTATAATCCTGTACCAGCATCAATACTTCAAAGAACATCCTTCTAAGCTCACTACACATTGCAAATGCGAAGGATGCAAATGCACCATACAAGTACCATCCAAAGATGTCGATGTCACGATGCAAAAAAAACATCCTTGTTCATTGTCCGAGAGTATTCCTGAGGCAGTATAAGCTACAGTGAACCAGGAAACTTAAGTACAAATAATTCTCACATTGCAACTACTGCTCACAGTCTGACCTTAACCTTCCGTAACAAAACTTTCAGAAACAGAAACCAGTACCAGCATCAAAAGTACAGAGGCCATACTAAGCATCCATCTAAGAGATACCTGACAGCACATTGCAACGCAAATGTAGACTACAAGTACTATCAAAATTCCTCAATGCCGAGGTTCAAAGAATTATTCCATTAACTCCCGACGCTTGAACAGTCAAATGTGGACCAGGAGAACCAACCCTCACAATGCGACCACACTCTCTGCCCTAGAGCGTTACGAAATTTGACCTGCGGGTAGGTGGACGCAGCGCCGACGCCGTCCAGAGGGCGAGACCAATTGGCCACCGAAATGCTACAGAAATACAAGGACACAAATACGTGAATGAGCGAGACGCAGCGGTTGCAGAAATCCTTGGAGCGGCCGGAAAACGCCAGGCGCGTGAGGACGTATACGAACCCCCAGGCTGCAGTCATGGCCGACAATGTCGTCGGCCCGAGCTCCAACTCTTTCGATGGGACTGCCATTGTTAGCTCGCGCACGCACCCGTCGCTCTTCCGGGAGGTTGGTTAAGCTGCCGCACCAACACTATAGTCCGTCCCTGATGAAAAAACTTACAGCTACAAGGGACAAGCTACAAGCTTAAAACTCGAAGCTCCAAGCTCCAAGCCTCGTCGTCTTCGCCATTGGACCCCACTCGTGTGGTCTCGGACTTAGGGTGGTACTTAGAAAAACAAGTACGGCAGAATCACGGGCGAAGGAGCTCTGTCACGGTCAGAGGATAGATCTCCTCAGAAGTAACGAACGCGGCGACCTAAAAGAGTCCGACGGAGAATCCCTCTGAATCCTTCCACTGAGTACTACAGTATGTAACGAGCATCCCCACTCACCAATGACTTCCCTATCCCTATCCAAATGAGTTTCATCCCGATAGGGGAGAAAACGCCCCACCAACATTCCCTATCCCTAAAAATTTAGGAAGGGGGTTGAATTCCCCAAATGGGATGATGGACAGGGAACTCAAATCGAGTAATCCCTAAACCACTTTTCACCTTTTCAACATGAGTTGTGCTTCATTGATTCGTGGGAGTACTATTCATTTAGCCTTGTTACTATTTCTATAGTTCCCTGTTGACTTCCTCCTACCTCTATTTAGCAATAAGTTGAAAATTTAGGGAAGAACTAGTGGAAGCTTGCCTTCCCTATCTCCATTTGTGCTCTCCTTCATCCCAACAAAGATAGGGATAGGGAAGACACTAGTGGGGATGCTCTAAGACCTTCAATGAGTGTTCCTGGGTTTTTGTAAGGAAATGATTCGCATGGTACTCTAAAGGATGATTTCCACATTGACTAGTTTCAAGGTTAAGGTAATGACACCTAATTGCATTCAAATAAGGGGCACTTCACACTATGGCCGTCCATGTTGAGAGACCGTAAGATTGAGTGGACAAACATTATTGAGACACTAGTAGAAATGAGCAATAAAATATAAGAATTGGAGCCTTCGGCCGGCCATAGTGTGAAGCCTCCGAAGGCCAAGGCCAAAGTCCAAAACCTTGGCAATGAACTCCCTCGGCCTTTCGATTTGGATGGCCATAATGCATGTGAAGTTTTGCAAAGGCCAAGCCCAAAGTTCAAACCCATATTAATTTTAACAGTTGAGATCTTGTTAGTTTTTTATTTTTTATGACAAAAATTTGACGGCCTCTCGACTATAATTTGGATCTCCACTTCTAGCTAATCCAAACTTCCTTTGAAAGTCCGTTGCAATGTAGGCAATTTGTTGCCATGTAGGTTGTTGGAGGGCAATGGCCTTTGGACTCTACCTTTTAGTGTGAAGGGTTGAGAAGCTAAACTTTTGGTTTCTTGAAATATGATTGATAGAAACCCCGAGAGAAACCCACATCCTCTCGACCTTTGGCCATAATGTGAAGTGTCCCTACTATTAATTGCCTAATGTTTTGTTAGATGTTGAAATTAAGTCAAAAGAGTATTTTGAGATTCTCTCCTTATGCATTTTTTGAAGTCCATATGAACTGACAAACTATAAAAATTTCAAAGTGTGCAAAATAGGTGTACCCAAAAGTAACCCTAGGCTCTCATGAATAGAGATTGTACTTAACATGAATCATGTGAATAGAGATTGTACAATTTCTTTGATAACTACATCTAAAATCAACCAAATATTAAGCTTTTGAGCATATTTTTTGTTAATTCAAATTTGACATCTTATAACTTTTCACGTTCGCAGACTTTGTGTAGCTCGCTTTGCAATAGTCATTATGTAATTAAAAATTGAGAGCTTTTTGCCACTCAATAATGATTGTTAAGCAAATTCATCCAATTTAAAGATAAAACGCACCTAATTGTGACTTGTTTCTAAAATTAATCCCTCCAAAAGTTTATTGTCTATTACAATGTACAACTTCTATTCACAATTTTGGATACACCTATTTTTACCACTTTGAAATTCATAATTGGTTCATTTGTCTTTCCAAAACAACATTTGAGATTGGCATTTTTCAATTCTATAACTAAATTCTTAACAATTTAGTATTTTGAATCAATCATTTTCTACTTCTTTCTACTTACTATTTTTTTCAAACATGGATATGAAGTTTTAAAAAAATAAAATTTAAATGTATTTTCAACTTATTTCTTCAACATATTATGAAGAATTGCAAGTTGTATGATCTACACATTTTTGGAGTAAAATGTTTGGAAGATGAAATCAAACCATTTGAGAAGAGTAGAAAATACTTATTTTTGAAACTCAAGCATCATGGTCTTGCAATCTACATCCACTATTTTTATTTTTATTTCAAAAAATATTGAAAATTGAGCTAAATAAAAAACTTTAAAGTTTATTTTTGAATAGAGATTCCATAACTACTTGCAAACTAAAATCCCTCATAACTTTCTTGTCATTAATAAAAATGGAATGATTAAAAGCTTTACACATATGCATAAATCTAGAAAACCAATTTCAAATTTTTGTTTATGAAAAAGGTGATTTTTTATGATTTGCCCAAACTACCCAGATTGAAAAAGAGACTATGTATCATACAATAACTTTTTAATTGGTAGACAAAAGTTATGAAAATTGTTGGGCCTCAAAGCTACTCCTCAACCCATGTCGTGTGAAAATTTTAAAGAAAAATAAACAAAATTTTCATTTATAGTGAGCTACCCAAAATTGCTATGTTGCCCAAAAATATAGTTTGGTCCTCTAGGGGCTAACTCAAATTTGACATCTTATTAACTTTTGATGTTCCCAGACTTCATTTAGCAATAGTCATCCATGCTCATAATTCAAAAATGAGAGTTTCTTGACATGTAATATAATGATCGTTAAGCAAATTCACTCAACTTAAAGATAATGACTTATTTCTAAAATTAATCCACCCCGTAGTTTCTTGCGTTGATCAAAATGTATAGCCTCTATTCATAAGAGCTTCTAGCTATTCTTGATTTTAAATACACCTATTTTTAACACTTTGAAAATTCATGATTCGTTCATTTAGTATTCCCCCAAAGCATGCTTTGAGAAGGTGGAACTTCTCCTTTCGAATCCTAAAACAATCCAATGAGCAATAGTATTAATCTTAAAGTGTGTGCAATGAGGGACTAACTTACAAGCCAGAGTTTGAGAAAAACACATGTTGAAACTCCTTAAAGCACCAAAACTTAGTCTAATGGAGTTTGGTGTTGTGTACTTTTGTACTTTTCTAAGTTAAACCTTCCTCTAACACCCACATTGGAAGCCACAATTGAAGCATTGTCGACTTTGTAATCAACCTATGGTTGGAAATACAGTGACCTATATAGAATTCTTCGATTCTTCACAAAAAAAGTTCATGATAATTTTATTTTTGAAGAAAAAATTGTAAGAAAATATGAAATCCTTCTAAGGTAGTATGCTCTAACAACACCCATGCTCTAAAAGTGATCACGATACAAAGGTACATCTTGCTTTCTTCAATGTACCAACAATGTACATTTTAGGAAATGGTCGCTTTTAGTGACCACTGCGTTTCAACTTCAAAAATTTGTAACTAATTCCTTGAAGGTTCAAAAAAAATGAAATGACTTGGGTTAGATGCCAATTCTTTTTCTTTTCCCATGAAAATTTACTAAAAATTGTTTTAAGGACTTTAGCTTCCTTGAAAAAACGTTCAGACCTTAAATGATGGCTTTAACCCTTAAGCGCTCCAACGTCCATATTCTGGACGATGAATAGAGGGCTTGGAGGCGTTGTTTAGTCCAACTAACTTCTCATTCATCCAATGTAACACTTGAACCTTAAAAAGACAACCTTCCTGAATGACCAATTTCATAAAATTGTGGTAAATGATATTTCTGTAGAAAGATATAAGCAAAAATGTGCCAAAATCTGAAAAAGGATCGAGGCGTTAAGGGGTTAAGAACAAGCCTGCCTAAAATCTATTTCTCTAAATGGTGAAATTTTTCCCATCACCATACCTAGACTATAAATTGCTTGAGTGGTCGACTATGGGTGGTTCTACCATAACTCTACTAACTTAGATGCTTTAAGGTAGTAGTGCTCTAAAAGCACCCATCTTCTTCAAACCGCCCATATTTTTAGGTGGAAAATGGAGATGGGGTGATCCTTAAATGGACCACTATAGCAATTGAATGCATCTACAAAAAATTGTTTTTCTATTGCAAGAGCCAATCATTGTCTTTGATTTCCCCACATCTCTTTACAAGTTGCAAGTGGGATGAATTTTGGGAGACCTATGGTCACAAATAGGTGCCTATGCCCCCGAATCTTTGAAAATTTATAAGTAATTCAAAAATGCTTGGAAAAATACAAAACCACTTGGGTTAGGTTCCACATCCATTTTTCTTTCTCTGAAAAATGACCAAAAAATATTTCTGTCCACAGAAACCTATGAAAAAGGTGGACCGGCCCTTAAATGGTCGCTTTTAGAGCATACTACCTTATTAACAGCAGTAATTGCATACTGACAAACATTTATGCATAAACAAAATACAGCGTCATGAACCATTTTTGTAGCCTCTGAAGACTGCCTGATGAAGGTCAGGGAGTCATGATGTGGAGCCAGTCATGTCCAACATAAGTTTAAGTTAACTACAGTAGGAATTCAGGATTGTCATAATTTTCCAATAAATTTCCTACCAACAACAACAGCATTAACTTAGCTTACAACAGTGCTGTACAGGTATGACATACCCGTACCGCTGTAAGCTAATGTGTACGGGGGAAGTTTATGGGGGTGACTCAGCTTTTTGCCCTTCTTTTCACATGTCATGTGGTGGTTCTCCATGGTCATTTGGTTGTTGGCTAATTAAAAGCTTAGTCATTTAATTCAGGAAAAAAAAAATTGATTTTTTCTGGCATTCCGGTCATTTTCCTTGGGTTTGCAAAAGCAATTAGTTAAGAATATTAAATTAAAATAAAGTTATAATGTAGTTTGAATACGAGGTTGAACATTGATTAGTGTGTGAGATAAAGAATCATTTTAAATCATATTGTGGAAGCAAACGGGAGTATTAAAGCAAGAAAATATGGAAATAAGACTCGATAATGTGAAAACAACACCCCTCAAAACATCAAATCAACAGTCAATATGCAAATAGCACCTTAGAACATTGAAACAACATTCAAGAGCATTGAACCAACACCTTTCAATTTCAAAAGAACACTAAGAAGCATCAAATCAGCACTCATAAACATTAAAACTTACGTGAAGAGAACACCATAACGTATCCTTGGCAAGATTTGAACCCCTTGTCCATCAGAAGGCCAAGAATTCTCACCTCATCACATTTAGATGAGGTGAGACTTGTTTTGAAGTTTGGTGTAAAAAAAATCAAAACATCTTGGTGGCCAACATTACATACAAGATTATAAAACTAAAATATCTTTATCATCCTCCACATAAGGTAGGCAGCTACTAAGATATTTCTTTGAAGGTGAGAATGCAAATACCTCTTATTTGTTAAATTTTGCAATAGCTCAATAGGAACAACTAATACGTGACCAAAATCCTCAAATGGCCCTTCCATAGCCACCCTTGGTACACTTTCAAGATGCTTTGTATTCAAGCAATTTCTAAACTTTGCTTTGATCACATTATGTATGAAGAAAGCCCTTTCACAAGTAGCCATAATAACGCATCGATATCTTGCAATATCAACTAAAATCAAAATGTTAGTGCTCCTATTTCTCTTGCAAAGTAGAATTCCATGGTACCATGGTACAAAGGTCCTTGAAGGTTTTATCATTCCCATTCACCATTCCTTGCAATTTAAAATAAAAATAAAAATCCTTCTTACATGCAACTAAATTAACAAAGGGTGGAAGAATCTTACCTTCAACCATTGTTTGCACTCCATGATGCTTCAAAAGAAGTTCTAAATCTATCACACACCATAAAGCCAAGTCCATCCACCTTGAAGGCATATTAAATGGATTAAGAAATTTGAAAGCAAAAATTAGATCATTGTCTTTAAAACATACCTCTAAAGCTTTGATAGTTGATTCAACATATGACTTTTGAAAAGACAAGGCATTTTTCTAATTAGCACTTATCCTATCTCATATCATATCAATTCCATGAAACTTGGCTCTTCTAATTTGATTGGACAATCTTTGAAGATATCCACTTCCAAGGCTATGGTCTAAAATGACATGATAAGGTAGGAATACCATAAATGGTTAAAATAAGCATTTCAGCCTATAAAATATGGAAAATTCATTGAGAAATTTAGCTCAATGTGTGCACAAATAAGGATGAGGAAGAATGCAACAAAAAAACCCTTCAAAAATGAATATTTTATTGAATATAAATGTGGATTTCTCATCTAGACCCCATTCTTGTGTCATAGCTTCACCTAAAACGGTTTCCCTTGGAACTTGTTCCTAATAAAGTCTAAGCCAATCAAATTTTAGCAAATCGAATCTTTTCAAATCAACATCAAAGCTAGCTATTGTTGGTTTTAGAACACCCTATAGTGCCATTAGGAGTGGGGGTGCCATTTATGGTATTCCTACCTTATCCAAAACATTCATTGAAGGTATTTTGCTTTAGGTTAGTGCTATCCATAATATACAACATGTGAGTAGACTCAATTTGTGTTCTTACATTTGATCCAATACTTGTCACATCCACAAATTTATATTGAAAGATTTTGGACAAGATGGTCAAATCATGAAGCAAATCAATAAAAAAAATACAAAATATGAATGTATTTAAAATTTCTCAATTTACTATAAAGAAGAAATGTCCCATAATCTTTCTCCCTTGGTACATCACAAAAGTATATAATGACAAATTCCAAAGAATCATACAATGTGGATATGGTCTAAAATCTAGACAACCACCTAATCTTATGATACCTTTTAAAAGTCTTTTGTGCATCATTCAACTTTTTTTGAATTCCATCAAAAGCACATTTTTTTCTTTCCAAACTTCTTGAAGGAAGCAGCCAAAAGGTTAACTAAAATATCAATTTCAATGGACAAAGACTTATACTCTTGAGACTTTGCAACTTCTAAAACTACTAAGTTAGTTCTATGAGCAATGCAATGAACTAATGTGACAAATGGATTGACTTTATGAAGTCTATTTGCCACACCTAAATTTTGTCCTATCATTGTAGTTGCTCCATCAAACCCAAATCCAATACACATTTTAATGCCCAAATCCCACTCTTCAATGAACTTCAACAAGCAATCATAGATGATTTTTATTTATTTTTACCACAAGAAATCTCAAGCAACCCCTCCAAAGCAATTATAATTATTCCCTCTTCAGCAAAGGTAGTAAAGACCATTACATGGTCTATTACAATAACATCAATAGACTAATCTATCATCAAACCAAAAAAATTTGAATCTCTAATCCTATCCAAAATTGATTTTGGGAGACCATTAGAGATGCAAAAAATCATTTCAATATGAGGTTTTTCATCATGATACAAAGACTCAATACAACTAGCCTTATTTGCAACTAAATTTTATAAAGAGATGGATATTTGTTGAAAGGAAGTGTCTTCCTTCCCCCTAAAGATGTAGACATGAATAGAGTCAAAAGAGTGTCACCACAACATTTATTATCTTGTCGAGGGGTGCTACTACGTGAGCCTAGAAGACTATTCATTGATGTTATAGGTGCATGTATTATAGAAATCTCTCATGATTATGTAGTATAACTATGTTATAGATACCTACATTATAGGTGTTTATGGTGTAAGCACCTTCAATGGTTGTAGGATATCTAGTTATACATATGCTCAATATTCACATACTCGCATTTCCATGCTCACACACTAGCATCACTATTAGCTTGTTTAATGTTGGTTGATTGTGAAGAAGCAACCACTTCTACTACAATTAGATTTGATTGTGTCCTTTTGAAAACATATCCCTCGTAGTTCTTTGCCCTTTTATAGACATCTTGTTTTTTTTATTATGATGGTTAAAATGAAACAATAAAAAAGAAGATCTTAAAAAAAAACTTATTATACAAAAGTGTAAAAAATAACAATAATAATGAACACATCGACTCACACAATATACAAACAATATCAATATAGAAGCACATAGCCATAGACAAAAATACAAGCAATAAAGAACAACTCACACAATATCAAAATTTCTAACTAAACATAAATAAGCCTTGTAACACAATTGTTTCCAACATTCACTATAAGAAGAACTGGGTGTTTTAATTGTAGTTCTACTAATAATCTTTAAGAGATTTTTAGTAAATTTTTAGTGAAAACACATGTATTTCTAATAAAATTTGATTAAATTTTTTTCTAAAAGGTTATTTATATAACCACAAGCATCTAAGTGATTTTTTGATCCCCTATTTTTTTTTAATTAATTATATTTTCAATTTATAATTTTGAGCATTGTTTAATGATGACTATAGGTTTCTGTTGCTAAAAAATTTCAACTCAAATAGTATATAAAATGACTTCTAAAATAGGTTGAAAAATGAACTAAAATAGCATGTTTTTCAACTCAAATATTCATAGAAAATATAGGTAGATGATTGTTACTACGATATTTAAGGCAAAAGTTGTTTTTAGAAACTTTTTGTTCATTTTCTAGACAATATTTTCTTATATAATATAGGAGGATGAAAGTTATTTTTCAACTCTATAGTGTATCATTTTACTTCAAAATTTTATAACTAATTATTATTAACAAATAAAAATATCTATAATTTAGAACATGAAGTGATCCTATTTTTTTCTTGTAATTAAATTTTATAATATAATATAGAAGGTTCAAAATTTGGACGCATGTGATTTCTAATGGACAATCTAAATGACCTCCCCGATATAAATCAAGTTATAAAGGAAGATTAATTTTGAAGATGCAAAAATTACTTTGAATGAGTGAGAAATTAATTGGATAAAACATCATTCCAAAGCACTCAATTCATCATTTGGACTTTAGCATTCTTATGTACTTGGGATAAACCATTAAACTAGTTTATCACCGTCACTAGAAGAAACCTTTTTTTTTTGACAAGCCCGGATTTTTTGAAACAATTTTTTTTTGACATTTATGTTGACATCTAGTTGTTTTGGTTTTTTCATGATGTTCATTGGATTTTATTGTTGACACAAAAACAACTACATGTCAACATAAATGTAAAAAACAATCCGTTCTAAAAAATCAAGGCTCGTCACCTAAAACATATTTTTTTTTTATAGTACGTGGTCATCAACTATACACTGTCCATTGACCAGATGATATGTGCATTATTTTGGTCCACAGAGACCATGGTTCTTAATTTTTTTCTTGCAATACATCCTTCTAGAGGACCACTCATATTTTCTTATATCAAAGAGTCACAAAGTGGCCCTCTTATTAGATGCATACTCAAACCATTTTAATATGACTGTTATGAATGAATATCTTGCATCAACTTTGAGCATGTCTCAAACCTCTATATAACACCTTATTTTGTTTCTTGGAACGTTTCAGCCTTTTGTATGAGTTTGGAGTCACTTAGAATAGTTGGAATGTTAAGGCCAACCCATACAATACAATTTTGAGCTTTTGTATGTGATTTCTTTTTTTTTAAGAACCAACCCATACCGTACGAGTTGGTGTGGATGTGCATGGCAATGTATAAAAGTCAATTTTCTTAGGTGTCTTCTACAATATTTTTTGAAACATTCTAATGCCTCTTCTAAACCATGGATGCGGCTTTTTGAGGCATCATAGTAATCCCTAGGGTTTCTTAGTGTCTCCTAAAAGATCTTACAAATCTTTAAATTAGCTTCAAGATATAGTGATAGTATATATGGAAGGCAAGATGAGAGGGACTTCAATCTTACCAACACAATTCTTTAGGCATTATTATTAAGCTTTGTATTACACAATTAAGAAACATCTTTGAGTTCTTTGTGTTACATATTCTTGTCTTCTTAAATAGTTGTGGGTTTTATTGGGAAATTGATAAGTTGATAGGTAACACACAATCACAATTTTGGTCTTCTTGGATAGTTGTGGGGTTTAATTTTGGTCGTCTTGAATAGTCATGGGGATTATTGGGAAGTTGATAGGTAACAAACAATCACAATTTTGGTCTTCTTAGATAGTTGTGGGATTTATTGGGAAGTTGAAACACACTTTTGTTCTTGTATTACATTGGATTATTGTGTCTTTACCAAATCCTTTCTCCAATGAGATTCTAGAATATTGAATATACTTGCCACAATAACCCGAGCAATAACCCCTAAAGTCCCCAAAGTCCCATTGGGGAACTCTTAAAGATTTAGGCATGTGCCTATAATCTAAATTTTGTTTAAGATTTTTTGAAACTTTTTTTCAAAATAAGAAAACTGATTAGTTTTCTAGGAATATAATTTTTATTTCAATTAGTGTCTAGCAGCAAAAGTTATGCCACAATAAGTCCAAAACAATTGAGGACAAGTAGCAAAAAAACTACTTGAAATTAAAAAATAAATAAATTCTTATTTCTTATATTTTTTCTATGCGGAAATATTTGATTAATTCCATTTGGATAAGTAATGTGAAAGTTATGAAGCTTCTTGTTTTGTGGGCAATCTTAGCAAATTCTTTGAGAAAATAATGTATTCAATCCATTTTTGAGCTCAATTTTAACAATTTTTCAAAAAATAGTTGCATGTTGTTTAGTTTGCTTTCTAGAACAGTTTCACCATTAAAATTAGTGTGTTTCAATTCCATCTTAGAGCAATCGACAGTTTAGTTTTTCCTTCTATTTCATACCTACTTCAATTTAACAATTTTTTAAAGAATGAAAATGACATGTTTTTTTTCAATTTTTTTTTCCAAACTCTCAATTCAATTCTTCAATATAATTTTTTTTTAAATCACAATCTATAGTACAAGATTTTTAAGACCAAGAACAAAAAGAAACTTGTTTTTTTCACTTTAAATGCTTATATCCTATTCTTGATACATTCCAAACATTCTCATACTAGTCTAGTACAAGACCATATATTTGGATATGCAAAAGAAAAGAAAAAAGTTTAATTTTTGTGTTGTCTGCATTGAAAATGGCAATTTTGAGTTGTTTCTAACAAAAAAGTGGCCATGGAACTTTAGGGGTTAAAATTGCATGTAGCATGCTTGTCTCACACTCAAACTATTTGACTTCTAATGTAATTGTCTTCCAAATAGACAAATGAAGGAGGTGAGAATGTATGACTCAAGGAAGAAAATCATTGAAAGTCATTCACTTTAAGTTGTGTTGTGTCTTTGCATGGTTAATCCTTTAGCATCTGAATTCATTTTGGGGTTGTTTGCACAAATTTGCTTAAATATATGAAGGAATATATGTTATTTACATGAATTTCATCAAGTCGTTTAGAAAGAAAAGCTCATCTTTTCAAGATTCAAGAATTGCTTGGAACGAATGAGAAGTATTTGGATGAAACATTGGCCTAAGCCCTACTCAAGAAAGTACCCCTGCTTGTTTCAATATTGTTTCAAACTGTTCACAATAGAGTATTGAAAGTATACTGTGTCAAAACAACGTACAATAGTATTGCAATGGGGGGATTGCATTTGCACCTAAACAATATTGTTATGATACTGCAACAATATACTTTCAATACTCTACTGTGAATAGTTTGAAACAATACTGAAACAATGGGGGGCTTTTTCCTGATCAGTAAAGCACCCTATTCATCATTCACAATATGGATGTGGAAGCACTCAGGGTTAAGATTTCCTCATACACATTCCAGAGACTTCTTTACTTTTGAAATCGTGGTGCATCAAATTCAGGTATGCCAACCGTATATACTACTCCGTATTTCAGAAAGTACGTCTCTTCAACTGTATTATACTACACTAAACTATCATCGCTAAGAACGGCCGTTCATGTTTGCGTATGGACACCCTTCCACTCCTTTGAGGTACTCTCCGTAACTGTCCGATTTCGGTCCCTTCGTCAAGCCTCCGAGAAACGCTGCCGTGTCGTAGTACACTTCCAGCTCCAAGATTTTCAAATTCTCGTCCACCTGCACAGATCATGGCCTCACAGATCAATCCCATTGTCAGAAATCAATTGGATTCAAAGTCTCGCGAAAATTTCGACGGCATTACAGGGCGAGACGGATTTCTTCAGCAATGGGGAGCCAAATTCTCGAATTCTCGATCGATAATTCAGAATTCGAGTAGAGTATCTGAATTTAGGGCTCTCTGCTGAAGAAGTTGAATTGGGGATCAATATTGCACCAAATCGAAAAGGAAAGAACGAAATGCGATCTCTAACACTCTGGCGCTCTTGAGCTTTCCACAACTTTGCGGTAAAGTACTAGATGAAATCGGAAGCAAGAGAGTTCAGTAACAATCACTTCCATGAAAACGACCAATCAATTTGGGTTTCCGCAATTGCAACTCCTTGCCATTTCCACTGAAATGGGAAACCTAAATACAAAAATTACAAAGGGCCCA
This sequence comes from Rhytidiadelphus loreus, assembly GCA_947034895.1. Classification (NCBI taxonomy): domain Eukaryota; kingdom Viridiplantae; phylum Streptophyta; class Bryopsida; order Hypnales; family Hylocomiaceae; genus Rhytidiadelphus; species Rhytidiadelphus loreus. The sequence continues at coordinate 33,886,066 of OX344761.1, forward strand.
AACGACCCAGCGCTGAATGATACCCAATTTCACACACGGAATCCAAATCGGTGAAGGAATGAGCGCACTCTGACCCTCCGTCACAATTGAGCTACGCAGAACTTTGCGAAAACTTACAGAGAATTGGAAGCCGAAAAGTTCCTTCACATTCACGTCCATGAAATTGGCAAAATAATTAGAGCTTTCGCAAGAAACAATATACCTTAGCAACCACAATCCCAATAGACTCCACCACCTCCCCAGTAGCCGCATGTCCTTTGAACCCGCCGTCCATCACCCCCCAATGCCGGTACTTCATCACCACCACCGGCGGAGGCGAGTACACGGCCTGCACTTCCCAAGCAAAGCCTCCAGGGAACACACTCCTGAAAATCTCATGCGAAGACTCGAATGTCTCTTTCTTCGATTGGTACTTGGCCTCATCTCCTTGGAAGCTGCTCGTGGCCATCAAAGCGTTGTAGCTGCCCACTTGCAGCGTCTCCGCGGCGGAAAACTTCGGGCCACCTAAAACATCATCCAGCATTCACCCAACATAAGAACCAGTGTTCCTAACATTGGAATGCTGCAACTACAGTGCAAAGCCTTGCCATGTTCTCTGTGGAAATCGGGATACAATGAAAAGGAGAGGCGGGGGTTGTGGATGAGCTCACAACTGTGTTAAAGCTTGTGCGATTTCTAATGGGAATTTGACAATGGAATCCAGATTTGGGGAAGCTCTCGCTCTCGGCGATTACAATTGCGCAAGAGCTTGTGCGTTTTTCAATGGAAATTTCGGCAATGGAATCGAGGGTCGGAAGGAAACTTTAGCTTACCGTTGACTGAGACGCGGAACTTCTCGTGGTCGATGGTCTTGAAGTCGGATACTCTAGTTTTGTGTGAAAGCTCCATTTCCCATGTTTTCACGAGATTTTGCACCACTTCTTCGAGAGATCCTTTGGGCCATACCTGCTTGCCAAGGTCGCTTACGTGAGTTAGATATAAATTTGACGGACTGATCATTCGTGATTGTGTACGTATTTTGGGTTGCGTGTTGCATGCTACCACTCCAAGCTGGAGCTAGCTCACCGCTGACGGTACTCAATCTAGTGAAAGAAAATAGCGAAACTAGATCTAGCTGTGGGTTGCGTTTTGTTGAAATGAAGCGAATGAGCGTGTGTCAGGTTGCAGCATTCTCGTGTGATCGCACTATTTTCCTCAATCAGACTCTAGATTTGCATAAAATAGTCAAGCAAGACCAAGGCAAGTGCATCCTCCACATTGAAATACAAACGAAGCTCCACAACCAGGCTCTCGATTTGCATAAAACAGACCACCAAGGCAAGTGCATCCTTCCCATCCCCATATATTCTCCACAACCAAACTCTCACTAGACTTGGGAATTCCTTCCTTCACAGCACAATTAGTACACACTAAATTCCACATTCAAGCTCTACATTTGCATTAACCAAGACCAAAGCAAGTTCATCCTTCGCATCCCAACAAGGACAAAACTTCACAACCGTGCTCTAGATGTGCCGGTATCCAAACAAGACCAACGCTGCAAGTGCTTCATGATCCTTCACACCATAACGAGCATAAATCTCCACAATAAATGAAACCAAGCTCGCTCTCCATTCACATATCAAAACAAGACCAAATCACAACCAATTCAAAGGGACTGAATTACTACCTGAGTGCGTCCCTTCTCAAACAGAGCATTAACCATCTCGTACGTCGGAGCGCTTCCATAGCGCCACGCCGTGTGAAGCTCCCCGTCCCCGGAGAGATGGTTCCTGTAAGCATCCTCCTCGTCCTGGTTTATGTGCAGTCCATTCAGACATTGTGCAACAACCTCTGAAGTAGACATGGTGCTTGCTTGGAATCAACAGTCAAAATGATGAATTGCAACGTTCTCTCTGAAGTTTCTCAAGAGCGAGGTAGCCGTCTGCAGGGATGTGATCTAAGTTCGTTAACTATTTGCTTGCGAATTGATGTACAGTACTGGACTGTACATTCAAGTAGTAAGGCATGATTCGGCGTTACTTTCTGTTATGATTGAGCGATCTATCGCGCTTACCAGTTGTCTGACAGGTTTGGCATGGGCCAGTACAGGCAGGATTCTCCAACTTTCAGTGAATGCAGCAGTGTGACACCACTTGACAGTTCCTGTACCCCCGAAAAAATCAAAACGCATGAGAGATTGGTATGAAAGCCTTGGAAACTGGGATTCTCACACAGATAAGATGTGCAGAGAGTGCAGATTAGTCGATGGATTTCGACTTGGAGAACCTCGATGGATGGACGGGGAGGGATGGAAAGCGGTGGGAGGAGACTGAGAAATTCAAGGTTAACCTCAAATCCGACGTGCCTAGCGTCGCCGTTTGTGTCCTGTTTTTTCCATCAGGCAGGGATTCTATTTTCAAAGCTCTGAGAAAGCGGAAGCTTCTGTCAGCGTTTTTAGTTTGGAACTACAGGAAGGCGTGCCTCGGCACCAAGTCCCCGACGTTTTTCTCAAAACGCCGGGACCCACCTGCTGCCCGCAGCTGCAGCTGCCCAAACAAGCCATACCACCCGGGATCATACCCGCCCTCACCTCCCGGTTATCAACTCCCCGTTGCCTATTGACGCAGAGATTTGTTGCCTTCTTCAACTTGTCTTGCACACCTTGTGCTCTTCGACTTGTTGCACGTACCTCAAGTAAGTCTCTATTTTTTGTTTTCAAATGAAAACTCAAAGGATAAGCAGAGCTCAAAGTACAGGTTGCATTCATGGTTGCAAAATTTGTTGAGTTTTCATCTTGTTGAAGGTTGTTTAAGCTACATTAGTGTTGACAGAATTTGTTATGTTTTTGGTTTTTGGTTTCTTGCAATAATGTGGTTCTTGGTTAGGATTTTAGGAAACAAGTTGTTTGATGTGGATATTACTTTGATTCATTAGGGTTAATTAAACAAGTTTTCATTAAAAATCAATATTTATTATGATCAATGATGAATTAGGTAGGTTTCAATTGTTGCTTTAAAAGCATAGTACTTCCATAATTAGCTATTAGTTTCTTTTTCTTTTAGATTTAGGGTTTTTTAAGAAGTTGGTTCATGTTTTGGATTGTTCATGTGGTGTGAACTTAAGCTCTAGGGTTCATTGCAAGTTATGAATTTGCAATTGTTTGAGCTTGAAGTATTGTCATTCTCTACATTAAAGTGTTCAAAATTCACTAAACTTGAGGTACATGATTCTCAAAACATTGTTCTTCAAAGCATGATGAGTATTTTCATTGTTCCATAATACTTGTAACATTCGTGTGATCTTCAAGTTTCATTCAAGTATCATGGCTCTAAAGAGGAAGAAGGTTTGGAAATGAGACGAAAGCGCCAAGGAAGCAAGAAGAGTTAAAAACACTACAAGAAAATGGGGGTATAAATGATTTGTCCACAATGACTGCATCAACAACAATGACTGCAAATTAGTCATTTTGTAGTCATTTTGAAGTCATTGTTGTCGGTGCAGTCATTGTGGACAAGTTATTTATACCCCCATTTTCTTAAAGTGAAATGAAAATGAAAATGAAAAAAATGCTAGCAAACGCCAAGGCAAGGATAGAAGAAAGTGTTGTTTCCAAATTGAAGAGAGAAAGGGCATCCATTCCTCCTCCCATTGCTATGAGTGAGAAGGTGGAATCCTCTCCTCTTGTCAAGGCGATGGAGAATGTATTTCTTGAAGATTTGAAAATCTTTCGTATGAAAGATCACAAGTGCTTGGTTCCAATTCTTCTTAACTCCTCCAACGTCTATGTTGCATACATCATACACGCCTTACAAGAGTACTTGGAGTTCATTACAAATGATGAGTTAGCAAAAGCAAGAGCGGATAGAGCACTCACCTATTTTGAAGGTAATTTTTTTACTTGTAATTGGATTTTTTTTAATGCATTATATGCTTTAGGGTTTGATTAATGTGGGGATTAATGCAGGGATTAATGCAATGTCCATTGTATTTGATGTAATCTTCTATGATTTAGCTCTTCTTTTTCACATGCTTTTAATGTGAATTACTTTCATTTCATTCTCAAGACTTTCTTTTCTTTTCAACATTGCATTTTGTAGATGATGATTGGGAGAGATTCAAGTTTGAAAGAGCAGCCCATCTCACTTCTTCAAGCTAATGACTTTCACTATGCAAGAAGTTTGTGGAAGGAGGAAAATATATGGAAAGAGGATTGAAAGAATAGATGTTTGGGTAAATGGAAATTTCTACATCCTCTCAAGACCAAAGAAATGCAAGATTGATTGAAAAAGAGAGCTATGGAGGAAGAAGAGATTCAAACAATTGAAGGAGGTACAACATCATCCGCAATACAAGGCATGAATAAGGGTAAGGCTAGACCAAAGCCCAAAGGAAAAGCAAGAGGTAAAGGAAAGGAGAAGGGCAAGGCAAAAGGCAAAGCCAAAGTATAGTTACTTTATATGCACATGATTATGTCCCTATTATTATATAGTGTTTTTCTTTGGCTCTATGTATTTGCATACTCTATATAATATCAAATACATTTTCTACTATAAAGTATGTCTTCTTTTTTTAAGTACATTTTAAATGTCTATGACAATTACGGCAAGACACTATTGTGTCTCCTTTCTTTACCATACCTCTAGTAAAACACTTATCACATACAACCTTTGGAATTTGGGGGAAAATAGTCCTCTTTCTTTTTGAAGTTGATATCATCTTATGAGGTTGAGGTGTCATTTGAGGTTTAGATTGCCTTGCAAGTGAGTTTTTTTCTTCTTCCATTTTGTTCTTTTGTTTTGAAGTTCTACCAAGTCCCATTCTTGTATGTTGTACATTCTCTTGAATAAATGCAATACAACCTTTACTTGGGAGTGATATACAACAAGGTCTTTCAAATGTGAAAGGCTTTCTAATAAAATGCAAACACCCTTTGATGGCTTCAATCTTGTACTTCATTTCTTTTTCCCCATATTTTCCAATACTTTACTTCACTTTCAAAAGAATTGATTCCATGTCACGGATAACTTGTAATAAATCTTCACCATGTCTAGTTGTTGATGTACAATCATTCATGAAATCTTCATTGTAGGCATCTCCTACTATGGGCTCAATAGGATATTCAACATTTGTATTGTCAAATGTAGGTTTTTCATCATCACTCAAGTGTTGCTATTATTCTTTCAATATCAACTGCAATACAAGAATGTGCTTATATGTTGATGTAGTAGAAGCACAATCACAGAAATGAGTACGTAGGGACATCGTGTACTTAATGTTAGAAGAAGTCTCGCTTGCAATATGAAATATTATTTGATTTACATCTATTTCTTCCAAAACATCATGAGATATACTTTGATACTTTTGAAATAGCCTCTGAGCACTTGCTAAATAGAACTTTTGACTCTACCATTTGCTAGCTCTAGTCACTACTGCCCGAGGGAATTGTAGAAGGAATTGACGGCATAAATTGGCGTAGAGAAGATGCAATATTTTTCAACCAAAAATTGTTGAAAGTGTAAAACATGAGGTCTTTCTTTACATATAAGCCTCCATAATTGCCTTCATCATGTACCCATTGGAGAAGATGGAAATGCATCCAAATAATAATGTGCCACTAGTAGAAAATCTGAAATTTCTATCATTTTGGATGTGTTGTTTTGGACAAAATCTAACAGAAATCTGTTCAAAACAACAAATTTCTGTTAGATTTTGTCCAAAACAACGCGTCCAAAATGACAGAAATTTTAGATTTTCTACTAGTGTGCATACTTCCCAAAACTAAATTGCCATGTCAATATATCCCCTACAAAAATTAGAAGATAAAAGTTAGTCATGAAATACATGTAGATTAGATAAAACATTAGCAAAATTAGGGAAAACCACTTAAAAGGAAGAGTTTCAAATAGTAAAAGATGTATCCAAGAAGTTCCAATATTATCTTTTTAATCAATTTTGCTATGGCAAAAAATACATCATTAATCTTTTCAATGATGGGTGCAGCTTTGATGGTTCTACCTTGCCCAATACAAGTCATCACGACATTTAAGGCTTGCGTTTTGTAGCACCATAGACACAACTACCGGACATGCATCTAGGAAATCAAACAAAAAAACATGCATTATTGTAGCTCTATTCTAAACCTAGAGTTAAAATTTGCCCTAAATCCAAACAAACATGAACCTGCATAAACAGTGCTCTAGCCTGACTCAGTCAGCTTGGTTACAATATCTGGATCACTTGGAGTCACAAACACTAAAAAAGAGGCTTGTACTAGCCAAGTCTTGTTGATAACCTCAACTACATCGTCATCTTTGTTCACATATACTACTTTTCGATGTCATCACAATGAACCAGAATCACTGGGAAAATTCTCTTCGATGTCATCTAGAGTAAATCTGCCATCTGTTGTATAGATCCAAACACAGGATAGCTACTGTCCCAATCACCACACAACACTCACACTTTTGGAACAAAATTTAATTCCTATCCTATCGATTGACTGCTCAAGTTCTAGCATCTAACTTAAAGTGGGTCACTCCATCAATGTAGGTGAATGAGGTAATACTACAGTAGAATACTTCATACTGGATCATGGTCTGTCCAGAGGTGAAGACAATGTTGTAAAGAAATTAAAGCTAGACCTTTTGGTGGAGCATAATGTCATAATAAGGCAATTATTTGACTCCATAATTAAATGCACAGTCTCATTCTTGGATTAGGGCTTGAACAAATCTTCATCAACAATTGAATAAAAGCAGACAATTTTGAAAAAATCCTCGTAGATTCAAACCAACCATGCCTCAAAAATATACTCCTTCAATTCTTTGGAGTCCAAAGCTGAACAAGTAGGAGTCGCTCAAGCCACCTTCTTTGCTGAGACAAATGCATTTGAAGAGGTCTTCAACATCCTGCATACTATACTTTCGAGTCATCATTTGGAGGATAAAAAAGTGAGCGTCCAATTTGGTTGAGTAAATCAAAATTGTCCCAAGCAATGAACTGGTGACTGAGAATTTGGAAACAAAATTTACCGCAAACATCCCAAATTCATGGTAGTGATTCATCTTAACTAACCTAGATGATGGAACACCATATGTGTAACTGAACAAAATGGAACATGTAAGGAACGAACTAGAACTTGATGGGATCAGAATTTTGTATCATTGAACAGTGACTATACATTGTGTGGTAAATGATTATAATTATGGAAATATAAATTAGATTTCAGACTCATTGCTTTTAAATTGCAATAAAATTTGTAGGACAAAACCTTTTTGCATTTTGTTTTCTGAAGGTGAATCTAAACATGACATTTGATAATCATGCCAAATTTCAAAGCAGTCAAGTCTCTATTTTATTGTGAAGAAGTATTTAAATTTTGCATGTACAACGATTGGCAAGTTTACTCTAAATGTTTATGAAACAGTGTAAAGTTACTATAAACCCCATTTAATTCTTGATTGTTAGATTCCTTCTATAGAGCATGAAGAAAGGATAAGTCTCCTCTTCTGAATTGCAATACATTGTGAATTCAAGCCAACAATTTTTTTTCCCACAAGCATAGGTCATATAATGCAGAAAGAAAAAAGGAACAAACCTTTTTGAAAGGGTTCTGTCCAGCGGTAAACAACAACCCTTGCCTATCATACAACATATTTTCAATCAATCCCAGAAATTCACAAAAACCATCAGAAGGACCAACCAAAACCTTCAAAATTTATGTAACAGACATTCCAACTAAGTAGAAAACTCCCATCATTTTGTATTGAGTATATAAAAGCAAACGCTTTCCAAATCCACACCTTAGTCAAATAGCTAGGAATCCAGTTCAATCATGACTCATAGAATTTACAAAAATCGAAGTTCAACAACCATTTCACATCACCAAATCCTAAGCTTCTAATTTCTCCTATGAATTCCAGCAACATAGCTCAAACTTGCAGCAATGCTAAATCCCTGCAACACGATCTATACTCATCCCAGTGATTTTGGTTCAATGTGAGCGCAGTTGAGGCTTTTATTAATTTTGAATGGCTATAATCTATCCCCTTGGGCGGTCTTGGGTTAAATCCTAAAAAGATCCAACCTCGTTGTTGGAGACCAAACTTCAAGCACATCGAAGACTAGATAGCTCCAACTTTTTGAATCCAACCTCATCGTTGGAGACCAAACTTCAAGCACATTGAAGACTGGATAGCTCCAACTTTTTGAATCCAACTTCTAGATCCACATTTCATGGAGTTTTGAAAACAGTCCAGTAATGCAAAATGAATATATAAAAAAATTTGAGAAGAATCCATCCAGATTTAGAGAGGAGCATTGCACTTGCTAGAAAAATTTGATGGAGCTATTAGAGAGCCACCAGAGAGCCATTGGAGGGAGTAGGCCAGAGAGAGCTATTGGAGGGCGCATGCTGGAGGGAGACGCCGGAGGGAACATGTTGGAGGGGGAGATGGAGGCAAGAAGGGTGAAGTCCGGAGGAAGGGAGGTCGGAGATGGAGGGAGGCAGGGAGGTGGAGGACAAAGTAATAGGGCGTGGCCCCCTCATCCATCCATCCACATTCAAGGCAATGAGGGGGTCAATTCACCCTTGCCAAAATCCTCTGGTATCCAAAGCGTTTGAAAGATTGGCGCTTTGCAGTAAAATAGCATCGTTGACAAGTGCTAATAATGACTCGAAATCACTTCTGCTAATCTTCGTTGAGCTTATCGATAGAAAAATGGACATGGTTGTAAGCCAAATCATAAATGAGTCAAATCATCATAATCAAATCCTAAATGAAACAAATCATCATAATCAAGTGATGTAGGTTGAGGAATTCATTGTAGGGCAAGGCAACATCACATCTAAATCCTTAACCCTTAAGCGCTTCAACATCCATATTCTAGACAATGAACAAAGGGCTTCGAGGGGCTATCCTGTCCGCCTAACTTTTCATTCATCCAATGTAACACTTGAATCTTGAAAAGACAACCTTCATTAATCATAAATTTCATGAAATTGTGGTAAATTATATTTTTGTAGAACAATATAAGCAAAAATGTCCCAAAAATTAGAAAAAAGATCAAGGCGTTAAGGGGTTAAACTATGCTCCTACCCCCAAGTCCAATTGTGGAAAATTTGGCAATGTCTTTTACATTATTTCTAAAAACAATAAAAAGTGGTTAGCCACACCAATTTTACTATAGCAAAAAATCTATAATTAGCATAAAATTATCTCATTGACCAGTATTGATCGGATAAGCATATTCAAATTTTCTTAAAAATTGAAACTCGTTGGAAAAAGACATTGCAAAATTTTTATAATTTTTTTCCATAAAGATTTCTATGCATGGATGATATGTACAAAGGTATGTTGATTTCAATGGATATCTCAACATCAACATATGAATGTCTTTACGTATCATCAAACTAGTGATAAAATAATGACATCCAATTAACCCTTAAAGGACTGAGGGTGTTTTTAGGCCCCAAACTACTTCAAAGTACTTAAGCCCAAAGCAAGGCTAAAATCTTCATCTTTGTTTGTTCGTCTTTCTTTGTCATATCTTCATCTTTCTTTGTCATAAACAATAGTCATTGATCGCTTGTTTTCTATTAGTGTTCATTAACAAATCCAACCATATATAGGATTCTTTAGTTAACTTGTTAGAGGACACCCTCCTAAAATTTTAGAATAAGAAACCTCACCAATTGTGAGATCTTGTGGCTTGGATCTCAAATGGTGAAAAAGAAGTATTTTCAACTCTTCCCAAATGGTTAGATTTCATCTTTCAAAAAATTTATACAAAAATGTGTAGATCCTACGTATTACACCCTATAATACATTGAAGACATAAGTTGGATATATATAAAGATGAAAGTTGTGAGGAGTTTTAGTTTGTAGTTGTTTTTGTTTTTCATTATCCTTTTGTATATTAAATACAAATACATATATCCAACACATGCAAGTAAAAATCTAACATACTTCAATAATGTTAGTCTTTACCTTAGACCATTTCTTACATTCTTGTCTTCAATTTTCAATCAATTTCTAAGTTGGGTATAAATAATCTAAATTTTTTATTGAAGTCCAAATTACAATTACTAAATATTTTTAGCTTTCAAACAAATGAAAATCATGAATTTTCATATATATGTATATGGAAGGTCACTTAGTGTATCTATGTCGTGACCTAGAAATATGATTTTTATTACTTAGAGTAGAATTAGGGACAATAGATCCAATCTTAGCTAAATTTTTCGATTCTTTGGGAAAGAATTAGAAAAATTACTAGGATTATGGATTAGCCAAATGTAGGGTAGCTTAGTAGAATAAAATGGTTAAGGAGGAAAACTAAATTTTTCATCCTAACCGGAAACTGGAATTACGAATAGTGGTTCATAAGCATTTTGGTGATACCAAAACCGGAAAAGGGTTATGCCCAGATCCCAGATTGTAAGTAAAACTAAGGGAGGAGAACCTTGTCATCAACGAATCAAAGGAGGACGAGTCTCGTGAGAATTCAAACCAGGAGGATAGCATTTCGAGGTTAAGATCTGGATCAGGTGAAGAAACCGGAACCGGAAACTAGCTCAAAACCGGATGTTATCTCTCCCACGTGATTTAAGGGAAAGGATAAGGCTCAGACTCCATTGAAGGATAAGGTACCAGTGGAAGTCAACCCTTAGTCAGTAGGAAGAAGCTAGCTAGAAAGGGGCAGCCGAATTAGGGGAAGCACCTCAAAAGTGGCTTAGGAAGAAGAAGACTAGTTGTTTTCAGAAGTAGATTAGTTGCTTTTAGGAAAAAGAAGTAGAAGATTTGTAGGAGCAGATTTAGGAGTTAGTGGAAACTTAAGTTTTGGGTAGGTAGAAAGCAGCTTTCAAGTCACTTTCCGGTCAGATGAACCTGGTCAACTAGATCCGGATTTTTAGGATCTGAGATCCGTTTTTGTAGAAATGGCTGGCTATTAGGAAGTTAACTAGGAGGCAGATAAGGAGAATGACACGTGTCATTCCCTTGGGTTTTTACTTTTGATTCCTTTGGGTGGTAAAGGTCCCTTAGGTTGTAGACTATTTAGAATTCAAATTTTTAGTTGTTGGTGTGCATTTTCGGATCTTGCTTTCCTAGCATCGTACAATACAAGTCAGAACTTTCTAATTCACCTTGTGTGTCTGAGCGTACTTGGATGGCATATTATGTCATTGTATGTTCATTTGGATTGCAGGAATAGGTAGAGGGGAAGTGTATCCGGATATTGGGTTTATCCGGATTCTAGGAGTTTAAGTGAGTTCATGTGTGATGGCGGTTTCCTGATCCCAGTGGCGTGATCGATTCAGATTCCATTAGTTGAATACAGTCCCAGTAGGCTAGAGTTGCAACCGTTGAATTACCAGAACTCTCTAGTTTAATGCTTGATAGGTTCTTTGGTTAACCGGAAACTGAAGAGGATGTGATATTCCTCCATTTTATCTGTCCCGGATTCTACTCAGATCTTAGACTAACCCAATAGGTTGTCGTTGTAGTATTTTTTAGGTTGTTAGCTGGGTTTTCTTGCGTGACTTGCTGATTTTGAATCTTCTGGGTTAGCTGTGAAGGAGAGCCAGTTAAGTAATATACATGTGTGTATTGTTGTTGGTTTATTTAAAAGTGGCACTCTTGACACTATAAAATGCAGAGGGTAGATAATCAACTTCCTTCCTTAAGCACAATACGCAGATCCCTTTTAATCCAGAGGTTAAACTCGAATCCGGTTATATTGACAGGAAGTCTGGAAACACTAGTAGAAAACGCAGGAATTTTGACAGAATTCTCTTGATTTGGTCGCGTTGTCCCGGTCACTGTTTTGTTGATTTCAACAGAAATTTGTTAATTTTCAACAGTTTTCTATTGAAATCAACAAAACAATGACCAGGACAACGAGACCGAGTCAACAAAATTTTGTCAAAATTCTTGCGTTTTCTACTAGTGAAATTGGATTAGCTACCCGAGTTCTAGTTTTGGTCTTCAGTATAAGTAGACAGTAGATAGCAAGAGGGGAAGTTAGGAAATAGCTTAGAATCAGATCTAGAATTGATCCGGATAGGTTAGCTTAGTTTCCCGACTAGATTTGGGTAGGTTTTGCTTGGGGTTGTTGTGGTAATCCTTACACGTATTTCCGGTTATTAAGAATCAGTGACAAATCTCTGTGGGAACGATAAACGAGTCACTTTAGGGCCTTTTCCGGTCTTAGAGAAGCATTTCAACTTTCCTATGCTACGACAATCTATAATAATGACTATAGTTTTTTATAACATCACACTCATTAAAATGGGAACTTTCCAATGAAATGGGAGTTTCTAAACACACAAAGAACCATAAGGCCAAGAAAATTTGTTATCGATAAATACAAAATAAACAATCCAACAACACAAAATGCACATATACAGTTGTAGAATTCCAAAATACTATGAAATAAATAGCTATTTATAGAAAAAATAATTGAATATACTCGTTTTAGATGTATACACTATGAAATGCAAGCTTGTAGAAGCACTATAAACCATAAATTGTTGCATTCCTGGTAGTGAAGTACATGTTGGGAGACTGTACTAGAGGCATCACTACCATTGTAAGTCAATTGCTTGGAAAATTGGAGCCCATGGTGTTAGAAGTAAAAAGTTGATGGCTAGTTCTAGCTGCGGCCTAATTCAAGAACTTGCCATTGACTTCATTCTTTGATGCCATGACTTCATCACCTTAAGTCCTTACTTATAATGGTGTAGATGTTTTGAGCCCCTTCTCCCAACAACATGTACTTCACTAGCAAGATTGCAACAATTTATGGTTTCCTTTGCTACTTACAATCTAAGTATGGTATTCTACTACAAAATAGCATAGCATCAAGAATCCAAAGTTCTATATTATTCAATAACATTTGAGTGATGTTGATATTTTAGTCTCTATCTTTATTCTAATGGAGCGAGAGATCTACTCCATGATCATAAATCTACCTACTACAAGTACAACCTATTTTTCAACATCTCCATTGCCTTAAATAATTATGGTCCTCAATTGTATCCGTTACTACTCGCGGATCTTTTACACAATCTCCTACAATTGCTTCTTCAAGGACCTCCCCTACCAAGCGTCCTATATATGGATGGTGACTAGAATGATGGTGAGCTTGTCCTTCATATGTCTTGCATTGGCGTTTGGCAACCCCTAGTGAATTGCATCAAGGCCAAGGAGGTAGTAGGACCTTAGATTCCTAGGCCACTCTTCTAAATTGGTATTTGCAAGCAACAATTCTAGGGAACTATTGGTGATGATGGCAACAGACTTAGACACTCTATCATTAATTGTATTGCCCTGCAAAAACAAATAAAATCAAAAATTTGCAATATATCCTGATCATTAGACAAAGGTTCCTCAAAGACAAATTAGATTGCTAAATAAAAGAATGATAAACCCCATACTTCAAGAATGGCCACCGCACCCTTTTTTCATTGTAGAGCCTCCTTTGCATCTTGGGATTCATTCCAACGTGATTTCAAGGTGAGGTGGATTGCGGATGACATTTAAGAGGAAATGGGGAGCTTGTAGAATTTGGTCGCTTTTGTCCATTCAGAAGACTATCGATACATTGTCATTGACAAACATTATAGAGAAATCCATTGTAGATTGCATGATGACCATGGAATAATGATGTGCTCCAACCTACTTTGTCATATGGCAAATTGTCCATAGTTAGAGAAGGAATTGGCAAAGACAACACACTTGTTATCACACTCAATCCAAGGACCATAGTAGCATGCAAAGCTTGAGGACAAATAGAGGTTGGCAATTTAGACAATCACCAATCTAGGCAATCTCCTAGTCTACTGTCCATTCTTTTACTATACTGAATAAATATGCACATACTATTGTCAACTTAGAATACAAATGAATTGCAATAGAACTAAAGAGAAGCCAATATCCTATAGCACCTATGAATTTCCTTCATTAGCAAGCAGATATGAACAAAAAAATAATGTTTCAAGTTTGAACTCCTTGTATTGCACTTTACTTGATTTTTTTAATCTCATTATATAATGCCTAGGATTATTCTCTCTCCACTCAAGGAAAAGAATATTGGAGATCTTGGCAACTCTCTAGAGCTTTCTAAACTTTGTTTTGTTTTGAACTTGCATGAGGTGGAGGTGCCCTATACTATCGTCTCTTCAAAAAGAATACAATTCCCAGGGCCTTTCTAAGTGCAATCTCCAAATCCAAAGAAGAAGATGATCTATCTGGATCCCATCTCTTGCTTTGTATCCCTCATATGACTATAGATTGAAGAGAACCATGTGCATTCACAGTATTGTTCATGAAGTGCTTTGCCGGATACGTGTTGAAAATAATTGTATTATTTTTCAAGAAGATGGAATCCCTCAACTTGTATAATTTCTCTAAGGGTTTTAGAAAAAGGTCTTTGTTTATTTCCTTCACCCTATTGTTCTCTAGCTTCCCATATTTTTTTTTGCACTTGAGAACATTACATTGCTCTTGTTTGAAGAAATTCGACGGGGATTCTTAAATCTTGAAACAAGTACTAGGAACATCTAAGGCCATGAACCTTTTTATAGAGCTTTAGACTGAGGCGTTTGTGACAAAGGTTAACTCATGGAGGAAAGTCTTGTAGTAGGGTTGAAAATAGATTCTCAGGATTTCAATGGTGACATGTTCTAAATTAGGAATGACTTCATTAGGTTTGGTGTATTGTTTTTGTTTTAAATGATACTTCAAATCTTCAAACACACATAAAACCCCATTGAGATTCAAGATGATGTTGAATCATTTTCTAGTCACCCAAAATGTGAATGGGGAGAGAACTCAGCCCTTCGCCTCACCTACTCAGATATTCATGCCTCACTACTATCCTATTCATGATTTATATTGAAATGTGCGGACAATCAAAGCAATGCACTGTCCACTACATTGTGGTTACGAAAAAAAGTTGGAGAAAAAATCTCTATCTGCAACATCAAAGAATTTGAAAGGGAAAAAATTGTTAGGAGTGAACACCATCACGAATGTACAAATTAAATGTAAGGTAGAGAACTCATAGGATCCATTGCCACATGAGCTGATGAAGGAACAATTGTATCTGCCAATGTCTTTGATGGAGGAATGTGGATCTCTAGGAGAATGCCATCAAAAATGTCATTTCCAACCTTTGGAACATCATCCGCGTTTGTCTCCACTTCAAACAGTGTTAGACATGTAGCATCTAAATTCACTCAAGAATCATCATGTGGAGATAATGACTCAATGCAAATATGCTAAGGACTAGATACATGAGCATACTCAAGAGCAACATTTTTTATGCTAAGTGAATCTACAATTGTGGCAATTACACAAGAAGTGTTTTATAAAGAAAAAATTATTTCTATATTTCAGTCAATTTTTTTTTACATAATGTACATGTCAAATGTCTTTGTCCATCTAGTTACATTTATGTATGCAATGCATTTTCAACGAATGGACAAAAATATGGGAAGCACATTCAACTTGAGTCAAGTTGAAACTTGGGAAAGAAGGAAGTCACTAGGAACAACTTAGCCAGTTCTCAGTAATGAGGTCCAGGAACTACTTAGTTTAAATTTTCAAACTCTTTTTGAGTTTACTCCATTGCTACATTGTCATTTTCTGGGGTGGAGTCTAGTGTCCATGTAGCAGAAGTTTTTTTCAACATTGCAACCATCGATCTAGGACAAATTCAGTAAAACTTATTGTGCTTGCCTTGCATTGTTTGTTGATCCATGTGGCTAATTTTCGAGGAACATTTGTTGGGAGGGAGAAGGAGAGATCATCTGAATGGGTTGCAAGATCACCCCTACATTTAGAAAACCGACTTGACTAAGGTCTCCATATAGCTCTTCATCTCAACCTTGTCCTCTTGTTGGGCTCTCTTACTATCTTTTTTGTCCTTTAGACTTCAATAGCATCCAGAGTAGCATCTTCATCTCCAATTCTTCTTCTTGCTTTAAATATTTGTCTCTAGTCTTCTTATGAAGAACGCGCTTGGAGGAAGTTGGAGTGAAGATCTGTTGCTCTTTGACTCATGTCGACAACCTATGCAATCCGTTGGCTTTGGGAGGGTCAGACAAATCAATAGGATTTCCTAATGTATTCAGAAACATAGTATTCATGGGATCCTATCATGGCATCTCCTCTCCCCCCTTAGCTAGATCTGTGGTAGTCTCTTCTTTGGCTTCGTCCTTTGAGACTTCTTTTGCCCTCTCTTTCCCTTTCCTACAATTGGATGTTCCCTTGCCAAAAGTGGATGTTTCCTTCATCTCCTTTTGAAGATGCACACTCTCGTCAACAAAGTAGCTAGTGTTGAGGAAATTGTCCTTCTCTAAATTCTCCGATTACACCACCAAATTCTTAAATTTATTGTGGTCCTTACACTACAAGCTTGTATCTTAGGTGACAAACCCAAATTTTTTAAACAAATTTTAGGTGACATCCAATGCAACAATCCATGTTTTTATGTCAACAAAAATGTCCAATGTAATATTTATGTTGACATAAAAATATGTGTTGTTGCATCGAATGTCACCTAAAATCTATTTAAAAGATTTTGGGCTCATCACCTAAAAATTAACGAGGGTTTCTTATAGTGTTGTGAAAAGCAATGGTAAAATGGTTCATTCCCATCATCCATTTTCATAAGACATCAACAACATTTCAATATGTGAATGAATGTTCAAGTCAAATCGACTTGAACGTCATCAAAAGACAACAAAATATGATGCCATTAAACTAACACAAACAACACTAATGCTTAATTCGAATTGACATGAATCGCAAAGATCTCACAAATCCTAGACATGTTGCATTTCAAGTCAAATTGACTTGAATTAAATTGACAAAGAACTCTGATGCTTATCCACAGAACACAAATGTTTTTTCCTCCTCTGAAAACCTGGGCAAAAATCGAGAAAACATCCCTTCTTATGTCACAAAAGAGCTCCAATATAATGATATTTCGAATTTTGTGGCATACATCTTGTACTCCAACTCGTTGTACAAGTTGACTTCCTAATTTTGTAATCTTTGGTGCTTCAAACTTCCTTGGAATGGTTTTGGGTTTAATCTTTGCCCCCTTCTTGATCAAGAAGATCAATGGCACTTTTGTTTTCATGCAAGTGGAACTCGTAGTGAGATCCTCCAATTGTTTGATAATTTTTGGGACGTACTCCAAGTAGTGCATCACATATGTTGCACCAAAGATCCCATCCCTTATATGAGCCCTTAGGTCCTCGTTGACGTCTTGGTCTCTAAAAATCCATAGCCACACTTCAAAATTAGTGACATTAGGATCTATCTTTGCCCCTAGCTTCTCTAGGAAATCAATAAAGTATGGGGCATCTTGTGCAATCGTCTCCTTGTTGATGACTCCCTTGATATTTCAAAAGTCAATCACTGCCAGCTTTAGGAATCCTTCACGTTGTCATCCCATGCATTGCCTGTCCAAGGTGATAGCTTGTCCAGCCTTTTGGAGTCCTAAGGATTCCAAAATGTCCTTGCTTTCAACGTCATGTACTTGCCTTTGCTCTTGAAGAAGACTTTGAAGAATTCTATGGCATAAGGCAATAATTCCCAACACATTTTGTTCTTGTTTGTTGGTTTCTTGACTTGTAAGAAAAACTATTCTTTTGGTGTCATGAGAAGGAGCATTCTTGTGGCCTTTGTAATTTGGTACTTCTTCTTGAATTCCTTTCACTAATCCTTGCAATAGTTGCCTTCGTTGTCAAAGGATTTCATATTGTGCTTCTTGTTATAGAGGTACTTCACAATGACTTGTTTCCTCTCATTATGCTTAGCCACCCCTTTGTGCTATAGCAGTCAACAACGGCTCTTGCGACCTTCTTCATGTATACTTTGGGATGAGTGTACTTCTTGTTCAACGTTCAATTTAACAGGTGCTACGCCAACTTCTTTAGTTTGGATTTAGACATTTCTATAAGAAACAAGAGTTTTTTTATGTCTAAGTGGATATATTTTGGGTGCCATCAAATCTAACAACTCGTCCACTTAGACATCAATTGTTATATTAAACATCACCTAAAATATGGTTTTTTTATAGTGTATATTGCCCAACTACTTGAAAAACTCATAGGTGATGGCATTGTCCTTCTCTTGATTCTATATTTTTGTATCCTTGAAAGGTAGTAAGGATTCGGGATTGATTAGCAATCCCTACAATTGGTTGGATATAACCTCAACGCTCTACAGATTGAAGGCTTCATTTGAGGCAGTGACGATTTTGATCTCATATGTTGTGGATGCTAATATCCGCCTCCTTCTTATCTAATAAGTTCTGGGACTTCTTGACGTCTATCATTGAGAATCGTAGTTTCATGGCATCTATAAAATCTTACAAGCATATTATTGAAACAATCCATTAGACTTGTGCCATTTCAAGCCATTTCAATTTGAACCAATTAATATGAAAATTGATTTAGAATTGTCAGATTTCTTGAATGTGAAAAAGGTCAATTTGCATTTAAGTCGACTCAAATTGAATGAGGAGACTCACCGTCCATATCTTCTATGTTGCCTGATTCTTGGCTAGCACAACTTTTCTCATCTCAATTGGTTCCTTAGGAGGAGGAGGCCTTCCAAGATTGTTCCAAACATTGAGTATGTTCATTGCCTACGTCAATTGATAGTTTTGGAAATGGTTGACCATGCTTTTGTATGTTGATATCATTCTTATAATTTAGTTGTCTAAATTCTAGGCTACAAAATAATCCACTCCTTGAACTTCTCAAACTTTTTCTCAACCCTAGCTAATGTATTCATTTGTTAATTTTGATTATGTGCCTCAACATTGTGCTGTCCATTGACCATCTAAAATTTTACAAAATGAATATCCTTGAAATCTTCAAGCCACATCAACTAATTTACGAGCACTGTACATAATGTCATTTACTTGTTGGAGTTGGGCATCTCCAAAAAAAAATTGAAGGATTTGATGATTCCCTTCTTATAGAGATTTATGATGTTCAAGTTCTTCATAGGGGTCTCCAATTGCTCGATTGGGATTGTAAATTTTTCATAATTTCAAACAAGTACAAGCCAATGCAGGTGGTTTAGTAGTCCTTGTATATCTTTTTAGACCCACCATAATTAAACTCCCCCTAATTGGATGCGACATCTTTAGAAAGTTTTGTAAGAATTGACACCATGTTGTCTTCCTCAATGGTTTTAGCGGTGCCTTCGGCAACGGCCTTCTCCTTAATTAGTCCTCGTACCTCCAAGTGGACTTGTGGATGTAGAACCCCTAGCATTGACTAGGGTCATCTTTTTCTTCATTTGACTCTTCTTGGTCAATGTGGTCTCTATGACAAGAAACCCGTTACTCCCATCTAGTTGTACTCCTTTGTTACGGACAAGGACTCTATGCTCTTGGCCTTTGCTTTGTTCTTTATCTTTAGGTTATCAAAGGCTTTGGGCATGTTGTTGATTCTTGACACTAAAGTTTTAGGCAAAAGGGGTCCTCTGCCCTTGTTTTGTTACCTCTTCTCTTCAGTGTGAAGTACTAGATTTTTTCAGAATTCATTGAAGCTTGTATTTTCTAGACTTTGATAGATGCTTGAGATTGAGAATACAAAGTTTTTGGAGTTGACAATATAAGGGAATACATATTTTGCGCTCTAGTCGGGATGTATAGTTTTGTACGAGATGATAATGATTCTTTCTAGACTCATATTTACTTCAATTACTAATTCATGAAGAGACATTAAAAGGATGGCCATGCAATTCTTGCACTTCGTACATGGTGAAGCTTAGATTCTTGGACATAGGGGCAGGGTTGCTATTTTGTGAGCCTGTGAGCCTGCGAGCGTGAGTGTGTGAGCCTATGAGTATGTTAAGATATATTTTTGAGAGTTTAAAGTTGATGAAGTACCCATGACCGTGGACTTAAGAATAATGACGTGACCTCAGAATATTAGGCAGGAAAGGGGAATGGTCACGAAAATTGTGTTTCTTAATGAGTTTAGGTCATGCTTAGTGAAAGTCATTTTGAATTCTGTTGTCACAAATTCCGTTTATTATAAATCATATTTACATTGAATTTTTAAATCCCTGAATTTTTTTATGAGAAAAACAACCTTTCATTTCAGTAACACTAGAAAATAATAGATAAGATTGTGACCGAAAATCCACTAATTTTGCGAACTAGATTACCCTTCAAATACAATAATGAAGGGTACATAGAATGTCGATAACTAAGGCTTAGAAAACATTGTATTTTAGATGATAAAATGAAAGGCATATAGTGTAATGCAACCCCAAAACAAATCAAGTAGAAGATGTTGACATAGACTCAGAGTGACCAGTACTATCAAACGATGATGTCTCATTGTCTGATCCTAAGGCTATCACATCTACAAACTGCAAGACGCGTGGATCTACTACACTAGAATTTCTCCTCACACGCGGATTTGATTGACATGCAAATGTTGAAGCTAAAGCCTTTGCATAGGATGGCAGCACAAATGACTTCTCCGGGCTTGGGAAAAAACCAGGTAGAGTGAAGAAAGGACGAAGACCGGCCTCTTTAGAAATCATGCTGCAATCCCAAAAAAAAATTTAAATGATATGCAAATGAACAAAGTAATGTTAAACAAAATGGACAGAAATAGAACTAAACTTAGAAAAAAAAATTAGTTCTGGATAGACTTACTTACTGAATCGGGATTTCTTCACGATGTGTGGAACTTCAACTTCCAATGCATCTTCATCATCAGAATGTAATACCACCGTTGCAGTAGAGGTGGGAACACTTGAATGGATCCGAATCATTGGGGCCAAAATGGCATGGAAGATGGCTTGGTCCTCCTCAAGTGCAACGATGTGCCTACTCAGAATCCTGCAAGCGTGGATGGAGGCACCTAATTGCATCAACCATATGACAACAACAAAGTCAGTAAACAATACTTAAAGGATCTAAGCAGAATTGGTAAAAGGATTAGCAAAAAATAGATAGTCAAGGGATCTCATATTACCAATAGAAGCAGTGCAGTCCAAGACAACATCATTTGGTAATGAGCATGCTTCAATCAACATTTGTAGAAAGCGAGGATCCTTTTCTCGCGCCCCTCTCCAAGGCTTGGAGTTGTTGTCCATAGTCAAAGTTTCAACCTTTGTAAAATTCTGTAGTACATCGTCGCGTGCTACATCCACACCAAGTTTCTTCAAGGTCGGACATGGCTGGAATTTGAACTTAGAAGGGGCAGCCCCTGGGAAGTTCCTCACCAACAAAGCAATTCCAAATCGTTGGGTCTGCACAAATAAATTCAATGAAGAACAATGTAGACATTAGATCTATGTAAATTGGAAAAAAATACAGAACCTTCATTTAAAAAAATAAAAACTAAAACAGAGGCATGCATACAATTCCAGAGATATATGAACAGACGTCGGATTTCATTACCGTTGCAAGGATTCGAATAAACTAAACAAGTATCATCAGAAGATGCGTGGAGTCAATAAGGAAATGGAAAAAGAATATACCGTTCTTGAGGGTGAAACCGGTGAGGCCAAATGTAGCCAGTTCATTCCCCACCAATCCTTCATCTTTTCAAAAGAATATGTAGTACTGTACTTCAGAATAGTGGCTTTTGTAACAGCTCTCAGGGGATAGATAATGATAAGACCTCCGTCATCATGGAGGTGGCCATCAGCAAACTCAAACAATGACTCCAACCAAATGGGGGAGTCCATGTTCCACTTGGGAATGCTTGTGGAAGGCACCGACAAATCAGGGACAGGCAAACCCTCTGGCATGTCAGCAAGAATAAGGTCAACGCGCGGTTTATCACTCTTCACTCCTTTAAAAAAGCGATGCTTCTCCCCTTTATGCTGCAACAAATGGACGGATGTTAGTAAAATAAAAAATGACCTTAAAAAGAGTATATATAAAGGTAATTTGAAGTAGATTAGGGAAAGTGCTAACCTTATCAATAAAGTTTAGGATGTCGTGATACACTTGGGGTAGTGGATCAGCCAACACCTGTGTAAGAGAAAAATTGAGAATGAACTCATTGATGGAAATTTCTGAGTCATTTAAAAATCCCACAGCTCCAGGTCCATGCACCATACCACCATCACTTAGTGAGACATAATCAGCATCACGCTTGGTTCCTCGTGAAACAGATTGTTGGTGTTGGGAGCCCTCGTCTTTAGTAGAAGAGGGCGGAATTTGTTGCTTCCCCTTCTTGCCTTTTGTCTGCTTAGCTGTAGACGCCTCTCCAGTCTCTGCAAGTTTAGAAGCCTTCTTAGCCATCCTCTCCTTCGCCTTCTCCACTGCCTCTGCATTCTTCAATGCTATCTTCTTGTCAGCTTCCTCTCTCTTCTTCATAGCCCGAACTTTTGCATCTTCATCAAGTCCTGCGAACTCGTCAATGTCTTCTACCACCTCATGAGAATGAATAGATTGTTTCAGGTACTCCTCTGATGGTGGCGTGAACTCCGGTGGGCAATCCAAATACCAAGCGCCCGACTTCAGATGTACACTCGTCCACCATTTTAGCTGTGAGGTAGAGAACATACAATGCTCGGACGAGACATCCAACCACGTTCCAAGAAAAGGAGGCAGATCTCGCTTCGAAATGGCTCCTTTTGGAAGAAGCTCGTATCTGAAGTACCTATAGGAACAAATTATGTCAATTCAAGGAAAATAAAGTTTGTATTTGAAATGAAATACAATCGTGAAGAAGTTCTACAAATAATTGAAAATAAGCATACCGGTAGAGCACACGTTTCACAACTAGATCGTTGTCCTTGTGTTTTTTGAAGTCATCAGACTTCCTAAAAACGTCTTGCCCCTTAAAATTGTGCAGGAATGCTTTGTCCCAAACTCGAATTCTCCATCCTTCAATGTAATCTCCAAAACTCTCAGGCTCCTTTGGAGATTCCATAGACAATGCCAACTGGTCCTTCTTGACAATATCATCAAACATTTCTAACCCAACATCTTCAATCTGTAAATTACAAGGACTTCAAATATCAATCAATTCCACATTTCCAAAAATCATCCACTGAAGCAAATAGCAGAAGGAGATAAAGAAATTAGAGTACAGTGAGAAACACGTACCCCTACATACCAACAAGCCTTAGTCAAGAAGGACTTTAACTCATTCTCTCCGACCGGCTTAAGGGGAAACCTTCTTGCCTCTCGTGTTTGAACTGAAGAATTCCACCACCGCAACCACTTGACCTTGTGTTCACTCTTCACGTTGCAAGTGGCTATCATCTGTAACTTGTCCAGAGTCATTTCTGGTGTTATATTCGAACTCCAATGGCGCTCGATCTAGAAGAAAAATAATAATCATATTAGAACAATTCATCAAGTAGAAGAACCAACTGAAATGAAGAAGGGCTTTGATAATATCATCGTACCTCTCTCAGCCACTCCGTCCCTAGATTGGGATTTGCGACAGCTGTCAACTTCCCCAATTTCTGGGTCAGTTTTGTGGTTTGCTCTTTAGTACCCAATCTCATTGCAGCCAGGATTCCTTCCTCGGATTGATCCTCACCCGTAGTGACTTCCTTGTATTTCCTAACTGCCACATCCGCTGCAGCTGCAATCTCGTACTGCACAATGTCGTAGAAATTAGTAGTGTAATTTCAATAAAGGAAGGGACACTAAAACACCATACATTGATTGAAAGATGAGTATTACCCGATAAATAAATGAAGTGAAAACCTCCAGAGACATTGTGTACCAACTCTTCCTTGTATTCTGTTGGCACTGAGTCATCTCGGAGTCACTCAAATGCTCGGCAAACTTATCCAAAGGGAGGACACCGTACTTCTATACATGATAAAGCGTGTGCACAAGGCTGGTCTTAATAAACGAATTCTCCGTTTGCCTGAATAAAAAAAAGGTGATTAGTAGAAGGCAACAAGTGATGTGAATGAAGGATATACAAAAAAAGAAGTCAAGATAGAAAGACATACTTGTTTATATCATGCATAGCATGCATGACCTGCCCGATTTTGCCCTTGGTCTCTAGGATTATGGAATCCACGGAAACGTGCCACTCTCTATCACGAGCATGGTGCTTGGAAATGTATGAGGACCAAGCAAGAAGCCTGTGATTACCGTCACAAACGAAAAATTTGGAGCCTTCATAATTGCTCAGGCCGGGCGTTGCCTGTAAGTTGGCATTGAATTCATCATTCTCAGCATTCCATATAGGTCCCCATAAATCCTTGTCAGTATCAGAAACCTCCTCCGTCTCTCCCTGCTCATTCGTGACAGACACATAGAAAACACTAGATCCATCTCTGTATCCGTGGATGAATTCTTGCTCAAGTCTGGTTAGGTCACAATGAAGTGCTGGACGGACCATTGGCATCTGGACAAGTCTACACAAGGGAATTCTCAAATGAGATATCAAATGAGGTTTTAGTCTCAATGACGCTATAGAGGCAACATAGTTAACTTTCTGGGATCTTCTGAATGCATCCTCGGACGTAAAGTCCAGATTAGAATTATCCATATCATCATCAGTTATGTTATCCTCCTCAACGCAATCCACCCTAGCGGCATCCACATTGGGGCTCGCAGGAGGCGGAAGTTGGTTAGTATCCTCCATAATTTCCTGGAACATTATCAAGCATGAAATTGGAATTAAATTCCAGTCATCAGGATATGAGAGAATTTTCAATCCAGACATCCCCTATCACCTAAATCCAATCCCAGCCTTGCTTCCCCTCGGCCCCTACGAGATCCCTGAGTCCCACCTACATTCAGTTAGACAGCCCCTGAACATTCACTCCCCGCCCTGTCCTCACTTCCCCTCGGCCCATAAGGGATCCCCGAAGCCCACACACAATCAGACAGACAGCCCCCGATCATTCACTCCCCGCCCCGTCGTCACTTCCCCTCGGCCCATACGGGATCCCCGAAGCCCACCCACATTTAGTCAGACAGCCCCCGATCATTCACTCCCCGCCCCGTCCTCACTTCCCCTCGGCCCATAAGGGATCCCCGAAGCCCACGCACAATTAGACAGACAGCGCCCGAACATTCACTCCCCGCCCCGTCCTCACTTCCCCTCGGCCCATACGGGATCCCCGAAGCCCACCCACAGTCAGTCAGACAGCCCTCGATCATTCACTCCCCGCCCCGTCCTCACTTCCCCTCGGCCCATACGGGATCCCCGAAGCCCACGCACAATTAGACAGACAGCCCCCGATCATTCACTCCCCGCCCCGTCCTCACTTCCCCTCAGCCCATACGGGATCCCCGAAGCCCACCCACAGTCAGTCAGACAGCCCCCGATCATTCACTCCCCGCCCCGTCCTCACTTCCCCACGGTCCATAAGGCATCCCCGAAGCCCACGCACAGTCAGTCAGATAGCCCCCAGCGTTCACTCCCCGCCCCGTCCTCACTTCCCCTCGGCCCATACGGGATCCCCGAAGCCCACACACAATCAGACAGACAGCCCCCGATCATTCACTCCCCGCCCCGTCCTCACTTCCCCTCAGCCCATACGGGATCCCCGAAGCCCACCCACAGTCAGTCAGACAACCCCCGATCATTCACTCCCCGCCCCGTCCTCACTTCCCCTCGGCCCATACGGGATCCCCGAAGCCCACGCACAATTAGACAGACAGCCCCTGATCATTCACTCCCCGCCCCGTCCTCACTTCCCCTCAGCCCATAAGGCATCCCCGAAGCCCACGCACAGTCAGTCAGATAGCCCCCAGCGTTCACTCCCCGCCCCGTCCTCACGTCCCCTCGGCCCATAAGGGATCCCCGAAGCCCACGCACAATCAGTCAGACAACCCCCGATCATTCACTCCCCGCCCCATCATCACTTCTCCTCGGCCCATAAGGCATCCCCTTGGCCCACCCACAGTCAGTCAGATAGCCCCCAACGTTCACTCCCCGCCCTGTCTTCACTTCCCCTCGGCCCATACGGGATCCCCGAAGCCCACGCACAATCAGACAGACAACCTCCGAACATTCACTCCCCGCCCCGTCCTCACTTCCCCTCGGCCCATAAGGGATCCCCGAAGCCCACGCACAATCAGACAGACAGACCCCGATCATTCACTCCCTGCCCCATCCTCACTTCCCCTCGGCCCATACGGGATCCCCGAAGCCCACCCACATTCAGTCAGACAGCCTTCAAACGTTCAATGCACACCCAAAGCATCCCTCCTACGGCCTAGACGCAAGAGAATTTTGAATGGTTAAAGAAGAGAGGATTCGAAATGCTTACGGAGGTGTTTGCCAGTTCGGTCTGAGGGTTGATATTTGCATCACCAACGACCGGAGTACTCCTCCCATGTCCTTCACTTTCTTGCTCTTCCGCTGCCGCACTTCTTGTAGCTGGCCTTCTCCCCATGGCCTTCTTCCGCTGGAAAGGGAACAACGTCACGACCTACAATCAATTTCTGTATTCTAAGGGAGGGGGGTTTGCAGGTCGGGTGGCAGCAATCAAAACCTAATGCAAGAAAGAGAAATCGCAATTCGGTTTAGGTAGTAGAAAGAACGGGGAAGGAAGGTGAAGCGGGAAGGCGGAAGGGGAGGCAAAGAGGGCGGAGAATCGGGGAGGGGGAAGGCAGAAGGGGAGGCAGAGAGGGAAGAGAAGCGAGGAGCACGAGGAGGTGGACGCCTGGGAAGCAGGGAGGTAGAGGGGGCGGAGAACGGGGAAGCAGGGAGGCATATAGGGCGGGGAAGCGGGAAGGGGGAAGGGGGAAGGGGGAATCGGGTAGGGGGAAGGGGGAAGGGGATGGGGGAAGGGAGAAGCGGGAAGGGGGAAGGGGGAAGGGGGAAGCAAGAAGGGGGAAGATGAGAAAGAGAGGGGACCAAGAATTCATTTATTCATATAATGTATAGTTCACTTAGTAGATAATTTACAGCAGTCAAGCTCTCTACAGAATCCTCTGGAGCACATGAAATGAAAAGCTAAATTATGCACGGCAGAGTGTTCTACAAATGTTTCTATCAGTTTATTATCCAACAATATTTTATAAATATGGTACACTGCTATATTGCGAAACTACCTTCACTCCGACCGCAGTTCAAGTATCTTACCTCACACTCACTTGCACTCGTCATGGACGTCATTCGGAGCTTGCAAACATTGAACTCAGGAATCCGAATACATGGTAACTTAACGGCCGTTCTTTGCATTTCTTGATCAATACTATTATGATCGTTGACATTTTGAGAGACGGATTCACTTCGTGCAGGCGTACTTCTTACTACAATTTGCTTGTATCTACTCCTAGACCTTCTCAACTCCTTTGGCGAGGAGTACAACAGTTTCCCTCTCTTCCTCCTCTTCCTAAAACTACGACATGATCCACTTTCGGCTATACATATTGCAGCCTGCATGAGACTAACTTAATAGATCTAAAACGGTGTAACGTCCGTGACCTGAATGTATGCAGTGCTGCGAGTGTATATTCTAATGTGAGGTTCATGTGAACTCAAAAGAACAACCCCTTCTGTATTCACTACATTTTTAGAGAATACAACCGGTTTCACTTATAGGATTCCTAAATGTACTAAGTGTTATCAATTATGTATCAAAGATTGCTTCAGAAATCATCCTAAACCCTACCTTTTGATTTCTGACCGATCATCGTCAGCAAGTTCTCTGAAATGAAACCATTACTCCGGTCCTTATATATCCCGATGAATCAATGTCGACTGCCAATGCCATCACATGTATATTTTCTAGTGGATCCACTTAAATTTGTTAACTGCAGAATCTGTTTGCATATCGTATCTTTTGGCTTCCTACAGGAGAATTGTCCGTATATTTTCTCAAATAATTATGGATATGGCATGCAGTCTAATAATGAAATGAGTACTATACATTATTTTAATCATTAATTAGATCTAATGGATACCCTCACTCATCAAATGACCGAAATTAATTTGTGATATTTACCCAATCATAATATGATCCGACTCTTCAAATCCATTGCCAGTTGATCGTATTTTGTTTTAAGTTCATTTATGACTTCCGTAGCATGAACAATGTTTTGTTCACAGAATCCATTTGAAAATTACCTCTCAAAGACGGTTTTAGGTTTAATATTGTGGGGGCCACTGACAACCATTCATTGTCATTACTTGTGGACACTACATGCCTTGAAATTTATATCCGTTCTCCAATCGAACGGATCCGTATAAGTTGCACAAACACACCTCTCATTGTCTCTCAGTCTCATAGGTTCGACGAGTTATAGTCATAGTATTGAACTTGATATACATAGTGAACAAGGTGTCCATGGCTTCCATTCGAGCAAATGGGCATGAAATTCCACTTGTTCTTCCTATTGGGGTAGACGGGTATGCTACATTGCCTTCGCACCTTCTGTACGTCCGATTCGGTTTTATGCAGTCTAGTATATATGTCAAAGAAGAGGTCATGTCCGATTCTGGACACCTTAAGGAGTACGTCCACATCTTAAAGTTAGAACATGAGACTGGTTCTGTCTGGCACCTCCGTGAAGGCCGCTATAGAGCCTACGACTTGTCCACTCCCCTGATGGGTGTTTCCACTGAGATTTTACCTCGCCAATCCGACCACTCTACAGTGGATATGCCAATCCCTCGGCAGGGAATCCGGTCTTCTCAGGATTTAGACCATGTCACAGTTGCATGTACTCCAGTAGTCCTTTGCCGTGTAAAACAAGAAGTTCTTGGCCCTATCATAGATATATCGAGTGAGTCTGAAGGAGAGTCCCCTAGTCAGCCAACTCTTCAAGTCGAGTCTCGGAGTGAAGATCTTGACAATGTCCAGGAGATGTCTTCAGATATGTATCACACACCATCTGGAAATCTTGATCTTCCAATTCATCCTCGCCCCCCAACGTATCCAAATAGTATAGGAACGATTAGCATAGTTAGATGCCTAAAGAATCTTGCATCAGTTCCGGGGTCTAGGAATGAAGTTGTTGCATTAGACTTCGATTCAGTAATCCACCACAAAGTGCAGTATCTTCCAGCAGATTTTGATGGAGACGTAGTATTCGAATTACCGGCGCTTCAAGCTTCGTCTTCATCATGTAGCGGTGGGAATCTACAAGGCATGGATAAACGATACGATGGTCATGCTTGGTGTCGAACCATGACATCCAATATCCACAACCAAGAGAGGCTAAAGTTCAGAAAGTCCTCTTGTGCGGGACATCTGGTATGTACTAATCCTGAGTGTCAGTATTTGAAGCGGTTCTCCAAAAGAAACGAGTCACAGTGGTGTGGATATACTAGTGCTCCATTCCAAGTTGGTGTTTATCCCCCGAAGGATTCAAGTCTTCTTTGCAAGATCTGTAAACATCCCCCAACTTGTGTTAGTCTGTGTGACGCTAGAATATATTATGTTTTCAGCGATACCGCGTTAATGACTAGAGCATGCATCCATTTAGGGAATCACAAGCATCCTATAGCAACAGGAGTTTGTAGACAGTCTTTAGACACTATTTCCGGTCTTATCGCGAATGAGGTTGCAAAAACACCTACTGCCACTAACTCTACTATTGCCCTAGCAGCTAGTAAGCAATTTCTAGACAGACAGTTGATACACAGTGGTGATGGGCCTAAGGATATGTTGCGAGGAAAATTATTAAAGGATGTCATGGACAAGTTCCAGAGACTAAGTTCTCCTAACATCCGTAATATCATTACTTCTTTTCGTAGCACTGGCAACGGGGGGATTATTGACAGTATTATGAATATGAAGCGGAATTTGAAGTTTGACTACATTCATGACAGTGTCTTCCCTGGACAAGGGAAAGAAAAGGTGTATCTTTTTAAGATGTTGGTGGAAGGTCCTGGTAGTGGAGTCGACTTGGTGAAACAAATGCAATCTGGTGGAGATCTAGAGAACGCATGGATTATGTTTGACCATGTCAAACGTGTTAAGAATTGGACCACTATGGCTTGCCATGTCTATGACACCGGTTGCAGGAAGGTCATGACAATTGCCGTTTGTGACATGCAATCCAAAGACACTGAGGTGCAAGTCATTATGTGGAGGTCCTTGAACGAGGTCATGAGACGCAATGGCGTGCCAAATCCAAACTTCAAGGGCTTTATGGTTGATAGTGCCCAAGCGAATTGGAATGCAGTTCGCATTGTATATGGTACGGGGGATTCTAAAATAGAGATGGTGAACCGTGAACGTACATGTCTCCTACATTGGAGTACCTCGTTGCATCGCCATACTCAAAAACTAATCAAGCCAGACATGCAATTCCAACACAATCGTCTTTGCAAGCAGTACAAAGATTCAAAGACTATGGAGGAAGCTGAGACACGATACTTGGCGATCCGCTCTTGGTGGCTATCATCTGGAGCAGCCTCAGAAGATTCTCTGCGCGAACTAGAGTTGTGGCTTGCATTTTGGCACTTCCGATATCGCCAATGGGGCGGGTTCATGCAAATGGTACTTCATTGGAAATCCTTTCTCTATCTTTGTATGTGTTTCTTGTAGATCCTTCAGTATCTTATAGTTTCATTTCTGTAGAACTACTTGCATATCATTTTAATTATTTTCCGTCCCCCCAAAGGGCTAGTATATACTTCAAACAGATCTCTGTTGACTACTGGGAGTGGGGGCCTTACCTCTCGGTGCCGATGGGAACCTGGACCTCTTACTCGATAGATCAAAATCGCAGTGGTTTACAAAGATGAGGTGTGTAGTAGGATTATTTTTCTTTCGCATGTTTTTATTTAAAAGCTAATTACTCATTTGGTTTTCTTCTAGGGATTGAGTCTCGATGAAATGGCAGACATGCCATCATGTAACTTATCGGAAACAGTTCACAACAAGTGGTTGCAACAATCTGGTAATCGCGGTAATGATTTGTTTGCCGCCACTTGTGATGATTGCATTCGAGCCTTCATGCAAATGACCAATTATCGAGCATTCTTGAATGGTACAACATCAAGGTCCGGGCCATCAAAATCAGAGTTGAAGTTAAAAGGCGCTAGACGAAGTGGTGATCCAAAGAAGATTGCGGAGGCCCTGAATGACCTGCCTGGACAAGATGGTCTTGGAACACGTATTCCACATTTGGAAGGTGAAGAAGTATTTGGTAGCAACAAACATAAGCTTGACTTACCTATCGGGTCAAATGGTGACTCTCATCGACCGGACAAGGTCAACTTCTCTCAACCACGAGTGCAGATCCGCTCTACATGTACGTCCATAGTGGTTTCTAATGAACCTAGTCTAGTAGTTGACTTGTTGCATGTACCTCATGTCTCCACTGCAATGGAGAGTGACTGTGACACATCACAGTGGCACATTGCAAGATTATCTCATAAATCGAGTTGTAAATGTCACGCTCAACAGCGAGGGACAAACATTCGTTGCACTGCCAAAATTGCGAAGGGATCTAAAGGTACTCCAGCCCCAACGTATCGTGGTCGCAAGAAGCAATATGGTGGAAACAAGGAGATCATGACCGACTTCTGGTTTTGTCCAGATGACATTGACCGATGTGTAAGAAGCTCCAAACGTCCTTGGGTAATTGATTGGCTCCAAGTTCCAGACATATGGCCAGTGCTCAATGACACTAGTTTGACTCGTCAAGAAACCCTACTATTGCAAGAAGCTGGCTTTCTACTCCAAGAACGCCCACCTATGTCACCTCGACGGTTGTTTACGATGTCTAATGTGTTCAAGGCAAACTTTTACAATGAAGCTAGCCCGGTGAATGCGGACACATATCCAACATCTCGAAAAAACAAGACCATTCGACGTATTGCAAATGCTCCGACTACAGAGCATCGCAATAAATGGGAAAGTGCTGCTAATGTCAAAGGATTGATTTTGGGAGTTACTATGCTCCCCTTACCCGGACTTGGAGCCATTATCACCCTTCAAACTGGAACAGAGCCCACAAAAAAGGTTTATCGAATTACACTTGGCATGTATTCTGAGTGCACTTGTCCTGATTTTGTAGACATGGCCGTCTCCGCAATTGGTGGCCGGCACCAATATGTGAGTTGCAAACATCTTTACTATTTATTTCGTTACTTCTGCAAAATGAATCAGATAGATGACAAGTTCATCCATTCTCCAAGTTTTAGCTTCAATGAGGTCAAGTTGCTTCTCATTAGGGCTGGTATCATCAAGGTTACAAGCGACAGTCATGAACACGCTTAGAAGTGCAATAGTACTTTATTGATTGGCATTTCAGATTTGAAGATTGTAGACTACAATCTGAGATATAGCTTCAGAATTATCACTTGTTATTTGGGCCAATACTGTTATTTGCAAATGTATTGAATACAGACCATTTTTTGTCTGAATTCCAATTTTCATATACTTCAGTTTTTTTGTCTTTAAAATCTATGCTCTATTATATTAAGAAATTCAAAAAATCAAAGAATTTAAAAAATCCTGAGCCCTATACCACGCTTTTAAGTCTCGAGCAAAGCGTCCGTGGTCGTCACTACTTTGTAACAAGCCCACGGTAATGGGTCCACGGTAATAAGCACCCTAAATCCTAAAATAGTCACAACACTGGAAATTGAAAAAACATTGTCTCTTTTTAGAAGAAACTGGTCTCTTTAAAAAAAATTTATATATACATGAATTCCATGCTCACAGAACCCAAGCTCACCGCTCGTAGGCTCGTGCTCGCAGGCTCACAATCTAGCACCGTTGGACATAGGGGTGAAGATGATATTCTAGCACTCCACTTGCTCTAGTTTCTTCCAAATCCAGCTAGCACTCTTTGAGCACAAGCTTATTGCCAATTTTTGTAGGGTTCTCATCTTGGATATTGAACTACTCAAAATAAACTCAAAGTTAGTATGAAAGCCAAGAAGGACCAAAACAAATTCTAAACATATGGTTGCGTTCCTTTTTACATGTAGTACAATGTTTTATAGTTAATGTAATTTCTTATTGGAGACTATTCATATTTTTAAAATTAATTTTACAAAAGCATTCACATTTTACACATCCTTTTAGACATTGTCGTTTCCTCGAAATAATTTTTTTTACATAAGATACATTTCTTTTGATATTGAAACTTTTTTTGGATAATTTGTAAAGTATCTAAATTCACAATCATGTATTATCTCGGGGGATGCACTTAGTTCTACTACAACAAACCACGTGCGAACAAGAATTTTTTAATAAACTATAATTTCAACCTAAAATTTTGAGCATTGTTTAATAATAACTATAGGTTTCTATTGCCAAAAATTTCAACTCAAATAAAAAAAATGAAATGATTTCTAGAAGAGGTTGAAAATGAACTAAAATGGCATACTTTTCAACTCAAATAATTATAGAGAACACATTTAGATGACCATTGAATCAATATTCAACTCAAAATTAGCTTTCAATAGAGAATTATTTTTAGAAATTTTTTGTTCATTTTTTAGAGAAATTTTTCTTATATAATATAGGGGTATGAAAGTTATTTTTCAATTCTATAGTGTATATTTTTACTTCAAAAATTTGTAACTAATTATTATTAACAAATGAAAATATCAATAATTCAGAAAATAAACTTTTAAAGTGGAAAAATCTATTCTTATTTTATTTACTTATTTTTATTTAAAATTCAAAAAGTATATAGTGGGTCCAAATTTTTGTCCGCACATGGTTTCTAATGGACACTCTAAGTGAAACCCCAAGTGTATAATTCATTCATGTATATATTTAAAGTACTTTAAATTCATCTAAATGAATCATGTACCAAATACTAAATCCCATGGTTCATTGAAGATGATTTTTTTAGTGGAAGGAAAAAAGGGCTACAATTGGATCATTCACTTAACCCCTCAAGGCCCCAGGCCTTTTTGGATTTAAAAACATCATAGCTTTTGAAGTTCTATAAATCTAAATGTCACTAAATCATACAGATTTTAACCGTACAATCTTGTAGTGCACATGTTGAAGATGTCATGGATCAAATTTGAAGTCATTTGACCGTGTAGATTGAAATATTATAATGTTTTAGTGTTGAAAAAGGATGCTGAAATTTATCTAAAAACACATTTGGAGGTGAAATTTGAATTCTAAACCTTCTCAAATGGAATAAATTTAAACTACAAAGTGCTTGAAAATCACCATACAAATACATTGGTGAAAGAAAATATCATTCAATTGACTCATTGTGTCTACAAAATGGCTTTGAAATGTCAAGAAAAGTTGCCAAAAATTACACCCAAGGCTGAACCTCCTTCTACTAAAATGCCTCTCAGTCACTCATTATTTCTCGGATTGATATGAAATTTTATTGACACAAACTAGACCAGTATGTGCAACTTTTCCAAAAAGAATAATTGAAAATGGACATTGTATGAAGAAGAAATAGGCCGCCAAAGTTCACTATAATGAAAAACTATTAGGGTTTTGAACTTTGAATTGCTCCCAAACATTCAAAACAACCTAGATTGATATGAAAATTTTACCACTAGAACTAGACTTCAAGGAAAACATAATACAACAAATTTTATTGAAAAAAAACTCTGTATGAAGGAGATACAAGCCCCCAAAGTTGCATCCATCAAGTGCAGTTTTGTGAACTCAAATTATACTTGCGAACTTCGATTGGATTTCAAGAAACTAATACATCTTGAATTGATCTGAAAATTTTACCACATAAACTAGAAAAGTATGCACAACTTCTCCAACAAGTTTTATTGAATTTGAACATTAGATGCAAAAGTGACATTACTTTGAATTGGACTCAAACTATGTGAGGCTGCTTTTGAGCCCCTTGGGCGTTGAGGGGTTAAGGTTTAAAAATAGTAGAAGGCAATGGTCACAAGTACTAATGAGTTGTTCAATGCTTGTTTATGGAGCACTTTATACGTTCAATGTAAATACCCCTAAGAATTGGTACTAATGAAAAACTTTGTAGCATTCCAACAAAAGGAATGATAGCAAGCATAATTGTCATTGAATTAAACCAACAGGCCGAGGCACTCAAATATGAATGAGTGTCCTCCACATTGGTGTCATTATTTGTGCATGATGGCACACTCTAAGTAGTTTGTCTCATCACGACTCTAAGTGCTTTGTTCCATCATGGATGGCACACACTCAGTGGTTTGTTCTATCATGAATGGCATAGCGGAGCATGGAATGCTTGATATCACTTTGAAGTGGGCATAGTCATGATTGGCCACTATTTATCATAATGGAAATTTTCAAATGGAAGGCCTCATTGTAGTTCTATTTTCCCTCTAATCAACTACCTAATATCACATGAACTTCTATATTAATTGCATCTACTCAATACAATTTCAAATTTTACTTGTTAATTACTTGAACATTTAGAATTCATGTGGAAACTTTTCCTCCTTCAACATAAAATTTTTAAGTTTGCTTAAAAAAATGGAAGAATATATTATTTATATGAATTTCATCAAGATGTTTAGAAAGAAAATCTCATCTTTTCAGGATTCAAGATTTGATGAATCATTGGTGTAAAACACTCCATTCATCATCCAAAATACGGATGTTGGGACACCTAGGGGTGCCCATGAGATTGCTAAACATTTGAGAGCCGACTTACTTTGAAATCTTGGTGGCATTAAAATTTTAACTCACATTCTGATCATTAGGTACGCCAACCGTATATACTACTCCGTATTTCAGAAAGTACGTCTCTTCAACTGTATTATCCTATATAGGTCTAATACTATATTATACTCTACTCTACTATACTGTACTGTACTGAACTAAGAACGGCCGACCATGTTTGCGTATGGACACCCTTCCACTCCTTTGAGGTACGCTCGGTAACTGTCCGATTTCGGTCCCTTCGTCAAGCCTCCGAGAAACGCTGCCGTGTCGTAGTACACTTCCAGCTCCAAGATTTTCAAATTCTCGTCCACCTGCACAGATCATGGCCTCACAGATCAATCCCATTGTCAGAAATCAATTGGATTCAAAGTCTCGCGAAAAATTCGACGGCATTTATTAGAGGGCGAGAAGGATTTCTTCAGCAATGGGGAGCCAAATTCTCGAATTCTCGATCGATAATTCAGAATTCGAGTAGAGTATCTGATGTTGGGAAGAATTTACGGCTCACTGCTGAAGAAGTTGAATTGGGGATCAATATTGCACCAAATCGAAAAGGAAAGAGCGAAGTGCGATCTCTGACACTCAGACACTCTGGCGCTCTTGAGCTTTGCACAACTTTGCGGTCAAGTCCTAGATGAAATCGGAAGCAAGAGAGTTCAGTAACAATCACTTCCATGAAAACGACCAATCAATTTGGGTTTCCGCAATTGCAACTCCTTGCCATTTCCACTGAAATGGGAAATCTAGGTACAAAAATTACAAACGGTACATACGACCGAGCGCTGAATGATACCCAATTTTACAAATGGAATCAAAGTCGGTGAGGGAGTGAGCGCGCTCTGACTCTCTGTCCCTATTGAACTTGGCAGAACTTGGCAGAACTTGGCGGTAACTTATATGACATCAGAAGCAAAAGAGTTCCTTATCTTTCAAGTCAATGAAAACAACGAATCAATTTGAATTTCCGCAATTGCCATTTTCACTGAAATGGGAAATTTAAGTACAAAAATTACAAAAGCGCTGAATGATACCCAATTTCACACACGGAATCCAAATCGGTGAAGGAATGAACGCACTCTGACCCTCCGTCACTGTCGAGCTACGCAGAACTTTGCGAAAACTTACAGAGAATTGGAAGCCGAAAAGTTCCTTAACATTCACGTCCATGAAATTGGCAAAATAATTAGAGCTTTCGCAAGAAACAATATACCTTAGCAACCACAATCCCAATAGACTCCACCACCTCCCCAGTAGCCGCATGTCCTTTGAACCCGCCGTCCATCACCCCCCAATGCCGATACTTCATCACCACCACCGGCGGAGGCGAGTACACGGCCTGCACCTCCCAAGCAAAGCCTCCAGGGAACACACTCCTGAAAATCTCATGCGAAGACTCGAACGTCTCTTTCTTCGATTGGTACTTGGCCTCATCTCCTTGGAAGCTGCTCGTGGCCATCAAAGCGTTGTAGCTGCCCACTTGCAACGTCTCCGCGGCGGAAAACTTCGGGCCACCTAAAACATCATCCAGCATTCACACGACATAAGAACCAGTGTTCCTAACATTGGAGTGCTACAATTACAGTGCAAAGCCTTGCCATGTTCTCTGCGGAAATCGGGATACAATGAAAAGGAGAGGCGGGGGTTGTGGATGAGCTCACAACTGTGTTAAAGCTTGTGCGATTTCTAATGGGAATTTGACAATGGAATCCAGATTTGGGGAAGCTCTCGCTCTCGGCGTTAGCAATTGCGCAAGAGCTTGTGCATTTTTCAATGGAAATTTCGGCAATGGAATCGAGGGTCGGAAGGGAGCTTTAGCTTACCGTTGACTGAGATGCGGAACTTCTCGTGGTCGATGGTCTTGAAGTCGGATACTCTGGTTTTGTGTGAAAGCTCCATTTCCCATGTTTTCACGAGATTTTGCACCACTTCTTCGAGAGATCCTTTGGGCCATACCTGCTTGCCAAGGTCGCTTACGTGAGTTAGATATAAATTTGACGGACTGATCATTCGTGATTGTGTACGTATTTTGGGTTGTGCGTTGCATGCGACCACTCCAATCTGGAGCTAGCTCCCCGCTGACGGTACTCAATCTAGTGAAAGAAAATAGCGAAACCAGATCTAGCTGTGGGTTGTGTTTTGTTGAAATGAAGCGAATGAGCGTGTGTCAGGTTACAGCTAAGGAAACTGGAGGCGGGTGTCAGGTTGCAGCATTCTCGTTGAGATTAATTCTGGGAGGTAATGCAAATCGATTTCCAAAGCCAGGACTGGGACCCCGCAAAAAGGAGTGGGGCTTCACGACGCAAATCGCACTATTTCCCTCAATCAGACTCTAGATTTGCATAAAATAGTCAAACAAGACCAAGGCAAGTGCATCCTTCACAGTGAAATACAAACGAAACTCCACAACCAGGCTCTCGATTTGCATAAAACACACCACCAAAGCAAGTGCATCCTTCCCATCCCCATATATTCTCCACAACCAAACTCTCACTAGACTTGCATAAAATTGTAAACAAGACCAAGCCACATGTCCGCCTCCTTCACATGTACTAGCTGAATAATTCCACAACCAGACTCTAGATTAGCATTAACCAAGACCAAGTCAAGTCCATCCTTGGCACCCCAAACCGCACGAAACTCCACGACCAAGCTCTCGATTTGCATATCAGAAGGAAAGACCAAGGGAAGTCCATCCTTCACAGCACAATTAGTACACACTAAATTCCACATCCAAGCTCTACATTTGCATAATACAAGACCAAACTAAGTCAGCCTTCGCATCCCAACAAGTACAGAATTTCACAACCAAGCTCCAGATGTGCCGATATATCCAAACATGACCAACGCTGCAAGTGCATCATGATCCTTCACACCATAACAAGCATAAATCTCCACAATAAATGAAACCAAGCTCGCTCTCCATTCAGATATCAAACAAGACCAAATTACAACCAATTCAAAGGGACTGAATTACTACCTGAGTGCGTCCCTTCTCAAAAAGAGCATTAACCATCTCGTACGTCGGAGCGCTTCCATGGCGCCACGCCGTGTGAAGCTCCCCGTCCCCGGAGAGATGGTTCCTGTAAGCATCCTCCTCGTCCTGGTTTACGTGCAGTCCATTCAGACGTTGTGCAACAACCTCTGAAGTAGACATGATGGTGCTTGCTTGGAATCAATGTTCAGTCAAAATGATGAATTGAAACGTTCTCAAGAGCGAGGTAGCCTTCTGCAGGGATGAGATCTAAGTTCGTTAATTAACTATCTGCTTGCGAATTGAAGTACAGTACTGGACTGTGCATATATTCAAGTAGTAAGTTATGAATCGGCGTTACTTTCTGTTATGTTCGAGCAATCTATCGCGCTTACCTAGTTGTCTGACACGTTTGGCATGGGCCAGTACAGGCAGGATTCTCCAACTTTCAGCTAACGCAGCAGTGCATGTGACACCACTTGACAGTTACTGTACCCCCCCCCCCAAAAAAAAAGAAAAAAATCAAAACGCATGAGAGATTGGTATGAAAGCCTTGGAAACTGGGATTCTCACACAGATAAGATGTGTAGAGAGTGCAGATTAGTCGATGGATTTCGACTTGGAGAAGCTCGATGGATCGATGGGGAGGGATGGAAAGCGGTGCCTGGGAGGGGACTGAGAAAATCAAGGTGAACCTCAAATCCGTCAGGTAAGTAACGTGCAGAGCTTCGCCGTTCGTGTCCTGTTTTTTTCCATCAGGCAGGGATTCTATTTTCAACTTAGCTCGGAAGCTTCTGTCAGCGTTTTTAGTTTGGAACCACAGGAAGCCGCTTGCGTGCATGGGCCGAAGTTAAAACTCAAGCTTAACTTAGTTGCGGACGGATCACGTCAGATACTTATGAGGCCAGAGGAAAAATCCTCTGTGACAAGACATGTTTCAACTTGCACTAATTTAAAAATCATATGACTTTGGTAAATGACTGCGGTGTCACATGCATTGTTAGGACAAAAGTCAGTTTAGTCAAATCCCATAATCATTAGATTTTTGGAGGAGCACCTGCAATTTTGGTTTTTTTTGACAGTTTCCTTGGAAGTCATTCATTAGGCACTTTCAATTCAATCCTTGTCGGACGTCGTCCTTTCTTAGTGAACTTCTAATAAAGAGTCCTTGCTTGGTAGTAGGTACTAGGGGAATGTAGATTTTGGAGCTCATTAGACAAAGTCAATTATGGTCGGCGAAGAATTTAGATTTAGGATATTTGTTTTCGCAAGTTTTTTCATTTCTTCGTGTACATATAAGAATTGCTTTAGGAGCATGCACAAAAATTACAAACATTAGAAGAAATATCAGCCCTCCAGAGGGCTGCTCCAGAGTGACAAGCCAAGCTATTTCAGA
This sequence comes from Rhytidiadelphus loreus, assembly GCA_947034895.1. NCBI lineage: Eukaryota > Viridiplantae > Streptophyta > Bryopsida > Hypnales > Hylocomiaceae > Rhytidiadelphus > Rhytidiadelphus loreus. The sequence continues at coordinate 33,925,973 of OX344761.1, forward strand.
GCTCGACCTGTCATTCTAGAACTGTCCCGCAGTGAGCAGTCAGCCAAGCTAACTGCTCGCCAAAACATTAAGTAATCACCATTTAAAAATAAAAATTTAAGATTAAATTTTTTTTTAATTATTTGTAAATTTCGGTTCCTGCGCCACTATTGCTGCAAGTATAGCTGGGCGGAAATAGGAAAAAAACGAATTTTTGAGCAAAAAAAAGTAAATTTCAGGGTACCTTGGAAGGTTGTGGAGCAGCCCTCTGGAGGCCTGAAATTTTCTCTAATGGGACCAAGTGATTGGCCACTGTAGTGATGTCATTGAAGAGTAGGGGAGGAATGTTTTTTCAACGTATGGAGATGTTCTTCATCCATTTGGTGCACCTTCCCTTGAAAACATTCATAATCGATACAAGGGATGTAATAGGGGATGACATTGTGTTTCTAGGATTTAAGCAATTACAATCCTTATTGGAGGAATGAAGCATTTACATTGATAAATGTAAGATGTATGTTTAACATGGATGAAATTATGGTGATTATTCATCTTAATCCACCCTTGCATATTGCTCTTAATCTAAAAAAATCCATTGGTTTCTATTCCTATGAATTTGAACTTGAAACAACTTGATTTGGATCACATTATTTTTTTGGTTGCAACTATTTCTTTTTTTTATTTCATATTTTTTTGGAGGGGGGGAGTGCAAAAATCCAATTGTAAAGTTCACACCTCAAAATATGAACAAGAGTGAAACAAGAAGGAAAAGAAAAGCCCCATGCAAAAGCACAAAGTTCATACCATGTGAGATTGTGAGTAGAGGGTGATTGCAAGAAAGACCAATCCTATTTCGCATCACAATTGAAGCGACAAAGTCACCATTTGGCTATAACTTTCAGAAAATGAAGCTGATGGACTTGAATTTTTTTATTGAAGATGGCTAACTTAGAAAGCACAAGATTCATTATTTTTCAAGAAATTTTGAAAATAATTTTAATTAAATGTCAATTTAGCTAATTTGTTCCACTTTGAGGTTTAGGATTTTTTAGTATTGTGGAGTACTAAAAAATTATGATGTTCACTTTGAATTTTTTTTTTAAAACCTCATTGGTTTCTATTCTTAGGAATTTGAACTTGCTACAACTTGATTTGGGTTACATTATTTTTTTGGTTGCAACTATTTTTTTGTATTTCATTTATTTGGGGGAGTGCAAAAATCCAATTGTAAATTTCACACCTTGAAATCTCAACAAGAGTGAAATAAGAAGGAAAAAGAAAGCCCCCCCTTCCAAAAAAAGCACAAGGTTCATACCATGTGAGATTGTGAGTGGAATGTATATCCACGTGTATACGGTATGTAAGAGCATCCTCAATCCTAATGGTATACCACCCCTTCAAAATTAATGTATTTTCAACTTTTGAATGGTATATAATTTGAACTTGAAATTTGTATCATTGGTAGCATTAGATGAGATTGGGGGGGCTAGAGGGCCGTTTTCAGGCCTATTCCTAGCTTTGTTCCCCCCGGTCTCATCAAACGCCGGTGTCAGATTTTTTTTTTTCAAACCAAAAAAAATTAAAAATTAAAATCCTTAAAAATAAAAACAAAGTTAAATTTTATTTTTTTATTTTTTTCAAAAAAGGTGACCTGGCAGTTGCCTGGCCAAGTCAATGTAGCTTGCAAACGGCGGGTTTCGGTGGATTTTCAGATGGGAACTCGCAGCCCTCCAAAGTAGCAAAAAAACATGTAATACAAATCCAAAGCACTTTGAGTAGAGAGAAGAAAATTCAAATTTAGACATTGGACAACTGCTTCAAAAACAAGGTGGAGATCTTGATAAATCACAGTAACCAAAGTAAAAATTTGGTCATTGACACTCCAAATGTGCCCAAATGTGCCCAAATGTGCCCAAATTCAAAGAAGGCTCCGGAGGCGTTTTTAGGGTTGAAAATCCGGTTCACTGATCAACCTGTAGGTTACAACCAGCAGTGTAATTCTCTCACCCTCTGCTTTTACTTCTGCATCAACCAACTTGTCAATGCCGGTTTTCTTCTTCCTACTTCTTCCTACTTGCCGCGTTTGTTGAATTCTTGACAACACATTCGACAACTCCTCCATCCAATTCTGACCCCTCTTCGATTCGATTCCCATTCGACCTCCTCACTCGATCTGCAAAACTCGATCCAACCGCAAAACTCTAACCCAGTTGGAAAAAGTTATGCCTCCCTCCCTTTTCAGTAGATTCACCTGGTGTCAACAATCAATAGTCCACTTGCCAATAATTTCAATCTGCAAGTTATCAATTCAGTTGGTACTTCTTTTTTCCCTGAATCTTAGTTGCTTTTCGGAATAACTGCGCGCAAAAGAAAAAGTGAGAGCTTGGAAATTCCGTTCGTGGCAACTAACTGATCGATGAAGCTTTGCAAAGCAAAAGCTAGCTGCACAGACTATCGATCGGAGACGTGCAAAACCTGAATTCAAAGCTGCTGGTTTTTTATTTGTACCAGCAACTGGGTCTGTCTGTCGTTGAATCCTGACGCCATCATTCATCGTCTGACAAAGTAGCGAAAGTTGCAAAGCCATGGGACTAGTTACCGGTATATATCTGTGAATGATGTGCTGCTGCTGCGACAAATTCTAAGGTACTGTAATTCTTCTTTTTCCATTTTACGAAAGTCAGCAGGAAGACTCCGTCCACTCGTAAGAGAATGAGAAATATTCTTCAATTTCTTGTACTAGTGGAAGAAGAAGAAGGAAAAAAAAGCTGAGCGACGTCTGGCGTTAACGACGTCCACTCACTGACGGCAGGCAAGAGTCGATCGGATGGATGACTTCATTGTTCATGTGTAGAAACCCAAAAAATGGCATCTATTGGAGCATTTTGGCGACTATCTTGATCATGGGGACTATCTTGATCATGACCACTACTTTGGTCATGGCAACTACTGAAAAGATCTAAGAAGTTGCATTTTAGTTGGGGTTTTTAAGTGTGCATTTAAGTGGTAATAATTAATTTGGGAGGTTAGACTTCTGGGAAATATTTTTTTCACTAGATTTTCTTTGAAAGACACATTAGAGAAGAATTTGGGGTGTATAGGGATGTCTAAATTGGAATTGGCTGTCATCCAAAATGATCCTCTAGAAATGGCTAGGAAATGCCAATGTGGTTGTTGCCAGAGTGCAGCCTTAAGTGATGACATTAGATTTTGGAGGCATTGCTACTTGTAGCAACAAATGATGAAAAAACAATATACAATGATGGCATTGTTTGCTTGTCACTTGGGTTTTATAAAATAAACATTGTTGCCAATGGTTGTATTTGCACACTAGGACTTCTTGCATGTATATGACAAGGACATGCAACCGTTGCCACATAGGTTGGGTACAAGTGCATTTTTGCCAATAACTTGGCTTGTACTACTAACATCCCACTGGACTACAGGTTTCATGAAAACCTGTGACAATGACTATATAAATGAAATTATCTCTTTTCTACATACCAAGCAATTAATTTCCAAGCCAAAAGTACTAGGCATGTCAAGACCCAAATTCTTCTCTAATGAATGGAATCAATATCTAATCCAAGTTGTTTCATATTTTTTGGAGCTTTGTGGAATTAGTTATGATTTTTAGAAATTGAAATGCAATGATTGATTACTAAAAGTGCCGACCTCCTTAAATGTACATGATTTGTACATTGCATGTGTGAAATATCAATCGCTTTGCATTAAAGGATGCTTTTAGAGCCCAAGCGCTTTATAGACCTTCTACATTATGTGAATTGAGGTATACGGTACACTAGTGGTCAACTAAAGTTGTCCCATATTGAGCTAGATTCAATGGCATATAATACTCCCAATTTGAATAATTATTGCACTCTTACATGTCTATATAGATCTAAAACAGTCATGCATTTTTTCATTTGAACATGATAAGGTTGACATGTTGAATTGATATCCAAATGAAAAGATACTAATTGTTGAATTATAAATGCAATGACCAATGTAAAATCTTAACAAATTTGGTTACTAACTCGTATTCTAGCAAACTAATATAGAATTGTATATACAATTCTCTACAAACCCTTAAAGATTAAACCTCTTTTGTCCAACTTTCCAACTATTAGAAAGTAAGTCTAGTAGTCCATTTAATTTTCCTTCTTCTAAAATTGTTGAACTTGGATGTGCAAGCTCAACCCTACAAACTTCTTTTTTGCACTCTTGTCTTACATTGCAAATTATTATCAATAAGTGGTTGCAAACTATCTCTTGTGATGATGCAAACACCCTACCATGGCCCTCTTGGCCTCAATAATCCCTAACCGTTGGATATGAGAAAAATAAATTGAAAGTACCTCCCATATAGTTAGATTTGCAAAAAAAAAAAACCCATCAGGGATACGAAATATGGACACGAAGTACAAAGTATAAAGTATGGAATACATATTAATACATATATATAGTCCATTTATCCCATATGGATTGCAATCCAAAGTGCCTCTAGGACAATACAAGTATGGGGTTGGGGAGGTAATCATCCATTCAAAACTGAATTAGTACTGTTGTAGAACTATTTTATTTAGTAAATTACATGTATATTACTTTGAAGTCTTAAAGCCAATAGAAAAGGGGTATTATATTTCTTTTAGAGTTTTTGGAAAAGCAAACCTACCAATGCTTGACTACCACATGTACTAATGTACCACTCCATTTTTCATGTCTGGTTTTCAAAGAAATGAGCACTTCCGTCATATATGGCTCACTATCCATTCAAAAGATAGGGGACATAGTACCCATTCTATCTCAAGGGTGGAGATAAAAAGCTCACACACATGCATAGATTGCAACATAGGCATGATGTTTAAAGAATTTTCTTATAGATGTGCATACCAATTTTGAGTGCAAAATTGAATAAAAGTTGTGAAATAGCTTAGTGGTTGCAAACTAAGTTTGATTGGTTTTTATAACAATCATATCACTTGATTTTCTATAGGAAGAAAACAATCTTTTTGTCATTATTTATTTTGTTCAATTTTGGAGTGAATTGATGCAATGTAATAGATATTGGTCTTTTATCAAATGACTTATTTAAACTCTTAAAAGAAAAGTATTATTTACAAAACTTCAATGCTAATTTCCTCAACAAATCATATGACATGCCTATCTATAAAATGCTTTTTTTGCAAATTGTAGATTTCAATTTTGTAAGTGTCATTTTGAAAATTCCAAAATTCTTAAAAACTATAAAACCTAATACATTTTATAGTTTCTCATAGGTTTCTATTCATCCTAATAGAGGATTTCCTAGACAACAAGTGGCATTGCCCACTGTAGGATTGCCCATAAGTTGTTTCATCCCATAATAGCATGTATTCTCACAATTAATTTTGGTGTGTATGCTTTAGATATTGCAAATTTGCAGCACGCAAAGGGTTCTATACAATGTCAATCTCTACATCACAAGTTTCAACTAGCTCAAGGGCACTTCACATTGTGGTTAAAGGTTGAGTAGCCCTTGATTTCCGCCAATCAAGATTGCCAAATTCTTGATTCCTTGCAATCCAATTGGTGGAAATCAACGGCCTCTCAACCTTTGACCATAGTGTGGAGTGACCCTCAGTGTTATTTAGCAATGAGTTGATGCCTAGCTTTAAAATAAATTATTTAGCTCAAATGTACGTTAATTTTGTTATACGTACATGCATTTTCCAATGCATCTCTCCTCCAAATAATTCTTGTCCACATCTATAAATTTGAATGTATCACACCTCTCAATTAGAAACTAATATTGTACAATCGGTTACTAAAAGTTTACAAATTGCCTTTTGGAACCACTCAAAGATTTGTACGTAATATAGAATAAAATTGACTTTTTCATCTTGCATAATTATCACTCAATTTTTACCCAATTCCAATCAAGCATACCAAATTTTAGTTTCGAAAAGCCAAAATTATATTTTTGGTGAATTTATAAAGTCAATTTTTGTTGTTTTACATAATATTTTATTGAATACAATTGGTGATGAATTTATTTAATTCAATTGCATGGATATGTGGGAATCATCTATATGCACATTTTTCATATTAAAAAAACAAACCCTTAAGTAACCAAAATATGATCAATGAAGAGTTCAATGAAAAGTGTCATGTAACCAAACTTTGAAGAAATGGATATCTCTATATTTTAACTGGATTTTGGCAAAGTAATTGTACCATCATGCTCAAATATATGAAATTAGTTACCATGCAAGGTGCAAATAGAAAAATCTAATTATAAAAAAATATATATATTTTACAACATTTTAGGCATTGTCACTCGAACATGAAAAATCTTTGTAGAAGGAATTGTGAAACTTTTTTGAAGATGTTTATTAAGGGAAGGTGTATATGGATCTATGAAATCAAATAAAAAAAATTCATCACCAATTGTTCTCAATAAAATATTATGTAAAACCACAGAAATGAACTTTAAAAATTCATTGAAAGTGGAGTTTCTTTTTTTTTAAACTAAAATTTGGTATGCTCGATTGGAATTGTGCAAAGATGCAATGATAATTATGCTTATCAAAATATACCAATTATATTGGACATTGTACAAAGAAATGTAAATGGCTCAAATCGGTTGGTTGTAAGCTTACAATACTTGACTATACAATACAGTATTGAAGTACCTAAGGTAGCTGACCCCTTTCCAATCACTTAACCCCTAAAGGACCAAGGCCTTTTTTCTACCAGAAAACACTCAAAACTGCCATACCTATAGCAAGGAGTAAAAAAAATTGAAACATTGTTTTTTTCATATCTAACCGTAAGATATTACACCTAACTAGTATGAGAGTGTGTGGAAAAAATTTCAAAATTTTTGTCCGCTCAAATTGCAAGATATCTGCGTTTAAAGTGGAAAAAACAAGTTTTTCAACATATTGCGGGACTAGATTTTTTGACTCTGAACATGTTTAACTTAAAATTTTTGCACTACAAAGTTTTGAGCTTTAAATCTTTAAAGTGGAGAATTGAGTTGAGAGTCTGGATAAAAAAATAATTCAAGAAAAAATTCATTATCATTCTTAAAAAAATTGTTAAGTAGAAGTAGGTATGAGATAGAAGGAAAATCTAAAATATTCATATATTTTAGATGGAATTAAAATGCACTAATCCCAATGGTGAGATTGTTCTAGCAAGTAAATCAGACCATGCCAAAAAAAAAGAATTGAAAAATTTGAAAAATTGCATTCAGAAAGGAATCCTACAAGTTATTTTTTCAAGAAGATGCTCTAACTACCCGAAAAACAAGAATGTCCATAACTTTCTCATAACAAATCCAAATGAAATGAATCAAAGCTTTCCACATAGACAAAAATATAATCTATGAGAAAAAGAAAATTTAAATTTAAAATTTAAATTTTTGTCCATTTTTTTTTGGCTGCCCGAGCTGCCCGCCGTCCCCACGTTTGAGCTTATTTGGTCATAACTATTGTTCCCGGTCACCGATTTTGAAAAAAATTATATTCCCACGAAGCTAATCAACTTTTCTACCTCCAAAAAAAATTTCAAAAAATTAAGAGAAAATTTCAGCCCGTAGGTACTTGCCCAAAAACGCATTTGTCCCCCAAAGGGACAATGGTCCTTTAGGGGTTAAGCAATTTAGCATATCTATAGTATGGATATAGTGATAGGGAAAATTTCCCCATTTAGAAAAATAGAATTTAGACGAATTTCGTATTTTCTTACAGTTTTTTCTTCAAAAACAAAATTACCATGAATTTTTTTCATCAAGATTCCATTCAACCTATTTTTGTTATATAGGTCACCACCTTTTCAACTGTAGGCTGATTACCAAATTGACAATGCTTCAATTGTGACTTCCAATGTCTATCTTGTGATCATTGTATACTTTCAATGTACACCTCCAGGATATTTGTAATATTCCTGCTCTAAGTTGTCACCTAAACCACAACTAATCAGAAACATGGCATTCTAACCAGCAAAAATGGATGGTTGGCTGGAAAGGGATTGGCTACCTTATGAGAAACTTAGAAAATGAGAAATCATGTTGAATGATGTATCCCTCCACAATTACTCCTTGATCGATCTACACTAAATAGTGAAACTGGGTTGCCTTAACAATTAGGTTGCCTAAACTAGAGAAGTTAACTCATGACTTGTTGCTTGTCCAGATGGAGGCACATGCAATTCTCTAAACCCAAACCATGAACCAAGGCACTAGTGAACCCATGCAACACACATAGTTCCTACATTACTGCATCCTTCTACAATAACTGCTCATATTTATATAGTGTAGAATATCAGGAAATTAGTGTAGGGAAACCTAATTTCACTATTTAGTGTAGAGAGAACTTGTAGGACCATGCTGTAATTTGCTGTGAAATAAAAATCTGAGGCACTCCAAGTGAAGTAGCCTGATCATTTTTTGTCGCAAACTTTCAAAAGCAACACTTTTTAAGCCAACCCAGTGCTGCAAGTCTTTAACACTCTTGCTTGAAAGTGATTGAACTTCCAAGTCTTTAGAATACCATACATTCAAGTCTAATTCCACACCTGGGGTTCAAAATAATTTAATTTTTGGCATTTGGACAATTCGACAGCTTCATCTGATTTTCTTGGCTTTCGGCATGTTACTCTTCCTAATTTTTCATCACTTCGATGAAATGTTTTTATTTTATTTTATTCTATTTATACAATTATGAATGTGTTCCTTTTTCCTAAATTTTCTCAGGAATGATTTCTGATTCTTTAGAATTTTCCAACAATGAAATTTTCTCAGATTTTCAAAAATAGTGGTACAACTTCTCATATTTTAGACATGCTCCAATTTTTCCCTAATTATTTACGAAACAGACCTACAAGGTAGCTAATACCATTGTATGCCTGAGCCTGAGAAAAAAAATTCTCATCCATTGATTTAGATACATTCCTTATCACAATTTTGTAACTTTTATCCTTCCGGGTTTCTTAGGGTTTAGGGTTTAGGGTAAAGCTGAATCGAAGGCCGCACAGATGGATCTCTCGAAAGACCTTGTGTCAATGACGTCCTGCAAGTCTACTTGCTCCATCCCTCTTAGCAAAGTCCTGTGCATCCAATTCATTAATTGGTACACTGCTTGGGACTTTCAGAAACAAAGAGACGGCAATGGCATGGGCAGTAGACGCAAGCTTGTTGCGAGCGATTTCGATTCCAAGTTACAAAACCCTTGATGAGCTTGGTCGCAATGTACAGAGCTTGACCAGAATCTGCAGCACTTGGTTCCAATGGGATAAGGTACCAAAACCTCTAGTAATCTTCTCCAATTTGAAATACAATCTCAGTTTGTAATTGGGCAATACCTTGTTTACAAAAAACCTGCGCACAAAAAGAAACTAAAGGTGCTTTCGCACTTGCTGTTAACTAAAGTTTTGGTGTCATTACAGGGGTCTGGTTGAACACAATGTTCCACTAAGCCTCTTTCAAGGGGCAGGACTAGGATGCGGGAGATCAAGGGCTGCTCCACAGCCCTCTGAGGACCCTACAATCTGCTTTTAATTTGGGTTCAAAATTGATTTTTCCAACAAAGTAGAATAGAATGAAATAGGGCATAAGACTTACAATATAAAAATTAAACAAATATTGTGGATCTTGTGCCACATATTTCATTTCTTGTATGACTTGTGCATTTAAGCCTTGTACCCAATCTTATATTCAAATTGGAGTGGAAAAAAGATTTTTATACTAGTGGAGTAGTGGTGGGTGAAACAAACCATATGGGATATGTGAATTAGGCCAAAAAATAACTCTACTCATGGTTAAGTGGAAACGCAGGAATTGTGATATAATTCAAATTCCAAACCTTATTTAGACATAGTAGACTATAATTTTTCAAAAAACTTCAAACCAAGAAAAGTTGGGGAATCAAGTACACTTTTATCTCCAAAAATCCATTTGAAATTTCAATACTCCACCTAAAAGTTAATTTAATATGGTGGTGTAGGAATATTGAATCAATAATTATTTGAAGGTATTGTTTCAACATTTTCAATATGGTGGTGTAGAATATTAAATCAACAATTATTCGTGGTTGAATTCTTTGAAATCATATTCTACAAGGTTTTCTCAAGACTTTAAAATAAAAATAAAGTCACTATATTGTGTGTTTAAAAATGCTTATTCTATTTTAATGGATTCATGATTTTAAGTTGAAATGTTGAAATGTTAATTCACGAATATTGTCAAATTTTAATTTTCTGTAGTAAAATTACTCTCAACTTTTGTAACAGATAGCTCTTTGGGATTTTAGTGGGGGAATGACACCTTTTTACAGTTCATACCTTTCAATCAATATTGATATTCTACATCAAAACAACATTGGGATTTTGAAAATATGGGTAAATATCTTATGCCAATTGTTCAGCCCTTCATGTATTGCAAACACTTGTTGATACCTTTATAATGATAAAAAAAACTTGTCAATATCCAAAATTCCAATTATCCAAGAATGCAAAAGGAAACAATTTTCTCTCTCAAACTAATTATATTGGATTTAAATATTGTTTAGTAGGACGTCAAAGCATGTCAAAGTTCTTATTACATAAAGGATATCTTACAAAAAATGGAACTTCTTATGAGAAGGTATGAAATATGTATTAATTTCAAATTTCATTATCTATTGATGACATATTAAAAAAAAAAAAAAATTTATACATTTAACCATTAAGTAAACATGGTAAAATATTCCATTATTGTTTCAAATAACTTTAGAGTAATTTTTAGTTGTAAAATTACTTTGAAAAAGTACAATAATGCACCAAATGTTGAAACAACAATAAAACAAGGTGGGAGGAAATTTTGAGGTGTAACTATGAATGACTTTATTTTCTGTAAACAAAATTGAAAAGTGTTGAATATATTACAATGTTAGTACGGTAGTGGATCATTTTCAAAGAGGGGTTGGAAGGGATATGTTTATAGAACTTGATACCATTGTCCTCGGTTATTTTCTTCCAAAGTACTCAATCCTATGTAATTTTAGAGTTTATCATTGCTTACATTTTGAAAATATTTTTTTATTTAATTAGTTTTAAAAATTCATTTTATTTTTTCTAAACATATTGCAAATTAAATAGTATTTATTCCCTAAATGCCAAAAGTTAATTTAATCCAAACTTGCATGTACTATTGATAGTATGGAACATTATACAACTTTTTTGATATTCTTACTTTGTTTGATGTTCAAATTTATGATTAGAAAATATTCATATCAAGCTTCTAATATCTTTAATGATTAGTATTTGCCAAATCAACTTAGAAACATATAACTTTTAAGTAATTGAAAAGTAAATTTTTTTTTCATTGCTAGAATAAAATTTTGTTGTGATTGACAAAACTTATGCATTACACATATATATGAAACAAATATTTACAATGGAGGGTTGACAATAGAAACATTAAGTATTACTTAAATTCTTATAAAGTACTTATTTGTACATGTAATTGAATATGCAATTGCACATTGTTTGTATAAAGAAACTACCAAACTCTTGTAGGATCTTACTCTTTTAGTAGAAGTTAGAATTTTATTCTAAAATTTCCTTTAAAAAAAAATTAAATTAGAAGAAACGGAAAAGGCAAGCTAACATTAATCTCTAGAAATTTGCTTGAGATTTTAAAGCCTCATGAAAGAGTTCTAAACAAATTCTAGAGGGGGTGGAGTAGGATGGAAGGGACATTTTTTTGGACATTTTCAAACACCTCTTCTATAATTTGTTCATAACTTTTAGGTGGAGTATTGAAATTTCAAATGGATTTTTGGAGATAAAAGTGTACTTGATTCCCCAACTTTTCTTGGTTTGAAGTTTTTTGAAAAATTATAGTCTACTATGTCTAAATAAGGTTTGGAATTTGAATTATATCACAATTCCTGCGTTTCCACTTAACCATGAGTAGAGTTATTTTTTGGCCTAATTCACATATCCCATATGGTTTGTTTCACCCACCACTACTCCACTAGTATAAAAATCTTTTTTCCACTCCAATTTGAATATAAGATTGGGTACAAGGCTTAAATGCACAAGTCATACAAGAAATGAAATATGTGGCACAAGATCCACAATATTTGTTTAATTTTTATATTGTAAGTCTTATGCCCTATTTCATTCTATTCTACTTTGTTGGAAAAATCAATTTTGAACCCAAATTAAAAGCAGATTGTAGGGTCCTCAGAGGGCTGTGGAGCAGCCCTTGATCTCCCGCATCCTAGTCCTGCCCCTTGAAAGAGGCTTAGTGGAACATTGTGTTCAACCAGACCCCTGTAATGACACCAAAACTTTAGTTAACAGCAAGTGCGAAAGCACCTTAACATAAATATTAACCTGAAATTTCCAAAAGATGTGAAATGCTCTGCTGCAGCAATCAGTCAGTCTCCTGCCAATGTCACTGGCTAGCATTCTTGGTTAAATCACTCCATCGTTTTTCAAGCTTTCATTTGAATCAGATTTTGCAGTTTTATTGAGCCTGGTTGTCTAGCTCATCCCGAATGCAGAGCTACCGTCTCTCAAATCTCTTACATTATTTGCACATGCCTCGGCAGAAGCTGTAATTGTGCTCTTAAAAAAAAACAAGAACGACACCAAATCATCAGTGAGACACCTTCATCGACCTATGAAGAAGAATGATTGGCAGAAAATGGAATTTGTGGCCATGGCTTACTAGGCGTTTGAAATCTTTCTCTCAAATTGCTGAACTTGTTTGGATTCTCCAAAGGAATCTCGAAACCTTTGAAGAGCGAGCCCAAACAAAATGAAGTACAGCTCACTCAAATCCTGCCACATTCTAAAAACAAGTTAAAAGAGTTAAGAACGAGGTTGAGAAACTTCAAGATCTTCCTCGATCTGCATTGGATACAGTACCAACTTGTCCTGAATGATGTTCTTCTTCGTACTATAATTGCTTACTAACAAGGACAAAGTCCTCTTATAGCATTGCTGCTTGTTTTGTATCCAGTATGAGAAGGCGGCTTCAATCTGAAATAGATCATGAATTTTCTTGTTTAATAGAGTTATAATAAATAATATAGGGTTAATTGTAAACCAAGTCATGTTAAAAAAAACTGTTCAATACTTGTTCTAGAAAGCATTTGAATTCTTACACTACTAGCTTGAATGTTTTTAGGAATGATGACAAGGCATGACTTGCTCTCCTAACTTCAATTTTTTGGAGAGTCAACAAGGCGTGTTGGAAGCCAACTCATTGTGAGTAGATTGTATGCAACACACCTTTGTTGACATTCCAAAAAACTTCAATTAGAGTAAGCCATGCCCTATAGAGTAAGCAACGCCATCCAAATGTTACATTGGACATTATTATTGACATAAAAACATAAGTTATTTTATTGGATGTTCACTAAAATCCGTCACAAAAAATGATGAAAACGTCGCATAAAACTTAGGTTTCTTATATTGTATTGCTCCAATAGTGAAATATAACAACTTTAAAATTGATGTAACCTCCATAACAATGATTGTCCATTTATACCTTACAACAGTCTCTTCAGGCTTTCACTATATATAGAATTAAATCCTAAAAGTCGTGAAATGCACCCTCTTGTTGGTCACTCCCTCGTTTGTTTCAAAATTGAGGTTTGTACCCTCAACAAGATCCGCTATAGCCAAACACCTGTAAGAGATTGTCATAGTCTTATGAATGGCAGTAATTGCCAATTTTGAGCTCATTGTCATGAATAAATACATCAATAGCCAATCATTGTTGAAGTTCACAAGGAATCAAATCTTTAAACATGTACTCATGGAAGGCAAATAAAGAACCATTTACATCCACTCGCAACTGCAAGGATGATTGCAATTCATTCCATTTAGTTACTATTGGATAAAATTTCTAAAATGTTTAAATAAATTAAAGTCCATCTTTTGTAAAATGGAAATGTAGCTCTTGTACTCTCAGTCTCCCAATGTTATGTAGACTTTTGGAATGGGGGCTTGAACAAACTGGTCTTCATTTTTTCTTGCTCAAAAAATAACTAGAATTTTTCTTCTTTTAGATCCTACCCTTGCAAAGATGGATTTTTGTCCATCTATTGGTGAAAAAATTGAGTATTTTTCATAATATAAAGTCTTTTATAAACTTTGCTATTTGGCAAAAATTTTACAATTATGAAAATTGTTGTTGAAAATTTAGTCAACTACTATCATTTCTTTTAATTTTAAATTTCCATACTTGTGTAAAGTAGGAGGCTCATAAATTGTTCCCTTTAAGCCTACCTACAACATCAATGATTGTAATAGATATTTCAAAGAATACATCAATCACTCCTAGGTAGGAAATGCATTTAAAACCCGATCGTTTTATGAACCTCCTACCTTAGTCAAAAGTCTAGCCTTGAAGACCAATCTAATTATCCATGTCAACTTTGTCCATTATGAAGACTTGGCCATTAGAAAGGAACATGTCAACAACCAAGAGCCAATTTCTAATTAAGGTAGAACAATCCAATGCCCTTAGTCATCCAATTTCAACATCTAGTGAACCCTCCCATTTGCATCAATCACCCATCCATTACCACAATCTTAGCAACCTTTTAGCATCAACTAGGAGTGTGTGTAGATTTGGAGCTTTTGAGGCAACAAAAATAAAAAGACTTGAAAAGAATCCAAACATGCATAACATTCTTGAACTTCAAGGCAAAGATCCCTTTGTTATTATGAATTCTCGAGGATTTTTTCATTGTAAAACATCGTAAAATGCAAGCTTATTGGTGTATCATGGGCTACTATAATACAAAAATATTCTTATTACGATAATATTGTAGAAAGCCCCCACTGCCTTTCCATTCAAGAATGTTATATAAAATCAATTAAGTTACCAAATATACCACATTGCTAAAAAGAAAGACAAAATTTGATTCATCAACAAATTTTGGATGTGCTTCATTCATTTTGTATAGCCTCCACAATTGACTCTTGAAAACGTTCATCATTGATTGGATGTTGCTTTCTTAGGAAATAATTATTTTTCAATTTTAAACAAATTTTAATCCATTTTTGCAACAAGAAATAAAAAATTGATCCAAGAAAATAAATTTTGATAGAAATTCATCATTACCAATATTATGGGTCCTCAACTCATATTCCAATGTGTGAAAAGATCCAACTCTTGATGTCAGAGAATGAACCTTTAACCCCTAAATGCCCAAGGCATGTTTTTAGCTTCATGAAAACTGCTCTAAATTGAACAAAATGCCAACATTTTCATAAGATGTTTCAATTTTTCTGAAATTGTAACCGTACAAATTCAAACTAGACTTGTTAGAGATTGCATAGGAAAAGAAAGCACAACAATATCACTTGTGAAGTGAAAGATTATAACGTTTGATTATGAGGGTGCTTAAATTGCAAAAAAGAATTGAAGTCTTTTTTGCAAGTCAAATCTAAAAAGTTGACGACCAAAAAAATATGAGGTTAACAGGCCTAACTTGAAGAACCCAAATCAATTTACAACTTCTCAAAATTCACTCTACAAATTTTTTAAATGAATTTAGAATGTGATTTTTTCTCCGAGATCTAGTGTATTTGAGGCTCATTTCCAAGAGCTCTTAACACTATGGAAAGTCAAGATTGCACAGGGTACCCGTGCACAAAATCTCTTATAGAAAAATCATTGTCATTTATTTTCAAGATCGGACTTTTGGAGGCAAAACTAGACTTCAAGAAGAACATTTAAAAAATATAAACTACTAAAAATAGCAAGTTGTCTAGGATTTATTTAACTTCAAAGTTTTGCAAACACCATATTGTGGTGCCTTAGGCATTTAGGGGTGAAGGACTAAGGAATCCAATTTAGACTTTTTGAAATCTTGGGCAAGCTTATTGACTTTTATTAGAATTTTAAGGTGGATGTTAATCATCCTATTCTACATCCAAAACTTTATTTCACATCATTCCAATAAGTATTGCAAAGTTATAAGTATTTTTTTTTTCAATATCAAACCGGGCAACTAAAGATATATTCTACAAAAAGATTATTTAATTTGATGAGATTGTTTAAATTGATATCTATACAAAAACATTTGAATCATTAAAGGTGAAAGTTAAAAGGAGTTTTATTTTATAGCCAATGAAGGTAGAAAAAACATTTAAAGTTGTTTTTTGAGTTCAATTTTGAAAATTTGCTAATAAAACAAAAAGAAAGGATAATTTTTATTTACTAGGGCATTCTAGTTCTAATCATTGGAAATGATTGTATGGGCAATTTTGTTAAAATGGCGGTATTCCATTGGCATTTGTACATGAAGGAACGGAGATTGAGGTGTACTGAGGCACCTATTCATCTCATATCAAGCATCAATTGTGTCCCATGCGTGCCCATATCACCACTTGTTTACGTATGACATTGCCCCCACTATTTTCTTCCGCAAGATCTCATGCCCTAGTTGGTACCCTGAACTGCCATTTTAATAGAATACCGCCATTTTAACGAAATTGCCCATTTGTTCTCAATTTCTTATAAAAACTATTAGTGTTTTAATGTTTCTTTCATCAAGTATCACCTTTGGATTTTATATTTTTTTAATGAAGATTGTGAAAGTTTTTTTGGTTGGTTTATTTAATGTGTTTTCAAACTATTTTCAAACATACTGACTAAAACACAAAAATTATGGAAAAAACTGTTTTCTTTTCCTAATAATGTTGAAAGACAAAACTTCATCTTTTGGAAGGGCTAAAAAAACTATTTTCTGAAGTTTAAGCACCTTGAATTTGCATTTGGTAGAAATTTTTACTCTAAAATTTTGGGGAATATGTCTTTGAACAAGTTAACCAATGGATCCTATGGTTAGATTTGTTAAGTCATAAATATAGATGAAAATTTTAGCCTTGGTTTGATAATAAGTATTTTGAAGCAATTTTGGAACTCAAAACATTGCAATCCTTTAGGGGATAAGGATAAAATGCCAATTTATTCATAGTTAAAGTTCAAGCTTGAATTTAGAGACAAAAAATAAGCATAGTTTTTTTTATTTACAAGTAAAATAGATGAATAACTAAAATAGGCAAGGATTTTCATGGTTATATTGAATTTCTTGACAGATAAATAATTATGATATGATGGTTCCACTTACATCAATAACTACTACTCTTCCAATTCAATTAGAGTGATATTACTAAGTTGGATTCTATCCCATCAATTCAATGTGACAAGTTGGCTAGAGGTAATTTAAGAAAACACATATTTTTGTCAAATATTTTCTTGATGATAGAGTTATTCTCTATGTTCAACCTATATTAGTAGCATTACTCATAACATTATTGAACAATGCTAGGGGCTTGAGCTCCCTTGTGCTACCCAAAATAAGAATAGTCCCTAATAGGATCATTATAAGAGGGCCAATTCTATTGGCTCTTGAATTAAACTATATAGAACTTTAAGTTTTTTGGGAGGGATTATCCCTTTTGTAGGAAGACCCCTGGGGGAAGAAAGTAGCTATTTTAATAATGTTATATAAATTCTAAAGATGTAGAAGGGATATGCATTTTCTAAGGGCCATTCCACTTAGAGAGAAGGACCAAAGAAAAAAAAAAGGATGTATAGAGCAAAAGTAGAAATGTGAAAAATGAAAAACATTTATTTTCTAGATTATGATATAACCATTTCATTTTAGCATAAGAACCTCCAATAGTCATTTAGTGCCAAAAATAATCAATTAAAGCTACATAGGATTTATTTTCATCCAATAGGACTTGTATAAACTTGAGCAACTTATGATGAGTATTAAACCTAGTTGAAAGTTGCAACCAATCTTTTTGTGCCTCTTCATGCATTTTCTCCAACTAGTGGTATATGAAGACATCTAAAGTATATAATTTAAAATGCTTGTGTCATATAGGCTTTAAGACTATGACTTCAAAATTATATGCACCCCAATGTCCCATACCTTGTCCAGTTGTCCCGTATGCATATGGATACAATGTATTATATAATACTAATACAAATACATCTACATACAAATATAAATAAATGATATACATTGTGAATTATGAATATAAATAAATGTATTGATATGGATCTAGATGAATATGCCAAACCCCTTTATCTCATAGCTTTTGATTTTTTGCAAGATGTGGAATTTTATAGAGTATGGGACATGACATGTGTCAATGTTTAATGCATGCACAATATAGTAGCACATGGAACTATTTGGAATTACATGCAGATGGAAGGGCACTCATCAACCATAGCTCAATTGATAGAGCGGAGGATTG
Organism: Rhytidiadelphus loreus; assembly: GCA_947034895.1. Lineage (NCBI taxonomy): Eukaryota > Viridiplantae > Streptophyta > Bryopsida > Hypnales > Hylocomiaceae > Rhytidiadelphus > Rhytidiadelphus loreus. Next base: position 33,944,219 of record OX344761.1, read on the forward strand.
TGGGTGTCAGGGCTCAACATTTTGTAGAGCCTTACACTCTTCACAGAGCTCTCATTTTACCATAGAAAGTTGGTGATCTTGCATACATTCTTGGTGGATTGAATGCATGATTGTGCATTGTGACAATTTGTGATTGTTTGAGTTCATAAACATTAAGTTACAAGTTTGGGTTGGATCCAATTTATTTGGATCTAAGGAAGTCTCTAGATAACAATATATCAATGTAAGTTGCAATTGTTAGTAATGAAGTCATTACTTTTAGAGTGTTGAGTTCTCTACATTTTGTTAGCATTTTGATGGCAAAAAATGTAATAGCTAACTAGACCAAAGCATCAAGGATGAGTGGTCGAAGGGAGGCTTGTGCAATCTCTTGAAAGCAAATAAATAATTATTAAACATAATCTGAGCAAGTTCACTGGAGTGTATAAGCTTATTTTTGATAGTAGGGAATCTGGAATGATACTACAAATGGATTCTACAATGTGCTCAAACAATTCCCTCTATATTTTAAATATACATTGGAATTTTGTGATATCATATATAAGGGTGGGTGTAAAGTAATCTCTCACCAAATGTGCATGCCAAAGCTTTTTACCACTATCTCTACCTCATCACAAAGAATCTATCCAACATACTATTTCTCTTTGCCACAACAATGGTACATCATCAAAGTCATTGTCAAACAAAATTGCCAAGAATAACTCATCTGATTCTTTTGTTTGAATCTTTGCATATTAATGCTCTATGGTTCACCACTTTCTATATCCAAGCCAACAACTATAGCAAGAAAAAAAAATCAATGATGTTGTTCCAAGCGCATGATGGTGTCAAGGCAACATTGTTGGCCATTCTATTACTTCAAGGGTTGGCTTTGCAAGCTAGCCATTGGAGCCACCTAGCCTTCAACCTAGGCAAAATTGTACATGGAAGGGCCATCTCCAAGTTTGTCAAGGTGGCATAGCATGTCCATATAGAATGCTACCATTGGCAATATCTTTACAATGCTATTGTAGAAAGACACCCTTCCCTTTCCATTCAAAAATGTTATATTAAAGGTTAAACAATTTTAGGTTGACAACTTTATTTTACTTTTACTGACCTAAAGTCAACATAGATAGGGTTGAATGACCCTCTTGTTGCCTTCATTGGGATGATGGGGGAAGGATGAAGGCCATCCCTCTCGTTCGATGTTTCTAACGGCCATTTTTTTCCACTTCTTAGTTGTTTGGAGACATTGCCCATGTCATGGTAAAAGTTACATACTTGTGACTTTGTTAGAAAACAAAACATTTCATTCTTTCAACTATATTTTGTATCTCATATATGCTTTGCCATTTTTACTAATTTGATCTAAGGGCACTTAATATACTTAATGATTTCATCACACACACACATATATGTATGTATATATATATATATATATATATATATATATATATATATATATATATACATACATATATACATACATATATACATTTGGAGGTAATAATTCTACTTGTTTTTGAAGTATTTTTAATTTTGGAGTGCAATAAGGCCTTGTGACAATGCTCTAGTATTTAACAAATGCTTCATGTAAACTATTTTTTTTAAATTCTTTAAAATTTTCAAATTTTTTCAATAAATGATATGTGGTTTATTTGTATAATTATTTTTGGCATAGACCATAATTTGTAAATTTGTAAACCTTATAAAAATAGTAAAAAGTAGTGTATTAATTGCAACATGAAAACAAGTTTACTATACATACTATGAAAATGTTCAAATAACAAATTATTTCTTGAACTTCTTCTTTACAATATATCTTTATAGAATTGAAAATGAAGCATGTAAGAGTTTTGTTTGTTTTTAGGCTCACTCTTAGTTGCTTGAATATTCGTATATTAACGAATTCTAGCATAATGTGTAACATATCTAGTTTCATTCATACATTTACAATTCAAAAGAAATTAATTGAACTTATCAAATGTTGAGCATTTTGTTTAGTTTTGAGAAAATTTCAAGGCAAAATCAATGAAAAAAATAAGGTGAAACCAATGAAGTATAAAACATTGTGTAATGCATAGTTGAAAATGCATTACAATTGTCATAGACAGAGTATGCAATGAGACATGAAGTCTACTCCATCTTTGTCCTATGCATTGCCCTATGATTAACCATACCCTAAAATGTTGACTTACTCTTCTTTGTCTTTAGTATCCTCATTCTTGTCATCATTTTCACTTTCTTCATTTTTGTCTTTGTCATGAAGATATTTTTGTCTTTGTCATTGTTATAACCAATGTCAACGGCCTTCTTTTCCAATTTTGTCTACAATTCCTCAACAACCTTCATCCATGCCTTCATTTCCTTCCAAAATTCCTTCCTTTTCTTCTGGAAGGTTTTGTTAAGACCTTTGTGTTCATGTAGTAGGAGTTAATATTACAGATTCTTGAGTCAAAATTTTTAAGGCAACCAAGGACAAGTGCATGCAATATCATCTTGTACTTTTTAGGTACTAAGTGAGAACCTAGGTGGTGGTGGTTTCAAAAAGGTCCTTGCTCGCAATCCATAATCAAACATTGAAATGGTTTGTGACGTTTATTTGCCCCAAGTTCTTGCTTTCAATCCTTTCCATATATGTATCCATAGCAATGTTCATACCAATCTTTACCATATTTGTAGAATGGATGTGTTTTTGGTAATAAGAGTTGTACATAATTTTGAGGAAGAATAAAAGCTATGTAAGACAATGTGGAATAAGTGAAGAGAAGAGAAGCAATATCTGTCACTTACACCCTCAGGGGGTGCACTTAGTTCTACTATAACAAACCACGTGCAAATAAGTGGTTTCTAATAAACTATAATTTCAACCTAAAATTTTGAGCATTGTTTAATAATGACCATAGGTTTCTATTGCCAAAATTTCCAACTCAAATAAAATATGAAATGATTTCTAGAAGAGGTTGAAAATGAACTAAAATGGTATGTTTTTCAACTCAAATAATTATAGATAATGCATTTAGATGACCATTGAATCAATATTCAACTCAAAATGAGTTTTCAATAGAAAATTATTTTTAGGAATTTTTTGTTCATTTTTTAGACAGATTTTTCTTATTTTGTTTTATTTGAAATTCAAAAAGTATATAGGGGGTGTAAAGTTTTGTTCGCACGTGGTTTCTAATGGACACTCTAAGTGAACCCCTCGAGCTTATACTCCAAGATCCAAAAATGTCAAGACTAAATAAAGTGTCCTTCAAGTGTCTGTGAAGTGTGAGTTTGAGTGCACTAGCAATCACTAGAAGAAAACCATGTTCAGTTTCATGTTTTAGGCCATTGCATTTGTGTTTAATGGCCACTTTGACATTGATGTCAATACATTCTAAGACCTCTACGTTTTGAATGACGTTAAAGAGAAGAAGATATGTTTATCAACAATGAGCGTATGGTAATACGCTCGCACAAGTCGGAGACGCTGTTAAAATGAAAGCAAACGATGTTCACTTAAACACGAATGACTGATATTGCCACCAAGACATGAACCCTGAAATGTAATTTGACGTGGAGGAGGATGTGCCAAGACTTTTTGTCTATGTTCAAAATGGATGAACATATCCTTCACTCATCCTATAGATTTATTGTTGGAGACCCAATACTCATGACTAGCATAACCAATCAGCATTGGGCACGCTTTTGTATACTAACATTTTCCATGTAGTAATATGCGCATAATAGTTTTTGTCAAACATTGTCACCGTTGTTGCTAATTAACATTATCCTATTAATATGAACAGAGTTTACTTGTTTTGTATATCGTTTTCATTTCCCATTCTACACAGAACATTGTTGAAACCCGTTGAAGAGTGCATAGAAGTTATTGAGGAGCTACTAATGGGCCTACAATCACCATATTCTACTGCAAAGTGTGTTCTTTGTAGCAAGTAAACTTTGAATGTATTGAAATTGTTGAAATACAGAGGACAAAGTGACGTGTGTGTTCAAAGACACAAACAATATGCTATAATATTACTTCACCAACCTTTGTTGTTATTCATGCTCTACTCTGCACTATGGTATGTGATGTAAATTATGCACATTCAATTAGATAATGCAATTACAGAACCGTTGTCATAGTGAAGAATGAAATATTATACATTTATAAAACTACGATCACATGAATAGAAGCCTATACAAACGCTTTACAATGGATACTGTTACAAGTTGCATGACTTTGTATTTTGTGTCCTATAGATTCCCCCTACTCTTCACTACACACAGAAGTGTTATATAATGCATGCAAGTATAATTTTCAAACCAGTGCGAGTCAACAACTGAAGATTACTTTGAAATCCAAGTATGTTTCACTGAGTATCTACATCAAACCACATGCTCTATATAATGAACAGTACTACAGAAATAATTTCTACAAGTCTATAAAAACTTACAGACAACATTCTTACTACATGCCTTCCCTACATATATAGTTGTAGACCTTGTCATAGAACATTGCGTATTCATCTGCATTCCTTAGTAATTCATGGTGTACACTGTCCCAATTCTTCCATTTCCAAAAGTTTCTCAAGCTTTTTCCTTCCTCTGTTACAACAATAATCTTTGACAATAAATTCAATCTCTTCTCTTTTCCTTTGAGCATCACAAGCTTGCTAAGACAAGAACACATTTGTGTATGCCGTTACATGTATGTAACATGAACTTGGAAAAAAACTTTTTAAACATATAGTCATTAACGTAGTGCACATATACAACATTCACTGAAGTGTTCAATGCTCACTGTTGACCAACACATTTTCCTTCAAATAATGGAGTCATTAGTCTCATTTATGCAAGCAGTAATACTGAAGTGTCTTCTTAGTAAAAGCAATACCTGCTTCAATGGTGACTACGTCTGAAGGCCTTGAAAGTCTACATCTCTGCCTGCTACAAGAATGTCAATCTCAGGTCTCCTTGTGTGGATGTCCCCACGCCGCCCTCTGACTTCTGTTCCACAAACAACCTTCCAATTCCCTCCAGTACTCCTCTTTTTCTCAATATCATCTGAAAAGAACACTTGTTGACATTGTGTGGGAAATGTGAAGCAGTTAGGTCCCATTGGAAGTGGACTTGAGAAATTGGCTACCGTAAAACTGTATTTGTCGCGTATCACTTTTGCATTTGCCCCTCCCAATCTAGCTTCGACCCATGAACATACTAGAACAATACAACAATGACTACGGTAGTCCAATTCCAAAATCTCTTGAATCCATCCTACATATTCAGTGCTCTCCCATTGTCCTAATTCATTGGAGGACCTTCCCATCTTTCGACGTAGAATTGATGCCGCGATCCCACTATCGCAAGTTACTTTCTCCTCTTCTACACTTTGTACACGTAAGTGCATTCCATGTGCATACATAGCTATGTAAGATGTTCCTATTTTCTCAGGAAGCTTGGATGCTTGTATCACATCATTAGAGGGCTTCTTTGGTCCGTTTATACCGTTTTTTACCTCAACCAGTAACCACTCTGAAAATTTCGGCAACATTAAATAATCCTCTGGATAATGTACAACAGAATTCCGACCAAATCGCCGCACATACTCCCGATGGAACTCCTGTCGAGCTACAAGCCTTTCATGGCATGCAACGTTGTATTTCCTGTTCAACATTGCAAAGATTTAGTCAACACCAGCATACGTGTATGAAATAGCAGAAGCAGAAGGTATCTTTCTCTAACACTATATTCTGTGCAATTGTGCAAACATATCCACATGTACTGCAACATATGTGTGCATTGTCATCTAGTTCCTGCATCACATTGTGCTCATAGGGAGCCTCTTTCATTAGAATAGAAGTGCTTCAAACACAGGAAACATTTATCAAATATGCAATACCGTTTCATAAATACTATGTATTAATACTTTCTTTTGATTTGTTTAGTTGTGCACTACCCACAAGTATAGTAACAAACACTATCTTCTTCACATGTAACTACATTTCAAGACTGCTTGAACACTCACGACTGTCCAAATAAGTGAACAAACATTGAACATTTTGCAGAAACATGAAAACTGATACTAGATGTGCTTACATAGTAAGTAATGTTCAACATTCTCATGTGTACTACTTACTGAATACCTACTTTCTTTTCTGTTCGAAAACAAAGATGTAAAACTCACTGTCTCCAGTCTTCCAAATCCATTGAATTTGACAATACAAAACCGTGCGCCCATTGTAGGAAGTCTTCAGATAGTTCACGAGTCCGACCACTTCCTTGAACTACTTCATCATTCATTCGTTGGTCCTCCTTATCGTCCCACACTCGACGATTTGTGCCTTGAAAACGCTGCAAATATTCCGTGCAATACCCTAATGTTTCAGACATGGCATACCCTTCTGCCATGCTTGCCTCTGGTCGTGCATACGTTCGTACATATTCCTTCAGAGTTTTCATATACCTCTCAATTGGATACATCCACCGACAATGAACTGGTCCACAAATGTAGAGCTCCTCTACTAGATGGATCATCAAGTGGGACATGATGTCCATGAACGTCGGTGGGAACTCTTTCTCGAGCATACATAGTGCATCTACGGCATCAATCAAATCTGCATCTCTATTAGCAATTTTAATTTCGCGAGCACAAAGTCTTTGAAAGACTCAGCTGACCTTCATGATAGCTTTCCTAACGTCTTCACTGAGGGCATTCCGCAATGCCAAAGGAAGTACAGGCTACACATGCACATGGACATTCAATTAGTATTATTGCAATAAATCTTTTGCAGAAATTAGTAGACATTTTGAAGTTTAAACAAACATCACCACTACAGTGTCTCCCATTCAAAGCCTAAAACATTGTAGGACAACTAGTAGCACATCCACGTAGGTGTTTACATTGTAGAAGGAGTTGTAACATTTTCCACCTTCCTATGTAAGAACTACATTTCTATAAATCCAGAATAGAAACCTTTGTGCTCGTGCTTCTACATCCAATGCTAGAAATTGAACACAGTTGTATACCTGATGCATGAGCACATGGAAGTCATGGGACTTTAAATATCGTAGTTTTCCTTCCTCCAAGCACTTGTGAATTGCACCTACGTAATTGGATGGAGTTTTTAGGCTCTTCAAAATTTGCATGATTGTTGTTCGCTCACTTGCATTCAAAATATATGGAGCTTTGGGCATGTGAAAGTCATCTTTCATGTTCTCAGTAGGTCCTAGCCATAAATCTCGTCTAATGCTCATAGCCTCCATGTCTTGCCTGCTACCAATGGAATCCTTTCCTCCCAATAATGTTTTTGTCATGTTTTCACACAAATTCTTCTCACAATGCATAGGGTCCAGCAAATGTCGTATAAGAAGTTTCTACAAAAACACAATAGCATCCATTGTTTCTTTATACATGTAACATGCATTTCCTTCAAAACAATTCAAATACTACATTTTCTTGATGATATGTTTCTGTAAACATGGGAATGCACTCATATTTTCTTGAAAGTGCTTTTACAACATCCTCTGTCAAAGCATTGTGTCATATTGTCATCTACTTCTACAAGTTTGGTTACTCAAAGAGTACATTACTTCATCGAACACAAGTCACAACTTCATGTGTTTCCTAATTTTTTCAATACACTAATATTTCAGTTCAATGCATTTCGTACTGGCATTTCCAAAGCCGTGTCCATTTCTCAAACAAGCACGGTAATAGAAACATGAATTGCCCTTTTAGTACTATTCATGAACATCTTTGACTGATTGCCATGTTTACTATACTTTCTTGATAGAAACAGTAATTGAAGAACAACATTTTTTAGCATTTCTAAAGTATGTCAAGTATAGACATCACATTCATCCTACAACATACAATGAGTCCAACTCTTCTCTTTTCCAAATCTCCTATTACTAAAGTAAGTTGTAAGGATTGCTATATACAGACATGTTAGTGCATTTATAGTAGCCTATGTCAAAGACATTCATGTTACTTCTGACTATGTATAATTTAGTGAAAAGCATGACTTGTAGAGGAATGTGGCATTCCTTTGATTTCTTCACTAGCACATAATGAACTCATGCATCAAATCTGACCCTTCATAGAGAGATTTAGAGAAGTCAGTGCTCACCGTCCAATATGGTAGGTCGTGTAGTGCAGTCCTACGCTTCACTCCATGGTGATGAACTGGGTCATTTTCAGCCCCCTTTCTACCACCGTCGGCTATATATGCATGACATTGTTGACCATACTCTTCTGTTTCTTCTGCTCTCATTCTCACTGGAGCACATCTATTGTCTACTTTCCCGTTGAATTCGAGGTTCCTACGATAAGGATGGTTCCTTCTTGTCCACCTACGACTGCCACCATATACAATTTTTCTACCCTTCGCTTTTTTCTCAGCGTCTACTTTGTTCCCTGATTTTGCTGATCTTGCATCTGTAGCAGGCCCACAAACTGTACATCCTTTATATCCATGCGTACACAATCCAGATATGAGACCATATCCCGGATAATCAGATATTGTCCACATAAGTATGCCTCGTAGTGTGAAATGACGAGTATCTGCTGCTTTTGAAAAGTCTTGAGTGTTCACTCCTACCCAAAGTTGTTATAACTCCTCTATTAATGGTCGTATGAAAACATCCACGTTCTCGTTTGTTGGCGACAATTTACCAGATATAAGAATGCTCAATTGGATAAAAAACTTCTTCGTAACCAAATAAGGAGGCAAGTTGTAAATGAGCATCAACACTGGCCATGTAGAGTGGCTAGTACTATTGTGTGCAAATGGATTCACACCATCTAGAGACATTCCAAAACGTAGATTCCTAACCTCGCTTCCAAAAGAAGGATCAATGTTAGTGTCGATGTGCTTCCATGCAAGACTATCAGCAACAGACTTCATAACACCTTCATCCGTGTTTGGATTATCGGAATGGAATCGTAACATCTGAGCAATTGCTGGGGACCGGTACATGCGTTGTAACCTGGGAATAAGAGGAAAGTGTCGTATCACTCTTGCTGGAATGACTTGTGAACCTGTTATAAATCTGGACTTGCCACATTGTGGATTTGGACACTCCTTCAAATTCTCTTTATCTCCACGATAAAGAACACACCCATCAGGGCAAGCGTGGATTATATTGTAATTCAGACCCAACTTCCTAATTAACTTTTTTGCCTCATAGTGACTTGTAGGGAGCACGTTGCTTGCAGGCAATAACACTGTTGATAAATACTTTAGCAATTCATCGACGTACGCATTGCTCACACCATGTATAACCGCCATATTAATCAGCACAATTGTTGCTGAAATGACGCTCACATTGAGACCATGGTATACCGAACGTGCGGCTTGATCATATAAATCATCCACAACCTCAACATCATCGTTCATAATGTCAAACTCATTGTCTTGTTCTTCCATGTGCACTGTATCCTCACGTAAACGATCACCTTCATCAAATGCATCAAACAACTGCTGTTGAATGTTGTGTTGGGGATCCATATGCTCCGCATACTCTGTTCTAATTTCTTCATCATCAAAAACGTTTCCGCACGACAACGTCTCCCCCGCTGAATTAACCCATATACCTTCATGCGGATATCTGCCTTCTGGGTCTCCACCCAACATGGAATGCATGAGAAAAGGATCCCGCCTGTTCACATGCAAGTGATCTCGTATTGCTTGTATGCTGTATCGGCGACCCCCATGGCATTTTGTACAGGGACAACGAAATGAGTCCACTCCTTGTTCATGGGCAATCTTCAACTCTGTTTCTAGACTTAAATCCTCAAGTGGAATGTGTAGGCGACAATGTCCTGACATTTTCAATGCCTTTCCTGAAAACTAATATACAGATTGCAATGCCTTCGATGTTTGGTTCTCTTCCAATCATTAGCCACGTTGAAATTTACTTAATCCTCCTCCTCCTGAACATTTCACCACAACTTCAAACTTTTTGGAATTCTCAATGCATCACAATTTGGTTTCAAACACTTCATACGCTAAGAATGTGCATTGACAAAGACTTCTTCATTGTGTTGCTCATGACCTTCTAAGTTTCTAAACTAATACCTATAAGGAAATAGACATCTGCTTCTTTCAATGGGGTTCTTTTGTACACGACGTCTTCCTTCCTTTCATTCATTTGCATGAAGTATTCTTCACAAATGTCAAAGAATAGCAACAGTTCTCTAATTACTATTTCCACACTTATTGTCGTCACTTTCTATCATACTCACTTCTATGATAACAAAAGTGTGCACATAATTGTCTTCATTGTACAAGAATTAAACATACTCATTTGCGAGTTCATTTTCAATTACGTAGCTCCTCAACTATACATCATTATGCCACAAGGATTGCATATTACAATCATTGTCTACAATAGAATAATCTCCATATGAGAAACTAAATTCATCCAAAGGCTTAGGAGGCCTTTCTGGCCATATAGTATACGAGAGATTTGTGAAAATGGCGTTACTACTACACCTCATATGTTTACACTTGTGCTCAACTAACGAAGAAGTGACAAACATGTTCATTGTAGTTCTAATAATGTATTGTACACAAAAAAAAAGTTTGTGGTCAAGGATTGAAGGGATTCTACTTCACAAATTAGTCATGGCATTTGCCATGTACTGTACAATATAATGTGGTCGTCATTGATCACATTGTGAGTAGTGAACATTTTCTTCCAACAAAGTATAAGTTCAACGGGAGTTACTTTGTATTGGAAAAAAAAGACCTTTTACTACGAAGGTTCAATTCTAAAAAACTATATATAGAATGACAGCATACAAAATATATGCCTTATAATTATTGGACCAACGTCATAGCTACAAACAAGTTCGTATATGAACATTTATCATGTGTAATACTCCCAGCACTTCCTATGTTCATCCCATGAAGTTTGTCTAGTAGTGCTACTCACCAAAAAAATACGGTTCCAGAACGAAGAAGTATTGTACGTCTGTGCCCTAACAATCTGACACATCAGTGTGTTGTGAGTAAAGTTCACTGACTACCCGAAATCGTAGTTCAACGTTCACAGATTGTTATGTAGTCGTTGTAGGTCACTTAAAATTCAGCATTCTAATAAGCCGTCGAAGATGGAGGAGTCATTAACGTCGTACGGGGAAACCAACAGCAACATCAGCAAATATGAGCAAGAAAGGAACGACCGGAAGAAGGCTTTGCATGATGCAATCTAGCGCACCTTACTTGCAGAGGGCTTTGTAGAAGCAGCTTCGCTCAGATGTGCATTTTCAGGGGAGGCTATCGCTACTGTTCATGAAGAAGAAGGTGACGTTTGAAGGAGAGGGCGTCCGAAGAAAAAATCTACACTTCCAAGAGACTTGATTCACAGGAGGACGACAAGGAGCTCCAAGCAAGCACAGGAGAACAGTGCAGCTACCTCAGTTACAAGTTGCGAACCAAAGACAGTGAGTTTTGTTTCGTCATGGTTTTGTGTGTAGAGAAGGTAGCATTTGTCTTCATAATTTGTGGGCCCACGAAGCATTTTGTTGCCGCCGCCATTTCTCCTGAAGCCAAATTTATGTTAACTCCTCTTTCTGTGAACCTTGAGGCTCTGTAGGTTTTTGACATTGTAGACTACGGCCACGTGTGCTAGCTTTCTCTAAGAAATATAGGGCAAATTAGGTTTTCAGTTGCGTTCACAACAATTTCTACATATGCAAAGGGGCAATGTAGGATATTTCCAGCTTCTCTAACAGGTTGCAGAGAACTCATTGTTCTTGACGTGGAAGTAGCAATTGCGGAAGGTGCTTGCTCCTAGGGTTTTTGAGGGCAACGCTGTGAATGCTAGTTTCAGTATGTAGTGCAGTTGTCGTTGGATGTGTTGAAAACAACAAACATTAGCCTTTGCCAAAGGTATGTTTCTTTGGTCTACCTACTTCATGCTTTGTGTTTGTATTCGACTGAATTTCACTACCAAGAAGTGGCAGCATTGTTTTTCAAATGCCGTCTTCATCACGAACGTATGAAGCTACACCATGCCGTTTCTAATAGTACTTTTTTACCATGCTGTTTCTAATAGTACTTAAGAAGCATGATTGTGGCATTTCTATTTTTTTTGCGTTTCTTGTACACTTGATATGTACTATCATTGGACATGGGTTTCATAGTGAACTGGACTATGCACAAAAAAACCCAGAACTTATCTTCATTTCTTTGGCAGAACTAACTTTGAAAGTGTCATGGATACAATTGTAGAGAACATTGTACTGTTTACAACCTTTTGTTTTTCTCATTGTTGCTTACAAGTTGATGTATGCGCTTCCATGTGAAGGGCCTTTTTTCTTTGATCGTGCTTACAAGTTCAAGTTTTCTAGCTTCCCCATCTGAAGCTGTCAGTGCTTTCATGTTGTTCGATGCAGACGGAAGAGCACTTTTGCACTTGGCCTCGGAAGGCAGTTATTCACAAATTGTAGACCACAATGAAGAAGTCGAAAGTATCGGCTGTCAAGACCCAACGTATGTCAACAGCAGTGGAACTGGAAATGGATGAAGATGACTTCGAAATGTTGTCTCCAAGCAACGAACAGACGAAGGAGCAAGGAGCGTCAGCCTCCCTAGAAGAAAGACTCAACATTTTTGAAGAGAATGAAAGGCAGACACAACAACATATACGTTCAAGAGTTGTTGAAGCTTCAATCCGTCCGTCTGAAGTACCTTATTGTGCTCCTGAGTCTGAGAAGAGATGTCTGCAGGAATGGAGAGATGATTTCCCTGTTCCATATGGTCAAACCTCTGGAGCATCGTATAGGGGTTCCCATCACAGACCGTGGTCCCCTATGTCATACGGTGGGGGAAGACAGTACGAAGGACGCGCTGTAGACTATCGCGGGCAAGGTTTATCATACGAGGCACGCTCACAATTCAATGACCATAGAGGTGCACTTTCATTCTTCTCACTTCATACTTGAATGTCAAATAGTGTGAAGGAAATGATCAATTTCTAGTATTTGTAGACATTCTAATTTCCATTTATGAATTCATTAAATTAGTGCAAATATTCCATATATAGCTGAATTTTTTATCACTTTAGACTTACTCCATATTTGAGGGCATGTTCATAGAGCATTACGCCATGAGTCTTCGTATCAAAGTAGTAATGGCTGTCAAAGTTGGACGTTGGAAACACTTAATTTGTGTCTGTCTTTGTAGGTATAAATTAGTAACTCTGGATTTTTTGGAAGTTCGTGATTGCATTCTATGCTTTTAGTTAGAATTGAACTTGTACTACTCACATACCATTTGCATTTCAAAATGAATTGATAAGTATGTTCCATTGAACACTTGAAGAGTAATCAATAGAATAAGAAAAAGAAGAAATTCATGGAAATGACGTTCAGTGCTTGGCGTTCATTGTTTTGTGTAAGATGTGCATTGTATTTACAGATCCGTACTGCGAAGGGACTTGGAGGGACTTCGACAGCCGTGGAAGAGATCTTGCAGACCGGAGACATTACAGTGACGACAAATATGGGATGCGGCCACACATGTCGACAGAATTGTCTGTTCCCAAAGCTGAATCATTTCCAGGGTCCCAATATGGGAGAAGGACCACCATATCATGCACAAGTCCCCCTCCACCCTCTTCTATGCTCATTGAAAGTGACAGAAGGCCACCAAATAAATTAAAGAGACCATTGCATTTGGACAAGTTTGGTTGCCCTACAGGGCAAATGGCACACCTTTTCCATGCTGACATTGTTTCTTTTGTCAAAGACATGGATCCGACTGTAGGGTGGGACGGACAAAGTAAACAAGCAAAAGATAGATTTCATGATCGTTTAATGCATGACTATGAAATCTATGGAGAGTCCTCAAAAGTCAGCCAGAAATTTTTGAAGAAGCAAGTAGGAGCAGCCCTAATTACATTCAGGTACAATGTCAACAAGTGCATAGACAAGGGATTTGACAGACCAGAAGACCTTTCTCCTGAGTATTGGGATGCATTGAAAGCTATAAGAGACAACAAAGAATCCAAAGACAAATCAGAGAAGATGGCAACAATAGCGAGAGGACGATCAAATTGGAATACGACAAAAAAATCGTTGGAACAATCTGTTTTTGTACAGCTTGTGAGTATCTTTACTAAAGCTTCTTCAATGTGCCCTATCATATATCTTGTTTGAAGGTGAACTTTCAAAGTGAATGAGTTTTTTCCTATATGCCAATAATATGCATTATTTGTCTAAATGTTGATTTCACTCTTATTGATTTTGACTTCTACGTTCAATTCGAAATGTTGCCCCTCAAGAAAAAATAAGTACATCATGAAGGTTCTAACCAATATAGGTGGTCATACAGTTCTTTGTGGTATTCTTAGGTTATATGTTTCTAGTTGGGAACTCATTATATTGATTATAAGGTATGGGCACAGGAAATTGAAGTAGTCGACTATTGACACTTACTTGTGTCATTGGTAATTGTTGTTGTTTGCCAATGTCAGTCTAGTAGAGGCGTACATGAGAAATTATCTATCATTTTCATCTTCTTCCATTGTTTGCAGGCAATTAAACTTAAACGAGAACCATACCCAGCAGAGATTAAGGAGGCAGTAGAGAGAGAGTGGGCCTGTATGCAGGACGAGGCCGCAGAGAGGAGGAAGTCGACAGCTATTGCGAAGGTAAGCATCGCAGAAACAAAAGCTGTCAACGACCTCGACCAACGACTGGAAGTTCTGGAGGCATTTGCAAAGGAATGGCAATCGGAGTTGGAGAGTTTTAAAGAAATGAAAGCCCTTCTGAAACGAACAACCTTGCTGAGCTCAAGTACCGAAGAGTTGGGTCAGGAACATCAGTTGGCATTGTTGCCTAGTACGCAGAAGAAGGTGTCTGCAACAGCAAATGAGAAGGGCAAGGCAATAATGTGTTCTGATGACGAAGAATGTTGTGACAAATCATCTGGTGAAGAAGGTAGCGATTCAGAGGACGATAGAAGTACAGATGATGTTGAAAAAACCATAGCAGAAGAAGAGCAGATGACAACTATAGTGGAACCAGACGATGCTCCATTGACCACAAGTGCTAGTAAGAAGTTCATTGCAGTTCATGGAAATGTGGGTTTGTCTACATCAACAGTAGTGACACCTATGGGATCAAAGTGTGCGTTATTGCCTCCAGATGTTGCTGCACATGTGAACGACTATGGCAGTAAAGAAACTATTCGTGGAACATCTGAAGACATGGGCAAAAGAAGGCAGGTAATGCTCGAATTCTTCTATTCAATGTGAACAGGAAACACTTATTTAGTTCCTAGAGTATCACTTCTATTTCAATTTCCATAATCATTTGTGTATCTACTTTAATTTTCATTGGTTATAGTCTGTCGGCATGTGGAAGACATCAACTACGATGGCAAACAGATTTGTGAAACCAAAAAGAAAGAACAAGGTACGTACGAAAGGAAATGTAATCATGTCCACATTCGATTATGATAGTAAGGACAAGTGCAAACATTGAGAGAAATTGCGTCGCTGTCACTTGCCATGTGTTGCGTACATATGATTAATCCTGGAATTTCTTGTGTAGGACTGTGGACTTCCATCACAAAAGGAGAAAGACCCGCACTGTAGACCAGTGAAGCGGCAAAAGGTGCACTCAAACTGCGCTGAAGACAAGAAGATTGTTGATGAAGAAGTGGCACACAATAATGCAAACAAGATCGAATATGCAGGGAAGATTAAAAAAAATCTTCGAAAGAATGCCAAGAATTCTGAAGTCCGAGGTGACAACAAAGGACTGAAGGTATATAACACAGTCCATCAATGTTGATGTTGTGGAAAAGCAAAGCTATAGGACAGTCCTATATTCTGCCTATTAACGTGTATTGTTTTTGCACAGACAATGTTGGCATGTTTGCTTTCATGTGAAAAGAGGTGGTGACCCTAGGAATATACATTGGTGAACCACATCTTGCAATTGTCTTGGACAGTCCTATATTCTGTCTGTTAATGTGCATTGCAGATGTGGTTCTTCAGAGCTTTGCATAAAAAGAAAAAGTACAAGTAGGAAGCCCACATGTAGTTGGAAGTTGTCAATTTTCCACACTTCTGAGGGGGGGTTGTTTTATCCTAGAATTCTATCCTAGTGGGAAATGTATTGCAATTTCTTGTGAAAAGAGTTGGTGACCCTAGGAATATACATTGGATGTACAACATATTTTCTAACAAAGCATTTGGCATGTCACAGAAAGGAAAGTGAATATGAAGTTCTGTATTCAGCAAAAAATGTGTTATTGTAAGTTGCCATAGTGTTTTCTAATTTGTTGCTGAAGACTTCTTCAGTTGTTATTGCCTAAGACGTGCATATTAATGGACAAAAGGGACACTACTTATCTACAGTGGTAGCATTTGTATTCATATTCATTGTGGAAGACTAGGATATGTATAGAAAATGAATTGAACTGACAGTCTATATTGTTCGCAGGTCCAGTTGAACGTCATCAAACATATTATGAAGTGCAAAATGTTGTCCCTAAATGTGGGGATGCACTTCAAGAATGTTTGGCAAGCCGTAGCTATATAAGAAGCCCTCATTTTCGTAGTTATATTCGGAATTTTGAATTCATGCTATGAAATATGTCTAGCACATACAATACCTCATGTCAAGTGGAACAAAACTGCTAGTTGCTTACAACATGGGATTTTTGTACTACAAAGTCATTATGTAATTTTTGAATAGATGTATTAGCAGCCTTTCTCAGGATTTGAATGTTTAGGATGCTAGTATGCATTACCCTTTTGAAAAGGACACGTTGTGGTGCATACCAAATTCTAATCATTATTAAATGAAAGTAGCCTTCTTTTTGTATAGATGTTGGTTACTTGTTACAGAATTTTGGTAGCGTTGCACAGTTCTACTATTGTATGCATGTGATCTGCATGTTTTCTAGACATTCTTGTACTTTTTAATGTGTACTTTGAAGATGCTCTTCCACTCTCTTCCACCAAAAGAGTGCATACCAAAATTTGCATTGTTCATGTGAATAGTACTACAGTGCTTTTTTGTATGGGTACATGTCTACTTTTCACTGACTTCAAGTGAATATGTGGTTTTTTGCTGTACAGGATTGTTGTAGCCAACTGAAGACGTGAGTGTCAATGGATTCATAGCAAGGTGCAGGTAAGAGATGAGTTTGGTCGAACATAGCAACCATAGCAATTGAAATTGATAATGGAAAGAAATTAAATAGCATCTGACATGTGGCTTCAAGGAATCAATTATGGTGATGCTACAATGTGCATTGATGATAATGATGGAAGGAGAGCTGTCAATGGTAGGAACTGAATTTGTAAGTTTGAACAACAAGAACATGGAGAGTATACAGCAATGCATTTACTTTGTTCCAAGGGTCTACGTAAGGTAGCTTTGGTAATACAAAGGATATTGGAAGGTGCACTTTTGTTATACTGTATGTCACCTTTGAAACCTCCCTTTGTAGGTTTCTGTGGAAATTGTCATGTGCATTAATTTTGGATGACAATTCTTTTGTACTTGTAGCATCTAGTCCAATGTCTTTGTATTGATGAATTCACACTAACGGTACATAATAAGCATATACACTTATCACCATTCCCTTTTTTTAATATTTCACTTTTTCATATTCTATACAAGGTGCTCAAGCTTTTTTTATATTGCATATTATAACAGAATACTTTGGTGTCCGCAGCAGACAGTGAACTTCAATATTGACGTTTCAATGGGAGATGCTTATATCATTACAGAATTTTGCAAGTATGTGGCAACCCTTCTAGGATGATCATCATTGCACTTCAGTAATTGGGCTACAAAATACTAACATTTTATTATTTTAGTACAAGGTTTCCTGATGAAATTTGGAGTAGGTTCATGTTTTATTTGAATGTAAAGATTCTATGTTCATTGAATTCTTGTTAAAATATGGGAACAATAATTGTGCCTCTTATAGCTATGTTCTACAGTAATTTCATTGAATTGGATATAATGTTGTTTGGATGCATTGAAGCTTACGGGCATTGTACATAATGTTGCTGACATTTATTCTTTTGTGGGTTTTCTTCCATAGTGAATGTGAAAAAAGTGATGGAGCAGCAACCTTGAATTTTTGGAAATGAGTATTCTACTGTAATTAGACCTTCACATTCTCTTTCCATGAAAAAACCGACAAACATAAAAAAATCTGTATTTCTTGTTGTAGTGAACACATGAGGCAGACCGCAGACATCATGAAGACAAGATGAGGAGTTGAAGAAATAGAGCAAAAATATGCAAGGGGGATTCATTCTTTACAACAGTTGTGGGAGAGGAATGATTGCAATTTATGGCTACTATTGTACTATAAATGAACTATGAAGGTACGTGTGGTTGATTGATGTGTTATTGCATGTGTGAGTTGTATGAAAGCATTTGCTAATTTGATGAAATGCATAATTTTTTTGTACATAATAGTACATGCTAAAGGTGAATGCAAAATGGAGCATGAAATGAATTCTTTATTCACGATGGAGCACATTGAAGCCAACTTGAAAGCAATGGAGATTGGAGGAGAGAGACAAGGTCAAGAATGGAATCTATGTGAAG
Organism: Rhytidiadelphus loreus; assembly: GCA_947034895.1. NCBI lineage: Eukaryota > Viridiplantae > Streptophyta > Bryopsida > Hypnales > Hylocomiaceae > Rhytidiadelphus > Rhytidiadelphus loreus. The sequence continues at coordinate 33,962,787 of OX344761.1, forward strand.
AAGGTACAATGTGGAGGATTTGGAAACAACTTTGCTGTCATGGTCCTAGTTGTAGAGAAATTTGTACACTGCAAGATAAGCATTGACGCTTTTGATATGAATGGCATGAATTACTGAATTGCACGTTCCATACAAAGTAGATATACTTTCCTATTTCCATCATTTTATAGGAGTAAAGGCAGTAGGAGGACAAAAAATTTAGTCATGTATTTAGCATGCCCTTAGAAGAAGTTTTCTTATGGAAAGTCACTATTTATTTTGCATCTTTTCTTAATTCACAGTAGGGCGTCTACACTTTTTCATGTTTGTGCATGTCTGAATGAAACATGAGTAGCATAAATAACCAAAAAAAGTAGTGTTGACTGTTGAAGTTTGTGTTATTGATTAACACAACATGTTTCTAGCAATATGTATGCAAGTGAGCTCATCCTTTGCATCGTTCATTCAACGCAAAACAATGCTTTATAGAACAAAAATCATGTTCAACCATGTTAAAGGCACATTTGCTAAAACGCATATGCATGACTACATGTTTTGGAAAACATTAATACAACCACTAAGTGTTTCCTACAACAAGGTCAATTCCGTTTTACTGCACAAAATCATGTTCACAGTACCAATAGTATATGAACCCATCCATACACGTGGCATCATAGTATTCATAGATGGAATGGAAGGAAATTCACGTGAATTAAATCAGATAAAGACACCTGTACAGCCACCTCATCATTGGCGTTTTTAGAAATATTTGAAGAAACACGTTTTTAGAAATATTTCTAAAAACGCATTTTTTGGAAATATTTGAAGAAACACGTTTTAGAAATATTTGAAGAAACACGTTTTTAGAAATATTTGAAGAGGTCTAAAAACGCAATTTTTTGCGTTTTCCTTCTGTTTGTAGCAACACAATTTCCTTCCAATGAATACTCATCACAAGAATAAAAATTGTGGAAAAAAATCATTGTGTTCTTGTATTAGTGGCAATTAATGGTAGTACTTGTCACCCTAAACTAAATCTTAGAAATAAGTCACTGTTCTTTTTTGTGAGCATAGGCAATATCCATCCTGATTGAAGAAAATGTATATAAAAGTCACGGGAACAAAACTGCAGGAATGGGAAGGATGGCTCATATCCATCCTCCATCCATTTTGATGGGGCAACGAGGGGATTGTTCAACCTTGACCAATCAAGACTTCTACTTTAACCTTGTAATGATATGGTGGCTATGGCTTTTATTTTCACTTTACCAAGATCGCCCTAAAGGCAAAATGCTATGAAGTTCTGAAGTAGGAGTGGCGACATGGTGGCTAGTGTAGGTAAATTTTTGTGGCGGCATTTTTGTTTTTAATAGAGAAATATTTGCCGACAAAGAGTTTTAAGTCATCCTTCCAATGGCGATGCTATCTTGCAACTTAGTGCACACAAGGCAACAACATACACATGATCAATGCAAACATGACAACTTCAAGTACATGAATCATAACATGAGTGGCAAAATCTTTGGACAAAATCGCAAAATTGAAATTACAAAATATTACATGAAGAAAGATTGTCATAAATGGGTGCATTGCTAGAAAATTAAAACTTGCATACTAAAACCTATCTCCCTATCGCATAGGACCTGCACACACAAATACACTCTCTAGTGCCTAAATAAAAATGTGCACAAACTAAAAAAAGACAAACTCAAACTTCTCTAAGTTCTCTAGCACACAAGACCTGTATACGCACACATACTCTAATGCCAAAGTAAGAATGTGCAATTGTACACAAACATTGAATAACAAATTGCTAAGCAAAAGTAGTGAAGTAGATATGTGAGTATAGTGACAACCAACATAAAACATGCAAACAACCAAAGAAACTCTCATGGCAAGGTAAAAAGACTAATCACATAACAATAATCAATAAGAAAACATCAAATACAAAAGCAACAAAGTGTGTACAACGTCAAGAATAAGCCAACATCCAACAACTTCACAAGTATGAGCAAGAAGACAAGTATGGTTGATCAATACAAGACAATTGCAAACTATTGTGCCAATTCTGCAAGTTCCATTACAAGCTCAAACAATTGATGGAATAAACACAAACAAAAAGTTACCTTAATGAAGCACTATCAGATCAAAATAGATAGAAAACTCTAGAAATCTACTACATGTATGATACCGTAGACCTCAAAGTGTAATTCCAAGGAGGCAAACCTGCATCTACAATGAATCACGCTAGGATTTAGTGAAGTTCCATGACTTGCAACTAGGCATGAGACAAATAGCACCCACTCTTCCCTAATTTGTACCACTCCTCAAAAATCCTCTAATAAGAAAAATTCTCTAAAGTAAAAACTTTTTGGAAGTATATCCCAATTGCCACCTCTAAGTTATCAACAAGGGTTTCTCTCAACTTTGATTTGAGGAAAGAAAGGGACGAGAAGGTCTTCTCATCCTCTATAGACCCTATGACATACGTGACAATCTTGGCTAGCTTGATAAACTTAGAGAAATTCTTTGTGAGGCTGCTATTGCCATCAAGCACCCTCCATGCCTTTGTAAGTGGGTTCAAGTCAAATGGTGGGAGCATCATTGCCCAGGCGTTTGACTTCATATACATTTTGAACAACCTTTGTTGTGACAATAATAAGTACAAGACATTATCTAGTGCAGTGACACTATCTATAGTCATGAGTGCTAGAAAGTTAGCCTTTTTAAGAAGCCTTTGAATCTTCTAGACTACAACCTTATGCCCAAAAGAAGCCATCATCCACCCACTATTATTATACCAATGAGTATTAGGTAAATCAGGAACAACAAGCAATTTGTACAAACTCTAACGTGCTTGAAATTCAACCATTGGACGACCACTCTACAAGATTTGGAAGAGGGTTGCAAATTGAACCCTTTTCTTCCAAGACTCCATTGTTGTATAGTGGTTAACCTACTCTAAGATTGATAATGGTGCCTGAGCACCATAGAGTCTTATATTTTTCCTATGTTTGCATTGGATTGCAATGTATTGTTTCCCTTCTTGATACCATATTGAAGCAAATCTTTCCTTGCAATATGTTTCTCGTTGTGTTTCCACAACATGTTTGATTTGGGGACCATGACACAAGGTTTTTGATCGAATTTGTTGCAAACCTTGCATTTAACTATGTGAAAGACATCATCAATTGCAAGTATACCTTTAGCCTATAGGAGTTTTGCGGACCACTCCGTTTGAAATTTTCTATGCTTATCATAATGTTGTTGAACAATGCTCTTTGTATTCAACCTTGCTATGCACAGTTACCCCCTTCTTTCATGGCAAGAAGTCCACTTCATCATCTTCCTCCTCCAAATAATCCATTTGAGAGCTTTTTTAAGTTGCAGTTGTCTTTTGAGGAATAAGAGAGTTGGATAAGAAAAGACTTGGATGATATAATTTGAATATCTCTAGAGCTAGTTGCCGATTTTGGTGTTGTGTCAATGGATACCGTCTTGTCACTAGCAGATTGGAAATGAGATGATGGATAATTGCCTACATTGTCGGACTCTACTCTAAGGATGTTGGGAAAGTAACTCTTGAGGACCAGTGAAAGAGGCTGGCCCAGTACCAATCCGTAAGTGCTTGTGAAGTATATTTATAGGGTTGCCTTCCTAGAAGCCTTGTGACGCGCTTCGGCCACCATAAGTTGCATTACCTCCTTCTTCCACCCACTATAAGAAAACGGAGTTTTTTTTGATGTTGCAGAAAACATGGAATGGCGTCTTTTTTGTCGCGGAAGTAATCACCATAGATGTCTCCTAAAATCTGTTATAACTGACTAGCAAAAAACGTGTAACAAACATGTTAAAATGTGTCCGATTTTGGCATGTTTTTTGTTGACGTCAAGAAGAACGTGTGTTTTTCAGCTTCAAAAAACAAGCCACGTGGAGGACATGTCAGCGACACGTCACCTATTTTTGGCGGGCAATGCCACGTATGAAATTTTTCATCCATCTGGTTAGATAATTTTTGTATCATTTGAAAATTTTATTGGTATTTTTTGAGACATCAAATTAGACGGTTTTTGAAACATCAATTGGGACATATAACATATCCTATCTGTAAAATGAAGATAAATTAAAAAATTAAAAAAAATTGTCAAATTCAACAAAAATTGAAAAAAACTTACCATTTACCTTCAAGTAAATTTTTGATGGTAAAATGAAGGAATTTCTTCATTAAAATTTAGTGAAAATGAAGGATTTCGAGGTTTTACTTATATTCTTTCTCTGCCCATAGAGAGACAAACGATATGGGATAAGTAAAAAATGGGATGTACAATGAATTACGTTTTTTGGGACGTTCCTGCAAACGTCTTCAAAGACGTAAACGTCTCACTTGACATCTTTGCCTTCTGCCCGAATTGCATTTTTTACCATCGGTCAATACTCTATCGCTGACCGCACTAACTTTTGCAAATACAAAATGTAATTAATTCTGACGTGGACAAACTTGTTGTAAGTGATGTTTTCTGGGACGTCTTCAAAGATGTACACGTCTCATTTGACATCTGGCGTTCTAATGTTTACAATGCCATGTCTGTATAGACGTCAAAAAAAATTTGCATGATTATGTACGTTAACTTGAAAACGCAGGATGTCTCAAAAAACATGTACTGTTCTTTGGCTAATTCACCAAAAACTCAGTTTTCTTATAGTGACCACACAACCGCCAATGACAATTCAACATTCTTTTTCTCAGATTTGGTAGCCTGCTCCGCCGACCTTGCCAAGGATTCACTACACTGATTGTCACTCGAATCCATGAAGGTGAAATTGTGGATGATAAGCACGAAGCCAACAAACACAGCAAGAGGATTGGAGAGAACTTGAAGCCATCTCAAACAAACAACAATTTTTAAAACAAAAGTGCCAATTGGAGAAATTACAAACTAGACTACTATAGTAATTGGTGGTGCTTCCTCCTCTATTATGTCCACAAATGCAATCCTACAATAAAAGAAACAAAAAGCACAACATAGTGGTAACAAATGCATCCAAATGCACAGATTAGCACTGCACCACCACTAGTACACTTTGAACCCTCAAACCCTCAAACCCTCAATGATTGGCAAATAGGCTCAAGAGCTAGTGCGTAGAGTGGTGATCATGATCCTAGTAAGAGCATGCGGAGGGGCAACCAAGTGAGAATAATTGTTGCGAGAATGGCGATGAAGTGAAAATAAGTGCAACTAGAGTGGTGAAGTGACTTGTAAAAAAGGTTGCGTATAGGCGACGTCATGGAAAAATCAAGCACCTCGAACCCTTATTTTAGATGATATCCATTAGACTATTGCTGCCCCCGCCAGGTATACTTGGCAACTTCACCCCCGATCCCTCCAAGTTGGTACCTTGTTGCTACTAGGGTATGAACTTGGATGCACATGAGGTGAAATTTTCAACATTCAAGCCTTTTTTTCCTATAGGGATTTTGCCAACAAAGATTTTTTAGTGCAAAATGGCACTCAAAAGCCAAAAATAAAAGCCCTGGTGGTGGCTTAAAAGTGTTTGATGGATGACAAAGAGTCCTTCTATGTAAGACATGACTATAGAGGTCTTGCATAGTAGTTTGACCTCCAATGAATACTCTTGTAAGTTTTGTTTTTAACCCCTAAAGGATCAAACTACGTTTTTGGCAACATAGTGATTTTGGGCATCTCACTATGAATGAAATTTTTATTTTATTTTTTTGAAATTTTCATGTAATATGTGCCCAAGAAGTAGCTTTGAGGCCCAACAATTTCCATAACTTTTGACTATATGGAAAAAAAGTTATTGAATGATATGTAGTTTTCATTACTTGGTAGGCAACCCAAACAACTAAAAAAACTTCTTTAAAAATCACTTTTTAAAGAAAAGAAATTTGAAATTGTTTTTTTAGATTTATATATATATGGAAATCTTTGAATCATTCCATTTTGATTAATGAGATGAAAGTTGCGAGGAGTTTTAGTTGTGGGTAGTTTGCGGGTAGTTATGGAAACTCTATTCTAAGATAAACTTTGAAGTCCATTATTTAACTCAATTTTCAATAATTTGGGAAAAGAATAAAAGCATTAGGTGTAGATTCTTTACACTTGTAGGAACCCATGTTTTTCTTGACGGATTTTTCTAGACATCCATATGTTTTCATATTAACATTGAGATGTTTTATTTGACATCACTATTAACATGAAAACATGTGGATGTTTAGAAAAATCCGTCAAAAAAAAACATAGGTTTCTACTAGTGTTATTATAACATTACAACCATTGGGATTGGCATTTTTGAATTCCATAAATAAATTGTTAACAATTTAGTATTTTGAATCATTCTCTACGTCTTTCTACTTACTATTTTTTTCCTATATGTTGTATAATTCCAAATTATGAAATGAAACTTCTTAAGCATATAGCCAACTTGCCTTGAAGAATGAATCCAAAGAATTACAATCATTTTCAACATTTTTTCATACAAATGTGACCTTGTGAAGTGTAGCTGCCCGATTTTTTGCGGGGCCAAAAAATTGATTTTTGTCACTTGAAACACTAATATCTTGCAATCTACATGGTGGAAATTTCTGTAATTTTTTCGACAATTTTTCAAACCACCATACTATAAGATCCTACAATTACATGTGTGCAAATTTATTTATTTCCTAAAATTTGGTACTTGTACTAGAAATGACAATTTTGGAGCATTTTTGAAGAAAACATAGTCAAAAACCTATAGGGGTTAAGCAAATGATTCACAAGGTATCAAAAAGGATGATTTCCATAGTGACCAATCTCGCATAGAAACTAAGGTAGAACTGCCTACCACCACCTTGATTTGCAATTTGAATATCTTGGGGTCAATTCCAATAGGATTGCGTATTTTTTAGAGGTGTGTGCTTGTTCCACCAATCAAACCCAAGTAGAATTATAATTTTCCTATTAAAACTGTAATTTTTGTGAATCTTTGAAGTAATCAGCCTAAAATTACAAAACCCCCCGTAGATTAAAGTCATAAACAACCTATAACCGCCCTTCTATTAGCACTTAAATATCTACCAATCAAGGGTTGACACGATAGCCTATGTCCACATTGAAGTGATAATCTAATCAAATTTTGTCAAGAATCTTAAATGGTTTAGGATATTTCCTAGATGGATTTGGATGGGCAATGAACAAAATTGGGATCAAATAGTAGGTAACAAAATTGGGAAGCCAAGATGATGATGGTCTGGTTTACCTTATTTCAAAAGGAAAACTTTTCTTGTCACATCCCAAGATCCCATATACCATGACTATTATATGTGAAGGTTTGATTTGACACTTGAGTGCCGAAATTGAATTTCCACATCAGATTCTCAAGGGTCCACATCAATTCAAGATTCTCAAGGGTCCACATTACAAGATGACATATGTCACATTTTTTTCAAAAATGACTTAATTTGACCTTTCCCTAGGGTGAACTTACTTGACAAGTGTCAATCCTGGGAAAAAAATATTAATTTGACCAAGCCCAGGAATCTCATTCAGTTCAACATAAACTGACGCCCTCTCTAAGCTTAAGCCTCAATAATGCCCACAGTAGAGTACTCCCCCAGATCCACCGTCCGATCCCCACGTGTCCTCATCACCGTCCGATTCGCACCCCGAAAAGAAAAAGAAACCGAGAAAAAGAAAAAGAGGATCACCAGTCGTCCTCTCCGTCTCCTGCAGGTAGCCAGGCCAGGCAGGCGACTGAGCTCTGCTCCACTCGCATTGCTCACGATTCGAGATTTGCAGAAACCCCCACATGCGCTCTGTCAATGCTGCAGAGCCCGAAATTGCAGAAGAACGCCATTTCTTATCCCTTTCGTTCAGTAAGTTTAGATTGCTGGCTGGGTGACGGAGAATTAGAAAAGAAATTCCAGTGCCTTGAATTTGTGATGATACTAAAATTGGTAAAGCCTGCTGCCGCGCTGATTGCTCGCCTCTAGCTGGTTGTGTTCCAAACAGTTCAGGAACGGTTTGTGAAAAGCGCTCAGGGTTTTGTGTGGCTCGAACGGCCTGTGTTTGAACTGAAGTCGCAAAGATCCGGTTTTCTTTAGAGTTTTTGGAATTCGAGATCCGGTGTGCGGATGTTTGCATCTGGATCTGCCGTCAATGTGTGAGTGAGAGTTTGCGGTTGATCTCGTAGGAGATTGCTGAAAGGGGAGATTGTAGAGGTGCTTTCTGAGAGAACTAAACTTTTTAGGGTTTAGTGCGGATTCGTTCGTGTTTTGTGTTTGAGAGAGACGACCGGGGTGTTTGAATTGCGGTGATGGCGAGAGTAGTGTAGACGGTGGATCTGGGGTTTCGAATCTCCGATGTTGGAGAGGTGATCAGTTGTATTTAGTTGTATTTAGTTCTGTTTAGTGGATTTTGATCGTATTTGAGTGGGAGCGTTGATGCTCTGCGATGACGGAGATCCTTGTTGGGTGCAAAAAAAAGATCACCAGTAGCTAGAACGAAATCAATGCTCTTCGCAGTTACATGAGTGTGCAAGACTCCCGCGGTGTGAGCTGCGGATTGTAGTTTTCCAAGGGAGTGTCTCAGATCTGGTCGTCGGTAAATGTAGTTCGGATTGGAGCGGAGTGACTCCCGAAATGAAGAAAGGATTTGTAGAAAGTATTATGCCAGAGAATAGAACGATCTTTTTGTAACAGAAAGAGATTTTGAGGACTGTGTCAGTGGATTGCTATGGCGTTGAACCGGGATAAGCGAAACGCAGTTATCACGATCGCCACGTTTCTGGTGGTGGTGACATTCCTTCAGATGACAGGCTATGGGAGAGTGACGCACGGGCCATCGCCATCTAGTGGTCGTGCTGGTGGGTGGCCGCTCAAGACCACGCCCATTCCAGAGGGTCGAGCTTGCATCAGCCATATCTGTGTCTTCTTCGATGTCACATTCTCGGGACACTTCGCGGGACGCATTATCTTCCTGCTTTACGATGAGAAGGTATTTAATCCTCATGTTGCAATTACTGTCAAAGTGATGTTCTTTTCTTAAGAAATAAATTGTTATGTTAGTGTTTGGGTGAAGATAGCTCTGTTCATTGAAATGTTAGGCGAAGCTGCGTCGAATGAATTTTTTGACGCAGTTTGATGCTCGTAGGAGGATTTAGGGTTTGGGGTTTAGTATTGATTTGCAACCTAGGTGTTAGTATTGTGTTGCAACTTAGGTATTAGTATTGTGCTGCTACGTTGCAACTTAGGTCAAACGTGAGATTCTGCTGACTTCTTTTAGATATTATTATGTTTGTGCTTTGGCTTGAGATAGAGCTGTTTTTTCAAATTTCTGTTGAGGTGTTAGGCGAAGTTTCCTCCAATCGAAAGTTTTGGCGTAGTTTGTATACGGTTGGCGTGTCTGGATTCTGTTTGGAGTATGTAGGGTTTGAGATTTAGTATTACATTGAATTTTAGGTCAGGTTGAGAGTTTTCTGACTATTTTGAGTAAATTGTTAGGTTGGGGGTTAAGAATTTTGTGGAAATGTTGCTTCGATTGAAAATTTTGGCGTAGCTTGTAAATGGTTGACTGGATTCTGTTCGGAGGAGTTAGGATTTTAGGTTCAGTATTATGTTGCAATTTAGGTCAAGGTGAGATTCTTCTGACCATTTTTTCTACTAAAATATTACGTTATTGTTTGGGGTCATGGTAGAGCAGCTATTGATTGAAATGATAGTTGAAATTGCCTCGACTGAAAGTGGTTGGCTTTGTTCGGATAATTTAGGGTTTGGGTTAGGGTACATTCTTTCTCGAAGATGCAGACTTTAGACGAAGGTGGTTGTGATTGCAGGCGCCGAAGTCGGTGGAAAATTTCAGGGCGCTGGCAACAGGGGAGAAGGGGATCAATGACAAGGGAATCAACCTTCACTATAAAAACACTACCTTCCATCGTGTGGTGCATGGGTTGCTGGTCTTTGGCGGTGATGTAATGAGTACGTCTTCTCTTCCTGAGTGCAAGAAAATTTACTCTCTTGGCAATTCTGTGATGACATATTCTCTTGTATTTTCAGTCTCAGCTTGTTTGTGACAGTTTCAAAAGTTGTGACTGCAGGGGGTGTGGGTAAGGAAGGCGAAGTTGCCTCCATTTATGGCGGTACGTTCCCGACAGAGAGACGGAACGATAAGTTTGATCAGGTACTAGTGATACTGCCCTTCTACATTCGATTTTGGGCATAGATTTCATGTTTGAGTGGACTTCCGTATTGCGAGACACAACATTGTTTTATTTAATATTATACAGTTTCAGAAACTCTTCGACGTAATCATAAAGAGAATCTTTTCCCATGATTCATGAGTAGTACCCATGATTCATTAGTAGGTCTCCGTACGGTCACACTGATCGTATGGAGCCTTCCCCAGACATCGATTTCTTGCTGGGCTTTTTTTTTTTGAAGTCTTACTGAATGTTGAAGTTTAGCTAAGGTCTAAACTGGGACCCTCCGTATGGTCACACTAAGGTCTAAACTGAGTGCTCCTGTTGCAGAGAGGTCTCCTGGCTATGGACAGCATGGGGCCCGACAAGCAAGGGTCGGTTTTTTTCATCACGGTGGACTCCATTCCTGAGATCGACGGCCAGTACGTGGTGTTCGGTGAAGTCATTGAGGGAATGGAAGTTGTTGAACGCATCAACAACAGCGTCTTTGAGGAAGATGAAAGCCCTAAAATGAAAATCGTTATCTCAGACAGCGGTCAATTATAACCTCAAAGCTTCGTTTCCGTATCACCATCCATCGACACATACATCAAGCTTTCTGCACTCAAGGTACCTGTGTACTTCAGCTCTACCTGTCCAAGGTACCCCCACTTGCTAACTCTACAGTGGATCGTGCACAAGCAAATACAAACGACTGTTAGCTCATGGTGAGGGTTGAGCTGATCTCTCCTCTTCTGAAGGATGAGAAATGAGTTCACGGAAACGTTGGTGTTACTATTGTGGTATTATTGACGACGTTATTGAAGGGGAATAGATTACAAGAGTCGCCCAACTGGCGACACAACCTCAGTCACGGTTTGTCAGTCAGTTAAATTATTCTACTATATTTTGTGTCCTGTGGGCGTAGGCTAGGGGTTTAGCAGGAGCTGACTCTTGATTCACTCCGACCTCAAAAGAGGTCGGCGTTCTTATAATTTAGTGACAAGTACTGGACGCTGGCCACCGTTCTGTATTTGTCTGTTTCTGATTCTTTAATACAATTATCATGTGCCTTAACATTTTCTTAGTTTTGCTTACATTGGCTGGATAGGAGTAATGGACTTCGAAATGCACCCTGACATGTGGGATTCCAATTAGATTTGTACACAACATAGCAGATTCTTGGGATGTGCAGGAAATGTGCAACTGCAGAGTGTATCATCAGAGTTGATACCTTAAATAGTCTGTAAACTGGTTACTTTTCCTTCAGTTGATTATCATGATTTTCTGTGTGCAGTTCTGGCCATGTCCAGGGCCACTGTTTTCACGTGAGACCTCGGTTGACACTTTACAGCCGAACTTCATCACTGCTGTGTTAAACAGATTAGTGATCCTGTTAGTGATGCTGCAAGATTAGCGTCACCTGCAAAATTTGCGAAACATTATTCAGCTGTCAACCAGAAGTCATTAAGGCTTGTTACAGTAGAACCTCTCTACAGTACTCCCTCCGTCCTGAAATGAATCTGTGGTTTTCAAATATACTTGTCTCAAATTAAACTTGAAATTGGCTCTCCACAACTTGATGGACAACAATTGAAGCTAGTTTGAACACACCAAAGCAAAAAAGTCTGTACGTACCATGTTCCATAGACTATATAGCATGCAAAGGGAATCGAAATGCAACCTCCAACCAATCAAAGGTTAAGAATTCATCACACAATTATACAGAAATTGCTACTAACAAATTTTGTGTTGAGAATTTCTTGAAATTGAATCACAAGCCATTGTTGGAATTGGTTTTAGAGGACGTCAATGGATATCACTACACCAATGTTGCTTAGAGAATGATCAAAATTAATACCATTGGAGCAATTCAAAAAGGACAGTTTATTTATTTTGCCACCTATTTTCAACATGCACCACTTCACTATTTTCATTCTTTCATACCTAAGGTAGTATGCTCTAAAAGCACCCACCTTCTTCAAACCGCCCCTATTTTGGGGTGAAGAATGGAGATGGGGTGATCTTTAAATGGACCACTTTAGTAATTGAATGCATTAAGGAAAAATTATTTTCCTATTGCAAGAGCCAATCATTGCCTTGGATTTCTGCACATCTCTTTACAAGTTGCAAGTGGACAGATTTTGGGAGACCTATGATCATAAATAGGTGCCTATGCCCTGAATCTTTGAAAATTTATAAGTAATTCAAAAAAGTTTGGAAAAAATATAAAACCACTTGTATTAGGTTCCACATCCATTTTTCTTTCTCTAAAAAATGATCTAAAAATATTTCTATTCATGTAAGCCTATGAAAAAGGCGGACCAGTCCTTAAATGGTCGCTTTTAGAGCATACTACCTTAGTGGGGTTTAGTAAAAACTACAATGACTACAAAATCCTTTGAAAATAGGAGCTACTCACATATTAATTTAGCCATTTATAAACAGAGGGAGTAATATGGCTGAGACTAGGCTCACTATGATATTACATTAAAAAGGTTATTACATTAGAAAGTGTCATTTCATTAACTCCTAAATGCATAAGTGACCATATATGGTTGCTCCAAAATTTTAGGCTTGTTTTGGTGTAGGTAGTTAGATTCCTTTGACTAGTTTTAAATTTTTTATGGACAATATTGAAGGTTAACTATTGAAATCATTTATTTTTCAATGAAAAAGATAATTTTTTTATTTTTGAAAGGTCCTCAAAGGCACATATGTACCATTAATGAAGAATAAAATTTGCCAATTTTACTTGATTTCAGTTGGCTTTGAGCAAAGTTTGCCAATTTCACTCATTTAGAGGAATTTGAACCCACACATTAGATGTTAATTCAGCCAAGGGAAGGGCCATTTCAGGCCATTTCCCCTAATTGTTCCATATGTAGGGAAAGAATGCCGACCTGTTAGAATATTAATTTAATAAAAAAAATACATTTATTTATTCTTCAAATGCAAAAGAAAGTAAAAAAACATTCATTTAAATTTATTTTTTCTATGACTTGGCCAAAGTTCGGCCACGTCAGACTGTTGCACCATCGTAGTGGCATAGTTCCCTAGTTCCCACAGCCCCGAGAACTTTACACCCTTGAAAAAACATTTAATGAAGAGGTTTTGAATTTTTGTACTAATTGAATGAGTATGAAGGTGGTCATATTCTCATTACAACCACCACATGGTGTATGCATTACAAAGTGGCTTCTCGGAGGGGGTCATTTAGAGTGTTCATTAGAAACCACGTGCGAACAAAACTTTGGACCCCCTATATACTTTTTGAATTTTAAATAAAACAAAATTAAAAAAATATGAATAGATTTTCCTACTTTGAAAGTTTATGTTTTGAATTATTGATATTTTTATTTGTTAATAATAATTAGTTACAAATTTTTGAAGTAAAAGGATACACTGTAGAACTGAAAAATAACTTTCACACCCCTATGTTATATAAGAAAAACTTGTCTAAGAAATGAACAAAAAATTCCTAAAAATAACTCATTATTGAAAGCTCATTTTGAGTTGAATATTGACTCAATGGTCATCTAAATGTGTCCTCTATAATTATTTGAGTTGAAAAACATGCCATTTTAGTTCATTTTCAACCTCTTCTAGAAATCATTTCATATTTCATTTGAGTTGAAAATTTTGGCAATAGAAAGCTATAGTCATTATTAAACAATGTTCAAAATTTTAGGTTGAAATTATAGTTTATTAGAAACCACTTGTTCGCACATAGTTTGTTATAGTAGAACTAAATGCATCCCCCAAGAGCTGCTTTTTGGGGGGGTCAATTTTCTCGTAATGTGATTTGAGATCCAAGAAATTGTCCTTATCCATTTGCTTTGAAAATGGTCCAAATGGAAAGTGTAAAGTATTTTCACAATTTTCACCATTGAAAATTTAAACTTATACATGTTGATTTGGAGTTACTTGTGATTTCTACTTGTAAAAAAGTGTAATGATTTTGATAGCTTTTTATGTGAAATTAAGTTTTTTGAAATTACATTTTAGTATACTAACACTATTTTTAGTTCATGTCACCTCCTATCCCAAAAAACTTTTATATGCAAATTTCTGAAACATTGTGGGGAGGGGCAACATATTAATAATAAAATGTGTACATTTTTCTTGATATGATCTTACAAACCCTATGCAATTCCACACTCAAAATTAGTATGCATATTGATAAGCAAGCTTTTTAAACATCTATACGGTCAAATTTTGAAAAAACACAATTTACTTCATTGGGGATAATTATAAGCCTATGCTCTCTCTCTTTTTTTATTTTAATTTTATAGGAAACACACCCTTGGGAAGGCTTAAGCACTTAGGAGTTCATGATATTTGTATGCGGCCCAGGGTGGGACCAAAAGATCAATATTATCTTAGAGAGTATTTTCTTAAGAGAGGTTTTACCATAGTAGTTAAATTTGTTGATATGATTGTCATGCAATCAATTACCTTCATGAGTGAGTCCTTATTTTGAACTTCCCTATTTCCTTCCTCTTCTCTTGGCACAAGAAATTGGCACATATAATGATGGATTAGAGCATGTCCACAACTTTTGGTTAGAAGCTGACTACCTAGCTTTTTATTCAAATAAAACTAGAACCCAAGGATACTATCCTTGGAAGTGCATCACCAAATCATATAGTTAGATGCAAAAAAACTAAATTTAAACATTGAACAATCAAAATATTCTTTCCTTCGAGTAATGCCATCTTCAAATATTTGGAGACTATATGTGCCTATTCTTTTGCCATTTGAAGACCTAACCAAAGTTCATCATAAGTGACATAGTCCCAAAGTATTAGTTGGATGTCATTGGTAGTGTCAAATAAAGCAAACCCTATTTACAACAAAACCTTTAATAATTAAGCAACACTCTCTAAAGTAGTAAACCTCTCTAAAGTAGTATTGATTGTTTGTTTTGGCATAGGTTGCATACAAATGTCTTGAATGCAAATGACCCTTCCTAATGCAATAACCTCTTTAATGTAATGTGTTAGATTGATCCTAGTTTGGTTCTTTATAGAGGTTCTATTGTAATATATTATGAAAAATATATGATTATGATGCTATTTATTAAAATTAAAATTTGAAAAAGTGAGAAAACATAAAAATTAGCCCTCAAAGAAATATTGACAAAAATTGCCATTTTGTTGCATCAAAAAAAGTTAAAATTCAAACTTTAAAAATTTCAATTGCATAAAAGCGTCTTCAACAATTATGAGAATGTGCAAAAAATATTTCAACCAATTTGATAGAATGGATTGCAAGATTATAATATTTGAAGTAGGAAAATATTATATCCAACCTTAAAAAATAAGTAAAAAGACTTCGAGCCTTCTTGGGGTGAGATTATTTCTGTTCTACTCATAATTGAGCTTCTACACCATTGAATACCACATCTTATTAAGTACATGCTTGCAAAATTTTAGAAGCAATAAGAGACTTCTTTAGTCTAAATCACCATATAATGTAAGGTTAAGTAAACCAATAAATAATACACAAATCATTTTTTCATGATTTCTTGTGCATTGAGGAATTTTTATTTTTCAAATTCAAATATTTGAATGTTGAATCAAACAATTAGAATATGTGGAAAAAGTAAAAAAAAACTTTGACCACATAAGTTTTAAAATTATAGAATTTGAAGTCAAATTATTATTTTGTTTATTTTGATTGATAGGATTACTAAAGTTTGACTCTTCTTGGATTGATATTTTTTCACTAAACATGGTAATTGGGGACAATTGCATTATATGTTGTTGGTTTCATACATGCCAAGTTTCATATGTAAATGAGGTGTTTAGTACACTTGACCAAATTCTTTTAGATAGCACAAATTTTTATACAAGCACCAAGTTGGATTTTTTAAACTTATTCCCACAAGTGAAAGAATGCCACCTTCTTGTATCAAATTGAAGAAACATCTTTTCATTTTGACTTCATCATCACCTATCCAAATTTCAAATGTTCCTTGAACAAACATGTGGCTTATAAAAAATGTAAATAAGCAAGTTCGATAATTTTTAAATTGTAAGTCAATTGAGTTGAAATATTTTTTACTATTAAATTTTTTACAGAATGTTATTTTATGAGACTACTCACAATACAAATAGTTTCTTAGTTAACCTTGTAAAGATGAGATAGTCTAAAAGTGTTTGATGGATGACTTTGTGATGATTTTTTTTTGTAGAAATGAAGAATGCACCTATTGGTCCAAAAATTAAATCAGTTTTTAAATGACTGCCTTGATCATTGACTGAGATCCTTTCAAAATTAAGACTACTTTATTTTTTAAATAGTTTCTAAGAACTTCAACCAACTATACTACTTTACTTCTAGAATTACTATATTTATAACAATGTATTTTGATAACACTAACTAAATTGGACCGTGCCTAAAAATGTCATCACCACTTCATGAATAGAACATCTCCAAAATCAATATGGTATGCTGAAGAAATTAAACAATTTCAAAACCTCTACCAATGAAAACTTTAACCCTTCATAACTTTTGTATTCAAGATCCAAATGTCATGTTTTTTGGTGCATTGGAACGTCCTTTCACTTGCCAACAAGAAAATATGAAAATTTATCCGGTCTAAATAATATTAACTAGGCCAAATAGCCAGAATGTAACCGCTTCAACTGTTAACTACCGAGACTTCCATGGCTCCATCCCCATGAACTCAACCGCTTCCACAAAAACCTTCACAAAAATCCAGTGATTCACCTTCCAATACAGTGTCAAAATTTATTAATAAAAGAACAATCCTTACATCATTAACCCTTGCAAGTGGAGGTGGAGTTGGTGCACAATGTAGTTGAGATATTACGTGTATAATTGTGCTAGTACTTTCTAATTGCACAAAAGTTTAGGACTTAGGAGTTTGACAATTGTAGAATATTTTGCGTCAAACTATTTCATGTAGAAAACATTTTGATTTTCTAAATATTTTCACAATTGGCAAACAGGTAAATAAGAAGCATAGATTGCATCTTCTAGGTGCATAGGCATTGTAACAACAACAACAAATAAAAGAATTAAAAGAATAAAAATTTGTAATCTACAAATGAATGATAAATTCCTCAAAAGAATAGTACCAACACCTAAATAAAATCCCAATTCTTTTTTCCTTGTTAAATTCTTTGTGATCATGAGATTCATATCTTAACCTTGTTTGCTCTCACAAAAAATGTCTTTGATGAATATTGTAGCTAAGATAGGTGCATCTAACTAGTCTCTATTTGCACAAAAGTAAAGAATTTAATAGATGTAGAACATTCATCTTCATTCCATTTTAAAGCAAGAAACATTTATATTTCCTTACCATTGTTATGATAACAATAGATAAAACAATCATAAAGAAAGAGGAATTCTCTCCTTAAATGATGAGTTACTTGAAAGATTAATACCAACACGTCCAGAATTGAAAAGCATTTCACTTTTTTTTTTTTTTTTCTTAAAGTCTTCTATGATGGTGAGATTTGTGCTAGCATGGTTTGCTCTCATTCTTTTTGTATTGTCAACTATTGCCATAGCTAAGGAAGAGCAACTTACAAATTTGGAAGACAACATTACGTTACATTACAACCTTGAAGATGAGACTGATACTGAAGGGATGGAAGTGGTGGAAGAAGAGAAGTTGTCGAAGAAGTTGTGCAAGTGCAAGAGACACCACAAACACAAGAACCGCACACGCCCGGCGTTCACGAGTCGTGACATTGATGAATTGAATGTGATTTTGAATGCAGAGTATTTGGAGGCTGAATTTTTCTTGCATGCTGCTTATGGCTTTGGACTTGATCAATTCAATGGCACTTCCCTTAATGTCACGGGCCCGACTCCTCATGGTGCACAAAAAGCACACACGGGACGATTTATTGAGCATTTGGCCAAAGAGTTTGGGCTCCAATCTTTGGGACACATCAGGTCTCTCTTTGTTCATACCTTAAGATGCGCAAAAAGCGGAACTCTTTTGGAAAAAGAAATAGTCCGTTTTGAAAGTTTGCACGTAGTGATCTTAATTTAGTATTGAGGGAGTATTGGATTGGATTCATGTCATTAAGCAACAAGTTTGTAACTATGGTTGCCACAAGTTGTATTACATTGCGTGTAATATTTAGTTTAGCATAGTCATGGATGGGATTAGCAACAAATGAAAACAAGTGGATCATAGATAGGATTATCTTGTTCAACATGTTTTGGTTTATGTTTGTCTTGTAGGATGTTTGTCAAAAGGTGTGGTGTTGGACATGTGTCTAGTATGTTAAAAATGTTTGTAGAATATTTTCAAATATTCTATATATATTCTTGAATATTCTTGAATATTTCAAATGTTTTTTTTAATGTTCTTAGTATAATTTCAAAATTTATTTATTAGATAGATGGGTGAGGGAAGGGGATCTACTAGATATCATATTGCGGTGTTTGATAATCTGACAACCTTGATTATAGGTTGTATTCATTGCATACAAAAAAAAAGAGGGTATGCCATGTTTCTTCTACAAAGTAGAGGTGGCTATTATCTAGATTGAGTATTGCATGAGGTACCTAAAACTTATTGTGTAGTTTGTGCATGTTATACTAAGTTGTGCAGTAGCAAGGTCATGACAATGCCTACTACAAGCCACAACCCTTTACATGCAATACTCAATTTAGTATAGACATTGAAGACACTACAAACAAATGCAAACAAGTGTGGTACAAGTTGTATTTTTTTGTATACAAAGCAAGAAGCAACCAATCTAAGTATGACTTAGGCCAATGGTCATAGATCTTTAGAAAGGAAACAAGATTGTCTACTCTAGCTTCAAATAATGCTCAAAATTCAACCATTGGATTTAGAGTGTTGTGGCCATTTAGGAGAATATTGTGACCATTTTAAGCAAGCGAGATGATGATTATTGACATGTCAATTGATTTTGGATGACCTAATGATTCTTTTAGGCTACTTGACGAGCCCAACTCAAAAATTTGTAGTATATTCATATTTTATTTGAATATAATAATTTCAATTGCTATCTCATTTTCTCATAGTTGTTAATGGTTGGGTATGTGGTAGGGAGATTTCAAGCAAATTAGGAGACAAGGCAATTACAAGACCCACTATAGACATTAGTCGACATGTCTGGGGGGGCCTTTTCAATGAAGCATTTGGAAGGAAGTTGAAGCCGGCATTTGATCCCTACACTACTGGCAACCACTTCTTGTTGGCTGCATATATGTTGCCCTATACTACCTATACAGGCTATGTGGCTCTCAATGCCCACACGGAAGGCAAATGCGCTCGCAATGTAAGCATATATATATTCAAGTCATTTAAACTTTCAAAACAAAAATTGCATAAAAATTGGGCACATCTTTTAATGTATAAATTTTGGTTCCATTAAAATTGTGGAACTCATGACTAAGGTTGTCTTGTTAGACAAATTTAGATCCATGATTGTTTGTCTTGTAGGACAATTGTTGAATGGTGTCGTCTTCAACATGTTTAGTATGATAGACATGCTTGTAGAATATTCTTAAATATTCTCAAACATTCTTGGTATATTCTAAAAATGAACCTATTAGATAGATGGGAAAGTCTACACAACATTATAAACGTTGTGTTAGACATTGTATTTTGGTGTTCAACTTACATGACAACCCTACTTATAACATTACTTACCTAGACTATTTATTTCTAGGAGTCAAAGCATAGAAGTAAGAATTTTCATTTATGAGGGTGGCAAAAAATTCAATCCAAATTACTTCTACCAATTAGGAAAGTTAACTTTTGAAGACTATGAAACTAACCTACGTTAGTAGGAGAGTAAGAAGCCATAATTTGGTAGCGTAATGATTTGACTCAAAAAGTAAACTATAAGCACAAATGGTTCCAAAAGACACCTTTAATTTATAGTTCAATAATGCTATTATATTTTCATGTTAAATTTGTTGCTTCTAGAATAGAAAAAGAGGAGACTTTGATCGATAATTGACAAAAGTTATATTGTATATGAGAAAGTTTGAGTAAGACCTTACTTGAAAAGCAAACCACTACAATAAAGACAAGCCCCTTTTAGTAAAGTTGCTTGCTTGGAAAACACTAAAATGTGACAATTAATTAATTTTTTATATGGAGGTAATGTATGGCAGTTAGTGGCAAGGCTAGCAGGAGTGAAAGGGGCGGAGGATGCATCAATTCGAACGGTGTTGTATCAACGGAGAAGGCAAGTAGTTGAGCGATACAACATAACAGTGGGCGAATTCACGATTGTATTGTCTGCATTGCGGGAGAAATTGGATGCAGACAACCACACAGTGACAGATCCCCTAAAGCCAGGCAATACCTTTACTCTACCTATCACCATCGACGAAGGTGTACTTGTGCCTGGCACCGACACTCCTGAAAGTTTGCTCACCGGCAACATCATCACCGTCAATGCCAATTCTTTGTCTGTGGGACGAAGCCCTGAACAGGTGCCTATTTAGAACGCTACAATGCTTTGTCTTAATAGTGCATGTGACAATAATTTACCAAAATCACAATATTTTAAATTAGTTCAAGTTGAAATAGTACTACCATACTTGATGATCACAATTGCCATTTTCCCACTATCCAAGATTTTCTTTTCTTTTCTTCTAAGAATATCCCATATTAGTACAACAATGGACACTACCACAATATTAGGATCTTATTAAATGATGTTATGATCAACTCATAAAGACACCACAATGTCAAAGAAAATGACAAGGTTATGAGATGTAACCATCCCCTCCTTTCCAATATTTAGTTACCAATAAATAATAGGGTCCATTGATGTACATATCAAATGGAATTAGAGGTGAAAATCTCAATTTTCTTTTGAAAGATGGGAAGTATAAGCCCCAAACTTTGTTCAAGATTTTTTGCTCCTAAGTTTACAAATTGCATTTTGAAGTCATTCAAAGATTTAAACATAATATAGAATAAAATTGATCTTTTTTGTCTTGCATAATTATCACTCAATTCTTACCCAATTCCAATTAAGCATACCAAATTTCAATTTCAAGAAGCCAAAATTCCATTTTTTGTGAATTTCTAAAGTCAATTTTTGTAGTTTTACGTAATATTTTATTGAATACAATTGATGATGATTTTTTAAAATTTGATTGCATGGATACGTAGGAAACATCCATATGCACATTTTTCATATTAAAAAACAAACCCTTTAGTAACAAAAATATAATGAATGAAGAGTTCAATGAAAAGTGCCATATGACCAAACTTTGAAGAAATGGATATCTCTATATTTTAACTTGATTTTGGCAAAGTAATTGTACCATCATGATCAAATGTATGAAATTAGTTACCATGTAAAGTGCAAATAGAAAAAAATATAATTATAAAAAAGAGATACAACATTTTAGGCATTATCACTCAAACATGTAAATGCTTGTTGAAAGGAAGAGGTGCATATGGATGTTCCCTACATATCTATGAAATAAAATTAAAAAAATTCATCACCAATTGTTCTAAATAAGATATTATATGAAACCATGAAAATGAACTTTAAAAAATTCATTAAAAATGGAGTTTTGGTTTTTTAAAACTGAAATTTGGTACACTTGACTGGGAATGCATAAGGATGCAATGATAATTATGCTTACCAAAATATACCAATTATATTATACATTGTTAAAAAAATTGAGAGTGGCTCAAATCAGCCAACTTTACAACTGGCTGTGCATTGGATATCTCTAAACGTACGAAGGATTCTTGTACACATTGTTTGTTTTCTTAGTCTGTTGCTTTTCGGTATACTTATCTTAACCTGACATACATTTGCAAAGAAAAGGACTGATGATGTCGTGTGTGTGTGTGCACAGATTCTGCAAGTACTGTATGGAACCGGCAATGCCTCCATTCCAGGCCTGTTCTTCCCACAGGGCGCCAACGGGAATTTTGCTGCAAAGTATCTGTCGGCACAGGCTTAATAGTACATTTTCTCAAGCTTTCTTGAACTTTCAGTACGGTAACATGTTTTCTGTGCTTGTTGTCTAGGAACAATAAACTTCACAAACGAAACAAGTCCTACGCTAAAATAGTTGTGTAGTTTGCAAATCAAAACAAGACTATGCTAGTTGTGTACTATGCAAATCAAAGACTTGTGTCATTTTCCTGATTGACCTGGTAGAGTGTACAGTCAATGTGAACCAAAATTAATAATTCAGTAAGATAAAAGAAAAAGCTCGATAATTGATTGCATACCTCTCGACAGAAATGATTGTAATAAAGGTATGCTCACATACAATCAACAGATCAACAGGTGATTACAACTGAGCATAATTACTATTGTTAAACATTAATTATTTTTGCTAAATCTTATTGGCAACTGAAAGGGGATTCCAACGCACTTCAGCATGCATTATTAGGACACTATATGAATAAGTTATGAATATTTAAAGTATTGTCCCTAGGTGTACCAAAAAACCAACAATTGGTTCTCAAAGACCTTCATGTTTTTGATAGTGTACATTTTATATAATCGATA
The DNA here is from genome assembly GCA_947034895.1 of Rhytidiadelphus loreus. Lineage (NCBI taxonomy): Eukaryota > Viridiplantae > Streptophyta > Bryopsida > Hypnales > Hylocomiaceae > Rhytidiadelphus > Rhytidiadelphus loreus. The sequence continues at coordinate 33,985,463 of OX344761.1, forward strand.
TCTAGGAAAAAGTGACACTTTTTGGTACAAAAGTAGGTGTTGCATTGAGGGCAGTGATGATTATGGGTGTACATACCTTAGTCAATGCTCAAAGGTCAGAGCAGATGAGAGTGGGCAACTTGGCCCAATTCGGATGGTGAAAACTACAACTTCACGAAAAAGTGCCAATCATCTCGTGGGATTCACATGAATGAAAGCTACCAAATAATGCAACATCAAAAACTGTCAGTACAGTCGCCATTCTACACGAGATAGGCTTAAAAAATATTGGCCCCAAGATCACTCTAAATCAACAATGGTGGATTCACCAATGAGCACAATCCTGTGTTCTGTACAAACAAAGCTGACAAAAGCTTTCGCCTCTACAGCATGTTTCTGTCATAGCAGAAAGATGGTCTAGGCTTTTGAAACAATGCAGATGCTTCCCATCATTTGAGCCAAAGTTCATGGAACATCAATCAGACTGGAGATCTTACAGCCATGCAAAAGTGACAGCCAAATCTTCATCAATGTCATACTCTTTGTTGGGAGAGAAGAAACGCCATGAGTGTAACATACTGGAGAGAAGTGTGCTGCCACGAGTATAGATCTGGGAGTGAGAATTCAGCAAAGTGGGGTTCTAAAGGCACAAATTGACCCGTGGTAATCCCTTTATGCAAGGACTCCATGAAGTCCTGCACTACTCTTCGAGATTGCGCCACAGATGACAACGGCTTATAGTCCACCTGCGTGTATTCACAAAAATGCCTGTGAGCAAACGTCCAAGTACAAAACGAAGTCAACAAGCAGCTAATCGCACGTGTCTCTAACCCCAATAGAAATGTATAAAGTTCATATGTCTCTTCTCAATGGAATCCTCTAATCCTCTAAGTACAATCCTTCGTACGATCCCCAATGCAATCTTTGGTGCAATCCCCAATGCAATCCTCAATGTATTCCTCACTGATTGAAAAAAATTTAAAAACTCACCTTAGAATATCACTATTCCTATGATTGCATAAGACATGTACACCCATAATATCAACATTGCCTACAATTGAACCAAAACGTGTCACAGAAACCTAGATATTGATTACACAAGATGTACAGAATCAAAACATGAGAGTCTTCGAGAGCCTATTGTTGGTTTTCAATACACCAAGAGACGATACTTTGAAAATTCATAACTTATTAATATAGTGTGCCAATCATGCATGCTAAAGTGTGTTGGAATCCTCTTTCAATTGCCAATAAGATCTACTAAAAATTATCTATGTTTAATAATAATAACTATGCTCAATTGGAATTAATGACAATTGTAGGAGCGCATACCTTATCACAATTCTACTAGACTTAAGAAATTCTTTCTTTGGGATGACGGCCCCAACATGCTACTGTTACGCATAACGCATGTCTCAATTCCATTAAACACCAGAACTTATTACACTTTTGAACCATAGCTTCGTCTCTTCCCTTTCAGCAGTCCCCCCTTTCTACAGTTCTGAACGAGTGCTTAATCTCTTACCTCGAGGTAGGAACAACAATGAAATGGAATGCAATGACCGTCAGGATACCCAAGTCAGAACGAAGTAAAATAAAATAAAACAAAAAGAATAGAAAAAAAACGTAACAGACCTCTAAAATGATGCCCCGCAGATTTTCGGTATGAGCCAGAATTGCCCTGCCTGCTTTGATGTGGAAGTCTCCCAATTCGTATTGAAATCCCTACATAAAAGGCTCTTAAACTCAGCATCGTTTTTCTCTAAACAGCTTCAAGCACTGGTCAACAAGAGGAAGAACATGCGAGGAACGTCCGGGGAACTCACTTCGAAATTAATAGTGAGCCTGTTCCGATACACTTGCAGCTTCTCCATGATGGCTTGCATGGTGGCATCAGCTTCCACCACCATATGCTCTTGCCTCAATGCAAAATAGTATTTATCAGGCACCTCCGAAAACGACACCCCCCATAACTCCCTTGCACACTCCACCGGAAGCACTGGCTCTGCAAGATGGTAGACGATACTATTTACGTCACTATAAGCATTCTCAATATGCAGGAGAGTAGTTCTCGGAAGATGAATAGACTGGAATTTTAACACTATCTGGATTTCTTATGCAATCATTCAAGTGGGAGGTTTTACGCCATTGGAAGTGAGAATAAACAACCCCAAAACATGAGCGCCCATAGCCAATTAGTTTGTAAGTCGGTACTTACAAAACACACTAACGAATCAACCAAGTGTATAAACAAATTAGGTGCTGATGCTACCAGGACACGGTTTGAGTAACTTGTCCCTTTCAGAACAACGCATTTAATCAAGATTTAGGATTTAGGGTTGCAAAAATCATCATATGCTTGCTTTGTTATGCACAAGATGGTGTTTTCCACATCAATATCATCATCATATTGATAATATTGACGTGGGAAACAAAACATATGATGTCTAGTAAAATTCTAAACAAATCAGGTGCACAAAAACTCTTGAGCAGGAGGAATATACCTCGTTGGTTGGGACGGAACTGCGAAGCTGTAATGTGCCACCGAAACGTCTTCAAACCATGCAAGGCTTCGATGCGCTTGAAGGCGTCGAACAACGTTTGGCTGCTCACTGTTCCGCCTACAGTGGGCTGCCAGTAGTAAAGCCTGCCATTATTCATCGCACGACATTGTCAAGCTCTCTCCCGCATGGGGATGTACCCTAACGAAGTTGAAATCAGCAAATGATAGCTATCAACAACGCAATTCTAACAAACCATTCACCATATCCTAATTTCCAGTCTTCAGGTTACAGCAACCGATAGAAATTTGCTGCCTACAATTTCAAATGGCACAACCACCGTTCGAGTTTGACTACAGATGAAACGAAGTGAAAAAGAAGAGACATCATAAGAAACTGTTTTCATAGGTCTTCCAATACTAAGAAGCTCCCTAAACCCTAAACCCTAATTCTTAAACGGAAACCGATTGGAAGGCTATCTTCTTCACCAGAAACGCCAATGAAACAAATGAAAAGAACAGTAGAATCAATGAAGGTGGGAGTAATGTACCACTTGACTGTCATTTCCAATGCGCAACAATTTCAGCAAAACAGAGCTTCTACTCGCCAATGCAGAAAAGCACTTCCTCGTCTTTTTCTTCTACTCTACTTCAGTACTTACGCAACGTCGCAAGCCCCAATTCCACTGCAATGCGTTCCCACACAACAAGCAAATTCGGAAACCCTAACGTCCCCAGAAACCCCAAACCCCAAACTAAAAACTAAAATCCAAAACCCCAGAACCGAGTAGTTTTTTTAACTTTTGAAAACCGTTTCCTTCTGCAGCCACAGACCTGGAACATTGCCGACATCGATCAAATCCTTGCGAAATCAACCCCTAAACCCCCACCCAAACCCTGAGCCTTAAACCCTAAGCCCTAAAGTATCAGAAACCTAATCCTGACAAGGAAAAATAGCAGTAAAAAACCGACTGACGAAGTCGTCACCGTCCGTCAGAGCTGGAAACTCGGTCGGCGAGAAAGCTGGAAAAGGAAAAGAATAGTATTCAATAATAATATAAAAAAAGAATCGGAACAATGAATCCAGTTATGTGAACAGGAAGGAAAGTCAGTGGGAGGTAGTCAAGGCAAGGATGAGAAAGAGCAACATGGAGGGTACATAGCCATAAAGCCGACCGTGCGGTGAGCTTCACACACTTGCCTTGAAAATCGAGCCCCCACAAATTTGGCGAAACTTTACCCTTAAAAACTTATTGCTACAAGAAATGTGAAAATCATCAAAGTAAAATTTGAATGTTCAGCACATGGAGCAACTTGAGCAATTTCAGTTATGAGGACCGGTATGTACAAATGTGGCTAAATATAACAAAACTTCTTACCAAAAAACTTACGGTTACAAAGAATGTGGGCAATATCAGTGTAAAATTTGATTGCTCGGCACAATTAGCAGTGTATTTAGAAAACTTGAGCTACTTCTAAATTTAGCAAAACCCTAAAGCTCGAAAACACTGACAGCTACAAAGAATCTGAACATAAGCGGCGTAAAATTTGAATGTTCAGCACGTGTAGCAGTGTTTTTCGCAACTTGTGAAACTTAAATTGGGACCGGCCAGTGTTCACAATTATGGCTAAATTAGCAAATCTCTACCCGAAACCCTTGCAGCTCCCAAAACTGTGAATATTATCAGGGGATATTCAGAATGTTTAGCAGAAGTATCATTTTTTTTGCAACCGACCAGTGTTCACAGTTGTGGCAAAATTTAGCAAAACTTTCACCCTAAAACTTGCAGCTACAAGAATGTGAATACTACCAGCGTTAAATGTGCATATTTAGACATGTCAGTTAGCAGTGTTTCTCGCAACTTGAGAGCGGTTTCTTAGGGCTTAAGGTTTAGGCCATTTGAGACCATAGCTTCTGAGGCATTGTTGCCAGAGCTCTCACCTGCCATATGTCCGTGCCCCTTTCTCCCCATCTCTGACAGTTGTTCAGTTGCTGTAGTAAAAAGACTCCCAAAGTGAGCAAAAGCCTGCAGCACTGGCAGTTGGCAACTATTCCCATCATCAAATTCTTCCTGGTTTCCACCTGTCGGAGCTCTAACTGCGCATGATCGTGGATGAACTGAACCACAGTAACTTACATGCACTGCAGTGCATCATGAAAGAAAAAAGAAAAAAGTGCCCCTGCCTGCCGTACTATCACTATTGCCCTTTTGACAGGAAGCCAGGAACTTATTGGTTCAAGATCTCCAAAAGGAGAGTAACTGCGCGGGGATAAGGAGCGGAGACCCCGAAACTTTGCGAAACACTTACTTTAGGGTGAAAGGAAAAAATTTCCCAAAAAAATGCTAAAAAATGTGCTACGAAATTGTTAAAATTGGCCTGAAAGTGTCCAAGAAAGGGGGAAAAGAAGGATCCTGATACATGGTGCAATCGGAAACAAGAACGTCAGCCGTCCTCTGCTGGGGCTCTCAATACATGGGCCTACTGCGACGATGACAGCCTCTTCTTGAGCTTCAGCTTGGGGCTGCCACTCAAACAGACATGGGGCACCGATAAGCTGCTTCTGGGAGGTGCGCTGGGAGAGTGGGTTCCCTGTCTTGTGGTTTTCTTGCAATTGCATGTTGATGGGATTTAAGGAGCATTTTAAGACGTAGCATGTTCTTTTAGTTGAAGTGGTTGTTATGTGAGTTCCAGAAGCAGCACGTTGACAGGAGATTCAAGGAAACCATAACATTTTCTTTTCGTTGAAGTGGTTGTATGTGAGTTGCAGGGTTTCTGAAGCAGCACTTTGACAGGAGATTCAAGGACGCCATAGCATTTTCTTTGGGATTAAGTGGTTGTGTATGTTTTGCAGGATTCCAGAAGCAGCAGGTGCGATGATAGGCGGTGTGAAGAAGGCGCCTGAGTTGCATTGTAGTGCCACTTCGGCGAGGAGCTTGTTTGCATTCCGCCATTCGAAGTTTTCCAAAAATTTGTTGAGGGCACCGCAGATCCAATGGAGGGGCTCTTGTAGATGGGGTCGTAATACAAGTTTTCTCGTTGTTTCTTGCGCAGCTCCTGTCACCAGCAACTCCACTTCTTCTCCCCCCACTAGTCTCAAATCACGCACTCAGGTATCCTTCTTGCAAATTTCTTGTTACCCTTTTATTTATGATGTATCATTAGCATTGGCATTGGCAAACCTAGCATTTCAGAAATTTGTAGAGCAATTCTTCGTTCTTAATCCTCTTGTTAGGATTCTGCTATGTTGTGTGGAAGTATAGTACTCTTGACCATGTCCTCAGATGAGGAAAATGATGGTTTACAATACAATCACATGTTTGTGTATGCGATTTATACATGATTCATGCATGATTTACTTGGGTCACATTTTTACAGAATTTGTGATGTTTGGTTTGATGTGTAGAGGATCATGGAGAGTATTCCAGGGAGTGCGGAGGCTGGAGGTGCTGGAGGAGCATCATCGTACAATGCTTTGAAACGGTTGGACGAGCAGTGGCTCAAAATGAGATCCAGGATTCCGGGTAAGCCCCAAACCTTATGAAATAAAGTGTAAATCATGGAAAAAAATGGTCATAGATGATCAAATCCATGTAATACACGACAGAAATTGATGATCTTCAAGGATCAAATACATTTACCTCACCATCACCCGAAAGTGAAAAATATTTATCATATTCCATATGCTAGTTTATCTTTGTATGGTTGTTTTTATTGTGGAGGAGCCTACAAGCATTCTTATGAGGATGTTTTGCGATTGAAGTGTTTGTTCAAGCATGTAGAATGTGACTGTTACCAGAAATTGTGATGCAGTTTGATGATGAATGGCAGTTTTTGACTAAGTTTTTGTATGTGGCAGTGTCTGGGCCAGCGCCGGAGGTGGTGACCCGGCGTCAAGGCAAGTGGAGGGATTCGGATCTTGCTGAGAAAAGCCAAGCTGTGGTGGATGTCGTGGTTTGTGGTGGAACTTTGGGTGTGTTTCTGGCCACGGCTCTTGCTCTTCGCGGCTTGAAGGTGGCCATTGTTGAAAGGGGTCCGCTTCGAGGGGTAAGTGCACGGCAATGGCATGTATGTCAAGGATTGAACTCTTGCAAAAGCCTTCTCATGTTTTTAAATATTTTTAAAGCTTCCTCATGTTTAAAATGCTTTTACATGTTTTTAAAGCTTTTGCTTTGTTGGTGTGGAATCGGATTACAGCGCGCGCAGGATTGGAATGTTTCGAGGAAGGAACTGCAGGAGCTTGTGAATGCGGGCGTCTTGACTCAGGATGAGGTTGAGAAAGTCATCTCCATTGAGTTTAATCCTGTAAGTGACTTGGTGATTATATGAAGCTCCCCTTCATTCCAACCTTTCTTTTGAAACTTACATTTAGAGGGTTTGAAATTATTAAGGATCTGATCTCATTATCAATAATGACCCTTGTTATCCACATGAACTCATCTCTTCCAGTACATTCGATTGGCCTTCATTTGGAAAAATGATATTGTTGCTCATGTTTGGATGGAAATGGGGTTGTCTACTTTAACCTACAATGGTATGCAACGTCACATTTGAAATTGCTTACGATATTCATGTATAGTGATAAATATTTTATCTCAACACATTTGGCTCCTGTATCGAAGATGATCTCTCCGTAGCACTATACCGATCTCCTAAAAGTCACATGCCTACGTATGTTATAATGCTTAGAGTGACGTACGTAGTATTCCTACCTTTCGTTCATGTGGGTTTTGACAGGTGTGGTTTTGTTTGTTTTCAGAGCCGCGTTGGTTTCGCGGGAGGTATGGAACTTTGGGTGAAGGACATTCTCAATCTCGGAGTGTCGTAAGTTTTCACTCATTGTTTGATAATTCTGATTTTAGTTTTATAATGGTGAGGTTTAATTTGCATGCATTGGAATTTTCAGAGTCTCTTGACATTTTCTACTTGTTTTGGGTAGTCCGGCCAAGCTGGTGGAGGTTTCCAAGAAGAGGTTTGAGAGCGTCGGTGGTGAGGTGCTGGAGTTCACAGGCTTGACGAAAGTGGACGTGTTTGATGATGCCGCTGTAAGTCTAAATGCCTTATCCTATTAGTGTATGTGACACGAATTACCGAATCAAGTCACGTTATTTGAAATTAATGCAGGTTGAAATACTACCGTATTGTACTAATATCCAAAAAAATAATCAGCTATACTACAAGAGGCTCTGTCCCTACAACATTGTCTCGCTTTTTGAGTAAGTTAGCTACTCAAACTTCCTCAGGATAGCTTCTGTCGGTACAGAGCCTCCTCCCCTTTGGTCCAGAGCTAACAAACTTTTGTTATTGACTCTAATTTTGCACCCGCACTAATAGGATACATCAGTGTAGCTCCATTAGTTTTTCTGATTTTTTCTGGTTTTAGATAAAAGGGCAGAGCTCATGTAGAAATGTCTAGAACATGGTTTTCATAGTACACCCGACCTGCAATGTGCAGGTTGTCTCTCTTGACAATGGCAAAGCGCTTGTTGGACGTCTCCTTTTGGATGTCATGGGCAATCAATCGCCCATTGTGCGCCAGATCCGGTGGGGGCAGCATCCGGATGGAGTTTGCCTGGTGGTAGGCGCCTGTGCTCGTGGCTTTGAGAGCAACACAACAAGTGATCTCATCTACACTCACACTGACGTGTCTCAAGTCGGAGCCTCCAAAACTCAATACTTTTGGGAGGTATGCTTGCAGTCCTGTCCATATCAAAGTCACGTTGCAATGCCTTCATTCAAGAGTGTGAGTTTCAAGGTAAAGGCTTGGATGTGATCCTTGAAGGAAGTCTTGTGAAACTCATTGGGGCATGTAAGCAGCAAGGGAAAGACTTGATTGTGAGCTTTGAATGAAGTCTTGAATCAAGAATGTGAGTCTTGAATGAAGTCTTGAAAATTATGCAGCGTTCTGTTTTTGTCTTGCAAGATATTCACAAGGTCCCAATTTTTCTGTGTGTAGGCTTTCCCTGCTGGATCCGGACCTAATGATCGCACTACATACATGTTTAGTTATTTGGACGCGACTCCTACTCGCCCCTCTCTTGAGAAGATGCTTGAGGATTATTGGGATCTCATGCCGGAGTATCAGGTTCTATTCTCAACTACTCCATCCTCAGGTTTTTCTGCAAAGGCATATGATAAAAAAATTCCGTTAATTAGGATGCTTTGGCTTCCGCTTTCTGGTCAGCATTGCGTTTCTTCCCGCCGTCTCTAGATACAAACTTTTTGCTAGTCAAGGTCTTTTCAAGTAGTGGATTAGCCCCTGAAGGACAAAGCGGGTTTCATGTTGTTTTTTAATCACTTTTGAGTGTGTGATATGTCAACTCTTTCTTATGCACTTTTTAAAATTTCTTGACAAATGTTCTTCACTGCTTGTGGTGATATAAGATTCGGCCCTGTCTGCATTACATTTATCACAATATACTCAATCAACGTGGGTCTTTTAAAACCATGAAATCCGTGTTCTTTAGGGGTCTGACTCATTGTAATAAACTGCATTTCCAAGAAGATTCTAATTTTTTGTCGTTGTTGACAGGGCGTTAAATTGGAGGATTTGGAAATGCTGAGAGTGCTTTTTGGTTGCTTTCCTACTTACCGAGCCAGGTTTGTTGCCACATGAACATTGTCATCCACATGCGTGTGGTTCAGTTCTCAGAACTAGGACTCATTGATGCTTAACTTCTAGCTCCCTGGCTATCGTGTTATGTTTGAAATTGCGAAGGACGACTCATGCAAAACGGTGAGGCATGGTGTTCTTGTCTTTGTGTGCAGTCCATTACCTTCAACGTTCGACCGGGTTCTGCAGGTACTTGGCTCGTGACGAGAAGCATGACTCACCTTAATCTGATTTATAGGAGCACAAGAATTTCCTAGTGGTATGATGTGATTGAATGAAAAATAGAAATTAAGCCGGCTATGGAGGGTTTTGCAGGTAGGGGACGCAAGTGGAATTCAGTCTCCTATTTCTTTCGGCGGATTTGGTGCCATCACTAGGCACCTCGGTCGCCTATCCAACGGTTTTAGATTTCTTCACATATTTCATTTCTTGTGTTTCAGTTCATTTCCTTTTCCCGTTGGCCATTCTTGCTGTGTGAAACTCTTTTCAGCTTTCTCTTTGAACTGGTTTTGCGACCACGATTGTTTAAATTTGTAAAAAACAATTTTATTGTGTTATGTCTAACAATGGTCTCCAAAATAAGCTGATATCTTTCGGTGTAGGAAAATTTGAATCGCATTTAGCATTTATTTTGAAGTCAAACGAATTGAAACATGTCTTGATTGATTTCATTCTGTTGAATTCATTCCAGAGGACTCCAATTTGAAGGTTTGTGAATGTGATGATCGTCATGTAGGGCTGCACGATGCTTTGCAAGGAGATTTACTGGACAAGAAAAGCCTAGCTTTGTTGAATCCATACCTGGTATCTTTACAGACTGTTCGCCTTTTTCTTTATTGAAAAAGCTTACGAGGGCTTGATAATTGTTATGCTCTTATAATTTTCATGTTCTTTCATGTTGTGATACATTCCAACGCATGCAGGCTAACAGAGGGCTTGTTTTTGTACCTGGGGCCAGCCCAATCTGAGCGGAGTCTGGATGTATCAACGAGCTATGTCGGTGCGGCTTGATATTGAGTCGCCCCCAGATTTTATCAACAATCTGCTCTCCCTCAACTTCCGGTGCATGGAGGTTGTTGCCAGTCTCCCAACTTTCTTTTCTATATTTGCGAATTGTAAGACACTTCATGTGAGCTGCTTTTATAATGCAAGGCATTAGCTAGCGCAAAGTTAAATTATGAGGTTGAAGCAGTGTGGGACCGCATTGTGTTGTTACATCTTCGCACACTATTTATTCGTGCGAGTTTTTCCATTCTAAATCCAAGCTAGAACTAACCATTTCATTTCTTTTTACAGAGACTGGGAGACCCAGTGGTCAGACCGTTCTTACAGGTCAGTTTTTTTCCTCTTGACCGGAGTCTTTATTTTTCTTCAGTCATGTTTTGTAGTGATAGAATCCAGAAGCGTACTTTTTGTGACCTTTCTGATTTGATTGTCCTTTTTGTGGGGAAATGCAGGATGTGATTCAATTTTGGCCTCAAGTACGGTTATTGACATTGATCACGCTGACTAAACCTCTCTTTATACTTCAAATATTTCGTCAGGTAACAACGTTCTCCTGTTCGCTGCAGACAGTGTAGATATGCTTCATTACAAGGGATTGTGAGTTTCATCTTATCTTGTGTATATGAGAATTTGGAGATTAGGTCAGGATTTTCTTTCTGGTTTTGATTGAATACGATGTTTATGATGATTTATCTTCATTGATACTGATGGATATGTTCACATAATATTCAAGTATGCGTTGATCATTTTCTGGGCTTTACTTCTCTGTAGGTGGGTCTCTTCCCCCTATTTGACTGGCTGCGCCACTTTACTGCCCTGGCGATTTATACAGCTCTTTGGTTGGTCGTGGCTCAAAACCTCAGGTTTGCAAATCCAGACATTGCAGTTTATTCACTAGTAGAAACGCCTCCTTGACATATTCTAAAAAATCTAGCAGTCATAGTATCATTTCAAGCAATATTTAATGTCAGTCAATCCTGCGAATTGTACGCAGTTTCTAACATAACAGCTGCCGATTGTAACTCGGTTATGTTTTCTAGAATACCTCAAGGGCAGGGTTCTCTTTGACTCAAGTTAATTCCATTAATGCAAGATACATTAATTGTTTTACTCCGTATATCGCATTTTTCTACTGAGAAATATTGATTCCCAAATTTTTTACGACTTCTAGATAAAGAAGATACTCCCCTGTTCTCCCAGTAGCCGCTAGACAATAAAAATAAAATGATTTCCAGTAGAAATATGCTATATAAAACGATTAGGATGCCTCGCAGCATCTGAATTAACTTTCCAGAAATTATGCTGTCCGTGGTAGAAAGTTCATAGGAACTCTACCCTCTATTCTGACCTAGCATGTACCTGTAGGAATTGGGCAGACAGTCTACCGAGAGAGAAGCAGTTCGTATGGAGACGACGTTTCGAAGCGTGGCAATATGGCTCTGGGCTAGACTACAACCACTGATGATTTTTAGAATGACCGGTCTTTGATAAATATGTCCATCCACCATCTACAATTACGTTGGATTATGGAAATATTAACACTTCCCCTCACAGACAGCAACCAAGACAAAACGATACATGATGAAGATGAAGATTTTCTTTTGAGGTCAGTCTTGTACAGTCTTAAGCCATTCGTGTTCTTTAAAGTTCTGTGGAAGTTCTTTAAAGTTCATCATCTGTCGGCACTGTAATTTATGGCTTTGTGGGGATTACGAAGTGACGAGGACCCCCTCAGGTTCTGTAGCAATTTGTGGTTTTAGTCGAGATTATCCCAGAATGGTGCGGTGTGCAGATGCAGCGATTGTTTTTTCACTCATTCCCAGTGAATCTGCAATCTTTTCAGTTTGAATTACGACAGTTTTGGAAACCGATATAGCAGTGTTGCGAAGGATTTCTTCATCCAAAACTGTTATACGTCGGGGTAGTTCCAAACTCTATAGCCTATTATTAGTACGGTACTAAACTACTGAGTCACTGGAAAAAAGAGAAGCTAGTAGAGCTTCGATTTCGGACTTATTTCTTGTCCTGAATGATCTTGTGATCGATCTTCAATAAAGTTGGACAATGAAACATAAGTGTCCAACATTTTTCTGGTGTTTTTGTGCACCGGCCATTTCCTAGACTGTCAGAAATGCACATGCTATGCGCATTTCCCTCTAGAGTGGAGTAAATCTCAGAATCTTACCATTTATGCAAAATTTCACGTTTTACTTGTTGGTTAGTCATCTTCAAAAGCAGGGGAAATTCTTCAGAACTCAATTTTTCAAAAATCGATTTTACCATCCAATCTTGACACCCATTAAGATAACTACACCTAATTTTCAACCTATTATTACAACCAGTGCATTCCAATTCTTGCTAAAATGTAAAAATTTCGGACATTTCATTGCAACAATGGGGCGCGTGTTTAAAGGAATTAACTTATAAAGGTACCAATATGTCATCCTTGTTGTCCTAAGATGGTTTCTGAGTAGCGTATGTAGTTTTTGAGAAACAAAAATGGGGAGGTGTTGATGCACCTGTACATCATCTGGTATAGCAGATTTTTCGTTTCTGTAATGACAAACTCACAAACTTGTCTAGCAGTGGATTTTCTCGGAGTCGATCATTGTCCTACTCTACATGGCCAGCTCAAGTTTTCACTAGTGCGTGTGCTAAATGGTGCTAAATTTGAGTGTTGATGCAATCCGCAATCAGTCTATAGAAAACAGTGAGGTTCGATTGGTAAGTTCCAACCGTGACTCACTTGAGTTGATACCACCAACGTCATTGCGCACCTGGTACTGTACTACTGTACATAGTCGCCCTGATACTCTTTCGAGCTACTCGAAAGAAATCATAAATCCTGACAGATCAAATCTATATGAACAGTTCCTTTACACATTAGAAAATGAACTTGTATTATATATAGATGAGCGTTCCGGACCTTCGAATCTCACAAGTAGAATTAATTCTTATCCAGCCACAATTCTGGAAGGTCACGCCAAGTTCTTCGATCAACTAGGCAAAGTTATGCATAAAAAGCCATCCTTTGTCACTGTGCCAAGGCTTCAATTCCGTCAAGTCCACAAACACCACAAACAACACCAAGATTGAAGCCATTTGAAGTATCGGTAACTGTCAAGAATTGAATATATCCTGGTAACAGCTAGCTGCCCTTCAAGTAAGTCCTCGATCAGTGTTTGAATGTTTACGATTCTGAGCAATTAACACATGCAGTTTAATTGTGACAGAGTTTAACTTACATGGGATGTGTTATGAAATTGAGTTTCGTACTAGATTAACTTTTATTTAGATTTACTTGACGTACTCACTCGTGAAGGTGATCGATCAGTACTAGCTGACTGACACTCGTCGATCGATATGATGCCACGCTGCTAGCTCTAGCTCGATCCGAATGGATCCTTTCAATTAATTTTTGTATGGAATGTAATTACTTTTGCTGATATATAATTGCAGGTGCAATGTATGCAAGCTTTTCAACACAACTTTAGATCAGTGTGTCGATCGGTCAAGACCTTGCAGTACCTGCTGAGTTCATATATCATTCTAGAGTAATAAGTCTCAGTCTTCCACTCTTCTGGTTGTGCTACTATACGTATACTGCGTGGATACATACATACATACATACATACGGTTGTTTTGAATTCGTATCTATCTATCAATGGTTCGATCTGCTTTAGATGTAATTGAGAATTTGATAAAGGACGTGTTAGTTGAGTAACAAGTTCATACTTTAACGAGGCAGGCAGTGGGTTCAACCGGACATTAATTAATTGCTCGGCTATGGTATCTGAGTGTTTGTAACATGCAAGAGCTTTTAGTTGTTGATCATATATACATACTGTTAGTTAAGTAATTAAATCTAATAGATCTCTAATATTAGATCTCTAATATACCTTACCAAATATTTCCTTTAGTTGCTCAAAGTATGGACAACAATTTGTATTGGTTTTGGAGATGTATCCAGAGTGATGATGGCAATTTTGGAATAGTCAGGTGCATTTGGGAGTGAATTTTTTGAGGGTGTCCACCTTGATTAGGTATTTTAAAGTTTGAAGCCTTTTAACCTTTTTGTGGAAGACATTTGTAATAGAAAGTGTTCTTTTTCACAATTAGGCTTGACTACAATGTTGGATGATTCTAATAAGGAAGAAAACAAATATATTCCATCAAATAATACTTTGTAGCTCACAAGAGGAGTGTTTGCATTGCTTTACTTCCTTAGAGCTCCAACATCCCAATTTTGGACAACAAGTAGAGAGGTTCCAAGGGGCTTTCATTAGGAGGAAATTTAATCCCCAAAATAGACATTATATTATTCAAAAGTTTGGATGGGAAAGAACCTTTTCAATTCACTAATTGAATCAAGAATTGCATGATGAGCTCAAAATTTTGTCATGATTTTCCAATCCATCTCTACGATCTCATAAATGATAAATTCCACACCTCCAACAAGTATCTACATGCCAAGGGGCCACTTTAAATCTTTAATCAACCTTTAGTGTTCCATTAGAAGATATTTTGGGCCAGGGGAAGGCCGTTTCAGGCCTATTTCCTTGGTTGTGAACCAAACATACGTAGTCAAAACAAAAAATAATTGAGAAATAATTTTAAAAACATTTTCATATTAAAAATAAAAACAATAAATTATAATTATAAAAATGATTAAATATTAAAATCTGATGTGGGCGAAGTTCGGCTACATTAGATTGCACATGTGGCCATTAGAAAAATTCTCAGCCCTCTAGAGGGCCGCTCCATAGTGACCAAATCAGTCTATTAATCAAGTAAGAATTAGTAGGGGCATATAGCCGCTAGTGACCAAATCAGTCTATTAATCACGTAAGAATTAGTCGGGGCATTTAGCCGCAGTGCATTGTTAGAGTGGGTGAATATCACCAAAGACGTCAAAACTCCAATAATGAACATACGAGGTGATTAATTGAAAAATTAAGCAAATTCAATGAAATTAAACAAAATGAAATGAATTTTCAATCTAGTCACCAAGAAAATTAGAAAACTCTTACATTTTCCAACTACCTTTTAAAGTCACTTAATTTAGGATGTTTAATGATGAGAAGAGAATATCTTTATGTACACATGGGGTGGTAGGAGGTAGAACAACCCATGTGGGATATGTAGTTTAGAATTTGTAGTTTTTCAATTAAGTTTAAAATAGGAATTGTGTTAAAACTAGAATTTCAGACTTCATTTAGGCATAGTAGAATAATTTTTATCAAAAACCTTTGAACTAAATAAAGTTGGTGAATCAAGATAGTTTTCATGTACAAAAATCCGTTTGAAGTTTAGAGACTCCAATAAAAAGTTATGGACAAAATTTGGAGAAGGTTTTTGAAAATGTCAAAGAAAATCTCCCTTTCAACCCCTTATAGAATTTTGTCCATAACTTTTTATTGGAGGCTCCAAACATCAAATGGATTTTTATACATGAAAACTAGTTTGATTTTTCAACTTTGTTTAGTTCAACGGTTTTTGAAAAAAATCATTTTACTATGCCTAAATGAGGTGTGAAATTCTAATTTTAACACAATTCCTACTTTAAACTTAACTATGAGCGGTTGAGAAACTACAAATTCTAAACTACATATCCCACATGGGTTGTTCTACCTCCTACCAACCCATGTGTACATAAAGATATTTTCTTCTCATCATCAAACACCCTAAATTAATTGGCTTTAGAAATTGGTTGGAAAACATCAGAGTTTTCTTAATTTCTTTTGGCAACTAGCTTGAAAATTCGCTTCATTTTGCTTCATTTCATTGAATTTGCTTAATTACAATACTTGAACCTTGATTATTGAACTACACTAAATAGTGAAATTAGGTTGCCCCACACTAATTTCTCGACATTCTACACTATATAAATATGTATTGTTTTTTTACAAGAATTTACTACTTTTTTGAATTAAAAATTTATGCATGTGGGACTTATGAACCTCTATGTGTACAAACAGAAAAAATAGTAGACATATTTGTTGATTGGTTGGCTTGTAAAGTGATTTTCTTGAAGTAAGGCAACCTAATTGTTAAGGCAACCTAATTTCACTATTTAGTGTACTTATACTTGAATTTTGAACCACTGACAATCGTTGGACACTGAAGTTAAATGTAATCTTGGGGTCCTTTCAGTTGCTTCAGAGCGGCCCTCCGGAGGGCTGAGAATTTCTCTAATGGGTTGAGTTCACAGAGTTAGGGAACTCAGGGAACTTGTGGCCACCTACACCAACTGAATTTTCTCTAATGCTATGATGATGATGATAACACCTTCATACTCACCTCAATTAATACTAAAAGTAGTGAGAAGACTCAAAGCCTCTTAATAGGTTCAATTTCCTCCTAATATTTGACCACAAAAGTTCTCATTCAACCAAACCAATGTTTGATTTTTTTTAATGCTTTTTGTGTAATGAATTTAATGAAATTGAGTTAACTTCACTCTTTTTTTCAAATTGTTGTTTGCCACCTACAAATTATTAAGTATATAGAGTTAGAGTTTACGTTTGAAAAGAGGTATCTAAGGATAGAACTCAAATTGTTTAAATGTAACACATATAGAATACATACCAACACTCAGCTTTGGAAGCAACAACTTCCAAATAGTAAACATTATGAGTGAAATGAGGCATAAAGAAGGCCTTGAAACTAGAATAGTGGTGACATTTTTTTAGTAATTTAATAATCTCAATCCATACTAGCCGAAATTTGATGAGCTACAACTATCCTTTCTTGATTTTTTCTTTGTTTTTTTAGTGCAATAGTGACATCATTGTTGATCTTGACTTTGAAAACTTTTTTAAGACCCATTTTTCTTATAATGTTAGCTAAACTCATGCAGCTAAACTGCCACCTAGACATTTCAATAAATTTGACTACCAATATATTGGGGTCAGAAAATAATTTTCAATTAAATGCTATAATATAAAGGAGAGAAATCATTTTTTTTCAAAAAGAAATTGATGGTAAAAAAGAACTGATATTCTAAAAGAACATTCATAAGAAACAACATTTGCCTAATTATGTATTTTGTAAAAAATATTCAATTTTGCACAATGATTGTTCATTGAGCTTTGATGCTAAAGGACCCCTAACTTCATATCTTAGTATGATATCTAGCATTTACTTGCAATAGTGGAGGCTAACTCCAATTTTTCATTTTGGAAAATATAGGAAATTATATTTTACAATCAAGTGAATAAATTTAGCAAATTTAAATTCATATTTGGATCGTACAAGAACCTAGGTTTATTTTTGGTAGCTTTTGTTAGAAACTACCATTTTCTAGCATATTGATAAAAAAAATGACAAATAGTGATGTTTGATCCTAACTTTACATTCATTCAAAATCATGATTTATAAAACCAACCTTTTTTCATAACCAATTTGACAAAATTGAAGTAAGTAATATATTTGTACAATTTTTTAAGCAACACATAATAATATTATGTGAAAATAAGAAATTTTAACAAAAATTCATATGTAAGAAAAAGATAAATTGTAAAAAATTAGTGAGGTGCGGGTGTAAATCAAGATAATGAACCCAATGTGATTTGAATACAATAGAATTCATAATATCTTCATGCACCTTTACAAAGCTAACATATGATAAATTCGAGCATCCACCAAAGTGCAAGAAAAATTTGGCAACATTGACTTCTAATCTAATGATAGAATGTTGTTGGATCATTTCTTCATGAGGGTGATAGAATGTTGTTGTTTGGTATTGTTGTTTCTTTGTGAACATAGAGTGTCGACATGGTTGCCTATGGGACGTATTTATTTTAATTAGGGCTTTTCTCAACCCTAACGATATCCATCGTGCCAATAGTTTTTTTTATTAGTATTCTGGTTTTGTCAATTGTGTTGAGTTTACCAATCACAATATACTCTAAAGGCATTTTAGAAAGGTTTATATAGGCACACATCTAATGGTTGTAAATGCATTAGTCGTGTGGGAAGGTAGGATAACCATATCTAAGCCCATCTTTTGAGCCCTCAAAACCACATCCAATGTGATATGGGAGTTGTGGCCATCTAGGATTAGAAGATATAACACATATGAGGTGATATTCCTCCTCTCTTTTCTACACATGTCTTGAAATGTGCTAACCAAGTGTAAAATATAGTAGTAGTCATCCATGCTTTGGGTTGTATTGCCATCCCAATTTTCAATGTAATTCTCCTGAAATCATTTACCTTTGAAGATATAGAAAATAACAATGTATGCTCTTTACATTTTTGTATCTGCAACAACTTTGATTCCTCCTTTCCTCTCAGCTTAGCAATCTATTTCATCTCAATTCCAAATGTGACTTGGAAGATAATGATGTAAATTGGTAAATGTCTTCAAATTCTCATAAAAAGTTGCCACATTCTTTGGACACAATCTTCTTGCTCATATTACTTCAAGTCTTTGTGACACTCTTAAGGAGAAATCTAAATGCTTTTTCTTGAACCATCTAATCCATCAACTGTATGCCTTTCTCATCCCACGGTATAGAATAGTTTTTAGTGATTTTTCCAACTTTCATGCATAGGTTTAACATACTAGGGCAATTGCAAGAAACACCTGCCGATTTTCGTTCAAAACGGCAATTTCACTCCTGTTCGTGGATTTTGGAATTATTTTATTTTATTTTATTTTTAAATATGGATAATGTGTAAAGCATTAAAAAAATGATATGTGCAAAAATTCAGACCTAAATTTTTTTATCTCTAAGAGTTATGCACGGTCAAAGAGGGTTGAAAAATGGAAGAAAATAGACAGTTTGGAATTTAATTCTTAAAAAATAGTAAAAAAATTCAAAAAATTCTCAAAAAAAAAGCAGTTTTTCCTAACTTATAGATACTCCTTTTCACCAATTTTCACTATTGGAAAAATAAAATTGTGTTCTCTACACTTGCGTAAAGGTAGTGCTCTTTGAGCACATGTGGAGGGTGGAAAATTTACTATTTTTAGAAAAAAAACTTGTGAGATTGTGTAACTTTAGTATAAGTCCTTGTATACCAATTTTGAACTTCAAATTCTTATTTTTGGATCAAAAATAGTACTACAAACCCCCAAAATGGCCAAGGTAGACATCCAATCGGGGGCAGTTTAAAAATAGTAAAATAATTTTAAAAAAACCCAAAAAATTACTCAACATTTAAAACTACCACATGTACCTTCATTTCAAGTTTCATAGAAGATGGACACACGATGAAAAAGTTATGAGCAAAAAACCACCTGTCTAAGGTTAAGGGGACAAAAAATAGGACAAGTGTTTCTTGCAATCACCCACTAATGGGGTGCCCTAAGTCAATCAATTTAAAGCACCACATAAACAAATTGTCATCTTCTTCCTTTGATATAATGGTTGAAGCTCCGTGCTTACAGCTTTGAATTAAACCATATATGTGGTCTTGAAGAGATCTATGAGGTATTCCAAAAACTCTTGATGTTGTCTTGATCTTCATACCATTGTCTATTGTTTAAAGAGTTGCATGTAAAGGTTCATTAGTCCATGCCCTATTCTTCTTTACTTTTGTATATTATTTCTTAAATGTCCTCCTTTCTTTTGGAAAATGTCATGGTTGATGTCTTGCTCTTTGAAAAACTCCCTCTTCATCTACCATGTTTATAGTTGAAAAACACTCACAACCAAAAGAAATATCCACCCTATAAAAACTTTAAATACTCACAAGAAAATGAAACTCCTACTACTATGTTTCTATTGAAATAAAGTTGAATAATTAGGTGCAAGAACTATAATTGTCACTAATGTAGAGCATTTATAGCACATGTCATTGAATTCCCATACTTATTATGAAAAAGTTTTAGTTAGAACATGCTTCAAGAAGCTAAAAAGTAATTTGGGGTATTTGAGAGTAGTAATTAAAAAGAAAAAAGAGCTAATAGAAATACACTATACGGTATGCCATATTTTTGAAAACAAGTCCCACATATATAATTAGGAAATCACTAGGTATAACTTGAACTATTAACCCCTAAATGCTCAATCTGCATTTTTTGGCAACATAGCAATTTTAGGCAACTCACTTTAAATGGAGTTTTTATTTTTTTTTCCGGGGAGGACACTCTCCACATTCTTGCAATCCACGTGCGGCAGAAAAAGTAATACATGTAATACATCGGTAAATTTAATTTTTTTTCAAAAAAAAAATTATGGATAGATTTTACTACTTTAAAAGTTTATGTTTTGAATTATTATTCTTTCACACCTCTATATTATATAAGAAAAAAAAATGAAAAAAATGAAAAAAAATTCTATAAAATAGCTTTCTATTGAAAGTATATTTTGGTTGAATATTGATGCAATAGTCATCTTCATGTGAGCTCTATAAATATTTTAGTTGGAGAACATGCCATTTTAGTTCATTTTTCAACCCTTTTTAGACAATATATCTTATGTTATTTGGAATTGGAATTTTTGTCAATAGAAACCTTTAGTCATTGTTAAACAAAGCTCAAAATTTTAGGATGAAATTATAGTTTATTCAAAAGTAAATAGGGGGTCAAAAATTCACTTTGCCACACATGGGTATCCCAAATGTAGTGAGAGTGTGCCCAAAGAGTAGTTTTAAGGCCTAACAATTTCATAACTTTTGACTACGTGGTTAATATAAAGTCATTCTATGATATGTAGTTTTCATTGCTCATCGGGTAGCTTAGGCAGCCAAAAAACTTCTTTGAAGATCACTTTTTTTAAGAAATAAGAATTTGAAATTGGTTCTCTAGATTTATATATATATGTGGAAAACTATTTATCTATTGTGTTTTTTTTAATGAAATAAGAGTTATGCGGAGTTTTACTTTGGAAGAGTTTTTGGGTAGTTATAGAAACTCTACTCTGAGACAAACTTTGAAGTTAATTCTAGAAAAAAATAAGAAAATGAGGTGTAGATTGTTTATTACAACATTACAACCATTGGAATTAGCATTTTTCACTTTCATAAATAAATTGTTAACAATTTAGTATTTTGAATCATTCTCTACTTCTTTCTACTTATTATTTTTTCCCTATATTGTACAATTCCAAATGAGCTGAAAATTTTCAAGCATGAAACCAACTTGCTTTGAAGAAGGAATCCAAAAAGTAACCACCATTTTTAAAAAAAAATCATACAAATGTGAGCTTGTGAAGTGCAGCTACCCATTTTCTTGCAAGGCCAAAAAAAGGATTTTTATCACTTCAAATGCTAATATCTTGCAAATGAATACATGGCAGAAATTTCTGAAATTTTTCAAACCATTGTACTATGAGATCCTACGGTTACAAGTATCTAAAAATGATTTTTTTTTCTAAAATTTGGTATTTGTCCTAGAAATGGCAGTTTTGGAGCAGTTTTGGTGAAAACATAGTCCAAATCATTTATAGGGGTTAACGCAACAATGTGCATATACCTCTAACAAAACAAAGTGAATGAAAAACATTCATTCTTCAATATGAATAAGACATGCTTGACCACTCATAAGCCACTTTGGAGCCCCCCCAACTTTACAAGGCTAAAAGAGTCTCGGAGTTGAGTCCCTTCTGTTCAATTCTACAGCAACAACACGTCATTTATTAACCAAACACTCGAGAAAAACAGTCCACAAGGCTCTCCATAAGGAAATGAAAATGGACTCAACTGGCACCTTAGCTGTACCAAGTAGCATTGAATCGAAATTGTGTACACCGCAAATTAAAACATCACTGAATAGAGAAGTTGGCTATTACTAGTTCACCACTTATGAGATTCTACCCCTAAAAGTCCTAGCAGATATCAGCTCAAAGCCACTTTCGTCTTTGAACATGACAAGTCGTCAAGAGACGCCAGTAAATGAGGCAGAAGATTGATACCTCGTCATCCCCGTGGCCTGGCAGTTTGCCAGAGATATTAAATTTCAATTCTGCAGCAAAGATAGTCCTGGATTCCACTGTCCAGATCCAAGTCCATCCTAGACAGATAAGGAAGGGAGAAATATTACATAAAATTCAATACCAAACCAAGGGACCTCCCTTTTCTCCCAGAAAATCAAGACCCCGCCAGGAAAAATCATTTTGGGCCCAACCCGCAACAGTAAGTGAGACGGCGCCTCTTATAGAATGTCTTGTATCTGACAACTTCTCGTCCAAAACCAAGCTCCATGCCATGAACCATCAGATTTGTATCGCTTAATTGAAAGTGAGCCTTTCACAACGCCAAGAACAAAACCAAATGTCGCACGTAACTGGTACCGCTGTTGGAGCGCTCCCTCAATGTCTTCACCACTTATCAGCTCACTTCCTGAAACACAGGATGTATAATTTCCATTCTCAGGAGCACTAATCACCTGCTTTCTCTGCTTTCTTGGCATCCTTCATTCTCCGAACAATCTCATGAGCTGTATTGAAAACTCCATTGGTGGCCTTGTTGCATACAAAACAAAGTTTGTTTCTCGAGTGATGCTGCACAACCCCCAAAACCACAAGTATTATTTTTCTTGCAACGAGATATTGAACCATCCAGCTTCTGCAAATTTCAATCTAAGACGTCATCTATTGAATCACCACTGACAACATCTGATAGGAGAATCAGGAAATTAAAAAGAAGACAAACCTTCAGAGCACAATGTTCGCAAAAATAGTGCTTGCATTGGGTGACTACAGGATCAGTGAAGGGCTCCCGACAAATAAAGCAAGCAAACGGAAGTGCATCTTCATCGTCACTGTCAACCCCAGCTCCTTCGCCCTCTTCCGTATCGGCTTCTCCTCGAGCAAGTCGCTGTTTCCTAACTTTTTCTTCTTGGTCCCACTGTCTCTCCATTTGCCACCCTGTCACAACAATCAAAATTATAGCTTATTACACCTCCCGAAGTAAGTCAAAACTAACCTAATTACATGATAAAATCACAGATTACCGTATTTGAAATCAAAATCATCTACAATCAAACATCATTAATCTTACAACCTGGGGTGGGCTTCCAATTTTTCCACTACTACATAGTCTGAATGAGTGACAACTGTGCAACAGTCAATGATAATGTTGCAAGTGAGCAGGATATTCTAGAAGGTCATATTAGATAATGTCATAAAGAGGTTTACGTGTGTACAGGTATGTAAACCCTAAACCACAAAATCCACCGATATGGGACAGACAGACCAAAAGCACTACACAGGAAAACCCTAAACCACAAATCAACTAATACGAAACAGACACAAACCAAAGCGCTACTACATAGGCAAGCCCTACAACAAGCACTTCTGCAGCAATCAAAGCCAAAGTAAGCTACCTAAACCACGAATCGCAAGAACAACATCAAAAGTCCATTACTACCAAAATCGACCAAGCAACAACCACTCACCAGATTTATAATCTCCGCGATCATGCATAAACTTGCACGAATCTCCATACCCGCAATACCCCGTCTCCTTGTAATCCTTGCAAATATCCGGCTGATAATCAAACCTCACTGTCATTCGAATATGTGCTGAAGCTCGTAACGGCCCATGCGCTCCCCCTGCCTTTTCCCTGGAAATCGTATGCTCCTGTCGAAACCCCGCCTTATGATCCACATAACCATTGATCCCCTTATACACTTTAGGGTTTGCACTACTCGACTCTCCCCCGCCACTCGACTTAATCGCCTCACTCGCTTGCTTCAACACCCTCTCTCGAATGGCCCGATTGTCCCTGTCGAACGCCGTCTCAATCTCGGAAACAGCCGTGGCGCGGCTATCGTCTTGTGTCTGTACCTGGCGAGTGGACTCATATACAAATACATCCCGTTGCTTGGATTCGGGATCCTCGAGGGGAGTTCTCTCTTGTTTTGTCCCAGAACTAAAACCTAGCCGACCGTCAGCCTTCCGAGCAATCTTGTTGCGATTGTTTGTTGAAACAGCGGATTTGTTGTTGTCGTCGTCTTCGTCTGCCGCCGCGTCGGCTTCGTCGGCTGTGGGACGCTTGCGAATGTTTTTGTTGCGGGAAGGCTTCTTGAAAAAACCTAAACCCTCAGAAGGCTCCATTGGAATCGAAATTGCGTTCTACTGCACCAAAAATTGAGCCGAAATTTAAGAAGGGAACATGAGGTTTGTAACTGCGATTGTACTAAGATGAAGCGTAGAGAGAATTCGCAATCGCGGGATATAAAGGCTGATGGAATTGGAAAGCGAGATGATGGTGCGGGTGTGAGTCGGTGAGGAAGGTGCGCGTTGAAGAGGAATGAGCTGGGGAAGTACCGTCCGGCTGTTGGATGGATGGGGAACGTGACTCGCACGACGAACGATTTTTCATCCATATTCATCCAAGAATGGGACTTTAATAATGAAATTTAGTGAAATTCAGTGTTTTGTGTCACCTACATTGTTACATTGGAGACCCTATTTGCACTACAATTCCTAAGCCACCCTATTTGTCTCATTGTATTTTGAACTTTCAAATGTCCTTCACTAATACATAATGACCATTAAGTGGCTCAAATAGGGTCTCTGAATTAATTACTTTAATTTTTATTTTAATTGACAATTAGTATTAATGTTCATTATGAATCTAGTATAAATTGACTTATCGTAGTTTCAATTTAGTTTTTGGTAAACATGTAATTGATAATTAATGCACTTATTGACATTTAGTATTGGTAACATTAGTAGCATTGTTGACATTTGATATTAGAATTTCTAATTAGTGTGCAAACACTCAATTTCATTATTAATGTAGTGCTTGATTATTGACTCATGCAAAGGACAACAACCAATACAAATATAGGAGTAAAATGAAAGTAAAAGTACAAATATAAGCCTCCACAAGCCAACATAAAAGATATATAAAGATTTTCTTAGGAGTAAATGAAATAAACATTTTATAAATCTTATTAACCTCTACATGTTTGAATTAAAAATAGATAAGTTTTAAGAAAAAAATCATAACGAGTAATTGTAATTCCTTTAAAATATCAATATCATAAATTCTTTCAAAGTTTTTTTTTTCTTTCCATTGCTATATTAAATAATTTTTCTTGCATCTACTATAATGAATATTAATTGAATGAAGTGCATTTCAATCAAACTCGGTTAATAGTTACAAAGATATAGAATGAAATTGACTAATAGATAATTTTTTTAATACTCCCTTTTTCTAATATTAGTTAGTAATGAATAATTTATACTTTTGGGTTGAAAATAGTTGTAAATGTCACTTTTAATTAGGACATTACTCAATGTCATATCATATTATCAATAATAGATATTAGTATCCCATCTAACCAATCACCACATTAGCACATCCATTAATGCACTAGAAATTGAGCCACCCTAATAAATATCAAATCATACTCAAAGCAACATAGTGATACTACTACTTTGATCAATAAGCTTGATGTAATTGAGAAGAATATTGCAAGTCTTCATTGTCAATTTGAATTTCATTAGCTCACTTTGATTCAACACTTCTACTAAATTCATTCTACAGGAAAAAAAAAAGATTGTCATAAAAAATAGAAACAATGAGGTATAAATTAAAAATAAATAGAAAATCTTGAACTAGAAAAATCTAAAAATTAGCCATTTGTGAGGACTTGATAGTGACCAAATTTCACTAAAAAAATGAAGTTGACACCATCTTCAATGTTCAGGAGTACTCATGCAAGGGAGCCCTATTTACATGAACTTAGAGGACATAAAATAAAATATTTTTTTTAGGTGTCCCTTCATAGGCATATCTCCACCTAGTTTGAGAATAAACCACCAAAATTTCAATTCTACATCATTCAATTTGGGTACTCCAAACGTAGTGAAAACCCCTAAATCTCAAAATGTGAAAAATTAACAAAATTGACTTTTAAATATATAATGATTTTTTTTTAAATTTCTAAAAAATAAGGGATCTGATTACCATCAAGTTAGACATCTCTAATACAAATTTCCTATTCATTGAATTTGTGCATCAAAAATTATAGTGAATGATCTCTAGTCAACTATTAGAATATCTTTACAACAATTAGTTTAAAATTATCTACCTTGGATATTGGTTACTTATATACAAGTGGTGTATACCTTGTACTTGAATAAAAGCTATTTGTTAATTCCAATACATTAGTTATATATTTCTTAATCCTAAAACATAATCTTTAGCCATGTTTGATCATATTCAAAACATTCATCATTCACCCAATAGATGGTTGAAAATTTAATAATTCAATGTCTTACTAGTTGAATGTAAACTAAAGTTGACTAAAAATAATTATCCATTTGCTCAAAATAATATAAAAAAATTGTTCAAAATATATATGAAAAAATTGTTCAAAATAATATTAAACCTATTCTAAAACTTTAAATTTGTCCAATTAGTAACAATGCAATATTAGTGGCTACAAATCATTATTATAGGAGAAAATTTGTACAACCAAATAATATATCAACATGCACTAATTTAAATATACATGTATAAAAAATAGTGTGAATTTGTGTCACATACAATATGTCAAATCAATATACCTATAATATAGCTATGTTTTTAAAGAAAAGTGAGTTACAAAAATATATGGGGACAAGCGCATGGGAGAAAACAAAGGTTAGTTCAACTAAATTTCTAAATAACCATGTGGATTTTGAAAGTTTAGGATTAAAACAATCAAACTTTCAAGAATTATTTTCGCATAAATAGAGGCAATAACCAAAATAGGTACTTGAAAAACCAATTGAATATGGGAATTGAAGGATAATGCCAGTAAAGCTCAAATTCCCATCATACTAATGTGCACTATTACCTAATTTGCCACGCAGAAAAAATTAGTGAATCCAATTAACTCTAAATATGTATATGTGCAACGACCAAAGGGACGACAACGAAATTCACCTTACAAGGACAGAGATGAAGCGAGGTAAATTGTGAGGAACTCACTGCAGGGACGTTTTCTTAGTTCTCACCCTCGGATCATTCTCAATTTCATCCCTACAGTACAACATCGCAGCCACCCTGCTTCAAAAGTAGTGCGAAGTAAAGACAAAAGCACAACCAACCTGATAAAAGTCGGAAGTTATGCAACGAAGTCTTGAAATTGAACCTGCTACGTACAACAGAACTTCATCTCTATTAGGGATCATGCAACAGACTGATGAAATTCCAACTTTATTTATTACAAATCCTCCAGTAGTTTCTTAGCCATGATAATTTGTTGAGTGGGAGATAAAAACTCAGAGTTCTGAATCGCATTGGAAACAGTGATGGTGGTGGCTACTTTTGGCGCATTCACCTGGACAATGATAACGTCATAAAACCAAAAGTTAACATGAGGACAGTGGACTAAACTCGGTCGTCACAACGCAACAAAATTGGACCGCATGAGAAACCAAAGAGGAAATCTCAATCAATCAATTAAAGATTCACAAGACAAACTAAAAAGTAGAGTGGACTGAAGCTGGCATCACAAAATCCCTTCCCTAGTTATTATCAATGGTTTCAGTATTGCTTCAAAATATCGACGGATTAGTCCTGAACTGGCGTTGTTTCAGTTCCATTTCAGTGTTTTTTCAGAGTCTTCTAGGGCTTTTTCAGATCCTTGAACTTTAAACAAACTAAAAAGGCTCTAAAAAAAAAACACTAAAATTGCAAGTACACCTTGTCATTTCAGTATTAAATCACCAACTAATGGAAGCAGCACTGAAACTATTGATAATCCGTGGGACGGACTACTGTGAAGTGTGTGAAACTAAGCTCCAAAATACGTTTTCCTAGCAGCAACAAGGAAATCGTTACAAATTTTCATGACTAGAGCAAAGACACAAGGGGAATGTAAATACCCAAACACGGCCGTTCAAGCCTACAGCAATCTCAAATGATATGTTCTTGCCTAACACTTCCAAGACTGGAGGTGACGGCTTACTCAGCAATCTGACACCATTAGACCACATCAAATTTTAAGTTTGATTTCTTGAACTTTGAGGGAAGATATCTGCAATGCACAAGCAATCTCACAGCGCAAACTTGGGCAGATCAAATAAACCTTTACAGGATATGATAAACAATTTATCACCAACATGACAAATAGAGGTCTTACCCACGTGCCAATCCCGTGCTGCAATCAAAAATGTAACCTCCCTTCAAAGGCCCAAAGCCAGCAGATTTGCCAGAGGCTGCAACAGACAATTAGAACTGAAGGTAAGTAAAATGCTACCGGCCAGCAATCTTTAAAGTTGTGTGCGAACAGTCTTCCATTGTAGTGGTTCGCTGTTGCAACAATCCACAGTATTAACAGTTCTGACCAAGTCATCTTTGCAGCAGGAAGCAAGCCCCGCAGAACAAAATAAATCTATAGCTGTTTCAGCCCTCACATCTTCCTAGATTCAAATGTCTGCGTCTGCAGTTCAGATATAAATGAAATGAGCTTGAAGAAGAAAAATGAAAAAAACTTGAAGTTTGACCAGGCCAATATCAACTTCACAATTAGCCTCACCATCAGTACAAGAAAGTTCTGGATCACTGTCTCTATGAGCATTCACAACGCGTGCATAAACAGCTGCTCCAACCTGCGCTCAACCAGCCAGAGACGGAAACACATTGAGAGAAGCTACGTTTCATTTCTACAGAATTATTAGCTCATCAATGATTCAAACATCTAAGGAAACGTGAGATTTAAGACATTAAATTTACAAAAAAAACTTGGAAGCAAAAGCAATTCCAGCACTTAAGGTACAAGCCAGCCCTCCAAAGTTTACGTTGACATGCCTGAAGATTAGGAATGTTCCGCCGAGTGGCACCCTCAAAGGCCAAAATGGGAAGTGATGCAAATGCAGGACCGCCTATGTCTAGTATAAACATCTGCGCAAGGGCAAAGAATACATTAAAGTAGTAACTTCGGTAATACCAGGTCAGTTCCAATCTACTAACTGAATTTATAATCAGCATATAAAACTCCATTTTCTTTCCTGACAGCAGTAGTAGCAATTCGATTCAATAGGACATAGAAGTGAAACAGAAAAACTGCAGGACCACTGGAACTTACCTCAGAACGCCGATCCACCATGATTCCTACTACTGTGTCCTCCACGTTAGGTATATACTGCAAATGTCAATCATATTATTAGATAATAACCTATCTGGCAGTAGAGAAGAGTTTCCAAAGCCCTAGATTATTTATTACTGGCTATGAAGTCAACATGTGCAAATCCATATCTAGTGCATCACTAAATTCCAGAGCACGAACCCGTTTCTGAGAGCCTTCTACCCAGTATTTGTTGCTTTGCTTTTGAAATCGTAGCCTGCCCACCTTTGTTGCCAATATACTGTCACCATCCTGACATACATACCCAACAGAGGATATTCCTCAACAGAAAAACGCAAGATTGTTGCACAAGCATTTCAAATGATAAAAACACGAGAGGGATGGTCATATTCACTCTCTATTTCGGAAAAACAAAATAACTAATCACTGATGTGATTGATTACCTGCCGCAACCCGCTTCCAACTCGCAATACCTTGTCGACACTGCTGATATCCAGCACTATATCACCTGGAGCCTGTTCACAAAAGTATGTAAAGGCTAAGGCACGTTCTTACCGGAAAACCTGATCGACAAAGAGTTAAACCCTAAAACCCCAATATGTCGTATGCTCATCAGGTGAAGGCTGAGGTACCACAAAAACATAAATGCGACACCCTAAAACCTTGCACAAAGAATACATATTGTTTTTTAGAACGTACACCCTCTTGCCATCAGAACTCGAGTCAGCTTAAGACCATCTAACAAAAAAAATTTGAATCATTATAAAGGGTCGCTTTTAAAGTGTCTTTACCTTACATGATCAATCTACAAACATTCATTTATTTCCACCACGACATTAAACCACACATAATGATCTCCAAATGGCACAATAATTCAGAATGACAAAAACGCAGGAAAATCTAACCAACACTTTGGAGACGAACGGTGAGACACCGCTGGGGCCAACTGCAGCAACAGGGGCAATTTCACCATCTTCAGTTCCCTCGACCTTCATCCTTTAAGCTGCAAATTCTCTAGGAAACAGAAACTCAGACAAGCGTGCAAATACGAATAATGTTGTTCCACTTCCGCGCCCGCGAAACACCCTGTACAAAGAATTAGAAACAATCAACGACCTAAAACCCCTCACCTAAACATAAGCATGCAAAGTTGGAAGACACTATACCAATTTTAGGTCATATTGGTGATCCTTAAAAAGAAACCGTACGTCATGATTCTGGAATATTGGGAATCTCTTCCTCTACCTCAGCTAGACTGATTTATCCTGTAAGTGCGAGTGACACTAATATACCAAAGTCCCAGTCTTTTAAGGCTGATATATTACAGTATAGTACTAATTTCCCCAAAATTTGGTAGAGACAATAATTCGCAGGTTTAGCTAATTTTGCACCCTCACTAATACGATAAATCAATGGAGTGAACATGTCAATCCTGAACTCATTCCAAACTCACACTAGGGAGGGGGAGTCACAGTTACTCACCGCAAACATTCCTTCACTCTCAATGTATTTGTTTTTTCAAACATCCACATAGATCATGAAGCCATTGATTCTCAAACCCTAAAAATTCATCGAGAATGACGAAACAGTTGAGCAAGAAGTAACTCCCGTAGTATTGGTTTCCTTTTCCACACTCATGTACAAATTCCAAGTAAGTTGATTCCAGTGCATAACACATCTCAGACCATACAAAACCAAGGGAAGAAATCAAAGAAACAAACTGAGATCAATGTCGAATTGCAAAAGGCACCGCAAGTTCAATGCATTGCCGGCGGAGTTCATAATTCACTAGAGCACAACCTGCGAAACCCTAAACGCCAACTAAACCAGTATAATATTCCTGCACGTACCGTGAAATAGGCTCAAGTCCGAGATGCCTAAGAGGTAACACATGCAATGATCTGCAGCAGCAAAATCCCTAGCAATCCAAGCGAACTGCGTAGAGGATGAACTACCAGTAGTTCTACTGATCCGGTGGAACAAGCTCATGCAGGAATGACAACGTCCGCCATAGCCAGGCAATGCTCTGCTAAACTCGAACCAGCTTCCCCTCTCAAAACCCTAAACCCCAGAAGAAGGTTGAATTGGGCGGGCAGGGAGAACCAACCGGTAAAAACGCTGAAGTTTTGTTATTGGAAATTTTGAGTTCATATTTGAGCTCATTTCAATATTGGGTACAAATATTTTAGGGTTCGTATTTGAATTCCAAATATTTGGATTTTTATCACAAATGATCGTTTGGAATTTGGAATTAAAGAACTCAAATTAGCTAGGAAAGGTTGAGAAATTTCTAAAATGAAATAGGGGGAAGATTTTAAATTTTATCTTTAGGCAATGAGGGGTTGATTTTCCCTATGAAGGAATGAAAGGCTATCATTTGTATAGTACTTTCTAAAGAATCAATCTTTGAACCTTATAACATATCTTTTATACTAAATATCAAGCAACTTGACACCAATGTATTTCCAATAGTGACTAAGGGCTACCTCACCAAGTTCCAAGACTCACATCACTTCCAAACATATATTTGGCAATACTTTCTTAGAATTTTGGCACCAAAGAAACAGAACTTGGAGTCTCAATTGGGTTTAGCAAACTGAACCCAACTTAACCTCCTAATTTAAATAATTTTTTTGAATATAAAATGAAGAAAAAAAAACCCCACATTAATCATCCCAATGGGCTAAAATTCAATCCAAATTTGTTCAATGTAGATTTGATGCTAAAAGTGCTCTTCAAGTGGATTTGGGGCCACTTAACTGCAATATAATATTATACATGAGACAAGTTGGGACTAGGAGTTGGGACTTTGGTCTTCACACTATAAAGTTCCAAGTCCCACATTTGATATTCCTTACTCACCTTCTACAACCTAGGAAAATTGTGATTTGGCCTTGAACTGGGATTTGAAGAGTTAGGAATTGGAACATGGTGTAAAGTGCCCCTAACTAATTGCCCTCAACCATTGCAACTACTATAATAATCCAACATGTTTCAAATTTCACCCATTGCACAAAACAAATTAAGCATTTCTATAAATTTCTATAAATAAAAAAGATGGTTACAATTTGTTATTTGTTTTTTTGTACATCTAAAGTTTGCAAATTAGCAAATATAATAGCTACCTCGTTGCATGCATTCTAATAATATAATCTCTAAATGTTTATATTTTCAAGACTTGGATGCACTTCCATCAAACCCAATTTTAGCTTTCAAAACATAAATTTTTTGCATTTGATTTAAACTATAAAATGAATAATAAATTTAATTTTCATCCAAATATTTTGAGAAAAATAAAAATTTATTGAAAACAATTCCATACATTCAATAAATTAAAATTATAATATTGAAAGATTATATAAAAGGATGAATTTAGCTTGATAGAAGTACTTGGTACAAAGGTTGGAATAAGAGGTATTTACTTAAGGTGTAAAGAAAGAACAATTGCTTGAGATTTTTCCACATTGTTTTTAATTACTATTCTATTTTGAAAACTCAATTTATGGAATTTTTGATTTATTTATCTTAAAAAATGATTTTTCCAATGAAAATCATAAATTTATTGAGATATTTGATATTGATAGATAATTTATAGTTTCATATAATAAAAATAACAAAATTTAAACTTATATTTAATTTTAAATTTCCAAATTGAGCTTAGAAAGTGATGGTTGACTATGGAGCTATGGAGTTGGTCCTTAACAACTTTAAGAACACCTCTATTTAACCTTTTGCATCTTCCATATTAAATCTAGTTTCTTTTTAATTCTTTCAATGTCATCCCTAAAAGATCAAAAGTTCATAATTTTGAACAATGGATGAATGCAAACATGTCGTCCCATGCACACAAAGTCTTAGTCTTGTCATCTATGTGAATGTTTGTAGATTTCTTGTGTTAATTCTCTTACACTTTAATTTACGTTATAGATTTTCAAAACTTTTCTTTACAAATATTTTGTAAATCAAGGGGTATAGATATGTTTGCCTTGAAAAAGTAACTTTTCCAATTTAAAAAATGATGTATCAAAACAACTTGAATAAATAAATAGAATTAAAATCTTAAAAAATCAACATAATTATAACTTGAAAGCTTAAAAATAAAAAGATTTTTTTTTGTAAGAATTACACATAGCTAATCTACAAAAAAAAATTGAAGAAATTTTCAATTATTGGTTTGAAATTTTATTATAAATTATTGGTTATTTTAGGAGTAGATCTAACTATAGGAACATGATATATGGATTTTGTTCCACAGTTTTTGTTTGAAAACCTTAAAAAGTTGCATTTCATTATACATCATACTAGTTATGGAAATCTAAACAATTGCTTGATCTTTAAGGAATTAAGTTTGAAATTCAAGGTTACTATCTATACAAGTTGGGATGTGTGGATGTGTGAATGTATGAACATTAGCTTGCAATGTTGTCACAACGATAAAAACAACCACTTGTAAATCCCATTTATTGCTTGTTTTTATATTTTTTTAAATAAAATACTTTGCAATTCATTGTAAACATGTTTAATTTTTGTCTTTGAAAGAATACTAATGTTACTAAAGATCCTTATCCACCCTACACTTGGATCCAAACTAAATTCTTTCTTTGGCTATTTTTTGCATTTTAAAATTGTGCATTACTAGAAATTCAATATCTTTCTTTCCATAATTATGAATTTCATGAAAATTTAATGTCTTGGAACCCCTCCCCAAGACTTTTTGATAGTACCAAAATGTCTCTATTGGCCAAATAATAGCAAAGATTAGAACTAGCACAACTAAACTAAACAAAAAGCATCCTTAATTTGTAGACTAATATGTTTTGTGTCATTACCGCAATTATGATAGTCTAATTCATGTTTAAATTTTTTCTTTTGGAAATAATTTAAATTATAGTTTCTAATTATTTTCTAATTCTAGTGTTTTCTATTTTTATAGATCTAAATTTATTAAATGAAAAAACATTAGCACCAAATAATTCCTTAAATGAATTCTATTGGCATTTGAAACACCTCAATCTAATGTGTGGCATAGCCCATATGAAATCTATATTGATTATAACTAGGTTCATAATTCTCTTATACTTTGTTAAAAATCCATAGTTATGATCTATACAAATTGGAATTGTGTGAAAGCACAACTTATATCCTTGTAAGAATCATTAGATGGGATTTCCCTATTGGGAAGGGCCGCGAGTTCCCAAGTGGGAAACTGGACGAAACTAGACGAAATTGGACGAAACTGACCGTTCGCGAGGCTTGCTGATCTGGCCGAGCGACTGCCATATTGACTTCTTTTTTTTTAATTAAAAATAAATAAATAAACTTTGTTTTTCATTTTAAGAACTTTAAATTTTAAATTTTTTTTTTTTGAAAACAAACAAACTTGGCATCCGCGTTCAATGAGGCCCGAGGGAACAGACGGAGGAACGGAGCTAGGAATAGCCTGAAGTAGCCCTCCAACCTCCCCAAATCCCATCTAATGTCTTAGACAATCCATCTCCTGTTAAATTCCACCCATAGCTATTTTGTGAACATATAATGACAATATGTATTTTAAAATTTTCTATTTTTCATTATGTATGTTTGAATTTTGTAAAGTCAACCACAAACATGCACTCAAACATGTTTATGTCTTATTTTAAATATTTTATTTAGAGGTACCAAGCATTGAAAACCTTTATGTGGAGACCTAAGGTTCCTCTATAAATAAACAAAACAAAATATTCCATCAAGCTCCTATTGTAGTATTGATAACTATACAATTTTAACTACAAATATTTGAATTTCTTTATCATTAAGTAATATTAAGAATTTTTTAAATTTATCTATTGAATCATTTACTGAATTTGGCATATTTAAATACATATTATATGTCTTCAATTTAACAATAAAAATAGTATTATACCTTGTAGTCTATAATACCTACAATCATGATTTTGATTTTTTAATATAGTTTGAAGTGCCTAAAAAGAAAAAAGAAAAATACAACCATTTTTTGATCAAATTCTACCAAAGTGGTCATATAATCTTTCAAAGTTTAACTAATATTCAACATTTATGCTACTTTTTATTAAAAAATTATTGTATCAATTCTTTTTTAAACATTTATGCTATTTTTTATTTAAAAAATATTATATCAATTCTTTTTTAAATATTTTTTGAGCCAATTGATATTATTTTTGGCTTTAAAACTTAAAAATATAATAATTGAAATCTCAAATACAACATTTTATAATTAAATGATCTATTATATATAATATATTGTGATTTTTTTCAAAATATATCTCGATTTATATCATTAATTTTTTGTGAAATGCCTCAAATTTTCTTTTATCTTTAATTTCATTGTCCATCTCTAATATTTAAACTACCAAAAACAAATTTCATCCACTTGATGGCTACATACAATAGTTTGTATGAATGATATGCATTATTCAAGCAACGACTTGTAGGTGAGAGTTTGTTTATATATTGACCTACATAGGTTCATTTGCCAATTTTCAAGTAACTATAGGATATATTTGAGGTGCATGACATACCTCAAACATGACTAAAATTTTATAATTGAAGCCATGAGTGTTTTAGACTTTTTTAGCCTTTTTTTCATCTGCAATAAATTAGGTCTCTAATTCTTTGAACTTTATTGCTTCATCTCATATACATTAGATCATAACCGTTTGAAATTTGCCCCAATAAGTTAATAGGTTAGCCCCTCTTCTATTCCAATATTATGAATTTACAAATTCAAATTTAAAGAAGATACAAATTTTAACATTATAAGATGAAAATATTAAAATATTAAAACTAAAAGTCTATAATTCATATATTCATAATTTTTTTAAGTTTACAAAAATATAAATTTAAAATTTAAAATTTACAAACATATAAATTTAAAATATTTAAATTTGAAAATTTGAAAATTTATATGTTTACAGCTTTCTAAAGAAAATCCTTGAAATTGCATCATTTCAACCATTAATAATCTTCCTTAGGTCACCACTAGTAGCATGGAGAGAAGTAGAGACCTATTGATTATATTTGCTAAACCATCATGACATGAAATAGTACAACTTCAATTATCAAACTTTTTCTTGATGCAACTTCTAAGCAAATAATATTCAACAATATTACTCCAAGCTTAATAAGCTATAATATATAAATATCATAGATGGTATGTGTTATCTATCCACAAGGCTAATATTTCATCATTTTGCAATTAGATTTTTAAAATTTTACGTTTTTGTTGAAATGTTAAAGAAATGTGAACTACATCATGCATTGATGTATGCACTTGTCATTTAAATTTTAATTAAAATCATAATGGTTCAAATACTTAAATCTAGAATTGAATTATTTTCATTTAACAATACATAAAATGTGGGATTTATAGGCAAGTGAATCTAAAAAAGAAGCTTTTCGCAAATATTTAGAAGCAAGTGGAGTTTTAGAGGCTTTAACAAAAGGCAGTGCATTCTATTCTTGAACTTTGTGAGATATCAAGTCTAATTCTCTACACACATTCAAAGTCTTTAATTTATTATTTTTACAAGCTCTTTTAATAATTTATGAAAACCAAAATTGCAACATAGGATTGAATTTTTTAAATTTAACATAACAATTACAAACATACATGCAAACTTTGGAACTATAATTAAAACATAAAACTTTGAATTTAACATTTTTCTACTTCATACAAAGGTCTTATTTGGGGGTAATATTTTCATTAGATTTTCAATCCTAATAAAAAACAATAATTGGTTTCATCTTATCTTCTAGAATTGAAAAATAATTCCAACAATAGATGAAATAATCAACTTCCATCATGTAAATTTAATTTACTTATACTTATTAGATATTTATGTTCAATCAATGTTAAAATGTCAACCAAATCATATAGGCTATTTTGAAATTTGTAATTAATACATGTAAGTTTAAAGATTTGAATTAGAATCCTAAAATAAGTCAAATTATACAACTAGAGATGTGTTTTATTGTATGGCATGCATACATTAGTCTTACATTTAAAAAATATTGTAAAACCATTCATGTTTGTTTTGGACATTTTAAATGTCTATGTATTTTTTTTAAATTAATATTTATAAGTGGATATATTTATACTAGATTATTTTCAAAGAGTTTATGTCATTTATTTTTAAATATTGTCAAATCACAGTATTGGTTGCATTATATGAAGAAAAAGACAAACCACCAATAGCTTTAGAGTGAGTTTATTTCTTCTTGATGTTATTAATATCATTTCATTCTACAAAAATAATTGAAGTTCATGATATTTTAGAAATTTTCCTTTATAATTGTAATAAAGACCTCAAATTTTAAACTCTTTAAGATTATTCAACTATTATTTAAAATATTGTCAAATAATTAATGTTTATTTGTCACTTGATTTGTCATCATTCATTATTAAAAGAAGTATTCAGGAATATTTTTTGAAAACCAAGTATATTCTTAAATTGAAAAACAATTTATTTGTGTTTAATTTTGAGGTTTAAAAGAAAATCTTAATACAGATTCATAAGACATGCTTTAGGAGGGCCAACAATTGCAGAGCATGAAAAGTTAAAAGAAGATATTAAGGAATTACAAGGAAAATATTCTCTTCTTCTAACACAACATGAAGAAGCTTGTAGACAAGTATTGTTCTTTAAACTACAATTGATTTTGTATTTGTTTGACATTGTAACTAAAAATGTAAGAGAATAATATTGAGCATATTGAATTTTTAGCACTTCATTGATTTAATTTTCAACATACATTTAATTTATACAAATTTCAACATAGGTCTAGAGAATACTAAATGATTATATAATTTTTTTATTAGGCACCTTATTACCTCTATATATATCAAGGATAACTCATTCTATTAAATACCAATAAAAAAATATATGTGTTCTTAATTGCATTAGCTAGAAAAAATATATATAATTCTTTTAAAATATGCTCTAAATGTTAGAAAGTTCACATTTATTATTTTTATGATTAAAGGCATTATTTTTGTTTTTAGTTTTAAACTATCATTTTTTTTCTCATTCCAATATTATTTGAATCTATGGAATTTGCATTCACTTCAAATTTTAGTTTTAAAAATATTTGAATAATTTGATTATTTGTACTTGTGTTTTTGATGTGCATAGCTACAATTGCTTCAACCTCCTATTGATGATGGACCTTGCGGTGATGAACCAAGAAAAAGTAAAATTATGCCGCCTACATGAAAGTCTATTACAAGTATTATAACATCTTAAGTAATATAGAAAGAATACCAAATGATATTAATTTGATCATTAAAATAATATAGGTCTTCATTTTTTTATAGAAAATAAAATTTAACAATATACTACGTTGTTTTAGTATAAGAATGTAGTTTGAAAATGTAAATATTTTTTCATCATTAAAATAATAGGACAATGATAAAATAGATCATTTGTTGTTTATTGATTTTAAAATTTATTGAGCATTTAAAATTTTAGTTATTTTATTTTGTTTTATCATAATTCCTATAACTTGGCACATTGTGAATTGAAAAAGGTGCATTATAAGCATTTATTTAATTTTATTAATTAATTTTTAAAAAATGAATAATAAATATTGTATATATTTATAAAATTAATTCAAAGATTTTTAATCCCTAAAAATCTAGAGAGTTTTGAAGATCAAATCTACTTTGCAATACTTTTCCCAAAATAAGGCTAAAATTTTCAAGTAAATATCTCCAATGCTTGTTAGATCTCGATGCCTAATTTTCAAAAACAAGTTTCTTAGGGACCTTTGTGAAGGTGAAATATTGTGTTACAACATTTTTGTAAAACATTTGTGTGCCTAAAAAACTTGCGCATTTTGACGTAAATTTTGGAAACTGAGTTGAAAATATATGAAAAAAAATTTGCCTAAAAAATACTTATACATATTTAAGTATTAAGAGGAAGGAGTACACAAGGAAAATAAAAACTAAATAGCTCTTGACTTGAATAGAGAAATGTCAAGTCAAGAATGCCAACTCTAATGGTAAAGATGTTTTAGTGAGCAAATCATACCCTATTTATTGTATTTAAAAAAGAAATTAATGTTGAGTTTTAAAATCAATTGTAGAGTTATTTTTCCTTATTCATTCATCTAATTAATAATCTAATAGAATGATTCAAATCCTTTTGTGTAGACTTGGATCCATTTTACTAATTAAAATTCTTGAAGTTAAAAAGAACAGAAAAATATGAGAATATGCTATCAAATTGGCATCGAAATTCACATGAATATAATAACTTTTGCATTACTCATCAAAATGACATGAAGCAAAGCTTGAAATGAATGTAAAGAATGATGATTAGGATCTATTCTAAGATATTAAAAATCTTAGATCATTAGTATGTGCGTAAATTTGCAAACAATGCAAAGTAGATGCTTTACCAACAATTCTCAAGACTTTAAATTTCATCAAGAGCAATAGCTTGATAGTTAGATGCATTGATGAACCAGTTGTGCCATCTTTATAAGTTCAAAATTTCAACCATCACTATTAGAAACTTGTGTTTTATGTAATGTTTTCATCATTTTTTGTGACAAATTTGAATGAAAAATCAGTAGAGCACTTCTATTTTTATGTCAATAATAATGTACAATGTAATATTTGGATGTTAGAGCTATCTACATTTGGATGTTACATTGGATGTTATTATTGATATAAAAACACAAGTTGTTTTATTGAATGTCCGCTAAAATCTGTCACAAAAATGATGAAAACGTCACATAAAATATGGGTTTCTTATAGTGCATGTATCAAAACAAGTTATGAATATAAGACTACAATTGAGAAGCTAAGTGCATGGCAACTAGACTACTACTTTACAAGAGTTAGATCAAGAAAAAAGACATGAATGTGATCTAAAATGAGTGACAAAGTAGCATGGAATAGTGCATCTCCAAAAACAACTATGATTTTCTAGTCACCTAAGGTCATAGAGAGACTATCTAAGAGTAGGTTCTTTTGCAATAATATTTGATTAACTAGGAATAACAAGAAAGTAGATAATAAATTTTGAATTTTAATCATTTTTTTTCCATTATTGTAAACCATTTCTTCTGGACTTTAATTATCGTCATATTGACAACTATTCCTTCTAATTGTAATGAAATATTTTTTAGAACTTATTTCAAGCTTGTATTTAAATAAAGTCAATTCTCTACATTGGAAGCTAGGTCAAGCTTGCTTGAAAACCTTAAAAGAACTCAAATTTATTCTATATGATGTAATTTGAGCATTTTTGAAAGGTAATAGCAAAAAATATGTGTTGACTGTATGCACAATTAGAGTTGTAATCAAAGTATTGTGTGCTTCTAGGTGAATTGAAATAAAATCATTAAGAAATACTAAAAACAACACATCTCCTAAAATTAAGGCTTAGACCTAAAGTGCTTTGAGTTCATGTTTGGCTCTCAAGTAAGTTCAAATTGGATCTTTACACTAGAAACCAAGTCAAATTTGCTTGAGATTGTAAAATAATCTTTCATTCATTCTAATATAGATGAAAACATTCTCTCTCATTTTCTTAGAATTTTGAATTTCTTCCCATTCTCTATTCATTTTACATTAAGTGGCACCACGTGTTGTCCACTTTTTCAAGAACAATTTCATGGCCTTGGAGTTTAAAAAAATAAATTCTTTATGGGTTTCCTCCTCTATTGTATAAATGAATATGTGTTTTAAATAACCACATACATTTATGACAAATTCCATTAAAGAGATTTTTCCATACTCTTTGGTCCAAGTTTACTTCACATTATTTGGGGTGACCAATGGATGAACAAATTGACTATTGGTTATGAATCTTGACCAAAATTGTGACCAAGATAATTATCTATTGTAGCTCTTGGTCTCTTATGTAAAGATTTCCTAAGCAAGGGAGACCTAATTTTTTATTATTTTTTAGTACTACATAAATACTAAACACTTCACATTACTTTAATTATTGAGGATTACATTTCAATTGTCTTTGACAAAGTTAATTCTAATTTATAGATTCTAAACAAAAACAATCTCAAAATCATTGAAATTTTAGCATTACAAAATATCAAATCATAAATTTGATACTCATTGTAGTGCAAATAGAAATAGAACCCTTGTTTTCATGTGTCATTGTCTTATTATGTATTTTTTGGGGGTTTTTCTTTGTTTATTTTGGGTTGAAAAAGACATCAAGCAAGTGCCTTAAACAAGTTAGAGGTCAAATGTGCAATGGATTAACAATCTATTAACTAGACAAGTTATCTTCTCTCAACATATTTGGAAATTAATGATTTGTTATGAATTTTGAGTTACCACAATGGTGTAGTAATTAATTTTTTGATGGATGAATGAATGCTAATATGAGTCCTAATCATATTATCTAATGTCAAGTTTGCATGTAGAAGATGATGTAAGTCATTAAATTCTACTTCCTCAAGATTAGTTACGAGATTTAGCTAACTTCAAATTTCCAAAAGAACATATTCAAAACCATGACAAAATTGTGATTCATAGTCATAGTCTTGAAAAATGTAGTTCAATAAAGTAGTTGGATACAATTCAGATTTTTAAATCCATTCCATCATCATATAGCTATATCTATATTAGAAAAATATAATTATTTGAATTCCAATACCATGTAGTGGTGGATCCTATCAATTTGAAGACTTAATTTGCAAGTATATTCTACCTTTGGTTGAATGTGATTTGGAGATTGTGCAAAATCATTTCAATAGTCACCAAATTCATCTATTAAAGTGTGTTTTTTTATTTATGAAATTTAACTAATATTCAAAGAAGTATGTAAATTTGAAGAAGGCCAAAGAGTATTGGTGTATTAATATTTCAACACTTCTTTTGAAATCCAAGTTTGACAAAAGCTATGCAATTTATAAATTTACTTAATTTCATACTTAATGCTCAACTAACCTTGTCTTTTCATAGTAATTCAAACACCTCAAGAGTCAAACGACTTAGTACACTTTTTCTTCAAAAGCATTGAATGATAATGATGTTAGTTTGGCCATCATGGAGTCCTTGATATATTGCCCCATCTTTTTAAATGCTAAGTATTCAAGTCTTGCTAGTTTTGTTTTCTCACGTGATATTTAACTATCATATTGAGCAATTGCAAATAATGATTGAATAAAGCAAATAGTCAAGGGTTCATTTGGACACAAGGTGCCCTTTTATACTCTCATTGAGTTCCCTCTCAATAGTTGAACCATCCTAATTTTAGTGTGAGTTCATGCCATCACATGCCTATTTGCATCTTGTTTTTTTGACACCTATGCTTGTACCTATGGGGTCTTTGAACCAAAATTTGCATTATAAACCTTGGAAGGTTGTAAATACAAACATTAGATGGGATTCAACCATCGGGGAGGGCTGTGAGTTCCCTAGTCGAAATCTGCCGAAACCCGTCGTTCCCCGCCTGTGCTGACCTGGCCAAGCGACTGCCAGGTCAGATTTTTTGAAAAAAATTTAAAAAAAATTTAAACCTTGTTTTTCATTTTAAGAACTTTAAATTTTATTTTATTTTTAATTTTATTTTGAAAATAAATAAATTCTGACACCCGTGTTCGATAGGGGAACGGGCCTGAAATGGCCCTCCAGCCCCCCCAAATCCCATCTAATGCCAGTTTCAAATGTAAACATTATTTGACTAAGCAAATGTGTATTGCAATGAATGAATGATCAAACACTCTATCTTTTTTTTTCAAATATAGATGGAAAAACAATTTTAGGGCACCATCTTATATTCAACCACCCATTTCAATAGTTGGAGCTTCAAAATTTGAGTGATGCATGCACCATAATTTTAGTGCCAGTTCATGCCATTAAGTGTATATATATATTTACATGTTGCTTTTTGACAACTATCTAGTAACTAAAATTTGTCATTATATTTCTTAGGAGACTACAAATACAAGCTAAATACAAATGCAAGCTCACACCTACATTATTTGACAACCCACATTGACAAAGACAATGCACTTGTGTGAATTGCAATGATTGAAGAGGCGAGGACTCTATCCTCCATTTTTCAAGTGTAGATGCAAATACTCATCTTTAGGTGCCATTTTACACTCTTCATTCTTTTTCAATATTTGAAGCTTTAAATTTCCATTGTTTCATACTTCATGAAGTGTCCATTTGCATTTTTTTTACACCTGTGTGCTTTTGAATTTTAAAAATTGGATTATGAACCTTGGGGCTTGTAGCATGAACCAATTTCAATTGAAATGGC
Source organism: Rhytidiadelphus loreus (assembly GCA_947034895.1). Classification (NCBI taxonomy): domain Eukaryota; kingdom Viridiplantae; phylum Streptophyta; class Bryopsida; order Hypnales; family Hylocomiaceae; genus Rhytidiadelphus; species Rhytidiadelphus loreus. The sequence goes on from OX344761.1 coordinate 34,028,806, forward strand.
ATGTACATATGTTATTTAACCACTTGTACAAAGAAAGCACAATGATCAAATGGGCAAAGATTTCATATTTTTTTTCAAAAGTAAGTACCGGTCCTTCCCTAGTTGGCCAACCTTTCTACACTCCATGTTTGATTCTTTTCAATAACTCGAGTCTCAAAATTAATTTGAAACATTTCATCAAGTGTTCATTTGTATTTCTCTTTTAGATACTTATCTGATTTTTGATCTAAAAATGAAATTATAAACCTAGAAAAGCTCATAACTAATAACTAATACTCCCTTCAATGTCACCAAATGATTGTCCTGTTGGTCTCAATTTTTGTTCTAAAATGATCTTCCTATTGCACTTTGTGCCTTTGAGGATTGGTCAAATTTGGCTTTCAATTGCTATATGGAACTAGCAAAACAACTCCAATCAATAGTACCTCCTTCATCTATGCAACCATCAATAAAAATAAAAAAATGAAATGAATAAAGGGGTCAAACCACACTATTCGTTTTTATTTCTTGCATCTCTTTGAGTGTTGCCCGTGTGAAAGAGATGAAGCTTTGGGAAGTGGAACAAAGGTCTACACATGGTCTTGGGCCCATACTAACTACTCACAAAATGACATATAAAATTCAACGATTAGGTGTCCATTGGTGTTCCTTGAAAATGCCCAAAAATTGCACTTTGAAAAAGGTTTCAAAACTCAAAGTTTCAAGGATACAAGGAGTGCAACAAACTCTACTTGGAGTGCAAAACATGTTTGATAAATGTTTATCAACCTCAATTTAAAACATTTGGTCCAACAAAAAGATCATTTTGGGATAGAGGGAGTATCAAATTCAAATAACATCTATATTGTTTACCTCCTAAAAGAGCAAGACTTCAAATGTCAAACAATGGATGAACACAAATACATCCCAAGGATGCAAAAATGCATTTTTTCATCCATCAATATTTTTGAAGATTCTTGTGTTTGTTCTTTAACATTTGAATGGAATAGAATTTGAAGATTTTGCTTTGCAAATATTCTATAATTCAAAGGTCATTGATAGGCCTAGCCTTTTAAAAATAATTTTTTCAATTTAAAAAATGACCCTTAAAAAATGACTTGAATTACAAAATTAAGATAAAAATCTTGAATGATTAGAGCTTAATATTTTGAACTTAGAGGAAAAAATTCTTGTAAAAATCATAACTATTCAATCAATAATTGATTTTAGAAGGAATTTCCAATTTTTGGCTTCAAATATTATTGGAAAATATTGGTTTGTGTATTAGTTGATTTAATTGCACTGATATGATCTATAGATAGTATTTTTCAAATATTGTTTGAGATTCATAATTAAATTAATATTGCATTTTATAATATATCTTCACAACTTTGTGAATTTAGACTACCTCCTTGATATTTTAGGGGTTAATTAGCAACATATACCAAGAGAGAAGTGTGAAATTTTGATGTGAATGGACAAAGTTCAGAATTCTTTGTTGATAGATTAGTCCATCTATGCCAATTTGCCAAAAGTGCTAGCATGGGTCATAGAGCGTTGTTCAATACTTTGCGTTTTCCTTCAATAATTCAAACTCCATCAACTACCCATTTGCATTTTGCTTTTTGATGCTTACAAGTTCTTTGAATTAAGTAAAAATCGAGTTACCAACTTTGAAAGACTTTACAAGTCACACAAACCCATTTCAAATGCAAACAACACCTACACTTCGGGGAGTCACAGTAACAAGGAGTTCTTCAACAACTTATTCAGCAAGTTCGAGGACAAGTTTGAGCCATATGATGTGGGTACCCCCTAAACTACCACTTTTTGCTACCATGCCTAATTACTATTATTAATTAGATTCTCACATTTTCTTGTTAGCAAGTAAAAGGAGGTTCCAACGCACCCAAAGAACGCGACATTTGGATACCACATGCCAAAGTTATGAAAGAACAAAATTTGATTCTAGAATCGTTTCTTTCCACATACTAGGTACACAATTGATTTTGGAGATGTACACAGAGTGAAGATGGCGGTTTAGGGCCAGTGGTGCACTTGGAGGTGCCCACCTCACAAGTTATCCTAGGAGTATGTTGAAGTCAACCAAATTCTCCAACCAACCAAAAGTGCACTCGACTCTAATTGAAAAAAAAAAAAATACTTTGGATGAGTGCTTCCCCCTCCCATGACTCCCCCCAACCCAACCCAATTATTATTTACCCACCCCCGCCGCACAACAAGAGACCTTATGAATGAAAGTTTGGAATTGAATTGGACCCAAATTTTTTCAAATCCCTAGTTGGTCGGTCGGTCGGTCGGTCCGTCTTTCGTCGTCAACTTGCCCATCCAGTACACCGCAGCCCATACCATACGGTAAATAACTTAAGCTGCTTCCTCTTCAAGGAGGCCATGCTCTCTCTCGCACCTTTCTTCTTCTTCTTTCCTTTCCTTTCCTTTCTTTCTTCTCCACTTTCGCCATAGCCGACCTTCCCAGACCCCAAGCAGACCCACTTGTTGCAGCAGTCGCCTCGGTCCACCATGCTCTCCATCGCCATAGCCACGGCCGCCGCCGCCTTGCTTCCTTCTGCCACACCACCTCCTATTTATTAGGCGCTCTTCTCTTCTCCGGTACAATCTTGTTCTTCCAATTTCTCACACACGCACACAGAGACACATCTCTTTTCTTCTTGGTCTCATTTCGAGCCTTTAGGGTTTCATTTTCGGCGTTGGTTTTCTCTGCCTCTTCCCCGTTAGCTTTCTGTGTGTGTGTGTACGTTTCTGTTTTTTTGGTTTGTTCTAACTTGCCGTTCTTTTCCTGGTCCGGGCGCGTTGGTGTTGGTGTTGGTGTTGGATGATGACTGTGTGTGTGTGTGTGCAAGGGTTTGATTTGTGGGTGGTGATGTGGGTCTCTCTCTCTCAGCAGGTTAGGGTTTCGGTTTTCTCAGGATAATGAGGAGGTCGTCGCTTCTTAGGGGAGGAGTTTCGTCTTGTGTGGAGGTGTAGGATTTTAGCTTTTTAGCGGCAGGAAGGGAATGAATGAGGAGAGACAGTATGGCGCGGACTCCGATGGCGTGTACGGGTGCGGGAAATTCCAACACGCGCTCTCGTTGTGTGACGGAAACCGTGAATGGCTCCCATCATTTCACAATTAACGGATATTCTTTGGCGAAAGGGATGGGTGTGGGGAAGTACATCGCCAGCGAGTGCTTTTCTGTAGGAGGTTATCAGTGGGCCATCTACTTTTACCCCGACGGCAAGAATGCGGAAGACAGCTCGCTCTATGTCTCCGTCTTTATTGCCTTGGCGAGTGAGGGGACGGATGTGCGGGCGCTTTTTGAGTTGACGCTCTTAGATCAGAGTGGGAAGGCCAAGCACAAGGTGCACAGCCATTTCGATCGCTCTCTGGAGAGCGGACCGTATACGCTCAAGTACCGGGGGAGTATGTGGGGATACAAGCGGTTTTTCAGGAGGGCCGTGCTGGAGACTTCAGATTTCCTCAAGAGCGATAGCTTGGCAATTACGTGCACGGTCGGGGTGGTGGTGTCGTCCACGCAAGGGCCGAGACTGTATTCGATCCCGGTGCCGGAGCCGGACTTGGGGCAACATTTTGGAGCGCTGCTGGATAGTGGCGAAGGCTGTGATGTGACGTTCGATGTCGACGGGGAATTGTTTCATGCGCACAAGCTGGTGTTGGCGGCCCGGTCGCCGGTATTTAAAGCGCAGTTGTTTGGACCCATGCGAGACCGGAATAGTGGCAATATCGAAATCAAGGATATCGAACATATGGTAAGATGGGGTTTGCATATGGCCTTGGCTTTGTGAGTTTGTCCACAGGAATTCAATATTCTTCCACCCTTTCAGTGAATGATAATGTGTGTCTGTTTCTCCTCTTGGTAGGATATGTGATTTTTGGTGGAGTGAATTTTGGACATTGTCTCCACTTAGGTCAGGAATAGCCTATTTGGTGTTTCCTGCGTTGTGTTCCGTCTGACTTCTCTCTCTCACGTCTGTAGATTTTGTGGCACCTAATGGGTACCGAGATTTCTAATATTGTGAATTCTCACTCTACGGTCGTCTTTGTCGGGGTGATTAGCCGTTGAAGGAGCAGGATTTGAATTTTGGATGTCGAAAGTTGAAAGTGATCAGAATCGTGATAGTTTGCCTCGGTTCTGTTAGGGTTGAGCTACAAGGAAGTAGATACTGAATTGGCGCTCGGGTTATGTCATTATGATTCTGAGAGGTTTATTAAATAGTCAACAAACACTTCTCAATTGAATTAATTTATATTGCACTGCCTTAAATATGGACTCGAGGACCATTACTCCGGGTTTCAGAAATCTGTCACCACCAAATGTCGCAGGGTTTGTGTTATATTTTATAATGTCAAGTTCGCAAGAGCAGGAAGGATGTTTCTCACAGTGTTTTCTAACAGGTGTTCAAGGCCTTGCTCCATTTCATTTATCGAGATTCTTTACCTGATACGAAAGAGCTGGTTGGATCACCATCAACATCAACGCTGTTGGCCCAACACCTGTTGGCGGCAGCTGATCGGTTTGGCCTGGACCGATTACGACTATTATGTGAGTCTAAGTTATGCGAGAATGTCAGTGTAGATACGGTGGCGACGACTCTTGCGCTTGCCGAGCAGCACCACGCTGCAGAGCTCAAGGCGGTGTGCTTGAAGTTTGCGGCCTCGAACCTCGCAGCCGTGATGCATTCCGAGGGATTCGAGTACCTCCGGGACAGTTGTCCCACTCTACAGTCGGAGCTTCTGAAAACAGTGGCGGGTGTGTACGAAGAAGGCGGGGGCACAGGGGTGGTTTCCAATCGAAACCGGAGCGTGTGGGGTCAGTTATCTGGGGATGGGACAGATGCTGTCGGTAGGCGAGTGAGACCCAGGACCTAGAACGGTTCGGCATAAGCAGAAGAATCAACTCTGGTATTATTTTCTTGCAAGAGAGAGAGCCGCCTTGATTCACACTTGCAGTCGAAGGCTACGAAGACGTTTCTCTGTGCCGAAGTGATTGATTTTGGTTATCTGGGTAGGGAACAACAACAACTACTAGAGACGGTTCATTGACTTGGCTTTTTACCTTCCTTCTTGTACTAGATGTGGAAGCTTCTACCAGCTTAGTGACCTGGGAGAGCACTGTCTTCAAGATCAAAAGATTGCTCGGGTTTTATTTGAAGTAAGCTGTTGTGTCTTCACATGGGATTCAAGTTGATTTTGTCATTCTCATCAACATCTTTTTAGGTTTTGAAGTATATAATTCTACTCCTTACACACATATTTCTGTGTATCAGTAAGGACGTGATTTTATTTTGCATGATGTTCCCATCCTTTTGTTATTTCCAAAATCTATCTTTGGGGGTTACAGTTTCAAATTTGAGGTGTTCGCCTTTATTGTGACCCGTATTTAACGGTCGCTAAGTGGACTGTAGTTGATTGTGAAATACAAAATCTCGGTGGATGATCTGTATTGATTTGGCTTTGCTTGTCCGAGACTGTGAGGAGTGGTGCTTGTATGCTCTTGTTTTGTGTACGGCTATGTCAATTCCAAGGATAAATTCAGACCTTTGTTCACCTGTGTTTTTTTAATTTTTCCTACGAAGATGCTGTCTTTTAAATCTTCATAAACTTCTAGTATAAAATTCATGATGCCCTAACTGGAGCAGATTTGACATTCATCTGTCGAATTAAATACTATTTCTGCGAAATGGTTTGAAAATATTAATTACTCAACTTTTCGAGATAGAAATTTAACTTTGTATAATCATCCAATGAATGAAGTAGGATTTAGGAATATGAGCCAAATGTCGTCCTATTACAGATCACATATCGAATCAGCCAATAAGAGTCTTTGGTGGCGAACTGGAAGTAATAATGCATGAACTGAAAAGATCGGAGCATAGTCAACAGTGGAGAAATTTCACCAACTTTGTGAGTAGTGTACTGTGTCATAGGAGGTCTATAAAGCGCCCATTTAACCCCAAAATGACCCTGGAATTTCCTGAGCTTCTAGGAATTTGTTCTAAATTGAACAAAAAGTCAACATTTTGATAAGTTGTATCATGTTTTTTTGAATTGTAACCATATAAAATCAATCTAGACATGTTAGAGATCACATTGGAAAAGAAAACACAACAATATGTCTTATGGATTGAAAGATTATAGTGTTTGATCATGAGGGTGTTAAAAGTGTGAAAGTGATTTGAAGTCTTTCAATCCTCTTTTCACATGTCAAGTCTAAAAAGTTGGGCACCAAAAAAATATAAGGTTAAAGGGCCTAATATGCACAACCCCAATCAATTTATGACTTCTCAAAATATATTCTACAATTTTTTTAAATGAATTTCTAATGTGATTTTTTCTTAAAGATCTAGTGTATTTGAGGCTCATTCCGGAGAGCCCTCAACACTACAAAAAGTCAAGATTGCAATGGACACCCGTGCACAAAATCTTGAATAGAAAAATCATAATCAATTATGTTCAAAATCATACTTTTGAAGCTAAAACTAGACTTCAAAAAGATTTTTTCAAAAATATAAGCTACTAAAAAAAATAATTTAGTAAGGTTTTATTTAACTTCAAAAATTGGTCAAGGACACATTCTGTCCTCAAGGTCATTTTGGGGTTAAGATGTTGCAATCATAATTGGTCTACATTTTCTGTATTTGTGGATTTAGTGCATGAAGGTGAGCGCATTCAATGATTAGGGTTTTTATGATATTTTAGGCATGGAATCCCACGAATATTCTAAAATTTTGGGGGAACTGTTTTGAGTCATAGTCAAGATTATTTGCCAAAATGGTGCATTATATGTATTTTGGTATATACAAGCTTGTGTGTAGTATTGCAAAGTGTGTGTATCATGTTTAGGAAAAGTGATTGCCTCAAGTGGTGACCAATGGTTGGGTTGTGTCTTTAGAATGAGAAGGGTTCATTGGATTCACAACATTGTAGTGAAGTATTGTTCAATTTTTAGAAGTATCAATTTTAGCTATAGGTTAAATGGAAGGATTTTTTTTAATGGATAAGTACACTTGGCATGTAGCACTTGATTTTCTTTTTTGGCTTTCATAACCTCCAACTTAGCCTCTAGTATGCTATGAAGGCTCCAAGCAATTGGAGGTAATTTTTGGAACATCACGTGTCGTTGAAATTGAAGTGTAGAATAATGACCTCATTGAAAAATTACCCTTTTAGTATAATAAATTCATTCCAAAGGAGAGAGAAAGTCAAGTAGGATAATTCTATGTTATTAGATTCAATTCCAAACTCAATAACACAATCCAACTACCTAAAGACACACAATCACTCATTCAATTTATGCTTTATGATCCATCCAATTTCTATGATAAAACACTAAGTTTGTACAAGCATACACACTTTGAATCAACCAACTTGGCATTTCACTCACAATTTAACTCCACGCACACAATTCTCAATTTCAATTCATCATTCACCATTTACAATTTTAGTTTCCTTCATCATTCTTCATCAATCCCAAACAAACAAACAAAATGCAATCAACTTGGGCTAAAACTTGTACTAGCATCTCTTGTAGTGGGTGCCTCACAACAACCTAGAAGGGAACTAAATAGCCCACATTGACACCGTTTTAATTCCAACTTGGCAAAAAAACATCACAACCCTTAACAATTCCATTCAAATGACAATCAAAATTGGTAATATGTCCAATCACCAAGTCTCTAACTTTGATTAGACTTCCATTAACACCTAATCAACACATTTTTTCACCACCGAAAGGCTAATACGTTGTACTTTGCACTTCAAAATTGAAAATTGGACATTGTTAAAAATTCCAAGTAAATGTTTACATTCTACAAGGCCCAACAGTTATGGTTATGTATTCTCGATCAGTTTGTGAAGAAGTTTGCAAGTTATTCTAGTAAGGCTACAATCCAATTGCATTGGCTACCAATGCTTCTAGTCTTTGTAATGACCAACAACCAATGTAGATGCGTCACATCAAACATGTGCAATGTTTTTTCTTCCTTCTTCTCCAACTTTATATAGTACACACTTCGTGTACTTGAGGCCCATTAGCCATCTTCTCTCACAACTTTCTTGTAAAAGCACAAATTGTGGAGCTTTGTGGCACATTGTAGGCACTTGTTGTGCAAAAATCCCACCTTGAAAAGATGTATTCTAGAGTGATTGTACAACATTGTTCCTCAAAATTTGATTCTCATATGCCATTTTCAAAACATCCTAAAGGAGGTAAGAGATAGAAATTAATTTGGGGAGGTTAGACTTTTTGAAATATTATTTAGTAAAATTTCCTTGAAAGACAAATGGAATTGGCATCTAATCCAACCCATTTCATATATTTTGGGGCTTTATAAATTTTTGAAGTTGAAATGCAGTGGTCACTAATAGCATCCACTCCATAAAATGTACATTTTTTGTACATTGCTAGAACAATTAGAAAGAAAAATGAACAAATAGTGTACATTTCAAGAGGTGGATGCTTGCATTGAGTGGCACCATACATTGTCCATTTTTTTCAAGAGCAATTTCTTGGCCTTAGAACATTTTTTTAATTTTTTTTTAAGGGGTTCCTCCTCTACTACACATATGAATATGTATTTTAAATTAACCACATACATGAATTAGGAATTACATTAAAGAAACTTCCCCCTACTATTTGGTCCAAGTTCACTTTATATTATTTGGGGTGACCAATGGATGAAAAAATTGACTCTTCGTCATGAATCTTGACCAAAGTTGTGTCCAAAATAATTCTCTATTGTAGCTCTTGATCTCTTATGTAAAGATTTCCTCAACATGATAGACCTAAGTATTTTTTTGATAAACATTGAACACTATTTTAATTATTAAAAACTTTTAAACATAATGATCTTACTTTTGAATAGAGGAATAGAAAAAGTACACCAATCTAGTATTAAACCTATTTTTTATTTTGAAAAAAAACACCCATAAAAGTTGTTCAACAATTGGAAAACAACCCAAAAAATTGTTGATTTGGCCTTCACAGGTAAAATGCACTACCTAAGTATGCATATTTAATTTTTTTTCATGCTTCACACATATAGACATACTTGCAAATATATATCTACAAACCCTAATAAAATTGTAGACATAATTTATCTATTATTCAATATGTACATTTCAATTATCTTTGACAAAAGATAACCCGTAAAGGGCCGTGACTATGTTTTCACGCAAAATGCTCCAAAACTGCCATTTCTAGTAGAAGTACCAAATTTTGGAAAAAAACCCATATTGGGACACAAGTAACCATAGGTTCTTGTAGTGTGTTGACTTGAGAATGCATGAAAGAAATTTCAGAAATTTCCACCACATAGATTGCAAGATATGAGCTTTCAAATTCATAAAAATCCTTTTTTTCGCCTTGAGAAAAACGGGCACTTGCACTTCACAAGCTGACATTTGTATGAAAAAAATGTCCAAAATATTGGTGCCTCTTTGGATTCATTTTTAAAGGCAAGTTGGCTACATGCTTGAAAATTTTCTGATCATTTGGAATTGTACAACATATTGTAAGAAAATAGTTAGTAGAAAGAAGCAGAGAATGATTCAAAGTACAAAATTGTTAAGAGTTTAGTTATGGAATAGAAAAATGCCGATTTCAATGGTTGAAATGTTGTAATAAACAATTTACATCCTATGATTTTATTTTTTTCAAAATTATTGAAAATTGAGCAAAATAAAGGACTTCAAAGTTTATTTTAGAGTAGAGAATCCATAACTACCCACAAACTAAAACTCCTTATAACTTTTGACTCACTGATCAAAACGGAATGATTCAAAGCTTTCCACCTATATATAAATCTAAAAAACCAATTTCAAATTTTTATTTCTAAAAGAAGTGATTTAAAAAAATAAATTCAAACTAGCCATTTACAAAAAGAAATATATATATATTAGGCCATAACTTTTGGCTCATATTTCCAAATGTCCTAAATTTTAGTGCACATGAAAGATATTCCTCATCCACATTGTTTTTATTAAAGTTTGGGCCAAAAGTATGGAAATCTCCAATTACACATACCTACCTAAAATTGTTGTGTTGCCAAATTTTGCAAGTTGGTCCTTTAGGGTTGAAAGTATGCTTCATGATTTATGAAAATTTAACTAATATTCAAAGAAGTATGTAAATGTGAAGATGACAAAACAGTATTGGCACATTAATATTTCATCACTTCTTTTGAAATGACCAAATTTGACAAAAGCCATGCAATTCATAAATTTACTTAATTTTACTTAATGCTCACCTAACTTTGTCTTTTCATAGTGATTTAAACACCTCAAGAGTCAACGAATATATATATTGCACCACCTTTTTAAAAAGCTAAATATTCAAGTCTTGATAGTTTTGTCTTCTCACATATTGAACTACCATATTGAGCAATCGCAAATGATGATTGAATAGAGCATATAGTCAAGGGCTCAATAGCATACAAGGTGTCTTTTTATACCTTCATTAAGTCCTTCCCTCACAATAATTGCGCTATCCTAATTTTAGTGTGAGTTTTATGCCATCACATGGCTATTTGTATCTTGTTTTTTGACACCTATGTGCTCTTTGAACTAAAATTTGCATTATAAACCTTGCAAGGTTGTAAATACAAATTGATTTCAAATATAAACATTATCTGACTAAACCTACTAGTGTATATAGCAATGATTGAACAATCATAGACTCCATCTTTCTTTTTTTAAGTATAAGTGAAAAACAATTTTTTGGACACCATCCCATACTTGATCAACCATCCATTTCAATAATTGGAGCTTGAAAATTTGAATGATTCATGTACCATAATTTTAGTGCCAGTTCATGCCATCAAGTGCATATTCACATGTTCCTTTCTAACACCTATCTAGCAACTAAAATTTGCCATTATATATTTTAGGAGGCTACAAATACAAACCAAATCCAAATGCCAGCTCAGACCTACATTATTTGACAACCCACACAAGGACAATGCACTTGTGTGAATTGCAATTATTGAAGAGGCAAAGACTCTATCCTACATTTTTCAAGTACGAATGCAAATAGTGGTCTTTAGGGGTGCCTTTTTATACTCTGTGTTCCCTTTCAATATGTAAAACTTTAGATTTTCATTGTTCTATACTCCATGGATTGTCCATTGAATTTTTTTTTACACTTATTTGCTCTTTGAATTAAAAAAATTGGACTATGAACCTTACGAGGCTCGTAGCATGTACCAGTTTCAATTCAAATGGCACATACATTATTTAACCACTTCTATATACAAAAAAAGTAGTGAGAATTTGCAATGATCAAATGGGCAAAGACTCTATATTCTTTCTCAAAAGTAGGTATTTATTGTTTTTTGCCCTAGATAATTGGTTGACTTTTCTATAGTACATGTTCCCTTTCAATAATTGGAGTCTCAAAATTTGATCACTTCCTCAAGTGTTCATTTGCATTTGTCTCTTAAACTCTTATATGATCTTTGATCTAAAAATGGAATTATAAACTTAGCTATAGAGGCTCATAACTAAAAACCAATATCAAATTCAAACAATGGATGAACACAAATACTTCCCAAGGACACAAAAAACATTTTTTCATCCATCAGTTTTTTAAAGATTCTTGTTTTAGTTCTTTAACATTTGTATGGAATAGACTATGAAGATTTTTCTTTACAAATATTCTATAATTTAAAGGGTATTGGTAGGTCTAGCCTTCAAAAGTAACTTTTTCAATTCAAAAAATGACCCTTCAAAAATGAAGAATAAAAAATAAAAATAAAAACCTTCAATGATTAAATCTTAACATTTTGAATTTAGAAGGAAAAATGAAGTTTTGACAAGTTTTGTTTCTGATGCATTATAAAATTTTGAAAAAATCCAAAAATTCAAATAGTTATTGCATTTTCAAGCTTTGTATGTTAGAATCCAAATTACACAATATTGTGTATATTTCATTCTTATTTTTTTTTCTTCTGAATGGTTTTACAAGTTAGATAAGAAATTTATGTTTCTCATTCTAACCTTCATTTATTATAAAAAAATTTAAATTATTTAATTATTTAATATAATTGATGTAAAATTATTTTTATTTTTTATTTTTAAAAATCACAGAAATTTGATTTTTCCTTCAAAAATTCTGAAAAAATCAAATTCAATAGTAAAGATATTCTTTCGCAAGTGAAAAAATAATGTCAAATCTTTTAATATCAATTATATAAAAGATGAATTTAGCTTGATAGTGAAATTTGACTATAAGGCCATTGGCAAAGGTGTTTGGGGTGGAAGATTTAAAATAATTAATTCATAAATCTTCACACCAATCTCCATTGCTATTTGTACCTCTTGAAAAAAATTAATATCAATTAAATTTAGTAGGATTGTTTCCCTGTATTTGCTAATATAGTTTTACATTTTGCTAGTAAAATTATAACAATAATTTTCTTTTATAAAATGAATTGAAGTTTGTTACAGTGATAACAATCATGTTATCACATACAAAAAATGTAAGAATTATATTTGAACACAATTTGAATAGCTAAAGTTTGCTTAGATATGATGTTTGACCATTTTGCAATGAATGTGGTCTCTTAGGATTTTACAGTGGTAAGTATGTTCAGTTGCAACTAGTATTGATTATGGGTGTAAATACCTTAATAAATCTTGAAAGAACAGGTCTATGATTGTAGAGTTGAATGTCAAAATCCTTCTACTTTGTTTGATTTTGTTTTGTGACTATAATTGCTTGAAACTCTTACACTTATTTTTAAGAGATAAAATTATAGGTCACAAAAGTTTTAGATTTTTTTGGAAAAATTTGAAATTATTGATTATTTTGAAGAAAAAAAAGGTGAAAAAAATCATATCAAATGGTCATAGGCCAAAAATTCAAATTTTGATAAATAATTGAATTTTTTGAATTTTTTGAAAATTCAAGTTAAAGAAGAGATTTAACTTCATTGTCTTTATTGCTTTATTTGAGAATAAATTAAAAAACAATCATTTTTATGGTTCAAATTTACATCAAGAGTAAGGAACTTGAAGTTGCCAAAAGACACTATTTGGTAATCAATTGATTGAGCATCTTTTCATGTAGAAATTTCAAAATATACAACAACAAGAAAATATCTTATTCTATTCACTCAATATGCATTCTAGCACCTCCCTCCAAGAATATTGGATGATAAGCAATTTTTTCCCATCCAATGGGTCATTCAAACACATCTAAAGGACTAAAACATCCTCTCAAACATTTCAAGGTTTATATAATTAAACATTTGAAGTGGAAAAGACAAGCTTATAGCTAATAATAATTATATTCAATCTTTTATAGGAATTGAGATTTTGTGGAAAAGGCAAGAGCTTAATCCTAAAGGACCAAGTCTTTTGTTTTATAGTCGAATATATTTTTTGAGCTCAATTTAACCTTTTGAATTATATTTGAGTTTCAATCTTATATTTTTATTATATAAGACTATGTGTTGTCTATCACCTTGAGAAATCTCCATTGGTGTTGTGAAAAATTGTCATTGTTATGATTTCTTTTGCAAAAAGTGAGGATGAATTGGTAAATAAAATAAAATAAATCTAGTTACTAGTTAACCCCTTGAAGTTCCAAGAGTCCCTTAAGGAAACTCTTGAAGGTTCGGTAGGTAATCTATGATTTCATTTTTTGAAATTTTTTATCAAGAGGGGAAAACTAACTAGCTTTTAGGGAATATAGTTTTGATTTCAATTGGTGCTCAAGAGTAAAAGGTATGCCACAATAAGCCCAAAACAAGTGAGGGTGGGTAACAAAAGAGATCCACAAAAACTTGAAATATCAAATTTTTAAAATATTTTTTATGAATTATATTTTTGTATATGTAGAAGATTTGATTCATTCTATTTGGATAAGTGATGTGAAAATTATGAAGCATATTGTTTTGTGAGAAATCTTAGCATATTCTTGAAAAAATGATGTATTGGATCTATTTAATTGTGAATTTAATTGTTACAATTTAGAAAAGAAAAAATTGTGAATGGTTTAGTTTGTTTTTGTAGAACAATCACACTATTGGAAATAGTGTGATTTAATTCCATCTTAGAGCTATCGACAATTTAGTTTTTCCTTCTATCTCATACCTACTTCAACTTGACAGTTTTTTAAGAATGAGAATCATGGCAAGAGGAAGGGAATTTTTTTTTTGAACTCTCAACTTAGTTCTTCAATATAAAAAAAAATTAATTTTGAATCTATAGTACAAAAATTTAAGTTAAGAGGATTCAAAACCTTATAATCTAGTCAAGCTAGGAACAAAAAAAATTGTTTTCATTACTTTAAAAGCTTGTATCTTCTGATTTCTTCCACACATTTTTATACTGGTCTAGTGCAAGACCCTATGGTTAAATATGTAAAAGAAACAAATGCTTAAATTTTTTATTGTTTGCATTGAAAATGGCAATTTGAGTGGTTTTTGATCCAAGAAAATGGCCTTGAAATTAGACTATTTGAGAAGATAATACCTATATGTTCTCTAAGGTACAAATAGCAAAATAATGAGGGATACTATAGAATATTTTTGGTTGACTAATTCACTTTGAACAACCTTGTTATTGTTGGCTATGATCTTCAAATCAAATTGCTAATATTGTTCTAAATTTGTCATTTATAAAACATTAATATTTTTATATTTGAAAAAATCATGTTTTTTAGTAAATTTAAATCTTTTTCAAGCTTCTTGATTGGAAACTAAATTAATAAATAATTGTGATCTTTTAAATTGTAAAGTTAAAAAAGTATTGATTATAATGTTATTATAATATATAAAAATAGCCTAAGAGTCGTACCAAAAACAAAAATTAGAACAATAAATAGTAATCTATAATTTCAATTTAATAAACATTTTAAATCAAGATAATTACAAATTTATGAAAAAATACTCAATTATATTGTGGAGTTTGGACTCTGAAACATAAAGCTTGCAATTGCAATAGAACATTGAGATTTTCAAATAAATTTATAAATTAAAGTTGTTATGCTTTGAATTAATGAATTTTAAAATTAATACGATAATATATATATTTTGAAAGCTACAAATGAATTTGATGAGGTGCATTTAATTTTTGAATGAAAGGACCTCTTTTTGAGTTTAAGTTATGAGTTTAATATCTATGTGATTTTTTTCTTCTAATATTTTTTTTAGGCAATTAACGTGCATAATTTTTTGATTTGCTTAACATCAAACTACCCCAAAGTCCAAAATTTGGATGATGAATATAGTGGTATAATGTGACAATTTATCATAATAACTTCTCATTCATCTAAAATAATAAATGAATCTTTAAAAAAGAAAACTTGATTAAGATGAATATTTTTTTAAATTTGAAAGGTCATAATGTATTTTTCATTTTTCATTTTTCATTTTAATCCTAAGTTTGGACACATGCACTCAATGGCATTGAGGATATTAACATGCATTAGGGTTGTTTAAACTTAATTTTCTCCTAGAACTAGAGAGAGAGACTAAATGGGGCTTCCAACTTCTAAGTTTCTAATTGTGTGTTTGAATTCTAGAATACAAACTATGTATTAAGAAATAACAATACATACACCATTGGATCAACAATTCAACATCCTCTATCTAAATGTTATTGTAGCATCTAAATCTTACTATATGCTCAAATACAACACAATACATGTATCACACCTAAAATTTGTATAGCTTTTCAAACATGTACGAGGTGCAATGATGACCAATCCAAATTTGGAGTTTCATGTGTCATTGTATTAGGCTCAATCTGAAGACAAACTTTTGTCACTACTATCTACCTCAACCATATAAGGTGCAATAATGACCAATCCAAATTTGGAATTTCATGTGTCATTCTTCATGTTCAATATAAAGACAAACTTTTGTCACTACTGTCTACCTCAACCCATATACCATCCATGTCAAATACACAAATCACAATGTTGCACCCAAAAATGATGTCATCAGACTTCAATCCCTAAATTGGTTGATGAATGATTTTGAGAGAAAATGTAGAAACAAAGAATGCACCTATTATATATAATAAATTTTGTTTGCCTACCTCACTATTAACCATTTGGGGTATTTTTAAAGTTTTATTGGCTCTTGTCTTTTAATTCCCACATCAAACTTGTTTTCCAAATTCGGAGTCTGATTTTGTTTTTTCTCTATTTTTTACTTTAAATATAAATTTTATAGATTTTTTTAATGTTTTTTTCATGATGTGTACTAATTGCAAACAATTTTTTCCCCAATTTCACCATGTAACAATGACAATGAACTAACCAGTGGTTCTCCGCAAACATTGGGTGTTTGGGGATGCTTCCAGGTCTAAGGAATTAAAAATTCCCACTATAGAATAAAAACAGTCGGTGGAGAAAACCAAACTAAAAGACCAAAACATATTTTTTTTTTCAGTTTGTAGTCTCTCCTCCCGGTCCGACCTTCCGGCGTCGCCTTAGCAAACCCTGTCTTCCCTTCCCTAGCAGCTGTTTCCCCGAGCACTTACACCACCACTCTCGCAACATGCACACAACTCTCTCTCCCCTCCGATCGACCCCTTCCATACCTCAATTCCCGTCACAATGACGACTCACTAACGCACGCAAGCCGGCCGGCTCTCAATTATTCCAACATCATGCCGCACCCGTCGGTTGTCTTGGCCACCGCAGGCTACGACCACACCATCAAGTTCTGGGACGCCACCAGCGGTCGCTGCTACCGCACGCTCCAGTACACGGACTCGGTACGTAAGCCTCTTGCAACTCCATCGATTCACTTCTTAATGCATCACACAACGCATTTTCTGTATAACTCCTGGCGATCGGTCGGAATAGAATTCCTATTCTTGTCTTTTTTTTTAATTGCGTTCTTTTCTAATTCGATTGTGTTGTGTATTGAGAGAGTCTGTTCTTAAGGTTTAAGTACACGTAGAAAGATGAGAGGACGTTCGGTTTGTTGATGGATGAGAAATTGCAGAACGAGGATATGTATATGTTGTGTGTGAGTTTTAGGGATTTACCTCGAGGTTTTTATTGTTTTTTCATTTTTAGTTTCTGGCTGTGTTAATGGATTACGAGGTGTTCGTGTTCGTACTATTTTTAAATTGCATTTTTTGATTGTCTTGCATCTGGATTTTGTTCGATTTTGTTTTTAAAAACTCTGTTCTTAAGCTGTAAGTGCACATATAGAGATTAGTGGACGTTTAGATTATTGTTGGATTAGAAACTGCGGAACGAGAATATATATGTATGTGTGAGTTTATAGGGATTTGTTAAGAGGTTCATAACGATTTTCTTTTTCTGGTTTCGGGTTGAGTTACTCAAACACGAAGTATTCTCGTTGTGTCAATTTTTTACTTGCGTTTTCAATTGCATTATTTTCGTTTCTTTTTATAGACTCGGTTTTTTAGCTGTAATTACACATACGGAGAGTGGAAAACGTTAGAAAACGTTTAGGATTAGTAATTGGAGATCGAGAATTTTCTTTCTTTCCGTAACCTAGGTTTTGAGAACGGTGCTGAGTTTTGGATCTCTTTGTTGTTTTCGCAGCAAGTGAATCGGTTGGAGGTCACGCCTGATAAGCAGTACTTGGCGGCAGCAGGGAATCCTCATATTCGGCTCTATGATGTGAACTCCAATCATCCTCTGCCGGTAAGCTCCAATTCCGTCTTCTGATTTTGTTGTGTAATGCTAATTCACGTGATGCTGAAGTAGGGAAGTAGGGTTACATGGCTCACTTGTACGGGTGCAACAATCGTTGTTCATGCGCAAAGTCAACCACACCTTGCAGCGACACATTTAATACTAAGTATAGTTCCTATACTAACCAAATTTTTAGTTGATTCCAATGCATCAAGTATGCCATTTTTGGATACGTCATGCAATGCAAAAGTCGAAAGGGTTCAATGTTTTATCGCTAGATGAATTAAAACCGATGGCAGTTCTGTGTTAAGGTGGTTTACATTCGTATTACCTGCACGTACTCATCGTGCAGGATTTTAGGGTGTCATATTAGGGGGGTGTTAGTGTAGCAATGACATACCTCCACCTTAATGCCTTGCATCGAAGTCTGTGTATTCTGAGGTGTTGGAGTATGTATATTCACAATCTTAGTTTTTTAGATTGTGAGTGTGTTGATACGGTAGGTTAGTTCTTGCTTTTTAGATGGTACTGTATTGTTCCATGTGCAAACAGAGTTTTCAATGTATCTGGTGGATTTCATCTGATCTTGAGTTCATCCGATGGCAGGTTCTAAACTACGAACAGCATGTGAACAATGTGACTGCCGTAGGCTTCCAGTGTGATGGAAAATGGATGTATTCTGGTTCCGAGGACGGTACGGTTAAGATCTGGGATCTCAGGTATGTTTGTTCTCTAGTCAGGTTTCCTGAGGAAGAATTCTTTATTGTTTTTGTCAGTTGCTTCTATTATAGATGAGGAATAACTGTAGGGTGTGTGAGACTTGCTTTTTAAATCTCGCTCTTCGTACCACTCTCAGCTGAACAGAGTATTATAATGGGCACATAGATTATTTTTTTGGAATGTATTGGGGTCCTCTGTATCCTTTTTGAGACACAATTTGCTGCAATTTCTTATCTCGATAATCGTTGGGCTGCAATTTCTGTTTCTGTTATACTCATTCACATGCATGCACAGAGCACCGGGTTGCCAACGCGAGTATGAAAGTCGAGCTGCAGTGAATACAGTCGTTCTTCATCCAAATCAGGTAATTTCCGAAAGTAGTTGGAGGTCTGATAGTCATATCTGTGCTGAAACGAATGCCTTGGTGTGGAATTACTGAAATGAATCTGCTTTTTTGCTGTTAATCAGTTGTTATAGAAACTAAATGCTTATTCCGCTTTTGATCTGTTGTTACTTTGTGCAGACTGAGTTGATATCAGGTGATCAAAATGGAAACATCAGGGTTTGGGACCTTAAAACAAACTCGTGCAGCTGTGAGCTGGTGTGTGCTTGTCATCTGTTTTGATCGTTCATTTGAACAATGTAGATCATGTATTTTTTATATTTGCAAGGTAGCTGTCCGTTGCTTTTTGTGTCCGCTTCAAGCTAAAGAATATTTTTCGTGACATATGATGCTGTTGATGTTAATAATCCGACTGCACAAGATCTTCATGTTGCGGTTTTACTACAAAATTAATCAATCTTTTTGCCTATTCTGCAAGCTTGATAATGATCATTTTCTGCAATGTTCAGAAATCTGCAGTGTTTCCTCACCGTGATTCATGATCGTCATTTGCAGGTTCCGGAGGTGGACACAGCTGTTAGGTCATTGACCGTAATGTGGGACGCCAGTTTAGTCGTGGCAGCTAACAATAATGGCACATGTTATGTTTGGCGCCTTCTTCGCGGAACACAAGTATGCTGCTCTTCAACAGATATCTATTCCTACAGTAACAATTGTTTCTTCTTATAACTGATCCTTGATAGATATTTTAGGAATTGTTTTGGGGAGATTGACCCAGGCATTTAAGAACTTTTTAAGGCTTACGAAACTGAAGTGTATGGTGCCAGAATTTGCAGCTCAGTTCTTTTGTTTGGTGGCAAACTTACGAGGACCTTTTTTGAAATTGATAGGGTGAAGTTCTCATATTGCACCAGAATTTATATGAACTCTCTCATTCGATTGAAATGGCACTCTATTTATTTTACCATCAATTTAATCATTGGATTACCACTGCAGATGATGACGAATTTTGAGCCTCTTCACAAGCTTCAGGCACACGATAAATACGTTTTGAAGTGCTTGCTGTCACCTGAATATTGCGAACCTAACAAGTACACTCCTTTCTCTTTTGATATTAGATTCAGCGAGTGTGTGAAAGATATCAGTGATGTGAGGCAGTAAGGTTTTGCATCTGAGAAACGTTTTTTGCATTATAAAATTCAAAAGGTCAGTGTGCCGTTTCTGCAATCTTGTAGATACATCAATACTCATAAGTTAGTTCCCTTTCCATTGATGGTGCTTTGTTTCTAAGTCTTGACATATTTGATTTTTTTCGGCATTGTATTGTAGGTATTTGGCTACGACGTCCTCTGACCACACTGTAAAGATATGGAACATTTTCGATTTCTCTCTTGCACGTACTTTGAAAGGTCCGAACTTTCCCCTTTGCTTTTGTGGACCAGCTCAGGCTTGAATATTGTGCACCTTTGTGTTTCTAATCGGTACTGTTTTATACTGCGATTTTGAACTGAAGACTCAAGGTTGCATAAGCATATCATTTTCATATGCGTATTGGGTGGTTTCTTATTCAGTTCATTTTTTCATGATCTTGTATTGTGATTAGTTTGGGTGATCTTATCAATGAAAGTGCCCAGCTGAAGGTTGTGGTGCATAGCGTGTGCAACTTCCCTAATATTGTGGAAACTTGCAGGGCATACGCGTTGGGTGTGGGATTGCGTATTTTCTGTCGATGGTGCATTTTTGGTTACAGGTCAGTTGTCCTATTGCTCTCGCAATTGCTGTTTTATTTGCTTATAAATGTAGATTTCATTATGACATAGAATCTTCGTCTCCATACACATAGCTCCTCAAGTTCTGTAAATATATATTGGTTCGCATTTTTCTTTGGATTTTCTGATCCCAATCCCTGCTAGCTCATGCATTATCTTTAGGATTTCAATGCTACATTTATTATATTTCAACTGTGAAGCATGAGAATTGAGCTTTCATTTTTGGAGTCTTGTCAAATATCCGAGGAATATCGGAAGTGCTTGCACGTCGATTTTCTCATTCCAACGATAGACTCGACGTAGATTTGAAGAGCTAATATTAGCGATGACAAAGTCTAGGATATATGGTAACGTCATTTTTTTGGTTTCGTGAAACAGCATCGTCAGATACAACAGCTAAACTTTGGGAGCTTTCCACTGGAGAAGCTATTCGAACTTACCATGGCCATCACAAGGCCACTGTCTGTTGTGCTTTACATGATGGCACAGATCCTTCAGCTACATAATATTTCAGGCATGTACCTGTATTACACTTTTTCAAGTGATTTGTGAATGGATTTCATTCGCAAGGTTCTTCCAGTTGTAAGGGTCAAATGTTCAGTGCAAACTATGAGTTTCATGAGTTAAGCTTAGGCCCTGTAGTCCCTGAGACCTCGAAGAGAGCTCTTTAACCCTGGAAGGATGCCGAGGACGTTTTGTGCCTTCGGGATGGTCAAACAGGCTTTGTGCATATTGAAGAATGGATAATTTTCATTCGATTTTTTGTGTGCAACTTCTTTAATGCTAAACTCACTTAATTGGTTTAAGTTGAAGACATTTTAGTTTTCTTGAATTTTATATAGGGTAGTTTTTCCAGAAAATGGTACACTATGCTGTGTATTTCAATACTATAATTAGTTTCTTTTCCTTAACCCCTAAACGCCCTAGGGGACCAAAAGTGCCCTCACATAGTTTCAAGTCCAATTCAAAGTGTTGTAACTTTTGCATTTGATGTCCAAATTGTACTCTCTTCTAGTAAATTTTCAGATCAATACAAGATGTATTGATATTTTGTAAGCCAATTGAAAGTTTAGAGGTTCAATATGAATTCACCAAACTTCATTTGATGGCTGCAACTTTTAGGGCTTGTATCTCCATCTCCATCCAATGTTTGTTTTCAATAAAATTGTTGGATTATGTTCCTCTTTCAGTCTAGTTATTTTGGTAAAATTTCCATGTCAATCCAAATCGTTTTGAATGTTTGGGAGTAAGGTAGGTACACCCAAATGTGCCATTGATCTTAAAGCACCATCTTCACTGTGTGTACATCTCCAAAATCAGTTTTGTACCTATGTGGAAGAAATGTTTTTAGAATCAAACTTTGTTCTTTAATAACTTTAGCATACATAATCCAAATGCTACATTTCCTGGGGTGTTGGAACCTCCCTTCACTTGCCAACAAGAACATGTGAAAATTTGACTAGTCTAATAATAATAGATAGGCTCATTAGCAAAAAGTGGCAATTTTGAGTGTACCTACCTTAATTCAAAGTTCAAAATCCAAGAAATAAATGTTGTCTATTTCCAATAAATGTTTTTGTGAAAGTTGTGCATATTAGTCTAATTTTTGTGGCTATAATTTCATATCAATCCAAGAAGTTATGAGTAATTGAGAAGCATTTTAGTAGAAGAAGGTTTAGCCTTAGATGTGTTTTTTCTTGCTATTTTTTGACATTTCAAAGCCATTTTGCAAAGACAATGAGTCAATTGAATGATATTTTCTTTCACCAATGTGTTTGTATGCTAGTTTTTAATCACTTAATAGATTAAAACTTTTTCATTTGAATTTGAAAATTTCAGCATCTTTTTCCAACATTATAATCTTGCAATCTATGTGGCCAAATAACTCCAAATTTGATTTACGTCATCTACAACATATACACTACAAGATTGTATGGTTGAGATTTCTATATTCTAGTGACATTTAGATCTATAACACTTGAAAAGCAATGATGTTTTTGAATCCAAAAGGCCTTGGGTTAACTGTTTAGGGCTTTGACATTCAATTTTTGGACAAAGAAGAGATTGAAATTCATGTTTCTTTTTCATTACTACTTGGATGAAGGCCATCCTAATTTGTTGTCCTATCTAATGGTTGGATTTGGTATTGCTAGAGAATATATATATAATATTTTCTTAAAATTAAAAATATTGAAGTATGTTAAGTAGTTGACTAAGCTAAAATTGCATTGCTTCTAGTTTAAAACTAGGTTTGCAAAAATGAGGTTATATAGATTCAAAAAATTAAAAAATTAAAAAAATCACCAAGTGAACCTCATTTCAAATCTATTCTAACAAATTTTATTCAAAAAATGATAATAATTTGCATATAATCAAATTTAAAAGGAATTTTGAAATTTCTCTTTCAAAATTATTAAAAATATTGGTGTCTAATAGCATTGGTGAATCTAACCATACAAATGGAAACTAGAGCTCAAAATATACAACTTTTATTTGTATATCAATTCCAAAAAATTCTTCCAACTAGTACTTTATGATGATTTTTCTGAAATTGTCAATTATGGAGAATACTTTGTACCTTACCTTTAGGGGTTAATCCCTAAAATTCCAAAGTCCTTTTAATCAACTCTTGGGATTTTGGGTAGACTTGTGTGACTTCAAGTTTTGATATGATTTTTTGAAACCTTTTTGGAGATAGAAAATCATATTAACTTTTGGAGAATATAATTTTTTAATTCAATTAGTGCCTAGGAGTAAAAGTTATACCACCCTAAGTCCAAAAAACAATTCATTTGGTAGCACAAAATAATCACAAAACATTTTAGTTTTTAATTTTCTTTCTCAAAAATTATATATATTTTTGTACATGTGAAGCTTTGATTCATTCTATTTGTACCAGTCATGGGAAAGTTAAGGACAATCTTGTTCTTCATGCAATCTAAGTATATTCTTGAAAAAATAACTCCTAAAAATTCATTTTGAATGCAATTTTTCCACTTTTTCAAAAAAATTGTTTAACTAGGTTAAGTTTGCTTACTAGAACAATCTTAGTCATTGTTAGTATTATTGTGTTTCAATTTCATCTTTGAGCTATTAGCATTTTAGTTTTTCATTCAATCTCATATCTACTTCTACTTAACAATTTTCTTAAGAATGAAAATCAAGTGTGTTTTTCTTGAACTTTTTTTGCCCCAATTTATAGCTCAAAATCACTAGTGAGAAAAATTAAACGTGATTTTGACTTTCTTCAACACAAAAAATTAGAAAGTCCAAATCACTAGTGCAAAAAATTTAAGTTAAGAAGATTCAAAGCCAAAAAAATCTAATCAAGTAAGATGCAAAAAAACTTGTTTTCTTCTTTTGCAATAGAAAAAGCAATTTGGAGTCTTTTTTGGTGGAGAAAAGGCCTTCAAATTTTAGGGTTTCAAACTTGATTTTGACATTCAAAATGTTTTTTTTGCTCTTCATCAAAAGTAACTAAATGAAGCTTCTAAAGTGTTGTTCCTACACCACTTGAAAATTTTAAAAAATCCTTAAAAATCAGAACTTGATTGAAGTTTGAAGTTGAGGATCTATTTCTATGTTTCTAAATGTGGAGTGACACGGAAATTTTCAGTACACTACAACATTTTGCATTGTAATGCAATTCTATTCTATAAATTTTGAGATTAATATTGAGCATGATTTGTATTTGATATGAATTTCCTTCATGTTTTTCTTCAAAAAGCCATGGCAATTTGAAATTTTCACAAAACATTTTACGACATATGTTTCACATGTGATTACATCTCTGAAAAATAAAGTCAACTGAAAAGTTCACTCATAAAGAATGAAGATACCAAGGATATAAAGTGAGGGAGTTTCAAGTTTGACTACTAACACACTCATAGGCTCCGTCTTGTACGGGATAACATTGAGTAAATATTGGTTTGGTATTGTTGTATGAGATTTGGAAGTTTGAAGACACTGCTGCATCTGTAAAGAGGATTGTTCAAAGTGACCGCTTTTGGATTGAAGGCGTGCTAAGACTTATTGAGAGGAGGGTTGTCCCCATCACATCCTATCCGGGTGTCGGGATGTTTGGACATCTATCAGGATTCAACCTGGCGTCCATCGGGATTACAAAAAAAAAAAAAAAAAATTCTTTTTCCCTGGACAGTCCGTCCATCAACCTGGACGGGTAGTCTATCCACTTGGACGGTCAAGCTGTCATCTGGACGGTCAAATTGTGAACCTAACTGTGGACGGACTGGCCGTCCACCAAAGAATTTTTTTTTTTTTTTTTTTTTTTGACGATCTGTCTGTCAACTACTCCGATGCTATCCTCAAGCAGAGGAGTGACAAAATGAGTGATATTTTGAACCCGACATAAACTCTTACACTATGCAAAGATATGTGTTTTCAGTAAAAACTAGACAATCTCCGGACATTTTAGACAGCATCAGAAAGAAAATCATTTTCATAATGAAAGAGGGGAGTCTCTAAATGATCATTGTAAGTAACCAAAGAGAGACCTCTCCACGAATTATGGGGTAATTTCACTTGATGATGTTAAAGTGCGTAATCGCGTAGCTTTTCTTGGGACTGGCCTTGCGAAACGAAACATGAAGCACATCTATGTAATTTCAATTTGACATGTCATAGGTAATGCAATTCAGAAGAAATTACATCTCCAATAGCTTGCGAACTAAATTAGCAAATGAGCATATTGCGACAGTGGTAATATCTGGAAACTTGCACATGCAGAAGGTTCCCGACATTCCCAAGTGGATATGGACAACAACCATGTAGATAGAATTTTTAATTTTCTTTTATACTTTTTGAAAAAGAAACAATTGGACAAGTAAAAATTAATCAAGAACTAGAACAGAGTGTGAACTGGGACAAATAGACATGTGGTTACCGAAATGACAATTAGACAACCCGTTAACGGTTAGTTACGGTTAGTTAAGGACTAATAGACCAGGCAGTTAGTGTAAGTAGTTACAACCAAGAAAGAGTACAAAGACTAATCGACCGCTGATTTTCAGCTCTCTCTCAGGCTTGCAGTGATCGCATTGCCGATTTTTATACTTGTGTATTCCTTCAAGCGTTAATGCAGATTTTTGTCTATTTGTCTTATGCTCGGTGTAGCCAGTGATTGGCTTTGTCCTTGTTATTGTTTTGTATGTGTTAGCCAGGGATTGGCATTGTTTCTTGGATTTTCTTGTTTTAAGACAATTGGGCAGAAGTGAGAGAGCCTGTCAATTGATCTTTTATGTTTGTGTAAGTATGACAAATTTTCTTTTGTGCCAGTGAGTGGCTTTGTTGGTCTGAGTATAGATCGAAGTTCAGTGAGAACTAGGAGTGACAATTTGACTGTATCTGTGGGAGCTGAGCGAGGACAATTGGTCTATAGTTGAGATTGGAGATAACTCGCTGGAGCTGGTCTAAGGCAAAGAGAGCGGATCGAGGACAAGTTGTCTGCGGATAGAGCATGAAGACTACTCGACAGGTGCTGCGATTGCGAAGAAAAGCAGAAGACAAATCGATTGTAAGTGTGACTAACTGATTCTTTTGTAATTGAAATTCTATATTTGGTTCAATTGTCGATTTGTCATAAGTCTGTTTCCTTAATTATGAGGTGGAGATATATTATGAGATTAAAATTATAAATTAAGTTTGAGCCAGTGATTGGCAAATTAATTCTTTGGAGATAGTCAAATTGTCAAAGAACTTGTTTAGTAAAGCATATAACTAGTGATTGGATTATGTTATGCTATGGTCAAATAGACAATAAATTCTTAAATATTAGCAACCAGAGATTGGTGCTAAATATGTCAATTAGCTGAACCAGGGATTGGCAAAATCTTCAGTAAGGTCAATTAAGCAGTGATTGGTAATGACCTGTGTTAAGCGTTAAGATCAGCTTTCTTCAAATTCGAAGTCTATTGGACAAATGCTAAGTTTCTTGATACCAGTGATTGTTACCCAGATTTATAGATAAGTCTAATAGTTAGTTATGGATATTATTTTGTGTCTAAGCCAATTAGACAGTAAATGAAATATATCTGCATTATGTGATTTTGTTATGAGTCAAATAGATAAAAAGATTATTAAGCATTAAATAACTAGGAATTGATGTTAAAGCTATGTCAAATAAACTGAGCCAGTGATTGGCAGTGTGTAACCCTGGTTGTTGGTCTAATAGTCAAGTGGTATAAACAGCACATGTTAAAAAGTCTATTAGTCATTTCTATAAATATTTATGGTTGTGTGTCGTTGTAGTCAATTGGTCTGGAAAAATTCGTATTAAGATGATTTACAGCTAATGGAAATTAATGTAAGACAATTGGTCAGTATATGATGTTTAAATTGAGATGACTAATTGACCAAGTTGTGTGAGAATAGCAAATGCAGGTATAAGGAGCTCAATTGCATGTTCTAGATAGAATGTATTTGTGCTCCTCATTGTGAATTGAAATGTGAACTTGGCCAACTTGACAAATTGTCCTGTATGAAATCTTTGTATGTGATTTATATTCTAACCTTCTGTGGGAAATTGGCCAAATTGTCTACCATCACACATACGGTTGCCCGTGGTGTTACCATAAGCAAGTCTATTTGACATATGACTATTTGACCATGCACACGACTATTTGACCAATTAGCAGTAGTCTTGTTAAATTGTTTGTGTGAAATCTTAGACAAATTGACCATCTGTCGGAGACTATACACTCAGCTATGCATTAGTATAGCAAGACCAAATGACCAATTGACAAATGACTATTTGACAAAGTAGCAGATAGGATGTTGATTCAATAGTAAATGTACACAGTGAAACTTGGTCTAATTGACATACTGTGAACTAAGGGTTCAAAAGAAGAATCAACAAGACTATTTGACATGTCCTATGATCAATGGACAAACTCTCAACCTTTGCATGTTGTGCATACTGAGACAATTTTGACAATTACAGACTTTGATATTTGCATCCCTACATAAGTAGTAATTAGGCTAAAGTAAACAGTGACTGGACCAATGGACCAATTGACAATGAATTAAATATGAAAAAGTAATTAAAGAATTATACAAAGGTGTTTATGTACACCAAAAATATATCTATATATGTACTGTGTATGTGATTAAGTCGATAGAACAGGAGCCATGACTAATTGACATACCTTGGACTATTTGACATTAGAAATTCTAGTACAAGACTGTGACTGTAAGTTTATAGATATTTCTATAGGTTATGGATTGTTATTCATATAGGTCAGGATAGTGAATACAATCATACCACACACAAATACATTAATAAAGAACTTTTATACATTGGTTTATAAAATGGAGAGATAATCCTACGTAAAAGTGACCTTAGATACAAAACGATAGACTACTTGACCTTTCCCCAAACTAAAGAACGACTACTAGGTTATTCCTTGGGTTTTTGTTCCCAAGTGAAATTTATACTACAAACCACATCATCTCCGACCTTATCCAACACACCTTGAGTTTCTCTTTAACTTTCTCGGGAGTGAAAAAATGGAAATTCCAGCAAACCCACAGATTCACATATATGTTATGTTTTCAGGGGAAGATTAAGTTGCAAAGAAAGTACCGGTACTGAAGAAATTTGGAAACAGCAAAGCTAAGGTAGAAAACACATTTGCGAGGGGATAAAGTCAACCCTTTAAAATGCAAGTGTCATAAAAAAAACCTGGCTTGTAATAATTTTGTAAACATGTATTGACATAATTTTGCAGGTTTCAATCAAGGTGAGAGAAGCTTTAATGAGACAGATGGCATTCATGGTTTCAAGGATAATCTAGACTTGGGACTTGGGACCTTACGACTTCAAACTCAAGCAATCCATACCTTATTCATACAGTATCTAAATCATATTATATTTTACTGCAATGGAATCCCAAGAAAATGCGGACAAGCCTCAATCACATGAGAAAAACTCCATTCCACTCAGAACAGCTGAAACCCAAGGAAATGGCTTCCCAACCATATATATGTCTCCCTTCAGCTCCAAACCCAAAACTAAAACTAATTTCAAAGCAAAATCTAAGTACGATCAAAAGCCAAAGACCACCCCAACGAACCATTTTTGTCGTAGAAACTATTCTTGCTGTGGACTTTGACATGCGACAGCACTTGCCCACCGAAAACCACCCCGTCAGTGATGTCACAACAAATCTCAGCCCAATTTCATGACACAATTGAAGAAAATTGACAATGGTAGACACAAATTTGGAAACCATCAAGCCCAATTCAACACTACTAACCGATCCTTCCTCACAAACAGACCCCCAAACAACCGATCAAAGAGCATCTGGAATGACGAAATGGTGCAGGATGTCACAAAATTGTGAGTCCCCATGTCATGCGATGGATCCATCCAATCTCTCGGTGCAGGTGTTTCAGCAAACATGGCCAGAGTCTGTTTGCATTCTGATTTCGGGATCATTTAACTAACATAAACCCATTTCAATAACAGCAATTTGTCATGTCCACAATGAAAATACGAGGCATGAAATCTTCAAATGAGTGCACACAAACAGAGAGACAGATGGAGAATTGAAAATACAACGCATGATTCAGATGAGTGCACACAAACAGAGAGACAGATGGAGAATTGAAAATACAAGGCATGATTCAGATGAGTGCACACAGACAGATGGAGAATTCGAACTGATTCATTAACAAAGTAAAATATTTACAAGTGCCTCAGGCACAAATTAAGAGTCTGTCTGCACACTAAATTATTCTGTGTAACTTGTACAACACAGTGCAGATCGAGCACGTTCAGGGAGTCTAAAGTTCTAATAAGTTTATTATTAATCCCAGATGCTCCAAATTGGCTTTGCTGCTACTGGCTCTTCCACCACCACCACCATCTTGCTTTCTGTTTGTGTTGGTGATGGCCTCGGTGATGGCTCGGAGGTCTCACAGCAGTCTAACAGTGGTTGCGCTCCCAGTTTCGGTGCCCGGCATCTTGCCTTGGGGCAAATGTAGAAATTCTTGGATGTGAGCTTGGCAACGGCGGCTGGCTTAGTAGCTTTCTTCGAAACATGACTCTTCGCAACATGAGTCTTCATAGTGTGAGTCTTCCCCTTTTGAGGCACACCGCCTTGTTTCTTCATTGGCCTCTTCTTGGGCGGCAACGCATGAACTTCAACTTGTAACCAAATGCTCTTCCTTTCACGAAGAGGGTCCGAATATCTTTTCCCGGTATGATCTAAATGCCAAGACTTGGGAGTAATGGGCGCCATTTGGTAATGCCAAGAGAAGAAGTCAAATACTTGGGAGAGTAAAAAATAATCAATGGAAAAGTCATGAAAACCACATGTTATTTATACTCGGGAGGAAAATGGTCTTGGGTTCAAACACTAGTTTAAAGTAAAAGTTCTTTTAATTAATTACTACTTCAAATATTAGTTTAAAGTAAAAGTATTTTAATTAATTACTACTTCAAACACTAGTTTAAAGTAAAAGTGTGTTAATTAACTACTAACTACTTCAAACTACTTTTAACTAGTGTCTTCTTTTACCTATTTGAAAAAATACTTTTAACTAGTTTTTGTTTTTTTTACCTACTTTAAAAAGTACTTCTAGCTAGTGTGTTTTTTTACCTATGTTAAAAAATACTTTAAACTAGTGTTTCTTTTTACCTACTTTGAAAAATACTTTTAACTAGTGTTTTTTTTGGGGATTGCTATTTTGCGTGCGCAGAGCGGTGAGCATAGGGTCGTGAGCGTACAGCGCAAAAAATTTTACTTTTTTCTGCTAAAAGTTAAAGTTAAATAGAGACAAAAGATAAAATTAAAATTAAAATTAAATGTGAAAATAAGAATAATAGTTTAGTGTTAGGGCCCTATAACCGTGGAAATTGCTGTGATAATGGAAACTATAGTAACCTAGTGATGTAGCAGGAGGTGTTTAAATTATAAATAGAGTAGTCATCAATTTGGGTAGATTATTATATACCCTATGGCCGTGGGTCGTAAAGGCTTATCAAAGCAGAAATTTTTATGTATGGATAAGATCACAATACGAGTATAGGTCATTTTATCATCATTCTTGTAGAAGTGAAAATATTATGTCCCTCAATTGTCCGAGTAGTAAAGTGTTGCTGTGAAATAGAATTTCAGGGTAGGGTGTATGTGTTCATGAATGCGGACTTAGTTGAGTCGCTTCTAACTATATGGTATTTCAACTTCCAATTTTTTAAATATGTTTAAGTCTTGCAACTTGTAAAGATTAGCTTCTATGAAATTTCTTGCAACTTGTAAAGATTATCTTTTGTGAAATTTGAATCTTTTGCAATCTATTTGATCAAAGTTTCTGAAATTTCTTGTGTACATTCTCATACTAATCTAGTATAAGATCCTACGGTTATATATGCAAAAAACAACAATTTTTATAGTTTTTTTCTCTTTGCAATAGAAGTGGCAGTTTTGAATGTGTTTTAATGGAGAAAAGGCCTCGGGGCTTAACCCCCCCAGGGCCAGGGCCTTTTTGGGTTTAAAAACATCATTGCTTTTGAAGTGATACAGTTCAAAATGTTAGTAAGGTATAAAAATCTCAACCATACAATCTTGTAGTGTACATGTTGTAGATGGCGTAAATCAAATTTGAAGTCATTTGACTGTGTAGATTGCAAGATTATAATGTTTTAGTGTAAAAAAAAGTTTCTAAAATTTTCCTAGAAACACATTTGGAGGTGAAATTTGATTTCTAGACCTCCTCAAATGAAAAATAATTAAACTACAAAGTGATTCAAAATCAACATTCGAACACATTCGTGAAAAAAAAGCATCATTGAATGTCGGCGTCGCTTTTTGGGGCCCGCTCGTTGTTTCCCCAGCAGCCCTCCAAAAGCATGGCCAATGTCAGCTTCAGTTTTTGGGGGCTGCTCTCTCCAGCAATTGCCGGCTCCCAAAAGCAACGCCGACGTCGGCGTTGCTTTTGGGAGACCGGAAACCACCCTAAATCCTGTTCTTGACCGGAATTAATCTTAACAAAACACCTAATTTCCGCTACGCAAAACACAATCAATCATTGACTACTCTAAAAGGCCTGTCACAATGTACCTGCCATTGTTGTTGGTGTTTCCGCCAATCGTTCCTCGTGTTTGCTCCGGTCCGAAGAATCGCTTCCTGCGCACGCCGAATTCTTTGAGTCAAATGGTCGACCGGGCGTTTCAACAAAACCCCAACACCCCAAGCTATCTAACGCAGCTCATTTTTCTGCAAATTCTTTTGAATGCGAACATGACAAGATAAACCCTAAAACCGCCTAAAGACACTCTATATGCACTCTCGATACCCACAATCCCACATCAACGCCTCAAAAGAAAACAAAAACAAAAAATTACCCACAATGTCACTTCGACAGAATTTGACTATTGCCGATTAGGGCCGACGGTTGGCGGAGACCCACCCAAACGCACTTTCTGAATTCCAGTGAAGACACAAGTCTCGGCCTCACAAATATGAACGGCACCTCAAAAAAGATACTCTAATGATGCCTCCCCAAGCTATCCAAATACCTATTGTAGGGGTCAAGTTTTCATTTGGCTCCCCATCATGAGCGTTGGTGCATCCACCATTGTTACTCCCGCTCTCACACGCCCTTGGGCTTGAAGAATTTCGATGCCCTCGAACCATGGCGGTTTCAACTATTCCTTGTAAGGCTATAGAATTATCCTGTTGCATTTATTTACCCACACAATCAATATCTGGGAACTGCAATACTCTGGCCGTCTCTCCTGCATCAAATCTCATTGTCTTGGATCTCAACTCCCTCATCTGCCTCGACCTCTTCAATTGCTTTGGATTTGTAAAGTAAAGAACTTTTTTCTTTCCCTTTGGCATACTTCTACTATGTAATTCCTGGCCAATCTCTGCAAACAGGTGCCCCGTTACCTTCATCCATATATGCTCTATTCTAGAATATTAAATTCCATCATTCCACAATTAGGTAAGTGCCTTGGTGCTAGGTATTAATTCCATCCGAATCCTCCATTTGTACCGATATGATCTCATTATATTAATGAGATACCAAATAATTGAAGACTTCATTTAGACTAACAAACTCAATTTCATTTTGCATTGCTGCCATTGCTTTAATTGAAACCCATTTTAGCTTTGTACTTCTGCATACTCTGTCTCCCAATATTCACTTTGAATCTTGTACGTTAGCCGCTTCGATAAACACGTTGATCATCAGTTCATCATACTACTCAAATCATAACTCCCTCTGTAATATCATAAATGCTACCATTAATAATAGGGGCTCCTGCTTGCTATGCTACGCATTCTTGGATGATGTTTGGATGATGTTTGATTTCAAAGATTTCAAAGATTTTAGTAATTTATATTTGAAGATTTATTGAAAGTTTTGTTCTACATTTTATCTAATATATAAAAATTCTAATAAAATTCTAATAAAATTCTAATAATCAATGCGTAGCACAGCAAGCACCAACCGCTAGTATCTAATATGAAAAGAATAATTTTGAACAAATGACGGCTAACTCATCAGCCTCCACTCTACTCTAGAGACTAGCACCTAATTATAATCTGTCAAAGTGGTTACTAATTTATTACAAATTACAGCTACTCTACTCTTTTAAACTCAACTCGTATACCAGATCACAATCCACCCTATTAACTTACTACCTGCTGTACCATGTTTAAATCAATTACAACATCTTAAATAGCAATGAGTTTCTGAAGTTCTAAGTGCCTCTCCACTCTTGCCCACTTCCTCTTTAGCCTTGGAATTGCTCTATCTATCTTTTCAACTAGTTCCATGGCTGCCTTGCATGATGGCGGCTTAGTCACTGTTTTCATCAAGGGAGAGGGGCAAACTATCCCGATTTCTTTCATTGTGGGGGAAGAGGGTTACTCGATAGTTAGTGGTAGCCGTTTAGCTTCACGATTCAATATTCTTGAGGGGAGTTTGCATGTGGACATGGATGTTGTTGATCCAATCTCTAATGTGGTATCACATATTGTCGCTCAGTTGTCAACTACTCGTGCTGGTGGTCAGGTGTGGTTGTTGACGCCTGGAAATTATCGAGTGTATGGACTGATGGACCTTCCACTAGTTATTGATTCTAACACTTTAACTCCTAGTCGTTCTACCACAGCTACTGATGTCACCCCTCTGCTCCAGAAGGTCAAACTAGAGGCCTCGGAGATCCCTGTTCTAGTTCTTAGTGACGATTCGGATAGTGAGTGCATTCTATCAAAACCTGCTACTTGTCGTTCCAATTCAGAATCTGCACATGTTGTTCATAATGCCCCGATTTTACATCGTGCAGAATCGGTGCATGGGAAACCCCCACTCTCCCCCGTTGATAGTATTGTGCAATGCCTTTGCAATCTGAGCTCCTGCCGAGGTGCGAAGTCAGTGCTCAGTAAATTAGATTACACTTCCATTCCAATAAAGAAGGTAGATTTTCTGCCTCCGGAGTTTGATGGGGATGTCATATTTGAACTTCCACCTATGGGAAAGTACCCATCATCAAACAAGGCTGGGCGGTTGCATGGAATGGATAAAAAAGATAACGGACATGCATGGACCCAAACAGTGACGACGCACATCCAGTCTGACTCTCACCTTACTTTCTGAACTTCGGCTTGTCTGGGGCACCTCCGGTGCACAAACAATTCATGCGAATATTTAGACCGACAGCACCGATTGTCACCGTTGAATGAGACTAAGTGGAATGGTACTGCCTCGTCCCCCTTTGTTCCACACTCTGATCCTCCATTGCATTCTACAGTTGCATGCTCAATCTGTCAAGTTCCGCAGACATGCATTGGAAGTTGTCCTGCTAGGATCTACTACGTACATGGCTCCAATTTCATGACTCGAGCTTACGTGCATCTCGGAATCCATAGCCATCCAGTGAAGAAGGGAAATTATAGAGACTCCTCCGCAAAACTCCGATCTCTTATTGGCGAGCAGGTAGAACGGACTCCGTCGGCGACTAATTCTGCCATTGTCCTTGAGGCGAGTAAGGAGTACCTTGGCGAATTCCTTTTATGCGCAGAAGATACTCCCCATAAGATGTTGGCAGTGGACGAACTTGTCCCCGTTTTGGACAAGTTCAAGCAAATGTCATCACCCAGTATTCGTAATGAGGTTACCACATTTCGATATCTGCGTCGTTTTGGGGTAATGGATAGCATCACTAGGCTGCGGGGCTCCAGTACGTGGGCCTTCGTCTAAGAAAACCGTTTCCCTAGACAAGGTGCTGAGTCTGACAAAGTCTTTATTTTCAAGATGGCGGAGCTGGGACCCAGGAGCGGGGTAGACTTGATTAAGCGCATGCAACCAGGTAGAGACTTGGAGGATGCTTGGATGATGTTTGACCATATCAAACGCGTCAAGTCTTGGACCACTATGGCCTGCCACGTGTACGATTCTACTTACTACCGTGTCATGACTATCGCTATTTGCGATATGCAATCCGAGGATGTGGCAGCACAACAGGTGTTCTGGAAAAATTTGAATGCCGTTTCCAGCAGGCATGATATTTCCAATCCAAATTTTAAAGGATTTATGGCCGACAGCGCCCAAGCAAATTGGAATGCAGTGCGTATCGTCTATGGGAGTGGCGATCCATCTCTGCCTATGGTAAATCGGGAGCGAACTTGCCTATTTCATTGGTCGCAATCCTTAGAGAAACACACCAAGGCAGATATCAGGGCGGACCTTCAGGAGCAACATCGGCGACTCTGCAAACAATACAAGAATTCCACCTCCTTAGAAGAGGCGCAAAGCAAATATTTAGCAATTCGGGCATGGTGGTTATCTTCTGGAGCAGCCACTGAAGAGGCGCTACTGAGATTGGACCTATGGCTAGCTTTCTGGCACTTTAGATATCGTCAATGGGG
Organism: Rhytidiadelphus loreus; assembly: GCA_947034895.1. Taxonomy (NCBI): domain Eukaryota; kingdom Viridiplantae; phylum Streptophyta; class Bryopsida; order Hypnales; family Hylocomiaceae; genus Rhytidiadelphus; species Rhytidiadelphus loreus. The sequence goes on from OX344761.1 coordinate 34,064,183, forward strand.
TGGGTTCATGGAGCTGGTAAGTTTTATAATCACATTACAACAATCAGAAGTTCTATTTTCTAAACCACAACCAATATTGACAGCACTTATTGTTTGTTCAAAATTCTTGATTTCGCCTGCCCAGTAGTACGATGTCGATATTAGCTTTGCTCTTGATGCATAGTCAATATCAGCAGCACCTCTCTTTAACACCCTAACCCTACCTGAAGCCAATTATGGAAGAGAGCCGACATTGGTGGTCTCTCCTCCGTGGATGCTTGTTGAGGTAGCTATTTGAGACCTACTTTAATCTTTTTTCTTTGGCTATTCATTCAAACATCTAACTTTAAATGTTGCCTCGCATGATCTTTTGGAAGTTGAATTGGCTGAGATGCCATCTTGTAATTTGGCGGAGTCTGTTCACAACAAGTGGCTGCAACAATCTGGCAAAAGGGGGAATGACCTGTATGTTGTTGCTGTGGATGACATGGTCCAGGCGTTTATGCAGGTTGTAGCCTACTACCAATTCCTCAAAGGTGAGAAAGCGGGGACAGGTCCTGGCAAGGAAGAACTCCGACTGCGTATTGCACATCGCACCGCTCAACACTCTGGAAATGCTAAGGTCCTTCACGCCGCCCTCGCCGACATGCCAGGTGCTGACGAATTTTGCACACGCCAACCTCACCTTGAGGGTGAAGAAGTATTTGTTTCCACCAAACGGAAAACAGATCTTCCACCAGGTTCAGAATTTGATTCGCACCGTCCAGACAAGATAAGCATATCTCGCCCACGTGTTAGGGCTCGTCAAATTGATCCAAAGATAGTTGACCTCACTATAGAAGATTTGCCATCCGAACCCGATCATGTGCCAAAAGAATCGGAAGATCTTCCTGCCGAGACACCTACAACTTCCGCTATGGTGCATCACGTCAAATTTGTTCAGGAAACTGTCTGCGATGAACACCAGTGGCATACTGCAAAGCTGCCAAAGACATCTGCTAAAGCTTGTTTTGCACTGCAAGTCAAGACGAAAAAAAAGTGCGTGGCCAGGATTGTGCAAGACAACTGTAGTACAGCTGCCCCGACTTATACTGGTCTCATGAACAATTATAAGAAGACTAGATTGGAGAGAATGCGGTTTTTCTTCTGCAATGATGACATCCATCGCTGTGTGGAGGGCACTAGTCGAAAATGGGTGGTTTCCAAACCGCCTATCCCGGATGTCTGGCCTGTTATTATGGGCACAAACTTAAACAGGAAAGAGATTCTCTCTCTAGAAAATGACGGGTTCTCTCTTGCTGAGCGCGTCCAATTGTCTCCACGACAACTCTTCAATGACGGAATATCCGTGAATCTGGATGATTATCCTCCACCCCCTAACCCTACGGATCACCCCACAAAGAGGTATGGTAAGAATATTAGAAGAAATCCTTCTGCTCCGACTACCAAACATCATAATAGCTACGCCTCTGCTCTATCAGTTGTTGGAAAGATCTGCTCAATTCTGATGGTACCTCCTCCAACTTTGGGCTGCATTGTGACTTTTGAGTCTAGAAGCATATCTAAGGTTTCTAAGTACTTGTTGACAATTGGGCAGTTCCCAAACTGTGACTGCCAATCTTTCAAGGATATGTTTGACAAGTCACTCGGCAAGCGCGGTGCATGAACATATTGTAAGCACATCTACTTCATCTTCAACATAGTCTGTAGCCTAGATCCGGAGGTTGATATCTTCATTCACGCTCCTAGTTTCAGCTGGAATGAGATTAAAAGAGTTCTTCAGATTCTGCTCCTAAAGCATTATGGAGCGTAATTATTGTTCGTACTATTAAGACATTATTTTTCACTAATACGAAAACGATGGTGAGACTAAAAGGGCCACCATCAAAGCTTGTACATGGTCATGTTGGTGCCTAAATCATTTGCCCAATTTCTGTTTGCATAGCTCAATTTTTGTTCAACTGCCACTAACTCACCCCAATCCTTAGTCCTCGCCTCCTTCCTATTTTCTACCTTAAACCTAAACCCAAGTACGTCTCCCTCCAACAGATCTAAAAACCTCATACCAACCCCCCTTATCGTTTGCAGAATTTTTCCTAAACTAAACAACATCCTTTTCATGGTCTCAATATCTGTCTCTTTCTCCCACCCTAAACCCACTGTTTAATTGTTCCTCCAATTAACCCTTAACTTCTCCACTTCCAATCTCTATCTCCAAAGAAAATGTCTACATAACCCTCGCTTATTTCCTTTCCTTTCCCTATCTAATGCCTTGACCCTCTTTAATCTAACCTTGGGCCCCCATCTCTCAAATTATGTAAATCCTCCATACCAAATGTCCCTCTCTTGAACTCTCTTACTCCCTCTTTTCCTCTCTAGAACTCTCTCGAATACCTCTTTTGCAAAGAAATCTCTTTTGTCCCTCACAATATCCACCATTTCTTGTTTCCATGGCGCTTACATTCACGACCACAAAAATTATATATTTTAATCATTTGTATCCCTAGATTCCACGGTTATAGACCCTTCATCTTGAAACTTGCATCTTTCCCCGACCTTAAACTACATATTTGGCCACCTTACACTTTTTATGCAGAAAAATTCTGCAAAATATTCTACGGTCATAGGTCCATCATTAATACTAATTTAAAAATTCTTCCTTCTAAAAAAACCCTAAACTTTCACTTTATTGCCCACTTCAAGAAAAAAGTAAAACTTTTTGCATTCTACACTCACGACCCTACGCTCACCGCTCACCGCTCTACGCACGCAAAATAGCATCGTCCTGTGTTTTTTTACCTACTTTAAAATATACTTTTAACTAGTGTTTATTTTTACCTACTTTAAAAAATATTTTTAACGAGTGTCTTTTTTTAAATACTTTTAAAAATACTTTTAACTACAGTAGTGTTTTGAGACTTTTGAGGAATGATCCGTGTTAAATTTTTTTATTCTTTTATTTTTATATGAATTTTTCATGAATTCTTTAATTCTTTTATTTTTTTACGCATGATCTGATGCAGGTTAAATTTTTTTAATCTTTATTTTTTTTTACCCATGATCTGAAGCACGTTTAGTTCTTTAATTCTTTAATTTTTTTACCCATGATCTGATGCATGTTAAATTTTTTTATTCTTTAATATTTTTAATTATCAATAAATGGTAATATACATATTCAATATTTTATGAATTTATAATTGTGCTCGTAAATTTGTATAACATTAATTATGAACTCATAATATTTGTTGCAAAAGATAAGTGTCCTATTTTATTTAGAAGGGAAAATCAATGGAGAATAATATTAGGGGATAATGGAATATTGAATTTCCTATCGATGGTCAAACTTCTTTAATTTTACAAACATTAGTTTTTTTAGTATTCTAGTTGTTTTTTAAAATAATAGATTTTAATATTTTTTATTTTTTATTTTAAAAAAATAGTAGATTTGAACCTCATAAATTCTTCAATTTATATTGGTTGGTCTTACAAATTTACGGTGGTGTATGGTAGTAAGGTATGGTCAAGTTTTTACCCAGCACTTTGTGCACTCTTCAGCACTTAATATGCACACTTGTCTATTTTGAAATTTTGTTGATGTTTAAATCATTTAAAAATAATTAGCATTGGATTATTGCAAATTTCAAAGGACCAACTTTTGGATTCAAGTATTCAAGAAGACAAGATAGAAGTTCTAAATTTTTGAAACAAAATATCTTAAAGATGTCATTAGAGGAAATCTAGACCTTGCGCAAGGTTGTTTGATTGCATGAAAATGTGCAATTATAGAAAAAAAAAAAAAAATTTAAAAATTTAAAATAGTCAACAAAAATTAGACCCACATAATCACTTAATGTGCCATGCAAGACTAGGAACTAAATTTTTTTTTCCCTTTGATTTGCACATCAACCAAAAGTCAAATGGCCCTCTTCAACGGCCAAAATACACTCTTAACGTATGTGGTTACAATAAATATATGTTAGTGATCCCCCAAGCTTTACAAAAAATATTACTCATTTAACCCCTAAATGAATTTGACTATGTTTTCACAAAAGTGCTCCAAAACTGCCATTTCTAGTGCAAGATCCAATTTATTTTCTTTAAAGAATTTTTGGAAACATGCAACCGTAGGATCTTGTAGTTAACTATCTTGAAAAGATGTGGAAAAAATTTCAGAATTTTCCACCTTGTAGATTGCAAGATATTAGTGTTTGAAATGACTAAAATTCATTTTTTGACCCTGCCAAAAAACGGGCAGCTGCGCTTCAGAAGGTCATATTTATATACAAAAATGCTCAAAATGGTTGTTACTCTTTGGATTCATTGTGAAAATCAAATTGGCTACATGCTTGAAAAATTTCACATCATTTGGAGTTGTAGAACATATAGAAAAAAAACAATAAGTAGAAAGGAGTAAAAAATGATTCAAAATACCAAATTGTTAATAATTTATTTTTGGAATTGAAAAACTCCAATCCCAATGGTTGGAATATTGTGATAAACAATCTGAATCCATTTTTTCAATTTGTTTTCAAAAATATTGAAAATTGAGTTAAATAAAAGACTTCAAAGTTTATTTTAGAGTACAGAATCCATAACTACCTTTAAACTACCCGCAAACTCAAACTCTCATAACTTTCATCTCATTTATCCAAATGGAATGATTCAAACATTTTCATGTATACATAGATCTAGAGAACCAATTTCAAATTTTAATTTTTTAAAAAAATGATTTTTCAAGAAGTTTTTTTTGCTGCCCGGACTGCCCGCCGAGCATTGAAAACAACATATTATACAATAACTTTTCAACCATGTAGTCAAAAGTTATGAAAATTGTTGGGCCTCAAAGCTACTCCTCGAACACATGCTGTGTGAAAATTTCAAAGAAAAAAAATAAAGACTCCATTTGTAGTGAGCTGCCCAAAATCGCTATGTTGTCAAAAAACGCAGTTTGAGCATTTAGGGGTTAAAGGAGATTCATTAGGGGCCACACGTCTTGTTTTTAACTACTTTTTAAAGCATCTTATAATGTCTTTACTAAATGCTTTTTGTAGAACTTTTTTACATCTTTTGTACCTATTTTGCAATACTTTTTTAATAAAATTTTACTACATAAGGTTTCTTTTCATGTTCCTTCTTGTGTTCCTTTAGTGTGTTTTTCCTTTTTCATATTTTCTTTCTCTTCTTACAATCTTTATGATGCTCTTTTTTATTTCTATTCATTTTCAAGATCTTTTTATTTTTTTCTTCATAAACTTTTGAGTATTTTATGAGATGCTCTTTATAATATTCATTCTGATGAAAAAGATCATGTTCTTCTTAATGATCTTATTTAAGTTCTTTTTAGTATTCTTTTTAGTATTCTATTCAACAGTCTTTTCTTAAATTAGAATGGTCTTTATTAAACTTTTTATAAGGAAAAAGAAAATATACTAGCTTTATAGAAGAATATAATATTAATTTCAATTGGTGTCTAGCACAAAGCTATGCCTCCTAAGCACAAATTAAATACTGAAGCTTGGAGGAAAAAATGCAAAAAATTGAAATAATTCTTTTCCCATATAGAAAATATATAATTTATATTTATATCTATTGGAAAAACTTATATTCATTAGGGGGCATGAAAGCTACATACTAAAGCAATTTTTCAACTCTTATTAGCATTTGAAGCTAACCACCTAAGTCATTACGAATAGTAAAGTTCTAGATTCCCTCAAAACACAAGGAGAGGAGCTACATTTTGAAAATCTTCACAATTTGAGAATCTCTTTTAATTTATTTCTCTTGCTTTTTTTTCTGCAATGATTCCTTTTTTAATTTTTTCAAAGATGGAAGGAAATATTAAATCATTAATAGTTCTGAAATGAATATGAAATTGGTGGCTAGGATTGTTGTAGCAACTAATCTACACCTTACAAACCCTTTTGTTTTGAAAAGGTGTAAAAATTAAGTTCAAAAGCAAACCTTAACCCCTAAAGGACCAAGGTCTTTTTTCTGCCAAAAAACACTCAAAACTGCCATTTCTACAGCAAAGAGTAAAAAAAATTGAAAATTGTTTTTTTCACACATCAAACCGTAGGATCTTATACCTTACTAGTATGAGAATTTGTGGAAAAAAATTCAAAATTTTTCACTGTACAAATTGCAAGATATCTGTGTTTAAAGTGGAAAAAAAACAAGTTTTTCAGCACATTGAGGGACTAGATTATTTGACTTTGAACATTTTTAACTTAAATTTTTTGTACTATAGATTTTTGAGCTTTAATTCATTATAGTGGAGAATTGAGTTGAGAGTCTAGGGAAAAAAAGGTTTTTTTATAAAAACTTAATTTTCATTCTTAAAAAAATTGTAGAATAGAAATAGATACAAGATTGAATGAACATCTATTTTATTAATATATCTAAGAGAGAATTAAAATACATTAATCCCCACGGTGAGATTTTTCTAGCAAGCAAACTAAACCATGTGGAACTTTCTTTTTTAAATGGTCAAAATTGCATTCAAAAATAAATCCTACAAGTTATTTTTTCAAAAAGATGCTCTAATTGCCCAAAAAACAGGATTGTTCATAACTTTCTCATAAAAAATCCAAATGAAATGAATCAAAGCTTTACAGATATACAAAAATATAATCTCTGAGGGAAAAAAATTTAGAAAATAAAATTCAAATTTTTGCAAATTATTTTTGCTGCCCGGTCTCCCCTGTTTTGAGTTACATGGGCATAACTTTTTCCCCCAGGCACCGATTGGAAAAAAAATTATATTCCCACAGAGGTAATCAGTTTTTCTATCTTCAAAAAAAGTTTCAAGAAATCAGAAGAAAAATTCAGCCCGTAGGTACTTGCCCAAAATCCATTTGTCCCCCAAAGGGACACTTGGTCCTTTAGGGGTTAAACATTGTTCCTTGATAAAGATGACCCAATTGCCTATAAAACAAGATTCTTCATGACTTTTTTTTTTTTTAATCTTTTCTCTTTGCATTAGAGATGGCATTTAGGAAGTAATTTTTTGGTGAAACAAAGTCATTAATCACTTCTAGTCAAACTATTAAATATAAAGCCTATAGCTAGGGGTCACTTTTAATAATATTCTACTAATTATTTTTCTATTGATTTTATTATTATTTATGTACTTGTAATTTTGGCCACCTTTTATATTATTTATTTATGATTTGGACCATTGCTTGTTAAAATTTATTTATTATTATTTTTATTTAAAATTATATAGACCATTTTTTCTTACTTTACATTATTTTATTCCTTACTTGATCTTTGTTTGTTTGATTTTAATTATTTTTACTTCTCATTTTTACAATTCCATTTTTATTTTTTGAATCATTCTAATATATTTTAATATTTTGTCCCCATTTATTTGTCTTCTTGTTATTTGGGGGGCTATTGTTTCTGTAGCCATTTTGTTTATTAATCCATGAAGACCAACAAATTACAAATGTGTTATGTGAAATATAAGTTCCATAACTCTTTTGAAGTTTGCATTGAAGTAGACAACATTTGCTAAGCATTTAGATTAGAAAGTATCCATGAGGTCAACATTTTTTAACTAGTTTTAGATTTGCTTTAAAAGAGTTTGAAGATGTACCTTAAAAATTCACCTAACTTCATTTGCATACCATACCTAGTAATCAAGGTTGACAAAAAATAATTCTAAAAACAAATGCTAAAATTTTAGGAAATTTATATTGCAAAAACTTAAATATTTATATAAATAAAAAATAGATATTATTGAATACTAGTAGAATATTCTTGATTTTTGACATAAAAACAAGAGATGCTTTATGCTAAGTATAACCCAAGTCCCAATCCTTCAAATCCCAATTGAAGGCTAAATTTCAATTTTCTTGGATTGTAAAAGGTGAATAAAAAATATCAAATGTAGAACTTGGGACTTCATAGTGTAAAGACTAAAGTCCCAACTTGTCTCATGTATAATATTATGTAGCAATTAAGTGCCAAAAAATGGTCAAAAGTAAGAAAATAATTTTAGGGTACTTTTAGCATCAAATTTGCATTCAACAGATTTGAACAAAAATTATTGAAACGTCAAGGTTGAGGTGGGATTCCTGTTTTCTAGGCCCAATTTAGCCTCAAAATCCCATTTTCTTAGTACCAAAACTCTCAAAAAATGTTGACATTTAGGCATTTTAGAGTTTAGCAAAGAATGTTGAATTTACCTTCCAAGTACATTATAATTGCAAAATAGAAGCATACTTAGACGACTTAGGTTTTGTAGTTTGACAAAGTAGTCATAGGCCCATTGTTTCAAAGAATCCTGCAAGGAGAAATCCAATTACCATGTGGTCAAACTTCCAAATCCTTTAATCTATATTGTTCATTTGTGACTAAATTTAATTGAAAGATTTTATTTTTATCTTTCAAAGATGTAGTCACCTTTGTTCTAAAAGTCACAAGAATTTTTTTTAAATTAAAAATTTGAAATTATTATGATTTTTGAAGAGAAAGTGAAAAAAATACATATCTAGTACAAAATAAGCTTAAAATCTGAATTTTTTTTCCATAAACAATATAGTGTAAATCAATTTCCCATGTCTTTTTATAATTAGAAAATCAATAGACTATAGATATAAACCTGAATTCAAATGGTCATAAAATATTTAATTTTGGATTTTTTGTAATTTTAAAATTTAATAGAAACTAGACTTTGTAAACTTCATTTCATTTGTTGGTTTTGAATTAAAATAGATCAATTTTAGTGGATAAAATGCAAAAGAAGATCAAATTGGGAGCAATTGCTAAATACACTAGAAAAGCATTGTTTATAATCCATGGATTTGGCATCTTCTTCTCTAAAATATTCTCTAGTTCCTAAATTAGGTTAGGCTTTCTACAACCAAGAGTTGCTCACACATTCAAGAAACACTCTTTAATATAATTGAATGAAAGTAACATATTTTGAGTAAGTCACTATTTGACCACCCATCAACCACAAAATGGTTGCTTAAGCATTCCAAGATTAACACAATACATTAATTGACTACAAGGGACTAATTTAGTAATTAGTGACCAAAACTTTCTAAAAAAAGATTTTCTTTTTTTGCAACTTTTCAAATTTGAAATTAACCTTCATAATTTTTATACAGTTCAAGTTCAAGCATTTCTTTTGATCAATGGTGTTTTTTTCATTCTCTCTTTACAAACTCTCTTTTGTTCAAGGTAGCAAACTTTTGTCGTAAGTTTAAATTGAATTGATAATAAAAACAAACACAAAATAACAAAATAAATGTACACTCAGACAAATACGTAAAATTTGAAATAATAAAATCAACCAGACAATTACAACTTGAAGTTTAAAAATAGAGAATAATTTACAAATGAGAATCATTGTTTCAATAAGAACTGTAAATCTACAATCTCTTAAACTTGAGAAAGTACAAGATACTAAGTTTGTGTTTGGTTTTGTTAATAGTTACATTTACAAATGTACAAATCATAAATTTACATTGTAGAATTTTTACTATGTGATTTATAAACTTATAAACTATAAATTAATAGATTTCAAGATTTTTTTATTTCAACATTTTGAATTCTACAATTCTAAAATGGTGGTTTGTGTTAATGTAGAAAAAAGCAAAGCTCTAGGTTGCATATGAAGTCCTTCACAACTTTAGCTTAAAAACACCTTCACTTAGAAGGCACTATCTTCTACAATGTAGCTTGAGATTCTTTAAAATCTATTGCATTTGTTCTAAGCTTCATAACATTATTCATCTTAGAACTTGGATGTCATTTCAATCTACATAGGGAATGATGATTTAAGTAGGTCCATATTTCAACACACGTTAAAAAATTATCCAACTTGTTACCAATTGTCGAATTGATTTCTTCTCAAGTGCCTTAATTTGTCAATAGCAATGCCTTTAACATTATTAACATATTTGTTGTATAGTAGGCATCTAATAAGCTACAAAAATGTTTGCTTCCTAGAGTACACTATAGGAAATTTGTTGCTGGATAATGTTGTGCTTGCATCCAAAAAAATTAATTTTTTTGGACATTTTATAACAAAAGAAAAAACTTTAGAGACAATGGAATAGTTCAAATTTCCAAAAATGTAAAGATGCATTAAAAACAACAACTTAGAAGAATATTTTAACAATGGACTTGAAACAAGAATCATAAAGTATGATCCATAGATTACATCCATATATATAGTTGAATTTACCATTGCACTAATTAATACTTTTCAATGAAATTTCAAGACCAAAAATTAAAAACTCCTTTAGAAATTGATTTCAAATTGAATATTAGTAATTTTCACAAGCATTATTTTTCTTTCACAAGCTTAGAATGTTAAATTTCAAATATAGTGATTCTAAAAGGATTATTATCTCATTTATCTTTTGCAATTTTTGAACTAGAATAGTAAATTTTCAACTCTAATGATGTACGTATTTTAAATGCTTGATGGATTGTTGATTCTAGAATGTGAAAAGTTATTATTTCAATGATTTCATTTGATGTAAGGTAAGCCATCATATTGTAGTCATCTAATTAACTATTTCCTCAACTCTAAAATGGCCCTATCATGACCATATAAGAAATGAAATATATATTTTAAAAACAAATGAAGTAACTACTTATATTATTAAGTCTTCAACTTCAATTAAGGAGTTGGATTAACTTTAATGATGTACGTATTTTAAATGCTTGATGGATAGCGCATACACAATGAAAGTTGTAGACATTGACATATAGATTTTATTCATATATTTATAATGGTTTTAGTTGAAATCTCAAATTTAACAAAATAAAGTTGTTTTATACAACACAGTTATTAGTCTAAAATCAATTATTTGTAATAAGAGTTATTTAGTGAAAAATAAATTCCATAAGATTTCACTATGTATACCTATTTTTTCAAAACATTTATTTTTCAAAGATGAAATCCCATGTCTTATGTAACTAATGTAAGTGCTAAAGAATTCAGATTTTTTTGTGATTATTTGACATTACCATGAACTTTTTCAGGAAAAAGTGAAGAAAATTAATGCTCAAAAAGTTTAATACAACATATGCTCAAATGCTCAACATATGCTCAAATACAACATATGCTCAAAAAGTTTAAAATTTTCAACATATGTGTATTTTGTAGTGTAGAACATCATGGTATAAACCAAAAATTCAACAAACCATGGTTGTAGGCCCAAGGTTGAAATTGCAATGACACTTTGAATTTTAAGAGTTTTTCAAATTTTTGAATTGGAGTAACAACTAAACTTGATAATCTTCATTTCATTTAGTTGGACTCAAATTCAAAAAATACCACTTTTATGGCTTAAATTTGCATTAAAACATAAGAGCAAGAATTGACCAAAATACACTCAGAGAATGATCCATGGATTAATCCTAGAAGGGCCTAAAAGCCCTTTGTGGCCATATAGTATATTATGAATATTGTTCACTACAAAGTAAATTAATGATCATGGTAGTGTGCAAATATCAATGTATTACAATTCATATTAATAGTAAACCACAATTGAAGAGTTATATAGCTAAATACAAGTCGTATAGAGGGACCCCAAGGGCCTTTCAAAGATTAAGCATCTTCTTCTTTAGAAAAAGTCAATATTACCATAATGAGGAAATATGCAATACTATTCACTGAAAATGCACTCAAGCAACTTCCCTCCAAAATTGGATGAAAAAATGTTTGTCCCCATCCTGCAGTCCCACCTGAAGTCATCAAAGGACAAAAATACTCAGCGTCCTTTTAACCCTAAATACCCTCACCATCCCCTTCCAACCTCATTGCATGGGAATTACACCCAAAATCCTCACCTCGGGCAGCATACAAAACCTTCACAATTCTCAAAATAGATCGGTGCAGCTCAGAAGATTCAAGTTTTCAACTCGAGAAACTCAAGAATTGCAATTTGAAAGAGGGAGTTGACAGATAAAGTCGCAGGCACCACATGAGCCACAAAGCATGTCATCTTTTCTGATAATTAGAAGAGCCTGGGTTCATAACAAAACTGGACTCTAGGTAGTAAGATCTGTTGGGACCACAAGATTCTGAGCACACCTTTAGGCTACCTAATAAATAGAGTGAAAAATGCAATGCATCAAATCAATCATGCACAGAAAAGTTGGCAAAACAAAAGAATAAATGGAGAAGCTGAGGCAGGCAGAGGATGCTCCAAATGAACACATCAAATTACTCACAATAGAAATACAACAAATGGTATACAGCTTCAGTTGAATGGAAGATGGACTCTAATTAGTTGGTTGCAAAGAGATTATCTGGCTGGATCCAAGTGGTGACCCTTCACAGAGGCTCTCACCAGTGCTTCGTCCAGAAGCACATCATGCTCCTTCATTGCTTTCCGGGGCACGTTATCGTCCTTGGAGCCACCAAGACTTGCTCCAAATAGCAGAGGTGCAGGCGCAGGCGCAGCAACAGCAGTAGCAGCAGCAAAGTCGCCTTCCGAGCCTGATTTCACCTTCTTCCTCTTCTTCTTAATGAGAGAATTCTTTTCATACACCAGATGATGTTCCCGCATCTCATCCATTGATGACCTCTCGTCGTTGCTAGTTTTGGAGGTACTCTTCACAAGATCTCCAACATTTTGTTTATGCTTCTGGATCTTCTCACTGGGCCGCCATCCTTGTTGTGAGGCCCGAAGAAAAGCGGTTTCATCCTCAGGGGTACTATCATCACTCCGCTTTGGTATGAACTCTTCATGAGTCTGACTTGGAGTGTATTTCAGCAACCTCCCAACAGAGCCGTCCTTGAAGTCGTCATCGGCTCTCAGCGTGTCAGAAGATCCCGCTTTCCTTTTCCTTGGCTCCTGCACATTCCGACTTTAGACTCCTGTCTACGTTATAGTATATTCTAAAGTGGCGGAACAAATTTCATTGACTTCAGTGGAGTCTAAGGTCCCGTCCACACAAAGCAAGCAGTGCCAATTAGGTACTGAATGCCCATACTGCTCAAGTTGCTCAATTAACAAGTTGGTGTCGACATGCCAACAAGATCAAAATTCAGTGGACGAACTGGCAACATCTTGATAATGAGAGCGAGGAACACTGAAGGTACACAAAAAAGATAATGAAATATTACTTTGTTCAACTTGCTGAGACGCTTCTTTCGCTCTTTTGCTCGAAAAACTGCAGCTTTGATGCCATTGTTATCCATCCAACCTTCTGGCCACAGCTCTGCCAACTGCAGAACACAAATACAAAATTGAGAGGATCATTTCATCACATTAACAGATCACGTAATAAAGAAGCACCTACTGAAAAAAACTATCAAAATATTGCATCAAAATGATCTCCTCACCTCAACATAAAGTTTTCGAATTTGTGGTCCTTTATGCTCGTCCATTCCCTGTAAAACCAATTAAAACGCATGCACGATCAAGCTTCAAACAAGCCACAGCACAGACCCCTAGCATATGACAGCAGAAATTCCATCTTTTAAATATGCAGCCAACTTCTCACCTGCGCCATATGCCAAGGCATCTCAAAATAACTTTACGTAGTCACTAGAGACATGAGAAAAATCAACCGTAACATAAGTTCAATCGGAACGGTAACTAACAACTCCTGCCACACCTATCTTTATAAAAGCAAAACACCACTCACAAGAGAGAAGTCTGCAACTTTCGCAGATAAATGAATAAGAGCAAGCAAAATGCTGAGTGCAAGACGCAGGCACTAAAAAGAGATTTCCATATGTCAATTACAACTACAAAGGAAGAAGGTAAAGACCTCCAAATACTGCTCGTAAAGATTGCAAAGAAGATCCTCGATAGCATGGTCCCACTTGTACTTTTCCACGGATGTGCTTGCTTTCTTCGATACTCCTGTTTGGAAGTCATCTGAGGAGCCTTCTCGTGCCTCAACACCCTGAACCAGGTTTTGTGAGTTCCTACGGCTCTCCAGTTCCTAAAAGGTGAGCAATTAGCAAACAGTTTTATTAAGAGCTGCTTTGTAGATTCACCTGTACGAGTGTCATTTCTCAATGTCTCACAGTTTGCCACAACCCTCAAATTTAGGACCAGGTATAAAAGCATCCCATAAGCACCACCAGGAGGCAATAATAATAGTAGCAATAATAATAATAATAATAATAACAATGATGATGATGATAAAAATCATAACCAATTGATTGAAATTTGAAAATTAAAATATCTTAAAGCAATCTCCAGTGACGGGACAAGACGGTGCACCTACAAAGAGTGAATAATGTGGTTAAGTTGCAGAAGTACCTGAAACTGCAAAGAGGTAACTCTGTTCCGCACCATTTCTGTAACCTCACGCTTAATATCTAACAACCGACCCTCCTTTTCTTGCTTGGCAGATATCCCATGCTCTACCATTTCCTTCAGATTTCTCTGTTAAAAACACGATAAAAATGAGACAGAGACAAAAAACCTAGAAAATTTTACCAGGATATATGTAGGCCAACTCCAAAATGGCAACATGTGTGAAGAGCAACAACCTAAGTAAGAATTTGAGACCATTTATGAACCATGTATCGTTTCGTGATTTTAATGACTTCAAAATTTGACAATAGAGATCCACCTTCAGAGTATTCGGACGCATGATATGACCTAAGATGCCTTGGAGACGCTCAACAAGCTCTTCCGGCACCTTTCCTTGCTTAGCCTGCTGCTCATTCAATGACAGGAAACGTTAAAGCCTTCTAGCACAAACATTCACAAGATCGCAAACCCAAAGCACATAAAACGGAACATACGATTCAGCATTCCAATAGTAAAACATGCAAAGCTCAGAATATATAATTCTCAAAATCGTAGTATTGCCAAAAACAAACATACTATCTGTTCACTAGCCACAATCGTGATGAATCAAGCCGTGGTAAGTCTCAGTGGCACACACCGCTAGCCTTGCGACCTTTGCACGCCTCGTCTTCACTTCCCTTGGCAAACGGTTCCTCTTTGACCCAGCTTGCGACGGCTGCTCTTGCTCTTCACCTTCAGCTGACATAGGACAAACTGCTCACGTACCTTTCGGCCATCCACGCCTTCCTGGGCTGGGCTCCTTTGGACCCGGTGATAAAGATTTCTGCTGTATGTAGACAATCGAGGTGAGTTTTAACCACACGTGTCTACTAGGTAGTCACCGTTCAATCATAGTTGTTACAACCAATTGAAAATGACAGCGAATAAAGTGTGAATATATACTTCCAGCATGTCCTCGGAGGATCGAAGAATGATAAGATTTCGGATCTACATGTAAATGGAATCCATTCCTTGTGTATGTTGTTGTGGTGAAATAGACTTAAATACATTCGTAATGAAATCTTAAGATGTCCAAGTAGCGAAAAAATGAACATGGGGATCATCTTGAGTAAAAAAAATGTGCGGCTTTAGTAACGAGGACAAACATCAAAATGTCTCACAGTGTAGTCAGCTGCTGATTTCCCTGCACCTCCGTCACTGTCTCTTGTCCCGTCCTCCCTGACTGATTGCTGCATCATCTTCAATTTCAGAGAATCCGACACTTTCATCACTCCTTTGGGTTCTCTAGAAGCCGAGTTCCACTTTTTTTCATCGGTGGATGAGCCATACCTGTACTCTGATCTATTCTGTGTGCTCCTGCCTTCGTCAAACACGGATTCTGTGTTGAGCGCAATCCTAACCTCTAGATGCCTGTCAATGCTCCCACCATTCTTCTCAACTTCTACACAAGATTAACACCAAACTAATCAGATTTTATTTAGATGAGCAGCATATGAGTCCAAAGAACTGATGCCTAGAAAACTCACTTGTGATTTACGGCTTACCAGCAAGGTCACGCTTTCCCACATTGTATATCCTTGACTGACTACCAGGGCCTTGAAGACAATAAAGAGCACAGAATTTGACAATAAAGAAAGGTATTTGACAATATCTAACACAAAATTTTAATATTTGACAATAGAGAACCTCCATTATGAAAATGTAGAAGCCATTCATGTAGAAGCCATTCATGTGCTGCGGCACAATCCGTGTCCCTGGAGCGTTTCTTCGCCAATCCTCATCTCCACACTAACATAACTGAAATGCAAAGAAACCTGACGCTCTTAAGCTTCAAAAAAGCACATACATACCAGTTCCTCATCGTCGATGAAAGGATCGTCAGTGTCATATTGATCCTCATCGGGACTATCTTCTGCATTTTCATCGTCACTGTCTCCTCCCTGACAACAAATTCCCAATCAGTACTGCAAGCAACGCCTGAAATGAATCTCTTCTACTAGAAAAATACTCAGTCTTACTATATCACATCATAGATAGCAGAATCCAGTTTACTCCAATTCCACCCTCTCGGCCAAACTCTGACCAAAACTAAAAATTCAAACCGGAAGAACCAGGGATTCTAACCGGAAGAACCAGGTGTTTCGGCAATCATGGCCGGAGTCTGTTTGCATTCTGATTTCGGGATCATTCATTTAACATAAACCCATTCCAATGAAAGCAATTCATCATGTACACAATGAAAATACAAGGCATGATTCAGATGAGTGCACACAAACAGACAGACGGAGAATTGAAATTACAAGGCATGATTCAGATGAGTGCACACAGACAGATGGAGAATTGGAACTGATTCATTAACAAAGGGCAATATTTACAAGTGCCTCAGGCACAAATTAAGAGTCTGTCTGCACACTAAATTATTCTGTGTAACTTGTACAACACAGTGCAGATCGAGCACGCTCAGGGAGTCTAAAGTTCTAATAAGTCTATTATTAATCCCAGATGCTCCAAATTGGCTTTGCTGCTGCTGGCTCTTCCACCACCACCACCATCTTGCTTTGTGTTTGTGTTGGTGATGGCCTCGGTGATGGCTCGGGGGTCTCACAGTCGAACAGTGGTTGCGCTCCCAGTTTCGGTGCCCGGCATCTTGCCTTGGGGCAAATGTAGAAATTCTTGGATGTGAGCTTGGCAACAGGGGCTGGCTTAGCAGCACTCTTCAAAACATGAGTCTTCACAACACGAGTCTTCACAGCATGAGTCTTCCCCTTTGGAGGCACACGGCCATGTTTCTTCACTGGCCTCTTGTTGGGCGGCAACACATGAACCTCAACTTGTAACCAAATGCTCTTCCTTTCACGAAGAGGGTCCGAATATCTTTTCCCGGTATGATCTAAATGCCAAGACTTGGGAGTAATGGGCGCCATTTGGTAATGCCAAGAGAAGAAGCAAAATACTTAGGAGAGTAAAAAATAATTGATGGAAAAGCCATCAAAGTCACATGTTATTTATACTTGGGAGGAAAATGGTCTTGGGTTCAAACACTAGTTTAAAGTAAAAGTCTTTTTAATTAATTACTATTCAAACCCTAGTTTAAAGTAAAAGTGTTTTAATTAAACTACTCCTTCAAACACTAGTTTAAAGTAAAAGTGTTTTAATTAACTTATACTTCAAACACTAGTTTAAACTAAAAGTATTTTAATTAACTACTAACTACTTCAAACTACTTTTAACTAGTGTGTTTTTTTACCTAATTTAAAAAATACTTTTAACTAGTGTTTCTTTTACCTACTTTAAAAAATACTTTTAACAAGTGTCTTTTAATTAACTACTAACTACTTCAAACTACTTTTAACTAGTGTTTTTTTTTTACCTACTTTAAAAAATACTTTTAACTAGTGTTTTTTTTACCTACTTTAAAAAATATTTTTAACGAGTGTCTTTTTTTACCTACTTTAAAAAATACTTTTAACAAGTGTTTTTTCTTAAATACTTTTTCAAATACTTTTAACTACTGTTTTTGAGACTTTTGAGGCTCCGTATCAAATATTTTTACTCTTTTATTTTAATATGAATTTTTTATGGATTCTTTTATTCTTTTATTTTTGTACTTGTGATCTGATATAAGTTAAGAAAAATTACTTTTATTCTTTTATTTTTATATGAATTTTTTATGGATTCTTTTATTCTTTTATTTTTGTACTTGTGATCTGATATACGTTAAAAAAAATTATTCTTTAATTTCTTTAATTATTAATAAATGATAACATATATTCAATATTTAATGAATTTATAATTGTGCTTTTAAATTTTTAAATTTGTATAACATTAATTATGAACTCATCATATTTGTTAAATACTATTAACAAGTGTCTTTTAATTAACTACTAACTACTTCAAACTACTTTTAACTAGTGTGTTTTTTTACCTACTTTAAAAAATACTTTTAACTAGTGTTTTTTTTACCTACTTTAAAAAATGCTTTAACTAGTGTCTTTTTTTACCTACTTTAAAAAATACTTTTAACTAGTGTCTTTTTTTAAATACTTTTTCAAATACTTTTAACTACTGTTTTTGAGACTTTTGAGGATCCGTATCAAATATTTTTATTCTTTTATTTTTATATGAATTTTTTATGGATTCTTTTATTCTTTTATTTTTGTAGTCATGATCTGATATAAGCTAAGAAAAATTATTTTTATTCTTTTATTTTTATATGAATTTTTTATGGATTCTTTTATTCTTTCATTTTTGTAGTCGTGATCTGATATACGTTAAAAAAATTATTCTTTAATTTTTTAAATTATTAATAAACGATAATATATATTCATTATTTAATGAATTTATAATTGTGCTTTTAAATTTGTATAACATTAATTATGAATTCATCATATTTGTTGCAAAAGATAAAACTATCTATGGATGTGAAAGGAAAGATGAGTGACCTATCTTATTTGGAAGGGAAAATCAATGGAGAATAATATTCGCGCACAATGGAATATTGAGTTTCCTATCGATGGTCAAACTTCTTCAAATTTACAAACATTAGTTTGTTAGTATTCTAGTTGTGTTCCAAAATAATAAATTTTAATATTTTTTATTTTTTATTTTATAAAATAGTAGATTTGAACCTCATAAATTCTTCAATTTATATTGGTTACTCTTGCAAACTTACGGTGGTGTGTGGTAGTAAGGTATGGTCAAGTTCTTAAACAAGCTCTTTGTACACTCTTCAATACTTAATATGCACACTTGTCTATTTTGAAATTTTGTTGATGTTTAAATCATTTACAAACATTAGCATTGGATTATTGCAAATTTCAAAGGACTAACTTTGAAATTCAAGTACTCAAAAAGACAAGATTGAAGTTCTAAATTTTTGAAACAAAATATCTTGAAGATGTCATTAGAAGAAATCTAGATCTTGCGCAAGGTCGTTTGACTGCATGAAAATGTACAATTATAGAAATTAAATTTAAGAAATTTTAAAATTTTAAAATTAATTAATAAAAATTAGACCCACACGACCACCTAGTGTGCCATGCAAGACTAGGAACTAAATTTCTTTTCCCTTGGATTTGCACATCAATCAAAAGTCAAATGGCCCTCCACAACAACTAGAATATATTCTTAAAGTATGTGGTTACAATAAATATATGTTAGTGATCCCCAAGGCTTTACAAACAATATTACTCATTTCCTAAGAATAATCTCCATGTACATATTGCGAGAACAAGTTCTTTAATGTAGACATTAGATATTGGTTTTAAAGGAGATTCTTTAGGACCCACACATGTCTTGTTTTTAACTACTTTTTAAAGCATCTTATAATGTCTTTACTAAATACTTTTTGTAGAACTTTTTTACATCCTTTGTACCTACTTTTTCAATATTCTTTTAATGGAATTTTACTACAAAAAGTTTCTTTTCATGTTCCTTCTCATGTTCTCTTTGTGTGTTTTTGTTTCTTGTCCTTTTTCATATTTTCTTTCTCTTCTTATATACAATCCTTATGATGCTCTTTTTTATTTTCTATTCATTTTCAGGATCTTTTTTATGTTTTTCTTCGTAAACTTTTGAGTATTTTATGTGATGCTCTTTATAATATTCATTTTGATTAAAAAAATCATGTTCTTCTTAACCCTTAAAGGACCAAGGCCTTTTTTCTGCCAGAAAACACTCAAAATTGCCATACCTATAGCAAGGAGTGAAAAGAATTGAAACATTTTTTTTCTTCATATCTAACCGGAGGATCTTACACCTAACTAGTATGAGAGAGTGTAAAAAAGTATTAGAATTTTTGACTGCTCAGATTGCAAGATATCTGCGTTTAAAGTGGAAAAAACAAGTTTTTAGCACATTGCGGGACTAGATTTTTTGACTTTGAACGTTTTTAATTTAAAAATTTTGCACTAAAGAGTTTTGAGTTGAGAGTCTAGGTAGAAAAAGAAATTAAAAAAGAAATTAATTTTTCATTCTTAAAAACATTGTTAAGTAGAAGTAGGTATGAGATAGAAGGAAAATCTAAAATATTCATATATTTTAGATGGAATTAAAATGCACTTGTCCCAATGGTGAGATTGTTCTAGCAAGTAAATCAGACCATGCAAAAAAAAAAAGATTGAAAAATTTGAAAAATTGCATTCAGAAATGAATCCTAGAATTTTTATTTTTCAAGAAGATGCTCTAACTGCCCAAAAAACAAGAATGTCCATAACTTTCTCATAACATATCCAAATGAAATGAATTAAAGCTTTCTAAATAGAAATGAATTAAAACTTTCTAATTAGAAAAAAATATAATCTATGAAAAAAAAAATATTAAAAAGAAAATTCAAATTTTTGTCCATTTTTTTTGGCTGCCCGAGCTGCCCGCCGTCCCCTCATTTGAGCTTATTTGGTCATAACTATTGTTCTCGGGTACCGATTTTGAAAAAATTATATTCCCATGAAGCTAATCAACTTTTCTACCTCCAAAAAAAATTTCAAAAAATTAGGAGAAAATTTCAGCCCGTAGGTACCTGCCCGAAAACGCATATGTCCCTCGAAGGGACAATGGTCCTCTAGGGGTTAATGATCTAATTTAAGTTTTCTTTAGTGTTCTTTTTTAGATTCTTTTCAATAGTCTTTTCCTAAATTAGAATAGTCTTTATTAAACTTTTTACAGGGAAATAGAGAATGTACTAGCTTTACAGAAGCAAATAATTTTAATTTCAATTGGTGTCTAGCACAAAGCTATGCCTCCTAAGCACAAATCAGATACTGAAGTTTGGAGGAAAAAATGCAAAAAATTGAAATAATATTTTTCCCATATAGAATTTATATTTATATCTATTGTGAAACCTTATATTCATTGGACGGGGCATTAGAGCTACATACTAAGCAATTTTTCAACTTTTATTAGCATTTCAGGCTAATCACCTAAGTCATTACAAATAGTGAAGTTCTAGATTCCCTCAAAATACAAAGAGAAGAGCTGCATTTTGAAAATCTTCACAATTTGAGAATCTATTTTAATTTACTTCTCTCCTTGTGGCTTTTGCCTTCTTTTGCTTTTTTTACTGCAATGATTCCTTTTAAAAAAATTTCAGGGATGGAAGGAAAAATTAAATCATTAATAGTTCTAAAATGAATATGAAATTGGTGGCTAGGATTGTTGTAGCCACTAATCTACACCCTACAAAGCCTTTTGTTTTGAAAAAGTGTCAAAATTAAGTTCAAAAGCAATCCTTCAACATTGTTCTTTGATAAAGATCATCCAATTGATTACAAAACAAGATTTTTCATGACTTCTGCTCTTCTCATTAGAGATGGCCATCAAGAAGTGATTTTTTGGTGAAACAAAGTCATTAATCATTTCTAGTAAAACTATTAAATATAAAGCCTATAGCTAGGGGTCACTTTTAATAATATTCTACTAATTATTTTTCTATTGCTTTTATTATTATTTATGTACTTATAATTTTGGCCACCTTTCATATTATTTATTTATGATTTTGAGCAGTGCTTATTAAAATTTATTTCTTCTTATTTTTATTTAAAATTGCAGCCCTACAGCCATGCCTGCCAAATCATGTTAGTACACAGTTCTTATGACAGAGATCTTCCGTCAGTCATTGAATTTCGCATCTCGCAACGAGTGACTTATCCTTCAAAACAGCGCCAATGCTTTTCTTCGTTTTCTGTCCAGACCTGATTCGTCCGATGCTATCCACAATTTGATATGATTCAACTCAAAAGCACCGCTATCCAAGAATTTCCAAAGCTTCCAACCCTTATTTATTTATCTATCGTTGTTTGAGGATGCTCCAAGACATATATTTTAATGGAATTGAGCCAGTGGATCCAATCCTACCCTACACATTCATAATGCAATAATAGACCGAAGTTCCCCGCAAGCTGGACATAAAGAGGCACGGAACATCTAGATTTCATGGGCAATTGCACGAAATTAGAGAATCGGTTTAATATGGACAAGGAAAAAAGAACGCACATGTACAGTACAGTACAATACCGGTAGAATCAATAGGCTCCTCCTCGAATTCAACTCACTACGCGCTGTTGCTAGTCACGTGACACTTCATCAAATGAAGCTACTCCATGCACGTCAGAAAAGACGGTTCTAAGCCTTCTCCTCATTGAGTTGGTGGATCCAGCAGGACTGAAGCATAGTATAAATTACGGGTTTGTGTTTACAACAACAATTTCGATCCATTGGACCGGTGGAATTCCACGACTAATTAGGCGTAAAGTAAATCTATACAGACCTGATTTGTAGAGATGGTTGGAGATGAAAGTCAGAATTTTAGACTCCTGGAGTCGCACTAATTGAGTGAAATAGACGCATCAGGTCATGAACAATTCCATGTTCCTCCGATTGCGTTAAATGTCAACCATGTTACTTAACTGTGTCACGGAGAAATGACACGCATCTTTGGCATATTTGAAAAAAGCGCTGCACATAGATAGCAGACTATGAACTGAGAAGCCTGGAGACAAAGATCAGAACCTAATGACGTTACAATAGGTTACGTAAGTGCACATACCAGAACAAAAGAATCCAGCTTAAACAGTGAGACTTCTCTCCCTACTGCATCCCACCCTCACGCAAACACCATCCAGGAAATTCTAAGAAGCATTCGGGGAATAAATTGATTTCAGATTGGGTACTTTGTACACCAATTCCTCCTGCCAGCTGCGGATTTCCATTTGAAATCACAACGCACAGCTAGCTGCAAATGAATGGGGTTGCAAAAAATGCAACACATGAATCAACAGACCTAAAAGACCTAAACGAGCACTGATCTAATTTCCTTTGTACAGCTGTAGCCCATCAATGGATGAGAGGAGCTCCAATTAATGGAAAAAACTATCAAAAATGAACCTAGACGGTGGCGGCATTGGCTGCGGCCCGGAGCACCAGCACCTCCAGCGTGAGGCCCGGTCCGAAACCGATGAAGAAGCCGAAGTCGCTGCCCTCGCCGAGCGTGGACGCGCCCATTCGCAACGACCTCTGCCGAATCTGGTCCAACACGAACATCACCGAGGAGCTCGACATGTTGCCATACTCCGACAACACGTCACGACTGCCCTGCATCTTGTCCTTGGCGAGCTTCAGCTTGGCCTCCACCTGGTCCAGAATGGCCGGGCCTCCGGGATGCACGGCCCAAAACATCTCGTTCCACTGCGGCGATCCCACGCACTGCCGCGCCTCGTTCAGAAACTTCTCGATGTTCTTGGAGATCAGCCCGGGCACGTCCTTCATCAGGTGGAAGATGAGCCCTGCTTCCGTGAGATGGCCATCGATGGCGCCGTCACTTTCAGGCAAGATGGTCTCCCCGGCCCAGTGCACCTCGAACAAAGCCTTCTCCACTTGCGGCTTGGGGTCGGAGCCCACAACGTACACCCCAGCGCCGTCGCCGAAGAGGGCCGAGCCCACCAGTCCGTCCAAGTGGTGCTCGCTCGGGGCCCGGTAGGTCACGGCCGTGACCTCACTGCACACGGCTAGCACGCGCGCGTTCTTGTTGTTCTCGGCCAAGTCCTTGGCCACTCGGAGCACGGAGGCGCCGCCGAAGCAACCCGTCTGGTACATCATGACGCGCTTCACGGTGGGCTTCAAGCCCAACAGCTTGGCCAGGGCGTGGTCGGCTCCCGGCATGTTCACGCCGCTGGTGGTGGCGAAGACGACGTGCGTGATGTCGGACTTGCGTCCTCCCCACTCCTTGATCGCCTTCAACGCGGCCTCGGCCGCCAGCTTGGGCACCTGCACCACCACGATGTCGTGGCGCGCGTTCAGCGAGGGCTCCATGTACGTGCATATCCCCGGGTTGGCCTTCAGCACCTCCTCCGTCAGAAACAGGTGACGCTTCCGGATCCCTGACTTGTCGCCTGCAACGTCATGTTTGTAAACCTCGTCAATTTACATAACCACACAATTGCAGAAGCTTTCTTGGAATCCATCCCAGTCCAATCCAATTGGGTTGATTACTGAACGGAACGCATGGTTTCCTTGAATTGATCCCTCCGCCACATCAGGCTCAGCATTCATATATCGGCAAGCACACATGCAAGATGGGATGCAGATTTAGGGTCTGGTGACTTACAAATGCGCTTGAACTTGGCCTTGAGCGCCTCCTTTTCGCTGCAGTTGGTGATGTTGAAGAAGAAATCCGGGTACTCCGATTGCAGAAACTCGGTGGGAGGCACGGCAGTGCCGATGCCCAAGACACACGCAGGCCCGTCAGCCCTGGGTTGCCCCCTGGGAAGCGCAGGGCTCACAGCAGCTGTCTGGGAAGCCATTAGTGACGAAATGGTTTGCGTTCCAAAATAATTAATCCTACGTGTGGAAATCAATTTGTCGGCGACTTGTCTGTGATTCAAGCAAGGGCTTGGTTCTTTGGAATCGATCCCAAGGCCTCGATCACTGGAGTTCACGAAGAGAATATATTGTGCTAACGATCGAGTGTGATTGTCATCAGTTGTTTGAATGCTGGGGATCGTTTGCTGTTGTGAGGTTGGAATACAGTCCGGACTCTTTATAAGGGAAGCTGAAGCGCGTGCCGTGTGAAGAACAGGGCGGAGCTACAAAGTGTCTGCGTCATGTCTGTGCAGAAAGAGCGTTGAATCCTGCCGAAGTCTTGGTTACGAGTTTTGAGAAAAAGTCCCCAGTGGCCCACCCGATGGAGGTCAGCAGTGAGATTCCTTTCACTGGTTTGCAGTGAATTTATTTCTTGTATATTAGACTTTGGTTGTTGATTTGGAGCCATCAGTTGGGTCCTCGCCCAACTTATTTCTTCTTTGCCCCTTGCTGTTGAAAAATGGTTGAAATTTCTCCCTTTCCAAATGTGACGTTTGTTTTCAATCTCTTGTTCTTCTGTGCCGCGAGCTGGGCTGGGCCCGCGCCAGTTGTGCAGCTTGGCTGCTGTGCAGTTTCTGCTTCTCAGCCCTTAAGGTAACTAGTGTGCTCATAAACCGTCACTTTAAGGTCTGTTGGGCCTTTTTGATGGTTTTCAGATGCCCAAAAATATTTCCCCTTATTTTTCAGTTGAAGAAAAGTTGATGCGGAATCTTAACACAAGTGGTTTCATATTTTTGGAGCTTTTATGAATTATTGATGAATTTCCAAAGAATTCTGCAGTAGCTAGGCACCTAATTTTGATCAAAGTCCTTGCAAAACCTACACATGCATAGTCTAAAAAAAGATATGGCTTGACCAAAAACAAGCATTACAGCAACATTCAAAATGTAATACACAAGGCTCCTAAATGCGACCAATATTGAACTTGAAAGGGCCCTAAGTTTTTTTAACATTTGTAAGAAGGCAATTGGGCAATCCATTCTCATTTAGAAAAATTAAGTCTTTTACACATCCTAGCTTTGAAATGGACCCTCCCTTGTTCTTATCCCACCCATTAACAAATCTTAATTATGCTCTCACATTGTTTGCAATCCATTTTAGAAACACTTACTATCCAATTTAGAGCATCCAAAAAGGCCCATCAAAGCACAATACTTCTTCAGTTAAAAGATTGAGGTATCCAAAACAATTCCAACACATTCCCACATTTGTTTACTATCATTTTTTGCAATTGTTTTTTGTGAATTCATAATGCCAAGTCCGTTTTTCAAGGTAGATTTGTCACCATTCCATTGGATAGTTAGAAAAACGTTAAAAATCATAACGAAACCCCTCTTTCTACACCCTTCGATTTGCAAAAACTAAAAATATGGACATTTGTGATGAACTGTTAGACTTGGCTTTGTGTTCTATAATGCTCTTAAGCTTCCTAGCTCTCAAGTATTATTTAGTCCATTAATATGATCATTTATCTTTCATTTTTGCCAGTCCAATCGCAAGATGACATGTGATAGTTGAATCTCAACCAAAATATTGAATTTGTGCCCAATTTGATCCTCTAATAGAATTTGGGATATTTTTTGAGTTTTTCCAATGCTTTCAAATTGCAAACAAGTATTTTACCCAATTCCACTACTCGAGCTGCAATGAACTAACCAACGGTTCTCTCCTTGAAACATTGATCTCCAAATCATCAACGGCAAAAGTGTTGCGGAATTCCAACAAGATCAACATGTCAAGCACCCGAGTAGGTTTTGTTTTCTTTTGAGAGATTTTTTGTTGAAAAGCAATCATTTTTTTGGAAAGGAATCCTTGGCAAAACATTCTTGCTTTTCAATGGATGAAATCGTCAATTTCCTACCAAATGGGGGACATTATCGCCTCTATTTCCGATGAATGTACATTGTTTTAGGTGATTAAAAGAAATGTCTTCCGTAGATTGCAAGTTTCATCCATTTCCATGGATGTAAAGATGTAAAGAGCTTCACGGCATCCTTCCAGTGATTACCGCTTTCTGCACTGTCTGAAATCAATGAATAAAAAAAACCCTGCACCCGAGCTTCAACAACCCAGATCACTGAAGCCGGAATGCCGGCCCCTGTACAGTCACACCACCACCATTTTCAACCCAAATGTCAAAGAGAATCCGGGCCTTTCTCTTTCCTTTCAACAGTCTCCCCACCCCGCGTTCGTTGGTAGAAAATCCACAGCGCAACCCCACTCAGGAAGACCCGATCCCTTCACCGCCGGATTCCAAGCACGTCCGCCTTCAAATACAGATCTCCGCAGTCCCAGTTCTTCATCTCAGACAGCTCGATCTCCCTTCTCCGACTCGCAGAGCATCGAGTTCCACCCAACAAAC
The DNA here is from genome assembly GCA_947034895.1 of Rhytidiadelphus loreus. Classification (NCBI taxonomy): domain Eukaryota; kingdom Viridiplantae; phylum Streptophyta; class Bryopsida; order Hypnales; family Hylocomiaceae; genus Rhytidiadelphus; species Rhytidiadelphus loreus. The sequence continues at coordinate 34,091,120 of OX344761.1, forward strand.
TAAGAGTCTGCAACCACAATTAATTGCAACCACAATCAGCGGATCGATAGGACGTTCCATTTCAAGCAACCAAGTCGAAGATTTGAGTTTGTGTAGGAAATTGCAGGCGAAAGACGCTACCTGACCTTGTAGGCTGGAAGGACCAGTTGCAGTCTGGATTAATTCTGTGCAGGACTGAATTCCCCCGGGGAACTAGCTAGCAGAGCAGCGGATCTAGTGCTGATCGAGAACTCCAACGAGGCTTCAAGATTCAAAAGATGGCCGCTGTGCAAGAAATCATGGCGTCCCCTCTCTACATGAACCATGCCGGATCAGAAAACATGAAGAAAGCGGCGTCACCCAGGTTGCGCAATAATGGCTCCGCGGCACGTGTAGACCCTCTCAACTGGGCCAAGACGGCCGCCAAGTTGCAAGGGAACCATCTCGACGAGATCAAGCAGATGGTGGCGACGTACTTCGACGCCACAGAGGTGGCCATCGAGGGCGTCAACCTCAGCGTGGGTCAGGTGACGGCCATCGCTCGCCGACCCGAAGTCGCGGTGGTGCTGGACGCGGCCAATGCCAAGGCGCGGGTGGACGAGTCCTCCAACTGGGTGCTCAACAAGATCATGAGCGGCGGGGATATCTACGGAGTCACCACGGGCTTCGGCGCCACCTCTCACCGCCGCACGCAGCAAGGCGTGGAGCTGCAGCGTGAGCTCATCCGCTTCCTCAATGCGGGAGTGCTGGTGAAGGGACACTCCTTGCCTGCGGAGACCACACGTGCGGCCATGCTGGTGCGCACCAACACATTGATGCAGGGCTACTCCGGGATCCGTTGGGAGATTCTGGAAGCCATGGAGAAGCTATTGAATGCCAACATCACGCCCAAGCTGCCGCTGCGGGGGACGGTGACGGCTTCCGGGGACTTGGTGCCGTTGTGGTACATTGCGGGGCTACTCACGGGGAGACCCAATTCCGTCGCAGTCACCGAAGATGGGAGGGAGGTTTCTGCGCTGGAAGGCTTGCGCATGGCGGGTGTGGAGAAGCCCTTTGAGCTGCAACCCAAGGAAGGTTTGGCGCTCGTGAATGGCACGGCCGTCGGGTCAGCGCTTGCATCCACCGTGTGCTTCGACGCCAACGTGCTGGTGCTTCTTGCTGAGGTGTTGTCGGCTCTGTTTTGCGAAGTGATGCAAGGCAAGCCGGAATTCGCAGACCCCTTGACGCACAAGCTCAAGCATCACCCGGGACAGATGGAGGCGGCGGCCGTGATGGAGTGGGTGTTGGCCGGAAGCGACTTCATGAAAGCCGCGGAGAAGCTGAACGAAACCGACCCCTTGAAGAAGCCGAAGCAGGATCGGTACGCGCTGCGCACTTCTCCCCAATGGCTGGGTCCCCAAATCGAGGTGATCCGCACCGCCACGCACGCCATCGAGCGCGAGATCAACTCCGTCAACGACAACCCCATCATCGACGCCGCCAGAGGGATTGCGTTGCACGGCGGCAACTTCCAAGGCACACCCATCGGCGTCTCCATGGACAACATGCGCCTGGCGCTGGCCGCCATCGGCAAGCTCATGTTTGCGCAATTCTCCGAGCTCGTGAACGACTACTACAACAATGGCTTGCCCTCCAACTTGAGCGGGGGACCCAACCCCAGCCTGGACTACGGCATGAAGGGCGCCGAGATCGCCATGGCTTCGTACCTCTCGGAGCTCAACTACCTCGCCAATCCCGTCACCACTCACGTCCAAAGCGCAGAGCAGCACAACCAGGACGTCAACTCCCTGGGCTTGGTGTCCGCTCGCAAGACGGAGGAGGCCGTCGAGATTCTGAAGCTCATGAGCTCCACGTTCTTGGTGGGACTGTGCCAAGCCATCGACCTCCGCCACGTCGAAGAGACCATGCAATCCGCCGTGAAGCAAGTGGTGTTGCAGGCGGCGAAGAAGACGCTGTTCATGGGCCAAGACGGCGCCCTCCTTCCCTCGCGCTTCTGCGAGAAGGACCTTCTCCTCGTGGTGGAGCGCCAACCCGTGTTCTCGTACATCGACGACGCGTCGTCGGAGTCTTACCCGTTGATGGAGAAGCTGCGAGGAGTTCTCGTGAGCCACGCCCTGAAAGACGCCTCCTGCTCCGTGTTCGAGCAGATCCCTGTGTTCGAGGCCCAAGTGCAAGAGAGGTTGCGCGTTGTGGTGCCGTTGGTGCGGGAAGCGTATGACAACAGGGGCTTGTCGGCGGTGCCCAACCGCATTGAGTCGTGCAGGACGTACCCGTTGTACCAATTCGTGAGGTCGGAGTTGGGCACGCAATTGTTGTCCGGATTGAGGACTGTGTCTCCCGGGACTGAAATCCAGAAAGTGTTTGAGGCGATGTCGGAGGGGAAGCTCATTCAACCTCTTTTGCGGTGCGTGCAAGGATGGACCGGCGCTCCGGGCCCATTCCCCTTGTAAAATCGTAGCACTAGAACTTTTGTCAGCTCACGGTTAGCCCAATTTTGTACTATCATGTAGAGATTCATTTCCCTCCTACTCCATTCGGAGTGGTCACACATTTTTCCAGTCACAAGTTGTGACTCGTGTACTGTACATTGGATGAGCAGTTGGTCCACATTGGGCCGTGCTTGAGCACTTTATATATAACATTCTTTGGACATCCATGGGACGTCTACATTTTCAATCACGAGTTTTTTTCGAGTGTCCCACCATGCGTGCCTGGAATTGGAATTCAAATATTGTATCCTGCATCTGATTACCCCAGCGGAAGTAGTTCTCAGGGGTTGGTGTTAAGACGTGCTGTGTTGTGATAACATTTCCTTCAGAGGATGAAACACGAGATAGTTGCTTTTTCAAATATACCGGCAGAAAAGTGAAGTTTGCCAGCCGAACTCAGGTCCCATGGTCTGAAAATGGAAATAGATTGGCGTCTCGTTTCCTGCGCACATGTTTAACTTTTTCTGTCACAATTTTGAATCTCATCAAGCGTTTAAGAGCGGAACCGACATAGGCTTTTCCCTACAGAATTGATCAGGAGAAGTTGACTGCCTTCAGGTTCATATCTAGCTTCAACGGAACTAGAAACAGAATTATCCTGCACAACGCCACAATTGGGACAGCCAATACCTTCAATTTGAAAATGTTCAGCATACCAAGCTCTCAAAACAGAACTGGTATAGACTCACATTTCTGAATGTCCGCCAAAGTTGTATATCATAACATGAACGAAGCATTAACAAACACAGCAAAGCATGCTGTCTACACCATGATGCAATAATTGTGGAGAGAGGAGAGGAACGTGATGGAGGGACATCTGAAGCTCTAACCGCTGGGCATAACCAACTCGGAAATTAGCCCACAAGCAATGGCGAGAGTGCGCTTCAAAATCTCAGAAACTGACAAGCTAGCATTCCGTCCTTTGTTCAGCATGCATGGCTATACGATAAAAATGAGACAGACACAAAAACCCTAGAAAATTTTACCAGGATATATATAGGCCAACTCCAAAATGGCAACATGTGTGAAGAGCAACAACCTAAGTAAGAATTTGAGACCATTTATGAACCATGTATCGTTTCGTGATTTTAATGACTTCAAAATTTGACAATAGAGATCCACCTTCAGAGTATTCGGACGCATGATATGACCTAAGATGCCTTGGAGACGCTCAACAAGCTCTTCCGGCACCTTTCCTTGCTTAGCCTGCTGCTCATTCAATGACAGGAAACGTTAAAGCCTTCTAGCACAAACATTCACAAGATCGCAAACCCAAAGCACATAAAACGGAACATACGATTCAGCATTCCAATAGTAAAACATGCAAAGCTCAGAATATATAATTCTCAAAATCGTAGTATTGCCAAAAACAAACATACTATCTGTTCACTAGCCACAATCGTGATGAATCAAGCCGTGGTAAGTCTCAGTGGCACACACCGCTAGCCTTGCGACCTTTGCACGCCTCGTCTTCACTTCCCTTGGCAAACGGTTCCTCTTTGACCCAGCTTGCGACGGCTACTCTTGCTCTTCACCTTCAGCTGACATAGGACAAACTGCTCAAAGAGCCCAAATGCATATCAGAACAGGCGTTAGATGCAGTATTTTAAGAACTGTTGTGAGCCCCTAGATCAACAGATATTCTACATTAAAATAGAATCTATGACATAAGTATTTCAGAAGCAGTAATTTCATAAGCAGTTGATCATGGAAGTGGTCAACAGATACAAAACACCGAATGATTTCTCGATGTTGGAAGAAAAACTTACGTAAAGCTACGATTTTGATAAGGTCCTGGATTGCCCTCTCCATGACCGTACCTTTGGGCCATCCACGCCTTCCTGGGCTGGGCTCCTTTGGACCCGGTGATAAAGATTTCTGCTGTATGTAGACAATCCAGGTGAGTTTTAACCACGTGTCTACTAGGTCGTCACCGTTCAATCATAGTTGTTACAACCAATTGAAAATGACAGCGAATAAAGCGTGAATATATACTTCCAACATGTCCTCGGAGGATCGAAGAATGATAAGATTTCGGATCTACATGTAAATGGAATCCATTCCTTGTGTATGTTGTTGTGGTGAAATAGACTTAAAAACATTCGTAATGAAATCTTAAGATGTCCAAGTAGCGAAAAAATGAACATGGGGATCATCTTGAGTAAAAAACATGTGCGGCTTTAGTAACGAGGACAAACATCAAAATGTCTCACAGTGTAGTCAGCTGCTGATTTCCCTGCACCTCCGTCACTGTCTCTTGTCCCGTCCTCCCTGACTGATTGCTGCATCATCTTCAATTTCAGAGAATCCGACACTTTCATCACTCCTTTGGGTTCTCTAGAAGCCGAGTTCCACTTTTTTTCATCGGTGGATGAGCCATACCTGTACTCTGATCTATTCTGTGTGCTCCTGCCTTCGTCAAACACGGATTCTGTGTTGAGCGCAATCCTAACCTCTAGATGCCTGTCAATGCTCCCACCATTCTTCTCAACTTCTACACAAGATTAACACCAAACTAATCAGATTTTATTTAGATGAGCAGCATATGAGTCCAAAGAACTGATGCCTAGAAAACTCACTTGTGATTTACGGCTTACCAGCAAGGTCACGCTTTCCCACATTGTATATCCTTGACTGACTACCAGGGCCTTGAAGACAATAAAGAGCACAGAATTTGACAATAAAGAAAGGTATTTGACAATATGTAACACAAAATTTTAATATTTGACAATAAAGAACTTCCATTATGAAAATGTGGAAGCCATTCATGTAGAAGCCATTCATTCAAGCCATTCATGTGCTGCGGCACATCTAACCCCTCGGCACAATCCGTGTCCCTGGAGCGTTTCTTCGCCAATCCTCATCTCCACACTAACATAACTGAAATGCAAAGAAACCTGACGCTCTTAAGCTTCAAAAAAGCACATACATACCAGTTCCTCATCGTCGATGAAAGGATCGTCAGTGTCATATTGATCCTCATCGGGACTATCTTCTGCATTTTCATCGTCACTGTCTCCTCCCTGACAACAAATTCCCAATCAGTACTGCAAGCAACGCCTGAAATGAATCTCTTCTACTAGAAAAATACTCAGTCTTACTATATCACATCATAGATAGCAGAATCCAGTTTACTCCAATTCCACCCTCTCGGCCAAACTCTGACCAAAACTAAAAATTCAAACCGGAAGAACCAGGGATTCTAACCGGAAGAACCAGGTGTTTCGGCAATCATGGCCGGAGTCTGTTTGCATTCTGATTTCGGGATCATTCATTTAACATAAACCCATTCCAATGAAAGCAATTCATCATGTACACAATGAAAATACAAGGCATGATTCAGATGAGTGCACACAAACAGACAGACGGAGAATTGAAATTACAAGGCATGATTCAGATGAGTGCACACAGACAGATGGAGAATTGGAACTGATTCATTAACAAAGGGCAATATTTACAAGTGCCTCAGGCACAAATTAAGAGTCTGTCTGCACACTAAATTATTCTGTGTAACTTGTACAACACAGTGCAGATCGAGCACGCTCAGGGAGTCTAAAGTTCTAATAAGTCTATTATTAATCCCAGATGCTCCAAATTGGCTTTGCTGCTGCTGGCTCTTCCACCACCACCACCATCTTGCTTTGTGTTTGTGTTGGTGATGGCCTCGGTGATGGCTCGGGGGTCTCACAGTCGAACAGTGGTTGCGCTCCCAGTTTCGGTGCCCGGCATCTTGCCTTGGGGCAAATGTAGAAATTCTTGGATGTGAGCTTGGCAACAGGGGCTGGCTTAGCAGCACTCTTCAAAACATGAGTCTTCACAACACGAGTCTTCACAGCATGAGTCTTCCCCTTTGGAGGCACACGGCCATGTTTCTTCACTGGCCTCTTGTTGGGCGGCAACGCATGAACCTCAACTTGTAACCAAATGCTCTTCCTTTCACGAAGAGGGTCCGAATATCTTTTCCCGGTATGATCTAAATGCCAAGACTTGGGAGTAATGGGCGCCATTTGGTAATGCCAAGAGAAGAAGCAAAATACTTAGGAGAGTAAAAAATAATTGATGGAAAAGCCATCAAAGTCACATGTTATTTATACTTGGGAGGAAAATGGTCTTGGGTTCAAACACTAGTTTAAAGTAAAAGTGTTTTGAACTAATTACTATTCAAACCCTAGTTTGAAGTAAAAGTGTTTTAATTTAACTACTCCTTCAAACACTAGTTTAAAGTAAAAGTGTTTTAATTAACTACTACTTCAAACACTAGTTTAAAGTAAAAGTATTTTAATTAATTACTACTTCAAACACTAGTTTCAAGTAAAAGTGTGTTAATTAACTACTAACTACTTCAAACTACTTTTAACTAGTGTCTTCTTTTACCTATTTGAAAAAATACTTTTAACTAGTGTGTTTTTCTTACCTACTTTAAAAAGTACTTCTAACTAGTGTTTTTTTTACCTATTTAAAAAAATTCTTTAAACAAGTGTTTCTTTTTACCTACTTTGAAAAATACTTTTAACTAGTGTGATTTTTTACCTACTTAAAAATATGCTTTTAACTAGTGTTTATTTTTATTTACTTTAAAAAATATTTTTAACGGGTGTCTTTTTTTAACTACGTTTAAAAATACTTTTAACTACAGTAGTGTTTTGAGACTTTTGAGGATCCGTGTTAAATTTTTTTATTCTTTTATTTTTATATGAATTTCTCATGAATTCTTTTATTCTTTTATTTTTTTATGCATGATCTGATGCAGGTTAAATTCTTTTAATCTTTAATTTTTTTACCCATGATCTGAAGCACGTTTAATTCTTTAATTCTTTAATTTTTTTACCCATGATCTGATGCATGTTAAATTTTTTTATTCTTCAATATTTTTAATTATCAATAAATGGTAATATACATATTCAATATTTAATGAATTTATAATTATGCTTGTGAATTTGTATAACATTAATTATGAACTCATAATATTTGTTGCAAAAGATAAGTGTCCTATTTTATTTAGAAGGGAAAATCAATGGAGAATAATATTAGGGGATAATGGAATATTGAGTTTCCTATCGATGGTCAAACTTCTTTAATTTTACAAACATTAGTTTTTTTAGTATTCTAGTTGTTTTATAAAATAATAATTTTTAATATTTTTAATTTTTAATTTTAAGAAAATAGTAGATTTGAACCTCATAAATTCTTCAATTTATATTGGTTGGTCTTACAAATTTACGGTGGTGTATGGTAGTAAGGTATGGTCAAGTTTTTACCCAACAGTTTGTGCACCCTTCAGCACTTAATATGCACACTTGTCTATTTTGAAATTCTGTTGATGTTTAAATCATTTAAAAATAATTAGCATTGGATTATTGCAAATTTCAAAGGACCAGCTTTTGGATTGAAGTATTCAAGAAGAGAAGATAGAAGTTTTAAATTTTTGAAACAAAATATCTTAAAGATGTCATTAGAGGAAATCTAGACCTTGCGCAAGGTTGTTTGATCGCATGAAAATGTGCAATTATAGAAAAAAAAATTAAAAAAAATTAGACCCACATAATCACTTAATGTGCCATGCAAGACTAGGAACTAAATTTTTTTTTCCCTTCGATTTGCACATCAACCAAAAGTCAAATGGCCCTCTTCAACGGCCAAAATACACTCTTAATGTATGTGGTTACAATAAATATATGTTAGTGATCCCCCAAGATTTACAAAAATATTACTCATTTAAAGGAGATTCTTTAGGGGCCACACGTCTTGTTTTTAACTACTTTTTCTTTCTCTTCTTACAATCTTTATGATGCTCTTATTTATTTTCTATTCATTTTCAAGATCTTTTTATTTTTTTCTTCATAAACTTTTGAGTATTTTATGTGATGCTCTTTATAATATTCATTCTGATGAAAAAGATCATGTTCTTCTTAATGATCTTATTTAAGTTCTTTTTAGTATTCTTTTTAGTATTCTATTCAATAGTCTTTTTTTAAATTAGAATGGTCTTTATTAAACTTTTTATAAGGAAAAAGAAAATATACTAGCTTTATAGAAGAATATAATATTAATTTCAATTGGTGTCTAGCACAAAGCTATGCCTCCTAAGCACAAATTAAATACTCAAGCTTGGAGGAAAAAATGCAGAAAATTGAAATAATTTTTTTCCCATAAAGAAAATATATAATTTATATTTATATCTATTGGAAAAACTTATATTCATTAGGGGGCATGAAAGCTATATACTAAAGCAATTTTTCAACTCTTATTAGCATTTGAAGCTAACCACCTAAGTCATTACGAATAGTGAAGTTCTAGATTCCCTCAAAATACAAGGAGAGGAGCTACATTTTGAAAATCTTCACAATTTGAGAATCTCTTTTAACCCTTAAAGGACTGTCACTATACTTTCACCAAAAACTCTCCAAAACTGCCATTTCTAGTACAAGTACCAAAATTTTGAAAAAAACTATTTTTGACATATCTAACCGTAGGATCTTGTATTATATAGTATCAAAAACATGTGGTAAAAAATTGAGACATTTCCACCAGGTGGATTGCAAGATATAAGCATTCAAATTAACTAAAATCATTTTTTTAACCCTGCGAAAAGCAGGGCAGCTGCACTTCACAAGCTCACATTTTTATGAAAAAATGACCTAAATGGTGGTGCTTCTTTGGATTTGTTTTCCTAGTCAAGTTGGCCACATGCTTGAAAAATTTCAGATCATTTGGAATAGTACAACATATAGGAAAAAAATAGTAAGTAGGTAGTAGTAGAGAATGATTAAAAATACTAAATTATTTACAATTTAAATATGGAGTTAAAAATTTCCAATCACAATGGTCTAAATGTTGTAATAATGTATCTACATCCTAAAATTTTATTTTTGTCCAAAAATATTGAAAATTGGGTAAGATAAAGGATTTCAAAGTTTATTTTAGAGTAGGAAATCCAAAACTGCCCACAAACAAAAAATCCTCATAACTTTTGACTCATTGATCAAAATGAATTGATTCAAAACTTTTTGTGTATATAAAACTCTAGAAAATCAATTCCAAATTTTTGTTTCTGAAAAAAGTGATTTTTTCTGATCTGCCCGAACTCCCCGGTTGGAAAAAAAAGTAACATATTAGGCTATAACTTTTGACTTGTATTTCCAAATGTCATGAAATCTGGTGCATATGAAAGATCTTCCTTGCCCCCACATTCTATTAAAATTTCAGCCCCTAATATGAAAATCTCCGCTCGTAGGTACCTGCCCAAAAAATTTATACAGCCAAAAAACACAGTCCGGTTCTTTAGGGTTTAATTTATTTCTCTTGCTTTTTTTTCTGCAATGATTCCTTTTTTAATTTTTTCAAAGATGGAAGGAAATATTAAATCATTAATAGTTCTGAAATGAAAATGAAATTGGTGGCTAGGATTGTTGTAGCAACTAATCTACACCTTACAAACCCTTTTGTTTTGAAAAAGTGTAAAAATTAAGTTCAAAAGAAAACCTTAATTCCTAAAGGACCAAGGTCTTTTTTCTGCCAAAAAACACTCAAAACTGCCATTTCTACAGCAAAGAGTAAAAAAAATTGAAAATTGTTTATTTCACACATCTAACTGTAGGATCTTATACCTTACTAGCATGAGAATTTGTGGAAAAAATTTCAAATTTTTTCACTATACAGATTGCAAGATATCTGTGTTTAAAGTGGGGATTAAACAAGTTTTTCAGCACATTGAGGGACTAGATTAAGGTAAACCAGCCTATGACAGGCCAAGTGCCTAATACAGATATCTATAAGATGACCCATTATAGTTTTCCATCAATCTGTGCCAGTTTTTTTCTAATTAATGTAAGCAAAACTTCATTAGGTAGGTTGATGCCTGAAATCAATGTTTTGTATGATGGTGATGGAAATGTTAGAGACTGTTTTAGGAACTCGTCCCTTTCTAGTGTAATTCATTACATGAACTAACTTTTTTTTATTCCTTTATGTCATCTCCATGTTAGAAAATATTTCAACCATGTTAGGAAATATTGTAACTACATTGGGTGGTTTGATGACCACCATGGGTATAGTTTTTAATGGTTGTGGGATAGTCTACAGACTGTTTTGAGCCATTTGGCCAGTTCACTTCAAAAATCTGTAACAAATTCATACTTTGTCAGAAAAATAAAATTTAAATTGTTCTACCAATTTTTCATGTTTGCCTTTATATGAAAATAAAAATTCAAAATTTCAAATATGTCAACAAGGCAAACCAGGCAATCTGCCTGTCATAGGCTAGTTTACCTTATTTGACTTTGAACATTTTTAACTTAAATTTTTTGCACTATAGAGTTTTGAGCTTTAATTCATTATAGTGGAGAATTGAGTTGAGAGTCTAGGAAATTTTTTTTTTTTATAAAAACTTAATTTTCATTCTTAAAAAAATTGTAGAATGAAAATCTATTTTATTAATATATCTAAGAGAGAATTAAAATGCATTAATCCCCATGGTGAGATTGTTCTAGCAAGCAAACTAAACCATGTGGAACTTTCTTTTTTAAATTGTCAAAATTGCATTCAGAAATGAATCCTACAAGTTATTTTTTCAAGAAGATGCTCTAATTGCCCGAAAAACAGGATTGTCCATAACTTTCTCATAAAAAATCCAAATGAAATGAATCAAAGCTTTACAGATATACAAAAATATAATCTATGAGGGAAAAAAATTTAGAAAATAAAATTCAAATTTTTGCAAATTATTTTTGCTGCCCGGTCTCCCCTGTTTTGAGTTACATGGGCATAACTTTTTCCCCCAGGCACCGATTGGAAAAAAAATTATATTCCCACAGAGGTAATCAGTTTTTCTATCTTCAAAAAAAGTTTCAAGAAATCAGAAGAAAAATTCAGCCCGTAGGTACTTGCCCAAAATCCATTTGTCCCCCAAAGGGACACTTGGTCCTTTAGGGGTTAAACATTGTTCCTTGATAAAGATGACCCAATTGCCTATAAAACAAGATTCTTCATGACTTTTTTTTTTAATCTTTGCTCTTTGCATTAGAGATGGCATTTAGGAAGTGATTTTTTGGTGAAACAAAGTCATTAATCACTTCTAGTCAAACTATTAAATATAAAGCCTATAGCTAGGGGTCACTTTTAATAATATTCTACTAATTATTTTTCTATTGATTTTATTATTATTTATGTACTTGTAATGTTGGCCACCTTTTATATTATTTATTTATGATTTGGACCATTGCTTGTTAAAATTTATTTATTATTATTTTTATTTAAAATTATATAGACCATTTTTTCTTACTTTACATTATTTTATTCCTTACTTGATCTTTGTTTGTTTGATTTTAATTATTTTTATTTCTCATTTTTACAATTCCATTTTTATTTTTTGAATCATTCTAATATATTTTAATATTTTGTCCCCATTTATTTGTCTTCTTGTTATTTGGGGGGCTATTGTTTCTGTAGCCATTTTGTTTATTAATCCATGAAGACCAACAAATTACAAATGTGTTATGTGAAATATAAGTTCCATAACTCTTTTGAAGTTTGCATTGAAGTAGACAACATTTGCTAAGCATTTAGATTAGAAAGTATCCATGAGGTCAACATTTTTTAACTAGTTCTAGATTTGCTTTAAAAGAGTTTGAAGATGTACCTTAAAAATTCACCTAACTTCATTTGCATACCATACCTAGTAATCAAGGTTGACAAAAAATAATTCTAAAAACAAATGCTAAAATTTTAGGAAATTTATATTGCAAAAACTTAAATATTTATATAAATAAAAAATAGATATTATTGAATACTAGTAGAATATTCTTGATTTTTGACATAAAAACAAGAGATGCTTTATGCTAAGTATATCCCAAGTCCCAATTCTTCAAATCCCAATTGAAGGCTAAATTTCAATTTTCTTGGATTGTAAAAGGTGAATAAAAAATATCAAATGTAGAACTTGGGACTTCATAGTGTAAAGACTAAAGTCCCAACTTGTCTCATGTATAATATTATGTAGCAATTAAGTGCCAAAAAATGGTCAAAAGTAAGAAAATAATTTTAGGGTACTTTTAGCATCAAATTTGCATTCAACAAATTTGAACAAAAATTATTGAGATGTCAAGGTTGAGGTGGGATTCTTGTTTTCTAGGCCCAATTTAGCCTCAAAATCCCATTTTCTTAGTACCAAAACTCTCAAAAAATGTTGACATTTAGGCATTTTAGAGTTTAGCAAAGAATGTTGAATTTACCTTCCAAGTACAATATAATTGCAAAATAAAAGCATACTTAGACGACTTAGGTTTTGTAGTTTGACAAAGTAGTCAGAGGCCCATTGTTTCAAAGAATCCTGCAAGGAGAAATCCAATTAGCATGTGGTCAAACTTCAAAATCCTTTAATCTATATTGTTCATTTTGTGACTAAATTTAATTGAAAGATTTTATTTTTATCTTTCAAAGATGTAGTCACGTGTGTTCTAAAAGTCACAGGAATTTTTTTTAAATTAAAAATTTGAAATTATTATGATTTTTGAAGAGAAAGTGAAAAAAACACATATCTACTACAAAATAAGCTTAAAATCTGAAATTTTTTCCATAAATAATATAGTGTAAATCAATTTCCCATGTCTTTTTATAATTAGAAAATCAATAGATTATAGATTTAAGCATGAATTCAAATGGTCATAAAATATTTAATCTTGGATTTTTTGTAATTTTAAAATTTAATAGAAACTAGACTTAGTAAACTTCATTTCATTTGTTGGTTTTGAATTAAAATAGATCAATTTTAGTGGATAAAATGCAAAAGAAGATCAAATTGGGAGCAATTGCTAAATACACTAGAAAAGCATTGTTTATAATCCATGGATTTGGCATCTTCTTCTCTAAAATATTCTCTAGTTCCTAAATTAGGTTAGGCTTTCTACAACCAAGAGTTACTCACACATTCAAGAAACAATCTTTAATATAATTGAATGAAAGTAACATATTTTGAGTAAGTCACTGTTTGACCACCCATCAACCACAAAATGGTTGCTTAAGTGTTCCAAGATTAACACAATACATTAATTGACTACAAGGGACTAATTTAGTAATTAGTGACCAAAACTTTCTAAAAAAAGGATTTTCTTTTTTTGCGACTTTTCATAATACCTCTGAACCTTCATAATTTTTGTACAGTTCAAGTTCAAGCATTTCTTTTGATCAATGGTGTTTTTTTCATTCTCTCTTTACAAACTCTCTTTTGTTCAAGGTAGCAAACTTTTGTTGTGAGTTTAAATTGAACTAATAATAAAAACAAACACAAAATAACAAAATAAATGTACTGTACACTCAGACAAATACGTAAAATTTGAAATAATAAATCAACCAAACAATTACAACTTGAAGTTTAAAAATAGAAAATAATTTACAAATGAGAATCATTGTTTCAATAAGAACTGTAAATCTACAATCTCTTAAACTTGAGAAAATACAAGATTTTAAGTTTGTGTTTGGTTTTGTTAATAGTTACATTTACAAATCATAAATTTACATCGTAGAATTTTTACTATGTGATTTATAAACTTATAAATTATAAATTAATAGATTTCAAGATTTTTTAATTTAACATTTTGAATTCTACAATTCTAAAATGGTGGTTTGTGTTAATGTAGAAAAAAGCAAAGCTCTAGGTTGCATGTGAAGTCCTTCACAACTTTAGCTTAAAAACACCTTCACTTAGAAGGCACTATCTTCTACAATGTAGCTTGAGATTCTTTAAAATCTATTGCATTTGTTCTAAGCTTCATAACATTATTCATCTTGAAACCTGAATGTCATTTCACTCTATATAGGGAATGATGATTTAAGTGGGTCCATATTTCAACACACTTTAAAAAATTATCCAACTTGTTACCAATTGTCTAATTGATTTCTTTTCAAGTGCCTTAATTTGTCAATAGCAATGCTTTTAACATTATTAACATATTTGTTGGATGGTAGGCATCTAATAAGCTACAAAAATGTTTGCTTCCTAGAGTATACTATAGGAAATTTGTTGCTAGATAATGTTGTGCTTGCATCCAAAAAAATCAAGTTTTTGGACATTTTATAACAAAAGAAAAAACTTAAGAGACAATGGAATAGTTCAAATTTCCAAAAATGTAAAGATGTGTTAAAAACAACAACTTAGAAGAATATTTTAACAGTGGACTTGAAACAAGAATCATAAAGTATGATCCATAGATTACATCCATATATATAGTTGAATCTACCATTGCACTAATTAATACTTTTCAATGAAATTTCAAGACCAAAAATTAAAAACTCCTTTAAAAATTGATTTCAAATTGAATATTAGTAATTTTCACAAGCATTATTTTTCTTTCACAAGCTTAGAATGTTAAATTTCAATTATAGTGATTCTAAAAGGATTATTACCTCATTTATCTTTTGCAATTTTTGAACTAGAATAGTTAATTTTCAACTTTAATGATGTACGTATTTTAAATGCTTGATGGATTGTTGATTCTAGAAAGTGAAAAGTTATTATTTCAATGATTTCATTTGATGTAAGGTAAGCCATCATATTGTAGTCATCTAATTAACTATTTCCTCAACTCTAAAATGACCCTATCATGACCATATAAGAAATGAAATATATCTTTTTAAAACAAATGAAGTAACTACTTATATTCTTAAGTCTTCAACTTCAATTAAGGACCTGGATGAACTTTAAAGATGTACGTATTTTAAATGCTTGATGGATAGTACACACACAATGAAAGTTGTAGACATTGACATATAGATCTTATCCATATGTTTATAATGGTTTTAGTTGAAATCTCAAATTTAACAAAATAAAGTTGTTTTATAAAACATAGTTATTAGTCTAAAATCACTTATTTGTAATAAGAGTTATTTAGTAAAAATAAATTCCATAAGATTTCACTATCCACACTAATATATACCTGTTTTTTCAAAACATTTATTTTTCAGAGATGAAATCCCATGTCTTCTATAAGTGCTAAAAATTTCAGATTTTTTTGTGAAAATTTGACATTACCATGAACTTTTTAAGGAAAAAGTGAAGAAAATTAATATCAAATACAACACATGCTCAAAAAAATTGAATTTTTCACCATAGGTGTATTTTGTACTGTAGAACATCATGATGTAAACCAAAAATTCAACAAACCATGGTTCAAAGGTTCAAATTGCAATAAAATGTTGAATTTTAAGAGTTTTTCAAATTTTCAAATTGGTGTAAAAACTAAACTTGATAATCTTAATTTCATTAGTTAGACTCAAATTTAAAAAATTTCATTTTTATGACTTAAATTTGCATAAAAACTAAAGAGCAAGAAGAATGATCCATAGATTTTTGTGGCCATATGCATGTAGTATATTATGAATATTGTTCAATACAAAGTAAATTAATGATCGTGGTAGTGTGTAAATAACAATGTATCACAATTCATATTAATAGTAAACCACAATTGAAGAGTTATCCGGCTAAATACAAGGCATATAGAGGGACCCCAAGGGCCTTTCAAAGATTAAGCATCTTCTTCTTTAGAAAAAGTCAATATTACCATAATGAGGAAATATGCAATACTATTCACTGAAAATGCACTCAAGCAACTTCCCTCCAAAATTGGATGAAAAAATGTTTGTCCCCATCCTGCAGTCCCACCTGAAGTCATCAAAGGACAAAAATACTCAGCGTCCTTTTAACCCTAAATACCCTCACCATCCCCTTCCAACCTCATTGCATGGGAATTACACCCAAAATCCTCACCTCGGGCAGCATACAAAACCTTCACAATTCTCAAAATAGATCGGTGCAGCTCAGAAGATTCAAGTTTTCAACTCGAGAAACTCAAGAATTGCAATTTGAAAGAGGGAGTTGACAGATAAAGTCGCAGGCACCACATGAGCCACAAAGCATGTCATCTTTTCTGATAATTAGAAGAGCCTGGGTTCATAACAAAACTGGACTCTAGGTAGTAAGATCTGTTGGGACCACAAGATTCTGAGCACACCTTTAGGCTACCTAATAAATAGAGTGAAAAATGCAATGCATCAAATCAATCATGCACAGAAAAGTTGGCAAAACAAAAGAATAAATGGAGAAGCTGAGGCAGGCAGAGGATGCTCCAAATGAACACATCAAATTACTCACAATAGAAATACAACAAATGGTATACAGCTTCAGTTGAATGGAAGATGGACTCTAATTAGTTGGTTGCAAAGAGATTATCTGGCTGGATCCAAGTGGTGACCCTTCACAGAGGCTCTCACCAGTGCTTCGTCCAGAAGCACATCATGCTCCTTCATTGCTTTCCGGGGCACGTTATCGTCCTTGGAGCCACCAAGACTTGCTCCAAATAGCAGAGGTGCAGGCGCAGGCGCAGCAACAGCAGTAGCAGCAGCAAAGTCGCCTTCCGAGCCTGATTTCACCTTCTTCCTCTTCTTCTTAATGAGAGAATTCTTTTCATACACCAGATGATGTTCCCGCATCTCATCCATTGATGACCTCTCGTCGTTGCTAGTTTTGGAGGTACTCTTCACAAGATCTCCAACATTTTGTTTATGCTTCTGGATCTTCTCACTGGGCCGCCATCCTTGTTGTGAGGCCCGAAGAAAAGCGGTTTCATCCTCAGGGGTACTATCATCACTCCGCTTTGGTATGAACTCTTCATGAGTCTGACTTGGAGTGTATTTCAGCAACCTCCCAACAGAGCCGTCCTTGAAGTCGTCATCGGCTCTCAGCGTGTCAGAAGATCCCGCTTTCCTTTTCCTTGGCTCCTGCACATTCCGACTTTAGACTCCTGTCTACGTTATAGTATATTCTAAAGTGGCGGAACAAATTTCATTGACTTCAGTGGAGTCTAAGGTCCCGTCCACACAAAGCAAGCAGTGCCAATTAGGTACTGAATGCCCATACTGCTCAAGTTGCTCAATTAACAAGTTGGTGTCGACATGCCAACAAGATCAAAATTCAGTGGACGAACTGGCAACATCTTGATAATGAGAGCGAGGAACACTGAAGGTACACAAAAAAGATAATGAAATATTACTTTGTTCAACTTGCTGAGACGCTTCTTTCGCTCTTTTGCTCGAAAAACTGCAGCTTTGATGCCATTGTTATCCATCCAACCTTCTGGCCACAGCTCTGCCAACTGCAGAACACAAATACAAAATTGAGAGGATCATTTCATCACATTAACAGATCACGTAATAAAGAAGCACCTACTGAAAAAAACTATCAAAATATTGCATCAAAATGATCTCCTCACCTCAACATAAAGTTTTCGAATTTGTGGTCCTTTATGCTCGTCCATTCCCTGTAAAACCAATTAAAACGCATGCACGATCAAGCTTCAAACAAGCCACAGCACAGACCCCTAGCATATGACAGCAGAAATTCCATCTTTTAAATATGCAGCCAACTTCTCACCTGCGCCATATGCCAAGGCATCTCAAAATAACTTTACGTAGTCACTAGAGACATGAGAAAAATCAACCGTAACATAAGTTCAATCGGAACGGTAACTAACAACTCCTGCCACACCTATCTTTATAAAAGCAAAACACCACTCACAAGAGAGAAGTCTGCAACTTTCGCAGATAAATGAATAAGAGCAAGCAAAATGCTGAGTGCAAGACGCAGGCACTAAAAAGAGATTTCCATATGTCAATTACAACTACAAAGGAAGAAGGTAAAGACCTCCAAATACTGCTCGTAAAGATTGCAAAGAAGATCCTCGATAGCATGGTCCCACTTGTACTTTTCCACGGATGTGCTTGCTTTCTTCGATACTCCTGTTTGGAAGTCATCTGAGGAGCCTTCTCGTGCCTCAACACCCTGAACCAGGTTTTGTGAGTTCCTACGGCTCTCCAGTTCCTAAAAGGTGAGCAATTAGCAAACAGTTTTATTAAGAGCTGCTTTGTAGATTCACCTGTACGAGTGTCATTTCTCAATGTCTCACAGTTTGCCACAACCCTCAAATTTAGGACCAGGTATAAAAGCATCCCATAAGCACCACCAGGAGGCAATAATAATAGTAGCAATAATAATAATAATAATAATAACAATGATGATGATGATAAAAATCATAACCAATTGATTGAAATTTGAAAACTAAAATATCTTAAAGCAATCTCCAGTGACGGGACAAGACGGTGCACCTACAAAGAGTGAATACTGTGGTTAAGTTGCAGAAGTACCTGAAACTGCAAAGAGGTAACTCTGTTCCGCACCATTTCTGTAACCTCACGCTTAATATCTAACAACCGACCCTCCTTTTCTTGCTTGGCAGATATCCCATGCTCTACCATTTCCTTCAGATTTCTCTGTTAAAAACACGATAAAAATGAGACAGAGACAAAAACCCTAGAAAATTTTACCAGGATATATATAGGCCAACTCCAAAATGGCAACATGTGTGAAGAGCAACAACCTAAGTAAGAATTTGAGACCATTTATGAACCATGTATCGTTTCGTGATTTTAATGACTTCAAAATCTGACAATAGAGATCCACCTTCAGAGTATTCGGACGCATGATATGACCTAAGATGCCTTGGAGACGCTCAACAAGCTCTTCCGGCACCTTTCCTTGCTTAGCCTGCTGCTCATTCAATGACAGGAAACGTTAAAGCCTTCTAGCACAAACATTCACAAGATCGCAAACCCAAAGCACATAAAACGGAACATACGATTCAGCATTCCAATAGTAAAACATGCAAAGCTCAGAATATATAATTCTCAAAATCGTAGTATTGCCAAAAACAAACATACTATCTGTTCACTAGCCACAATCGTGATGAATCAAGCCGTGGTAAGTCTCAGTGGCACACACCGCTAGCCTTGCGACCTTTGCAAGCCTCGTCTTCACTTCCCTTGGCAAACGGTTCCTCTTTGACCCAGCTTGCGACGGCTGCTCTTGCTCTTCACCTTCAGCTGACATAGGACAAACTGCTCACAGAGCCCAAATGAATATCAGAACAGGCGTTAGATGCAGTATTTTAAGGACTGTTGTGAGCCCCTAGATCAACAGATATTCTACATTAAAATAGAATCTATGACATTAGTATTTCAGAAGCAGTTGATCATGGAAGTGGTGAACAGATACAAAACACCGAATGATTTCCCGATGTTGGAAGAAAAACTTACGTAAAGCTACGATTTTGATAAGGTCCTGGATTGCCCTCTCCATGACCGTACCTTTGGGCCATCCACGCCTTCCTGGGCTGGGCTCCTTTGGACCCGGTGATAAAGATTTCTGCTGTATGTAGACAATCCAGGTGAGTTTTAACCACGTGTCTACTAGGTCGTCACCGTTCAATCATAGTTGTTACAACCAATTGAAAATGACAGCGAATAAAGCGTGAATATATACTTCCAGCATGTCCTCGGAGGATCGAAGAATGATAAGATTTCGGATCTACATGTAAATGGAATCCATTCCTTGTGTATGTTGTTGTGGTGAAATAGACTTAAATACATTCGTAATGAAATCTTAAGATGTCCAAGTAGCGAAAAAATGAACATGGGGATCATCTTGAGTAAAAAACATGTGCGGCTTTAGTAACGAGGACAAACATCAAAATGTCTCACAGTGTAGTCAGCTGCTGATTTCCCTGCACCTCCGTCACTGTCTCTTGTCCCGTCCTCCCTGACTGATTGCTGCATCATCTTCAATTTCAGAGAATCCGACACTTTCATCACTCCTTTGGGTTCTCTAGAAGCCGAGTTCCACTTTTTTTCATCGGTGGATGAGCCATACCTGTACTCTGATCTATTCTGTGTGCTCCTGCCTTCGTCAAACACGGATTCTGTGTTGAGCGCAATCCTAACCTCTAGATGCCTGTCAATGCTCCCACCATTCTTCTCAACTTCTACACAAGATTAACACCAAACTAATCAGATTTTATTTAGATGAGCAGCATATGAGTCCAAAGAACTGATGCCTAGAAAACTCACTTGTGATTTACGGCTTACCAGCAAGGTCACGCTTTCCCACATTGTATATCCTTGACTGACTACCAGGGCCTTGAAGAAAAGCATCACTACCACTAGAAAGCTCCTCTGGTTCACTTGGTTGAATCCTCAGTAAAGAATCGTGCTCTCTATTTGTCGGAACATCAGTCAAGGCAAGCGAATCCAACTGTGAAGGAAATTGTCTCGCTGCAGCCTTTATGCGCCCTTTTATACGCCTTTTCCCCTCGGTTTCATCTTTCTTATCCTTCTTCGGTTCCTTGCGCTTCCTTTTCTTGGGTTGCACAACTTCAATTGGAGATGGCACACTTCTGCTTGACCAAGAAGCATAATGCCACGCTTAGACTAAACAGGGAATATTGAGACAATCTAGCATCATTTTCTTTTCACTTATCACATCAAGAAGATGTATAAACATTGGAAACTGCAGATATACTATCAGTCAATCCTCAGGCGATTAAAGCATCTCCTGATAGTATCTGATAAATGCAAGATCGGACAATCATGTATAAGAAACGCATCGTGAACCATCAAGAATCAAGATGTAAGCTTCTTAAAAATCAGAACAAAGCTGAACCACGCAAAAATGTTCAAGTAAGAAGACGAACATTTTTTCAAGTGCTCCCCTGTTGATAAAAAAACCAGAATGCTTCGTCTTTGCCTTTTCCACCATGAAATACTCGTTCTGAACACCATTTGACGAAATCAGAAAAGAAAGAACGTTATAAAATTTCCTTCGGACGTTTTAAGAAAATAATGAACGGTGTTTGACAATATCGAACACAAAATTTTAATATTTGACAATAAAGAACTTCCATTATGAAAATGTCGAATATTCAAGCCATTCATGTACTGCGGCACATCTAACCCCTCGGCACAATCCGTGTCCCTGGAGCGTTTCTTCGCCAATCCTCATCTCCACTCTAACACAACTGAAATGCAAAGAAACCTGACGCTCTTAAGCTTCAAAAAAGCACATACATACCAGTTCCTCATCGTCGATGAAAGGATCGTCAGTGTCATATTGATCCTCATCGGGACTATCTTCTGCATTTTCATCGTCACTGTCTCCTCCCTGACAACAAATTCCCAATCAGTACTGCAAGCAACGCCTGAAATGAATCTCTTCTACTAGAAAAATACTCAGTCTTACTATATCACATCATAGATAGCAGAATCCAGTTTACTCCAATTCCACCCTCTCGGCCAAACTCTGACCAAAACTAAAAATTCAAACCGGAAAAACCAGGGATGTAAGTTACCTTGTACAGGCGCTCAATCCTCTCAATCACAGAGCTAAATCGATTAGGAACTAGAGGCAGTGGTTCCTCATTATTACCCAGAGCGCCAGAGTTCTTCTGCGAGCAGAGTACCGAAAAAGCCAATGATGAAACCCAATACAATGAGAACAATAACCTCAATGCCGAAGAAAAGAACACGGGGAAATGTACAACCCCACAGATGTATAGCTCTAGCAATATTCTCTCCCTAGAACATACATTGAATGTCTCCAGAGCAGCACTTCACCCCAATAAACAGGGACAAGTACAGCTCAAGGAACACCAACGCCTCAAATGTACACCTCTGGCACATTCTCAATTTCCAGACTCAGACAGTAACCTAATGAACGGATTTACAAACCTTTTGAAATATTTATCAGAAGAAATTTACATACCTCAGGTGCAATTCGGGCTTCTAACGCAGGATTAGCACCTGCCGGAGCTTCCGAAGATGGCGCTCCAAACCCCAACGTTCCTTCCGCCTCGGATACCAACTTCTTCCATGAAACAATAGTGGTTTCGTCCTCTTTCAACTCCACGAAGAATCGCTGCCGTGACGGCATGGCTTCCCAAAAGCTCACTGAGCGAAAGACCAAAAGTGTCAATCCACTCACTCCTCAGCTCCCATACCAGCTAGAACTCACAGAGACAAGAAGCTTCCCATATTTCATTCCAGACACATTGATGCTCACTCTCCTCCGCAACTCTCACCTTGTAATAGCCCTTTTCGCAGCCCCACATCACGACCACTGTTTAATCCAAGTGTCCACCCTAAAATCCCAACCAATTTCGACCCCATTTAAAGTAAAAAACTCTGCATCCCCATTCCTCAAAACTCCGCAATCTCGCAACACGCATAAATTAAGATCTAGAGGTGAGTCGAAACTTCGCCACAGTAGAAGAAGCACCGCACTGGCACTACTATAGCCAACAATCCAATTTCCGCCCTTGGAGCTTCCCAAAACCCTCCACAAAACCCTAAAACCACTTCCACAGCAATCAATCAATGCAACCACGCACCAAAACGTCCCATCCGTTTCAAAACTCACCGAACATAAATATAATTTCGAATTCAAATATAAAAACAACAAAAGCACTCTCCGTGATGTTACAGCATGTCCTCCATCACATCACACCGCAAGGACAAACCCTAAAGAGGAACATGCGCGCCATGGCTATAAAACCCTTGACCTCGATGACACAATTGAGAGCTTGAAGAATCAATGATGCTCTACAACCAAACCGAAATTACATCCCGCCAAAACCAATCCGCAACCAAGCAAAAAGACTACCCTTCCTTCTCCTCCAAATAAAAACGCAAAAACAATCCAAAAACTCCAAAAAAAACAATCCGAAAAACGAGCAAACCACAGCAAATAACAAACAAATAAACAGCAAGTTACAGCGAGTATTCCCTCGCTGCTGCAGAGATTCTAAACCCTAAAGAGAGCGCCATAGCTGTAAAACCCTAGAGCTTCATGGCAAAATAGCAAAATGGCAGAATGGCAAAATCCAAGGCATGGTGGTATAGTACGGACCTGCTAGTTCTCCAGTCGGCGTCGTTGCTTGTTGGGAAAACAATGACTTTGGGGGAGAAGAAGAATTCCCTTCCTTGCACACTTTGTTGAGTTGTAACTTTTTCTTTGTTGCATGGGCAATTTCAAGGAGACTTTTACATAATTAAAAAAAATATTTTATTTGGTTGTCGGACAAATTAGTTGTGCATTAAGGGGTAAAAAAAAAAAAAAAAAAAGAAAGAAGAGGTTATTTTTATATTTAAAAGGCGGGTGAAATGTATTGCATGAGAATCTATAGTTAATTGTATCAATAGAAAGAAGAAAAGATGTCCTACATGTATCAAAAAACATAGGTGGTAGAATGAACCCCTGGATAATTCCACTTGGAATCTCAGCCACCTATACTTTCTAAAAACTTTTAAGGAAAAATAAATCTATTAATTTTAGAAATTTAATTTAATAAAATAAAACTCATTTTTGCTCATGTAACTCTTTTTAAGTTTTGTTGTGCATAATCCCTACTTTTCACATCCAATATGACAAAAGTAGTAAATTATGTTTTACATTTTTTAGCATTAAGAAGAAGTTACTATAATTGGTTATAAATTTTTAAACAAGACTTTCTATTTAAACTTTTTCAAACAAACTCTTAGGAAGAATATCATATAATACCTTCCTAATTAGAGCCAACTTCCTCATTCTTGTTATAAAATATAATAGTTACAAGTAATGCAAATTTGGCAATAATTCATTGCTTTGTAGAGTAGTTAACTTGTAGATTGGGGAAGTGGAACTCACTAGGGAACTCATAGCTTGGAGGCTCTTCCTTGAATAGTGTCTCATTTTAATTGGAAATGAATCACTTGAATTTGCAAGATGAATTTGGAGATAGTTGGCAAATCTTTATGTATAATGCCTTCCAAAACAAACTACCACCAATCCCCTTATCCTATATAAGAGAACAATAAAGTTAGGGGGTAGCAACGTTTGTAAGAGGGCATTGTATAATGTGAGAGAATGCATGACCAAAGCCAATGGAGTTCTTTCTTATCTTTGCAAAATTCACAAAAAATCTATAGTGTCAATATAAAGCAAATTCTTCCTACTCCAAACATTAGAATTATTTGTTAAGTAGTACAAACCGATGGTATTAGGAGGATATGAGATTCAAAATCCTACACTAAGTTCTTGATCAACTATTGGGAGCCTTTAATTGGTTGGAAACTCTATACAAAACTCATTGACTACTTCATGAGGACATATATTAACAACATGATTTTTAATTAACCCCTATAGTTCCTTGACTATGTTTTCATCAAAAACCCGATCAAAAACATTCCAAAACTATCATTTTTAGTACTCATACCAAATTTTAGAAAGAAAAAAATTTTGAACACATGTAATTGTAGGATCTTGTAGTATATCGGTTTGAAAAGATGTGGAAAAAATTCCAAAAATTCCCACCATATAGATTGCAAGACATTAGCATTTGAATTGACAAAAATCTTTTGGGGGGCCCACAAAAAACATGGTAACTACAATTCACAAGGTCACATTTGTATGGAAAAATGACCATGTTGGTGGTACTTTTTTGGATTCATTCTTCAAGGCAAGTTGGCTACATGCAAAATTCCAAATCATTTGGAATTGTACAACATGTAGGAAAAAATAGTAAGTAGAAAGAAGCCAAAAATTATTCAAAATACTAAATTGTTAAGAATTTTGTTATGGAATTGAAAAATGCTAATCCCAATGGTTGTAATGTTGTAAAAAACAATCTACATCCCATGATTTTTTTCCCCAAAATATCAAAAATTGAATAAAATAAAGGACTTCAAAGTCTCCTTTAGAGTAGATAATCCATAATTGCCCAAAGACTAAAAGTCTTCATAACTTTCATTTCATTAATCAAAATGGAATTATTCAAAGCTTCCCATGTATGTAGAAATCTAAAAAAACAATTTCAAATTTTTGTTTCTCAAAAAAGTGCTTTCTTTTATTTGACCAAACTACCTAGCCGAGAAAAAAAAATACATATCATACAATAATTTTTTAACCATGTAGTCGAAAGTTGTGAAAATTATTGTGCCTTAAAAGAAAAACTTCATCCACATGTGTGAAAATTTCAAAGGCAAAAAAATATAAATTCCATTCATAGTGAGCTACCTAAAATTGCTATGTTGCCTCCAAAACAATTTGGTCCTTTAGAGGTTAAAATATTGTGAAGTAAAAGCTAATGCACCCATTTCACAAATGTAAAGTTTGCAATGTTTGTAATGACTATATATTACTTGAATTTGAATTTGTTATATTATAGAGTTGTTAAATCTCGGGGGGTGCACTTAGTTCTACTATAACAAACCACGTGCGAACAAGTGGTTTCTAATCAACTATAATTTCAACCTAAAATTTTGAACATTGTTTAATAATGACTATAGCTTTCTATTGCCAAAATTTCCAACTCAAATAAAATATGAAATAATTTCTAAAAGAGGTTGAAAATGAACTAAAATGGCATCTTTTTCAACTCAAATAATTATAGAGGACACATGTAGATGACCATTGAGTCAATATTCAACTCAAAATGAGCTTTCAAAAATGAGTTATTTTTAGGAATTTTTTGTTCATTTTTTAGACAAATTTTTCTTATATAATATAGGGGTGTGAAAGTTATTTTTCAGTTCTACAATGTATCTTTTTACTTCAAAAATTTGTAACTAATTATTATTAACAAATAAAAATATCAATAATTCAAAACATAAACTTTCAAAGTAGAAAAATCTATTCATATTTTTTTTTTTTTTTTTAAATTTAAAATTCAAAAAGTATATACGGGGTTCAAAGTTTTGTTCGCACGTGGTTTCTAATGGACACTCTAAATGACCCCCTGAGTGTTAAATTGAATATGAAAAAAATATTTAAAAATGCCTTGAAATTTGCAATATAATTTTGATTAAAAAAATATCCAATTTTAAAGTACTTTTTAAACTTTTCAATAAAATTTGATCGACTATGTTATATTTATATGTGAAAATTCAAAGACCCTGCCAAAATTTTCATTCATTTTCCAAAATTTTGATAATTATTTACAGTCACATATAATATTTCTAATTCTACACAAGGTAGATGCCAAAAAATAATAATTATCACCTATAGATTATTTGCAATAGTAAGTGAGGTCTTATGTTTTTTTTCCATTTTTAGTTCCATTCAAAATCTTCAAATGCTATTTATATTAATACTTTTTGTATTTGCATTTTAATTATTCATATACTAATATAACATGAGTATGTCCATTTTTTACATTTTTGATGATGGATAATTTAAAATGGTGTGTATTAATATAGGGGACAATTTGATTAATATAACTTAACTTGTTTTGAAGAAAATAATATCACTAACATATGCCAATTTATAGAATACTAGTCGAGAATTAAAACATCAATCATACTATTGCAAAAAACTCAATATGTTAATTTGTAAATCCTAAAGTATATTCACCTTCCAATATATTTTTAAAAGCCAAAAATTGCAAGTCTTTGACAAAGTACCGTATGCCATTAGGGGAGATTTGAAGCCTATTTCAGGGATGTGAACAACAAAGTCAAAATTTAAAAACATAAAAAAAAAAATAATAATAATAATAATAATAAAATAATTTTTTTGAAAAAAAAAATAATAATAATAATAATAATAAAATAATTTTTTTGAAAAAAATATTAATATCTGACGTGGTTGCCTCTTGGCCATGTCAAATTACAGTTCATAGAGAGTCCATAGTCCATGAACTCCCTGTGAACTTGTAGTCTCTTGGACCCCTGAAATCTCCCCTACTGAAGTAGAGACTTTTGTGCTGTTGTATTGGACAATAACCCCCTTGACTTGTCCTTGGCTATCTTCTACAATGACAATGATGTTGCATGATGTCTAACATTCTTTGTGGTATCCTAAAATTGGTATCCTAAAAGTAATGCAATTATCAAGTATACAATAGATGGTGCGGTATCTTTTATTTGATACCTATTTTGCATAAGGTACATAACTCAACCCATTGTAAAGGAAAAATATTCTTATGATGTACATTTTATACCGTACATATACATTACGAGATTTTTTCTTTACTGCAATGTGTTTGTCCAAACTTATGCCTAAAAGTAATCAAATGGATTCACAACCAACTAGATGCATGAAGGAGTCAAATGATTTTTTGCAATTTTTTCTTCAAAAGTTGATAAAAAAGTTTCATCCTAAATTTCAACATGATAGAAACAAAATTCCCAACTTGGAGAAGAAGACAATTGTATGCACAAAACTAAGAGTTGTTGTTTTCAAAAAATATAGCTAGTTCAATATGAATTTAAATACATCCTAAAATAAATTTGACCTCATAAACTTGTCATGTTCAAGGTGGGTGTTTTATTCAAGGAAGTCACCAAAAGAAGGTATTCACAGTCTTTTTATGAATTGAACGATTGAAGAGAATGAGTTGTTTTGAAACACCTTATGAAGCAATATATGATTCTTGAAATATTTCATATATTTACAATAATTTATGATTATCTTATATTATTTATTCAAAATTATTTAAGTTGATATTGTAGGTGATTATAAAAAACAAATGTACTATTTTGTCCAACCATGTGTGCTAATTTGTTTTTTGGCCATAACTTTGGGCTCTGGTTCCAAATGACTCAAGATTCATAGTTAACCCAAGGCTGCATTTTTTGGCAACATAGAAATTTTGGGCAAGTACGTGTGATTGGAGATTCCATGTTTTGGCCCAAACTTTAATAAAAGGTGTGGATGAGGAATATCTTTCATGTGCACTAAAATTCAAGACATTTGGAAATATGAGAAAAAAATTATGACCTAATATGTTCTTTTTTTTGAATTAGGTAGTTCGGATAGATATAAAAAAAAATTTAGAAACAAAATTTGAAATTGGTTTTCTAGATTTATGTAAACGGGGAAAGTTTTCAATCATTCCATTTTGATCAATGAGTCAAATGTTATGAGGACTTTTAGTTTGCGGGCAATTATGGATTATCTACTCTACAATAAACTTTGGAGTCCTTTATATTACTCAATTTTCAATATTTTTTGAAAAAAATAAAAGCATAAGATGTAGATTATTTATTACAACATTACAACCATTGGAATTGGCATTTAGTTCCATAACAAAATTTGTAACAATTTTGCATTTTGAATTATTTTCTACTTCTTTCTACTTACTATTTTTTTCCATATGTTGTACAATTTCAAATAATCTAAATTTTTTCAAGCATGTAGCCAACTTGCCTTGAATAATGAATCCAAAGAAGCACCATATTTTTGGACATTTTTTCATTCAAAAGTGACCTAATGAAGCACAATTGTCTAATTAATTGCAAGGCCAAAAAAAAGGATTTTTGTCACTTCAAACTCTGATATCTTGCAATCTATAGTTTAAATTTCTGAAAAAATTTCCACATCTTCTCAAACCATCATACTACAAGATTTTATGGTTATATGTGTTTTAAAATGTGTGTTTATCTAAAATTTGGTACAGTTTTGGAGTGATTTTGGTAAAAACATAGTCATGGTCCTTTAGGGGTTAAGGTACACATGACTATTATATACCTTGTATATTTTTTTGGAATATTACAAAAATGTTTTATTGCTCAAAAATAGCCTCCAATTTTTGTCACCCATGCCAATTGAAGGGCGGGGGAGGTAGTACCATTTAGTATCCCAAAATCGAATTTGGAGTTGAAATTTGAAGAAGATGGTATTCCAGTAATCTTACAACTACTGTTCAAAGGAATTTTAAAAATAGTTAATTAATATATGTTGTATAGAAGTCTACAAAGCAAGATTTTTTGTACTCACGTTTTAAAACATCAATAAAATATTATTTAGGTGGTTCTTTTGGTGAATGACTATCTCTATAGAATTATTACAAATGGATAAAAAAAACTAATTAAAAAAAATCCTATTTTTTACAAATTAGAACATAAAAAATATCTATTTTCTCTTGTATTTTCTTAAGATTTGGCACTTTTTTAGTTCTCCTACTTAGAGAATTTTTTTTGTGCTTTATCTTTTTAGGATACAATCTTCTTAAGAGTGTATACATTGACCATATTTTTCTCAAATTAATTCATTTTTAAAAATTTTAAAGTACTATGAAAACACAACAAATCAGCAAGTGTTTCTTACAATCACTCTTGTAAATAAATTCCATCATATTTTCTTTGCAAGTCATATTGTAAATTTGGGAATAATCTTATTTCAATTCTAAAAAAATAAGTGACACAGTGACACACTGTAATTGGATAATTTTATTGAGGCATCCTTTTGTTTTTTTGAAAACTTGGGTTTTCAGTATGCTTGAGATCCCCTTGACATTGGGTTACAAGAGAAGCTTTGGATACTATTGGAAAGCTCTCTAGAGTGACTAATATAAACATTAAAGAATAGCTAATATGAACATTGAAGGTTTCGTCTAATATTGACACACAAAACAAGAAAATATTTATGACATGGATATTAATAATATTTGGTGTATACTAAGGTGACAAGCTTTTTGGTCTTGTTTTGTAATCATGTCATATACATTTTTATGATTATATGACCAAAAAAAGATTTTAAATATTGGTCACTCCAATCCCACACCACACACTAAAGAAAATGATAAAAGATTTCATTAGACATTTCACATAATTTGATCTATAAAGGATTTGACAATGAATTCAAAGTCTTCATATCATGAAGAATTATGAAAAGTACAACAATAAGAATAAAATCTAAGAAAAGCAGTAGAATTTATTTAAATTTTAATGATATTTTAAAATGTTATATATTGTTGAATCACATTATTGTGTGTAATTTCAGAAAATACCTTCATTATTATGCTCCACACAATGCATCTAATTGTTATTTAAACATAGTTTTAGAATATTGATCTACCAAGATAATATTTGGATATTTGAGAATCTCATAAATATTTCATATTTAATTTCAATAGAAAAATATTTTACTAGAAGAATTTTTTATTTATTATATGTCACATTTGCAATTTGAAAAATCAAAGAATACTCAAAATCAATATTCTTGAATTGAAATAATGGACACATGTTTCACCACTAGGTTTAGAGTAGTGTTGTATAAGTATCACATTTTTTAAGTTACAAATTTTAGATTTGGAGCAAATTTGACATTCATTTCTCAAAGTAAATATACTTTTCAAAACATTGATTTTGATGTTTTTGAAAAGAATTAATAAGAAATTCTTTCATTTAAACCATTCATTAAAATGAAATTCATTGATCCTTGCTTTTTGCAAGGATGGGACCTAATTGTCAATTTAGGAGGAATGCAACCCAATGTGAATGGATTGAGTGCAATTACACCTAGTTGTCATTCCAAAAAAATACAAGATGATTACAAATTCAAAAGCAATTTAGATTTAAAAGCAAATTAGGGAACAAATTAAAGAAAAAGGTGGTTTTCATGACTTTTATTGTTAGTATGGACTCAATTCTCTTTCATATCCCAGTTCATTAACTTCTTTAATTGTACTAATTCAAAAATTAGTCTAGTGAAATATGATAGTAATTTAAGTTCAAAATATGCCAATGGATAATTTCATTGGTAATAGAAGATTCACTAATTCTACTTTGGGGAGAAAATTGTGTGCATGAGAGGCATCTTGAGATATGGTAATTATTAGAATTTGATCATCTAAATACCACCACTATTCACCATAGCTAGTTAAAACCAAATATTTTTGTAATTGAATTCATTATAGAACTTGTGACCTCATTTGAGCATAGCAAGTCAAAACTTTCAAAGATTTTCAACTTCTATTTGAATTTAAGAAAAATTAAGCAATTTAAGCTCCAAAAATCCATTTTGTGATTTACAATCTAGAATAAAAAGCATGGATAGAGTAGAAAAGGTTAATTAAAATGATTTTTAACAAGGCTTATAATAGTGGCTCATGACTTAAACTTAAAAGAAACCACGATATTCTACAAAAGATTATTTCTTTAGTTCTAGGGCATAGGGCATATGTCAACAATCCATGATTTAAATTTAAATGAACCGCATGTATCTTAGGAAGGATGATCCTCTTGACCTTGGGATTTTGAGAGGAAGTGAAGGAAGTGGATGATTTTACAAAGTTGTGAATGGAGTCTTAAATTCAATTATTGCATTTTGACTTTGATTTGCTCTTGTATATCCTAACTTACATATTCCATGTATTCCACATATCCTAATTTACATGTTGGATTATTGAGCCCTTTTCTTTCCAATTTGTATAAAATACGATTTTTCTCTATAAATTTCAAACATTATTCATCAACTTGTGAAACTATGTGATTTACATTGAAAAACATAAGCTACCAGTAATAGGATTCACTCATAAAAGAACAATTATTCTCTTAGATGTTTAGTCATGAAATCTTCATCAAAACAATTAGAATTTTTATGAAACTATGAAGAATAATTGTAAGCCATAATTTTATGCTTAAAGACTTATTTCATAATAATATACAAGAATGTAATTTAACTTTAAATTAAATACCGGTATCAAAAGGGCTAATTAAAAACTTGTAACCAATCCTTTGTACTCCTGAGTTGGATGCTAAATATACTATTCAAAAAAATATGTATATATATTAAAATTGATAATATTTTGAATA
Organism: Rhytidiadelphus loreus; assembly: GCA_947034895.1. Taxonomy (NCBI): domain Eukaryota; kingdom Viridiplantae; phylum Streptophyta; class Bryopsida; order Hypnales; family Hylocomiaceae; genus Rhytidiadelphus; species Rhytidiadelphus loreus. The sequence continues at coordinate 34,123,036 of OX344761.1, forward strand.
AAAATTCTATTAATGATTCCATTGAATAAATTTAGGATTAATTTAGATGTATTTCATTACAATCTTAGTTCAAGACTCCATAAAAGAGCTAATTTTTATTAGCTTATTAAGTTAACCTTGCATAATACAAAGGTCTAATTTATTTATAAATCTAAATTGGGATTAGGTTTGTAAGGTAAGTCCTAATGTCTTCTCAATCAACAATCAATAGTTGCTTTTCACTAACATTTCTTCTTTCAAAATGTTTTCAAAACGTTGAATGTCAAATATTTTCACAAATATTTATATAATAATTTATAACTTATGTAATTTAATTTACTAAGAAATTCAAAAATCTTAAGAGATTCAAAAACATTATAACTACTAAAATATTTGTAGGGTTCATCTTAAAAAATATATAAATTTTTAGTTTGTTATTACCAAATTTAAAGCACATGTGATGATTGATCAAAGAATTATAAAACTCACAAAATTATAGTCTCCATGTAGAAATTTGAATAGAATAAGGAATTAATCTCAAAACTAAAACAAAAGTAAATGTGAAAATAGAAAATGCATATTTAATAATGTTATAAGACACACTTCCATCATAAGTAAACTTTTAAAAATCAATCGTTAAATTTTTTGCATAAAACATGTATATGATTTTCCTACCAAAAAACTCTATTATGTTTTCAATACTCATTTTGTGTCAATTTAAGAAAAAATTGTAGAACTACTCAAGTAAGTTCAAATTGTAAAATCATTTATCATGAATTGTACAAGAACTATTCACACTAATTCAATGAATTTTGAACAAATGTGAACATTTTAATGAAAAGAAGACTACAATCTCAACATTTGATTTTAGTATAAGTCTACCAGGAATTGAAATGGTTTCGTGTTGAATCTATATTAAAGCAAACACAATTTGCCTTGAAACTAATACATAATCAATACAAAACTATTTTAGTCTATTATAGTAGATTGATACTAATGAGATAGTATAAAAATAATGTAGACTACATTGTATCGTTTTTTAATCTAAAATTACACAAGTTTCTATTCACATTATTCTCGACATTAGGGAAGATTTTAAGTCCTAGGGAGACTTTTTAGGGTTGTTCCCATTGCTAGGAAGTAGCCCTGTACAATCAATCAAAATATCATAATATTAAAATATCAATAAATAAATAAATAAATTTTTAAAATTTAAAAGTTTTAAAATTTAAAAAATTATTATTTTTATGTAAGAAATATATTAATTAATAATATCTGATGTAGTAGTTGCCTAGCTATGTCATATTGACTTCCGTGCAGCATTCCCAGAGCGTTTCTAGAGTTCACATAGTTTGTAAACTCACAGTCTCCAAAACGTTGAAATCTCTTCTAATGATTAGTGCATATTAGAGTTTGTTCTATGGGGCACACTACTATGATAACCAATAGTGAACTTCATGATTTCTTGTTGAATAATTAATTAAAGATGGGAAAAGTGTAAGTTTTGTTCTATGTTTGAAATATCTATGAGATTTGGTTTTTTCCATGCAATTTTTTGCATTTATTAAAATTTTTTTTTTTAACAAAACTAACCAATGGATATGGTAATTGAATTAACTTGAATTGAGGGTCAAATTGACATGAATTAAATAATTTTTGTTGAAAAGTGCCATATGTCTTGTGATCAATTTATACTAATTCAATTTCAATACTTCCATATGAAATTTGCCCCTCAGGTATGGCAAGTTAATTCAATTATCTTCTAAGTTTATTATTTTGTACTTGTAGTATTTTACTCTAATTTATCAAAGTTATATTATTTTGAATTTGTGCAAGTTGAAATATTTATTGTTTGGTACCAAATTTCATGAAAAGAAAAGAAAATGGTGACACTAATTTTCTAGATGATCCTAATTCCCCTAGTCCACACTAATAGGATAAATCAATGTTGCTAAAGCTCTCACTAAAAACAACCAACTTATTGACTAGCAATGTAAAATTTCAATGTAGACTTAGAAAACTACAAACGAAAAGAAAAATTCTTCCAATAAATGAGTCATCCTATGATTGGTTTAGGTTGATGTTTATTTTTCAAAATTTGATAAGGAAATTGAATTTCAACAATTCCTTGTTGAATCTGACCCTTATGTTTGGTAAGATAATTCATTTTCTTCCATTTTGCTAAAGCTCTTCCTCAAAACAACCAACTCCATTAATCAACAAAGTAAAATCACCATTTACATTTAGAACATCTCAAATGAAAATAAAAGTTTCCTTCTAATAAATAAAAGAGCCATCTTGTGATTAATTTAGGTTGATGTGCACTTCTCCAAATTTGACATGGAAAATTATTTTCAAAACTTCATGGTTGAATCTAAGGTCTAATTAATACTATATCCAAAGATGAAGGGCCCAAAATTTTGAAGGTTCTAAATGGGTGAAATCAAGAAATCTTCAAAACAATAAGTTTGCACCATGAAACAAGATGTCCTAGGTCTCCAAAGAGGCCCAATAGGAGGGAGTGCAACGGTGCTAGTATGTGAGCCTAGAAATGTGAGCCTATGAGCCTTGAGCCTAGGCACATAGGTACTCTACAACTATTGAAGATGTCTATAATATAAACCTCCTATAACCATGGAAGGGTCTTATAACATAGGTACCTACAACATAGACACCATTAATATAGGTGCCTATAATACAAATACCTATAATATAAATATCCTATAACCATAGAAGGTGCTTACAATATAGAAACCTATAATATAAATATCCTATAACTATGAAAGGTGCTTATAATATAGAGATCTATAATATAATTAGGCACTTATAATAAAAACATCTTATAACTATAGAAGGTGCTTGTAACATAGGAACTTAGACTCCTATGCTCATAGTCTCAAGATCCTAGGCTCACATAACAGCAATTGTGGGAGGGAGCATACTTTTTTCCTACATGGCAACAAAAGTTTTCAATATTGATCCCCTCTAATTATTGTCAGGTGCACCTCAAGAAAGTGGGTCATTTAACTTGGAATTTTACGTTTTTTTGTTGAAAAAGTGCTATTTAAATTTTTTTATTTATTTATTTTTATTTTTTTCCATTTCATACTCTTTGGGCATGATGACCTTGAAAGGAAGGATTTCTTGATGTCAAATGTGAAGGCTTGGAGTGGGAGGCTTCTAAAATTTTTTAGTCCCCTTTTTTATTGGTATTAATTGTTCTTTAACCCTCACTTACAATAAATTAATCCTATTATCTCCTAAGTTGCTAAAGTGGGCACCCAAAAATGTGCCACTAACCCAGTACTGTCATCATTACTATGTGTACATTTCCAAAATCGATATATGCCTATGTGGAAGAAATGATTTTAGAAACTCTACCCAAAAAATTTTACCCTTCATAACTTTTGCATACAATATCCAAATGTTGCATTTTTTGATGCATTGGAACCTCCTTTCACTTGCCAACAACAAAATATGAAAGTTTCATCAATATAATAATAGTAACTAGGCGCAATAGCTAAAAGTGTTGGTTTTGGGGGTGCCCACTTTAATCCCTAATGACCCAAGTGACCATTTTCTAATTTCTGACCGTTCTTAAATTTAATTTTTTTCTTAAATATATATTATTTCTAAAAATTAGATTGCATTATGAATCCAATGGCAGTAGTTTCATCAAATTCCGAGTTAAACTCTACCTTGTGGAATTTTTTAAAAATTGAGTGTAGTGAAGTTCACGACTCTTGTTTTTTGATTCAATTTTGGGCATGGGCTGAAAAGTCAGCCAACCAATGCGATTGTTGCCCACCTCAAAAAGGACAAATCCAAGGTGCTCAAGGAGAAGAGTGACACTACCTACTCTCATTTCATTGACCACCATGCACTGCAAGCTCCACCCAAAATTGCAAAAATGACTAGAACGTTGTGAAATTTTAGATGAGCATTCTCAACTCTCTTGTCTTTCACTAAGCACAAAAAGGCCATCATTTCAAACTATTCTCACTAAGATATGCTCCTTCAAAGTGTGCTGCCCTGTTTTTCCATCAACCCAAATAAAACTTCAAACTTACATATCTACTAAACTGTGCGGTCAAATACTCTAAATTTTTTTGAAGTGATCAATCTCAATGTGAACTATAAGATCCTATGGTTACATTTGATCCGATCTCAATAAATAAAAATGAGCAAACAAATTGCCCAAGTTCTTGGGCAGCTCTTGGGTCATAATAGGGGTAAAAAGCTCTCCCCCCATCCCTTCCATTGACCAGCCCCGTAACTTTTTCCGATCCCGAAAATCCCAGATGGAAAATCAAACTTTCCTCTCCCAATAAAAGAGCCATTATCCGCCACTCTCCAAAATTCCCTCAATCCAAAAGCCAAGCCAAGCCAAGCGGGCCGGCTAAAACCCCAGCCAAATTTAGCCCCACTCGCTCCGAGTGCCCCCGGCCCCCCCAAATTGGCGCCCCCCTAAATGATTCCCCTCTAGGGTTCCCCCTCCCCTGATCCAGCTACGGATAGCCCCGGTCCCGAAGTAGGGCGTGCGGGAGCCGCTGGTCTTATCTGTTTCGCCATGCCTACGAGGCAGGCCGCCCCATCCAAACCCCGCCCGTCTGTCCGATCCCCCCTACGGGCGCCTCTCCCAACCTCCTTTTACGAACCTACCGCCTACGAACCTACCCCCCTACGAACCTACGAGCCTACCCCCCGGGCCCTACCCCGCTCCACTTGCCCTAGCGGGTAGCACTGACGAGGGCTCGTCTCTCTCGTTTGGACTTTGGACCCGGCCTTTAGCGACCTTGTGCTGCTGCTGCTACTGCTTTCTTCGTCTTCGTCGGCGTTTTGGTCGCCAACATCCGCCATAGCCATCCAGAAGCCAAGCTTTTGGAGAAAGGGAAGGAGGGCGGGAGCTTGAGCTTCGCGGATGCGCGGCGCTTCTCGAGTTGGGGAGTTGGGGAAGGGGACTCAACTACTACTGTGGTTTGTGCTTGGATCCCCTGTGTCGCTTCGTGTTTGGACCGTTGTTGTGGTTTGGCTTTGCGGCGGTTCGTCATTGCCGTTGCGGTTCACGGAAGGGTGGTGGCATCCGAGGTCAATTCGCGGCGTGGTTGGACGCTGGTTGTTAGGGCGTCGTCTTGGTAGTCCGTTGTTTGTTAGGGTGCGTGTTGGTGGACTTTGTAGGTTTCTTGGCGAGGTTTTCTTTTGTGTGTGTGTTGTGTTAGGGCGCGCGGTGTGGGAGTGGTGTGATTTAGTTGTGTGTTGTTGTTGTGTGTGTGTGTTTTGGTGGTATGATTTTAGAGGGAGTGCGTTGTGTTGTGGCGTTTGTGCGGGATAAGGTGTATTGAGGCGCCGGGCGCGGAGGGATCGTCGCCGTGGCGTTGTGGTTTGGAGACTCGACTTTGGATTTGGAATGTTTGCGTGACAGGGCGTTGGGGAGGGGGGAGACGAGGGGATTGGGGTGTGCGCGGTTATAGGGGCTGTTTGTTGGAGTCAGGGTAGGGTGATACAATGTGGTGGAGGCGGTCATCAGCTGCTGCGGCAAAGCTGGATGACTGTGCACGCTTGGTGGTGTGCGTAAGCAGGCTGGTTGTTGGACTGGTTTTTTTGTCGCGGTAAGAAGAGGAGACGACGATTTCACTTTTGTGGCCTGGATTTGGACCAGCTTGCGGAGTGGGAAATCAATGTAGGGTTTCCTGGACGAATTTATTATGCCAATCAGTTTCGGGAACGAGCACGCGGAAGGAAGAGCGGGAGAGTGGGGACTTGGTGGACCGAGTGACCAGCTCAACCGGACGAACTTTGTGACAGCTTCTATGCAGGCGCCCTCGTCAGCACCAGCTGACACGGAGTCGGTGCTTCCAACGATGCAGGCCTTGCCTCCTCAACCTGGTACGCAGTCACTTTGCTCTCCACACCCTAACAGGCAGTGGGGGGATATGGATGGAAGTGAATTGCTTTGAAGTAGTTTGGAAGTGATGTTAGGTTTGGAGAACTGTGAATTGTCGGCAGGATCTATCTTCATCTGAAATCTCATGTTTGGGTGATGGTGTGGTCCTTAAGTTTTGCTATTATTTTATTATTTTATTATTTTATTTATTCGTTGAGTGTGCGTGTAAGTTTGGTTAGTGTTGTTGCACCTTGGTGCTTACTCTCTCTCACTGTGTTTCTGTCTTCTTTCCTTAACCAGTTACCTCGTCAATTTACTGCTATCCATTATGTCGAAATCACCTCTTAAGGATGTTTTTAGTAATTTGATTATTTGATTTGTGGGAAGTGCGTGTGGTCTGCTCAATAGTAGTTTCCTATCTGGTATTTCCATTTTGGAGACGGATTTGCCTTTTGATCTGATCAGATCAAAAAGTTACTCAACCTACATTCTATCATGTTGGAGTCGGAAAGAACCGTCTGTGTTTTTTCCGGGGATGCCTGAGACTGAAGAGTGGTTTGGACAGAACGATCTTTGAGAATTTAGAGTCAAGTTTCGTGTGATGACTTTCCGATCTCTCACGAAGACAGTGTAAATCTGATGTGTTAATCAACTTTTAGTGAATCTGAAGCTTCTTACTGGCAATTTTGATCGTCTCGTGTCCATTGTTACGTGTTAGTCCACAGTTTACTTATGTAGAGGGGAAAAGGTTAGAAACTAAAGTTTATGGTTTCTTGAAGATCCCCTCTATTCTTCTCAAGGTTTTGTGTATAGAAGCAGAATCTTTGTTGAATTAGGGCATTATTTCGACCCCTTTTGGGGATTAGTGGAATATTAAAAATGCCTGTCTGTTGCACACGCAGTGTACACATACTTCAGTGCAGATGCTGATGAAGATTTGAGTGTGCGTATATTATTGGTGCTCTGTAGGTTATGCAACTACTGGAGCGGAGGATCAGCCGCCGCGTCCACCTACTGGCGCTCCCCCGCCCGGGGAATATCTTTTACCTCACACCCAGCTCGAGCTTGGCCACTCGATGGTTAGTGCTGGGGCATCTTCATTTGCGCTCTAGTCTTGTCATGGTTGACACAGGTTTCTGGGGATGTGCCCATTTTGTTAGATTAGGTTTATAGTGGTCATCGATGCCGTTGCCTGTGTTCGCTGTAGGTTTATGTAGCTTTATTATTCATTATTAATGTGTTTTCTGGTGAGTTTTTCGATTTTTTTTGCGTGGTTCTCGGAGACTATCTTATAGGAACTAATTGATAATTTGAAGTTAAGTTTGTTTGGAATACACTGCTGTCTATTTGGTAATCGTATCAACCCCGCTCTTTTTCTGCTGGGTGCAGGCCGCTCGCGCAGCGTATCCATACGTTGCAGATCCTTATTTTGGAGGGATTGTTGCCGCCTATGGCGCTCAGGCTGTGGTAAGCGCCCTGAAGTGACTGTGCGTGATTTCTCAACAGTTTTCTTTGTAGTCGATGGTAGGATGTGGCGGGAGGGTACAATGCCGAGGGACTAGTTGTGACCTTTATGTCACTCTTGACTCTGGATGGGTGCAGATCCATCCGCATATGTTGGGAGTTCAACAAGCGCGTATGCCTCTCCCGTCTGAGATGATGGAGGAAGAGCCAGTCTATGTTAATGCCAAGCAGTATCATGGTATATTAAGGCGACGGCAGTCGAGAGCCAAAGCAGAGAGTGAGAATAAACTTATCAAGTCTCGAAAGGTATAAATGGTTGCTCGGTCTTTGTTGGCGACATTATGCATTCGAGATCGATGTTTTGCTTTGAAGTTCCGGTTGATTATGAAGGTGTCCTTGATTGGAGTTGTATTTAAGTTCAAGATGCTGTTCACGTCAGTAGGTGTAGTTGCTCATTTTACCACTGTCATCCTGCTTCTGTTCTGAGATTCTAAACTTGTCAACACTGAAGAGTGCTCTTAATCTCTGATTTTACTTCCATTTCTGGCATCAAGTTTTGAGTTCAACTGGAATGATTATTCCTTTGACTACTACCTCCATTTTAATGGCCGGTTGTAATTGAACCTCTCTTTTTCAGTTGTCTGATGTTTATTTAGATTTGGTGGATCAGCTGTTGGATTTGAATGGACAGTCGTTTAGCTATTAAATACGATCTGAAGTTGGTTTTCACGGTTGGCAGCCATACCTGCATGAATCACGACATCAGCACGCCTTGAGAAGAGCGAGGGGAAACGGAGGTCGGTTCTTAAATACAAAATCCAAGGATGGAGACCAAAAATCAAGTTCTGAGGGGAACCATGGATCTAATGAAGGACAATCCTCACAAGCGGGGAACATATCGAATACTCGAGCCTCTCACTCAGGGATGGACATGCTAAGCGGACAAGGAGACTCTGTAAATTATCACATGGTGCAACATGGTCAGAACAATGCTTATCTTAATCTTCATCCTCCACAATCCTTTCACTCTTCTGCATTTCACACACTGCCTGGTGGAAGTGAATCTGGGGATGGTGGTTCGAACGGCAACAACTTAGTGGTTAGTGGGTCGGAGCACACTGCAGTGGCCACTTAAATGTTAAGTTGCGCTTGAGATCGCCGACTGTGCTGTCTCAATACTGTCAAGTGGTGATGAAGATATGTGTGCTTGAGATTTGAAGTAGAGCGCTGAGACGAAGGACCTTTGGCAGACTTTTTTTTTTCAGCCTGAGGCAAGGATGCAGAAATTTTGGTTTTTGGGGCCTGTGAAACCTGTGGCAAGGAGAACGGAGATGCAGCCTCCTATTTGCGAGTCTTCTATTCATGAGTCTCGTCTTCCTTCCAATACCTCAGGGGAAGCCTTTCTGAGTTGCTTCACTTAAGTGGACCGAAGAAGTTGATGCTATAGAAGAGAGATCTTAGCGTCTTGAGCCTTCATGGACCATCTTGGACCAGCACAGATAAGGTTTGCAGATTGGACATTAGACATACTGTTAGCTAACGATGCTAGTCCAAGCGTGGCCTTCCAAAGACTGGATAGTAGGATTCTGAAGCATTAGGGCGTTGGAAGCCTATTTCTGAGTCTTAGCCTGCTTTTGTGGTCAGTAGTGAGGTCTTCTGGTTGATTGGATTTTTTCATCATATCCAAGTGATATGGCGTGTGTTGTGTTTTAGATTATCAGAAATACAATAGGATGTGTATATTGGTTCAACTTCTCCATTGCAGTTGGCTATTGCCGTTACTCTGCATTCAACTTGTTGCAGGAGCGAGCATCTCTTCGTTACCGGACCTGGTCTGTGAAACTTGTTTTGTGCATAGGTATATGACTACGAAGGCCGCTTGGAGCTGTTCTTCAGCTGTCATTGTTCCTGTGAAATGTAACTGTATTTTGGAACTGGTATATATCTGGAGATGTGTGTTTGCGTGCTTTGTGTGTCATTACTATGGCCTTTCCTAGATGGTCATCGCTGGTTTTGAGAGAAGCTGTGATGCCAAGTCCTGTGTTTTGGAACCGTCCTCGCATCTGGTGATCTTGGCTTTTGTGTGTGTATCATCAGTATTGTAGGTCGTAAGAGAATTGCACCTGATTGTGACCTCTTTCTAGATCAGACCCGCAAGATTCTTGCCTAAATTGTGATCCCTCTTTTCATGAGTGTAGGGTCACTTTTGGGTACACCTTTTTTGAGCACTTTGAAAATCCATAGTTTATTCATAAAATGTCTAAAAGATGCATCAAGAAGAGAATCCAGAATCCTCTTTTGACTTCCAAAAAAGGTTTTGTAAAAGCAATCTTCTATTAGGAACAGTGCTCCATTGCTTATTCAAATATATTTAGGTATATTTATCTTAAATATTTATCACATCTTTGGAGATCAACAATGTCAAGTGATGATAAAGTATATACAACACCAATTACAATGGCATCATGGGTTCTATAATGAGAAAATGAATTATTGATTTCTTTTGTAGCTTGTGATTTTTCTTCGATCCCCAAAGAACAACGAATGTTGTCAAATGCAATATGCTTTGATTCGAATGCTGCCATTTTGCAATCAGCTATGAATGAAATTTTTTATTTTTATTTTTTAGAGATGAAGTCATATGTCTACTACAAGTCATAAAATTTTCAAATGTTTTGGGGAAAATTTGAAATTACTGAGAATATTTTAAGAAAAAAATGAAGAAAATTCATATCAAATATACAATATACTAAAAAAATCTGAAATTTTCACCATAGATTTATATTATAGTGTATAAAATCATGGTAAAATCAAAGTTATTGTGTCATTCTAAAATTAAAAAATTAACAAACCATGGCTATAGGTCCAAAGTTCACATTGCTATAAAATATTGAAATTAATGAATTTGCAAAATTTGCAATTAGAGTAGAAATTTCACTTGATAAGCTTCATTTCATTAATCGGATTCAAATTAAAAAAACACCATTTTTATGGCTAAAATTCAAATTAAGAGTAAATAGCAAGAAATGGCCAAAATACATAAAGGTGATCTATGGATTAATCATCTTCTTCTTTAGAAAAGTCAATGATACTATAATGAGTGAATTTACAATGCTATTCATTAAAAATGTACTCAAGCAATTTCCAAAAAAATTATTGGATGAAAAAACGTTTTTTTCCATCCCACAATTTAAGGGGAAGTCACTATGGAAATTAGCATTTTTGATATTATGTGAATCATTTGTTTAAGAAAATCCTAAGAGCACTCATTGTAGGTCAAACTACTATGCAAGACCTCCCCTTTTCACATAAAATTCCAAAGATGGACATCTACACTTTTGTCCCACATAAAAAGATTCTTTGTCATCGATCAAACACTTAGTGTCATCAATGTCCTTTTAGGGTTAACCCTAGAAAGACCAGCTAATCATTGTGGGCTTGAACACTAGTAGAAGCCTATCACCAAGTTGTTGCAATCATATGCAATTTCAAGACAATAGATTGGGTGTCTTCATATTTGAATGCTTTTAAAGCATTCATAAGGAAGGTGATTGTTGTGTTATGCCATGTTTCAAGGATATTTTACAACTAACACTAGAAGAAACCCAGGTGATGTTTTGTAATTTTTTTAAACAGATTTTAGGTGACGTCCATTGCAACAAGCCCATGTTTTTAAATCAACATTGATGTTATGTTCGATATATTGTTGACATAAAAACATGGGTTTGTTGCAATGGACATCACCTAAAGTTTGTTTTTAAAAATTACAAAACGTCACCTAAAACATGGAGTTCTTATAGTCAAGATATAAGGTAAACCAGCCTATGACAAGCAGATTGCCTGATGTGGTCTGTTGCCATTAGCAAGAATAATCAAATTTTTTTTCATACAAAGACACATGTGAGAAATGAAGAAAGCAATTGAAATTTTAATTTTTGGACAAAATATGAATTTTTTGTGAATTTTTGAAGTGTGCTGTCCAGTAAGCCGAAAACAGCCTGTAGACTACCCCAAATCAGCAAAAAAGTGTTTCCATGATGGTCATCTTCCCTCCTAAAACAGTCACAGCATTTTCTAAGATGGCTACAAGACTTTCTAACATGGACATGACATGAAGAAATAAAAAAACTATTTTTTACTACCAATTTAGACTAGATTGGTATAAGTGTCCATGACAGTTACTAATAACTTCATGACTGTACCCCAAGGCTTTGATAACAACTACAAATCAGCCCAATGTAGTCTTAACCCCATTTTTCAGAAAAAGTCTCTCATAGATTGATAAATGACTATAATGGGGGGGGTCAGTAGGTGTCTGTCATGGGTGGTTTGCCTGTCATGGGCTAGTTTACCTTAAGCATGGTCCAAGATTAGAAATGTATTGCAACATTGATACAAAAATGTTGGGCAAGGTCTCAAATTGTGGCACACAAATCAAAGGAATGCAAAATTTCACACCATATGCACTTTAATTTATACTAATTGCAATGGAAAATACAATGGAATTAAAATGAATGGAAGAGCAAACCACATTTAATAGTAAGGAACCTTGCTTTCATAGTATGTGAGTTTCTTCAAGCCATTTCATTGTTGTCATAGCTTTCTTGTAGCAAAAGTTAGGAAAAATATTGTACTGGTGACAAACATAGTAGGAATAGCAATGATGACAGACATAGTTTTGGACTTAGGCACAACAACTCTAATGTCGTACTCTAGATGCCCTCTACCACTTTTTTGAATCTTTGCATGTAGAAAAAACATAGAAGTCAATGAGTTGAAAAATGCTTGTTCATCAATATCAAACACTCTAGGTGTCCCCCTAAAATTCAATTGGATGTGAGATTGGATGAAAATGTAAACTTTTGTTACTTAGTACACAAAGCCCTAAACTCGTCCATCAACACTTGTTGTCTTTGGTGTCCTAGGATTAACCATGAAATGTCAATACAGCCAGAAAATGGTTGATGAATGATCAAACATGCTTTTATCTAACTAACTAACGGATGATTTTCATCCAATTTATTTTGGAGTGTTCATTGCATATGTATGCATTATATGATAGTTTAATTAAAGCCTCTCATTGAGGAAATACAAAATTTTCTAGAGAAGAAGATGATAAATCTATAGATGACAAAATATGTCTTTCTAGTGAATTTGGCAATATCTACTTCTTTTGTTGTTGATATAAATTTGAGCCCATCAAATGATCTTTTTGAATTTGAGCCCATCAAATGAAATAAGTTTATTAAGTCTACTTTCTAATTGAATTTGAAATTTGTAAAATTCCTAAAATTTTGCATTTTATAGCCATTTGAACTTTGGTCCTATTATTATATTCTATTAAACCCTAAAGGACCAAGGCCTTTTTTCTGCTAGAAAACACTCAAAACTGCCATATATATAGCAAGGAGTAAAAAAAATTGAAAATTGTTTTATTTTCATATCTAACCGTAGGATCTTACACCTAATTAGTATGAGAGTGTGTGGAAAAAATTTCAGAATTTTTTACCGCTCAGATTGCAAGATATCTGCGTTTAAAGTGGAAAAAACAAGTTTTTCAACACATTGCGGGACTAGATTTTTTGACTTTGAACATTTTTAACTTAAAATTTTTGCACTACAGAGTTTTGAGCTTTAAATCTTCATAGCGGAGAATTGAGTTGGGAGTCTAGATAAAAAAAAAAAATTCAAAAAAAAATTAATTATCATTCTTAAAAAAATTGTTAAGTAGAAGTAGGTATGAGATAGAAGGAAAATCTAAAATATTCATATATTTTAGATGGAATTAAAATGCACTAATCCCAATGGCGAGATTGTCCTAGCAAGTAAATCAGACCATGCAAAAAAAAAAATTTGAAAAATTTGAAAAATTGCATTCAGAAATGAATCCTACAAGTTATTTTTTTCAAGAAGATGCTCTAACTGCCCAAAAAACAAGAATGTCCATAACTTTCTCATAATATATCCAAATGAAATGAATCAAAGCTTTCGAGATAGAAAAAAATATAATCTACAAGAAAAAATTAAAATTAAATTAAAAAAATTAAATTTGTCCATTTTTTTGGGCTGCCCGAGATGCCCGTTGTCCCCTCATTTGAGCTTATTTGGTCATAACTATTGTTCCCGGGCACCGATTTTGAAAAAAATTATATTCCCACGAAGCTAATCAAATTTTCTACCTCCAAAAAAAATTTCAAAATATTAGAAGAAAATTTCAGCCCATAGGTACCTGCCCGAAAATGCATTTGTCCCCCGAAGGGACAATGGTCCTTTAGGGGTTAAGTTTCAAATTATAGAATGACAAGGTATTTTGGTTTACACCATGATGTTCTACATTATAATATACACTAATTAATTTTCTTTGTTTTTTCTCAAAAATTCATAATAATTTCAAATTTTTACACAAAATTCTAAAATTTTAAGGCATGCTAAAGAGGCAAAGACATCTAAGTTAGTATCTTAAAATATAAGAAATAAAATTTCCATTCATTTTTAAAGCATCTAAGATAGAAGAGTTTGATGTTTGACCTCACAATCATTGGTTTCGTCATTTCAAGGTTAATTCAATTAGTTCAAGAGTTTGAATAATCATCAAGAGTTTAAATAGTGATAGAACCTTCCTACTAATTGAATTAATTTTGAATGAAAATAGATCATTTTTATGAGCTAAACTTAGATCAATACTACCAATACTAAAAGTCTCCACAATTAATGCACTCCAAATGATCTCAAATAAACCCCTAAAGGTCCAAATAACAGTGTTTGGACCTTTAGCGGTTAAACATTTATTTTTATAGAAAAAGTCAACACTTCAATGAAGGGATTTCCAACAATATCAATTACATATACATTCAAGACAGTCTCAATGAAGACTTCAATGAAAAATGAAAGTTTTCAACTATTAACCCTTTAGACCCTAGAAGAACCAAAAGTGGTCACTCATGGTATGTAATTTTAAATAGCAAGAAATCTATCCAAATCTAAAACTTTGTGTAAACTAGAGGGATATTGGAAATCTTGCATTGCATAGAATGGTAAAAAATCATTGCATACCAAGATGTAGAAGACCTCCAAATACCTCAAAGTACAATGATAAGATGTTGATAATGCACTAATACACTATAATATATATTAATATATTACATATTAACAACATATGCAAATGCAAAGTTTTGGTTTCTGGTTTTTGGTTTTGTTTTTAAGATCATAAAGTTGGTATTTAGCTATTAGGATGGACCTTCCAATAGTATAACAAATACATGAATGACTGCTAAAGACATGCATAAGGTTTCAACCCACTAAACTGTATATGGACTACATTCTCTAATTTTGAATTTCAACATCAACTTAAGAAATTTTTGTAAGTGTACTTGCAATACGTCATTAAAGGGGTCAAAATGTCTAGTTTTACATCCACATTTCTTCACTAGATTTTGGTGTGATCTCTAAATGATTATAAATATGGTGAGGCCATTGGATAATGCCAAAATATTTTCTTGGATTCTTTGCAATACACTAAATATGTTGCAAAGTAACATGAACACCAAATTTGACATGATACAACATTACCAAGTGTATGTGCTTGAAACCTATATGAAAACTTCCATTATTCTATAAAAAACAATTTTTTGTATGTAGGTACAAAAAATTGTACTTTTGAAGAAATTGTCTTGAATTTAAAGGATTAACATAATTTTGAAATCTTCCAAACAACAATTTTTGGCAAATTAGGTTACAAGGCTAATATTTCATATTTTTCATATTTTTGTTACTCATTAGATACACTAATTTGTCCTATTAGTACGTGTGACATTTATTTTCCAAAGTCACATTATTTGTAAAACAATTTATTTATTGTAAATAGAAAAATATAATTGTGTTATACCAATTTTGACAAAATAAAAAATCTATAATGACATTCATTTTTTAGGTGAAAATAATTTCTCCCTACATACATAAGACAAATCATTGCAATGGAAATCTAAAATGTGAAGTCTTGGGGAATTGACCCACAAAAAGACCCACAAAAAGACCCACAATCGGTCCAAGTTGTCATACTATTTATAATACACTTAAATTTCTATCATGTATTTATACTATCAATACTTAAATCAAAACTTAATTGGTAACATGAGAATTCTTTGAACATCAATACTATCTTTGTCTCAAAATAAACCCATGGTTTCGAATGGGAAATTAGTTGGAGAACCAAGTATTTATTTTGAGATAGAAGGAATATCTCTCATTCCTAGGACAAATCTTCCACTTTTGAGTATTTACTCACTAAATCTCCTTGAATAGAGTCATGGCCATGTGAAAACATTTTTTGGCTAAATGGTATTTAACCCCAAAGTGACATCCAATTTCCAGGCGGGCATTGAACTGAAAAGAGTTGCTCAAATATAAACGTTACTTTGATAGCATCTGAGGACTTCCAGATGCATCTGACCATGCAATCCAATCAATCGTTTGCACTTGTATATCGTAAAAAAAAATCAACCGTAAAATCCTCTTTCATGTTGCTTTTTTCTTCCCGTTTAGGATGGTACAGTGCAACAAAAAATCATTGATTCGGCACAAAAGTTCATGTTGGGGTCATTTCACCTATAGAGGACATTGAAATAGCGCTAACAATAAACTACAAAGTTCTAGACCGCAACATAATCTACCGAGTCCACTTGAGAAAATTGAAAAAACTTCAAATCCTTGCTGCACATGAATGACGTAAGACAAGCATGTCCACGTGGTGACTTCCACATCCTTGAATTTCAAAAAAAAATACAAAGGGAGAGCACATATTTTGGATAATCGCTTTGGTGAAACTCAAAATCTTTCAAGTACAAGCAGTGAAATTTTTTTTGAAGTGAATTGGACTCTCGAATCTGTAGTTTTTGGACAGAAAACACCCAACACTACCAAACTCCTTCATGAACCCTAATGCTTACTTGGCGTGGCTCACAACACTAGTTTTTTGGTAGTCCTAAAATTCAAATGCGTCCCAAAAATTGAGAATTCATCGGATTACTGAATGGAAGATGTCATTGGGAAGAACTCTTGAAGATCTACCAGACATATGTAGAATACTTTTTCAATTGACGCCTCGAAGTGTAAGTTCTGTCCTCCCAAAAAACTGCGAGAACACTGTTTGACGCTTTGGGGTTAAGAGTTACTTTGAAAGGTTGTTGAACTAAAATATGGCTTATGAATGATCAAATAATTCTTGTTCATAATGAAAAATGGATGATTATCATTGCATATTTAATTTGCATGGTATTAGGATTTAATGAATTTTGTTGAGGGTTAAAAATAGTAATTTTGAGCTCATTTTTTAGATCCCAAAATAGATACATGGCTAATATTTTAACTTGTAATAAGTTTAAGTATGTTGATATTTTTGAAACTTTCATGACATTTCTAATTTTAAAAGACATCTATTGAGTACTACAAGAGAGATTTTTTTAAATTTGCATAGTGACTTTGGTCTTTAAGAGAATCTCAATTACATTTGAATTCAATTGACAAAACAAAGTATCACCTTTAGTTTCCACTTCACAATAAGTTGAAGCGCTCTGACGTCCAATTTCTAGACGACTGATAGATTGAAAGTCAAGTTTCATTCCTATTATTGCTTGGATGAAAATCATCCTAATTTGTGTAGATACTTTATCAAGTTGTTGTCCTATCTAATGTCTAAATTTGGTGTTATTATAGTACATATTTTTCTAAAATTACAAATGTAAAAGTATGTCAAGTGGTTGACCAAGTGAAAATTGCATTGACTCTAATTCAAAACTGGATTTGCAAAAATGAGGTTATAGATTTAAAAAACACAAAAATTCCAAAAAATCACCATGTGAAGAAGGCCTCATTTCAAATCCATTCCAACAAATTTTACTCAAAAAATGATAATATTTTTCTTGTAATTGAATTTAGAAGGAATTTTGAAATTTCCCTTTCAAATATTGAAAAATTATTGGTGATAGCATTGTCAGTTGACCCTCTCGACATAAGATGAATATGCATAGATTTGTTCAAAATGAATGATGGAGAAGAAATATTTTGTTTACTTAGAAAAGATCACATTTTTTCTTCCTAATCTTTTATGTATTTTTTTGATAGCATCATTAATGGGAAAAAAATCAAAACACGACGATATTTAGCAAAATATGAATCAGTGACTCAATTTTATGGCTTCCAAGTCTTTGTGCAACAATCAACTCTCAAGTTTTATTTTTTGGTTGCAAGCTTTGGCTATACTATTATATGTTTCATGTTAACATATTTTTCACAAAAATCTATGCAAACTTATCCATGCAATTGGCCCCTAATTGTATCCACGAAAGAGTTTACTCAAGGAAATTACTCAAGTATGTTATGGCATGTGGCATGTCCATGCCAAAGGAAGGGGTAACAATGACCTTAATAATCTTTTCCTTGGTTAGTTGTGGATAGTGTCTAAAAGTGTGTGTCATGCACACGCCAAAGTAAGGGACAATAATGACCTTTGCAGAGCTTCTAATTATTTGGTTGTGGATTGTCTCCATATATATTTAATAAAAGATGCATCTAATACTTCAAAAAGATCCTATTAATAGATAATTGTCATATGCCATTGTCTCGTATGAAGCCTGTAATACTAGATTATTATATTTAATATGCTATTGAATTTTTGTAGTTGTTTTATAAATAATATCTACTATTGCTTAAATTGTTATAATTATTTTCTCACCACTTTTGTTTGTAGACATTTGAAGAATATAGGATCCAATAATAGAAATTTCCATATGACTACATTATAATGACACCTTCTTGTTTTGGGGCCACAAAGGGGATAAGAAATCTCATCTATTAACTCCTAAAAGACAGAGGATGTTTTTAACCCCTAACACTACAAGAAAAACTGTCCAAAATGACAAAAACTGGTCCAAATCAACAAGTCCTAATTGACAAAAAATTGACAGATTTTTGTCAATTTTGACAAATTTCTATTGAATCATTCAATTTTTTGTCAATTAGAACTTGTTGATTCGGACCAGTTTCTATCATTTTGGATAGTTTTTCTTGTAGTGTAAGCGCTCCAATGTCCAATTTCGGGATGATGAACACATTGAAACTCTTGTTTCTTTCTCATTCTACTTGGATGACAATCATCTTAATTTGTGGACATACTTTATCAAGTTTTTGTCCTATCTAATGGTTGGATTTGGTGTTGTTAGAGTATATGTATTTTTTTAATTACAAATGTAGAAGAATGTCAAGTGGTTTACCAAGCCAAAATTGCATTGACTCTAGTTCAAAATTGGATTTGCAAAAATGAGGTTATAGATTTTAAGAACAAAAAAATTTCAAAAAATCACCATGTCAAGAAAACCTCATTTCAAATGCATTCCAACAAATTTTACTCAAAAAATGATAACATTTTTCTTGTAATCAAATTTAGAAGGAATTCTAAAATTTCTCTTTCAAAATTTATAAAAAAATATTGGTGATAGCATGGGGTAAATCTAACCACACGGATGGAATCTACAACTCAAAATCTACAAATTTTATTTGTAAATTAATTCCAAAATATTCTTCCAAATAGTACTTTATGATGATTTTCCCGAATCTTCAAAATGATCTAGACATTTAGGGGTTAAAGTAAAATTGTCAAAAACTACCAATTTGGGGGGCATTGACTAAATTTGAAAATTAATTGATCTTTATAAATTTTCAATTGTACTAAAGTATATTATATAGCCATTTGATCTTGTGGATTGCAAGATTATAACATTCAAACTTCAAGGTGAGTGACTAAAAAGTTTTTTTCAAACCTTGCCAATTTAGGACAACAAAATTTGAGCCCTCTTAGAGTGAGGTTTTTGTTCTATTTAGAATTGAGTCTTTATACCATTGAGTATTACAACTTGTTAGATATATTCATCAACAAAATTTCAACAGCAAATAAGTGGTCTACATTATTCTAAATCACCCTACAATACAATGAGGTCAAGTATCTTGTAATACACCAACCATTTTTTGATAATTTCTTGTGCATTAGAGAATTAGTTTTTGAAATTCCCAAAGTAAAAAATTAGAAACAAACATCTAGAATGTGTGGGAAATTTTTTAAATCTTTGACAAGATATATTATGAGATTATAGCACTCGAAATGAGAAGAAAATGTATTTTTTTCAAAATTGCCTAACATAATTAACAAAGTTTGACTCCTCTTGGATTGTGATTTTAAAATTCTAATTACATACATGCCAATTTCTAAAGTAGATGAGGTGTACAATAAAAGATGCCTCAAAGATGCTAAAAATTGCCCAAATTGCCCAAATTGTTTTGGACAACATAACTTTTGATTCAAACATTCAATCATAAATTTATTTTTATTCTCTCAAATAGGGTACATGTCTTCATTCTGGACCAAAATTTCAAAATTATCCAATCAAAATTGACTTAAGGTGAGGCGCCTGAACTTTCAAATGTCTATTTAGAACACAATTGTCCTTTAGGAGTTAAGGGGTAATATTCTAGCAGATGCTGAAAACATTGAAGGCAATATATGAAGAATGTTTTGCAACACAAGATGAATGGGTGTAAGCAAACTCTTGGTGGGGTTGAAATGCTTTGCATGGGCTAATAGCGCTACACAATTCTATTATTGTGCAAATTTGTAACTTTTTAAATTAACATTACTCTACATATCTCAAAATTTCTTATTAGGCATGAAAAATGGTGAATATTGTATACACAAATTGTTTGTTAATTTGTCAAATGTGGAGAAAAGTTCCAAAAATCCAAAATACTTGCATGTTTTGCTTTCATTCACATATGAGTTGAAATTGTGGCCATGCTTTTATTTCTATAGCAACAATCCTAAAATTTTAGTAAAGCATTCATATTAGTTTAGGTTCCAAACCATCATTGTACTTTGCATGTACTACCCCATTTTAGTTTACTACTTTAGTCAAATTTGTCTACATACTTCTAGATCTTTCAAGGCAACTTTAGCGATTATAAAGGTAAAACAAGCTAAAAGCATCACCAATGGTACATGCTATATGGGCTAGGAGTAATATTCTTGGTATAGTGGGATCAATTGCTTGATAAAACGGGCTAAGAATATCATCAATGGTGCGTGCTATGTGGGCTAGGTGTGGTATTTATGGTGTCATGGGGTTAATTGGTCTTCAATGCCCACCCCAATGGTCATACTCTAATCGCTCTTCATTGGAAGGCATACCACATAAAGCCTCTATCACTCTACATTTTCTCTTGTTCCTATGCCCTGAACATGATGACACAATTACTTGCCAAAATTTATATAAAATGTAGAAATATCAATTTTACAAAGTTTGGTCATACAACAACTCACATTGAACTCTTTATAGATCATGTTATTGTTACTTAAGGTAGACAAGCCTATTACCACCCTAATTTGTAAATTTGAATATCTTGGGGCCAATTCCAAGAGGGTCACATATTTTTCAAAGGTGTGCGCTTATTTCACGAATCAAACCTAAGTGGAATTATAATTTTCCAATTAAAATTGTAATTTTTCTAAATTTCTATAGTAGTTTGCCTTGAAATTAAAAAACCACCCATAGAGTACAATCATAAACAATCCATAACCACCTTCCCATGTATCTAATGGCACTTAAGTACTCGCCAATAAAGGATTGACGTGTTGCCCCTTGTCAACATTAATGCATTAATTTTGTCTTAAAATGAATGGATTTGGATGTGTTGTGTGGTAGAATTGGGGCCAAAAGTAGGATGATGGAATTAGATAGTAAATGAATGGATTTGGATGTTTTTTTATAAAAGAATTGGGGCCAAAAGTAGGATGATGGAATTAGTCAGTTGGTAGTATACTAGTATTGGACTAGTCTACCTTAATGGGAGGGGATAACATGAAAAATGTATATATGGATGTTCCCAACATATCTATCTAATTGAATTTAAAAAATTCATTCTCAATGTTTTCCAATCAATTATTATGTAAAATCATGAATATCAAATGAAACAATTCACCAAAAATAGAGTTTTATTTTTTTGAAATTGAAATATGGTATGCTTCATTGGGCTTACATAAGAATTGTGAGATAAAAAATGCCAATTATATTCTACATTATGCAAAATTCTTTGAACGGCACAATAGGTTTGTAAGAATATTGTACCCTACTATACATTAGTATTAGATGATAGACATCCAAAAATAAAAAACAAAATTCTTCTTTCTTAAAACTTTCAAACTTTTTAGGAACAAAATGTTTTAATTATTGAAAATATACTTTCTTGTCTTAACCCCTAAAAGCCCAAGGCCTTTTTGGGTTCAAAATTATCATTGCTTTTGAAATGTTGTAGGCTAACTACCCATAACTAACAGAATAAGCAATTGTGGACTTAATGTGGAGTACATGAAGGCTAAGGAATTATTTCCACAGGCGCAAAGATAAATATGAGGGAGACTGGAAATTTTTTGTTAATTTTATTGCTTATCAAGAAATACTAAGTTGATTTGGACCCATGTCCAATATATAGAGTTTTCCAATTCCAATCATTCAAGAACTATTTTCCCACTCACTATGGGACATGTATCATGACTTTATTAGTTCCAGCGTTGAAAAGGGGAAAAAAACACATTCCAAGTTTCAATTGGAAATCTACTCTAGCCTTGGTTGGAAATAATACACCCTACACTTTGGGAATGGAGCTTTAGTCAAGAATGGGTGGTCCTACTACTAAGCTTAGATCTAAATGTCACTAAAGTATAGAAATCTCAAATGAACAATCTTGTAGTGTACATATTGTAGATGATATGAATCAAATTTGGTGTCATTTGGCCACATAGATTGCAAGATTATAATGTTTTAGTGTTGAAAAAAGATGCTAAAATTTTCTTAGCACCACATTTGGAGGTGAAATTTGATTTCTAAACCTACTCAAATGAAAAAAAAACCCATACAATCACATTGGTGGAAGGAAATATCATTCAATTGACTCATTGTGTCTATAAAATGACTTTAAAATGTCAAATAATAGCAAGAAAAGTTGTAAGAAATACATCTAAGGTTGAACCTCCTACTAAAATGCTTTTAAAAAACTCATGACTTTTTGGATTGATGAAATTTAAGCCACATAAACTAGACTAGTATGCACAACTTTTCCAATTTTTTTAAAAACTCTATGAAGAAGAAAAAAGCCGCCAAAGTTCATTGTAATCCAAAAGTGTCACAATTTTGAATTTTGAATTGCTTCCAAACATTCAAAACAACTTGAATAGACATGAAAATTCTACCACAATAACTAGACTTAAAGGAGAGAACATAACCCAACAAATTTTATTGAAAATGAACATTGGATGAAGGAGATACAAGCCCCAACAGTTGCAGCCATCAAATGCAATTTGGTGAACTCAAATTGAACCTCTAAACTTCAATTGGCTTACAAAAAATCAGTACATCTTGGATTGGTCTGAAAATTTACCACATAAACTAGAAGAGAGCACAAAGTTCCCATCAAGTTTTATTGAACTCAAACATCAGATGCAAAAGTTACAGCACTTTGAATTGGACTTAAAACTCTGGGAGGACACATTTGGTCCTCGGGCGTTTAGGGGTTAACATGTGCTGGATTTCAGGGATTTAGTGTCTGTAACAGCAGTTTGAAGTTTCTGGTTTGTAGTTGTTTCGAACTCCAAATACAAATTACGTTCACTTATTGAAAGAGACTATCCAGCCTGCGTATAATTGGAGACATACCCAAATCGCCACGTGCCCCAAATCGCCGTACTTGCCACATTCCCAAAATCGCCACCCTACCCATATTACTCATACAATGGTTACATATTGATTAGGAGGATGGATACCACCTAAACATCTGTTCAATTGTTGATTTAGGTTGTCTACCAATAACTTCGATCCATCGAAAATTTTATATCCAAAATTGAGTATGCAAACCACAGTAACTTTCGCGCGTTGAAACCCGCTTTCACTCGCCAATAAGAAAACACAAAAATTTGACCAGTAGAGCAATGAATCCAAATTCCAAGAATAGATAGTCTCAGTAATTTTCATCTGGGTAATTTTCCCTATAATGATACAGACCCTGGAAAATACTTCAGTCGTACCTACCTCGAGGTTTATAAAGAAACCTTGCTCGTCCGGAAAATTTGTGTTGCAGCCATGGATCCGGGCAATGGCCGGCGCACGGCATGCACAAGGCTGAGTACAATACTAAAAAGAGTGAGTGCACCAGCTTGGTGGGCCGCTCCGAGCCAGACCGGCACGTACATCAACAACGTTGAGATTCCCAAAGTTACCTGTTCGTAAGCCAGATTCCACAACATTCAATAAGAAAATGGGGTTGAAAACTACAAAGTTCATACGTTCTTCTCAGAATAAAGCAGGATTATCAAAATACAATTAGACTGGTGTAGGAGTTTCAGACAACAACACTAATGGAATCTTCCTCATGTTTCATGGGGATGTCTCCTTGTGGTTACAATGATCATACGGAGGCCCCTTCCTACATATCATGGGAGGCCTGAGCATGATCACTGTGACTATAGGCAGATCTCCTCATGAATCATGAGAGAGATTCTCTTTAAGATGCAGTCTAAAAGCTCAAAAAAACAGCTCAACTTCCCTGAAACACACTAGAATAGCCTATGAAAGTCAAAACCACTAAATGAAGTTTCCGACCAGTCGCACCTTCAAAATTCAGACTTTTCAAGAATAAAAAGAAGCATATAAGAACGTTACCTGAAGAGCAGACATTCCGAAAGTGGCGTTCAATAAAGTCCGAATGCGTGGATCTATAGGCAGCTTTCGAGTAGCGACCCACATTCCTGCAATACTCGTTAACGCAGTGGTCGCCAATATGCGATGATCCAGCTGAAATACCAAGAGTGGCCAAAAGCGTCACAATCTAAGAAAGGCTGCAATGACGAAACAAATTGGATATAAAAACCAGGAATGCAATTGCGATAACTGAATCGAAAGGGCTTATTGGTGTTACTAACTGAACAAGAAGAACCCTGCAAACCAGAGTGTAAGCAGTATGACAGACAACGGAAGAATCACCTGGACTGTCGCTGTGTTCTCAAAAAAGTTACGGAAAAAGGGCTTCATGTCCATCAATCCGTCGGGAATCCAATGATCCCCCATCTTCGGGAACGTGTTGTATGCATGTCCCTGCAAAATCCAATTACAAATTAGTGCTGGAAATTCTGGTTCTTATAATGCAAAAAATGAGTACAAATAAAGCAGAAAGAAGGAAAACCAATTGCTAAAATTGGAGATTACAAGAATGCACCAAACTGAATGATTATGTATCGTCAACTAATATTCAAAAGCAATCCAAAATTGCTTCTAGATTGATTTGACAGAAATCTACAAAAAAAAAACTTGAAATTGACCATTCAGATAATTCCTACACATCCTCTCTTTTTGGACACAATTGAATCAAAACATCTCCACTTTTGGTGAAAACTTCATAAAATTTGAAGCCATAGACATCTAAATATTACCCCAAGACCCCTTGGGAATTTACGGGTTACGGGTAACCATCCAACACACAATGCGGGCAGGAAAGAACTTACTGCATCATTTCCAGCTACAAAAGCCCCCGAGATAGCAGTTATACCAACAATAGCTGCCACTGGAACTGCGAACCGTCGGACCTTCATGGCAGCCCTACCGGCTTCCCCAGAAACAGTTGGGTAGGGGGATACCACTGACAGGGCAGTCCAGAAAAGACCTGAATAAATGGCAAAGGCTGATGTGAGGTGCGCAGCAAGCCTGTACGGGCTCACCCTTGGTTGTATATACTCTGTCTCCGGCTCCTGCAAATACATTTCATGCATTTATCACAGCAAATAACACTGAAAATTGTCCTAATCGATTGCGTGCGTTTCATGTGATTGAACTCGACGAGGACATGAAGGAATACCTCAAGACCGCTTTTGACCATCCACCACCCAACAAAGCCTTGGGCCGCTCCCATGGTCATCAAGGCAGACAGTCTAAACCCAAGTCGCTGTGATATATAACCCCTAAGCACGAAGTAGGCAAAAGGACCAGCAAAAACGAGACCCAATGCTCGGCCCCACATTCGATGTGCGTATTCCATCCAGTAGATGAATTTGAATTCATTGAGACTCATCCCCCTGTTCACCCTGCACCATGACTAACACTTGTCAACATTCATGCATAGAGGATACTGGCTTAAACCCTAAATGCCGTGAAGGACAGAGAAGTTAAATTCATCACATTCAACAATTGCTTTTATTCAATAAGAAGCTTCTTAGAATATCAAGTATATCATGACATGAACGAATGTCATGATTATCATGTATCGATCGACTCAAGATCGACCTAGCTATTAAAGGTGCTATCGCAGCACCAACGCACGTTCTCTTGAATTATAAAAAATTCAAAAACAACGAATATGTCAACATTCTCTCTTAAAATATGTTCATAAAATCTGAACATAATTTTGAGACTTTAAATACCAAATGTTACATAATTATTCTGCCATGTTGTTAGGCTTACAATTTTACCCATTCTCACCAAATGCATGAACTAAAAAGTAGAAAATTTATATTTGGAAAACTCTTTAAAATGTATACTGCTATATTGATTTTTTTTTAAAATTCCAAGTTCAATTGTATGGGTAATTTCTTAAAATCTTGCTCAACATCTGCTCCTTTGTATCAACTTTGAAAAAATTGTATAAGTATGGTAATGCACATCTGTTGGTATTTAGGGGTTTAAAAGTCACCCAAAAAAGACAATCGACAATCGAAGAAAAGGCTAGCAACAGTACTGATAGTCACTATCTCACAAGTATGGTTGATAAATTTGCAGTTTAAATCAAGACTACATAGTTTGCTTCATGAGTCAAAAGAGCATGATTTTCTGTTCATTGTAGAACTTACAGAAGATATAAGGAGACTCACCGCCTGTACTCTGGAGACGATTGATATTTCAAGAATTCCATTTGCCACTGCTCCTCCGTCAGAGGTGGTAAACTTCCCACAAACTTCCAATCCGTCATTGACAGTCCAGATCTAGTGAGACGCGTAATCCCTCCTAGTACGACCATGCTAAATACCCATCCAGTGCAACCAAAAAGCCATGTTCCAACTCTCTTTTGATTGACCACACCTCCCTTCACGAGAGAAACCACCTCCTTAACCGATCCAGCTCCTATTGAAATTGAAAACGTCCGGCAATCACGACTGGTAAATCTGGCAGCCTACACAAGGAGGTTTCTGTAAGAGCATTCGTCGTACAATAAAAACGTTCCTGCACACCACAAATCAACGAGCAATGCAAAAAATACTAAAACCAATACACACTGAATACCGATTAGATCGACATGGAGGTATCGAAAGAAGTAAAGTGAGAATGAGAAATAAGCGATGCATTTCCGAAATAATGACTTCGCCCTCAGTTTACGACATTCGTAAGGTCAAAACAGCACCGTACATTGCTAGTTATTTAAGTGACATATGAGCCCCGGAATAAAACCTAATCCAGGCTATTCAATAACAGTTTTGCTGAATGTCAAATTCCAGAAAAAAATGAAAGCTGGACAAGGGAACCACACCTAACAGCAATACCTATTTAATTAAAACACTCCAGAACCTTGAACGAGATAGATAGATAGATAGAGATTTTGAAAATGAAAACCACCCTTATACTGATTTTGAGAATGTATACCACCTCAACAGAACTAGTGCTAGTTTTAGATCATCAAACAATGAAAATTTGAACCCTCATAAATTTCGCAAGTGGTATCCAAATAACAAATTCTTTGGTGCATTGGAATCCCCTTTGATTAGCAAACATGAATATTTAAGAATTGCTACCTATTCTACTAAATGAACCTATATCAGTGCTCAAAGTGTAGCAATTAGGTGTGATCACTTTAAGACGAAAGCTATGAAGGGCAAGATTCTGGATCCACGATCGAGTCAACAATACTACGGACGTTCTTTATAAATCAATGCTTCTTGTTGCACATCGCTCCCTGTCTGATTCCGAAAACAGTATCAATCTGACGAACCCCCCTCTCAATCTCTCTTCTTGCGGTAACCTTCACCAATGCCAGAACTACACTCGGAAAGGTGAAACTCGAAAAGCTCATAACCGAACCAGAAGTATGCCAGAAAACACAAACCAGATCGTAAAAATCTATACCTTCGGAAACAGAGACGACGACGTCAACGAGTAAACCCTCGTAGCTCCCATAATATCCCGGCAAGCCAATCTCCGCCATTGGTGAGCACTGGATCCCCAAAGTTCTGCAAATTCCTCCCGTCTCGCACCAAGCTTCGTCGGGACCAAGAGACGCTGGCGACCTGCCGCTGCCAGAGCACGGGCCAGCACCCGAGCCCCCTGCATTGCTACGATCGGATGGCAAAGTCCACCAAACTCACTCAAAAGAAGCTGGATTTGTCCCAAACGAGGCCTCAATCGTCCCAAACTAGTTCGGTTTTGTTCTACTCTCGCGATTTAACATGTTACAGACAAAGAAAAAGTATGAAATGAGGAGAACATGGACAAAGACTTCGATCGGGTGCGGACCCTAGAGGAATGCAGACATCATGGAACACAGAGAGCAGAGGGACTGAAAACCTAATTCGGTCGTGGACGTCGGAACGAGTTCCCCTGTCACCGTGGGGACCGACTTGGCCCCTCCTCTTGGTGCCACGTCGGAATTGAAGTTGGCCCATGACCGCGTGTGCTGGTTTTGCAGGATGCTAAAGCCGTCCTACTAAGTGGGCCCTACAGAGTGCCTACATAGGGGAAACACAGGAATTTTTTATTTGACACACATGATAAAATTTGCAAGTTTTGAATTCATATTTGCAATCAGATACCTCATATTCTATGAAAAGAGGTGAAGAGCATACAATTAACTTGGCACAAAACCATTTTTTTTTTCTACAATTATCCTTAAACCCCAAAGCGTCAAACAGGACATAAAGTGTCCTCGCAGTTTTTTGGGAGGACAGAATTTACAGTTTGAGGCGTCAATTGAAAAAGTATTCTCCAAATATCTCGTAGATCTTCGAGAGTTCTTCCCAATGCCATCTTCCATTCAGTAATCTGATGAATTCTCAATTTTTGGGACGCATTTGAATTTTAGGACTACCAAAAAACTAGTGTTGTGAGCCACGCCAAGTAAGCATTAGGGTTCATGAAGGAGTTTGGTAGTGTTGGGTGTTTTCTGTCCAAAAACTATAGATCGGAGCGTCCAATTCACTTCAAATTTTTTTTCACTGCTTGTACTTGAAAGATTTTGAGTTGCACCGAAGCGATTATCCAAAATATGTGCTCTCCCTTTGTATTTTAAAAAAAAAATTCAAGGATGTGGAAGTCACCATGTGGACATGCTTGTCTTACGTCATTCGTGTGCGGCAAGGATTTGAAGTTTTTTCAATTTTCTCAAGTGGACTCATTAGATTATGTTGCAATCTAGAACTTTGTAGTTTATTGTTAGCGCTATTTCAATGTCCTCCACAGGTGAAACGACCCCGACATGAACTTTTGTGCCAAATCAGTGATTTTTTGATGCATTGTACCATCCTAAACGGGAAGAAAAAAGCAACATGAAAGAGGATTTTACGGTTGATTTTTTTTTGACGACGTACAGGTGCAAATGATCGATTGGATTGCATAGTCAGATGCATCTGGAAGTCTTCAGATGCTATCGAAGTAACGTTTATATTTGAGCAACTCTTTTCAGTTCAATGCCCGCCTGGAAATTGGATGTCACTTTGGGGTTAAAACACAAAATTCACCCAACAAAGCCTATTTGAATGAAAGATTTAGCATCCGGAGTTGATTTGGGAACATTAACCTTAAAGCGCTCGAGTGACCATTTTATGGTTGCTGCCTGACTTTGGGCAGAATTTTAGGGCAAAAAAAAACTTTTTTTCATTTTTTTTTTTTTCCCTTAAGACACTGGATTGTCTTTTCTTAAGAGATTGTATATGTATATTCAAAACTAAGATTGCTAAAGTCAAACAGAAATTATAAGAGATATAGCACAAAGAGTCTAGAATTGGCTAGTGTTGAAAAACTTCCTATTTGGAGAAAGTGTTTATGTTCTCATTACTAGATCTTATATATACATTTTCCCACAAATCAATAGAAACCACAATTTTGACCAATCAAAAAGAAATTCAAATGCTAAAGATAGAAATTGTATTTTTGGTAAATTGTTGAAGTTATATCTTCAAAATTCATTTGAAGAGAATCTAAAAATAATTTTAAAATTTTGACCATACAAATACTTTCTACTTTTCATGCTTCACATTATCTTCTTTGATGCAAACTTCAAAAAAGTTATAGAACTTATATTTTATACTCCCTCTGTCCCAAAATGATCTTCCTATTTGACAAAATGTTCCAGATTAAGGCTAAAAATAACTTTTTTAAGACCCATTTTGCATGGTAGGTAGAGTTTAGTATACTCTCAGTGTCCTGCAAACATTGACTTTAGAAGCCTTTTTCAAAATGCAGTTTTAAATTATTGAAAAGTAGAATTTTGGGGGTATTTTTAAATAGCACTAGTGGGCATTTAATTGTTGAGTATGAGGTTATAATTTCTTCTCCTTCAATTAGACAATACTCAAAGAGATGCAAAAAATAAAATTGAACAATGTTGATTGACCCTTTGAATCATTTCATGTGTCTTTTGATTGATGATTGAATGGATGGAGGGGGAGCTATTCCTCAAAATTGTTTTGTTGATCCTAGAGAGCAATCAAAAATTGAATCTGACCAATTTGCAACATCACAAATGCAATAGGAAGATCATTTTGGGACAAAAAATTAGAGCCAACAAGAAGATCATTATGGGACGGAGGGAGTAATACATTTGTGTTTTGTTCAAACCCCTCATTTTGTTCAAACCCCCTAAAAAACTGTGACTATGTTTTCACCAGAAACACTCTCAAATTGCCATTTTTAGTATAAGTACCAAATTTTGAAAAAAAAACATTTTTAGATACATGTAACCATATGATCCTGTAATATGCTAACTTGAAAACAAGTGGAAAAAGTTTCAGAAATTTCCATCAAGTGAATTGCAAGATATAAGCTTTCAAATTCATTGAATTCCTTTTTTTGACCTTGTGAAAAAATAGGCAACTTCACTTCAAAAGCTCACATTTGTGTGAAAAAATGTCCAAAATGGTGGTGCTCCTTTGGATTCCTTTTCCTAGACAAGTTGGCTATATGCTTAAAAAAATTTCACATCATTTGAAATTGTACAACATATCTAGGAAAAAATAGTAAGTAGAAAGAAATAAAGAATGATTCAAAATACAAAATTGTTAAGAATTTAGTTATGAAATTGAAAATTGCCAATCCCAATGGTTTAAATGTTGTAATAAACCATCTACATTCTATGACTTTGTTTTTTTCCAAAAATATTGAAAATTGAGTAAAACAAAGGACTTTAGGGTTTATTTTAGAATAAAGACTCCAAAACTAAAATTCCTCATAATTTTTGACTCATTGATCAAAGCTTTTTGTGTATATATAATTCTAGAAAACCAATTTCAAATTTTGGTTTATGAAAAAAGTGATTTTTTTAATTTACCTGAACTACTGAGCTAGGGAAAAAAAGTAACATATTAGGCCATAACTTGTGACTCAAATTTCCAATTTCATGAAATTTGGTGCATATGAAAGATATTCCTTGTCTCCATCTTCTACTAAAATTTCAGTTTACAATATGCAAATCTCCAATCACACATACCTTCCTAAAAAACCTATGTTGCCAAAAAACACATAATTTCTAATACAAGTTCCAAATTTTAGAGAAAAAATCAATTTGGACACATGTAATGGTAGAATCTTGTAGTATGATCGTTTAAAAAGATGTGGAAAATATTTCAGAAATTACTAGCATGTAGATTGCAAGAAATTAGCGTTTGAAGTGACAAAAATTCCTTTTTTGGCCCTCCAAAAAAATGGGTAGTAGCACTTCACTAGGTTACATTTGAATTAAAAAAAGTTCAAAATGGTGGTGCTTCTTTGGATTGATTCTTCAAGGCAAGTTGGCTACATGCTTGAAAATTTCAAATTATTTGGAATTGTAGAACATATAGGAAAAACATAGTAAATAGATAGTAGAGAATGATTCAATATATAACAATTTATTTATGAAATTGAAAAATGCCGATCCCAATGGTTGTAGTGTTGTAATAAACAATCTACGCCTATTGTTTTTATTTTTTTTCCAAAAATATTGAAACTTGAGTTAAGTATAGGACTTCAGAGTTTATCTTAGAGTAGAGATTCCATAGCTAACTGCAAACTTAAACTCCTCATAACTTTCATCTCATTAATTAAAATGGAATAATTTGAAGCTTTCCACATACATATAAATCTAGAGAACCAATTTCAATTTTTTTTTTTTTTAAAGTGATTTTCTAAGAAGTTTTTAGGCTACTTGGAATGCCTATTGATCCCTGAAAATTACATATCATACAATAACTTTTTAACCATGTAGTCCCAAATCACTATGTTGCCAAAAAAAATTATGTTTAGGGTTTTAGAGGTTAATGAAAATTGATCATAAGCAACAGACTGCATTATAAATCGAGTGGTGGTAGTTTCACCAAATTCCAAGTTAAACTACGCTTTAAGGAATTTTTAAAAGTTGAGACGTGTAGTGTAGTTCACGACTCATGTTTTTTGGTTTAGTTTGGGCATGGACTAAAAAGTCACCCAACCAATGCAATTGTTGCCCACTTTAGAAAGGGCAAGTCCATGGAGCTCAAGGAGAAGACAAAGGTGCCCCTTCTTGCTATTCTTACAAACACTAGTATCATTGCAATGACCACTATGCATTGCAAACTCCACCAAAATGTTGTGAAATTTTAGATGAACATTCTCAACTCTTTCATCTTTCACTGAGCACAAAAAGTTCATCATTCCAAAATATTCTCAATAAGATATACTCCTTCAAAATGTATTGCCATTGTTTTTCAATTGACCCAAATAAAACTGCAAACTTTGATATCTACTAAGTTGTGTGGTCAAATAATCTCAATTTTTTTGAGGTGCTCACTCTCAATGTGAACTACAAGACCTTATGATTACATTCTATCTAATCTCCAAAAAAATGAACAATTAAATTGTCAAGTTTTTGGCAATTTAGATCCATTTTGAAGCCAAAAAGTGTCTTTCAGGTAATTTCGGGTATAAAATTTTGGATGAAGGACTAATATATTTCATCCAATATTTTCCTTGAGAGTTCTTTGAATGTGCTTCAAGTAGATGGACGAAAAAATTCCCTTGTTGAGGTATTATTAACGTCTCTAAAATAAAAAGATGCTAAAAATAGAGGACAAGAGACAATCGTTTTAGTCTATTATACATCCTTGCTCTTGATTATAGTAATAGACATAAAATTGTCTTTTTGGTTTTACCATAATGTTCTTTTAAATACATAGACTTTTAGGTTTTACCATAATGTTCTAAATTATTAGTGGTGAAAATTGTATTTTTAAAGCATTTTTATATTTAATATGAATTTCTTTCACTTATTCTTCAGAAATTCATAATAATTTCAAATTTCATCAAAAATATTGAAGATTGTAGGAAATGTAGTTATGTCATTTCCTCTTTGAAAAATGAAATTGAAAAAATTTCTCTCATATTCAATGAAAAAATAGACCATGAAGAGCAAAATATATTGGAGTTGAATACATGGTTGTAGAAGGCATCATTTAAAGGTAGTTGCTAATACGATCTAATAAGAAAACTATATTTAATAACAATAACTACGATCAATGTAATTAGTGTCAACTACAAGTGTACATCCCTCAATATTGCATATGACACTATATTACCAAAGTTAAACTACCATTTTAGTAGGGTAAGTCTAGCAAAAATTAATTTTGACAATAGATGCCAAAAAATTTGGGGAATTATTTTTCAAAAAAATTATGCAATTATAAATTATTTGTGTAGAAATTTTATGTTTATATCATCCAAAAATCTTATTTTTTGAGAAAAAATAAAGATTTGACAAAGTAGTACCAATCTTGTCCTATCTAGTTTTCTCTTCCTTACTATCAAAATAAACCAATGTAGTTTTATAGTAGGATATCTAAAACCATTCATTGCTTTAACCCCTAAAGGATTAAAGTAACTATGGGGGACAAAATAGATTTAAGAAAGGCTCCTATTGTCTTAATTTTTATTTCAGTTACTACCTAGTAGCAAAACTATTGCAATCCTAAGCACAATTTTCACCTCACTAAGCATGAAAAGAAATCTACAAAATCTTGAAATAAAATTTTAAATCTTTTTTTCTTATAAATCTTATTTTTGCCTAGTCCATGGAAAGCTTTGATTTATTCCATTTTGATTAGTGATGTGAAAGTTATGGAGCATTTTGTTTTCTAGGCAATCATAGCATCTTCTAATAATTTTTTTGAGAATAAAAATTAAATGTTTTATTTTTATATTTTATTCCAAGAGTCTCAATTTAATTTTTCACAATAAAATTTCTTAATTCAAACTTTTTAGTGCAATAAATTTAAATTAAAAAGATTTGAAGTCAAATAATCAAGTCTTCCAAGGTGCAAAAAAACTTGTTTTCTTTACTTTTAATCCAAATATCTTTCAATCTATGTGGCCAAATTCCACTAGTAGAAAACGCAAGAATTTTGACAGAATTTTGTTGATTTGGTTGCGTTGTCCCGGTCACTGTTTTGTTGATTTCAACAGAAATCTGTAATTTTCAACAAATTTCTGTTGGAATCAATAGAACAGTGACCAAGACAACGTGACCAAATCAACAAAATTTTGTCAAAATTCCTACGTTTTCTACTAGTGAAAGATTTTGAAATTTCTTCTCGAGAATTTCTTCCACACGTTCTTACACTAGTATAGTACAAGAGCATATAGTTAGATATGCAAAAATCAAAGTTCAAAAACTTTTGCTCTTTGCAATTGAAATAGTAGTTTTGAATGTTTTTTGACGAAGAAAAGACCCATCTATGGTTGTTTAAAGGATAAGTTGATGTGCAAAGATAGATTCAAAATTACAATTTTGTAGAGGTCATTTTTCCTTGTAGAAAAATAAAAAACATCAAAATTCAAAATGAAGTTACATAATTGGAGATATTTATTGCATATTTTGTGAATTTCAAAAGTTGTAATTTGAATAAATCTTAACCACTAAATGCCAAAGGCCTTCCTTAAGCTTCTTGAATTTTTTTCTAAATTAAACAAAAAGACAACATTTTAATAAGCTCTTACAATTAAAAAAATTAGAACCATACAAATTCAAACTAAATATGTTAGAAATTTCATGGGAAAAGAAAACACAACAATATCACTTATGGATTGAAAGATTATAATATTGATCATGAGGGTGTTAAAACTATAAAAGTGATTTAAAGTCTTTCAATCCTCTTTTCAAATGTCAAATCTAAAAAATTGGTCATAAAAAAAATATGAGGTTAAAGTGCATAATATGTATAACTCCAATCAATTTATGGCTTTTCAAAATCTATTCTACAAAAAATTTAAATGAATTTCTAATGTGATTAATTTCTCCAAGATTTAGTGTATTTGAAGCTTGTTTCCAAAAGCCTTCAACACTAGAAAACCAAGATTTGCACAAAATCTTGAATAGAAAAATCATAATCATTCATTTTCAAAATTGGATTTTGATGCTAAAACTAGACTACAAAAAAAAATTCAAAACTATAAACTATTAAAAATAGTAATTTGATTATGTTTTATTTAACCCCTAAGCATCCAGATCCATCTCCGAAATTGACAATTTTGGAAAAATCATCATAAACTATTTTTTGGAAGTGAGATGTAAATAGAAGTTGTAGAGTTTTAGTTTTAGATTCTATCCATACGGTTAGATTCACCAATGCTATCACCAATCTTTTTCTATAAAATTTGAAAGAAAAAATTCCAAATTCCTTCCAAATTCAATTACAAGCAAAATATTATTATTTTTGAGGTAAATTTTGTTGGAATCATTTGAAATGAGGTTCTCTTGACATGGAATTTTTTGGGAATTTTTATGTTCTTTGAATCTATCACCTCATTTTTGCAATTCCAAATTTGAACTAGAGTCAACGCAAGTCAACCACTTCACATACTTCCACATTTATAATTTTAGAAAAATATATGTGCTCTAATAACACCAAATCCAACCGTTGGATAGGACCACAACTTCATAAAGTATCTATCAAAATTATGATGACTTTCATCTAAGATGTAATGAGAAAGAAGTCTAATTTTGAATTTGTACATTGTCCAAAAATTGGATGTCGAAGCGCTCTAGGGTTAACTTCAAAGTATTATTGATACCAAAATTTGGTACCTTGGGCATTTGTAGTTTGATGTGCCATTTACATTAGTTGTAGGGCAAGGTGATGGAAAATGATTCTAAAATAAGATACCAAAATTTATGTAAAATTTCTTCTTCTAGAATCAAAAAATTTTGTAATAAATTTTGAATAGAAGAAAAAATAATCTTACAAAAACTTCTATATTTAGCAAATGTCAATCTTTATAAAAAAAAATTTGTTATTTGCCAAAGATGTATTATACTTATAGTAATAGATCTTTGAATCATCTTTAGAAATAGTCATAGCTATTCATTAAAGGCTTTATTAATTTTCATCCATGTTCAGCTATGTGTAAAGTTGGAAACATTCCATTGTAATGAATGATGGCCATATTTTAATCAAATTTTAACATATATTGCACTTAAAATTATTGAGTTAGCCAAAGTGTCCTTTATAATAGCTACACCAAAATTGTTATTTAGTATGGGTGAATAATTGCTTGTAAGTGGGATTTTGGCTTAAGAAATAAAATCCAAGAAATCTTTTTCTAGTAGGATTTTGGGTTGGGAAGGTCAATTAGTCTATCATTTTGTGACTCAGGTCACTTTAAAAGATAAAATAATTATTCAATTAGACTTTTGCAAGGCATTTGATGTCAATTCCCTTATGATGCTCAAACACTCTTGAATTCATCTCCCGCATAATCCAACCCATATGCTATTGACAAATGAATGCAGTCATTGCCCTACATTAGTGTCGATAGACCTAGACATGCAATTCCTCAAGCTTCGTTGATTTTTCAATTCAATGCAATGCATGATTCTCTCAACTTCATCAAAATGTCAATTTATACATATATAATACTTAGAGTGATTCTTTTTATTTCTATCCTTTAATTTTAGTCAACTTTGAGCACCCCTATCCGTATAATATCTTATTAGCCTAATTGCTAATTTAATATGCTCAAGAAATTCATTACATGTGTTTTGGCTCTCGGGGAGGGCTGCGAGTTCTGAACTCGAAACCCCCCTGAGAACCGCCGAAACCTACCGAAACCTGCATGTGCTGACCTGGTCGAGAGATTGCCAGGTCAATTTTTTTGAATATAAATAAATAAATAAATTTAACTTTGTTTCTCATTTTAAGGACTTAAAATTTAATTTTTTAATTTTTAATTTTTAAAAATAAAATAAAATCTGACAACGGCGTTCTTTCACTACTAGGGGAACAACGCCAGGAACGGCCCTCTGGGACCCCAAAATCTCATCTAATGTTTGTAAGCTATGGCAATTTGTCTCCAATTAAATAAGCATAAAGTTTAGAATGTAGTATATACAATTATTTCATTGTTTTATTCCATTCAATCTTTAATCTTTAATTCCAATATAACTCCAATATAGCTAGAAAATTTGTTCACATACTATAATTATATTATGCTCTTACATCCAAAACAAGACCAAACTTATATTTGATCAATTAGTCTTGACTCACTTAATGTTGCAATTGATTCTATTATCTCTTTGAATAATTCAACTAGTCCAATTGTACAAATGTACTTGAAAATTTGATCTTTACCATTGTAGATGCTTGACATGATAATTTGTTTTATAAATTAATCAATTCAACCAAGTTAAACAATTTGTCACAATTACTTTTGTTCAATCTATAACATGTAAGGTAAACCAGCCTATGACAGGCAAATCTCCTATCACAGGCTCCTAGAGAACTACCCATTACAGTCTTAAATCAACCCATGACAAACTTTTTCCAATAAATGGGGTTAGAGCTACATTTGATTAATTTGTGGCCATAATCAAAGCCTTGGGAAATGGTCATGAAGTTATTGGTAACTGTCTTAGGACACTTACCCATTTTCAGTGTAAACTGGTAGTAAAAAGTTATTTTGTAATTCTTTCATGTCATGTCCATATTAGGAAATCTTGGAGCCATGTTAGAAAATGTTTTGACTGCATTAGGTGGTTAGATGACCATCATGGAAACACTTTTCTGATGATTTGGGGCAGTCTACAGACTCTTTAAAGCCAACTGCACAGCAGATTTCAAAATTTCACAAAAAATTCATTTTTTGTCCAAAAAATAAAATTTCACTTGCTCTCTGCATTCCTCATGTTTATCTTTATAGAGAATTTTTTTTAATTTTTTTTGAAAAATGTGAACATGGCAAACCAGCCATTCTGCCTGTCATAGGCTGGTTTACCTTATATGTACTTGTGCTATGGAATATGAAACCACATTACTAAAAACCTAAGGCCAAAACAAGGCCGTTTAACTTCCAGCCTTTGGTTCAAGTACAGGAAAAAAAAATTAATAAATTTTTTTCTGAAAAAATGATTAATTTTCTTAAAATTATTTTTGAAATCAGCAATCCTTACTAGTGCCACATAAATTCTTGAATTTCTATTTTTAAAATTTTAAAATTTTATATTTTATTTACAAATTTTAATAATTTTTAAAGTCTATTTGCACTAGCTGTTGGTTGTCTTACTCCCTTGTTTTGGCCTCATATTTCTTGTTATGCTACTAGGTAACAAGCTCGAAAACCGTTCAGGCTTTAAAACCGTGCCCTATTTTGAATCTGCATGGGTTGTACATGTTTCTTTTCATTGGCTTCAGTTATGTACAAGTGGTGAACATTTCAGTTAGGGCACGGTTTAAGAGCACTGTGCCCTTTTGACTTCAAAATTTGATAACGAATTCCTCATAGCTTTGAAAAATATGAAACGACTTGGGTTAGGTGAAAATTCTACTTATCTTTCAAGGAAAATATGCTCACATATATTTCAAGGTGTTTCACCTTCTCGAAATTCAGTTTCAGCCCTTACATGGGCGGTTTCTGAGCCTGTTACCTTATGTCTATTAGTATTCTACATTGTTATAGCAAATTGATTTCAGTATCCCAAT
Organism: Rhytidiadelphus loreus; assembly: GCA_947034895.1. Classification (NCBI taxonomy): domain Eukaryota; kingdom Viridiplantae; phylum Streptophyta; class Bryopsida; order Hypnales; family Hylocomiaceae; genus Rhytidiadelphus; species Rhytidiadelphus loreus. Next base: position 34,161,630 of record OX344761.1, read on the forward strand.
GCTATAAACATGTATCAATTTACTAATACTGTCAATTTGATCATTTCAATCTAATATAATATGGTGATGTGACGACAATTTCTTTGGTTTGACTTCCATACTTAGCTATGTAAGTTTTCTACACTAAGTCAATCTGTCTACAACAAGGACTTCATGAAACATTCCAAATTGCTTGTCCAAGCATTTTATACACTAAATTAGACCATTTGATTAATAATTGCATTCAAAACAGTTACACACTTACAAATTCATAGACAATTAGTCCAAATAATTGCACTCACATATTGTAGTTCTAACTCATATTCAACTCAAACACCAACTGAAGTAGTCTTACAATTGATAAGACAATTAAATCAAAAAAACTAATTCTGCATAGATTATGCAAATCCTTGGTTCACATCACATTCTATGTCCATTTGCCATAGAACTTCTAACAACTTTCACAATCAATTTACAACCAATTTATAATTCCAAGCAAGGTATGTATTTCTTCCTGCTCTGAAATTCAAATTGCTTGAAAATTTGTTGATCCCTAGCTACATAAAAATCCTTTATCACATATAATCACAAAATAGACAAATCACTTGTCTTATTGTCAATCCTCGGCTATTACATAACCTTTTTCCTTTCAACTTACTTCCTACACCCTAGGATCATAAAGATAAAAAATTATGATTGAGGAATGTACAACTGGTTATATATGATAACCTATTCGCCACTAGCGCAGTTCATTGGTTATCTAATATACAACTTACAAATCCTTGGCTTACAAAATAAACTACTCACAACAACTAGACACTACTAATAGAACACGTACAACTAGCCAATCATTGTCATTCACAATTTACACAATTTATCATGGCAATTCAACATTTATATTACGTGAGCAAAATACACCAATGCACAAAGTGAGATACCTATATTTACGCCCTGAGATAATATAGAAGACTATTAGCCTTATATACTTAAAAAAAAGACGACTAGTTTGAATAGTTTGAAAAGATGCAAAGTTTATTTGATCCTCTACATATCAAAGTTCTACATCCCTCTTCCTATTTGTCTATTGCTCTTTTTTATACTTATGTGGGAAAAAAATTAATTCACCCCTTCAAAATTACGTACATATTATCTTGTATTATGCATACCAAAAGTCAAATACATGAAAAAAAATGTATCTACATTGCCTAGTATAAATATTAGTATAACTAATATAACAACGCAAACCTACACACCAAGCAAATGCTACAATGTCACCACTACCGACATTGAATAGTATGTTGTTGTGATAAATAATTTAGACCATACCAAATAATCACTTTAGTGTAGTAGAAGAATTTTCTCTTGTTCTCAAATTCTTACCTTTTAGCAAAGAGAGATCGATTAACTACACCTATTTTAGGTATATTGTTACAAAAGGACATCCCATCTACATGACATCAATCTACCCAACCTTTTTTTAAAATAGAAATTGAATATTTTGAAACAATATATCAAGCTTGTCCTTCACTGAGAGAATTGAGATTCACTGAGAGAATTGAGATTCACTGATATTTACATTTAAAAAATTATATTATATGAGTGGTGAGATAGAATGCCCTCTATGTTTTAAAACAAGATCATGAAATTGATGTGTTAAAATACTATCATTACCTAATTCTAATAATTTCAACTTATTAGCTTGATGTTATGATTAAAAAATCACTCTACTTAATTTATAATTGATTACTTGGAAAATTAACATTCTTTAAAACATTTGTGTAACGTTCTTATAAATTAGAATAATTTGTACTATCTTAAAGATTTTCTATTGGTGAGGTTTGCTTTATATATTGATATTGATTTTTGTACTTTGAAAAACTTTCAAATGAAAGTAATATAATGTTAACTTCTTGTGTTATGCTATCAAATTTGACTCCTAAAAATCACGGAAAAAAATGAAGGAAAAAAAATTACCTTCCCTCCCCTCAATATATGAGTACAAGTATAATACAAATATGGTGTATATGTATACATATATGAATATGAGTATAGCATACATATGAATACATCTGTCATCCATATGGTGAATTATTCCATATCTTTTGTTAAATTTGCTCACTAATTCCAATACATGATTCATGGATTATTTGTTGAATTTCCCCTTATAATTTCCTAGTAAATAAATTACCACAAGCAAATAATTGACATGTGACTCTATGCGGTTCAATTAGGAAAAAATAAACATATGATTGTGAATTATTGAATGCTGTACTTGGACACATGAGTGACCATGTGGTCAAATACACCCCATCCCACCATGTCTTGTGAATAGTGTGTTGTTTTATTTTATTTCATCTTTAGATGAATATGGTGAACAAGATTAACCCCTAAAGGACCGGACTGTATTTTTTGGCTGTATATAAATTTTGGGCAGGTACATACGAGCGGAGATTTTCATATTTGGGGCTGAAATTTTAATAGAATGTGGGGGTGAGGAAGATCTTTTAAATGTACCAAATTTCATGACATTTGGAAATACGAGTCAAAAGTTATAGCCTAATATGTTACTTTTTTTGTAACTGGGCAGTTCGGGTAGATAAAAAAAAATCACTTTTTTTAGAAACAAAAATTTGGAATTGATTTTCTAGAGTTTTATATACACAAAAAGCTTGGAATCATTCCATTTTGATCAATGAGTCAAAAGTTATAAGGATTTTTTGTTTGCGGGCAGTTTTGGATTTCCTACTCTAAAATAAACTTTGAAATCCTTTATCTTACCCAATTTTCAATATTTTTGGACAAAAAGAAAATCTTAGGATGTAGATACATTATTACAACATTTCGACCATTGGGATTGGAAATTTCAATTCCATATTTAAATTGTAAATAATTTAGTATTTTTAATCATTCTCTACTACTACCTACTTACTATTTTTTTCCTATATGTTGTACTATTACAAATAATCCGAAAATTTTCAAGCATGTGGCCAACTTGTCTAGGAAAACAAATCCAAAGAAGCACCACCATTTAGGTCATTTTCTCATAGAAATGTGAGCTTGTGAAGTGCAGCTGCCCTGCTTTTCGCAGGGTAAAAAAAATGATTTTAGTTAATTTGAATGCTTATATCTTGCAATCCACCCGGTGGAAATGTCTGAAATTTTTACCACATGTTTTTGATACTATATAATACAAGATCCTACGGTTATATATGTCAAAAAAAAATTCAAAATTTTGGTACTTGTACTAGAAATGGCAGTTTTGTGACAATCCTTTAAGGGTTAAAACATTAAAATTTCCTTTTTTACAAGGGTTGTAGTGTATTTTAGAAATACGTCTTTAAGTTGGATTTCTTGTTCCATGAGTTTTGGGTTCAAGGCGAGGGTCAAGATTGAACTTCAAAAGCATGCATTATTACTTAGTTATGAAATTGTATATCATATAAACGTTTAAAATCAAATTTAAAAAATGCCAAAAGAAAAAAGAAAAGAGTTTTGAAAAAGAAATGCTAGATGTAAAAAGAAAGATGAAACAATTATTTATTCTCAATACTGAATTCATAACCATCTTAAAAAGGTGTATGAAATTTGATGATAAGAAGTTTTAATCCCTTGACTGTTGAAGCCCAAAGCGCCACTTTTTGGCCCCTCACCTATTCAACAAGTTGAAACTTCAATTTCATATTCTTACATTTTAAGATGTAATACTAAATGAATTATTCATTTTCTTGATGTATGATGCATAATACCAATCACACTTCAAACTTGTGAAATAAGAATATAAGTTGCCTAGGCTTTGAGGGTTACTTAGGATAGAAAACACAAATAATCAAGAATGATTCAAGGATTTAATCCTACGGGTAGTCCAAGTTTCCAAAATTGTAAAGATGTATCATAAAATGCAACTTAAAATAATAATTTATTGATGGCTCTCAAACAATAGTTCTCAAATATGATCTATAGATTATATCCATACAATTCAATCAACTAGTACACAAATCAATATTTTTCAATTCATTTGAAGTAAGAAGTTGAGAGTTCCTTCTAAATCAATTTTTGATTTTTGATTTTTGATTCTTGTAAGAATATATTTTTTTAAATTCAAAATGTTATGGTCTAATCATAGTGATTTCTGAAGATTTTTATTTTACTTTTTTATTGAGGTTGTTTCTAAAGCGTATGTAACATTCCATACAAGTCAGTTGAGCTACCTTTCCCCCAAAGAAATGATGTAGAATATTACAGATCATTTCATCCCTTGAATGTTATGATGTGAATTATTCTACACCCATCAATAGCTACGGGGCAAGTGGCATTCTCCATGAGACTTCTGTGTCATACCCAGATAGAAACTCCAGCACTAACTTATAATGTCAAATACATAATGAAAGTGACAAAAAAAGATTCAATGATTAGTGGCAATAATTTACAAAATCTAACATTCAATTGGATTTCATCAAACAACTAGTCATGTCTCCTTGAATGTCAATCATTTGGAATGTTATGGAAATTGTCCAGTCAAGCTTGTTATATACATATGGGATGGTAGGAGGTAAAACAACTCATGTGGGATATATAAATTAAATTTAGTATGAGCTCAATCGCTCATAGTTAAGTTAAAAATAAGAATTTTGTTTAAAGTATAATTTCAAAACTCATTTATACATAGAAAAATAACTTTTTTCAAAAATCTTTTGACTAAAAAAAGTTGTAAAATCAAGTTAAATTTTATATCCAAAAATCCATTTGAGATTTCAATATTCCAATCAAAAGTTATGAACAAATTTTAAAGATGGGTTGGAGGGGACATTTTCTTTTTACATTTTCAAACATTTTCTCTGAATTTTGTTCATAACTTTTGATTGGAGACTCAAAATTATAAATTTATTTCTTAAGATTAAAGTTAAATTGATTTTTCAAATTTCTTAAGTTCAAATTTTTTTGAAAAAAGTTATTCTACTTTACCTCAATGAGGTTTGAAATTCTACTTCAGAAACATTTTCTAAGTTTTGACAATGAGCAGTCAAGCTCTCATCTTCAAATTATCCCATACCTTTTGAGGATTCATGATGAACAATGAAATTCATTATAAAAACAACCTCTCTACCTTCAAATCCTAATTGATAGCAATGAAGCAATTCCATCATCCACCATCAAATATTTTCATCATGGTTTCCCAAAGACATTGGCATTTGAGTCAATGAATTCTTTCGGATTTTGGCAAACCATTTCTAATTATTTGTAGGTTTGGCTATTTGGTCCCATAGTTAGCAAAAAATATGGCACAGTATAAATTTTCTTGGCACTGAAGTTTACTTAAATTCTCATGATGTGGATGAATTTCATAGGTGAGGGCTGAAAAGAGGAAAAGGCAGCCTCTCTGAAGACTATTGAATGTGATGTCATTTTTTTCAACTGAAAAAATTACTTTTGAAGGTCACACCTACTAATACTCTTTGAATTATAGAATACTTGCAAAGCAAAATCTTCAAAATCTATACCATACAAAAGTTGAACCCTTAAAATTTTTAAGTCAGTTTCAAGGTGTTTTGTATTCTAATTTTGTAAGTTCCAAAGAGTTGAAGCTTGGAGTACAAAGAGTCATTTTCAAGCAAAACTAACTATGGGATCTTGTAGAAAGACAAATCCTTATCATCTAAACAAAGTTTGGTTTCTATCCAAGTCATAGATTGGAAAATTATAACATAAAAGCGAAGGGTACTTCAAGGAAATCAATGTTTTTGCGTAACTAAAACTGTGCTTTGATTGACTCTAAAGGTCACATAACATTTTAGAAAGTTGGCATCCAATGCTCATTCTCAAGGTAACTACCACAGTGTAACATGGCTTTTGTTTTAATTATTAATTCATTAATGTCAAAATCAAATTTTTATAAAAAAACTAAGAAACAGATAGCAATATTTGTAGAAAAATAAGTGAAAGCTTTGTTGAAAACTTCACCAATATCACTTGGCATTTATATTCACAAATATCAAAATGCTTTTAATAGATTCACTATCACATATTCACTATTCATCCACTTCTTAAGCATCTTTTCAAATCTAGATCTAATGTTTTTTCTTCCTTGCTAATTGTCTCAAGTTTAGACCTCTCGATTCATGAAAAGTTTGCTAGACTCACTGAAAAAGTTAAATACCATTAACAAATAATTGACCACTACCACTACCTTGAACCATTTCAAAGCCCAGTGCATGCATATCACCTGTAAACAAAATTATAATAATTATACCATTTCTGCTTTTATGATTTCTTAAATTTGAAAGGACATGACATTTCATTCACAATGAAGAAATATTGAATTGTGAAATAATTACAAGATTGCAAAAACAAAATCATCTTTAATTCATAGTCCTTCTATTTCTCTAAAACCCTCCAAATTAGGAACAATTTGTATCCCACTAAAAAGCTCTGTTTATTGATTTCAACCGTCGAGCATTGATTGTGTTGAATGATGAAGTTGCAAGTGATTAGGGAGCATTTGTCTCCTAGCAAGCTTGGCCTTGTCAATATGAGGCACCTAATACTTGATGCTTCCTCATAAAGTTGTGTTGATGATGGATTTGGTGACCACTAGGGTGCTATGATGATTTGTTCACAAAGTGTGCTAAGTTTTATATTGCAAGTATTTAACTTAGGAGCAATTATTTTTAGAACCCCATTATTGCTACCAACCTTTAAATCATTAAAAATGACAAGTTGGCAGCATTCATGAACGATGCTTAAATATGATACTTTCCACATGGATTTTGGGTGCCTAAACAACAACATCTAGCCGGAGATTTTAGATAGATCTAAAAGATGGATTACTAGTTTTTGAATGTATATATCAGTGACACAAAAACTTAAAACATAGATAATCCCTCATAGGAAAGGTTTTGGGAGGTTTTTAGAGGGACAAAGTATAAGTGTAAACGAACTAGTTTGGGTGAATTTTTTTTTTGTCATGGCAAGGACAAAAGCCATGTCACACTACGGTAAATTTCTAAAGCATGGAAAGAAGTCCAATATTTTCAAGACCATAAACAATTAAAAAATAGGCTTATTGTAAAGACCACTTTATTGTTAAATTTCAAAAACTATGAGATAAATGGAAGATTTGTCACAAATCTAAAGCCACAATTCAAGATCAAATCTAGTAGAGTGAAAGAATACAAGAGAAAAAAACAATAAAAAAAAGAAATTGAAAAAAACTGAAATCCAAGCACACGATGTATTATACATTCTAGTGGTTGTCACTAGTTATAGACCAAGATTGAGAGCCCAAAAAAACATGCCTCCAACTCATTGGCCAGAGTCCCTTATGTGATGATTCTTTGACTTTTTATCCCAAACCACCCACGCTTTGGAAATTTGAACACCTTGGTCCTTTAGGGATTAATGCATCAACTTAGTTTTCCAATTTTTGAACAATATCAATTTTGAAAATTCCTATGTGTTAACATTATTGTAATAATGCAAATACTTAATTTCATCTCAATAATTGAAAAATTAAGTTGGAAAAGTGACCATTATGATTGACTTTAGTAAACAAGTAAAATAATAGTCTATGACAAATAACCATACTTCAAACTTTAGATTTCAAACCTAAAAAAAGAAAATGTGAGAATCACTAATATTCAATCCATAATCAATTTTAGAGAGAATGTTGAATTATTTGCTTCAAATGAATTGATAAGTATTGGTTAGTGCAATGGTAGGTTTAGTTGTACAAATATTATTTATAGATCATAGGTTTCAATTCTATTTGAAAATCATCACTAATTATTTTTCTAAGATGTTGTTTATAACCTATTTTTATATATGGAAATTTGGATTGTTGAGTGTTTCTTAACCCCTAAATGCCCAAACCACAACATTTTGGTGTCAACAACTATTTGAAATTAGACAAAATTGTCTTAAATTAATATTTTTAGTACTTTATTTCATAAATGAATACCTATCATATTTTATTTTTAGCACACAAACTCAATTTTGGAAATGCATATTTGTAATTTTTCTATCCAACACTTTGTGCCGGAGTATCAATTGCAAATCTTGATTTTCTAGTGTTAAAGGATGCTCTCAGACATAACCCTCAAATATTTAGATCTTGGAGAAAAAATTCATTTAAACCTCTAAATGCTCAAATTGTTTTTTTGGCAATATAGCGATTTTGGGAAGCTCACTACAAATGGATTTTTTATTTTTATTTTTTGAAATTTTCACACAACATGTGCTAAAGGAATAACTTCAAGGCACAATAATTTTCATAATTTTTGACTACATGGTCCAAAAGTTATTGTATAGTATGTAGTTAATTTCATTGCTTGGCAGTAGCTTGGACAACAAAAAAACTTCTTTAAAAATAACTTTTTAAGAAAATAAAAATTTGAAATATTTACATAAAAGTGGAAAGCTTTGAATCATTCCATTTTGATTAACCTCTAAAGTCCCAAGGCACTTTGATTACCCATTACTCCCGAGATGTTCACATGCAATTCTCAACTTGTTCACATGTTCTTGAAGTTCCCCTACAGTTCCCAAAATTATCCATGGCCTCTTTGCAAGGACAACAAATGTCCCTTCTAAATTCAGTGGCATGTTTGCAAATAAGCTTACATCAACCCCCTCGCTTAGTCCTTCGGAACCCACTGCCCCCAGAGTTGGTGCAGAACTTACTCCCAGTGGAAGTCAATGGAAACAAGCATGCCCAAGCTACCCCTTCTCCCTAATTTATAGAAAAAAGGACATAACTTGCTAACCAAATATCCATTTTACACAAAAATTATATGTACTTGAAGCTCTTCAAAAACTACACTTGTGGTAAAAGTTTCATAAATATGTGGTACGAATTGACATTGAACAAGCTTATCCAAAATCAATTTTGTCCCCCATAGAGACAATGAGACTTTAGGGGTTAATGAGATGGAGTTCTAGTTTAGGGTAGTTTGCGAATAGTTATGAAATCTCTACATGAACAATTCCAAATGATCTAAAAAATTTCAAACATGTAGCCAACTTGCCTTGAAGAATGAGTCCAAAGAAGCGCCACCATTTTGGACATTTTTTCATACAAATGTGGCCTTGTGAAGTGTAGTTGCTTGATTTTTTGCAGTGCCAAAAAAAGGATATCTTGCAATCTACATAGTGGAAATTTCTGAAAATTTTCCACATCTTCTCAAACCATCTTACAACAAAATCCTATGGTTACATGGGTCTAGAAACGTTCTTTTCTAAAATTTGGTATTTGTACTAGAAATGGTAGTTTAGGAGCATTTTGGGTGAAAACATAGTCAAATGTATTTAAGGGTTAAAAATTGTAGAATAGATTTTTAGAAGTCATAAATTGATATAATTATATATGTTATGTCCTTTATTTCCTACAATGATGCCTAAAAATGCAAGTCTATGAGCCTTGAGGCTTGGTGTAAGTAGATACATTACAACCATCGAAGGTGCTTATAATATATGTTTCTATAAAGTTTTGTACAAGGTGCCTATAACATAAATACTCTATAACCATAGAAAGTATCGATAGTAAAGGTACCTATAACATAAATGCCTAGGTTTATAGGCTCAAGATCCTAATCTCACATGGTAGCAACTTTGTCTGGATCAAAAATCATATTGCCCTTAACTATCGGGGAGCCTCGACAAGATGTGTAGCACAAATTCCTACTCTACTTTTGGAATTTGGTAGGTATGAAACTAATATGGTATAAAATGAAAATATAAGAAAAATAACCATGTGTAGTGCAAAATCTCTTTATATGAAGAGTTAAAGTCTTCTAGCCTTGTTGAGCAAGGTTAGAATAAAAAAACTCTTTGAACTTCAAACATTAATCTTTCAATATGTGTAGTCAAAGTTTTGAAAAAATTTATACACATTCTTATGGTATTGTAGTACAACTTTGAGTTGTTGAATTTTTTTTTAAATTAATTAATTAATTTTTCTCATCACCTTATAAAGTATCGGGTTTCAACAATTTGTGCCCAAAATATGCCTTAGTATTTTAGGGGTTAAACTCATATTTTTTTTATCAATCCCTAAATTTTAAATTTGACATGCAAAAAGAGAATGATACATACACTTCAAATCACTTGCACACTCTTAACACCTTCATGATCAAAATCCCCAATAATTAAATCTGCAACTAATAATGTTGTGTCTTAATTTCCCATGTGATCTTCAACATGCTTAATTTGATTATTTTACATTTTCAATTCAAGAAACCTTGATGAAATGATCAAAATTTTGACTTCTTAATAAATTTAGACCAAACTCTAAGAAGCTCTAAAAATGTCTTAGGCATTTAGGGGTTAAGGCTAGGCTACTTTTATGGATTGGGTTTCATCAAGTTTCTACAGGTTCTCTTTTTAATGGCAAAATTTTGAAAATCCGTAACACATTCATACAACATCCAAATAACAAACTAATTTAGTGCAATAAAATTCCTCAAAAATTAGAAAAGACAACTAAGGTAAACTATCCCATTCTAGGCCAAATGGGAGTAAAGTCCATTGCAAGCAAAATTATATTAGTGATGCACATTCAAGTTTGGAAATGTACACTACTAATATAATTAGTTTGCCCACAATGGGCTTGCTCCCATTTGGCTTGGAATAGGGTAGTTTACCTTAACCCCTAATGGCTTTTGACTATGTTTTCACCAAATTAAAATGCTCCAAGACTGCCATTTCTAGCACAAGGACCAAATTTTAGAAAAAAAAAATTTTGGACACATGTAATTGTAGGATCTTATAGTAAGATGGTTTCAAAAGATGTGGAAAATCTTTAGAAATATTGACTATGTAAATTGCAAGATATTAGCATTTGAAGTGACAAAAACTCTTTTCATTACGTGATTTTTGGAGTTTTTTGGAGATTGCGAGTTCCCCACAATTCTTAGACTATAAAAACTTTGCAAGACCAGTAGTCTGACGTGGCAAAGAGATTACCACGTTAAATACTATTAATTAATTAATTAAAAATTAAATTAAATGTTTTAAAAAATTATTATTATTTAAAATAATTAATTTAAAAAATATATATATTCTTCTTCTTATCGAATAATTTGATTGTCCGGCCATGGTTCACAACATGGGGAACCATAACCAGACAATTTCTTAGAAGCCTCAGATTTTCTCTTATGTTTTGGCCATGTAAAAAACTAATTAGCTACACTTCACAAGGTCACATTTGTATGAAAAAATGTCCAAAATGGTGGTGCTTCTTTGGATTCGTTCTTCAAGAGAAGTTTGCTACTACAAGTTTGAAAATGTTTAGATCATTTGGAATTGTACAACATATAGAAAAAAAATAGTAAGTAGAAAAAAGTAGAGAATGATTCAAAATACTAAATTATTAACAGTTTATTTATGGAAATGAAAAATACCAATACCAATGGTGGTAATACTTCAAAATTTATTTTAGATTAGACAATCAAAAATTGCCTACAAACTAAAACTCCTCATAACTTTCATCTCATTAATCAAAATGGAATGATTTAAAGCTTTCCGTATATATATATTCGGAAAACGAATTTAATATATTTATTACTAAAAAAAGTGTTTCTTTAAGAATTTTTTTGAGCTGCCCAGGTTGCCCACTATTCAAAGAAAACTACATAATTACCATACAATAACTTTTTGACCATATAGTCAAAAATTACGAAAATTGTTGGGCCTTAAAGCTATTCCTAGGGCACATGTAAAAATTTCAAAGATTTCAAAGATTATCTCAATTGTAAGGTAAGTGTATCTAGCTACTTGCATCAGAATAAGCAATTGAGCATTATCCTTGAAATCAAATTGCCTGATTTTTTATTGGGTCCTGTTAGAGGTCAAAATAATATTCTACATCTTCTTCTTTCTTGTATTTTGTGGACACCATATGAGTGAAATACAAAGTTTTAAGCTGGCGAAAATAAGTGTATCCAAAAATGACCCTCATATTAGTTTCTCATGAAAAGAAGTTGTTGATATTTCAGGCAAGAATTCATAGGGTTTGGTTTTGGAAAAAGGTCACAATAATAAGATGCCCTTTCCTTAATTCAAGGGCTTCTTTGTGCAATCTTGCAATGGGCAGTTCATTATCAGGAGCTGTTTACTAAATCTTGACCTGCACATCGAAAGGTAGAATTCAGCTTAAATAAAATTTAGCTTGTAAGCTACTCACAGCAGGAACCAGGGGTATTTTCTTGAGCGATGTTTTTCCTAAAAATGATAACTTTCTTTTTTCAGGAAATATTTTGGCAAGATATTCTTGTTTTTGTAGTGGATGGAATCACAAAATACTACCAAATCTTGGGACAATATCACTCTCTTTTGGATGAGTGTACACTTTTTTGGATGAATGTACACTCTCTTGGATGAATAAATAAAATTTCATCCATATATGATAGGTTCCATCCATTTCTACGGATGTAAATAGCTTCCTCCCTACAATGAAGATCACTTTCTACATTGCCTATAAGAAATGGAAAAAGAAACCATAGTGAGAACTCTAGAACTAAGATGGGCCCCTTTAAACCCATCACATAAATTCTGAGAAGTTTTGATTTTTGGCAAGTGCAAATACATAAAAATAAAAAATAACTTAAAAAAAAAAATAATAATTAATTAATTAATTTTTTTAAACATCAATTTGATGTGGTGATAACATGTCACTACTAGTGCCACATCAACTTTAAATACAAAATATAAAAAATAACTTATTTTTTGTATAATTGCATCACTGCCTTCCAAAACTTGCAGCCCCTGTAAGGCCTAAATTTTTTCATGATGTTCACTTTTTGCTACTATGCGTAGTTAGCTACTGAGGTAGACAAACCTATTACCACCCGATTTGGAACCTTGATATTTTAAGGCCAATTTCCAGGAGTGGCACATATTTTTCAAAGGTGTGCTTGTTTCACAGATCAAACCCAAGTGGAATTATAATTTTTTGTTTAAAATTATGATTTTTGTGAATTTTTGAAGTGGTCAACCGTGAAATTACAAAACCGCCCATAGAATGGAGTCATAAACACCCTTTAAACAACCCATAACCGCCTTTTGATGTATCTAATGGCATCTAAGTTCCCACCAACTAAGGATTGACATGAAAACCATTTTGGCATTAATTTACTGAAATTGTTAGAATCTTGAAGGGATTTGCATATTTTTGGGGTAGATTTGGATGAAGTAATGGATGGAATTGAAGCCAAAACTAGCTTACAAAATTAGGCAGTGGAGAGAATTGGACTAGTCTACCTTATTATTAAACCGGTCAAATTTTCATATTTTCTTATTGGCAAACGAAAGGAGGTTCCAACACACTATATAATGCAACATTTGGATATTGTATGCAAAAGCTATGAAGCTTCGATGTTTTCTAAAGGGTTCCAGAAATAGATACCTCTACATAGGTACATATTGATTTTAGAGATGTACCCAGAGTGATGATGGCACATTGGGAGGTACCCACTTGAAAAACGGAACCTGTGACCATATAATCTTGTCTTGATTTCTTTTTGTTTCTTCTCTTTTGCAACCAAGTTTGAGTGAGAATTATTTTGTTTTGTCTTTTAGAGATGAAATCACATGTTTTCTAAAGGTCATCAAATTTACACATTTATTGGTGATGATTTCAAATTATCATGATTTTTTGAAGAAAGAGTGAAGAGAATTTATATCTAATTTAAAATTAGAATATTTTTTTGACAAGCATATATTATAGTGAATCTATGTCATATAAATAGCAAATCAATAGAACATGGTGATAGATCCAATGTTGAATTTGCAATAAAATGTTCAATTTTAGGAATTTTTGAAAATTTCAAGTTGGAATAAAAACTAGACTTAATAAGCTTCATTTCATTAGGTGGGTTGGAATTTCCAAAAAATAATTGACGTGGCTCAAATTTTAGATCAAGAGCAAGGAGGTAGGATTTGCCACCAAGGGATTTCATTCTATCTCTTTAATTTGAGTGGATAGTGATAAAATGTTACACGTGTCTACCACTGAATAGGGTGTATTTTCATTATCCCCTAGATTTGTCAATTTTCTCTATATATGTAAAATTACAATTGGTACAAGATTAACAACCATATCCAATAACTTGTGTGTATAAATGTATGTTGTACTGTATCAATATTCCATATTTGACATCCATATTTTGTATAACTTTATTAAGATCATGTATCCCATACTTATAGCTATCTCAATATGTCTTACAACATTCCATAAGGTAGAACTACCTATCCCCCCCCGGATTTGCAATCTGAATATCTTGGGGCTAATTTCAATAGTGGTACATATTTTTCAGAGGTGTGTGCTTGTTTCAGGAATCAAACCCAAGTGGAATTATAATTCTTCGATTAAAACTGTAATTTCTATAAATTTTTGAAGTAATTGGACTGAAATTACAAAACCATCAGTAGTCTACAGTAATAAACGTTCCCTAATGAACCCATAACCGCCCAAGTCAAGTACAAAATACTAACCATTAATGAAGTGACACATTATCCCTTGTTGTCATAAAAAATCAGATTTTATCATAGAACGCTTTAATTTCTGTTATAAGACAAATGAATTTGGATGTTTTATGGATAGATTTGGATGTTTTATGGACAAAATTAGGTGACGGAATTGGGCTGGTCAACTCACTAAGTTGAAAAATTAACGGTAATGGGCTAGTTTACCTTATATCATATCCATATGTACATGTATATTTCATACGTCATATCCATATCAAAGTTGTTGTTTTAGTTTTTTTGGGTGGGTGGGTGGGTGGGTGGGCGGGTGGGTGAATCAGGTGTTTTATTTTATTTTAATTCAGTAGTTGGGGGGCAAGGCAGGGAGCCTAGGGACATCCCCTGCCCCTCCTCCACCATCGTCATAAAACTTGTTTGAATCCCCATTCCCCATGTTCTGGCTGTTGACATTTTGCCCCCATGAACAGCAACCATTACTCAGTAGATAGATAGCAATGGTTTTTTATTTTATTTTATTTATTTATTAACCCCTAACTGCCCAAGGCACCAGATTCTGGTGTTTTGAAAACTTTGAAGTTAAGCAAAACCAAACCAAATTGCTATTTTTAGTAGTTTACATTTTTGGAGAACTCTTTTTGAAGTCTAGTTTTAGGATCAAAAAGTCGATCTTAAAATGAAGGATTAATATGATTTTTCTATTCAAGATTTTGTGGAAGGATACCCATTGCAATCTTGACTTCCCGTAGTGTTGAGGGCTCTTGGAAATGAGCCTCAAATACACTAGATCTTGGAGAAAAAATCCCATTAAAAATTCATTAAAAAGAATTGCAGAATAGATTTTGAAAAATCATAAATTGATTGGGGTTGTGCATACTAGGCCCTATAACCTCATATTTTTCAGTGACCAAGTTTTTAGAGTTGACATGCAAAATGAGAATTGAAATTTTTTCATAGTTTTAACACCTCCATGATCAAACCTTATAATCTTTCAATCTGTAAGTAACATTGATATGTTTTCTTTTCCTATGTGATCTCTAACATGTCTAGTTTGAATTTGTACGGTTACAATTCAAAAGAAATTGGTACAACTTATGAAAATTTTGACTTTTTGTAGAATTTAGAGAAAATTGGTCCCCATTACAATCTTATTCTAATGCGTAGTTGAGGAAAATCAACCCGGCCTCTGTGTGTAAAGGGGCCCTTCAAAATTGATCCAAGCTGGTATCAATTAAGTTATGATACTTGCGGTGGGCGAGGGGTTAATAAGAGCCCTTGTCAGACATGGAACAAGACCAAGGACCGACCGTCAGTCCATGTAGAAACTAAAGTACTGGAACTATCATAAACATGGTAGCAGTGAGTGTGGGTGTCAGTTGGACTCATATTAACTCGTATCACTATTTAGCCAATTCATGGAACCTTGGAAACTTCGGCCTCTGTTCAAAATTTCATCGGTGAGGCTCGCAGGTTTCCAGCTGTGGTGGGTTTTGAAATTAATTGTGTCCCCCAGGGGGTAGGAGTGACAGCGGGTCCCGCACATGTGCAGAGTGGAGGACATGGGGTTAGTGGAATGGGTGGGTTGGGTGGGTTGGGTGGGTTGGGGGGGGACATGAGGACATGGGGTCGGGGGAGTAACGGTGCTTTTAACTCTTAAATTTTCTTGTGGAATTGCCATATTGACCTCATATGGAATATGATTGTACTCAGAATTTGCAATTGAAATGAATTGGGGTCTTTAAATGAATGTGTCACAATGATTGTCAAAAGAATTTGGTGGTATTTATGAAAGGGGTCAGCTCCGTGGATGGAGCTATGGCTGACCTATGGTATAATTGAAGAGAGTCTTGAAATAATCATGTCTTCAAAAAATAAATAATAAGTGGCTGACAGTTTGTAATTTTCCCCCCTTGCAATGAAATTCGTTTCGTTTGTGTCAAAAAATAAAAAATAAAAAAATAAAAAATAATAATGTCCTTTAGATTAGGTACATAACTAACTTACACCGAATTCATTGCTGGAACTGTTCACAATTGGACATTGGGAAAATCTTTCAGGATGACGGAGCACATGTACAGTACAGTATTGAATTGAGAATATGGTACTAGGTTAGCAGGTTTGGCACTTTGGTGCCAAATATTTAATTAACCCTGGAGCGCTTAGACGTCCATTTTTTGGTCGATGTACAGACTGAAATTTAGTTTTCTTTCTTATTACAGTTTGGATGAAAGTCATCTTATTTGTGGTGATACTTCATCAAGTTTTTGTCCTCTCTAATGGTTGGATTTGGTGTTACTAGAATTCATATTTTTCTAAAATTATAAATGTGAAAGTTTATCAAGCCAAAAATTGCATTGATTTTAGTTCAAAAATGGGTTTGCAAAACTGAGGTCATAGACTTTAAGAACATAAAAATTTCAAAAAATCACCATATGAAGAGAACCTCATTTGGAATCCATTCCAACAAGTTTTACTCAAAAAATGATAATAGTTTGCTTGTAATTGAATTTAGAAGATTTCAAAATTTATAAAAAAATATTGATGGTAGCATAGGTGAATCTAACCGCACAGATGGAATCTAAAATTCATAATCTACAACTTTTATTTGTATATCAAGTCCAAAATATTCTTCCAAATAGTACTTTATAATGACTTTTCCCAAGTAGCCAATTCTGGAGATGGATCCAAACGTTCTAGGGTTAAAGTCCCAAATAAGGTTTGGCACTTTCAAATATAATTTTCAGAAATTTAGTACTTAAATAAAAATAATAATGATAATATTCGGCAACTAAACTATAATAACTTCATTCTACACGAATATATTATTTTAGGATCCATCTATTTAAGACTAAAGGTCTGTTCTTGTTTGGTGTTGAAGAGTGTTGTTGTCTTTGTAATGGTCACTTTTCTTTGAAAGAAAAAAAAATAGTGTTATTATTGAGGGTCTTAAGAACAAATTTAAACCTACTTTTGGATTGGATTCACATTGCAAACATCACCCCTAACACTAAGTGGAAACATACCCTTACTCTTCTTGTGCATGAGCCTCGTACATTGCTTCAGAAGACATGTGAAGTTTATATAAAGATTAGAAGCTAGGAGGTTTATACAAATGGGGTGGTAGGAGGTAAAACATCCCATGTGTGACATATAAGATTATTATGAGTTCAAACTGCTCATAGTCAAGTCAAAAGTAGAAATTGTATTTAAAGTAGAATTTCAAAACTCATTTAGGCAATGTAGAGTTATTTATTCTTTCTAACTTTGAACTAAACTAATGTGGAAAATCAAGTTTAAGTTCATCTTCAAATATCCATTTGGGTTTTTGAGCCTCCAATAAAAAGTTATGGACAAAGTTCAAAGAGGGATTGGAAGGAACATTTTCTTTGAAATTTTCAAACATCCTCTCTAAATTTTATCTGTAACTATTCTCTTGGAGGTTCAAAATCAAAAATGGGTTTTTGAAGATGAAAGTTAGCATGATTAAACAATTTTTTTTAGTACCAAGTTTTTTGAAAAAAAACTATTCTACTATGACAAAATGAGGTTTTAATGAGGTTTAAATACAATTCCTACATTTTGACAATGAGTGGTCAAGCCGTTGTCTTCAAATTATCCCATACCCTTTGAGGATTCGTGATGGACAATGGAATTCATAATAAAAAAGATCTCTCCACCCATCATTCTCTCTAAGGTAAATTAGCCCATGACAAGCAAACCTCCCATTGCAAATACTTAGAAAACCATACATTATAATTGATGTAAGAAAACCATACATTATAGTTTTACATCAATGGATGGCAGATTTTGCTAATAAATGATTAGTACTTCATTAGGTTAGTTAGTGGCCAAAATGAGTGCAGTCGGAGATGGTGATGGAGTTATTAGTGATTGCATTAGGAAATCCTACCTTTTAGTATAAATAAATTACAAGAACTAATTTTTTTATTCCTTTGTCATGGCATAGTTAGAAAATATTGTGACCATATTAGGAAATATAAAGTAAACTTACCTATATTAGGTAGACTAAGTGGTTTTTCCTATTGCCATTAGCAAAACCTTTTTTTCTTTCAAACAGATGTAAGAAATGAAAGAAACAACTAGAATTTGTTTTTTGGACAAAATATAAATTTTTGAAGTATGCTCTATGATTGGTCCGAAAGAGTTTGTAGACTTCTCCAAATCAGCTGAAAAGTGTTTCCATGATGGTCATCTTGCCACCTATAGCAATCAGAACATATTCTAACATGGCTACAAGATTTTCTAACATGGATATGACATGAAGGAATAAAAAATAACTTTTTATTACAAGTTTAAAGTAGAAAGGTGTAAATGTCCTATGATAGTCACTAATAACTCCATGACCATATCTCAAGGCATTGATTATGGCCACATATTAGCCTAATGCAATCCTAGTCTCATTTATTAGAAAAAAAATGCCATGAGTTGAAGTAAGACTCTAATGCATCGTTTTCTAGCTAGGTGACTGTATTAGGCAATTTGCTTGTCATAGGCTGGTTTATCTTTAGTGACTACTTTAGATGGTAAGTTGACCATTATGGTACACTTTTGGGTGGTTTGGGGGTAGTCTAAAGATTATTTTGGGCTAATTAATTAATACACTTCAAAAATTCATAACAAATTTATACTTTTTCAAAAAAGAAAAATTCCTATTGTTCTCTCCATTGCCCATGTTTGTCTTTATATGGAAAAGAAATTAATTTTTTCAAAAATTTCAACAAGGCAAACTAGCCATTTTGCTTGTCATAATTTGGTTTACATTAAATGTCAATGAAATAATTCCTTCATTTTGCCATCAAATAGATTAGTATTTGACTCGATGGATTTTTAATGATTTTTTTGGATTTTTGGCAAAGCATCTATATATTTATTTGTACATTCAGCTATAAGTCCCAAAATTAGCAAAATAAACTAGCAATATTGTAATTTTATTCATTTAAGTTGAACATGCTAGTACAATAAACACAACTTTAATCCTAAAGAAATCAAGGATGTAGGATTTCAAAATTGGAAATTTCAAATGATTATATTGTGAAAAAAACATTTTCAAGGAGGGCCAAATTTACTTATATTGGAATTGATAATTAACACTTAAAGTCCTAGAGTTCCTTAAGGGTACTATTGTAGGTTTGAGTAGGTACCTATGATCTCAATTTTTGACAAGATTTTTTGAAACTTTTTTTCAAGATTAGAAAACTAATCAACTTTGGGGGATTGTAAATTTTATCTCAATCGATGTCTAAAAGCAATAGTTACACCTTGATGAGCCTAAAAAATATAGAAGGGTAGGGAGCAAAACAAATTGAAATAATTTTTATAGATTATATTTTTGTCTATGTGAAAAGTTTTTATTCATTCCATTTAGATAAGTAATGTGATAGTTATGAAACTTCTTGTTTTGTAGGCAATCTTAAGAAGTTTTTGAGAAAAAAAAATGTATTAGATCTATTTTTTAACTCAACTTTAACAATTTAAAAAGAATGCACATGGTTTAGTGTGTTTTCTAGAACAATCTCACTATTAGGATTAGTTTGTTTCAATTCCATCTTAGAGCTATCAACGATTTAGTTTTTCCTTCTATCTTGTAATTGCCTTGACTTAATAATTTTTTAAAGAATGAAAATCACAAGAAGGGGTTTGGGAATTTTTTCTCCAAACTCTAAACTCAATTCTTCTACATAATTTTTCCAATTCACAATCTATAGGACACAAATTTCAAGCTAAGAGGCTTCAAAGTCTTATAATCTAGCTAGGCTAACTCAAAAATGGAAAAAATTATTTTCATCACTTTAAACATTTAAGGTAGCAACACCCATAACTATTAATTTAAGGATTTAGGACATGATGTCTATTAATAGACATGCAATAAATTATTGGACCCTACTAGCAAAAAAAAAAAGAATTCCAATGTACTTTCAAAAAGAAATTCTAATGCACTTTTTGGACACTGTGAGTATAAGTTGTGAATTCTTAAAGAGCCCACTACATATGCATCTAATACCAACATTGAGATCTGATATTCAAATATAGTACATCCTTGTAAACACATCTATTTACTTTGTAAGATTTTACAAGTGGCGGTTATGGATACAATAACACTTATGGGTGTTGCTACCTTGTACTTTGTAATTGATAGGGTCAACATTTATGAAATTTCTTCCACACATTCTTATACCAGCCTAGTGCAAGATCCTATGGAAATGCAAAACAAACAAATGTTTAAATTTTTTATTGTTTGCATTGAAAATGGCCCTGGGACTTTAGGAGTTAAAGAATATTGAATGCTTTATTAGATTTTTTTAATTAAGAAAACAAGTCTTATTAACTTCTAAAGTTATTGGATTTTCTCAAGATTTTATGATTTTCAAAGATTCATTATAAAGTAGACCTTAATAGATAAATTGAATGATAAAATTTGAATAAAATTTGTCTATTATTAACCATAGATTACATCTAAACAATTAAATATGTCCAAATTATCATCAATAATTTTATAAGATACAAATGAACAAAAAGTAGTGAATATTTAAATATTTTATTGTATACAAAGTTTTGACATTTTTTAAATGATTTCTGTAGCGAAATCAAATGTAAAATTCTCCTTGTGATAAATTTTTGAAATTTAATTTTCAATTATGCAACAAAAACTCTCCCTAATAATACTTTTAAAGCAAGAAGGTCATGGAATATTTTAATTCATAAATTCATAGAATATTTATTCAAATGAAATTTCAAAATTTTGTATGGTAAAAATGTTGGATAATTAGCATGCTTTAAAAAAAATATTTGAATGGGTGAAATAAAGACTCTAAGTGGATGAAATCATTTTGTCCACCCATCATTCCCTTTGAGGACATTCAAACCTTAAGGGAATAAAATAACTCACTCAAAAGTGTTAAAAAAATGAGGCAATTTGGTCCTCCATGAATGAATCATGTAATGTTAGAGAGGACCAAAAATGTCATGTGAATGGTTTTCAAGGTTGAGGGGTATAGAAACAAAGAACGCACCTACTTATTCATCTAGTATTTGGATTATTTTTGTGTTGACTACCTCAATGATTGGTCTTGTCGTTTGAAGTTACCCCTTAATGACCCTAATGTTGAGGTCATTGCCCACCCTATAGCAATGTCTATGGATCACACTATTTTTCATTTAAAAATTTGTATTCTTTTGTCTCACTAAACTATTGCATACTTTTTTTTGAACATATTGAAACTAAAGGTCAATTCAAATTTCAAAACCATAAAGATGTTTTATAACAATCAATTTTGAAGAATAATTTGATATTCAACAACATTCAAATTCAAGTTTATAAACTACTATTTATTAATCATCTCCACATATTTGGATCTACTATTGCACTATTTTTTGATAAATTTTGAAACCAAAAATTCAATATTCCTTCTAAAATTGATTTTGACTTAAATACCAATGTTTTTCCAAATCAGTTAATGCTATGAGATATAAACATATGAAATTTTAACTATTCTATAGTGGTATTTCTAAAATTTTATGTTAATTTTAGTGTTGACTCTATGGTCAAAATTGGTTTATTGGGTTTTGGTTTGTGCCCTTTCGGTTTTATGTATTGTTAAATGTTAAATCCACTTAGTGATCATGGATTCCATTTCAATCACAACTAAAATAATAATAGAATGAAGTCATGACAAAAATAATTACATTTTAAAGTCCCATAACTAAATTGAAGTCTTCATAAGTGCCTTTTCAATTGCTCAACGGAGTTGAAAAGTTTTGAAGAAAATCAATGAGAACCTTTCTAGGTTCAACTGTTCAATTAATTTCTAAAATAAGATTTGGAATTTTAGGAATTAAAAAACAATCAAAGAATTGAAAGGTTCTTGGGACAACAAATGGGACTTACAAAAATGAGTAGAATAAAAACCATGGGGTTGGATCCGCAAGAGAACCAATAGAAATCTTTGGGATTCAATTAATTTCCAAAACAACGTCCACCAAACACCTTTAGGTTGGAATTGGTTTAGCCAATATTTCCAATGGTGAAAAGCAACAACTTTTCAAAAACGACCAATGAAGGAGTTGAATTTTCTTTGAGGCAATCAATGGGACTTATAGAAATGATGGATTATAATTTCAAAAAAATATGTTTTAAGTAAAAATACATGTAAGTAGTTGTAAAATATTAATAAAAAATTGATTTTCAATAAAAATCTAATTAAAATTCATATACAAATCTTAATCAATCATTCCTTAGGGGCTCCAATATTCATGTAAAAATGACCATCGTCAAAGTTGTTGAAAACAAAAGTAGAAACTTTTAGGGTGTCAATGGTGGTGTGGAGAATAGCTTACGTGCAATTATTTATCAAAGTCTATATTGAAGGGATACTTGTTGAATTGTAAGAATCGTGGTAAGAATCCAAAATTGAGAAAATTGATATTAACACTCTTTTAACTATAGACTGTTTGGAAAGATGAGATCTATATTTGTCTACAATACAAATGTTAGAAAATTTTATAGAAGAATCTTTTTTTAAAATACATGTATGAAAACAACAAGTTTATGTACCCAAAGAACATATTAAATTCATTTATCATCAAAATGCAATGTTGAGAGTGATACAAAGGGGCTAATAATCAACTACCAATATGTAGAATTTGGGTATGATTGAGTTCATTGTTACAAAATTCAACATGTTGCAAAGTTTACTTATAAAAAAAATTCCCCCAAATGTATACCTTTTGATTTCAAGAGTCGCTTGGTTCAATTTTATTTACACGCATAATCTACATTTCAAGAAATTCATAGCTTATTCATACAATGTCCCAAAAATTCATGATAAATGAATCTAGAATTTCCTTATAATCACCAAACATCACTAAACAAAAGTAATTTTTTTTAATAATATAAACCATGATCATATAATTATGCTATTAGGTGTAGTTATATTACATTGTTCCAACATTCAATATCGTAAATGAAAAGAAAGATTGACACATCTCTATAGGATATTCATTTGCTTTCCAAAGTAAAGTTGGGTAGGTGGTTTGGTAGGGTGATTGCAAGAAATAACTGTTGATTTTATTGCATTTAGAGATAATATTAGAAACGCTATAAAATTTTGGAAAAATATGTTAAACAATATACGTAAATATGAAAAATTAGTAAATCCCTAAAGAATAAGATGTTTTCCAAAGTTCAAGTCAGGAAAATAGATTCTTTCAAAGTTATGCATTAAAAAGTAATTAAATGAAAATCTCAACAAAATACATATTTTGATTAGCTAGTATATTTAGAAGATTGCAAAATAATTTAAAACATTGAAGAAAGTTGGATGTTTTTTTTAAATTGAAAAGAGCTCGGAAAAGAGCTTCTACTCAACTAATTAGATTGTATATATATTTTCAACAACAATACTAAGAAAGGTCACTTTGAGTACATTTGCAAGACAAATATTTTGTTATTTTTGAAAACTTCTTTTGAATAATCAATGTAACCCTAGAAGATGACCTTAAATCCCAATTTTCAAATATGAGTTTTTTTTTCAAGTTAGAAATCGTATGAAAGAAAAACCCAAGATTGACAAATGTGATGTTTGATTGGGAGCTATTAATTTATACATAATAAATCATTTTGAAAATTGTACAACATTTTCTTGCAATTGCTCAAATAATAAGAATATAAATAATTTGAAATATTCCTTTCATTTCTCTACAAAAAAAAATCTTTCTTTCTAAGAAGAAGATTTTTTCATCTATTTTCACAATTACTAGTGTGCCTTGTACTATTGTCACAGTTAAAAAAAAAAAAATTCTAATTTTTTTACTCAAAATTCTATAAGTTTCACACCATAGGTCCAAACAAAGCCTGTGCATCCCTTCCTGCCAAGGGCTTTCTAACAATACCAAGCACGCAACCGGGAGACACATGGTCGAAGAGATCTCACCATATCAAACAAAACAAAACAAAACGCCTATCTTTAGTTAATGGATAGATTTCCCACCGAACCTACCCTCTAGCTTCGGCCCACACCTGCGCGCGTGCGGAGAAGGCTCAGTCTGCCTCTGCCTCGGTGCCCACAGACATTTTCTCAACCTGGCGGAGAATCAGAAAGATGTAATCATCCCGGAAAGATGCACAGGTGAAGCTACTTTTCTCAACTTGGTGGAGAATCAGAAAGATGCAATCATTGTGGAAAGACGGGACCCCACATAACCAAGGTAGGCACCGAAATTATATTCCGATTATTGGACGAATAGGGACATTCTTTGTTTCTACAATGGAAGTCATTCATTAGTCCTTTTAGGTCCGCAATGTTCTTAAAAGGTTAACCTCGAAATGGGTTGGTCACCGTGGAGAGCAATGTACATTTTCAAAGGAAAATTAGAATGCCAAAAGGTCTACAATGTTCTTATAGATTAACTCTAGATGAGTTGGTCATTGGTAAGAGCAATTCGTGTTTTCTAGGAAAAATCAGAATGCCAAAAGGTCTACAATGTTCTTATAGATTAACCCTAGACAATTGGTTAAGAACAATCCGTACTTCCCACAACTTGTGCGTTGTTGAAAAATGTCGCCTTCTTGATCTAATTTGAGCTCGTTCTCTTGCTGCGACTTGTGTATTGGTAGAATAGTGGATGATATTGTGGAT
This sequence comes from Rhytidiadelphus loreus, assembly GCA_947034895.1. Classification (NCBI taxonomy): domain Eukaryota; kingdom Viridiplantae; phylum Streptophyta; class Bryopsida; order Hypnales; family Hylocomiaceae; genus Rhytidiadelphus; species Rhytidiadelphus loreus. The sequence goes on from OX344761.1 coordinate 34,186,736, forward strand.
GATGAAGAGATAAATACGGTAGTCTTTAGTGTTCTGGCATGGCTCGCAGATTATGCTATTCTTAGCGGTGTATTGTAGCTGGTGTTTGTGAGCTAAGGTGGATGACACAAAAGGGGTTGAAATACCCTTGCAACAATCTAAAAAGTGAGGTGACTAATACCACTATAAACATCATATTCATTAAAATGAGAGTTTTCCAATGAAAAAGGAGTTCTACAAGCACTATAAACTAATAACACATGAAAAATTTCATGCCCACAACCACAAGAAAGGAACACATTGACATACAAACATGTATACAAATGCAGAATTTTACAATGCCACAACATGATTTGTAATAATTTACAGTATGCATTGAATGGTTTAGATGCGTCCAACACAATCATTGAACATTCATTTGAGTTATACACATAGTACATCTATATACTATTGTCATCAAAGTACATACATTTAGTCTCTACATAGAGATATAAGAGTTTGTAGAAGCACTAGAAATTAAAAATTGTTGCAATGCTGATAGAGAATTACATGATGTTTGAAGCTATTCTAGAGACATCACTTCCATTGCAAGTAGATGATTTGGGAAGTAGATACAACACCCAAAGAATGATGACAACAAGATTTTAGAACCACCAAATTCCAAGCAGAGACAAACTGAGGGAAGGAAAATACACGAACATCGTAGGATCCAACTCCCCAACAAGCATTGGCAAGTATTCTCGCATACCGCACCTTGAGAAGCACGATGTAAGAGTGTACTTGCCAACGAGAATGTGAAAGTTGGCTCTTACAATGTTTGCATATTTTCATTCTTTGAGTTCAACTCTACCATGGAATAAGGCGGTTCCCAGACCTCCCGGTGAGCTTCATTATATGGATACCTTATTTACTTCTTTCCAAGCTCTTCCTTACAATGGTGCGGATGTCTCCAGCATAGCTTCAAAGAACATATGGTCAATTTCGTTGAAATGGTGGTATTCCGCATGCCATTTTAATGGAATATCTTCTACAAATGGAGAATAAGTGTGCCACGATAGGGTCAAACATGTGCCAATTTTATGCCTAGCACATTCAAATCACTCCTAGTTCATGCATTTCCACTCCCCTTGGACAATCTTTCCATTGTTTTCATTCTTTTAGTGGTTTCATTTTGTGCCATTTTAATGGAATACCGCCATTTTAATGAAATTGACCATACATGTACTTTGCTATGAACATTGCAACAATTCATGATTCTCATTCTCTACACTCTATTTATGACTATGTCCTATTCAATAGCCGAGTATTAAGAACTTACTCCCATATTCTCTAATATTTCCAAAACAAAGATTATTATGACATATGATCACACTGTACTTAGCATGATGGGAGCCTAACCACGATGCTAACTCTACATACGAGTGCAACCTACTCTTCAACATCTCCATTGCCTTGAATAACTCTGGCCCTTGACTATATCCGCTACTACTTGCGGGTCTTTGGCTGGCAATTGTCTCTTCAAGGACCTTCACTCCCAAGAGTCCTACGGACGGTGACTTGAATAAAGGTGAGGTTGCTTGACTTGTGTTTTGCATTGACAGTTGGCCACCCTTGATGAATTGCATCGAGGTCAAGGAACAAGTATGCCCTTAGATGCCGAAGGCGGCTCTTCCAAATTGGCATTTGCACGTGGCAATTCTTGAGCACCATTGGTGCCAATAACAATGGAATTCAGGATTGTGCCCTGCCAAAACAAATAGAATAAGAAATTTGCAATCCATATTAATTGATTGATGTTATTTGAAAAACAAGTTGGATTGTTGGAACAAAGAATGAGAATTCCTGTACCTCAAGGATGGCCATTACACCCATTTGTCCATTGTAGAGCTTCCTTTCTATCTTGGGATTCATTCGAAGGCAATCCTCGGGGGAGGTCAACCAAGTACATTTTTTGAGTGGAGAAGGAGAGCACACAAGGTTTTGCACTTCCTTCCATTTGGTGGACTGTCGACTACCCTATCATCCATAGCCATCGATCATGAAGAAATCCATTGTGGACTGCGCAGTTTTAGCAGAATGCATGATGTGCCCTACCCCCCTTTGCAATATTTCATATTGTCTATAGTCTGAAAACAAATCGACGAAAACAGCACACTCACTGGCACATTTGATTTTAGGGACCAAATCAACACGGAGACCTTGGTGACAAACAATGCATCCAAGTTTAGATGGGTATGCATAGTCATTCATTTGTACTACACAATCGTGCACCCCTCCACTTCCCCACAAAAAATCTGTACATATTATGAAAAACATATAGTTACAAAGAATGAATAATAGCAAAACTAAAGTTAGATAAGGCTACATTTTGAAGCACCTAAAAATCCTCTTGCGGAAGAAGACACCAACGGAACATAATCTTTGGGTAATGGTTTGCTTTGTGTACCCAAAAATGTTGTCTCAATTACAATGTTAGTCCATTACACTGTGTCAAATGACTTCAACTTTTAAATATAATAAAGTATGGTTTCACAGAATGTATTTTTACTTGCCTACACTTGTAATGTATCAAGAAAAAAGAATTCATTACAATCAAAGAATTTAAAGAATTTTTAATGAATTTTTAGTTGAAAAAGTAAGTTTTGTCCCAACCACCTAAAATCCTCAAAAACAAACATTTGGAATATCAAATAATTTTATTTTAATATCATTTTTGGATGTGAATTACATTAAGTGGTTTGATACATAAAATAATTAATTTTATTAATAAAACTTAATAAATTGTGCACTATGATGCTTGCAAAATCCAAAATTCAACGATTTTTCTCACCTCTAAGAATAGATTAAAAAAAAATTCAATATTATTAAAAAAACTCATTAGGAATATACATCTTGATCTTATTGAAGTGCACAAATTTTTTATTTTTATTTTAGAGTCTTCTTACTTCATCAAAATGAACAAAATAGACAAATTTTGGAGGTTTAAAACAAAAATAACCTACTTAGTATGTCCAGAAAGTGATACCCAAAGCAAACCATTATCCCTCTTCTAGTTTAGGCTCCTTGCACTTCGTTCTCCCAGATCTCTTAGGAGATACGTAACGTTCATCATTGGTCTCATTCCACTCATTGAGAAGGAAATTGGAGACCTCAAGTGCCCTCATGAGGTCCTTGTATTTGGTTTGGTCCGGCTCCTCAACGAGGTAGAAGCCCCCTATATTATTGTTCCTCACAAAGGGGAACAATTTCCAAGGCCTCTCCTCATGCATTCTCTGAATCCAAGGCAAAAGATGATCTATGAGGATCCCATCCCTCGCTCCATATCCCTCAAATGACCATGAGTCGAAGAGTACCACATTTGAGGATTGTTGACAAAGTGCATCTCCGGCCTATGGTAGACTATAATGGTGTTGTCCTTCGTGAAAATGGAATTCTTCAAGGTGTATAATTTTGCAATGGTTTCAAGAAGAAGTCCTTGCCCATTCCTCTCATCATGCAGTTCCTTAGTTCCCCATATCTACCTTCACACTTGAAAACGTTGCATTATTGATGTCCTAAGACATACAACGGGGGTTCTGAGCCATAGAACATGTACGTGGAAAGGCTTTGAGTGTACAACCTACTCATAGAGCTCCATACCAAGACGTTTGTGATGGAGGTTTACTCCCAGAGGAACTTCTTCCAGAGGGGTCGGAGCGTGACCATGTTCATCTCTATAGTGATGATTTCTAGATTAGGGACGACCTCATCAAGAAGCTCAGTGAATTTCTTGTATATTAGGTGATACCTCAAATCCTCACATGCGTAGAAGTTCATTCAGATCCAAGATGACATTAAGCCATTTTTTTACCTTGGATGTGAATGGGGGAAGAACTTGGTCTTCCACCTCACCTACATGAATCTTTTCTTCACTACTACCCTATTCAGGAATGAATAGAGACAATGTGCAGAGAGATAAATCCATGCACTACCGACTACATTCTTAAGACTTCAAGTTGGATTGATGCTAAAGACTACCAATAACTACCATGCATCAATAGAAGAACTAAAAATTACATGATTAGGACAGAGCACTCACTCAATCTGTCTCCAGATGGACGGGCAGTGAGATGATTTCATCCTCCAACATGTCTGACGGAGGAATCTTGAGTGGCACAATCACATCCTCAACAATATCACAAATGGTGAGCTCTTCAAATACAACCGGATCATCATCAATCTCCCTAGGCATATTGTTTGACGAAGGAATTTTCAATGGCTCGATTGTGTCCTCAGAAACGTCGTGAATGGCAAGCTCCTACAATGTAGCCGGAACATCATTGATCTCCCTCGGCATATTAGGTGAGCTTCGGAACATCATCTAAATCTACTAGGGACTCGTCATTTGGAGGTAGTGACTGTGTGCAAATTATTTGGGAACAAGACAGAGAAGCATCGGGAGGTTCGAGGGGTAGAGAGCCTACGACTGTGGCAATTTGTACACAAAAATTGATTTGTAAGAATTTTTTTTAATTACACTGTCACAAATTGAGAAATAATTTTACATAATATACAGAGCAATTGTCCTTATTTACCTACTTAGATCTAACTAAGCATCGCATATTATGGAATGGACAAGAAACTTTTAAGCAGGTTCAACTTGATACAAGTTGAACGAGAGTCAACATAGGTCACTTGGAACCACCTGGCAAGCCTTCTGACATTGGATTAGTGGACTGCTCTTAGTCTTCATGAGGCTCCTCTCCAAAAATCTCAACCTCACCACCCTGCATCTCAAGCGATGAGTCCAAAGTCGATGTTCCAGGACCTCTAGGTGTTTGAATTGGTGAGGTATACAGGGATTGCCTCACGCTCTTTACTAAGGCATGAGGGCGGCTGTTGAGGAGCAACGATTGTTGCAAGGAAGGAGAGGGAGAGAGCTTGGATAGGCCTTGTTGCAAATGCCTCAAGCATATTCTTCAGTGCATTTGATAGGAAGTCCTTTATTTTGGCCATGTCCACATCCCACTTGAGGTTGCTGGTCAAACATTCCTTGAAGAGTATTTTACGTAGACTCTCATAGTCCAGTCGATCGTCGTCCCTCAGGGATTTGTTCCTCCTCTTCTTTGCAGTGATGCGCTTGTTGGAAGTAGGAGTCACTTGAAGATGGTCCCCCATTGATGCATACAAGTTGCACATTTGGCTTGACTCTGGAGGGTCCAACAAATCCACAACATTCAGTGGAGTAGATTCTAGAAGGGCATTGATGGCGTCGACCCATTCATCTCCCTCTCCTCGGTCTTCAACGAGACTGGTAGTAGCCTCCTCCTCCCCCTCCCCCTCTTTGGATTCTTCTACCGGAGGTCGTGCCCTCTCCTTTCCTTTCCTAGAAGAGGATGCACCCCTCGCCAAAGTGGACGTTTTCCTCATCCTCTTCTCCGAATGCACATTCTCATCCACGAAGTAGTTGGAGTCCAGGAAGTCATCCTTGTCCAAGTTTTTGGACATGATTGCCAAGTCCTAAAACTTGTTGTGGTTCACTTCGTCCACAATGCCAAAGTGATCCATTCTAGACATCTTCACATTTGAGAGATGAGATGCAGTTATCTGGGAAGTTTAATTCAATTCAAGTTGACATAAACAAGGTCACTAGAAGCAGCCTATTATAGAGGTTTTGTTTCAATTCAAATCGACTACAATATGAATGATGGAATGTCCATCGCATTGGCATATCAACTCAAATCGATTTAAATAGAATAGAAGGATTGGAGACTGAAGAGAACTTATCTACACAACACAAACGAATTTTCCTCCAACTTACACCGAGAAGACAATGCCCCTTGTGTTGAAGAAGAAGTCTAGCACGCCAAGGTAGAACTCCATCCGAAGTTTGGTTGCGTATATCTTGTACTCCAGCTCGTTGTATAGGCCTGGATTTTGCCACTTGAGCTCCCTAGGCACCTCAAACTTCCTAGGGATTGATGTAGGTTTTATTTTGGCTCCTCTTTCACCAAAAAGATGAGGTGTACTAGAGCCTTAGCGTGGGAGAAGCTTCCGGTAAGGTCTTCCAATCGCTTGATAGGGATAGTGGGTATGTATTGGAAGTAGTGTATGGCATATGAAGCCCCAAACTTCCTACCTTGGATGTGTGCCCACAAGTCGTCATTGACATCCTGCTTACTACAAATCCACATCCACACTTGCAGATCCGTAATGCAAGGCTGAAAGGATCATCCAACTTCTTCAGCTTGTCTAAGAAATCGATGAAGTAAGGTGCGTTTGCTAGGGCGGTGTCTTTGTTGATGACTCCCGGGGTATTCCGGAAGTCCAGCACTACTAGGTTGATAGAGTTCTTCATGGAGTCATCCCAGACATGATTGCTCTATTCGCCCATCGCTTGTGCCTCATTATCATATGCCCTCAAAAATGCCCTTGCCTTTGACTTTTGATACTTGCCCTTGCTCCTCAGAAACACTTTGAAAAATTCTACAGTATAGGGAGAAATCTCTTGGCATAGTTTATTTTTGTTTGCAATCCTCTTCACTTGTGAAAAAAAATTCTCTCTCGGACCCATAAGGAGCACTTACTTGGTAGCCTTTGTAATATCATATTTTTTCTTGAAGTCCTTCTTACGGTAGTTCCCATTGAGGTCGAAGAAACCTAGGTTGTGCTTCTCTTGATAGAGGAACTTCTTCATAGTATGCTTTCTTTTTATGCGCTTGAGCCACTCCTTAGCACTGTAGCAATCCAAAATCTTCTTCATTGTCACCTTCAAGTGCGGGTGCGACCTATTTGGCGTTTGATTAAGAATATGCAACACCAATTCCAAGAGATTGACCTCAGAGGTATTTCCCAGCTACTTGAAGAATTTGTAGCTAATTACCTTGTCCTTCTCCTAATCCCAATTCTTCATATCCTTCAATGCCAACAAGGATTTGGGATTGATCAAAAGCCCCTACGTGACTACGTCTGGCCAGATATAACCTCCTTCCACAAATTGTGTACCTCATATGATGCAATGATTATTTTAATCTTGTTGTGGATGCTTCACTATAAGAAACCCATGTTTTTTGTGACGAGCCTTGATTTTTTTTGACAGATTTTTTTTTATGTCTAAGTTGACATTTAGTTGTTTTTATGTTTTTCATGACATCCAATTGATCTAATGAATATAATTAAAAACGTAAAAACAGCTAAATGTCAACTTAGACATCAAAAAAAATCCGTCAAAAAAAATCAGGGCTCGTTACAAAAAACATGGGTTTCTTATAGTGCTTATATGCACAATCTTCTTCTTACTTGTGGCTTGCTAGCTCTTCTTCACGTCAATCATAGAGAAGTGCAGTTTCATGGCATTATAAAACTCCTATAGCGTGAACATGAATTCAATAATCAAGTTCCAATATAATTCAACTCGCATTGATTTAAATCATAACAATCATGTCATTACAGAAGAAGATGAAATTAGGTTCTAGTCAAATTGACTTGAAGGTGCTTATCATCCACTTCTTAGCTGCGATGACATCCTTCATAGTCTTCAACCATGTGACAAGGACTTTTCCTAGCTCCGGTGGCTTCTTCAATGGAGGAAGCTTGTCGAGGCTGATCCAGATATTTCTTGCGTTGAGAATGTTGGTTGCCCAAGTTGGTTGGTAATTCTGGAAATGATTCACCCTGTTATAGTAGGTTGAAATTTTACAAATGATATGGGCATCTTTATTCTAGACTACAAAACACTCCCATTCCTTAAAGATCTCATATCTCGCCTCACACTCCAGAATGGTCTCCATTTTTTTTATTGCAGCAACGCTGTGCTGTCTATTCACCATCTAAAATTTCCTGGATGCAAAATCCTTGAAATCCCTTGGCCACTCTGTTAGGTTTTGCGGCATTGCACAGAGCATCATTTTCTTCTTGGGGTCAGACATTTCAAGATAAAACCAAAGAGCTGATTACACGCCCTTCTCCTTATGGCAACAAATGTTCAAGTTCTTAGATAGGGACTCCAGTTGGTTGACAGAGATGAGAAATGTCTGCTTGTCCTTGCCAATGTAAGAGTCCATGCACGATAACCAGTAGTTTTTGTAAATTCTCCTGGACTCCTAGAAATTGATCTCCTCTTTATTTCCTTGGACATACTTAGGGATATCAATCAAAGTTGAGGCCATGCGGTCCTTGTCTACTTCTTTTGTTGAGACCTCGACAACAAACTTTCTTACTTTCATCGACTTTTCCTACTCTGTAGAGGACTTTCGAGGGCCATGACTACTCTATCTCGTGGAGTCATTTTCCTCTTTGCCCAACTCTTCCCTGTCTCTGACGTCTCAACAACAAGAGACCCATGGCTTCCCCCTCCCCTATGGTATTTCCTTGCAATTGAAATAGGGGTTAGACTTTACTCCTTCTCCTTTCTTTTGTCCTTCTCATTTTCAAACCCCTTCAGGACGTTGTTTAGGTGGGACCAAAGGAACTTCTCATGAAGTGGTCTATCATCCTTGTTCATCCACCTCTTCTCTTCAATGTGGTTGATCAGATTTTTGTAGAGTCCTAGGAAATCTATATCCTCTAGGCTCTTGGCAATCATTTCCATCGAGAAAATTGCTTCCTTCAATGGAATTTAATATGAGAACACATAATTATTGGACATGTTGGGTTCCTTCGATTTGCAAGACACAATCATCATTCCATCTGGACCCATTTTAATTTCCGTGATGCTTTCGTACAATAACACTGGGAGGATTTTTGGGCAATTTTTCTATTTCATTGTGAAACTCAGGTGCCCAATCGTTGGTGTCAGAATGACACTCCATCATTCAACTTCACTTAGTTCCTTCCATGTCCAACAATCACCAAGTATAAGCTCGTCTCTATATTCCCTTGGGTTCTAATCTCCTTCGATGAGAAATCGTCAAAAGTGAACTTCACGAGTCATGTGCTCCTCCATATGTGCACAGTCGCACCACTGGGTTGGATTCAACTTGATTTGAGTTAAACAGATTTCCATATAAATAGTTGGTTTTGATTTAAGTCGATTCAACTTAAACTTGAAACATGTAGACTTACTTCTCATTGAGACTTATCGGATTCATTACAGACAAGCTAACAAGCTATTCTTGCATGGAGATAGACCAAACGCTACTAATTCCTAGAGGAACTCAAGTCGATACAAATTAAATTTTATTCTGATACAATCATCTAATTTGTTTAACCTTCGATACAACGTGTAATGTTTGTCTAGGTATTAGGATGTAACCTACACTTAATTTATCAGTTGAATACAAATGATTCCAAAACTAATAACTAAAATTGAGTTTACTTTTAGAGCTAGTTTTTCTAGTCCAAGAGCTAGGACATGTGATTCAACTCAAATTGAGTTGAATGAGGACTACAATTATTATTGTGGAATGGTTTGAGAGTCTATTTCATTATATGTTTTACATGATATTTAACTAAAATTGAATTAAGTGATTACCACTTTTTTGTACTTTGAGGATGTCATACTCTATTTAATTGGATCTTTTAGATGGAATTCAAGTTGATTCAACTTAAACAAGCTCTATTTGTCCGCATTAGTGGTGTAGTTACATTCTGTTTGTACATTCAGCTCGAGTTGTGTTAAACGAATACTACTTTTTTTCCTTCCTTGTTTAGTCTAGTCCCCAATGTTCTATGTTTTTATGAATCGGTTACAGGTAATTCAACTCAAGTCGACTTGAACAAGGAGGGTTCAAGTTAGATTACCTAGGTTTGAGTTAAATTTCCAAGATACTAGCTTTTTCTTTTCAAAAACCTTAACAGAAACTACCTGACTTTGAGTTGAATTGCCTTCAACTCAATTGGATTTCGTTCATAGGTGCAAACATGGGCTTCAATCATTTAAAACCTTGACATTATGGATTTTTGACATTTGCACACTCACACAAGCATAATGGAACGAAAAAATCTTGAGGAATTGAAGTGTTTGAAATCTGGCCCTCCTGGTGGCAAAACTAAAGTCTTAGAATTCCAACTGCTATCACAAGTACTGCACCACAATTACAATGCCCGATTGTGGGCACTTTATTCCCACCCTTAGAATAAAGTATACACAACTGGGTTCTAACTAATTTTATGATGATTTTCTAATGGGTGTCTAACCTATAAAGGGAATCTAATTGAGCCTTCCAAACAATTAATCTTTCTAATTCCTATCCTGATTGATTCACTTAATTTTTCTTGTTTAAAATAAAACAGGAGTTAGTGTGTACAACCAATTTTGACTACAATGGTCAAAACTAAGGTCTGCTAAATTGTTAATCAAGCAAAAAGTGAATTAGACTAAGTTGTAGGGCTTGATTTGCGCTTTCTAAAATGATAAAGAATTTTGAATTTGACCTAATTTCCTAATGGATAATGGCGGATGAAGTTTGACCCTAAATCTAACCTCTAAAACTTCATCCGTTAGGTGCAAACATTCTAACTATTGAAATTGAATGCGGATTTTTTGTTTATTTTCTATTTTTTGTGTTCTAGATAGGTTTGAAGTTTGACTTGATTTGGTTAACTCTAGTTGATCTTCATCCAAATTGATCCTACTTTTAGCTAAACTTCATTCTACTCTAATTCTTTCACTATTCATCCAACTTTTAAGTAAAATTAGTTCTGAAATCTTCAAAATATTCTCTCTAAGATTCTTCCTTTAACTTGTTTTTTTGTCTATTTTCTCATTCAATTAGTAAATTCTTAATCGTTTCTTACTATCTTGAATAAATTTGAGTTTTGCTTTTACTTTCACAATTAGTTGGTTTTATCTTTTAAAGTTTTATTCCTATTTTCTTAAGAGGTAAAAACTCTTCACTTTTGACCTTTTTAGTAAATTTTATTTATGAAGGAATTTTGAGCGTTGTCCAATTTACCAAAATTCATATGTAATTCTTTTCACCTTGACTTTCAAAATTACTTTCACTTTTACCTTTCAATTTCTATTTTGATTCTAGATTCTAAGATTCCCTAAAAGGTCATTTTGGTAACTTTATACTTTTTTTTATCTACTTTTACTACTACTATTCTCCTAAGGGTAAATTTTTGGTAATTTTCTTTAATGGTTGTGGAAAAATCTTCTAAACTACTGCAGTAATTTTCTAACTACTTTTGGACTTACTACTTGATTGGTTCAATTGACTATAACTTAATTATAATTTTCACTTGTGAGTCGAAATTCAAATTTTAATCCAATGTTTTTGGGTAAAAAGAAACAAAGAAATGGGTAATAAAAGATTCAGTTACTAACCTTTGTATTGGTGTCATCTTCATTAAACATTGCAACCAAATTCTTGACGGCGAGTTTCACTTCCATCTCTTATTCGTGTTGTAGGTTGTTGATTTTTCGTGAATTTTAGATGTATTTGGAGAAGTCCCAAGCTTCTTCTTTTCGGATGTTTTCTTTTCTTTTTCTCCCACTAGATATTTTTAAGAATAAAATCCTATCAAATCTAATCTAGTTTCTAATTGCCAAATGCTCCAATTTGTTTAGGAATCAAACAAAATATTAAGACAAAACTCACTTAACTTCTTCTAACTAATAACTAATTCTAGAATCTCCCTAAAGGTCAAACAAATATTCTATCTTTTTGTCTTCTAATCCAAATAAAATATGGTCACTAAAGTCAACTATTCTTTTCTAATGGCCCTGAAATTGATTTTGTGGATTCCTACACTAACCTTCTTCCTAAATACTAACAAACAACTTCAAGTTTCACATTTTACAACTTGTTTCTTTGAGATTATGCAACTTAGAACTTGAGTGCCATTGAGTTTGTGAGTGTCCAGAATGTGGAATCGGAACCAAAGTGCAAGAAATTGCAAACAAATGAGTTGCTGGCTCCCAATTGAGTTGAGTTGAAGCTCAACCAAGTGGACTTGGCCTTGTGACCTGATCTAATGCTTGGCCTCGTTGGAACTTGAAGCTTTGGCTTTGGAGCTCTAAGGTAGGTGCATCCAAATGTGCCACTGACCTTAAAGTGCCATCTCTACTATGTGTACATTTTCAAAATTAGTTTTGTACCTATGTGGAAGAAACGCTTTTAGAATCAAACTTTGTTCCTTAATAACTTTTGCATACAGTATCCAAATGCCCGCGTTCTCTGGTGCGTTGAAACCTCCTTTCACTTGCCAACAAGAACATGTGAAAATCTGTCCAGTATAATAACCGTAGATAGGCTCAATAGCAAAAAGTGGCGGTTTAGGGTGTACCCACCCCTAGCAAGTCTAATCTCCCTTTGATAAAACAAAAGTGATGGCCAATGTCAAATCTAATCTAAAGAAATTTTGTCCACTTTTGCATGTCAAAGAATGGTCTGGTCCCCCAGTCTACCACTAACCAAATATTTTTTGGGGGAACCAGAATGATTAAGGTGTTAACCACCTTAATGTCTGGCTTGAGTCGGCCTTAATTGTCCACTTGGCTTTACTAATTACCAACTGGCCGCTTTTGCTTATTAATTACGAATTGGCTGCCTACCTACTATCTCGTCAGAGCCTTGCCGGCCGCTGGGCTGGTACTGGACGGTACTGGGGACGGTACTGGGGTTGTACTAACTGCTGGGCTGGGCTGATTTGGAATTCCTTGGTTTTTAACTAAATTTTTGGCCTTTGCTTCGCCACACCACACACAAGGTCTACATATGGGGATCCTTTCAACAAAACAAAAAAATGGAATTCTAACCAAGGGCAAAGCTCCGCCGTGTGGGGTTTTAGGCCCAAGCTTTAAAGTAATAAGGAGAAAAACGTAGTGGAGGGGAAACAATAGGATAGATGATAGCTTCGTTGTCCAAGGTTTTATGTCCAAATTTTGGAAGCAAATTGACAAGGGGATGATTAACAAATACTTGGGTACGACAATTAAGGCAATAGCTTTGCCGTATTTGAGGGATTAACCTCAAATTTCCAACACTATAGCAAAAGTAATTAGTATGAAATAGGAAAAAAAATTGGCATTAGCTTCGCCGTACGGGGTTCAACAATCAATTCTTCAACAAGAATTTGGGAAAGACAATAAAATGCAAGGACTTTGGGACCCTTGGTACCAATCCAAGGATTCCCCAAAACAATAGGGACCTACACACCATACATCTAGGCAATTTTACAAGTAAAAATTGGCGTTTAGCAAAGTAGTGAAAAAGGTCAAAAATCCAAATGTTGGAGTTTGCATTTTCTCAAAGTTTTGACTAGCCTAGGTGGTTCAAAAGGTTTGAGAAAGTAAGAAAAGATTATAAGTTGACTTTAATTGGACATTGTATGTCCTTGGTTCACCGGTCAACCCGCCATCATTTTGTAAATTCATTTAAAAATAGTTGTCATTGCCGGTTGGGGTACTTTGCGGTGTTAGAATGTCATGGATTTTGGCTAGGCCCTTATTTATGCTAAAAAATAGTGTCCTAATCTGTAGTGTGATTTTATCACTACCTGGATAATTTCTATGAAATTTCCAATGCCGAGAAACACGGATGACTTCCCATAGAGTCATCTTCTGCAATCTAGAAAATTATGAGACTTTTTTGAAAACTCCAAAGAAGTCCCCTAAAGCTAAGTGCAAGTTTTGACTTTGACTTTGCACTTATAATAGTAGGATGGAAATTCCTACTTCTTGGTTTTAATTCTTTTGAGGAGGATTCATTCCCATAATAGGGAATCTTAGCAATCTGGCTTCATTATTACGCTCCTAACATGTTTTTTTAATTAGAAATACCTTTTGTCATTCCTCGATCACTCCCAATTTGAATTCATGGATTTTACCTGCAAAGTCACTCATGATGGGCTGTCTCACACTTTTGCAATTTGGGCCATGCTTCCTCATGAACTCCTAACAAGGTTCCTAACCTCTAAAGACCTATAGAAATCCTAACTCTTCTTTGTTCTAGGGATGTCACATGCTCATTCTGTGGTCAAATCCTTCAAAAAGTCTATTCTAGGTGTTTTTATTATTTGGCCATCAGGGCTCAATTATATTCCTAACTTGCAATTGACCTTGCAAACACCTATTAAGACATGAAGTTTAGCAAATGGAAGTGTTTAAAGCACTTATAGACTTTTAGAGCTTAAAACACTATATTAGTAGGGACTTCTACCAATGCAATGTTAATACATTTTTTAGTACCTTTTGAATAGAAATACTCATAAAAATGAGCATATAACAAAAAAGAAAGAAAAATCTAAGGCACATGTGACAATTAAGGGGCTCACACCAATTAATACAACAGAATTTAAAATAAACTGAACAACAAATCCTTTGAACTATTTTTTTAGACTCTTTGAACCCAATTTATCACTTATAGAAGGATTTTTTGGTTCCCTTTTGGGAGGAAACCCACATAAGAAAATATGAAAAAATATTTTAAGAGAAAGGCTTCACTGTTCGGAAGGTTTAGGCCCAAATTTTAAGGCAAATTTGAAAAGAACTTGGTTAATATGGGCTTTAAAAGGGTAGATAATTGGTGTTAGTTTTGCCATAGGGAGGTGGAATAGGCATGAATTTGGAAAAAAATTGGTTAGTACAAAATTTTAAAGATAGACAATTGGTGATATCTTCGATGTATGGTGGTTAAGAATAAATTTCAAGATAAAAATTTGGTAGAACTAGATTAGTACGTAGACTTTGAGGAATTTGGTTCCAACCCAAAACTCTCTAAATGACACCAAAACAAATACTTTGGAACCACAAATTCCAACATCTAGGCTTTGGGGGAGGATTTTCAAAAAATCAAACAACATGGTTGTACTTTGATTGGATTCAAAAGCAAAAACAAATGTGGCCTTGGTTTGGCTAAGCAAGAAAACCATTAGATATTATTTCAGCCAAGGGAAGGGCCGTTTCAGGTTTGTTGTCCTAGTTGTTCCATATGTAGGGAAAGAACGTCTACTTGCACTACAAGAAAAACAGTGTATAAATGACTGCGAAAAATGACTACATAGGAGTCATTGTGGACAAAAATGACTGCACTGTGATTTTGGTCCCTGGAGTCATAGTGGACTAGTCATTTTTATAAATGACTGCCATAGTATTATCACCATCCCTTGTGAGCTTGGATGGGGTTTTGGATGAAACTTCCAAAGTAGTAAATCTAGGAAATCTGAATATTATTTTTTGAAATCTAAGATTATATTCTGAAATCTAGGAAATGTAAATATTTTTCTTCTGAAATCTAGGATTGTATTCTAAAATCTAGGAAATGTGAATATTATTTTCTAATATCTAAAAGATCTGAAGATTATTTTCGAGTTGTGGTGAAATGTGCAAAATGAGTACACCATATACCAAACACCATATACAAATACATGATTCATACACCATATACAGATACATGATTCATACATTATATACCATATACATGATTCATACATCATATACATGATTCATTCATCATATACCATATACAAATACATGATACACAATACACTACTCTAACACAACTACATAATGACTTCCACATCACTACTCTACTTAGTCTACTATTGCATCAACATTTTACAAATCCCACATGGTTTGTCTTGCCTCCTACCACCCCACTTGTATAAAAGGCTTGTTACTTGAATTCTTTGAATTCACACACTACATGGCTTGAAAATAATCTTCAAATCTTTTAGATATTAGAAAATAATATTTACATTTCCTAGATTTTAGAAATAATATTCACATCATTTAAAGTGAAAAAAACAAGTTTTTCAGCACATTGCGGGACTAGATAAAGATAGCACGGTCCACATGTAAAAATGTGGATGAAGACTCTCTACCACTAAGTCGTCATCTTGTAGTCGCGAATGTGACTCTGAATTGACTCTAACGATGACAATTCCAAACCCTTGGTGCAATTAGGGAACATGAGTCATATTCAAGTCGTTCCGGACAAGCAATCATTCTTTTATGGTTACATTTACCCCCATTTCTTTGTAGTGTTGTTAGAATATCAATTAAAAAAAAGTTTTTTTTGAAATTCTTAGAATGCAAAAAAAGTCGAATTTTTTTTTTCATTAATTTTTTTTCTGTGACGTGACCAAAGTTCTCTGGTTCATTTTAATTTTTGAAGAACTGCTCCAAATGCCAAATAAATTGCGTCATTTTCTTTAGAAGACCCGAATTCGTCTGTACAATTCCCTAACACCCACTTCTAGGCCATTTTACAAGTGAAAACTAGTGATTTGCAAGCTAATGAAAAAAGTAAAATATCCAAATGTTGGAGTTTGCCTTTCTCAAGATTTTGACTAGACTAGGTTGTTCAAGTGGTTCAAAAAAGCAAGAAAAGAGTTCAAGTTGACTTCATTCAGACATTGTATGCTCTTGGTACATCATATGCTCTTGGTCAATTCATCATGTATTTTAGAACTTCGTTAAAAGTCATTGCCACCACTAGTATTGGTACTTGTCGATGTCAAAATATCTTGAAATTTGTCCAGGTACTTATTTATGCTAAAACAAACTATAATCCTAATTTTTAGTGGGATTTTACCACTACCTTGTCTAGGTACTTATTTATGCTAAAAACACCTCTCTCTAATATTTAGTCTCATGGATTTTGGAACCATGGATTTTCACTTGCAAACTACAACATGCCTTTCCCAATTCTTGTGAATTGCATGGAGAGTTGGAGACCTTTGCGTGAATTTCCCGTAGATATTCTAGGACTTAGTGAAACTTTTGACAATTTGTTATCACTATAAGAAACTAGAGTTTTTTTTATGTCTAAATTGATGGATTTTAGGTGACGTCAAATCTAACAACCCTTGTTTTTATGTCAACAATGATGTCCAATGTAACATCTTGATATTACATTGAACATCATTGTTGACATAAAAACAAGAGCTACTAGATGCGACGTCATCTAAAATCTATCAACTTAGACATCGATTGTTATATTAAACATCACTTAAAACACATTTTTCTTATAGTGTATACCACTCATTTAGCCTATGATCTATCACATATACTTCAAGGATAAATCATTCTAGTAAAAGTCTAATTTAGGTGTTTACTACTAGTTGGGCCATTAGGGCTTACTACTATCCAAATCCCCTAATTGACATTCTAAACACCTATGTAGATGCTAGAAATGATAAATAGAAGTGCTTAAGGCACTTTTAGACTTTTAGGGAATAACACACCATCTTCGTAGGGACTTCTACTAAACACAATGTTAACATTCTTTTTAGGTATTTCTAAATGAAAAGACTAACATAAATGAGCAAAAACAAAAACAAAAAAATCTCAACACCTAGGTGACAACTATAGGACTCACACTAGTGTGCCATGTATTGTTGCCAGAACCATTACTATGTCTTTGTCATTGCTACAATACTAATGGCCAATCTATTCTTAAATTCTTTTTATACCTATCATTTTATTTTATTTAAATTATTCATAGCACAAATGTTAATTATCGTGTATTGTATCAATTCTTGCATTTTGTTACTTTTAAAAAATTTGTTTGGCATTTGAAAATAGTGTACCAAATTAATTTTAGGATTGAAAGTGATTTTTCCAAAATATACTTAGAACATGCACTAATCTAATTTTGTCTATTCACGTAGAGTTTAACCTTTAGATCACAATAGATCTATTCCTAACTTGTATCCATGCTATCTTAGAGCCTTCAATCCTTAAAGGACCGAATGACCGTTCAATGTATGCAAGTGATCTCAGAATTCAAGAAAGTGTACATGTAAAAAGTCATTTTTTAATGGATGTTCTTCAAATTTTGATACATGGTGCAAAAATGTATTCCCTAAGTGGAAATATATATTTTTTTCAATCACATGCCCAAATAAAAATTGTGCTCCTTTGAAATTTTGGGGCTACTCGGGTAGCTTTGGATAGCATGCACAAAACTCGTCTTATAATTTTGAAATTTGGATGGTACATAATTTATAGGATACAAGATGCAAATGTTGAAAAAATTAACCATGTATAGTGTAAAAATCTCTCGAGGGGTGCACTTAGTTCTACTATAACAAACCACGTGCAAACAAGTGGTTTCTAATAAACTATAATTTCAACCTAAAATTTTGAACATTGTTTAATAATGACTATAGCTTTCTATTGCCAAAATTTCCAACTCAAATAAAATATGAAATGATTTCTAGAAGAGGTTGAAAATGAACTCAAATGGCATGTTTTTCAACTCAAATAATTATAGAGGACAAATTTAGATGACCATTGACTCAATATTCAACTCAAAATGAACTTTCAATAATGAGTTATTTTTAGGAATTTTTTGTTCATTTTTTAGACAATTTTTTCTTATGTAATATAGGGGTGTGAAAGTTATTTTTTAGTTCTACAGTGTATCTTTTTACTTAAAAATTTTGTAACTAATTATTATTAACAAATAAAAATATCAATAATTTAAAACATAAACTTTTAAAGTAGGAAAATCTATTCATATTTTTTAAATTCTGTTTTATTTAAAATTCAAAAAGTATATAGGGGGTCCAAAGTTTTGTTTGCACGTGGTTTCTAATTGACACTCTAAATGCCCCCCCCGAAAAATCTCACTCTAGGAGAAGTTAAAGCGTGCTAACCTAGTCAATCAAGATCAGAAAAATAAATTCTTCTAACCTCAAACATTATAATCTTTCACTCCGTGCAGTCAAAGTTTCTGAAATTTTTTCCACACATTTCCATATTAGTCTAGTACAAATTTGTGTGGTTGAGTTTTGAAATAATTTTTTTTTCTTCATTTTTTCCTCACTGCCTTGAAAAGTGGAAGTTCTTCACAGTTTGTCCCTAAAATGTGCTTTGGTCCTTTAGTAGTTAAGAATGAGAAATTAATCAAGAACAAGATCTATGCAAGTTATCTCAAATCTATAAGTATTGTACAACGCTTGAGTTAATTTTTGCCCAATATAAAACAAATGTCTCCAATCTCTCTATGATGGAATTAAGAAACTTCATAGTTTGCACAAAGCATCTCAATATCTATGTATTTTAAGCAAATGAGAACTTAAGCAAGTAGAGTAATGTATGAAAAATTAGTTTAGAAATTTTTAAGAATATCAAAAATTGAAAATACTCCAAGTGGTAGTAGACCTCATTTGTACCCATCCCAAAAATAAAACAATTTTTTTTTAAGTTGGTGAAGATGCAACATGTGTCTTCATCCCCATGTGCTTTCACAAGGTGAAAAAAACCATTCTAAGAACTTCAAGAATACTACAATCTTTAGCTAAACAAAAAAACTTACACATGTTGACCATTGTAATGAAGTTGCCATATTGATCTTGTTCCAAGTGAAAGCTAAAATCTTCATGTAATCTAGACTATTGTGACTAGAGTAGCAAAACAATATACCCAAAAACTATAGCCAACTTAGGGTAGCACAATTTTTTCAGCAATCTAACAATAGAAAATGTGTTTTCTAATGTTGTTTCTATTCTTTAGTCTATTAAGCAAGATGTTTAGTTGTCAAATCACATTCCAAGAGGAGTCAATTTTTGTTAGCTATGTCGGGGATGGTTTCAAGGAAAATTATTTTCTTTTAACTTGAAGCCCTATTATTTTGCAATTTGTGAGGTCAAAGTTCTTGAAAATTTTCCCACATATTCTAAATGTTTGTTTCTAAATTTTCATTGTTTGGATTAAAAATTAAAAAATTCTCATTGCACAAGAAATCATAGAAAATGACTGGTGTATTGTCTTAACTTCCTTACATTACAAGATGATTTAGAATAAGCTAGATTCCATATTTGCTTCTAAAATTTTTTCCAAGTGAACTTAACATCATATACTCCCTCTATCCTTAAATGATCTTTTGGTTCAATCCCTTTATTATTATTTTTGGTCCCAAAATGATCTTCTTGTTGCATGTTGTAATGTGGAAGGAAGGGATTGCCAATAGTAGTTTTGAGAGTAACTACAATAGTAAATGACTAAAGGGGTCAATTTAATACTGTGTATGGAAACATTTGTGGTTCTCCACTATATATGTAACATAAATGTGAATGATTAAGTGGAATTGTTCTTGTTTTTTGCATCTCTTGGAATGTTGCCTTACTGAAAGAGATGAAGCTTTGGTTTTTTCTAGGAGGTGCCACACATGGTCTTGGACCCATACTAATTACCTACAAAATGAAGACTTCACATTCAACAATTAATTAAGTATCCACCGGTGCTCCTTGAAAATGTCTAGAAATTTCCACTTTTTAGTATTTGGCTTGAAAAAGGCTCCCAAACTCAAAATTTCAAGATGATAAGAATGCAATGAACTCATAACTCAAAACAAATTGAATTCACGTCATTTTTAGTCTTAATGCCAAACAATTTGTCCAACTAGAAGATCATTGTGGAATATAGGGAATAGGAATCATGAAAGTTTGCATTTTTTTATAGAACAAAAATTATATTCCAAGAGGGCTTGAAACTTGCCTTTGTTTTGTAGGGATGAAAAAAATAGTTTTTATCACTTCAAATGTTATAATCTTTCAATCCACACAATCAAAGAGGTTTTAATTTTTTCTACACATTGCCTTATATAAATTTCTTTGTATGGTTGAAATTGAAGAAAAAGTATTTAATTTTGGACAACAGATCGAAAATTAGCAATTTTAAACTTTTCCCCTTCAAAACACCCTCCATCCTTTAGGGGTTAAACTTGATGATGAATTCTAGAAAAATAAAATAAAATGAAATGAAAAAGTGAGATTGAGAGTGAAAGAAAAACAAAAGTGAAAGTATTGGTGCAATATTGAATAGGTAAAATCTCTGAAATTCACCCAAAAGAATTTTAAAGTAGGATGATATTTCCATATTTTAAATGCATGTAAAATTAGATAAATGAATGATATTTCACCTATGATCTATATATTTTTCACCAGTATAAATTTGGTCTTTTACAACTACTCTTGTCTGGAATAACTTGTCTATAACTATTTTTTTTTTGTAAAGATGAATTGTTTTGAACGGCAAAAGTTGTATATGACCAATTGCAAAAGACGAATTTCTACTAGTATTTGTATTTAAGGAATGCTATCCTATTTGGTTTTGGAAGTGAAGGTTGTCATAAGCTAGGAATCTATAGGAAGATTTATGTTCATTGAACGAAGTTTTAGGTTTAGTGAAGAATTGAAAGAGGCTAAAAAAGCAACCACAAGATTATTATAGCCAATTTAGGAATCGCCCTATCATTGACATTGGACTTATTAATGTAATTTTTACAAGTGAATGATGAAGCAATGGGCATTTTTGAGATGCAATAGTGTCCCTTTGTAGATGTATAAGTGACAACTTATAAATGTTGTAGTGGCCACAATAGGATAATGTATTTTTTGAGTGTAAAACCAACAAAAAATGTGGCCATGATAGTGCCTTGACGTCATAAACATTTTCCAAAAATATTTGTCATTTTTAAAGTAATTAAGATAATCTTGATGGATTTACATTATATTAGGTTTGGAATGATCTTGTGGCACTTATACCCATAACTAACTCATAATTTGCTAGAAAAATACAATTCCACTTCTTCCTACCTAAATGAATACCATTGTTCCATGTTTGAAAAACAAAATCATATTTTCTCAATCAAACTCATATATTTTCAATCCTCCAAGGAAATAGATTATAAATTGTGGCCCAATAGGTTGACATGCATGAAATAGCTTATCACTTCAATCAAGCTCAATTGTTACATTAGAGTTTGTACACCAATAATCATCATTGTTCAAAATGTGACACTCCAAATTTAAACCCCAAAACAACACTACAACTTAGAGGTTATTGATACAAGATTTCGGGGAGGGGGGCATTTAGAGTGTCCATTAGAAACCATGTGCAAACAAAACTTTGGAACCCCTATATACTTTTTGAATTTTAAATAAAACAAAATTTAAAAAATATGAATAGATTTTCCTACTTTGAAAGTTCATGTTTTGAATTATTGATATTTTTATTTGTTAATAATAATTAGTTACAAATTTTTGAAGTAAAAAGATACACTGTAGAACTAAAAAATAACTTTCACACCCCTATATTATATAAGAAAAAATTGTCTAAAAAATGAACAAAAAATTCCTAAAAATAATTCATTATTGAAAGCTCATTTTGAGTTGAATATTGACTCAATGGTCATCTAAATGTGTCCTCTATAATTATTTGAGTTGAAAAACATGCCATTTTAGTTCATTTTCAACCTCTTCTAGAAATCATTTCATATTTTATTTGAGTTGGAAATTTTGGCAATAGAAAGCTATAGTCATTATTAAACAATGTTCAAAATTTTAGGTTGAAATTATAGTTTATTAGAAACCACTTGTTTGCACGTGGTTTGTTATAGTAGAACTAAGTGCACCCCCCGAGTACAAGATGTACACAATTTGAACACGAGTGTTGAGGAGAGTCTAGTGTCAATTTTTGGCACACCTACAAACAATACTTTGATATTTCATAACTTAGTCTTTAAGTGTTTAAATAGTGCATGCTAAAGTGCATTCAAATCTTCTTTCACTTGCTAATAAGATCCAATAATTTTTTTAATTAATTTTTAATAATAATAAATTTTTTCAATTGCTATTAGTTTGGATTATGATTGCATTTATTTTTATTTGTAGTAAAAATTTATGAATGCAAATAATGTAATTACATCCAAATGACATACAATTTGTTCTCCAACATCTAAAAAATGAGTTTGATGAAGGAATACCTTTATGGCTCAAAACCACCATAGTTTTTAAGAGCATCTCATGAGAGTCAAGGCATTTTGTACTTCAAGGATGTTTATTGAAGGTGAGTCTAGTATAATATATATGGTATCATGTGTTTAAAATTTAAATTTTTTACTAGCTCTAGACTTCATAGGAGGAGGCTTTGCATCTACAAAAACTATGTGTGAAGAAATTAATGTAGGTACCTTATTCAAGAATTGTGCAAATGGTACAAGGACAAAAATCCAATCATAGTGTAGCTTCTTATTAGATATAAGGTAAACCAGCCTATGATATGCAAACCACCCATGACAACCACCTAGGAAATGACCCATTATAGTCTTGCATCAACCCATGACAGACTATTTTCAATAAATGAGACATGGGCTACATTAGGGTGGGTTAGTGGCCACAACCACAATGTCTTGGATGATGGTGATGGAGTGACTAGTGAATGCATTGTGAACTTCCAAATTGTAAGTGTAAATTCATCATAGCCACTGACTTTTTTAGGCCTTTATATTGTGGCCATGTTAGGAAATACTGTGACTGCTTTTATTAGATGAGTAAGATGACCATTATGAATAATTACACTTTTTGTAGGTTTTGGGAGTCCGGGGTGAACCGCACCCCTTTCTTGTCCTCCTGAAGAAGTCATTCTAAAGGTGCATACAAAAAAAAGACCCCTCTTTCGTGCTTGGTTAATTTATCTTCTCATTATCTACACCTCTACTATATCATTTGGGGCCTGTGAAAGCAAATATAAATTCAAAATTTGCAAATTCTATCATGTGTGGAAAATAAAAAATTTCAACATTTTCTGTCAGGACAAGTGAGGGGTTCAGTTCACCACTTCACCCCGCTTATTTTTGGGTAGAACAATCCAGTGACTCTTTATGGTCCCCACAACTTCAAAAATTCATAACAAATTCATACTTTGTCCAAAGAATAAAATTTCAATTACCCTCAGTCCCCATCTGTCACATTTGTCTTCTTTTTATGGAAAAGAATTTAAACCATTTTTTTTTTCAATAATGCCAACAGGGGCAACCCAATCAATCATTCTGCCTGTCACACCTTACCTTGGTCTTGTTCCCCTAATTGACCTCACGACGTGGGAACATTACAGTAGTGGGAGTGCGTCACCCCCATTTCTTTCGTGACGGAGTTCGCAAATAATCGCAAAGGAAAAGGGTCGCGTTTGAGGTGCTCCGTGACGACGTCGTCTAGCTCGCCCATTACGTACTTTTACTCGCACTGATCGATCAGTTTTCATTTCACGTTTTCGGGGAGAATCAAAATAAAATCTCTGACAGATCGACTCAATCACCCGCTTCCTTAATGAGAATTGGGGGAGAGGAGCACAGCCTCTCAAGAGAGACGGAGTCCTTCGATCTTCCGTGCACCGATTTGAAGCCTTCCTGGCCTCTTTAATGCAATTCAAAGCCCTGTCATGCCAGTACTAACACGACGCGGCACAAAGGAACTTATTGTTATTAACCCGGCGCTTGCCACGCACGAACCGAGCAGAGCGCAGCTAGGGACGGATTTTTTAAGTTTGAATTCATTTTTTTTCTCATTTTGGGACTGGGTGTTCATCTTGAGCAGCTTCTGGCGATCGATCTAGCTTTCACGGTAAGTCATGAAGTTCAATCTTCACAACTGACAGTCATGCCAAATGTGTGTGATACAGTAAACTCTCTTCTTTCTTTCGTGGCCTACATGCTGATACATTCATCCTGACTTAATTGGAGCGATGCTCGCTCTTGGAGAGTTTTCGTGTACGTAGCTAGGATTTGAATGTACAATTTCATTCATTGCAAGAGGAAGATTTCCATTGCCCAATCTCGTATCACAGTGCACGTCCCCAGCGAGCCCACCTTGTGCTGCTGCCATCAAACCCCCCTCACCAACCCCAAAAATCACCTCACCAATCTCTCTGCCATGCCAGACTCGTCCCCAGTCAGATCCTCCCCACGCGGCCCCGGCGTCGGAGAATCTGCCACCTCTGTCACCCCTTATAATCACACCTCCGTTCCAGGCTAATAACTCTGGCACACCATATTAACTCACCACCATTACTCACCACTATCAGTTCACACCAATTCTCAAGCGGCACACACACTCACTCACACAAGTCTTACATGCGCACACACACACAAACACACACAAACACACACAGACCTTTCATAACCAGGAAGGAACCGGAAGGCCGGGGGAGTGACCGAGAGCTAACCTCGTGGTTACTTGGTGCAAATACAGTGGTTTTTGAATTGTGGCCAGCGCAAATAGGATCAATCTCCTACAGTACCTTAAGACCGGGAGCTGAAGCTTAACTAATTCCAAGGCCACCCTATTTGCATCACTGTGTAAGAGAGACCCTGTTTGTAAGAGACCCTGTTTGTGTGCCATTATGTACCAGTGGAGGACATTTGGAAATTGAGAATGTACACTGCTGAAACATAGTGGCGCAATTACGCGGGGTCTCTTAACCTTAAGACCTTCAAAACCTCTCTAACTAACTGAAGTCCTCCCTCCTTCATTACTCCCGGCACCTACCCCGGCCTACCGATTGTTGAGCCGGGGAAGAAATTATAACAAGCGCGTACTTGGCTGGAACCAACTTACAACCAGATAGCCAGCCGCTCACTCAATGTGACCTTCCGCTTGTGTCTGTGTTCGTTTCGGGGGGCCGACCTGGAGATATATCTCCACTTCTGTGAGCTGGGGTGGGAGCTAGCTTAGAGAGTGATACAGACACATATACAGTATTTGCACTAGTGGAGCTGGATTCGATCTGTGTGCGTGGTGGATCCCGTGTTTTGGATTTCCAAGAGTCGGTCGATCGATCGATCGAGATGCTGCGGGGGGTTTGGGAGGTGCTGGAGTTCTGGGGAAGATTATGAAGGAGTTGTGGGACTTGTGATGGAGGTGGGGTTACATATATAGGACTGGTGGAGTGGAACTGGCAAACTGGGAAGGGGGTAACGTACGTGGGAAGAGCCAGCTAGTGTTGATTGATCGAACGACCGACATATATTGACTGGAGACTGGTGGAGTTGGGTGCTGTATGTTTGTTGCTTCTTCTGGGAGCCATGGTGGCCACGAAGGCCAGCAGCTTCTTAGCGGAATGGCCCTGGGAACGACTTCACCACTTGAAGGTTTGCATGTTTTACGTTGAAGAAGTAGAAGTAGTAGCGTTCACAATGTAGCTCCCTGTTAGTTCACAATGTAACGTACACTTGGACGTTGAACTTCGTTTCTGTTCTTAGTTCGAGTTTGTTGGGAGAATGGGATCAGGGTAAGTTGCATTCCATGAAAGAATGGGTTCTTTCGACAGCGTATACGACAGTTATATACAAAAGGTCACAGTTCTCGAAGGGCTTCTTCGGCTATAGGTCACCAATGTATGGCCTTTTCGGTTCCTGAGTACTGTAGGTGCATGTTCCTAGCTAGCTACCATATGGCTACTCTAGAGGTTGTTGTGAAGCTGATCAAAAGCCCAGAGTAACAGGGGGAAGTCGGGGAAGTGCAGTGCAAAAAGTTCATCCTCTACGGTTAGCCGGTGTAATTTGTCGTGTGCAGTTCCCAATGCCGATTTCAACAGACATTGTACGTACCGTCTGCCTAGTACCGGCCTTCATGTGGCCGGCGCGTACTTCGAAGCAGCTAGAAAAGAGTCTGTAATTGGCCACGCACATGGCCATAGATACCTTAAGTTTGTACTCGATGGATTAATTGCAGGGAGGGTTTGATGTCTTATTGTAACGATGGAAGACGTTGGTGTTTGCAGTATGTGGTGTACGCGCCGTTCGTGTGGCGTCTCCTGAAGACGTTGAGGCTGGGGCCCGTCGTGGAAGCTGATAACTGGTGTCTGCATATGTTTTGGCTGCTGCTTGGACGCTACGCGGTGCAGCAGCTGTGGGGCACGGTGTCACGGTTGTACTGTCTCACGAAGAAACGCATGGTCCGCGAGAGTGACACTGGTTTTGATCAAGTCGACCGGGAGTTTCATTCGTAAGTTGACAGAGTTTCCACCGCCAAAGTACTGCAACAGCTAGCTAGCCCACACTGTCTTGTGTACCCTGATACCCGAATTGTATATCCAACAGCAATGCAATAATTAATGCTCTAGCACGCTAGCTTTGAATGTTAACAGAATCATGAGAATCATCAAAGCAACGTCGTTGTGAAATGTACATAGCGAATTGAAGATCCATACAACAACTGGCCGGAAGGTAGCTAGTTAGATGGCAAACTTGACAAGTAAATCATTCCTTATCTTTAGTTTCATTCATGATGTAATGTGCCCCCGAAATTAGAGTGTAGGGCTGTAAAATGAACGGTTTTTTGTTGCTTAGTTAAACCTTGGGACAACCATTCGAAGTGTTGTACATGTACTAAGCAAAAAGAAAGATCTGTACAACTACTGCAACCTAGATAAAAACTTGACAAGCAAATTAACCATTCTTTCTCTTTAGTTTCATTCGAGATGATAGGTGCCACCGAATTAGAGTTTCGTTGAAAAATGATCGTTTTATTTGGAGACAATACTTTGAATGTTGAGATAATTCATGAGAATGGTCACAAAAATGAAAAAACTTTCAACAAATGTAGAGCGCAATTGAAAGATCTACTCGACATCTGGAATCCAGATAGCGAACTTGCATGACAAGCAAGCGATATATTCTCTTTAATTTCATTCTTGATAGAATGTATCACCAACGTGCAGTGTTGTTGTAAAACGGTTTTTTGTAACTATGTTGAACCTTGGGACAACTACTGGAAGGGAAGCTGGTGAGTGATAAGTCATCCCGTCGCGCATGAGCTTTCTTTGTTGACAAGCAATGTTTTGATACATGGTGTTCAAATTGTTATAACAAACACATATGTAGTTATTACAGACGGTTCATGCACGAAATAGAGTAAACAGTGACTAGAGAGAGACTTGCATGGGGGTCTCCGTCGGTAAGATCATGCGCTTCTGGATAGACTGGACTTGCGCAGTTCATGTGACGAGGATCTAATATTTGGAGTACTGTGATTTGATTCCAGAGACAATCACATCATGCTGCAGTTGCTGTTCGTCTCCGTCGCACACACGTGGTTTCCGGGGTTCAGCAATTTGCCCGGATGGAACTTCAAGGGCCTGCTTTACGTTTTCTTCCTCCATGCCAGCGTTGTGGAGTTTCTCTACTACTGGATGCACCGCGCTTTCCACACGGAGGCCCTGTTTCGCAAGTACCATTTTGTCCACCATCTCTCCATCGTCCCTGAGCCTGCAACTGGTACGCACTTTGAATTCACCCACGAATTCTTTCGACCATGGAATTCATATGTATCGATATCAACCCCAACCAAAAAATGTCCAGAATTGAAGTGGCCTCACCTGTCGTTGAAATGAATCACTTAAGAAGGTAGCGTGAACTCAAGGAAGGCCGGTAAGCATACGTATCCATAGAAAGATGAGATTAATCCCAACCTAGCTACATTACGTAATGATCGTAATCAACGGTGTCATTCTAGAACCACAATACCGAAATTTCGTCAGAACCATGTGGTTGGAAATCATTGAAATTGCAACCTTAATAATATTGACATAACACGTTAGTCTGTCGTTATGTTACGATCTATGGTAATATTGTAAGTTCCTTTGTCGTTCTAACTCCCTGCTTCCACTTGCGATTTTTTGATTGTTGTAGGGTCAGTGACAACAATGCTGGAGCAAATTCTGCAGTCGGCGTTGCTGATGTTACCATTGTTGGGAGCCACAGTCCTTGGGGGAGCCTCCAAGAGCATGGTGTACATCTACTTCCTCTCCTTCGACTTCTTCAAGTGCTGGGGCCACTGCAACTTCGAGTTTGTGCCTGCTTGGCTCCGGGACCTCCCGGGAGCCAAGTATCTGCTCTACACTCCATCGTCAGTACTACTACTACCACTTCTCATTTATAATTAAACCCCATCCTCTTTCACTTCAATTTAGTTATACCGGCACGATTCAGAGCGCCAAAATTAAATGCTATCCAACTGCCAACAGGTTCGCAGTGATTGCTATGGTTCCTGTGGCATATGCGAATGCACTTTAATTCATTGCCTACGAAGAGAGTCACTTCCATTAAAAGCTAGCATTCCTGAGCAAAAAGGTCAAAATTTCTGTCTACTGCAGGTACCATTCCCTTCACCATTCCGAGCAGAATTCCAACTTCTGTCTGTTCATGCCATTGTTCGATTACCTGGGCGGCACGGTGGACCCCAAGACGGAGCTCGTCTATCAAGAGCTCAGAAGAGGTACTGCAGCCCTACCTTCTCTCCACTGAAATCCAAAACTAACTGCACACAACTGGTCACACTATCACTGATTGTGGTTAATTGTCAACAGTGTAATCGTCTATCTGTAAAAACCTCAAAGTGTATGTATAATCGACAGAAGCTAATCAGCAGTTCATGCCGGCTAATTAGGGTTGCGGTGTCGGAGACGGTTAGAGAACTTGGATTTTGAACTGACCGTGCTTGAATGTTGACCTTGAACTTTCCTGGATACAACTTCTCACATTATCATCGAATATGGCGCAATTGCTCGCAATGTAATAGTTGATTTGTAAAGACCTCAGTGTGTAGAATCGACAGAAAGTAAGAGCAGCGGCTAATTAGGGTTGTGGTGTCGAAGAGGGTTATTAGAGAATATGGTTTTCGAACTGGTGCTTAAATGCTGCACGAAGTATTTGCACCACATGCCGACTAATTAGGGTTGAGGTGTTGAACAGGGTTTAGGTGCTCTAACCGTAGCGTACTGGGCTCTTCTTACCCATTTAGATTGCATGAAGCCTTCTCACCCACAGTTATATAATCTGTTTTCTGTGCTTGTTAAAGATATGCTGTTTGTTCAATACTGTTTTACATTTCTCTATTAGAGAATATGGTTTTGGAACAGGTGCTTGAATGTTGCTCTTGGAATTCAGTCATGGTTGCTGTACCATTTGCTGCTGCTGTGAATTCTGATGAGGGCATGCATTGTGTGTTGCTTCTTTGTTTTTCTTCAGGGCGCGTGGAGAAGGTCCCTGACTTCGTGTTTCTGGTGCACTGCATCGACGTGCTGCAGTCTCTGCACGTCTCCTTCTGTGTGCGCACTTTGGCGGCGAAGCCGTATGTGTGCCACTGGTTTATCTGGTGGTTGTGGGGGCCCACGCTGGTGGTGTTGCTGTGGTTCTGGGCTTCGGGGAAATCCTTCGTGTCCGATACGTATAGACTTCAGAAGCTCAGGTGCATGACATGGGTGATTCCTCGCCACGGTTTCCACGTAAGGATTTCAGCACGTTGCCTTTCCTTTAATCGGCTTCTATGGTACGAAAACACATTAAGGTTCCGTTATATTTCAGTTTTTGTTTGGATCTTGTCCCCGTTTTTTGAGAGGATTACATTGCACTAAAACATGCCTGATTTGGATGTCATGTGAATTAGTGGTGTCTTTTGAATTAGTGGTTTCCTGGTTGGAAATCTATCTTGCACTCCTTGGTTGCACCTTCGACTAGGGTAGGGAACCCATTGCGATTTCCATTATTTAGAACGGATCTTCAATTAGTCGTTCTTCCCTCCATTTTGGAGAGGATTACAATGCACTTCAGTTCGTCTAATTTGGATGTCATTTGAATTAGTTATGATATTTTGAAATAGTAGTTTGTAGGTAGGAACTCTGTCTTGCATTCCTTTCTTGCATTTTCGACTAGGGCAGGGAACCCATTGTGGTTTCTATCGGATAGAATGGATCTTCTTTCAGTGGTTCTTGTCTCCATTTTTGAGAGGCTTGCAATGTATTAGAAAGTCATATTTGGATACCATATGAATTTGTTGGTAATTGTTGAGATTTGAAGTAGTTTTCAGGGTAGGAACTCAGTTCAATCCCTTTCTTGCGTTCTTAACTAAGGTAAGGAATCCATTGTACGTGGCCTCTAATATTTAGAATGAACCTTTATTGACTGGTTCTTGTCCCCATTTTCTAGAGGATTACAGAGCATGGAAATTAGGTTTATTTGGAGTTTACATGAAGTAGTCATGAATTGTTGAAGATTGAAGTATTAGGGTATCTGTCAGGTTACCCTTGAACCTCGAGTATGCATCTGCGGTTGGGAAAGTTCCCAATGGGGTGAAAAATCAGCGAGTTGATGAAATTTTTCTGCGATTGGGGCCAGGCTTTGCCTCATGTTTTGAACGAACTCGTTGAAGTCCAAGTCATCAAGAGAGTTGAGTTGATGGAATTTGGTTAGAGAATGTACTAGGGCTTGTACAGAGTACTCCATTTCTAACTCCGAAGAGAATACGCGGCAGAGGTCAAGAAAACGGGTTGAAGAGAATAAGAATTTTCGTCGCTTCTCCTATGACTCCGCTAGTAATTAATAGCGTGGAAGCATCTTTTAATGATACAGAGCCTAGATTTGGATCTTTCCCCTAAATACTCTCATGATTATGTGGATGACACTTGCATTGGAAATGGTGTTTATTGAACGGCAAGGGTTTCCCACTCAAATGGATTCTTTTCCTTTATATTCTGCTTAGGTTGTCTTTTGTCTCTTTTTGAATGTGCAGTTTTTCCTGCCGTTTGGTTTGGAGAGTATCAACAATCACATTGAGAAGGCCATTCTCGATGCAGACGCAGCTGGAGTGAAGGTCTTGAGCCTTGCAGCTCTCAACAAGGTTTGCAACCTTGAACCTTAAAATCTTTCCTGTAATGAATCAATTTTCTCTGTGTTAATTCTTGCTCTTCTGCAACTTACTCATAATCTCAACTCATGCAGTATGTTGGTTTTCATTTTTATTTTAAAATTTACTTGCCTCTGATCCAAGAGTGTTCAAGTGCCCAATAGAGAATAAGCAATGGCTCAAAATCTAGAAAGTTCAAGTGTCCAACGAGACTTGTGTCAAAAGCTTTCGTAGGCTCTTGGGGCCCATCACTTCGAAGAATCGGTTTCTTATGTCTAATTGAGTTATAAACTAGATAATGCTTGAGAGGAGATTCTCAAGAGTATTATTAGCCTTGATGCTAAGTTGTTCTACTCAATTAAGAATGTCTAGGCTTGTACATCTTAATCATTGGTTGAGCTAAGGACTTTGAAGTGATAAGCAGCGTAAAAAGATTCAATCATCTTCTGACTTGTCTATGAGGCAGTGATTCGATTACTATGAATACTCGATTTGGATCTGTGACTTGTGGTCACGGAATTGTGACTTTCTAAGGTTGCAAAATAAGATTTTTCGATTTTTGAATTACCGAGGATCACACAAACGATTACATGGACGTTTTAATTGGAAAGACATGAAATCTGTACATTTTTCTTTGGGTAGCTCTAGACTCTTGTGATGGCCTGCTAATTTTTTTACTCTATTTTGGCCTCTATTTTGCAGAATGAGGCGCTCAATGGCGGAGGCTTGCTATTTGTGAGGAAGCACCCCAACTTGAGGATGCGAGTGGTGCACGGGAATACTCTCACAGCTGCTGTCATCATTAAAACCTTACCTGCTGGTGTAACGGAAGTGTTTATGAACGGGGCCACTTCCAAGTTGGGTCGTGCCATTGCTCTGTATCTTTGTTCTCGGGGCATTCGAGTTCTGGTACAGATTCATTCTCTGCCTTTGCCAGACTTTTCAAACTGTTTTATAAAAGGAATCATGGGCAACTTCTGGAAAGTTCTTTCGAACTTCACCAATATTCATGCGACCGTGCTTCCCCTGGCTACTGTCTGTGATGTTGGAACATAAACAAACTTAAAATTCTCTTAAAAACTTGAACCTAATCTAGTGAATTTACAGTGTAGAATTTATAGATCTCAAACATGATCTTAGAGTGTCCATTATATTAGCATCTTGCTGAATGCATCTTAAAATGGTAGAACAAATTTTTCACCGTGTTAGGATACTTTAGGGTAATTTAATTGAGGGTGTGAATTGCGAACTAAATATAGAAGAGAGATTATCTTGGTCATATGTGCAGTGATATTTCCTTCATCTACCCAAGATACTAACATCGTATCTAGATGGTTTTCTACATATAGATTATGTCTCGATTTACTGAGTTTATTGTGAACACTTGTTCAATCTTAAGATCACTTTATGCCTGTGGTGTTCTAGACATCTATGGTTGATTAGAGTCCCATAGAATACCTTAATTTTAATGCTTCCTCTCAGCAAAGTACTAATACAATGTACTTTAACATTTAAATGCCTGGACTGGTTTAAGCATGGGTCTTTGTATTTATGCACAATTTTCTGTAACTGCAGATGTTGACAACCTCTAAGGAACGCTTTGACGCAATCCAAAGAGAGGCTCCAAGCGAGTCCAGGCACAATCTCGTCCAAGTCACGAAGTACCAAGCCGGCAAGAACTGCAAGGTACCGTGTTAACTGTTGCTTTGATTAAACCCCATTTCAACCGGAATCCACCCCTGAATGTAAAGAGCTGGTACATTCTCTGTGAAAGACTTCCATTGTCTCTCTCCTGATCGGCTCAATTAATAACATGATAAAAAAACTCTGTTAACTGTTATGAGCCTAAGTGAAGAAGAAGAGAAAATTCTTGATATATACGTGAGTTAAAATGCTCCTTGTTTAAGATCCCTCACCTAAATTCACAGCATAGTGGAAGAAAGTATACATTCCCTTTCGAGCTTGAAGTATTGTGACTGTAGCATAAACATTCTTGAAGGTAACTCCTAATACTTTAGGTTGCTTGAGCCCGTCTCCATATTCAAAACAAATTAGGATATCCAAGATGCTCCAATCCTCTCTAACATCGGCTTCCCATGAAGCATATCCTCGAACATCTTGAGTTCAATTTTTATTGGTGAAGAAAGCTCTGCACATCAATCGCTTCAATAGCTTTCAAATTGACGCTTGTGAGCAAGTAGGAGTATATCATTGCACACAATTTTTACGCATGTTGATTGGATCCAAATCTTTTTATGAATTTTTTCATATATGCACGTCAATGAAGAGTGAGAGGGTTTGAGAACGTTATATAAGGCTATTGATGGTTGTGAATCATACAGACATGGATAGTGGGCAAGTGGACATGGGCCAAAGATCAGCAGTTTGCTCCTCCTGGAACATTCTTCCACCAGTTTGTGGTACCAGTTATCCCGGAGGTGCGCAAGGATTGCACTTACGGCCAACTGGCAGGCATGGTTTTGCCCAAGGATATCATAGGCCTTCGGACCTGTGAGGTACTATTTTACCCTCTGATCAAAGCAGCTAATCAATTCTCTTCATGATCACAATATATATTGCCTCATATTGTCTGGATTTTTCGTTTGTCGGAAAGTGACGTAACCTTGTTTAGTCCACCCTCAAAAGTTGGGCCTTTAATTTTAATTCTCTGGTATTCTTTCATCACAAACATATCACCCCGAAGGATACAATCTCGTTGTCATTTGAAGCTCAAAAAATCCTGAGCGAAAGAATGTTATGACTTGCAATTGAGTGAACGTTTCCCTCTCAGTGGATTCAAATTGGGCTAATATTGATAGCATTTTATTTTTGCAGTATACAATGGAAAGAGGGGCAGTCCATGCTTGCCACGCCGGTGGCCTAGTACACACCCTGGAGGGTTGGACTCATCATGAAGTCGGTTCCATAGATGTGAGTCGTATCGACGTGGTGTGGGAAGCGGCTATGCGACATGGTTTTGCTGCAGTCACCTGTTGAAATAAGGTCGAGGGTGCATCAACTGTCCCTCCTTGATTGATCAATGACAGTTCATAGATATTACATACACTCGATTAACAAGGGGACGACGCATTTAGAAACGCACTTAATTAGTTGGACAGTTTTTAGCACCCTCTACCTTAATAATGAGAATCATACAGAAATTGATCTTACAGTCAGTTGTAACTTAATTCCTTACCTCCTGCAGACAATTCATCGTCTAGTCTTTCATTTTAGTTTCTGCAGATAATTCAATGAATGGGATTCATGTGCTAGATAGATAGATAGAGAGGCCCCTGAACTTATCTGGACGATTGTAATAAGGGTCCGTGGTCTCTAGCTGACTTCCTCAGTGAATCAATCCATCCAAATCAGTTGCCATTTTCATTGCTTTGTTTTTTGCTTCAATGCTTCGTCATTAGAGGTTGCTTAGAAGTCATAAATGAGACGTTGCGTTTAATCGTTGTCGCAGCAGAGTTTGCTTAGAAGTCATGA
Organism: Rhytidiadelphus loreus; assembly: GCA_947034895.1. NCBI lineage: Eukaryota > Viridiplantae > Streptophyta > Bryopsida > Hypnales > Hylocomiaceae > Rhytidiadelphus > Rhytidiadelphus loreus. Next base: position 34,221,542 of record OX344761.1, read on the forward strand.
GCTATTGCCTTCAGTCTGTGGGTCGCAGTCGCTATGATGGGAATAAATTGTTTGCAAACTTGGTTCGTTACCATTCTTCATTGCATGAATTCAAAATCGGAAATCGACTTTGGAAGTTCCAGATCAATTATTTTACCTTCCATAACATGTCATTGTGCTTTTGGAGGTTCATTAATAATGTAATTGATACATTTTTGAAAACCGGGAATCATCTCTTTGTATTTTACAATTCATCATTATCAACTAGAGATTTATATCTTCTTGAATTTTTTTTTTCCTTTAAATGTGAAACTTTTGCCCTTGAATTTGTTCAGAACGAAATTAAAGGTTGACATATACTGTACTTTACAACATGGTTTGTATACAAAGCTTTGACAAGTACAAGGGATCAAGTTTTATAGCTTCATTACTCTGCATTCTACAATTTTCAATCTACACCGTGTTTTCACCTGTAGTGGATGACATTGTTGACTTTAGCTCACTACTTAATTTAGATTTTTTGGGTGTTTTTAATCTCTTATATGACTTCATTGTTTTCCAGCCCATTTTTACAATTTTATTCAACTTTAGTAGTCAGTTCTGTAGAGTAAGTTGCATCTTCACTTGGAGGAGAATTTTAACTTTCACATACGGTTTTGATAGAAAGAGTGTGCAATATAAGTGTGATGCAAAGTGAGTTAAAAAGTTTTTATAGAATTGTATGGCATGTGAAAAAGATGTAACCTTCTTTATGATCTATGACATACATAATGTATAGTATCTTACTTGATCCTTGGAACATCTCATGTGGTTACTTCAAACATTCAAGCGCTGAACCCTGGAAAGTCATAAATGCGTATTTTTTTGAAGTATGTTGGATATTATCAGCAATGGAGAACATCGAACGATCACGGGCTTCAAGTCGGCAACAATCACAAGTTACAGTTGGTGCATTTGAAGCGCGCATGCCGTTCCTGCACTTCTGAATTGAACGTCTGGATCTACTGCAAATTTAGCAGCCTCATTGGATCCTGCAAGTAATCCAGAAGTAGGGATAGATGCGCGCTTAAATATGATGGAATTCAGCAAGGACGGAGAGGCAATTGTAGCACCACTCCTGGACATCAAAAAATCAAGCGCAGATCAATGGAATAATGGAATCATGTTTTAAGGCAATGAACTGAACTAGCTGGTTCACTTGGAGACGGGTTTTTCAGCATTCAACTTGCATTTTGCAAAAAGGGTGTCAGGAGGGATTCACTCTGAAATATCCTTCATGCTAGCAGAATCCAAGCGAGTTCGGTAACTTCATTAAAGTCAAGTGCATTCATTACCTGCGGCACATTGATTGAATAGATCTTCTTGTTAGACGCCGAAGGAGACAATTCGAGGAATCACTCGGGCTGTAATATAACTGCAAAATGTGACAAGCCAAAGCTCGAACAAAGAAAAGGTAGTCATAAGAAATGCATCTTTCGTTGCCTTGCCAGTCTGCATCATCTAGAATAGATAGTACGTTGTTGTAGCAGGTGCGGCTCTTAAACTCAAAGAACTAGAATTGAACTGACCAGAATATTTCGTTTGAATCGGTCGCCCTACGACGGAGAACGAGCACATGCATGTGAAAACTTCTGGTCAGGAGCAATTGATTGGGGTCCTTGCCCGAATTGAAGATCCATGTCAACCATTAGTTGGACCGATTCTAGCAGTTAATTAGACAGTCTCTTCAACGTCGTCCTCAAGCGAACCAGGCTTGTACTGATCGAAGTGGTGCAAATTACCTTTCTATTAGCTGTGACCAAGTGACTACTACTGATAACAAATCCTAGATTAACCTAGCTACATATGAATGTGCTTGCTAATTGATTGGGAGAGGGTCCTATTAATTTTTGCTAAGCTTGGAACGGCCGTGACGTCGTGACCGAAGACGACTCCGCAATGGCTCAAATAACCAAAGTCATTGTGAAGGATATATATACGTGTGGAGCAAGATGGTGGCCTCACCAGTCAAATCATCCGTGACAAGCTTGGAATCGAAGTGCTTTGGAAGTGACACTGAGAGCATTCATGGAAGAGAACAGGCGACGTAAATATTTACGGTGCAGATTCACGGCCTTTACAATCGATCGAGCATGCGTGCACTGCGTTGTCTAGCTACCTCACAACTTCGGTTGTGGAAGTGTTGTCCGAGTTGCCAATGCATGATTGCCCACATCAAGAATCGAAGCTCCTCAGATGCAACAATCCGGCACTACTTTTGAACAAATTTGAAACGCCGGCACCGAGAGCTTGAGACTGAAGTTGTCCGAGTTGCTGCAGATCGACAAAGGGAACAAAGTTACTTAAAAGTGTCAAGACTCAGTCTATATAAGGTGGGTACCCGCAAAACCGAAACTTTTGGCTACTGTGTCTAGCTAGTTATTATCATTGGACTGGTGAAATCTTCATATTTTCTTTTTGGCAACTGAAAGGAGGTTCTCACGCACAAAAGAATGTGACATTTGGATACCGTATGCAAAAGTTATCAGGAGTGCAAAAAAATTTGGTAGATATTCTAAAATCGTTTTTTCAACATATGTACATATTGGTTTTGGAGATGTACATAGAGTAGTGGTGGAGGTTTTTAAGCAAAGTGCAATTTTGGGTGTACTACCCACTTTAGTCTCCCTTCAAAAAATTGAGTGCTCTTAGAGTAGTGTGTTTCAAATCATGAAGATGTATGGTGACATGGTAGCCAAAGTTTGTCATCAAATGTACAATTGTCAACTACCACCACTTTAGGATGAAAACTAATCCCAAACCGTGAAAATAAGCAATTCAATTTAGTTGGAGGTACCATTTTAAAAACAAAAATATTTTTGTAGTATTAGCATTGAAAATCATAAATTTTAAAAATATATATAATTTTTGAATATGACATGTAATTACTATGAATTTTCAAAGTAGAAGCTCCATACACTACAAAAAAAAATTACCATATAAATGACTTCAATATGTGACTTTGAAGCAATCATTCCAGACATATTTGACTATAGAATGATTCGGGCCCCTTGGAGTCATAGTGGACAAGTAGTTTATAAATGACTTCCATTTTTATTATCACCAACGATTAGTACCTTGGATGTATAAATGGATGAGAGACAGTTATCATTGAATTGATAAAGAAAGTTTGGCTTAAGGAAATGGCCACTATGTTGCCATGTGGAAAGTGCTTCCCTCTTCCATCTCACGTGGACATCCACATAGACAATCATTTTTAAGTCATTTAGAAGTTACCACAAGCCAATTAAACATCTAACATGGACAACTTCATCAAAAGTCATTATAAAGTTGCAATGGAGTCTTCATGTCATTCACATGGAATGCCATGTGGCAAGTCATTATGTAAGCATTTTGAAGTGATGTTGATTTAGGGTTCAAATTTCTTCCCAAGAATGTGGGAAGTCATTTTTAAGTTGTTGTGATGTGTGCAAAAAGGAGTGCAGTGACAATTATGCTAGAGAAAGAAAAAAACTTTTTCTTTCCATTTCTTTTTGAAGCATTGATGAATGACTTCAAATCATTCAATCATACTGATGTGGAAATCATTATTTAGTTGCCTTGTAGTGAAGCGTAGTCACTACATATGACAATAGTTTACTTTGTTTTGACTTTGGCCTTCATGGTGGAATTGACTAAGTCCATATCGAAAGTTCAACGACACTATGAACAAAAACCAACGGATGAAGTTTCAACATTGTGAACTCTTCATCCCCAAGTCACGCCAGCAATTGTAAGATGACTTGGATGTTGTAGAGCATTTTGCACTAGTGCAATTAGAGAGTCCAAATCATTCTTTAGTCATTCCGGACAAGAAGTCATTTAGCTGCAGTCACAAAAGGGTCAATTTTCTTATAGTGGTAGGCCTTTGAAACTGTCAAATAGTATGGTCATAAATCCAAATACTATAGAATCGATAGTCAAACAATCACAATTAAATAAGGGAACAATTTAATGGCACTTTGGGGAACACTTTCAATTGAAGTCTATTTGATTGTTAAGAATGGGTACAAAGATGGTTTTGTGTATTTTTACTGTAGTAGACGTGAAGCCTTTCTTCTCCCTTGCAAAGTTGTTGTTGCTACTACTCTAAATCGTGGATGGTGTACTTGGATTTGTCTATATAGTTTTTCGTCAGCGTAAGTCCTTTCAAATTATGATCCTAAGATATTTATATTGTGCACAAAATCTAGAGACACCCTTCCACTCCATTACATCCAACATCTTCAACTCCATTGCTAAGTTGAGGTATGGTCACCTTCTACCTTCATTGCTTGTAAAATAAAACTTCTTATAACTTTCACGTCATTATTTGGAATTGAATGGTTCAAATGTTTTAGAGTAGTGGTATCAATCAATAAAAAATGAATTCAAGTTTTTTTAGAATATATTTTTCATTATCTAGTTTGACATCGAAATTTAAAAAAAACTTCTAACTTTGCAACATTTATTGGAATGACATGAAACACAGCTTCACACTTAGATTACGATGATTATTTTCCATTCATAAAAAGAATCATGCAAAAATTTCAAATTATGAAGTCAATAGAGGTTACTCAAGTTTTCAAAAAGTCCACCTTAGTCTTTTGGGATTTAATTATGTTGGTGAGTATTTTGGTCTCCTAAGGACTCTATGAGACTTTGATGGTGTCACACTCATGCTACTTACTACAATCTTGCTACCATAAGTTTGGGATTTGTCACCTAGGAAGTTTGGATAATCTTGAATGAAGGCAAAGGTTAAGCCATTAGAAAAGTTTTCAGGCCATTGGGAGACCTCGAGTTCTCCGACGTTCCCGGACTATGGGAACATCGGAGAACCAGTAGTCCAACCTGGCACAGAGACTGCCAGATTGGACTGCATTAATGAATTAATTTAAAAATATTTTTTAAAATATTTTTATAAAAATGAAATGAAATTAAAGTTTATTTAAAAATTTAAAAATATATTTTATATTTTATATTTTTTTAATAATTAATTAATCAGACTGTCCGGCCATAGTTCGCAGCATGGGGAACCATGGCCGGAAGGTCTCTCACAGGCCTCATTTCTCTCCTAATGATCATATTGAAGGTTTGGTTTCTTCACTGTAATTTCTATCATTTTTTATTTTGGACATGAAATCTAATGACAAGAGTGTGAAATGCAACTTTTAACCATGTAATGTCAAATTGATTACCATGGAAATCATCTTTTGGGATATTGAGTGAATCATTTGCTTAAAAAAAATCCAAGAGTACTCAATGGAGGTCAAACTAGTGTGCAAGACCCCCCTTTTCAGGCAAAAATTCTAAGGATGAACATCTACACTTTTGTCTAAAATAGAAGGATTCTTAGTCATCTACTGGACACTTTAAAGCCATCGTATTGTTACATGGTTAATGCTCTCAAATGTAATTGGATGTACTCACACAACAATCATCTAGACATGGTTATGTTCTTTGGGATTATACTTATACATTGTTTCATAGATGTACTTGTGGCTACCAAAATTAATTATAATGGAGGTGGAGATTTGTTTTCCTTAAAACCATGTCATTGATACATAAAATAATATTGATGCATTGATAAATATAAAAATTTGTCCCATGTTTTGTTGTTGGTTAGTTTTTAAAGTTTTACCTACCTATAATTTGGTGAATTTTCCAAAGATCATAATTTCCGTTGAAATGTTGTATGCGGTGGCGAAGGTCAAAATCTTTTGCCAAATACTTAGTTTTAATCCGTGAAATGAAAGTGAATGAATACTAAAAATAGAAATATTCTGCAAGGTTGTTTCCTTATACAATTCTTTTTTTAAATCGCCTCATATATTTTTAGAAATATTTTTGGCCAATCCTAAGTCCCAGGCAAATGCCGGTAAAATACAGGTAGTATACAAGGTTCCTTGACCCCTAAGACCCCGTTCACACGGGCACCCTCATAAACCCTTTTCACACCCTTTTCAAACCCCTGTCGCAGTTTCCTCACTCTGCAGCTGCGCTGCAACGAGTGAAACCAGAGCCAGACGCTCATGGTGGAGAACTAGTTGAAGACCTCGACGACGAAGCGGAAGCCATCGCCACTCTCCGCCACTCCAGATGCAACCCTAAACCATCTCCGCAACCCCTTGCACTTCGTAACAGCCACGATTTGATACTAAAACGACCTACATTTGCATTGGCATTGGCGTTTGCGGTTTTTTTTTTTCAACAATCGGTCGCAACAGCGATGGCGATGAGCGTGTTGCTGGAGGTGAAGGACACTGTCATGGCGCTTCTTCCCGACGTGCCTCTCACGGACGCCGTCATCTTCGGCGTCCACATCCACGGTACAATGCGCATCCCGTAGGAGTTTAGGGTTTCGTTTTTCTAGTTTGCGATCTTCGTTTTTGTTTTTGCTTTTTTAGGCCTTTGATTTGGTGGAGAAGAAGGAGAGTGTTTTGGAAGAGTATGATGTGGTGAGAGAGTTTGGAAGCGTGAATTCATGGAATTTGAGAGGGGGAGGAGGGGCTTGTGGAAGGGAACGTGCGGTCATCGTGTTTGGTTGTTTGGTTGTTTGGATGGCAGGGCATCTGTTGCTGGAAACTTTGCTTGTTGTGGTGATTTTTTACCTGCTGCTGCAGCAAAGTTATACGCCGGAGAATCGGACGCTCACTGAGACTGTGAGCTTTGCTTTTTTCCTTTTTGAAAGATTTTGTGTTGTGTTGTTGTTGACGTGGGTTTGAAAAGGTTTAGAGGTGGTTGGAAGTAGGGTTTAGGGGTGGTGGGGAACGAGTGACTAATTGGTAGAGGAATGGACTGGGAACAGAAATTTATGTGTAGGTGTCTCGTAGAACGATGCCTAATTGAGATCCTATTTTGAAGTGTGCACATTGTGGTAACGACTGAAGTTTAGCACATTATTTAAGTATTTCTACACGAAATCGTTGTCCAATATATGTATTTTAGTGATTATCGTTGTTGTAACAACGATAAATTTAAGTATTTCTAGCCGAAATTGTTGTCCGATTCAGTTATAGATTCCCAATTCCTTCCGACTTATTATCAAATTCATCAAGTTGAAGATCCTATATTTTTCTCAAAATTTTTCAAAGTTGAACCTCTCTACTGGGAATTATTGAAAATATCCTGTTGCACTTCTTTGAACATTATAATCTTGGAGACACTGAGGAAGTAGGCTTTAATAATTGGTGTAGAATTTGATGTAGTAGCTGGTACAAGATCCTATAGTTGCAAAAGAAATTACAAATCCGTCCACTCCACCTTTTTTTCAAAGTGTACTGATTTATGACAGTTTTACTCAAAAATTCCACAATTGCTTTGGGGTTAACGCGTGGATGGTTGTGCAGGAAATTGATCAATTGTGTGAAGAATGGACCCCTGAGCCCCTGCACCCACTGATTACAGATGACATGGAAACGAGCACTCCTGTCCTTGAAAGGTGCATGTGCAGACCTTAAGAATTTGCCCATGAAAAATTTGTTTCGATTTCAAGGAGTTTCAAGGAGTACATGAGCTTGAGATATTTGTCTTGGTGTGCTTTTTTCTACGTAGCCTCAATTTGCTTTGAAGCTGGTGGAAACCTGTTTCAAGTGCTTCAATTATAATCACCTTTTTTTTCAGTTTGTATATGTTTAGTTTACTTGGTACTTCCTTCTTTTTGTATCTGTGAGAACCCTTCCGTTGCTGAAGCATGTTTTACCCGTCCTCCTTATTGTAAGCATTAAAATTTCTCATCTTATCTTACAGTGCAGCAGGTCCGCACACAGTAATTGGTGGCAAGGATGTCATTAATATGTCTACGGCAGATTATTTGGGACTGATTGGGAATCCCAAAGTCAAGGTAGTGCACTGCCAATGTCGAAGTTCCATACTGTCCTATGTCAACCTGATGCAGCCTACTCTCAACTGTGGAGTTAGTCGTGGTCCTATTGTTTTTACTGGACTTTTTATGTGAATTTTTTTTTTGGCTCTTCTGTGGACACAATTAGCTGGAGAGGAAGCTGTACTGATTTTGAGGTTTTACAGGAAGCTTGTAATGCTGCAGTAGAGAAGTATGGAGTCGGAGCTTGTGGTCCACGTGGGTTCTACGGCACAATGGGTAAGTAGCAAGTGCCCTGCCAAGGTGCAATCTGTTTCTGATCCAACAATAGTTGTAATTATCTCATGTTACCACTTCAGCAGTACTTTCTTAGTTCTCTCCTATTTCGTGGTTCTGATAACATGATTTGATCCTGATTCGTATATGTTGGACTACCCTACTTTTCTGTATACATGCACAAATTAAACTCACCATGTGTGAAGCTGACAGATGTGCACTTAGACTTCGAGAAGAAAATTGCCGATTTCATGGGCACCCAAGATTCAATTCTGTATTCTTATGGCTTGGCGACCACTACAAGTGTGATCCCTGCATTCTGCAAAGCGGGTGACCTCATTATAGCGTAAGATTTTGTCCCTCATGCAACCTGTTTGCAGAGGAAAAATTATACCTTGATTTCTCTTAAGTGGAATTTTTTTGATGTTCTATCCTGCATGTGAAATCGCAGAGGCACAGATTTTCTTGCTCTTCTATTTTTGGAAACGTGTTTTATTTAAAAGCTAGTTCTTCGAAACCCTCGTATTTGTTATTTGCAACTTTCGGACTGTTTTTTTAAATGGTACTTCCTTTCAACTGCAACATACCCCTGAGTTCATGCCGTGTGTCTCAGTGATGATGGAGTAAACTGGAGTTTGCAGAATGGGTTGTACTTATCACGAAGTAAACTCAAGTTTTTCAAGCACAATGACATGCAAGATCTGAAAGCTCGTTTGGAGGAAGTGAGAAAGGAAGACAAACGTAAAAAGAAGCCCCTGAATAGACGCTTCATTGTCGTTGAAGCTATTTACCAAGTACGTCTATTTGTTCCGTCTAAACCTTCTATTATATACATTGATGGTCTGTACGAAATCTCTTCTACAGGTCGCATCTTTTCCTTGTCATATGTACTTGAACATCACTTCAAATACGAGGTTTTTTGTGATCAGAATTCAGGTCAGATGGTGCCTCTGGATGAGTTGGTACGACTGAAAGAGGAATACAAGTTCAGAATTCTAGTTGACGAAAGTAATTCTCTTGGTGTGGTGGGACGGACCGGGCGGGGGATCTCCGAACATTACAATATCCCGGTATATTTCTGACTCAACTAGAATTTTTACTGCATATAGAAGCACTGCCGTGGTAAACTACTGTTACAATTTTAGTACGTATTCATGAGTGAAGTGTCATGTAGGTGGAGAAGCTGGACATCATCACTGCCGTAATGGGTCATGCTCTGGCATCCGAAGGAGGAATTTGTACTGGCAGTTCAGAGGTTGTCAGTCATCAGGTTTGTGTAACCTTTTGTGAAAGCAACACGCCTAATTTGCGGCCCCCACGTCTCTCTACCCATTAGGAGTTACTTTACACCCGCAAGAAAATAGAAAGTCGTGGATGAAAGTGTGCCGCATTACAGTTTGCTATGTTGACGGATAGTCGAAGGTGGTGACATGTTTGAACGTATTTTGAAAGAGTTTCCTTCGGTGTACAGTGAATTCCCTTAGTGAACTAACATTATTGGATATGTGCGCAGCGTCTTTCAGGATCAGGGTATTGTTTCTCAGCAGCGTTACCTCCATTCTTAGCCAGTGCTGGAATTGCCGCTGTGGAGATTTTGGAGGAGAACCCTCAGTTGCTGTCTCGACTACACCGAAATATTTCCCTTGTGCGGTCAAGTACGTGAATGAGCAGCTGTATACAATTTCTAATGAAAGACATATCCTTAGTTTTTCTTGTGCGGGACAGTTAACAAATTGAAAGCAACATTTTTTTGCTTGTAGGTGATTATTTCAGCTGCTTCTCAGATGCAAACATTAATTTGTGTTTAATGTTTCGTTGTATTGAGCAGAACTTGCAACGATACCTGGCGTTCGAGTTGGAGGTGACAACTTGTCCCCCACTATTTTTTTGCATTTGCAAAAGTCTACATCCTTTGGTGAAGACTCCTCCATTCTGCAGCAAATAGTCGATCTGGTAAAAAAATCTCTGAATTCCTCTCTTGCCTGTGTTCCAGACTTCCAAGATTTGGACATCTGGGTTCTTGACATGCATTCATGTTATCTTATAAGCTTACTGATAGTTACTAAATGTATGCACCAACAATCAGATCTTGTAAATGTTGGACTGAGCAATCATTTCTAGGAATTTTACCGCTTGTCACATATGTAACGAGATACTGATGTAGAACTTGACCTTGTATTTGAGCAGATGTTGGACGACGGTGTTCTTGTGTGCTTAATAAAACGTTCAGCTTTGGACAACTGCAAGCTACCGGCAGCAATCAAAGTTTGTGTCACGGCAGGGCATTCGGAAGGTGACCTCATTCTAGTTACCTCGAAATTGAGGGATGTCATAGGTAAAGTTCTCAGCTGATACGAGAGAAATTTTCTTAGTAGAAATCTAGAGATGATTGATACTGTGGTAGATAACAAATCTATTGTCTCCTCCAGGGGCATAGTTTATATTTATGACAAAGTGTACATTGATATTCGATGGTAGAAGATATATAACGGGTACAACCAAAGAGCTAACTGCACATTTTAGTTCATTACTTTACTCAGTGCCATGCGGGAGCACACGATTTCTACTCTTGACAGAATGTTGACATGTAATGTAGATGTTAAAATAGAAATTATTATGGGATTTTTTCACTTTGGATAACTCAGTGACTTCATTGTTTAATGTGGATTTGCTGACCTCATGCTCCAACAGACTTTCAGATTGTAATAGACATGGAGTTGACTAAAGTTTCTCTAGCTATCTTAACGTGCAAGTGGCATTCACGTGGTAACACCTTCAGTAGTTGCCTGTGGGCTTCAAAGTTTCTTGTCACCTTCACCATCATTTCTTAGGCAAATCTTCAATCTTCCTTAGCACGCAGAATAGTGAGAAATAACGTACCGTGTAAGTTGGGTATGTTGTTGTATTTGGCTTGAGAAATGTTTTCATTTGATGTTTTCAACTCAAAATGATTGGTTCCATATTGAGCGTGCCCACAGTACCGTCAAAGTTAAGGTATACAGACCCCAAATCCAAATTGCGACCCCTACTTTTGGATCCTATTGTACCCTTTGTACCCTAATGAAGTGAAAACTGTAAAAGATTGACATTATGACAACTTTTGTGTAGAATTGGGTCCAAAGAAATCATTGTTTCTTTGACAAAAGAAACAAAAGGTTCATGCATTATTTTACAATATGAAGGTAAGGTAGGAGGCTCTTATTGTGACCTTCTTCAAACAGTCATATAGGGAGCCTTGAAATGAAGAGTAAGTGGTTCTAAAATGGATTGCCAACATTGTGAGAGCATAATTAAGGGTTGTTAGATGTTGGTTTATACTTCACCAATGAATGGAATAAGAGCTAGGGAGGGTCCATTTCAAAGCCAAGGTGTGTCCACCTAATTTTTCTAAATGGAAATTGATTGTCCGATTACCTTCCTACAAATGTTAAAAGAATGTAGGGTATGTTGGAGTTTAGTAAGGGTTGCATTTAGGAACCTTGTGTATTACTTTTTGAATGTCACACTGTTTGTTTTTGGTCAAGCCATATCTTTTTATAGATTATGCATGTCTGGTTTTTGCAAGGCCTATGATCAAGAATAGGTGTCTATTGCATAATTATTTGGAAATTCATAAGTAATTCATAAAGGGTCCAAAAAAATATGAAACCACTTGTGTTAGATTCCACATCAATTTTTCTTCAAGAGAAAAATAAGAGAAAACATTTTTGGGCATTTGAAGTCCATCAAAAAGGCCAACTAGACCTTAAAGGGTTGCTTTATAAGCCTCCTACCTTACAATATACTTTTGGATTACCGTTGCAACTATGTAGGGAGTTCAAAGAACCATTGACATCATAATCCAAATGGATGAGAATAATCTTTGCCTAGGGACAACAATAAGAAGCTATATGTTTTTTGCTTTAACTACATATAATGTGTCTTTTTATCTTTTTTAAATGAGTTGATGGAAATACACTTGAAAAAATCTTTCGTTTGTGGTTCTATTGTAAAAAGAAATTTGTGAAATTGATCTACCTAAGTGTGCGCAATGACCAAAGGGATGAAAATGAATTTCAATCTTGATGATAATGAAAGTGTAATCATATAAAACTTGGCTAAATGCTTTGTAGAATTCCATTAAGAGATGGGGCAAAAACCAAACAAATTCTTGGGTCATATTGTACAATTGTATGGAGAATCCCATAGTGTGGATAGAATAGAGTCTTGGTAATAATTGTTACAAAGCCACTAGAAGGACAACTTATAATCCTTTATACTAAAAGAAGTGTCATATAGTGGTCTTCTAGTAGGTTGTATTGTTCAAAAGTTTTCAAAATGAAACAAAAGAAAATTGTGAAAAGGTATAGTATACAATTTCCAAATTCACATAATGCTATGTCTAAAATGGAACAAAGTAAAACCTTTTAAAACCATAAATCTTTTAAAGAACTACAACAAAAAAGATTAAAATATATGACAAATAGTTTCAAATTTGTCACTAAAGTAATATTTTATACTTTGCATAATTGCATAGTATTTTTTTCCTCAAAAGTACAAATATAGTTTACTTTATTGAACATGAGATTCAATATGGAATCCTTAAGAATAATATATGGTATACAAGTTTCTATATTAGGCAATTGCTACTCATTCCCCCCAAGAATTAAATATGCACAATGATTAGAAAATTCACATGGTTTCAACTCATAGAGTGGAAGATATTGAAATGAAATTATCAAAATTAAAAAAAAATTAAAAAAAAATTAAAAAAAAATTAATATAGGCTAGATCCTTTGAAAACATAGATGTTGTCTATTCAACAAAAAATCTTTGAAGGAGAGGATGTGCAAATTTACAATTTTACAAAGTCTTAGTAAAAAGAATAGAAGATATTAAATTTCAGAATGTTTTTGTATAAAAATTAATTAATTTAAAAAATAGCAAACAAATGGATGCATCGTGGATTAAAACTTGTGGACGTCCTTGATGGATGAAAGTAACAACTTAATAGTTTTATGTATTATAGATCTCATGGATAGGAAAATTGAATTCTAAATTTTTTGATAAAAAAACAAGAAAAATAGAAAGCATTCCAAGAAAAAGAAAATCAATAAGGCAATATTGTTATAGTTTTGGCAACAAACCACATTTTATTTGTCTATATAACAATTTTTTTATTTGAATTATTTTATTTTTGATTGCACCTTATATCTTAGAGTTTGCAAAGCCAACAAAATTGTTTTTGGTACCATTAGAAAGCCTTTACATAAGAAGATTTAAACATGATTATGTAAATCTTGTTTGTATTTGAACATATGTACGTATTTATATGTTCAAATATAAGTGGCAAAGTTTGATTGATTTGATTCTTTTAGCACAGTGACTATTCATTTGCTAATTTAATCATCATCACCAACCCAATCATCAACTTGGACACTCCAATTCTACTACAAAGTATACGTTACTGAATGGTTTATAAGACTATAATAAATATTATCAATTTCATAGGAGATCTCAAAAGTCATCAACAATTTAAAAATTGTAATAGAATGTGGTCCATGTTTTCAAGCATAGTACTTAGGATAGTGACTAGTTAGATTTTGCTTGAATATGACAGATAAAATCGGTGCCAAGGTCATGCAAGTTGTCTAGGTCATCAATCTAGTACAATCCCTAGGAAAGTACTTACAATAGTGACCAGTTAGATTTTGTCAAAATATAACAGGTAGATTGGGTACCAAGTTCACATAGGTCATCAATCCACTATAATCCCTAGGAAAGTACTTACGACAGTGACTAGTTAGATTTTGCCTAAATGTAACAGATAGAATGGATTCCACACTCATGTAGATTGTCTAGGTCATCAATCTACTACTCCATAGAAAAATACTTACAATAGTGACCAGTTAGATTTGCAAGAATATAACAAATAGAATGGGTGTCAAGTTCATGCAAGTTGTTTAGGTCATCAATCTACTACAATTCCTATGAAAGTACTTACAATAGTGATCAGTTAGATTTTGCATGAATGAATGGATAGAATGGATAATTCAACAGATAGAATGGATGCCAAGTTTATATAGTCTGTCTAAGTCATTAATCTACTATGATCTATAGGAAAGTACTCATGATAGTGACCAATTAGATTTTGCTTGAATGTAACAGATAGAATGTGTGTCAAGTTCATGCAAGTTGTCTAGGTCATCCATCTACTATACCCCATAGGTAAGTACTTGCAATAGTGACCAATTAGATTTTGCTGGAATGTAACAAATAGAATGGGTGTTAGGTTGATGCAAGTTGTTTAGGTCATCCATCTAATATGATCCCTAGAAAACCACTTACTCGGGCACTTACTATAAAACAATTAATTTTCTTGCAAGCAAGAGGTATTTTGAGGGGATATGAATAATACTAATGTTGTTAGAATATTCTACAATATTGGAACATTTAAAAAATATTCCAAGTATATTCTTTAAGTATCCCCTAAATAAGGCTTTTAGCCTACACTATATTGGAACTACTTGTCTTTCTAAGAAGTTGACTTTTTACATTTTTTGAATTGAAAAAAACTATCTTTGCTTTCACATGGTTTCTAAAATTTTATGTATAGTGAATTCTTAAACACCATAATTATTATAGGGCCACATCCATTTCATATATTCTATGGTATTTCATGCCAATCCAATTCATTGTGTATCATTGCATTGATATTGCTTTGGACTAAAGTTTGAACTAAATTGGATACATTTGAAAACCTTGAGTTCAATTTGTTTGTGAGCTCTTGGATCCAATCTTTTGCATTATTTTGAAGAAGTTATAAAATTCTGTGACAACGATGTGTTATACAAATGTAAACTTTGAACTTGCATAGTCATCCATGGCATTGACGTATTCACTCAATCCTTTAGACCTAGACTTAGACCTAGGTGCAATGCCATGCTTTTCCAACTTCCACACATCTTTTACTACCCTGTTGTCTTCTATACCTTGTAGGCCTACAAAAAAAAACCTTTAATACTTAATTAGTCTCATCTAAGCGTGGTCCTTTCCTTCATTTGAAAAATCTAGATTATTTATTTTCTTAGCCCTTCTTGATGACGTTTTAAGGTTCTTGTTGCCTCTCTTTTGAAGGATTCTAAATGATTTTCCCTTCATATTGAGCCATTACAAGAAGAAGTGTTTAATGCCTCTTTGTCCCCATACTCTCCACAAATGTTCCTATAACTATTCACACATCTAAACACATTACAAACAACTACACTAGAGTAATTTTAGGTCAACAAATCCAAATTAGAATCCCAATACTTCAAATATAAACTACCAAAGGTTAATACCCACCAGGATTGACACATACTTCTCTACCTAATAATCCAATTTCCCCCAAACAAATAAAGTGCACTAGATGCTAAAAATAAAATAATTTTACAAGATTCTTTTTCCTCATACAATTAATAATTTTTTTTGAAAATGTCCCAAACTTACATCACCCCATCTCATTTTTACATTTATTTACCACCGAACCTACCCATGAAACACGTTACTACACGTGTCTACAATTTTTTTTTACAACAATAGGTGCAATGAATCCATGGCCCAGAAGGTCAAGGCAAGACGACTGCCCGTTTCGCAGTTTAAATCTCCATTAGTCAAAAGAATTCACGATATCAAGGAGAGAGAGAGAGAGAGAGCCTGCCTAGCTGGAGATTCGCAACGGAACCAACGAACGAAGTAACGACGACGAACGAAACCGACCACGAACGAACGAACGGAAACGACGAACGAACGAACGAGGACGGATACCCCGACGGAGGACGGACGGAGGACGGACGGAGCCCCTTCCTTCCTTGCCAGCCAGCCAGTGCCCCTCTGCCCCGAATGGCAAAGAAAGCGTCGACACGAGGCAAGCGCTCTTTCCGCCAGAATGGAGGATGACGCCCCGTGCGCGTCCGCCAACTGTCGCCCATCCCGCCGCTGCCACGCCTTGATCTTTTCCAGTGGCCCAGGCCGTGAAGTCGCACCGCATTCGTCCTCGTCGCCACCAATCGCCTTCCGCCAGCGCCGCAGCCCCGCCCGACACGTGGACCGGCCCTGCAGCGACGCCCGCCCAGCCCCCCTCTACACCCGACTCCCCTTTTGCCCTTCTCTCCCTCGTCTCTCTCAACCAGACCTGCTTTTTCCCCTTCTTTCCGTGGCCGAGTGCTATTGCTTGCCCGGGCCAAGCTCGACTTCGCCATAGCCAGCCAGCCAGCCAGCCACACCTCGGGCCAAGCTCCCGTTCCTTCGTAAGCTTTTAGGGCAACGACGGGAGAACACGGCGGGGGAGGCAACAGACAGACAAGGGGAGACGAGGGACGGGAGGGCAAGGGAGTGGAGAACGACGGGCGACAAATAACGGCTGGTGGGAGAGAGAGAGAGAGAGCGAGAGAGAGAGAGGATTGGCAGTGAGAGTGCATGCAGAGGAAGAGGTGGTGGAGGTTTGGAGGAGGAGGAGAGAGAAGGAAGGGATGGGGATGGGGATGGGATGACATGGTGGAGAGGCTATGGCCACAGCTGAAATCTGGAGCAGGCGGAGATTGATGGAGGAGAGTCCGACGTCGGGGTGCAGCACCGATAATGGAGCGGCGGTTTCGTTGAGGCGGCGGAGGATGGAAATTCGGAGATTCAAGATGCTCACGAATGTAGCGCAGCCCGTAAGTAAGCGCTCACGCCCTATCTCTGGCGTTGTGGTGTCTACTACTAATCACGAGGAGGAGGAGGAGGAGGAGATGGTGGAGGTTGATGGTGGTGGTGGTGGAGGGAGGGGTTTGAATCGGGGGGGTGACAATGACAATGACAATGCGCTTGCTTCTTCTACTTGTACTAGTGCATGTGAGTGGGGACAGGGCAGCAGGATGGGGTCAGTTTGTGGTGTTGGAGAGCCAGGGGGAGAGCAGGCTGCGTCTTCGCTCTCTACTGCATGGGAGAGGCCGTCTGGAGGTCAGTCAGTCTCGCTTTTTGTGGATAAAAGGCTGGAACGATGAGCTCCCAGCTGTGTCGGTCTGTCCATGCTGCTGCTTGGAGCGTGACCAGTTGTTGCCACCGTCTCTCAGGGATGGAGAGAGAGCCTGCCGGTCCCTGGCTCTTGTATTTTATTTATACGATTGGAATCTGTTATCAGGAACCAATCCCGAGATGCGCAGGATTCGGTCCTGTCGTTAGAGGAATTGTATGGGGGATTAGGATGCTCTAGGCATGAGGTCGTCGGGGGAGGGGATGGCTTCGGATTGGTTAGGTGTAGGGACGCAGTTGTAGAAAAGCGTAGGGGTGGTTAACCCGAGATGCGCAGGATTTGGTTCTGCATGTCTGTCATTGGGGGAATTCTATGTAGATGTATGAAATATCGTGATGTTGAAGGCATGGAGTCGTCTTCGGATGTATGGCCTTTGTTCTGCGTCCTGGTAGTGCACTTCGAGAATTGCATGCGCGGTAGAATCCGAGTCTAGAGTAAAGTGAGAGGGTAATGGAAATTGTAGGTTGTTCGCTCCGACCTTGGTTTGGTGTGTTTTGTTTTTGCTTTATGAGTTTTTGAAGTTAGCGTTGGTTGTGGATGGAGGAGATTTGTGAGTTCTTGTTGATGATGAGGGATGTGGTGCTGTGCAGGTGTTCGTAAACTTGGCGCGAAAAATGAAAGCGCTAACCCCTTTGACACTGTAGGGATCAACAGCAGTGACAGGATGAGCAGTGGAGGCAGCAGTGGAAGCGCCCAAAATAATATTGAGGAGTCAGATGTGAGTTCTTCGTTGACGTCGGTAGGTGGAGGGTTTCAGAGTGCGCTAGGGAACGAGATTGTGCGACAAGAGTCTGGACCACCACCACGAGGGGGTCCGACGAAAGCTGTCGCGCCAGAAGAATCTCTCGAAGCTCCCGCAACAATGGGTCCTGCAGAGAGTTGTGGAACTGCAGATATGTCGTCCACTGCCACTGCCAGTGACGCTGTGACGATTGGTCATGTTGACAACCAACATTTAGAGACCACGCCTTCCGGTGCATATCCTCAACAGACTTGGCAACGGTCGGGAAACAACAAAGAGAGCATTCCGGAGTCTAGTGCTGTGGCGACTGGTGACCTTGCTGGGGGATCCGGTGTACCCGCCAATTGTTTTGCGAGCAATCAGTGCCCGTCGCATGGCATGGTGAGCTTATGCGGAAGGAGACGAGAAATGGAGGATGCGGTGGTATCTAAGGATTCCTTTGTGGTGTTGCCATGCAGTAAAGTGGGAGGGTGTGATGCTGCCGGATTGGAATCTGCTCCTTTACATTTTTTTGGAGTTTACGATGGGCATGGCGGATCACAGGTTAGTACATGTGTTCCTTTGTACCTTCATGACAACTTCTTTGTATTACCTTATATTTGGTGTACTCTTGAGGTTGTTTTGGGGATGGCATTTTTGAACTTTTTAATCATCTAGTATATGGTGTTTTTGAACGCCTTGGATGTGCCTAGATGTTGGTAATGATGAATGATTGCTTCGATACTATGTTTGAACAGTTCTAGCATTTGCTTGGATTTCTGAAGTTTCGTGATGTGTAATTGGATGACGCTTATATTTTGACTTCTTTTTATTTGACTGTCTGGTATCCTAAAGAGATGATCGTGACATGGTCAGCATGTGTTTGAAGTCTGCCGCAGATTATGATAGTGTGGCAAGCGTGCTGGATATGTGTTATGATTCCAGACTTCCATGTCATGTAAAAAAATTCAAAGTGTGCCTACAGGAAGATTCGTGATATTTGTTCTGGACTTTATCAAACGCCTTGTTCAACTCTTTAAAAGACTTGTATTTAGCTGTTAATTTACTCGTCTTAACGGGGTCTTTGTTTTGCAGGCTGCAAATTTTTGTGCAGAGCGTTTGCACCACGCACTAGCAGAAGAAGTGGAGTCCTGTTTTGTACAGGGTCAAAATGTTGACCAGACTACGGGTGACTGGGAATCAAAGTGGCTAACTGCTATGACTCAGTGCTTCAAGAGAATGGATGCTGAGGTGGGAGGTTTCTGTCTGGACGAAGGTGAGTGCACAGCCAGTGGTAATCCCAGGTGTTGTCCTGAGCCTATTGCTTCAGAGACGGTGGGGACAACTGCTATTGTGGCAGTTGTGGGTGCGTGTCAAATAATTGTTGGAAATTGTGGGGACTCACGAGCTGTCCTGTCTCGCGGTGGAGTCGCCATTCCTCTTTCTGTGGATCACAAGGTGTGTTCCTGTACTGGATTTTTTTGTTTTGTGAGTTATAGGAATTAGGAGATAAGAATCTAACGCTGGACGCTTTGTTTGCTCATTCATCCTCTGATGATTGTTGATGTGACTACCTTTGAATCTGCAGCCAGAGCGAGAAGATGAGATGGCACGCGTAGAGGCTGCAGGTGGCCGTGTAATTTATTGGAACGGTCATCGTGTGCTTGGTGTGCTGGCAATGTCTAGAGCTATTGGTACGTTGGATGATTGACGATACGTCTTGGGTGTGCTATTTATAGTTAACATAAATGCTATGTGTAGTAATTTTTTTCACTGTGAATTAGGTTTTATTCTTTTGTATTGATGTTTGTCTGTCGTCTTGGACAGGTGATCGATACCTGAAGCCATACGTCATTGCGGAGCCTGAAGTAAAGTGCATCAAACGTTCTGGAGACGATGAGTGCCTTATTTTAGCTAGTGATGGACTCTGGGATGTCATGTCAAACGAGGTTGTGTGTGATATTGCTCGCAAAGCTCTGAATTGTAGGCGGAATGGTCAGCCACCACCAGCTGAGGCCTCCACTGGCACGGACGACGAATCTCCAGCTGCTCAAGCTGCAGCACTGCTTGTGAAGTTGGCCTTGGCGAAAGGTAGCAGTGATAATATTAGTGTGGTGGTGGTGGACTTGAAGACTCCCAGACACAGATAGCATCCGGCTGGATGGCGGAACGATTGAAACTGTAGGTAACAAGTGGATGGTATATGTTTGATTACTATGCTTTATCATCACGACTTTGAGCATTTAATCAGCATATTTGGATCTCTCAGAATAGTGGGAAAAAGGGAGCTGTTAAGTTTATATGATCTGAAGGGGAATTTGAGGGTAAGGAGGAGGAAAGTTTATTTATTGACGTTGAAAATCTGTGTTACAAGCCAAGCTGCATTCAGTTTGAGGACAACATTGTTTCATGTTCAACGAATCAATAACCCATTTGTTTGCTGGAGACATAGATCCTCGTGTTTTAGTTTGGTCTCCGCACTCTTCCTGGCGTTGCGTCTACAATCATCGTGCCTTTTTTCATGAGGGATGGACGATCCATTTGAATGGTTGGCCTTGAAACCAATTTAGGCTTAAATTGTGTGTTGATTGTACAGCCCTGCATTGTCGTTAGCCTTTGTGTGCAGC
The DNA here is from genome assembly GCA_947034895.1 of Rhytidiadelphus loreus. Lineage (NCBI taxonomy): Eukaryota > Viridiplantae > Streptophyta > Bryopsida > Hypnales > Hylocomiaceae > Rhytidiadelphus > Rhytidiadelphus loreus. The sequence continues at coordinate 34,242,022 of OX344761.1, forward strand.
ACATTGGGATCTGATGTTCATGATGTGGTGAAGTGTGGACCTGGTTTTTTCTCTTCTTGCCACTTGTAGATGATTTAACCTTGGAAGAACGTTGACGCTAAAAATTTGAAAATAATTTTCAACATTACTGTTGAAGAATGGACCTGTTGGTTCAAATACTTTAATCCTTGGAAGGAAGTATGTGTCCATGACTAAGGTAGTCACCAAAATATACCAATTATTGACCAATTGGTGGATTCTTTATTTCTTTAGTTAATAGTGAAGTCATTTTATTGTTTAGGTCTATAGTGGCCTTCTAGTATAATTTCATGGATTGTGTAAGGTAGAAAGACTTTATTCATTCTTAGTGTCTAAACTTTGTTTTTTATTAATCACTTTCATGAATTATGGAAGGTAGAGAGACCTTATTCAATGTGAGTGCCCAAACTTCATTTTTTATTAATCACTTCTAAACCAAACCTGAGGGATTTAATTCAAAATGCATTCATACAATTGTATAATTGGTCAATGGAACCATCTATGTGAGGATGGAAGTGCACTTTGCTATGTCTAGGAGTGATTTATCAAAGATTGGGATTGATTGAATTATGTATGACAATTTTATTCAATGTAGGAATCTTCTTTTCAAGATTGTAAAGGGAACATTGCATCCTAGGTAAATAATGTTATATTGCTTTAAAAAGAAAGAAGCTAACAAACTAACTTGCAACAACAAACTTTTTAATATACTTCTATCAAGCTTTACAAAATCCTTGAGCTTATTCCAAAACAATTCAATTTTTGGTGAATTTAATATTTTATCTATTATGGTTAATCAATTTTTTTTCTTGGTCGTTTATTTTTTGATAACTATTAAATTTTAAGATTTCTCATTAGTTTTCACTGCTAAAAATTATGTCAAATCTAAACAAAACATCATTTGAAAATTTATGTAAGTATAAAATGACTTTATATTTACAAAATATTTATTGTGACTAATATTTGTTGTGACTTTATTGTAAGTATGTAAATATTTTGTAAGTATAAACTGATAGATATACGAGTAGTATATGTAATGTCTATCAATTTAGATAATCTCAAGTGCACAAAATTTGTCCTATGAATACATATAATATATCAAGTTTATAAAATCCTAAAGGCCCAAAGTTTTTAGAAGGGGTTCATGGAATTTCAGACCGTGTAACCTCAATTCTTGTCATAATTTTTTGAAACATTTTTTGAAAAGAAAAAATCACATTAGCTTTTGGAGAATATAATTTATAAAAGTTTAATCAATACCTAGGAACAGAAGTTATACCACCCTAAGTCTACAAAACGGTTAGAAGACTAGCACAAAAGAAATTATAAAAAATTGAATTTTAAAAATTTAAACTTTTTTTCTCAAAGATTATATTTTTGTCTACATGTAAAGCTTTGATATATTCTATTTGGATTAGTGATGAAAAGGTTATGGAAAATATTGTTTTTCAACCAAACTAAGCATCTTCTTGAAAAATAACTTACAAAATTCATTTTTGAATGCAATTTTTATAATTTTTCTAAAAACTTGTTAAATAGGGTTAAATTTGCTTACTAGAACAATCTCACCATTGGGATTTCAATTTCATCTTGGAGCTATTAATGATTCAAATTTTTGTTCAATCTTGTATTTCTATTTAACTATTTTCTTAAGAATGAAAATCAAGCATGTTTTTTGAATTGTTTTTCCTAGACTCTCAACTCATTTCTTCAAAATAAAAAATTAGTAAATCAAAATCAGCAGTGCAAAAATTTTAAGTTAAAAAGATTCAAAGCCAAAAAATTTAGTCTAAGAACAAGGTGCAAATTTTTTTGTTTTCTTCACTTTAAATGCAAATATATTTCAATCTACATGATCAAAGTCTTTGAAATTTCTTGGATACATTTTTATTATAATCTAGTACAAGATCCTATTGTTAAATATGAAAAAGTAAACAATTATTAAACTTTTTTGCTCTTTGCAATACAAATGGCAGTTTTGAGGGGTATTTGATGAAAAAAAGGCCTCGAAACTTTAGGGGTCACAATCACACTACTTTAAATTAGTGTAAGCTATGGAATTATTGTGTAATCTACAAAACAAAAAGTTGTCCTAGTAGTAATTTGTACTTTTTTGAAATTAGATAAATTAATGTAGTTTTAGTAGAAAAATATAATTGTTGTGGCAAATTATGAAAATAAATCAAATATAGTAAATCAAATAAATTAAATTGAGATTTCTTCTCATGTAAGAAGTACTCATGTTATAAGTAAAAAAGTTAATTCAGTAGTGCCAAACTTATGAGGAGTATTAAATTACATTTTCTGTACAATGAATTTATTTCTCAAATTAACTTTTGAATAATATTAAATTGCAATATTTGTTACAATGAAATTTTTACTCCTTAAGGGTTCCCATGTGTTTTGGCCAAGTACCCTTAAATCCAATTCCCAATTCTATAATCTTTGTTATTTTTAAAATATGTGGTAGATTACAACATTGGAAAACAATGCGGGTTTTGAAGTCCAAAACTACTTCTATCCAAAGCAAGGCTGAAATCTTCATCTATCGGTTTATTTTGTAACATGTATGTTTAGAACTTGTGTGATTTAGTCAAAATGTTAGAAAATGAATTGAGAATATGTAAAAAGAATTAACCAAAAAAACTTTTATACTCCTCTTTAGTAGGTATATATTCTCTATATTCCAAATTGTAATGTGGAAGGTGGTTTTATATGAAAGAAAAAACTATGCCACTAATAAATTTTACAAAAAGTTGAGAATTATTCAATCATGCAATGGTAAGAATGTTCCAGTAAACAACATATGTCCTTTATTTTTATTTTCATTTGAAATTTTTTTAAATTGGGTTCAATAGTCATATTTATATGCTTTTTCTACCTTCATTGCCCTCAAAATAAAAGTCAATACAAATTTCACTTCAAAATTCAGAATTCAATAGCTCAAATGTATTTGACACTAGTAAAAATGTAGAAACTATATGAGTTCAATGACTTCAATCTATATGGTGCATTTTTATCCTTGGGTCTAAAAATTAAAATTATTTGAACATTAATAAAGAGTGTACAAAATCATACATAAGTATATTTATAGGATATTTTTGAAACATTCTAATATAATTCTATTTTAAGGCATTATTTATATGATGCCAAAAATTGTCCCTTGGATGTACATGTATACAAGATTTACATGTATGTGATCCTTCTCCAAGATTTTTGAGTAGTATCTCTATACAATTAAAAAAATTAATTAACTATTTTTTAGAATATATTTTTAGCTTCCTATATTGACAATGACATTGAAAAACCTTGATAACTTTTGCAATATTTATCACAATAATGTGAAACTAAGCTTCACAAATAAATTACAATAATTTCATTCCAAGGTTTCAAATTATGAAGCCAATAGAGGTCACCCACATCTTTAAAATCCCAAAGTGGGTTCTTTAGTCCTTTAGGGATTAATAAACTACTTCAAAGGTTGTCTTGAGATGAGATTAATGCAAAATAATAGGCCTCTTAACTTTCATCTTATTAACCCAAAAAGTTTTTGACTATGTTTTCACCAAAAATGCTCAAAAATTGCCATTTATAATATAAGTATCAAATTTAGGAAAAAAAAATTTTGGACACATGTAATCGTAGGATCTTGTAGTACACTAGTTTGGAAAGATGTGAAAAAAAATTCAAAAATTTTCATTGTGTAGATTGCAAGATACTAGCTTTTGAAGTGACAAAATTTATTTTTTGGCCTTGCAAAAAATTGGGTAGTTGCACTTCACAAGGTCACATTTGTATGAAAAAATGTCCAAAATGGTAGTGCTTCTTTAGATTCATTCTTCAAGGCAAGTTGGCTACATACTTGAGAAAAATTTATATCATTTGGAATCGTACAACATATAGGAAAAATAAAGTAAGTAGAGAGAAGTAAAGATTGATTCAAAATACATAGTTATTAAAAATTTAGTTATAGAATTGAAAAATGTCAATCCCAATGCTTGTGATGTTATAATAAACATTGTACACCTTCTAATTTAATTTTTTTCAAAAAAGATTGAAAATTGAGTTAAATAAAGGACTTCAAAGTTTATTTTAGAGTAGAGAATCTATAATTGTTTGGAAATTAAGATTCCTCATAACTTTCATCTGGTTAATCAAAATGAGTGATTTAAAACTTTTCACGTATATATAAATCTAGAAAACAAGTTCAAATTTGTATTTCTTAAAAAAGTGATTTTTCAAAGTTGCCTGCCAAACAATGAAAATTACATACTATACAATAATTTTTGAACCATGTAGTTAAAATTATGAAAACTGTTATGCCTTAAAGCTACTCCGTGGGTACATGTTGTGTAAAAATTTCAAAGAAAAAAATAAAAATTCTATTTGTAGTGAGCTACCTAAAATTGCTAGGTTGCCAAAAAACACAATTTAGTGTTTTAGGGGTTAATTGTAACAAAATGATTTAAAGCTTTCGATTTAGACATCAATCTATAGAAGTAATAGAACTGAGTTCAATGTTTTTTTTGAGGGAATTTTTTTTTGAAGTGCTTGAATTACTTGTGATGAAGAAGAAATTAGGAAAAAATTACATAGATTTGCCTTATTAGTGGATATGACACTAATTTTTTGAATTAGTGTAGGTTGAAATAGACATTTATTGTACTAATTTTCACATAAATAAAACTTTGTGGTGATATGAATTTTCTAAATGATGCTAATTTCTCCCCTTCACTATTAGAATAACTTAATGTGCCTATCATACAACAAATTTTTAACCCTATGAGTATGAAAACTATTGGTTGTAAAAGGTGTGAGATATTCAAATATAAATACTTACTATCAAGCAAAACAGTTGTTGGAAAAATAATATTATTAGATTTCTCAGAGTAATGTGCAAAGAAAATCAGTATACCAATTATAATATAGAAATAATCCTTGGGGGGATCACTCCTTGTAATTTAAAGTATACACTTGAGTTAAGAGGGTATTTGATGTGGGGCTATTTACCTTAATCATTGCATTAAAGATGATCGTATTTTTACATAAAAAGCTAAAAGGGCGTATTTTCAATACCCTATAGTTTTTATAAATTCATTCATGCAAGATTTTAAGTAGGGCTATCTTACATATAAAATTTAAGTTCCAATTTTCTCCCACCCCCACCCTTCTTCAAAAAAATTCTCTTCCATCTACTGCATCTGTATATGGGGTATATATTGTGAAACCAACAATAATCAATTAAATTCAAGTGGTAATTTTAACCTCTAAAGGCCAATTGTCCGTTGAATGAACAATTGAAACTCTGGGTAGGTCCCTATGAAGTCAATTTTGGTCAAATGTTCATAAAATTTTGATACAAGATGTGAACATGTATCTTCTTAGTGAAAATATAATTTTTTTCTGCCCTAAACTTTTTGAGCAACCCTTGCAATTTGGGCATCTTTGGAGCATCTTTTGCAAAAATTCTCATCAACTATTGAAATTTGGCATTTATGTTACTAATAAAATATGGCATGCAATTATCAAAAATAATTTAGTTCTCAAATCACATCCTCAAAGGAATCAAACTTTATTAGCTATGTTAGGGTGGCTTAAAAAAAAACTTTTCTTCTAACCTCAAGTCCTATTATCTTGCAATATGTGAAGTCAAAGTTCTTGAAATTTTTCCCAAATATTCTAAATGTTTGTTTCTAATTTTTAACCATTTGGATTTCAAATTAAAAAAATCTCATTGCACAAGAAATCATTAAAAAAAGACTGAAGTATTGCCAATGCACTTAACTTCTTTGCATTGCAAGTTGATTCAAATTTTTTATGAGTGAATTTAACATCATATATTTATGAATAGTCAAAATCCTCATTTTTGTGCAGACCAAAAATTTTATTCTAAGAGGGCTTGAGGTCTGCTGATTCTAGTTTGCAAGAATGAGGATAAGGTTGTTTTTTTCTCACTTCAAACATTATAATTTTTCAATCCACTTGATCAAATGGGTTGAAATTATTTTCACACATTTTCATAATTATATAATACACTTTTATATAATTGAATTTTTTTTAAATAATTTTTTATTTTAGACAATGCATCAAAAATTGACAATTTGGGATTTTTCCTCTTCCAAAACACCCTCTAGTCTTTAGGGGTTAATAACATTGAACACTTTAGAATTCCTAATGAAACTATCCCATGAAAATCTCATTTAATATGAGTGTGATTAACACATATGGCTTCAAAGATTAGAGTTAAATGGACTATAAATTCTATCATCATATTGTACAATTTTCAATTTGTTGAACCCACTAAGGTAAACCTCCCTATTCATACAATGTGACAATTTTTCCACTTTTAGTTGATGTCTTACATTTACATTAAAGAATACTATTTTTTATATATATACTATAAGTACCATGGCACAATTTTAGTCGACCACCCATTATTGTAGATTTTCTTGACTATGTCCATTTTATCATCCATATGAAATTATTTGTCCACATCTATACTCATCATACTATGGAAAATTTGCAAGGCTTCTATTTGTCAAGGCTAACTTATTAATAAAAATTCCTATTATATAATGTTTTTACATACCCTAATTTATATATATTAGAGTGTGTAGCATTTCATGAATCCTATAGTAGTTCTACAAATTATATAAAATTTTCTCCCTTTGAATTAAATGAACCCTATCTTTTCACTCACGTAGTTTTCTAAAAATCGTGAGTGTTCCCCCCGGGAAATAATCTAAGTTTTTACATGAATCTGTGAATGGGAACCTATAATTTAAAATTGAAATTAAGAAAATGATTTACCCCCTTTGTCCCTTTGGAGGACAAAATAGATTTCGTGAAGGCTCCTATAGTCTCAATATTTGTTGTGATTTTTTGAAACTTTTTGTTAAGATAGATAAACACATCAATTTTTGGGGAGTATATTTTTTATTTCAATCGATGCCTAGGAGCAAATATTATGGCACAATAAGCCCAAAATTTAGTTCAATAGGTAGAAAAAAATCCCACAAATTTTTATTTTTTTATTTTTTTCATAGATCATATTTTTATCTATATGGTAAGCTTTGATTAATTCCAGTTGGATTAGTGATGTGAAATTTATAGGCAATCTTGTTTTTCAAGCAATTAGTGCATCTTTTTGAAATAATAACTTATTAGTTTCAAGGGTTGCTATTATGTGAGCCTAGGAGCATGAGCCCATGACTATACACTTCTGTTATAGGTATCTATATTATAAAAATCTTCCATGATTATAGTGTAATTATATTATAGATACCTATATTATAGGTGTTTATATTATAAGCACCTTCAATGGTTGTAGGATATTTACTTATTCATATGCTCAAGGTTCACATGCTTGCATTTTTATGCTTATGAATATTGAATTCAACATCATTGCATTGGATTCATTTCTGAATTCAATATTCATAATTTAAAAAAAAAATTCACAAGATTAAGATCTCATGCTAGAACAATCTCACCATTAAGATTAGTGTGCTTCAATTCCATCTTAGAGATATTAACAATTTAGTTTTCTCTTCAATTTGGAACGTACTTCTACTTAATAAGCTTTTGAATGAATGAAAATTAAGTGTATTTAAAAAAAAAAATCAATCCTAGACTTTTAGATCAATTCTTCAACATAAAAAATTAGAAATAAAAAATGATTAGTGCAAAATTTTTATGTAGAGTACAATGAAAAAAATTTGTTTTCTTCACTTCAAATGCAAATATCTTGCAATCTATGTAATCAAAATTTCTAAAATTTCTTCCACACATGGCTTACACTAGTCTAGTGCAAGATCTTTTGGGGTTATATTTCATAATTATGCTACTATTTGGCCTATGTTGTGGCCACAATTTTGGTTGCATAATTTGAACTCAATCCCTTTGTTATAGCATGAGGAAATTTTTAATCAGTCAATACAAAATCCCCTTTGTTTTGTAATACAAAAAATTCCTACTATTGTAGCATGTGCTAATACTTCATTGCTTTCTCATACAAATATTTTGCACTTATAATTAAATTTGGAGAAGTTATTGTTTACTCAAGAATTGAACAAGTGAATACAATTTAGATATATAAATGTAGGAATTAAAAGAACACAAAACAATTTTATTAGTTCAAGTAATTGTAGGGGATAAAGTTAGAGGGAAAATTCAAAGCAATTAGAAGACCTTTTATTTCCATTTCCCATCCAAAAATGCTTGCTATTGCTTACTAGAGGTGTCATGCACTCCTTGGGTACCATTTAGCATACAATTTTGCAAAATATTTTTTGTACTTGACTAAGTGCAAAAGTCTCTAATTGTATGTAATGTACATTGAATTTAAAAAAAAATTATTTTCTTTTTACATCTAAAACATCCTTGGCAATAAACCTAAATCAATTTTCTACCATGAAGTTAAATTTAGACCTTCTATAATTTTCATGTGTGAAATGAAGTGAAATTTTTGGAAGGACTGCAAGAACTAAGAGTTCTTTAGAAACAAGGGAAGTTGTATCGTAAAGTTTATGAAGAAGAATGTCAAACATTATGAAAAGTTTGAAACAACTCCATACGAAACCAAAGAACACTTGATTCTAAGTGCAGAATGCATGAGGTCCCTAAAAGAATCAGGGTTTGAACATAACCTGCATGTACGATACCCCCACAACAGCAAGAAAAAAAAAAGCAATGCCAATGTAGAAGAGGAAAAGGTCCACAATCCATTGTAAACAGTTCTATTGAATAAAGCAGCTCTGTTACAATGCATGCTTGCGATGTTAACCTAATCTCGGTTCTTCTAACATCTAGCCCACCTCTTAAAATCAGGTGGGCAAATTCTAGAGTCGCATAAAATATCCACATTGCCATGTTGTCACAAATATGGTAATTCTAAGGTTGTATACCATTCAGCCAGGCAACAGGAGAAATGTCCTGAAACTAAGTTTACATCAGAGAGCAGGAGGTAGTATTCAACAAGCTCTTAATAAATCAGACTACTTCTCATTCCCGTCTCCCAACAATTCAACAAGGTGAAGCGCATGATTTATGTAGTAAATGCTACTGCAGCTGCCAATTAAAAAAACTCGCCCTGCCTACGAAGAAAATTGTTAAATCACAGCATTGGTACACTGCAACCGTGCTGGGCTCCATCATGCCCGCCAATCCTTTCCAAAATCGGCTTTACCCCAGGGGGACTGGTCTTTGTTGGTTCCGTCCTCAAGCAGTGAGTCCGTCTCGGTGCTCTCTTCCAAGTTCAACGGTTCAGATAACTCTTCTTCCTTCGTAACCTGCGCAATCAAACACGAATTAGTCTAGATTACTAAAAGCCGATAAGCAACCAATTCTAGCCGATAAGCCACTCTTCTGTAATACTGATATCAGTTGATTAAATGCGATAAAACCATTGGGGGTAATCAGACATCGTGAACTCTGTTAAATAGGTTATTGTTGAATGCTAGAAGTTGAGAGGAATCAGACCTGGGTAGATATGAGTGGAATCTCTTCTGCTTTCTGCTGGCTTTCCATTATAGACGCATAGGAATATAATACCATTCCAATCACTGCTATCAAGATTCCACAGATATTGCGCCAGCTAAAGGGGTTCTTGAGAAGAATGTATCCAAATGCCAACACCAAGCACGTCTTCAGGTGTCCAAGCACTTGATATGTCACAGCTGATGTCCTTCCAATAACTAAAAATGTGCTGAAGTTAACTGATACTGATATCAGACATGAAAGGACGATGAAGAACTGTCACCCCAACAAGCCACAGTCAGAACAAATGTCTGAACATCATCCTCTCTACACTCTGGCAAGTATATTTAATGCCTGCAGGTCATTAAGAATTATTATCGAACTGAAATGGCTTTCCATGAATTTCATACTAAGCAAAAACAAATCAAACGCAAATGGTGAACGCCATGATGTGCAGGAAAATACTAATACTAATACAGAAATTTGCCAAGGAAATCCAGATGCAACGGATTAGCATTAAAGAACTCAGAACAAGTCTACAACAAAAATAAGACAACCCCAGCACAAGCAACTCTTAGCACAGAAGAAACAGTGGCAACAAGGGTTACTGCTAAAGATCCTGCTAAGGATCCCTAGAGGTCTCTAAAAGTATCTCCCACTGTAGACAAAAACACTAAGGTTCCCATGTTCCATGCAATTGATGGCTCACCATAACATACGTACTGTAGTCAAAACTGAACACGTTCTGATTGGTCAAGGCAGCATCAAGGAAGGGCCCTGAAAGACACAGGGTGGCAGCTTGATACGGAGAGGACTGGTACAAAAGTTGTGTGGATGACACCTTGAACCGTTTCTGAATGGTGTTGGTCATCTAGCATCCCGAAGCTAAGGAAAGTGACTTACGAAAATGATGAAAATAATTGCAGATAGGTATTTCGACGATCGATTCAACGAAACTGACTATTTTACATTCCTGATTTACGTCTGATTAACGACAGAGGTCGGCAGAGAACAATAGAAATGACCACCTCGGCAATTTGATCTCAAGTCCCCAAGTTTAATGAAGTCGAGCAGCTCCTATTCAGATAAATGCTCTTCACCGAAAAGGTTAAAACTGCGACTAGGATTTCTTTGGCATCCAGGTGATCGTGCGATTAGTGTGTTTAGACGTAGAATTACTGTTAAAAGACCTGCTTGAAATTCTCAAAAGCCACATCAACAAGCATGCAGTGAGAGGATACAATTTGTGCTACACATGTAGTCACAATAGCTAAACAAGAGATCACAGAACCAAGGACGTTGAGCTGCAAGTCTGTGACCGTCGCAACTCCCACGCCGAAGAGTAACAGCGCAATTGAAAACTGGATCCTCCGACTGCAATCAGCAAACAGTCAATCTCTTAGTCCACTCGAAATTAGAGAAATCCATTAACTGAACGATCGTGAAGTCAACAATTCCCGCGTAATGACACTACAAAGACGTCACATTGAATTTGATTGCATATTTTTAAATAAAGGATGATGTTAGGTGAGCCTCATAGGCTTCCGCAATAAACTGCAATCCCCTCTGATCATCAAACTGATGATCACCAAGGCATTTTTCGAAGTGAAACAAAAGTGCCAGAGCTAGAGCTATTAGAGCAAACCTGAAGCGTTTTCTGTAGAAGAGTGTTTCAAGTAACACAGTGCACGGGATGATTGCAAGCTTTGTCATCTGCGATGAAGTTGCACGCATTACTCCCTCGAGTTCACCTCAAACGTTGGAGAACATTGCAGCAGGCTAAAGATCCTAACAGCCGGAGAGCGATAAGCTCGCAGTAAATACTAATACTGTTACTAATAATAAAGATAACTATCCAGATGTAGTCAAACAAACTGCAGAAGCAAAACCTAGATAAGCCACAAAGGAACAGCTTACCTGATAAAAACCAACAGAGTTGAAACCCAAGCTCAAATTTAGTAGGCCGATAGAGATCCCGTTCAGTACAGCAAAACCAACGACCGTCTGAGAGTCGAAGGGTTTGTGCTCAAATAGTTTCAACCATCGAGCAACATGAAGAGAGCAGTAAGTCACTCCTAGATGCCAGCTGGTCAACGTGGTAGCTGCACCAAAAGATCATCGTCAAATCAATGCCATCATTTCAAAGAGCACTAAAGCATTACTGTCCACACTTCAGAGAGTTAGCAAACCATTATTCTACTCCATGAGGGAGGTCTGGTTGTTCAAGTCTAAAAACTCAGGCAGCATAACTGTTAACATCAGAGGATACCAATGTGCTTTCAAACGCAGTCTAAAACTTAGTAAAAGTGATGAAACATGACCATAATACACCTCGACCAAACTAATACCCAAAATCACGACTTCAGATTCTTTGCAACCTTTCCACGCTCTACTCAATTTCACCAGCATCAACGAAAAGGACTCAATTAGTAAACTGTAATTTACATACTAAATAGATTCGATATAAATATTCAGTGCCCAAACTATTCTTGCTTGATCCAGTCGATAGGATACACTACAGTTCAAAACACCTCTTCGTTCACATATGAGGAAAGAGACGCTGATCAACCTCAAAAAAGTACTCGCGGCCAATATCTTCTGATCTAGAAAATATAATTCAACACGAAAAGAATGGCTTTCAGCGATGATTCCCAAACTAAACGAAGCGAGTTGCTACTCGTTCCTCCTTTACCCCAGCAGTTCGCCGCACTCTCAAGATTCCTCCTCCATTTCTCTTTATCCCCAAAGACTTTAAAGTATTCAAAAGAAAAACTATAGTTGACTTCAAGTCGTTATAAAAGAGAGCGATATCATCAAATACGCCGTCGTAGCCATTCTGAACTTCACTGCCTGACCTCATAATTGTAAATCGGCGATCCATTAAAACAGAGATCTGGTGACCAGCATCAACACACCTCCACCAGAAAAGCATGACCACACCATATCCCGAGCGTGTTGATGAGAGTCTTCTTCCCCATAACAATAGCAACCGAGGAAAATACAGACAGGCTAAAGCCCGTCCTTCTCCGCCATTGATAATAACAAGGCACAAATTTGCTACTTAGCAATCCCCTCACCATTCCAAGGTTCCCGTTCAATTCTTACAGTATCTAGCTCTCGATGCCGCCAGCATCTAAGTCTCAATTTACCCTAGCGATTCGCCACACTCTCAAGATTCCTCCATCATTTCGGTTTATCCTCAAAGAGTTTTAAACATAAAAAAAGGAACAACATGATGAAACAGGACTAAGAGCCGTGAAGGAGAGACAGAGAGAAATAATAAAATAAGTCGTCGATCCCGTGCTTCATTCTCAGCCCAGCGATCAATAAATTTACACAGAGATCTCTTATGCCCAAATTAAACACAGCTCCACCAAAAATGCATGCCACAAACGATACCGACACAGAACCCGAGCGCGCAGACGAGTGCTTTCTCGCAGACAACAAAAGCTATCTATGATACCACGGCCACACACAAACCCCGCGCTCTCCTCCGCCAATTCCCAATCCCCTCCCAATTCCAATGCGCCCGTCCATTTCTAACAAACATCTAGCTCTCACATTTACCCTAGCTATTCACAAGACTCCTCCACCAATTTACACAATCCAAAACAAACAATAATAAAACAGACTACGAGCTACAATAAAAATTTAAAAAATCAGATAAAGAAAGAACTAAACACGCCGTAAGAATCCGAGCTCCATTTCCCCCGGCAATCAAAACAACAAACCAAAAAATGCTCCATCTCCTAACACCGATTCACCACAAATGTAATCGAGATCATCATACCAAAACAGAACCCGAGCGTGGTGATGAGCGTCTTGTTGCAGATAACAATCGCCACCGAGGAAATCACGGACAAGCTCAAAGCGGCCGCAGTCCCGAGCCCGCCCTTCTCCGCCATTGCTAACAACACTCCCACACAAACTCCACTCCGACACAATTCGCAATTCCGCTCCGAATTCAAGAACTACCTCCCGTCCGCATCTAGGTCTCAGGAAACCTCCCGACACGAGGTTCTCATCGTCTCGATCATGTACTGCATTTGTAGCTCACAAAACGCATGAAAATTTGGGACGAGAGCTGGAAGTAACGAACAACTACTGGCCTGGCGATGGCGATGGCGATGGGGATGGCAATGGGGATGGGATGGGATGGCATGGAGATGGCGATCGCGATGGCGATGGTCAAGAGATTGAGAGCGCAAACGAGAAGGGTTACGAGAAGGAGACGACGTGGGAGACCGGTTCGTCCGGTTGTGGGAACTGGTTCGACCGGTTGCCTGGTGGGGAACCCTAATAGGGCCCCACTTGGTTCTCTTATTGGTATTGGACAAAGTCAAAACGTTCTGTTCATGGGAGGGTAACTTATTTGGGGAAAGGATGGGTTGCTGGACGTGACATGAAGTCTGAAAAAATAGAAAGTTCGAGAAGGTGTTTACACGTTGCTGGCAACGTGCTTGAGGTTGGAGGTCCATAAAGCGCCCATTTACAAGCTGGAAATTAATTTGGGGGGGTAGAGTTCTTCAAAAAAAATTCATTATAATTATCTTAGAAAAAGAAAAATGGAATTGGCATCTAACCCTAGTTGTTTCATATTTTTTAGAGCTTCATGGAACTAGTTATGAATTTTTGAAGTTGAACCGCAATGGTTACTAAAAGCATTCACTCCTCTTGCAATGTATACTATTTGTATATTGTTGATTGAAGCAATGAGAAAGGAAAATATACAAATAATGGACATTGCAAGAAATGGACATTTTTAGAGCCCTAATGCTTCATAGACCTCCTATCTTGTAACCCTAGTAGAAAAGAGGTCTCTATAACATCTTTATGAACATCTTTATATTGTCAAAAACATGCCATGCATCATCAATGCAACTACTCTTTGCATGCAAGTTTCTTACTATATATCAAGAGAGTATATATATAAAATGTACAAAAAATATTCAAGGATATTCTATAAGTACATCTAACATACTAAACACATGTCCGATATGATACCATTTGACACACGTTCTACAACACAAGACATAAGACAAACATGGACTAAACCATGTTATATTGGACATGTGTTTATTATGTTAGTTAATGGGATTTCCTTCACCCATTCCAAAGCACTTGGGCTTGGGCATGCATGCATTCAATATGCTTGTAAAGATGATGGTTTTTGGTTTGAAGCCTTTCCGTTCCATCTGGAAAAACAGACAATAAGCAATGTGCCCACATCATGCTGTGCAAGTCCACCAATTAAAGCTATCCATGTGATCACAATCCGTTTCTCCATTTTGTAAAAGACCAATTGCACAAATTTAAACACTACTCTTTACATAGATGTTGGAGAGGAGCACATGGGTACATGCATACAAAGCACCCTCCATGAAGGTGTCTCCATCAAGAATATCTCACAAATAAGGTAGTCTTATGTTCCAAGATACTTCAAAAACATCAAGCAATATCTCCTTCTAGTACCCAAATTTCACCTTGTCTACATTGCACCTTCTTTATTACAATATCTACAACATTGTTTGTAGTCACAAAAATCTAAGGTACATTGAAATTTTCACAATAGAACTAGGGTAAACAAAACTAAAGATGTATACTTTTGTTCTTAATTCCTTGGCATTCTGGATTGTTTGTGGCATCCACAAGTTCAAATTGCTGGAAAATGGACATGTCTCATCTCCCATCCCTTACAGTATTGTGAAATTGGTTGCAAATGTGAGATAATTGTGAAACACCTTCTTTAAACAATTATTTTCTATTGTTTGGTCTATATCCTTGCCTACTTCAATTACAACCAAATTCCTTGTAAATTTTTAAAGTCTTTGAGTGAAGTATACTCTAGATTGTTCTCTATCATGCTTAATTTCATAGAGCTTCAATTGAGTAAATGATCTTCACAAAGTTGCTTTTCTACTACTAAGCAAGAGCATCCACAAGACTAAGTGCACATTGGGCCATTCTGACCTATGTTGTTTTAAATGAGCTCAAACTCCTTAGATTTTCACCATGTAAAGATCAGTTTCAATAGGAGGCCAAATGAAACTTTAATTAAAACTAGAATCTTCAAATTGAATGACCATAGCATCGCTATCACAAACTCAATGGCCATGAAAAATAGTATCTTACACTGCATATACAAGCATTGTGGGAATGTCATTTTTCCATATCATCCCCCACAATCTTAAGAGTTGTGAACTACAACTTCAAATCAAGGCCATGAAATAATCTATCTTTTCAAATTCCTTTGTGTGACATCTCATTTTGATCAAGAGGGTGCTTGCAAAAAAGATTGAATGATTTTAGTAGCGTTTTACTAAAACTTCAATTTCTGTACTTAGTACTATGAAACACAACAATCTCAACTATTGATCTAAAAATTTGACGACTAGTAGTACCTATATCTACTTGCAAGTACTGAAAAAGTACTATTTGGAAAAAAAAGATAATTTGTCACAGAAAACAAATACAACTACTAAGGCCTCTAAGAGATTGTTTCAGTTTAGTTTCCCACGTTGTTAACTATGGCCGGACAACTAGATTATTTAATAATTAAAAATTAAATTAAATCAAAAAAATATAATTTATGAAGAATTTAATGAATTAATATTATCCGACATGGCAATCTCTTTGACATGTCAGATTGTTGGTCAAGCAACATTCCCATAGTTCAGAAACTGTGGGGAACTCATAGCCTCCCAAAGACCCCCCAAAACACGTAATGCCCTAACGTAATGCCCTATTGTGGAAATAGACCACAAAATTTTCAGCTTTATAGTATTAGTTTTGGGTACTCTCTAGTATTAAAAAACCCTAACCTCAAAGTGTGACAAATTAACAAATTGAATTTTAAATATAAAATGACTTTTTTTAATTTAAAAAAGAATAAAAAAATGTAATTACAGTCAAATCAATCATTTCTAATAAAAATTTCAAGTTTATCGGATTCTACCATCAAACACTAGTAGGAAGCCTTGTTTAATTGGATGTTCCTACGTCAAAGTTGACGGATTTTTTGCGCATCCAATGTAACATCTTCATGTGTTTATGTCAACAATGACATCCAATGTAGTATAAAGATGTTACATTGGATGTCATTGTTGACATAAACACATGAAGATGTTACATTGGATGCACAAAAAAATCCGTCAACTTTGACGCAAGAACATCCAATTAAACAAGGCTTTCTTCTAGTGAAAAGTTCTAGCAAAAAACAACTCTATCACTCTAAATGTGACACAAAATAGGACAAGTCTTTCTTGCAATCACCCAAGACCTTGGTTCAAAAAAGAGGAAATATACTCAATGCTAAATATACAAAAATTGAAAAAATGACCTCTTAAAAGCCATAAAGATTTAAGATATCATATACTATATTTCATTTTTATAACTCCAAACAAGCCTAGTAGACACAATTTTTCCTACTCATCTTGAAAGATGCACCTTGAATTGGGTGTAAATTGATAAACTTGGTAGAAATAAGATAAAACCACTTTCACATATAAAATATAAAATTTTAAGAAAATATGAAAAATACTTTACAGAATTTATAATATTGAATACCACTTGCAAGAATAAGCCACAAAGTTCATTTTTGAAGTAAAAAAATATGAAGTTTAGAAATATATGAAATGTATAAAGGATATATCAAAAATTTACAAATGCATGGTAAGATTAGATGATTCCATATTGAATAAACAATGTGACTTCTCAATTGCAAAAATTTGAATGCTCTCTAATAATACAAATTAAAGAAAGATTGTGGACTAGATTTGCATTCACTTTAAAGAATGTGTTTTAAGAAATTATATTTTTTGCAAGAGGTGTACCTTAAAATTTATTAAAAAAATTTAAGGTAATTATAAAATAAATAAATATCTAGAATTCATTTTTTATTAAGAAAACAATATCTCTGAATAATTTGTTTTGGTCTACAACATACTTGACTTTGAATTCTTGTGGAATTTCAATTGATTTGATTTGTAAAGTGAATGACAAACAATCATTAGATTAGATTTCAGGCCTGCGAGAGACCTTCCGGCCATGGTTCCCCATGCTGCGAACCATGGCCGGACAGTCTCATTAATTAATTATTGAAAAAATAAAAAATAAAAATAAAAATTTTAAATTTTTTTTTAAATTTTAAATAAATATTTTAAAATATTTTTTTTTTATAAAAATATTTTAAAAAATAAATTTTAATTAATTCATTAATGCAGGTCCGACTTGGCAGTCTCTGTGCCAGGTCGGACTGTTGTTCTCCGACGTTCCCACAGTCCGAGAACGTCGGAGAACTCAGGGTCTCTCACTAGCCTGAAATCTGATGTAATGCTTCTTCAGCATCATGGCTAATAAATTGAACTAAGATAAAAAGATAAAGAGATAATCTTCAATTTTAAGAAAATTGGATTTGAAGTACATTGTTAATAGAGACAATCAAGTAGTTTGGGACACAAGAAATACCGGTAGGGATTACATTGATTTGCCGGTCTAAAGAGGATATATTATGTACATAAACAATGTTACAACAAAATTTTATTTTTGAAAATATTGGTAAAACATAGTGTTCTTTTTAGCTTGAAATAATTTAATATTTTACAAATAGTATGACTTTGTGTGACTTTGGTCAATTAATGTCACACACAACAATAGGAAAAATTAGTTAATACAAATAAGCAGGAGGAAAATTTTATGCAATGGAATAAGTTGAAATTAGAAAAACTAGTCCATTGATAACATTGTTTAGCCATATCAAATCCTCTCTTTCATTCCTAATCTCTTTGATGCCCTAGTCTTTCTTTTTTTTATAAATTTGACTCATTCTCATTATATCTTTGGACAATTCTCTTATTTCCCTTAATTTTATCAAATTGGTCATATGGAAGACGTTTTTCTTACAAATTCTTGAAAGCATTATTTGGGATGAATGGAAAATTGCTTGAACAAATCATTGTCATGAATGTAACCCTTTGCTCACCATCCACAATAAGGATTTTAGAGTGCTTTGAGATTGAAGCTTTACATAAACCTCTATACAAATTGTTCCAACCTAAGGTAGGATGCTCTAAAAGCGCACAAGCTATAAAATCGCCCACCCTCTTCAAATACACATTGTTAGTACATACTGCTTTTTATAGCCTTCAGCAATGTACAAACAGTGTACATTGGACGAAGTAGGCGATTTTAGAGCCCTAGGCCATTTCAACTTCAAAGTTTCATAACTAATTCTACAAAACTTCAAAAAATATAAAACGACTTGGGTTAGATGCCAATTCCACTTATGTTTCAAGGAAAATTTACTGAATTTTTTTTCAAGTAGCTTCGCCTCCCCAAAATTCAGTTTCAGCTCTCACATGGGTGATTTAGGGACCTCCTACCTTACAAGCTCAAGAGCTCGTGGTTTGCAGTTTACGGTACCCTAAACCCTAAACCCCCTAAGAGCATCCCCACCAGGGAGTTCTGTATCCCTAAAAATTTAGGGAGAGGACCTCAGATGGGGATGGGGATATAGAAGCTTGCGCGCACCGGTCTCGAAACAAGAGCTCTACCCCAAATTTATAGAGAACTCGGTAAAAGTTGTGCCCAATTCCCCATATTGGAGCTCATATAGAGAACTCACGAGGTCTCATCCCTATAAAGTCAAGGTTGACTAGATTGAGGTCCCGAGTTTAGGGAAAGAGAACTCCCTGGTGGGGATGCTCTAAAAACCCACCCTAATATAGTTCGAAATCTTGAGATGGCCATGCAGAGCATAGATGATCCGGTTTTTTGACCATTCATGGAGGCTGCTGTTCTCGTATGTCTTCGCATTGTTCCTATTTTCCATGTGCTCACTCTAGCTCGTTAGAAGTGAATGCTACATATCTATCTATTGCTTGGTGCTACATGATACTCTAGTTGTTGCATCGAGTACTCAGTAACTATTGTATTGATCTGCAGGTGCCCCTGGATTGGAATGTTTCCGATCTTTGCAAGGCATCTCAGGTCCACAGCGATTCGATCCGGATTCATCAAGCCGACGGAGCACCTGAACGATTTCTTTCGATGTGCTCATGTACTTGGTATGTTTTACTTAGCTGATTAAATTTTTCTTCTTTGCGCAACGAATTGGCATGCTTTCGTTTTGCACATCTTGCAATTTCAATTCTACTCAGTGATCTTGGCCATAATAGCGAGGCTTTCCAGTTTCCAAAATTAGCTTGCCGCATTGACATTCTGTTCTTAGGTACGATCGACGTATGCAGCTTCAACCAACTGGATCTCCCTGATCACGCAACCAAGGACCAGGTGCAGGATCGGTTGCTATTAGCAATATATGGATTTAGGGTTTAGGGTTTGGGTTGGGTTAGAAGGGTCCTGTTGAACTACTGATGCCTTACTATTCTTAGTTGTCTAAGTTAGTTCGAGTCTGTGTAACTACTGTTCGTCGTTGTTCGATTCCTGTGGCCTGGCTCTTTCTTCAGTCCTCACTGATGAGTGACAATATCTGCTCTCATCAATTTTGTCCGTCTGTTCCCGAGAAGTTATGTCATTTTTTTAATGCTGACTTGTGCTTGATTGGAGACGACTTTGGACGTCCGAAACAGTGAAACCAGCAGGATTATGGCGTATTCTGTAGCCAGGATCGATTGCAGCCCTCTAGCTATTCCCCCGAGCATATAATTATTGGTTCCTTTTGTGCCCTTAGGGCGTTCCATTTTCCCAAGTGAATCATTATGTTTGAACATTCGATTACACTAATGCTGTTGTTGTTCTGTTGATGATTTGACCATTGTATTTTATTCGCCATTATTGAGTGCTGGCTGCATTATACCCCTACAAGCTAGGAGTCCTGTGATCTAGAAGTGCATTCGTCTGCTCATTTCCCTGTTGAAGCTAAGTTATTGTTTGTCGGTGGCTGGATCTAGCTCAAAACTGTTAATTTGCTAGCAATCAGAAGGGCTGGCGACTGAGGAATCAGTGATTATCCAGTAGGCTGTCCTCGTCCGGCCTGGTCGAGCTAGTGGCTGTGCGTATACAGCTAAGTTCACCCTTGAGTTTATTGGTGTTTGAGTACTTCCCAGTAAACCGATCCTCTTGAACACTCTTGAATGGAAATCTAATCCAGAAATCACGCTACATACAGTAATACTTGCACACGACTGTGACGCAAGAGTGATATGAACGCCTGACTTTAAATCCAGCTCTGTGTACAAATAATGGTAGTTCGCTCCAACCCCAAACGAACCCTAATTGGTCGCTAAATGGCAGCTTACAACGACAATCGAAAATCAATCAATACAATACAACAAACGACGTCACGCATCACGGCATACATCAGCTCACGTCAATGCGCACTAGACATATTGATGAGTTCAAAATCACACCGTCTCAGTTCTTCACAAACCCCAGAACGCAGATCGCCTTCCAACCCTAAAACAGAAGGCTCCACCAAACAGAAGATCGACCCCAATTTGCTATCGTCCAGCGAAATGCTCCCCGCAACCAATTTCTGTAATTAGTGAATGGATTGGTGACTAGAACCGATAGGATTCAAGTTTTCAAACCAAGTATGCACATCACACTAATAGATGAAAACTCTCATGAAAACTAAATTCTATGTCTTCTAACTTTCATTGAATTTTGAAGTTGAGATGCACCTATAGGCATGCAATGGAAACAAACTTTCTACTTTTATCACTTAGATTTCACAAATGGTAAAGAATTTGGGTCTTAAACTTTTGTACATATTCTAAATGAAGGTAAGCTCAAAGTCCTATGGTTACAATTTTCATTGTGGACAATTTTCTTCAACCAAAATTCTTAATCCAAAAGTGATCATTTTTTGCAATTTGGGGCTCAAAATGCCAAAGATTTTTAGGGATTAAGGGTTAAATTTGTTTAGAGGAAATTATCTTTGAATTTGTTCTAATTTAATTACATTGCAAATTATGAAACTATGGCAAATTAGTGTTACACACACTAATATGATAAATGAGTCTGTGTAGAAACTGCACCGTCATGATCTCACGTGTTCTAGGATTAAGTGATGGTGGATGTGATTGATGTGACCTCACGTAATGATGATCTACACAATAGTAGGCTTAACCCTTAAACGACACTAAGGCCACAAAGTGGCTGATGGATGACTTGATTACTTATTGTAAAAACAAAGAATGCATGTATTGGTCCAATAATCTAAGCATTTTGGCTGGTGACTACCTTGGTTATGGGGGCCGTGTCCTTCAAGAGTTAATGATCTAGTAAGTTCACTTTGATTACTTTGCCACCCACCACTCTTAGAGTCTCAATCAATTAGTTAAGCTAAAAGCGACCCTGCTCTAAAAAAGATCTCTAACACAAAGGTACATTTTGCTTCCTTCAATGTATCAGTAGTGTACATTTCAAGAGGAAGTCTCTTTTAGTGACCATTGCATTCCAACTTCAAAAATTCGTAACTAATTCCACTAAGGTCCAAAAAATATGAAACGACTTGGGTTAGATGTCAATTCCATTTTTTCTTTATACAAAAATTTACTGAAAATTGCTTCAAGGAGTTTAGCACTCCCCCCAAATGCAATCAGCTCTTATAAAAGTTGCTTTAAGAGCAGACAACAACTCATGGCTTTTAGTTTCTCTCCCACCAGCTTGAGTCTCTTTTACTCACATTGCTGTGCCACTCACATTTCTTTTGATCCAGTTTTGCTCTTCAATTTCTTCCATTTTTATCACACAAGCGCACTCAACTGGAGGCACACTTCCATCTCTTTGCTACACAACATCGCATACTTTGAACACCGTCCCACATGACGCACTTCTGTTTCCATATGTAAACAAAGCTTTCCTTTGATTTATGAACGTTTTTACTGTAGGGTCGTTGCAAGATAACACCTCTTGTTTTTGTCTCAAAATGACCTATTTCAATGAGTATTATGACTTTTAAAATAAATTTAAAAAAAGGAAGTAATATATGAATAATTTATAAAGCATTCTAAATAGTATTTAATATGTGAAAATTTAGGCTTAGAAAAATTCATTTTCAAAAGTTATGTATAGAAATAGAGCGAAGAAAAATAGATGCCAAGAAAATAGATGTTTGTGGATGTTGATTTTTAGAAAATAGTAAAAAATCTTCAAAAAAATAAAATTAAAAAATTTCATTTTTTTCTAACTTGAAGATGCTCCTTTTCAACCATTTGCATCTTTGGGAAAAAAAATTCGGTGTTCTCTACACTTGCGCAAAGGTAGTGCACTTTGAGTACATGCGGAAGGTGGACACTATACTATTTAAAAAAAAATCTCTTAGTGATCTTGTTTAACTTTAGTAGAAGTCCTTATCTCCAAATTTTGACCTTCAAATTCACGTTTTTAGGTCGACAATAGAACTAAATCCCCTTGGCAAAATGGCAAAGGTAGACATCAATTGGGGGATATTTAAAAATAATAAAATGATTAGAAAAATTGGAAAAAATTACTCAATGTCTACAAGTATCATATATACCTTTATTTCAAATTTCATACAAAATTGACTTATGACACAAAAATTATGAGCAAAAAAACGCCTATCTAAGGGCCACTTCACACTATGGTTGTCCAAGTCGAGAGGCCGTGGCATTGAGTGGCCAAACTTTGTTGAGAGTCCAAAAAAATGAGCAATAAATAGGCAATAAATAATAGGAATTGGAGCCTTTGGCCGGCCATAGTGTGAAGCCTTCGAAGGCCAAGCCCAAAGTCCAAACCAGTGATCTCAAAACGGGTTTAGGGTTTTTAGCCACATATTCATTTTTGGAAGATTTTCTTCCTGAAATGTTCATTTTGGCAAGATTTTTTTTCAAAAAAAGTAGAAACCAAGCGAATTTTAGCCAGTTTTGAGATCGCTGGTCCAAACCCTTGGCAATGAACTCCCATGGCCTCTTAACTTGGCTGGCCATAGTGTAAAGCCTCCAAAGGCAAGCCCAAAGTCCAAACTCTTAATAATGAAGTCTCACCTACCAATCTAATGGTTGAGATCTTGTCATAAGTTGATGGCCTCTTGGCCATAGTTTGGGCATTCATTTCTAGCCAACCCAAACTTCCTTTGAGAGTCCGTCGCCATGTAGACAATTTATTGCCATGTAGGTACTGTAGTTGGAGGGTGATGGCCTTTGGACTTGTGCCTTCTAGTGTGAAGGGTCGAGAGGCCAAACTTTGGGTTTCTTGAAATTTGATTGGTGGAATCCCACGGCCTCTTGATTTTTGGCCGTAGTGTGAAGTGGCCCTAAAGCCTAAGGGACAAAAAAAGGACAAGTGTTTCTTGCAATCACCTTGACGGTCTTCTTGTGTTTGTAATCATACAAATTTGTAGGATATGCTACAAACCTTATTCCAGTTCATCTTGACATAATGTCAATGCAAGAGAGTTTTGTCGCCGTGGCATGTTTTAATAGGTTAAAGAGAGACAGATTAAGATTGATAATGCTTTGCTTGCCTTGTGCAAATTATCAACAAGATGGATATGAAGTAGAAATTTCATTGGCCTAATAATGAGAGAAATCTAAGAGAAATCTCTACTACTAACAACCGGTATTAACTTAGTGAGTGCGGATCCACCTAACATAATCTAAATGCACAAGACTTTTGTTGTGTTGTGGTATGTTTTGAATGGTTAAGCAATCAAAGAAGTCAAACAACTCAACTCTCCTACATTGACTTTATGTCCAATAATTCTGAAGTAAGTCAAGTTATCAAGAATAATTGCCAGTCAATACCAACCTCGTTGCCCACAGCTCAGTAGTTCCTAACCGATGATTATTCTTGATAACTTGGTCTACTTTGCAATTACATAATCCATTTTGCTTGTGTTTGTAATTGTATGTACGTATTTTCATGACATCATTTCAAGTGATGAAGATGTTGGGGATGAGTCTAACGAGAAATGGATCCCTAGCTCCCAATTGAGCATAGAGTCCCCAAGTGAAGACAACATTGGAAGCATGTGGGAGTGGATCCCAAGTTCCCAACTGTAAGATCTCTCAAAATCCTCCCAAAGCAAAAAACCGATTACGTACTCTGACCTAACTTAACACAATGCAATGTCATGGAGAAAGCTTGGCGGTGGCAGTAACAAAAATGTCTTTTGATGGTCCCCATCAAGGCTTTTTTTTTGGACCTGTGTCCCATGTGCTGGCTTCACTACAGAGGCCAATTTTTGGAGGGATGAAGCTAGAGAGGTCAGATTTCTAACTATCTGGCGAAATTTTGCCAAAAAACAACACCCTGGTCCCCATAGCCATGGTAAATACAGAAGTTGAGGTATTAAATGGAATTTGGCCCATCCAGAGAGCCGTGAGTTTCCGACTGCAGGGAACGTGCTGCACCAACACAACAATCTAATGTGGCCGAGAGATGGCCACGTCATTGGGGGAAAAAAATTTACTTTCAGTTTCTCATTTCAGAAGCAATTCTTTTTTTGGTAATATAGCACTCGACGCTCCCTTGCTGCATTGGGAACAGATTGGAGAACGGACCCGAAACGGCCCTCCAGTGCAGCTGAAACACATCTAATGTTTAGGAGATCCTATGCCAATTGTGATCTGATGATCAATTTTTGGAGATGGAACTGCAAGAGATCTCAACGAGGGAAGGATTTACGTTAGAAGGTGAGCAACGATGCTAGCCTATGAGTGCAAAGACATGAGCCTACGAGCCTAAAACCTAGTTGTCGGTAATTATGTACCTACAACCAATTAAAGGTGTTTATAACATGTGTGCACTATAACATGGAAAGAGTCTATAACAAAAGTACCTATAAGGTAACTCTGCCTATGATAGGCAAAACTTGGAACCAACCCAATGAAGGCCAAAAAATTCATGAGTAGTACATTTCACAAGACACATGTACTACTTATGAATTTTTTTGTTTGCATTAGGTTGGTCCCAAGTTTTGCCTGTCATAGGCAGAGCTACCTTAATATAGACACCTATAACTTATTATAGAAGGTGTTTATAATACAAGCAACTACGCTCATGGACTCATAGATTCTATGCTCACATGCTAGCACTTCTTAGAAGGTGAGTCCTAAAGTTGACTTGGCTCATGCAAAGCTTCTTCTTTACAATGCATTGAATTGTATTATGCTATTTATTTAAATTGTGGGTCGAATATTCTTTGTCTTCCACGTTAACCCCTAAAGTCCAGAGGCATATTTTGGTCAAAATTGTGAAAAATTGCCACTTTTTAGGGTAGTGAGAAAAAAATGAAAGAAGAAGTTTTTTTCTTTTCAAAATTCAACCATACACATTTTTACTAGACTACTATGGGAATGTGTGGAAAAAATTTCAGAAACTTTGATTGCATTGATTGCAAGATTATAATGTTTGAAGTTAGAAGAAAAGGGTTTTTTTCAACCTTGCCCAACAAGGTCAACAACCCTTTAACTCCTCCTAGAGTGAGATTTTACACTTCACATGGTTATTTTTTATACAATTGCATCTTATATCATGTAAGTTACATATCTAGTACCAAATTTTAGAAATAGAAGAGAAGTTTTGCAGAAGTTGCTCAAAGCTATTAGAAAAGTTTAGGGCAGTATATCTTTTGATTTGGCACCTGATCCAAAAAAATTAAATTCTCACTAAGGGGGTATATGTTTACACCTTGTGTCAAAATTTCGTGAATATCTAGTCAAAATTGACTTCATAGGTATTGCCTACCCAAATTTTCAATTGCTTTAGGGATTAATGTGTGTTGAATATGGAAATTTGATTACCTTCCCTTTTACTTCTCTTATGGTACATTGTGTTGTTGAATACCTTAGGTTTCTCTCAATTGTTTGATGTTTGGTGTACAACAAGTATTCAATTATGCCACCTAAAGAGGGGTTTAGTGACCTAGGTTAGGTACGATTCAATGTTTTGAAATTTTGACACCAATTTTATTAGGTACATGGCATTCTGCTCATGTAATTAGGTGACTTTCATTGCTAGATTAGTGCTCGATGATTGGGTATTCACATCCTAAGAAAACAAGGAGTGTAAGGTGCATCGGGAGGTAGGCATGAAGCAAGGAGGTAATTGGTGGTTGACATGGATTTGGATATTGAAACAAATGTTTTTTTTATCACTTTATGGTAAATATCATATAGATTGTAGCTAGCCCAATTGTTTTTCATAATATAGTGGTATTTAGCCAGGTAGGGAGATTGACCTGATCGTTGAGTAGGAATAATTGTCTACATTGATTTATCCTATTGGTCAAGGGTAGATAATTAGAGACACCTGCAAAAACCACTAATTGGATAAATAAATGTTATGAGGACAGTTACTTTTTGTCACCTCCCATCACACCTTTATGCACCTTTTCATCGCCTACAAATCCTTTGTTTTGACATCTATGGATATGAGAATTTGAATCTTGGATTTAGAAGTGAGTTGTTGGATGCAGTCTACTAGACGTCGGCTTACTCCAATATCAATAGCTATTGCTTGGTTAGGGTACATAATTGTTGTCTTGTTTTTTGCCTTACATCACTCAAGGATGTAATGCACTTGTTTTTTCAACTATTTTGAGTTATTGATAGGTGTTGGTGGTCTTCATTTGCATTAATTTGTACAATTAGAAGTATTTGTTCAAATAGGTACCTATAGATCTTTGTTTTGGTTTAAGTGTGATTGTGCATTGGGAGGGAGTGCCTCTTTTGATTAAGAATTATAATATTACAATATTTGGTGATTAATTAAATGAGAATTGAGCAAGGATTCATTTTAATTCTATTTGTATAATTATACTTGCTAAACAAAACAATGTACATTAAATTTAACCTCGAAAATATCTTTGCATGTTGAGATAAAAAAAAATGGACATGTTTAGATAAAAAAACTTAGATGGAAAAAATTCATAAAAAAAAGAGAACTATAACAATAAGACATTGATATTACCTTTATGTAGAATAAGCATAAGAAGTTTTAGACTCAAATTCTCTACCATTTGTGAGATCTAAGCACTCAAAGTAGAATTTTTTTTTCCTCCTTATTATGCATGCCATTGGAGGTATCTCAACTTCAAAACTAAAAAAAAATTAGAAGATGTAGAATTAGTTTATATAATTTATTATGATATATGAGCTTCAAAATGAATACACCAAATTGTAAAAATCATTAGTATTCAAACCACAATCAATTTTAGAAGGAATTTCTAATTTTGGGTATCAAATTTTATTGATAAATATTGGTTCGTGGAATAGTAAATCCACCTAGTACATGGATTGTAGTTCAATGGACACTAAAAATCAAGGATGAAGATGGTGATGAAGACTTCTAGCAAGTGCACCATACTTGCTTCTTTTGGTGCCAGAGTGTAACTGAAAATTGATTGCAGTACTTTGTAGTAAAAAACCATAAATACCAAGTTTGGGCATTCATAACATCACATACGCTTCCTTGGAGATGAATTTACTTGAATGAGGTGAATGGTACATTGGGCTCTCAGGGTACAACAAACTACAATTCTGGTCCATTGGGTATAAGGTAGTATGTTGTTAAATGGCACCTGACCTTAAAGACCCATCTAGAAGGTTTGTACATTTCGAATTTCAGTTATGTACCTATTTGGATGGAGTGCTTTCAAAACGAACTTTGACCCTTAATAACTTTTGCATACAATATCCAAATGTGGCGTTCTTTGGTGCGTCGGAACCTCCTTTCACTTGCCAACATGAATATGTGAAAATTTGACCAGTTTCATAATAGCAACTAGGCTCAGTAGTAAAAAGTGACGGTTTTGGGTGTACCCAGCTTAACTTAACTTACATGAGTCAGCGTGTAGCAAAGCATAGAATCGCCCAAGCACATCTATTATATATAAAGTATGTACTTAGTGTCATAACTCCTGTTACAAAATCTGTCACGTTTTCATCCCGGAGAAATATCATCCAGTTATTTCATTCGATGTTTACGATGAAAACCTAGAGTGCATTGGGCATTGATCTCATGTGATTCGTCATGCACAGGTTCCCCCATCTCTTGCAAACAAAAATATGCAATGGGAGTGTTGTTGCAGACTTTTGCAACAAGTTGTCCGCCTAATGTGTATGTATGAACAAGACAGGACAGGACCTGTTGTCATGAGCATGATCTTGCAATTGACCAGTCACCACACTGAACAACTCCGTTAGTAGACAGGATAATTATCAAATAATTATATTTGTACTTGTACAATTCAATGGAATAGCAAGTTCTTCAGCTTCCATATAAAATCATGCCGATTGGTTGGTATTAACTGAGGGATCAAAACTTCCAAACACTCCTAGTTTTCCTGGATACTAAGCTTGAATGGAAATTAGAAAGAAAAAGTGTGTTGATTCAGTTGGGTGGAGAAAGAAAAGCCCATCTGTATAGAACCGGAATAGCAGTTGAAGGAGAGCCGGCAGGCCGAAATGAAGCGAGGAACCTTTTTCCAGCGTTTCGTAGAATAGAATTGAAGGAAGCTCGAACTCACACAAACAGAGCTTCTCGGACTAATAACTAACCGCGCAAACTCGTCACCCAAAGTGATGATGTAATTGAATGAAGCAGCCAAAAACCAATTTTGAATTCAAGGTTCTAACATTAGTAACGAGACCTGTAGTTCTAGTCGGATGAATCCCTTTGCTTCCCATGAAAGTCTCACATGCATGGAGTGAAGGTGTTATTAGTGGCAAGTTCAACTTCCCTCCACAAGAATTCCAAGGACGGAAGGTTATTTTATCCTCTGGTGAGGTGTCATAAAAGGCACCTCACCAGAAATCTCTGGGTTCTAGAATTTTATAAGATAGAACTGAGGTTCTAGATTGTACACAATGTAATTAACCCTGTCGGTTCAATTCTTCAGACATCATCTCTGTTTTTTTGGACAGATAGTCACTGAGGTTCAAACTGTGAGTGCCTAAATGGCTAAAAGTGGCGCCTTCCGTAGGTTGAAATGAATCATTGCAACAGTTTCAAGGAAGGTAGCTAAATATACCAAAAAAGAAGAAGCTGCCATGCTTTGGGGTCGGCAAAAACGATGGTTTTGAAGTTACTACTGTTAGCTAAGAGCTTCCAAAGGAGTGGTCTTTCTATCTTCAGGGGTTAAACTTCTTCATAGATAGCAGTTTAACATATGGCTGAACGGAGGACCTGAAAATTTCACAGAACTCATGAAGAACATGATCGTCCTTAAATTTGAAAGCCTCAATTTCTTGTGAAGACTATAAACCTGATTACTCTCATTAGGAGGAAAGCTCCAGCAGCTTTTCCGATCGATAGCTGAAGTGGTGCCCGTTGAAAGAGTATCATTCCTCGACCAGCTCGTATCAATGTTGGAACCCACCCTAGCTGTCACAAGCGCGCTGTGCACAGGTCGCGCTTTTAGTTGTTACGACGAGCCTTTCGCGTGGTCAGGTCTTCCAGCTGGGCAGTCAGGCCAAAGCGGAACCGGCTCGACCCCGCCTCACCGAACGCGCTGCGGACACTCCTGATCGATCCGATTTTCGCGATCTGGCATGGCACGGTCTCCCTCGTCGTCGCCTCCTCCTCACGCCTGCCTGGCACCGTCTCTCTCGACGCTAGCCATGTGTGCTACAGATCAATGATCGGAAAACCCCGGCAATTAGTGCATTGTTAGCCGGTAGAATTGGGAAAAAATCCGGTTACAATTTGAAAACATCGGCAAAACCAGACTCAGTTCTTCAAAAACCGGTTCAGCATGAGTATTGAAGGAAATTAGTCGGTAAAACTCAAAAAGTTTCCCGAACACTGCTACTGATGTTCTCCGTTTGCCTCTTTTAGTGGAGATTTGTCTGAAACTTCTGATCTTTTCGGAAGGGAAAGAAGGATAATCTTAATTCATGTGGACATGAGGTGTGTTTGATTGGAAACCAGTTGCCGCGAAGGAGTTTTTTTTTATCTCGTGAATGAGTGTTTTGTATCCTTCTGCAAGTTCGAGTTTATTAATTGTTTGTGTTTTCAGATTGATAGCAGAGGAGCTCCATTTAGTTTTTGCAAAATTCTGGCCTCGTTATTACCATCTCATCAGTGGTCTTCACCACGACCTCTTTAATCCCTTGTTTTTTTATCCTTCTAATTGATTTTCAAGTCTTCTATGACTAACCAAGAATTTTGGTTTCACAATGGTCTATTTGATTGTGAAAATTGTAAATTCAGATGGGGTCAAATTTTATATCCTGAGAATCAATGAAGAAGATTGCAAGTCTTGGTTGAAAATAAACGGAATCAGACAAACGAAAGTCTACACATGAGCTACTCATTCAATACTCATAAAAATTTCAGGGGTTCTTGATACTGCTTTTGGGGGTTCATGTTACTGTTTTTTAGGGGTTCTTGATACTGCTTGGGGTCTCAAAACAATGACCGACAATCTTTGAATGTGTAATAAGTGTAATAAGTGTGCTAAGTCAATAATAGGCTGACAAGCATGCAGTTTTTTGCTTGTGTACATTTCTAGAGGTCAAGTAAAGAGGTCTGAATGTGTTTTACAAATTACACGTTTGTTTTGGTCAATTGTTCTATGAAGATTTTGCTTTGCAAGTTCCTGGAAGATGGTTAGGGAGGAGAAAACCTGCTGGCTTGTTAGCCATAGAAGACTATTTTGTGAGGGAGCGCTAGAACCGTGTAGATGCGAGTTGCGCTCACACTAAACATCCTTATTGAAAGGACATTCAGTAGGTGGTCACTTATTAGAATTACCACCGTTAGGGTGGGACACCCATAATCGCCACTAATCCAATATCTTAGAGAATCGGTAAGTACTGCTTAAGAGAATGTAAACCACAATAAATATCAATACAATTGTTGATTCTAGAACATCTACCCAAAACACCTTCATAGCTTTTAATAACACATTCTTTTGTGCATCAGAACCCTCTTTCATCAATATAACTCTAACAAGTCTAATAAGATTAAATCTTCTTAGTAGCGATTTCACACACCCGTAGAATTTGCTCTCCGAAATCATAAAACGAATTGCAGCCAACAAGCTCTTGCTCAAGAAATGGAAACCGATGGCCAATACGCATACCCAACTCCTTCAACGATATAACAACAATAAGGCTCAAACTTTCAACAAGAACAACACTCTAACCAGTTTTGAAACTGCGGTTGGAGAATAGAGTCGAGCATTAAAACAAGGACAATATCAACCTTATCAAGAGACGAAATCACTAGAAGCTTCCAAGTTTCCAATTACTAAGCTCACAAGTACGGTCTATTAGTCTCTCCAACACCCGCAACACCAGAATAAATTGCTGGTTTATAAAAGCACGATCTCTCAGTCTCTCCGACACCCACAACACTCACCAGAACGATTACTGGTCTGTAAAAACACGGTCTCTCAAATCTCACCAACACCCACAAAGGCCGGATTGCTCAGCAACTGTGAAATCCGCGGCCCCGGCTAGCAGGATTGGGCGCTTTGACTTGGGACAATGGAGGAATCAAACACGAAATGTAAGTCGTGGACAAAACTCACAGTCTCTGGTGGAGATGGTATCAGGCAGGAGGTAGCGACGAGAGAGATGGGGTCATACCAAGAAAATCGGATCTGGAGCGTCCAGCACGAGGACAGTGCGTTCGGAGGAGCGGGTCCAGTTCTGCTTTGCCCTGGCTACCAGACTGGAAGACCTCGTTGTGCTGCACCAACTTCCCAAAACGACAGTTAAGAATTGAGAGGATACGAATAAGGTCATCGACACACTAATTCTGCACCTCCACTAAAAGAATAGAGCCGTTTTACTTGCGCTTCCGTCGGTGGTGGCCAAGCTTTCCCGCCTTCAGTTCCGTGAGACTCGCGTAAACATGGCGCACCATGCTCACACTCCCTCCTTCCCTCGAATCGTTTGTTCTCTCCTTTCTCCTTCACTCGCTTCAGTCGCTGCCCTTGCTGCTCATCACTTCACTTCTGATGTGCTTGCTGGTGCCGTCCAGAGCTACAACAAAGGCGTGATCAGCTCCTGGCTTTTCCCTTTCCGTAACATCCAAGTACAGGGTGAGTAGCGTTGGCATCTTTCAGTTGTGGTGCATTCGATGTTTAGTGATGTTAAGGCTCTTTAGGTTTGACTTCGTAAGGAGAACTTGCCTGCCTTGCCTTGGGTTCATTAGTCTTTTGTTTATGTTGAGTTGCTTTAGGTTTGGACCAATGTACGGGGAGTACCGGCATTTAGTTACGAGCTAGCCGGTTGATTTTGAGAATTTCCGAATGGATTTCAAAATCTTCAGAAAAAAACCGATCATTTAAGAGGAAAATCTCTATTTTATAAAGGTCTAGCCGAGAGAATGCTTCAAACAACCGTTTGGTCTTAGCAAATGTAGGATTTTAGCCGGTTAAGCTGAAAATCTCCCCGGACCCTGGTTTGGACCGATCCGCAGATTGGTGTGGCGGGGTTTGGAGTGTTTGTGGTTACGAGGTTGCAAGATTGGTTCTTGTCTTTTCATTGTTTTAGTTTTGAAGAGTGGATTGTAGTGGCGTGGGTTGGAGGATTTGGTTAAGAGGCTTTGTTTTCACTAGCAAGTTGCTTTTTTTTATTTGTGTGCTCTTTGTATTAAGGTGACATTGGGGATTTGGGGATGTTGTTTGGGGATTTGGATAGAAAATTCATAATTTGGAGTTGGTTGGGAAGAATGACCTTTAAACTATAGATTGTGAGTTACTTTTAGATGCCTCCAAATATTTGGGTTTGTAGTGGGGAGGAGATTTTGGTAGTTGAGTTTTTCTACTTTTCGACTATAGAATGGGAGTTGTTTCTAGACATGTAGTGGGATACTGTTGGTGAAGAACGAATTAGAACAAGCACAATTAGTCACAAGTGTGGTGTCCCTAGGATTGATTTCTTGTAAGTGGCATGGTAAAGTTTTGCCATAGGGAGTCGTGTGGTAATGAAGGGGACTTGAGCACATATGGGGACTTGGAAGTTAGTCGGCCTAATTGATATTTTTAGGTATTCCTTAGGTTGCCTTCTTCGAATGAAGATGGTTAAGTATGGTTAGCTAGTTCTTTCCATTTTTTGGATACATTTCCATTCAATTTTCTCCTTGTCATTGCATTGGATGTAAGTGCAAAGGTCATTTCTATAATTCAAGGAGTCTCTATTTTGTTGTTGTAGAACTCCAATATTTCTTTCCTATTTGTCCAAGAACTGTGCAAGCTTTCTCCAATTGAATTTACATTGAATTTAAACTAGTTCTATTGTCAATGTAATGGGATTGAGATTGCTAAGACAAGTTCCCACATGATAAAGGATCATCTAAATTGTTCTAATTGTTCTTTTCCTTTGTTGTTCTTTTCTACGAGTGTGGACTTTACAATTGTGCCCTAACCTAGGGTTCTTCAAAGTTGAGATCCTGTGCTCTTTTGTTTTTTAAAGATGCAATGTTATTGAAGTTGGAACTTTTTCTTCCCCTTTGTCTTTGGTTTTCATCTTAAATGCGGATTCATAAGCTGGTGGTTGACACTTTTTAGTCCTTTCTTGTAGATGCTTATTTTGGCATGTGATCTTTGGGATGGTGACTAGACCATATTTTGGGCAAAGACTCGATGAGGATTTACAATTATCATTGTGTGTTGTATTTTTTCGTTTTGCATGCTCTCGTGCATGCCTTACAAATGTCCATTCCGATTATTGTTTGCACTTAGGAATTGGTGTTACTATTTCATGTTTCATATTTCTAATCTTTGTTTAAAATTGTAATGTCATGTCTTACAATAGGAAGACTAGTTGATTTCTATAGTAGAAGAATTGTACAGTGAGGGCTAAATCAAGTAACTTTTCTCTTAGCTATTGCCACCAAGACTTGGAGTGAATCTCCTAGAGTCAACAATGGGTGGATCATGGTCATGTTTGAGTTGCGGATCGAAGCCTACAATTTGTGCTTCTTCCAAACTATTGTCTAATTGTTGTCACATCTTTACAGAGTTAGTGGGATGTCCAAATTCCTCAAAAAGTATTGAAGAGCAAATTGAGCACTCAAGGACTCATTGGAGTCAATTGTCCAATTCTAAATTGGATGGGGACGAAGTGGTGGAAGTGAGCAACATTGAAGTCTTTTGGGGTTTGCAATTGCATCCCTAATGGGGTAGTTTCTTCCAAAACTTTGGTAAAGATGGAATTTGTGATTTGGTGATGGGTCAAAAGTTTGCTGAAGGTGGGCAAGCCGAGCTTTATGATGTAGAGATTGAGTGGAATGAGGCATGGAGGAATGAGGAGGACTTGCAACTTCAGAAGTAATGGGTGTTGAAGGTTTTCAAGGAGGGGACTTCCTTGTGACAACTACAAGTACAATGGCCTCATAGAATGTTGCAAGATCATGTAGATAGATTAGAACGAAAACGTCGTGGTAATTTTTTTAAATCCAAGTATAAGAGTGATGTATTGTGTGGAATATTATTAGAAGATGTCCGGTTTGCCTTCTTAATAGTGAAGGAACATGAAGATTTGCGACATCACATTAACCATTTCCTGTTGACATCAAGGAATAATTGTTGTCCATTCACAGACATGAAAGATGTGGAAGCAATTATGTATAAATTAGCCTTCGGAAAGGAGTGGTTGCATAGCTGTGGTATTCTTCATCGAGACCTCAAAGCATCAAATGTACTTTGCACTAGATTCGAAAGTGGTTGGACAAAGGTTGTGGCGGATTTTGAGTGTTCCATTGGAGTTATTGGAACCAGGTTCTTCAAGGCTCTTGAAATATTGCAAGCATGCAAGGACTATAGTATTAGTGACAAGCCTAAATTGTTTACAAAAGAAGTTGATGTCTATAGTTATGGAATGGTGTGTTATGAGATCTTGATAGGGAGGCTTCCATTTGATGACTATACGCGTGGTGACTTTAATCATGTGTTGTTAGGAGAAAGACCCCAGGTTCTAGAGTATGTCGATGGATGGATACAAGAACTATTAAGAATGTGTTGGCAAACCAATCTTGTTGATAGACCATCTCTTGGAATAATATTGGAGATTTTTTTAGCCAATTCAAAAAAATGCAAAGAAATTCAAGCTCTTGGAAAAAAAATTGAGGCAATACGAGCGATGCAGATAAGGTATGAAGAGAAAAGAATTCGCTTGTAGACTAGGGAAGTGACAAAGAAATTCTAATAGAAGTAAAATTTATCATGTGTGGTCTTTTGGATCATTTTCCTAATCATTCTTGAACTTTTTTCTACTAGTAGTTTGTATGTCTTCATTTCTATTTTAAAGACCATTGCTTTGATGTATATATTAGGAATGTGTTTCCATTTTTGTTCTTGATTGTATTGTTAATACAATATACAATTGATTAGCTTACAATAATAAAATATGAGTATATTTTCTATCTAGGCTAATAAGGACAAAGTATGGACAATTTTGCAGCATGCTCCAATTTTAACTGAAAAAAATAATAAAAATCTTAATATGAACTTGATAAATATGGATTAAAGTAGATTACATGTCTCTTTGTTTCATCTTTCAAAGAAATTTTGTTAAAAAATGATTTGAAGTGTGTGCCCTTTCAAAAATTTGGATAGATGCTTAAAATGGTGCTTTACATTGAGCTCTAAAGTCTCGGTGGTTCCTTCAGAAACCACTCAAAATTGTCTTTTTATTTTTTTCAAAGAGAAAATAACTTTAAAAAATAATTGTAGATCATTCTCTAGTCCCTAGACTATTGTGAGACTATTGTGAGAATGTGTAGAAAAAATTTGAAAAAATTTGACCATGTAGATAGTAAGATATTTGTGTTTGAAGTAAAAAAAATGTATTTTTTCACTTTGCATGACTAGAATATGAGACTTTGAATCTTCTTAGTTTGAAATCTCTACACTGCTGCATGATTTTGAATTTTGAATTTTTTATGTTGAAGAATAGAATTGAGAGTTTAAGATAAAGAATTTAAAATAATAATAATTTTCACACATTAAAAAAATTACTAAGCAAAAATAGGTTGAAGGTTGAAGGAAAAACTAAATTGTTACTAGCTCTAACATGGAATTGAAACACACTAATCCCAACAATGAGATTGTTCAAGCAAGATATCTTGAATTTATTTTTTTGAAAAATAGTAAAAAAATGAGTGCAAAACTGAATCTCACAAGTTATTTTTTTGAAAAGATGCTATGTTTGCCCGAAAAACAAGATTTTCCATAACATTCATATAACAAATCCAAATGGAATGAATCAAAGTTTTCCATGTAGATAAAATACAATCTATGAATTTTTAATATATTTGATTTTCATTTTTTGTGGATTTTTTTTGTTGACTTAACTAAATTTGGACTTATTGTACCGCATAAGTTTGCTCCCAGGCACCAATTGAAAATAAAAATTATATTCCCACAATGCTAATGTGTTTTTTTGTCTTCACAAAAAAATTTGAAAAATTGCAACAAATATTGAGACTATAGAACCTTGTCCTAAATTCATTTTGTCTCCTAAAGGGACAATGGGACTTTGAATGCATCAATAGTTAAACACCACTAACATGTAAGCATATTCATTATTATTGAACATCAATTATTTTTAATGTAGCTTATTGTCAAGTGAAAAGAAATTCCAATGCAAATAAAAGTATTCTTCATTCCATACCTTTAAGGGTCCACATGAAGTTCTCTTTGTGCAGACCTTTAATTCTTTTAGCTCACCCGTAGTTTCCCAAATGCAAACCCACCTTTGCTGGCTTCATCCTTGCCTTTGCATTTGGGTTATTAACGCTCTTCATCCCTTGCCTTATTGTACCCTACACACGCAATGAGAAGGGGACGATGTGCTTGATATAGCTACAACTCGAGCAAGAAGTGGTGGACTTCTAGGTGGTATATGACTTTTACAACAATGGTGAAAAGGGCGAGAATGGTGAAATCAATAAAGACAACACATTAGATGAGATCGGGGGGGCTGGAGGGACGTTTCAGGCCTGTTCCCAGCTCCGTTCCCCTTGGTCTCATCAAATGCCAATGTCAGATTTATTTATTTTTCAAAAAATTAAAAATTAAAAATTAAAAATCCTTAAAATTAAAAACAAAATTAATTTATTTTTTTCAAGAAAAGTGACCTGGCAGTCGCTCGGCCAAGTTAGTGCAGCTTGCAAACAATGGGTTTCGGTGGGTTTCCAAATGGGAACTCGTAGCCCTCTAGACTAGCAAAAAAACATGTAATGCGATGTCTCCATTATTATGTCCATCCAAGGCCATCCCTCTTCTCTCTTAGACATGATGTCCATAGTTAAATTCCTCCAAGTAGGATTTTTGGTGGAAATCACCCGAGAATGCTAGTATGTGAGCCTAAGAGCGTGAGCTTGTGAGCCTATGAGCCTGTGAGCCTCCAATTTTTTTCTTCTATTTAGAAATTATAAATCCGTTGGGGACCTATGATCGTAGAATTAGATGAAAGGATCTATAGTCCGACTAAACAACAAATGAATATGCTACTAATGATTTTGAACGAAAACATTGAACCATGGGCCTTTATATAAATTTAAAGGATGAAAATGGTCCACCTATTTTATTTTATTTTCTTAAATATGCTTTAAATTTTTTAGAAATATCTTGAATATGAAAAATATAAAATGAACATAGTAGATATATATTATACACCAAATAAATGTATTAACCCTTAATATTCGAAATGACCATTTTGCTAATTGATGCCCCTTTTTTTTAACTATCTTTATTTAAATTTTATTTATTTATTAAATAAAAAACATTTATAATAAATAGAAGACATGATTAATTCAATGGTAGTAGTTTAATCGAATTCTAAGTTAAATTTCATTTTCTAGAATTTTATAAAGTTCAACGGTGGAGTGTGATTTAAGACTCATATTTTATTGTTCAATTTGGGCATAGGATGAAGTTTTAGGCATTGAATGAAATTGTTGTCACATCATACAGAGGTAAATTCTATTTGAGAAACAAGACAATAGAAATCAAATATCAAATCACGAAAATAAAGCGATTAATGGCTGGAGGTAGTAAGGTGAAAAATTTCAGCATGCAATACATGGATTTTACTATAGGTGAAAGATAAGATTAGTGAAAAATAATTATTTTGAAGTTTGCAAAAAACCAAATAAAATGAAGAGAAGAAATTGTCGAATTCAGCAAGAATTAATTGAACAAATTGTTGTAAAAGAATAATTTTTTTAATACAAGTCGAAATATTCAAAAGACCATGTACAATAAAATAAATTCTTGATGAAAATGTAAAGGAAATTTTACAATGATACTTGGTGTGGATGGAGGGTAAAGATGTGGTTTTATACTGAAATCCATTGTTCCTTATGAACCTTCAAGGGATATGGGATAATTTGAAGATTGAACTCCTACTAATCTTAAAGATTAATATATCCCACATGCGTTGCTTCACCTCCTACCATCCAATTTGTATAAAGATCTTATCTTCCTCAATTTTACAAACATTCAAATAAGTGACACTTGAGGTTTTGAGATGAACATTTTGGATTTTATTCAATATAATGTTGAATTTCCAAAATATTCAACATGAAAGTGCCAACCTTGTCCTTCACTTATGGTAGTATGTAGAAAAAAAATTGTGGTCTTGAAATCCCCTGCCGTTAACGGCGGGGGTAACAAGGTCCATACAAGAAGTGAAGTTGGATCCTCTCAAAGCGTAGCCGTTAACGGCGGGGGTAAGCAAGGTTCATTAAAAAAACAAAGTTGCATCTCCAAACCCCTCGCCGTTAACGGCAGGGGGTAACAAGGTTCATAAAAAAAAAAAAATTGCATCTCCAAACCCCCCGCCGTTAACGGCGGGGGGTAACAAGGGTCATAAAGAAAAAAAATTGCATCTCCAAACCCCCCGCCGTTAATGGCGGGGGGTAACAAGGTTCATAAAAATAAACAAAGTTGCATCTCCAAACCCCCCGCCATTAATGGCGAGGGGTAGCAAGGTCCATAAAAAACCCAAAGTTGAATCCTCTAAAAGCACAGCTATTAACGACAGGGGGTAGTAAAGTCCATTGAAGAAGCGAAGTTGGATCCTCTAAAAGTGCAGCCGTTAATGGTGGGGGGTAGCAAGGGCCATCGAAGAAGCAAAGTTGGATCCTCTAAAAGCGCAACCATTAACGGCGGGGGGTAGTAAGGTCCACAGAAGAAGCGAAGTAGGATCCTCTAAAAGCACAGCCGTTAACGGTGGGGTAGCAAGGTCCATTGAAGAAGCAAAGTTGAATCCTCTAAAAGTGCAACCGTTAATGGTGGGGGTAGCAAGGTTCATCGAAGAAGCGAAGTTGGATCCTCTAAAAGCGCAGCCGTTAACGGCGAAGGGTAGCAAAGATTTTATTATGTACACAATGCTCTACATCCTACGATATTTTCACTTGCATTTGTTTTCCTCTTATCTTTAGAATTCACTGTAAATTATATGTATTCTCACTTGATCAATCCACCCTCAAACAACCTCTTAGAATGTAATATAAATTTCAAAACATGCAATAGCACCAACTTCCCAAGCTCTTAGATATAAAAGCCACGGGCATAGGTCCCATAGTAATAGGTCATTTTTTTTCTAGACATAGTAATTTTGGTGAAAAAAAATCAATCTTTTAACTTTTTAACCAAAAATATTTACAAATTACATCATATTTTACATTTCTAGGCTCTAGGCTCACACAATCCCTGCTCACCGCTTTTAGGCTCACGCTCACACGCTCACATGCTAGTGTTGTTGGAAATCACCTTAAACCCATTGCGTATCGCGTAAGCATTCTAAGACGCCACCAAAGGTTGGCGCTCCTTGCTCTCTTTTTCTCATGCATTAGGATTCATAGATAATCTCCTTTCCCTTTCCTTTCTTTTGAATTCATTCATTAGATTCTAGATCTGAAGGTTGAGAAAACTAGCTAGATTTTTTCTTGCTGTGAATATATTGGAGGTGGCAATGAGCTAGCAAAAGTAGGTAATGGATTTGTGACAAAATACTTGAAATCATTTGTTGGATCCCGAAAGTTTATGGTTTTTTTTGTTAGTACTTGCCTATTTGGAGGTTGAAAACCTTTGTGGTTTCTTTTTTCTTGTTGGAAGCACATTGTAGATGGTAATGCATTCATTGTTAATGCAGTTACTGCATCTTTTGAGGTCATTGTCATTGTCATTGTGACAAAATGTCACAATGTACTAAAAAAAATTTAATTTTAAAATTTTAAAACCCTCCCCTCCTCTTTGCCCCTCTTGTAATTTTTAGAAGCAATGTGATTGACAAACAATATGGGACAAACAACATCCCGTATCTTGTACCCATATCCCATACTTATATTTGTATTCATATCCAGTATTGTGCCGTATCTGTATCCATATCCACATTCAATATTCACAATGTATTTATATATAATAATGTATCCGTATCTAGTATTCAATTTTGTATCCGTATTTGTATTGATATTTGGACGGCTCAAATTAAATCTCACAAAATCAACGGCGATTTTGAAGGTAAGCATTTAAAAAAAAAATCAACGGCCTTTAAATTTTTTGAGAGAAGGGGGGCAACTAATACCCTTGGTAGCCTCTTTTGGGTACATTGTGAGCTACTAGCTCAAGTGGGTGGGGTTGTGACAAATTTCTTGATTTCATTTGTTGGACCCGTAGAGATGGGTTTTTTTTTTTTGTTAACCCTTAAAGGACGAAGGGGTGACCTTAGAAATCATCCCTTTTCATTATCGTGTGCATCATGGGCTCTAAAAATAGCAAAAGCATTCATTGGAAGTCAAACTACTATGAGTACTATGCCTTTTCACAACAAGATTTTGAGGATGAATAGTTGCACTTTTGTCCTACTACAAGGATTCTTTGTCATCCATAGGATGCTAAACGTCCTCCTCGACATTTAAGGGTTAATTATTGTAGGCCTTGAAACATTTCCTTTTTTATTTGTAATTCCAAGTAGTCTTTATGTTATCTTCTCTAATTCTTTGAAGTTTGAACTAACTCTAGCCAAGATCATCTCCTATATATTCATTCGCAAAAACTATGGTAAACTATCTATCAACAAAAGAAAGCTTACATTGGGACAAATATTGGTTGCTAGCATGACCATAGTGGCTTATCAATAGACATAAACCTACTTAAAAAAACATGAATGATGTCAAAAGTCATAACTCATTCACATGTACACTAGGTTTGCACTCCTATAAAAACTTCCATATCATTACCCATACTATTGTCGACTATTATGCAAGACTAATTGAATCAATACATAATTGTCCATGAGAATAGCCTGGAAATATAGAGCATTAGATATGAACATCTTAGACTCAAGACCATTACATGCACATCTCTTGCTTGTCCGTCTTGAGTGGATAGAAGGAATTCAAATACTCTAATGCAAGGTGTTGTTACAAGTCTACACAATGTC
Organism: Rhytidiadelphus loreus; assembly: GCA_947034895.1. Classification (NCBI taxonomy): domain Eukaryota; kingdom Viridiplantae; phylum Streptophyta; class Bryopsida; order Hypnales; family Hylocomiaceae; genus Rhytidiadelphus; species Rhytidiadelphus loreus. The sequence continues at coordinate 34,283,850 of OX344761.1, forward strand.
CTGCAATATTTGAATTCCTCAGTCCTTTTTGAATTTTTCATTAAAATAAAAGATTTGAGATAGAAATGATCAATACACTAACATATACAAAAACACCTTATAGACCTTTTGGAAGATGCCATTTAAAAAATGCACCAAAATGAAAATTTCTAATATTAGTAGTGAATTTTGAAAGTAGGAAAAAATCTCACCTTCAATATGACCTTATATCATCATCATGAAATTTATGTAGGCTTCACAACAAATGGCACAACGTGGTCGTAAAGTAATTCATTGTAAGCAATAGTAGCTTTTGACAAAGATATAGAAAGTTCTCCAAAAATTGTACATATACTTCTAAAGCTTTCGAATTTGATTTTTTCTAGTAAGAATAACCTTCAACTAAAATTGAACTAAAATTACAATCATCAACTTCAATGAACGGTTGAAGATAGTTCTTGTACTGAACATTCACGATTGTCTCTAACCAAGCTAAATTTGCATAGGCCCTTCCCTCCCGAACACTATTAAAATTCTGTCAAAGAAATAGACCCTAAATCAACAGTGAACCCTAAAACCTAATAGACTTGAAACTTGGAATTAAAATTTCTTTTGTACCAAGAAGAGAGATGCAAATTTTGCTCATAAGTGTTTTATTGCTCACAAGTGTTTTTATTTATTTCTCTTCATGATCAGTTAGACTTGAGAAAATGTGAACAAACTCAGATTGGGACATTTGTTGGTTGTGGACTGAAGTGGAGGAAGGTTTTCATTGATGAAAGCTACATGTGAGTTAACTTTGCAGTGATTAATTTTTTTTTCACTTGTGTAAACAAACAAATAAGAAACTAGACACAAGGAATTTGCTCTGAATTGAAAAAAAATGCTAACAATAAAAATTCAAAATAGACATGTTAGAGAACACATGGAAAAGAAAATATAACGGTATCACTTTATAGATTGAAAGATTATTATGTTTGATTACGAGGGTGTTAAACTAGGAAATTGATTTAAAGTCTTTCAATCCTCTTTTCACATATCAAATCTAAAAATTTGGTCACCAAAAAATATGAGGTTAAATGGTATAACATGTATAACCCAAATCAATTTATGACTTCTCAAAATCTACACTACAATTTTTTTAAATGAATTTATAATGTGATTTTTCTCCAAGATCTAGTGTATTTGAGGCTCATTTCCAAGAATCTTCAACACTTAAAAATCAAGATTTGCAATGGACACCCTTGTACAAAATCTTGAATAGAAAAATCATAATTATTCATTTTCCAAAATCAGATTTTTGATGCTAGAACAAGACTTCTAAAAGAAATTTTCAAAAATATTAAATATTAAAAATTGAAACTTTAAAATATTATCAATAATGGTCAGAATTTAGTTCCTAGCACATTTAGGGGGTTAAGTGCACCTTAACTCCTAAGAGTCCTAGTGGGTTGTACTTCAAAAACTAAACTATTCAATTAGACATTGTATTTTTGCCCAACATACAAACCTTAAGCCAAGGACCAATGATATTCAAATTAGAAACGAAGTAAACCATGAAGCCTTATAGTCCAACAAACTACAATACCAAGCAATTGTTTGATAGTCAAATCATGATTCAATTTGAACTAGCCAAAATATAGTTTATCATTAGGAGACTCCTATTATAAGCATTGGCCTTTGAATTCTATAAAAGAAACATGAAGGTCTCAATACTTCAAAATTGAGGAATGGGATGCCTCTCATATTCTATACAATCCCTAGTCTTCTCTTGTACATTCAAGACCAACTTCTAATTGAATGACAAATGGTATATAGTGTTGATTTTAGGTACAGTGTTCATGACAAACACAAACACAAACACAAACACACACTTTGAATGGCCTCTAACCTACGAAACAACATCAAACCCACACCATTTGAATTGTTGCATAGTCATTATGCGAGTCATTTGCACCCAAAAGGAAGACTACATACCTCACAATATCTTCTTAATGAACATGCAAATTGGTGATTGAAAGGTTCAAGTTCCCAACAACAGTCGCAATTAGAGTACCATTTCAAGTAACTACTATACATCTAAGATCGCACAAATAAGCAAATTCAGCATGGTTCCCATTATTATATTGTGGGGTCTTGTTGGTATTCAAAAGGGGATTCTAGATTCTCTTAGAATACATTGTTTGTACACCGTATGAATGAAATAATAAATTTTCAAAGTGTTGAGAATAGGAGTTTCTAAAACCAACCATTGACTCTCAGGAATCCTTCATTAAAAAAAATTGCAAAAAATGCACATAAATAAGCAAACAGATTGAAGCCTTCAGTTTATGACCAAGTTTCAAGTTGTCCTCCAGGTGAACACTTGAATGATTCTTAAATAGCTTGCAAAACAACCAGAAAGGATAGCACAATAGTAAGACACATAGACTGCCGGTGCTTACGGTGAAAGTCCTGTCAATCATCTTGGAGAGGTTCAGCAAGTATAAAAATGCGACCTAGAAGCTCAATGACAGGATCTTTTCATAATCGATTCCAAGGAAATTGCGTAATTAAACCAAACATTGTTATTATTGACCTAGTTCCAACATCACCAATTTGTGTAGCACAGACTCCATGCGAAAACAGATTTTACAAGCCCAATGCAAACGAGGAATTCACTTGAAATAACACATTGTATCCCTAAGAATTCCTTCAGTGCAACGTAGTACCTTTCAAGTGACTGAACCAAGGAAATCAGCTTTGTCTATGATACAAAGTGTTTTTTGCAAAGTTGTTGCTCCTTGCTCTAATAAAATCTGAAATTTCACTATAAAAAAATGATATTTTTTTTGAGTTTGAGTCCAACTAATGAAATGAAGATCATCTATTCTAATTTGAATTTTGAAAAAAATAAATTGAAATTGAATGTTTTTATTATGACTATTTGAACTTTGGGTGTATTTTCAATCAATCATTCAATGTCTATTGGATTTTAATTAGAGAGTGTTGACACGGAATTTTGTTTACACTATGATGTTCTTCAAAATATGATACGCAAATATGGTGAAATTTTATCTCCAAAAAAACATTTGAGATTTTGAGCCTTCGATCGAAAGTCAGTATGGACAAAATTCAAAGAGGGGTTGAGAGGGACATTTTCTTTGACATTCTTAAACATCCTCTCTGAATTTTGTCCATAAATTTTTTTTAAAGCTAAAATCACAAATGATTTTCGGAAACGAAAGTAAGCTTGATTTACCAACTTTTCTTAGTTAAAAGTTTTTGAAAAAAAATAATTCTACCATACCAAATTGAGATTTGAAGTTCTACATTTGAACACAATTCCTATGTTATGACAATGAGCAATTGAGCTCTCATCTTCAAATTGTCCCATACCCTTTGAGAATTCTTGATGGAAAATGAATTTCATTATAAAAACAAACTCTCTACTCATTCCTTCGTGGACATGTGGCATCGAGTTGTACTAGTACCTTTCCTATAGCATTTCAACTTTCTTTACAATTAATTTTCTTTGGGTTCAACAAGGTGACTTGTTAATTACTTAATTCTTTAAATCATTCGGCTTCGAAACTTTTAATTATTTTTGTACAAGGTGACGTCTTCCTACGGTAATCTATTCCATGAGAGGAGTCAAAAGTTCAAATTTCTGAAACAAAAAGCAAAAGTTTGTCAAACAACCAAGCAATTCTACAATTCTGAAACACCCTATTTTGGTAGCTATATCAGTTACGCTAAGACTTGGAAAGACTTAAAACACCTCTTCATGGCAGAAACTGTAATTGGAAGTTGAAACCTTGATATTCAAAATGATAAATCTAGACTCTTTAATAAAGGCACCCATTACCAATCAAATAAGCAATTCTGAACATGCTCTATGATAGTGCAAGGAAAATTAAATATTTTTGGAGGTGCAAAAATAGAAATGACTAGAATTGCAAAAAAAATTGATAATTTTATTGCTTAATTGAAATTACTATGAATTTTGAAAGGAAAAAAAGTACTCCAAATCCATAGTCAATGTCTAAACTCTTCCAATTCTGATCATTCAAGAACTACTTTCCCGCCCATTACTTCCTACTTTCTTGATCACTTCTTTGGTACATGTGTCATGAACTTATTAGTCCAAACCTTGAAAAGGAAAAAAAAACACATTTCAAACTTCGGTTGGATATCTATTCTAGCCTTGGTTGGATATAACTATCCCGTACATGTTGGTTATGGGTCATTGGTCAAGAATAAATGCCTTTACCTTATAATGCCATTGGCAGTACACTCTAACTCCCTTATTGTGACTACTTGCAAGATATTCATAATAATTAATAAAAGATCACATAGTTTGAAGGGTGATTGCAAGAAAGACCGGTCCTATTTGCTGTCACAAATTGAAGTGACTAAGTTGCCATCAATCATAACTTTTGAAAAATGAAGCCGATGGACTTGAAATTTTTATTGAAGATGGCTAACTGAGAAATCATGAGATTCATTATTTTTCATAAATTTTGAAAAATAATTTTATAATTAAATGTCAATTTAGCTAATTTGTCACACTTTGCGGTTTAGGGTTTTTTAGTACTGTAGAGCATCCAAAAATTATGATGTTCACTTGAATTTTTTGTGGGCTATTTCCACACTAGATGAGCATGTGACTACCAAAGGGCATTCAAAAAAACACAATTTTTTGTTCTCAACATGCATGCAAATAAGGGTCCCTTGCACATAGCACTCCAAACATTTATGATGGTTTCAACTTCTAGTTTTTGGTGAAATGTAATCACTATCAAGTCTTTATAAATGGTCAATTTTTAGTTTTTTTTTATTCATGATTTTCTAATTTTTATTAATTTATACTTAATTTAATCTACTTTCTGTCACAAACTGTCATTTTTTTTAAAGTAATACTGTTTCAGTATTATAAAGTACTCAAATGTACTATTGGCCGTTGGTTTTTCAGATCAACGGCTGAGATTGCTCCATTTTGTAGTACTCCTAATACTGGGCAGAAAAAACACAGTTTTTGACCAAACGCTACCAAAATCGTTCCACTACAAGAAAGTGGTAACATAAATGACTGCGATAAATGACAGTTTTACAACTGCTAGAAGTCATTTATTCAACAAATGACTCCCAAATGACTGTTACCGGCGCAGTCGTGAAACTGTCATTGTCATTGAGCTAAAATCTACGTGACTAGAACATATAGTATCACCATCTTTTTCTTTGTAAGTAAGAAAGATAGTTAAAGATGGATGAAGAAGGCTGAGGTTCGGCAAGTCCTTCACTGATCCTACGTGGCTAGTCATTTGGCAGTCATTTTGTAGTTGCAAAGTACCCAAGAAAAATCTGAGGTAGACGTGCACGTGTCCATTCCATTTCAGCTGACGTGGACCCTTACAATTCTGACGTGGATTGCCACGTCAGCTGTCCGTACGGCTTTACTGCTGGTTGGGACCAAGTCATGCCATAGTCGAGGCTCAGTCGGAAGTGCGATTTCAGTTGTCATTTACAAGTTGCGTTCCAGTCACAATACAATGCTTATAGACAATTAGAAGAGGGCATTGATTTCGGAATACTCTTTCTATAGTCGTCCGGCAGTACGACTTTGGTTTCCATTTGGTTTATTCACCAAGCAATCTAGGCTATGCAGTCGTGCAGTAGTTCGCCTACTGTTGTGATGGTCATAGTGCTTGCTACAATTTCAGGCAGACATGACAGATTTCGCAAAATATGGAATACCATTGCCCACACTCACAATGGCTACATTCACATAATACTACGATTGAACCCCACATTTCATTCACAACACACAGTGGACACAAACAACAAGACTTACCTAGGGGAGGACACTCTCACTACATTTGGGGTACCCACGTGTGGCGGTGGAAAAAGTAATACATGTAATTCACCTTGAATAAACTATAATTTCATTCTAAAATTTTGAGCTTTGTTTAACAATGACTAAAGGTTTCTATTGACAAAACATTCAATTCCAAATAACATAAGATATATTGTCTAGAAAGGGTTGAAAAATGAACTAAAATGGCATGTTCTCCAACTAAAATATTTATAGAGCTCACATGAAGATGACTATTGCATCAATATTCAACCAAAATAAACTTTCAATAGAAAGCTATTCTATATAATTTTTTTTTCATTTTTCAAATTTTTTTTCTTATATAATATAGAGGTGTGAAAGTTATTTTTAGCTTTACACTGTATCTTTTTTCTTCAAAAATTTATAACTAATTACTATTAGCACAAAAAAATACCAATAATTCAAAACATAAACTTCTAAAGTAGTAAAATCTATCCATAATTTTTTTTTTGAAAAAGAAATTAAATTTTAAGGTGTATTACTTGTTTTACTTTTTCCGCCGCACGTAGGTTGCTAAAACATAGGGAGTGTCCTCTCCGGGAGACTTACTCATCAAGCAAAGCATCCCTCTTAACAATAACAATGCGAAAAGAGGAATTCTGCATTTCCACAAAAAAAGAGCACTGTAGAAATTGTCCACACTTACAACCACATCCCTTGCAGTTCTGCCTTCTACATAGGCTACAGTGATCCCTCCTGCAGATTCATCTCCTGAAATCAGGAAAGTCGCTTCAAGTGGTGAACTTAACGTACTTGCCGTGCCATAGTGCGCACGTCCCCATCGCATCTTCAACGAATTCTTGATCCGCATTAGGCATAGGGACCATTAGCGGTACTCGCTTCGTCAAGATCTCAGTTACGTCCACCTTCAGCCATGGATCTGCAATGTCTTTGAAGTGGAACTTCTGTTCTCCTGGAAGTCCGCTAATTGTGCCCTTCGCCACTTTCTGCTTCACAGCCCGTGGATTGAATAGGAAGACTTCATTGCCGATGTAGACCTGCGAGGGCCATGCGTCAGGAAATCCTGTGAAGATACAATCACTACAATGACATCACAAATGCAAGGACGTCTGGGGACCCCGTCACTTCGCAACGAGAACAAGAGAACTTCACGTTGATTTCTATCCATGACCAGTTTCCCTACGCTATGATTCAAATGCAACAAGGAGATGATTGGCCCTTCCTATAACACCCCCCTCCAACCAACCAGGGACCACAAACCTGTCATTCCCTTTGTGGTTTGCGGTGCACCTCCAGATGGTTCATTGCATGGACGAGGTCAAACACCAAAAAACGCCACCTATAATTCCAGGTGGAGGATGACTTACTTTCATTGGAGCCTGCGTCTTTTTAAAATGCCAGCAAGCATCCCTCATCACGCTCACTTCATCCGTTGTCCCTTCGGAACTCTGACTTCACTACAATGTGACTTCAGTACGACTTCTACACACATATGACTCACTAGAAGAAAAAAGGGGGTTCTGCGACTGCAAGTTTTGAGTCACTATGGACACAAATTACAGTAGTTGCAGTGTAGTTGTTTTCTAGTTGCATCGTAGTTGTTTTCACTAAAAAACAACTACGATGCAACTAGAAAACAACTACTGTAATTTGTGTCCACGGTGACTCAAAACTTGCAGTCGCAGAACCCCCTTTTTTCTTCTAGTGACTGTCACGACACTGCCGTGGTACTTTGACCCGACTCCTATGTAACTTCCACTAACTAACGACCTCCAAGTCTCTGGCAAAGCCTAAGGAAGCAAAAAAAACTACATCTACTTCGCTGCACTGGGGTTCAGTGTGGCACCTTTTTCAATGGAGCCTCACGCCTCTTTGCCGTCACGGTTGGTACCTTCTCCCTTGTCTCCCGCGCTGGCTGCTTCTCCTGCACAAACACACTCCAGCAGTTAGACATTCTACTCATATAAAGGTGAGGGGACATTTACAGAATGCGACTCCTGCGCCGCTGGTCCCCTCACCTTCCACGATATCAAGAAACTCATAGGAGGATCCCTGTCGGCGTTTAGTAATCATGTTGTCGCAACGTGAATTTTTGGTTTTGTGAAGTTATCTTGAAATTTGGAGCGGAAGTTCTCTACAGGAACACCAATCCAGTTTAGGGATAAGTTAGAATCGGAAATTAGTTAAGGAATGCAGTTAAGGGACTAACCGGATTCTAGTCTGTTACGGAATCTGTTTTGACCGGATTAGTTTTGGATCGGATTGGGCAGTCTGAACCGGATTGGTTCTGTCCGGATCAGATCTGGAGGACCGGATTAGGTCAGGAGCGGATTAGGGTTAACCGGATTAGGTCATTTGACCTAATTTCTGGCGGCGTTGAGAGCCTGGGACTATATAAGGAGAGGCCTTGCCAGTTAGTACCCCTTTTCTACCTTGAGCGCTGAGGCTTGTTTTCACGCTTGGGGCTGTTTTGTGTTTCCTCTTTGTGATTTCTCTTCAGATTTGTGAGGTAGGGCGTCATTAGTGAGTAGTTCTTTTGGGCGCTGTGGGGTTGGACATCCATAGTTGCAATTTGTTGCTTTCCGGTCAGGACCAGGAAGGAAAGTAAGGAACGGGACGTGCGGCTAGGAGTGGAAGTGAGGTAGTCTTTGGGAGGTGCTTGAGCGCCTCAGGAACGCGTCCATGCCGCAGCTACGCAGGTCAAGATTTAGCCCGGTCTTGACAGAAGTTAAACTCCGGAAGGTGGTTCCGGTTATTCCTTCGACAGAACCGGAAAAGATCGCGCTGATGGAGGATCTCGCGAAGATGGGGTGCGCTGGTCTGGCTGAGAAGCCATGGGGTTTCAAGGAAGAGCGGGTCGTCCGCGAGCTGTTGGGGAAGCTATCGAACCAGTTCGATAATACGGTTAGAGGAAGTCCGGGTCGCTGGACAGAAGAGAAGTGGAGGGAAGTCTACAAGTTCCGGTCGGGAGGCTCAGGGATGGCCAACCGGAAGGACGAGTACATCAAGGACAAGTTCTCGGGACCAGCGAACCCGAAGGATGGATACGCGGTGGATGATTGTGAGGATGACCGGAACCGGAACCTACTCAAGTTCCTGATTCCGATCTTCCACCCGGAGAAGCCGACAAGAGTGACGGTGACTCTCGGCAATACAATTTTTGGTGCGCTAACCGGGGAGCGGAAAGCGGATTGGGCGCGGATCATCAATGACTTGGTTTCCAATTTAGTGCCTCGGGTAGGGAAGAGTAGGCCCACGCCTCTGTCCCCCTACCTGTTTCACATGTATCATCACGATCAAGTCCTGACTGACACGGAGGAGAAGACCTGGCGATCTCAGAAGTCGATTTTGAAATATGGAGAGTCGGAGACGGATGATGAACCGGAAGATGACGAGACAGATGAAGAGGAGGAGTCGTTGAAGAGGACGAAACGACAGAAGACAACACCTCCGCACGGAAGAGGAACGCCGCGGGGCGAGACTTCAGAACCGGAACGCCGACTGGATAAGAAGCCGGTCGCAGAAGGAAGTAATCCGGCTGACCCTTTCGGTGAATTGGTGGAGAACCTCTCCATGATCCGGGGAGACTGGGAGTGTAAGAGGATCACGTTGGAGAAGATTGGGAAACTGATTGGAGCCCAACCGGATAGTCTGTTACCCGAAAAGGTAGCAGACTGCATCAGTAATCCGGAGGAGAACCGGAAACTGAGAGAAGAGAATCGTCGGCTGCAGGATGAAGTCGACTCATTGAAGGGGGAGATCGTCACCTTCAAAGAAGATTTAGCCGCCACTAGGGAGATGGCGGATGCGACCCAGAAGACAGCAAAGATGATGAAGGAGACGTTCGGAGAATCCGGAATGTTGGTCGCCAAAGCAAAGCTGTTTGATGAAGGGTTTCTGGTGGACAAGAAGCTATCCGGTTCCCGGATGGTCCGGATCCTGACAGACTTCGCCGAGAAGGTTGAGGCAGTTATGAGGGAAGCTCGGGAAGCTGCGGACCGGATGGAGATGAGCAGCGTGAAGCTGACCGGAACTGTACTCTCAAGGAATATCTGTCTTTCGGATATTTCCTTTCCTGAGTCGTTTCCGGGAGGAACAGAGTTAAACCGGGGGAAGGATGTTACTCCCCAGTCGAAGAAGGAGCGGAAACCGAGAGGGACCGGATCTTCTGAACACATCGAGTTGGATTCATCGCCAGAGCGACCGGATCCTCCTACTGGTGAGAGGGCCAGGAACTTGCAGGAGGTCTTTGACGAGCTTCCACCCGAGACCGTCAGCGTCACATTGAAGATGGGCATGGGGTCTTAGTGTAAAGTAGTTTTGTAAATACCGGATGTTATGACCGGATTGTAGTTAGGAACCGGACCGGATTGGATCCCGGTCTGTTTGTTAGGGACCGGATTAGTATTCCGGTCTGCTAGGGTTTTGAACCGGGTTAGCATTCCGGTTTTGCCAGCGAGGCTTATCCCGGAAATCCAGCGTGGGTTGCTTGCGAGGATTTTCTGGGGCGCTTTTCGCTTTTTGGTGCTTTACAGTGTATATAAATTCATTCTCTGCGGAGGAGAAGGGGAGTCTTCTTTTGTTCAAACTTCTTTTGTATTCTATTGGCGCCTTGTTTGTGTGTTCTCCCGTAGTTGGCAGGGCAGATTGGTGAGGAGTTAGGAGCGCATTTAGAGTTTGGATTGGGATTTCTCCCCTTTGTGTTCTTGTTTTGGTTTTGAGTACATGAAGGCAGGTAGTAAGAGTTGGGAGTACTTTCTAGTGCCTCAGCACTGCTAGGATTCAATATTCCGGTTGAGGAAGCCACTACTAGGCTAGGCGTATAGGGAAGGAGTCCTTAGGCGCGCTAGAACTCCTGGATAGGAAATCCGGTCGAGTGTCCGAATTGTTGTGAGGCCTCATTGCTGTAGTGGCGAACGGAAGAGTCTTAGTTGATGTTGGTATGGACGGTTGTACTTGCAGACACCTACCTTAGTACGGCCGGAACTTGGCATCGAGGTCATTGTAGTATGTGTGGATTGTACAGGGGGTCTTTGTGTGACCTGTGATCTGGATTGTTTTCTGGATTACTGTGAAAGATCAAACCGGATCCGGATTAGAATAGGAGAGTAGAGTAGAAGAAGTGGGTCTTCAGCCACTATAAGTCACGGAAGGAACGGCGGGCCTGCCACTCTCAAATTCAAGCGGCGACCCCTCTGATGGTAAAACAGAGGCAAAATTAAACCGGATTGGTTACTGGAGCGAGTGGAAGTAGACCGGAATTGAGAGGTCTAAGAGTTGTACCCAGGACCGGAAGTGTGAAGGTCTTGGTTTTGTTGCAGAGTGACGGACCGGATTACTTCTTGGTCCGGATTAGGTCCGGAACCGGAAGATTGTAGGAAGTCTGGTAGTTATTTCTATGGGTTTTGTTGTTTCCAGTTGCAAGAGTAGGACCAGAAAGGTGTAGTTGGAGACTGACTTAGCTTAGAATCGTAAATAGGGTGAATACTTCACAGAATCTCGTGGGTTCGATCTTTAAAGTCACTTTTGTTATACTTTAGAGTGGTTTTTGGTAGTATAACATGGGAATTGCGTATCCTGTGTTGCGACACATGTCATCACTGCATTCGTTTAGTAGTGCCGGGTACTTGGAACGAAACGCAGGCACGTCTGGGCAAGCATGTAGGGCCTCCAAAAGCGGCCATAGAAACAACTTCAAATAATCTTTGTCGTCGGACAACGTTGACATTTCCGTGACATAGAAGGGAATATTCACAATGACATTCGTAGCAGGATTGCACCCGACCCTACACAGTTTATTGTCTACGATAACTGTGTTGCCCGTATTAAACTCGGGCCACTCTGCATAAACTCTGGATAAATTCTTCCCCCAACTAGTCGCTGCTCCATCTCCACCATCAAAGAACTCACACTATTTACCGGACCACTCAAACAAGGGTTCAAAATTCGGTCCCCTCAATGGACCTTCCATCATTGCAGGGACTACATCTTCCATGAAGGATGTGCTCTTGCTACCCCAGAACGCCACTGTAAACTGACCAAAACATCGGGATAAAAATGGCCTAAGCCAAGGCCTCAGCACTACTCTTCGGAGGTTTGTTTTTGTTGTGGTCCTGATTTTGCTGTTGGGATTAGCCTCAGCAAGCAAGCTACAATCCAACAAAGTCCCCTGCACATTGAACACAACTAACTTGGACCTCCCACGCGTAGGAGGTGCTGCCCCTTGCCGGCCCATCATTCCTGGGCGTCCCTTTGTGAACATGTTTTGAGGTATCCTAGAGGCAGCATGTACCTTCACTGGAGACTTAGTCGTCTTCCGAGAGCTCTTCCTCGCTGCCTCCACTGGTTTGGGTGCACCAGGCATGGCTGCCGGAGGAAGTACTGCCGTACAAGTTGGTGCAGCATCCACCGCCGGAGCAACTTTGGCTCCCACCTCTATGGGTGTTTTTTGCACGTCTGCCGCCTGGGTGGAAGGATGCACCGGCTCCACAATGTCTTCAACGACGGGTGCGGCAAGCTCTTTGACGAGGGTCATAGCAGGCTGTTTGACGGGGGTCGTGGCAAGCTCTTCGACGGGGGACGCGACAAGCTTTTCAACAGGGATTGTGGCAGGCTCTTCGACGGGGTCGGGGTACGCTCAGTGCACGGAGACTGAATGGGTGCTGGGCCTCCGACTGCTACGACTTCCAAAACGTCCTCCTCTTCCATGCTGTAGACGTGTGAGTCTTCAGCTATGTTGCCAAGATCCTCGGCGTTGGGTGAGGCGCCGGCAACATCATCCTCATCAAGTTTTAGTAAGTTCTCAATGTGTGCCACTGATTGGGTTTTCGTGACAGCGTTCTCGACTGCGAGCCTAGCAACCAGGGATGGAGACACAAGAAGTGCCGGAGTTGTTGGCAGTGGAGGTGCCTTACTGGCGGTGATGTCCGTTACTTCTTCTTGGCTGAGGTTCGTGAGCGCACGCCCGAGTCGCCAGTCTGGTGCAGGCTAAGTGCCCCGTGTTGCCACTTTCATGCCCCGTGTTGCTACTTTTGACTTCCGCGACAGGGTTTGCTTAGTTGGCCTTGGAGGCACAAAGACCGGCAGGTCGTCTTCGGAGGATAGTGTGAGTTCAGCCCGGGTTGCCAACTGCATGCGAGCACGCTTCCGCGATTCTACATTGTTGGCCGCATCCTCATTCTGAAGTGCGGACTTTAACCGAGTGGGGCTGCTACCCAATGCATGCTCCGTTCGAGTCATGAAATTCGCGAACATAGAGCGGAGGTCCTCGATTGCCATGGATTGCTTTGACGCCGTGTGGTTGAATTCCTTCAGAGTCTTCTCAACGTCCCTCTTCCAACTTGCCATGGTCGAAACAGTGACGAATTCACCTACTCCTGCGCTCTATCAAACACGGAATATGGGCGACAGCAATGGAAATCAGGGACCTGTTGCACTATAGGTGTCATCTTTCTCTATTTCTACCTTCTCGAGGAATTGAAACCCACTGCAATTCTCACCTACACATGCAGAACAATTCTTTCCAATTACACCTTACCTTGTATGGACTCCAACGTGACTCATTCATGACTTGGACGTGACTTCATCCGGACTCCAGCATTGATGCGGCACTGAAGTCCGACTTCAATGTGACTCTATATGGACTCCATCACTAATTCGGCACTGAAGTGCGACTTCTGGACGACTACGATGTGACAATCAACATACTGAATGGACAAAGCGCTGTCATTCCATTTGGCTTCACTTTACAAGTGTACCGGCCTCGCCAAGACAATTCTCCCATGTACATGACGCTACACTGACTTGCAAACGTCAGCAGCACATACTCACAGTCATCACACAGAACTTGGGCACGGACCCTCTCAAATGTACTGATGACAAGCAACAATAGTCCCCTAATCAAACAAAGAAGGAACCCACGACCGTCTAGGAGCAGAACCAATTAGAACAGGACAATGACGCATAAATGGTCGGTTTAAACTGACCGTGAATTGCACAGACCGCTCATTTTTCCAACCACCTTCCTTTGTACTTACCGACCCCGCTGCTGCATGCACTGGATTGCTGTCGCTGCCCCCCGCGACATCATCTGCTTCTTCTGGAGTGCTCCACATGTGCTCGGTCTGTGCCCAAAAGCACTCAACATACATAGAGGCATAGTGAACTATGAGAGGAAAGGACGACCATATTCTGTGCATTCAAGATAACAAATGAGGTTTGCCACTGAACGTGAGGGACATTGCTCCCAACTGCTAGGCTTTCCCACTGCAGTTTCACTTCGGGTCCACTTCAGAAGTAGTGCCTCAAAAGTTGGCAACTGCACAACTACTTCCTGACGACTGCGTCACGACCACAACCGTCACAAATACACAAAACAATAGGCCTTGAAACAAAAGGGACATAAAACGAGAAATACATTCTCTGCTGTCGCTAGAGGAAATGCACACACACATTCTACAAATTTCTCAAAGAGCACGCAAGTGCTTACCTACTCAACTTCCTTGCCAACTCTTCCTTTCCTACCCACCGTCTGGTAATTTGCTACACACTTCCGAGCTTTAGCCATTTTTAGAGACTTCTTTTTCTGCGCGTCCGTCTGTCAATACTCCTTCAGACGCTTCCATTGCTCTCCATTGACACAAATCGGGCAACCTTCGTTGCCTTTGAGCCATTTCGCTTTGAGACGAGAGCGCTCAGACTTCATGAACCTTGTGATGATTGTCCGAAATCCAATCGTGCTCAGTGGATTTCGCACGTACTCGAACTCACTGTCTAGTGCATCCCGTAGCTTCTGCACAGCAATGGGCTTCTGCTTGGCCCACTCCACTACGCTGAGGTCCAGTATTTTTGGAACAAAATTTCGAACTACCTCGTCCCATGCATTCTTTCCCTCCGAGGTGCAATCAATGTCGCCATTGTCGAGGACTTCAATGCGAGCAGCTTTCTTCCCGGCAGCGAAGCACTTTCCCATGTGCCCATATGTCTCCTCCGTTGCACCAGAACCAGACCATTCAGGAGCATAGGACGGAGGGCCTTTTGACCAACTGGCTACTCCCTGAGAAGATTCAAACGGCATGTAGTGTCCTGGAACCCATGTCAAAGTCTTTGGCAGATAGCCTCCCACTTCCAGAACTCGATCTTGCATAACAGATGTTGGTGCTGTTTTTCTGTTCAAAGATTTCCTTTCGAGGGTGGTCCCTCGTCGCCTCTTGCGCTTCGGTTGGGGAATGGGCTCTTCTTCCTCTGTTGACATGTTGTCGTCGGTGGAGTCAAAGAGAGCATCCTCTTCATTCTCTACACACGAAGGAAGTTGGGGTCAGGGTTTCAGTAGAGTTTAAGGCTTTTGCTTCTACAAAAGCAACATCGCAGTCTGTTGTGTCCAAATGGCCAATTGCCCACGGACATACCCTTGTGGATATGCATAATCGGAAGTTTGTGACGCAATCCACAAAGAACTGCAGAAACAAACGACTACATTGAAGACAGTTCAAGGAACCTTAAATAAAATGCAAAGGAGCGAGACGCCAAATTACCTTGCGCAACTGCCTCCGAGGTGGCCTGCTGCTGCATATGGGTACAAGGTATAGCTAAATTGAGCATACCTGCTGCAATGGACTCTTCATTGGACTCCGTTGCCTCGGAGGACGAATCCGTGTTGGCGCTCATGTCATTTGCAAAGCGCACACTTTTCCGCGTTGCTCCACCAGTGCGTTACTTCGTCCTTCCCTGTCCTCCAAGGCCCCGCCGAGATCGCCTCAACTCCCCAGGTGGACGTGCCTCTCCTTCGGTTTCCTCGACACTCTTCTTCTTACCAGCAGTGACGTTCCTGTGCGACGTACAAGAACGGGAGAGCTTTCAAAGCCTAAATGGAGGCCAAGAAGGTGGGCGTATCAACAACAAGCAAGAGCAGTTCAGGTTTCAGAAACTGCGGTCCTCCTCCAGGGGGGTGAGCCAAAAACAAGAAAAAAACAAGCTAGGGTTGTGGGAGACAGTGACGAAGTCCACGGTTGAAAGGAGAACAGGAAGTATGGTCCACGTAGCCATGTCCCGCTTGTGGACGAAATCCTCACCGACGAGAACTGAAGGAAATGCACTTCAACTTCTACAAAACTTGAAAATGACTTCAACGAAGTGGCCAGGCAGTGACAAGTCACACAATGTGGCTTCAAGAGGACTGCGGCATGACTACAAAATAACTAGTTTCTGATGCAGTGGCGGGAAAGCAAGCACTACATACAGAAATCCTACTGCGCCGCCTTTTTACTGGACAACGGTGACAGCAAGAACTCATCACGCCTTCACGGTCTACTACATGGCAAGTCTACGAAGTTCCAAAGTTGACAACGTCCTGTACAGGAGCTGCTTGGAGAGGAAGTCCTAGCCATAGACATGGCTTGCCTCAATCATGCAGAATGTTGCAACGCCCATGTACTAATCGTGTAATCAACTTGAGCATGACAATAGTTTAAGGTGTTAGTGGACTTACATTTCAGATCTGACCACGAGGGCTGACTGCAGTAATGCCTGAACCTCTTTCACGTTCTGGTCTTGCCACAATTCGTACTGGCCCTTCTCCTGCGGCGGACTCTCCATTGACACTTCCGACTTGTAGATCGTCAACTTCGAAGCATCTACTGCACTTCACGGGCCATAGAATTTGCACGACAGAGCTTCAGAGGAGAAGCAGATGCATGCGGTGCCCTGTCTTACTACGGTGCAACTACGACAGAGTGGAAGCTGTGCACGGTGCTGTGCTTCATCAGTTGTTCTCCATTGAAGAACCAACTGCCTCAATTGCACGTCCTTAAGTGAGGTTACTCTTTCTAATTTTGTGCTTTATGAAGAAAGGCGTGTTCATGATTAGGGAGGCCAATTTTGGCGGCTGAACTTTAATATCCAACCGTAGTAATTATGGTGGTCTTTAAAAGTTAAACAAGATATGATTGGGCTTCAATATAACTTAAAAAAACCTCATTTCATGCTCATTTTTTAGGTAGATTCGGATGAGGATGTATGATTGCCTTGGCTTCCTCAGTAATTCAATGCAGGATCTGGGTTCTATAAGGCAATGTCAGTTCCTAGAAGCAAGGAAGAAGTTCGAGATGTAATGTGCCTTACCCTTCATTGTTCAACTTCAAGAGAAGGGAGGAGGGGGCTTCTAAATTTCGAGCTAATATGTATACAAGTCTACATGTTCAAGGGGGGAGGAGGACTTGCAGTGGGAGGTAGTCGTGTGCACTAGCGTGCTCGTGACTTCTGAAAGTCACGTGGAAGTCACAGGTGAGTATAGTGACTTAGCAATGACTTGTAGAAGTCATGGAGAAGTCATGGAGAAGTCGTCACAGCAAACCCGTCCTGGTTTGAGCGTAAGTTACGTCCATGGAGAGTGCGTAATTGACATCTACGTGGCATGAATGCAGTACAAGAGGCTCATCTTCTTTGAAAGATTTGAAGTTTGCGATGCTACCGGCTAGACTGCCCCTGTCAGACAAACGTAGGCAGCAACTCCGAGATGATCGACTGTGGTCCAGGGAGGTGCAACGGGCTTCACTACACAATGTCAGCAGACTACATTGTCCATGCACAAAATGTCAGGGACGCAAGAGACTACTCATACGAAACGTCAGGGACCATCTCATCCGCTATGGCAGGGATCCAGCATCGCGTCGGTGGACCGGAGAAGGCACCCTCGACTCTTTTGACGAAGAGTGGGAACAAGACTTCTGGAAAGACTCTGAAAATACAACGCCCGAAGTGGATGCAACAGTGGATGTGCGCGGTATGGTGGACCAGGCAGTAGTGGCTATGGACGAGCCCCTTTCTGTAGAGGAGCGCTTCCAGGAAGAGGTGCTGGAAGCCTTTGCAGTGGCTGACTCCATCCATGAGGAATCCTACGAAGCGGATCTTCAAGATGGTGGACAAAGTCATGAGTGCCGTGACGAGCAGGATCCGGGAGAGGAGGATGCGGCGACCTTCGACCGGAGTGCACTCGAGGAGTCTATGCACGTTCTGTATGATAGTGCACGCTCTAGTACACTGGCAACGACGGTGTTGCTAATGAACCTCTGTACAGTTCACGGAGTTAGCAATACTTGTGCCAACGAACTGTTTGGCATTCTGAGTAAGCACGTGCTACCAGAGAATAATGTGTTACCTCAGACTTACCATGCAGCGAAGACCTTGACCTCAAAATTGGGCTTGTCATACAACACAATCCATGCCTGTGAGAGAGGGTGCGTCCTCTTCCGCGGAGAACACGCAGAGGCAGTACGTTGTCCCAAGTGCGGTGGGAGGAGATTCCACTACAAAAAATTGGGCACAAAAATGACTTCAAAGAATGACTTCCTGGTAGTCATTCCGGACACATTTGACTAAAAAATGACTAGAGGCCCCTGGAGTCATAGTGGACAAGTCATTTATAAATGACTTCTACTTTTATTATCACCAACGAACGAAAAAGTGGATGTAGAAATGGATGAAGGGTTTAGGGACTTCCAAAGTGGTAAAGAAAAAAGAAGTCTAAGGAAATGACTCCCATGTTGCCACATGGCTAGTCATTTTGAAGTCATCATGTAGTCACGAATGACCCTTTTTTTAATCTTTTTCTGAAATCTAGGATTATATTTTGAAATCTAGGAAATTTGAATATTATTTTTTGAAATCTAGGATTATTTTTTGAAATCTAGGAAATGTGAATATTTTTCTTCTGAAATCTAGGATTATATTTTGAAATCTAGGAAATTTGAATATTATTTTTTGAAATCTAGGATTATTTTTTGAAATCTAGGAAATGTGAATATTTTTCTTCTGAAATCTAGGATTGTATTCTAAAATCTAGGAAATATGAATATTATTTTCTGAAATCTAGGAAATGTGAATATTATTTTCTGAAATCTAGGATTATATTCTGAAATCTGAAAAATGTGAATATCATTTTCTAAAATCTAAAAGATTATTTTCAAGTTGTGGTGAAATGTGCAAAATGAGTACACCATATATTGGACACCATACACCATATACAAATACATTCATACATCATACACCATATGCAAATACATGATTCATACATCATATACAAATACATGATTCATACATCATACACAAATACATGATTCATACATCATACACCATATACAAATACATGATACACAATATACTATATTTTGCATATGTGTCAAATGGATTTTCAAGCCATTTAGTGTGTGAATACAAAGAGTTCAAATAACAAGCCTTTTATACAAGTGGGGTGGTAGGAAGCAAAACAAACCATGTGGGATTTGTAAAATGTTGATGCAATAGTAGAGTAGTGACGCAGAAGTCATTACATAGTTGTGTTAGAGTAAATCGCAATTAAAATAGTAGAGTAGCGACATAGAAGTCATTATGTAGTCACCTTAGAGTAAATCTTAGTCAAAATACAGTCACATAGTTTACTCACTTTTGACTATGGCCTTCACAATGGAATTGATTAAGTCCAAATTGGAAGTTTAACAATGTTGTGAACAAAAACCAATGGATAAAACATAGACATTGTAAAAGTTATCAACCTAGTTCTATAAAAATTAGAATGAAAAATTGTTTTTCTATCTCTTAGAGGTGCTAAATGTCATCTAAATTTTAGTTTTTGGCCTTTGCATTGTCAATCTAACTTAATTTTTTTAGTTTGTTATGAAAAAAACATTAGTAAATAGTAAAAAAAATAAAAATAAAAATAAGTCTCCAAGAATTATCATTTTAACCCCTACATGAGCGAGGCCTTTTTCTACTAAAGAAACACTGAAAACTGCCATTTTTGTAGCAAAGAGTAAAAAAGAATTTAAAATGTTTTTTTTTGACATCTAACAGTAGGATCTTAGATCCAACTAGTATAAAAAAGTGTGGAAAAAATTTCAGAATTTTTGACCGCATAGATTGCAAGATATTTGCATTTAAAGTGGAAAAAACAAGTTTTTCAACACATTGCCGGACTAGATAAAGAAAAGAGTTAATGAAAATAATATGGACTTTAAAAAAGTAGGGATAATACCACAAAGAAGATTATGGTTAATAAAAAAAATAGAGAAGAGGAACCAAAAATAGGGATTGTGAAAAGAATTAATCCATGCATGGGAAAAAATAAGAGAAAAGAAGACAGGGGTAATAAAAAGAAGATGACTTGTGGTACTCTTCAGACTTGAGAGGAAGATAAAAAGTAGGAATAATAATCACATAGAAAAACAGAAAAAAATTTAGACAAAGAAAATATATAGGGAGAATAATAAATTTTAAAGATATAAAATGAAAAGAGTAGGGTTCATGAATGAAAAGATGTAGTGAAAAAACCTAGTGACAGAGAATAAAAAATAGGGATAAGAATTACGCTTTTAGATTTTGGAGGTACGTACATTCTTCTTCTACATTTTAGTCATTTAAAAGACCTAATTAAACTAAAGATGAAGTAAAATTTTGTGCTCAATGCAAATTCAAGGAAGAATAAAAAGTAACATAAGACCTAAACATAGAAGTCCAAGTCAAAAAACAAATACTAAAAGAGGAATTTGTGAATTTCCAAAAATACTTCTATAATTTTTGTCTTAAATGGAAGAAGAAACTCATACTATAGTAAAAGAAAAGTACATTAAAAAAAATAAAGCACCCCGTCTTTAAGGAAATGCCTACATAAGTTGTCAAGTCATGTTGAAGTCATTGGGAAGTGACTATATAGTCACAAACAAGTGTCTTGCAGTGACAATGTATGACTCCTTGTTACTCTGGCACGACTGTAGACTTTCCGTTGGATGCTTGGCGGAGTTTTGGACAAACTTCAGAGGATGAAACCTTGGCATTTTGAAACCGTTCATCCCACAGTCACGTTCGCGACTCCCGAATGACTCGGCAGATGTGGAGCCAGAAAATCCGGTGCAATTAAGGAGCTGCAGTCATTGTTTAGTCACATCGGACATGTAGTCATTCTTCCGCAGTCACAAAATAGCCCAATTTCTTGTAGTGTTCAAAGACGAAAATCGTAAGGCCTTCCCCGTGAAGGTTCTCCGACACTTCCCTATAATTCCACGTCTACAACGGATGTTTAGGAGCCCCGCTCTAGCGAAGCTCATGGTGTGGCATCATGAAAACCGCAGCAACCAGGAGGGAGGTGACGGTCTAGTACGACATCCATGTGACTCAAAGGCCTGGCGACACTTCCATGACAACGTTGACCCCAGTTTTGGTACAGATCCCCGGAATGTCCACTTCGCTTTGGCCGCAGATGGGGTCAACTCGTTCAAACAGAACCAGTCGTCGTGGTCAACATGGCCAGTGCTTTTGTTGAATTACAATGTCCCTCCCTGGCTTTGCACAAAGAAATTTTTTCTACTCTTAGCACTTCTAATTCCCGGGAGGGAGTCTATCACGTCGGAAGTATTTGATGTTTACTTAGAACCTGTGGTGGAGGAGTTGCTTCAATTGTGGTCGGGAGTGACTGCATATGATGTCACAAAGGATGCCGGCAGTTAATCTTTCCAACTCCGCGCAATGTTATTGTGGACAATCCACGACTTCCCAGGGTACAGGACAGTCGGAGGATTCTCTCATCAGGGCTACGCAGCATGCCCATGGTGCAGCATGAACCTTGGTGCTGAACATTCGGTGGAATTAGGTAAGCAAATCTACTGTGGAACCCGTCGGTGGTTACCCGAGCAACATCCATTCAGGTCAGAGGAAATGCAAGATCACTTCAATGGCGCTAGGGAAACAAGGGCGAAACCGAGAGCAGTGACAGTGGAGGAGCAATTGGCTTATGCAGCTGAATTTGAGGCTTGGAAAGCGAATGGGAGTAGAGAGGGTGCTGCGGGGGACCCCTCGAAAGTGCATGGTGTCAAGCGCGTGAGCATTTTGTTGAGATTGCCATATTGGAAGGTCAATATTATGCTTCAGTTTTTTGTTCGGTCAGTTTTGACTGTGGTATGACTTCTGAGCAGGGTTGTCTATCCGGACGTGACGTTGTCTTTTTACGTCCGGATGTCATGACGCGTCCGTCCGGACGCGTCTTGACGCGTCACAGCCCGTCGCCGATACTGACGGGACCATCCGTGGCGCGGATGAAGTCTGTCCAGTCTGCGACGGCGTCGGGCCGTCTCCTGGACGGTCATTCCGTCGCCGAATGGACATCCGTCTCTTGGACGGAGAGCCCATCCATCCCCTGGACGGTGATCCGTCCCCTGGACGGTAAGCCGTCCCTTGGACGGAGAGCTTGTCTCTGGACGAAGAGGTCGTCTCCTGGACGGAATTCTCGTCTCCAGGACGGTAATCCGTCCCCTGAACACGAATCCGTCCTCTGAACGGGAAACCGTCCACAGGACGGGAATCCGTCCCGTCCCCTAGACCGGAATATCGCTGGACGGGACAGTCGCCGCTTGGACGGTTTACGGTGCGGGGCTGCGGGTTTAGGGTCCACCCCATTAGTCGGATGTCCGTCTAGCTGGGTTTAGGGTTTCGGGTTTTAGGGAGGGCTTCAAGGTGTATATTAAGGACTTCCGCCTATTCAAGATTACTTTCCCTTGTTGATTTTGCCTTTCATGCCTTGGTTGGAGTACAACCATTGCGGTAGAGCGAAGTCCAAGAAGAGTGTGTTGTGGTGGCACTTGTTGTGAGAGCAACAAGTGTTGTTGCCACATCACATTTCAAACAGAATACTAATCTTTTTTTTGGTGCAGGGGCAGGTAGAGGAGGACAAATAAGAGAAATGGGTGGAGGAAGATCACAGTGGGAACCTTGGTACACACTACGGCCAGATGGAAAAGTTGCTTGCAAGTTTTGCGAAACTTTGCTAAGCTACCGAAAGGATCGGTTGTTTTTCCATTTGGGATACAGACGAAACGACACCGTCCAGGGAGTGAGAGCGTGCACTAAAGTCAATGCAGCCGTGAAGGTAATGTTTTGGAATTGTGGAGGACATATACCTACGGACACTTCGCATGGACCTGGACACGACGTGGAAGTGACATCACCATCAACGATACTACCAAGTGTAGTACGTGGCGAGCAACAACCTGATGCTTCAATCTCAGGAAATGATGGAGGAGAAAACACTGGGAGGCAAAGCTCTCAAGTACGATCATCGGAGGCGCCCATTCCTAATTTGACCCACAGTCGATCGATGAGGCAATTGTCTGTACAAGACGGAATGAACGCATCAAACAAGCAATTACTAGACAAGAAGTGGGCTAAGTTTTTCTATGAAGCCAATATACCATTCAATGTAGTGAGGCATCCTGCTTTTCTAGATGCAGTGAAATCAACATCGGAATCGAGAGTTGGCTACAAACCTCCAGCATACCATGCACTTCGTACAAAGCTTATAAAATCTACAAAAGATGAAGTGGCAGCAATTGTAGCAGAGAAGACAAGGGCACCAATCCACAAGTATGGCGTTACAATATGCTCTGATGGATGGGATAATGTGACACATTGACCATTGATGAATGTCATGTTGGCATGTACAAGTGGAGAGGTATTTCTTGGATCGATAGACACAACAGGCGAATGCAAAGATGCTACTTACGTGGCTAATTGCATGGGTGATTACATTGACAAGGTAGGGGCACAAAACGTGGTACAAGTTTGTACAGACAATGTAGCAAACATGTTGGCCGCTAGCGCTCTATTAATTCGTAGATTTCCACACATATATTTTCAAGGGTGTTCAGCACATACACTTGACCTTCTACTTGAAGATTGGGGAAAACAAGATTGGATTACAAGTATGGTCAAGAAAGCCAAGTCAATTGTGAAATACATTCGAACACATCACATGCCACTTGCAATCTTTCGACGACATTCTCCTAATCACGTTTTGAAAAATCCCGTTCAAACACGCTTTGCAACCATGTTCCTCATGATCGAACGTTTGGTGGAGGTGAAGGAAGCGGTAGAATCGACAGTCCACGATCCGCAGTGGAATGAGTACACGCGGAGATTGGCATCCAGTCAAAAGCAAAGAAAAGCTAATGATGTGCGACGATATGTGCGAACGGATGAATTTTGGAGGAGATGTTTAAACTTTGTGCACATAGTGGAGCCCATGTTGATGGCTCTTCGAGAGTTTGATGGAAAGCACCCGTGCTTGGACAAGGCATGGCTTGTGATGAAAAAGGTGGAAAAGCATGTTTTATCTTTGAGGGATCCACCATTTTCATTAGAGCCACGGTATGCAATTTCCGCCATCGATGATTTCTACAAGCGTTGGGACATGCTCAGGACGGATTTGCATTACGTCGGGGCTCTATTGAATCCCTTTTTACTTGACGAAGTCTTGCTAATGGATGATGATGAGGCAAGAGAAGGCATATTGAGAGTTTTGCGCAAATTGGCGGTTGGAGATCAAGCATTTGCGTCAGCTTTGTCTGAGTACCAAGCATTTAGAGATCGGCGAGGCATTTTCAGTGGACTCCCTGATGTAAACACCTTGAATTTGCAGCCTCACGAATGGTGGGACCTTCTCGGAGCCGGTGCTCATACACTTGCACCGATTGCCAAAAAGATCCTCGCACAAGTGTGTTCTGCATCGTCATGTGAACGCAATTGGAGCATGTATTCGTTTGTCCACAACAAATCACGCAATAGATTGACATCTGAGCGTGTTGAGGAATTGGTTTACATTTATACCAATTCCAAAACTCTAAGAGAAAGGGCTGCAGCAAATCCGACAAGGTGGTACACTGAAAACATGATGTCAGAGGATTCCATGACAGATGAATCTGATGGTCTAGACCGTGGTTCGGTTCGCTCTGATCCAGATGATGACGATTCAGATGATAGTTCCAATGACGATGATGAGCCACCGTTTGATAGATTTCGTGGGGCGGGAGGAGTGCGTCCTCTAATTGATGCATCCGTATTTGACTTTGAAGAGGGGAATAATAACGACAATGACTCCGAGGGACATCAAGGAAGTCCACCACGAATGCCACAAACGTGGAATGCTGGGCCAAGTGGGGGCAATACAAATGAGGACGTTGTGGCACCGAGACCACTAAGTCCAGACCCTATGGATGTACAAATTGATGCCACAATAGACAGAGATGGGGTTGACGTTGGAAGAGGATGTGAAGAAAAAGTAGTAATACCACCATCCTTGCCCATGAGGACCACTCGTAGAGAAGGGCCCTCTCAAGGTGGAGAAGCACATATGCCCCCTCCAAATCGAGTCTCGGTTGCACAACGGCAGATGCCAGTATTGGAAAATCTACAAATCCAAAGTTCATCAAGGCCGTCTAGTTCCGAAGTTCGTCCACACGAACCAACTTCGTCGGTAGGTACACGATTGGCTGGTATGGTGTCACAACGTGTGACTAGAAATACGAATTCATTGCGGCCACCTATACATGCCAATAATCGAGGGAAGCGTCTCCAACCACAAGGTACTACCAGTGAACGTGTGAATACTAGAGCACGTAGAAGGCTGAGGAGGGAAGAAGCGGCTTCCCAACCATTTTTAAGAGAAGTTCAAACGGGAGGGCCCAATACAGATGGCATTATGGACGCAACGGGTCAACGACCTCTTCGGACGTTGTCTTCTATAGCTCGACCACAACGAAACCGCAATTCTGAGGCCTCCAGCGAAAGTGATAGTGCACCATCCAATCATTCCAATGATGATGGTGCATCCATCAGTGGTACTATAGGTGAAGATGGTAAGGTTCCAGGAGATAGTGATTACAGGGGGCCGGTGCCTCGACAAGGTCCACTCGAAGAAATTGGTGGTAATGAACCAATAGTACAAGAAGCAAATGCAAATACTTCTGTACGCATTCTTAGGCATGGAAGACGTTGAATGTTTTTGAAAAGACAATAGGGTCTTCACATTTTCAAATGCAAATTTTTTAGAGGCTCAATACCTTGCATATTGAAATCAGCATTAATATGAAATATGACTTAGGTTCCTTTCATTCTCATGGAACTATTTACCCCTAAAGTCCCAAAGTCATTACACAAAAAGGGACGCAAAACTGTTTTTTCTCTTGCATTTGCCTCAACATGTGGAAAAAAATGTTTTTTACAACATCTAACCGTAAGATCTTGTACTTCACATGTTTTTTATCACGTGGAAAAAATTTCATGAAGTTTGACCGAATAGATTGAAAGATATTAGCATTCAAACTTGGAAGAACTAGTTTTCTGAATGCGGGCTTTAGGATTTCAAATTAACTTTCACTACGATTTATGGAAAATTAGGCCTCTAGAGTTTGGAGCACTATTGTTTTTGAATTTTTTTTTGTGAATACGAAAGAATCAAGGTCAAAATTTGAAAGAGTTATTGCAATTGAAAACTCCATGTGTTAAAATCCAAATAACACAGTTTGACAGTCTGGTGTTTTTTTCATGTATGATTTCTTTTTTTCAAATTTAATTTAAATTAAAATTCTAAAACTATGTTTTTCATTCATTCCTTCGTTTATGACTTTATGATAAGAGTTTCCAGTTATTCTGATACATATTCTAAAAGATAAAATTTGATTTCCACGTTTAGCTTTATAAAATCACAATAAATTCATTTTTCCATTAAATTTTCTGAAAAAAATAAAATAAATTTAAAATAAATTCTTACGAGTGGGGAGAAATATTAAAATATTATGCTGATTTTCAATAAAAATATAAATTTGGTTTGATAGTGAAATTTGACTTCAAGCCCGTCTTTGTGGTTGTTTATTAGTTTCGGGTGTGAAAACTAAAATAACCAATTGAAAATTGGTTCGACTAGAAATCTCTATTGATATTTGTAACTCTTGTAAAAAACTAAAAATTTAGAATCTCGTGAGTTGTTTTTTCTATTTTTACTTATTTATGGCATGAAGTGCAACAAAAATGATGACAATTACAATTGTGCACAAAACTAATTGGAATTTCTTGTAATGATATACAATTCAGAGTTTTTAGTACTAAAGATATAAGATTTTTGTTTAAACTCAATTTAAATGATAAAGTTAGGAAAGACAATAAGTTCTTTACAACTCAATGTTTAGGTAAAATACTTTTATATCTTTTGATAAACCAAAATGAGTACAAAATGCATTGAAGCCACAAAGTGTGCTACATTGCTACGTATGTCCTCAAGCCTACATTATAATAACCGCATGTGCTAAGTAAACACTAACTTTGCAACTATATGGTAATACACTATTATCTAATCTTCATTGCGCGCTTGCTCTTCTTGAAGGTCTTGTTCTTTGCGAGCCTCGCGATAGCAATCCACAGCTGGTGTCCAAAACGTTGGAGCACCACTTAGATGTTGCACGACGTATGTCACCGAGCGTCGTTGTAGTGGCTCCACCTTGCACAATTCACCCAACATGGTTTGAAATGCACCAAATGCCGTATGGTCCGGAATCATCTCTAGATTTCCGCGATCTTTTTTCCATACCTTCATAGCCAATTTGCCTATGGAGTATCCATCTGTGTGTATACTAACACACGGTGGCTTAACCCTGCGAGTAGGAGATGATGAAGTTCCTGTCTCTCCAGTCAAGTACATCAACTCAGAAGCCACCCACTAACGTTGCGCTCGGGTTGCCTGCAACTTCCTTGGACAATTGAATTGGTAAAGAGAAGGGGTTTCTTCGTTGATGCGGCTACCCATTCCCCAATCACATAGACCAATCCACACGGTTCTGCCATCATCATTCGGAAAATGAAGCATAATGTTCTCTGGTGTGATGTCGTTGTGCAATACAGAGCATTGTTGCACTGCATCCACAATGCAAATCATTGCCCACGCAAGTTCAGTGCGCTTGCGTCTATATGCCATAAGTCATTTCATGGCTTGCATTGTTTGTAGAGTTGCATCGTAAGCCACCTCTCCTATTTCATCTGGATCTCGGTTCTTCTCATCCAGTGTAAACATGGCGCCGAGAGTACCGCCATTCCACCACTGCGAATAACACTCCATGGTCATATCATTTATAGCAAAGAATTTGATGACCCCTGGATGCTCACATGGACATACCAATGCCTTGATGGACAACTTCTCCCTGGACTTCTTCAATTCATCCACGCGCAAAGCTGACTTCCCAGCTAATTCCATATTCTCCGGAATATGTTTTGAATTTTGAACACATACTTTGCGCACCCTCCCATGCCCCCCTTGTTTGCTATGGCCAAACAAAGGAACCACCACCACTCCGCGTTCAAGAAAAAACACTCCTCCTGCAGCCTGTTGACCAAAGGCCAAATTTTGACTTCGTTGAAACCACGGAGCGGAACGGATGTTGTTTGAAGACAGTCCACACATTGCTTCATGCCACCAATACACCTTCTTGTGCAACAAATTCAATGCTTGTTGTCTGGGCACTACACTCTTCTAAAAGCCTTTTATT
Organism: Rhytidiadelphus loreus; assembly: GCA_947034895.1. NCBI lineage: Eukaryota > Viridiplantae > Streptophyta > Bryopsida > Hypnales > Hylocomiaceae > Rhytidiadelphus > Rhytidiadelphus loreus. Next base: position 34,312,017 of record OX344761.1, read on the forward strand.
TTTTCCGCAACTTGAGCAAGGTTGAAGATACACGTTTGCACTTGTGACTCCAACCAATGATCGAAGCATTCTTTCATGCGGTCTTCATGCCACTCATCCGCGCTCATTGTTGTCCAAAACATGTGGTGGAACTTTTGTTTTATGACATCCACTCCCTGTAATCCGCGCGAGACGTATGTTGTGTTCAACTGCGAAATCAAATACTGCTCAAAAAAATCCAACACCACTTCATGCAATTTTCGCATTGCACCCTTGCTTGGCCACTTCTCCGGATTTGTAGCCTTGTGCCTCCTTCGGGTTTTTTTTCCCCTTCGAAGACTCTCCGCCCCCCCTAGCAACTGTGGCCCCTTCTGCAGCTACGGACCCTTCTGCAACTACGGCCTCTGAAACGGGCTCTGGTGATTCTGCATCCGGGTCCATCATCGGTGCATTTCCAATACCTGTGTACCAATCATCAACTTTTCTCTTTGAGAAATCTCGACCAGCCATCGTGACAGTAACAAGTAATCAAAATGATAGGAATTAGGAATTCAGCTTCCACAAAGTGAAAAACCGCCCCCCTTATTCCTCAAACCAGCCTCTACCCAGCACCCGCGCTCGCAAGCAAGGACTGCAACCAATCCAAGACAAGAGAGCACCGTCAGAGCAGGAGAGACTATGGCGAAAGTACCCTAAAAACAGTCTTTATATACCCATTTCACGTCGACGGAAAGGCCGTCGAGAGGACGGACAGGGCGTCCAGGGCGTCCAGAGGACGGGAAGGCCGTCCAGGGGGACAAGCCGTCCAGCCCGCAGACCAGCCGTCGAGAGGACGGACGGCCGTGCAGGGGCTGAGACCGTCCAACCTAAACCCTGGGCGTCCAGAGGACGGGAAGGCCGTCCCCCCCCATGGACCAGCCGTCCAGGGGGCCAGGCCGTCCAGAGGACGTGAAGACTTTCGAGAGACGGCACAGGTCGTCGAGAGGACAGGAAGAATCTCGAGAGACGGAAAGGTCGTCGAGAAGACGGGAAGGCCGTCGAGAGGGCGGGAAGGTCGTCGAGCGGGACGTTCGAACAAGTGGAATTCATTTCTAATCCTTGTTCCACGAATTTTTCATTTATGTGGTTCGGCACTCTCGGACTTGTCAGGATAGGTGTCCTTCCTCTCAATCGGGCATTAGTCTACGGGGGCGGGTAGTTTAGGAGTGCTAACTTAATGTATTTATTTGTTTCAATTAGAGGACAAATAAATACCAGGGATGACATTCAAATGCTGAAAACGAGGTTTACTGCTCATTTAGAATGGAATTCTATTTTGTTGCACGTAAATAATGGGAGATACATAGAAAAAAATCATAGAAGGTCAAATTGAAAACTTCTTAATGTCGGTCCTTTAATGTTCTATTTGGATGTTCAAGTTAACATTTGATTCATTCTATTGATTCTAATTGCACCCATTTTCACGAAAGTTGTTGGCATTGGGCAATGTTTTTATTCCCAAAACCTCAAAATCTCGCAATCCCTTAAAATAATTTATAATCTGTAGGGCTCAAATTTGAATTCAAATGAATTTTATCAATTATACGTAGAACAATTTCACCTTTGGAATTATTGTATTTTGATTCCATCCTTCATTGCATGTAAGTACACATGCCAATTTAGTATTTTGTTGAATTTTAAACCCTGTCTATACTAGTATACTCAATTCAAAGTCTCAATCGTACAAACATTCAATAACTTACTGAGAACGGATCAAATATACAAAGACCAAGACAAAAACAACCCTCTAAATGCTCTAGTTAAAGGTAGTAAGATTAATACTCTAAAATGGTTAATTATCAAATAAGTGAAAGACCTCCTAAACAACATATGTCATATGCATATCATTGATTCATGTAAAACATTGTTTCTTCTTTCCATTCATACATTATATAAAAAAAATGTAGCCCTATACATCTATACTTAAGAATGTTTTACCTTTTACAGATATTGTTATGCCATTTTTTGGTGTCTTCAATATGTTTTCTAAAACTTTGAATTTAAATCATTAATCTATTTTTTTCCAATTCAAACTTCAAAGACTACATCTTGATTCAGTTTTGCACTTGTAATGCCAACTACCGAAATGAAGGACATGTTTCGTAGTTTCCGGTCCAACCTAGGTTTTGAAGTAAATCCTACAGGCCTATACCCTAAACCCTAAACCCTAAACCCTAAACGTTGTTGCAATTTTAAGAGAATTTGATGTTCAAGTTTATGTAACTATGACAAATAAGAGAGGATTGGTGTAAGTCCGTAAGATAAAGGAAAAAAAAAAGGACGAATGGATTCTAATGTTCCATGTAGTCTTCCACACAAAGGGAAACTCTAAAACAATAACATAATAACATATGGCATTTGCCTTTTATTTTTATTCTCAAAATCAAAATGCAACATTGAGTACATGAACTTGACATTTTTGTGGTGTCTATATTTTTTTTATGGCTTCTAAATTATAATGCAACTAGCGGTGAATTACTATAGTTTTTCTTATGGATTGTTTATTAATTGCTTATGTAGTATCGTATGTTAGCCACTAAACTAACTGAAGTCCCAAGGCCTCTTTTGAGTCTTTTCCATCCTAAATCTGAATAAATTGCCATTTCTAATTTTCTATAGCAAAGAATTAAAAAAAAAAATGAATGTGTTTAGGCCTCTAAGGTGCACCTTAGCTTGTAGTATGTAGGATCTCATACTAGAGTACTAGACTAGTGTTCAATTGATCGGAAGAAATTTCACAAACTTGACCTATGTAGAATTGTAGATTGCAAGATATTTACAATAAACTTCAACCTCTGAACACCCAACGGCATCATTTAGTGCCAATTTAATGGCAGTTCAATCACTTCAATGACATGGAAAGAAGTTGGAAGCGTTCATTTCATTTTCTTGGGACTTGCCATGTTGAGTTACAAAGTGTATCCAATTGATTTTGTAGTCTTTCCAATATTTGCCTCCAAGTAATTCCGAGTTTAGAAAAAATAAAAATAAAAAAATATGCTCCTTTAGTGTATTTTAGGAAGTTATTGCTCCTTACTCTAAATCTAAGATTTCTCCCCAAAATTGATATTTTGGGAGTTTGAGTCTAACTATCAAACAAAAGGTCCTTTTCTCTAGTTCCTATTTTATGTAAAATCCCCCAACACAACCCTAAATTGAAATTTCATTATTGCGATTTGAACTTCGAATGTGTTTTTATTGTCTACTACATTGAGTACAAAACAAATATATCATGAAATGGAAATTAAGTTTACACTATGATGAATTCTAATGTCATTGTCCTTGTGATATATACACATGGTGAAAAATTGAAAATCTGAAAATTACTTTTCTATTTAACGTGATTTTGTCAAAACTTCCACCCTGAACCAATTTAAAAAAAAAAAAAATATATATATATATATATATATATTGTGAAGGGCCGTCCAGAGGACGGAAAGGCCGTTCCAGACCACGAACAGGCCGTCGCGAGGATGGGCAGGTCGTTCTCGACCAAGGACAGGCCGTCGAGAATACGGGCAGACCGTCCTCCTGGACGGGCTTTCCGTCGAGGGGACGGAAAGGCCATCCAGGGGACGGAAAGCCCGTCCCCTCCCACATCCAGGTTGTCCAGGGGACGGAATGCCCGTCCCCTCCCACATCCAGGCCGTCTAGGGGACGGAATGCCCGTCCCCTCCCACACCCAGGCCGTCGAGGGGACGGAAAGCCCGTCCCCTCCCACATCCAGGCTGTCGAGGGGACGAGCAACCCGTCTAGAGGACGGAAAGGCCGTCCGTCGAATTCTCGGACGGCGGTGTAATCATTCCCCGAACCTGGAGACGGCGCCCCGAACCCGTTGACGGCGTTCCGACCCGAGGCCGGACATCCATGGACGGATCAGCCGTCCATTCCAGGGCTGTCCCCCGCCCTGGATGGTCTGGATTTGGGGGGGACGGGCTGATTAGGTGTTAATTACCCTTGCTAACCGGGTCGGTAATTGGGGGGTATAAGTGACATTTTTTTCACATTTGCCCTTGCTTCTTCTTTTGAATTGCACTGTCCTAGCTTGAGAAAGCTTCGCATTGCAATTTGAGGGGAAGTGTTATACATTTGACATTGTTTTGCCACATTTCAGTTGCCTTCACGCAACAGAAGGCAAAGCAAATTGTCATTGTATTTGCATACAGTATCGTGTGTGTCATTGTGCAGGTATCAAGAATGGATGCAGAGGATGTAGTAGGAGGTGAGGGACCTGGAGGTGAGGGAAGCGGTAGAAAGAAGAGAGGAAATAGAGCAACTTTGGATTGGGGCACACTTAATGCCCCAGCGATTATGGCAAACCCTGGGTGGTTGGAGGCAGAATTACCATGGACAAGAGCGACATGTCGGCGGTTTATAGATTGGGCCCACATCAACCGCCATTGGCCACACGACCGGTACGAGGTGCACATGAAATCTGGCGTGGTGAATATTGACCAGTGCACCCATCCGCACTTCAAGAAGAGGATGATTGAAGTGTCATTGGCACTTTGGGGTTCAAGATCAAAGAAGGACGGGACACTTTCATTGTGCCAAATGGCATATGCGGAGGTTTTTCTTGGCAAGGATGTGGATTGGAGAAGCTTTTTGGGCAGACAGCGGGATAACAAGTTTCCAAATAGAACTCACCACATTCCAACAAATCCTGCCGTGCCACTCGACAATGCACCAATTCCTGCCGTGCCATTGGTTGGTACTCAAAATGTGCAAATGGATGTGGTTCCACCCGTGGAGCAGCCAAGGACGGAGTTGATGGAAGTAGAAGTTGGTCAGAGCAGTGGTGCAAATGTCAACCAACAAAATGTGATTGGTGGAGCCCAAGCTGACAGTGAAGAACTAATTCGCTTGCGCCAATTAGTACAAACACTGCAAGCGGAAAAAGAAGAAGCGCTACAACTTCATGTAGCAGAGTTTGAAGTTCAAAGTGCAAGGATGCGGGCCCTTGTAGATGAAAATGTGCGCCTCATCGCACGTGAAGCAGAGCTTGTAGAGCGCAACAGGCGGTTCAACACAGACTCAGTTCCACCACTCGATGTTGTAGTGGAACGTGCTACATACGGGGCAGACAAAGACAAAGCAGGCCCGAGCAATACACCTGAGTTTGTGGTACGACCACGGGCCATTTTTCCAAGTGCAGAAAGTGTCATGTTGGATATTATGCATGCACGTGCTGAGCGGGCTGAAGCAGAGGTTGGAAGTACTCGCACAAGCATGGAAGAATTAACAAGCGCCATGCGTGCTTTGGAACTCCGTGCCAACAACGCTGAGGCAGATGTGGCGGTGTTGACTGCAGCTCGAATTGACATGGAACAGACCATGACCGCAATGAGTGCTCAAAACATGCGGTTGGTCCACAATCCTCAGAAGGAACAGATGCTGCTTCAAATGTGCAACATGAAGTTGACATGCAGCATGGCGCTAAATGAGGCTGAGCAAATGCAGCGTGAAGTGAGGAGAGTGGCTGCGGAATTCAATGATGGCGGTCAACGTTATTTTGGCTTGACCTGGTGGCCTCGGGTGGAAGAAATGTTCACCGACGATTTGCCAGTGTTCGCCGAAAATTCAAGCATCGATTGGAATTCCCGTGCAGACTTGGAATTCCAGTACAATATCGAGCGCCAACGGTACAGGCCACCCAACCGCGATGGCATTACACCACTAGTGTGGCCGTCCGTTCCAGCTTTTGTACAAGATGGAACAACATGTATAATTTGCCAAGAACCGTTTGGCCCAGAAGGTGGATGGAATCTTGGTACATGTGGCCATCTATACCACTCCGGGTGTCTCATTCCTCACATGGTCACCAGAAAGAGATGTGCGCAATGTAGAGCTCCATTTCATGCACGACTGTACAAAACGTTTGGCCTTCAAGACCACATGCCTGCACATTACGAGTACAATGAAGAAAATTTACCGGGCCTCGGTAATAGAGTACATTGGGGTTCGGACGTGACATGGCTTTGGAAGTGGGGCCACGACAACCGACACCTCCTGGCAGGAACGGTCGTTGAGATACATTGGCAGAGTGACGCCCAAGTGACAGAGGTGATCAGGAGGGTGTTTGGAGAGGGTGATCCAGGGCGTCGACTATATTTTGGTCAGATTGCGGGTGGACATTGGGACCAAGACCGCTCCATTTTTGTGCATGCGCCACATCCACAGCGCATCATGTTTAATTCTCAAGGCGCGCCAGTCGGATTTGAGGGTGAACTGAGTTTTGAGGAACAAATGACGTACATTGAAGACAATACCTTCCATGAGCCAGCTCTCGTGAGTGCCATTTATTCCCACTTACATAATAGATACGACATCGACGCATTTCAACTTTTGACGACTTTGCAATCGCGACGAGAATTGCAACAATTTTTGAGAAACAGCATAGCACGAGGCGTTGTAATCGAAGAAGTAGAATAGATAGTTTTGGACTAGATTGTGTATAACTAGATAGATGTATAGAATTAAATACCGGAAGTTGTACAAAGCAAACATATGTAATTATATAAAGCCTTTATTAGTTTACTATGTACTTCAGCGGATTTATAAAATATGTACATTTATCGTTTTCTTTCCACCTTGTGTATTGTTGCTTCGCCTTTGTCTATTTTTGTAATCTATTGTACCTTTTTGTAATAGTATAGAAGAAGCTTGTATGCTTAGATGGTAGGTAAAAGAGTGTTCTATCTTTATTTTGGGTGTTGCCCTAAAGTCCGAAGTCCATTTTTTGGCCCAAACCACCCTAAACCACCCCTTTTGCTATGTTCACCTATGAATTAAATTTTCCAAATTTTTTTTGAATCGAACCAAAGGATCTTGTTCTGCACTTACCAGGGATGACGTGACCATAAATTTGTGATGTTTGACCGTATGGATTGAAAGTTATTAGCATTCGAAGTGAAAGCTCCAAATCTATTTAAAGAAGTGGCTAGGATTGCCCGCTCCATAGAAAAATCCATAACTTTTCCATTCCTAATCCAAATGGGATGAATGAAAGCCTCCCATTTAAAAGAAAATATAATGCAACTAGAAAAAAATATACAAATTTATATTTCATTTTTTTGTGGATTTTTTTGTCTACCTGGAGTCCTGGACCGCCCAGTGTCCCGATCTCCCCTGTTTGAGGTTATTCTGTTCTTGTGGCATATCCCTAATCCCTTGCTCCTAGGCACCGATTGGAATAGAAATTGTTTTATGAATAAACTCATAAGTTTATCTATCATTCTATAATTCTATTTTATCATTCTTATGAAAAAGTTTTCAAAAGTTTGAGTAAAAAATTAGATCATGGGCGCCTATCGAAAATCCATTTTGTCCCTTGCAGCAAGGACAATGAGAATATGTTACTTTAGGGTCTAAGAAATAAAAACAATGGAAATTCTTTACCAAAGCCTAAAATAATAAACAAAAATCTCTATTGCTTCATATTTGATGAAATCTCCTTTAAGTCTTTAGAATTAAACCCTAAATAATTCAAGTTTTGTAACTTCTTTTCTATTAGTTTGAATCTTTTTTTAGTTGGACACATGATTGACTACTCCCTCATTTTTTTTTTAAATCCAAAGTTTACAAATTAAAGTATTTAACATTTTCCATTTTTTCTCAAATGGCATTATGGCATTATTGAACAAAATGTCAACATTTTTGATTAGGAGACTAGGTGTATCAATTTGCAAAAAATTGTAACCGTATAAATTCAAACAAGACATGTTAGCAATCTCATAGGTTGCTAAAACACAACAATATCACTTATAGAGTAAAAGATTATAATGTTTGAACATGAGGGTGTTAAAACTACAAAAATGATGTGAAGTCTTCCAATCCTCTTTTCAGTTTTCACAAGTAAAATTTAAAAAAATTTAGACCCAAAAAATATGAGGTTAAATTGCCTAACATGTATAACCCCAAACAATTTATGGCTTTTAAAAGTATACTCCATATTTTTCTTTTAATTAAATTTCAAATTTGAATGTGATGTTTTCTCCAAGATCTTGTTGTGTTTTCGAGGCACATTTCCAAAAGCTCTCAATGCTACAAGAAGTCAAGATTGCAATGGGTACCCTTGCACAAAGTCTTGGAACGATAAATCACTATCATTTATTTTTAAGAATAGACTATTGATGCTAAAACTAGACTTCAAGAAGAACTTCCTAAAAATAGCAACTTGGATACTACTAAAAATAGCAATTTGGTTAGGTTTTATTTAACTTCGAAGTTTTGCCAATACCAAATTTGGGTGCTTCGGGCATTTAGGCAAAAAATCCAATCCCACCCGTCTAGATGCCTGTCTATTTTTCCATCCACAGAACCGTCTAGTTACCCGTCCACCCGCCCGTCCACATGCCCGTCCACTTACCCGTCCACATGCCTGTCCACCCGCCCGTCCAATTTTCCGTCCAATTTTCCGTCCATCCCGCCCGTCCAGATACCCGTCCACACAACCGCCCACCCTTCCGTCCAGATGCCCGTCTAGTTTTCCGTCCACATACCCGTCCATCCTGCCCGTCCAGATACCCGTCCACACAACCGCCCACCCTTCCGTCTAGATGCCCGTCTAGTTTTCCGTCCACATACCCGTCCATCCCGCCCGTCCAGATACCCGTCCACACAACTGCCCACCCTCCCGTCCACATGCCCGTCCAGATGCCCGTCCACCCGCCCGTCCAGTTTTCCGTCCACATACCCATCCATCCAAACTGTCCAGATACCCTAAATCCCGCCCGTCCAGATACCCGTCCATCACGCCCGTTCCGTGCCCGTCGACGGAAGCTCGCCCGTCCGGCGCGCCCGTCGACGAAGAACGTCCATCCATTTCCGTAGTTTTCATCCTTTGTGAACGGTTCTCGTCCAGATTTCATCCTGACGGACGGACAGGACGTGACGGGGACAACCCTGCTTCTGAGTCACTAGGTCGCGACAGGAAGCTCACTTTGTAGTCAAAGGAAAGTAGCGCAGAAGTGGAATTCTCATTTCATTACCTTAGGCCTACCTCTCCTAAATAAGTGAGTGCATCTACGTGCGAGGGTTGTTAGAAAAGTAGGGGGGAGGGAGGGATGAGTCCTGTGGTCTATTTTTGCATCGGGTTAAGTGATTGGAGAGCCATTTGCAATCGTAGTGATTGAATGCCAGAGTTTGTTACAGAGCGGTAGTTTGACATTTTGAAGTCGGTTTTTTAACGGTGAGTATATATATGTTCATTGTATGCCCTTATGTGCAGGATCTTTTGATACGGAACACGTTGGACGTCATGCATTGTGAGATGAATTTGGCGAAGAACTTCCTGAAGACCATCATCGGCAAGAAGGACACAGTGAAGGTGAGAAGGGACTTGCAGAGGCGGAATGTCAGGAGGCACCTATGGTTGACCCCGAACCCAAAGAAGCCCATGAAGATGTTGAAGCCTAGAGCCTCATACGTGCTAACAGATGCAGAATTTGAGAAGTTCGTGATGTGCATTGAGAAATTGAGGACGCCGAGCGAGTATTCATCGGACCTTGGGAAATGCATTCGCAAGAAAAACTTTGGGGGGTTGAAATCACATGATTACCACGTATTCATGCAGCAAGTGATGCCTCTAGCGCTTCGTGGTTTGATGAAGCCTAGGCCTCGTATGGCAGTGATGCGGATGTGCAAGGTATTTCGACGCCTGTGCACGAAGGTCTACAATCCTGCTTCTTTTGCCTCGCTCGAAGCCGATGTTGCAGAGAGCATGGCGTTGCTGGAAATTGAATTTCCACCGTCATTTTTTGACATAATGACGCATCTGCCATACCATCTCGCTAAAGAACTAGACCTGTGCGGACCAGTCAGTGCCAGGTGGATGTATCCCGTGGAGCGTTATATGAAAGTGCTGAAGAACCACATCCGCAATTTGGCCCGGCCAGAGGCATGCATGGCAGAGGGATACTTGAAAGACGAATGCATCGGATTTTTGACAGAGTATTTTCAAAAATTTGAGCACACTCAGAGACGCGTGTGGGATGAAGATGAAGAGTACGGGGATGCCGAGGAGGTCTTGCAAGGTGGTGGGAAGGAATTTATTATGACTCCTGCACTACGAGACCTAGCACACCAGTATGTGCTAATGAATGCAAGCGTAATGGAAGATTTTTACGCGTGAGTGTCCCCTTGGCCCCTTTCAGTCTTTGGGAGTTCTTGTATTTGCGATGAGGCACTCTCAGTTTGTGCAAGACGTATGATGAAGGCGTTGTCCTTAGTTATTGCAGTCTAGAAAGTGTAGTTGCCACTTATAGTATTAGAGGACGGGAAGTTATGAATGAGTCACGCAGGAGTGACGTTAATGTCACACGGAAGTCCGTAGTAACCATGAAGTCGATCAGGGAACTTGATGAAGTCATCGTGAAGTGAGAGAACGGTGCCCATGTCTACCAACGTTTTGTAATGCATGTCTATGGCAAATGAGCCCGCTATTTGTCTTCTTTGTGTGTCCTAGGCAATAATAGAAGTGGTTGGATGTAATGGCAGTCAATGGAGGGCTGAACAGAATGACATTGCCAACATTCCATCGTTGGCAGAGTGGATGGCCACTGCCGTCCAGAATGCCAACCTGGATATGCGAAATCCTGAGGACCGGGACCGGCTGCTCCTAAGCGTAAAGCCATCGCAGAGAGCCACGAGGTACTCCCGTATCTTAGCATTTGGTAATCATTTTCGAGTGGATGATGCAAGTAGCGCAGAGTTGAAGAGCTACAACAACGGAGTAGCATCGGTATTCGAAACACCAGCACAGAATGACGAGCAATTGTCTGTGAACTACGTTGGTGTGCTCAAAGATATTTTGTTGTTGGATTATGGAGGGCTGAATAAACAAATCATTCTATTGTGATGCGAGTGGGTGAAGCCACAAGATAGTCGGGGGAATGCAACATACACGCGAGATGATGCCGGTTTTTTGGTTGTGAACTTCCGGCATAAGTTAGCTCGTATGGCAGACCCCTTTGTTTTTCCCAGTCAAGCGACACAAGCACTAGTAGAAAGCCTTGTTTAATTGGATGTTCCTGCGTCAAAGTTGACGGATTTTTTTAAGCATCCAATGTAACATCTTCATGTGTTTATGTCAACAATGACATCCAATGTAGCATAAAAATGTTACATTGGATGTCATTGTTGACATAAACACATGAAGATGTTACATTGGATGCTTAAAAAAATCCATCAACTTTGACGCAGGAACATCCAATTAAACAAGGCTTTCTTCTAGTGAAGTGTTTTTCTCAGAGGTTGTAGACAAACATGGATGGAAGGTTGTGCTACGGAAAGAAGCCCGAGCAAGGCGGGAGGTTGTAGATAAAACAGACGTCTTCATTAGTACTAGCGTGGAGAGTGCCGGCATGATTGCTCCTCATAGCTTGCCAAGTCCCCCACAAGCTGCCAATCTTGTTGGAGCCATAGAATTGTCTGAGGAAGACAATTTGATAGCGCAAGATCATTACTAGTCGTGGCGAAGACGTGGTTCAGTCGTGTCATTGTGGCCGGTGACTGTACAAGTGGGTAGAGGAGTCCCTCGGTAGTCATGATGCCGTTAGTGGAAAGACTACTACCTCATGCAGCTAACTTTCCGGTATACTCCTTTCTTTTAACAAATTTGAATGGAAAAGAAACATCCCATTCTACAGTCAATGTGCCATGTCAGTCATGAGAGTGGATGCCCACCTATTATCATCTCAAAATTTCAGCTGACGTGAACTGCACCTTCTTCTGTAGACATCCAAGTCATCAAATTGTTGTTACATATTATGTAAGAAGGGCTACCTGCAATGTTCATGTAGCATGGAAATTCATACCAAAGTCTTCAATGAGTCCCAAAATGGCCATGTTGGAGTAGCATGGCAATGAACCCTACAACCATCTGGATAGCCTACCTTCACTCGGAAATGACTACCTCCTCTTTATACTACGGGCACCAAACTCCGTCATCCTCAACCATTGAAAACCACTTCCCCCAAACTTGTCAAAGGTTCACGTAGGAACTGCCAGTGACCTTTAAGTCGACTCCTGTGACGAATGAGTCATTACAGAGTAATATACAAGTAGTGTTTGAGTTGCAAACTGTGACTGAGTGACAGCGACATTCCCAAGCCTAAACCGAACGGACCATCAACGTACCGAAGCTAAACCGCATCTTTTTCATCCACTGTGCATCTCGTAGTCACGACCGCAACTGCACTGTGACTGGACGAACGTAAAAGAAAATAGCAGCATGCAATTACAGAGGGAGGAGTCATTTCGCAGTCGGCATGAAATGGAGGTAAATGACTACGCAGTCATTTATATGGCCATTTTCTTGTAGTGTTCGGTCCTTCTTGCAATCACCCTAAATGTAAGACAAGTGTGCTCTAGATCATAATATTATGGCAAGGGGGCAAGATATTTTGGAATGTCATTGATTGAAAAGACGAGACATTAACCCATTAATGTTTGTGGTTGATTTGAGGGGTGGGTGTAATTTTTTTATACAATTCCAAAAAAGTGCCATTTTGTGTCCTCTTGATAAATGTAATTTTAGATTGGATTGAATAGATAGATTCCATGGGGTAGGTTCTTGAATCATACAAAAAATGAAAGTGATCCAATGGTTCTCATCTTTGTAATAACTCTTCAAAGATTGATGTGCCTTAAACACATCCGAAAATTGACCCAAAACCTATCAACTAATTCCTTCACACATAAATAGTTGTCCTTTGAAATAAATATGCATTTTTTCATTGAAAATCCCAATATGAAAGGTTAGGCTATTTCAAGTTTGAACAAGCACAATTCACTCATTTTTGCACACATTCTCTTGAAATTGGTTTTGTTAAGAACGTATGAAGACACTTTAAATGTGTTCTTCTTTGAGTTTTTGGAAATAAAATGTTCTACAAATTGAAGGAGACAAAAATTACCGAAGTCGACCAGAAAGTGGTCGACCAGTCCTTAATGGGTTAAGTAACCCCTTGAGCAATTCACATGGGCTGATCCATGGGCTGACCCCTGTTGTACAGTACATTTGAGTTGCCCTGGCTCTAGTTGCCCCACGAAGTTCGAATGTATTTGATCTTCTCGCCCTCACCTATCCTTCTTGCTTGCTTTGTTGCAAGTCTATTGCGATCCTTAATTTTCCCCTTGCCTGAGATTGATGAGAGACTCGAAGAGAGAGAGTGAGAGAGTGTGGTGACAACTCGGATGGAAGGACGAAGGAAGAGTAAGTCTGGCATTGCCGATGGAGGTGTTTGGGTGTTTCCAGATGCAGGTTGTTATGATTTGCAAAGTGAATTCATCTTTATTATTGGCGAAAGAGAAGAAAGCATGTCACAGCCTTCCTCCTGTACTTCCTTGATCACAGTTCATCTCAACGAGAAGAAATTAAAAGCAGCATGAATTGTACAATGCCTTCAATCCTTACAAGACGGGCTTGATAAATGATGAAACATAACTGAAAGATGCTTTAAATGGTTGTAAACATGCTCAATCAAGAACCTTGTAACTGTTGTGGTTGCCACCTCAAGTAGAAGTTGGAAAAACAACAAACTTAGCATTCAAGCCCATGAATCGAATCAACCATTAGAATCCAGCAACAATCAGTTACAGTGTAATAAACAATCATAGCCCCCGGGACCAAGACGTGCAACTTGTTACCCAGATGTGGTCATGTGGGGTTGAGAATTTCCTCATAAACAAGTTTACACCGAGATGAAAGCTAGGACCCAACTACGTTTCTGAATGACGTCTAGCTGTCTAACGATTGAATCTTGTGTAGTTTTATTGCTCTGTTTCTTAAAGATATCTGAAATGCACTTCGGGCATTTTTTAGTTGCAGTACAACCAGTTGCACAGTTGCTGCTGTGCTCTCTCAACCTGCTCAAATTCATGCCAGTCTTCCCCATCATCTTCGAGTCTCTCATCAATCTCAGGCGAGGAGAAAACTGAGGATCGCAATAGACTTGCAACAAAGCAAGCGAGGAGGACAGCGAGGAGGACAGGGCGGGAAGAATACGTTCGAACTTCCTGGGGCAGCTGGAGCTAGTCGGGGCAGCCCGGATGCGCAACAGTGCTGGGGCCAGCCCGCGTGAATTGCTCGACGGGGGTACTTAACGTCTCGCGATCGAAAAGAGGGTCAGATTAAAGAGGTGTGAGTGTATTGGGCACATGCAACACGTGCTATCAGAAAGGCAAGTCTATATATACCTTTCCTAGTTTAATGCTTTGCGAAGCTTTGTGTCACAATTTTGATCGAGAGCAGGAATTGTGCAAATTTAAACCAATTTCAATCAATTAGGGATTCCAGGAACACGCTCGTCACGCACAGAAATTGATCGAATGAATGGCGGGAACCTTGGCGGTTTCGCCACCAGCGCCACCGTGAGCGTGCGCGTGAAACCTGGCCTTACTCTGCTCGTAGGTGACTTGCAGCCTGATCACAGCATGGTTGTTGTAGTGAAGCGTGATGCCCACGATCCGATCTCCCCGCGGCCGTCGAAGAACTCCGTCCCCCGACTCCCTCCCGGCCCACGGCCCTTCCGCCACCGCCGTCAAATCCTTCGACAACTCTAACTGACGACTTTCGCCATTCCACAACGAAGAACACACGTCAGCACCACAATTACGGGGTCAGCCTAACATGTGTGCTCAACACGGACATGCATGGGCACAAGGGAGTGTGGCCAACACTTTTGACAACTCTTATTGCTTTCAAAACAAAGAGCTACGCTACGTACACTGCTAGAGGCTCTGTCCCTGTAACACTGGCTCACCTTTCTAGTACTTAGTAGAAATTCAGACTTCCTCAAAGCAGCTTTTGTCAGTGCAAAGCAACCGCAATTTCGTTAAATTGCACTGATTCTTGCAATATATGACTTGCAATATATCTTCAAAAGGTTCTTATTCATTATTTCAGGCCAACTCAAACTTCCTCGTGATCACTTCTGTGGATCGCTGCAAAGTCACTTGCCCTTCGGTCTAGAGCCAATAAGACTGATGAAACAGTGAAAAACCCGTGTCTAGAAAAGAACACCAACACCAACAATGCGCATATATGTGCCACGTAAGAGAAACGTAGTCAAGTACGCAGCTAGCTAGGGAGTGCAAATATGATATTTCGATCAAGCCTGCAAGGATGCATTAATTAGCGTCATTGATCGAATGTCACCAGTACTTCTCTCGATCTTTCAATTCTCTCCCTCGATCAACCCCAATAGACAGTGCGTACGTCAGCTAATTTGTAGTTCCCCAAACCCTTACCAAATTAAAACAGCTCTAGCTAGATCAAGCAAGGCAGCAGAAACTCGATTGGATTTTCTAGCTATCAGGATGGGTACGTGTAATTAAGCTAGCTATTCTGGTTCTGCAGCTTTATTTCCTGAGGGCCTGCAGGATCGGATCGGAGGTGCTTCGTCGGGCTAGCTCCACGGTTGCAGAGGTACGTACGACCGCTAATCACCGCATTTGAGATATCTCCACAAGGAGATTATTTCAGTTTACTACTATAATTATTGCAGTAACTACACACCTTTACCACTTTCAAAGTGATAAACACACTACCATTACCACTTGCAAAGTGGTGAACTCTGTTACATTTCCATGATGGTAAACTGAAATAATCTCCTTGTGTCTCACGAGCTTCAGTACATGTAAGTCGGTACTGCATGTGTCGGGAACTGTTTCAGTTGCTGGTGAGCGACCTTATACATCGAGCTAGCGAGTGTCAGACAGTCATGATCCATGCTGCCGGCACTTAATTAGCTTGACCATTATTTCCAATTCGTAGCAATGTCATGATTCGACGTGATTGCAGGTCCGGAGAGTCTCCGTACGTACTGTACGTTGAGACTTGAGAGAGCCCATGCATGCAAGGAGGCATAGGATGCGTGGATGATTGGATGGACGAATTGGATAAGTTTAGCCCATAACGTACGTACATCATGAATCCACCATATCGCTGGAAATGCATGGGCCAAATGAAATTAAAAATGTGCGCAAGCTAGCTAAGGCACGAGAGAAAATTGGATACGTTCGAGATTCCGCAGCAGCTAGCACGCATGAGACTGTCGTCGAGTCGACGCACCACGACACAACAGTCACGTGATATTTGCAAAACGGTCAGACGCAATTAATGTATGGGAGGGATGATGAACCTCGCGCGACGGAGGCGGCGTCACCAGACTAAGTTGTTTCATGTGAGTACGTACGAAACAACGAAACTCTGGAAGGAATGATGAACAATGTCCGGACTGAGAACAGGCAGCTAGTGTAAGATCAACCGGTCCAAATTGGAACTTGACCGGTTCAAATTCAATCATTAGGCAGTAAAAAACAGATGTAGTGAAAACAAGGTGGAAATTGATTGATGAGCTGGAAAAAAAAATAGTTAAAAAATAGTTTAAAAAATTTTAAATAGTAAAAAAATAGGCAGGAAAATTATCTCCACTTTTTCAAAGTGAGTCGGAAATTGATTATTTGGAAGTACGAAACAATGTATATTAAAGGATTTCTAGAGGGTTTAGTTGGATTTGAGGTAAGGCACCTAAAGACAATTGGTTATCAATAAGGTAAAACAACCCATTGTGGTCAGAATTAGGAGTTTGGCTACACGTGGTTGATGAAAATTTTCATTTTTTCACCCACAGTAGTACAAGTATGAGAAAAAGTGAGAACAATTGAAATTATGTTTTTTTTGACAAAGTATGAATTTGCTATGAATTTTTGAAAGTGTTCAATGCATCATGGCCCAAAAGAGTTTGTAGACTATCTTAGAATGAACAAAATCTGAATCCATCATCTCATGTTCACCTAAAGTAGTCGTAGTATTTTCTAACATGGGGTCTAAAAAGTCAATTCTTACAATGCATATATACACTGAAAAATTGGAAGTTTCTAATGAAGTTAGTAATCACTCTATTACTGTCATCTAAGACATACATTGAAGCCAAAATCTTACAAATTGAAAAAATCCACAATGGGGGGATTTCCTAGGTGTCCACAATGGGTCATCTAACCACAATGAGTTGATTTACCTTACTGGTAGGATTAGTTGGAGACTTCATATGCCTAACAAACAACAAAAAGGGTGTCTAAAGCTAATAATTTTCTATATTTGAATTAATCAAATCTGGTGCCTTTAAAATCTCCACCATACATTTAGGGCAATTACCAACTACCACTATAAAAAAAAATCATGGAAGAGTGAAAGTACATTCAATGAGATTAATGAGTGGAGACTTTACTTTTATAATGAAATCCATTGAAGTCATTGAACCTCATAAATCCTCAAAGGATATGGGATAATTTGAAGATGAGAGTTTCACCACCCATTGTCAAAATGTAGGAATTGTGTTCAAAGTAGAATTTCAGATCTCATTTTGACTTAGTAGAATTAAAAAATTTCAAAAAAAATTGAACTAAGCAAAATTAGTAATCAAGATACATTTCATTTCCAAAATCCATTTGAGATTTAGAGCGTTCAATCAAAGTTATGGACAAAATTCAGAGAGGATGTTTGAAAATGTCAAAGAAAATGTCCTTTCCAATACCATTTGAAATTTTTCCATAACTTTTTATTGAAGACTCTAAATCTCAAATGGATTTTTGGAGATGAAAGTTAAATTGATTTTTCACATGAACTTAGTTCAACATTTTTTGAAAAAAATTATTCTACTATGCCTAAGTGAGATCTGAAATTCTACTTCAAACACCTTTCTTGCTTTTGATTTAACTATTAGTAGTTGAGCTCCTATTAATTTTAATTTATATATCCCACATGGATTGTTTTATCTCCTAGTACCAACCCCCCACTTGTGTAGGTAACTTGTCTTTCTCACCTCTAAGCACACTACTTGAAGTACATATTCAATCTTGAAGTTTGTAATTAATTGTGAAAGAAAATTCATCCAATTCAAATGCCACATTAGAGGAAAATGAGCTAGTTCATATATAAGATAAGAGAAAAATAATCCAGTTTAGAAACTAAATAAAATCAAGGCATAGATGGATGTACTCTTTACTAGCTAGCTTTTGGCCTAAATTTTTTAAATATTTTTTGGACTTTGATGATAAACTGACAGAGACAGTATCAGTAGCCTATTTCATGTGTGTACATACATAACAACTAAGGTAGAACTACCCATTATCATACATATTTGCTATCTAGGTATTTTAGAGAAGTTATTTTTGAGCTCCCACATTTTTCAGAGATTGAAAAGTTTGAGAAAAGTCATGCGCAAAAAGAATGAAGACATTCTAACGAGAAGTAAATTTTTTGTGATTTTTCAAAGGTGAAATGCTAAAGCATGAGTAGATCCTTGTTGAAGTATGGGCAAACCCTTGTTAAAACGTGGGCTAATGTGTCCGCTTTTCAAGTGCATTGCCATTATAATAATAGGTTGGTAAGATTATGGTAATGGATGGATCACGGGACGGTTCCCTAGGTGTTGGAATTGGGTGGATGGTGGTAATAGGCAACTCTATTTTAAACTCTGGAAAGAAAGAGAAAAGGCTTTGCATTGACAAGAGCTCACAACATTCTTGACTTGCCCTGATAGATCAAAGGTCCTTGGCCTTCCATGCCATGTGAGGGTGAATCCCTAATGAATCATCAATTCTGTGGCTAAGATGCACTTTCATCTTCTTCTTTTTAACTTTTTTTTCTCCTTCTATTCAAATAACCAAGGGGATTCAAAAGCCTTTAGTAGCTCACTTGTATTTATTTAGTAAAGTACCAAAATAAAAAGATAGGGAACTATTTATTCTTTAGAATTTAAATTATGTAATATTTAAGAAAAATAGGGTTCAATAAATTCATATTGAGATTGTTTTGTAAAATACTCTCATAATATACTTGAATATGCTCATTGTTTGTAGTCTTCTTTAAAAAAAACTAGTGAACATATTATTGTAAATTATAAGAAAGTGACCACCTCAAGAAGTATTATAAGGAAATTTGACTCGTAGGATCTTATTTGAAAAGCAAGCAAGTGCAGTAGGCACAAAGCCCCTTGTGATATAGTTTTTTGTTTTGTTATCTTATTAGTTGAGGGACGCACTCCAAATAAGATTTCAATTTTAATACATGTGCACATAGAACAAGTCTTGTAATAATTATTTATGAAATAAATAATATATAAATTGACCTATAAAAGTTTTATGTATGCACAAGCTATAATATCTTTTTTTTAATTCCTAAAGGCCTCTGGGTGTTTTTCAAGAGAAATTGATCCAGAAATCAAAATGTTCGTGTATCCATTTTTTGCTAATTTTTTGTTCACTCGGTCATAGTAGTGCTATGCACTACTATTGCAATCAAGAGGAGGAGTGCGTACTATGCACTACTATAGATTTTTATTGATTTCTTTTAACGATTTTTTATTTTTTAAATTCATTTTTTTTATAAATTTAAATTTACTTTCATGACTTAAGCTACATTGTTCTTGCACAATACTCGTAGTACTTATAGTAGAGGTATTCCTATGGCCCAAAACTATGTTTTTGAGACAAAAACATTAAGTATTTCTTACAACATCCCCTAAACCCCTAGTAGAGTTGCACATTTTTTTGGTAGTGTTAGATTCTCTCTTTCACCCAAAGGACACCCCATCGACAATTGCTCCTTGTCAAGTCCTCCACTTTGGGGGGCCCATAATCTTTTATCTAAACTTTCAATCAAGGAAATTTTTCTTATTTACAAAGATTATGATAGCACCTATTTTGTTTCAAAAATTCAATATCATCCATGCTAAATTAACTTCAAATGTACATACCCAAATTTTTTATTTGTTTATTCAACAACCATTCAAATATTTAGGAATGAAATTGAATAAAGTTACATAAATAATATTTAGGGATTTGAAAATCTTCTTTCAAAATTGTTTGAAAGTAGCTTTGGCTAGAATTTGACTGTAAAGTGAATAATAAATAAATAAATATTTTTTAAGACAATTGTATTTTCATTTGGATGTTACATAATTTTCATTATTAGATTACTTCTAAATCCAATAGTTGAAAATCTAAATAGAAAAAAGCATCCAAATGTTGGTTGAAACTTTTCACTTTTTTATTATGAAAAAAGATTTAAAAAGATTTTTTTAATCTTAAGTTGATAAAAATCTTCTTTTTAACAATGATAATGAGTGAATTTTTAGTACTAAATTATGAAAACACCTTAGATTTTTTAGTACATTTATAAATTTAGTTTAGCATGACAATCCATGAAAGAACTTTGTTTGGTAGGTTTTCTAATTTAAAAAATTATCAAATTTTGGGCTTAGTTTTGGATATAAATAGAGACCTCTACCAAACTGAAGAATTAAAAAAGAGCCGATATTTTATAAATCCCATAATTCATTTTGAATTTTATAGTGTCAAAATTGTGAAATTGTCACTTTGTAAGTGCATTTTTTGGGAGTACCTATAACTTGAAAACAACTGAGGTAAAATAGTGCATTGTGGTTAGAATTAGGAGTTTGGCCTCATGCTATTGCTGAAATTTTTCAATTTTTCCCCACATAAATTTTAGTGTAAGAAACTGTGAGAGCAATTGAAATTATATATTTTTTTGATAAAGTATGAATTTGCTATGAATTTTTGAAGTGTTCAGTGTATGGTAGCCCAAAAGAGTTTGTAGACTACTTTAGAACCAATAAAATCCAAATTCATGATGCTCATCTTGTTCACCTAAAGCAGTCATGTAATATTTTCTAACTTAAAAGGCCTAAAATAGTCAATTCTTACAATGAATTCACATTGAAAAGTTAGAAGTTCCTGATGAGGGTTGTAATCACTCCATCACTGTCATTTAAGACATGCATTGTGGCCCAAATCTCACATACTGAAAAAATCCATAATAGGGTCATTCCCTAGGTGTCCATAGTGGGTCATTTGACCACAATGGGTTGTTTTACCTTATTAATGTAAGGAAAAAAAGGACAAAGTATAAAACTCTAAACTCAAATTGAAAGAGTCCATAATGAGTTTCATATAATGTTTTATTCAATCTTCTTCATTCCTTCACAAAATGACTTAGGAAATTAGCAAACTAAGTTTGAAGGAGTGCAATTAGTCTAAAATGGTAGGATGTATTCCAATGATTACAAATTGCACTTATTAGAGGTCAAAGGAAAAACACAACATGTATCTTTGGATTGAACTTAAAGACCATCTCTATTGTAAAAGAGCTTTTTAAAAAACAATCAAATCTTTGTCTTGCACAACTTTTTAATTCATTTTTAGATTTCTAAAATTTGAATATTGGTATTTAGTAGATTTCACTAGTTTAAGAAACTTTACAATTTCATAGGTCTTAAAATTTCTTGAATTTTAAATATTTGTAGATTTTTATAGACTATAGAAATCTACATATTGCAAAAATCTTAGAATTTTATTAATACAATTCCATACATACGATTACAACAACTTACAAGTCTCATTAGGTGAGATTTGGAGCCTCTGGAAGACTGTTTTAGGCCTATTCTCTTCATTGTTCTCCTCATAGTGAAGGAACGGCTAGCTATCAAAAAAAATAAAAAATAAAAAATATAATTTTTTTTAAAAAATCTTAAAATGCAAAAAAAAATTGATTTTTTTTTTCTTGAGAAATGAGGTAGGAGCCTCTTGGCCACATAGGAGTGTTGTGGTGTCACTGCAACAGTCAAGTTCGTTGATTATTACTATATGATAACTTGCGATCTTCCAGAGGCTTTAAATCTCACCTAATTTATATATCTAATCTAATGATATTCTTGACAATTGATATAAGACAATTCGGAAACAACTTTGGAAACGACTAAGAAACAACTAAGAAACAACTAAGAAACAACTAGGAAATGACTATTGTCATTTTATAGTTGTAGTCTTTTTTTAATTGTTTCCTAGTCATTTTTTGCAATTGCAAATCAACATGGTGGATTGCACAAAGTGTAGACTTGTCTACATCGACAACTATGGATGGTGAATAGCTCAATTTTCTTATACATTTGAACTATGTTACAACTCTCATAATCCTACACTTCATTCTACGTTTGCTTTGTGACTAAAACAATGTATAAACTTCATTCTACAACTACTTTGCGACTAAAACAATGTACTAATGATGTAAAACAATGATGTAAAACAAATTATATAAGATTTGGTGCTAATAGAGAGGGCTATAGTCACAAGACAATTGTATAAAATATTTAGTTGCTTTTTTGTTATTTTTGGCAAATATATTTTTCTTCTAGTGATTGACAAGTAATATTTGCCACTAACCATTTAGGTAATCCTAAAAAATAATTTTAAAGCCCAATTTTGAACTCCAAATTTCTTTTGGAACTAAAAACATTACAATTTTTTTCCATCCACTTATGGACTATTCATAGATTATAACCTTTTTAAATATTCAAAATTTTAAATATATATTGGCCATTTTAAATCCAATTTTAAATCCATTTTAAGGAAGTTTTGAAATGTCATTTTCATATAAAAATATGAAACAACTCAGATTAGATATTGTTTCATATTTTGGAGGATCCACCACCTAAAAACTAAAATAGCAGCCTACTGGTCTTCACTTTCAAAAATTACAACTACATTTCTAACATATCAAAACTTGTGCAACTTCTTGTGTTCATTGCATGTTTCATTCTCTTTTCACTGAATATTCATCCATTGCACCAAACCACCGAAGAACCCCAATTTTGATTCTCCTAGTAAATGATCACTTTTTGCACATATTCAATGACAAGGAGATCTGGCATCTAGTGTAAAATCAGCCAAGTGAAACCAATAAATTATCGTCTTAATTTTAGTGTTTTAAATCATATAAATGAAGGGAAAACAATGAGTATAAGAAATGAATTGCTTATGAAAAAAAACAATGGTTTCTTAACTACCACACAAAATTATGCCAATTCCTAGTTGAGCTAGAATATAGTTGGTTAGAACCAATTCTTATATTCAAAATTTGACATTTAAATTTTTTTCAAATAAAAAATATTTGACAACTATCTCACATAGCTTCAAAAGCTATTTATTGTGAGCATTGGAGATGAGAAGAGAAGTTGGCTTTATATAAGTGGGGTGGAAGGAGGTAAACCGAACAACTCATATGAGATATGTAAATTAGGGTTAGTAGGAACTCAAGTGCTCATTGTAAATTAAGTCAAAAGCAAGAATTGAGTTCAAAGTCAAATTTTAGACCTCATTTCGGCATAGTAGAATAATTTTTTTGAAAAAACTCTGAACGAGGAAAACCAAGATAAATTTCATCTCTAAAACCTGCTTAAGATTTCAAACTCCCAATGAAAAGTCATAGACAAAGTTTAGAGAGGAGTTGGAAGGAACGTTTTCTTTAAAATTTTCAAACATTCTCTTTCTATTTTGTCCATAATGTTTATTTAGAGCCTCAAAATCACAAATGGATTTCTGCAGATGAAATTTAGCTTGATTTTCCAACTTTTCTTAGTTCAAAGGTTTCTTCAAAAAAGTTATTCTACTATGCCCAAATGAGATCTAAAGTTCTAAGTACTTTGAATACCATTTCTTGGCAATTTTGACAATAAGCGGTCAAGCTCTCTCATCTTCAAACTATCCCATACCCCTTCAGAATTCATGACTGACAATGGCTTTCATTACAAAAACGACCTCTCTTCTCCTTATTCTCATTTAATGTCAATGAAGCAACTCCTACATTATGACATCAATTTTTTTTTTCTTCCAAATAATAGATTAATTGGTATTTTGACTCAACGGAATGTTATTGGATTCTATAGATTTTCAACAAACCATCTTTACATTACATTTACTTGTAGATTCTGTTGTTTGGCACTTTAAGAAAAAATCAATTTAAACCAAACCTGCTATCCATGTACGGTAGTGTGCCAAATTGCCTTGAATTAATGAATTGCCTTCAACTTAGTATTTGAACCGAGTTGTAATTTTAGTTTTTAGTTTTTTTTAACAGACTACTTTTGCAAACTCAAGGAAAATGACCAGAATGCCAAAACCCCGCAAAACCCCCCGCAAAACCCCCAAAAAACTTTAGATTTTTTTATCGAATTTAAATGACTAAGCTTAGACCACAACCGAATGACCATGGAGACCCACCGAATGACATGAAAAGCTATGAAGAGTCCCTCCGGCCATGAACTCCCATTCACTGCACCTGCTACGAGGAGCATAATCCCATACGACTCTGACGCGATCGAGGGCAGGAATGGAATCTACGAGGAGGATTTCCACCTTCCCCAAGCGGAGGTACGCTTGCAGCAGCAGATCACACAACGAATATTGCTGTGGGGATTGCAAACTTTCAGCCACAAGTTAACTGCAACAGCAATTGATCCAGCATGCATTGTAAGATACCTACAGTAGTTAAAAAAGGTTCCTATGAAGATTACAAGGTTGTTTAGACTGCTTCCCATTGCAAGGTCATTTTTGAATATGCAAGCTTACACTTTTTAAAATTGGGTAAGCATGTAATCTCTCGGTGATGTAGTACTCAAGCGGAAAAGAAATGTCATACATGAGTTCTGCAAAAATCTCACTCTGGACAAGAAGAGTCAAAGTCTGCTGATCGACTAGGTTTGACAGTGTTGAAAAAGACTTTTTTTCTTCTAACTTCAATGCTGTAATCTTGCACTCTACGCGTACAATTGGGCTTACTGTTTGTCCACACAATCATTGATATTTTGGAGTCTACTAATTAGTACTACAACACTTTTAAGACACTTGCATCAGTTTAAGATAACATTTCGTTTTATCGCATTTTTGCTCAATGCGCAGTCGTACTAGATAATGGCAGTTCTGGACAATTTTAAGTGAAAGGTACCTGTGGTCATTCAGGGATTTTGTACAATTTGGGGTGTACAGCCCCGACACAACTAACTTATTGCTGTTCTGTGCAAACCTCTGAACACACCAGAAGTGTGATTTAAACAGGGAAATCCACTCAACCAAATGAATGCGAAGGATGAATCTGACTCTGTATTGACAAGTGCAGCTATAAATGCAGCTAACGTAACTGAATTTTGCCAGAGTTTTTACCTTAACTTGGTCTCATGGAGTTGCAAGAAAAACTTACTCAAGAGCATCATCCTGGAGCTCATCGTTTGCGTAGTGAGGATGTAAGAAACCATTGATTAACAGTTGATCCTCACACTGACTTTTATGGGCACCTTAAGAAGAAGAAATGGATTGCAATGTTTCATGCACTGAATTGAAAATTCCTACTGTCATAACATTGTAGTAGGCCTTCATCTTTATTGTGCGAATTAGAATCAACATCGCCTTTTTGGCACGATCGGGCTACGGTTGGCTAGTTCGATCACTGAAAGCTGTAAATTTTTCTACTGCAATGTTCAAGCTTAATGTATCCGTAGGCTCTAGAAGAATGCAAACCGAAGTACCGGAATCTGAAGGGAAATATTGGAAAACGCTTGTAGATTGAAAGATTATGAAGTTTGACCAGAAAATTTAGAGCGTTGCCTTGAACGGGCAGCTCCAACCAACCTCAAATATGTGCTCTGAATATGCGTATATATCTACACAGATTTTTTATTTTTTGAAATAGTTGACTTGTAACACTGCCCCTTCAAAGCTTACCAAAACTGCTCGACTGTATCTACCTGTAATGAAAATTTTCCAAAAACTTCATGAGAATTTGTACGATTCCACAGCAGCTTGCCTCACGTGACAATGTCAGAACATTGCCGCCTCTTCATATGTTTCCGTGTTCCTGAGCATGCAAGAACTTACAGCCTAATCGTATTTCGTACATTCTATATACTATGCCTGCCCAATTTTTTTCCGTTATGAAGAGGGCAATGTGCTTCAATGTCTACTGATTGTTTCAAAATCATTTTTAGACTTGAAGATTTATTGCCTTAGGGCAGCTGAAGTTTTCATGAATCCTGATATGTTTCAAGTATTACCACGTTCTAAACATACTCGCCTTGTCTAAGACACTCAGAGGGTCAAGAACCCAAGCAGGAACATCCAGAAAAAATGGATTCCGATGCCCGAGTGGGCGCAGCCTGAAGAATGTTTGTTGTCCGGCATTATTACTTCCTAGTCTAAAGTTACTCTTTTGATCCGGATCACACTACAAAACCAATCCTGCGCCTACTTTCAATTCTACGTAATAAAGAGGCAATCACTTTACAAGATGAATTAATAGACAATGAAATCTGCTTTTTCTACTTTTTTATCATGTTCTGCTTTCCTCGAAATATTAACCACTCGATCAAAAGTTTTGGCCTCAGCAAAAGACGGCTTTCCTCTAAAACGACACATTTGCTGAGAGAATTTGATGCTCGACGCCGTAAAGATTTGTTCCTTCGACTTCCATCCGATCCAAGCACGTGAGGTAGTTAATAAAAAGGTTCATTGCTCATCTAATTCAAAAGTCAGAGTAAGGTAGCGAGGACACAAATTTGCTGCACGGACGTTCAGCCCTTTCACACGCGTGACCTTTAGAAACTTGGCAAGCCACCTGATCAGGGATTCAGGGGCATCTGGCATTCTAGCAAAGCTTCTTCGGCTCTTCGTAATGGATAAGAACCAGAGTGTGTGATCATTTCTTATCGAAACACTGGGGCTAATTAATGACACCAAACTGGAAACTGGGTCAGTTCAGACTGTTCAGTGACTGCAATCTCCAGCAAGAACACAGTCATAACTGGAGCATGACACACCCAGTCAGACAGGGTCTTGAAATCATCGATAATATTACTAGATCTGTCATGGTGTACACGTAAGTCAATTGCCAGAATCAATGTACTGTACATCTAAACTACTCATACAGGCACCGTAACTCAGCATAACATAAGCCTGCGGCTCCTACTCAACACATCAATCATCCCAACTAAGTCAAGTCAATTCTCCCCCTGGCCAGCTCACTAACTTCGTCAGTCCCTCCCCAGCTTCGCACACACTCGCTGCAAAATTCCAAGGTCGTCGTCTCCAGCAAGCAGGCTTTAACCCATACCCTCCCCCCTTTGAATCATTAAACCGCATTCAAACTTGTCATAACCCTGACAACAAGCAGCAATGCTCAGAGAAGCTCTGTCCTAGAGCTGTTCTAGCAATGGCTCGATTTTCAATCTGCAACCTACTCAATAAACACAGGCATCTGAAGCTCCTCTCGACTGTCAACACTGGCTCTACGAATTCTTCAATTCATTGCAGCCTGCCATTCCAGTTCAGCCTCCTCAATTGAGACTCTGAATTAAGATAAATCTTAACAGGTCACCTTGATATCACTCTGATCACCTTGGCCACTTCTGTACCCAAAAAGAATTCATCCAATTCATGCAACCAACTCTTCAGTCAAACCCAGGCGCATGTGTTAACCAGAAAGTCTCAATATACTCCAGTGGAAGGGTGCCACTCACGCTTTTAAGGTTTAAGTGAACTACTCCAGCCGCACAGCCACAGCGGTACACATAATCTCGATACATGCTCTCATTCTCCCCAATGCGGCAGCTACACTGTGAAGTCCAGTTGCGTGCTCCCAAGTCTGTGCCAGATTGTCTGAATTCAGAAGACGGCAGTCATCTGAAGCACATATATTCTCGATGTATCCAAGGATACCAGAAAAAGGTCGAACAGGTAAAAACTTCAGACTATCTGCGCCGCTGTGACAGTATGCGAAACTCGGCAAGAGAGGCGGCCAACGCAGCTGGAGGAAGCATCTCCCCTCGGTCCGTGAGAATGCCGGAAATTCTCATGGCAAACTCTCCCGGCCCCTCTACTGGAGGTGTGCTTTGTGCGGAGAATGGATCCCTCACTGGAGGCGGCTCCTGAAACTGGCTTGTGGACAACGTCGACATGCAGCGTCGACACCAATCCTCCATCCGTCGTTGGAACATCACGTCCTTGATCCTGTTCCTCATACTCTTGTAAAACAACTCCAGCTGCACCTGCACGACAAATCATCCACTCCCTGGTTAGGGTAACGAGCTGGGTTTAGGGTTTAGGAAACCAGCCTGGAAGTAGTTGAAGCAAGCGCAGGCCAATACGTCGATGCAAAACAAGCAGAAATCTAACAATTAGCTCTTTTTTCTTTCAAGAGCAAGACAGAAAAGAAGGGATTCTTTCAAGTCTTTCATTCCACACAGAAGCATTCTTGGGATCATGGATGACAGATACGAATATACTAGAACTAGCTGGCCTAGAAATAGTTGAGGGTGCTACCGTGAGTAAGACCACGCACGGGAGTATAAATGTTACGGATGGTTTCTTTGGGAATTAAAATGATGAAGGAACTTGAGTCAAGTTTCGCATTCCGACAGGGACCACCCTCACAATCACAATTTTGGAAAAATAGACAAACAGACAGAAAGACAGAGAATAAGATAGACAAACAACACCTACATTCAGTATCGTATAGATTCTAATAGGACGTTCTCACCAGGTGCTAGCTGAATATGTAAATGAGTTTAAGGTCTCAAGATTCAAAATTTATGTAAGGGTTCAAACCAGTTCAATATCTCACCCATCTATATCTACCAAGCCCAACCACTCACGCCAAAAACCAAGCCACTCTATGCAGTACCTGCTATGGAAAATCCCTCATGGTCTTATGTCAAAGTATGCACTTTTTCAGAAAACCCAGTGTGAATGTCCCAGAAGACTGGAGACTCAGAGAATGGAAATGAGAATTCTCAGAAAATGGACACGAGAATGCAGAGGATTTGTTACCAGCTCTTGGTCCGCGGCCAGCTCTATACAACGCTGCCAGTTCAGTAAGGGCTTATTCCTCCCATTGGCGTTGCCATTGCCGCGGCTATGCTGCGAGTCCGTGTCGTCCCCCCCGTCACGGAGGAGCTGTTGGTGTGGAAAATTCTCCAGTCCCCCGAAAACTGCCGAATGGAGCGTCTCCGCATACCTCCGGCATTCGTCCAACTCCGCTTTCAGGGAGCCTCCATCGTCGCCCGGTTGCAGGGCGCCATTGTCATGGTTGCCGTTCATAGCGCGCGCTTCTTCCATAGCTCGAGGTCTGGGATTGTTCCCCTCTGTGTCCCGGTTCGAGAATCGTGACCCATCGTCATAGTCTCGAAACCTTGGGTCGTCCTGTCCCTTTGGAGCAAACCTCGGATCGTCATGTCCCTTTGGAGCGAATCTGGATTCCTCGAACGCTTCTCGAATCTTTTCGAACCGCGGATCTTCGTACGCTTTTGCGGTGGCGCGCAGAGGGTCCTCGTATCTTTGATCGTCTTGGTGGTTGGGTCGGAAGTCGTCACCACGTCGCGAAAGGCGATTGAAATCCGCTACGGGTTTCCCTCGCGGCGGGCGCGCGTCCACCTCGAGTCCTTCTTTGGCATGCAGCCTCGCGTCGCCGGGGCGACATTTCGATCGGCTGGATCCGCGGCTTGTGGAATTTCGCTCGTACATGGGCTCCATCTCTGGTAGTTGGTCTTTCAAATCTTTCGCGTTCGATCCTGGAGGCCATACCACGGGACACGGAAACCAACTGTCTGACGCGTGACCAAAGCCCAGCACGCCACTCTGTCCGCGCCCCCACGCCCAAATGTCCTTGCCGTTGCTCGACACCGTAATGGTATGCGCCGCGCCACAGGCGATTCCTTTCGCCCCCGTCACGGGGTTACACTTCGCGGATGATTCACCAAAAACACGCACCGGCGTGAGCGCGTCGCCGTTCTTCGCACCAGGTGGACCGATCCCGGGACACAATCCTAGACCGCCTTCCATACCCCACACCCACACATCTCCTGTTTCAGTCACCGTGCCCGTGTGAAACAATCCACAGACGACGGTGCGCAATCTCTCCCGGCTGGGTAAGCCGCTCACTGCAGTTGGCATGGTAAGATTCGACGTGGTGCCGTGACCTAATTGCCCATTCTCGCCTTGGCCAAACGTCCAGCAAATCGAGACGTGGCCTTCCATGCCCACATTCGAGGGCCGCCCTTGCATTCGGGAGCCTCCGTTCATGGAAACTTGCGACGACCCTCGCGAGCTCAGCTTCGGGGAGGAGCTCGAATCGCTGTAAGCCGCACTGTAGTGACTCCCGAAGTTGCCGAATCCGTTATTGTTATTGTGTTGCACGCCCGGGTAAGGAAACGCGCCGGGGTAGCGCTCGCCGGGCCGCGATCGCAGCTTGGGCGACTCCATGTACTGCTCGTTGATTTGTCGGCCACGGAGTTTGGGTGATCCCATCATCTGCGCGAGCGCTGGTTGCAATTTCGAGCGCATTGGGGAGGCGGAGGGTTCTGGCATAGCGTAATCCGTCGACGAAGGCTCGTCGTCTTTCACCGTGATCACTGCGGTGTGGAAAGCGCCACACGCGATGTCCACCGTCGTGCCTATTTGCGAGGCGGCCAGCGTCGAGACGAGCGTGGGTATGGCTCGCGGCTCCATGTCGCCGAGGCCGAGCTGACCGTAGGAATTCATCCCCCACGAGCAGAAATCCGCGGCGCCGTCACGGCCTTCGACGAGCGCGACGATGTGCTCGTTTCCGCACGCGACGCGGTAGACGCGCGTGCTCATGAGCGCGCGCACGCGCTCGGGCTTCTCGACGTTGGTGAGGGCGAACCCGAAGTCTGCACTGTCGGGGCTGGAATTCGGCGTTTCACGGTCGCATGACGGCGGTGGCACTTGCCCCCAAAGCCACAATCCGCCTTCCTGGTCCACCGCGCCCGACACCATTCCGCCCGCATCCACCAGCATGACCTTCGTCTGCTTGGAGATCTCGGGTCGCCCGAGGTGGCCACTCTTCCATGTGGTCTCGTCGCTGGAAGTGAAACTCCGCGCCGGGAAGTTTATTGGCGCGGGAAACGAGGCGGCCCTTTCACGACCCAGCTGACCGTCCATGTTTCAGTTAAGAAATCGCACTCACATCGGGGATCAGCTGATAATCAGAAAACACTCAAACATACAAATTCTTGAAAACCAAAAAAAACTGCACGACTTCGATTCATAGAATTTGACAGTTGGATTTGGATACAGGCATTGAATCCCCACGACCAGACAGTTCCGTCCGCGGCGAGCGCGAGGCTGTGATACGACCCCGCCGCTACTTGTTTGAAAATGGAGCGATTCGCCCGCTCCGCTTCCCGCTCACGTTCGCGCTCGCGGGACCGGGGGTCGTCGCGGGTGGACAGCGAGTAGCTGGCCTCCGAGTGGGAGCTTTGAGAGTCGTCGTCGCGAAACTCCTCGCCACTGACCTCCACGAGCGTGGGCAGATGCTCGTCTTGCAAAACGCCGGCACCCAGACGCCCGAACAGGCCTCGACCCCATGCGTACACCTGCCCACTGGCTGCACCAGCAGCCGCACCACAGCCAAATTCAATCACAATGCTTCGCAAGACCAGCATTCCTCAAAATCTCTGAGACTGATGGATACTCATTCTTACATACTTTCGCAAAAGCTCTCAAACAGAATCTTGCCAGCGGCAATCCACCGCAAAACTCCTTTTGCACACCTGCAGTAACCGATGTCTTACTACTGCTCTGAATCTCAGCATTCCACGGTCGCCTTCATTCACTCCTGACGCCGAACTCGGAATGCAGTTTTCAGTCAGATCTAACAAAGACGCAAATCAACTCTAGATTGTTACAAAAGGAGAATCTAAGTTCCTGTTCATCAATACCGTTGATGACATTGCTGCTACCAATGAGTACCAATGACCCTCCTTTAACAATCTAAAGCTAGAAATTGAACCGAATCATGAAAAATTATACACTGTACGACGAGTTTCACAAGTGTTCCAGAAAAAGCAGAGATGCTTTTAAAAGTCAGGAAAAGGTGCATGATGTTCAGCACGGCAGAGAGCAAGAGATCGGCCACTACCGCGCCCCCTCCCATTGCAGCGCCTTGGAAGAGTCCATGGCGCAATGGATTGTCTCCCAAGAATGATACGAGTATTTTCTTAGCTACAAACGAATCCCAACGTTCCCTCTACCTGATGCCGTGGTTTCCTACAAAGTCGCCGCCGTCGCCGCCACTCCAACGAATTCACCACGACCACAACAGAACCCACCCCCCGAAGATCCAGTCACCAACTCCAAAACCAGAAGAAAAAAAAGTCCACCAAAGATCCAGTCACACTCAAAAATCTACCATTCATGCTTCCCAAACAAGACCACCCCACCTGTAAGAGCAAGAGAGTGCGCTTCGCCTGCAGCCACTTGCACCACCGTCGTCGCTCTCGGATCAACTTCCGCATCACCCGCCGCAACCGCCATCTCTCCTCTCCCGACTCGCACCACCACCACCACCACCACTACTAGCGGCTCACACTCCTGTCGCCATTTGCTTCCAGGAGCTTCATTCCCAGCTAGCTTCACATCCCCTTCCAATACCTCCCGCACATCACCATGCCATCGCCCCACACCAACCCATGCCACCACACCATCCACAGAACTCCTCCCAAACCAGCTAACAGGAAGAAGAGGAAGCTAGGAGCTAGAAGGAGGAAGAAAATAAAAATAAAAAGCAGCAGCCCTTCCCTTCCCTTCCCTTCCCCCCAAACTCTCACCCCGTTCCTATCCCGTCCATCATCCTGTCCCTTCCGTCACAGGAGGTGCAGAACCAAAGATGCGAGGGTGGCAGTAGTGAGAAGGCTTGTACACAACTGTAAGGTGCAGTAAGCTAGCAAGTACGTTACCAGGCAGCAGAGATTCAAGTTCAGGAAGAGGGGCAAACGGGGATGCCCGGACGGAGGGTGGTTGGGGTGAGGCGGGACCGAGAACCGTGGGACCGAGCGAGGCTGAGGAGTGAGGATCGGAGCGAGGACGGACGGACTATGGGTCCGAGTGATCGAAGTGAGTGAGTCTGGCTGAATTTGTGAAGATGATTAGTTACTGGAGAACTCACTGCTGGGGACTGAACTGAAGCAGCCTTGCAGGAGGAGCAGGAACGGTCCCCAGTCCCCACCTGGCCGGCGCAGTAAAGTAAGGAGACATTGGAGAGCGGGTGCTGTCAGGGAGGAGCAGAGTTGCCCATCCCCCGACGTCAGTTGCGTTTGTTGCGTTGCCCTTGTTGGGCTTGGCTCTCCTGGGGCACGCACTGTCTCTCGCTTTGCTTTTGCTGCGTGGGGCGCGGTCCAAACTCCAAAGAGGAGGAGACTCGTAACAACATTCAAGGAAGTTATTAGTCTAACTCACGCCCTTCTACCAACAGAATGATGTGGGATTTTTTTACATCATTTCATCCCCCAATCAAATGATGTAAGAGTGAAGCTCACAACATTCAGTAGTTCTAGAGTCCGGCTGCCCTTCTCCCAACATTCTCCCAACAGAATGATGTGGGATTTTTCACATCATTTCATCCCCCAATCAAATGGTGTAAGACATTTCATCCTCCAATCAAATGATATAAGCCATTTCATCCTCCAATCAAATGATGTAAGAGTGAGACTTGTAACATTCAGTGGTTTTTAAAGCTCAATTGCCCTTCTCCCAACAAAATGATGTGGAATTTTTCACATCATTTCATCCCCCAATGAAAGGATGTACAAGTGAGACTCGTAACATTCAGTAATTTTAAAGCTCACTTGCCCTTCTCCCAACAAAATGATGTGGAACATTTCACATCATTTCATCCTCCAATGAAAGGGTGTAAGAGTGAGACTCATAACATTCAATAGTTCTAAAGCTTGGTAGTCCTTCTCCCAACAAAATGATGTAAGAGTGAGACTCATAACATTCAATAGTTCTAAAGCTTGGTAGTCCTTCTCCCAACAAAATGATGTAAGAGTGAGACTCATAACATTCAATAGTTCTAAAGCTTGGTAGTCCTTCTCCCAACAAAATGATGTAAGAGTGAGACTCATAACATTCAATAGTTCTAAAGCTTGGTAGTCCTTCTCCCAACA
This sequence comes from Rhytidiadelphus loreus, assembly GCA_947034895.1. Taxonomy (NCBI): domain Eukaryota; kingdom Viridiplantae; phylum Streptophyta; class Bryopsida; order Hypnales; family Hylocomiaceae; genus Rhytidiadelphus; species Rhytidiadelphus loreus. Next base: position 34,345,850 of record OX344761.1, read on the forward strand.
AAATGATGTAAGAGTGAGACTCATAACATTCAATAGTTCTAAAGCTTGGTAGTCCTTCTCCCAACAAAATGATGTAAGAGTGAGACTCATAACATTCAATAGTTCTAAAGCTTGGTAGTCCTTCTCCCAACAAAATGATATAAGAGTGAGGCTCATAACATTCAATAGTTCTAAAGCTTGGTAGTCCTTCTCCCAACAAAATGATGTAAGAGTGAGGCTCATAACATTCAATAATTCTAAAGCTCGGTTGCCCTTCTTCCAATAGAATGATGTGGAATATTTCCCATCCCATCAACAATTAGGATCATGTGGCATGAGGCATGGGAATGGTGAATGTCATAGTATTGAAAAGCAATCAATGTTCAAAAGCAATAATTAAAAATAGTTAGTAATCTGTTAGATTGGAACTTTGTGGATGAGGAATCAAAGTAGTCTCTCTAAAATCTACTAAATCTTTACGCTATTTGAGGCTAATTTTTTGTCATGGCCTTGAATACAAAACTTGTGTATGAAGGAATTATTTAACAAATAGAACACTTGTGCGTTGGGGCATATATAGGAGGGTACTTTGATTGGTTTTGTTGTTTTGCTCCAAATCCATTTTTATAGGACACTATTTTGACCTCCGAAAGTTATGATTTATGGTAATCATCTATCGAGGTTTTCAAACACTTCAATTGTTCTAGCTCTATATTGCACCTTGAGCATTTATAGCACCTTACATAGAACCAACCCATAACATAACATTGTTAATTAGCCTAAACCATTCACCCTTGGATGAAGGATAATGCCCCCTTGTATGCCTACCTCGGAGTGAACTTAGTTATAATTTGTAGATAATCATTGGCTAGTGTGCAAGTTATAGTATTGATTTCATTAGTTGAGTGAAAAGTTGCAAGAGAGTCATTAGGTAATTGGGAAGTTGTCATGTTGGGGCTCACAATTCTAAAGTTAAGGACGGATCCCTTTAGCAGAAATGGGAGTTTTGGGCTTCATACTTGAAATTAGAAACTCCCAATTATGCAAGAGAGGTTAGGAAATACAAAATATTGAAGTAAAAAATAGAATGGGAGATTTGGATTGGAAACTTGGGTAGTTTCCAAGGTTGGTTTTCCCCCAATGTGTTGTAACTATGGGCAGGTTGTTTAAAAAAAATCATATACTGCGGGGAACAATGAAGGGGAACAACCTTGAAACGGGCTCTCCGTGGCCTCAAAAAACATGTAATGGGTGCATTTTTTGAAGCCATCCATTCGACCTTTTAGGTCTGCAATGTCCTTTTGAGGTTAACCTTGTAAGAGCAACTAGTCACCGTGAAAATTAACCTTTTGGGTATTATGAAAATCATTTGCTTAAGAAAAAACCAAGACTGCTCATTGGAGGTCAAACTATTGTGCAAGACCTCCCATTTTTATACAAAATTTCAAAGATAAACATTTGCACTTTTGTCCTACATAAAAGGATTCTCTGTCATCCATTGGACACTTAGTGTGTGAGGCGCCCTTCTTGGGTTAACCTTTAAAGAACGGATTTGTGACCATGGAAATCATCCCTTTTAGTTACCGTGTGAATTATGTGCTTAAAAATTTGCAAAAAAACACTCATTGGAAGTCAAACTACTATAGTAGACCTCCCCTTTTCACAACAAAATTCCAAAGATGAATAGTTGCACTTCTATCCTACTAGAAGGATTCTTTGTCATCCATCAGACAACAAAAAACGTCTTCTTCTACGTTTAAGGGTTAAGCGTTCATGTTAGTTGTCCCTCTCAATATTTCCTCAACATTTCCACCTCTAATAACTTTTTACTTAATCATTGGTGACTTTTGCAATGCATTAGGGGTAGTCACACCTTCTTCACTTTGCACTTGGAGAATGGAGAATGAGAAGTTGGTGAGGGTTTGGAGGAGCCAATGGGAAGCCGTGGTGAGTGAAGGAGGTGTGACACCCCTAAAAGATGTGTCGAGAGTGGAGAATGAAAAAAGTGGAGAAGCAACTTACCTAAACCTAAGATTAGACATAAAGTTGGAGGGAAATCGGCAACAACAAAGGTAAAGCGGCAACGAAAGGTAAAAGTGTAGAGCACAAAAGAATCTTCTTAAGTGCTTAAATCTTCCGCACTCCCAACCTTCACCTCAAGAAGTGAAGACTAGGAGTGTGGAAGATATAAGCACTTAAGTATATTCTACCAACATGAAGCCAACCCCAAGCCACCACCTTTCCATTCTCCATTCTCCAAGTGCAAACTGCAAAGTGAAGAAGGTGTGACTACCCCTATTCCCTGTCTGTCTGCTCCAACTTTACTAATCTTGTTTTCTGGACGGACAGACTAACTTATGTTAATTAAAGCATGCCAAAAATGCTTCTGGATTTTGATTGACCCTTTTTCGATTTGCAACAGTGGCTCACCTCCTTGTAAGCTACACCGAATCTTTTGGGTTTTTTTTAAATAGCTCCAGAAAGTAGCTGGCATTGGCAAATGAAATGCCAAAATTGTTCGGTGGTTGCAAAGCCGCGAGTTGAGCAACCACAGAAGCAAAGTAGCAAACTCCAGCAGCAAGCTTTTGTATTTTTAAGTGTAGCTTATTAGCTAGCCTTGCTGGAAGTGGAGACATGTGCACCAGATAAGCTTATATCAAACTGAACGAGTTGATAATTCTCTTCATTTTGTCCAGCGCCGTCTGGTTGCTTGGCTGTTGTTCGCTTTGCAATGGATTTTCTATTTGTTTAAAAAATAAACAAAGAATGAAAACAGAATCTACAGTACTACAATTCCCTTAAATAAAAACTGAGAGAGAAAAAAACAAAGGAAGGAAAGAAAAAACGAAGTTGTTGGTCGATGATTGAGTGACGATCAAACTGGCTGAACCCTCATCCACGGCAGTGAGTGTCAGTCCGTTCACTCAGTTCCAGACTTATTATTATTACAGTTACAGTAATGGGGGAGGCAAGCAGCAGTGATTTTCTTACAGCAAATTAAATTAAATTATCGCTCCAAATCAACCCAATCTTCAGTTAAGTTCAATCTGACTTCTGACTTCTAAGTGAGAGAGAGAGAATTCTTTTTGTATAAAAAATAAAATCTCTAATCCTAGGGATGATGAAATTGCTACATACTGGATGAAAGTACACTGATAATTGCAGTGGGGGGAATATGTATATATAATATACACTATTCATAGATGCCTGTAAATATGGATGCAAGATTGTTGTTTATGAAACATATGGAGAGTCCAAATGAAAGATGCATAATGGAACTCGATTCAACCCTCAACTTTCAAACAAACTTTTCGATAACTTCAACTGCATTTGGCTCCAATTTCAAACAAACTTTTTTATAACTTCAATTGCATTTGGCTCTAGTCCTTGACTCTAGCTAGTAGGAAGGATAATAGGGTGATTAATTGGAATCAAGCTGGTCCTCCAGTTTGTTCCTTTACTTAGGTTTTTAGTTGTTCTTTTTGGTTGTTCCTTTTTTTTGCTCGTATTCTCTTCATTGGTCAATTGGTTAGGCTTGACTTGTTGTCACTTTGGTTTCTTTCTAATGCCAATGGGTCTCCCATTTGTTCATAGATGCCTGTAAATATGGATGCATGTAAGCTGAAGATTGTTGTTTATGAAACATTCGGAGAGTCCAAATGAAAGATGCATAATGGAACTCGACTCAACCCTCAACTTTCAAACAAACTTTCTGATAACTTCAACCGCATTTAGCTTTAGTCCTCGTCTCCTCGACTCTAGCTAGTAGGAAGGACAATAGGGTGATTCATTGGAATCAGGGTGGTCCTCGAGTTTATTCCTTTACTTCAGTTTTTAGTTGTTCTTTTTGGTTGTTCATTTTTTTTGCTCATATTCTCTTCATTGGTCAGCCGGTTAGGCTTCACTTGTTGTCACTCTAGTTTCTTTCTAATGCAATGGGTCTCCCATCTATTAAAAAAAAAAAAAAACATTCGGAGAGTCTTTGGAAAAACTTGGGAAACCCATGGATTTCACTGTTAATAATCAGCAGTTGACTGGTTCACTGTACACAAGCCTATTGCTGTTTTTTTAATACTAAAGAAGTCAAAATATCATTTGCAATGATAGTTAACGATATCATTGTGGGGAAAAGGAAGCTGAAATGAAATCATTATGTCATTTTGAACAACTGAATGAAAGGCTCCGTCTCACACGCTCACTGGTCGCAAGTTTACCTTGTCATAGAATCTGGCAAAATGATGACCGGCAACGAAAAGGAAAATGAGTTTGCATAAAGGGGAACTGAAGAGGAAAAGGGGAGGGGACGTGGTCTGCCGGCCTAAAGCTTACAAGCAAGTAAACAATCATTGAGAGAAAAGAAAAGGAAAAAAACTAACTAACGGAACAGGTCCATAAATTGACCATTTAAGGGTTGGAACTGATTTTTGGGGGAGGTGAAACTTCTTGAAATATTTTCAGTAAATTATCCTTGAAAGACAAGTGGAATTGGCATTTAACCCAAGTTGTTTCATATGTTTTGGAACTATCTGGAATTAGTTACAAATTTTTGAAGTTCAAAGGCGGTGGGCTCTAAAATCGCCCACCTCCTGAAATGTAAAGTATTTGTACATTGCTGATACGATGAAAAAAGAAACATGTTGTATGGTTGCAAGTTCGATATCTGGTGGTAGTAGGTTCTTTACCTAGCGTGAAATCAGCCTTTCTTCCTGACGGAAACTCCTTGCAGTGTGTTTCTTTAACATGCTTGTTTCAAAACAAAACAAAAAAACATGTACAAATAGTGTACCCATTCTCAGTGCAATCACTATTGATAATGGATAAGGTAGTCTGCTCTGAAACCAATCCTTTGAGAGTTGATTGCATTTGGAGGAAGCTAAACTTCTTGAAACAATTTTCAATACAATTTTGTAGGAAGAAAATTGGAGTTGGCATCGACCCGAAGTTGATTCATATTTTTTGGACCTTTGTGAAATTAGTTACAAATTTTGAAGTTCAAACATAGTGGTCATTAAAAGCAACCCCCTCCTAAAATGTACACTGTTAGGTATGTTGAAGAAAGCAAAATGTACCTCTATGTTAGAGGTCACTTTTAGAGCACCCTACCTTACACCATTTCCAAATGGAGGGAGTAACTCCAACCATGCATCTAGGATCATCTAGGGTCCTACCTCAAATCTCTCAAGAGAAATGAAGGGTAACACCAAGACTACATGTCGTCATTGGAGGGAGAGACTCTATACTACCTACGTAGTATTGGGAAGTGTTGGATTGTAGAGTGTAATGTTGGAGATGAATTCAATATGTTAGATTGTACGTATTTATGAGGTGTTGAGATTAGTCGGGAGAGGTTGGTTATTTAATAGTTTCTTTTCATGAAGAAGAATGTATGTTAGTGGCCTATTTGATGGCCATGTTTTAAATGTTGTGTAATGTGTTTTTGATGTTTGTTTTTGTTTTTGGAATCCTTCTTGTAGCTTGGAGATAGACAGAATATGTGTGGTGCCATGTGAGCTAGTTGAAATTACTATTAGTGGTTGTACATTCCAAACGTGAGTGGTAGTCTCTTAAAGGAGTGGTTGGTATTTACTGATTTTTAAAGGTATGGAGCATGGGAAAAAAGCAATCATTACAATTTGGAGGTCATACTAGAACATTTTAAATAAGTTCTAGTAGATGTTGGGCTTATTTATCCATTTGTGGATGCTAGGGAATTGATATGCATTTTTAGTATTTCCATCAATCTTTCTTTTTGAGGTATGGTTGTAGAAATCTCATGGGACCTTTACATGGTGTAATATGTGGGGAGAAACAATCACTTCTTTGTAGGTAGAAAGGGGAGGGGTGTGCATGTTCATAGTCTCAGTGAGGTAATTGATGTTCTTTATGGTTGTTGACTACATCTAATTATTGTATCTGCTATTTCACTTCTATGGATATTAGTGTGCGCTTAGACTTTTCATATTGTAAAGAGGGATATATAGGCTATTAATATATTAGCAACATAAGTTAGCATGTTTTTTTTTGTCAAGATGGTTGTTTTGGAAGGTTGGTTATTTAATTTGATTAATATGAGATATATTGAGTTTATATTGTAGGTGAAAAATATAGGTTGGTTCATTAGTCTAATCTTCTAGTAATATTTGGAGTGATTTGTGTAAGGTAATTAATTATGCCTTAAGGATGTTTTGGAGATTTGGTAGTCTATTACATATTTTAATTTTTCTAGTGGGATTGTGTATCCCCAAACTTGGGTGGGATTTCTTGTAGTGGAATAAGAGCCAATTGCATTGTAGGAAAGGTTGGAGGGTATTTAACTGGGAGTAAAATGCGGGTGTATGTTGGCATAGCTAGTGGTGCAAAAGGGTTACAAATGTGGTGGATTGGAGAAGAGCGGGAAAATTATCCCAATTATTGCAATGTTAAATTAGTGAAGGGTGGGATTGAGTGAATGTAGGGTTCACTTGTTGAAAAGTTTTTATTTTATTCTTCATGGTTACTTTTACCTTTTAAAGAAAATTTCAAATTTCAATGAATCTTTTTAACTATTTTTTTCACTCATTAGTTAAGAAAATTATAACAATTATTACAAACAAATGAAGATTTTTCACATTGATAAATAACATGCATTAATATGTAAATTTTTATTACATTGAATCTCAAATATGATTTAAAGGACTAAATTGAGCTCGGAAACAAAAGTTTGACTAGTTGGCAACAAAACTAGTCTTGTAGGGGTTAGGATTGTACAAGGTATGTTCATCTATAATCAATACTACCCAAAATGCAACACTGACATTTGGAACAAGAAGCATCACTATTTCTTAGATATTGATCACATAGTCATTCAACATGTACAAAATCAAAACATGAAAGTCCATGAAAACCTTTTGGTGTTTTTTGGTACATTTGGAGAATTCATTATTTCAATTCTTTTTACTCAACTATGAAATGGTTCAAAAAAATTGAATGATATTTTCCAATACCTTACACTTGGTATTGAAATTTAATCATAGCATCATACTATGCAATTTTAAAGTTCATTTTAATTTTTCATCGGTGAATGGTGATACCACTCATACCAGGTCAATTCTTACAGTAACTTTACTTGGGTTTAATTTGGTATTAATTTGTTAGCCAATCTGTAAATTTCAAGAAGTTTTGCACAAGTCATGTCACTTCTGAACAGTGATTCGATGTGTGTTTCCAAGTTTTTCAAGACATCAATTTCAAATTTTATTTGTAAAACAAAAAATATTTATTTTATATCCATAGAATTGGTTTACTGCCTCCATATCAATTCCCTGTGCTTGTGTACCCATGGGTCACATTTCAGAACGAAAATGTACACAACAACTTGTACATGAGGGTGGAATTGTTATGGAGGCAATAATAGGTTGGTTTACTTTTTTAGGGTGTAGCTTCCACATATTTGTCTTCTACTTAGGTGATAAGGTGGGCACCCCAAAATGCGTCAATGACCCAAAATCGCCATCATCTCTCTATGTACATTTCCAAAATCAATATGTACCTATGTGGAAGAAACGATTTTCAAACATCTACCAAATCCTTGTTGACCTTCATAACTTTTGTATACAATATCCCAATGTTGCGTTTTTGGTGTGTTGAAACCTCCTTTTTGTTAGCAAGAGAATATATGAAAATTTGATGAGTCTAATAATAGTAACTAGGCACAATAAAAAAAATTCAATTTGGGGTACCTATCTTAAAAGCATGTATGATTGAGTCTAACAAAGTGATACTTGCTTGAAGTTTCTAATTTTTTTTAAATCATTTGAAATTGAGAAACGAACACTTTTAAGTTAACTACGTCTCATTTCAACAGCTTCCTAAAAGCGATCACTACATAATCTTGCCTAGAATGTACTCCCATTATTCATGAGAGTGGCTACGATCAGTTTTAAAAACACCTATTTTCAACACTTTGAAATTTTTTAGTTTATTCATATGGGGTCTAAAAAATGCATTCTAAAAAAATCTAAAATTCCATTTTGACCTCCAACAAAACCCCACACAAAGGTTTTCAAAATAGTTACAGTGGGGACTATATTGAATTACTTATTTGTGCAATTTTAAGTATAGTCACCTTACAATCATGACTTTTTTTTTGGCTTTGTAGTGCTAGATTGCACCCAAAAAAATTAATTTGGCTAAAAAATGCCAAAAAAATTGTGAAGTTTTTGCCAAAAAACTTCAAATTAAAAAGAAATTGTAAATGAAATTGCCAAATTGTGGATGAAAATAGAATTAGAGACAAGTGAAATGTACGAATGTGATATTTTCTATCAGAATTCTGGACGAATGCTGAAATTTAAAGCACTAACATTTTATATCACCATAACATTTTTTTTAAATGAAAAAAAAGCCCTGCTTACAATCATTTTCCTCAATTCCATTGACAGATTATATGATAAGATGCTTATTAGGCCACATGGTATACAGACTCATTAGTCCTTACATGTACAAAATAGTACATTTGTCCTAGAGTTGTCTGTGAACGTTATTGCATAATTGATAAATACACCCATGCAGTGATGCTAGTCATGGTACGGTGTAAGCTTAAGGTAGGAGGCTTTGAAATGGCTCATGTAAAGGCTGATCTGCCTTTTTCATGTATTTTCTTAAATGGAAATATTTTTAGCTCATTTTCTAGACAAAGAAAAATAGAAGAGGAATCTAATATAAGTGGTTTCATATTTTTTGAAGCATTTTTGAATTACTTATGGATTTTCAAAGGAGTTGTGTCATAGGTTCTTATGTATGTCCCTAGGTCTTCCATAAACCGTTCACTTGCAACTTCTAAAGAAGAATGGGAAAGCAAAGAGAATGATTGGCTCTTGTAATTAATAATGTTTTTTTTCCTTGATTCATTCAATGACTATGGAGGTCAATTTATGAACTACCGTTTGTCCATTTCACAACCATTTATAGGGACATTTTTAATGCTTGCTCTATTTCAGAGCCTCCTACCTTATATGCAAAACCAACATGATATGTCTTGAACTCCTCATTAAAAATAGTGATAACTTAACCCTGAGTGCCCAACGCGTGTTTACTAAAATCTAGACCCTTCTCAACTCATTTTAATCAAACTATTATCTAAAAAGAGATCCACATAATCTAACATAGGTCAAAAACTCTAGGGACATGTCTTTTGACCATACCGTTGAAAAGATTATAATAGTTAAACAAGGAAATCTTTCAATTTTGAGAGGCCAAATTCGAGGTGTTGGGCACTCATGGGTTAAGTTGCCTTAAGAAAACCCACTCTTCTTGAAACTAGTTAGTGATCAAAGGAACCATCTTCATTATTTGAGCATTGATGTTTAAGTGGCATCACCTCAATTATAGGTAGGGTGAACCAACCTCCTTGCTTGGACCTGAAGAAAGACACTAGAATTCTTTTGTTTGACACACATGCTATAATTTGCAAATTTTGAATTCATATTTCCAATCAAAGGCCCCAAATTAGCAAGGATAGGAATGGAAGCTAAATTAATCAAGCACAAAATATGGGGACTTTTATTTTACATGCACCCTAGGAATGACTATGCAGGGACAGTCAAGGGCGGTGGTTCATTTCAGCCCTCAATTATTCATGTATTAATTAGTATTTTTTATTTTCTTAAAATTCACTTACAATAAACCAACTTATGACAAGTAGAATGACTAGTTTTCCCTATTGGCATTGTTGAACATTTAAAAAAAATCCCATTTATTGAAAAATGGGACAAATGGGGTGAGCAATTGAAACCTTCTTTTTTTAACAATGTATGAATTTTTGAAGTGTGTTGTCCAATTGGTCCAAAAGAGTCTCTAGACTATTTCCAAACCAACAAAAAGTGTATCCATAATGGTCATTGTATTCACCTAAAGCAATCACAATATTTTATAACATGGCCACAATATGAAGGCCTTAAAAAGTCACTTCATGTGAAGAATTTATACTCAAAAGGTAGAAGTTCCTATCGCATTTACTAATCACTCCATTACCATCACCTAAGACATTGATTGTGAACATGCCAGTACTCAACCTAATGTAACCTAAATCTCATTTATTGAAAAAAGTTTTTATGGGTTTATACCAAACTATAATGGGTCATTTTCCAAGTGTTTGTCATGGGTGTCATGTGTGGTTTGCATGTCATAGGTTGATGTACCTCATATATGAAGTCCTAGGAGAGCAAACAATTTTTACAAAATATTTCTCTAACGAGTGACATGATCCCAATTTGACATGTGATATCCTTGTACTTCAAATTAACTGATTAATGTACTATAGGATGAAATTGAACTTCAAGTCAAAAATCTACATCCATATACAATGGGTCAATTTTAGATTTAATTAGTTGAATATAAACGCCCTATTGTTATTGGCTTTGTTTCCGTGCTAATACTAGGTTGGCACCACATTATAGACCATGATCATAAGTAAACTTCATAACAACAAGTGTGTCCTATGTTGTTGCCACGATATAATAAAATAAAAATAAAAGTAATTTTCTAATTTTCTAATTTATAAAAAATTCAAAATTCAAAATTTCTTTTGTTGTAAGTCAAAACACCACAAAACAAAGCTTGTGCACCCCTCCTCGTAGAGTTTTTTTCAATGGTACCAAGAACATGACAAGGAGATGCACGGTCTAAAGATCTCACCGTAACAGACAAAACAAACAAACAAATTTAATGTTGAATAGTGTTGTGCTTCTTCTTTTTCTATTTGAGAATTCAAAGTATTTGGAAAGGGGATAGTAGAAATATTGAGTATTATTTCAAAAGTTGTACCTTACTTTACTCATTTGAGGTCTCGTTGTGTTTGTCCTAAATTATTGAACAACACAAGCTGGGTCTTTGTTTTGGCATGTAAGGTAGGAGGCTTGAACTGCGATCAGGCATTTTGAACCAAACATGACACAAAGGTACATTTTGCTTTCTTCAATGATCCAAAATGTACAAAAGGTGTACATTCTAGGAGGTGGTCGCTTTTAGAGCCCTATGGCATTTCAACTTCAAAATTTAATAACTAATTTCACAAAGCTCCAAAAAATATGAAACAACTTGGGTTTTCTTGTCTTTCAAGGAAATTTGATTGAAAAATATTTCAAAATATTTTACCTCCCCAAAATTCAGTTTCAGCACTTAGATGGTTGCTTTTTGGACCTCCTACCTTGAGTCGTTGGTGGCTTCTTTTTACATTAGAATATAAAATATTCCGCTTCTGTACCCCCCTATGAGGTACAAATAATCTATGAATAAAATCTAAATATGCAAGAAGTATACATAGAAACAAAGTGATTATATTACTTGTAGCAGCGTATTCAATATTTTAATTTTAGTTTTAATTTTTTTTGGGGGGGAGGGGGGGACTGACCCTTTGGGGTAATAAATCAGTGAAAAGTGGACCGTTTGTTTGATCCGGGTGGACCCTCACTTGGCCGTACCAGGGGTGCATGTAAAAAAAAAAAAAACTATTTTGGGCTGTTCTAGGGTATACTCTTGACCTCTCTTAATTAATTTGGGGTCTCTGATTGCAAAAATGAAATAAAAATTTGCAAAAGAAATCCATGTGCGGAAAATAAATAATTCCAGGGTTTGCCCGCAAGGCCAAGTGAGAGGGTCAATCCACCCCACCCGTTTGTTTTGGCCTCACCCCTTCTCGTCATGACACTTGTGGCTGGTGGGTTTCGTAACTTAATTTTCCCTTGGCAATGAAAATTCCGTTTCATTTGTTTCCAAGAAAATAAAATGTGCAATGAGCATAACATTCAATTACATACACAGTCACTGCCTCAGCTCTCCGCTTCTCCAATAGAAGGTGTAGAATATTCCACACCCAACAAGTATTTCACTCAGTAGCTACATGGACAGGTGGGAGGCTCAATGTGATGAGCAGGGTGCTTGAAGTATAGGGCAATGCCCGAGGAGGAGGGGTTTACGGGAAAAAATGCGTCGATGAGGAGGGCGAAGCCTGACGAGGAGGCGCATTTTTTCCCGTAAACCCCGACGACGAGGACATTGCACGACGTAAATCACGAACAAAACAGGATGAAATCGGGGATGAAAAGCGGATGCCGGATGAGAAATCCGTAATGCCCGATTACGCAGGAAAACCCCCGTAATCGGGCATTACGCTGCAGAAGCCTCCCGGGAACTGAACGGCGTGTTTCCCGGGAGTGGTTTACGGAAAGGCAATGGGCATGAAAACTCTACTAACTTAACTTAAATGTTATGGACCAAACAAGTAACTTAAGTTTTCTTTTGAAACAGAAACAAATGGTCTCTCCCTTCTTCTTTTTCTTCTCCCTTCGATTTTTTCTCCCTTTGTCAGACCACTTGTGTCTGGCGGTGGTCTTTGTACTTTGCCCCCTTGCAATGAAATCCTGTTTCATTTGTTTCAAACAACACCAGCAAAACAGGCATCAATTGACTCCATAACTTATCGATTCATTCAATAACTTATCTGTGCTTCTGCTTCGGTCAGTTTGTGTGTGTGTCTGCTTTTTCATGATGACTGGGTTTGCCTGGTCCTTTGGGTAACATATCCTCGGCACAGGTTTGGTTGGAAAAGTAACCTGCTGCAAAACTGATCTTGTTGCGAAACCGACACCTAGTTTCATTCATGTCAAAAACAATAAACAACAAAAAATAAACAAACAACAACAGAAAACAACAACAAAAAGCCCGACACCTACTCATACAGATGCTGGCCTAAAATGTACATGATTCGAACATGTGGAGATAAAAACCAAGGTTGGTTTGGGTACGCTCTCAATAGAGCACTTTGAAAATTTGCAATTATCTATAGCATGTCCTAAAATTATGAGTTAATCCTTTAAAAAGTTATGGACTAGATAATGCTCGAGAGCTAGGAGGTTTGAGAGCATTATGGGACATAATGTCAAATCTAAGAGTTCATCACAAACGTTCGTATCTGCACTTTTTGCAAATCTAAGGGTGTAGAAAGAGGGTTTGTGTTATGAGTTATAATGCTTTTCTAACTATCCAATGGAATGGTGACAAATTTGCCTTGAAAACTGGACTTGGCATTATGGTTTCATGTGAGAGAATAGGAATTCTTAGGTCTAGTTAATACAACATTCAATGATTAGAAGTACATGCATTTTTGCATACTTAAGAGCATCTACAGTGCATACTTAGCATACAAGCCCTATAACGGCAAATGGCAGGCCATTCCACAAGGCTTGTACAATGCGGGGGGGTTCTTTGGAAAAATTGACCCAATGCAAAGCTAACAGTCCAAATGTCAAATGGACTTTTCTTGTATTATAAAAGAAAAGAATCTACATTAAAAAAAGACTTTTCATGGAGACAAGAGAAGATTGAATTGATTAGGACACATACAAATGCTTGAAAAGTGTTGACAATAATGATTATTCCTATTGGGACTAACTCGCAAGCCTTTCACATTTTGCAAATTAGCTAGTCCCAGGTGGTCGCATACCAAGACCATGGAATTGGAGACCCCAATAACGGTTGCACTGGAGCACATTTTTAATTAGAAAATATTCTTGCACTACACAGTGCTAATACTGATTCCAATAACGAACTCATTGTAGATGCTCTATGAAATTGATAAACTAAGGCAAACTTTTCATCAATGGTTTGTAAACTACCTGTGTGTCTTTTGTTTGTAAAATACAAGGTTATTAGAAAAAGGTTAACCCTTGTTAATCTCTATGTACATGACTAAGTAGCCCAATTTATTTATTTTAGAACTTGGACAAGCTTTGTTGACTTCATAATTTGGATTTTTTGTATGATTTTTTAATGATGGATGCCAATCATCCTAATTTGCATGTCAAGCTTTGTTCCACGTCATTTTGATAAATATTGAAGTTTAAGAAAAATTCAATGTCTAACTAGGTAGCAAAAAATATATTTTAGAAAAAAATTAATTGATTTTCAAATTTTTTATAGATTCATATTTAATCAAAAACATTTGAATTGTTAAATTGTTGAATTGTTGAATAAAGAGCTGAAAGTTATAAGTAGTTTTATTTTGAGGGCAATGAAGATAGAAAAAACATATAAAGGGATTTATTGAATTCAATTTTTAAATTAAAAAAAATAAAGGATACTTATTATTTACTAGAACATTCTCATCATTGGAATTAACAAAAGTCAATTTCTTGTAAAACTTATTTGTGGTTTGGTTTTTTCTTACCCAATGATTTGGTACTTTGTACCTTCCATTTTACAATTTTTTAAAAGATGAATATGAAATTTTTCTTGGTTAAATTTTTTACATATATTCTCAACTCATTCCCAACATATTGACTAAAATGCACAAGTTATAGGACATACGTGTTTTCTTCTAAGAATTTTAAAAGACAAAACTCCACCTTTTGGAAGGGTAGAAAAGTCTACATTTTGAAGTTTAGGCACATTGAACTTGCAATTTCACTATAAAAGTTTGGAACAATGTAATTGACCAAGTTTTCCAAACGATCCTACGGTTGGATTTGTTAAGAAATAAATATAGATGAATATTTGAATTTTGCTCTAGATACGAGCATTTTTTAAGCAATTTTGGACCTCAAAAAACCATAACACTTTAGGGAAAAAGAACAATGTGACTAAAGAATCATTTGTTGGAAATAGTTCTATTAAACAAATTACCTACAATAAACAACAATTACTCTATGTAGACAAAAGGTATCCTATATAGACACAAACAAATAGATAGAACATTAGGAAAGAAGCCCTTTCATTAGATGAGATTGGAGGGGGGGCTAAAAGGCCGTTTCAGGCTTGTTCCCAACTCTGTTCCCCCCGGTCTTCTCGAACTCTGGTGTCAGACTTCTTTTTTTCGAAAAAAATAAAAATAAAAATAAAAATTTTAAGTCCTTAAAATGAGAAACAAAGTTTTTTTATTTTATTTTCCGAAAAAACTGACAGGGAAGTCTCTCGGCTAGGTCAATGTAGGCGGGGAACGGCGGTTTTCAACGATTTTCGGGTGGGTTTTGAGTTGGGAACTCGCAGCCCTCCTCAACAGCCAAAACATATGTAATGTCATTGCTATATGACATTCATATGATCTTAACTGTATGAAAGTCAATGCTACACTAATAAAATACATATTTGATATGTCCTTTAAACTAATTTAATCTCTAAAGTCCTACATTGTCCCTTTGGGACACAACGTGGATTTGGGGTAGGTCCCTATGACCTCAATTTTTAGTGAAATTTTAAAACTTTCTTACAAGATAGCAAAACTTATTAGCTTTCAATTTGAATGTAATTTTTTGTTCAATTGGTGCCCATAAGCAAAAGTTACACCACAATTTAAATTGAAGTTATGCTAGAAATTATGCTCCAAATTGAACTCAATGAGCAAAACAAAAATCCTCTAAAACTTGAAATAATTTAAAAAAAAATATGTTTCTCATAGATTTTTTTTTTCTACGTAGAAAGCTTTGATCCATTGCATTTGGATTTATGATGTGAAAGTTTAGGAGCATCTTGTTTTATAGGCAATTAGAGCATCTTTGGAATAAATATTGTATAGGATTCGTATTTTAGCTCAATTTTTACATTTTTTGAAAACAAAAAGTTCTATAGGGTTATCTTTAATTGTCAAAGCAATTTCATCATTTGGATTAATATGTTTTAATTTCATCTTAGAGTTATTAATGATTTAGTTTTTTCCTCTCATATACCTTCTTCTACATGATAATTTTTTAAGGAATGAAAATCACTTTATTTTCTTAATTTTAATTTTAATTTATTTTCAACTCAATTCTTCAAGATAAAATTTTCTTAATTCAAAATCTATAGGCTAAAATTTTTAAGTTAAAAAGGTTCAAAGTCTCATAAACTAGTTTGCCACGGTGCCAAAAAAACATGATTTCTTCACTTTGAATGCATTTATCTTGCAATCTATGAGGTCAAAGTGTTTGAAATTCTTACCACACATTCTCATACTAGTCTATTGCAAGATCCTATTGTTTGATATGCCATCCTAAACACTATTTTTCATTTTTTTTGCTCTTTGCACTAGAAATGGCAATTTTGAGCATTTTTTTGACAAAAAACATACCTCAGGACTTTAGGGGTTAATTGGGATTTCTACTTATAGAATGAAATTTAATAAAAAGTTCAAATAGGGGAAGGGAAGGAATTTGAGATGCCATAGATAGTGAACGCTACTTCTAATTTGTCCTATTGGTGAGGGTGCAAAATTAGTATCATTTACAAAGATTAACCTCACTATTAATTATATTTTTGGAAATTAATACAAAATATTAATATCTCAACCTACATTTGTTAAAATAGTGTGGCTTTCATAAATAATTGTCAAATGCATTAATAGAACAAATCTATGTAAATTTATCCTTGGCACCTTGTTTCTTGTGAATTTTTTTCAATTCATCATTTTTTTGCTATTTTAGTTGGAATCCAAGTACAAGAGCTTGCACTAAGGAGATTAATGATTTTCTTAAAGGAATAATCACCAAAATCTATTATTCAATGGAGTAATGTTGCCATTTTTGGATGATTGAACTTGATTTTAGATCAGTAAATGTAATTTCATCTACACTATACACATTTCATCTATATTTATAGATGTCATGCTTCTGATTACTCTAGCAAGGATTGCAACCGTATCCTCATTTATCCAAAGTCACGCTATATGAATTAGCACATATTGAATTACTACTTTATTATTTTATTGAATGAATTTTTTACTAAAATGGATTTTTGCAATGACCTCAAGGCAAACTAGTCGTAGACTAGTTTGCCTTGTTAGCATTGTTGATATTTTTAATTTTATTTCCACATAAAGACAAATAAGAGAAATAGGGAGTGCAATTAAAATTATGAAGTGTATCCATAATGGTCATCTTACTTACCTAAAGCAATCTCAATATTTCCTAAAATGGTTGCCACAACATGAAGGCCTAAAAATGTCACTTTTGATGATGAATTTACACTCAAAAGGGTGGAAGTTCCTATTGAGGTTGCTAATTGCTCCATCACAAGACACTCATTGTGGACACTAACTCAACCTAATGTAGCCCAAATCTCATATATTGAAAAGTGTCTTTCATGGCTTGATGCAAGACTTTGATAGTCATTCCCTACACTAAATAATGAAATTAGTTTGGTTTATCCCAAGAAAGTTATTTTACAAGCTATCAAAGTCAACAAATATTTCTACAAATATTTTCATTTGTACACATGGAGATTCATGAGTCACAATTACAACAATACCGAATTCAAAAATAGTGCATTCTTGTATTGTAACAATAAATATTTTCTATATAGTGTCAAATGTTGAGAAATTAGTGTGGGGCAACCTAATTTCGCTATTTAGTGTAAGTGTCTGAGATGGGTCTTTTACTTGTGATGGGTGGATTTACCTTAATTTTCTAGATCATCCTATATGAAGGTCAGATTTTGATAGAAATTAAGTCATTTTTGAAAGGAAGTGACACTTGCCATCTTGTGAACAATCTTCTCAAGTGACGTGGACCCCTGAGAATATGACGTGGAAACTCAATTTCGGCACTCCAATTTCCCCCTTTCAGAGGCAAATCAGTGTAATTTAGAATTTCTTAAGAAAAATCACTGTTCCTTGCTGCTGTTGCCGACTCTGCTACGAGCACGGATTCGTATCCATTATCCATTACCCAGAGTTCGTTAGGTCGTCACTCTCGCAGCCAGTTTGCGAAATGGCCTTCTGCAGTATTAAGATTACGAGCTGTGGCGTGTTGTTCCTTTCTCCTGCTTGAATCTAATTGGAACTAATCTCGTCATACGCAAGCAACAAACAGATTTCAATGGATTTGCTCTAGTTTCTTTCGTTAGGAATCAGTACAAGGTGAAATGCCTCCTTCTCTTTCACAAATTTCGGAAGTAGGTCAATAATGACCTGTTTTCTTCCATTACCTCGTTTTGTTGCTCAAATTCTGTTAGAGTACCACTCTCTCGTGCAGAGAAATCAGGCACCCTCACGACCATAGTTGTCTAGATATTCTTGAGATATTGTTAAGTTATTAGAAGTTCAGATTTGCAGAGTCTGAACACTTTATGTTCACTTTCTCATGCTTGCATTTGCTTTTGTGTTTGATACATGTTTTGAACATTTGACTTAAGTTAGACTCTCCTTTCATCGTAGAAATTACTGTTGAGTCGCATTCCGTGGGTTTAGGGTTTAGGGTTTAGAGTTGAAACCATGGCAATTTTATGTTGAATTTTTTTTACTGTTGGGGCAGATTTTCTTTGGAGATTCAAGGTTTCGGGTTTTAGGTCACGGACGCAATGGCGGGAGGGCCTTTGCGGGTGGTGGCGACAGCAGGGGCTGCAGTCGCAGCAGGGATGTTTACGCTGTCGATGGCCTCTTCTGTTTCTCTGAACGTGCTTTCCACCGTGGTTGAGAAGCGGCGGGTAAGGGTCTTGTAATGAATTCATCGGTTTATTGGTCACTTCATTGATGTGGTGTGGCGTGTTGGCTTGTTTGAATATTTTTTCTTTATCTGGGTTCTTGGGGATTCGCCATTGCAGAAGAAAACTGCGCCGCCGTGTGCATGTTGCAAAGGTCGAGGGTTTACCGAGTGTCGGCTATGCAAAGGGGAATCTACAATCGACTGGTCTCCGTTATATGACCCTGTGATTAACAGGCCTTGCATTTGTCCAACTTGTGACGGCAACAAGTAATTGTCTTCTTTCACCTTCTCTTTGTATCATGATTACTTAGGGCCCGTTTTTATTGTTGCAGAGTTGTGCGATTTGTGCTCCAATTATGTCGTTCTAGAGTTGAAATATGGTTGGACATACTAAAACCGTGAGGGATCTGATCCCGTCTCCTATTGTGATCCCTATTACCAACAATTCATTTATTCAGACACTTAGTGGGACTTATTAGCAAGTGGTGTAAGCATGGCTTGACTAAATATCTATGATCACTGATCCTCGAATCTCGTCACTTATTGTTGTCTACAGCCTCCCACTTCGAATTTCATAAGAATTTCATGTGTAGTGATGAATGCTAGATTTCAACAGATTTGTCTCTTTAACCCGAAGATCTCTCCGTAGCTCCATTCATCTCCTAACGAACACAGTCCTGTATTTGTTAAAATGCTTAAGTGATATAAATAGTATCTTATACCTTATGCATTTACGTTTGCAGGATTTGTAGTTTATTGATTTGTGCTTGAATTCGGATGTGCAGGGTTCAGAAGTGCTTAAATTGTGTGGGGAAAGGATATGTGTGACTCCTTGGTTGGACCGACTCTCAGGATAACTGACCTCTGACAGAGGGGCTCTCTGAATGCCAGTGGCGCAGAGGCTGCTGTGCGTCAATTTTAGTAATACCATTTTATCGAGGCAAATGTGTCTGGACATGTGCGTTGAAATCTTACGTGTATGCTATTGTCGGTGTCGATGCAAAATTGCAGTTGGCTAAACAGTATAATGACCACATTTTGTTTTGAGTGAATCTTCTGAGGATGCCCCTGGCTTTTAAAAAATGCTTTAGCCCCGGTTGTATTGAACTTCCTAAAATTGTTTGTTCTGGAATTCTAGTTATTTATTGCACATAAGCTTGGAACGGAGTGAATTTGCAAGAAGGCTGGTCTTTTCGAATTTTAGCAGATTGGTTATTGGGGTTGGTTGCTCAGATCAAAGAAGGAACGACTCAGAACTGCGTCTTACTCGATTGTCTGTGTCCAAGATTGATTTCTCCAAATTGTATTTTAGTGTCCATCTCCTTTAGTGAATTCTTTAATGTGAAGGATTACTTCCGCTGTAGTAGGATTTAACTTAAAACCATAAACCTCAATACAGGGCTGCTACTCCGAAAATTTCATTGTTGATATATATAATTAGAAAAACAGTAGGCTGTGGTATAGGCCCGAATTCAAATTGCAACAAAACATTTAATTTCAGGAATTCCTCAATATTTGAAATTGGAGTAAAAATTGGACTTGATAGTGTTCATTTCATTAGTTGGATTCAATTTCAAAATGATATTTTGTATGATTGATACTGAGATCTAGAGCAAGATCTAATAATTGCCCAGTAGTCTATGTACATAAATTAAAAAAAACATCTTTTGTGATTTATTCTTAAAGGACGGACCCTTACTTTTTTCAGTAAAACAAGGTTAAACTACCGTATTCAGTTCCTAAGTTCACGTGGAGATTTTCAAACGTCTGAGCAATGACAGCACTGAACAAGACACCAGGATCATGTACTGAAAGTAAGAAAATCTCTTTCTGAGACCATGATGCAACCATTGATGTGGTCAGCAAAGCAAAGGCAACTGAATTCGATGTTACAGCAATACTATTGCAGATAGGACCGTAGTACACCACTTGTTTATGCCTTAAGGTGGTTTCACACTTGCTGTTAACTAAAGTTTTGGTGTCATTACAGGGGGCTGGTTGGACACAATGTTCCAATAAGCCTCTTTCGGGGGGCAGGACTAGGATGCGGGCAGATCAAGGGCTGCTCCACAGGCCTCTGAGTACCCTACAATCTGCTTTTAATTTTGGTTCAAAATTGATTTTTCCAACAAAGTAGAATAGAATGAAATAGTGCATAAGACTTACAATATAAAAATTAAACAAATAATGTGGATCTTGTGCCACATATTTCATTTCTTGTATGACTTATGCATTTAAGCCTTGTAGCCAATCTTGTAATTAAATTGGAGTGGAAAAAAGATCTTTATACTAGTGGAGTAGTGGTGGGTGAAACAAACCATATGGGATATGTGAATTAGGCCAAAAAATAACTCTACTCATGGTTAAGTGGAAACGCAGGAATTGTGATATAATTCAAATTCCAAACCTCATTTAGACATAATAGACTATAATTTTTCAAATAACTTCAAACCAAGAAAAGTTGGGGAATCAAGTACACTTTTATCTCCAAAATTCATTTGAAATTTCAATACTCCACATAAAAGTTAATTTAATACGGTGGTGTAGGAATATTGAATCAATAATTATTTGAAGGTATTGTTTTAACATTTTCAATATGGTGGTATAGAATATTAAATCAACAATTATTCAAAGGTATTGTTTCATCATTTTCAATATGGTGCTGTAGAATATTAAATCAACAATTATTCCTGGTTGAATTCTTTGAAATCATAATCTACAAGGTTTTCTCAAGACTTTAAAATAAAAAAATAGTCACTATATTGTGTGCTTAAAAATGCTTATTCTATTTTAATGGATTCATGCTTTTAAGTTGAAATGTTGAAATGTTAATTCAAGAATATTGTCAAATTTTAATTTTCTGTAGTAAAATTACTCTCAACTTTTGTAACAGATAGCTCTTTGGGATTTTAGTGGGGAAATGACACCTTTTTACAATTCATATCTTTCAATTGATATTGATATTCTACATCAAAACAACATTGGATTTTGAAAATATTGGTAAATATCTTATGCCAATTGTTCAACCCTTCATGTATTGCAAATACTTATTGATACCTTTATAATGATAAAAAAAACTTGTCAATATCCAAAATTCCAATTATCCAAGAATGCAAAAGGAAACAATTTCCTCTCTCAAACTAATTATATTGGATTTAAATATTGTTTAGTAGGACGTCAAAGCATGTCAAAGTTCTTATCATATAAAGGATATCTTACAAAAAATGGAACTTCTTATGAGAAGGTATGAAATATGTATTAATTTCAAATTTAATTATCTATTGATGACATATTAAAACAATTTAATTTTTTTTTATATATTTAACCATTAGGTAAACATGGTAAAATATTCCATTATTGTTTCAAATAACTTTAGAGTAATTTTTAGTTGTGAAATTACTTTGAAAAAGTACAATAATGCACCAAATGTTGAAACAACAATAAAACAAAGTGGGAGGAAAATTTGAGGTGTAACTATGAACGACTTTATTTTCTGTAAACAAAATTGAAAAGTGCTGAATATAGTACAATGTTAGTAGTGGATAATTTTCAAAGAGGGGTTGGAAGGGATATGTTTATAGAACTTAACACCATTGTCTTCAATTATTTTCTTCCAAAGTACTCAATCCTATGTAATTTTAGAGTTTATCATTGCTTACATTTTGAAAACATTTTTTTATTTAATTAGTTTTAAAAATTCATTTATTTTTTCTAAACATACTGCAAATTAAATAGTATTTATTCCCTAAATGCCAAAAGTTAATTTAATCCAAACTTGCATGTACTATTGATAGTATGTAACATTATACAACCTTTTTGATATTCTTACTTTGTTTGATGTTCAAATTTATGATTAGAAAATATTCATATCAAGCTTCTAATATCTTTAATGATTAGTATTTGTCAAATCGATTTAGAAACATATAACTTTTAAGTACTTGAAAAGTACAATTTCTTTTCATTGCTAGAATAAAATTTTGTTGTGATTGACAAAACTTATGCATTACACATATACATGAAACAAATATTTACAATGGAGGGTTGACAATAGAAACATTAAGTACTATTTAAATTCTTATAAAGTAATTATTTGTACATGTAATTGAATATGCAATTGCACATTGTTTGTATAAAGAAACTACCAAACTCTTATAGGATTTTACTCTTTTAGTAGAAGTTAGAATTTTATTCTAAAATTTACTTTAAAATTAAATTAAATTAGAAGAAATGAAAAAGGCAAGATAACATTAATCTCTAAAAATTTGCTTGAGATTTTAAAGCCTCATGTAAGAGTTCTAAACAAATTCTAGAGGAGGTGGAGTAGGATGGAAGGGACATTTTTTTGGACATTTTCAAACACCTCCTCTATAATTTGTTCATAACTTTTATGTGGAGTATTGAAATTTCAAATGAATTTTGGAGATAAAAGTGTACTTGATTCCCCAACTTTTCTTGGTTTGAAGTTATTTGAAAAATTATAGTCTATTATGTCTAAATGAGGTTTGGAATTTGAATTATATCACAATTCCTGCGTTTCCACTTAACCATGAGTAGAGTTATTTTTTGGCCTAATTCACATATCCCATATGGTTTGTTTCACCCACCACTACTCCACTAGTATAAAGATCTTTTTTCCACTCCAATTTAATTACAAGATTGGCTACAAGGCTTAAATGCATAAGTCATACAAGAAATGAAATATGTGGCACAAGATCCACATTATTTGTTTAATTTTTATATTGTAAGTCTTATGCACTATTTCATTCTATTCTACTTTGTTGGAAAAATCAATTTTGAACCAAAATTAAAAGCAGATTGTAGGGTACTCAGAGGCCTGTGGAGCAGCCCTTGATCTGCCCGCATCCTAGTCCTGCCCCCCGAAAGAGGCTTATTGGAACATTGTGTCCAACCAGCCCCCTGTAATGACACCAAAACTTTAGTTAACAGCAAGTGTGAAACCACCTTTAGTAGTTACACTTTGGGTGCACATTGCTCCAACCTCACTTTAATGACGACATTTGATTACAAATTAATGGATTTACAAGGAAAAAAGTCATGCTACAGAACAATTCCAACCTAGAGCTCAATGTGCTTATATACAAGCCTTGGAACAGACCATAACTCACTACGTGCTTACGTCAGGGTTTTAGTTGCAGCCCATCTAGACCTTACAACACAAGCGTGTCTTTGCGACATGCAGTTGAATGCAATACAGCTAACAAGTCCAAGAATGGGCATATTTTTATCATACTTCATCCACAAGGATGCTCGCAATGTTCAGCAAGCTGCTGAGTTTTCCATGTTTAAATTACCTTCTCATTGGGCAGTATTCGTAGTCTGCAACACACCATGGAGTCAGGTCATATTTACAAAACATGATTCTATTATAGGGCCATTGATGGATTCTAAGACAATCAGCGTAACCCACGCTTCATAGAAGTAGTAACATGGAGTCCACAGCAGTCAATTTTAAGATTGGCGAAAAGAGAGAACTGAAGTAAAATTATAACGCTTTTAGTTCTGAAGTGAGAATCAAGCTTTACCTTGGAAGGGTATCGGCCACTGCCTTCGGGAATAGACCCTCTAATGCTACGAGCGGCAACACGTGATGCTACCCTCCCAGCAAGTTCCGCGGGTAAGAATATCGCTTGCTGCCGAGCTAGGAAAGGAAGCTGTGAAAAAGCAATAACAAAACATTGTCACTCTCTTGCGTTTGCAAAGGACACGACTCCACCAATAGACGTCAACAAGGACATCAATAACTGTTTCAAGATGTTTCAGGGACTTTTAGAGAGCATAAAGAGAATTATTTCCACGATTTTTGAGGATTTCTTGTAATCATGGTGATTATATGTAGGTATCACTTGACACTGCAGGAGATAGTGTCAATTTTTTATTTCTAAGAGTGTTACATTATGTCAAGCTATTGCGAAGTAATATTTTTTACAAAAAGAAACTGAACTTATTGAAGTGTCAAAAACACACATGCGAAGAACTGTTGGATTACTTCTTCAATTGCCAAAATATTTAACAAAAAATTTAAGTATTTTAATAATGAAAACCAAGCTCCTCCAATGCCTATTTGGATGCATTCACGACAAGTTCATGAATTATATACATCATGTAAGTTAAGCTTTGTTCAAGATTGAAAGCTGGATTGTTAAACAAGAGTTTCAAGACAATTAAAATATAAAAGACATCAAAAGGAGAATTTGTCTCATCATTCATGGGGGAGCTCATATCGAGAAGAGATGAAGTGAAGGAGGGGGCACCTCAGGGACAACAGATAGAAGTGGCAAGTACTGTGTCAACCCACTGAGCCCCTGCACAATGTCGCTGACATCCCGCATTGACAGAGCTGTCTCCAAGTCATCGTTTTCCACAAACGATGTCCTCTCCAGCAACTCATTCCTGTTTACAACCTGTACTCGACCATTTCCATCACGGCCGAAGTTCGTGACTTGCTGTGGTTTCACCAGCTTCATGAGACTGCCATTGTTTGTGCTTACAGCTGGTTTCACATACTGAGTCCTCTGCACTAAGTCATATTTGCCTGCTCTCAGAGAAGCCCCGTTAGTATTGTTTGTGTCCATCACTTCCGTCCCCTGAATGATGTCTTTTCCGTTGTCACTCCTCACCAGGCTTGTTGTGTTTGCTGCCCCGTTTTGGATTCCCACCTGCTCCATCCCTGGCAACATCTTCGTTGTCTGGCCAACGCCGTTTAGGTTCAAGGGACTGCCCTGTAGTCCAACAGAATTAATTTCAAATCCGAGGGTGCCTTAATCAAATGTATTTCAAAACTCTTTCCAGAGACAAAAATTAACATGGTTTTCAGTCAAATTTGAAGGTTTAGACATCATGGGAGGGAAAAGAAAGCACAACGCAATTTATGGGGAGACTTCTTCATGATTCAAAGGGAAGCCTCTCTTTAATCAACAACATTGATCTATTTGTAAGGTCCCACATATTTAGTTTACTGTCTGCCTCTCCACATCCACAAGGCGTGGATACTCAAAGTACTACAACAGACTCTTTATTCATGATAGTCTCTTGGTCAGCGTTAAGATTATTCCTTATGTTGAATGCAAACCGTGTTGCGATTTCATCCGTCACGTTTTCATTAGCGCAAATTTTCATTCGTTCATTCTTGCTAAACTCTAAGGACATCCAAACATCTTCTCAATGAAACCTTACAGCTTGATGAAACCTTAAATAAGTTTTTGGTAATGTTGCATTGCAACAGGCTCCGTTCTAGTTATGATTACAACCTCACATTAGTTTCAAAGAAATGTATGAGAAGATCTATCCATGATTGATCTACTTAATTTTCATCTTCCTATTGCAGATCTCTCTATGATTGACGTCCAAAAATAAGTGAGAAGTTTAATTTTACCACAGACCTTGTTACAAGACGCTTTGAGATGACATGAAAGGTATAAGAAACATCGATACAGCAAGAGTTAGGAGAAGTTCTACCTGGGCGGTAGCTTGAAAGTTGGATGATGAGTGAGTTGCTCCGCTTCCACCACCCATGCCTGCCACAGTTCCAACACCGGAAGTGTCTCGAGATTTGTTGAATATGGACATGATCGTCCGAAGATTTTCTAGGTTCTTCAGATCCTCGTCTTCTGTTGCAGATGCAAAGAGCGGGAGGCTGATGGGGGAACGCGTCCTTATGTTGTGTGCTGCTGAATCAAACGCCACTCGGTTCAACGCATCTATACCCTGCAACATCACCAATCTCAGTCCCTTGAGCCCAGCCCATATTGAGATGAGTTGAAATAAATCATTTAGGAAGATTCGAAGAAGGTAAAACAATGTACCAATAGACAGAGTAATGTAATCTACATTCTTTCAACAATGTACCAATATGATTTAGAAGTTATTGTATTTGACTATTAACTTCCAAAGTGGATTTTCTATTTTAGTTTAGGCACTTATATAAAATTTTCAAACAGTCAGAACCTGGAATACAAATATATGGGCTTTCAACATTGAGCTTGCTACTTCTGTTGATAATTTCAGTTACTTCTGTTGATAACCCGAGAAACTTTGCATCCTTTCTAATTTAGAATAATGGGGGCAGAAAAAAACCTTTGCAAGTTCATCCAATATTAACTCCCTTACGAAATCACCCTGCCAATGAATACCACGTACGTCAGTGAATTGCCATAACTTGAATTCGAACCATGCTCTGCCACAAGCTTTTATTAACTCTACCCCATGGGCAGAGACTAAGCAAAGGTTTCAAATGTAGAGAATTCTAATGTCCAATAAAAATGATACATATTATAAAAGGAATAGCAGCATGTTGGGACTCATCATTCTAAAGAACAAAATTACTATGTTCAGTAGAATTATGACGTCGATAGTGACATATTCTAAGATTGTCAAATAGGGGTTTTGAATCTTTCAATTAGTGAAGATTGTACAGAGGATTGCACTGAGAATTATAAGGAGACATGAAAATTATCCGATCCTACTTGGGGACACTTGCAAGTAACCGCTTGTTTCATTTTGCAGTATAACAGTAGGAAACTAGAACACGATAAGCACCTGCTCAGTGAGTCCAAAAGTAAGTAGCCGTTTCACAAGACTTCTAGAATCCCTTTCAGTTTTCGTTTCTTCCTTCTCAGCTGGCTGGTTCTGTAGCTCTGCCGGATCTTCTAACGGCTGTCTCATTGACTGCAATTATCACATTCAACACATGTTGATTTGCATCTACTGGCAGGCAAAGCTCTTTTTAAATCTAACAAAGAAACTGGCTAAAAATATCCAATGTATAATTGCAATTAATATTCTCAACCAAGAACCAAAATATGTTTTGACCCGTGATAGATCTTCAACTAGTTTCCTCATAATCATTCTGCAAGTACAAATTCCAACGTGCAACCACATCCCAATGCAAATTTATGGAAGGTGTCAAAAGATATTTTAGAAGCAATCAACCTGTCAAGTATAGGCAGGATATTGTTAGGCTTTAAAATCTTGCATATAATAGAAGCCTAACCGCCTCTAAGGTAACTACACCTAAAACCGCACAAATAAGCAATTGAGTATGGTGCCCATTATTATATTGGAATTTTTTTTTTGTGGGGTCATGTTGGTAGTGAAAAGGGGATTCTAGATTCTCTTACAATGCATTTTTTGGACACCGTATGAATAAATTACAAATTTTCAAAGTGCTGAAAATAGGTGTTCCTAAAAATGATCATAGAGTCTCATGAATAGTGGGAGTACATTTTAAGCAAGAATCTCTAGTGTGCAATTTTAGGAAGCGTGCGATTTTAGGTGTAGTTACCTTAGTAGAAAACTACCTTAAGGTATTCTAAAAAGCTTAGCGGTGTTAAACCCTGCCTTTTATAACGCTGTTTAAGGCAGTTTCTAACGCAAGCCTGTCAATTGTAACGGCATTGAATGCAGTTCCTAAAATAAACCTTGCCAATTGTAACGCAGCTAGAATTTTCCAGAATACCTCTAGGGGTGGGTTTATTACTCGTGTGTTGTTTCTTTATCACATCTATAACAAAATCCGCCAAGTTCAGCACGGACAGATAGAAATGAGCAACGGAAGCACCCACCTCCGTCAGTAGTGATTCCAGCCGATCGACTCTAAAACCTCCATCCTGTCCTTGCAAATCCCACCAGTATTATTTATCGTGATGGCAACCATACATTACAAAGCAGGCTCTACAGCGACAAACACCAGATTTAACAACTCAACCAACGTCGCTGATAAACACAGGAGATAGAGACATGCTACTTACTTTGTACACTAGTTCCTGAAGAGTAGACCGGATCTTTGGTGATTTATCAGTTAGGACTTTCCGGGCTATCCACGGGTATGAGCTACTCAACACTTTATAATTCGGGTCACTGCTAAGAGCAATGCCTTCAAGTACTGTCAAACTGCACAGCCAAGAACATCAATACCCAAGGTTATGAAATGCGTCTGCAGATCAATCGAGTGAATCAGAAGCTTATAGTTTTCAAAAATGTCCACATCCCAAGCTACCACTGTGAACACGTAAATGAGAAAAGAGATGAATAAAGAGGGCGGACAAAGAGAGTTTTAGTGGTATGTAGCAAAAAAGGATTAACCTGCACAAATCTGTAATAACAGTGTACATCAATTGATAAAAGAAAAGAGATAGTTAGCAGATTACCTTCGGATGACAAGCGAAAAGTACGAGGGAATGCGGAACTTGAATTTATACCTGCCAGACAATAAAGAAGCTTGTAGATTAAACGTTTACAGAATACCAAAGAGAAGAATCAACAATTGCGGATTGGCTATATGAAAAGAAGAAGAAGAAAAGGTACATATGATAGGTGATGTGAGCCAATGCATATAAACTCTCAGTTGCGTAGACACAATATGGATGTTAACTGGATATACGGTTACAAATATAGGTTAACGTACATGGTAACCCCTAGTTTCTCTGATAAATCTCCAAAGCTAATATTTCGGACACCTTTGCTTACAGCCTCTTGAAACACACCTGCAGAGTACCACTGCAACCTCAGAATCCCTCGAAGAAATAATGGTCAATACCAAAGTAGTTTCATTAAGTTGTTTGCTTGACTCTACTAACTATAACAAATGAAAGAAACATGATGTTAGAAGTCCGGAGCAATATGGAAGTAAATGCTGTAATGCATGAGTTTTGTGCCCTTCCTGTTCACCGCAACAGCAGTACTTCCAAAATAATTACCTGTAAGTGCCTCCGAAAATTCCCCCATTTCAGCAGTTGGTGGAACAAGCCTGCGATGAGAAACAAATGAGATCTTTCCAACTTTTCAATGTGAAAAATAATGTTAACCTGATTCCTAATTCTGAAGTCGATGTTTATAAAATTTTGAATCATGTGGTAGTAAATTAAGCACAGTTTATCACAAAGAACACAGATCAGAGCCGCGAACAACTCCAATCCAAGTGAAATTACCGCGTACCCGAGAGTGACAAAATCCCCAGCAAGTGCATCATAATCTTTGTTGACAAGGTGCACAGAAGCCTCAATCAATCCATCTCTAATATTCTCCTTCATTTCACCCATCATTCCAAAATCTGAACATGAAAATCATAAACCCAATGGGAGACAATAAGCCCAATTTGCAAAGCGGAAATACAGCAATACCGGATGATAATAACGTTCACTGGATGACATGAGTACCATCCACATAATACTGAGAGTATACATGCGCAACAAATTCGGGTATTTCACATAAACATCAAAAAGATAAATTCAAATTCATATGGTTGAAGAGAATGTATACTTCTAAAAACAAATGCAACATGTAACCCTCTTCCAATCAACACCCTCAAGAAAGACTTGAAGCGGGACATACCTAAATATGCTAATTTGCCCTCCGGGGTGCGCAATAGGTTGCCAGGATGTGGGTCCGCATGATAGAAACCACAATCTAATAATTGTGTGAGTGAGCAGAAAACCCCCACCTGGTTTACGCAGCAGATACATCAAACCTTGTTCAGGCATACTTGTGAAAGCAATGAGATTCAAAGCTTTCATGCCCATGCCTACAGTGTTCACAAAGGTGTTCCCATGTGTTTCAAGAACTTGACGATGGAATCAGAATGGGATGGCACATTTTTGAAACCTTAAACTTGAAACCCTAAACCCTAAATTCTAAAACCCTTACCTCAACCAAGCGAAGGTCGCTAACTTCTGACAAACGTTGGCCCTGCAGAATATACATCTCAAATATTTAGTATCCTCTGCTCACATTAATACTTCGATCTCCTAGTGCAACAGGAAAAAGGTGACTGATTTCTGAGTCTGTGAATTAAGCTAGGTTTTCAATAAAATTAGACTGTTTTAAAAACTTTTGAACACTATGAAGAGAATCTTTCTCATGATTCATGGAGAGGCCTTCCCATGAATCAAGGATATTCTCTTTATTGTGCTGTTTAAAGGTCTTGAAACAATCTGGTTTAACTGAAATCACAATTACTGGCTTTCTGGTTCAGACGTAATAAAAAACAAAATCTAGAATTTTAGCTTGTATTAAGAGAAGGAAGTGCATACCTCGACCCATTCCATAACGAGAACCCGACGACTAGTAAGCTCTGAATACATCATTGGTATCACCACATCAGGAAGGGATCCAAACATTTTCCTGTCATCCACAGTAAAACCATTTATGTTTCCTGACCAGATTCAAGAAGCAAATGTGATCTGAGTCGTTCTAATGCTGTATAATGAGGCTGAATGAAGATTTCAATGGCCCTGATGGTGTCAATATGCCACTGAGAAGGACCAGGACTAATTGCATTCGTGTCAAATACATGAAAGATTCACAGCCAAAAAACCCATCACAATCTTGCATAGAAATGAGAGATTCTCACCGAAATCGTAAACCATTACGCGCCTCTGCCTGATAGTCCACTTCCTGTCATTGAAAACATTCAGGTGAGAGTGATGCCTTAATCATTAGCAATGCGCAAGTAAAGATGAAAACTAAGAACCCGATAGTGAGCGGACTTACTTGGAATAAACTTGAAGCCCATTCATCAATAACACCCTGAAGAGACCAAAAAGAGCACATCTGTCAGATCCACAAAATAGACAGAATTTTACCTATTTATATGCACACTTCAGATCATAAAGAAAGTCTCAGCACCATAATACTTTCCTAAATTATTGAAACATTCATAAAAGCACTTTCAGCTCTTTCAGCTGAAAGGGTCCTGTCTCTTTCAGCTCACAGATAATCACCACATAGTAAACCATTAACACAAGCAGAGGAAAAAAATAGGCCCTTAACTGGAAGATCTGTGTTGAGTTTCAGAAGCGATCCCACAAAGCTAGCAAGCTGTCGTAAGATATAAAGATCCAGTGCTATGGTTGCCCGGACTCCAGGACGTTGCACCTTCACAGCCACTAATTTACCATTTGGACGCAACCGGGCCTGATAAACCTGAAATCAAAATCAAAACCAGATCCCATATTTTTCAGGGATCCTCATAATATAACAGCTAGTCATTCATCTCTTTTAATGTACTCAAGGCTCACGAATTTTTGTAGGAATACTTTCTTCCAACAAAATGCTCAACGACAATCAGTAACGGGTCACCTTAA
Source organism: Rhytidiadelphus loreus (assembly GCA_947034895.1). Taxonomy (NCBI): domain Eukaryota; kingdom Viridiplantae; phylum Streptophyta; class Bryopsida; order Hypnales; family Hylocomiaceae; genus Rhytidiadelphus; species Rhytidiadelphus loreus. The sequence continues at coordinate 34,377,357 of OX344761.1, forward strand.
ACCCTAAAAGTACAGGGATTCACAGTTTCAAAATGAACAATTCAATCAATCGTATCGTGAAAAAATATAATTCAGATGGAGTCAAATCTTATATCACTAGAACTGATGAAGAGCATTACATGTGTTGGTAATAAATAAATAAAATTGGATAAAAGAAAGTCTTCATATAACCTACGTAAAACAGTTAAAGAAAAACATGAGGCTTGATTTGGAACACTTGGTCCATTGATAGGGCTCAAATAGGAGTGTACCTGTCCAAGAGAAGCAGCAGCAACAGGCTGTGGTGAGATCTCTGTAAACAGCTGCTCCACAGTAACGCCCAGCTCTTGCTCAATTATCTGTAAAGCGAGATCAGTAGAAAAGGGAGCAATGCGGTCTTGTAACAGAGCCAACTCTTCCAAATACGCTGGCGGAATGACATCCTGCGATCCAATTCCAAGGATTTCAGAAAATCCTTAAACCAACGAATGCAATGAATGAATTGAATTGAATTATTGACATGACAATCTCGACTCTATAACATTCTCAGATTCAGAAACAATGACCCAAAGGGTGAATCGAGTGCTTACGGGGCGTGAAGACACCGCCTGTGCAATTTTTACAAATGCCTGCCAAAACCCAATGAATAAAGAGGTAAGCTCCTTTCAGAGTCTCTGTCAAGGAGCATGAAGCTGCCAATTAGTAAAATCCAATGTGTAAAATTCAATAAAATTCAAAATATTTTTTCAATCGTTCTAATACTTCACATTAACAACACCAAAGAGATTTGAAAATTGTTCCGTACAGGACCAAGTTGCACAAGAGCTCCTCGTAGTTGCGCTGCTCGTTTCTGCAAAAACATAATAATCACATTCAACCATCTTGTTGTAATTGTAGAAATACTTTCATGATCATACTCGAGTAGCCATGCAACAAAGGTTTCGCTGTGACCTATTAGATCATGGTTTCTAGTAAATGTGATTGAACATTCCAAGAATATTTAGAAACATTATGGGGAGGTAAGATCAGCAATATGGACATGATGGAGAGACCTCCCCATGATTAAAAGGCTGGCCTCCTACAATCCCCTACTTGTACCTGCTGACTAATTCACAACTTGAATATGTAAAATATCTGACCAATTCACTACTTTCCAACAATGCCCATGAAATGAACGGGAAGGTTTCCTGCGACTGATCGACAATCAAACCTCTTTAATCTGTCAATCTGGATTCCAACTTTTTCATTATGACGTAATTTGAATATATGACTAGTGTGCGGCAATCAATGATAGAGCAATAAGTGTGCTACATTCAATGATAGAAATGCAAGTGCGCAAGATGTTCTAGATTGTCATCTTAGTAGAGGTCGTAAAAATGAGGTTTACGTGTACTGAATTTCCAGCTCCTCATTGCAAATCTCCTTTATCACCAATACCCAAAAATCACTGTAGACTCTAGACTTACCAATAACCGTGTTCAAACTGAAGCTTTGCAAATTGTGTGCTCTCTGAAATCATAGGGAGACCTACCTATGAATCATGGTCAGGATTTGCTTTACAATTGCTATCTAGAAGTTATTGAAACTCTCCATTTTTACTACAGAGATCCTTTCAAACCTTGAACATTCTTGAATCCAACATACTAGGTCCCTTTCTACTTCGAGTCTTTAATGGAGTCTGGCAGGAGACGAGAGTGGGAAACATTGAAATATTCAACGCTCTACAGTGCAACTATAGATGGCATGCTTCTTCGGAGGTACTATAGATGGAATGCTTCTATCCACAGTGGAGGGATCATTGAAGCAAATCTGATCCAAAGAACGTTACATGCCGCATTGACATAAAAGGGTTACTTTAAAAAAATACAGTCAAAATTTGCATCTCGACTGAATCCACGGCACACAATAAATTTCACGTTGAAAATCAGCCACCCGAATTCGCCATACCTTGAAATTAGTGTCCTTCTTCCCCAAAAGCGTATCGCCATATCTCACAGTCGCCCACCACCCGAGCGTCCCCGCAATCTGAATCAACCGTCGCGCCAGCAGAAACGGTCGCCGCGTGAACACGGTCGCAACCTTTTGCGCATTGTACTCGTCCAGCTGGTCCGCTTCCTCCACAGCCGCCTCCGCAATGTACCCCGAGTATTGCGTGAACGTATCCGGCTGGGAAACTGTTTGTTGCCAAGATGAATCCCCTTTGCTTCCCGCTCGGCACACAATTCGAAATCTCGGCTTCCCCAATTCACTCGGGAGCGCGATTCTACGAGAGAGATGGAAGCCCATGAAAGCTGGACGAAGCTGCGAGTATTGGGTCGCAGGCAATGACGCGCGCATGGCTTGAATCGTTGCCATGGCGAGCTCAATGTGTGTGATGAGACCCAATTCTCGGGAATGGTGCGGACTGATCACGAAGCTAATAAGAGAGAATTGGCAGTTTCCATTTCAGGGATGCGCGCATTGAACCCATGGATTGAATTGAAATTGAATTCAATGGGCAATGTGAGGTGCATGGGGGGCGTTGAAGTGATGCTTTGGTATTGCTCCACTCGTCGAGCATGAGGAGTTGTGACGCAGCCTGCGAATTTGTGATGCTCTGCTCTACACAACACAGCACTTGACAAAAAGAGAAAAAGGGAGGAAAGGAAAAAGGCTCTGGCCATGGAGAACGGGACAAGTGTAATGGAGTTGGGGATGGTGGATCAAGAGTCGATGGAGACGGCGTCCCTCTGTAATTGCACCGCCTCGGTGGGACCGAATTGGGCTTCAAACTGTAAAAGCACCCAACCCTGTGCCCCAAACCGATCTTCAAAATATGTATGTAGACATAGGGAGTCCAAAATGTACAGATTGCATACATGAATACAAAATACGGTTTGGGGGTGGACCATGTGTTTGAACAGTTTCACAAATTCATAGCATATTCATATAAACTCAGAAAAATATCATTTTCTTTTGAAAATTCTTGATTTTCAATTGCCAATGTGTTAAAAATAATGTCATGTGTTGATTCCACTTCAAAGTATGCGGAATTGTTTAAAGTGTCGGTTATAAGGTAGGTGGCTCAAAAAGCGACACTTTAAGGGCTGTTAGGATTTTTTGATGTGTTTAAGAGGCACAAAAATATTTACCCTTATTTTTCACTTGAAGAAGAATTGATGTGGAATCTAACACAAGTGGTTTCATATTTTTTGGAGCATTTATGAATTACTTATGAATTTCTAAAGAATTCTGCGATAAGTACCTATTTGTGATCCTAGGCCTTGCAAAACCCACACACTCGTGGTCTGAAAAAAGATATGGTGTGACCAAAAACAAACAGTGAAGCATTGAAAAAGTAATACTTAACCCCAAAGTGACATTCAATTTCTGAGGTTCAAAAATATCATTGCTTTGAAGCTTTATGGATCTAAATGTCTTCAAGTTATACAAATCTCAACCATAAAATCTTGTAGTGTACATGTTGTAGATGACATGTACAAAATTTGAAGTCATTTGGCCACATAGATTGCAAGATCATAATGTTTTAGTATTGAAAATGGATGCTGAAATTTTCCCAAAAACACATTTGGAGGTGAAGTTTGATTTCTAAACCCACTCAAATGAAAAAACTTTACACTACAAAAAGATTCAAAACTAGTATATAAACATATTGGTGGAAAAAAAATTCATTCAATTGAATCATTGTGTCTACAAAACGGCTTTGAAATGTCAAAAATCAGCAAGAAAAATTGCAAAAAACACATCTAAAGCTGAACCTCCTTCTACTAGAATGCTTCTCAGTCACTACTTAATTCTTGGATTAACATGAAATTTTAGCCACAAAAACTATACTAGTATGCGCAACTTTTTCAAAAAGAATGATTGAAAACAAACCTTGTATGAAGAAGAAACAAGCCGCCAAAGTCATTACATGTGATTTGGCTCTTGGGGAGGGCTGCGAGTTCCCAACTCGAAACCCCCTCGAGAACCGCCGATATCCGCTGTTCCCGGCTTGTGCTGACCTGGCCGAGAGACGGCCAGGTCAGATTTTTCGAAAAAAACAAACAAACAAAACAACAACTTAACTTTGTTTCTCAGTTTAACCCCTCACCACCCAAGGCCTAACCATGTCAAAAAACAACTTTCCTTTTCAAGTATTATAAGTATAAATGTGAGTAAGGTATGAAAATCTCAACCGTACAATATTGTAGTGTGCATTTTTTAGATGGTGTAAATCAAATTTGAGGTCATTTGACCGTATAGATTGAAAGATTATAATGTTTTAGTGTTGAAAAAAGATGCTGAAATTGTCCTCAAAACACAATTCGAGGTGAAATTCGATTTCTAAACCTACTCAAATGAAAAAACTTTGAACTAAGAAGTGATTCAAAACCAAAAGAAAAACACTTTGGTGGGAAAAAAAATCATTCAATTGACTCATTGCATTTGCAAAATTGTTTTGAAATGTCAAAAAACAGTGAAAAAAGTAGCAAAAAATCACATCTATTGTTGAACCTACCTCTACTAAAATGCCTCTCAGTCAATCATAACTTCTTGGATTGGTATGAAATTTTTACTACAAGAACTAGACTAGTATGCGCAACTTTTCCAATAAAAATTATTGAAATCGAACCTTGTTTGAGGAAGTTATAAGCCGCCGAAGTTCACTGTAATGCAGAAATGTCTGTATTTTGAACTTCGAATTGCTCCCAAGCATTCGAAACAACTTGGATTGACATGAAAATTTTCCCACATTAATTAGACTTTATGGGGAACAAAACCCAACAAATTTTATTGAAAAATAACATTCGATGAAAAACATACAAGCCCCCGAAGTTGCAGCCATCTCAATGCAGTGTGGTGAACTGAAATTGAATCTGCAAACTTTGAATGGCTAAAAATCCAATACATCTTGGATAGATCTGAAATTTTTACCACAAAAACTAGCCTAGTATGTGAAACTTTTCCAATAAGTTTTATTAAATTTGGACACCGGACGCAAAAGTTATAGCACTTTGAAGTCGACTGCTAGATTGTGTGAGGCCACTTTGGGGCCCCTTGGGCGGTGAGGGGTTAAGAACTTAAAAAAAAATCTGTCAGTGGCGTTCTTTGACTGCCGGGGGAACAGCACCGGGAACGGCCCCGAAATGGCCCTTAAAATCCTGAAATCTCATCTAATGTCACTACACTCCAAAAATGGCAGGATTTTGAACTTCAAATTGCTCCCAAACATTCAAAACAATTTGGATTGACATGAAAACTTTACCACAATAAGTATACTTCAAGGGAAACAAAATCCAACAAATTTCATTGAAAATGAGCAATGGATGAAGGAGATACAAGCCCCCAAATTTGCAGCCCTAAAATGCAGTTTGGTGAACTTAAATTGAAGTTATGAACTTAGATTGGCTTCCAAAAAATCAATACATCTTGGATTGGTCTCAAAATTTTACCATACAAACTAGAAGGAAGAACGCAACTTTTCCAACAAGTCTTATTGAATTCGGACCTTGAATGCAAAATTTACAACACTTTGAACTGGACTTGAAAATCTGTGAGGACACTTTTTGTCCTCTTTGTCACTTTGGGGTTAAGGCTCCTAAATGTGACCTTTACTAAACTGAAGCCCTAAACGGGCCTTAGGAACCAATACACTTTTAAGTCTAATTCAAAGTGCTGTAACTTTTGCATCCGATTTCCAAATTCAATAAAACTTGTTGGAAAATTTGCGCTCTCTATTCTAGTTTGTGTGATAAAATTTTCAGATCAATTCAAGTTTTACTGATTTTTTGGGAGCCAATCGAATTTCACAAGTTCAATTTGAGTTAACCAAAATGCATTTGGTGGCTGCAGCTTTGGGGGCTTCTATCTCCTTCATTCTAAGCTTGTTTTCAATAAAATTTGTTGGGTTATGTTCTCCTTGAAGTCTAATTATTGTGGTAAAATTTTCACATCAATTCAAGTTGTTTTGAATGTTTGAGAGCAATTCGAAGTTCTAAATCCCAACATTCTTCAATCACAGTGAACTTCGGCGGCTTATAACTTCTTCATACAAGGTCCGTTTTCAATATTTTGGAAAAGTTGCGCCTACTAGTCTAGTTTGTGAAACTAAAATTTCATATCAATCCAAGAATTAATGAGTGACTGAGAGTCATTTTAGTAAAAGGATATTGAACCGTAAATGTGTTTCTTGCAAAAATGAAGTGGACACTTGTCTTGTATCCACTCTTAGTTCGAAATCGACCCACCTTGGCTCTTATTACACCATATCTAAAGTATAAACCAACGTCTAACAAACCTTATTAAACTCTCACATCATCCAAAGTCCATTCCACAACCGCTTAGTGTCCATTTCAGAGCCTCTTGTAGAGATGGTTCCAAGAAGTGGGTCGCAATTCAAGCCACCTACCTTAGATGCTTCTACCTTAGAATATTGCCACCCAATAAGTCAAATCAACATTTCACAATTTGAGATCTATATTTGGTGAGACCTTTGCTTCTTGTCTCCCACACTTACACTCCAAATGTACTCTATAAATAATGAATTGACCAATTACAAGAGGTATGGAAAAAAAAGGCAAATCAAAGAGGCAAGTGAAAATAAGTCTAGTCACATTTTATACAATTGGCAAAGCCTCTACTTGTATTAAGATGGAGGTGTTCTTAATTGGCTAGCTAAATTGTGTAGCTAGTGCAACAATATTGCCTAAAATTTAATAATTCATAACATTGGTATATTGATTTCAAATGATACTTTGTTAAGTACTTTCTACTGGTAAATGATCTAAATACCTACTTACAAAAATTTGGCATGTGCCCTCCAACTTTGAACTCTCTAGAGATTATATTCTTGTCAATAAACAACATTTTTTTTAACATAAAAGTTGATAAAGTAAACCAAGTTTACATACCAATAGTTTTCTATACATAATCTTGTAAAATCATGAAATTCAACTGAAAAATTTCTCCCAAAATAGAGGTCATTTCTTTGAAATTGAAATTTGGTATGTTAGTTTAATTGTGATTGCATAATTTAATTGTTCATGACAAAAATGCCAATTATTCTTTAGATTATGCAATTTTTTGGAATAATACAATGAACAATGTGTGTCTATATTGGACCCTACTACACACTATAGACTAAATTGGACGAGTAGAAAAAGCCTACTTGATCAACATGAAAAGATATAAGAAGCCAATGAAGAAGAAGATTATCATTGATGTGTCAGTTGTGCTTCAGATCATGTCTAAGGGCTCAAAGTGGCCCATGGCTATCTTTGGCAAGCTCAAGATTGACAAATTACAACTTGAGAAGAGCAATAATATCACTTTCTCATTGAGATGATTTTTTTAATGTGATTTGATCTTTGACTTCTCCATAACATTGTATACTAGGGAGCATGGATCTCCAAAACACTCTTGAAGACCCAAGAGTACATGAAGATGTCCATTTGTGTAATCCAAAGAAGTTAGGCCACCTCGTTTTTTGAAAGAAAATGCTTTCTAAGATCCTTAGACTCACTTAAATTTAATGAGGGACCCTCCTACAAGTGATGAATGATGTTACATAGAGCTTATTGCATTGTTTTTTTGTTATGAAATCATATTTTATTATACAATATTATACAAATCGTAAGGAAGAGGATTCCTTTATTTGTGATTGGTTTTTTGAAATTTCACTTGCATTGAAGTATGTTGCCTTAGGAGTAGCCCAAGGAAGATGGAAGGATTTCTAATGTTCCTGCAAGAATTGGTATAATACTACAATTAGAATTAGAGGTTGTAAGAGCATCTTAGTGAACAATTGCAATCTTCTTAGTGATTGTTATTTGTTAACTAATTGTAAATTTTGCATTTTGATTATCTCTTAGAAATCATCCTTTTCCATTATCGTGTGAATCATGGGCTTTAGAAACAGCAAAAGCGCTCATTGAAAGTCAAATTACTATAGAAGACCTTCCCTTTTCACAACAAAATTCCAAAGATGAATAGTTGCACTTCTGTCCTACTACAAGAATTCCCTGTCATCCATCGAACGCCAAACATCCTCCTCGATGTTTAAGGGTTAAAAACCATTCCGTGAGTCTTCCACAATGAAAACACGATGAGATGGGATGTGACTATAGCCAGAGGATTTTTTGGATGTGATATGTAAGTTTCTATGATTTTTCAAAGTGTTGTCTCCCTAGACCACTTGAAACTATTACATGAAAGTGAAGGCACCCAAAAGCGTCCATATTCCTATTCTTGTACCCTAGATTGCCATTAAATGTATCCCTAGACTTCAGTTAATGTGTCCTTCAAATGCTTACCTCTTATTCGTTGATGCATTTGAAGGACGCATGATTTAACTCTGATACCCTAACTATTGATTTTTGCAGATTTCGACCTATGTGATAATTTCAGTGGTCTAGGGAGCCAACACTTTGAAAAATCATAGAAATTACATACCACAAATCTGAAAAATCTATTTTTTTTTAATATTCATGATTTTCACTTGCTAATACTACAAAAATATCATTTTTAGGAAAAGGTGCCTTCAACTATGCTGAATTGCTTATATTGATGGTTTTGGGTGCCTCCACCTTAAGTGGACCCTAAATCAAAATCTGAAAAAATCAATAGTCAACAAATCAAAGTTAAATATGTGTCCTTCAAATGCATCAGTAAATCAGGTAAGCATTTGAAAGACACATTAACCCCTAATCGTCTGGATTCATCTCCAGAATTAATGATTTGAGAGAAAACCATTATAAACTACAATTTGAAAGAATATTTTGGAATTGGTATACAAATGAAAGCTGTAGATTTTGATTTTTAAATTCTATCCGTACGGTTAGATCTACTAATGCTATCACCAATCTTTTTCTATAAATTTTGAAAAGAAAATTTCAGAATTCCTTCTAAATTCAATTACAAGTAAAATATTATTATTTTTTGAGTAAAACTTGTTGGAATGGATCTAAAATAAGGTTCTCTTCGTATGGTGTTTTTTTGAAATTTTTGTGACCTTTACATCTTAGACCTCATTTTTGCACATCTAGTTTTGAACTAAAAGTCAATGCAAATGGACCACTTGACATACTTCCACATTTGTAATTTTAGAAATGTATATATATTCTAGTAACACCAAATCCAACCGATGGATAGGACAACAACTTCATAAAGTACCACCAAAATTAGGATGACTTTCATCCAAGCAGGAATGAGACAGAAACAAGGATCTGAATCTGTTCATCGTCAAAAAATGGACGTCGGAGGGCTCCAAGGTTAACTAAAGTCTAGGGACACATTTAGTGGCAGTCTAGTACAAGAATAGGACCAGGGAGTCCAAGAATAGGACCAGGGACGCTTTTGGGTGCCTTCACCTTAGAGGAAGGATCTCTTCCAAATTGTCAAACTCCAATATCCAAAAGTAGCACCACCCAAACCAGCACACACTTGTAGAAAACGATCTGTACAGATGAAACTGAGCATTCAGAAAAATTGCTTTTGAAGCAGTGTACCAAAGTCAAAAGGGGTCGGCTTTAGTGTCCGATGAAGAAAGCATCGGCATTGTGGTCCGTGCAGTAGAGGCAAGGGTGCTGTTTGAATCCTTGGGATTGCAGGGTTTTGCGCACTTGCAGAATGAGGTCCCGGTTGGACAGAGGCGCCTTGCTTTGGCTCAACACCGTTTGGATGGCGTTGCTGAAGGCGCCGTAAGACTCCCCGTGCGCCGGCTTCGCATCCGCCGAAGTCTCGTTCGACTGACACCCGCTCAGCAAGATGCCCACGTCGGTGGACTTCTCGCCCCGCCCTGGACGAGGACGGTACTTGCCTTGCACATTCTCCGCTGCCGCCATGTAATGCGAGGCTTCCTGGGAACTTTGGCCCTCCAGCTTCGCCGACAGCAACTGCGTGGCCAGGGACGACACGGCGCCCAGGATGCCCTGTTGACCGTGGGCCCTTTTCTGATGATGGCAGCAAAATCAAAACCATCAACCATCAATCATCAATCACCAAAACCTCCATCAATCATGCGGAACCTCCAAAAAGTACGTGAAATCCATCTCACCACAACAAGTGAACACCTCAATCATAGATATAATCCAGTCCTAGCTAGTCTTAACGGTTTCGGCACATTTTGATATCCACAAACCTATAACAGGGTTTCTAGATTAATTGGACTGCTACACAAATTTCCAGACATCATAAAGAGAATCTTCATCATATTACCGATACAGAATTATAAACCACTACAACGAGGTAGCCTTCAAGAAGAGGAGTTGTGTTATAAGCCATAACCACGGCCCTCTTTCCGGTTTCTATCACGACACTCACTTTCGTTGCTTCATAATGGATCAAACGTGATCGTGGCGTTCTCATATAGGTTATACTAGGCAACTCAAATCTGGCGCCCGCTTTTAGAAAAAGCACATCCTTTGTTATAGCACGGCTCAACATGTACTGTTTTCCGCAATTGGGCTCCAAAATCAAGTTACCTAGTACATAATTCATGAGAGGCGTCAAACATACGGAGGCTTACCTGTGTATCTTGGAAAGTCTTCCGTTTGGATAACGAAAAAATTCTCTTTCTGACGTTGTCTAAAAGTTCAAGGAACAGTTCAATTTTACTGAGAACACTGTTTCATGATCTGTTCAGTCACTCAAGAGTGACAACCACGCCACTTGAACAGTGAGAAATTATTTACCTGAAGTTGATCAAGGGCCAGCTTCGCAAACAACTTGACGGTGGGACTGGCATCTTTCCCAAACATATCAAACAAAGTCGTGCGGATGTTCCCCACTTCCACTCGGTGGCCGACACGCTCGCTGAGCATCTGGGTCAACATTCCAATCGGAATCTCCTTCGACTTCATCGCCGAGGAGGACGAGTAATGCACATGATCAGCGCCATGGCCACCCCGCTCATAGTTCGTGCCATACTCTTCCTCTCCCCCGTGCTGCGGATCTCCATACTCACGTCGCCTCCCATGCCGCTCAAAAGTTTCCACTTCCTCGCCGTCTCTATCGAAATGACTGATTCGTTCTTCGAATCTCGTTTCGGTGCTAGTTTGGATATCCCTGGTGCGCGCACCACGCCTGTTGTAGGCTTCAAAGCCCTGTTGCATCAGCCCTAAGAGATCACTAACGCCACTTCCACTACCACTACCACTACCACAGTGGGAACCGCCAGAATGAAGAGAAAGAGATGGGGTGTTCCCGATTTGCTCTTTGGCGGCATCGATCAGTCCTCCACTATGACAGGAATCGGAGATGAACGTGAATGTGGCTCCTGGCGGTATCTTGTTCACCAATTCTCTGAAATCGTCATCTGAAAAGCCCCCAAAAGAATAGATTAGACAGGATATGAGAGATTCTGGAGCTCGAATATTCCTTCAATAGCACATGTTCATATGAATAATGGTGCCAAGTTGTGAATAAGACATTCACAATCTGTGCCAATTAACCATTGTAGAAGTGTCTAGAAAATTGGAGAATTACAAAGCGTCACTGTTGACAAGAACAAAGACAGTTTAAAATAAAATAGTGTTAGAAAGGAGTAGTGGCATTGTTGAGAAGGATAATAACACTATTCATGAAAAGAATGGGAGCTTCTTGTTGTGGAGACCAAATTTCGTCTCTAATGATTATTTTCCTCAAAAATATTCCACATCAATGCAATTCAATCTATAACCCTCGGTATCCAGACATGGAACCCTAATTTCTTGAAGGAGGGATCAATCGGTGACCTGTGAGCAGATTCATATCAGTGGGCACAATAGCTTCCTCGGCTCCGGTTTCATCAACAACACCTCCCTCGGATGGGACCTGCAGGAACAGATCGATCAGTTACAATCAACCCTAACCATTTGTTAGAAAACGGCGATCTAGCATTTTAGGGTTTAAAAGACAGCGTTTAGCTGCAATACACCCTCACCTGAGTGCCATGGCCACTGTAATGGAACACCAGCACATCCCCAGGTTGTACACCTCGGATCAGCTTGGCAAGGTACGAGCGAATGTTGGCGCCGGTGGGCTGCACCCCCTTTGGATTGGTGTCCAGAAGCACGAGAATGTCGGACTCCGCAAACCCGAACCGAGTGACGAGGGTCTTGTACATGCGCTTCACGTCGTTCGCACAGCCATGAAGCTCCACTTTCGTACCAGGGTAGTTGCACCCCACCAGCAAAGCTCTCTTCGTCATGCTTCTGCACAATCTGAAAGAGCTCAAAACGAGCCCGAAACGAGTCCAAGTTACATGAAGTCCTCAACTCATTTAACCGAAATCTAGACCAATGCAGTTCGCAATCATTGCCAAAGGCTTATCCCTCTAAATCCTGCAAGTATTGCAGAAGATTTATCATATCTAAACCTACAAATCCTAAAATCATCCACATCGCAAAAGAGTATCACACGAATGCATGAGATTGCAAACCCCAACTAGATTCTCAACAAGAAGCATTACTTGCAACAATTCGAAACTGCAGAAATGCGATTGCTCTGCGAACAGCTTCGGACACAATCGAACTCAATATACGTGCTTCCGATCCACCACTCCCAGAACTTTAAACTCCGAGTACGCTTCCGCCCATGGCACAATGCACCTGAAATGTGGTGCAAGGATGATCCATCCGGGTGGTGATAGCTAGCAAGCGTCTTCCTTAGAAGGCGAGTTTTGTACGGTGTAAGCAACTCCTTTGGTGCTTGTGAAAGTCAGATTCACCTCGCTAAGTTCTTCATAACCTTTTGATTTTTGAGAATGGACGGAGTCTTCCGCCCATGCTCAAAATTGCACGCACTTACGCAGAAGCACCAAGGAGTCAACGTCACAACATCAGTCAAAAGAACGGACCCGGCATGGCATGTGTAATAATAGAAGTCAATAGCTAGCACGAACTTCATGCGGATTGACTACGTCTGGCCTTGAGTGACCATTGGCTTCTGTGCAGAACTCATTTGGTTGGACACACCTTTGAACATTTTGCAGACCATTTGGCGAGATTTAGTGGGTTTCGCGCATCTTCGATGAGGCGAGATTAAATGTGCATCATCTAATCTGTTAAGTTTTGTAGGCCAATCGCCCATCATTCACAAAGAGCGATGTGGGTCTAAACCCCCAAGAGTGAAATGGAAGATAATCGGGAGAAGAACTTACGAAAGAATCCTGATTTAGCAGTTCTAGAGTCAGCCCCTGGTGAGGCGCAACTACCCTGGAACAAACGACCCTGGTAGTTGCACCCCACCAGCACTGAGTGCACTCCAGATTCAGTCGCTGATATCTAGCAGGGTGACAAGAACACTAGGCACTGAACAGGTTGGTACAGGTTAGGATAATACAGGGATTGAACTTTAAACCTGTATTCTAACCACAGTGAGTAGCAAAGGGATCAACTAGCAATGAAAGCAAAAGGTGAACAGAAGATTCCAACTGCAAGTTCAAGCGAAAGGGACAGAACTCCGACTGAATGAAAGGGTCTCATATTGACTTAGACGTAGTTCTTCACATTGAAGTGCTCATAATACAACATCGATGCTTTTGAAGACCGTTCTTGTATCAAGTACAACTTATCCATTCCACTCTTGTGCAGTTGAATTGGCTGGTGTCCACAACGACCACGGAACTGGGCGGTGGAACTTGGATAAATAAAGCCTTGCTTACAACGCATGTTGTATCTGATCCTACCGCGTCTCCCCTATATAACTTAACAAAAGCCTAAGAGATAAAATAGAAAACATGAGAGCTATCTCTTGATCCCAATGAACGTTGCAAAATCATGCAAAACCTCAAAATCAAAGTTTGATCACAGCGTGATCAGACGGCTTCCAACTTTGAAGAAGACATGGAAGTGACTAGCAATTAGCAAAATTCTCTGAAGCAAATCTACACTCGCAGCAATTGTCCTCCATGCCCACGGAACAACAGGGGATACGTGCAACAAACTCCTGTACTCCAGCACTGCAAAACCAATATGAATGTCACTAATATGGAATTACATGCTGCCTGTTTGACCATTACGTTGTGCTCACTTAAAAGAGGCTCAAATGAAGACTGAAAAGCAAAATTACAGTTTTGGTGCAAGCACGCTAAGACAACTGAAGTGCAAGTGCAGTACAAATGATTTTCCTCGTCAAACAACAGCGCACTGCAGGTGTCGGGCATCCACCAAAACAGATCACAGGTCTCGAGGATTGCTACTTACCACAGACAAAAGTGCACCCTGCTTCAAGTTGTTGTGGAAAGCCAATGAAACAGGTTTTGAATCAACATCAGGCCCGCGAATAAAGCCCCTATGTGTCCCACCATATCGTACCAAGTCCATTCATTAATCGAAGGATTCGAATTCAAACCAATCAAAGCAAGAAGCAGTACGAAAAGTAAGCGAACAAGGGCCCTATATTCAGTTCTAGGGTGCTTGAAAGTCGCAAGTAAGGCAAGCATACTCTTAGAAGCGCTAATCAAACACAATAACGACAAGAGAGTACTTACAACAATGATGTCGACACAATAGGTGTCTGCCGGGTGTCGAAAACGGCCACTAGTCCAGAATGGATAGGATCTACAGCACCGTTGTAGGTAACGGCAAGTCTCTCCCCAGTGCCATCCCAGGCCATCCTTTCTAAGGCACCATGTCTGCAACAGCATCCAAGGAGTTTCAAATTCAATTCCTCAAGAAAGAAAAGTTTGAACCCCGAGTTATTCCCCTCATTAGAACAATGTCATGTGCATAGTAGTGGCAAATTCTATATAAGATACACTTTTACAATCAATAGTACTTAACAATAGCAGCATTGTTTAAGTGAGAAGGGATCACTATTGAGAATAATGTTGTAACTGTTGAGTGGAAGTGACATTCTTAAGATTAGTAATTGAAAAGAATAGTGCCATTACACCATGAACAATAAAAATGTCTTGTTGGGGAGGCTACTTCAAACACATTTCTCCCAAATATCAGAAAAACAACTTTGATGAACTCTTGCAAAACAGAAAGCTGAATATTAAGAAGGTTTGAATGCACACCTCCCAGTAATGGCCTCGATGTCTGGCAAATCTAATGGAAGCAGATGTACGTCTGAACAGGAAACAGCACAATTTAGCAACCGCATCAACACCACCACCAGCAAATTCACTGATGAAGTCCATCAAAGCAGGTCATGGAGTGAGTTCACAGGGGTGAAGAAACTTACCCAACGAGGGAGGTTTTCCGGCAAAATAAAGAGCAGCCAAAGAGGTTGCTTGATCAAAAGCTGCCAGTAGAACCTTCCCATCTGGACTCCACATTGCACTCTGCCAACGTTACGTGTATCAGACTTATGGTGTAACTAGACAAGCATTATTTCAAGTGCTAGACAAATCGTTGATAACACTCTTATGCCTTACCACGACAGATCCACCCGCAGATGTCCAAGGTACAGAGGTCCACGTGCTCGTCTCCCAGAGATGGAATGCGCCATTGCTGCCATCCAAACAATATTAGCGTATGTCGTATCTCCAGTCACAACGCCTAGATTTCGAGATCAATAAACAGTATTAACTGTGATCGATCAAGAGTACTAGATGGTGTAACGAGCATCACCTTCGATAGGTACACCGTAACATAATAAAAAAGCAGACATATGTTACCTCCATTTCCAAGCGGGATGAATATGCAGCTCCCTTCACTTTTGAGAAAGACATGTGAGCAACCATGGATGGATGGACGACTCATGACCAGCAACAACTTGACCAAAACCGGTCCTATCTAGCAGATCGTACTGGAAAAGCAAGACTTACTGCTTGGCTGACACGAAATAATCTCCGGTGGGCGACCACTTCAGCAAGGAGATATCGCCAAGACCACGCTGCAATGGCGTTCCCGTACCTAAACCCACCAAACAAACGTAATAAAATCACACAAGGTGAGTGATGAGGAAAATATTCAGAACATAGAACTGGAATTCGTCAATTCAAAAGAAGCTCTCAATACACTAGCCCCCAAGTGTCCAACAAAAGATAGAGATTCCAGTGTGGAATTTAAGTCCTACAGATGTAGAAGCAACCATTAATGGCCATTGTGGCACTTAGAGGTTACGGCTTGCTATCTCCAAAAGGTGTCTCCCAGACACATACAAACTAAAAACAAAAAACGGTCCACAAATGGTCCACAGTCAACATTGTATAATCTGAGGACAAGACCAACAACCTTGAGCCACGTCCCAGATGGTGAAGGATGCGTCATGTTTCGAAGCTGATGCTAACATTGTACGATTGGTCAAGGTGGTAACGCGTTTCCACAAAATCAACGGTAATTCCCACTACTGAATCCTTTCACATGACCAGACTGTCGATAAATATATTTGCAGATGTCAGGTCGAAGACATAGAATTATAGAAAGAAATATGGCACGAAACTAAAAAGGATATCTGCCACAAGGGCTCCATGACAAGGCTGTTACAGGCGCATTATTCCCGGTTCGAAGAAAATCCACAAGCGCCCACCGAGCCCCAGTGCCTCGGTTTGGTGTGCCGAGGATGGAGACAACCCCAGCCCGAACAGGCGCCATGTTCCCCGGGTAATTGGCACTCCATATTGCAATACCTCCCCTACACAAAAAAATACATCAATCTTCAAAAGGTCGACAGGTACAGAACCTATACTGCCCAATAATCTGAATTTAGGTTCATGAAGACGTCACCTATACAACGTCTTGAGGAAGAAAGCACCACCTTATGTATCAAAACAGAACAGAACGAGTAGAAGGCTTGCCAACACCCTAAGCGTCAGAATCTATAGAATCGTGGATTCTGCCTCCTTCAAAGATTACATAAATATTAGGAGTCATGGTTTTGCGCCCTCTATTCCCCATCTTGTGTAGTGGAAACCCAGTTCATCGAGGATTGGAGACGAAGTCGTTTGCATGGTAATACACTAGACCTTGCCACACAATCCTCCAATTTTTGAGCCAAGAGAATAGCGATGAAGCTTAGAATTCAATGAGCACTGAAATCTACTATGACTCCCCCTATCGTGAGCTTCCTTCCACATGAAGAAGAGCATGAGCTCAAGTTAACAATACTCCACCAACGGTGTTAACTATGATCTGACCAGTTGTTCCATGATTACTAGAACTCACATATGTTAATGCAATGTTGATATTTTCACACGATCCTCCGTCAACAATGATGAGGGTGCAGAGTGGACACAGCACAAAGAATATCATGAATGGTTGAAGTCAAAGACTTCTAGAGGATAGTTAAAAACCTGCAGGCGACAGAAATTGTGGAACCATTCGGCCTCCATTCCACGCACTCTACGCCTTTGTGAGAATCATTCGCCAGTACAGCTGGGTCCCTTGGATCTGCCATTAGCATCACAAATTCAACATCAACTTAGACAGGAATTTCCGGACAGATTACTGAGTACCCTGAACTTTTTTAGAATATGGAAAAAAAATTAAAAATTACTTCCTCTGTCTACAGTTCAGCGTCACCAAAATATTGCATTGTCAAGAATAATATGCCAATGAAAGTGTTTAGGGGAGAATCATCAAGATTTGCACAATCAAGCATGGGGCCCAACCTGCATCTTCAAAATCGTGAACAAGGACTTGATCCTGGCCTCCAATGAACGCAACCCAGTGCCGGTGCTTATGCCAGCTAATTCCTTGGAAAGAATATGTTTTCTGGATGCCATTACTCTGAAACAAATATATAATGGCTGCAGTTTTAGCGATGACTCCTGATGTAATGCCTACAAAGCATCGAATTTATGGCACTTCTTCGTAGAGGTACCTAATTGTGACACAGACCTAAATGCGACATACTAAAATCTTGCAAAATGAGTACATATTAAATTTGAGAATATACCTCACCTTACCATCTTGTGTAGGCTTTAGGTCACCTACCAGAAAACTCTGGATACGTATAACTTTGGCATGTAGTATCCAAATAACACATTCTTCAGTGCGTTGGAATTACTTTGATTTGCTAACAAGAATTACAAAAATCTGACTATTTTAATAACTAAGACCAGAGCTTAAAGTGTCGCTGTTAGGTGAGGTTACCACAATTGAGAAGGAAATAAACTTCAGGAACAAAGCATGGCAGATACTCACATTTTGCGAAAGCAGGTTCTGGAAGGCTGTAAAGACAAGCGTCTTCACGTTTTCTATATGCCTGCCGAGGAAACCACCAGAATCGCCATCACTTGTACTCAAGTGATCTGCGTCTCCAAGTAATGCTCCTGTTGCATCTTCCTCCGTTCCTTGGCTACTGCGCACACCGACATCCCGAGGCTGATACGCAATACTGGGATAGACGCGGCCCTAATTCCCACCATGCCACACATTCAGGGTGATGACTTGAATTGAAACGCGTAATGGCAACTGAATTGCACATATGATATCTTCACCATAAAATAAAATATCACAAAAAATAAGAACAAGAGATGGTAAATTAGCATTCCGCAGGACAAAATATCTGCAATGCCAGAGCCTAAACCCTAAACCCTCAGATCAAAATCACGTTGCTGAAGTTGGCTCTGCGGTACATGCCAAGATTTTGCTATACGATTCTTGCGCGCTTTTATCAATGTCATCTTTCGTCGTCACTGCATTCACAATCAGAACATCAGAACGCAATACAACCACACAATTTCATCCCCAAAATCGCAAAACCCAATGCAGGACGACGTGGAAATTGACACCAAAATATACATGAGTATCGAGTGTGTACAGAAATCGCGGTTGATCTCGCAGACGGTGCACTCGCCAATTGCTGGCACGCCCGGCATTTCAAATTACAGGAAATCCACCCGAACGTCTGCGACAACAACCAACAACCAACAACTGATTCAAAACTCTCTAAACGAAAAGAAGCTTTTTTGGAAGGCTTGAAACCAACCAACGGTCGGTCGCCTAACCCTAGGGTTAAACCCCGCAACCGACCAGCGGTCGGTACGATCATCCCTAGTTTGCTGTCCTCCTGCTCTCAATATGAACACATGACAAGCCCGCTCCGCTCAACGAATGTCCAGATCATGCACACATGACAACCATGCTGCAGTACTTTAGATTAGTGTAGGCTCTTTGCAAATTTGTTTAGCAAGTTTGAATGCCAGGTAGATGATACACTGGTTATCTTCGGATATCTGGCCAATTCTGAGCCCGTTCTGATTCACAGAGTGCGTGCAGTGCTTCGTTGTTAGCGTAAACGTGAGGTTTCGGAGGTGCATTTGATGAGACGGCGCTCGTGAAGCCAGCGCGAGTTGGCAATTGGGGTCAACAGGCGCGATGGCGACCTCTCTGAAGCGGCCGTCCGAGGAGGCGGTGGAGGGCGATGACGGCGGTCTCGTCAAATTGGTCCACCGTCGCCTCGGCGATGTGGAGAAGCTCGTGACCCATGTGAAGAATCTAGAAGACGAGGTGTGTCGCTCATCACTCCAGGAAGAATTTTGTGGAATTGAGCTGTTGTACCACGAGAATTGAATGTTCTTCTTTCTTGTACTCTGTGTCTTTTGCTTGATCAGATTAGGTCAGACATCTTGCTTTTTGCTGGATTCAGGATCTATGTGTCCATAGGATCATGAAATAGATAAAGTGAAGGATACTACTTGCGTCACTGTAAGCGTTGTGACATATGTTGGAGTTTGATTTTCGGGAGATCATTACAAAACTATGGAAAGATAACTTTGGGTACCAGAGCCAAATCTTTTTATCATTATGTATGAATTTCTTATTCAAAATCAATGTGGGAGGTTGTAGAGCACTAAACGTGGCATAAAACAACCTCATTTCCATTCAAAGAGCAATCGCCATAGTCATTTAGCAAGTCTTTCTAACAGCACTTGCTGAGAAGTCCAACCGATAGATGAGTTGCTGTTGGTATCAGGGAGCAATCGATAGGAGATGGGATCAGATTCCTAAAGCTTTAGTATCCTCTATGTTATCATTCAATCATGTCCAGCAAAGGATTAAAGATGTTGATTCCACGTGTGCACTTGAGCAGAGTGTTTAAGTTCTGAATAGGGCGAATTGAACGAATGTTTGAATGGCAGCTAGCAGAGGCACGCGGCCAGCTTGACGAAGCAGTGACTTTACTGGATCTCGTAAGGGCAGGGAAGCTTGGTGCTAAGAATCGGAACCCAGCATCCAGACGTGAAAGCGCTATTTTAAACGGAAGAAATGGTCAATTTAGTGGAGAGGATCACCCTGCATCACATTCCCCTGTTAAGAAACTAGTTGCACCAGCAGCCAGTCCATCTGTACGCTCTAATAAAACTGCTTTGGCAGCTCGCACTAAGTCCCCTGCTAAGTCTCCTGCTGAGGACCGGGGACAGGAGAAATCCAGCAAGAGATCTTCAGGTGCGTGTTTGATCTGGGGCCCCACAACTTGTTGAATTTATGTGAATTGGAATATCACAAAGGTCTAACAGTTCAATGGAAATGCTACACCAGAAGCTTTTCATCAATAAATTGGTTGTTCAAGACTTTCGTTGGAATAAAGCAGAAGATACTATTTGCGTTACTTTAAGCATTTTAACATGCGTAGGAGTGATTTGGGGGAGATCACTATGTAGCAGCGGAGGGATCACCTTATTTACAAGAGCCAAATCTGTTGAGATCTAGTTTTCGTCTCTTTTTATGAATTTCTTATGCAATATTAAACTGGGAGGTCGTAGACCACCACAACTGACCGTAGCCCCAGCCCCGCGTCCATTCAAAATTCAGTGACTTCAGACATTTAGCCAAGTCATGCTTACACGACTTGCTAATAAATCAAACCAAATGTATGAATAGATGAGCTGGTGTTTCTAACAGGGCTCAGGGTAGGAGACGGGATCAGGGCCCTAACGGTTTTAGTACCCTGTCCCTTACTTTCTCGTAGGTCAGTCAATTCGTTTTAGAATGGATCTGACATGATCTCCATTGGCTAAAACATGGTATAATTGTTTAAAGCAGGTGCGGGTATGGAGGGCAAGTCAAAAAAATCTAAAGGTTCTGGGCAGCGGGAACATGTGGACTTGATCTCCTCGATAAGGAGTCAAAGTAAACCGAAAAAGTTGGATGTGGCAATGCCAAGCTATATTCCTCTTCAACACAAACGCAAGCCTCGGAGTCTTGTGCTGAGCCCTGCCATTGACCACCTTTGCGCTACAAGGTGATCATTTTTCGATGTTGATATCTGCCAACAAACTTTATCTGGCCATCGCTGTGACAGTGAAGTTTTTCTGTTGCTTTTCTGTCTATCCTGAATGCTTTGGATTCTGTTTCTATTTGCTTGCTTGAGGCAAAGTATTGGTTGTGAAGTTATCCATAACTGATTCGGACTTTATGATACAGTGCATTGGATGGCGTTGTAAATTTCTGGCAAATAACTCGAGAAAAAGGGTAAAACTTCTCCTGGACTTCATAAATCCTTCCGAGGACGCTTATTTTCGCGATGTGAAGGGTTTCTTCAATGCATTATGAACTGTGTTATAGAATTAGTTCTAAGAGAACGAAATTATGTTTTTCGGCTGTCATAAGGTGCCTGATACTTTTGTGGACAATTGATCAGGTTTGGCGTGAACTTAAGTCATACTGTAGATTGTATCTCTCCGGTTCAGAGGAGGTGGCCTGAAGACTTGGCTTGGCATCCTCTTGGCGAGAAGCTGTTTGCCGTGTACACTGCTGATGGGGGACCTCAGATTGCCATCATTAACACTTCTAAAAAAGTAAGCACAATGATACGAGTGTTAGTATTCAAACTCTTGGTATAGTATGTCTAATGAAATTTTTAGTGCTTGAATGTTCTTGTAGACTTACCGGCGTGCCATTTTTTCTGTGCAGAAACCCGACGTTAAGTTTTTAGACTACAAACCTCATGAAAAGGGGATTATTAATGCTATTCAGTTTCTGCCCTGGAGCAACGGTTCACAATTTGTTACAGGGGGGTGCGATCATGGCGTTGTGCTCTGGACAGAGAAGGAGAAAGGCTGGCAACCCCATATTCTTCATAGAACACTTCATTCATCTTCAGTCACAGGTGTAGGGGGTATCCTGAGCAAGAATTACATCATATCTTCAGGTTCGTAATATGATATTATAGCATATGGATGCTTTTGCATTTTAATCTGTAGTTGTAACATATGGGGCTATTATATGGACAAGGTACAGTTGCCCAGTTATATCGTTCAATGATGTCTGATCAAGAAGCGTCAGTGTCTGTACGTCAAATATATCTCGCATCATGTGATGGTATAAACGAGTTCGTAAACATCGATTGGCAGGTATGGATAAGCGAGTTTTTGCAGTAGATCCGTCTCACGGTAGGTCAACATTTCATCATCAATTGGAAAGCAAAGCCTTGGGTGTGGCTCCAAACCCTGCCGACAACAACTTAGTCATGGTTCAGACTGGGTCAGTCTTCTTTGAACCTGGAAACTTCAATCTGTGTGTGCAATGTAACCTTCACCTGTGTTCTTCGCAAGTATTTAATTTTACCGGCCACCATTAAAGATGCAAAGTGTTACAGGGTTCTTCAAATAATAGTGTGCACGTAGTATCTGGAGGATACTTAAGCCGTTATGGACCTGATCCCATCTCCTTTACGGCCCCCTGTTTCCATCATGAACTCATGTGTTCATGCACTTGATTGGCCGTCTATTAGCATGTTGGGTGTAAGCATGGCTTGGCTAAATGTCTATGGACGTTGCTCTTTGAACGGAAATGGGATTGTCTACTGTCACTTATTGCCTACAACCTTCCAGTTTGAAATTGCATATGAAATTGGTACATATATTTATTATCTCAAGAGAGTTTGGCTGTACCCAGAGTGATCTCTCCACAGCTCTTTACTGAGCTCCCAAAAATCACACTCCTTCATATGTTAAAATGCTTGGAGGGACGCTAATAGTATCTTCTACCTTACAATAGAATAGGAGGAGTCCACGAGTTTATATTGCCTAAATTTTCTCACTGCGGGACCTTTTTTGCTTTTGACAGGACACCTGGACAGCAATTACGTCTGTTTGACATACGGGTGCAAGGGACGGAGCTTCACTGCTTTGGGTGGAAACAACAAGCTGGCGATTCGCAGTCTGGGTACATCAGCCAATCCTGGTCTCCAGATGGCTTGTACTGTGCCTCGGGGTCCACAGACCCTAAAATACATGTTTTTGACATTAGGTACAACAGCAGGGAGCCTTTGCAGACTTTAAATGCTCATCAGAAGAGGGTCTTCAAGGCTGCATGGCACCCAAATCTGCCGTTGCTGTTGTCGATATCGTCAGACCTCTTCATTGGAATGCACAAAATATTTTCATGAGAGGTACTTCATTCTTTTTGGAAAAGCTGATCTAAACTTCACAAAGTTTTGGTGATTGAAATGTCTGGGAGTGAGTCCTTGAAGCTTCTAGGCGTTGTTAGAAGTGGCGAAGAAGGTGGAGCACAATTTGCTAGATTCATTCCGTATGCACTTAGAAGGGAGTGCACCAGGGCTTCTGTTTTTTTTCATTTTTTATGAATTGCCAAAGTGGCGATATAAAATGTTTTAGTGGTGATCCAGATTTCAACCTTTTTACATATTGGATAGAAAATATCACATTAGCACCTATCATCCACAATCTGGAGATTTCATCCAAGATTTTTTTATTTTTTTATTTGAAGTTTCTAGCATATAACTTCACGATTTGTCGCCATTTCTTTTTAGCTAAATTAATTTTTTTTCTGGTACAATCTGGCACTATTTCGCCCCCAAAAAATGCTCTGGAGTGCAGAGGTTGGGCTTACAGGCACATTGTGATATATAGTTCAAATATTTTCAGGATCTCGTTTCACGTCTATGGCCATGATTGGAACTGAAAATCGATTTCAGTAATTCCCTGACTTGACTTCGTTTTGAATAATTTTGTACTATGACCCTGTCTTGATAGACGTCTTAAATAATTCCCAAGAGTTCGAGGAAACTTTTGGATATGAGTCTCAAAATCCAATGAAATAGATGAGGTATCCTGCAGTATTATATAGTTTAACCCCAAAGTGACATTCAATTTCTGGGGTTCAAAAACACCATTACTTTTGAAGCTTTATGGATCTAAATGTCTTCAAGTTATACAAATCTCAACCATACAATACTGTAGTGTACATGTTGTAGAGGACATGTAGAAAATTTGAAGTCATTTGGCCACATAGATTGCAAGATCATAATGTTTTAATGTTGAAAATGGATGCTGAAATTTTCCCCAAAACACATTTGGAGGTGAAATTTGATTTCTAAACCTACTCAAATGTAAAAATTTTACACTACAAAATGATTCAAAAGTAGTATACAAACACATTAGTGAAAAAAAATTCCATTCAATTGACTCATTGTGTCTACAAAACGGCTTTGAAATGTCAAAAATCAACAAGAAAAATTGCAAAAAACACATCTAAAGGTGAACCTCCTTCTACTAGAATGCTTCTCAGTCACTCAATAGTTTTTGGATTAACATGAAATTTTAGCCACACAAACTAGACTAGTATACGCAACTTTTCCAAAAAGAATTATTGAAAATAAACTTTGTATGAAGAAGAAACAAGCCGCCAAAGTTCACTATACTCCAAAAATGACAGGATTTTGAACTTCGAATTGGTCCCAAACATTCAAAACAACTTGGATTGACATGAAAACTTTACCACAATAAGTATACTTCAAGGGGAACAAAATCCAACAAATTTTATTGAAGATGAGCAATGGATGAAGGAGATACAAGGCCCCGAAGTTGCAGCCCTAAAATGCAGTTTGGTGAACTCAATTGAAGTTGTGAACTTTGATTGGCTTCCAAAAAATCAATAAATATTGGATTGACCTGAAAATTTTACCATATAAACTAGAGGGGAGAACGCAACATTTCCAACAAGTTTTATTGAATTTGGACCTTGGATGCAAAAGTTACAGCACTTTGAACTGGATCTTAAATTGTGTGAGGACACTTTCTGTCCTCTTTGTCACTTTGGGGTTAAGGTAGCTGATTCGACAATTTTGAGAGCTTGCCACTTCTTGAAATTTTCAGTAAATTTTCCTTGCAAGATAAATGGAATTGGGATGTAACCCTTTAACCCCAAGCCTTTTCAAGTGTGTTTGGACTTTGAAAAAAGAACATGGGCTTATAGTTATCCGCATTGAAGCAAATTGTTTTTTTTTCAAAATCTAATTGTTCAAATGTTTAAAGAGCTTGCTTATTCCACACCAATTTTGAGTGCAAAATTGCATAAGATTTGTGAAATTATAACAAGAGAAATGTATGTTTTCTATTTTTAATATGTTGTCCCTCCCCACAATGTCTCAAAAATTTGCACATAAAAGTTTTTTGGGGATTGGAGGTGACACGAACAACTACAAATTGTGTAAACACACTAAAATGCCCTTTCAAAAAACTTAATATCACTTGAAAAGCTATTAAACTCATTACACAATCCACCTTGCAATTGTTGAAATGCAATTTTTTTTATAAGTATAAATAAAAATAACTGCATTCTTGTTTTAATTTTCAATGGTGAAAATCATTAAAATACTTTACTCCTTCCATTGGGACTATTTTCAAAGCAAATGAATGAGTACTTAAATCTCAAATCAAGTGAAATTGTTCAAAGTTGAAAAATGAAGTAAAATTAGCAAGCTTTACTCCTCCACTAATGGACATATATGGCTTTGGAGACCTCTCAACAATCAAATATATACCTTTTTCAGTGAAAAATGAAAGTTTTCAATAGTTAACCCTAAAAGCTGCCTCCAAATTTTTTTTAACCGGTCAAACAAATTTAACTACCCACTGTAAAATAAGCCTGAAATTTCAGATCGACCATATATGGTTGCCCAAGCATTTAGGGGTTAATATCTATGCAAGATAAATGGAATTGGGATGTAACCCTTTAATATCTATACATTGAATTAGGATGCTTGTTTTGTTTGTTTGTTACAGTGAGATCTTCAAAACCATATGTCCCCGGTCATGTTTTTAGTATCATCCAAAAGTCCTACGTAAGTAGGGGTGCTTGGGCTTTGTTTTGTGACATTTGAACCTATGGTGTGAAAGTGATGGATTTTCAAAGTTTTTATGATCTATGAAAATTAGAAAATTATGTTTATTTTAATTTTATTATAATGTGGCAATGGCACAAGGCTCACTAGTACAGTTTAAGTAATGGTGTCATCTATTTGTAGTATCATCTATTTTTGGACAATATCAGATATCCCGGGCTCCACCGGGTGTCACGTCGTCAAGCGCAGGTGACCCTAAACCCTAAAACCCTTCTGATCGAAACGCAAAGCCTGCTCTTTCGGTACAGGTGCCTCCTTGGTTCTCAGTTAGTTTGGTTCTACTTTGGGTTGCTCGCCTTCTGGCCTCTTTCCTCCCCCGTCCACTCCTCGTTTCTCCGAGACATTGAGCTTGAGATTTGAAATTTAGGCGCCAGAATTGCAGTTCCCGGGCGTCTCTCTGCCTTGGGGCGGCTTTTGGCCTGTGGCCGTGTAATTGCCCTCGGGCGTTGATCAGTAAAATCTCACCCGTATTTGGGTTTCATCAACTTCGTACTCACCATATGGTTCAATTCACTGGTTGACGGAGTGTTCATTATGAGTGACCTCGGTAAGTTGACGGAGTGTTTGAGGTTTTAGGGTTTTAGGGTTCATGGTTTTCTTTTAGGGTTTAGGGGGGTTTGGAAAGAGTTTCGCATGGGGACTACGGTGATTGCGGAGACGGTGTCAGTGCCGGAGCGCAAGTTGTGTGAGGAATGT
Organism: Rhytidiadelphus loreus; assembly: GCA_947034895.1. Lineage (NCBI taxonomy): Eukaryota > Viridiplantae > Streptophyta > Bryopsida > Hypnales > Hylocomiaceae > Rhytidiadelphus > Rhytidiadelphus loreus. Next base: position 34,404,036 of record OX344761.1, read on the forward strand.
AAGAAGACGGAGTGGAAATACAAGTGTCCGAGATGTGAGTTGCGATCGTGTGGGTTGGCTTGTGTCAAGGCCCATAAGATGCGCACTGGATGCTCCGGCAAGCGTGATCGGACTGCGTTCGTGCCCTTGGCGGGATTTTGTGACAATGTTCTCGTTTCGGGTAAGCGGAAACACCAACGCACTCCTTGGTTGCCTTGAATTGCTTACAAATAAATTATTACAGCTTCTTTCTCTTTCGAAATTTAGTAGGTTGTCCGTCTTATGTTTTTTCCAATTTTTTCCAATTGTTTTGAGGATGATTTGAATTCTTTTCTACCTTTACATTTCCCCCGGGTTTAGTAAAACCCTATCCAACGAAACTTCAATTCGTCGTTGCGATCTCAATACTGAAAATTAAAAAGTGCGTTGTTCAAGAGTTTTTAGCAAGCTATCATTCACATGATTTTATCCTGAAATGAGCAAAAAAATCTCCAAAAAATCGAACTGCTTGTTGCCTCTTTTTGTTGTGGAGGTGTGGAGGAATCATGGTACTTCCCTGTTGCTTGCAGATTATAATTTATTGGAGGAGATGTTGAGACAGACTGAATCTGCGAAGCGAGCTCGTTCTACGCTAGCTTTACCTAAGCACGAAATGCACCCGGCTATGAAGGCTCTTCAATATGAAACCAAAATGCGGAACACCACGTTGGTGTATTGGCCGCATGGCATGAGCAAGAGGAAGAGAAACTCAACTCTTTTCGACAGAAAGTAAGTTCGAGTAATATCCCGAAATCCAGTGAATCTTTAGTCCTAGTGGCATCTGAGTTCTACACTAATTGGTCTGAGAGGGCACGATTATGTGTGTGGAGATCTCATGCTTTTGTGTCTCGTTGTTTGCAAGTGCAGACGTAAGTGCATCTTCTGGAGGATAGAATGGACTTTTGAAGGAACAGATGTCCGAATTGCTACTGGAAGGTGAGAAAACTTCCCAAACACGTAAAGCATTCTAATACGGTTCTCTTTTTAAACGCCTGAATCTTTTTTTGTATTTTTGTATTTTTGCTTATATCTGTTCAAATCTATTATTTACCTCAAGTTCATTAAAAGAAAGGTCATCTTTAAAGATTCCACTACTAATTTGGATGAATGAGAAGGTATTTTGACTGGACATTGTCCTCAAGCACTCTGTTGAAGAATATGGATATCAGAGCACTTCGGGGTTAATGGAAGTACTGACTATGGTGCTCATGTCTGACAGGGTTGATGAGAATTCTACACTGACAAGTCTCGTAGCAAAGCACCTGGAATCTAGGGCTGACAACTTACCAATGATCACCGAGCTGCGACACTTCTGTAGGCGAGAGATTACTGAGTTGAAACTTTACTTCCAGAAGGAGCCTTGTGAGGTATTAATCAACTTTCACCTTGTGCCTGATCGTTGTTTTTCTAACTCCTCAGTGCGCAATCTAAAAACGGAAAGTCCATTTGGAAGCCTATATAGCCAACCATAGTAACTTTCAAATCACATAATTAGCATTAATTAATGTAGGGCATGATTTCTTCTTTGTATTGGTTTACATTGCCGAATGGTTCATTTAAGGACTTCGGGATTAACAGTTCTTCTAAGCAAGTGGTACATATAAACGTATGTGTTTGTTGTTCTACAGGGCAACAAGAAGGTCTTCTTCGAGTTAGATATCGAAGACTCTGTCCGTTCACAACTGGCACACAAGACTGTATATGAGTTTCCAGTCATTCATGTAGCTATAAGCGCGGACCCCGTGAAGTTTCCCATTGTCATCAGCAAACCTCCATCAACTACAATTCCTGCTCCTTCTCCTGTTTTGGATGTAAACCCTGTCGATGAAGTATTCGAGGGGAAACTTTTCCGGGAGGAAGAGATTGAAGAAGGGGAGTTCATCCCTTGAACCACGGTTGGCATCTAGAGAAGGAGCTAACGATTGGATGAGAAATTAAGAATCCGAAGCTCAGAATATTTGCCTGCCGTTCAGAGTTAAACATGTGTACCATACTATCAAAGCCCTCGTTTCTCTGACTTACTATAGTCTCCACAGAGCTCGTGGTTCATGCAGATGCAGAATCCAAGAGGTAGTTCTGTTAATTCTGCATTGACCTTGAAGATTTAGAATGTTATCATCTTAGTGCTGACTAACAGGTTGATCGAACTTTGCCCTAAAAATCCCTAACTATGGATTAGCAGCGCCATCAAATGGCACTCGACTGTATACGAGTTTCCAGGCACTGAATTCCAGGTATAGAATATGGGACACTAGCTCCTAGATATTGGACATTGGTAATTGGACACAAGTTTTGAAGTCACCAAGGGTTGCACTGCACTCATGTGGTGTAGTGTGCATGGACCTTTAGAATTAACTAAAGCCTTGAGTCCGTAATCCGAACTTGCTTCATTGTGAAAAAGAATAAACTGGAGTTTAAATCCTGTTCCATCTTGTTTGTTATAAGAGCTTTACGCAACTGACTCTCCATTCCTTCTTGTCTTAAGACTAGAGTTATCATAATTTTATTTTCTCTTATAAGTGGCTCAGGATGGATTCCTGTGTATTTCCAATTGTGTGGCTTCTTGTCGTATGTTTTTTTTTATCATTCCATCAAGAATCAGAGTAATTTGGTTGGCTGTGGATCTGGAGTTGAGCTTTTTCAGTGACATATTTTCATTTAGAATCTTTGAGCAAACGCTTGGCGAACTGTCGGCCATCTTTCAAGTTTCAATGGTTTGTATGCAAGGATTTCATAGAGGGTGATTTTGCATCAAATTTCAATTCAGGTGGTTTACTTACATTTGAGTTCCGCTGATATGTGTTCATAATTTGGAAGGAGGTCAAAAGATTCTAGGCTTTCAATGTTGTGTCAATGTTGTGTTTCTGTATGTTCAAAGACTATCACATCAAATTTTAAAATAGGTGGTCCCCACACTAATTTTTGTCAAACCCACCTTGAGGTGGGTGGAGGGAGGTGGGTTTGACTATAATTTAAGGGTTCAAAATTTGAAGTCTTTTGAGTCTGGGTGTTCCCCGCCATGCCATTTGTGGTTGGTGGGTATGTATTTTTTCCTTTTCAATGAAATCTTTGTTTCATTTGTTTAAAAAAAGAATTGAGGACTTTTGTTGCCACGTAGGAAAAAAATGCACTCCATGTCATCAGTACACCCATGACCTCTCATTTCACAATATAAAATAATTTTTTAAGGACTTCTTGATTTCAACCAATCAAAACCTTCAAAAATTTGACCCCTTCACCTCTTAATTGGTCTGAACCAGGCTTGAATGAAGAATGGAATGAAGATAGGATGTATTTTTATCTGAGATTAGAATGACAAATGGTTTCTATAGAAAATGACAATATTTCATCACATGTCATTCTATAATTAAAAAAAAGAGAAGTGGGTTGTCATTGGAGAAGTGTAGTAGTTATGGATTTCAAGCATTTAGCTATTATTGATTTTTGTGGCTATAGATGAGGATGCTATATCCCCATCATAGATGATACTTTTTAGTGCATTTAAAAAAATCTAAGTTCTTATTTTTGGTTTGAATTTTAATGATAGAAATTATTATTTTTAATTTATGTCCAACTAATGAAATGAAGTTTTAATCAAGTGTTATTTTTACTCTAGCTTGCATTTTTTGAAAAATTCTTAGAACTGAATATTTTTTAGACATTGAACTTTGAGTTAATAACTGTAGTTTATATATTTTTATTGTAAAATGACATGTGGTTTCACCCCTCAAAATTAAAATAAAGTTTACACTCAAATTTAGTAGAAAATTAGAGCAAACAAAGCAAAGAATATTGAGTTATATTACACAATTATAGGCTCATCCTTTAATGATTAATTTTTTTTACTATATAAGTTTTTCAACTTGTACGCCTGTAGTTTTGACATTAATCAAGACTACACTAGCAATGGCCTTCATTCATTAATAAATAATTATAAAATAGGAAACTTAAAAATATGAAAAATCTTATACTCTTTAGGGTGAAATTTTGGAAAATCAAAACTCTAACCTTTGGACTACAAACTATATACATTGTCATTATATTTTTAACACTTTTACATGAAATTACTTATTTTGAATGCACTTTTCAAATAGTAATGAAATTCTTAGAAATATAATATTAGCTTGACAAAAAGTTTTCATCCAAATAAATAAATATTTCATCTTTGCAACAATGAACAACAATCACTTTCCCAATAATTTTGGAATTATGTAAATTTGAAAGGTGCACTAAAATGAAAGTTTATAGTATTTTTAATATAATCAATGTAATATAGTCTTCTATATCTTCATATTATCTCACGTGTTTTGATTGTCATCCAAATTTCATCAAATTTTATCTACATATATTCAATACTCAATCACTTCCATCTACATAGTTCCAATTGTTAACACTAATTGTCATCCAACAATCATCCAAATTATTGTGAGAGGTTCATTTTGTATCCCGGGGAAGACACTCCCCACATTTTAGCAACCCACGTGCGGCAAAAAAAGTAATACAAGTAATACATCGATAATTTTTTATTTTTTTTAATTATGGATAGATTTTACTACTTTAAAAGTTTATGTTTTGAATTATTGGTATTTTTTTATGCTAATAGTAATTAATTATAAAAAAATTAAGAAAAAAGATATGTTGTAAAGCTGAAAATAACTTTCACACCTCTATATTATATAAGAAAAAAATTTGAAAAATGAAAAAAAAAAATTCTATAAAATAGCTTTATATTGAAAGTTTATTTTGGTTGAATATTGATGCAATAGTCATCTTCATGTGAGCTCTATAAATATTTTAGTTGGAGAACATGCCATTTTAGTTCATTTTTCAACCCTTTCTAGACAATATATCTTATGTTATTTAGAATTGAAATTTTGTCAATAGAAACCTTGAGTCATTGTTAAAAAAAGCTCAAAATTTTAGGATGAAATTCTAGTTTATTCAAAAGTAAATAGAGGGTCAAATAATCACTTCGCCACACGTGGGTACCCCAAATGTAGTAAGAGTGTCCTCCCCTAGTTTTGTATTCAAACTCTAACACTAAATAAACTAACCAATGTAGTAGAAACATGGCCTATAAAGATCAAGAAAATGACTACAAGATGACCTACAACTATTCCAATTTGCACATGGATCTTATTATGGATGAATTCCTTAACTCCTAAAGGATCAGGGGTGATTTTAAAGAGAAATTGTCAAAAACTTCCATTTTTTAGTACATTGTCAAAAATTGGAAATATATATATAACTTCAACTATAAAAAAGTGGTGTAAACTACTATGACAATGTGATGAAAATTTTCAATCCATTTGCCCTTATGGATTGAAAAATTATAATGAAGTGAAGAAAAGAAAACTTTTTTTCATTCATACAAAACAAGGTTAGCAAACTTCAAGCTCTCTTCGAGTAAATATTTCGTTCTTGATGAAATCAACCCTTTACACCATTGAGTTATGAATCTTTTTAGGTACACTCATGCAAAATTTTGGAAGCAAATATAGAGTCTAAATCACCATGCAATGCATTAGTAATTTTTTCATGATTTTTTGTGCAACGAGGAAATATTTTATTTGAAGTCCAAATGGTGAAAAGCTAGAGACAATCACTTAAAATATAAGGGAAAATTTTCAAGAACTTTGACTTCACATATTGCAAGAAAATGTTTTTTCTTGAAACAACCCTAACATAGTTAACAAAGTTTGACTCTTCATACAATGTGACAATGTGATCTAAGAACCAAACAAAAATTGTAGGGGGGAGAGGTTTTCAAGCCATATTTTTATTAGTTACATACATGCCAAATTTCAAAAGTTCACAAGGATTTTAGCAAAAGATGCCTCAATTGCCCAAACTACCCAATTTTTTTTGGAACAATATAACTTTTGATTTGGGCATCTGATTTTAAAAATTATATTTTCACTAAAAGGGTACATGTTTACACCTTGTCTCAAAATTTCATGAACATTTGATTGAAATTGACTTTATATGAACCAAAAATTATATTTTCACTAAAAGGATACATGTTTACACCTTGTCTCAAAATTTCATGAACATTTGATTGAAATTGACTTCATATGAACCTACTTGAGTTTTCAAGTGTTTGTTGAACAAACATTTTATCATTTAGGGGATAATCTATACAGTCATATTTCCACCTAGTGTTTGCAGTATTCTAGAATTTCTAATAGTTGTGAAACTTCTATTGAACCTTGAATCTATCAGCATTCAACAAGCTTGATCTTAAGTGATTTAATAGCCTTAATGGTCACAATGTGATTTAGGGCAATATTTAGGGGTACATCAAACTTTTATCTACAATAATATTTTTTCTCCTCATAAACAATTAAGTTATCTTTTTTTATGATCCAAATTAAAATCACAACAATCTAATTTATTGAATGAGTAAATGATTACAAAGTATCAAATAATTATAAACTTAGTTTCAAAGTTTTACTATTTGAAGAAAGTATTGATTTTTGAACATCAACTATTTTTGCTATAATTTTGGGCTTGGCCTTTTGAGACTTCACACTATGGCTAACTGAAGGTTTTAATTCCTACATTTTATTGCCTATTTATTGTTCATTTCTTTGAACTTTGAATAAAGTTTGGCTACTCAATTCCGCAACCTCTCAACTTAGACAACCATGGCATCTCGGGGGGGGGGGCATTTAGAGTGTCCATTAGAAACCACGTGCGAACAAAACTTTGGATCCCCTATATACTTTTTGAATTTTAAATAAAACAAAATTAAAAAAATATGAATAGATTTTCTTACTTTGAAAGTTTATGTTTTGAATTATTGATATTTTTATTTTTTAATAATAATTAGTTACAAATTTTTGAAATAAAAAGATACACTATAGAACTGAAAAATAACTTTCACATCCCTATATTATATAAGAAAAAATTGTCTAAAAAATGAACAAAAAATTCCTAAAAATAACTCATTGTTGAAAGCTCATTTTGAGTTGAATATTGATTCAATGGTCATCTAAATGTGTCCTCTATAGTTATTTGAGTTGAAAAACATGCCATTTTAGTTCATTTTCAACCTCTTCTAGAAATCATTTCATATTTTATTTGAGTTGGAAATTTTGGCAATAGAAAGCTATAGTCATTATTAAACAATGTTCAAAATTTTAGGTTGAAATTATAGTTTATTAGAAACCACTTGTTCACACGTGGTTTGTTATAGCAGAACTAAGTGCACTCCCCGAGCACAGCATGAAGTGCCCCTAAGTCTATCACTTGGCCCAATAGGACACCATCTATGGTGAGATAGCAAGCAAAAATAGGTTACTAAAAGCTCACAACAAATGTGTCAAAGAGTAAGAAGACACTATTAGTGAGAATTTTTCAATTACTTGGTGTCTTAATAGTGTATTCTACTATGGTGATTTGTACTCCTCAAGGTTGAAAATAGCTCTCATCTTTTTTTTAAATTAGGCCCCCTTTTTTCTAGGACTTGGATTAGCCTCATATTGTATATTTCTCTGTTTCGTTGCACTCAATGAAAGGTTATTGTTTTTCTAAATATGTGTGTGTATTTTTATTTTTACCATACCAAATCAATCCATTGAGGAAGAAAAAATCACATTTCAACTGAGGATCATTCCTATATTGTCAAATGTCAACATTTTCATATGTAACCTATTTAATAAGTGTACTATTATTACTATACCTTCTTATGACACATTGGATAAGGTAAAGACACCTATTTCCAATAGAATATGCTCGAGATTGTATCTCCCCATACCACAAGCCACAATTGAAATTTTTACAAACTAGTAGATTGTATCAAAGATGGTTTTTAAAAAATTGAATTTTTAAGGTGCCTAGAGAAAGATATAAAAGTGAGATTCCAATGAGCACTCTAAACTAGTTTTCTCATTTTGTGAAAATTCTAAATGTCCATACTTCTAAGTTTGATTTAGGGGGTAGTATTAGAAATGTGTGCCTCCACCTTAATTGCACATTCAACAGTGTGTATATACGATTGGACAATCTTTTCTTTACTTTCTTGAAAATGATCGTGAAATATAAAGAAAAAAAGAATACAATGTAGTCCAGTTTCCTTGGGAAGGATCACGAAGTTGAAGGGAGGAGAAAGCTTCCATCTAGAGGAGTAAAGTTCACTTAACAAAAACAAGTTTAACCCCTCAAGGACCAAGAGGGCACAATGTATCCTCTTTAAATTTTCAATGGCAAATTCTCAATAGGGTGAAATAAATCTTAATACTTTGTAAACAATAATCTTGTAGAATAACAAGTTTACATACTTGCTACATTTTTCAATTTTCAAAATTTGAATGTGAGAAGTATTTAAAATTTTATTTAGGAAAAATAGTCTAATAGAAAAAGGGAGCAAAAATAATGTTTTTGCAATGAAAGGAGGAGTAGGGATGGAAGAAAAACATTTTCTTGAACATTTTGAGTCTTTACAACAAACTAAGTATGCAGATTTTTTTCAAATTGTATTTTAGCAATTTAAGAAATAAAAGGTTCAATCTAGTGTGATTAAGAATACAATGATTAAGAATACAAAAAAATAATTAGAATGATTCCAATTTTTTAAAGATGTTCCAAACAATATGCCAATAATATCAATTGTTAAATTTCAAAAATTATTGCATATTTCATTTTTATTTATTTTGCAAGATCCAATTTGGTCAATTTTGGCTTTCAACTCATTTTGATTGAAAATGTGTACAAATTTGAGAGAGTTTTTAATTTTTTTAATTAAAAGAAATACCATATTTGCCTTAGATACCAATAAAAAAAATTTAGGGGGGGGGGGATGCATTATTCATCTTCTTATAATTTTTCTTCTCCAAAAATTGCCTTTTTTGCCTATAAAGTTGATCATCCAAAATTGTTATAATCTAAAAATCCAATGGTCAATATTCTCCACTATTAATTCCATACATATTAAACAAAGTAATCTTTACTTTTGTATGGCTAAAATTTAAAAAATTAAAACACATCCATGTCCCAAAAAATATTAGAGTGACACAATTCATTCCATTGTCAAAAAGTTGTTGGGCCTTGCGAGGTAAACACCAAGTGTCACTTAAACACAATTTTGATCATTCTATGACAATGATCACCAAACTTATCTTGATTAGACTATTTTCACACGTAACTTTGTAAACATAAATGAAAATGCATTTAAAAAAAGAGCCATTTACACACACATATATAGTGCCAAGTAATCCTTTAATGTTTTAAGAGTAGTGTACACATGTCAGCATACATTGATTTTCAAGGTCCTTACCATGTATTCAATTATTCAAATATTGCGGCACAGATACACTAATAAAAATTACATTTGAAATAACAAATAGAGTTCACCACCGTAGGGTGGAATTTGTACATTGCACTAATTTAAAAAAAAAATTCATGCTCAAGGTTATAGAAATACCTTTGTATGTACTATATGTAGCCAAATCAAAGAATCAAGAATTAAGGTTGGCACTTCCAAATGCGATAGTGACCCTAAACCACCATCTTCACTTTGTATACAATACATCTCCCAAAATCAATTATGTTCCTGGTGGTACTTGACCCTCAGCCTCCCTCCAAGGCTCAATTGCCTCCTTGAACTAGACCAATGTTTATTTTCTGCTTTTTGTTTCCACCGATTATTGTTAATGAAAAAAAACCCAATTATGTACCTACTTATGTAGAGGAAACTATTTTAGAACCAAACTTTGTTCCTTTGTAACTTTTGCATACAATATCCAAATGTCACATTCTTTTGTGCATTGGAACCTCCATGCACTTGCCAATAAGAAAATACCGGAAAATCCAACGAGCCTAACTACTGTAGGCATAGGTCCCCCCAAAGTAGCAGTTTTGGGGGTACCCACCTTGAGCTGAGGTGCCATGCCACGTATATTCTAGCTAGGTTATCAACTCTAGAAATCACGTATATAATCAGATATGGCTACAAGTAGTTCGTTCGTCGGATCATACCAGACCACTCAGTTCCAACACTACATTGTTGACTGTACTCAATCAAGCTCTGACCATTGATTTTCTCTCCAGCAACTGTAGCAATAAGGCCAACGAAGCTTCAAACTGTTCACACACATTTGGTAACTTTTAATGATATGCTAACCTAGAATGCCGTCTGTCCGTCGTCAACTGTAAAGTTAACACGCCTCCTTTCATTTCATTTGTTTGTTTAACTTCCTTGTAAAGTGAAGTGACGGTTGTGCTCTCCATAGCACTCTGACTGTCAAACTGGAGCTTCTTACTCAGTCACCATATGATTCAATTCAGTCACTGGGTTGACGGAGTGTTCATTATGAGTGTGCCTCATTAAGTTAAGTTAATCTTACATAACTCAATGAATTAGGTCACCAAGAAGCCAGTGTACCGTGATACGCTTGCAATTCTGGGCTGCATAATCAATGAGTCTATTGGGTTGACGGTCGAACGAAGATTGGTCACCAGGGCGCTTCTTCTTAACAATCTGCAGATCTTATCTTAACTTAGTATCTCACACATTTTTCATGATCGATATTCTCAGAAGAAGAAGAAGAAGTTGCAGGTTCCGTTCACGTACTTCCATCTAGAATGGGTTGGGCATCGCGAAGAGAAAACTAACTTACAGTTGTGTATAGGGCTGTTTTGTTTTGTTTGTTTTTTGTTTTTTGTGTTTTGTTTTGTTTGTTGAAAGAGCTCAGTGTCAATTAAAAAGAAGAGAGAGAGTGACAATCAATCCGGCTCTCGACTTATCTTATAGTAATTGGGCCTTGTGGAGATGACTCACTTTCATCAGCCCTTATTTATTGGAGAAATCCAGAGTCGAGGACCTGCTCAGTCAGTCAGATGATCACTTTAAATGCTACCCATCAAAGGCATGAAGTTATACGCAATATTCGGTGCAGTTGCCAGTGAAAGATCACATATTCCAAGAATTGGAGTCAAGAGTTTAAGTCTTTTACGGAGCAAAAGTTGAAATTTTAACTTACTTATTACCCATGTTGGAAGATATCAAAGCCTCCTTGGAGATTGGGGCCACCAGTTCATGGTGTCAGCGAAAAATTTATTGAATGGGTACAAACTAAAAAGTTCATTATTTTGCACTTGTGTTTGGAAATGGGAGTGAACTAACTTATCTTACAAGCCCAAGTGGCACCCTTTGCTCACCCAGGCTGAGTCGTCCGTGTGAACCGGACTGATTGTTTATTTCCCTTGCCTTTTAACCCCTAAAGGACCAAGACCATTTTCTGTCAAAAGCCACTGAAAAACTGTCCCTATTGTTGCGTTCATCAAATTTTTCAACAAAATGTTATTTTTGGAAATCTAACAGTAGGATCTTGTACTAGACTTGTAGAAGAAGAAGTGGTAAAAATTTCATTACATTTGACCATACAGATGGAAAGATATAGGGATTTCAAGTGAAAGTTTTTTTTTCTTCCATAGAGCCCAAGAACTGCAACTGCCTTTGACCTTTGATTGTGGTAAATTTTTCCACTATGGGTGCTGAATTTAAAAATTAAGCATATTCTAGATCATGTTAAAAATGTCTCAAAAAAAAAATTCAAGGATAAAAAAGACATGGAGCACATGATCCTAATAAATCTTGCAGTGCAACAATGTTGGAAAGTTCACAATGCCTCACATAAACTTTCTTCACCACATAATTTTGAAACTCAAAAAAGAAAATTGGAAAAAAAACAAAAACTCTATTTCCTATGAAATTTAGAAGCACTATGTGAAGAAAGTATGGAATATGGCTTTAGACATGGCATGGAAAAGAGTAAAGGTTTGTTCTCGATATGTTCCCACTCTACTCCTAGTTTGTTCCAAATATTAGAAACTCTGAATTAATGAGAACTTGCAGTTCCGCCATCTATGTTTTCTTCCCCTTGCATTCCCCTCTCCACTCCATGTTCCCCTTCCCATAGCTCCCCACATTCCCAACTTCCTCCAAACCCACTAAAACCCCCCCTCTTCCCTTTGCCCCGCCTTCCGTGGTCCCTCCTCTATGCGCCTCCTTGCCCCTCATAGCATACCCTTCTTCAAATTTAAGAAAGTTAATTGTGCCCAAATTACCCCCTATGTATAAATTGTACAAGATTTGCAATAATTTTTTAATGACAAAATTAATTGTCATGAAATGTTTCCCCCCCCCCCCCACATTGCCTTACAAAACTTTGTCTTTTCAAAAAAATTAAATTAATTTGAAAAAAAATTACAATAGTGAGAGCCTACCGATTTCCATTTTGTCCCCCAAGGGGACTTTGATCCTTTACGGGAAAATTCAAACCGCCCTTTCCAAAAACATTAAAAATGGAAGTGAACTTAAAGATACATGGTACCTACGGGCTGAAATTTTTCCCTGATTTTGTTAAACTTCTTTTGAAGATAGGAAAATTGATAAGCTTTGTAGGAATATAATTTTTTTTTTCAATCCATACTCAGAAACAAAAGCTACGTCCAAATAAGCTCAAAACAAGGGACGGGGGGCAACAACAAAAAATTAAAATTAAAATTTTCTTCTTTGGCTTTTATTTCTTCTTTATATAAATATAAATCTTTGAATCATTCCATTTTGATCAATGAATCAAAAATTATGAGGAGTTTTAGTTTATAAGCAATTATGGATTCTCTATTCTAAAATAAACCTTGAAGTTCTAAATTTCATTCAATTTTCAATATTTTTGGGAAAAAAATGAAGTCATAAGATGTAGGTTGTTTATTGAAACATGAAAATCATTTTGATTGGCATTTTTCAATTCCATAACTAAATTCTCAACAATTTAGTATTTTGAATCATTCTCTATTACTTTCTACTTACAATTTTTTCGGAATATGTTGTACAATTCCAAATGATTTGAAAATTTTCAATCATGTAGTCAACTTGCCTTGAAGAACAAATCCAAAGAAGCACTACAATTTGGGACATTTTTTCATACAAATGTGAGCTTGTGATCCATCTTGGATAAAATCATATTTGAATACAGTATTTTTGAATACAACACTTACAAGTATACAAGTGCCCCATTGGTAGCAGTTGTGACTATTTTCAAGATTCTACCATTTTAGGCTTCACCTTGTTTCATTCCTAAAGGTCTAATCTTGTTATATATTTTTTGTGCCATCTTCTTTTCTTGTATTAACACCACCTTTGGTCTGAGGAGAATTTTCTTGAAGTGAGAACGAAACCTACTCCTTAATACTTTTTTGTCGTCTTGCTAAAAAAGCCTCTAACATTCTAGGATAAAGGATTGAGAGCTTTGTCAAATATGAATGGGACAAGTTGGTGGCTCAATTGTAGCCATATTGAGGAAAGTGTGGTAGGGATATTGAATAGATAATGTGGGGCTAGAAATGTCAGCCCTTTCTTTTGATGCATTGTGAACTTAAAGAATTTTGATGGGATCGCAAGTACCACAATGTATTGGTCTCCTTGATGTACTTGTTTCTTGATGTCTAGGTTATAAGCCTTCAATAGAGGCAACTTCATTGAAGTGTCCATGAGTGGAAGTCAAGGAGACATCTCATTGATCAGAACAACTTGAGAGTCTTGATGTTTGGCTAGAAAGCTAGGAAAATGTGGTCCATTGGCTACAATAGCCTTTGTTCATTCTTGTTGACTAGTACACATTTTGTAGTTTAGCGTAGGGCTAAACCAATAATGGTGTTCACCCAAATCATTTGTAATTCTTGTAACATGTTTAGAAGAAGGAGAGGAGGTAGGGAAGAGATAGTGGTGGCATAGGGGATCGGAGAGTCAACAATTTCGAATAGAAATTGACTTCTAGCACCTTTCATATTCATGGCAATAGAGTTACAATGGTATATGTTTGGATTAGGTTGCTCACATGTTTTTTCTTCCTTTATTCTATTTTTGGAGACTAGTTGGAGTCATAAAACCTCATTTGAATTGAAACTAGATGATTGAAAGACCAACAACATTGTAGAGTCTGGATCATCAAAGTGGCCATCAACTTCCCCTCCCATTCTTTAGCAAGTATGTAGAGAGGAAATTTTGCATTTGCATCCATTTCCAAGTTAGGTGATGTCCAAATTTTCAAGTTGTCCCTTCATGTCCACTAATGTAGTGCCTCATCAAAGGTGAATGTATCACTACAAGAGAAAGGGGTGTTTTTAAGTGTATTTTTAAGTATAGTCTCAGAGATAAGATATTAAGTAATGACCTTTATGTAGATTTTTAGTAAATTCTTATTGGAAATACATGGAGAGAGTTTAATCAATGTCAAGACATTATAAATATATGATCCATCATCTACTACCTACCATTAATTTGCTTGTCCATTTGATGGTGTCCCAAGGTCATGATGTGATAAGTTTGTATTTTGAGTCAATATTCTTGAGCATATCTTCTTATAGTTGCATCCAACTCAATTTTCACAAATTGTCAAGTGTTTGTTCTATAAGTGAGGGGAAAGAAACTTTGATGCATTGAAGTTCACAATACATGTGGCTTAAATACTTCCTCTCTAAGGTAGCACTACTTGTGTGGATCATTGGCTACAAATATAATCTTTTTTCCTTGCTTTCTAGAGTTTTTTCAAAATTGAACACCTTCCATACATATTCTTCAAAAAGATTGGAAGATATGTATTGTTTATTCTTGGCCATGGAGTTTGTGGAGGATTTGAGGCTTTTCCCATTTTCCCCAATAATATGTCAATCTTTTGCTTCTATTGGTTTGAGGTGTTACAGGTATTTCTACTTGGTTAGTTAATTTTTCTAGTCTTTTTGTAACCTCTAGTTCAAGCTTAGCAGTTGATTGTAGAGGTATTGATTCACTCTTTGGGAGATCCTCAATCATCATGCAATTGTGTATCTCTATGTTGTGACCTTGGTTTCTATACATCAAGGAGGGATCAATTTCAAGATCCATTACATGTTATTTGAGGCCTGCGAGAGCCCGCCTCAAGGCTGTTCCCCGCAGTGAAGGACAACCAGCTGTTGGAAAAAAAAATTAAAAAAATTTCAAATTAAAAAAATTAAAATTCTTCAAATGGTAAAAGAAGTTGAAAAAAAGAAGAATTGGAAATGACCTAGTTGCCTCTCGACCACGCAAGACGCTGAGGTGGAAGGCTAGCTCTTCTGTTCCTTGTGTTCTCGTGCAGCAAGAGAACCCACAATCTCTTGGAGGCCTCAAAAACCATCTAATGAATTTTTATCCATTAGAAGAAAACCATTCGGGGGGGGGGCGACCAAAAACATACAATGTCCAACCCAAAATATGGGATGTTTGACAAAACATCAATATGTTAAGTGGAATGGATGGTATTTCCATGGATGTTGCAAAGAACAGTGACAAATTATAATAAAAACAAGTTGGTGCTACCATTGACATAGGTGTTCTTGAAGATATGACTAAAGACTTATTGATGTTATTGAAATTGTCCAAAAAGACATAGACTGCCACATCAACAAGCTGATCCATTTTGATTGTGAGTAAGTGAGTGAAAGTTACTATGATGTAGGATGAAATACTTGTCCGAGGTGAAAAAAAGAGGGAAATGGGAGTCACATGGTAGGCCTAGCAAGAAAAAAGAGTATGTAGTAGCTGATATATAGTAGCATCATCCATACCTGATCACTTAAGCATACCTACAAAAAACGCCAAGCAGTATCGAGCTATGGATAATTTTGGCGTGTAGGAAGATAGAAAAGATTGCGACACTGAATTTCTAGGAATTTTATAGCCAAAACTGAAATTACAGTGAATTTTCGAAGGCAAAAAGTGCATTGGACTAGTATTTAACATATAGACTGTACAGATTCTGACGTGTAGAGTAGGGCAATTGCGCTCAAAGGATGGAGTACTACTGGATGAGCACGCAACGACAAAGCGGCAATATGACTAAAATTGTAGTCGTCCACGTGGGGCTGCAGACGTGGGACTAGAAGAACAAGTCTCCTTGAGCTATAGTAGCAAAGGTTGACAAGGTTCGACGATAAAGGTGGAGAAGCTATGGCAGCAAAGCTACAAAGCCGTGACGTTCAAATCGACCTATACATAACGGATACCTAACCTAGTAAATTGACTCACCAACTTAGAAAGGCTTCGATCACGATGTTCATCCCCCCTTGCTGCCGTTCAGCCTCTCGCGCATTGCGACTAGCACCGCGTAGGCGCGAACTTCCAACAGATGTTTGAACTTAGAGAGAAGTTGACAATGGTGTTGCCAGTAGTATTGATGTCCATGCTTGGCGCGGTTGGGGGCAGATTGGATGTGAGAAGTGTATTCCATGAATGTTGTATGGAAGTGTCACTACCAGAGAAAGGGGTGTTTTAAGTAGTGTCCTAGACATCACGTCTTTTAAGTAAGGTTTTAAATAAAATTTTACTAAAAAGACAATCTTTTTAGTAGAATTTTACTTAAAACCTTACTTAAAAGACGTTACTTAAAAGACGTGATGTCTAGGACACTACTTAAAACACCCCTTTCTCTTGTAGTGTGTTTGTTCATGTGTTGTAGGCAACGTAGAGTATAGTGTAATATCAAAGTGCCGGTGTGCTTGAAAGTGGTTCGGGGAAGCAACAAACAGTGGAAATGCTACAGCTTGAGAGAAAGACATTCCAAATGCGTTATTGGCTTCATCGAAGTCGTCCTCCACTTGCAATGTAGGATCTTGGTACCCCATGGCCCTCTCCGCTTTGCGCATCATCTATAATTGTTTTGCTTCAAGACATTCTGCAACCTTGCGAGCCCTTTCTTCTACTCGATGAACAACATCTTGTTCACGTATAAGCCAAGCTTCTTCTCGCTGTAGGTGTGCTTCTTCTTGTTCACGCAACTTGGCAGCTCGTGCCTTTTCCACTTCCATTGCGTGTGCTTGTCGTTCCAATCTCTCCTCCTCTTGTTCAGCGGCCCTTCATTTTCGTTGCTCCTCTTTTTTACCTTCTATTGCTCCTTTTGTTTCACTGTATCTTCTTTAGCTTGTCGCAAATCTGCTGCAACCTTAATATACTCATCAAATATTAGCATTATAGATTTCGTGAAATCAATGATTGGATCCCAACTTTGATGGTTAATTCGCGGTGTGACTGATGGCAAAGTCAAGAATCGTGTGATTGAATCCAAAGCTTCGACGTCCGGGTCTGCACTTCCCATCTCTTTCAGCACATTAGGGTCTGCTGGATCTGCGTTTACAAAATAATGTGTCATGTCAGGAATAGCTTCGGTAGCTAAGTCTGCGACAACGTCCAGCGACCCCAGATAGTCATCATCGACATTGTCGATCGCAACTTCAGCAACATCTTCTTTGTCCAAGGTAGCAGCTACTTCAATATGTTTGCTATCCAGGTTTGTGATAACATCCTACGACCCCAGACAATCATCATCGACATTGTCAATTGCAACTTCAGCAACATCTTCTTCGGCGAGGGTAGCAGCTACTTCGACATGTTCAGCAGGCAACGTCTTGCATGCCTGAAGACCTGCCTATGGTAGGTCAACATCTTTTTCTTGTGCATACATTGTTGTTGGTTTCAAGTGTGGAAGAACAACACTTTTATCAAGGGAAAATATTCTTGTGGTCTTGAATCCACTCTTTATATTTTGCTTTGTTAATGCCTTCCGCAAAGCTAAGGACACCCAATGTGCTAATGTTTTCTTGCATGCAATTGATATTCTTCCTGCTCCAGTAATCACAATATGCTGGGAAGTTCACCTTGAAGGGTCTAAATATGCTGCACTCCAGTGGTTGCAAGATGTGCGAGGTATGTGATGGAAAAGTTAATAAGTCCAGCCCAGCAACTTTGGCGTGGCCGACCACCTCTAATGTCACGTGACTATTATGGCCATCCAGTATTAGCAAGTGGCATTTGGCAGGTGACATTCCCCCTACTGTCTTCACACTTTTTTATAAAATGAGAGATCCACGCAGAAAAGAGGTAGGAAGTCATCCATGCTTTCTTTTGCATCGCCATAGTAGCACCTGCCTCATATTTTTTAATATAATTCTTGCGGAAGCGCTGGCCCCGTAGAATATAGAAAGATGGCCAGTTGCATTTATGCAAACCAAAACAGAAAGCCATTCCCTCTTGTCTGGAATTATGCACTTGAAAATTTTAGCACCCTGACGTGCAATGACGTGTGCACTGCCACTGCGTCCCGCTTGCACCCCCGATTTGTCGCAGTTCCAAATTCGGTTTGGAGAGTATGCGTGCTTGTTGTATAGAACCTCCAAGTTGTTATAAAAAGTCCATGCATTTTTAGATGTCAAGCCTTGAGCTTGTACTGCATCCAATGCATGTGCTACTCGAATGGTTAGCTTTGGATGCCTCCTACGCCACCATTTCATCCAACCCTTCTCTGGAATGCCATTTGTAAAAGGAGTCCACCTATCTTTTGTTATCTCAGAGACTTTTAGCCTCAAGGCAGTGGGAGTGAGTTCATAACCGAGGTCACACATGGACAAGAAATACTCCACTACAAGTTTCTCCTTTACGGAATTCAACATAGGTGGAGGACCACGCTTCCGTGGTGTTTGTAAGCCATAATACCAATCCCTTGAAGAAGAAGAAGGTATGCCATTTTTCTTTGTTGCTTGCCTCATACTGACTCTGTTCTCCACTTCATTCACAACAAAATTTAGTTGGTGTTCTTCCTCCGTGGTCTGTTGCCTGCCATGCCTATCAATGTTCCTACTATCTTGTGACATATCTTCATCTTTGGCAGGTTGTATTGTAGCTGGTCTTCTGTGCCGCAGAGGAGGTCGAGGCTGTCAGAGCGAGCGTGAACCCAAGCATGCAAGATTAGTGAAAGTGCGGATTTTGTTTCGGCTTCCATTCCAGTTGCCTTGTTGCGATAACTTTGCTAATGAATTTGGTTGTGTAAACTCTAGCACTGCAGGTTGGTATCGTGGACCTGTAGACGTCACCCCCTTTCTCAATCCGCTATAGTCATTTTGATCAACACAAAGTGCCTCCAAGTTGTTGTAGTTGATACCGGGGTCCTCATTTTGGCTGTCTTCAAAGCTGTTGTCATCATCATCGCTAGAATTCCCTAGTGCTTCCCTTGTCATGCGATGAAGACCTTGGTAGTCATGAGGCTCTTTCCCATGCAAGCGGCTACTATTGGAGACCATATTACACGTTTTCGTTCAAGTTTGCTACCTCTGAGTTCCACAAAGGAATATACAGCCTGCAAGACAACATGCACAACATTAGTGAAGAAGTAAGCTTACGCATCTCCATGAGGTCTTCATACACTGCAATTCTGCTCTTGTACATTGAAATTTGAAAATGAAGTGACTTTTTATGAGGAAAAATTTAGTAGCATGTATGTGAGTAGTTTTACAAGTGAACATGAGTTCCACAATTATGATGAATGTAGTATAAGCTTGCTCCTATGTGTCTAAATCTTTGCTTATGTGATTGATGACATATGGTTTGCTTGTTTCTGTAGATCGCACATGGAAGATTATATATAGCAAAGGGTACATACAGTGTGGAGAACAAGTTCTTTGAGATGATGTCAGTGAATTCACTTACTCATTTCAAAGTCATTCTTTAATAGTGTAGCCCTTGCTAGTTATGGATTTCAAAATTACTATTGCTTGCATGTCCAAGACAAGTGCAGCTGAAAGTGTACAATTCTTCTTAGTTCTTGTTTGTTTTTTCATGGACGATTTTGCAATTTGCTAGATATAGTTATTACAAAATTAACAAGTGTTCTAAGTTGTGCATCATAGATTCTTTGAGGTCATTCAAAATGCCAAATGTGAGTTCACAAATAGACAGTCAAGAACTTCATTTTCGTTTCTCTAAATTTGTTCATATGAGACTCACTTAGGCCCAAACTGAACCTGTCTATGGCAAAAAATTCGACAAGTGGGAGGTAGAAAAATATGTTGAAGGTGACATTGCTTGGTTGACATACCTGAAGCAAGGAAGAAAGTATCATCTATGTACGCTACATTGAATCTGTTGTTTCTCAACTGTATAAGCTAATAGACATTGACAGAAGCTTTTATATGATGACCAACTTTAACCCTCATCTTCGAATGCATCATCATACTACATGTGGGTGAACTAATACTTCTCCTATCTATGAAACTGAATTTCATACTTACAAAAAAATTGCATAGCAAAAGACCTTGGGAGAAGGATACACTTACAAGCAATCACAAATTGTAGAAGTCTTGTACCATGCTCGCCCGAAGATGCTTGCATTCTTCCTTCGCAACACAAAAATCCCACGTTGTGAATGATTGAAGCGCTTATAGTAGCCTCCAAAAACTCATCTACAACATCACCCATATCTTTGAACATGCAGCTGCAATGACAAACCACTGTTGATCCCAATATTCACTTCCATGGTTTTGTACACCACTCCTGTATGCATTCAATAACTAATAAATACATGCCGCCAATTTTGGTAATTCATGCTGCCATTTTTGCCTATATAGGGTCCACATTTGTCTTGTAGACATCCTATAATTCCCAAGGGAGCTAGCATGTGAGCGTGGAGCATGGAGCGTGGATTGGTGAGCAGGGAGCAGGGATTTTCTGATTTTGAAAAATAAACAAGCCAAAAAAGTATAAAATATTGGATGACAATTGATGAAAAAGTGGATGAAAAAGTGGATAAGAAAAAGTGGATGAGAAGTGGATTAAAAAGTGGATGTGAAAAGTGGAAGAAGAAATTGGATGAGGAAATTGGATTAAAAAATTGGATGAAAAAATTGGATGAAAAAAATTGGATGAAAAAATTGGATGAAATCAGTGGATGAAAGTAATTGTCAAAAACAATGGATGAAAACAGTGGATGAAAACAGTGGATGAAAACAGTGGATGAAAACAGTGGATGAAAACAGTGGATGAAAACAGTCGATGAAAACAGTCGATGATGTATTAATTGGCCCACCACCACATTTAAACCATTGAACATTACAAGAGAAGAAAGCCACGCCCCTTGCGTGGGATCCTAGAATGACTCTGAACTTCTGCCATGTCATAAACAATCTTACAAATGCGGAACACTTTGAGGCTAAACATTCAATGGTGCCAATCATTCATACACAGCACACGCTAATGAACTCTTCTAGCATTCTTTTGAATACTGTGCACACTAACAATGAAGTATGCATTGTCTACTAACTATGCAAAGGAGTTATCATACATGAGGATTTCAAATTTGGCAAAGAAAAGTTTAAACTCAATATAAAAAATGGGTCCGAATGTTATTGCTGATAATAGTGAAACCTGGAAATTATTGAATTACATCGACCTACTTGGCATGGTGTGTTGATGCATTGTCACCATTCAATTTGTGCTCATAGGCAGTTGTGCTCATGGTGCAGTTGCAAACTAGCAATGATATGTGTAAACTCAAAAAACTGAGTAGAATGCTCAACATGAAGTCGTATGTGTGTTTGATGGATTTAGTTGGTGAAGTTGTTACATGAGCTTTCACCAACAATGAAATCTAAGCCACAGTACTTCGATACAAGATTGCTCATTACATCTCTTCTAAGTTATCTCACATCTTCATAGTCCAGTTCAAGATAGCCTTTATGATTGGTTAAGGCCTACCATGTCTACAAGTAATGCCGAACTCCTTGTTTGACCTCCGTGGTAACCTTCCCATTCTTTTGACGAAGTACTTCAGCTCCTTTTATCCCTGAAAACAAAGACAATACTTGGATCCCCTTTATATATTTGGTCTTCAGAATAGAAATGGAAGAAGCCATTCTATACAGAGAAATTATTTCCTAGTGCGTAGTATTGTATTGAATGACTAGCAGTGCCTGGAATGATCTCTGTCCAAACTGCAACATTGCCTGCATCATCTACACATGAAGTGAATAGATTCATGTCCAATTTGCATACTGTATGTTGCGTCTCACTTGAGCTAGCGTCGAGAAATCTTTGAAGCTGGGAAAGTAATCCAACTGAATTTGCCACTAGTGGGTTCAGGGTGGTGTATTCAGGGTAGAGTGTGTTCTATTTGATTAGAGCACTTTAGAAGAGTATAGGAGCTAGAATCATAATTCCGATATTTAACTACCATCAAAAGATAAAGTAGGCTGCAATAACGATTACTTCATAGGCTACCAAATAGTGAAGCCAAGCACAAGTCTACATCAATGTCAGCTGCTTTTCAAGAAGACCATATTTATTAACGAGTCTATGCTAAACAACTTTGACCAACAACATAAAAAATGATTATTTGTGTATCATATTCACGTTTTCCATTGAAAGGAAACCATTTGAAATAGAAGAAGCACTCTTGAGAAGGAATTTAGACAACCTACTATCATGCTTAATGTTCTTTTGGAAATTCCTATCAAACACAAAAAATACAGAAGCTAGCTTATGTTTGAAAGCAAATCATATCCTTGGAAACTTAGACGCATTAAAAGTTATCTTTCCATTGGAGAGCACGATATAATGCGGGAAGGTGTGGACTAACCCACGAAATCGCAATGTACAAAGTTCAAACAATAAGTCACTTGAAAGCACCCAAAAAGAGTAATATATAAAATCCAACAAAATACGGTGTTCAATAGCCTATCCAGACACTATTCGATAGCTAAAGTGCAGACATGGAACTACCCTCACTATCAGATGTATCCACATCTGATTCAACTGCCTCTTCATCTACAAACTCCAGAACGCGAGGACTCACGAATCGGGACCTAGAAGCTGCCCGAGGGTTTTGTGCAACATAATTCCGGGAAAGAGCCTCCGCATATGGAGGTAGCTGAAACGATCTCGGGGGGCTCGGGAAGAAACGTGGATTAGCAAAAAATGGGACTGGCTTGGAGGATGTCACTTCTTGGCTTTGCCTACATGAATAAGTGAACCACATGTTAGAATATTGTAAACTAGGGTGAAGCAATATGCCTAAACCGTGGTTTTAGGGGTGACTTACTTACTGAATCGAAGTGTTGTCTTGACCTTCTGGATTACGACTTCCTCGTCATCCTCGTCGGCAAGGTCAAGCGCGGAGATGGCCGGCATCGCCTGAGGTACCACAATTGGTCGAAGTACCGGAGCAATAAGGGCATCATAGATGTCCTTATGTTCCTCAAATGCAAGAATATGCCGACGCGTTGCACGGCAAGTGTGGATGGTGGATCCTGTGATATAAGAAAGTTTCAGATCGAGTTCACAATCGAACGGTATTTGTAAAATGCAGCATAGTGAATTTGAGTGATTGTAAGAACCATACCTGTGGTCGCTGTGCAGTCAACAACCACGTCCCCTGGTGCAATACATGCCTCAACGAACATTTGCATGAACTCACAACCCTTTTCCCGAGGACCACGCCATGGCACGTCCCCATTCATTGTCACATCTTCATTGAAAACAAGGTTTCGAAGGATGTCGTCCTTAGCTAGGTTTACACCCACCTTGGCTTGAGACGGGACAAGCTGGAACGGGAAGTCTTGAAGTGTCTTCGGCCCACCATTTCGCACAAGTAAGGAGATGGAGAACCTCTGAGTCTGCATAACCAACGATTTTAATATCGTACAATGGAATGAGAAATTCATAGAAGTCAATGCAATTGAAGTAAGGGAGATTTACCGTTTTCCTCTGATCTGCGGCTGACGTCAAGTGGAGATGATTGGATCCGAGATACGTCTCCAGAATGCGAAACTTGTAAGATTGACAACATCCTAGAATGTGACTTCGGTGTAAAGGAGAGGATGCTGGATAAATCAAGATGAGTGCTCCACTGTCATGGAGGAATTCTTGGGCGAAATCGAATACAGGAAACAAGTAGTCGGTCTTGAACTCGTTCCACTTTGGAACAGGAGAAGGTGCTGCCGAGATAGTAGGAACGGGAAGTCCTTCAGGTATATCAACTATCATGAAGTCTACACCTGGATCGGTTCCAGTAACTCCGTCAATGCAGCGTGTCTTGTCACTGGAATGCTACATGAAGCAAATAAATTAAAACATAGTTAATGCACTACTAGTTTTCAAAGTTACATTGACTCTTGCACTGTTTCCAAGTAAATGTTGAGAACATTTGATTTATTCAGATTCTATAAACTAATTTAAGAATGCAATAGAAACCAATAATGATGTAAAGGAATTACCATGGCTAAGAAGGCTTCAACGTCCTTGAAGGCTGGAAATTCCATGTCAAGATTCTTCAAGCCGACATTAAATACGCACTCATCGATGCCGGGTGCGGGAACCACAATCTTAGCGGACGGGATCTTGCCTTGCCCCAAGCGTTCCTGGGTGAGGGAGAAGCCAAACGATGACAGGTTTGCATCCGCAGCACTTGTAGCTGGTTCGGGCAAAGGGGTGTCATCCTTTGAAATACGTCGCTTCTTCTTCTCCTTCTCTTGCTCCTTCTCAAGTAGTCGCTTTTTTTTCTTCTCCTCGACCCGCTTGAGGTTCTCCTCAGTTTTTTTCTTGGCCTCCTCCAGTTTTTCCACCTTCTTCTTATCTGAGACTTCCCGTTTCTTGATGGCTTTAGCCCTGGCCTCCGCATCTAGTCCCGCGAACTCGTCAAACTCCGCGTCAGTGACCACTAAATCCTTCAATGTCTGGAATAGGGCCTCCTCCTCGGGTGGAGTAATTCCAAAGTTACACTCCAGATACCAAGGGCAGGTCTGCAAATGGGGACTGGTCCACTTTTGCATCTGCGTTGAAGAGAACATACAGTCGGGGGACGACCGCTCTAGCCAAGTAGTCAGAAAAGGAGGTAAGTCCTCCTTCTTGATGGCCTTCTTCCCGTACAATTCAAACTTGAAGTACCTGGGCACGAAAGAAGAAAGGCCAGACAGTTCGTTAAAGTGTATCAAATAAGATGTTAAATACTGTCAAATGGTAGTATGAAATTGATCACAGAAAACTGTCACGACACTTGAATGACATGGTTGTCGTTGTCACCAAAGAATGCTACTCTGAAAATCCAATATTTGATAGGCTGTAATCCATAAATAATTACATTGTCATAAATAGAGCATAGATGCAAAGTATTTCAGAATGCGTTACCGTACCTGTAAATCAATCTCTTCACCGTGAGGTTGGTTCTCCTGTACGATGCAAAAGAGTCCGACTTCTTGAAGGCATCTGATCCCTTGAACACTCCCGTGTAGGCTTGGTCCCAAAGTTTCATCCGCCAAGTTTCAATATATTCAAGAAGTGACTGGGGCTCCTCTGGAACGTTCATGTCAATAGAGAGGCTATCATTCTGAGTGATGTTCTCAAACATCTCCACAGCTGCCTCCTCCAGCTGTAGAATTTCAAGAATAATTAGAACATGTATAATATATAAAGCATCCAAACACATGTTTCACATTGAAGCAAACACTGACAGCATAAACTTCTAATAGAGCATACCCCTGCATAGAAACAAGCCTTCGCCAAAAATATTGCCAATTTCTCCTCATTCACCGGGTGTGGTGGAAATCGGCGAGCTTCCCTCGTGTGCGTGCTGGTGTTCAACCACCTGAGCCACTTGACCTTATGTCGAGGCTCAACTGCAGCAGTCGCAATAAGTTGAAGCTTTTCCAGTGTCAACTCAGGTACTGCATTATGGCTCCAGTGCCTCTCAATCTGCAGATGTCCAAATATCAAAAAATTGTTCAGCTGCTATACATCATATAGTAGACCAGTAAGTAACGCATCGAAATTCTCGTACCTCCTTAAGCCAGTCGGGAGTGAGGGCGGGATTGGCAACCGCCACGATTTTTGAGAGTCTCTTGTAATGTCTATCGGTGGAGTTCTTTATAGCCGATCTCATTGTGGCAGCAACTGCCTCCCTTGTGACCTCAATATCTGGGTTTTCCTCTTTCAACTTGCGAATGGCTGCATCAGCAGCTGCGGAAATTTCTTGCTGAATGAATGAAATCACCACATCAGAGATTATTGGTTAGACATATTGACTTGATGAAAATGTCATAGATAAAACGATTGAATCAATGGACTAGAAATGATTTATGACATACCTTGAATATGAAACCAGTAAATATTTGAAGTGGCATAGTATACCAACTTGTCTGAGTGTACATCTTGCATGCTTGCACTTCTTCCTCTGTCAATAGCTCCTGGAACTTCTCAAGTTCCATAACACCATACTTCTGGACACGGTAAAGAGTATGTACAAGGTTGGTTTTCACGTGGGAGTTCTCTGTGTGCCTGACATAGCACAACCATGTGAAACTCATATGCGAATCACGGAGAATCAATGATTATCATCTAATATAGGAAGGGGAGGTATTCAACAAAAGGAAGAAAATTAAAAGTGTAGAATGACATACATATTTATATCATGCATTGCCTGCATCGCCACACCGATTCTCTGTCTAGTGTCCAGGACAATAGAATCCACACTTACATGCCATGTGAGCTCATGGCTGTGCAGCCTTTGGATATGATTCATCCAAGCTATTCTCCTGTGATTTCCATCGCAGACGAAAAACTTGTAGTCCACAAGGTGCTTTAAGGACGGAATTGTCCTCAAATGTGCATTGAAGTTGTCATTCACAGAGTTCCAAATCGAACCCCATTCCTTCTTCTCTGCTTCAGTGAACACCTCCGTGTTCCCCTTCTCGTCCGAAAAGGAAACGTAAAATACTCGTGTACCCTCATCATATCCTCTAGAGAACTGATTGTCGAGCTGGGTCAAGTCACACATCAAGGTGGGCCTCACCATTGGCATCGGCACCAACCTGCAAAGCGGGATCTTCATGCGTGAGTGCCCGTCAAACATCATCTTCAAGCTGTTGATGACAGTAACTGAGTCAAAAGTTTACACACGCCGAATGTCCTCCTCCATGAAGCCAGGTCCCACTCCCGGAACTTAATCTTGCTCAGAATCATCATCCTCCGTAGGGAACTCAATGACCTCGCGAGGGACGATTTTATCAGCCACGTCCGCTAATCCATGAGCACATGGGTATTGTTCTGGATCCTACAAGTGAAGGAAGAAATTCAGACCCAACTGAAGAAGACACCAAAGGAATTCCCATATTCATCAATATCAGATAAAAGAGTATCATATTAGTTTTTGACATTGGATTCACAAAAGTGGACAAGAGGTAATTCAATCAACCATTTTGATTGACTCGATCACATGTGATCTACAAATCGGTACACGGGCAAGCCTCTGTTAGAGGCCTGAAGATCCCGCAACAGAATATTTGAACGTCATTGTCTGACATCTGTCCAGAGTCAATGTCATCCATGTCTCTCGTGCAATAGTCATCCCTATTCTCGGACACAGTAATTTCAAGATCCCAAGATCCTAGCGACGTGCAGCAAGAAGATTGCGGTGAAAAAGGTCTCTCCAAATTTCTGATTTCCACTAGTTCATCAAGCTCACGAATTAGGTCATCAAGGTCGTCTACCATTTGAGCCAGATCTTCATGTGGACCATCAATATCTCCCTCAACAGGAACAGGGATTGGCACTGCGGCAACATCCGTCATAGCTACATCCATCCCAGGATGATGTAAAGGGTCCTCCAACGGAGGGTCGATGCGATCACCTTCAACTGAAGCCGATTCAATCATCTGCACCGGAATTACCATTATTATGCGGTATAGCAGAACACCTTAAAGTTCACAAGCAAAGACCATGACCTTCACTAAACCAACAAAATCGGAAAGTCTGAAATCATAATAACAAATTCGAAATTCAATGATATCTGAGCTCCACGGACAAAGGCAAGAGCCCCCTCTCGGTACCGAGAGGGCCCAGTCAGCCCAGTCGTCCGAGCTCAGCCCAGCCCACCGTGGACCCCCTCTTGGTACTGAGAGGGCCTAAGCAGCCCTGTCGTCCGAGCTCACAAAGCCTACGCCGCGAGGAACACTCCATCGCCCAGCAGTGTCCGCGTCTCTCTCGCACCATCTAGACTGACGAAGGACCACCGAAACCGAAACCAAAAAAATATCAAGCCCGTCGTCCGAGCTCAGCCCAACCCACCGCGGACCCCCTCTTGGTACCGAGAGGGCCCAGGCAGCCCTGTCGTCCGAGCTCACAAAGCTGACGCCGTGAGGAACACTCCATCGCCCAGAAGTGGCCGCGTCTCTCTCGCACCATCTGGACTGACGAAGGACCACCAAAACAAAAACCAAAAAAACATCAAGCCCGTCGTCCGAGCTCAACGCAGCCCACCGCGGACCCCCTCTCGGTATCGAGAGGGCCCAGGCAGCCCTGTCGTCCGAGCTCACGAAGCTGACCCCGCGAGGAGCACTCCATCGCCCAGGAGTGGCCGCGTCTCTCTCGCACCATCTAGACTGACGAAGGACCACCAAAACAAAAACCAGAAAAAGGCCAGCCCCTCGTCCGAGCTCAACTCAGCTCGCCGCGGACCCCCTCTCGGTACCGAGAGGGCCCAGGCAGCCCTGTCGTCCGAGCTCACGAAGCTGACGCCGCGAGGAACACTCCATCGCCCAGAAGTGGCCGCGTCTCTCTCGCACCATCTAGACTGACGAAGGACCACCAAAACAAAAACCAAAAAAATATCAAGCCCGTCGTCCGAGCTCAGCGCAGCCCACCGTGGACCCCCTCTCGATATCGAGAGGGCCCAGGCAGCCCTGTCGTCCGAGCTCACGAAGCTGACCCCGCGAGGAGCACTCCATCGCCCAGGAGTGGCCGCGTCTCTCTCGCACCATCTAGACTGACGAAGGACCACCAAAACAAAAACCAAAAAAATATCAAGCCCGTCGTCCGAGTTCAACGCAGCCCACCGCGGACCCCCTCTCGGTATCGAGAGGGCCCAAGCAGCCCTGTCGTCCGAGCTCACGAAGCTGACCCCGCGAGGAGCACTCCATCGCCCAAGAGTGGCCGCATTTCTCTCGCACCATCTGGACTGACGAAGGACAACCCATACTCAAGAGAGAACAATTGATCCCTGCTTATCGAGCTCATCCAAACACGCGGAGGCACCGTGAGGTCCCTCGCCTGTCTCCGACCTATGTACTGAAACGGGGCGCCGACAGGAGCTGTTCGTCCCCCAGCACGTCACCAAGCAAATGTGGGGCTCGGACTCACACAGGTAGGGCAAGATGGACGAGACCCCGTGAGTATTGATGAAGATCCCTGGTGACCGAGCTCAGGCAAACGCACCGAGGTATTCAGAAGAAGCTCCCAGGTATGTACTCAAGCAGGACGCCATCGGGATCTAAGGTTGGTGCATCACGACGGTAATAGGCAGGTTGCCTCTTAGGACGGGCTTGAATATGTGAGGCCCCGATTCAATCACAAATGGAGTGACCACATTGCGAGGTTCGTCCACACTATATTCACGTCATTATCAATCCTACAGAGTAAGAATGGGAGAAAGGTGGGATAGATCATACCTCCTGTCCATCGGCCTGCAATGCCCAAGGTCGATTATTTGCTTCATGAACCTCGGGGACTGGACGCCGCGACCTCAGTTTTGGGCCCTGTCTCTCCATGAGTAGTTCCCTGTGCCAAACGAATTTGAAGATCTTAGAAAAGAACAGAAATGGCAAACCATACATCTAGAGCAAGCTGAGAGTAGAAGTTCAATCTCAGAAATGCTATACCTTGAGGGAAGCACGGCGAGAGACCCAAAAGCAACGCCGCCAAGTCGATGAAGTTCAAGAGCCCAGACCTGGAGTTGTAAAAGACCAGTTTTGGCGGCACAGACTCCCATATAATGTGATCTTGTAGGTTCGGAAGTTCCTCTGGTTGTTGGTTAGGTTCTAGGGGAGGTTCGTTGTGTGGTATAAAATGCAGTTGCGGGTTCGATGTCAGGTGAATCTGGTTCATGACTTCGTACTGTCGCCTCCCGGTTCGGTAATGGTCTTGGTAGCCGCCTTTTACAACACGATCGAAGCTCATTAATGATTAATAACGGTTGTAAGTCGTGGGAATCTGAAAATGAGGACAGACGTAAATGAAGTTAGTCTAATGAGATAAAATTCTTCTTACGTGGTTGCTTATGTGTGACTGTAATGAAGATGTCTTGATGTACTCACTGAATATCCTCCTCTCTGACTCATGAACGGCCTAGATATGATTAAAATTAGTGTCAGAGTCCACTTTGGAATTCAATCATCAATGACACAACTGAGTAGGGGATATACGTGTTCCTTCTGGCAATATATCTGGATGTCCTCAACTCGTATTCACTCCCTCTGGCCACCACTGACAATATCAGATGGGCATTTGGATTTGATTATAAAATGCGGCGGACCAATTTCATATAGTTCTACTGTGATTTATTACTATTTGTGAAGATGATTTTACATCTTCAAAAGTATCCATTTATATTTTAATCATGAGCTCTTTATTTGTTGTTATCAATATTGTACTAGAAGTTCTTGATTTCCATCACTCCACTTCGAGTAGTGGATCTAGAATATATTATGGGCATTCATTCCATTACTGAGTTTAATACTCTCCATCCTGTTATTCCTGTTTTTAACATAATCAGTACACTGCTCAACTAGCTCTATTGAATTTTGTGAATGATGGAGCAGCATAACTGATCTCCTTTAAGCCGTCGCAATTGGATTTTGTTACAATCTGTCAATTACACCGCACTCAGAAAATGATAATGTTTCAGTGGTGAATTTGAATTTTCAACCTCATAGCCTAGATGATGACTCTTCATATATTATAAATTTGTTGTCCACCGCTTAATATACCACTCTCATACACCCTGACGTTGATTACCTGCCACATACCTCAGCTCAATTCCTTCAGCTTATTTGATTTCTGTTCTTAATGTGTGCAGTGATCATCCCTAATCATTATTAGAACTACGTAAGCTAATAGATCTGGGAATGGCGGAAGTTCTATAATGTAGCACATCTTGAATTTTTTACATTGCATTCATAGTACATTGTTATGGTCAGACCTCTTTGCAATCATTCAACTTTAGCAATGTGCAGACAATGTACATTTCAGAGGGTGCGCCATCTATGAGTATGTGCCATTTGATGATGTAATGGTCATTACTAATTATCCACCGCCTCTTATTCTTGTTGAACAACTTAGGTTGATGGAATGACGTCCATCATCTAGGAATAGTTCCTGGACGACTCACCCTTATGTTTCACTCCTCTGGAACTCGTTTCTCGCCCTCAGGTAGTCCACTGTTGATCACGGTACTGTAGGACGCGATGTAATTTGGTTAATCCCGTTGGATCGATTTAATTTCTGGGTGATGTGAGACCTTCATTGATACTAATTATAGATCATTTCTAAATTATGTTTAGCGGTTTAGGGTAATGGTTTTGCAATGCTTCTTCTTCGTCTTTTAGATTGATCACTCGATTTGGCCGACTTCATTACGTGGTTGCGATGGGAGACATTTCCAATTCGGTAGTTGTCTCTGCTGATGGTGCAAGAGTTCCAATTTTATTTCCGGTGTACGACAATGGTGTCGCTGTTGTATTGGCTTCTCGATTAAGTCTTAGGTTCCAATTGATGGAGGACTCGATCTATATAGACGAAGAGGTTTTTGAACCAGACTCCGGAGTCCTTATTCATACCATAGGGCAACTTTCTATTTTGCGGGATGGCATCACTGCGTGGCATCTAAAGCCCGGTAGGTATAAAGCTTACGGAGTTCATACTCTCATGGATGCGGATGAGAGAGTGAGGGGTAGACCGCAGCAGTCATCAACGGCGTCGTATCAAACACCTCCCTTGAATCATATCAAGGTAGAATCCCTTGAGGACTGTGTAACCATTCTTAGTTCGGACTCCAAGCGCAATTCGGACGAGCGTAGGTTGAATGTAGAGACTCCATCTTCGCTGTCTACTTTGCCTAGCCCTAGTACTCTTCCAGCATTAGTGGCGGAGAATTCTTGTGGGAGTGGTACATCTGTAATCGACTGTTTGCGTAAATTACGTGTGCAAAAGGGATGTCGGAATATACTCGCAAAAATTGATTATGAGTCGATTTGCATAGAGAGAGTACAAACGTTGCCTCCGTGCTTCAACGGAAATATTATCTATGAGTTGCCTCCTTTGGAGACCGATTGCCGTCCTTCTCATGCTCATCAGATGGAAGGCATGGATAAGCGGTACGACGGCCACGTCTGGACAAAAACAATGACAACGAATATCAGTAATCGTATGGGCTTAACATTTCGCACATCTACTTGTGTGGGGCATCTTAGATGCATGAATGCGACTTGTGAGTTTAGGAGTCGCGGTAATAGACATGCTGTTGTCAATGAGTTGGAATGGGAAGGCATGTCTCCCTCAACAATGAATGTTGGGGATTTGCATCCACCGGGTTCAACTCTTGTTTGTAGAATATGCAAGCACCCTCCTTCTTGTATTGCCAAGTGTGCTGTGAAAGCATACTATGTCCTTGGAAATCTAGGAATGACTCGGGCGTTTGTACACCTCGGGGTTCACAATCATCCAGTAAAGGATGGTGAACTCCGAGACTTGCAAACTAGAACTAGAGTCCTGATTGGTGAACAGATGGAGAGAACGCCGACCGCAACAAATTCATCTATTGTGCTTGAGGCGACTAAGGAATTACTCGGCGAACTGCTCCTCAGCCAAGATGGAGTGAATCCAAAGCCGCTTGACTTCGATGACCTTGTCCCTGTCCTCGACAAATGCAAGTACTTTAGCTCTCCAAGTATTCGGAACGAGGTTACATCCTTCAAATGTCTGAGGAGATTTGGTGTCATTGATAGCATTACAAAGTTGAGAGGTTCCAACACGTGGGCTTTCATTTAGGAGAGCAAATTTCCCGGTCAAGGAACAGAGGCGGATAAAGTTTTTCTCTTCAAGATGTCTGAAGTGGGTCCTGGAAGTGGAGTAGACCTAGCGAAGCGTATGCAACACGATGGGGACTTTCATGACTCATGGATGATGTTTGATCATGTGAAACGGGTAAAAGGGTGGACCACAATGGCTTGCCATACGTATGATTCTACATACTGCCGCGTTATGACAATCGCTATTTGTGACATGCAATCCGAGGACACTACTGCCCAGATTTTGTTCTGGAGGAATTTGAACTCAATACTAGAAAGACACGGTGTAAAAGATACTCAGTTTAAGGGATTCATGGCTGACAGCGCGCAAGCAAATTGGAATGCTGTGAGGATCATCTACGAATCAGGAGATAGTACCGAAGCGATGGCAAACCGTGAAAGAACTTGCCTCTTCCATTGGACACAGTCCATGGAAAAGCATACGAAGGCCGACATCCGTGGAGACTTGCAAGATCAGCATCGACTACTGTGCAAGCAGTACAAGAATGCAACTTCTCTAGATGAATGTGAAACAAGATACCTTGCCATTAGAGAGTGGTGGTTATCATCAGGTGCCACTTGCGAAGAAGGAAAGCATCGACTTGACCTATGGCTGTCTTTTTGGCATTTCCGCTATCGCCAATGGGGAGGATTCTTGCAACTTGTGAGTTCTCGATTTGTATCACTCTCATTTTAAATATTTCTTACAGTCAGGCCTGTTTAAATGTTGTTAATCTTAATCCTCTAAATTTTTAATTTGTTATACTTATATCACGCCGTTCTACAATTAATATTTTATATGTTAGATTGTAAGTAGCACTCTTAGAACGCATCATGATAGGCAGTTTATATAAAGTGAGGTCAAAGGTGTGCATAGTTTTGTGCTTCAAGCATATATCTCTCCTTATACAACTTCTTGGCGGTTTAGGGTTCATAGAATGCGCTACAATTATTTTGCAATTCACAAGCAATGCTTGCGTACCTAGCTAATGTAGAAAGGTTCTACCGATTCCAACATTGATTAGCACCTATGTATACTTATGAAACATCCATAGATTTTGGGCTGAATAAGAATTGTCGATCTAATCCAAACTGAAAAATGTATGCATACCTAGGTGCTTACCGATACCCCTCTCGGTACCGAGAGGGGTGTCCACTGTACGCTACTTATGGATATTCAATGGTTTTCATTGTTGCCAATGTGTTTTAATAGACAAGTAATGAGTAATGTATACATGCAGTGCAGCTTTAGAAGAGCATTGTAGGCACCAAATGGGCCTTACGCTCCAAACTCTTTCTGGGCTTTCGAGGCTCCACGTGATGACAATCTCTTAGATGTGGTGGCCAACAATGAAGTTTTGCATCTTCATTTCAGTCATTAACCAATAGTTGGAAATTGTTAATGCTTTGAGGTTGATTGTACGTAAAATCTCTATCTTCCAGCATCTGATGGTAGGATTTGATATTGGTTATTCAGGATCTCAATGAAAACGAGCTCGCCGAGATGCCATCTTGCAACCTTGTGGAGACAGTACACAATAAATGGCTTCAACAATCCGGGAATCGGGGAAACGATTTGTACATAGCCACAGTTGATGATTTTGTTCGAGCTTTCATACAGATGGTGAGATATTACCAATATCTGAGGGGAAATCAAGCTGGAACGGGTCTAGGGAAGGAAGAACTCATGCTTCGTGTTGCACAGAGGTCAACACAACGAACTAGTAATCCAAAGGCATTGGCCGAAGCTATATCCAACATTCCTGAAGTTGAGGAATTTGTGAATAGGGAGTCTCAACTTGAGGGTGAGGAAGTTTTCAGATCTCACAAGCGCAAGGCAGACATGCCACTGGGATGCGAGCAAGATTCTCATAGGCCGGATAAAGTCAATTTCTCTCATCCCCGCATTCAGACTAGATCTTCAAGAGCGTCAACAACTGTAGGACCTCTGAATCCCATTAGGGAAGACGCTTCTCCAAGCGTGGATGTGGATATGCATGATATTCTGGCAAATGATTCCAATTTGGAACCTGGAAGTATTCACCGGTCCACTCACGTGTTATGTATCCAAGAGAGCAAGTGTGACGAAACACAATGGCATATTGCCAGATTACCAAAAAATTCCGCGAAGGCATGCTTTGCCGATCAAGCTATTACAAGGAAGAAGTGCACTGCCCAAATAGTCCAAAACAACCAACCTACAGCAGCACCGACATATACAGGTATGATGGTGAATTACAGAAAGAATACCAATGATCGTATGCAGTTCTTTTTTTGCAACGACGACATTGAACGGTGCGTGAAGGGATATCGACGGAAGTGGGTGTTATCTGTACCACCTGTTCCGTCCATTTGGCCCGTTCAAATGGGTACCAAACTATCAAAAGCGGAGATCTTATCGCTGGAGGCGGCAGGATTTCAGCTTCCACAACGACAAGTGATTTCACCGCGTAGACTTTTTGGTGGTCAAGCAGGACTTGAATCGGTTCGTGCCTACCTTGTTCCACCTAATCCAGATGTGTTTCCAAAAAATTGAGCAGGGAAGGTGATCAGACGGAACCCGAAGGCCCCAACAATCAAGCATCAAAACAATTGTGCTTCGTCGTTGACTTTAAATGCAAGCATAGAAAGGGTAACCATGGTCCCCCATCCTGGATTTGGTTGCATAGTCTCCCTGATATCCGGTGTGCAGCCTCAGACGGAAAAGTATATGCTCACCATTTCGTCATTTCCCGATTGTACCTGCCCTAATTTCAAGGAGATGAAATTGAAGTGCCTAGGGAAGCGCGGAACCTGGGGAAATTGTAAACACCTATACTATGTTTTTACAGTCACCTGCAATCTACATAGTGCTACTGATGCCTTTATTCACGCTACGAGCTTCAGCTTCAACGAAGTGAAGGCAGTCCTTCTCGGTGGGATACTAAGTCATATTTAGTGAAGGTAGTTTCTTTTTTGCTGAACAGGAATATTCTTTATGTTTACCATACTCATGAATGAAGATGTAGTGAGACTACAAGGGCCACTACTTGCATATAATTAGCCTCCTTGGATTTCTATGTCAATGTGTTGTCCTTATAATTCCCTGTGCATTTCGTGTCTATTTAGGTAATCAAGTGACTTCAACCCCTTCCTCCAAACCTATGGGGCATTATACTCCAAATATATATTTCACTTCAAAACAAAATAGAATTCTATCAATGAATGTGCAAAAAACATGGTCTGACTTCTATGCACTTCCAAGTTCCGAGTGCAATAAGTGTATATCAGTTTTATTGTTATAGAGATGTTTAAAATCACCCTTCCATCTACTATAGTCGTAGGACAGTCTCATAGCATGGTCTATTAGAAGTTATTACTTGTACAAAGTACTTGATGTTGTATCTATATTTATTATTATGTTGACACCATCACCTTTAACCCTAAACCCTAAATCTACCTCTCATATGAGTACATCCACCTATACATGTACCATGGAATTTTCCATCTGCCTATCCAAAAGTTTGACCCTAAACCTTCTATTGTTTTCATCGACTCTCATCCATTTTCTCATCCAATTCATTTTAATCTTTTCATCCATCGTCAATAGAATTTCAATCCACTTTAAGCAATTTTTTTCATTTGGGATAATCTACCATTTCTCTAAATTGGCATTCATCCACTGCAAATCCATTCCCAATTTTCTTTTCATCGGGTTATTGCAGCACTTATAATCCCTGTTTCATCCACTTTTTTCATCCAATTATGTCATCCTGTTTTTAGTTCATCTACTTTCTTCATTTACTTTCTTCATCCACTTTTTTCATCCAACTATTTCATCCTCTTTTTAGTTCATCCACTTTCTTCATCTACTATTGCCATCCTACTTTTTCATCCAACTTTTTCATCCAAATTTTTCATCCTGTTTGAAACTCATCCACTTTTTTCATCCACTTTTTCATCCACTTTTTCATCCACTTTTTCTCAAAGATTTTATACTTTTTTGGTTAGTTTATTTTCTAAATCACAGAATCCCCGCTCCCTGCTCACCAATTCCCGCTCCTTGCTCACGAATTCCCGCTCCACGCTCCACGCTCTATGCTCCACGCTCGCATGCCAGCATTCCCCATGGGGCGGCCATCAGACAGAAGTTGGAAGATGGTTGCAAACTGTACCCTCTTTTTCTTCGCTTCCAAGGAGGTACAATTGTTCAACTGCTCCAGTACCGTGGGGGGGGACTTGGCGGCATACAATCGCAAATTCTTCCGATGCTTACATTGAGTGGCAATGTAGCTCTCTCCTGCCTTCACCTTGTATTGCGGCATGTCCTTCTTGGCGGTCCGTTTTCCATCATGTTTAAATAATGTATCGGATTTGGGAGCCATGATGCATGGCTTGCGATCAAGGGTAGAACATACCTTGCATCTGACCATGTGTAAAATGCCATCTGTTGCCATGATTCCTTCAGCCCAAGGTAACTTTGCAGCCCACAACGTCTGAAACTTCCTGTGCCGATCATATCTTCTTTGAGCCCTGGATCGCTCAGTCTCAGCCTTCGTTCGAGTTGTTGCACCTCTCTTCCGCGGTGGAGACTGGAAATCTGAGTCGTCATCAGACCCATCCAACTCATCCGGAACTTCAACCAAGTTGTTGTTATCAGCACCCTCCAATGAATCCTCGGATATGGTTATCAACGGTGACTTTGCAGATAAAACAATTGTATCCCCAGAGCCCGAAGAAGAACCTGGAGTGACAGCGGTGTCTCGAGATCGCGAGGTACTTCGGCGTTTCCTCCCGCGGTCTACGTCTTCATCGCTTGGGTACTCTTCTCCTGATTGCGGCTCTGCTCCTGGAACCTCCGGCATGCAACCATCGAACACCAGCGACAAAGGTTGGCCACCTGCTCCACCGCGACTGGAGTGAAAATACGATTTCACTGTTTGTTTCCGCGCCTCCAACCTTCGCAAGTCAAGTTGTTTTCCCTTCCGCTTCATCTCCAGCCGCGCAACTTCCAGAGCCCCCTTCGCAGCCTTCTCGGCTTTTTTCTTCGCCGACCTCGCAATTGAAGCTGCGCGCACAGCTTTGGCGACGACATCGTCTCCAAAT
Organism: Rhytidiadelphus loreus; assembly: GCA_947034895.1. Classification (NCBI taxonomy): domain Eukaryota; kingdom Viridiplantae; phylum Streptophyta; class Bryopsida; order Hypnales; family Hylocomiaceae; genus Rhytidiadelphus; species Rhytidiadelphus loreus. The sequence goes on from OX344761.1 coordinate 34,441,815, forward strand.
TCCTCACCAGCAGATTCCATGGAAAATAGTGCTCAACACAAGGACGTTCAAGCAAAAAACGGAAAAAAAAACCCGAATGGAAATGAGAATCGCAATGCCAAAAGACATCCACAAGAACAGTGATAGCTTGTGAAAAAAGATTGTCCTCAATTGAACGAGGCGTTTTTCTGAATTTGAGATGCATGGACCACCAAAAACAAGCATGAAGGCGTGGCGCCATCACCACAAACAATTCCAAGCAATAACAACAGTAATTAACGACCACAATTAACAGAAAACCATGATGGAGGGAGATGCGCACCAGCATTGAGATTCTAAAAAATGGAGACCCCTACAAAACACGTACAGAAGCCTGGCGAAATCAGTAGCATCGCCTAAGGGACTTCTGGTGAACCGTAGACCTTCCCGATTTCAGGAGGTGGCGAACTAATGTGAGCACTCACAGCACTACTTGGCGAAACAATTACTGAGCATGGGAGCAACAATGGCGACCACTACATAAATTGCAGAGCACAAGCAGAAACTTGTAGGACGGAGTGGCGATGAAGACAGGGAGAGTGGCGATGAAGACAAGACGGAGTGGCGATTTAACCCTTGTCCCGAGGCGGCTGTGTCGCCACTCTAGCACCTGTCAGCCGCCTCTGGGAGCAGACGTGGCGACAGAGGCGATTTTTCATCCAGAAAATTACATTGGGGTTTCGCCAGGGACTTTCATTCAGTGCAAAATGGCTTCAGAATTCCAAAAAAAAAAGCCCTGTTGTACATATTATTTCACACTTTTTCAGCTTGAATGAGTGATTGTTGACATGATTGATTCCAAGGATAACTTAAGTTAAGTTATGCATACTGAAAGCATGAATACATTGAGCTGCAATTTATCCCTGCTTCCATACTCCATTGCTGATAGGTGTTGTCATTCATCAATGCCTTGGAAGTTGAAACCACACATGCCCACGCAACCACTAAGGTAGGAGGCTCTAAAAGCGACCTTTTAAGGGCTGATTCGCCTTTTTCACAGGTTTCTAGGGACAAAATGATTTTTAGCTCATTTTTCACAGAAAGAAACATAGATGCTGAACCCAACACATGGAGTTTCATATTTTTCCAAGCATTTTTAAATTACTTATAAATTTTCAAAGATCTGGATCATAGCCAACTATTTGTGACCATAGGTGTCTCAAAATCCGTCCCCTTGTGACTTATAAAGAAATGTGCAGAAACTAAAGCCAATGATTGGCTCTTACAATAAAAAAAAACAATTCTTCTTGGATTCATTTACAGACCAAAGAGGTCCATTCAAAGATCATCTTGCATCCATTCTACAGCTACCTACAACACGATCTGAAGAAGAAGAGCGATTTTAAACCACCTACCTTAATAAGCTCATGTGAAACGCACCAAACTTGCTCAACTGATAAAGCATCATTAACCTTGCAACACCGGACATGTTGAAATGTGGCTTTTGGATGACCAAAAAAAACACTCGCTAGAGGATGTAAAACGACTTATTTTCATCCAATTTGGGAGAGTTGGTAGAAAAGATTCTACTTGTTGTAACACTCATAAAAAGGGTCTTTGGGGGTGTCCAAGAATTCACTAAAAGGAGGAATTGAGTCCTAGGCATCACAAGAAAAGGCCCTTCTAGTGTATTCTGGTAGTTCCCGAGGTAGTTCCTACCTCTTTGCTCTTGACTTGAATTTGAGCCATGTATATGATCTTTTTGGAATTTGAAACAACTAATGAAATGAAGCTTAACGAGTCTAATTTCTATTCTAATTTGAAAAATTGAAAACTTTTTAAAATGGAACATTTTATTCCATATTGAACATTGGCCTATTACCATGGTCTATTGATTTTCTATCTATATTTAGATACAAAAAATGTTTACACTATAATATACACCCATGGAGAAATTTTTAATTTTTTTGAGCTAATTTTGTATTAGAAATGAATTTTCTTCAATTTTTCTTCAAAAAATCATGATAATTTGAAACCATCACCAATAAATCTAAAAAATTTATGACTTATAGAAGATATGTGATTTCATCTTTGAAAGATAAAATAAGATACTTTTCACTAAAATTTAGTTGCAAAATAGAGAAAAAAAACTGAAACAAATTACATAAGATAAAACAACTTATTGTGGTTAGAATTAGGAGTTTGGCCTCATGCCGTTGCTTAAATTTTCAATTTTTTTTCCACTTAAAGAGAAGTATGAGAAATAGTGAGAACAGTTGAAATTATATTTTTTTGATAAAGTATAAATTTACTATGAATTTTTGAAGTGTTCAGTGCATCATGGCCCAAAAAGAGTCTATAGACTACCCAAGCACCAACAAAATGCTCATCTTCATTCATCTAAAGCAATCATAATATTTTCTAACTTGAAAGGCCTAAAAAATCAATTCTTACAATGAATTCATACAAAAAGTTGGAAGTTCCTAATGAGGTTCCTAATCACTATGTAACACACACATTGTGTCCCAAATCTCACATGTTAAAAAGAACTTCAAAGTTTATTTTAAAGTAGAGATTCCAAAACTACCCACAAACTAACTCAAACTAAAATTCCTCGTAGCTTTCATCTCATTAATCAAAATGGAATGATTCAAATCTTACCACATATATATAAATCTAAAGAATCAATTTCAATTTTTTATTTTTAAAAAAAGTGATTTTCAAAGAAGTTTTTTTTTACTTAATTGCCCGTTGAACATTGAAAATTACATATCATGCAATAACTTTTGAACCATCTAGTCAAAAGTTATGAAAATTGTTGGGCCTTAAAGCTACTCCTTGTCCCAATATTGTGTGAAAGTTTCAAAGAAAACAAAGAATGACTCCATTTGTATTTGAATCCTCTTAACTTCAAATTTGTATATCCTAAAACTTCTTTAATTTGACCTTCTCTACAAAGACACTTTGGAATATCTTGTACACTTGCCATAATATCATTCCTTGGACCACAATTGTTTTTCATAGAAACTACTTGACCTATATGATGATGATTTCCTAAGCAGTCAAATTAAAAGGGGTAGAAAATCTATCAAATTTCATTTTGGATTTTGTAATGTTACAACATAGAGATAGATAGAGATGAAAGGAAAAAGTTGGATTGTTTATAACTCTAGGATGGATTTGAAACACGTCAAATGAATTCTAATAGTGAGGTAGTTCTAGCCAACAAACTAAATCCTATAGGACATTATTTTATTTTTTTAAACTAGTAAAAATTGAGTTAAAAAATGAACCCATGGCATCATTTTTAGGATGAAGCTTTATTTACCTACAAATCAAGATCATATAGTCTATAACTTTCACAATACTAATACAAATGGAATGAATACAAAAAATTATACATTTTATGAGAGATATGGAGAGAAACTACTTTTCAAAGATTATTTTTAATTCTCATTATACATTTTTGGTTGTCTTGGCTCATGTATTTTAAGCTTCAAGGGCATAACCTTTGCTCTAGACACTAATTGGAAAAAAATTACATCACCAAAACTAATATATTTTCTATATTTAAAATCTTTCAAGTAATCACATCAAAAATTAGGATCATAGTAACTTACCTAAATTTTTGTTTATACATTTAGACAATAATTCTACAAATTGGTTTTGCAACAAGGTTACAATTAGGTGTGATTACTTTACCAAAAAGAAGAACTCCAACTTCTTCTCAAAAATATTGCGAAGTTAATTAAATTATATTTACTATTCCTCTAAGTATATCCTCCAAATATGCGAAGATTACCCAAACCTACTTCACCCTTATGTGGAAGCATTTCCTTTTGAAAAGTTATAATTATACAATTTTTTTGAAGAGATACAACTTTATGTGATTTTATATTTTAGTTTGTTGATTATTGAGAAGTGCTCATAGCATCTCCTCGATGTGCATGAAAAACAAAAAATTACAATTAACACACTTATAACTAGTACTATCTTTGAGAAATATCATTAAAATGTTTTTTGTTTTTTTGGATAAAACAAATGTGATAGTCATACATATCAACAATATGTCCATTAATAATTGGTAAGTACAAAAATCAAATATATTCCTTCTTACTTATAATTGGTTTGTTATGTGCTTGTTTGTTCTCGAATGAATGTATGCTTGATACATCAATTATGATTATATCATTTAGAAAAAATTAGAAGTAGAAATATTATGTCGAAGGAGTCATCAAATCCTTACTATACATCCTCCTTCATCTTTAAGGAGTTTATTAAATATTATATACAAGTTTAGGTGAATGTGTTTGCAATAAAGCCAACATGTGAGCCTAGAAATGTGAATCTATGAGCCTAGAGCTTAGGTGTAAGTAAGTACTCTACAACTATTGAAGCGGTGTTTATAACATACATGTGTATAATATAAGTACCCTATTACCATAGAAGGTGCTTATAACATAGGTACCTATAACATAGACACCTATAATATAAATACCTTATAACCATAGAAGGTGCCTATAACATAGGTACCTACAATATAGGCACCTATAATATAAAATATCCTATAACTATGGAAGATACTTGTAACATAGGAGCCTAGGCTCCTAGGCTCAAGATCTTAGGTTCACATGCTAGCAACCATAAGTATGTTTGGTCTAAAGTAAAAGACTAATCAACACCATATGAGTTAGGTCCATTACGTATGGTTTTAAGAGTTAGAACCAACCTACATCCTCTAAGCTAGAGTAGTTGTATATGCCAAGTTTCAATAAGTCAAAGCTTCTTGAAACCATAGGTGACACAAGCTAGATATTTGAAATAGTTTTCCTAACTATGTATTAGGCTTCTAAATGCATACTTATTGATAATCCATGTTTTGATTGAATACATCCTAAAAAAATTTGGTTCTTTTGAGATAACTTCAAAATTATATTGTTAGTATATACTAAAGTCAAGATGAGACCTTATCACTTTTCCCTCTATAAAATGCAACCAAGGCTATCTAGAATATAAACATTCTCTTAACCTTCACTAAGGTAAACCAACCCATTACTGTTCGTTTTCCAATTCCGTTAGTAGGCCAACCCAATTCCATCACCTAATTTTGAGTCCAATTCTGTCCAAAAAACATCCAAATCCATTCTTCTTTTGACAAAATTAAAGTGTTCTAAGATAAAACCTGATTTTTTATGACAACAAGGGATAATGTGTCACTTCATTAATGGTGTATATTTTGTACTTGACTTGGGTGGTTATGGGTTCATTAGGGAACGTTTATGACTCTAATCTATGGGCGGTTTTGTAATTTCAAGGGCATACCACTTCAAAAATTAATAGAAATTAAAGTTTTAATTGAAAAATTATAATTCCACTTGGGTTTGATTTTTGAAACAAGTGCACACCTCGAAAAAAATATGTGCCCCTCTTGGAATTGTTTCCAAGATAGGCATATTGCAAATGGGGGTGGTGATAGGCAATCCTACCTTGATCCAATACAAAACTAGGGTTGTTTCTCTCACTAACTTCACTATCAAAATGCAATTTGAAATCATTACCAAAATAATATGACATGTGGTATCAATCTAAATCCCAATTTAGTATCAATGCACTCATTTTTAGCACCACAAATACCGAAATTCACCCAACCTTACTACACCATCAGCACATCAGTGATTCAATAGTAGTTGTTAAGATGGTATAATGTCTTGGTGGATGATTTTGACGAAATCCATTATTAAAAGACAAACAAAAGACTCTATAAATTGGGATATTAGACCACATCCATTTACAATCAATAATGAATAAATGACTTGCTTAAAGAGGGTACTAGCATCTTATGGTGGATGAAAAAATTATTAATAATGTCAAGAATAAATTCTTTTCTTAAAGGCCTATGAAACCATCCACCAATACTAAGGACATCTATATTACAACTAGCCAAGTACCTTAATATTTTAACTTCATCAAAATATAAATTTTGATGGAAATGAAATTAGAACTTAAGAATACTATCATTGAAACCACATTGAAAAAATTACAATCCCATTAGAAGCACAATATCTTTATAATAGGCCTTCAAGAAAAGGTTTATGAAAAGAAAAATCATGCAAATGACTCTTGCCATTTGTACGATTTTTCTTTTCATATCACCCCCCAATATGATAGAATTCATCTTTTGTGGATATGATCCGTTGTTAATTACAACTTGATTGTGAATTCTCATCTCTACTAGAAGCCTTGGACAATAATCAAAGAGAACGCACAACTAGTGTGATATGAATTGGTGAAAATGAAACAAATACCAATTGAATATTGAAGCTACAAGATGAAAATCTACCAATAATTACATATTTTCTTAAAATGTACCATATTTAAAGGCCAATTTCAAAAAGGAAGGGCAAAATTCCTCACCAAATTTCAGAATATCTTTGTCATCCTCAACCAATCACAAAATGACATGTGGCACTTCTAATAAAAATAATAATCATAATCTATGCCTAATTTGATTCATATTTGATACTAAAAATAGAGGCAACAACCAACGTAAGTTCACAAAAAAAAATACATTGATTTGTCCTATTAGTAAGGGCTGAAAATTATCATCTCCTAGAAAATTAGTCCTTCATTTTTATTTTTTATGAAATTAATATAATGTAATAATGTCCAACCTACACTAATTCAAAACAGTGTGCCTTTGAAAAATGCAGGATAACTAAAGCTGAAATTTAGAAGTTCAAAAACATCCTGGAATGCCACCAATCAAATTCTCCAGTTCATGCATACAGTTAATTTAGCGCTGGGCTTAATTTCCTGAATGTGAGAGACTAAGTGTGAACATAGGTTTTCTGGAATTTGGAGATTTTTGCTCTAATTCCAGCCCGTTTGTAACTCCAAAAGTTCTTTGACTATTTTTCACAAAAAGTGTTCAAAACTGCCATTTTTTGGCATAACTGAAATATTGAAATACTTTTCAAATTATCATATGAACAAATTTGCACTACTATATTTGGATAATAGGTTCGGCACTTTGGTGCTACATATATTTAATTAAAATCTAAAAATAAGCTTTGGTACTTTAAAATATAATCTCTGAAAATTTGATATTAAATTTTCTTTTTAAGTATTTGGCAGCTAACGCAAAATAACTACTTTCCACATAGATGGATATTTGGGGATTCATCTAATTAAACCAATTACTGTTAAATTAATCTAGATTTTCTACCCTAATATGGCTACACACTTTCTGCATGGGTCTTTCACATAACGTCAGAAGCCACCTAATGTGTGATGAGATGAGAAGACAAGCTATTTATACAAGTGGTTTGATAGGAGGTGAAAACAACTCATGTGGGATATGTAAATTAGGATTAGAAAGAACTCAACAAGTTGAAAGCAAGGATTGTGTTCAAAGTATAATTTCAAACCTCATTTTGGTATAGTATAATATTTTTTTTCAAAAAACTTTGAACTAAGAAAAGTTGGTAAATCAATCTAAATTTCATCTCCAAAAAACTGTTTGAGATTTACAGCCTCCAATCAAAAGTTATGGACAAAGTTTGTAGAGAGGTTGGAAGGAATATTTTCTTTGATATTTCCAAACATCCTCTCTTGAATTGTGTACATAACTATTTTTGGAGGCTCAAAATCACATATTGTTTCCTAGAGATGAAAGTTACCTTGATTCCACAACTTTTCTTAGTTCAAGGATTTTTGAAAAAATTTATTCTATTATACCCAAATGAGGTTTTAAATTCTACCTTGAACACAATTCCTACGTTTTGACAATGAATAGTCAAGCTTTCATCTTCAAATTATTCCATACCCTTTGAGGATTCATGATGAACAATGGATTTCATTATAAAAATGACCTCTCCACCCTTCATCCTCATTAAATGTCAATGAAGTAATTCCTTCAATTCACCATTAAAATTTTTCTTGATGGTAGATTGTCAAATGACGGATCGGTATTAGATTCTCAATGGATTTTCTAAATTTCAACAAACCATCTCTCCATTTATTTGTAGATTTGGTTGATTGTTCTTAAGAATTAGCAAAAAACTTTTACAACCATTTTTAAATAAATTAAAGCCAAATTAACTTACTATTCAAGTGTAGTAGACTTCTATATGAATTCATGGAAAAAATTCTATAGCATTTTTTATTTGTGGGGAAGAACAATTTTAGACCATTTGACCACATGGATTGCAAGATTAAATTATCAAGTTAGAAGAAAATAAATTTTGGGCCTACCCAACATGCATAGTCAATATAGCTTGATTCAATTTTGTGGAGAAGAATGCACTATCCAACTTGGACTTCAACTATAAGATAGGTAGTTATATTAGTTACTTGCATTCCAAATTTCAAAGATAATGAAGGTGTTTAACATATTCAGACCATCTGAGAGGATGTCCAAGTCCTCATTTTATAAATAAGATTTCAAATTCTTTTGGAAGAACACATTTTTTGGAAGAACCAAAATCCCAATGGTCAACTCCATTATTTCTTTATCAAAATCAAGGACAAAATTTTAAAAAATAAATTAAATCGTGAATTTATACTTGAATTTGCACTAATGGTTTTTAAATTGTTCTAAAACTATCGTTTTTAGTGCATTGAATGAAAATTGAAAGAAAATCATTTTTTTCTAATTTCATCTATGAGTTATTTCTCTATACAACTATAAGAATGTTTGGGAAAAACTCCAAACTATTCAACTTCTTAGATTGCAAAGATGAAAGTGTTAAAAGTTAATGAAAATTTATTCATAGCTTATCCAATTGTCTACCTTCTCTATTAGCATATTGCCCAAGCTGCCCAAATTGCCCCTAAACTTTTGAGCCCCATAGCTTTTAATCCAAGTGTCCAATTCAGAGAAAAAAAATTCCACGAGCTAATACAAATGCACATCTTTGATAAAAAAATAAAAAAATAAAAAAATAAAAAAATAAAAAAAATCATTTTCATCCATTCAAAGATGACTTTGGATGAATCTACTTGAGCTTTCAAAAAGCTCCATGTGCGGGAGCTTATAGTGTCCACTAGAGAGTAAGGAATATTATCTAATGACAAAAATGATTACATCTATGGCATGTTAAATATATCATTAACTTTTTTCTTTTCCAAAACATTGTCCTTAAACACATTGTTCATTACGTAGAATATGAACTTTAGGGTGTTTAGGGGGAAAGTAGCATAGACAGATGAAGTCAGTGGAAAATATAATGAATGAAGTGTACGAGATAAGTGAGAAAGGATGGTCCAAAAATTATAAAAGGCGAAGTAAATGAACTCTACATCTTTTAATGTTTTTCTTTTCTACCCCTAAAGGTACCTAGAGAGGAAAATGTAGATCTAAAGCTTTATATCCAAAATAAAATATGTCAAAAGATGAATCTAGCCATCATCTCTTCATTTTGCAATTCTTTTCTTTTCAATCATTCTTTCCAAAATCAATTTAGGACTTGCACCAAAATTACAAAACACCAAGTGATACATTACTCACATCCTTTGAGATGAAACAATCTTATTTTTTCTCAGCATACTTGGATGTACTTCATTTTCAACTTCATCAATATTATGTAGCTATTGTACAATACGATCTTGAAAAACATTAATAATCCTTCCAATGGATGTTTTGTCTTTTAGGAATTAAACGTGGAGCTTTCACTCCTTTTTATTCATAAAACAGATAAATTCCTTGTCCAATCTTAGTTTTATGATCTTTGGTGTCAATTAAGAGTTTATTCATGTGAGAAAGTACCTCTAAGTGGTATTTCATCCAAATATAACTTTCCATTCATCATAATTAATTCTTGAATTAGGAGACAATCTTCTTGTTTCACTTATTCATAAATTTAGGTAAATTATATATTTTGTACAAAGATAAAAGCAAAAATGTACAAAGTTTAGATAAATTTTGCCATTAATGTGGTTAAGATCCACACAACAAATGGGACTTATACAAAACTACGTACTTTCTTTCAACGGAGTATTCCATATCACGTGACTTTACAACAATTTGAATTTTTTTACAAAATTAGGATACCAAATCAGTAGTATACAAAATTAATATACAAAATTATTTTTTGTTGATAAATGACAACTTCTCTAAAATGTTTAGAATTCTAATTTTGTTCAAGGAAATTATGGCCTTGAGTCATCACGATAATTTAAAAACAAAGGAAACAAATACAATGCCTTACAATAGGTACCGGTGCCATGACCAATGCATATCTATTATTGAGAACAAATTTGCAAATTTGTATGAAAAGCATAGGTATCTTTTCTCTTAAAAGCACTATATTTATTGCATCTAAATATATCAGTGATCACACTTTTAGCATGAAAATGTTGAATGCATTGTCTTGTGCATTGTTTAGTACTTAATTTTAGTATTAATTATAGTAACCATAACATTATCCTGCAACGAGCCTAAGTTGTCTTTAGGAGTCATCAAGGTTTATAATTAATTTGTTCATTTCATACATAAAATCACTATGCAGTCAATTGCTAAAATTCTATTCTATTTTCAAATTAATTAAAAAATTTAAAGCTCACCAAACTTAGTTTTTATTTTCTTTACAACATGTATGTTGGTTGATTTAGCCATTGACAAAGGCATAATCATAAGTAGAAAAGAGGTATTGAGTATCTAATAATAATGTTAGAGTTTGGTGACATATGGGCCTTTGGCATCAAGCTTTGATACTATTGTTTGGAATTCAAACACCTCAATTTCTACTAATGAATATTTTTTCCATCTTCCATGAAAGCATTGTTATTGTCAATTCCTAGCTCCAACAACTAAGTCCTTTGCCCCCTATGTCAATACTTGCCCTCCAAAGTTGGTACATTGTCTACCTCATTTGGGTATCTTGCCCCACCTAAATAGTGGCCACTAATTATCATCTCATGGTAGTTGAAATTCACCAAGTGTTGAAAAGAGTTTGTTCAAATATGCTTTAGTTTTCTTTTGTGGGTGGAGGGCGCTAGTTGATTTTTGGCCTTACCAAATTCTTTTGGGTTTTACATTCTTTGTTTTCAAAACACAAACGAGTTTTTCCCAATTTCACCAGCTAACTTTGAACTAACTTAGCTACTAAGTTTTCCTAGCCATTGAAGTGTCTCTTTTACACACCTAACACATTTGGATGTTCATAGCTTCTATGTAAAAAAATGAACAAGTAAGATCACCTTTAACCCTTAACCCCTAGAGGACCATTGTCCATTTAGGGAACAAATTGCATTTTGGGTAGGTACATATGGTCTCAATTTTTGTCATGATTTAAAAAATTCTTTTGAAGATAGAAAATTGATTAACTTTGTAGAAATATAATTTTGTTTTCAATTGGTGCATGGGAGCAAAAGTTATGCCCAAATAAGCTCAAAATAGGGGAGACCAAGCAACCAAAACAAAATTCACAAAAACAATTTTTTTTCTCGTAGATTATATTTTTCCTACATAGAGATCTTTGATTCATTCCATTTGGATAAGTGATGCAAAAGTTATAGAACATGTGGTTTTTCAAGCAATCTAAACATCTCGTTCAAAAAATAACATGTAGAATTCATTTATGAATGCAATTTTTACAGTTTAAAAAAAAATTGCATGGTTTAGTTTTCTTGCTAAAATAATCTCACTATTGGAATTAGTGTGTTTAATTCCATCTTAAAGATATTAGTAATTTAGATTTTCGTTCCATCTTGTACCTACTTCTACTTAACAAATTTTTTACAAATGAAAATGAAGTTTTTTGACAAAAAATTCTCCCAAGACTCTTAATTCAATTTCCTACCATAAAGATTTAAACCTCAAAACTCTTAGAGTGCAAAAAATTTAAGTTAAGAAGGCTTAAAGTCAAATAATCTAGTCTTGCAATGAACAAAAAACTTGTTCTCGTCACTTTAAATGCACATATCTTGCACTCTGTATGGTCAAAAAAATTGAAATTTATTCCATACATTTTCATACTAGTGAGGTATAAGATCCTATGGTTAGATGTGCAATTTTTTTTTAATTATTTTTAACTATTTGCAATAGAAATGGCAATTTTGAGTGTTTTTTAACAAAAAAATGACATTGGTCCTTTAGAGGTTAAAGGACTTTGAGGACCAGAACTATCCAATGAATGATTTCATTTTTCACTAGAAAAACAAAGAATGCATCTATTGGTCCACTAATTGGAGCATTTTGGTGACTACCTTAGTCATAGGGGGGCAATGTCCATCAATATATTAACCTCTAAAGGATGTAAGCATTTCTCATATAATATAGATACTATTGCAACTTTTTAAAACCAATGCCATGTGCATGTTGAAAAATTTGATTTTTCAATAGAGAATTTTTTTTGTGAGAATGCCTCGGACTACACTTTTGCTTTAGGGGAGACGACCCATTTCCAACCACTTAAATAGTTACACATATTTGGACATCAAGTTTTTTGAATGCCAAATTTTTCCCATATACACAAATAAAATTGGGAAGGATTGTATATTTTTCAGAATTTTATTACACAAAATGTAATTACTACAAATGTTTTTAGTAGAAGATTCTCTACCTACAATGGTGATTCAAACCTTTCTATTTCTAACCATAAGTTGATTGTCAAATAGACCAAGGGCTAGTTGCTATATTGACACCCTTGTAGCCAATTATAATGTACCAAAACTGCTCCTCAAATCGGGCAACAACTTCATAGAAATAGACTGGTCTGTAGGTTGAAAGTAGGAGGGTGAATAGGAGTGGGTCCACTACCATATGATTTTCATAGAATTTTTTGCAACATGATTGTGCAAGAAATAAAGTCTTACATATTAAGATTGTTGAAAGAGTACAAGCCATTATAGGCCATTCCTGGTCTTACTTAACATGATAAAAATGTGAAGTTATTTTGATAAACTTATTACTTCCATAATGGACCATCCACTTAACCCTTAAGCGCTCAGAGTAACCCAAAATGGCCTACGGTTTCTAATACCATATAATATGTTTGTTCGTAATGGAATTCATTGTTCAACTTTTTGGTTGTTCATTAATTGTGTAGTAAGATTAATGCAATTTATGTACCATGGTCTGAGTTGGCCAATTGTGAATGGATGGCTCATTCCTTCACTTATTCATTTGGACCTTCACTAAATCTGATCAGTCTTGGAATGTGAGATAAAAGCACAAAATTGTAGAATCAATCAATATTCAATGGGTGGGAATTTGTGCATTGTCAGGCTTTCAATTCATTCTCTTTATTGCTAGGCATATATTGTACTCCATAATTCAAAAACCGTATGCTAAGTGCCGAGCGTTCAAGGGTTAATAAGTCGCACAATTCTCTCTCATGAATGGACAAGCAAAGGTGGGTGTCACAAGAAAAGTTGTCAATACCTACAGTGAAACTAAGAGTATGAGCATAGGCCTCTCTCAAGGCAAGGTTCTTGTGGGACTAAGAAAAATGTCCCTGGTAGGAAAAAGTCCGATGATTAGTTTAACTTTACCACTCACAGGCTCACTTCACAGGCATTCCAAAATGTCAATCACTCAATGTGAGCGCCACAACCACAATTCAAGATCCTCCATCCATCATGGCTGCAGTTCAGTTCCGTTGTCTCTGTCCACATATCATCCATCCATTTTTTTAAATTTATATATATATATATATATATATATATATATATATATATATATATATATATATTTTTTTTTTTTTTTTTTTTTTTTGTCCCAATTTGGACCCCGACAAAACCCAGCACCAACTCTCTTCTTATTTTATGCCCAACAGCCATTTGCTTATAATATTGGGGGTGTCCATAACTGCCACCCGCCCAACTCCCCCCAAACTGGCCAACAAGGGAATTGGGGAGATGCGTTGTTTTGTCAGGTAGTGGTGAAATGGGACAAGGCGTTTGCGAACCAAATGATGCTCCGCCCACATTCCAAACTAACTTTAGCGCAGACGGGGTGTGGAGCACAGGACTAAAAACAACGCCAGGAGTACAAGTCGCACATGCTGGGGTTCCGTGACGTGGAGTCGTGTAGTGGGGGGCAGGGTCCGAGGGTCCTAGGGTCCTCCCTGGGTAGCTTCCGCTTGCTTTGTCTCTTGCTTGCCGTCTTTGGTCCTTGGTCCTTGGGTTGCCATGGTGAGTGCCACTTCTGTTCTGTTCAAATTTTTATATGTCAAAAGTTTAATAAGGACGGAGGGACTTTCCACATTGCGCATAAGTTAAACCCAAGCAACTTGCCTGGTCCTTGCGCAGTTGAATTCCACCCTGCAGCTGGGAAGGACTGTACTGTACCCTAGGGACGGAACCTGACCTTATTAGGTGGAGCCTTTCCCTCTTCTAACTTACCTCAGTTTTGACTTTTGACTACAGTAGTGTGCCCCGTGCTGCCGTCGGTCGGTTGCCACAGCCAAAAGAAAAGTAAAAAATAAATAAAAAGTCGTTTTTTCATTGATCAATTTTTTTGAAACTCAATAACTTTCACATCATAGGTCCAAATGTCATGAAACAAAGCCCGTGCATCCCTCTTCATTGAGAGCTTTTCAATGGTACCAAACACGTGACTGAGAGATGCATGGTCCAAATGTCACGAAATAGTCCCCTCTTTGCTAAGGGGCCACTTCAGACTATGGCTGTCCAAGTTGAGAGGTCGAGGGATTGAGTGGACAAACTTTGTTGAGAGTTCAAAGAAATGACCAATAAATAGGCAATAAATAATAGGAATTGGAGCCTTCAGCAGCTATAGTGTGAAGCCTTCAAAGGGGCCAAGCCCAAAGGCCAAATCCTTGGCAATGAACTCTTAAGGCCTCTCAACTTGGACGGCCATAGTGTGAAGCCTTGAAAGGCCAAGCCAAAGTCCAAACTCTTAGTAATGGACTCCCACCTACCAATCTAACAGTTGAGATCTTGTCATAAATTGATGGCCTCTCGGTCATAGTTTGGGTCTCCATTTCTAACCGACCCAAACTTCCTTTGAGAGTCCGTCGCCATGTAGGTAGTTAGACGGTGATGGCCTTTAAACTTGTGCCTTCTATTGTGAAGGGTCAGAGGCCGAACTTTAAATTTGTTTTTTTGAAATTTGATTGGTGGAAGCCCACGGCCTCACAACCTTTGGTCATAGTGTGAAGTGGCCCTAACTGAAGCTTTTCAATGGTACAAAGAATGCAATTGGAGGACGCACGGTCCAAATGCCACAAAACAAAGCCCTCACACCCCTCTTCATTGAGAGCTTTCCAAGGGTACCAAGAATGCAACTAGAAAACACACGGTCCAAAAGATATCACCATAACAAACAAACCAAACCAAACCAACAAACTCATTTAAGGTATGGATACTTGATACTATTGTTAAAGTAGATTTGGATTTCCAGAAAGAAGGCTAAACCCTACAAGGATTTTGAGACCTATCGCCAAATTAAGTACTACGCCCCAAATGATTCAATTTTTGGACCAATAGATGCATTCGTCATTTCTACAATAATCTTAAAAGTCATCCATCCATCATTCTTTGACCTCAACATCCCTGCATGGTTAGGATTAATCCCTTAATGCCTCGATCCTTTTTCAAATTTTGGCACATTTTTGCTTTTATCTTTCTACAAAAACATCATTTACCGCAATTTCATGAAATCGATCATTCAGGAAGGTTGTTTTTTCAAGATTCAAGTGTTACATTGGATGAATGAAAAGTTAGTTGGACAGAACAACGCCTCGAAGCCCTCTGTTCATTGTCCAGAATATGGACGTTGCAGCACTTAAGGGTTAAGCCTTATAGAACTAACCAACTGCAAAATAGGAGACGGTTTTTTTATGCTTCAAAACCTGGGCAAGTCTTCCAAGGTCTTTGAACTTCCCGGGGACGAACTTCCCAGGGACAAACTTGTTTGGAGTCACACCAAAGAACTGAAGGAGCAATCATCAAGATATGCAAAGATTTCAGTAGATCATGACTGATGTGTGCTCCCACGTCAAATTGTCCGCACTAAATTTCCAGTGTACCATGTAAGTTATAAGTTGTGTCTTTGAAGGACACCAGAAAATTTGATTGATTGGAACAACCACTCAAGATGGTTCAATTCATTCCAATGGTACAATATTAGGTGGGTCTAACTTATTGTTACCACCACAAAGTTACATGCCTGTTTTGAGTAAATAAAAAAATAAAAAAAATAAAAAAAATAACATGCCTATGTCGTGAAACACTTTTGAGACACTTTGAGTCAGAATTGACCTAATTTCACAAGCTTCAAGAAGTCGAGTCAGGTGAAACAAGTGTGAGACTTTTGAATGATGTCTTTGTTTTTTTGGATTCAGACAGAAATGTGTGTGACATTGGCAAGGACTCCACGAAGAACAAGCACTTAGCAAAATTGCCATAACTTAATGAATGGAGAAATCAGATTTTTCCCAACAAATTTTTGACATGTTGAAGTACAAATATTGAACACACTTGTTTTATATAATGATTTTTTTAATAATTTCTTTTATGCAAGTGTGTTACTTGTATCACAATATACCGTATCCAAATTTTGTTTAACCCTTAAAGGGCGGATAGGTGACCATGGAAATCATCTCTTTCGTTACTGTGTGAATCATTTGCTTAAAAAAATTACAAAAAAAATACTCATTGAAAGTTGAACTACTGTAGAAGACCTCCTCTTTTCACAATAAAATTTCAAAGAATGAATAGTTGCACTTCTGTCCTACTAAAAGGATTCTCTGTCATCCATTTCACACCAGACATCCTCCTTGACTTTTAAGGGTTAAAATCTCTAATTCCTCAATTAGCTATGGCAATTTTTAACAGTGTACAAAACATTTTGAGAGCCAGCCACCGACTGGACACATGTGGACTCTGTTTTCTTGTTTTGTGTGGATGGATGCAGGTTGAGCTCGAAGTTAGTTTAGAATTTGGTTTTCTCTCTCAAAACTGAAAAAGGCTACTGAAAACTCCCAAACCTGAAATTGAAACAATTATCAGAAAGTTGACCACGACTTTTCAGTTTATGCACATTCCCAACTATGAAAATTTATTATCCCATGGAAAGCAAACTACAGAATCCCTTGCCCTTGTGTTTTTATTTGTATTGTTGGGGATATGGTCTCATGTAGCAAAGAAATTGAGTAACTAAACCTACCTTGCCCTAACTTAGACACCCAAATGCTGCTATATGTATTTTCTTGCTAAAATGTACATGGGTAGGCATGAAAATTTAGGGTTGATTTTGGATACACCTATGGTCAATGTCTTCAATGATCATTAAGATTGTAAAAAATCTAAAGAATTGTAATACTAGAAGTCACATTCAAAGCTTTATGTTTTACTCCCTAAAAGAGCGGGGGTGTTTTTCAAGAGAAAATGTCCAAAAACTACTATTTTTTGCTATGTTGATTAACCCCTAAAGGACCAAGTGTCCCTTCAGGTGACAAATGGATTTCAGGCAGGTGTCTATGGTCTGAATTTTTCTCTTGATTTTTTTAAACTCTTTTTTAAAGATTGAAAAATTGATTACCTTTGTGGGAATCTAATTTTTTTCCCAATCAGTGCTCAGGAACAAAAGTTATGCACATATAGCTCAAAACAAGGGAGACCGGGTAGCAAAAGAATTTGCAAAAATTTGAAGTTTTTTTTCTAATTTTTTTTCCTCATGGATTATATTTTTGTCTATCTGTAAAGCTTTGATTCATTTCATTTGGATTTTTTATAAGAAAGTTATAGACAATCTTGTTTTTCAGGCAATTAGAGCATCTTCTTGAAAAAATAACTTGTAGGATTCATTTCTGAATGCAATTTTGACAATTTTTCAAAATAAAAAGTTCCTCATGGTTTAGTTTTTTTGCTAGAACAATATCACTCTGGGGATTAGTGCTTTTTAATTCTATCTTAGATATATTAATAAAATAGATTTTCATTCAATATCATATCTACTTCTATTCTATAAACTTTTTAAAAATGAAAATTAAGTTTTTCTGAAAAACTTTTTTTCCCCCAGACTCTCAACTCAATTTTCCACTATAATGATTTAAAGCTCAAAACTTTGTAGTGCAAAAATTTTAAGTTAAAAATGTTCAAAGTCAAATAATCTAGTCCCGCAATGTGTTGAAAAACTCGTTTTTTTCCACTTTAAACGCAGATATCTTGCAATCTGTACGGTGAAAAATTCTGAAATTTTTTCCACACATTTCCATACTAATGAGGTGTAAGATCCTATGTTTAGATGTGGGAAAAAAACAATCTTCAATTGTTTTTACTCTTTGCTGTAAAAATGGCAATTTTGAGTGTTTTTTGACAGAAAAGGCCTGTCCTTTAGGGGTTAAATTCAAAAATCAAATCTTTGTTTTTTAGTGTCAACTGCACAAAAGTGTAGTAGATTATTCGGGCAAAGTGTGGAAAAAGTTTCAGCCCATTTGACATATGGATTGAAAGATTATAATAGTGTTTGAATTTTGATTTTTTTTTGTCATTTTTGTCCTGCAAGGACAAAAGACTTCAAACCTTCTTAAAGGATTTTTTTTTGCTATGCCACAAAATATATCCTCAAATACATCTCTTCACTATATTCCCTATTTGAGGGTCAAATTTGGCATAAATTAAGTCATTTTTGTAAAAGAAAGTGCCACATGTCATCTTATGATTGGAACAAGGTGAATTGGACCTTTTCAGAATCTCACATGGACCTTTTTAGAATTTGATGTGGAAATTTCATTTTCATATTTCTCTACCAAATTTGATCCTTACATACAGTATTCTTGGGTATACACATATAAAATTTCAAAAACAAATTTGCACTTATGCAATGCAATTTGTTCAAAAAGCACAAGATAAAATAAATGGTTGCCAACCAAGGAGTTACTTATGCTCAAATCCCTCTCAAGCTCCCCAAAACCTTGTCACAAGATTCCATCTTTGAGCAAGATTCTTCCTCCCACAATTATAGTGAATGTCATAAAATCCCTTTTTGACATTTTTTCCATCTTCATATTTAACTTGTCTAATTTCCTACCTAAGGTTACTCAACTCATCCAATTCTTTAAGCATTATACCTTTATGTTGGGACATCTAATTGTCCTAATAAAGTCCCCTTGAAAGGAATGAACTTCCCTATCTTATGTCAAAATTTTAGAATTCATAATCACCTATCTGAATGTCAATTGTCCTTGTAATTGTCATTTGATCTTTAAGGGATTAAAGAATTTATGAATCATTTACATCAATCTTGTGAGATTCATATGTTATTATTGTATCATGGCAAATAGATTTGGTATACAATCTTGAATAAATTTTCAATCTCCCAAAGAAATTTTTATTTATTTATTTATTTGTAGCAAATTCAAAATTATTCTTGTTAATACCAATTTTTTCTTGGAATACTTTGCTTTCTCCAACTTTTAACCTCTAAATAGACAAATTAGCCCAAAAAATGGTTAGAGTTGGTTTTCAATTGCTATTTATGAATTATATTCTTACACTAGTAGAAAAGGGGGCATGGGGTACCAAGCTACAATGTTAGAGCTTGGTGCTCTAGTTCTCATATGGATTTGGAGCACCAAGCTTTGACACTATAGCTTGGAGTTCTAAAACACTATTTCCAGTAGTATTATTTGCTTTCAAAAATCTCCAACATGCACAATTTTTTTTCTTTTATCCAATGACACCAAAATTGAGCTATTTAGAGTTTAAGGCCATTAAAAAATTAAAAGAATGCCCTAAAAAATATAAAGATTGGATTCCATGTATTTTTGTACCCAATGATAGATGGGACCACCTTCGAGGAGATTTTATGGGAGTTTGTGATGGGTGATTTCAATATAAAGTTAGTATATACTAACTAATGAAGAATGTCAAGCAATTAATCTTGCAATTTAGACTCTTAATATGTGTATTTGTTTTTCTAACCGTGTTGATTTGCAAAGACCTGCTCTAATAGAAGTGCTCCAAATTTGTATTTTTTAAAATTAAATTGTGAAAATTTTGCTTTCTAATGATATTATTGCCCTTATATATTTTTATTGCAAGACTTAAGAGTTACAAATGAAGAAACATAGATTGCCTATATAAAACAACATGCTCACCTTGGTCTCTACAATCTTTTGATATACCAGTTTGATTGAAATGAAGTACACCTAATTGGGTAAAGCTTCCAAACTTGATTTTGCTTGGATGCCAATGCCAATGTTCTAAAAATTATAAGTTTTTTTATGAAGCGTTTCACTAAATCTATCCAATCCAAGTCAAAGATTCCCCAAATCTTTCTTATTTTAACAAACAAAAGAATCCAAATGGATCAATATGGTTGAAAATAACATAAATTAGTGTCCTCATCTTGCACTTGATTGGCAAATGAATTTAAGATAAGAGACTCTAATTGTACTACAATTCATGAGCCATCCTCTTTGTAGTACTATGTATCAATAATGTACATTCCCAAGCTTTCAAATGGTTTATAGCTAATGAGTCAAAAGTGGCGCAAATTGCCACATGACACAAATGTGTGATATTCACACTAGATCCTTTGAAAAATGCATACTTTGACACAAGACTATGAATGATTTACAAAGTAGATACAACATAGAGTGACTTGATTTCTTGTGTGAGTGTTTGAAATTGGTAGATATAATGGTTGAGATATGAAAGTGGTTTGAACCTTTACTCAAATTTTGAGGATTTAAACTTATTTACATATTCACCTAGCACCTTGTGCGAACAATCCTATAAAGTTCCCTACCTTACTTGTAAAACTTTAAAAAATTAACATTAGTGTGTTTAGGGTGGTGGGAGGAGGTGGGAGGAGGTGGTCAAAGTCTAGAGTTCATGTAGACTTTAGGACCTTTTTAGCACACGAGGGATAAATGTGAAAACTTGCCTTCTATTTTGGATTTTTAATATTGTACCATCATTGCAAGTAGAAAATTTGGAGCCTCAAATTTCAAATATGAATTCCAAATCTTCCAATTTGATAATTTGGTGGTAAATATTAAATTCTTGAGGTTTTTACCAAGGTGAAAAGACCTCAAGACTAGATGAACTGTACATAATATTATATACACAATCATGCAACTTCCTTCTTATAGATACTTGAGAGGTTTTTTCCTATAAATTCAAGAATTGTGGTTAGCTAGAGCAAAGATAATATATGCTTTTGGCTATACATGAAAAATATAAACTGATGGAATCATCTATTGAGCATGCATTAAAAAACATTAATAATTCCTTCAAAAACACTAGCCATCCTCTTTTAAAAGATGGTTACCTAGAGGGTTACAAAATATGAAACTTAAAAAATCCAATGATGTATAGATATGGATATGAATATAGATTTGAATACATATATAGTTGTTGACAAGGATTTGGATATTTATATTTTCAATTAACAATGTGAGTTGACACCCATATTTAAATTTGTGGATTTTGAAAAAATAATTAAAAAACTACATTTAGGTGCTTGACTTCAATTTTATTAATTGAGGCTTTAACACATTGAGTGACTATCCACTAAAAAACTCAAGACAATGTTGTACAATCAAATATTCAAGTTAAATACTCCTCCACAAGTGAGAACTTGAGAATAACCAACTTCTATCTACATTTATTGATCCCCTTAACCTTGAATGGTTAATTGTCCATTGAATGGACAGTTGAAAATTTAGTTAGGTTCCTATACAATTACTTTGGATTGGAAGTTCACGAATTTTTGATGGAAGGTGTGAATATATTTCCCTTTAGTGAAAATATACTTGTTTTTTCCGATAGGATGACCAATTCAAGAATTATCTTGCCTTAAACTTTTGTCAACTTAGGCAATTGGAGCAACTTTGGGACATCTTTTGCTAAAACCTTCATCAACTTTGAAATTTTTGCATGTATGGAACTAATAAAGTGTGGCATACAATTGTCCCCAAAAGCCAACAAATTTGAGATCTCAAATTGCACTCTAAGGGCTACTTTACATCTAGAGGCGGGGCTAATTTGTTGTATTAGAGGCCAAAAATTCTCACTTGTGATTGGATAAAACTCTAAAATTGATCCCAACTCCTTTACACCTAGAGTTAGGGCCTATTTGGTGGAATGAATTTTTAATTTAAAAAAGACATGATTTGACATGACCAAAACTCTCTAAATTGGGTGCATAAAAAATGGGAGGCCAATTCTTGGCCTTGGGACCAATGTCAAATTTCAATTTTATACATATATATAATTTTTTTCAACAAATCAAATTTGTTGGATGTTGTGCAATTGGCCTCAAGGGAAATTGGCCCAACCTCTAGGTGTAAAGTGGCCTTGAAAATTTTAGCCCCTCTTTCTTTCTTTTCTAGGTTTTATTGAATTGTCTTGATTTCTTGGTTCCAAGGCCTTTACATATGGAAGAATTGGCCCTTGTTGTAATCTTATTCTAATGAGTAGTTGAGGACTAACTCCAATAAAAAAAAGATTTTAATTTTTTGCAATCAGCTTCAAGCAAAATTGGCTTGGCCTTTGGATGTAAAGCGTTTCTAAGAAGAGTCAAACTTTGTTAGCTATGTCTAGGTTTGAGAAAGAACATTTTCTTTTAACTTCAAGGCCCTATTATCTTGGAATTTGTGAAGTTAAAGTTTTTGAAATTCCTTCAATATATTCCAAATGTCTCCCTAAATTTTTACCATTTTAATTTCAAATAAAAAATTTCTTCATCACAAAGAAATCATTCATTTCTAGATTCCATATTTGCTTTTGAATTTTTTTTATGAATGAATCTAACATCATATACTAGTTAATGGTCAAAATCTACATTTTGTGTGTAGTGCAAAAATTATACTCTAAGAGAGCTTAATGTCTACTAACCTTATTTTGCAAGAATAGAAGAAAGTTTTTTTCCACTTCAAACATTATAATCTTTCAATCCACATGGGTTGAAATGGGTTGAAATTCACTCCAAACATTCTATTACTTGTTAAAAACACTTTTTTACAATTGGAGTTTTTTTTTAAAGTTATTTTATTTTATTTTGGACAATGCATCAAAAATTGATAATTTGGGACTTTTCTTCTTTCATGACCTTTATGGGTTAAATCTCATATTTACTATAAAACATCAACCTTCTCACTAATATTTAATTCTTTTTAATCCTATCAAATGTATACAACACTTACTCCTTATCTTTGAACTTCTTCGAAAAGAACTTTGTAAGGTCTACATATTAGGTAGTATAAAGTCTTTTTTCTAACTAAGGTATGTAGTCTTGATGTAACTCTTGCTATTCAATTAAATTTCAAGTATAATCCAAAATGAACATCTTAGGTAGTATAAAGTCTCCTTTCTAACCAAGGTATGTAGTCTTGATGTAACTCTTGCTATTCAAATAAATTTCAAGTATAATCCAACATGATTAGACTCTAAATTCAATCTAGCCTAAAAAATAGTTTGGAGTTGTTTTTTCCTTCTTCTTTTGGCCACTATAGGGATAGGTCTCCTTTCCAAAGATGCAAAAAAGAAATCCTACCTCATTGGTAATCAATATTGTGTACCTTGACCAAGGAGTTTTTTTCTCCTCAGTTGAAAAAAACTCAAGACTAAATAAGTTCTAGCCAAGGAGGATTGACCTATGTATTGCCCTATATTTATCCCTGCGAAAAACACTGGAATTTTTCTATTTATTGCATACAATGAAACTTGAAAATTTTGAATTCATATTTACAATCCAAGGCCCCTGCTTATTAGAGCATCTCCACTAGTGGCTTCCCTATCCTTATGCAAATGATTTTCATCCGGATAGGGAAGAAAACTCCCCCACCAACATTTTTTATCCCTAAAAATTTAGGGAGGGTGGGGGTTCAAATTCCTCAAATGGGATGATGGATAGGGAACTCAAATCGAGTATTCCCTAAACCACTTTTCACCTTTCCAACATGAGTTGTGCTTCATTGATTTGTGGGAGTACTATTCATTTGACCTTGTTACTATTTCTTTAGTTCCCTTTTGACTTCTCCCTACTTCTATTTAGCAATAAGTTGAAAATTTAGGGAAGAACTCATGGGAGCTTGCCTTCCCTATCCCCATCTGTGCTCCCCTTCATCTTGATGAAAATCGAGATAGGTGGAAGACAGTGGTGGGGATGCTCTTAACTAGGAGTCACAAAGAAATACAAAATTTAAGCGGCACAAAATAGGGAACAATTTTTACATTTACGTTCTGTTGAAACCCACAATTTTTTACATTCACCATTGTACTGTATGGGGCAATACGTGGGTCAATCCTCCCTGGCCGAGGAGAGTGAGCCGAGGAGCTGGGTGTGGTGTGTCTCATCAGTTGGTTCCCTGCGTTTCCATCCCGCGGGTCTCCGGCATCGAGGGCCACAGGAGGCGTCGTTTGTCCGGCCTCCCTCGCTGCAGACAACCTGTCCCAGGGTTCCAGGCCGCAGTGGATGGGGCCTTCCAAGACAGACCGCCCCCTCATCAACGCCAGGTGCCCCAACGCCGATCTCATTTACTCCCAACCTCTCGCACCTTTCCGAACGCTTCCACCACTCACCCCTCCTTCGCTACTCAGATTCACTCACCACTCACGACCTTTTCCCTCACGTCTCTCCCTCCCCACCCACCCACCAACGAACTGATCATGCCATCAGGTAACTTAATCCCAATCGCAGGGGAAAGACGGATGATGACGATGATGATGTCCTAGTGTTGGGACAACATTCAACCTCTCTTTTCCCAGAAGCCGCAGCACGCACTGAGAGAGCCCAACCTTGGCCCTTCCAGCTCCCACTCCTCGGGAACGCCCGGAACTCGCGGACACCAGCTTTTTGCGCTCAAAGAGAGGAAGCGAGGAAGAAAGCAAGCAAGCAATTCCAGGACCAGACGCCCTTAATCACCCAACCAGACCAAGCAATATCGCCTGTACCGCTTGTCTGTGTGTGTGTGTTGGTTGGTTGGAGGACTTGGATGGGGTCTGTTGCTCTCATCTACTTCACGAGCGTCGGAGGGAATAGTGGAGAGTCTCTTTAGCAGTGCCGGCGCGGGGGAGGGCGCGGCGGGGCGGGGCTGGGTTGGTGGTTTCTACAGTTTTTTTTGGGTAGGGGAAGCGGGAGGCAAGTGGTTGTTAGGATTGAAGGGAGGAGCTTTCTGTTGCATTGGGTGGAGAGTGTGAGGATTTGGGGGGTTTGGTTGTAGGTGCATGTCGGTGGAAGACGGGCTTTGATCGGATCCGTTTGGGTGGGGGCGTTTGGGTGTGTGTTGGGAGGGGGGATGTTCATTTGTGGGGACGAGAGCATGCATCCAATGCTTGGCTGGGGGAGTAGATACTTGTGGGTGGATCATGTCACCCATGGGTTGCAATCCTCATTTGCTGGTGAAGAGGATTGTGGAGGCGGTATTGCGGGAACGGGCGGGGTTGCGTTGCGTATGAGTGGACGCCAATCTTGACGATTGTTCATGGAAGCAGTAGGGAAGAATATTAAGCTTTGGGGTGGATTTCAATTGTTAGAGAACACGAGTGGTAGTATGTAGTAGCAAATCTGCGTGAGGTTCGACACGAATCTTTTTCGTTGCGGATCTCTCTCCCCCTCTCGGACATGTCCAGGTAAATCTTCCATGACCAGTTTGCTTTAATCGCAAGGGGATTAAGTTTTTTTTTGGTTTGGGGGACGTCATGGCAAGGTTCCCAGATTCGCGGACATGGGTCCCTAAAACCTGCATGGACTATCGAGCTGTGCGTTGGGCATTGTGCATTTTGCGACAGTCTTAGCTTGTGAACTTGTGGTGGTGGTTTTTTTTTCTTTCTTGACTTTCAAGGGTTCCTTTCGTGACGGTGAGCATTAGTAGTAGCCTGCCATTTGGGGGTGAGCTATTGCTGCCGTCTTCAGGAGCTCTCAGTCTGGCAGGACATAATTGTGCGCGCTTCATCAAGATCCTAGAGTAAAGGCTGTGGTTGTTATGAGAAAACCCTGCTTTCAAATTTCTATCGTTTCTTGAGATGTACGTCGGAGTGATATTATTGAAAGGGTGACCTGGCTTGACCGGTTTCTAACATTGAGGGGATCACGTTAAGGGAACCCATAAGGATTCTGGTACTTCCGCAAGGACGCTGCGTTGATGAGCGTCATTCATTGGTAGGCGTTGCAGGTAAGAGCTTGTGTACTACTGGCTAGCTTTTGTGGTTTTCCAGGACCTCGGATGTCGTCCTGCAGGTGTGTGCATTTGGTGTCCTGAGGTCCTTCGCCCCTCTTTTCGGTGAAGCTTTCGTGTCTTGGACCGCGAGTCCGTGCTCATTAAATGCAGTTCTACCTAACATTCCGTCATGTTGAGCTCACTGTAGAATCAAGCGGTTGATTTCAAATATTATATATTTACTGTCAAAAGAGCTATTTATACATTGTATTTCGATAGTCGGCTACGGTAAGTCTTCCTTGTGGCCTGACAATGTAGCCTGATTTCGGACCAATCCTGAGTCATTGATTTGCATTGGACCAGTCGGGGCGCACTGTCACTTCGAATGTGGGCAAACGAGATTCTGTATAATGCTTCTGAGAGCCTCCAACGCTGATGGTCAAAAGCTGACACTGTTGTGTGTCTCATTCTGCCATGACAGGAGCCTTGGGATTCGCTTAGAGAACAATTTTTAGATACTCCATTGTATGGGCTCTTTCTGGAGCTTCGACACAGAGAGCAAGGGCTGATTGGGTTCTTCCTTCCTCGTAGTATTGTCGACAGACATTGGGCTCATGCTGCGTTGTAGGCAGTGATTGTCCGGAAGAAGATGCCAGGAATGATCAAGGGGGAGGCCTCCAATTCGATCTCCAACTCCCCTTCGTTCTCAGTCTCCACCACGTCCTTCTCTTCGCTCTCGCGGGTGTCGACGTCGCACCAGCCCTCTCCTCCGTCTCCCGCCGCGCAGCTCACATGGCTCCAGGAGCTTCGGTCGGAGGAGAGGGGCCTCTACCTCATTCACCTCCTGCTGGCATGCGCGAACGCAGTCGCCAGCCACAACATGGAGTATACGAACGTCTTCCTGGAGCAGCTGGCTGTGTTGGCGAGCTTGA
Source organism: Rhytidiadelphus loreus (assembly GCA_947034895.1). NCBI lineage: Eukaryota > Viridiplantae > Streptophyta > Bryopsida > Hypnales > Hylocomiaceae > Rhytidiadelphus > Rhytidiadelphus loreus. The sequence goes on from OX344761.1 coordinate 34,468,783, forward strand.
CAGGCGACCCCATGCAGCGAGTGGCGACCTATTTCATGGAAGGGCTTGCCGCGCGGATCACGAAGTCATGGCCGGGACTGTACAAGGCGCTCCACTCCACGCACCTCCCGTCCGTCATGGACATCATCTCCGCTCGCCAGTTATTCTTCAGCGTGTGCCCTTATGTCAAGTTTGCGTTTCTGATGGCTAATCAGGCCATCCTGGACGCTATGGAGGGGGAAAAAGTCGTGCACATCGTGGACCTGGAAGCTTCTGACCCAGTACAATGGCTGGCTCTTCTACAAGAGCTCAGCCATCGGCAAGGCGGCCCTCCGCACTTGCGCATCACGGGCGTGAGCTTGAAGCGCGACGTGCTGGAGCAATGCGGACAGCGGTTGTCAGAAGAAGCCGAGAAATTGGATATCCCTTTTCAGTTCCAACCAGTGGTGGCCAGCCTGGAGAATGTTGACATAGAACTACTGAAAGTGAAGAGCGGGGAAGCCGTGGCCATCTGCTCCGTGATGAGACTGCATCCCCTCCTTGCAATCGACGGTACCACTGCAGGAACGACTGCATCCCCTCCTGTGGTGCTCTCAACGGAGAACAATAATCACGTCAATGAGCAATCCCACCAGTCGGGCCGTTCCATCATTCGTCACACGAGGTCTTCCAGTGGTGGCTACGAGCGGATCACATGCCATCTGGAGGGTTCCCCGACCACTGGCGACGAGCTCCAAGGCTCCGAGCAGCGAGCACTGAAACGCTCCAGGGATTCCACCTATGAATCCCCGGAGGAGAATTTGAAAAGCGATGGAGCTCGCAGCATGCATGATTCAGAAGGTGGCTTGAACAGCAGCAACATGGAATTAGGCTCAAATTCAGTCGTGATAGCACGAGATGGTCCTGATTCATCTTCTTGCCAAAACTCCGAATCCTCTGCCTCTGGCACCGTGGTGCAGAGAGTGCTACAAAAGCTGCAGGGCCTGGCGCCCAAGGTGATGGTGGTGGTAGAGCAGGACTCGAATCACAACGGCGGGGCCATGCCGGAGCGGTTCGTGGAGGCATTGCACTACTACTCCGCCATGTTCGACTCGCTGGACTTGACGCTGCCGCAGCACTGCGTGGAGCGGGTCATGCTGGAGAAGTTTCTGCTGGGCCAGGAGATTAAGAACATTGTGGCGTGTGAGGGTGTGGAGCGCGTGGTAAGACATGAGAAGATGGAAAGATGGAGGATGCGCATGCGGATGGCTGGGTTTGTGGCGCGCCCGCTGAGTAGCACGGCAACTATGCAAGCCAAGCTTTTGCTGCATGCGTACCCCTGCGATGGGTACCGCGTCAAGGACGAACACGGATGCCTCACGCTTTGCTGGCAGGACACCCCACTGTTCACTGCCTCCGCATGGACTGTGTAAGCTTCGTGCAGATTCAGGAATTCATGCAGAAGTCAGGAAGACCATGAATGGACGCAGATTAACGGTCTTTCTGACCTGTGCTCATTCAGGCATGCTCCGGGCACATGCGGAAACAACTCATCGCACATCAACTGATGACTTCGTGAGGTAATGCTTGAAAGCTGGAGCCTTTTCATGGATCTCTTGGTCCAAGTCTTCACATTCGTGAGGTAATGCTTGAAATCTGGAGCCTTTTTATGTATCTCTTGGTCCATGTCTTCACATTCGTGATTTTTTGGGGGCGTTGTTTTCATGGAGTTGCCCCACGTTGAGTTTTCGGTATCAGGACGTACACCGAGGGGGAACCATTTTTGGTTGATTGTGTTGCAGATATAGACGGGGTTGTTGATTGATGGCGGAAGGTTGATTGACAGATTATCTGGACAAGTTAGTGTAGGTAGTGGAAACTTAGGTACGACCCGGGTACACTGTAATTAACAGAACACTGAGATGATTTTAAACCATTTTCGAGCTGAAGTTGGGTCGCAGTGATAACTATTTTTTGGGGACCATCCTTTTTAATACTCAACAGCGGAGACATGTTTTTCCTTTCCATTGCGTTTGTTTTCCTGTATTCGTGTGTGCAAAATCACTCTGGTTTCTGTGTTTACGATTCTCTTTTGGATTGTTGCATTCCAAGTACCAGATATGTCACGGTACTTTCAACTCCCCTCCGGTTACTGTTGGGCGGACATTGCAGTGACCTTCCTGGAGCAGTATCGCACCAGTATTCATTGGTCTTCAGAATATCGGTAGCCTTGTATGTAATCCGTTAGACTGGGTTTCGGTCGCACTTTCATTGTAGAAGTTTCCTCAGTCGCTGTATTCTTGTGCGCTTCATTTGACAAGTGGTACGGTTCTTCACAATCTTAAGTGCGTTAGATATCCATCCTTCAGGGGAAGCATATCTCGTAAGGTAGACCTGTTACTGTATCTAAGTCTGCTCTCCCTCCAATTCTATCATGTTGGGATGTTTCTGTCTACCTTAGTACTGGTAGTACTAAGATAGACAGAATTACTCACTTTATTATTTGTTTATGAATATTTTAAGAATTTAATTGTCTAAATGTATATAGATCTAAGAATACTACGAAAATTTCATGAACATCACAAAGCACATGTAAAAGATCATAATGTTTTTATAAAGTGTATATCAGATGTGAATAATTGAGATTATGTGAGATGCTAAGATGCAATGAGTAATAAGTATAGGGAAATTTTCAAAAGTGAATATGAATCAATTAAGCTTTGCATGCACTTGCAACTCAAAAATGACATATATATTGTACATGTATATTATTTAATAGATTTTTCAATGACTTTTCAAAGTCATACTTATTTAGAGCATTTGATGATCTACAAAGAATTATATAGCAAACAACCTCTAACAATATGTTTAAGATCAAAGTTTATATATGAGAAATGAAACTCATAAAAATCTATAATAACCTCACATACGTTTTTATGAGAAACAAGAATGTTAAGCTTTGAAATACCACAACATTGTATCGTACATGATAGTCTCTTGGGGTCACCCATAAATCATGTACACTTGAGTTGAGAAATAATACAATGAGTACTTAAATACGAATTTATAAAATGAAACATGTTCAATGAGTTCTCCCTAGGGGTATCTAAATTCACAATTCTCTATGCCTTCCCCCCATTTATGTTGGTATTCTAGGGGTTTGTATTTAGGTAGTGCTTAAACCTAACCTTAGTCATAGGATTGATTTTGAAAACACATGTTATGAATACTACAAAATTAATTGTTTATTCATGGCAAATTCAAAAAATAAATGCTAAGATGCGTTGAAATCTTTCTTCAATTGCCTCGACAACACCTAGCAAAATATAAAGTCATACAAATAATGGGAACCATGTGCATATTCAATATGGACATTGAGGGTTGTAAGGTAGAACAACCCAATCCCATCACCCAATTCTCCCAATTCTGACATCTATTTAACCCTCCCATTTGTATCAATCACCCACCTATTACCACAGTCACATAGAAAACCTTCAACATCATGACAATGCACTTGGGGAGGGGGCACATCAGTGTGTGGTTTAGCATGCTTCCCCAATTTCATCCCAACAACAAAACTTTGCAAAATCACAGAAAATTCATTACTTGTTGGAATGTCTTCATTCTACATGCAAATGACTTCTCTCCACCTTCTCTCTCAATCTCTGAAAAGTAAGTGAGTTGGCAAGTAGCTACTCCAAGGTCTCTAGATCGCAAACCTGCTCAGTAATTTGAGGCTTGTTCACGTTTGCATCCGTGACTGGCAACGCAAAACGATAATACATCTGTTCACCGGCTAATTCCGGATAACTCTTTTCTTGTCTTCAGTTACTATGAAACGAAATCCCTGGCTTGTGGGATAACATATACTGTATATGATGTAATTAATTAGTTGCGAACTTTCGGATTGAAGTCGCTCGAACGGACAGAGCTTCGATCAGATCAGTTGTCATATATCAGTTACAGTTACAGTGAGTGTAGGAAATGATGAATGATGAAGCCCCCCTCCCTCCCCACTCAGTCAGAACTTGCTGCTGCAAGTTTGGAAACTGGATCTGGATGTACAATTCTGTACCATTGTGCCAGTTTCGAAGCTGGATCTGGAGTGTACAGGTCAGGTCAGGACAGGACAGGGAGTGGACTAGCTGTAGCTGTACAGTCAAGTGTCCTGCCTTGAATGCAACAACCCGCAACTTAACTTACAACAGAAAAACAACAGAACTTGCATTGGGGCTTCCGAGCACGAAGGAAGGAAGGAAGGACCCAGGATTCAGGAAGATCAGCACTCCATAACTAAGCTTAAACTTCCTACCTGGATGGAGAAAGAGAGAGAGAGAGAGAGGCTGCTCTTGGGGACAGGATTTTAAAATTTTAAAACTTCTTAAACATTTATTTAAACAAATGAAACAGAATTTCATTGCACAATTAGGATTTCTTTTCTTTTAAAGTTTCATTTCATTTCTTTGGGGGAGTGAGTGCAAAAATGGATCTTCTATGGAGGGAGGAAGGAAGCTAGTAAGATTTAACCGAAAGTCCCAAGACCTTTTTTTTTAATATTATTATCGAAAAACACTCGTTTCATTTCTATTGCAAAGAGCAAAAAAGATTTAAATTTTTTCATTTTTCATTTTTAAAAACTTTTTCATACATGTTTGTAGGATCTTGCACTAGACTATTATAAAAATCTGTGGAAGAAATTATTAAAAGTTTGGTCACGTAGATTGCAAAATATTTGCATTTCAAGTGAAGAAAAGAAGTTTTTTTAGCACTTTGAACTATTAATCACCAACAATTTTTTTGAAGGATTGTGAAAATTGCATTCAAAAATGAATTTTGTAAGCTATTTTTTTTAAAAGATGCTTAGATTGCTTGAAAAATAAGATTGTCTATAATTCTTCTCTTCACTAGTCCAAAGAGAATGAATCAAAGCTTCACATATAGACAAAAGTATAATTTTGAGATAAAAAATAAAAAATAAAAAATAATCAATTTTTTGGGATTTTTTTGTGCTACCCCTTAAGCTGCTTTTTGGACTTATGGTGGCATAACTTTTGCTCCTAGGCCACGATTGAAATAAAAATTATATTCCTAGAAAAGTAATGTGATTTCTTATATTCCAAAAAAGGTTTAAAAAATTATGTCAAAAATTGAGGTCACACAAGCCTACCCAAAATTCTCGGGCAATACCATACATTGAGAAAGTAAAGTCCATCGTGTATCAAATATTCCTTTTGAAAAATATATAGCGCCAAAAAAAGAATCCTTGGAACCATGCTATACTTTCAAGCAAGATTCAAGGAGATGCACAAATTAGAAGATGGTCATATGCACCTTTATGTGAATGATGTGTCTCACACAACGATGGGGGGTTATTAGTTGAAAAAGGTTAGCTATTCCCAAGCCCTTTTTTCAAATTTCTTTTTTGGAAAAATGAAAATTAGAGAATGTTTTGATTTTCGCATCTATCAAAACTTATTTCACTTTAAAAACATGGATAGAGAATTTGCTAGGCCTAATATGTACCTACCATAAAACATTTTCACTAATAAAGCACTCTTTGAATAGATTTGTAAAATAATTATAAATTATAAATCTCAAATACACTTCCGTGATTGTTTATTTGTTATTCTAAGTTTGTGCACTAACTTTGTATCATCCGCATGAGCATTTCTTTGATGTCAAGGCCCAAGGTGGGTAACTCCAAAATTGTCACTATTGTACCTAATTACTATAATTAGATTGGTCAAATTTTCATATTTTCTTGTTGGTAAGTGAAAGGAGGTTCCAATGCACCAAAGAACGTGACATTTGGATACCTTATGCAAAAGTTATGAAGGGTCAAAGTTTTTTGGTACATGTTCTAAAACAATTTCTTCAGTATATTGATTTTAAAGATGTACATAGAGTAATGATGGCGATTTTATGTAGGGTGCAATTTTGGGTGTTATCACCTTACATGACTATATACTAGCATGCCTTGTGCTGTTGCCCAAGCTAAAATAAATGGAGAAGTAATTTTCTAATTTTTAAATTTATAGAAAATTTGAAATTCAATATCTTTTCTTACATGAGTCAAAATGCTAGGAAACAAAGCTTATGCACCCTTCCTTAATGAGGGCTTTCCAACAGTACTAAGGGCCACTTTACACTATGGCCGTCCAAGTCGAGAGGCCATGGCATTGAGTGGCCAAACTTTGTTGAGAGTCCAAAGAAATGAGTAATAAATAATAGGGATTGGAGCCTTTCACTAGAAGGATTCCATGTTTTCTTTTGTATTCTTATGTCGAAGTTGACAGATTTTGTTAGACCCCCCATGTAACAACCCTTGTTCTTATGTCAACAATGACTTCCACTATAACATGAAGATGTTACAGTGGACATCATTGTTGATATAAAAACAATGATTGTTATATTGGATGTCTAACAAAATCCGTCAACTTTGATGCGGGTTCCTTCTAGTGTTTGGCCGGCCATAGTATGAAGCCTTCAAAGGCCAAGCCTAACCTGTCATGCCACTTGTGGCTGACGGTTTGTATTTTTACTTCTGCAATGAAATTCTTTTTCATTTGTGTCAAAAAGAAAAAAAAAGGCCAAGCCTAAAGTCCAAACCCTTGGTAATGAACTCCCACCTCTTAACTTGGCCGGCCATAGTGTAAAGCCTCCAAAGGCCAAGCCCAAAGTCCAAATTCTTAATAATGAACTCCCACCTACCAATCTAACTGTTGAGATCTTGTCTTAAGTTTGGGCATTCATTTCTAACCGACCTTGTCTTAAGTTTGGGCATTCATTTCTAACCGACCCAAACTTCCTTTGAGAGTCCGTCGCCATGTAGACAATTTATTGCCATGTAGGTAGTTGGAGGGTAATGGCCTTTGGACTTGTGCCTTCTAGTTTAAGAGGCCAAATTTTGGGTTTATTGAAATTTGATTGGTCGGAAACCCATGGCCTCTTGACCTTTGGCCATAGTGTGAAGTGGCCCTAAAAATGTGACTGGGACTGTAGTCCAAGAGATCTCACAGTAACAAACAAAATTAGCTAAACCAAACCAACCTAACATAACCCCTTTAGGATGTTAAGACCAAGAATGGCCTACAATGGCTTGTACTCTTTAACAATCCTACTATCCAAGACTTTATTTCTTACACAATGTTGTTGCAAAAAACTCTACAAAAATCACAAGGTAAAGGTGCACTCCTAAGCAATCTCACAAAAAAAAATTCTCTATTGAAAAAATAATTTTTCCTACATGCAAATAACCTCAATACTTAGAAGTTGCAATAGTATCTACATTGTTTGAAAAATGCATGCATCCTTTCGGGGTTAAGGTATGCACTAGGGTGCCAAAGTGTAAATTTTTTAATTTGAAAATAACTCCAAAATTCATAACTGTGCCACGGGCTTCAAAGAATTCAGAAACTCTACACTGTACACTCGATACAGGATGATGTCTTTGCATATTCTACACTACTACGAAAGCTTTTCTTTTGAGAGACGATCTATTCATGTTACTCTCCTCAAAAACTAGGGCTAGTCTAAATATTCGTACAGGGAGAAATCCCACTCCAGTTGCTCATCAAACTTCAGTAGTGGATATAAAAGTATCTACTTTTGATTATTGAAGTCTACCAATTCACGGTTCTCTGTATGGATCTCCTCATTTGGAAGTGTTTCCGTTCATAAGCATCTCAATTTCTTCCAGTGACCGCCCTTTGGTTTCAATGATGTAACTGTTTGCAAATGCTATGGCGAGTAACGAAACGACTCCAAAGCTTGTGTACACCGCCTGAAGTCCCAGTCGTTGAACCAGGTCGAGGAAAAAGAGTCCAATTCCAAAATTGCAAACCTGCCAACAACCACAAAGCGTCAGCTGAAATGCGATACACACAAACCTCGTTAATACTTCTTCTCTACCTCACCACAATTTCTGTTCTCAAAAAACCTGATGGAACCGACATACCTAAAAGTTCAAAATTCATCACGAAACTCTCACTATCAAGCTCTTTTATGCCACAAGAATTTGTATACAACTGTGATAACAAGGAGTTCAACAAGTGTGAAAAAGGGATGTACACCACCATCCTGACTCTGAAACCCCAAGTCCTTCGAACCCCAAATGCTGAACCATCCATCAGGTGGTGGATGATGAATGTTTCGAAAACTCAAAAATTTCATCAAACTGATATTCATTGTGGAACCTTGTGCAATCAATCAAGAGAAAGAAGAAAGAACTCTCTACATGAATCAATGGCATAGATATATTAAAGGAGTTTCTATTATTGGACATGTTTTAAAAAACAACATAACCTTTCTATTTTTAGTTAGACGCTTAGGGAATGTACACATGCAACGCACTTTTGTCACAAATATTAGGAGACATCCACATTATCCCATTCATTTTGGGTGGGGTGCTCGTCTGTGACGTTAAAGACGTCTGGGGTACCATCAGACTTTATGCTGATGCTACCGGTACTTTACAGTGAAGTTGCAGGAGTTCATTGTCTCGGTCTCGGTCTCGGGCGCGGTCAATCTTAGACGTACATGAGAGGAGAGAGAAACGCAAGGATAGTTTGGACGTACCCAATGTGTACAAAGGCTAACAGCCAACGTCTTGGACCGCAATCTTGTTGTGCATAATTCTGGAATAATCAATGCTGTCACTGGTCCTGCTCCTAACGCGAAGGTGAAGACATACCTGCCAAGGCAAGGAATGAACAGTCATTACTAACTGAGCTAGACATTCATATATACCTTTGCACTGTCATTATTCAAAAGGAAATGGTCAATCACTACACGACAGCAGATCAATCGTTTCCCAACATCTGGGGTCAAATGTCTGAAGCTCGCACTACATTTCCAAACAACAGTAAGGTAGGGGGTTCTAAAAGCGCACAGAGCGCACAGGCTCTAAAACCGCCCGCCTGCTCAAATGTACACCATTTGTACATGTTTCTTTTGCATAGCCTTAAATGTACATTTTTTTTTACACGTTGCTTTTTTCATAGACTTCAGGTATTGTACATTTTAGGAGGTGGGCGGTTTTAGAGCCCTATTTCATTTCAATTTCAAAATTTCATAACTAATTCCACAAAGTTCCAAAAAATATGAAACAACTTGGGTTAGATGCCAATTCCAATTGTCTTTCAAGGAAAATTTACTGAAAAATATTTCATGAAGCTTCACCTCCCCAAAATTCAGTTTCAGCTCTTAGGTGTGCGATTTATGGACCTCCTACCTTAGTGTATCAGTTCCGAAAAAGAAGTCAGTTACCATGAGAGCACAATTACGCAAACAAATGAGCAGAGCAATTATAAAGTAGACTCATGAGGCACGATTTATCATCTGATCGTCAGAGAGTTGAGGAACAGGTCGCCCCTCTGATATGCCTTATTCATATCACTGCCATATGGATCTTCTATCAAATTTTGTGTGAGAATTTTAATCCTTAAATCTCTGTTGACTTATATATTTCAACAGACCCGAGATCCTATTTTGTTACAAGTGATGCACTCTTTTCTCTCCATGAATCCAGTTCAACATTGATGATTACCGATAATAATAGGTTGGGCACCTAAAGACAAAGAGAGTGCATCAATTTGAAAAAACGAATGGACTGGGCAACTAAAGACAAAAGGAACCTCCAAGAGAAAAATAAGACTGCTATTCTAGAAAGGTACGAGGGGAGAAATCATACAAGAGCGTTCCTCCAACAGAAAGAATGTGTGCCAGGTCTGGACTGTCGGGCATGCCTAATGCTGCCACTAGTAGCGCCATAGAGATAGCCTGCCAGAAAACATGCTCTTCAAATACTTCAGTAAACAAAACCACTCTCGTAAGGGAACAAAGAGAGTAAAATCACGAAGGCAGTATGCGACATGGGGCTGACGTCCTAGGAGTCCCTATTGAAGATGGAATATCCACATTACCATTCCTCCATAGCTGCCCATCAAAAGCTTCCGTCGGCCTTGGTTGTCCATCAATGACAAAGCCACTACAGCCCCTGTTCTTTACCGAACAAACAAAATACAGAATTAGGATACTTGTCAGAACAAATCTTTCAATAGGGATATTATAATTTTCAAGAAATATAAACATTCGCAGAAGAATAGCAGAGACCCCCACGGATCTGTTGCAAGAATTGGTTGAGCAAGAAGCTACGCACCCACGAGGTTAGCAACGCCAACTGCAGCACTTGCCGCGACACCGTTTGTAATGCCAGCATCTTTGAATGTCAATGATGAGAAGTAAAGAACTCCATTGATTCCAGCAAACTGTTGCAAAGCAAAAAGGGAGCTTCCAATTGCAGCCACTGCACAAAACATCTCATACCATCAAAACACAAACAGAGCAGAACCAAATCGACGAACCAAGTAAATGGCAATAAACAAGCATTTGCGTACAAGTGGTAGCAGAAGTGCTCTTCAGAGAATCAAAAGAGTACCACCTTTGAAGTATGGTGCTTGTACAAGCTCTGACCAGGTTATATCGTCTTCCTCGCCTGTACTGGAATTAGCAGCTCGCAGCTCTTCCATAGCCATTTCTACTTCTTCCTTGCCCCAGAGTTTTTCAATCAAATTCTCAGCTTCGCCCCATCTCCCCATCTGAAATCAAAAGCATAACATTACCAGAGCATAATTAGCTGCGTTTTTCTCTTTTCAAATAATTGTGGTTTGTCAAAGAAAATTCAGGGAGAGTCGACGTACTTTGCCTAGCCACCGTGGACTCTCGGCTGCAAATTGCATGCCCACTATGAGAGCTACTCCAGGTATTGTGGCTAACCATAGCATAGTTCGCCACCTGCAAATTCCCACTTTCAAACTTCGACACAAACTGAACCATGTACACTTAAACCTCTTTATTATGACCGTCTCTAAAATGAGAGTCTAGATTATTTTGCGCACTTGCCACATTATCATTAACAATAGCCCACTTGTCACATATTCAACTCTGTCAAAGTGAAAAAGTTGGAACCCTAGGGGCTTACTAGCATTTATCAAAATCATCAAACCTAATTAGTTGCAAGCCTGTACTAATGATTGACCCTGACTTACCAATGTGGGTCTGTCTCCGCAGGAAGTCCAATTAGGAGAGCAGCGATTATACCAACACACGTTCCGATTTGGCACATGCTCCCTAACGCACCTCTGAATTTTGTAGGAGCTACCTGAATTGACAGATATGATATGCATGGTGAAATTTCCCACGCAAGAGTTTTGGAATAAATTTGTTCTCAAGAGAGGAAGAGTTAGCAAGAGGCGTTGTCAGTCAGTACCTCGGAGATGTACATGGGTACCAAGCCTGTGTTGACGCCAATACCAATTCCAACCAGAAATCGTCCCAAAATCATGACGTTAGCAGATTGGGCAGTCGCACTGCACAGGAACACATTACAAGCATCCTTAAAGATCAAAGCACCTTGACATTTGAAATTTGATCACACTAGAGTTAATTGATAGGTCTCACCTCCACTTTTCACCTTCACCTCTTCTTACGAGTGTGATTGAAAAATTCCATGGTGTACACCCTTCTCCACGTGACTAATTGCACTCCTACAAATTCAAATTTTCAATCAAACCAAGCATTGGAGGTGCACAACAAAAGATATGGAGGTTGAAGGTTGGAAGATGATCATCAGTTCACTAAGCACTTTCACTTGCGCCTCTTACAAAGGAATGTATTTGATGATCAATGGAATGTTTTGTAGCTTATCACACTAATTGCACCTTTACAAACTCAATTCTTGAATGAAATCTAGCAATATGAGACACGAAGGTTGTAAGATGAAAGTGAGGGTGAAATGTTAGAAGATTGAATGGCTAACCGTAGGACTGCACCCAAACGTTTGAAGATTTTGTTTTACCTTAGAGCAGCCCCAAGAACGAGAGGAATGGCATCCAGTTGGAAGGTTCTCCGGCGCCCCAGAGAATCAGCCAGAACACCTCCACCGACACTCCCCAAGAAAGCGCCGACGATGAAGATACTGACCACAAAGCCTTCCATGATCGTGTCGCCTTCGAACTTCAATTCTCGCGCTATGGATTCCAAAGGCCCATTCATCACTCTGCCACCACCACCTCACTCAACGCGTTTGAGTCCCATTTCTTCCACCATTCAATTCCAAACTCAAGGTGAAGATCGACAGGCCAAGAGTTGAAACCACGTACCCAATGTGGTAGCCGAACATAAAATTGGCCATCGCTGCAGTCAAAACATGCGGAAGCGCAGGCAACCACGAGCTTTGGGACTCAATGGGCGCCGCCACCATCTCTTCCAGCACAGCTCCATTGCTGTCGGTTGCCCTTGCAGGACCTAAAACCACCAATTCACTCAGCGAAACAAGCACCCCTTCCTCCAAACCACAGCAAAATGCTTACATCTGCTCCGCAAAATGCTTACAAATACATCTCACCGCGATCTGAGCAACCATGCATTCGTCCCCGGCGACTAAAATTCTTGCAGACAAGAAACAAAATTTGGGGAGCAAAAGCAAAGGATCTACACCAACCGTTCTGGGGAGTGGCAACCACAGCAGACTCGTCCTCCTCGACTTGAGCTTTCAACGCCGTTGGCCTTCGCCGCAGCCCCCTCAAAGAATCTACTCCACGAGGAAGTGACGACAAAGTGGGCACCAAAGGTTTGGGCTTTGGAGGCGAGGCTTGTTGCATCGTGACCACCCCAACCTGGCGCCCCAGACGTGACCATGGCCTAACGGTTGGGTTAAATCTTCCAACAGCGAGCCCCGATGTGCACGCCATGCTCACGAACTCCTGCACCCAATTTCTTCACCCCCGTGAAGAAATTGGGATACTCCTGCACTGCAATGTTCGAATGCTCACCCAAAAGTGAATCTTTAGAAGTGGAATCCTTGGAATAGTTGGCAGGCTCTTGAGCTCTTGGTCTTCAGCCGAAGCTTGGAACAGTGGCTGCTGTGTGATGGCAATTGTTTGTTGCAGTAGCGTCTATGGTTTCTGTGTTTATGCATTTGTGCCATCTGTCGAAGTGAGGTTGCTCCACTCGATGTTTGATTGCTTCGCTATTCACTCATCAGTTGCGGGAGAGAAATGGAGGCCTGGCATTGGTGAGTGGGTGACAAGGAATCTGGAGGTCGGGACTGACATGGGCCTGCAAAAGGAGAGGACGCGGAACTCGCGGTTCGTGGCTGGGATAACTTAACTTATGGCCAGGGCGGTTCGTGGCCGTTGCTTTCGGTTCCAGTCGGAAAAACTGAAATTTTCTAGCAAATTTGTGGTTTCAGCAAACACTGTTTACGCCAAATTGTGTTTGCAGCAAAGTATGTGCGAAAAGTTGAGTCCGCAGCAGATTGTGTATCCCAAATTGAGGCTACAGCAAATGTGTGTGTAGGGTAAGCGACAAGGTCGAAGGTAAGTTAGTGGGAGGTTCTTGTACTTGGATCGTTGTCACTGACCGAACGGGAGGAGGCTTTGCATGACTTAACCCTGAAACCATATTCGATGAAACCATATTCGATGGCATAGCGACTATTTCAAGGGAATCAAATTTTTTCTTAAAGCTAGGTATGGATTTTGCTCTTAGTCCAAGGTTAGTCCAAGGTTTGTGCAGTTAGGGCATATAAAATTGATCAATGAACAAGTGCTTTGGCTTTGCAGCCTAAAAGTGGTGATTAGCAAGCTCTACTAACTAGTAGGTTGAGACATTCCAAAAAAAATCTTGAGCCAATTTTTGTCAAAGATTTACTTGAAAACAAGCTCAAGGGGCTTAACTTGTTATTGAAGGGTTAAGATAACTTACTACATATGAGGAAGTTTGAGTAGAACCATACTTGAACAACAAGTGAGCTTGTACTACAGGGACATAGCTTCTCATAGTGTAGTTGTTTGTTGTTTTGGAAGTAGGACATTTCTCCAAAGTTTGAGGTCTTTTTCTATGAAAGATTGTCCTCTTGGATAACACAAAGTTAAGTTATCTACACATTTGGAATAATGGAAAAAGTAATTAAAATATAATAACTTCTCATTGATAACTTCTTGTGACCTCAATAACTTCTAAAGAAAGTTCCTACCACTTTCAAATCCTTCTATTGGTCCTCATAACATTCTAAAGATGTCCTTTTAACATTCCAACATTCAAAGCAATCAATATGCCTCTTGACTACCCAGACCCAATTCAAGATAAAATCATATAGAGCTACTGCAAGGAAGAGGTACTAGTTGCAACACCTACCTACTATGAACCCACACAAGATGTCAATTCTAGACCAACAAGGGGATTCAATGGTGTGAAGTGGTAATGATATTGACTAATGAACAATTCAAAGATTCAATTCATTGATGACATCAACAACAACTTGCCTATGCTAATAAGAAGGATAAACTAATTGCAAGAGTGTATCTCAAAGCATGCTCTAATAAATTGATAAATCTAGTAATCAATAAATTTTAAAATTTAATGTAGAATCTTATACATTAAGTCATTTAAGGAAGAGATTTAGAAAATATACCAATTGAACTTTTGCATATGATATTCAAACTCCATTCTCATACTTCTCCTAACCTTGACCAATAATTATAGTTGGACTATAAATATTACACCTCATTGATACGCAAATTTTCTTGGTAGTAGATCGCGTAAACTTAATGTCATGCTCAACATGTAGGTAACTGATGTGCTTGTGGAGCGGAAAGACGGTTGCGAAAGTGATTATTAATTTACTCGATTGGGGTGACACTGATTGTTCATGTGACAGCATGAATTAAAGTCCATTTGTCAAGGTAGTGCTTCTAATACATTGCAAGTTCAAGTTTGGATTATAGAATACAAAGGCTAATGCTACAGTACAGTTTCAACCTAGAGCTCTCAATGAGGTTGTAACACAAGCCTTTAGGTGATTTTGTATCTCAAATGTCAGAGTACAGATGAAACCAAACTAGACATGCGGCGATTGCTCGTACATGCATTACAGGTAACACCAAGAATGGGCATGCCATGCTTCATAAACTATGAAGCTGACATTGTTAAATAAATTGCTGAAGCAGCTCTCTGAGTAATTTAGCTTGTCTCGACTCCTAGACCCGCTAGTCTTAATAATTCTGCAATACACCACGGAATCGGGTTAGAGCACCTCAATCTTGAACTTTCATGACTCTACTGACCAAGATGACGAAAAGGAATAGTATACACATACGATGATGGGACTTAAAGTGGAGTTCAGCATGACGCTAGGTACAGATCCCTGTGCCAAGAAGAAAGAGGCCATTTGCAAGGTGAGAGCCAAGGTTTAGAATAAAACCTTGGAAGGATTGAACCGATCACTACCGTTGGTGGGGATGCTTCCCCTGATGGTACGGGCCACAACACGCGATGCTATCCTGCCTGCAAGGTCTGCCGGGAGGAGAATCGCTTGCTGCCGGGCTTGAAAGGGAAGCTATAAAAAAGCAACAACAAAATGCTTTAAAAACCTTACCCTCGCATAAACAAAAAAAACCCATGAAATACACACCACATCAAAATCTCTTTTACCAGATAAACCACCCACAATCAGTCTACAATTCCTGGGAATAGAAGAGCAAATGCAAATATATTGATGAGGGAAGGGGGTCAAGACATGCACCTCAGGAAAAACAGATAGTAGTGGTAAGTACTGTTGCAATCCACGAAGACTCTGCACAAGATCGTTGATTTCATCCACTGAAAGAGTATTCTGTGGTATATCCTCTTTCACAAACCGTGTCCTCTCTACAATGTCGTTATCATTCGCACCCTTGAAAACTTGTGTCTTCGGCACCATCTGACCATTACTGTCACTGTTCAAAACTTCCGTTCTCTGAATAATGTCCTTCCCATTGTTACCCTCCACGAGACTCGTTTCCATGGCTGCCCCGTTCTGACTATTTCCAACCGTCTCAACCTTAGTCGTCTGCACAAGATCGCTTGGATTCGAGGCGCTAACCTGGAATTCAATTGAAGCTGAAATTTAGACCACTTCTTACCCAAGCAGGCTCACAATTACAAGACACCTTATGTTACGCAAGAGAAAGTCGACTGAAACATAAATACCTGAAACATAGGAGGGGATGCATGTAGAAAATATTCATCCTATGATTAGAAACACAGGATTAATAATTCCATTTCCACTAGTACCTGAGTGGTAGTTCGAAAGTTGGTTGAGGAGGAGATTGCTGCATTTCCTTCTGTAGTCAAGCTTGCTGCAGTTCCAGCTCCTGAACTAGAGTTAGACCTGGTAAGCACTGCCATGATCTGCCGAAGATTTTCTATATTCTTCAAATCCTCCTCTTCAGTTACAGGTGCAATCAATGGGAGATTTATTGGGGAGCGTGTTCGTATGTTGTGCGCTACTGCGTCAAATGCCACTCGATTCAACGCATCTACACCCTGCAATATCATCAGCAATTCCAATCTTTCATTCATTAATGTGGCATTCGAAAAACTAATATTCCAGTTGATGTATGTCTACCAAGAGAAATCATACCCTGCTGGTCACTAAAAAAACAAAAATTTGTGTGAAGAGAAACGTACCTTTGCGAGTTCCTCCAATATCAGTTCTCTTACAAAATCACCCTGCCAGTAAATGTCACGTCAGTGCTTCCGTAAAATGGAATTGGAACAGTTTGCGACAACGTTTAGTTCTTTTCCACCGTTTGGGTAAATAAATATTAAGCTTAGACATCAGGAACATTATGTGAACTCAAAATGAGTCAACCCATGGCGGTTAGACCAGAGAAGTTTTCCTTACATTAAGTAAATCTTGCGGAAAAGACTAATCAATTCATTAATAAAAAACTGTTGCTATGCGCAAAGGAAGGAAGAGACAAGGAAAAACACCTGTTCTGTCAATGCAAAGGTAAGAAGGCGTTTTGCAAGAGCTCGTGTATCCCTTTCTACTTTCTCTTCCAGCCTCTCGGTTGGCCTGTTTTCTAGCACTGCCGGATCCTCGATCGGCTGTCTCATTGACTACAATCATCACACATCACATGGGAACGAAATCCTGTTATTTAGAAGTGCTCAAGCAAAAGGTGGCGAATGTAATCGTTGACTCTTACTCAATCACACAATCGGTTAGATCCAATACGAAGGGATGAAGAAGCACAGCGTAAGCACTCACCTCTGTTAATAGCGATTCCAGCCGATCAATTCTAAAAGCGCCATCCTGTCCACACACATTCCCCAAACATATATAAGACTATCACAGCGGCCAAGGTATATCCATTCTGCACAATATATCTCGTAAAAGAAAAAGAAAATGAAAATGAAAAGCATTTTATCTTCGCTCCTCATCCTTTAGCCTAAGTACCAAACCTGGAACACAACAGTTGCTTTTAGGCTCCACAACAGTTGCCTCAACATGTTCGTTTGTCCAAAGGGGAAGGAAGATATGTAACTTACTTTATACACTAGTTCCTGAAGAGTGGAACGGATCTTTGGTGATTTATCAGTGAGAACTTTCCGGGCAATCCACGGATAAGAGCTACTCAAGACTTTATAATTGGGGTCACTACTGAGAGCAATGCCTTCAAGTACTGTCAAACTGTACAAAACAATATTTCAGTAAGACGGATACTTATATCTACTGATGATTGGCATACGGAAACACAAAAAGCGAACGCGAAAAATATGTGGGGCATCTAGGGAAAGAGAAAAAAGTCGAGTAAGTGATTAATTAAACCAAGCGAAAAGCAAACAACCTTCGGATAACAAGCGAAAAGTAGGACGGTATGCGAAACTTGAAGTTATACCTGCCAGCATAAAGTGGAACTCTGTTAAGCAATTTCAAATGCACGAGTCTAATTGTCACACCAAAGAATAAGTTGTCATTCTGCAATAGCTCAGACGCAATAAATCCCGCACTTAAATCTGGGAACTCACTCGATGCAGCAAGCCACATGAGCACAAACTAAATTTGGTTAAAGCACATAGTACGTACATGGTGACCCCTAGTTTCCCTGACAAATCTCCAAAGCTTATATTCCGGACACCCTTACTTACAGCGTCTTGAAACACACCTGCAATATTCCACGTCATATTTAAAAATCTATGAAGGGTCAACCATTGAAAGAGAAAAAACAAACCAGAGCTGTCAACCTCGCCAAAGTTAACAACTACCGCAAATGCACTCTAGTCCTTGCCATGAACAATGTAGAGCCAGACAATCTCATCTCTTTCTTAATACTTCAGAATCCCAACCAAGTTTTCGAATTGATTTCTTAAGGACAAAACACATTATAAAAACATGAAAACAAGATATTATGTGTAATGACGCTTCAATGGGTACATGAGAAGGATACTTCCAAAATCGATACCTGTCAGAGCTTTCGATACTTCCCCCTTCTCCGCAGTTGGTGGGAGAAGCCTGCCACGAGATACAAACATGAGGTCACAATTGAAAATAAAATCTCTTTCTCACTGTTCAACATGGCACCTAGTGAAGCCTAGTGTGTAATTCAAAATAGATTTTGCACATAATCAATATTTCAAATTATATTAACCGCCAATTTTTATTTAAAAGAAAGCTCATTTAGATTCCGCAAAATCTTTAATCACAAATGCCTCCAATATATGAATAATGAAAGGATGAAGTTATTAGTCTACTTACCCGAGAGTGACAAAATCACCAGCAAGAGAATCAAATTCTCTGTTCACAAGGTGGACTGAAGCCTCAATCAACCCATCTCTAAGATTCTCCTTCATTTCACCCATCATTCCAAAATCTGAACACATCAAATAAGGAGGCAATTCATACAACTTTTAAGCAGGAAAATACAATATCAACGAGCAGATAACAGTAATGTGAATTAAACGATAGGAATATATGAACCCTGAAGTATTCTCATCCAGTCCATCCAATTCATACACACTCAATTTCTTTTAACATGGAAATCAAAGGCTCTATTTCCAGAAAAAATGTATCTCCTAAATCTAAATCATTTGTTAACTGCAACAGAACTTTCAACAAAGGGTGGCAGCAGAACGTACCCAGATACGCTAATTTACCATCTGGGGTGCGCAATAAATTGCCAGGATGTGGATCCGCATGATAGAAACCACTATCTAGTAATTGTGTGAGTGAGCAGAAAACCCCCACCTGGTTTATAGACAAGAAACATCACACATGGTGAAATTTCACTTGAACAGACCGAAACCAATAAAATTCACAAAATTCCATGCTCATGCTTTGGGTGTTCACAAAAGTATCTTCACGTGCGCTTCAAGATCTTGTCCATGCAATGCAGGAGCAAATTACTAATTACATTACCTCCACTAGGCGAAGATCATTGATTTCTGATAGTCGTTGTCCCTGCAGGACAGTCGAAACTTCACGACATTATCGAGTGAAGATTAAGCCTACAATCTCTCTGAGTGACAGAAATGTAAAGAACTATCTCTGCACAAATGTCATGTCTTTCATGTTTGGATGTAATAGAAATCTGCAATATCTCATTTCCTTCTTGCATCAAGCAAAGAAAGGGCATACCTCAACCCATTCCATAACAAGAACCCGACGACTGGTAAGCTCTGAATACATCTCGGGCACCAAAACATTAGGTAGAGATCCAAACAGTTTCCTGCCAACCACTTTTGCGTTAAATAAGCTCCTTCCCCACTACAATCCATGACGACAGTCAAGAAACGTATAACAATTCCAGCCGCAGTGGTTCTGTGGGAGTTAAGTACACGATCAACGGAAATATCAATTTTGATATCATCTGTACAATCATTGCGACGAAAGTAATTGTGCACAATAATTTGACAAACGAAGTAACATTGAGGGCCGGCACTAGTTGTAATATTCTCCAATCATATCTAAGAGGGAGATCTCACCGAAATCGTATACCATTACGAGCCTCTGCTTGATAGTCCATTTCCTGACATTATCGAATAATGAGTGTTAGTGTTACACTGAAAATCAACATTGTTAGCAAGGCAAGAAGAAAACAGAAGAGGACCGGTGAGCGAGTGAGTGGGCTTACTTTGAACAAACTTGAAGCCCATTCGTCAACAACACTCTGAGAATCCACAAAGCACCTGTCAGCTCAAATACGAGTCCGTTACTTCAGAAATGCAGCAAGTCATTTACCCTGTGTTCAATTGCACAAGCAAGAGCACCAGCAGCCACCTCCAAGGGAATTCGAAAACAATAATACTAAAAACAAGTCAAAAAGACAAAAGAGCAGGCCCTTAACTGGAAGATCTGTATTGAGTTTCAGGAGTGATTTCGCAAAACCAGCCAGCTTACGTAAAATAAACAGATCGAGTGCCATGGCTGCCCTGACTCCAGGCCGTTGCACCTTCACGGCCACTAGTTTGCCATTGGGACGCAGCCGTGCCTGATAGACCTGAAAGTCCAAGCATTCCAAATTCTTCATTCTCATAGTCACACCGCTTATAATGACCGTTTATTTCACTGTTCTTAGGTCGCCCATAAAGAAACCAGTGGGAGGGAGTAACATTATGGCAACTGTAATTGTACCTGTCCAAGAGAAGCAGCGGCAATTGGCTGTGGTGAGATTTCTGTAAACAGCTGGTCCATTGAAACACCCAGCTCTTGCTCAACAATTTCTAAGGCGAGCTCAGTGGAAAAGGGAGCAATGCGGTCCTGTAACAGAGCAAGTTCATCCAAATACTCTGGCGAAATGACATCCTGTATGTCATCCAATTCCAAGGTTTTCAGAAATCCTTCGACCAACGAACTCAAAGCTCACTATTATTAAAAATGCAACTAGGAAAGAAACCTGACTTCCTGGAGCACAAGGGGAAGAAATTGAATACTTACAGGGCGTGAAGATACCGCCTGCGCAATCTTTACAAATGCCTGCCACATACCAATGAACAAACAAAGCCATTCACAACCATACAGAAGATCAGCTCCTTCCAGAGTATGTGTCTAGAGCCATGCAGCTCCGAATTATTAGAATTCAGTAAAAAAAACATGTCACTACGTCTTTCAATCCCTCCAATACTTTTGTAAAGAACGCCAAAGAAATTGAAGAATTGTTACATACAGGACCAAGTTGCACAAGCGCTCTTCGTAGTTGCGCTGCGCGTTTCTGCAAAACCATATCACGCTCAACCATTATGTCGTAATCGTGAAAAGGAATTCATACTCCCGAAGCCGCACACCAGCAACACACAAAGACGTCGCAACTTGAATCTACAATTTTTACTCCCTCCGTGCAGAAATACCCTCCGTCCATAAATAAGTGTCCGCAGTTTTGTTGAAAACGTTTAATACCAATTTCATTGATCATTTTGTGATGAAAAGCATAACTCAGAAAGGTTCCTAAATTTTATATCACCAGAATCAATGAAGAACATTACGTGTGTTCATTGTAACCAAAATAAAGTTGGACACAAGAAAGCCTCCATATGAGCTACTCAAAACAACCTTAAAAACATGAGGTTCAAGGTGGTTCAAAGTGGACACTTATTTCTGGAGTAGCTAAAACTTTAGGTTAGAAGAAAGCAACACAGAGATTACCTTAAAATTGGTGTCTTTCTTCCCGAAGAGCGTATCGGCATACCGAACCGCAGCCCACCATCCGAGTGTTCTCGCAATCTGCAGCAACCTGCGCGCCAGCAGAAACGGGCGACCCCTGAAAACCGCAGCAATCTTATCCGCATTGTATTCATTCAACTGGTCCGCTTCCTCGATCGCTGCGTCCGCAATGTACCCCGAGTAAAGCGTGAAAGTGTCGGGCTGGGAGACCGTCTGCTCCCATGGATCCTGCTTGACAGCTTGGCACGAAATTCGATAACGGTGTCTGCTGGGGAGTGCCACCCCGAGAGAAAAGCCAATAGAGGGACGCTTGGGGTACCGCGTACTGACCGGAACCAAACCTCTCCGCACGTCATGCACAGCGGGCGCCCGTAACATGGCTTGAATTGTCGCCATAGCCAAAAAGTTCACCGCATTGGAAAAAGCTTGGCGCCACAAGCTCTCCCCCTCAAACAAGAAAAATAATTCTAGGTTTAGTTCTCAAAATCAAGCGAGTGGTTGTAGAATGGAGAAGTACCCAATTCCAGAAATTGGGAGCTCGTTCTGACGGATATCACGAATGCGAAGTCATGAAATCAATCGAAGTTCTCGTACAGGACGCCAATTGCAAGTGAAAGCTCTGTGATTGTGCCTGCAGAATTAAAGTCACTATCGAATACACATGAATGTCGGAAACGCAACTGCTGAAACTCGAATGTGGGCAATCTTCCTCGATTCGCGAAATTCCTGCACTAGAAGATTGAATTGCGCAGCGCCTCTCCGGATTGGAACATGGATGTGAGGAAATTCAAGTCAGAAGATTGAGATTTGGCTTCCACTCGTCACCGATGTGAAGGATTTGCCAATGGGCTCCGTTTCCACAAATTGGTAATGAAATCTCTGGAAGACGGAAACTGAGGGACTTCAGCCACACAGCACAGCTACCGAATTGACTGCGGGAGAGGTAGAATTAGGTTGACCTTCTGGGACCCTGCTTATACCCTTGAGCCAAGTTGCCTTGGTTGTGTCGTGTTAGTCTATATCAGAGGGCTCATAAACCGCTCAAGCTTTTGCACTTGTCCACTAAGAGGCTCTGAAATGGATAGTTGATTGTGAGAAAATGAATTGTGGATTACATTGAAGCATGCTAAGACTTGGTTTTTATTAATTGAATGGATGGTTTCAGAGTCCCATTGGGTTCATTCTTAACTAAGTGGACAGGTGTCTCCTGATTATATTCAAAATAAGAATTGGTTGTTGAACGACCTCCTCTCAAGTGTTAAATTTTTTGAAATAATGATTTATTGAACCATCCATTTTAGTTTTAGAAAGGGATGCATTTAGAAACAAATTCTATTCCTTTTTACATGTAGCAGTGCTAGTTATTGAACCAAAACAGATTTTTTTTCAAACTGCGTGTGTATGGGTTTGCAAGGCCTACTGATCACAACTATGGGCCCTATGCCAAACAATGTTTGAAAATTCATAACTAATTCAATAATGCTTCAAAAAATATGGAATGACTTGTGTTGCATTCCTCATCTATTTTTCCTTCACTGAAAAATATACTAAAAATATTTCCGTCTCAAGAAATACATGGAAGAGGGAGACCAGCTCTTAAATGAGCGGTTTATAAACCTCTTACCTTAGACTTTTTATATTGAGAACTGCCCATCCAAAGTGGTTTATTCTAGAATAATTTCAGGGAGGAAAAGGTGATTGTATTGTATAGTATTTAGTAATGAATGAATGATGATATACCTCACACTAGAAGTGAAGTGTAGTTAATGAGATGTAGTAATGTTTAATTGTAAGTTAGAACTAAACTGAATTAAGATGTATTTTGCATGATTTAGAGAGTGCCATGAACACTTTAAGTTGTCATTTGATCCATTCACTGGTGTTTTTATATTCTTTATTGCTGCAATCTATGTGCGTAATGAGCGACTGATGCACTTTTGTCATGTAAAAATCGCCAAAATTTCATTTTCACTGCGAAAATTCTGAAAAAAATTGGAATAACAGCTCTTCTTCTTTCTCTAGCCATGAAAAAAAAATTACATACTTTCAGTTTCACTGGCTTCTCCAAACAAGCCTATCTTTCCTTACATGCACCATTATAGAGCCTTCTACCTTAATTGTGATCCTTGAAGGTTGTTTGTTTCATAAATAAAAATAAAATATAAAATTGAAGGTGGCTACTATCTATGCAATTTTGAAGCTACACTAAAAAGGATATTTAGTGTTAGCAATACTATTTATGAACCTTGACACTAAATATCATTAACCCTACTAAAGTAAGTAACATTAAATCTAATTTCTAACACTAAATGTACTCTATGGTAAATTTGAAATCTGAAGAGGTTTACATTTAGTGTTAGAACATATTAAAAAAATGAATTTGCAAGTAGGCGGGAGAGAGCGGGTGGAGAAGGAGCGAGAGATTCTAACCAGAACAACGGTGGGAAGGCGGAGTATACCCCCCCCTTCCAAAAAAAAATCTGTCACTTGAGTATCGGAGGAGAAGAGTGGAGGAAGAGAGGAATGGAGGAAGAGGAAGAGGAAGGAAGCCAAAATCAAGAAAGTGTGTGCGGGGAGGCAAAGAAAGATGGAACTCAAGGTAAGGCCAAGGAAGGAGATGACAGAAAGGAAGAGAAGTTGGAGGCGGCGCATTGAAGTCTAATATTACACTAATTCTCGCAAAGTTTAGATATATTGTTGTGTGGAGTAGGGTGGTAAGTACACTAAATATCCTTTTTAGTGTAGCTTGGTGACTTTCTTTTTCTAATAACGTTGTAACTAGCATTAGTAGGTTTTCATAGGGAGTTAACAAGTTCAAAATTTTGTTGTAACATCAATAACGGTGATCTTTTAAAAAGTAGTTAGGAGGCTACAAAAATAGAAAAAAAAGTACAATTGGGCTTCATTGCATACATGAATTTGCAAAGGATGATGCATTTTAAGAAAAAAGATGAACCAAATAGTTGAAGAGAAGCATATTGCAAGAAGATTACTCATTTACATTGCATGACCAAAAGAAAACAATAAAAAAAATCTTCATTCAGAGTTCTAGATGTGAAAAATTACTCTTGCTTTGGAAAGTGATGGACCTGCAAAACACAAAATACACTTTGACACTCAAGTAAGAAACTCATGACTGTAAAATTGTTGCAAGCAATGAAAATTCAAAGTGATTAAAATAGTAGTTAGAATAAATTCAAGATAGAACAAAATAGATAGAATTTCTAGCTTCTTCCCAAGCTACTACAAGTTTAAGTACAAGAAAAAAAATTCCAAGTTAAACAACACATTCAACATCAAATGATTACATTTGCAATATCCACATAAAACCAAAAAGCAAAGAGCGAGAATTAAGAGTAAAGAAGTGAACAAATGGACTTTAAATTGAATGATGGTGCTTCAAAGCACTGAAGCATCTATCTTTCAGTTATGAAATCTTACTTACATTACCATGAACACAATTTCATTGAAGCAAAATGCTCTTCAAAAAAGTTCAAAAATCAACAACTATTCTTCTACATGCCAATAAGACTACCATGCAAAGTCAATTGCTACACAAAACAATGGATTTATATTTGAATGTTTTCTATACAAAATCAAAACTTTGCAAGGAAAATTTGAAGAACAACTTGGATTTCAGACTACAAGACAATGCTCTAAGTAGTGAAGCACCAATCATTCACCATGTTAGAAATCAAACACACAAACTTAACAAAAAAAACTCATTGAACATAAATGTTGTTTTGACAAATTCTTGAACACTACATAGATGATGGAAACCGAGATGGAAACAAAAGGGACACTTTTCAATCTATGTTCTAAACAACTAAGTAGTAATTCAATGACCATGCAAGGGTGATCATTGCATCACTAATGAAAACTACTCATAGACAATGCTAGCTAGGAAAATTTACCTCGTGACATCACAGCATTACCACTTAGTTAAATGAATCCACTAATCGAAACATTGTTTGTATAGGAAGTTTTTTATCGTTTACACATGTTGTATCCATATGCTAACACTATAAGAAACTAGAGTTTCTTGATGTCTAATTTGACGGATTTTGGGTGACATCAAATCTAACAACCCATGTTTTTATGTCAACAATGAAATTCAATGTAACATCTTGATGTTACATTGGATGTCATTTTTGACATAAAAACAAGGGTTGTTAAATTCAATGTCACCTAAAATCTGTCAAATTAGACATTGATTTTGTTATACTAAACATCACCTAAAACGCGGGGATCTTAAAGTGTGACCACCACTTCTGAATTGGCATCCATACTAGCCAATTCCGAACTTGGGCCCTTAAGAATGACAATGAAGAAAAACAAGGTTCGTCATCAATAGAATCAAGCATGTGGATCATGGTGATACTTGAGAATTTCATATACTCATTGAAATCTTTGATAAGGGCCAAATTCGCATCCAAATACATCTAGAGCTTGGTGAGTGGATTCACCAAAAATGGTGGTTCCATAGTTGCCATAGAATTTGAAAGCATGGTCACTTTACTTAGCAAATGTTGCAATTTTATCTAAGTGCAATCCAAAATACATGACACAAATTTGTTGCCATCCTTTTCACAAACCCATCTAAGTTTACACAAAAATTATTGATTACATCAAGGTGCTTGTAGAAGCTAGTTTTGCAATCACTCTATAACCAAGATCTAGATGTATAGACTACATTCAATGCATCCATGAGACCATATGCTATAAATCTACATTAATTTGTACTCGTCAATGAGTTGATGCACTGCACCTACGAGCACATGGGCTACAATTAGCAATAGAGGTAGTAGTTTATTCCCACTAAAAAAGTTCAACATGCATGAAACACTTGCCTTTTTTATGTCCCTTTGGCCTTGGATAAGGAGTGGTTTTTAGACTCATAACCTTTGCATCATTCATCAATTTTATATAAAATTTGAAATGAAGGTACATATGGTAGTTGTAGACATTGATTATTTTTTTTACTTTTTTAAAATTATTTTACTTTTATTAAACATTCTCCAATTAGATGGTTATTTTTGCCATTTTGAAAGATTTTAGTACTATTTTTTTATCCAAAAATGTGAATTTGAAGGTTAAAATTGGAATACAAGGATTTCTTCTAAAATTATACAAGCCCACAAAGAGATTTTTTTTAAATGCTAAATCAAAGTATCTACCTTCTACATGTGCTCAAAGTGT
This sequence comes from Rhytidiadelphus loreus, assembly GCA_947034895.1. Taxonomy (NCBI): domain Eukaryota; kingdom Viridiplantae; phylum Streptophyta; class Bryopsida; order Hypnales; family Hylocomiaceae; genus Rhytidiadelphus; species Rhytidiadelphus loreus. Next base: position 34,495,427 of record OX344761.1, read on the forward strand.
AAGAAAAACAAATTTTTTTTCCAAAAATACAAATGGTTAAGAAGTCCTGAGCACCTTCAAATTAGAAAAATGAACAATTTTTTATTTTATTTAAAAAAATATATATTATTTTCTAAAAATCAAACATCAAAGTATCCATTTTATTTTTATTTTCCATCACTCTTTTTTATGCATAGCTTTTTATAAACTTATTATTTTTAATTCTTTACAAAATATCCATATTTTATTTCATTTTAAAAAAGTTATTTCAAAAGTCATAGTACATATTCATTGAAATAGGCCGTTTGAGACCAAAATGGCAAGTGTTTCTTGTAAAGACACTCATACACTATTGGTTTGATATGGTCTAAACTACCCCAAAACACAACAAGTATGATAGGATCACCAAAGGAATTACTCTAAATTGCCGAACTATAGCAAGTATAACAAGACCCTCAAAACTAACTAATGAAAGTAATCCAAAGTTGCCTATAGGAATAAAACTCCTCTGTGGCAAAGGCATGCTCAAAGTCTAAATACAACTTGAATCTTTGATAAACTTGTTGAGTAGCCACAAAATTTGAAATATAGACATTCCGTTTAGGAGCAAAGAGCACATGGGTTATCAATGCTCCCCAAAAGTAGCAAGAAACATGTCAGGTCTAGTACAATATAAAGGTTGACGAGCTTTGCTAGAACGCCCTTAGCCTTCATTCTCACATGTTTTTGCATCACATAATAGCTAACACCAATCTAACAATTGCAAAAGAAAATTTGAAGTTCTATGAATTATTAACATTCAATAGACAAACATGACAAAGAAGATGTTATCGTTTCATTGCTAGCTATAGAATCAACATTCAAATTGGCTACAATTGAGTGATATTTACTTAGAAGTTGCATAAGGAGGTCAATTAAAGATATCCAATATGTGGACATAATCTTCAATAACTTTAAACCTTTTGTTTCTATTATAAGTGCAAGGATGTGGAATTCAACATACTTTTTGGGGTTGCACGCAAAGTAGCTATGGTACATTGATACTTTTATAGTAGGTCTTCAATAGTAAACATTATGTCCAAACAAAACAATATTTTGAAGGCCAAGTTGCATCTATGAGTCATGTAGTGAGCTCCTTGAACAAAAAGGACATACTCAATTTGAATCTGCCTTGTCACTCTAGCTGGTTCTCTAGCCCATTGACACCAAAATAAAACTTTAATCTTAAAGCTAAGACAATGGCAAAGGTTAGATTATCTTCCAAAGCCTTATTAGCCTCAAGCGTTCGCAACAACATGAGCATAAAAACAAAAGTATAATTTAACATAACATAATAAATTGACAATGAACTACAATGTAGCTACAATTATCTATAGTACATGTCTCATCAATAGTAATGGTGATGTATTAGGCACCCCCAATAATAGCATTTGTCTTATTTTGAACTATAGACCACAAATGAGAAGCCATAATCCAACCCATTCCATCAATCTAATGCATCTTTGTCAAATCAAGGATTACAAGCAACTCATACAAGGCAAGTCTAGAAGAAAACTCAACCATTGGCCTACCATCACTTAGAACCTGAAACAAAGTAGCCAATTGCACATATTTCCTCTTGGATTCAATAGTATTGTCTCGAGTATTGTTGCTATTGATTTGCTCCAAAACAATAGTGGTTCATTTGGTTTTATACAAACAACATATTCTTCTTATGCTTTGCACACTTTCAAATATCTACAGTGTGAAAAGTTTGGAATCGGGTTTGGAACCCATCAAATAAGCCTTCTTCCCCATTTTAGTATACATACAACAGATTGCTATATGCAATACCCCATCAAAGGCTCAAACCATTTCAATTCAATGGCACTTGGCAGACCACTCCATCTAGAATTTGAAGAACAAGTTATAGTTATTCTTTTTTATGCTTGAGGGATGGAAGAATCTCAAAGTCATTGTTCCTAGATTATTGTTTACTCTCATAGGGCACATAGAAGTTTTGCAATGCAACAAAGTTGGGGTTGTCTTTTGAGACACTACATGTATAATCATTGCTAGAGAAGACTACTATAGTGATTGAACTTGTCTTAGATGCCCTAGAAAAGTTGTAATTAGCATCAAAATACACAATAATTTCTTACATCAAAAGACCACAATTTGCATTAAAAAAAATTGACAACTATTGAGGGCATATTATGTTGCTTTCTCACTACACTTCCCATAACTACTAGAGCATCACTATTGTCAAGATTACATGAGGCTAGGAAATATGTATACATAGTTTTCTTTTGCATTGTCTTCTAGTGACCAATCTCCTTACTCAAACAACTACTCTGGAATGCTTTTTGAATAATTGTTTTCTTTACTTTCAAGATTCTAACTTTCTTCTTCTCCCAAAGTTTTGCATCTTTTTTCGATAGTGGTGTATTTTCCATGATAACCAACCTCACATCTATAGAACTGGAAGCTTCCATCTTTGACCAATACCAAAATTCAATTTAAATGTTAGTTTGTAAACAAATCACCAATCTTTGAGCCCAAACACACACTAACCTTAACCCTAGTTTGTGAACAACCATTTTTATTCCATGAAGGATTGGACACATAACATTTAAGAGAATTAAAGTTATAACCAATACTCTGCCTCAACCAACTTCCTTAGCAACTCAAATTCCAACAATGAAAACAGTCCAATCCTAAAATATGAAGTTACAAATTGACTAACTACCTCTCAAAAACATGCACATTGCAAACAATAATAGAACAAACATATAGCAGTTAAAAATTATGTAGGATTGAGAGTCTAAAAAATATGGACTCTAGAATGCAATGTAATCATCATCTTTATCCTATAAGAAGTAACAAGGCTACAATAATTACATGTAATAGTGCAAGTAATTGCAAGAAGGTGTGCCACCTTAACACACAAACTTCAAATTTGCAATTCAAGGCTTACATTGGCAACACACCTTCTCTAAACCAAGCAAGTTAATGCTAGCAATAAGGAAGGGCATGAATCCCACAACCCAACAACGCCCCTACTAAAGCGCCCCTAATGTCATAGCAACCTTGCTAGTTGCCAACTAAAGTAATGGTGGCAAGTTGGTTGCTCAACAATCCTAAACCAAGCAATGGAGGTACCGGCATGTAGAACTAAGTGAACTAAAGTAAGGCTTTACAAACACATGCATGCAAGACCAAGTAAACATCATCAATAATGAAAATTGTTTGTGATTAGGGTTCACATTTGTCTTCAATCCTAGAATTTGAACCTAATCTAGCTTGATCTCAAATTTTGACAGTGCTTTTGTATTTGATGTGCTAGCTTAGTACAATAAATGAAATGAGTATTTTAGAAACATTTTGACAATAGTATACATGGCCATGTTACAGTGTGGCATTTTTAAAACACGTTTAAACAAATTTTTTTCTCTAGGCTTGGCACAATTGGACATTAAATTTCCTAAAAACAACACTAAACTATATTGATTTGTACTACTAGTGAGGGTGCAAAATTAGAATCACTTACAAATTTGAATTCCGTGGAAATTGGTATAATGTAGGAATATTTTAGCCTACATTCATTTAAAATATTATAAATTTGATGAATACATTGACTTGTCCTATTCAATTAGTCTGATTTTTTTGAGCAAATTCCTACAATTATTCAACATTTATATTTTAACCTAAATTTAAAGCTATATTGTCTATTAATTCAATATTTTACCTTAAAAGAATGCAATCCTTTGATCAAGATAGTCACCATAGATGAGTAGGTACATTCTTTGTTTCTATAGTTTTTCTAAAAGCCATTGATCGAACACTTTTAATCTTCGACATCCTTACTAGTGTAGTGCCTTTGTATATACAATAAGGATGTCAATGAATGACTTTCAAAGAAATTGTAAAAATGAAGAATGGACTTATTCATCTAAGAATTTAATTATTTTTTGTTAGCTTCCTTAGTGATAGGATTTCATTCTTCCAAGGTTAAAATAATGTCAATTTTGTTATTTATGAGAATTTTATACAATAGGAGGAGTCACAACTCTGTGAGCTCCATCCTCAAACTACTTGAACAACACATTGCGTCACATATTCTTTTATCCCCATTTTTTTCTCCATGAGTTAACTTGCAAACTTTTATTCTACCTTCTAACATTGTTTACCAATGAGGCAAGGGTCCCTTTTGCAACCTTGAAAAGAGGAACCCTACAGTAAACAAATCATCTTATATGGTTCCTCAACCAAAAGCAATTATTGAATTAACTAATTGTAAGTCCTTCCTAGTCATTTAGCAAAGCATAATATCTTTTTAGAATGCTTGGTGTCGGGTAGAAAAAAGTTTGTTTTGGGAAATCACATGGATTTTGGTTGCGGCAAGAAATTATTGGTACTAAACTATGTTGAGTCTTCAAGTCTTCGAACTACTATTCGTTGGTCTATTCTGTAATGACTCCAATTAGGTTCAAAGGTTAGGATAGGGTGATAAGAAACCATGGGCTTTGGATAGGTAAAACAGGACGGCTAGACTACAAGCTAAACCGTCTAAGAGATCGACTCTTAAACTTCAAACCCACGATGACTAGCAACCATGCCTCACCAATAGGAATGACATAAAAGTACAACCATGTGGACAAAGAACCCTACTTTGTTAGATCTACAATATAAAAAGAGGCTAAACAATGCTTTCACCTATGCTGCTCATAACAACAAAGTTTGCAAGGAAAGACAAGTCACAACACAAGTCTTCTTCCAACTTCCACTCCAATTTCAAAGTTAAACTATAAGTGAGTGTCACTATTGTTTCAGAACTTCAAATGGAATGAATAATAGCTTTTTAGAAAGCTAACACAATTTTCTACACTTCCTCCTAATTTCAACTCATTCCAACACTATGTCTAATATCTATGGCCACCCGAAGTTTCAACCTCCAAAAATGAGGGCAACAGACTATTTTTCACTTCAATACTCACAACTCATTCATATAAACTTCAATTTGAATGAATGATAGCTTCATAGAAATTTAACAACATTTCTTACACCCTTTCAAAGTTTCATTGCAAACAAAAGACATGCTCGTCTTTTATGGTCGATCAAAGTCTTAGTTCCTCTACATAGGAAGCAGCAAACCTCCCTCCACTCAAACTAATATAACTTTTGATTCACAATCCAAATCAAGCAAGTGAGATAAATTTAAAAATTGCACATCATGATACACAATTTTTTCAATTTTTATTTCAGAATTCTTCAAATACAACACACTATGGCTTCTCAAACATTCAGGCCTCTTAAACCAACAATAGGAAAGAAGATGAATAGTGTCATCTTATCTTTCACCTCAACAATACCACTCAATAATGCAAAAATAAGTTAACATCAACTCATAACTTGGTCACAAGGCTACCCTACGACCCAATAGTAAAATATTTGACTAGACTATTAAATTCACCTCTTTAAGTAGAAGGTAAATTATCTTAAAATCATTAGAAGGCTATTAATTTCTATATCAACCTTGTATGATTTTACACACACAAAATAAAATTTGTAAAACACTAGAATGTATATTAAATGTTTATTAGAAGTAAAAACTAAAAATCCAAGAAAACCTCATTCCATTTGCAAAAAATTGAGAATGCGTTTAACCATGACAACAACATAATCTGCATGATCCGCCTTCATTAAAGGATTGACCAGCCCCTCTAACCATCATTGGTGACCACATCTCTCCTTCACAGACTTCATTATATAATAATATTGGTCGTTGTTTAGACCTTCAAAACACTCTTTAACATTAGATGAGATCCGGGGGGCTGGAGGGTTGTTTTAGATATGTTCCCAACTTCGTTCCCCCCACTCTCATCGAACGTTTGGTGTCAAATACTTTTTTTTTCAAAAATTAAAAATTAAAAATTAAAATCCTTAAAATGAAAAACAAAATTCATTCATTCATTCATTTTTTTTCAAAAAAAAGTGACCTGGCAGTCTCTCGGCTAGGTCAGCGCAACTTGCAAACGGCGGTTTTCGGCGGATTTCCAGATGGGAACTCGCAACCCTCTAGAGTAGCAAGAAAACATGTAATGTTTGACATTATTTTAGTCTAATTATCAATAGGCAACTACTTATATGTTTAATGCAGTGGAAAGTCTTGATTCTCAAGTATTCTTGCCTATAATAGCACTACCCCTTGAGCTAGGACTCTACCCTTGTCTTCAAGGCAATGCCTCCATAGGCATGAACATCCTTGAATAAAAGCTTTCCACTATACATTGACATCATCGATGATGAGATTGCGGTTTTGTTTTTCGGTACACTAAAGGACTTGACATTGGTTGGAAGTTAAATAGAGGGTTACAAAAGTAGGGCACACAAGTGATCTTGAACATGATATTTTGCCTAATTGAACTTTTTATAGGAAATTGGAGATTAAAGGGGTTTTCTTAGCAATATTTCACTCAAAAGCAATACATTTTTTAGAGGGTATATTAGGCAATATATTCCCCTATTTTCAATGGATGAAATCATTGAATTGCTACATATTTTTACAATAATATCATTTTTTTAATGAATGTATATTCTTTTGGATAAGTAATTTAAGTCTCATCCTCATTTTTCACATTTCATCTATTTATATAGATGTAAAGAGCTACATTACTCTAGCAAAGATGCATTACACTCTACAAAATAAATGGAAAAAAAACTTGCTATAGATGTTCTACAATTAGAGATGATAATATTGTTGGAATATGTCACATAATTTCCGGCGCCTTGATTGTGACATTAATCATCCTTTTGGTATCATGTAAATCATTTGTTTTAAAAAAACCAAGAGCACTCATTGGAGGTTAAATTGTTGTGCAAGACCTCCATTTTCACACAAAATTCCATAGATGAATATTGGCACTTTTGTCTTACAAATTAACCCTTAAACAACAAGTTGGTCACCATGGAAATCAATTGTTTTGGAATTGTGTGAATTGTTGGCTTAAAAGCACTCATTGAAAGTCAAACTATTATAGAAGACGTTCCCTTTTCACACAAAATTTGGAGGATGAATAGTTCCACATGGAGAGATTCTTTGTCATTCTTGGGACGGAAAACGTCCTCAGCGTCGTTTATGGGTTAAAGAGCTATGCTTCAGTCATCCATCCTCATGGATGGAAAAGTTTCGAAAAGAACGATTCATTCATTCATTCGAACACTTCCCTTACAGAATCTGATTCTGTGCACGCCCTAGAGCAGGCTCTCGCGAGAGAGACGAAGCAACAATTGCAGGTTTAGGGTTCGGGGGATCCATCGCTGGATTCATCGAGCTTTGTAGCAGCAGCGATGGCGAACGATCTGGTGCTGGACACGCAGATCCGCGACTGGGTGCTTGCGCCCCTGTCGCTGGTCATGGTGCTCATTGGCGTGCTCCGTCACTTTGTGTCCAAGATGATGCGCACCACGCCCAACCCCGACCTCAAGGCCGTGAAGGAGGGGCAAGTCGTCCTTCGCGCGCGTTTCCTCAAGGCCGGCGCCAATTACATCCCCGCCCGCTCCTTCCAAATGCGCAAGCAGTATTACAACAACGAGGAGAACGGGCTTCTCCACGTGCCCAAGGGGCAGAACTCGAACGTGCAAGCGCAGATGCTCTCGGACCCCAACATGGCTATGGACATGATGAAGAAGAACTTGTCCATGATCATTCCGCAGACGCTGACGTTCGCGTGGGTGAATTTCTTCTTCTCCGGCTTCGTGGCGGCCAAGATTCCGTTCCCGCTCACGCAGCGCTTCCGCTCCATGCTGCAGAATGGGATTGATTTGAGCTCCGTGAATGTGAGCTATGTCAGCAGCAGGTCGTGGTACTTTTTGAACTTGTTCGGGCTGCGAGGGTTGTTTAGTTTGATTCTCGGGGAGGAGAATGCGATCGATGATACGCAGCGGATGATGCAGACGCAGATGGCCATGCAAATGGGCGGGTTTGGGGCCGACCCGGCGAAGGCTCTTGGTGCGGAGAAGGATAACTTGGATTTGGTGCAGCATGAGTGGGTGCTGCCCAAGAGCGAGCAACGGGCTGAGTCTGTGTTGAGGAGTCTCCTCAAAACCTAGACCTAATTTTATTTTGGGGGAATTTTTTTAGTATTAGGGTTTGATCTTTTTTACATTAAATAGGAGAGCGTCATCGCATTTCAGTGACGGTCATCTTCGTTAGGCCATGTACGAGACTTTGTGAATTAATAGAAGATTTAATAGAAGGTTTCTCGATTTTTCTCTGCATTTGTGGTATGGGATCGAATTATGACTTTGTTGATTGTCTAGCAGACGCTTTCAATTTTGCACCTGGATTGTTGAACTTGGAAGGTTAGCAATTTGAGAAAGAATATTTTAAACCTAGTATTCAGTTCATGGGAGGTTAAGTCGACCTGAATTCAGCGTAGTGAAATTGAAGCTTTTCTGGATTTGTGAATGTGCTGCAATGTTGTTATAGGAAGACGGTATTTCTTCATGCACAGAAAGAGAAAAGGCATAGATAGAAAGAATGTCAATCTAGACAACTTTTTAAGTTCGCCACTGGTGGGTTGCTGGTCTTATTCCGTTGATACAACTCTATTTTCAAGTGAAGAATGCTTTGTTCTGAAACTGTATGTGAGAGACTTCTGCAGGCATGACGTTCTGTGATTGGCGGACTCCAAATTCAAACTTCCTTTGCCTTGCTTGCGTGTCTTTCTGTTTGTCCGAAGCTCAGCATGTTTTCTATTTGCATTCAGATAGTTCCCGGGTCGTACTAACATCTCTCGGTGTCTGTCTTGTTCTTTCCTGCTGATACCTGCAGATAGATGTACACGCATTTGTTGCAATGCTCTACTGAGTATCATATGTTTAGAGAATTTTTGGTATATACTTGCATATAGTTCTTTTATAATATTCTTTCTATGTTCTTTTCTTCAATGTAGTCAAGCTATTTGAGCAGTCGTTAGGATTTGCATATACGGCTTAGAAGGGGCACGCACCTTTATGTTGGGTTTACCCTCTTTCTTGTGAATCTAATTGGTTAGTCTACTTTGGAAGTCAAGCCACAAAGGTTATACATAATATTCCATATGGTCTGTTAAGGTATGAAGTGTGAATCTTGCTTGGTTAGAAACAGGGTCTGTGAACTATTGTATCTCCATTCTCCTCTTCTGTAACGCTGTGCTAACTGCAACGCTTGCCTGATTTGTAGTTAGTGTCCTCTGTGATTCTCCTTTACTATTTCTTTTCGATGACTTCTCGCTTCATAATTGTGCAGTTCAACTGTTAGACTACTGATGGAAGATTTTACAATAAGTTCGCAAGTTTCTTGTGTTCTTAACTGAAGGCTAATCGCAGTGAGGTGTTAGGTGCACAGCAGGGCTTTATTGATGCCGCGGCGCAGAAACGAGGGCTGTTCTCGCAGGAACATCTCTCCAGGAGGTCAGTGTCTGCACTCCACATCTTCCTGGTCGTCAGTGGACCAGTACTCGAGCTTCTGGACGCTGACCTTGAAGTTCACTGTAATTACATGACATGCCAGTTAGTTGTCTCCCTTTCTGGTTCGCAGAGTTTGGCTCTGGGTGTCATTCCACTTCGACAGATTTTTGAGTTCTTCTCCACTGTAGAGCAGTAAGTTGGTTCCCTCTGGCTGTGTTTGGACCGCATCTTCCACCCTGACGTTATTACCGAGAAGAGACCATGCTCGCCAAAGTTTCGGTCTGCTCCATGTTCCTGTTCTTGGAGAAGACCTGGAACCCTCCAGTTTCTGCATTTGGAGAATAGTGCTGTACTGTACTTCTGATGTTTCTGAATCATTCTCTCTAATGGCCATGGCAGCTCGTACTACTTCGGGTTTGAATTTTTGGGTTTCTCTTGTCTCGATAATGGAATCTGTACTTCCTCTGAACTTATTCCATGATCAGTAGCAGAAGACTCTTGAAGCTGACCATATGTACTACAGCAGCTTTCCCAAAAGTCTTCACTTTAATGTATTGGCTAGGTTTATCTTCGGAATTCTTAGGTCTTAGGATTACCTTCTATGGCCAATCACAATTCCTTAGAGAAATTGCGAAGGTAGACCTAACCAATTTCCTTGCAATTGGCCAGAGAAGAGTGCCGTGAAGTTTCGATGTGGAAAATGTTGTGAAGTTCTATCATTGGCGTTGTTTGTAGTTCTTGTCGCAGATTGCGCGTTGCTTTTGATTATCTCAGCTGTAAGGACGGGAAGGAAAGCCTGGGCGGCTTGATTTTTGCCAAAAACTATGACTTTTTTAGTCGTGCGAATTAGCATGCGTTCCTGGCTGGTATAAAAACATCGCTATGCTAGGCCCTGGACACTGGACATGTTGCACTCCATAGGTCATGACCTAGGCCAAGGAAGTATATTATAAGGTGTGACAGGAAGCATCGCTCAGGCATTCTGTCGCGCTATCAATATATTGTATTTGTCTGTAGTAATTTAATGCCGACGATACAGTTGCTTTAAGAGTGAAACATTCATCCAATGCTTGTCTTGAGAGACAAGCATCTCTTGCAGGATGTCCTCATTCCTCCGAGTTAAGAATACAGAGCCCTCCGCCTGTCATTCTTTTTGAGGAAAGAAAAGGAAGGCGGTGTTGTTCACATGCCCATCTTTCCGCCCCCCGCAGTCTGCCACTCCGGCCACTGTAGAGGCTACTACCGCACACATACACCCTGGATCACGGCGAACGGGTGACGTCGACAAGATTCCCTTTTCTGGCATCGTGTGGGTGTGTGTGGAGGCGCCTTCCAGATATTCCTGTAACGGGGGGCGGAGACTTTTCTCCGTCATTGACCCCGAATTGCTGAATGCCCCTCAGGGCCTGTATGCTGGAAGTGGCAGACAAGGATCAGCCTGCCACCAGCTGCCCAGAAGGCGCTGTACACCAGTCCAGCCAAAGGGAACTACAGCAGGGAAGTGGGAGGACTCGGACACATCGTGGACTGCCGGTTGTTATAACGTAAGTTAAGTTGCTTGTATCTCCGTTTTCAAGTCCCACGTAAAAAAACACAAAAACATTACGGCTGACAATGATGTTCCAGAGTAAGTGGAGTTATCCATAATCGTGTGCAGGCCTTCTCCTAATTACTGTTGGAAACGTGTTGTCTGCGACCATGCACCTTCCGAAAAATCTAACCCAGTGTTTGACAATCTTGCGCTCTTGTTAAATTCGCTGCTGACTCAGAGGTAGCTAACTTGCACTTACGCTGTCGTGCTTCGTTATATGGAAAGTCATAAGTACTTCCTTGCCGATGAATTGGGGACTCTTTTACTCTTTTATCAGTGGATTAGTGCATGGTGAACAGGTGTTGGGCGGCTCTATAGGTGGACGGACTGGATCAGGTTCGTTGATTAGATTAACGCGAGCACATTTATGAGGGTGGGCTCATGATTGTGGAATCATGACAAGATTAAAAAAAAAAGGAAACCACGGTGGACCAGAAACTTCCCACGAATTGACACGAACAGTCACTCGCACACTCCGCAAAGAAAGTCTAGCTAAAGCATTCAATAATACAAACCCCGAAGTCATGGCATTCATGAGGTTCGGTTCAAAGAGTTTCCTTGAACTCGACTCAAGACCCTGGCAGGCCTGGAGTCGCTCGCTCGCTCGAACTTTTATTCCATTAACTCAAATTCGGAATCATCGATCAGTGTTAATTGGTCGCCTCTGACACAATGCCATTGCGTACATGAGATCCAAAACTATGATTAATCAACACCTGTGGGTGCCTCAATTCCTCCGTTTGATAAAAACTGGGATTTACTTTAATTTGTACATGACTGAATTAATATCTATACAGATGTGTATATTCACACGATGTTTCTCACTTCGGTGCGCATTCTATGAACACAACACACATGAATGTCGAAGAATTCACGTGTACCAAGCAATCTGCACAACTACTACATACGAATGAGTGAGCCTACGTAACGTAACGTACATTCATAAAAATCCATCAAGCAAAGATTGTCGACGGCCCGTAGAACTGGTGCTGGTAGTTCAATGTCGTCCACGACTGAACTGGCACGAAACTGGTTGCAGGGTACCCGTCCGCGATCACCACATTGCCATCATTTCCAAATTCCAAGCTCATCTGCGTTGGGTGCCAACAGTCGGAATCCATAAAGCACCCATCATACCCATCCGGGCATCCCAATTCATGGCTGTCTGGTACACCGAACACAGGCTTCACATCCTCCGGCGATGGGAAACAGGAGAAGTCCCAGGAAGCAGGAAGCTCGCACAGATTGCTCCACGTCTCCCCCACGTCGACCTCCGAGGAAGAAGAAGCCGAAGCTTGGAACTGGTGGCTGGACCGCACCGAGAATTCTTCGTAATCAGGCTCCAGAGACGATCTCATGCTCAAGGGCAACATGCATTGGATGTTGTCAGGGTTCAATCTAGGGTCTACGAGGGGCGACGACGCCTCGCCTGCTGATGGATCCCTAAACGATTCAACCTCTGAAGAGAGAGAGAACACCCCCGGGTGGGAATTGTTAGTGGGAGACGAAGTGGCGGTGTCGGTGGAGAGCGGCGATGGGGTGGACAAAGAGGACTCGTCGGAGTATGGGACTTGGGTTGATAGGAAGCACTGGCTGTTGGTGGGGGTGGGAGTTCTGCTCATGCGTGCGTTTTCTGCGTATTGTGTGTTGTGGTCGACGTACGGTGAGACCACTTGCGCGATGGAGCCGGCTCCTGCGGCTTCGAAGGGGCTGCTGTTGCAATGATTGTTGCAGTTGCAGACTGGGGTGATCGCGTCGTGCTTGGTTGTCAGGGAGTTGTCCATGTTGTCTGTCAACGAGGACTCGCCGGAATGAGAGACTTTGCCCTTCCAAGGCACCTGTAAAAAACCAACCAGTTACTACAATTAACACTCATGTGCATGAAATTCTACTGCACCGCAAATTGAAAGCTCGTTTGCTTGCAGACGAGAGCTGCAAATTCTACGAGGGAGACACGATGACAATTGTAATGAGCCTGCGCTCCTGATACGTAAGTCCACTGGTTCCCAAGCACAAGACCCTCAGATAACTGAAAGTAACCTGCACTACTGCACTACCGATCAGTCAACTGGGACCAGCACAACAAGACTCTCGTGACCATGTGAAAGGAACCAGCATATTAGATGTATCTTGCGTCGAATTTCCAACACGAATGGAGAGGGTAGAACCAAGGCGCACCAAGGCAATTGTAATGATCCTGCGCTACTGAGACGTAAGCTCACAGTACCTCACAACTGGTACCAGAGCACAATACCTTGGAAATATACCTCACAAGGCTCTCGTTTCACTGCGCCGGGCGCCAGCAGCGTTGCTGTATCCGTAGTGGAATTCACAATTGCCGTCTCTTCCGCTGTCCTTGCGCCATCCAAGGCGGCATTTTCACGGTGAGGCCAATGGGGACTTGCGTTCATGGAACTGGACGGGGTCTGCGGCAGGCCAGTCGACGCCCGTCGCGGCGGATCACTGATAGCGCTCGCCAGCCTCTCCACCGACTCCAGCACTTCGGTGTAATCATGGCCAGCCTCAACACCCGACCTGCTCACAGTGCCCACGTCGTTATAGTCGATCAACACCCGCTGCGGCTCGTTTCGCGACAACGCCGCGAACCAGTCGAATTTGCGACCTGGCTGCTTGCTGTACACTGGCGTGACCTTAGCAGCCGCTCGCGACGCGGCCAGTGCGGCCGAGAGAATGCAAGTCTGGTGTGCGGGGTAGACGAAATTGGTGCGCGCCTTCAGTCCACGCATCGACCGTGCAGCTGCAAAACGGAAGGCAAAGGGTTAGTAACCGAGTTTTAGCACCTGAGTTTGGACACTAAGGGACGCTCCTAATACGTGTTTAGAGGTCGCTAATTATGGTTAAGGCGACGAGATTAGGGAGCCTGATCACTACCAGTGTCATAGGCCAAGGCGGCTTGCTCCGCGGTGTCGAACGTGCCCAGCCATCGTCTCTCTCGCGTGTTGGGGTCTCGGATCTCCGCCGCGTACCGTCCCCACGGCCTCTTCCGAACGCCGCGGTACCGCCCCTCCTGCGACGGCTTCTTCACGCGCTTCACCCCCACCTTAGCATTTCTCTCCGCCTCTCGCGACCCCATAGCTCCACCACCACCACCAGCAAAAGATCGACAAACCGCAGCAACGCTCTCACTCTCCAACACTGTCATCAACGAAAATACGTCATCAACATGCTGTTGTACGTTCAGTTTCGCGTACCAAACAACACGAGCTCGCAAGGATTTCAGGGGACTGCAAGCTGGGTTGAGCTCGAGACACAGCAGCGTGATGATGGCGATGATGATTTCGCTGATAACGAAGTGGGAGGGTTCAGGACTTGGAGCTTTTGTGCGTCGAGGTGGAAGAGAATACAGTCTGGAGTAGAACTCTGGTAGCCCAAAAATCCAAGACCGTTAAATGCCGAACACTACGCCGGTTGCATACAAGAATCCGGTCGGATGTCAGCGATAAAAAGGTCGTGGTTTTCCAAGGGAGAACCGCCTACCAGGACGAGTGTACACTGTACAGTAGAATGAGTAGACTGTGGGCCTAGCGAGCGAGCGAGCGAGCGAGCGCTTGGGGCGTAGGAAGATTCGACGAGAGCAGAAAATTCACCGTGTCTTTATGACCCAAATATTCGACGGGTTTTAATGCTGGCATGGAGCCTGTTTAAACTGTTGAAAAGGATTCTATTTAGCCTTAATGGGGTGGGCATTCACTGGAGGCTGGAGGAGTGGGTGAGAGCAAAAGGTTATTCCTCTACTATTCATGTAAGTTTATGTATTCATAGACTTGTGTAGAAGTATATGCACTGCAGGACTGGGAATATGAAGCTTTTTTTCTGGGGGTTTTTGCATGCAATGCCCATCTGTTTGTGGTCATGTCACAATTGCATTTGTTGTAACTCACGGTCACCGGGATTGGGAAGTCATTCAGAAGTCAGCGGGAACTGAATGCCGTAACCTACAGCTGTTGAAAGCCTGTACTTGAGGAGGAGGAGGTTCATGAGAATGTATGTCATAGCGAGCCTCCAGACATTCAAAGCCGTACATGAGGAGGTTCAAAGATTTGTATATTCTGTTTCTGTTTGTGACAACAACTGAAGGTGTGCATAAAGTGCTTTAGCTTACTAAGTGCTGGTCTGGATTTTCAGAGGGGCAGCTCGTCTTAGAACACATTTCCGTCTATTTTTTCTTGAAAGGCAAATAGAAATCGCATCCAATTCACTTGGGTTCATGGCTTTTGGTTTGGTTCTGAATTTTTGAAACTGGAATATATAGGGAATTCACTTTGAATATTTTGGAGACTCCGATCTGTACCCTGCATGTTAATTAGACAGTACTTTAGAGCTATGGCAGTTTAGCACACCTGTACCTCAGCTGAACCTGGATTTTGTATGGATCTGGGTTGAATATGTCGGTTGTTCAATCCTGCATGGGCTGAACGACCCATGCTGAAGTTTGTTAATCTTGCCGGCAGTAGAATTTTGCATGTTTACATGCTTTGACAAAATAACTTAACCCCTAAAGTCCCATTGTCCCTACAGGGTACAAAATGGATTTCGGGCAGGCTCCTATGATCTCAATTTTTATTGAAACTTTCTCATAAGATAGATAGACTTATGAGCTTTATGAGAATATAATTTTTATTTCAATCGATGCCCGGGAGCAAAAGTTATGTCACAATAACCTCAAAATGGGGGAGACCGGGAAGCAAAAAAAATCCACAAAAAATTGAAATAAAAATTTTAATATTTTTTCTCTTGTATATTATATATTTTCTGAATGGGAAGCTTTAATTCATTCCATTTGGATTAGAGATGTGAAAGTTATGGAGTTTCTTGTTTGCAAGCAATCATAGCAACTTCTTGAATTTTTTTTCTTCCACTTTGAATGCTAATATCTTTCAATCTATATGGTCAAACATCACAAAAAATTTATCACGTGATCTAAGACAAGTGTAGAACAAGATCCTACGGTTAGATTCTAAAAAAAAATTAAATTTATTTCATAGGTGAATGTACTAAAAGTTGTAGTTTTGACTGGTTTTGGCTCCAAAAAATGGCCTTGGGACTTTAGGGATTAAGTTATATACTAAATAAATAGCTTTAGGAAAACATCCCTTTTAAATGGCCTAGAGAGATATCTTTGGTATTACTCCTAGGAGACATAATGTAGAACAACCCATCATGGTTAGAATTAGGAGTTTGCCCTCATGCCATTTTACAATACTTTCTAATGATAAAGGCCTAAAAACAGCACTTCCTGCAATGAATCCTATTGTAGTCACCAATCACACATTACCATCACCCATCACCACAACCAATGTCTTAGGTGATGGGTGGTCCAAATCTCATTTATTGAAGAAAAAAAATGTGATGGATCATTCCTTAGGTATCTTTGATGGATCTTTTGAACATAATGGGTTGTTTTACCTTAGCAGAATTAGGCGTCTATGATGGATCTATTGCTCTGGAATTACTACTCTATGGAGGATTTGGTGCACTAGGAACATATCTACTTTTTGAGAGCAAAAAGTTTAATATCCGCGCGGTGTGTCACCTTGCATAGAGAGACACAATGTACACTAGCATGTCCCACTACACGCAACTCAAAACAATATCTCAAAAACTCGAGAAGATGAAGTCTTTGAAAGATACTTTTTCTCCTCAACTTGATACAAGCATTCAATCTTTTGTGAAGGTGACGTGAACAAACCCAAGTAGAAACTTGTTCCCACCCTCACCACCAATGCCACCATCCCTATGGAGACTTAGGATCCAAGTTAGCTTGTAATTCTTTTCTTCTTCTTCACATAATAGAAACCAAACCAGACACCTTCAAAAGGGAGGAAAAAAAGCCCTTTTCCCCGGCAGTGGGGTTGAGTCTTTAGTGTAGGATTTGCTATATATTGATTGATTGATTTTGATTCTCCTGTAAGGAAGTTAACATCTCTAAATGTCTTCACCAGTAATTCTAACTCAACAACAAGGGGCTGCAAATTTAGCAGCTGAGCTGCAAAACTAAACTTCTGCACATCTTCATAGTTGATCCCAGATGTTAATATTCAAGAATAGAGATTTCATTAACAACTGGTTAATTTAATGTAAAGTGGGTACACCCAAAAACGCCACTTTTTGCTAGTATTTGCCACTTTTTACACCCAAAATCGCCATCTACTATTATTAGACTGATCAGATTTTTACATGTTCATTTTTTTTGTTTTTGACACAAATGAAACAAAATTTCATTGCAAGGGGGGAGAAACAAAGCCCTAGCCACAGGTGGCCTTGGGAGAAACAATAGAACTTTTTTTTACATGTTCTTATTGGCAAGTGAAAGGAGGTTCCAATGCACCAAAGAACGTGGCATTTGGATATTGTATGCAAAAGTTATTAAGGAACAAAGTTTGATTCTAAAAGCGTTTCTTCCACATAGGTACAGAACTGATTTTGGAGATGTACACATAGTAAAGATGGCGCTTTGAGGTCACTCGCACATTTGGGTGTACCTACCTTAAACATAAACCATGGCTACCATTTGTTGTACTAATGTCTCCTTTGTGCTGTTGGTACAACCAAAGTAAAAGTAAAATTAATTTTCTATTTTCTTAAAACCAAAATTAACCCAAAAATTCATAATTTTCACCTCCATAGGTTCAAACTCTATGAAACAAAGCTTGTGCACCCCTCTTCGCAAAGAGCTTTTTGACGGTACCAAGAATGCAATTGGGGATGCAAGGTCTTGGAGATTTTACTGTAGAAAAAAAAAAAGACTAATTTAATGAATGGACTAGTGTATCCTTTACAGTTGCCACAATCAAAAGAAAAGTACAAATAATAATTAACTCCAAAATCCATAACTTTCACACCATAGATCCAAATGTCACGAAACAAACCCCCATACACTCCTCCTCACCGAGGGCTTTCCAACTATACGAAGCACACGACCGAGAGATGCATGGTCTTGGAAATTTTCACCGTAGCAAGCAACCAAGCAAAACAAACAAACAACCTAACAACTTAATGGATGGATTGATGCCACTTCCCTGTTGAATCAAGTGTGAGTTAAATTTTGTCAACGAATTG
The DNA here is from genome assembly GCA_947034895.1 of Rhytidiadelphus loreus. Classification (NCBI taxonomy): domain Eukaryota; kingdom Viridiplantae; phylum Streptophyta; class Bryopsida; order Hypnales; family Hylocomiaceae; genus Rhytidiadelphus; species Rhytidiadelphus loreus. The sequence goes on from OX344761.1 coordinate 34,513,509, forward strand.
TTTTTTCCCCTTGAGTTTGTGTAGCCAACACTTCACTTGAGGTGTGTGGCAGCAGCTCAAATGATTGGAATCTCAGGGTCTCCACCCCACATCCGTCCATCGGGTAATGCTTCCCAAGTGATGGCCTCAAGTGAGGTGGTACTTTGGACCCCTAATATTTAATCTCTGCTTTTGCAGCCTCCGTGCGAGTGCATGACCCCCTCCATAACTCTCTTTCCAGGGCTGTTGCAAGGACAGTTTTTGTCATTTTGGTGCTTTCTCAGTTCCCAACTTTCCTGATTAGAAAAAGGCAAAAAAATAAAATTTAAAAAGGGCTTTGTCTTACTGGACGGTACATGGGTTTTCCGTCGAATATCTAATTGAAATTTAAACAGTACAAAATCAGGGAACTTACTGTCAAGCCATCCATAACGGAGCAGACTGTGGTCCACGGCAGCAGACGGGACGGATGATTCCACTTGACATGTGAATTTTCTGGCAGACTCTTAACTTACAGAGCACAAAGTTTTAAATTTAAAAAAAAAATTAAAAAGAAAAGAGGTTTTGAGCAAGCTCAGTTCTTGCTGTCGTATGGCTCTGCTTTTCTAGAAAGACCCACATTCCTCCCACTCCCAAACGTTCTTATTAATGAAATCTTGTTAGAAGACAAGTACCTTACCCTGCCATGATATCATTTGAAAACAATTAAGGAAACCATTGTTTTTTTATGGGAAGGTGCCTATAATTTGGAGGACGGAAAAAAATTGTTAAAAGTTTGGAGAGAATTTAGAAGCGACACCATCAATTATGAACCATCAATTATTAACATGTGCTCGTACTTGGGGTAATCGAGGTATCTGTTGGACAGCCAGATGTGGGGGCGGAGCTTTCTTGAGTCGTCAATGGCCCTCCATTACTGGAGTCTGGGATGCTGTCATAAAACTCTGCCGACTCATGTTTGTTGTTGGTAACTAAGAAGTTAGATTTCGCGTTTGGAATCTTGCTTTTAAATTTTATTTTTGTAAAGGGTAGATTTTGCATTCGCATTTATTTGGAGGGGTGCAAAATAATTGTGATTTGCATGGATGCATGAGGAAGAACTGGAGAGATGATTTAGGTGTCGTGGGAGGAACGTAAAGAGATTATTAGTAAAGGCTTTTTTCAGGGGTGTTTTGCAGTACGTCCCAAGTTCCATGAAATTCTCAAAATCTGATTAGTGGAGAGCTGAAAATTGGGACCTAGGGTTTTACACTAGGTCCAAAGTTCAAAACATCACTCTAAAAACCCTACATGGTAGTACATTTTGGGAGTTTGGGCGCCAATGAAATGGGACTTGGAGGTCAAATTGGGTGTAGCAAAAGTAGGGACAAACTCTAAACACTCATTGGCTAAAATTCTGTTCAAATCTGTCAAAAGCAGATTTGATGCTAAAAGTGCTCCAAAATCAAGGTTTTGATTTTTTTTATCCTTTTTCGTGGTACTTAATTACTATAAAATGTTAAACAAGAGACAAATCAAGACTTAGAGTAGGGACTTTGGCCTTCACACTAAGAAGTCCCAAGTCCCACATTTGATCATTTTTATTCACCTTCCATATAACCTAAGGAAGTTGGGATTTGACTATGAACCAAGACTTTGAAAGTAAGAACTTGGGACATAGTGTGAAACACCTCTAGGACACCTAGTGCAAAAACAAAGTCTTGTGCTCAAGAAATTTCCACCCCCATAAGTAGAAACTTACTTACCCTCACATTGTTCCCTTGATTCATCCCTCAAAATCGGGCTAATGTACCCTTTTACTTTCTTTTTTATGACACCGTCATTTTTCAAAGGGAAAAAAAACAATTTAAAAAAAATTAATTTGAGAACTCCAATTCCTTTGAAGTTTGCATGATTCAAGAGTTCATTCATTTAACTCCTAGAGGTCAAAACCCTTGATTGTGTAGTCAAACTTAAAAGTCTCATAATATGTATTCTCGATTTTTTCTCTTTTAATGAGTGAAATTGTTTGTTTTTACTTTTCAAGGTCAAATCACATGTTTGATGTATTTCATTAAATTTTCAAATTACCATTAACTTTTAAAGAAAAATGAAGAAAAGTCATATCAAAGACAACATGTTTGAATAATATGGAAATTTCAGATGTACTTTATAGTGAAGAACACTATAGTGCAAAAAAATCCCCGTGTCATTGTATTCAAAAACGTGATTATAGATCCTCAACTTCAAAGGTTCAATGAAATGTTTATTTTGACAAATCTTTCAAAATGTCCGAGTGGAGTAGAAACTATCATTTGGAAGCTTCATCGTGTTAGTTTCACTCAAAAGCAAAAGAAATTAAATTAGATGTCAAAATCAGATTTTATCCCCTAAAGTTTTTTCACGTTTAGAGGCTCAAAATTGCTTTTAACATACTAGTCTCCAAACCAAGGCTAAAATCTTCATCAATATTTATTTATTAACAAATTCAACCATATGACCCTTTAATTAGCTTGTTAGAGTATTGTATAAATACAAAAAACCAATTTCATCCATTATTCGATATGTTTGACTATCCAAATGACACTAAATGTTGTTGACATATTTCCAAAATCAAGGTGGTAGTGCTTAAAAGCAATTTGAACCATAAAACAATCTTGAAACTATGTAGATACAAATAATTCAAAATGTTCAAAATGTGTACTTGTATTCTTGAAAATATGTAGATATAAAATGTTCAAAATGTGTATATAGATGCATACAAAATTTAGGTTACACCATAAATTTGAGTTTCAAAAATTTGTGCACAGTCTAATTATACAAATTCAAACTCTTACAATCTTTTTTTAAGTTTGTAATATTTGATTGTCAATGTGTTAAAAATAGTCTCATATGTAGATACTACACTAGAATATTCAAGGTCTTTAAGTAGATGGTAATAGGCACTTTTGCCTTATTGACTTTGGTTTTAAGTCTTTGACAAACGGACAATTTATTCATATAGAAAAGACGAGTTTTTCTTATGATCATTGAAGACTCAACATTAGGATCAACTAGACAATGGTAAGAAAATGAAATACATTACTCATCATTAATTTGAATGGTTAAATTTATTACAATGATGAATAGAGCAATCATAATTGTCAAAAGCATATTTTTTAAATTTAAATCTTGTATTAGATATGTAACAAACATTCATCATTAAAAATCAACATATAACATGCATAAGCCTTAAAACAAAGCAAGTTAGTCTCTTGCATGCTCCCCCCCCTCACTAGAATGTAACTACTTCAATGCAATTGTTTATACACTTTGAACTAGTTGATCCTCCGCTCTCTTTTCTTTTCAATCTATTCTTACTTCCAACACATCTTCATCCTCCACACTCCTTTCTTTACTAGCTTTATGTTTTTTTAAATTATTGATCCATGAGCAATTAGGTTGTGACATTCAAAAAGAAACTTAAGTACCAAATAATTATCACTTCACTCATCATTTGTTTCATTTTTTCAGTGCTTCCCCCTTGTGGATTAAAAGATGAGCCTTTGAGAATTGCCCGTGAAGGTTCTATTCGGCACTCAAGTGCCAAAATCGAATTTCCATGCTAGATTCTCAAGGATCCACATCACCTCACACCATTCACAAGATGACACATGGCACTCTTAAAATACAAAAATGCCTAATTTATTCCGAATTTGACGTTCATGTACGGTATGTTCCTTTTCCAATTTTCATCATAGTTTTGTAAGGGAACTAATGACATGTTTATTAATTTAGTTAAGGTAGGAGGTTCTAAAATCACCTACCTTCTCAAATACATGTTGTTTGTTCATTGTACCAAAAATGTACATTTGAGGAGGTGGGTGATTTTAGAGTTCTATGCCACTTCAACTTCAAAAATTCATAACTAATTCCACAAAACTCCAAAAAATATGAAACAACTTGGATTTCATGTCAATTCCAGGTTGGGGTGAACCGACTCCTTGCTTGTCCCGAAAGGAAAACCCTGAAATTTTTTATTTCCCACGGATGATAAAATTTGCAATCTTTGAATTCATATTTGCAATCAAAGGCCCCAAATTAACTACAAGAGATGCAAAGTATACATTTTGGGGGCATAAATTAGGGGGTCTTCTTTTTACTTGCACCCCCTTGATTGACTTGTGGGGCACAAGCGAGGGGTCAGTTCACCCCGACCCCAATTCCCTATCTTTCAAGGAAAACTTACTAAAAAATATTCCTTTAACCCTTAAGCACTCCGACGTCCATATTATGGATGATGAACAGAGGGCTTGCAGCCACTGTTTCATCCAACTACCTTCTCATTCATCCAATGTAACACTTGAATCTTGAAAGGACAACCTTCTTTTATGCCCAATTTCATGAAATTTTGGTAAATTGTACTACTGTACAAAAATATAAGCAAAAATGTGCCAAAATTTGAAAAAGGATTGAGGCGTTAAGGGGTTAAATTTCACCTCCCCAAATTCAGGTTTCAGCTCTTACATGATCGCTTTATGGACCTCCAACCTAAGTTGAACTCCCTCAGAAGCTCCACAGGCGTGTTAAATGTGAACCTGCTGCTAATATTGCTCTCACTAAGTTAAGCTCTGCTTAATGACGCCATGAGATGATTAGCACCCAGTGTTAATTTAGTAAATGAAGCAGTTGGCGGTATTAGGCCCCACTCTTAGCATCTTATTTAGTTATTATTACCCCACCTCCAAGTCACTCCTAATCTCGCCAAATTCTCGAGTGAGCAAATCATGCGAGATCATGCACTTTCAATTATTTTCATCCACAAGCCATTCCCCAAATAGCCAAATGAATCTCCCAAGCGAATAGAGTAGGGAATTCCGGTACAACCAACCTACACAACCGTAAGCTTCGCCTATTTTTCTGTTGAAACTACTAATTTTGTTCTACCGGTATATCCCAAAATATATATTTATATATATATATTAACCTAATAACATTTTCCACCTAATCCAACTAGGTGGATAATACTCATCATGAGACAAATGAGAAGGAAGCAAGAAGGGTATTTTTATTTTTATTTTATTGAAACACATGGACAATTTCCATTGATTATTTATTTATTTATTTATTCATATGATGGTCTTGCACAAATAGTGAGTTAAGGGGACCTCATTTTCTGAGCAACTGAACTGAATGTGGGTATCCAGGGAGAAATGGGAACCCAAGGAATATTACGCCAAGACAGCATCCCTGATCACACGGCTTTAGGGCCCCGCCTCTTAAGTCTTAGTTCGTTATGGTTATTTTTTTTGGGATTAAGATAAAATTTTCACCTTAATTTTGGTTTAACGATTCCTCGAATCAGCATGCTGGAGCCTTGCATGCGTTGAACTGAAAGCTTGAGTTGAAGGAATCAATAGAAATTGTCCACGTGTTTCAAAAAATATAAAAAATAAGAGCTTGAGTTGATTCCTTCCTAGCAAGATATCAATTTTTACCTACTATAAAATTTGGTACTATCTTCGTGAAAAGCTAAAATTATTTTCAGACTACAGTAGCTTGAGTTAGTTGGTCCCTTCAAATTAGGAAGGAAGCATGATGATTTTTTTCTCATTTTCCTCATTCAAATATGGGCCGAAAGTGTGCAATGTGAGTCATACCCATCCTTTTTCTGATGGGGCTTGAATTTCTCAGAGCTCACTCAGTGAGGCCGGGTGGTCCATATGCAGTGTCTGGGTGGGGTCGTCTGACTGGAAATTTGCTATAAATCTCGGGTGCCAAAGCTGTCCATCTGTCATAGGCTGGTCTTGTGCCCATGTTTTCTCACGATTTACTCCATATTATGTATCACTAACTTAACTTATTCCAGTTCCAAATTCATCTTCAGTTGCAGTGCACTCGACTCCAGCCGTGATTATGACCAATGATAAGCAATGGCTAAATTTGTTCATTAGGGTCAGTAATCCTCCTTTTCAGTTGCTGTAAACGTTTTTGGAAGTTATAAATTAAAAAAAATAGAGAAAAACACCGTTTTTGGAAAATTTATAAATTAAAAATTAAAATTAAAGCCGACGGGGACTGGCTCGTCAGGTTCAATGTATTTTCCCCCTCTATCAATGGACATTGTCTGTGTGTTTCAAAGAATTTATTTTTATTTTTATGGTAATTAGTTATTCAGGCGTTAACTTATAATATAAATTCGCATTTAAGAAATTCAATTGTTTGGCTGAGGTGGGCGGGGCTGTTTGCTTTTGTATAATTACTCCCGGTGCAATTGAAACTGGTTTTTGATTTACCCCAACTAAAATCAAACATACAGGCAAATTATCCATTTAGAAAGTTGAAATTATTACTGAATATTGTAGTTTGCCACTGAAGAAAATTTCGGACCTCACTTGGTTCCATTAATTTTAACATTTTACCGAAATAAAATGATCACTTTTGTGAGTGCGAGTGAAACAAGAAAAAATAACAATCCAAAAAATAATAATGAAAGAAATAGGGGAATTTTTTTTAAAAGGAAATAATTGCAATCATGGTCTTAGAATAATTGTTTTATTTTATTTTATTTGACACAAACGAAAGGAAAGTCATTGCAAAAAAGTAACATACGAGCGTATGGCCGATCAACGGTATAGGAGAGAAGAGCCCAAACCCACCCTGGATGAATTAGACTTAAGACTACATTGATTTGTCCTAATAGTGTACATGTCACACTAATTTTCATGGTGTCACTAATCTCCCCGCCCTCTCACCATTAGGACACATCAATGCAATAGCTTAAAACCTTAGAACCATTGTGGATAAAGAGGTAGTTGGGATAGTTTATAAAGTATTCCAAATAGGCATGGGGCATATGTTGTGTATAATGCATTAATTTGCCCCTTGTTAGAGGTAATTCTCTCTAAGCATAAATAAATGATTACTAACTAGTTAAATGTGAATAAAAAAAATGTTCTCTTCATCTCTATAACTTTCCTTTTTGTTTTGTTTGTACCTTGAGAAATGTTTTTCTGGCGGTAGAGTGACTTGCACCCTAGAATACAAACAAATGGATAGAATCATACACAAATGTTCACCTTCGTCCACCAAATTCTCTCTTAATTGTAGTTTTCATTCAAATATTAGTGGATCTAGTATTGTATGTTTTTTAGAACATTTTGGTGATTTGATTTGTTTTTTCAAACATTTTTCTTAGTGTTTAAAGTGTCAGTGCTTCAATCGGAGAGGATTCTAGCAAGAATTCACCAATTTTTTTGCATGTAATCAATACAATATACTTATTGTATAAAGAGATTTTAAAATATTTTACACGATGATGTAGAGATTGAAATCAAAGTACTTTACCGACACATCAAACTTGTAATGCAAAGTAGTGCAAAAATTCAAATATAGAAGAAGTATTTAATGCTTCTACATCCTTTGTCTGAAATAAAATTGATGCCAAAATCTCTATTTTGTTCATATAAATGCTTTAATACTTATTTGGAATATTACAATTGAGATTGATATTGGAAATAATAAACATAATCAATTTATTTTCTTTGAAATTCAAATTTACCTTTGTTAATTAACCCCTAAAAGACCATTCTATATGGGGATAGAATTTGGATAGACAATATTCACTTCTCATTTGGGAATTTTTGCATTAAATTCTTATAATAGCTCCTATTCATCATACTCTAAACGTGAAGCCTTGTTTCAAATCATTTCAACTATTAAGTGTTTTTTTCCCATTGTCAAAGTTGGTAGTTTAAAACTTTAATCTAAAAAATGATTAATTAATTTCATTTGAATAAATAGATTCATATCTACTATGTTCAACTATGATTAACCCCTAAACGTTTGGATTCATCTCCAAAATTGAAGATTTGAGAAAAAACATTATAAACTACAATTTGGAAGAATATTTTGGAATTGGTATACAAATGAAAGCTGTAGATTTTGATTTTTAAATTCTATCCATACGGTTAGATCTACTAATGCTATCACCAATCTTTTTCTATAAATTTTGAAAATAAAATTTCATAATTCCTTCTAAATTCAATTACAAGTAAAATATTATCATTTTTTGAGTAAAACTTGTTGGAATGGATTTGAAATAAGGTTCTCTTCATATGGTGATTTTTTGAAATTTTTGTGACCTTTACATCTTTGACCTCATTTTTGCACATCTAGTTTTGAACTAAAGTCAATGCAAATTGACCACTTGACATACTTCCACATTTGTAATTTTAGAAATGTATATATTCTAGTAACACCAAATCCAACCAATGGATAGGACAACAACTTGATAAAGTATCACCAAAAATTAGGATGACTTTCATCCAAGCAAGAATGAGACAGAAACAAGGATCTAAATATGTTCATTGTCCAAAAAATGGACGTCGGAGCGCTCCTAGGTTAATGAGATGAAAGTCGCGAAGATTTTTATTTTGTAGGCAATGAAGGTAGAAAAAACATATTAAAATGTTTCTTTAGCTTAATTTTGAAATTCTTCCTATAGAAACAATAATATATGATATAGTTACATTGCTTATTGGGACATCTTTAACATTGTAATTTATAATTCTCAATTTACTGTCAAAGTTATTACAGATTTAGTTTTTTCTTTCATCATGTATCACCTTCCACTTTTTAGTTCTTTTAAAGTCAAATATGAGACTTCTAATATCTCAAACTTTTACATGTAGTTAAATTGAATTTTATATTTTCTTACCAAAGTAGGATTTTGTTATTAATTTTTTAAGTTTGCTACCCAAACAACCCAATAGAATTGTTTGGCCGAAATCAAAGAAAAGTGTACTCATAAGTCCATAAGGGTCATCTTATTTACCAAAAATGGTTGCAATATTGTTTGAAAATGGGCACAACATTAAGGTCCTAAAATAGTCACTTTTGATGATGATAATACATCCAAAATGGAGTTATAAATTCCTACTTTGGTCACCAAGTCACTTCATTACAGGCACTCAATTATCTGATTGTCACTACTACACTAGATAAATGTGGTTTGCACATACTAAGGAAAATGCCTCTCAAGAAAATCCACATGAAAAAATAAGACCAATAGCATGTTCTCTTGTGGTCATTTATGTGGTCTAAGCATATCGTATTTTAATTAGTACTGAGTAGTTACCATTAGTACTAAATTATCATTTGTTTTAAAATAACAATTTTCCATTGATTGCATAATTGCACTAGGTGTATTCCTTGCTGCCTAGAATAAGTTTATATACCTTAAATGTATCCATCCTTAGAAAAAATCTGAACCCTAGGAAAGGTTGTTAAGAGTTCATTTTCAGTAGCCCCGTGGTGCAAATATAGTCCATTAAAAAAAATCTTAAATAACTTTTCTTAATAATAATAATAATTCAAATATTTTAATTTTTTATAATGTGGCGCTGATGTGGTGCAGATGTGGCACGAGTAGTGCCACGTTAAATTCTGCAAAAAAAAAATTTAATTGTAATTTTTCATTGTAAATGCACTGACCCCCCAAAATTCCTAGCTGAAATTTTTGGTAATGTGTTTATCCCCTAAAAACAATTGTCTATTGAACAAACAATTGAAAATCTGAATGGTTCCTACTCAAAGGCAATTTTGGTTGGATGTTCTTGAAATTTTGATACAAAGTATAAACATGTATTCCCTTAGTGGGAATATTGATTTTTTTATTGTGTGCCTAAATCAAAAGTTATGTTGCCAAAAACAATTTGAGCAATTTGGGCATCTTTGGGGCATCTTCTACTAAAATCCTCATTGACTTTTGAAATTTTTCATATTTGTAACTAATAGAATATGGCATAAAATTGGCCCAAATTTGAGTTTTCGAATCACATTCTAAGAGGAGCCAAACTTTGTTATCTATGTGAGTGTGGTTTTGAGAAAAAAAACATTTTCCTTGAACCTCAAGCCCAAATATCTCGCAATCTTTGAAGATGAAGTTATTGAATTTTTTTGCACACATTCCAAATGCTTGTCTCTAATTTTTCACCATTTGAATCTCAAATAAAAGATCTTTTTATTACAGAAGAAATCATCAAAAAATGACTAGTGTATTGCCAATTTGTTTAACCTATTTGCATTGCAAGATGATTTAGAATAAGTTAAACATCTCAACTGCGTCTTAAATTTTCCATAAGTGAACCTAAAATCATATGATCATAAATGATGAAAATCCTCATTTTTGTATAGAGCAAAATTTTCAACTAAGGAGGCTCAAAGTCTATTGCCCTTGTTGCATGGGGCCCATAAAACTTTTCTTAGAACTTCAAATATTATAATCTTTCAATCCACACAATCAAATGGTTTGAATTTTTTTCTACACATTGCCTTTTAACACACTTTTTTATGGTTTAAATTTTTAAAATAATAATGATTTTTTAATTTTGAACAATGCATCAAAAATTGGGAATTTTTTACTTTTCTTCTTCCAAACTACACCCTTTGTCCTTTAGGGTTAAAAATAAAGCAAGCTTTAAACCTCAACATTGTACTATTAGATTGATCACTAAAGTAACTACATCCAAAAAGCATCCAAATAAGCATCTTAGCATGGTACATATTATTAAAGTGTCTTAATTTTTGCTCGATGTAACTGACGAGTAAGAAAAGATTATGAATTCTCTTAGGACATCTATATATTTTTTTAACTTTATATGAATAGACAGTAATTTATTATAGTGTTGATTGTTAATAAATTCAAACCAACCTTCCTAAGTTTTTAAGCAAAAGTGTACACTTTGGGCAAGAATTTGTACGTTTCAATTTTGCAACCAAATTGCAACTAGATGTGCTTACCTTATTTTCTACAACTTTCTATATGGGTTCCAAAGAAATGTATATGCCATGAATTGCATTAAGTTTGTTTTTCAATACATAATTGTTTCTAAACAAAATACCGACATATAGTAAATAACAATAACCCCCAAAGTTCTAAGGTGTGTTGAAGTCCAAAACTTTACAAAAGAAAAACTAGTATCCAAAATAATATTAAAATATTTACCTATATTTTTTCTTTAATAAATCCAATTGTAGGATCTTTCAGTGAATTTGTTCAATCATAACCTCTTAAAACTTTAAGGTGAAAACCTCTACCAATTGCAGGATCAATGTGCCTTAACTTCAAAAATTATGTTTTCATGGCCCTTCCAAAGGATAAAGCCTTTTGTCTTTCAAAAAATCCCACATACAAAGACAGCTATGGTAGAACCATCTGTAGTCTACCACTTAAAGCCATTCTCATGCATGTCGTGGAGCAGTAGAAGGCAATATTTTGTGTCATCTAGTTTTGGGTTCTTCCTTTATTTGTCATATATTTGTAAAGGTGGGTTCATTATCCTGCTCAAATGCATGGCATGCATGACGTGTTTAACAGCAAGAGGTCTACAAGCACGTTCACCAAGTAACTTAGGTTCAGTACTGTACTTCAGTATTCTAATTTCACAAGATTTACATAGTAATATAATTGCTAACTAGAAATGACTGTAGAATCAGGTCTCACAAGTCACAAGTAACAAGGGGGCAGGGAGACTAATTCATATAATAAACCCCTGGTAAAAAAATTGCTAATTTTGCATTTACTATATTTGGTATTTGGAATCGGAGACTCCCAACGTCCCCACGAGCTTGAAGTGATTGGGAAATACAATATTAACCAACTAAGGTAGTAGTCTATGCTCTTAAAGCGACCATTTAAGAGCTGATTGCCTTTTCAGAGAAGCTAAACTCATTAAAATGATTTTCAGTAAATTTTTGCAGGAAGAGAAATGGAATTAGCATCTAACCCAAGTTGTTTCATACTTTTTGGACCTTCGTGGGATTAGTTACGATTTTTTGAAGTTGAAACGCAGGGATCACTAAACGCGACCATCTCCTGAAATGTACATTGTTGGTACATTGAAGAAAGCAAAATGTACCCCTGCATCATGATCGCTTATAGAGCATGGGCGCTTTTCGAACAAGCTACCATGTAAAATAAGGGGCATGTTTTAGTAAGAGTCCCCGGTGAATCTCAAAGGACTAGTGTATAGTTTGCTAAGTAGATGCAATTGAAGAATTAGGCTTGACAATTATAGCATTGTGATATTTTCTTCTTTTATTAATCCATGGAGGACAAACCAAGCTTGAGGGGCATGGTAAAAAGTCAAAACTTGAATTTCATATAGTTATTGATTTTAAACATCTTGAAGCTTGACTAAAGAAATGTAGTTTCAATAATCTACTTTTTAAATCCATTTTATTTTATTTTCTAAAATTATTAAAATTATAATTTTCTCGGTGCCCTTCATTCTTGGTGCTCCCAATTCATTGAGCATCATGGGCCATACCTGATCATGTCTATTTTGAATTAAAAAACTAATTCCTCCAATTGGATTGGTCTCTAGGTGTAAAGGTGTTTATATTGATTTCAACCTTTTGTTCAATCATGTGAAGATTTTTGGCCTCTTACACAACAATGTGGCTTGGTTCACTTAGGGAGGGGACACATCAATGTGCAATTTAGCATGGGTTTCTCCACTTATACTTTTATTACCAGTTTCGTCCCAACCAACTTTGAAAAATCACAAAAAATTAATTTCTTATTAAAATGTCTTCATTCTACTTGCAAATGGCTTCTCTCCAACATTTCAATCTCTAAAAAATATGTAAGTTGGCAAATAGCTTTTCCAAGGCACCTACACAAAATAGTGAAATTAGGTTGCCCCATACTAATTTCTCAACATCGAACACCATATAAATACTTACTATAATTGTACAAGAATGCACTACTTTTGAATTAGAAATTGTTGTAATTGGGACTCATAAACCTCTACATATACAAATGAAAATATTTGTACAAACAATTGTTGATTTTGATGGCTTGTAAAGTAATTTTCTTGGGGTTGAGTAACCTAACTATCAAGGCAACCTAATTTCACTATTTTGTGTACTGTAGATAGTAAATCTGGGTGCTAAAGTGAAAGCACCTACAAGCGTTCTTGTACCTATTCTTGTACTTTAGAGTGCTTCCAAATGTGTCCCTAGACTTTAGTTAATGTGTCCTTCAAAAGCTTAATCGTTGACGCACATACTTAATTGTGATTTGTTAACTACTGATTTTTGTAGAATTCAGTTTAGGATCCACCTATGTGACAGTTTCAATGGTTTAGAGAGCTAGAACTTTGAAAAATCACAGAAATTACATACCACATCTGAATTTTTATTTTTTATTTTTTAATATTCATAATTTTTATTTTCTAATACTAAAAAAATATGATTTCTAGGAAAAGGCGTCTCCAACTATGCTGAATTGCTTATATTGATAGTTTGGGGTGCTTTCACCTTAATACGCAGCTCTACCTCCTTCCCCTTCCCCAAGGCTCCTTGGCAGACTGACGGACAGCAATCAAGCCGCTAACTCCACTCCACTTATGGTAACTGAAGTTAATCTTCCGCCAGTTGCAGAGTGTCCATCCGTCCGTCCGGTTCTGCTGCCCAGAGCAACTTGTAAGGGTTAAGGTGTAAGTGTAAGCTTAACCCATACCCTAACCCTCAGATGATCCATAACCTGGCTTGGCTTACAATAATTTGGCTCCCACAGGGCCAGGGCCCTGCCTGCCATCCCTCTTTCAGAAAAACTGGAGCTGATCCCTGGCTGGCTTGCCCCTTCCAGAGTAGCAAACTACTGTAAGTTACACAGTACAGGAAGTACGAACATATATTGGACTTGCAACGTTTTTCACAATTCAAAAGTTAAGTTCTGTAGAGGCCATTTTCCATAGATGTGCAGCTTTGGGCACAGGGTGGGGGGCCATCCCATGCGTGATATCCATGATTGATTCGTCATGCCACATTCAGGACGGACGGCAGGATATACTACTACTACTACTGTACTTATGATACATTCAGTTATGGTGGAGAGTGGGATACGAGGAATGTGAGAGAACTTGCTCATAACTTCACTTAGATCGGATTTCGGCCACTGGCGGGGGGGGGGCTGCCAGGGGGAAGGCTCAAAAAGAATTCTGGCACTGTGGTACGTCTTGGTTAGGGGGGAATGGGCCGGGATTCTGGACCCATGTAGTACTCGTACTCTACCATGCAAGACGTGCTACAGAATGCGAAATCAAAAATGCCAGTTTTGGGTTGGAATGAGGGCAGAAAGAGACTCGAGTGGCCGCAGCTCTGGATGCTCACGTGCGAGATGGGCCCAAATGGACGGACAGATGGTGGGATGGATGGATTGATGGCACTTTCTTCGACAGGGGTCAAAGAATGCCACAATAAAATAATAAGAACACCTATCCAACTTTGGATAGGTCCAGATGGATGGAATGGTGCATATCCTGTGCAAAATCATATTAACCCCTAAAGGACCATTGTTCCTTCAGGGGACAAATGCGTTTTTGGGCAGGTACCTATAGGCTGAAATTTTCTCCTAATTTTTTGAAATTCTTTTTGGAGGTAGAAAAGTTGATTACCTTCGTGAGAATATAACTTTTTTCAAAATCGGTGCCCGGGAACAATAGTTATGACCAAATAAGCTCAAATGAGGGGACGGCGGGCAGCTCGGGCAACCAGAAAAAAATGGAAAAAAATTTGAATTTTCTTTTTAATATTATTTTTTCTTATAGATTATATTTTTTTCTATATGGAAAGCTTTGATTCATTTCATTTGGATATGTTATGAGAAAGTTATGGACATTCTTGTTTTGGGGGCAGTTAGAGCATCTTCTTGAAAAAAATAACTTGTAGGATTCATTTCTGAATGCAATTTTTCAATTTTTTCAAATTTTTTTTTCATAGTCTGATTTACTTGCTAGAACAATCTCACCATTGGGATTAGTGCATTTTAATTCCATTTAAAATATATGAATATTTTAGATTTTCCTTCTATCTCATACCTACTTCTACTTAACAATTTTTTTAAGAATGATAATTAATTTTTTTCATAAATTTTTTTTCTTACCTAGACTCTCAACTCAATTCTCCACTATAAAGATTTAAAGCTCAAAACTCTGTAGTGCAAAAATTTTAAGTTAAAAATGTTCAAAGTCAAAAAATCTAGTCCCGCAGTGTGCTGAAAAACTTGTTTTTTCCACTTTAAACGCAGATATCTTGCAATCTGAGCGGTCCAAAATTCTGAAATTTTTTCCACACACTCTCATACTAGTTAGTTGTAAGATCCTACGGTTAGATATGGAAAAAAACAATGTTTTAATTTTTTTTAACTCCTTGCTATAGGTATGGCAGTTTTGAGTGTTTTCTGGCAAAAAGAAGGCCTTGGTCCTTTAGGGGTTAATCCTTGTAAGAGGTTGTGACCAACATTGGTTTACTATTTCTTGTATTCTGGCATTTTAGCAATGAACATCAGTGAATTTGAAAAAACATGAATTTGATGGCAAAGGTACAAAGCTAATTTCACAAACAACAATGGAGTAATGATGCAAAATCTGTACGTACGAGAAGGGTATGCGCTACAGATTTTGCACACCCCTATGCAATGAAGAGAGAAAAGAATGCAATTCCTCTCTTGGTTGTCCTAACTTGTGTGAGTCTGATACTAACATGAGTAGCATTCTTTCTTTGGATTTTCTTGAGAATTTTGTACCATTTTTTAAATGAGATTTGAAATCGATTATTTAAGTGTAGTCAATTTTAGTTGCCATAACCTTAATTGCAATAGTATTGATAGTAATATCCATTTTTTAGATTGTCTTGAGATTTGTGACAAGATCTAAAGAGAGACAATAATAGCATTCTTTCTTTGAATTTTCTTGAGAATTTTACATTGTTTCTAAAATGAGACTTGACACCGATAATTGAGGTGTATTTGGACTTGTTTGTAGTAACCTTAATTTGAGTCTGTGCGTGGAGTTAAATACCATGTCATTCCTTTGGATCAAGTAGGGACAGAAGAACATTGTACTCACCTCGAGCCAAAACTTCACCTTCTACCCACACTTGATCCTTGATCGACGCGGGAGAAAGAACGACACTAAACAAAGTCATACAAGCCAAAATTGGATGCTAAAGATTACTCATGCGCTACAAATCGAAGGATTGTTTATTGCGTGCTTTTGTGTCACGACCTTCATCTTGAGGTGTGTCCATGCCACCTTGGTGAGCAAGGGGGACATTAGAGATGACTCCCCAAGCTTTGTAAAAGATGAGGTGTGAGGAATTGGGAGTCCCAAGCAATCATGAGTGGTAGCACTACAACTAATCTTGAGTTGTAGCGCTCTACTAAGGATTAGTTGGATGGTGTGCCACACATGCTTGATAAGTTTGTAATGAGATGCATCTATGGGTCTAAAAAACGCAAAGACTTGAGTTGGGAATCAAAAATCATGGCTCTTCAAAGTTGGTAATGTCATGACCATGTCCCAAGGTGTAAGACGTGGGAGCCAAGGTTTGGGAGGATTTTTTTGAGCCAAATAGGGCACATCATTGAAAAACTAAAGATACAATCTTTCTAGAATATTAAGGTCCATGAAGTGATGAGGTGTGTGCTAAAAGTTATGAGTATCTAAAGAAGGTGGAGTCCTGGAGAACTACTCTCCTGACAGACTTGGACCTTTGGAGTGCTACAACTTCCTCAATATTTGTCACATTTGAGGAAATGAATACTCCACAATGATCTACAAAAAGAATAGATTATGAAAATGGGCTTGGACTTTGAATTTAGAGTCAGAAGTTAAAAGTTATCCTGATGGAAAGATCATGAGTCTTTGGGGGTCTAGTTTTAAGGAGACAACTTTGAAATCGGTGATCTTCCAAAATGGGGAGTGTCTTGAGTGTTCTTATAGACCCCTAAGATGGTGTGTGTGTGTGTGTGTGCTAAATTCTATAGAAAGTACTATGAGGAGGGGCACTATCCTCTTGACTTCCAAATGGTGTCATGGTGAGTTATAGTAGCCACAGGTGGTGAGGTTGATGTTGAAGCCTCACCACTACTTTTGTGCTACCATGGAGTGTTTGTGCACTCCTTGATACCGGTTCGATGTGCCTTGCTCCACACTAGGCTATAGTGTGAGTCATGTTTGGCGAATTCCAATTGGTGAATCCAGATTGATGAATTCCCATTAGTAAATCTTGATTAGTGAATCTTGATATGTAAATTCTGATATGTAAATCCCGATTGGTAAGTCCTAGTGAGTGAGTTTCAAAATAAGGTGGGTTGGGCCTATTGGGGAGTTGAGTATCATTTAAAGGTGGTTAGTACATGTGGGGAGTAGTGCTACCACTTAGTGCTTGGGCATCAATAGAAAATTTGTCCCATGTCATTAAATGACATGCCTAATGTCTTATCGGAGTTAAACATTGTAAATGGATAGTGGGGAGTCACGAAGGCACAACATTTTGCCAATTGTTCACAATGAGCTTCATCCAATTGTAAAAGTTCCAATAGAGTTGCGTAGCACTTTCGAAGAATCACCCACAATGGGCTTCCACTAATTTGAAAAGCTCCACATTAGCTGCATAGTGCCTTTGAATGATCACTCATAATGGACTTCCACTAATTGCATAATTGGAGTTGCAAAGTACCTTTAAAGGATTATTGACGACAAGCTTTCACTAATTGTAGAAGCTCTACTAAATCTTCATAGCTACATCACGCATCTTAAATCTAATTCTTAAGTTTATTGCTCTACCCACGCTTGATCTCTTTACAATGAACCGTACGAGGGAAAGAAGTGACTACCTTGCACAATCACAAGCTAAAATTGGGTAAAAGTCACTTAGATGTTACAGATCAATGGATCTTTCATGACGTACATGCTACCAACATAGGAGCACCTTTTGAGCTATGCATCATCCTCCATCTTGTCGTCTACATTGTTGTGTTAAATTTCACTACATGCCACTAGCTATATTTTAACTTCAAAAATCAAGAAAAATTAGAGTATTTGGAATTTAGTTTATATATTTTAGTATAATATAGATGCTTAGATTTGTGGAAGACTGAGACATTTATATCACAAACATTTACCCTTCATCAACTTAGATAATTTCTCTCTAATTTTATCAGACTTTGTAGAAGTCAAATCTTCTATCAATGATAGGTGTATCCACATAATATCATAGGGGACTCCATTAATATACATATTGCTACATGAAACCTTCAAGTGATTCTTTTAGACTAAATATGTGACTTTTTGAAGCCTCCTTGTAATCCCTGGGATTTCTAAATGACTCCTAGTTTTCCTCCTAGTTTTCATTGAAAAACTTCAAAATGTAGTAATAGTACATATTGAAGGCAAGATGGGGGAAAACTCAATCTTGACAACAGAATGCTTGGAGCATTGTTGTTAAGTTTTATATTACATTATTAATAAACACCTTTGGTTTCTCTGTGTTACATACTCTTATTTTGTTGGATAGTTGTAGGGTTTATTGGAAAGTTGATAGGTATTATAGACTCATACTTTTGGTATTTTTAGATAGTTGTGGGGTTTATTGATTGATGGATATTGTAAATTCATGTTTTGTTTTTCCTTAGGGATAATTTATCCTGAATACCTTGCATGATCATAATACCTTTGTGAAGATAAAAACATTGAAAAATATTCAAAAATTCACCAAAATTTCAAAAAGTCTTATTGTAAAAACCCAACGGTGGTGATTGTTGTATTGAAGTAATATAAATTGGGGGAAGTTCCAAAATACAATTCTTATGGCCTAAAAGTTGAGAGTTTTTTTGCCATTGACCTCAACAAAACAATTGAAGTGTCATCATGGTCTCAAATGCCCTCCAAATGCCAAGGTATTTCTTCACAAGCCCTTCAATAATTATAGAATTTGAAATTTGGGGGCCAAATCACTTAGCAGGTTGTATAAAATACATCCAAACTAACATGCTCATGAAAATTATATGTATGAAAGACATTTTATTCCCCATGAGGACAACGGCACTTTCAATTAGGAGTTAACTCCTAAGTAATTTAGGGGACCAAAAGTGCCCTCACATAATTTAGAAGTCCAATTTGATGTGAAGTTCACAAGTTCAATTTGAGTTCAACAAATTGCACTTTGTTGGATGCATCTATGATGACTTGCATTTCCTTCATCCAATGTTTGTTTTTGATAATTTTTATTGAGTTAAATTTCCCTTGAAATCTAATTATTGTGGTAAAATCTTCATGTCAATCCAAGTTGTTTTGAATGTTGGTAGCAATTCAAAGTTCAAAATCCATACATTTTTGGATTATAATGAACTTTATTAACTTATTTCTTCTTCATACAATGCCCATTCTCAATAAATAAAAATTGGGGGAAAGTTGCACAAACTAGTCTAGTTTGTGTGGTAAAATTTCATATCAATCCAAAAAGTTATGAGTGTAGGTTAAATGTAGGTTTTGCAACTTTTTTTTGACTTTTTTTGACATTTCAAAGTCATTTTGCAGACACTGCGTCTTTTGAATGACATTTTTCTTTTACCAATGTGTTTGTATGTTGGTTTTGAAGCACTTCATAGTTTTAAATTTTTTCATTTCATTAGGTTTAGAAATCAAATTTCACGACCTGTGTTATTCGAAAATTGGAGCATCATTTTCCAAGACTAAAACACAATAATGTTGCAATGTATTTAGTCAAATGACTACAAATTAGATTCATGCCATCTACAATGCATACACTACTAGATTGTACAATTGATATTTCTATACCTTAATGACATTTAGACATATAACACTTCAAAAGCAGTGATATTTTTAAGGCCTTTAGGAGTTAAGGTAAATCAACCCATTTCAACCATCTGCCTATTTCCGTCATCATACTTTTGGCCCCAATTCCACCACAAAACTCATTTAGATCCATCAATTTTATGAGAAAATGAGTACATTAATGCCAACAAGGATTAACATGTCAAGCCTTTATTGGTGAATACTTAAGTGCCACTAGATACATGGAAAGGCAATTATAGGTTGTTTAGGGGACGTTTATAACTCCACTCCACGTATAGTTTTTTAATTTCATAGCATACCTCTTTAGAAATTTACCAAAACTGTAATTTTAATCGAAAAATTATAATTGCATTTGGGATTGTTTCGTGAAACAAGGGCACACCTCTAGAAAAATATGGGCCCCTCTTGCAGTTGGCCCTCAAGATATTGGTCGGGGTGAACTGACCCCCTTGCTCTTCCCCCTCAGGTCAGTCCAAGGGGTGTAAGTAAAAAAAGACCCCCTATTTTGTGCCCATAAAATGTATGCTCCACTTTAATCCTACCTAATTTGGACCTCTGATTGCAAATATGAATTCAAAAATTGCAAATTTTATCATGCGTGGGAAATAAAAAAATTCAGGGTTTTCCTTGGGGGACGAGCGAGGGGGTCAGTTCACCCCGGCCAGGATATTCAGATTGCAAATCAGGGTGATAAGTGATAATAGGCTTGTCCGTCTACCTTTAAGTAAAACTGAAACTTTAAACCTACTTTACCTTACCTTACCTTATTTGACGGTGGAAGGATATAGTTGCATGTCCAGGAGCCCCTTCCGCATCGCCAGATGGCACCCCTTAACTGGCCTCCTTCCTGCTCCCAATCTGCTGCCATGATCGCTCTAATTCGTCCACAAATGATTACTTATTGCAACAGACAGCCAGACGTCATTCTAATCCTGTCAAAATGGGGGAAAAAAAACCCAATTAACGGACACATGTGCAAAAGCAGGATTGTACAATAACAGCAAACTACAGTTATAATAATAAGGCATAAAACTCCCCCACCCCTCCCCCTTAAGAAAAATACGTACAGTAGTTAAGTACGCCCCTCGAGGGCAATACGCCACGCAAAGTAAGTTCGTGCCTCGCTAGTCTCAATAATGTACCGTGTCCTGTACAGAAGGGGCTGGAGTTGTACAGTAGGGGGAATCTCATTGAATGCGGGAGCAGGCACGGTACAAGAGGAGCCCCGGAGACCAAGAAAGGTTCGCCGCCAGTTTGGAGAAGGCAACGAACTCCGTCAAGCACCATGATCCAAGCCAACTCAAGCTTCTGATTGCTTCCGTCCACTAACTTTATATTAACTCAAGTTACCTTAACTTACGTTAACTTAATAAGTTTGAGCTTGCTTGAGCCTCCACAAGGATTCTTTTGTTTGGTTACTGCAATTTGGCGGTAGGACAAATGACCTACCAAATCAGTCTTCATGATGGCCTAACCTAGAGTGGGTTTATAATTTTGGGGGCTAATTTCAGTTAACCGGGCCGGGATTACGTAGGTAACTTATAAGTGGGGTGGGTTTACTCTTCCCCTTGTGAGCAGCCCTTTTATTTTGGCACCATGGGGTCAGATTGCACCATTTTGAAATAAATTTCTATTTTTTGTCAGATAAAGTAATCTTTTTTTTCAAAAATTTCCCATTTCTATTTAAAATGTGGATGAAAAAGTGCATGGATATGATTGAAAAGTGTTTTTTGGTCCAAAAGATGGATGAACATAGAAATACAATGCTTCACCAAAATTTAAGTGATTGCCATCCTGACACTTTCTCAAAAAGTAAAAGAAAAGGATTGTTTATCAGTCAGGTGATATAATGTGATTTTTTTCTAGCAATTAAATCTTGGTTAAACCACACAAAGAATGAGGCACATTTGGGAAAAGAAGTTGTGAAAACTACCACTATTTAGAAGAAATGAGGCACATTTGGGGTAAAAATTGTGAAAAAATTGACACTATTTCGGGCAGTGAGATGGAAAAAAAAAAGGTATTTTTTTCAAAAGTCAACCATACAAATTTGTATTGCACTACTATAGGAATGTGTAGGAAAATTTCGAGAATGTTTTACCACATGAATTGAAAGACTGTAATGTTTGGAGTTAGATTTTTTTTTTTTCCTGACCTTGTCCGACAAGGTGAGCAAACTATAACTCTTCCTAGGGTGAGATTTCTACACCTCATATGAAATGTTTTGGGACATTTTCATCTTGTATTACGTAAATTACATATCTATTGAATTTCAAAATATAGGATAAGTTTTGCACATGGTGTCCAAAAGCTATCCAAATTGCCCCCAAAAATCAAGGTAACATCATTTTTGATTTGAACACCGAAATGGAAAAAAAAAAATTATATTCCTACCAAGGGGATATATATTCACACCATGTATCAAAATTTTGTGAACATCTGACCAAAATTGATTTTGTAGGAATCTACGAGAGATTTCTTATGTACATTGGATGGACACTTGGTCCTTTGGGGGGTAAGTCTCCCCCGAAAAAAATAAAAAATTTGTAAGAGCATCTTCTACGTTAGAGCATTTAGACTTTTCAAGGATGATTGAGTGTGGGAACAAACAAAACAAGTCCAAATGCCACTTTGAAGTTCCTTAACATTTTTTAGGACATGACAAAAATGGCCTCAAACTCATCATATATAAGTATCTTATTGCACCCTCTAGTGCTCAATGAATGCCATTGACCTCTAAATTTTGAAGGCCTTTTCTCATCAAAAATCACTCAAAAGTGCCATTTCTATTACAAAGAGCAATACAATTAATTTTTTCACATCTAACGATTGGATCTTGCATTAGACCAACATAATAATGTGCAAAAGAAATTTTATAAACTTTTACCCCATAGATTGCAAGATGTATTTATAATGAAGAAAACAAGTTTTCTTACACCTCGCTTAATTATATTTTTTGACTTTGAGTCTTCTTAGCTTAGATTTTGCTCTATTGGTTTTGAATTTCTAATTTTGTACATTGAAAAATTGAATTGAGAGTTTGGAATTTTTTCTTTTAAAAGACAACTATTTTTTGCACATTGAAAAATTGTTAAGTAGATTGATGCCTAAACTAAAGCATTAATAGCTTTAAGATGGACTTGAAAAACACTAATCTTAATGATGAGATTGTTCTAGCAAGTGAACTTAACCTTATGAAACCTTTTTTTTAACAATTGTGAAAATTGAATTCATAAATAAATCCTATGAGTTATTTTTTCAAGAAGATACTTTGATTGCTAAAAAGAAGAAGACTGTCTATAACTTTCAAATCACTAATTCAAATGGAATGAATCAAAACTTTCATTGTAGATAAAAATACAATCTATGGTAAAAAAAATTATGTTTTAAAATTTTTCTTCTGCTTATTGAACTAAGATTTGGACTTATTATACCATAATTATGTCTCTTGGGCACTAATTGAAATAAAAATTATATAAATGATAGGTATTCACAAGAAATCACAAGAATTCCATTTATGTTGAAAGTAGGATTTTATGAGTTGGTTTTGGAAGTTGATTTTATGAGTTATTTTTGAATTTGTATAAAGAAACAACGAGTTCAATCATTAATCCTAAAATGACAAACTTGCCCAAGGAACATAGTTTTAAACCTCAATCTTCACATAATTCTTGATCTTAAATGTTTTAAACCATAATTAAGAAAATGTAGTTCCAATAATCTATTTTTTATTCTATTTTTTAATGTTTTTTGGGTTAAACCTCAATCTTCACATAATTCTTGATCTTAAATGTTTTAAACCATGATTAAGAAAATGTAGTTCCAATAATCTATTTTTTAATATTTTTTTGAATTAGAGTTTTTGTGATACTTTGAAGGTAGCATCTTGAAAGCTTGAAATACACTACTTTTGAACTTTTCTATTGAATCTCTCTTTATGTGAGTTCAAAGAGTACATTACTTACACCCAAATGTTTGTTTTTATGATCTCCATTTTTGCTAAATATTTCATACTATTTCAAAAATTCGTGTAATTACTATGATTTTTACAAAGAAATTACTTAAGAAAATCATATAGATCTAATTTATTCATTTTAATCATAAAAAAATGAATTTCAATTTTGGATATATATTACTATATGAAAAAAAATTAAAATTTTGTAAGGTTGACCAAATACAAACATGTAATTTCCTTTACCCCCTAAATGTCCAAGGCCTTTTTTGAGCTTCTTAGAGTTTGTTCAAAATTAAACAAGAAGCCCGAGTTTTGATAATTATTATCAATTTAAAAAAAACTGAAACTATACTAACTATAACTGTAATTATATAAATTAGACGTGTTGTGAATCACATAAGAATAAAAATCACTTATGGATTAAAATATTATAATGCTTGATCACGAGGGTGTTAAAACTGCAGAAGCAATTAGAAGTCTTTTCATCCATTTTTTACATGTCAAATTTAAAATTGAAGTCATGAAAAAAAATCTGAGGCTAAAGAACATAACGTGCATAACAATAATTGAAATATATTTCTCAAAATCTCCTCTACAATTTTTGTAAATGAATTTTTCATGTGATTTCTCCCCCTCCCAAAGATTTTTTGTATTTGAGTCTCATTTCCAAGAGCCTCTAATACTAAAAAAAGAAAGTTTTACAATGAATACCCTTGATGTTTAAAATCACTATTCATCCTAAGTTTAATTGCTTTTATCCTTTATTTGATTTGATGACTGATCAAATATTGCAGTGTTTATAGGTTGTATTTGACGAGGAACGGTAAAGAACAAGGAAATTGACGGCCCTTCAAAATTAGATGGAAAATTTGAGCATGCTAAGTTTGACAAGTCATCCTCTTAGTCTTTTTCCTTGGTCCTTTCCCCTTTTAGCAAATGGGACAATTTATTGTTTTTTCCAGACGGATGTTTCCATTGGGTTTCTTGGGTTCACTGCAGTAAGTACAGTACTGTACTGTAGAAGTGTCGCAGAGATCGTGTTCATTGGATAGAGTGGCCGGCTACCTTGACCGGCTGTGTGTTGATTGATGGCCTAATTCAAAGCATCACGTGGGTTTGCTGGCCATTGTTTGGGTGGAGGGTCGGTGGGAAGGCGCACTCTTCAATCGTGTCGCTGGGGTTGCTTGTCATTTTTACCAACCCCGGCAGCATTACAGCATCTCCACTGAAAACCCGCAAAACAGCCCGCAAAACAGTATACGAAACCTTTTTTTTATTCATACAGGATCTGAATTGGATAATATCTTCATTGAAAATAATTTTTGAAAAGCTCGGGCAACCTTGAAAAAAAAACATTGTGTTGCTCTTTGCTCTGTCATATCTCACACATATGTTACTTTTTCGAATTTCATTTTTTTAAAGGTATTCATTGTTTACAAGCCTAAAATTGCTTCAAAGTACTTCAATCCAAAGCAAGGTTGAAATCTTCATCTATATTTATTCATTAACAAATTCAATTGTAAGATCGTTTAGTTAACTTGTTAGGGTATACCTTCTTAAAATTTCAGAGTATGAAACCTTACCAATTGAAAGATCTATTGAGATAAGATAACGATCCCAGTTAACTTAGGTTAAGTGAGACTTAGGATAAGGTAAAAGTAGATCTCACTACTAGTGATACCTCCTATATATATGTATGATCATGTAACCCTAATGATTAATTACTTTGAGAACTTCTTATTGCATTATATATTTTCTGTGTCTATGCTCTGCTTCCTTCGCAACACGTTATCAGTACGATTTGTCTCTCGTTTTGCTATTCTATTTTTCTATTTTCTTTTCTACTATTGTCTTTAGCTACGATAGCTATCGCGGATAAGAAGTCACCGCGGAAGAGTAGCTTCCGGGTACAACCACTTTTGTTTGATGCTCTTGAAGTAGATGGTAGCAATTACATGGAGTGGAGTACAGATGTGAAAGCGTACTTTTATTCGGAGGAGTTGGACGATGCAATCGACGATGAACCAGAGGAGGATTTTCCAATGTCATCCAAGTAGAAAGCTTTGCTTGTTCTTTGCCGCCACCTTCACACCTCTCTTCGATAGCAATACATCAAAGTTGACAACCCGGCGGAGCTATGGCGTCAACTTCACGCTCGGTTTTATCATGAGCGCACTATCTTTCTTCCCCAAGCTCGAAATGATTGGATTGCTCTTCGTGTTCTTGATTTCCCTGATTTCCTTTCCTTCAATGCTGAATTGCATCGTATTACTGCTCAACTTCATCTTTGTGGAGATAGGATTACAGATAGGGAGCTCATAGATAAAACCCTATCCACTTTTCCTCCTGCTTCTGCCTTCCTAGCTCAGCAATATAGGAATATGAAGTTTACGACACATTCCAAACTAATGTCTTATCTCTTGCTTGTTGAAAAACAACACCAGCTTCTACTTAAAAACGCAGAAGCAAAACCTGCTCGAGAGGCTCACACTTCTGAGATCTCGAGATAGTAGCCACGAGGAACAAGGAAACAATAACAACGGTTGCCAAATCGGCAACACCCTAGAGATAAGTCAAACTCTTATAGATCCTCCTTTGATAGAGTCTCTTGATACTCAGATCATTTTTCTAATCGTGATTATCGCTCTTTGTGGGCGCTTAATTACCCACCCTTGGTAATTAATCGGACACAACTAGGTTCTAGGGGTTAACTAAATTCTAACCTAAGGGGTGACTAAGCGTAGGTCCATTGTGCCTTCCAAGCAATGGATCTTCTTTACTAAGTTCCTAGTTTCCGCAGGTGATAATGGAGTTGCCCCCAATTGGCGAGGGAATAGTTCGGGCTAACCGTCCCCTAACGGCAACCTATGCGAACTACCACCGAATCTATCCTAATCTATGGGAATCTGAGGCTAAATGACCTTTTCTAAGACTGAGGAAGGATTACCTAAGTCCCTTCCATGGTTTCCTAAGTTGATTGGGTTTTTTCCTAATCTAAGTTATCTTCCTTCTAATCTAAGTTATCTTCCTTCTAATCTAAGTTATCTTCCTTCTAATCTAATTTATCTTTTACTAATTTATTTCCTAATTTAAATTATCTTTTCTCTAATTTATCGTTTTTTTTCCTAATTTAATTTATCTTTTTTCCTAATTTATCTTCTAATCTAATTTATCTTTTTTCCTAATTTAATTTATCTTTTTTCCTAATTTATCTTCTAGTCTAATTTGTCTTTTTTCCTAATTTATCTTCTAGTCTAATTTATCTTTTACTTCCTACCCTAAGTCTTTATTACCTAAGGCAATTTTCGATTTGCTAATTTAACCCTAACTCCTAATTGGATTATTTTGTCCTAATCTAGTGTTTACTTCTTGGTTGAATTCTGACCTTAACGGTTACTAATTCCTAGTCCTATCTTATCTTAGTCTAATTTGGTTGCTTTTATGGTCAACTTCTATGTATGAGATGGGTTTGGATACTTCTAGTCCTATCGATAAACTTCTATGTCTAAACTTAAGGTCCCCCCTAATTCCTATTTGCTAATCGAAATTAATCACTACCTAACAGAATTTAGCGCAAATTAAAAGAAAAAGCACCAGGGATTAGTTTACTGACTCACATGATCGTTGTTGGCATGCGCGGCATTCTCCTCCATACCTCCAGCCGTGTGCTCGTATTCCATAGTGGACACGTATTTTGGAGTGGTCAAATGCCTACGGCTTAGTTATGAAAAATATTACATTCTAATACCCTACGGCATTCTCTCTTCTCCTTATCTCCCCTTTCTTTTGCCTTGGTACTATTCCCACCAACCCCTTAATGGGGGTCTTACGCTATGACGCTAACTCCTTGCAAACTCAACCCCCCCTCTTACGTTGTCATCTTTGCGTCATTCTAATCCCCCTTCTAATGGCCGTGGGAAGCTTTGGAGATTTCCGTGTACTCTAATCGAAGCGATTATGGATTGTCTCTCTCCTTCTCACACCTATTTCAACCTCTTCTTCCTAATCTCCTACCATTCTTGTTTTGTCGTTTTGGTGGTGATGAGAGAGTGAGAGGTGCGTGTTTTGCAGGTGTGGCCGTGGAGATGTCGCCTCTATTCCTTCCTTCCCTTTTTCCCCGTTGACCTTAAGGGCCTTAGCTTCTTCCTAAGTCTCTCCTAATCCTACCTTTTAGTCCTCTCCTTCCCCCCTAATTATGGTTATGGATTGGGTTTTGTTTTGGGCTTTCCCTTTCCCTCTTTCTAATTTTTTCCCACTTCTCCCCCAAGCCCTGGACTCCCTGGACTCCTTGGACTTGACCCAGTGACCTCCCCCCTTGTCCCAGCGACCTCCTCCTTTGCCCGCAACGACCCCCCTTTTTGTCCGCAGCGACCCTCCCCTTGCCTGCAGCGACCCCCCTTTGTTCGCAGCGACCTCCCCAGTACCCGGACGACCCCTCAGTACCCGGACAACCCCTCAGTACCCGGACGACCCCCAGTACCCGGACGACCCCCGTACCCGGACGACCCTCGTACCTGGACGACCCCCAGTACCGACGCCCCCCTAGTACCGAACTCCCCCAGTCCCGACCCTGGGCTGGCTGGTGTTAAGGGGGTTGGATGGTGTTAAGGCTGGGCTGGCTAGTGTTAAGGCTGGGTTGACTGGTGTTTAAGGGTAGGCTGGTTTTGTTTCTTGGGGGTGGTCTCCCCCAGGACTAGATTTTTTTCCTAAAAAGGAACGGGTTTTTTGTTGTCAAAACAAAAGGAAAAGACCTCTCTACCTCTAACTCGGACCGGGGACCTGTCAACCACTAAAAAAAAGAAAATAAGCACACGTATCTTGGGGGCTAAACTTTGGGCTTTCCCAAGAAGGTCTTGGGAACTAAACTTTGGAACTAAAATACGTAAGAGTTCAAAGCTTCGCCGTAAGGTTGGTTTTGACACCAACTCTAAGACTTGCAATGTCCCTAGGTTCAAAGCTCCGCCGTCTGGGGCCTATTTTGACACACACTTTAAGATTGGGGTAAGTTGTAAGTTCAAAGCTTCGCCGCCTCACGGGCGGTGGGGTCCACACACAAACAACACGGGAAGGGTGACTATGGTCAGGATGTACACACGAGGCAACCGTACCCACAGGTAAGCATAAACAAGGCAATACTTACACACTAAAGGCCCCCCAAAGCGGCATCGCCAAGGTACGGTGGGGGGTAACTTTAGGATTAGTACAAGACGCACAAAAGCAAATGAAACCCGCTTGACTCGCAACAAGTACAAGGTAAGATGGAAGGACCTCAAAGGACCTTCAAAGAGCTTGAAATAGAACAACAAGGGGAGCCAAAAGTGCTCCGAAAACACCGTAGAGGTTTTTTGGCTTGAAACGCCAAAAATTCCAAGATCACTTGGACCCACGGACCCAAAACAAGTATTGGGGGTGTTTTGGGAGAGAGAAGGGCCCCCTTTTATAGGTTTCCAAGGGCCCACTCCCCCCTCGACGAGTAACCTCATCCATCCGGATTTTCATCCAAATTTGAGATTTTCACCTAATTTTGGGTTTTACGCTGGTCCTAACCTCTAACTTTTGGAGTTTAGCTCGGAATTCCAAATGGATTGCGCCAATGGCTTCAGAATGCCATTTTTAGCCTAAGAGACCCCCTCCCCTATTCCTATCACAAAAAACCCATCGGAAACTAGTGCCAACTGGGGCCAGTTAAAAGGGTAAAAACCTAACTTTTGGGGTTTACCTCTTTTGGCTTGGGTAACTAGCTAGGGTTGTTGGGGAGGATCTAGGAAGTAAGAAAAGGCTCCTTGATGTCTTCGTTCTAACTTCGTACGCTCCCGGGATGCTGGTCAACCCCGCAAAAATCCTGCCGTAATTATTAATTGGGGGGATGTTGCCAGTGTCGGCTACTTCCCGCTATTGGAACACCATGAAATTTGTCGGGGCGCGTTATTAATGTAAAAGATGCTAGTCTAATTTTTAGTGAGATTTTACCGCGGCCTGGGTATTTTCCATGAATTTCCCAACGTGGCCTTTGGCGGTTGACTGCTCGGAAAAAGATCCTTTGGAGATCAGAAAAAACCGAGACTTTTTGGGGAACCTCTCATGGAGTTCCCCAAGCCACGTACCAAGTCTTGGACTATTCTGGCACACAGTTGGTGGCGAGGTGAAAACTGACTTCAGTTGAATCACCGGCAGTTAGGGAATCTTTTACATGTAAGGGAATCTCGGCGAATGGATTTTGCCGTGGACACCCCGACATGTTCCAGATCCAAGAACACTATCCGGCGGCTGTAGATTCCTCCATGCAGCTGTTCGGGACAAGTAACACCTACAAGCTAACAATTTGGAATCCTAATGTTTCGTCGGTGGATTGGGGAACCTAGAACCTATCTTTGGAGATTTACGTAGGGACCTCCTGTGAGCCCTCAAGTTGGCACTTGGAACTCTGAACTTATTTTTCGCGATTTTTAGTTAATTTTTAAGTGAAAAATAGGAAAAAACATATAAAAATACAATTATTGTGGGTTTTGGTAGAAGTCCCTACCAAAGAGGTGTGTCATGGCCTTAAATGCGTGAAACACGTAAGACGTTACATTTTCACTAATTTTAGGTCTTATTAATATAAATAAGTAGTTAAGTCAAGTAGTTCCGAGCGATGTGAGAATTTGAGAGTTAACCAGTCCTAGTGTCTTGTTCATGTAATACAACAGCTATAAGTATACATGTAACAAACTGGTTAAAAGTTAGAGTCTAGTCCGAGTCAGTCCAAATCAAACTCGAAAGAGTTAGATTTATTGTTTGCAGGTAATTTTGAGAAATACAGTCATTCACAGACCAAGATGGAGGAAATGATGATTGGAAAATACAGAGAGGTGCTTTTCTAGGTCAAAGCATGCCAGGAGGTCAAATAGAAGCCCGATCATCCAAGATTCCCCCGGTATCAAGAATAATTCCCCCCCCCGGGTGGAAATTATTAAAGAATTGCTAAAAATAGCATTCTTATTGGAGATTTGGTTTTGCCCTTAGTTGATGGACATCTTGTAAAAGATTGCCCAAAAGTTTTGGGATTTTACAAAACTCCACGATGACTCCATGGGAAGTCAACCGCTTAAAACTGCATTCGTAAATTCCTAGAAATTACCAATGTTGCGGTAAAATCTCACTAAAAATTAGGATAGTGTTTTGTGTGCCAATAAAGAGCCCTGTCAAGTTTGAAGACATTCCGACATTCCCAACTACCAGAATTAGAACCGACAGCGAATTTTACAAGAATTTACAACTTGGTGGCGGGTTGACCGGCGAACCAGGAGCTAGCGGTGTCCAAACGGAGCGTTTCAAGGGTCAATTCTTACTCCCACGAATATTCTAAACCAACCAGGACCGACAGTTTCATCAAAAGACGCAAACTCCAAAAGTTAGCTTTTTAACTTTTGTTCTGAGTTACCGTGATTCAAATTTGCGCTTTAAAACGGCTGGAGAGGTAGGGGTAAGGGGTCCTTTAGGCTAATTGGGGTCTTCTGAACGCGATGGCGCAATTTGTTTTCAGTTTCGAGTTGTCCCTCAAAAGATAGAGAGGGTCAGCCCTTAGTTTGACTTTTAAAAGGTAATTTTTGATTAATCTGGGTTGATTTTGCAAATATCTCTTGTAAAATCGAAGATTGGATTTGCCCAAGATACTTGTCTTGCGTAAGAAGCCATCTTTTGGACTAAAGAAAGCCAATTTAGAACTAACCCTAGATTAAAACACAAAATATCTCGGTTAAATTAGGTAGGTTTTCAAAATATCTTTGGGAAAATCAAATATTTGATTTGGGAAAAGATTCTAAGGCCATTTAGGGCCTAGAAGGAACTCGCTTGAGAACCTTCCTTCCCATTAAACAAAGATTATTTTGAAAATACGTTTAGGTAGTTTAGCAAAATATCTAGATTGAGAGTAAAAGATATTTTACGAACAACTTACCGGGGAGGGGCCGGGAGCGAGTATATAAGGCCCTTCCTCGAGGTTGTTCGTGGCCCTCATTCTTTGTTTCATTCTTGTTGTTGCTCTTGTCGTGCTACCAACACTTGTCGGAGCACTTTTTAAAGCCAAATTTTGGCTATTTTCTTCTATTTTCTTGTTTTCTCTTGTACTTTGAAGGTCCGGAGGGCCCCTTCAAAGCTTTGTTTTCTTTTCTTGTTGAATTTGGAGGCTTCAAGCCCCAAAACTTTGCTTTTCAAAGAGTTTAGGTGGAGAAAATCCCCTAACTCTAGTATTGTTTGTGTTAACTAACTTATTTCTTGAATTTGGAGGCTTCAAGCCCCAAAACTTTGACATTTTGGAAGTTGTGGGAGTAGTTCCTGAACTCTACTTTGATATTGTTGTTCTTTTGATACTAACCAACCATTTGTGTGAATTGAGAATAGTCTGTGAACTTAAAACTTTAAAGCGGTAAAGCTAGACTTTGCCAAAAGTTTTTGAGCATCACCACGTGCCAAAACTCGTTGTATAACGGGTGTTTGGTTTGAATAGTTGCTAATGTTCGGTTAAACACTGTCATGTGTACCTCCTTTAAGAACTAAGTTTTCAAAATACTAGTTTGGGTCCTTGGATACTGGTAATTCCTGGGGTTGCTCCCGCACTGTGGAGCTTTGACCTAGAAACCTGGAAACGGGTACTTGAAACTTTGATTTGACTGTTAATTCCTGGGGTTGCTCCCGCACGGCGGAGCTTTGACCTTGAAACCTTGAAACGGGTACTTGAAACTTTGATTTGACTGTTAATTCCTGGGGTTGCTCCCGCACGGCGGAGCTTTGACCTTGAAACCTTGAAACGGGTACTTGAAACTTTGATTTGACCGTTAATTCCTGGGGTTGCTCCCGCACGGCGGAGCTTTGACTTTTAGGATTAAAATTCACCTTGTGCAAAAAATACTAATTTGTCATGCATGGCGGAGCTTTGACTTTCAAAAGTTAAAATTGCCATTAGGAAACTTCGAATCATCTCGTACGGTGAAGCTTTGACTTTGAAAATAAGAATTTGTGGAAAAAGATTCTTTTTACAATGTATTTAAAGTCCAAAGTTCCGTTGTTTTAATCCTCTTATAATCCTGGACAAGCGGAGAAGGTATTGTGTTCCCACGTTGGTCACCATTGCTTTGATTACGTTAGAAGGTTTAGATTTCCATTTTCATAAAAAAACTCCTTTGCTTTGTTTTCTTCTTTTTCGTTACCTCCATCAAAAATTAATTCCTTTTGTTTAATTTAGAAGTAGTTACAGGACGTCATTCAGGAATCCAGTATTAATCCAACCATTCAGTCATTCTTTAGTCCAGCCCGAAGGCAATACAGAACCAAAGAAATCAGAACTAGCTGAACTAAGCAAAGGACCAGTACTGACTTAACCAGGAAGGGAGCGGGGTGTTCCCACCAACCCGGCGAAGACACGTATCAGCGGGAGGAGAGGCGACAGCCAGCCAACGGCGTCGGCAGGAGGACGGACGGAGTGGTCAGTTGGTGGAGGACGGACGAAGCAACCAACGAGGGGAACGACGGAGCGCAGGTCTCCTCCAATCTGACGGTGACACGTGGCACTGCAGGAGGTAGGGAGCCAGCCGTGAGGGGTCAGTCTGTCCAGAGTCGGAGGTCCAAAAAAACAAGCAGTCTGTCCAGCGTCGGAGGTCCAAAGAACAAGCAGTCTGTCCAGTGATCGGAGGTCCAAAAAACAAGCAGTCTGTCCAGTGATCGGAGGTCCAAAAACAAGCAGTCTGGATGGCATGACATTGAACCTTCTGATTTATTACTAACCATCTGAAATTTGCAATTCATAAGGTAGAGAGCTAAAAGTTTAAGAGAATTCTCAACTCATTATTCTAACAACCAAAGTCTAAGGTGAAGGAACCACACACACATGCTTAAAGTCTAATCAACAATTCTTCAAATTCCCATTCTCTCAAACATCTCACCACTTGGATTCCAAACCATAAAATGAAGAGAGGAGGTTGAGAAGAAGGAGAAGAATAAGAAGGAAAAAATTCGACACGTGAAGGAATTAGAAGACTAAAAAACTATTAAGGTAAGAATCTAACTATTCATCAACTAATTATCTTGGTATTGTTTATTTGGTTTATTCTTTCTACTATTCATTGATAGATTTGTTTTGATTACTTTTGATTATTTTATTAGAATACTATTCATTCATTTGGTTTTAGTTATTAATTAGGATTCCAAAACCAAATTAGTTGTTTGTTTGTAGTTTGGGGGATTTGTTTTATTAGGCCTAATAAGCCAAAACAATAAAAACAAACAACAACTAATATCTTGGAATATTTAACAAAATAACTATTAAACAATTGGCAATCGAATAAAACTACTATTCATTGAAAACTTAGGAAATATGAATTAAATTTGTCATTTAACTTAAATTCCTAAAATCAAAGGATTAGTTTTAAATTGCCAAAACTAACAAATTTGGACTTTTTAGATAGGTTTTAAAAACAAGAATACTAAGATTTCTTCCAAATTCATGAAAGACAATGGAGAATTTCGAGGAGACGATTATGATGGTGTTTTGCGATGATGGGACGATCGACATTCTCGACACCAAGGTATGATTTCAAATTTTATCTTTTGTCTTTTCTTTTGCTTTCATTCTTTAAAAATTTAGATTAGAAAATTAAAACTAACAAAATTAACCATTACGAATCCAATAGATAGTAGAATTTAAATTGTTAGAAAACCTTTGAAAATTTAACTAAAATCGTAAAGAAATAATTAGAATAACTTTGAATTCATTTGGAAAACGAAATAGTAATCTCATCCAAAAGAATCTCAAAAGGAATCTAATTTAATTTAGAAACTTAAGGAATATTAGAATAATTAGGGGAAGTCAAAGCCTAATTTATCTACTTATTCTCTTAAAAATTATTAAAGGAACAAATTCCATCCAACCAAGGGGAATTTTCATCCATTTAAAAGTTTTTACCTAAAAGTCCTAAATTCTTACTTTTTATCTTAATAAGAAGTTAATTAATCATTTTACTCATAAAAACCATAAAACCCTAAAAATTCACTAAAATTAGAATAATAACTTAGAATTAGGATTAATTAAAGAACAATTAGGAATATTCTCAAGGCCCAACTAGGGAATCTTTTGAAACCATAATCTTTTAGAGAATCTTTTGAAGATTCCAAATCCACCTTTTACTTTTAAAATTACTTTAATTTGAAAGATAAAAGTGTGGATGAAGATTTGACCTAGTTTTGGATGAAAAATCCTAAAATAGGTTAAAATTAGGTTTTCTCTAAAAATTCCATTAGATAACTTAATTAACCTTTCAACCCTGAAATTTAGATTTATTTCACATTAATTTGCTATTTGTAGTTGACGGATGAAGTTTTTTAGGATAGAATTAGGTACGAATTTCATCCACACATAACTTTCATTAGGAACATCAGAATCCAACTTGCTTTACCATTTTGGAAAGGGCAAATTGTATTCTTTGAATTAGTTTAGGTAGAATTTTATTTTAGTTAGAAGTTTAAATCACAATTAACTAACCCTTAACAACCTTTATTTCTTAACTATTAGAGTGTTTTGAGGTACTTAAAGTAGGTAAAAATCAACATAACAAAGTGTCCATTGCTTGGAAGGCCAAAGAACACTACGTTTACATTTCACCCTTACAATTTGCTAACTTATGCCGCTAGAACCTGTGTGCAACTTTCTGACTTAAAGGTGGAGTTAGAAACACTCACACCTTCGTAACCCTCCTAAGACTAATTTAGCCTATCATGGTCACATGCACTAAGTTTGGGCTATTTTGGGTAAGTTCTTAATAGCCCTATTGTTTTCTACTAATTACGGGTTCTAACCTATATACAAGTGGGTTCTATGGGTAATCTATGGATAAAAGGCTATTTATGACCAAATGCTATACTGGTACGTGACATACCTATTTTGGTTCTACTCTTTTTTTTGAGCTTTTTGTAGTACTTTATGCCTTAATTTGTAATAAACTAAAAAAAAGAAAACAATGAGTCCCAAATGACGAATTTGGGGCTCACACTCTTCTCAATTGAACGATAGATCTTCTGATAGAACCTTTGATAAGAAGTCATCCTTTTCACGTGACGATCGTACTTGTCACAAGTGTGGCCGTAAAGGGGATATCGCTCGATACTACCGCACTCCTGAGTACTACGTTAGTATGTACAAAGAGTTAGAGAAATTTAGAAATGAAAAGAGGGAGGCTCATTCGCTCGACGCTCCTTCCTCTTCCAATGTAAATATCAAAAATTACATGGTGCATATCTCCAAAGAGTTAGCTCCTATAGATGTAGCTTTTATAGATAGTGCCACGATGTATACAATTCTTAGAGATCCGAAATATTTCACGTTTGCTAGCCGTGATAGAACCTGGTAGACTTGTGATATCGTCACAATTGCTGGAAGTCGGAACTTTCGGTTCCGAGAGGGCCAGGCAACTATAGTATTGCCTGGGGGGACCCCCTTCTTGTGTGAAAAAACCAATGTATGCTCCTAATGCCCCCCGGAGCCTGATCAGCTACCATGATTTACAGACTAATAGGATGGATGTCTCCACTGCATTGGATGACCATAAAGAAGTATTGGAACTCAGGCAAGGTCAACAACTCCTTGCCACCACTAACGCAAGAGTTACTGGCCTATACGAGTTATTGATAAGCACTCCTAAGGAGTTAGCTTTCCATTTCTCTACTTTGGTAGGAGATGATGAAGAGTACCGGGAACTTAGGCAAGGCCGACAGTCCCTTGCCATTGCGAAAGCAAGAGTCGATGGACTAGTATGTGAGAGCAACTCTGCTTTGATACCCCCCTCTATAGCTAAGACTGGATTGTGGCATAGTCGATTGGGCCATCCAGGCACCACTATGTTGAGGAGGATGTTACCTTTGTTGGAAGGATACAATTTGTGCACCAGTGATGCTGACAAGGTTGGGAGCTGCGCGGCATGTTCACAAGGAAAGTTTATTAAGCACCCTTCACATTGGAAGCTACCAACGGAACTCCCTCCTATGTTACAACGTCTACAAGGTGATGTATGTGGACCAATTACTCCATCTTCTGGACCATTTCGACATTTTCTTGTGCTTGTTGATGCTTCAAGCAAACACTCGGAGGTGTCCCTGCTTAGCACCCGAAACATGGTGTTTTCAAAGCTTTTGGCTACAATTATTAAGTTTCAGACTCATCATCTGGACTATCATGTGAAGAGTTTGAGGATGGACAATGCCCAAGAATTTTGCTCTCATGCCTTTGAGGATTATTGTACTACTAATGGGATTTCACTTACATACTCTGTACCATATGAACATTCACAAAATGGATTGGCGGAGGCATATATCAAGAAGATTCAACTCATCACTCGGCCTTTATTGATCCATGCCAAGTTGCCTCATACAATGTGGGGACATGCAGTTCTACATGCAGCTACATTACTTAGGTTTTGTCCTACCTTGCTCAATACTCAGTCTTCTTTCGAGTTAATATCCGGACGCGTCTCCAATGTTTTCCATTTTCGTGTATTTGGTTGTAGAGTATGGATTCCAATTTTTGAACCTTATAGAAAAACGATAGGTAGTCACCGTTAGAAAGGGATCTATGTTGGTTTTGATTCCCCTAGCATCATTCGGTATGTTTCACCTTCATCAAGCACTCTACTACGTGCTAGATTTTCCAATTGTCATTTTGAAGAGTATAGTTTCCCTTCTCTACCCAATGTCAAGTCCCCTGCTTTAGATTTTTGGGCATCCGAAACCATCATTCAAAACCCTGACCCCCGCACAACCTTAGCTGAGTCTGAGGTCAAGAAACTTATTCATTTACAGTCCCTTGTAGACAAGCTACCAGATGGCTTTAGTGATGGTCCCCGAATTACTCGAAATCCTCTCCCTGGCACAAGACTTATCCCCATTAGTGTCATTCCTTCTAAGCGTATGATTGACCCTACTACTTCTATATCTAAGAAACCTTGCTTTCATCATGTCACCTTACATAGTGATGCACTTTTCTCACCTGATGATAATTCATAATTTTCTTCTTTCCTTGAAGATGGTTCATCCGTGACCGCCTTCATTACTCGGATACTTAGTGATGATCCTGATCCACTCACGTTAGATGAAGCAAAATCTAGCCCTGCCTGGCCAAAATGGCAAGTTGCACTTGCTGCCGAATATTCTTCTCTTAGAAAACATGAAGTCTTTGGTCCTTTGTTGACCAACCTTCCTACTAAACCCATAGGATACAAGTTGATTTTTACTCGGAAACATAATACCCAAGGACAAATAGTCCGATTCAAGGTGCGATTAGTGGCTCAAGGATTCAATCAACGTCCTAGCATTGATTTTATCTTTACTTATTCCCTTGTTATGGATGCCACTACCTTTAGATATCTATTTGGCCTAGCTGTACAACATTCTTTGGAAACCATGCTTCTAAATGTTGTGACAGCCTACCTTTATGGAAATTTAAATGCCACAATTTATATAAGGCCTCTTCTTGATTTCTTGCCTATGCCCCCTTCGGCTGATTCTTCAGGCAAGTATTATGGCCTCAAGCTACAACGAGATCTTTATGGATTAAAACAAGTAGGTCGCATGTGGTATAAACATTTGAGAGATTTTTTGCTATACCACAAGTTCTGGCACGACCCTACCCTTCCGTGTATATTCACTTTGAAGGATGCTCACGGGTTTGTGATAATTGCCATTTATGTTGATGATCTCAACCTTATAGGTACACCCTCAACTTGCCGCCAAACGATAACATTACTAACAACTCATTTTGAAATGAAACTACTTGGCCGCACTTCTTTTTGTCTTGGTTTAGAGATTACACATCTGCCCAATGGAAGTATATTTCTTCACTAAACTGCGTATACTCAACAGTTGCTCAAGAATTTCAAGATGGACCAAGCAAATCCTTTATCTGCTCCCATGATCGGTCGAAGCAAGACAAATGATGACCCATACCGACCTTGCGAGGAGGAGGAAGAGGCATATGATAGCAAACGGTACCTCACAGCGGTCGGAGCTTTGTTATATTTATCTACATATACTTGGCCAGATATATCATTTGCAACAAGCATGTTAGCTCGGCATAGTCAGAAGCCCACGATGCGACATTGGAATGGAGTCAAGCATCTGTTTAGATATCTTCGCGGAACAGAAGACTTAGGTCTTCATTATACAAAGACTGGACCATCAAATTTAGTTGGATATGCAGATGTTGGTTTCAAGTCGGATGAAAACACAGGCAAGTCCCAGACAGGTTATATCTTCCTACGTAACAACGCACCCATATTATGGAAGTCTGTGAAGCAGACAGTGATTGCAACATCAACCAACCATGCGGAATTAATTGCATTCCATGAAGCGACAAGAGAAGTAGTTTGGTTGCGAACAATTGACAAGATCATTTCAAATCAATGTGAACTTAGCCACAGTACACAACCGACAATGATTTTTGAAGATAATGCAGCATGCGTGGCGCAAGTTACAGGTGGATTCATCAAGGCTGATCGAACGAAGCACATCAGTCCACAAATCTTTGGATTTACCCAAGACCTTATTGAATCAGGAGAAATTGAAGTGAAGAAAGTTCAATCCTCCAACAACATTGCTGACATACTTACAAAGGCACTCCCTGCTTACACTCACAGACGATTGGTTCAAGAAGCTGGCATGAGATCTCTTTAAGATCTAGTTACACATTAGGTTACGCTCTTTTTCTTTCTGTGAATTTTCCTTATAAAGGTTTTTGTCACAGTTAAGTTTTTTAATGAGGTAACCCGGGATCGAGGAGGAGTGTTGAGATAAGATAACGATCCCAGTTAACTTAGGTTAAGTGAGACTTAGGATAAGGTAAAAGTAGATCTCACTACTAGTGACACTACTAGTGATACCTCCTATATATATGTATGATGATGTAACCCTAATGATTAATTACTTTGAGAACTTCTTATTGCATTATATATTTTCTGTGTCTATGCTCTGCTTCCTTCGCAACAAGATCAAATCTCTTGAATTTTAAAAGGAAAATATTTTCAACTCTTTCCAAAAGGTTAGATTTCATTTTTTCAAAAATTTTACATA
This sequence comes from Rhytidiadelphus loreus, assembly GCA_947034895.1. NCBI lineage: Eukaryota > Viridiplantae > Streptophyta > Bryopsida > Hypnales > Hylocomiaceae > Rhytidiadelphus > Rhytidiadelphus loreus. The sequence continues at coordinate 34,553,160 of OX344761.1, forward strand.
AAAATGTGTAGATCTTACAACTTGTTACTCTCCATAATATATTGAAGAAATAAGTTGGAAATACATATTAAAAATTTCAAACAAAAAATATTTCATATTCATGCTCGAAAAAAATAGTAAATAGAAGAACAAGAGTATAATTTAAAATACAAAATTGTTAAGAATTTAGTTGTGAAATTGAAAAAATCCAATACCAATGGTTGTAATGTTGTAATAAACAATCTACGCCTAATGTTTATATATTCTTTTCAAAAATATTGAAAACTAAGTTAAATAAAGGGCTTCAAAGATTATTTTAGAGTAGAGATTCCATGACTACCCGCAAACTAGAACTCCTCGTAACTTTCATCTCATTAATCAAAATGGAATGATTAAAAGCTTTCCACGTATATATAAATCTAGGAATTCAATTTCAAAATTCAATTTCTTAAAAATTTGATTTTTTTAGCTACCTAAGTTGCCCATCAAGCAATGAAAATTACATATCATGCAATAACTTTTTAACCATGTAGTCAAAAGTTATGAAAATTGTTGCGCCTCAAAGCTACTCCTCAAACACATGTTATGTGAAACTTTCAAAGGAATAAACGTAAAAATTCCAATTGTAATGAGCTGACCAAAATTGCTATGCTACCAAAAAATGGTGTTTGGACCATTTAGATTTTGAAGACTTTGCTTGCAAATACTTTATTAGTCAATTGTAGGTATCGATAGGTCTAGCTTCAAAAATGGGTTCAAAAAGTAACATTTTTAGTTCAAAAGATGACCTTATAAAAACAACTTCAACAAATAGAATAAAACCTCCCTGAAACTCTATAATGAAAACTTAACATTTTGAACTTTGAGGAAAAAATCTTATGAAAATTATAGATATTCAATCTACAATCAATTTTAGAAGGAATTTTCAATTTTTGGCTTGAAATTTTATTGGTTAATTTGTATACTAGTTGAAAATCATCAAAAATCATTTCTTTGTTTTCTTTTTATGATACATCTTCACAATTTTAGAAATAAAAAATATCTCTAGTCCTTAACCCCTAAAGGATCAAATTGCATTTTTTTTTGGCAACATAGTAATCTTGGATAGCTCACTACGAATTAAATTTTTGTTTTTTTCTTTGCATTTTTCTCACAACATTTGCCCAAGGAGTAACTTTAGAGCCCAAAATGTTTCATAACCATTGATTACATGGTTAAAAAATTATTGTATGATATGTAATTTCTTTGAACTACAGGTAGTTTAGATAACTCAAAAAAATTCTTAAATTTTTTCTTTTCTAAGAAATAAAAATTTGAAATTAGTTTTCTAGATTTATATATACATGGAAAGCTTTGAATCATTTCATTTTGATCAATGAGATGAAAGTCATGAGAAGTTTTAGTTTGTGGGTAGTTATGGATTGTCTACTCTAAAATAGACTTTGGAGTCCTTTATTTTATGCAATTTTGAATATTTTGGAATAAAATAAAATTATAGGGTGTAGATTGTTTATTACGACATTCCAACCATTGGGATTGGACTTTTTCAATTCTATAATTAAACTCTTAACAATTTTGTATTTTGAATTGTTCCCTACTTCTTTCTACTTACCATTTTTTTCCTATATGTTGAATGAATCCAAATGATTTGAAAATTTTCAAGCATGTAGCCAACTTGCCTTGAAGAATGAATCCAAAGAAGCACCACCATTTTGGACATTTTTTCATTCAGATGTGAGCTTGTGAAGTGCAACTGCCTAATTTTTTGCAAGGCCCTCCAAAGCACTTTTATCACTTCAAATGCTAATATCTTGCGATCTACACAATGAAAATTTAAAAAAAGAAATTCTACATCTTTTCAAAACAATGTACTACAAGATCCTACTATTACAAGTATCCACAAATGTGTTTTTTTTTTCAAAAATTTGGTACTTGTTCCCAAAACGGCAGTTTTGGAGCGTTTTTGGTGAAAACACAATCATGGTCCTTCAGGGTTTAATTAATTTAGTGCAGAGTGAACAATCTCTGTACTAATATAATTTTTTGGTTGGACTTTAGTTGACAATTTGTGTTCACATTGAGATTTAGTGTTGATAACATTATCAACATTGTTGACATTTTGGATTAGGATTCATAATTACTCTTGCAAATTTCACAAATAATGTAGTGGTTAACTTATCTCTACTAGTCCATAGGCTAGATGCTTCATTGGGATTGTCACCCGTTCTTCTCCCCCTTCTTAATCTTCAAAGGACGAAGACATGACACTCCCTCTCTGGCTTGTGGCAAGCCCATTCTCTAAAGATTGAGAATTTTTTTCTGCTTTAGACTAAAGGTTAAGAATGGATGTGAAGATTGAGAAGTTGTGGAGAAGATTAACAAGCTGTCCAATCTCACTCTTCACACAGTGAAAGGGGTCATGTCACACCTTCATCATGGAAAAAGGGCTCCTATTGACTCTTTTTCTTTTTAAAAGCCAAAGGCAAGTGGAAACAATCAATTAGGCTTACATGGCCATTTAGCTTGGGAGGTAGGCTTAATTCTTAAGGGACAAGACAGTCACCGTAGAAATCATCTGTTTGGGTACCATGTGAATTGTTGACTTAAAAAAAATGAAAAAACACTCATTGGAACCTAGATGACCTTTCCTTTTCACACAAAATTTGGAGAATGAATAGTTTACACTTTTATCCTACATGTAGAGATTTCATCGTCATTCATCGGCCAGAATACGTCCTCCGTGTCATCTGTGGGTTAAAGAGAGGTGTCACTCAAGTTGACATTGGTTGTTCCTTTTTTCACTCCATACCTTCTCAGTTTTCATAGAAGTTTCATTTTTGGAAGAAGGTGTGACAAATGGAGAACGACACGGTGGAGGTGCAGGGGCTCACTACAGTGCATCACACTAAGTCTGCGCCTGCCGTGTGTTGTGTCTGCCCCCTCTGTGATTCCAGTGTGATCAATAACTCCCTGACCATCCCCATCTTGACGGAACCTCCAATTTGCACAATTCCAAGTTAAGTGTACCGCGGTGCCGTGCCGCGCCACGCAGCGCGGTTATGATTCCCAAATGTATGAGTGCATGATTACGGCAAAAGGCTCTGTGGCAAGCAAGATACCAATGGAGGCCTGCACCTCAAAAAAAAAGCCTGTGTGAACAACCGGGTTTGCAATTATGCGAGTTTCTTTCCAAGTCCCCGTATTAATTGTCACTCCACCAGTGTGTCATACAGTAGGTGCCACGCTTGGAGAGGAGAATAATTTGCTCCCACAACATGGCTGTCCAGAACTCTTGACACGAGCGAGTGAGGAGTGAGGTTGGACCGACTGGTACAATCAGTCATGTTTCTACATGTTGGAACAGACCAATTATGAGCTTCGCTTGTTTCATACATTTCTGTTTGTTAAGTTATGTGGCATTGAAAATTCTAAAACTTCGCACAGGCTTAAAGGTAACTTATTTCATTCACATGTGCTTCAGTGGCAAGCATGAAAAGATCCCAAAGAATTTCACAGTGGAATGATATCTCTGTTCAATCAGATCCTGAGTGTGGGGATGGTAAGGTACATTGGTGCCACTGCCCGGTCAAGGACTTTGGGGGGCATTGACCCGGATAAGGTATTGAAAAAAGGTTTTCAATGCACACAAATCGTGCATATTGGGGGTGAGGTGATGATGGATGCCTTTCATGAATGTAGTTTGTCTTAGGGTAGGTTCGCACCTGGCGTTAAGGGGCGAGTCTTTGGGGGCGTGGTTAGAAAGGGAAAAAAAAAAGGTAACAGGCACATCTTCGATGCCATGCCCATTAGTACCACTGAGATTAGTTCCCTGGCTTGGAGGGACGTCATCCTGGCTGGTATGGCCCATAGAAACCACATTCTTTCCTACTATTCCAGTTGTAGTGAGGATCATGAGTTCATTATCAGCCAGGAGTTTAGTGACACTTGGTGTCACAATGAGTTTTTTTTGTTCTAGTACTCTTCACAAACCAGAGTGGCGTCTCTCCCTTAGCCTGCCACCTAGGTTATGCAGGCCCATTGAGCCTGATTGATTGTTTTTTCCCTTTGGTTTTTTTTCTCTTAATGGTCAGCGTTCTTTCTAAAATAAAAAAAGAAGGAAAAAAAGGTGTGTTCGTACTTCTGCTCTTTAGCAAATGCCAATCCTAGTTGGACGGTAAGCTTGCAAGGGGAAAAAACAGTACACTAAAAAGGATATTTAGTGTTGGCAACACTATTTGCGAACCATGACACTAAATATCATTTACCCTACTAAAGTAAGTAACACTAAATGTAATTTCTAACACTAAAAGTACTCTATGGCAAATCTGAAATCTGAAATCTGTACTCTATGACAAATCTAAAATCTATACTCTATGACAAATCTGAAATCTGAAATCTGAAATCTGAAATCTGGTAAATCTAAATCTACGCATTGAAGTTTAGCACTACACTTATTGTCCTAAAATTGACATTTAGTGTAGGGTCAAATAGGGTGGTAATTACACTAAATGTAATCCAACACTAAATATCCTTTTTAGTGTAGTTAAGTCAGTAATTGAGGACATTGTTCACACAGTTCCGTAGTTCATGCAGTTCCGTGAATTCCACCCAATGCTACATAGCACCTCAATCAACAAGAAACGTAGATTTCAGATTGTTAAAAGTACAGTTAGTTAATGGGAATATAGATGGACATTTAATTAAAAACAATGGCATTCAGCTGGGAGGTATCACAATTGAAATTCATTAACCAATCATAATTTATGCTTAGAATTGCAAAGACAAACTTTTAACCCCTACAGGACCAAGGCCTTTTTTCTGCTAGAAAACACTAAAAATTTGCCATACCTATAGCAAGGAGTAAAAAAAATTGAAAAATTGTTTTTTTTTCATGTCTAGCCGTAGGATCTTACACCTAACTAGTATGAGAGTGTGTGGAAAAAATTTCAGAATTTTTGACCGCTCAGATTGCAAGATATCTGCGTTTAAAGTGGAAAAAACAAGTTTTTCAGCACATTGCAGGACTAGATTTTTTGACTTTGAACATTTTTAACTTCAAATTTTTGCACTACAAAGTTTTGAGCTTTAAATCTTTATAGTGGAGAATTGAGTTGAGAGTCTAGGTAAAAAAAAAATTATAAAAAAAAATTAAATTATCATTCTTAAGAAAATTGTTAAGTAGAAGTAGGTATGAAATAGAAGGAAAATCTAAAATATTCATATATTTTAGATGGAATTAAAATGCACTAATCCCAATGGTGAGATTGTTCTAGCAAGTAAATCAGACCATGCACAAAAAAAAAATTTGAAAAATTTGAAAAATTACATTTTGAAATGAATCCTACAAGTTATTTTTTTCAAGAAGATGCTCTAACTGCCCCCAAAACAAGAATGTCCATAACTTTCTCATAACATATTCAAATGAAATGAATAAAAGCTTTCCGGATAGACAAAAATATAATCTATGAGAAAAAAATAATATAAAAAATAAAATTCAAATTTTTGTCCATTTTTTTCTGGCTGCCCAAGCTGCCCGCCGTCCCCTCGTTTGAGCTTATTTGGTCATAACTACTGTTCCCGGGCATCGATTTTGAAAAAAATTATATTTCCACGAAGCTCATCAACTTTTCTACCTCCAAAAAAAATTTCAAAAAACCAGGAGAAAATTTCACCCTGTAGGTACCTGCCCGAAAACGCATTTGTCCCCCGAAGGGACGATGGTCCTTTAGGGGTTAATATACATATGGGGTGGTAGGAAGCAAAACAACCCACGTGGTATATGTAAATGAGAATTTGTAGGAGCTCAATTGCTCATAGTTAAGTCAAAAACAATAATTACATTTGGTGTAGAATTTCAAACTTCATTTAGGCATAGTAAAATAACTTTAAAAAAAAATTGAACTAAGAGAACTTAGTAAATCAAGCTAACTTTCACCCCCAAAAATCCGTTTGTATCAAAGTTATGAACAAATTTATGAGTGGAGTGTTTGAAAATGTCAAAGAAAATGTCGTGTCCAACCACTTTGTGAAATTTGTTAATAACTTTTGATTGGAGACTCAAAATTACAAACAAATTTTTGGAAATGAAATTTAGCTTGATTTTCCAACTTTACTAGTTCAATTTCTTTTGAAGTTATTTTATAATGCCTAAATGAAGTCTGAAATTCTACTCAAAAGACAATTTTTGCTTTTTGACAATGAACACTCAAGCTCTCATCTTCAAATTATTCCGTACACTTTGAAGGTTTATGATGAAAAATGGATTTCATTATAAAAATGACGTCCCTACCCTTCACACTCACAATTGTCAATGAAGTATTCACTTTACATTGCCAAAAAAATTAGTTATTTGAGGCAAATGGACGAATGCCATTGGTATTGACGCATATTCTTTTTTGGATGGGGATTGTGGAGAGGAAAATGTTGCCTCTATGAATTTTAAGTTATGCCCCAAGTCCGAACGACTGATGACTTAAAATGATCCAATTCTACCAAACCAATGCCAACCCATCTGAAAACAAATGTTTATATAAAACTTGCACCTTTTAATGTTTGTTAGAGGTATTATTTTTCTATGACCATTGTTACCAAACACCATGTGTGAGCGTACCTTTAGCTATTTGGTCAATTGCTAATTGGAGGTCATAGTGATAAACATCATGGTGTAATTGGTGTAACTTACTTGTTAACCCCTGAAGGATTGAATGACCGTTGAGTGTGCATAGGTGATCTTGGGTAGGTGCGTATGAAGACATTTTTTTAATGGATGTTCTTCAAATTTTGACACAAGGTGTGAACATGTACTGCTTAGTAGGAATATAATTTTTTTCCCAATCGGATGCCGAGATCAAAAGTTATGTTGCCTTGAACTTTTCTAGTAGCTTGGGTAGCTTTAGATAGCATGTGCAAAACTCCTCTACTTTTGAAATTTGACTATTAGGTAATTTACGTGATACAAGATGCAAATGTAAAAAAACCAAAAAAAAACCCATGTGCAGTGTAAAAATCTCATTCTAGAAGGACTTAAAGTGTGTTGGCTCTATCGGGCATGGTTGAAAAAAAACTTTTTCTTCTAACTTCAAATATTATAGTCTTTCAATTCATGCAGTCAAAGTTTTTGAAATCTTTTCCACACATTCCCAAAGTACTCTATTACAAATTTGTATGATTGAATTTTGAAGGGAAAAAAAATTCTTCATTTTTTTCTCACTGCCCTAAAATGTGGTAGTTTTTCACAATTTATGCCCCAAATGTGCCTGGGTCTTTTAGGGGTAATCTCACTATAGGAGAAGCTTAATAGGAAAAGTTCAAAAGTGGTGTATTTAAATCTTTTGTGATGCTACCTCTAATCCCTAAAGGTTAGAGGGTATTTTGGAAGAAGGAAAGTCCCCAACTTCCAATTTTTGATGTTTTGTCCAAAATATAAAATAAAAACCTTTTTTTGGAGTTCTAACCATACAAAAAGTGTATTAAACAAATAAAGAAATGTGTGGAAAATTATAATGTTTAAAGTGAGAAAAAAAAATTGTTTTTATTCTTGCAAAATAGGGTTAGTAGACTTCAAGCCTTCTTGGAGTAAAATTATTGCTCTATACAAAAAAGAGGATTTTGACCATTTATAAGTTATGCTATTAGGTTCACTCATGAAAAAATTCAGAAGCAAATATAGATTCTAGTTGACTCTAAATCACTTTGCAATGCAAGAAGGTTATGTGAATATGACAATACACTAGTCATTTTTTTGATGATTTCTTGTGCAATGAGGAATTTTTTATTTGAAATTCAAATGGTGATTGGTGAAAAATTAGAGACAAACATTGGAATATGTGGGAAAAATTTCAAGAACTTTGACTTCACAAATTGCAAGGTCATAGGGCTTGAAGTTAGAAGAAAATGTTTTTTTTTTCCTCAAAACCACCTTGAAATAGCTAACAAAGTTTGACTCGTTTTAGAATGTAATTTGAGAACTAAAATTTGTTTTGGGGGGACAATTTTATGCCATGATTTATGAATTACAAAGTTGATGAGCATTTTTGCAAAAGATGCCTAGATTGCGTAGGTTGACAAAAAGTTTAACTTTTGATTCAGGCTTTTGATTGGAAAAAAAATTAAAAATTCATTGAGAGGATACACATGCACATCATGTGTCAAAATTTCTTGAACATCCAACCACAATTGACTTCACAAGAACCTCCCTAGATTTAGCTGTCCATTGAACAAATAATTGGCCTTTCAAGATTAAAGTGTTACAAAAATCACAATTTTAGAAATTTTGAAAATAAAAAAAAGGAAAAAAAATAGATTATTAGAACTATGTTTTTTTAGTCAAGATCTAAGACATAGAAAATCAAGAACCATGCAAAATTCAGATTTGACCATAAAATTATGCCCCTTGATCGAGTAGGTTTGTCTTTAAAGGCTGAATTTCTAAAAGACAATAAGCTAGTCTTGTGCAACTTTTTGAAGACTTCTTACCAGGGTTCTTTTTAGAAGTGGTGAAGTGGAAACATACAAGAAAATGATGTAGTCAAATATTTTAGTATTCATCTATATTTTGTATATAACTATATATTCATCCACATATTTAGATGAATTTCATTTAAAATTGGCAATTTCATCTAACTTTTTTTCAAGAATTAGAACAACTTGGCATCATCATCTAATTTTTCTTCCAATTTTTCCTATAAGTTTGGTGCTCCCCAACTTGAGGGGGGGGGGGGATTTAGGCATTTAAATGCCTACAAAAACTTGCTTTTTAGATTCATACAAAGTCAATTTTGAATGGATGACAATGAAATTTCTACCTAAGATGTGAGCTTGTATGAGCTTTTTGAATATATAATTTCTTTCCAATCAAATGTCTAGATTGAAAGTTATGGGACTCAAAAATTTAGGGGCAACTTGGGCATCATGCTAATAGAGAAAGCAAGAAATTAGGCAAGTTGTGATTTTTTTCAATAATGTTTACATCTCACAATCTTTGAAGTTGAAATGGGCTAAATCTTTTTTCACCCATTCCCATACTAATATAGGAAAATAATGTTTGGTCAAAAATAAAAAACAAGTGCATTTTTTTTAATTTTCACTCTATGCACTAAAAATGAGAATTTTCCTTTTTTCCTTGGAACTTGATTTATAGAAGGATATCTTTGTATTTACAAATGAATTTTAGAGTCTTCTAAGAATTGAGTTCTCTAAAAAAAATTGAAATCTTGCTCATACAATTGCTTATGGGGGACATCCTCTCAACGCACAACTATTTTGTTTATTTTAGACACCTCCATTATCTTTGGAAATTGGCATACAAGTAATCAACTTAACTTCTAAAGGATTAGGGGTGTTTTTCAAGAGAAATTGTCAAAAACTACTACTTTTTAGTACATTGCAAAAAATTGAGTACATACATATATACAACTCTAACTATATAAAAGTATAGTAGACTACTATGACAACATATAAAAAAAAAATAGATTGGAAGAATGTACATAGTCAAATATTCAAAAACCCAGATTATTTGACTATGTGCAAAAAAACCCAGATTATTTGACCATGTTAAAAAAAAACCAGATTGGAAGAATGTAACATTTGAATAGAGAAAAAATACTTTTTTCATTCCTACAAATAGGATCAATAGACTTCAAGCCCTCTTGGAGTAAAATTTTTGCTCTCGATGAACTCGAGTCTCTCCACCATTGAGTTCTAAATCTTCTTAGGTACACTCGTGCAAAATTTTGGAAGCAAATATGAAATCTAATTGACTCTAAATCACCTTCCAATCAAGGAAGTGAAGTGAATTGGCAATACACAATGTCATTTTTTGATGATTTATTGTGCAACGAGGAATTTTTTATTTGAAATTCAAATGGTGAAAAGTTAGAGACAAACATTTGAAATATGTGGAAAATATTTCAAGAAATTCAACTTTACAAATTGCAAGATAATAGGGCTTGAAGTTAGAAGAAATGCTTTTTTCTCCAAACCACCCTAACATAGTTAATAGAGTTTGACTTCTCGTAAAATGTGATTTGAGAACTAAAGGGGGTTTTTTTGGAGGGAGGGGGGACAATTTTATGAAATATTTTATTAGTTATAATCATGCTAAGTTTCAAAAGTCTATGAGGGTATTAGCAAAAGATGCCCCAAAGATGTCCAAATTGCCTTAATTGCCCCAGTTTTTTTCGAGCAACATAATTTTCAATCCAGACACCCAATTGGAATTTCTTTTTACTAAGGGGGTACATATTCACACCTTGAGTCAAAATTTTGTTGAACATCAAACTAAAATTGATTTTGTAGGAACCTACTTGAATTTTCAATTATCCATTGAACAGACACTTTGTCCTTCACGGGTTAACTACACCGAATAGTGAAATTGGGTTGCCTCACCCATAGAAGTTACCTCATGATTCACTGCTTGTCCACATGGAGGTGCATGTGACTCTCTAAACTTGGGCCATGAACTAGTGCACCAGTCCATGCAACACACACGGTTCTTACATTATTGCATGCTTCTACAGTAATAGTACATATTTATGTAGTATAGAATGTCAAGAAATTAGTGAGGAGCAACCTAATTTCACTATTCAGTGTACCTACCTAAGGTCCAAGTTCCCAAAGTTGAATAGTGCCTTCTCTACAATGATGAGCCAAACTATATTGGACAAGACTCAGTTTTTTTTCTCCTTCTAATTTCAAATGCTATAATCTCTCAATCTTCAAGGTCACATAGTACAATTTTTTTACAAATTTCTATAGTAATCTTGTACAAACTTCAAATTTGTACACTTAAAAGTTTGAACAATGTTTTTTTATATTTCAATTACACTCAATGCACTTGGAAGTGACAATTCTGATTACTTTTTGTGAAAAAAATGTCAAGGAACTTTAGGGGGTAAAGTCACACAAAGTACACAGTGCAGCAGAAATTTTGCTGGTATCTTGTGATCGTAATGCTACTGTGAGGATTTCAATCTGTTGTCACTATTCCCAATAGTATGTGCCAAATATATTGTGTGTCATAATATTCTATGGTGCTAGGGTGCTTCAAGTTTGCAATTAACCAGCAATAAGTTAACACATCCATCTCATGTGTTTCTCACATTCTTGTGTATCCATCCAAGACTATAAGTGTCTGATGAATGATTTCCCTGAACTTCTGGATGGCCGATGGAAAACAACATATTTTCATCAAGTGTTTTGTCAATATTGATTTGTTATTTTTTTACAATTCACAAGATTTGAAAAAGAAAGGGCAAGTAGGTTCTTTCATGTCCAAATTTAGAATTGTAAGCATTAAGGTAGGTGGCTCAAAAAGCAACACTTTAAGGGTTGTTGGACCTTTTTGATGGGTTTCAGAGGCACAAAAATATTTTCCCTTGTTTTTCACTTGAAGAAGAATTGATGCAGAATCTAACACAAGTGGTTTCATATTTTTCGGAGCATTTATGAATTACTTATGAATTTTCAAAGAATTTTGTGGTAGACACCTATTCTTGATCCTAGGCCTTGCAAAACCCACTCACGTACAATCTGAAAAAGATATGGCTTGACCAAAAACAAGCACTACTACATTCAAAAAGTATTACAAAATGCAACTTTTACTAAACTTAAACAAACTTTACATTCTTTTAACATTTGTAAGAAGGCAGTTAGACAATCAAGTGGACACACCTTGGCTTTGAAATGGATCTTCCCCCGCTCTTATTCTAATCATTGGCGATTATATGACAAATCTCAATTATGCTCTCACATTGTTGGTAGTCCATTTTAGAACCACTGAGTATCCATTTCAAAGCTTCCTACAGGTTTGTTTGAAGAAGAGGGTCACTTTTTGAGCCACCTACCTTAACCCCTAAGCGCTTAAGCGACCATTTTATGGTCCTTGCTCAACTTCAGGCATAATTTTCGGGCAAGAAAAAACTTTTTTTCGATTTTTTTAAATTTTTTACTTAAGAGTCAGATTGGATTGTCTTTCAATATGTATATTCAAAACTAAGATCGCTACGGTCAAACATAAATTATAAGAGATATAGCACAAAGAGTTTAGAATTGGCTAGTGTTGAAAAACTTACTATTTGGGGAAACTAAGTGTTGATGTCTTCATTACTAGATCTTATGCATTTTTTCAAAAATCAATAGAAACCACAATTTTGACCAATCAAAAAGAAATTCAAATGCTAAAGATAGAAATTGTATTATGGGTGAATTTTTGAAGTTATATCTTCAAAATTCATTTGAAGAGAATCCAAAAATAATTTTAGAATTTTGACCATATGGATACTTTCTACTTTTCATAATTCACATTATCTTCTTTGATGCAAACTTCAAAATTTTTATAGAACTTATATTTTATAACACATTTGTGTTTTGTTCAAACCCCTTGGGCTTTTAGGGGTTAACTACAATTGCATTGCTTTCTTGTCTATCCATACTTTAACCCCTAAAGTACCAAAGTTCCCTTGAGGGACACTTGGGATTTCAGGCAAGCTCGTGTGACCTCAAATTTTGACCTGATTTTTTAAAACTTTTTTTGAAGATAGGAAATCACATCAGCTTTCTAAAAATATAATTTTTTTTTCCCAATTGGTGCATGGGAGCAAAAGTTATGCCGCCCAAAGTTCAAAAAACAGTTCGCCGGGCAAAAATAAAAAAACACCAAAAAAATATTTTTCTTATTTTTTAATTTTTTTCTGAAAGATTATGTTTTTGTCTACATTTGGAGCTTTGAAAAAAAAGCCCTTTTAGAATTCATTTCTGAATGCAATTTTTAGTTTTTTTCAATTTTTTTTTTGGTAGGGTAAAGTTTGCTTGCAAGAAGAGTCTCACAGTTGGAATTATGATGTTTCAATTCCATCTTAGAGCTATTAACAATTTAGTGTTTTGTTCAATCTCGGACCTACTTCTACTTAACAATTTTTTAATGAATGAAAATCAAGTTTTTTTTTTTCTGAATTTGTTTTCCTCAACTCTCAACTCAAATGTTCAATGAAAAAAATTAGCTTTATGAACTGTAGTGCAAAATAAAATCCACAAATGGCGGTCAAAGTCATTTGAAATTGCAGGCTAGCATTCAAAAAAAGTTCTTTTTCTGACTTCAAATGCTAACATCTTCTAATCCATACGGTCAAACTTCATGAAATTTTTATTACATAATACAAGACAAGTTAAGTACAAGACCCTTCGATTAGATTCTTAAAAGAAAAAAAAAAAAAAATTGGTTTCGTGGTTTTTTGGTTTCTTGGCAGCAGAAATGACAGTTTTCAGTGGTTTCAGAGCCAGAAAATGCCTTGGTATGTTTGTTTTGTTTGTTATGGTGATATATTCGGAACTGTACGTCCCTTGGTTGCATTCTTTGTACCATCTAAAAGAAAGCTCTTAGTAAGGAGGGATGCTGCATTGGACTTTGTTTCAACTCATCACAAAAAAAGATTTTGAATTTGGAAGTTTTGATGAGTTAAATAAATAAATAAAAATAAAACACATTTACTTTTATTTTGACTGTGGTAACAACACACGGAACATTAGTAAGAACATGAATTGCTCTGACTTTTCCTTCCCACAATCCCTCATTTCAAGTGATTCTTGGAACTCTCCAGTCATAGAATTGTAATCATCCATCTTCTCTCCACTGTTAACAGCCTGTGATTCCAGGGTTAATAATTTTCCTACACTTCAGTTGGTGTCAACTTCTAAGTTCCATCTGCAACCAAGTATTTGATTTGACTTTGTTTTTTATGACACAAATGAAACAGAATCCCGTTGCAAAAGCGGGTAAAAATACAAAGCCTGCCAGACCCAGGAGGACTGCCAAGACGGACGGACAGACGGACTCACTCTCCAACCAAGTTTCAGTTCAGTTCAGTTCCTCTCTAAGCTTAACTTATGATATGATACTAATTGTATTCAGTTTACTCTCAATTGGCTCTGTTGTTCTTGCAATGAAATTCCTGTTCCACATAAGTTAAGTTATAGTAGGCCCCCAAACCAACTAACTAAAAAACCTTTTGATAATGAATGTTTTTTCTGTGTTTTTTTTAAATTATTATTTTTTTCCTTTCTGATATTGGTTTCTGTGACTGACATTGAATGATGCATCTGAGTCAACGGCGATTGTCTACGGAACCACCCAGCCAGGCAGGCAGGCAGGCAGACACAGCATGGATTGTTGAGGACAACCAAACCAAATGCCATCCATCATCATAGAGTCTTATTATTCCGTCCGGTCTGACAGAATTCCTTTTTTTCTTTTTCTCAAGCCCCGAGAAAAACATCACATCAAGTGGAACTGTGGAACTGTGGAAGTGCAATGCACAGCCGCACAGGCATTTGCACAGGCGTGGTTGGGGTCCCTATGTTAAGTTAGGGTACGGTCATGTGAAGGTAAGGTAAGGTAGATTCTTCTCACAAAGCCTCCGTCTGTTGTGGAGAGAGATAGTCTGTGGGAGATTATGGCATTATGCGCTTACTTAGGTTGACACATGTTGACCAGACCAGTGGTCTTACACTTAACCCTTAAATGACGAGCTGATCACTGTGTGGAAATCATCTGTTTTGTTTGGGTACTGTGTGAATTGTTGACTTCGAAAAATGGAAAAAGCACTCATTGGAAGTCAAACTATTTGGTTCACTTTTCACACAAAATTCGGAGGATGAATAGTGGCACTTCTCTCATGCATGGAGAGATTCTTTGTCATTTGTCGGCTGGAAAACGTTTTCACCGTTGTTTATGGGTTAACCCCTAAACGTCCAAACAACGTTTTTTGGCAACATAGCGATTCTGGGCAGCTCACTACAGGTGGAGTTTTTCTTAATTTTCTTTGAAAATTTCACACAATATGGGGACGAGGAGTATCTCTAAGGCCCAACAATTTTCATAACTTTTGACTACATGGTTCAAAAGTTATTGCATGATATGTAATTTTCAGTGTTCAGCGGGTAGCCTGGGCAGCCCGGGCAAAAAAAAAAAAAACTTCCTTGAAAATCACTTTTAAAAAAAAATTAAAATTTGAAATTGATTCTCTAGATTTTTATATATGTGGTAAGCTTTTAATCATTCCATTTTGATCAATGAGTCAAAAGTTATGAGGAATTTTAGTTTAGTTTAGTTTATGGGTAGTTATGGAATCTCTACTCTAAAATAAACTTTGAAGTCCTTTATTTAATTCAGTTTTAAATATTTTTGGAAAAAAATAAAAAAACATTAGATGTATATTGTTAATTACAACCATTAGGATTGGCATTTTTCAATTCTATAAATAAATTGTTAACAATTTAGTATTTTAAGTCATTCTCTACTTCTTTCTACTTACTATTTTTTCCCTATATGTTGTACAAATCCAAATGATCTAATATTTTTCAAGCATGTAGCCAACTTGACTTGAGGAATGAATCCAAGGAGTAACCACCATTTTGGACATTTTTTCTTACAAATGTGACCTTGTGAAGTGAAACTGCCCGTATTTTCACAGGGCCAAAAAAAGGATTTTTATCACTTTAAACGTTAATATCTTGCAATCTACACGGTGGAAAATTTTGAATTTTTTTCCACATCTTCTCAAACCAGTGTACTGCAAGATCCTACGATTACATGTTTCTAAAAATGTTATTTTTGTAAACTTTGGTGCTTGTAAATGCAAGGGCAGTTTTGGTGAAAACATAGTCCCTGACTATGTTTAGGGGTTAATAATGTTGAACTCAAGGATTGCGTAATGCAAGGCAAATGCAAAAGATTTTTGCAAATTTGAAAGTTCATATCTTGCAATTCACACTATGGAAATTTAAAAAAAAAATTCTATGTGTTCTCAAGTCAACGTACTATAGGATCCTATAGTTACATCTATCCATATATATATATATATTTCCAAATTTGATACTTGTACTAGAAATAGTAGTTTTAAAGTGTTTCTGGTGAAAACATGGTCATGGTCCTCTAGGGGTTAAAGTGTCCCCCTAAAGTGTCATTAACCCATAAAGGCCCATTGTCCCCTTGGAGGACAATTTGGAGTTTGGATAGGTTCCTATGAGTTGAAATTTCACTTGAATAATTTTTTTTGTAAATGTGTAGTTTTGCAAGAGGCTCATGAATATGTAATTTTTATTTCAATTTGATGCTAGGTGAAGAAGTTATGAGGGGTCTTAGGCAAGTTTTCATTCGAGGGATAAACTCGGCTGCCAAAATTTTGTTGACTAAGGCCAAAGGTAGATGCAAAGGCTGTGCTGGTAAAAAAGGCAAAGACTGAGGTGGGCAACAGGTGAAGGGGCTAGGACCCCCTTGACATATGAAAGCCTTTGGGATTTCATGCCGTGGTCTCATGGCATAAATTCTACGGTATGAAAAATAAATCTACAAATAAATGAGAAATATCAGTGTCATTTGCCATGAAGAAAAAATTAATTAGCAAAATGTAGAAATTGTTTCATTGGTATGTGATGAGAAGTTTTAGGAGAGAATCATTTTTATAGTAAAATTCATTGTCCATTACAAATCCTCAAAGGATATGGGATAATTTGAAGATGAAAGATTGATTGCTCATTGTCAAAATTTAGGAATTGTGTTTGAAGTAGAATTTCAAACCTCATTAGGCATTCTAAAAAAAATAAAAATTCCAAAAAACTTTGGAGTAAAATAAGTTGGTAAATCAAGATAAATTTCATCTTAAAAAATCCGTTTGAGATTTTGATCTTCCAATAAAAAATTATGGACAAAATTCAGAGAGGATGTTTGAAAATGTTAAGAAAAATTCCCTTCCAACCCTTCTCTAAATTTTTGTCCATAATTTTTTATTGGAGGCTCAAAATCTCAAACGGATTTTTAGAGATGAAATTTATTTTGATTTACTAACTTATTTTATTTCAAAGTTTTTGTAAATTTTATTTTACTATGCCTAAATGAGGTCTAAAATTCTACTTCAAACACAATTCTTACTTTAAACTTAATTGTCAATGGTTGAGCTCCTACTAATTCTAATTTACATATCCCACATGGGTTGTTCTAACTCCTACTACCCCATATGTATATAAAGAGCTTCTAGAACTCAAAACAAGTTTTAAACTACTTCTACAGCTATGTGAATCGTCTTGATGAATTTAAATTTAAAAAATTTATACTTCAATTTTCAAGAAATGAAATTATGTCACATTGCATACCTCACTTGGTGACCCTTTGCATGTCCACTGTGTGGATGCCCTGAAGGAAGTTGGATGAAAGAGGTCAAGCTTAGAGTTCCCAATGGAAGAAACAATCCGGGATCAAACTAGGAACAAAGGTGAAGCCATTTTCCAAATCTTGCCCAAAGCCTTAGCCTATATATTATTCACATAATCCTTTTGAATTTTATAGGAAGTAGAGGATTTATTTTTTTCCCAATTTATTTTTGTAACCTTCTAAAGCATTAGTATATCTTTCAATCTATATTTCGGATTCCCAAGTTGCAAAATTATGTGTTGGGAAATGTGTTCAAAAAATTATATTGTATGTTGTGAACTTTTGGACATCGTTGCATTGCAAGTTTTCTTTTAATGTGCTCCATTTCTTTTTTTTGCTTGAAATTTTTGGAAGACATGATTAACATCATTTTGAGTATAATAGATTTTTTATTTCAAAATCTATGGTGGAAAATTTTTCCACAAGCAATGGTCAAAGGCATCTAAAATTGTCCAACATAGTGGAAAAATAAAAAACTTTCCCTACAAATTTTATATCTTTCAATCCCTATGGTCAAGTGTCACAAAATATTCACCACTTCTTCTACAAGTCTACTACAAGATCCTATGGTTAGATTTACAGAAAAAAACATTTTTTTGAAAATTCCAATGAATGCAGCAATAGGGGCAGTTTTGGATGGTTTTTTTTTACAGAAAAAATGGCCTTGGGCCTTTTGGGTTAAACTATTCCCGTACTTAATTGCAATTAAGTGACTGTTAATTTTCTAAATTTTGGTTTCAAAATCAAAGAAAATTTTCTAAAGTGCGGTTCAAAGTGTCCTACAAAGTTCTATTTTGAAAATTATTAGAAATTAGATGCTTTATCCAAAAATTCTTTATTTGGGGAGGAAGATTTATGATTTTGAATTGCTAATACTACAAAAATATTTTTTTCTAAGAAAAAGTACCTCCCACTATGTTAAATTGCTTACTTTTACAGTTTTAGTTTTTTCTACCTTACGTGTGTACTTTTTACATGTACCTAGCTAGGTTTAGTAGTTGTAAGTGATCTTTTGAAAAGGAATCGTAGACTCAACCACAAAATAGGGGCAACCTTAATTCATGTGTGCTTTTTACTAGGCCAAGATGCAAGTCAAAAGCACACATGTAGAATAAATTTTTTCATTGGTAAATATTTTTTCATATCGCCAAATAAAAGTTGATTGATCAATTATTATTTATCAACCATTTAGTTAATTCCTATTATTATTTTTTTGATAGTATAAGTTTCTGAATTTTGAAGAAATATGTGCTTCAAAAAGTTCTTTATCAACTCTCTTTATTTTTGTATATGTTTATTAAAACAATGCAATTATATGATGGACCAATATACAAACAACATAAAAAGTTATGTAGTATATGAAACGCTATACAAGTTATTTGATGCAACAATCATAGTTTCACTTGCAATGATTCTAGCACTTCAACTTAAAGTAGTGGGCTTATGAGCCCTAATCTTGGAGTTAATAGCATCAAAATTTTATAGGTGTTTAACCAAAAAAAAGTTTGAATTTTTCCAATTTATTAACTTCTAAAGTCTCAAGACCTTTTTTTAATCAAAAAACACTAGCTCAAAATTGCCAATATATTGCAAAGAACAAAAAACTTTACAAATTGCACTTTTTACATATCTAACCATAAGATCTTGCACTAGACTAGTACAAGAATGCAAGGAAGAAATTTTAGAAACTTTCACACGTAGATTGCAAGATATTTGCATTTAACATGAAGAAAGGTAGATTTTTGAGCATGTTCTTTGACTCAATTATTTGATTTTGAATCCTCTTCAGTCTTAACTTAAAAGTTTTGCAACCCTCAAAAAATTGGGTCCTCCAGCATTGAAGGATAAGATGGCGGGCATTGTGAAGGAGTGCGCAAGGTATATCAATCAGCATTGTGGAGGTCGGGGCATTAGTGGAAGTGGAAGTGCTACTGGAGCTGGTAGTGGTGGGGGTGGAGGTACAAGTGGAGAGATTAGTGGCGACAATGTAGTGTGGAAGGTGGAGCAGCTCTTGAAGGAGATCCAGTCGAGGACTCAAGCACTGGAAAAATCTGGGCAGACAATTCAGGCCCTGGAGGTAAAGACTAGAAAAGTTGCTGCTACCGGTCTAGAGTTGGAAGCTGAGGATGAGCGCCTCAATGAAGTTAAGGATGACCTACGGAAGAAGAGCAAGGGCCATATTGTAGCCGGGGAGGTGACAAAAAAGGCCGAGTGTGACAAACAACAGCGTCAGGTTAGCAAACAAATTGCAACTAACAATGATCTTTGTGAGTCCAACCAAGCGTCCTTGGAGAAATTGAAGGTGACCTTAGAGCGTGATCGCACTCAACATGAGCATTGGGAACACGACCTAGAAACGATGCGAAAGAAATGGGCAGCTGAGAAAGCATCGCAATACTCTATGAAGCCGAAAGATCCTGTTGGAATTAACGTGTTGGAAGAGGGTGTTGCTCCAAATTTGAAGGTAGATACACCATGTGGAAGCTGCTCGCATCTATTTGTTGCCAACTGTGCTGTGCCTTTCTCATGTGGCTACCTGTTTCACCCATGGTGCTTGTGGGGCGAACTAGTGTCTGGTAGGGCCGTTTGTCCTCGTTGCAAAGTAGTGGCGAAGCAGAGTTGGTTGGAATCATGGGGGTGTGACGGTTTACAACAACTGGATCGGGATTCTATCGTCAAAAAAGAAGAATGTATGCCTCTGCCTTCCAAGCTTGCTGTCCGAAAGAGAGCAGTTGTTGGAAACATTGACTCTTCACTACCAACGAAGGTTATTAAGCCGAGGGGGGCGAATAAGGGTGTATCATCCCCTAGTGGTTCTTCTCAAGCTCCGTTGCCCTCGATTGGTCCTCCTGAGGGTCCATCACCTGTTGCTGGTAAGAGTGGAACACATGTCCCTCAAATTCTGGCTCCACTTCACCCAATTATCCTACCAATTCTGTACTTTGCTAACCGTCCGCATGGGAGCCCAGACATAGAAGCTATTGCTACAGCGATTGAATGCCTCGATCAACATAGTACGTGTCCAATGTTCCTCGTCGACAAGAATTGAAATAGTTTCTTGCTGCTTGAAGTTGTGTAGATTACTTAGTTGGATTTTACTCCTATTCATCACTCTTTCATGTCTTCCAGTTTGTTGGAAATGCGTTGGTTCTCTGTCCTAAATCATGAATTTGCTCTGTTGATGTGGTATGCTGAAAACAACAAATGAAACAATTGAAGCAAGGAGGAAGCTGGAAGAAGAAGCTTCCAACGCAGGAGTGACAGCTGTGTCTCAGTCCAAGCCACACTCATCAAACGTTGATGGGATTGCTAACTCAAATAAAGACAAACTTGCTGTTGAAGAACAAGGAACTCCATTGGAGTCATCGAAGTCATCGCAGACCATTTCAGCCGCAATAGATGCGTATATAGCAAATTGTCTTGACGAGCTTGGGCATAGACCTGTTACCTCATTAGCGTACAGTTCAGATTAGGACCATGTTGGAAATGGACTTTTCATGAGGATAATAACAATTTTGATCTTTTGTTAGTTATAAGCTAAGCGTTGACTGCCTCTTTGTCTGCTTGCTTGAGCATCCCTATTAAATAATAATAAAAGACCTTCTCATTTCAATACTTGACATCTTTCACAGTGTCAACATGCTCCTCTAGGGCAGAGAAATTACTACGTTGCAATGGTAGTGTAAAGTGCACATTAACTAAACACAAAGAAATGACAGGTCTAAACTGGAACTATGCACTAGCAACCTTCTTTCTGTCAACGTTGGAAACACATCACATCCTGAACCCAAATCCATGCAAGATATGTACTCAACTTTTTGAGACAAATGATCACAAGAAATTGAGTGGCAAAGAAGTTGAAACACAAAGCATACACGTAGAAAATAGGCATGTATTAGTGATCCCTGAACATCAATGTTCACACTGTTTGCTACTAGAGTTGCTTTTGACATGAAAATTGGGCTAAAGACCCAAGTGGTAGAAAAAGCTACCTTGACAGAATTGAAAGCCGAATTGTTCCAAGTGTGACCAAAAAGCGTGTGTAGCACTAGTTTTGCTAAGTCCCAACTAACATGCTACTATTTCAAAAGTCTACGGTGGTAAGACTTGTGCTACTATCTGAGACCCTTCGTGCCTAGGGTTGATATTAACATCTAGATACCCCTCTCGCTGCAACCTAAACTGGAACTCCTCTGGAGCCACATCGCCTAGGGTGATAGAAACCTCTTTCCAAATGTGGGTTAGGTGCCAACTTCGATCAACTTCGAACGTTGCAACCATGACACCTTCAAAATAGCAACGAAGGAACACCATTTCTTCTTCACTTGTTTGGTCGATTTGTTCCCAAGTAACACCATCTCGTGCTAAACACTCCCTTCCATATTTGAAGTTCGAATATAGAGTGGATCTCCCTAAATGGTATCTATACACAAAACACAAGTTAATGAACCTATAATGCACACAACACAATTGGGAACACCCTCAACCACACATTGTAACGGTCTTTGCAACAATGCAATGTTGTTGCCTACATCTAGTAAGTTAGCAAGTTAGTGATTGTGGACAGAATTCTAGAAACACAACAATGGAAATTCGTTGGCAACAGAGAGTAGGCATCAAAAGCCTTTTGTACCCAAGTAAAGACTGAGATCAATCAAACACACTTGAAAGTTACAGACGACATAGAAATTGTACACATGACGATATCTGTTGCAACCACAATTTTCTACTCCCACCCCGGGTCCATGAGACTTGTGAACAACTCATTACTGGGGTTGTTCAGAACATACAAGGTAGATGTCCGTCTCATGCTGTCGCCATCTGGGGCAAAGAGATCAACAAAAACATGTAGTAGAAGAAACCATTGCAGATGCCCCATGCGGCTCCCAGTGGTGGCTTTAGTTACCGATTGGAAGTCCGCCCTAAACTTCGCTCTGAAAGCCTCGCTAATATGCATATTGGGAAGAGGCCACTCGGCATCAGTGAATGCTGGCAACAGTAGTGGCTCAATGCTGCCACATAAAACACCTGGTGTGGGGGGAATATACACACAATTAGAGAAAAAAAATCCCATTGTTAAGGAGATCAGTGTAGGACCTTCCTGCGCGGGTGGCCTCACCAACATCGCTGTGTAGAACAACAATGACTCCCAGTATAGAGTCCGGCTCCACCCAGTCCTCAAAGTATGACTAGTACAAAACTGTTACCAACAGCGAACACAACACAGAATTAACAACTATTAAAGATGAAGGTCAACATGAACTTGAGAATTAAACATATCTGCTGGAAACAACAAGTGAATTAAATTATAGTGGCTTCCAAGGCTTCACGAAATCTCATAGTTGCAGGGAACTCGATCATGGCGTTCTTCTGGATCTAACAACACTTGGTGTCTTTCGTAGGCATGTCTCACCAACACGGACTGCAGTTCCTGCTTGTTGGTGACAACCCTTCGCTTGTCCACCTTGAACCGGAAATCTACAATTTGAGCTTTGTATGCCCCCCTCATGTTGTCACCTCCAAGCCTGTGCGCCTCTTTAGCCCAACTGCCGCCCCTTCCTGGATTAAGCCTCACCCACGAAAATCTCTCGTATCGGGTGGGAATCCACTCACCATCATCATTGTATGTAGTGTGCAAGGTGACTGTACACACCTAGGTACGAGATTGACGATTCTCCATCGAGGCTCTTAATTGTGGTCAAATGTATGCCTCAAGTCTATTGCAAAGGCGGATCCTTGTTTGAGTGGAGACAAACTATATGCAACCGGATAATTTGAACTCCAATTGTACCTTCCCGCCAAAGGTACTTCCACCCATCACCCTCACGGTGTGGTGGCTCCACTACTTGTTGTAAGCACCGTACAGACGGGACGTCCTAAGCATGGTACATACATTGTCAACAACGATTTTTTTATAAAACTCCAAGGACCATTTTCATGATGCCACCTTTAATTAATGGTTTCCATTCATTTGCAACTATTGGTTGAAACACCTTCACAATCTGATGTCACCACCTGAGGTTCCAACATGGACAACGCCATGTTGGAATTAAAATGGATTTTCCATCGTACTTTTCTCAAAATTAGGCCATTTTCTATTTGGGCAGTCCCATACCCCAATTCTCCTCTAATGGGTTAATACTAGAAGACAAGTGGGTGTTTTCAAGAGGGAAGACTAGTAATGTTACGATATGCACAAAAGCAATGTTTGGACAAACACGAGAACTTGCATTCTGTACAATTTTTTGTTTTTTTATTTTTTTTGGTTGAATGGCTATTTACAAACTAGCACATGTCCATTTCACTATAGTAAGATGTGCAGCCAAAGAAGATGGTGTACCAACAATATATAGAAGAGAAGAAATTCAAATACTATATAGTGTAGCTACATAGAACATAGACATACATGTCGAAGTCATGTCATGTAGTCAACATCCTCTACACTTTTTGAACGAGGCAATAGTACAATAGTACTAGGGGCCACTGCTGCCAATTGAAATTTATCCGCATTGATTTGGTGTTTGGGTTTCCGCAGAAGACCTTTGCTCAGAATGGACGATAACTACGCAAGACAACTCACGAGCTCACCTTGCTTGACAATAGCTAGCTTGGCATTATCATTTGCCAATCTAGCATTGTCATATAGAAAACAGTCTCGATTACGCTGGTAATTCATTTGTTGCAATTGATAAAATAAAAAAAAACTTGCATGTCGATCTTGGATTGTTCTAACTGATGACATGATTCTGCCATGTCTCTCATCTGCCCCGTCATTGCATCACTAGTAGCACGCGTTGCTTCCACAATAAGAGAGTGTCCCGAAACACTCTTTCTGCAAATGCTAGTACTACCGGTAAGGTGTTTGGGAGTGCATTTTGCAGTATCAAAAGAACTGATCAAATGTGGTATCACTCCGGGTGGGATGCATCCCTTCGAAGGGGGTGTTGTTGAAGTGGAAGGAGAGACAATGGAAACACCCATGAAAGTTCGCTTCCTTGAAGTGCCAACAACGTTCAATGGGGACTACGTCAATTGGGTGAAGTCGTTGTTGTTGTCTGTAGCAAGTGATGCACACATCTCATTCTCATCATATTAGAAACTAGAATCTTCGTGGTCTGGAAAATTGTCGGCGGGCACAAGAGATTTGTAATTATAGTCCTCTGTTAACATAATATCTCGAGAATGTGGAGGTCTGATAGCCGGTCGAAGGCCCTGAAAGCTGTGAATGCGATAGTAAACATCATGAGGAAAAGATTTAGGCAAACCGTCTACTTTCCTATAAGCTAAACTCACATTCCAGTAGCATGGTTGATTAGTACCATTGCGTACATAAAAATAAGCTATACGCTTGTAATCAGGCATCATTTGATTCCATTTGTCTTTGCATGCTGGACCATCATGAGGACAAGAAGTAATGCCAGCCTTTGCGAGTTCAATACTAATTCTTTGCCATTTATTGGCATTTGGGATCATGAATTCTCGTTCGTCTTTACTGTCCAACTCGTCCATGTGAAAAATGCGCTTGGCCTCCACGAGTGCATTGATTTTTGTTGCACACCAATTTGGTCCTCATTCTCTTCTAGGTCGCTTTCCTGTATCAAGGACATCAGTAGCGCTAGCGCTTGGAGAAGGCCGGGCAAGTCCCAACAGAGTATATGCTGGTCCCACAGGGCTATCGTGCATGCTAGCTAGATGCCATGCTTGTGCAAGAGAGACGTGAATATGAGAATTAGAAAAGAATCATTAAATTGGAAGTGCTAGGAGACATTGTGACCTGTGCAACTATGGAAATCATGAAGATGACGTGTAATTGTTGTACAAAACAAAGACGATGGCTAGCAACTCACCAATGGTCGTGAATGTGGCTGTAGATGTTGTGCACTTTTTGCTAGAAATGCGTTGATTCCCTACAAGACATGAATTGCAAGACATACATGTTGATCTACAGTCGAAATTGTACCATGGTACATCCGGAAGGTCTATAAATTAGGCTACAGAATGTGGAACCTACTTCAGAATTTCAAAAACTTTAAAAGGAAAGAAGAGATACCTGCAATGCCAATGTCATGAGGATCTGGAGGAGCTTTGTAAGAGTGATTATTCAGGCGGTTCTCCATAATCACTTCTCTGCACAACTTCAAATTCTGTTCACGTTGAGCATGAACTGAAGGCACTGCCAAAATGGAATTCACGACGTTGTTGTATAGTAAATACATACATTGTATAAAAAATATGTATATTATACGTTTTAGAAGATTCTTGATTCGGAGGAGAAACTTACTGATGACGCTTCCGTTAGCTTCAAGATGACGCTTGTTAGCAATGGAATTGTATATAAGGTGAAAACCTTAGACAAACTTCATCAGTTCAAAGTAATCCTTTGAGTTTTTTAGAATTTGTGTTTGGATTTGGAGTTCGATATTAAAATGTCGAACTGGAGGGTTTTTATGGAGTCACAAGATGTTGAGTCTGAACCTGAGGCAGAATTAGAGCTTTCCTTATCACAGTTGTCTCATCAGCCATTTCAGCCGGCGATTTCTTTACCATTGCCTACCTCTATCATAGATGAGGCCGGACCTTCTCGTTCGTTGAAGAAACCTCGGGTGGACCGTCGTTGGCATGGGAATCTTGATAGGAATGCCCGTGCTTTAGTGATTCTACTTCAAATAGGATGTGTTGAGCTTAATACACATGATGTAACATTCGAAGCAAGCTATGAGGGCCTGAACGAAGACCAGTATTTTTATATGATGAGGCCAGACATAGAAGGTATTGGCCATCAACGTTGGTTGAAAGGACCAGTGAATCCTTTAACCAAGGCTGAACGTGCAGATTACGTGGCCAACACTGTCAGGCGCATCCTCAAGTTCTTGCAGATGGAATAATGCTCTTCATCGACTTCAGTTTTTACCTCCATTGGATGTTGGTTGGAGTTTAGTATGTAATACATATTTTGGTGGTTCATTTGTGTGTTAATAAAATAAGAAAATGGGAGTTTAGATAAAGTTTACCACTTTATTTTGACTTTAGAGGTTGATTGGTCTTAGAAATTGAATAGGGACTTACCTTTAGGTATTTTCCTTGAACCAATGAGTGTTGGGAGGCCCATGTGGGGTGTACATGGGCTGACCTCACTTACCTTAGGGGTCTAGAAGGTAGGTAGGGATCTTCTTGCTTCCTCTAATTCGGGTTGCTGTGTGGAAGTGGTTTAGTGTGTGTTTTTGATGTGTGTGTGAGAATAGAGAGAAAAGCCGAATGTTTGATTGGCGATTACAGTGGTTGCACAAAACTTTTTGAAATGAAAATTTGAGGGTTTGTTCTTCTTCAGATTGCTCTTCTAAAGAGACATATCTTGCTTGATTTGGAGTTGTGAGTAAAAAGTTATGAGCATGAGAGTGGAGGAGGAACTTTTGCCACCCAAAGAATAGGAGCAGAGATTCGAGCGGTTGCCAAAGCTTGTGGGTTTTTCCTATATCTTTGAAACTTTCAAGCATTATAGAAATGTTTTATAGCTTTTCATATACTCATAACTTAAAGCTTTTGAAGTAGTGAAGAGAAAGTTATGAGTTCTTGAAATAGGAGAGGTCTGCTGCCTTTCAAAAGGCCGAGACTTTGCATGTTCGTAACTTATGGATAGAAGATTAGAATAGTTTGAAATTTAAGAAGAAGTTAATTTGTAAAGTTAGCTTTTCAAGAAGCTATTATATTTGTATTTTGAAGACGAATTGAAGAAGATATAGAATTTAGAAGTAGAAGAGGTCTGCTGCCTTTCAAAGGAGAAGGCCGAGACTTTACTTGTTCATAACTTTTGGACAGTATCTTAGTTTGATTTGAAATTTTAAGGGGTGTTAGATTATTTCATTAGCTTTTCAAATTGCTATTGCACTTAGCATTTGGAGCTTGGAAACGTTTTTGGCAGTAGATCAAAGAACATAGCCAAATTAGAATTTCGTTTCATGTTTCTTTTACATCTCTTGAAGACTTCAAGATTTCAAGATTTGAAGACATGAAGATTCGTATGTTGTGGCTTGTGGCTTGTTATTCCTAGCCGGATTTGGAGGCTAGTTGTTTTCATTTCTGCATTGTAAGCTTTGTTGCGGGCTTTGTAGTCATTTCATTATGACAATACTAGCCCCGTTTTATGTTTGTGGCGACGAAGTGGGATTGATCACCCACATGGTCGATCTTCTATGTTGTTCCCACTTGTGAAAGGCGATTCCTGGTCACAGTGGGTTTGAAGTTTAGAATCCAATCTTTCAGACGGCTCAGCTCGTGGACTGGCCGTCCCGTTTTACCCGTCCGAGGCCTTGTTTCTTATCACACGCCCTTACCTTTGGCCCCATAGAGCCACCACAGGGTAGGTCAATGGAAGTTTGAAGTGAAGATCAAGCGAAGATTGAAGATCAGATTAATTGAAGATTCAAGTATCATTACTTGTCTTCCATTTACACTCACAACTTACAGCCAGACACCCCGTGTGTTCCCTAAGCGCGCTCCTCTCTACCCAACAACGTCACCTCACACAAACTACTTCCAATTGCTCAAAAATTCTTCAGTAACCCAACCTCATAATATCAACAAATTTTGTTGGCACGAAGAAACAACTTTGCTGGAGGTGCTTTGTAGTTTGCTTGAGCCTCGAGCTTCACGGCGGAGTTAAGTTCTTTCAAAAGCTCCATTTCCGTGCATACGCTCCATGGCGACTGCGTCCGGGTTGAACCTTCATTACCCGGTTATTTATATTGTAAAACACTGTCTCATCTTAATCGGCCATTTGCTTTCCCTTAAACAATAACCGTTGTTTTCTCTGTGAAATCTATGAATTTGTTGAATTAGCAAGTACTTACTATTTCTCACCTAACTCTTCATCGATAAGATAAAGCTGCTTCCGGACACTTCAGTAACTGCTTTTAGCGACTGCCAGTGAGGTAGCTACGTAGGCTTGGAGGTTACAAAAGCATGCCAATGTGAATGAACACCACCGCTCTTTCAATATAACGCCCGATAGCACCCCGTTAAGAGCAAATGCAAAAGGGCCATAATCCAAATAGTGTGACAAAGCCCACACTAGGAGTTCCTGACATGGTCTTGGGTGTTGGTCCTAGAAATTTGACTCTACTCTATCTCATTAAGGGCTAAGACGAATTGACTAGTAAAAGTTGAAGAAAATGCTAACATGAAGAATTGGTCAAGTACCAAGAAATAATCCAATTCTTTTCATGTCAATGCATATGGTTGCATTGAGATAAAATACAGATTTTCTTTGACATAATAAAAGCTGTAATTAGGTTAGTAATGCTAGCATTAGAGAAAAAAAAGACTCATCAATAAATACTATAAAACTTATGATATTGTATGTATATATATAATATTATTAAGTGGTTAGAACGAGGGCTAGAGCATACATTTGCACAGACAAATTGACAATCCCTTGACAAGTTGACATGAGAATTAACATGAGACACACTAGACAGGACTGAGATGCCATACATTGAGTCTACAATATAGCATTGGGAATTGGACTATGAAAAATTGACATTAGGAGTGCTTCCTTGGTCTTATTTTATAAAACAAACTACAAAACAATATAGAGAAGTATCCATATTACAAATCAAAGTGACCTTAGTCACAAAACATTAGACTTATTGACTTTTCCCAAGGGAATTAACCCTTAAATCCATTGTCTTGGGATTTTGTCAAATAGGCAAAATTTACATTAGAAATGGATAACCAAATGTCATTCCTCAAAGTCTTGCTTGAAGTCGATATACAATCTTGTATTCACCCTTGGAGAATGAGTGAGAATTTTCCAACTTGAATTTGTCATTGAAGATATCTAAATTTTCTCCAATTGATTAATTACACTTCTCACTCACTCCATGTATATGCATTTTATTGTTAGCATGTTAAGATCATGGCTTTTGTTTAAAATAATCTTATGATTGGAGTATTTCCAAATTGATTGTTAGAGTCAATAAATAGTGTGCTAGCTATTGCATTCAAGAAAGGGAATTTCTAATTGACATTACAATATGAATCTTGCTCCTTTTAGTATAACCATGCATCTTACAATTTAAGAATCAATTAGACTATGAAATAAAAAATATTATTGTGGTTGCACTATTACAAATTCCATCAAGTACATTGACTTTTAGATCCTCTTGACAAGTTGAAGATTAAATGTATGACTACCATCAAACCATCAATCCAATGACAACGTGTAGGCCTAGCTAGGATAAGCTTACAAGAATCAAGAGCAAGTAGCAAGTCCATAGTTCAATGTTGTTAGCCATTGTGGAATGCGGTGCCAAAATTTTGGGCCAATGTGGTCGATTGGTTCATATCACTAGTAGAAAATCAAGCCCAATCTGTTGTTTTGGTCGCGTTGATCATCAACAAATTTCTGTTGGTCAACAAAAATTTGTTGATGATCAACGCGACCAAAACAACAGATTGGGCTTGATTTTTTTACTAGTGTATGGTCTATCTGTAGTAGTTGCTCCAAATTCTCGGCAAAGCCATGGAAAGCCACATGGCCATTTAGCCACCATCCTCTTCTTCAAAAATCCAAGCTCTATTTGTATTTTGTGGTTGTTTGTGGAATTTTTCCCCTCTCTTTGTTGTGAATTTGTTTCAATAGTAAAGAGTTTCCACATTGCTTGACCTTCATTTTTCACTACATGTTGCTCATTTGGAGTCAATGCTCAAATACTTGTGTCACTTTGTTCTCTCCTCATTGCTCAAGTTACAAGCTAGTTAACATAGCCTACTATCTTCATTTGCCACTTAGATTGGAGTGGTAGTGGAAGGTGTCTCACCAAACAAAGTCATCATAACAAAGATTTGAAGCTCCAAAGGGAAGATTGTGGGTGCTTATTTATCCACCCTAGGTAAATAGACAAATACAACCATGTTCTTTAAGTTGTAAGTTGACTTTTATTCTAGCAAGTGCCTAACGTCGGTCCATTGTGCCTTCCAAGTAATTAATCTTTGCTAAATTCCTACATATCTTCCCTCTAGTAGGAAGCCCTAAGAAACCAAAGTAGGTTACTCACCCAAACTAATTAGTGGACTACGGTGATTCTAAGTTCGGTATCCTATAGTCCTAATCTACCCTTCTTAAGTGGAATTTCACTTTGTGCCATTTCTAAAAACATAAAAATCATCAAATTTGAGTGTTCCGTCAAGAAGTTATGAACGGATGAAGTTTAGCCTTTGAAAGGCGTTCTAAACTTCATCCATGCTTTTCTACGGACTTAGCATTCCAATTGAATGTGGTGTTTGGATATAGGTCTGACCTCCTAGGATTTATCTACGTGTTAATTTTTGGCTTGTATGGACGAAATGTCCTAGAGTTCATCCATCATTTGTCCCAAACTTCATCCGTCTATATCTTTCCCATTATGACTCCGATACCCATGTATTTTATGTTTTTGGAAACCTATCAACCTCTACTCTATGATTTTATTGTTAAACCTGACCTGACTTCCTAACTCGTGGGTGTACTCTACTCCTAGGCCTCGGCTTGAATTAGGATGCTACTAATTTGGACAATTTGCAGAGTGATGGGATTTTAGCATCCTACCTCGGTTTGAAGATCCGCAATTAGGTTGTCCAATCTCCCCTTGGCTACCATCTGGAGCTTGCAAAAACCCTAGCCAATTTGTTTGAGAAATGTTGCATTAGTGGTGGCCTTGTGTTACAAGAAGAGTCCTATCCTTTTCTTGACTTTCTTCTTTCTCCCTTCTTTTATTTTTGCCCTATTTCCTGTGCTACATTAATTGGTGGTGGGTGAGGGACCACCAACTAATTCACGTAGCCCTAGATGTGGTTTAATCATCATTTACGCCTTGAACTACTACCTTACACATCGGTTATCCTAATACCAATCTAATGGTCAAGGAAGGTCGTTGAGATTTCCTCTTGCCATCCTATCTCCTTAGTCCTATCCTATCTAAACCTCCTTCTTTCTTCACTCCATTCTTGCACCTTGAAGTCTCCTATGTTGGTTGTTTGATGTATTGAATTGAAGGTGGTGAGTGTGAGAATGATGGTGGTAAGGCCTTTCTTGTTTCTCCTAGGGTTAGACTTTACTTTATTTCAATTGCACCTATTCTACTTCTACTTCTATCTCTTATTTGCTTCTATCCTAAATTTTACTCCTATCTCTCAACTTCCCCTCTCCCCTTTTTCCTTTTCCTTTTTTCCCTCCTTTCTTTTCCCTAACTAGTCCAGGTAAGAAGCCCCCAAAAGAAAAAGAAACCCACCCAAAAGGATGAAATTGGAGATCTTGGCACGCATGTGCTGTGGGTGTAGCCTGGCTAGCGGAAAAACTTGGTTGGCTGGGTTGAAGCTCGGCTAGTTGGTGGTTGGCTCGCTGGCAGGTGCCTAGTTGGTTTAGTGCCAAAAAAGATTTAAATGCAATCAATAAAAAAGACTAAGTATGCCTAATCTACTCTCCCTACGAGGGGTTAGCTCCACAAGAGACATCATATTTTTGGATTCTAAACTTTAGTCGTTTCCAAGCGCATCTTGGAAACTAAACTTTAGAGATAATGACATTAGAAGAGATTTGAGGGCATTGGGAGATTGCAAGTTCCCAATGCCCTCTAACACTGCTAGAATTGCAGGAACGCGCAAAGAACTCTCTACTGATGTCGTGGCGATTGTGCCACCTTGGAAAAAATATTCAATTTTTTTTTTTGTTCAAAACATGTTTTTGACCAACTTTAAAAATAAAATATTAGGTCATTACTACCCTGACAGTAGTAACTAGTACCATGCTGTCATAGGGAACAGACTTGAAATAGTCCTCTTTTGGCCTCAAATTTCTTCTAATGTCATAGAGTCTCAAGGCATCGCCGTGACTTTGGCTTTAATACCAAATCTAAGACTTCCAAAGCTCTATCATCAATAATGTTTTTAATACACAATCTAGGACTTGGACTTCATGGGGCATTTAAAGCTTCATTGCTCCTATGGGGACCTACCACAATATGTGCACAATACTATGAGGGTTAGTGGACTACAAGACTAAGACGCATACGTGAAGACTATGGTTAGTACGAATGATTAGTGCGTAAACAACTCAACTTACAAAGCTAGAGACCCCCCAAAGTGGCATCGCCAAGGTATGGTGGGGGGCAATTCTAGCGTTAGTACAAGGCAATGAACTTTCACTTTCCTAAGATGAAATCACCACTCTACCTCCAATGTTAGTAAGACTAAACCAACAAATCTTAGAGAAAACTTAGAGCCAAGAAACTCACAATACTAAGAACGTTTATCCAAATGACTCAAGAACACAAAGCTCCCACGAGCTTGCAAGATAACAACAACGAGGCCAAAAGAGCTCCAAAACACTGTACAAAGGTTCTTGCTAAAATGCTAAAGATCCCACCATAAGTTGGACCCTACGGACCCAAATACAAAACTTGAGGGTGGTTTGAAAGGAAGATGGGTGTCTTCTTATACTCTCCTAGGGCATCCACCTCTCATATTAACCTAGGTAATCCTATCATCTTAGATTTTCATTCTTATCTTAGGATTTTCATCTTTTTTAGGTCATGTTGGTCCAACATTCTAATTTTCGGAACGTAACTCCAAATCACAAATGGATTGCGCCATTGGCTTCAAAAGGCCATTTTTGGTCTACAAGACCTTATACCCTTGTTTCCTTTGCGAAAAACTCATCTAAAACTAGAGCCAATTGGAATTAGTAAAAGATAAAAAAAATCTAACTTTTAGAGGTTATCTTTTCTGACAAAGAAAATTGGATAGGGTTGTCCGGAAGACTCTAGGGAGTAAGAAAAGACTCCTTTGTGACTTCATTCCAACTTTGTGTGCTCCAAAGATGCCAATCAACTCCACATAAATTTTGTTGTATTGATGTTTTGAAGGAAGGTGGTGATTCGGACACTTCCCACTATCAGAACACCTTGAAACTTATTGGAGCACATTATTAATATAAAAAGGGCTAACCTAGTTTTTAGTGAAATTTCATTGCAATCTGAGAATTTTCCATGAATTTCCCCTTATGGATTTAGAAAGTTAACTGTTTGGAAAGGCCATTTCTGCAAGTCAAAAAATTACGAAACTTCTTGAAGAACTTCTCATGGAGTTTTCCAAGAAGTGTGCAAGCTCATGGGTCTATCTAGCACATGTTGATAAGGAGGCAAAATCAACCTCCCTCGATTTACCGACAGTAAGGGAATCTTTTACATGTAAGGAAATCTTGGTGAATGGATTTTGTTTTTGACTTCCTAGCACGCTTTTGACCGTAGATCCGACTATTTGGTGGCTTGGCTTGAGAAAGTGACTCTTACATGCTAATAATTGGGGTTTCTAATAATTCGTTGATGGAATAGGAAAACTAAAACCTATCTTTGGGAATCTATCTAGGGACCCTTTTGGACTTTTTTTAGACCAATTTTAGCCAAGCACAGTGATATACATAGTGGTTTTAGGCTATTTTGGGTAGGTACCCTCAAACTTGTTGACTCCTCCTACTTTGAGGTTCTAACCTATTTACAAGTGGATTTTAGAGGTGTTCTAGGGATAAAAGTCTATTTAGGACAAAATGTTATATTGTCTTGTAACATAATTATTTTGGTTTTACACTCTTTGGGGGGCTTTTTGTATGATACTATAACTTAAATTGAAAAATTTAGAAAAAGAACAAAAAAATAATGAATCCCAAGTAATGAATTTGGAGTCACAAAGACCAATGTACATGATTGTTGAAGCAATATTGTATTGAAGAAGTACAATAAGTCAACATTAGAGATGCTATAGTGAAGAAGTGCCACAAGTAAATAACAATACTTTTATTTCTATCTTTATGTTACTTTTCAATTTTCAGTTTTCACTTATATTTATCTTACTTTTTATTTTATCTTTATATTTTTTATTTTTTTATTTTTTTATTTTTCCTATTTCCTATTCACTTTTATTTTTATAGTAGTTTGTTTTAATTTGTTTGTTTTGTTTATTTGTTTGTAATGATGACAATTGAAATTGTCTCTTGAATATCTTCTTGTAAATTTTTTTCTCTTAGAAAAAATTAGCTTAGAAAATCATCTTCTCTTCCTTGTGCATTGCTATATTAAATTCTTGCATAAATTGCTAAAAGAAGGTACACCTTGAAGATGCCTTCTTTTTGTTTTCTAGTACTTTAAATAGAAAGGATTAAACTCTCTTCTTATAAACCATGTTTAATGCGTTGATTACAATGTCTATTATTGAATTGTGTATAAAAGTATGGAAAAAATCCATGACCATGGCAATGAAATTGATACTGACATTAGATGAAATTCAGGGTTGTGAATTTTCTTACGTTCCCCTATGTTCTCATCTTTGCTACGCAGCCTGTTGATGTGGTTGAGAGATGGCCATGTCAGCAAGCATTAAATTTATTTATTTTAATAAACTATTATTATTAAATATTATTAAATATTTATTTTAATATTTAAAAATAATAATTTTTAATTTTTAATTTTTTTAAATGTTTTTTTAATTATTTCTTCTTAGACAACACAGGTTGGTTCCCATTAACGGGAACCAGCCTGAAATGGCCCTTCCAAAGGGCTAAATCCCATCTAATGTATCATTTGGTATTTAGAAGAATAGCAAGAGAATTTAGAATTAATATCAATACATATGGCATAAGAAGAGTTAACTCTTTAAAATTCATATTGTGTTTTATTAAAACAATCATCATTTACTAGGCTATAATTTCTATAAAATATTGAATTTTTTAACTAAATGTTTTTTTACTAATTTCATATTTGATGATGCACCTTCTATTATTTTTTAGAATAATTTTATTGGTACTTTATCTAATTTTTAGTATTTTTATTTATCCAACTCTTGCAAAGGCATTACATATGCAAAATTGAATACTTGATGCAAGAGAAGAATATCAAAAATTTACTACACCTTCAAACCATAACTATTTTTGTTATGAGCAATGATGATGGCATGTGAGTCTAGAAATGCGAGCCTATGAGCCTTGAACCTAGGTGTAAATAGATACTCTACAACTATTGAAGGTGCCTATAATATACATACTTATAATATAAGTACTCTATCACCATAAAAGGTGCTTATAACATAGGTACCTATAATATAAACACCTATAATATAATTAGGTACCTATAATATAAACACCTATAATATAATTAGGTACCTATAATATAAACATCCTATAACCATCGAAGGTGCTTATAAAAAGGTACCTATAAAATAGACAACTATAATATAAATATCCAATAACTATAGGAGGTGTTTATAACATAGGTACCTACAACATAAATACTCATAATATAAATTCCCTATAACTATGGAAGGTTCCTATAATATAGGTATCTATAACATAGGAGCTTAGGCTACTAGGCTCAAGATCTTAGGCTCACATGCTAGCAACCGTGCTATTAGGAGTAATTTTCCAAAGTCACCACTTTTGATTATTTTAGGGTTTGTAAATGTACCTAATGAGTTTATGCATTGTGAAATCCAATTTTCTTAAGAAGAATTACAAGATGTAGACCTTGAAGTATAAATTGAAATAAAAAATATATATTAAATTTTTTGACTTGACTCCTTCATTTTTTGTTCAAAAATGAAATGCTAATTTTCATCTTGTTGAAAAAGGAAAAACTGTTTTTTTCAAAGTTAGATTTGCCTTTGTGAAAAGACTTCATTTGATGGGGATATATAACTATAGTGTTTTGGATGGAATTTGCCCATATTGTCAAGGTATAAGTGCATGTTTGAATGGAG
This sequence comes from Rhytidiadelphus loreus, assembly GCA_947034895.1. Lineage (NCBI taxonomy): Eukaryota > Viridiplantae > Streptophyta > Bryopsida > Hypnales > Hylocomiaceae > Rhytidiadelphus > Rhytidiadelphus loreus. Next base: position 34,589,122 of record OX344761.1, read on the forward strand.
AAACAAAAGTAGTTGGGTAGAGAGAGAGAAGTGGGCTATATACTACATACTATATTGCTTGCAAAAATATAATATATTGAAAATATGTGTCAAAACTTAGGTTGTTACAAATCAAGGCTAGCATGACACATTGTTGTAAATTATGAATTACAAATGCATGATTTCATCCAAGAAAGACTTTCATTTTGACTACATGATTTTTAGGGTGTTCCTATAGAAACAAGGAATGCAAATTTTGATGCTATCACTTTTTGGATAATGATCATGGTATGACCTAGTCATTTCAAGGACAAAACAACTTCTATACTAATTCACTTTACAAACTAATTCAATTAGTGCAAGAATTTGAAACTCCTTCACACTAATTAGGATGACTATTTGACAAGAGTTTACATGAAAGTTGAATGAATTTTGTCTAATAAGTGTATAATTTTAACAAGAATTGGAAAAATGAAGACAAAAGTAGATGAAGGTATTAGACTATTTTGATATATAAAAACAATATAGACTACATTACTTTACAAACTTCACAATTACTACACTTCACAAATTTATATATATAATTTCCAAATTAGTTTAAGTTAGTGTTAATTTTGTGGGGCTTCCTACTTGAATTGACTTGCACAATTTGAATGTTGATTGGTATTATCAATCGTACATCAAGTGTACAACTCGGTGTACAATAAAATATTGATTGTACTGTTTAGCTTCCCCTTCAATTTGAATAATATAACATGAAATTAATTTGATAATTCTTCTTGGAATGTAAGAATATAAAGTTAAAAACTTTGACCCCTTAGGAGGCCAAATAATGGCCCTTTCAGACCAAATGGGTTAATACAATGTATGATAGATGATTGGATCATCACTTCAATAAACAATGTTTGGAGTATTACAACTATCATGTTAGTGATGAGATAATACATTTGAGTTGTTTATGAATACTATGCGACGACAAAAGTTGATTGCCATGTAAGGTATTGGAAATGCAAAGGTCATGTATCTTCTTTTAAAACTAGATGATCCTTTTGGAAGGTAGTCCATTTGTCAATTGTTTGTAAGGTGGGCATTCTAAATGCGCCATTGACTCAAAACCGCCATCATCAGTCTATGTACATCATAACTTTTGCATACAATATTTAAGTGTTGCATTCTTTGGTGAGTTGGAACCTCCTTTTACTTGCCAACAAGAAAATATGAAAATTTGACCATTCCAATAATAGTAACAACTAAGGCACAATAGAAAAAAGTGGTGTTTTGGGGGGTGCCTACCTTACTTGGATGCAAAAGTTCAAAACCGTGAACAATTTGCATGAGTAAAGTTGAGACTTAGTGGTGCAGCTGATGAATATTATGATCCCAGAAAAGTGAACTCCCAAGGGATTTTGTCCAGTTCCATATCAACAGGAATCTGTTTAGTGATCGAGGCACACAGTTCTACAATTTTTGAAGGTTAGAGGAGAGTCCAGATTTTTCCCTCTTCATGCTTTTAGTTTTTGCCATCGATATATGTAGCTTTGTAGTTCCTGGTCAATTTAAGATTGGTCGTGTGAACCTCACATATTTTTCATAAGTACAAACCTATTGCTTCAATCTGCTGCCTGCATCACCAAATAGAAACCTCATGTTCAAACTAAATTTCTATTATCAGATCGACTTTCCAAAGAATGAACACATCATTCATGTAGATAGCACATGGATTGCATTGCCTAAGCAAGGATGAGTATTCCTTCCAGTCACTAAGTTACATCCAAAACCATGTCATAGAAATGGACTAAATAAGAGCCAGGATGCTTGAGTAAGTTATAACACATATTACTAAGGATGTCTTCTTGAATCAAGAACTTTCAAGATTGAATTTTTTGTTCATCAGAGGATCAAATTCAAGTCAACCTTTTGGATTACCACCCTCTCCATCATATCCAAAAAACTTGATGCATCTGTATTTCTTACATTCTTTACTTCAATTATTGTATGCCAAAATACTTTTAAGTTTATTATTTTGATCTATGAATGTAAATGGGCTCTTTCCCTTCTTCCAAAAAAAATTACTTAGTTAATATAAAGTTTTCCTTGTTGAGAAAGTACATAGTCTAAGAGTCACTCAAATTGCCTTTTTAGAGCCTAATGTAGGACCCTAAATCAACAAACTCTCCAAGTACGCCAACTACTTAACCCCTAAATGCCCAAACTACATTTTTTGGCAACATATCAATTTTGGGTAACTCACTATGAATGGAGTTTTTATTTTTATTTTTGAAATTTTCACACAACATGTGCCCAAGGAGTAGCTTTAAGGCCCAACAATTTTCATAACTTTTGACTACATGGTTTTAAAGTTATTGCATGATATGTCATTTTCAATGCTTGGTGGGCAGCCCAAGCAATAAAAAAAACTTCTTTAAAAATCACTTTTTAAAGTAATAAAAGTTTGAAGTTCGTTCTCTATATTTATATATACATGGAAAGCTTTTAATCATTCTATTTTGATGAATTAGATGAAAGTTATGAGGAGTTTTAGTTTGGGGTAGTTTGGGGTAATTTGCAGGTAGTTATGGAATCTCTACTCTACGACAAACTTTGAGGTCCTTTATTTAACTCAATTTTAAATATTTTTGAAAAAAAACACTAGGTGTAGATTGTTTATTACAACATTTCAACCATTGGGATTGGGATTTTTCAATTCTATAAATAAATTCTTAACAATTTAGTATTTTGATTCATTCTCTATTTCTTTCTGAATGATTTGAAAATTTTCATCCAATTTTTTTACAGTAGTTTTAATGTGTTTGCTTTAGAAGTTCGTCAAAATTCCTTCATTGAGGTGTTATTGACTTCCTTAAGAAAGAAGTTGCTAAAAAATTGGATTACAAAAAATACTTCTTTAATTAGCAGTATTTTGCCAACTTGTACCTCTTCTGCTCAAAATCTGAATTTTGCAAAAAAAATCTTATTTGAAGTTGATCTCTCCTAATAAAATGAATTTAACTAAGTCTAGTTCTTATTCCAACTTTAAAATTTGAAAATTTTGTAAAATTAAACTATTTATAGCTATTTGAACTTTGGACCTATAATTGTGGTATACTAAATTTCTAATTATAGAATGACACAAAATTTTAGATTATACCATATTGTCGAACTATAATATACATTTATGGTGCAATTTTCAAAATTTTCAAACATATATTGTATTTTATATGAATTTTCTTCACTCCTACTTGAAAAAATCATAGCAATTTCAAATTTTCACAAAAAATAAATAAATTTATGACTTATAGAAGATATGTGATTCCATCTCTCAAAAATAAAATAAAATGATTCCCAGTTATACTTAGTGGCATACAAAGCAACGGATATTGAGGTTGTTCACACGGTGATATATAGGCTCAGGGTTAAGTGGTCTTCTTCTCTTGCCTTTAGTTAAGGTTATAATTTGCGTACTTCAAATTCTTGAAACCCTACTGCATTTCACAAAAACATTAGAGACTGACGATTTAAGGATTATTTGAAAGACTCAACGTACCAGTTTGGTCACCATAGGTAGCAAAAGAACTTTTTTTTGAGAAGGGCCTGCTTGGTTCTTTGAAAGCCATGTCATAAATCCTAACGACAATCTGACGATGGCGGGGTTAATATATTCCTGGTACATCCAGCATCAATTGTTGCAAAAAACTCAATTTTGATAAGGAGTCTGAAAAATCTCAAGTTCAGATCGAGTGATCGAGAGACCTGCCTCATCAATCGAAGTTCGTGGAGCGACTAGACTGTGGCTTCAAATTTCAATGAGGTTGAGTGACCATAAACAGAGTAGCCATTATCGTATTCAAAATTGCCTTGACAATCTGGAAGCCAGTGGACAGATTGTTTGACCATATTATACATCAACGTCCTCATTACGCCGTTCTTGAAGGCTATGCCGGTGTTGTGTCCAATAGCTGACCACATCCCATAGGTTTCATCGGTAGCAAAGTCCTCAAAAAGAGGCTGAGGAATTTGTGAAACTTCAAAACAAGTTCTTGCTGCCATATTGAACTGCCAGATAGAGATGCACCTGGGATTTCGTCCTCGGACTTCGCCCACCAGGTATAAGGTTCCGCCACAATTTACCAAGAGAGTCATGCTCAAAGAATAGGGCACTTGTATTTCAACCTTGTTCCAGACGTCTTGGTTCAAGTCGTAGGACCAGAGGTCACAAGGATCAAAACTGAGGACGTACATGATTTCGTTGCATATGGCAGAGGACCAAACAATGTCGAGGAATGGAGGCATGAGTCCGAGTCTCTGCCAGCACTGCGTGGTCGAATCATAAACCTGCGAGCTCATTAGAAGGGGGTTATAGATAACACATAATAAGCACATCCTTGTGAATATCTATGAGAGCAATGATATATGCTCAATTCACATAATAATGCAGGCAAAGTTTGTAGAGTATTATGGAGAATCAACTTGGAAGCGTGAGTTGGAACATGTTTGTGCCTGCATTGCCATGGGACTCAAGAAAGTCTCCGGGGCGGAATCAGCAGCAACGAAAATCTTGTAGGCCGAAGTGCGGTTGTCGGTCACCATTGCCACCGCAAGAGGAACAATATAATACGGTAAACTAGGAAGCTTCCGCCAAGCCCTTGTCACGGGGTTGCACACACTGTATAGGCTTGGATCGCCGTCACTTTTGTGTGACCATACGAAGAACAAACCTCCTGAAGCTGCTTCAATGGAATGATATACGTCTCCGGTTGGAGATTTCCAGTGAGGTAGGCACAATTGATCCAGGAACCGAAGGTCAAGATCATACCATTTATTTAAAGATTCATCGTACGCGACACAAAAAGTGTGTGCTCGTCGACAAACGAGCAGATATGCGGGATGAGGGCTGACCAGCATACACAGATTCCAAAAGCTTTGAGAAGACGGTAGAGCGGCCCATTTTTTGCACACACTGCGCAGCCTTACGAATGCAAGGACTGGCAAGAACGCCAACACCCTATCCTGCAGCTCCGGTGAAAGCTTATTCCATAAAGATGCTTCCTCACTCGCGATTTCGCCTTCATTACTCATGCTCTTTCCGGCAAGACTGTAAAAATGAAATGCTCTACACACTCACAAGTGCAAGAATAGATTGTCCTCCACCACTGGAAACGATGAAAGTAAGCCAATTTCGGATACTAAAATTCTCCATGCCCTCATAATCATTCTCTTCCTCTCACAATCACATTCGCTCGTGCATTCGATAAATACAACCAGAGTTCTTGCTTACTCTCCAACGAGTACCGATCCGTGCTACAAAACTAGTTACACTAACCAAATTTAGGTAAATAGATACGCTCCAGCCACTCCGTATTCAGGGACATAGCTTCTCAAGATTCACAGCTGCTAATTAAATAGTCACTGAAAAAACAGCCTAAAAGTCACTTCAACGTAGCATGACAAATTTCAAACTCTAGAATATTCTCTAAACCTAGATCAATCATGGTGCACTCTACAAAAGAAAAAGAAAAGAAACAACAGCGGATCGTCTTAGATGTCTCCTCCCGCTCGAACGATTCAAATATTTTGAAAAGAAAGCAAAGCGAACAAAACAGAGATTTACGTAAGCAAAACTCAGGCGAATTTCACATCGCATACTGTATCCATTCTAACTGTGCGTTTCGATGTCAGCCAAATCCGCCACCGCGATCTGTTGAAGCATCCTAATGAAATCCTGCCTCCGGTGAAAGTCGGGCAAGTGATCAACCGACATCCAGAATCCTGCGTGAGCATGAAGAGATGCAAAATGATGGGAAGCGCTTCTTTGGTGGTGGGGAAGCTGAGAGGTCCCCTTCCATCTCATAGAGCGGCTTTACATTTGGGTCCAAGCCAAGAAAAATAAAATAAAAATAAAAATAAATTATTGGCCAAAGACTGTTTGAAAATGGTTCAGTTTGAACAATGAGAGTGCTTGGAATTGCTGATTTTCTTGGCTTTGTTTCCAAAGTAAAATTATCATTATAGATCAAGTGGTCATGGGGAAAAAATTAAAAGTGCTTTAACCTAGGAACGCCGGGAACGCCATTTCCTGGCGTTTGGATGACCGTGCGGTGGTGAGCAGGGAGACTGGAAGCATTTTTTCATCCATTTTTTGCTTCTTGACCTTTCATAGAGGATTATGAAGAGTACCTCAGTGAGTTGTAATTTTGTTAGTGTTTGTATTCACGTGAATCAAAAGTTAGTAAAAAAAATGGACCACAAAATATGCTATTTTCAATGTATTTTGAGAAGTTGTTGCTCCTTGCTTTACATCTAAAATTTCTCCAAAAAAATGATAGTTTTTGAATTTTAGCCCAACTATTGAATTGAAGGTCATGTATTCTTGTTTCTACTCCAATTGGCATTTTGAAAAAATTCGTAATATTGAATATTTTATTGCAATTTGAACTTTGAATGTATTTTCAATGCCTATTGCATTCTAATTATAGAATGATATGGGATTTGAGTTTCCACCATGATGTTTGTCACTATAATGTACACCCATGGTGAAATTTTCAGATTTTTTAAAATATTTTTTTATTTGATATGATTTTTCTTCACTTTTTCTTCAGAAATTATCAAAAAAATCAATTTTCCTCAAAAAAATCTAAATTTTTTGTGAAGTAAAGAAAACATGTAATTTCATCTCTGAAAAATAAATATAAAATTTTTCATGTATATCTAGTTCAAAAATGGCAACAAACTGAGAGATGGGCAATGAGGCCTAAAATCAGTGGTTATAGGTCCGTCCTTTAGGGGTTAAAATGTGTCATTCACAATTTTTTTTTTTTTTTTTTTTTCTTTTTTTTTCAAGCTTTCATATCCAAGTGTCATATTTTATCCTTTAAAATAGTTTACTATGACTATTTTTTTGCTCCAAAAAATGACTCTTATAGACGATGATGACAACTAGAATTTATCATTTATAGACAAATCTACCAACTTGTAGATGATTAAAAATATAATTTTTTCAAAAGCATGGCCTTGAGACCTGCTACTTATTACATAAGTAAGGTAAACCAGCCCATGACAGGCAAACCACCCATGACAGACACCTACTGACCCCCCCCATTACAGTCATTTATCAATCTATGAGAGACTTTTTCTAAAAAATGGGGTTAAGATTGCATTGGGCTGATTTGTAGTTGTTATCAAAGCCTTGGGGTACAGTCATGAAGTTATTAGTAACTGTCATGGACACTTATACCAATCTAGTCTAAATTGGTAGTAAAAAATAGTTTTTTTATTTCTTAATGTCATGTCCATGTTAGAAAGTCTTGTAGCCATCTTAGAAAATGCTATGATTGTTTTAGGAGGGAAGATGACCATCATGGAAACACTTTTTTGCTGATTTGGGGTAGTCTACAGGCTGTTTTCGGCTTACTGGACAGCACACTTCAAAAATTCACAAAAAATTCATATTTTGTCCAAAAATTAAAATTTCAGTTGCTTTCTTCATTTCCCACATGTGTCTTTGTATGAAAAAAAATTTGATTATTCTTGCTAATGGCAACAGACCACATCAGGCAATCTGCCTGTCATAGGCTGGTTTACCTTACATCCTGAAGGGCTAATAAGTCCTGACCTATAAGGGATTAATGGCTTAGCCTTCCTATACGCAGGCAAATTCATATGTACATGCAGTTAAAACAATGTTGATAATTTAAGGACGGATCCAGACCCTTAATATTGGACCGCCAAAATTACAATATGGCTTGTAAAACGGCAATAAGGGAAGCTCAACGAGCACTGGGCCCTTGTCCCAGTCTGTCACCCTTCAGAAAATTCAAAAAAATCAGGGAAAGTTGGTAAGTCCGGCCTATTAAAAGACTGATACCATTCTTGTGAATAGTCTCTATACCTGCTGGCTTGCGGTGAGTGGTTGAGAGCTTTGAGAGTAGACATTTTCAGATGCTTTGCACAATCCCTGTTGTTTACTGTTGCTGAGTACTCCGATCTACGTCAAGTTTCTCATCATGGCAACCTCACAGCGTTCTAACAATACTCAGGTTTTTTGGACTTACTTAGAAATATTGTAGGGATACTGTAGGGAGCTTGCTTTGTGTGTTTTATTTGTTTTTTGAGCTCCTTGTGATAGCAATAACAAGCGTATGAGGGCTGTAAACACCTGATGCATCCTCACTAACAATACATGCGTGTTTTGTTGCTGGGATGGGCACAAGTGAGGTCCCCTACCTCTTGGAGCGTTTTTGGCAAAAAAAACGACAACTTAGCTTCCCTTACTCCATTGATATGACACTCAAGGATTGAATGTTGGAAACTTGTTTGTGCTAATTTAGTCCTACTATACTTCACACATATGTTTTCACAAAGACTTTGGATTTGGCTTAGGAAAAAAATATAGATAAAGGAGTCATTATCCTACTTTATCATTGGATATTTTGTTCTGAAAAAAATGAGATGAGAAATTTACTCATATGTCATACAGATGGACAAGGACTGGATTAGTCTTGATGAGAACTTCCATATGATTTACTACTATTTGATTTGTATGCTACTAGGCAAAACACTAAAGGATAGGAAAAGCACAGATTTGCGCCTAGTTTTGAGATGTTCCAGAAAAGATCTTTTTTTGCATTTTATCCATTGTAAGTTAGTGAGACTTACTCGTTAATCTGTTCACTTCCTGTCATTTGGCATAACAAGTATTGACGCTGGCTTTGAGTTTTGCATTCAGGTGCCCAAATCGGGACCTACTTAGCACCATGACTTGATTCTACGCGGATACAATGAACCACTACCTCCTCCTATTCCTGGAGTACAGGCTACATTGGCAGCGATGAATCCTGACAAAATACACAAATACATTCAAGAGTCTGATCTCTCTGCGATCAACTCTATGACCAATGATGGTGAGCCGGCTTTACTACTCACTGTTCTGGACTTCTCACAGTGGACTCGTATTTTTGAGTGTGCAAACACAGATCAACCCAAAGCTATGGTTCGTTTATATGAGCTGCATGGGTTACTGCACCAAATCTTGACAGATGACGAAACTGATCTTGCTGAAGCCAAGAAAAATACTACTGTCATTGAGGTGGCTATACGACACGCCAATAACCAGGCTGAAGATTGCAGCTCTGGTTCCCAACTAATCATACCTGAATCAGGTACCTTTATTCATCCCTTCCTGGTAAATCTTTCCATCGACGACGCTCACAAAGCTGCGCTGGAAGACTTCTAGGAGTCTATTCTATCGACACAGATAGAGAAGGAGCAAGAGACACTGGTCGCATCTGGACGTCATCTAGCGGTTCCGTTTGTACCTCAACGAACCCTCGAAGATCAAATGCCAGCAAAGGATCATCGTGTCTGGGTTACTGGTAACGTCAACTCCCTTGCACCCATACTTGTTTCAACTTGGCGCATTTGGGGTGGACTGCACAAAACGGACCTAGATGAGTGTAAGGATGCCGCCTTGCACGGTAGGAAACCTATTTCCAATGGACAGAACTTGAATAATGCCTTTCCACTCTACACGTATGATCACAGTAAGTGCTCTGTTAGCATTGTGAAATTACACGTGAAGCTAGAAGTTCCAACAGCTAACGACCGCAGAGAGAAGCACCTGCAGGAAATGTGGAATGTCCACAGACCCTATTTACGATGAGCTTGTCATCCAAAATCCAGTAACGGATGCAATGGATCCTTCATCTGGTGGAACCGCGCGTGTTGGTATATGATTAATCACTTGGAAAAATTCTTCCAAGATGATAATTTTCCCTCTTTGAAAGCAAAGTTTATTGCTTTCTTAATATGGATGCATGGTGCAGCACGTACTGCTCTAAGATGCCAGATTGCTTTTGCACAGGTAAGGACCTCGATGTGCGCAGGTGCTGTTGAATTTGCGGCCAATCCATCTGGGAAGACCCTTGCCGATTAAACAGATCTGCCTGGTCCTCGATAGATCGAGCGAATGCTTAAGCCTGTTGCTTTTTCAATTGCGAATCCAGGGACTCCAAGTCATGCACCTCCCTCAAAACGACAAAAGATAAACCTGAACACACCTCCGAATTCCAATCGCCAACCCAGCCCTGGCGGATACAACCGTGGAAGAGGAGGAGGGGGCATTCACGGGGCTAAAATTAACCCTTAAAGGACTGTCACTATACTTTCACCAAAAACGCTCCAAAACTGCCATTTCTAGTACAACTACCAAAATTTTGAAAGAAAACTTTTTTTGACATATCTAACCGTAGGATCTTGTATTATTTAGTATCAAAAACATGTGGTAAAAATTTCAGACATTTTCACCCGATGGATTGCAAGATATAAGAATTCAAATTAACTAAAATCATTTTTTTGACCCTGCAAAAAGCAGGGCAGCTGCACTTCACAAGCTCACATTTCTATGAAAAAATGACCTAAATGGTGGTGCTTCTTTGGATTTTATTTCCTAGACAAGTTGGCCACATGCTTGAAAATTTTCAGATCATTTGGAATAGTACAACATATAGGAAAAAAATAGTAAGTAGGTAGTAGTAGAGAATGATTAAAAATACGAAATTATTCACAATTTAAATATGGAATTGAAAATTTCCAATCCCAATGATCAAAATGTTTTAGTAATGTATCTACATCCTACGATTCTATTTTTGTCCAAAAATATTGAAAATTGGATAAGATAAAGGATTTCAAAGTTTATTTTAGAGTAGGAAATCCAAAACTGTCCGCAAACAAAAAATCCTCATAACTTTTGACTCATTGATCAAAATGGAATGATTCAAAGTTTTTTGTGCATATAAAACTCTAGAAAATCAATTCCAAATTTTTGTTTCTGAAAAAAGTGATTTTTTTTTATCTGCCCGAACTGCCCGGTTGGGAAAAAAAGTAACATATTAGGCTATAACTTTTGACTCGTATTTCCAAATGTCATGAAATTTGGTGCATATGAAAGATCTTCCTCGCCCCCACATTCTAGTAAAATTTCAGCCCCAAATATGAAAATCTCCGCTCGTAGGTACTTGCCCAAAATTTCTATACAGCCAAAAAACACAGTCCAGTCCTTTAGGGGTTAAGGTATCCTCTTCAAAAAACTTATAGAGGATTTATTATTGAACTCGATTTTTACATTTCTTCAAAATAAGAAGTTCCACATAGTTTGGTTTATTTGCTAGAATAATCTCAAAGTTGGGAATATTGTATATTAATTTCATCTTATAACACTTAACGATTCAGTTTTTCCTTCTATCTTGTACGTACTTCTACATATCATTTTTTGCAAGAATGAAAATCAAGTGTTTTCTTTTTGAAATTTTTCCCCCTTGACTATCAACTCAATTTTTCAACATATAAAATAATAAATTCAAATTTATAGTGCAAAATTTTTTAAGTTAAAAAGATTCAAAGTTTTATAATCTAGTAATGGATGGTGGCAAACATTAGGGGAGATTTCAACTACTTGGGAGACTGTTTCAGGGTTGTTCCCATTGCTGGGAACCAACCCTATACAGTCAGAATATAATAATATTAAAATAATAATAATTTAAAAGAATTTAAATTTAAAATAATAATATATATTTTTTATAATGAAAAAATTAAATTTTTTTTATTAAAAATATATTAAAAAATTATATTTGACGTGGCCATCTCCTAGCCATGTCAGATCAGCGTTCCCACACTGTTTCCACAACATTCCCGCAGTTCCCGTAGTCCGGAAACTCATAGTCTCTTAAAATGCATAAATCTTCCCTAATGTTCTTTTGCATTCTTCATTTTCAACAAAAATATCTTGCAATTTATGCAGTCAAAGATTTTGGAGCTTTTTCCACATATTTTATACTAGTCTAGTCCAAGATCCTATGATTAGATATGTAAAATAAACAAATTTTAACATTTTTTTGCTCTTGGCAATAGAAATGGCAATATTGAGTGTGTTTTGATGAAAAAAGACCTTGATACTTGAGGGATTAACCCTTAAATGCTTGACGTCCATATTCTAGACGTTGAACAAGGGCTTGGAGGTATTATTTCATCCAACTAACTTCTCATTCATCCAATGTAACACTTGAATCTTGAAAAGACAACCTTCCTTAATGACCAATTTTATGAAATTGCAGTAAATGATATTTGTGTAGAAAGATATAAGCAAAAATGTGCCAAAATTTGAAAAAGGATCAAGGCGTTAAGGGGTTAATAATTGAGTACAATTTATCTTATTATTCATTACCACTTCAAGTATATTGTAGACGTTGTGCTCAATTTCTTCAATAGCAATTTCAGTATTTAATCCAATTTGGAGTGTTAATTTTTGGATAGATGAACTAACTATCATTCAAAGACCACACTGTGCGTTTCAAAATTAAATCTATTTTGAATTCAGGAATAAAGAAATTTATTTATCCACATTTACAACTGTATATTTACCAAGACACTTGCTTGACAAGTAAGGCCAGCACTTCTCAAGAATTACCAACCCGTCTACTTTCTACTTTGTATCTACTGTGCTCATGTATCATGCTAGGTCCACACTAGCCATAGCAACCGGTTGAGAATGGATGAAGAAGAAAACTGTTTCTTTGTAGAATTGGAGGACAAGAAACTGTGCTCAAAGTGACCTATAGTGTGCAACTAACGTAATCTCTCCACCACTCAAGTTTGGAGACTCCGTTTTGAAAGACTTTCAGCTTGAAACGGAAGTGAAATCGATTGTGACAACTCAACATGACTACTCTTAAAACAAGTAAAAGCCCCCACTTGTAAAACGCCATGGGTGTCAATTGTACGGCTGTGCCAGAGTGACCCGGCTTCAGGAAGGAATTGCTAAGTTGCCAATAGAACCAAGTCTTCGTAAATATGACAGAAATCGTAAAACTAAGAGCTTGAAGATTGCTGCCAATGATGAACTCTTCAATTTGTTCACACCAGGGCAATGGTGTTCTCGTATAATTAATGTAGGGCAAGAGTGAGTTTTTCCAAGTGACTGTACGATGAATCGATCGATCCACTATTAACTAGAGTTCCTCAAGGAAGGAGTAGACATTGTAGGCAGAACAAAAATCAATTCGGGATGGGTGTCCGGGAATCGTTTGGCCGGTAATAACACCGGCCCAGAGCCCGTCTGCTCGCGCCAATAAGCCTCCGCTGAATCCAGCCGCGGTCGTAATGGAACCTCCTAATCGGCCTTTGGTGAAGTCCACCATTACAATCTCCATGTTGCCTGCTTCTGTAATTTTTCCAGGTCGGACCCTAATATCTGCTATTTTGCCTACTTCCGACTCCCAGGGCTCCTCATACCTGCACAAAATAACAGTTGGGAATCTGCATATTAAAACGCATGAACCTTGTTATATACGAGCTGATGACACCCCACACACACCGACCCCTCCTCCAGAAACATAAAAGTTGGACTGCGGCAATTTATATTTTTCTACTATGTCTAACTCATGAGGAAGACTTCTGAAATAGTCACCCGAAGACGTAGACTTGATCTCCTCGCTCAGCGTCCACGGACATCCGATGTGGAAGGCTAGCGTGACCAGCGACCATATTCAGGAAGGCTAGCGCGAAAGTATTCTGCCAAGCGCGGACGCTGAAGAAAGCAAGGCCAAATGCAGTGCTTGTTAGCATGAGCTTTGCCACTTGGATTTCCCCTTTCCTGTCTTTTATGACCACCTCCCATCGGCCCTCCACAGTGTTCACGCTCGTCACCCAGGCATTCTTGCGATTCGTGGAGTCAGAGCCGGGTATGAAAAGAACAGCTGTTCCTAGAACAGCCCCGGTCTCCCGGTCAAGTACCATACCGCAATAATTTCGAACATTCAACCATACCAGGTCCTGCATAAAAATTTCAAATTACGAGTTCAATAAGTTCTTTGTTGTCGAACTTGAGCAAGTTAGTTCAATGGCCCATCAGTATCACCAATCTCACTTAGAACTGGCTACTTGTATTGACCACCACTCCGTGATGAAGGTCGAAAGCGCTCACCTCTGGAGATACAACATGGCGACATCGTTCCGCTCCGTGGGTCTCCGGCAAACCGGTGGTCACCGGAGTCGCATCCTTGAGCCCACATGGCATGGTCAGCTGATGAAAAAGAATAATTATCGATAAAATCCATGGGTACAAAGGTTCTTTTTCGGTATTCTAAGGGATTAGAGTGATTAGTTTCCTAATATAAAATCGAATGATTCCCAACTTGTAACTAAAAGTCTCAGGATGTCAATTTCGTTAAATTGGCGCGGTTATGGGTGCCATAAATTGTGACATTCATCTACACAAAGCTCCAAAAACTGAGACTAATATATATTTACGTTTCAGGCTGCACACCCTGAGAAGGGCCAACATCGTGGAATTCCGCCAATTTAACGGAATTGAAGTTTCAGGGACCTACCTGGATTCTTTGCCGCTCCTCCATGCGCTTTCTTAAATATACCTGGCGACCAATCGATGAGAATTTGTAATTGGAACGAATTTCACGGACTGATCCATCCTCTGACCCGAAAGAGTTGTCGGAACTCCTCGAATCTTCTCCAACCGAAGGCGGTGGTAACTCATTGAGATCAAGAAATTGAGAAGGAATTGGAATGCGAAAAGGCTGAGGCTGAGGAGGATTGCGAGACGTTGAAGAGAGTCCAGCTGATTGCAATCTTGGCTCGCTGAAATTGTAACTGATACGTGGAACTGTAGGCACAGGTATTTTCCGAGTGTCAAAAATCTGTCCTAAGCCTGTATTCGGCAACAAGTCATCAACGCCGGACGCATGGGACGCTGAGCCTTCAGCAAATATGGGCTCCGGGGGTTGGAAATGTACATATTTTGTTCTGGTCCTTTTCTCCTCATCCTATAATCAATAAAATATTCACAAGTTAGCCCAATCAACAGCTAATTATACATGTCAAATGGAAAATTTACAGAAACTTTGCACCACGAATCACAATGTACTCATTGACAATGACTTTCGCTAATCTCAAATATTTGCCCATGGCGGTGTCTGGCTCTATGACTTTCGCAAAGTTAATGAGCTCAACATAACTCATAATTGGCTTATCGTGATAGTAAAGGGACTAATACAATTGCGTGCATAGAATTTCTGACTATGATCATTTCAGGCATAATTCTACGGCAGCTCAAGGGGGTAAACTTCTGGGGACAGCAGAGAATTCTTACAGATCTAGATGAATCGCGGAGACGTTTGATAGGAGGGCCTCCGAGTCCGCATTCGTTGTCGCCCTCAGTGAAGTTTGAGGTTTGCTGGAGTGTGCAAGTATAAGTTGTTGAATTTGAGTGAGAACCATCATATACTCTACTCGAACAAGGATTGCTTGTAGCCGCTGAAGTAGAATAAACCAACTGGTTCTTTCCCCATCCAGATTCATTTACGGTGAGGCCACTAGATTCTATGTAATGATATTTTCCCGAGGCTTCCTCTAAATTATTATTATTATCTATTGCAATATTAAAGGATCCAGTTGACTCTTCTGCATTCACAAACCGGCGGCTGTAAGTAGAACCAAAGCTTGAGGATTGGTTATCATCCCATTCTTGAACTGCACCAAACTTGTCCTTTGGAAGAAGGTTGATTGCTCCAAACCTGTCAATCACGACCGGCAGCTTATGTAAGCCGTCTGCGGGGTACTTCTGGATACTGCTAAATGGCGGTCTCTGAGGATTGCTGTCTGGAACCTTCAAAACACTGGTTGGAAGCTCCTGGTTGGCTGCCGATAAAACTCGTTTCCCCTTGTCCTGGTCATCCATTCACTCTCCCAGCGTTACTAAATTGCCATAAAACAGAAGCCTCAAGCCCTCAAAATATGCTTATCTACAGTAAATTACCTTGGAAGGGAATCATAACTTTCTGTCAAAAAGAAAAAGAAAAAACTAGTGAAACGACAGCCAGGACCAGACAGAGAACTGACCCCCTCGCTCGTCCCCGAAGGAAAACCCTGAAATTTTTTATTTCCCAGGCATGATAAAATTTGCAATTTTTGGATTCATATTTGCAATCGGAGGCCCCAAATTAGCTAGTAGAGATGTAGAGCATACATTTTCTGGGCACAAAATAGGGGGTCATTTTTTTCCTTGCACCCTCTAGACTGACTTGGGGGGACGAGCGAGGGGGTCAGTTCACCCCGACCCCAGAGAGGTTCAGTCATGAGCCCATTGCTTTTAACCTCTAAGAGGTCCTAAAGTCTATATTCTGGATGATGAACAGAATGCTTCATGACATCGTTTTGTCCAAATGAATTCTCATTCATCCAGCATAAGATTTGAATCTTTGGAAGAAAACCTTTTTTGTATAACCAAATTGACATATTTATTCAATGAAATAAGCCAAAAGGTGCAAAAATTCAAAAAGGATTAAGACGTTAAACGGTTAAAGAAAGAGAAAATACAAGGTTCCATTGGTACGTCGGCCAGCCAGAGGTCAGAACAGACAAAGGATCCGACAGCTCTCATATTTCGACGTCCTTCACCAAGACCGGAAATTTAAGATTAAGTTATATAGTTAATACTGGAATGGGGAAAGGCAAATTACCACGGGGTGCACCTCCTCGTCGCGGAAGTTCATTTGATGCGAGTTGTTTGTACTGGAGATTTCCCCTCAAACCTATGCTTACATTTCTTCTAAACGCAAACTGTTATCATGTTCCAGAAGATGTCACATGATGGAGTAATATAAAAAATCATTCTCTTCTTGACAGCTCCCTTGATGGCACACCTTCGGTTGCTGAACAACTGGCAATTCTTTGCTTGAACCGCACGATGGTCGGCGTATTGGATTACAATGACATAGCAAGGCATGAGTTGGATACTTGGAACAAGAAATGGCAGGCGCTAGAGAGCCTGGCTTTCGGAATTCTTGTCGAGCAATCAGTAGTTCGAAGCTCACAAGCCAACGCTGTTTTAAATAGGTTATGTGCTTTATCCGGCACTCCGTGAATTTCTTGATTCTCTGATGTCTGGGAGAGAGGGGAATGCCTGATGGGGGTCAAAATTTGGTGTCCAGCCAACCCATCACCTAGTCCCACCCCTTCAACAATCTGCAAGCTACAACCAACACTTGTTACATCGTTAGTGCAGCGAACTAGATAGTACGTGCTGAACGAATAACCACACTTCGATCCTCTTCATTTTCAAATCACTTCAAGATATAATAAGATCTGCACACTTGAACCGCCCTTCAAGGTGATCGTCATTCCATACCTGACGAGCTCGATTACTAACAGCTTAAACTCCAACCAACTTTTCAGTTTGGTATCCACCAGAGCCGAAGACACATCTCTTGCTCCACAGTATCACCAATTTCTGCAGCAACGGTCCAAAGACTCTCATCAGGTTCTCGTAATATAATTCACTGCAGCCAAATTAACCAAGTACGTACTGCCTGCTGATCGATTGAGAGACATACATGCTGTCTCGCTTTACTAAAAAGCAACGAATGAAAACCTAGCTGTCGACGATCTGGTCTCATCTCTTGTCTGGGAAACAGTGCTTGCAGAACTGGGGAAATCAAAGTGTACGAAAATAGGGTAAGCACAGTGGCAATTGGAAAATTGATGACTGCGGAAACCACATAGTCACCTTGGTCGAGCCCATGATGCAATAGCTAGCTTGTAATGAACTACTAGTACCTGACCTTGGATGGAGCATTTAAGTATTTTTCTTACTCTGATGTCCAAGTCAAAATTGTCTACAATCCAAAACACTTCTGCCAAACTTGATCATATGCCTGCAAAGTGCAAATTAACGTTGAGAATAACAAATTTACAGAAACTGGAGAGAAAGTGAGTGCAAGTGAGGTTCAAATCAAAAGCAGCACAGACAACAAGACGGGTTAGTTGTTCAATTGAGTCGCGGCAGCTAGCTTGTATTTGCCGCGAAGCAAGCACACCTTCCCTGCAGGCTGACTACATGGGACTGGAGTTTGAAGCTTTCATCCCGAGGGCTCAGCAGTTATTCCGACATAGAATTATAGGAAACATGGCTGAAATTTCGAAAACCTACTGCTCCGATGACTTACCCTAACCCTACCCAGCGGCTGCCTAACCATTCATGATTAAGTGCCTAAGATACTATCCTCACACCGACGTAATAAAGGACTAAAGGACGATAATGTTCAAACCATGGTCTCAAACTGTAGCAATCGCAACACCCTTACACAACCTTGCCATCTAAGTATCTGCAAATATCTGATACGGAATATGTCATAGCTGAACCGACATCAAGTATGTTCGCGCGACCGCCATCTAACTGCAAATATCTGATACGGAATACATCATAGCTGAACCGACATCAAGTATGTTCGCGCGACCGCCACTCTGATGGCAATTACCGTCAATCGACTGACAAGCCTTAAGGACAAGAATCGCGAGGGCGGTTCTCAGCGTCCACGTACACAAGAACAGGATTTAATCCCCTCCAGGCCGGCTATAGTCGACCGGATAACTACTCTAGGCAACTTTGATTGCATTGTGCCGCGCCTGATCTTTACAAGCGTTTTCTTCTGATCGCAAGAAACTCAATATCCGACTCTAAATTTAAAGTCCCCGAGGTAACGCTCAAGCCCAATCACTTCGTCAACCACAACCACTATTGCAACTTGTCGTGATAAACAAAAGACGTGGACCTTCGGGATGACTGTATGCCACTAGAATTAGGCAGCCGCCATGAAACTGATCAGCAAGAAAGCACCCTGGCCCATCGCGTACCATCTCATGCCACGTACGGTCACAACTCACTCCTAAACTCATCAAAAAGTGCAGGCCCGGCCCGCTCGTTTGCTGATCTCAAATCCATCACTATTCCACCTAACATACTTCCACAGCGCGACGTTCACCTACAGAAACAAACAGAGGAAACAAACAACGCACTGAAACCTTTCCTCCTCCCCTTTCTCCTCCCATGACATGATTCCCACTCTCTCAACCTCCATTCCCTCCCTGTATTTCCACACTTCCCCGCACGGGCTTCTCCACCGCCACGACTTGAACCATAAATCTAAAAACCACAGAAGCCTCCAAACCCCGATGAACTACAAACCTGTTCAAATAATCCGCCTCAAGCCTCACACTCACGCCGGCGCATTACCACGCCACAAGCCTCCTTAAAACCGGGCGACCACGCTCCGCGCGATCCTCCTTCGCGAAAATAGAAAACCTCACGCAACAAGAACCTCCAATTACGATCGTCAAAGGTGCCGTACAATTGCAACCCTCGTTTAAATCCTCTGCATCTCGCGATCGCTGAACACAATGCCGAATTCATGGATGTTTTGACCGTCACGAGGTCTAATGGCGACGTATCAGTTTGGGAAAGGAATGAGAGGTGGCATGTGGCGATTGTTGGTGGAACTGAACGGCGAGTGGATCGATTCGAAGATATGGGACGGAAGAGACGAGATGGAGTGCTGGCCAGGGCAGGGGACAAAGATCGCGAGAGCCGGAGTTGTGATGTTGCCCGAAGGAGGAGGTGTTGTTCCCGGGACTGGCGGGAGGTCGGGGCCTGCTGGCGATGGCGGGGCCTGCTGGCCCATGTGCGATGATGCGTCGGCGGACGGTGTCACGTGGAGTGGAGACGATATTAGGAAACATCGCGACTCAGGGCGGACATGGTTTGCTTGACCACGGGACCACGTTCGGCTTCCTCGCTCTTGGGGGCAACTTACAACTTAGAAATTTCCTTAGGTGAATTTGGCAATTTGATCATCGTTCAAAAAATAGAGAACATTTCACAAAACATTAAGTGAAAGAGTCTATCCTTATCCTCAAAGAACCCTCTAAGGAGTCCCATCAAAATGAACTACTCTCAGTCAAGAAAATGGTGAAACTTTTTTCCTATCTCCATTTACCTTCTTAATGATGAATAGAACTCATACAAGATAGAGACATTAATTTGTCATAGAAATTGTATTCTACATAGGTCATATAGCCTTCATAATATAGCCTTGCTTTTCAAATGCATTGAGATTCTATTCAACCCAATGTCCTTTTCCAAAAATGACAACTCAATAAAACATCACCACAAATAAAATCCATAAGATTGCTCTTATACTACCAAGGCAAAAACTTCTATAGTTGATATATTGAATTCCACTATGGTTGCTAAGTGCTTAGTAGTTGAAGCAACAATGAGCTTCAAATCCATTAATTATGCAAATATTCCTAATTATGGTAATTGGATAATGGACAAGACATTGAATTGGAACCAAAATCTTATGACTTGTAAATAATTATGATGCCCTCCTACAACTATTAGTAAGATAGGATGACGCATTGTAGTCCTTTTTGTTGTTGCCCGTATTAACCCCTGAAGGACCATTGTCCCTTCGGGGGACAAATGTGTTTTTGGGCAAGTACCTACGGGCTGAAATTTTCTCCTAATTTTTTGAAATTTTTTTTGGAGGTAGAAAAGTTGATTAGCGTTGTGGGAATATAAATTTTTTCAAAATCGGTGCCCGTGAACAATAGTTATGACCAAATAAGCTCAAACGAGGGGACGGCGGGCAGCTCGGGCAGCCAAAAAAATGGACAAAAAATTGAATTTTCTTTTTAATATTATTTTTCCTCATAGATTTTATTTTTGTCTATCTGAATAGCTTTGATTCATTTCATTTGGATATGTTATGAGAAAGTTATGGACATTCTTGTTTTTCGGGCAGTTAGAGCATCTTCTTGAAAAAAATAACTTGTAGGATTCATTTCTGAATGCAATTTTTCAAACTTTTCAATTTATTTTTTTGCATGGTCTGATTTACTTGCTAGAACAATCTCACCATTGGGATAAGTGCATCTTAATTCCATCTAAAATATATGAATATTTTAGATTTTCCTTCTATCTCATACCTACTTCTACTTAACAATTTTTTTAACAATGATAATTAATTTTTATTTTGAATTTTTTTTACCTAGACTCTCAACTCAATTCTCCACTATCAAGATTTAAAGCTCAAAACTCTGTAGTGCAAAAAAATTTAAGTTAAAAATGTTCAAAGTCAAAAATTCTAGTCCCGTAATGTGCTGAAAAACTTGTTTTTTCCACTTTAAACATAGATATCTTGCAATCTGAGCGGTCAAAAATTCTGAAATTGTTTCCACACACTCTCATACTAGTTAGGTGTAAGATCCTGTGGTTATATATGGGGAAAAAAACAATGTTTCAATTTTTTTTACTCCTTGCTATAGGTATGGCAGTTTTGAGTGTTTTCTGGCAGAAAAAAGGCCTTGGTCCTTTAGGGGTTAAAATTGATTGCATCCACCCAAAAAAATTGCAATAGAAAACAAATCAAAAAATTGCCACATGTATTTGTGGCCAAGTGTTTGCCCATTAGGCTTTCATTTCTTTTATTAACAGTTTTGATTCATTTAGGTAGTCAACTCATTTTTGAGAAAAACAACAAAACAATATATTAATAGGTGGTCAAAGCAAAAACATATAGATTTCCATTGTTATCCCAAAGGAGGACTGTTTTCATCAATTTGGATGCTAATGTGGATCTCTTGAGTACCTACATAGTTGCAATGGTGATCCAAATTTGCCCTTCAAGATTGTCAAATTATGAATGAATTGTTTGCAATATGTAGAATAACATGGTGTTCATTGATTTCAAAAAATGGTAGCTTTTCAACTTAATTACCGTATACACTGAGTTGTCTTAATGAGAACCCTTGTACAATTTTTAATACCTTAAGGTGCAACATGATGAGATTGGGTCACAATTGAATTGGGGGTAGTTTTGGATCTACTTAAATTATCTTATGCCCTCCTTGGGGATGTAAGTAGATTGAATCTTCAAGATTCATGCCATAATTATTCTCAAAATTCAAGGGGTTCTCAAAATTTAGCCCTTAGGGTTGGATTTTGAAAATCTCTTGAATTTTAAGAACCTTTGATGGAAATGTGCTTGACTCTCCTCAAAAGAAAGCTAAAAGTAGATTTTAAAATCCTCTAAAAATCCAACTCTAGCACCCAAAATTGAAAGATAAAAAAATATTCTATATGAATCAACAATATAGACATTTGGAAGGTGTTACTATTATTTTTTATGTGATTTTAATAATCAACTTTACTATCCTTAATTTGAATACTTCAATTGGAATTAAGATCCATGTTTGATCCAAGTTAGCTCAGAGCTTAATTGACAAATAGTGCACAACAAGTGTTTTTGCGACATTTATCAAGAAGAACCCGCATTGAATTTGTGTAGGTCCTATAGATGGCACCATGTTTCAAGTGCATTGATTGTTGGGCCATCAATTGTGGTTAGCCCCCACCATTATAGCTTCTTCCCATTGCAAGGCGGCAAGGTACCTTCTAAATTTTAGGTCCTATTTTCTTTTTCTTTTCTTTTTGCTTTGATTCACTTGCTTTCCATGTCATATTTGAGCTATGGCTTCATAGTAAGGTATATATACCTAAAATGGTCCTCCACAATCAATTTCGCCGTCTTGGCATTCTAATGTAGTAATGTTGTATATAGAGTTGAATTGGAGTTGAAAGGGGTTGAATTGGGTTGAATACGGTTGAATAGTCACCGTTTATAACTTCCAAGCCCCCCATGCTATTTAGACAAATGGGCAAATGGTTCCTTGATTATTCCACCATTCACTAGAAGAAAGCCTTGTTTAATTGGATGTTCTTGCGTCAAAGTTGACGGATTTTCTTAAGCATCCAATGTAACATCTTCATGTGTTTATGTCAACGATGACATCGAATGTAACATCTTTATGCTACATTGGATGTCATTGTTGACATAAACACATGAAGATGTTACATTGGATGCTTAAGAAAATCCGTCAACTTTGACACAAGAACATCCAATTAAACAAGGCTTTCTACTAGTGATTTGAAGGGACGCTTTTGGTTTACCATGGCAACCATGTAGGGAGTCCAAAGCACCACAATAGAATCCCAAAAGACAAGAATAGTCCCTCCTAGGTACAACAATGGGAAACTATATGTCTTGCTTTGACCACCTATAATGTGTGTGTTTTTACTAAAAAATGAGTTGACCGAAGTACGTGTGAAAAACTCTTGAATTTGTTACTACCTCCGTCCCAAAATGATCTTCCTATTAGACTAAATCTTATGGATTAAGGATAAAAGTAACTTTTTAAAAACTCAATTTGTATAGTATATAGAGTTTGGTGTTCTCTTTGCATCCTAAAAAGTTTGAGTTTTGAAGCCCTTTTCAAAGTGTAGTTTTATAATATTGAAAAGTGAATATTTTGGGGCGTTTTTAAAGAACACCAGTGAGCACTTAATTGCTGAATGTGAGGTTGCCATTTTGTGGGCATTTAGCATATGCCTAAGACCATGTATAGACCTTTGTTTCGGCTTCCAAAGCTTAATCTACTTCAATTGGGAAATACTCAAAGAGATGCAAAAAATAAAAACTATAAGTGCGGATTGAAGCTTTCAATCATTTTATTTGTCTTTTGCTTGATGTTTGCATGGATGGAGCAAAAACAACCACTTAGAGTTGTTTTGCTAGTCTCAAATAACAATCATAAGCCGAATTTGACTAATTTCAACATCACATAGTGCAATAGGAAGATCATTTTGGGACAAAAAAAGAAGGCCAATAGGAAGATCATTATGGGACGGAGGGAGTATTATATTGCAACCAAAAAATTGTGAAACCGATCAAGCTAAATATGTGCAGGGACAAAAGGGTCCACAATGGATATACATACCTTATTCTTTTCTTGCCATGGAATTCTTTTTCATTTGTGTCCAAAATGAATAAATTTGTGCAGTAAGTTACCTGAGTGAGTGGTTAGTGCGGTAAAGACGGCCAGACCGTGGTCCCAGACGGGCAGGGAGAACTGACCCCCTCGCTCGGCCCGTTGGGCAAACCCTGGAATTATTTATTTCCCGCACATGAATTTTTTTGCAAATTTTTAATTCATTTTTGCAATCAGAGACCCCAAATTAGTCATGTGAGGTCGAGAGTATTCCCTAGAACGGCCCAAAATAGGGGGCTTTTTTTTTACTTGCAGCCCTGGTAAGGCCGAGCGAGGGGGTCAATCCACCCCAATCTCCCAGACCAGCCAGGCACAAAGGTTACGGTAGTCCAGATCTTTCCCGTAGGCGTCATCTGCGGCGTTCCTTTCCGCTTTTCGCCACAACTTGAGCTCCGATCAAGTTCAAAGTGTGCGAGGATGATCCACTCTGGGACTAGATATTTTATACAAGTTTTTGCAATTGGTCGTATTGGCACTTGCAATGTCACCTGCTGCCTTGCGGAGTCACCCCAGGGCCCGGCCAAGCGTACCGCATGGCGTGCAGCAGAAATCCTGAATCTAAGTTAACACTTCCTGCCGTCAGTGAGCATGTACTGAACAGTAGACGGTCTCAAAACAAAAAGCGTCGCCCATGATTGACCGTGCAATTTGCAGGACAACAGACAGTTAAATTGGCTTCGATTCCCACAACAGCATATATGGCGGTGTGGCCTGCCATGGCTGGTAGCCTGCTCCCGTCAACAAATCTCACCCAAAACGTGACGACTTTTTTTACGAGCTAGTCATCACTTAAGTTACGTACATTGCAGCAGTTCAAGTTGAATTCTGAGCCTGGCTATTCAAAGAGTTTTCCCTGAAATATCCGCTACAGGTCGGTTCTCAGTACAGTATTGGTACTACTTCATCATTTAACCCCTTAAACAACAACACACGATTCAAATCCGGATCATCGGATCCCCAGTTCCGCACCTTTCCTAGCTTTCCCTTGTCGAGTGGACCTTGGAAAGCTAGCTGTGTGTAAGTTAACCGACGTTCGTTGTAACGACGCAATGATCGCCAATTCACCATTGATAACAGAAGCAGTCAAAAGATCGGAGGAGGAGGAGGAGGGCCGATGGCTCTCATCATCGCTAAGTTATCTATTGGCAAATTAATAAGCTTATCTTCAAACTGACGCACTTAAGTTACAGTATAATATTATAATGGAGGACGGTGACTGCTAGCGCTACGTACAGTCTTACCTAGCGCGCGGTACTCATCAGATGTCCTCTTTCTGCCTCACTGGGCAATGCGCTCAGAGCCGTTCAGACCCCTGGCCTACCATTGTGTTCCAGTTCATTTCTGCAAAGGAGAGGAAAACGTAACTTATTAGATCACTGTCACCACTCACCAGAATCCGCATTCTTGTTGGAAGGATACGAACTCCGCACGCGTGGTGATGCAGAATCACACCCTTACTTACAGTAAATATCTAATGTAAACGAAGGTAGAAAGATTATTGCCTCAAATTTTCACCTCCTTTAGTGGTGTAAGATTGTGATTTGGTCCTGCGCTTTTTCATACTGATCAGGGCGGGTATTTAAGGTAGGAGGCTCAGAAATGGTGCACCTAAGGGCTGGTCTGCCTTTTTCGTGTATTTCTTTGGACGGGAATATTTTTAGCTCATTTTTCAGACAAAGAGAAATTGATGAGGAATCTAACCCAAGTGGTTTCATATTTTTCCAGAGATTTTTGAATTACTTATGAATTTTCAAACGAGTTGGATCATAGGTCCCTATTTGTGACCCTAGATCTTTCATGAATGGTTCACTTGCAATTCTAAATAAAAATGGAGAAAACACAGAGAATGATTGGCTCTTCCAATTAATAATGTTTTCTTCCTTGGTTCATTCAATGAATGTACTGGTCAATTTCAGAACTTTAGATGCACCATTTCACAACCATTTATAGGAGCCATTCTTAATGCCCGCACTGTTTCACAGCCTCCTACCTTACACGGCCTGGGGCGGATGGAAGGCCGGCCCGATTTGCCTCCAATCCAACCCACAATCCGACCCCAAATCACCACTCCGGCCCCAGACAATGTAAAGGGTTGAGGCCGAATTCAGGGGCTAGATATCAATTCATCACTCCGGCCCCAAGCAATGTAAAGGGTTGAGGCCGAATTCAGGGGCTAGATATCAATTCATCACTCCGGCCCCAAGCAATGTAAAGGGTTGAGGCCGAATTCAGGGGCAGATATCAATTCATCACTCCGGCCCCAAGCAATGTAAAGGGTTGAGGCCCGATTCTAAGGCCAAATTCTTGATTACTATGGTCTTGGATTTTTGGAATGCTCAATTAAAAAAATCTAAGACGTGCATCTTTTCCTTTCTCTTATTATTTTTTATACTTTAGAGAAATGAAAGAGAGTTTGTTAGTGTGTTTTTTTCCTTTTTCTTCCTATTTATTCTACTTAAAAAATAGAGAAGATAGTTTTTAGATTTTTTTTAACCTTTTCTTTTTTATTCCTACTTAACCTATTCCAAAAATGGAAGAGAGTTTTTTTGTAATTTATTTGGGGCAAATCGACTTTCTTTCTATTTTTCCTATTCGATTAAAAAATTATTTATTTGGACCTTTCCCTTTGTATTTCTAGTTTTTTAATTCCTCGCTATCCAACCAATTGCACTTTCAAGTTCCAACTAATTAGACACAATTCAATTCAATATTTAGATGGAGTTCAATTTGGCCAGCACTAATTGAAAATCTTTAACTACAACTTTGTATCCTAAACCTAATACTTGAATCATAAATCATAAGCCTTTAAACCAAAACTTAAAGCTTTCAAATTTACAACCCTAAATGGAACTTGCAACCCTAATTGAGAACACAACATGGAAGAGTGGTGAAGCAAGCATCCCTGAGCCCAAAATATAATAATGAAAGCTTAATTGAAACCCTACAACCAAAGGTAGTCTCTTACAAACCTTGTTTTTTAGCATTCTTGATGAACTCGGGTTGCATCTCTCCCTTTACTGCAATCAATGCTTCCACCTTGCTATCCAACCAATTGCGTTTAAGGTCATCCTTTTCAAGCTTTATTTGTTTGAGTTTTAATTTTCTTTTACGCTTCTTCTATAGTTCCAACTTGTTTTCCCTTCCTAAACCCAAAAGTAGGGTTCTCAAAAAACTCTACAACGTGCAAATTCTCTATCCTCACCCAATTTTCTACAACAAGCAACAAACACAAAAGTAAAATAATAATGAAGGAGCGGCACAGATAGGAAGCAGAACAGACAGAAGCCAGAGAAGAGAGACAGAGAGAAATCAAGCCACATAGATGAAGGAGGTTAAAATAAAACTAAGAGTAAAACTAAAAGTAAACTAATAGCTTCTATCTTTATCAATGGTAGAAATTTGTACAATCCAATGGAGGAGACTAATGCGGCACCAATCCGGCCCTAGATGGGAAATCAGGCCACCAAAAATCTCAGCCCAATTGCTCCTTTGGGGCCGGATGGTTTGGCCCCAAAACCATGCCACCTAAGGCGACACGTAGGATGAGTGGTGGTATCAATCTGGCCCTAGTATAAAGCCCTTGGGCCGGATTTGGAGGAATTGAGCAACCTTATTGGTTCAAATTTAGAGAGTTCTGAACGGCCTTCAATCCAGCCCCAAGTTTATACCAGCCATAAGTCTAAATATATAACATTCTTGAACTCCAAGGCAAAGGATTTTTTGCTTCACATGCATCAAGGCTCATTTTTTTGTAGAAAATCTTGAATGCAAACTTATCCATGAATTGTAGGCCACTACACAAAGAATTATTCTTGGTACAATGACACTAATGAAGGATCCCCAGGCTTTTCTATGTAACCCCTAAAGGACCAAGCATTGAAATTTTGAACAACCGATGAACGCAAATACAACCCAACATCCCAAATACACAAAATTGTTTTTTTCATCCCTATATTTCTTTTTAAAGATTTTTGCGTTAATTCTCTAACATTTTTATGGTATAGATTTTGAAGCCTTTGCTTTGAAAATATTCTATATAATTCAAAGGGTATTGGTAGATATGGCCTCAAAAAGTAACTTTTTCATTTCAAATATTGACTGTTCAAAAATGACTTGGGTGGAAAAAATAAAATAAAAATCTTCAAAAATCACTATGATTAGAACTTAATATTTTGAGCTTAATGGACATATATTCTTGTAAAAATCACAAATGTTGAATCTACAATTGATTAGAAAAGGTATTTTTAATTTTGGACTTCAAATTGTATTAAAAAATTATTAGTTTGTATACTAATTGATTTATTCATATAGATATAATGTGTGGATCGTATTTAATAGCTATTGTTCAAGAGTCATCATCAAATCATTCTTTTAAGTTGCAATTATAATACATCTTATCTTCACAGTTTTAGAAATTTAGACTATTCACTTGTCTCAGAGGGAAGATTGTTATGTAAGCACCTCGGTAAGCACTTGAAGATGGTGTCCTATAATTAAATTGTCTAACATTTCGTTGGATTTGTTTGGAGGAGTCAAAAGTAGACTCTATATTCTCTTATAAATCAATGTAGTTTTAGGACTCATAATGAATTCATAAATTGTGAATTTTCAAGGTGCTCAAAGTAGGTGTGCTCAACAAAATCATGAGAACTTGGTGCCCAACATTACAATTTCAGAAGTGTTTTTTGGATCTAAGTTTCTGCACATAATTGGACTAACTTGTGTGTGTTCTTTCACCTTTTTTATACACTGAAACCTTTCTAATATGATCTTAGAAAGGACATTATGAAATATTTTGCACATTTGAATTATTATTATTGGGTAGCTCACATTGTCATGTGGACTTGTAGAATCTTGAATGTAGAAATGTTTAACGTAAGCTATGTAGAAAGGATCCATTCAATACATTTTGTTCATTCTATATATCTATGAGATGGATAATATGAATATTTATGACGACTTAGTTTGTGTTGATTGCATAATTGTAATCAAATTTTTGAATGATGGCAATGGAGTGAATTACTGACCATAATAGGAAATTAAGAACTTTTATCTATAATGAAATTAAAAGTGATTATTCTAAGGATTTGATATGGTAATTGTCTTAAAGAAGCGATGGTCTCCATTTTAAATGAGCAAGATAACCATTATGAAAATTGTACTTTATATTGATTTTGATAAACCCACTTATTTTTTTAGGTTGTTTTAGTGCATCACAATTCAATAACAAATTCATACTTTCTTAGAAAAATATTATTTCAATTGCTATTTCTTTACCTTGTATTTGTCTGCATTTGAATAATAAAGCAAAATTTACATAAGAAAATCACCCCCCCTGTAGCAGATCAAGGTACATCATTATCTACTAAAGGGTTGTTCCCACTTGAGGTTAGTTAGGAAGCCCAAATTCATTTTTAAATCATTCATAAATTTGGATGAGCCATGAACTTGATGTCCGTGTAATTAGGTAGTTCTATTAGGAGCATGTTCTCATTTAGGGATCTTACCACAAAATTACTATGCAACAATTAATTTAACCACTTGACAACTCATGCAATGCTCTTTCCTTAAACCTTAAAGGACCATTGTCCCTTCTGGAGACAAATGGGATTTTGGCTAGGTACCCTACGGGCTGAATTTTTGTCATTATTTTTTGAAACATTTTTTGAAGATAAAAAAATTGATTAGCTTCATGGGAATATTATTATTTTTTCAATCACTGCTTGGGAACAAAAGTTATGCCCCGATAAGTTCAAAACAAAGGAAAGGGGTAGCAAAAACAAATTCAAAATTTGAATTCTATTTTTGAGAATTTATTTTCTTATAGATTATATCTTTGTCTACATTGGAAAACTTTGATTCATTCTATTTGGATTTGTTATGGAAAAGTTATGGAAAATCTTGTATTTTGGGCAACTAGAGCATCTTCTTGAAAAATAACTTGTAGGATTCATTTCTAAATGCAATATTTACAATTTAAAGAAAAAAAGTTCTACATGGTTTTGTTTGTTTCCTAAAACAATCTCACCATTGGAATTAGTGCATTTTAATTCCATTATAGAGATATTAATAATTTAGATTTTTCTTCTATCTCATACCTACTTCTACTTAATATATGTTTTTTAGGAATAAAAATTAAGTTCTTTAAAAAAATTTCCCTAGATTCTCAACTCGATTCTCCACAATAAAGATTTAAAGCATAAAACTCTATAGTGCAAAAATTTAATTTAAGAAGGTTCAAAGTCAAGTAATCTAATCCCACAATGTGATAAAAACAAATATCTTGCAATCTATGCAGTCAAAATTTCCGAATTTTTTTCATACCTTCTCGTAATAGTTAGGTGTAAAATCCTATAGTTCAATGTGCCAAAAGAAAAAATTCAATTTTTTTTACTCTTTGCTATAGAAATGGCAGTTTTGAGTGTGTTTTTTTGGTAGAAAAAAGGCCTTGGTCCTTTTGAGGCTAATGTTCTATCACGTAGTAATTATATTAAATGAGTTTTGGGGCCAAAGCAAGAGTGTGAGCTGCCAAGAGTTCTTGAACATGTGGGAACAATGGAAACTCTGCTAAATCAACAATTTGATGTGGCCGCGACTATGACACATCAAATAATATTAATTAATTGAATATATACACACACACACACACACACACACACAGATAGATATAAATATATATATATATATATATATATATATATATATATATATATATATATATATATATAATTATTTAATTTTCTTATATTCTAATTGGTTCACAATGCGGGAAACAAGACTAAAACGGACCTCACTTGCCCTCAAATCTCATCTAATGAGAGCACCCACAAAATTCTAAAATCTATTTTTCTTCAAGATTGACAACTTTCACTTGATAACTACTTCAAAAGTGGTGGACCTCCAACTACTACTCATTAACTACCTATAAAACTACTCTTAGCGACACGTCACCTCAATTACCATCTAGGTTTGGCATTTGCCAATGTACATGGGTGGGAATGTGCTTCTTTTTACTACTCTTTTACAACTCCTTTACAACTCTAAGAGCATCTCCAAGAGTGCTCTTCAAATGGGACATGCCCAAAGTGTGTTAGGCGCTTGAAAAGGGCCAACTTGTTGTTGTTCCTCCACTAGCAAAATCCTAAAGCAAGATTGACATGTCAGGAATTCCGGGGAACGAGGCTTTCAATTAATGACTTGGCAAAATTTATGGCTAATCCAATAATTTAGGCACTTGCAAAACCAATGCTTTGGCTCACCTTGTGGCCATGTTTGTGTTTTGCCCTTGATATCTAAATTAGGCAATTAAGTTTCTATAATACCATGGCTCAAGTTAAACAGATGAGACACTAGAACTTGAGGGGTCGCAATTGATTTTTAGTGTGGCCTGTGGTGACAAATCCTGAAATCTTCAACTGGTGGGACATCAAACCATTTGCCGGGGATGGATGGGATGCCCTGGTGGAGATGCTCTAACACCGCCCCAGTCAAACACCGCCACACCAAGACCTTAAGCTTACTTTCTGTTGGTTACACTCGAGTTATCACTTATCAGCCACTAACTGTCATTTCAACTGAAAAGCTTACAGTGCAGTGGGTACACTTGTCACATCTTCAACTGATGTCAGATCCATCTGATCACAGTCACCCTCTGGAAAAATTGAGGCATGCAGCAATTGAACCAAAAGTCTTAAACCGACATCATGTAACTTACACTAAATACGGGTATTAAGGGGACCAAAAAATTAAAGGGACTTAAGGTGGAAGCACCAGAACCGTCAATAAGGTACAATAGGTACTAGGTACCCAAATGTGCCACTGACCTTAAAGCACCATCTTCACTATGTGTACATTTCCAAAATTAGCTCTGTACCTATGTGGAAGAAACACTATTAGAATCAAACTTTGTTCCTCAATAGCTTTTGCATACAATATCCAAATGCCACGTTCTCTGGTGCATTGGAACCTCCTTTCACTTGCCAATAAGAACATGTGAAAATATGACCAGTCTAACAATAATAGATAGACTCATAGGCTTAGTAGCAAGAAGTGGTGTTTTTGGCTGTACCCACCTTATAAGTAATTCAACACAGTTGGAGACACCTTTTCCTAAAAATGATACTCCGTACTTTTTAGTATTAGTAAGTGAAAATCATGAATATTTAAAAAAAAAACTAGATTTTTCAGATGTGGTATGTAACTTCTATGATTTTTCAAAGTGCCAACTCCCTAGATCATTGAAACTATCACATAGGTGGACCCTAAACCAAAATCTGCAAAAATCAATAGTTAGCAAATCAAAGTTAAGTATGTGTCCTTCAAATGTGTTAGTGAATTAGAGGTAAGCATTTAAATGACACATTAACTGAAGTCTAGGGACATATTAAGAGACAGTTTAAAGTACAGGAATAGGTATAGGGACACTTTTGGGTGCCTTCACCTTATTGTGAAAAACTATAGATGTTTGAAACATGATGTACAAGCCCTAGACACTTTGACGTACAACAAGGGTAGATATTTATATAGTGTGTGATGTCGATTAATTCGTACACTCCCCTTAAAATTCCTATTCAGTGTAATGATTTATAAGTTAACACAAAATTCATAAACAAAAGTATTCAATACTAGCATGGAACATTGTCAATGAATTTTGTGGGCAAATTGCAATTCACACTTCAAATATTCATAATTAATTCCACAAATCTCCAAAACAAATGAAACAACTTGAGTTAGATGTCAATTCCATTTTTCTTTCATGAAAAATTCATTGAAAAATATTTCAAGAAGTCATACGTCCCCAAATTAATTTCCAACTCTTCATCCTTGAAGGACAAATTAAGGATGACCTTGGAAATCATCCCTTTTCATTACCACATGAATCATTGGCTTAAGAAATAGCAAAAGCACCAATTCAAAGTCAAACTAAATTGCTATAAAAACTTTCCCTTTTCACATGAAAATTCAGAAGATGAATAGTTGCACCTGTGTTCTACTAAGCTTAGAAGAATTCCATGCCATCCATTGGACGCCAAATGTCCATGTTTAAGGGTTAAGTGGGTGCGTCGTACTTCCTACCTTACTTTATGTTGGTTCCATTGGAGTTATCAACCATTGTCATTTCTATTGAGTACACGTGTCAAATGTTCAAATCTATAAGAGTTACCCCCAAGAAAAATCAAGGCATGCAATAGTCAAAAGTCTCAAACATCATTTGTTTGATCTAAGGTAACTCAGCCTATGATAGGCCAAGTTTGGAGCAACCTAATGCAAGCCAAAAAGTTCTTGTAAAGTACATTCCACAAGACACATGTACATTTGAAGAAATTCTTAGGTTATATCACTAAATTCATAAACAAAAGTATTCAACATGGGGAACATTGTCGGTGAATTCCGAGAGGAAACTGCAATTCTCACTTCAAAGGATAAAGTAGTCTGTTCTAAGAGCGCCCATGCTCTGAAAGCGATCATGACGCAAGGGTACATTTTGTTTTCTTCAATATACTGACAATGTACATTTTAGGAGATGGTCGATTTTAGTGACCCTTGCATTTCAACTTCAAAAAATATGAAACAACTTGGATTAGATGCTTCCTACACGAATTTACTGAAAACTATTTTAAGGAGTTTAGCTTCCCCCCAAAGGCAATCAACTCTTAAATGGTCGCTTTAAGAGCAGACTACCTTACTTAGAGCATCCCCACTAGCTATTTTGTATCCCTATTTTGCATCCCCAGTAGCTATTCACTGCGATTGATGTCCCAAGCTTCACTGTATAGGGATGAGACCTCGCCAGTTCTCTACATGAGCCTCTGGATACATAATTGGGGCAGAATTTTACAGATTTCTGTATATTTTAGGGATACAAATTTTGGAAAAAAAATGGTACAGTGAAGTTTTTGTATCCCTATTTGCATTTGAGGTCCTCTCCCTAAACCTTTATGAATACAGAACTCACTGGTGGGGATGCACTTAACTGTATGTTTCTAATTATAAAATTACAGGAAGCACCAAATTTTTTATTTTATCCGGGTGCAAATCAAAGGAAAACTGAAATCCTGCGCGTCACCCGTTTCATTTGTTTAAAAAAATAAAAAATAAAAAATAAAAAATCCTGAGCGTCATTATTTTCTGCAATGAAATTCTGTTTCATTTGTTCCAAAAAAATTCCTGAGCGTCATGATTATCTTAATAAGTTACG
The DNA here is from genome assembly GCA_947034895.1 of Rhytidiadelphus loreus. Taxonomy (NCBI): domain Eukaryota; kingdom Viridiplantae; phylum Streptophyta; class Bryopsida; order Hypnales; family Hylocomiaceae; genus Rhytidiadelphus; species Rhytidiadelphus loreus. Next base: position 34,623,029 of record OX344761.1, read on the forward strand.
GCCAAGGAGAGATGTACGCCCTGCACCACTTCATCAGCCAGTTTCATTTATTATATAACTTAAATCAAATGCATGTGCCGCTGTACACTCAGCAAGGTGAGGAATTAGGAGCGTTGACTATTCTTACTATAACTTAATAAGTCGACCGGCCGGATTCAGACGCAAGCGAAAGAACCCACGTCGTCCCACCAGGCCACAACGCCGGTGGTGTCTACTCCGAAATAAGTTACTCCGAAATACGTTCAGGCATGGGCTTCGGAGCCGCTGAAGTGATGGCCACACGCCCACACTCCATAGCCAGATCCGAATGGCAAGGAGCTCAGGAACACGAGCCCAGGGAGGAATCTGCACAAGTCTTCAGACACAGAAGCAACAAAAGAAACCGTAATGTCATGTCTCCATCACACAAATCCGGTTCTCCTCAAATTACCGTGCTGCAGGACATTTTTCTTTCATCGCAAACAGAAGCAGGATGAATTTCAAGGAGGTGATCTACTTCTGCCAAAATCTGCGAGGGCATGTCAATGGAGAATCTTTCAATTATCGCTCATTCTACATTACCTGCAATATATAAGATTAGCTTGGACAATCGTGGATTGACAGTCTATAATGAATGCATTCTGAACATAATGCCAAGTCTGGTTTTCAAGGCAAATTTTATCACCATTCCATTCCATTGGATAGTTAGAAAAGCGTTATAACTCATAACACACACACTCCTAAGCGCCCGGCTCATATTTATCAAAATTCAAACCTTTCACAACTAATGTTCAATCACACTATTACTCAAAAAAGATCTAAAAAAACTAACCATATCTATTGAAAGTAGGAATAACCCTTCATCGATAGGTAAAAGGACAAATGATTTGTTCATACCCTTCAAAAGCTTATGATAGTCAAACCCAACAAACTTTCATTTTGGAGAGACGGAATTCCGTCACTGGGGCGCTCAGGGGTTCTACACCCTTAGATTTGTGAAAAGTATAGATACGGACTCTGTGATGAACTATTAGATTTGCCATTATGTCCTATTATGCTCTCAAGCCTCTCCCAGCTCTCGAGGATTATTTCATAACAACAATGGGCACCCAACAACAGTGGCCATAGGAAAATTTGAATCCTACATTTGGACCACGGAACTCTTAGGGCCAACTTAGAAGGGTAGGTTGGCTTTGTGCTAATTGAAGTAATAACACATAAGAATTTCCTATCATTGTCTTGCCAATCATTGCTAAGTGGAAAAAGGACGACTCCATGTTTCATCAATATCAGTGGACAATCCCATTGGTGGAGACTAGTCAATCTTGAGAGAATCTAATACGTATGAAATCAACACCTTAAGTTAATTTGTTTTGTTTTGATTTGATTGTTACGATGAGATCTCTTGACCCATGGGTTCGTTAGTTGCGTTTTTATTATCATTGGAAAGTTCTCCATGAAGAGGGTTGTATGGGCTTTGTTTCGTGGCGTTCCAATTCACATTAAAAAAAAAAATGTTGAATTTCAAAATTCTTATGAGTAAAAAATTTAGAAGATTACTTTTACTGTTTATTTTATTATAATGTGGCAATGGCACGAAGCACATGTCTAGTTCCCTCCCTCCCCCACCCACCCAACCTGGTGCGCATGAAGGTGCAATTGCTAATTACACCTGCATCCCCCCTTGGAAGTTTCGCCACCCCTACCAAAACATGTAAGGAGGTCCTTCTTATCTGCAAATAAGTTATCTTAACATCTACCAAATATTCGAGTTAAGCGAGATCGGGGATATGATGTCTGTCTCGTGCTCCATGTCCCGTCCGAAGCACGTAAACGTCGGTCTCAGACTGTACGGAGTTTTGACACGTGGAAGTCCACGTAGTAAAAATATTTGCCGCGTCAGCGTCGGTTCAAGGTGTTTTCTGTACTTCCCAGTAATATTTTACTTTCTTTGGGTTTCTTTTCGTTTTCTTTCGTTTGTCGTTTGTGATCATCATCTGGGTTCCTATATTTAGTATTCTGATGATTCTTCACTTTTTGTCTGCATTGATTTGGGAACTGAAGTCCAAAGATCATTGTCATCATCTTATCAGACATCATTTTCTCGTTCTGACGATACTCGTGATTTTCTCAAATTTTCAAAATTTTAAATTATTTGACACAAATGAAATGGACTAATAAATTCTATTTTTGGAAAATACCTTGGTAAGGGGAAACCAGCAGACAGAATGACTGGTTTGCGTAGGACAAGAAAACCCAAGACCTTGTTCAAGAAATGCTTTGGAATGCCTTGCTTGATTCTGGTAGGGCAGCACATATCAAAAGCTTGAGTAGTAGTGCCCCAAAGCGTCTCCTGACCAAAATTTGGAACAAATTTGACTGCATCTGGCTTCAATCTCTCATCCTCGCACATAAGCACCACTCCCATATTATTTGGATTACAAAGGGCCCTCCCCTTTGTGACTTTTTGTAGTGCTAGGACTTTTGTTTGCTAGGTTCTCAGGGCTTTGTCCCTCCATTTCTTTGCTCTTATCTCTTCAGTGACAGCTTCATATGACTTGGATGTCAGTTTGTTTTGTATTGGGCGTTTTTCTTTTTAATGCAATGGTTTTTGCATTTGTTCAAAAAAAAAAAAAAAAAACATGTCCCAAGAAGTGGAACTAGCAAGGTGAATTTTGTATTCTCTGGGATAAAAGTACAAAAATAAATTAAAAAACACCTTATTTTGTGCTTGATGTTTAGGGTATGTTTTTAACCAATTTGTCTTTGATTGCAAATATGAATTCAAAATTTGCAAATTTTATCATAGGTGGCAAATAAAAAAATTCTTGCGTTTTTCCATGGGATAAATCCACCATGTTGATCCCACTTCGTAGGATGGGTTTAGTGTCCTACCTAGTTTGCCCTCTTGGGGCATTGTTGAAAAAAAAAATCTATTTCAAGACAAATGTGAGAAATGAGGAGAGCAATTGAAATTATAGTTTTTTTTTTAACAAAGTGTGAATTTGTTATGAATTTTTGAAGTGTATTGCCCATGATTGACCCAAAAGAGTCTAAAGACTATCTCCAAACCAACAAAAGTGTATCCATAAAGGTCATCTTACCCACATAAAGTGGTCACAATATTTCCTAACAAGGTGGCAATGTAAAGGCCTAAAAAAAGTCACTTCACGTGATGAATTTACATTTTGAAGATGGAAGTTCCTATTGCAATCATTAATCACTCCCTAGGTGTCCGTGATGAATCTTTGACATGGGATGGATTGGTTTACCTTAGTTTGGGCAATGGGAATTATAGGACAATCACAATTTCACAATGTCTATAAGTATATCATGGAAGAAAGGACCTATGTTCATGCAACCAAACTTCAAAATTCTTTAACCTTGTAAGGTGGAGGCCTATTATGGAGGTAGTCAACCAACAATGATCGAATTTAAGAATGAATAGGTGTTTTCCTCATTTCTACAGTTTTTCTCAAAGTCATTCATCCTCTTTTAGGTTGCTCATGCATATTAGGATTAAGCTCCATTTTGCCACATATAAAAGAAAAATTTGTAATTTTTATTTTTCAAACATGAGCTCACATGTCTTCTACAAGTTATAAGAATATCATATGTTTTTGTAAAGATTTGATATACTCATAAATTTTTGAAGAAAAAGTGAAGAAAATTTATATTAAGAACATTTAACCCTAAAGTTCTTTCACATCCAAAGGTCCAAAATTGCTTCACAATTCTAGTACCCAAAGTAAGGCAAAAATCTTCACCTATATTTATTTATTTTGCAATGAATCCAACTATAGGATACTTTAGTTAACTTGTTTAAGTACATCTTCCTAAAATTCCAGTGTGAATATCCCCACTGATTGCAAGTTCAATGTGCCTAAACTTCAAAATGTAAGCCTTTTTAGTCCTTCCTAAAGGTGAAATTTTGTCTTTCAAATTTTTTTGAAAATAATATGTATGTCCTGTAACTTATGCATTTTAGTAAATATGTTGGAAAATGGTTTGAGAATATATATAAAAAATTTATTCAAAAATACTTTCATATTCATCTTTAAGAAAATTATAAAGTGGAAGGTGGTATCACATGAATGAAAAGCCTAAAATGCTAATACCTTTTATAAAGAATTGAATGGTTCAAATGTTTTTGAGTAGGCATCAACCTATACAATCCAATAAAATAGATTAATATTTTTTTAAATATATTTTTAGTTGACTGGTTTTATGTTGAAATAAAAGAAAAACTTCTAACTTTTGCAATGTTAATTGGAATGACACGAAACAAAGCTTTATGCATAGATTAGGATGATTAGCATCCTTCTTCAAATTTTCATACAAAAACTCCAAATTATGAAGTTAGCGGGAAAGTCCGAGGGGAAGTCAGTGGAACTCCTTCATCTTTAGGGGTTAAAAGCTTTTTTCTTTTTGAAAATTACACTATAGGTGTTTATTATAATGTATTAAGCGGAGCATCAAAACAAATTCACAAAATTTCTTAAGATTTTTGAAATTTTTGCAATGTTCTTTTGTAGACTCATGAGGCATGAAGATTCATGTCAATAACAAAATGAGCTAAAAGAATCTCAATATTTTACAAATAATGTAAATTTTAAAGCAAAAACATGTAGTTCAAAACCATAATGAAATATCATGTATAAATTGGGAGCTTTGATGAGGTAACATGTAACTATGTTGTAACTATATAGTAAAACTTATCCAAATTACAATTGTAGTGTCTTTATAAAATAAAGATGAAATTGAATTTAGGAGGGCTTTCAGGTATCAAATACTAGTACCAAAACTTAGTTTCAAAGGTTCATATGAGCACAAAAAATGATGTCCAAATAGGCTTTTTGAACCAAATTCAAATATTTTGGCTTGGTGCTCTAAGACCTCCTTCTAACTACTGGTAGTTGAGTTTGAACCCAAGTGAAATCAACTTCAAGGTCAAAATGGATTATGAAAAAAGTTTGAAAATATATAAAGGATGTCACAAACAATCCAAAGGCTATCTACATATGACTTCTTTGCATTAAATATAGCTTTCTTTCATGACCCTTCATGACAAACATGGAAAATTTTAGATAGATTCTTTTTATATATTCACACATTGAATTGAAATAAAATCATAACTTTCTTAACAGTTTTCCAAAATCGACAAAATTTCTAAAGGGGAGACTAAAGAGAAGAGAAGCAAGACTTGCATAATCTTGAAATGATTTGGTAGGAAGACCCAATGCATTTAGAGTCTTGCCATCATATCTTAACAAGTTTGCTTCTTAATGGGAGACTTGTTTCAATAAAAATTGTCTAAGTTTAGTGCTTAGTGCATGAGAATACTTTTCTGTAGTGTCAAAGAAGAAATTTGAGCCAAACCAATTAATATCTATATTTTTCTATTATTGACCAATTTTTCATAGATGCATTTTGGTTGTTTTTTGTAGGCATACTTGAAATAGATTTTACTTTAAAAATATTGCTCAACAACTTGCTTCAAGACATTATTCTAAATTTAAAAATTTAGAAAAATGAATTATTTCATCTTGCACTATTGACTCATTCTCTATGTTTATTTTTGTCTCCTTCCAAAATGCAAAATGCAAGGATGTGGGGCCTACATAGAAGAATGTTCAAAATCATGTGTTATGTAAAACCCCGCAAGTTCTTTAAATTATCCAAATGACTCAAATGACTAGAATTTTTTTACCTTATAATTAATGACGATGACTCTAGTATTAAAAATTTAGCTAGAATTTGCTTGTGGACCCGAAGCAAGTGGATTTTGACCCTTTTTTTTTTGGTTTACACAAGTTTGACTTTAAGAAAGCCCATGAAGGGTTTAATGGAGACAAGCCCATGTGGGGCTCGTGCCTTTGTGCTAAACTGGGCACCCAGACGTAAAAGTCAGCCTTTGAAATAACTTACATAAAATCTATTGGAGCAGAACGTGCTTTGTTTTGATGACCCAGTCGTGTTTGCTGTAACTATCTGGTACATGATACACCAACCTTTCCGATGTATCTGTGAGGACCTTCAGGTAGGAACAAAGCAGCCACTTTTTCTACTGTGCACATATGGTATTAATAGAGTGATCAAATTAAATTTTAATTGGTAAATGTAAGGAGATTTCAATGCACCAAAGAATGTATCATTTGGATACCGTATACAAAAGTTATGGGAGATTAAAGTTTTTTCTGATAGATGTTCTATAATCATTTGTTCAACAATAGGTACATATTGATATACTTTCAATTTTTGAATTTAATTAAAATTTTGAATCTATAGGGATGGAATTAGTTTAGAATGGTAGGATGCATATAGTTGATTATTAATTACATTTATTTATCGTAGGTAAAAAAAATACATAGTCAATCTTTGAATTGGACTTAAAGTGATATCTCTATTATAAAAAATATATATATTTGGCAAACTAGGTCAATAATTTTTCAAAAATTTAGGCACCCTTTGAATTATTTATTTTCTGACCAAGCTACTCGGAAGCTACGATACTAAGACCACATGATATGCCATGCAAGAGGATGCACATGGAAAGATTAGGAGGATTGTATTGGAAGAGCTTCACTATCTAAAAATTCAAGGTATTTAAAGCAATCACTCTGTACATAGGTTTAAAAAGGCAACTAAATATCAAAACTTATCGGTACAAACCAAATTCGGTTTTCCACTACCCTTTCATTACAAGAATTATGTCTTGATGCTACTTTGTGTTGGTGACAAGGTGCTTATTTATCATGAATTTAGAAAATTATATTGGTAAAAAAGACTTGATGGATTATAATAAGATGGGTCAAATTTGGTGGTTAGTAAAAACAATTTGAGACAATTGCCAAAGTGCTTGAAAGTTTGGGCAAAGATACTACCATTGATAAGATGATGATTTGTTATAAGGGCACACATTGCCCAGCTTTACAATGTATGTCCAAGAAGTTGCAAAAGTGGAACAATTTTTTTGGTGCCTACCGGATAGTCCAACAATATTGAGATTTATTGTAGTGCAATTCAAGTAGTGGATGATGTGACCCTAATGTCAAGGATGGAATCTACAATGGCACAAGGGGTTGCTATAGATTTGGTGGCACATCATTGCGGCAAAGGCTATGTCATTGCAATGGAGAATTACTTCTCTAGCATTATTTTATTCAAAAACCTAGCAGAAATGCAAATCTATGCTCCAAAGATGGTGTGATGTAATCAAGTGGGGCGACCAATTGATTTGAAGAATACAAAGCCTTTTACTAAAAGTAGCCAAGGTACTTTGTACTAGAAGATGCATGAGTCATGAGGTATTTGTTGCATTATGTGGAAAGATAAACGCTCCATGCTTCTCCATGCTTCTTATCTACACATATATTACCAATGCAATTTTCATACCAATTTCTAGTAGTTTTAGTGTCAAGGACAAATGGAGCTATACGAGAGAAAATTCAAACTTCTGAAGTGCACCATGAATATACAACATGTATGCGTGGAGTTGATGTGGCAAACCTATTGTGAGATTTGTATACTTGCCAAACCTAGTCCCATAAGTGGCGGCATTAGTGTTTTTTCCTTCTGATAGATACCACCATTGTCAACATATACGTGATTTACATTGACAAGTGCAAGTTGGCAAATTTGCTATAGAAATCTATGACTCACTTGCAATTCCTTACAAACATGTGTGCCACACTCACCGAGAATTGAAGTGGTAGGAACCAAGGAGATGTATCGTCAATACTCATAAACTATTGCATTTGTACATTATTTGATTTTCACGAAGTTGAAAATTTTGTGTGTAGTGTGCAATGTTGGAATTGAGAGAAATGCTACAAGACCCCTTGGCATTGCCCAACGTGCAATTTTTAATGTACGTGCTTAGCGAAAGGATGTCCTGTCCGATACTATAACAACCTTTGATGATTCCTATTGTAGTGGTAAGGTTCTTTTTTGGAAGAATTTTCTATATCGATTTTTAATTTAGTTTTTCAAATTCTAGTAATATTTTTATTATATGCTTTTTGAAATTGGAATTTAGTATATGAGATTTACTAGTTTTCATTGGGAATCTTTTTTATTTTCACAATTTTTATTCTATGCTTGGAATCCAAGGACAAATTGAGACTCTAGAGCCACCGTGCCTATGCATTAGAAGAAAAATGCAAAATTTTGTGCTAGATACAAGAAATTGAAGAAAAACTTCATCTTGATTTTGTTGAGACCAACGTAATTTCTTCTAGTGCATGGAAGAGCAAGGTGTTTGGGTTGGGTATGTGAGGGGGTGGGAAAAGGGCGTAAGGTAGCAAATGCGAGGTGAAGGCAGGATTGTAGCCAAAAGGGTAGAAGCTAGTGGAGGTGGAGGTTGCAGTACTTGATGAAAGCATAGGAAATACAATGAGAGCTTAGGAATGAATGAAGGGTGAGCATGAAACCCAATCTTCTACTTCCCTCCATCATTAAAAGAATCAAAGTTGTCCTCAAATGAAGAATTGAATGTTTCAATATTTTAGGTCTCGTGTTAATGTCAAGGATAAGAATCAATATTCAAATCAAAGAAAATTCAAAACCAAAAAAAGTGGCAAGGCAAAAAAGATTGTAAGAGTTTCACAAGATGAGTGTATTATATAAAAAAAAATATAAAAAACAAGCTTAGCTATAAGCAAGGCTTTAAGACTTGTAATGGCAAGATTGAATCTCCCTTCATCTTGCCTTCAATAATGTAACTTAGCCTATGACAAGACAACTTTGGAGTAGCATAATGCAAGCCAAAAAATTCTTGTAAAATATATTTCACAAAACAAATGTACATGTGAATCATATACTGATATCAAAAGTATATGGCAATTGTTGCCCCGACCATACACTTTGAGCAAAATTGCGTGGCCTCCTATAGTTACATTAGTGTGGCCATATACTACTACTAAAAGTGAATGTCTTCCATTTTTGTGATGATCTTTATTCCTAAGTTTTCTTGTTTCACCTTGTTGAGCAATAGGGACCTTGAAGGTGACTTCCCAAGCCTTTCAAGGGACTAGGTGAGAAAAATGAGGAGTTTTGAGCAAACATGGTGTTGTAGAGTTTTAGTCAAGACAAAGTGGCTAGTGTACCACACATGTTTGGAAAGCTAGTAAGTGAGAGCATGTATTTGTGGGTTCAAAGGACAAGAGGATCTGAGTTGTGAATCAAAAGTTATAGATCTTCAAAGTTGGTAGTATTTTGGTTGTGAATCCAAGGTGTAAGATGTAGAATGAGGGTTGTGGGAAGAATCCCTAGTCCAAATAGGGCATATTGCAAAAAAGTTAAAAAGACTAGGATTCTAGAACGCTCACGGTTACAAAGAGTTTAGCTATGAAGAAGAAGTCATGTGCAAACAATGAGGGTGGGGTCTCGGAGAACTACACTTCCTAGAGGCTTTAGATCTTTGATTGGCGATAACTTGCTTGATACTTGTTGCATTTGAGCTCGCATTTGAGAAAGTGAGTAGTCCAAGGTGATTATAGAAAGAGTAGATTATGAAAATATTCTTGCACTATGAATTTGAAGTTAAAAGTTACCCTAATGGAAAGATTCACTACAAGAGAAAGGAGTGTTTTAAGTGAGTTTTTAAGTATAGTCCTAGAGATATGATTATAAGTAATGATCTTTATGGAGATTTTCAATAAAATTTTACTAAAAACATATGTATTTCTATCAAATTTTTATTGAAAATCTCCATGAAGGTCATTACTTATAATCTTATCTCTAGGACTATATTTAAAAACTCACTTAAAACACCCCTTTTTCTTGTAGTGAATTGGTAGTATGTTAGAGTTTTGTTTTGAGGCTAAGGTATGGGAATTGGGTGTTTTTTTAAGGAAATAGTGTGTCTTGGATGTCCTAGTGACCCAGAAGAGAAGAATTTTTGAATTTCATAAATAGTATTATGAAGAAAGGTGGTCTCCGTCCTCTCTATTCAGTGGTGGTGTAGTGAGCCAAAGTAGCTACGGAGAGTGAGGTTGGTGATGAAGCTTCATTGCCACCTTCATGACACTATGGAGTGTTGTTGGACCATCAGAAGATATTTCAGGTAAGGGGAAGGCCGTTTCAAGCTTGTTCCACGTGTTGTGAACCATCGGTACGGTGGCAGAATATTAAAAAAATTTAAATAAATAAAAAATATTATTATCTACCATGGCACATCCGAGTGTGCATGTGATGGAGTTCCCACATTCTGGGAACTCGGGGAATTCGTGACCTTCTACAAGAGTTGAATTTCATCTAACGACTCTTATTCATTAGAACACCATCCAATTGGTCCCAAGTGCTTGAACATCAATGGAAGTTTTGCCCCACGTCATCAAATGACATACATGGTGTCTTGTGGGAGTTAAGTGATGGGAGTCATGGAGGAATGGGATACTTGTGATTAGTTTTGAATCTTAAACGTTGAGGAGGATGTTTGGCATCCAATGGATGACAAAGAATCTCTCCATGTGAGACAAAAGTGCAACAATTCATCTTCCAAAATTTGTGTGGAAAGGGAAGATCATCTACAATAGTTTGTCTTCCAATGATGACTTTTTCATTTTTTTAAGCCAACAATTCACACGGTGACAAAATAGATGATTTCCATGCATTCAAGGGTTAACAATGTGTAGCATATGCAATGTTAGAAGATCATAACTCTTGCTGTCACTAAAAGTAAAGTGCTACAAAAACACATTGGTGTGCTTGAAGAGGTAAATGCCACTAATGGGTGTGACAATTGTTGAGGTTTTCTCTAAAGTGTGTATATATTACAGTCAGGAGGATTTAAATTTTTTTTTTTTTTTTTTTTCCAGAAGTAGTTTTCCATGTAAACACCCTTTGGATTGCCATTTTATAAATTTAGAGTGTCCTAAAAATTCTTTAAAACTTCTCAATGTATGGGTCTAGTTTTTGAATCATTTTGCATTGCAAGGTGATAAAGGCTAAGTAGAGTTCTTCCAATCTTTTTGAAATTTGACAAGATTGAAGATAATGTAATTTCCATAACAATGGATTTTTACCACATGCAACTTCATGTAGTGCAAGAATTTTTGCTAACTGGAACTTGAAGTTGACAATCTTTGTTGGGGAAGGGTCCAAAATACTTTTCTACTCAATTCAAATGTATGTATCTTCCAATCTATATGGCTAAATGCTATGAATATTTTTCCCCACATTGTTATACAATTGTAGTATAAGATCATATGGTTGGATGCCCTATTTTATTTTTCAAATGTTTTGGGGGATGGCACTAGAAACAACAATTTTGAGGTGTTTTGGGATATAGCATAGTCGTGATCCTTTGGGGGTTAACTCCTAAATATTCAAGGTCTTTTCTAAGCTTTTTAGAGCATGTTCATAGTAAACAAAAATCCAAAGATTTTACAAGTCTTAATGAATTAAATTTTTTTTTCATATTATAACCATAAGATCTTAACCTAGTAAGGATGTTGAAGACTAAAGTACTAAGTTGGATGTTGAAAACTTTTAAGGAAACTATAGAAACAAAGAATGCGCCTTACTCATCATAAAATTTGATTATTTTTTACTAACTACCTTGATGATAAGGCCACATCCTTCAAAAATTAATTTTGAAACACCTAAGCATCCAAAAAGTGATTCATCAATGACTTTCTCAAACACAAATGATTTGGGTTGATTCCCTTGGTTATAGGCCTCATCCTTGAAGAGTTACACTAATAAATATGTTAAGGATCATATACTAAAAGCAAAATGCAACAATATCACATGTGGATTGAAAGAATATAATATTTGATCTCAAGGGGTTTTGTTTTTTTGAAAATCAAGGAAAATCTTCGAAAAAGTGTCCGATAGGAGTGAAATATCTCTGAATGCTCGTCTGCTTTAACTTATCCACTGCTTCGACCAAATGCCGTTGGTTGCTTCAAACCTTGCTTGCACTTGTTCCCTCCTTATTGGCGCCCGCCGCCATGTGTGATTCCTGGCCATAGGAATTCCTTTCGCATTCCCAACTTGTTTCCCAACCTAGGGTTTTGCCTTCGCAGCAATGGCGATCTCCTGTGTCAACAGATATAGCTCGAGCTCAGTATTGTCGACGATTGAGGAAGCTTACTAGTTGCCTTTGCGCTTCAGCTTGCAATTGACAACAATTCTCCCGAATTCTGTTCACTTTTTGAGGTATTTGAGTCTTTCATCACCATCCCCTGTTTTTGGTTTCACGGATAAGACATTTCACTTCGAAGGATTTTCCAATGTTTGTGGCATTGGAGCAGTTTTTAATTTGAAAAACATGTCATGGTGAAGTTACAATGCTAGGTCATTGGTGATGCTCGTCAATTGCGCATAGAGAAAAAGCATTGTGTTCGGTATCTTTGTGATTGCTAATTCGGTTATTGATACAGGAAGAAATGCTGAACGAATAGCGCTTCGGAGGATGCAAATGCGGAGGTGATGGAGAGAAGCGAGGTTGTGTCGTCTGCGGCGTCGGGGTCAGATGGGTTGACGCAGACGGAGAACGATGATACGCTCAGTGAGACAGGTAGTGAGGAGGATACTTTGAATTTAGTGGAAGGCGCGATCCTCCGGACGCTCAAGAGATATTCGTCACAGCAAAAGCGCGATGGGGGTAGTCCAGAACGGCGTTCGGAAAATGCAAGGAGGGGCGAGGAAGGGACCAGGAGACGAGGAAGGTTCAACAACGAAGAACTGCACTCTGCTGACTCTGTGAACGGTCCAGCAGCCAGATCGTCGACCCCTGAGGACACGGAGCTGCTCGCAAGTTTGTTGGATCAGGTATATTGAAGTTTCCCTTCTTTCATTTCACTTGTGCAAGTAACGTAGAAGACAATTTCTGCGTCTCTTTGATCATTTGAACCAATATGTAAATGTGATTTTTGAGGGATAAGTACCGAGATGTGGAGTGATCACTTTGGGTATAATAAAAATTTGAGATCAAATTTTCATTACTACGCATGAATGTCTTATGCAATTTCAAAGTGGGAGTTTGTGGACCACTAGAAATGACTTTAGACAACCCTATTTCCTTTCCATGATCAGTGGCCATAGGCGATTAGCCAAGTCTTTCTTACACTAATCGCTAGTGAGTCCAACCTACTGTATGAATTGATGAGTTGCTGTTGGTAACAGGGATCAGTACAGGAGACAGGATTAGGTCCTTGACGATTTTTAGTGTCATCTACCTTAGATGGGATTAAGTGTAAGAATGGCTTTTCGATTGCAGTTTGGTGCTCTTACATAACTCCTTGTATTATGTTTTAGGTTCACAGTTTGAGGAGAAATCAGAGACACGGTAATCGGAGACCTAAAGAAACACTTCCAACTGAGGTTCAAGACGTTCATAAACCTACCAGAAGCTCTGACAGACGCCGTGGCAAAGAGAAAAAATCATCCTCGCCGTCCACTGAAGAATTGAGGGTGACGCTAGAGGCGGCAGCTATGGCTGCCAAGGCAGCAGCAGATGCAGCTGAAGCGGCATTAGTGTCGGTAGCAAGGAACACGGAGGCAATTGACTTCATTGTGAAATCAATGAAATCATCAAAGAAGCGGCACAAGGTCAAGAATGCCTCTGCCTCTGATGAGAAGAAGGAAATCCTGAAGAGCAATCGGGTTACACATTGGATATTAGGGTTCATGGTGGTCTCCACAATTGCTTGGAGGTTTGGAGTGGTGAAGGCGGTGAAAGGAGTCACAAATAAGCTAAATGATCCATTGAAGTCTGTTAAAAAAATGGTAGGAGGCAACGATGAAGAGGAGGATGGTGAGAAATCTTCTGACGACGACAACTTTTTTGAGAAACTCTCACATGTCGACCTGCCTTCCATGCTACAGAACGATTCTGACGACAAGGATACCAAGGCAAAAGAAAAACCTGCTGAGAAGGAAAACTTGTTCGACAAACTCTCAAATCTCCAGAACGACTCTGATCACAAGGCTGCCCTTGTGGAGAAAGGGAAGGAGACGAAGAGTTTCCTTACCAAGTCGGCTGCTGCTGTGGACGTGAAGACCAAAGAAGCAAGCAAGGAGGTAGAGAAGTCTGCTTTCAGCTTTGCTAATCTATTTCAGATCAAGCCCAAGGAGAAGTAGATTTTATTCCTGTTGTAATATACCTTGAAGACTCTTTTTTTTTCCATTCTTCCGGGGATGTGTTGAGTGTGTTGCAAGTAGCCAGGGAAAACGAAGTTTATCCTACTGCTGATCTTCATACTGATTTTCCATATTCATAATGAACTGCTTTGCTCCCTTTACTTTTCAAGTTGGAGATTAAGCTCAAGTTTATTTTAATTGGCGGTGTTAAGTTGCAAGAAACAGAACATTATTAACCATGCAGATGTCTTCGTAGCTGAGATACAGTAGGTGTTGCTGGTCCCTATTTGCTTAAGGTTAAGGGTCTGACAATTGCCTATAAGTTACCCTTATACTATCGGGGAAGGACTTGATTCGTTTCATAATGTTATGATTTGCATCTCTTGTTGTATGAACCTTTTTTTACAGTTATCCCCCATGTGTGTCGATTGCTAAGTCTGTACGCTTTAGTTTAACTTCCATAATTTTCTTATCTGGTGATAATACAATTGATTTATATTTTGGATCAAAGCTCGATAGGTATAGTTTCTGTTTCATTTATTAACTTAAATTTTTTTTAAATTGAGACTTGGTTCAATTGCAATTACCTCTATATAGTATGTCAAGTCTTACGTGTGATTTAACATGAATCTTTTAGTCGAGGATGTTTTAGAGTGCTTCTCATCGTTACTTGCATCTCAATATAATATGTGATTTAAAAAAAAATATTATGGTACACTTTCTACTGCAATTGTTGTGTGGTACACTAGAATTAACATCATGTCTTAAGGTAGGAGGCTCAAATGTTGGAGGGGCAATTACAATCACCCATTAGAACTATCATGAATATTGGATTGAGTTTCAAAAATGGATCATAGTTCCTTCAATGTGCTTTTTGCTTTTTAATTGTGTTCTTAAATCCCTTTGAGTAAAATATACATTTGTGTAAGGCTAAATAAATAAAAGCATGATGTGGATCATTCTCTAAGAGTCAAAATTATAGAAACTTCTTAAGTTTGAAGTGCTCCATTCAAAAGTTGGTTTTGATTAAGATTGATCCAATCTATGAACACCAATAGCTACCTATGCACCTTTCACTTTAAAATTCATAGTTCATTCATTCTAAGTCATGAAATTACAATTTAAATTGTCAATGAACTATTTCTCTTTTCTCTTTCTACCAAAAATATGTGAAAAATGTTATACTCTACTTATTTTTCTATAGAGATCTATTATCTTTTAGATGCTCCATTTAAGAGCCTCCTACCTTATATCTTGGTGTGGTTTATTTAGTGTAACAAATTTTTCAATATATTAACTAAATCATGCATGATTTTATTTTAACCCTTTTAAAAAGAGTTCAATATAAATTATTCAAAAAGAAAATTTGAACTCATGGAAAGAAACAAAAAAAGCTTATTGGAATTAGTTTGACTCATTGTAATTGCACTAAAAAGTGCAATGATTAATAATCTTTGAATATAATGAGAATGTCAAATTACATTTTTCTTACAAACCTAAAAATCATGAACTTGTATCAAAAACTCCTTTGAACAACTTGTTAGAGCTAAATATTCTTTTTTAATCAAATAGTTAGCCTTGAGGCAATGATAACTAAATGGATTAATTGCATATGCATTTTTAGGTTAAACAAAGTGTACGGAATGATGCTTAAAATTAAGATACAATCCAAATTAAATTTTACTAAAGTGACATTTGTAGAATATTTTACATCTAATGCTTCAAATTTAAAGACACTTCCATTGCATTACATAATAATGTTGAAAAATCACTTGAGAATGTCTATGGTTGTAGACAATATATGATTTCATGTTGTAAAAATTTAAATATAAAATTAATTAATTTTTTTAATGTCACATACAATATTTGACTATATCACCACAAAGTTGGTCATTTAGCAATTATTAGTGTCAATTAAATTAGATTCCCATTAGACATTTGCTACATCTTGAAATAGATCATTGACTATGGATTACAATCAATTAAAATTCTAGCTACCCCTTAGCATTGTTAACCTCTAAAGGACCTTTTCCTTTTGGGGGACAAATGGGATTTTGGGCAGGTACCTATAGGCTGAATTTTTGTCATGATTTAAATTTTTTTTTTTTCGAAGATAGAAAAATTGATTAGCTTCATAGGAATATATATTTTTTCAATTGATACCCGGGAATAAAAGTTATGCCCAAATAAAATCACAATAGGGGTAAGGGGGCAACAAAAAAAAATTCAAAATTGGAATTCTTTTTTATAATTTTTTTCTCATAGATTATATTTTTTTCTACATGGAAAGCTTTGATTAACTCCATTTGGATTTGTTATGATAAAGTTATAGACAATCTTATTTTAGAGGCAATTAGAGCATCTTCATGAAAAAATAACTTGTAGGAATCATTTCTAAATGCGATTTTTACAATTTTTCAAAAATAAAAGTTCCACGTGGTTTAGGTTGCTTCTTTAAAAAATCTCACCATTGAGATTAGTGCATTTCAATTCCATTTTAGAGATATTAGTAATTTAGATTTTCATTTTTTTTTTCATTTTCTTTTCTTTCCTAGACTCTCAACTTAATTACTCACAATAAGGATTTAAAGCTCAAAACTTTATAGTGCAAACATTTAATTTAATAAGGTTCAAAGTCAAATAATCTAGTCTCGCAATGTACTGAAAACTTGATTCTTTCACTTTAAACGCAGATTTCTTGCAATCTGTGTGGTCAAAAAATTTGAAATTTTGTCTACACATTCACATAGTAGTTAGGTGTAAGATCATATGGTTCAATGTGAACACAAATTTTTTTATTTTTTTAAATCTTTGCTGTAGAAATGGTAGTTTTGAGTGTTTTTTTGTAGAAAAAGCTGGCCTTGGTCCTCTAGGGATTAAAGTTCCCCCAAACACCTAAGGTAGGGAGGTTTGTACTAAGCTTTATCTCTTACTTCTAAAGTTTGGCAAGTATGCAACTAACATGATATAATATGCATTTGTTAAAAAATTTGAACTCATATGTATTCTAAAATCTCACTCCAAGAAGAAATTAGAGTTTGGTGAATCCATCAAGGAACGCAAGAAAATAAAATTGTCTTCTAATTTCAAACTCTATATTCTTGCAATTTGCATTGTCAAAGTTTTTGAATTTTTTTTCACAAATTTTCATACTATTTCAATACACTTTTGTATTGTTGAATTTAAAAAGTGCTTTTCGTTCATTTTTGTTCAATGCACTAGAAAATGACAACTATTGAGAATTTCAGTCCAAATAAACCCTAGTTCATTGTGGATGAAAAATATTTTCTACTGTAATTGCTAATGTTTTCATAGTCTTGAGCTTAGTATGAAGAGACAATATTCTTGTGTTCAAGTGGAAGTAATAAAGTATTACAAGATAGAAGGAGATGTTTCAATATTTGCCTACTTACTAGAAAGAACCTCAAGAACAAAAGTGTAGACATTTAGCTAGTATCCACTTTGGGAGGTAAGAGATTAACAATCTCCAAAGGTTGTAAGTCTTGAGGTTCAAGCAAATTCTAGTAGTTGAATTATTTGAAATTGGCTTTAGTATAAAAGATATTATAATGAAATGTGTATAGGTGGTCAATAAGCTCAATCCATAATTGCATTATCCTAAAGTCATTTTCATTAAGATATGAGCATCCATTATCAACTTTGCTTAAATATCACCACCTAAAATAAGATTGGCAAATGAAGGCATTGTAAAGTATGTTAGAAGTCAATATTTCTCCATTTTGGGTGGAAGCTATCTATCACTTCCACACTCCTACTCTTCTCTTCTACTTGCTAAAAAAGACACAACATTCTTTTATCCAAATTCCAGTTGGTTATTGATGAATTTCAATATAAAAGAGGCAATTATAGGTGAGCATACCTTACAACTTGCCCAAATAAATCAACGTGACATCAAGCACAAGGTTGCGCCCAACAAGTCACAAATTTAGTTTATTGACATTAGGCATTTTGGAACAAGACTTGTTCGATTTTACTTAACCATGTAACATTGCTACGGACATTGAATGTTCAATGGATAACAAAGAATCTTTCTATGTAAACCAAAAAGTACAGATATTCATCTTTGAAATTTTGTGTGAAAAAGGAAGGTCTTGCACAACAGTTTGACCTCCAACGAGTGTGTTTTTTAAGCAAACAATTTACATAATACCCAAGAGAATGATTTCCATGATGACCAACCTAGCGTTCTAAGGTTAAAATGCTACATTTAACTACTTCTGGACTTTTGAAAGTCCAAAATTAACATCGGGAGATAATCTTCTGGAGATAATCATCTGGAAATCTCTAGATGCATCAAGAGACCTATACAAACATCAAGAGATCTATACAAACATCAAGAGATCTATACAAACATTAAGAGATAATCATTTGGAGACCTTGAGGTGCATTGTCTAGAATTCACTTGAAATTCCAGAAGTAGTTAAATGTGGCATTAAACCTTATTCATTTTTATGGCAAATTCATACTACATTGGTAGAAAACGTCAACCAATACAACTCAAGAAAATGACCAACTTCACTCAAGAAGGATATGAAGTTACTTACCATTGTCAACTCAAATTGGTCATTCCAGTGGATGGAATCAATCATACACGAGTTTCCACAAGTATTGTCAAAAGTAAGTGTAACGAAGCACATGTGCCCAAAACTTTGAAAAACTGAGATATGCTTAATTTCTAGTTTTGAACAAGTGCCCAGGCCGGAGTATACCCAAATCAACTTAATTTGCATCATAAAGTTTGATTCTATTTAGTATCACCTCTCACAACTTTCCCAAAAGTGTATCAATCATGTGCCTCCATAGATAGTACTCCCTCCATTTCTGAAAAAGACCCATGTTTCCTTTGTGTTTTACAAAGAAAAGATGTTTTTTTTTCTTTCAAAAACAAAGGTAGTATTAAGTAGTGATTCTATAGTAATGTATCACATGTGATTCAAAGTGTACCTTTGAGCACTCTCTAAGGTATGTACACCCATAACACACTACCCCAAATGTGACCTGCATTTGAACCAAAAAGAGTCCCAAAAACTTTGATATTGATTACACAAGATGCATACAATCAAAACATGTTGGGTTGTGGAACACTTAAAGACTATACTTTGAAAATTCATAACATATTCATTTGGTGTCCAAGTAATGCATGCAAAAGTGCATTAGAATCCTCTTTTAGTTGTCAATCAGTTCCAATATGAATCATTTGTGTTTAATAATACTAGTTATGCTCAGTTGTGCGATAATAGGTGCGCATAATACCTTAACCAGGCTATTCAGTTTTTGTGACTCCACTTGTCCAATGGGCTTTGACATGGGACGAATCAGAGTTATTCCTCTGTATCACATGTGATTCAAAGCACATGAGTTTTGCAACCGTACCTCCCGAATACAACAAGCCAACAACGGCCTTCAATCTTCGATGCCGGCTAGGAACCTCAGAAGACACATTACACTGGAGTAACAACCAGCTAAATTCAAGGATTACTCGGACCGAGGTCATACTTCAACATAGCTCGGTATTACCCCCGAGTAATGTGTGTCCCATACTGCTCTTGAACAACGAATCCAGAACCCAGTCCATCGCAAATCAGTACGTGGTCGCAAATAGGAATTCGAACAAAAATATTCGCTCTCAAGTTGCTGAAAACATTGCTAAATTAATGCACCGTTTTCTCGACCTACAAAACATTTTGGAGTGGAAGTCTTGCACGATTTAGTCACATTTGGGAATGCAAATTGCAGTTGCATCGGGAGAGTAAGACTGCCAGGAATAGCTAGAATTCCTTTCGATCACGCACGTCGACACCTCATCGATCTTCCGCTCGGCCCCTCTCATGCAGCTACTTGTTCAATGTCATCGATCTAAGCTTAACAACGTCACTACAATTTGAGAGCTAGACACGGACTCCAAGTCAAGCTTACTACTTGTTGTCGAAGAGAAAGAGGAGATGCATATATCATTTGAAGGCATGGTCCTGTGAGTGGCTAGCTAGCTGTCTGCAGTACTGTAGTGATAATGCCAGTGAGATCGATCAGAATCCGGGTCCCATCATTGACTTCATTGCGGTGGTTGTTGTTGTTGTTGGACAGGATGCAGATTTTCAGTCAGTGTAAGCTTTGAGTGTTCTCCATTATCATAACATTCATTCAAGTGCCAATTCTGGGTGCACATACCTTACGCCGGGGTACTACAATTATCATAACACTCTAGAGCATTGTTGTCTGCCCACTTATTTCATCTTAGTGGAGTTGGTGGCAACTGCAATTGTCTGTAATAGTTGGTTGAGTATTGTTTTCATTCTTGAACTCAAGATTTGGGCCAAATTTAAATAGTTAGGGCTAGCTAGGTATTTGCACCTGTTCCAGGCAAGAGTTCAGGTCAATGCACAAAACTCAGGAATGCCAAATGTTTCCTAGCCAAAACTAAACAGAAAGCAAGTAATACTCGAAGACTCCAATGCTACAGATTTTACTTGGAACCAATAATCCTTCATTTGCAGAGAGGGGTCATTGGAGAGTTCTTAATGCCAAGTCCAATTTTCAAGGCAGATTTATCACCATTCCATTGGATAGTCAAAAAAGTATTATGACTCATAACAGAGAGTCACAGACCCTCTTTCTACACCTTTAGATATGCCAAAAGTATAGTTATGGACATTTATGATGAACTATTAGATTTGGTATTATGTCCCATAATATTGTCAAGCCTCCCGTTTCTTGAGTATTATTTAGTCCCTAACATTCTTAGTCACACATGAGGGGGTCTTCGCCCTCTTGACATGTAAGGTACCCCTTGTTGCAATCATAAACTAGAGTTCAACTTAGTGTATTCTGCAAGAGATACCTTCTTTGGATCCAAGGGAGGTAGACAAGCTTATTACCATACAAACTAGAGATGATTTAAGCCAACAATTCGTGCGGTACCAAAACAAATAATTTTCTTCCACAGTGACCAGCTCGTTGTTCAAGGGTTAACCCAGGAAGGACGCCGTAGACAATAAGTGACCGATGAATGACAAGGAATTCTATAGTGTAGAACAAAACTACAACTATTCATCCTTGGAATTTTTTGTGGAAAGTGGAAAACATCTACAATAGCTTGCTTCCAATGAGTACTTTTGGATATTTTTATTCCAATGACCCTCACGGTTACACAATACATGATTTCCAAAGCCACCCCCCCCATTGTTTTGAGCCCAAAATGGCCTACAGTTTCTAATACCATACAATATATTTGGTCTTAATAAAATGCACTGTTCAACTTTTTGGTTGTAGTTTTGTACTATGATTTGAGTTGGCCGATTTGAATGGATGGCTCATTCCTTCACCTACTCATTTGGATCAAGGTGGATTGACCCCCTCGCTCGGCCTTACCGGGGGTGTATGTAAAAAAAAAGCCCCCTATTTTGGGCCGTTCTAGGATATATTCTTAACCTCTCTACATTAATTTGGGGTCTCTGATCACAAAAATGAATTAAAATTTTACAAAAAAAATCATGTGTGAAAAATAAATAATTCCAAGGTTTGCCCGCAAGGCCTAGCAAGGGGGTCAGTTCACCCTGACCCTCATTTGGACCTTCATTAAATTTGATCAGCCTTGGGATGTGGGATAAAAGCACAAAATTGTAAAATCAATCAATAGTCAATGGGTGAAAATTTGTGTAGCCTAACAATGCTAATGCAGGGAATTACAAGCAACATGGCCTTTCCTGTACGATCCAATGAAATCCAATAAAAGGCAGGACTCGAAGGGTACCACGGTGAGTGCAGATAATCCTAACGAACAGTTTCAGAGTTATCACGCTTGAGCAAACGTAAAGAGGATGCTGTTGTAGACAGTAACATCATGAGCATAGTCGTCTGCAGTCAGTTTGAGAGTCACACATTTACATTTTACATATTACACGCGCTTTGATGGCTGCCTGGAGAAAAAGCCCAATACAGTATATGTACAGGCAAAGTATGAAATGAAGTCGCTTCAAATAAATTCCACTGTAAAATCTAAGTAGGTGAACACAAAAATTTGTCCACCCCATCTGCCTCGTTGACAAAGATGCTCTCTCCAAACCAGAAAAATCTAGGTAACTATCAAAATTGCTATCTAACTGTCGAACGTTTGAATGAGGAAAACAACCCACCGGGCTTCTTATCCTTGGGATGCTTGCTCTCATTGTCCAAATCTTCATTCACCTGCAAAATCGGGAGGAGCATGTGTCAGTATACATGCCCACACAATGCAAGTCCAGTGTCACTATCTCCTTGGCTAGTTAAAAAGAGGATTATAACCCCTGATCCTTGGCATGACATATCTGTACTTGATTATATCTTGATTATATCTGTACTTGGCATAATATCTGATAATGCTCTTGAGCCTCACAGCTCTCAAGCATTATCCAGTCCACAAAATATTTCCCATTTTTTTGAGATACAGAACTCTCAATATGACTTGCACTTCTACAAGATGCACGACAGATTTAATACCTCTTTCAGAATTTCTTGTAGAATCAAGGTAGTTTCAGAGAATTCAGGTCTCTCGGAAGGATCAGTTTTCCAACAGCGATGAAGAAGATCAACCAATTTGGGAGGGATGTTCTTCGGGATAGTCGGTCGCAAACCCTGCAGCAATAGAAAAGCACGATCAGCAATTATATCAACACCATGCATGTAAGTATATGAAGACCATCTCTTCAACGTCCTCAGCTCAAAGTAGACCAATGTGACTAAATACAAGTAGCAGCTGCACAAGGGAGGCTGTGTCCGTAGTGCGGCAACAACGATGCTTATTTAACATCTAATGCTTATTTCACTTTGCAGATGTAGCTTATTTCAAGATAAAGACACGGGCAGCAACAACCACGGTACATCAATAAGAACCTACTCAAACTTTCACACTTCACTGTAGATGAAACTTGTGTTGAAGCAATTGGTTTCCTCTATTTCGGTCCAGTGAAGATTAAAGAATGTGCATCATTATTTTAAGGAATACCTTTTGTACAACGCCCACTGCAGCTTGAAGCGGAGTCAGATCTGCATACGGAATCTTTCCAGTCAAAAGCTCCCACAACACGACCCCGAAGCTGAACATATCAGCCTTCTTGTCATATGGCTTGTGCTCAATAATCTCAGGAGCCATCCAGCGGTAAGTGCCAGTCTCCGCTGTCATCACTCCAGACTGAGATTGCACTCTTGCAACCCCAAAGTCCGCCACCTTCACCACCTACATCACACCAAAGAATCAATTTGTGCACATAAAATCAGTAAAATCATCAACACTACATCAGGTTTTGTTCTTGTCATAGTTCACCACCTTCATCACACAAACAGTTTACGATTTTGTGGACAATCATCAATAAAACTATCAACAGGCAGCTACACTACAAGAGGCTTTGCCCTTTTCATAGTGCAGCTACAAAGCTACAAGAGGCACTGCAACTGATTTCTTAGTACAGGTGCACTGGAGATGTCGCTCACTTCATGTTCGCAGCTAACTCGTATTGAATCCCTTCCGTGAAAATATAGTAAGTGGGTACATGGTCCAAACCAATTGTGGGATCATGTACAATTTTCAAATGAGATTCAATATGAGCTGGCTGAGGTTTGTGACTAGGGCTCAATCTTCAAGTACTAACAAACACTATATATGAGACTCTCCACTAACTCCTCACTTCAGCATATTATAGCAGAAGCAATTTGGCTTCTTCTCATTCCGTCCAAAACCAACAAGATACTACACTACAAGAGGTTCTATTCTTCATTGTAATTTCCTCACATTGAATGCATCCTTTTTAGAGATGCACTATTTCAGAGCTCATGATTGCACCACCACAAAAAATGTTGCCGACACCTATTCATGGCATTATTCATTGTAATTCCCTCACATTAGAGTTATCCTTAAAGTGAAGCATTTAAGGCATCTGCGCCCACAATTGACGCCTGAAATGTACACGTCGCATTCATTCCAGTGGTAATACTAAGAGCAGATACCTCATTTCAGATTCGACGTTAAACCACCCAAAAACAAGTGTTCTTCATGGCATTGGTCATTATAATTTCCTCTCATAAGAGTTATCCTTGGAGCGAGGCACTGATCATGAAATTAACATAAAATTCACTCTTATTTTTTCCACTGAAACACAGGAACAGTGGCCAGTGTTATACCTCATTCTCGTCCAGTAGGAGGTTGGCGGCCTTGAGGTCTCGATGGATGATTTTGTTCTGGTGCAAGTAGTCCATGCCCTTGGACACATCGATGGCCACGCGCAGCAGCATGGGCATCTTGAGCAGCGCCTTCTGCTTGCGCAAATAGTCGTACACGCTGCCGCCCGACATGTACTCCGTGATGATGCACAAGTTGGGCGCCATTGTGCACGCGCCGATGAACTGCACCACGTTCTTGTGACGCACCTTGCGCATGATGAACACCTCCTGCTGGAACTCGCGCTGCAGGTTCTCATTCAAACGCTCCGGCTTCAGGATCTTAATGGCCACGTCCTGGCCGCAGTAAGTGCCGCGGAACCTAATGATGAACACAACACACAATAAGCAGAGTCAGAGCTGACCTGCACAGAAGCTGGCCATTTCAGAATCACCTTCCAACACTCGTCAAAATGGTGAAATTTCAAGCAATTCAAGGCACTTTTCCAGACCCACATGTGGAACCTTAGTACAGTATGTACGGCAATCCCAGTAAGTACAGCTTCTGTACATTTGAATGGCACAGTTCTGGCACTCTAAAACACCGCCATTAAACAAATTCGACCATGCTAGTACTTTGGGGAATGAAGACTTGCGATATGCTCAATTCGTTAACAAAACTTGCAAATTTGGTAACAAACTGCAGGAATCGCGAGGTCGGATATTCCGAATCTACAGATCCCTACAATTATATTCTAGCCTAGCTGCATAAAGAAACTCAAGAACAGGTCCACAATTACCATCAATTTTGTCATCCAGTAGAGGACCAAGCTAATTCGAGATTTGGAAATGATTAATACGGTGGATCGTATTGTGAAAAATGAAAACCAGGTGAGCCAATATATATATATATATATATATATATATATATATATATATATATATATATATATATATATATATATATATCACCGGAGTCGGTGAGGAACATTGCATGTGTTGATACAATACTAATTAAATTCGAACAAAAGAAGTCCCCATAAGACCTAGTCAATACTACTAGAAAAAAAGGGGCTCCATTTGGGCTACTTGGTTTTTTAGGGGGTAAAGAGGCAAAGACGCTTACAAATCTCCAAAAGAGCCACTCGCCACTTTCTGGTTGCATTTGAGCTGATTGATATCAATCTCCCAGTCATCGACGCTGGGTTGAGACGGCGTTGCTGTACCATTCTGTCCATTGCTCGGGTTTTGCAACGCAGATTCCATGCCAGTTGATGGAGACTCCGTCGAGGGAAAAGCCTTTGCCCAAGCGTTTGGCTGCAAGCCAAAGTTGCATAAAATTAGGCTCCGTCATTGATTTTAGCCTCAAATACATGAACCCCAATTGACCAATTGACCAACAAGTGTTCACTTTCACTTTCATATCTACAGGAGATGAAATAAAGTTTTTAAAGAAGCTTATTTGAACAATAGAATATGTTACTATAATCAACTATTAGCTTCCAAATCGGAATTCTATTTTAAACTTGAGTACTTAGGGTAAAAGGGTTCACTGCTGTGCAATAACGAATTCTCAAAAACTCAATATTAGGTTCAGTCATAGGGCATCTTGGTAGGACTCGAAGACTACAATGCACATGGAAAAACCCAAAAGACTCAGAACAGGTCAGTAAACGAATAAGAACGAGAGAAGATACTTGGGACAAATTGCACATTTATTACCTCCATAGCTGATAAGGCACTGAAAAGTGCTCGTCTCAGATTATGAGTGTCCTGCAATGACGACAGAAAAATATTCAGTGGCCAGGACCATGTAAAAATGCAAATCTGACGAAGGGGGGAAACAAGTGGAGAAACTTCGGGTAATTTCACAATAGCAAAAGAATTAGTGAGCACCTCTGAAGGCCAGCCATCTACCACAAACACGTCCAGTGAATAACCGTCCGACGTTGAAAAGACATGAGCCTCACGAATGTTGAGTCCAACATCTGCAAGCAATGCCGACATCTGCAGTCCAACACAGAAAACCAAAACTTCAGCAACCCAAATGAATCACAACAACAAGCTTAAAACTCTCCCAAAGTGTTTGCTGTGGAAGCACACCTAAAGCACAGAGATGGGCATGTACCTGGCTGAGAAGCTTCGGCTTGTCAATGGTGGAGAAAGTAACTTCATGCATCGGTAGATGCGTAAAATTTGCACTGTCCAACAAAGAAAAACAAACGTGAGAAAGAAGAACCACTTCAACACAGAACTTGACAGTAGAACCATGAAGGAGCTAGAGACAAAAGCAAGGTTTCCGTAAAATTAAGTTATTTAAAAAAAAATTCAAACTTCGTTTCAACGTCAATGAGCAAATCCTCTCCACAATTCATGGAGACGTCTGTCTGTGGTTATATTAATCATTCATACAAAGCCATGATATTTAGGGAACCCTCTAAATGATCTGCATGGCCGTATGGAGTCTATAAACAGTCTAATTTTACTAAAACCCTTACTGAGAAAAGAAAAGAAATCATAGTTCATTAACACATAACCCTCTTAGAGCGTTACCTCTCAGAATGGTGACTGTCGTCGCTCTCAGAGCGGTTGCCATAGCCCATAGACTTGCTGTTAAAGTCCATAGCAAGGGCTTCCAAATTCGCTGAAGATCCAAACACGGGAGGCGCCAATCTGCAACTCACCCACACAAACAACACAGACTTGAGCTCTCTACTTTCTTCAAATTCTATAAGAGATCAACGAATCAAAGATTTCACTGATACACCAGGAAACCCTAAAGAGTCTTCGGAAGACAAGTATACCTGGATCTCGACGTGGGGCTATTTTCTCCAACGCCAGATGGGCTCATTGGATCGTCCAGGGACTCCACTGGAAGCACCTACTCACACAACCATGAAAATTTTCCTTAGGATTCTTAAGATCAAACTCACTTCAACAGAAAGCCAAATCCAACCTAAAACCACACCATTCTAAAAACTGAGCTGCAAGGGCATGATACTCACTTGAACCGCACGAACATGAAACACGGGCCTCTTCTCGGGGACTGTCGCCTCTTCCAGAAGTCGCTTGTGTGTGAGCACATCCTCGGCTCGGTCCGTGTGCACATCCAACGCGTATCTGCAAAACCAAAACCCAGTCAGAACAACCGATCCGCAAGCAACCCTGTGCAAGCCCTCAAATACCCTTCAATTCACAGTTTGCAGACCTTACATGGACCGTGTGCAAAGGACACGCCTACAGCAGAATACGTCCATTTCATGAAAAATCCTTCCAGAATGCCAAAAATCTTTAGCGTCAGTGAATCTTCACGTTTTCAGCAAAGAAAGGTTGCTCTCGTTCACGGTTCACGTGTCCATTTCCGGTTGCAGAAAGGGCGAAAGCTGTGTACCTGGTTGGCAAACGGTTAAAATGGGCCTGAAGTTCCTCAGCAAACCCAGGGTTTTTCACCACTTCATGTCCATCGTCGGCAAGTTGTTGAAGAATCTGTCCACACACCTCCCTCTTCTTCTCCGTCTTCGGCGACGCGCTGCCGGCGGCGCCTCTAGCACCCGAGCTCTTCGCCATCTTCGTGAGCACGTCCGACTCTTCCATACCTCGCGAGAAATCTCCTTCAAATCTCGTCTTCCAAACCTCAACAATCCCCCCCCCCCCCCCCGCCCCCCCAATTCCTAAACCAACTCAAACGACGTAACCAATAAAATAAAAAAATTCTGCAACTCCTCCAACTCGACGGAACGCTCCACTCCTGTCGGAAAAGAATAAAAATCTACAAAACAGGTACAAAAAATTATGTCGTTCAACCCACGGTTGCAACCACGACGTGGGAATCCTTCCAAGGCCTCCTCCAGGCACCAGGCAGTCGGCACGGACGGCGCGGCGCGCTGGTGTAGTACACCAGCATGGTCACTCCACCCCCAACACCCGCCCCCACCGCAACCCACCCCCAAAAACGCAACCACCGAAAACCTCCAGCCAGCACCTCCCCCACCCGCAGCACTCAAACTCCTACTTTTGCTCCGTCGGACTCGACTCTCTACTGTACTGAGCAGCCCCAAAGCGCCCAGGTGGCTTTCCCAGTCCGCCAGCACGCCAGCACGCCCCCCCTCGAACTTCCTCCACCTGTGCAGCTAAGTTAGTCACGTCCCGGAATCCCGAGATCGATGACCACGAAGGAGATCCAATCCGCCTTTTCCGCGACGGCACCCGTATTAACTGTCGTGGACCTAGACATCCATAGACCGACGGCGTGGAAACAGGAAAGAGGAGAGGAAGAACCGAAGAAGTGAGGAGCAGCAGGAGAATTGTTCAGCTTAGTGAGGAGCTAGTTGTGGGGATGGAAGAAGGGCCGCGGAGAGGATGTCGGAGGAGATGAGAGCGA
This sequence comes from Rhytidiadelphus loreus, assembly GCA_947034895.1. NCBI lineage: Eukaryota > Viridiplantae > Streptophyta > Bryopsida > Hypnales > Hylocomiaceae > Rhytidiadelphus > Rhytidiadelphus loreus. The sequence continues at coordinate 34,651,629 of OX344761.1, forward strand.
AGACGAGGGAGGATCGGAATGGTCGAGGCGGGGAGGGGGGCCGACAGCGACGGCGACGGTGACGGCGACGGCGACTGGGGACAGCGGACTGCGGGGGGGCGGAAATCGTGTTGGATTCATTGGTGGCATGACTCCTTGCATTCCGCCTCGCCTCCATAAGGGACTTCTTTGCCAACTCACACGTCAGCCATGGACTCCTGGGGACGTGGCGGGATTCGCTTGGATAATCATTAACTGCTTGACGACTGGCACATTTCGGCACCTTTACCCTTCTATCTACAGTACGTATGTACAGTAGGAAGGAAAGGAGAATAAACTCCAATTCAAAAAGTGACCCTCTTCACATGTTGGTATTCTTAAAAATAAATTATATTGAGCACATGTAATTAAATTAAGATAATTAACATAAGATAATTAAGATAAGATAAGAAGGTACAAACATTTAGATGGATGTACTTCATTTGTTTCTTGTAGATCCCACAACAAGCTCTTGAAAACACTTATAATCCACCTAATAGATGTTGTCTCTCTTAGTGGTTAAAATCAAGCTGGCAGACCTTAAGTTAGGCAAGTACACCAACATTGTACTAATTCATTCCATTAGTGAAGTTGCAAAATTAATGTCACCTATAAATAAGTACCAATATCCCAAAATTTCTTTGTGGTAACAAGTGCAATACGATAGAGATATCTGTAAAGCCCCATTGTAGTTGTTATGTTGTGCTTTTGGCTTGACGTTGTATAAATTAGTGTCAATATTCATCATTAAAGATTTATGAGGAACAATGTACATATGATATCATATTTGACTCCTAAAATCCAAATTCTATGCTAAAATATGGCTAATCACCATTAGATTGGACAAAATTAACTTGAGAAGGACAAGCTAATCACCGTGAAAATTAGTCAATTTCGTAGCCTATTTTCAACATGCACCGCTTCACTATTGACTTCCACTCTTTCACACCTAGTGGGGTTGACTAGAAGCTATAGTAACTATCTAATCTTCTAAAAAATAGGAGCAACTCACGATTTAATCTAGCCATTCCAAAAAAATCCGGATTTATTTCAAGACAGAGAAAATTGTTGATAGTTGCATTGTCGAAGGTCCTAAGCAATATATTACATCTTATGATGAGATTGTCAAATAATTGTAGTAGTGATAAACAAACTTAATTGAACCCAAATAGGAATGGACATTACAAAAATAGTCTCTTTTATCATCTACATTGAATGACAAATTGACAACCCATGTTTTTTTGTTTTGACTTCTTAGAGAGTACACCTTTATTTTTAGTGTATAAGGAATCCCCCTCCCAATTGATATATTATCTAATTCACCCTTCTACAAATTGTCTTTCATATTGTGACATACCTTTAAACCAAACAATGCAATTGTCTACTTTAAAAAGAAAATTTTCAAACTAATAATTGAATTGAACTATATAACTATTGCAAACCTAAGGATCTCTTCACACTATGGCTATCCAAGTTGAGAGGCCATGGGATTGAGTGGCCAAACTTTGTTGACAGTCCAAAGAAATGAGCAATAAATAGGGAATAAAATATAAGAATTAGAGCCTTTGGCCAACTATAGTGTAAAGTCTCCAAAGTCCAAATCCAAAGTCCAAAACCTTGGCAATAAACTCCCACTGCCTCTCAATTTGAATGGCCATTGTGTGAAGTCTCCAAAGGCCAAGCCCAAAGTCCAAAACTATACCAATCTAACGATTGAGATCTTGTGATTTTTTCATTTTTTATGAAAAAAATTCGACATCCTGTCAACCATAGTTTGGGGCTCTATTTCTAACCGGCCTAAACTTCTTCTGAGAGTCCGTTGCCATGTAGGCAATTTGTTGCTATGTAGGTAGTTGGAGGGCGATGGTCTTTGAACTTTGTGCCTTCTAGTGTAAAAGGTCAAGGGGCTAAACTCTTGGTTTATTGAAATTTGATTGGTAGAAACCCACAGCCTCTTGACCTTTGGCATAGTGTGAAGTGCCCCTAAAGCAAATTACCTTGAGCAAATATCTGAGTCATTTGTTGTCGAATAAGTAGTGTTGATTTGTTAATCATTGGACGGGTTTCACTTTTGTAATGCATACTAAATTACTGTAGTGTTGTGATTTGTGTACGACACAATAAGAACACCAGGGGTTGTCACACCTTCTTCTTCCCATTCTCAATCTTCACCTCAGTTGAGTGGAAAACGATCGTGTCTCTTTATGTTGTATTTTGGGAACCTTTGTTGTGGAGGTTTGACTATTTGATCAAGGAATTAATGTCCATTCTCCATTCTCATTTTCTACATGACATGAAAAGGGGGTCACACCTTCTTCATGGAGAATTGAAGGGCTTCCTATTGGCTCCTCTTTTCACTCCACAACTTCTCATTCTTCATAGAAGTTTCATTCTTGAAAAAGGTTAAGTAAACCACCATTCACATAAGTAAGCCGGGTCAGCTTCCATTGATGATTCGGAGGTCCTGGAACCTGGAAGGACCCAAACACTAGAAGTACTCTAGCATGATTTTGTTGGGCAAGTTCCAGAGGAGAGTAGCTTCCGAATTTCTAGCACTACTTCCCAATTCGAGGAACGCAACAACAAATTTGGTGGAGGATTAGTAAGATTTTTGTTTACTTATTGAATTTTGTCCCTCCAGCATGCCCTCTAGCTCTACAAAAGTAGAAAGCAAAACTACACCTTCTGGACCCTCCACAACTTGCTTTCAAAAGTGTACGTCAAGCCAAGATCTGAGAGTTTTTTCTCCCCTCTTACCCATGGTCAACCAGGGATGGGCCCCCAGTTCCATTTACCAATGGAAACGGGCTCTTATACGTGCAACTTGGGGCATGCAGCGATTCCACTCACACTTGGAAGACGGAGCATGTGAAAGGATGGTGTTAATCATAGTTGCTGACTTTCTGCGTTGATTTAGGGGTGTTAATTATTGGTATGTCGACTGGAGAACTTATAAATTTTTTATTACATAGTGGACAATACTTCGTCCAACACATAGTCCAACAGTGTGTTCAACATGCGCTAGATTTTGGGGCGTGATGCAGCAGCACGACGCTGCATTTTCCACTAATGGATAAGGCTGAGCTCACGTTGGTATCTTTTGTTAGTGGCGTCATTATGAGTGTTTTTGACTGTGCACCAGCACATGATGAGAACACCTTCCTGCTGGGCGGCAATGATGCGGCATCCCCACCACCACACATACACGTCCACTCACAGTGTCCACAGCCCAACACACTCACTCACACACCAAGTCTTGTTGTTGAGAATCTCCAAGCTCCCTTATCAGCATATCCTAGAGCCACCATCACACCTCCAGATCATCCTGGCTGCTGCTAAGATACAACAGGTCTTATCATGTTGGCAGAGACTTCTTCTCCTCCTCTTTTCCATTTCCTTGTTTGTTTTTTCCCCTTCTTTTTCTTTCCGACCCAAATAGGACGACCCACGGGCTTTCAAGCTTCAACCACAGGCTGAAGCGCACTCAACTCGAAATAGACGGATCGGGAGAACGGGTCAATTCAAACTCGGCGTGTAACTTATCAGCAAGCAGTGTGCTTGACGGGCAGCTGACGGAGAAATTAACGGAGGAGTTGAACTGGAGTCTGGAGGTCAGGCGCCTTTTCAACAAAACCCGGACGGTGTTGTTTGGCCGGAGGATGAAGGTTAATAATAACAAGCTTAAAAGTTAAGCCAAGAAGGTACAGTCAGCTCCGGTCTTTCTGTCGACGAATAATCCTACCTTGTCTGCCTGGCTTGCCAGATCTCCGTCTTTAGCGTCCTACACACTGACTGTCTCTCGCTACTGTACTGTATCCGGACAACTTGAAAAAGCTTCAAATGCTAGAAAGAGCCAAAACAGGTGCAACCCAAGTTTCGGTTAGTACGAAGGAGGAGAAACTTAAGGAGCTGTGTTAATCTTTTCTTCCTTACTATCTAGTCGCCACTTATGAGTGCAATTCAGCCAAAACTGAGTAAAAGTTGGATGAAGGAATATTGTGGAGTTCGGAGACCAGTTTGTGGCTAAAAACTGAACAGATATTCATTTCCAAAGTTCATCTTAGTGTAGCACCAGTAATTGACAACAGGGTCATCAATAAATCAAGCACATGCTCAAAAGAATACGGTCACTAGTTGGAATATAACCCAAGAGCACGAAGCATATCAATACCAACATAATGTCAATGCAAGGGAGTTTCGCCATCAGGGCATGTTTCGAGTGGTTAGGGAGAGACAAATCAAGACTGATAATGCTCACTACTTGTCTTGTGCAAATTTTCAACAAGGTGGATATGAAGTTGAAATTTCATTGGTCTAGCAGTGAGAAATCTGAGAGAAATCTCTACTACTACCAACCGGTATTAACTTAGTGAATGTGGATCCACCTAACATAATCTACATGCACAAGACTTTCATCGTTGTGGCGTGTTTTGATTGGTTAAGCAATCAAAGAAGTCAAACAACTCAACTCTCCCAAATTAACATTATGTCCGGTAATTGCAAAAGCAAGCCAAGTTATCAAGAATAATCGCCAGACAATACCAACCTTGCCACACGCGGCTTAGTAGGTCCTAACCGGCGATTATTCTTGATAACTTGGCCTATTTTGCAATTACCTAGTCCTTCACATGCCAATTCAATCATAGAGCACCAAACTCTCTTTACTCTAGCTTGGTGCTCCAGGGTCATGTTTCCATTGGTGAATAAGTACCCGAAAGTTGTGTGTCTCCAACTTTACACATGTTGCGCCATGTGTAAAGTTTTTCAGTGAGTGGACTTTATGAAGGCCTTCAAAGATGCACATGTAGGATACTCACTTATGGTTTTCTCAAGTTGTGACTTTGAAGATTTACAGAAATTCCAGAAAACTCTCCAAATAATGTACCGGTAATTTGTTTTTAAAGATTTATGATTTTCATGTCTACAAGTAAAAAAAAGAACTAATAAGAATTGAGTTAGAATGTTTCCAAAGCACTCTCAAATTCCAACGACAGTTCACGACTTGAGAGCCAGTATGCGAGACAGCGAGTGATCGTGCAGTGTGTGACTAGTACGTGAGAGAAATGGTCAGCGGTTTGACCTTTGGAAGTTGGAAGTTGTAACCATCGATTCTCTCGCATGCTCTAAAATATACTCAAAGCACTGAGTGGCACTCAACTGTAAACTTTCCCCAAATGCTTTCCAACACTCACGCAGTCGTGATCGCAGTAAATTTTTTTAAGAGTGAACCCAGTCCAGAACACAGGTCAGATTCATTTGCCTGGTATGTTGGACAGTTGGAGGATGTTCCATAAGTGCAACTGATGAATGTACCGAGGTTTCAAACAACATATGCGACAAATTGCGATGCACTGCTTACTGACCAGCGGACATTCCTCAAATGAACACCAAATATTCTCAACCATCATAGCAAGGTACGTAATTGCTTTGCTTTCTGCAAGGAATTTACCTTCATTCGTGTAAAATATAAAAGAAAGCAAGAAAAATGAAAAAATAAGGTAATAACACTCAATTGGGATTCCCTTGTAGTAGTCGTAGGAACTTTCTTTGGAGGAAAAAAATTTGGAGCTCCTGTCCAAATTTTAGACTCTGGGGAAACGCCCAAAAATTCAATTATCTATTGCATGTGATCAAATTTTGGAACTTTTGAATTCACATTTGAATATTTGAAGCCTACTCCATGCAATCCTAGCTAGTCACGAAATATAAAATTGATCCCCCCCAATAGGGGAAAAAAATCTCAATACCTCAATGGAAGGCTTGTGTGACTACAATAACAGAATCCAAAAAATGAATGCATGCTAAGAGAATTTGGAATCCCTAGTTGACAAGACCCCACAAAAACTTATACAACCTAGGAATAGGAACCATGCTCAAATACTTATTAAACACTTGAAGGATAGTTACCTTACCAAAAGAAGAAGTGCTTTGGTTGGAAAATCGACATGCATGAGGAGTTTGTTGAGGTACTTCTACTAAAATATGCCACATAGGCACAAATCTTCTATACCTTAAATGAAGCTTGTTTTATTTTGTTTATTTGTTATGGTGAGATCTCTTGGACCATACATCCCCAATCACGTTCTTGGTATTGTCAAAAATCTCTTTATGAGGAAGGGTACACAAGCTTTGTTTTGTGATGTTTGAACCTACAGTGTGAAAGATATTGAATTTCAAAGTTTTTAAGAATTAGAAAATTAGAAAATTCCTTTACTTTTACTTTTATTTTGGCTGTGGCAACGGCGCAGGGCACACTAGGGCACACTAGTCTTGATTGATGTATCGTTTGGAGGCAGACTGTGAAATGAACTCGTTTGCAATAACCAATGCACACCAATAAAATCTACTACTGATTGAAGGTAGTATCTCGGGGTTTTCACGTTCTCATTCCTAAAAACATGTCATTTGCCGTGTGCAATAATTTGCAATACCCACTGGAAAAGATGAGAAATATGGCATTCAATCAGTAGAGAGTGATGACGATGGGTCACTGCTTCAAGCTCTAGTGTGCAGAAAATAATATTAGTCACTAACGAAGAATTCTGTGACTGAATCACAGCACAGTAGTCAACGAAAAATTTACAAGGACCTGCACAAGGATGTGCACAGATCAAGCTAAAAAACTCAGTACCTTGTCCACCTCTTCTGGACTGCCGAAGTACAGTGGGCAACGTTGGTGAACCTGCACAGCAATCCACTCAAACAGCACATTATTAGATTCTAGTTCAAATTCAAGTTTTGTAATTGAAACAACAAACTTTGGCTAGTTTTTACGAAAGAGAACCTGGAGGAGGAAACCAAGCATACAACAGGGTTTCTTCTCTCTAAGTATGATGCTTTGAAAATCATGATGAAAACCTCCAATTTCGGCATTAGGGATCTCTTTGAATATCCTTACGGATCACAAACACTATGGAGCAAGTAGGGTTTGGGGTAAGTTCAGAATGGCAATAAATTAGTATGAAATATTTTTTTACAAGAAAATGATCCAGAGGAGTTTATCTCATTGCGTTTTGGTTTTTAAAAACACTCTTAATTTCTCACACTTCGGATAAGACTTCGTCCCTTTCAATACCAAACACCAAATAAAACACTAGGTCTACATGCTGCGTCCTCAATAAGGTAGGCAGACCTCCAACCACCACTGATCTAAACGTCACTATCTTTTGCAGGTGAACATTTCAGTGCTCAAAGCGAGGTGAAATGTCCAAAAACAATAGATTCTGGCACTTTAAGGTCAATAATGGTTTAAGGCATGCCAAACTGAACATTATTGTCTCTAAACTTTCATGTTCAAGAACTTAAGAGTATCATGCAATTGACAAGCATGAACATCACAAACAAGTATTCACATTGACACCACAGCTCTTGAAGAAGTAGGCATTTCACAACAAACCATCTCGCAGAAAACATAGAATTAAATTTAAAATCATAATACTCATTTGACAGCTGAGATAGATGTGCAAGCACCTCCTCAGGTTGAATGTCCAAAATCCTGCGTTGACCATCGGAGCTTTTCCCACCTGCCTGCTCAACCAAGTAACTCATGGGAGCACACTCGTACAGCAACCGCAGCTTGCTATTGGGGCTATTAGCATCTCGGGGGTAGCCATAAATCCCGCCATACAGCATGGTCCGGTGGAAATCCACCACCAGGCTGCCAATATAGCGGCACGAGTAGGTCTCGCCGTCCGCGTCCGGCACTTTCAAGCTGTCGACGTAGCTCTTGACCTTGTCGTCCCAAAGCTCGTACCTGCAGTCACGTTGTTAATTGTTTTCAAAATCAGCAAAACTACTACAGCTTCAAATTAGCTCTTGATAGCCATTTCGGTAGAACATTCCAGATTTCTCAATAACCGTGTCATAACATTCGCAATTTACTGTATTTGATACATTTTGGGCTCATTGTGGCATTATTTCTTGTAGCGAATCCTGCATTTCCGGCTAATTGCCCTCGAAAGCTCCTTTAATTCTAGCCTAGAAATCTAGCTATTGGGCTAAAATTTGAGTAAAAAGCATACCTGCCCTCGTTGAACGAGTACAGCTTCTTCGTGTTCTTGGGGATTTGTATCTTCTCGTGCGTGAGCACGAACTCCCCGTAGAGTGGGTCGAGGGTAAAGCCGTAGACGCCATCGCCGACTGAGAGCACCAACACCACTGAGCTTGAGTACATGCAGTATCCCGCCGTCAGGAGGTTACTGCCGGGTTGGCAAACGTCCAACACGCACTTCTGCGCTTGCTCGTCTATCTGCAGAAGAACCGAAAGAATTTACTATTTGGAGGGTACGACATGGTTAATCGAACTTAGAGCTCAGGTGAACGCATCTCTCAGCAAAACTGGGTCTAACTGTAACTGAATTACCGAAGTTTTGTGAGATGAATCGTCCAAACCCTAATTCTTTCATCCTGATAATAGAATGTGACATGCATGAAGACGATCGCGCTCTGATTCAAAAATCAGCTCTCAATGTAAAAGAACGATAGCTGAAATGGAACTCTGCTGATGTGCAACTGAGTGACGAACTTCAAACAAAATGTCCGTTTCTCAGAAAAATTAGGTCAAACCTGAAGCCGAGTTTCAGGAGATGCATCACCTCACCCTAATTCATTCCCTGATAATAGAACGACACCTGCATGAACTCATGAAGACTATACAACTCAACCCTGAATGGAAAAATATTGATTCACGCTAGCTGTAAATTGCACACTATTGTCGATGCAGTAGGGAAACAACTACTGCTGAATTTGAATCCCTAAAGTTACCCAAGATTGAACTGCGACTTGTGATGGAAAACTTACAGTGACGTCGTCTCCGAGATTGGTCAAGCATTCCTCATTGCCGGCATAAATGCCGAAGATCGACCCCGTGGACACGGCAGCATCGATGTTGGCGGAGCCATCCAAAGGGTCGAACACCACGATATAGTTCCCCGAGAAGCTCTCTTCCACCGCCACGGGCACGTCTTCTTCCTCACTCGCAATGATACCCGTTCGCCCGTTGGAGCGCAGACAGTTCGAAAACACCTGCACGCTCCCACCGAACGCCACAACAGCGTTTTTCTTAATTTCATTTTTCGTTCTTCGATTGGCTGGCTTCAACAATCTGGTTCGGGATACCAGTTCTAGAATATATGGCACAATACGGCAGACAATTTCTAGTGACTCCCTATCTGGCACACAATACAATTTCAAGTGAGTTCCAACAAATTCTCATAGAGATCTCGCTAAATCATCGCATTTTCTTCCTGAAATTTATCTAAACCCAAACATTTATTGGAACTTGGAAATATTTCGCTCAAAAGGAATGGCTGCACCACAAATCAATTGCAAACCCTAACCCCTAAACCAGTTTTGCAACCTTTACACTGCACATTACCAAATCCGAATTTCCGGCAACAAGTGCACACTCACCTCGTTCGAGATCACGTCCAGCTTCTTCTGCTCCTCACCTTGGATATTCTCCACCCCTTGCAACCCCGTCATATTCGAAATCCCCGCTCGCTGCACCAACGACGCGATCTGCTTGCACGCCAAGGAGATGCTGGACAACACGATCGCCAATTCCCCATCAATGGTTCCCTCTTGCTCCTGCCGAATCAACCACGTCGTGAACGTCGTGATGTCGTACTGGCCTTTCCTCCCCTGCGTTGGCGGCCTCTTCTTAATCGGCAAGGAGCTCCGGGAGTCCACTTTCACGGCGGCTCTAACAACGCCTAAATGTCGACCACTCGAAGCTCCAGGACGAGGTGTAAATTTTCCTAGGAACGGAGGAAGGTGCAATCCATTCTTCACCTCAGTTGCGGACGACCAGATTCGGAGATGGTGACCTGCGTGAGAGGTCGCCATAGCTGAGATTCGCTCTGCAACGGCGGTCACGGGGTTACGTCAAAAACATCGTGGTTGTCGGGCATTCTGTGAGTGCGTCTGTTCAGTGAAAATCTCTTTGGTTTTAATTCTGCGAAAGCTTGCGAAAACCCGCAAAAGTGTCGGGGGATGCCATTTGGGTGCGTGACAGACGAAAATGCGAAGTTTGTGAGGAGAGGCGGAGAAGGGCGGAGAAGTTCTGAGAAGGATTGGATAAGTTTCTGGTGTCGTTCTGGTAAGGGGAGGGCTGTCCAAGACTATTGTCATGTAAATTACAAAATTACCCCACAAACCCTTTACTATAGATTGTTGTAATTCTAACCATGACCCAATTTTGTCAAAATGTATTGAATACATCAGCGGTAGTCACACCTTCTTCACCCCAAGTTCAATTCTCGAAGAATTGAAATGTGGCTCTCTTTGTGTGGTTGTCCATGGCTTGCAGAGCTCTCATTCTTCGAGGATTTTGAAGTGCCATTATTCTCCTCTGGAGGTGAAGAAATGGGTTGAAGAAAATTTACTTGGAAATTTTTCACTCCTCCGAAGCTTACTTTCACCTGACTTGACGCATATCCACTTTGTTATACCCCAAGTTTTGTTCGAGTTCTGCGATGCTTGTGTTCCATGCTACTTGCGTGTCCATCATAGCATTTATGACAATGAATCTCATTCTTCAAGAAAATTTTCTATGTTGCTCACATTCTAAAGGGATGTCATACCTTCTTCATGCACAACGTCTATCCATTGGCTCCTCTTTTCTCTCACCAACTTCTCATTCTTCAAGAAATTTTGCTTCTCGGAGGAGGTGTGACTACCCCTATTCACTATAGAATGTTCATCTAAGATTGTTCAAAGATACCTTATTGTTGAAATACCCTAGAATAAAAGATGTTCTACTTTCTTAGATTGACATTCTATAATATGATGTGTCCTCTTAGATTTCGATAGAATTGGATCATAGTTGATTTTACACCAACCTACATTATTCGTGGTCTTGGTTGCAATCAACATTTGGAGTAGGGTGATGTTTTGTTCAAGAGCGATACACTTTTTTTTTGAGGAAATATTAGGGGATATATTCCTCCATTTTCAGTGGATGAAATCACTAATTTGCTACATATTGTAAGGACAATATCACTCTCTTTTGGGGATGAATGTACACTCTTCTGAATAAATAATACTCCGGAGTATAATATAAGCTCCATCCACATTTTGTGTGTTTCATTCATTTATATAGTGACGTAAACAGCTGCATCACTCCCAAAAAAATCTCTTTCCGCACAGCCTGCCCCCAAATAAATGAATGATCGGCCTGAGTGGTCCAATGTTCCTCTTCTTCTGCTTTCTGGAAGGCCGTCTGTCCAGGGAAAGGGGCTTCACAGCTGACTTGCTGGAAGAAGAGCAGGACTGATTGCCTGCTCCCCACGCACATTTGTCAGTGAGCTTTACCTTGCATTTCTCGATCTACACTGTATCAATGAATTGCAAAAATTCAACAAACAAAATTTAGAATGGCTAAACACATACTTAACCCTTAAACAACAAGCTGGTCACTCACTGTGGAAATTAGCTGTTTTGGAACAATGTGAATTGTTGGCTTGAAAAAAAATTTGCAAAAACACTCATTGGAAGTCAAGCTATTGTAGACAATGTTTCCTTTTCACAACAAAATTTTGAGGATGAATAGTTACACTTTTGTCCCACATGCACATGCAGAGATTCTTTGTGATTCAATGCCCTGTCCTCAGCGTCGTTTATGGGTTAAGTCAGACAGTTTCCCACTGCTAAGGGTTCCAACTCCCCTCCAAGCATCTCATGAGTGGCCTTAAGCTTCTCAAAACACAGCAGAATACAAATAGTTTAAGACATTCCTAATGTTAAAGATTTAGGGCATCTTGACAGATACAACCATGTTTACATGTCAATTGCAACAACCATATTAATGGAGTTGTACTATGGCAAAAGTTGTGCAAGTGGCTATAACCCCTTAACACCTCAATCCCTTTTCAAATTTTCACACATTTTTGCTTATATCTTTGGGCATAAAAGAAGGTTGTCTTTTCAAGATTCAAGTGTTACATTGGATGAATGAGAAGGTGGTAGGATGAAATAGCGCCTACGAGCCTTTTGTTCATCGTCTAGAATATGGATGTTGGAGTGCTTAAGGGATAAAGCCAGATCAACCTATTAAGGTACTCTGCTACAGTAAAAACACCCATAACCGACTAAATAAGCAACTAGGGACATGATGTGGAGTTTAGTAAGGCAAAGAAAATATTTCCAGATGTGCAGGGATAGAAATGAGGGAGGTTACCAAACTTTGGTTATTTTTTCACTTGAACTGAAATTACTATGAATTTTAGAAGGCACAAGTTGTTTTGGACTCATGTTCAATGTATAGACTATTCCAAAAACGCTCATTTTAGAGACCACTTCTTGTTCACTTTGGCACTCCAAACCAAGCAGATGTGTCATGAAAAGAATGGAGGAATTGATGGTAGGAAATCAAGAACTCATGTTTGGAAATTAGTCCCAACGTCTCCTAAATTTAAAATGCTCTATTGATTGTTGATGGGACTGTGGTTGGTGATGGTTGGTTCTACTTTAGTCTACTCTTAAATCAACCATTTAAGAGCTGGGGCTATGGTTGGTAATGGGTGGTTCTATTTTAGTTTGCTCCTAAAAGAGTTGATTGTTTTGGGGGAAGTTAAACTTATTGGAACAATTTTTAGTAAATTTTCTTAGGAAGAAAAATGGAATTAGCATCTACCTTGAGTCATTTCATATTTTTTGGACCTTTGGGGAATTAAGGCAGTATGTTCTAAAAGCAACCATTTGAGGGCTTGTCCGCTCGTTTCATAGGCTTCCATGCACAAAATTATTTTAAGATCATTTTTTAGAGAAAGAAAAATATATGTGGAACTTAATAGAAGTGGTTTTGTATTTTTCCAAGCATTTTTCAATTACTTATAAATTTTCAAAGATTTGGGGCATAGGCACCTCTTTGTGACCATAGGTCTCCCCAAATCCGTCCACTTGCAACTTGTAAAGAGATGTGCAAAAATCAAAAGACAATGATTGGCTCTTGCAATAGAAAAATTAATTTTCCTTGATGCATTTAATTGCTAAAGTGGTCCATTTAAATATCACCCCATCTCCATTTTCCACCTAAAAATAGAGGTGGTTTGAAGAAGATGAGCACTTTTTTGACCATACTACCTTAGCTACAAATTTTTGAAGTTAAAACATCGTGGTCACTACAAAGTGACCACCTCATTAAATATACACTATTAATTAGTACATTGAAGAAAGCAAAATGTAACTCCATGTCATGTTCACTTTTAGAGTATAGTCACTTTTAGAGTATAGTCACTTTTAGAGTACAACCACTTTTAGAGCAGATTGTCTTACTATACAAATTTGCTATGTAGGTGCCTTGGAGAAGCTATTCATCAACCCACATGTTGATTTTTTAGGGATTGAAAAGTTGGTGAGAAGCCATTTGCAAATAGAATGAAGACATTCCTAGAAAAAATGGATTTTTTGTGATTTTTCAAAGTTGGTTGGGACAAAATTAGTAATAAAAGTGTGGGTAGACCCACATGGCGATGTCTCGGGTGATGTATTCTCTCTTCGAGTGCATTGTCATGATGCTAAAGGGTTGTTAAGATTGTGGTAATGGGCAGGTGAGTGATGCAAATGGGAAGGGCTAGTAGATGTCAAAATTGGATGATTGATGACACTGGGTTGTTCTACCTATATAATGACCTCCACAAAAGATACAGTGACCTTATTTCTACTACTCAAAGAATTTTGTATAATGTGGAATTTGATTAGTATTTTTTTTGCCATGGATGATTATCATTATATTCTTACACAATCTCAATTAAGTGCACCAAATTTCATTTTCAAAAAAAAAAACACTCCATTTTTGGTGAATTTTTAAAGTCAATATTCATGATTTTACATGATAAAATTAAAAAATAAATTGGTGTTGAATTTTCATAATTTCATTTTTGAGATATGTAGGAAGCATCTATATGCACATGTTTCCTTCTCAAAAAAAATCTCAAAAATGGTTCAATATTGAGATGTCACATGTCCAAATTTTGTAAAATGGATATTTATTTATTGTAGCTAAATTAAATTTAAATTAAATTAAACTCTACTTGTTCTTGATGGAGAAAGGATGAAAAAACGTCATTTCTTTTCATAAGCGGTTCATTTCTTATGCCCCTAATTTTCCGTTTGGTTTTACGACCTAAAACACTGAAATTAAGACGATAATTTATCGATTGCACTCAGCTGATTCTACACTAGCTGCTCAATCTCCCCGTATGTAGAAATGCACGTATTGGTCCAAGAATTGAAACATATTTGAGTGAGTACATATCACCAACGTGGTGTCCCTTCCAGGGCTAGTAAACTATACTTTCTTTCACAATATGTAAGAGCACATGAACTTGCCTTGAATTCAGTCAATCCTTTCGTGGGAGGGAAGTCTCATGTTCCATGAACAATGACATTGTTCATGAAAAGGACATTCATAACCAGTTATGTATGATAACCTATCCACCACTAGCACGACTCATCAGTTATCTAGTACATAATGCCTTCAAGATTGTTGTGCTGGAAGCCCGTTCAGCCATCCTTGCCTGGGAATAATTCTCAAATTCTCAAAACCCTTTATCAGTGACAAAAGTGACAAAAGTGACAGGAAAGATAAAATACCATATTCAAGGACCCATGCCACAATAAAATGAAATAAAATCAGTTCAAAATTCATAAAAAGATATGTCCATGTGGAAAACATGGGAACTCACTTTCTGGTAGTGAAATGCACATGACTACCTGCTTTGAAATCCTGCTTTGGTGACTACCTGCTTTGAAATCCATGATATATCAGTGAAAGACAACCTTCCTACATTGTGACCCTCTTTTGCAAAATCGAAATCTCTAAGATTCTTGCACAAAATGTACATATTCTGAACATGAGAGTCTTGGGGCGAATTCAAACACTTTAAAATTTCATTAGTTATTCATAATAAATGCTAAAAGAAAACCATCTAAATTTCAATACTAGGATTGGTTGCATCATTACATAATATTTTATTTATATTCACTGTTAGTTGAGAAGTATTTTCCTCTCTTATTGAGTTGGTGTCAAACACAAGTCAAATTATCATATGCTAGGGTCAAATTCCGCAAAGAAGTGTCTAAATTGAATTTCCACCTCATATTTTTAAAAGTCTAAATCCTCTTAAACCAATCACATAGTGGTCTTTTTCAAAGTTAAAATAACACAATGTATGTCCTAGTATATGCTAGATCTAACCTTCACCTAGAATATGATAATTTTTTTTCCAATATGTCTATTGGAAATATTGTATAAACATATCATTGAAATTATTATTTGGGAGACATATAGCAATGGTGCGCAATTAATGGTTCAAAAGTTTAAAAAGTAATGTATGCAAATGAAAGTGAAACATCTGCTAAAGGCAATTATAGTGTCATATTTAGGCCCATCATTTTGAAAAATTTATTTCTTATTTCTTATAGAATTGTAAAATGTGGATATTTAATTAGGACTAGTAACATTCCAAGATTGTCACATAGGAATTTTTATAAAATAATCAAATAGAGAATTATATTAAAGAACATGTGAAAAGAAATGTACAAAAGTGACACATATTTACTTGGATAGAGATACTTGCGATTTGTTGCTTGTTACAATCAACATAACTATTATTTTCTACACTTAATAGTGAGATTTTTATTTTCAGTTTACACACTCAAGTGATGATATTCTTTCATATAAGGTAAATGCATCCAAAATTGCACTTTATCTAAAAGCGCCACTTCAATAAATCCTCATCCCATGTATATTTTCTAAATTAATATGTACCTATTGTTGAAGAAATGTTTTTTGAACATCTACCCAATTTTTTTTTATCCTTCATAACTTTTGCATACAATATCCAAATATGTCATTCTTTTGTGCGTTGAAAACTCCATTCATTTGCCAATGAGAGAATATAAAATTTGAATAATCTAATAATAGTAAATGTTCACAGTAGAAAAAGTGCTGCTTTTCGGTGTCCCCACCTTTCAACACTGTATCATTACACCGCATAAAAAACCTCAACTGGCACCTAGGTTGTGACATTAAAGAGGTCGATAGTTTTCAGGACGCGTCATCTACACCTGACGTTGATTCAATGGACGGTGGTCTTCGCGGCGATGATGATTTAGAATTCATAGATCTTGTGTCCTAAATCTAGGTCTTTCCCTGATTGGGGGTCTGCACCTTCGCTCATTCACCAGAGACGGCGCGTGCTTGCCAGCTCGCAAACCGATTGCAATTGCTCTCAACAGCAGACCGAGGTCCCCAGATTTCGAGTGACAGTGACAATCGCGTCTATCTGAAACATTGATGGGTTTGCACTTCACGTCAATTTTTATCGCACTTGTAAGAGATGGCAGGCTGGATCGCAGACGGATAGCATAGAGCCGCCTCTGTTTTTGATCGATTCAATCAGGCCAGTGATGGCGCTTCTGGGTTGAGTGATTGGGATTTTGGAGAGAGAAAGAGAGTCCGAGATTGTGTGCCAAGAGTTCGTCCCATCGGAGAAGAAGAACGTGCATTTGTTGCATTCGCTGCATACTTCTTTGCAACGACAGATTGTTTTTTCTTGCAAGGGTTTAAGCGATGTTTGGACGATGTCAGCGGCGGAGTGCGGAGCTACCGAAAGCAGCATTGCGCTTGTACTCCTCGCACCGAGATTGCGTCGCTCATGCCTTATTGGCGCTTCCTGCTGTGGAAAAATGTATGGGCATTGATCAAGCCAGCACTTCAGGTATTTTTTTGTAAGGATTCTGAGTGTGTGACCACGAAGTCTTGATTGGTCCTTATGTTTTTGCAGTTTTGAGTGGTCGTATAGGGACTTTCTTTTGTCGAATGTTATTTAGTTTTTGACTAACACATTTACTGTGTTCTTCACTGATTCTGTGATATAGCTAAAGTTTGACCCCATCTGAATTCTAGTATCTCACAATATGCTCGATCGAATTGGTCATTTTCAAACTATGAAAACATTGGTTAAATTTAGTTGTAATAATCTTGGATTGATCGTTTTTTATTACGATTTTTCAGGGTTTAGGCATTTGTATTCAACAACGAGCGCAAATAAGCTTCAGAAGATGGTAAAGACGTCGTCGATACTGGGATGGAACACCATAGACAAGTGGAAGAGCCGCAAGGATTTGCTACCACCGAAATCTATTCTCCTAAAAGGAGGTGCATCTCTTTTCTCTTATGGTCGAGGGTCCTGCAAGCATAATGATAATGATAATCTTACTTATTTTGAAATCTATTTGATTTAAACCATTTTTTTAATCATTTCGTCCCTATGCAGTCACTGTGCCGTACCCTGTGGCTCATATAATCGATGGTAAGGCCATTGCGCAAGAGATCCAACAAGAAATTGCAGAAGAGGTTGAGAGGATGAAATCTTCCGTTGGGAGGGTTCCCGGCCTCGCTGTGGTCTTGGTGGGGTCACGCAAGGACTCGGAGACGTATGTTCGAAGCAAGCAGAAAGCGTGTGAGCAAGTGGGCTTCAACTCCTTTGGTGTCTCCTTGCCAGAAACCGCCACAGAGGAGGAGGTTCTGGATGCCGTAAGAATGTTTAACTGTGATCCCAATGTGCATGGTGTACTGGTGCAGCTCCCACTCCCACGTGTAAGTGTTTTAAAAATTATCTTATCAGTATCTCACATGTATTGGAATTCATAAAATTAGGGTTGAGCATAATGAACCTATGTGAAGGCATCTTGTAAATGCTTTTTGTTTATGTGTTTATGTGTATATGTTTATAAATTGTGCAACGGCTGTGAGTACTGCTAACATAGTCTTGTTAGAAACTTACATCCAATGGAAATGGTTAACAATCACGCTTACCGTCGAGTCTGGGCATCACTTATTAATTAGGGTTGAGGATAATAAATCCTAAATTAGTGGTGACTGCGTGAAGGCATCTTGGAGTTGCTTTTGGTTTCTGTATGCACTTATAATTTGTGCGATGTCTCTGAGTGCTGCCGACATAGTCTTCTGATTAGTTCACTTATGTTGGCAATCATAATCAAACGCACTCACCTTCAAGTCTGAGCATCACTCTTAATTAGGGTTGAGCAATATGGACTTATGTGAAGGCATCTTGTGAGAGGTTTAGGTTAATGTATGTAACTTATGTGCTTATTATATTTGGGTTTCATCCTCTGGGTGCACAGCATATTTCCGAGGAGAAGGTAGTTGGTGCCATCAGCATAGAGAAGGACGTGGACGGTTTCCACCCAATGAATGTGGGGAGGCTAGCCATGCAAGGCCGGGCTCCGCTCTTTGTAGCGTGTACACCCAAAGGGTGCATCGAGTTGCTTCTACGGTCAGGCGTGGAGATGGATGGCAAACATGCGGTGGTTATAGGTCGCAGTAATGTGGTGGGCATGCCAGCTGCCTTGCTTCTACAAGTACGTTGCCTCCTAACCTGCAACTTTATTGCACAGTTTTGGTATTATAGGGTAGATGATACTATTATCGTCACTTTGGGCATTGTAACTTATGTAGGAGTGTGGTTTTAGGAGATCTGTGCTGAGTTGTCGAGAGATCTTTGGGTACAAGAGCCAAATTGGTTGAGGTCAAGTTTTCATCATTGTCTATGAGTTTCTTATGCAATTTCAAAATGGGAGGTTGTGGACCACTACAAGTGACATTAGGCAACCCCATTTCCATTCAAAGATGAGTGGCCATGTACATTTAGCCAAGTCATACTTACAGTATTTGCTAATTGAAGGCCAATCAAGTGTATGAATTGGTGACTTGTTGTTGGTAACGGGTTGATATAGGAGGCGGGATCATGTCCCTGACGGTTTTATTATCCTCTACCTTAACCTTTCTGTGCAGTGATCTGTGTTGAATTGGTTCATCACTGACGGGTTGCTTCATGTTGGGTGCAGCGACAAAATGCAACTGTGACCGTGGTGCATTCACACACGCCAAATCTCCCGGAGGTCACCAGGAATGCTGATATCATCATTGCTGCTGCCGGTGTGCCTTATATGGTGCAGGGGAGTTGGTTGAAGCCTGGAGTTGTGGTTATCGACGTCGGCATCAATCACATTGAGGTTAGAACTCCATATTCTACTGTCGAGTTTCATCTCTCGGGTTAGACCTGCACATTCTGATGATTGCTTCAGGTTTGAACTCCTTCGAAGCCGCCGAACCTTTCTGATGGTGAGGGACGTGGAATGGATTAGTGGTTAGTGAATGATTCACTCACTTAAATTGTTCAGCCTCATGTGATGTGGTCAGTGTTCAATACATAGCATTGTTAGCACTTGTGAGAACTCATTGCTGATGAGTTCATTCTCCATTGCAGAGACTACTAAAAAAATACTCAATTTTTGTGACGTGAGCACGCATGGCACTTGGCCAATGCCCGTCGTCTTTTAGCTTTTAGTAACTGACACCAAAGATGAGCTCAAGAAGACAAGATCGTGCTTGGATTACTTTCCAAGGTTTTAATGCAGCTCCTCAGGAATGTTGTGAGTAATTGAAGGTTTGTGCTAGGTTTTGACATTGCGTTTTTGGTGTGGTCTTTGGTGCTACTAGGATGCTGACTCGGAGAATGGTTATCGAGTTGTGGGAGATGTTTATTACCCAGAGGCTTGTCAAGTCGCTTCCCAAATCACTCCAGTGCCAGGAGGTGTCGGCCCCATGACCATCGCAATGCTGCTTTCTAATACCCTTGATTCGGCTAAGCTTGCGTGTGGATTTTTGGACAATTCAATTCAATCTACGTAGTCCCTTCTTCTTTGACAAACAGAAATTGTCATTTCTTTTAAACCACGGCCATAGTTGTTTAGATATTGGAGTGTTAGGATAAGTTTTAGTAACCAAGGTGGAATCAACACAATTCTTAGCATGGTAACTTGCTGCCATTCGGTTTACGTCTTCAATAAAATTCTCACATTTCTTAGCATATCTTTTGGTACTCCGAAAGATGTGCTACTACTACTGTGTGTTTTTTGGGGCATATCTTTTGCATACTACTGTGCCTTTTCTGGCATCTTACTGTAGCTCCTCTCTTCCAATCTTATCCTATGCAAGATATGCCCAGCTTAGATCCCCTTGTCCTTGGAACGATTCTCTAGGAAATTTCTGATAAACATTCAAGGAGAAGGATGCAATGCTGGTGGGAAAAATCATTTTCATGTAATCTTCATTGAAGCAATGAGCATTTTTTTGACTCACTACGACGTCTCATATTTTTTTAATAGTCATATTGGATCCATGTCATATGACGTATGTGACCATTCAATTTGAAGGAAAGGCTGAATTGCAAAAGGTCTACTCTGACTCTGATTGCCGTGTGAATGAATGTCTCGGGTTCCTCGAGAGTGAATTTGGTCTATCTGCACTGAAATATATCGCCCCGGTGACCTGCCAGTCTTTCGAGGGTTAAAGGGGCTAGCTACAACCAGAATATTCATGAACACACCCAAGACAGAAAAGAGCGTTTCATAAACTTCAAACTGACGCATTGAGGATCAGCATTCCCATCTTCCTAACAGTATACCGGTGTTCAAAGTGTTAAGTAAAAACACACGTAATCGCCACTGACCCAAATGGCCATCCAAAAATCGACAACAAGCACATATTGATTAAGTGGATGTACGCCATTTGAAATATCTGTTCAAGTATTGGTTTAAAGTCATCTACCAGAAAAAAAAATGGAACTTCATAACTAATGCATATAGTATCCAAAAATGAAGTATTTGGAGTATTGAATCCTATTTCAATATTTGCTATCAAGGACATATAAGGATTTGACCAGTCTAAAAACAGTACCTCTGCTCAGTACTATAAGATGCCCCTATCCTACACCGGGTTTACGCACAAGGGGGTTGAAACAGGACTACGAAGCAAGAAACATGCAATCATACAATTGCGTTGCGACACAGTTTGAGCAGAAATTAGCAAATACATTATTTATTCATACTACGCGCAACACACATGACCCTTGATCATGCGATAGCACTGCACTTCTTCTATGAACAATTGGAGCCGGAACCATCAGATTGGTTTCGATTGCCCTAAATACATAAAACCCTGAATCTATCTATCCGAAAGTGTGTCACAAATTACCTGCGAAATCTTCACTCGCAACAGCTACAGTAGACGGTCTCCTTCCACTTCACATCGCTCCACAGGCGCTGTCACCACCAGGGTTGTTGCTACGGTAGAGAAAATGGCCGCACGCAAGACCCGCCACAATGGCCACGAAAACACCACCGTTGAACGACATGGCCGCAAGCATGAGCAAGTAGCCTAACCCTACGTTGATTCCAAACAGAAAGGCCTCCGTCGCCTTCTTGGAAACGCTTTTCTGACCTGCGTAGGCGTGCGTGATGAACGGCGTACGGTGATCGCCATCCTCCTCAGGAGCGCTCACCCCTGCCTCTTCACCCTTGTCGGTTTTCCCGCTCAACGCCGATCTCTGGCTCGCCAGCCACTCGTGCAGCACGGAGAATAGAAACACGACCACGAGAGAGATGGCGTACCACAGCCATGTCTTGACGCGCCAGAAATCGAACAGGATGGTCACCTCCTTCCCCCAGTAAAACGTCATGTGCATCATCTTGACTGACCTAACCTCCAAACCCCAAGTCCTGTGAAAAAATTTCGCCGAACAAGCACGGGATTCTAAGCTCGGAATTCACCTCAAATTCGCAGAGCTTTTTGAATTCGAAAACTCAAACACAAGGATCCGACGAAGGAAGAGATGGTCGCAGTCGTTACGCCATCGCCGAGCGAGCAAAAGAATGTCGATAATGCACCAAGATGAATAGCGCGAAATTCTCTAGGGAGTGTGCGTGATGTGGTGAGGGAACTGGTTGCGGCGGAAGGGGGATTGATGTGGGCGACGGGAATTGGAGTCGCGGCGAATTCCGAGGTGTGCGAGATTGTACTGCATCAGGTGGGAGTGGAGTACAGTAGTACAGAAAGAAACAGGAGGGATGTGTGAACGGAGGAATTTTGAGTGTGGTGGAGTCCCGTGTGAATAGAATCATTCTTGAACGAGGTTTAGTGCAATTTGACTTGTGGTTGGAGCTCAATCTGCGCAGGGAGAATTGACCCCCTCATTGCCCCGGTCAACTTTGGTTTGAAAAAAAAGAACCGTATGTTGTGCCAATTTTTTGGTAATTCTTGCATTTCCTTGAGATAATGTGGGGCCTCTGATTGCAAATATGAATTCAGAATTTCCAAAAAAAATTAAGCCTTGCAAATAAAAAATTCCAGGGTTTGCCCTAGAGAGGCAATGAAGGGGTCAATTCACCCTGGCCGCTGAATCTCTTCCAGAGTGAGTTAAGTTATCTCTTGAAGAGTTAGCTTACCCCTTGAATGATGGATGATAGAGAATCCTTCTACGTAAATAGTATAGATGTTCATCTCTAGAATTTTGTGTAAAAAAGGAATTTGTCTTACACAGTCATTTGACCTCCAATGGGTTTTTTAGGCCAATGATTCACACAATATCCAAAAGGATGATTTCCAAGGTCACTGGCTTGTCTTTTAAGGATTCCTAGGATGCAACCCCCAAAGACTAAAGTGGTTACAAGAATACTCCGATTATTGAATCAATAGGTGCATTCTTTGTTTCTACAATGAAGTCATTGATTACACCTTTTAGGTCTACAACATCCTTGTAGGGTTAAGGTACCTTCGTACTCGACAATTTGCGTAGTTTTATAAAATGCACATTGCTATTTGGATTGAAGATATGACAAGGCTACTGGACCCACAAATTTCAAAAACAAAGTTGTCACTTCACTTTTATGTATGATGCGTTTGCACTACATAACTTAGTAGGATTTGAAACTTACGTCTCCTCATCAATTGAATGAGGGTGATGGAGAGTGGAGCAACTAGGAGATGCACAACCAAAAAATTCTTGTCTCCTACCCAATTTGATGTAGTGGCTGATGAGTTGCCCTTTTAAGGAAAAGCCACCTACTTCACAAAAACACTCTTATTTTGAAAGATTTAGGTGACTAGATATTATCTTAATCTTTTGTGACAATGGTGGCAAGTTATGTGCTTTTAGCCTAATACTATGTTGTCATTGATTGATATGTTAGATGCCATGCTAGATTAATAATTTGGAAAGAGTGGCACTATGAAGAAAAAATACCTAATCAATAACTTCTCAAAAATAAAAATGCCATTAACCCCGGGAGGTTTTTGACTATATTTTCACCAAAAATACTTCAAAAATGCCATTTTTAATACAAGCACCAAATTTTAGAAAAGAAAACATTTTTGAACATATGTAACCATGGGATCTTGTAGTAAGCTAATTTGAAAAGATGTGGAATTTTTTTTTTAGAAATTTCCACCATATAGATTGCAAGATACTACCGTTTGAAGTGACAAAAATTATTTTTTTTCCCTTGTGAAAACCGGGCATCCATACTTTACAAGGTCAAATCATTATGAAAAAATGTCAAGAATGGTTCATTCTTCAAGGCAAGTTGTCTATATGCTTCAAAAAATTTAGATCATTCGAAATTGTACAACATATAGGGAAAAAAATAGCAAGTAGAAAGAAGTAGAGAATGATTCAAAATACTAAATTGTTAACCATTTAATTATGAAATTGAAAAATGCCAATCCCAATGTTTGTAATGTTGTAATAAACAATGTACACCTAACATTTTTATTTTTTTCGAAAAATATTGAAAATCGAGTTAAATAAAGGACTTCAAAGTTTATTTTAGAATGGAGATTTCATAACTACATGTAAACTACCTACAACTAAAACTCTTCATAACTTTCATTTCATTAATCAAAATGGAATGATTTAAAGCTTTCCATGTATATAGAAATCTAGAAAACCAATTTCAAATTTTTATTTTTTTAAGAAGTGATTTTCAGAGAATTTTTTTTGTTGCCCAAGCTACCCGTTGAGCAATGAAAACTACATATCATACAATAACTTTTTAACCATATAGTCAATAGTTATGAAAATTGTTGGGCCTTAAAGATACTCCTTAGGTACATGTGTGAAAATTTTGAAAAAAGATAAATAAAAATTCCATTAGTGGTGAGCTATCCAAAAACCATACTATGTCCCTCACAACTGTCTTAAATGGTAATGAATTAAATTTGTGTTAATCTCAATACTCTTTTAGCACAAAACTATTTTAGACTATAGGTGGATTTCTTATAGTGCTAGATTATAACTCAATAGTCTTCATTAGAAAGGATTGCAATTGAAGAACAAATTTTGAAGTGAGGGGTAGTAAAAGTGGATGAATATAGACATTCAAGGATTACTGTTCTTTATTTTTAAAATGTTTTTCAAGTACTCCAAGCTTTTATGAGACAAGTGATGTGGTTAGTATTAAAACACATTATGAGTGGTCATTTTATGGGCTAAGATGCTTTCCTTAGCCCACATTGTGTTTTTAGGGAGTCTATAGTCATTTAAAACCCCCATGTAGAAGTTGACTCTTTACTCTCGTCAACTAGGGTTTGGGACGCTTAAGCTTTAAAGTTTTCTTGACTTGTCATTCTTATCACATCAAGTTTTGTATGTGTTTTAGAGAGATAGTTCTTTTGTTGTAGATTTGTGGCTATGGTGATTTAGCCATTTATAAAGCTTTGAGTTTTCACTTTGATGCATGTGCATTTTTGGATTTCTTTCTTTGGTGAAATGAGAACCCTTTGACTACTTGTGTGTAGATTTTTAGTTATTCATTCGACAAAAAAATTCTCTCTTAGGTAAATCACCTTAGCCCATTAGAGATTCTTGTAAAGTTGAGTTTTATGTGTTTTTTTAGGAAAAGAGCTCTTTAATTGTGAGGATTGTGGCTATGGTGTCTTAGACTTATTATAAAACTTTGAGTTTTCTCTAGGATGCATGTTCACTCTTGGATTTTGTTGTGGTGGAGTGAGAAATACTCAACTATCTTGTGTGATTAGGATTTCTATTTCTTTTACTTTTGAGAGGGTGTTTTTGACAATCTTGTTTTTATTTTGATTGATAGTTTTACCTATACAATGTGTTGTTTGTGGTGATCTATAATTACACAACAACACAAAATCAAGAGTACTAGAGGAGAATCCAACAATATGAGTGACTAGATCTTCCTTGCAAAATCATATTTTTCTTTTACTTTGCACAGGTGATCTTCATTTTACTTTGAATAGCATCTTTTATTTTAACAATTTTTACTTTTAATATCTTTTACTTTCATATTTCTTATTTCTTATATATTTTAGAATGAAGCTAACTAGTCATCACAATTAGAGAGGATTCAAGAGAATAGCTAAGAAGTTTTGATTAACATTTTGCCCTGGTTTTTGTTTCTAGTATTAAATTTGAATTGTATGATGGGTAAGCCATCAAATGGAAAATCACTTGCACATTTAGTTAATACAAAAGATATTGTCATAAAAAAACAACCAAGGAAAAGGCGGAGACATGAAGAAGATATGATGGTTGAATCATTAAAAGAAGTTGCTCGAGTGTGTTTGCACTGTCGCTCCAAAAATGTTAAATTTTTGCAATTTGCAAATGGAAAAAACACCCAACCTAGATTTAATTGTCTAGTTTGTATGCAGAAATTTACTCTGGGTGGAAAGATTGTAAACACCAAAGTCAAAATCAATGATGGAATTGCAAACACAATTTCTAAGAAGAAACTTAAGATTAACAACATTGATGTGGCTAAACCTATTCAATTACATGTGATGGAAGCTTCAATTGTTCATGAAAGACATGATTACAAGGCGTTAATTGTGAATAAAAATGCAAATCATAAAAACACTGATAAATATGAACATGAGAAAGAAGATATCAATGACAAAGAAGAATCTAAAAGTGAAGATGGCAATTTCAACCAAAAGAAGATTGATTTTGGGGGGAGAAAAAGAGACAAAGGCAATGGTGTTGATAAAGATGGTCCTATTGACAGTGACAATGAAGATAATGATGTGAATGGAAATAGTGATGGTGATAGAAATAGTAATGAAAATAGTGATGAAAGTAGAAGTAGCGATGACAATGGCAATAGTGGTAGTGATAAAGATAGCGATAGTAGTAGTGATAAAGATAGTGATAGTAGTAGTGATAAAGATAGTGATAGTAGTAGTGATAAAGATAGTGATAGTGGTAGTGATAAAGATAGTGATAGTAGTAGTGATGGAGATGATTATAGTGATATCAATTGCGATAGTGAGGACGATATTGATAGTAATAGTGATGAGAATAGTAATGAAAATGAAGATAGTGATGCTATTGAAGAATGTGTTGACATTGTTTCAATTTGATAAGTGACCTATTAGGTCCTATGCAACAAAACAAGTGGTGTGGTCTTGTTTCATCTATAAATCTTTTCCTAGATATCATTGTGAATTGGCTACATTGAAAATGCATTCTTTCACGATATTTTTGTTGAACAATCATGTTTTTTCTATACTTGATTACTAAAATAGGGCCTTTTAGATTCAAGTCCTCAACTCCATTATAACTACTTGAGATCATTGGACACATTATTGTTTAGGTTGGAGACCATATGTTCAACAATATGTGTCTTATATTGATGAAAATGTAGCGTTGTTTGTGCCACATTTTCCTACAAGATGCATCCCTTGCTAAGATCCTTCAACATTGTCATGAAAAGATAATTGTAAACATTCAAGGGATTAAAAGTGAGCTTGAAAAACAAAGCTAGCTCTTAAATGTATTGATTCATTTCTTAATTTGAAGTTTTGTAAAGATGTATTTGGTGATTGCAAGCCAAAAACTGCTCCTATTTCATGTCACAATTGAAGTGATGGAGTTGCCATTGGCTGTAACTTTCAAAAATTGAAGTCGATGAACTTGAAATTTTTATTGAAGATGGCTAAATTAGAAAGCATGAGATTTGTTATTTTTCAGAAATTTTGAATAATAATTTTATAACTAAATGTCAATTTAGCTAATTTGTCACACTTTGTGGCTTAGGGATTTTTAGTACTGTGGAGTATCCAAAAATCACAATATTCACTTGAATTTTTTGTAGGCTATTTCCACACTAGACAAGCATGTGCCCACCAAAGGGCATTCAAAAAAACACAATTCTTTGTCCTCGACATGCGTGTGAATAGGGGTTCCTTGCGCATAGCGCTCCAAATATTCAAGATGGTTTCAACTTCTAGTTTTTGGTGAAATGTGATTACTATGAAGGCATTACAAATGTCCAAGTTTTAGGGATTTTTTGTTCATAATTTTTTAATTATTATTAATTTATAGTTAATTTTATCTATTTTCTGTGACAAACTATCTTTTTTTCAAAGAGTATTGTTTTAGTACTTACAAGTTGTCAAAAGTACTATTAGCCGTCGATTTTTCAAATCAATGGCTAAGATTGTTCTATTTTGTAGTACTCTAGTACTCACAATATTAAGCACAAAAAATTGCAGTTTTGACAAAATGCTACCTAAATCGTTTGGTCTTTCTTGCAATCACCCTATTACAAACAACAATTTGGAGAAATAATGTGGTAATGGAGTCACTTTGCATGATATGATTGGTACACTAGTTTTCATGTTGCAAAGCATTGCTTTCATTATTTTTTAGGATTTTCAAAATTTTAAATCATCACTGCTTGAATTGTTCCCTACTATTTTGCAAAAATAATATTTATATAGATACGCCATCATATTATTTATTGGAAAAATAAACCCTTTAAAACTACAACTTCTTTTTATAACAACCTAAGGACGTATTTTGTATGAAAGTTGTAGCTATGGTCCACATCCAATATGGAACTATAATAAGATTGGAGTTCAAGCAAATAAGGATGGAAGATATATGTAATTACTATGAAAGGATCCATAAATGTTTATATGATCACTCTGGATCAAAGAGAGTGGTTATATGTTCTAGTATGCATCAATGCTAATGAGAATGCTATCCCCAACTTTTACATCTTTAAAGGCAAGATTAGGAAGAGAAATTTCTTGCACAAAAGGGAAGAGAAGGGAAGCACCATGGCAATGCAACCAAGAAAGTGGATGACTCGCATTTTATTTGCCTATTGGATACATCACTTCATAAAAAATGTTAGAACAAAAAATTCTTTGTCACCATCCAATAGACACTTGTTTATAATGGATGGTCACTCTTTCTATATCACTCTATCTTTGTCACCTAGAAGTGGTGAAGATGGCTATGTTAAGTGGACTAGTTTTATTGACATCCCTTTCTACACATCCCATGCATTGCAAATCCTAGATGTCTCATGTTTCAAACCATTCTAGCTTACATTCTAAGCTTAGGTGAAAGCACACTACGGTTGTCCAAAATCGTAGTCACGGCGGAATTTCTTGCACATGATGAAAGTTAGGTGTCAATTTTCTTATAGTTTTTGTGACTTAAAAAAAACAAAAAAAGATCAGAGTCTTATATCTTGCATACATTGATAATTGCATAACAAAAAGTGAACTTCATCTATTAATTTAATGTACGGAGTACAAACATTAAATGTTTATATTGTCACAGATTCAGCTTGAGCATTGTTGTATTTTTTTTGCATAGCTTAGGGTTTTGTTTTTACAATTCAAAGAGCTAAATCCAATGCTCTTATGTTTAAGTACTTAGACTAGGCATTTAATGAGTGTTTTAGGATCTATATAAGAAAATATCCTAGCAAATGTGTGATTTTAGTATGAGGGCCAAATTTTGATTATAAATTGTTTTTAATTTATTTTTAATTTGAGAATCTATGAAAAGACCTTTTGATTCATATGGGCCAATATTGAATTTTGGTATAAATGGCGTTTTGGCTCCATTTAGTACCAATCATCATACATTTTGTACCAATATGTGACTAGTTTTTACTAGATTGTATATTCGGTAGGGGGGCGACCGTAGTGTGCCATCACCCGCTTATAGGGACAAGTCGCTAGGAGAGAAGAAGGAAAGAGAGCCCATGAAGGAAGACCTTGTTGCATGAATTTTTCATTTTCTGAAATGTGACCTCATATCCAAGAACATCATGAAAAAGTTTGAGAAAACCGGCATATATCCAATCAACTCAAAAGCCATGGATCATAGGATAAGTCTAAACAAAATATACTATGAAAGGGAAGAGGGAATAATTCAAAACTCAAATTCATCTTCTATAGTAGCTGTATAAAGTCAATCTCAAGAACAAGACAAATTTTTGTTGGAGCAATGGAAGACTCAAGGAATACATTATGAAGTAACCTCTACCTTATTCACTTGCCAACATAACTATACATACCTATCTAAAGGAGAATAGAAAAGATGTAGATCAATTTCTAGAGCTTCCTAAAGTGGATTACAAAGAGGTTTAGTAAAAATATCATTGATTATTACAAATCAATCCTCATGTCCGAGGAGGAAAACTTACCACTAGAAAAAAGTCATGTTTTTCTAACAAGCCCAATAACGTGGACAAATGTTTAGTTGAACGTCAAGCATGTCTACCGTGAATGTTTATAAAAATCCATCAAGATTGACACGATAAAAACATGAGGAAATTTGAAAAAATGTACCTTATTTTTAGAGCAACGTTACCACAAATATGGTCAAAGAAGGTGCCAAAAGTGCACCATGTGGCAACCACGTAAGCATCATGAGGGTAGGTAGTGCCACATGAGATTTTTTCATTTGACCCAAATTTTAATAGTGTTTTTAGTGACGTCAACTTAGATGTCTAGAAAAATTTTAATATTGTTTTAAGAAATGTCAATTTAGATGCCTAAAATGTTTCTAGGACATCAATTGGTGCATCCCATATACATAGGGCAAGTTTAGTGCAAATTGATTAATTATTATTAAAAAATTAATTAATTTTTAAAAATGAACAAAAAAAATTGAATGTCAAATTCATGAAGAATTCACCATCTACCACTAAGGTTGTTTTTGATGGCAAAGTGAAGTAATTACTTCATGAACATTTTGTGGGAATGAAGGGTAGAAAGGTCATATTTATATTGAAAATTTCACCATATGTGTATATTACAATGACAAACATCATAGTATAAACTCAGTTTCCATGTCATTCCATAATTGGAATTTAGTTGACATTGAAAATACATCTAAAGTTCAAATTGCAATAAAATATTCAATAGTAGGAATTTTTTCAAAATTCAAATTCGAGTAGAAACTAAAGTAGATGACGTTTGTTTTGTTGATTGGGCTCAAACTCAAAAAATATCTTTTTTGTGAAGAAATTTCAGAATTAGAGGAAGGAGAAACAACTTCCCAAAATACACTAAAAATAGCATATTTTGGGATTCGTTTTTTTCACTAACTTCCCATTTATGTGAAGAGAAACATTGGCAAGAGTACAAATTCAATTGAATACTCTTCATAAACCAACATGAAAGGTCAACAAGGAAAATGGGAATGAAAAAATGCTTTCACATAATTTTTTTTCCATTTGTTTGTCATCCAGGCGCCACAAAATGGCGCCGGCGGCGTTATTGGGTTAATAATTTCAAAACTAAATTCTTCTAAAATCATAGAAATCAATGTTGAATTCCTTACATTATAGATGGAAGCCATATATCAATAGTTGTACCAACAAAAAGACCAAAATCATACTTTTACCAAAAGGGATTCTATTCTACATTGATTCAAGGCATTAATGTAGATGCCAATTGTATGTTTTGGGACTTTAATTATGGATGGGTCATGATTGGAGTCTATTTAGAAGTACAAATATTGGAAAAAAGTGATGAAAGGAAAGTTTTTACCATACAAGCTCATTGGAGATGTGGCATATCCTATGTGCCCTTAGTTTTACATTTAACCCGTAAAAGACCTTTGTTCCTTTGGGAGACAAATGGAATTTTGGGCAAGTACCTATGAGCTGAACTTTTGTCATGATTTTTTAAACTTTTTTGAAAATAGAAGAACTGATGAGCTTCATGGGAAATGAATACAATTTTTTTTCAATTGGTGCCTAGGAACAAAAGTGATGCCCAAATAAGCTCAAAACAAGAGAGAGTGGGCAACAAAAATTCAAAATTTGAATTTTTTTTTTGAATTTTTTTCTCCTCATAGATTATATTTTTGTCTATATGGAAAGCTTTGATTCATTCTATTTGGATTTGTTATAAATAGGTTATGGACAATCTTGTTTTTTGGACAATTAGAGCATCTTCTTGAAAAAATGACTTGTAGGATTCATTTCTGAATGTAATTTTTACAATTTTTCAAAATTTTTTTTTTCACATAGTTTAGTTTGTTTCCTATAACAATCTTACCTATGAAATTAGTGTGTTTTACTTCCATTTTAGAGATATTAATAATTTAGATTTTCCTTCTATCGCATGCCTACTTCTACTTCATAATTTTTCCAAGAATAAAAATCAAGTTCTTTTGAAAATTTCCCCCCCTAGTTTTTCGACTCAATTCCCCAAAACAAATATTTAAAGATCAAACTCTATAGTACAAAAAAATTAATTTAAGAAGGTTCAAAGTCAAATAATCTAGTCTTGCAATGTGTAGTGAAAAACTTGTTTTTTCCACTTTAAACACAGATGTCATTCAATTTGAGCAATCAAGATTTCATAAAAAAAATTCCACACATTCTTGTACTAATTAGGTGTAAGATCCTATCACTAGAAGAAAATTGCGTTGGAACTATTAAAAACTTCGTTGGAACCCATAAAACCATGTGGGTTCCAACGCAGTTTTCTTCTAGTGTATAATTCGACATGCAAAGAAAACAATTTTCAATTTTTTTTACTCTTTGCTATAGAAATGGCAATTTTTAGTGTTTTTGGTAGAAAAGAAGCCTTAATCCTTTAGGGGTTATTTCAAAGGAGTAAAAGATAGTGGTCTACCAAGATCTAAACAACACTAGAATTTTATCCAATCTAGCACTCACATGGTTGTAGAAAAGGCATTTGGAATTCTAAAGGGCAAGTGGTGTATATTATTAAAAATACTACATGTACCTTTGAACTTTACTCATGATATAGTCACCGCACGAGTCACCGCATGTATTTGCCTACAGAATCTATGTATAGTGCATAGAGATGCATTTGACATGGAATGGGCAAAAAAAGATTAACCCCTAAACGTCAAAGAGTATGTTTTCACCAAAACTGCTTCAAAATTGTCATTTCTAGGACAAGTATCAAATTTTAGGAATTTTTTTTAGAAACATGTATCCGTAGGATCTTGTAGTACACTAGTTTGAAAAGATTTGGAAAATTTTTCAGAATTTTCCACTGTGTAGATTGCAAGATATTAACGTTTGAAGTGACAAAAATCCTTTTTTTGGCCCTGTAAAAATATGGGCAGCTGCACTTCACAAGGTCACATTTGTATGGAAAAATGTCCAAAATGGTTGTTACCCTTTGGATTTCTTCTTCCAGGAAAATTGAATACATGCTTGAAAATTTCGGATCATTTGAAATTGTACAACATATAGGAAAAAAATAGTAAGTAGAAAGAAGTAGAGAATGTTTCAAAATACTAAATTGTTAACAATTTATTTATGGAATTGAAATGGAACTACCACGGCTCGCAACGCCAATCCAATGGTTGTAATGTTGCAATAAACAATATACACCTAATATATATATTTTTTTCAAAAATATTTAAAATTGAGTTAAATAAAGGACTTTAAAGTTTATTTTAGAGTAGAGATTCCATGCCTTGAAGAGAATTTTAGCATATCATGTAGCGGCTAATGATGAAGTCAGTGATGTAGAAATAGACACCAAACACTTTTATAGACATGAAAATAGATGGAAGTCTTGGTGGTCCAAGTCTTCCACCTTGACAAGCAAGGAGGGAGGTTCCATTTTCTCTCATGTACTCAAAGTTTAATGTGAGGAATAGGGGATTAAGGGCAAGAGGCTAAGGCCTTTAAAAGACCCAATTGGCCCAATTAATAATTTGTCTTTCTTTTAAAAAATCCGACTTTTGCAAAATTAGAGATAGGATTGGGGTTTCTATTGTTTCTTTGCATTCTTTACAAAATCAAGCTCCATTTCCCTACGGAGTGCAATCAAAGTGTGTAGTTTGCTATCTGGCCAATTCTTTAAAGCTCCTTCATCATCCTTTTCTTCTTTCACTATTGATGCATTCTTCCGTGGGCAGCTGCCACTTTTTTTTGGAAGGTTTGATGAAAATTCATAAATCTACAAATCTTCTCTCTTTTCAACAATCTCCTCATCAATCTCTTCTTCATCCATCTTTGTACCTTTTCTAGTTGGAATTGTCTCTCTACCTACTTTGTTGTTCTAATCTACACTCTCCATTGTTCAAACTTGCCGAAAATAGCAATGTCCTAGATGGGAGAAGAAACAAAGAGGTGGGGAGAGAAGCAAATAGGCAATCAACAATGCCATGAGTTGCTCAATAGAATTGCTTGAAAAAATTTATATTTATTTATGTGGAATTGGACCCACAATAAGAAATTGGTTCCACAAAATTGGTGCTCTCCTTTGAGTCCATGGAGATCAGGTTTGAGTCTGAAAATTTTCCTCTAAATTTGTGCCACATAGGTGCCATGTCATTTCAATTTTTTTTGGACCGGACCGTGGTGTAAGACCTTCCGTCGGCTTCAATTTCCAGCTCTTAACCAATAGGATTGCTCAATCTCAGAGTTTCTTGGTCTTGGTCCGGACCGTAGTGTAAATCCGACCTCAGTGTAGTTACAGTACATTGGAACATTCTCGGCTGGGTCGTAAGAATATACCAACCAACGAGGATCCACTTGCCGAATGTATATTTTTTCAGTGCTCCGCCTGCTTGCTGGCTTCACTTGGTTTGATGCTCCAATTCCTCCGCTACAGCTCCGTTTCAAGCAACCTTAGCATTGCAACCATTTACGCATTCTATACTAATAAGTAGCGTGCCTATGTCCCTGGGTCGGAGATAATGACATTGAAGTTATTCTGCCATCGAATGTTGCAGCAAAACATCTCGAGACCAACCGCGAGACAGAAGTTGTTAGAATGTTCATGAACCCAAACCATAATCAAATTCTAGGCGCGACATATTCGAAGTGGCAGTAGAAAATTTCGCATTGGAGACCTGGAGATCGACGAATTCCGCGATTTGAAGCTTTGGATTCTTGGATCGTCGAGATGAGAATTAGCTCTCTGGTTGTCCAAAGTTTTGGAGAAGGAATCAACTCTGTATTCTAAAACTTGGAGTGACTGACAATCATGGCTTCGTCGAGTTCTCGCTTCGAATTGTTGGGTGAGTACTTTATTCTTGATGCATCCGAGGATTTTGTGAATTAGGGTTTGGTCGTTTCAGGTTCTGAGGGGGTTGGTGGGTTGGGCGATGCAAGGTTTTCTGGTGATTCTCCTGTGGACAAGTGCAAATGCGACGCGGCGATATCCCTACTTCGCTGTGGGGAGTGATGAGGAACGGCCTGATCGTTTGCCGATGCAAACGCAGCGTCCCTACAACATCGCGCATCGAGGTTCTAACGGCGAGATTCCCGAGGAGACGGTCGAGGCTTACCTGGTGACTTATGGAAATCCTTTTTTTTGAAGTATTCTTGTTTCTAATCGCTGCATTGATGTGTTTGAATCCTTAGGGTTGAGTGGTTTTGAAGATTGCATCCCTGATGCTCCTGCAGAGGGCTATTGCGGAAGGGGCAGATTTCATCGAGTCGGATATTACGGCCACTAAGGACGGAAAACTGATCTGTTTCCATGATTTGATTTTGGACGAAGTGACCGATGTCGCGAGCCATGCTGAGTTTGCGGGTCGCATTCGAACCTACGAAGTTGAAGGAGAAATCGTCACCGGGTATTTTTCAGGTGATTTGCAGTGATCAACGAGGATGGTAAAAAAATGTACTCATAATTCTGTTGTTCAGAATGTAGCGATTGTTGAGAAGACTACATAACATTCTTGAATTGAACTCCTGACACTCTGGGCCCATTTGCTATATCTTTGTATCCACGATTCAGTCCTCATGATCGTTGTTCAGTGACTTCGGGTTTAATAAAGCTGTTTGCCAGCTCGGTGGTTTCACATTATTTTAGTGATTTGCTAGTGATTTGCTGGTCTTTAGACTACAGTATAAAGAATGCAAGTCCAAAACTGCTCAAGAATGTTATGTTTTATATGAGCTGAACGAGTCGATATTTCTTTTGCTGCAGTGGACTTCACTCTAGCGGAGATCAAAACACTACGAGCTCGCCAACGGTTCCCTTTTCGCGATCAATCTTTCAACGGTAGGTCACACTCAGCCATCTATTATCATGATGCTCAGGACTTGCTCATCGTTTCTGTCAAATTTCCAAGTAGGAATCTCGGCACATTATAGATGGTTTGTTGTGCAGGTAAATTTGAGGTTGCGACATTCGAGGAGTTTATTGAAGTTGGTTTGAATGCCGAGCGAATCGTTGGAATCTATCCAGAAATCAAGAGCCCTGTTTTTGTAAACAAACACGTGAGTAAGCAAGGTCTCTGATTTTCTAAAGTTCAGAAGAGGTCATTAGGGTTTTAAGCGGTCACTCAAAACATTCGTTGGTTTGACTCGTTGCTTGCAGGTGGAGTGGCCAGACGGCAAGACGCACGAGGACATCTTCGTGGAGACGCTTTTGAAGTTTGGCTACAGAGGGAGATATCTTTCGAAAGAGTGGAAAGAGAAGCCCTTGTTCATACAATCGTTTGCACCCACTTCACTCATCCACGCATCCAACCTTACCGACTCCCCTCTGATTCTACTTCTTGACAATGCTACCTCCGTCACTCAAGACACCAAGCAGGTCCGATTTCTTTGTAATGTATTGTGGTATAGGATGCTATTTGTGATACTTTAAGCATTTTTAACTCATGTAGGAGTGTGCATTTTTTTGCGATCAGTTTGCGTGTAAGAGACAAATCCGTTATGGATTAAATATTTGCGAATTTCTTTCTGCAATTAAAAAGTGGAAGTTGCAGTCCACATTAATAAGTAGACAGACCCATTTCCAATCAAAGATGAGTGGCCATTGACATTTACCAAGTCGTGCTTACATCACTTGCTAATTGAAGGCCAACCAAGTGAATGGATAGATGAGTAGTTGTTAACAGGGGTTGATATAGGAGACGGGATCAGGTTCCTAGGAGGTTTAGTATTCTCTACCTTATAATTTTTGGCACTGATGTTCAAATGCTAATTTCGATATTTCCTGTATAACTCAGACCTACGCTGAGATCACATCGGATGAATACTTGAAGTTCATTAGCGATTACGTTGTGGGGTTAGGACCTTGGAAAGACACTGTGGTGCCGCCTGACGACAACAACTATTTGGCAGCACCAACCGATCTCGTAGCGAGAGCTCATGCTGTCGGTCTGCAGGTTCTTCCTCCCGAGCATTGATATACCTTAGTGCGGTTGTTGATTCGCATTCATGGATCTCTTTGTTGCCAGCTCCCCTTCGTTTTGCATGTTTTCGTTCTTATGGTGAGCAATGACACGATTTTGCAGGTGCACCCCTACACATTTCGCAATGAGAACAAATATCTGCATTTCGACTTCCATCAGGATCCTTATCAGGAGTACCGATACTGGATTCACAATATTAGCGTGGACGGCCTGTTTACCGACTTCGTTGGGACTATGCACCTATATCAACAGTGGACGTCTCCCCTCACGAACACTTGAATTCGTTCCAGAATTCGCTTGGTGACATTCATGAATGCTTCAGACAGAAACTCGTAGAGGGTAGACCGCTTGCTACTTCGGAGCTCGATCATTGGGGTATATTCCTCGGCGACTCTTTATATGTACTTGCTAGCTTGTGGAACCTCCTGACAGGCTTTGCATAGTTGAAATTGTATTAACCTGCAGACTAAATTTTAAGGATAAGTAGGAATCATTTATTGCCTGTTTATAGGACTCACGGAATTCGTGTGCACCAGTTATTGAACAGCTACTGAAGGTGGGCGCTGTGGAAGTTGCTCCTTTGCATTTTCGTGTAGATATTAACTTGTAATATATTCCAGTTATGGAAATTCCCAAACGAAATAATTGCCCTATCTTATGGCAATAGCAACTTGACAATGTGTACAAGAACATCACCCCTTGCTGCAGATTATTCAATCGAACTTGAAGAACTTAATTCTATCCCTTAATGAAGTCTAGCACCAATTTTGCAGTGTAATGCTACATAAGAAGTCTCATTCATGGATACTGGTCCAGATTATCCTAGTAGAGCTTGTAACACAGACATATTATTCTAATACTAATTTGCAGATATTTGCTGCAGACATTTGCTCTTATCCTGAACCCCAAACCCTAATCCAGGTAAAAAAATCTCCTTTGCAAAAGCTAATGTGCAGTGTTTGTTGGAAGAGAAGCTCCCAGTCTGCATTTTGACTCAGCAAACTTCGGTGCATCTTTCATTAAACTTCAACCAAGGATGCGTCGTAGTTCTAATAAGAGTGGCCTGAAGACATGCGGCCAAAGTAGTTTATGAAAGAACAACTAAACAGACTGAGGGATTCATAGACTTGGGAGGAAAGGGAAGGTGTCGACAAAGAGGTTTCCAAAAGTTTGGTTGGAATAATCCATCCATTAAGTTAGGTTGTTTGTTTTGTTTGTTATGTTTAGATCTTATGTACTGGGCGTCCATTGGGCATGTTGTTGGAAAGTTTTCTATGAGGAGGGGTGCATAGGCTTTGTTTAGTGGCGTTTCGACTCATAGTGTGAAAGTTATGAATTTTTGAGTTATTTTTTAATTAGAAAATTACTTTTATTTTTATTTTGACTATGGCAATGGTACAAGGTACACTAGTCCATACATTAAGTTAGGTTGTTTTGTTTTGTTTGTTATGGTAAGATCTTTGGAACTGTGTGTCTCCTAATAGCCTTTTGTGAAAAGGGATGCACGGACTTTGTTTCGTGGCATTCTCACCTACAAAAGAAAAGATTGAATTATTTTAATTTTATTATACTATGACAATGACATAGGACACCCAAACTATCATAGAAGAGGGGTGCACGGGCTTTGTTTCATGGTATTTGGACCTACCCACACCTTATCTTAGACCAAATGTTTTTTTTCCATCATGTAACTCACCCATTGGACTTCCTTATAGTAGCACTTCAAGCCTTCTTAGGGAGGGCAAAAATTTAGAGCTTTGTTTCAAATTTTTACCTTGGAAAATATACAAGAACAAATTGTTTACCACAGTTGATAAAAATTGGAAATCAATCATCCCGAATTACATTGCAAAGGTTTCAAAAATGGAGTACAAAATTAACAGTCCCAAGTTGAATAGATTTTTACATCTATCATCTCAAAGCGTTGGGGAAGAAATTCTCACCCTCACTATAGAAAGACTCGTATTAACCCTTAAGTGCTCCGACGTCCATATTTTGAACAATGAACAGAGGGATTGTAGGCACTGTTTCATCCAACTACCTTCTCATTCATCCAAAGTAACACTTGAATCTTGAAAAGAAAACCTTCTTTTATGTCCAATTTCATGAAATTTTGGTAAATGATATCACTGTACAAAGGTATAAGCAAAAATGTGTGAAAATTTGAAAAAGGATTGAGGCGTTAAGGGGTTAAGTTACTCATGGGTCATCAAATTGACATGACGAAAAGGTGAGTGGTGACTCAAAAGTGAGTGTCGATGGTCTCAGAACCATGCGTTTTAGCACCGAAGCATGCTTCTTCCGAATAGCGAAATCTCAACTGAAGGCTCCTTTACTGCACAAGAAATCGGTTTCGTCAATTCCGTTGACAAGCACAAAGCATCTCTTGCAGCAATTTGTTGACTTTCGATTCTTGCTAGTATACACTCGCAGAGCTTGTGACCACTCACTCATCATTCCAGCTCTTGGCGTTTCCGATAAGTGTCAGGTTGCAGAATGCTTTCAGCTTAAATCTTGCTTGGATTTTCCACACATTTCTACTTTCAATCTTTCCACTTTGACGCCTCGCCTGCTTTTCAAATAATTCAATTTCACGCACTCGGAGGTCCTCAAGGCGACGCCGGAAACAGAGCCTATAAGTTAGATTTCACGTTGGGTGGGTTGAACTTTTCTTTAGCTCCTTGCAATCAGTGTTGGGTTCACATTTGATTCGATTTGCAACGTAAGGCGTGTTCTGTTTGAGAATTTTGAGCAAAGAGGTACTGGTCCCCGCTGGTAGTGCAGCAGAGTGGCAGCTGCATTGGTAGTTCTGAGCTTATAAATTTGTTCTTTATTTGTAGAGTTGACATTTTTGTAAATTATGGAGAATTTGGGAACCGTGAGGTATTGTGATTTCGGCAATTGCAAATCTGATGGAACGCATTCGTTGTGGTTTTGTAACAGAGCTCTTGACGAATTGCAGTGAGCATTTGGATAAGATGGCTGAAGTCCAAGACATGAAGCCCAAGACACGGTTGAAATTCATTTGTTGCCTCCAGTTTTCAAGATGGTGCTTCTTTGAATGCTTGGCATTGGTTCACAGTGTCATTGAATTGCTCATGTCCTGAATTAGGGCGATTGAAATGCAGGAAGGTGGTGGACCACGCAGTGTTGTTCAAGATGAAGGACGACATGACTGAGGAACATGAGAAGGAGATGCTGGAAGCTCTTTTCACTCTTCAGTATCAAGCCAAAGGCGTCCTCTACTTGTCAGTCGGTGTGCATGTCTGACCTTGACAGGGAGCTCACTGTAGCACCGATGATTGAATAGGATTATACCCTTCTAGAAACCTTAGCTGTGTTAAACCCTGTTAATTGCAACGAATTTCAAAGCAATTTCTAATTGTAATCTAAACCTTGTCAATTGTGATGTGGCTAGTTTTCCTAGAACAGATTCGTTTCTACAGGTGTATACTTGCAGTTCTAAACCCTAACACTGCTGGTGGTGTGGTTGTAATGTAATCTCAGGTCCAGTGTTAGAGAAAACTGTCGATGGTGTCACTCATGCACTCTTCTCCAGGTTTGCCAACAAAGAAGATGCCGAGCTCTACATGCAACACCCTGCAAGGCAAACCATCGCTCGTGAGCTTGTGATTCCTTATGGCAATGTAGGTTCCCGAGTCTCCAGCCAATTTAGGGTTTAGGGT
This sequence comes from Rhytidiadelphus loreus, assembly GCA_947034895.1. Classification (NCBI taxonomy): domain Eukaryota; kingdom Viridiplantae; phylum Streptophyta; class Bryopsida; order Hypnales; family Hylocomiaceae; genus Rhytidiadelphus; species Rhytidiadelphus loreus. The sequence continues at coordinate 34,691,632 of OX344761.1, forward strand.
TTCTTCTGGAACGTCGTTTCCTTCTAATTTAATGTTCTTCCATCTTATGTAGGAAACCCATTCTTGTGACTTTCAGCTGTTTTAAGCGGTTTCTCTCATTAGGATGGAATTTTTTAATGTAACTCTTCTTCCCATTTTCAAGTGGATACGGACATTCTAGGAACAAGTTATGAATATGCTGAGTTTAGTTAGTTCATAGGGTATGCCACACTACGGATAGGGTATACTCTTGAGCTGTTGTACTTGTCATATTCACTAGATTTTTATTGTGTATCCTATTGGAAGTTCAGATGTGGAATGCCAAATTAGATGTAGTACCGCTCTATCAAATGGCAAGCTCTCCTTTTTGCATTTTTTGTCTGAATCTAACCTCTTAGCTGGATACTTTTAGTATTTTTACTCCACTTGTAGTCTACCTATAGCAAAAGATCTCCCACGAGAAATAGTTCACGACCTAATTAATTGATTGCAACATTTTTGTAGGATTTCTGTACATCTGATAGATGGTTGTTGTATTAGGTCTTGGCAATGTTGGATGTTGAAGACGAAGTGACGGACGATTTGGAAGCAATTTTTGGACGTGAATTTGTAAGAGTCCATTGATGTAATTGCTTACTGAATCTTGCTCTATGAATGATCTTTACTGGATGGAGTCTTGAAATTGGAGAGGTTCTGAAAGGTTTTAATATGGTTTGGGGATATGCAGGCGCAAGGTGGGGGTATTGACCACTTTGTATTTTTCAAAGTGAAGGAGGGCACTAGTCACGAGTCAATTGAGGCGATGTTGCAATCCTTTAGAGAATTGGCTACTTCGCTGAACCCTTCAATCCTCTTTCAACTCACTGCAGGTGACCACCTTGGGAAACCTCAAACTTTTCTTTTTTCTACTTCAACTAAGCAATGGTTAAAAAACTGCAGGAAGTTGTTGCACCCGATGAGAATGAGACACTTGTTAAAAGCAGTAGCATCATGTTGAGCCGATTATTACGAAAACATGGTAGAATTTCGTTGATTTTTTAGAAACAATGTTTTGTCTCTGTCAAGCGAGCGTCCTCGTCTCCTGGTTGAGAATGCTTGGTAGGGCTGAACTTAGTACTCTAGTTGTGTCTACATGTGTTCCTCTTTTGAAATGGCTAATTACTGTTCCAATAAGACAACACCTTTGTGACATTAACTCACCATTCTGTCTTGAGGTTTTTTTGACCAGTACAAATATGTGGCTTAGTTAACATTAGACTGTATAACTATTTACAGGGTCCAACTTCTCTCGAGTAGGCAAAGGATACACTCATGGATTCATTGCGCGTATTCCATCAGGTTTATTGCTACTTCAAACTCATGGTTGTGGAGGTTGTGAACTAGTGTATGGCTTATAGTTTTGAATTGTATGATTTTCTCTGTCGTTCTGAACCTCTTTGCAAGATTTTTTTCAAATTAGAAAAGGGTTGAGTGATCATGTTTACCTCAATTTCACAAACATGAAGAAAATGAATTCTGAAGATTGGTTTGTGAGTGTTTAACACATTCTATTGTACTTACATGATGGGTTGCAGAGGCTGCGCTGGAAGCTTTCGTCAACTCTGATGGCTATGTTCATGTAAGCTGTGCCTCAACTCTTGATGTTGCTGTACGCACACTTTGAGAGCATCGAGACAAAATGGTCCAGTGTCTCCTGCGATCAGATAGTTATGGTTCTAATTGCTGCTCAATTTCGAAATCTAATTCTTGAGCCTGAGAAAGTGCTAATGAAGTCTATTGGTGTGAAATAGGCACTATCCAAAGAAGCACTACCGGACTGCACCGAGTTCATTTCTGCAGATCTGCCTTCAGCGTTTCGAGGCTCTAGTGTGACCCTACATGGGTAGTTGTAGTTGTAGCCGCCGTAACGTAGAACTCGTGCAACCATTTTGTGGTCGCACCTTTTTTCCAAATAGATTAACTTCATTTCCACAATGATATTTCTCCCTTGTAATTTGTCAAGTTATCTTTCCATAGCAATAAGAACTCTTGATTTGTCCAAAAACTTCACCTTGAGTAAATATTTTAACCCTTAGAAGGACGAAGGGGTGACCTTGAAAATCATCCCTTTTCATTACCATGTGAATCATGGGCTTTAGAAATAGCAAAAGCACTCATTGGAAGTCAAACTACTATAGAAGACCTCCCCTTTTGACAACAAAATTCCGAAGATGAATAGTTGCACTTCTATCCGACTACTAGGATTCTCTGTCATCCATCGGACGCCAAACGTCCTCCTCGACATTTAAGGGTTAAGTCAAACACCTCCATGGATCATAACATTGTGTAACCAAGCGATGGTCCTCCCCCATGTTGGGAAGGTAACGCTTTGCTAGATTCATGAAAAGGGCTTACCAATTAATTCAAGTATTGGGGTTGAATGAAGAGCCATATAAGACAATTTTGTTCAATGTAGGGGTCCTTTTTTCAAGGATGCAAAAGGGCCCTTGCTTCATTGGTAAACAATGTCATGATGCTTATTGCAAGTTGCCTTGAAATTGAAAGACAAACTTTGCCAATATGAAGCAACAAGAAAAAATATTCTATGAACAAGGCAAGTGGACAAGGATATGATTGGTTGAACCAAATCTCTTCAATTCTTGTTGGGAAGGACTTCATGGGCACCCTCATTTCAAACGAAATATTGGATTTTTCTTTGTACTTCTATCCATAGCTAGGCATTGGAAAAAATCTTCCATTCCTTTTTATAAAATTAGAATACATATTAATTACTCTTAATTTATTTGATCAAACATGAAAATATTTCTTTAGCAACAATTTTGGGTCAAACACCTCTACCCACCACTGTCAAAGACCATTCTCTTTGTCCTCCCAAATCCTCCTCCTTCACTACTAGATAGTGGACATTGATTAAGGTAAGCACCTCTAAAACCACACCTTCTCTAAAACCATCGTCACTCTATGCACATCTCCAAAATCAATATGTACCTATGTGGAAGAAACTGTTTTAGAACATGTACCTTTATAGCTTTTGCATAAAGTATCCAAATGTCATGGTCTTTGGTGCGTTGGAACCTCCTTTCACTTGCCAACAAGAACATATGAAATTTTGACCAGTCCAATAATAGCAAAAGTGCACAGTAGCCCACCTTAGTTGTGGCAAAACCCACAGGTTGAGTGCTCTAGGAAAATTTACAGACACAATCACATTGAAATACGGCAGGCTGCTACGAAAGAATTTATTCAACGAGAGCAGTCCCAGAGTCAGTTGTCTCTCAGCATGAACTGCAGAGATTTACTCTAGGATGGTAAAGCCCGTTTCTGTAAGAAATATTCGCCATGCCATTTACTTGAATCATATAAATGCTGGCAGAATTGACTGTCACAAAAAGGTGCAATTCAAATATACAAGGGCCTTTGTGACTCGCAACCTATTTTCCATCAAACTATTCTAACTAGAAGCTGCCAGTAATATCAACTTCTAATTTCATAGTTTCCACCTCGAGTTACAGCACGGAAACCTTTGTAGGCCGTATAATCAACACGGTTAATATCAACTTTGTCCGATCTCAAACCAGAGAGAGCAACACCCATGATCTTGAATCCCACCAGGATAGTTGGATACTCCCGTAGTCGCTCCAGTCCAGCTTCTAGCTGCAGTTTCCCATTCAAACACGGTGCCTTGTCTTTGGGAATCCGACCTAAAGTCCAAGTAGTAACCTGCCAAAATTCCATCCATAATAAGTCTCAAGCTAAAGAGAAGATGACAGTCCTACATGCACACACCTGCTTGTGAAGCGGCACTATCAATGCAGACATTAACCTATTAACCTTGATGTTTCGTTTAAGTGCTAAATATACCAACAATCAAAACCTCTGATGAACTGCTCACTGTCAGGCCCAACATGCAATTAAAACTAGTTTTGAATCAGCCGTTGAAAATGGAGTCACAGAATGCCGCAGACAAATCACTACAAACGGATTGATTCATTATCACTTTGTCACAAATCTCATTGTAGTGCAGAGTCAAAAAGCAACAGCCATCAAACTTGGAGAAAGTAGAAAGTACCCTTGTATTGTGGTTCGGTAATACAGAGCCATGATTAGATGTCAAGTCTGACGAAGCTACCGACGGTGGTAATACTAATTGAAGCGTGATATTGTCAACAGGCTTGCCTACATTGGCCCGTATCCCCACCATGACAGTAACTGTCACCACTCCCCCACCAGAACTGAACTGTGGTCGTACATAAATAGGTGTATTCTTGAGATTCTTGACTCTGATAGGATATAGAACGTATACGTACAAGATTCAGAAACTTACACAAATAAATATAATTCAAATTGTACATGGGTTGAGGTTGAACAAACTCAAACGGCTGATCTCTCTTTCAGACCGGTAGAAACCATTGTTATGATCTAATGCATTCCAAGACTTAACGAAATGAAATTCAGAAAATAAAATATGGTCAGTGGAGACTAAATGCACAGTCGGGACAGAAGACTAGAGAAAAAAACAAAACCATGCATGGATAAATACTACTTCTAGATGTATAACATGCTCAGGTGAAAGCACTAGAGGAAAATTCATCCATAGGTCATAACTAAGGGCCGCAAGGAGGGATGAATAACGAAACCTGTAACTCATGAGCTTGAAGGAACCATCTGGGGGCACAAAGGAGATCTTTTGGTTGCTCTCCCAAGATTGAAATCGGACACATGGATGAAAGCTGACATCGTTCAAAATCTGGGGATTTGTGAATGACAGAGATACATCTGGCATGCCCGACAGCCGCGATGAGGCCTGCACCTCACCGTAGACTTCACTCCTGGCAAGAAATCCATCCCTACAGCCCCAAGAGCTTCAGTGCTCCCACACTTTCATATTATCACTTTTGCATTCTCATCAACCCAAGTGAAGAAATCCCTATCTCTGAGTTGTAACAATAAGATAACAAGGATGTTAAAGGCTTACTTATTAACAGTGGCATCCATTTCTTCCACCAGGTCAAAGTAGATCTCGTTCTTGGAGTACTTGATACCACTTGCTCGCCAAGGAACACCTGACGAAGTAGCAGATGGGAGAGTGCTGCTCAAAGTCGCCGAAGAGCCTGTTACCACGCTAAGTACCCTACTGACCAGATTGGTTGGAAGTATCATCTCCTTCAGAATACTTGGCTCAGTCGTCAATGGAAATCCATTATCCATCATCTCATCCAAAAGCTGAAAAAAAGAAGCGACATATTTCCAGAAACTTCAAACTCTTACTCCCGGCAGAACATGAAGCAATTAGCCAAGAAAGCAATAGAAATTCCAAGTGAGAACTACTACCTAGCATTGGAAATACTCCATGTGTGCAATCCGTTTATTTTCAAGATATAATACTCCGTAACACATAGTATAAAAACGTGCATGAGACTCAAAATTCAAGCGATGAAATTACCATTAGCCTTACCTGATAGATGGTAACGAAATTATCCTTAACCAGATCTTCACTAAGACCACCCAAATACTCTGTTAGGACATCTGCGACCCTGCCCAAAAACTTCCGCATCAGCGGTGACCCAATCAGACATCTCCGCATCAAATTTCTAAGCTCTGAACAGATACACTAGCCAAATCTCAAAACTAAGAACCACAATCAAACGAACTACTTCTCTCAGCAATGAAGAAGGAAAAAAAACTGAGAATTCGACTCTCACAATAGCTTTCAATCCTTTCGTAACCAATCAAAGCCTTTAGTTAAAGCAAGTTCCAAGGTTGCTCACCTCAATTCCAAGCAAAGGAGGCATCTCTGACTTTGCACAAGCTAAGAAGGTAACAGCGTCACGAACAATATGTAACACATAATATGTAGGTGCCGCTATAACAGTTGGCACCTCAATGGCTTGTTGCCTGTCCTATACACATCAATTGATACAATAATCAGGTATATAAAATACAGCTCCAGAAGAGCAAAATCTCTTATGCATTCAAACAGCAACATCAGTAAACCCAAGCACGGTAAGGATCACACAGAACACAATTAACTCGATTCAAGATCAGAATTACATACTGGAGGATGCGCTTGTTTCCAAAACCAGGCACAGATGGAGCGGTCCACCTGCTGCCCCATCCAATGCTTCTCCAGCATTACCTCCCTGCATTCCGAAACCCTAATTGTAATAAGCACTTCCATCACTCATCGAAATTCAAAGAAACAAGAATGTGGCGTGAAAGCTCTCCAACCAATCAACGCCTGATGATCAAAGAGTTTACATAGATTCCAAGTGACCTGGCTCAACAGTTTCCTCCATGATCCCTAAATTATATCAGATTAGAACCCTAGTGCTCACGGTTGGCAAATCCTCCGCTCAAGAAATAGCCTTCAAAATTACCAATTCCGATAAGCAATTAAATTCCGCGATCTGGGAAGCAGCATCTCCCAATATCGATTTTATTTGGCGGTGATTCGGAATAGAGCGCACAAATTTCGTTCCAAACTCAAAATCTCTGTGAGAAATATTGATACAAAAGTGGAGATTGGACTGCAGCGCAATGACTAACGCGATAGAATGGAAAGACGCACCCGGTGTCCGAGAGAAGGAAGACGCAATGCAACATGGTGGCGAGCTTGATCAATCAGTGCAGCACGTGAAGCGAAGAAGACGAAGAAGAAGACAGAGCGCAAGATTAGGACTTCGGAGTTTCTGCAGCGTTGCTCTTAGGGTTGCTTCCTAAGGAATAAGTAGTTGACTATGTGAAGCGTGTATTCACTTAGAGCATCTCCAGCGGTGCACGCTGAAATGAGCACGCCAAATGAGATTTGAGTTTCTATCTTAATTGATGAATTGAACATTGGGGTTGCACGGATTCACACAAAACACATTATATTTTATTTGTATTTTTATAATTCCTTTAAGTTACTTTTGTGTCTACATACAAGCGGGCCCCTTTACATTGGTGAGTTGAACATTGGAATTTCATAGGATTCCCATCAACCATGTTTTATTTTATTGTATAACTTCAGAATAATTTTGCATCTATAGTACATATATAGGGTTTACACCAAACACATTATATTTATAAAAAAATTATCTTCAGATTACCTATGTGCTTTATGTAACAATTTTTCATTTACATTTGTGAATTCAATATTTGGCATGTATAGCATTCAATGCTTCCATACCGTTGCAAAACCCAATAAAATCTAGTGTTCAATTCATCAATTTAAAGGAAAAATTCTTTTATATACCCACTAAGGAAATCCAAAGGAATTCTTTAAAAAAAAATGTGCTTGTACCAATCCACATAAATAACCCGAAGGAAATAAAAACAAATTGTAAAGAATGTAATTGATGTAAGTCCTTGCAAACCCAATTGTTCAATTCACCAATCAAAATGCCAAATCCTTCTTCATACCCACTACAATAACCCCCAATTTTTTTTTTTGGATAAACTAAACATGATTGATATAAATTTCAATGAAACCTAATGTTTAATTCACCAATTTAAAAGTTAAATTCTTCTATGTACCCACTAAAGGAATCCAAAGGAATCTTTTATTAAATTAAAAAAATGTGGTTGATGTAAATCCCGATGCAACTCCAACGTTGAACTCAACAATTGAAAATATTGTCAAATCTTTGTACCTATCCACAAAAGTAGCCTAAAGTTAATTTTTGTTAAATGTTTAATCTATAACATTCAAACCTAAAACACACAATCATTTTCTAACAAAGACCTTCATCATGTTGTATTATAAGCTATAATGATGGAAAACTCTTGCCACTCATTTATACTCTATACCATTACTTCAAATTTTAAAGATGGCTATTTTTTTAAATGAGGATTTTGGAAAGGTGTGCAAATTTCAACTACTAGCAATAGAATTCAACACTATTTGACTTCAATGGAAGAATCCTTTGCAAATTGAATGTATAATGCCCAAGGAAAGCTCTCCCATGGGTGATGGGTTGTAGTCATTTCATAGCATTCAAACCCCAAGCGTCCACTCCCGCCCCTATGTCCTCACCCTCATCAATATGCATTACCCCCCGGCACCCTATCATGGTATTTGTGCCTTGTATTCTAGCATTATATGCCACGTCTACAAACCCCATATCACTATAATTTTTTTCACTTTGCAAAATCTCAAGCCTTAATAATTCTAAGTGCTCCAGAATGTTCATCTTGTCTAATTTGTCTTCTCGATAGGTAGGTCTAGTAACCTTGACATGGCCAATGTGACAACCTTGGTTAGAACACATAATTTGATGAAATAGAAATTATGGAGATTTGATTGGAAAATAGGGGATAGTAGAAAACTATTCTAAAGAGTTTGACATTACCAACAATATTGATGTTCTAATATCAATTTTGATGGTCATGTCAAGCTTTTATTATGTGTTTTTTTCACTAAAATTTGTTCTAACACATTTTATTGTTTGAAAAGAATTTCTAGAAGACATTTTTGAATGTAGAATTCGTTTGGGAGCTAAATACATCCTCGATGAAAGTATCTAACGACCTTACACATCATAGTTGAAAATGAAAAGACTAAATACATCCTAGAAAAAGGTGGTAGAGCTCAAATGGTTATCAATTTAGAAATCCATGGTTTGAAAAACATAAAAAAGGAAAACAAAAGTGATTTCAAAATTACGAATCTTAATCCCTAAAGGTTTTTTTACTTTGTTTTCACCCAAAACACTCCAAAATTGTCAATTCTAATACAAGTACCAAATTTTAGGAAAAGAATGTTTTGGGACACATGTAACCATAGGATCATGTAGTACACTGCTTTGAAAAGATGTGGGAAAAATTCAAAAATTTCCACCCTGTAGATTGCAAGATATTAGCATTTGAAGTGACAAAAATCTATTTTTTGCCCTTACAAAAAACGAGGCATCTACACTTCACAAGGTCGGATCATTATGAAAAAATGTCCAAAATGGTTGTAACTCTTTGGATTCCTTCTTCAAGGCAAGTTGTCTACATGCTTGAAAAAATTTAGATCATTCAAAATTGTACAACATATAGGAAAAAAATAGTAAGTAGAAAGAAGTAGAGAATGATTCAAAATACAAAATTGTTAACCATTCAATCATGGAATTGAAAAATGTCAATACCAATGGTTGTAATGTTGCAATAAACAATGCACATCTAATGTTTTCATTTTTTTCCAAAAAATTTGAAAATTGAGTAAAATAAAGGACTTCAAAGTTTATTTTAGAATAGAGATTTCATAACCATCCGTATACTATCCAAAACTATATCTCCCCAGAGCTTTCATATCATTAATCAAAATGGAATGATTCAAAGCTTTCTATGTATATAGAAATTTGGAAAATCAATTTTAAATTCTTATTTTTTTTTAAAGTGATTTTCAATTTTTTTTTGGTTGCTTGGCCTACTCACCGAGCAATGAGAACTACATATCATACAATAACTTTTCAATCATGTAGTCAAAAGTTATGAAAATTGTTGGGTCTTAAAGCTACTCCTTAGGCACATGTTGTGTACAAAATTCAAAGAAAGAAAATAAAAATTCCATTTGTAGTGAGTTGCCTAAAATTTCTATATTGCCAAGAAATGTAGTTTGGTCCTTTAGAGGTTTAAAAAATTACATTGAAATGAAAATTTTGCAACTTCAATATTGCAAGACTTCCATAATATTCTTAATTTTTCACCAAGGGTTCATTAGAAAAGATTTCAGGCTAAAGAAAGGCCGTTTCAGGCTTGTTCCCCTAGTTGTGAACCAAAGGTACACAGTCAAAATAAATAGTAATTAAAAAATAATCTTTTAAAAAAAAAATTAAATTTTAAATTTTAAAAATTTTAAATAATAATAATAATAATAATTTTAATTAAAAAAAAATCTAAGAAAAAAATCTAAAAATCTAAAATTAAATAAAATTAAATCTATTAAAAAATAATTTAATATTAAAATCTGATGTGGCCAAACTTCGGCCACATCAGACTGCGCATGTGACTGAGTTTATAAAGTTAGGAAACTCAGAGAACTTGCGGCCATTTACAACAGCTAGATTTCTTCTAATGCTTTTCTCCATCGTAGCGTTGTCGTGTCGTATATGTGTACACTATATGAAATCTATAATTGTGTGTCAAAGCGGAGGGTTTTTTCATTGGAGTTTCAAGAGACATTTGGAGTGATGATCCTCTTTATCTCTAATTTTTTTTACCTTTGTTAAACAACTACTTAATCCTAATTCTTATATTCTTATACTTAGAGATGTTTTGAAGTTTTATTTTGTTTGGTTAGAATTGTTATAAACAAAAGGTGAAGTTTGTTTTACCTTTTGTTTAATTTTAAATGGATTAGAAGTCCACATAGGGGATAAGGATAGAGTTATGGAGATAAAGGGATGGCCAATGGATGAAAGATAGTCCATGTGGCGTTTTAGAAGCCTAAATCAACTTGCTTAGGTGGATGGCATGGAGGTTGAGGTGGTGGATGAGGTGGAGGTTCTTCTTCTTTCACCTCCAAGTTAGTTTAGGACAGTCGTGTGTTTAGAGGAGTATAGCACTTTGTACATGGGGATTTTGGCTATGAAATTTTAGGAGGATGTTCATCTTGTTTTAGTGATTCCGAAAACCTATCACTCTCTCAAATTGAAGTTTTTGTGTGAAAGTTATACTTGATGGAGTGAGAGAGGGAAATTCGTCTTGAAGTTTGAGGGAAGAATTCTCAAAAGCTCATATCTATCTGATTAGAAGGTTGTTACTTTTGATATTTGGCAAAATTGTTTATTGAGTTGTTAGTTTTACAAAAAGATATCATTCTCTTGGTTTGGAGTTAGGATGCAAAAGTTATGGGCTTGAAGGTGAAGTAGTGAAGAATTGCCTATTTAATTATAGAGGGTGAACTTGGAACGGCTGTAAAAGTCGGACAGTATTTTAGTTTTGAGTGAAACATTTAGGAGTTATAGATATTTGTGTTAACTTTTCAATGAGATATTATATGATCAGTTTGGAGTTAGTATGTGAGAGTTATAGCCTTTGAGTTGAAGAGAGTAAACTTTGACCAGCTATAAAAGTCGGACTTTATGAGCTTTTGAGTTGAAATTTAAAGATGTTGTAGTTTTTTGTGTTAGCTTTCCAGAGAGATATCATATTCTCAATTTAAACTTTTGAAGAGGATTTGGCACTCATATTAGTGTCAAGTGCACTTTTGGAGAACTTTGTGTGGTTTATGCACAACTTACACCACTTTTGTATAAACATGTGATGCTTTATTTAATCTTTATGGTTCATGACGAGGGTTATATGAGTATGATTATGAAGCAAATTATGGAGTTTATCTGAGCATTTTTATGGATATATTTGATTTTGGGATCCTCCATATCTTGAGCCAATTCTAGTTGCAGCCAAGAACCCCGCATTTTCCCAAGGCAAGGCCTCTCTACCCAACAGCGTGTCTAATGGCCCCTAATGAAGAGTATATGTAGCAAATTAAATGATATACTCCAAATTCACTTGTAGTCTCCAATTAACCTAAATTGTCCTTCCCTTAAGTATTCTAGAAGGATATGCCTTTTTCCAAAGTCGGGGCCTTAAACATGTGCATTCGCTCCAAATTCACACGAAAGTTCCATATAACTTAAATTGTTTTCCATTTATATAAGTATTTTATAAGGATATTCCTCTTCTTAAAGATACAAAGAATTGGGAATTGAACCTCTAGTAGTAAAGTATATAATGTGAATTACCTTACTTCAAAAAACGTTGTGGGTATTGGCAACAAAAAGACCCCATGTATGTCAAATGCATACATCAACTATGACATAGGGGGCATCATTGGAAGTTTGATAGACTATATTCAATGACATTTTTTATTCAATGAATGAAGTTTTCAAACCCTTTTGAGACCAAGTGCCACCTTTTAGAGACAAATGAAAGTTTGGATAGCTTCCTATGATCTCAATTTCGACAAAAAAATTGAATTTTTTTTCAAAGATAGAAAAACATATTAGTTTTTGGAAAATATAACTTTTATTCCAATTATTGCATAGGAGCAAAATTTATACCTTACTAAGCTCAAAATGCTCAACTAGGGGAACAAAAAAGTCAATTTGTTTTTCTTAAATTCAAATTTTTTCCTTGTAGAAAATACTTTTGTCAACATGGAAAGAATTGATTCATTCTATTTGGATTTGTAATGAGGAAATTACAGGGCATCTTGTTTATTGAGCAATTAGAGTATCTTTCAAAAAAATAAAGTATTGGATTTGTTTTCAAACTAAAGTTTCACAATTTCTGGAAACAAAAATCTACATGGTTTAGTATGCTTGCTAGAACAATCTCATTATTGGGATTAGGGCATTTCAATTCCATCCTAGAACTATTAGTGATTTATTTCTTCCTTCAATCTTGAAATCTACTTCAATTTAATAGTTTTTTAGAGAATGAAAATAATGGGAGGGTGAATTTTTTTCAAAGACTATCAACTTGATTCTTCAACACAAATTTTTTTTAATTCAAAATCTATATTGCAAATTTTTTTTAAAAGAAGATTCAAAGCCTTATAATGTAGGTAAGCATGGTTTAAGAAAAAAATGCTTTCTTCATTACAAATACAAATATCTTGTAACCTATGTGGTCAAATATTTTTGAAATTTCTTCTACACATTTGTATATCAATTTAGTTTAAAATCCTACAATAAGATATGCAAAAAATATAAAATATAAAGTTTTGCATGTTACAATAGAAGTGGTAGTTTTTAGTGTGTTTTTATGAACAAGGCCTTTAGCTAGTCCTTTATCAAGAAGACACATTAGATGAAATTTGAAGCCTCAACAAGATCGCAAATTCACAAGCAATGAAGTATTCCACATCAACAATCTAATGTGGCCAAGATACTACCATTTCATATAAGATTATTTATTTATTTAAATATTATTTGATTATCTACTTATTTTATTATTATTTAATATTTTGACAGTAGTGGTTGGTTCATAGCAAGGGGAACATCTTTGAAACGGCCCTCCCATGCCTTCAAATCCCCTCTAATGATTACGTACATCAAATGTATAAATGATAAATCAACTCTAATGTAAAGGACATCATTGTAAGTTTAACCCCTAAAGTCCCATTGTCCCTACGAGGGACAAAATGGATTTTGGGCAGGCTCCTATGATCTCAATTTTTACTGAATTTTTTTGAAACTTTCTCATAAGATAGATAAACTTATGAGCTTTTTGGGAATATAATTTTTATTCCAATCGATGCCCGGGAGCAAAAGTTATGCCACAATAACCTCAAAATGGGGGAGACCAGGCAACAAAAAAAACCCACAAAAAATTGAAATAAAAATTTATATATTTTTTTTCTTGTAGATTATATTTCCTTCTAAATGTGAAGCTTTTATTCATTCCATTTGGATTAGTAATGTGAAAGTTATGGAGTTTCTTGTTTTGCGGACAATCATTTCAACTTCTTAAAATAAATTTTCTTCTTTCACTTAGAATGCTAATATCTTTCAATCTATACGGTCAAACATCACAAATTTTTTATCACGTGATCTAAGACAAATTTAGATCAAGATCCTACGGTTAGATTCTAAAAAATATTTTTAAAATTTATTTCATTGGTGAATGTAGCAAAAGTGGTAGTTTTGAGTGGTTTTGGTAGAAAAATGGCCTTGGGGACTTTAGGGGTTAATGGCATATTCAATGATATATTTTCTTTCTCTCATTGAATGAAGCTTCTAAATTGCTACAAAATTGAAGGATGGTATTAGTCTCTTTGAATGAATGTACATACATATGGATGAATAAATTAATTGTCATCCTTAGTTTATTTGTCACATCTATGCGCATGGATGTAAGTAGATCTTCTTCAGTCTAGTGATGATGAAGATTGGTTACTATAAAATTTATCTAAAGTAGAGCTATCAACATTCTACAACAAGGGGGGATTTTTCCCCCCAATGTATACAAATGGTAGTAAACCCTTGGCCCCTATTTTGGAGTGGTTAATTTTGTATTACATGACCTCTCTACTTGCTAATTCAATGTCATTGGTTCCAAACTCATCATTTCATTGATTACATAAACTAGTGTGGGTTCAACCCAATGAACCTATTTGGTGTATGGTAGAAACAACCATTCTTTTTTTTAGTACAATATTGCCAAATTTCTATAATATCATGGTGTAGGCATACACAAATTATAGGAAATTAAAGGAGAACCTTTAAGATTATTAAGCCTGGTTATAAAAAATTTGTTCAATTTATTATAGATCACCATATTGCCATTACGTAAATAAAACAAAACTATTTTACAAAAATTCGCCATACCTACTAGCCTCACCTAAACTAAATTTTGGAAGTCCCTTTTGGAAATGAAAGGGCCCTCAAATGAATGAATCAATAAGCCCGTGCACCCTATCCTCGACAGGACAGCCAGGGTCCCGACAGACAAGGATGACTTCGACGCCCCTTCCGACGATGACATTCATCTCTATCCGATGGATGATATTTCGCGCCCTGCATGCCGAACGCGACGGAGTGATCCGATCCGAAGGGTTGCTTCTGCAGCTCCCCTCCCCCTGTTGCACCCCAAGCCCACTCAGCTCGCCACTCAAGCAACTGGTCGGTTTCATCCGCAGTAAAGCAAACAAGCTTCAACATTTTCCTTCCTTGCTTCCTCACTCTTCCCTTCTCAGTCTCATTCAGGCGGTGGCTTCTTCTTCTCGATTGTGCAAGTGGGAGTTAGGCCACTTGCCAGTTGCGGTGGAGTAAGTCACTTAAGGTTTCGTCACACTGTCCTTTTGGTTGTGGAGGATGAAGCGTTTGGGGTTCTCCCGACTCGTCCGCTGCTTGCATTGACAAGAACTCATTCAAGCATTTGCCGTTGTTTTCTTTCTCTCGCTCTGTTTTTCTATCATTCTTTTGTTCCAAGAGAGCGAGCTCATTGGCTTGGCGCTTCCGTCGTAACTGCATTCGTAGGAGTGGGGAGGTGCCAGCGGCTTCGAGGTGGGATAGGTGGAGGCGGGGGTCTGATGAGAGAATTCCTCTTGGAAATTGTATGTTAGGAAGGGGGTAGGGGTTGCTGAGAGTAGTGGTAGTGTTGATCGAGATTTCTTAGAAGGCATGGAGTTTTGATGGTGCGATTGTTGCCACTGACGACAACCGTGTCCTTTGTAGGTAGGGTTCCGTGATTTCGGATTGAATTGAAGAATAGAAGGGGCCTTCTGTGAACGTCGACAGGGGAGCGCGTGGAGACGATAAGAATTGGTTCACGCTGGGAAACGTCGACGCGTGAAGTGGTGTCTACGGTCTGTTCATGGGAAGGAGAGCGCAATCAGAGGCTCCAGTCTATGGATGCAGGGACTTGGGGGAGTGGGCTGCGATCTGGACTTAGAAGAAGGGCTATCTCAACCGCGGATGATCGCTTAGGAGGAGGAGACGAAAGCCAGTTCAGTAGTAGTGGGCGACCAGATTGGACTCGCAAGAAGGATATCTTCCCATAGGTACTCTCTTGGGAAGTTTTTTTTTTTTTTTTTTGGTTTTGCCAAAACGAGGTTTCAAGAGTGCACATTGGTTCAGGTGCGAAATTAGGGTTAGTCGCAGCCAAGGTGTACCCTTTAAGGACTAAGATGCCATATTTGTTTTAAGCAGTTTGGGGGAGTTCATATAGGGATTCTTATTTGTTCCAGAGATTATAATGTTTAGCCATCACATGTAATACGCTTCACTCAGTCTGGTGATATAGAAGTTTTCCCCAATTTTATTATATTTTGTGCGATATGATGGTTCAGTAGTCCTCAGAGGAGGGTTGACATCTGCAGTGGATTTTGGTTTCTTTTCCCATCCTTTCAGGTCATTGCGTCTCGTTGTCATGTACTTCCCGAATAGCCATTTGACGAACAAATGACCTCAATGGCAGGGACAATATCAGTAGGAGGAGAGAGTGGGAGCATGCCTCCAACCCAGCCGATGGGGTTGCCGGAGCATGTAAAGGGGCGGCAGGATTTGCTACAGTTGAAGCAACAGGATTTGCTAGAAAAGAAGCAGGAATGGATCTCTCGCTACCACACGCGCCATACGGAGCTCCACCAGTGCGGGAGCATTATGCAGCAACAGATCAAAGTTTCTTTAGGGATTGTGTGGTCCTTTGTGCGCCGCTTTGACGAGCCCCAGATATACAAGCGTTTTATTCAAACTTGTAATATTATTGAAGGTAACGGGGAAGTGGGGAGCATCCGGGAGATCCACTTGGTGTCCAGCGTGCCGGCCACTTCCAGTGTGGAGCGTTTGGAGATTTTAGATGATGAAAATCATGTGATCAGCTTTCGGGTGCTTGGGGGTGGCCACAGGCTGCAGAACTACTCCTCAGTGACCTCCTTGCACGAACTGGAAATTGACGGGCGTCCTAGTACTTTAGTTTTGGAGTCGTATGTGGTGGACATTCCAGACGGAAACACGAAGGAGGAGACTCACATGTTTGTGGACACTTTTGTGCGGTGTAATCTCAAGTCTTTGGCCCAAATCTCCCAGCAGCAGTATAGCAAGGAGTGTGCTGCACAACAGGAACTAGAAGAAAAGCAGCAGCAGTCCCCTTGAAAACATTTGGTTTTGGCACCTCCTTTTTCTCCGGTACCTAGAGGTAGCAAGTGTCTTGAAGAGGTAACAATCCCAACCTGCTCTTTTGAGAATTCCTTACTATCATATTGGCATGCAACTTCTTGTGACCTTAGAGAATCGAGTGCTTTGTGTTCGTTTGCGCATGCACCTTTGCAGTTTTGCACTACCTCCTGAGTCGTCAGTTGTGTCATGCACAGCCCTCATCAAAATGGCCATCATCAAGTTGGAGCTGTGTGAATATTTGGGTGATATTTGGGGAGGAGGTTTTCCAATTTTGTTGAATGGGTGGACAATGGATGAAGGCTTTGAAGGAGTTATTATTTGACAAGAACATCCAGACTTGAACTGTAATGTGCACGGCCCAAGTAGTCTCTCGTGGAATGGAATTGGTTCTGTCACTCTCAGGTGCGAGCTACCTCAATAGGAAGGAACTACAAGGTCCTCACTGTGTGAGAATGTCTGGACGTGAGACCCAAGAGGATTGGATTATTTAGTTCAAGTACAGAGAACTCAGCTCTGCTATTTTTATTTATTTTTTATGTGTACCTCAGTGGTAATACACTCCTTTGTGGATATTTTATTGAACATCAAAAGGGCTAATTAGACCATGGGGTGCACATGTCCAGATCTTTTGGCTCGTAGAGACAAGTGATGCCAATGATTCGAGACCTTATTGATTGCTCAACAAGAAGTGTAGAAGATCCTTGAGGTAAAAATGCGTAGGAACTTCAAAATCCAGGACAATCTGACAATTCGAATGGAGACCTTGATAATCAATAAAACCTTGCTAGATTTGAATGCCAGTGTAGAAACAGTATATTTGTAATCTCTGAAACTTCTTTTTCAATTCTGAAGCTAGAGAATTAGAAAAATCTGTTCAGGCTTTGAGACTTCGACACTGCCGGAGTTCCAGGGAACAAGGTCGATGATCCTATTTTGCGCAGAATGGCTGCCTTGCACCAAGGGATGGCCGAAAATTTGTAATGTTTTTAATCATTTGTGAGAAGCTTAATAGAAGGTAATAGCAATGGAAAATTCTATTTGTCAGACAAAGTGCGATGTTTTGTAATTTTTTGAAGTGATGTAAATAGTTTTAGTGCCTTTGCTGAGTGTGATACCTTCCATGATGGCGTACTTTTTGAAAACGGTAAATTTCGAAACATGTGGAAGAGTTGATGAAAATTCTGTGCGTCTCTTCCTCACTGAAGAATACAACGGAGTACTTCACAACTGAATTTTCATTCAGAAATGGAACAAGGAATAGAATATATATAGCTCACCTGATAATAAAAACATGAACTGGGCAGATGCATTGATTGAAAGAAAAACACAAAAAATTAAGATTCTTTTCGTATTACCAGGTTCCATGGAACGAGGTTCTAGAATGTGCACATGTTCGGCGTCACTCTTTCTTGGGTATTCGCTCTTGCGCTCACCACATCACTTTATTCCTTAACGTCTTTCTTTCTATCACAGTCGGACTACAGGCACAACAATAATAATGCCGTATCCCATTTTAGATACAAGTTTGGGGAAGCCCATTTCAGACGAATTTCAGTTCTTGTGATAATTTATGCATTCAGTTTCAGGTTTCACATGATCGTCACAAGTAGAAATGCTCCTCCGTCTGGGATTCTCTGGTTCATGAGAAAACTTTGGTGCAGGACTGACTGACTGACGGAAGGCTTTGCAAAATTTTCTAAATCTTTCGTTTAGGATAAACTTATGTTATGGTACAAAGTACTGGAGCACCATTCTGCACCTGACCAGGAGCACTTGCTCTGACCCATGGACAGATCCAATGAATTTGAGAAAGTGCTTGTAAAAGCCGGATGAGTGATATTTGGCCTCTGGGTACTACAGAACATTACGACAGCCTGTAAGGTAGGAGGTCCTAAAACTGATCAGGATCTAAAAGCGTTGTGTAACAAAGAGGAACATTTTGCTTTCGTCCATGCATCATAAAAGCGTTGTGTAACAAAGAGGAACATTTTGCTTTCTTCCATGCATCATAAAAGCGTTGTGCATCATCAATACAAGGTAGACAAGCATATTAGAGCCACTCTCCATTGGCAAATCGGAGGTCCAGGAGCCGGACCCCCCCGGACCTCCAGGTCGGACCCTCCGGGAGGTCTCCATTGCCTCTGAAGGCAGGGACTAGAGGAACCATAACAAACAAACCTTTTTAACTCAAGCGCACGTGGAGGCTGAGGAGAGGGCGCTGCGCGGACCAAGCGGGGATGAAGAGAATCAATTTCAAAATTAGGGGGTCCAGGGCAGGGGTCTGGCCCCTCCAGCCCTGCGGCCGGAATGCGCGGGCTGGAGCCTGGACCTCCAGGCGGGTGGCTATATGCAATGGAGAGGTCCTGGACCCTCCAATCCTGGAGGTCCAGGATTCCAATGGAGAGGCGCTCTTACCACCCTCATTTGCAATCTGAATATCTTGGGGCCAACTCCAAGATGGGCACATAATTTTTAGAGGTGTGCGCTTGTTTCACAAATCAAACCCAAGTGGAATTATAATTTTTCAATGAAAATTGTAATTTATGTGAATTTCTGAAGAGGTCTGCCCTGAAATTACCATGGGGCCAACTCCAAGATGGGCACATAATATTTAGAGGTGTGCGCTTGTTTCACAAATCAAACATACCCAAGTGGAATTATAATTTTTCAAATGAAAATTGTAATTTATGTGAATTTCTAAAGAAGTCTACCCTGAAATTATAAAACTATCAATGGAGTAGAGTCATAAACCGGTCCCATAAATAACCCATAACCGCCTTTCTATGTATCTATTGGCATTTAAGTACTCACCAGTAAAAGATTGACATGTTACCC
The DNA here is from genome assembly GCA_947034895.1 of Rhytidiadelphus loreus. Taxonomy (NCBI): domain Eukaryota; kingdom Viridiplantae; phylum Streptophyta; class Bryopsida; order Hypnales; family Hylocomiaceae; genus Rhytidiadelphus; species Rhytidiadelphus loreus. The sequence goes on from OX344761.1 coordinate 34,711,038, forward strand.
CTTGTTGGCTTTAATGCATTGATTTTGGTAGAAAATGAATAGGTTTGGATGTTTTTCTAAACGGAATTGGGGCCCAACTGAGTAGGATGATGGAATTGGGAGGTGAATGGAATTGGACTAGTCTACCTTACAAGAAGTGTGTATTTCAAGTGGTGAATGCTTTTTGTGAACACTCGGCTTGTCATCTACATAAATTGGTAACTAATTTTATTTCATAATGGTCCCCAAAAAATGAAATAGCTTAAGTTAGATGCCAATTACATTTTCTTTCTATGAGAATTTAATGAAAATATTTCAAAGAATTTATCTTCTCCCAAAATGCAATGAGTTCTAAACCCTTAAAAGACCAATGGTGTTTTTTTAGTGCTTTGTGCAAAATTGAAAAAAAAATATTGAATTTCAACCATACTAAAGCGTAGTACAATATTATTACCATGTGTGGGGAAAATTTAATTGCATTTGACCAAGTGGATTGAAATATCATAAAAATGGGGTTAGCATGACTTTTTTTCATTCTTGCAAAATGGGGTTAGCAAACTTTGAGCCCTCTTGGAGTAAAATTTTTATTCTTGGTGAATTTGCATCTCTCTACTATTGAATTCAAATCTTATTAGATACACTCATGAAAAATTTCAAAATTAAATATGAAGTCTACCTTGCTCTAAATTACTATGTAATGCAAGGAGGTTAAGTAAATTGGCAATACACTAGTCATTTTATGACAATTTCTTGTGTAGTGAGGAAGTTTTTTATTTGAAATCCATAAGGTGAAAAGTTAAAGACAAACATTTGTAATATGTGGGAAGAATTTAAAGGAATTTGAAATCATAAAATTCAAGATAACAATGTTTGAAGTTAGAAGAAAATGTGTTTTTTTCAAATTTGTATGGTGACGTTAGTATAGTTTAACTCCTCTTAGAATGAGATTTTGTACTAAATGTAGTTTGTTCATTTCCAATTGCATACTATATCATGTTAGTTGACTATATGCCAAATTTCGAAATTAGATGAAGAATTCAACAAAAAAATGCCCAAATTACTTGAATTGCTTAGATTATTTTTGGGTGGTATAACTTTTGATTTGGGCAACTTATCTGAGTTTTTCTTAATTCCCATTAAGGGGGTGAATGTTCCCAACTTGTGTCAAAATTTGACAACATATGTTAAAAATTGACTTTATATGACCCAATCTAAGTTTTCAAGTGTCCATTGAATGGACACTTGGGCCTTTAGGGGTTGATGGCACACTTTATGGACCTCCTAACTTAAGTATAAATGCATTACAAAGAGTTAGAAGTTTAGGAAGGAAGGAGGGGTCACATACTTGCACATAAGGTGAATCAACCTATTACGATCCAAATTATAATTCTACCCTTATATATCATTTTATGGTGTACACTTTTAATCTGAAACGAACTCTATGGGTACATAAGGATGGAATTGAGATGAAAGTGGTAAATAGGTTAATTCACCTTAAATTATGCAACCTTTTGGTAATGCACGCAACTACCACCAATTTTAGCTATAATTTACAATACGTTAGGACTTGTCAAGACACAAAATTGAATTCTTATAGACACAATTTTTTCATCTCTCGTGAAAGTAAATGCAACTTTTAAAAAGAGGAAGGCATCTATAATTGTGTCCCATGGGATCATTGAAATTCTTATGAAATTCTTAATTTTATTCTTCACAAAGGTGAGAGGAAAAGTTGCATATCTCAAAGGTGAGAGAAGATCATAGCAATTTTATTTTGTTTTGTTTTGACAAATTATGACACTAGTGAAAACTTAGGCCATGGAGATTAGAAAAATGACTACAAGAAGACCCACTAATAGTCAAGTTTGTCATGTTTTTTTTCACTAGTGTGCACAAACCAACTTTGTACTAAGTTGAATTTGCTATGAGTTTTTTAACCCCTAAAGGACCATTGTCCCTTCGGGGGACAAATGTGTTTTCGGGCAGGTACCTACGGGCTGAAATTTTTTCCTAATTTTTTGAAACTTTTTTTGGAGGTAGAAATTCTGATTAGCTTCGTGAGAATATAATTTTTTTCACAATCGGTGCCCGGAAACAATAGTTATGACCAAATAAGCTCAAACAAGGGGACGGCGGGCAGTCCGGGAAGCCCAAAAAAAATGGATAAAAAAAATTTTAATATTTTTTTTCTCATAGATAATATTTTTGTCTATCTGGAAAGCTTTGATTCATTTCATTTGGATATGTTATGAGAAAGTTATGGACATTCTTGTTTTTCGGGCAGTTATAGCATCTTCTTGAAAAAAATAACTTGTAAGATTCATTTGTGAATGAAATTTTTCAAATTTTTCAAATTTTTTTTTTTGTGCATGGTCTGATTTACTTGCTAGAACAATCTCACCATTGGGATTAGTGCATTTTAATTCCATCTAAAATATATGAATATTTTAGATTTTCCTTCTATCTCATACCTACTTCTACTTACCAATTATTTTAAGAATGATAATTAGTTGTTTTTTAATTTTCTTTTTTTACCTAGATCCTCAACTTAATTCTCCACTATAAAGATTTAAAGCTCAAAACTCTGTAGTGCAAAAATTTTAAGTTAAAAATGTTCAAAGTCAAAAAATCTAGTCCCGCAATGTGCTGAAAAACTTATTATTTCCACTTTAAACGCAGATATCTTGCAATCTGAGCGGTCAAAAATTCTGAAATTTTTTCCACACACTCTCATACTATTTAGGTGTAAGATCTTACGGTTAGATATGGAAAAGAAACAATTTTCAATTTTTTTCACTCCTTGCTATAGAGATGGCAGTTTTGAGTGTTTTTTGGCAGAAAAAAGGCCTTAGTCCTTTAGGGGTTAAAGGAGTTGCCCAAAATCCCTTAAAAGTCTCTAGGCTATCCCAGAACTAACAAAACGTGGGATGATCACCTTGTTCCCTCAAAGCAATCACAATATATTCATAAAATAGTCACTAAATAAAGCCCTAAATTAACCATTTTTCAAAATGATTTTATGCTCAAAAGGTAGAAGTTTCTACTATAGTCACTAAATTACTCTATTACTTGCAAATAAGAAAGTGGTTGTAGACATTAAGTCAACCCATTGAAACCCAAGTCTCACTTAACAAAAAACATGTACTATAATTTTAATGCAAGATTGTAATGATGCCATTTCAAAGGTATTGGCAATGGGCATAGTGCACACAATGAGCTTACCTTTATCTTATTGAACCATATAAGTGAGGTGTCTTTCACAAACCCAATTTTTTTATTTCATTTATTTTGGGCAATGCCAAAAGCTCTCTATATTGGATTGATGAAGCTAACTACATCCAAAGGCAAGGATGAAATGTAAATAACATGGATGGAAGTCAAAAGTACATTCAAATGTTGTATATTTTTATAAAAAAAACAATATTATTGTAGTTTTCTAAGCCGTGCACATGTCTACAAATTTCTAAACAATACATTTGTCCAAAAAGAAAAATATTATTCCACATTTCTTCACTTTGAGGACATGTGTGTAGTGGAGATTTCAGTATTTTACAAAATCTTTTTGTCAATCATTATAATCCTAGTATATGAAATGAGATAAATTCCAATTAATAACTTTAGGGGCTTAAATAGTTCTAAAAATCTAAAGTTCTATTAGTGATAAAAGTAAGATTTCAAAAGAATTTTTCTTTAGAAGTTAACTATTTTTTGAAAATTAAAAATAAAATTTCAAGGTTTATATAGCAATGTCCTATATACCTTTGGTATGAATCTTAAGTTTAATGCATAAATAAAGGCAAAAATACCACCCCTTCAAAAGTTTGAGGACAAAAAATAGAGCAAATATTTTTTGCAATCATCCATGTATACAAAACAAAAACGACGTATAGAAATGAAAAACAAATAAGTGGCATAATGGATTAAAAATTTCATGTGCTTGACAACATAATTCATTACTAAATGACCTTTAACACAAAGCTAATTCATGCCTCAATGTATATAGGGTCCAATTGTCAATCTTCGAGTAGATAATTTTTTCAGGTGGTAGTAGTGTACAACATTCTTTGAGACATCATGACTTCTATGTAATTTAGGCTCAATACAATTGTTTTGGATCACCTTTGGAGTATTTTATGACTTGATGAGAATTTAATACACTCTTATTGTGCCATTTTATAAATAGTGCATTAGTTAACCCCTAAAGTTTTTTTACTGTGTTTTAACCAAAAATGTTCCAAAATTCCCATTTCTAGTACAAGTACTAAATTTTAGGAAAAAACAACATTTTTGGACACATGCAACTGTAGGATCTTGTAGTAGATATGGAAAAAAATTTAAAAATTTCCACTATGTAGATTGTAAGATATTAGTGTTTGAAGTGACAAAAATCATTTCGGGGGCCTTGTAAAAAGCCGCGCAGCTACACTTCACAAGGTCACATTTGTATGAAAAATTGTACAAAATGGTTGAAATTATTTGGATTCATTCTTCAAGGCAAGTTGGTTGCTTGAAAATTTTCAAATCATTTGGAATTGTGCAATGTCTAGGAAAAAAATAGTAAGTAGAAAGAAGTAGAGAATGATTCAAAATACTAAATTGTTGAGAATTTAGTTATCAAATTGAAAAATGCCAATCTTGATGGTTGTAATGTTGTAACAAACAATCTACTTTTTTTCTTTTTTTCTTTTTTTCTAAAAAATATTGAAAATTGAATTAAATAAAGGACTTCAAAGTTTATCTTAGAATAGAGATTTCATAACTATCCGCAAACTCCCAACAATTAAAACTCCTCATAACTTTCATCTCATTAATAAAAAAAATTGATTTAAAGTTTTCCATCTATGTATAAATATAGAAAAAAATTCAAATTTTTATTTTTAAGAAAAGAGATTTTTAAAGAATTTTTTTTTGCCCGAGTTGCCTGCTAAGCAATGAAAACTACATATCATACAATAAATTTTTAACCATATAATCAAGAGTTATGAAAAAATTTGGACCTTAAAACTACTCCCTCAGCTACTCTTTGGGCACATGTTGTGTGAAAATTTAAAAGAAAGAAAATAAAAATTTCATTTGTAGTGAGCTGACCAAAATTGCTACGTTGCCCAAAAAAACATCATTTAGTCCTTTAGGAGTTAACTAGCATTTTAGAATTTACCATTTTGGAGTTCAGCATTTAGACTTCCATGTTCTGAGTTTGCATTTGGAATCCAATAGATCACAAACTACACATTGTAATTTAAAATATTACAAAATTCAAAATTTTACAATCTTCATGTTTATAGCTTTCAAGAATTTAATATTTTAATATTTCAATTTTTTAATTAGTTAGTACTAATAGTGTGGAGGTACAGTGACGGCCAAAACCGAGTACTATTTTGAAGCGTTTCCATTCAAACAACCATACCATAAGCATCAAAGGACAAAGTCCAAAAGTAGATATATGAAAGTTGTAGTCTGCAACATACTACACGTCACTATACTATAGAAGTTTGAAGAAAAAATTAGTTGTGATTTGAAAGATAATCAATTTCAAAGTTAGCCATGTCAAAAACTCAATTTTGTTCAACATGATTAGGAATTACTTTATCCTATGCCAATTTTTTTTAGAACTCCAAAATAGAAAAATTGTACTTTGGCATATTGGCATAAATCATTTTAGATTGTTGTACACAAAATTTGAAGGAAAAAGACATTTATAGGATTTAAAATAACAACAATTTCACAAACAAGCAAATGATGTTGGTTCTCACAATATTTGAATTTTTTTTTTTTGAATTGAGATCATGGGATAGCATTAGCCATTGTAGAGAGAGTATAGGTTGCAATATGAACCATTGTTACATCTTGATGTCCTTACATTTGAAACATTTGTTGAATTGGGCAATGAGTCTAATTTATATTTCACACCACATAATGTGTTTTCAATTTCAATATTTTTTCCAGAAGACTAGGGTTCATGATGTATATAATTGATCCGAAAAATCTTTTTAAAAATTAATTATTATAGTCAATATTGCCAAAAAACTACCAAACAATTTTATAGAGGTAAATGTAATTTTTGGCAATTTTCAGTTTTTTGGCAATATTGAGAATAATAATTTACTTTTTTAAAGATTTGTTGGATCAATTATGTACATCGTGAACCCTAGTCTTTTGAAGAAAATATTGAGAATGAAAACACATTATGTGGTGTGAAATATAAATTAGACTCATTGCCCAATTCAACAAATGTTTCAAATGTAAGGACATCAAGATGTAACAATGGTTCATATTGCAACCTATACTCTCTCTACAATGGCTAATGCTATCCCATGATCTCAATTCAAAAAAAAAAATTCAAATATTGTGAGAACCAACATCATTTGCTTGTTTGTGAAACTGTTGTTATTTTAAATCCTATAAATGTCTTTTTCCTTCAAATTTTGTGTACAACAATCTAAAATGATTTATGCCAATATGTCAAGGCACAATTTTTCTTTTTTGGAGTTCTAAAAAAACATTGGCAAAGGATAAAGTAATTCCTAATCATGTTGAACAAAATTGAGTTTTTGACATGGCTAACTTTGAAATTGATTATCTTTCAAATCACAACTAATTTTTTCTTCAAACTTCTATAGTATAGTGACTTGTAGTATGTTGCACACTACAACTTTCATAAATCTACTTTTGGACTTTGTCCATTGATGCTTATGATGTGCTTGTTTGAATGAAAATGTTTCAAAATTGTACTCACTTTATATCCATTTGACCCAACACCATTTAATCAGTGTGCACTTTGTTCTTCAAGAGCCTTTGGTATCAAAAATGCACATGTGGCTATTTCAACAATTGTAGAAGTTGTGGCTTAAATTTAAAACATTAATTAATAATGGCCTTGGTGATCAAATTTATTTTTCAATCTAAGGTTCACATTCATTGGTTTAAATTTTATGTATATGAAAGCTTATCAAGTTTAATTTCTATTCTATTTTTTCAATTCTAAGAAGAAAAAATAGCTTGGATACAGCATTTGTAAGTTGTATATACTATATCTTATCTCATTAATTTATAGGATGAGACCAAAGAACTCAAGTTGATATACATTTGCACAATGGAAAGTTATATAAATATTAAAATTTTCATTTGTAGTGAATGAAGTATACACAAGATTTAGAACAATGGAATCCATACCAATGATGTTAGTGCATGAGTGCAACATACATGAGCTTACTAGTCTTGAATCTAATTGTAGGTATGTATCTACAACCACTTGCAGGTGTTTATAACATATGTACCTATAACAGTGGAAGAGTCTATAACACAATTACCCTACAACCATTACAAAAATCTGAGGTTTGAACAAGGTCATTTAACTTTCGGCCCTCAATGCAAATACATGGCAAATTAAAAAATAAATTTTATTTTTTTAATTAAAAAAATTCCAAAAAAATAAATAAAAATAAAAACATATTTTTGAAATTGCCAAACACTACAATAGTGCCACGTCAATTCCTAAAAACAAAATTTAAAAATATTTTTATTTATTTTTATTTTTATTTTTAAATATTTTTTAAAGTGTAATTGCACCTACTACATGTTGTCTTGCGGCCTTTTTTTGTGGTCAGATTTTTTGTAATGATAGAAAAAAACTATAAAATATACACCTATAACTGTAGAAGGTGTCTATAAAATGAACTCCTAGGCACCTAGACTCATAGATTCTCACATGCTAGCACTCCCCGAATCCATACTCCCACAATCTATTGTGACCTAGCCAATCATTGAAGCAATAGATTTTAAATTACAATATATTGAGCAAAGTGGGAAAAATCAAACTCTTTTAACATGAAGTTTTAAAGCATGAAGTGGGGCATAACTCTATAAAATTCAAAAAAGAATCACAAAAAACTTTGAACTCTATCGATATGTTTTTAGCGGACTTTGTATGTTGATTTAATTTTAGAAAATCTTTTTAGAAATCACCCCAATTTTATTAATGTTTGGATTTTTGAGGTCAAAAAATCATTTCAGACTACTTCACATGTTTTTATAAACCAAATAATACCCAACATAATCAAAACTCACAAAGAATTTACATAAATTTATAGAATATTATCAAAGTGTAGAAAAGATTATTTAAAAAAGCATTTGCAATATTTTGATGGAATCAACCAAACACAATGACCTCTTCATTGTGGTTGTTTTGGAGAATTTGTAGGTTGCGATTTGAGGCATTGTTGAATTTACTTTGTGTATTTTTGGAGAGTTAAATTACTTTAAATAATGGCTATGAACAAGTTAAAATTTTAATTAGAAACCATGTGATTTTGTATTCCATTGTATGACAAGGGTATTGATCCTACTTCAATTACTAGGGATTTGATTTAAGGACCTCACTAATGCCATTTATTGCATGGGACAACCCAAACCTTCCTTTCAACTAAGGTGCCCTTCCAAATGTGTCACTAACCCCAAACCACCATCATTACTTTATGCAAATCAATATGTGTATGTCTCCAAATCAATATGTAACTATGCAAAAGAAACAATTTCAAAACTAATACCAATAAAACTTTGACCCTTCATATCTTATGCATGTGGGATCCAAATGTGGCATTCTTTGATATATTGAAACATCCTTTCATTTACCGACAAGAAAATATGAAAAATTAGCCATTCCGATAATAGTAAATAGGCACAACTAGTAGCAAAAGGGGGCTTTTTAAGGGGGGGCTTCTTCAATGTTCCAACCCATAGTTTGTATTTGTTGTAAGGTTGTCCTATTAGAGTTTGTTGTAAAAGGCATCCCGAGTGGTGTGAAAAGAAGATTTGACTAAGAACTACAAATAGTACAAAACACTAGAAGAAAACTGTGTTAAAATCCCTGAAAACACGTCACTTTGTTTTTGTTAAGTTCCCGCTTCAAAACGTAGAAAAACGCTTTTTTTGCTTTTTTCAGCATTTTCACTGCGTTTCGAAACGGGATCTTAACATAAACAAGGTGACGTGTTTTCAGGGATTTTAACACAATTTTCTTCTAGTGAAAGAAACACAACACTAAACTCTGTCCATTAGACCCCAATTTGGGTACTCCAAGGAGTTTCGTCCTATGTTATTTTCAAACTCCAATTCCTCGTCCAACTCTTGGTCTTGCATGGCACACACTTTATGATTAACTCTATTGTATGCATAAAATGGTACTTCTTTAGTCTCGAAATGATTGTCACCACTTTGAATGTCATGTGTTTCTAAGGTTGTTTTGGGTAGGTCAAAAAAGTACTTCCTTGTGGATAATTATTTATTTAGGTTGCAATGAAAATATACAATGTTCTTCATTGATTCTAGTGATATAAAATTTGGAACCTTTCTAAACACCCAAAGGACTGTAACTATGTTTCCACAAAGAAACGCTTAAAAACTGCCATTTCTAGTACAAGTACCAACTTTTAGAAGAAAAAAAATATTTTTGGACACATGTAACCATATGATCTTGTAGAATGCTCACTTGAGAACATGTGGAAAAAAATTCAAAAATTTACACTGCATAGATTGCACAATATGAGCTTTCGAATTCACAAAAATTCTTTTGGGGCCCTGAAGAAATCTAGGCAGTTGCACTTCTTAAGGTCACATTTGTATGAAAAAATGTTCAAAATAGTGGAGCTAAGGTAAAACAACCCACTATGGTCAGAATTAGGAGTCTGCTCTCATGCCATTGCTGAAATTTTTCAAATTTTTGTCCACATGAAGACAAATGTGAGAAATAATGAGGACACTTGAAATTATATTTTTTAGACAAAGTTTGGATTTGTTATGAATTTTTGAAGTGATCAACCCAAAAGAATCTATAGGCTATCCCATAACCGACAAAAACTAAATCCAATATGCTCATCTTACCTATCCAATACAATCACAATATTTTCTAACATGGAAGGCCTCAAAATCAATTCTTACAATGAATTTTACACTAAAAAGTTGGAAGTACCTATTCAAGTCATCAATCACTCCATAATTATCATGAAAGACATTGATTATGGTCTGAAAACCCATTATAAAGTCATTAGGTGTTTGTTATGGGTCATTTGACCACAATGGGTTGTTTTACTTACTTTGGATTCATTCTTCAAGACAAATTGTCTACGTGCTTGGAAAAATTTCAGATCATTTGGAGTTGTACAACATATAGGAGAAAATAGTAAGTAGAAAGAAGTAGAGAATGATTCAAATACTAAATTGTTAACAATTTATTTATGGGATTAAAAAATTCCAATTCCAATGGTTGCAATGTTGTAATAAACAATTTACATCCTATGGTTTTATTTTTTTCAAAAAATATTGAAAATTGAGTAAAATTAAGGACTTCAAAGTTTATTTTAGAGTAGAAAATCCATAACTGCCTGCAAATTAAAACTTCTCATAATTTTTGACTCATTGGTCAAAATGGAATGATTCAAAAGCTTTCCACGTACATATAACTCTAGAAAACCAATTTCAAATTTTTGTTAATGAAAAAAGTGATTTTTTCTTATCTACCCAGATTGCCCATTTGCGAAAAAAAGTATTCCCTTTGTCCCACTAAAACCCTCCAAAATTCTTCTTTTGAGGGATTAATTGTATTTTTAGTCATAGTGCTAGCAATACATGTACTCAAGAATGAATAAGCCTTCTATTAAATCTATGCAAAATCTCTAGATTAGGTGTTGTCATTTAGATACCTAAAATCCATGTAGATTTAAAGGGTGGTGGCAACAATAGGATTCTAGATATGTGTTTGCCAACCTAAATATGTGCAATATATAAAAAAACCTAGCCCACTTTATGAACAAGTTTTTATAGTGCTAAAGTGGTCACTAAATGCATCGTCAACACTACAATCTGAGGAAGCAATTTGTACTGAAGGTGTCTTATATGGGCAAGACCAAGCTTGCTAGGCCAAATGAATGCTCTTAAATTATTTCACTTGCCCCTACGATGTTGTTCAATGTGGAAAACACTTATTCAATGGTCAAAATTAAGAAACGGAGCTTTTGAATGGGACAAAAATTCTACTTGATTTGGAGGTTTTTAGTAGGATAGAGGGAGTAATATATTAGGCCATAATTTTTTACTCATATTTTCAAATGTCATGAAATTTAATGCATACGAAAGATATTCCTTGTCCCACCTTCTATTAAAATTTCAACTTAAAATATGCAAATCTCTAGTCATAAGTACCTGCCCAAAATTTCTATGTTGCCATAAAATGCATACACTGGTTCTTTAGGGGTTACTAATTACGTTTTCTACAATAAGGTCAATGAAATTGGCTCAAAAAAATATCAACAAAATTGTGGACATTGATTTCGGGTGAAAGGGAGTACGATACAACAACGTGATTCATCCCTACAATCATCCGTACCTTCAAAGTGACGTATCTTTCTAATACTTGGTTCTCCAGATCCTTAATATTCCTCAGTCTTACGCCACTCTTGCCTTCATGAAAAGTCTAAATTAAGACCTGTAAAATTAATACAATATGTCCATTGACAAACCGAGGCAAGTTGCAGAACATGTCACGAACAAGCTGGGATCATAACTTTTTTTCTTACTGTGCATTTGTTCCAAAGCTGGTCAACAATCCCACACCAGACATTGAATTGAATTTCCACGTCAGATCCTCAGGGGTCCACGTCACCGCAGACCATTCACAAGATGACACGTGTCACTTCTAATTAGGGTACGAGGCAGGACCTGTATAGTACAATCATTAAGTTAGAGTAAACTGTTCACACTATGAAAGTCCGTCGACATTGAATCTCCATTCCAGAATTTCCAAATCATACTAATGGAACATAAACCTGCCTTTAAAGCATGAATCCATTTTTTTGAATTTTCTCCCCATTTTTGCTAATATCTTTGGACAAATATATCATTTTCATCCTTTTGATCAAATTGGTCATAAAAGAAATGTCATCTCTTAAAGATTCAAGAATTGCTTTGGATGAATGAGAAAATATATGGACAAAACATTGACTTACAATACAAACTTTGTTCATTAGTCATGACGTAATTGTCGAGACACTTAGGGGATAAATCTTGAGGGCATTCAGTCAAACATACAAAAAAACTCACAATAAATATATTAGTACCATTTGATGAATTTAAGATTAACACTTGAGATTACCATCATTGGTAGCATATTGAAAGTCATCTATCTATCCATCTATCCATCTATCTATTACAAATAAGAAAACTTGGATATGGACAAGGGACAAGTGACAAAGTCATTTAGAAACAAGCTAAAAGTCAACAAAATATAATGTGTGAACACAAAGTATGCTTTAGGGGAAAAATCATGGAGATGGCATTGTAAATTTCCAAAAGAGTGTCCTTGTTTCTCAATGTAATGTTCAATAGTCATGTAATAAAAATATTGAATTGAAAATCACATATAATTTAAAAGTTTCAATTGAGCTGAAAAATGAAGTTTGACCAAATGATAATGAAATTAGTCATTTGGGGATTAATATTCTTGTGATCAAGCTAAATTTAGCTTTAAAATTAGATGACATTTTGTAAGATATGAATAATATATGATCTTTTTTCTCAAAAAATTGTTGTAATATTTTATGTTACTAATCATTTAAAAAAAACTATTTATAAATAAAATGTTATCTATATAGATATTTAAAATATAATTGTAAGTTTTTCTAAGAATAAAGGTTAGAAAAAGAAGTAATACTATGTAAGTTATATTTTAAAATATTTTAATATATATAAAGACTAATTTATTTGGATTTATTTTTAAAATCAAAGAAGCCTTAGGAATTATTGGAATGCTTTAAGAAGCTGCATCCAAGGTTTAAGAGAGACATTAGAATGTTCAAGAAACCACACAAAGTATTGTAGAAGTCACTTGAGATACTAGGTAGATATATCTAACCTTATGAAAAGGTTTGACTTCTACACACTACCATATACATTCACACCAACTTGTATAGTATGGGTTAGATCTAAAATCCTAAATCATATATAGAGGTCCAAACTTGTATGGTTTGAGTTGGTCCTCTACAAAAAAAACTATATACAAAGGCCTTAATTTGTATGGTATGGGCTAGTCCTAGCATTCCAACTATCTTAAATGACCCTAAGCTCATAGCAAAAATTGAAAGCTTCTAAAATCAAAGTAAGATTTGAGACATCCTCAAAGTTGATGGAAGGTGCTTGTCTATGACATACGATCAATTGCCCACCTTTACTTGTAGAGCCACATGGATAGATATTACTTTGAAACCAATCGATGCAAATTCATGATAAAATTCCTTGGAGGAGGAGCCATTTACTATTGGTTGAAAAAATATAAGAAATGACTAGTTTTGCATTTTCAAAACATTTTCTTCATTCCTAAATGTGCTAAAAAATGGCTCTAATTTGGTTCCACTAGAATTAATGAAGATGAAATTTCCTAGAAAGTAGGAATATTTTCAGAAAAAAATGGAAAAAATCTCCATTCACACTTGACTTTTAAAATGATATACATCCGCTTTTTGATTGATTTGTCCATTTGGAGTTTATCTCATTAAATGAATCTTTTTCATTGGAATTGACTTCCAAAAAGAAGAAAAAAGAGGAATTTTATCTAGAATTAATCTCCAAGCACTCAACCATCCACTCATTGCATGATGAATGATGTGAAAAATATACTTCATCAATTGATATTCATTGAGGATGCTTCAAAGAAATTTATATTTTATATCAATAGAAAGAAGAAAAAATGACCTACATGAATCAATGATATAGATATTTTAGAGGGGTTTCAATCATTTATTATATATTTTCAAAATAATCTTACTATCCTTTAGTTTGAGCCCTCCATTATTTTTGTTAAAGCAAATTGTACCTAGAAGGTAAGGAAGAAAAGACATAATCATCCATATGCATACATTCATACAGAATAATATATTAATAGTAACTTTCATCCAAATATTGAAACATTTCATATTTTTTTTGTCATGGACTTGATAATTTTATTTCTTTTTTTACCTATTTTCTTTGTGAAGTAAAATAGTCAATACCTGAATGATGTGAGATTATGGCAAAAATTTGTCAAAATGTGCTTGGTTTTAGAACTTAAGGGTTAAAACAAGAAATTGCAATATTATTTAACCATTTGAAAGGTCATGATAATATTTTTTTAGCAATATTTCTTTCATATTCAATACAACATTTTTGTAAGGGAATATTTGGGGATATATATTCTCCCTTTCTCAATGGACAAAATCGTTGAATTGCTAAAAGCTCTTAAACAATATTGCTCTTCTTGGACAAAAGTACACCCTTTTGAATAAATAGTTTAAATTTATAACCATATTTTTCATGTTTCATCCATATCCATACGATGATGTAAACAACTTCAACATTTCAACAAAGAACACTTTTGTTGCACTGCTCAAAACAAATGCTAAACCCCTTTTGATCCCACTATCACTAATTTCACTAGATCTCACTGAAAGTGTCCCTTGTTGTGATCTCCCTCCAAATATTAGAGTTAATTGTACATCGAACCCCACTATGTAGAAGGGATGTTAGATGATGGTTTTACTAAGAGCATAGCTATTGTTGCACGGACAAATACTCACAGGGAAAAGGGGTTGGTGAGCTTTGAATATATGGCATGCACTGTGACTTTGGGATCCTCCATTGTGAGCCAGGCAATGAACCTCTAGCTCATTAAATAACCTGCAAGTGCATTGAAGGAGCCTTAATTTTAAAAAAATAATCCAATTAAGCCTACGTCTCTCAATCTTATTTGTTGAAGACCCCAAGGAGCACCACCACAGTCAACCCTGGGCTCTGGAAATTTTCCCTGTCCACTGGACGCTGAGGGAGAAATGGACAAAAGTAGCCTAGCGAGTGGGAATGGGGGATGCCCTGGCTCCTGGCCCCTGCCAAACCTGCCCCGGCTAGTGTGAGTGGGGGTGGACATGCTCTAAGAGACTAGTACAAAAGAAACACAACACCAAACTCCATCGGACCAAATTTGGGTCAGTTTCAAGGCGTGTCGTTCCGTGTTTTTTTCAAACTCCCGCTCCTGTTCCGTCATTGCAAACACTTTACGATGAACTCTATTCATGAATGAAGTGCGGACAGCACAGGGATTACTGTTCTCTACAAAACAACGCTGGTCACGATTCACGATGATTCACGAAGAGCTTCATCAGTTGACATGATGGCATTGAATACAACCACGGTTCCGAAATAAATATCCTTTACCGCCAGTTGGGAATTCGGAGCTTGAGTTGCGGCGCAGTTGCAGCGATGGCGAATCGCCGTCGGAACCGCAGCCAGACCCGAAACCACGGGGCTCACAACTGCGACCCGCGCGTAGCCAGCCCCGAAACCTCATCGACCAACGACGAAGGGCGCTCGCCGTCGGTCCCTGCGGATTCGGATTGGGTCAAACTCGGGGGTGCAAAGCCGCAAGATTGTGGAGTCGGTCAATTCAATGGGCTGCAACCTTTCGCAGCGGATTTTTGGGAAGGCGTTCGTGGTACGTGGCAGCGGCTAGTTTAGTTTTAAAAGATTCAAACTCTCTTGGGGAAGGGAGTGCGTGTGATCGATGAAGCAACCGTTTGAACTTCCGAGCAATTCGCAGCGCGGGATGCTGCTGTTCTTCTTTTCGAGCTGAAGGTAAAGAGCGAGATCTGCCAGCTTCGAATCCCATCCCCCGCCATTTCAATCTCCACTTGGTCAGGTGCGTTCTGCTCCTGGTTTCCGTTTTTGTGGGATCCAGGTGGTGCAGTTGTGTGCTGTGGGGCCAGCGGTAGATTAGTGTTCTGCGCTGCTTCTGTTATCTCGTGGTTGGGCTGTTTGGAACACGTCGAGTTTGGTGGCGTCACCGCTTTGGTGGTGCTCTGTTTTGGTTCCTTACCTCGGTTTGTTAAAATGTCGTGTCTCCAAGCTCCAGTGTTGTGACGCTCCAGTGCCCTCAGCTTTGTGACTGGATTAGATATGAGGATACAGTTGGGTGACGGAATCTGTGCCAATTTCGGTGAAATTCCCATTTTCAGGAGTGTGAGGTTGTTTTGAGCGTGTGAAACTATCAATGCTTTTTAACAGTTCAAATCTCGAAACATTGAGTGAGTGACGGGAGTTGAATTTCGCTTGTTTCCTGCTGCTGGGTTTGAGATTCGGCGAGACTGAGGCTTGCGATAAATGGATTTGAAGTCTTTGGAAGAAACGATAGAGTTTCTAAGCAGCCAATAGTGCTTGGATTGGAGCAGGTGTTGACCAATTCGGCGTGGATAAGACCCGCGATTGATTGAATTTTTCGGACTCTGGAGAAGGGTGAATGTAGGGAGGAGATTTTCATGTCAACAAGCGTATGCGTCGTCATGACGAGATTAGTGCAAATTCAATGGCGACGGATCACCCTCCTGCTGCTTGCTGTGGCATTCTCGCAGCCAGCCAGTGCGCAATACAACAACGTCAGTGGCTTTGCGTGCACAGGAGCGACCACCAGCTGCCAGACTTACGCTTTGTACAGAACACAAGGCAGTGAATCCACTCTAGCTTCTATCGCGAAGATGTTTAACACAAACAGCAGTGGAATCGCAAACGCCAGCGGCATCGACCCCGGTCAGAAGACGTCCTTCCCCGACCAAACCCTAATGTACATCCCGCTGGCATGTCACTGCGCCAATGGCACATACCAAGCGAGCACAAGTCACGTGGTGGTCCAGTTCGATACTATGTTCATTATCGCCAACAACACGTACGAGGGCTTGACGACGTACCAAGCGATCGAAGCGGCGAACCCAACCGTGGATCCCTTGAATATGACCATCACCCAGCTGCTCATCATCCCCTTGCGCTGCGCCTGCCCTTCGACTGTGCAGCGAGAAGGGGGGTCGCGACTGCTCCTCAGCTACGCCGTCTTCAACCTGGAGACCCTGAGCCTGATCAGCGGCCGGTTCAACGTCTCCGTCGCGGACATTGAAGCCGCCAACACCATCACGGATCCGTCGACGCTCCTAGCGTTTTCCACGCTGCTCATTCCACTCCCGGCGCTCGTCCCTTTGAATTCCATCACCTTGGCGACGCCTGCACCCCCGCCCAATGATCTTGCTCCAACTCCGGCTCCGGCGCCATCCACCATTGAAGCAGCTCGCGCCAAGGACCCCTCTAACACGCCCTTGTACATCGGCATCGCCGTGGG
The DNA here is from genome assembly GCA_947034895.1 of Rhytidiadelphus loreus. Lineage (NCBI taxonomy): Eukaryota > Viridiplantae > Streptophyta > Bryopsida > Hypnales > Hylocomiaceae > Rhytidiadelphus > Rhytidiadelphus loreus. Next base: position 34,728,196 of record OX344761.1, read on the forward strand.
CGCGGCGGGGTTGTCTTTGGCGGCGATTCTGGCCTGTTTGCTCTGTGCCACGATTGCGCGGTACAAGAAGATCAGTCGTGAGAAGGAGGGCGTCGATCAGAGCTCCAAACGAAGCTTGATGAAGTCGTCGATCTCGAACTCTAATGGCGACAGGAACATGGGCAGTAGCGGGACGTCCAGTTTTCTGGTGGGCATGACGGACGTCCTGGGCTCGGACAAGCCAGCGAGATTTTCATATGAGGAGCTGCTCATCGCCACCAACCATTTCAGCGACGAGAATCGCATCCAGGGCTCCGTCTTCCTGGGAAAACTGAACGGCTCGTTCGTGGCCATCAAGCAAATGAAGGGGAGCATGTCGGATGAGCTCAAGATCCTCTCCCAGGTTCACCACGGCAATGTGGTAAGCTTGCCACCCTTTTTCCGTGACCTAATTGAATTACGTTTCCTTAGTGAATAGGATCGATTCTTCCTTTCAATTTGTCCTTCCTTTGGAGAGAATAGACAATAGGATTTTTTTCAAAGATTTTTTCCTCGTTAGGCTGTGTCTGAATTGAGTTTCAGGTTTCACTTTTCTTTTTGAAATACTTGGTCAGACCTTCGAGTTTAGAAAGACAGCTCAGAATGTCACACTCTCAAAAACCCAAAACCCCGACACCCCTATTATTTTACGGCCTCGACACAGAATACAGTCAATCCTCTCTCTAACGACACTACTGGCTCCTCGAGGAACAAATGGGCTTCTAATCTTTCACACATTTCCCACTTTGACAGGTGGACGCTGTCCAGTCAGATGTGTGCACCACGTGACAGTCTGAGGATAATGATTCTGATATGTGCAATTGCCAAGAGTGTCATTAGAGAGAGATGAATGTACCCCAAATAATCAAATCATTCAATCAAAGTTGTGAGTCTAAAATCATATTTGTCACGAATGTGAAGGAAAAGTTTGTTGAAATTCATTGAATCTACGTGGAAAATGGATTGATTCTTCTTTGCGATTTGTTTGCTTTCTTTGAGCCCAACTGTGATGTGGTCGATCTGTATCTTCTCCTGCAGGTGAGGTTGGTTGGTGTGTGCGCCAGTCGGTCCGAGAGTCTCTACCTCGTCTACGAATACGCCGAGAACGGGTCCCTCAGTGATTGTCTTCACTACCAAATCGCGTACCCGGATTCCAGCTTCTCTCGAACGGTGGGTGTGTTATCATGGAAGCTCCGCGTGCAGATTGCCCTGGACGTCGCATCCGGACTCGAGTATTTGCACAACTACACTAAACCCAGTTTAGTGCACAAGGACGTGAAGACCAGCAACATTCTGCTCGACCGTCAGTTCCATGCCAAAGTGGCCAACTTCGGTATGGCCAAATCCGCGGAGGAAGACATGCCGGGTCTTATGATGACCGAGCACATCGTGGGGACGCAAGGCTACATGGCACCGGAGTATCTCGAGCACGGGCTGGTCACCACGCGCGCGGACGTGTTCTCCTTCGGCGTGGTGCTCCTGGAGATTCTGTCCGGCCGGGAAGCCATGTTCTCCAGCAACGATGGTGAAGTGATACATTTGTCAGCCACAATCTTCGACGTGCTGGATACGGAGGATCAGATGGCGAAGCTGGCCGCGTGGATGGACCCGCGCCTGCAAAACGCCTACCCCCGCGAGATCGCGTACAGCGCAGCGAGATTGGCCACGACGTGCGTGGATACGGACCCCAGCAAGCGCCCCGACATGAAAACGATTAGCTTCGCGTTGTTGAAGCTGTGTCAAGCTTCGCAGGAGTGGGAATCATCCAACCGCTACACGGGCGCTGGCATTGAAGCTCGGTGATCAGGCCTTGACTGTCCAGATTCGGCGTTCTCTAGCCCGTTCTCTAGCCTCGGGGCCAGTTTTTCCAATGATTCTGTATTTTAGGGTTGCACTTGTGAACATCACATCACGGAGGAATGCTTGTGCACCTCGGAGACTTGTGTTCGTCGGGGATCATGCGCCTTGGGCATTGTGCAGAGTAGATATATATCTTTTTTTGACACAAATGAACCGAAATATCATTGCAAGTAAAAAAGCATACACACCAGCCACAGGTGTAGATATTTGTTTAGACTATTAGAGTATTAGACGCCATTCTTTGAATTGACTGGAAGGCACCCTGTTGAGCACCTCAGAATAGGTTTATGTCTACAATATTTGCGGCAGTGATTACGGACTTAAGGACTGTTGCGCCATATTTTTTCCCCTTGCGTGGTCGTCAGTGGAAATTTCGGCACTCGAGGCCTTTTGCTGACGAGAATCAAGCTGCAGGGAAGAAAGACGGTGTGCTCCATCTCTAATTCTGCGTTCATTTAACTTAGTTATTATGTAGGTCTGGGTCGACCTACGAGGCCATCCGCTTCACCTCTGGTGACTGGTGTCAGTCGAGTATAAAGCTCTGCCAAAAGTATAGAAGACTGACCTCGTGAATTGTGACCCGTGATGAAGTGCCTTATGACTTTTTAATATGTAAAAAGTATTTTCGCGTTCTTCCACAGAATACGCGTGAGCACCGTTCTGTCTCTTGCGCCAGTGCACGACAATTGCAGTTAGTCTTTATGAATGCTTGAGCGCAACGAAACCCTCGTGAGTCAGTCATCGGCTGCATCATCAAGCCGCTGAACGAAAGATTCCACAAATTAACCAACAGATGCCCAGTATAGACAAGGGTAGAGTATCCTTTCTCCAGATTCCGGATTCAACCCCTAATATTGTCAAGGTAGACATATCCATTTCGAAGCACCTGCCGAAACCATTCCCTACAAAATCTTTAAAATAAGTAGACTCTCAATTCCAGATGTTCATCGCATATACATCAAAACTAGAACATGGCTTTAAGAATTCTAGTTAGACTTTGACATATCATGGTAGATTCATATGATATTCAAAAAGTGCACCACCATTGAAAGTGTTTTGGATTCTTCTTGGAAATGCCAATAAGATCCAAAAGCGTTTAGGGCAATTTAATAACGGAACTAGCAAGCTTCCGGTCAGACCCTCCTAACTTACTTGTGCCCGTCTGAAACTACAATAGGGAGAAACTTCCTCTCGGGCTCTCCATAAGTACAGATGCACGTTGATCCCACGGTGTAGGTGGTAGAATGGTTGTGCGGTACCCCTCGGGAGACGAGCCCCTGCTTGGGAGAGGTGGTACACTTTGTTTTAGAGAACCCACTGCGATGGTGCACGTGGTGCGCTCCAGGCTGTGCGAGAGAATCCTGGTCACCACGGAGCGCATGAGCCCTGTGCACTCACTGGTCCCCACAACATCCGTGTTTGTGGCAGAATCAATTTTCACCGAATCACAATTCACCATCGCAATACACTCTACAGTTCACCAATGAATGTCAACAGCTGAGCGCAGTCGTCGGCGAAACTAGCAAACACTGTAGTACAAAAGTACAACCTACCGCAACTTCTGATGAGAAATGTACTGTATATATGCAACCCTTGACATTGAAGAAGGAGCGTCTTTCGCATTCCAGCGCTAAAAACAGAATTAGGGTTAAAATACAATCTTCGAAATTTCTAAATTAGTAAGGGGGATCCGTTCCACGCAGTTTGAATACAACTTAAATTCCACACGCATGAGAAAGCAGATGCAATTTCTGGAGTTCATGTCGAAATTTCATCTGATGCGGAAAATGAGAGGAAAGCACTGCTTAGCGTTAGTGCAATTAACGTGGGCGCCCACCGAAAAAGGTTGGCGCAGAACACATCCCGAGGGTCCACGTTGGCTTGAAAACGTGGACATACTGGGATGGATTCCGGCACGCAAGTGTCGGCGTCTAAATGGGCTCCGCTTGCATCCACTATTCATTCTCCTCTCCTTTTTCAATTCAGTTTGCAATCAAAACCGTCGAAGCCCTGCGCTGTGAGAGCATACATATGACTTTTGTGCTTGCAAAGCTTGCAATTACGACGCTGACGATGCTGGCGCCGTCATTTACAAGAAGATTAAGAATTATTGCGTCTGCTGCTTTTGGTAGTTTTGAGGGACCCATCGTCGGTGTTGTGGATTTGAGAAGACATAGTTTTCGTTATTCTCGAGGAGGTGTAGTTTCCGTTTGGTGAGTTTTGGGGGTTTAGCGCGTTGAGGATAGCATTAGGATTTAGACGTTTGCGTGGCAGCGCGGTTCCAACCGCCCCAATTCCTCTTTGGCTGACTCTGGTTGACGAAGGTTCGTTTGTCTTGTCGCAATCGTCACCTGTTGCTGTCTCGTCGTCTTTCCTTTGCAAGCGCGACTGCCTGGGCTTCTTCTATTTCTTTCCCTGTTTGGTAACGTTCTTGCACTGCAATGTACTGAACACGCGTGCGTGGTCTCTCTGTCTACCTTGCTCACCGCGTGCTTCGACGTTGCTTGTGTAGGTGTTACTATTTATGTCGAATATTTTCGAAGAAGACGAGATAAGCCCCAAAGGAGCCTTCGACATGGGAGAAGCTATGGACCTGCAAGAAACTGTAGAAGAGGTGAAACGGGAAGGCGAGGTGGACATGAAAGAAGACAAGTTGTCGGTTGGGAAACTCAAATATGGGTACGCTATTTTTTATTCTTGTTTTGCGATCAACGTTTTCCCAGATTAGTTGTGGAAATTGTTAACAATAGCGAGTAATTTGGTGGCGGTGAACTTTTTTAAACGCGCTTGTGGTCATTAATCTCGCTTATGGACACAGGCTGGTCTACCTTTGTTCCAATATCGTTGTGAGGAGTAGTTCTGGGGTACTGGCAGATTGTTGATGGTTTGTCAAGGTTTGTGGATGTTTACCATCACCTGAGTCGGTTATTACATCGAGTGCATAGGGCTTGCGAGTGTTCTGTAAGTGTTCCGAAGAATCCATCAGAAAAAGATGTTGCGTAACGAAGATGTTTTGTTTCTCAAGTAATCAGGGATTTCTTTTGCAGCTGCAAGCATTATAGGAGAAGATGTCGAATTCGAACTCCATGCTGCAATGAGATTTTTGACTGTCGCCACTGTCATAATGAAGCAAAGGTTTCTTTAAGAAATTCTCCTTCCGATATTTTTCTTTTTGATTTGAAATTGTGGACACGATTAGTCTGTACCTGTTTTTGTGAATATTTTGCTCTAACCTATCTGATTCGTGAGAGTTTTTGTTATCCAAGTTGAGAAGGACGCATATGATTAGCAGTTGCAAATTCTTGTTCGGTGGATTGTTTAAGGCCAATAATCCTCAAACGGAAGTTCTCTGTTTTTCATTTTTTAACATAAAATAATATTTAAAAACTGCATCCTTGGTCTTTGTGCAGAACACCGACGAGGTTGATGATTCAAAGCGTCATGATGTTCCAAGACATCGTGTGGAGAAGGTAACTGTTCGGGAAGAAAGGCCCAAGAATCCTTAAATCTTTCAGTATTTGACCGTGTCACATTGGCTAGTATGAAAAGTCGTTATATTTAGTTTAGAGCAGGGTTCAAAAAGTTGCGATAAGAATGTCGTGGGTTTGACTGGTTGATGGCGAAGTACTGAGAGGCCTGTACGTCTTCTGTGCAGGTTATTTGTTCGCTTTGTGAACATGAGCAAGACGTGAAGCAGGTGTGCGAAAACTGCGGAGTTTGTATGGGTGATTATTACTGTGATAAGTGCAAATTCTTTGATGATGAGGTTAGTATGTTCTCTTACTCCTTTCTGTTGAGTTTGACCTCACGTGTAGTGGTGATATAGCTGCATAATATACAGATATTTGTCATTGTTGTGGTAACTGACTCGCTGCGACATGTACTACAATTTTTTGCGAACTCTGTACCATGCTCAGATCCCAGATGTCAATCTTCGTTGACGTTGATGCTGTGAAATAACTTGACTTATGCAGGCAGAGAAGGAGCAGTATCATTGTGATGCTTGTGGTATATGCAGAATTGGTGGCCGAGAAAACTTTTTTCACTGTGACCGATGTGGTTCGAATCTCCTCCCTACAACTCTTCTAGTGCTGCTGCTCTAGTCACTGTCGAGTACATAAGGAATTCGTGTGTATCTGTCTTTAGACCCTATTTTTATCTCTCGGGTGTTGCAAATATCCGAGAGTTGTTGATGTTATTGATGATCGTTTCTAATGTAATCAATTGTCTAATTTTGAATTTGATATTATTGCAGGCTCGTGTTATACTATCGCACTCCAGAATTCACATCCTTGTGTTGAGAACGCCATGCACCAGAATTGTCCCGTATGTGTTGAGGTACATAGATTTCTAATCCTAAATTCTTTTCTTGATGAAGTTGATTAGCATTGCCTAGGTTAATCATGTTTCAGGAGGTCGAAATTACAATATGGAAGTCTGTGGGAGGATTGGTTATATTAGATTTTCAATGCCTAGTCTTTCATGTAGTGATGCTTTCAATCCCCACCGTGCTTACCTCAATGTGGATCGCTCTGCAGTACCTGTTCGACTCAGTGACGGATATTTCTATATTGCCATGTGGTCACACAATGCACCGAGATTGCCTTCGCCAGATGACTCTACACTCTCGGTATGCTCTCAACTTCAGTAATCACATTTTGGTCAGCGTTCTGTTTTCTAGCAAGGAGTTTGTGGGAAAAGTATTAGAAGAAGTGAAGCCTCTAGTTATCTGTTGGTTTGAGTGCGTTTTGTGCCCTATATTTCCACTATTCTTTCACGAAGAGACCTAGAATCTGTTCAAGTATAGCTACTCTTGGAATGAGAGCTTTGCTTCTCCTTCAGTATCAATGTAGAATCTCGTAAGCATCGAAATGTATTATGTATTAGACATGTTCACTATATTTGAATCTCGGGGTGTTAGAAAGACGATGTTTATGTGCGTGTTATGTTCAATTCTGCAGGTTCTGTTGCCCTATATGCTCAAAGTCGATCCACGACATGTCAAGATTTTGGCAACTACTGGATAAAGAAGCGTATTTGACTCCAATGCCTGAAGAATACCGTCAGAAGAGGGTAAAATACTGGCAGCCTTCACTACCTTGACCTTGTTGATCATGCACTGTTTTTTTAAACACGTCATCCTCTGACTTTTCATTATTTTCTGCAGGTGTGGGTCCTGTGCAATGACTGCGGAACAACTAGTGATGTGCAGTATCATGTTATTGGACATAAATGCTCAGGATGTGGGTCGTATAATACACGGTCAACAAGTCCACCCGCAAGGATCTCATCCAAGTCCTAGCATTACATCTTGAGTTGGGTCTTTCCCAGATCAGAGGGATAGAGCCTTTGCACCTGAGATGTTAGCAGAGTTGACCGATGCAGTTCCTTAGCGGTGGATGTGTGACCCAATTTGTCAGCCTTTTGTGATTATTGAACAGCATTAGCAAACAAAGGTGACATTAAACATTGTTTCCTCTGATTCTGGACTTTCCCAATTGCAGTTTAGGAGTAGAAGCGGGATGTCTCGGGAGAGCACATTTATTGATTTGAGATATTTATTTCAATTCATAGACTCAGTTTAAATCAGCTTCTACACCAGGGCTGTAGTGTACAGTAAGACTAGATTTAGGAGAAGGATTCAGAATGGTGGATACATTTGACTGTTCAGATACCTGGCTCATGTACAGTAAAACCCTTCTTTAGCAATTCTGCTAGAAGATGAGTTGTGAATTGCTCTTTGCTTAATCTGTAGTTCTGTACCAAATTGTATTATGTAGAAAGAATCGTTTTCTTCATGATGACTGGTCGGCTTTGTTCAGGCGGGGTCTTAGTATGCAGTATTTTGATTGCAAAATATCCTACGTTTGCCAATCTCTTGACATCAGTGAGAGTCGTTGTCGACCATTATTGCACTCTATTTGTAGTGTCATATCTGTGAGTTTGACAAGTTCATCATAACTCTATCAAAGGAATAGGGTTTTTGTGGAATTTGTTGAATCAATTAGTGTGAAATTTGATTGGTGCAATTCTCTAAATTAACTTCCAATGGATTATAAGCTTTGTAGTGTCAAATTTTGCATGTGACTTCACAAAGCAAAATAATAAAAGCTCTACAAAGGGCTCTACAAAGGGCTCTACAAATGTCAATAGAGAGGAAATCACCACCCATACACTATGAAAGTGATATGAATAATTATGTACAACATTAGGAATAGGTTGAGGAATAAATCATTAGGTGATATTGGTGTTACAAAGTAACATTGGTGTTGTATAAGAGCTTGTGATTGAATTTTATTCAAAGTGAAGGGATGCATCCACTAGAAGGAAACTGTGTTTTTTGCATCGAGTATAGAAAGTTAGAAACGCAGGCAAATGTTTAGTTAGATGTTAGGCATGTCTACTGTGAATGTCTAGGAAAATCTGTTAAATTTGACGAGGGAAAAACACAAGGAAATCAACAATAACGTCCCTTATTTAAACTATAACGTCACATAAAACATGGTGAATTTTTTGAAAAAATTGAAGACAAGTGGCAACCATGTCACTGTGCCACATAGACATGAACCACTATGTGGATTTTTTCAGATGCAGCCCACTGATGATGTAGATACTGATGTGGCAAAATTTTAAAAATGACGTAGCAATTTTTATTTTCCAACGTGGCATGCCAGTCAGCAAGTTATGACGGGGTTTCGCAAATTACATAATGTTCAACAAGATGTTCTATCTAACAGATACTCATTTTCAAGAACATTAGTAGCAACATGGGAGTGATTTACAGTCACATTCATTTATCATTAGCCATGTTGTATTTTATGTCGAACAAATCATCTGCAACGTCCAAAAGAACATTGATGACACCATAGTGGATGTCTACTTTGGAATGACCATACAAAGTATACCATATATAATAGATCATACATAGTACACAATACACCACACATAGTACACAATATACCATATATAGTACACAATATGTTGTATTTTGTATTTATGTTGCATGGCTTGAGAAACCACTTATTGCGAGTATATTGACAAGAAAAGGCAAACTATTCATACAAATGGGATGGTAGGAGGGAAGACAAACCATATGGAATCAATTTATGTCTAAAACATTACTATTGCACAAGACATCAACTCATTTAGCCAATGACATTCCAACGTTTTTTGGAACATCTACCTCAATTCTGCCTTCCATGGTTGCAATCCCATCTTTGTGCTCTTGTTTTGAAAAACATGTGTGTTGCTAACATCCAAAAAAATAGGGGCTCCTACTAGTGATTCAAATTGGTAAAAAGAAGCACTTGTGAGAAAAAATATATATTATGCCATCACATATTTAAATCCTTGGCAAAAGAATTGAACATACAATAGTTTGAATATAGTAAAAATGATGATTTGTTCCATCAAAGGAGTCCACTCATTTTAGGTGGAATTGGTCATTAGCCTAGTCATTAGTGACCAATTTTAGCTAAGTATTTCACAATACAATTTGCAAAAGGTTTGTTGACATTGCTTAGGATATAGAAGTATAATTGCTATCAAGCTCATTGGACAATTGGAACAATTGCACTAAGAATTCCAATCTTATTTCTAGATTAGCTTGAATTATAACTCTATTCACTTGAGATTCATGCCCATGTCCAATGACAAAGATAGGTTGATGAACTATTCTTCTAAGGATTGAACTTGATTCTTTTGTCTTTCAACACTTATTTACAATAAATAATCATAGTTCAATATTTCTTCCATTTTACAACTTTATTATGAAAATTGTTCTAAATACTCTTCCAAACAATATCAATAACCATCAACTATGAGTTGTTTGCATGGATTCTACTAGCTAAAATTACTTCTATTTTTATATTAATAATATACCATTTGTTAGAAATATTAGTAAAATTTATTAATTAAATTTTATAATAATCAATAAATATGAAATAATTAAATTATGGAATTCATAATTAGTTCTTCATTAATATGTTTACATTTGGTATAACATAATCATTAGTTATTATATATTGTATTATAAAAAATATTATGCTCAAGCCATTTATCTTAACAAAAACAAACTTAACTACAAATATTAATAAAAAAATATTTATTATATAAATACTTATAAACTTTAATTGCATATAATGAATACAATAAAAATGACCATCTTTAAAGACTAATTTTCTTGATGTTTTCAAGTGTCTTTTTTGTCAAAGAAGATGATTGCTTTTAAGGTATGGTTTTATTAAAAAAATTATTGAGATGGTTGGATTACATTCATGTTTTGTAATTAATGCACTTAAATCATCAACACCATTATTGTTACTAAAATAAATTGCAAACACACACACACATTAGGGCTTCGCTTCTCTTTGCATTATCAATGATGGTTATTAAGCATTTGAACTTTGTTACTAATGATGAATTGAGTGATGAACTTAAACCCTTATAAGATGTTGCAGCAAGAATTGGCCTAATGATGTTGTATTTTGTGGATTTAGTACATGAAGATGGGTGTATTCAAGGAACAGAGTTTATACAAATATTTGGGGATGGGCTCCAAGAATATTCTAAAAAATTTGGGGAAATTTTTCGAGTTATAAGGCAAAACAACCCATTGTGGTCAAAATTAGGGGTCTGCCCTCATGCCATTTCTGAAATTTTCAAAAATTTTCCCACATGAAGACAAATGTGAGAAATAATGAGGACATTTGAAATTATATTTTTCAGACAAAGTATGGATTTGTTATGAATTTTTGAAGTGATCAGCCCAAAAGTGTTTGTAGGCTACCCCATAACCAACAAAAATTGAATCTTATATGCTCATCTTACCTACCCAATACAATCACAATATTTTCTAACATGGAAGGCCTCAAAATCAATTCTTACAATGAATTTTACATTGAAAAGTTGGAAGTACCTATTGAGGTCATCAATCACTCCATAATTATTGTGAAAGACATTGATTGGTTTGAAAAAACACCATAGAATCATTAGGTGTCCGTTATGGGTCATTTGACTGCAACGGATTGTTTTACCTTACTCAAGATTTTGTGCTTGTCCAAGTGACGCATTATATGTATTCTCACATATACAAGCTCACTTGTATTTTAGGATCTTGCATGATGTCTCAGACAACAACGTATCCCATGGGGAAAAAGTGACTGCCTCAATTAGTGCCCAGCAGCACGGAACCGTGACATTTTGCACGAGCTGTGCTACAACAATTTGAAAGATGGGGAATTGGTTGTGGGTAAATTGCCACAAACTTGCATAGGATCCAATTGAGCTTCTAGAGTTGCTCAGTTGGATTCATGAAGGATCTGGCAATAATGGAAAAAGTGACAGAGAACATTCTTCTCGTTGTTCAAATTGTAGGCGACTAAGAAACGTGCCATCCCCGCCTTTGTTGGCATCCTAACTTGCAGGTAAACTATTCTCGAAGAATATTGTTTCATTGCAGCAAGGAATTAGCAATATATAGAACATCAATAGAACTCAAAATATATTCATTGCACCCAAATGATCGATTTCAGCATGTTCCTTCAGTGGTTCTACCTATTGCATCCATTTTCAAGCGTGTTTCCTGCGCGCGGTTTAACTTCAGATTGCTACAAATCTTCTAAATGCAGGAAATAATCTCTGTTGCGATTGGAAGATACGTTTTCACGATTGATATCAACAAGAGAGTGCAATTGAGTGGCGCAGGAGGATTCAAATGTAGCTAGAGCATCCTGCTGTATGTCGATTGAGAAGCGCTCTGAAAGGAGTCTTCGTGGTTGCACATCATGATGATCGATGTGGCCACTGATTTAGATGTTACCCTCTCGGGTCCATTCCGTTTGGCATCAGCCTCCACAAATGGCACGGTAAGTAAATGACCAAACCCCCTCATTGCCCTGCGGTTAACTCCCAGAGAAAACATTGGAATTTTTTAATTTGCAACACATGATAAAATTTGGAAATTTTGAATTCATATTTGCAATTCGAGGACCCAAATGAGGGAGGAGAGGTGAAGAAATACACAAAATACACGGCACAAAGTGGAGGGCATTTTTTGCATTTATCCTTGCCTGGGGCAATGAGGAGGTCAATCCTCCATGGCCGTAAGTAAATAATTCTTGTCATTTGATTTTAAGGTTCCTTGATTGTCCTCCGGACTGCCTGCTGTACATGAAAACCTTCCGAGTCACCAAGCTCTTATTTTCATTGGTCTGTTCCAAGTTCGCATTTGGGGAGAACAGAAGCAATGCGACCTCTCTATGTTCCAACCATATGACGGATATGCTGTGGATGCCGTGTCCTATGTATCAGATCGTCAACGACCGGCAGACGCGGCAATTCCCTACTCTAATTCAATGCAATATACAAGCAATGCATTTTGATGTGAAGTTGCAGAAAGCGTAATGAAAACCATTAGCTGCTCAAGACATTTTTTTAATTAGATACTATTTTTCTTGTTGCTCAAGGCTCTTGTTGTCTGTTTCAGGAGTTGTTTAGAATTTAGAGGGTTTTTTAGTTACTGATGCTCTACCATTTACTGCTGCACGGACCTGTGAATCAAAGTTGAAAACAGAGGGCACTTGATGAACTTACCTCCAAATCTGGTCAAGCACACGGAAATCCACTCAGACACTCAGTGGAGTTCCAAACCGTGTGCTTTTTACAACCAGGCTATCGATGCGCCACGAGCGGGTCTCATTTTGGTGGTGAATGTTGAGAAATATATGTAATCCATCTAGATTTTACCTCTGCTTGGCTACCGATGCTTCAGTCGTAGTCTGTAGCGCCATGTTTCGCCGGTTGGCTACATATGCATGTAGTCAATACTTGACTAGCAACCGGTGCAGAGCAATTAGATGTGACGTGTGCAACGTTTTCTCTTCTTTCTGCTCCAGTTTGCTACAATACAGACTTCGTATACTTAGGGTCCATCACCCATCTTCACTCACGAATTTCTTGCAAGAGCACAGATCCCTTGAATCCATTTTTGATTGCGGAACTGTGTGGCACACTAGCAAGTGCTTGTTGTTGTGAAAAAAAACACCCTCAAAAAGACATGTTCTAAAGTTACCAAATGGTGATTGTAGAACATTGTCCCTATGAATACAGTGGAATGACTCTCGTATGCCGTTCTCAAAACATCCTAAAGTCATGAGCATCTCAAAACACCACATCTTGTACTTCTATAATCTCATACAATCAAATTTCAAATTTTGTATATAATGGACTTTATATATATATGTCAATGCGATAGCGATCTCAAGAGAAATTTAAGCCAAATTTTTTCATAATTTTAAAACAATTGGATAATATTTCATGAATTTTCAAAGTTGAAAGCATAGAGAACCTACATATGCCACTATTCTCCCTCTAAACAAACACCTTTGAAGTACAAAATGTTTCAACTATCATTGGTTGCTCTTGAAAGTTTGTGGTGGTCTTGGGTGGTTGGCAATGGCCATTCAAGGCCCAAATGTAGATTATAGGATAGACAAATTTTGCTCCCAAAATTATGATGCTATAATCATATGGCTTCAAATCAAGTTCTATGGTTTCATGTTGTGCACCTCAAATGACCGCACACTATCACTCAAGAATTGACAAATAAAAATCACCTTCAAGGCTTCAACCTAGAAGGCATCATTGGAATTTGAATTATTTTGAAGTCTACATTTGGATGATGAATATAATACTTCAAGGTAGGTGATGATTTTTCTTGAAATGGGTTTGAAAAATTTGGGCATCTAAAATGAAGTATCAAATTTAGGTTCTTTTTCCTTGTTTTTATTTATGAGATTAGGGAAACAAATAAACTTCCACGTAATCTAATAAGTTAGGCTTTTGTGCTATGTTTTGTGCCCTAATTTGGGCCGGTCGATCCCAATAACATTTTGCTTTGTACTTCTTCCTACCTTGAGGGTGTATTCAAATCTAAAGTCATTTATATCTTCCTTGCAAAGCTTGCAAAGGAAATTTGAGTTATAGGGCTTTCAAGCCCAACAAAGTCACATTATTAAAAGCCTAGCAATTTTGAAGAAATCAACTTGCTCCACTATTTAGGCTTTGCTCTCACACATACATTACCTACAAATCCCAAATTGTTTAAATCTTACCATAATACTAGTCAAGAACAAGATCCTTCTCTAAAAAAATGAATTTAATTTGATTAATAAACCTTTTTTTTAAAAGAAAATTCTGATTTTTGGTAGTTTTGTGAGTACTTGCTAATTCTTGACACATAGATCTCTAGGTGTTAACTTCTCATTCATCCAAAATAATGCTTGAGTTTTTTCTTCAAACAAGCTTATTTTATGAACAGTTTGCGGGAGTAATAAAATTTCTGCAAGGATGTATTAACCAAGGATATCCGAAAGTGCCAAAAAAACAAAACGATTTGGGCATTGAAGGGCTAATAAGTGAATCCTAAACTTGATATTTTTCTCTTCACTTCTCTACACTTGGCTATTTACAGTCTCGTGTAAAGTAGTCTAACTCCTCAGAAGTCAGAAGGCCAGTTCTGTAGTGAAACCGTTCCCTTGCACACAAGTAAGCTTATCCTTCTCAACAACACGAATTCTACTCCTGATCCCCGAACTACAGTAGTAAGCTTAAGCTTATACACAGATTCTTCTCATTGTAATTCGTAGAATGTTCTGCCTATCACTCTACACTCACGGGACACCCGAGGTTGGTCAAGTGGCAACTTCTCACACCCGTGCCTATCAACCCGCACCAGCCGCACCAATGTCCTCAAATCAGGCAGTACCTCCAGCTTAGCACAGTCTCTCAGGTTCAAAAACTCCAAACCCACGAGATTCTCAAGCCCTGGTAACGCCGCAATCGGCAATTTAACCAACGTCAAGTCCACTAGTTTCGTCAAAAATTGAAGCCCCAGTAGACTGAGACTCCAGCTCCCCCACAAGCTTGCACGACCCGAGTCCCATACAGAGTGTGCAATGGCGACTTCTCTCAACAGACAGTGATTGCTAAGGTCAAGTTTCACAGGAAGGGCTTTGTTCCACCCATGGAGTTTGCAAACCTGCAAACCACTGCCAGAGTTCCCTGGGAGACGAAGACTCTGGAGAGAGAAGATTTCTCCCGTCACGAGCTCCTGCAACTTGGAGCGCTTGGAAAATTCCAGCCCGTCTCGCAACCCACTGCAGTTCAGCTCCACAAACCTGAGTTGCTCGAGTTTGTCACATCCTTTCAAGGTTCGTAATTCGTAGCTCACCAGTTTGAGGCTGCGGAGGCATTTGAGTGGGGATATGTCCAGTACTCGGGACTCAAAGCCTTCCAAGCAAAGCAGCTGCACATTCTCCCACTGCTGGATCTTCTTTCGACTCGGGAACAGGACTGGAGGAGAGGCTAAGACGATCGATTGGAGGACCTGGAGATCAGGTTGAGGACCGGGTCCTGGCAGTTGAGGCTCGATGCGGACGGAGACCCTGACCAAGTCTGGCCAGTTTCGACCCGGTGGAGAGCCCTCGAGGTTTTGGGGGAGGCCACACAGGTTGTTGGTATGGTACACTGCCCATCTCTTGTCTGCTTCCTCTTGTTGCAGCTCATAGGCTGCAAAATCTTTGTACAAGTCGTGGAATAGGATTTGAGACTGCACGTTGGTCTCCCAATCCTCAATCAGAGAACTCCTCCTCAGCTTTCTCAGCTGCAAATCGAACATAGCAAAGCAGATCAGAACGGATCAGGACATGGACAAGAAACTCGCTTCTACCATGCAAATGATGGTAGTGGTATTACTGAGCTTTTCTAGGGTATGATAGTTTGTAGGTTAAGATAGAGGACTCTGAAACCGTTAGGGAACCTGATTACGTCTCCTATATTAATCCTTGTTACCACCAACTCTGTCACCTGTTCATACAGTTGGTTGGATTCTTTAGGAAGTTTAGTAAGCATTACTTGGCTAGATGTCAATGACCTTTGAATAGAAATGGGTCACCTACTGCACTAAAATTGGTTTACAACCTCTTGCATTTGAAATTGCATAAGAAATTCATACATTGCGGTACATAATCGATCTCAACAGACTTTTCTCTTGTACCCAGAGTGATCCCTCCGAAGCTCAATATACTGATCTTCTAAGACTCACACTCCTAAGTATGTTAAAATGCTAAAATTGACGCAAATAGTATCCTCACTTTAATTAGTAAGAGTGAGCAAGGTAAAAACTGTCGCCATACTGAAAGAAATAGCATTTGATTGATATTAACATCTTGGTGTAATAATACTCACATTGTGGAGGATTTCTTCTCGGCCACAGTCGTGCATTCCCTCTAACCAAGCGCAAAGGTCATCCAGCTTCCTTAGTTTTTCACGAGGTGCAAACAACGCTATATCAAGAAACATCAGTTTGCATCGTTGAGAGTAGAGCGCGTCATACTCCGTTCTGAGGATCTCAAAAACTGGATGTTTGTGGAAATGCTGCAGCTTTCCCCACATCCTGCACTTCTCAATGAAGTTCACGGGGTTTGAAGATTTGGTTTCCTTAATGGAGGAGCCCAGAATCTGCAACAACATGGGGTTGTAGTGCCCCTGAGCTACTGAACTCTGAATACGACAGTCTTTCACATCATTAGAGAATAAACATTCCTCAATGCAACCTTTTAGTATGCTCAGTGTCTGCTGGTCTGTGGAGAAGGAGCGTGGAATTTTCAGACGAAGTGTTGGAACTGCACTTCGTACAAAGAGTTCCAACGCTTCGTTCTCTGTCAAAGACGGAATAGACCAACACAAATCTTTGTCCTTCACAATGCTTTGCACATTGCTGAAACATCGTGACGTCACCACAAACTTGCTCTGCTGGTTATGATTGCTCTTAAAAATAGACTGCAGCCACTGCAAGTCACCCTCTTGTACATTGTCAAGAGCCAGGAAAACAGCTTCACGAGGTAAATTCAGAGAAATCGACATTAGGGCCTGTGAAAAATAGGACAGAGGGAGAGCTGTTAATGACCTTCCAAACCACTACAAAGCAATAGGATTCTTTCTGGACCAAATCCAGACAAATACCACCCTATTAGTGAATACATAGGCAGTTCTTCGCATATGATTTTGTTATAATACGGAGCAAGACTTTAATTCTTACCTCTTCACAGGTTTTATACCTACTCTTGTTTGCATCAGTAAGCTCATCCAAGATCAAATTCTGCAAGTCCAGACTTCCGAGTGATTTTGAGCACTCTACATGGCACACCCGTCCAGCATACTGCTCACGAAAATGGCTGCACAACGCCTGACAAAGAAGCGTCTTGCCCATGCCACCTAGTCCATACAAGCCAAGTACTGCAGGCCGACCACTATTCACTCTGCTCTGCCTCTCAAGCTCCTCTACTATTATCTGGATATTCATCAAGGACAGCAGGTGTCAGTTCAAACTTCTTTGAGCATCTATCAACAAATAGTAAATTAGATTGTTTCAGGAACTTTTAGGCAGCTCATGAATAGAATATTCAAGCGATTCATGGGGAGGTCTCCCTATAGTCATAGAGATTATTTGATAGCCTCCACATATGTCATAAGGAAGATTCTCCGTATAAATCATAGAGAGGACTTTGTATGATCACTGTGACCATAAGGAGACCCCATATGGATCACAAGGAAGAGTCTTTTTCTGATGCTGTCTAAATGTCCCTAAAATAAACTAATTTTATTGCAAACTCTCTTGGACTTGAAAACATTACAACTTCAGTCTGGTATTAAATAAAAAGTCAACTATTGCTTAATAAAAAAATCATAAATAAACAGATGGTCCTCGTGCCAGGCACTCACTTGAATCAGACGAGATCTGCCCACCATAGGTGGCCTGTAATACTTGAGATACGGCCGAGACAATCTGTAAAGAATCTTCACAATTTCTTTTCTGTAACTGACCTCAGATTCTCCGTATTCGGAAAAGTGCACACCATTTCTCTCGTAGAGAATTCGGAGAGCATCCTCACACTTCCCAGGGTTCACTCTGGCATCAATAGCTGCCAATCTCTGCCACTCCGCCTTCCACCTTGAAAGATTTTGGACATTTTTCAAGTCATCAACATTCAGCTTGTAAAACAAAGGTAGGATGTCGAGGTTGGGGTTGCAGGTTCTCTTGGCGTCCACAAAGGCCACAAGCTCCAGCATGGGCCATTTGGACATGAGGTACTTCTCCGAGAGGACCACCACTGCTACCACACACTGCCTGGCTGCCTTCACTATGAGCTCGGGAAAGGCCTTGCCTCGGGGCAAACTGTCGGAGCTCTTGTCGAAGAAGAGCGTGTGACCACGGCTCCAAAGGTCCCAGTAGAGCTGCTCCACAAAGGCCTTCTGGAAGCCACTGTAGCTAAGGAATATAGTTCGATTTGGAAGCAGCAACGGTTTATTCTCCCTGCAATCAATCAAAACGCGTCATGTTTTCCATTGCACAGAATTGTAATTAATTCCTTAGTGCCTAAACTAGAAATCGAAAGTCCAGTTTGGAAGCTAATAATCCATTATTGGAGCTTCCAAAATAGCGAAGAGATTCACGCAAGGAATCCAAGACTCTGGATGATGTGGTAAGGACTTGTAGCATGTTTTGATCCATTTAAAACAATGCCCATTCTTTGAAGAGGTATCATAATACATTCATCCTTATCATTTAGGTAAATGTGCAATTAGTTGGTTCCCTTGTAGACCCTACAATATGAAAAAGGTTATGATTCCAGAAGTGTGTTGGTTTGAAGACACATCCTAGATAATCAATGGTTGATTGCAAAGTTAGTTGATCTAAGAGGAGGAAGTTGAGGTAGGAGGGGAAGAAGGAAACTAATTTAGCAACTAAAAGGTTCATTTGACATTTGTACACCTGAAAAGCCTGTGTGCGATGAAAATCCCAAAAGAATGTAGAGAATGTCGCGAAATACCTCCCATCAAGTTGTTGAATACTTTCCACCTCACAGCTAGGCATCTCCACATCTCGCATGTTCGCATCCAATTCGGAAAGATTAATTGGTCTCATGGACATAATCGTAATATTGGCAGTTTTCGAATGAGCTGTGCAAGTGCTACGGATTCTACAATAAAATCGCCTGCTTCCAAGACTGCAGCCAACAGCCTTAGACACATGCTACCGTGAAACTGCCGAACTAATGACAATGTCCATGATTCTTCTAATTGAACCTTCAAGCATGTGAAGATGGTATCTCACGCCTCCCGACATGCTACTCTCTCAGCTAGTAATCCACCATCAAAGCTGCTTCGGAGGAGGTCTTTAGTAGCTGATAGGAACACTAATGGTCGGAGGTCATCTCCGATAGAGCTGAAATATCTTATCACTCGCACCAACTCTCTGCCACAATTATTAAAAAAAAATCAGCTTCGCCAAACGTATGAAAGACCACTCACAACAATCAGGCTCTTCTAAACAATATAGCAATACTGTGAAGCATGAGGATATTGATCTGCCACAAACCTGTTGTAAGAGTGGTGAACGTTGTTGACAGAGACTTGATGTCGCAACATCAACAACGATGCTTCAATGAGCCTTTCTCTCAACACATACAAACAGTCAACTGTCCACTCTTCAAGCATTCTGAAACAAGTCTTGTCTGCAGAAGCTGCAAATCAATGAGAGAACTGATTGTACCCAAAAGCTACTAAAAAGATTGCCAACGACGGACAAGAAATGCTAAGACTGAGCACACTATATACACGTAAAACTGGGGCTCGAAACAAGTGCAAGACGTTGAAAAACGCGTAGTAGAAATATGATTGAAAGGGAGAAATGGAGTAATAAAATTTAAAAAATGTCGGTAGGATTTGATGAACACGTACTACAGAGGAATAGGGGAGCGATCGAGGAAGCAACGAATCTGTGCAAAGAAAATCTTTATTCCTCAGATAACCGCCACCTGTCTCAGCGTGACCTCCACCTGGCAACCACAATACCTCAAAAGTCATCTCAGTTCATATAATATATAATAGGTTCATATGCCAACTGTTACGGTCCACCTGGCAATACCTGCGTATGTTCGGTCCACCTGGCACTTGCTGAAAGCCTCAGGCAGCGGACATCTGCTGAGATTGTCGGCAAGAGGCTAATATTAGCCTCGCTGTTCCCAGCCGTGTTGCACTAATAATTCAAAAATCATTTGACAGTATGGACAGATGTATGTCTCCTGTTCGTAACCCATTACGCTTAAGGACGCTGAGGTCAAGGTTAACTTAATAAACAACTTGGAGGTTGTTTTATGCAGAATAATAGGCCCACAGAACTGTAACCTACACTGCAGCAGAATTACTGTTGCATCTTCTGATGTAGAGACAAACATTCACGACTAGACATCTGTCCTCCCACTGATAAGAACAGCATCAACAGTATCACATCCAGTACAAAAATTTATGTTGTGATTGCAGACATGCGTACAAACCCACTCATGATATGATTTGCAAGAAACATATGGATGACAAGCACTGCCATCTCCACTTTCCAAAGCCTCTCTACCAAGCGAGGTTGTCCAACTGGAAACTCCATGCTTTAATCGATTAACCTCAGCGACTGAACCACCTAATTTGCCAGTGACACTAATATACAACCTCCTTCACTTTTGCATGATAGGAGTCATTCGAGAAGAATACCGAATCTAGGGCTACTGGGGGTAACTAAGGCCACAGACAGTCCGCACCGTTAACTTTGATAGACCTATTCAGATTATGATGCATCCTTTGCCCTTCCATCCAACTCGCCTTCATGCACCTTCGACTACTGGTACTCATTCAACTCTTCCACCTTCAGTGTACCAAATATTAGTCTCTGATTCGAAAACATCAAACCAATAGATTTCAAATCTACACTGGTGAATTTAACAGAATACCGCATCAATCATATTACTCGAAATGGTCCAATTATAAGAAGTAGCCACAGCACCGGTTGAGCACCGGTGATATTAATACAATAAGCAGAAAATACCCGCATAAAATAATCTGAATGGCAGTCCACTGAAGCATTGTACACTCGAGTTTAGCACTGAGATGAATTAATCGCAAATACTTTTCTGTCTATAATTTCTCCTTTGCCTAAGTTTTAATGTTGCACTAACTCTCTATCAATCATCTCTCCTAGTAGAGATGTCATTCAATGCTAAGGGAACAAACGATCAAAATGAAACCATGGATTGAGTACTGAGGCACACCAAAGCATAACCCAATGGCAAAAAATTATATAGATCAATAAAATAGACTAACGTGAAACTACGGAGGGAGACTCATCTGAGCCAAAAACTATCATTCAGGTAGTTCAGAAATCCCTCTTCCGAAACAAGTTCCCGCAGTCTCCCCAGCGCTCTCTTCTCGGTGGTCAATACTGCTGTAGAAGAAACACCCAGCACTGATGCTACCTCAGACCTTGACAAGGGAGGTTGACCCCCAAGTCCATAACGTAGGTGCATGATATGTTGCTGATGTGGCGTCAGTGAAGCAAGTGCTCGAATGACTTCGGTTTTTTGTTCTTCATCACGGGCACAAAGCCAAGGGTGAGATGCAGGTGAACTGTCTTTCAGCTGCACGAAAGATGAATTTCGGCCATCAATACGACTCTCGCATGACCTGGCCTCTGCAAAGCATAAGTCTTCATCAGTACAGATATCCATTTAAGAAAAAATTCCATGAGATTACGCCCCAAGAATATATTGCCTTGATTTAAAGCAAATTCCCATTCACCACATTGAAATTCAGCTGACATGTACGAATACATTAACACGGTATTCACCCCTACAGGATCAAGTAGCCCAAATTGGGCCTTATAGTTTTTTTAGCACTGTCGAATAGATCGTAAGGGGACTTTTCTTTGATCGAAATTTATTTATTTAGAACAACACACGCGATGCCACTCACTGATTCTGGTGATATAAAGCTGAGTACCATCTATGAAGTATACTTTTCAGTCATTTTTAAACCACAAAATTTTTGGTCCTTTAGGGGTTTATATTTCATTTGCCAAGGTCCAGAGTATACCATTCATCAGCACCGAGAGTTTTTTTTGGAAGAACAAAGAGTTGCTGAAGAGATTGGCTGACACAAACCTGAAGCATGCAGTGACTTCACTGGTGACATAATCTGGAACACTTCACGAATCTTTTTGGCACTCATTTTAGAGACTTCCACAAGCTCATCGGATGTGGGTTGTCTGCCATGTTGAACGACGAAGTCATCTTTATGTCGCAGCAGTGATGATACATTCGCATAGACCGTCTGCCCTATCCTTAACGCACGGCCAAACTTCTCGGCTGCTATCCGCATCTGGTTTTGTATCCCAAAGAAGGCATAAGAGGAGAACTTTGTGCTTCGTGTGCTGTCAAATTTCTCGGCGCTCTTCAGAAGCCCCAGAAAACCTTGCTGACAAAGATCATCATGCGAGAGACCTCGCCCATGGAACTGTTGAGCCACAGAATGGACTAGCATAATGTTTGATTCAACCATCTTCCTTTTCGCTGCCCGTCCCCTCCCCTGCCTACAGAAAAAAAGCACCATCTTAGCAATATGCCATTTATCTCCTATTCGATAACGAACAACACCGCCAAATAATAGAGATATAGAATTATGACCCAACGCTGAGGGTTATTGTGACTTTCCAGTAGCAGGAAACCATTGACAAAACCTGGCGTTAGATAAAACAGTCTGAGACCTGATCCCGCATCCTATATTAATCCCTGTTACCAACAGCAACTCATCTATTCATACTCTTAGTTAGTCAAATCTCTATGACCATTGATCCTTCAGTGGAAATGGAGTTGTCCACTGTCATTTATAGCACTCTAAAAACTACCACTCAGAAATTGCATAAGAAATTCATAAAAAAATGATCTCAACAAATTTGGCAAGTTCAACCCAAACTGATCTCTCCATAGCTCTATAGTGATCTCCTAATGAAAGCACACTCCTACATACATTAAAATGCTTAAAGCGACGCCCATAGTTCCCTCTACGTTACCCTTAAACCCTTAAAAGGTCACATGTGTTCGAAAGACACTGAAAACTCAGACGAGTGGCTTAATTTGACATTTAAGGGTTAAATTGACGACTTCAACTAAAAATTGTCTAGTTGAGAATAGATTGTAGCCACACCAACAAGGAAAGCAAGAAGTCAGAGCAAAGTGCCAAATTGATGACTAGAACTACTGAGTCCAAACAGCACCTTGCATAAAGGAGGAAAACCGATATGCCCACGTAATCAGCCCACTCCTGATGAGTTGGTGTCCGGCCAAGTTGCTTTTCCAGTTCCACCTTTTTAGTCTCCAATGTAAGTAAATCCTGTAAGAACAAGTTGACATTCGCAGTTCACGTTTTCAGATCTGCGCAAATTGAAAAAAAAGGAAAAAATAAAAAGGAAAAAGAAAGCTAATTACAATTTTCAAACTTATTTACAATTTCACATGTCAGTGACAAATGATGGGTTCCAATTAAAGGGTAGAGAATACTAAACCATTATGCACTTGATCCGTCTTGTATACTAACCCCTGTTACCAACAACAATTCATCTATTCATACATACACTTGGTTAGCCAATAGTGTATCTATTCATACATACACTTCCCTTAGTATGTTGGGTGTGAGCATGGTTACATGTCTGACAGACAATCTCTGCATGGAACCCTAATTGTCGTCTACAACCTCCCCCTTTGGACAATTGCACAGGAAATTCACGCGTAATAGAAAATGCTGTTAACAGATTCGACTCTTTTACCGAAAATCACAATCCTACATATGTCAAGGTGACGCAAAGAGTATATGCTCTGCCTTACCTGTACATGTAAAGAGTACTCCGCTTCCTCATCAGCTGTCAACGGCGGTCGACCCCCCGGGACTGTCGACCAAGAATCGGATGGTTCCGACACATTCTTCCGAGCACGACATTCAGGACTGGAAATCCCTGGGTTGAGTAGCGCGGAGGACCTCTTCACCGATTGCACAGTCTGGTCTGACGCAATTTGGAAGCCCATGGCTGGCCGAAAGAGAGACACTTTAAATGAAGCATCAAACCTCCTCCTCCTCCCAGCAGAATTCGAATTCAAATTCACTGCGACGGACCTGCACAATCCAGGAAAGATTCCATTCGAATGGCAGACATGAACCGGCATTGTAGTCCTCAGCGGCATGTCTCCCAATGCCGTGAATCCCAAGAATTCTAGCTCCTTGCATGACTTGGGTTCCAAGAAGCTCTGCTAAGCTTGCATGGGCCTACTCTGAGGCCAAAATCTGCCATTCCACACTCTGATTGCAGAAACAAAAACAAAGCAATCGCCTAAACTCTAGATTGCAGCAGATTCTATATGGCGACAACAACCCACAAAAACAATTCAGAAGAAATGCGCCAGCGGAGACCACGAGGCCCGAAATTAGGGCGACCAAAAAGCGTGGACACCCCAGGGAACTGAAAGCCTCGGCTCTAATGAGCCTAAACCCTTTTAGGATCTTCGATACAGCTCGTTAGGCCTCTAACTTAGAATAATTTGGCCTTTGCTTTTGCGGAAGTTTCCGCGTACACAACATTGTTCCTGAGTTTTTCCTGCGATGAGATTTGTACAACGGAACATGGCAGCAATTGAGTAGCAATTGAGTGATTTTTTTAAGTGATTCTGAGTTCTTGGAAAAAATTTGGTGTACTCTGTGAAAGTGTCATGTTTGGCCGTATTTCAACTTTCAGTAGGCTTACAAGTAGGCTTACAAGTTGCATTTTTTAATTTTTAATTTTTTTTCTTTTCCTATTGTCTCAGCATAGTTGAATTTGACATGAGCTTATTCATGAACTATTGGCCATAATTCTTGAAGACTGGAAATACATGGCCCCTCAAGAAAACATACACAAGCTAGGCCCTAGCCAGAGTACATAAAATGCTCACTTCTGGTAGGCACAATTTTTGTATCTTTGATCAATTTATTTTTTTCTTTGCATAGTAATTTAGTTCCCATCTTTGCAAATATAGTTGCAAAATCAAGATTTTGTAAAGTATATAGTCCAACAACCTTAAAATCGGCCTATATTTCCAACGATAGGCCATTTTGGCTTAGACAATCCTTTAGGTGGGTGTTGCCTTTAGGTGGGTGTTAAATCTTTTGCGCACTACTTCGTAAGCTAACTGTGCTTGACACAAAAAAAATCTACCTTCTATAGCATGCACGTTTGTAGCAACTTCTAAACCACCACTTTGGCACTTTCCTTACATTATCTTTTCTTAGTGAAGACTAGGAGCAATGAACAAGTAGCACAGACTAACTTAAGGTAAACCAACCCATGATAGGCATAGAGACTAGTTTTCCTTCTTGGTATTGTTGAAAACTTCTAATTTTTTTTTCCATTCAAAGGCAACTATGAAAAATGGAGAGAGCAATTGAAAATTTTATTTTTTTGATAAAATATGAATTTTCTATGAATTAAAAAAGTGTGCTACCCAATTGGCCCAAAAAAGTCTTTATAGGATCCCAAAACCAATAAAAAAAAGGGTATCCATATTGTCATCTTACTCACCTAAAGTAGTCACAGTATTTTCCTAACATGGCCACAACATGAAGGCCAAAAAAAGTCACTTGATGTGATGAATTTACACTAAAAAGGTAGAATTTTCTATTGTAGCCACAATCACTCTATCATTGACATTGATTGTGGCCACTAACTCAACCTAATGTAGCCCAAATCTCATTTATTGGAAAAGACTATCATGGGTTGATGCAAGACTTTAATGGGGCATTCCCTAGGTATCTTTAATGGGTATTTTGCATGTGATGGACTAGTTTACCTTAGTGGTTTTTATTTTGGTTGTACAAAAGTTATTTCATACCTATATTATATTTTATATTGGTAGTAATTTTTTGGATATAGACTTGATACAAGGTGGCATAACCTAATTGTGACTTGTTTTTAAAACCATATCATCTAGATTCTTGCCTAAAATGTACAACCTCCATAGATGAGAGCCTAAAATAAATTTTAGATTCACCTATTTCAACGCTTTGAAAAATCACAGTTTATTCATATAAAGTCTAAAAGATATAATGTAAGGGAATCTAAAAAAACCTTGCAACCGCCAACAAGACCTAACAAAATCTGTGACAATTCTATACAGAGGAACCATGCTCAAACCTTCATTAGGACGCATTTATGTGTTGTTACCTTAACTGCACTAAGTTCCATATATGCTTCTTCTCACATGTCAAATATTTTTTAATTTTTTGATGACTCTTTATTTGCGACAATTCTTAGCTAGGTTAAATTTACAATTTTTAACTCAATCATGCATTTGACATTTTAGTTTAAGCTTTCTAAGATTGATTTCTGACTTTCAAATTGTTGGGATTGACATCTCAATTGCAAAGCATGTCACTGCAGCAATTCACAACACATACTATTCTTAATTAAATTTAGGATGTGGCTTGAATATACTATGCCATGGATCAGCAAACAAAAAAAATTGTGTTTGACTTCATGAAAAAATCAATACTTTCTTGTAAATGTAAATCCAAAAGACCTCAATAATATTGTACACTTTGTATTCAACATTTCACTAGACAATGTGCATAGAGACAAGGACACAAGAGCGGGCAAGAGACAAGTGAAACATATGCATGATGAATCATAGGAATCCTTGTCGCATTCTAGATTTTTCATTGTGAATGTCAGATGAAATAATTTAATTATATTTCTCTAAGACGAATATGTGACGGATTTTGTGTCAAGGGTTGTAACATTGCACACTTAATATAATAGATTTGCCTCTAAAAATTTACACATCCAAAAGAAGAATGTGCCTTGGTCAACCTTGATTGTAACTTTCAGAATATTAATTTTCAATATTTGATCTCAATTAAGAAAATGAAGCCTGACGAGTTTTAGTTCAACTCCATCTTAAATTATTTTAAATAATTAAAAGAGTTATTGCGATTGCAAGCTTAAAGTGTTAAAATCCAAATTACTAAATGTAGTGTGTTTTTTCATTTGTATTTTCTTCTTTTACAACAACTTTAAATTCAAATTATAAAATTATGCTTTTTCATTGTAACCTCCCTTTATGGTAAAAATTCTAGATTATTCTTAAATACATTACAATTTCAATTCCACTTTTTATTTAAAACAATCATAATTATTTGATTTGTCCATCAAAATTTATGACAAAATGAACAAAAATACTAATTACATTTTGCCATAAGTGGAAGATATCAAAGTTTTATATATCAATTGTATAATAGGATAAATTTAGCTTTATAATTAAATTTGACTTAAAGGTCATTGCCAAGGGTGCTTTGGATGTAAAAAATAAAAAACAATTAGTTCGTAAATTTTCATACTAGTTTGCATTACTACTTCTCCCTCTCAAAATAATTTCAAAATAAAAGGATTTTTTTTGCTATCTATGTCTTAAATTAGATTGTTTGTTTTGTTTAATGGTTTGTTGTTATGTTAAGATCTAAGTAACCGTGAGTTCCTTGGCCACATTCTTGGTACCATTGGAAAGCTCTCCGTGAGAAAGGGTACACAGACTTTGTTTTGTAGTGTTTGGACCTACGATGTGAAAGTTATAGATTTTTGAATTATTTTTAAATTAACAAATTGAATAAAATTGTATTTTATTTTAGAAAAAACACAACTTTCACATTACATGTCCAAACACTACAAAACAAAGTCTTTGCACTCTTTCGTGCATAAAAGATATTGAATTTCAAATTTTTTTTACAAATTGAAAAATTAGAAAATTATTTTTAATTTTATTTTGGTTGTGGCAATAGTACAAGGTATACTAGTATTTACTTTTAGCTACATAAATTATAACAAAGACAATATTTCACAAAACAAAGTGAAAACTTTTATAGTGATAGACAATTTGCACTATTACGCAATAAAATGTATAGTTTATATTTGAATACAATTTAAAAGATTGAATTTAGCTCAAATATGATGGTAGACTATTTCACAATAGATCTAGTCTTTTAGGGGTTAAAATTTGTAATATACAAACTTCCTTTATGACAAGTTTGATGAAATTGATTTATTGGATCTTGATGGTGGTTGTAAAGGGATTCTAAATTCCCTTAGATAAAACATGTTTTAGAGTCTATAGGAATAAACTATGAATTTCCAAAGTATTCAAAATAGGCGTACCTAAAATTGACTTTGGGCTTTCATCTATGGAGGTTGTATATTTGTAGAAGAATATTGGAATCAAATTTGGAATTACCCAACTAGTATAAGTTCATTCCAAGGAGGTCGGCTAAATAGGATTTGATTCTAAAACAACACCTAGAAGGTCATTGCAACCAAGATTTGTAAAGGAAATTCATTAACCACATGCATTTTGTTATCCTCACGGTAATTCTAATTGCTAAATTTTCCTCTCCACTCTTAAAGGCCACAAGGGTTAAACGAAGCTCCCAATTAAATATTCGATCTTTAATTCTTTATTCTCTTCTATCTTTAATCCTTTAATTTCTTTTCTTTTACACCATCTTTTATTTAATTCTTCTCTTCCAAATCGGCTTTTGCTCCAAACTGCAAGCTGAGGCACTATATATCCAACTTGGTCTTGAATCAGCATCAACTTGGCATAGCATTTATCTTTCCAATTTGGGCTGGCTCTTTCCAATTATTATCTTCTCTTTAATCAAGGGAACCAACAGTACTTCAAGCTTGAAGTACAGCTTGGCTTTGAATAACTCTCATCACAACAAAACTTACAACTCTCACAGGCTAATTTGGATTTAATCTTTCTATCACTCATACTCACTTATCAGTCTAATACTTCACTAACTTGATTTAACTCATCTCCAAGACATTCAACAAATCACTCCAATTTGGATGTATAACAACTTAATACTACAATGACACACAAACACATCTCCAATTAGGCTGCATGCATAACTTCACCCTACACACAATTTAACATTCAATCATGCAATACAAAACACACACCAATTAGGCTGCATGCATAACTTCACCCTACACACAGTTTAACATTCAATCATGCAATACAAAACACACACCAATTCGGCTTTGAAAACAATATTATATTAATTTCGAATTGGTGAATAAATCACCGTTATAAATTTTACAATATATTCTCCCAACTAGGCTATCATCAAATAATTTTCAAATTAATTCATATCACCAACTATGATTCATCAATTTCAACAGACCTGTAATATAAATTCCCACTAAGATAATTTCTCAACATTCTCACTGATCTATCATCTAATTTCCATCACCTCACATATACTTCCAATTAGGATTTTCAACACTCAATTAATCTTCCATCACATCAGCCTAATTAACATTAATTTATCTTTTCATTCCACAAACTCCAACTTGGTTTTCACCAATCTTCTCCGCTCCAACTACCCACTTGGTTTAATTTCTCAATCACCGCATCTTCACATTCTGCACATACATCGCCATGCACTGGCACACAAACAACCCCAACTAGGATACAGACTCATACACCAAACACTCCGATCTAACTTGGATCAACACATACATAACTCCCAATTTAGAAATCACACACGCACACACATCAAACACAAGAAAACAAAGAAATACTCAGCACGATCGACTGGGATTCGCTGGACTTCACTCAACAGACGGTAAAAAACACATGAAATCAAAAACAGCCTAAATAGGAACTAGGAAGACACACCAACCGCATCAACCAACTTGGAAATCAACTGACTCAACTAACAACTTGGACTTCCGACTCAACTTGACATGCTTAACTCCCAAGTCAGAAATTTCACTTACTACCTATGACCTGACTCACTCCAACTAGGACTGAACCTCACCCATCCAACTCGGCCATATACATTCACTAATACACTTCATGACCCGACTTGGATTACTCACTAGAATCACCTACATAATTCCCGACTAAGAAAACACTCACCAAACAACCATCATTCCTAATTGGATTTAAAATCTCCGAAACTCTACTGAACTTTACTCCAATTTGGTAAAAATATATACCAAAAAACCCCAAATTGGACACCAACTTAGAAAAAGTATATCCAAAAACCAACAAAAACCACACAAAAATACACACACAAATTCAAAAATTCAGGCCAACTAGCTCATTTACAATACTTTAGGCAAGAATCTAAATGTTGTGGTTTTAAAAACAAGTCACAATTAGGTGATATCACTTTGTATCAAGTTTGTATCCAAAAAATTATGAAATAACTTCTATACAACTAAAATGGAAACCGCTAGCATCTACCATTTGCTCAACACTCCAAGTCATCACTAAGTCAACTTAAGGTTGAAGCACCCAATGTTGCCTCCTTTTGTTTAGTGCCACCTATGAGATGACTTGAAACCATTACATCCAGTGTTTGTTTTTTTGTCGATTTGGTGCTCAAAAGCACCAAAAAATTTAGACTAGCACCAAGCTATAGGAAATTTTTAGTAAAATCTTGGATGAAATCGCCACATTGTGAATGAAAATAGAATTATAGATACGTAGTATCATATTTTCTATCTACTACGTGGATGAATATTGAAGCTTGGAGCACCACCATAACATTTAATATCGTCACCTTGCCATTTCATGGAAAATGAAAAAAAACAAGTGATTACATCCTAAATTACTATAATCTCTCAAGAACAACCAATGGGAGTTGAAGAGTTCTTTGAGACATCTAATGGGAGATGATTGAAGCATCTTTTGCTTCAAGAGTGGCCATGTAAGGGTGAACCTAGTGGCATAGATAGATACCCCTTTGCTTTCAACTTTGAAAATTCACAAAATATTACATGGTTGTCAAAAATTACAAAACAATTTGGTTTGAATTTTTCTTGAGGTTGCTAACAAATACATCAAAAAGAAGGAATTTAACATAAGAAGATGGTAGAACGAAATAAAAGTAACAATTTGAGATGCAACTGCCTTTAACTTACGTCATGTTTGACAAAAGAAGAAGACAAGGGAAGTGTCAAAGTAGCAACCAAAGAATTGTTGCAAATGTACATACCATGGAGGGTAATTTTTCTTTTGTATTGTGCAGGGTTGGCTTGCAAAGCTATGGGCACTAAAGATTTCACATGTAGACTACCAATTTAGGTATAAGTGTTTCTTTAGTTTTGAGGAGCACTTAGAACCGAGATAAGGAAGACAACAATTCGATAAGGAATCAATGAGGGATAAAGCAAAAACTTATTGACCTCATTAATGTTGCCCTTCATTCGTGAGACATTTTTACTTAAGACTGGCAAAATTTAAGGGCTTATTCATTTTGGACAATTTCACATTTGTAATAGAATATCGCCTTTCTAAAGTCATATTTCTATAAACCCAAATCTTCAATCAAATCAATACACAACAAGATATACAAAGGTTAAAACCTAAAAGAAGGAACAACAAATATTGTCTTCTCATGTTGGTGTTTTCATCACCTTCAATATGAGTATTGTGTTATTGATAATTCAATGGAATGAAGTTTATTAATATTCTACACAGAATGTACTTTGAAGATTGATAAAGGAATGAAATTATCAATCTTCAATCAAGAATCGGAATTATATTAAAAGAAATTCAAAATGGTTCTAGAAAAATACAAAATTAAATCTTGAACAAATATTTATCTATGAACCTTTAAAGCCTCTTATTCCATAACTCCAATGCTTGATTTGATTGAAGAGTTAAGTTTCTAAAACTATAATTGGTTTAATATTAGTGAAATTTATTCCATTAATTTATCAATGGTACTCATTTCCTAAAGTGAAATAAAAAACACAAAATGTAATTTGACACCAACCAATATTCATCCCTATATCTCTAGTTTGTAAATTCAATGATTGATGTGATTGAAGATTTGAATTTGTAGAAATACTATTATTTTGTATGAGTAGAAAAATCATTAAATATTCAAATACACACTACTTTAGGGTTATAACAAGAAACATTTGTACTC
The DNA here is from genome assembly GCA_947034895.1 of Rhytidiadelphus loreus. NCBI lineage: Eukaryota > Viridiplantae > Streptophyta > Bryopsida > Hypnales > Hylocomiaceae > Rhytidiadelphus > Rhytidiadelphus loreus. The sequence goes on from OX344761.1 coordinate 34,759,984, forward strand.
TTTTATATCCCCTTCTTCTTTGAAAGGTGGTTTGGCTATGAATTTTCTTTATAGCTACATTAGGCCTTAACATTAGTTTGTTACAATGGGATCTCCTAGACTATGCATTCTTCAATAACTTTCTTGGTCGCATTGGAAAGCTCTTTGCCAAGAAGGGTGCACAAAGTTTGTTTCATAGCATTTGTAGACCTACGGTGTGAAAAATTTTGAATTTTGAATTTTTTATGAATTAAATAATTAGAAAATTACTTTTATTTTGGCTTGTGACAACCACACACGGCACACTAGTATTCATGGAATGTGCAATTGCAGAATTGTCATTAGCAGGTTATAAGTTGAAATTGGTTTTGGTAACCAAAACATACCCAACACTTTCACTTCACTTAGAGATGTACCTTACCTTATCTTTGGTCCAGAGTCAAATCATGCAACAAGCGAAGAGAAATTGATTGTGAAAATCATGCAACACAAGTGAAGGGAAATCGATTGTGAAAATAATTGCTCAAACGAATGATACAATTCACATCAGCTGATGTATGTGATCCAAGCTGCTACACCAAAAAGACTGATCTCTAACTAAAGACCTGAAAACTGAATTCGGTCTTAAAAAAATGTTCCCCCAAAAGGTTATGATCATGCAGACTGTTGACGACTTTCTTTCTCTGAGAGGTGGCGAGAGAGGAAGCCAAAATTTCGCTTCACTACATTATTTCTGCCTGCCTGCTAATTGAATTGAATTCCATCAGTAGATAGAGTGAACAATTGTTGAAATGAAAGGTCAGAAAAGATCGATCTCACTGAGAGTGTCTGTCTGTTATGGCCACCCATTATCTGATGGAGATTGGAGGTACCCTTGCTGCACCGATTGCTTGAAGGACCACCGGTTGAGCTGGTTTTGGTAACACCAATACGCCCACCCAAACGTTGCTTGCCCGAAAACCTCCAACTGAGCTGCTCCAAACCTCTGGTAATCAGTTTGGGAGGCGCCCTCCACTTCCCACTCGTTAGTCCACTCACCTGCACAACAAGCAGCGAGAGAGAGGGTCAATTAGAATGGTAACATAGGTTTTAGTAAATTAATCCACATGAAGATGAAGAGAAGAAAGACTGTATTGGGATAATTCAACAATCGGAGTGACATAGACAGGGATTGAATGCTACTCTTGGTGTCTCCAATTTGGAAGTAGACTGTGAAGTAGGCAAGGAAGTCTCAAATTGAAACAAGAGGAAGAATTACTCTAAAACTTCCTAACATGTCCAACATGGATGAAGATCAAGATTGTTGCCAATAGGTTCACTAACTAAAACTCAATTGAAACCTTTGGTGACTCCTTTCAAAGGTAGTCTAGGACATGAACTTGTATTCAATAGTCAACCAACTCAATACTCAGCCAAATGCAGCATTGATATGCATGCAATTTGCATAAATATCAAATTTACTCTATGCATATGGATGACTTGTATCTTGCAAACATTCCAGAATCCTTGATATCAAGCCACATGAAACTAGCCAAAGTCTCATTCTCGCTCACTCTTCAATTTGTTTCATTTGTGGACTGATTGGAGCTATCTAAGACACCTCAAGAGAGCAAAGAAGAGACAACAAATGGCAAGGTTGATATCTCAATGCTCTAAATCAAAACTCACCGACGAAAAGGAGGGCATTCCCGGCTGTGTTCAACTTTTGCAAGAGACTATGCCGGTCGTTGTTAATGAAGTCAATGTTCCATTGTGCCGTAGTCTTGTCAAAGAGATTAGCATTGAAAAGGTTGTAGAAATGAACATCAAGAACAACATTATCTGCTGGTAAGGTGTTCACAAGCTCTGCAAAATCGCCTCCAATGCGTTGGCACATAATGACATAGGCAGATGAAGTGTGCTTCCGAATGACATTGTATCCCCACTTGTAGTAATATTCCAAGACATTGAAGGGAACCTGTGTTACGCCCGGCTCATTCAATAGTTCAATTCCAAGTAAAGCTTGGTCATTGGCATACCTTCATATGGAAGCCCACAAAAATCATTTGATTTGTTACAAACCTCATCCACAAATCTTCCAAAGAACCTTCCCATGATCCAACATCAACCTAGATAGTCATCCTAAGAGTATTTCACTTCACAAGACCCTTAACACCAAAGCTTGAGTTAGTTACATTTTAGGATTAGAGCTTTTGCATAATTATGGTATCCAAATGACACATTCTTTGGTGCATTGGAATTTTATTTGATCCACTAACAAGACAAATATAATAATGGTAACTATACTCATATACTTATAGCCTTAGCTTTGTGGCTTTGACTTCAACACACTAATGAGGTGGTCATGAGTTCAAACCCAAACATAGGCAAGGTGCTTACCACCATAGTCCACCCCAACTACAATGAGGGGTCAAATGACCATGTCATCATATGGGAACCTAAGAAATTTTTCAAGGGAAGGAACAAGTTCTTTACAGGATCTACCTCCCAACAAAGGTATTAAGAATGAAATTCACCATCTGAAACCACATGTGAGGCTTAGATAGTTGACCCATCCCATTAAACAAACACTTCATTCACGCCAGTCTTCCAGATCAGAGTTAAGCTTTGCTCAGCCCTTAAAGAGTGTCACTATATTACATCAGAGAGGCCATTCAATCAGAACATGGACTTGGAGTACGGGCGGAAAATAGCACCTGGCAGCAAGAAAGTCTATGGTCATGATCGACTGCATCAAGTAGTTTGTTCCTCCTTGCTGGGCCCAAGCAGCAACACCATCACGTGAAGAGCTGTGTTCTTGCCCATTCTGTGAGCCCGGGGCGGCGTGGAAGTCTATGATGACCTTTATCCCATGAGCACTGCCACACAAATTGTACGATAATGAACCTAGTCGTCCTTCCGAAGACAAGGAGATAATTCTTTTCAATCACTAGTAGAAAACAGTGTCCGAATCGGCAAATATTGTTCCAATCGACTCGTCTGATGAATTGACATGTTTTGCTGAGACAATTGAGTCGATTCAGATGTGCTGGTTCGGACGTTTTAATGTCATGCACAAGATAGATAAGATAAGATAGATAAACCTCACATCATCTTCTGGCATAGGGAACTAAGTGAATAGTTTGAGTTCATACTTGGCCCACAGAAATGCATTGTCAAGAGCTTGGAGGGATCCAGAAACATAGGGCGCTGGAGGATCCGGATCGGATGCTATCCACCAGCCAACTGGAATGCGCACAGTATTTATACCATTGTTGGCAAGGAACGAAAAATCACTCTCTTGGATGAATGATTCTCTGTGTTTCTACAAGAATATCAAGGCTTGAATACTTCATTAGTCTCACGTCACGAGAAAAAAAATTCAGCACTAATGCCCAATCCTGACCCCTTGGTCTTCTGAAGAAAATTGATCTTCCAAATAATCAGAGCACCATCACTTTAATGTGAATAAATATCTAGCTGCTTGAAACAATTGGAAAAGAAGATCCATGAATCCGACTATGATGCAGTATTAATTTGTCATTTGTCATGGTGAAACGGCTTACAAATCACCCACCTTAAAAACATCGGCGGCTGATGAACCCCAGCCGTTCGCAAGTTGATACTCGCCACCCAAGGCAGTGTTGACTTTCATGATGAATGTAGCGTCATTGTTATCCCACCCGGGTTCCGCATCAAAGTCTGCAGTAAGCTGGTTAACATCCTTTGCCTGCAGGTTTACAAACCCGTTACTGTTAAAGAGGGTACGCATGTGCACTGCGTGTTCTTACATACCTTCAACTAGATGCACTTAAGAATGGAAACAAATAAATTGATCAACTGCAAAAGGTTTGAGTTCAGAAGACATCAAGGATGAGGCAATCGAATTGTATATAAGTAGTTGCTAAGTATCATATGGCCGTGTTTCAGTGTCTTTGAAATGAATTATTCTGGGCTGTAAGTGTACCTGGAGATACATGCCGTTGCTAGCTTGAATGTGAACTTGAGAAGGGGTGTCTTGGTTGCGAATGATCTTAAATGTCTCCCAATAGGATGGACTCGGTGCAGTTGCCAGCACGCCGTCGCCCCCTCCTTTGATGGCTGACACAAACATATTGTTGAAAGCTCGCAATTGATACACTCCTGCAGATACTCGCCATATCTGCTTAACAAGTTGAATTCGTGCAGCTCAGATGAGAGCATACAGAGAAGACTCAGGACTATGCCCATTGCTGATCCCTCCGCTTTTTTTCCTCTAAAATTGCAACAAAGACATGCTTTAGAATCCACAAAACTAGTGCCGATTGCCCCATTTTGGCAAAGTTCACATCCCCAGGGTTCCATTGTAGTATCAGTCATCTGAATGATAAAACAAGAGACCCTCGCTGTGAATTGGATGGGCTGATTCAAGGCTAAGAGGCAGAGAATTTTAGGACCCACCCTGAATGTTTCCCACAAAGAAACTGATGCTCTGTTCACAACCACCTGCTCTCCTCCCCCTCCTTCAGCTGACAAAAAAGTTCCTTTGGAAGAAGACTGCAACGTGATTTGAGCTCCATCCTGGTTTCATCAATCAAGTGTCATATTTGTCACTGGGAATTCGGAGGTTTGAAACACTGCATAAGGTAGAGGATAGTGTTAAACAGTGAGGCACCTAATTCCGTCTCCTACACTCACCGATGTTCCCAACAGCAGCTCATCTACCATACGTTAATTTGGTTTATTAGAAAGTGGATGTAAGCATGACTTGGCTGATTGGCTATGGCTACTGATGTTCTGAGGGACATGGAAATGCTTACTTACTACATGTCACTTCAAGTGGTCTCCAAGCTCCCACCTTGGAATTACTTAAGAAACTCATACATAGCGATAGAAATTTGATCTCAGAAGATTTACCTCTTAATTGTACCCAAAGATCTCTAGTACGCTACACAATTCCCAAAAGTCAAACTCGTTCATGCTAGGTTGAAGTGACGAAGATAGTGTCCTCTCTTAGTTCCTGCAAAGCCATACCCGGACGGGAAGCTCTGATATTGCAACCATACCTACTTCGAGTAATATGCATCCAAGGCGCTGTCTGCAGAATCGTCTGCAGGGTACAGGAAAACTGACCATACAGAAAAAAGTACTGAGCGAAAAGGGAAGTGCTTCTCACGAGAAGATCACCGTCAGGTATGTCGTCAAATAACTCGGGCTTGATCCACTTCTCTATAACGAGCCAACCCCCAAGGTTCACAGCTCGCACTTTACGTATGTCGAGAAGAGTCCTCCCTGACTGAAGAGCTGCCACTCCACCAGCAACAAATGTCCTCTTGTACGCACCATCAACCGATCTTTCGTCTGACTGGCCATGGTGGTGAAGCTGCTCTCAAAAAACATGACAAAAGTTTCCACTTCAATCAAATCATTTGGTGGCAAGGGGATTGTAATGCCATATAGCACCCAATTAACATGAAAGAATTAACACAGCTCTCAAGATGAGGAGCATTCAACATTCTGTGTGAAAGGAAAACATACGACAAAGAAGGAAGTCATTGCATAGAAAGGTTGCCATAGCAAATCCATGAAAACCAAGTCCCCAGAATGGCCACTTGTTTCCTGCTTTCTGAGAACAGAATTGGTGAACTATCCCAACCCAATTCAACCCTATATTCAAATTTCTAAACGGTTACATATTTCTGAGCTCCGAAACCAAAAGCTTATGTCCAAAAATGCTGAACATTAATTACGAGCCTCCCCAAACGCTACCCGACTCTTTCTGCCAGAGGAGAACCCCGCTTAATAAACACTCTAGACAACTCTCATCTTAGGTTCTCGCTTCATTGAAATAGCAAAATGCATCATAGAGAAGCGATAGGCCATTCAAAATTCTGTCGTCGTCAATCGTGGCATTAAATTGCGAAGATCAATACATCCACACCAGTTCTCCCTACTATTTTCACTATCAGAGCAGGGTTTACAATCTTGCAAACTGATGAAGGAAATGAAAGGAAGGAAAATGCCAATTCTGAACAAGTATAAGTTCATGCCTAAAGCACTCTAAAGGAAAAAGAATGCACTCTCCACGTACACTAGCATCTCGTGAATATTGTGTATTTACGAGGCATCATTCTCGTACTAGCTACTGCTTTCAAAACAACAGGCTACACAAACGGAAAAAGCAAAAACTCCACCAAGTAGCCATTCGCTCTAAGTCACTTGCCCATCCTGCATTACGAACGACATCACGGACAGTCTGACGTACATCGCATTAAAACCACCCTAACACCCAAAACTCTAGTAAACAATGCAACATTCCGACCACCCCGCGGAGTGCCGACTTCCTCAAGCAGACAGATTTGAAACAAAAGCACTGAAACAAATAAGCCCCCGACCCTCAGCATGCCTCTCCACTTACCAGAGCCACAACCAAGCCCAGCGCCGCATAAACGCGAACCAGCTGCATCAAGGCCGCCATAGCCGCTGGGCTCGATCCAATCAATCCGACAAAGTCAACCTTCTGGACAAGCCAAAGCTCCGCACCACTCCTCCCAACGAGCTTCAACACTGAGGCCACGACGAAGACGAGGAAGAAGAAGTCCAACGAACGAGAACAAGGCAGCGAGCTGCGGAGCTAGCATAGACATGCATTCATTAAGTTACCAATGACACCGCCAAAATTAAATTAAAGCTTCTCCCTTTTTCTGCAAGTTAAGCCCGGTCAGTCATGCAATGATGGTGCAGCAACATGGAAGGGGAGCGAGTGCTGCACATTGGCTGCAATGAAGAGGAAGACTGGAAGAGTGCTCACAGGCAGACTGAGAGTGGTACGATGTCAGACAGAGAGAGAGAGAGAGTTGAAGCTATCTAGAAAACGCTTGCATTGCAACTATGATCAATTTAATGACGTACTCGATCTCCTTCCATCTGGTGTGCGTTACACTGATGGAGATCATCAGACTGCGCGTGGCATCATAATTGAAGAGCTTGGCATCATTTATACTTGTGACCTTGGATTGGATTGGATTTCACTCATTTCAGGGACGTTGAGGGGAGAGGACTGCTGCATGTATTCTAGCTAGGAAGGAAAGGTCAGTATAATACAAGACTAAAGATGTGTCCATTATTTGTGGGTGGTAGTTGAGCTTCGAGTTTGGGAATCTCAAGTTCTCAACTTCCTCGCTATGGCCGGCTAATCATTGGACCTCCCAAAGATCCCTGTTTGGAGTGAGTCCTGTTTCGGAGCTTGGAGATTCCTTTCAATCTGTAGCCCATCTCCGAAAAAAGTGCATGATCGAACTAGGAAATCAAACTCAATTTTTGGTAGAAGAATAGGAACTTTACTCCCTTTCAGCACCAAGGCCTTTATTTCATCATTTACCACTCATCCACTCCAAACTGCCACTGAAAAGCTTTTGAAAAATTGCTTTTTTTGCAAATCTAATTGTAAGATCTTGGACTATACTACTGTCCGGGTCTATCAGGATAGGCATTCTGTATTGAATAATTATTTCATCTGCCCAAACTATGAATATTTTGTCAATATTTTGCAATATTATTATTTTTTGTCTACAAAAAGCATGCTTTTGCAAGATAAATATTCAAAAAATTTAGTATTCATTTTTAAAATTATTTAGTGTTGGCTTTGATAGTCAAGTCCGGTAGTTCAAATGGAATGAATCAAAGCATTTTTATGTAGACAAAAGTATTTTCTATGAGAAATAATTTTTTTGAAATGGGAATTTTTGTGATTTTTTTGTACTATACACAATACACTACTTTTGGAACTCAAGGTGGCACAACTTTTGCTCTTGGATACCAATTGAAATTATATAAAAATATATATATTCATAGAAAGATAATATGGTTTCCTATCTTCAAAAAAAGTTTCAAAAAATCACATCAAAGATTGAGATCATTGGAACTTGCCCAAACCATCAAGTGTCCCCCAATAGAACACTCAGGACTTTAGTGGTTAAAAGCAAGGTGATGTAAGAGTTTGTTTGTTTGAAGCTCGTACAACATTAACAACCTTGTAGATACAAAAACTATGACAATAGATTAAAATTTTAAAATCCTTTATATGGTATGCTCACTAGTAGAAATATGGTCCGCATATACTAAGTTTTAACCCCTAAATGCCCAAGGCACCAAATTTTGGTGTTGACAATACTTTGAAGTTAACCCCTAAATGCCCAAATTAAGTTTTGGGGCAACATACCGATTTTGGGCAACTCATTACGAATGGAGTTTTTATTTTTATTTTTTGGAATTTTCACACAACATATGCCCAAGGAGTAGCTTTAAGACCCAATAATTTTCATAACTTTTGACTACATGGTTTTTAAGTTACTATATGATATGTTGTTTTCAATGCTCAACAAGCAACCCAGGCAAGCAAAAAATTCTTTAAAAATCACTTTTTTTTAAAATAAAAGTTTGAAATTGGTTAGATTATGGGTTTTTAAGCTTGAAATTGGTTGTTTTACAAACTTGCCAGATATCGTTTCTTGTGATGGATTCAGATTCTTCATAAAGATCTTTTTCATGGATTGACTCCAAAAGGATATAACTTAGAGGCACAATGGAGTCCTTGGAATGTTTAGAAACATTGAAATGACAAGGTTAACAATTGTATTGGATGTGGGGACAAACTACGTAACTGTGGGTAACATCATGATAAGAATTGTCCAATTTTTAGAAAATAGAAGAAAGGGGGTTTGTTTCCGTGTATTCTAGAGACCATTCTTTGAATGCATTTGATGTAAGGACAAACTACAAAATTGTAGGTAACATCATGATAAAAATTGCGCACATTTTAGAAGAAGAAAAAAGAGTAGTTTCCGTGTATTATAGAGACCATACTTTGATTGTATTCGCATATTATAATGGAATAAGGGTATATTGTGTTCAAGCATACAATTCGTGAGCAGTGTAGAATCCACTACAAAATATAGGACCAGTAGGTACCACTTGAGGGAATAAAAGGCAACTGATGGTAGGTCACATGTCACTGGTGAAAAAATGAAGTTTGCCTTCACAGCAACAAGGACAGTTGCTATCCTCACATTGCACTTGCTAGGCTTTGAATGCAAATGTTCTTGTATTTGTACACAATAAATGTTACGCACTTTTTTTAGTTGATCCAGTGTAACTGTTTTTCAGAAATTCTCAATAGTATTGCACATGGAAAAAAAATTGTTGGTTGATTTGTAGGCTTGATTATCGTTGTTGGGCAAAAATCCGTGAAAAATTTCAAGCATCTGGCTGCATCTGGCAGCCCCTGAACTAGACAAATAGTAGGAGCACCCATACCTGATCACTTAAGCATCTGTGGAACAGATGGTGAGCAGTTGGGAGCGTTTGAAATTTTTCGCGTGGAGGGAGATAGAAAATATTGGGATTGCAAAAATTTCAAAATTTTATATGCAAAACTGAAATTTTTGTGAATTTTAGAAGGCAAAAAGTGTTCCGAACGTGTACATGACATCTAGAGTCTTGCAATTCCACTCATAGGGGAGACTAGTTACTACTCATGCGTACAAATTTCAAAATAATAAATGTTGTAATACATGGCATTTAGCAAATGGTCCTTACAACCTCGCATATTGTGCATGTCATTAAAACTAGACTCTCAAACATGATTCACAAAGTAGTTTTGCCTCGAAAATAGCGGTATCTTACAAGTCAAGTACCCATCCCTGGTTGGTAATGGGTACTCCCACCATAGTTACAAGCAAAAATCATCAATTTTGCTTGTTTCCATGGTATAAATGTCTACTAAATATTAACTAAGGTGGGTACATCCAAAACCGCCACTTTCTGCTACTGAGGCTATCTACTATTATTAAGGTGGTTTCGCACTTGTTGTTAATTAAAGTTTTGGTGTCGTTACAGGGAGCTGGTTAGACACAATGTTCCACTAAGCTTCTTTCGGAGGCAAGGCTGGGATGTGGGCAGATCAAGAGTTGCTCCACAACACTATGAAGACCCTATAATTTGCTTTTAATTTGGGTTCAAAATTGATTTTTCCAACAAAGTAGAATAGAATGAAATAGTACACAAAATTTTCAATATAAAAATTAAACTAATGATGTGGATCTTGTACCACATATTTCATTTCTTGTATGACTTATGCATTTAAGCCTTATAGCCAATCTTGTATTAAAATTGAAGTGGAAAAAAGCTCTTTATACTAGTGGAATAGTGGTAGGTAAAACAAACCATGTGGAATATGTGAATTAGGACAAAAAATAACTCCACTCATGGTTAAGTGGAAACACAAAAATTGTGATAAAAGTGAAGTTCCAAACCTCATTTAAATATAGTAGACCCTATATTTTTTTTTAAACTTCAAACCAAAAAAAGTTGGGGAATCAAGTACAATTTTATCTCCAAAAATCCATTCAAGATTTCAATACTCTACCTAAAAATTATAAACAAAATTTAGAGGAGGTGTTTGAAAATGTCTAAAAAAATGTTCCTTCCACCCAACCCCAACTTCTCTAGAATTTGCTTAGAACTCTTAAGGTAAACCAGCCCATGACAAGCCAAGTGCCTAATACAAACATCTATAAGATGACCCATTACAATTTTCCATCAATGTGTGCCAGGTTTTTTCTAATTAATGTAAGCAAAACTTCATTAGGTAGGTTGATGGCTAAAATCAATGTTTTGTATGATGGTGGTGGAGATGTTAGAGATTGTTTTAGGAACTTGTCCCTTTCTAGTGTAATTCATTACATGAACTAACTGTTTTTATTCCTTTATGTCATGTCCATGTTAGAAAATATTTCAACCATGTTAGGAAATATTGTAACTGCATTGGGTGGTTTGATGACCACCATGGGTATAGTTTTTGATGGTTGTGGGATAGTCTAGAGACTGTTTTGAGCCATTTGGCCAGTTCACTTCAAAAATCTGTAACAAATTTCATACTTTTTCAAAAAAATAAAATTTTAATTGTTCTACCAATTTTTTGTGTTTGCCTTTATATGAAAAAAAAATTCAAAATTTCAAATATGTCAACAAGGAAAACCAATCAATCTGCCTGTCATAGGCTCGTTTACCTTATATGAGGCTTCAAAATCTCAAGCGGATTTTTAGAAATAAATGTTAGCTTGCTTTTTCCATTTCTTCGAATTTAATTTTTTTCTTAAAGGAAATTTTAGAATACTCTACTAACTTCTACTTAAATCCTACAAAAGTTTGGTAGTTTCTTTATACAAACAATGTGCAATTGCATATTCAATTACATGTACAAATAATTATTCTATAAGAATTTAAGTAGTAATGTTTTTATTGTCAACCCTCCATTGTAGATATTTGTTTCATATATATGTCTAATGCATAAGTTTTGTCAATCACAACAAAATTTTATTCTAGCAATGAAAAAAAATTGTACTTTTCAAGTACTTAAAAGTTATATGTTTTTAAATTGATTTGACAAATACTAACCATTAAAGATATTAGAATCTTGATATGAATATTTTCTAATCATAAATTTGAACATCAAATATAGTGAGAATATCAAAAAGGTTGTATAACGTTACATACCATTAATAGTACATGTAGGTTTGGTTTAAATTAACTTTTGGCATTTAGGGAATAAATAATATTTAATTTGCAGTATGTTTAGAAAAAATAAATGAATTTTTAAAACTAATTAAATAAAAAAAATGTTTTCAAAATGTTAGGAATGGTAAACTCTAAAATTACATAGGATTGAGTACTTTGGAAGAAAATAACTAAGGACAATGGTGTTAAGTTCTATAAACGTATTCCTTCCAACCCTTCTTTGAAAATTCTCCATTACTAACATTGTACTATATTCAACACTTTTCAATTTTCTTTACAAAAAATAAAGTCGTTCACAGTTTCACCTCAAATTTCCCTCCCTCCTTGTTTTATTGTTGTTTCAACATTTTGTGCATTATTGTACTTTTCAAAGTAATTTCACAACTAAAAATTACTCTAAATTTATTTCAAACAATAATGGAATATTATACCATGTTTACCTAATGGTTAAATGTATAAAAAAAGTTAAGTTGTTTTAATATGTCATCAATAGATAATTAAATTTGAAATTAATACATATTTCATATCTTCTCATAAAAAGTTCCATTTCTTGTAAGATATCCTTTATGTGATAAGAACTTTGACATGCTTTGACGTCCTACTAAACAAAAAGGATTATTGTATGTATAATATCATCTTTATACAAACCTAGTAAATAAATAAATAAGTATTTGCATGACATCCCAATGTTCAAACCCAAAATAATTAGTTTGAGAGAGGAAATAGTTTCCTTTCGCATTCTTAGGTAATTGGAATTTTGGATATTGACAAGTTTTTTTTTATCATTATAAAGGTATCAACAAGTGTTTGCAATATATGAAGGGCTGAACAATCGGCATAAGATATTTACCAATATTTTCAAAATCCCAATTTTATTTTGATGTAGAATATCAATATGGATTGAAAGTTATGAATTGTAAAAGGGTGTCATTTCCCCACTCAAATCCCAAAGAGCTATCTGTTACAAAAGTTGAGAGTAATTTTACTACAAAAAATTAAAATTTGACAATATTCTTGAATTAACATTTCAACATTTCAACTTAAAAGCATGAATCAATTAAAATAGAATAAACATTTATAAGCACACAATATAGTGACTATTTTTTTATTTTAAAGTCTTAAGAAAATATTGTAAAATATGATTTCAAGAATTCAAGCAGGAATAATTGTTGATTTAATATTCTACACCACCGTATTGAAAATGTTGAAACAATACCTTTGAATAATTGTTGATTTAATATTCTATACCACCATATTAAAAATGTTAAAACAATACCTTCGAATAATTATTGATTCAATATTCCTACACCACCATATTCAAATTATTGAAACAATACCTTTGATTTACAACATTGATTCAATATAACTTGTGATATTGCTAAGACAACCTTAAGTGTCTACTTTGTGTTTGTCATGTTGTTTCAATAATAATGAAATACTAATTTAAAGTTTTTAAGAATTTAAGATGTAACTAGAAACTTAAGAATTGTGTTTTAAGTTGAATTTTAGACTTCATTTGAACATAAGTATAATGGCCTCCTTCTAAAAAAATGGAAATGGAAAAATGAGAGAAACAAGCTAACATTTATTTCTAAAAATCCACTTGAGATTTTAAAGCCTCATGTAAGAGTTCTAAACAAATTCTAGAGGGGGTGGAGTAGGATGGAAGGGACATTTTCAAACACCTCTTCTAAAATTTGTTCATAACTTTTAGGTGGAGTATTGAAATTTCAAATGGATTTTTGGAGATAAAATTGTACTTGATTCTCCAACTTTTCTTGGTTTGAAGTTTTTTTGAAAAAATAGTCTACTATGTCTAAATAAGGTCTGGAATTTGAATTATATCACAATTCCTGCGTTTCCATTTAACCATGAGTAGAGCTATTTTTTGTCCTAATTCACATATTCTACATGGTTTGTTTCACCCACCACTAGTCCACTAGTATAAAGAGCTTTTTTCCACTCCAATTTTAATACAAGATTGGCTACAAGGCATAAATGCATATGTCATACAAGAAATGAAATATGTGGCACAAGATCCACATTATTGGTTTAATTTTTATATTGAAAGTCTTATGCACTATTTCATTCTATTCTACTTTGTTGGAAAAATCAAATTTGAACCCAAATTAAAAGCAGATTGTAGGGTCCTTAGAGGGATGTGGAGCAACCCTAGGCATCTAAGCAGTCTCGAGTTTGAGGGAGGGCTCCCTTCATCTTGGCCGTTCAGGTGGAGGGACGGTGGAGATGTCACCTAAAACCTATGGAGTGGAGCGAGTAGGGTTTAGGCCTAGAACGGAGTGCCATTAGGCGCGGAGTTTTAGTAGTCCTTAGGGTTGACAAAAAGGATTTTAGGGATTAATCAACCAAGTATTTTGGATTTTATTGTTAAAAAAAAATTGTTGAACATCCCCTCCATCCCTCCACTTGAACGGCCAAGATGAAGAGATCCCTCCCTCAAACTCAAGGCTGCATGGAGACAAGGGGAGAAGCCCTTGATTTGCATGCATCTTAGTCCTGCCCCTCTGAAAGAGGCTTAGTAGAACATCGTGTCTAATCAACCCCCCATTGTAATGATACCAAAACTTTAATTAACATCAAGTGCATAACCACCTTTAGACTAGTCAAATTTTCACATGTTCTTATTGGCAAGTGAAAGGAGGTTCCAACGCACCAAAGAACATGGCATTTGGATACTGTATGCAAAAGTTATTAAGGAACAAAGTTTGATTCTAAAAGCTTATCTTCCACATAGGTATAAAACTGATTTTGGAGATGTACACATAGTGAAGATGGCGCTTTAAGGTCAGTGGCACATTTGGGTGCACCTACCTTACTATGATTGAAAACTTCTGAAAAACTCATACAACATAGGCACTATACAAGAAAATGCCACTTGTACACTGAAGGCCCAAATATTTTCAACATCCTTTAGGAGTAACACATATCAAGAGCAAAAAGGAAGAAATTGTGATAAGCATCTTATCCCCTAAAGGACCAAGACCTTTTTCTTTGCCCCAAAACACTCAAAGCTACCATTTCTATTGCAAAGAGTAAAAAAATTGAAAATTGTTTTTCTTGCACATCTAACCATAGGATCTTGTAGTCAAAACAATTTTACATAATTTGTCATTTTGTCCTTTTAATGTTTTTTGTAAGGGTCAAATCGTTTTCATTTAGTTGTGAAGATACAAGTTGTCAAATAGTTCACACTAATATGAAAAGGGCTTACAAATTAGATTTGAACAAGGTCAATTTGATCAGATTAGAAGGGTGGCAATTTGTCTTAGAATCAATTCAAGCAGTTGATATTCTTCTTCATATATTTCAACAATTTGTCATTTTTCACCAGCCCCATGTACTCAGTTTTTCTTTTGATGTGTAGATTTTGTGTCTATTACTGTATTATGAATTCCTTCAAGCAATATCAATCTAGTTTTGATGACTAATTGTCTTTGTTGCTTTGTATGTGTGTGATACCTGGTGTGATTTTTGGTTGTTTTGTTAAATCCAGTGATTGGATTTGGTGGTTTGTTCTTTGGGGTGATTATTTGATAAATCCAATGATTGAATTTGGTGTTTATTGGATATCTTGACTTATTGTGTGATTGGTTTATATAATTTGTATTTTATTCATAATCTTTCCCAATCTATGGCAAAATTCCCTGTGAACAAACCTTTGCTACTATACTACAATAAAATTGACAATCCTATTGGGGTTGTTAATTTTTGCTTCGACAGATCTTACACCTAACTAGTATGAAAATGTGTGGATTAAATTTTAAAAACTTTGACCACACAGATTGGAAGATATTTACATTTAAAGTAAAGAAAATAAAAAAAATTCCACAATGCGGGACTAGATTATTTGACTTTGAACCTTCTTAACTTAAATTTCTTACTTTGAAGAGTTTTGAAGTTTAAATCTTTGTGGTGGGAAGTTGAGTTGGTTGTCTAGAAAAAAAAATCAATTAAAAAAAAGTTCATACTTAAAAAAATTGTTAAATAGAATTAGGTACAAGATAGAAGGAAAATCTAAATTATTAATATCCCTAAGATGGAATTAAAATGCACTAATTCCAAATGAATGGTGAGATTGTTCTAGCAAGAAAAATAAACCACGCGGAAATTTTCTTTTTGAAAAATTGTAAAAATTGCAATCAGAAATGAATCCTACAAGTTATTTTTCTAAAAAGATGCTTAGATTGCTTGAAAAACAAGATTGTCCATGATGTTCACATCATTTATCCAAATAAAAAGAATCAAAGCTTTCCATACAGAAAAAAATATACAATCTATGAGAAAAAAAATCAGAAATTCAAATTATTCAAATTTTGAATTTTTTTTTTGTTGCCTTGTTTTGAGCTTTTTTAGGCATGACCTTGAAGGCAAAAAATGATAAAATATATATTGCCATGAAAATAATCAGTTTTTCTATCTTAAAAAAAAAATTCAAAAAATCAAAACAAAAATTGAGACTATAGGTACCTGCCCAAAATCCAATTTGTCCCTTAGAGGGACAATGGTCCTTTAGGAGATAAATGGTCTTTGGATTGAGCATCTTTTTCTAATAGACAAATTTGTTGTATTTCAATGAAGGAATTTCCACCATTGTCCACTAAAAAACATTTTCAAGATACTCTTCAAAATTGGATGAAGCATTGCAATCCTATATCCTATATTGGTCATCTGATATAATTTGTAAGCCACTTTCTTGCTTTGACAACTTTATGGATCTAATAACTATGAAAAAATGCCTATATCAAAAATTAATTTAACCCCTACTGTCCCATGTCTCTTTCGGCGGAAAAGGTAGCATATGAGTATAAAATCCATGAGCCCATGAACCTAGGAGTCTATGTTATATCTAGACACATTCTATGGTTATAGATGTCTATGTTAAAGATACCTATGTTATAGACTCTTTCCATATTATAGTGTACCTATAGATGTTATAGGTACATATATTGTAAATACCTTCAAATGGTTGTAGGTGCATACCTACAACTAGGTTCAAGAATTATTGGCTCATGTCTCTACACTCAAGTGCTAGCATCATTGCCCTTTAGGTAACAAAATGGATTTTGGGTAGGCTCCTATTGTCTATTTTTGTTGTTGTTGTTTTAATTTTTTTTCCATAGATGTGGAATTGCTTACATATAATTTTCATGGTAACGAGACATATGGTTTGGTAGTAAGAGCTTTCTTTTTTCAAAATGAATATCAAGGGGCAAGATAGGCATAGGAACATTCCTTATCTTCCAAGGAAAGTTGACTCAAGGAAGGCAATGGGTGAAGACATTTGGACTTTGACACAACATAGATATAGAATTTAAGAGCAATTTTTCTCCTTATCCAACAAATAATATATTATTGAAAAGGTTTTCAAATTAGACCTATTAAAATTTGCCTTCTAATTCAAAAAATTGCAAATACACAAAGTGGGGATTGCTATTTTGCGTGCGCAAAGTGGTGAGCGGTGGGCGGTGAGCATAGGGTCATGAGAATAGAGCGCAAAAAGTTGTACTTTTTTCTGCTAAAAGTTAAAGTCAAATAGAGACAAAAGATAAAAGTAAAAGTAAAAATAAATGTGAAAATAAGAATAATAGTGTAGTGTTAGGGCCCTATAACCATGGAAATTGTTGTGATAATCGAAACTATAGTAACCTAGTGATGTAGTAGGAGGTGTTTAAATTATAAATGGAGTAGTCATCAATTTGGGTAGATTATTATGTACCCTATGGCCGTGGGTTGTAAAGGCTTATTAAAGCAGAAATTTTTACGTATGGATAAGTTCACAATACGAGTATAGGTCATTTTATCATCATTCTTGTAAAAGTGAAAATATTAATATGTCCGTCAACTATCCAAGTAGTAAAGTGCTGCTGTGAAATAGAATTTCAGGGTAGGGTGTATGTGTTCATGAATGCAGACTTAGTTGAGTTGCTTCTAACTATATGGTATTTCAACTTCCAATTTTTAAAATATGTTTAAGTCTTGCAACTTGTAAAGATTATCTTCTGTGAAATTTGAATTATTAACATTTTGGGAATCCCATCTTCATGTCCATGTGGGGAGTATGGGTGCATGAGGGAATATGCATGAATGTGATGATAGTGACCAAGGACTAAAGGACCCAGGTAAAATAATGAGATCAGAATAAACAAAGCTAAGGTTAACCCCTAAAGGCCCGTTTGTCCCATTAGGGGACAATTTGGGTTCGGGTAGGTTCCTGTGACCTCAATTTGTAGAGAATTTTTTTGGGATTTTTTGAGGTTGTGCGGTTCTGCGAGAGATTTGTGGATATATAATTTTTATTTCAATTGGTGCCCGGGAGAAAAAATTATGCCAAAAATAGAGTTCGGCAGGCAGCATAAAAAAGTCACAAAAAGTCAAAATAAATTTCTTAAATATTTTTCCCCAAATCTATGTCTTTTTGTCTACATTTGAAACTTTGATTCATTCTATTTGGACTAATAATGAAAAAGTTATGGACAATCTCAGTTTTTCGAGCAATCTAAGCATCTTCTTGAAAAAATAACTTTTAGGATTCATTTTTTAATGCAAATTTTAAAATTTTCAGAAAAAAATAGTTAGGCAAGGTTGAATTTGCTTTCTAGAACAATCTCGCTGTTGGAATTATGGTATTTCAATTTTGTCTTAGAGCTATTATCGATTTAGTTATTCCTTCAATCTTGAATCTACTTCTACTTAATAATTTTTTAATGAGTAAAAATTTAGTGTTTTTTTCTTGAATTTTTTTTCCTAGATTCCCAACTGAAGTATTCAACATATAAACTTAGAAAATCAAAATTAACAATACAAAAAATTTAAGTTAAATAGGTTCAAAGCCCAAAAATCTAGTCAAGCAAGGTGTGAAAAAACTTGTTTTCTTCACTTTCAATGCAAATATCTTGCAATCTATTTGATCAAAGTTTCTGAAATTTCTTGTGTACATTCTCATACTAGATCCTACGGTTATATATGCAAAAAAACACAATTTTTATAGTTTTTTGCTCTTTGCAATAGAAGTGGCAGTTTTGAGTGTGTTTTCATGGAGAAAAGGCCTCGGGGCTTAACCCCGCAAGGCCCAGGGCCTTTTTGGGTTTAAAAACATCATTGCTTTTGAAGTGATACAATTCAAAATGTTAGTAAGGTATACAAATCTCAACCGTACAATCTTGTAGTGTACATGTTGTAGATGGTGTAAATCAAATTTGAAGTCATTTGATTGTGTAGATTGCAAGATTATAATGTTTTAGTGTAAAAAAAAGATGCTGAAATTTTCCTAGAAACACATTTGGAGGTGAAATTTGATTTCTAGACCTCCTCAAATGAAGAAAATTTAAACTACAAAGTGATTCAAAATCAACATTCAAACACATTGGTGAAAAAAAAGCATCATTGAATTGACTCATTGTGTCTGCAAAATGGCATTCAAATGTCAAAAAATAGCAAGAAAAGTTGCAGGAAAACACATCTAAAGCTGAACCTCCTTCTACTAAAATGCTTCTCAGTCACTCACAATTTTATGGATTAAAATGAAATTTTAGCTACACAAACTAGACTAGTATGTGAAACTTTTCCAAAAACTTTTATTGCAAACGGACACTATATGAAGAAGAAACAAGCCGCGGAAGTTTGCTGTAGTCCAAAAATGTCGGGAATTTGAACTTCGAATTGCTCCCAAACCTTCAAAACAACTTGGATTGACATGAAATTTTTTCCACAATAACTAGATTTAAAGGGGAACATAACTCAACAATTTTTTTTGAAAAAAAACATTGGATGAATGAGATACAAGTCCCCGAAGTTGCAGCCATCATTAGTAGTTTGGTGAACTCAACTTGAACGTCTGAATTTTGATTGGCTTACAAAAATCAGTACATCTTGGATTGATCTAAAAATTTTACCACACAAACTAGAAAAGAGAGCGCAAATTTTCCAATAGTTTTAATTGAATTTGGACATTGGATGCAAAAGTTACAGCACTTTGAATTGGACTTGAAACTCAGAGAGGCCATTTTTAGGCCCCTTCGCGTTGAGGGGTGAAGGGGTTAATACAAAGAATAGAATGAAAGAGTGGAAGGAAGAAGAAAACCATTGAAAATTATCATTAGATTCACTGATGTATTTATCCAAAATTCACAAATATATAAGAAATCTCAAAATTCATATCTTCCAATCACTAGAACTGTTAGAACGATGATGAGAGATAATGCATCTCAACAACAACCTCGTCGTCAATGAATCTACGAACTTGGGGATCAATTTGCCACCGTAGTGATGCCAAACTTGGGGAGGACGCGGCTGCTTGAAGATCTGCAACTTCAGCATCCCATGGAACCATCACGTAGTCTTTCACCGGTGAGACAATCATTGCCCTCAGTCTCAAAAATCAGAAATACAATTAGTATGATTATGTAAGTATTGACAAGTAGACTTCACTTGGCAAAATGAAAGAAATCCAAAGTTAACTCATTTACTCAATCGGTTCTTCTTCTTCACAAAGCGGATTGGAGGGTCAATATCAATTGCAGGCAACATAGACGCAGATGTAGCCAAAATCGGCTGAGGAGGCAGAGTCAGATACGGCTTCAACTTCACATCAAAGACTTTGGTGTCTTCCTCGAGGGCAACAATGTGGCGGCCAATTGCCTTGCATGCTTGTACAGAATTACTTGAATTCAACAAGAAATTGAGTAAGTTAAAAGTCCCATTTCGACAAAAGTGAAATTATCGAATGTGGCGGCCAATTGCCTTACCTGAATCAGGTTTTTTTTGTAGATGCCGAAAAACATCTCACATGCCCGATTTGGACAATTTCTCCAAAACTTATTGGCCTCCAAAGTTTGCAGCCAGTCAATGCAGTGGCGCTCCGAAAGCCTAGCCGACATCGGCGTCGTTTTTTTGGGCCCGCTCGTTGTTCCCCAAGCAGCCCTCCAAAACCATGGCCAATGTTGGCTTCATCTTTTGGGGGGCGCTCTCTTCAGCAACTACCGGCATTTTACAACAAATTATTTTTGCCCTAACTCTGAGCATCTGGTTTAGGTGATGCAATGGAAGATACTATTCGTCAAAGTGACACAGAAACGGAGGAGCAGGAGTCTTCACAACCGGAAATTGCCGGATTAGGTTTCTAAATTTCTCATTTTGGTGCTGTTTTTGATGTTGTCCTCCATTTGCTGGCATTGACCGGAGTTGTTTTGATGTTGGTGAACTTGACAAAGGTGTTGAAGGAGAGTATGATAGCAATGTTGGCCGGCCCATGGATTTGGATTATGATAGTACAGCAGAGATGTCTGTGGAAGAATTGGGAAAGGAGATCGATGCCCAAATTGCAAAAGAGTCCATGAATACAAATGTGGTGCTCGACCGGCTTTGTTTTAAGCCAAGGAACAAGTCCAAATTAAACATTCCACTCTGCAAGATGAAGCCTTTGGCTGCGGTGCGACCCCATCTCCGAAACGACGTCATGGCTTTGGGATCGCATTTTATTAGCATGATGTCTGACATCGGCGACGCCTTTGTAGGATTGTTGTCTGAACGGCCAGCGGCGCTCCGAAAGCCCAGCTGACATTAACGTCGTTTTTTTGGGCTTGCTCGTTGTTCCCCCAGTAGCCCTCCAAAACCATGGCCGATGTCGGCTTCATCTTTTGGGGGGCGCTCTCTCCAGCAACTGCCAGCTCCCAAAAGCAACGCCGACGTCGGCGTTGCTTTTGGGAGACCAGAAACCATCCTAAATCCTGTTTTTGTCCGAAATTAATCTTAACAAAACACCTAATTTCCGCTACGCAAAACACAATTAGTCATTGACTACTCTAAAAGGCCTGTCACAATGTACCTGCCATTGTTGTTGGTGTTTCCACAAATCCTTCCTCGTGTCTGCTCCAGTCCAAAGGGTCGTCTCCTGTGCACGCCGAATTCTTTGAGTCAAATGGTCGACTAAGCGTTTCAACAAAACCCCAACGCCCCAAGCTATCTAACGCAGCTCATACACATGCAAATTTTTTTGAATGCGAACATGTCAAGATAAACCCTAAAACCGCCCAAAGACACTCTATATGCACTCTCGATACCCACAATCCCACATCAACGCCTCAAAGGAAAACAAAAACAAAAGATTGTCCACAATGTCACTTC
The DNA here is from genome assembly GCA_947034895.1 of Rhytidiadelphus loreus. Classification (NCBI taxonomy): domain Eukaryota; kingdom Viridiplantae; phylum Streptophyta; class Bryopsida; order Hypnales; family Hylocomiaceae; genus Rhytidiadelphus; species Rhytidiadelphus loreus. Next base: position 34,781,641 of record OX344761.1, read on the forward strand.
AACAGAATTTGACTATTGCCGATTAGGGCCGACGGTTGGCGGAGACCCACCCAAACGTACTTTCTGAATTGTAGTGAAGACACAAGTCTCGGTCTCACAAATATGAACGGTACCTCAAAAAAGATACTCTAATGATGCCTCCCCAAGCTATCCAAATACTTGCTGTAGGGGTCACGTCTTCATTTGGCTCCCCATCATGAACATTGGTGCATCCACCATTGTTACTCCCACTCTCACATGCCCTTGGGCTTGAAGAATTTGGATGCCCTCGAACCATGGCAGTTTCAACTATTCCTTGTAAGGCTATAGAATTATCCCGTTGCATTTGTTTACCCACACAATCAATATCTGGGAACTGCAATACTCTAGTTGTCTCTCCTACGTCTAATCTCATTGTGTTGGATCTCAACTTCCTCATCTACCTCGACCTCTTCAATTGCTTTGGATTTATAAAGTAAAGAGCTTTTTTCTTTTCCTTTGGCATACTTCTACTATGTGATTCCTGGCCAATCTCTACAAACGGGTGCTCCATTACCTTCATCCATATATGCTCTATTCTAGAATATTAAATTCCATCATTCCACAATTAGGTAAGTGCCTTGGTGCTAGGTATTAATTCCATCCGAATCCTCCATTTGTATTGACATGATCTCATTATATTAATGCTAAACCAAATAATTGAAGACTTCATTTAGACTAACAAACTCAATTTCATTTTGCATTGCCGCCATTGCTTTAATTGAAACCAATTTTAGCTTTGTATTTCTGCATACTCTGTCTCCCAATATTCACTTTGAATCTTGTACGTTAGCCGCTTCGATAGACACGTCGATCATCAGTTCATCATACTACTAAAATCATAACTCTCTCTGTAATATCATAAATGCTACCATTAATAATAGGGGCTCATGCTTGCTATGCTACGCATTCATTGTATCACATATTAGTAAAATTTTGATATATTTGAATAGAATGCATGATAATGATTTCAATAAGTCTTTGAAATAATTAATTTTAATATTTTGTAAAAATATTTTCAATCATGCATACATAAAAATAATATTTTCACACAATGTTATATTACAAAAATAGAGTAGTAGTTTGCAATCACCTCTATAATATCACTTTTACCGCTTTTATGATTTCAAAATTCTATTGCTACTACCAAATGATTTGAGAAATTTATTCAATTGAAGCAGTTTTGGATTTCACAACAATTAAGTTCATGAAGTTTTTGAAATTTACGAGTTTTTCTTTTTAATTCACCAAGTTTTGGGGTTGCCATTGTTTGTAACAATTGAGTCATTTATTGAATGCATTACAATAAATGTCTATCTTTTACAATATACACCATTGCAGCATATATTTCATTCATCATTCAATAAATTTCTATTGTTCATTTCAATATATGCTTACTTATAAACAAAATTATACAAAGATTTTAGTCATTTATATTTGAAGATTTATTGAAATTTTTGTTCTGCATTTTATCTAATATATAAAAATTCTAATAAAATTCTAATAATCAATGCGTAGCATAGCAAACACCAACCGCTAGTATCTAATATGAAAAGAATAATTTTGAACAAACGACGACTAATTCATTAGCCTCCACTCTACTCTAAAGACTAGCACCTAATTATAATCTGTCAAAGTGGTTACTGATTTATTACAAATTACAACTGCTCTGCTCTTTTAAACTCGACTCGTATACCAGATCACAATCCACCCTATTAACTTACTACCTATTGTACCATGTTTAAATCAATTACAACATCTTAAATAGCAATGAGTTTCTGAAGTTCTAAGTGCCTCTCCACTCCTGCCTACTTCCTCTTTAGCCTTGAAATCGCTCTATCTATCTTTTCAACTAGTTCAATGGTTGCCTTGCATGATAGCAGCTTAGTCACTGTTTTCATCAGGGGAGAGGGGCAAATTATCCCGATTTCTTTCATTGTGGGGGAAGAGGGTTACTCGATAGTTAGTGGTAGCCGTTTAGCTTCACGGTTCAATATTCTTGAGGGGAGTTTGCATGTGGACATGGATGTTGTTGATCCAATCTCTAATGTGGTATCACATATTGTTGCTCAGTTGTCAACTACTCGTGTTGGTGGTCAGGTGTGGTTGTTGACGCTTGGAAATATTGGAGTGTATGGACTAACGGACCTTCCACTAGTTATTGGTTCTAACACTTTAACTCCTGGCCGTTCTATCACAGCTACTGATGTCACCCCTCTACTCCAGAAGGTCAAACTAGAGCCCTCGGAGATCCCTATTCTAGTTCTTAGTGACGATTCGGATAGTGAGTGCATTCTACCAAAACCTGCTAGTTGTCGTCCCAATTTAGAATCTGCACATGTTGTTCATAATGCCCCGATTTTACATCGTGCAGAATTGGTGCATGTGAAACCCCCACTCTCCCCCATTGATAGTATTGTGCAATGCCTTCGCAGTTTGAGCTCCTGCCGAGGTGCGAAGTCAGTACTCAATAAATTAGATTACACTTCCATTCCAATAAAGAAGGTAGATTTTCTGCCTCCGGAGTTTGATGGGGATGTCATATTTGAACTTCCACCTATGGGAAAGTACCCATCATCAAACAAGGTTGGGCGGTTGCATGGAATGGATAAAAAAGATGACGGACATGCATGGACCCGAACAGTGACGACGCACATCCAGTCTGACTCTCACCTTACTTTCCGAACTTCAGCTTGTTTGGGGCACCTCCGGTGTACAAACAATTCATGCAAATATTTAGACCGACGGCACCGACTGTCACCGTTGAATGAGACTGAGTGGAATAGTACCGCCTCGTCCCCCTTTGTTCCACACTTTGATCCTCCATTGCATTCTACAGTTGCATGCTCAATCTGTCAAGTTCCGCCGACATGCATTGGAAGTTGTCCTGCTAGGATCCACTACGTACATGGCTCCAATTTGATGACCCGAGTTTGCGTGCATCTCGAAATCCATAGCCATCCAGTGAAGAAGGGAAATTATAAAGACTCCTCAGCAAAACTCCAATCTCTTCTTGGCGAGCAGGTAGAACGGACTTCGTCGGCAACTAATTCTGCCATTGTCCTTGAGGCAAGTAAGGAGTACCTCGGCGAATTCCTTTTATGCGCAAAAGATACTCCCCATAAGATGTTGGCAGTGGACGAACTTGTCCCCGTTTTGGACAAGTTCAAGCAAGACGAAGAAGAAGTGCGTGGCCAGGATTGTGCAAGACAATCGCATTACAGTTGCCCCTACTTATACTGGTCTCATAAACAATTATAAGAAGACTAGATTGGAGAGAATGCGTTTTTTCTTCTGCAATGATGACATCCATCGCTGTGTAGAGGGCACTAGTCGAAAATGGATGGTTTCCAAACCGCCTATCCCGGATGTCTGGTCTGTTATTATGGGCACAAACTTAAGTAGGAAAGAGATTCTCTCTCTAGAAAATGTCGGGTTCTCTCTTGCCGAGCGTGTCCAATTGTCTCCATGACAACTCTTCAATGACGGAATATCTGTGAATTTGGACGATTATCCTCCACCCCCTAACCCTACGGATCACCCCACAAAGAGGTATGGTAAGAATATTAGAAGAAATCCTTATGCTCCGACTACCAAACATCATAATAGCTGCGCCTTTGCTCTATCAGTTGTTGGAAAGATCTGCTCAATTCCGATGGTACCTCCTCCAGCTTTGGGCTGCATTGTGACTTTTGAGTCTAGAAGCATATCTAAGCTTTCTAAGTACTTGTTGACAATTGGCCAGTTCCCGAACTGTAACTGCCAATCTTTCAAGGATATGTCTGACAAGTCACTCGGCAAGCGCGGTGCATGGACGTATTGTAAGCACATCTACTTCATCTTCAACATAGTCTATAGCCTAGATCCGGAGGTTGATATCTTCATTTACGCTCCTAGTTTCAACTGGAATGAGATTAAAAGAGTTCTTCAGATTCTGCTCCTAAAGTATTATGGAGCGTAATTATTGTTCGTACTATTAAGACATTATTTTTCACTAATACGAAAACGATGGTGAGACTAAAAGGGCCACCATCAAAGCTTGTACATGGTCATGTTGGTGCCTAAATCATTTGTCCAATTTTTGTTTGCATAGCTCAATTTTTGTTCAACTAACACTAATTCACCCCAATCCTTAGTCCCTGCCTCCTTCCTATTCTCTACCTTAAACCTAAATCCAAGTACGTCTCCCTCCAACAGATCTGAAAACCTCATACCAACCCCCCTTATCGTTTGTAGAATTTTTCCTAAACTAAACAACATCCTTTTCCTGGTCTCAATATCCATCTCTTTCTCCCACCCTAAACCCACTCCTTAATTGTTCCTCCAATTAACCCTTAACTTCTCCACTTCCAATCTCCGTCTCCAAAGAAAACATCTACATAACCCTCGCTTATTTCCTTTGCTTTCCCTATCTAATGCCTTGACCCTCTTTAATCTAACCTTGGGCCCCCATCTCTCAAATTATGTAAATCCTCCATACCAATTGTCCCTCTCTTGAACTCTCTTACTCCCTCTCTAGAACTCTCTCAAACACCTCTCTTGCAAAGAAATCTCTTTCGTCCCTCACAATATCCACCATTTCTTGTTTCCATGGCACTTACATTTACGACCACAAAAATTATATATTTTAATCATTCGTATCCCTAGACTCCACGGTTATAGACCCTTAATCTTGAAACTTGCATCTTTCCTCGACCTTAAAATACATATTTGGCCACCTTACACTTTTTATGCATAAAAATTCTGCAAAATATTCTACGGTCATAGGTCCATCATTAATACTAATTTAAGAATTCCTCCTTCTAAAAAACCCCTAAACTTTCACTTTATTGCCCATTTCAAGAAATTATTAAACTTTTTGCGTTCTACACTCGCGACCGTACGCTCACCGCTCACCGCTCTACGCACGCAAAATAGTATCGTCCTCCACAAAGCCTCCAAGTCTAATGTTAGGGAAAGAGTCATCCCCTAAAATGGGGAACTACAATCATGACCCATAGGAAACATGATGGAGAATAAAAGGGGAACATAATGGGACCCTTTATTCAATGATGCCCAATGTCTTAGGCTCTTGAGTGTTTTGTATTAGCCTTGTAATTTATGTAGAAATGAGAGAATTTGAGTTTTGTTCTTTTGTTCTATTGTGCTTGTGAAGAGTGGAAAAATCTTTCAATCATCCACCTAGGATTCATGTTTTGAGAAGTTATGTATGGGAATAGTGTTTGCAAAAAAGTGTATTGCATTGGGAATTCTAAGTACATCCTAATATTAAAGGATTTTATTGGTGGTGTTCCCCTTTATTATCTTGAAAATTGGTAGAGATATACCTAATATGGTCTTCAATACGTCAAATTTTTTAATTCAAAATCCATTATTCAAAAATTTCTAACAAACAACAGTCAAAGTCATCTGAAATTCTAAGATTGGTTCTAAAAAAAATTAACTTCTATAGCTAATGTCTTCCAATCTATAAGGTCAATTTTTTTGAAATGTTGACCACATGTTCTTATATTAGTTTAATGCAAGTAATTGTGGTTGGATTTCACCAAAAAACATTTATTTGGTTTTATGTCTTACTCTCGGTCTTACTACATTAAAAATGGCAATTTTGAGTGGTTTTTGAGATAGAAAAATATAATTTTTTAATGAATGGAAATCAAGTATTTAAAAACAAAAACAAAAACAAAAACAAACCCTTCCAAGTCAATTCTTCAATGTAAATTTATTTTAAATCAAAATGTTTAGTGCAAAGAAATTAGGTCAAGAAGAGTCAAAGTCAAAATAATCTAGTCAAGGAACATGCTCAAAATCTTGTTTTCTTCACTTTAAAGGCAAACATCTTGCAGTCTACGTGGTGAAAGTTTTTGAAGTTTCTTCCACACATTTTTATACTAGTCTAGTGCAAAGTCCTATAGTTAGTTATGCAGAAAAATAAAGTTGTAAAGTTGTTTGCTCTTCGCGTGATTTCTGATGAAAAAAAGATCTTGGGACATTTTTTTTCCATATTCCTTAGAATAATATGTCTCAAAGCACTAAAATTGTAAAATTTCAGTGCCCAAAGCTTTGAAAATTAGCATTTTGAGGGTCCGAAGATCACTCAAATTTAGGTTGGGTATACATCAGAGTGTTAGTGTTTTGTTTTTTTGATAGATCAGAGTTTTCAGTTGGATGACTTTAATCACTTAAAAGCACCAAAAAAAACAAGTATGAGGTTATTTTTTAGTGTAGAACAATATTTGCAGGCCTTCACAAATTGCTTACCAGAGTTGCATATAAACTAGTAAATTATGAGGGTTGTATTGCTTATCTAAAGTTGTAAATTACTCTCTCCGTCCTATAATAGTAGTCCCTTCATTTATCCTTTTTATTTCAAACCTAATTTTATTTTAAATGTTAACTACTAAAATGAAGTCAAAGAGGTCTAGTTTATTATTCACCATACATATCAAAAAATTAAAATTGAAATTTTTACAACAATTTGAAGTTGACTAGGTCAAAGACCAAAAGACATTGAATTTTTCATTGAATATGTTAAATTCTAAGATCTTCTTGTGCACATCTAAACAAACAGAGATCAAAGGCAAGGTAGTTGCATAGAAAGTCTTCAATTCCTTCTCTATAAAGCCTATCCTTATTTATGTGTGATACTTTATATGTATTGCAACCTCCTATTTTCTAATCTTCCCTTGATTGCAATTAATCATAGCCATGTCCACTTATTTTGTACTTGAGAGGACACATTGCACATTTACTACAAGATCATTTGATTGTAAAATGCACTAAAAAAATCATTGCCAAATCTTTAATACCTTCATTATAGACTATAAAAAAGACCACAATAAAGTAGCACCCAAATGTAACAAGATTTGTCTTTTGACATCTAGAATAAGTCCCAAAGTAACGCACAAGTGGACCTAAAGCTTACATGTGGGATAAGGTAAATCAGCCCATTGCGGTCAAATGACCCAAAGTGATCACCTACCAAATGACCCCATTATGGTTTTTTCATTTTTTTCAGATTTTGGCTTCAATGGATGCCTTACATGACAGTAATGAAGTAGTTAGTGACTTCATTAGGAACTTCCAATTTTTCAGTGAGAATTGACTTTTTAGGCCTTCTATGTTACAAAAGACTTTGATTGCTTTCGGTGAGCCAAATGAGCATGATGGATTCAGATTTTGTTGGTTTTAAGGTAGTCTACAGACTCTTATGGGCAAAAATGCATTGATCACTTCAAAAATTCATAACAAATTCATACTTTGTCAAAAAAAACATAATTTCATTGGCTCTCACTGTTTCTCACACTTGTACTATTGTGCGAAACAAATTGAAAATTTTCAATAATCACATGATGTCAAACTCCTTATTCTGACTACAATGGGTTGGTTTACCTTATAAGAAGTTGTCATGATCATGAGAGCGAGTTTTGCGTTGGCCACTCTTCTACAAGTGATATAAGCTTAGGTTCTATTGCTCTTGGGTGTTTGGGGGCCCACTTGTGTGTTAGTCTACGGTCCATAGTAGGTGCATCTACGTAGTTATTTCAACAAATTCATATTATATCATACAAGCCCGGAAAAATACGAAACAAATTTTGTTGGTTTCCTAAACCATTTCCTAACAACCGCACATCATTTTATTTTGTAGCTACCCTCAAAATTTGCAAATCTTGAACAAGTGTTACTTTTAGGTTCGTGTACCTTATGGTACGTTCTCATGTGGCATTTGATAACAACGCTCATAAAAACATAATACCTCTAAGAAAGATAGAATGGTGTAGGGTTGGAAGGGACATTTTCTTTGACATTTTACCCCCCCCCCCCCCCTCTCTTGAAATTTGCTCATAACTTATTATCGAAGACTCTAAATTACAAACGGTTTTTTGGAGATGACAGTTAACTTGATTTACCAACTTCTCTTAATGATTTACCTTTATGAAAAAAGGTATTCTACTATGCCCAAATGAGGTCTGAAATTCTACTCCAAACACAATTCTTGCTTTTGACTTAACTATGAGCAATCGAGCTCCTACTAATTCTCATTTTCATATCCCCCATTTACCCATAGCTTGCATATTCAATTCAAAACAGAAAATGTGAGTGGCCCTTGAATTTTAGTTGCCATACTTCCCAGTTGTTGTTCTTTGTTAAATCACCCATTTACAGTCCCATTAAATAACTGCGCTTTTGACAATTTAAAATCTATGTTTTTTGCTAACTAAGGTGCCACATAACAGTGTGGGCAATTCACGTAACTCCGTGAATAGTGTCCCTCATGTATTGACCTAACCATTGCTCTTTTCACTTGCCAGTTCAGCGTCCAACTAGGATCGGCATTTGCTAAAGAGGAGAAGTGTGGAACACTCACACAATTCTCTTTCTAACAGCGCCCCCAAAGACTTGGCCTTAACACCAGGTGTGAACATACCAATAGTATTATAGGATGGAGGGAGTAACTTACATTGAAACTTGCGGCTAAGTTAACGTCCACAATGAGCTACTCATTGTGTGACTGAGTCCAACTCACTGGATTATTGAGAAGCTGGGTGGCCAGTGTGTCAGTTGTCAACATGCTCCCTAGCTATCCATATGGGCAGCACTGCAGCATAGCATGTGGCCGTGCAATGCAATGCAATTTGCAGCTTGGTTTCGGAATCTTGATGCATGACAGTTGCCGGCAAACAGAATTATTGACAAACAGAAGCCTTTTGGGAAAGAAGACGGACCTCAGAAAGAGACCAGAGAGAGAGAGCTCTTCATTTGGGAGTCAGGCTACCTTAGGGCTTTCAGTCAAGAAGAACTGCAAGCCTGTGGACCATTTCACAACCAGCTTGTCAAGACACATAACATTCACTAGCATGCACTGTCACTGCCTTGGCTTTACAGTAAGGCATAATTATCACCTATTTTCAATGATGTTCAACATCGTAGTTTAGGTTTAATTGAGCGATGTATAAGTAACATTTCGTTCAGTAGCATGCATTGTCATTGCCTTGGCTCTATAGTTAGGTAAATGACCTATTTTTGACAATGTTCAACGTTTTCAACATATGTCTGATTGAGCAATGCATATGTAACATTCCATTCAATAGTAAACATTGTCACTGCCTTGGCTCTACAATAAGATTTATCACCTATTTCCGGCAATGTTCAACGTTTTAGCATATGCTTGATTGAGAGATGGTGTGTGGGATAATTTTCTCCAGTCAAGGAATAGATATAATGTAGATTGCACTATTTTTTGCTAATTTTTCATCAAGTTTGGAATTAGAAAAAAACAAAGGAAGTGTAGATTACAATTTAATTTGTTCTTTGTGTGAAATTGTTTTGAGAAGTTCAAAACTAAAAATGTGTTATTAACCCCTAAATGTTTTGGACTATGTTTTCACAAAAAATGCTCCTAAACTGTCATTTCTTGTACAAGTACCAAATTTTAGGAAAAAATCCATTTTTGGACACATGTAACCATAGGATCTTATAGTATGTCGGTTTGAGAAGATATAGAATATATATGTAGAGAGAGAGAGATTCTTTTTCTTTTCTTTTTTTGAACAAAGGGTAGAACTTTTGCATTAAAAAAACCCACAAGTGAAACAACCAAGCTGAAAGGCTGGAACTAAAGAGATAAGAGCAAAAAGGTGAACGCCTAAGTTCCTATTGAAAACAAACAAGAGAAGGATCTTTCTTGTTCCATATAATGCAAGTGCCATTCCTATGAATCAAGGTTGGGGAATGGATCTAAATATTATTGAATTTGGCCCAAATCCTTGGTAGTTTGTTGAAGGCTCTGGAGAGCCCTAAGATGACTTTTGAGTTGCATAGCACATCCGGAGTCAAGAATGCACATGCTTGAAAAATTTCAAATCATTTGGAATTGTACAACATATAGGAAAGAAATAGGAAGTAGAAGGAAGTAGAGAATGATTCAAAATACTAAATTGTTAACAATTTATCTATGGAATTGAAAAATGACAATCCCAATGGTTGTAATGTTGTAATAAACAATCTACACCTAATGATTTGATTTGATTTCCAAAATATTGAAAACTGAATTAAATAAAAGACTTCAAAGTTTATCTTAGAGTAGAGATTCCATAACTACCCGCAAACTAAAACTCCTCATAACTTTCATCTCATTAATCAAAATGAAATGTTTCACATCTTTCCAAATACATAAAAATCAAGAAAACTGATTTCAAAATTTAAAGAAGTTTTTTAGCTACGTGGCTACCTACCTAGTAATGAAAACTACATATCATACAATAAAATTTTAATCATGTAGTCAAAAGTCATGAAAATTATTGGGCCTCAAAGCTACTCCTTGGGCTCATGTTGTGTAAAAAATTCAAAGAAAAATAATAAAAATTCCTTTTGTAGTGAGTTGCCCCAAATCACTATGTTGCCAAAAAACACATTATTTTTGGGCGTTTAGGGGTTAAAAGATGTCAATGTATTATTCATTATACGACAATGAAGTTGCTAAACCACATCATATTACCATGATTCACAAAAATAGGTCACTCTCTATTGTACAATTGGAGCCATTGTTAGAAATAGGGTAATATACCTTAGATAGTATGCGAGATAGTAGGGAATATTTCGCATCCAACAATACTTCATCAATTGCTAAGAACGTAGGTGGAGTCTCAATGTGGTGAACAAAGAGCACAAAGGAAAGGTAGTCACACCTCATGTTTCCACAAGCACTCAATTCACTTAGTTAGTCAAATTGGGCATAAATTTGTGTAGTGAAAAGCTAATAACACTAAGTTAGACGCATTAGAATGTAGGCCTTCAAGCCCAAGCCCAATCGTGGATTTTATTAGCTCATATAACCCAATTCAAGAAAGCTTTGTTTTTATAAGGAAAATTTGCAAAAAAATAAAATTTTCACTTATTTAAAAAAAAATACAATATTTTTAGTGGATTTTATACCTATAACCGTGGACCTAATATGATCATGAACATTTGTTTGTTGAATGCAAATACTCAATTTTGTCTTGCAACAAATTTGTAAATTTGACTTCCAGATGAAAGCAAATCCATTACTGAAAGGTGAAGCCTATGTAATACAACAAATAGGAATACTTCCCATGAAAAAACATCAGCCTGAACTTTTGCATTGGTGAGAAGTTTTAAATTTACAAAGACATTGTAAACAAGTGATTTAGTGTTAATAGACAATCTTTCCTACAAAATTGCAAGCCTAAAGGGTTATCAAGCATAACCTTTGGACTACTATTCAAGTGGTCTTGAATTTTGTACAAAAGGTAAACATGTTAAACACAAGCCTATCATAATTTTTCATTTTTTATGAAAATAATTTTGTTTGAAATATGGACTTCTGAATGTGTGCTACAAATTGTAGATTTGGAGTACTATCTATGGTGGAAATTTCTCCACATAAAAACACCCAATATTACTCCATATCTCCATTCAAATACTATTGGATGTTTTAGCTAGAAAAAAATCCATTGTCAATCCATATTTTAAGACGTATAATCTACCAAATTTTGGATAAAGTTAACTAATAAGAATAGAATGGTGAATGGAATGTATAAGCAATGAATGGATGTTCAATAATGGATAAATATTTGAACCTTATTGCATTCCACATTTCCAAAGGTGCCTGTCATACTCCTCATGAAAATATCAAAAAATACCCCACCTTTCTTGTAACCTCTAAAGTTTCTATTTTCCCCTTTGGAAGCAAAATGGAGTTCAGATAAGTTCTTTTGAGGTAATTTTTTGGTGAATCTATTTGAAACTTTCTTATGAGATAAAAAAACTTATTAATTTTTGGAGAATATAATTTTTATTTCAATTGATGCCCAAGAGCAAAAGTTATACTACAATAAGATGAGAATTGAATTTGGCAGGTAGAAAAAGAACTCACAAAAACTTGAAATAAAAATTTTAAAAATTTGTTTTTCATAGATTGTATTGTTATCTATATGGAAATCTTTGATTCATTCCATTCGGATTTGTGATGTAAAAATTATGGAGTATGTTGTTTTGGTGGCAATCAGAGCATCTTTTTGAAAAAATAACATATAGGATTTGTTTTTGAGCTCAATTTTTACATTTTTTTCAAATGAAAAAGTACCATAGGCATTATACTAGGCATTATAAAAATCTGAACCTTGAAGAAGGCCATTTGAAAGTTGTTTGATTTTCAACTGCAGTGCAAATACAAGGAAAGAATAAATAATTTCCTTTATTTTTTAATATATTTATTTTTAGTATTTTATTTATTTTTTAATATTTATTTTTTGAAAGTGTCAATCTGATGTGGCACAGTGGCACTAGTAGTGCCCGTACGTTAGAATAATTTTTTCGTTCCAAAAAAACTCATGGCCCACTACAAGTCTAAATTTTTTTCTAATGTTTAAATTTGATTGTTAGAATAATCTTACAATTGAGATTAGTATGTTTTAATTCCATTTTAGAGCTATTAATGATTTATTTTTTCCCTCTATTTACATACCTTAAAGAATCACATTATTTTTAAAAAGTTTATTTTTTCTATGTTTTCAACTTAATTCTTCATGATAAAGAAACTTCAATTCAAAATTTACGATGCAAAATTTAGAATGCAAAATTTTTAATTAAAAAGTTTCAAAGTCTCATAAACTAGTTTGCCATGGCATCCATTTATCTTGCAATCTAGTGGACAAAGTGTCTAAATTTTTTTCCACACATTCTCATATTGGTCTATTCACTTTATTGCATGATCCCATCGCTGGATATGCAATAAGATATCATTTTTAAATTTTTTGCTCGTTGCACTAGACATGATAGTTTTGAATGGTTATTGCCAAAAAATAAATGCAAGGGGACTTTAGGGATTAAGGTGGGTCCTAGATGCACCACTAATCCAAAATTGCCATCATCACTTTGAGTACGTTTCCAAAATCAATATGTACCTATGTGAAAGAAATGATTTTAAAATCTCTACCCAAAACAACTTTCACTTAACCCTTTATAACTACTTTCACTTGAGCCTTTATAACTTTTTCATATGGTATCTGAATGCTGCATTCTTTGGTGCGTTGGAACCTCCTTTCATTTGCCCAGCAAGAAAATATGAAAATTTTACCACTCTAATAATAGTAAATAGGCACAGTAGCAAAAAGTATTGGTTTGTGTCCATGTGTTTCAAGAAAAAAATAAAAAAATAAAAAAATATCGGTTTGGACACTTGACTTGAATGGCGCTGTGGATGGAATTATGAGGATGAATAAAACTTGTCGGTCGGTTCAAGGTGACCTTGGGAATTGGGAATTGGAGTAGGTCCGTGTCCCTGCCATGTGGCGAGTTTTGCGGCTTTGGATCTGATTTGTCAATGTTACTTGACTTAACTTCCGCCATCAATTCCGTCGCTCTACGCATCGTCAAAATTAAAATAATCATTTTCTTGTCTTTTCTTCTTTTTCTCCGTTTGAAATAGTCATAAAATTGGCTCACAGCCGACCACTGGGGTCAGAATCACTGTTCCCTGTACACACCATTTTGCACAAGTTCGAATCTGCACCACCGACCCAAATCAGTTCTTCGGAAGCATTTTATAGATTCACGGAGAATGTTCAGAAGAATCAAAACAAGAAGAGAAGAGCAAGAGAAGAGAAGAGCAACAAATGTTACACACACATTATGTGAATGAAACAAATGTTTGGGTAGTTCTAGCTACTAAGTATGCTTAGACATACAGTAGGTAGCCACTGCCAGACTTTCGTAGGAAGAGTCTTTGACGCAGACAAGTGCTGAGAAGTTTCATATCAATCTCGCCAAAACACAAGCAGAAACTGGTTGTTGTCGAAGCGCCTTGCTTGTCCACATTACAAGATACCCAGCACACATACTGTATCATCGGGAGTCGATAGTAACAACCAATAGAGACAGTCGACCTCTGGGGTACTTGCGAAAGAGCAAACCGTATCTGCTCAACTTCCTTGCAATTCCACACCACATTCTGTAAATGCAAAACTTTCTCAGTGCATGAGAAGCAGTACAAGACAGCAATGACCTAAGCACATGTGCTTCATTACAATGGTACTAAGCACAAAAGGTGGTCACATGGTGTGCACGATTTCTGAAATACATGCAGGATCCTCCAATGGGACAAGTTTCAATCATTCCTTCTGCAAACCTCCACACAATTGGATTTGGTTGGTTGAAGGCTTGTTCCATGAGACCTAGCCACCTAGTTAGTTGAATTATCCCACCTTATTAACATACTCTTCATTCAGTCACGCTAGTCTCTGGGCTTACTCTTCTTCTTTTAGTTGGTTGGCAATTGGCAGTTTGGCACATGGCAAGGTCGCAATTAAAAACCAAAAAGCACAAACCTTTGGTTCTAAAGATCTTATGAGTTAACTTTTGGCCTTACATCTATCCAAATGGGTCATAATTTCAGCTTTATCAGAGAGATGCCCATGACCGTCAACGGACGTTGGGCTTGGGCACGCGAATCCTTTTTATAAATAAGCGTCAAGGAATTAGAGACAAAAGGAGTCTTGGAACTGACCTGGCTGATTCGAGAATAGCCTATTTAGAACAGTGTGGTTGAATCTTATTTGCCCGGCAAGCACTCTGTGGGTTGCCTTACCTGGCTGAAGATTCCCTCCTGGTGGAAGATTCTTCTATTCATCACTATTGCAGCAGTGCTTCGAATCCTCCCCAGCTGCAGTAACTAATACCTCGCCGATTCTCTGTTGTCTAAACAACAAACTTCTAAACGCGCTTTCTGGAGGGGATTCAAAGGCGATACCAGGTCACACAATTTAGCAAAGAATTACGTAAAGCGATATAGGGTAATTATGAAACAGCAAGGGTCGGGAAGACTGCGACCATACATTGGCAAGTCCACACCTGCATAACATTGTATAACCGAGCAATGGCCCTTCCCATGCTGGGAAAGTATTATGCTTTGCTAAATATCTAGAAGGGACTCATCAGTTAATTCAAGGATTGGAGTTGGCTGTACAGTAAGACAATTTTGTTCACTGTAAGTCCCCTTTTCGAGGATGCAAAAGGGACCCCTGCCTCTTTGGTAAACAATGTTATGTGTCACAGAACTCGCATGAGAAAAGGAACGAGAAAAAACAATGCTACAGTGAAAGATTCTGAGAGGGTTCGCAGTTGAACCGGGCCAATTGTACTGTCCTGTAGTATCAGACTGCCAGATGCAGCGTTGCTGGTGAGTATATTCTTCGTCGAGCCCGCTCACGCAGTCCTTCTCCCGACGACCAGAATCATCCCAGCTCTCCATGGCGCATCGATGATCCTTTCTAGAAAAACGCACATGATAATTCCCCCACATACTTTACGTGTCGCTTGGTGCACACGGTGTCCTGTGGCATTAGAACTGAATCCTCAAGGGTAGTCAAGTTGAACTCCCGCAGTAAAAAGCTCTTGAGCATGACTTTCAGCGCATGTCTGGTCTCACAAAATATCTGGACCTCGGATAGGATAGCTCGTATTGCTGATCTTTACAATTCATTCGCATATTGAGGGGATTATGTGTACTTCTGCCAGTAACTAGTCCAGAAATACTACTGTAGTACTGTAATGGCAAACTGAGATTTGGAAAAAGGTAGCCAGACCGACCTCGTTGCTTGGCTATGGTGAAGCAGGCAGGCAGCAGGAGTACATACTACTGGCCCCGTAAACAGCGACGGCCTATACTATTCTGAGCGTCGGAGATGCAGAAAATAGCCAAGTGCAAATCACCGATTGAATTCATTAGATTCAAAACGACGCCCACCTCTTGTGCGGCGATGCACTGACCAGGGCCAGCAAGTCTGTGGTGAAGGACGACGAAAAAACTCGTGCGCCGACGACGACAGTGGCGGGGATGTGCTGTGCTGCTGCCGGAACGTACACTGGGGTTGCTGCTCTCAAGCCGCTTGAAGTGACTCATCAGAGAGTCTCTGTTTCCTCCGCCAAGCACTTCTCGAAGCTCACCAATATCAGCGACAAGTGTCCGTCCCTACAGATTCACCACACGTTGGGATGTAGACAGCAATGGTCACAGTTCGAATTTCCCAGGGCAGTCGCAGCAACGTCATGGTCAATGAACGTCACATCGATCGTCGCCAGTTCGGCGCTGGAGCTTCGTTGGAAGTTGTGGTAGTAGTAGTACGAATGGCTTGCCCTTGTAAGGAGGGCCGGCGTCTGTAGGGAGGACAACAACTAGCGCAGAATCGACAGGGCTATTTCTTCTTCATAGGATGGATCTTGGCTTGGTTCGAGAGAATACTATTCTTGCTTTTCGCTTTTAAAACGTACCGGGATCGCATTCTGGATTCGAAGGAGAGGGGTGGAAAAGAATGGGCGACGAGAGGCTTCCCCTGTTGGACCCTAAAACAGAGCTCGAAGGCGATTCGAATGGCTATGGGAACGGGTTCCACAATCACGACGAGGTTTGTGTGACGATAAGGGATTTGAGTTGGAAAGACGGGGATGCGCGGGAGGACGATAGTGATGGTGATGGCGACGGAGACGGAGACGGGGACCCCGCCCAAATGCAACAGGCGGTCGACCTATTTTCAAATGTGCCCGTGTTCGGGAGGCTTCCCTCCATCGATCCCTTCCTGAACAAGACGCCCACGATTTCAGGATTGTACGCGAATCTGAAGAGCTTGGTGCTGCTGCCGGTGCTGATTGCGCGGTTGTTGGTCGTGGGAGTCATTCTGGTGGTGGGATTCATAGCGACGAAGCTCGCGCTCGCGGGGTGGGCGAAAGACCAAGAAGTGCTCCCGCGATGGCGGCGCAGGCTGATGATTGTCACCCGCCTTTGCGGCCGCGGCGTTCTTTTCTGCTTTGGGTGCGTCTTGGATTCCCCTCATGATTTGTATATCTCTTTTGCATCTCTAACCGAAACCTAATGGAGAGAGACAATGCATCGACAGATTTTTCACTGGAGACGTGAGATTCGAGGAAATGATCGGAACGACGACAATCGGTGGTATTAACTCGGCTGGAAATGTTGAGGGCATTAACAATGAGTTTAAAAATCTCGGAACTCTGTATGTGAATAGAAGTGTGGAATCCTTACATTTAGGTCAGATGATGACGGTGTCGTCTTTGTGCACATTGCTGTGTGTGAGGTTTAAGCGTAATTGGTGACTACCATTCGGTTTGTTAGATAAAACTTGCTTTTGTAAGTTGTTGATACCTTTCTCTTCTCAAGTCCTTGCAACTCCTGGAAAATCTATCTCTTTTGTGACGGGGCTTGTTTTTGTGAGCTGAATTAAATTGAGCGGTGCGCATTTTTTTCGTTGTGTCAGTTTTCACTGGATCCGGCGGATTGGACGACCTGCTCGCAAAGAGGTGGCGCCCATCGTGGTGTCGAACCATGTGTCGTTCATTGACCCGATATTTTATTTTTACGAGCTCTTTCCGAGCATTGTAAGCTCCAAGTCGCACGATAATTTGTTTCTGGCGGGGACCATCATCCGCGCAATGCAGGTATAATAGCAGCCTTTCTCCGACTTTCGATTTGTTTCAATGCTAAATCCACAAAGGATAATTCTGGTACTGACCCCGGAGTGCTATGGTTGTGTTTGTGTTGTAGGTCATCCCTGTCGACAGAACGTCTGCTGAATCTAGGAAGTATGCAACAGTCGAAATCAAGGTACCTATTTTATCAGCACCTAGAATCTACTTTTACCGTTTTGTGTGGTTGTAGGGATCAACCCTATCCCTGATTTGCAAGTTATTACATGGAAATGTGAGGAATGATGAATACAGATCACATTCTAGGGCCAAGTAGCGGCTTTAGATAACTGGAATTAGTTACTGATTGTCTGCACTGCGCAAGTAGCATGTTGGTGTTAATTCCTGCTAACTAATTGGCGCTGGATTTACATTCATTTTCATCAATTAACTCCCCGATTTGGGACAAATCAATCAATTGTGCCATTTATCAATGGTTTAAAGGTGCGAACGTGCTAACCCCGCTTGCACCAACCAAGTTAACAGAAAATCTAATTCTATGTTAATTACCTTACGAGTGCGGGAATAGGTAGTTAACTTCCAGCTTGCTAACAAGCCTCAGGGCACTAGCTTGCTAATTGGCGCTACTTGGTTTCTGCCAGAACGAAACTATTACTTTCTGTTGACAGAATTTTCATGGCAGAGAAGGGCGGCGAGCATGGAGTTTCCGTCTGTATTGTTATTTCCCGAAGGCACAACGACGAACGGGAGGTCATTGATTTCATTTAAGTTGGGTGCGTTTGCCCCTGGCTTTCCGATTCAGCCAGTGGTCATCCGATATCCTTTCATCCACTTTGATATGTCCTGGTAAGGCTGCTTTTCTAGACGCTCCAGGTGAAACATAATTGCCTTCACTTTGCTACTCAACGTTATATGTTTCTACTATGAACTGAGACAGTACTGGTATATGCAGGGGTGACATTTCGTTATCGAATGTGATGTTTCGAATGCTCACGCAGTTCAACAACTTCATGGAGGTGCCAAAATTCTTACCTTTTTTTATGTCGTTGCCAAAACTCATTGCTTTGTTTATCGATTGCTGATTCGATCTCAACGATCTTTGTCTCAGCAGACCTCCACTAGTCTTTGTAGCGAGTGCTGAAATTCGAATGCTGTGATTTTGGACAGGTTGAATACTTACCTGTTGTGTACCCATCCGAGCATGAGGTGCAAAACCCTGCGGACTTTGCTAAGCGAGTGGGTTTCTTCCTATTGTCTTTCATTCTTTTCGAATGGCTGTCCCGTCCATTTGCAAGGCCATTATTCTGCTATCAGCTAGTTTCATTGATGGTCATAATCGTTATCACCATGCTGTCAGCCACACTTTTCCGTGCAGTGACTGTGGGCTACAATGGAATTTACATCTTGTTTTCCATCTTGATGTAATTTTTACTCTTAGCAACTGTTTTGATGTATCAACTAAATTTTACAGGACTTTTTTCTGCCCATGTTGATTTAATCAATCAGAAACGATCATTTTAATTCTAACTTATAGATAATAGTAAAAGAACTTATTAGAATTACTTTGGGTTAAGTAATCGCAGACAGGTTTAGTTTCAGTTGATGAACATATTCGTTAGAATGGCTGATTACAGTGCGCTGAAATTTTGGCATTCATGTGATAAAATCCTGAAAACTAGTACTTTCAAGTGCTCGGATAGTTCTTGAGGTGGCAAACTGAAATCTTAAGCTCTAAAATCTGGGATTGGTCTAGACACTAGTTTATGCTGAGCAACTCAAAAAACGGCTCTACTTTTCGGTGGGGCGACTCGAAGTCACTCCATTTCCTCAAAAATTCAGCCTTTAGTATGCCCACCTTAGCGTGTGGTATAATGACTCTAATTACGTAGTCACATTTGTGCAGGTTAGATATGAAATGGCACGGGCACTGTGCGTGCCAGAAACCGAGCATACGTACAGCGACCTCATGTTGTCTGTGAATGCCCAGCGACTTTGCTTGGTGCGTGAGTTCATACTCTTCTCTACTCTGTTTTTCATGGATTGGCTTTTATTCTTAGATCATAACAGTGGCCGACACTGCTTCGCACGAATGATACTTTTCACTTTGTTCATGTTTTGAATAAATGAACCAATATTGTGCAATATTGCATGTCCGCAGCGTTCACCAGCGAGCTATATGGTGGAAATGGGCAAAATAGAGAAGGTGATATTCTGTTCTTTTCAGTTTTGGCTCCATCCGCTTAGGTGTATTTACTTGAATTTACCCTTCAGTGTCCATTCTAAAATAGATGGAAGCTAATAGTCGACTGTAGTAATTTTGAAAACGTATCGCTGTGTTTTATTAATGTTCTGTGACCTTTGAGGATGTCCATCAAGTTTTAAATTGTGGTCCATCGAAATTGTAGCTTTCCGTAGCGAACGATCATTTCTAAAGGGACTACATAGCGGTCATTGCTTGTAACTGGCAGGTACTTGGCTTAAGGGCAGGGGACGTGAAGATTCTGCTCGAGAAGTTTGCCGCGATGAATCCATGTTATAAGTGAGTGGGCTGTTTATCTACTTGTATCTTGTAGTAGATTACTGTCATTATTGAGGACCAGTGCTTTCTAAGAATAAAAAAGAGGTATTTCTATCTGAGGTATGGTTTTCCTCAATTCTGACCTCTGCTTGGGTTTGGGTAAACAGTGGCACCGTCAGCATGAGCCAATTTCTCGAATGGCATCACTTGCCGAGATGTTGGATGTCGAAGAAGGTAAGCATAGATTCTGCGCCATGGTCTTTAGCTGCCCACCGTCTGGTGCTCCAGTGATTTTGGCTTACTTTATAATCCTCGAAATCAGATCATTCTAAGGTCGCCATTGGCTTTGGGCTTATGCAGTGTCATTTACAGGAGCACTTTTGGTGATGAGTGTCATTAACCTGCCAAATGCTCTTTTCAGATATTTCATCTCTACGATAAGTCGGGACAGGGCGTCACTACATTTCGAGAGGTAATTTTATATCACTTTTATATACACTTTTATATCATGGCGAAGACTGCTGAAGAATCATTGGTGTTTTTTGTTCTATCTTATTTCAATTGACAGGCATTCTTGAGTTGTTGCTGTGGAGGATTCTGTTCGAGTTGTGACTACTCATTGATGTCTCACTGGTCCTTTTTCTAAATGCTCAATATTGGCATTGATGTGCCAACATGTTTAGTTTGTGGCAGCATCAGGGTCAATCTCCAAAGGCAAGAATTTCGCGAGTCAAATGAAAGCAGCTTACGGTGCATGCAACCTTCAAGGCGATGGCTGCATCTCACTAGTGGAGGTGCACGTTCATCCTCAGTTCCTTACTTCATGCCGACTTCGTGTGCGTTTTTTTTAGTATAATTATCCTCCTCGACCCACATTTGAGCAAGAACTCACGCATTTTTTTTTTACTCTTGTACAGCTGGAAAAAACCTTGAAGTTGACTATGCCGTCAATCAGCAGTGGCAAGGTAAAATTCCAAATCCGAGACTCTGCAGATCATTTCTCAACTATCAAAGCTCAAGAGTGATTTGTACTCAATATCTTTCCTTGAAAACACTTGAATGCTGGATAGACAATACCCTTGTATTTTCTCCTGTGATGCTGAAGTAAGCTTGTGAGGTAGAGGATATTACTTGCATCTCTTTAGAATATGTTGGGAGATTTGGGGAGTGGGAATTGTGGGAGATGCTTGAGCTGTGGAGAGATCTTTGGGTGCAAGAGCCAAATTTGCTGAGATCAAAATTTTCCCAGTATGTATGAATATTTTGCAATTTTAAAGTACTAGGTTGAAGACCACTATGATTGACAGTAGACAACCCCTTCTCCATTCAAAGATCAGTGGCCATAAATATTTAGCTAGTCATGTTTGCACTACTTACTAATTAGTCTAACGAGTTGCTTTTGCTAATTTCTCTACCTCGTTGGGTGAGCTTTGACTCTGCGGATTTAACGCAGGTCAAATCGTGGTTCAAGAAGCTGGACCTGCACAGTGATGGAGTCATTAGCTGGGAGGAGTTCCAAGTCTTCATCGAGGCTAACCCAGAGTTATTACCCATTTTTATGGTGGGAACTTTTGGAGCCTGACCTCACCTTACAGCACTAGTCGTTTGACTTGAGTTCTTAACTCGGAGCCAATCGAAAAACGGCCAATGTGTTAGCCCTTTACCTCATACTTCTCTCATTGCAACCTGTATGATGATGCACAGACGTGACTAGTTTATGTCCATTCACGACTATGAAGGTGCATCAGAAGATTCTTTTGGAACCCTTTCTGTGATAGTTTTTGAAAAGGAATAGTTTATGACCATCCAGGGTAAAGAGAAAAGCTGCTTGATATGTGCTGATCAATGAGTTGAATATTTTTAAAACAGAGCCTACTGGCCAGGTGCCACACCATAGCTTATCCACGAAACCCTTAAGGCTTAAGTTATGGGGAAGGAGCGCTCCACATTTCATGTTCACTGCGAATGTATAAGTAGTAGAGATTCTGGTTTTCTCTAATAAAATTTCAGTCCACTTGAACATCAACTACCGATGAAGTGGCATCCTGTTCAATTTTCCCCTTTGCTGTTTTGTTGACCTTGGATGCTGTACTTTGTGTAACAGTTAAGAAGCAACTATGTCAACACTTGACTACAATATTAAGGTGTGCAATACACGTGATGGCCCATCAAGCCTAGTTTGCGAAAAAGTTGTACCAGACTACCTGATAATTCAAATGCGTTCTTGGAGGACGCGTTGATAAGTTTTGATAATTTGTTTCTTTCCGTATCTTCCTGTGCAGCATTTGTGCCATTTAACCCTAGAAGAATAGGGAGGCCCAAAAGTGGCTCGATGGATGACTCTTTAGACTATTTTAAAAATGAAGAATGCACTTAACTTAGGATCATTTTTGACAAAGTACCTTGGTGATAGGTCATGTTCTTTCAACAAACACTTGAAAACTTGGGTCATATGAAGCCAAATTTTAATGGATGTTCTTGGAATTTTGACACAAGATGGTAACATTCACCCCTCCCTTCATAGGAATTAAATGAAAATTACGATTGGATGCTTAAATCAAAAGTTATGTTGTTTGAAAAAAATTGGGCATCTTTTAGGGATCTTTTGCTAAATTCTTCATGGAATTGAAATTTCATGTTTATGTAAATAAAAAGAAATGGCGTAAAAATGTCCAAATAAAAAAAAATTGTAACTTTGTTAGCTATGTTGGAGTAGTTTTGAGAAGAAAAAAAAAACGGCTTCTTTTAACTTCAAGCCCTATTATCATGCAATCTATGAAGTCAAAGTTCTTGAAATTGTTCCCACATATTCCAAATGTTTGTCTCTAACTTTTCACCATTTGGATTTCAAATAAAAAATTTCCTCATTGTAGAAGAAATCATCAAAAAATGACTAGTGTATTGTTGGTTCACTTAACCTCTTGTATTACAAGGTGATTTAGAGTAAGCTAGATTCCATACTTGCTTATGAAATTTTGCATGAATGTATTTGATAAGATTTAAGGAGGATACCCCCCAAACCACCATTTTTTGTTATTGTGTCTAGTTATTATTATTAGATTGGTCAAATATTCATATTTTCTTGTTGGCAAGGCAAAGGAGGTTCTAATGCACCAAAGAACGCGATATATGCAAAATTTATAAAGGGTCAAAGTTTTTTATGGTAGATGTTCTAAATTCATTTCTTCAACATACATATATATATTGATTTCAAAGATGTACAAAGAACGATGATGGTGATTTTAGTTAGTGTGTGATTTTGGATGTACCCACTTTCAGAACTCAATGATAGAGAGATTCAAATTCATCAAGAATAAAAATTTTACTTGAAGAGTGCTCAAAGTTTGTTGATCCCATACTTGAGGAATGGAAAAAAAAATTTACTTGAAGAGTGCTCAAAGTTTGTTGATCCCATACTTGAGGAATAGAAAAAAATTCTTACTTCAAATGCTATAATCTTTCAATCCACATGGTCAAATAGGATGAAGTTTTTCCATGACATTGTCATAGTAGTTTACCACACTTTTATATGGTTGAAGTTCAAAAAAAAAAATTATATTCAATTTTGGGCAATGCACTATAAATTGCAATTTTTGGTCATTTTTCTTGAAAAACACCCCCGATTGAAAATTGAGATCATAGGAACTTGCCCAAACTTTCAAAATCATGCAATTTGTATGTTCCATTTTAGCACTAAATATGCATCTAATTTTTTTGTTTTTCACTTGTCAAAGATAAATTCATATGTCTTTTGCAAACCTCAAATTTTTTGTGGAACCTCAAATAAAATAATATTTTATTTTTATGACACAAGTCCAAGAAATCTAGGCTTTAATAAAGGTAGAAGGCTCCTCTCTAGAAAAAGGCTTGTAATTAAGTATTTTGTTATTATTATCCATACATTACATTAGGTTGTTTATTTTATTTTGTTGTTATGGTGAGATCTCCAAAATCATATGTCCATTGGATGTGTTTATGGTATCATGGTGCACAGACTTTGTTTCGTGGCATTTGAACATATGATATAAAAAATTTGAATTTTGAATTTGTTTTTGGATCTTAAACTATCCTAAATTATGAATATGTTGGGTTGTATGTTATTAAGTTGCAAAGAGGGGGTGCACATACTTTGTTTTGTGGTGTTTGAACATATAATGTAAAAGTTATGGACAAAAAAATAAATCATAATGAAAACTACACAAGACTACACTAGTTTTCTTGAACAGAAGTCATAAGGTGAATTAGGGTAGGTGCACAATTAGGTGAAGTAATTATTTTTCCAATGTCCCGTGGATTAACTACCTTTTGCTACTTGGAACACCAAAGGCATTCCCTATTCTTTGCTTAACCCTTAAGTGCTCTGACATCTATATCCTCGACGATGAATAAAGGGCTTTGAGGTGCTATTCTGTCCAACTAACTTTTCATTCATCCAATGTAATACTTGAATCTTGAAATGACAACCTTCCTTAATGATCAATTTCATGAAATTGCGGTAAATGATATTTCTGTAGAAAGATATAAGCAAAAATGTGACAAAATTAGAAAAAGGACCAAGGCGTTAACCCCTAAATGCCCAAGGCCTGTTTTGAGCTTCTTCAAATTTGTTCTAAATTGAACAAAATGCCAACATTTTGATAAGTTGTATCAATTTTTTTGAATTGTAATCATACAATTCAAATTAGACATATTAGAGATTTCATAGAAAAAGAAAACACAACAATATCACTTATGAAGTGAAAGATTATAATGTTCAACTATGAGGGTGTTAAAATTGCAAAAATGATATGAAGTCTTCAATCTTTTTTTCACAAGTCAAATCTGAAAAGTTGGTGGCCAAAAAAATATGAAGTTAAAGGGCCTAACATGTATGACCCCAATCAATTTATGGCTTCTCAAAATTTATTCTATAATTTTTTTAGATGAATTTTGAATGTGATTTTTCTCCAAGATCTAGTGTATTTGAGGCTCATTTCCAAGAGCTCTCAACACTATGGGAAGTCAAGATTGCAATGGGTACCCTTGCACAAAATCTTGAATAGAAAAATCACTATCATTTATTTTCAAGATCAGATTTTCGATGATGAAACTAGACTTGAAGAACTTTTCAAAAATATAAACTACTAAAAATAGCAACTTGGTTAGGTTTTATTGAACTTCAAATTTTTGCAAACACCAAATTTTGGTGCCTCGGGCATTTAGGGGTCAAGGGGTTAATAATATTATGTTCTAGTCTTTGATTTAGAATACAGCACTTTCACCTTGCAAAACCATAAGTGGATTTATAAATTTTGATTCAAGGTCCACATTGTCCACCGCTTTCTTCTGCCTGTCCATGAAAATAACACAAAAATATGATTCACAAGTCTAGATCCCTGAAAGGACCAGTTCATGCATCCATTACCTTAGTCATTGAGCGCAAACCTGTTAACTTACATGCTGCGTCCAAATCTCTGCTAAACGAGAAGAGTATTTTGTAAGTTCTTACGTGATCAATTGTCACCATCCCAAAAGGCCGGCACTATCCTGTTAATAATGGAGGATGGAGGATTATAGCTGTCCTGGAGTAATTCGGCATCTCTAAAATCAAATCTGGAGAGTGTAAATCGCTGTTAAACAGTCATGCACTAGCAGCATGAGATTATCGTACACCGTCGTATAGCTTTCTATATGAGCAAGTAATGAAAGCAGGATTAGTCCAATTAGAGGATTCAAAAAACATAAATTGAAAATAAAGATAGGAAAAAAAACAATACATTCTGATGCAGAGTAATTGCATAGAAACTAGCTCTGGTCCTTCTAAGCAATATTGAAGATTTAACAGAACGTACAGCGTTTCATAAATGAGACCGATAATATAACACCACCTACCAACACAATTATCAAAACACCGCTAGCGATCAACAGAAACTTTTTTGAAGACAATGCATGATTACAATGCATGACCATTCCCAATTCACAGACAAGAACCATTCCCAATCACCGGAATACCATCGTAATACAAACACTTTATTCATAGAGGCACAAAGCCACAACGACGAACACACAATCCCCATGCCGTCAATGCCAAGAAAAACAGCTGTCCTTGATTGTGTACACCCATACACTGCTCACCAAACAAAACCAGTAGAAACAATATCTACCACCGCAGAATTCCAGAATGCTAATCCCGAGCTGCACCGTCACAAACCCTGGTGGAGGGTCCACGAAAAGCCACGGGTCACACAAGCGTGGACAGGCGTGGATAGAACGGGAAAGTCTTGCTGGAGCTCACTGCTGCAAAGAGAGGCGGAGCATACTGCACCTTGTGAGAGACCAAGTTGAACACCGTCACGTTGATCTCGCGCGTCGCCCCGGAGATGATGAACAAGAGGTCTCCTTGTGCAACGCAGGAGAAGCTACCTCTGCAATTGTCGTTCTGGATGGCCATCTCGTCGCGAAGCTCCAGGGTGGTCATCCAATCCTTCAGGGTGTGATCGAACGTCCACATGTGCAGCACCGCCGCGGCGTTTGTTGAAGCTTCTCCTTTCATTCGCGTGATGAGCATGAGACGCTTGCCGCAGGAAACGAGTTGGCACCGTGCATACGAAGGCAGAAAAGGGAGCTTCACGCGTGACCATGTCTTCGCTACCATGTCAAACGCCCAGATTCCGAATTGTGGTGTTCGGTAACCAACAGTGCAATAGACAATCCCGTTGCAGACATCAATTGTAGCGCTTCCCGGCATGATCGCAAGCGGAAGCTGCGATGAGAGCACTTCCCACGTGTTGGACAACGAAGTGTATCGATGCAGCAACCAGCCGCGACCCCGATCCTCCTCCGATTCAGGACCCTCGCAAAGCGCGAACGCTTGGTAACTCTCCCCATTGGGATCCACGAGCATTTGAGCCGCCGAAGGGCGTCCGATCGGCGGCAAGCGTCGCTCAAACCCTGTGAACGGGTTGAAGACCTGGATCTTGACAGGGCGCCCTGCGCTCTTCGCCACGGGTGCCATTAGCACGAGCCCGCTCATGGAGGTGAGAACCTCGCTGAACCATGGGTCGGGGATGAAGTACGACGAGAGCTCGAACCAATTGTTGGCCGCGGGGTTGTACGCGTTCGAAGCCGCAGCGTGAGTGTGAACCAGCCATGGCTGCGGGAACGAGACTGGACTCAGGGTTAGCGGATACGTCTTCAAGAAGCTCCGCGATGCCGAGAGGTCGTAGAATCGCTTACAGACGCAACGGAAGCGCGTGAGCACGGGCAGGGGTAAGTGAACGAGAACGTGCTCGACGACATGATCCGGCAGATTTCCCCATAGCAATGGGTCCATCGGAAAGCCGAGCTTCACCTTCGTAAACCTTGATTGAATGCCGCTCTTTCACGTATTCTCTTTTCAAACTTGATTGTGCTCTTCTAGCTATCTCTCGAGTTTTCCTTTACCCATCGTCCATCCTTCCTACTGCCGCAAAATTGCCCTTCCTCCCCATCCCGGCCTTCCAATCCACCGTCATCGCTTCCAACCAACTAGTTATCACTATAGCTCATCTCACTCTCGTCACAATCGACACAAACGGCAAACAACCGCTTCACTCTCAAACAAGCAAACCTAAGCGCAGGCCACCCGAGCTCTCCCCGTCTCCTCCTCACCTCACCTCGCCTCTCCTCTCCTCTCCTCTCCGATCAAACCCTGACCTCCTCACACTGCGCGCTCACACACACTCCAGCGAGCTCTCCAGAGAGCTAACCTTTCCGATACCATGAATTGTTGTCCGTATTTATGCTATCCCGAACCGATAAATCAGCTACAAAACTGCTTTCATCATTTGTGGGTGGCAGGAGACGTGAACGAAGGACAAATGGAGCAGAAGATTCTTTGCATTCAATTATTCTTTTTCTCTCTCACTCTCCCCTGATGAGTCCCCTCTTTCTCAACTCTGGCCATGCCCGTCGCCCATCATCCTTCTCAAGATCGACGACCTGGACCACTTGCTCTTAAATCAAAAAGCAGAAAAAAATTGAGAGAACAGTGAGATCAATCCAGTACCTTACTCTGAAAGTCACTTCTCTGTTTTCAAAGGTCCGTCCGGCCATGGCCGTCCTGCTCAAAATCGACGATCAGGCGCATCACTTGCTCAAAATTCGAAGTTCAAAAACTTAAAAATATCAAAAAGAAAATTCGCAACAATGACTGGAAACTTCCGAGGACGGAAAGGCATTCAGAAGGAGCTGCTGGCAGCTGGCTTCAATTAATAAGTTGGTCCCAGTCCGCCATAGCCGTGCATCTCCGTCAACAACAGTGACGTCCCCACAGGGAAACCTTTCGTCTTCACTTCGCTTTCGATTTCGCTTACTAACGTTATCGAATATCAGTTTCCGAGTAACGGAACTGACGTGTCGTCTTGTCGTTGGTGGGAACTCCTTCACTGAAAGGATAAATTGTGTGACTTGTCATGCTTTGGGTGTTGGGGTTTCAACTGGGTTTAATTCTTCTGACTTAACTCTTACGCTTATTAAATAGTACAATTTTCGGCTTGGGTTTGGTGAAGGAGGATTGACCATTGACCCATGTTTCTCTCCTTGGAGAAAATATTAGAATTTGTTATTTGTTATCTATGATAAAGTTTGCAAATTTTGAATTCATATTTGCAAATAGAGACCCCAAATTAGTTAGGAGAGGTGATGAAATACAATATATATGCAACAAAAAATAGGGGGCAATTTTTACATTTATTCTTGGATGGAGCAATAAGAGGGGCAAGCATCCCTTGGTAGATCCCGTGAAGTAGAGTCTATATATCTAACTCACTTGAAAGAATGGTTGGGTCAAGTTTGTCATATGTCATGAAGATTGTGGTTTTGGGTGACAAGAATGTTTTTAGACAACAATCATGTTAGCCAATGCAAAATAAGGTTTTGCAAGTTCATACATATGAAATCTAGAACTTAAATTTTTTTCCCGACAGTTGGTTGTCCTTCACTGAGGGGAACAATGAAGGAGAACAACCTTGAAACAGGCTCTCGGAGGCCTCAAAAAACATGTAATGATGCTACACTAAGTCCAAAAAGTATTTCACCATGTAGTACAAAAAAAATCGCAAAAAGTTGATGTTTTAAGAAAATTCTCAAAGGTCATATTTTTGTCAACATGAAAAGATTTGATTCATTCCATTTAGATTAGTGGTGTGAAAGTTATGGAACTTTTTATTTTGTCGGCAATCATTGCCTCATCATGAGAAAATAACTTTTAAGATTCATTTTTTGACTCAATTTTCACAATTAAAAAAAAAATTCCGCTTAGTTGACTCTACTTGCTAGAACAATCTCAAAGCTAGGATTAGTGTATTTCAATTCCATCTTAGAACTATTAACAATTTAGTTTTCCCTTCTATCTCATACCTACTTCAATTGAAATTTTTTTTAAGAATAAAAATCAAGCATTTTTTTCTTAAATTCTTTTCCTTGACTCTCAACTCAAATTTTCAACATAAAAGATTAAAAAATCAAAATTCATAGTGAAAAAATTTTAAGTTAAGGAGAACCAAAGCCAAAAAATCTATTCAAGCAAGGTGCAAAAACACTTGTTTTCTTCACTTTAAGTACAAATATCTTGCAATCTACAAGATCAAAGTTTTGAAATTTCTTCCACAAATTCTCATAATAGTCTAGTACAAGATCCTACAGTTAGATATGGAAAAGAAAACTAATTTTTTTGCTCTTTGCAATAGAAATGGCAATTTCAAGTGTTTTCTAATGAAAAAAAGCCTTGAGACTTTAGAGATTAATCAACTATGCCACTTCAATAGGCCCTTCTTAATTGAGGCCCGCCTTCAATATACTTGACAACTTGAATATAATAGATTGAATATAGCACATTTGAAAAGCAACATATACATTTGTCATGAACCAAAACCATTAGAAGGGTGGATTCAAGAAACACCGAACGATTTAGAGAGCGTTCTGCCAAAACTGTGTTTTTTCTGCCCAGTACTACAAGTACTGCTAGTACTGCAAAACGGAGCAATCTCAACCATTGATCTGAAAAATCAACGTCCAGTAGTACTTTTGAGTACTTTATAATACTAAAATTGTACTACTTAAAAAAAATGACAGTTTGTCACAGAAAGTAGATAAAATTAAGTATAAATTAATAATAATTAGAAAATCATGAATAAAAAAAAACTAAAAATTGGCCATTTGTAGAGACTTGATAGTGATTACATTTCACCAAAAACTAAAAATTGAAACCATCATAAATGTTAGGAGCGCTATGGGCAAGGGCCCCCTATTTGCATGCATGTTGGAGACAAAGAATTGTGTTTTTTTGAATGCCCTTTGGTGGACACATGCCCTTCTATTGTGGCAATAGCCCACAACAATCCTAGACGTACATCATCATTTTTGGATGCTCCACAATACTAAAAAACCCTAAAACACAAAGTCTGACAAATTAGGTAAATTACAATTTAATTAAAGGATTTTTTTTCAAAATTTCTCAAAAGTAAGGAATCTGAGGACTTCTAAGTTAGCCATCTCCAATAAAAATTTCAAGTACATGGACTTCATTTCCCAAAAGATATGACAAATTGCATCTCCGTCATTCCAATTGTGACGCCAAATAGTACCGGTGTTTCTTGCATTCACCCAAAATCGAAGTCAATGCGCTAGAATCTGCAAATTCATTGGAAAAAATATGGAGCATGAACAACTTGAAATAATAATGATCATATGACTCGACCTTCTCAAAGATTTGTCAATGTTTGGATGCCTACTTAGTTTGTAACACACACATTTCCTTGGAACCACACATGTATAAGAATATTTGAATATCTTTTAAAGATAAGGATGTCAATACCATTTGAAATCAACACTACAACAATGTTGATATGCAAGCCTTGCTTGTTGGCAACATTGTAGACATTGCACCTTGTCTACACTAACTCTCACAATAACTATTGTGCCCGTCAATGACACTTACTTCTTCTAACTTTTCAACATGACTCTATATGGCACTTCACTTCTAGTGATACCAAGGGGCACAATTTTTTAACACTGTACATGCCACATACAAAAATTGTTAAATTCCAAAAGTAGTCAAGAGATTCTCAATCTTCCATGAATTCCATCACCTAACTCCCTAAAAGAGATCAAGTATATCATTAAATGACATAGAGAACTTCCATTGATGTCTAAGTATTTAGTAGTAGCACTACCTTGAGCACTATATACATTAGCGCTAATAGCCCTTAAACAATACTCAACTTTCCACTAGGCCCAAACAACCTCATCTTTGGACTCATTAGTTGGAACTCAATGTCATGATCTAGCATGAAGCACGACACTGGTTTCAAAGAGTGACCCAAAGTACTCTACAATATCATAAAAGAAGCGGCAAGGATCCATCACCAACCTCACTATTCATGGCCACTTTAGCTCACTATGACACTATATAGAAAAGAAGAAGGAGACCACCCTTTCTCATAGTATTCTCTACAATAGAACCCTTTGTACTATGGATTACAAAGACATTCAAGACACTCTTCTTCCTTGAGAAGGTATGTGATTCCATGCCTTAGCCTCAAAACCAAGCTCTAAGGACTGCCAATCTTCTTGTCAAGATAATTTTTAGCCTCAAATTCCAAATTCAAATTATAAGACAATTTCCATAATCTACACTTTCTCCAAATCATTGTAAAGTACTCACTTTCTCAAATGTAACAAACATTGACCAAGTTATAACCCTCCAAAGGTTTGAGTTTCATTAATTAAAAGTATAATTCTTAAGACTCTATCCATGTTGTTTGTCTATAACTTCTATTTCATAGCTAATCTTTTTGTGTGTCTTATTATTTTGGGATCCTTCTCTCATTAGCTTTCCAATGATATGTGGAATGCTCTATTTGGATGAAGGATTCCTCCCAAAATTCCCACTCCCACATCCCACACCTTTGATTTATGGCCAAGACACTATCAACTTTGAGGAGCCAAATATTATAACTCACAACTCAGATCTTTATGTTCTTTGTACCTATGGACGCATGCTCTCACCAGCTTTCTAAGATTGTATGACATACAATCCATTCCATCTCAAATAGAGCGTTGCAACACTCTATCTACTTGGGACTCCTCATTTCTACTCACCTAGTTTCTTGCAAGGTTTGAATAGTCACCTCTAAGGTCCGCCTTGCTCATCAAGGTGTCATACATGCACCTTTCAGTGAAGGTCATGACAATTCAACAATGTGAAAATGCTTTCTAAATCTTTCAATGATGACTTTGTTATAAAAGAGATCAATGGTAACAACAAAACTATTAATTGCAAACACAACTACCTAAAACATATGAGATGAAAAAAATATTTCTTTATTTAATTTGAAACCCACACATATTGTAAGAAAGAGATCATATGCATTGACATTAAGTTGGAGTTGTGAATAGTTGTGTCAATATTGCATCCTAAGATGCATTGAGTGGCATGTGATTTTAAATTCACAAGCACCACATCCATCAACATTGACCATGAGGATGGTGCAAGAGCAATTGGCATTGAGCAATATGCAAGGAAAAACAATGTATTGGTCTACAATTGTTGTATTGAAAATGGCATCATCATATTCTTCGTTAGTACTAAGATGTATAAGGTAGAAGTACCTATTTTCAATATCCCCCTTATATATGATAGACAAAGAAGATTGACCCCCTTATTGGCTTATGCTTTATCTTTAGAGAAAACACTAGAATTTTTTATTTGCCAACCATGATAAAATTTGCAAATTCTAAATTCATATTTGCAATCAAAAGCTCAAACTTTTTTAGGAAAAGTGAAGAGATACAAAATTTACATGGCACAAAATAGGGGTGCAATTTTTACATTTCCCTTTGATTGGGCAATAAGGGGTCAATCCTCCTTGGCCCTCCAATGATGGCTTTACAAAGTGACTTATTATTGACAACAATTAGAACCATTGTTCATTGATAAATATTCTTTATTTGTACCTTCTCAATCGTCCACTCATCTCTCTTCCCTCCTTGCTTAGGGAAAAGTGTCAAAGCTAACTATATTAGGTGAGTCTATGAGACCGGAATGGGTTCGAATGAAAAATCCACATTTATATTGAATAAAATATTCATACTTGAAAAAAAATCATTTATGTTTGCATTCTTCCTCATCCTTGTGTTTGCACACATTGAGCTCAATTTCTCAATGAATTTTCTATAACCTACATGTTGAAATGTTTAAGTTATTGAAAGTAGATACCTCTACCATAGTTTGAACTCCTTGCTTTGACTATTGATGTGGAATTTTGAAGGTGACTATCCACCCAAAAGATGTGAACACAACCTTGTGATTAACACATGCTTGACCCTTCCATCAAAAATCCACAGCTATCAATCTTATAAGGGAAAATCCCCCCCCCTTAACCCCTTCAATCATTGATTAAATATCCTTTTGGAAAACTTGAGCCATCAATCTACCATTGATCTTGATACATATGCTTATACAAATATGATTACTTAATACTAATATTGAATATATATATATATATATATATATATATATATATATATATGAAAATATGTATGAAATACATATGAATCCATACAAATACAAAATGTATATGGAAATCCCATATATCCCATATCAATTACAATTCCAACTGCTTTCTAGAAAATACAAATATGGGGTGGGTGGATAATTTAACAAGCACATTTAATTAATTGTGCAAGGGGTGACATATTGGGGGCCAAGGTGAGTACTTTTGTGAAGTTCAATTTGTGAAGATATAAAAATCCACTCTAGGCACTATAACTATTGAATGTGGTCCATAACATAACCACATAGAAGACATTTTAATTGAACATGCAAGATGAGTGACAAAATAATCTTGGATTTTTGTTATTTTAAGTATGATATTTGAATTGTTAACCAAAATTAGTTTATGTTGTTTTCGCAAGCTAACTAGTTGTTACAAATGTTAGTGAAGATCCAAGAGAACAATAAGAAGATGTTCATGACATCTTGGTCAATAGTACAACTGTATAAAGTCCAAAACTATAGTACTACACACTACCATATCTAGTAGCCAAGGTCAATATTCCTTGCCAACTAATCAATTCAAATTGAAAAATGTAATTATGTAGATTTTTAATTATAGAATTTTTTCTTCCATACAATTTAAAAAAAAATCCTTAAGCATTGGTATCTACTTTTTAAAGCATTTTTTTCATCAATTCTAGCTTGACATGGTAATACTAACATAGTGTATACAAATTCTTTAATTTTTAAATCTTGGTGTTTACTTGTACAAATGATATAATAGAGCAATCAAGTTTTGGATTCCATACCTTGGCAAGCCATACAATGCAAGGTGTTGGAAGGAAAACTAGAAGAATATAACTTAGTGGAATAATCATTGAGTTTATTGACATTGCACTACTAACTACATTATAAAAATTACATTAATAGAAAGGACGTCTTTTGGCAAAAAGCTATGCACAAGAATTTGGTTCCTGAAAATCTTCTTTTCTACTAGTGTCAAAAGGTTCGTTTACAACAAACAATCATAAAAGTCTTTGATTATAGACTTTGATTAATTATCTCCTTCCTTGCATCAACAAAAGGTAGAAAGAGAAAAATAACTCCAACTGTTTCAACAAAAGCAACATCTAGTCTAAACATGAAGAAGCTTAGCCACTAAGGCCCAAGTGGTCATTGAACAACAAATTGAAATTTTGGGCAAATTCCTATGAATTCAATTTTGGATTGGTGCCACAAAGTGCGGACAACAAGCAACAAGAACTTTTTTGTGTATATTTATTTCTCGTTTTTGATAGTTTGTACTTGAAATGTCCCTTGGTCCTTTAGGAGTTAAAATAGACCTTTGTTTTGTCCAAAACAAGACAAGTTAGTATTACTAAAGTCACTAGAAGTGCATCCACTTATTTTTTTGTAAAATAGTTCAAAAAATCCCTTCTACGTTCAACCAAAAGCGGAAGTGAACATTACTACCATTCTTAGTAGTCATGACCAGTAAAATATACTTCTAAAAATAGATTATTCAACTTCTTGGGAAATGTTTTGATAAAAAAAACTTATAGGAAAAAAAAGAACCTTCATAATTTTAAGCATCTAGCAAATACTTTTCCTAGCTATAGTGAATTATTCAGTAAGGAATGTCCCCCTAACCATTGTGTGCAGTAAATTCATGGTGCATTAATTTCAACCGAACTAGTTTAACCCTAAAAGGACCCCGAGGTCAAAAAGCGTCTACTAGACGACTTCACTATTCACTATAGAAACAAAGAATGCACCTATTGGTTCAATAATTACACCTTGGTCTTGGGAGCCATGCCTTTTAAGTGTTGATGTTAGATTATCAAATTTGGATTAGTGAGTTGAGGAATTCACTTTGGTCTTCCTTTTTAAGATAACTACATCTAAAATCGCACACTAAAGATTCTTGCCTAAAATGTACTCCTACTATTCATGAGACTCTATGATCACTTTTATGAACACCTATTTTCAACACTTTGAAAATTTGTAGTTTATTCATACAATGTCCAAAAAATGCATTCTAAGAGAATCCAAAATCCCCTTTTTACTACCAACATGACCCCCAAAAAATCAATATAATAATGGGAACCATGCTGAATTGCTTATTTGTGCGATTTTAAGTGTAGCTCATGGAATTGGGACAGCCCAGCAAAAACTTTGGTCCCACAGGCCACCTGGCCCTGGAGTTTTGTTTGAACTGAAAGCTTCATTTTTTTGTTTTTAAAATCTGTTTTTGGACCATACCGTAGTCACTCTGGAAAGATAAGATTTGAAGTTGAAGTTTCGGAGGGAGCTTCTTTTGGAATGACGGAACTCACTCACTCTCACTGATGATGAAAGATTCTTTCATCATCAGTTGATGCTGCTGACTGGATCACTGGACTGGAAAGTTGACTGACATTCGGGTCGCAGCTTTGTACCCTAAAAGCTGAGTTGCGGTACAGTACAGTACGTTACAGTGCACACAACCCATGCCCCTCTTTTCACTCTTAATATTCTAGAAGCCTTGGAGAAAACCTCCCGGTTCGTGGATTGTCTTTTAACTCCCGAGCGTCCAACGCGTGTTTACAAAAATCCAAACCCTTCTCAAACTATCTCATTTCAATCAAACTATCACCTATAAAGAGATTCATATAAATCGAACGTACTGATTTGGTAGAGAAGACAAGCGTGGAGGAGCTCCAGGGCCTCGTACCGTTGAAAAGATTATGATAGTCAAACAAGAAAATCTTTCAATTTGGAGAGGTCACATTTTTGGCATGTGGGGCACTTAGAGTTTAACCCCTAAATGTTCACATAACCATAATGCCAAATCTATCACCATTTCATTGGATAGTCAGAAAAGCATTATAGCTCATGATGCACACCCTCTTTCTACACCCTTGGATTGGCGAAAAGTACAGATACGGGCATTTGTGATGTATTGATTAGACTTTACATTATGTCCCATAATGCTCTTGAGCCTCCTAACTCTCGAGCATTATCTAATCCATTTTATAGCCACTACTTAACAATTGGTAGGATTTTCGTTTGGAAAAAAAAAAATCTAATTTTTAGTTATTTTATACACAAGCTAGTAAGATTGGATTGACTTTCTATTTTTGATATTCAAAACTAAGATTGGTAGGGTCAAACAATGATTACAAGAAAATTAGCACATAGTGTTTAGTATTTGCCTAGTGTTGTAAAGTTTACTATTTAAAAAAGGTGTAGATATTATCATTATTGAATCTTATGCCTCTTTTCACTTAAATCAACTGAAACAAAATTTTTGACCAATCCTAGAACTTTCCAAAAGCTTAAGAAATAGTATTTTGGGTGAATTTTTGGAGTTAAAATTTTGAAATCATTCAAAAAAAATTTGTAAATAGTTTTAAAAGTTTGACCATACATATATTTTCTACTCTCAATGTTTAACATCATCCTCTTGGATAAAAAAAACCCTTTAGAAGAAGGTTATGGAATCTATATTTTAGAACACATTTGTGTTGTATGCTTAACCCTTGTGCCTTTACTGGTTAAGAGGTCAACCATCGGAAGTAGTGCAAGGTGCAAGGAAGGTACAAAAATATCTAATTTATTGATTTAGTATATGTTTTTAACCTAGGGCACATCATAATGCAATTTTTTTTAAATGATTGTCTATGACCTTTTAGTCTAAGGATCCTCAAAATTGCAAGCAAGTCTTGACTACATTTGGGGGTCTCAAAACTTATGCATGTTTTTGCTATAAAGGACAAAAGCGTTGTGTATATCATTCACTCCCTTGTAATTAAAACTTTGAGTGTAATATAGAACCCTTCACTCATCTTTGCATTGATGCTTAACTTTCTCTATTGCTAGATTGATGGGTACCGAGTTCATTTTCTATAAGGTTATCTAATTCATGGAGCAAGTTTGGTTGAATCCTAAAGGTCCAAACACCTTTTTATTTGCAACATAGTAATTTAGGGTAGCTCACTAAGAACAAATTTTTCATATTTTTCCTTTGAAATTTTCACACAATATGTGCCCAAGGAGTAGCTTTAAGGCACAACAATCTTCATAACTTTTAACTAGATGGTTAAAAAGTTATTGCATAATATATAATCTTCATTACTTGGCGCATACTGCTCAAACAATTATGGAAAAATCACATTTCTGAGAAATAAAAATTTGAAATGGGTTTTCTAGATCATATATATGTGAAAAGCTTTGAATCATTTTATTTTGATTAATGAGATGAAAGCTATAACGAGTTTTAGTTTGTAGGTAGTTATGGAATCTCTACTCTAAAATAGACTTTGAAGTCCTTTATTTAACTAAATTTTCAATATTTTTGATGAAAATAACAAAATTGGGTGTAGATTGATTATTACAGCATTACAACCATTGGAATTGGCATTTTTCAATTCCATAACTAAATTCTTAAGAATTTAGTATTTTAAACCATATTCTATTTCTTTCTACTTACTATTTTTTCAAGTATGAATATGAATTATTTATTGTTTGAAATTTCTTATATGTATTTCCAACTTATTTCTTCAATGTATTATGGAGAGCAACAATGATGTTAGCACGTGAGCGCAAAGATGTGAGTCTATGAGCCTTGAAACTAATTGTAGTTATGTACCTAAAACCATTTGAAGGTGTTTATAATATATGTATCTATAACATAGGCACACTATAACATGGATACCTATAATGTAGACATCTATAACCATAGAAAATGTCGATAATATAAACTCTTGGGCTCACAAGCCTATAGATTTTATGCTCACATGCTAGTACTCTCCTAGAGAGTAACAAGTTGTAGGATCTATACATATTTGTGTAAAAAGTTTGAAAGATGAAATCTAACCATTTGGAAAGAAATGAAAATACTTCTTTTTGAAATTCAAACCACTTGATCTTGCAATTAGTAAGGTTTCTTATTCTAGAATTTCAAGAGCATTAGAAGAGATTTCCGGCTTTTGAAGACTACAAATTTTTGGACATGGGAACTTTGTGAATAGACCGAAATCTGTCTGCCAAAATGACCAAGAGATTGCCACATCAAATATTAATACTTTTTAATATTATTATTATTTGAAATAAATAAATAATTTTAATTTTTTTAATAAATAAAATTTTAATAATAATAATTTTTATTTATTATTAATTAATAATTATTCTGAGTGCGTCAGTGTAGTTCCTAGCAAGGGGAACAATAGTGAAACAATCTTCTAAAGGTCTGATTTTTCACAAATAATCAAATTTGAAATCAAAGACTTAAATTAATGAGTACTAGTCAAGAATATTGTATTGACCAACTACAAAATTAGTTCACACATTTTTCATTAATATACAAGTGGGTCCTCCAAAACAAGCATATGAGTTAGCTTTTGTAGATCATTGCAACAGGGGAAATCATACACAACTAGAAAGAGAAATAAAGAGAGAAATATTTTTGATTCTTTAGGAATCAACCTATATTAACTCTTCAAAGATGAGACATTCAAATTTTGAACAATGGATGAACACAAACACATCCCAAGCACATAAAAATGTATTTTTTCACCTATCAATTTCTTAAACATTTTTGTGTTAGTCTTTTACATTTCTATAGTATAGATTTTGAAGACTTTGCTTTGCAAAAATTCTATAATTCAAAGGATATTCACCATAGGTCTAGCCTCAAAAAGTATATTTTTGAATTCAATAAACAATCCTTTATAAGCCACTCAAATAATAAAGAAAAATACAAGTCTTCAGAAATCCCTATAGTCAATCCCTTAATATTTTGAACTAAAAAAAAGAATCTTACAAAAAACTCAAATATTCAATCACTAATAAATTTAAGAATAAATTTTCAATTTTTGGCTTTAAATTTTATTGAAAAACATTAGTTAGTGCAATAGAAGATTGAACCATAAGGATATAATCTATGGATTGTATTTTATAACCCCTGCTTGGCTGCTTGAATTTTTAAATTATTATTTTTAGTTACGATTTTGGAAGTCTAGACTTTGGTCTTTAAGGAATTAAGAGCCTCTTCATTCATACTTGAGGGGTTCACTTAGAATGTCCATTAGAAACCACATGGAAACAAAACTTTGGACCCCCTTATATACTTTTTGAATTTTAAATTAAATTAATTAAAAAAATATAAATAGATTTTCCTACTTTGAAAGTTTATGTTTTGAATTATTGATATTTTTATTTGTTAATAATAATTATTTACAAATTTTTGAAGTAAGAAGATACATTGTAGAACTGAAAAATAACTTTCACACCCCTATACTATATAAAAAAAATTCTAAAAAATGAACAAAAAATTCCTAAAAATTAAATATCTATTTAACTCTTATTTTGAGTTGAATATTTATTCAATGGTCATTTAAATTTGTTCTCTATAATTATTTGAGTTGAAA
Organism: Rhytidiadelphus loreus; assembly: GCA_947034895.1. Taxonomy (NCBI): domain Eukaryota; kingdom Viridiplantae; phylum Streptophyta; class Bryopsida; order Hypnales; family Hylocomiaceae; genus Rhytidiadelphus; species Rhytidiadelphus loreus. The sequence goes on from OX344761.1 coordinate 34,821,563, forward strand.
AACATGCAATTTTGGCAATAGAAACCTATAGTCATTGTTAAACAATACTCAAAACTTTAGGTTGAAATGTGTTAGAAACCACTTGTTCGCATGTGGTTTGATATAGTAGAACTAAGTGCATCCCCTAAGCATTCATGAGCCTATGTCAAAGTCTACATGATAAAGACAAAGTCATTCTTGAGTTACATATCCATATTAGAGGGTAGACTAAACGAGCTACATACTCATATTTCGGGATGCTATTTTGTGAGCCTTGGAGCGTGAGCCCAAGAGCCGTGGACTTGTGAGCCTCCAATTTTATAATTTTTTTGGGGGAGATTTTTTAGATTAGGACCTATTACCGTGGATTAGGATGAAGGTGTTTTGGAGGCTAATCTTGAAAAAAATTATGGAAATGGAAGATTCTTGATAACAAAATACAACAAAGAACATCATACATATCAAGAGATTCATTGAAAAGTCAGGGATTTGGAACTTTCAAAAAATTCAAAATTTTCTTAAAAAAAAATTCTATTCTTTTTATTAATATTGTTATTATTATTTCACAACTCCATCACCCCCTAGAAGCCCCTCTTGACATCTACTGGTCCCTTGGATTTGAAGTTCTCAAAATTTTTATTTTTATTTTTAAAAATTTGTTTTCTACAACTTTGTCACATCTAGAAACCCCTCTTGGTACCAAAAGGTACCTTGGGGATTTCAGAGTGTGGGACTCAAAAAAATTAAAAAATAATTTTTTTTTTCAATTTTTTTTCTTGACTTCATTACCCCTACAAACTTGTCTTGGTACTGAAGGAACTATTGGAGGCTTTCAGATTTGACACTCTCAAAAAAAAAATTTAAATTATAAAAATTATAAAAATATATATATAAAATAATTAATTATTTTGCAACTTTGGCACCCCCAATACTCCTTTCGGTATTGAGATATCCTTTGTGTGTGTTAGGGCTTTGGGATTCTCAAATTAAATAATAATAATAATAATAATAATAATTGATTTTTTTGGTTGAAAGTCCCAAACCCCAAACTCCCGAAAGTTGCAAAAAAATTATAAAATTTTAAAAAAGTGTTGATTTGTTTGTGTTTTGTTTTTGGTAAAAGTCCCAAATTCCAAACCCCACAAGGTGTCTCTATGTATCGAGAGAGTTTTTTTGAGGTGATAAAGTTGAATTTAAAAAATAAATTAAATTATTTATTTTTAAAAATTTAAAAATTTTAGTTGGTAGTCCCAAAATCCAAACCCTACTAGAGGTCTCTCGTGTACCAAGAGTTTTTTTTGGGAGGTAACAAAATTGCAACAAAAAATTAAAAATTAAACAAAAAAAATCTCATTTGGGGTTGAAAGTTCCAAACTTCAAACCTTGTAAAGGGTCTCTCGGTACTGAGAACCTCCTTGCGGAATTTGGGGATTGGGAATCTTAGGAAAAAATAATAAAAAAAGAGATTTTTTTAAATTATTGAAAATTATTGAATTTCTTTTTCAACTTCATCACCTCCAGAAAATCCTCTCAGTACAGATAGACCCTTGGCAGGGTCTGGAGTTTGAATTTTTCAATCAAGTTTTTATTTTTTTTCAATTTTTTTTGGCAACTTTGCCACCTCAAAATAAACCTCTCGTTACAGAGAGATTCCTAGTGAGGTTTGGGTTTGGAACTTTTATTTATTTTTAAAATTAAATTTAAAAAAAACACTTTTTTTCTTAAGTTTTTTTTCCGGGACTTTGTCACCCTAAGACAAAAACAAATTATTGTATTTTTTCTACAACTTTTTCATCCGAAGATATATCTTTTAGTATCAAAAAATCCCTTGCGTTTTTTTGGGTTTGGGACTCTAAAAAAAAGAATAATTGAAAGATTTTACTTTTATTTATTTTTCCTTTATCATAACTTTGTAACCCCTTAAAATCCCATTTCGTTATCAAAGGACCCTTTATGGAGTCTAGAGTTTCGTACTCTTAGAATTAAAAATTAAAAATTAAAAAAATCTATTATTTGTTTGTTTCCACGACTTTGTCGTCTCAAGAATCCTCTTGCAGATTTTGGGGTAGGGGACTTTGAAAACACTTTTTTTTTTTTTCAAATTTTCTTTTGAGTGTGTGAATGTGTGTCACAATTCCATCACCCCCCCCCCCCCCCAAAATCCGCTAGGCACTAAGAAGTCCCTTTGGGGGGGGGGGGAGGTAAGACATTCTAAAAATTTCCTCGTTCTTACGAGATGGTGTTTACTGCATGAGCCCTCCATCAATTGTCCAAAATATTTGTTTTTCCTTGGAATTTCTTTAAAAAGCTTGATCTTGAACAAACATTTTCACAAGAAGAACAAAAATGGATCTTGAGGTGGATTAAAGTTGTCATCTGTCAATGTGCTAAGCCAAGCACGGTGCACATGCTGACAAGGCCCCATGGTTATAGGTCCATGGTCATAGGGATGAAAATTAAAATCAAAATTTTGAAATGTCTCCATTTTTTCTTTGTTGGCCTTAAAATTTCCAAGTTTTTTTCAGTTGATGCTCTGAGCTCACAAAACATACACTCACAGCTCCTAAGCTCATGCTTTTAGGCTCACAAACTAGTGTCGTTGTTTATATTGAAGGGTAGGCAATCTATAGTCTACATTTGATAAAAGATTGTTATATGAGATTGTAGCTACATACAAATTGCAAAACAAATTATATTTATCAATTATATGATTTGTGAGAAGGTGTTATTTGAAAGTAGTGTAGGTGCTTTAGTGTGTAGGTTAGTAGTAGTGTGATCTAGAAGTTTGAAGTGATGAATATAAATAGGGAGGATATGATGGAAGATTATCAATTTGTGTATGGAGGGTTGTAAGATGTTGAACTTGAGAATAAGTAAGGAAACAAAGGATTATGAGGGTGATTTAATTTAGAGTTGTCTTTGTCAGAATTACTCAATGTTCTACTTCCACGATCTATTTGTGGCACTACAAGAGAGTAGTGTCAATTCGGACATTTTTAGTCAATTTGGACAATTTTTGTCAAGTTTTTGTCAATTCAAACACTTTTCTATCAATTTGAACACAATTAGGCAATTTGAACATGACAATTCAAATATTGCTTTTTTGTAGTTTAGACATGGAAGCACTTTGTTTAGTTTTGCTTTGGGAGTAGAGAAAATAATGAAGGTAGGGTGTTAATAAAGTCATGTCAAGTATTTAGTTGTGGACAAGATGAGGCATTGGAATCTTAGGGCTAATGTAAAGGCTTTAGTGATTCTGGTCTAAGTCGGTAGCGTTGAGTCTAGCAGGTGAGAGGTTATTTTTCAGTTTTTTTTCCGAGAGTTTCAATGTAGAACAATATTTTGGATTGATTCTTTCTATAGAATGTAGTCGTGGTCATAATCCTTGATTAAAAGATTTTATACACATCTTGAATCGAAATAAGAGGGTAATTAAGCTTCATCAACAATGCAAAAAATTATGGAGTTTTTGAAGATGTGATATGACAATATGGGGTGTGGGTAGGAATAATAGGGTGAGAGTATTGTAGAGTGGATTTTAGTTAGGATGTTTAGAACTAAATGTTTCTATAGGATAGTATTGGTAGACTCAATGATTGTTGCTTGTTAAGACAACGAAGGTGCTATAGAACTAAGATATTTGTGCAAAGGGAGGTGCTATCCAGCCTTATTGAGCAAATTAAAAATAGATTGTGGAAGCTTAATAGAAGAAATTGGTTTGTTGTTGGGATTTCTTATGTGTGATTTTGTAAGTATAGGAAGTATTGCATTTGTATTAGGATTTTATTTTCAATATTTGTATAGTTGGAGACTTGGAGTGGAATATAAAAGTTGCAAAAGGAATTAGTTAATTGGTAGTGATGGTACTTAGCAATGTTGGCAATCAGGAGTATTGGTAAGTACGATAATGTTTTATAGGTTTGTGATAATGTTTTATAGGTTTGAAAAGATTCAACCTAATACCTATATAATGACACAAAATTCGAGAGTGTTTCGAGAGATGAATTTAGAAAATGATTTGTAGGCATAAAAGGTAGCTTACTTTGGTTGTTTTAATGATAATTAAGTGTGAGGTCAAAAGAAGTACAAAGAGATAGATTCAAGCATGCAACTTTGGACATGTTTGATTCAGCCTTTTTTTTTTATTTTGGGAAAAAGCCAAATTGGCTACAATTGTCCTTCTGCTCATTGCCCACATGGCGAAGGCTTCTTTTTTGTCAATGAATTTTACTAGCAAAGGTCTACCTTTTAGAGGATTTATCTGGCACAAATTGTTTTAAAGTGGTGACAAATTCTGGCACTTAGGACAAATTTTGCCAAGCAAAGAAGGCGAAATTATTGGAAGTGGTGATGTCATATGGCACTTTCAAGATTTAGTATAGGGGAAAAAGGGGAATTTGTAGGGTGCTCCTAGTGCATTTAGACACCACTTCACATAGTAAAAAAATAACAATTTACTTGCAAAATATGTATATGCAAGCACATGATAGAAGAAAAATAACAATTCATTCATAAATAGTCTTCATGGACACAACTAGCCAAGCCAGGGCTTGTCTATTGAAGAAGAAGTCTTTGATCAAGCATGGCTCTAGGACTTCACAAATTACCAATGGCCTTAAACTTAACTCAAAGTCCATATCGACGATCTACTCCGTCCACCCATTGGTTATACGCGTCATTATAAGGAAATGTCTCCAGGGTGAAGATCTTTTGAGAGTACATTCCAACAACGCATTCTAGATGAGTGTCTAGGGCATTTTGCAACTTATTCTTAAAAAATTCCAAAAAACTAAAACACCTCTCATCCTCAACAGATCCTATAACTTGGACAATTGCAATTTTTGCCAATTTATAGTACTCAGGAAATGCCTTGACTCTTAGAACAGTGCAAGGATCCAAGTAACACCACAAACGGGTAAAAGGGTTCAAGTCAAAAGGAGGTTCCATGTGTTTTTTGGAGTTGTTGATCATGGCTAATTTAAATAAACCCTTCTGAGTCTCCAATCTATAACGGTCAAGAATAGGTGGGATCAACTGCTTTATCTTATTCACTTCAATTAACTTTGGCTCACAGTAGAAGGACATGAGACCTGATAAGTGTTTACAAAAACACTCCTCTGCTTCACTTTGCAGCCAATATTGTGGATAAACAACACCAAGGGCATTCATCACAACATGAGATGGGAATCGAGATTCCAACTCCCTCAACAATTGCCAAGCTGCCCATGTAAAGAACAAAACATATGTGATCAACAGTGTATGTAGAGAAACATATCAATGCTAAATAGCATTAGCCTTGATATATACAATACTTTAGATCACATGAATGACTTTGAAATGAGGACCTGAACTCCAAACACTCATTGATTTTGTATCAATGACTAAATTTTAATGAATAACCATAATAAAATGAGCTAACTACATTGAAATTCTTAAAAGAAAATTCTAATCAATAAGAAAATACAAATCCCTATCCAAAATTGAACTTCATTGAATGGAAATAAGTAAGTACACTAAACTCAAAAGTTACTAAGCTAAAAAAGGAATCAATTACTCTCAAATGAAATTAATAACTTGCTAACCAACCTTCAAATAAACTTCATATAAACTTCAACCAATGACAACATTTTAAAAAACTACCAAGCCTCCAAACATAACAAAGCAAAATTGAAATACCTGTGCGCTCTGTCTTTACTGCAGTAACCAGTGCTCCAAATACTTCTTTGTCCACAAGTGAGTCTTCATGCACTGCCCACATTTTCTCTCTATTTCCCACAAAGACTAAGTGGGCAGACTCATTGTTAAGATCTGACATCCATTTTCATGTGAATTTGATTGTGAGAACAATCAAGGATATTTTTGAATGCCCAAAATTCATCCCCGCCATATGCAGTGGTCTTATCCACAAATAGGGTTTACAACTGCCCTTTTGCAATTTTAAGTGCTGCTACAAAATCACAAATATAAACATTGCGTTTTTGAGCGAAAATTACTAGCAAATCAATTGTCTCTAAAAGAGGCATGAGTGTTGTCATGCCTAGAAGGGCATATGGATCCAGTAGGAGGCTCAAACATTTTTGCACAAGCCAACACGAATTTCAGGTCCAGGTGTCTACATAATGGAATGATAAATTTAGAGTGCAAGGTAATGAGAGCACTCCCTAATTAATGTAGCCAAAGCCACAAGCAATAAAATGAAAGCACTATATAAGCAAGTAAATGAAAGCCATACGAGCAAATTGATCCAACGCACTTGTCATGAGTTTGATCTACACCCATCTGGACTCCATGATGAATTTAGAGCTTTAGAGCTAAATTTGAGCACTCCAATGCATGATTCAATTAAATGTTCAATACCTTAAACCATACAAAGATCTCAGATCAATCTGAAGCCATATAAGGATCTCATATCACTCTTAAACCATACAAGGATCTCAGATGTAGGGTTCTTATCAAAATGACTGCCCCAACTCTCAACACATTGATTGAGATTCCAAGTAGGTTGACAAGTACTTACAATACACATTCATTTATTGTAGTTCATTAAAAATCTTCCTCACAATCATGAGAAACTACTATTATACACATTGTTATTTTCAATTATATCAACACATGATACTTACTGAGGCTGGATACCATACACTTCCAAAATAAAAGAGACCATCGACCTAGTAATTTCAAGAGTAAACACACCTACTAGAAAATTCAGCAAAGTTCTTTATCTTGTCAAGGCAAGAAGCAAAGAATTGAAAGAAAGAGATCTTACTTCAACAGCGTTGTTCTTGGATGAATCGGCCTTCATTTTCGCAAGGAGAGTGCGGTAGTCTGCCAACAACCTCCTCAAGGGGTCCAACAATGACACCTACCTCGTAGACACTTGGAGAAGTGGATTTAAGCCTTTTGTTTCCATCACCTCAGCTAGCTTCTAATACTCACATAATTTTTTGGGGCTTTTGCTGAAGTACAAGTGTGTCTTCTTAATCACTTGCTCTATGACTCCAAAAATGGGTAATGTGTATAGAGACTTGGCTGCAAGGTTAAACCTGTGAGCCATACAATGCACACCCAAACAAAAAGGAACAAACTTTGTTTGCACTTGTATTGTCACACCACTGCGAGCACCTTGGAAAGTACTAACACCATCAGCACCAAAACAAATCAATCTTCTTGAAATTTGGTCAAAAGACAGATCACCTCCACATTCAAGGGCCTTCATGATGACCATTGTAAGGCAGTTCGCACTAGTTCCATCCACCAAATGTTGTAATGAAATGAGAAGTGGAATCCTTACATAATTCTCCACTACATATGTGAATGCATATCCAACTTCCATTATCCATAGTGGTCACTTCGTCACACATGGTTGCAATAAAATGGGTAGCATTTATTTTCTTCTTGATTGCGTCTTTTACTTCGCAGTATCTGTAATCAACCATCTCCCACCCAAAGCTATCTGTCCAATGCATCTTGGGTAAATTGGGAACATTGAGGAATGCATAAAGTGCTTCCCTTTGTTCATATTCCAATATAGGACGGCCGGATGACAATATTTGAAAGATTGTGCAGAATTGCAAAGTTTTTTTGGACTATGCTATGGAGATGGTAGTATTCACTTGTTGCAGGACTGATGCAGGTTGCCTAGTTGCAAAGTGTCGCAAACTTATTTGATGGCAACCAATCTTCGATATGTACCATTCGCCAGCCTTGACTAAGTATTTAGGCATATCAAATGTTTGCTTTCTTCCTCCCTTCATGTTTCTAGAGCATGTCCCACTTCGGGCCTAAAATTTTTGGCTTCTTTTCAAAAGTGGAGCACACCGTGCACTTCACAAGGTGAACTTTGCCATCATTGCCCTGAATTGGTTCTGCTCACACCAACTTTGCAGCCCATTCATTTTGAAATCTTTGGGTCTTATTATAATTTGCCTTCAATTTCTTTGGTGGTGGAATTTCTTGAAAGTCGTCGTCAGACTGTAGATCTTCTTCTTCATTGGAAATGGAAACCATATAGTCCCTGAGCTGTTGGTATATGTCGTGAGCCTTCTCTGCACCCAATGTTGAGCCCAAGTGGTCAATGCTGCTACTCTCTTTCTGCGATAAGTTCTGTGGTTCAACTTCTAAGAGCTCTTTGTGTCTATAGACACAATGTTGAATGAGAAGGTTTTAGAAGCACATTAAGAAGAAGTGGACCCTGGAATCGTTGGCAAAGGAGCAGAAATAAGATGCAACGGCTAGGAATTGCTTGGATTTTGCGAATTCAAGAAAAACTTTGCAATTGAAGTTGCCTCCCGTGCACTTTGACGTCCTTGACTGTCTTCTTTGCAAACTGCCTTTCCTTTTAGCTCGCGGAGACAAATAGCGGCCTCTCTCTCTACCTTGCATGTAGCTGTGCGAGCTGACTGTGCAACAACAACATCGGATAGTACATTCTGTAGTGATACCTTTTGCATAATGATCTCTTGCACCTCTGCCCTTGCAGACACACCTCCCTCAAAATTGTGGTCATTCAACTCTGGACATGCAGATTCCTCATCCATTGCAAGAAGCTATGCTGAAGTCTGACAAGCAAAAAACAACAAAAACAAAATGCTAAGTGTAAAATAGAACCACCTTTGGCAATCTCGTCAAACCATAGGGTATCCTAAAGCATGAAGATTGCAACATTAACAATCACCTTTGGTGACCCCTTGTCAAACCATGGTGTTGTGGCCAATATGAACACCCAAAAACACAACTCAGTGAGCAAATATAGAACAAGGCAAGTATAACATAATCTAGTACTCATTTCAACCAACAAAAGACAGACATGCAGAAGAGAAACAAGGATTTAATCATACTCTAATGAAGTCTAGTAATGCTTTGAGCCTCTCATCTAAGAACAACCAAGTAGTAATCAACAAGTGAAATCGAAACATATGCACCTCCTATTGTTGATAGTGTCCATTGCAATAGCTACACGGAGTGGAAAGAAATGCGCCCTGTCCATAGCAATTGCAACGCCCTTGAAAACCATCACAAAATCAACACAAGGAGTGGGGAATAATAGAAGGAGTAGTGGAATTCAAAGTAACAACATAGTAGAATGAACTGTCTACAATCTGGCCATTCGACTTTTGAATGCCTTGATACATGTTGGCGATAAATGAAGTTGTACACAAAGCTCCATTGGCAATAAATGCAAAGGAATCCAAAGTTGCCTAGGCGACAACGGGGGTGGGAGCGGGGCAATCAGGCGCAGCATTCAAATTGTGAAGCGCGGTGGAGGCACAGGAGCAGGTGACAACAACGGCTAGGGTTGGAGTTTTCAGGCCACCCCCCCAAACCCTAGGCCACTTTCTGGCTTCATAATTTCTTAATTTCCATTATTTTTGACAAGCTTTTTTGCCCCAAATTTGGCATTGGTGCTTTTTGGCCCCATTTCGCCAGAAAAAAAAGGGTTAGTTTGATTGTTTGGTGGGATAGATATATAAATGTTGATTTCAACAAGTAATAGGATTGTTGATGATAAAGTTTACTTTTTTCCTCCACATAGGTAGTGATCATAATGGACTAGTTTATTTACACTAGAAGAGAAAAGGGTGTTTTAAATAAGTTTTTAAGTATAGTCCTGGACATAAGAATGATTATAAATAATGACCTTTATGGAGATTTTCAATAAGTTTTTATTAGAAGTACATGAATATCTTGTAAATTATTACTAAAAATCTCCTCAAAGGTCATTATTTATAATCTTGTGTCTAGGACTGTAGTTAAAAACTTACTTAAAACATCCATTTCTCTTGTAGTGTTATACTACTATGTATTGTAGAAGTTTATGTACTGTGTGCAATGATGGGAGGAGATTGGTTGTTTTTAATTATTTTTTTAGCCTTTGAAGATCTAATGACAATGGAATTAATGTTGTTGAAAGTGTGATGTATAATAGTTTAAGGTATGTTGAAGATTTTATGAGTAGTATCTAGAGATGCTAAATTTGATGTATTTCAAGCACCAACAATGATTTCTACAAGTGGATTAGGTGCCCATGGTTGGTGGTTAATATTGTGCAATAAAAAATAGTGTTTGTCTTATTTTATTGCTATAGGTTGTGGTGAGTATCTGACAATGCAAAAAATGAATCCACTCATTGTATTTTATTCATGTTATTAAGGTAAGAAAGGAAATGTATTATGTAGTGGTTGGTTTTTAAGACTCATTAGATATGGTTATAATCTAGTGTCACATTTATTATGAGGTATATAACTTGTACAAGGCAAGGTACAAGGTAGTGTTGAGAATGGTGTAGTGTTATTGGGTGATTTAGAGTTGTGAGCTATTGCATTCTTTAGTGCAAAACTTTTGGATTTAGAGGAAAATAGTATTTACTTTTAGAGTTCATAGATTGTTGTAATATGTTATTTTATCTATAAGGCTATTAAGGTAAAGATATGAAGTAAATTAATATTCTAAAGACATGTAGAAAGTACACATGTAGAATTTTTGTCTTTATGTGATAGCACTACAACAACCAAAGTAACTTCTCATAAAAGCAATTCCAATAAACACTTGTATATGGTTCTTGTTATAGCATCTCTAAGAGACTCTCCTAGTTATGTTAAGTCTTGTTGGTAATTGAAAGAAGATTCTAGACTCTAAGTTTTTTTATAATTTAATTTTACAAGTTATTAAATATGAAATTTCAAACTACTAATCATATATAAATTCAAAACCAACCTTAGGCTATCTTATTCAAAAGTTCTACATTTTATGTAAAAATGTGTGGGTTGTTGCAAGAAATATTTAACATTTTTGTCTCTAAAATGCTATTTTGAGTTATAGTATTGCCTGTACTGCAAGTATTACTAATATTGAGTAGGAATAGTGTACTTTAAGTCATGAAAATGAATTGCAAAAAGAATTAAAAATCAACAAAAAGAATTAGTAAGAAATCACAAAAATAATTAAAATGAATCAAAATCATAAAAAAATATTGAGATATTAATTTTTTATTTATTTATTAATAATAATTAATAACTAATCATTAACCCAGATTTAAAATCTTTGGAAACATGTTCAAAATGCTTACAAGAACGTCAACTTCTAAAATTCAATAACATTATAAAATCCTACAAATTACCAAAAATTGACCAAAAAAAAACATTGCACAAGAATTCAAAGATTAAAAATCATTTATCTACCGTTATTTTTAGATATTTTTGTTTCATAATTCTGGACTCGTAAGAAGTAAAACAAAAAATCTCCTTCACTTCCTTTGCAATACGCATTCATATCTTAAGTCCAACCAAATTTTAGGAGAGTTCAATTTAAACATGGTGCTAATTATAAAACTTATGCTTTGTCTTAGAGAGTCCTCATACACTCCCTAACCCCAAAAAAATTGAATAATTGTGTGAGCCACGCCCATTGAATTCCAAACTCATTGGAGGACGCTTCTATGGAACACCTGGCCCCAATTATTGGGGGTGCATCCCTCTAACTTCAAAAAAGTGTATAATTGCGTATGCCTGACCCATTCAAGTCCTCATTCATCTGCAAAATGGTTTTAGGGAATAACTGTTTAGCCATTATTAGAGGTGCATCCAGTTACGGAGTGGATGACCACTCCCTAATCCAAAAAAAATGTATAATTGCGTGTGCTTGATCCATTCAAGTCCAAATTCATTTCAAAAATGATTTTAGGGAAGAGTTGTTTAGCCATTATTAGGGGTGCATCTGGTTACGGAGTGGATGACCACTCCCTAACCCTCCAAAAATGTATAATTGCGTGTATCTGACCCATTCAACTCCAAACTCATTTGAAAAAGGGTTTTAGATAATAGCTGTTTAGCCATTATTAGGGGTGCATCCGGTTATGGAGTAGATGACTACTTTCTAATCCAAAAAAATGTATAATTGGGTGTATGGTATACTTGATTCATTCAAGTCCAAATTCATTTGCAAAAGGATTTTAGGGAATAGCTGTTTAGCCATTATTACGGGTGCATCCCGTTACGGAGTGGATGACCACTCCCTAACCCAAAAAAAATGTATAATTGTGTGTGCTTGAGCCATTCAACTCCAAATTCATTTTAGAAATGATTTTAGGGAATAGTTGTTTAGCCATTATTAGGGGTGCATCTGGTTACGGAGTAGATGACCACTCCCTAATCCTCCATTGCAAAAATATATAATTGCGTGTATCTGACCCATTCAACTCCAAACTCATTCAGGGGACGGACGATGCTATTTTGCGTGCGTAGAGCGGTGAGCAGTGAGCGTATGGTCGCGAGCGTAGAACGCAAAAAGTTTGATAATTTCTTAAAACGGGCAATGAAGTGAAAGTTTAGGGTTTTTTTAGAAGGAGGAATTCTTAAATTAGTATTAATGATGGACCTATGACCGTAGAATATTTTGTAGAATTTTTTTGCATAAAAAGTGTAAGGTGGCCAAATATGTATTTTAAGGTCGAGGAAAGATGCAAGTTTCAAGATGAAGGGTCTATAACCGTGGAGTCTAGGGATATGAATGATTAAAATATATAATTTTTGTGGTCGTGAATGTAAGCGCCATGGAAACAAGAAATGGTGGATATTGTGAGGGACGAAAGAGATTTCTTTGCAAGAGAGGTGTTCAAGAGAGTTCTAGAGAGGGAAAGAGGGAGTAAGAGAGTTCAAGAGAGGGACAAGTGGTATGGAGGATTTACATAATTTGAGAGATGGGGGCCCAAGGTTAGATTAAAGAGGGTCAAGGCATTAGATAGGGAAAGCAAAGGAAATAAGCGAGGGTTATGTAGATGTTTTCTTTGGAGACGGAAATTGGAAGTGGAGAAATTAAGGGTTAATTGGAGGAACAATTAAGTAGTGGGTTTAGGGTGGGAGAAAGAGACGAATATTGAGACCATAAAAAGGATGTTGTTTAGTTTAGGAAAAATTCTGCAAACAATAAGGGGGGTTGGTATGAGGTTTTCAGATCTGTTGGAGGGAGACGTATTTGGATTTAGGTTTAAGGTAGAGAATAGGAAGGAGGCGGGGAGTCAGGGTCTAAGGATTGGGGTGAGTTAGTGGCAGTTGAACAAAAATTGAGCTATGCAAACAAAAATTGGACAAATGATTTAGGCACCAACATGACTATGTACAAGCTTTGATGGTGGCCCTTTTAGTCTCACCATTGTTTTCATATTAGTGAAAAATAATGTCTTAATAGTATGAACAATAATTACGCTCCATAATACTTTAGGAGCAGAATTTGAAGAACTCTTTTAATCTCATTCCAGTTGAAACTAGGAGCGTGAATGAAGATATCAACCTCCGGATCTAGGCTACATACTATGTTGAAGATGAAGTAGATGTGCTTACAATATGTCCATGCACGGCGCTTGCCAAGTGACTTGTCAGACATATCCTTGAAAGATTGGCAGTCAAAGTTCGGGAACTAGCCAATCGTCAACAAGTACTTAAAAAGCTTAGATATGCTTCTAGACTCAAAAGTCACAATGCAACCCAAAACTGGAGGAGGTACCATCAGAATTGAGTAGATCTTTTCAACAACTGATAGAGCAGAGGCGTGTGGGCGCTTATTTACCCACCCTTGGTAAATCGGCGAACACAACCAGGTTCTAGTCCTATGATAGTGTACTATTCTAATGGGTGTCTAAGCATCAATCCATTGTGCCTTCCAAGCAATGGATCTTTTTTGCTAACTCCCTAATCGTGACTCTCTAATCGTGGTTCTGAATGACTCCTAAGTGGCTATCTTGCTAGGTGATGATTCGTGTTCCCTATTCCTAAGTTTACTCTATTGCCTTGAGGTGGAAGATCATCTTACGCCATTTCTAAAAACCTAAGGCTCGTTCAAATTGGACTCTCTAATCACCCGCTACGGACGGATGAAGTGTCGACCGCAAGGCTATCAAACTTCATCCATGGGTTTCTATGGGTTTCCACATTTGGTTGAAGGTGAAATTTGACCTATGGACCTGACTCCCCACTTTCTAGCTAAATCCTAAGTCCCAACTTGGTGGGAGGAAATCTCTATGATTTCATCCATCATGGGTTCCTAACTTCATCCGTCCGTATCGTGGTCGTCCTGACTCCGATTGGGGCGTGTCTTATGTTTTTGGAAACCTCTCACAGTCTACTCTAAGAGTTCCTAATCATATCTGACCTGCCTTGGACTCTAATGGTACCTAGCTCTCGGCCTAGTTGGGATTTTCACCCCTAGTGGGCCAATGACACGGGGGGGAGTTTAGGTTCTTACCCTGGCATGGTGTCCCATAAGGAGGGCGGTCAATTCACCTTCTTCCACCATGGTAAGTTGCGGTTGTAGGTCACGTTTCGTTGGTACCGTACGTGTTCGTATATTCCAAAGACTAGCACTTCCTTCCCTACATGCTACTTCATTCTTTCTCTTTTTTTTTTTTTCTTCAACCCGCGTGCTCAATTGATGGAGAAGAGTGGGTTGGACACCTACCTACTTAGAAGGTCAAACTATGGCCTAACTACCACTTACGCGTCATTTTATCCTAATGTGGAAGGAATCTAGAAAGTCAAGATATAGCCTAACTACTACTTACACTCGTCTCCTCCTAATGGTGGAGAAGATTTCCTTCCTACCCTATCGATGGTGCCCCAATTCTATCTAAGCTCTTTCCCCCACTTCTCCTCATTACATTTGGTGGTGGTGATGTGTGGTGTTGGAGGGGAGAGTTGGTGAGGTGAGATGGAAACATCTCTTGTATTTTGATTGCTCCTCCCTTAGCATGTATGGCGAGGTCCTTCCCTTGTTTCCTACTCTATCTACTTACTAATTTTCCCTAGTTTCCTACTCTATCTATATGCTAATTTTCCCTTAGTTTCCTATTCTATCTACTTACTAATTTTTTCCCAAAAAAACAACAACAACGAACCCCGACCCCAATTGGGCCGAGCTGCGGGCAAGCTGCTTGGTAAGTTGCCGGATTGGCTGGCTGGGCAAGCTGCCGGTGCAAGCTGGGCTAGCTGCTAGGCAAGCTGGGCGAGCTGCTGGACTGAGCTGCCGGGCAAACCCCCAAAAAACGTCCACACGCTCTGAGCGAACAAACTGGGGAACCCCTACTCCCGTGGGGGTTATAACAAGACACAACTGAGACTAGTTCTTACGGTTGACACACTACTTTTGGAGGCTAAACTTTGAATAATTCCCAAGCGTTTTGGAAACTAAACTTTGGAACTAACCACGGGGTGGGGGGTGGGGGGTCAAGGCTTTGCCGTCAATTTGGCTTTAACACCAAATTTAGGATTTTTGCCTTCCCCTAGAGGTTCAAAGCTCCGCCGTGCGGTGGACCCTTTAACACACAATTTAGGACCAAACTTCGGACAAGGAACGGTGGGGTCTGGTTACCCCTAGGGGAACTACCCCACTCTTTTCCAAATACGGACACAAGGACTCGACTCAAATGCAAAGGTAATCGACTTGGTTAGTAACGAAATACGGAAAGAGACGTGGTTAGTAAAGGAAGGTTAGTGCAACATAAATAACACAACATGAACTGGAAGCCCTCCAAAGCGGCATCGCCAAGGTATAGTGGAGGATGGTTCCAGGGTTAGTACAAGACACGACGAAGGACACTCAAACCGACTTTGGGTGGTAAGAAAACTTAGAAAAGAACCCACACAAGAGTTATAAGACAAGAAAGAAGGGCCCCCACGGACCTTCAACACTAAAATTGCAACAACAAAGAGGAGCAAAGTGCTCCAAAAACACCGTAGGTAGTTTTGGCCAAAAGTTGCCAAAACCAAAAGAGGTTGGATCCATGGACCCAAAACAAGTATTGGGGGTGTTTTGGGAGAGAGAAGGGCCCCCTTTTATAGGTTTACAAGGGCCCACTCCCCCCCTCGACGAGTAACCTCATCCATCCGGATTTTCATCCAAATTTGAGATTTTCACTTAATTTTGGGTTTTATGCTGGCCCTAACTTTTGGGGTTTACCTCTTTTGGCCTGGGTAACTAGCTAGGGTTGTTGGGGAGGCTCTAGGGAGTAAGAAAAGACTCCTTGATGTCTTCGTTCCGACTTCGTACGCTCCCGGGACGTTGGTCAACCCCGCAAAGATCTTGCCGTAATTATTAATTGGGGGAATGTTGTCAGTTTCGGCTGCCTCCCGTTATCGGAACACCATGAAATTTGTCGGGGCGCATTATTAACATAAAAGATGCTAGTCTAATTTTTAGTGAGATTTTACCGCGGCCTGGGTATATTCTATGAATTTCCCGTCGTGGCCTTTGGCGGTTGACTGCTCGGAAAAGGATCCTTTGGAGATCAGAAAAAACCGAGACTTTTTGGGAAACCTCTCATGGAGTCCCCCAAGCCACGTGCCAAGTTTTGGGCTAATCTGGCATACAGTCGGTGGCGAGGTGAAAACTGACTTCGGTTGAATCACCGACAGTCAGGGAATCTTTCACACCTGAGGGAATCTTGGCAAATGGATTTCGCTGTAGATACCCCGACATGTTTCAGATCCAAGAACACTATTCGGCGGCTGTGGATTCCTCCATGCGGCCTGTCTGGGACAAGTAACACCTGCCAGCTAACAATTTGGATTTCTAACGTTTCGTCGATGAAATGGGGAAACTAGAACCTATCTTTGGAGATTTATGTGGGAACCTCCCTAACTCTCCTAAGACCAATTTAGCCTATCATGGTCACATGCACTTAGTTTGGGCTATTTTGGGTAAGTTCCCGGTGGCCCTATTGTTTCCCACTATTTACGGGTTCTAACCTATATACAAGTGGGTTTTGTGGTTACTCTACGGACAAAAGGCTATTTATGACCAAATGCTATACTGGTACGTGACATACCTATTTTGGTTCTACACTCTTTTTTGGGCTTTTTGTAGTACTTTATGCCTTAATTGGTAATAAAATAAAAAATAAAAACAATGAGTCCCAAGTGACGAATTTGGGGCTCACAAGGCGCAGCTATTATGATGTTTGGTAGTCGGAGCAGAAGGATTTCTTCTAATATTCTTACCATACCTCTTTGTGGGGTGATCCGCAGGGTTAAGAGGTAGAGGATAATCGTCCAGATTCACAGATATTCTGTCATTGAAGAGTTGTCGTGGAGACAATTGGACGCGCTCGACAAGAGAGAACCCGACATTTTCTAGAGAGAATCTCTTTCCTACTTAAGTTTGTGCCCATAATAACAGGCCAGACATCCGGGATAGGTGGTTTGGAAACCACCCATTTTCGACTAGTGCCCTCCATACAACGATGGATGTCATCATTGCAGAAGAAAAACCGCATTCTTTCCAATCTAGTCTTTTTATAATTGTTCATGAGACCAATATAAGTAGGGGCAGCTATATTGTGATTGTCTTGTACAATCCTGGCCACGCATTTCTTCTTCGTCTTGACTTGCAGCGTAAAACAAGCTTTAGCAGATGTCTTTGGCAGCCTTGTAATATGCCACTGGTGTTCATCGCAGACAGTTTCCTAAACAAATTTGACGTGGTGCACCCTAGCGGAAGTTGTAGGTGTCTTAGGAGGAAGATCTTCCGATTCTTCTGGCACATGATCGGGTTCGGATGGCGAATCTTTTGTAGTGAGGTCATTTATCTTTGGATCAATTTGATGAGCCCTGACACGTGGGCGAGATATACTTATCTTGTCTGGACAGTGCGAATCAAATTCTAAACTTGGTGGAAGATCTGTTTTCCGTTTGGTGGAAACAAATACTTCTTCACCCTCAAGGTGAGGTTGGTGTGTGCAAAAGTCGTCAGCACTTGGCATGTCGGTGAGGGCGGCGTGAAGGACCTTAGCATTTCCAGAGCGTTGAACGGTGCGATGTGCAATACGCAGTCGAAGTTCTTCCTTGCTAGGACCTATCCCCGCTTTCTCACCTTTGAGGAATTGGTAGTAGGCTACAACCTGCATAAACGCCAGGACCATGTTATCCACAGCGTCAATATACAGGTCATTCCCCCTTTTTGCCAAATTGCTGCAGCCACTTGTTGTGAACAAACTCCACCAAATTACAAGATGGCATCTCAGCCAATTCAACTTCCAAAAGATCCTGCGAGGCAACATTTAAAGTTAAATGTTTGAATGAATAGCCAAAGAAAAAGGATTAAAGTAGGTCTCAAATAGCTACCTCAACAGGCATCCACGGAGGAGAGACCACCAATGTCAGCTCTCTCCCATCATTGGCTTCAGGTAGGGTTAGATTGTTAAAGAGAGGTTCCGCTGATATTGGCTGCGCATCAAGAGCAAGGCCAATATCGGCACCGTACTACTGGGCAGGCGGAATCAAGAATTTTGAACAAACAATAAGCTCTGTCAATATTGATTGTGGTTTAGAAAATAGAACTTCTAATTGTTGTATAAACCCGCCCCATTGATGGTATCTAAAGTGCCAGAAAGCTAGCCATAGGTCCAATCTCGATAGCGCCTCTTCAGTGGCTGCTCCAAAAGATAACCACCACCTCCGAATTGCTAAGTATTTGCTTTGCGCCTCTTCTAAGGAGGTGGAATTCTTGTATTGTTTGCAGAGTCGTTGATGTTGCTCCTGAAGGTCCGTCCTGATATCTGCCTAGGTCTGTTTCTCTAAGGATTGCAACCAGTGAAATAGGCAAGTTCACTCCCGATTTACCATAGGTAGAGATGGATCGCCACTCCCATAGACGATACACACTGCATTCCAATATGCTTGGGCGCTGTCGGCCATAAATCCTTTAAAATTTGAATTTGAAATATCATGCCTGCTGGAAATCGCATTCAAATTTTTCCAGAACACCTGTTGTGCTATTACATCCTCGGATTGCATATCATAAACAACAATATTCATGACACGGCAGTAAGTAGAATCGTACACGTAGCAGGCCATAGTGGTCCAAGACTTGACGCGTTTGACATGGTCCAACATCATCCAAGCATCCTCCAAGTCTCCACCTGGTTGCATGCGCTTAACCAAGTCTACCCTGCTCCCGGGTCCCAGCTCCGCCATCTTGAAAATGAAGACTTTGTTAGACTCAACACCTTATCCAGGGAAACGATTTTCTTGGACGAAGGCCCACGTACTGGAGCCCCGCAACCTAGTGATGTTGTCAATTACCCCAAAACGACGCAGATATCGAAATGTGGTAATCTCATTACGAATACTGGGTGATGACATTTGCTTGAACTTGTCTAAAACGGGGACAAGTTCATCCACTGCCAACATCTTATTGGGAGTATCTTTTGCGTATAAAAAGAATTCGCCAAGGTACTCCTTACTCGCCTCAAGGACAATGACAAAATTAGTCGCCGACGGAGTCCGTTCTACCTGCTCGCCAATAAGAGATCGGAGTTTTGCGGAGGATTCTCTATAATTTCCTTCTTCACTGGATGGCTATGGATTCCGAGATGCACGCAAGCTCGGGTCATCAAATTGGAGCCATGTACGTAGTAGATCCTAGCATGACAACTTCCAATGCATGTCGGCAAAACTTGATAGATTGAGCATACAACTATAGAATGCAATGGAGGATCAAAGTGTGGAACAAAGGGAGACGAGGCGGTACTATTCTACTCACTCTCATTCAATGGTAACAGTCGGTGTCGTCGGTCTAAATATTCGCATGAATTATTTGTGCACCGGAGGTGCCCAAAACAAGCCGAAGTTCGGAAAGTAAGGTGAGAGTCAGACTAGATGTACATCGTCGTTGTTCGGGTCCATACATGTCCGTCATCTTTTTTATCCATTCCATGCAACCGCCCAGCCTTGTTTGATGATGGGTACTTTCCCATAGGTGGAAGTTCAAATATGACATTCCCATTAAACTCCGGAGACAGAAAATCTACCTTCTTTATTGGAATGGAAGTGTAATCTAATTTACTGAGTACAAACTTCGCACCTCGGCAGGAGCTCAGATTGCGGAGGCATTGCACAATACTATCAACGGGGGAGAGTGGAGGTTTCACATGCACCGATTCTGCACGATGTAAAATTGGTGCGTTATGAACAACATGAACAGATTCTAAATTGGGGTGACAACTAGCAGGTTTGGGTAGAATGCACTCACTATCCGAATCGTCACTAAGAACTAGAACAGGGATCTCCAGGGGCTCTAATTTGACCTTCTGGAGCAGAGACGTGACATCAGTAGCTGTGGTAGAACGGCCAGGAGTTAAAGTGTTAGAACCAATAACTAGTGGAAGGTCCATCAGTCCATACACTCGATAATTTTCAGGCGTCAACAACCACACCTGACCACCAGCACAAGTAGTTGACAACTAAGCAACAGTATGTGATACCACATTAGAGATTGGATCAACAACATCCATGTCCACATGCAAACTCCCCTCAAGAATATTGAACCATGAAGCTAAACGGCTACTACTAACTATCGAGTAACCCTCTTCCCCCACAATGAAAGAAATCGGGATAATTTGCCCCTCTTCCCTAATGAAAACAGTGACTAAGCCGCCATCATGCAAGGCAACCATCGAACTAGTTGAAAAGATAGATAGAGCGATTTCAAGGCTAAAGAGGAAGTGGGCAGGAGTGGAGAGGCACTTAGAACTTCAGAAACTCATTGCTATTTAAGATGTTGTAATTAATTTAAACATGGTACAACAAGTAGTAAGTTAATAGGGTGGATTGTGATCTGGTATACGAGTTGAGTTTAAAAGAGCAGAGCAGCTGTAATTTGTAATAAATTAGTAACCACTTTGACAGATTATAATTAGGTGCTAGTCTCTAGAGTAGAGTGGAGGTTGATGAGTTAGCTGTCGTTTGTTCAAAATTATTCTTTTCATATTAGATACTAGCGTTTGGTGCTTGCTATGCTACGCATTGATTATTAGAATTTTATTAGAATTTTTATATATTAGATAAAATGCAGAACAAAAATTTCAATAAATCTTCAAATATAAATGACTAAAATCTTTGTATAATTTTGTTTATAAGTAAGCATATATTGAAATGAACAATAGAAATTTATTGAATGATGAATGAAATATATGCTGCAATGGTGTATATTGTAAAAGATAGACATTTATTGTAATGCATTCAATAAATGACTCAATTGTTACAAACAATGGCAACCCAAAAACTTGGTGAATTGAAAAGAAAAACTCGTAAATTTCAAAAACTTCATGAACAACTTAATTGTTGTGAAATCCAAAATTGCTTCAATTGAATAAATTTCTCAAATCATTTGGTAGTAGCAATAGAATTTTGAAATCATAAAAGCTATAAAGGTGATATTATAGAGGTGATTGCAAACTACTACTTTGTTTCTGTAATATAACATTGTGTGAAAATATTATTTTTATGTATGCATGATTGAAAATATTTTTACAAAATATTAAAATTAATTATTTCAAAGACTTATTGAAATCATTATCATGCATTCTATTCAAATATATCAAAATTTTACTAATATGTGATACAATGAATGCGTAGCATAGCAAGCATGAGCCCCTATTATTAATGGTAGCATTTATGATATTACAGAGAGAGTTATGATTTTAGTAGTAAAATGAACTGATGATCAACGTGTCTATCGAAGAGGCTAACGTACAAGATTCAAAGTGAATATTAGGAGACAGAGTATGCAGAAATACAAAGCTAAAATTGGTTTCAATTAAAGCAATGGCGGCAATGCAAAATGAAATTGAGTGTGTTAGTCTAAATGAAGTCTTCAATTATTTGGTTTAGCATTAATATAATGAGATCATGTCAGTACAAATGGAGGATTCGGATGGAATTAATACCTAGCACCAAGGCACTTACCTAATTGTCGAATGATGGAATTTAATATTTTAGAATAGAGCATATATGGATGAAGGTAACGGGGCACCCGTTTGTAAAGATTGGCCAGGAATCACACAATAGATGTATGCCAAAGGGAAAGAAAAAAGCTCTTTACTTTACAAATCCAAAGCAATTGAAGAGGTCGAGGTAGATGAGGGAGTTGAGATCCAACACAATGAGATTAGACGTAGGAGAGACAACCAGAGTATTGCAGTTCCCAGATATTGATTGTGTGGGTAAACAAATGCAACGGGATAATTCTATAGCCTTACAAGGAATAGTTGAAACCGCCATGGTTCGAGGGCATCCACATTCTTCAAGCCCAAGGGCATGTGAGAGTGGGAGTAACAATGGTGGATGCACCAATGTTCATAATGGGGAGCCAAATGAAGACGTGACCCCTACAACATGTATTTGGATAGCTTGGGGAGGCATCATTAGAATATCTTTTTTGAGGTGCCGTTCATATTTGTGAGGCCGAGACTTGTGTCTTCACTGCAATTCAGAAAGTGTGTTTGGGTGGGTCTCCGCCAACTGTTGGCCCTAATTGGCAATAGTCAAATTCTATCGAAGTGACATTGTGGGCAATCTTTTGTTTTTGTTTTCCTTTGAGGCGTTGATGTGGGATTGTGGGTATCAAGAGTGCATATAGAGTGTCTTCGGGTGGTTTTAGGGTTTATCTTGTCATGTTCGCATTAAAAAAAAATTGCACATGTATGAGCTGCGTTAGATAGCTTGGGGCGTTGGGGTTTTGTTGAAACGCTCAGTCGACCATTTGACTCAAAGAATTCAGCGTGCGCAGGAGGCGACCCTTTGGACCGGAGCAGACATGAGGAAGGATTTGCTGAAACACCAACAACAATGGCAGGTACATTGTGACAGGCCTTTTAGAGTAGTCAATGACTAATTGTGTTTTGCGTAGCGGAAATTAGGTGTTTTGTTAAGATTAATTTCAGACAAGAACATGATTTAGGGTGGTTTCCGGTCTCCCAAAAGCAACGCTGACGTCAGCATTGCTTTTGGGAGCCGGTAGTTGCTGGAGAGAGCGCCCCCAAAAGATGAAGCCGACATTGGCCATGGTTTTGGAGGGCTGCTGGGGGAACAACGAGCGGGCCCAAAAAAAAAACGCCGATGTCGGTTGGGCTTTTAGAGCGCCGCTGGTCATTCAGACAGCAAACCCACAAAGGCGTCGCCGACGTCGGACGTTGTGCTAATAAAATGCGATCCCAAAGCCATGACGTCGTTCCGGAGATGGGGTCGCACCGCGGCCAAAGGCTTCATCCTGCAGAGTGGAATGTTTAATTTGGACTTGTTCCTTGGCTTAAAACAAAGCTGGTCGAGCACGACATTTGTATTCACGGACTTTTTTGCAATTTGGGCATCCATCTCCTTTTCCAATTCTTCCGCAGACATCTCTGCTATACTATCATAATCTAAATCCATGGGCCGGCCAACATTGCTATCATGCTCTCCTTCAACACCTTTGTCAAGTTCACCAACAACAAAAGAACTCCGGTCAATGTCAAGTTCACCAACATCAAAACAACTCCGGTCAATGCCAACAAATGGAGGACAACATCAAAAACGGCACCAAAATGGGAAATTTAGAAACTTGATCCAGCAATTTCCGGCTGTGAAGACTCCTGCTCCTCCGCTTCTGCGTCACTTTGACGGACAGTATCTTCCATTGCATCACCTAAACCAGATGCTCAGAGTTAGGGCAAAAATCATTTGTTGTAAAATGCCGGCAATTGCTGGAGAGAGCGCCCCCAAAAAGATGAAGCCGACATCGGCCATGGTTTTGGAGGGCTGTTGGGGGAACAACGAGCGGGCCCAAAAAAACGACGCCGATGTCGGCTGGGGCGCTGGGCTTTCGGAGCGCCACTGCATTGACTGGCTGTAGATGCCAAAAAACATCTCACATGCCCGATTTGGACAATTTCTCCAAAACTTATTGGCCTCCAAAGTTTGCAGCCAGTTAATGCAGATTCGTCCGATTCGTCCGTGAACAGTAAGATTTTGTCCGATATGAAAACACTGATTCAGGTAATACTTTGCAAGCATGTAAGGCAATTGGCCACCACATTCGATAATTTTACTTTTGTCGAAATGGGGCTTTTAACTTACTCAATTTCTTGTTGAATTCAGGTAATTTTGTACAAGCATGCAAGGCAATTGGCCGCCACATTGTTGCCCTCGAGGAAGACACCGAAGTCTTTGATGTGAAGTTGAAGCCATATTTGACTCGGCCTCCTCGGCCGATTTTGGCTACATCTACGTCTATGTTGCTTGCAATTGATATTGACCCTCCAATCCGCTTTGTGAAGAAGAAGAACCAATTGAGTAAGTGAGTTAACTTTGGATTTCTTTCATTTTGCCAATTGAACTCTGCTTGTCAATACTTACATAATCATACTAATTGTAATTCTGATTTTTCAGACTGAGGGCAATGATTGTCTCACCAGTGAAAGACTACGTGATGGTTCCATGGAACGCTGAAGTTGCAGATCTTCAAGCGGACGCGTCCTCCCCAAGTTCGGCATCACCACGGCGGCAAATTGATCCCCAAGTTCGTAGATTCATTGACGACGAGGCTATTGTTGAGATGCATTATCTCTCATCATCATCTAACAGTTATAGTGATTGGAGGATATGAATTTTGAGATTTCTTATGTGTTTGTGAATTTTGGATAATTACATCAGTGAATCTAATGATAATTTTCAATGGTTTTCTTCTTCCTTCCACTCTTTCATTCTATTCTTTGTATTAACCCCTTCACCCCTCAACTCCCAAGGGGCCTAAAAATGGTCTCTCCGAGTTTCAAGTCCAATTCAAAGTGCTGCAACTTTTGCATCCAATGTCCAAATTCAATTAAAACTATTGGAAAATTTGCGCTCTCTTTTCTAGTTTGTGTGGTAAAATTTTCAGATCAATCCAAGATGTACTGATTTTTTGTAAGCCAATCGAAATTCAGACGTTCAAGTTGAGTTCACCAAACTACTAATGATGGCTGCAACTTCGGGGACTTGTATCTCATTCATCCAATGTTTGTTTTCAAAACAATTTGTTGGGTTATGTTCCCCTTTAAATCTAGTTATTGTGGAAAAAAATTCATGTCAATCCAAGTTGTTTTGAAGGTTTGGGAGCAATTCGAAGTTCAAATTCCCGACATTTTTGGACTACAACAAACTTCCGCAGCTTGTTTCTTCTTCATATAGTGTCCGTTTGCAATAAAAGTTTTTGAAAAAGTTGCACATACTAGTCTAGTTTGTGTAGCTAAAATTTCATTTTAATCCATAAAGTTATGAGTGACTCAAAAGCATTTTAGTAGAAGGAGGTTCAGCTTTAGATGTGTTTTCTTGCAACTTTTCTTGCTATTTTTTTACATTTGAAAGCCATTTTACAGACACAATGAGTCAATTCAATGATGCTTTTTTTTCACCAATGTGTTTGAATGTTGATTTTGAATCACTTTGTAGTTTAAATTTTCTTCATTTGAGGAGGTCTAGAAATCAAATTTCACCTCCAAATGTGTTTCTAGGAAAATTTCAGCATCTTTTTTTTACACTAAAACATTATAATCTTGCAATCTACACAATCAAATGACTTCAAATTTGATTTACGCCATCTACAACATGTACACTACAAGATTGTACGGTTGAGATTTGTATACCTTACTAACATTTTGAATTGTATCACTTCAAAAGCAATGATGTTTTTAAACCCAAAAAGGCCCTGGGCCTTGAAGGGTTAAGCCCCGAGGCCTTTTCTCCATGAAAACACACTCAAAACTGCCACTTCTATTGCAAAGAGCAAAAAACTATAAAAATTGTTTTTTTTTTGCATATATAACCGTAGGATCTTATACTAGACTAGTATGAGAATGTACACAAGAAATTTCAGAAACTTTGATCAAATAGATTGCAAGATATTTGCATTGAAAGTGAAGAAAACAAGTTTTTTCACACCTTGCTTGACTAGATTTTTGGGCTTTGAACCTATTTAACTTAAATTTTTTGTATTGTTGATTTTGATTTTCTAAGTTTATATGTTGAATACCTCAGTTGAAAATCTAGGAAAAAAAATTCAAGAAAAAAACACTAAATTTTTACTCATTAAAAAATTATTAAGTAGAAGTAGGTTCAAGATTGAAGGAATAACTAAATCGATAATAGCTCTAGATAAGACAAAATTGAAATACCATAATTCCAACAGTGAGATTGTTCTAGAAAGCAAATTCAACCTTGTCTAACTATTTTTTTCTGAAAATTTTAAAATTTGCATTCAAAAATGAATCCTAAAAGTTATTTTTTCAAGAAGATGCTTAGATTGCCCAAAAAACTGAGATTGTCCATAACTTTTTCATTATTAGTGTAAATAGAATGAATCAAAGCTTCAAATGTAGACAAAAAGACGTAGATTTGGGAAAAAATATTGAAGAAATTTATTTTGACTTTTTGTGACTTTTTTATGCTGCCTGCCGAACTCTATTTTTGGCATAATTTTTTCTCCCAGGCACCAATTGAAATAAAAATTATATATCCACAAATCTCTCGCAGAACCGCACAACCTCAAAAAATTCCAAAAAAATTCTCTACAAATTGAGGTCACATGAACCTACTTGGACCCAAATTGTCCCCTAACGGGACAAATGGGCCTTTAGGGGCTAACCTTAGCTTTGTTTATTCTGATCTCATTATTTTACCTGGGTCCTTTAGTCCTTGGTCACTATCATCACATTTGTGCATATTCCCTCATGCACCCATACTCCCCACATGGACATGAAGATGGAGATTCCCAAAATGTTAATAATTCAAATTTCACAAAAGATAATCTTTACAAGTTGCAAGACTTAAACATATTTAAAAAATTGGAAGTTGAAATACCATATAGTTAGAAGCGACTCAACTAAGTCCGCATTCATGAACACATACACCCTACCTTGAAATTCTATTTCACAACAGCACTTTACTAGGATAGTTGAGGGACATAATATTTTCACTTTTACAAGAATGATGATAAAATGACCTATACTCGTATTGTGATCTTATCCACATGTAAAATTTTTTGCTTTAATAAGCCTTTACGACCCACGGCCATAGGGTACATAATAATCTACCCAAATTGATGACTACTCTATTTATAATTTAAACACCTCCTGCTACATCACTAGGTTACTATAGTTTCCATTATCACAACAATTTCCACGGTTATAGGGCCCTAACACTACACTATTATTCTTATTTTCACATTTATTTTTACTTTTATTTTTATTTTTATCTTTTGTCTCTATTTAACTTTAACTTTTAGCAGAAAAAAGTACAACTTTTTGCGCTCTACGCTCACGACCCTACGCTCACTGAGTCACCGCTCTGCACACACAAAATAGAAATCGCCTTCGGGGGACGGTTCTATAGAAGATGTCGCTTTCAAGTGCTAGGCCCATTCAAGTCTAAAGTATTTTTATAAAATTTGCTAAAATAGTGAATGACCAGATATTAAACTATGTTTCAAGTGTCATAAACAATAAGAAGGATATTGCTATGTGCTCGTGTATATGTCAAATAGTTCTGAGGTTTTTTAAAGTCTTTTAAAGTAAAATAACCTAGATAACAATAATTCACTGGACTAAACTTTATTTAGAGTAAAAATTAAAGTACAAAGAAAATATAGGTAGGTAAGGAGACCCCAGAATGCAAGCTCAGAGGTGGCCAAAAGACATTCAAAATTGACATTTCCATTGGCAACAACAGCCAATGAATTTGAGAATTTTTCTTTATTGTGCATGTAATTATATAGTCTTACACTTAAACATATGCGGAATAAATTTCCAAATGGGTGAGTTCACTATTACTGTCCTTTATGAGTTTAGGACTACATTTTTATTTCCGTGCTTCTATTTTTTGGGGGTTCAATTCTAAATTTCCCCCATTTTATTTTCGTATTGGGAAAAGGTAATTCCAGACACTAAACTTTACTTCACTTCTTCTTCAAAAGTAAACTAAATTGAATCTAAAAGCTACAAGTTTTATTGGATTCAAGACTATGTTTTCATATGTAGCTCATAAAAACACTAAATTAAAGAGGCAATACCTCGGAACTTGGGATTTCGGGCCTATCCACAAATCCAAACTTCTTCCGCACTTCGGATACGGGTTCAGACCACAAATACTTGCTTTGTTTAGTTGGATGTGGGCATTGACTCAATTGCAACAGGATTGGCCCACTCCTTTGCAATTCTTTCAAAAAATGTTGTTCTCCACCCGCAGTAGTGTTTTGCCAAGGCAGGTTTGCTCTATCTATGCAATGACATGAAGGATTCCTGTGTACAAACTACAACAAGGTTAGCGAGGAGGAAGTACATTTGTGATTTTTAGTGCGAGTATGTGATGTCATGGGTGGTTGAAGGCGGCAATACCGTCAGTTCAAACTTTAGGGTTCATAGGTACTCAAGCTTGTTGAGGGAAGGAGATGATGGATTAGTGTTGGGTTCTCGTTTGTATAGCGTGCATCATTAACGATGCAACGACTTGGTAGAGAGAGAAAGAAGGGCGTTACTTCAACGTTTGCTCAAGCGCGATCGACGGAGGAAGGGCCTTTGGGTAGGAGCGGCTTTGTCATCCTTTTCATCAAGTAACAACTTTATTTTTTGTTGT
The DNA here is from genome assembly GCA_947034895.1 of Rhytidiadelphus loreus. Taxonomy (NCBI): domain Eukaryota; kingdom Viridiplantae; phylum Streptophyta; class Bryopsida; order Hypnales; family Hylocomiaceae; genus Rhytidiadelphus; species Rhytidiadelphus loreus. The sequence goes on from OX344761.1 coordinate 34,849,951, forward strand.
CACTGCCTTTGAAGTCCACTGTGATTTAGGGCGGCAGTTTGAGGGTGACAATGCTGCGCTAGGAAGGCACGTTTTCCATTTAGGGTAGCGGTTTACTATGCAAGCAAAATAGCGAGTCGGCGGCGACGTGTAGGATTGTGGGCAGGCATGTTTCGGGCAAGGCAACATGTAAATGAGGGTTAGGGAGGCACATTGGGCATTCAACAAGGGGAGTGCTTACAGTGATTTCCAATGCAAACCCGCCATGAGCGCATCAGACAGGTGAGGGTGGCGACATTTTAGGCGTACCCAATGTAGCAAGAGGCTGAACTTGGAAATGGCAGGCTGGGCATGGGGTGGTGGATTTAGGCGTCAACCTTAGAATTGCAAGCGGGACATTGTGGTGGTGCTGTAGATAGCAAGTACACTTAGCAATGATCGGACATGACTTATTGACTTACAATGCATGCATTCTCTCTTTCCAGGCCTAGGTTTACCTACCCCGACATGTACTACTATTATCAGCCAGTGTATCGTTGGGGAGAGCAGGTAGCGTGGAGAAACTGGTTCTAGACGATCGATGTAGGGTTCAAAGTAACGTTCTGCTACGACATGGGCAAGCGCAAAAGTAACGCAAGATTAGATGAGGGGACAATAAAAGTGGGTTCTACAAGTGCCACTGCTAGCAAAACTCAACCAGATCTGCAAGTATGTTTATGTCTTAGTGTTCCATTTCTTCAAGTTGTTTGTCCAGCCGCTTTGAGGGGCTTCGGGCCAGCACTTGCACTGTGCAAATTACTGAGCATGTTTAGGGACTGTAGGTGGAGGAAACAGGTTTCTATTGGAACATGAAAATTAACAAACAGACCTACAATGTCAACTATGGAACCAAAGAGGAGTTCACAAGGCTTTTGGAGGAGTGCGCCACAAAAGTCTAGACTAGTGTCAGCAAACCGAATCAATCTAGCTGAAAGTTCTTTATGTGCATTCATTGCAGGGAGGGACATTTGCCAATAAGAAGCGTCTAAATTGTCAGTAATGGAACTCGTAGTGACCAAGCCAAAAGGACACCCAGGGCAACAACCTCCACTTGCTCTTGTATCTAGACCAAGGAAGTGGATAAGGAAAGGTCTCAAAGGGGATCCGCAAGGGCAACTCATTGGAGGTGCAAGGCACTATCATTTGTGCTACAAAAGCAAGTGCAACTGAGAAGACGGGAGAAGAATGTGACTTCCAGGAAGACAAAGCACCTGCGACGCTTGCTGCAAAAGACTCTGCTCAATGTGTAAAGATAGGAGGAGGGGGGTCAGCAATGAAATACACAGTAGTGCCAAAAGACACAACTTACGCCGACAATGCAGTTGAAGACACGCAAGGACGTGGAGCACGGAGGGAAGGAAAAAAAAGGTAAGACGGTGCGTTTTGTTGACCTACTTGTGGAAGGAAAGCGTGCTAAAACCGCAGGGACAGCGATGACAGCACGGGGGACTTTGTGATAACGCACAAGAGCGTCAAGACTCAGGCGGCAAACGGTGAAATACTGCGGGGGATCGTCACGCACCATCAATGTCAGGTGGAGTCTGCAACCAAGAACAAAGATGGGGTACAGGACAAGGTAACGGGTTTAGTTTCACATATCCTAGCGCATATGAAGGCAAATTCAAACACGTAGGGTGGATTGCAAGACACTGTCTAGGGATCCAATCATGCGAAAGCCGCTGAGGTAATAGGGCAAAAACAAAAAGTGATGGACAGTGTGGGAGCAAGAACCAAAAGGGAGCCGGCGGCTTTGGCAAAACTCTAGAAGGAAGCCATAGGCAATAGGCGCACAGCGATGCAGATTACAAGAGGGAGGGTGGTACTTTCTCCGTAGAGTGCTAACATCTCTCCGGACTGTCCGAGCTTGTCCAATGTGCCTGAATCCGTTAGTCCAGTAACCGACACAGGTGGGCTTCAAGCAGATGTGGTAGACTTGTGCGAATAAGCACATGCATCTGGCGATGACAACCCTAAGACATTGAATGAAGCCGCTGAGATGGAGGAGGAGCTCCAAGACGTGTACAATTTACTAGCCAACGAGGAGGACAATTTAAGAGGGGATGGGCTACAAGAACCGTAAGGTCTCCTTCAAGAACAAGGTCCACAACTGCATTCACACATCAAGAACTCCACTCCCCCGTCGAGTTTGATGGTGCACCGCTAGCCAGTTGTTCCTGCAACTTCCTGCGCTATCTATGCTTAGTTTTCTTTTCCATCATATCATTTCCGTGGTGGCTTATCCACATCAGTGCAAGAACTTGACCCAAACAATTATGTGAATGTACGTGGCCTTGGAGTCACTTAAAAGTCACTCAGGAGCTACAGATGAGTTACTAGGAGCCAGTCAACCCGCACAAGTCCACACTATACAATACATAATGACTAAATAAAAATTACAAGCATTACAAGGGAAATATATAGTTTTGAATATTCTCAAAAAGTGTGGGCCTTTCCTACCACGTCATACCAAGAATATCATTTTGGGACACAAAATTTGGTTCAATAGGAAGATCATTTTGGAACGAAGGGAGTATGTTAATTTGGACAAGGTTGATTAGAACAACTTGATTCAAACATTTTTTTAGCATAGAACTATGTTAATTTGGACAAAGTTGATTAGGACAACTTGATTTAGACATTCTTTTAGCATAGAATTATGTTAATTTGGACAATCTCCTCCACAATTTTATTTCTCTTCGAAATCAATTTTTTTTCTCTATTGCTCAAAAAATTTAGGACAAAGTTGATTAGGACAACTTGATTTAGACATTCTTTTAGCATAGAATTATTTTAATTTGGACAATCTCCTCCACAATTTTATTTCTCTTCAAAATCAATTTTTTTTCTCTATTGCTCAAAAAATTTAGGGCATTAGAAGAACTTTTTTCCAGAAGGCCGGCTGCCAAGTAGATAGTGTGCCAAGTCAAAGGATTGAATCCTAAGCCTCTTTGGTAGTATTCATGCACTCCAACCATTGCACCATGGTTGAAGTCTCATGCTTAACAAGTGCTTGAAAGTCGTGTTTATATATTTTCGTTTTTATTTTGCGAAGTCAGCTGACTTTAGAGGCCCATATCTCCTTCATTTTAAGTGCTTTGTTCATAAAACTTGTTGTAAATAATTCATATTAAAGTATGGTTTCAGTGGTAAAATTTTCAATTGAATCTACTAAGTTAAAAAAATCTGGCAAGCATTTTTCTAAAGGTGGTCTTTAGTTGTATTTATTCATTTTCCATTTCTATTTGGCAAAGTCAATAGATTTTGGAGGCCCATATCCCCTTCACTTTAAGTCCTTTTTTCATGAAACTCATTGGAAATGATTTATATTAAAGTTTAGTTTTAGTGATAAAATTTACAATATAATCTAATGTGTGTTGAAAATCTGGCAAGCATTTTCTTAGAAGTGATTTGGCCACAACTTAGAGTTAAATTGTTTAATTTTTGAGTAGTTTTAATTTAGGAGTTTGAATAGTTCAAAACATAAATTTTGAATAGTTCAATATTTAGATTTCATATTTTAACTCCTAATTTACTATTGTCCCCTTGGAAAACAAAATAGATTTCAAGTAGGTTTTCATGACCTCAATTTTTGGTTAAACTTTTTTAATATTCAAAGTATCTTATATTCTTTGTATGAGCATAGTTTTTATTTCAAATATTATATTTTTGTGTATATGTGAAGCTTTGATTCATTCTCTTTAAACTTGTGATGATTAAGTTATAAAGAACCTTAATTTGGGGGCAATCTAAGCATATTGGTGAAAACATTATTTCTAAGAATTCATTTTTTTGGCAAGGATAAATTAGAGTGCTAGAATAATGTCACTGTTTAGATTATTGTGTTTCAATTCCATCTCAAAGCTATTAAAGTTTTAGTTTTTGTTGATTTTCAACCCACATCTCTTCAACATTTTTTTGAAGCCCGAAAATGAAGTTTGATCTTTAGACTTTGAAGTCAATTCTTCAACAAATATTCTTTTAATTCAAAGTCCATAGTGGAAAAAAATTCCACAAACAATAGTGAAAGTCATTTAAAAATTTTTACTAGCATTCAAAAAAATTGCTCTTAAATAAGTCAAATAATAAACTAAAACAACTAAAAAATCTCCAAAACCCACAACATATACTTGTTGTGTGACACTTTAAAATATAAGTTAAAAATTTGATTAAGTTTAAGTTGAACTTTAATCAAAGTATATTCAATAGAAAAGTAAATGAGAATTGCATCAAAATTTGCACTCTAATTGAATTGGAATTTATTAGAGTTGAATCAAAGTTTGAATTTTCATTAAGTTATTTCAATCAAACTTTGAATTAGAGTTGAATTTTATTAAAATTTTGATCAAATTCTAAGTTTCTATTTGTAGTTATTGAACTTCATTGGAATTCAAATCAAATTCAAAATCAAATTATATTTGTTAAAAATTTTAGTTAATTCAAACTTTGTATTTATACTCTATAGAAAATTCCAAATGATTTTGAATGATTTTGGAATATTTGAAAAGATTCTAAATGATTCCCATTGATTTCTAAAAGTTTTTTCAAAAGATTATAATTGATTCCTATAGATTTCTAAAATTTCTTAAAGAGATTCCTAAAAGATTCCAAATGATTTCCAATAGATTTCTAATTTTTTTTCGAAAGATTTTAATTGATTCCTATAGATTTCTAATTTTTTTAAATAGATTTCTAAGAGATTCTAAATGATTTCCAATAGATTTTTAAAAGTTTTTTCAAAAGATTCTAATTGATTCCTATAGATTTTTAAATTTGTAAAAATATTCCTAAAGATTCCATTAGATTCTACTAAATTTTATTAGATTCCAAAAGATTCTACTACATTCTAATAGATTCCTAAGATATTTCAAAAGATTCTATTACATTATAATAGATTTCTAAAACATTTCTAAATATTTCACAAGATTTCCTAAAATTTTCTAAAAGATTCTCAAATAATGAAAGATTTTTGAGAACTTCAAAAGATTCCAATAGATTTCTAAAAGTTTTAAAAAAAATCCAAAAAACTATTTGAAATTGAATGAATTCCTTACAACTTGGTCTTTATACATTTCAAATCAATTAAAATCAACATGTTTAGGCAATCTATATTAATTAGAACTCAACATTTCAACAAATCTATATTATTCAGGCAACCTATGTTGATTGCCAAAAGAAAATGGACAAAATAATGTGTCGTTTTAACATAAATAATTGTTGAAATCAAAAGTAATCAACTCAATCTATGCAAAAACGGGCCCCCCTTTCTAGTAGTGCTTGGTAGTTGAGATGACATAAGTGTATGTAAAAAAATGTGTTTAAGTGTAAAACTTTTAGTGGTGATTTGTCACCAAATCCGACTAATAAAAAGGAAATTGTATACCAATTGGGTATGGTGTATGTGATTTAATTTTTGAACTGATTTATGTGCATGGTCTAAAAGCATAAATTGTAGTATGTTATGAGATTTTATTGTAGAATATTTTGATGCTTCCAATTTAGAAGAGTGTTAATTTAGAGGGTCCTAATTGGAGTTTGAGTTGTTTTGAATTTCAGTCACAATGGTTGTATGAAAATTTATTAATGTAAGAAAAATGTTTGTTGTCTTGATAGAGAGTGTGAGATTGTACTTTATGAGCCCAATTAGGTTTGATTTGTATGTGGTATTATTCCAAGGGTGGTGAAATGAGAGACGTGATTAATGCCTAACGGGAATTTTTAATGATGAGAAAACATATGTGTCTGGAATATGTGCATTGTGAGATAATAGTTGGTCAAGTGATTAAAGTCTGTGTGTGTTATTATATGTTGAGAATCAAAGTTGAATACTTATTAAAAGAGAGAAAATATTAAGGTTCAAAGAATGGTTGAAGATGGAATTAAAAAAGGAGATTGTAAGTTGATGAAAACTTGTGAAATGCTAGAAAAGTATCATAAGAATCAAGTTGGTAATTAAAGATTCCCTAGATCTTGTTGGAGCAGACAAAATCAAGTTGGCAAGCGGTACAACCCAAGTCAGAAGCTAAAGAATCATGGCTGAGTTGCAATGTTGAATTGATGGTATTTCAAGTTGGAGAAAAATTGAAGGCTCAAAATAATTAAAGAAAAGAAACTATTGAAGATGGAAGATCAATTTGAAAGATTACCTTATCCCTTGTGGCCGTTAAGAGGGGAATGAAATGAATTTTGTAAGTAGTTTACAATAGTGAGGTATAATTCATTCCTAGTTGGAAGAATTTTCTCTTCTTGTTGTTGCTATTACATATTTGGCTATTAATTCTTAACTTACAAGCATCCCTATTTAAAATTGCCTTCCTAAGAATGAACTATACTATTAACTTTAAATACAACTTTCTTTTTAGAAAATTGAAAAAATGATAAGTCTACTAATCATTTATACAAAAATTCACTAGTAACAAATATTATAGAAATAATATATAACTTTAACCTACAACTTTATTGTTTATATTGTTATGAAATATTTGTACAAAATTCAAGCTTATAGAATCATAAGATTTTTTTATAAAATTCAATTTTTATAATTATATAATATAATTTTTATAATTATATAATATAATTTTTATAATTATATAATATAATTTTTATAATTATATAATATAATTTTTATAATTATATAATATAATTTTTATAATTATATAATATAATTTTTATAATTATATAATATAATTTTTATAATTATATAATATAATTTTTATAATTATATAATATAATTTTTATAATTATATAATATAATTTTTATAATTATATAATATAATTTTTATAATTATATAATATAATTTTTATAATTATATAATATAATTTTTATAATTATATAATATAATTTTTATAATTAAAATAAATATGATATGGTATTTTTATTTTTATTTATTTTGAAATTATTTGAAATTATATTTTATATATCTATTCAAATAGGATAATTCTATATATAAAATTTAAATAATATCATTTATAATACAAATATATATTTTAAATTACTATATTTAATTACTATTGTAAATAATGTATAAATTAAATTATTCAAATATTATTTGTAATCATTATATATTATTTTATTTTAGTAAATTATACTCCGTATTACATATGATTGTCACTTTAAATCATCACTATATGCAGAAAAATTCATTTTGAATATAAACATTTAAATATTTATAATTGCACATTTTTTTAATGAACATTCTTTAATGTTCTCATCTTATAAGTATTTTTTTTTAAATTTGAATATTTTTTAAATTCATTAATTTTTTGGAATAATTAGATGTTTATAAAAATATTAAAATTAATTTAGTTTAGTTTTTTTGTCAATATTCAAGATAATATTTGTTGTAATAAGAATTGTTACAAATTAGACAAATTTATCAATTGCTTCATTGTAATCTTCATTCATGTATATTAATAATTTCATGATGATTTTGACCAAGATTTGTGTAAAAATTTATAATTATATTTGAAATTTTGAGAGTGACATAATTTCATTTATAAAAGATAAGAGTATATAAATTTTGTGATTAAATAAAATATAGTGAAAAACTAAAAATGCTCTTTCATTCATGGGTATAAAAGTATTGTATTATAAAAATTATTAATTTTTTAGTATATATTTTAAAAAATAAAATAATATTGACGTTGCAAATACAACTCGAATATTGACATCAGGCCAAGGAATTAGGTGGTTTGATCAATGAAATCAAAGTATGAACTATAAATTCTTAGAAGTCAATTAATTTAATCATTAAGATTAGAAAATTAAGAACTTTTAATATATATTAATTTGATGTAAAAGACTATGACATAGACATATGAGTTTTTATATATATTCATACTAATCTTGTAATATAATCAAAAATTATATTTTCAAAAATACAAAGTTTTGTGAGAGAAAATGATACAATTATGGCATTACCATGAAACAATAAAAGGCATCTTATTACTAAATAGATGGAAAAGTATCTCATATTAGGCAATACAATTTTTTTTATAAGTTCCTTTATTTTTAATAAGATAATTTTGATTTAGGGTACAATTAATCATAAGAGTTTAGTGAATTTTGAATGACACATATCACCAATAGAAGCTAAATTTGAAACTCTCACATCTAATAGTACTGTATAGTAAAGATAAATAATAGGGACTTTACTTATAGTGACAATAATGATTGATATTAACCTTGTGGATTTTGAAATCGTCACTTATCATGTGAATACATAAAAAAAAATTATGATGAAGTTAAAACACACACCATATGAACCACAAACATTCAATGGGTGGCTTACTTGTTCAGTATAAAGATCAATGTTGCATGTCACTCCTCCTTTGAACCTCCCTTAGGTTGGCTATGATAAAAAAATAAATAATTGATATTGTTTTTCAACTAAGTTTATTCAACCCATCAAATCTACTGGCACCATTGTTGCTCTCTTAACATTGGTAATATTTTGTGAAACAAAACTCATGTTTTATTAATCTTAGTCTTAAATTGCTTAAACAAGGTTGTGTTATTCAATATAAAACCATATGCATTTAAGGTCTTTGTAGTCTAAGTTTTTGTTCATCTCACAAAAAACCCAAGACTAAGTATAGGGGTTCCAAACTTGGAAATAGTCAAATAGTCTAACGTATTAGTAGCTAAAGTCACTTGTATCTTATAGAAAAAATGAAAAATATACTTATATAATCTATTGGCAATTTATCAATATCTTATCGATTCTCTATATACAATTCCAAATTAGAAATTGCTTCATGGTCAATTGATCATATATACCTTATAAATGAAATTGAACAACTCCCTCATCCACTAATTGATTGGCAATTTGCATGATGAAAGAATTTGAATCAACATCCGCTGGTCCTCCAGTACCTTGTCAATTTGTCAAGAACACAATGCCAATTCATCACACTTACTTATGTGATAAGATTCATCCCAAAGATATTCAATCACCATCTCAAATTGACAATTTGATAAGTCAACTCCAATTCCCAATCAATGGATAAGTAAATGCACAATCGCAATCTTTTGATTTTGGTAAAAGACAAATTGTTGTATCTCACAAAGTTTCGATCACTAAGTCAATACTCTCACAATCATATGCTTACAAAATTGATACAAGACAAATTGATTTATCACAACTAATCAACCACAAGGCTGACACAATTACACGGAAAGATTCTCCAATATTTGAAAACACTTTGAAAGAATGGCTAGTCCAATCACTGGTACATAGCAACATACAAATTTTTCAACTTCACACACTCAATCAAATTGCCACAATAAATTAATCCAATCACTGGATTAGTAAACACACAATTATGAACTCACAAACCAATCAAAGACAATTTGTTTTATCACAACAATCCTATCACAAGATCGACAAAATTATACAATAAGAACTTTCAATAATTCAAAGACGAATTGTTTAGTTGGCCGGCCCAATCACTGGTACACGACAACACAATAGACAATTTGCTTAACTTCACTCACTTATTCAAATATCCAAAACCAAATAAATCCAATCACTGGATCAAAGGTGGCTAGCCCAATCACTGGTACTCAGCACACACAAGTCAAATCGACTAATACAATCTACTGGTCCAATCACTAGATCCAAAGATGTAAACAAATAAAAATTACACAAGGCAAATTGCTCAAAACTCCATTGAAGAAATACATCGATACAAAACAAGTTGATTGCCAAAAAGAGAGCCCAAAAGGGGGAGAAGAAATGACAAATTGTCCGACTATATTCTACTACTGAAGACAACCTTTCAAATCATAGGTACCAAGTCATATTGTCTCTCATGCAATCTAATTCCTTGGCGACTTTACAAATCCATTTTAACCCATCAATTTGCCTATATTATTACTCTATTGTGGGAACCAATTGCCAAGTTTACTCTATTTACACTATTTTCTACAAGTTCTCAAAAATAAAAATTTCACAAGACTACAGTCTTACATTGAAATATTTAGCCTTCAGTTTCCTTCATACAATGCACCATTAGTAGAATTGGGATACATAGCATAATATTAAACAAAACATTGACAATTTGGGTGGTATGTACAATTCATTAACTCGAAAGGCTTTATTTTATTATTATTTTTTGCTAATATTCAATTATTTTTTTCTAAAGAAATTAGATGGCATTGCCAAATTGTCCAAGGTGCCATCTATTGAAGCATAATATTAGTTGTCTTGGAAATGAAAATTGGCACTACTCCTCAGGTTCTAAGTATTATTTCTTATTTGTATTATGTTATGTATTGTAGTCTAATTTCTTTGTATATTGACTGGTTTGTTGCTTATGTACTATTTCATTATTATTACGCAAGATAGTTTAATCTCTTTCTCGACATTTGTCATGATAAATATGTTGGGGATTTTAGCATTGCATCACGTTATTGATTGATGAAATGTCAATATTCAATTCCAATGTCTGTTAAGAACCTAATTTTTTTTAATGGTGTGTTTGTTAAGCTCAATGGACATGATGTCCAAAAAAAATTTAATCAAGACACGTCATGCCCGACGGTAACAAACATTTTGATGAAAAAAGTCAATGTGATGTTAAAATAAAAAATCCTGCATTGTGTAGTAACTAGCATTTATTAATTTTGTTCTCTTATAATAGAGGCATAAGATAGAGATTGCATTAATGACATAAGAGAGTGTATATTCAAATGAAAATTTCTTTTTCATATAAGTCAGATGTATGTGGTTTTCAATCTTTGTATCTATACTTAAAACAAAAATGAAAAATAAACAAAAAATAATTTGTTTTGTCTACTTGTTTTTGTAGAATTACACTCATGATTAAAGTTTTCTATCCTATCATAATTTTGGCATTAGCCATGACCATGGTCACACTACAACATAGCTCACAGCTATTTACAAAACAAAATGGTTATTGCAACCTTTTTCCTCTACAAAAACAACCTTGTTGCTTTACGCAATCACAAGATGGTTATTACAGAGGTAGGGGGGTATGGATATTACTACAACATTCCCTCAAGCCAAAGACATTGTTCTTACGACAAGAAAACAAATGAATGATAAGTTGCACCAAAAACAAACGAAGCATTGGTTAATGTAATGGCCAATGTTCAAGTGGAAGAGAGGGGCAAAACATTGACCTCATACTTGAGAATGTGGTGATGCTTGGAACGGCGGACACAGAAGTGCACAAAGTGATGCCTCAACCAAGGCTTGAAGTGGTGTTTACTTTGTCGGCACTCACATTGCTCAAACGGAGGAAAACACCACCACCTCCATTGTCAAGACTCAAACGAGTCAAGTGATGGCATTAGTAGAAAAATAATGACCACCATAACAAAAAATCAACACAAAAGTATTGATGTCATTTGTATCCTTGGTCTTGTTGTCTTGAACAGTATTTAACAAAAAGTTGTTGTTCATTTTGTTATAATGGTCAAGTAAAAAAAATAAAATAATAATTCATGTACAAATTTTCTCAATAAATGGACGCCGCATAGCAGACGAAAAATTAGCCCTGTAGAGAACGCCACATAGGCAAAAACTGCCATGTAGATAGAAGAATTAAATTAACTTTTAATCTTTAATTAGAAAGAAGACAAGCTTTTTTTAACTTGGTGATAGAAGAGAGGAGAAGGCATGCTCTTTATACAAATGGTGTGGTAGGAGGTAGAACAAATCATAAGGGATATGTGAATTAAGACTACGAGTGGTTTACATATCCCATATGGTTTATTCTACCTTCTACCACACCATTTGTATGAAGAGCTTGTCAAAATAAACAAAAAAATGTTAATTTTATTGTTGATTTGAACATTGTACTATCTGAATCAACAAAAATTCAGTGACCATTTTGTTAACTTGTACCAAATCAATAAAAAATTGTTGATTTGATCAATACAATATGTCAATCAATAAAAAATTGGTAATTTTTTGTTGATTTGAATACCATTTTCTACTAGTGTGATAAAGAGACTAACTTGAATTCTTGAATTGAACAACACCTCAACGTAGGTCATTGCAAGCAATGCTTGAAGTGGCGACGGCCAGCAAAGATTCACTTGAAATATCGAGCGAGGCACAAGTCACTTTGAGTGACGTGTATCGTGTTTCATTGGAAATGAATTACTTGTTGATGAACCACTTGGCCACAGGGTTGTTCGTTGCGACAGCGCGACACCGCGACAGACAGACGTCGCGCGACGTCACGAAAAGTCAAATTTACCTTTGACTTTTTATAAAATTACCCCTCTCCAGTTGGATGCCATGTGGCATCTACATGGCAAACTCAAGGGGCGCATACAGGTACTAGGCGACTGCATGTAGGGGCGACTGGAGGTAGGGGCGAGTGGAGGTAGGGGCGACCTCTTGTAGGAGTGATTTGTAGTGCAATTCAAAACTGCCACTTCTGCTGCAGTCATCCAAGAAAATAGAAAAAATATTTTTTGGAGAATCTAACCGTAAGATCTTGTACTTAAGTTGTCTAAGATCATGTGGTAAAAATTTCATAAAGTTTGGCCATATAGATTGGAAGATATTAGCATTCAAAGTTGGAAAAAAAAATTGAACTTTGGCTTGCAATTTCAGATGACTTTGACCACCATTTGTGGAAAAAAATTGCACTATAAACTCTAAATTTTAAAAAATTATGTTGAAAAATTGAATTGAAAGTTTAAGCAAAAAATTTCAATAGAAACACACTTGATTTTCATTTTTTAAGAAATTGTTGAATAGAAGTTGGTCTATGATTGAATGAAAAACTAAATTGTTAATAGCTCTAAGTTGGAATTGAAACACAATAAGCACAATGGTAAGATTGTTCTAGTAGACAAACTTAACTATATTAAACAATTTTCAAAAAAGTTGTATAAATTGCATTCAAAAATATATCATATAAGATGTTTTTTCAAAAAATTGTTTAGATTGTCTAAAAGACAAGATTGTCCATAATTTTTTCATTGCTAGTCCAAATGGAATGAATCAAAGCTTCACATGTAGACAAAAATATAATATTTGAGGGAAAAAAATTTAATATTAATTGACTTATTGTAATTTTTTTGTTGCTTGCTGACCTCTATTTTCAGCTTAGGGTGGCATAAATTTTGCTTTTGGACACCAATTGAAGAAAAATTTATATTCTTACAAAGATGATGTACTCTTCTATCCTCCAAAAAAGTTCAAAAAATGAAAATGAAAATTGAGACTATATGCACCTACTTGAACTCTTTAAAGTCCTTCAAAAGGACTCAAGTTGGTCCTTTAGGGGTTAAAACTCAACTTTATTTTTGTACACTTTACACACATTAGTTTAGAAGCAAATAAATTAAAGTACATTGTTTGGAAAAAATTACAAAATATTTGCACAAAAGAATTCAAATTCAAGATTCAATACATAGACCTTGGCACCTAGCGTTTTGAATATTTAATATTTTTTCTAAATGGCACATCATATAAAAAGTGGTTAATATATTTACTTTCCTTTTCAAAATTTAGAAGCATGAAATGTGACCTATGTTTTTATTTGTACTAACATAATAACAACATACCCTATTACAAAACATCAATGCGATAAACAACTTCAGGGGCTTTATCAACCATGAGTAGCTTTACCACCTACCTACATATTAGTTGCTTCTTTGAATCAGGTTTAATGACTATACCCAACTTCCTCACAAAGTACCTCATTACTAATGTGTTTTCAAATATTTCATTGTCATATTTGAGTAGTTGCGTGGATTAGTGTCTCTATAGTAGCACCTGCGGCCTTACTATAGGTAACTAAAATCAAAAGAGTCCTTTTATTAATGACCACATCGTCAAATATTTGTTTCTACTAAGGATCTCTCATTAAAAAGCATATAATCTCTGTCCTCACTTGTTGGTGACCAACTTTGAATTAGAAGCACATGTCATTATGTCACCATATGCTTAGTGATGTTAATTTTAGTTGCCCCTAGAAACCCCCAAACGGCCCAAATTTGTCAATTTTTGGACAAAAGGAGGGCCATTCTTTCCACCTCCACCCGCGGTCGCCCCTTACCCGAGGTCGCCCCTTATCCGAGGTCGCCCTTAAGCACTCGCCCTGACCCGCGTTCTCCTCCATGAGAGGTCGCCCAAGACCCGAAGTCGCCCCTAGAAACCCCCAAATGGCCCAAATTTGCCAATTTTTGGACAAAAGGAAGGCCATTCTTTCCACCTCCACCCGCACTCGCCCCTTACCCGAGGTCGCCCTTAAGCACTTGCCCTGACCCGCGTTCTCCTCCATGAGAGGTCCCGCAAGACTCAAAGTTACTTGAAAAACTCATTGGATTGCAATTTTTGGGTGATGAAAGTAGAAATTGACAACTTCATTATAGTCAATTACTTTTGTTTTAGTTTGCTAGGTACATTAGTGGACGTACCTTGTTAGGTGAGCTAAGTAAATGGGCCTTGATGAGATCAGATTTCATAGCTTTGACACCTAATCTCATTTATTAGAAATGAAAGCTCTTCTAAAAATCTAGTTGCTTTGGATTCTCTATAGTACTACTTGTATTTGATAATATCTTGTTTGATCTATTAATTAGCTCTAGTATATAAATTTTATGGCAAGATGTCATCTTCTATTGAACACTCAAGTTTTGCAAATATGCAATTTTGTTAAATATATATCAATGGTTCATTTTCATTTATTCGGTTGGGATTATATGATATGAAATAAATCAAATAAGAAAGATCATACATATCTCTCCATCTATTTTTTTGTATTTTAGAAATCATTTGATAAATTATATACTTATAGAATGACTATTTGAGATTTGTTTAAATCTGTAGGGGAAATTTTCATTTAAATCTCTTCCCCATTAATTTAGAAGTGAATATGGTAAATAATTCATAAGTACAAAGATGTTTGGAGAATCAAGAAAATTAAATGGGGAAGGTATTGCAAATATTTTCATGCATTATTTTGTATTTTGAAATACACTTTATAAATTATAGACCCCTTTAGTAGGATAATTTGTTGAAATTTGCATAAATTAAATCAAAAGGGGAAGTTTTCATTTAAATTCCTTCCCCACTAATTTTTTAAATTAAAGATGAAGGTGGTAAATAATTCATAAGTAGTTGAGTACAAAGAAGCTTGGAGAATCAAGAAAATTAAATGGGGAAGGTATTGCAAATATCTTCATGCATTATTTTGTATCTTGAAAAACAATTTATAAATAATACACCCATAGGATAAGTCTTTGAGATTTGCATAAATCAAAAGGGGAAGTTTTAATTCAAATCTCTTCCTTCTAATTATTAAGTTAGAGATAAATGTGGTAAATAATTCATAAGTAGTTGAGTACAAAGAAGCTTGGAGAATCAAGAAAATTAAATGGGGAAGGTATTGCAAATATCTCCATTCATTATTTTGTATCTTGAAAAACAATTTATAAATAATACACCCATAGGATAAGTCTTTGAGATTTGCATTAATCAAAAGGAGAAGTTTTAATTCAAATCTCTTCCTTCTAATTTTTAAGTTAGAGATAAAGGTGGTAAATAATTCATAAGTAGTTGAGTACAAGGATGCTTGGAGAATCGAGAAAATTAAATGGGGAAGGTATTGCAAATATCTCCATTCATTATTTTGTATTTTGAAATACATTTGATAAATAATACTCCCATAGGATGATTATTTGAGATTGCATATATTAAATCAAATGGAATAATTCTTATTTAAATCTCTTTCTTCTAATTTTTAAGCTTGAAATTAAATTGGTAAATAATACATGAGTATGATGAATTGATGATACTTGGAAAATAGTGAAATTCAAAATGAAAAGCTCTTTCTAAAACCTACATTTTATTATTTTGTATTTTAAAATCTACTTCATAAATAATACCCTGGTAGGATGACTTTTAGAGATTTGCGTAATTCAAGAGGAGAAGCTCTAATTTAAATCTCTTTCCTCTATTTTTAAATTTTAGATGAAGGTGGTAAATTATACATAAGTATGATGATGCATAGAGAATAGAGAAAATCAAATAGGAATGTTTTTATACAAATCTTCAGAGGGTGTTCAAATTTAAAATCCACTTGTTAAATAATACACTGATAGGATGTTTATCTCTAAATTCTCATTGTCTTCACAAGGGGCAAATGGATTTTGGCCAAGTTCCTATATGGTCAAATTTTTATGAAAAGATAGGAAAAAAAAATTAGCTTTCTAGGAATGTAATTTTAATTTTAATTGGTGCCTAGGAGCAAGAGTTATACAACAATTAGCTTTGATCTAAATTAAATCATTTGGATGAGCAAAAACAAATCTTGAAAAATTTGAATTAAAAATTAATTTTTTTTCTCATATATTTTATTTTATTTTCATATGGAAAGCTTTTATTCATTTCATTTGGATTTATGATATGAAGAGGTTGCCAAGAAGTTGTAGAGCATCTTGTTTTGCAAGCAATTATAATATTGATTTGTAAAATATAGGTATAGGATTTGTTTTTGAGTTCAATTTTCAGAAAAATTCAAAACAAATAGGTCCACCAAATCAACATTGATTGTTAGAACAATCTCACTATTGGAATTCGTGAGTTTTAATTCCATCTTAGAGCTATTAATGATTTAGTTTTTCCCTCTATGATACCTTCTTCTACTAAATAAATTTTTAAATAATGAAAATTACATTATATTTTAAACTTTTATTTTTTCTATATTTTCAACTCAATTTTGAATGATGAAAAGAAACTAAATTCAAGATCTACAATTCAAACTATTTAAGTTAAGAAGATTTGAAGTCTTAAACTAGTTTGCCATTGTGCCAAAAAAACACAATTTCTTCACTTTGAATGCATTTATCTTGCAATCTATGTGGTCAAAATGTCTGAAATTTTTTCCATGCATTCTCAAACTATTCTATTGCAAGATCCTATGGTAACATATGGAAAAAAAATACCATTCTAAATTTTTTTTCTCTTTGCAATTTGCACAAAAATGGCAGTTTTGAGTGTTTTTTGACAATTGCAACAAGGAGGTCGCCCCCCTGGACCAGCAGTCGCCCCCTTGGACCAGAGGTCGCCCTAATTTTAGAACCCGTACTTGCCCCATTTGTACTTGCACGCGCCCCCATCCGCGGTCGCCCAAGGCTGAAGTACATGCGCCCCTACCTGCAGTCGCCCAAGTTGGCTTTCCACGTCATTTTGTAAACCTTGCCACGTAGGCAAAATCTATTTACCATGGGGTAAATTTTTTTACCCCTCCGCGACGCGATGTCAAGTAAACTCGACACTTGGTGACACGCGACATGCGACATCAAACGTCATACACGACGCCTAAACCCAAAAATATGTCAGACAAGACAACCCTGCTTGGCCATCAATGGGGTTGCTTTGCTAGAGACAAGATTTTAAAGAATATGAAATTTTTTTGGAATTTTTTTGGATTTTTTTTTAATCTCTTGGAATCTCTTGGAATCTCTTGGAATCTCTTGGAATCTCTTGGAATCTCATGGAATCTCATAGAATCTTTATCAAAATACTCTATCACATATTATAATCTTTCAATCCATTAGTAGTATTGTTGTATTTCTTTGCCCGTGTAATCTCTAATATGTCTAGCTTGAATTTGTACAATTACAATTCAAAAAATATTGATGAAACTTATCAAAATGTTGAATTTTTGTTCAATATAGAACAAATTTCAAGAAACTCAAAAAAATGCCTTAGACATCTAGGCATTAAAACTTAAAAGAATATACTATCAAAACTATCCTATGAAATTTATTATTTTTTGCAATCTTAATTAGTACACCAAATTTCAAATTCAAAAAACAAAATTTTCACTTTTGGCAATTAGTTTTGTGTTTTTTTTTATGTGTTACAAAATAATTGATTGAAAAATATTGGTGATGAATTTTTCAAATTTCATTTTGAAAACATTTAAGGAACATCAATGTGCTCATCACACTTCATGAAAAAATTTACATTACCTTAGAAATTTTTTACAATAAAGAGAATTCAATGTCAAGGTGTTTCTTTCACAAATTTTATCAAATAGATATTTCTAAATAGACGAAAACAATGGAAGTTTTTTTATAAATTTAATCATTCACAATTCAGTGTTTTTTAAACGCAGTAGACTTTGGCGGCCAATTTGGCATAGTAAATTAAATTTTATCAATAAACTATGATCTAAAAAAAGTTGTATAGTCAAGCTAATTTTCATCTCCAAAAATTCTGTTTCAGATTTTGAGCCTCCAATCAAAAGATATGGGCAAAGTTCAGAGAGAGAGGTTTAAAAGGACATTTTTTTGACATTTTCAAACATCCTCTCTGAATTTTGTCTATAACTTTTTTTTGGAGTTCCAAAATTTCAAACGGATTTTTGGAAATCAAAGTTAGGTTGATTTTGCAACTTCTTTGAATTCAAGTTTTTTTGAAAAAAGTTGTTCTACTATGCCGAAATGGCCTCCAAAGTGTGCTAAAAAATTAGACAAAGTAGATAAAAACCTAGTATAATTTATTGCATGCAATGTAATTGATTTTGTAATGGTTGAACCTTTGGACTTCAACCATGAGGTCCAAGGTTCAATCCTTGATCAAAGGCGCCTACCCGTGTGGCGGGGGGCCTAGGTGGCCACCCCTTAAAAGAATTTATTTTCTACCAAAATCTTCAAAAAAACTTGGGCATCTAGAAAAAAAATTAAATTAAAGAACTTTTTTTTCAAAATTTGGATTTGTCCAAAACAATAGAAAAAATTAACAAATTTGAGTTGATTGTTGTCCAATACAACACATCCAAGACAACATAAATGAACAACAATTTTGTGTTGTTTTGGATGCAATTTTTTCTACTAGTGATAAGACAAAGTACCTCCAATATAAAGTTTCAGAATTTGGAATGATGGGGGCATTTCTTGCTAGCTTAGATGACGGAATAAAGACCAAAATTTGAGAGCGTGAGAAACTCCCAGAATCAATATTGGAGTTGTTTGAGGTTGTGATTCGATTAGGGGATGCTCGTGAAGTAAGCAAGTCGAAAAGACAACAAGGTGACAACAATGGCAAAGGCAAAGATCACTAAAACGGCCACAAAAAGAAATTTCACAAAGCACATCCGGAAGTGCGTGACAATGCTAAGAATAGAGAGAAATTACACAAAAAGGCCAAGTGGGAAAGTATGGACTTTAAAGTGGCTAAGAAATTGGGAGCTTGCTACAATTGTAGCAAGGGCTAGCATCAAGCTCAAGAATGCCAAACAAGTAGAAGAAAGGCTCTAAGTCATCTGTAATAAGTAGTGTTGACTCAAAAAAGGGCTCAAATATTAAAGTACTTACAATAAGTTAAGATGTTGTTACTTAAGAAAGTAACGATTCAAAAGTGGATAACCTTGATGAAGGCATTTTTGATGAAATCACTAAGTTATCTTTCAAAAAAGGAAACAAAGCGCTCAAGAAAATTAAATTAAGGCAAGTGGTGTAGGAGGGTGGCTTATAAGCTACTGTATTGACCATCAATTTGAATTCAAAGGGGTGATTTATTTACAAACCAAAATCAAAGGAACTCACATGGCATTTTTGTTGGATATAGGTGCAACAAACTCAGTTTTGACGCCATAGTGCTCCGAAAAACTTGGTTTGAGAACAAAAGAAATGACTTTGCCCGTTAAGGTGAATTTTGGGCAAGGATTTACTCTCAAGTGACCAAAATTGCTATGAATGTGCATTTCAGTTTGGATAGAGCAAAGTTCAAAGAGGATTTCACCATTTGCAAGCTTGGGGGAGTTGACGGTGTATTAAAGAACACCTTTCTAGCATTCTATGGAGTAGAATTTAGGTGATAGTCTAATCTCCAAGGCGTGACAGTTGGTGTGGACCGGAGGTTTCATAAACTGGAATTAAAAAATGTGGGAATTAATATGGTCAATTGAAAAAAGCAACTCTTCAACGAGTCTTTTGTAATGTTTATTCGGGAGACTCCTTCCCAACTTAGCGATAATGTTAAGTATTTTTAGGACAAACTCAAGTTCTAGGCTGTCCTCTAAGTAAGTTGAAATTTTTTTCAAAGTGTTGGAGGAATTTTGGGACATTTTGACTAATGAATTGCCGCAGGAGTTACCTCCTCAAATGAAGGTAGATCATAAGATCAATTTGGAGCTAAGAACAAAACTCAACCACATGAAATTGGAAGAATTCAAAAGACAAGTGACTGAGTTTTTGGCAATAAGGATAACAAATGTTGTAATACCCCATCAAAAAAATCTGAGGCCAACGATGGGCCTCGAGTTTTGGGTGGCAGTAGTGCAATTATAAAAAGAAAGTGATTAAAAAATAAAGGGAATGGCTATTTCTCACCCTTGAGAAAGCGGCTATTTATTGGACTGCCTTGTATTGCGCAATATAACTACAGCAGGCCTAGTAGTGTGGGTTTACGCGTTGCGGTCTGACAACAGCAACCAACGGTTCCTTTGCCCACGGGGCCGTGGGTGCTTGTCCAAAAAAAATTCCAATGTCTTGTTGTCACTGTTTTGCTCGCTTGCGCCCACATGCACCATGTGCCCCATGCCCCATGCACGATGAATGTGCACACAGTGCAATGAAGAGTGATGACAGCGCCTATTGGTTAAAAAAAAGGCTCCGATAGTGTTCGGGCGCGGCTTCATTTAAAAATGAGACTATAGTATTTTGGCGCATTTTTTCCGGTGTAGGTTTAGGGTTTAGGAATGTAACGTTCCCTTAATTGAGGACGGTTTAGCGTGTGGTTTAGGGTTCAATCACTGTTTACCCAACAATTGCCTGCCAATATTTAGTTTGCAATCCTTCGAAGGTTGGTGCTGGTGCTGTCTACAATTGCTCGATTTGTAGTTTGAAGTTTAGGGTTTGCCCGCACTACCGTCGTCCTTCCTTGCATACTATTGCATCTCTATCACTTTACCCTTGTTTGGATTTAGGGCTTTCGTGTGTTTTAGGCGGTTTAAAAGTGCAGGCTTGCAATGGAAGCTAGCTGCAATTCCGAAACAACGACAGACTCGGCAATCGATCTTCCAACATTATCGCTAGTGCCCTGAGTTGATTTGTATGAAGGTCAATTCTTGACACACCTGCAGCAAATAGAAGCTAAGGTTCAACATCCGCTAGTAGGTCTTATATGCAAGGCAGATCTGCTTTGGGAGCTCCGGGAAACACATCGGCCCCGGCTATTACCGGACACCAAAAAAAACGCGCAGTTGTTGTGGAGCAGTGTTTCATTCTCACTAGTAGAACGAACGACTTCATTCGCGGGATGGAGACTGGGGGCGGGGTTGCCCCGTCCAAGTATGTCAAGATACGTATGTAGCCAGAAAAAA
The DNA here is from genome assembly GCA_947034895.1 of Rhytidiadelphus loreus. NCBI lineage: Eukaryota > Viridiplantae > Streptophyta > Bryopsida > Hypnales > Hylocomiaceae > Rhytidiadelphus > Rhytidiadelphus loreus. The sequence continues at coordinate 34,871,290 of OX344761.1, forward strand.
CACGCAGTAGTGTCTACGCTATTAGTAGTACCCCAAAGGAGGTTACACGGTAAGTGAACTAAGAATCCCCTGTATTGGTGCGTTGTTTTCCCTAGAGTATTTCGTTGTTGTTCTTATGGATGCGTTATTTCTGAGTAAAGGTATCACTACCAGTATGGTCCCCAAGACCACAATGGAAACGTCAAAGTAGTGACATTTTTATTGCTACCGAAACATAGACCGAAGGTGCTTGTCACTAGAGCTGCGAAGAGTAAACAGACTTTGAAAAAATTAGGCCCATTCTTAGAGGGTAAAGTCCAGCCTTTCCTTGAAATGAAAAGAAAGGGAAGGCTGCGGAAAAAAATTGGAGATCCCTATTTAGGCTAGCCTATGAGTCTACCAAAAAAATAATCAGTAAAACTTATATACATATATATATTATTTTATTTTCCTGTAATTTGTCCTATAGTCGAAATTCAAACAATTTTGTAACAGTCTTATTAAAGCTTTAAATCTTTTGTAATGTTGTTCTCATATTATCATCAAACTTTAAGTTGTTACTTGCATGTAGGTTGAGGAACCAAATTGTCAATCTCAATGTTTATTGTGCAACTAGTGGCTAAATTGCACTTTCACTGAAAAATGGTGCATTATATGAATATATGACCATGCTTAAAGTATAGTTTCCATAAATATGATAATTCTCTTAGATTAGAGAAAGGGATGATAAACTTTGTATTTTTTTCTATAATATATATATAAAAGATCACACTTCCCTTGATTTGGTGGATGGGATAATTTTGCATGTAATCAATATTTTAAAATAATAAATTAATGAGATGCATCTTACAAAGAAATTCAAATATGCAAGAGTCATCTCATCAAAGGAGAATTTTATAAGTAGCATTGGGTAGTGCATAGGGTATCCAATACATCAAACAATACTCTCATTTTTATTTCATAAAATCACTCTAATTTTTCAAACGCAATTTATATGCAATTCAAAGGAAAATGAGGCTGATGACCAATTTTTCAAATTTCAAGTTCTTCTCTCTGTATGCACCTAGTTTGCAACTATTGATGAATGAAAAATGTTGTTTTTACTTTTCAAAGATGAAATTACAAGTCTTTAAAAAGTCATGAATATTCCAGAATATATAATTTTTGAAAATTTGAATTTATTGGAAATGTTTGGATAAATAGTGAAAAAATTCATATCAAATACAAAATATGCTAAATAAATCTGAAAATTTCTTGATAGAGTGACTCACAAAATTGAGTCAATGTCATGAATATTTGTATTTACAATGCTGTAGGAAAAAAATGAGTTAAAAAGAAGCAAAAGTGTAAATACAAAAGTTCTAATATGTTAAAAAATCCACACTTCTACAAAAAGAGTTGAAGCAAATTACAATTATAGTTTAGAAATTAATGAATCTTAAAGTTTGTAACTTTATAACTAATTCAAAAGTTTGTAACTAATTCAATTTTGAATTTCTTTTCTCAAAGTACAAATTTTTAATTGTTTTTTCAATATCAACTGACATTTCATTAATTAAAATTATGGTGGTATTCTACAACTTGGTACTTTTCAATTTAGACCTTTTGATCTAAATCTATACTAGTCCTAGACTTTAGAGTTAAAAAATGAATTGAATGGAAAAATGGTGGATTTCATATGCCACTTTAACAAAACTTTCCATTATCACAAAATTAGACACATACCTTGGCATGTCTTTATACATTCTATAACTTCCACCTTCTCATAAATTATTATAATTTAATCTTCTTAAATTTGAATAGTATTTTGAATTTGAAAAAGACTTTTAGTACTTGTATAAATGGAATTTGAAGACTATTTGATTGAGTCAATGGTATAGGGTACTCTTGGCAATTCTAAAGAATCTAAGTATAAATTACCAATAAGCCACTACTAGATTTATAATTGCAGTATTTTTATTTGAAGGTTATATTAAGAAATCTTTAATAATTAGCCTTCACTAGAAAAAAAACGTGTCCGCTACAACTGGCCATATACAACTCAAATGCAACTAAGTGTCCTATATAACTATCTTGCAACTGCAATCCTCTATAATTGCATCAACTTTTATGTGTATGTTGTTGTAGTTGCAAAGTAATCGTAGAAAAAAATGTAGGAAAATGGAATCGTAACAGAGTGGGTATTTTACATCCTGTATTCGTTAGAAGTGTCAATGTGGACAACGTTGCGTTATGTGGAATCCACAACTACAATGCAACTAGAAATCAATTAAAAAACAACTAGAAAACAACTAGAAAACAACTATAGAACAACGAAAATACAATTAGTTTACAACTACAAAACAACTACAAGAAGACAAGTTATGCAACTAGGAAACAACTACATTTCGAGTAGAAAACAACTAAGAAATCATTGGAAGATTAATATAGAATAACTATAGACAACCAGAAGACTACAAAACAATTATAGTCGGATTTGTTACTTGAAATGCTATGGAACTTGTTTGAAGTTCACAATTTGTTATTTTGTTACATGAGTTATAAATGAATCATTGCCCTACATAAAGCTCATATTGGTTGAAAACAGCACTTCAAAATATAGCTCATAATGGCTTCTACAACTTTATGATAAAATTGGCTCAATGGCTTCCATGGAACAGAGGATTTCTAGTTGACTCTTTCTTTCACAAAATATAATACATCTTTATTTGAAGTCTCTTTGAACTAAAGAACAACACAAAGATAGTTTCAAACTTGAGAATAACAAAATGGATTGCAAAAATTTCAATATCTTGCAAATGTTAAGAGATTGTCTTCTTCGGATAATTCTATGGCTCCAACCAAAGATGGAATAGGAAGAAGAGGTGCACATCTTTTGGAATAGTCAAACTAGAAGCTTAAATAATGATGTTGACAAACACATTTGATGTGTTTACAAATCTCTATCGAGCACAAGTTTCTTTAAGTAATACTACTTTTCAACCTTATTTCCTTGCATCACTCCGGTCTGGTGTAGGCAGCTCGATATCTTCAAACTGCTCCGGGTGTGAACGTGCACAATTTTGCACGAGCTCAATCTGGGCGTCTAGGCTACTCCAGACCGGTATCCTCGGATCCGGAAATACAGGACTCTGTCTTCCTGCGTTATCAATGTTCAGCAGAGACCCAAACTGACCTGTCCGTTTCACGGGTGAGATGGGGGGTTGGGTTGACGGAGTTGCGATGACATCCGGAACTTCCGGAAATCCACCGAAGTCGAGGGGCTTGTTCGGATCCATGTTCGCCATCATGGACCGGAACTCCTTCAAGGACGCCTCCATTCTGCCCGACATCTCCACCATCACCCGGATGATCTTCATGTTGGTGAGGGCTGCGGACGTCTTCTGCATTTCGTCATGAAGGGCCGCCTTGTGGTAGAGGTCGGCCGGACTCACCATCCACTTCTGGAAGGTCTGGAACGCCTAGTAGGCCTTCTGTATCGCCTCGTGAGACTGGTGCAGCTCCCCTTCCGTCCAACTCAACTTCCCCTTCAGCTCGTCCTGTTCCGTCTTCAGGTTCCAGATTTCTGTCCTCATCTCGTTCCACTCCGACTCGGGCGGCAGCACCTTCAACGCGTCTAGAAGGTTCTCCGATTCGCAGTGCATCCACGGGGGGGACACTCTTCGTATTTTCTGGATACCACGTGCAGCGCTGGGGTATTTTTAGGGGGGGTATTTATTTTTTTGAATTTTCAGGCCCCTATAATTACTTATAAACCCCCCTAGAGCCCATATTATCATGCCTATCTTTACTTATAATACGTACATAGGCTGAATTTATTGGAGGCTATTTTCTTTATAAAGAACAAAACTAATTTAACAAGTAATGAGAATTAAAGTGACAAGATATGCCCTGTACACCCACAAGATTCAACTTTAAGGCAAAAAATGGATGTGTTTACATTAGAATGCATACTTGAAGACAAATACATGCACAAATGCTAAATAAAAGCAAGACATTACAAATGACAAAGTAATGAAAGAGTTTAATGTACAAAATGTATTAAAAAACACAAACATTACAAATGAAAAAGTAATGAAAGAGTTTAATGTACTAAAGGTGTTAAAAAACACAACATTACAAATCATTTACAAGAACTATGGCAACAAGCTGCAGTTCTAAGCCATCCAACACATGTGAAAAAAAATTTAGAGTCTATGACACAAATGTCTACTTGTACATGAGACTCATAGTCACCCCAAACCAATTGGAGAAGTGATCAGCTCCTTCACTCCTACAACCATGTTCTGCAAATCCACCAATCATCACATTCCAAGTGATTACACTGCACCCCATAAATCACAAGTCACAAGTCTGATTGACAAAACCAGCAGCCTCTCAGAAAACAGTCATGCATCAAAAAAGATGCCACACTTCCAATACATGTGAACAAGTGCATCCCTCACACACAAATGTGACTGAAGTCCTCCTTTCAGCTCTACTTTCAGCTCTACAAGGCCCCAAGATGTGCACATGCATTCAAAAAAATTGCATAAGGAATAGCATTTGGTTTAGGGCCAACCGGTTGCACTTGAAGAAGCACTTCAACTGGTTTGTGCCCACAGCCATGTTCAGCGACTCCACCAATCCTCACGGTCCATGCAATTCATGCGATCCTCCACAACTCATCCTTCACTTGTGCATCATCCACACTTGGAAGATCTGTCTTCGCCCGCAGCACGCAGGGGCAGCACATAAACATGTCCAGGCATGTCGCTGAAGGATTCCATCCTCTGCGGAACTCTGATTTGATCATCGTTGTCCCAGAATTCGAATGGCCATTCGAGCGCCGCTTTGTCCTCCAGACGCAGCCTCAAAGACGCGTAGGTTTCATCGGCTGAAACCTTCACCTTGCTGTACAGAGTTGCAACACCGAAGTCTTCCTCCATCGTCCATAGCTTGATACAAGTCGCCATCTCGTTCAACAAGTACCGCTGCAAACAACCCTAAACCCAAACAACCCCTCCACAAGCAATAGCAAACACCTTCGTCACGCTGCCGTGCCGTGAACACGAGTCCAGAACAAATCGCAGGCATACAGAACCCCCGCCCGAAGATTCCCCAGCACCGTCGTGAACACACTAGCAGAAAACACACCCGCACAAACAAACACACCCGCACAAACGAACACACGAACAACACCCGCACTCCGTGACGCCGCTGACCTGAACACACCACCACAATTGATCGCGCACAAACGAGCAAGCTAAAACAATCCCGAACACCATCCTCCACGCTGGTGAACCTTGCACACCCCAGCAGAACTGATCGCGCACCCCGCAAAAGCAAACCCCGCACCAGACAGAACTGATCGCGCACACCGCAAGAGCAAACCCCGCACCAGGCAGAACTGATCGCGCACCCCGCAAAAGCAAAACCCCGCACCAGGAATCGGTGATCGCGCACCCCGCAAAAGCAAACCCCGCGCCAGGAATCGGTGATCGCGCACCCCTCAAAAGCAAACCCCGCACCAGGAATCGAGAACACCTTTGTCACGCCGCTGACCCCAAAACAGAATTCCACAACTGATTGCGCACAAACAACTGGTCGCGCACAAACAACTGATCGCGCACACACAAGCAAGCGCCCCCGCACAAGGAATCGCCGACCCCTTCGTTCACCTCCTCACCCTAAGCCCACCACCAATCTGATCGCGCACCCACAACCAAGCGCATGCCATCCCCAAGAGCAGCCTCCACGGTTCAGCCGAAGAACTGATCGCGCGAATCGGAAACACCATCTCCACGCTGCCGTCCCTCAACAAGCAGCAGAACTCATCGCGCGATTAACCCTAAACCGCACCCAGATTGCAAACAAATTCGTGAACACACGCTGCCGTCACTCAAGAAGCTGGAGAACTCATCGCGTGATTAACCCTCAACCGCACCCAGATTTGCAAACAAATTCGTGAACACACGCTGCCGCGCCTCCCTCCCAACCTCGAAATTATCGTTCGCGCCTAAACCCTAGCAGTAGTCGTTAAACTTAACAGACAGAACAGATGGAAACTACCCCATTCATCGACTGACTACAAGATATGTTGTAGTTATACTTCAGATTTGTATAGTACCTGTATCTTACTAGTACTGTAGCATAACCATAACTGAACCTAGTAAATAGAATTCCTTGGATCCTATTCTTTGGCCCCTATTTTACATTTAAAAAATAATTAATGGACCATAATTTTCGGGTATCTATTTTACTTATAAAAGACATGTCACTTTTTAAGTCCCCTTCTTTAAATGTAAAATCTTTATAAATTTTACCTATGATGAATTAAATCCACCCTATTTTTCGCCGCAGGTCACTTTGTAAAGCGCGGGGAGTGTCCTCCCCTAGAGTGCATCACCTCCACGGACCGGAGTACGATCTTCGTGAGCCGGTCGTGGTACATCTTCGCAGTCCGGATCCACTCTTCTCCGCACTCGAAGAAGCGTGGTCCTTCCCATTCCTTCATATCTTGTGTGAGGAAGGGACCCGGAAATTTACCTCTAGCTGCCGGATCCGTAGACTTCCGTCTCCGGCTTGCAGATGCCTGCTCCCGTTCCTCCTTCTCCCTTTGCATCAGCTTCTGTTCCGACTCCACCTTCTCTTCCTTCACTTTCGGCTTGACGTCCTCGTTCTCAGACTCCTGCGTCTCTGGCTCCTCGTCATCCGTACAATTGCATTGGAGCATGATCAATCCGGTCTCATAATCCGTCGCCTCGTCTTCCGTCAGTAGTTCCCGGTGCTGGTACAGGTGGAGGAGATACGTGCTGAGTGGGTTCGGCTTGTTCTTCGCTAGGTTTTCGGTGCACCGCCCTACCACACTCGCCACGACCTGGCCCCAGTGAACGACCCGGTCCTGGAATGCTCTGAATATCGTGTTGGCCATTGTTACCGTAACCCGGGAATTCTTGTCCGGATACATAATCGGGAGGAGAAACCGGAGCAGTCGCTTGTGTCACTCGTCCCGGCAGTCCTTGATGGCGTAGCCTTCCTTCGGGTGCGGCGGATTCACGAACTTGTGCTGGTGATACTGGTCCGTCCGGGCGGCAAATCCGTTTCCGGTTCGCGGGAACCTGTAAACCTCCGCCCACAACTCCTCTGTCCACTGGTCCGGATGCCCTCGTACGGTCTGGTCGTACTGATTCGGTGCGCCTACCGCCAACTCCCAGAGGACCTGGTCACTTTGGACGTTCCAGGGTTTCTTCAGCAAACCTGCACACCCCAAGACCTTCAAATCGTCCTCCAACTGATGCAAGTGCAGCGGATCCGTCGGAATTACCGGACTGACTTTCCGGGCTGGGACCGTATACCAAATACTAACCCTTGCCATTCGTCTCACCTCTCCTAATGTCGTAACCCTAACTCACCACACTTTCTCTCACTATCAGCCAGATGCGGAGCAACTGAAAGAGGGCGAGAAATGAGGAGGAGCTGGCTTTATATCCTATTCCTGCGCCCAACGTTCACTACAACGGGAATGCAGGCTACGGAACGCCTTAACGTATCCCTAGTCTACCACCGCAAGCTACTGTTTTTAATGACTGCGTTCCGGGTTCCTGTGTTCCGGCTCCTGAATCCGTCCTCCCGGATGGCAAGTTCCGTCATACTGCCGTACTGGTTCCGGAATTAAGTCTAAAGTAGTTCTAAGTATTTATTTGTTTCCGTTAGTCTATGCCTAAACTAATTTTTTTTTTAATTTGACCTATTTTAATTTCTTCTAGTCTATTAGGATCCGTACTAAGCTATTATGGATTCCGATAGTAATCCCAAAATTTACATCTTGCATCTACAACTCCTTAAAGAAGGGTTGAATAGAAGTCTTTATGACAATAATTTGACCTAGGATCAATTAGAGGTGACACAATAGGAAATGACTCCAATCAATAGCTCCTAATATAAATGGAATACAATGTATAGCTTCAAATTTCTTAGCAATTTGCTTGATTCAACACTAGTAGAAAAACAATGATCACCATAACAAAAAATCAACAAAAAAGTGTTGATGTCATTTATATCCTTGGTCGCATTGTCTTGAACAGTACTTAACAAAAAACTGTTGTGCTTTTGTTAAGGTGGGCAAGTCAAAAAAATAAAATAATAATTCATTTATAAATTTGATCAATACATGGCCACAACATGGTAGACCAAAAATCAGCCTTTGTAGAGAATGCCATAGGCAAAAACTGCTATGTAGATAGAAGAATTAAATTAATTAATTAGAAAGAAAACAAGCTTTTTTTTTAACTTGGTGACAGAAGAGATGTAACTTCAGTAAAAGAAGAGAGGAGAAGGCATGCTCTTTATACAAATGGTGTGGTAGGAGGTAGAATAAACCATATAGGTTATGTGAATTAAGACTATGAGTGGTTCACATATCCCATATGGTTTATTCTACCTTATAGCACACCATTTGTATAAAGAGATTGTCTTCTCCTCTACTCCATCATTGAAGTCACTTCTCTTCTACCACCATTGTATATATATATTTTGTCTTCTTTCTACTAAATAAATTTGTTAAGGTATAGGATTCCATCCATGTTGGTTTAATTATTGCCCAATTAATGAAAATTTAGTTGTAACTTTTGGAATTCAGAAATAACAAGAAATTGTTAATTTTTTTTGTTGATTTGGACGTTGTAATCAACAAAAATTCAGTGACCATTTTGTTAACTTGTACCAAATCAATAAAAAATTGTTAAAACGGTGAATACGATATCCCAATCAACAATCCATGTTAATTTTTTTGTTGACTTGGGCACCATTTTCTAATAGCGCAAGCTAATGTTGGTTTTAAAAAAACTAATAACCTCAATTTCTCTATATTAGCCTCACAACATTTTCTAACAATGATTAAAGTTGTACTCAATCCTATTCCACATAAATCAATAATCTTTATTAGAAAATTACTAGAGTTCAAAAGAAGAAGAATTACAATAGCTTTAATTAGTCTTTACAAAATTCTTTTCTTCGAATGTATGTCTTTTTTTTTCTTCTAAATAGGCCCTTAAAGAATGCACGAGTAATTAAAAGTAGATGTATTCACCTTTGTCCATCATCTAGACATAGATCCCATATATGATCCCAAAAGACAATGCTCCAAAAGTTCACAAATCCTTAAAAATGGCTAGATTGTCTAAGTGAACAGAGCCTTTTACTTAACCTCTAAAGGACATTCCATATTTCTATTTGGTCAAACTTAGTTAGTTTTCTATATTAAAACAAAACTTTTAAAACTTTGATATTTTTTCTCATATAGTAATATATATACAAAATTTAACTTTATTTTTTCATAATTAAAAACATTAAGATGACTTTCATATGATTTTTGTAAGTAATTTTTAAATTTAAATCATAATGATTGAAAAAATGATTAAAATGGTATAAAAAATGGAAATGATAGAAATCAACATTATGGTATAATTGATGTATTCTTTGACCTTACTTTCAAAGAAATTCAATAGAAATGTTCAAAAGTAGTGTATTTTAATGTTTCAAGATGCTACCTTTAAAGTGTCACAAAAATCATAATTTTAATAATTTTGGAAGAATTAAGATGGAATATAAAGTAGATTATTGAACCTCTATTTTTTGTCATTTAAAATTAAAAACCATGTGAAATTCAAGTTTGACTTTTCAAAATGTCCCTCATGATTCAAAGCCCAAGTTTTGATTAGTTTTATCAATTTGAAAAATTTGCAACTGTATAAATTCAAACTAGTATTATAGATCACATTAGAAAAGAAAACACAACATTATCACTTGTGGATTGAAAGATTTTAATATTTAATCAAGAGGGTGTCAAAACTATAAAAGTGATTTGAAGTCTTTCAATCCAATTTTGACATTTCAAATCTAAAATTGGGGTCATCAAAAATATGAAGGTGAAAGAAAATAGCATGTATAACCATAATCTATTTACACATTCTCAAAATCTACTCTATAATTTTTTTAAATGAATTTGTAATGTAATTATTCCTTCAAGATATACTCCTTCTATCCTACTAAAAAACCTCCCCAAACCTTCCCCATTTGGAATTAACTATATTTTTAGTCTTTGTGCTAGTGATACATACATTCAAAAATTAAGAATCCATCCTCTAGATCTATGCAAAATCTCCAACTTAGGCACTGTCGTTCAAACACCAAAAATTTGTGTAGAAAGTATCATATTTAAGTATCATTTGTGAATGTTACTAGCTTGTCATTCATGATGATTTAAAGGTTGGTGGCAACGATGGGATTATAGAAATATATGTTCCCATCCTAAATATTGCAAGAAGGAAACTTGGCCCTTTTTATAAACATTTTCATAGTACCCAAGTGGTCACCAAATCCATTGTCAACACAATTGTTTAAGGAAGAAGCAACTAGAAGGTGCCTCATATGGGCAAGGCCAAGCTTGCTAGGGAGGAATGCTCCTTAATTGCTTGCTACTTACTCCCACCATGTTATTCAATATGGCCAACACTTGTTCAATGGTCGAAATTAGTAAATGTAGGTTTTTAGTAGGATACAAATTGTGCTTGATTTGGAGGGTTTTAGTGGGATATAGGAAGTAGTGTATTTGATGCTCATAGAGATGAACCTTTAATACTAAAAAATCAAGATTTGCAATAGACACCCTTGTAGAAAATCTTTGGTATAAAAATCAAGAACAATCTTTTTTTAAATTGAATTTTGATGCTTAAAATAGATTTTAAAGGATAATCAACTAAAAGAATACCAAAAATAATACTTTGGTAAGTTTGGTTAGATTTTATTTTACTTCAAAATTTAGTTAACAACAAAATATGGTACCTTAGGCATTTAGGGATTAAGGGTTAAATACTGTAATAAAAATGGTTGTCATCATTATTTTTGTATTATGTTGGTACTTTGCAAATTTTTGCAATATTAAAATGTCAACAATGACATATTTCATTGCCATGAAGAAAACAAGAACAAGAATGCATTTGCTTTTTTGATAACTAAAGTCAAAGAGGACAATTTCAAAGAATAGAGTGAATCAAGTTCTTGGTGATGGTGTGACAAGTATGGGATTTGAGACTTAAATTTGAATCTTTGACTTGCACACTATGAAGTCCCAAATCCCACATGTAATAATTTTTTTTTTAAAGCATTCTACAACTCTAAGAAAATTGCGATTTGGCCTTTAACCCTTGAGTGCCCCAACGATGGAATACCGTCTCTCCAAAATGAAAGTTTGTTGGGTTTGACCATCATAAGCTTTTGAAAGGTACGAACAAATCATTTGTCCTTTCCCCTATCAATGAAGGGTTATTCCTACTTTCAATCGATACGGTTAGTTTTTTTAGATATTTTTTTGAGTAATAGTGTAATTGACATTAGTTGTGAAAGGTCTGGATTTTGATAAATATGAGCTGGGCGCTCAGGGGTTAACGTCGACTTGGAGAGTTGGGACTTTGGGACGTAGTCTGAAGCGGCCCTAAAACCCTGGCGAAATCCACTTGTTGCAAAACCCTAAAAGAAGAGGATAAGGTTTCTGCAAGCACCCTTACGTCCTCTGTTTTGCAACGAAAAAACCGTCTTTCAGGTCCCCGCATCTCTTCCTTGCTGTTCCAATCCCTGCCTCCGCGGTTGCCACCGCAATTCCCCATGTCTAATTGACTTGTTTCTCCTTTTTCCGTGTGGAATTGGATGGATTTACCGAAAGAAATCGAAGAAAATGGTGTCCTGAGCACTCTGCTGGAGTCGTGAGGTAGACCAGTGACGATGGCTCTCACGGCGCGGGCAATGGCATCTGCTGCGCAAAGTCTGCGGCCTGTGGAGCCATCCCATTCTTTTTGCAGGAGTAGGATCAGAGCTAGTAGAAATAGTCTTAATGTTGTCGTTTGTAATCAAAGTTTTGATGGGGTTTTGCGGAGGCCCTTGAGATGGAATGCAAATGCCAATTTTCTGGCACGAAGCTTTTGTAAAACGAGACAAAGGCGTCGGAGTCATGCTGGCAGGTGGCATTTTCTTCAGGCGGATATTCGACAAGTTCGGGATGGGGGAAGAATGAAAAGTGTAGACACGGATTTGACATCTGTAGTAGCGCAGAGTGAGCCTCGAACCACTGGAGAAACGGTGGCTAGCGAGGCGGGCGTTAGTGGCAGACCTAAGAAGGTCAGGAGCTCTGGATTGAATGGGAGCAGTGGAGGCTCAAAGAAGAAGTCCACTAATGTTGAGCATCTGAATTTGAAGGTGGATGGATTTGTTAGTGATTACAGCGATAGTGATATAGAGACAGATGTAGAGGATAGTGTAGGTGATTCTGAAGCAGGAGGAGGCCTCACTAGAATAAGGAGTTGTACAGATGCAAGCGCGAACGACGATGCTAGTGCTGTTAAGCAACGAATCTCAGGAGCAGAGGAGATTGACTTGCGGTTTATGTTCTTGGAGGCAATTATGGAGAGAGCACGGAAGGCAGATATTGACGGAGTTGAGGAGGCATTGTCTGGCATGGCACTCGCGGGTTTGGATGCTGGTCCCAGGGCGTACCATGGTCTTGTTGTTGCATACACCCGAGCTGGCGATTCTGAAGGAGCAGTACGCATCATCATTCTCTATCTCAGCACACTGCTTTCGCTTGTTCCTCTTTCGAATTTGCCACAATTCTTGAGGTTTTTGTTATTAGTTGATTTTGTGTTTTGGCCCTCGCACTCAATAATTAGTCGCTCGGATTGAAAATCCCTATGCTCTCTCAGGATCTTAGGGTTAATGTCGAATCGTTGGTGTGCTCTTCACTTGCTGAATCTAGTCCTGGTTGTGCAGCTCCAAGCACTGAAGAAGGCATTTGTTTCAGGAGCGAAGCCACTACCTGAAACAATGGTGGCTGTTGCGCGCCTTTTTGGCACCATTGGTCAACCACAGCGTGGCAAGGAAATCCTTGCAGCTATGGAGAAGCTTGATTACAACCTTCGAGTTGCTTGGCTAACAGTAGTTGGTAAGTAAGCAATGGTCGATTGGCATCGACTGTATGCTGCAAGTATTTGTTGAATATTGTGTGACTATGCACGTTTATGAATTGATGAGAGACTGATGGATTTGGTTGATGTAGTAGTTGCAAGACGTTCCTGTTCATGAATATTGGCGCTGAAACCTAGCCGAGATATACATGGTGTTATAATCTAGAGGATTTGTTAAGTTTGTTTTATTCTTTAACCGCGAGTCTATGCTTGGGCACCTGTAATTGATTACTCATACTTTATGGTGCAGAGGAGCTCTTCAATAATGATCACCTACTAGAAGCAAATGATGTGTTCATTGAAGGACTCGAAGGAGGACTCCAGGGCACAGATAGTTTGTTTGATAGGTTAGTGAAGGCAAACTGTAAAGCTGGAGATCATGGAAATGCAATCAGTATTCTTCGCCTTATGGAGTATGGCGGGCGCATGTCTACTACTTTCCACTACAATTGTCTGTTAATGGCTCAGGTACTTGAGTTATTTGGGTTATAGCGGTGTCGGATATTGGCTTAACTCTAGGAATGATTTATTAGGGTTTCTGAGTTTGAGTCTCAAATCAGAATCTGGCTGATACTTACGAGGTCAAATATGTCATCGCAATCATTTCTGAAGTTTGCACCGCTGCTAGAATTTATAGAGTTTTAAATGTCTTCATGAGGCCTCCAGTTGGTTGTGTCTGGATCAGCCTGTTCTTAACTACTCTCAATTGGTTGGCAATATGTTATCTTTGGACAGTGTTTTGCAGATGTACCTGATATCGTAGCAATGACGTTTGAAACCATGCAGTATGGTCGAGGTTAGTCCAGACCACCGAACACACTTCATTCTTCGCGGAGTTGGATTTGTGATTGTTATGCTGTTGTTTCCTGTGGGAGCCTCTTCCTGATTTGGGGTATTCTTTATATGCATACTTTTACAGAGGAAATGAAGCCGGACACAGAGTCGTACAACTGGGTGATACAATCACATGTTCGGCACAAATCTGGCGACAGGTATAATCTGCTCAAGACTTTGAAGTAAATTAAAGCTTTTCCTGCCATGTGAGTGCCCTGCTAGAGGGTGATTGTTTTTTCTCCTGATGCTTGTCTGCGTCGTTGGTTCCGGCACAGGAGCCAGGAGATCATCGATCTACTGGGAGAAATGGTTGAAGATCACGCGACGGTGCAACCAAATCTAAAGACATATGCGTAAGTGTGACATGGATTTCCTAGGCATTAGGACTCGGCCCGATATGTTACATGTTTATCCCTTTACAGTAGTTCACCCTTGAGAAAATACAGTTTTTTCATGTTGTTCTTTTTCATGTTGTTCTTTTTCATGTTGTGCAATGTGATGACAACACTTGACTAGTACATGGGTTGTCATGGCTGGAGAAATCATATACCTGTTCTCATTTTGTTTTTTGAGTAGTAAATCTTGTAACAGAATCTTTTTTCTATTCAGGCTTCTTGTGGAGTGCTTCTCCAAATATGGTCATCTCAATGAGGCTGTACGCCACTTTAGAGCGTTGTCTAGACATCCCGGAGCCTCAGCGTTTTTATTTAATCAAGGTCATGGGAGAGAGACTGATCCATTGTCTCTTTACCTTAGAGGCCTATGTTTAGAAGGTACGTAACCATATAAAGTTTTCTTGAAGATGCAACATTGAGCATGAAGGAAATCGAACTGAACATCGAACAGTGCGTACTGTACACGAGGACATTATATGGAAGATGTTTAAAGACCTTTGAGTTATGTGGCTTTGTAAATGAAGCAGCGTACCACTGGTCCTTTGTATTTCCTTTAGTTGTCCGTAAAGAAATGTAGCAATTGTGGTAATGTGCAGGGCGAGTGGCAGATATGCTCGAGGCGTTAGAAGCAATGGTCAGGGACAATCAACCCTTACCAGCCAGAGCACTTGTACTCAATAAAAAGGGGCGTACGTTAGTCAGCTCTTGGATCGAGCCTTTGCAGCAGGAGCCAGATCTTGGTTACGAAGTTGATTATGTTGCAAGGTTTGGCTATTTCTATTGCTTTCAGCTTAATTGAGTTCTTGTTGAGTCGCTCTGTATGCCGATGACTGTTGTGATACGGAGGCTTCTTGCTTTTTATCTTATCCCTAGTGCTAGCTTGTTGCATGGTCGTAGTAAATGTTTACTCCTGAAAGGCCTATTTGCTGACAGTTTGAACATTACAGTAACAAACGTCCACATTCTGTGAAATGAGAAATTAATGGAATGAGAAATTTTCCTCTTAGAGTTACTAGCTGCTCTAAGATGGTAGATTTGCTAGGGTAAGTCGAGGTAATTTGAGTTCACAGGTTATCCGCTCATTATGGCATTTTCAGACAGACCAGGTTCTTGTAGCATATTTGCGAATCGAACTGAGGGACAACTGATCTTCGGAATACTCTTATCAGATTTTAGAGCGTGAATAAGGGAACAGAGGAAGGACTGAATTGACAACTTTTGGAAATTTGACCAGGTTCTTGGCTGAAGGTGGTGGTGATGGCACTCGAAAAAGATATAGCTCGTCAATCGGCGGGGCTAAGACTGCAGATGATGATGGCTTTGCATATTCGGCCCCACTCGAAGTGTCTTACAAGGGTTGTCTGATACAATTGCGCCGAACTTACAATCTTCGATTGCTGCGGAAGCTGAGACTGGAGGGTGTGCGTGCTTTAGGTCCAGGTGCCACTGAGGCAGATGTTCAGCGTGTAGCGGAAAGGTCAGTTTCCTTTTTTTGTCTCTTTTTCTTTTTTTGGTCCGTTGAAGTGGGTCTTAGTAATTCTCGGCGACTGATATCGGTGCATGGATTTTTGAGCATTTGTGAAAATTGATTGTTGTAGCTCCAATCCATCAGCCTTTCGATCTGCAGGCTGTTGAAGGATACCAAAGGTGAAGTGGGTTATCAAGTTAGGAAACCAAAGGCAGCAAGTAAAATGCTCGTTTCCGAGCTGAAGGAAGAGTTGGAGGCACAAGGTCTTCCTGCTGAAGGTACCCGACCAGTGCTGTACCAGCGTGTGCAGAAAGCTAGGCGGATCAATAAAGCTCGTGGTCGACCACTGTGGGTTCCTCCATCTGAAGAAGAAGCTGAAGAGGTATGTTTCGAAGAACAAGGACATTTTCTTAGATTGTTCACGGCTTCTCCCTTATTGTTACTTGCAAATGTAACAACTCATTTTATGCTGATTTTGTGGTTCTGCCATTCTTAGGTCAGGTGCAATTGTGAATTTGATCCTCTGGTGGTTTTGACGTCAATTTTTGTTAATTTGCAAGGAGATTTCCCTGGATGTATGGATTTTTATTTGCTTCTTTCAATTTGTTTTCATTTTCTAATAGTAGTCTGCAATTTCTGCAGAAGGATGATGAAGAGATAGATATCTTTATGGAGAGATTGAATTTAAAGAGCGAAAACACAGAATTTTGGAGAAAGAGGTTTACTGGTGGGCTAGAGGTTCTAGACGAGGAGTTTTTAGCGCGAGCTGCTACGTATTCCGATGATGATACATTTACCGACAACGATGAAGATGAGGATGATGAGGATGATCTTCAGGTTGAAGACAGTGCAGATGATCCTGTTGAAGATGGAGGTGAGGAGGATGAAGAAGAGCCCCCTGAAATGCTGGCTATGCAGCTTTTAAAGAACAAGAAAGACATGCCCGACAAAGAGGTTTGTGCCCCCTGAAGATGTCATTGCATGGTCCTTACACCATGTGGATAAATTCTGTGCTTGCTTTATATCTTCTTTCCGATATGGTGGTTACGAAACACTGTTCCTAGTTTCTGCACTGTTAGGTTTTCCTACTAGGGATAAGAGTCTGTCGAATCCTTTTTCCAAGGGCACAACTGTTCGAGACTGGATTGGAATGTTAATGTTTAGCTCATTTAGTGGGGCAGCTTTACTATCTGTGATATGGGATCTGTGTGAGACATACTTCAGGTCGGACCTGAAGTCACGTCAGCATTAGTTCCATTAGTGCATCAGTTACAGCCCTTGAGCTTGATGCCCTTTGTTTGTGATTCGTATAACCGTCGTTGCTGCATTTAAAATGTTTTGGAGCGAAACTGATAGTCATTTGGGGCATTATTGATTCTTAGTTGTCCTCTCAGATTGTGAAGGATCAAGAGAGGGATGCTGGAGAATGGCTGGGCCTAAGTCTTGGTGAGAAGATTACCATGCTGAAGGACAGGGGTATTGATGCATCTGAACTATACACTATAGCTGATGTCTGGGGCTGGACCTGGGAGCAAGAGATTCGGGAACGAGAGCCAGAAGAATGGTCGCAGGAGAAGGAAGTGCAGTTAGCCATTGAAGTCATGCTCAAGGTTGGATGATTATCCGCTTTCTCATTTGCTTTGGTTTAATAAAATATGTTATTTCAGCTCCAAATTGGTTCAAATAGGTTCAATTTTTGGGCTTGCTTCTGTACTGTTAGTTTATTGATGGAGTATGTTATCAACGCTTTAAGCAGTCTTATCTCACTACGAGAGTTGTATTAACAGGTTCAAGCTCTTGGAGGAACTCCAACCATTGGAGACATGGGAGTACTTGTTCGAGCAGCAATGCGAACACCATGGCCTGAAGCGCTAGTTTCTCTTCTTCAACACTCTCATAAGCTTGGTTATGTGTTTGGCAGGTACGTCAATTTCCTTTGATCTCATCATGTTTTTAAGTCAGTCGGTTCCTGTGGTGCCTCCAAATTATGTTAAGTTCTTTCATTTATAGATTCTGGACTTCTGTGATCTTATATATCCCTTAGCCTCATACATAACTTGCTACCTTTCTACTTCTTTGGTTTCTCTCTTGCTCCAAATTTCGCTCCAATCGGTTGCTCTGACCTGAAATCGCAGTCGCATCACAGAATCTGACTCTTAGATCTCTTGATAGCAAGATCATTCGAAGAATATGTTCTGCTGGAAACGAATTTGTTACATGTTGATGTCGTATCATGACTTCACCACAACAGACTGATCTCGATTTTGCAATAATTAGTAGCTGAGTTTCACTAAATAGTTTGTTTGCAATTTGTTGATTGATTACAAAGTGTAGATGCTGTGAGAGTATCATATCCAGAGATTATAGATTTCTCAGTGGAAATTATTAAATGTGTATGGAACTCAGAAACTGCAGTTTTGGAATTTTCAGCAAATTGTATGCAGAAACTGTGCGTCTGTGTCTGTCACTTGGAGAAAAGGACGCTGCAATCAACATCATCTCAGATATGGAAGAGGTGGGTGTTGCTGCTCCAGAGGACCTTCTCACGGATGTCCTTCAAGAAACCCAGTCGCGGCAACTTGCGGATGTCCTTGAAGTTGAACCTGAGGGGTAGAGACACTATAGCTTCACTCACTGCAAAGCGGGTTCACATTGCATCACACATGAAAGAGGTTTGTTCAAGCTAGGGATTTTTACTTCGTTGTTGTATTGAGGGCCTGCCCTGATGGTGATCATGCCAACTACACAATTCAATAGTGCCTTGAAATTAAGGGGAGCATGGTCTTCCTGACCTGCCTTTTAGAAGTGGTTTATTTGAGACTCAGCTTCTCGTGTCTTAGTGGTATAGAGACGCTGTATTAAGTTCCTGGTCAACCCTCGATGATACTGGTGATTTAGAAACAAAAGCTGATGTATACATCCTCTGAAGCGCCCTTCTTGGCTTCTACAGATTTGACTAATCCAGAGATTCTTTTAATTCGTTTCTAGAGAAATGTCAGGGTATCTTAACTGCGATATTTGACGTGTAATCTTGTACGATAGTGTACTGAAAGATTCTGACATTCTACGTGTTTATGTTTTGGTTTCGAATGAGACTTCTCACCAACTTAGCCCAGATGTACTGAACTTAACGCAAAATTATTACTAGTTTGCTACACTACTGATTCTAATTTTGAGTAAGAAACTAAAGTATGTCTTCTTCAAGGCTTAGTTTTGGTGCCAGACAGGGTTATCCGGACGCTTGTACAGTGAGTGAACAGAGAGGAAATGAATGTCGGTTGGGGTTCTGTTCTTAGTCGCTGTGTTGCTAGGTTTACAATACGTGACCGTCGTATTATCACGTTCAATGGTCTCAAAATTTGAGAGCACTCTTTTGTCTTAATCGGACTCTGGGTTTAGATCTTGTTTTTTCGTGAACCAATGGAATACACTGTCCTCGTTTCTTCAAAGTATGAGGCATTGTTGTTGTTCTTGACGAAAAGGGTGGATTGATTCAAAGTAACATGATTTGCAAAAAGCAAAGCTCCCCTAAAACTGGGTACCGGAGTATGTTGACGGAGGGCGGGGTGGATTGACCCCCTTGCTCGGCCCTGCGGACAAACCCTGGAATTATTTATTTTTCGCACATGAATTTTTTTGCAAATTTTTAATTCATTTTTGCAATCAGAGACCCCAAATTGTTTAGGAGAGGTCAAGAGTATACCCTAAAACAGCACAAAATAGGGGGCTTTTTTTTACATGCACCCCTAAGTGAGGTGAAGGGAAAATTGACCCCCTCATTGCCCCGGTCAACTTAGGTTTGAAAAAAAAGTCCCTTATGTTGTGCCAATTTTTTGGTAATTCTTGCAACTCCCAAGAGTAATTTGGGGCCTCTGATTGCAAATATGAATTCAGAATTTCAAAAAAAAATTAAGCCTTGCAAATAAAAAATTCCAGGGTTTGCCCTGGAGGGGCAATGAGGGAGTCAATTCACCTTGGCCCTAAGTGAGGGGGTCAATCCACTGATCTTGATGGCAAGTAGCGTAATCAAGTAAAAGTGGCATCCTAAAGTGTTTGATGGATGATTTTCTCAATCCTTGTAGAAATGAAGAATGCATCTATTGGTCCAAAATTAGATCATTTTTGAGTGATCACATTGGTCATAGTTGGTGTCCTTCCATTGTTAACCCCTAAATGCCTAGCGACCAAATATGGTTGATCTGAAATTTCAGGCTCATTTTGCACTGGGCAGTTAAATTCATTTGACCGTTTAAAAAAATTTGGAGGTAGTTTTTAGGGTTAGCTATTGAAAACTTTCATTTTTCACTAAAAAAAGGTACATATTTGATTGTTGAGAGGTCTCCAAAGCCATACATGTCCATTAGTAGAAGAATAAAGCTTGCTAATTTTACTTCATTTTCCAACTTTGAGCAATTTCACTTGATTTGCAATCTAAAAACTTGTACTTATCCATTTGCTTTGAAAATGGTCCCAATGGAATGAGTAAGTGTTTTCATGATTTTCACCATTGAAAATTTAAACAAGAAAGTGTTGATTTGGAGTTACTTGTGATTTTTACTTATAAAAAAAGTTGCATTTCAACAATTGCAAGGTGGATTGTATAATGAGTTTAATAGTTTTAAGTGATATTAAGTTTTTTGAGAGTGCATTTTAGTGTGCTAACACAATTTGTAGTTGTTCATGTCACCTCCAATCCCAAAAAACTTTTATGTGCAAATTTCTAAAACATTGTGGAGAGGGGCAGCATATTAAAAATAGAAAATGTACATTTCTCTTGTTATAATCTCACAATTCTTATGCAATTTTGCACTCAAAATTAGTGTGCACATTAATAAGCAAGCTCTTTAAACATCCACACGGTTAGATTTTGAAAAAGAAATCAATTTGCTTCAATGGGAATAACTATAAACCCATGTTCTTTTTTCATAGGAAAAACACACTTGGAAAGGCATTAGATGAGATTTCAGGCTGCGGGAGGGCTGCGAATTCCCTGCTTGTTCCCAACGCAGGAACTACGCTCCTGCAGTGCTCCCGTAGTACAGTGACGTGGCATGGAGACTGCCACATCACTTTTCGGAAAGAAAAAAAAATTCAATTTTTTTTTTGCATTTTGAAAAGAATTTTTTTTTTTTTTCTTAAATTTTTTTTTGAAAAGGTGACGTAGCAGCGCTCGCGTTCGTAGGGATGGGAAGGAACTGCTGGGAACTAAACGCCGGGAGGTGCTTGAAACGGCCCTCCAAGACTCCAGAATCCCTTCTAATGCTTAGGCACTTAGGGGTTAAAGGCAAATTAAGTGATTCTCAATGTGGTTGCTTTTATTGCTATTGTATTCTACTTTCATAGTCTAATCTAGCATTGTACAAATGATTTTACTAATGTATCAAGTTGCATATAATTATTCATAACATTATTAAGTAACATTAGGAGGGTCTTTTTGCTCCTCCAAATCCAGAGATTGCCTTAAAGTTTTTATTGGAAAAGTATCTAATAACCACTATAGAATAGAAAGTTGTAGCCTATCAAGCATTGCAAATTAGCTGTGAATTATTAGTGGAAGGATATACCTTCCAACCAAGGGAAGCTTGAAAGTCATGATATTAGGATGTGAGCATGGAAATGCAAGTATATGAGCCTTGAGCCTAGGTATAAGTAGATACCCTACAACCATTGAAGGTATTTATAACATAAATACCTATAATATAGATATCTATAACATAGGTATCCTATAATCATGGAAGGTATCTATAATATAGACACCTATAACATAGGTGTATAGTCTTTTAGGCTCTTGTGCTCATGATACTAGGCTCACATAATAGCACCCTTCAACGAAGA
Source organism: Rhytidiadelphus loreus (assembly GCA_947034895.1). Classification (NCBI taxonomy): domain Eukaryota; kingdom Viridiplantae; phylum Streptophyta; class Bryopsida; order Hypnales; family Hylocomiaceae; genus Rhytidiadelphus; species Rhytidiadelphus loreus. The sequence goes on from OX344761.1 coordinate 34,892,796, forward strand.
AGGGGGTAATCCTAGAAGAACACAATAGACCTAAAAGGTCTTATGGATGACTTCATTGTTGATTGTAGAAACAAATAAAGTACCTATTGGTCCAATAATCAAAGTATTTTGGTGACTACCTTGGTCATGGTCCAAATACCATGAACACATTAAAAGAGTTTTCAGGCCATTGGGAGACCTCGAGTTCTCCGATGTTCCCAAACTGTGGGAACGTCGCAGAACTAGCAGTCTGACCTGGCACAGAGACTGCTAGGTCGGACTGCATTAATGAATTAATTTAAAAAATATTTTTAAATATTTTTATTTAAAAAAATTAATTAATTAATTTTTTTAATAATTAATTAATTAGACTATTCGGCCATGGTTTGCAGCATGGGGAACCATGGCTGGAAGGTCTCTCATAGGCCTCAATTCTTATCTAATGAAACCCTTGCACTTCTTTGTGCATAAAGCTTTTTATTTGTTTCAAGAATGCAACTTCTCATACCACATCAAAGCCCTTATGTTCTTTAGTGCATAAAAATACTAAATTTCAAAGTTTTTACAAATTGAAAAATTATTTTTACTTTTATTTTGGTTGTGGCAACAACACAAGGCACACTTGTCTATACCTTGAATCAATTTGTTTTGTTTTGTTTGATATGTTGAGATCTAAAAAACTACAAGGCATCCGACGGTGTTCTTGGTACCATTGGAAAGCTTTTCTCAACAAAGGATGCACGGACTTTGTTTTATGGTGTTTGAACCTGCAATGTGAAAGTCATTGAATTTCAAAGTTTTTATAAATTCAAAAATTGAATTAAATTATCTTTTATTTTAGAAAAATCGTAACTTTCACGTCACATGTCCAAATGCCACAAAACAAAGTCCTTGCACTCCTTTGTATCCTCCATTTCATTGCTATTTATCAGTGAAATATTTTATTTTTATTTTTCAGAAATGAAATTTTTGGGAAATTTTCAAATTATCATGAATTTTTGAAGAAAAAGTGAAAAAAATTCTTATCAAAAACAAAACATGCTAAAACATGAAAATTTTGAAACAGGTGTAAATTATATTATAGAAAATTATAATAGAAGCATTGCCTAGCACAATTTGCAAGGGAGAAATCTTCCATTAGAATGGACACAATGTGAGGAACAACACGTAATGTCCATTTACATGGGCAAAATTGTGTAACAAAGCAAGAACCTCTAATTATGGTGCAAAATCTACCTTGGAAATGAATGGGACATTTTCCACTAGTGGTGTGCGATAGCTTGAATGTTGTGGGGCTTCACATGACATCAATGCATCTTTTGGGGGACATAGTCTCAAAGTATGTAAGTTAACCCCTAAAGGACCAAGGCCTATTTTCTGCCATAAAACACTCAAAACTGCCATACCTATAGCAAGGAGTAAAAAAAATTGAAAAATTGTTTTTTTTTCATATCTAACCGTAGGATCTTACACCTAACTATTATGAGAGTGTGTGGAAAAAATTTCAGAATTTTTGCCCGCTCAGATTGCAAGATATCTGCGTTTAAAGTGGAAAAAACAAGTTTTTCAGCACATTGCGGGACTAGATTTTTTGACTTTGAACATTTTTAACTTCAAATTTTTTCACTACACAGTTTTGAGCTTGAAATCTTTATAGTGGAGAATTGAGTTGAGAGTCTAGGTAAAAAAAAAAATTATAAAAAAAATTTAATTATCATTCTTAAAAAAATTGTTAAGTAGAAGTAGGTATGACATAGAAGAAAAATCTAAAATATTCATATATTTTAGATGGAATTAAAATGCACTAATCCCAATGGTGAGATTGTTCTAGCAAGTAAATCAGACCATGGAAAAAAATAAAAATTGAAAAATTTGAAAAATTTCATTCAGAAATGAATCCTACAAGTTATTTTTTTCAAGAAGATGCTCTAACTGCCCCCAAAACAAGAATGTCCATAACTTTCTCATAACATATCCAAATGAAATGAATAAAAGCTTTCAGGATAGACAAAAATATAATCTATGAGAAAAAATAATATTAAAAAGAAAATTCAAATTTTTGTCCATTTTTTTCTGGCTGCCCGAGCTGCCCGCCGTCCCCTTGTTTGAGCTTATTTGGTCATAACTATTGTTCCCGGGCACCGATTTTGAAAAAAATTATATTCCCACGAAGCTCATCAACTTTTCTACCTCCAAAAAAAAATTCAAAAAATCAGGAGAAAATTTCAGCCCGTAGGTACTTGCCCGAAAACACATTTGTCCCCCAAAGGGACAATGGTCCTTTAGGGGTTAACTAAGGTATAGGCACTCATCATCTCTACTTTTTGCAATTACTCAAAAATGGTTCAAACAAAAGAATAATGTGTGTTCTTTTACAAGTAAGCAAGGCCTCTTGGAGCAAAAGTAAAGCATATTGATTCAAAAATAGAGAGATATTAGTAAGACTTATCCTAAAAGTTTTGAAAATCATCCTCTATTCGGTCTTTAGTTTGTTTTTATCTTTGAGTGCATTCAAATTGTTAATCAACTTGTAGTTTTTTGGAATGATAACAAGCCATGATTTCATGCAATCTAATCACATTAGATTGTTTTCTTCTTAAAAAAGAGGTTAAACTTTAAAGTTCTATTTAGGGTGAAGACACATTGGATTGTATCTAATGATCTTCAATTTTTTTGTAACAACATCAAAGAATGTCCTAAATAAATAATACAATGGCTTAACATTTACTTTTAAAAGCTTGTATGGCTTGGATTTGATCAATTAGAATACTTTAAAATACCTTTTTAAACAACCACACTGCAAAAATAAACTTAAGACAATTTTGTATAGTAAATAGTAAATCGTTTTATTGTTTGAGATTCTTTTTTATACAAGTAAAAAAAAATGAAGATTATTAGATATAATCTAATATGCAAAGAAGTTGATATTTTAGGGCACTAGCATTGTTGTTGGATGTCAATGGCTTATAGGCAACTTATAGATTTATTAGGATTGCTAAAAATATCCTATACTGTTAATTCAATCAAAAGTCTTCAAATTCAATTTATACAAGTTCCAAATGCATTTTTCAAGTTCTAAATAATTTTCAAATGTATAAAGGTTAAATTTTAATCATTCTAGTGAAGATAAGTGTTATAGATGTAGATATGCCAAGGTATGTGACTAATTTTGGATATTGAACAAGCAATTTTAAAATTTAATACAATTCTTTTAGAAATAAGAAGTCCAAAATTGATTTTGTAGGGTTGCAAACTTTGAATGGTTGTCATGCTATCAAAATTCAACCATCTTGATATGGTATGCTATAAGAAATTCAAGGCCATTTTTATGCTTACAAAGGAGACATAAATGGCCAATGGTATTTTTGGCAATAATTGGCAAGAGAACAAATTCAACGATGCTTTAGACGAGTAGTATCACTATGCTGAGTAGGTCATGAAACATGTCTTAGCTACAACCATAGAAAACATACAAATCCAAACCAATTCAATCCCAAATGTAGAGAGTGCTCCAACATCAACAACCATTTCCACACCAACATCAAAAAGTAAGCAAGACTTCCATGATAGAGCCGTTGGTATCTTTGTGAAAATGGCAATAATAAGACAGTACAAATTTGAGGGAAAACTTTAAGAGAATAAATGAGTTACTAGAAAAAGTAGACTATACATTTGATTGTTGATCAATAAGCTCTAGAATACTATATGCTATTCTTCATTTAAGCTGCAGTTATTGTCATCATACATATAGTTTTCAAACTAAATATTTGATTTTCTTGCCAAATGACTTTTGTAAAAAATCTCAGCTAGTAATAGATGAACCTAGGTTGAATCAACCAAAATGTTCCTCATTTCCACTTGTCACTCTATCTTTGTTTCTTCACATGTTGGATTTTCCTTGTTCTTGAATTTTTCTTCCTCGTTCTATGAATGGAGTTTCTTCACCTTATAGATTTATCTTTTGTAGTCATGTAATTTCCCTCAATGATGAATCTAAAGAGTGAAACATATCAATTTCTTGCATTTTTCCTAGTGTCATATTGGCTTCAACTTACAACTCTTTCTCTGATTCTTTTGCCCAATTTATGGAGAATTCATCATTCTCTAAAATACACAGACTATATAGATATAAAGACATTGTAACAATGTTAGGCACCTTCCAAAGTAGCATATCAATTATTTTCAATAATATACACCATCTTCCTTTTAGAATTTCTAATGTTCTTTCCACAGCTATGTGAGTGCTTCATTAAATAAAATTCCAACGTGCTTTTCTTCTAGCTAATTCTTCTTCTTTTCCCTTAAATGGTGAGTAAAACCAAGGTCTCATAGGATGTATAGCATCAATAATGAGTTTGTAAGGTAAAAATGTACCTTTCATAGTCTTGCTCCCAATTCTTAATTTTTGAAATAATGGCCAATCATGAATCCATCCAGACAATACAAAATCCTAGTTCCAAAATTTATAATTGACGTCTACAAAACCTTGAAGTAAATATGAATAATATCTCTTTCAAAAATAATATGCTTACAAGGTCATAAGATGGTGTTGTACCTTAAAATAAGTGGAATGCCATGTAATGCTTCAAAATCCTTTGCTATTTATTTCATCCAAGCAAGAGTTGGTTTCTTAAAAACCAATGGTCTCAAATGTATCCTAATAGCTTCACTACATTCCCTCATAATGATAGAAGTTATACTCAATCCTACACCAAATAAATCACCAACCATTTGCAATGAATTATCAATTGTCAATTAAGAAAGAGTTATTGCAATCCTTTACTCCATACTAATATTTTTCTAAGATTTATATCTTTTTTCTTCAAAATAGAACCTAATAGAGTATATAAAAATGGAAAAGTAGACATACCCACACTCACTTCCTTCCAAAAATCACTATTTGAAAATGCCCCTGTAAGTGTATGTTCCAGGAAAAAAACTCCATATCTTTGAAATTTCCACTATGTCCTCACAAAATTCACCCTCTGTCCTTATCCAATAAAAATTGCCATCATTATCATTTGGAAAATTTGTTCATAAACAATAAATTTTTGCAATGCCCAAATGCCCACAATGACATACTTTATGACCATGAAAACCAAAAGTAGAACAAGAATGCATTCCTTTCTAGAATCAATAGTTAGAGAAGGTGAGAAGAAAAATTTGAGAAACTACATTAGATGGATTATACATGTAGGGAGAGATGGATACAAGCCAATTGAAACAAACAGTAATGGTTTGGACTTTAGACTTTGAGCTTGGCCTTAGCAAGCTTCATACTCCTACGGCCAATTGAAGGTTCCAATTCTTGTTTTTTATTGCCTATTTTCAGCCCATTTTTTTGGACTCTCAAGAAAGTTTGGCCCATAGCCTTTCAACTTAGACGACCATAGTGTGGAGTGCCCCTAAGTTTTGTGAGTCCATCAAAAAATGTCTAAAAATTATTAAAATTGAATTGATTTTTATTTACGCAACCATATTTTGAATTTTCAACATGGAAAGCTGCACTTTCTAAAATAGTATGACTTTGGTAAATTAGTGTTACAAGTAGTCAAGCTTGGGTAGTAAGTACTGTAGGGTCGGTGATGAGGGATAATTCTTCTGCAGGCTCCAGAGGGAATCACGGGACTCCCTCTGGAGTCTTCCTAATAATAATATAAAATAAGTAAAATAATAATGTATAATGTTATATATAATACGGTAATACTGAATACAGGAATAATAATAATATTAGTAGTATGATTAATATATTAGATTCGAATTCTGTACATTCGAATTCTGTACACTACATGCCTACGGTCCAGCTGTACAACCACAGTACAGTTGGATTCAATTTAGCACCGCAGCATTTTTTTCTTTGTCAACGAGGCTTCAGCACTTAAGTTTTTGTCCGTTATTTCTGCTCTAGGATTTTTTTTTTAATTGAACCCTTAAATAGGACGCTGATGAGGCCAAAAAGTGGCCCACGGATGACTTGACTATTCACCTATTGGTCCAATATCTAAGCATTTTGGTGACTACCTTGGTCATGGGGGGTCACGTCCTTTGAGGGTTAATCTTCAATTTGGGAAGAGTTGAAAATATTTCTTTTTTAAATTCAAACATCATGATCTTGCAATTGGTAAAGTTTCTTAGTCTGAAATTTTAAGAGGGTGCACTCTAATAATTCAATCAAAAGATTCTATGGTTGGATTTGTTATTGAATATGAAGATTTTAGTGTAGCTTTAGATACAAGTGTTTTGAAGGAATTTTGAGCCTACAAACACTGCGGAAGGAGTTAACTTTGTAAGGACTCAATTACACCAAATTAGTCAACACAAAAATTATCCAATTCCATGATGAATAGATGCATTCTTTGTTTCTATTGTTTCTATGAAACTCATTCATTGAATACTTTTTGTCCTTTGTAGCAATTCAAAGATAAAGACAATACATTTTTGACAAGAATTTGTAGGGATTAGTCTTAGAAAGGTCTTAGAAAGAGTGATCACTAATCGGTTAGACTTCCATGCCATGTCAAAATCTAAAAAGAATTTTGAAGTTTTTTAGAGTCATAATTGCCCCTTCACCAATTTCACGATGCTTTCACTTCTATATGAGTAGGAAGAACTATATTTTAGAAGTAGCTTAAAAATTTCAAGTCTAGACAAGGTTAAAGTAGTTTTATGGAAGTCAAAAAGTTGCCTCCCCCATTTTTCATGAGCCTCTCTCTAAAATTTTGCTGGCCAACAATTTCATACAAAGATTGCACACTTCAAGGTAGAAAAAGGGAAATCCTTTTGTCTTTTCTACAAAGTTTGGCCAATTTTTGGACATAGAAGTTCTTTCTTATTAAAGCAATTATCCATACTCAAAACCAAACGTGCACCTAAAACCAATTGTGTACCCCAAACCAACCATATGTACTATTGTTGTACATTGGATATCCCTCCATGTAAGATCCACATAGTTACATAGTGGTAGATTTCTTATTTGGTTAGTTTTGGATATACTTGCTATTAGATAGGGTGCTCATAAAGTGATCACTAACACAAAGGTATGTTTTGCTTTCTTCAATATACCAATAGTGTACATTTCATGAGGTGGTTGCTCCTAGTGACCACTCCGTTTCAACTTCAAAAATTTGTAACTAATTCCACAAAGGTCCAAAAAATATGAAAATGACTTGGATCAGATGCCAATTCCATTTTTTCTTCCTACAAAAATTTACTGAAATTGTTTCGAGGAGTTTACCTTCCCCAAATGCAATCAGCTCTTAAAACGTCACTTCAAGAGCAGACTCCTACCGAGTTGAGCCTAGAGACCTTCATGAACTTCAAGTCTGCGTGAGTGGACGCTGAAAAAAGCAAAAGGCAGCGGGAGGGACTCAGCCACTCAGGTGGAGAACTAAAAGTCCTAGTTAGTGCGTGGACCGTGAAAAAGTAAAAGTCAGGGACTCGAGATTCGGGACGGGACTCGGGACGGAACTCCGGGAGCCCAGGAAGCGCATCTTCCTTCCTTCCAAGGTGTCTCCGTAGCTGTTTCACGGTTATGTGGCAACCAGGCGCCGTTAGCCCCGCTTCGCTCGCCTAAGCCAAGAGTCAGAACTTCGGAATCCAGGCCCCCGCCCTCGCAGATGCCTTCCTTGTGCAACCAAGTCCAATGCCCCACGCACTCATCCCTCTCTTCTCTTCAGTTCTCACATCCCCTCCACTTTGTCTTCCACTTTCATGACATTGGAGACATCCAGCAGGGGAGCTCACGCTGGTCGCCGCAGGGCATGAGACTGTAGGAATCAGTCGGTAGTAGCCTAGTCGGATGAATTCCCAGGGGAGTTGCGAGTGCTGTGGCAAATGAAGAGGAGGAGCGGGCGGCATTGGGCGTTGAACACGAATTTGGCGTTGGGAGCTTCCGGTACGAGCCTCATGGACACGCCTTGCTGTTCTTTGCGATTGGACGAAGTTGGGTTGAAATTGCATTGTGGAAATTGCATTAATTAGTGGGTTGGGAAAGGGCCGTATGCGTGTTTGAATCTTCTGCTGTTGAGGATGCAGTCGTTCAAGATGGACAGGTCGGTCTTGTGTTGAGCCAGCCTTCTTACGGCGTTTTAGGAGCTCTGGGAGAAGAAGCTCTTGCTCTGAGATTTTTAAGTGGTTGCTCAACTATGGGTTAGATGGGGGAAAGGTTAGATGGATTCGTTTAGAATCTGTGGAGGTTTTTAGATTCATGAGCTTTCAGATGATGTTCGGGTACTTTGTTTAGTGAGTGAGTGAGGTTATTGAGTTTTGGTGGAGCACTGTTGAGATTCTATTGAATTAGAAGACAGGAGTGGAGCCATGTTGATTCCATTGAGGATTGGAGATGTATTACTTACGTAGAGGTTTGCGGGGAATTTCAGTTGATCACTTTTGATTTGATATCATTTGATGAGTGTCTGCTGGGGCAATCAACAAGAATTCAGAGTCTGCAGTTACTTGCGATGGGTAGAGGGTTGGCTAGGGTTTCGAAGGAGAAGCAAGGTTTGGTCTGTGTTATAATTGGTAGGGTTTATGTTAAAAACGGACTTAAAATGTTATTTTAAAAAAATGGGTCTAATGTGGCTAGCTTTTCTAAAATATCCTTGGGGATTTGTTCAACCAGTCGTCAAGTACTAACACATGTGAAGTCCAGGGTTACCAGTTGTGTGTGGAGAAGGTCATCACCCGTTCACGTAAGATTGACCGACTGGAAAGGAAGGAGCCATGTCTGTGAGTGTACATCCTGCTGCGATGGGTCTGACTCCCAATGAATTACCCACCCAACCCGATGGAGTCGACATGGATGCCAACAAATTGGCTCAGCAATTGGGGATTCCTTTGGGCTCTTTACAGGTTCAGATGGGAGAAGAGGAGTACCCCATCCTGTCTCATGGCCAGGTGATGCAAACCTTGAAAGAAGAAGATTTCACTTTTGTGAAGATGGATTGCGAGAGAGTCCCTGGCGATCCATCCACCACGTTTGCAGCCTTTGCGGTATGTGAACCCAAACCCTAAAATCGATGATGCTGTCATTTCGTAACATTCTTGAGAAGCTTCTGCCTGAACACACAAGGAAAAGCGAGCCAAGAAAAGGAATCCAGATTCTTTTGGTTCACAATCGTGGGCTCATGCTCTGGTTACAAAGGCTGGTGTGGCTTGCAGTTTATTTCATTTATTTTTTTATTTTTCTTCCTATTCTTTGTCGGCATTTTTTCGTGTGGACTCACCTAATAGTACGATTGCATGCTTGGCTCAGACAATGGAATGAATTGCTAAAAAATTGGGCTCGGTCTTCAACGTTTAGTGCTCTAGATGCTTTTTGTGCTACAGTAGAAAGGGCGAAAACTGTATACTACCTGTGCTCTAGAATGTTGTGTGCCCAAATAAATGGATTGGTACTTATTTAACAAGTCTGCGCCTTGTCTGCAGATTTTTGATGGTCATAATGGACCTGAAGCAGCCATATACACCAAGAAGAACCTTCTGCAGGATGTCTTGAGCTGTATGCCACCAAACCTCACTAGAGAAGAGTGGCAGAGCTTTCTACCACGTGCTATTGTGGCAGGGTTTGTGAAGACGGACAAGGAGTGGCAGAAATTAGGTGAAATTGTACTTCTGCTCATGTCCATTATTAATATTTTTTCGGACATTAGTTCTAGTGCATTGGTGTGGAGATTAGTTAAGACTGTTTTGGTCTGTTTGCAGGGCAAACTTCGGGATCCACTGCAACGCTAGTGATAGTGGATGGATGGACCGTCACGGCTGCATGTGTTGGTGATTCTCGGTGTGTGCTAGATGCCCAAGGAATAGCAACACCATTAACCATCGATCACCGACTGGATGGTAATGAAGAAGAGTAAGCGCTCTAATGCTTCTAACAGGGTTTTCAATAAACGTACATTCCGTTATAATCTTGTAGACAACATCATAAAGAAACCTTCAGCATTGTGACCAGAGGAAGGCCTCCCTGTGAATCGTGTGAAAGATTTGTTTTTATGACGTCTAAAGTTTTCGTGGCAATCTAATTTTCATCAAAACTCTATTGATTTCGTTCGTCATTGCAATATTCGTGGCTTTCTAAGTTGTCATGGTTGCCTTTGAGGTTATTGACATTTGATTCTTATATTGTTTTGGGCATATTTGCAGGCAAGAGCGCATCAAAGCCGCCGGAGGGGAACTGTCCAAGCTGAAAGCTGCTAATGGAATTGAGATTGGTCCACTCAGGGTTTGGCCTGGTGGTCTTTGTCTCTCGCGGTCGATTGGAGATATGGATGTGGGCGATTACATTGTGGCTGTGCCTCATGTGAAGCAGATTAAGGTATGCAAGAAATGTGAGGCTAGATTCTTGACATGAATTACAGACGTAGACTGCCTTTGGGGAAGACGAGGTCGTGTCCAATCTTGCAGAGGTTGCGTTTTATTGTTCCTCGAGAAACAGCGCAGCTGGTCATTAAAAAATTAAGGTTTAGGGTTTAGGGTTTTATATAATGTAAAGTCTCCATTCACCATACAGGTGAACTTTGAGCCTTTCCCTCCAGCAATCTAGAAACTAGTTTCATAAAATAAATCCACATTTAGCTAAAAAGAAAAGCAAAAAGCAAAATGTCTAAAGATTAAGTATTTACACACACACTTACCACAAATCAAAGTTCACCTACATGGTCAATGGAGAATCTAATGTATTGTATGGTTAAAGGAGCCTCTACTTTATTACTTACTGAAAGTGTGTTTTTGTGTGTTTTTTGGCTTCAGCTTGCACCTGCTGGGGGTAGACTCATTATGGCTTCGGACGGAGTTTGGGATGCTGTTAGCAGTAGAAGGGCTGCAAGATGCTGTCGTGGGGTGCAACGTCCAGAAAGTGCTGCCAAGTATGTAGTGAAGGTGCGTGATAATTCTGGCCTTTATCTTAAACCGTATTCACTAGTCAATCTCAAAAACGAAACGAAACGAAAGGCAGAGGACACGATTTGTGTCACTTTAAACATTCTAACCTATGTAGTAGGAGAGGGCTTTCATTTGTAGATGTATAGAGCTATGGACCGATCACTTTGGATACAAGAGCAAGTTTACCAAGCTCAAATTTCGCATCAATCATTTTACCAGATTTATTTTGCAATCATTCCAAGTGGGAGGTTTTACAAACCCTTTTCCATTCAAAGATGAGTGGTCATAGACATGTAGCCAAGTCTTACTTACTCTCCGACTTTCTCATTGAAGGCCAACCAAGTTTTTGAGTAGATGAGTTGCTCCTAACGCTCTTAGTATCCTCTACCTTGGTGAACGTGCATGAACTTTATTGATATAGATGAGTTTTGAGGAAGAGAGAATCTATTGCAGCTGCTATCATTTGATGGAGGTTTTGTGGGCTCTTACAAAGCGTTCTAATAACGAGAGCTAGTGAACTGCACCTGCAGATTTGTTCTGTTTTCTTTGAAGTGCATGGAATTGTTCAAAGTGAAATGCTTGTGTTTCTGCATTAGATTAAAACTTTGTCAAAGCACAGTCCATTGGATCAAATGAATTTGTATTAGTCATCTTCAATAGCAGTTCTAGCTACCTGTGAAACCTGGTCCTAACTGATATATATTTCTTCTGATCATTTGTCTCAAAGATCAGAGGGAGCAAAAATTGATGCATTCTGCAGAGGAGCCCTGTGACTCATAGACTTGATGCAGTTTTACATATAATTACTGAAGGAAATTCTTTTTGTATGCCAGGAAGCATTAAGGAGCCGTGGATTAAGAGATGACACTACATGTATGGTCATTGATATTGCTCCACGCAGTCCTCAGTCTTTTGCTCCAGCACTGAAGAGACAGACGAGCTTCATGAGATTGTTGCGTTGCAAATCGGTCAAAGAAGGGCATATTACCAGTGACCTAATTATTATGGAGGAACTCTTTGAAGAGAATTCGGCAGAGCTGTCTGAAAGGTGAGTTTCCAGATTAGCATGATCTGTCAATACTCAGTTCAAACAGCCTAAGTCCATCTTGTATATGTTAGGCAGTTGTATTTCCTTGTTAATTAATGGTTTCTTTCATCCAAGGAGAACCATCTCTGAAGTGGACGGTCGTTTCTTGATGCAGGTTGTCACCAGATGCATCAGTGCACGCTGGAAGCAGCCTCTTTCTGTGTGCCGTCTGCCACTGCAATTTGGCCTCCGATACAGGAATTTCTGTCCATGCAGGATCATTCTTTGCAAAAGTTGCAGGAAAGTCCTGGGAGGGCCCATTTTTGTGTGCCAAATGCAAGATGAAACTGGAAGCAAAACTGGATGCAGAGGCAGGCGTAAAACAAAATGCAGATCAGGATGCAAAACAGGGTTCAGAATAGGAACCAAAGAGTTTAGTTTTATCCTCAGTACGAGGTGTATCTTATCTTATGGAGTCCGTGAATAGAGGACAAGACCACGGCATGTTTTTGGCACATGCGCATGCATGTAAATAGATAGGTACACAGAGGTGGATTTATGGTACTAAATTAGGTATTGGCCTACTGGGAGTTTTGACTTGGGGCTTTAGCACTGGTGGAGATTTTGAAGTTGAGGCCGTTTGTGAAACAGAAAACAAACGTAGAAAAGATCATGGCCTGCTGGAGTTGAAAGAATGTAGTTTCTATGCAGGATAATCCTGTTTGCAGTAAATTTTATGGTGGTTGTTGATCTATGCCAGGGTCTGTACCTCACAGACCTTGCAGCATACAGACAGTCACAACTGGTGATTGTTTGTGGCCCATTTGTTTTAATGACTGCTGTTTCCTTGACGGAGGTCTGTATTGCAACTGTGTTTACTTTAGTACAATGAGATTTTATCCTTGTGTTGCATGTATAATCCAATTTCACTCTTGCTGACGGGTTTTTTTGCCATACAGTATAATTTGTGAACTGTTCCGTATATACTATATGTTGTCAATTTAACCCTTAAAGGATGTACTGAAGGATGTACTGTGACTGTGGAAATCATCCATTTGGTATTGTGCGAGTCTTTGGTTTAAAAAAAATCCAAAAGAACTCATTGGAAGTCAAACAAGACCTCCCCTTTTCACACAAAATTTGGTTGATGATAGAAGTGCTATCCCACATAGAAAGATTCTTTGTCATTCATCGGCCAAAAAATGGCCACAGTGTCATTTATGGGTTGAAGCAGTGGCATCTCTTTGTCTTGTTAGGTAATATTCAAATCACTTTTTTCAAATCACATTTGTTAATTTCATGTTGGACGTTTTCATGTTGGTTCACTTTGTTGCCAAGAATTGTAATGAGCATTATTTCATTCCATAGTACACGACTGGGGGAAAGGATGTTCACCTTTTTCAACTGCAAAGTCAATGAATTAAGGTAACTAAAACTGACCCTATGAACCCCTAAAGCTCCCTTCCTTTTGAAAATTTTGGGCATCTAAAGTGAAGTACTCGATTTTTTTCCCCCTTCCCTTGACATGCTCTGCTCTCACAAGTCCATTGACCCCAAATTTAGCAATTTCTCGGGTTATATCAAATGTACATTTTGAGTAAGAATCTGTAAAAATCTGCTAAAATTGCTACATTTGTTAACTTGCTTTAAAAAGTGCTCTCTCATCAGGTCCAGGCGACCATGCTTTACTACTGTTGTCAGTTGTCACTATTTTGGAAGTCAGGTCTCCAACGAATGGACTATTGGACTCCTGAGTCTTGATTCACCCCAACGGCAAAAGGGTATTGAGTGCATTTCTTCTTTTGTTTTTTGACCAATCCATGCCAATGTTGATTCTTGAGGTGAGACTTAAGTTTGGTAGAGAATGTTATGACACCTTTCAGAACTGCCAGGATGTGATTGTTCTTTAGCCCTTGAAGGCTCCATTACGTTACAGAATTCTTGCCACTGAGGAGTCCTTCATGATTTCCCCCTTTTACCAGATAAGAAGCAGAAGAATTGAAGAGTAGAAGAATAGTTTTACTTCTGGAACGAACACACAAATGACGTGACATCAATGCACACAAGTGAGTGCCTCATCAGTCTGCACGTACGTACTCAAATGAGTCTGTTGTCAGCAGCAGCGGAACTTGTATAGTGGCGTTTCGTTTATAAAGCTGGAAGGGCAGTAATAAGCTTATATGATAGATCCAGTGGTCCGTCTTTGGGAAGTGTGCGCTCATCATCACTTCAGCACGTGATTCTCATCAGTTTGTTCTCAAGGCGGGCTTTCGCAAATGCCTCCAAAACTGAACCACCACTTCATTTGGTGCAGAAGTAGTACACACCAACTAATAAGTTCACAGTCCCTCCCTCTCTTTCTTCAAACTCATCACGACGGACGGCCTATTACCCCAAATGGATCCTCCGTCCCGCTCTCTCTTTAAAGTCAAGTTCAGGTCAAAAGTTCAGGTCAAAAACATTCCCGTGGCTTTCCTTTTGAGAAAAGATCAAGTGGCAACAACGCCTGCAGATAGTCAATATCCAATAGGATCACACTACAACTCGGGTCCTCCTACTGTACCCACAGAAAAAGGTCGCAAGCTAGCCACTGTTTGAGTGGGCTTCACGACCACCTTCCCACCCTCCCTCCCTCCCTTCCCTCCCTCCCAAAAGAGTCGGGCGGGAGGCTTTGGAGATGAAAATCAGAATTCATTTCGCAACCTTGAAGTTTGACCATCAAAAGACAGAGGCTAGCTGGCTTGCACGGTATGAATTACTATGTGTAGCTAACCTGGGTTTACTTCCCATGCAAAAAGTTGCACTTGTAAGACACAACATCGAAGGAAGTCAATAAATATCGAAATCCCATTCACGTCTTTGTTGTTTTCATTAAAGGTTGCTAATGAGACAAGCGGCCATGATTTGCTTGGATAATATCCCCCACGGAGGGCCACCGGCCTTCAGTTGGGCTCCACTGAGACACCGCAGAAAACAGGAGACCCAGTACACAGACACCATTGCTTGGCTCTTTGAAGAGAGCAAGAGATTGCGAATCAACTGAATACGTTAAGCTTAGTATTTGGGATGACGGAGGTTTTGAGAGACGACATTCATTTGCGAGATGAGAAGAGATGAGATGAGATGAGATGAGGTGAGGTGAGATGGATAGCCTTTTGCTTTTGTTTTCGAAGCCAACGGTGAAACGGAATTTCATTGCCAAAGAGATGGACAAAGCCTTTTGCACACAGCCAGCCAGCTTCAGGTTTCGACGACACTGGCAAGTTAAGTTACTGCATTACTTCTTCCTAGATGAGGGACCTCTGTCATGGTCCTCATCTGGAAAAGGCCCTGCTCTGACTTGGCATGTGTTTTTGAAACAAATGAAACGGACTTGGCATGTGGTGTTTGGATTTGCGTACAACGTAACGTCGTCTACTGTAAAAGCCTTGTAAAAGGTTCAACTGGAAGAAAACTGATCCAATTAACCCTTAAAACAGCTTGATCCTTTTTCAAGTTTTGACACATTTTTTTTCTTTGGGCTTATATCTTTGTACAGAAATATCATTTATAGCAATTTCATGAAATTGGTCTTTAAGGAAGCTAGATGTCTTTTCAACATCCACGTATTACATTGGATGAATGAGAAGTTAGTTGGACTAAACAATGCCTGCAAGCCCTTTGTTCATTGTTCAAAATATGGACACACTTATTAAGGCATTAGAGAAAAAATGAGGCCTCTAGAGGGTTGCTCTTGAGTGACCAAACAAGGCTATTGTTTTCAAAGTAGTCCCTGGCCGGAATTTAGCTACAGAGGAAAGTCAACTAGGGTGAATGTCACCAGAGCAATCAACCCTAGCGACTAATTTTTTTTTTCTTTCAGTTTTTTTTTCTGAGACTAATTTTAATTTTTTTTTTGAGAAAAAAAAATGTAAAACTGGATTCCTGTGCCACTGGCAGCATTGCAAATTGTAGGTTTGAGGGGTGGGCAATTTTAGAGGGGGGGGGATTTTGCCAAAAAAAAAGATGGAAGGGTAGTTCGGCTACTGTTGGAGCAGCCCTCCGAAGGCCTCATTTTTTCTCTAATGGATTAAAGTGGGCACCCTAAAATGCATCACTAACCCTAAAACAACCATCTTTATTATGTGTACATCTCCCAAATCAATTATGTACCTATGTGGAAGAAAGTTTTAGAACCAAACTTTGTTCCTTCACAACTTTTGCATATTGTATTCAAATGTTGCGTTATTTGGTGCGTTGGAACCTCCTTTCACTTGTCAACAAGTGAATCAATGGAAACTTAATCAAGCTCAATAATAGTAATTAGGCACAATAGCAAAAGGTGGTGTTTTTGGAGGGTGCGCACCTTAGGTATGCCCAAAAAATTGAAAGTTAGTGGCACTAGTAAAAATGGTGGCCATGCAAAGTAAAGAAAAGATCTACAAGTAAGTAGACCCCAAATAGCAGACTTGACTACCAATTGGTCTAATTGGGCACATCTTTGTGGTCTATACAGCTGTTATTTTTTACTATACTAGTGTGTCTAAAGTAGTCAAAAATAAATTACAATAATGTCTCAAATAATCTTCAAAAAATGATGGTTTTGAGCAAATGTCACCCCCCTGCAAACAACATCTAATATCAAGAAATATAATGGTGAAATGATGGTCAATTTCGTTAAAATGGCAATATTCCATTAAAATGGCACAAAATGAAATCATTGAAAGAATGACAACAATGGAAAGATTGTCCAAGGGGAGTGGAAATGCGTGAATTAGGAGTGATTTGAATGTGCAAGGCATAAAATTGGCACATGTATGACCCTATCGCGGCACACTTATTCTCTTTTGTAGAAGATATTCCATTAAAATGGTGTGCGGAATACCGCCATTTTAACGAAATTGACCATAATGGTAGAAGATCTTCATTGATAAGATTTAAATAGTTAGTGTAACTTAAGGGAAATCACCTTTATTCATTAGAGAAAATATGAGGCCTCTAAAAGGTTGCTCTAGCAACTCTTAAGGGACCTTGAAATTTGTTTTTGTTTTGCAAAAAAAATCGTTTTCCCCCTATTTCCGCCCGCTTGAATCTGTAGTGGCAGCAACGCAGAAATCAAAATAAAATTGCAAAAACTAGCAGATTTTGAAATAATCACCTTCGCTGACACCAAAGATGTGGCACTTTTCAGGGTGACAGACCAAGCTTGAAATAGCTTGGTCTATCACCACAAGGGAGCCCTTTGGAGGCCTCATATTTTCTCTAATGGAAGTTGATTGTTATTCCAACTTTGAATTAGGATATGATTGTTAATCTTTAAAGGACAAACCAAGTCCAAAGGGGCATGGGAAAAAGCCAAAACTAAATTTCATATAATTATTGATTTTAAATTTCTTTTAGCTTGGCTAAGAAAATGTACCTATGATTACCTATTGTCTTATTCAATTTCAATTTTTTCCAAAATCATTAATATTGTAATTTTTGTGAGACTATGAAGGTAGCATCTTCAAAGCTTAAAATACACCACTTTTGAACTGTAGGGTTAAAGCATAGTTGAAAACAAATTTTTATCAAATTAATAATGTTGAAATCAAATATTCTTGAATCCAGTTTCAACCTTTCACATGTAAAAGCTAATAGAGTTAATCTTAAAGTGTGTGCAATGAAGGATCAAGACCCTAAATCCTAAAGTTCTTTGGTGTTTTGAGGCACAAAATTGTTTCAAAATATTCATACCTAAAGCAAGGTTAAAATTTTAATATATAATCATTCTTTAATAAATATAATTAGAAGATGCTTTAGTCAACTTGATCAAGTACATACTCCTAAAATTGCAAGTTTTGAATGTGTCTAAACTTCCAAAAGTAGGTTTCTAAAGCTATTCCCAATGGTGATGTTTTTGTCTTTCAACATTTTTAGAAAAAAACAAATGTGTCTCCTAACTTAAGAAGTTTAGTCAAGATGTTTGAAAAATTCTTTGAAAATGCATGTAAGAAAATTTAACCAAAAAAACTTTCATATTCATCTATAAGAAAATTCTAAAGTAGAAGGTGATCCAAGATGAATGAAAAAACTAAACCAGTAATAACTTTTACAAGAAATTGAGAATTATCAATCACAATGGTGAAAATGTTTTAGTAAACAATAAACATCATTTCTTTTAGATTTAATCTAATTTCTTTTGAAAATCGAGTTTAAAAAATAAAATTTATGTGTTTTTTCTACCTTTATTACTTGTAAAATAAAACTCTTCATAAATTTCATTTGATTATTTGGAATTGAATGTTTCAAATGTTTTTGTACAAGTATGACTCTATACAATCAAATAAAATTATTTGACCTTTATAAATATATTTTTAGCTACCTTGTTTGACATTGAAATCAAAAAATATCTTATAATTTTTGCAATTTTTTTCAAAATGAAGTAAAACAAAGCTTTACAAGTACATTAGGATGATTGGCATACACCCTAGAAAATTCATGTTAGAATTCCAAATTATAACATCAATAGTGCTTGCATGACTTTCAAAGAAAACCAAGGTGGGCTCTTTCCTTTAAAGTTGGGTTTATTGTTATTACCTCTATGAATTCAACTACTATGATTTATCATATTATTAGTGATTTATCCTAATGCCCTGAAATATTATTGTAATTTACTCTTTTCTAACCGAGAGAAAATAATCAATGATTCTAATTTTATGCCCTCATAAACAAAATATTTAGTAGATATCCATATATCTTATATGTCTAGAATAACCAATGTTCCAAAAACGCTAGGCAAAAAATAGATTATAGCATTAGATGGGATTCGGGGGGGCTAGAGGGCCGTTTCAGGCCCGTTCCCAACTCCATTCTCCTGGCCCTCATCGAACGCGGGTGTCAGAATTTTTATTTTCTCAAAAAAAAAAAAAAATTTAGAGTTCTTAAAATGAAAAACAAGGTTAAATTTTTTATTTTTTTCAAAAAATCTGACTTGGCAGTTGCTTGGCCAGGTCAGCACAGGCGGGTTTCGGCGGGTTTCGGCGGATTTTGAATGGGTTTCGGCTGGGGAACTCACAACCCTCCCCGATGGCTGAATCCCATCTAATGGGTTGCAAACCTTCTACCATAAAGGATTTTTTCAAATCTTGTAATTTTTTTCCACTAACATTGATCAAACATAATTCTAAATTATTTGATATATAGAAATTAATATATATATATATATATATTTGCATCATATTCTATTACACAACTTTTACAAAATCTTTAGAACGAAAAAACTAGAGAATTTTTTAACAAATTGTAATTTCATACTACAATCAATTTGTTATATGATAATGCTTAATAAATCATATTAGTCTATACATCATTTAATGAGGTTATTTTTTTGCTTTCAAGGTCCGGGTCAAGGTCAAAACATCCTTTTGGTCTAAATGTAGATTGTTTTAGTTTTGATGGGATCAATGAGATTCAAACGACCTTAATCTTTGCCTACAAAGAATTAGGTACCTAAACCTAATTGTGACCTTATTGCAAAATTGACTCCTACAAATTCTAGTCTAAAATGTACACCATTTGAACATGAAAACTTAAAGTTGATATTGGATAATGATACCTATGGTCAATACTTTCAAAATTCAAATTTATTCCTAGTATAATGTTCAACAATGTGTGCTAAAAAAATCTAGAATCTTCTCTAAATTATCAACAAGATGCAACAAAAACTAGAGCAATTCAATAATAGGTACTGAGGTAGGAGGTCCATAAATCAAGTGGGGTTTATTTGGGTCCCCTATTCAGGAATTAGCAACATGTTCCTTAAAATATCTATTATTGTCAATGATGAAGTAGGTAGGCTTAAAGGGACAGTTTATAAAACTCCTCCCTTAAGCTAAATGCTTAGTATTAGGATGCTTCTGATTGTAGTTACTTTATCTTGACACTCAACTTGAAGAAATGTGTGGGCCTCTAAAAAAGATCATAATTTCTTTCCACCCTCTCCCTATAAGCTTGAAATTTCATTGCCTTGTCGCATCTTTATTTGCATGGAGGAACAAATCGATTGCCTTACACTACACATCAATGGAAATCACACTAGCTAGCAAGCACATGTTGACCACCGCCCCGCTAGTTTGGAGACACTAATTCCAACCAAACTACCAATTCCTCATATCCATTGGGTTGTGATTTGAAACAAGGTACCTTCGATTCCATAACAATCATTGTTAATCAACCAAAAACGTTTCCCTTTAGAGATTGGAAATAATCTCTCCCTAGATTCCTAGGATTGAATTTTGTTTAATTTGCAGAGAGTCATTGGTTGACTGGTAAGTTGCAACACTCGTTGGGGCTTCTGCTCTATGGGGGACCAAAAGGGCACCCTCAATCCAATGTTGCTTAATGATGTTATATTCCAGCTCTAATTGCATGACAGAAAGTTATGTTTTGACACTTAAGCTTACAACATGGAAACACCACCTCAACTCAAATGATCTTATCTGTCTTTTTGATAAGTTAACTGTTTCACTTACAAGTACAAGCCCACAGCAGTGAAATAAATTGGTATGTATGGTAGAAATCTAGGAATTGACTGCCTTATCATTTTGATTCATTATGTACAATAATGCTGAGAAATTAGCAAATGTGGGGCACAATCTATGCACCTATATGCCCATACAAGGATGCCTTTATATATCTAGAGGCCCAACCAATTCCCCTTGAGGTCAATTGTACAATTTTAGCCTTTTGTTCAATAGCAATTGAAGATTTTAGCTTTTTGTTCAATCACCAGTGAGGATTTCAACCTTCAATCCAATCACAAGTGAGGATTTTGGACCTCTTCCATAACAAATTGATTTGGCTTCTAAGTGTAAAAGTGTCCCTAACTTATAGAGTGTCAATCATCAGTTCCAACACAATTTTCACTACAATATCATAAGGTCACATCCGATTTTCAAGGCAGATTTGTCACCAGTCCATTGGATAGTCAAAAAAAGTGTTATAACTCACAACACAAACCCTCTTTCTACACCCTTAGATTTGTGAAAAGTACAGATGCATACGTTTAATTGTGATGAACCATTAAACTTGGCATTATGTCCCACAATGCTCTCTCAAACTTCCCGGCTCTCGTCTGGGCATTATCTAGTCCATTATAACTAGCACCCCGGGAGTCCATTTTTAACTTTAAATTTGATTTTCGTCGCCTGCCTTGTGCGGTGGTATGTAATGTGACTCCCGTACAGCACCGAGTAAGCTTAACGTATGATGAGTGCGTTTGCCATTCCCGAGGCCCCGGGCCACTCCAGGAGGTGAGGTGTTTGACATTCTCCATGTGACTGATTCAGCTCAGATGGAAACCACATGAAGGGGCTGGCAACGCCACCTGCCATGAGGCAGAAACTTAACTTACTAGGCTGCAGGCAAAGGGAGGCAAGGGAGGCGGGGGCGGGCAAGCCGTTTCGTTTCGATGCAGGCTTTCGAGGCCACTGGAACTCATGGAGGGACGGACGGAGGGAAGGGGCCTCGCTCACTCACTCGCTCGCTTTAACCCGTAAAGGTCCTAGCATCCGAAAAGGGGGATGCGCCTTGCTCAACTGCTTGATTGGAACTTTCAAAATTATAACTGGGTGTTTGATTGAAAAGTAACAAAGAAGAAAAAAAAAAGTTTTTTTAATTTTTAACACTAAAGTTTTGTTTTGATTCCATTTTAAGGTACATTCACACCTCAACTTAGTAGGCATTCCTTCTTGCTATGCTATGGTATGTGACTTTTTTGGTAGGTGTTCAGACCATCGTTCCTTCGTAACCGTCAAACCTAGGTGGCTGCAGTGCTAGCAAGGGTAACGGGCAGTGACATTGTAGCCTATACATAGCTCTCTGACATTGTAGGCTTTTTACCACACAAGTTTCAATCTTCCGAATTTGTAGATTCTTGGGCACTAACAACAACAATCTGTCATAACGCAAGGAAGATATGGGCAACAACATGACAATGTCGCAAACACCTCCAGTAGTATGTGAAAACAATGTATTCATGAATGACATATCTCATTTCAAATGCCACTCATCATTCGTGTTCGAATATTATGAAGACAAGCTCATTATATACATATGGGGTGGTAGGGAGTAAAACAACCCATGTGGGATATGTAAAATAGAATTAGTAGGAGCTCAACCACTCAAAGTTAAGTCAAAAAGTAAGAATTGTGTTTGAAGTAGAATTTCAGAGCTCATTTAGGCATAGTAGAATAACTTTTTTCAAAAAACTTTGAACTAAAATCTTTTGTTAAATAAATTTATATTTCATCTCCAAAAATCCTTTTGATATTTCAAGTCTTCAAACAAAAGTTATGGACAAATTTCAAAGAGGGGTTGGAAGGGACATTTTTCTTGACATTTTCAAACATCTTCTCTAAATTTTGTCCATAGCTTTTGATTGAAGGATCAAATTTACAAAAGGATTTTTGGAGATGAAATCCAAATTTTTTTCCAAATTTTTTTTATTCAATTTTTTTGTAAAAAGTTATTCTATTATGTCTCGAATGAAGTCTGAAATTCTACTTCCCACATAATTTTCTAAGTTGTAACAATGAGCGGTCAAGCTCTCATCTTCTAATTATCCCATACCTTTTGAGGATTCATGATGGGCAATGGGATTCTTTATAAAAAAGACGTAGTCACAATTCAAGTCCATAGATTGAGGTAACTAAAACAATTCCTTCTTTTTGTAACAAAGTTGATTTTTGGGCGGATGGTCAAATGACATTGGTAGTAAAGGTTAGTTTAATTAGTGATGTAGATGAATTTCATGGATGAGGAGTCTTGAGAGGAACTGAAAACACAACTTCTGTGAATGTTATGCTTCAGGTCTGAACGAATGATATTTAAGATGACCATAATTATGGCAAACCAACTCAAAACAAATGTTTCCATAAAACTTGTACCTCACCGTCTTTGTTGAAGGTATGATTTTATAACCATAGTTATCAAATGCCAATTGTGATAGTACCTTGATTTTTGCTATTATAAGCTCATTGTCATTGTGTTAGAATTGAAATTACACGATTATATTGTGTGTAATTCATTCAAATTTTCTTGGATTTTTTAAGTTATAAAATAGGATTCTCATTCTATTCTTTGTTTATGGTAAAAATTCCAAATTATTATAATATATAATATAATTTATATTTCATTTATTACTTAAAATAATAATAATTATTTTAATTTTCCATCAAATTTATAAAAAAATCAACATCAATAGAAAATATTTTTTATTACAAGTGAAATATATCAATTATATAATAGGCTAAATTTAGCTTGATAGTGGCATTTGACTTGAAGGTCATATTGGCAAGGTTGTTTTGGGTGTAAAATATAAAATAAATAATTGATGAATCTTCACACTGATCTCCATTGCTACTTGTATCTATTGAAAAATAATTCAAATTAATTGGATTTAAAAAATAAAATAAAAATAAAAAATAAAATATATATATATATATATATATATATATATATATATATATATATATATATATATATATATATATATATATATATATATATTCATTTATTGTCACTTTTTGATAAAAAAAAATATAACAATTACATTATTTTATAAAACAAATTGATTTTTTTATACAATATGGGACAATCCATAATATCATGTATTTGGAATACATTTAAGATTGATATTGAATACAATTCAAAAGGCTAAATTTATTTCAACCATAATATTTGACCATTTCACAATGTATCCTTTAGGGGTTAAAGTTAGTGCATTTGACCCAAAGGTCTCTAATGACACTGCTTTTGGTTTAAGGGCAAGAAAAAGAAGTTTAGCTTTAGTATGAAAGACTGGCATGAATGAAGTGTCTTGTTGAGAATGGATCAACTATCTAAGCCTTAGTTAGGGGGGAGAACCTCAAGGGCACAAATGGGCTTTTAAATGAACTCTCATGTCTACTCACAACTTGACATGTGGTAGTTGTCAAAATGAGATGTATATAGATTCTTAGGATATTTAGAGAACATGCAATTTAAAGGTGTGTCAATTGATAAAACAGAATGTCCATACAAGACACATCAAGTATATGATGTCAAACTTTACAACCACAAAGGGGTGCAAAAGAAAAAGTCAAGGATATTAGGAAATTGAATCTCCGACTTTGTAAATAGGTATTTGATGCAAGTTTTAGGTAAAATGCAGGAGTTATATTAAAGTCAAAATATTTAGGGGTAGTTGACTATCTTAGTTCATGAATTGACATTGTACAATTTTTTTTATTCCTACTAAAAATGGGTGAAAATTTTGATAAAGAAATTTTAGTAAAAAATTTGATACTCAAAGTAAGGTCTAAAGCTAAGTACCATTCATGTATGAATACAATTGTTAAAGAGTCCTATGCAAGATTGTTTTCTACACAAATACACATGATGTCTAGTATATTAGAAATAATGTTTAACAAACTCCTTTTGTTGTTGTACTATGGAATAAGATTCTTATATTATGTTCAAAACAATTCACACACTTTGAATATTTTTGAAAAATTCCAAGATACTTGAAGATGATTATTTTATATATTTGACACCTATATATGAAGACTTCATATTTGTTTTAAATATGTCCTTAAGGCTATTTAAAGTAAAGTGAGAAGAAACAAACTTTGACTAACACTTTCAAGGTTGCTAATCAATCTTCTTTAATTTGTCCCCCAACAATGAGAACTATTCATTAATGTTGTTTGCTTAATTTTAAATATTATAAGGGCATCGAAAAAACTTAACTCTACTATAAAATAAGGATAATTTTTACTTTTTGAAGTTCTTATTAAGAAAATAGTTTTGGTATAATGATGACAAATCATGTATGTGATAAAAAAATTTAAAAATCTCCATAATTCTTCATCAAACAATTTAAGAAGGATTTAATTTTTATAAATAAAATTATAACTTAATACAATA
Source organism: Rhytidiadelphus loreus (assembly GCA_947034895.1). Lineage (NCBI taxonomy): Eukaryota > Viridiplantae > Streptophyta > Bryopsida > Hypnales > Hylocomiaceae > Rhytidiadelphus > Rhytidiadelphus loreus. Next base: position 34,917,610 of record OX344761.1, read on the forward strand.
GAATTGTAACATGAAACAATAAGATTATAAATTTTTTGTAGTTGTTGGTTAAAACCATATTTTACTTTGTTTTGTAAAAATGAATTAATCCCTTAAGTTCCATGCAATCCAAAATTGTTTTAAAGAAAATTGGGCACCTAAAAATGAAGTATCAAAAGTTTGTTTTTTACCTCATATATTTTAAAGATTAGTAAAACAAACAAACTTTAAGAGAAACTTTTTTTTAATGAAGATCCAACCGTTGAAAAATAAGTAAGTTCTGTATTTGATTTTGTTTGGGGCCTCAATTTGGCTAGTGAAGTGCTACATTAGTTTACTTTGGAAAATGTGTATTCTAAAATGGATTTTGATGGATTTAGGCATGTTTGTATGATGTGAAATTATGTTACCATGATGTTTTGAATTTTTTTTTGAAGGTGAAGGGAATGTACTAGTTTTGCAAGAATATAATTTTTATTTCAATTAGTGCTTTTAGAAAAATGATGCCTAGTTAAGCATAAAATACTTGAGCTGAAGTACAAGAAAAAAATGAAAAGGCTTGAAATAATTTATTGTTTTCTTTTCTCATATAATATATATTTTATTTTATATCTACATGAAATTTTTTGATTCATTCCAATAGGAATAATGATATGAAAGTTGGGTCATTGCAAGAAATACTTGTTGTTTTGGGCTTGAAACAGCCTATTTCAATGAGTATTGTGACTTTTGGAATAATTTTTATATGAAATAAAATATGGATAATTTGTAAAGCATTGAAAATAGTATGTGCACAAAGGCACAATGAAAAACACCAAGAAAATGGACACTTCGATGTTTGATTTTTAGAAAATAGTTTAAAAAAATAAAAAAAATAAAAAAGTCTTTTCCTAACTTGAAGATGTTCCTTATCAACCATTTTCATCTTTGGAAAAAAATTATGTTCTAAGCACTTGCACAAAGGTAGTGCACTTTGAGTACAAATGGAAGGTGAACAATTTATTATTTTTAGAAAATCTCTTTGTGGGATTGTGTAACTTTAGCGGAACTATGGAAGTCCTTGTATCCCAATTTTGAGCTTCAAATTTGCATTTCTAGGTCAAAAATAGTATTGCCCCCCTTCCAAATGGCCAAAGTAGACATTCAATTGGGGTTGTTTAAAAAAGTTAAATAATTTTTTTTAAATGCAAAAAAATTATTCAACATCTACAACTACCACATTTACCTTCATTACAAATTTCATGTAAAACTTATGTAAGACACAAAAATTATGAGCAAAAAACCACCTATATGAGGTTAAGGAGACAAAAAATAGGGCAAGTATTTCTTGAATCACTTGGTTGTGAAGTTGTTTTGCCTGGTTTCAAAGGCGTCTTCTTAAAAAGATAATGTATAGGATTTGTTTTTTAACCCCTAAAGTCTTGAAGTACGTTTTTTTTGTCAATAAAACGTTTTCAGTCATCTATTTATGAATGCAATTTTAAATTTTTCTATTTAAATTTTTTTCTCAAATGTGGTCAATGAGTAGCTTTAAGACATAGCATTTTTCTTAATTAACATTTGACTACATGGTTAAAAAGTTATTGTATGATATGTAGACCCGTATGTAGATTGGGCAACTTTGAAATTCTAAAAGGTATACTCTAACAAATTAACTAAAATATCCTATGGTTGAATTTATTAATGAATAGAAAGAGATGAAGATTTTTGCGTTGCTTTGGATACAAGTATTTTGAAGCAATTTTGGACCTACAAACCCCACTCTGTAATAGCCGAGCCAATAGCGGTTAATTGAATTATGGTCAATTTCGTTAAAATGGCGTATTCCGTGTGCCATTTTCAGATCGGCCAATCTGAACTGTAAAAGTTACATCTAGAACATGTGTAGATTTTAGAAATCTTTTATTTATATAGATTTTAGAGATCTGAGACATATATAGATTTCAGATTTCAGGGTTTGGATTTTTAAAGTGACATCTAGGATAGTAGTAGATTTCAGAAATCTAGAAAAGGTATAGACTTCACACATCTAAGATAGTTGTACATTTCAGACCGCCCGGTCTGAACTGTGAAAACTGCCAAAATAGCGGAATGGCGCCATTTTAACGAAATTGCCCATAATTTTTAATTTCTTTTTTTAAACAAAAACTTCCATAGGATGTTTATTACCTTCTAAACAAGCTTCTACAACTATTCGTTGTTAGGATTGATATTTTTCATTTTCATTTTAGAACTACCGTTGATTTTTATTTTCCCTTCCATCTTGTATATAGTACTCCTAATTTACAGTTTTTTAAAGAATGAAAAATCTTCATTTTTTCTTGAATTTTTTTTCTTACATTTTCAACTCAATTCTCCAGTACAAGGATTTAAACCTCAAAACTTTGTAGTGCAAAAATTTAAGCTAAGAGGATTCAAGTCTAAAAACCTAGTGCAACAAAGTTTAAAAAATCTTTTCTTTTCACTATGATTACTACAAAGTAAAATCTTACAACCTACTTGGTCAAAGTTTTTTGAAAATTTTCCATACATTATCATACAAGCTTAATGCAAAACCCTATGGTTGAATATGCCCCCAAAGTAGTTTACTGTCATCACAACTCTTTGCACTAGAAATGGGAGCTTTGGAGTGATTTTTGATGGACCAGATAGTAATGAACAAGGAGTGCTAGCATGTGAGCATAGAACCTATGAGCCCATGAGTTTAAGAGTTTATACTATAAACATCTTCTATGGTTTTAGGTACCAATGTTATATACCCTTTCCATGTTATAGGGTACATATGTTATAAACACCTTCAAACAATTATAGGTACATACCTAAAACAAGACTTGCAATTTGAACACATCTTTGTGCTCAAGCGCTAAGCAAGTTAGCATTGTTGGTCATGAACCTTTTAACAGTCCATTAATTAATTCTCTCTTTAATCAATGAAATACGTTACTTCTTGAACCGATTTGCTGATCTAGAATTTCACATACTCCTTCATTATTTGCTTGGGAAATGATCTCTACAAACTGCTTTGAGAAACCTCAGTGCCATTTGAGTCAGATCCGCTACAAATTGGAGCGCAGAGCATATTCTAGCAATGCTGCATCTATTCTCGGAGCTCTCCCGAGTCCCTCACTGACTGTTGAATTCCCGAACAGTGAATCCACAGCAGTGTCTCTATCCACACTAACATTCAACAGTCACTTATCTGAAGATCATGAGCTGCTATCAGATCTATTAATTATTACTCCTCACCTGTCATTCAACAATTCGAGAATCTCCAGGAGTCCTTCAGTTAATTTTGTAGCTACTCATTACTGCAACAATTAAGTTACTGCTGGAGTCCTGGAGTCCTGGTTGGGTTTGCTGAAGGAACCCAAGTGCTCCAAGCATATGCTGCCTAATGTTCAACTTGCATGATTGATCTTTCGACTCGTCTAACTTTTTGAAATTAATTTGTCATACTCCAATCAACCAGACAAGATTTTTCCAATATCCCACTCAGTGGACTGAGACGCCTGGACGGACGGAGGGGAAGGGGAGGGGGAGGGGATAAAAAAGGCAAAGAGACCACTACTACTGTAGCTAGCTCGAATTGAAATCAGTAAAATACGGTCCATTATTTTGATTCTCCTTTTTGTTGTTGTAGCAGCCTCATACGGAGTACTGTACAATTCAATCCCACTTTGGAGGGCTACTATTCTATACACCGCGAGCGGAGCTTCCAGAACAAAACAAAGCGGGCCGCTTCCTCTCCGTCGTCGTCGTCGTCGTCAGTTATTGGTAGTTCGATGGAATGTCGCAGATTGGCATCTAAATTTGGAAGGACCTAATATTCTTCTACGTACTGTACAGGAACTGTAGAGTTATTATTTGGAACAAAACAAACGGAACTGCAGTCAATCGACGAAAGCTACTGTAGTCAATCTTTCTCCTCCTTATACACACTGTATCAATTGGATACCGTACTGTACTGTAGTCAGTCTTTCTCCTTGTGAAGTTAATGTTTTAACCAGCCTCTTTTTTCCTTTTTCTTTTTTTTGTACTGCAGCTGTGGTGGGTGTTCCTGCCAGCATGTCCTTGAATTAAATTGGGAGGGACGTCAGTATTAGCTCCTTTTTTCTTTTCTTTTTTGTCAGAGTTCGGTGAAATTTTGTCCCCCCATAGAGTGCTGGTGTTAATCTCAAAAGGACTGAGGCATATTTTGGGTAGAAATTGTGAAAAACTGCTACTTTAAAGGGCACTAGGGAAAAAATGGAAAAAAGGGGTTTCTTTTTTCAAAATTCAATTGTACAAATTTGTACTAGACTACTGTGGGAATGTGTGGAAGAAATTTCAGAAAATCTGACCGTATGGATTGAAAGATTATAACGTTTGAAGTTATAAATTTTTTTTTTTTTACCTTGCCCGACAAGGCCAACAACCTTTAACTCCTCCTAAAGTGAGATTTCTACACTATACATGGTTATTTTTTTTTGACACTTGCATCTTGTATCATGTAAGTTAAATACCTATCAAATTTCAGAAGTAAAAGAGGAGTTTTGCAAAAGCTGCCTAAAGTTTCTTGAAAAGTTTAGGACAATATAACTTTTTATTTGGGCACCCAATCGGAGAAAAAAAAATCATATTCCTACTAAGGGGGGACATGTTTACACCTTGTGTCAAAATTTCATGAACATTTGACCAAAATTGACTTCATAGGGACCTACTTAGATTTTCAATTGTCAATTCAATGGACAATTGTCCTTTAGGGATTAATCCCAAAGAGTCCCTAGTGTCGTTGAAAGGTGGATGTAGATATAGAGTTCTATAGGCCAAATAAATTATGGATTAGAAGAATCTAGACATTAGATCTATGGTTGTTATATCGAGTGGGATAGAATCATTGGATGTCCTAGACAGATGGCTAAACTAGACAGGACAAATGTCCCAAATGGACAATATGACTACCTTAAAGTAGTCACATCGGTGGATTAGGATCACCGGACGAGTGAATCAGATGGTCCATCTAGTGCAACAACTATGATTAGGTCTTCATTTTTTAAAGTTTATTTTTCTTCCCATTCCTACTAGATCTCATTTAGTGCACAATATTTTGGAAGCACCAAGTGACCATGTTAATCACATCATTGAAAATTTTCTTTTTCAACATTCTTGGATGTACTTTTTTCATTTTTTGAAACTCTCACAATAAGCTCTTGAAAACATTCATAATCCACGACACAGATGCCGGCTCTTTGGGAGGGTAATTATTGTTGAAAAAGATAAAATGCCTAAAAATTGAGTTCAATTGTGCAAAGTTTGATCTAAATGCACAAAACCTAGAGAGGTGAATTATAAGAGCAATTAAACAAGTTAACATAATATTCTCTATTTTGTAGATTTTGCTTACCGTACTACATCCTTCATTCTATTTAGTGTATAACATTCCACACTAAATAGATGTCATTATAGTCTTTGAGATCAAGATTGTCCTGTTGAACACTATGACATGGCATCTATTCCAACATCAAAGATGTTTAGTAGCCTATCTTTGTTTAATAGATAAATTCTTGAAATATTCTATAAGTATGTCTGACATACTAGACACATGTTCAACATGACACCATTAGATAGATGTCCTACAAGACAAACATGGATCAAAACAACACTATTTGAGATGATTAATGAATAGTGTGAAATTTTTTAAATTACGGGAATAACACTAAATAAAATTGAATTTTTTTTTAACCTTTCAATAGTGTTACAGTTACTTGTATAATATGCTCTTTATCATTTATAGTATTTACAATGTATGGTTTTACAAAGCTGGGGTGAAGTGCAATCTATAGTAATTGATGATAAATGCTCTACTTAGTGTGGCCCATGCTTGTAGGAGTAACACTATGTGAAAAGCAGCACTAATAAATAGAATAGGTACTATGAGGGAATGGGATCCTTCACTGTATTCATGACACACTTTGATGGTTCCCTTTGTGGGCAATTTGATGGTCCCATGCCCATCCTCTTTCTGTAACTCAATAAACCATAATGACTGGCCACCAATTATAAAATCGCTCAAAGTCTTTGGACAAGAAAAAGGTCAAACAATTGTAAATAACACTACTGTAGTGGTATAAGAGAAAGGTCATTCCAATTGCTTCCTTTACCCAATCTTTTTTCTGTCTTGCCAAGTCAAGCAAACAGTACCAACAGGCCATGCAGTAACAAAGTTATATCTATATAAAACTTGTGTTACCCCCACCCCACCCCACTAAACCCCAATAAAAAAACCCCACTAAACCCCACTAAAAAACCCTTATGTAAAATGAAACTTCATATGGTTCTTTTGATAACTGGCTACTGACTGACACTACCTCACTGTGCATTTTGGGGGGGGGGGGGGTAGATTGAGAGCACAGTAAGCTTCAATGCAACTGGCTGGAAGAGGAAAGTTTCTCTTGTTCTGCAATGTCTGATACTCTCAACATGGAAGTGAGTCAGTGACTCTAACTGCCCTGACTGCAACAGTGGCGGATCATTCAGATTTTGAGATTTACTTCGAGTATGGGAGCCTTCTGCGCACATGGCAGTGGACTCGTGGCTTGCCCTTGTACTTATTGGCCTCTTTAAGTTATGCCTTATGCATGGAGTCCACTTTGTGTACTAACTTACATAACGCCCCATTATCCATACCTTGGCTGGGAAGAAAAATGTCAGTGATCTATATCCTTTCATCTGCATCCCGATCTTGAACCACCCAGCTAGTGCACCTTTCTCATCGTGCTAGCTGCCCACAAGTAACCAAATCATGATGTGTTAAGTTAGTAGCTGTAAGTTCGGTTCACCTTCCATAGCAGCAACAACGCCCGGTAGGGATTATTTAGCTATATATTGTAACTTATTAATTGGGGTTCAATTCCAGTGATCTAGCCTTTACAAGAATTACACCACCCTGTGTGCAATCCCAGAGGTTGGATACACACCAAGGATTTCCATTGACATCAGGGCTGGTACCACATGTCAGGTCAGGAGAGACTGGGAATCTGCAGTGACGTCCACTAGTACATACATATGGCCCAAAAGATGAGTTGAGTTTGACAAGCCATGGTACTCGCCACAGTCAGTACACAATCATGTACAGTATTTCTTTTGGTAGACAAACACATGAGTACAGATTGAGAACCATTTTTTTTTAGCCCTTTTTAAAAGAGCTGGATTCCCAATCGATTTTTGAAAGGCTACTGGAGTACCGGGCATTGACCCTAAGTTGACCACCGTGTAGCCCTGAGTTCTAGCTAGCAAGCTAACTTTGGAGCTCGTTAGCTTTAGCTTGCGCAGTAAAAGTAGGAAAAAACTGGTCTGCAGGCAGGGATGGAAATCTGGCTAAGCTAGAAATACCAACCAAAAGTACAAAGCCCACAAGAAAGACAGAGGGACGACCGACAACGAAATTGACCTATCCACAAACATGATGAATGCCCCGGCCGATCGAAACTCCTTTCCCTTCCTAACTTCTACAGCGAGTGTATGAATGTGCCCTTTGCTTGTTGCGTAACTTGCGTCTTTAGCTAGCTAGCTAGTTGGCCTGCCCGCCTTCTTCAATCCTCTGTTCCTGATTTCCTCCCGGCCTCTGCTGCCACGGGAGTTTGATCAACTGCACGTCGAGCCAGACAGGGACACCACTTCAGTTGGTCCCAAACTCCAAAAGAGGCTTCCAAAGTTTGCCCCGCCCGTCTAGTGCGCACTCGTTGGTTTAATTTGAGTGGAGTTGGTTGTACCTCATCATTGATGTCATCAATTGAGACTGACTCCTTGGGAGCTCTTTAGTCTGCACAACGAGAACCGGGGTGGGTTTTCTGTCGTCCTCCTATCTCCAGCCTTCTTATTCTTCTTCAAGCTTCTTCTCCTGCTCCTTCCCCTTCTCCTTCTCCCTCCTCTTTCTTCGTCTTCGACTAGTTCAGGACAGACATAGTACTAGTGTTAGTACTACTTGTGCTTGTGCAGGTGGTGTGACTTGTGATCGAATCGATCTGTGAGGTGAATCGTAGCAATCGATCTTTGGGTAGCGGCAGCGTCTATTGGTAGCTCTAGAAGCGAACGTCAGTTACTGCATTCATTCCAAGCAGACTGAGGTACTGATCCTAGCCGTCGCTCAGCTTCTTGTTCGGAATCAAATCCATTGGCAAACCAGAGTCGAATCTTTTGAATCTCCAGAACGTTTCAGGTCCGTACTTGTTGATGCTGCAAGCCAGACGATACTTTGCATGCATCCCGAGTTGTAGGAGTACGTCAGAGTAGTACCACTGTGAGCTTCTAAGGGTGTCCGACCAGAGCCCGCCAAGTACTGTTTCATCGATTACGAATTCATTCTGCATCGAAGCCAGCTGGTCGAATTTTGGGAATAGAAAGGAAGGACATCCGTACGTCCGCACTACCAAGTTCAAGTTTCGACCTATTGCCAACCGATATCTATCTTTGCAGAAGTAAGATTGAGGGGTTGAATTATTCCATTCCTGCGCTGTCTAGCTTTGCGTCAGACAGTTGCGCGAACTCGTTTATTGTTTTTCCATCTTTTGTGATCGATCGATCGATCGATCGACCATGGGAACGCGCATGCTGTTGTTTCCGGGGGAAGAGCACTTGCACCGTGCTCCTTCGTGGGGAATGCATGACCCCGACATGGGCACCCCTCCGTGGATGTCCTCTTACAGCCCTTCCAGCGGCGGCAACACCTGGAGCAAGCGGCTAGCTGCCACCAACCCCAACCCCAACCCCCACACCAACTCCAGCAGTACTCCCAACGACTCGGAATCGTGGGAAGTTCGTGCCTTCGCCGAGGACGCCAGCACCAGCGGCCAGTGGCCTCCGCGATCCTACTCCTGCAGTTTCTGCCAACGCGAATTCCGCACAGCGCAAGCCCTCGGCGGACACATGAACGTGCACCGGCGGGAGCGCGCTCAAGCCAATCAGTTAGCGCAGTTACGTAGCACCGAGGCCCCGTCTCATCACCATCACAACACTAGCAATGTCACCCCAGCAGCATCTCTACCGCAAGATCATCACGCTCATCACCACCACTGGCTGACGAGGGAAACGCAAGCTGTCGATCACTCCCATTACGGAACGACTTCCTCGTCGTCCTCGGGCTACGAGGGACACCATCGCCATGCTTACGAAGAGTCCTCCTACCCGGGAAACTCCTCGTATGGCGCCCCGGAGCCCCCCTTTCGAAATTATTCCTCCCCTTACGAAGGCTCGGCGTGGAGATCGCCGTACGAGACTTCGTCGCGCGATGCCGGGTTGGACTTGGAGCTTCGACTGGGTCAAAGATATGATTGAGGGAGGGACGGAGACGACCATGCCAATTGCAAACCCTGGCCAATGTTAAATTTGCTTAGTACGAACTTACTTTGCCTGCCTTACTTAGCTTGCTAGTTAATTAATGATTTTAATCAGGGTTGGGATCGGATGACCAGTCAGACAGTGATTTATACACTCATACAAACCCTGGCAGGACGACGTGGAGTACTGGAGGAGTGCATCAGACAGTATTCAATCGGCTAATTAGTCTAGTACTTGCTTACTTAGCTTCGGTTCGATCGATCAAACTGTGACAGTACTGACGATTGAAATACACACAGATTTGGGATACACGTAGATCACACTCAGCTAGCTTGCTAGCGAGATTCGTTACGTTTCTCTGTACATATGAAAGTGATCACGACCAGATTGAATTAATTAATTAATTGATTGATTGATTAATTAATTATTCAATTAATGAATGCAGCGAACTCAAGCCACTGAGATGAAATTGCAATCCTAAGTTGCAATGAATGAGTCCCGACCGGAGATGAATGTGGTGTGCATGTGGGTGTTGTGGGAATACTACTACTAAAACGGAGTCAGTTCAAGTGGGTTGTTTTCGTTTGTCCTTGCTAGAAATGGGGCGAGGATGGTGGCACCGCCCGGCCAGGACTTGAAATAATCAGCGCGCACGCTCTGCGGATTAATTAGATTAGTTTGTAAGTTCGTTGCAACAGTAGCTTGATCACTGGGAACAGGGGAAGCTGTCGCTTGTAGTGGCACCCCTTTCAATGATTGATTGCATGGGGAGCATCTCCGGGATGGATGCAAGTGAGGGAATTTCGACTTCAGTTAAGCCTCATTTATTATAATCATTATTTAGCAGTTACTTATTAGAAGGGTTTCTTTATTGCTTGGCAGTTGGAAGGGGCTCCAGTTCGTGATTTGGTTCTCTGGCACACTCGTTCTCGACGCAAGTTACTCGTAATTGCTGCTTTGGGGTTGAATGTGGCCTCCGTTCTAGGAGCAAGCGGAACCATGTATTTTTGTGAGGCAGAGGAGAGGTGGAGGACGCCGACCTTTTGCTTCTCCCAACACCGGGCTACCTAGACCTAGCAATTTGGTTGTCCTTCTTCTTTGCACATTTCGAGAACTCATGGGACATGAATCACACAGGGTCTGCCTTTTGGAAAAATGCATGCTTTGACATAAGACCATGATTCCATGAAAGGTGGTGTACTTGAATGAGAGGCTTAGTTTTTTCGTGGAAGTGATAAGTGGTGGGGATTGATTGTTGAGATATTGAAGTGGTTAGAACCTTTATGTAAATTTTGAGGCGTTAAACTCATTTACATATTCTGCTAGTGGTTTGTGTGTGAATGCCCCTTGGAAATCGGAATGTCCCCAAAGGTGTGGACACATAACATTTGAAGCAAATTGGAAGGGTTTCTATAATGATTGGTTAACTCTTAAAGTTCCATGGGCTCAAAAATAAGAAAATAGTCTCAAATCTTCACAAAAAAAAAACACTTTGGACAAAATCACAAAATGAGTTATAAATAATTTTTTATACATGCATTTGAAGAACTTCTAACCTAAGGATGTCACTCTTGACCTGTGCTACTACTACATATAAAATTTTTTAGGGCTTTGAGGCATTGCATGAGTGAGATTCATGTATGCAAAAAAAACAAATTTTACTACTCCACTTAAGGTGACTACAATAGTCTAGAAACATTTTGGTTTTAAAAGAGGTTCAGGAATAAAATTTAAAGATTGCTTAGGATATTGGTCAAAAATTGTGTTATTGTGTGTGACACTAATGTACCAAAGTCATACTATTTTAAATTAGTGTAGGCTAAAATTTCCTAGCAAAAGGTCAATTTCTCAATTTGAATTAGAGACATGAGTAGAAAGGAAAGTGAATTTTTGGAATTGGGTGATTGCAAGAAAGACAGGACGATTTTGGTAGCGTTTGGTCAAAAACTGCGTTTTTTCTGCCCAGTACTAGGAATACTAGGAGTACTACAAAATGGAGCAATCTCAACCGTTGATCTAAAAAATCAGCGGCCAATGGTACTTTTGAGTACTTTATAATACTGAAACAGTACTACTTAAAAAAAATGACAGTTTGTCATAGAAAGTAGATAAAATTAAGTATAAATTAATAAAAATTAGAAAATCATGAATAAATAAAAATTAAAAATTGTCCATTTATAAAGACTTGATAGTGATTACATTTCACCAAAAACTAGAAGTTGAAACCATCATGAAAGTTTGGAGTGCTATGCACAAGGGACCCCTATTTGCATGCATGTTGAGGACAAACAATTGTTTTTTTTTAATTCCCTTTGGTGGGCACATGCCCATCTAGTGTGGAAATAGGCCACAAAAAAGTCAAGTGAACACCATGTTTTTTAGATACTTTACACTACTAAAACCCCCTAAACCACAAAGTGTGACAAATTAGCTAAATTGATATTTAATTATAAATTATTTGAAAAATTATTTGAAAAATAACAAATCTCATGTTTTCTGAGTTAACAATCTTCCATAAAATTTTTAAGTCCATTGGCTTCAATTTCCAAAAGTTACGGCCAAAACCAACTCCGTTACTTCAATTGTGACACCTCATAGGACCGGTCTTTCTTGCAATCACCCAATTACATTGTTTTAGTTGAGCTCATTGAAGAAGAACTAAAGAAATTTCATTTTTTGAAAATTTCATCATGTTATCGATGTTGTTTCAAATTGAATGATTGTTATAACTTATAAGGTGAGTAGATTTTGTGATTGATTAGATCATATGAATACTTTCATGATGTACCTAACTAAAGATCATTTTCTATCTATGTGGGATATTTTGATTGTTTATTAATAGTAATAATTCTAAACTTTTAATAGCTTCTCAATCATTGAAGTAATACAATAACTGAAACTAAGAAGTTAGAATACTATAATTAGAATGATGAACCTAGTTAAAATTGAATGTAGTTTTTTAACTAACAACATTCAATAATCAATATATGATTTTTGGACAAGTATAATTTAAAATTCCATCTAAAATAAATTCAAGGTTTAATATTAGTAGTTTTCACGAGGTTTTTCCATTATGTTTAGAATGTTATTTTACCAATGAGTAGTTTTTAAAGATTTTGTTCCATTTACTTTTTGAAGTCATTTTTTGAAGGAATATTTTTGAAATTGGAAAAATTAGGTTTTGAAGAAAAACATGCTTATAGTGCTCATTGTTTGTCCATTTTTCACTTTTATTCAACGTGAACTCCCTTTGTGTTAGTATATGGATAATAGACTTTTATTTGTTAATTCAGTTCAAATGTTTGTGTAAAAAAATCTATTTTGTAATTTGTTGATCATAAAAGATGAAAAGTAAAATTAAAAGACTAAAGTATTGATTTCACAACTCTAAATACTTTACCATAAGCTGCAAAAAATGTTAGTTCTTCTTTTGAAAATTCCAACATGCAACATAGAATAAGGGCCTATTGCCACTCCAATACAATTGTACCCTAACTTCAGCCTTTTTATTCTAGTAGTGTACACTTCTATTCTAAAATGTACACTTCTAGAATATGAAGGCCAGAATGCAAGATTATATTTAGGGTGATAATAGGTTCAGGTACCTTTAACTTCGTAAGTTCATCCAATCTCCTTAATATAAGTGTCATGAACTCATGAAGTCCACATTCAAGATGAAGAATAGAGTGCTTTTGGATGATGTTTGTTTCCAAAAATTCAAACTCATTTAATGTAAAGACTCATCCAAATGAGTGTTTGAGTCTTTATTAAATTTTTTTTTTAACCAATCTACTCAAATTATACTAGTGTGCATTTTAATCAATTAAATGAACGAATCCGTACTAAATTTAGATGTGGTAAGTTGTGTTTGTTATTTGAGGCTTTGAGCCATAAGGTGGGCACCCTCAAAAATGCCATTTTTTGCTATTGTGCCTAGTTACTATTATTAGACCAATCTTAATTCCCATATTTTCTTATTGGCAAGTGAAAGGAGGTTCGATCCGACACGTACGAGAACATAGCATTTGATACTGCATGCAAAAGTTATGAAGAGTCAAAGATTTTTTATGGTAGAGGTTCTACCATCATTTCTCCCACATAGGATACATATTGATTTTGGAGATAAGTGGTGATGATAGTTTTAGGTCCGTGGCACATTTGGTTGGAGATAGCCAGATAGCCCACCTTCTAACACACTTATCAGTGTGAGTCTTGAAATATTAAAAACCAGTCCATTTTGTCTAATACACTTATCAGTGTGAGTCTTGAAATATTAAAAACCAGGATTTTGTCTAACACACTTATTCGTGTGAGTCTTGTAATATTAAAAACCAGGATTTTGTCTAACACACTTATCAGTGTAGTGTGAATCTTGTAGTATTAAAAATCAGGATTTTGTCTAACACACTTATCAGTGTAGTGTGAATCTTGTAATATTAAAAACCAGGATTTTGTCTAACACACTTATCAGTGTAGTGTGAATCTTGTAATATTAAAAACCAGGATTTTGTCTAACACACTTATCAGTAAGTGTAGTGTGAGTCTTGTAATATTAAAAGCCAGGATTTTGTCTAACACACTGATTATTTAGTGTCGTGTGAGTGTTTGCATTAGCAGGGTTTTGTCGTCTGCGTCTTGCTCCCCTCGAAATATTCCGCAATGCGGCAGACTGCGAGGGCAATGCACGGAGGGCTTCCTGTTCCCAGGCCAACAAAACTGCTGGTGGTGAGCTGTGTGTAAGCTTGTTTGTGGCAGATGGCCGTGACTAGCTAGCTTCCAGAATGACTGATGTGCAGCTTGCAGAGGCGGGAGCGACGGAAGCATTTGCTCGTTCATGTGCTTGCTGCCCCGGCCGTTTCGTACCCTGACCAATGAACGAGGGTTCAGTTAATGCCTTGGTGCCCGGCCTACCTCTTCAATATATACGGAGAGCATGGACCAATGCGGAATGTGCTGCTGCCAGACCAACAACCTAGCTTGACGACATCATTGCCATCGGGTCCGGGAACCCGACAGTTGCCCTCTCGCCAAGTCCAAGCATTAGGAAGAGCCGCCGTACAACAAGCTAGCCCGCCCACCCTCGACAGACAGAGACTGCTCCGTGACAGAAATGGCCGTTTGATCCATTTGTATGGGAGTGGCTGCTGCTTTGTGTTGAAGGCTACGTCAAATCGACAGGCGTTTGGAAACTGATCGGTCGGGAGGAACCAAACGAGTTACGCAACTCGATAGAGGGAACTGCTGCACCGCTTGGCTAGCTAGCTAGTGCGCTGGGCTGCGCTGGGCTGGGCTGGGCTTGCTTGCGCTTTTGTCACAAACAGACCGACTCTAACTTACGCTCAACAGGAGAAAGCTGACGAACTTGTCTTGCTGTTGCTTGGACAGGTTGGTTGGCCCTTCGGATAACCAGAAAATTTAAGGAAGGTTTACCGGTGCAAAGTTAGATAATTACAACTGAAATGGGAACTGAAGACCTCTGAGCCTGATCATGGACTAGATAATGCTCAAGAGCCGGGAGCCTCAAGAGAGCATTGTGGGACATAATGTCAAGTCTAACAGTTCATCACAGACGCCCATGTCTCTACTTTTCACACAAATCTAAGGGTGTAGAAACTAGAAAGAGGGTCTGCATTATCCATTATAACACTTTTCTAACTATCCAATGGAATGGTGACAAATTTGCCTTGAAAACCAGACTTGGCATTATGGAATTATCAATTTTTGCTATAGATGAACTTTGTGCAAGAGTAATTCAATGGTTTGGGAAAGTGACTATTGAGACAATTGTTTAGTGTGTGTCACAAGGGTCTCATATTGTGTTCCCGATGTCAAAATTCCCAGTGAGTCCCACTTTTCCTAGTGTTCCCAGTGTACGACACATAGGAAAAAGTGGGACTCACCAGGAAATTTGACACTAGGAACGCAATATGAGTTTCATGTGTGTTAACATGTCAATGCTACTACCACTTGTGTTATTTGCCTAATTAATTTCTAATCAATTATAACCCCTAATGTTTCTCGTGTCAAAAAATTGGATTATACATCAAAAACAAAAGCAAGTTTTTTTAAAAACATGCTATAAATCAAATTTTATTCATCATTCTAGAATTTGTAATTATAGGCTCTTATTATTGATTGATATTAAGATCACATATAATATATCTTGGGGGGTCTAAACTGTAATGGTAGTATGTGTGTGACTTGTATAGGCAATATATTTTTCAAGATTGCAAGGGCATAAACAATGTGGTGGCTTGTATAGGCAAGTCTTGTAACTCAAATTTTTGTTTGCAAAATTGCAGCTAAGACCTCGGGACTTCAAAAGTGAGTAGAGCCTCAAAGTTACAAAGAAGTATGCCAATATTGAAAGCAAAATGATGCACTGCTCCCTTTATTGAAGTTGGGGCCCCCAAAATAAATAAATGCATTTAAAACCAAAAGTTGAATCTACATTAAAAATTAGTTTCCCAAGAAATTCATTTTGGTTTCCTAATCATTCTTAAGAAAATTACTTGGGGAGATCACTTAGAATGTCCATTTAGAAACTACGTGTGTTAAGATTTTAGATTCCCTATCTTATATCCTAAAATTTAAATAAAAGGAAAAAAAATATCAATATATTTTTCTACTTTGAAAGTTTATGTTTTGAATTATTGATATTTTTATTCGTTAATTATAATTAGTTATAAAATTTTGAAGTAAATAAATACACTATAGAGCTGAAAATAACTTTCACACCCTATTTTATGTAAGAAGAAATTGTCTAAAAAATGAACAAAAAATTCTTGAAAATAACTCTCTATTGAAAGTTCATTTTTCTTGAATATTGATGCAATGGTCATCTAAATGTGTTCTCTACAAATATTTGAGTTAAAAAACATGCTATTTTAGTTCATTTTTCAACCTATTGTACAAATCATTTCACATGTTATTTGAATTGGTAATTTTTGGCAATATAAACCTACAATCATTATTAAACAAAGTTCAAAATTGTAGGTTGAAATTATAGTTTATTAAAAAGCAAATAGGGGGTCAAAAAATCACTTTAGCACACATGGTTACTTATAGATACATTAAGTGATCTCCTTGGGAAAAATTATTTAAAAAAAACACCAAAACTTGATAATTTACTTTAGATGTCCCAAATATAGAAAAAGCCATTTTGGTTTTAAAAGAATTTTTATTAGGGTTCAGACATGTGCTTTGTTGAATACATTTTTTTTCTTGTGCATTTGCATTATATATACTAATACTATCATGTATAATAACATTATTTTATTTTTAAATACAATTTTACATCATAAGATGCAAAATATATACTAGAAAAATGATATATCTACAAAATTATAAATTGTATGTATACACATGGTGCACTAGGAATTTTAAACCCTAAAATCTATTAAACTCCAATAGAGCCTTTTAAAACCTTAGGTAGGTTTATATAAAGTCAATTTTGAATAGATGAAAGTAAATTTTTTACCAAAGATGCACATTTCTATAAGCTTCTTCAAAATATATAGTAGATGACCCATTTTTTTATCAACCACCTATTTTCGCACTTTAGACTGTTATATTTTTGATTGGACTAATAAAAAATAGGACTCATGTTGGATAGTTTAGATAAAAGCTCATTAGAGAAATTTTGGGGTCTCTAGAAGGCTACCTTGTGGTGACAGACCAAGCTATTTTGAGCTTGGTCTGTCGCCCCCAAAAGTGCCACACCTTTGGTGTCAGCCAAGGTGAATATCTCAAAATCTACCAGTTTTTGCGATTTTTAAAAAAAAAAATTTAATTTAATTTAAAATTAAATAAATTTTTAGTCAATTTTTTATTCAGTAATTTTGATTTCTGCGTTGCTGCCACTACAGATTTAGGCAGGCATAAATAGGGGGGAAATGATTTCTTTTGCAAAACAAAAACAAATTTCAGGGTCCCTTCAGTGTTGCGGAGCAGCCTTCTTGAGACCCCAAATTTTCTCTAATGAAAGCAAAGCAGGAACAATAAAAATGTTGGGAAGGTGTACATTGAAAGCATAGAATGATCACAAAATGTACATTGAAAGCCACAATTATCACTTACATTGAAGCATTGTTGGTTTTGTAACTAGCCTATGATTGGAAATAGGGTGACCTATATAACAAGAATAAGTTTAACATAATCTTTATGTAAAATATTCATAGTAATTTTTTTTTCGAGAAAAAAAATGTAAAAAAATATGACATCCTTTTGAAATCTATTTCTCTAAATAGGGAAATTCTTTGCCTCAATATACCCATACTACAAATATACTAAATTGCTTAAGTGATATGAAAATGGGTTGTTTACCTTATAACCTTTTTTCTAATTGGATGCCCGAGTCAAAGTATTGGTACTCAAAAGTTTGCAAGCCATTAGCTTCAAACAACGTGCTAATAGAGAGGGCAATTAGTTGGGCAATGAGTTAGGCAATCTGTGAATCTTTTTCCATTAATTTTGAATGCTTGTAATCTCGCAATTTATGAAGTTGAATGGGCTGAAATTTTCCCCACACATTCTCATAGTAACTTAACACATTCTCATAGTAGTAAAGAGAAATAATGTGTAATTGAAAACAAATAATTTTTTTTCCCAATTTTCACTACAAGTTTCTACGGTTGAAAGTGGCAGTTTTGAATACTTTTTGTGAAAAAGGCACCCTGTCTGTAGTCACCCGTAGGGGTAAAGGATTTAAAATGAAGGTTGATTGCTGCATGCAGATTGGCCGAGATGTGGGGAAAAAGGAAATATGGCCCCTTCTCATTGGCTGCAAAGCTCGCAGACTCTTTAGACCTTCATTTTCAATGCATGATGGAGTGAAAGAGACTCCATGATCAAAAGCATAGATCAAGGACTCAAAAATGGATGGGAACCCCAAAAGCAGTGACACAAACTTCTGCTTTCTGGATTTCTTCTGAATTTTACCAAGTCTTGTGAAGCATTCATTTGCAGAGCACCACTCACAGTCAACTTTTTCCTTGAAATGCCTGCCTGCCTGCATTGACAATTCGGGTCAGTTTACTGTTTAGTTTCATGACAAGATATTGATGCGTTAAAATCTAAAAGCTCAGGTTTCCTGATTGTTTTTAATCATACAAAGTCAAAACATCCAACATGGTCCCTACTAAATATATGACAAACCGAGCGACATCATGTTGGCCTAATAAACCGTCCAAAGACTAAAACTCATGCACACAAGTGACCAAAAGAAGAAGATCCCTCCACCACACTTTGGACCTTGTCTCCTGAGTTGAAATTTAGAGCCAAATCTGACTGTAATTTGATTGACCTGCTCTCATGCTTTTGGTGAGCTAGTGGCAACTGAGTCTTCCTTCTAGGCAAGTAAAGGTAGTTTTTGTTCTTGGGGGCCGGCAACTCACCCAATCATCAGGTGGAGAGCATATTATCAAGCTCGATCTAACGGCGTGACTTGTTCAAAATTCCGCTGGGGAATCTTCATCATTTTCATTTGGGAAGTAATGCAAAAGGAAACTGTAGTACATGTTTCTGGGAACTCTTTGTGGAGAATTCCGTCTCACTTGGACACATGATGGCCATACATTAAACTTATGTGGTTAACACTCACCATAATTTATTCTTATATACTGAGCCATCATAGGATTAAAATACGTGCACTACTGAACTTTGAAAAGGCTTGGGTCCATTGCTTTGAGATCCCCCGAACAGAACAAGCTGCTCTTCAGATGCAATTAACTTGATCATGTATATTATTTACTATTATTCAAAACACAGGTGGTGATCAATGGATAACATGGGGGACAACATGGGGCGGCAAGGAGGGCGGCGTGAAAAAGTCTGGAGGATGAGTCTTTTTAGTATTGAGGGGTGGTGGTCAAATGGGGGCCGGAGGTGTAGACCAAAACTGGGTCTCTGGTTGAGTAGCAAATGAACGAAAACATTCCCTCGACATAAAAGTACAAACAACATGACCAAGTACTAAGGTCCTAAAGTAGACCAAAATAGGGTTTCTAAAGGGGATTGCCCCATACTCACTCCGCTTCAGTAACCGAAACTTTTGTGGGATTAAATAATGTTATCCATAGTTTGAGGCACAAGGCCTGGTTACCTTGTAACCTGCCTGACTCAGATATTTCAAAATTGTTCAGTTTTTAAAATTCTTTTTTTTTGGGAAATGCAAAGGAAGGGAATTTTCTTTGCAACACTACTGACTCAGATAACTTGGTTAGATTCTAGATAGATCCACCAACTACAGGCTGACAGGCGCACTAGATTGGCAAGGAATCAGAAAAACACTTATTAAAAATAATGGTGCCCGATGTGATCAGAATCCCAGTAGCATGGCTGAAAGGGCTACACTACAAGTTAAACGAGAGATTGTAGCACCCGCAGAGCGCCGTAGCTGGACCTGACTCATGTCTTCATGAGCCTCATGTGCGTCAGCAGTGCATTGGAATTTGGAAACACTCACGGAGCTCATCGCCATTTTACTGTACAAAACTGCTGTTAACTTACAAAGGCTACTAACTTACAAAAGTCAGTACTGCTCAGATGCAGACGAATCTAAGTTACAATAGGTCACTTACGTCGTCAAAGGCCAGCTAAATTCGGTTCCCCACTTCAAGGTTTTGGATCTTCCTGCCAGCCCTTGCTCACTCCAGAGAAACAAGAGAACGACCTCGTGCCACCTCAACGAGCACAGAATCTTTGACTAATTAAATAAACACACCCACCCACCAGAGTGAGTGCGTTTCAAAAGGACTTCAGAACCACTCACATGCACGGCAGCAGAGACGAGTCAGTCTTGCAATAAAAAATTCTCTTCGTTTACCTTTCAATAACGCTGGTGCCCGGTTACCTTTCGCATCGGAACAAACTGCTCCTATTGAGACAAAACCACCAAACTTGTGCATGGGAAACCATGAAATCAATGACCACGGAAATCTATGATAGCCTGGGCGCAGTTCGCAAGGAAAGTTACTGAGCTAAAATAACACTAAGATGAAAATATAATGAAACGGTTTCATTGACACAAACTCGACACAAACTGCACACAAGCTGGATGCAACATTGTACAGGGAGTTCCAGGTACGACATGGCCAGCTGCAGGGTTTTCACTGCTTGATTTGATCAATCAGTAGGGATAGGCCTGGCACTAGTTTAATAATTAAACTAGGAATCACATGGGTATTCTTTTCCTTTCAGGGACTTTCAGAGACTCTCAGAGATCGCAGGAGCCGTGATCAAGAGCCAGAGGGAGAGATGCCTGCCTTTCGTGTAGTATTCCAGCCAGGTCGACGCTGTGGCGTTGTCTAGTTGGATTGGCAGTGGGAAGGTATGGCAGTATGGCACTGCCTCGCTGCAAGATACTTCCTTCTCTCTTCCCGAGGAAACTCAGATAGTAGTGATGTCATGCGTGATGGTTGCCCACTTCGGTTCTGAACCCTCCCAAGTCGGACGCCTGGCTTTTGTACCCTGGCAGCCCACCTGTGCTTTCGATTAGCACTTGAAAGGACGGGCACTGAATCTAGGCAATCAATCTCCCCCTGCAGCAGCAGCAGCAGCAACAGCACTGCAGCAGCATCTAGAGACCAACAGAACAGCTTTTTAGATGCCAGTGAGTTGCATGATTACTGTGGCATCAATCGCAAGTCACAGAGTAGACTTTGGCTCTGACATTGGGTGGGAATGTGGGAGAAGCAGTGGAAGCTTTTTCTGGTCCCTAGAAAATCACCAGAGGAAGAAAGTGGGTGGAAGCATGGGCTTAACTTGCTCAGTCTGCAGCTTGAGACAAACAGGGTAAAATATTTCGTTGGTACAGGAGCTAGTTCCAGCTCAAATGAAAGGGAAAGCAAGCCTAACCTGTTTGATTTCCGGTTTAACTACAGTGTAATCAAGAATGGGTTTCTTTTTGCCCATTCTGTTGATGACCCTTTCGACAATCAACTGTTCCACTTGACATTGCTTCGAGACTTGGAAGAATGATTGGTCTAATCATTTTGCTTGTTTCTTTGCGATTAATGCTCATGGTCGTTGTCTTAGCCCATACTAACCCATGCTGGCTCCGTCGTCATTCTGGCACTCAATCCAGCAATCCCCTACATCCTTATTCAAGATTATGAGTCCTGTGAAGGCGACAGGGGAAGAAACCGGTTAACGCGACTCAGATAACAGCACTGTGGAGATGAAACCATCAACCAATTTGAATTTTCACTCAATGCAGATTTGGTACCATGTTGGATAGAACTCAATCCGCTGATTACTTACGGTACTGCATTCACCGATGCTTGCTCATATATGATGAGCTGCATTTCTCATGAAATAATGGGCCTTGGTCGCTCATCTATGTAGTTGCTGTGGAGGTTGACACATTCGTGGAAGGAATTCAGTGCAAGCTATCTAGATTTTGTACAAGTCAATGTTCCTCACTCCTTCCAAACTTATGTTTCTACCTCTCGAAATGAAGTTCTGGAAGTGCTCATCAAACGTGACAGAGCGGTACACAGCGGGGCGATCTGCATCCACGAGAGGCTTTGCAGGGCCGATAGGTCTGTCTCCTTTTGTGTTGTAGAAAGAGACAACTGACATTCGAGGTTTTTCCTTGTTCACGATGGCCCTATGCACCACGCTCTTGTAAATGCCGTTCGTTGATATCTGCAGAGACGTAGATCACAAAAACTCGTCCATGAATTCAGGAGTTGTAAGTTATGAATACACCTGGATTAGTTTCAGAAACAGAATGCAAAAGGTCAGGAATTAACCTGCGACATATCGCCGAGGTTGACGATGAGAGCACCTGGAATATGCTGGATCGTGCTCCATTTGCCATCCCTCAGAACTTGTAAACCGGGAACGTTGTCTTGTAGCAGCACTGTAATGACTCCATTGTCGGAATGGGCCTTGACATAACCACGAAGTTGGTTTACACATTATCCAAGTATTTAATGCAAACATTGTCAAATTCTACGAATAGCATTTCAAAATCTTAACAAAGAATGTGAGCAGACTCATTACTTGCAGACCGAGTGCAAGATCTGGCTGCGGACATGCAGGGTAGTAGTTCACGGTAATGCTTTGATTGGGCTCTCCAACGGCATCTTCTAAACAACTCTGTTCCAACCCTAAGTTCGTGGACATTAGTCCCAGAAGTCTCCGCTGCAGTTGTATTACTTCGTTGCTGTACTCCAATACAGTGCTTCTACAAAGCGCGACAAATCACATTAGTATTCTGCGCCACGTGACATTACGATCAAATTCGAAATGGTAGCCTCCTAATTGCTATCTACAACACGACGCTCTGCATTCGACAAGGCCTCGCAAACATAACACTGCAAATTAGCTTATTGCAATGCATACCCAAGGACGTCTGCAAATTAGATAGAGATGAATAAACGACATGTATTTGTTGTTGCACCTGTAGTCGGCGGGCTCAGAAGGCCAACAATTAGGGTTTCGGCGAGACAATGGTAAAGTGTGGTGCAGGAAAAAATCTCTCCAATCCTGCATCCTGTTGCCAAAACGTAAGCCATAGCCCTGCATCAGAGTTTCCTTGGTGCCAGCATAAGCTAGCTTCTCTTCCACTGGCTTCGCGAAAAACTGCTTGCAAACTTCGCGTATACGCTCCATAAGTGTGAGCGGCACACCATGGTTCACTACCTGCAGTGAGAGTTCCAAATTCAAATACTGAACAGCTGTTCTAACTTTAAATATGAGCTCACTGCAATCATGGTGCATATTCTAGTGACTAGAGGTTGTTGATAATTGTGAGGCATTCGGACTCTGATTCTTGCTAAGGAGAGACCAGCCAGAGAGGCCTACTCCGAGAAATTGTGTAGCATGGCATTCGAAGCAACGCAGAAGACATGCTTGGAAGACGAGTACCGCTTATAAGATTCTTTCATCTCCTAAATTGCAAATGCAGCCTACGAAATCTTACGAGAGCCACTGTAGTGATTCTAAGGGGCGTTGCTCTAGAACTTTTGATGCTGATATTGCTGTGAATATTTGCAGACAAACGGACTCTGTTTTTGCTAAGAGGGAAGAATGCAGTCAGTTAGCTACTCCGAGAATTTTTTCTCTCCTGCCTTCCGGAGCAGCGTAGACGTGGGCTTGGAAGATGATTTCCGGAACAAGATTCTTTCATCTTCAAAATTGCAAGTGCAATCTACGCAAGTCGGACATGGCCAGTAGCGAGGTGCAATTTCATACCTGGAAAAATCCCCACTCGGAGCAAGCTTCTCCGATTTCAGCAGGAGTAGCCGTCGCAAGATCGATTACAGGAATGCCTTCGGCGACAGACTCGTGAAGGTTGGAGCGCTCTTCGGGAGCGCGGACGTATGCAGTGGGAATCTCCATAAACCCTTGCTCTGACAGAAACTGCGCGCTCCTATGTGCGGGGCTTGAGCTTTGGTCATCTTGAACCGCAGTGGTCGCCATTGGCAGCAGCTTTCTATTAAATTTTTGCGCAAACTCCAAGATAAGGCTGAGATAATATGCGAGTATGAGAAGGGCACAGAATTCGAGAGCAAAAGTCAGAAACAAGATCGCTGCGGTAAAGAAAGAGCTTCATCCTCATCAAATGAACGTCTTCATTAAAGACAACCCACACCTCTAGGTCAAGCTTAAGATAGCTCTTACAATTTAGGACGGCGCCATAGAATTGATCCGATTATCAAGCATTTCCAGGTATAATTGACGTTATCCACCTTTTCACTTATATGCAAGGACCTTCCCGTGACATCTTGAAACTAATCAGAGGAGCGTCTCTGCTACGCGGTGAATTTGCAACTCATTGTCCGACATTCAAAAATGTGAAGTGCCACAATAGGCGGGGCATGAGGTAGGAACTATTGATTAGGCACCGGATTAGACACCGCAATCCATTAGCATAGCCTAGTTACACTTGCAAATTGACGGCAACGCTTCCAAAATTTGCGCTTTCAAGATGCAAAATCCCACCACCACTGTTTAACGCACGAGCTCAGAAATGTTTCAGGAGCTTGTCTTACCCTGCATCTGCCTTCTTGAACTAGATGGTAAGATCGCTCTGCAGCTCCAACCCCAGAACCAGTCGAAATAACTTTATGTCGTCGTTCACCAACAACGGAAACGGGACCAGTACACAAGAGTCCTTGCGAGCTCTCTTGCAACATGCAATCCATGGTGTGATGAAGAGAAATTCAAGCAATGAATATCGAGTCTGAATCAATAAATATTCGGCACACGGCAGAGCAATACTCAAAGCAAAAGACAGCCAATAAAATACGGATGCCTTCCCAAAGGATTGGCCCGAGTCAGTTAAATCTGGTCCACACTTTTATTCCGACATATCTGGTTCACTCCGAGCGTAACAAACCAATACAATAAAGAATTGCAATCGTTTCTCAATATCTCACGCTTGTAAATTGTCTGTAGCACTCTGTTTCACGGCCCAAACAATTCCGGGAACAGAGATATTAACTTTTGGTTGGTCAAGCTGCATGGCCAGGTGATGAAGCAACGTGTTTCGGTCCCCTCCACCTCTTTTTTCTTTTCCACTCACAAATAATGTTACATTATTTGTGAGTCAGGATCCTAAAACAAAATTTGAGACCACTTTAGGCGATGTATCATATCACAATTCCAGGCCGTAATCAAATGTTGTAATAGAAATTCTGAGGCCTTCTGCCGGTGCCAGCTTGCATGTCCTCGACCTTGAGGCCCTTGTAGGCAGGGTCTTCTGTTGTGGCGATGCAGACATCAAGCATTTTCTTCAGCATCTTTCTCTGTTTCAGATACTCTTGGTGACTGAATTCCGCCAACGGCATCCACTGCATCACCATGAACATACATATATCAGTACATTAGAGACGACCAGGCAAGTTTTGTACTCAGCAGGAAGTGTCACAGGATATTTACAGTAAGTGTGTGATCGAGAACAACAAAGAAACTGGAAATTGTTTATATACCTTGACAGCCGTCAGTTCAGTGTCTTGCATGGTGATATCGCAGGAAAGAGGTCGGAGGACGCATAAGAAAAAGAGGTCGGATTTACCGAAAGCCACTTTGTGCGCTTGTCTGGCATGATACAGCAACACCGTTGGATAAGTAGAGCTCGGAAAGAGTATATGGTCAAGGTCATGGATACAACAACTGCTTGTAAAAGTTCCTGTTCGAGCTTAGAAGGATATACATCAGGATAGGACTATATACCTGAATCCGACGACTTCCACAAATTCCGTGTCAATCTGCAAAATGACGCAGCAACTGACTTGTTAAGCTAAAATATTTACATACGTCGGTATTCCACAAACTTGCACTTTTACGTTTAGACCTTGCGGTCTGAAATCTATACCAGTCCTGGTCTCCTGGACTTTAGAGCAAAAGAAGGAAATGAATGGAAAAATGGCCTACGGAATACCGCCATTTTAACGAAATTTCCCATGCTAGCCTTTGAAACATGCGGTGTAGGCATTGTTGTCTCAGTGGCGTGCAGAACTTGAAAACTGATATGCCTGAACAGTCTGTGTAACGGATATTTCGTTAAAATGGCAATATTACACAAACTTGGCACTCTTAGGTTTAGACCATGTGGTCTGAAGTGTAAAACGGTCCTAGACTTTAGACCATGTGCTCTGAAATCTATACCTGTCCTAGAAAATGAATGGAAAAATGGCGGAAGAATACCGCCAATTTAACGAAATATCCGTTAGTGTGCAGCGGTGCACAAAGAGATTGCTGAAATACATACCCCTGTTTCCTCCTTGACCTCTCGAATTGCCCCGGCGAATATATCCTCGCTCTACAACCAAACAAGCGAGCTACACTTCAGTACCTAAGATTCGTTGAAGCAGCATAAAAAATATTGCAATATATGAATTTGAAAGAGCAGAACATGGACAAGGATTATTGATGTTAACAAACCTGCTTGACAGTTCCTGTTGGCATCTTCCAGATCCCGGTATCTTGGAAAACGCCACTCTTCTCCTGGACAGCAAGAACCTGCAATTCAAACAATTGGAATATAGAAAAAAAATCATCATCTCTATACTTGGTCAGCATTAATCCAGGTAGTAACTTCTCCCCGACCAATGCAGGAATCAAGAATAAAACGCCTACGGCTTGATTAGAGTCGTACCTCTCCATCGGCATTCAAGACGAACGCTCCGACTCCAACTTGGTGTGATGCATTCGCAGGAATAGTCGGTGGCTCGTCCGCTAGCCAGGTTACGAGCATCACATGCGTTGGCTCAGCGTGATGGTATGTGAAGCCCTCCTAGAAAAATTCGGTGAAAACAAGTTTAGTATGTCAATTGTGAAACCGATCAGTTCTAGTTTCTGAGTGTTTCCGAGTGTAAGACTCGTTATATTATTGCCTAGAGCTGATAGTTAGAATGCTTTGTAAAGATGCATGAAAGAAAGCAATTCTTTCTAGATGGATCACCTGAATAGCAAGGGGCACAAGAGCGCTCAAGTCTCGTGGTAATTTCAACCATACTCCACGCTTCCCCTGGATAGTTCCAGAAAGCAATTACACATTATATCTACACATGTTAGACTGCTCATGCAATGTCAAACAAAGTAACCTAGCAATAAATTGAAAATGCACTGCACTCTTTGTATTGTGTTCTGAATCGAGAACCGAATACCTGAGTTCTCCACTGCAACAGAGAATGCTTCAGCGATGCGAGAAAGACGGATGCTTCGGGCAAGTCTTGGCTGTCAATAATCACCCCCCCAAACTTGTCCTCTGTAGCCTTCAAAGTAATTATTGCTTCTGGAGCCATTGAATCATCAGCTTTGTTGAGAGTAGAGATGGTCCCTTCCATAGCCATAGAGAAAGATCGATGCAAGTTCAATTGATTAATTTGCAGTCGAGTCACCTTGCCCTTTATCCACAAACGCAAAGTTGATCGATGGAAGCCTGTTTCTGCTGAAATTGTCTGTTAAGCTGAAATCCTTTCTGAAGTTAGTTATGATTTGGACTGGATCGAATTGACCTGCACATGCAAATCAATGCCATGATTCACGTAATTAATGGACGGTTCAATTACAGACGACCGAGTGATTAAGAATTGAACTACTCCCAATGAATCACGACGACAAATTCAGTGTTTCGGAACAGGTGCCACACGTAACAGGCCTGACAATCATCACAAATTAATTAAGCGGTTACCTCCCCGATGCTGATCGATACTGCTGGACGTCAAGCAAGAGCAAACACAAATCAGGATTCTCGATGTGCACCCGGCGAGATTCGCTTGCGCTTCTAAGTAAGAACTCACATCGCCTCAAACCCCTGATTTATACACCGCAGACTGATGTTAGTCGGGGACTGTGGTTTGTCGTCGAAGCCGACTAGCGAGTTGCAGACTTTTGATTCACAGCTGGTCAGGATGTCAAATTCCTTGTAGATGACGTACTTTATGCAGTTCCGTAGCCCGATTTTCACTACCAGGCCATCAGCTACTGTGAGTAGTGTCAAATTAAGATGTATAGTAGCGGTGCTCAAGTGAGACTGATAGGCATCGGATGACTTGGGGTTGTCGATTCCGAGTTGCCGATCGAGAGTCAGAACGCGCGTCGGCAAAGGCCCCACAAAGAACTGAAAGAAGCGCACGGTCGTCGGTATGCTATACCGACGTCCCGACCTCTGGAAACTTCGTGAGGATTTCTGGAAAGCTGCCCCTATCTCCGTTGTAGAGAGTAGAGACACATATTTGGAAGAGCAGTAATAATAGAGCATCCCCACCAATCTGTTCTGTATCCCTAAATATTTAGGGAGAGGACCTCAGATGGGGATGGGGATACAGAAGCTTGCACGCACCATTCTCGAAACAAGATCTCTGCCCCAAATTTATAGAAAACTCGATAAAAGTTGGGCCCAATTCTCTATATTCAAGCTCATATAGAGAACACGTGAGGTCTCATCCCTATAAAGTCAAGGTTGACTAGATTGAGGTCCCGAGTTTAGGGAAAGAGAACTCCTTGGTGGAGATGCTCTAAAGCACCCGCACCCTTGCTCTTCAAATTTGGCATGCCAAATGAGTTTTGGAGGGCTTTCTCCAACACAACTTGTGTGGGGAGTTCACCGGTCTCCTAGTCTCCTACCATGATCCTCCAAATCTACTTGCTCCAAAACAAAACAATTCATTTTTATTATAGAGTGGGCAAGGAGTCGCACATTCTACCACAAGCGATTGCAGGTTGAGCTTGGTATGGTGGTAATATTAATGATTTATGATGGTAGAATCGGTAACTCGTTGCAAATTTTATGCAAAATAGGCTTGCCCTACTTTTGATGTATTAAAACTAATTCAAGGTTCATCTTTGTCTCCTTTCTTTAGACCAGGAATTTGAGACCTTTTGATCTCCACTACCTACCATCAACTAGATTGATTATGTTTGAGAGGAGATTCTAAACAATAATTGATCTGCAATTTTAGCATGCTAAGAAGAGTTTTGAGGCCTCAAATTGGTATGTATATTGTATAGAGATGAATTTGGGGGAACAATTCAATTTTCTTGAGCTTGACAAGTCTATGGAGGGGCACTTCAAAAAAGCCTAGGCACACTAAGAGTTTTTGAGGCCTTATTTCAAGGGCCACAACACAATTGTTCTAAATAGTGTCAACAAATCTATTAGGCACAAACTATCACTCACGCATATTGCGTCGCATCTTACATCCATTGTACTATTAGCGAGTTAGATAGGTGCCATACAACGTTTGATCTCACTTATATTCTACATGATCTAAAATAGACAATTAGACATAAAGACTAGTAGTTGTGAAAGAACCACCAAATG
This sequence comes from Rhytidiadelphus loreus, assembly GCA_947034895.1. Lineage (NCBI taxonomy): Eukaryota > Viridiplantae > Streptophyta > Bryopsida > Hypnales > Hylocomiaceae > Rhytidiadelphus > Rhytidiadelphus loreus. The sequence continues at coordinate 34,946,684 of OX344761.1, forward strand.
CCATATATATTAGTTAAGGCACAACTAGTGGGCCACCTACTATGTGCTATAGGACTACTTGACTTGGACTTGAAGTGGAGAACCATCTTTAGAAACTAAAAAAATACACCATGTTAGCACACAACTTTCTAGGCATCCAACACAATCTATCTCTTTCTTGTAATACAATAACAATGGAGATGTTCTTAATCTTTAACCTTTGAGAGAACCAACATCTATAGGTGAATGAAGAAATCAATGTTTTTCAAAAGCTATTTGTCAAAGTTGTATTCATGAAATGGATGAGGTATATGTAAATATCTTGAAGTGTTTTTTTTGTCTATTCTTCAATGATGTAACTCTTGGTGCTTCATGAATTTGTACAAGATTTTGAATCAATTCATATACAAATGGAAAAAAAATGGATATTTTGCAAGAATGAAGGTTTTATGTTTAGATTCTTCTCAAGGTATAATTTGTTTTTGCCTCAAAAGCCCCAAATCTACATTCCCTCCTTCTTTATAAGATCATTAAAGAATTGTAAGTTTCAAAACTATTTTTGGCCATTTGTTTTTGCTTGTATATCTCTTTTGTATTTTGATAATGTCATATTTGACTACAATGATTGTATGTAAGTATAACTATATAGCATTGTATAGTATCTTGGTGTAGCTTTGGCATTCAATTCCTAAATTTTAATTTTAAGTGCAAAAATAGAGTTTAGCAATAGTGCAACACTCATTAGAGAAAATTTGGGGTCTCCACATGGGTGTTTGACTATTGGCTAGGGTTGTCTATCCGGACAACTCAACAAACTCGACGTCGAAGACGTCTAGTAGAGGGTCCCGTCCGTCTAATAGAGTCAACTTTATCCTTTGACTTTTTCGGAATTTACCCCCCATTTACCTAGGCTTACTTGGCTGCCATGTGGCAGCCACATCACAAATTTAGGGCGACTTCGGGTGGGGACGACTACGGGTAGAGGGCGACCGCGGGTAGGGGAGACCGTGGGTAGGGGAGACCGCGGGGAGGGGCGACTGCGGGGAGGGGCGAGCGCGGGTAGGGGCAAATTCTGTACTATAATTCAAAACTGCCACTTTTGTTGCATTCATCCAAAAAAAATAGATTTTTTTTTAGAATCTAACCGTAAGATCTTGTACTTCACTTGTCTAAGATCACGTGGTAAAAATTTCATGAAGTTTGACCTTATAGATTGGAAGATATTAACAATCAAAGTTGGAAAGAAAAAATTCTGAACTGTGACCTGCAATTTCAGTTGACTTTGACTGTCATTTGTGGAAATTTTTTGCACTACATACTTTGAATTAAAAGACACATATGTTGAATAAAAAAGTTGAAAGTCTAGGAAAAAATATTCACTAATAAAAGCACTTGATTTGCATTCTTTAACCCCTAAAGGACCATTGTCCCTTTGGTTGACAAATTGGATTTTGGGCATGTACCTACAGTCTCATTTTTTGTCATAATTTTTTGAAACTTTTTTTAAAGATAGAAAAACTAATTATCTTTGTGGAAATATAATGTTTTCTCAAATGGTGCCTAGGAACAAAAGTTGTGCCCAAATCAATTCAAAACAAAGGCAACAAAAAAAAATTCAAAAATTTTAATTTTTTTTCCTCATATATTATATTTTTTTTCTCAACGGAAAGCTTTTATTCATTTCATTTGGATAAGTGGTGTGAAAGTTATAGACAATCTTGTTTTTCTAGCAATCTAAGAATCTTCTTCAAAAAATAACTTGCAAGATTCAAATCTGAAATTTATTCCACACATTTTTATACTAATTATGTATAAGATCCTGTAGTTAGACGATTAGACATGCAAAAGAAACAATTTCCAAATTTTTTACTCTTTGCAATAGAAATGGCAATTTTGAATGTTTTTTGGCAAGAAAAAGGCCTTGGTCCTTTAGGGGTTAAGAAATTTTTAAAATAGAAGTAGGTCCAAGATTGAACAAATAAATTAAATTGTTAAGAGCTCTAAGATGGAATTGAAACGCAATAATTCCAATGATGAGATTGTTCTAGTGAGCAAATTTGACCTTGTCAAATAAATTTTTAGAAAATTGTGAAAATTGCATTAAAAAATGAACCCTCTAAGTTTTGTTTTCAAGAAAATGCTAAGTTTGTCCAAAAAACAAGATTGTCCATAACTTTTGCATTACTAGTCCAATTACAATGAATCAAAGTTTCACATGTAGACAAAAATATAATATTTGAGGTGTCCACTGACCTCCATTTTTGGCTTTAGGGTGGCATAACTTTGTCTTCCAAACACTAATTGAAAAAATGTTATATTCCTACAAAGATGATATATTCTTCTATCTTCAAAAAAAGTTTCAAAAAATCACGATGAGAATTAAGACTAGGCATTATGTGAACCGAGATGAGAATTCCTTAAGAACTCTTGGTCTTCTATGGGTTAAAATTCAACTTCATTTTTGTAAAATTTCTCACACGATAGTTTAGAAGCAAATAAACTATAATTAATTGTTTGACAAAAATTACAAAATATTTGCACAAGAGAATTGAAATTTGAAATTCTATACAATAACTTTTGCACTTTGCATTTAGAATATTCAATTCATTTTTTTAAATGTCACATTGTATAAAAAGTCGTCAATATATGTACATTGCTCTTCAAAATTTAAATGCATGCAATGTGACCTACGTTTCTATTTATACAAATCTGGTAATATCATGTCCTATTACAAAAATATTAGTGTGGAAAACAAATTTAAGGGGCATCATCAACCATGGTTTATCAATGAGCAAGTTTGCCACCTATTCACATATTAATTGCTTTTATAGATTAGGCTCAATAAGGTCACCTAACTTCCTTACAAAGTATCTCACTATCAATGTATTTTCAAATACTTCATTGTCGTATTTTTCCATATCATTCATATTCATTAAGTGGCCAATTTTTCTAGTACAATACAAGATGGATTTCATCATATATTTATGATTTTCTTGCATGATCTCTATGGTCCTCTTTGAATGTTGCAGCCCATATATATACGTTAGAGCCACCCGCCAACAATTCTTCATGTTCTCCAACTTCTTTTTCTTAATAGGTTATCTGTAATGAATCTTAGAAGACTCAAAAATGATAGCAAGGCACTTAACAGTAATCCATATAATTAGCCAATATGTCCTTTTAGTGATAATCACTCATTCTTGAATGACATCAAACGTTTCAATTGAACAACCAAATTGATTATTTGCAATGCACAATTACAAGAAAGAACTTGCAAATCATAATAACAATTTCTGCATTAAAATTAGAGAAAAATAAAAAAACAAGGGAAATTAAAAAAGACCCCACCTAATAAAGACCCTAGGAATCAAGAAGAAATTCTATAAACATTCTCAATGGAGTTTCTAAAAATTAGGTCATATATGTATTAACAACTCCAATGTAATGAAAGAAAACAAGGGGAAATAAACAGTAAATGATTTTTACTAATTTAAAAAATATATATTTTGAGATTGATATGAAAAATCAAGACTCTAAGAAAAAAAATATTATGAAGAAACTTTCAAAATAAAAAAGAAGAAGAAGAAAGATGTTTAAAATCTCTTATTTATACAGGAAATTGTAAAAAAAGAACATCCTCAAAGCAATGGCTCCCACCTCCATCCATAGTTGCACAATACAAGAGGTCCCTTTCACCCGCGTTCTTTTTTAATTAAGAAGTCACCCAAGACCCGAAGTTGCCATAACAACCCCCCAAAAGGCCTAAATTTGCCAATTTGGGGGCAAAGGGAGGCCAATTCTTCCCACCTCCACCCGTGGGCGCCCCCTACCCAAGGTCGCCCTACCCGAGGTCGCCCTCACCCGCATTCTCCTTCCAAAGAGGTCGCCTAAGACCTGAAATCGCCCCTAAAACCTCCCCAAAGGCCCAAATTTGCCAATTTTGGGGCAAAGGGAGGCCAACACTTCCCACCTCCACCCGTAGTCGCCCCCTACCCGAGGTCGCCTCACCCGCGTTCTCCTCCCAAAGAGGTCGCCCAAGACCCGAAGTTGCCCCTAAAACCCCCCAAAAGGCCCAAATTTGCCAATTTTGGGGCTAAGGAAGGCCAATTCTTCCCACCTCCACCCGCGGTCGCCCCCTACCTGAGGTTGCCCTCACCCACTGTCACACTGTAAATGCGTACATAGTGTAAAAAATGCATGGTGATACATTATTTTCATAGATTTGGTTTTAATAATATAAAAATAAAGATGACATCATCCTTGGTAGCTTCAAGATGACGCCTTCTCACGATGACATGAGCCATCTATATAAGAATAGGTTACCATCTTAGAATGCCACCAAACCTGAAGTAGTTTTCTTTATTGTTTGTTATAGATTTCAGTATGTCGAATTGGAGGGTTTTTTCTGAGTCTCAGGATGAGGAGCCTCTACCAGAATCGGAGTTTGAGTTTTTGTTATCTCAACTACCGGCTCAACCTCTTCAGCTGCTAGGTCTTTCATTATCGCACGAGCATCCTCAAGATGAATCTGGGCCTTCTCGACCGCCAAAGCAACCCCGCGTGGAGCAGCGATGGCACGGAAACCTACAGCGTGGAGCTCGAGCACTAGTGATTTTGTTGCAGGTTGGATGTGTTGAACCTGGTACCCAATAAGTAACATTCATAGGGAGTTTTGAAGGTCCTAACGACGATCAATACTATTGTATGGTCAGGCCTATTAAAGGGAGTCGCGGTCACCAACGATGGTTAGAGGGGCCGGTCAATCCTTTGACAAAGGCGGATCGTGTTGAGTTTGTTGCTACTACCATCAAGTGAATTCTCAAGTTCTTGAAGATGGAGTGAAGTTTCTTTGAAGACTTTAGTTTTTTACCTTTGAGAAGACATTTATTTTATGTTAGTTGTTTGTGGATTCCATTTGGATGTTGAAAATAGAGAAAGAAAAGATAGAAAGGAATTAATGAAATAGTTTTCCTTCTAGGTGAACTTGAAGTGAATTTCCTTCAAAGTTAAAGATAAAGAAATAGTTGTGAGCCAAATAAAGGCTCAATTATTCATGTTGTAGTTTTGGGAGTGAGTTAGGGGCTGACCCTACTGGTTTGTGTGGTTAGAGTGAAGATAAGGTGGAGAAAAGGTGAACACTATTCATCTTTTCTCCCGTTGGGAGTTTAGGGAGAACCCGAATGTTTGGAGAGCCATTGTGTTGTGAGTTTGAAGTATTTTGAAATGAAAATTAGAGGTGTTGTGTATCATGGTGTGTAGTTTCCAAATTGATCTCACTTGCTTGATTTGGAGTTGTGAAGCAAAAGTTGTGCTAGTTTGAGTGGAGAGAGGTTTGTTACCTTTAAAATTAAGAGGCAGAGACTTCGGTCGACCATAAAAGACTGACAGGTTTTTGTTTTGCAATGAAATTTGGAGGGAGTGTAGAAAATTGTGTTAGCTTTTCATGAAGCTATCATTCGTTTTATTTGGAGTTTGTATGAGAAAGTTGTAAGTGTGGAAGCGAAGGAAGGTCTGCTGCCTTTTCCTTCTCAAGGCCGAAACTTTGGATGGCCATAAAAGTTGGATAGAGTTTTAGAATTGTATGAAATTTGGAGGAAAAGTAGATGATTGTTTTAGCTTTCCGAAAAGCTATCATTTAGTTCATTTGGAGTTGTAGATCAACAGAAACACTCATCCAAAGCTTAGCTTGGGAATTGGAGTTAGAATTGAAGGAGTTTTGAAGACTTGTGTGTTTGTGTGTGTGTGGCTTGTGGCTTTGTAAATTTCATTTTATTGTTGTGAGCAGTTTGGTTCACACCAATACTAGCCTCATTTGGTGTTGTGGATGCAACGAAGTGGGGTTAATTGCCTACATGGTCGAGACTTTTATGTTGTTCCCACTGGTGAGGCAAGTTTGTTGATCACCGTGGGTTTGAAATTTAGGATCCAATCCCTCAGACGGCTCAGCTCGAGGTCTGGCCGTCCCGTTTTACACGTCCGAAGCCCGTGGTTTCTTATCACCCTACCTTAACCCTTGGCCTATTTAGAAACAAAACATGATAGGACAACGACTAGCAGTTTCAAGATTTCAAGACTCGAAGATTTGAAGATTCGACAAGTTACGATTTATTTCATTCTCGAGCCATTTCTAGTCGCAGCCAAAATCCTCGTGATTTCCCGAGACAAACTCTCTCTACAAGACATTGCATTCTCCTCCCAAAGAATTCGCCCGAGACCCGAAGTCGCCCCTAAAACCCCCCCAAAGGCCCTAATTTGTCAATTTGGGGGCAAAAGAAGGCCAATTCTTCCCACCTCCACCCGTAGGCGCCCCCTACTCGAGGTCACCCTACCCAAGGTCGCCCTCACCCGCGTTTTCCTCCCAAAGAGGTCACCCAAGACCCGAAGTCGCCTTAGAAGCCTCTTAAAGGTCCAAATTTGCCAATTTGGGGGCAAAGGGAGGCCAATTCTTCCCACCTCCACCCGTGGTCGCCCTCTACCCGAGGTCGCCCTCACCCGCGTTTTCCTCTCACATAGGTCACCCAAGACCCGAAGTCACCCCTAAAACCCTCCCAAAGGCTCAAATTTGCCAATTTGGGGTCAAAGGAAGGCCAATTCTTCCCACCTCCACCCGTGGTCGCCCCCTACCCGAGGTCGCCCTCACCCGCGTTTTCCTCCCAAAGAGGTCGTGCAAGACCCGAAGTCTCCCCTGAAATCCCCCAAAGGCCCAAATTGGCCAATTTGGGGTCAAAGGAAGGCCAATTCTTCCCACCTCCACCTGTGGTCGCCCTCTACCCGAGGTCGCCCTCACCCGCGTTTTCCTCCCACATAGGTCGCCCAAGACCCGAAGTCACCCCTAAAACCCCCCCAAAGGCCCAAATTGGCCAATTTGGGGGCAAAGGAAGGCCAATTCTTACCACCTCCACCCGTGGTCGCCCCCTACCCGAGGTCGCCCTCACCCGCATTTTCCTCCCACATAGGTCGCCCTAGACCCGAAGTCACCCCTAAAACCCCCCCAAAGGCCCAAATTCGCCAATTTGGGGTCAAAGGAAGGCCAATTCTTTCCACCTCCACCCGTGGTCGCCCCCTACCCGAGGTCGCCCTCACCCGCGTTTTCCTCCCAAAGAGGTCGCCCAAGACCCGAAGTCACCCCTAAAACCCTCCCAAAGGCCCAAATTGGCCAATTTGGAGGGCAAAAGAACGCCAATTCTTCCCACCTCCACCCGTGGTCGCCCTCTACCCGAGGTCGCCCTCACCCGCATTTTCCTCCCAAAGAGGTCGTGCAAGACCCGAAGTCTCCCCTGAAATCCCCAAAAGGCCCAAATTGGCCAATTTGGGGGCAAAGGGAGGCCAATTCTCCCCACCTCTACCCGTAGTCGCCTCCTATCCGAGGTCGCCCTCACCCGCGTTCTCGTCCCAAAGAGGTCGCCCAAGACCCGAAGTCGCCTTAGAAGCCTCCCAAAGGCCCAAATTTGCCAATTTGGGGGCAAAGGGAGGCCAATTCTCCCCACCTCTACCCGTAGTCGCCTCCTATCCGAGGTCGCCCTCACCCGCGTTCTCGTCCCAAAGAGGTCGCCCAAGACCCGAAGTCGCCTTAGAAGCCTCCCAAAGGCCCAAATTTGCCAATTTGGGGGCAAAGGGAGGCCAATTCTCCCCACCTCTACCCGTGGTCACCCCCTACCCGAGGTCGCCCTCACCCGCGTTCTCTTCCCAAAGAAGTCGCCCAAGACCCGAAGTCGCCTTAGAAGCCTCCCAAAGGTCCAAATTTGCCAATTTGAGGGCAAAGGGAGGCCAATTCTTCCCACCTCCACCCGTGGTCGCCCTCTCCCCGAGGTCGTCCTCACCCGCGTTTTCCTCTCACATAGGTCGCCCAAGACCCAAAGTCACCCCTAAAACCCTCCCAAAGGCCCAAATTGGCCAATTTGGGGTCAAAGGAAGGCCAATTCTTCCCACCTCCACCTGTGGTCGCCCTCTATCCGAGGTCGCCCTCACCCGCGTTTTCCTCCCAAAGAGGTCACCCAAGACCCGAAGTCACCCCTAAAACCCCCCCAAAGGTCCAAATTGGCCAATTTGGGGGCAAAGGAAGGCTAATTCTTCCCACCTCCACCCGTGGTCGCCCCTTACCCGAGGTCGCCCTCACCCGCGTTCTCCTCCCACATAGGTCGCCCTAGACCCGAAGTCACCCTTAAAAGCCTCCCAAAAGCCCAAATTTGCGAATTTGGGGTCAAAGGAAGGCCAATTCTTCCCACCTCCACCTATGGTCGCCCCCTACCTGAGGTTACCCTCATCTGCGTTCTCTTTCCAAAGAGGTCGCCCAAGACCCGAAGTCGCCCCTGAAACCCCCAAAAGGCCCAAGTTTGCCAATGTGGAGGCAAAGAAAGGCCAATTCCTCCCATGTCCACCCGTGGGCGCCCCCTACCCAAGGTCGCCCTCACCCGCGTTCTCCTCCCAAATAGGTCGCCCAAGACCCGAAGTCACCGTTTAATCCCTCCCAAAGGCCCAAATTTGTCAATTTGGGGGCAAAGGAAGGCCAATTCTCCCCACCTCTACCCGTGGTCGCCCCCTACCCGAGGTCGCCCTCACCCGCGTTCTCTTCCCAAAGAGGTCGCCCAAGACCCGAAGTCGCCGCTGAAACCCTCAAAATGCCCAAATTTGCCAATTTGGCGGCAAAGGGAGGCCAATTCTTCCCACCTCCACCCATGGGCGCCTCCTGGCCAAGGTCGCCCTCACCCGCGTTTTCCTCCCAAAGAAGTCGCCCAAGACCCGAAGTCACTCCTAAAACCCTCCCAAAGGCCCAAATTGGCCAATTTGGGGGCAAAGGAAGGGCAATTCTTCCCACCTCCACCCGTGGTCGCCCCCTACCCGAGGTCGCCCTCACCCGCGTTCTCTTCCCAAAGAAGTTGCCCAAGACCCGAAGTCGCCCTAAAACTCCCCTAAAGGTCCAGATTTGTCAATTTTGGGGCAAAGGGAGGCCAACAGTTTCCACCTCCACTTGTGGTCGCCCCCTACCCGAGGTTGCCCTCACCCGCGTTCTCCTCCCCTCCCAAAGAGGTCGCCCAAGACCCGAAGTCGCCCCTAAAACCCTCCTAAAGGCCCAAATTTGCCAATTTGGGGGCAAAAGGAGTTTTTGAGTTTTGGGCGACCTCACTTGAAGAACGCGTTGGATTGCATTTTGTGGGTGTTGAAGGTAGAAATTGAAAGCTTCATTAGAGTCAATTACTTTTGTTTTAGCTTGCTAGGTGTATTAGTGGACCTTCTTTGTTAGGTGAGTTAAGTAAATGGACCTTGATGAGATCAGATTTTGTAGCTTAGACACCTAATCTCATTTATTAGAAATGAAAGCTCCTCTAAAAATCTAGTTGCTTTGGATTCTCTATAGTACAACTTGAATTTGACAATATTTTGTTTAATCTATTAATTCGCTCTAGTATATAAATTTTATGACAAAATGTCATCTTCCATTGAAGACTCAAGTTTTGCAAACATGAAATTTTTTTAAATATATATCATTGGTTCATTATCATTTATTCGATTGTGATTACATGATATGAAATAAAATTAAGTAAGAAAGATCATACATATCTATCCATTTTTTTTTTTGTATTTTGAAATTCATTTGATAAATTATACACTTGTAGATTGTAGAATGACTATTTGAGATTTGCTTAAATCCATAGGGAAAGTTTTTATTTAAATCTCTTTTCTCTAGTTTTAAGTTAGAGATGAAGATAATAAGTAATTCATAAGTACAAAGATGCTCGGTGAATCAAGAAAATTAAATGGGGAAGGTATTGCAAATATCTTCATGCATTATTTTGTATTTTGAAATACACTTGATAAATTATAGACACATAGGGTAAATCTTTGAGATTTGCATAAATTATATCAAAAGGAGAAGTTTTCATTTAAATCCCTTCCTCACTAATTTTTTAAGTTAGAGATGAAGGTGGTAAATAATTCATGAGTACAAAGATGCTTAGAGAATCAAGAAAAATACACTTGATAAATTATAGACACATAGGGTAAATCTTTGAGATTTGCATAAATTATATCAAAAGGGGAAGTTTTCATTTAAATCCCTTCCTCACTAATTTTTTAAGTTAGAGATGAAGGTTGTAAATAATTCATGAGTACAAAGATGCTTAGAGAATCAAGAAAAATACACTTGATAAATTATAGACCCATAGGATAAATCTTTGAGATTTGCATAAATTAAATGAAAAGGAGAAGTTTTCATTTAAATCCCTTCCCTACTATTTTTTTAAATTAGAGATGAAGGTGGTAATAATTCATGAGTACAAAGATGCCTGGAGAATCAAGAAAATTAAATGGGGAAGGTATTGTAAATATCTTCATGCATTATTTTGTATTATGAAATACACTTAATAAATTATAGGTCCCTTAGTAGGATAATTCGTTGAAATATGCATAAATTAAATAAAAAAGGAAATTTTTTCTTTAAATCCCTTCCATCTAATTTTTAAGTTAGAGATGATGGTGGTAAATAATTCATGAGTACAAGAATACTTGGAAAAAAGAAGAATTCAAATGGGGAAGTTTTTAATACAAATCTTCGTGCATTATTTTGTATTTTAAAATCCACCTCATGAATAATCACTAGAAGAGAAAGGAATGTTTTAGGTATGGTCTTAGCAATATAGTTCTATAATTTATGACCTTTTAGCAAATTATAGTAAATATTTATTAGAAATACATTTGTTTTCAATAAAAATTTACTAAAAATCTCCCTAAAGATCATAAGATTGTAGGACTATACTACTAGGTTGTACTTAAAACAACCTTTTCTCTTGTAGAGAATACATTGTTAGGATGTTAAGCTCTAAAGTCTCAATTGTCTTTGTAGCTTGGAAAATGGATTTTGGGCAACTTCATATAAGGTCAATTTTTTATGAAACTTTTGATACTTTTTCATGATATAGATAAACTTACTAGTTTTATAGGATTGTAATTTGTATTTTAATTGGTGCCAAAGAGCAAAAGTTATACCACAATAAGCCTAAATATAAATTATGTGAACAAAAAAAATTCACAAAAATTTGAATTAAAGATTAAAGTTTTTTTGTTCTCATAGATTGGAATTTTTTGTACTTCAAAAGCTTTGGTTCATTTTTTGGGGATTGATGGTGTGAAAGTTATAGAGCATCTTCTTTTGTGAGCAATCATAGTATCATATTAAAAAAAATTAGGCATAGGATTCTTTTAGGCCACTCAAGTTTCAAACTTTTTCAAAACAATTAAACAAATAAGTTCAAAAAATTAACTTTGATTCATAGAACAATCTCACCATTGGGATTAGTGTGTTTTAATTCCATTTTAAAGCTATTAATGATAAAGTTTTTTCTCTCTATAATGTACTTTCTTCTACTTAATAATTTTTTAAAGAATGAAACCACATTATTTTTAAATTTTAAATTTTTTATATTTTCAAATCAATTTTGAATGATGAAATTTTTTTAATTCAAGACTATAATGTAAACTTTCTTAAGTTAAGAAGATTCAAAGTAGTTTGCCAATATGTCACAAATGTGATTTCTTCACTTTGAACACATTTACCTTGCAATCTATGTGTGGTGAAAGTGTTTGAAATTTTTTCCACACATTGTCATACTATTCTACTTTAAGATCCTACAATTACATATTCAAAAATACCATTAATTTTTTTTTCTCTTTATACTAGAAATAGTAGTTTTGAGAGTTTTTTTGGACAATTGCAACAAAGAGGTCACCCCTAAGGACTAGAGGTTGCCCCTAAGGACCAGAGGTCGCCCCTAGACCCGCGGTCGCCCCTAGACCCGCGGTCGCCCTTAAAGGGACCAGAGGTCGCCCCTAAACCCGCAGTTGCCCCTCATGAAGCACGCCACGTCACAGCCACGTAGGACAATCCGTTTTACCTAGGGATAAAAAAATTTGAAATCCGAAATCCATACACGACAACAAAAACTGCCCATACTCGACAACTCGACAATTTGACATGCGACATGCAATGTCTATTAGACACAAAAACCTGAAATTATGTCAGACAAGACAACCCTATTTTTGGCAGCAATGCAAGTAAAAAGAAATAAAAAATAATAGATTTAAAAATATAAATAAATAGATTTAAATATTAATTTTCACATCTCTTGAGGTGACATGAAATAATAATTTTAAAATTAAATTTTTTTTTGTTCTTACTTTTGTTATATCTATGTTGCTACTAAAAGTCAAACAACCGTGTGAAGGTCCTAGACACCACTAAGAAACAATCCATAATACAATGTGGATTCTTTGCTTACACGATTTATTTACATGGCTTAGATCAAGATGAAAGCATCTCCCACTAAATTTGAGTAATCTTGCAAGTGACTGACTTGTACTATAAAAACCCATGTTTTAAGCGACGAGCCTTGATTTCTTAGAACAAATTTTTTTTTACATCTATGTTGACATCTAGTTGTATTTATGTCAACAATAACATTCAATGAACATTATGAAAAACATAAAAACAAATAAATGTCAACATAAATGTAAAAAAGAATCCGTTCCAAAAAATTTGAGTTTTAAGAACAAAAAAAAGTTTCTTCTAGTGTTGCTTGTAAGCTCCATCTCCTGAGTCTTTTAGCTCCTATCTAATTTAAGACCCATTTACACCTTGAGATCCGGCCAATTTTTCTTGAAGCCAATTGCACCAAATTTCAATCTCTTTTGGGTTAGAGCTTGGCTTCAACTACTCATTATAATAAGATTATAACGTAAGCCAATTCTCCCATATATAAAGGCCTTGGAGCCAAGAAGTTGGGCTGATTCAGTAAATTTAGTAAATTTCAACCCTTCTCTCTTTTTTCATTGCCATTTGTACAAGACGGATGAATGAAGACCAAAGGTCTTAGTGGCTCTTGTGTTCTTCATGGCCATGTGACATGTCATAATGGTTGTTGCAATTTTGCAAAAACTTGCTTTGCATCAATATTATGCTACCATAGCAATATTTTTTGTTGTGATGGTTGGAGAGGATGGTGCTTCCAAGAGGACACAAAGCATTTGGATGTATGATTGGAGTACTCTTTTTGCAGATAGACAATTATTTAGATGTTATTCAAGTAAGTTATTCAAGGAACATATAAGGTTACTTCCTAAAACTTTTGATTATTTGTGCGGTGTCTTATTTCCATCATTAAATCGTAAGGATACAAAATTCAGAGCATTCATTGTCACGCCCCTCATCTTGAGATGTGCTCGTGGCACTTTGGTGAATAGGGGACGTTAGGGGTGTCACCCCAAGCCTTGCAAGAAATGAGGTGTAAGGAATTGGGAGTCTCAAGCAATTAGAGCGTTGTAGCACTCTTCTTAGGATGAATTGGATAGCATGCTACACATGCTTGAAAAGTTTGTAAGAATACGTGTCCATAGGTCTAAAGAACACAAGGATCGAAGTTGAAAGTCAAAAGTTATGGCTGCTCAAAGTGGGCTATGTCCCAGCCGCATCTCGAAATGTGGGAGATGGGAGCCAAGGTTTGGAAGAATTCATTTGAGTCAAATAGGGCATGTAGCATATCTTTGGAAAGCTAAAAAGACAATCTTTTTAGAATGCTAAGACTTATAATGAGATAAACTATATACTAAAAGTTATAGGCATCCAAAGAGTGTAGAGTCCCGAAGAACTACTCTCCCAAGAGACTTGAACCTTTGGAGGGCTATAAATTCCTCAACACTTGTTGCATTTGAAGAAATGAGTGTTTATGGTGATTTAAAGAAAGAATAAATTACAATAATGGTCTTGAACTTTGGATTTGAAGTCTTGAGCTAAAAGTTATCCCAATGGAAAGATCGGAAGTCTTTTAGGGCCTAGTTTTGGGGAAACAACTTAGGAATGGGTAGTCTTCCAAGGTAGGGAGTGTCTTAGATGTTTCCAAAGATCCCTAGGATGGGAGGGTGTGGGCGCTTAATTACCCACCCTTGGTAATTAATCGGACACAACCAAGTTCTAGGGGTTAACTAAATTCTAACCTAACGGGTGACTAAGCGTAGGTCCATTGTGCCTTCCAAGCAATGGATCTTTTTTCCTAAGTTCCTAATTTCCGCAGGTGACAACGGAGTTGCCCCGATTGGCGAGGAAATAGTCCGGGCTAACCGTCCCCTAACGGTAACCTATACGGACTACTACCAAATCTATCCTAATCTATGGGAATCTAAGGCTAATTAACCCTTCCTAGTACTGAGGGAGGATGCCTAAGTTTTGTCCATGATTTCCTATGTTAATTGGATGTGCTTAATTTCTTGAGGTGGTTGGCTAACAGGACTCCTAAGCTTAATGTTTCTTCTCTATCTAACCTTAACCCGTGATTCAACTTAAATTCCAACTTAAAGTAGACTCGTAATTTAACTTTTCGGGTTTAGGCTAAACCTAAGTTCCACTTTGGTTTCCTAACCTAACCGGTCGTTTGCTACTCTAATTTATCTTCTAGTCTAATTAATCTTCCTCCTAATTTAATTTATCTTCTAATTTAATTTCCATTCTAATCTAATTTGTCTTTTAATCTAATTTAATTGACCTCCTAATTTAATTTATCCCCTAATTTAATTTCCATTCTAATCTAATTTGTCTTTTAATCTAATTTAATTGACCTCCTAATTTAATTTATCCCCTAATTTAATTTATCTTTTAATCTAATTTAATTGACCTCCTAATTTAATTTACCTTTTAATCTAGCTTATCCTTTTTCCCCGATTTAATTTATCCTTCCTCTAATCTACTTTATCTTCTAACTTATTTGATTTCTTTCCCTAATTTAATTTATCTCTTCTTTGATCTAACTTGGCTTCTAATCTAATTTGTTTTAACTTCTAACTTATTTAGTAATCTAATCCCTATCCTATCCTAATTGGGTGCTTTTATGGTCAACTTCTATGTATAAGGTGGGTTTAGATACTCCTCGTCCTATTGATAAACTTCTATGTCTGAACTTAAGGTCCTCTCCCTAATTCCTATTTGCTAATCGAAATTAATCACTACTCAACAGAATTTAGCGTAAATCAGAAGAAAAGCATACGGAATTGGTTCACTGACTCACCTGATCGTTGTCGGCATGTGCAACATATTCCTCCACTCCTCCGGCCACGTACTTGTGCTCCATTTTGGACACGTATATTTTTTTTATAAAAAAGAACAACAAGGGTCGGGTGCCCACAGCTTAGTGTTAGAAGGGAAAACAAGTATGGAGGTTCTAGGATCCCTTTCCTTCAGTTATCTTTATCTCCTTTTCTTTTGCCTAACCACTATTCCTACCAACGCTTTGATTTGGACTTACACCTTATGACGCTAACTCTTGGAAAAAATCACCCATCCTCTTACGTCGTCATTGTTGGTGTCATTCTAATCCTCCCTCTAATGGTTGTAAGGAGCTCTCAAGATTTCCTATCTAATCCTATGACGTGGCACTATTTATCGTCTCTCTCCTTCTCTCCCTATATCTCCCTTCCTCCTAAATTTTCCTTCATTGTGTATGGCGGCTCATTGGCGCCATGGTGAGAGTGGTTGAGAGGTTCGTGCAGGTTGGGCGTGCGAACGGCGACTTCTTTTTCTCCCTCCTCCCTGGTCTTGCCCCTAGGATTGATTGGTCCCCTTGTTTTTATACCCACTAACTGGACCCCCAGTTTTTAGTCCTGTTGTGGTAGAAATCCAAAAAAAAAGGAGATTGGGGCCCCGCAAGGCATCAACCCGTATGCACTGGTTTATCCAGTTGTAGTGAGGAATTTCTGGACTTATCCCCCCCTCCCTGGACTCCCCCGATCCCCTGCCAAAGCACCCCGGGACTCCCCGACTCCCCAGCCCAAGCACCCCTGGACTCCCCCGCCGGCTGGCTTGCCGGTACTGGCTGCCGGTCCCGCTGCCGGGCTTGCCCCGGTACTGGTACTGGTGGCTGGCTAGTCTTTTTTTTCCTTCTAAATCCCTCCTCTTGGGTTCCCGTATGGGAACCCACTCAACTAAAAACTAAACTGGATATTACTTCTTGCGGTCAAGGTAAAACAAAGGCTGGACTAAATGTGATGTTTTTGAGGTCAAAGCTTCGCCGTTGGGGGATGAACTGGAAGTTAACCAAGCTATCCTATGGGGGGGGTTCTTCCGCCTTTCTACCACCTAGGGGGTATCTTGGGAGCTAAACTTTAATTTTTCCCAAGAAAATCTTGGGAACTAAACTTTGGAACTTTAGACCTACCGGGGTCCAAAGCTTCGCCGTAGAATCGGTTTTAACACCAACTTTAGGACTTGCAATGGTTTGGGGTTCAAAGCTCCGCCGTCTAGGACTCGTTTTAACACACTCTTTAGGACTCAAGGGGTCACAAGGTCAAAGCTTCGCCGTCCCCCGAAGGATGGGGTCCAAACAACAAGGGAAAGGGTTACTAGGGTTAGATCTTTCTTCTAAGGCACATGTACACGCAAGATAGTAACGTTAAGAGACTTATGCACCAAAGGCCCCCCAAAGCGGCATCGCCAAGGTACGGTGGGGGGTTACTCTGGGGTTAATGCACGACACAAGATAAACTTCACCAAAGACTCTTCAAATGTGACCCAAAAATGTCCAAAAGAAGACACACAAAGTACATACGTACGAGAAGAAGGACTCCAAGGACCTTTAAAAGCTGCAAATAGAACAACAACGGGAGTCAAAAGTGCTCCAAAAACATCGTAGAGGTTTTTTGGCCTAAACGCCAAAAATTCCAAGATAACTTGGACCCACGGACCCAAAAAAAGTATTGGGGGTGTTTTGGGAGAGAGAAGGGCCCCCTTTTATAGGTTTCCAAGGGTCCCCCCCTCGACGAGTAACCTCATCCATCCGGATTTTCATCCAAATTTGAGATTTTCACCTAATTTTGGGTTTTACGCTGGTCCTAACCTCTAACTTTTGGAGTTTAGCTCGGAATTGCAAATGGATTGCGCCAATGGCTTCAGAACGCCATTTTTAGCCTAAAAAACCCCTACCCCCTATTTATATCACAAAAAACCCATCGGAAACTAGTGCCAACTAGAGCCAATTAAAGGGTAAAAACCTAACTTTTGGGGTTTACCTCTTTTGGCTTGGGTAACTAGCTAGGGTTTTGGGGGAGGCTCTAGGGAGTAAGAAAAGACTCCTTGATGTCTTCGTTCCGACTTCTTATGCTCCCGGGACGCCGGTCAACCCCGCAAAGATCCTATCGTAAATATTAATTGGGGGGATGTTGTCAGTTTCGGTTGCTTCCCGCTATTGGAACACCATGAAATTTGTCGGGGCCCGTTATTAATGTAAACGATGCTAGTCTAATTTTTAGTGAGATTTTACCGCGGCCTGGGTATTTTCCATGAATTTCCCAACGTGGCCTTTGGCGGTTGACTGCTCGGAAAAAGATCCTTTGGAGATCAAAAAAAACCGAGACTTTTTGGGGAACCTCTCATGGAGCCCCCCAAGCCACGTGCCAAGTCTTGGGCTATTCTAGCACACAGTTGGTGGCGAGGTGAAAACTGACTTCGGTTGAATCACCGGCAGTCAGGGAATCTTTCACATGTGAGGGAATCTTGGCGAATGGGTTTTGCCGTGGACATCCCGACATATTCCAGATCCGAGAACACTATCCGGCGGCTGTGGATTCCTCCATGCGGCCTGTCTGGGACAAGTAACACCTGCAAGCTAACAATTTGGATTCCTAATGTTTCGTCGGTGGAATGGGGAAACTAGAACCTATCTTTGGAGATTTACGTGGGGACCCCCCTAACTCTCCTAAGACTAATTTAGCCTATGATGGTCACATGCACTAGGTTTGGGCTATTTTGGGTAAGTTCCCAGTAGCCCTATTGTTTCCCACTAATTACAGGTTCTAACCTATATACAAGTGGGTTTTATGGGTAATCTATGGATAAAAGGCTATTTATGACCAAATGCTATACTGGTACGTGACATACCTATTTTGGTTCTACACTCTTTTTTGGGCTTTTTGTAGTACTTTATGCCTTAATTTGTAATAAACAAAAAAAAAGAAAACAATGAGTCCCAAGTGACGAATTTGGGACTCACAGAGGGGTTGCCAAATCTTGCAAAGAGTTCTGTTAGGAGGGGTGGATTCCCTCTTCCTTCCTAAATGGTACCATAGTGAGTTATAGTGGCCATGGGTGGTGAAGTTGGTAATAGGGCCTCACTACTATTTGTATATTACCATGGAGTGCTTGTGCACTCTTTAATACCAGTTGTATGTGTTCCGCTCCACACTGAGCCATGGTATAAGTCTCACTTGATGATGTCCCGATTGGCCAAAATGAGATATTTTTCCGATGGGGACTCTCATTTGATCGACGATTCCGGCATACAATGAGATTGGTATAATGTACCTATTGGCACATGAGAGCCCTCAGATATTGGGTAGTAAAAAAAATGAGTACTGATGAAGAATGAACAACCACGTCTAGATGATGCCGTTTAGCATGTAGTAGAAGCTAAATACAACAAGCTACAAGCTGAGATGAATCCTACTTGATGAGTTTGCTTAGTGAATCCTGATTGGTAAGTCCCGAGGTGAGTTATGAAGTAAGGTGAGTTGGGCCTAGTGGGAATTTGGATACCATTCAAGGGCGGTTAGCACCGGTAGGGAGTAGTGCCACCAACGAGTGTTTGGACATCAATGGAAGTTCCGCACCCTATTATCAAACAACATGCCCAATGTCTTGTGGAAGTTAAATGCTGGAAGTGAATAGTTGGGAGTCATGGAAGAATGGGGAACCTTGTGACTAGAGTTGAAGCCTAATGTTGCATATGCTTGGCAAGTTGGCATGTGCAATGTTAGAAAATTGCGACCCTTGGTGTCACTAGAAGTTAAGTACTACAAAAAGCCCTTGAAAGTGAGCTTAAGGTAGTAAGTATCATTAAGGGGTGTGACATCAATTCTTCTTAGAAATTGGATTATTCGCTCTTTGAATAGACTTAGTACAAGTAATTCATTATGTAATTGTGCTAAAACTTATGGAATTCACAAAGTAGTGCATCTATTATTGTGAGGGATCTTTGTGCAACAATTGAAAAGCATTTAAATCCATCAATGATTGAAAAAAATATGCAACTACTTTGAGAAAATTGCAGCTGAGCTTGAAGAGCTTAGGGGATTACCTTATGAAATTGGAGTTGTTGATGGAAGTCATTTACCTATCATTAATCTTGCTATAGGTTCTACTTTTATATTATTGTAAAAAAGGATTTTATTCAATTATATTTCAAGGTGTAGTGGATAATATATATAGGTTTTGGAATTACGATTTTGGATGGGCCAGGCGTTGTCATGATTGAATTTTGTTTCAAAATTCATATATTGGAAAGAGAATGATAATAAGCAAGCTATTACCTTACAAACTCATGTGTGATCTTGTTTATCCAATGAGACCATGGTTCTATTCTCCTTTCAAAGGTGAAAAGATGGATTACCTAAAACAAAATTGCATCAAATTTCTCTCAATATGGTCAATTTCGTTAAAATGGTGGTATTCCGCATGCCATTTTAACGGAATATCTTCTACAAATGGAGAATAAGTGTGCCATGATAGGGTCATACATGTGCCAACTTTATGCCTAGCACATTCAAATCACTTCTAGTTCACGCATTTCTACTCCCCTTAGACAATCTTTCCATTGTTTTCATTCTTTCAATGGTTTCATTTTGTGCCATTTTAATGGAATACCGCCATTTTAACGAAATTGACCATCAATCCTCAACAAGAGTGGCTCTAGAGTCTAGAGAGAGAATTTGGCCATTAGATGTGATTTGGGGCAAAGAGAGGCCATTCCAGGCTTGTTTTGCCTTACCTATTACCTACAATGAAAGAACGTTTCACTGTCAAAATTTAAATTTTAAAAATTTAGTTTTCAAATGAAAAAAAAAGTTTAAAATTTATTTATTTATTTTCCCAATCTAACATGGCAGAGCTTTTGCCACAATAGACTACTACAATGGTGTTGCAGCGGCAACGTGTCCTTATTCTTCATATATAGCTTAGGAACTCAGAGCCCTCTAAGACCTCCAAATCCCATCTAATGATATTCAAAGGGAGGTGGAGGATCATGTTGAAGAGAATTGATATGCCTCTCTGACATGCATTAAATCTAGTTACAATTTGCATTTGCCTTCACAACTTGCATATAATACACCAAGACAAGTTTGATGATGAATGGGCAAAAAAAGTAGAGAGAATTATGTATACGGAAAGTACAAATCAATTAGGACAATTAGCAAAATGTAGATATTTTTATGGCAGCTATTCAAGCTACAAAAGAAATGAGAAGATACCTTAGATTAGACCACGAGGTTGAAGTAGAAAGTGTGAAAATTGAAGACATTAAAAAGCACAATGGTAAATGACATAGAAGGTCTAGGAAAAGATGAAGATTCAAGTGTGAAGGCTATTGAACCAAGAAAAGATAAGAAAGCTAAGATAAAGAACATGCTTGTACAAACTACAAAAGCATATAGATTACCAGCTTAGTCTTTTTGGAGAGTACATTTGAAAATAGAGGGAAAATTCTCTTCCCTTGTGACTATAATGCATCTAATTCTTTAGAAGATTTATTGAATCTAAAGTTTATCTATAAGCCTATTCATTTTTTGTTATACCTTCTCTAGTAAAGTATTGATTTTCTCAAAACTCTTTATTATGACTAAACTATTTTTGGCCATTTGTATGAAAACTTTGTAGTATTGCTCTTAAAAATTCTTCTTGTCTATTTTGGTTGTTGCAATTGGAGTTGAATTTTGATCCTTTTCAATGTCTGTGGTGCTATCTTCAACACTAATAGAATCATTAGTGGATGCTATCACATGTTTCATTATGGCCCACCAATTTGATGCTACCATTGATTGAAAGAGTCATAAAACTTACATGTGTGGCAATTTTACCTTTAAATTCCATTTGCCAAGTTGTCTTCTTTGTATAGCTTATACAAACTATTGAATTTCTTTATGCAAGCATCAACTGTTTGATTTAGTCTATGAATCATCGCAATCAAACGGACAAGCAACTTCAACTAGATATCCACACCTACACATTACACATAGAGGTTGAAAACATAGTAGAAAAGGTGATTCAAGCTTGATTAGGCCTCTAAACAATGAATAAGCTATAAATTCCAGCAATAGTTCTTGTATAAGAACATCATCTTGGTTGAAATGGACATCAAGGGGGAAAGAAGGTAAACTTGGATCTCTCCTATTGTAATTAAAAGAAATCTCTCTTCATGCCCATGAGGTGGAGGGATCAAACCCTAGCTCCAACACAAATTGCTCTTTCAATGGCCGCATAGAAGGTTGTTGTGGGGAAAGGGGGGCCTCAAGACAAGACGGCAAAGCCTTCAAAAGGCCAAATCTGAAATCCAATTTTTTTAATATTTTTTTTCAAAAATTCACATATGTAGAAATCATACCTTATTTCTTTGTATTCTTCAAAAATTTAGGTTCCGTCTTGCTATGCAATGAAATCATAGTCTCCACGTTTTGATCCTTCCAATTGTTTGAGCCAAAACTTTATTTTCTTCCATTTATTTCTTTATGTTCTTCTTGTGAGGCTTCTTTACAGTTGTGCCTCCTTTCCTTTTTGGTGTTTATGGAACTACAATCTATACTTCATCTTCCTTGATTTCTTCAATGGCCTTTTCTCTTTAATTGAGTTGCAAGCATATCCATAATCAACAATGGTGATGGAAGAATAGGAGTTCTAACAATGCTTGAAAAAAATTGGGAACCTCTACACTATCTACATATTCTTGTAAAGAAGTTTGAAAGGACAGAATAGCATGAGCTTCAATACTTTGATACCTTTGCATCATCTCATATTCTTCACTAGAATTCCATCCACTCATCGCTATGGTTCTCTCCATCTTATCCCAACAAACAACAACAACAATTTGGCAAGTCCAAAATTTTTTAGTGAGACACATTCTCTAAGAAGAAAATAGAGAGACAAAGAGAAGAAGTAAGACCAAAAGAGTTGTTTAGATTTCTACCAAATCCAACAGATCAGATTTCTTCAAAAAAATTATATTTTATTAATTTTTTAAAAATTTTAAATTTGACATTGACCCCCTAGGCTAAGAATTGACCCTCCATTTTTTATGCACCCAATTTAGTGAACTCAGGCAAACTTGGGCCGTACTAGGTCATGTCTTTTTTGATTAAAAATTTTAGTCCACCAAATTGGCCCGACCTCTAGGTGCAAAGGGGTAAAGGGGCTCAAGCTGATTTTAGCCTTTTGGCCAATTACAAGTGAAGATTTTAGGCCTCTTACTTACAAGAGACACCACAAATTGACCTTGTCTCTAGGTGTAAAACGGCCTTTATACAACTAGAAGTGACTTCCGCTTGGTACACTAAAATACTAAGATTCTATTGCTATAAGTCAACTTCTCATAAGCTTTTGCTATGCTAAGTACCAAGGACTTCTGAAGAGACTCACACAATCATCTACTATTTATTCATTTGACTTTATTCATGTTGAATGTATTGTACATATTTCACTTTCATGTTGAAAGTTGTTTGCAACAACAAGATGTATTTCA
Source organism: Rhytidiadelphus loreus (assembly GCA_947034895.1). Lineage (NCBI taxonomy): Eukaryota > Viridiplantae > Streptophyta > Bryopsida > Hypnales > Hylocomiaceae > Rhytidiadelphus > Rhytidiadelphus loreus. Next base: position 34,969,201 of record OX344761.1, read on the forward strand.
CAATTTAGGCACCAAAATCAGGCCAATTTAATGTTCAATAGACGATAAGTACTACGATGCAAAGGCAAAGTTAGAAAAGGCTGGATAATTGGTGGAGGTGTCAAGTTCTTATGTGCATTAGAAACTGAGTTGTAAAACATGGAATAATTTGGCCTCATGACACTACAAGAAAAGTTGTCCAAAATGACAGAAACTGGTTTGAATCAACAAGTCCTAATTGACAAAAAATTGACAGATTTTTGTCAATTTCGACAAATTTTTGTCAGATTGGTCAAGTTTTTGTCCAAATTGACAAAAATCAGTCAATTTTTTGTCAATTAGGACTTGTTGATTTGGACCAGTTTCTATCATTCTGGACAGCTTTTCTTGTAGTGCATGATCATCAATTTTGGAAGATCCTGGATTGATCTTAGACCACATCCTTCTCTAGACCTCACCAAGGACAACGTATCAGATTCTCCCAGGGTGTTGACCAAGATCCTGTACTGTTTTGCAGCAAAACGTGCATAAGCTGTTGGTACCACTACAAATATAGAATAAAAGACCTTGTGTTAGAGAACAAAAATCATCTTGGAAACCCACATATGCTAGAGACACTAGTAGAAAATTAGGCCCAATCTGTTGTTTTGGTCGCGTTGCATGATCATCAACAAATTTTTGTTGATCAACAAAAATTTGTTGATGATCAATGCGACCAAAATAACATATTGGGTTTGATTTTCTGCTAGTGAGAATTTGTTTTTGGCAAACATATCCATCAAAATTGATTTAGAATAGCGGCCAAACCTAACAAAATACAATGAGTGAATATCAAGGACAATGAAAGAATTCGACAATAATAAAGGATGTTTTTTGGACCATAAGCTCGATGTCTCTTGATCTCTAAACAATGTATTTTTCATCTGTCCAAAATTCAAATCAATCAAACAATATAAATCCCATAATATATTTATCTAATATGTTCTAAAAACAATATTTCAAGTATGTCAAAAATGAGAAGTATATCTATTGTAGTTCAAAAAGTGCCCTTCAAAACATTTTCACTCCAAAGACTATTTCATTGACTTAAAAGTAATTTGAAAGTAACTATGTTGAAGGTTTTGCATTTTAAAAGTCTGTTGCAACAAAATTTATACTCAATTTATCAATGTTTGCAATGTTTATTGATTTTGGAAGGAGTTTTAAATGGTTATTTGTTAATATTGATGATAATCATCTATTGTGAGTCTATTTGAATTGATAGAATTCAAAACTTAAAATTTGCAACTTTTGTTCACATATAATTTGCACATTATTTTTCCAATATGTTGTCTATACCAATACATTTTCACAAAAATTTAAATTACGAAATGAGTCATGGCATCAATTGATGGGTTGAAACTTCAAGTTGGACACACTTACATGTAACAAAAATTGTTGGAGTAGTACTCTAAATATGGTTATGAGTGAACTTGTTACTGCCATTCACTAGCACATGGTAGTGAGTAGGACAAGATGTTCCCTGCACACAAGCCAAACCAACATCCACATTCAACCTCTATAGCTCCACCAATATTATGGAATAGAAAAATGAAACAATACAAGCATCAAACAATGCATACTACACTCTTTCTAACGAACACTATTAAAAAATCCGTTTTTTTTTTTACAAATTTTTTGGACATCCACTTGTTTTCATGTTAACAGTGATGTCAAACATAACATCAAGCGTCACTGTTAACACAAAAACAAGTGGATGTCCAAAAAAATCCGTCAAGAAAAACATGGATTTCTTATAGTGGAAAAAAACCCAATAAGGGAATGAAAGAGTACAATGAGGCTTGCTTGGCTAACAAGGAAGAAGTCATAATTGTGGGGATGGTAGATGTCTTTGTCCACAACGGTGCTTGCATGTTAGAAGAGCATTCAATTTAAGTTAATCAAATAAGTTAACTTTGTTTGGTTAAATTAACCTTTGATTCTCTGAGAACTTGTAACTTTATAACACTCACGGAAGTCTTTCACCCGAGCTTTCATCACAAAAAGAATAGAACATGACCAATATCTTGGATAACGTAATTGTAACATTCTCAAAGCATCAAGGCCTTCAAGAAAGATTCTTGAATTGTGTTGCTTTTGACCAACAATTAAGGTGATTCCTAGATTATAGTCACGATCAATATCCTTGCATGCCTGTGATGATGAAAGATAAGTCAAATTAAGACACCAAGGAGTATTCTATGAACCATGACTAAATATTCAATTAGGTTATTGAATATAATATTGATTTTCTGGAAAAAATTTCCCTAGCAAATCGTTCACTATTCAATCAAGTTAAAATCCAAGAATTCAAAATGAAAAGGAAGACAAGGCACAAAATTAATGTACACTTATGAATGCAGTCACCTCTTTTTCTAAGCATTCAACAAACTAGCTTTCGCTCAATCCATCGATGAATGTACATTCAACAAGTTCAAAGTCAAATTTTCTTTCACAACAAGATTCAAAGTTTTAGTTGAATTGTTATACAAGACATTTGTTGTAATGTTTAACAAGCAACAACATTTCAAAGATTTGGAGATTGTACAGGATGCATCTCCTAGGCAAACAACATCCACTTATATTACAACTAGTTGTGTATATTCTCATTTGTAGACAATTATTTGATAAGGTTGAAGCTTGCAGTTGTTGTTACATGTTGTGTAGTATTCAAGGAGCAAACTTCTGGAAAAAATATAAAAGTCATAGCATATTAAGTATTCACACATGTTGCAAGAAAACTAAACACCTTGAGCCTGCAGAAACACTTGACCATCTTGTGAAGATCTTCAATCATCTCCATCTTTGTTGGTTGCATCCCTACTCTTGTTGCATATTGAAAGACATTAGGCCAATTTTTTGTTGCAACCACTTCCGCAATAGAAGGAATATCCTCTCTAGGTGAGCCATGGAAGACATCCATTCCAAAGATGATGGTAGATGGCCAAAGACAATCGGTCATCCTGCGTGATAAAAAGAAATTGAGCCCACCCATCTATGCGCGCACACACACACACACACACACACACATATATGGGGGGGGATTGATACATATACATTATTGGCGTAACTATGTGATAGAAAAGAAAAAATGAGTATCATTGATGCTTGTTTAAGTACACTTCTTATCTTTAGATTGATCTTTAAAGCTAAGTTTCTCAAGAATTGCCAATTGAGCTAGCCATGGCGAGGCCTCATACATTGAGTAACAACCCCAACATGAAGCTCACACGTTTGCTTGAATGCCTCTACCACAACAAATCAACAATTCGATAACTACGGTTAGATGCCACAAAATTCAAAATGATTGACAAAAGTTGGTCTACTCGATGATGATGAAATTGATCCAAGACATTCCAGTAGGAGAAGAAAATATATTCACCATAGACACCATTGGAATCGTCTATAGGCATCATAGCCAGGATGAATATAAGCTTACCACTCAAAATTTGGAAAGCATCAACTGTACACGTTTTTTAGGTGAGTAGCTTTGATCATGTGGTTTCTCTTTCTTTACCATTGTTGGCTCTTTCATTCTTTAAAATTAAGAGTACAAGTTGGTGCATTCATAAGAGTGCAATTCCAATAAGGAAGGACTTCATAGTACAACAAAACAAGCTTCTCGTTGAAAGGGAGGGCTTTTGGGCATTGCTAGTCTTTGCCTTCTGTAACATTCCATCAACTGAATTCCGATGTGCTACCCTTCATAAGTGCATTCATCAAGTATAGCCACAACCCACGGATCAATGTCAACTCCCTTAAACACCTCATGTATACATTGACCATTACAATGACTAACTGTAGCATAGGGTTTGAGAAGGAGAAAACTTAATATAACGACAAAAACTTGATAAATTCACTATACCTTGTTGCTAAAGTTCCAACTACCTTTTGATGGTATCTTAGTCCTTCCATTTCTAAACTCAAGCTGTCTACACAAATAAAAAACATTATGAATACACATTTAGATTCTAGTACACATTTCTCAACAATTTGACTAGGACTATGCAAAAGATAAAAATAGAGGAGTAAAACAATTTAGGATACTTGAGGAGGAAGTAGTATTCTTCCTAAAATAACAGCTAGCTTGTTATAAAAAAAAGACCAAATTCTCTCATTACTTTGTCTGAATTGTAATTGTTGATTGTCATTGCCTGCCTCTCAAATGTTCAATTGGTATTAGCTAATTTTCTAAGAGAATATGGGTGCACAAATAATCTTTGAAATGCTTGGAGTAGACTCACCTTTTCACATAATTGTTGTTGTTCTGCTTGCAAGCACCAATCAATTGGTCTTCTACTTAGCGGTCAAGGCAGGGTTGTTCGCTGCGACAGCGCGACACCGCGACAGACAGACGTCGCGCGACGTCTAGTAGAGCTCGCGCGACGTCACGAAAAGTCAAATTTACCTTTGACTTTATATAAAATTACCCCCCTCCAACTGGATGCCATGTGGCATCTACATGGCAAACTCAAGGGGCGCATACGGGTACTAGGCGACTGCATGTAGGGGCGACTGGAGGTAGGGGCGAGTGGAGGTAGGGGCGACCTCTTGTAGGAGTGATTTGTAGTGCAATTCAAAACTGCCACTTTTGCTGCAGTCATCCAAGAAAATAGAAAAAATATTTTTTGGAGAATCTAACCGTAAGATCTTGTACTTAAGTTGTCTAAGATCATGTGGTAAAAATTTCATAAAGTTTGGCCATATAGATTGGAAGATATTAGCATTCAAAGTTGGAAAAAAAAAATTGAACTTTGGCTTGCAATTTCAGATGACTTTGACCACCATTTGTGGAAAAAAATTGCACTATAAACTCTAAATTTTAAAAAATTATGTTGAAAAATTGAATTGAAAGTTTAAGCAAAAAATTTCAATAGAAACACACTTGATTTTCATTCTTTAAGAAATTGTTGAATAGAAGTTGGTCTATGATTGAATGAAAAACTAAATTGTTAATAGCTCTAAGTTGGAATTGAAACACAATAAGCACAATGGTGAGATTGTTCTAGTAGACAAACTTAACTATATTAAACAATTTTCAAAAAAATTGTATAAATTGCATTCAAAAATATATCATATAAGATGTCTTTTCAAAAAGTTGTTTAGATTGTCTAAAAGACAAGATTGTCCATAATTTTTTCATTGCTAGTCCAAATGGAATGAATCAAAGCTTCACATGTAGACAAAAATATAATATTTGAGGGAAAAAAATTTAATATTAATTGACTTATTGTAATTTTTTTGTTGCTTGCTGACCTCTATTTTTAGCTTAGGGTGGCATAAATTTTGCTTTTGGACACCAATTGAAGAAAAATTTATATTCTTACAAAGATGATGTACTCTTCTATCCTCCAAAAAAGTTCAAAAAATGAAAATGAAAATTGAGACTATATGCACCTACTTGAACTCTTTAAAGTCCTTCAAAAGGACTCAAGTTGGTCCTTTAGGGGTTAAAACTCAACTTTATTTTTGTACACTTTTACACACATTAGTTTAGAAGCAAATAAATTAAAATATATTGTTTGGAAAAAATTACAAAATATTTGCACAAAAGAATTCAAATTCAAGATTCAATACATAGACCTTGGCACCTAGTGTTTTGAATATTTAATATTTTTTTTAAATGGCACATCATACAAAAAGTGGTTAATATATTTACTTTCCTTTTCAAAATTTAGAAGCATGAAATGTGACCTATGTTTTTATTTGTACTAACATAATAACAACATACCCTATTACAAAACATCAATGCGATAAACAACTTCAGGGGCTTTATCAACCATGAGTAGCTTTACCACCTATCTACATATTAGTTGCTTCTTTGAATCAGGTTCAATGACTATACCCAACTTCCTCACAAAGTACCTCATTACTAATGTGTTTTCAAATATTCCATTGTCATATTTGAATAGTTGCGTGGATTAGTGTCTCTATAGTAGCACCTGCGGCCTTACTATAGATAACTAAAATCAAAAGAGTCCTTTTATTAATGACCACATCGTCAAATATTTGTTTCTACTAAGAATCTCTCATTAAAAAGCGTATAATCTCTGTCCTCACTTGTTGATGACCAACTTTGAATTCGAAGCACATGTCATTATGTCACCATATGCTTAGTGATGTCAATTTTAGTCACCCCTAAAACCCCCAAATGGCCCAAATTTGTCAATTTTGGACAAAAACAAGGCCATTCTTTTCACCTCCACCCGCACTCGCCCCTTACCCAAGGCCGCCCTTAAGCACTTGCCCTGACCCGTGTTCTCCTCCATGAGAGGTCGCCCAAGACCCGAAGTCGCCCCTAGAAACCCCGAAATGGCCCAAATTTGTCAATTTTTGGACAAAAGCAGGGCCATTCTCTCCACCTCCACCCGCGGTCGCCCCTTACCCGAGGTCGCCCTTAAGCACTGGCCTGACCCGCATTCTCCTCCATGAGAGGTCGCCCAAGACCCGAAGTCGCCATTAGAAACCCCCAAATGGCCCAAATTTGCCAATTTTTGGGCAAAAGGAAGGCCATTCTTTCCACCTCCACCCGCGGTCGCCCCTTACCCGAAGTCGCCCTTAGGCACTGGCCTGACCCGTGTTCTCCTCCATGAGAGGTTGCACAAGACCCGAAGTCGCCCCTAGAAACCCCCAAATGGCCCAAATTTGTCAATTTTTGGACAAAAGTAGGGCCATTCTCTCCACCTCCACCCGCACTCGCCCCTTACCCGAGGTCGCCCTTAAGCACTCGCCCTGACCCGCATTCTCCTCCATGAGAGGTCGCCCAAGACCCGAAGTCGCCCCTAGAAACCCCGAAATGGCCCAAATTTGTCAATTTTTGGACAAAAGTAGGGCCATTCTCTCCACCTCCACCCGTGGTCGCCCCTTACCCGAGGTCGCCCTTAAGCACTCGCCCTGACCCGCGTTCTCCTCCATGAGAGGTCGCCCAAGACCCGAAGTCGCCCCTAGAAACCCCGAAATGGCCCAAATTTGTCAATTTTTGGACAAAAGGAGGGTCATTCTCTCCACCTCCACCCGCGGTCGCCCCTTACCCGAAGTCGCCCTTAAGCACTGGCCTGACCCGCGTTCTCCTCCATGAGAGGTCGCGCAAGACCCGAAGTCGCCCCTAGAAACCCCGAAATGGCCCAAATTTGTCAATTTTTGGACAAAAGGAAGGCCATTCTTTCCACCTCCAGCCGTGGTCGCCCTTACCCGAGGTCGCCCTTAAGCACTCGCCCTGACCCGCGTTCTCCTCCATGAGAGGTCGCGCAAGACCCGAAGTCGCCCCTAGAAACCCCGAAATGGCCCAAATTTGTCAATTTTTGGACAAAAGTAGGGCCATTCTCTCCACCTCCACCCGTGGTCGCCCCTTACCCGAGGTCGCCCTTAAGCACTCGCCTGACCCGCGTTCTCCTCCATGAGAGGTCGCGCAAGACCCGAAGTCGCCCCTAGAAAGCCCCAAATGGCCCAAATTTGTCAATTTTTGGACAAAAGTAGGGCCATTCTCTCCACCTCCACCCGTGGTCGCCCCTTACCCGAGGTCGCCCTTAAGCACTCGCCCTGACCCGCGTTCTCCTCCATGAGAGGTCGCCCAAGACCCGAAGTCGCCCCTAGAAACCCTGAAATGGCCCAAATTTGTCAATTTTTGGACAAAAGGAGGGTCATTCTCTCCACCTCCACCCGCGGTCGCCCCTTACCCGAAGTCGCCCTTAAGCACTCGCCCTGACCCACGTTCTCCTCCATGAGAGGTTGCCCAAGACTCAAAGTTACTTGAAAAACTCATTGGATTGCAAGTTTTGGGTGATGAAAGTAGAAATTGACAACTTCATTATAGTCAATTACCTTTGTTTTAGTTTGCTAGGTACATTAGTGGACGTACTTTGTTAGGTGAGCTAAGTAAATGGACCTTGATGAAATCAGATTTCATAGCTTTGACACCTAATCTCATTTATTAGAAAAGAAAGCTCTTCTAAAAATCTAGTTGCTTTGGATTCTCTATAGTACTACTTGTATTTGATAATATCTTGTTTGATCTATTAATTAGCTCTAGTATATAAATTTTATGGCAAGATGTCATCTTCTATTGAACACTCAAGTTTTGCAAATATGCAATTTTGTTAAATATATATCAATGGTTCATTTTCATTTATTCGGTTGGGATTATATGATATGAAATAAATCAAATAAGAAAGATCATACATATCTCTCCATCTATTTTTTTGTATTTTAGAAATCATTTGATAAATTATATACTTATAGAATGACTATTTGAGATTTGTTTAAATCCGTAGGGGACATTTTCATTTAAATCTCTTCCCCATTAATTTAGAAGTGAATATGGTAAATAATTCATAAGTACAAAGATGTTTGGAGAATCAAGAAAATTAAATGGAGAAGGTATTGCAAATATTTTCATGCATTATTTTGTATTTTGAAATACACTTCATAAATTATAGACCCCTTTAGTAGGATAATTCGTTGAAATTTGCATAAATTAAATCAAAAGGGGAAGTTTTCATTTAAATTCCTTCCCCACTAATTTTTTAAATTAAAGATGAAGGTGGTAAATAATTCATGAGTACAAAGAAGCTTGGAGAATCAAGAAAATTAAATGGGAAAGGTATTGCAAATATCTTCATGCATTATTTTGTATCTTGAAAAACAATTTATAAATAATACACCCATAGGATAAGTCTTTGAGATTTGCATTAATCAAAAGGGGAAGTTTTAATTCAAATCTCTTCTTTCTAATTTTTAAGTTAGAGATAAATGTGGTAAATAATTCATAAGTAGTTGAGTACAAAGAAGCTTGGAGAATCGAGAAAATTAAATGGGGAAGGTATTGCAAATATCTTCATGCATTATTTTGTATTTTGAAAAACAATTTATAAATAATACACCCATAGGATAAGTCTTTGAGATTTGCATTAATCAAAAGGGGAAGTTTTAATTCAAATCTCTTCCTTCTAATTTTTAAGTTAGAGATAAAGGTGGTAAATCATTTATAAGTAGTTGAGTACAAGGATGCTTGGAGAATTGAGAAAATTAAATGGGGAAGGTATTGCAAATATCTCCATTCATTATTTTGTATTTTGAAATACATTTGATAAATAATACTCCCATAGGATGATTATTTGAGATTGCATATATTAAATCAAATGGAATAATTCTTATTTAAATCTCTTTCTTCTAATTTTTAAGCTTGAAATTAAAGTGGTAAATAATACATGAGTATGATGAATTGATGATACTTGGAAGATAGTGAAATTCAAAATGGAAAGCTCTTTCTAAAATCTACATTTTATTATTTTGTATTTTAAAATCTACTTCATAAATAATACCCTAGTAGGATGACTTTTAGAGATTTGCGTAATTCAAGAGGAGAAGCTCTAATTTAAATCTCTTTCCTCTATTTTTAAATTTTAGATGAAGGTGGTAAATTATACATAAGTATGATGATGCATAGAGAATAGAGAAAATCAAATAGGAATGTTTTTATACAAATCTTCAGAGGGTGTTCAAATTTAAAATCCACTTGTTAAATAATACACTGATAGGATGTTAATCTCTAAATTCTCATTGTCTTCACAAGGGGCAAATGGATTTTGGCCAAGTTCCTATATGGTCAAATTTTTATGAAAAGATAGGAAAAAAAAATTAGCTTTCTAGGAATGTAATTTTAATTTTAATTGGTGCCTAGGAGCAAGAGTTATACAACAATTAGCTTTGATCTAAATTAAATCATTTGGATGAGCAAAAACAAATCTTGAAAAATTTGAATTAAAAATTAACTTTTTTTCTCATATATTTTATTTTATTTTCATATGGAAAGCTTTTATTCATTTCATTTGGATTTATGATATGAAGAGGTTGCCAAGAAGTTGTAGAGCATCTTGTTTTGCAAGCAATTATAATATTGATTTGTAAAATATAGGTATAGGATTTGTTTTTGAGTTCAATTTTCAGAAAAATTTAAAACAAATAGGTCCACCAAATCAACATTGATTGTTAGAACAATCTCACTATTGGAATTCGTGAGTTTTAATTCCATCTTAGAGCTATTAATGATTTAGTTTTTCCCTCTATGATACCTTCTTCTACTAAATAAATTTTTAAATAATGAAAATTACATTATATTTTAAACTTTTATTTTTTCTATATTTTCAACTCAATTTTGAATGATGAAAAAAAACTAAATTCAAGATCTACAATTCAAACTATTTAAGTTAAGAAGATTTGAAGTCTTAAACTAGTTTGCCATTGTGCCAAAAAAACACAATTTCTTCACTTTGAATGCATTTATCTTGCAATCTATGTGGTCAAAATGTCTGAAATTTTTTCCATGCATTCTCAAACTATTCTATTGCAAGATCCTATGGTAACATATGGAAAAAAAATACCATTCTAAATTTTTTTTCTCTTTGCAATTTGCACAAAAATGGCAGTTTTGAGTGTTTTTTGACAATTGCAACAAGGAGGTCGCCCCCCTGGACCAGCAGTCGCCCCCTTGGACCAGAGGTCGCCCCCCTGGACCAGCAGTCGCCCCCTTGGACCAGAGGTCGCCCCCTTGGACCAGCAGTCGCCCCCTTGGACCAGAGGTCGCCCTAATTTTAGAACCCGTACTCGCCCCATTTGTACTTGCACGCGCCCCCATCCGCGGTCGCCCAAGGCTGAAGTACATGCGCCCCTACTCGCAGTCGCCCAAGTTGGCTTTCCACGTCATTTTGTAAACCTTGCCACGTAGGCAAAATCTATTTACCGTGGGGTAAATTTTTTTACCCCTCCGCGACGCGATGTCAAGTAAACTCGACACTTGGTGACACGCGACACGCGACGTCAGACGTCATACACGACGCCTAAACCCAAAAATATGTCAGACAAGACAACCCTGGGTCAAGGGCTTTAGGTATCACTGTCCAGCAATAATCTTGTCCAACTAAGGTCAAAAATAGAAAACAACATTAGGTGAGAAAGTAAAATGGAATCACAAGACTATGAGAGAGAGTACCGAAAAAAATCGTGGTGACTAGCAAGAAAAACATCAAAAGTTGGAGAAGAGAAGCATTAGAGATTACTTCTAAAGGGAAGTAAATGGGCTTCTTCTTGTTTCCAACATCTAATGCTTAAAGGTCTGGATACTTCAATTTGTATGCGTATGTCTCTTTAAAGTAGTCACATACTAACACCTCCAGTTCTCAAACATTACCCTCATTACCTTAAATCTTCTTATTAAATATGTTATCACCATCAAAAAATTAGTCAAAAGTAACAGTCTGGGCAATAAGAATCAAGTTGAGTCATCTTTTGAAATAAAACCAACAAAGAATTTCTCACCAACTATTTTCTTACCTTAGTTCTCGGATGGCCTTGTCACTGAACCCCACAATTTTATATATTTGTGATACTTGATCACGTCTGGTCTCAATCCGGATCCCTTTCAAAACACCTTTTGCTTTATGCCAAGCTCTATTTTGCAATTGCCTCAGGTCTTGTACACAGAACTTTTCTTTGAGAAGCTCTTCTATATGTTGCAACTAAAGAAACATTAGAAAGATTTGAAAGGACTAAGAAATTGAGAGCCATCCCCGATTGACTTGGCTTTACTTTGGTGTAATAACCTCTCCAGCCGTGAACTCCTTTGCCCAGGTTACAAATTAGGCCTAAGTGAGTGTGAGCCCCAAATTCGTCACTTGGGACTTATAGTTTTCTTTTTTTTAGATTGTTGTGGTTTAAGGCATAATATTATACAAAAAGCCCCCAAAAGAGTGTAGAACCAAAATAGGTATGTCACGTGCCAGTATAGCCTTTGGTCATAAATAGCCTTTGGTCATAAATAGCCTTTTACCCTTGAAATCCCTCCCAAACCCACTTGTACATAGGTTAGAATCATGAAGTAGTGGGAAACAACAGACTTGCAGGGAACTTACTTGAAATAGCCTAAACTCTAGTGCATGTGACTAGGCTTGGCTAAATTGGTCCCGGGAGAGATAGGGAGGTTCTTACGTAAATCTCCAAAGAAAGGTTCTAGTTTCTCCATTACATCGACAAAATATTTGGAACCCCAATTGTTAGTATGTAGGTGTCACTTTTTCAAGACAAGCCAACCAGAGGAATCTATAGCTACTGAATGGTGCTCTAGGATCGAAAGCATGTCAAGGAGTCAACAACAAAATCAATTCGCCAAGATTGCCTTACATGTGGAAGATTCTCTAATTACCGGTAATTCAAGAGAAGTTGGTTTTATCTTCCTATCCGCCGTGTGCAAGACTAACTCCAAACTTGGAACATGCCTTGGAGAATTCTATGAGAGGTTCCTCCAAAAGTCTTGTTTTTTTCTGATCTCTAGAGGATCTTTTTTCGAGCGGTCAACCGCTAAAAGCCACAAAGGGAAATGCATGTAAATTACTCAGGCTGCGGTAAAATCTCACTAAAAATTAAATTAGCTTCTTTCATGTTAATAACGCGCCTCGACAAGTTTCAAAGTATTCCGATAGTGGGAGGCAACCGAATCCTCAACATTCCCACAATTATTAATTACGGTAGGATTTTTGTGGAGTTGACCAAAGTCCCAGGAACAAACGAAGTTGGAACAAAGACATCAAAGGGTCTTTTCTTACTCCCTAGGGTCCCTCCTGACAACTCTAGCTAGTCGCCCTAGTTAGAAAAGGTAACCTCCAAACACTAGCAGAAAACTATGTCGCAGTCAACAAAACCAATCTGATGTGGTTTTGTTGACTGCGACATAGTTTTCTTCTAGTGAAAGGTTATATTTTTACCTTTTTACTGATTCTAGTTAGTGTTGGTTGTTGATGAGTTTTTCGTGATAGGAACAGGGGCAGACAATGTTTTAGACTAAAAATGGCCTTCAGAATCCAATGGCACAATCCATTTGCAATTTGGAGTTGAACTCCAAAAGTTAGAGTGTAAGACCAGCGTAAAAATTCTAATGTAGTGAAAATCCTAAAAGATAAGGATGAAAATCTCTCATGATAGAGAAACCTAGGTTAGAAAGGGAGGGGAAGGGCGCCCCAGAAGAGTATAAAAGGGGACCCTTCTCCCTCTCCAAACACCCCCTTTTCTTGTACTAGGGACCGTTGGTCTTACTTTGTATGGAGATTTTGGCCCTTTTGGCCAAAACCTTTGAGCAAGTGTTTTAGGCTTTTTTTTGAGCCATTATTGGTGTTTTTCAAGGAGTGTAGAGGACTTTGAGGGTCCCTCTATACCTTGTTGTTACTTTGGATTCAAGTATTTGCGCTTTCTTACTACGGATGTTGTGTTTGAGCTAGTCCTTGAGCTTGCTGTTGAATTTCAACCTTGTACTAACCCTAGAGCCTACCCTCCACCATACCTTGGCAATGCCGCTTTGGAGGGCTTCTAGTTCCATAGTTTCTTTGCCACCAACGTACTAACCCCATGCTACTAACTACGAGTCACTTTTCGTCCTCATCACTAACTCAAGTCCCATGCTTTGTGTCAAGTCGGGTCCGTTGTGTTCTCATTAGAAAAAGAGTGGGGTTGTCTCCTTGTGGGTAACAAAACTCTATTTTTCCCAGTCAATCAAGTCCTAGATTGTTCGTTAAACCCCTTAGACGGCGGAGCTTTGAATACCAAGGGCCATAGGTAAATCGTAGATTTGGAGTTAAAACCAATCAAACAACTTGTCCTAGTAGTACGAAGGAGGTTTGTTCCAAAGTTTAGTCTCCAAAATGCGTTGGAGATAGGTAAAAATTTAGTGTCCAAAAATTAGGCAACATTGAGAGCAATGGTCAAAAGAATGCCTTGACCCCGTATCCCAATCCTCCTTAGGAAGATTCGGTGGCATCCTACTTTCTACAATCCATTTTTACTATTGTTCTTTCCTTCTTGGTGTTTTTTTTGCCCGACTACCTAACTAGCTAGGGTGCTAGCAGCTCACCTTAGCCAGCTAAGGCTTTGACTCAGCCAGCCGGAAGCTTAAACGCCCAGCCAGCCAAGCTTTGAACCTAGCCAACCGAAGGCTTCACCTCTAGCCAGCCAAGCTTTGAACCTAGCGGCAACACTATATTCAATATTTTGGGAGGATCGGACCCTCTCAAAATGAAGTAATCCATTTAGATTGTAACAATTGAGTATTAATTCTAACCAATATCCATTCATAAACACAAAATCTATTGATTGCAAAGTGTAGTTTCCATTAAAATGAGAGTTTTGATAGTTAGACATATGTACAATTGATTTTGTTCTCTCTAATATCAGTCTTTCAATTCATATAAGTAAAGATTAGGTCCTATGTTGAACACCAAGTCATGAGCTCCGTGGTTGGTTGTAAGGGATTATGGATCTCATCCACGCGGTCCGGGTTCGATTCCTGTTGAATTCGTATGAGCGCATGAACAAAAATACATGACTTGGTGCTGCTAAGTGAGCTTTGCAGGCAGGAAAGTTCTGACGACCAACCACCCCCCTACCCAAAATGTGACAAGTACTCAATACATTAAACAAAATAAAAAGTGGACATATCCACTACCCATTTTTTCCAAAACACGATAAACTTTTGTACTAAAATTCAAAATGAAACAATTAAAAATAAAAATTAAACAATGGAAAAAAAATAGGTGAATGTCATAAACATACTAATGTATGTTTAGTATATTGTCTTGTAAACACAAAACACACACTTGGACAAAATTATGAAATAGAAAACACTAACTTTGAATCAATCAACTAAAACCTATACCATGCTATCTAATATTAATATATTTTCATATCTAAATTCCATCCATATATTGTAACATCTATGCATACACAACTTCGCATATTAAATGTAAGATGCAAGACTTTGGTTGATGACCTCAATTTGAGCTGTAGGGATCTTGATCATACACTGCACTGTATCTTTCCTGATTTGAGACTTCCATGCTGTCATCAAAGCATTCGTCTCTTCCCAAAGTGGTGGTTCATCTTCATCAACTTTCCAACGCAAACCTCTTTCGTTGTTCCATCCAGTGTAGTTGTCTTGAACATTCTGATTTCGTGATGTTGGACGAAAGTATTGAATGAGCACACAATTTGGTTTTTCAGGGTTACAATTTGGATTAGACAATGCCCTTGCAATCCAAACTGGTCGAGTATCACCATCCGCCGGACGAATTGCTACGAAGTAACCTTCGTAAAGATCTCGACCCACTCTAAAAGATGGTTGCGGATGACCCCGTAAAGGCCCTACGTAGGCTTCATCCTCCCCAAACTCTTCACGAACCTCTCCATCTTCAGCCAACTGATCCGCTGGAATTGCTTGAATACGAGTAGTAGGCCAAAAACCATCTTTCAAAATTGTGGAAGCAACTACTGGTTCTTGCATCGCTAACTTCACGTCACGCCAGTAGTGAACCAAATGCTCGTAACGTCTTCGATATTCCCCACTCACATCTGTATCACACAAGTTCTCCCAATATTTCACAAATCCAGATATTCCTTTCTGAATATCCTCTATGCCTCTCATTGCCCTTTGTGGAACAGGCGAAGGGATTCCACGAGGCCATAGACTTCGCCCATCATTGTCTTCTTTCCACAATTTAATGCCTCTACCTTCTTCTCCGAGCCATTCCACATCAGTGCATAACAATTTATACTTCATGACAGGACACCCCGTTGAATCAAGGTAAAACTTGACTTGTTGTGGCTTTGTGTGCCCAACAAGACTATCATCACCGTCTACAAATGATCCTGCAATGAACTCCTTAAAGTCAAGCACCTCTTCTATAAGGTGAGGGATAGTTGGAATGGATTCAACATCCATGAATGACTTCATGAGAGTAGGAATTGTTGGGAAGTTCTCTTTTTTCAATAGCATGCTCCATCTTCCGAACAATGCATCAATGTCGTCATGTGTATGACCCACGATCATGAAGTTCACATACACTTCACGAAAGACCTTATTTGCTACAAGTAAAGACCAGAAACAGAAAACATATCTATTCTTGTTGTCGCCAGTGGCATTGTCCATTTGCACATTGAGAATGGGTGGCAATGGCGTTGTTGGAACTAAGGTGTCTGGTATTGGGGGCAAGGAGGCTTCACACATCTCTGCGCCCTTAAGGACTGCATCGAACAAAGGAGTAGACCTCGAATTTCCAAACAACTGTCGAGAAGAAGACTTCGGTGGTTGTTCAAGGTCGCGTAATAACTTTGCCATCGAACCAATGGTGTAGTTTGAATCGTGGGGGAAGAGGTCCAACCCGTAATGTGCATATCGCACATCGGCATGCCCATGTGCAATCATGCCTGTGACAGACATGGGCAGTTTCATTAGGCCATCAAGCTCCTTACTTTTGTGTGAAAACACAGGAGAAGCAGTTTTTGCATGATCCATCTTGTCATGCATGATAGTCAAGCATTCATGTGGATAATTATGTGACCGGTAACGATTCGCATAGTACAACTCCCTATGCGCTCGAGCAATAGCCAAATGTTTGTCAAGTAACATTTGTCACTTCAAAGCCATTTGAGATCCACCTATAGCACTCTTAATGAGTTCACGAAACTTGTCACATTTTGCACATCGAGCAAAATTATCTCCAGGCTTTTTTACGTCGTACTCTGGAAACCTTGAAGATCTAATCTTACTCAAGTTTGAAATTGAGACCTCTTTCAATCCAAAAGCAGCATTGGATTCGTTGATTTTTGCCATTTGACCCTTCCACTGAAATATAGAAGGAAGAATCATGGAGACAACCTTCTCTCCCGACTTTAATGTCCGTGTACGATGTGGCATGTGATCCGCTTCTTTCTCTAGGATGCACTTCAATGTAGCCGTAGCTTGTTCAGTGTGCTTCCTAGGCTTTAGTAATCCGGTATTTCCATGAACCATTGCTTCTCGTCCATCCTTCATATACGCTTGATAGCGGTAGAATGTGGACTCCGGGACTCCGGCTATATGCATCCATGCTCGCATGCACACATCTATCTCATCAATTGTCACCATCCTTCTCCCACTTGAATCACGATGCATTTGTCTATGCACATCAGTCTTCATGAACGCTTTGTGCTTGAATGTTGAATTTTGATACATACATTCGCGAAAGGCTCGAATTTTCTCCCTAGGAAAAGGCTGTACACAATTCCTGCTACAACAAATCTTGTTGGACACCGCATTGATGGAGTTCTGAGTGAGGAGGTTCTTCGCTCTAATGCAAGTGTCGCGTGGTGGATTTCGGCTAGTACTTATATAGGGCCGAGCAGCAGTTCTAGAGGGTGGGTTCAAGAGACTCGTCTGGTAGCAACTGAACTTGTCCCGGATCTCATGGTCATGTAGACTTGCACCATGGCAATGAACTAATTTAATAGGCCATGCTATCAATGAGTACACCTGCTCCTCGGGAATATCTGCTTCACAATGAGATTTCGAAATATGCACCGCCACATGAGTATCTCCTAGAGGACCATTGGCACCAAGCACAAGGTCCGATTTCACACTGTGGCAGGTACCTTCTCCTACAAGCACACCTCCTTTGTTGTAAAGAGTAACACACTTCGTATTCCAGAGTCGACGAGGAATCCCTTCACATTCAGGAACATCAACATCCATTCTCTCAGGAGCCTGAGATTCATCGTCCGAGAAGTCCATATCACTAACTTCAACAAGTGTAGACATCATTTATCTGCTCATCACAATTGAGAAATGGAGGATTAGTAAAAGCCAGCAAAGGAGACAAACCATAATGAATAGGAAGACGCTGAATGCAATTCAGCTCGATTCGAGCTGAATTGCAACTTTGCCACAGAGATGGAAACTACATACGAGCAGTAATAGAACAGGATCACTATTGACGCACCACAACGAAGTAACCGAAGTCCTATGAATTGACAGTATCCACCTCACACAATGAATACCGATTTCCCATTCAAAGATAACAATGGACTCGTTAAGGAATTTTGTAGAACATATATTAAGTCATTGTAATACTAATTATTCACTTATACAAGACTCAATGAAACCCGCAAATCTCAGTGTACATTTAGTGGCTACAACAGAATGCATTTTAGCTTGACTCGAGCTAAAATGCTGACAACAGAAATTATAAAATCTTTCTATCATGAAAAACACATCCCAAATATACATGTCAAAGTCATATTCAATTTACAACGAAAGATCGTCTTTTCATTTTCAGAATTCATATTGACATCCTTAAGCATCAACTTCGATAAACAGTATGAAAGAATAGAATTTGATTACCACTACAGTAGCCGGTACTCATTTCCACGAAGGTATAGGGTGAAACTCATATTCCCATAATCAATTCAGCTCGACTCGAGCTGAAATGCAGTTTACTATTATCTTTCAAATCTACCGTAAATAGAACTCCCACAATAGTTTGCATTTTAGCTCGATACGAGCTAAATTGTAATCTGTAGTATGAGTCATTCATATAATCTACATATTATGATTTCTTGTATCCTTTCACAATGGTTCTATTAAAAACATACTGGTTCAATTCATTTAATTCATGAATTAATTAGAGCATGTCGATTTAGCTCGACTCGCGTTGAATTGCAGAAGGGGAAATCATTTTCCGCGAAATCCGGGATATATCAGCGGTTCTAATATTTTTTATTTTCTAAATATAGAAATGACGAGAATAGCGGAGACGCATACGGATACACTCCTCAGCAGTGCATTGAGGTTCCATCAACAACGATACGAAATGCAAATCTAATGCAAGCTCACGTATGTAGAGGCATGATATCAGAAAATGTGTACAAGTGAGGCGAGTAAAGACCTACACAGTATCACAATCAAAGAAAACATGACGAGGTATTCTATCAACTCTGCAATGGAAATCGTAAAGAAAGTTCAAATCTGCGTCGAGGTAGTGATGTCCCACCAAAAACGTTGTGCGATCGATCCTCTAGTTTAAGATGGAGATGGTCAATCACACTCTACCCGAGACGTTCAACAAACTCCGTAAGGTCTTCACAACATTTAACAACACACTCAGCCTCCTAACACGAAAGAAACAAATGCACACGAAAGGCAGAATAATGGAGGAGAAAGGTGGAAAGACTTGCTCACAGGGGTCTTGGCCGCGTTCATCAAACTCACTGGCGGGAAGAGAATACCGCGAACTTATTTTTTAAAATTTTGAAGATATAACTTTTCGATTCAAATATCCCCTGAATCGCGCCATACTTTCGAGCTGTGCGCCGAGAAAAATAGCATGGATTGGAATGTTCAGTACAATGAACTTCCCCACAAAATATAATGGTTCCCCAAAGTTTCGGGATCCCTTCATAATTACTTGTTGACTTTTGCAACTACCGTATCTCTATGCCTTTCGTAAGCTGTCACCACTGCCCTTCGAAAATGCACCTCCTAATCTACTTTTTCAACAGAAATTCTGGAAAGTCAGCCTTGGATCCAAGATACTGAAATATTTAGAGGTCAATGCTTTTTTTAAACAAAGTTCATGTGCTCATGAAGTGGTGGAATTTATTCTTCTATTTACACATGAACTGCAAATTCCACCACATATTATTGAAAATGGAAATTGAATATTCCACAAATTGGACTACCTCGGAGTGGAATTTGGAGACTGTGAGTTTTAATTAGGCTTTCCGTGGTTCAGAATCTGAAATTTTTAGGGTTTAGGGTTTAGGGTTTAGGGTTTAGGGTTTAGGGCTTATGGCATACGACTTACGGCTTAAAGAACAGCTTAAAGGAAGGTGCAAATGAAAATTCCATTAACTCAAACATGGAAACAATTATTTCATATTATACTAGAAAATAAATATCCCGTAGTATTGTTTAAATCATAAAAGTTCTGATACAATAATGACAACATATAGAAATAAATGCTAGTGGTATCGTACACAACATAATGATTTAATACAAATTAGTACACTACATTTATGCTATTTTGTTTTGTCCTTCATACTTGCATTTAAAAAGAAATATGTTTGATTCTGTTTCAAAAATGTAATACTTGAGTTCAACTCAAATATTAAGGACGCCTGAAAACACTATGTATGTAGTACAATTATTCAAAGGTCAATCAAAAATTAAAAACACCAATTAAAACTTTATATGCTCTAGGAAAATGTCCAAGAAAATATAAAGTCATCAAGTTCACGTCCACAAAAATGTAGAAACATGTGGTGCAATTTGCACTTGTTATTAAATTCTATAATCCAAAAATATATGCTATTGGTGGTCTCTTTGTATGACCTTGTATGTGAAATGAAATATTGGGGCAAGTTAATGGTGTCCTGTACTTTATGGTCCACAACAATACAAAGTCATGAAATTCACGTCCACAAAAATGTAGAAACATGTGGTGCAAGTTGCACTTATTATTAAATTCTAGAATTCAAAAAAATATGCTACTGAGTGGTGGTCTCTTTGAATGACCTTGTACGTGAAATGAAATATTGGGGCAAGTTAATGGTGTCCTGTACTTTATGGTCCACAACAATACAAAGTCATGAAATTCACAACCAAACAAATGTAAAAACATGTGGTGCAAGTTGCACTTATTATTAAATTCTAGAATTCAAAAAAATATGCTATTGGTGGTCTCTTTGTATGACCTTGTACGTGAAATGAAATATTGGGGCAAGTTAATGGTGTCCTATACTTTATGGTCCACAACAATACAAAGTCATGAAATTCACGTCCAAACAAATGTAGAAACATGTGGTGCAAGTTGCACTTATTATTAAATTCTAGAATTCAAAAAAATATGCTACTGAGTGGTGGTCTCTTTGAATGACCTTGTACGTGAAATGAAATATTGGGGTAAGTTAATGGTGTCCTGTACTTTATGGTCCACAACAATACAAAGTCATGAAATTCACAACCAAACAAATGTAGAAACATGTGGTACAAATTGCATTTATTATTAAATTCTAGAATTCAAAAAAATATGCTACTGGTGGTTTCCTTGAATGACCTTGTACGTGAAATGAAATATTGGGGCAAGTTAATGGTGTCCTGTACTTTATGGTCCACAACAATACAAAGTCATGAAATTCACGTCCAAACAAATGTAGAAACACGTGGTGCAAGTTGAAATTATTCTTATGAAATAGATATTTCATGAGAAATAATTTTGTCATGCATGTAAAATGCAAGTTCATGAGTGCTTCATTCCTAATAGTTGAGCAAATAGTGCAAACTAAGCCTAAAGAAAATCGTAGCACCTCTATTTAAGTACTTTTATTTTCCTACAAATACTTGACATGCAAAACTAACATGGAAGGATGACATCTAGAGAGTACTAGATACTAGTACCTCTAGAGTGGGTATTAAAGTTTAAGACATCCATAATTTTGTGTGATGAATTCTAAATCATGCCTTCTATTATTGCATGAATAATTAGCTTATTAACAAGGAATTGCAAAATTTAGGAATGATAGTGAAGGTTTTGTATCAATTTTTTTTTGTGATATTAAAATACAGGGACAAATATTTATAATTTTGCACTAATGCAAAGATCAGTCATTTATAGGTTTTGGGTGTGAGGGATTTATTATTGACCTAAATTTTCTATACGATAGTACTAAGCAATTTGTCGAATGAATCAACAAACAGTTTCACGTACTAGGGATACAAGTAAAACTTGGAGATCTATATGAAGATATCTAATTGAACTAGGATTGTGGAAAGATGGATAAGGAGGATTGGGCTATGAGATACATTTTTCTCGACTTCAGTAAAAATTTTATGTGTTTTTAGAAAGAACCTAAATTCAGAATGTGGGATCTGGTTATGGACTGTCTACTTTAAAAGATCTTTTCTTGGTACAAGAAGGACGGGTTGTCCATCAATATTTTCAATGTGCGGGTAATTTTCGTCTCGTTTTGACATGTATGGTTTGTCCACTGAAGTCCTTCCATGTCCAAATATTTGATATCCTTCGTGTTTCGTATGTGTTACCCTCTGTGCCCAATTTATTTGTACCACGAATGATTGTTGTGCCCGGGTATGACCCGCCTTCCGTGCCCGGGTATGGCCCTCCTACTTTTTGCCCGGGTATGATCCGCCCTGAGTCCCGGGTATAAACCGCCTTGAGTCCCGGGTATAAACCGCCTTGAGTCCCGGGTATAAACCACCTTCCGTTCCAGGGTATGATCCGCACTTCACGCCCGGGTATGATCCGCCCTCCGTGTCCGGGTACGTTTTCAGTGTCGCCGGGAACGTTGCCTCCGGTTTGCCAGCTAGGGTTTGGCGCTTCTGGGATTCCGCCTGCTATTTCATGCCGTCCGCCTATTGTGTCGTGCTCTCCGCCTGTTGCTTCGGGTTTCTCTCCGCCTGGTCTGTCGTTTCTCTTATCTGTTGTTTCGGGTTTAGGGTCCGCCTTCTCTTGGTCTTTTCCGTGCATTCTCTCCATCGTACGTCGTTGCTGCTGCGAGTTTCATTGTGTCGCTGGTGTGCGTCGTTGCTGCGTCTGCAAGTTCGGGGGAGGAGTTCGTGCCTTGCGAGTTTGGGGGAGGAGTTCGCACCTGCGAGTTTGGGGGAGGAGTTCGCGCCTGCGAGTTTGGGGGAGGAGTTTGCGCCTGCGAGTTCGTGGGAGGAGTTTGCGCCTGCTGCTGCTCATCAATTTCGATGTCGGTGGAGGAGTTCGCGCCTGCTGCTGCGTCTGCGAGGAGACTTCGAGGAGGGCTGCGCTGTGCGTTTTCGGTGGGGGCGAAGCCGCGGGTGGTGATAAGTTTCTTGCGCATCCTTCTTTGTATTCTTGTTTGTATTCTTGCATGTGTATGGGATTCGATTTTGGTTTAGGGTTTAGAAATTGTTTTTTTTTTTTTTTTTTTTTGCAATTGTTGTTTCTTGTTTTGAAATTGAGGTATTGTTTTCGTTTTCTTCAATTGTGGGATTGGGTTTGGTTTAGTGAGTTTGACTTTCTTTTTAGAAATTGAGACACTGCCATCAGTTTGTGCAAGTCTGGGGTTCGGTTTGGGTTTGGGTTTCTGATTTTTGCTTCTTCCATAGAAATTGTTGAATTCTTTTTGTTCTGTGACTCTCTGGTGCTTTTGCATTGTTTTCTTTGTTTATCATTGTGAAGTTTGTGCAAGTCTGGGATTCGGTTTGGATTTGGGTTACTTATTATGGCTTTTTCTTTAGAATTGGCATTCTTTTTGTTCTATGAATCTCTGTTGTTTGGCTTTGTTCATCATTGTGAATCTTTGGTGCGCATCTGTCCTGTTTCATTGTTTTATTTGCT
This sequence comes from Rhytidiadelphus loreus, assembly GCA_947034895.1. Taxonomy (NCBI): domain Eukaryota; kingdom Viridiplantae; phylum Streptophyta; class Bryopsida; order Hypnales; family Hylocomiaceae; genus Rhytidiadelphus; species Rhytidiadelphus loreus. The sequence goes on from OX344761.1 coordinate 34,992,396, forward strand.
TTTCATTGTTTGGCTTTTCATTCATGATGAACCAATGAACTTCTTCTCCATTACAGGTTTTCGCTGCAAATTTGGAACTTGACAAAAGAACTGTCACTCACACTAGTTGAATTCAAAGTCTGTCCAGTTTTTAGGTAAGAAACACATTGTGTATTTGCCCTCTGCATTCCATGTAGGACTGCAGTAAACCATTATACTTGGTTTTGCTACATGGCTTAGGGTTAAGGAATCACGTTTGCAACAGGGTTGTCACCGTCACGTCCTGTCCGTCCGTCAGGATGTCCGGACGGACGTCAGGATTCAACCCTGGCGTCCGTCAGGATTAAAAAAAAAAAAAAAAAAAAATTTTTTTTTTTTTTTTTTTTTTCGCTGGACGGTCCGTCCGTCGACCTGGACGGGTGGTTTGTCCACCTTGACGGGTAGTCCGTTCACTGGGACGGTCGGGCCGTCACCTGGACGGTCAAATTGTCGACCTGAATGGTGGACGGACTGGCCGTCCAAGTCGACGGACAGGCCGTCCAAAAAAAAAAAAAAAAAATTTTTTTTTTTTTTTTGACGACCTGGCTGTTCAGTGGTTTGCTCCAGGGTGCCAAACTGGCTGTTAAAAAAAAAAAAATTTTTTTTTTTTTTTTTTTTTTTGGGCTGACGGCAATACCGACGCGTCATGACATCCGGACTTGAAAAGCCCACGTCACGTCCGGATAGACAACCCTGGTTTGCAAGCATCAGAATTAGGGTTTAGGATACAGGGCTTAAGGATTAGGGTTCACGGTTGCAAAAATGAGAATTACAACCTGGCTACATGGCTTACGGTTTAGGGTTAACGTTTGCAAACATCAGAATTAGGATGTAGGATACATGTCATAGGGTTTAGGGTTCATGTTTGCGAACAATTGAAATCGGATTTGGGTTAGGGTTTGGATACCTTCAAAACATTCACGAAAGTCCTAAAACCCTAAACTTACGGTATGATTGACAAACCCTAATTTATTCGCCACTAGAAGTAAGAAGAGATACACCAACAGAAGTCCACAGCGCCGTCCCTGCAATTCAGCTCGGGTCGCGCTGAATCGCAACGCGAAGCCTTAATCATACATGAAGCCTAAATCCCGCTGACAACCATCAAATACTCGGGAAGCCACTAGATTAAAAAATTACAATTCAGCGCGACCCGAGCTGAAATGCACGTAGGCCTAAGAAGTACGAAGAGATATACAAACAGAAAACCACGAAGTCGTCCCTGCAATTCAGCTCGGGTTGCGCTGAATTGCAACGGAAAGGCTAAATCGAATACTTGGAAAACCACTAGATTAAAAAATCACATACGTAGAAAGCCACTAGATTAGAAAATCAACCATCAAATACATGGAAAGCAGGGTTGACGAATTGGAGCGTCCAGCCCAAAATCACGTCCAAAAAGCGGACGTCCGGACGCGAGGACGTCCAGACGTGATGGACGCGGGGGACGTTGGGTAAAACGGAGCCGTCCGTCCAATTTACCTCGGGGTAAATTCCGGCATCAGAATTCCGACGCTGCCTTGGCCGTCCGAATTCCGACGCAGTCGCAGTTGTCCTCCTGAATTGCAACCCTGGTTGAAACAGGATTAACAATCATATCATCATGATCCTCTAGCCTTTCAAAAGCATTTCAATTACCACAAGTATGAAGCCAAATTTTTTAATTTTTTTCATCATTTTGCAATATATCATGCTTCATTGTAGAAAAGCAACATACAAATGACACAATCAATTGATATTTTGGATTGAAATCATCTTTGGTTAAGTGCCCCCTTCAAAAATAATGGTATTACCACCATCAATAAGTTTAGGAGTATTACAATCAAAGTCTCTAACAATCAATTGTCAGTACGACAATCTGTGCTTTATGTAATATGAGCACATGAACATTTAAGCCTATGTCCTTTCTATTTCTAAGGATTGTAATCAAAATCTCCTTTCACCTCTGCCCCACTACTCTCACACCCATTTCCCAATCTTGCGTCTTCGTCGTCGGATGTGTCTTCCATATCATCTGATGAAGAGCCTAGACATGTCGTTCTTCCCTCTTGTACTTGCGTGGATGAAAGGCTTCTTCTTCGTTTGTCCTTTTTGAGTTCTTCTTTTACTCTTAATAAGGATTTCCCATTTTGTTCCTTAATGCCAACAACACTTTTCATTTTCCTCTTTGAAACATGTGGACGTGCATCAAGAGGGTTTCCAATGGTTCTTGTTTTTTTCAACGGGGATATTGCAAAAGGTTGCATGACTCTCTTCTTATTGGCTCTAGGTGATCCCCCGCCCTCTAATTTTATTGTTGAGGGCCCTCCACTGCCTCCATGAATGATTATCTTCGGTGAGATTGAAGATTGTGGTTTAGGCACTGACATTGTTGGGGGCCGTCGTGGTGGTGCATTACGAGAATGCCGAATGAACATTGAAGCCAATGTCTCATCCTTGTCATCGTCCGTGGACGATAAAATACCTTGACTAGGCCGCCTTTCTTTTGAAATATTTGCAATCCGTTTTCCAAGCCCTAAGCTCCCAACGCCATCCAAAATTTGACTAGGGGTTTTCAATTGTGCACGTGGAGGGATGCTAGATGGTGGTACTTCAAAATCTTGCATGAGTTCCTTTTTGACTTCTCCATTGATGCACAAAATTGGACTTCTAAACCCCACCACATATAGATCAACATTCTTCTCCGCTTCATTTGCCTTAGGGATTAGAATACTTGGGTGACCACTGTTCGCACTTGCCAATACAATGGTTGACTCAACACTTGTGTTGCCAACGTTCATTTTGACATTCACCTCCCAAGGCTCACGTCCTCCCGTGCTGATGTGTTTGTCATTTTCTTCCGCTCGCAACACTCCTCTAAACGGAGACTGAAGTGGAAAAAGATCTTCATCCATTCTTTGCGTCCCATCATTGGGAATCGTTCTCTCATTGGCCTCTACATAAGCATCTTCTTTTTCCGATAGAACTTTTTTGCTACTCATGAACCCACTTCCATCCACAAATCTAGCTATGGAAGGTACATCTTCATCATACCCATCATTATCCTCATCCAATGGAAAGTCATAGATGTCTCGATCATTGGCTCGAAGATCTTCATTGGGCCGACTTGGACTATCGAACATTTCATCATCAAAATTGTGCCCGTCGCAATTCATGGCATCTTCGTCATCCAATAGAGGCCCAACTGACCCACCATCCTCCTCCTCGTCCGAGATAAACCCCTCTGAATCTTCCGAATCCACGTTGTCATCGTACCACTTCTTCTCATCCTTTTCCTTTGATGCTGCCAAGACCTTGGAATTGGTGTACACATATACCAAGTCTGTTGCCCTTTGCATTATCAACTTGTTCCGAGATTTGTTGTGAACAAAAGAATAACTACTCCAATTTCGTTCACATGAAGACGAGGATACCGGTTGTGCCAAAATTCGCTTGGCTATTGGAGCAATGAGCTTCCCACATGCACCTTCAAAATCCCACCAAGCATGCGCCGACAATTGTTGCTCATCCGGATTCAACATGTTGTGAAACGGAGGTTCCCTATGACGGAAGGCTACAAATTCTTTTACCACCGAGGCGTACTCTCCTTGTTTGCAAATTTTCATTAGAACACGCTTGCATGTGTCCATTGCATCTTGGTCGTCAGCTAGATCCTTATCATGCAGAAGGTATGGATTCAAAAGAGCTCTTGCATAATGTAAATCTGTCTCCCCCATTCCACGGCGTTTGAAAAAGGATCGCTCCAATGGTTCGGTGAGGTTTGTTGCCAAACAAAAAGGAGGCCCTTCTAGACTAAGGACATGTTTCTCTAAATTCCTCATAATATGCAACACCTTACCCATGCATGGCGTCTTTGCATCCAAATCACGTAGACCATATACAACGGGGGCCACCAATTCTCGCAAATTTGTCCACCGGTCCCAATAATGCTCCTCTAGAATGAACCTCTTCACATCACAAGACTTCGTGCGAGATTTGGCTTTGCTATTGTCGTTGAGTGTATTCACATATGCCACCCACTGTGGATCCACCACACTTTGTTGCAATGCTCTTTTGACTTCCAACAAACGATCAATCATGATAAACACGGAGGCAAACCTTGTTTCCACCGGCTTCAACAAACTGTACTTTGTCTCATACTTCCGAAATATAGCAAGTGGCATGTGTCTTTTTTTGAAGAAATTCACTACGGTTTGGGCTCTCTTTACCGACTCTTCAATCCATTTCTCCTTTCCCCAATCTTTGAGCAACAAATTCAAGGCATGCACCAGCACCACCAGGGTTGTCTTGTCTGACATATTTTTGGGTTTAGGCGTCGTGTATGACGTCTGACGTCGCGTGTCGCGTGTCACGAAGTGTCGAGTTTACTTGACATCGCGTCGCGGAGGGGTAAAAAATTTTACCCCATGGTAAATAGATTTTGCTTACGTGGCAGGGCTTCAGAACTGACGTGGACAACCAGCGTGGGCGACTGCGGGTGTGGGCGCGTGCAGGTCTGCCTTGGGCGACCTCGGGTGGAAAAATTGAGGCGACTACGGGTGAAGGGGCGACTGCGGGTCTGGGGCGCTAGGGCGACTTCGGGTGAAGGGGCGACCGCGGCTTCGGGTACTGAGGGCGACCGCGGGTCCGACAGGTAGGGGCGACTGTGGGTCGGAGCAACAGACAGCAACCGCGTGTTTCAAGGCGACCGCAGGTTCAATTTAGGATTTCAGTTTGGCATATTCAGTCTTTGAAGTAACACGTCACATAGGTGTTTTATAAGCGCAGAACAAGGTGCTACGTTATATTGGGGTTTACAATTTACAAGTGCAAATAATAGAGCCCATGAAATGTAAATTGGACAAACTTCTCTAATCCCAAAAATTCACCCAGTATAAGGCCACAATAATAATGTCAACAACGATTATATTAATTAGTCATCGATATTGCTTTGAGGCGGACTTCAAATGTAGCCATACTTGCATTGCACTTTTATAACCTCGTTGCAGTCATCACCTAACTGCCTACCAATTAGAACTCAACATATATTTTAAAACCGGTAATCTGTCCCTCACTCTAGTATGCTCATATGCTTGATGAAGCATTACAAAATCCTTACACATCAGGATGAAGGCTCAAAGCTTGAACTACAAAGATTTGCTACCTAACATATAAGCTAAAACCTTATAACTATAATTATAACTATAACTATAATTATAACTATAACTATAATTATAACTATAACTATAATTATAACTATAACTATAATTATAACTATAACTATAATTATAACTATAACTATAATTATTGTCTACTTCTCTAGTACTCTAGTCACCAGGCGTGAATGTGGAATCACTCGGCACCTCATCAGCATTAGGGTCTGTATCTTCGTAAGACTCTTCGTTGCTCCTGTTGTCGCCCGAGCTTTCGATTTCATCATCTTCCCTTATTACTACTTCGATTTGTACCTCACGCTCTACCTCTGAGTTCAGATTTCGAACTTCTGTATCTACACCACTGAACCCTTCAGTTTGCACAAGTCGTTTCGTGAACCTCAATGCATCCGTAGTTCCATCCATGTTGGATGCAGGGTGTCGCCCTCCTCTACTTGATTGTCCAACATTCTGGGTGGAACATCCCGCTCTAATGGTACACCGTTGGACAATTTGAGTGGGTCGTTTAGGATTTCGAGGTCCCCTCTCGTCAACCCTCCTAATACGCCTTTTATGGCCTCTACTGTTGCGCCCCTGGATTCCTAATGATGATTCGCCAGGGCCAGACACGGATGAAGGTTGAGTGGGTTGTGGAGTTGAGCCGTGAACCTCTTCATCAATCGTCCGTAGAGCACCTCCATGCACCGATGGCCTTGTTGGAAGGGTTGGGATAGACCTCCTCACTGTTGCCACATTTGTAGTCGTCTCTGGATTCAACGGCACATTCCGACTTCGATTCATAACATATGTCAATGGCACATCATCATTTGTAGTAACAGTTGTTCCGAGGGTAGATGCGTTCAATACAACGGGATTTGGTATTCCCTCGTGTACAACTTCATTGACTTCGATGGCCTCTTCTTCATGTTCGCTTCTCATTGGAACTTGTGCACTGCTTCTTAAATTGCAGGCCATATTTGGAGGCGAACTAGTTGATATTGGAGATCTAGCTTCTTCCTCTACGGGTGCCATGAGAATAGGTACGCCTTCGTCGTTGTTGTCGGGGGTGCTTTCCCTCCTCAGTGATGCATGTGCCGGCGAAATTGCATCCATATTGTGTACGACGTTCTGCGGTGGACTGCGTACAGGTGAATTTCCCGGAGAAACATACCCATCGTTACTAAAATCAAATGTATTCCCGTATATTGGTCGTAGAGGACTATGTGGCGGCCTAACCATTGCATTCCAAGGATTGTTGCGCAACCGATCCTCTTCATCCCTGCAGTTCTCGCGTTCTCTCATAAAATCTGGAACAACGTCATCTTCTTCCCCTGAAGACAAAGGCCCATCACGCTCGTCCTCATCGTCTCCATCTGCAAGCATCTGGTCGTAAAAAATGGTTGGGTTGTGTCCACGTTTTTGACGTTCAAGTTTGCTGTTCGCGTAGATATACACCAATGTCTCTGCCTTTGTCGTAGCCAAGCGGTTTCGCACTTTATTGTGCACAAAGGAATACATGCTCCAATTCCTTTCACACGAAGATGCAGAGCACGTCAAACCGAGAATTCGCTTTGCAATTTTTGGAAGAGCATTGCCCCCCACACGATTCCACCATTGATGAGGCAATAATTGACATTCAATGATATCGGGAGCCTCATGTAAAGGATCGAATGCACCTGTCTTCTCTTCAAATTGAGTTAGCTCCTGCATTGCTTCCACCACTGACACGTTCAATGGTACGCTCAATTTTCGTATGACTCGATTCAAAGCTCCCTTCGCGTAGCCATTGTTATGAATAGCCTCCACGTCACTCAAGTATGGATTTAGTAGTGCCCTCGCATAGTGTAGGTCAATAATCATCAACTTCCAACGAGCATCAAATTGTTTCTCATATCGTGTTGCCACCACTGGATCAAGGAAAAATGGAGCATTCTTGAGAGAATAAATGTGCTCCTTCAAGGCTGTCATCATTACTAAAGCTTTCGGCATTGCCGGGACTTTTCCATCAAAATGACGAAGACAAAGCAGCACGGGCTCTACCATATGGAGGAAATTATCGCACTGAACCCAGAACTCTTCTGAACGGATATCTTGCCTTGCAAGTTTGGCCTTGCCCATAATGAATGTCCATTTCTGCGGTTTTGCAAACTCAACTCGAACGTCATGTATGTCTCATCCAGTGTCACGTTGTGCATTGCTTGCTTGCAGTCTACCAAACGATCAATCATCAAGAAATTTGTGGCAAAACGTGTTTTGCTTGGAAGTCTCAACACTTTGTTTGGTGAAAATCTCCGAAACAACGCCAAAGTATGTTGATATTTCTTGATGAACTTCACAATTGATGAAGCCTTTTTTACCAACTCCTTTACTCTCTGATCCTTTCCCCAGTCTTCTAAGAGTAAGTCCAAAATGTGTGCCGCACAACCTTGCCTATAAATGTGAGGGTACCTTTCTTCCAACCTTGCCATCGCCCCCGTCATGACTGCAGCATTGTCCGTACACAATTGCACAACGTTGGTAGGCCCAACTTCCTCAATGTATCGTGCCATCGTCTCAGTCGTGTAAGATATATCCTTCTTCTCCCCAGTACTATCCACTGATCCCCAAAAGACATCCCCGGCAGGACACACCAACATCATATTTAGTAATGGCCGCGAATTAGTATCGGACCAACCATTTGAACAAATTGTCGCTCCATACTGACTTATTGAAACCCTCGTCCGCTCCGAGACCATGGCTTCAACTGATGCCTTCTTAACATCTATCATTTTCGTGCGAATCGCATTATACGGTGGCGGTTGGTACACGAATCCAGCTGCTGCAGTTTGTTTAACAGCATTCACGAAGGCCGGGTGGCGCACAACATTAAATGAAATGTTCGCCTCGTAAAAGAAAGAAGCCCACAACCTATCCAACTCTTGTCTGCGGCCCGTCTGTAATGATTCATCCATGCTTCTTTGCCGAGAAACAGATGGCATGTTCCTCCTTCTCTCAAGCGTTGTTCCAGTAGAATCTACTGAATCAAGCGTAGGATTTGGTCTTGCATTTGATTCAAAGGGATTGAAAGACCCTTCTTCTTCGACATCCAACGCAGGTGCGACAATAGACTCTGCAACATTAACTGGTACATCATGTCTAGCCGGTGCATCATACATCTCTTCGTAACTCATGGACCTTGGAACTTGCCCCTCGCTAGTCCGAAACTTTTCTCGTACAATTCTAGGGATCTCCTTACAACGCTCCGATGTAGTCGAGCCGCCATAGCCAAAGTGAATCAATGCTCTCTTTCGTACAAATGCTTTGCTCCACCCACAAAACACGCATTTTCGAGCATGGGGGGAATTATCAATTAGGGTACACGGTACTAGCCAAGGGTCCCAATCCTTTGTGGACCTCCGCGTATCATTCATGGTCCCCCCCCTCCCAACACCTTGTCCAGCCATGTAATAGATTAACACTGGGTCTTCAAAGAAAATGACTACAATAATCACACTAATACTATGGAAGATGTAATGACAAAGCAACCCGCTTAGAGTGGTCTTGTAAACCCTTCTAAACACGGTTGTTGCCCTCCGAAGAAGTTAAACGTCCGCATGAAGCCTCTTTCGAAGGTCCAAGACAAGAGTTTTATCAACGGAGCCAAGGTGATAAAACAAGGGGTACCCCTAGAACTTTATACAAGAAAACTCCTTGGACCCGCGGTCGCCCCATGAGAGAATGCGGGTCCAAAAACCTGAAATCAGTCAGGTGATGGGCGACTGCGGGTCCAAGATTGGGCGACAGCGGGTCCAGAAGTGGGTGACAGCGGGTCCAGGAGTGGGCGACTGCAGGTCCAGAAGTGGGCGCCACGGGTCCAGTAATGGGCGACTGCGGGTCCAGAAACAGGCGACTGCGGGTCCAGAAACAGGCGATTGCGGGTCCAGAAACAGGCGACTGCGGGTCTAGGAACGGGCGACTGCCATTTGTTTGGATAATTCTTGCATCCCCTGGGGTAATTTGGGGCCTATAATTGAAACTATGAATTCAGAATTTCCACTAAAAAAATAAGCCTTGAAAATAAAAAATTCTAGTGTTTGCCCTGGAGTGGCAATGAGTAGGTCAATTCACCCAGTCGTGACAATTGCTCTGAACTTCAATAACAAGTTCTTTTCCAATCCGGCAAGTTTTGAATTTTCCTTTTTTTTTAATTCTCTTTTAATTCCGAAAGTCCGAACTCCCAAGGTCATTTTCCTGCCAAAATTCCTAGAATATTCAAGTATTCACAACATTGCAAACATAAATAACCAAAAATTCATATCTATATTTATGTACTCTTGTCAAGGAACTACATAGAATTCAATGTGCTTGCATTGGAATGTTCAAAATGGATAATATCCTTTTATATATACATAAGATGGAATATACATAGTCCTCAAAAATGTGCTAAAAATGAAAATCATTCAACATCCATTTTGGCCTTTTCTTTGCGGTCATGAGCCTCACGTTCCATCTCATACAAGACTTTCCTACCTTCCAACTGCAAATTCCTAAGGTATCGGTCATCCTTCCCCAACTTCTTTTCCAACCAAAATTGCTTGTATGATTTTTGGAACTTCAAAAGCGCCTTCAGTGCATCCCGATATTCTTCCAATTTTGGATCCAATGACAAAGAAACCCCAAGCTTCTTTTTCAAGTCAACTACTTCCGTAAGAGACAATGCTTGTTTAGTAGCCACGTCTTTCCAACCACACATTTCTGCAACACGGTCAAGGGGGGCTTTGTCCTTTAATGCTTTCAAGGAATTTAATCTTGATCATGCTTCTTCTACCCCTCACTTCTCCAAGTCTATCTAATCTTCCTCCAACTTGCATGCTTCCATAATTTTGGCAAGCCGTGATTTCGCAAACTCATTGCTAGAAGAACTAGATCCTCCAGCATGCCAAGAAGAGAATCTAAGGTAAAATGCTTCCAAGTCTAAAATCTTTGTTATTTGCGTTGACAAAAGAACTTGCCGACTTTCAAGTTCAGCACGTAAGCTATTTACAATATCTCCACTCAAAGTTTGCGTTTCTTGATTGCGAAGCTTCTCACATTCTAAATGCTTTTCATCCAACTCATTTAGAAGCTTCTTGAGTTGAGCTTTGTAAACAACTTTGGTGTCCAACATTACTGTGTCAGGAACAGTTCCATCTTCAACAAATTCCTCACTTCGGTACATGTCATCAACACAATCCAATTGGAACAAAGAAGGCTTCACATCTTCTTCTGTTTCCATCTCTGTCCAAAAAACATCATCTTCTGCTTCTTGCATGCATGCAAGCACATACTGCAAAACTTCGTCTTCTTCAGTGCGAGGGACTGTAATCGGATTCACCATAGCAAGAGGCAAAATATCAAGATTTTGTGGTTGCCTAGCTGGTTCACCCTCTTCTTCCATTCTCGGGGGAGGTAAATTTTGTGAAGTAGAAGCCACCATCGCCATGTTTTGGGGCTGCATTGGAGGGTCTTCACCAAGGTTGTCTTCCTCTCCCGAAGATGAATCAGATGACGTCCAATGAAACTGCTCATCGGGCACTCCCTCCTTCAAGTTTTTCTTCTGGCCTAGCCCTTCACGTGGATTGGCAGATAGAGCCGCCCTTGGGATGTCTTTTGTCGGTGGAAGGCGAGCATGCTTCACTCCCTTGATTGAACTCCAATCCACGCTTCGAAACAAAATGAGTTCCGCATACACCATTGCACATATGAAATACGGGACTTCGCTCCTGGACACTGAATATGTGCCATACAAGTATCGATAAATTTCGATACAACGTTGCACAAATGCATCATTACGGCATGGATGCAAATTGGCCGCATTGTTGCGCCGATTTGTGTAGTGCCGATGATAGGGGAATAACTTGTCGATGTGGCACCACCCCACAAAGGACTTACAAGTCTTGGCGGTCCAGTGGCCCGTAATTCGATCCCAACCTCGGTAGGCCACACACGCTGGGTCCAAAAGGATGCGTCGTTGCCTAGGGTGCATGGCTCCTTTTGCCTTGGTCTTCTTCTTGTGGTCCGCCATTGGAGATGCTCTTGAGATTTGGGGCAAGGAATCTAAACTTAACCCTAAACCGCAAAGTATTATCTAGCTAAAGTTAACCCTAAACCGCAAAGTATTATCTAGCGATTAGTGAGTGATGGAGTAAAATCAAGAACATGAGCCACATGTAAGTGAAACTCAAAACCCAAGCTCCCGGGCACGCAATCAGCCACTGTAAAGTAGGTGAAAGGCAGTACGCAGCAAGAAGGGAAAGTGGCGAAGTCGGGTGGGGAGACAGCTAATTAACCCGCAATCGCCCTGGGGTGAGTGCGGGAAGGGGTGCGTGCAGGTCTGAGAGCGACCGCGGGTAGGGCGACTACGGGTAGGGCGATTGCGGGTCTGGGGCTACTGGGGATGAACGACCGCGTGTGGGGCACCACAGAGTAATTTCTGGACCCCTACAGTGGGGCAACCGCGGGTGGGCGACTGCGGGTACAGGGCGGGATTTTGAATTTCTGAACCTCTAAGACTTTCACTTTGAAGTTCTCTTACACAAAATTGTGGACATAAATTTTAGTTACCAATGCACTTCATAAAAATGTATTGCACCTTTTCATCTTTTATTTAAAAATTTGGGTTATGCATCTTTAGCCATTTTATTAATTATTGTTGCAACTTATTAGATTTGACATGCAAAAAGAGGATTCCCACCCTAACATGACTTCTGCAATTTCAATAAGAAAATAATCAAACATAAGAAATTTACCATCCATGATTCACATGGTTGCGTTTTATTTTCCAATGCAATCTCTATTATGTTTAGTTTGAATTTGTATGGTGAATCCATTGTAAAACAAGATCCAACTATGAAGAATGTAGGATTCTTGATCAATGTAGACCACTTTCGGAGAGCTCCAAAAGAAGGGGTTTGGGAATTGAGGGATAAATACCTTTTATTCATTTATGGTCAAGTGTGATTGACACATTATAAATTGCGTGAGAGAACAAAACTCAATATAATCAATTATACAATACATAGGATAGGTGTAGTAAGATGGTTGTTCAAATATCTCATAAGGATTGGGTGTGACAACATGAGCTCCCATATAACTTTCATCATGTGCTTCATCAAGCACCGTGAAGGTGTAGTTGGGAACTAATTGTCACAATTAATTGTCATAGCTATTTCCTAGCTGATTTCATGGTTTTGTTCAAATTTTATTTATCTGTACATTCATAGGTATCCAAACAATAAAACTTGTTTCATATTAATTAAAAGTGTAGCCATCATATTTACAAACAAAGGGATTAAATCAAGGGCATACATTTGTACATTTTCAATATTTGGGGATTTCAAACTTGTGAACCAAGAATAACAAGCCACAACATTTATGGGTATATATTTTATTGGGGGGGTCACATTTATGGGTATATATTTTTTGGGAGAGGTCACATATATAAACCATTAAAGTATTGGGCACTAATCAATTAAACATTCATATACCATGGACTGTTTAGCAAAATATGATCATCCATCTGAGATAAACAATCCATGCATTGTTTAGCAAAATCATAGTATAGAAATGTAAAATGAAGTTCTTTGTCAAGCACATTGCTATTTCACATGTCTAGCATGACTTTAGTACTATTATCTACATAAATAACTTATTTCTTTTTATGATCCCAACTCAAAAATCAAAATAGGGTCTTATGCCATAGTACAAGGCTGCCGTTTGATGCACCACAACAATGTCTCTAGTCACGAACGATTTGCCCGTGGCACAAGGTTGTCCAAGTTTGCGCGAGCTTGGTTTAACCTATTATTGGTCTGCTCAAAGATATCCGTGGTGTTGATTTGAACGCTCAGAGATTGTGTAAATGCGCGTTCCGTCCCGTGCTCATCATCCTAAGGTGGAATTGTCATTAGTAAATATGATATTCACAAAATGGGGTACAAACAATACTAACCTAGCAAGTATATTAACTCATGTTGTGGTATTGCACTAACCTTAATGAGTTGTAACAACAAGCATCCATTCTCAGACTCGGAAAGTTTCTCGACATCCTCAAATTCTTCTAATAAAGCCCTGCATCTCCCGGCCCCCCATATCAATGAATATTAAAACATAACAACTACATATGGGTATTTTTAGCATATAATCTTATAATACAAGTTCTATACTAGAACAACCGAACCTGAGGTTTGTGCAATCTTTTCCTTGCCGAACCCACACATATTCTTCCATCATGGCCCACCCCTCCCTAATGGCCTCATCAAATTTGGCTCCCCAAACAATATCGCGTGTGTTTTGTATCAAACACATCACTCGTCCTGCAGCAAATAAGTACTAATAGTGAGATGAAATGTCCACCACTAACTATCCAACTAGAAATGTTCATTAATACATGTTCATTTCATTATTCAAGGATTCAAATCACCTATACAAAATGAAGGGCAATATTTTACTCATCCATTTTGCTGGCTTGGAAATGGCCTTTGGACTCATTGCATTGGCCATAATGAGCAAAGCAATACAATTTGTAGCCTTTCCAAAAGTCCTTAATCCTATTTCAAAGATCACAAATCAATTCCAATAGAATAGTCATTGTCATGGTGATTCTCCCACCTATTAAAAAGACATTGTCTACAATACAAGTGGATGACAATAAGGAAGTCAAAGGCAAACTAAACAAATTTTTACCGGAAATATTCATGGTCGAGAATAATTATGACTTCCTCTGAGCACTTGCTAAATTGAACACCTGCCATTAAGCCTGTAAGGAGCCAAATAACTAATCATTAGCAATGCAAGAAGATTAAATTTGAATAGGCTACATAACAATTGAGGCCCCCCTACGTTACTATAACACCCAAAAATGAAAGAGAATCAATGAAGAACCAAATGAATCATTTTCATTTGAATTGCTAATTGTTTTAAATGTGAATTTAGTGTACCCTTTTTCAGTGACTTCACACCCATTTGTGTGTGCATCCTTATTATTCAACAACTTTGCCACAATGAATGCAATTGCCGTTTCAAGGCCCTCTACATCAAATGGCTTTGATATTCTCACTATCCTAAACTAATGGAAAAGATTTTGGGTTCATTGAAGTATACAAGAAGTGTCTGCTGTATTGTTGGCTGTTTGTGGGAAACCAAAAAAACCACGAGACCTCCACAACATTGGGCCCACATTCAGCCACTACAAGGTAGGTGAACTACAAGGCGCAGTTATGAAAATTATGGACCACAGGCTGGAACAGCCCATGAAATACCCGCGGTCACCAAGGGCGCATGTGCTAACCCTAACACGGATACTAGGGCGACTGCGCGTGGGGCGACCGCGGGTCCGGTCCAAGGATCCCTCGCGTCTTTCAAGGGCGACCTCGGATCAGGGCGACCGCGGGTCAGGGCGACCGCGGGTCAGGGCGACCTCGGGTCCTCGAGGGGGAAACACATTTCAAAATCCCCCCTCCATCAAGGCGACTGCGCATAGGGGGCGACTGCGGGTCAAGGAGAAAATGCAAACTCCTTGACCCGCAGTCGCCCCCTACGCGCAGTCGCCCATATGGAAGGGGAGGGAGACACCAAATACTTTTCCGCCCTCTATCAGGGCGACTGCGCGTAGGAGGCGACTGCGGGTCAAGGTGGGAGACACCAAAAATTTCGAAAATGCAATCTCCCCCCTTCCATCAGGGCGACTGCGCGTAGGGGGCGACTGCGCGTAGGGGGCGACTGCGGGTCCCCAGATCACTTCCAAAATCAGACCTAGGGTTCTAGGGCGACTGCGGGTATGGGTATGTTTCACAAGATTAATTTTTTTTTTGGGACCCCTCTCCCTTATTGTTTCTAATTCCCTTTAATCATATGTTACTTCCTCCATTTTGTTTACAAATTCAACAAGACAAACAAATCCTAGGTTTTGCATTAGCTCTCCAACACTCCTTTGGCAAGAAGTTCCAAATGAAAGTTTTATGTACATTCTAATAGTGGGGAGGTGTAATTAGATTTATTTGGGCATGATTCACGAGATGGTGTTTTTTTTGGGACCTCTCCCTTATTGTTTCTAATTCCCTTTAATCATATGTTACTTCCTCCATTTTGTTTACAAATTCAACAAGACAAACAAATCCTAGGTTTTGCATTAGCTCTTCAACACTCCTTTGGCAAGAAGTTCCAAATGAAAGTTTTATGTACATTCTAATAGTGGGGAGGTGTAATTAGATTTATTTGGGTATGATTAGATTTATTTGGGCATGTTTCACGAGAAGGTGTTTTTTTTTGGACCTCTCCCTTATTGTTTCTAATTCCCTTTAATCATATGTTACTTCCTCCATTTTGTTTACAAATTCAACAAGACAAAAAAGACATGATTCTGTTTTAGGTCTAAAACACTACATCTCGTGTAGGATGTGTAAGTATTTTATGTAGGTTTAAGGATTTGATTCTAGATAAAAGTTGTATTATTGTTTTCCAAGGTCTAGGGTCTAGGGTTTAGGGTTTGGGAAACCCTTCACATTGTGAGAATAATTCTTCCATTGCCTTGCTATGTCTTTGATATGAATTGACGCCTAACATTTATTACCAATTTTGGATGTGAGATAAGGAAAAATCAATTAGAATATGCTGCAGATGCTAATTAGTGTTGGGTCAGATTGGTTGTTGGTTTAGGGCGACCTCGGGTCAGGGGCGACCGCGGGTCATCGACGAAGCAAAAAACACATTTGAATCAGGGCGACTGCGCGTAGGGGGTGACTGCGGGCCAAGGAGGGAGACTAATTTTCTGGAAAATGCAAACTCAATCTCCAGTGGAGCGACTGCGCGTAGGGAGCGACTGCGGGTCAAAGAGACTTCTTTGTGGGCGACCGCGTGTGCAAGTTTCGGGATGGTTTAGTTGGTACCCGCGGTCGCCCACGATCTGCAGTCGCCCTTGATGCGCAGTTGCCCATTTTAGCGCTCCAAAAACGCGTAGTCGCCCATTCCCGCTGTCTTCAGACCTGCAGTCGCCCCTCCTCAGACCCGCAGTCGCCCCACTTCAGACTCGCAGTCGCCCCCTCCCGACCTGCAGTCACCCAAACGCATGCGCCCTGAGGCGACTTCGGGTACTTAAGCGTTAGCCCCACTTCCGATTCTCACCTTACTTTAGCCTTGCGCACTGTCTTTCACCTACCTTCAGGTGGCTGGATGCGTGCCCGTGGGCTGGGGTTTCAATTGGGGGGGGAATTTTTACCCTTTCAATCTACGAATTTTAAACTACGGTTTTGAATTGTTTTTAAGTACAACATGGCTTTTCCACATGAAGGCAACACTACAAGGAGAAAGTCTTTATGGGATCTGGACCTCGATGATCCAATTTTTTTCGAGGTTCCGATAGCTGTAAATGAAAATGAAGAAGGAGGGAGTCAAGAGCGACGGAAGGGCAAGAAGCAGAAGTCAGCACATGACAAGGACTCCAACTATCCTCCCCCGAGTTATACCCGATATGCATACGAAGCGTGTCTCCAGTGGTACGCAGGGAAAAGTGTACAATTCTTGGAGGCAAGCTATTTGAGGTGTCCTACAACTGGTAGTGTGGCCTTGCCAAACGATTTACAAGCACGGATTTTAACCAAGCTAAAGGGATCCGATGATTTCGCAGACATTGACTTGACATATTCTTCGAGACTATTTGAATGGCTTGATAACACATTGAAAGCGGTGATGTTCAATACCAAGAAATTGATGGAGGAACATCGACCGTTTCTTCCGATAGTAGAGGAATCAGAAGACATCAAGGCATTCCGCCAAAAAATGGAGTGGTGGTCCAGCGCAGTGAAGAAATTGGCAAGAGGCTCGGCAAGGGGTTTTAAGTGGAAAAATGCAACAGTGCAGGCAACATTTGCACGAGATGGTGGATTGTGTATCACGTGGATCCCCGATACAGCGAAAGTGGTGCCCCTTAGTGCTTTTGAACGTGAAGGGGGGTATGCAAAAGTGCGTAAGGTACGCATTGAAGGATTGGATACAATTCCAAGCTATATCGCTTTTGCTGGGAAAATATCCAAGGCAATAAACCCGTGCGAGGGGAGAGCGCAACGATCCATGGAGGCCCTTGCATGCCCCTTGAACCACCCTGGCATCATTAAGTTTTTTGCCATTCATTCTCGCACGAATGAAGCGTACACTTTGTGGTGGAATGGGGGCCATTTGAATGAGTTGAGGCATTTAGATCGTTCTGTATCACCAACCATTGACTGGCATGAAATGCAAAAAGCCACAAGACTTCCTGAAGAGAAACAAAAAGAACTTGGTCTCTTCCGAAGGCACAAGGCAAAGTTGGCATGGGCTTTAGTATATGTGACAAATCTCATGCACAAGTGCCGCGTGCTACACAATGACTTGTCTCCCATGAACATCATGTTGCATTTTCCGGATTATTCAAACGATATAATCAACATTGGAATTTGTGATTTTGGAATATCAAGTCGTTTTGACGAAAACGCGCCTTCACATTTTGGAAAGCCATCTGAGGCCGAGAGGGATCAATACCGAGAAGGTCGTTGGTGGGTTGCCCCGGAGTTGTTTTATGCATATGGACCTCCAAATTCCGATACAAGCATACCGATCATGCAACAACGGTATAAATATACGCAACAGTCAAACTCGTATTCTATTGGGAAGTTGACCGAATGGATGAGAATTGGTGATATGGACGATTGGGACAAGGATTTGTTCAAGAACCGCGAGGGATCAATGTACTTTGGAATGAAGTTGCGTGAACTCGTGAACACTGACCCAAAGAAGAGACCAACGTGTATAGAGATCACAAATTCCCTTATGTCTCCACCATGGTCCATGATGCCCCCCGAATTGGTGTTCCGAGACTCACCTTTGTAATAGGATAGTCTAGAGCAAGAGTTTAGTGGTGCAAGCAATGAGCTTGGTGGCCAATTATGTGTTGCTTACTTTGTAATATTTTCCTATAATATATGAAGGAATTTTATGCTACGCGCCTTGTCTTTAGAAAAACAATTACTCAATGGGCTATTTGTCAAATTGTATATATTGAATATGGCCTTTTACACATTGTTATGCAAAGTATAACAACTTTTGAATTCAAATGTTCTTGGTCCTTTTTGATTCCATAGTATATAATGGACGCAAGGAAAATAAGAAAATGAAAATAAATTAGTTGGTAATTGATGTTGAAGACTTGTATTATTTCTTGAATAAAATGTGCTAGTATGCACTTGAAAGGAGTTTTACTTTCATGGTCATTGAATTCAAATAGTTGTTTTTTCAATCCCTAAAAAAATGTAAGTCATACATCATTTACATTCTCTTATTATTTTTTCTATTTCCAAAAATAAAAGCAAGTTTTTTTTTTTTTCCTATTTATTCTAATTCAAATATAGGAAACATACATTTTAGACTTTTTTAGACTTTTCCTTTTTATTCATACTTTACCTATTTCAAAATAGATGAGAGATGTTTTTATTTATTTATTTAACCTTTTTCGCTCTCTTCCTATTTATTTTATTTGGAAAAAGGAAGTTCATTGACTTCTTGCGACCCCTTTTTTTTTTTGAGACAATGAAATAAGAGTGGATATTGCAAAAAAGATATGTAGCCATAATCTTTGTCATTTATTAAACACGCAATTTGAGAAAACTTGGATGAATTCAATAATAAATGTAAATCTGGTTTTACCATATATATTATTCCTAGTAGCATAATGTTTTCCTACCATATTCTTTTTTTTGGTATATGTCATCCAAATTGATAAAAACACACATTCTTTCATAGATGGTTGGAGTATGATATAAGTCCAACAGTGACTTTCATTTATAGCTTTGTGTCCATACAAGAAATTTAGTTATTAGGCATGTAATTTACCAAAATTAGTGTGTGTAACATAGTATGTAATTTGAGTCTACATCCAAAAATACATAATGAACATCTCATGTCAAAACAATTACAAAGACATTATTGTTACAATTGCAATGGTTAATACTTAATAATCATAACATTGGTTATTAACAATTGAATTAGTTATTAACAATAAAATTAGTCATTAACAATGAAATAAGTCATTTACAATAAAATTAAGAATTAACAATGAAATTAATTAATAAGAAAAAAATTAGTTAACAAGAACTTCTTCTAAAACAATTGCAAAGATTTAACTTTTGTTCAGATAATCAATAAGGAATCCATTTGTACCACAACCGACCTCAACCCTAATGGCTCCCCAAATATAGTATAAAGTATAAACTAGTATTCCATAAATTTTGCAACACAAATGGGATTGAGCTCACAATCCTTTTTTTTTCCCTTGAGATTTGGTGCTCAAAAGCAACAAAAAATTTAGGCTAGCTATAAGCTATAGGAATTTTTTAGGAAAATTTTGGATGAAATTGCTAGAAAAACTTCAACTTCTAGAAAAGTCTTCGATGAAATCGCCACAATGTAAATGAAAATAGAATTTTAGATACTTAGTATCACATTTTCTATCCAGTACGTGGATGAATGTTGAAGCTTGGAGCCCCTCCGTAACATTTAGTATCGCCACTTTCCCAACGCAAGGAAAAATGGAAAAAAATATCACAATCTATAAACATGTACTAAGAAAGAAAAGAAAAGTCCATGCATTAATAGATGGACCCGTGGTCGCCTGGGACCCGAGGTCGCCCAGGACCCGCTGTCGCCCAGGACCCGCGGTCGCCTTCGCAAAGTGGACCCGTGGTCGTCCTGGACCCGCGGTCGCCTAGGACCCGCAGTCGCCCTGGACCCGAAGTCGCCCTGGACCCGCGGTCGCCCACTCGCCCGGGCTCCTTCGACCCGCGGTCGCGTTGGAGCACCTGTCGAGACCCGCAGTCGCCCCACTCTAGGACCCGCGGTCGCCCTCGAGCACTTGCGCTGACTCGCAGTCGCCCCACTTCCGAACTCGCGGTCGCCCTGGAGCACTGGGCTGACCCGCACTCGCCCCACTTCAGGACCCGCACGCGCCCCAGGGCGACCTCGGGTACATCAACGTTCTCCTCCACCTGCAGTCGCCATTTCATTTTCCCTGGCATTCTGCGCACTGTCTTTCACCTGCTGACGTGGCTGAATGCGTGCACAGAAGCTAGGGGTTTGAGTTGTGGGGGGGGATTTTTGTCCCTTTGCACGGCTCATTTTATTCACGCTTGGATGACATAGGGTGTTTCACGAGAACATTGTATTTTTGTAAATGTTAAATGTGATAGGATTACGTTTAGCATTTTTTACACCTACGGTTTAGGCTTGCAACCCTAAACCGCATAGTACTTAGTTGGCTACTTTTGAGACGAAGTGATCGTTATGGAGGGCGAGGACTCTCAACCGCCACACGGTATATCAAGATACCGACTTCGGCTCAACAAAAAGGCGGTTCGTGACAAGGATCGTAAAAGGAGCGGCAAACCTCGCAAGAAGCGTGTACCCATCTTGTTGCATCCAAAGATGAAGGCCTTTTTGGGATGGGAAGTAGAACCAAAGCCTTGGACATATGAAACTGTAAACAAATATGTGGATTGGTGCCACATCAACAAGTTGTTCCCGTTTTGGCGACACCCTTTGCACGTGAAGTCTAATAAGGCAAATTTGGCTTACTGCAAGAGTGTTGTCTTCCAGCGAAGGTGTTTGGAGGTATGGCAGCAACTCTATTTGGAGTCCCAGCCTTATCGAAATGACAACTTCTCTTTCTATCTTGTGCAAATGGTGTACGTTGAAGTTCAATTGAAGAAAAAGGTAGATTGGACAACCTTGAAGGAGCTTCCTATCGGTGACCGCCCGGACAGACCGATAGTGCTGGATGAAGAAGGACTTCTTCAAGCAAATCAGAAGCTTTTAGAGGCAAAGCCTGGCAAGTTGGCTATTGGTGATGACCAAGTTCAATGGTCTTCAACTTCTAGCTCAGATGAGCACACTCACGAATACGATGGATATTCTTTTGAGAGTGACGACGAAGACATTGGCAAAGAAAAACAAGAGGCGGCTGAAGACGTTCAAGTTGACAAGAAGGGCAAGAGGAAGCTTGAGGAGCCGCAATCATTGTCCAAGATTCAAAAACAAAGCGAAGATGTTCATATATCGATCAATGTGGACCATTCTGGTGCAGACATTGGGTCTAGCGGAAGTAGTGACAATGATTCGGAAGACAATTTGGAGATGTTGGGCACTAAGATCGAAAGTGCACGAGCAGCTTTGACTTCAACAGTAGCGGATCTTATGAATTTGAAAGAGAAGGTACAACATCTTCCAGTGAATCCAACTGTTGTGGATGGGTTGAAGAAGGAGTTAGAGGCGACTGAAAACGCCGTTGCTGAAAATGAGAAGATTTACTCTAAGTTAAACAAAAGTAGAGTAAATTATTTCAAGAAGATCGAAGACAGGCGAGCACACATTTCCGATGATTTAGCGGTGCTTCAAAATAAACTTGATCTTTTGCAACGTGATAAATGGTCCCATCAAAGCGAAAGGAGAAGCTTGAATCTTCAAATATGTGAGCTAGAGATGGAATATTATGATGATGCCTTAAAAGAAGCCAAAAAAGAGGGCATCTTGGCTTTAGCTCCGGATTATGGTAGCAATACAGAAGAAAGAGCAACGCTTTTTTATTTGGTGAAGCTACTGGAGAAAAAACAAGAGTTGTTGCACGAGGGCATATTGGACTTGGAGCGCCACATCCTTTATTTTAAGGAATGGCGCAAGTGGGCCTATGAAGGCATAGGTGCCACCCGTGCGGAACTTCAAAGAATGAGACCGGAGCCCAAAGAAAGTGACTTTGTGAATAGTGAAAAAAATGCTTAGTGGTTGGATCTAGTGTGGTAGAAAAAAACAATTTGGCCTTCCAATTTTTGATTTTCCAAAGGTTTTGTGGAATAAAGAAATTCACACCTTTGTTTTTGAAATGTACATATGTTTTTATTATATTTTGAATACGAGGGCTATGAATTTGGTGTCTTTGCAAGAATGGATGTCAGAGATGGTACCTACGGGCTGAAATTTGGGACTGAATTTTTGAAACTTTATTTGAAGATAGAAAAAACGATTACCTTTGTGGTAATATAACTTTTTTTCCAATCGGTGCCCGGGAACAAAAGTTATGCCCATATAGTCCAAACTCCAAAGCAGGGGAGAATGGGCAGCAAAAAAATGTGACAAGCATTTGAATTTATTTTTCTAAGTTTTTTTCCCTCATAGATTATAATTTTGTCTATCCAGAAAGCTTTTTTTCATTTCATTTGGATATTTTATGAGAAAGTTATGGACAATCTTGTTTATTGGGCAATTAGAGCTTTTGGTGGGAAAAATACCTTGTAAGATTAATTTAGGAACGCAATTTTGGTAATTGTTCAAGAAAAGAAGTCTGACATGGTTTAGTTTGCTTGCAACAATAGGCAATTTCGTTAAAATGGCTGTATTCCAATATAATGGCACTGCATTTGTTAGAAAATAACACTACATTCCGGTAAAATGGCAAAAAATTGCCGCCATTTTAACGAAATTGCCTATAACAACAATTTGACCGTGGGGATTAGTGCATTTTAATTCTATCTTAGAAAGAAAATAGATTTTCATTCAATCTCATATGTACTTCTATTCTACAAGTTTTTTAAGAATGAAAATTAAGTTTTTTTGAAAACCTTTTTTTTATTTAGACTCTCAACTCAATTCTCCACTATATTTGTTTAAAGCTCAAAACTCTGTAGTGCAAGAAATTAAAGTGAAAAATGTTAAAAGTCAAATAATGTAGTCCAGCAATGTGCTGAAAAAATTGTTTTTTTCACTCTAAATGCGGATATCTTGCAATCTGTAAGATGAAAAATTCTGAAATTTTTTCCACACATTCTCATACTAGTAAGGTGTAAGATCCTATGGTTATGTGTGGGAAAAAAACAATTTTCAAAAACAATTTTGGATACTTTAAGAAATTGTTGAGTAGAAGTAGGTAAGATGTAGTTGTAGAATTTAAATAATGAATATCTCTAAAATGAAATGAAAATGGTGAGAGTGTGCTATCAAGTGAAGTTAACTATGTAACCGGACCTAATTTTTTTTTAGATTGTAGAAATTGCCTGGAGAAACAAACCCTACAAGCAACTTTTAAAAGAAGAAGCTGTAGACTCAAGTTGCCCGCCAAACAAAATGGTCCATAACTTTCTCATAAAAAATCTGAATGGAATGAATCAAATTTTTCCATGTAAACAAAAACATGTTGTATGAGAAAAAAATCCAAAAGGAAAAAATTCATTAAAAGATTTGAAGATAGCAATTTTGTGGGGACCGTGTATGGAATCATTGTGCGAGGCATTACAACAAATGTATTTGCATTTCACCAATTACATTTTAGGCTACAAATGTATAAGTATGCCCAAACCTTCAAAACCAAAGCAATAGAAGGTTGTTGTCCATAAGCATAGTAGTACAATACACAGCCAAGGCGGTATAGTTTTAGAAGCCAACATCTTAACCCTAACTTTTGCTAGAGTACTACATTGTGCGAGTATGGATATACTATGGCCCTTATACTATGGGCCTTACATCTTGTATACTACTACGATTAACTAGAACCACCGTTGAAGTAAGTATCTCATAGAAATATTTAGTTCAAGTCCATTGGATTGTTCTGAGAACCACTCGTTGCACCTTGTTCGTAATCATTGGACTCTCCAACAACGAGTTTCTTCTTAGCACGAGTCCTTGAAGCAGGTCCATCTACTTCTAAAATAGATTCCAAGACATTGGAGTTCTTGAGAGCTTCAAGTGTCCTTTTAGTTTGCGGAGAGTGTAACTCCAATAGATAATCGAGTGCTTGGCTTTGATAATAAGGCCCGTATGTTGAGTCGAGGTAAGCCATACTATTCAAGTCTTCTGGAGTGGCATTTTCATCACGATTAGCCCCTTGTTCACCTTCAAAATTCCAACGGTGTCCTTCCGGATGAGTACCCCACTTGAAGGTTTGGGATGTCTTATCAAAATATCCACCAAGGCATTGAAAAAAAAACGCCCTCTTCCCTGCATTGTAAGCTCCTTTTCCCATAAGGTTGAATGCCACTCTTAGAATTTCACGCGGGTTCGTTTCCCAATTCAATTGTGAGGCAGCAGCTCCCATTTCTTGATCATGTAGGCCTTCTCGTCAACTCCAAAGCAAGTCTCGTCCCCAAAATCGTGTCTCTGCCGTCGTGTCTCTATTGTGTTCCCAAGAAGGTGGCATGTAAGTCATCAAGTTGAACATGGTATACAAGCGATCATGGAATGGTGCTGCACAAATCACACATCGTCGTCTAATCAGACATTGAGTGATGAGACACTGAGGATGGTACACATGTGTACATGATCCAAGTGCCCATCCTCCTTCTGGCCCAAATTGTTCTAGACATATGGGGCATTTGGTATGATCCAAGACGAAATGAGCTGGCTTTGGCCACAATAGACTTTGGTCTTTTTCGTTGAAGTGACTAGACATCTGATTTCCATGGTCCCAACCATTTTGTACCCAGTCTATGACATTTTTTTCCGCCACGTCAAGCATGGACATGTTATCCGGAAACATGTCCTCCATCAATGCCCATGATGTCAATCCATTCTCTCGTTTAGGGGCATTTGCTACAAAGTTCTTCGAAACTTTGTCTAGCTCTTTCGCAACTTGTTGAGATTGATCCACGGAGAGAATGCACGCGACCTTCCAATGATAGTATGTCGCTGCCAACACTGCCAACTTCTCTCGAAGCATTCTATTTTCCTCAGCCAAATCAAGTTCCTTTGATGATTGTAGATGTGGAATGGCAGGAAACGAAAGTGAATCCTGAGTCCCTTGCAAACCATCAACGTGCGGATTGCTAGAATCACTTGAGACGAACGGAAGTAGTGCCATTGGAAGAATTGAAGAACACTTCGTACGCTTGGCAGGGGGAGAAAGGTGAATGACATCGCTGGTGAGGTCCCCAACAAGCTTGTCCAAGTGATGTGGATCTTGCTCAACAAAGGTTTCGTCCATGTCCGACAATGTGAAAGTCTGACGCTCTTTTTCTTGAAGGCCTTGTAATTCTTTGGATTGTTGAGAAATGAGAGCATTTTTTTGTTCACATGTAGACCGCCATTTCTTCACATCACCTTCTAAGGTTGCAATTTGTGCATCCTTGGTCTTCAAGAGGTCGAGAGCCTTCGCCAACGTCATCGCATTGTGAACAACATCAGATTCAGACTGTGGAATGGGAATGTGACTTGTGGCACATACGGGTGAGTCGTCACTTAAAGCAAAGTCGAAGACGTTGCTGGCGTCTTGTGGTGGCAAGATTGGAGTCGCAATTGTGGTTGAGGTTGATGCCAATCTAATTTTCGTGGTGGACCGTCGCACCTTGGCAGGATGTTTCATCTTCTTTCCCCGCGATGATGAAGCGGCTTGAACATTTGGATCTGGAACTGGAACTGGAACTGGAACTTGGACGGGGGTGATAATCTGCTCCTTCACTTGTACAAGCTTAGGAATCCGTGTGCCATCTGAATCATTATCCTCTTCTGATTCTTCCGTGTCCACCTCTTGAGTTTCTTTGTTTTGTGGATCACTTCGAAAAGGCCCAAGTCCACCCTCCGGAAATTTCAAAACCCCTCTTGGAATTATTCCAACTTCTGGACGCTCCACGTAGGTACTTTCTTTGATCGTGGTCCAGTCAACTTGTTTGTTCAAGGCGACCTCAGCATAGGCACCTCTAGCAATGAACAAAGGGGCCTCATTCCTATCTACAAAAGGGGTTTTGTAGAGGACCTGCCACAATTCTAAACACCTTCGTATGAAAGCTGGATTTTCACAATACTTCAAATTTGCCTTGTTATTGTGTCGGTTGTGATGATGGCGCCATGCCGGAAAGAACTTCCCGATGTGACACCATTCAATGTAGTCTTCACACACCTGCATACTCCAAGGCTCTGGCTCCTCGTTCCACTCTTTGAAAGCTAGGTGGTTATCATTGTTCAACACATGCCATCGCTTCTTGTGAATGTTACCCCTCCTTTTTCTAGTCTTGTCTTTGGTAGCCTTCCTAATTGTACCAGAAGTGCGTACAGTGGAAAACCCCGGAAGGGACCCATCACTGCTACCTCCAGTTGCCATGAGATTTGCGAACGTCGCAAAATTCTAAGAACCAAATGATAGCAAAAAATAGTATATATATTATCTAAAAGGGTCACGCATGCAGCCAACAAAGGTTGCAAGACAGAAAGCCTCAATGGAAAATGAAGGTGATAGCATGATGATGGGCTACTGGCTATATAGGGCGAGTGACTTCGGTCTAGGGGGGCGAGTACGGATAGGGCAACTGCGTATCCAGCGACTGCGGGTCTGGGTAGGGCGACAGCGGGTCTCGAGAGGGCGACAGCGGGTCCAAATTGGGCGACTTCGGGTCCACCACCGGGTCTAGGTACCTTTTGCGCACCCGCGGTCGCCCACCCAAGAACACTTCCTGAACCCGCGGTCTCCCTGCCAAACCCGCAGTCGCCCACCCGCGGTCTCCCTCAGAAATCCGCAGTCGCCCACCCGCAGTCGCCCTCTTCCACCCGCAGTTGCCCACCCGCAGTCGCCCCTACCTGCACTCTCCTACCCGTACGCACCCTCCAGTTTGCCAAGTGGATGCCATGTGGCATCCACCTGGAGGGGGGTAATTTCCTGTAAAGTCAAAGGTAAATTTGACTTTTCGTGACGTCGCGCGGGCTCTACTAGACGTCGCGCGACGTCTGTCTGTCGCGGTGTCGCGCTGTCGCAGCGAACAACCCTGTGCACCACGCATCCTTGAAAAAAAATGTGTGGATATTTAGTGGATACCAAATTCCATGCTGCCGGATTCACTGGAGCATTGTCTACGCTCACTTGCACCACATTCATAGGACCCACCTGCTCTATGAATTTTTCTAAAATTGTGGCCAAATATTGTGCTGTCTTTTCCACCCCACTAGTATCCACCGATCCAAGGAATTGCTCACCCGCTGAAGATACAAGCATGGCATTAATCAGTGGACGGTTTGTAACTGAGCTCCATCCATCAATGGACAATATTGCTCCAAACTTCCTGACGCTGTCTTCGGTCCTTCTATGCACCTTCCCCACGACATTTGCCTTGGCTTGATTAAGCAATTTATGCCGTAGATCATGATATGATGGCGGAGTGTAGGCCTTACCATACTCGGAGGTTTTTTTCACCGCTTCTCTGAAAGCTACGTTTCGGGCCACTGAAAAGGGTATATTTGCCGCGTAGAAGAAATTGACCCACACTGCATTCAAATTCTGTTTTTTGGTTTCTTGAAAGCCATCCAAAAGCCTACTTTGTGTTGGAGGCCTACTGTTTGAGGCCCTGCGAATGTCACGTCCGCTACATGTTTGCATACTTGGAGTTACTTCGGAACCCCCTCCAACGACTTCTTCCGGTGTTGTACAAGAATCTTCTTGCGTAGAACGTGGCATGCCCCTCCCATTTGACATATCGCTTTCAACCATAGGCAAGTTGTTGACATTCACATTTCCACGAACAGGTCTTTGTGGAAATGCCCCATTGCATCGAAGAAATAGACTTCGAGTTTCCGATGACAATTTGGGACACAAACTCATTCCCCTATCACGAGAACCGGGAATCGATTCATATCCTAAGTGACTCAACATACGGCTCGTTTTCTTTGAAAACACGTTGTCGCAAGCCTTGCATTGTATTTTACTCGCCGAAAGGACGACATACCAAGAGGCAAGATCCTTGCTCATGGTCACAAGTTCCAAACTTGAACTTCTTCAAATTCGCAAGTTTTGGAAAATGTAAACACAAGTGAACCAATGTTTAAAATTGGGTTTACGGTCGTGCACAAAGCCTTGAAATTCAAGGCCCCCCTTCCACCAAACGATGCATTACCAAGCAAGGGACACAAAATAAATTGCAGCTCCTAGCCCTTGGAAATCGTAGTGTTCAGTGGATTTGGAGTGCCTTCATACGCCTTGTTTCTTCTACTTATACTTTGCAGCTGAATACAGGTGGCGCTGACCGTTATTCAGAAAGATGAATTTTAAAAACAGTATCAACGAACTCATTCTCCCCAGAATGGCCCGTCTGATTTGACCATCCCGTCCGAACATTCCGTCGGATCGGGCCAGCTCGTCGGAAGAGGCCGTCGGAACTGGCCGTCGGATCTGGCCAGCCCGTCCGAATTGGTCGTCGGATCAGCACGTCCGATCTTTTTATCCGGATTCGGGACTTCTCGTAGTTCAGTTTCAAATAGAATTGTTTCACACTTTCAGCACAAGTGTCCAAGGCTTATCCAAACATTTGGACTTGCCTTCTTCCAATCAGGGAGATCGCGGGTTCAAATCCCGGCTCTGATTAATACCTTCAAGCATGTGAGTGGTGCACAACACTAGTTGTGCAAAGCAATACTAACAAGTTTGTAGGAATTGATTAGAGCCTTTTGTGCCAAAAAATTTTGGAGTTCATATTTTTGCAATGAAATAATGTTACAATGGAAAAAATACTACATATTCTATGAACAAATCATTATATCATAGCGAAAGAAGAAAAAGCGACATTTGACCAACCGATTCAACAAACTAGCATGCATTGAAAGATCCATACATATCATGAACATTGGAATACAAATAAATAAATATAGTTATATATTTATATATATTTATATATATGTATATATAAAAAAGACATACATACGTAGATATTAAAGGCAAAACAAGACATGCCGTGATTACAATTATTTACTACTATTTTCACCTCATGACATTAAAACAAAAGTCTATCGAGTATAGAGTTCTATTTCTTCTATTGCAATAGACCTATTGGTCCATTTCTATTTAATTCTATCATTGTTGCCATCTCCCGAACCACCAGACAGACCAGAGGACCCCTTTGTATTGCGTTGCGCCACTTGAGTGGCAATCCTTGGACTTCCGCGACAAGAAATTCCCCCAGGGCTTGTTGAGCTTAAGAACCGATTTGATTTGGTTGCCCTGTCCACAACGACAAATTGTCGTATTGTTTCCGGTGAATAGTCATCGTCATCTTCAATCTTCCGCTTCTGTTTGCGCTTTGGAGTCAAATCCACATCCATCGCCTTTAAGGCTCTCAGAGCAGCATCCACTCGATTTACCAACAAATTCACCATATGGTCATCACTAGGGTTGTTTATCCTAAACCCTTCGGTGACTCCTTCCAATAGGAACGCCCTCCATTGACCTATGATGTCGGCCACCCTCCTATCAAATGCCCCGGCCACCTCCACGAACGAATCCCCTTTGTTTGATTCTCCATCCGTTTCCACCTGAACACGAATTGATGCAGCTTCTTCCAGCTTAGATAAGAACAGTGCCCTACCTATGGGAACGTGATTGTATGCCTCGTACTGTTCACTGAAGCCAAGAGGATGCTCCACCTCTATCCAATTTTCATCTGGCCCTTTCTGTACTTCTTTTTCGGGAAACCAGAGAAATTTATGGTGTTGCATGCTCCAATGCCCTCCCATACTTCGACAAAACAATTCACGAGCCTCGCCATCATCAATGGCATGAGCCCGCAACTCTACTTCCATATTTTGGGTCATCCACATGAAGGAATCCACCGGTTGCATGGATGCATCATACAATTCATGCTTCTGTTCCTTTGGATCCCATATGAGGGGTTTTCCCCCAATGCGAATAATTCTGAAATTTGTATGGCCCTTGGTCAAGTGGAAGAGTCCATCTATTGTATTCGTGGCCGGGGGGCATACCTTCCAAGATGCCAAACATCTCGTAGAACCTCGGACTTAAAGGAGAACGGCACTCGGCACAAGCGGATCGAAACAGAGATGCTTGCACAACGCATTTGATATGAAAAACGTGGCGACAATGGCCCATGGTGAAGGCTCCTTCAGGCCCAAAAGGACCTTGGCAAATGCTACAATGACCCTTCAACATTTCATTGCCTGGATTAGAACCATGCACAACTATCTTCTCATTCTTCTTGATGTGTGCTGAAAGCGTTGTGTAAGGAGTCCATCCTTCTTCTACTTCAAAAGTCCAATTGATGTCGTGATTGTGGGCTAGAGATTCCTTCTTGGCGTGGTTCAACCGCTCGTACATGGCATCCATGTCTCCCCAACATGTCATTGGCATAGACCCCCAAGAATGTTGTTCGACCGCACTTTTGAATTTCTTCAAAGCAGCCTCAACGACATTGCAATCTTCATCCGACTTCATTGCAAGGGTGCGAACCCCGATCATTGCCCGAGATGCTAAAGACGGTTTGTCTTGAAGTTGTTGTATCCATGTCAACCACCGAGACTCCGATCCGCTCGCCGGTAGACATTCATCCATGTTCTCCACTCGTTTCATCCGGTCCAACCTCGATTGAAGAAGGGCATTTTCTTGGTTTACCTCATTCAATCTTTGATTCAACTCGCTCCAAGTTGGAACCTCATCCACCTTTCTGGTCTCAAGCTCCTCCACTGCTTTGGCCTTCTCAAATGGAAGAGAGAGTTGATCGCTTTCTTGAGTTTCTTGCGACCTCGGTAGTTGGATCTCCACTGTAGAGAGACCCTTTTCTTCATTTCGTTCCTTCAAATATTTCTCGCTATACTTCTTCCTTGACGCCACCAATTGCCTTCCCAATGACTCACAATTTTCAATGATCCTTCCATACTTTTTACTCCACTCGTCATTCTTCTGCTCCAGCTCCACGATTGTCTTCAAGTAGTTGTACTTCTCATCAAGAAGTGTTAGCGCTCCACTAACAAACTTGTGAAAAGCCAATCCACCCTTCAATAGTGGATGTGATAATGTGGATAAATTTCTGGCCAATTCCATAGCCAACGGGGCCATTTCCACTACAGCTTCAGCAAAACATGTTATTGCTTGAGCGGATGTCACAAAATCGTGAAGCCCAAGTTTGTTTTCGGTTGCCGTAGAGCACTCGGCCTCGTTCACGGGTTCACCTTCTCTCGATCCATCCATTTGAGGTGGGTACTCAACTCCGCACCTAAGTATGATTTCAAGATGCTCCGGATTTGGGATTTGACCCACATATTGCAATCTTCTTGGAGTTAAAGTGCACAAGAGCGGATACTTGCGCACAATCTCCTCGCCATCAATATTGGAGGTCGTTGCCACGTTTTGAAGTCGCTCTACAAACAGACCTGACGGTTGAACTTCACGGATCGGGCTCAATATTGGACTAGGTGGCGTTGGTGAGTCCACGTTTGGAGGAACGTACTTCAAACTATCGAGAGCATCGCTGTCTATAAGCCGTTCAATTGTAGCATTTGCTCTTGCAACTTTGTCTGAATCCATGTCTTCTCATGACGAGGAAGAGGGGGCAACTTCTTTCACGAGGTCGTGCTTGTTTGGAGCAATGCTTTACTCACCCGTGATTGGTACATGAACCGAGGTGGGTAAACAAGTCTCCGGATCCTTGAAATTGACCTTCCGAAATACACCTCCTGAAGAGGCATTGGTGGCCTCCGCTCCTAGTTGTGTGGGGTCCAACTGTACTGCGTCGCCTACATCCTGTGAAACCTTCATTGTAGGCGTTCTAGTATTTTTTAATACTATTTTAGATTCAGCCGTTTGTGCCCCGTGGTTGTATAAATCGGGAATATCCTTTTGATTTTTCGGAAGTTGAAGCGGCAATTGCGATGTCGTTGGAAACGTGCTCCAATCCACCTTCCGACCCAATATGAGTTCTGCATACACCATAGATGCCGTGCTGTAATTTATGTATCCTTTACTCCTTGCCTTGTTGCCGAAGAGGGCCTTCCACACCTCGTCTGATCGATGTACAAAATGACTATCCTTGCAAGTCCACGGCTTACAATTGAAATATCTTGTGTGGGCTGCGTGGCAATCCCGAGGCCACAACTTGTCAATGTGGTACATTTTGACAAATTGTTTGCACATTTTAGAGCTCCAATATTCGGCCTCCACTTTCTCCCAGTCAGGCTCCGCTTTGATGTTCGGATCATCTAAAATGTCATACTGCAACGCATGTCCGGCCCCCCTTGTTTTAATTTTCTTCGGTGGAGGTTGTGTTGAAGTCGTCCCAATAGCCCCTCCATCACCTTCCGCGGCCATGCTTGGTACTTTGAATTGAAGAGCAATTCAAAGTAAAAAATTCGGTCAATTGAAATATACGTGTAGGTAATTTAAATCTGCCAAAGTCACACCGTAATAAAATATGTTGGACCCCTTCTCTCCACCAAGTAAGAGCAACTAGCGCCAAAGGCAACAGCAACACATCTGACTTGGCAAGCTTGAAGAGAAGAAGTGAAAAGAAATGAAGGGCCCGTCCGATCATATAGCCGTCCGAAACCAACCCTAATACCGGTTCGGTTCCGGACCGCAATCCGTCCGACTTTGGGCCGTCGGATCGGACCTGGTCGTCCGATTGGGCGGACCGAACAGGCCGTCGCCGTCCGATCAGCCCGTCGGAAGAG
Source organism: Rhytidiadelphus loreus (assembly GCA_947034895.1). NCBI lineage: Eukaryota > Viridiplantae > Streptophyta > Bryopsida > Hypnales > Hylocomiaceae > Rhytidiadelphus > Rhytidiadelphus loreus. The sequence goes on from OX344761.1 coordinate 35,025,002, forward strand.
GCCGTCCGATGAGGGCGTTGGAAGAGGCCGTCGGATCCGACGTCACCGGCCGATGAGGCCGTCGGATCGAACGCTGCCATCGAATCGAACACGCCGGGGCCGTCGGATCAGGCTGTCGAATCAGGCTGTCGGATCAGGCCGTCGGATGGATTTTAGGTCTTCAGGTCTCCGATCAGGCCATCGTCTCCTCTGCACGGACCTGCTGTACTGTCATCCTCCAGCTATGTACACACTGTTCAAACAACGGATCCTTGAAATAGTTAAATCACTGTAAAAAATAATCGTAGAAAGCATCCAATGTGTGAAAGCTTATTGTTCATTTTCTTCCCTACATTGTGAGATTGTTTTTAATGCTAAACCCTAAACCCTAAACCCTAAACCCTAAACCCTACAAATTATTAAATTTCCATATAAAATATTCACGTGCTCAACAAAAAATTGGTGCAGCATGCGGCATCACTTTTACGATTTCACCGAGTATTCCCACCATCCCAATATCCACTAGTAGCAATTTTGGCTCGCCCTCTATACATGGTTACATGGATACATTATTACATTGCAATTTGAAGACATTTATTTTTTTGGATCCACAAAGTACATGACTTCTTCTATGATTTTAAGATATGATTTAAAAAGTCAATGTGGAAATGTTGGTTGAAAATTGAAATGTAATTTGAATGTAGAGACCATTGTGTAATTGATCCATTGAACTTGTAGTCTAAATGTGATAATTTAAATGTACTATACATGTGAACCTTGTCGACTAATTAGTTCTTCATTTCTATGTTTCCGGGTATGAATTATTACATGGCACCGTGGAAATTCATAAAGTGAAAGGTTGTCCCACAAAATTGACAACTGAATATGATGATGAGATGATCACTCATGTACGAGAATTAATAGAAGGAGAACGTCACATATGATCATTTGAAAGTTTTTTATTTACTTGTAAAATGTACTACTCATTCATGAATTCATGACATTGTAATATGGAAAAAATTTCACCATATACCCTATATTGATATATTTTTTCATTTCATTGAGAAGGGGGAGAGAGGGGCCAACTTGAAGGCCTTCACCAATTTTTCTAAAGTTGAATTCATTAATCTATTAATTTAGGTTTCATTAATTATATGTATGACCAAATGTTAAGCTTTCATACCTTGCAGTATTGCACAAAAATATATTATATTATAGAATCATGGATAATCTCTTTATTCAAAGTTCTAGCCTATTAGAGCATGTTCTTGAGTGTTGCCAAAATAAATCTATAAATCGGTAGAGTTCATTTCTGCATGCAATTGCTAGTGAGATTGATAACTATTAACTAGAGAAGAAGTTCTACATGTTTTTGTGGAACTGAAAGAGAGTGGGCACATTTGAGCAAAAAATAAATATTTCTTCAAATAAATTATGGAAAGGTAGTTTTTCTACTTTTACATGGTCAACAATTATGGAATCTCTCTTTCTTTACTCAAAAAATGCAGTTGTAAGTGCCCCATAAGGCCATAACCGTCTTGGGGGGTGCACTTAGTTCTACTATATTACTATAACAAATCATGTGTGAACAAGTGGTTCTCTAATAAACTATAATTTCAACCTAAAATTTTGAACATTGTTTAATAATGACTATAGCTTTCTATTGCCAAAATTTCCAATTCAAATAAAATACGAAATGATTTCTAGAAGAGGTTGAAACTTGAAAATGAACTAAAATGGCATGTTTTTCAATTGAAATAATTATAGAGGACACATTTAGATGACCATTGAGTCAATATTCAATTCAAAATGAGCTTTCAATAATGAGTTATTTTTAGGAATTTTTTGTTCATTTTTTAGACAATTTTGTCTTATATAATAGAGGGGTGTGAAAGCTATTTTTCAGTTCTACAATGTATCTTTTTACTTCAAAAATTTGTAACTAATTATTATTAACAAATAAAAATATCAATAATTCAAAACATAAACTTTTAAAGTAGGAAAATCTATTCATATTTTTTTAATTTTGTTTTATTTAAAATTCAAAAAGTATATAGGGGGTCCAAAGTTTTGTTCGCACTTGGTTTCTAATGGACACTCTAAATGACCCCCCGAGATAACCGTAGTTCATGAATTTCTACAATTATTTCAAGAAAGCGAATTAGAAGATGTACATGATTTATTAAAAAAATTACACATTTCGAAGCAATGGGATCCTAATTTTTCAAGGGCATAGCCAAACCCTCATGAATTTGGGAATTCAAAAATTCCATACTTCTTTCTTCTTCTTATTTTCCTTCTACATGTTATACAAGGGTTTAGTGTGTTACAAGCAACATTTTAGATCGTACGGTTCAGTCCCCAAATTTTTTACGTGCTCACAAGGGGGGCCAAAAAAGGGTATGCTGAATTGCCCCCTTCGTTGCCCCTGCTGCAGGGCAAAGCCTGCAATTTCGAAAGGGGCAAAACTTCCCTTGTTCTCCAAAATTCTCCTCGCCGAATGGCCCCTCCGCCCTTCCGACGCCCCGTCCGATCTGCCGACGCCCCGTCCGAGCTGTTCGTCCGCATGTCGGTGCGTCCGCACTTTCTCGGTGACCGTGCGATCCATCGTGCGACAATTTCGGGCCGCACGATGGGGGCGTTGAAAAACAGGCCGTCGGATTCGGACGGACCCTAAAGAGCCGTCGGAAGCCATAAATAGCGTTTCCGACGCCTCATTTTTCCACAGCTGTTTCCCTCCCGAAGTGGGTTTTCCAGTGCCCGATGTGAATCTGTGGCTCTGCGCACCCCTTTCGGTTTGGTGTGTGAACGGTTGTGCTTGGATACTTGGTGGTTTTAAGTGATTTGGTTTGAATAATTTCTTGTATGCGAGGAATTGTGAATTAGAAAACCGTTTCACTCCATTGCATTTGAATTTTGAAGTGAGAAGAACTTGGTGCACTTGGTGCAATATTTTGGGAAAATTCGGACATCAATTATCTTCATTGTAATCAAGGTTATCATGTCTCGCCCTAAACCATCAAATAAGAGTAAGAAAGGAAAATCTCAAGATATGAATTGGGTTGATTGGAAAAACCCTAATTGCGTAGCTGAAGATGGATGGGAAGAAGAGCCAAAGAAAGTTTGGAACTGCACCACATGCAAGAAGTACGTGAAGATGACTCACCTCTCTAAAATGTGGTCACGAGAACGTGTTGAAGGCCAAGTTCGTCGATGGGAAGGACAAATGTCCACATGTACGAGCCGACACTTTCTTCACCGTTACGAAGAAGTAACGCGTTCAGCGGGTTTACGTGACTCCAAACCTAATATAATGAACTATTCTAACATGGCTATGGTTTGGGCAGAGATTGTACTCCGTAAAGATGTGGATTGGCGTACCATTTATGGGAAACATGTGGATAGTTTGAATCGGAATGATGCAATGATTTATACTAGCTGGACTGCTGCAAGTGATTGCCAGCCAGAGTGGTCCAATCGAGGGCAGTTTGGATTTCCTGCAGTTGTGGTGCCACATGGAGAAGATGAATGGTCGAGTGACGATGATGAGGGTGAAGCTCCAACACCAGTGACATTGGGAGAGGAGCACGAGCGTAAAAAAGATCGAGAAGACATTGAATACGAACAACAAATGCAAGAAGCGATGCATAGAAGCGTAGAGGACCGTGGTCAACAAGATGGGTATGATGGATTCTACCAACGTGACCGTGGTGCATATGACCCACCACATGGGTCCTATGGTTCACACTATGGCCATGACCCCCAACATGGCTCTCAAAACGTTGGAGGCTCTTATTATGGCGGTTCAACTCAAAGAGGATCACTCCACGGTGATTCAATTCCTCCTCCAACTTTTGGAGGTCATTCCTCCGCAAATTATGGACAAGGAGGTGGGCAAAGCGGATATGTTCCCGACTACTATGGCGGAGGACCATATCTCGGTGTTTATGGTGGTGGTCCTACAGGCCCAAGTCAGAGAGATGACACAGATTCAGATTCCGAATGAAGCCGAATCAAACACTAATACACTATTGTATTGTTTGTCTTACAATATGGGCTCTAAATTTAGATTTAGTTGTTTTCCATACAATGATGCAATATAGAATGTAGCAAGCATAGTGTAATGGTGTCAATGAGTGGTCGTCCGTCGTCACGTACAATGCAAAACCGCTACAATTGTGATGTATTGAAATATATTATTAGAATGATAGATTTATCATGTTCATGGTATTATTGAATGCCATTGCTATGCAATGGATCAAGCCATGGTGTTTTGGAAGCTAAGTATAGCAATGGCCCAGCTTTTACCATTATGTTTTTGTTGGTGTCCGTGCGCAATTTTTTTTGCACCATAACCTATTAACTTCTAAATGGGTGAGACCGAGCAACCCAAAAAATCCACTAGAAATTTGAATCAAAAATGATTTTTTTTTTCCTTGTATATTATATTGGATTTTTCTAAATGGGATGCTTTGATTCATTCCAATTGGATTCATGATGCGAAAGTTATGGATTTTCTTGTTTTGTGGGCTATCATAGAATTATCTTGAAAGAAATTCTTTTCTTCCACTTGGAATGCTAATTCATGATTTTAAGTTACAAACTTTGAATGTTCGTATCGTGGAAAGTATAATCTAAATGAAAAATTTCATTATATCATTAGATTGAGTGAAGAATATTGCATGCAAATTCTCCATTTGTTTCAAGCAAAAAAAAAAAGAATATTGGATGCATTGGTTTAAAAGAAATATTTTTATTAAAATAAATAAAAATCTCCATATAAACTCTTCGAAATTGTTGCAAAAATGTGAGTCCGAAAATGGGCTTCTTAGGAAGTAAAGGATTAACCCTTTAGGGCCTAAGGAGCCCCAAGCAAACTCTTGAATTCTTTTGGAATCAAATTTTCATATCAAAATTTTATCATTTAATTTAAGTTATTATTTTTCACAAATAACCATTCATGTCTTCTATCAGATCTGAATTTTTAAAATTTTTTGGGAAAAAAATGAAATTTATAAGATTTTCTAGAGTTTCTATCTTTGAAAAATCGTAGTAATTACAAAAGAGCTCACTTTACGATGAAATTTTTATAGAAAATAGGAAAAATTATAATGAACATTATGGTGAAGTTTTCATGCTCCCTTTCGTTATATACAAATAAATTTGATAGAGAAACATGTCCCACAGTGTATTTTGAAACTTTCTAAATCCCAACTTCAAATTGCCATAGATAAGTCATTATTGCTCCAAATTTGATGGCCAATGGCTCATTGGAAGCGAAATTCTTGTGCCCTCACATCTCATTTACACCTCATAGTCAAATGAGGTTAGGAAAGTGTTTTAATTTCCAAAATTCTGTTTAAAACGACCAAATTTGGCATGCTCGGCCCCCCTAAAGGATTAAGGGGTGAAAATACCATTTATCGTAGCCGTTCGATCTGTCGGCCTGCCGCGCCGTCCGATCTGTCGCATGGCAGCCCGTCCGCCTCGCGGGGGCCGTCGGATCGATCGGCCGTCCGATCTGTCGGCCGCGTCGTGGGCGTCGGATTTCCGACGCGGACCGTGCGTCGGAAAAGGGCGTCGGAAAGGTATAAGAGAGTCGGACGGGCCCATCCGATCCTCACTTTTGTTTTCCCCCTTGCATATTGCAAGAGTGAAGCGGAGAGCTTGGTGGTTCATGCCCCCATTGGTTCCTCTTCTTGGGAAAGCAAGAGTGCGATTTTGGGGGCCCCTAATTGCCATTTTTTTCAGTTTTGGTTCGAGTTTCACTTGAACTTGAAATTATCATTTCATTTTGCGAATATTCATTCGTACAAGAAGTTCATTACGATGCCACGAACAAAGAAGGCTACAAAGAGGAAACAAATGGAGCATGAAGGAGGTTCACACAATGAGGCAAGTAGGGACATTCCCTCTGATGCATGCAAGAGATTTTTGATCAAGTTGATCGTCAATTTCTATGAGTCGGAAACGACGATGTCACTACACAACAAATACGTTAGGTACAACGAGGAGTGCTCGCAAAAATTCAAGGCGGACATGTGGCAACTGATGATGAATGCGCTTAGCGTTCCGGAATGGCACCATGAGACGGAGAAGAAAGGCTTTCCAAAATTCTTGGAGAATAGGGTCCACGATGCATTGTGGAATGCATCAATGGTGCTAGCAAGGTACGGCTCTCAATATCGGGAAAATGATGAGGATTTTCGTGAAGTCATTCTGAAAGCTGACTTGTTTGTTGCACGATGCAAGCCGTTTGCAAAGAGCCGTAACAGATGAGGATCTTTGGGTTGGTGGAATAGCACTGATGGAGTGGCTGAACTGGATCGAGGCAGACAACACCTCATAGCGCTTCCCGACACAACACGAGTAATCGCTCAAGACCAAAAAACCATAAAGGGTGGATATGCAACAATTCGTAGGGTTCGAATTGAAGGGTGTCCAGGGATAGCTACATTTTGGGAGTTTGCAGCAAAGCTATCCAATCAACACCGCACACAACCTCATCTTGTGAGATTGGAACACCAGAACGAGTCAATGGCAGTGCGGATTCCACATCCTGGAGTTATACGGTTTGCTGCAGTTCATGGAACAACAAATGAAGGGTATTCGTATTGGTGGAATGGCAGAACACTACGGCACATGATGCACTTGGATAATGATTATCCAGACAACATTGCCATTCGGTTGCACTATTCGAGGCCAACAAAGGTAGAGTTGATTGAAGCTTACCGTCTCGGACGATTTAGGAAGAAGCGCACGCAACTCGCATGGGCATTATTGCACATCATGAATGCGGTGCACATTTCTGGACATCTTCACAGTGACATCTCTCCAGACAACATAATGTTTCACTTTCTTGAAGACGAGTCACGCGTGTACATTGGAGTGTGCGATTGGGGCATGACTACCGTAGCTTCTGAACCAATGAAGTCTTTGTACACGTTTACATGTGCGAGGGACATGGAGGAGGCTTTGAGAAAGAGGTGGTGGGTGGACCCGAAGATTGCATATGTGCACAAAAGAGATGCAGATGGGTCAATCATTCCAAATCTATTACGTGCATCAGAAGAATATGCGGTTTGTAAACTCGCTCAACGCATCAACAAGGATTGCATGTCTGAAGAATACTACAAGTTGCATCGGGAATTAGCTGAACTGACGAAGTTGAGTCACCACGTTTTGGCCCTTATGTTTCACTCATACATGGAGCGGCCTTGCAGTGAAGGTTCAAATTACTGTGGCGGTTTGTCTCACATCATTAATTTCTTTTCCGGTCGGTGCAATTGGCCTGTGCCGGATGAGCACTTTCGCCATTCATATTAGTAGTTCAACGTACTTTATAGTAGCATAGAACTATAAAGGTATGTAGTAAATATAGAATGAGGATGTACGCGTGCACACTATATAGTGCCTAATTATGCAATGTCAATGTATGACCATATATGTGGAATATGATAATTATATATTTTGAAAGTTCGGTGTATTTGAGTAAGTAATGCTTATGATTTTTTGTCACATGAAACTATGAAAGATACATATGACTTGAATGAAAAAGGCACTACTTGTTGTTGTTGAATGCTGAGGTGGCAATTAGCAAGGGTGTGTGGAGATTGTTTTCATTTTAAGCTTTGTAAACCCCATCGTCCAAGCAGCTTCAAACTTCAGAAGGTCATAGGAATCTTAGATTTTGAAATTTTCCCAAACAAAAATTTCTTGCTTGTCAAATATAAATATGCCTTTGTATCCATCGTTCGGATTTTCAAAATTTCAAAGTATGTGGTGGGAAAACTGATTCAAAGATGACTTAGTGCATTGTCAATATTTGGGACATTGTGGCATAATGGCATTGCAAAATTTTTTTGGAGGTGTTAGGTGTGTTGGATTTCTTTGAAAATTGGTATGCATATGCCCAACTTCAATACCTACAAGAAAATTTTTTAATTTTATAGTGTGTAGTGCAAAAAAATTGAGCATGAGGCGGTCAAAGGCATCTGAAATTCTGGGGTATAGTGAAAAAAAAAAAAAAAGACTTTGAATGCAAATATCTCTTTATCCGTACGGTGAAAACTCCCAAAAAGTTTACCACACCCTCTCATACAAGTTCACTTCAAGATCTTACGGTTACATTTTCAAAGAAAACATTTTCACAACATCGTGAATGATCGCAGCTGGATTGGCATTTTTCGGTGATTTTGGACCCAAAAAATGGCTCGGTCCTTTAGGGCTTAAGAAAGAAATGGTTAGAATAAAAATGCGTTGAATTCTACAGTTGGGAACAATACAGAATTTTTAAGAATTTTAATTTTTTCCGAAATCAAATTACTTTCATGAGTTCAAATGGGGATTCTTTCAGTACTCCCTAAAGTACAAGAATGGGTTAATTTTTGGGCCTAAATCCTTGTTAATTAAAAAAATGACATTTCTATAAAACCCTAAAAAAATAGTACCATCGTGCATTTCGACGCTATTTAGTATTTAGACCTTGACCCTTTTTCTTTTTCTTTTTGTTAGAATAATTTCCATGACCGTCAATAGGGACCTTAAACAAAACTTATTGTATACCGAAGTTCAACAATGGGTTCTATTTCTTTTCATAGCTCATTTGAACCCCTAAAGGACAAAGCGTCCCTTCCGTTGACAAATGGATTTCAGGTTGATACCTATGGGCTGAATTTGTCTCTTGATTTTCTTAAATTTTTTTTTAAGATAGAAAAATGGAAAACCTTTGTGAAAATATAATTTTTTTCTCAATCGGTACCCCTCTACAAAAGTTATGCCCATGTAACTCAAAACTTGGGAGATCGGGCAACACAAAGATTTTTCAGAATTAAAATTTTTTATTTCTAAATTTTTTTAACTCATACATTATACTTTTGTCAAGGAAAAGGGCTAGATTAAACCACGCCGTCGGATCAGGCCGTCTGATCGGATGTGGCCATCCGATCAGACCGTCGGAAGAGGATATCCGATCAGCCCGTCGGATCGGACCTGGCCGTCGGATCAGGCCGTTTGATCGGATGTGGCCATCCGATCAGACCGTCGGAAGACCATACCCGATCGGACCGTTCGATTAGGCCGTCAGATCGAACCTGGCCGTCGGAAGAGGCCGTCCGATCAAGCCGTCGGAAGAGGCCGTTGGAAGAGGCCATCCGATCAGGCCGTCGGATCGGGAGTGGCCGTCCGATCGGCCAGGCCGTCGGAAGGTAACTTTTTATTTACCCTAGGTAAAAAACAGAAAAACTGGACGTCCGGGGGGGTCCGGACGCGGACGCTGGACGTCCGGATGTACGTCCTCACGTCTGGACGTCTTGGTAACCCTGATGGAAAGACAATAGATTAAAAATTACAATTCAGCGCGACCCGAGCTGAAATGCACGTAGGCTTAAGGAATCGGGGTATGCATGAAGGCGCAGTAATCAAGTAAAATGAATTCCACAGTTTGCCCAAGAAAAAAATTAAAGTAAATAAACAAAATAATTAAAAAATAATCAAAACCCCGCTTAAAAACCAACTGTCTTGTCTTATAAATACATGAACTAATTGTACCACTGCGAGGCCACCCTATTGCACACAATTTAGCTCGAATCGAGCTAAAATGTCAGTATCCGTTTAGACAGAATTACGCATAAGTTAACTCCACAGCTCTTGTCCAGCTAAAATCACCAATAAATTTTCTAGACATGAATCAAGGGACCCATTGAAGTCCAACAAATGTTAGATTGTCACACACAAGCTGGAACAGCATAGTACAATTTTACATTTAGCTCAAGTCGCGCTGAACATGCAGCAATCTAATGAAATTTTGGAAACTGCAGAATGGAAGATCAGATGGCAAGCCTTCAGATGTACTTCAAAAAATCTGATATCCAGTATCCAGATGACCTCCAAACCACTGACATCATGCTAATAGAGGGCGAGTTCTGGGAGTTCAAGGAACCCGACCGGGTAGAATCATGGAGCCTCAGTATGATTTCATTTACAAACAACATTAGCTTTTCATACAAATTTAAAAATGCTCAAATATATTTACAGCTCTCCTTCGATGAGAAGGTGAAAGACGTGGAGGCTGACGCACATCCCGGCATCAAAATCAAGTGTGTGACAACAAAACCGTCTGTTGCAATTGAAAAGCAGTATCATTTCACGATCTGCATTGACTCAGAGTTGATACCATTCAACCTGACACCTTTTTTGCATAGTCTAGAGCCGACACCATATTCCGATGAGATCAAGAAACTTGAAAAGAAACTTGACAGCAAGGAGTACGAGAACCCAAACGGAACCCCGCTCAATGGAAAGCGTCTTTGCGCAAAAATACGGTCTATGTTCAGTGATTTCAGTACAATAAAAGGCAGACTTGAAGTACAGAAAACAATAAGCAAGCCTCGGTTCGTGTCACTGGATATCGTAAGCCAAGGTGGGAGTGAGAGTTCACGTAGAAAATTAGAAATAAGACTCCAGAGACCGGATCTGGTCGCGGAAAGAGGAATACCGTGATTCAGCCCCGATCTACATCCAAGAAAACCACCAGAGGATCGGATGTAACGAAAACGAAAGAAGGCCCACAGAAGAAGAAGTCCGAGTAGTCGGGAGTGAGTTACGCGGAGGAGATTCAGAATGTTCCACACTCGTCAGCGATTGAGAAGAAACCCGATTACAAGCTTGTGGGTGAGGTCTACAAAAAATTCTGGGCTTCCTGCGAGGATGCATATATATTTACACCGGTGGATACGAAAAAGGAGATTAGCATTGCCCAGCTTGTTCAGGCACCGTCAACATTTAACATCCGGTCCAAGGAGCAACGTCTTGTCGAAGACATGGTGAATTTTCTCCTCAATATCCCCGATAAAAGCACAAAGCAAACATTGTGTGTCATGCCGGTAGGCCACACTGTGAAGCCGACAACATGGGAGCAGATTGAAAAAGGGAAATTCTATATCATCAATGGCCAGCACAGCGTTGCAGCTAGCAAGTTCATGATGCATGAAGATAGTGGCGTTGATGAAGAAATGAAGCAATGTTTCCGAAAGTGGAATTGTTTCGTTGTATGGTCGCCGGATGCGGAAAAGTTGCGCTGCATTTCCGCTTATTACAACCGTGTGAATCATTTCATCGCGCCTCAGCCATCATGGGCAACGAATATCCTTGAAGCGCGGACAGTGTGGGAGGCTATGGGCAGGCCACCAAACCCAAAGGAGGCAGCGTTTGTTGGGACGGTAGTAGTGTCGCACAGACGCACAGTAGAGAACCACAAAAGAATTCTTGCCTTCCAAGTACGTGCATATGAGATTCCTAGAAAACATTCTGCTAAAACATTTTTGCAATCAGCCCTGCAGTTTAGCTCGATTCGCACTAAAGTGCAGATATCGTTATCATGTAGAGGGCACAACTGGACGATGAATTAAGAAGGATTCAAATATCATGATCTAATCATGTGTTGTGGATGTCCAACAGGAATTCGAGAAGGCTGTTTACGTACAATTTTCTATGATCGACGTGGTAAAGAACCTCAAACTTTCGAAGAAGAAAGATAGAGAAGAAAAGCTGAAGCTGACGAATGAATTGAAGCTCATTACTGCACCGGATCTTGTGTACAAATTATGGAGCGACGTCATATCATATTCGGCTCATGGGGAGCTATTAAATCCAGACACGATGAAGTCATTTAACGGCCGCCAGGATTGGAACCTTGAAAATTGCATGTTGAACCGCGAATTCTTCAAGCACCTCGGCAACCTCAGCTACGATGAGTTGGGGAAGCTTGCAAAGCACATCCTCAACGAGACCGGTAACGGCCGTAAGCATGCATATCTGAAGGTGACCATCAAAGCCATATCTTCGGTACTGGATAGTTGTTACAGCACGAAGGAGTGGGCAGAGAGACGTAAGCACAAACACCTTGTCAAGAAGGAACTGCACCAAATTGACCTCGAGCTTGGTTTGCTAAATGCAAGAAACGAGATAATTACTGAAAATTGGAAGGAATTTAAGGCGCAACGGCATATTACTAGAGCAACGATGGACGTCCTCTTTGACTGGCCAGGAGAAGCCTATTTTGCAGCAACGAAACTGGTGAGGTCAAAGAACAAAACGTGCGCTGAGCTCTCACTTGAGGCAGCTGAATTCTTCAAAGTGTTCCTCGATCATAGGAACAACTTTGAGAAACCGACAGCAACAAGTCACTACCGGACTTACGTGGTAGGAAACAATTACCACTCCGACTGGCCACGAAATGTCTGGACTGCGGATACTTCTCGGAAATTGGCTTTGGGAGTGCTTGACTTCCGAAATCTTCCTGGGATGGAGAAGAAGGACAAGTCCAGTGCCGACAATCCTTACTTCATCGAGGTTATGTGCTCTTTTCTGAAGAAGAAGCATCCAGCGATGGACGAAGTCCCTGTATGGTTATTCATTTGTGGAGATGAAAAAGAGCAAGCACAGGCCCTTCACTTCGCTGAAACCCACGAAACCCTCAGTGATTTTAACGTCGACTTTGCAACCTACTCAGCCGGGAAAAATGATCGCCTAGGAGACGTATCAGCAGCGAAAACACCAAAGAAAGTGTTGTTGATGTTCTTCCAAAATCCACGGAATGCTATGCAGATTCATATTCCACCTGAATTCGAATGTCCTGAAACTGCACGGTATATGAAATCACGTGCCTATAGCGAGTTGGAGTATTGGATTCACAACACGGAGTTGCGGATGGAATTCTATCTATGGCTCGTAAAAACGTTCTGCGATCCGGGGAAGTGCCTGTTTTCTGGATTTACTAGAGGGAAACTAACCTTCGCGGCCATAGTAAGAATACTCATTCCAATTCAGCTCGACTCGAGCTGAATTACAGTTGTACATTGCTCGGTAGTCGACTTTACTGCATTTGTAGCATGACTTGTCCGTTTAGCTCAATCTGCGCTAAATTGTTGTATCGTGTATCTGACTGGTTTCATTCTATTATTCTGTTTGTTGCAGATGAATTGCGTAGACGTTCTAGCTTCTGGGATTTCTGAAGATGCGGACTTGTGGGAAGATATCTGCACAAAAGCATTGATGCTGGATAAACAAGATTTCTTGGAGGGCGGGTACCCGTTGAGTTTGTCAATCATACCCCCGAGAATAGGTTCCCAAACGCCCTCATCATCAAAGAGGAAGCTCAGGTCCAGCCAAGACTCGCCTTGGAGTCAGCAGAGAATGAGAGCGCCTATCATCATTGAAGATGAGGAGGACGAGTCATCTGATGAGGAGGATGAGGATGACGACGTTGCCTTCGGCGACGATGGCGGGCTTGATTTGCTGCAGACACCTACCAGTCGTCTTGTTTCGGAAGTGCCAGGATCGTCGGGTTCCTCTTTGTTGCCACCGATTGGGCAAACCTCTGGGACACCAACCCCATCTGGTCGACCACAGAAGAAGAGGAAGAAGGATACAATTGCAAGTGTTGTGCAGCGAATGGCGGACATTTCCGAGAGGACGACGGAGTCACTGGCTCTCCTCAAGCAACAGCAGGAAATCTCGCAGAAGCAAACAGAGTTGGCGATAGCTACTCTGAGGGCAGACCAGGCCAGGGAGCAGGAACACAACTTGGAGGTGCAGAGAAGAAACCAGGAATGGATGCAAGAGGAGTCGAGAAGAAATCACGAGTTTCTTCAGTCCATTCTCATCGGTCGGAATGTGCTGCCGATTGCTTCCATTCCGCCAACACCCGAGTCTCCACAATTATTACTTGGCAGTTAGGCCTATGGGTCGAACGTCAGCGGAGCGTCTAGTGCGGTTGAGCTCATTCCCACCTGCCCGCCTCTGCCTCCTGGCGCATCGGTATCTGCTCCTCTTCCGCCGCCTGAGATTGTGGACGCTCCGGTCGAGAATCCAAGCCCCGTCCCGGATCCGGAATCGGCACCGATTGAAGTCGCGGAGGTTGGGCACAACCTGACCGTGGATGCTTCCGAGGTGGAACTCGGTAGTGATTCCCAGCCCTCCGGAGATCCACCAGCAGGTTGTGCCCAATGATCACTTCTTGCTTGCTTTCTGTAGATTTAGCTCGACTCGAGCTAAATCGCATGGTAGAGACGCAGATGTAGAGTTCTTGTAGATACATGACTCATTTTGGGCGGAACACCACTTTGTAGTGGTGTCAACTGTAGAGTTGAATGCATATGTACTATATTTTTTGTTGTAAATATACGTAATTCTCACAAAATTTTCATTCTACAATTTGCAATACGCAGGCCCCGTGAATCCTCTAGTCTTGACTGAACCACCTCTGACTCCTAGCGCACAATCTCTTGCACAATCGCTTCCGGACAATGAAGCCCTGGATGACACCGTCGGAGACGTTGATCTGTCCGTCCGAGTCGGGGGAGAAACTTCGGTCCCAAGTGCTACGACTGCCAGTCCTAATGTGGATGAACAACCGTCGAATTCAACGCGGCGAAAGGTAGACTACGCTTCCTATGTTTTGATGGACTTGCATGATTATGGATGAGTTTTTCTTTGTTGTCCACATGGGTCTTTAAAAAATGTCTTCAGAGGTCCGCAATGAGCTAGTGACACAATCATAACTGCCTGCGAGTGCGTACGTTTGTTAGCAGGAATCTGATCCTACGTTAGCTCGTGTGGGAACGTCCAAGGCCGTCCACCGTCCGTTGAGGTCTGGGGTGCTTGAGAAGTGGATCAACGTCGTCCTGGACCTCAATGGCATTCTCTGTGTCTGCGAGGATTGGAAGTCCAAGGGGGCTTTCAAGTAGTTCATCCATCGCTCGGAGTCGCACTCCGCCACAGTTCCCGCCATTGTAGGACCGAAGGGGGTGTTTGTCCGACCGAATTGCTCTATGTTTCTCATGGAGTTAGAGAAAATAGCAAATGTTTCAGTGTGGACCTCCATGAAAAAATCAACCGCTGATGAAATTTGCAGTCACCTTTTCCGAGATGGAGGAATGCCGTTCCTCGTCCTCGGACAGGACTCGTGTAAGACGGTTCAGTGCAAGGATAGATCGGGACGGTGGATCCCGTATAAGGAACCGGGTACTAATAAAAACCTGTTCTTGAAAAACCTAGATGTGCTTCTTCATGACTCGCGGGGGACCTTTACCCTCGAGAATACTGTCATTGTGGACGACAGTCCTCGGAAACACGTCATGAACCGGCCGGAGAATGTGATTTTGTCCGACTCCTGGAGTAATCGGGGGAATGGGGACAAGGACACGTACCTCCTTAACGTCCTGCTGCCTTGGTTCCAACGATTGCACGTCAGTCGTGAGAAAAGGCTGAAGTCGTTCCGCGTAAGTAGCACGGGGAGGATCGGGAGGAGAATGCTATGCGAGGAAAGGGGTCGTCGTGAGTTCGAGAAGCTAATGGAAGTGGTGCGAGGGGCGTCTAGTGTTAGTTAGCCTAGAGGTATGTAGTTTAGCTCGGGTCGAGCTAATTTGTATCATTCTCAGAAACAGACGTTCAGCATTCAATTATTCTCTGCATTTTAGCGCGGGTCGATCTGAAATGTAGCTCTCCAAACCTTCACATTAAAGAAACCAATTTCACCTTGATTTTGCTTCGAATTAGCAAATCTACTTTCATCCTTCCGTGAGAATGTGAAGTTTTTAATATTTTGTTTTTGTATTGCAGTGGAAGAACAACGACGCGTCTACAGGGACCACTCACGATTTCACTTGTCAGGCGTCCACAGACTCCATCTGGGACTATGGGCAATACGTAGTCTTCAGTACGGGAAATTTCTTGGGGACGATGCAAACGGCCAATTCCACTATGGATTTCTCGTTGAAGCCCACTGAGGACGGGGTGGTTGACAGCCCCCCGGATCGGAAGCCGCGCATGCCGGTGTCGTGCTCGCCTTCTCCGCTGCGCTCAAGGGAACCAAGACCTTCCTCACATTCGCTGTCGGCCTCGGATAGGGGGACGCAGAGGAAGTTGTACGAGGATGCAAACTACCCTATCTCTGCGTTAGTGGCAGAGACGGAATTACCGAATGAGGCAATTGAGGCGGACATTCTTGCGCCTGTCATTCCACCCAGGATTCCACGTCACCGGGTTCCTTTCCCAATGAAGCGATTGAAGAGGAATCATGACGGACCCTCATCTAGCATGTGCTCGACACCAAGCTGGGATTCCTGGGAACGGAGGTCGTTACAGGAACAACGAAGGAGACAATTCCGCGAACAAGGTCCGCACAACAAACAATACAGTCGGGGACCATAAATTCTGAAGGCCTTGGAGAAAATGAAGAGTAAATCGCTCCAGTAGTTGTTCCTTGTGATACTTGTATATTGTAGATAGGACATGGTCAACTATTTTTGAATTGTTCTTAGTTGTGACAAACGGCCGCTTAAATAGTCGGGAAGTATATCTAGAGTGTAATCATTGTAGGTAGCGACAATCCAATTAACGTAAAAGTCATGATGCCTGGAGATTGCATTGATGCCATTTTATGCAATCTGTTCAATTTTGACAGATTTGGTAGTCTAGGTTCCTTGTTTTCTTCGATTGTGATGGCCTTGTGAGTAGGAGTTCCAAACAATGAGATTGTGGATATAGGAGAAGGAGCTGGATGATGGCCTCCGACGTACATCTAAGCACTAGAACTGTAGAGACTTAAACATCTAGGTGTCGCTCTTTAGAGCTCCATGAGCGGGCAATCTGAACTACCATGTGTGAAATTGCCGTTCGAGGAACTCCGGAGTGGCGCCTTCATGTTTTTGGTTCTAGGATTTGGTTGCTTATATCTATGTCGGGGACCATCGTCTAGTTCCTTCTCCAATAACCATGGCCCCTTCGTTTGAAACTTCTACTCACAAGGCCAACACAGTTGGAGACGATGAGGTCCTGCACTGCCAACAGAGTGACGTTAGGCATCACTAATACATAGAGTTGTACACAGGGAGTGCATATAGCACACGGTACTTAGAGACTTTGTAGAAAGGATCTTGGGAAGAGAGCATCTAATGATTGAAGGGGTCATGTAGGCCTTCGAATGAGTTAGTTCTATAGTGAAGGCGAACTGGAGGAAGCAAAAATAGGAGAATCCATACAAACAATTGCCGGCATGGTGATTGAGAATGACGCTCACTCCTTGCGCTGCACACAACGCAATGTTTGAGGGTCACTCTCAATCGTCATGTCAGGCAATTGTTTCTATGGAATCTTGTATTTTTGCTTCTTTCGGTTCGCCTCTACTATGGAATCACTAGAAGAAAGCCTTGTTTAATTGGATGTTCTTGCGTCAAAGTTGACGGATTTTCTTAAGCATCCAATGTAACATCTTCATGTGTTTATGTCAACAATGACATCCAATGTAACATCTTTATGCTACATTGGATGTCATTATTGACATAAACACATGAAGATGTTACATTGGATGCTTAAGAAAATCCGTCAACTTTGACGCAAGAACATCCAATTAAACAAGGCTTTCTACTAGTGAATTAGTTGATTTGGAGACCTTCCTTTCTACTTTATGATGTTTGTGGATGCTGTAGCGGGTCAGTGCATGTATTTTGACAAGGAAAGTGTATACATCCTATAAATTTTTAGATTCAATGATGGTATAATGTAAAGGAGTTATTATATATGCTTCCAATTTCTAAATATAGCACTCTAATATGTGTTTTAGGGGTCATTGTATTGATGATTTACTTATATTTAATACTGACTTCTCTTAAATTTATGATTTCTAGTGACTGCCAAGCTCTCATTTCACTAGAAATCTCCCATTTTAATGAATATAGTGTTCGGCCAGGACTTTGACCCCAACCAACTAGGCTTCGAATCCGGCCAACTAGAGCATCGACTCCAGCTAACCAAACTAAGGTTCACCCCCAGCCAGCCAAGCTTTGAACCCAACAGCCAAAGCATCAACCCCAGCCAGCCAGACTTCAAACCCAACCAACCAGATTTCCGACCCCAATAGCTAGGGCTTTGACTCCAACTAACCAAGCTTTGAACCCAACTAATTAGGGTTTTGACCCAGCCAATCAGGGCCTCGATCCCAACAGTCAAGGCTCCGACCCCAGCGAGCTAGGAGCTTGACCCAGACAGCCAGGGTTTTGACCCCAACTAGCCAGGAGCCTCAATCTAGCAGCTAGGAGCTCAACCCCAAGCCAGCCAGGGCCTTTACAGCCTTAATTCGTTCTTCTAGTAATTTTCCTGTCAAATTAACTAAATGCCAATCTAAGCAACACATAGGAAGATAGAAGTTAGAGAGTAGAGTATACTAGTCTAGAATAGGAATTGAGGTAGCAAAAAGTCACGCAAGGTAGTCCGTTCCTCAAATAGTAGAAGTACAATTAGCATAAAGGATAGAACATGGAACTAATGAAGGGAGAAAATGACACTTCTATTCTACAAATTCTCTCAAATTCCACCACCTTTCTACAACACCACTACACAAGCCAACTTCAAATGCCAAAGGAAGTGTAAGAGGGGAAGCTTAGATAGGAAAAGGGAATCGTAGAAGAAGATAGGAAGAGAATCCTCATCCACCATTAGGGTAAGCTGATGCGTAAGAAAGTTAGGTTGCATTTTTAACTTACTAAGTAGGTAGGTGAAATCCCAACCACCCCCAATTGATGGGGCACGAGGGTTGAGGTGGAAAGAAAAGGAAGGGACCGGGAAACTAAAAAGAAGAACACATCCTTCTTTTGTGACTATAAAGACTTCACCAAGGAATACTTGACCATGTACGAGACCCCCCGAACAACTTGCAATGGTAGAAGAGGGAGATCTGACCAACCTAATTATGGACCTCCATGCCAAGGTAAGACCTTAACCTTCCCTCCCTAAACTAGCCATTAGGGATCAATTGTTAAATTAAGGCCGAGAGATAGGTACTAATAGGATATAGGTCAGGTTAGATTTTCATAGATAAATTTGGAGTAGATAGCAAGAGGGTTCTAAAAACATATGACACGTAGGAATCAAAGTTAGGGTGCAAAAGATATAGCCAGATGAACTTTAGAGCCAAGGATGGATGAAACTTAGGAGTCCTTATTCCTCCAAGTCAAAACTTAGACCTTAGCTAGATCATAGGAAGTCAGGTCCGTAGGTCAAATCTCACCTCGACTTGGAATTAGGAGTCCTTAGAAAACCGTGGATGAAGTTAGAGGGCCAATCAGCCAAAACTTCATCCATCCATAACTTTTCACCAGAGTATCCAAATTAAGCGAACTTTAGATTTTTAGAAATGGCGTGAGATGAGCACTTACCTGAGAAGGATAGATTAGAGTGAGGAAGACTTTAGCCATAATCTCATAGCATAGCAATTAGCATAGGAAATAACCGATCTTGATTCTTCACGAACCACAATTAGAAAGACCAACTTAGGAATTTAGCAAAAGATCCATTGCTTGAAAGGCACAATGGACCAACGTTAGACACCCATTGGAGTAGGAACTACCATAGAACTAGAACTTGGTTGTGTTCACCGATTTACCAAAGGTGGGTAAATAAGCGCCTACAATGAGGATGGAAAAAAATTCTCGGACAAGAAGATAGCCTTTGCGGATACATGATTACATTCACATATTAGACAAGAAGTCATTGACAAAGCCCCAAAAATTCGCCTCAACCAATGGCTATTCCCAAGTTTTTTTTAGTAAGATTTTAGATTGTGTTAGGTACTTCTAGTCAACATTATAAAAAGAATCTTCATAGTTGTGATTTGTGAGGTATGCCTATAGTAACAATAATGATCATATGAAGCTCTCCCCACAATGCTTGAATTGGTTGTAGTGTTCTAAGATGGATGTACATGCCTCTGTAAAGCACTCTCTCAAAGTACAATGTCTAGAACACAAAACACCTCCAAGGCTCATTTCTCTAGCTCTTCACTACATGTGCCCATGGCTGCCCTCATCATCCCTCCAATTGTTGACATGCAAATCTTTGAAGCAAACGTGATTGTTACGTTATAATTTCTTCCCCTTGACACGGTGTCGGGTAGAGAGGAGCACGTTTAGAGAACACACGGGGTGTTTGGCTGTAGGTTGTGAGTGTAAATGGAAGACAAGTAACGATACTTGAATCTTCAATTAATCTGATCTTCAATCTTCGCTTGATCTTCACTTCAATCTTCCGTTGACCTACCCTGTGGTGGCTCTATGGGGCCAAAGGTAAGGGCGTGTGATAAGAAACAAGGCCTCGGACGGGTAAAACGGGACAGCTAGTCCACGAGCTGAGCCGTCCGAAAGATTGGATTCTAAACTTCAAACCCACTGTGACCAGAAATCGCCTTTCACAAGTGGGAACAACATAGAAGATCGACCATGTGGGTGATTAATCCCACTTTGTCGCCACAAACATAAAACGGGGCTAGTATTGTCATAATGAAATGACTATAAAGCCCGCAACAAAGCTTACAATGCAGAAATGAAAACAACTAGCCTCCAAATCTGGTTAGGAATAACAAAGAAATAACAACGAGCCTCCAAATCCAGCTAGGAATAACAAGCCACAAGCCACAACACACGAATCTTCATGTCTTCATATTTTCATGTCTTCAAATCTTCAAACCTTGAAATCTTCAAATCTTGAAGTCTTCAAGAGATGTAAAAGAAACATGAAACGAAATTCTAATTTGGCTATGTTCTTTGATCTACTGCCAAAAACGTTTCCAAGCTCCAAATGCTAAGTGCAATAGCAATTTGAAAAGCTAATGAAATAATCTAACACCCCTCAAAATTTCAAATCAAACTAAGATACTGTCCAAAAGTTATAGACAAGTAAAGTCTCGGCCTTCTCCTTTGAAAGGCAGCAGACCTCTTCTACTTCTAAATTCTATATCTTCTTCAATTTTTCTTCAAAATACAAATATAATAGCTTCTTCAAAAGTTAACTTTACAAATTAACTTCTCCTTAAATTTCAAACTATTCTAATCTTCTATCCATAAGTTACGAACATGCAAAGTCTCGGCCTTCTCTTTTGAAAGGCAGTAGACCTCTCTTATTTCAAGAACTCATAACTTTCTCTTCACTACTTCAAAAGCTTTAAGTTATGAGTATATGAAAAGCTATAAAACATTTCTCTAATGCTTGAAAGTTTCAAAGATGTAGGAAAAAACCACAAGATTTGGCAACCGCTCGAATCTCTGCTCCTATTCGTTGGGTGGCAAAAGATCCTCCTTCACTCTCATGCTCATAACTTTTTACTCACAACTCCAAATCAAGCAAGACATGTCTCTTTAGAAGCGCAATCTCAAGAAGAACAAACCCTCAAATTTTCATTTCAAAATTTTTTGTACAACCACCGTAATCGCCGATCAAACATTCGGCTTTTCTCTCTACTCTCACACACACATCAAAAACACACACTAAACCACTTCCACACACCAACCCAAATTAGAGGAAGCAAGAAGATCCCTACCTACCTTCTAGACCCCTAAGATAAGTGAGGTCAACCCATG
This sequence comes from Rhytidiadelphus loreus, assembly GCA_947034895.1. Taxonomy (NCBI): domain Eukaryota; kingdom Viridiplantae; phylum Streptophyta; class Bryopsida; order Hypnales; family Hylocomiaceae; genus Rhytidiadelphus; species Rhytidiadelphus loreus. The sequence goes on from OX344761.1 coordinate 35,046,391, forward strand.
TACATCCCACATGGGCCTCCCAACACTCATTGGTTCAAGGAAAATACCTAAAGGTAAGTCCCTATTCAATTTCTAAGACCAATCAACCTCTAAGGTCAAAATAAAGTGGTAAACTTTATCTAAACTCCCATTTTTTTTTTTTTTTTTAACACACAAATGAACCACCAAAACATGTATTACATACTAAACTCCAACCAACATCCAATGGAGGTAAAAACTGAAGTCAATGAAGAGCGTTATTCCATCTGCAAGAACTTGAGGATGCGCCTGACAGTGTTGGCCACGTAATCTGCACGTTCAACCTTGGTTAAAGGATTCACTGGTCCTTTCAACCAACATTGATGGCCAATACCTTCTATGTCTGGCCTCATCATATAAAAATACTAGTCTTCGTTCAGGCCCTCGTAGCTTGCTTCGAATGTTACATCATGTGTACCAGGCTCAACACATCCTACTTGAAGTAGAATCACTAAAGCACGGGCATTCTTATCAAGATTCCCATGCCAACGACAGTCCACCTGAGGTTTCTTCAACGGACGAGAAGGTCCGGCCTCATCTATAATAGAGGTAGGCAATGGTATAGAAATTGCCAGCTGAAATGGCTAATGAGGCAACTGTAATAAAGAAAGCTCTAATTCCGCCTCAGGTTCAGACTCAACATCTTGTGACTCCATAAAAACCCTTCAGTTCGACATTTTAATATCGAACTCCAAATCCAAACACAATTTCTAAAAACTCAAAGGATTACTTTGAACTGATGAAGTTTGTCTAAGGTTTTCACCTTATATACAATTCCATTGCTAACAAGCGTCATCTTGAAGCTAACGGAAGCGTCATCAGTAAGTTTCTCTTCCGAATCAAGAATCTTCTAAAACGTATAATATACATATTTTTTATACAATGTATGTATTTAGTTATTTACTATACGACAACGGTCTTCTTCTTCTTTGTATAAACATCCTCTCTTGGACTACCTATATATGAGCCCTTTAGATTTTTCATAAGATGTCTCATAAGATGTCTCGTACCAAATGGAACCAGAAGGAATGTAAACTTATTTTTTGGTCTCAAGGACGTACTATGTAACATTCCATTTCCTTCAATTACATACCTCGAGGTTTTTGTATGGATGAATTGCCATTATATCTGCCATGGTCCCCATTGCCGGGTCTATATGAAGGACCTTTGGAATTCTCTATGAAGACATGAAGCTCTTTTGTGGTGAAATTCAAGCTTCCACTTGTGAACAAAGATTGGGCCTATCATATGCTCCTTGGCTTCCATGCCACTCCCCAGTGCTATAAGTCTCACGGAGCTTCTTCATGATTTCATGGCGATAGGATTTGGATGCCATTCACGGATCAATTGTCACCTACAAAATGCAATATATATTTAAAACCAACCTCCATCCATAAGAACCAGAATCCCTGATGATAACCCCTCAATTTTAAAATCTCCAATTTGATTGATTATATTGAGAGCTCGGTTCGGAATCCCAATATTCATATCACCAGAATTAGTGAAGATTGTTACATGAGTAGGAAAAAAATGGACAAAAGAAGCCTCCATATGAGCCTACTCAAAAGTGTATAGAAAAGAACAATAGTCCTTCTTGGGACCTCCTTTAGCTGAATATAACAATACCAATCAACCCCCACCCAGAACCTAATAGCATCTAAAACACCTAAAACATCTAGAATCAAGATTCTAAAATCACCAACACTAGTAATAATGTTGAGAAAAGAGTAGAATTCAAATTAGACCAAATTTTATTCACCGACATTAACGCAGAACATAGCATTTGTTAGAAAAAAATTAAATGGAAAATGGAAAATTTTCTCATTTATGATTGGAATCTAGGAGCCTACTCACATTGTAGTGATACACATTGTCCCGCTTCCGCAACTGGACTTGGAAGTGGTTCGCATACAAATTTGTGGATCGGCCTAGACTCCACAACCTTGGTCGGGTGGCCTTTGGAGGTTATAAGACTGTGTTGTCTCTAAAAGAAGAAACACTTGCACTTCTATAGCCTGTAATGCGCATTTGCAAGGTTCTGGGAGGGAGGGATGGAGGAAAAGGAGCCTTGGAGGGACCACCATACTGAACCCTTAAAGGATGAAATGGCGTTTTTTTCATAACATAGCAATTTGGGGCACTTCACTACGAACTGGGGGTTTGTTTTGTTTTCTTTGAAATTTCACACAACATGTGCTCAAGGAGTAGCTTTAAGGCACAAAAAATTTCATAACTTTTGACTATGTGGTTAAAGGGTTATTGTATAATATGTAATTTTCATTATTTGCCATGCAACCTTGGTAGTTGAGAAAAATTCTATAAAAGTAATTTTTTCTTAAAATAAAAATTTGAAATTGATTTTCTAGATTTATATATATACGGAGAGTTTTTAATCAATCCCTTTTGATTAATGAGATGAAATTATGAAGAGTTTTAGTTTGTGGGTAGTTATTGAATCTCAATTCTACAATAAATACTCAAGTCCTTTATTTAACTCAATTTTAAATATTTTTGAAAAAATAAATAAAAAAATTGGTTGTAGATTGTTTATTAAAACATTACAAACATTGGTATTGGCATTTTTCAATTCCATAACTAAATTCTTAACAATTTAGTATTTTATATCATACTTTAGTTCTTTCTACTTAGTATTTTTTTCAAGCATGAATATGAAATTTTCTTATTTGAAATTTTTTATATGTATTCCCAACTTATTTCTTCAATAAATTATGGAAAGTAATAAGTCGTAGGATCTACACATTTTTATATAAAAAGTTTGAAAGATGAAATCTAACCGTTTGGGAAGAGTTGAAAGTATTTCTTTTTGAAATTCAAGCAACTTGATTTTGCAATTGGTAAGGTTTCTTATATAGAAATTTTAGGAGGGTAACTTTAAGGGTTAAAGAAAGTAATTGATGAATAGATACTATTCTATAGAGTAGCCCAATGATTGAAATCAAGGCTCAACACAAAAACGCATTAAAAATTTACATAGTTTAAATAAAGTAATTAGATTCAAACATTACTTTAAATGAATGAGAAATTGATTGAACAAAACATTGCCTTTAAGCACTATTAACCTTGTGATATATTTATACTTAAAAGTAGAAGTTTCCATTGCAGTCACTAGTCATTCTATCACCATTATCCAAGACATTGATTATAATAACCAGTTCAACCTAATATATGTATATATATACAAGGTACTAAATAGTGAAATTAAGTTGCTTGAATAATTAGATTGTCTAACTCCCAAAAAGTTATTTTACAAGTCATCAAAGTCAATAGATGGTCAATTTCGTTAAAATGGCGGTATTCCATATGCCATTTGTACATGAAGGACCAAAAAGGTGGTTTAGGGTGTGTGCTATGTAGCCAGTTGGATGTAATGGTGGTATGTGACAAATTGATCCACGAGCACGAGTGGATGGATTTCTACGTACTAGGAGTTGAAAGAAAGACAATGGGTACAGATTTAGTTTGCGAAAGGCTTGAGGGATGAATGGGTAGATTGTAGAATATTCTTGGAATCTTTAGGGTTGGAGGCTTTGTGTCATTGCCCCCTAAAATGAAGGGTCGAGTGCATTTGGGTTAGGTGTCATGATGGAAGGCCGGGGCATTTAGGCAACTATTTGGATTTGCATCATTCATAAGCGTGTGCTCAACAAATAACAAATTTAAAATATGTCTTTATAAAATGGATGAAAATAGAAGCGAAAACACTACAAGAAAATGAGGGCATATATGACTTGTCTACTATGACTTCATTGACAAAAATGACTGCAAAACAATTGTTTTGTAGTCATTTTACAATCATTATTGTCAGTGAAGTCATAGTGGACAAGTTGTATATGCCCTCATTTTCTTGTAGTGAAAATACATATTTCTACTTGACGAAAATGGTGGGTACAAATATTGCTAAGCGTGCAACCCATGCTTCCTAGAGTCTACAAAAGAGTTTAGTAACGCAAAGCGAGATTCCTGGACTAGATGAACTATCACCATTGGTTGCATTATAGGTGAAGCTCCATCTTACAGAATGCATGGTAGTAGTGTGTACATCAAAGATGTTTTTCCAAAAGCCCTCCCAAGTGAAGTCATATTCATAAGTATTGTTCTTCCTCCTTTGCAATGCAATGTTGCACTTGTTGACAAGGGGCAACGAAGCTCTTCCTGTCATTCTTTTTCGGCTTCCATGATGCCATAATACTGTCTGTGAAAACATAGTCGGCCTTGCTAGCTATCTGATCAATCTTCCATCTAAAATTGGGCTTTGTGTCCCACCTTGCGTACAACTGTTGCATGTCCTTTGATGTGTCGCATGGGATTCACCATTACACTAGAACTTTGCAAAAGTGGAATGTTGTTGGATTAAATTGTGGATTCTCCACTATCCTACTAAGCCACACGAGATCATCACAATTCAGTCTTGGTCTTACAAAGAAGTAGAACCCTTTGCAGAGATCAGTAACCACATTGTATATTGGGCAAATGCACACTACAGTGGACCAAAAATGGAAAGATTACGTTCATTAAAGTCCATTTCATTTTTTTGTATATGAACTCTAATTTTTTTTAATTTTTTCAGTAATTTCTTTATAGTGTTTAAATTAAAGGATAAAAAAATTTAATTGAAATTTCCTTTGATTATTATTTTCTTAAAACTTCAAAGATGATATCAAATATTGATTTATTTCAATAAATTGTAGAAATTACTATAATGAAAATTAACACTAAAAAAATTACTATCCTTGGAAATACTTATTACAATTATTTTATTCAAATAGATCTTTGTAAAATTTATTTAAAATATGTCTAATGTATCCTCAAAAGTCAATACTATTTTTGGCAAGAAATGACCCATAAACTAGTCCATATTTACAAATTTAAGGATACATTTCTATATATTTCAAATCAAAACATTTGATTACATATATACCTATTTAAATATGAGTCCTTTTACAAAATATTTGAATTCATAATAGATCAATGAGTCCTTATCTTTAATGCTGTGGACTCTGACAATATGTAAAGAATACATTTCAAAGTCCTTTAAAAATAGAATATAAACAATTTTGCAAAGATTTATTTTATATTTTATGTATCCTTAAATATAGAACATAATTATGAGTCTTTTTTTACGTTCTATAAATTGTACATATTTACAATTACAAGAATTTTGAAAAAATCCCATTGAAATAAAGACTTTGACAATCCATATTGGTCTAGCGTAGTATGCATTTGCCCTACTAGCAGTGGCCTCCCTCAAGAGTGTTGATGTAGGGGTCCTCTACTTGAAGCTCCCCTTGTGTCCTTCCGTCTTGCGTGAAATCTGTTATGAAATCCCAAGGTTGTCGAGTTTGAGACCCAAATTTATACTTCAATTCATTGGATTGTGGAGGATCTTCTTTGAATCTGTCACACACGGCATTTCTCACACCACTCCAATATGTGACTACAAGGATATGTGGGCCTTGTACTCCACTGTCCCATATTTGAATATGTTCATCTAGTATTGGATTAATCCATTAAGTCCACGCAAAATCTCAGCTTCATTGGTCATTCTTGGAAGTCATGCATAGTAGATTACCTTAGGAAAGGAGAGGTTTGTGCTCAGGATCTTCCTTCCATAACTTTGAGTCCTCTTCGAGCAACCACAAAATATCTGTACATGCCAATTTGTATTGTATGATCGGACAACCGTTGTCGTCTATGAAGAATTTGTATTGCCTTTTGTAGGAGTGGCCTACTAGTTGTTGCTTCTGCACCCCAATATAAGGTTTGATGTAAGCCATGAAATCAGGCACTTCTTCTATTAGGCAGGGAATAAATAGACCTTGTTCCATTTCCATGTATGACTACATCAATGATGGTAAGGTAGATGGTCTTCTTATGGAGTTGCATGCTCCAATGCCCAAATGATGCATTCATATTGTCATGTGTGTGTCCCACTATCATGATACGATCACGTCTTTCACAATCTGGCTTGCAACCAAGAGCGACCAAAAACAAAAGACAACCTTATTTTTGTTTTTCCTCCAAGAGTTGTCTATTTGAATGCGTAGCACCAATGGCAATGCTTGGGCTTCAATGGATAGAAAATAAACATCTTCCAAAAATCGACACAAATCTCGCTACCCTTGAGCTAAGCTTGATAGAACTATGTGCTGCCAGCTTTTATAAACAAAGATCATGAAGGCTTAACAGGGAGTTCTTCCAAATGCCACAATAACTTGGCGATTGATCCCGTTCTGAAGTTGCTATTGCTTTTAAAACACATCCAAATTGTAAAGTGCGTATTAGCCATCCCCATGCTCGTGTGCAAAGATTCTCGACACTTTCACAGGCAACTTTGTGAGTCCGTCGAGTGCCTACGTTTTTCTCCTTGCATTCCCTCTCCTTCCCCACTTGTTGCCTTTATACCTCCACTAGTTCCATCTTCCTCTGCGCTTTCTTGGCCTTCTCCTCTCTCTTTTCTTTCTCATGAGAGCATTGATGGTGTCATTGTACTTGTCTACCCCCTCCCAAGTACTTCTTCTTTTGATACTCTTCCATCATCTCCACGTACGCAATGTTGATGCCGCCCTTAATGTCCATGGAGATTGACTTTGACTCCTTGGCCCCTATGAGAAAAGTTCCTCCTACCTCATATATAGTCCCCGTGTCCAACGTCATTGCACCTTGAGTTGCAGCCTTAGCCATCTGGCTATACTACTTTCTATTGCCCTAGCTAGCCTTCGTCCTCATTACCCTCGTCAAGGACTTCTTTCAACCTAATAGATGTTTAAAGATGCCATTGTTAGTCTTTTAATGTGGACGACAAATACTTTTGTGAGGTACATACTCACTACTTTTCTAATCTCATGGAAATCATTAGAGAGGGCTTTGCACTAGGATTGTGTGTGAGCCATCAACAATTGATATGCATAGGGAACAAGTAAATATTTATTCATCAGGCGTTTGCTATAGAAGGTCAATTCATTTTCAACATGGATGATGATGACTCCAAATGCATTATTATTGGAATTCACCACATCTACAAGAATTGCTTCCCTGAGAACATGGATATTAAGGACTATCAAACCCATGAGGGATTTCCATCTAGGATCCCTAGTCTTTGTGAATTCCAACTCTAGATTGAAGACAGGTGAGTCGCATAGGCAATTCAATTTGACAATCCACAATGACTTTGACACCATGAACTCTAGTGGAAATTTCCCTTCAATGTGCAATTTCTAAAAGTTGTGGATCTGATAAGGAGTGGGCTGCTCTCCAAAGACTCCATGTCACAATCCACAGGAACCGCTACAAATCAAACCGCGCGGTCTAAACTCGACAAGTCAAGAATTCAAGAAGCATCACTATTGGCCCTTTAAACAATTTTAGATTGCGTAGTCAAAAAAAATTTACTTGTGGAATTCACTTCCTACGATCATTTGTATTCCTACAAGATTAGCTTCGAGATAAAGAGTCTAGTGCTTTATCTTGACATGGAATAGATTCAAACCAAGGGATCTAATGCATTCATGCATATTGTCGAGAGATAATTTATCATTCACAGGATTGCTTTCCAAGACATTCCTGAATTGATGGCATGGTTCAGACCACATAGTCTTAACCATGCCTTCAATTCAAGAATGTCCTAATTAAAAGGGTCAGGTTTATCAAGTTTATATTCTAACTATCTTGCTTATTGGGTTCAATAATCAAAATTTGGCTTCACATTCAAACATACCTTCAAAAGCCTCTAATTGCAAATGAGTTGGGAAGGGAAGAGAAGAGAAGTGCTTCATACAAGAAGGGTAGTAGTAGGTAAAGCAATTCATATGGGATATATAAATTGGGATTAGTAGAATCTCACCATTTGTATTTAACTCAAACTTAAGGTAGAAATTTTGTTCAAAATAAAATTTCAGACCTCATTTAGGCATAGTAGAATACATTTTTTCAGAAAACTTTGAACTAAAAAAAGTTGGTAAATAAATTTAAGCTTCACCTCCAAAAATCCATTTTATATTTAGATCCTTCAATCAAAAGTTATGGACAAAATTCAAGGAGGATTTGAAAGGGACATTATTTTTTTACATTGTCTTTGAATTTTGTCTATATCTTTTAATTGGAGTATCTAAATTTGAAACGGATTTTTGGAGGTGGAACTCAAATTGATTTAACAACTTTTATTAGTTCAAAGTTTTCTAAAAACACGTATTATACTATGCCTAAACAATCTCTGAAATTCCACTTTGAATAAAATTCCTATGTTTTGACAATGAGTGGCCAAGCTCTCATCTTCAAATTATCCCATAGTTTTTGAGGTTTCTTGATGAACAATACATTTCACTATAAAAACAACCTCTCCACCCTCCCAACCAACAAGGAAAGTGGAAGGTTTTTGGTCAACACATGCCTATTGTCATTAGACAATTTTGTGTTAAAATCTTGTCATTTTAGATTTGTTTTCCTTGTAGTGTATATTGCTTAAATGCTAATAACAATTATGCACTTTAGATGGTGTGGTCTGAACCACTTTCATCTCATGCAATATTTAGAAGTCAGACCATTAGGTTTTTTTATGCATGGAGTGGTTCAGACCGTGCAGTCTAAACCACTTTCATCCCATGTAGTGCTTAGAGTTCAGACCTTTGGGAACTTCATACATGGAGTGGTTTAGACCGCGCGGTCTAAACCACTTTCAGGTCATGCACTACTTAGAGTCCAGACCATCACGCATTTTATGCATGGGGTGGTTTATACCGTGCGGTCTAAATCACTTTAATTTAGCTCATGCACTATCGAGTGCACTACTTACAATCCACAACATCAAGGATTTTTATACACGAAGGAATAGTTCAGATTGCGTGGTCTAAACCACTTTGAGCTCATGTAGTACTTAGAGTCTAGACCATCAGGGATTTTTATACATGGAGTGGTTTAGACTGCATGGTCTAAACTACTTTTACCTCATCCACTTCCTAGAATCCAAACCATCGCACATTTTTATGCATGGAGTGGTTTAGCTAACGCGGTCTGAACCACTTTTAGCTCATGCACCACTTAGAGTCCAAACCATCAGGGAATTTTATACATAGAGTGGTTTAGACCGCGCGGTCTAAACTACTTTCATCTCATGTAGTACTTAGAGTCTAGACCATCACGCATTTTTATGCATGGAGTGGTTTAGCTAACGCGGTCTGAACCACTTTTAGCTCATACACCACTTAGAGTCCAGACCATCAGGGAATTTTATACATAGAGTGGTTTAGACCGCGCGGTCTAAACCACTTTCATCTCATGTAGTACTTAGAGTCTAGACCATCGCGCATTTTTATGCATGGAGTGGTTTAGCTCACGTGGTCTAAACCACTTTTAGCTCATCCATTTCCTAGAGTCCAAACCATCACGCATTTTTATGAATGGAGTAGTTTAGACCACGCGGTCTAAACCACTTTCATCTCATGTAGTACTTAGAGTCTAGACCATTGCGCATTTTTATGCATGCATTGGTTTAGCTCACGAGGTCTAAACCACTTTTAGCTCATCCATTTCCTAGAGTCCAGACAATTACGCATTTTTATGAATGGAGTAGTTTAGACCGCGCGGTCTAAACCACTTTCATCTCATGTAGTACTTAGAGTCTAGACCATCGCGCATTTTTATGCATGGAGTGGTTTAGCTCACGAGGTCTAAACCACTTTTAGCTCATCCATTTCCTAGAGTCCAGACAATTACGCATTTTTATGAATGTAATTTAGACCGTGCGGTCTAAACCACTCTCATCTCATCCACTTTTTAGAGTCCAGACCATTGCGTATTTTTATACATAGAGTGGTTTAGACTGCACGGTCTAAACCACTCTCAGCTCATGCACTACTTAGAATCCAGACCATCACGCATTTTTATGAATGGAGTAGTTTAGACCGCGCAGTCAGAACCACTTTCAGCTCATCCACTTTTTAGAGTCCAGACCATTGCGCATTTTTATGCATGGAGTGGTTTAGACCGCGCGGTCTAAACCACTTTCATCTCATGTAGTACTTAGGGACCAGACCATCGCGCATTTTTATGCATGGAGTGGTTCAGACCGCACGGTCTAAACTACTTTCAATGCATGCACAACTCATAGAATATATTATTACAAATTTTTTTATACTCAATGGAACAATTTAGACCGCGTGGTCTAAACCATGCCTTTGCATCACGAGACTTTTTTGCATAGAGACTGCACGGATATGGGGATCCTTTCTAAATTGTTGCGGAATTCACGAGTTTGGCATTGAATTTATAGTAAACTTACCTCCATTGCACAATTGAGCTTGTTGCAGCTTGGCAATTGTTGATCCCACAAATTCCAACCTTGTTATGTCTGAGAACAATGTGAATAATATTGAAATTGCATTGAAGCATCTTTCTTGCAAGAAAGGAAACAATGTTGAAATTGCAGTAGATCGTATTTCCTACAAAAAAGGAAACAAAGGTATTTCACAATTTGAGTTTCATAGAAAATTGCATAAAAACCCATAATGCAGTCATAGCAAAGAAATGAGAACCCTCAAACACAAAATCCATTGGCAAAATGACATGCATAGCAAGCACGACACTCAATTCCAACTAACACTGGATTTAGAATGGTAAAATTCACAAACCCTCCAATACTACAACGGAATCAGAATCGCCAAACATACAATTTTTCGAAATGCTATAGCAGAGTTGGAATTGCAAATATAGAAACCCGCCAATGCCACCACAAAGTTGGAATGACATGAAACACAAACCCTCCAATGCCATAGCCAAAACTCAAAATGTATACAGATTAAGACAAGCATACCTGCCCCGCCAAACTCAAGAAACCTTGCCGAACGCCCCTCCATAGAAACCAATACGCAAAATGTACAAAACCAACACAATAGAATGAAGGTGGATGGAAGAAAGAAGCACGAAATGGAGCAACAACAAAGAGAAATTGCAAAAGGCGGAGCAACAACAAGGAAGACGGGAAAGCGTGAAAAACAAGTAGAAAACCCTAGCCGACAGAGATGACAAACAACCAAGCCTGAACGGACCCAAACCTAACCAACGACCGAACCTCTTCTAAGCCCCAAACCTAGTCCAAACTCCTCCAAGCCTACACACACCGTTGTCACCACACAAAGCTCATTGAAAGCTCACCCGACCTTCCTACGAACCTACATGTGCTGTACAAAGTTGAACCAAAGAAATTATGTTTATCAATCATGAAAGTTTATGGTTAATGGAAGTGAATGGAAGTTCAAGAATCAATTCACCCTAAGCCCTTTTTCCAAATTCTTGGAAGTTGCTCAAAATTGAACAAAATGCCAACATCTTCATAATTTCTATCACTAATTTTTTAATTGGTATACTACAAATTCAAACCAAGCATGTTAGTAATCACATGAGACAATAAAACACATCAATCTCACAATTAGAGATTGAAAAATTATATGGTTTCATTGTATGGATGTCAAAATTGTGAAATTCATATATAGGCTTTTAATCCTCTTTTCACAAATCAAGCCTTTAGAATTGGTCACCAAAAAAATAATTAAAATATAAGGTTCAAAGACAAAATGTGCATATTCCAAACAATTCATGGCTTCTCCAAATCTATTCTCCAATTTCATTACATGAATTTCCAATGTGATTTTCTTCCTAAGATCTAGAATATTTGAGGCTCATTTCTAAGAATCCTCAATACTAGGAAATAAAGATTTGCGATGGACACTACAAAAACTCTTGGATATGAAAATCATAATCATTTATTTCCAAAATTAGATTTCAAATGATAAAATTAGACTTCTAAAACATTTGGATAATGTTTACTTGGCATTGAATTGCAAACATTGTAGGGACTGGCAACATACTCAAAATAGGCCATATGTACATTTCCACTTGTTCAATTCTTACAACTCCGATCCTATGCAATTAATACTCCTTACAAAGTGAGTGCTTTCAACATCTATATGCTTAGTTCTTGAAGGGAAAATATTTTGCTTTATTGGGAAGGACTTGTAGAGAGGCTAGAATTTGGTTCTAAAATTTTGAAGTAAGAAATTTCTATTTGGTAAGTTATGTGAAATTTTAGGGTTTTTTAAGTGTTATGGTGTGTTAATTTGGTTGTTTTTTTATGCTCAAGTGGGAAAGTGGATTATTTTTGTTAGTTGAATTTTGACGTGGTAGTATTTTGAGGTCCCAATTCAATTCAGAGGGTTGATTTCCAATTGGATGGTTAAAGTGCCTTCAAGTGTGAGATTCCAAATTGGGGTGATAGATGTCATGGGGTGTAAGTTAGATGCTAAGTGGGATTTGAAGTGGTGCCTTTAGGTGGTATTTAGCCTTATACTCCGAATTAGTTTTAGCCACTTTGAGAGAGAGCTCGATGAGAGTCCTAGCCCAAATTGGTTGTGTATATTTATTTTTATTTTGTTTTGTTTGTGAAGTTGTGAGATATTGAGGAATTATGAGATGGTGCTAGTTTTAGAGATGGAATTTATAGGTCTAAGTAGGAGATTTTTGATGAAGGGAGTAATGAAGCTACTTGGATGTGGTATTAAAGTGTGATTAGTCTTACAATAAAGATGTAAATTGGATAATGGTGATGTATTCGCTATTTGATTTAATATGATGAGAATTACATATTGAATTGGTGTCTAGTGATTGTGTGACAAGGAAATGAATTCAGTTGAGGATGTGTGCAATGTCATTGTAGTATTATTTGTGGATATATAATTTCAAGTTAGACTATTGAATGTAAGTTGAGATATTTCAATTTTAAAAATAAAACCTATTAGCATAAATTTCCTACTTGACCGTCTCCCTTGGAACAAATTTATTATACTATTGAGTATTTTTCCAATTTGGTTAAATATTCTCCTTCAACAGGACAACAAGCTTTGGTTCTTCTTACTAAAGTAAAACAAACTTCAAAAGGTTGAGGCATTTACAAATTCATTGTCCTCATTGAACATGTAGAGCAAAATTCAAAGTTGTTACACAAATTAGGTCAAAAAAAAATTGAGCCCTTAGATACACAACTTCCATATTATGTGGGTTATATTTTTAAGAAATCAAACAATATAAATGTGTTTTAACTTCAATTGGAGGAAACTTCCTTCCTAATTATAAAATGACATGGAATTTTGGTTAATGCTACATTTAACAACTTCTGGACTATTCAATGAATTGCAGCCAAAATATCTTGTGATCTCTAGATAATATCATTGAAAGATCTTCAAATGTGTGTACACATGTCCGGATGTTTTGTATTCATCTGACAATGTTTTGTTGGATAATGAAGGATTTAGGATGAATGTTTGGTGTGAAAACATACAATGTACATTAAAAAAAATTAGGAATAAACTCAAAAGCACCATGAAACAAACAATATTAATTGATTAACCATTTTAATTAACCCTTAACTTTCTAAACGACCTTAATGTGGTCACTTTGATTTTTGAAGTACTTTTTCTATTATTAAAAATATTTAAATGAGGTTGCACTTCAAAGAGTCCTTTGACAAATCAAAGTGGCCATCTTTGTTTAAAGTTGGATTCACATAATAGGCTATTCTGTTAAAAAAAATATCCCAAACCATAGGTGCATGGAGTCTCACTAATATGGTTAATATCAACCAAAATTTTATTTAACTCTAAAGGCACATGTATTCAAAAATCTCATTTTTGAATGTGCATCATTCGCTTCAAATACACACTATGATTGATCTTCCAATTCTACCATTGAATGATTCTCTAATTTTGACATAATACTCTACAACAATTGAGAATACAATTGAAGAATTCATTTCTACTTTAATGCATTTTATGTTGTTGGGATCAGGGTTGTACACTGCGACACCATGACACCACGACACATAGACGTCACACAACATCTAGAAGAGCCCGCACGACGTCACAAAAAGTCAAATTTACCTTTGACTTTATATAAAATTACCCCCCTCCAACTGGATGCCATATGGCGTCTATATGGCAAAATCAAGGGGCGCATACAAGTACTAGGAGACTGCATGTAGGCGCAACCTCTTGTAGAGGTGATCTGTATTGTAATTCAAAACTGTCATTTCTACTGTATTCATCCAAGAAAATAGAAAAAATATTTTGGGGGGAATCTAACCGTAAGATCTTGTACTTAAGTTGTCTAAGATCAAGTCGTAAAAATTTCATGAAGATATTAGCATTCAAAGTTGGAAAAAAAATTGAACTTTGGCTTACAATTTCAGATGATTTTGACCACCATTTGTAGAAAAAAATTGCACTATAAACTCTAAATTTAAAAAAATCATGTTGAAAAATTGAGTTGAAAGTCTAGGAAAAAATTTCAATAAAAAGACACTTGATTTTCATTCTTTAAGAAATTGTTGAGTAGAAGTTGGTCTATGATTGAATAAAAAACTAAATTGTTAATAGCTCTAAGTTGGAATTGAAACACAATAAGCACAATGGTGAGATTGTTCTAGCAAACAAACTTAACCATGTTAAACAATTTTCAAAAAAATTGTATAAATTGCATTAAAAAATGAATCATATAAGTTATTTTTTCAAAAAGTTGTTTAGATTGTCTAAAAAACAAGATTGTCCATAATTTTTTCATCACTAGTCCAAATAGAATGAATCAAAGCTTCATATGTAGAAAAAATTATAATATTTGAGGGAAATAAATTTAATTTTAATTGACTTATTGTAATTTTTGTGTTACTTGCTAACCTTTATTTTCAGCTTAGGGTGGCATAACTTTTGCTTTTGAACACCAATTGAAGAAAAAATTATATTCTTATAAAGATGATGTATTCTTCTGTCTCCCAAAAAAGTTCAAAAAATCAAAATGAAAATTGAGACTATATGCACCTACCTGAATTCTTTCAAGTTCTTCAAAAGGACTCAAAGTTGGTCCTATAGAGGTTAAAATTCAACTTTATTTTTGTGAACTTTCATGCACACACTACAACAAAAGTAGTGTTTTATGACTGCATAAAACGATTGCAGTCAGTCGTAAAATCAAAAAATATGACTGGCGCAAAAATCATTGTAGATGACTTGGAATATGACTGCAGCAGTCGTTTAGAAGCAATCGCTTTAGACATCAGTCATATTGGCAGTTATATAAGTTGAGGGGTATAAATACCCATAATTAGCCATAGTATGCCAACAAGGCGTATATTTTGACTTTCTTTGACTTTTTATTGAGCTGTTCGGGTAAATGAAAAAATCCTACGTGGAAGATGACTGCGTTGAGTCATATTTTTTGATGACGTGGAATAAGATTGGTCAGTCATATTTTGTAGAATATGACTGCGTTGAGTCATATTTTTTGATGATGTGAAATATGATTGTGGTCAGTCATATTTTGTAGTCATGTGGAATATGACTACGGTGAGTCATATTTTTTGATGATTTGTGAAATGACTCTTCTTAGTCATATTTTTTAGTCATATTGAGAGCACCTAGTCATTTTTTGGAAATTATTATAATCATTTTGTGACTCCAAGTAGTCATTTTTTTATTGATATGTATTTTGAATTATGAATTGAACAAATCATACAATGGTTGTAGGATACCTAAGCATATTTGCAATCATACATTGAAATGATTTAACAATTGAATAAAAGATTTCATGTAGTTAAAAACAAATATGTATGATTTTAAAAATATACAAGAAACAATTATATTGGAGAGGGAATATATAAGAAGAAATGTAACTCCTTTCAATGACATTTATAATTTATTGGTTACAAATACAAAATATGTATATCACAATGAATTATTTACACAAGTCAATAGAGACTATATTTCTTACAATAATATGAACTGAGTTGCAAGTAGCCTCCAACGACTTTGTTCCAATTTTGTTGCCTGCATATACAATTACAGAAATAGGAGGTTAATTTTTAATGAACATACAACAAAGTTCAATCTTCAAAATTTTACAACAATAGAAAATATGTAATACAAATTTAGGGTAAGAAGAAAAACAATGGTGATGCAAGGAACAAGAAGAAAAAAGGCAACAAGTGCTAAAAGATAACAACAAATACAAGTTAAGATACACAAAAAACAATAAGGAGCAACTACTAAGAGGTAACAAGAAACAACAAAAAAGAGTTAAGATGCAACAAAAAGAAATAAGAAACAAAAAGAGAGAACAAAAAGTAAGAAAGAAGAAAGAAGAAGAAGAAAGAATTAAGATGCAAGAAGAAAAAAACAAGAAGTAAGAATGAAGATGCAACAAAAAATAACAACTCTAAGAAGTAAGAGTAACTCAAGATGCAACAAAAGACAACAATTAAGAAACAAGAGTAAACTCAAAATGCAACAATACACAACAACTAAGAAACAAGAGTGAAATCAAAGAGACAAGAGACAATAAAAGGTAAGGAAGAAGAGTCAAAAGAAGTAGTGGCTAGGGTTTCAAAACCCTAAAAAGTGGTGGCTAGGGTTTCAAAACCCTTAAAAAGTGGTGATTAGGTTTCAAAATTTTAAACAATGTCTTGTCTATATTTTTTTTAATTTCCCATATTTTTTTTAGGTTGCCTAAAAACAAAAAAATGTTACTACCATGAAAATATGACCAATAATATAACTCAATGTTCTCAAACGATTTCTCTACCGTTTCCTATGAAATACTTTGGTGTTCCCAACGGACATATAATATACGCCCGTGAAGTACAAGACCCCAAAACGACTAGCAATCATATTTTGCAGTCATATATCACCCCAAGGTATTGACCTTCAAGAATATGACTACAAGTAGTCGCCACTCATCCTTAGTCATTTTTTTGCAGTCATAAAACACTGCCGTTGTTGTAGTGACATTAGTTTAGAAGCAAATAAATTAAAATACATTGTTTGGAAAAAACTACAAAATATTTGCACAAAAGAATTCAAATTCAAGATTCAATATATAGACCTTGACACCTAACGTTTAGAATATTCAATATTTTTTTTAAAAGGCACATCATATAAAAAGTGGTTAATATATTTATATTGCTTTTCAAAACTTAGAAGCATGTAATGTGGCCTATGTTTGTATTTGTGCTAACATAATAATATGTCCTATTACAAAACATCAATGCAAAAAACTACTTTAGGGGTTTTATCAACCATAGTTTATCCATGAGTAGGTTCACCACCTATCTACATATTAGTTGCTTCTTTGAATCACGCTCAATGACTACACCCAACTTCTTCACAAAGTACCTCATTACTAATGTGTTTTCAAATATTCCATTGTCATATTTGAATAGTTGCATGGATGAGAGTCTTTAAAGTAGCACTTGTGGGCTGCGGCCTTACTATAGGTAACTAAAACCAAAAGAGTCCTTTTATTGTAGACCACATTGTCAAATATCTGTTTCCAACTTTGAATTAGAAGCACATGTCATCATGTCACCATATGCTTAGTGATGTCACTTTTAGTTGTTTCCTTTAACCTTTAGAGGACCAAATGTATTCAAAGGTACAAAACTGCTTCAAAAGACTTGTCTTCAAAGCAAATCTAAACATACTATCCTTTAGTTAATTTGTATGAGTACACTCCTAAAATTTCAAAATAAAAAATCTTACTAATTTCAAGTTCAAAGTGCCTAAACTTCAAAAAGAAGTATTTTGAACCTTTTCTAAATGATTAGATTTTATCGTTCAAACATTTTATCCAAAAACATGTAGATCCTACAACTTCCAAGTTGCAACTTTCTATTATACGTTGAAAAAAAAATTCAGGAATACATATTAATTTTTTTTTTAAATTTAATATTTGTGCTAGGAAAAATAGTAAATAAAAACTATGAGATGCAAGAACTTCAATGACTAGAACCCAATGAAAGAAATGGAGAGGAAATAAATAGCAAATGGGTTTCAAAACTTTAGAAAATAATTTATTCTAAGGTCTTCATGATGTTAAAGGACCCTGAGACAAAAAAATATTAATAAGTAATCATCCAAGTGGAAAGGAAAAACGGTGAAAAGGTTTGGAATCCCCTTCTAATTACTAAATTTGCCAAAACATAGTAGGATGATCATACACAAAACCCTACCTTTTGTTCTCTAATTATAAAATATATGAGAGAATACAAAGCATACCCACTTCTCTGGAAAAAAGGCGATAGCTCCCATTTCACCAGAGATCACCCACAATAGGTCCTTTGAGATAATAAGACACTCGACCACCTAGAGTCACCCTAGACCTAAAATTGCCTATAATATATAAAGTATTGATATGTTATAAAGAAAAAAAAATAACTCCATGTTCTACCCAAGGTTGCTTCAGACAAAAAGTCACCTCTTAGAAGTCGCCCAAGAGAAGAGGTCCCCACCCAAAATTACCTAAACCCAAAATCTCCCCCAAAATACAAAATCAAGTCAATTTCTGGACAAAGAGAAGGCAATGGCTTGCACCTCCACCTGCGGGCGTCCAAAACCTACATTCTCCCATAAGAAGTTATAGAGCATCTTGTTTTGCAAGTAATTATAATATTGTTTTGTAAAAATTAGGTATAGGATTCATTTTTGAGCTCAATTTTAAAAAAAATCCAAAACAAATAGGTTCACCAAATTAACATTGATTGTTAGGAAAATTTCACTACTGGTATTAGTGAGTTTTAATTCCATCTTAGAGCTATTAATGATTTAGTTTTTCCTCTATGGTACCTTCTTCTACTAATTAATTTTTTAAAGAATGAAAATCACATTATATTTTAAACTTTTATTTTTCCTATATTTTCAACCCAATTTTGAATGATGAAAAAATCTAAATTCAATATCTATAGTGCAAACTATTTAAGTTAAGAAGATTTGAAGTCTCCTAAACTAATTTGCCATTGTGCCAAAAAACATGATTTCTTCACTTTGAATGCATTTATCTTGCAATCTATGTGGTCAAAATGTTTGAATTCTTTTTGCACTCTGTAGTTTGCACAAAAAATGGTAGTTTTGAGTGTTTTTTGACAATTGCAACAAGGGGGTTGACCTAATTTTAGAACCTGTAGTCACCCCATCTGCACTTGCACGCACTTCCATTTGCGATCGCCTAAGGTTGAAGTACATGCACCCCTACTAGCAAGCACCCAAGTTGGCTTTCCACGACATTTTGTAAACCTTGCCACGTAGGCATAATTCATTTACCGTGGGGTAAATTTTTTATCTCAACGCGACGCAATGTCAAGTAAACTCGACACTTAGTGATACACGACACGCGATGTCAGACATCATACACGACGCCAAAAACCAAAAATATGTCAGACAAGACAACCCTGGTTGGGATTAATCGTGGTAGAGAAGTGCTTGAAATCCAAAGAATCTAGCTGCAATATCCAAAACATTAAATGGTTAAAAAAATATTCTTTTCCATTCATCTATTAGAAGGATATACTAGGGATTACAACCATTTTAAAATTAATTTTTGCTCTTCTTTGATTTCCTTCACACTAATTTATATCTAATTTTCTTTTAAATCAAGCAATTTTCCAATACTGTATTTTACATATAATCATATTTTAAGAATTAAATCCAGGCTAAAGTAGATCCAAATCATGTCTAAATTTTTCCTCTGATGAATAAAAGGTTTAACTCATATGGTTTTCTACTTTTTGTAGAGTGCCCTCTTTGAACCGTGATTAATTTTGGACCATGATTTTGAACCTCTTTGAACCACAATAATTTCAAATCATCACAAACTTAGACTCTTAGATTTCAAAAATCTAATAAAAAGGAAATTTCATCAGTGAAAAAAAAATGTTCATTGATTTTTATTTCGATGAAGTGTGCATGCAATTGTAAGATGTGAAATACAAAATAAAGAATTTTGAAGTTCAACTTGGTGGTCATATGCCTATCGTTAGACATTTACATTTGGAGATAGCTTGGGAAGAATTGAAGGCAAAAGAGAAGATGATGAACGCTAAGAAATTAGAATCTACTTCAAATGTTCAATTCATGACTTCGAACTTCGTATCCTAAGTCAAAGGTGCATGTATTTCAATGCTGAATGGAGAAGTTGTTCAAGATTATGTTGTCATCCCTCTAATTAATATTCAAATCTCCAAAAATAATTGAGAGCTTTAATCTATGATGAGTTCCATTGAATTGAGATATAGAAAATAAGCATATAAATATACAAGAAAAAAAATGCAGAATTTCCAATAAAAAAGCAGACATTCATTCTATAAGAATTCTTTGTAAAAGGGAAATATAGATATAGAGGATTTTATGGCTCACTAAATTATGGATTAAGAAGACTCTAGCCATAATCTCTTTAGTTTTGTTCAATTTAACTTTTTTTTACATCCCTATACAAAGGAATTGAGAAACTTGAAGAAACCTTGGAAGAAACACACAATCACAATGCTAGTCCTATTGCTAAACAATAGGCAAAATTATCTGAAAATTCTAAGGGTTAAAGAAGATATGGTTTCATCATTGAAGAATGAATGTGTGTAGTAAGAAGCTTGATTTTGAGGGGGGAACCATTTTATTGCCGATAAACTTGGCTTGAAATATGAGAGCTATGTCTCCTAGTGAATTTATAGCTTCTAAAAATATAGAAAACCATAATGTATGTTGTATTATTTTATAAAGTTAAAAAATAACTGATATTAGAAAGACTCGAGAGGGGTTCACTAATTTAGAGGTATATACCCCATTAAAATAAGGGTATATTTTATGGGGGGCTATTTACCTAATATTTTGTAATTTAAAACACCCTGTTAAAAATAATTCTAAATTGCCATTTATTAAAGTACTCTATATTATTTACAATACACTTTTGAATTTACTTTTTTGGCCCCTATATTAGATTTAAAAATTAGAACTAATAGTTGTTTTATGATTTTATTTTCCTATTATTGTTTATTATCCTTTATTCTTTTGTCCCTTCTCTTTCAAACCATTTTTTTTTTTATGGTTACCAAAAACTAAAGTACAATATGTTTGGACAAATGTACTATGGCCAAACAAATACATTCACAAACAATAAGCAATGCATTCTAGTTGTGTCAAACAACTTACTACTAATCATCTACAATATATTCTAATGAATATAATGAATGCAATAAGAGTATATTAAAGTAAACTTCATGATAGATTCTTCAAATTATTAGTGCCTTTAAAGGATGTTACAGATAACTCTAGAAGAAGCTAGAGCTCCTCATCCAAGATTCATGAATAATTTGGAACAAATGATGTGTCATTTTTTGTCCATCTCTTCTTTAAGGACATTAAATACCCACTCTAAAAAATTATTTATCCCACATATTATATCCCCCCTATAATTTTTCTATATAAAATCTAATAGATATAACTCATTTATATTGTTTGATTTCTTAAAAAAATAACCCATATGGGAGTTGTGTACCTCAGGACTCAATTTTTTTTTCACCTAATTTGTGTAACAACTTTGAATTTTTCTTGACATGTTCAATGAGGACAATGGATCCGTAAATGCCTTGACCTTTCGAAGTGTGTTTTACTTTAGTAAGAAGAACCAATGCATGTAGTCCTTCCCAATAAAGCAAAATATTTTCCCTTCAAGAACTAAGCATATAGATGTTGAAAGCACTCACTTTGTAAGGAGTATTAATTGCATAGGATCGGAGTTGTAAGAATTGAACAAGTGGAAATGTACATATGGCCTATTTTGAGTATGTTGCCAGTCCCTACAATGTTTGCAATTCAATGCCAAGTAAACATTATCCAAATGTTTTAGAAGTCTAATTTTATCATTTGAAATCTAATTTTGGAAATAAATGATTATGATTTTCATATCCAAGAGTTTTTGTAGTGTCCATCGCAAATCTTTATTTCCTAGTATTGAGGATTCTTAGAAATGAGCCTCAAATATTCTAGATCTTAGGAAGAAAATCACATTGGAAATTCATGTAATGAAATTGGAGAATAGATTTGGAGAAGCCATGAATTGTTTGGAATATGCACATTTTGTCTTTGAACCTTATATTTTAATTATTTTTTTGGTGACCAATTCTAAAGGCTTGATTTGTGAAAAGAGGATTAAAAGCCTATATATGAATTTCACAATTTTGACATCCATACAATGAAACCATATAATTTTTCAATCTCTAATTGTGAGATTGATGTGTTTTATTGTCTCATGTGATTACTAACATGCTTGGTTTGAATTTGTAGTATACCAATTAAAAAATTAGTGATAGAAATTATGAAGATGTTGGCATTTTGTTCAATTTTGAGCAACTTCCAAGAATTTGGAAAAAGGGCTTAGGGTGAATTGATTCTTGAACTTCCATTCACTTCCATTAACCATAAACTTTCATGATTGATAAACATAATTTCTTTGGTTCAACTTTGTACAGCACATGTAGGTTCGTAGGAAGGTCGGGTGAGCTTTCAATGAGCTTTGTGTGGTGACAACGGTGTGTGTAGGCTTGGAGGAGTTTGGACTAGGTTTGGGGCTTAGAAGAGGTTCGGTCGTTGGTTAGGTTTGGGTCCGTTCAGGCTTGGTTGTTTGTCATCTCTGTCGGCTAGGGTTTTCTACTTGTTTTTCACGCTTTCCCGTCTTCCTTGTTGTTGCTCCGCCTTTTGCAATTTCTCTTTGTTGTTGCTCCATTTCGTGCTTCTTTCTTCCATCCACCTTCATTCTATTGTGTTGGTTTTGTACATTTTGCGTATTGGTTTCTATGGAGGGGCGTTCGGCAAGGTTTCTTGAGTTTGGCGGGGCAGGTATGCTTGTCTTAATCTGTATACATTTTGAGTTTTGGCTATGGCATTGGAGGGTTTGTGTTTCATGTCATTCCAACTTTGTGGTGGCATTGGCGGGTTTCTATATTTGCAATTCCAACTCTGCTATAGCATTTCGAAAAATTGTATGTTTGGCGATTCTGATTCCGTTGTAGTATTGGAGGGTTTGTGAATTTTACCATTCTAAATCCAGTGTTAGTTGGAATTGAGTGTCGTGCTTGCTATGCATGTCATTTTGCCAATGGATTTTGTGTTTGAGGGTTCTCATTTCTTTGCTATGACTGCATTATGGGTTTTTATGCAATTTTCTATGAAACTCAAATTGTGAAATACCTTTGTTTCCTTTTTTGTAGGAAATACGATCTACTGCAATTTCAACATTGTTTCCTTTCTTGCAAGAAAGATGCTTCAATGCAATTTCAATATTATTCACATTGTTCTCAGACATAACAAGGTTGGAATTTGTGGGATCAACGATTGCCAAGCTGCAACAAGCTCAATTGTGCAATGGAGGTAAGTTTACTATAAATTCAATGCCAAACTCGTGAATTCCGCAACAATTTAGAAAGGATCCCCATATCCGTGCAGTCTCTATGCAAAAAAGTCTCGTGATGCAAAGGCATGGTTTAGACCACGCGGTCTAAATTGTTCCATTGAGTATAAAAAAATTTGTAATAATATATTCTATGAGTTGTGCATGCATTGAAAGTAGTTTAGACCGTGCGGTCTGAACCACTCCATGCATAAAAATGCGCGATGGTCTGGTCCCTAAGTACTACATGAGATGAAAGTGGTTTAGACCGCGCGGTCTAAACCACTCCATGCATAAAAATGCGCAATGGTCTGGACTCTAAAAAGTGGATGAGCTGAAAGTGGTTCTGACTGCGCGGTCTAAACTACTCCATTCATAAAAATGCGTGATGGTCTGGATTCTAAGTAGTGCATGAGCTGAGAGTGGTTTAGACCGTGCAGTCTAAACCACTCTATGTATAAAAATACGCAATGGTCTGGACTCTAAAAAGTGGATGAGATGAGAGTGGTTTAGACCGCACGGTCTAAATTACATTCATAAAAATGCGTAATTGTCTGGACTCTAGGAAATGGATGAGCTAAAAGTGGTTTAGACCTCGTGAGCTAAACCACTCCATGCATAAAAATGCGCGATGGTCTAGACTCTAAGTACTACATGAGATGAAAGTGGTTTAGACCGCGCGGTCTAAACTACTCCATTCATAAAAATGCGTAATTGTCTGGACTCTAGGAAATGGATGAGCTAAAAGTGGTTTAGACCTCGTGAGCTAAACCAATGCATGCATAAAAATGCGCAATGGTCTAGACTCTAAGTACTACATGAGATGAAAGTGGTTTAGACCGCGTGGTCTAAACTACTCCATTCATAAAAATGCGTGATGGTTTGGACTCTAGGAAATGGATGAGCTAAAAGTGGTTTAGACCACGTGAGCTAAACCACTCCATGCATAAAAATGCGCGATGGTCTAGACTCTAAGTACTACATGAGATGAAAGTGGTTTAGACCGCGCGGTCTAAACCACTCTATGTATAAAATTCCCTGATGGTCTGGACTCTAAGTGGTGTATGAGCTAAAAGTGGTTCAGACCGCGTTAGCTAAACCACTCCATGCATAAAAATGCGTGATGGTCTAGACTCTAAGTACTACATGAGATGAAAGTAGTTTAGACCGCGCGGTCTAAACCACTCTATGTATAAAATTCCCTGATGGTTTGGACTCTAAGTGGTGCATGAGCTAAAAGTGGTTCAGACCGCGTTAGCTAAACCACTCCATGCATAAAAATGTGCGATGGTTTGGATTCTAGGAAGTGGATGAGGTAAAAGTAGTTTAGACCATGCAGTCTAAACCACTCCATGTATAAAAATCCCTGATGGTCTAGACTCTAAGTACTACATGAGCTCAAAGTGGTTTAGACCACGCAATCTGAACTATTCCTTCGTGTATAAAAATCCTTGATGTTGTGGATTGTAAGTAGTGCACTCGATAGTGCATGAGCTAAATTAAAGTGATTTAGACCGCACGGTATAAACCACCCCATGCATAAAATGCGTGATGGTCTGGACTCTAAGTAGTGCATGACCTGAAAGTGGTTTAGACCGCGCGGTCTAAACCACTCCATGTATGAAGTTCCCAAAGGTCTGAACTCTAAGCACTACATGGGATGAAAGTGGTTTAGACTGCACGGTCTGAACCACTCCATGCATAAAAAAACCTAATGGTCTGACTTCTAAATATTGCATGAGATGAAAGTGGTTCAGACCACACCATCTAAAGTGCATAATTGTTATTAGCATTTAAGCAATATACACTACAAGGAAAACAAATCTAAAATGACAAGATTTTAACACAAAATTGTCTAATGACAATAGGCATGTGTTGACCAAAAACCTTCCACTTTCCTTGTTGGTTGGGAGGGTGGAGAGGTTGTTTTTATAGTGAAATGTATTGTTCATCAAGAAACCTCAAAAACTATGGGATAATTTGAAGATGAGAGCTTGGCCACTCATTGTCAAAACATAGGAATTTTATTCAAAGTGGAATTTCAGAGATTGTTTAGGCATAGTATAATACGTGTTTTTAGAAAACTTTGAACTAATAAAAGTTGTTAAATCAATTTGAGTTCCACCTCCAAAAATCCGTTTCAAATTTAGATACTCCAATTAAAAGATATAGACAAAATTCAAAGACAATGTAAAAAAATAATGTCCCTTTCAAATCCTCCTTGAATTTTGTCCATAACTTTTGATTGAAGGATCTAAATATAAAATGGATTTTTGGAGGTGAAGCTTAAATTTATTTACCAACTTTTTTTAGTTCAAAGTTTTCTGAAAAAATGTATTCTACTATGCCTAAATGAGGTCTGAAATTTTATTTTGAACAAAATTTCTACCTTAAGTTTGAGTTAAATACAAATGGTGAGATTCTACTAATCCCAATTTATATATCCCATATGAATTGCTTTACCTACTACTACCCTTCTTGTATGAAGCACTTCTCTTCTCTTCCCTTCCCAACTCATTTGCAATTAGAGGCTTTTGAAGGTATGTTTGAATGTGAAGCCAAATTTTGATTATTGAACCCAATAAGCAAGATAGTTAGAATATAAACTTGATAAACCTGACCCTTTTAATTAGGACATTCTTGAATTGAAGGCATGGTTAAGACTATGTGGTCTGAACCATGCCATCAATTCAGGAATGTCTTGGAAAGCAATCCTGTGAATGATAAATTATCTCTCGACAATATGCATGAATGCATTAGATCCCTTGGTTTGAATCTATTCCATGTCAAGATAAAGCACTAGACTCTTTATCTCGAAGCTAATCTTGTAGGAATACAAATGATCGTAGGAAGTGAATTCCACAAGTAAATTTTTTTTGACTACGCAATCTAAAATTGTTTAAAGGGCCAATAGTGATGCTTCTTGAATTCTTGACTTGTCGAGTTTAGACCGCGCGGTTTGATTTGTAGCGGTTCCTGTGGATTGTGACATGGAGTCTTTGGAGAGCAGCCCACTCCTTATCAGATCCACAACTTTTAGAAATTGCACATTGAAGGGAAATTTCCACTAGAGTTCATGGTGTCAAAGTCATTGTGGATTGTCAAATTGAATTGCCTATGCGACTCACCTGTCTTCAATCTAGAGTTGGAATTCACAAAGACTAGGGATCCTAGATGGAAATCCCTCATGGGTTTGATAGTCCTTAATATCCATGTTCTCAGGGAAGCAATTCTTGTAGATGTGGTGAATTCCAATAATAATGCATTTGGAGTCATCATCATCCATGTTGAAAATGAATTGACCTTCTATAGCAAACGCCTGATGAATAAATATTTACTTGTTCCCTATGCATATCAATTGTTGATGGCTCACACACAATCCTAGTGCAAAGCCCTCTCTAATGATTTCCATGAGATTAGAAAAGTAGTGAGTATGTACCTCACAAAAGTATTTGTCGTCCACATTAAAAGACTAACAATGGCATCTTTAAACATCTATTAGGTTGAAAGAAGTCCTTGACGAGGGTAATGAGGACGAAGGCTAGCTAGGGCAATAGAAAGTAGTATAGCCAGATGGCTAAGGCTGCAACTCAAGGTGCAATGACGTTGGACACGGGGACTATATATGAGGTAGGAGGAACTTTTCTCATAGGGGCCAAGGAGTCAAAGTCAATCTCCATGGACATTAAGGGCGGCATCAACATTGCGTACGTGGAGATGATGGAAGAGTATCAAAAGAAGAAGTACTTGGGAGGGGGTAGACAAGTACAATGACACCATCAATGCTCTCATGAGAAAGAAAAGAGATAGAGCAGGAACTCAAGAGGGAGAAGGAGCGAGAGGAGAAAGTCCAATAAATGCTGAGGGATAAGGAACTAGTAAAGGACTAGTTTCAACAAGTGGAGAAAGAGAGGGAATATGAAGAGGATCGTATGAAACAACAAGTAATAATGATGCAAAAGTAGGGTCACTTGATTATGATGGTGGGGAAGCCTACCCACAATCGCTTGCCCTTTTGGAGTTTGGGTGCTCAAGTTCTCACGCTACAACATCTCTAGAGTGTCCACGACAAATTTAGCTTCTACTGCCATGGCCATCCTAGCATCCGGCCTTTGATTGTTGGGTTCTGAAGAGCCTATCAATACTTTGGTGAATGTTGTTTACGATCTAGACTTTAATGATCTGGCCAGTTGGCCCTCAGTCAATTTCCATTTGTTCATGTCGTTGGATCTGTGCATCGTTTGAGCATTGACAACAATGACGCTTATGACTTGGAAAATATGGAGGTCTTTTTCACTAATCTAGTCCAACAATATGCTCCCTTGCAGGCCACAATTGCTCCAATACATCCTCTTGTGAGGCACAGAGAGCAAGCTCCAATCGATTCACCAACCAAGGACATCAAGGCTCTCGTGGTAGGTAACCCCTCTAGTATAAGGTAAACCAACCTATGACAGGCAAATCTCCTATGACAGGCTCCTAGAGAACTATCCATTACAGTCTTAAATCAACCCATGACAAACTTTTTCCAATAAATGGGGTTAGAACTGCATTTGATTAATTTGTGGCCATAATCAAAGCCTTGGGAAATGGTCATGAAGTTATTAGTAACTGTCTTAGGACACTTACCCATTTTCAGTGTAAACTGGTAGTAAAAAGTTATTTTGTAATTCTTTCATGTCATGTCCATATTAGGAAATCTTGGAGCCATGTTAGAAAATGTTTTGACTGCATTAGGTGGTTAGATGACCATCATAGAAACACTTTTCTGTTGATTTGGGGTAGTCTACAGACTCTTTAAAGCCAACTGCACAGCAGACTTCAAAAATTCATAAAAAATTCATTTTTTGTCCAAAAAATAAAATTTCACTTGCTCTCTGCATTCCTCATGTTTATCTTCATAGAGAATTTTTTTTAATTTTTTTCAAAAATGTGAACATGGCAAACCAGCCATTCTGTCTGTCATAGGCTGGTTTACCTTATAGCTCCGATCTTTTCATTTAGCTAGCAAGGTATAGACGCTATGTGAGGGTATTACATCAGGTTGATTGAAGGTCGTCTTGGTGGGTCTACAAAGCTACGGGCCTGTAGTTTTAAAGGCTCTCTTCTTTGTTAGGATTGTAGTAGCCATGTTAGGTGTACATGACGGCATGATTTGTGAACTATTCTTGAAGCATTGCTTGGTCTTTTAAACATTGTATTCTATTTGTAATATATTGGTTTCTTTTCTTGTCCGATCAATTTGTTTCTTTGTTTTGGAAAGTGTTGTGGCAATGCAATATTATTTTTTTAGTAATTTTGGGCAATCTAGTTACACTATTTGCATTTGCGGTTCATGGTGAAAATGTTCTTATGCGGGGGGAAGAGTCTCTACTTGTCCCAGATGCACCACACTGTCAATCAAGTTCCTCTTCTTGTCAGCAACCCATCAAAGTCGAGGCTTCCGCTATTACTAAAGTCATCCCTCCAATCTCTAGGTTGGAAATTTCTCCTACCCAAGCTGTGAAGCTTGTAGATCCTATCCTCACAGATGTCAAGGTTCCCACTACCACTGTGCATGTCGTTTCTCCCATTGCGGCCACCACTCTAGCGGGTGTAAGAAAGGTGAGGCTTAATATCTTTGCAATCATTTGCTCACTCTCTATCTACTACTTGCCTAGATAGTGTGTAGGGATCAAATGTGGATCTTTGTTAGAAATAGGATCATGATGGAGAGGGCTTCATGTCTCTTTGTGAGTATCCCATGCCTCTTGGGTGGGGGGTGCATTTTCAATTGTGGACTCCACTCATTTATTCAAAATACTACTCTGAGTAAGGGATTTTGCATATGCAGGCTTTATTGCCATTGTCCGCTATGTCGCCTCATGTCTAGAGGGTTCTTTATCATTATCTTTGTTGTGCACGATCCTTTATACTCCAATCGGATATGTTGAGGCAACCTCCTTCTAAAGTAATCAACGCAATGAATGAAGGTTGAAATGTCCAAGTATATGGTTCAAACCACGCGGTTTGAATTGTGGGCGACATCCTCAACTCATATGCGGAGGTCATGATGGAAGGTTGCACCAATTTTTTGTCTTTCATGTCAAGAGTGACGACTATACTTTGCTACTTTTAGAAATAGCTCTATACTGACACTATTGAGTGTCGACTCAACTCACTCAAGATGAGCCATTGATCGATGATTTTTCCATAGAACGATGTTGAAATATAAAGATGCAGATGACTATAATTGTAGAAACATTTTCCATTCATGATTCTTCTCAACAATCACTAGTAGAAAACACAAGAATTTTGATAGAATTCTGTTGATTTGGTCGCGTTGATTTGGTCACTATTTTGTTGATTTCAACAGATTTCTGTTGATTTTGACAGAAATCTATTGAAATCAACAAAAAAATGACCAAATCAACACAACCAAATCAATAAAATTCTGTCAAAATTCTTGTGTTTTCTACTAGTGAATATATTCACATTCCCACATTGAATAGACAAATATAAATATCCACATTTTTATAGCATTAGTCCCTGATACCCTAGAGCATTGTTTCCTCTCATCATAGTATTCCTACTACATTTGACAAGCATTTGACCGAAACCTTAGAGCGGTGTGCGAAAAACTCACGCCAACATGATTGGCAAATAGACATTTGTTGGTGTTGATCAAGCTCAAGAGTCAAGACTCTTCACACATGCTTGTCGAGATGTGGTCTAGAAATGCAAAGTAGAGATTTGTTGACCCTATTGCTTAACAAATGGCCAACTATTCAATGTTGACACGCTTGGAGTTCAGGGGTTCAGTACAATTTTGTTTAGACTCTCACTCAATTAAGGAAGGATACCTAGATTTTGTTTGTTTGCCTTGTAGTAGACAACCTTGGAATGTTTATTGGAATAGATTCTCTTAGGATTGCAACTTCCCTTCCTCTCTTCCTTCTTCCATATGGAAGAAGTTCCAAGGTAGACCATTGGAGGGGATGCTAGAAATGATGTAAACAAGGATGGATCCCTAGGAAAAATCCACATGCATATTCAATGAAGTATGTGTTCTTTCAACTTAGATCTTGTTTCCGTTTGCATCCCTTTGCTCCTTCATGCATGCACATTCCATTCAATGAACTATTTCCTTCTTCGTTTGTTTATAAAGTGCCAAAGTAGAGATATTAGGTGTTGTGGGAGAGCACCTAAAATTTCAACATTCATCCACACATTGGATAGAACATATTACTTTAGTACATATCATGTATCTATAAAAAAAAATTTCACCCACATTATTGCGATTTCATCCCAAATTTGATTTAATTGAACTTCTCTGCCAATTTTTTGTCCCTTCAATACCTTTTTGCTCTAGGGGCATGGTGGTGGGCCCCACAATGTGGCACACCTAACCAACAAATTGCCAAAAGAAAATCCGATTCAACATCTCCACCACTTTTCCATACTCTACGAGCGAAAATGCTTGGGTTTTCCATTCTCAATCATGGTCTCAAAACCCTCCCAGTTATGGAAGGGGACTCAACAAATCAATTACAACTAGTACTCCCAATAGTTGATTACCGATCTTCACGACTTCAAGTCATACAACAACTTCCTAAGAAGTCTAGATTTATACTGGAAGTCATGTGAAGCTCCCCTGGGGCACCTATTTCTATCATATCAAGGTTGTACATGTGCCCGTTGTTGTCCCACATCACCAATTATTTACCTATTTCATTGCCCTTGCTGCCATCTTTCAAAGGATTTCAAGGTCCCTAAACCGCCATTTTAATGGAATACCGCCATTTTAACGAAATTGACCATATAGATATTTGTACAAATATTTTCATTTATACACATAGAGGTTCATGAGTCCTAATTACAACAATTTCTAATTCAAAAGTAGTACATTCTTGTACAATAAATTTTTATATAGTGTCAAATGTCAAGAAATTAGTGTAAGGTAACCTAATTACACTATTTAGTGTACCATATTCATTTTTTTGCTATAAATAGGTCAACATTTGTGATGAATGTTTGATGCAAGAACTCGAAATTTAGGATTCCAAATTTTCATTTGAAGAGGGCTACAATATATATAAGCCATGAATATTGATCACTCAAATTTTGATTCAGGCGCCCAAGATATGAACTTTGGCGGGTCATGTTTAAAGAATAGCGGACGATGTAGATGGTCATATAACATCATATGGTATTGGTATGACCTAGCTTCAATGCAATATGGGAATACATGCAACTTCATTTGAACTTCATAGGATTGATTGATTGAAAATTCAATATCTTTTTTAGCCCCAAAAGTTTTTGGACTATGTATTCACCAAAACTGCTCCAAAATTGCCATTTTTAGTACAAATATCAAATTTTAGAAAAAATAAATTTGGACACATATAACAGTAGGGTCTTGTAGGAAATTGGTTTGAAAAGATGTGAAAAACATTTTAGAAATTTCTACCATGTAGATTGAGCATTTGAAGATACAAAAATCTTTTTTTTGGCCCTACAAAAAACTAGTCAGTTGCACTTCACAAGGTCACATTTGTATGAAAAAATGTCCAAAATAATGATTACTCTTTGGATTCATTCTTCAAATAAAGTTTGCTACATGCTTGAAAAAATTTAGATCATTTGGAATTGTACAGTGGGGTCCCAATCAAAATGGCATTTCTGAAATCGCAGTGAAGGAAATTTCAATGTTGCCAACTTTGACAACCTCTCGAGAGCTGAAAAATTGGTATTTTACAACAAAATGTTTACCATAGCATCATATTTATGTTAATAACATGTTTACCACATTTCACGGCCAAAAGATTTATACAAAAAAAGATATTTGAAATTTACCAACATGTGTAGCTGTGAGAAAATTTTCACTACTTCCAACTTTGACACCCTCCCAAGGACTGAATTTTTTTTCTTTTCCTATAAATTTTTTGGCATAGAACCATCTATATGTTGATTACATGTGTAAAAAATTTGAAGTCCAAAATACCACCACAAAATATTTAGGTTCAAAGGGAGGTTCAAAGGGAGGGTGGTGAGAAGGTAATTGACCTCCATACTTCCCCTAATCTAATTAATTTTACTTTTTTTGGTTTAGGAAGAGTAAGAAGGTAATTGGCTTCCATACTTCCTCTAATCTAATTCAACAAAAATATGTTATATTTATGCTTGAAATTTTTATTGAACTTTGTATACATTGTAAAAGTGAATTACAAGAAGTCTTTGTTGCATAACGTTTTAAAAATATGAAGGACAACTCATGCCACATTACCACCCTTGATTGCCCACAAGTGTCCAATCAAATCATCTAGCCTAATATTATAGTAAGTGTCCATAGTGGGAATTTTCTATCCAAAGGGCAAGATAAACTTGTGAAGCCATTTTTGGGAGAATTAGAAAGCTTTATGCACAAATTAAAGGAGTGAAAGGTTTTATTTTGTCGCATTTAGACATGTGATGTGAAAATTATGGTTTTCCCAAAATAAAAGATAATTTAATTCAATTTTTTAATTAAAAAGAATCCATAACTTTCACACCATAGGTCAAAGCGCCATGAATTTGGTATGAATAGAAGCTCTAAGCACAAAAGAGTGCAAGGGCTTTGTTGCATGACATTTGGACCTACAACATAAAGGTTAGAAATTTTCCAAAATAAAAGGTAGTTTAATTCAATTTTCTAATTCATATAATTTTTTTGAAATTCATTAACTTCCACATTATAGGTCCAAACACTATGAAACAAAGTTCATTTACCCTTCCTCATGAAGAGCTTTCCAATGGTACCAAGAACGTGGCTAAGAGACTAAGGGTTTCTTAGATCTCATCATATCAAACAAACAAAACAAAACAATGCAAATTCACAACAAACAAAACAAACAACCTACTTTCTGTTATAGACTAGTGTTCCATGTGTCGTTGCCACAGTCAAAAGTAAAAAAAAAAATTCTATTTTTTAATTCATAAAAACTTTGAAATTCAATAATTTCCTCATCGTGAGTTGGAACGCCACAAACTTAGCTTAACCTCTAAAGTTCTATTGTCCCTACAGGGGACAAAATTGATTTTGGGTGGGCCCGTTCAATCTCAATTTGTACGACATATTTTTGAAACTTTAACCACACATTTAATTTTCCAAGAGCTTCAAGCACATATTATTTTTGTGTAAAATGGACATTTAGTTAGCAAGTTATGTCCTTTTTTTGTGAAAAGGGGGGAAAGGGGGCAGCCTCGGCACGCTTGTTTCCATTGACTTCCCTTGGAGATATGTTTTGGATCAATGGGTTCCCAAAGGACTGAGCGAAGGGGCGGATGTAAGCTTATTTGCAAACATGTCACTAAATTTGGAAGAAACGTTTGTTGTCCTTGCAAGGAGGCCATGGATAATTATGGGAACTTTGGGGGAACTTCAAAAACGCAAGGAGAACTTCAACAACATGGGAATAGGTCGGGAACTGCATGAGAATATCTTGGGAGCAATGGGTAATCCATTATTCAAGAGCTTCCCCTTGTCTTGGACCTTACAATGTGCTAAAAATTGACATAGAAATTGGAGATTTTTAAATTTTTTGAATTTTTTTTTGTCTTGTCTATAATGATTACCTACTTCAATCCACCGTTTGGATAATTGGGTTTTTGAACTATGTGGTGAAAAAATATGTGCAAAAATTAAATAGTGTATTGTCAAATCTTAGGACATAGTCATATTGAAGGATTTTTTTGGATATGCTCCATGTCTTGGATTGACTTGAAAATTGGTTGACATATGCCTAACTTGATATTGATTATGGAAAAAAATTAAATTTGAGTTCTATAGTGTAAAAATCGACTACAAGAGGCAATCAAAGCCATCTGAAATTTTCGGGTAAGGCCCCCCAAAAAACACTTGTCACTTTGAAACTAATTATCTTTCGATCTGTATGGTCAAATTGCATGAAAACTTTACCATATAATCTCATATAAGTTTAGTACAAGATCCTATGGTTACATTTTGAAAAAATCATCCTTTTTTTCTTTGATCAATGCATTAGAAATAGTAGTTCTCAATGTTTTTTGAGGTAGAAAATCCTAGAAAGTGCCTTGGGACTTTAGGGGTTAACCCATAAATGACGCTAAGGACGTTTTCCAGCCAATGAATGACAAAGAATCTCTCCATGTGAAACAAAAGTGCAACTATTCATCCTCCAAATTTTGTGTGAAAAGGAAATGTGTTCTATGGTAGTTTGACTTCCAATGACTGCTTTGGCATTTTTTTTAAGCCAACAATTTGCATAGTTCCAAAATAGCTGATTTCCATGGTGACCAGTTTGTTGTTTAAGGGTTAATATACCATGCTAACTTTAAAATTTTAAAAAACTGCCTATTAGTGATCCCAAAACTGACTAATTTGTGCCAGATTTCTACCTGTGAGAGACATGTGCGAAATGTACATTGTGAAAATCATGTCCAAAATTAGATTTGGAGCCACATCTTCACAAACGCACTGGAGAATGTCGCAGTTCGAACTCTTCATCCAACCTGCAAGTAGCATCTAATTTTCAATTTTTTTTTCATCTGTAGCGACGACGCTCCCTAGCCGTCGATGATGTCGCGTGGCGGCTGCATCGAAGGGAGGGAATTTGCAAGGTTAGGGTTTGGGGTTTCTCTCCCAAAGTGGCGCACTTAGCAAGTAATTGTGTACTTTAGATCCATTCTCTTTGCATTAACGCTCCTGAAGTCCTGTCCTTGTTAGCATTAACTTTCACAGGATTCGTGTCTTCTATCGGCCCCCATCATGTTTGTGGATGCTCTCGAGATAGATGCCATTATTGCCATACATTCACGTTCAAATTTTTTTTCTTTTCGAAACTGGTTTCCCTCCTTTGAATCCATCTTGGATTTGAATGCCGGAGCTCAATTTGTTGCGCCACTTCCATATTGCTTTTGAATTTCTGAGATATTGGGAGGTTCTCCTACATTCAGTGCAATGGGGAATGGAGGCGGCGAGGCGGCGATAGAACAATTCCTCAAGCAATTTAATCGGTCCTTCAGCTCCTGAACTCATGCATTTCCAATCTGCATTGCTCCGCTCTTGCATCGTCTTGCGCCTTAGATGTTTGCTCCGCTCTTGCTTCGTCTTTGCATTCTCACCTTCTTGGAGTTTTTGATTGTTGCCGTTGATCAATTTGAGCGTGTCACGGACTTATGATTCTACTGTAATTGATCTTCCTTGCATTATCGTCGTTGTTGTTTTGTTTTGGTGCCAAATTGTTTGCTTGTCGTGTTGTTGTCGTGCTGTTGGGGTGCATTGTTAGGGACTTGGGGTGCAGGATCACTTCTCAGATGGCGCCCAAATTGAAGATCCCGGACAACTTTCGAGTGAAGACCTTTGGATCTAGCCGTAACACGAGCGGTGTCGGCAAATATGTTATGAGTCTCACCCATGTTTCGGAGACACGCCTAGAGGATTCATTCACAAGTCCAGCGCTTCCCGCTTGCCTACCTTCTGAGGTGACTGTGCTTTCTCCGATTACACTGATCACGAGCGAATGCGAGGATGAGCTGGCGAAGAAGAGAACCAAGTCGACAGCAACGTCGAGCCGGAAGAAGACAAAAACCGCCGCGAGTACTGTGACACGCCGCTGGCAAGGGGGGTTTGGGCCTGTCGATTTGAGTGGGCCGAAGGCGAATTTAATTCAAATGGCGATGTTGTTGGGGTCGTCTGCTGTAGCTACACGACGATCACTAGGAGGCGCAAAGTCATGGTTCCTAAGCTGGACAACTTAGAGAAGCACGAGGGGAAACATACCTGCCAAGAGGACGGTGTCCCGCTCCTTCATCTAAAGAAAGGCGAAATTTTTATCAAGCGGGACTGTTGGCACTTGCAATTGTGCAAGCTCTGGGTTGGGCGGAAGCAGGCAGGCATCGTGGCAGAACAGTTACTTGGTGGCTCAGAGAGTGACATGAAGAAAAAGGGAGTTCAATTCTCAACCTTTTTCCATATTTTGTCACATGGTCGTCCGATGTGTGATTATGAGCAGCAACAACAATTGCTTTGACAGTTGAAGGTAAGAAATCTCTCGAGAAAGCATTGGTCGGAGAGTACGGGTTGGGAAATGAGTGAACACTTGCATGGATGTGTTCTTGCTGCCCTTAAGAGTGTTGTTCAGTGTGCGAGTATCATTTCTATTAGTGTAGATAATATTTGTTGGGTTGGCGTCCATGTGTATGCAATGGACTGTTGGGAGAGAGTACCCCATCTGCTGCATTTGTCTTGTGTTTCTGAGAGCGGCACTACAGACCATTTAACCGATGTGATCATGCACGCTCTTATGGTGGAGGGAGGCTTGTCGCGTGAGGCAATTGCTTCAAAACTTGTTTGTTTTGGTGCTGACAAAGTCAGCACCTTCCAAGGATCTCAAACAGGGGTTACCACACAGATCTGGGAGAAATAGGCTCCATTTTTTATCGGAGCCTCTTGTGTAAGTCACTATCTCAACCTTGTTGTTGAGACGATGTTGAAATTTCCGATGGTGTCTAGGCTGGAAGGCTTCTTCCAATCTGTGTACTCCTATTTTTGCCAAAGCAACAAGCGACATGCTAAGTTGCAGAGGCTTGCTGACCTCATGGAAACTAAGGGAAACAAGATGCTAAGAAATGTAGAAACACGTTGAGTTTTGATGAAGAGTCCTGCCGCGCGAATCATGTTTGAGTATCGAACTCTGGTGGTGAAAATGGGGACGGACATGACACTTGCTACTGGTCACAAATCACTTCCTGGTGCAGCCGGAAACCTCGATTTGTTGGTCGATATTGAACTTCTTCTATCGCTGGCCATTTTCATTCCGCTTGTGAATTCAGTGCATTGCTTGATCAAGCTATCGCAGTCCCGTGATATTTTCATTTGTGAATTCTTGAGCGCCCTTAAGCCGTGTCAAGTTGAATTGGCTTGCATGTTTCTGGACCCTACCACGGCGTACAACAAAACTGATTTCAAACGTTACAATGAATTAGTTTCATTGTCTTGCGAAGACATACCATTGCAATGGAAGAAGCTTCCAATAGACAACGGTTTGTCACACTTGTACTTTGACTTCGGACACACCCACGTCTTTCTCCGTTGTCATGACAAGCAGACGGGGAACCACCTATTTGTGACACAAGAGGAGTTCAATCGGCTGCAAGACAACATCGAGCGGTAGTTCTCAGGTGAGGTTTTTCTTTCATTTAAATTTTTTTTTTTCCTTTTGATTTCCATTTTTTTTGGTCTTTGTGTTCCAATATATTGCATGTTTTGATTGGCTTTGAACTTTGAAGCCTTGGTTTTGAACTTTGCATTCCAAATTTTTTTTTGTTGTTTAAGCTAGCTGTGCAGGAGCTGCGAGGTGCACTTGCGAATGAGATCCTTTTTGCCTTTGTGTTTTTCTGAGATTTTGTTTTTCCTTGTATGAATGTGAGATGGATTGGATTGGGTTTTCCCTTGCTGTGCAACTTGTTTCCTCTGTTTTTTGGGATAGCCTTGCAGGGATGCGAGGTTCATAAGGAGGACTGTGAGTGCACATTTAACTTGACATTTTTTTTGGTCATATTGTGGATCCTTTTTTCTTTTGTATTCCAATTTTTTTTTTGGTTCATTGTTTTCATACTTGCATAATCAGACGGCTTCTGCTATAGGCTTCTAATAGGTGAGCTTGTAACTACTTGAACACTCGAATTTTGATTAACTTTCATTAGTGCCAACTTTGATTTCATTTTTTTTGGTGGCTTGGCTATAGAGAGATAGCCCAATGCTTGTGTGATGAGCTTGAGCGCCGATTTCCGCAGCAGGACCTCCTTGACGCGTTTGGAATCATCTATCCACAATATTGGCGGCAGACTGGGGCGGTGTCGCATCACATATGTGTACATTATATGAAATCCATAATTGTGTGTAAAAACGGAGGGTTTTTTTTCATTGAAGTTTCAAGAGACATTTGGAACGATGATCCTCTTGAACTTTAATTTTTTTTACCTCTGTTAGACAACTACTTAATCTTAGTTCTTATATTCTTGTACTTAGAGATGTTTTGAAGCTTTATTTTGTTTGGTTAGAATTGTTAAAAATGAAAGGTGAAGCTTGTTTTACCTTTTGTTTAATTTTAAATGGATTAGAAGTCCACGTAGGGGATAAGGATAGAGTTATGGGGACAAAGGGACGGCCAATGGATGAAAGATAGTCCATGTGGCGTTTTAGAGGCCAAAATCCACTTGCTTAGTGTGAGTGTTTTTTACCCCCCCCATGGTAAATAAATTCACAACAGGTTCTTGTTTATTTTCACTTGTTTTGCTAGGGGTGTCTAAGCGTCGTCCATTGTGCCTTCCAAGCAATGAACTCTTTCTTTAAATTCTTACATGTTCCTTCTTGTGTCAAAAGAAGTTTAGTCTTTACTTAACTAAGGTTATTCCTTTAATTGGTTCAAAGCTAAGGTCACGGTGGTTTCTAAGTATAAGTAATTATACGCTAAATTTAACTACTTAAGTTTGTAGGTCATCTCATGCCATTTCTAAAAACATAAAATTCATCGAAATCCAACCTTCCTAGCCAAGGTTATGAGCGGATGAAGTTTTGTCCTAAAAGGACCCTGAAAACTTCATCCAGTGTTTTAAAATACTTACCTAATTCAATTAATTCTGAAATTTGAGCTAATGGCTTAAGATACTATTTAATATTTATGGTTTTAATTTCAAGTCATTTGGATGATTTCTACTCTGTGTCACCCAAAGTCTTACCTATTTTTCATCCATTCATAACTTCTTCAATTTTGATCCAAATTAGTCGTATGATACCTTCTTAGAAAGATATGGACTTAAGATTTAAGATCATACTCAAAAACTTTGGAATTGAAATAGTCTAGTCTGACTGACTTGATCCTCTAATTCGCTTCCTATGTCTAAATACTACTTTTGAAGGTTAAAAAGGAAATTCAAGAACTCAAATTCATACCTCGGGGTTAATGTCATTGTGAAGGTTGTAGTGTACTCCCTCGATATCTTCATTGTTCGCCATTTTCCTCAGTCCTTTGATAATTTTGCCCACGGCTTAAAAAAGGTGTTAAATACAAGTCTAAGTTCTATTTTCTCAACTTCTTCCTTCCCTTTTCTTTCTTTCTTCTTCTTTTACTTCTACACTATTTAGACTCTATTATTTGATCCTCTCTAAACAATAATTGACTTCCAAACCTTTCAAGTCAATTATTATTTTATCCTATTTCTAATGGTCTAAAATACTTTGCAAAGATTTCCAACCTAATCCTAATTGAATCTAAAAACTCTTCAACTTCTAATTGTCACTTCATCTCTCTCATTCTAAGTTGGAGTTTGAACTCCCTTCTATGTGAAATGTGAGAGTGAAGAGCTTTGAGAGAGTTTTTGAAGACACTACTTCTATCTATTTCTTTGTATGCTTTTGAAGTCCTTTTTTAGCAATGGAAACGTTGCTAATTGGGACACTCTATCTTCTAATTCTATGTCTAATTGAGAATTTGTCTACTTGCTTCCTATCTAATTTCTATTAGTCTTTTCTTATCGAATGTCAAAAGACACAATTAGTTTTCCTAAACTAATAATTTAGACTTCCAGAAACAAATCATAAAATTCCAACTAGTTCGGCAGAAGCTGGCAGTTCAGTTCAAGCCCGAAGCCGGCAGTACGTACTGCTGTACCCCTTGATTGTTACCCGCCTTGCCGGATTGATATCCGCATGTCTAGGATTGATACCCGCTTGGCCGGATTGATACCCGCCTATTCAGCCCCCCAGCCAGTCCAGCAACTGCTGATCCAGAATGTAACAGAATGTGATTTTTGGTGACAGAATGTGATTTTTTTTGAAGATTTGGATTTCCTTACTGGTTTTTTGCAAAACAAAACAAAAACACTCTTATGCTAATGGGAACTTTGACACACCCTTCCACAATTTCTTCTAATTCTAAGTTAGGATTTGGACTATAACTTTTGGAGGCTAAACTTGATTTTTTCAAACAAATGTTTGGAGACTAAACTTGATGTGTTAAAAAAACACACACACTAGTTGGAAAGTCGTTCTAATTTTGTAAGAGGTTTGTGTGAGAAATACTAATATTTTTTTGGGAAGTAGCAAAGTCAAAGCTTCGCCATATTTTGTAAAATCACCGGAAAAAAACACTCTAAGTGCCTTAAACGTACGAAGTCAAAGCTTTGCCGTAGCTTGGAAAAAACTCTAAAGAATCCTAACAAAAGGGAACCATAGCTCCGTCGTAATTCTAGGAAGTACTAACACATTTAGAACACTCCTAACCGTACAGCCAGAGCTTCGCCGTGAGTTGGAATATGAGAGATTTCCTAGACAAGTTTCTAAAGAGTTTGGCTTGTCCAAGGGAAGAGATAGGACACAAAACACAACACTTAAGAAATTTACAACAAGTGAGTGTTAGCGATACAAAACACAAACATAATTAGTACAAATTGAGAAATAACAAGCTAAAGGACTTCCCTAAGCAGCATCGCCAATCACAAGGGAAGAACCTCTAGAGTTAGTACAAAGTTAGTCCCAAAACACCAACAAAAGTTGCCCAAAGAAGCAACTCACAAAGTTAGAGCAACAAAACACAACTAATACTTGTCCAAAACTCCCAAAACATGCACAAATCAAACACAAGGTTTGAAGGGACCCCAAAGTCCTTCAAAGCTTGCAAAAACAAAAACAAGATGAGCTTGAAATGCTCAAAAAACACACGTTGACAACTTTGGCTCAAAAAATGACCCAAAACTCCACGTTAATGGAGCATGTGTATAAATTTGCCAAAAAATGGCAAGAAGGGGTGAGAAGAGAGGAGAATGAGTGCCCTTTTATACATTTCCAAGGGCACTCAACTCCTCTCATTTTCCTACGGTAATCTTATCACTTAGGATTTTCATCCTAATTTTCCCTATTTTCACTTCTACGCTGGACCTAACTTCTAACTTTTGGAGTTTAACTCCAAATCACAAACGAATTGCGCCATTGGCTTCAGAAGGCCATTTCTAGTCTACGAGTACCCCCTCCCCCTTTTCTATCACTAGAAACTCAATGAATCCTAACACCAACTTAACGACCAAAAAGGGTAAAAACCCAACTTTTGGAGTTTGACTTTTCTATGAAAAGTAAGTGGCCTAGGCTCTTTAGTAGGTGTAAGGGAGTAAGAAAAGACCTAACTTCGACCTCATTCCGATTTCGTATGCTCCCGAAACGCCAGTCAACTCCACGGTAATCTTTAAACTTGCCGGTCTTAGAGGAATCTTGCAAGTTCGGGTACTTCTGGCTATCAGAATGTCTTGAAACTTGTTGGAGCATCTTATTAACATAAAAAAAGCTACCCTAATTTTTAGTGAGATTTTACCGCAATTTGGGTAATTTCTAGGAATTTCCCATCGTAGGTTTTGAGCGGTTGATTGCTCGAAAAAAGATCTTTGATGATCAGAAAAAACCGAGACTTTTTGTGGAACCTCTCATGGAATTCCACAACCCATATGCAAGCTCATATTCTTACTTTGCACAATGGTCATAGGAGATTTGAAGGATGCCATCTCCTAGAATTACCGATGTCTAGGGAATCTTCCACATAAAGAAGAATCTTGGTAAATCAACTTTGCCGTTGAGCTCCTAATATGGTATAGACCCCAAAACACCATCCCTTGGCCATAGATTCTCTCTACTGGCCCGTTTTGAATTTGTGCCACCTGTAGGCTAACAATTGGGATTTCTACTAAATTAGATAAACGTTTTCGAACTGAAACGTCTCTTTGGGAATTGACTTTACGGTTCTCACCTAAGTTCCCTCGGACTAAATTGGCCATAGTTTGTCACAAGCAGGGTAGATTAGGCTATTATGGGCAATATCACTCAATATGTACAATTTGCCCTATTTCCCGGGTTTCAACCTATATACAAGCGGTTTTATGAACTAACTAAGCCAAAATACTCAATTTATGCCCATATACCGTATTGGTATGTGACATACTCATTTTGGCTTTCTACTCTTTGGGGGGCTTTTTGTACCTAAAACCTAACTTAATTTTGCAAAAATTGAAAAAAAGAAAATCATGAGTCCCAAGTGACGAATTGGGAGCTCACACTTAGGTGGATGGCATGGAGGTTGAGGTGGCGGATGAGGTGGAGGCTCTTCTTCTTCCACCTCCAAGTTAGTTTAGGAGAGCCGTGTGGTTGGAGAAGGATAGCACTTTGTACATGGGGAGTTTGGCCATGAAATTTTGGGAGGATGTTCATCTTGTTTTGGTGATTCTGAAAACCTATCACTCTCTCAAATTGGAGTTTTTGTGTGAAAGTTATGCTTGATGGAGTGAGAGAAGGAAATTTGTCATGAAATTTGAGGGCAGAATTTTAGAGGGCTCATATCTATCTGATTATGAAGTTTTTTATTTTGAGATTTGACATGGTTGTTTATTGAGTTGTTAGCTTTCCAAAAAGCTATCATTCTCTTAGTTTGGAGTTAGGATGCAAAATTTATGGGCTTGAAGGTGAAGTAGTGAAGAGCTGCCTTTTGAATTAGAAAGGGTGGACTTGGATCGACTATAAAAGTCGGAAAGTACCTTAGTTTTGAGTGAAACTCTTAAGTGTTGTATATATTTGTGTTACCTTTTCAATGAGATATTATATGGTCAGTTTGGAGTTAGTATGTGAGAGTTATAGCCTTGGAAGTGAAGTAGTAGTGAGCTGCCTTTGAGTTGAAGAGAGTAAACTTTGACCGGCTATAAAAGTCGGACAGTATGAGGTTTTGAGTTGAAATTTGGATATGTTATAGTTCTTTGTGTTAGCTTTCCAGAGAGATATTATACTCTCAATTTGAACCTTTAAAGAAGATTTGGCACTCCTATTAGTGTCGGGTATACTTTGGGAGGACTTTGTGCGGTTT
Source organism: Rhytidiadelphus loreus (assembly GCA_947034895.1). NCBI lineage: Eukaryota > Viridiplantae > Streptophyta > Bryopsida > Hypnales > Hylocomiaceae > Rhytidiadelphus > Rhytidiadelphus loreus. The sequence goes on from OX344761.1 coordinate 35,089,569, forward strand.
ATGCACAACTTATACCACTTTGTACAAACATGTGATACTTTATTTGATCTCTATGGTTCATGATGGGGGTTACATGAGCATGATTATGAGGCAAATCATGGGGTTTGATTATGGGTATATTTGATTTTGGGTATATTTGATTTTGGGATTTTCCGTATTTTGAGCCATTTCTAGTTGCAGCCAAGAACCCCGCGTTTTCCCAAGGCAAGGCCTCTCTACCCGACAGCGGAGGAGAGTTTTCCGAAACATTTGGCGGTACTAAAATCTTTTTATTCCACAGCAAGGATCCTAAACAAAGTTCAACCTTTGCATGATGGGGGGAAGCCTTATACAGTACCTGAGCCTCTCTCAGCATCTAATCTAGACAACCAGGCCGACCTTTTTAAGGTTACAATGAGAGCAAATGTTGAAGAGGCTTGTGGACTGCCCTTCCACATGAATCTAGTGATAAAGCTCTGGCAGAAGTTGTCCCAGTCTCGGCATCTCTGTAAGCTCATTTCTGAGTATTTAAAACTTGTTGAGATTGGTTGTTGCTTGGTTCTTGGTTCGGTTGAGGATGAGAGGTGTTTCTCTACCCTCAAATTTCTAAAATCTTGCCAGAGAAACAAGCTAGGGAAACATTTGCCCCTTGTTGTCCGTATGTTTGGCCAAAAATACTTTTTACTTGAAAATTTTTCTTACAAGGAAGCAGTCGAATCTTGGAAAAGTGCCGTTAAGGTTGGTCGGCAGGGGGACGTGTAATGTAGCGGCAATACCAAATTTTGAGCAGTATCCTCAAAAGTAAATTTTTTTTCCCTTAGTTTTCATGAGGTTAAGCAGGCCCTCTAGCTCAAGTTAACCTTCACTCTAGCTTATGTGGTGCATTGGGCACACTGTTGCGAGTTGCAACTTGACCACTTACTCATGGACGGTGTTGCGGGCGGTGGCTGCTAGGAGTTGGATCTGCGGGACGCTAGAGCTGCGAGAGACTAGGAGTGTGGGAGAGCGACTTGGTGTTGGCTGCAATTGTTCACTTGTTTGTAATTTTTACTAATCATACTAAAGTATCTTGTGTGTTCTGTGGTGTGTAGAACATTGGCATTGCAAATTGGGCAGTCTCAGAGGATTCAATCCCCTTGCCAATGACTTTTTGTTTCTTGGTCAATTTTACTTAGATTCATTGCAAAATTTAAAGTTTCCACTTTCATTCAGTTCATACTTACATTCTTCAACAAGAATGATGTTATTCACTGCAATTAGCAGGCATTTATAAAAATTCCAAAGTTCACATTGCTTTTGTACACCACAGAAAATCGCTACTATGCAATTTAATCTTCTCTCGCTTAGCAATTTCAGCCCAAAGAAATAACAAAAGTAGCACTCTATCTTGCACTAAACAAACCGTCTTGTCACAACATATACTCTATAGTGGAAAAAAAAATTATACAAAATTCCACCATTTCAAAACAAATTTATTTCAACGAAGCCACACACGGAAATAGGATGTCGCGGAAATAGCCTCCCCTACTGCACGGCTGTAGCCTTCCGGCGAAATACACAAAAGCAGTTCTGGGATCGCTGCTGCCTATCTGTGATCTGGGGCCGGAGGGGGGTAGATTGGCTCTGTGGTCATTCGGCTCTGTTACTGGCACTTTAGTTCTTATTGGAAGAAAATAAAAAATAAAAAAATAAAAAAATAAAAAATATAGATTTGATGTTGGTTGTCAGGTCTGAATTGCTCCGCCGGGGGCTTCCTCCCCTGGTCTCCATGTATTGTTTCCTCCATCAATGGAAATTGTCCATGTGTTTCAAAAATAAAAAAATAAAAAAATAAAAAAACCCAGTGGCTAAACTTATAAGTACCATACAAACTTAGTAACAGCTTAGTTCATTTTGGAGAATGGAAAACGTTTAAGTGACAAGGGACTGTCACTCTGTTCTACTAGCTCCAACTCCATTGAATTAACCCTGGAACGCTTGGAATGCCATTCTGTAGTGTTCGGATGGCAATCCAATGAGCTTTTTCATCCATTTTAAAGCTCTTTGTTCCTTGTTTTCCTTGTTGATCTTTCATGTTGAGTTATAAAGAGTATCCAATTGAATTTGTAGTCTAGCCAATGTTTGTTTTCACAAAAATGAGAAGTTTTTAAAAAAAACGGATCACAAAATATGCTATTTTAGTGTATTTTGGGAAGTTGTTGCTCCTCGCTCTAAATCTGAAATTTCTCCACAAAAATGATGTTTTTTGAATGTGAGTTCAACTAACAAAATGAAGGTCACCTACTCTAGTTTCTACTCCAATTTGAATTTTGGAAAAATTTATAGTATCAAATATTTGATTGCAATTTGAATTTTGTATGTATTTTCAATGTCTATTAAATTCTAATTATAGAATGACATGGAAATTGAGTTTACACTATGATATTTGTCATTGTAATGTACACACATGGTGAAATTTTCAGATTTGTTGAAGTAATTTTCTATTTGATGTGAATTTTCTTCACTTTATCTTCAAAAATTCTAAGAAAAATCAATTTTCGACAAAAAAATCTAAATTTTTTGTGAAGTAATGAAGACATGTAATTTCATCTCTGAAAAATAAATATAAAAAATTTCATACATATCTAGTTGCAAAATGGCAACAAACTAAGTGACGTGAAGTGGGTCTGTCATTTAGGGGTTAACCACTGCCATGTAAATGCCAATGCTGAAATGGAGGCTAATTACAAACAATCCAAGACAATCAGCCCATGGCCATAATTATGTGCTGTAACTGACCAGCCATTAACTTAGTGAGCTTCTCATGAGCTTATTGTTTGCCCAAATTCGAGGTTTAATTAGCTTTTAGTAAGATTTTTATGGCCAAGTTTTTTTTTTTTTTTTTTTGACACAAATGAAACAAAATTTCATTGCAAGGAGGGAGAAACAAAGCCACAGCCACATGTGGCCTAGGGAGAACACAACAAAAACAAAAACAAAGGAAAGACCCGGGACAAGAGAAGTTTATGGCCAAGTTTCATTTTTTCTTCTCTAAGGTCAAAACACCCATTACCGTTGTGCAGTCCAATTCCATCAAGTAGACCAGCCCAATTCCATCATCAACTTTGGCCCCAATTCCGCCTAAAATCCCCTCCAACTCCCTTCCTTTTATGACAAAATCAGAGAATTCTATGACAGAATTAAGGATTTTTATGACAACAAGGGTTATGTGTCACTCCATTAATAGAAAATATCTAGTACTTGATTAGGCGGTAATGGGTTGTTTATGGGACAATTTTGACCCCACTCTATAAATGGTTTTGTAATTTCAGGACTGACCACTTCAAAAATTCACAGAAATTACAATTTTAATGGGAAAATTATAATTCCACCTGGGTTTGATCCGTGAAACAAAAACACGCCTCTGAAAAATATGTGCCCTTCTTGAAATTAACCCCAAAATAGTTAGATTGCAAATCAGGGGGGTGATAGGTAGTTCTACCTTAACTGCAGAAATGATCGTTATTTTGACAGCATGAGATCAAGTTTCCAGATATGTTGCTCATGTATTAAGCATTTTTCTTTTAAAACTGCTTAACTTAAGTACCCTAGAAAGGTAGTTATGTATAGGCAATGCCCGACGACAAGAGGCATTGGTCGGCGTAAACCTCGGGGGGAATCTTTCCTGGAAAGATTTTTTTAAGTGGTGGCCCACAAGAAACCTACATGTTTGCCACTTGCCTCCCGCACCGGCTACAAAGGCCCCCCCAAGACTCATTGCTCCAAGTCGGCCAACGAGATCATGCACTCAATTGTTGGTAATATTGAATGATAAAGAATTCCCTTGGATGATAAAAATAGTAACATAATATTTTGGATGAAAAATTCGTAATGCTCGATTATGTGGATTTGACCACATAATCGGGCAGTATGTCCTTGTTGCGGACCAAACCTGTCTAAAAAATGAACGTGACATTTTCCACCAGTGGTTTACGGTCGGACCATCCATATCTAATCATTTAAGCATCTGTGGAACAAATAGTGAGCAGTTGGGTGTGATTGAAAATTTTCCTATGTAAGAAGATAGAAAATATTGGGATTGCAAAATTTTTGGAATTTTATTTGCAAAACTGAAATTTATGTGAATTTTAGAAGGCAAAAAGTGTTCCAAATTAGTACACAACATTTAGAGTCTTGCAATTCCACTCATAGGGGAGACTAGTTACTACTCATGCGTACAAATTTCAAAATAATAAATGTTGTAATATATGGCATTCAACAATTGTTCCTTGCAGCCTTGCATATTGTGTATGTCATCAAAACTAAACTCCCAAGCATGGTTTACAAAAAAATTTAGTCTGTGGAAATAAATAAGGAAACCAAAGACAAAAAAATGGGGAAAGAAATAGCATGCTTTAATAGAATAGCACAAAATCTTCTAAGTCAAGGTGACTCTTTTCTATGTTTTAAACTAAGTATTTTGGTTTATATTTTTGAATTTTGAATTTTGAAGCTTTAAATTATAAAATCTCAAAGTTTTTCCATTTTATGACATATGTACAATGACATACTAGTTCTAATAAAACTAGCAAAAAGATAATACAAAACAAAACAACAAAACAGGGCCCTAAGTGACAACTCTGGGGCTCACATTAAATCCCAATTTTAGACAATTTTGGCATCTTTTGCTATACCTCATCTATCCCTAAATTTAGCATGTATGTAACTAATATGATACAATATGCAATTTTTAAAAACAACAATAAATTGCTTTGCATCTTTTATTGTTAAATATAAATAATAACAATTGAAATGATTGTGAGATTTGTGTCCTCCCAATATGTACTAATTCAAAACTTTGGACAAATTATGAAACACCAAGTGACCATGCTCATCACATTCATAGAACATACACAAAACTTTCTTTTTCTAACATACTTGAATATACACCTTCTAACATTATTTCAACCTCTGTCAGAAGTACAAATTCACAGCATTATTCCATACCTTTGTCATATTTTTTGTTAGTTGTTTTGTAATATTCTTGTCAAAGAACACTTTTTTGTTCATTTTGAATTCCAAAAGTTCCAATTATTTGGGCAATGTTAAAATTATCATGGATGAAATTCTATGTCAAAAACAGATTTAATTGCAAGAAATTAAGAGAGACAAGCCTTTTATACTTTGGTCATAGATGAGGGAGTAAGACAAGCTCTACCTTTATACAAATGAGGTGGTAGAAGGTAGGACAAACCATATGGGATATGTAAACCACTCATAATCTTAATTCACATATCCCATATGGTTTGTTCTACCTTCTACCACCCCATTTATATAAAGCTAGAGCTTGTCTTTTTCTCTCTTCTATCATGAAGGTACAAATGGTTTGGTTTGTTTAATTTCTTGTAATAAAATTTGTTTTTGACATAGAATTCTAGGCATGATGAATGAGACATTTCCTAAATAGAAAAATATACAATTTAGAAGAAGAAATTTCAATGAAACAAAAGAAAATAATGAAAATTGACAATTTTTTTGTCCAAATTAACAAGAATTTGACACAATTTTGTCAATTGCGAGTCCAAATCAATATGTCCGTATTGACACCGCAGTTGACAAAATTGTGTCAATTTCTTGTCAATTAGAACAAAATTTCTCTTGTAGTGCCCTTCATCTCCTTCAATCAGGCAACACTCATCAAGATGCAAAAAACAAGAATGACTACACTCACTAATTGAGATTTATGTTATACACATGGTAGGGAATGTCAATTGTTTATATACACACTGTTGATCAATTCTATCAAGTCATTTAGCATTGCATTGCTCTTGAAACTTGTCCCCTCCTTTCCTCTCAAATGACAATGAGCAATTGGAAGATCATTTTGAGACCAAAAAAATTAAAGAGAACAAGAAGATCATTTTGGAATGGAGAGAGTACTTCATTTGTTTGCTATAATGTAGGTTGCTCATAAAACGACCATTTAAGAACTACTTTGTGATTATAAAAGAGCTTGGCTTTTTGAAATATTTTCTAGTAAATTTTGAAGTAAAGAAAAATTACACCAACATTTAATTTAAGTCCTTTCATAATTTTTGGACCTTTATAAAATTACTTACAAATTTTTGAAGTGGAAACAGAGTGGTCACTAAAACCATCTCCCTCCTAAAATGTACACCATGTGTATAGTGATGGTGCACTGATGAGTGCAAAATGTACCCTCTATTAGGGCCACTTTACACTATAGCTATCCAAGTTGAGAGGCCTTAGGAGTGAGTGGCCAACCTTTGGTGAGAGTCCAACAAAATGGGCTTTTAATAGGCAATAAATGATAGGAATTAGAGCCTTTGGCCAGCCATAGTGTGAAGCCTTCAAAGGCCAAACCCATACCATTTGTTTGGCTTGTATGCATCTCTTTTCAAATAAATAATCCATCCGATTTCTGAATTTGTCCTCACCTTCTCCAACCATGGATTAGAAAGGAATGTACTTTTGGTTTTCATAGTCATGAAGTATGTAATTGTGGGCATTTTGGAATTGCAAAAATTTGCAATTTTTGAACAAAATGTCCAAATGATGATGATGGCAGTTTTTATTGTCCAAGGATGTAGGGTGAATTCTCAAAGGAAATGTTGGCAAATTCCAAGATACGGAGTTTTTTTGAAACATACCTTCATAGGATCATTTTCAGATTGTGATTTTCAAAAGCAGATAAGGGTGAGTCCATCTACTTTTTAATATCTATGTACTCTTTTAGGGCCTATTATGAAGAAGAAGAGTACAGATCTCATAGAAAGTATTAGTGTGGAGCAGAAGATTGGAATAAGTCTTTCTCAATTAGCAACATGTGATTAATTGCAAATGGTTGGTGATTTATTTGGTGTACGGTTGAGTACAACTTCTATCATTGTGAGGGATTATTGTGAAGCTATTAGGATTCATTTGAGACCATTGGTTTTCAAAAAAACAAATCTTGCTTGGATGAAATAAATAGCAAATGGTTTTGAAGCACTCTTAGAAGCACTACATGGTACAAATTCATTGGTGATGTTGCGTATCCTATAAGGCCTTGGTTTTACTTGTCATTCAAGGAAGAAAGAGAAGGATTGCCTAGAAAAAAAGCACATTGGAATTTTATCCAATCAAGCACATGTATGGCTCTAGAAAGAGCATTTTGAATTTTGAAAGGAAGATGGTGCATATTATTGAAAAGAATTGATGTGCCACTCCGGAATGTACCTAATATTGCCGCGGCGTCTCTATGTCTCTACAATCTGTGTATTTTAAAGAATGAAGAATTCTCCATGGATTGGGCTAAAAAAGCAAAAAAAAACTACAAACTAAAGCAAATGTGACATTAGGAAAAATGCAAGAAACGAATATGTTTCATTCTCTGGCATCATTATTATGGGAAATGACAGAACTCCAAAAAAAATTTACAACTTGAAGAAACTCCATTTATAGAACCGAAAGAAGAAGAAGAAATCAAGAATGAAGAAAATCCTACATGTGAAGAAACAAAGACAAAGAGACAAGAAAAATGAAGAACATGTTGGTTGATTCAACTCAAATTCATCTATTGCTAGCCGAGACTTTTTACGAAGCTCATTTGGCTAGAAATTTAGACATTCAATTTGAGAATTGTATGTATGATGACGATGATTGTAGCCTAGATGAAGAGTAGCATACTCTAGAGCTTATTGATTAAACAATCAAATTGGTAGTCTAGTCTTTCTAGTAGCTCATTTGTTCTCTTAAAGTTTTTCATCAAAGCTGTGCTAGTTTCTGCCATTTTCTCAAAGATATCAATGGCTCTATCATGAAAATTTTGTTTACCTTGTGATGGTGGTGTAGAAATTGCTATTGGAGTTGGTACACTTTGCACATCCGCGGCTAAATTGGTTTGACTTTGTTCATTATCTCTGATTGTAGCTGAGACATGCTTCATGATCTACCCACCTTGGTCATACCACTCATCTAGAGCATTGTAGAATTTTCTCTCTTGCTGATTATTGCCAGAAATACCATTGGCCATTTTCTCTTCTTTGTAAGCATCGAAAATGGCCTTGAATTTCTTATGGCATGCCATAGCAGTGCAATTGAATTTAAGTAGCATGACAATCATTCTAGTATGAAGCTTCATCCAAGTATCAATTCCTACAAGCAAAAGATTCAAAAAACATGAAGAAATAGTCAAAAACAACACTAGGAGAACAATTATAGCACATGTTGTCACTGTGAAATGAAGTCTATGTAGGATATAAATGGAAAACAAATATAACATTCATCAAGGAAAGGAAGTAGGTGAGGTTTTGTCCATATCATGTAAAGTATATCCATTGTGATGGTGGCGAGTAGGTCTCAAACGCCTTTGGCGACATCCGATTTGCAAATACAATGGAGGGAAAGGGGGGCATTAGATTTTTTTCAGGCCTCTGGGAGGCCGCGAGTTATAATGTTGTGATAACCAAGGAACATAACTATTGTAGTGACATTAGAGTTATTCGTAAAGTCCCCCCCAGTTTGGAGGGGACTTTTTCACAAATTTCCTCCAACGAAGTAAAAATACAAAGTCAGTTGGAGTTTTGAAACTCCAGCCAGTAGATGGGGAGTTCTGCAATACTTGGGGATATATCCGGTGACGTCATCTTCCCCCCTTGACGGTTGGCAAAGCATTTGCCTCCGCGCCTTGCTCGCAATTTTGCCTGCATCAAACCTTTCTCTCGCAGATGTGTTCTCTAGGGCCTAGACACACATTGCATCGCTCATGATTGCTGCAGTGAATGTTGTGGGTTTTGAAACTTGATTTTGATCATTCTTAGGTTTAGGCAAAATTGATTTTTCATTATTGGTGTTCAATTCAAGTTATCCACTTTCGGTGAGTTCTGTTGGTTGTAACTTGTAAGGGCGATCAATTAGGGCGGAGATGGATAGCAATACATCAGATTTGTTCTCCTCATCAGAGAGTGATGAAGAGCAGGCCATGCTTGTCATTCAATTAGCAATGCAGAGCATGATGGAGCTCCTTCACACGAACAAATTGGAGGAAGGTGGGCAAGAGTTAGTAAACTCCAACGAAGGTGTTTGTGATGTGCTAGGATCCATGATGTCTACTCCAGCTCTGTTGAAGGTTTTGACAAACTTCTCCATTCCTGAATTTGCGGAATTGTGCCAATTGGTTTGTCCGACAATTGCAGACTATGCATGATCTACAGGTGTTGTTCGCATCCTATCAGGGCGTCCGTCTAAGTTGAGTCCAGAACAATGATTGCTTAGCTTCTTGTTGTATATGAAGCACAATCCTACTACAGCCTTGCCAAGTTTCCTTTGGAATTGGTCAAAGTCCTCAGTTATAAGTGATCAAGTTTTTATTGCTAGTTGTGTGAGTTGGGCTTTGAGGGATGAAATCAAATGGCTTGACGTTATGGAGAGGCAGGCCTTAGCTTCTATGGTGCCTAGATTTCCAGGGTGTATTGGGATTATTGATGGTACCTTGGTCAAGATTCGTAAGCCATGGAAAAATCCAGATCATAGCAAGTGGTTCAACGGTCGCAAGAAAATGTATTGTATGAACAACGTCATCATTGTGGATCACCATGGTTTGTTCATCTATATAGATTCTACCTACCTTGGGTCATTTCATGATGTGAGTTGCCTACGCGCATCACAGCTACACGAAACATGGCGTGAGCATTTTGCTCATAACGACGTCAATCAATATTTTGAGTAAGTGCTTGGAGACTCAGGGTACGTTGGTACAAAAATGTTTATTATGAGACGGATTCAAGGCCATGAGATGGGTGACGGGATCTCACAAGAAGTAGTAAACGCTTGGAACAAGATGCATGCAGGCTATCGCATTCAGGTGGAGTGGGGCATTGGAGGTTTGAAGCAAAAGTGGCGAAGGCTGATGAAACGATTTGACAATCGAAGACCACGATTCTGTCATTTTTTTGAGGCTGCTGCAAAGTTAACTAACTTCCTTCATCGCCGCTGCATGAACTTCAATATTGTTGTTCCAGATGAGCAAGAAGAAAACGAGGAGCACTTTGGCTAGGGTGGGGATTTCTAACCATTGCAGCATCAACTGCTGTCACTGCTTCGGATTTAGGGTTTGTTCTTTTTTTGTGATTTCAATCTAAGTTGCTAATGATGGCAGCTACGGATCATGACACCTTCACATGCTGATTTCGCTAGGTTATGTTCTTAGCTTCAGGAGCTACAACTCATGTTTTCAAAGCTACAGACTTCAAAGTCTAGCTTTTTTTTTATGAGAATTCATTATATTTTTGCGTATTTCGACCATAGAGCTATGCTTTAATTTTTGGACTAAAAATGTGAAAAGACCTGTTCCAAAGAAGAAAAATCTCAAAGAATCAAAGCTTCTTTGATTTGTTAGGGAATTAGTATTTAGAGAATTTGCTACATGAATCTTGGCATAGCAAATGCAAGATATCAAACAAAAACAACTCCATACCTTAACAACCAACAACAATCTCCGTGATGTCATACATGGCCTCAGAGCTAAACAGCCTGAGTAGTCCGCATGTGGCAATTGAATTTTTTTTACAGTGATGAGCTTAAACTCCAGCTTCGCGAAGTAAACCTGCGAATTTTCTCAACGTCTCTTGCAATCAAGAAAATGAAAGGTTGAATGTAAGCTAAATCCTACAAATGACTATTAATTGAGCGCTACTATGAAACTAAGCCCTATGAATCACTGATCCGCGCATGGGAGATTTGCTAATTGAAGGCGACTCCGTCAGAGCTACATGGTGCTCGACCCACACATTAAAAAAAAAGATGTTTAGACCTAAGGATTTCTCTGATGCTGTTGCTTGAGAACTACTCAAAGAGGGTCTTCACCAATTGCAAAAACTCCACTAGAGTTGTGTCTCACTTGCGGAGGGTCATCGCCAATTGCAACGACTCCACCGGAGTTGCGTAGCGTCATTAAGCACCTCTATCCCACTACTCCCTTGCAACATAGTTTATCCTCAACCAGCCCTACCTCAAACCTCAAGTTCTTCCATAATACTGACTATGCTTCAGCAACCAGCCGACGCCTGTCCTGATTGCCGAAAATTCCAAACCCTGAGAATTTTAACTTCCTATAACTTCCTTAGTATAACTCCAAATCAAGCGTGAATGGTGTCAAACTCTTTGCATTTCTTCTGGCTTCCTTCTTCAAGTAGTTTCGCTTAAAAATAAAACAAATTCCAAGAAGCACGACCCCAAAAACTGAATGGCGACTGCAGAAACCCTAAAAAACCCCTAGCGGACCTATCTTCCCTCAAATCTTCTTGATTCCATGGATATTTCAAATCAAGGCTTCCAAGCTCAGCAACAAACCTTCCAAATCCTAAACCCAGGGCTTCCGCTCATATGAGCATTTTATAACCTGTTATAAGGGGGAATTTCAAACTTGTCACTCAATCCAAAATTGGTTCGTTGCTTACCTCAAAGAACTCCCACAAGTCATGTACATGTCCAAGCACGAACATAGTCAGAGCGTAAAAGCTCTTTGTGAGTCTGAACGACTTCGAAATAAATCGATCAAAAATTTGTTGACGTCCCTCCCCTCTTACACTCTTGAAATCTCTATCAACTTAGATTTAAAAGAAGACATTGCACAAGAAAATGACTGAGATTCAAGAATCCTGGAACATGAGTTTACATTGAAACAACGGGTATTACAAGTTGGAATCAATTAGCAGATTCCAAAATATCGCCTACCAAGAAAGCAAACTAGATTGGAAGTCTAGATGTACCAAATTCAACCTCATTCTAGAGGTGCCTCAAAGTGTAGACCAAGAATAGCCCTAACCTCGGACCTGAATTCGACATCAGTGATGGTGACCAAATCCTTTGCACGCTCCAGGTTCGCAATTTTAGCAGTTTTCTTTTTCTCCATCTTGATGTCCATCTTCAAAGAGAGAAGAGCCTCCTTCCCTTCTGTTTTGGCTTCCATACTGTGTGCAATGGATTTCATACTCTTAGATTGAGCTGCTAGGAGCTCAACTTTTGATGGTAGCTTTTGATTTGACAAGGGGCTTGATGAACAGGTACCTACTCCATGGGTGGGTGCTTGCAGCCCTGGATTCGCATCTTGTACTTGACTAGGTGCCATTCCAAGTAATGAGGGCTGCGAAAATATTGTAGGCAAGTTCCCACCACCTGATGATGCTTGCTCTAGCATGTTTTGGCGAAGCCTTAAAATATTACGTGTTGCATGGAAATCTGTATTTCTCAAGTGGGTGAGAATGTCATTGGCTTGCAGGACAGCCCTATCTGATCCTTCTTCATTTGATGTGCTTGTCTTCAGCTCCTTGAGGGTCTCCCAAAGCCTATCCTTCAAAGTCTCCTCCACGAACTTGCTACCAGGGTGCTCACAAAGGAATTGGTTGTAAACCAATTTTCACACCTTTCTTGGCACCAATTGTGTGACACTCGTCTTGCCCCTGCTATAGGCCACAAAATGGGTCGTGTAGGCCGCAACTGGGGAGGAGAGGACAACGGAATCAACAATAGGGCGATGGATCTTCTCCCGGCGTGGCAATTTGGCGGGTCGTTGAGAAAGGCGCTAGGAGTCCAATACAGTGCAATCATCTAGTTTGTCGCCCATGGGAAATTTGCAACGAAATTACGAAAATCATCACGTGGCATTGCTCACAAAGAGGGCAATTCACTCAAGTCACTAATTGCAAAAATGCCCAATAAGATGCATTGTAAACGGAATTGAATGGAAATCAAAGCGGAAGGAATTGAAGCATATGATGCACCTTTGCAAACTTAGTGAAGCAGTTGTTGCCGTGCTCGCACCCTCGACGTCGTGCACCCAATGGAAACCTTCACCTAAGCCACGCGCTCGCAAGCGAGAGACCACCTGCTCCGCCCTCCCGATGCACCTAGAAATCCGTCTATCGCAACCGGAATTTTCAATTTTTTTCTAGGAGTCGAGAATTTAGATTTTAAATCAAGACGGACTAAGCCGGAAGGGCTTAAAGATTAGAAAATTGTTTGAACTTAGGACAATTAGGAGAGTAAACCAACTGCCAACCGGAATCAGAATGGAAGCCGGAAAGTATTCTAGTTCCGAACTGAGATTGGAAGACCGGAGGATCAGAAGGCCGGAAACTGGAAGGGAAATCTGGACTAAGTTTTCAGGGTATATAAACCCTGACTTAGGGTTTGAGAGCTCATTTTTACTTTGGCGCCCCAGCTCTCTCTCTCTCTCTCTCTCTCTCTCTCTCTCTCTCTCTCCAGCTCTTAGGCGTGTTGTTTTCTCTTTGTGTGTGGTGTTTGAGCTCGTTTTCACTTAGGCACTGTGGAATTTGAGGAGGCGCTTGGCGGAAGGAGGGCGCGCGGATTGATCGGTAGGCACAAGACTTTAGATTGGGTTTTGGGTGGGATACGAGACGTGCGGCTAGAAGAGAGAGCGTGAGGTAGAGGTAGAAGTGCGGACAGATGCCTAAACGCAGTGGCGCCGCCACTAAACCAAATGCGCCTCAGGGAGAAGTAAAGTTGAGAGGGGTGGCGCCGGTAGAGCCCAAGACCGATTGGAAAAGGGTGGAGTTGATCGACGACCTGACAGCCATAGGCTGTGAAGGGCTTCACGGGAAGCCCTGGGGGTTCAAAAACGAAGAAGTGATCCGGGAGCTGCAAGTGGGCGCTCCAAATCAGTTTGCGAAAACTGTCCGGGCAGCGCCAGACAAGTGGACCGAAGATATTTGGAAGGAAGTGTACAATTTCCGGAAAGGAGGGACGTCCAAGGCCAAATCCCGAGACAGCTATGTGAAGGGGCTGTTTTCCCAAGGAGCGGATTCCAAGGACGGGTTCGCTGTGGCGGATTGCATCAACTCACGGCATCGGTGTTTGCTGGAGTTTTTGCTCTCCATCCTGTATCCAGAAAAGCCAACGATATTGACCCACTCGGTGGGCAATACCATTTTCGGAGCTTTGAGCGGGGAGATGCGAGTAGATTGGGCGAAGTACATGTGCCTATTGGTGGCCGGACTTTGCGCCAATACCAAGAAGAGTAGAGGAACCCCGCTCTGCCCCTACCTCTTCCACCTTTACCGGAAGCAGGGACTCCTCACAACAACCGAGGAGAGTGAATGGAGGGCCCAGATGGCTCTCGCCAAGTTCTGCGCGTCGGACGATGAGAGTTCGGACACCGAACACGACAGTACTCCGCCAGCCGGAACACCCAACTGAAGGAGAATATGAGGAACTAGCAGGAGGAAGACGAGGAGGACAATGGAGTATCCCTCATACACCGGAAACGACTGAAGATGACGGTAGGGAATCGAGGGTCTCCGGCTGACAAGAAGTTAGGAGGTCAGCAGGGAGGAAAGCCGTCTCAACCGGACGGGAAGGGGATGGCCACCTGGACCAAGACCAGTCCGGAAGCAGGGGCTCTTCCGGCTAAAATCGGAACACCGAAGAATGGACCCCGGGAAGCAGACAAGGGAAAAGCTGAAGCTTTCGGATCCAACGATACCGGAATGAATCTACTTTTAGGTAAGTTGATTCATGTTTTGGGGGAAATCCAGGCCCGATGTGTGATCAAGCAAACCGCAATTGCTTCAGTGGCCGGCCTGATAGGAGGAAAGATTGACAGTTCTCTTCCGGAAACGGTAGCGAATTGTATCAATAATCCGGATGAGGACCGGGAGAAGGAGGAGAGGTTTTTGAAGCAGACCATCACCCTCCGGGAGATGGATGAGTTGATGATCCAACTCTTGAAGAGGGACCGGGAAGTCAGCATGGAGGAAGTAAGAGCTGCCCGGAACCTGCAGGAGGACACCCGGAAGGCTATCAACGCGATGACCTCCGTGGTGGCGACGTCCGGAGACGCCATGGCAAAGGCTAAACTGTTTGTCAAAGGCGTGCACAGGGAGAAGAAAATCTCCGGTGGGAGAATAGCACGGATACTTGCGGAGTTTGCCGGCCAGATGGAGTCTTTGCTAGAGGAATTCCGGAAGGCAGCCAAGGTGATAGATGACAGCAGTAAAAGGCTTCATCTACATCATTCGGTTTCCTTGTCCGGAATTTCCTTTCCAAGTCTGTGTGGGTATTCGGATGTGTAGGAGGTACCAAAGCCCAGATCTCCAGGATCCAATCACAAGACCCCTGCACCTGCACTACCAACAGAAGACAAAAAACCATGCACTCCAGTTCCGGAACGTATTCCAGAAGGGGGAGAGAAGGAAGGTAGCATCAATAAGATTACTGAGCAGACTACACCAGATAGTGGTGGGCCTTAGGAATTTTTGGAGGATAGAATGTATATTTTTAGGACAATTTTGTTAGGAACAATTTTGTAGTGAGAAATCCGGGAGGATCAGATCCTATAATCTCAGCCGGAAACAATGCCGGTTTCTTAGGACTTTTCCCCCCATTTTGTATGAACTCAAACTTTGTATATAAACATGTCTCTCAATGGAGATGAGGAAGCGAATTTCCACCAGATTGTTTGTATACTGTGTATTTTCTGTCATTCTTTTGCCTTCCCATGTTTTGGCCGGGTGAGTGAATAAGGAATTGATTGTTGGTGAGCGGACTTGGAGAGAATTCTTCTTCCCCTTGGTGTTCTTTGATCTATAGTTGTATGCAGAGGTTGTAAGTGCTGGGAGTGAGTCATTGCACCTCAGTAGGATTTGGATCTTGTATTCCGGATGAGATAGCCATTGTTAAGCTAGGCAATTAGGGAGGGATTTCCTGACTGCGCTAGAGCGACCGGGTGGGAGATCTGGTTAGCGTCTGATCTTTGAGAGGTCTCATTTACTTAGAAAGTAAACGGAAAAGGTACCGGATTCTATTGGCACGGGCGGATACACTTGTGGTCACCTTAGCTTCATATAGGTTGAAAGAAAGTCAAGGTCGTTGTAGTATGATAAGGGTCGTACGGGTGATTTTTTTGTGACCTCTGGCCAGATTCACTTTCCGGTCATTGTGAGAAACCAAACCGGACTCTAGTTAGATAGGAGATCGAGTAGAGTAGAGTGAACTCTTCCATCACTTTAAAAAGTCTGGAAGGTATGGCTAGCTGACCACTCTAGTAAATCAAATTGGCAGATCCCTCTGATGAGTCAACAAAGGTTAAATTAAACCGGTAAATAGTAAAGAAGACGGGTACTAGTAGGAGAGAGTCCGTTCTTAAAGGAGTAAATCCGGATTTATTTAGAAAAGTCCAGGTGGTTTTTGGTGGTGTTGATACAAAGGTATCCGGATTGTAGTCAATAATAGGGGAGTACAGGTTTCGGATATGCTATGCTGAAGTAAGAAGGGTTTCCGGATTAAGAAGCACTACATCCGATTAGGGAAATCCTTGAAGAAACCGACTATTGTCCTCTAAATTCCTAATAGACTTTAAACACTTCACAGAATCTCGTGGGTTTGATCTTTAGAGTCACTTTGTTATGCTTTAAAGTGGTTTTTGTGAGCATAATAGGGAATTTACTTACCCTGTGCTGCGACACCGTCACCTAAGTCACACACGCCTGCGAGTGAGAGACCACTTGCTCCGCCCTTCCGACGCTTGCGACCACGACTCCGTAGGCAAAGTCAGGACGAAATTTCTTTTTGGTCGATTTGGGTGCCAAACAAAGTTTGATACCTACTTTTGTATTGGGTATGTCAGACGCGGGCGACTTTTTGCCCGAAACCTGCCTTTTTACAAAACTACGGGGTTTAAATCCCAGTTTTGGGTACTTTACGAATAACTCTATTGTAGTGGTCCTATGTGGTCGAGAGTCTGCCAGCTAATTTCTCAAATTTTTTTCAATTTTTTTTTGCATTTGAAGAATTAATTTTTTTGAATTTTTGAATTTTTTTTCCTAACAACCGGCCGCTCCTTCATTGTGAGGGGAATAGTGAAGGGAATAGGCCTGAAACGGTCTCCCGGAGACCCAAAAAAACATCTAATGGCCTAAGGCTTAGATGCCAGGCATAGTTGCATGGCGAAGGCAAAGGCCTTATGGCCCTTGATTGGCCCCAATCCTCAACTTAAATTTTTTGTGGAAAAACCTAAATGACGGTAGAAAATCCATACCTTGTTTTTTGCCATTCCTCACAAATTTAGGCTCCATCTCCCCTTTCAACGCAATCAACTGAAGTACCTCCAAGTCGTCCCACATTTGATTTGCCTCTTGCCCTCTTCTCCTTCAACTTTTCCTTCAATTTTTACTCTTGCTTTCTTTTTGGGAGTTTCTTTTTTCTTCGAAACAACCTTTTGCTTAGGAGCAACTCTCTTTTTGGAGGATCCTATAATCTCACCATTTCTTCAACAACTTTCTCTTCTATTCTTTTAACATTTGTCTCTTGATTCTCTTCTATTCTTTTTTCTATAACTTGAGTTGAAAAGGGATGAAATGCTCCATAAGAAATTGAAGGCAAATTTTTTTTGTCCCTATCAAAGGCGGCTGGTTACAAATGAAAGGGTTTTGAGCAAAATTGTCCATTTTCTCTACTTGTCAAAATATGAACGAGCTAACAAACAACAAAGAATTGCAAAAAATTTGAGTGGTTTCTATCAAGACGCATGAGAGAAAGAAAGAGAAGAAGTAGGCGCATCCTACTTTTTGCCTTGCAAAAACGATCTGTTGAAATCTAACACTAAGATTTAACGGTTGAAATCTTGTCAGTTTTTTATTTTATTTTCAAAATTTGAAGGCCTCTCAATCAGAGTTTGGGTTTCTATTTTTGTGCGACCCAAACTCATTTTGAGAGTCCATCGCAATGTGGACATTTCTCTGACATCATGGCAGTTTGGAGGGCGACAACCTTTGAACTGTGCCTTCTAGTGTGAAGGCTTAAGAGGCCAACTTTCTAGATTTTTGAAATCTGATTGGTGGAAATCAATGGACTATTGACCTTTGGCCATAGTGTGAAGTGACTCTTAGAGGTCGCTTTTAGAGCACCCTACTTTACTTTCCGTAATAAGCTCTTGGAAACATTCAATGATTTTGGTCAATCTATGTAATTTTGTGAGTAGGTCGCTGTCATTTCCACTCAAAAGCCCACCTAGACAATACAAACCTTTTGCGCTCTAGGGAGCGTTCTAAAGATTGTTTGTTCTTGTTTTTAGAGACAATTGCGTTTCTGTTGCAATGCACAAGTATTTGAGACTCTTGAGTGGTGGTATATCTATTCCTAAGTTAACACACTTTCTTAGCGCACTTTCTTGCATTTAGTTATTTAGCTAGGTTCGTGCTTGTGAACATTTTGTTTGCATATTCTAATACTACGTAATCATGATTCTAGTTGTAGCCTACTTGCTATGATTCTTATGATTACGGTTGTAGTTCATGGTACGTTGGCACTAATTTTGTATTTTCTTGTTGATCCACAAGTTTTGATTTGGCTTGTATTTTGCCATGTAGAAGACTAAAGCTACAGTGATCCCAATGGAATTCAATCCTCACTTTACACTGATCTATCTTCAAGCAATTTTATACATAGAACATCTTGGCATTCTTGGAAGTCAAGTAATAATAGTTGAAGGGATTGATTGGTTTTTAGTTGATGAGGTTGTTCTTGGCATCATAAAATGAGACTCAATGATTTTACAATGCAATCGATTTGGGGGAGGCTATTCACCAGCTGCTTCATGGTTTGTTTGCATTATATGTTATTCCACTTGAGACGCCAAGTACGTGATGATGCGACAATTATTTGAGCTAAATTTTCAATCCTATGAATGATGAATGGTGCTAAATTTTGTTTCATGTTAGATCTGTCTTATTAGTTTGACAAATTGTGTTATGATTTGATGGTAGAATGTGAGGGAGGTATGTCTTTTTCTATGGATTCCGTAGCATCAAGTCATGGTGCAACCAACAGTCCAAGTACATGATAGTCCTTGTTTTCTAAAAGGTTTAAGTTTTCTTGAGCAATCTAATAGTAAACCTACGTGTTCCATCCTTTATGACTCGCATTGAAAGTCCATTTTGTAATATTGAACTACATTCACAAAATGAACACACTTGTACGACATTATAGGAAGGTTTCCATGTTCATCACATGACAATCTAAATTACCTCCTTTGCACCAAGTTTGTGTGCAACCCAAGGTTTCCTATCCTGAAGTAACATTGGCTTTTCTGAATGGGATGTCCATCAACATCAATCTAGATGCGTCTTGACACGTCAAGATTCACGATTCATGTCAATCAAACTTTTTTTGGGGGGGGAAGGGCCTGTTCACCAACTTGTATAGTGTGTTCGTCGATCTAGAAGGACTCTCTGTTTGGTTGGATGAACCAACCATCGTCTGTCAAAATTTAAACGACTGCTTGGTTGGATGAACTAAAAAATTTAAACAACAATTTTTTTTTAATCTTGACAGACAATGGGGTTGAATCTTGACGTTTCATCAGTCAACCATTTGTCCTAACAAGACATGATGGGGCTCAATTTTTCAACGAATTTCTTGTATCCTACAAGCTAAAATGCTTAAATTATCACAAATAGGTACTTCTACATGAATTATATTTCCAAAATTAGACAACATAATATTTTGCCTGCATATTGTATTGTGAGAAACTTCTTGCCGCACTGAGTTATGGTATGAAATAATTGTATGGAAACGTATTTAGTTTCAATTCCAATCCAATTTCAATTATTGTTTCATAGAGCAAAAGAAGCTCCCATAACACAAAGGATGACTCTAGTACATATGAAAGTTGGGGCAAATTCGTAATAAAAGTCAATGAATATCACAAATGATCAAGATTGTGCATACTACAACTGTGCATTGTGAAAATTGCTTCAGTCCAAGGAAATAATGTGCTATGAAAACATATATTTTTTGAAACATATGCAATAGTAGAAACACAATCCAGGTAATGTTTCCTAAACCAACCAACAATGCGTAGAGATTCGAAGGACATTGAAACTCTTTCCACAATATCTTCGCCCTTTGAACTGTAGATGTTGGCACGATCTAATTTGGAGGAATTTGCAAGTAAGCTAAAGTTTGGACATCCCATGGTTTGTAGTCCGCAAAGGCTTTCCGACTTTAGACCCTGAAATGCGGCCGATATAATCACAAATAAAATTTCCAGCTTCCTCTACTTGAGCAATGTCAACACCGGTCTTGATTCCAAGACCGTGTAATAAGTAGAGTACTTCCTCAGTGGCAACATTGCCTGTTGCGCCTTTGGCATAAGGGCAGCCACCTAAGCCTGCTACTGAGGAATCCACCACATTAATGCCCATCTGCATTATTGCCAAGACCCACGTCATGAGAGAAGTCCCAAGGCCAAACACGAAACATACAATTCCAAAACTAGGTTTTACGTGCACCACAAGCACGATGATATATGTTTTGTGTATATATATGTTTTGTTTCAAATATTTGTAAGAAGGATAAAAAATAGGGAATTGCATGCCAACTAGCAATATGAAGGAAATATTTTCAAAATTCTTGCTACTCTTGCTGCAACTTACAGTCAAATTTGACAAGTAGAGTAACATTTCCAATTAAATCAAAGGTTCAGAATAAAAGTGTCCTCAGAAGAAAACTTTGATTTCCACATTGCAGGAAACGGCAACAGCTGTGCTAATTCATACGGGGTGAAGATTCGTACCTGAAGAGCAACAACTATGTTGACAAGAGCTTGTCCATAAGTGTTGTGCAAATGCACTGCCAAATTAGATGCAGGAACTTCTTGCAACACTGCCTCAAGCATCCGCCTCACCGTTCCTGGGGCAGAGAATCTAAGATTAGGGCCAAGAAAAACATAAAAATATTGAGCATGTTCGAAGAACTCTACACAAACTGAATCGAAGGAAAAGCTTACCAGGATTGCCGATCCCAATTGTGTCACCGAGAGAGATTTCATAGCAGCCCAGACGGTGAAGCTCACTAGCCACATAAGCTACTTTATCAGGAGAAATAGGACCTTCAATAGGGCACCCCACAACACAAGAAACGTAGCTGCAAAAGCCAACATGATACCAATCCAATCAATAATACTAAAATTTAAGATGCTCTTTGAATGAAGACCGTTCAAAGCAAAGTGATCTGCAATTTAACTGCCATACCCTCGCACAGGAATATTTTGCTCCTTGGCAGCATCGCACACTTCTCGAAAGCGATTAATGCTTTCCTCAATGGTACAGTTGGTGTTGGCTTTTGCAAACGACTCCGAAGCGGCAGCAAAAATAGCTACCTCTTTAGCCCCCGCGTCTATTGCTGCCTTAAAACCCTGCCTTACAAACATACGAGCAGATCACTACCTGATGTGAAGCATCTAGTAAAAATAGCAACATTGCAAGCTAACAACAAGGCGCTCAATAAACTCGTGAATCAAACAACTGAGAGACTTTACAAACTTTCGAGCTTGATTGGCAATAGTGAACGAATCTGCTCACAGCAGCTCACATAACTATTACCTTCAAGTTTGGTACCAAAACAGGTAATCGACTTCGTTCCAAATTCCGAACAGCAGTCATCACATCCTTTGCATCTGCAAGCTAACATAATAATCAGCTTTCATGTCAGTAGTCTAGACATCAAATCCAAAATTATGCTCAGAGACAGTTCTGACAACCCGGGGCTATGAGAATCCAAGAACGATATACAACGTCGATCTTTTTTCTTCCTAATTCCACTCACAATGTCATAAAGATGTGTTGCAGGAAAAGAGCAACTTTCACACACCTGAGGTACCCACTTGGGTGATACAAAGCTTGTGGCTTCGACCACAGGTAGCCCCGCGGCAACAAGCCGTTGGATGAGCTGAACCTTCACAGATGTAGGAACAATTTCCTTTTCATTCTGCAAGCCGTCCCGAGGACCCACTTCCACTATTTTCACATAGCTAGGAAGACCTGGCACCTGCAGCACAGAAAGATTATAATACAGGAAAGACAAAAACAACATAGAATCCTGAGACAGAACATAGTTAGACACCAGAACAAGCTAATCCTAACCTTCCTAAGGTACCGCATTTAATTGAAACATATACCTAAATACGATACTCCAAAATCTTTCACAATGAGTACTTGAATGAGAATGCACACCACCTCCCGATCAGAACTCATGTCGGTTTTATATCATCTACCAATAAAACTTCAAACCCTCATAGCTTTTGCAGAAAATAATGCATTCTCTGGTGCACTGGAGAAAACCCTCTTAGATTTGCTGGCAAGAATATTTTAAAATTGATGGAAACTATACTCATAACGTAAGGTGTTGTGATTAGGTGGGCTTACCTTAGTTGATGACGGTGCGCCTATGTTTGACTTGTAGCCTCTAATAGAAGAGGTTGAAAATCGAAGAGAATCACAGGATGATGATAGTATGAAGCCATCCGCTTCTAGCCGAGTTCCCTTAGCACCCGAAGAATTGGACGCAACTCCCAATCCTCTCGAACTAAGATTTGTTCGTCGAGTCACTCCACTGGTCATTCTCCAGTAAGTAACTGTTTGCAAAAGCCACCTGGCCCTTGATCCCATACCAACAAGACTCTAGAACTACAAGCGCCCGTCGCCACACAATCGTGAACTTCGTTCACACGATCTGCTAAAAATTAACAGCTAACTCCTTGCCTATCGTACCATCTCTCACCAGAGTCTTCTGTGGCAAAAGCATTCGCTAGCCAACGTCGCCTCCACACCGTAAGTATTCCTCTTAGTGCAAAATTCGGACTTACAAGCAACGCAAAATCAAAACCCTACTGCACATGAAAATGAACTCGCACCAGAATTCTCACAAGAGAACCCTGAGCCCTAAACACAAAAAACTGTAAACAATTGACATTTCTATTCGACACGCAAGTCAAACCTAATCCCCCAACCCCCCTCTCACCATCGCCAGGATGCTTACCTCGTTCTAACTCACGATACTAGGCTCAACAATTGCCCCAATTCTACAATGAACCATCGTTCGCCAGCATGCGGAGATTTTCGTAATCGGACGACTCTTCACCTAAACTCAATGCACGCTCGAAATTGGCCCCAAATCGATCACAATTTGTTAGCAACGATTGTAGACCGCATCCGTTAAGCCTTCTCAATGACGAAGTGTCATAGCTCAGAATATCAATCCTCCGCCCTCCATCAAGATATCAAAGCTAAAAGAATTTTTTTTTCTCCGGTTCCCTCTCAGGTACCCTCCCAAAACCCAATTAGACTCAAATTGAAGCCAAACCCAATCACGAAATCGATGCTTGTAAATGATCATGGGAATCATAACTGGAATTGAACCAGATTCCACTGCTGGCTGCGCTCGAAGACTTAGCTTGAGTCACGATGATCAAATCCAGCAAGAGGCCACGCGAACCTGACCTGGAAAAGCAAGCCCGAATTTCTACTATCACGGGACCCTGCATGGGGACAATTTCGGTGGGGCCAAAATCGAATTTCCACCTCAGATTTAGAAAGGTCCACGTCCCTCTAAACCAATCACGAAGTCACGTGATGATATGTGGCATTTCTTCATTAAAAAATACTCAATTTATCACACCAATTCCCCCTTGAGATTAGGATGATCTGTTCCTAGATCCTGTAGACAAAAAATTTAGGAAACATTAGTAGTTTTAGAGAAAAAGGAGCCTATTAGGGGCCCCTTATTAGTAAAAGTAAAAATAAAGTTAAATTAGAAGTTAAAATACATGTGTCTAAGTCGTACCTTTTCAAAAGGTGTGTGATTGGCCACCTTCTTCCCTATAAATTTCGAATTATTTTATTTATTTTTCAATTGTATATAGCATCGACAACTCGCTATAAATTTTTAAAATTTAATACACTATTGTAATAATTGTTTGAATTTGTGAGTGTTTGTTGTACATGAATTTCGTGATTGGTGGTGTAATTGGTGCCAATTTCTGTGAATTATAAAAGAGATAATTTGTGTTACTTGGGATTTACCATTCTTGATTGAAATTTTTGTATAATTGGTGGTTCCAAGTTTGACTAAAACAAATGAGAAGGAGATTTGAGTGTGAATACTGAAAATTTCGATAAGGAGAATTTTATGCAACCGGTTAAGATTGCATATCGAAGGTTGCAATTGAAGCCTAGAGAATTTGGTGTTGGTTGATTGTCTAATTGAGATCGAAGGTGCAAAACAAATATGATTGAATTAGCAAGGTTTTGACTTCTCAATCTGGTCCAAGATTGTGAAACTAATAAGGTGAAGAATTTGTAAAGGTGGAATTTTTCCTTGAAAATCTTGTATTAGAGTCAACTAGGGAAGAACACTCGAAGATTGTGGCAATCTTGCAATGCAAATTGAAATTCGTGGGAGAAAATCATTGAAGGAGCTTGAGGAAGAATAGATGGTTTCCGGGATTTGGCAATTACGTGTGTGCAGTAGCAAGCAACCTCAAATCTTGTTTTCCTTTTATTGTTGGTTGTGATATGTGCTAATTGTTGTGTGTGTGATTGATTTATCGCTCAGTCAATATCAAATTTGAGAAATTTCAAAGTGAGAATTTCAAAATCCGAAGTCAAGAATTGTAGCGCTTAATTGGCTTTTTCATCGAATAGCAAATTTCAAACGATTGTTCAATTTCATAACCGGAGAAGGTTATGTAGATAAGATTGATCAATCAAGTAAGAATCATCAATCAATTTTTGTAAATTGGATTGAATCAGTCAAATTCTTGAAGTTGAAATGGGATCAACAAGTCACTGCAGTCTACGGTGAAGCAGATTAGGGATTCTAAGATGTGCACACAGTGATACAAACTCTCCATAAGGATTTTCAATGGAGGATATGTGGAGAATGATGCAACAACTGCAAGAGGAGAATATCAATTTTAGAAGTGCTTTTGAACAACTTCAATCAACTTCAAACTCAGTTGTTTCTTCAATTGCACCTTCAATTTCAATCCCTTCTGCAACTAAAGAGCCTTGAGTTATTACCATCAAACTTGTCGGGGAGACTAACTCAAGGTTCTTTAGTTGCAGAAGGGATTGAAATTGAAGGAACAATTGAGGAAACAATTGAGTTTGAAGTTAATTGAAGTCGTTCAAAAGCGCTCCTAAAATTGTTATTCTCCTCTTGGAGTTGTTGCATCATTCTCCACATATCCTCCGTTGAAAATCCTTGTGGAGAGTTTGTATCATCCATCTTAAATTTTCTGTGACTTTAAAAATGAAGTCTACAACAGAAAAACTTGGAAACAAAACAAGAATAGAAATAAAAAATTCTAAAAGAAAACAAAAACAAAAACAAAATTTAGTGTTCAATCTCGACAAACTATCAAGGACAAGATCAAAACACCAGATAAGACAAGAACAAGCAAGACAAGATGAATATATAAAAAAAAATATAGAAGGAGTTGTCGAGACTGAGGAATTCCTCAGTCTTGACTCTCAGGGGGGTCATTTAGAGTGTCCATTAGAAACCACATGCGAACAAAACTTTAAACCCCTATATACTTTTTGAATTTTAAATAAAACAAAATTAAAAAAATATGAACAGATTTTCCTACTTTGAAAGTTTAAGTTTTGAATTATTCATATTTTTATTTGTTAATAATAAGTAGTTACAAATTTTTGAAGTAAAAAGATACATTGTAAAATTGAAAAAATAACTTTCACACCCCTATATTATATAAGAAAAAATTGTCTAAAAAATGAACAAAAAATTCCTAAAAGTAACTCATTATTGAAATCTCATTTTGAGTTGAATATTGACTCAATGGTCATCTAAATGTGTCCTCTATAATTATTTGAATTGAAAAACATGCCATTTTAGTTCATTTTCAACCTCTTCTAGAAATCATTTCATATTTTATTTGAGTTGAAAACTTTGGCAATAGAAAGCTATAGTCATTATTAAACAATGTTCAAAATTTTAGGTTCACTTTAAATTATAGTTTATTAGAAACCACTTGTTTGCATGTGGTTTGTTATAGTAGAACTAAGTGCACCCCCCGAGTCTTGACTTCTTTATATACTCAAGGATCTAAACTTCTTTTACTTTAATTCTAATTTTACTTTTAAGGGCCTAACACTATATTCAATATTTAGGGAGTTTTTCAATGAAACGGGAATCATCATCTAATGACTTGAGAATGTCTAGAAGCACCTAAGTGATAAATAGAGTTGATTTTGAGGTTTGAAAACACATAAAATACAATGTGAAGACATCCAAAAGAAGTTTGCAAATGCAAAATTTAAAATAGTTTTTAGAAGTGGCAATATGCCATATTATTAATAGAGAACATTCACCAAAAGTACACGTAATGGATGAATACATTGCAAAATGAAATGTAACATAGAAGCCTAGCCCACCATTACACTCCTAGTAGCAAAATGTCACGTCTTCACCACGTGTGTTAGACACTACAAATAGATTGCTTGAGCGGACAATCACATGATTGAAGAATGAAATGCATGTTCAATTTTGACATGGTTTTACACATAGACATTATAGAAATAAATCATGCAACAACCATCCTAGTAGAGTGTCATTTATGTATGTGCTTAGGATGGCGCCTACTTGTTTTTGTTTCTATAATATTTGTGCCCAGAACCATGTCACAACTCAACATGCATGTCATTCTTCAATCACCATGTAATTGCTCGTTGTGAGCCTCAAATTCGTCATTTCGGACTCATAGTTTTTATTTTTTTAGATTGTTGCAATTTAAGGCATAATATTATACAAAAGCCCCCAAAAGAGTGTAGAACCAAAATAGGTATGCTAGATACCAGTACAGCTTTTGGTCATAAATAGCCTTTTATCCTTAGAATACCTACAAATCCCATTTGTATATAGGTTAGAACCATAAAGTAGTAGGAAACAATAGGCTTGTAGGAAACTTGCCCAGAATAGCCCAAATTCAGTGCATGTGACCACGCTTGGTTAAATTGGTCCTAGGAGAGATAGAGAGGTTCTTATATAAGTCTCCAAAGATAGGTTCTAGTTTTCCCATTCCATTGACGTAATATTAGGAACCCCAATTGTTAGCATGCAAGTGTCACTTTTCAAGATAGGCCTCATAGGGGAATCTATGGCTGTCGGATAGTGCTCTCAAATCAAAAATATGTTAGGGAGTCCACAGCGAAATCAATTCGTTAAGATTCCCTCACGTGTGAAAGATTCCCTAAGTGTTGATAATCCAAGAGAAGTCGGTTTTTACCTCTCTACCACCATGCGCAAGACTTATTCAAGACTTGGCATGTGGCTTGGAAAATTCTACGAGAGGTTCCTCAAAAAGTCTCGATTTTTTCTGATCTCTAGAGGATCTTTTCCGAGCAGTCAACCGCCAAGAGCCACAATGAGGAATTCATATAAATTATCCAGGCAACGGTAAAATCTCATTAAAAATTAGATTAGCTTCTTTTATGCTAATAATGCGCCCCGACAAGTTTCACAGTGTTTCGATAGCGGGAGGCAGCTGAATCACTAACATTCCTCCAATTATTGATTTCGACAAGATCTTTGTGGAGTTGACCGGCGTCTCGGGAGCACACGAAGTCAGAATGAAGTCATCAAGGGGTCTTTTCTCACTCCCTAGGACCCTCCCAACAACCCTAGTTAGTTATCCAAGTCATAAAAGATAAACTCCAAAAGATAGATTTGTACCTTTTTATTGGTTTTAGTTGGCGCTTGTTTCCGATGGGTATTTTGTGATGGGAACATGAGATATATGATTTTTTAGACTAAAAATGGCCTTTTGAAGCCATTGGTGCAATCCGTTTGCGATTAGGAGTTAAACTCCCAAAGATAGACTTTAGGACCAACGTAAAACCTAAAATTAAGTGAAAATCTCAAAGATAAGGATGAAATTACGGAAGGATGAGGTTATTGGTAGAAAGTTTAGGGTGGGGTCCATTGGAAACCTATATAAGGGCACCATTTTCCCTTCTACAACACCCCCAATACTTATTTTGGGTCCGTAGGTCCAACCTATCTTGTACGTTTCGGCAATTGGGCAAAACTCCCTGCAATGTTTTCGGATCACTTTTTGCTCCTTTTGTTGCTATATTTTCAGTTGTTGAAGGTAGGTGGGGGTCCTCCTTCTAGTTCTCATATCCTTTGTGTATATCTTTGTGTCTCATGTACCAAGTTGAGTGTCCTTGGTAGTCCTTGGTGTCTTGTACTAACCTAGAGCAACCCTCCACCGAACCTTGGTGATGCTGCTTTGGAGGGCCTCTAGCTCCATGTGTTTGTTGTTGTACTAACCCCCCTTGTTACTAACCACGGGACCCTCCCATCCTTGTTACTAACCCAAGTTTCTGCTTGCATCGAGTCTAATTGTTGGTTTTCGTTAAGAAAATAGTGGAGTAGTTTCCTTTTGAATAACAAGACTCCACTTTTCCGTGTCAGTTTCCAGTCTTAAATTGTGTATTAAAAGTCACCGTATGGCGGAGGTTTGAACCCCTAGGGATGAGTAGTCCTAAATTTGGTGTTAAAACCAAATTAATAGCGAAGCCTTGTACTTCCCTAATGGGGAACTCCAAAGTTTAGTTTCCAAAACGTGTGGGAAACTAACTAAAGTTTAGCATCCAAAATAGAGTGTTATACCCTTTAGGAGTCAATACCGGTTCACTTTTTGTTATCATTGTTGATAAATCAAAGACCTTCCTTTTCACCAGTTCAAGGAGTTTTTTCTTAAGGTAGCCAACTTGCCCAAGGGTTAGCCCAAGGCGGAAGACCAGCCAAGGCAACCCGCCGAAGGTAGTTTGTCCAAGCAGCTAGCCCGAGGCAACTAGCTCCAAAGGCAGCTCGCCCAACAGCCAACCCAAAGGTAGCTAGCTAGGCAGCCCCCGAAGGTAGCTCGCCCAGGCAGCCAACCCAAGCAGCTCAGCCAAGCAATACTCGAAGGCAGCTTGTCCAGGTTGGGCTAGTCGAGGTCCGGGGAGTTGGGGATTCATGGATCTTTGGGGTTCCAGGGTTCTTGGAAGTCTGAAAATAGCATAGAGTTAGAAGGAGGATTAGCATAGAGATAATGGGAGAATTAGCATAGAAATAGTGGGAAATAGTATAGAGATAGGGGGGAGATTAGCATAGAGATAGTGGAAATTAGTATAGAGGTAGAAAGAATTAGCATAAACAAAAGGGGAAATCCACATCAATACTAAAAGAGGCGTAATCGGAAGCAAGAGACATTTCTATCCTAACCTCACCAACTCTCTATTTCACCACCACACACTACCATCTCCAAATACAAGAAGGAAGAGTGGAGAGAAGGGTTAGATAGGAAGAAAGCACCATAGTGGAGGATAGGGAGGGAATTCCATCCACCATTAGGGTAAGCTGACGCATAAGTGGTAGTTAGACCGTATTTTGACTTTCTAAGTAAGTAGGTGCCAACCCAACTACTCCCCATCAATGGGGCACGCGGGTTGAGGCAAAAGAAAAGGAAGAGAAAAAAGAGACGTAGGTAAAGAAGCACTAATCTTTCGGGCTATAAAAATAATTAACACATTGGCCAATGAGTGGATTATCTTTGCAACTTGCCATGGTAGAAGAGGGCAACTTGACCGCCTTCATCATGGACCTCCATGCCAGGGTAAGATCCTAACCTTTCTTCCTTAAAACTAACCCACTAGGGGTCAAAATCTTAGATAGGCCGAGAGCTAGGTACCATTAGGATCAAAGTCAGGTCGTATTTGATTAGATAAGCTTAGATTAGACCTTGAGAGATTTCTAAAAATATAAGACACGTAGGAATCAGAATTAGGATGCCCAAGATATTGACGGATGAAGTTTAGGGCCTGTAATGGATGAAACCTAAGAGTTTTCATCCATCCAAGTCGAAACTTGGAAATTAGCTATATTATGGGAAATCAGGTTTGTAGGTCAAATCTCACCTTTGTTTGAAATCAAGAGCTTATAGAAAACTACGGATGAAGTTTGATAGCCTTGCAACCAAAACTTCATCTGCTCATAGCGGTTCACTAGAAAGTCCAAATTGAACGAGTCTTAGGTTTTTAGAAATGTCATGAGAGAAGCTTCTACCTTAGGATGATAGAGTAGACTTTAGAAGTAGAGAATACAAAAACATAACATAGCATGGTAGTCAACTTAGGAGTCGTCCAGAACCACAATTAGAGAGACCCAATTATGAAATTAGCAAAAAGATCCATTGTTTGGAAGGCACAATGGATTGATGCTTAGACACCCATTAGAGTAGAAACTTATCGTAGGACTAGAACCTGGTTGTGTTCGCCAATTTACCAGAGGTAGGTAGATAAGCACCTACACTTGTCCAAGCTTCTGTTTGCATAACTATCACGTGCAATGAAGATGTAATATTTTGACTATCCGGTTTGTAATACTAAACACTTTGCTTTGCTTACCATCTAGTCTATACTATCGTGTAACGTGACATACAGTGTTATAAAACATTTTTACCAAGTAGTATTCAATGTATAATATTCGAACTTCTAGTATTAAGTATTGACGGAAAACTATCACTTACAGATTTCTATTTCACCCATATTGTATGTTTAGAATTGTACTCGGGAAGAATCCACGTTGTCCTAGTTGTGATCACGTTCTAGGAGGCGTTTGGATGGGACAGTGGGGCCTAGTCACAAACAATGCAATTATGCAGGCCAGTATTGAAGCTTACCGTGCAGCTATGGACACAGAAGGATGTGCACCTCTACTGTCACATGAGGACGCACAAGCAAAAATTCGAGAAATTGCCATAGGAAATGACGTAGGAGCCATTGAGAGCAGATGGTCCATGCAGAAACGCACTGCACAAGATAGTGAGTGCGGACCAGAAGGTGGCCCTGTCAAACTTGCACGTGCCGATGCAAACACGGACAAGATGGAGACTCAATATACATGTGTGCACGATGAACTTGACATGGAGCTCATGCAGATCGCAAAAGAGGCGACCACAAAGGTTAAGAAGCGAGAGGCAGGTGAGGAGCGTGAGCATGATTCCTACAAGTCTACCGAAGCAATTGAGATAATGGTGGACTTTGTTGTCGCATCTGACGCCACTGATGTTGTTGCAAGCATTGCACGCGAGTGTGGTGACAAGGCGAAGTAGAACTGTGAGCAGTAGACGATAATGTACGTATCCCAAATCGGCAGATCGTTGCGGATTTGTGGTTTGACAGGGTGTTACTAAGCCGTGTCATTCATTTCACGGGCCTAGATACTATGTAATTGGGGCACAACAAACTTAGTAAGAGGTGGCACATAGAGCAACAATAGGTAGAGGTTGGAACAATGAGTACCATGAGTTTGTGATTTCCTCTATTTGGATGAAGTAAAGTTCAATTATTCACAAGTTTCTACTAATATTATTCCTTAACCCTATTCTTGTTGGGATTTGTTATAATTATAAGATAGAATGTTGTGTATAGCAGTATGTTTAATTATATGGTACAATGCGGTAGCATGCATAAATGAAAATTGGACATTGTGCGCTTCATGACGTTGGCTCCTTGTCGCCCTCGTGTCTGTTCCTTGAACACAGTTCATTTTCTTCATTCACCAAATCTTGTTGTTGTGGCAGAAAAATGACCTTGTCCTTTAGTGGTTAATGCCAAATTTTTACTCTAGCACATGGTCTTAGAGACAACTACTCATTCATTGATAAATTGTTTTTGGCTTAGGTGTGCTTGCCCTCATTCTTTGATTTCTTATTGGCCTGAATGATTGAATGTTTATGGTGAAGATAGTAAATTAGTAATACCAAAACAATAGAAATTGATGTCAATTTCAGTGCTTCTCTCAATCAGCATGATTAAATTGCTGATTGTAGAAGATAATAATGGTGATTAGCAATCTTGACCTTGATATTACACCTCAAGTCGGCTGAAGCAATATTTACATTTCAAGTCGGCTAAAATAGACGACTCTTGCGTGCACCTTGTCGCTCTTCTCGCATGGGCTGTATTTTATATTTCTCCCTCCCAAATTTCAGTATGTTCTCACGCTCGCACTCGTGCTAACCCTCACACTCCTTGAAACTTGTGCTTCAGCTTGCTATCATCCTCATATTTGTACTGACTCGAGTACTCCAAGGTACTTTTGCTTGAACTTGCCTTCACCCTCGCATTCAGTCGATCTTTCACTTGTAGCTTGCAATCACCCTCACATTTGTTTTTTAGCTTGCTCTCACCCTCGCACTTGTGTTGTGTTTCTGTGTTGTGTTTCTTAATTTAGCACCCTCGCAATTGTATTGTTTCCAGCGTTCTCATGATCGGATATTGTAGCAATTTGTAGTTGGCACTGGGTAGAAGCAATTTCTCTCATCCACGGTAGAAGTGTCGCATGTCACGCACACTGAGGAATTTTGTATTTTACTGACAACTCTCACGGTTCTCACGACTCCAGGTTCTCCAACAAGGCGGACATAGCGATGACAAAGGTTGAAGTGAGTGGTACAAAGACTGCAAATAGCCCACCAAAAAACAAAGAATTGCCGACGAGGAAGAGTAGGAAAATTGATGACGAAGTGGTTGCCCCTAAGGCTTCCGATGCAGCGCATGGAGAGTTCTCAAATGCGTTTGACCTTAGTGGGATTTCAGAAGAAGTAAAGCAAAAGATGTTTGAAGTTGCCTCTGTTTTGCGTGGTCGTCAAGCTGTATACAATCGGGGCTTCTTCACAAACGTGGTAGGACTTTGCGGAAGCGGAGCTCTTTTGAGCAAATTGGTAGGGTTTGACGATGAGATTAAAGTGAAGTGGTCGCCGAATAAGAATCGTTATGAAATTGCTAGATGCAAGGACAAAGATGAAGCTCAGTCTTTTGCAAACCATTGGTCCAAAGTCTATGGGAAGAGTCCTGACAACAACTATTTCTCAATGCGTTTCTTGTGGGGGTGCTATGCAACATTTGTCACCACATTGAAGTCGATTGGGTTCAGGAGGCACTAGATCGGTGGCAACATCAGAAGAAGAAGCTGGACAAAATTCTTAAAAAGTTGGGACCCGTATGTGTGCAACAGTAGATTGAGGCACTTTGCAAGGTCGTGGCTAGTACTGAAGGAAACCCTCACTTGAATTCTTTGGTGGTAGCAAATGAAAAGTTACAGCAATGCTAAGAGGATGAGGTAAAGAGCAAAAATCTGAAGCGCTCGCTGCTAGGGGAATTAAAGGCTGCAAAACGAAGTTTACAAGGTTGCTATGCTGTTGAAGAGTCTGGGGTAACCTCCACTCCTACTACAACAAGGCCATTGCAGAATTCCCTGTTTTTTTTTTTTTTACATAATGACGCATTTCCTATATCATTTGGCAAAGAAGTTGGATTTGTGTGGACCGATTAGTGCCCGGTGGATGTATCCAGTAAAAAGATATATGAAAGTTTTGAAGAACCATATTCGGAATATGAGATAGCTTTAAGCATGTATGGCGGAAGGCTACTTCAAAGATGAATGCGTTGACTTTGTAACTCAGTACCTCCACAGATTTGAGGTCATCCAAAGACGTGTGTAGGATGAAGATAAAGAATACGGTGATGTAGAAGAGGTGCTTCAAGGCACAAGCAAACTGTATGTGATGAGTATAGACCTCCAAGACGTTGCGCACTAGTATGTGCTGACAAATGTCTTAATCATATAGGATTTATATTTGTAAGTGGTTATACTATCTCGTTCAAGTCATGTACACAAAAAAATTATCATTGAAGTGTCAACCCTAAACCAATACAGTATAGTCATTTGTAGTAAATGACAAACGCACTATTCAGTTGGACAAGAATTTACTATAGTCATTTCTATGTTGTGTCTACAGTTAG
Organism: Rhytidiadelphus loreus; assembly: GCA_947034895.1. Classification (NCBI taxonomy): domain Eukaryota; kingdom Viridiplantae; phylum Streptophyta; class Bryopsida; order Hypnales; family Hylocomiaceae; genus Rhytidiadelphus; species Rhytidiadelphus loreus. Next base: position 35,123,201 of record OX344761.1, read on the forward strand.
TGTCCACTCGCGTGAAGTGAGTGATTATTTACCCACCCACAGTAAACAACTTCACAACCAGATTCTTGGTAATTCCTAAGTTTTTTCTACTATTGGGTGCCTAGGTGTTTGTAGTCCAATGTGCCTTCCAAGCAATGGATCTTTTCTAAGTCCTAAATGCTCTCAAAGTATACGAAAACCCAACCAAAACACACTTTGGTTTATAAGTTATTTGAGCAAGTAATTATTCTAATTGAGCCGCTGTGTTTATTTTTCTAAAATCAATTCAGACTAAAACTAACTACTTCATCTTATAGAGGATTAAGTCCCCTTTCTAAAACTATAAAAACCTTCTTAATCGGATATTCTTAGCAAAAGTTATAGGCAGATGAAGTTGGACCGCTAATCGGTTCATCCAAACTTCATCCTTTGATTTCTACTAAAGTGTTAAGTCTTTCTTAGAGTTTGTGGCACTTGTGGTTCTAATTGTTGCACTCTATTAGCTTCTAAATCTAAGTTGTCATTCTAATCTACTTGTCTAAGTTCTACATTTGTTTTCTTTGTATTTTGGCTCTCGGTCTAACTTCTGCCAATTTACTATTTTTGGAAAGTTTGTATTTTCTTCTTGTAGATACTAATTCTAGCTTTCTAGATTGGGTTTAAACTTTCTAATCGGACCTTCCTACTAAAAGTGATTGATGGATGAAATTTGACCGCTAATCGGTTCTTCAAACTTCATCCATTAATTTCTCCTAATCTACAATTTGAAATTAAGTTTTTCTTTCGGTTATGGGTTTTGGATAATATTTTCTTCGTAATTCTCTTAACTTATTCCAAAGTTTTGTTCCTAACTAATTCTCATCCAATTTTGACTCTAAACTTCATCCGTTCCTATCTTCTTTGTTTAAAGTCTGATTTCTTAGTACAAGATGTTTCTGGAAACCTCTACTCTAGCTCTACAAGATTCTAACTCTAAAACTTGAAATTGAAATCTCTATGATACTCTGACTTAGACTTCTAGTTCGGCCACTATGTTTTAAAAACTTAACTTTGGAAATTCATAGAAATCAAAGTATTTAGGATCTCACCTCATGGTCTGGCTCATCTTGTACATTGTTGTAGTAGTTCCCTACTTCAACTTTGTTTGCTATGTTTCCCCGTTCCGAATTGTCATGCTCACCGCTTGAAAATGAGGTTTTAATACAAGTTGCAACTAATTTCTAAAAACTTCTTCCTTTTCTTTCTTCTCTCTTTTCCTTCTAAACTATTTAAACTCCATTATTGTAATCCTAGTTTGACTTGGAATTGGTCATTCTAATAATTGGTCAACTTTCTAAACAATAATTGACTTGGCCTATCTTCTAAGTCAATTATTATTCTATCTAAGATTTGATGGCTTGAAGTGGTTTCTTAAGATTTCCTCCTAATCTTGATTGAATCCAAAAACTCTTCAACTTCTAATTGTCACTTCATCTCTCTCATTCTAAGTTGGAGTTTGAACTCCCTTCTATGTGAAATGTGAGAGTGAAGAGCTTTGAGAGAGTTTTTGAAGACACTACTTCTATCTATTTCTTTGTATGCTTTTGAAGTCCCTTTTTAGCAATGGAAACGTTGCTAATTGGGACACTCTATCTTCTAATTCTATGTCTAATTGAGAGTTTGTCTACTTGCTTCCTATCTAATTTCTATTAGTCTTTTCTTATCGAATGTCAAAAGACACAATTAGTTTTCCTAAACTAGCAATTTAGACTTCCAGAAACAAATCATAAAATTGAAACAAATCATAAAATTCCAGCTAGTTCGGGCCAGAAGCCGGCAGTTCAGTTCAGTTCAAGCCAGACATTATATACATATTGCCGTACCCCTGGATTGTTACCCGCCATCTGGGATTGATATCCACCTGGCCAGATTGATACCCGCCTAACCGGATTGATACCTGCCTATTCAGCCCCCCCAGCCAGTCCAGCAACTGCTGATCCAGAATGTGACAGAATGTGATTTTTGGTGACAGAATGTGATTTTTTTGGAAATTTGGATTTCCTTACTAGTTTTTTGCAAAAAACAAACAAACACTCTTATGCTAATGGGAACTTTGACACATCCTTCCACAATTTCTTCTAATTCTAAGTTAGGATTTGGACTATAACTTTTGGAGGCTAAACTTGATTTTTCCAAACAAATGTTTGGAGACTAAACTTGATGTGTTAAAAAACACACACACTAGTTGGAAAGTCGTTCTAATTTTGTAAGAGGTTTGTGTGAGAAATACTAATATTTTTTTGGGAAGTAGTAAAGTCAAAGCTTCGCCGTATTTTGTAAAATCACCGGAAAAAACTCTAAGTGCCTTAAACGTACGAAGTCAAAGCTTCGCCGTAGCTTGGAAAAAACTCTAAAAAATCCTAACAAAAGGGAACCATAGCTCCGCTGTATTTCTAGGAAGTACTAACACATTTAGAACACTCCTAACCGTACAAAATCAAAGCTTCGTCGTGAATTGGAATATGAGAGATTTCCTAGACAAGTTTCTAAAGAGTTTGGCTTGTCCAAGGGAAGAGATAGGATACAAAACACAACACTTAAGAAATTTACAACAAGTGAGTGTTAGCGATACAAAACACAAACATAATTAGTACAAATTGAGAAATAACAAGCTAAAGGACTTCCCTAAGCAACATCGCCAATCACAAGGGAAGAACCTCTAGAGTTAGTACAAAGTTAGTCCCAAAACACCAACAAAAGTTGCCCAAAGAAGCAACTCACAAAGTTAGAGCAACAAAACACAACTAATACTTGTCCAAAACTCCCAAAACATACACAAATTAAACACAAGGTTTGAAGGGACCCCAAAGTCCTTCAAAGCTTGCAAAAACAAAAACAAGATGAGCTTGAAATGCTCAAAAAACACACGTTGACAACTTTGGCTCAAAAAATGGCCCAAAACTCCACATTAATGGAGCATGTGTATAAATTTGCCAAAAAATGGCAAGAAGGGGTGAGAAGAGAGGAGAATGAGTGCCCTTTTATACATTTCCAAGGGCGCTCAACTCCTCTCATTTTTCTATGGTAACCCTATCACTTAGGATTTTCATCCTAATTTTCCCTATTTTCACTTCTACGCTGGACCTAACTTCTAACTTTTGGAGTTTAACTTCAAATCACAAACGGATTGCGCCATTGGCTTCAGAAGGCCATTTCTAGTCTAAGAGTACCCCCTCCCCCTTTTCTATCACTAAAAACTCAATGAATCCTAACGCCAACTTAACGACCCAAAAGGGTAAAAATCCAAATTTTGGAGTTTGACTTTTCTATGAAAAGTAAGTGGCCTAGGCTCTTTAGTAGGTGTAAGGGAGTAAGAAAAGACCTAACTTCGACCTCATTCCGATTTCGTATGCTCCCGAAACGCCGGTCAACTCCACGGTAATCTTTAAACTTGCCGGTCTTAGAGGAATCTTGCAAGTTCGGGTACTTCTGGCTATCAGAATGTCTTGAAACTTGTTGGAGCATCTTATTAACATAAAAAAAGCTACCCTAATTTTTAGTGAGATTTTACCGCAATTTGGGTAATTTCTAGGAATTTCCCATCGTAAGTTTTGAGCGGTTGATTGCTCGAAAAAAGATCTTTGATGATCAGAAAAAACCGAGACTTTTTGTGGAACCTCTCATGGAATTCCACAACCCATAAGCAAACTCATATTTTTACTTTGCACAATGGTCATAGGAGATTCGAAGGATGCCATCTCCTAGAATTACCGGTGTCTAAGGAATCTTCCACATAAAGAAGAATCTTGGTGAATCGACTTCGCCGTTGAGCTCCTAATATGGTATAGACCCCAAAACACCATCCCTTGGCCGTAGATTCTCTCTACTGGCCCGTCTTGAATTTGTAACACTTGTAGGCTAACAATTGGGGTTTCTACTAAATTGAATAAACGATTTGGAACTGAAACTTCTCTTTGGGAATCGACTTTAGGGTTCTCACCTAGGTTCCCTCAGACCAAATTGGCCATAGTTTGTTATAAGCAGGGTAGATTAGGCTATTATGGGCAAAAATACTCAATATGTACAATTTGCCCTATTTCCCGGGTTTCAACCTATGTACAAGCGGATTTATGAACTAACTAAGCCAAAACACTCAATTTATGCCCATATACCGTATTGGTATGTGACATACTCATTTTGGCTTTCTACTCTTTTGGGGGCTTTTTGTACCTAAAACCTAACTTAATTTTGCAAAAATTGAAAAAAAGAAAATCATGAGTCCCAAGTGACGAATTGGGAACTCACACGTGACTCTTCCATCTCTCCCCAAAGTCACATGGAAGTCATAGAAGTATCTTTTCTAGAGTAGCGTCGTATGAGTGAACTTGAAATAGCATATTTCCACTGTCTTCTTTCATCCACGTATAAGGGGAAGCCCGTGATTCAATCTTGTACTATCTTATAGGAAGTGGCGGACTAAAAAAGGAGAGAATGCATCTACTTCAACATTATTACAGTGGATACAAAGTGTTGTGGAGGATGCAGAGTTCAATCTAAGAAACCCAGAGGACATGAACCAATTGTTGTTGAGCAAGAAACCATCACACAAAGCAACCCGATATACATGGATCACAATATTTGAGAACTAGTTCTAAATAGAAGACAAGACAACTACAAAGTTAGTGAGCTACAATCACTATAAGAAACCCACGTTTTAGGTGACATTTTGTAATTTTTCCAAATAGATTTTAGGTGATGTCAAAAAAAAAAACTTGTGTTTTTATGTCAATAATCACGTTCAATATAACATGCACATGTTATATTTGACGTGATTTTTGACAAAAAAACACAAGTTTTTTTTTTGACGTCACCTAAAATTCGTTTGAAAAAATTACAAAACGTCACCTAAAACGTGGGTTTCTTATAGTGAATAGTGGTGTAGCTTCAGTATTTCAAATAGATGAAGAAAATGGCTTGGACGTATTTATTCCCTATGTGGAGTGTTGAAGGACATACTTCTACTAGATTATGGAGCGACATCCACACAAATCATTCTCTTAAGATGTGAGTGGGTGAAGCCCTTTGACAATCAGGGGAACCGTACATATACACATGACGACTCTGGTTTCACTGTGGTTAATTTCCGCCATAAACTCCCTCGCTTAGCAAAGCCCTTCATTTTTCCTAGTCAAGCCACACAAGTCTTATTTTCAGATGTTGTAGAGAAACCTAGCTGAAAAGTTGTATTATGAAAAGAAACTAGAGTAAAGCGTGAAGTTGCGGAGACAACAGACGCCTTCATCAGTACTACAATAGAGACTATAGGGCTCATAGCACCCCTGCAACTTCCACTTCCATCACAAATTGTTAGTCTAGTTGGTGCCATCAAGTTGTCTGTAGAAGATAACTTGTTAGCACAAAAAGCATATTAGGCCACATCATCTGAGTGATTCACACAACACACTGACACACATACATGTGTATTTCAGATGCTTATTTTGCACTTATTCGCATGGAAGACGTTTGTATCACGCACAATCAATGTACATGTTCCTTTGCGTCTGCTATGTCGTTTAGTAGGTGCTATTTTTTCAATGTTTGTAAAGTATTTGTTGACTATTGTATGACTACAACATTATCTTTCGCAGTAGTAGTTAGTCGTTTTGTAGTAGTATTGAAGACACCTTGTAGTCGTGCAGTTAGACAAAAGCACTTATGCTATTGGACACAAACGTAGTGTGTTTTTGTAGAACCTAATCACACAAATAAAGTTTTTTGAACTTCAGCACTTTCTAATTTGCATTGAATAGGAGTATCGGGTAACTTTTAGACTTACCCCTCCTTAATATGAAAGACATTCCAGTCCCTCATGAGAGAGATTACAGAACAGATTCTGTTTGGACTTCTACACAATATAACAAAGGCACCTGTCAATGACATCAACTAAAAATGTATGTATATAGGACACATTTATGTCCCTTTCAATTCATGAATACACCTCTAAAATATGCTAAGGCAATGAATCCTTTTGTATAGCACATGTTGAAGGCCCACTTGGTCCTACACTAATGTTCTACAGAAGCAACCTCTTCATGCTCGCAACTTCTAAATTCATACTCGCCTAACAAGCTTCTCATGGAAGGTCACAGATGTATAACACATTACTCAATTTTGCAATATATACACCTCAGGCATCACTTCTATAGATTTTATATGCACTCTATACAACCAAGATTAGTTATAGCAACAAATTTTGAGAAAGTAGACATGAAGTCATTATGTAGTCGCATACGAGTAGTTCCTAGTCATGGTATACTACATCTGAGTTGTTAGATTTGATTAGGCCTCCACGGTGTCCACGTTAGAATTTTATTGTGCCACATCAGCCTGTAGACAACATTGTAGTATACCATGACTTCATCTGGTAGTCGCATACGAGTAGTTCATTTTTCATCTTGCATACGAGTAGTTCCTAGTCATGGTATACTACATTTGAGCCTGTAGTCAACAAAATAAGGTAGATGGAACTTGCTCGAAGTTCATTTTTCATCTTGCAGTCGCAAGTGCAACTCTGCAGTGACTCAAACGTTGTGGAGCAAGCCATGTTGGTGTAATTAAGGAACGCTAGTCATTTTTTAGTCATTGTGTTCAAGAAGTCATTCTTGTGCACTCACATATTTGCCCATTTTCTTGTAGTAAAAGCTCAATCTTCAAAGGCTTACAACAATACAAAATATGTATCACAAGTTTAGGGTAGGAAGAATAAGAATAGTGATGGAGGAAACAAGAAGAAAAAGCAACAAGTGCTAAGAGACAACAACAAACAAGAGTTAGAATGCAACAAGAAACAACTAAGAAGTAATAAGAAACAAAAAAAGAGTTAAGATGCAACAAGAAGAAAAAAAGTGACAAGTGCTAAGAAATAACAATAAACAAGAGTTCAGATGCAACAAGAAGCAACAACTAAAGAGCAACAAGATTTAACAAAAAACGTAAGTTAAGATGCAACAAGAAGAAACAAAATAAGAACTAAAAAGCAATAAGAGAAAACAAAAAGAAAGAATTAAGAAAAAAAATTAAAATACAAGAAGATGAAAGAATTTAGATGCAATAAGAAGAAAAGATTTAAGTACAACAAGAAGAATCAAGAAACATGAACTAGAAAACAATAAAAGGCAACAACTGAGAAGCAACAACAAATAAGAGCTATAGACAACAAAAAGCAAGGAAAAAAAGCCAAAAGAAGTGGTGGCTAAGGTTTCAAAACCCTAAAAAAGTGGTAAATAGGTTTCAAAATCCTAAACAATGGCTTGTCTATATTTTTTTTGGCTATCCATATTTTTTTTAGGCTACTCCAAAAGAAAAAATGTCTCTACCATGAAAATATGATTCTAAAAGCTAAACCAATTTGGTGGAATGAATTTTTTATTCAAAAAAGATATGATGTGACATGGCCTAAGCTCAATGAATTAGGTGCATTAAGAATGGGAGGTCAATTCTTGGCCTTGAGGCCAATGTCACATTTCAATTAAAAAAACTTTTTTACTAAATATTATTTTTTTCAACAAATTAGATCGATTGGATTTTGAGCAATCGACCTTAAAGGAAATTAGTTTGACCTCTATGTGTAAAATGCCCATTAGATGATTTTTGGGGCCTCAAGGAGACCGTTTCAGGTCTGTTCCCTTCATTGTTCTCCCCATAGTAAAGGAACAATTGGCTGTCAAAAAAAAGAAATTTAAAAAAAAAAATGCAAAAATGCAAAAAAAATTGAATTTTTTTTTTGAGAAATGAGGTGGTAGCCTCTTGGCCACATAGGACCGTTGCATTGTCACTGCCAAAGTCACATTCCCTGGTTATCATAACATTATAACTCGCAGTTTCCCGAGGCCCCAAAACTCATGTAATGCTTGAAAAGAGAGAGAAAGAGGGGCTAAATATTTTGGGTTTTGTTGAATCAACCTAGCTTCTTGACCTCAAGGACTTTACATATGGGAGAATTGCCCCTTGGTGTAATCTTAATTTTAATGACTAGTTGAAATCTTAAGCTTAAAAAGGGGCTGAAATTTTGTGCAAGTGGCCCCGGGAGGAATTCGCCCGGCCTCTAGGTGTAAAGCGACCCTACAATCAATAAATCCTCCAATTTGTGCACTCCAGGAGTCAATTGTGTCGAGCAGGTGATCACGGAGTCAGAAAAGGACTTCACTTCGGCCTTCGGTGCAAAAATGAAATGAAATGAAAACATTCCCACCTAATCCCAGTACGGAGAAGGAATATTCCTAAACCTGCGCGGAAGCCCCCGTATCTTCCCCGAAGCTGCTCCCCTCATCACCCTCAGGAGCTCACCCGTGGCGACATCTGTACCGTCTAATCCAAGAATCCAACGGCGAACAAGTACCCATTCAGTCCAGTAGCAAAGGCAAAGGCGTCGGGCTTCGTCAAACTTCGGGGTCCTTGTTCCGTCCAGAGCACGATAGGTCGACACACCCCGGGATCATCAACCTCGAGATCTCGGTTTGCTCCCGGTGTCGACATAACTTACATTGCGTGCGGGATCCACAGCTTCAGATGCCGCATCAAAAATCGCATCCGCAGCGAAGGTACGCTTCGCCCGCTTCCGACGGGGCGCAAAACGGTGCCGGATGGCGTCAGATACCTTGAATTTAGGGTTTGGGGCAGAATTGTTACTCCACGAGCGGTGGAATTGATGAGCTTGGGGAGGAGGTTTCTGCGAGCTTCAGCTTCGCGGAGCTTGTGTGTTGAGTGGTGGGTTGAGGTTGTTTAGTGAATTGCCAAGATTTTGTGTGGATTGCAAGATTTTGTGTGGATTGGGGCAGAGAGTGGAGTCCTAGGAAGGAATCTGTTGTTTCGTGTACGCTAAAGAATGTCTAAAGGATGTCGTCCTGAAGGAACACTCGTAAATCACTGAGGCTGCAATGCAATTCTTGTGTGGAGCAGATGATGAATCTAAGTGAGATCTGGTGTGTTGGTTGGATTTGGTGGTTCTAGGAGGGTGGTAGATCGTGGTTGTGGTTTCCGGGAAGTGATTTTAGGAGGGATTGGGGCAGAGTGGAGTGACATGGAGGGATGTGCGGGTTCAGGGACGCTGTAGAATGTCTTTTAATACACAAAAAAGGCACAACAAGCATTGAAGTCTGCAATTCTCTTGTGTAGCATATGACTTATCTAATTTACTACGCATATGGGATATGGTGTATTCGTGGTTCTAGAATGGTGGTGGATAGTGGTTATGGTTTTCTGGGAGGAATTTACAGTGATTTTGGGGAGTATTTGGGTTGTGACCGAAGCATTTTGAGGAGAAACTAACTCGCCACACCGTTCATTCTATTTAGTGTCGTCCATGGTTTAATTTTCCACCAAAATAGCGTGATTTAAACTTTTTCTTTGGTAAATTAGTGTGCCGTGGACCTCCTTGGAAATAGGGGGAAGAGGGGCTTTTGAGTGATTAATCAGTCAATCAATAACTGGTGCTCAAATTTAGCATTAAGTCTACTAGATAGTGTACCATACACTGAATAGAATAGACGGGTAGTGATGAATAGCTTCGAGAGCAGTTAGTTATTTTTTGCTTCAAGCATTTGAGTTGGGTCACTCGATTGCCTGTACATGAAATTAGAAGGCCGTGCATGGACGAGTTAAATTGCCCCCAAGTCCCCAACCAACAGGGTGATCTGAGTGTCGACAGGATTTCCTCTCATGGTTTCTGTACCCTGTTTCAAAATAGATCTACAGACGGCCGTGCAATGTTTCATAGCATCCGTAGATCATATTAATAATGAGGGTATCGATTGTGAGTTTCCCATTTCCGGACGTTTACAACTGCTGCTGAGAATTAACTGGCGTTGCAGTACAAGGTTTAGATTAAGGAATGTTCTTCGGTATTGCCGGATATCCGCTATCATTTGCTGTAATCAATTTCTTCTACGGTTTCTCAGCCAATGCAGCTGGTTTTGCTAATGTGCTTGCTAATGGTGAACCACAAGTCAGCTGAAGCCTTTATGTATGAACGTGGTTTGTCCGTCATTGTTGCGAGTGGATATGTAGTGAACTACAGCATGTACTTTAAAATAATAAAAAGTGTTACTCTGTGAAGTACTTGATTGAAGTACTAGTCTTATATCCTTTCATCATTCAGCAGTGGTTTTGTATGTTCGAATTGGCTTGGTTTGTAGTTCTTAGCCAACTAAGGACTGGTTTCTTTTGGTACAGGTTGCTCTAGAATGTTGATGGGGACAAGGACCACAGTGCAGCTTCTATTTTCTCCTTATCAGTGACAGGAGTGATGAGGTTGTTCAAGCCAAGTCCTGGAATTTGGCCTCAATACAGAGGTAGCTCCGGTGTGAGGTAGTAGTCGACGGGAAGAACATCTCTTTGAAGTGCAGTATCTCTGAGACTACCTGTAAAGTGAAATGAGAGTGTGTTGGGGAATTGGTGCAACAGTTTGGTAAACAAGAGGAAGATCATAGAGTTTCAAGATGATGGGGTCATCACCAGCCATGACTTCGTCAGATTCGGAGCCCCTTGTGCGTCCGGTAGACTGGGCCGAAGACAAACCAACAGAGCACCACTTTCTTGAGGAAGAGAAGGAACGAGCCTACGAGAGATCCGAGCAAATCAACGTCAGGTATGGCGCTGAAGAACCTGATGTTGATGAGGAAGGAGGAGACCGAGATTTCCTTCCCAAATTTTCGTGGCAAAAGCTTTGGATGTTTGCCGGACCGGGTTTTTTGATGAGCATAGCATACCTGGACCCGGGCAATATTGAGAGCGATTTACAGTCGGGGGCCACTGCAGGATATGCCCTCTTGTGGCTGCTGATGTGGGCCACGGTGATGGGGTTTCTTATTCAAAAGTTGGCTGCGAGGCTTGGCGTTGCTACAGGTAGTCATTTGGCAGAGCTGTGCAGGGAGGAATATCCTGTATGGGCTCGTATGGTTCTTTGGGTCATGACAGAGATCGCCATCATCGGTGGCGATGTTCAACAGGTTATTGGAAGTGCTATTGCCTTCAGGATTCTTTCGAACGGCAGAATCCCCCTGTGGGGTGGGGTGCTGATAACTGGCGTCCAAGGGTATGCATACGTTCTTTCTCTTTTGTTTTTGAAGTTCCCTTTGCATTGTTTGATCTAAGTTCGGAGCTTGGGATGAGGGTTGTGACTCTGATCAAGGATTCACTCTTCCTTTGTGTCCTTCGAACAAAATTTGGGTGATGATCTGCTTGGCTGTGAGTTGGTCTTAAAATTGATCACTTCCGTAGTGTAAGTATGAATTTCAATGGAAATAAGTACGTTCTTGCTAGGATTCTTTCTTCCTAAGCATAACCGCCTCGTATGGTAGTGATGTGCTTCCAATCAGTAGGCTGATGGAACTCAGTGTGTGAGTAGGATAACTTAGCTCATAGTGCTTTGTAGTCAGTATATTAGCATGTACCTGTTGATGTTGATTGTGATTACTGAATGCATAAAAGGCTGGATACTGATTTACTTTGTTTATCCAGGTTCGTGTTCCTCTTTTTGGAGAATTTCGGCGTTAGAAAATTGGAGTTTCTATTTTGTGTATTTATTGGAATCATGGGGCTTTCGTTTGCGTGGATGTTTGGCAAGACCGATCCAGATGTCAAAGCTGTTGCCTCAGGTGCACTAGCATTTGACCCTGCTAGTTTCTGCAAAGACGTCTTTCCCCGGTGGCAACTGATTTTCATAGTTACTATGGCAGAGTTTTAACTCTCTGTCTTGTCTGTGCTATTGGCACTCTGCAGGTCTTATTTTTCCAACTGTTCCCAGAACAGCTGTGGATAAGGCAGTCGGCATTGTGGGAGCTGTTATCATGCCTCACAATATATTTTTGCATTCGGCTCTTGTGCAATCGCGGGATATAGACACCTCCAAGAAGAGTCGTGTACGGGAAGCCCTTAGGTATTACAACATCGAATCATCAATTGCTCTTTTCATATCTTTCTTGATAAACCTTTGCATCATGGCCATTTTTGCCAAGGCCTTCTACGGGAAACAGGAAGCAGGAATTATAGGCCTTGCCAATGCCGGGGAGTATCTCCAGCAGGAATACGGGGGTGGTTTTTTCCCAATCTTATATATATGGGCCATTGGGTTGCTAGCGGCTGGGCAGAGCAGCACCATGACGGGCACATATACTGGTAAGTCATTAGAGTTCTCCTTAAAGTCATTCAAAAGGGGGTGCTGACCTTGTTTCGGAGAAAAATTGGGGTGAATCTAATGAATAATACCATGGATAGGTGTTGGCAAGTCTGTTTGTGGTGGTTCAATCGCGAATCTGATGTAGTGTTGAACTTTAAGGATGATTCTATTGGCATGACTTGACATTCACAGGATGTCCATGGGTGGCCACGGGTACTACTCATGAGTGTTGAGATAGACTCGAGCAAAGTTCTAGGATTTTATTCATAGACGTGCCTGTCGTGTGGCAGGTCAATTCGTTATGTCTGGTTTTCTCAACTTGCGCGTGGAGAAATGGATCCGAACGGTGGTTACACGAGGTGTCGCCATTTTTCCGACTGTCATCGTGGCTCTCATCTTCAACAGCGCAGAGAACCAGCTGGATAATCTGAGCGAATGGTTAAATGTGCTGCAATCCATTCAGCTGCCTTTTGCTCTTCTCCCGTTACTGTGTCTAGTCTCCAACTCACGGATTATGGGTGCTTTTGTTATCGACAAAGTTACCAAGGTACAACATTGTGGCATGATGCTGTTCAGGATCTAGTTTAACAGATTTTTCAATAGAAAAATACTTCCAGAACTTTTAGACGACACCACGTATAGAATATTCTCCACGATATTCTCCACATATAGAATATTTTCCATGAGGACGTCTTTATATTGTCTCAGTGATCATCCCCACGACACATAGGGAAGCTCCTGTACGATCACAGGAGGCCGTCCCATAAATTATGAGGAGGATTCTCTATTATTATGCTGTCTAAAAATTCCCAAAGCAATCTAAGTGAAAACCTTATTGTATAGTTGTTGCTAGAAAGGAGCTGGTCATCAATAGATATGGTCTGATGAGTGTTTTTACTGCGAGTTCTACACTGCGGTAGATCTTGCTTTTATGGGCATTGTCGTCAAGTTTCATGTTTCAGTTATTCTGCACAATAAATGCCTTTTTATAGTGGGCAAGGAAGTCTGATGGATGAAAATAACTATTAATGGCGGGTGTGATTGCAGGTGATGGCTTGGAGCATTGCAGTCTTGGTAATGGCTATCAACATGTACTTGTTGTTAGTGACTGTTTTGAGCCGCATTGTCCAGTCTGCATCGGTTATAGTACTCTTATTAGTGGTCATTGTTTTGTACGTGAGCTTCGTAGCTTACCTGGTTCTGGAACCTGCGCAAGAGGATGGTAACTGGGTACACCTGAAGCGGATGGTTCTTTCATATAGGTCAGTCATCTCTCTTGTGCGCACCCTGTCACATCTTCATCACCTCCTTTCTTCGAATTTAAGTTGCTTTACAACTCAACTTTGATCCAGATCGAATTAAGTGAATTTGGGAAGGGATGACCTCCCCATTTCGGCTTTAATCTCAACGGTGTTACATATGAGATACTTTCGATAATTAGATCTAATGCTTTCGATAATTAGAACTAATAATGGCTTGACGTTTTGTTTTGTTTTTATCTTGGAAGACGTCAAGTGTGTGCAAGTTGCAATACATGTCTTTATGTAGTATGTAATCTAATAGTTTGGACCATCAGTAAAATTATAATGGTTCTCCCCTACCTTTTCTGCATTGAATTAAGAAATATTTGTGTTTAAACTCTTATCGAGATCCAGAGTTATGCCAACAAATTAATATTTCTATCACGAAGTAAATCTGTCATCTTGTAAACTAAAATTCTTCAGGGATTGTGCAAAAGTGAAATTAGAACTAGCAGTCTTTGCTGCCAAATGACTTTGGAGTTTTTTCGAAGTCTTTTGTGCCCATTTTAACCTTAAATCGACTCAAATCTCACAGGTTTCATTTTTCTCTTTCAGGGTTAGATCCATGTTCGAGAACAATAAAGGAATGCAACTGGGAGAGCGAGAGCTTGTGAGCTCTGGTTTTGAACGGTGAGGATAGTGGAATTGATCTAAACCATTTGAAGTTGTCAATTCAGTTAAAATAGGGCTTTCAGTTATGTCAGATTGTTTCAAGAACTTTTTAGATAACAGCAGAAATAGAATGCCTTCCATAAATCATGGGAAGGTGACCTCCCCATGATGCTTGTCATTTGTTGTATTTGGTTTCCTCCAAATTTGGAAAAGTGACCGAAATTCGTTATCTGAATGCAGGGACGACATGACAAGAGACTCAGCTAAGGATAGCGAAGTAGCAACTCTTGTACCACCAGGTAGTGAGGCATCGTAGGTCTGGAACCCAATTGGAAGCAAGAGCATGATTGTACTACCAATACTTTTGTTTTCCGGACTAAGGAGAACAATCTGTGCAATAGTTATTTACATCCCCGGTACAGGAGTTCACATAGAATTCATATTAAGGTCCCCTTGTAGAACGTGGCAATTCATCAGCAGTTGTGAACGAAGTCATTTTCTTGAGAGCCCTTTCTTAGGTATGCCCTCCATTGTCATTGATAGTGGTGTTCAAGGATTCTTTTCCAATAAGTTAATCTCATTCTTCTGCATCTTAATTCCCTTCTATTTGTAGATAAGATGACAATCTATACTTGAGTTTTGCAGTAACTTTAGCACTAGCGAGAATTTTGAAGTAAAAAATGTGCACAATTCCTGATGCGTGCCTTGCATCATAACATTTTTAGAGCAGGGTTGGCTTCCCATCCTTTCCAGTGTAGTTGTGCTGTGGTTAGGAACACCTTCCTTTTTTTAAATAGTTGCCTGAATACCAACGCTTTCATTCTTGAACTTAAGATGTGAGGATGCGTATCAAACAAAAAGGATGTTACAGAAGGGGAACATCTTTGGATACCCTAATTTTTACTCGACTTACCAGTTGGGTCAAGGTGTTTGCTGCACTCTTTAAGAATGTTACAGTATGCTATTAGGGATGCTCTTCAAAATTTCAGTCGAGGTTTGCATCAGGAATGTGATGACTATTAACTTAAGTTATGATTGTTATCACGCTGATCATCTTCATGTGTAGTCAGGTTGAGATTCTTTCGTTATGAGTCGGTAATATTGATAGCAACGCTTATCATATTTCACGAATGCGTACTTGACATTGTTTATTGAGCAGTATGATAGTACTAATGCATGTAGCAAAGATATCGTTGATGCGAATCAGACCATAAGTTATCTCCATCTCCACTTGTACAATGTGGTATCTCAGTAATTTCAATGTACACAAAAATATAAACAACACAATTGCCAACGTCTTTGGAGACCCCTTCCACAAATGTATTCCCAATATTCCACGTTCGTTTGTTGTTCTTCCGATTTCAATTGTCAAAATTGTAAGACCTAGTAAAAAAAAATTATTCATTTTTGTCAGAAGTAAAAATTAATTTTTGTGACACCTCAGAAACTCTTCCCTACTCATCCGTAACTTGGTAGAGCAATTGTGACAGGCACGCTCAATGGAAATCCTTCAAACTACGTTAACCAGGTAGAAATGTGGAGTTGTAACCTCAACTATCACAGTACCTCCTAGGTGAGCAACCTCCTAATCAACATCTTCATTTTGCAACCTGTCGATGTACATGTCATAGTACTTTGCAGCTGACTCCAGCTCACCAATTTCAGAGTAGCAATCTCCGATGGCCCCATAGGCTTCTGTGTTCCCCGATTGTTCCTTGGTCCTTTCAGATATCAATAAAACCAGTTGATGATATTTAATCGCCTCCTTAAACTTTCTCTGCCTCTGGCATGCCGCCCCTGTTTCAAACAAAACATCAGAATGTGGAATTCACATTCACATTCTCACGAATAATTGAGAAAAAATCAGAATAGTTGCCATATCAAGGCACATACATCACACCAAACTTACCCATTCCTCGAGCAGCTTTCTTCTCTTCCACAGTGTCTGATAACCTCTTGGCAAGATTATAGGCCCTTTCAAACTCAACAAACGCTTCAGCAGGATTCAATTCACGCAGAGACCGCTTTCCGGATTTCAAAAGATTCATCACTTTCTCTTTTTGTTGATCTACTGGTTCTGCTACAGCAACACCACTACGACCTGCTGGAGGTGCGTACATCAAGCTGGGAGCGTATGATTCTACGCGTGCTTGTCTCCTGAGGTTCAAATTGATCTGCCGCAGTTGAGTATTGATGTTCAGTATCTCGTTTCTCCTCTGTCGTGCTATAACGCCTGCGTTCAGTAATCCTTTCAAAATCAGATGATTACGAACATCCAGATCACAATCACGTAGAACGCGTTACTAATAGGAATAAGTCCACATGCTGTATGGAAATCAGCATACGAAATGATAGAATTTTAAAGAACACCAAAGTTTTGCCCTTTCAACAACAAGGAAAAGTACTCAAGTCTGAATCAAAAGGAATCAGAACTGAAATCCACAGAGCAGGCACTGGTCAGAAGAGCTTCATCTCACGATCATCGCAAGGTAGTCACAAGTGATTCAGCAAGATATTCTCAATGGCTACGTCTCTGACCTCCAACAATTGCTCCAGTCAGTGCAACTGCTTCCGCGATGCACAATGCAGTGATAAGACCGTTTACATTGCCTCCCGCAGCGTCCACAAGGAAATTTGGAAGAGATTCTGCCCTTGCTGTGCACTGCATTAACAAGTTCCCCACAAGAAATGCCAAACCTACTTTCGCAGGCCCTAGTCGCAATTCTTTCTGCAGAACCAGAGAGAGAATGGCAAATATGAGGCACGGCAATCAAACACAGAGCAAGAAACTAAAGCTATTGTTCCCAATCAAAATTCAGCTTCTAGTAGCTGTGCCATATTTTATTCGGAAATTGTGATACATGAAACTATATTCATGATTTATGAAACTAGTGAATTTCAAAAACTCCGCAAAAATTTATGCCGAAGAATCACAATCGACACAATATTAGCAAATAGAAGAACGAAGAAGACTCCGTTCTACGAAAAATGAGCTTCATAATTTACTTCCCTAGTGCATCTCTTACAGTAACGCCGAAAGGTCACAATCCACACGACATTACCAAACAGTCGAAGAACGAAGAAGACTTACATCGGAATGCTCAACGGATGCGATTACTATAGCTTCTCTCCGGGAATCACATGGCGCACACCTGTAGGCACTGAGATCCACAGAGCGCTGCAAGCTCGTCCGCACGCCAAAGCATCCATTCGCCCCCGACGACAGGCTCGTAAAACCTCCTTTAAACCTATTCCGACTGCGAGAAACCTTCCCTAATTGAGAACAGCCAGGCGACAGAGACGTCCACTGCACTCCGCCGGCTGTCTCCATCGCTGCAGCCAGCCAATACTTCCCACGCGAGTCACTCGCAGGGAATTCAAGCAAGAAAATAAATACTACTGCCGACGACACCAGGCGCGTCGCCTCCTCAAACTGACCGAAAAAAATACCTGAAAAGCGCAATCCAAAGACAAATCAGACCGGAAACACGACGTCGGAAAATGCCGTCGAGCAGCAACGAGCGTAGCGAGCTCAGCGGACTTGGACAGACAAAGGGAAGTCGACCGCCATAGCCATATCCGTCATCAGAGCTCTGCTTCTTCCTTAGAACTGTAGATCGTCATTGTCAATATCTACTGAGGTGTAGATTTCGTAATCGGCATCTGTAATCCTAAAATCTAGGGTAAGCGAGACAAAGTAGTTTAAATCTAGGTGAAGGAGAACATGATCAATATCTACAAAACTAGCAATGGAGATTTACAAGTGGGCTTATCCACATAAAGAACGAACCAGTTAAAAGGCTTGCTCCTGCCCCGCTTGAGTAGGTGGAGGTGCTGACTGGACTTGTCTGAGTAACACGGTCGTAGGGCTCTCCCCTGCAACCATTGGACGGTCGTGGGTCTGTCCTATATTTCCACATCAGATTCTCAGAGGTCCATGTCACTTCACACCATTCACAAGATGACATGTCACTCTTCTTTTTTTCAAAATGAATTAATTTATGCAGAATTTGACTTACACATAGGTGACTCTTAGCTCTAAAAAACGGTGACATGAAAATTTTGAATTTTAGCCATTACATGTTTGTTTCAACCCATTGAGATTGTAAGTTCCCGGTCGTTCCCGGACTGTGGGAACGTTGGAGAACCAGTAGTCCAACGTAGACGAGAGACTACCATGTCAGACTGCATAAAAAAATATTTTTTTAAATATATATATTTTTTTAATTATTTTAATTTATTATTAAATAACTTGATTGTATAGCCATGGTTCACGACATGGGGAACCATGGTCAAACAGTCTCTCGGAGGCCTCATATAACATCTAATGCCTTCCCTTGCACTTTTGAGGGGGTCACTTAGAGTGTCCTTTAGATACCGTGTGCGAACAAAATTTTGGACCCTCTATATACTTTTTGAATTTTTAATATAACAAAAAATTTGAAATTTAACAAAATCTATTTTGAAAGTTTTACTTTGAAAGTTTATGTTTTGAATTATTGATATTTTATTTGTTAACAATAATTAGTTACAAATTTTTGAAGTAAAAAAATGCATTGTAGAACTAAAAAATAACTTTCACATCCCTATATTATATAAGAAAAAATTGTCTAAAAAATGAAAAAAAAATCCTAAAAATAACTCTCTATTGAAAGTTCATTTTGAGTTGAATATTGATTCAATGGTCATCTTAATGTGTTCTCTATAATTATTTGAGCTGAAAAACATGCCATTTTAGTTCATTTTCAACCTCTTTTAGAAATCATTTCAGATTTTATCTGAGTTGGAAATTTCGGCAATAGAAACCTATAGTCATTATTAAAAATGGTCAAAATGTTAGATTGAAATTATAATTTATTAGAAACCACTTGTTCGCACGTGATTGGTTGTAATAGAATTAAGTGCACCCCCCAGCTTGCATTAATTGCTAGGGCACCACTTAGAGTTGGGGCAACAACCTGAATTTATATATTTTTTGGATTTTGTTCTCTCTCTATCTATAGGGAAAGATATAGCAATGGAGGCACAAGGAACTACAAACTAGTTTCCAACATAACATTGTTAACTAGTCTAAACCATTCCCTCTTGGAGGAAGGAGAATGCCTCCTTGGATGCATGGGAGGGAATTTGATTATAATTTAGACAACAACATTGGCTAGTTGGGTGGTTGTATCTTTTGGTCGGATTGTATCAATGTTGTTGGATAGATTTGTAAGTGGACTAGTGGTTAGACACACAAAGTCAATTGATTTCTATGTGGCTAGAGTGGGTAGCTAAAATTACAAGCAATAACTTCAATGAATTGGTAAGTTGCAAAATTGGAGGCTCCAATGTTTTTTGGGGGAGCAAAAGGGACCTCCAGCCATTGTTGATTAATTAACAATGTTATACAAAAGTGTATAAATCTCATGTAGTTGGCAATCCAAAAGAAGTAGATATTAGATTGGTTGTATATAGAAGTGATTCATTTGATGGACAATGAAATGTCGAAGTTTGATCTAAAAAATACACTTGCATTTTAAAATTATATAGGTTTATATATGTTCATGTAAAAAAATGAGTGTACAATACAAAGAAACAAGTACATGTCCATATCTTTCTTGGTAGTACCTCAATTTTTGTATATCCCTTCTAACACAAGAACAATTGATGAGCTTTGTACCATTGGAGTTTGGAGGTATGAAGAAGGCCCATGTAGCATTCTACTTTTTTGAAAGAAGAGTAAGGCAAAGAGGCTTCTTTGTTTATATACTATAGTTTTTTATGTATAATGATGTAATTTGTAGGTTGTTAATTTTAATATTTTGAAACCCTTAGTACAACTAATGTTCTATAATCACCTTAAAAACATGTTCCTATGCATTTGGATCATTCAAAGCTATAGTAGTAGAGAACTAATTACCAATTCACTAGGAAGATTTTCAATACATTCATCACAAGTGGTTTTTGTATAATGCTTGTATTTCTAAATGCATATGTTGTATTTTCAACTATTGTCTATTGTGGCACAAACTTCACATTTATGAGTTAGGAATCCATATTTACTCAAATTCACTCTCTTTACCATTTCATGTCAGTGGAACCATGTATTTCAACATTTTTCACACCAACATGCTTTGTGTCTTTTATACATTGTTTTACTTATTTCTCATTTTCTTGTTTATTCCAATTGTAGATTATGCTTATTTTCTACATACTTCCTTGAGTTCCCTCTCACTGTCTTAAGCTTTGAATGGTTACATTCTTCAGTCTTGTTCTCTAAACTTCAAAAATCCTTGTTTTTTAGATTTTCTCAATATTTTCATCCCTTTCCAAATAGCTTTGGTTTAAAAGCAATAGTGGCATGTTGGGATCCATCATTTTGAAGAGTTCATTTCTTCTATTTAGTAGAATGGTGACATGAATGGTGAAATGTGGATATTTGGGAGTAGTAGTATTCTAAGATCATCACATATTTAGGAATTTTTATATTATAATCAATAGAGGATTGTATTAAAAATCATATGAAAAAAATTTAGAATAATAAACATAGATGGTAAAATGGGTGGCAATAGTTTGGAGGTAAGTGTTAGTTAATTGTTTTCAGAGAATAAATTTGACCAATTATAAGGATGTATAGGTTGATTTTTTCTTTTTAAAGTAAAAATGAATTTTTTTGTAACATAAAAGATAAACTTATGACATAACATATTTGATCCCTAAAGTTCAAAATTATTACTTCAAAGATCCATTGCATATATATACAAAATACAAAAGAATTACTTGACAAGAATATTGAAGTTAGACACAATCTCAATAAATTCAATTTGAGAAAATTTCTTTTAAATATCCAACTTAAAATTTGTGGTTTTATATTAAATGAGAAATCATCAAAAAAGCATAGATGCATGTGATCAACACAATGGTTCTTAAAATATTCACTACAAATAAGATATTGAAAATTAAATAGCAAATTTAGACTCTTTGGAAACTTAAGATGATTTAAACACAAAAACGATTGAGTGTTTGTTTTGCTTGATTTGGCTACTTGTTTTGAGGAAGCTTTTGAAGTTCAAAATTGTACAACCTTCTCATTTTTAAAATGTTAAAGGTTGTATTGTAATGTTGGAATGCTTATATTTATATTTTCATTTTTTGTTATTTTTTGAAGGACTTTTTGAATAAAATAAGAGATTTAAAATGAAACTCATTGCAATACATATCTCTTGAAATACACCCCTAAACATGGTTTATTGTCATTGACTCATTGGTGATTGCAAAATAAAATCTATATTATTTTCCCTCACATGTTCCATACCAAAGAGTTTTTCAAAGACAACTTTGAGAATGGTGATTCAATGGTATTTGAAAATAATAAAAATCATAATGGATAGGAAATTTTTTTTACTTTTAATTTAAAGAATATGATTTAACAAAAATGATTGATTTTCAAAATTTAGGAGTCACGTAACAATTCATATGTATTAATAGGGTTTGGTTCATATCTAATCCCTTACAATAAACATCAAGTGGAATGTCACAAGGACAAACATATGACTAATCCTTTAATTACAATAAACATCAATAGAGTGAGGGGGTTAAACACATGTCTAATGCCTTAGTTAGTGCAAACATAAGATGGAGTAAAGAACCCCTTCATTACAATAACATCAATAGAGTGAGGAGGTTAAACACATGGCTAATGCCTTAGTTAGTGCAAACATAAGATGGAGTAAAGAACCCCTTCATTACAACAAACATCAAATGGAGTGAAGAAATCATGCACATTTTTAACCACAAACATCAAATAGTGAGAAAGTCACATACCTAATCCCTTGGTTACAACAAATATACATTGGAGTGACAAATTGAAGCACATGCATAACCTCTAATTGAGTGAGTGGGATAGGCATATACAAACATTCATTCTTAAGATTAAAAAATCACATCTTTAAGCATAATTTGTATTGAATCCAACATGTAAATTAGACTATGTATTGATCACCTATCTTTATAAGTCCCACATTGTTTGTAATGTAGGGAAGGAAGTTGAGATGTTAATACATATAGAGAGGCATGAAGTACAATCATTAGATGTTTTTTGAGGCCTAAACAAGACTATGAGTTCTTGGATTGTGGAAAACTTGGGAATTTTGCCAAATTAGTAGTCTTATGTGGTTGGGAGATTGCCACATTAGATAATATTATTATATTTTTTAATATATTTAATATATTTTTATTTAATATTCTAACAATAATGCATTGGTTCATAGCATGGGGAGTAACCCCAAAATGGTCTCCCCATGACCTCAAAAAACATCTAATGAATCAATTTGGGATATATAAGAGCTTAAACTCCCTAGTCAGTTCAAGGTGAGTGATTGTGAATAAAATATTAGACCTTCACCCCTAAAGGACCATTGTCCCCTCGGGGGACAAAATGGATTTTGGGCAGGTTCCTATGATCTCAATTTTTAGTGAAACTTTTTGAAACTTTCTCACAATATAGGAAACCTTATTAGCTTCGTGGGAATATAAATTTAATTTCAATTGATGCCCGGGAACAAAAGTTATGGCATCTTAAACATAATTTTCATGTCACTGGGCAAAAAAATAAAACTACAAAAATTTGAAATTAATTTTTTAATTTTTTTCTTCTTGAAGATCATATTTTTGTCTACATGTGAAGCTTTGATTCATTCCATTTAGATTAGTAATGTGAAAGTTATGAACGATCTTGTTTTTTGGGCAATTTGAGCATCTTCTTGAAATAATAACTTATAAAATGCAATTTGGAATGCAATTTTCACAATTTTTCAAAAAAAATTGTTTGACAAGGATAAGTTTTCTATTTAGAACAATCTCACTGTTGAGATTATTGTCTTTCAATACCATTTTAGAGCTATTAGCGATTTAGTTTTTCTTTCAATCTTGGACCTACTTCTACTTGACAATTTTTTAGACTTTCAACTCAATTCTTCAACAAAAAATATTTTAAATTCAAGGTCCATGGTGCAAATTTTTTCCACAAATGGCATTCAAAGTCATCTAAAATTGCAGGCCAGTGTTCAAAAAAACTTTCTTTTTTCAACTTTGAATGCTTATATCTTCCAATCTGTACGGTCAAACTCCATGAAATTTTTACCATATGATCCTCAACTAGTAAAGTACAAGATCCTACGGTTAGATTCTAAAAATAAGTATTTTGTTTTGTTTTATTGGATGAATGCAGCAGAATTGGCAGTTTTGAGTAGTTTTTGACAGAAGAATGGCCTTGGTCCTTTAGGGGTTAATTACAAATGGTAAATTCACTTTCTTCAAAATATGTCCAACTAAAAAAATATGGGAATTTAAGTTAAATTTTATCTTCAAAAATTAGTTTGTAATTTGAAATGTCCAATCTAAAGTTATAGACTAAATTTAGCTAGGATTTGAGAAGTGCATTTTAATATGCTCAAAGTTCAAATTGCAATAAAATATTGAATTTTAGGAATTTTGAAAATTCCAACTTAAAATTCAAAAAAAGATAATTTTTATGGCTAAAATGTTGATAAAGAGAAAGGAACTAGAAAGAACCCCAATATACTATAAAATGATATGTGGATTTGGCATTTTTCTTCTATAGAAAAATAAAAAATTCAAAAACATTATAATAATAAAATATTTCAATACCATCCTAAAGACCTCTTTAAAGTCATCTAAAGGACACAAAATGTTTTCTCAAACTTTCAAGGTTAATTGGATGAAGAAAACTCAAAAGATTTAAAATTTGTCATCCTATGACTTTTCACTAGTATAATTTAAAATACTAAACAAACAAACAAACAAAATAAAATAAAACATACTCAACCAATTTGATGAATTATTAACCCTAAAAAGACTAGCTTATAACTACATTTTCATTCTTCAAAGTCCCTCTTTCTATTTGCTCCCATTTTGCAACTGTATTTGAGTGAATTCTTTATATTCATTTTACAAAGATGTAATCACATGATTTATGTAAGTCATGAAATTTTCAAATTTTTTGTGAAAAATTGAAATTCTTGTGAATTTTTTAATTAAAAAAATCATATTAAATGCAAAATTTGCTTAAAATATCTAAATTTTTTTCTATAGGTCATTGCTATTGGTCTATATCTCTTCACCTTAGGGGGATTTTGGTGTTCTTTGTTTGGGTTTGTCTTGATTTTTGTCATGATTTATCATAAATTTCTTTCAATTATGTAGTGAGGCCATGGCCTTGTTTGTGTCTAAAAAAAAGAAGCTTTTGTATCATTGGAAAATTAGAAAATTAGTATTCCATGTTTGTAAAAAAGTTTAAAGTGCAATCAATTAGTTGGGATCCAATTATTTTTAAATTATTTTTTTGACTAAATTTGAGATCAACAAAAAGAGAAAAAGGAGTCTCGGGTACGAAGGCAAAAGTTGATTTTGAGTTTCTTCGCATGAGAAGAATCTAGACATCATATCTTCATTTTTGCAAGTTTTCCTTTCTTTAGCATTCCTATATGAACTTGTTTAGAATCTTGCATAATAATCATGAAGCACCGAGTGACTATGCTATTTGCATTATTGAAGTATAGACAAAATTTTCTTTTTTCAACACACTTGAATGTACGGTACTTCATTCATTTCTTGTAGCACCCACAATAAGTTCTTAAAAATATTCATAGTCCACCCTTGGATACTTAGAAGTCACCATTCCCTAATTGACAGAGGAAGTTAGTGTATCATCCTAGAGCGATGTAGGGTAAATATGAAGGGATGATCTCTATTACTAGCTAAGATCTTTTGATTATATAAAAAATATATAAATTAATCAACATTGCTACTAGGACCCCAACTCAAATAAAAAATTCCAGTGTTTTCCCCACGTAATGAAGGGGCGGGCAGGCGGAAAAAAATTCCCCCTGACGGGCTGCCAGGCGGAACCCCTGGGACGAGTAACTTAGCGACGAGGGTCGCAACCACCACACCATTGCAACCTAGACGCAGTGAGAGCTTCCGCATTCATCAACACGAACATTAAGTAATTACAATTGCGCACTCGACAATCGCAATCGCAATCACATTCACAAGCACAATCGCAACCCCAAACCCAATCACATTCACAAGCACGAACACAATCGCAACCCCAACAACAATCTTAAGCACTTCATGGCACTCTGTCAACGAGACGACCTTTCAAGAAAACAGAACCCACAACAATATGATACTCTGATTCCCCAGTTTCCCACTGCAGCAGCTCACGAGCTCAAGCAGATCCTGCTTGCCACCGAATCTCCACACCAGCCGGAGAATCTCTCACGATCGAATCCCCCTTCCCCCGGCCCAAGCAAGGCTCACGAAAACGGCGTGGAATTGATGGAAATGATGCCGCACCTCCGCGCAAGACGGAATCACGACTGGCGCAAAGAGCTGGTTCACGCAGCTTCACTTCGTTCGGTGGCATCGAAGGCGGAGCCTCGCTTTCTACGTCACTAGAGTACAAGTTTGCATGTCCAGACAGCGAGAATGCGCGGCTTTCCAGGGGAAAGGGTTTAATTTGGACATATCTGTGTTATTTCCCGAATCAATATCCCGCCTTCGTTTGTAGGAGTTTTGGACTCTGGGTTCTGCTGCTTCTGGTTCTTCTCGATCTGGTGTTAGGTTTCCATTTGGGTCCCAGATTTTCTCGTTTTCGCATGGTCTTTCGGAATCCATTTCGTCGGTGCAACTAGCAGGGTTTGTGTGAGGTTCGAGGCGACGAATCTCGGGGGTTGCTGTTCTTTGGGTGTCGGTGATTGCGAACGAGAGGTTTTCGGAGGAGGGGGTTGTGGAAGCTGTGAATTTGTGAGTCCTCGTTTCAGCTATACCTTAATTTTCTTTTTCCACTCTTGCCGTAAATTGCTTCGTCCGAACAAACTTACTAGGCGTTTTGTACTCGTAATGGAAATAGTCTTCTACTACAGATGCTCGGTGAGGAATTGACGATATAGTCTGCAGGTGCGTGTCCAGAGTACAATTCCTCTGAGTTACTGCGAAGACAACAGCCGCATTAGCAAAATTCAGGGTTTGTTTCGCAAGCGTGAGGATGTCGATGCTCAGACGACTACTTGAATTGTGATGATGCCAGTAACCGGAACCTCAATCGGAAGAACCACAACGGCGAGTGGGATTAATACGGTCCCACGCAATCGGGCGCTCAAGAACTGGCATTGCTGTGCTTGCATTCCACGGAGCTTCGAGTTTAGGTAACCATCCATCAGTTCGGGTAAGTAACTCGAGGAGTCCTGTTCTCAGAAATTTATGAACATTTCAGATTGTTTCGAGATTTTCGGCCGCACTGACTGAAGCCCTCACCACAACGTTCGAATCCAACTGACATTCAACTAGTGAGGTCTTGTACAAAACAAAACAAGTGACAACATGGACTTAGCTACCCTGCCGAGTTCTCTAGTCCACTGTCCACGAATGTTGAAACTCTGTGTTGCAACCAACTGAGAGATCAAGTAGTTGTGATCTTTGTGTTCCAACCAACTGAGAGATTTTCTTGAGCAGGGATTTCAAAGCGTGTTGTCCCGAGATGGCGACGCAACGGGCGCCTGCCGGCTACGAGGAAGAAGACGAGGAAGAGGAGCTCCTCCAGCGAGCGTTAGCGGAGCAAGCAGCTCGCGAAGCAGTCAGCACCTTCCGGCCATCGCCAGCGAGGTCCCCCATCCGGTCACCACAAAACCCAGCAACGAAAGCGCCCCCGCCCAACCGAGCTCCACCTCCAGCAAGCAACAGAACATCCACCACCACTGGTCCTGGTTCGCCACAACGAGTGCCGCCCAGGCCGCTCCCTCCCAAGCGAGCGCCTCCGCAGGCTGCACCCGTGGAGGAAGACGACGACGAGGAACTTGTCAGTCTCTCGTCGGAAGACGACGCTCCTCCTCCAAAAGCAAAGGCGCCGTCGCAAGCTGGACGACGGGCGTTGCCTCCTATTGCTGCTGCCAATGTCGCCACGAATGGACGAGATGAAGACTGGGACGAGGAGGAGGACGAGGAGGACGACGAGGAGGAGCCGTCGACGTGGAAACCGAGCTACAAAGCCGAGGTCGGCAGTGTCTCCTTTGTTACATTTGAAATTGTGTGTCTTTGTGTTTTGAGGTCTGTGTGCACTACTAGTGCAATTCATCACCCTGTTGAAAGAACCTGCTGGAAAGAAAATGGAAGTCTGGGATGTTGTTTCAATCTCTCAGGGGGGTGGAACAGAAATGTCAGCAACAATCCAACAGGATGCTGTGTCTATGTCTGAGTTGATGGAAACACAAACATCGAAAGCCCACGTTGGGATGTTGTGTCTATTTCTGAATTGGCGGTAACACGAACATCAGAAACATCAACGTTGGGATCTTGTGTCCACCTCTCTCAACTGGTCGACGCACAATAATCAAAAACCCAACATTGGGATGTTGTGTCCACCCCTGTTTTGGTTGAAACACAAATATGAAAAATCCAAGGTTGGGACGTTGTGTCTACTTCTCAGTGGGTTGAAGCACAAACATAATAAATCCAGCCTTGGGCTGTTGTGTCTACCTCTCAGTTGCTTGGAACACAAATATAAAAAAACAAAACATTGAGATGTCATGTCAACATCTGAGTTGCTTGAAACACAAACATCAAGAACATCAACGTTGGGATGTTGTGTCAAACTCCTCGACGGTGGAAACTTCTCAATGTCGAATGTTTTTTATTGTTGTCTCCACAAGAGTTGCCAACTGGGAGTTTTACCCTTAGTTTCGGAGTCTCGTGAATGAAAGTGAACAATAGTACTCATGTTACTCCGCTTTTGTGGTGTTTCCTGTTGTTCTGGTCTTGTTGCAGCTGGAAAGACGAGTGCGGGAGCTTCGAGAGACGCGAGGAGCATCGGCTCCGTCGCAAATGCGGAGAGCCAGATCGATTGTGGATCCCGTTCTCTCTCGCGGAGACGATTTCGTCGATCCACTTGGTCTTGGGTAAGTCCTGTTTGCAGCCCTAATTCTCAACTGCAACCCTAATTCTAGAGTTCATAGTCCACATTCCACAACTTTGTTCAAGGCCTTGCCATACACAACCAAGCCAATGTTCAACAAGGGAGAGGTTTTGAAAACACTTGACAGACCCCTTTGAATCTTACTACTTGGGATCCCACCTATGACTTAGGTTGAATGTATAACAATTGTGCACAGTCAATGATAGTGTGGCAAGTGTGCAACTTATTCTAGAAGGTCATTTTAGAGAAAGTCACACTTGGGAGGCTCAAGTGTAGTTATGCTTGATTTTCACAACCAAATTGGAGTCCCTTTCAAACGAGTAGCTCTTGGTGGACCATTTCAAACTGGTGGAGAACTTATGATCTAATTAATTGTGCATGGTTCACTCCAGCTTGTGGTGAGCACAAGTCACGACCTCTTGACACTACCTTGTTGCAAAGACATGAGGTCGTACATGTGCTTACCTCAAGCCGTAGCACACCACATGCAAGATTCACTTTGCCATAGCCAGCAACGAAAACAACAACAAATTTGAACCAATGCTCTACTAATTGTATTCGTTGCATGCAAAACGAACGAGAGCGTCCACTGCAATCCAATGCCCTGGAAAGCTAAACCAAAGAGAATTTGCCACATACTCTCCTAAAAACATCGGAGTTTAAGCAGCAGTCATCATATGATATCACCTCGTTCACAATCTTGCTCGTTCCCCCAGCTTGTTAAAAAAGAAGTTCCTATTTCCCTCTTTCCTGTCCGCCAGTCCGTCTCGCTTGCCTATGTTGTGAGCTTGCTCATGAGAGACTTGAAAGCGAGGATGTTGTGTGCCTGCAGGGTGTTGAACCCGCGGAGCTTGACCCTGGTTCCCAAAATCAGCAGGAGCGAGGACAACTCCCCGGCGGTGTCGACGGCGTCTTCGGACCGAGGCAGCAGTCAGCAGGCCATCAAGCGGGGCGGATTCCTTCGCAGCCGCAAGTCCATGAAAGCCCCCGCGGCTGGTGTCGACGCTGCGACTGCGGTGGTGGCCAAGGAAGAGGCCCCGGCTTCGCCCGCGCCCGAAGAAGCGCCCGTGCTCCGAGACCCAGCTCTTCGAGGTATGTAGGCGCCTCCCCCTCTTATCCCAAATGTGATTTTCTGAAGTTGCTCAAGTTGCTAAACAATCTGCTAAATGGGCTCAAAATTCTAATTTACTGTAACTCTGGTATCACTAGGAGAAACCAATTTTTTCCAGCACAAACTTCTGCTTTGAAATTTTGCGCTGGAAACAGGAAATTGCAAAAAAATGTCAGATTGGTTTTGTTGAGACCAACGCAGTTTTCTTCTAGTGTATTCACATGTTTTGTAGCTAGAAAATTCTCATGGTAGAAATTTCGCTAAATTTCGCTGCATTTGTGAACACTACTTGCTAATGGAAGTGCTATCACGGAGGAAGTTTCTGTAGATTTCAGCAAATTAGAACTTTGTCTCTAAGGTAGGGTGCACTAAAAGCGCTCCTGCTCTAAAAGCAACCACTAACACAGAGGTACATTTTGCTTTCTTCAATGTAACAATAGTGTACATTTGAGGAGGTGGTTGCTTTTAGTGACCGTTGCATTTTCAACTTCAAAAATTCTTAACTAATTCCATGAAGGTCCAAAAAATATGAAACAACTTGAGTTAGATAGCAACTCCATTTTTCTTTTTTTTTAAATTTATTGAAATTTTTTCAATGAGTTTAGCTTCCTCCCAAATGCAATCAGCTCTTAAAAGGTTGCTTTAAGAGCAAACTACCTTACTAAGGTTTGTGCATCTATAATCATTACTAATTACAATTGAGCATAGTTACTATTATTTGTATTGGATCTTATTGACCTCTGAAAGAGGATTCCAACAATATTTAGCATGCATTATTTGGACATTGTACAAAGAAGTTATGAATTTTCAAAGTTGATTGTCTTAAGGGGTATCCAAAACCAACAATATACTCTCATAGACTCTCGTGTTTTGATTGTGTACATCTTGTGGAATCAATATCTAAGAGAAAATGACACTTTTTTGGTCCAAATGTAGGTGTTGCATTTTGTGTAGTGTTGATTATGGGCGTAGATAGTACCTTAGTAGTACAATTAGTGCAACATTTTGGTCATGTTCATATTTTTCTTTAGTTTGTCAACATCTATCTAGATTTCAAAATCAAGAGTGGTGCCAAAATTTGGAGGAAAATGTATATGGATGAGAATGTGACCAACTGTTGGAGGATGAAAACATGATAGGATTTCTTGGTATTGTGCACTTAAAAACAATAGATTCCGGCTTTGCATTTCATAAGTGGTGTTCTTTGTGGAAAGGTCTATAGGTCCCTTTCTTTGGAATTTGAGAATGCTCGTTGTGTTGGCATGGGTTTCAGTTGTTGTTTGGAAAGAGCTAGCCCTACTCCAAGGACCTTGACTTGGCCATGTCATGTCCTCCATTCATGTAAATGGGAGAATAGGGAAAGTGGAAAGTGTACAATTGTCATTCACTCTCCTTAGTGATGCTCCATGAATTGTGTTTCCACGAGATTGTCGAAAATGCTAACTAGAGGACTTTGAAGAGTCCACTTTTCCATTCATTGAGATGGGAATGGTGGCAATTTCACCTATCAATTGATGAATTGGATATTTTTTAACCAATTTGTTGAAAGTAAACTTTAGTTGAAGGACTATGAAGAAGTCATGTCATGTCTCAAGTCTTGAGATGGGGAATGGACACCTTCAATTCTTGGGTTTAGGGTTCTAAATATGTTTTGGGGTGCTTTGTGTTGCTTGTTGCAGAGAAACTCATTTACTACTCTGACAAGTTCGACCCCCATTTCTTTCTAGCCCATGTGCACCAAAACACATCTGGTGCAGATTTGGAGAAGGCAGAGGCAACCTTGAATCAAGACCTCAAACAACGGAATAACGAGTTGAAGAAGCTTGTCAAGGAGAATTTCGACTGCTTCATTTCTTGCAAAAACACCATTGATGGTATGTAAGCCAAGGGGCTAGCCACCTCTTTTAAAAAATTGTGTACTTTGATATAAGACCATGAAGGGGGTCCATAATTGTTATGTCACTTGATTGTTTGTGTGAGTGGTTGGTATAGATAAATGTAGATGGGTGAAATAGTAAAGTGGTGTGAACTCTTGTACAAATTTTGAAGTCTAGAACTAATTTGCATATTCACTTAGCACTTGGTGTGAATGTCTCTTTAGTGTCTAATCTAAAAATAGAAAAGTATAGTACTATAGTTAATAATAGTAACTTCATAAGTACATCTACACTCATGCTCACTATTGTACGGAAATATTTTCTTTCCCTGGGGGTATTCGATGTCCCCTTCTTAGGTGTATGTTTACTAATGATTCATTGGAGATCTTGTAGATAAGGAAATGACCACTTTCAAGGCCTTTGGGGCAAGTAGGGTTTACTCTCTTGGTGTGTAAATTAAGAATAAGAGGTTCACTTTAGAAGTTCATAGGTCAATTTTAGTAACTTTCAACCCATAATTCTCTTGTGTCACTTTCATTGCTATATGGTATATATTGTCATGAGTGTAGTTAGAGTCATAACCCCATCTTCCCCACTCTTTGACAAAGCCATAGATTAGGTCTAACCACCACCGTCTTCAGATTATCTAGTTAGTACATAGAATTTTTTTTTGTTAAATAACGTAGAACATGATTTCTTCTAATATTATTTTTGCAACTTCCAACTATAGATGCATTTCATCTCCTTCTATTATATTATATATATTTTTTCATTTCGGCACTTTAGAGTTTTCAACTTGCTGTGATTGTCAAGGTTTATCTATTATTTGGGGAAGAAGATTAATCCAATGTGTGTGTGTTTTGGTGTACAGACATCCATACCAAGTTGCTGCAGATTGAGTCCAACACCGAAGGAGGCGGCACTTTGCACCTCAATAGCTCCATCCAACAAGTGGAGGATGTGGCCAACCGTGCCTTTTCTCCTCTTCTGGAACGTCAGGTATGCCACCCAAATTTTCTAAAACTTTTCTGAAAAAGTATCATTTTTTGAAAGTTGTAAGGTTTCTTAAAACAATATTGAAATTAAAACTTGCATGTTGACCCCTGATACTACTCTAATTTATCCAATTAGGTAGTGTGACACTAATTTACCTTAACCCTTGAATGATAGGCCAAGCCCAAAGGGCTTGGTTTTGAGAGAATCTTTGACAAAAAGTGTTTTTTGCATCTTGGGGGGAATGTATCAACCTATTGAACCTACTTCTAAAGTGGCTTGCCAAGCACCACATTTAGATTGCAAAGGCAAAGCACTATTCACTATTCACTTTTGCATGTTTTGATTGAACAAATTTTGTACAAACAACAAAGATCCATTCCCCACTTCAAGGAGATTTTTGATTCTCCCTTGGGCTGCCTTCTAGGCAAGGGAATGTTGATCAAGGGTTAACATTTTATTCTCACCTATCATTGTTACTGTGAAACAAATGTAATAAGCATTTCATTAACTCTACTCTACCTTGAATGCCATGAATTCTCATATTAATTGGTGATCTCACAAATTTACATAATCCTAGAATTAATGCAAGTTTTAGTACTTTAAAATACGTCAACGAGGTATGGGAGATTCCATATTTTATAACAATTCAATGATGCAATATTCAATCAATTATGAAATATCAACCTTTAATACTGACTACATGCTGCTTTGAGCATAACATTCTTTAGCAGTTGTGAGAACTCACCCTCAGTCAGGCCTTCTCCACTAGAGAGCATGCGTGGTGCTTATCTTAGTGAGTGGCCAACGGCTGTCTTCTTCTTCCTTGAGCTTTGGAAACCTCCCACCGTAGAATAAATAGGTCAAAATTGTGCACAAGAGAAGAAGACCCTCAGAGGTTTGTTTGTTTTCCGAGGGTGTGTTGAGGCAGCAGCTCGTCAAGAATGGTACGACTCTCGCATGAATGATAAAAAAAAGTATTGAAACAATGGGATGGTGTTGTGGTGACAGGCTCAAGTGGAACGAATTCGGTCGGTGCAAGGGATGCTCCAAAGATTTAGAACGCTGTTCAACTTACCAAGCATTATCAGGACGCACATCAGCAAGGGAGAGTGTGATCAAGCTATTCGAGAGTACAAGAAGGCCAAGTCCTTGCAGCTTTACTCGGATGTGTGTACACTCAAACCTCTTCAATCCGACCACCTGGGCCCCCCGTTTTGTTCGATAAGCGGCTTTTGGTTTTACGAATTCTTCCAACAATGCCTTTCTTCACATTGAAAATTTGTCCGAAGCATCAACGTAACTATTGTTTAGGACTTGGGATGTGTTTTGGGTGTTTTTTCTGCAGGTGGGTATCCTGAACAAAGTGCTGGAGGAGGTGGACAAGATCGTGAAAGAATTCAAGGAGACCTTATACAAGTCCATGGAAGATCCTCACATTGAGGTTACACAGGTAAGTGGCAACAGTTAGAGTGCAACATTGTAACAGAGGTTTTTGTCAGTGAAGTTAGATTGTTTCAGAATGATTTCTCTAAACTTGTCTCTAAATTTGAGTAGAAATCACTGTTTAGAGAATTCGTTCGATGAGAATACATCAAGGTTGTTGTAATGTGCATCCTTTTGAAATCGCCTTCATTGTTTATTCTGTGAAGAACAATGACCCCATCAATTGGGTTATTATTTTCACATACTTGACAATGTTACACTGAGTTCAAATTTGTATATTAAACTTATTTTATTTATTTTCAAATATCAGTTGGAGACGACGATACGACTGTTGCTGGAGCTTGAACCAGAAAGCGACCCAGTTTGGCATTACCTTACCGTCCAGGTTCACAGCTCAATCCAACCCCCCCCCCCCCCTTTTTTCAATCAATTTGTCCGTTGTCCTCTTTGGTAAAATTACTAAATTATGCTAACAAGTGTTTCTTCTGCTTCAAGTTATAAGGGATAGATTCATTTGGAACTTACATGGAACAATGTGGCATTATATGAGTTCTATGGTTACATATCTGTCAGCAAATAAACTATTGAGGGAAAAGTTATTGCAAAATCTCATACATGATGGAAATTCCAGTGTAAATCACACAATATGCTCTTTTTTCCCGTGTCTTTTTTCTTGGCAGAAGAATTAAGCATTATTAACCCCAAGGAGGTCTTTCTGGGTGTGCTTATGAATTTTATTTTCCTCGTGTGCTCTAAAACTGGAAGAGAGTCAATGCAAATCCGAACAACAAAGATGTAGTTAAAAAAGGAGCATCATGTTTGTACAGTGTTAGTAATCATCATGTTATTCAAATACCATGTATGTAAACACTAGTAGAAAACAGTCCAAATCAAAGCATGTCAATTCAGACGCTTCGATTTGAACAATATTTGCTGATTTGGACACTGTTTTCTACTAGTATTCAAAATTTACAAAAGGGTCCTTTCGGAATTAACACATGAAGCTTCAATACTTGTGATGGATCTCTTACAGGACCGGAGGATACGTGGACTTCTGGAAGGATGCAGTCTTGAGCATGATGCCCGTATGGATGCCTTTACTGTCCGGGCCCGAGACCGGGTTTTATCAGACGCTCGGTGGAAAAAGCTCCAAGTCCAATCAAATAAGGCTGTATGTTTCTTCCCGAGGATCTCCTTTTCCAACTTGAGTTCTTAGTTTTGAATATCATGAGAACCTTCTTTTTGAAGATAGGTATGCCTGAAACTAACTTAGAACCTCAAATCAACACTATGTATCACTGACATACATTTACGACCCTTAAATACACGGAAATTCAAAATCAACTCTATGCATCATTGGTATACATTTAACAGCCTTGGATTCATGTATCGAACTCGTAGATAGTGTTGGTTTGGGGCATGCTTACCTTAGTGTGAATTAGAGAGTGGGTTCATTTTGAGATCTGCTCTTGAGATTTTGAATCAATTTCGATCTGGAGGGTGCTCTGCTGTGAGCCCGACTGTGTGAAATGTTGTTGTAAAAGGTAATTTCAATCAGTCAAGTCAGCAACGTAAGATTCTGAATCTTTTTCATGGTAGATTTTAAACTTGGAGTAGCCCATAAGTGGAGTACATGTTTCTAACAAGGACATAATTATTTTCAATCTAATGAATTCTATAATGTACAACTATCGAAGAGGACAAGCCTACCTTAAGGCTTTGCTCATCCTATGAACAAAATTTTGAAAATTCATGACTACGATCTAAATATTCTTGTTTTCATACTAATACTAATAAGAGAAACCTCTAAAATAAAGCTAATAGCCACAGTAATAGATTCCTTAGATGAGTTTGTCATAAACTTTGATTTGCTGAAACATTCATGTACCTCCGCAAGTAGGCACCAAGAGTAGCACTCGCTACCTGCACCCACATGGCGTAGTTTGTAGAACTACTCCCAATAAATTCTTCATTTGTACCAAGAGTTCATTCTTCTTCATTGTTCACTGAATGTTGGGTTATGTGGCCTCGCCTGCAACAAAGGTGAGAAGTTTTTTGATAATTGCAGAGTGGCTGTGGCAGTCTAATGTAGATTTTTCATTACTGCTCGGAGAAAGTGAGTCCAAGGAGAGCAGAGGAGTGACATTTGGTGACTCCACAAGTAGCGAGTCGGATGCTCTGTTGGGGCGTTTTATTCGGAGGCTCACCATGGTGGTGGTGCTCCACGTGCCTCTCTTCTGGCGGCTCGCCCTCTCCGTCTTCACTGGAAAATTGGCTCAGGTACGTCGCCTTCAAATTTCATTGTATTTGTGAAAATGTCAAATGGGATGTGAAGCATCATAAAGTGATTTTTTTGTGAATTCGAGAAAGGTTGTTTGCAATTTGTGATAAATGTGGAGTCTATTATAATTTATGGAATAGCATGTGAATATAGAAACTGTCTATTAATACAAACAACAAGAATTTTTGCACGTGAATGACCAAATCCATCGTCCACACAGTCAAGTTTGGTTGGCATTCAAAAAAGATGGTGTGATGTTTTCACAAATACAGTGTTTCTTTTATTGGTCAACCACCTATTGGTCAACCGCATTCCTTGCCTCAACGAATTGTGTTAAATTATGGTTCTTGTTCCACTTTTGTTACCTGGCCAAGGGGAGGGACAAAGCAATGATTCAAAAAAGTTAAAAGTTTTGGTACCAAATGAAAAGGAGACAACATGTTAAAAGTGCAATCCAAACTCTTTCATCTTATCACTTGGGGGCCCAATTTTTCACTGTGTCATAGAGTTTGAATATGCGACAAGTGTGCAACAATCAATGCTAGTGTAGCAAGAGTGCAAGATCTTCTAAAATGTCAATTTAGAGAAAATAATAATAAGGAGGTTTGAGCATGAATGTCTTTTATTTCATACAATTGTGAGCTACATATAGGAAAAAATGGCATTCTGCGAGTGTTGAATAAAGTATTTGAAATATTCATTTAATGAAGATTGTACTGAGGATTATGTGAAAAGAGACTTATGAAAATTTCACGTTTTTTTTCTATGTCGGATAGAGACATTTGCAAGAAGTCACTAGTCTCAAATTTGTTTCAAATTCATCGTCAGCATTTGTGTAGTGACCTGAGTTGGCAATTTGGTGAGCTGATTGTACAGGGATCAAGTCCTCTGGGCCGGAGCTTGTCACAAAGAGCTAACTCACTTCCTCGTGAAGGCTCCGAGAAAGGAGCAAGTACTTCCCACACATTAGAGGAGGTGGAGACTATGGTGCAGTGCATTATTTCTCTTTATGAGTCGAAAGTAAGCCTGGCTCTGGCTCTCATTGTATGAATTCTCCATTCCTTGGGAACGCGCAACACATTTTTCACCTTTTTTTGGCAATAAAAACAAGTCTACAACTAGTGCCAACAAGCGGCAGGATTTCCAAAGTTGATTCCTTTCTTTGGAACTTGCTGTAGGTAGTATCGTCACACGCGTGTCATACACGAATTTATCCTATTATTGCGTGTGACATTAATTTACCAAAGTAGCACACATTATTCCTTCATCTAATCAAGTCAAGTTTTGCTTAATTGCAATAAGTGGTGTTACGGGTGCTCATACTTTTGAGTGTTATCCTTTTACTTGTACCATTTTCAACCATATATCTTAAAAATAGACGAAAATGAGGCCTTGCTACCCTTTGAAAATCAATCAAGGTCACCAATTTTTTTAGACAATAGGAAGGTTGATCCTTACTTTGAACTGACATAGGGTCAACACTTTTTGCTTTGATGCAATTGAAGGATAACTCTGCTGTGAAAAATATAATTTAAACGGGACATGGTGGTAATTGATTCAATATATTGTGTTTCCACAGGTTCATGCTGCGTTTTTACAACTTGCTGAGGCGAATGTACTACGTCCTTTCATGCGGGATGCACTTGCTGAAGTGTCGAAAGCTTGTGTTTCACTGCAGGCTATGGATGCTGCTCCAAGTAGTGCAGGTAAGAATTTTGAAACAGATAGAATGTCGTACTTTACTAGCAGCTTGGGCGTGTATGATGTATGATGTTATGATTATTAGATGGCACCTCTCAAAAGTTACATGTGGCACTAGAATAAACAAATGCTAAGCAAGCAAAGCAACTTTAAGTTAATAGCATGATTTGAACTATATTTGGGCTTCGGCGAATTTCAGCCAGTATTCATGGTTATTCTATTAGGACTCTTGAACTCTTGCTACCTAGTGTGCCACGTATGAAAAAAATAGTAGTGTGGCAGATTTAGTGATCTCTTTTATGATGTTGTCTACCTTGTGTGCTTGGATGTCAATTTCTTACATTAGTAATTTAAACCAATATTGCTTCCATTTCTAAGTATCATGTGACATGCTGCCAATGGCTTGGTTTTGCTATTAAATCTTACCTAGCACCTCCAATACTAATGATTTCATCACTTGGATATCCAAAACTGACCGACAGCTACATGCAATGCTCCTATCCCTAGATGTTAAACTTTGAAGCAATGGGTGGTTGCAAGAAACACTTAATGATTTTGTGCCAAAATATTGTTTCAAGCTGCAGCATCGAGACAATTTTTTTGTTTTTCGTTCTAAAATGCATATGCACATCTTGTCACTTGTTTTTTATATTTTTGGTTTATGAGTTTTTTGGTTTTTGGTGGCAGTGCAAATGCTGTTGGCTTTGAGGACCGAAGTGACGAGGGTGTTTGTCCTTCGCATCTGCTCCCTCATGCACACGGCGACTTCGGAGCTCGTGATGGATGAAGATTGGGAGCCTGTTGCTGCAGTGCAACGTCTCTCCTCGCCTTACACCATTTCCAGCTTGCCACTGCGGTTCCAAGAGCTCATGGCGTCCACCTTGGATCACCTCACTGAGTAAGCTTCACCCTCACAAGAAACTCAACCTTGAATGGTCTCCAAGGCTCATTCTAGTCACGTATTTTCGCTTGTTTCTATGAGTTTCTTGTTTTGATACTATCGTATCTGACTGCACTAGTGTTGTATTGAAGTACAACGTCACACAATAAATTGAAAGGAAGATTTGTATTTCAGTACGTAAGAAGGATTTTATGGGACTTTATATGGTGTTTGTGCATTCTGTCCTCATGGGACCTTCAAGGGTAAATCTCTCCAGAAATTTTTGCAATTTTATCAAACAGTTAGTTACTCCTGTGAGTGTCTTTTCATAACAAGGTTTTCAGTAAAATCAGTGTGTTTCAAGAATTCTTAGACTCCGTCATAAAGAGAATCTTCTCTGTTCTTCATAAGAGGTCATCTTATGATCACAATGATCATACAGAGATCTCCCCTTGGTCCATGGAGAGGTCTCCATATGATCATTGTGACTTTAGGAAGACTTTCCCATGAATCCTGAGAAAATTTGTCTTTATTTTGATGCCCAGAACAACATTTTAATGAAAAAACTTGTTATGGAAGGAGGCTTTGAAGTAGGTACAACCTGATTAAGATATTTTTTCCTTTATTTTCCTTTTGTTTGCGTACTTCTCTCTTTGGTTTCTGTATACCCAGTTTTCATGCAGTCTTACTGTAGCTTTTCATGGGACATGTGATTCAGGATGTTGGAGAGACTAAACAAAGATGCATCTCAGCTCCATGAGGATATGATACTACAACTGCATCAAATGCAGGACACAGTTCGCTACACGTTCTTTGAATGTTTCTTAGCTCTAGCTGGTAAGTCTTGAAAAGGAATATAAAAACTGAACTTGCCCTCATTCTTTTCCTCAAATGATCAGAGCCCTGAAGATCATAACATTCTTCAACTTGGTGTCATTTTCTTTTCATGAAAAGATAATTTAAGCAATGTTTGCCACTGTTCCTCTCTTTATCCGTCATTGTGATTCCTTTTCACTGCAACTCTTTTTCAAGCCCATGGTGGTCTCCCTTTTATGTCTTCCTAGTATTGTCAACTTGTCAATGTCTATTTCTCCTCTTCTAAAATTGATCTTCTTCTTTGAATTTTCACCAACTAAGAGTAACATAATATCATTGGAGTTATATGAGGGGAACACCTAACAATGCTAAATAATGTTACAAACAGAGAATGGATTCTTCCTTCCACTTTTTCAATAGCCGGGTTTTTCAACTCACTAAACTCAAATTCAGTGCTTCAAAATGACAATTCATATTCCTTAAACCCGTATCAAATTCTGTTATCCATCTACTGCAGTTTTCCACTCACACGAATAAAAGCAAGTGGATGTGACCATGTGAAGAACGTAACTAGTTGTTTTCTATACTTGATCCATTTATGTTTCTTCTGCAATTATGATGGATTTTACGTTCTAAGCGTGTCAGATGCATGTTTTCTGTATATGTTACTGCAAATCACGCAGGTAATTTGGAGAAACTGGCCAATGAACTGGCTTATGCAACCATTGAAGAAGGGACGGAGACTGAGCAAGAGGGACAAGAGTGGGAGGACGGATTTGTAGGTCTGGTAGCAGGAGTGGAAATCACAAGCACCCACCAGCGCTTACTCATGGTGCTCAGTAATGTGGGTTTCTGTCACTCCACTTCCCTTCCAGAGCAAACACGGAAATACGAACACGTGTGGACCTACGAAGGGTCCGTACTTCCAAACCTTGGACTCTGATCTCACAATTGTTTGTCATCTATGTGTTAATAAAAAATTTAACGTCCACTTTAGATCAAAGCAACAAGACAGTCTGAGATAACAAGAAATCTTACACTTCGATCAGTGCAAAAACCTTTCTTATGTAGTTAATTTACCTCGTTTTTGTTCAATGTTGGCTGTCCTCTAGTCCAAGTATCAAGAAGAATGAAGAGCATGAAGAATTGCTCCGTACATGCTCCTTTGTGACGTGCTTAAACATCATGTTTGAGATAACAAAGTTTTAAACTACCTCTTTGAGCTGGATTAGACTCTTAAGTATGTCAGGAACAGTCACATGTGCAATGGATTATTCTTTGTACTTCTTATCTCACTTGTAGATGATTTTGGTTCAAATTTTGTTTCATTTTGTTATCTCAAGCTTGCTGGTTTGTCTTGTTGGTTTGAGATCAGATGTGATGTGGTCTTTCTTACTTTGTGGTGCGTTTGTTATTTTATTGTTGTGCAGTTCTGATACAACTAGTAAAGGTGGAAACATGGCCACTTATGAGGAAGTGTCAAACACTCTGTCTAGGCTTGAAAAGGAGGTCCTCAATCACTACAATGTTGCCAAGGTAAGTGCACTCTTCCGGGGCTATAATAATTCCTGTCAAAAAATTTGAGGCTTTTTCAAGAACTTGGAAGGTACTATTCCAGTAATTACTCAGACATCTATGAGGGTGGTAGAAAATAATTTTTGGGTAGTTCGAAATTAACTTGAGCACAATTTTCTTAGACATTTTGAAAATACTTTATGAATTTTCAAACTTGAAAACCGTAATCTACCTACATCTATTTGCTACAATTGATAGGTACATTTAATACCTCAATATGTATAAAATCTACAAGATTCGATACAAAATAAGAATAATTCCCTAATAGTTTTAGAGTCTGAAATGTTTGAGAAATCCTCATGTCAAGGTGTCACAAGTTTGAGTTTTCAAGTGTCCAATTGTAGAAATATAATATTTGTCATATAATAGAGTGACACAATAGAGTTTGAGCATTCCTTTGCCTATGTCTTGCTTTAGTTTGACCTTAGTTTTTAATGATGTGTTTACGGTTTTACAAATTCAGGCTAGAGAAATTCAAAGGGCAACAGAAGCTTATTTGTTGTATGATGATAGTCAATGGTCTTCCACTCCTCCAGTGAAAGTAAGTTTTTCCTAAACCTAGAGTTGTTTGTTGAAGTTTGTATCTAGAGTTTGGCATCACTACAAAAAAAAACAAGGGTATATGTGACTAGTCCACTATGACTGTAGTAGTCATTTTTTGTCCAGAATGACTGCAAAAAACTATTGTAGCTCCGAGAAGGTGATCTCAAAATGTTCATTTTTTACAATATCTTGCATTTTCAACAATACAAATATCTTTTGGTACATTTTATTAATCTCCTTGAAGCTCCCTAAGTTATTTGTTTATCCACTTTCCTAAAGAGACACTTTTGACCGATTAGGCACTTTGAGGTTAAGTAGGTCTATGTGTATTACTCCAAAATCTATCAAGTTTTATATATTTTTTGTTGTGAGGGAACACTTGTTGAAAGTGGAAAGTATGTGGACTCCATTGATTCCAGGAGTTTCGGTATGCATTGATGGAGCTAATGCATCCCTTAGTCACCACTCATGCAGAGGTTAGTGGACCTCTACTTTGCCCAACATGCACAATTTGTTACAACTTCTATAATTCAATGATGATATCATCCACCTTCTATAAGAGGTATCAGTTGGGAGGAGATAAAAAGTAATACTTATAAAGTATGAGCACAAGTTAACTTACCTAATTGACTAATTCACTTGCAAGGAAGTTTAACATTCGTTAAAGTTTATAAAGTTAACATTCTTAAAAACCAAGTGATTAATATTAGTACAAGCTTACAAGGAGATCATGAACATGTAATTTTCACTTATTGCACATATGAAGGTCAAAATCATGAAGAGGGAAGGTAACCTTTCACGGAGAACATTGTCCTTTACCATGGAGTGTGTGCCATGTAGGTGTTTGCAGGGGCAAAAACATATTTGGAGA
Organism: Rhytidiadelphus loreus; assembly: GCA_947034895.1. Lineage (NCBI taxonomy): Eukaryota > Viridiplantae > Streptophyta > Bryopsida > Hypnales > Hylocomiaceae > Rhytidiadelphus > Rhytidiadelphus loreus. The sequence continues at coordinate 35,165,316 of OX344761.1, forward strand.
AGGCTATCAACTCTTTGGTGGAAGCAGTGATGGATTCGCTGGTGGCTGTTTTCAACGATAACAAAAAGTCGGCGTTTCACAAATTTGACATTAATGGATACATTCAACTCATGCTTGAGGTTTGTTGTCCGTATAGTTTACTTTTCTCTCCTTATTATTACGTGATCAGCTGGTCATATGAAACATATCTAGTGCCAAAATTTCCGCAATGTATGTACCATCCCACATCTCACACCATTAGACTGAGTTTCTAATGCTTGAGATGCTATGTCGTTGCCCGGGTTGCTTGCTATGCCTGACTGTAATTAATGAATTAATTCTTTTGTGCAGTTGGAATACTTGCAAACTGTTTTAGAAGGCTACTTGACCAGGCAAACGTATGACCTGGCTGCGACCTACCGCGGTTTACTCTTGGACAAGGTCCTTGAGACTGTGGCTGAAATGTCAGACCAACAGAACCATGGCCGAGGTTCAGTCCGAGGGGGAAGTCCACGAGGGGCAAGTCCAGATGGATACGACTACGGAGGACTGACACCTGATGATTTACAAGTAAGTTGCACCAAAAATTCTTCCAAACAACTTACCAACGAAATGCTTATGAAAATGAAGCCCCGTTTCCACCTCAGAAATGATCATTGACTGACTTCCATGCTCTGGGGTTCTGTAGGGCCTTGCACAAGACCACATTCAAAGCTACTTACCCATGGAGCTGAAGCGGACACGCTTGAACGTGTTGTGTTTCATGGAGGCTCTGGGGGAGCGCCCTGCAGGACAGCTTGGTGGGCGCCGTGGATCCCAGATGTTTCAAAGACAACGGACGACTTCTACACATGGAAACAGTGCCTCGGGTCACCGAAGCAGATCCTCCAGCTTGACTGACTCCGAGTCCGGGAAGCCGGGTGGGGGCTTACCGCCTCCAAGTCCTTACTCCAGTGTGGACTCTCCTCGGGTTCCAGATCGCTACTTGCGCGCACGTCATGACCCCAGGCGACCCTCATTCAAGGCTAATTCTCACATTTATGTAGATAATGATGAGTTGAGATAGTCATAGGCCTTGATTTTCAACAAGTGGGGGAGGAACAAGGAGGGTGAAAAATTAGGGGCATAGGAAGTTACTCTCTAATATTTAATGTTCATAGAGCTGTGTAAACTAGAGCTGCAGAAGCTTAAGTGGCTTTGTGAACCTTAAATCCATGGGCAGCACGGGTATATGGTTTGGATTGTTTGTATGCCACAATGGTGCAAAGTGATCCTTGGAATTCTTGCAATATTCTAGGGTCATAAAGGTAGTAAGAAGAGTGTGCATTTGTATGTTGAAACAATCTCTATCATGAAGCTGACTTTTTAATTGTTCATCTTTGCTCAGCATCTTTGCTCGAGTTAAGTCGTTATGAGGGTTGCAATTGGGCTGGTGGGTGGATTGGCAAACTGAAGACAGAGCTATACAAAAGAATTTATCTCGAGAACGTGGAAACCTTCCTCCACTTGCCATTCCAAGCACAAATGTTGAGATCTCATTATGCGCACTGCACTAGTTTTGGTGAATATAGATAATATAATGAAATTGACCATCAATGCGAGTAGTGAAGGGTAGAATGGGTAGGTTTAGTATTTGATTGCTAAAGAAAGCTTAACCTTCAAAAAAATAGGGAGCATCATGTATCTAAATTGCTAACTACATTAGGGTTGTTAAACATAATCTATGTGTGCAAACATAAGGATGAGGAAGACTGCAATAAAAACAATTTTTTTTTCCAACAAATGAATATCTTTTTTCAATATAAACGTGGATTTTTCAGTTGGACCCATTCTAGTCTTAGTAGACAGAGACACAAAATAGAGGTAGAAATAGAGAATATTTTCCAATGAATACACTGAGAGCCCATTACCAACCAGGGATGGGCCCCCGACTAGTAGGATACCACTACTTCCAGCCAAGCAAAATGTCTTTGTGAACCATGTTTGGGAGTCTAGTTCTAATGACATGCACAATACGCAAGGTTGCGAGAAACAATTGCTGAATGCCATGTATTACAACATTTATTATTTTGAAAATTGTATGAAGTGCTCTCCCCTCTGAACAGAATAGGTTGAGTAGGAAGACTCTAGATGTTGTGTACTAGTTCGGAACACTTTTTGCCTTCTGAAATTCACAGAAATTTCAGTTTTGCTAATAAAAATCTGAAAATTTTGCAATCCTAATATTTTCTACATGGGAAAAATTTCTATCGCACTCAACTGCTCACCATCTGTTACATAGATGGTTAAGTGATTAGGTATGGGTGGTCTGACCCATAATGCATGCAACTACTGTCCACAATAGGTCTCCCGGATGGGCGGCCGTCCGGAATAGGTACTCCTACCATCAAAGGTTATAAATGCACTCACCACCAAGAAATGTATCATTCGGCCAAGCTATTTCAATCAACAACCAAGGAAACTATAAATGCTGATCCATCCCAACCCTGACATGCCACTCACATCGTCTGCAAGAAATCCCACGCAAAATAAACCTCCATCGCTAAAAAGCTAGCTGTACATCCAACGATGAATCCACTCAACAACCCAACCCTGACAGGCCATTCACATCGCCTCCAAGAAACCCGAAAGCCTTAACCTCCATCCCTGAAACTCTGCCTGTCGATTCTACTACAAATCCATTCAACCACCACTGCCTCACCACACCAAGCAACACCCCCAAAAGCCCACACATGCAGCTTTCCACCTCGTTTCCAAGACACAGTTATAGACCAGAAATTCCCCAGAAGACATATATTTCTGGCGCAATGCACCCTTACGATATCAGCCAGCTACTCACAATACATCCAACAGCAACGGCTGGAAATACGTCTATATACACTCCGCAATACCCACGGATCGCGTCTAATGCCAGGCAGACGAAACGATCAGGGCACGATTCTGCCAACCCAGGAACAGTGCTCCGCCTTCCTCCTGCAGTCTGTACTTGTCGCTATACGACTCCAGTAACGTCTTGATTGTGTTGTTCACGGTCTGACTCAGAGGATACGGACGAAAACCAGCCATCGTCATGCGGGCCCGCCACTTGCCAGTCATCTCGTGCCTCTCCACTCTCTCCGCGCCCTCGCACGCGATCACGTTCACGATGTCACGAGCTAAACATTGCTGCTCCACGTTCACGCGCTCCTTGCTCTCACGCGCCAACGTGATGTCCAGAGACTCGAACACGGCCTTGTAGTAATTCAATGTCTCCAGAAACCGTGGAAGGAACGGCGACGTGTTCGTGTTCGCCTCCTGCTCCACCAGGGTCACAACCTTCGGGCCCAGGCTCTTCATCATGTGCAGCATCCGGTCACGCGGATTGCTCGTGCACACGCTCTCGTCTGGCATGTGGTGCAGATTCAGTGCAAAGTTCACCGCCAGCGCCTCGCCGGCCTGACGCTCCAGCATCCACGCCTCCACTTCAGACGCCTTCTTCGCCACCGCGTGGAAAACGAATGGCACTCCCACCGCTTCGGCCAGCTTACCCAGACGCTGACCCACCATTTCCACGCCCGCGCTCGGACTCGGTCCTGGCATCGGGTTGTCCACGCCCGTGATCCGCAGGTGGGGGGGACCTCCGGGTCGGGCGGCCAGCGCCTGGATCAGGGTGGTCCACTGCGTGCCTTGGGCGACCTCGAAGTCGATGATGTGCACACGCTCTTCGTTCTGAAACGCTTCCGCGATGGCTCCGTTCGCGGCCATGTAACCGAACTTGAAGTAGGGACACACTTCGTACAGGATCTGCATCGCAGAGAGCAGGTCCCGAGTCACGGGTTCCTTGCACCTCAACGCCTTGTACAGGCTGCTCCCGGACGCGGCCACGCGAGCCACCAGACCTTCCACCATGTATGCCGCCAAACGCTGCATCGGGTCGCCGTATATGGACACCACCTGATTCAGTTGAGCTATCAGCACGTTCGCCAACGGCATGTCATTGTTCGATAGAGCCTCCGCACACGCCACCAGCAGCTGTTCCGGTCGGCTACGTGTTTCGACCACCAACTTCTCCGGGGCTGGCTCCTCCACCTGCATCAACAAAGAAAACCCTATCACTCCAACCATGGCCACTGCCCAAACCACCACCTCATCTAACTCAAACACCTTCTGGCCGGTGGGCACCGATAGCCAGCTCTGCGCTACCATCGTGCAAACCTCGGCACAATGCAGCAGGAACCGGAGACCCAGCGCCTCTACCAACCGGACTACCAATAAACACAAGACATCTAGTAAACCACACATCTACCAGCAGCTGCATGTCACACACATCCCGAGTGCCGACGCCTTACCCTGCCTGTCATGGTTCCGACATACCCTGCCGAGCTCCCTCGGCGGTACTGCTCCCTAGGCTTCGATTGGGTCGGCGGCGCTGACGTGACGGGGGAGCGCTCCACGGCCGGATTGCCGTTCTCCGCAGCCAACAGCTCCTCCAGCGTATCGGCCCAGCTCGCCTCGGACAAAGGATCGTGCCCCTCGCCCGGGGATCCCGACAGCTCACCGCCCTCCTCGTCGTCGTCGTCGTCCAACAGCGCGCTCTCCAGATACTGCAGCACATTCGCCATCTCCGGGTTCTTCCTCGCGTAATTGCTCTGAGCTTGCGCATACAGCTCCTCCGGAACATGCCGGACCCCCTGCTGCTGCTGCTGCAGCAGCTGATTCGAGATTTGGTGGCCCTGACCGTTCACGCCAGGACGGGGCATGGGCCTCAAAACGGACGACGGGCTGTTCTGATATCCCACTGATGCCTTCGCTTGATCGCTGCGACGGTACTGTCGTCCGTAGTAATCGGCCTCTTCCTGATTCGATGGACCCTCTAGAGAAGCGTCGCTGTGCGACGAGGCTTCGCTTTGGTACGACGTCGAGCTCCAACCTCCCGACATCCTTGGGCCATTCTCTGAAACCGCCTGGGACGAGTCCTGCGGAGACAGCGGAGATATGGGCGAACTCTGGTTCTTGATCTTCATGCCATACGCGCCATTCTGCCGCTCGCCGCCCGCGTAGGAATTCTGTGTGCCGTAATAACTTGGCGTCTGCTGGCTGTTTGCGGTGTCCGTCAGGTACTCCCTGTCTTTACCCGGGGGGTATCCAGGCGTCAGCCCAATGGTCCCCAGATCTGCCCGATACTGCAAACTCATGCTCGCAGCACCGGAACCCTCCAAGAGGTCGCAGCGACGCTGGAAATCTCAATGTCGACCCAGCTCCTCCTCTCGCACACGAGGTCGGCTCCTTATCAAGAAAATGGCTTCGCCCGGGTCTTAAAACCGTGCAGTATGATCCACGTGCAATCTCTCATGTGACTTCCTGAAAAAGGCGAACTCGAGAATGTTATCACACCACGGGAGCGGATTCCAGATTCAAAGAAGGTCGACGCCGATCGAACGCTCAACCACGGAACAAACTGAACAGCACACGTGCGACCCGTCGCTCGCGCCCAAGCGGGCAAGGCTGATGATGCCACCATCAGGATCGTGTAACCGAGCTAGGGCTCACCAAAGAAGACAGCTCTTGCACAAACAAGCAATCGTCTACACAAGCAAAAAGCCTCACCACCACAACCAAGGCTGCTCTCCGATTTCCAAGCGTTGAGGCGTTGTTCCAGCTATAGAGGCGTGCAAAAGCAACCCGACAACGGATATTGCTCGCTTGGTCTAGTGCGATGAATTGCTGCAAGTAGACGACGTTAATACCCTTGCCACGGACTGGATCAAGCCACAAGGAACCTCGGAAAACCGATACCACGGCTCATCCGACAAAATCCAGAATCGCTCAACATTGCGCACTGAATGTCCACTGTGCACTGAATAATCATACAGTGGCCTTACACAGGAAAATTTATATCCAGGCATTCCAGTGTTGCCACAGAAACCCCGCACGCGGAAACTGGTACACAAGCGCTCTTCCGTGACCTCACAGTGCCAGTTATTACGTACTCTTAAAACTCGGACGAACGATCAAAAATATGAATTTCGAAACCGTAAGAGCGAGAAGGCGGGCTTTCCAACCTCCAATAGATCATTAACCACAAGAGGACGACCGCAACACATGCGTGCAAGCCATCACATTTTTCTTCAATTTTCGAGAATGGTCATCAAAACCTAGCACCACAGAGTGGACCGGTACATATTTTGCAGAATAATCTCAGTTTTCGTCATGCAGCAGCCTCACAAGAAGAAACTTATACTCGGTGTTACCAGAATCATCGCGCTCAAGGTTAACGGTACTGCACGCACTGAAAGGCGCTCTCGTTCTGCCTTGGCGTGACCTCAGAGTGCCAGTTATAGGGTACGTTAAAAATTCGGACGACCAATCTACAAGGCTAATTTCGAAACCGTAAAAGAAAGACCTTTCAATCGCCAGATTTCCAAACTCCAACTGATTCACCAAAATCAAAAAACCACAGCAGCATATCCCGCAGGACACGGCGACACGCTCAAACACGGCATCAATCTTTCTTTCAATCCTCAAAGCAGGGTTATGAGAACCTAGCAATACAGAGCAGAGCGACTTACAACTTTACAAGCGCCGCTGAACAACCAGAAATGCTCTCACAGAGTTATGCCGTCAAAGTTCACCACTCGAGGCCACCGATGTCCACAGCCCTCCGGCCACCGGAAAACGCCACGTTCAAACCCCGATTGAGATCAAATGCCTCCGAGTCTCCGAAACACGGTCTCTCCAGTTTGAAAAACTTCCGTTTCTTCCTGTAAACGCTCCCTCAAGAACAACAGGTCTCCACCTCCAACACAGAGCGATGAGGTCTCCAATCCGCTACGAAACTATAACCAAAGAACAGCCAATTTAGCCCGTTGATAGTCAATTTTTGACTGCAAAAAATCTCACGACGCGTCCGGGAATCGATTGAAAGATAGAAAGCGAGGCTACCGACTGCTCGAGCTCACACGGCCAACCTAGTGTTTGAAGTTTAGGGATCTTCCGTGACCTCGCAGGGTCAGTTATCAAGTACTCTTAAAATTCGGATGAACGATCAAAAACACTAATTCCGAAATGAGAAGTTAAAGAATGCGGGCTTTCCAATCTCCAACCGATCAAAAACCACAACAGCATAACCGTAACACATAACTTCAAGCCATCACATTTTCTTCAATTTTCAAGAACAGGCATCAAAACCTAGCATCACAGAGTTAACCGACTTACAACTTTACAAGCGCCGCGGAAGCCTGCGAGGTGCCGACCAGCAGGAATGCCGCTTCCTGTCACTCCTCCACAACCTTAAGCCGACAAAGACCGCTTCTCAGAGCCACCGACGACGTCCGTCCACAACCTTCCGACAACCAAGGAAACCGCCTCGTCCAAGAAACAAACGCTGATCAAATGCCTAAACTCCAAAACACGCCCTCTCCAGTTCGCGCAAAAATTAGGAAGAGCACTCCGCCTTGACCTTCACCACAGAGAGATTAAAGCCTTAACGCAGCAAACACAGAAACTGGGAGCAAACACAGCAAACACCACCAAACTAACTCCAAGCGGAACTCTCGGGCGTGTTTGACTATTCCCCGGCAATGCTAATTTTGGCGCACGAATCTACGCGTAAGCACGAGCTCGGGAATCGGAAGCGCAAACTGCTGCAGCATAGGCATAGGAAGAATGAGGGATCGACGACACCGACGAATAGCTTTGAATGAACACTTATGGCGCAGCAAGGCAGGGGACGGAGCGCTCACCTTCGCGACAAGCTTCGTTGGGAGGTTCCTTGTAGCTGGAGGCTCAGGTGTAGGGGATTGTAGACGCCGTAGATACGTAGATACCCGCCTTCGTGAGCACTTGAATGACTGGATTGTTTGGACTAGTGAAAAAAAGGGTAACTTAGTAGACAGGGCTACAAAGAGCAGGACTTCAAAGAGGTTGTCTTCTGTGTGTGAGTACATGGCAGGTGTCTGTACGGTTGTGATTGATCCTGGAATTCTAAGGCCTACTCATTATCTTTAAGGTAGGAGTTTCTAAAAGCGCACATGCTCTAAAATCACCCACCTCTTCAAATGGGCCAGGGAGAACTGACCCCCTTGCTCAGCCCTACAGGCAAACCCTGGAATTATTTATTTTCTACACATGAATTTTCTTGCAAATTTTGAATTCATTTTTGCCCCAAATTAGCTAGGTGAAGTCAAGAGTGTACCCTAGAATGGCCCAAAATAGGGGGCATTTTTTTCACTTGCACCCCTGGTAAGGCCGAGCCAGGATCAATCCACCCTGATCTTCAAATGGACACTTACTTGCCAAAACTTATCCTCACTCATGGTATATTGTCCTATAGTCACTACTCAAGTCACTACAATAGTACCAAATTACCCCTTGTTTAATTATGTTGCTCAAAATTTTTATTTTGACAATTTTTTGTTACAATTTGTTAAAATGTGTTACAACTCATTGAGTTTAACAAATTTTAACTAGCTTTAATAGAATTTTGCCAAAAATAAATATAAAAATTGAACGTGATTCTTTTGACATTTTTTAATTAACACCCTATTAGTTGACCTATAACATGTGGCATTTATGTCTTGTAACAAGTTTTACTAATAAATTCTTACTAATTTTTACAAATAAAAAATATCAATATGAAATCCTAGGAAATGTAAATAGTGGGTGTACTTATAATATGGCTGCATTTTAATAATTTACCAAATCTTGGAAATATGAATGATCAATTCCATGATTTCATATTAGATGGAGAAACTGAACATGCAATTTGCACAATTTATATATTTTATATTAGATGAAGAAATACATATGAAGTTTTTAAGTAATTAACTATAATATTCTTGATTAATGTGGCAAATTTTAAGGGGTAGAGGTATTCATCTTAGATACTTTGAATGTTAGAAATTGTTAAATTAAAGTCCAAGAATGTCATTAACTAAACAATTATAACGTAGATGCGTGGCTACACAATGCCTAGTTTTGAATAAAAAGGAATGTTACGTATTGCATTATGGTAATCCAATGAGTTTACTCCCTTCAATTATTGTTTTCTAACCTTTGAGATTAGAGATCCCCATCTAAATGAATGATGATTTGATGAACAAATTTGTTCAAATCTATCTTTGTAGTCCATTTGAAGGTTGTATTCAATGTTTGTTTTGGGATTTTCAAACAAATGATTATGTAGCCTTTCTTTCAAGAAGGATCTACGTTTCATGGCTCCTTTATAGTGGATTTTTGAATTGAAGGAAGTCAATTTTGAATATCCAAATTTTATATGTACTCGCTCTACATGATGAATGAAATGAGGTTTGGAAAACATTGTGGCAATAGTGTACAGGGCCATCATTACAGTTTGGCATTTTTTAACACATTTACCCTCTTTTTTTCCTATAGACTTGAAAATGCCCATTTTTATTTGAAGAAATTGGGCATTTAATTGCCTAAAAAAACATCGGTTGTATTGATTGGAAGTTATGCCCAATCTATAACCTTACAATCAATGTTGAATGCCCCCCTTGTTGCCCTCATCAAGATGGACGGGGGCCATCTCTCCTGTTCCCATAACTTTGTTTGTGATGCAATTCCCAATGGCACTTTCTTTCCACCATTTTGGCATTTTTTGCCAAAAAAAAAACAATGAAGTGTTTTTTTCAGATGCATATTCACATTCTTACAATAAATATAAAATAAAGGCTTTTGCCACATGAAATTCTATGTTGCAATTTTTTTCAATAGTAGGACAAACATAGCAATGTTAGACTTCAAAAACAATGGTTAAGATATTCCCATTCATAATTTACTATATAGATTTAGCCAATGGTGTGTGTACAAATATCAATTAGGGTGTAGAGTTCGAAGATACATTAAGTTACACTTTTGTGCATTTGACAAACTCCTTTTTCTTTATGTGCACAAAGGAGGAAAGAAGCATTGGAAGCAATTGGAGTACAGAAGAAGTATATTTCATTTCTTTCTTTTGTATTTCTTTTATACTTACATGAATATTATGCTTTACTTTGCAATCTTGTGATCTCCATACATGAGCATTCTTATTTTTTTGGTAATTAACAAAGAGTACTTATCACCTATTACATTTATGATGCTTAACATATTGGCTACACATGACATTATAATTTTGTTGTTGATGGATAGTGTCTTCAAAAATAAGACTCAGACAAATATTTCTTTTCCAATTTCCGTGTGTATGATGAGTATTGGTTAAAAAGTTATTATTTCCTCACATAAGATAGACAAACCCATTACCACCCTAATTTGCAGTTTGAATATCTTGGAGCCAACTTTGAGAGGGCCACACATTTTTCAGAGGTGTGCACTTGTTTCACAAATCAAACCCAAATGGAATTATAATTTTACGATTAAAATTGTAATTTTTGTGAATTTTTCCATAGAGTGGTGTCATAAACATCCCATAAACAATCCATAGCCACCTTTCCATGTATCTAATAACACTTAAGTATTTTCCAATAAAAAATTGACACATTATCCCTCATTGGCATGAATGCATTGATTTTGTTAGAAAAAATGAATGAATTTGGATGAGTTTTGTGGCGGAATTAGGCCATTGGCAAAAATGGGTTGGTCTGCCTTATCTAAGGTCAAGGAACTTATTTGTAGGTTAAACATGATAGGTGACTAGTATTGACTTTAAGATTTAGAAGTAGAAAAATAGGCTTTTTAAATGGAAAAAAATGATAATGATGGGTATTGATTATGAGGTTCGAAGATGAAAATAAAGACTTTTTAAATGGAAAATATGATAAGTGATGGATATCGATTCTGAAATACAAAGATAATGACAAACTTTTTAGAAAGAAGTGGTCATTGGGAACAACGACTGGGAGTGAAACTAAGGAATGCTACCCCCGGGAATGGCCCCCATCCCTCCCCCATGGGGGCAACGATGGGGTCATTAAACCCCACCCATGCCATGACCTCACGGAGTTGGAGTTGGGTCGTAGTGCACTTGCAGACCGTGACTGTGTTACCACCACCTGTGCGTTCCTTATAAGCTTTGAAAGGACGGACCTATGACCGTGTATTGAACTTCATAATTGTTTCAAATAAATAAATCACAATCTCTCATAGTGTTTGTTTTTTGGACAAGTGGTTATGTGGCCTTTCTTTCAAGAAGGTTTTGAGTTTTGTGGCTCTTTCATTCGTAGGGGGGTGAATTGAAGGAGGCCAATTTGGGGTATGTAATTTTGAATATATAATCTTTGTATGCAATTTTTGTATGTGCTGGCTTTACACAATAGTGTGCATGGTTATCATTATAGTCTAGCATTTTTTAACACATTTACCTTCTTTTTTCTATATGCTTGAAGTCGTCCATTTTTATTTGAGGAAATTGGGCATTTAATTGCCTAACCAAAACATAGATTCTTCATTTCTTGTGCTCCCAATTTTGCAACTTTTTATCAGAATGAAAAAAATGATATTCATTTTTTGAGATGAAATTGCATGTCATTCTTAAACTCTAAATGTCCAAGGAATACACCAAAAAACTATATAGTATAACTTCTTTAAACTTTTTTATATTTGCATTATAAAACAAGATATTAACCCCTACAGGACAAGATTCATTGCCAAATTGTCAAATATCATGTTTGAGCTAAATAAAGCCTATTAGATTGTGTTCAAATATCAATCCTATATTTTTATTACTTGAAACTATGAATTGTATATTGTTGTGAGAAATTTCAATTTGTTTCATGAAAATTTGTAATTTCTATCATTTTTGTTGCAAAATTTGGAAATAAATAAGTAAAAATATTAAAAATTATTCAAATTACTTGTAATTTTCTAAAGAGGTACAAGTAGCAATGGAGATTAGTGCGAAAAATTTTCAATTGGTTATTTTATTTTTTACACCTAAAACATCTACAACAAAGATCTTAAAGTCAAATTCAACTATCAAAGCAAATTTATTCTTTTATTTAATTGAAGTATAAAATTTTGATTTATTTTCTAGTGGAAAAATGTATTTTTTAACTACATTCTTTTTTTCAATTTTTGTGAAAATTCCAAATTATTCAAGATAGAAGGGTCAAATTGTTGTGATTTTTTTAAGGTTAAAGGTGGAAATAAAATTATATCAATGATATTATATATTAGAATAATCTTGAATTTTTACCATAAATGAAATTTGGAATGAGAAACATAATTTTGTAATTTAAAATTTAATATCCATTTTAAAAGAAGAAAATATGAATGAAAAATACGCAATATTGTGTTATTTGGATTCTAACACATAGAGTTTGCAACTGCAATAGTTCTTCTAATTTTCAAAAAAATTCAAATTTCAAGATGAAGTAGAAAGAGATTTTATCAGAAATCATATTTTTAGTTTAAATCAAATACCAAAAATTGTTATATTGAAAGTTATAATCAAGGTTGACTAAGACACATTCACTTTTTGGATGTGTGGACCTATAGGAATTAAGCATCAAGACTAGAAAAATTATCAATGCGGTCAAGAATTATCTATGTTGTCAAAATTTGGAAAATATTTATAGATCTCTATCAAAGCAATTTTGAAACAATTTTCTTTGGAGATTCATCAAAAATATAATATTCATTTATAGGATTTAGGTTTTTATAATTGGCTAAAATTGGGATTTCAATTGATATGTGAAAATGACAAAAGGTTTAGGATAAAAACACCAATGCTTTCCCCAACAACAAAATTTTTTGTACTATGTAGGGTTGAGCTATTTTGTTTACAAAAACTTTAATTGCCCATAGTGATCTTAATTTTGAACAAAAAATTCTAAAGTAACCTTAACTTATATGCATAACCATAAAGGCTTAAGGTGACTACTTTGGATTTTAGAAAACTTAGGTAGGCTCTTTGACTTGATAATTTGGATTTTTAGCATTAAATCATTGGGATGGATGATAATCATATAATCAATATGTGAAGATTTTTTTGCATGGCATTCCAATAATACTACAAAATTTATAAGTTTTTAAAAATTTCAATGTCAAATCAAGTAGCTAAAATATATTTTAAGAAATAATGATGAATTTTAGTTGATTGATTAGATTGATACATGTGTAAAAACATTAGAACCATTTCATTTGTTTCAGAGGCAATGAAGGTTGAAAATAAATATCAAGTCGTTTTTTGAACTCAAAATTGAAATTTTTTCCATAAAATCAATATATAAGATATGTGATGTTTATTTTACCATTGGAGTTTATAGTTATAAATTTCTTATCAAAGTTATTATTGATTTTGTTTTTTCTTTCACCAAGCTCCACCTTCCACTTCATATTTCTTAAAAGATGAATATGAAAGTTTTTTTAATTGAATTTTATTCCGTATATTCTCAATCAATTTTCCAACTTACTAGCTTAAGCACACAAGTTATAGAACACATGTTTTTTTTTCTAATAATGTTAGAAGACAAAACTTCACCCTTAGGAAGGGTTAGAAGAAACTATTTATTGAAATGTTGGTACATTGAACTTGCAAATGGTGGGGTCATTTTTACTCTAAAATTTTGGGAAGTTGTACATAAACAAGTTAAATAAAGGATCCCATGGTCAAATTTGTTAAAGAATGAATATAGATGAAGATTTTAGCCTTGCTTTGGGTAAGAGTATTTTGAAGTTGTTTTGTGCCTCAAAACATTGTTGTTACCTAGGGATTAAAAAATAAAATAAATCCACCCCAAAAAAAATTCAACCCAAAAAAGTTATTCAAAATTAGACTAAGATGATAAAATGGTTGATTGATGATTTACAAGTTAACCCCTAAAGTTCTTTGGGTCAAAAATTAGAAAATACTCCCAGAATTGTATGAAATAACACCTTCTAAAAATATTTATGTGAATAAAAACTTACCCATCTTTTAGAATTTGCAAATTTTTGTAGGATCTTATTTTTGACTAGTATAGGAATCTTGTCTATGAAAATTGGGGTCTATAAGTAATGCATATATGAGATATGATTGAGCAAAGAGTTATACAATTTTATTTTCAATTTTGTTGACAATGTGGCTTCATCAAACTTTTAAGCCCCATAACTCAAATTCTAATTTGCAAAAAGATTTAAAGAGTGCTTAAGAATTGACTAGAGATTCATGCTAGAGAAAAGTATGCAAATTTTGAAAACAAAACAATACTTTGCTCCACTTGCCCAAATTGATTGTCAAAAAAAACAACATAACTTTTTAACCAACAATTGAATCTTTGTAAAAATTAGATTTTCTAAAAGATCTTTTGATTTTTTAATCTAAAAAAAATGAGAGAAAAAACAAGGAATATCTAAATACTTCTCTTTGGACAGCCAAAACACCTCAAAACCATTTTGGATTTAAAAAAGCTTGAGGGGTTAAGGCATAAAATTTTAGATTATTTTGAAAGAAATTGAAATTATTTGAATTTTTGAAAAAACAACAAAGAAAATTCCTATCAAATACAAAATGTACTGTAAAAAATTGAAAAATTCTCTACAAGTGTATATTACATGTTCCTTTTTAGACCTAGAAAACTTTCCAAAAGACTTCATGCTATTGATAGATTCCTTCCTAGATCTAAAAAGCTCTTCAAGAAGTTTCTTCTCGCAAAAAAGTTGCTCAAGAGACTTTTACTATCTAGGAAGCACATTAAGAGGCTTCCAATTATTTATATTATAATGTTTTTAGGTGTAAAGATGCTTCTTTTATATTGTTAGAAACTCAATTTGAAGCACTTTGCAAAGGTATGTTTGATGTTGTATTTAAAAAAAATTACTCTCACAATTTGCATTCAAAGTTTCTAAACTAATATTGTGTCAAGCTCTCACATTATTTCTAATGACTCCTATTTGTTTCCCTCATCTTAAAATTTACCCTTGCCTAATTTTTGCCCTCCTTCAAAGTCAAAAAATAATTCTCATACCCAACTTACCCTCTAAACTATATTTTGTGAAAATGGCTTTAACTTCTAAACAATAATCTTGTATAACGTGTTTAAAAGTTTTTTTCAAATACAATTTTTTTTAAAACAACCTTTCTAAAATTTTGGATTTTATTTTTTAGAAATATTTATTGTAACCCAAGCCACTAAGTATAGTAGTGTACATTTAAAACAACACACCGTATAAAATTTAAATTACTATCAATATTGAATACAATCCAAAATATAGATGTACCATTATAAAGTTGTGCATAAAAAAATAGATAAAATTTTTTTTTTTTTTAGTATCAACAAGAACTATTTGACTTGTTACAAAAATAAAGATTGACTAAGGATATTATTTTCAATTTTCCTAAATAGTTTAACTTGTAATTGTGTGAAAACTCAAGAAACTTTTTATGTCCATAAATATGCAAATTATGGATTACACATCCCAATGTATGTACATATATCCAACCGTGACAATATCATCCTATTGTGAAATTTCACTAGATAATTCTTGAGGATTACATCCTTTTATAGTAGGAGAATATTTTGCAATATATTCTAATATTTTTGGTTATAAAATCACCACAATTAAAATTTGTGTGCTAGAGGTAATCATTGATGATGGCATTGGTGGGGATTGGAAGTTGTGGCAAACTACCCACTCAAAAGAGTTAGGCAATCCACTTCAGTTAATCCTAGAAGGACAAACCTGTAGCCATTGATTTCAAGCTTCATTGTCCATCACTTTGTTTATTGCTATTTTGCAACTAAACATGAATAAAAAAATTATATTTCTTTTTTAGAGATGAAATCAAATGTCTACTATAAGTTATAAAATTTTCAAATTTTGGAAGAAAAATTTGAAATTGTTGTACATTTTTTAATAAAAAAATGAAGAAAATTCATATCAAATACAAAATACACTCAAAAAATCTGAAATTTATACCACAAATGTATATCATAGTGTATAACATCATGGTATGAACCAAAATTGCTATGCCACTCTAAATTTAGAAAATCAATAATCTAAGGTTACAAATCCAAAGTTCATATTGCTATAAAATATAAAATATTTATGAATTTTTCAAAACTTCCAATTAGAGTAGAAATTGCACTTGATAAGTTTCATTTCATTAATTGGACTCAAATTCAAAAAACATCATTTTTATGGCTAAAATTCACATCAAGAGTAAATAGCAAGAAATGGCCAAAATACACTAGGGTGATTCATGGATTAACCCCTATGCATCACTATAGACATTTTTAGAATGCTAGGGATTGACTTTTTAATAAAGAAGAGAAGGGTTGATTTCAATTGAACTTGTGTACCGGCTTTGCTTTCTACAATAGTTTTGGATTGTAAATCACACTAATCTGTGCATTGCATCAACTCAATCTTTCCAAAAGGCAAGACCACCCATTCCTAATCAAAGTTCTATACCCAACCTCTAGGGTGTACTTATTTCCAACCAAGGTTAGAACAAATTTTCGACTAAGCTTGGAATGTTTTTTTTCTCATGTTCGAGGTTAGGACTAGTAAGATCATGACACATTTCCTAAAGTAGAGAGCACGAAAGTAGGAAGTAGTGAGTGGGAAAGTAGTTCTTAAATGACAAGAATTGGAAGACTCTAGATATTAGACATAGTTCCAAATCAACTTTGGGCTTCCTGAATTCATAGTAATTTTAGTTCAAGTGATAAAATTACCAAATTTTTGGCAATCCTCATCATTTTTATCTTTGCACCTCCAAAAATATTTGCTTCACCTTGCACTAAGGTAAACTACCCCATTATGGAATAGATGAGATTGAGCAAGCCCATCGTGGGCAAAATTATAATGGTGGTATACAATCAAGTTTTGAAATGTACACTACCATTAAAATTTTGCCCGTAATGGACTTGCTCCCTTTTATTCCACAATGGTAATGCACTTAGTAATCACTTAGTCATCTAAGACATGCATTGAAGCCAAAACTGGAAAAAAACACCCATAATTGAGGTATTTCCTAGGTGTCCACAGTGGGTCATTTGACCACAATGGGTCATCTCACCACAATGGATTGATTGACCTTAGTATTGACCTTAGTAACTTTCAATTTTTCAGTGTACCGTACCTTATCATGTTCAACAAAAATTAACTGTTTTTTTTAAGGATATCGTAATTTCATGAAATTATAATGATAATGGCCGAAAACCCTTGAAAACTGATAACAACAATTGCCGAAATAAATGGAAATACGTCAATTTTAGGGATCCTACAAAATTCAACAAGAATTAAATGACCAAATTATCAAGTGTAAAATCCAATGACTACCATCAAGAGTTCTTTAGGTGGAAACATGAAGAAATTTCTTTATTGAACTTTCACAAGGATTAAGGATGGAGAGGTCTTTTTTATAATGAAATCCATTGTCCGTCATGAACACTCAAAGGATATGGGGTAATTTGAAGATGAAAGCTTGACCACTCATAATCAAAAAGTAAAACTTAACTATGAGTGGTTGAGCCCCTACTAATCCTAACCATTTACATATCCCACATGGATTGTTTTACCTCCTACCATCCAATTTGTATAAAGATCTTGTCTTTCTGAACTTCACACACATATTTGCAAGTTGCTCTTGAGGTGGTATTGTTAGTAACAACTCAACATCCTTGCACTATAAGTGGAGTGGAATAGAAAAATCATTACTTGCAAAAAGTAGTGGAGGAAAACAATCATATTTACAACATTTCTTTGAAAAATAGCACAACTGTCAAATGTGGCAGAATCAAACTATATGTAAGATGAAATTTCTAGTAAATATTTTTTTACTGCCAAAGTGGAAATCTGAAATTTTATTAATTATTCGGCAATTTTTGCCGAACTTGATAAGGTACTACGGTATATTCATTGTAGAAACTGACTTTTTAGACCCTCTATGTTAGAAAATACTATGACTGCTATAGGTGAACAACATGAACATGATTGATTCAGATTTTGTTCATTCTAAGGTAGTCTATAGACTTTTTTTGGTCAATTGAAGATGCATTAAACACTTCAAAAATTCATACCAAATTCATACTTTGTCAAAAAAATATAATTTCAATTGTCCTCACTTTTTCTCACACTTGTACTACTGTGTAAAAAAACTGAAAAATTTCAACAATCACATGTGGTTAAATTCCTAATTCTAACCACAATGGACTGTTTTACCTTATTCATCCTCCAAATTATGTCCACAATTGTTTATTTGATCATTATGGGTGGACTACAAATTATTGCATTTTTTCTAGAACGTGCCCAAAAGCTCCTCACGTACACTGTTATCCCTGGGACACACAGGGGTTAAGCATCTTCTTCTTTAGAAAAGTCAATAATGTCATAACAAGGGAATTTGCAATACCATTCACTGAAAATGTACTCTCAACCAACCTCCAAAAAATCTAATGATAAAAAACCCTTTTTTTTCCATCCTACAGTCTCAAGTGAAGTCATCCATTGGACATATGGACACTTTAGTTTAGTGTCTGCAGCATCCTTCTACGGTTAACCACTGTTCAGGATTTTAGGGCACATGGTCCAATTTTGACTCAGAGGTGAGTTGATGAAAGGACAAATATCAACAGAGCCATGAAGTACAAATTATCCAAGTTATCAAATTCCAGCAACTCTGCATGACCGTCAAGTAAGCTTCAGTCATCACCATCTTCATAGCTTTGACTGCACAGAATTCCATCATCATTCAGAAGCCCATCGGGCAAATTTGGACGGCTGGAGGTCCATAAAAGCATCCATTGAACCCCAAAGTGACATTCAATTTCTGGGGTTCAAAAACATCATTGCTTTGAAGCTTTATGGATCTAATTGTCTTCAAGTTATACAAATCTCAACCGTACAATCTTGTAGTGTATATGTTGTGGATGACATGTACAAAATTTGAAATCATTTGGCCACATAGATTGCAAGATCATAATGTTTTAGTGTTGAAAACGGATGTTGAAATTTTCCCCAAAACACATTTGGAGGTGAAGTTTGATTTCTAAACCTACTCAAATGAAAAAACTTTACACTACAAAAAGATTCAAAACTAGTATACAAACACATTGGTGAGAAAAAAAAGTCATTCAATTAAATCATTGTATCTACAAAACAGCTTTGAAATGTCAAAAATCAGCAATAAAAATTGCAAAAAACACATCTAAAGCTGAACCTCCTTCTACTAGAATGCTTCTAAGTCACTCATTAATTCTTGAATTAACATGAAATTTTAGCCACAAAAACTAGACTAGTATGCGCAACTTTTCCAAAAAGAATTATTGAAAATGGACTTTGTATGAAGAAGAAACAAGCCGCCAAAGTTCACTACACTCCAAAAATGGCAGGATTTTTAATTTCGAATTGCTCCCAAACATTCAAAACAATTTGGATTGACATGAAAACTTTACCACAATAAGTATACTTCAAGGGGAACAGAATCCAACAAATTTTATTGAAAATGAGAAATGGATAAAGGAGATACAAGGCCCCGAAGTTGCAGCCCTAAAATGCAGTTTGGTGAACTCAAATTGAAGTTGTGAACTTTGATTGGCTTCCAAAAAATCAATACATCTTGGATTGATCTCAAAATTTTACCATACAAACTAGAAGGGAAAACACAACTTTTCCAACAAGTCTTATTGAATTTGGACCTTGAATGCAAAATTTACAGCACTTTGAACTGGACTTGAAACTCTATGAGGACACTTTCTATCCTCTTTGTCACTTTGGAGTTAAGAGCTGGAAATTAGTTTTGGGAGATTAGACTTCTTGAAATAGTTTTCAGTAAATTTTCCTTGAAAGATAAATGAAATTAGCATCTAACCCAAGTTGTTTCATATTTTTTGGAGCTTTGTGGAATTAGTTATGAAATTTTGAAGTTGAAATTCAATGACCAGTAAAAGTGTCTACCTCTTGAAATGTACACTATTGTTTGTACACTATTGGTGCAATGGGAAGGCAAAGTGTACAAATAGTGCACATTTCAAACGGTGGATGCTTTTAGAACGTGAGTACTTTATGGACCTCTACTACTTTATAATGGTCTATTCTAGTGATAGTAATTTTTTGAAGTCACACAATTAGTGAGGGTAGTCTATTTAATCCCTAAAGTACCAAACAATGTTTTTTGGCAATATAGAAATTTTGGGCAACTCACCAAGGATGGAATTTCCATTTTTTTCTTTGAAATTTTCACACATCACGTGGTCAAGGAGTAGCTTGAAGTAACAACAATTTTTTGTAACTTTTCTAAGAAACAAAAATGTGAAATTGGTTTTCTAGACTTATTAGGGGGGGACTCCGTATAGGGATTTGTACATCACGTGTGGTTGTTGTTTTTATATTATTTTGGAGGATATATAGATGACCATGAACAATTACATGGTCCTTATTAATATCTAATTTTCTCATTCTTGCCCCCTCACGATTACTTGGAATTCTAAAGTAGAGTCAATTTCCAACACCGTTACTTTCTTACAAGGAATTTAAGGAAAAGTGAAAAAAAAACCCGACAAAGATCAAAGACAAAGACACAACATGTGAATTTAAAACACAACATTCAATGCACACAATTTCAAGCACTTATTATACATTGTTGCCTTCACCTTGCTGTATGTTTGCACATGGAATCCAAAATTCATAAACCTAGGTTTAATGAAAGAGAAAAATCCACAATACTAGAGTACACCAAAGAGAATTAAACACAAAATAGTGCAAAGGCAAAAAGAAAACACTCCACCTTACTGTACATTATGACTTCTTTTTTTGACTTTCTAGTGCCAAATTGCACCAGACAAAATAATCTAGCTAAAAATTAATAAAAAAATGCCCTCCAAAAATAGATGAATCACTGAAAATTTTCAAATAAAAAAATATATTGGATGAAATCGCTAGATTGTGAATGAAAACCAAATTATAGACATGTGATATGTACTAGTCTCATATTTTCTATTGAATATGTGGATGAATGTTGAAATTTGGAGCACCACTATAACATTTTATATCGCCACTTTGTCACTTTTTAGAAAATATGTACATATAAAATATACAGGGAAATTTAGAAATTATAGACTCAAAGACAAAAAACAAATATAAAACAATGCAACAAAGAGACTTACAGACCTTGCTACAGACGGAATAGACTAGAGACAAAACCCAAAAATTGAATAGAGCATAGTCCTAAACCAAATGCTAAACAAAGGAAAGACAAAATGGAAAAAACATGAAGTAGAAACTAGTAGCATTCAATTCCATAAACAATTGTAATGAACAACATCATCAACAATTTCAATCACCAAAATGCCACGATATTTTCATATATCTAGCCACAAAGAAGAACATACAAGGAAATTAGTGAAGCCAAAAAACAATGAAAAAGAAAAGCAAATCAACCAACATGTAAGGAAGACAAAAATGCCATTGGCCAAAAAATAAATAAACAACTAAAATTAAACCAACTTGCCGAAAAGGTAGACATGTACAAAGCCACCCCTTAAATGGAAAAATAAAATCGAACCACAAATGCTTAAACATGTACGATGTCTCAATGACAAAAGCACATAATTCTATAGATAAGAAGCTTGAAATGTGATCATCTAACACACTATAAAAAAAAAATTGTTTTTCTGGTGTCCGACCTAAAATACACAATGTTTGGACCAAAACATCAAGATGTCAATGGGATACCGATAGATGACACAAAAATGTAGATTTTCATGGACATTGCGGATAACGTATACAAATTATAATATCAATAAGGTGATGTTGTCATTGATGTTGACGTTTTCTTTGACATGATTGAAGACATATTGATGTTTCATGGATCATTTGAAAGAACATAGATTGCCATGTCAAATGCCACATTTAATTACATTAGAAAAATTCTCAGCCTTCCAGAGGGCGGCTCCATAGTGACCAGACCAGTCTATTAATCGCATAAGAATTAGTAGGGGCATATAGCCGCAGTGCATTGTTAGAGTGGGTGAACATACAAGGTGATTAATTGGTAAATTAAGGAAATTAAATTAAATAAAATAAATTGAAGCGAATTTTCAAGCTAGTTGCCAAAAATTAGGAAACTCTTACATTTTCCAACTAACTCTAAAATTCAATTAGTTTAGGATGTATGATGAT
Organism: Rhytidiadelphus loreus; assembly: GCA_947034895.1. Classification (NCBI taxonomy): domain Eukaryota; kingdom Viridiplantae; phylum Streptophyta; class Bryopsida; order Hypnales; family Hylocomiaceae; genus Rhytidiadelphus; species Rhytidiadelphus loreus. Next base: position 35,187,339 of record OX344761.1, read on the forward strand.
GAGAAGAGAATCTCTTTATGTACACATGAGTGGTAGGAGGTAGAACAACCCATGTGGGATATGTAGTTTAGAATTTGTAGTTTTTCAACCGCTCATAGTTAAGTTTAAAATAGAAATTGTGTTAAAACTAGAATTTCAGACCTCATTTAGACATAGTAGAATAATTTTTATCAAAAACCTTTGAACTAAATAAAGATGGATAATCAAGTTAGTTTTCATGTCCAAAAATCCGATTGAAGTTTAGAGCCACCAATAAAAAGTTATGGGCAAAATCTGGAGAAGGTTTTTGAAAATGTCAAAGAAAATCTCCCTTTCAACCCCTTCTAGAATTTTGTCCATAACTTTTTATTGGAGGCTCTAAACATCAAATGGATTTTTGGATATGAAAACTAGTTTGATTTTTCAACTTTATTTATTTCAAATGTTTAAAAAGAAAATTGTTTTACTATGACTAAATGGGGTTTAAAATTCTAGTTTTAACACGATTCCTATTTTTAACTTAACTATGAGTGGTTGAGAAACTACAAATTCTAAACTACACATCCCACGTGGATTGTTCTACCTGCTACCACCCCATGTGTACATAAAGATATTCTCTGTTCATCATTAAACACCCTAAATTAATTGGCTTTAGAAGCTAGTTAGAAAATGTTAGAGTTTTTTAATTTTTTTGGCAACTAGCTTGAAAATTCACTTCATTTTGCTTAATTTACAATACATGAACCTTGATTATTTAATTACTTATACTTGAATTTTGAACCATTGACAGTTGTTGAACATTGCGACTTCTGGTGATTGACTAAAGGACCAAGGCCTTCTTTCTGTTAGAAAACACTAAAAACTGCCATACCTACAGCAAGGAGTAAAAGAAATTGAAAAATTAATTTTTTTTCCATATCTAACCATAAGATCTTACACCTAAGTAGTATGAGAGTGTATGAAAAAAAATTCAGAATTTTTGAACCGCTCAGATTGCAAGATATTTGTGTTTAAAGTAGAAAAAACAAGTTTTTCAGCACATTGCGGGACTAGATTTTTTGACTTTGAACATTTTTAACTTAAAATTTTTACACTACAAAGTTTTGAGATTTAAATCTTTATAGTGGAGTATTGAGTTGAGAGTCTTGGTAAAAAAAAAATTCAAAAAAAAATTAATTATCATTCTTAAAAAAACTGTTAAGTAAAAGTAGGTATGAGATAGAAGGAAAATCTAAAATATTCATGTATTTTAGATGGAATTAAAATGCACTAATCCCAATGGTGAGATTGTTCTAGCAAGTAAATCAGACCATGCAAAATAAAATTTGAAAAATTTGAAAAATTGCATTCAGAAATGAATCTTACAAGTTATTTTTTTCAAGAAAATGCTCTAATTGCCCGAAAAACAAGAATGTCCGTAACTTTCTCATAACATATCCAATTCAAACCTTTGTCCATTTTTTTTGGCTGCCCAAGCTGCCCGATGTCCCCTTGTTTGAGCTTATTTGGTCATAACTATTGTTTTCGGGCACCAATTTTGAAAAAAATTATATTCTCACAAAGCTAATCAACTTATCTACCTCAAAAAAAAATTCAAAAAATTAGGAAAAAATTTCAGCCTGTAGGTACCTGCCCGAAAACGCATTTGTCCCCCAAGGGACAATGGTCCCTTAGGGGTTAAGCAAAGTTAAATGTAATCTTGAGGTCCTTTCAGCTACTCTGAAGTGGCACTTCGGAGGGCTGAGAATTTCTCTAATGAATTTTGGACTTTTGAAAGTTCAGAATTAATAATGGTCATTGAGAGAAAAAAAATGGTCATTAGGAGATAATCTAAAACATTGAGAGATCAATGCAAAACATTAGGAGATCTATAGAAACATCAAAAGATCTCCCAATGTTATTATTCAAAGATCTTTAAATGTTTAGTCCATAATTCATAGAAAAGTCTAGAAGTAGTTAAATATGGCATTCAATGAGCATATCCAATTTCACCTTTGGGTAAATTAGTGACATTTATTGTGGTCTAGGATTAAATACTTACCTGAGGTTAAAAAAATTGGGGAAGGGTTGTATTGGCCTAAACTTTATCAAAAATAATAACGTTGCATGTGACGTAGAAATTCAATGATATGGCATTTAGAGAGACTAATGTGGCATGCTACATCAACCTAGTAGGTCGCCTTCGGGCAAATGTACACTATGATGTACCAAAGTTGGCAAGAATATATCATAAAAGTCCATTTCATTTTTTTGCATATGAACTCTATGTTTTTTTTATTTTTTTCTGTAATTTCTTTATAGTGTGTGAAAGCAAAGGATGAAGAAATCTTATTGAAATTTCCTTTGTATATTTTTTAAGAAAAACTTCAAGGATGACATCAAATTTTGATTTACTTCAATAAATTGTAGAATTGATTATAATGAAAATTCACTCTAATGAAATTAGACCATCCTTGGAAATACTTATTACAATTATTTTGTTAAGATAGATTAGTGTAAAGTTGATTTTAAGTATGTCTAATATATCCTCCAAAACCAATACTATTTCTAATAAGAAATGACACATAAATTAGTCCATATCTACAAATTTAAGGATATGATTATATATATTTCAAATCAAAACATTTGATTACATATATACCTATTTAAATATAATTCCTTTTTTTGCAAAATATTTGAATTCCTAATAGATTAATGAGTCCTTACCTTTAATGTTGTGGACTTTGATAGTATGTTAAGAATACATTTCTAAGTCCTTTACAAAAAAAGTATAAACAATTTTGCAAAGATTTATTTTTTATGTCATAGATCATCAAGTATAGAACATAAATATGAGTCCTTTTCTATGTTCTACAACTCGTACATATTTAAAATTACAGGAATTTCAAAAAACACCACTAGAATAAGGACTTTATAAGTCTATATTGGTACAGCGTAGTGTGCATTTGCTCCTTCACACATCTTGATTAATGTCAATGAAGACATCCACATTGATGTTAGGACATTTTCTTAGGCATCTTTGGACAAAAGGATGTCTTCAAGTACATAGAAATAGACTAGTATTGACAAAGTTATAGATAGTACAGTCTGCACATGTAGAATATGAAATGATGTTGTGCAAGAACGTAAGCGTTTGCGCACCCAAAATTGATGAACATCAAACCAAATTTCACACACAATATGGAATATTAGTACTTTTGTCCCCTAGTGAATGTCTGGAATATTGTGCGATTACTTTGAGAAACATTAATGAGGACAACATAGTCCAAACTATTGACATCTAAGTTGACATTTCCAAAAAATGTCTCAAAAAACATCTAAAATGTCTATGTTGATGTTCTAAAAAGCATCTTAGGAAACATTTGGATGTTTAAGTTGATCTCCCAAAAAATAGTATTTAAATTCTCAGATGGCAAAAAATTATGTTGACTAGGCATGCCACATCATTCTCGATGGATGCCACATCACTTTTCCCACTACCATGTTAGATGCCATGTCATGAATATGACGAATAAAAAAAATTCTTTATGGCTTACTGTGCCCACGTGGTGCTTATGTAGTGCTAAGGTAGTTGCATTCACCCATGAGCTATAAGGATCGCCTACAAGAGTGAGGACCTTCGTCAATTTAATCTTTGAGTTACAAAAACCTCGGAAGGCTTCCAATTGCGGCACAAAATTGACTAGAGCTCTTCTAACTTGATGAAGAATTTTGCATCCTCCTACTCATCCTCACATGTTTAGAGCTTGATGTGCTTCTCTTAATTTCAGTTCTACCATGATGATTAATCCCAAGCACAAAAATGCTTGAAGATGAATTTGCCCTAAACTTGAAGGATCTATCATTCTAGAGTCCAAACCCTAACCTCACTTTCAAAAAAACTGTAAACAAACATAGAAAGTCCTAAACCTTTAACTGCTATGAAAGAAACTTTGCCTAAGTCAACAATCCAAAAACAATAAATTGGAAATCAAACCCAAAATACTCACCCTAAAGCCCTAAACGTGTAACCGTACATGTCATAGAATAACCTAGACTACAAACCTAGGTAAGAGACCTAAATTGACAGCTTGTAGGAGAAAAACTAGACCAAAATGTGCACATTCACAAGAGAAACTAAATTAGAAACCCTAAACATTCAAAGTTATAGGATGTATAGACAATACAGGTAGACCGTTCGTTTGAAAGTAGTAGTGAATCCTAAATAATAGTGAGAAACATGATTCAAAGCATTGGCATGTGAAATGCCCACATAGCATCTAAGGTAAAGCACCCTAAATCAAGATTAAAAAAATGTGCAACAACTGGTACAAAAGAAAAGACTACGCTTAGGACAAATAGAAAATGTCTACGTTAGGCAACCGTTACATGGTTTGTCATCCAATCAAAGCAGGTCAATAGTTATATAAATTGAACATACCTAAAAGAAATTCCTAGTACCAATACCTTCCATGTTATCTTAGGAAGAAAAAAAAATCAAATTTGACTTATTATTTATATATGCCACATTTAACTACTTCTAGACTATTCAATGAATTCTAAACAAAACATCCAGAGATCTCCAAATAGTAACATTGGGAGATCTCTTGATGTTTGTAGATCTCCCAATGATATTGTTGTCCTCCTGATGTTTTGCATTATCTCTTGATAATCTTCTTTTTTCTCCCAATGACTATTACTAATTTTGAACTTTTTAAAGTCTAGAAGTAGTCAAATGTGACATGTTATGTGTATCTTACTTATAAGTGAGTGTAGAATAATTTATACTCCATATATTACCTCAAAGTTTTTTGTAATTTTTTAACACCGTGAATTAATGCTTCCCTATATTATACTGCATGTTGTTTTGTAAAAGATTCTAAATGACCCCCTTGGGCTAGATGTATGTATACATGGAAAGCTTTGAATCATTTCATTTTGATTAATGAGATGAAAGTTATGAAGAGTTTTAGTTTGCGGGTAGTTAAGGAATCCCTTCTCTAAAATAAAATTTGAAGTCTTTTATTTAACTCAATTTTCAATATTTCTAAAAACAACAACAACAACAACAACATAGGATGTAGATTTTTTATTACAACATTATAACCATTGGAATTGACATTTTTCAATTCCATAACTAAATTCTTAACAATATAGTATTTTGAATCATTTTCTACTTCTTTCTTCTTAGTATTTTTTTCAAGTATGAACATGAAATTTTTTGTTTTTGATATTTTTATATGCATTTCTAACTTATTTCTTCAACATATTATGGAGAGTTGCAAGTTATAGGATCTACACATTTTTGGATAAAATGTTTGAAAGATGAAATCTATCCATTTGGGAAGAGTTGAAAATACTTCTTTTTGAAACTCGAGCATCATGATCTTGCAATTGGTAAGGTTTTTTTATTTAGAAATTTTAGGAAAGTGTACTCTAACAAGTTAACTAAAAGATCCTATGGTTGAATTTATTAAAAAACAAAAATAAATGAAGATTATTTAGCCTTGCTTTGGAGACTAGTATTTTGAAGCAATTTTGGGCCTCTAAATATGAAAGAACTTTATAAGCTAAGTTTTATTGTGATATGCCAATTTTCCTATTAACACTTTAACATCCTTTAGGTAGCATATACATGATTGTATATTTTCTAAATTTTTCTAAATTCCTATTATGTATTGAAACAGCCTAACTTAAGATATGTAGTTTTTGGTTTGTTTGATTTCGTATTGACATTTTTAGAAAATGAACCGTCTAATCTTTGAACTCACCGTCAGTTGTCCCCTTTCGTTTGACACCAAGCTTGTTGCTTCCCCTCGTGCAATCTAAAAAGAGCCCACTCACAACAGAAATACCATTTCGTCTCGCCAAGTGGTGAGTACCCGAAAACGAAATAGTAGCGCACGAAGTCCCTACAGTCACTCCGAGCTGGAAAGTAAGCAAGTACCGGTGACGAATTACTGTAGGCTTCGAAATAGATCGACATAACTTATTACAATTATAACTGAATCCAGAACCCATCTCACTCCTCCAACTAGAGGACTTCTCACTTAGACTACCCTTGTCGTCATTGCTTTCTAGATCTCCAAGTTATAGCGGCTATGGTGTTTGCTTTTGCACATGCCTTGCGTTCGCAAATGTAACCCTAATCAACAAGAATTTTCATCGTTGAGGGATCAGCCACCGCATTCATTGCTGCATCTTTTTGCACTTGTCAAGGGGATTGGGGACGGAATCCCCAGCCTGCACTTGGGCATTTGTGCAAGTTCTTCGGGGTTGTCGCTATTATTGTCCCGCAATCTCTGGATTTTGTTTTTGGGGCGTTTTCGTTCGATTCCACTTGAACGTGTTCAATTGCAAAAGAAATTGGGTGCGAGATTTTCACGCACTAGCAACAGTGCATGTCGAACTTGGAAAGTCGTGCTTGTCGTGACTTTGACGACACAATCTGAATCCCCTGTTTTGTCGAGTTTCTGCAATGAGAGATCAAGAGGTGAACTCGTGTACGAGCACGAGTTTGTGACATTTGGACGTCGTTGTTCATGTGGATGTCGTAAGAATGAGTCTGTGATCGTTATGTGAGCTTGTCTCGAAAGAAGGCTTCGGTTTTGGTGTCATGGCGAAGCTTTATGGTGGCAAGATGGCAGCGCAAGCCAGCTTGGGGAAGACGAGGATTGTGTCGTGGATGTGTGTTTGGGCGACGGTCGTGTCCGGGGCGTTGCTTTGTCAGACATTGGCGTTGATGCTGGTGCCAGGGATGCTGGAAGGCTTGACCGACGCGTTAGCGACCGCTGGGAAGCTCTCCGTCGGTTGTGGACAGGGAGACGATGTGGCGTGGTCCGGGGATTTGCGGAAGATTGAATTTGCGTGGAACCGGTTGTGTTTCGGCCCGCCGCCGGAAAAGCTGAAGATGGCGCTCTTTGTGAAGACATGGCCGATCGGAGGCACTCCCGGCGGACTAGAACGTCACGCGATGACGCTGCATCAAGTGTTGGCGGAGCGCGGTCACGAGGTGCACGTCGTCACGGTGGATGTCGGGCCGGATCGAAGAGTCGGGGAAGTGATGGACGGCAATCTCCATATCCACTTCGTGAAGGGGAATGCCGCCTGGAAGTATGACCACGAGACGGCGTTCAAAGCTTTTCTGAAGCTCAATGCGACGATTCCGTTTGACATTGTGCACACGGAGAGTGTGGCGCTCATGCACCGCCGCGCGCGCGGAATTGAGAACGTGGTGGCGACTTGGCACGGGATTGCATTCGAGGTTGTCCACACCGACATTGTGGCGGATCTTGTTTTTCGCGAAGCAGGAGAAGCGCGGACGCCGGAGCGGCTGCAGAGAATGACCGGACGACTGACGACCGTCTCCGACGAGATTCGCTTCTTCCAAGAGTATCGTCACCATGTCGCCATTAGCGACTACGTCGGCGACGTTCTGCGCACGGTTTACGAACTTCCCGTGGAGAATGTGAACGTGATTTTCAACGGCGTGGACGAAACGAAGTTCCGCCCCGACGCCGCGATGGGCGCTGTGTTTCGGGCGAAGCATGGCGTGCCCGCGAACGCGAGCCTGGTGCTCGGGGCCGCGGGTCGACTTGTCGAAGACAAGGGCCACCCGGTGCTCTTCGAGGCGTTCTCCAAGATTCTCAAGACGCGCAAAGACGTCTTCCTCCTCGTGGCCGGTGCAGGTCCATGGGGCGACCGCTACACGGAGCTCGCGCCGAACGCGATTATGATCGGCGCCCTGCCACCTGCGGAGCTTGCTGAATTCTACAACGCGCTCGACGTTTTCGTGAACCCGACGTTGCGGTCGCAGGGGTTGGACCTGACGCTTCTGGAGGCAATGCAATGTGCGAAGCCGCTGCTCGCCACAAGATTCTCCAGCATCACGAGAAGCGTCATTGTTGATGAATCCTTAGGGTACACATTCTCCCCGAATGTCGAAGCGCTTGTGGCTGCTCTTGAGACGGTTGTCAGTGACGGCAAAGAGGTGCTGCGCAAGAAAGGCGCGGCTTGTAAGGAGTATGCGGCGTCTCTCTTCACTGCGACCAAGATGGGGTCGGCTTACGAGCGCCTCTTCCTGTGCATCAAAGACGAGCGTTATTGTCACTACCCCTTGCCTAGCGATCAGTGCCAGCCCACGAAGCTCCACTTCCAGCGCTGATCATGCTTCCTTGGAATGGCAAAGTTGCAACTCACTGGGGTTTAGGGTTTTTCGTCCCTCTCAAGTGCCATTTTTCCAGAAGCTTGAGAAATATTTTATCTACATCCGTGGGAAATGGTGCCTGGAATTACAGGGTGGAAATCTTTTCAATGCAGGATTCTACTAACCAGTTCCGTCCTGCGCAGATCAGCCATTGATTATTCACGTTCATCGCAGCATTATGTCTTCTTACTGACGCTCGGAAGTATTCAACATGAAGCTGCGACGCTAGAAACAAGTTCACTAGAAACAAGCCATTATCAACCCGCGTGAATTGCCGTCTCTGAATCAAAACGGTACAGTTTTCTGCCAGCTTGCTGGAAGAAATTAGGGGCATGTCTGACTAGGTGCAGGACTAGAATACTTGCTGATTCATTTATGTACACTGTAAAAATAAAGAGATTGCTACGAGCTAAGATTGTAGAAATCTAGAAGTGTTCCAGTTACAGATCAACGTTGTACTCTCAATTGCAGAAACCACTTTGAATGCAACTGTGCTCAAGTTAATGTACGCAGAAGCTGCTACATTGTCAAAGCTCCAATTTTTCCTCCTAGTTGAAACCCAGTTCTTAGAATTGGTACCTAAAAAAATGCTACGTTTACTTAACTTTTCCTGCTTCGCTAACTACACTGTAAGCGTTGTAGGAGTCGTCTGCTATCTTATTAGCATGTAAATATTCTTAGCAGATTGCTCTAAAGGACGAGTAGGTCTAGTTGCTGTTGCGGCGTGTGAGAGCAGTTGTGATTACGGTTAGCCGTGAATTGCTGTGGACGGTAAAGGTAGGGACACCCAGATTGCCATGCACCCTAAAATCTTACATAATGGGTAAGTTACATATTGATGTATAACAATGAGGTAGGAAAGCCCATTGTCTATTGAGTGTCGATCCTGTAGTCGTTGTACATATTCAGGCTTATTAAGTTTTATTTATTAAAAGGTAAGCAAATATGGAATATTCCACATGTACTTCAGTCAACTTGCTTTTGAAAAAATTGAATTTTTTTTTATAGGTTGTCAAATGTAAAGCATGAGAGCATCTCCACGTTTGCACTTGGAATTGGGCATGCTAATTGTGGTTTGGACTTTGGAGGGCTAAGAGGAAGTTGCCAAAGGTACTCAAGGCTTGGTGTCCCATTGTGGACCATAAGGTGGGACTGTTGTCTTTTTTGTTGCAAATGCCTTGGGTCTCTCATAATTTTCTAGCCTATTGCAATGATTATTTAAAAATGTCTCTCAAGATTGCTAAAAATGAGTGAATCATGGGCTATGTTTATCAACCACATGGCTACATTGATTAAATTTGTACAATCATCATTTTGCATTGTGATTTCAAGCCTTTCAACCACATTCCACACTTAACTTATCTCTATGTGAAACTCAATAAAAAATTTCCTTTCAATAGGATGGAACAAAGTGGAATTGGGTCTTAGTATAGATTTTTAATAACAATAACTATCCTAAATGACAAAGTGTCCACACCTGAATTAAGACATTTCGAACAACCCTAAAAATGAGATCTCATGAACATAGGGATGTTGGTCTAAGGGCAATCTTCTATATCGAGATGAAATCAAAAAATAATTTTTAATTTTTCTTGGAATCGGAATTGCTTTTGGCAACTTCCATGATGTTTACACTTGTATGTTAATAGAGAGAAACTACATAGTAGAAGTAGCTTTGTCTTGTTGTCAAACTTAAAGCAACTAAAGCATTCAAGTTAAACACTAAATTTATTTTTCCAAAAGTCGAAAAGTTGTCTCCCCAACTTTTCATAGGTCTCTCCCTATATTTTTGCTCGTGAACAATTCCAATTCTCCTCTTGCAAACATTGTACACTTCCATGTATACTTCCAAATTTTTTTTGTCTTTTTTGCAAAATGTGGCTAATTATTGCATATGAAAGTCTACCTATCATAGGAGAAAATACCTTCATTATTTGAATTAGTTTACATGTGCTTCGATTTCCAAATTTTGTCCAAGATTGAGTAATGGAGTTGCAGTGGTGCAAGCATCAAAAACAATGTCCTTGTCCATAGTCACATTCTTGCAAAGGCTTTTGACTACTGACTATTGACTCAATTTTAGTTTTTTCTAATAGTTTTTTTTCTTCCAGAATGACTGTTTCATCAACAACAATGGTACGGATATCATTTAAGCTTATGGCTGTTTTGCATTTGGCGCTAAGGATGTTGTTACAACTGGATTTAACACATGTCATTCCATGGGGCTTCCACATCAGCATTGACTTATAATTCCCAAGCCTATCTGGAGGTTCAACTGGCAACCACAAACAGTGTTGCTGGGAATCGGTGATACAGACCAAAAATTTTAAGGCAGCTTGAACTGAAATAGCAACTAATCTGGCCACAATGTAGATGTTGGACACATGAGAGTTGTGGTACGTAAATAGGCCTCCTGCGCACGATTAACATACAACAACAATTAAATTATATAAAAATCAGCTAAAATTCCAAAGAAGCTAGTGTTCATGATCAAGGTGCTGTGGACATCGTATGCTATGATTGCAATTTCTAGTAAAGAGGATTGTGACGAAAAGCTGATTCAAAACGAGTGAAAGTTGTTTTGGAGAGCTGGATTGATCGGTTAGGTTTGGTGGAACTCTCGCTATTAGAGTTACAGTGAACCCTCTTGATTATGTCAAACACCAGAGACGAGCAACCAATTAAACACAATTATTATACAACATAAGCATATTTAAATAATTGGCCTTTAGTACTTGAACTTCCCTATGTGTATATAGCTAATAACTACTTTCCACCATTCTCATGCAATAAGGGAAGTTTGACTATAGGTGCTTCTTTTGGAGGTTATTTATATCCAAGTTTGCAAAAGTGATGAAGTTTGATACCATTGTTGTTATGATTGCCAAAGGCAGTTTTCAAAATGTGTGAAATTCTTCGTATCTGCCAATCCTATTTGTGCGTATGGTGAAGGATGAGATGATAGCGGATAGGATTTAGGAGATTATTCTAGTGTTGAGAAAAGCATGAATTCAAGCTGATGAAATTCAATAGCTTGCTATTATTTCAGTTGTACACTTTACTTATTCTATTCTCCCTTGAGTTGTCGAAAATAATTTTGTTCTTTGCACATTCAAATATATTGTATTCTTTGTATTCTATCCTTGTTTTACATTTGTATTTCAAATTATAATTTATATTTTCATAATCTATTTTCCTATAATCTCCTAGTTTTGTAAACCACATCTTTTTCTATAATTCTAGACTGTGTTCTATCATATAATCTTATTATTTTCTAAGTTTACTTTAAATTTATATTATGTATCAAGATCTAATTTTTTGTTTAGATTATAAATTTTTTTATAAATTTCATAAAAAAAAATTTATAAAAATTTGTTTTCAAAATGTTACAATGATATAAATTGTGTAGATTGAGTTTTTATAACCAATTTAGATAAATTAGATAAATGAATTTGGTAAAAAAACTAATTTTATAAAATCAATTTAACATTATTTTATATTTTATTTCTAAATTTCACTAGTTTGAAATCATGAAACTCACATCAAATTTTGAAATAATAATAATAATATTATTATTATGATCATCATCATCTCACTTTTTTACTTTATTATTGTCTAGTCATTTATTTATAATGTAGTGTGATTGTCTAATGTCTTTGGATTTTCAGATATTTGACAACTTATAAGTGACAAAATTTTGAATGCTTCATGTATATGCCGTAGAAAATTCCTCATTGCAATTATTGTTGTGTCATACAATGCAGTCAAAAGAGGTTGTACCAGCTTAGTTTGTATTAGTTGCCCCCCTCCCAAAAAATATAAAAGTCGTTGATTTAAAAAAAAATGCTTCCCTCTCTAGAATATCATCGATTTCTCAAAATTTCTCAAGCCATTGATCTTTGAGATTTAATTTGAGCCATCCATCAAAATACGAATATGAATACGAATACGGATATGAAATATGATTATGGATATAGTACCAAAATACGGATACAAATATTTAATATAGGAATACGGTACAATACAAGGGTAGATACAATATGGGTACAATACAGGGGTGGATACAATATGGGTACAAATATGGGACAAATACAATACGGGTGGGATTTTCATTGTCCCATATTGTTTGTCAAGTTAACCTCGTTCAAAAAATTACAAGTACGGGGGAGGGGATGAAGAATTAAAAAATTAATTTTAATTAATAATTTTTTTTAAACCTGGGTTGGAGGGAGTTAATTTTTTTTTAATTAATTAAAATTCTGAGTGCATTGTGACAGAAGTGTCACAATGCACTCAGAAGTGGATGTACCAGCTAGCCATATTATGTCAAAGCTAATGTTGCAAACAAAATTTATTTAATAAATGTGACAACATCAATTAAATGATTTAGTAGACATCCCTATAGATGTTGAAAATGACATCTACATGTTCATTATAACATCTAAGACAACAAATAAGATTTGTGAAAAAGTTATAAATTGTTGGAGCCAATGTTTTGAACAATATTGATGTGGGCATCTCGTTTGATATTCCACATGCTCTTGTGAACATTTACAATGATGTTTTAAGAAAATATAACAAAAAACTTCACATGTTTTCTTAGACATCAATTCAAACAATGTCGTGTTTAGCTTGATGTTCTTATGTAAAATTCTACTTTTAATACAATTGCTACATTTTACATATCCCATATGGTTTGTCTTCCCTCCTACCATCCCACTTGTATAAAGAGGTTGTCTTCTCATCTCTCTACTTACAATAAATGGCCTTTGAAGCTATATGACATTTAAATAAAATATGGTGTATTCAATGTTGTGTATGATGTATTGTATATGATTTATTATTGCATCGACAACATGTCTCTTACGACATAGCACATGCCACAATAAATCTAGGATTTGATGTCTCTTGTTGTTAGCATTGACATATTGACCACTGTGCATGGTTGAATTCATATCTCATATCTCTACAAATATGCTGTAATACACTTCAAATGCTACATGACCAAGAAAATTAACCTCATGTTATTGTTGACTTCTGAGAAAATATGTGCATGTTATAGCAAATGTCCAAAAAATTAGATCTCATATTAATGTTGACATCCAAAAAAACACATCCTTGTCACAACAAATGTCCATATGAACAAGACACAAGATACAACAAAACGTTGACGTCATGTATGACATTAGCAAGGGGCAACATAAAAAATATGAAGAGATGGCACCACTCACCTTATTGGTGTTGATGAGGTGTCTAGGTTGCAACTAAATGACAACATTTCATGACCTTCGAGGACTATGTTTTTTGTAACATCCTCATTTTTTTTTAAATTAGAATAAGTTTTTTGTGATTTTTCATATTTTGAAGCTTGTCCATTATGATGCATTTTTTTGGACATCCTTGTTGACACAACTTACACTGAAAAAAAACGTACTACTATGTTTTAGGGCCTGTCACAAAAAACGTGGGTTTCTTATAGTGAATAATCACTTTTTAAGGGGCTTCACCCCTTAAAGACTAGCCATTGAATAGTAGTTGAACTTAAACATGCCCCAAGCACACATAATATTCTTTTTTATCATCCATCCAAATGTTTGTAGAATCTTCTGTTAGTTTGCTTACATTTGTATAAAATGGATTTTTTCAACCTTTTCTTTGGAATGTTTTATAACTCAAGGCATACATGCGTGCTTGACTTGAGGGTATACATGTATGGTTGAGGTCATGGCATCCAAGCATGTTTAGGAGTTGAAAACCTAAATCAATGAGGAGCTACTCCTATACTATTGACAATCATGTTAAATATTGATCCCCAACATTATTAGTTTGTCAATTTACTCATGTTCAATATCAGTCCCAAACATTGTTAGTATGCCAATTTGCTCAATTAAACTACAAATTTTGATATATTTACCAATTACAAAACTGAGGAAAAACATAATACTACACATATTAAGTACTTATCTAAATAAATATAAATACACACATACACACAACAATACATAAATGCATACATTTATTTATATATAAACATTAATAAACACTTGTACACAATATTATTAGTAGCAACATTATTAGTAATATTATTATATAGAGTCCAATTACTTTCTTACCACTCCAAACCGGCAACAAAAATAAAACAAATTGGAGTAGAAGGACATGAAGGCCAATTGCATTCTTCTCACCCACAATCAATGGAAGTAAAATAAGTTGGCTTATATGCAAATAAATATATTAGATTGGCTATTTGAATGACAATTATCTTTGTAGAAGATCATTTAATCCCAATTGTCTAGCACCAAACAATCTAACATCGAAAAGCCCAACAACAAAAACACCATGAAAATGCTCCTTAAGAGCAAAAAGGTTGAAAGCGAGGGGGGGAGAGACTAAGGATACTAAGACCAATAACAATAAAGGTACTAAGAACTAGGAGGACCTAGAGTAAAATCAAGGGCAAAGGTAGTAACGAAGGTGAGAAGAAGCAAGAGCTAAGAGCTAAGAGGACAAGCACTAGAAGAAGCCCGTGTTTATTTGAATTTTCTGACGTCAAAGTTGACGGATTTTGCTAGACATCCTTTGTAACAACTTGTGTTTTTATGTCAACAATGACATTTAATGTAACATCTTGATGTTACATTAAATGTCATTGTTGACATAAAAACACAAGTTGTTACAAAGGATGTCTAGCAAAATCCATCAACTTTGATGTCTAAAACATTCAAATAAACACGGGCTTCTTCTAGTGAAGAGAGACCAAGAGTTGTTTTTACAAGAAGATATCTCCCTACTCCAAACCATTGTCTCATAAAATAGAAGATGTCTATTCAACTTTTACTTTCTATTTTTTTTCTATCTAGAACCATCTTGTATATTCAAAGTCCTAGTCATACTTAAGAGTATTTTAAATATGAGTCAGATCTTATTAAATTTTTGGTCTTCCACTTGAAGTTGTCTAATTTCAAGTTCTTTTCCACTTTGACTTTTTATTTTTAGTTCAATATAGAACCATCCACTAAAGTATTCACCACCTGCTATACCTTCAAGAAATTTCTATAGAAACTTATTTACTATGAATTGACAATTGATAAGTATTTGAATTTTGTTTTGGTAATCATTTAGAGTATGAAATAATAAGAATAAGAATAGTATCTTTAATTGGTAACTTTTATTCTATTTATTTGATGGTATTTTAGAATATGAAACTATTTTTTAGCTTTTATTTATTTGGTTATTTTAAATCATAAATATCACTTTTATGTTATCATTTGGGCCATGAACAAGAAGGGGTCATTGATTATGCACAATCATTCCAAGTGCAAGCCTTGAAATACCCATAACATATTACAAATTGAAACCTTGGATGCACCACACTTAAGCGTGGAAGGAACTCAAGAGGCCACCCATGACACATGGTAGTCACCAAAATACTCTTATTATTGAACCAATGGGTGCAATCTTTGTTTCTACAATTAACAATGAAGTCATCCATCAGACCTTTTAGGTACACAACATACATCCTTACGAGGTTAATATCCATGAAACCCAGTGCACTTCCACTTTCTGCAATTGGAATGCTTCCATAAAAACTTCCATAATTAGTAGTGTTCATACATACAGGTACCGAAAACTATGGTTTTCATGAGAATAGTCTGGGATTATTGGATGTACCCAGCACTGGATGACCGCACATTCAATATGAGAACTCGGCATCATGATGTGCCAGCACATGTTGAGTCAGGAAGTAGCAATTTGAATTGAGGAAGACGAACCAGCGGAGCTTCTTGATGTACGCTGTCATGATGCGTACCTCCAGCCCAGCTAGCACTGTGTGTGTTAACCTCAGTACTGTAGCCGTAGTTGCTCTCTTTGTTTTGAGGTCGTCACACTCATACAACTCTAGTGTGTTTTAGTGTGTATAGTCACAGTGTACTCTGCAGACCAAGCATGGTGCAGAGGGAAGTATGTAAGTTATATTAAGCATTAATATACACTTGTTTTGACTACCAGAGAGTACGAGTATCTGGTCCTGCGTAGGTAAAGCATGAATTCAATGTCAGTGATCTTGACTAGTCGTTGCAATTAAACAACAGGTTATGGGCCCTTTATTCTAAACCTAGACTGCGCTTTAGAATTTTTTATTTTTATTTTTTAAATATAGCTTCTACGCCATTTTGTCATGGCAGATAGTAGCCGCGGCCTTAGAGGCATTTCACGATTTAAGGGCACGAATTTCCATATATGGAAGTTTCAGATGAGAGCAGTTTTACTTGGACGGGATCTCATGGACGTAGTCGACGGAAGTGAGGAAAACCCCCTAGCTACAGCAGAAGTTGATATTAGAACGGCCTGGCGCAAGCGAGACAATCAAGCCGTTAGCCTCCTTTGTCAGACCATAGACGAAAGTATGCTCAAGCATGTTACTAGCTGTCTCACATCCAAGCAGATTTGGGATAGACTAAAACTTTTTCATGAACAAAACGCTTCAGAAAACATCCATACTCTTCAACAAGAGTTCTATAAATGCGGTATGACCCAAGGGGATAGCATCGCAGACTTTGTAGGGAAGCTCGATATAATCGTACAACAGTTAGCGTCCAGAGGAGACACTACGTTTAATGAGCAAGTAGTCATTTAAAAAATCTTGTACAATCTACCAGGAGGTTTTGACAGTCTGATACCGGCTTGGCGCATGCAGCCCGATGCAGCCAAAACATTGGACAACCTAACTCTCCAGCTACTTCAGACAGAAGGCATGCTTAAAACTAGGGTCGATGAAATCACCGCAACAACTGCCTATGTGGCAACGAGTAGCAAAACCTCCGAATACACACCTGAGCAACGAGCAGCCAGGCGAAAGGAAATCACTGATCGCAAGAAGACAACAAGATGTTGGAAATGCGGTATTACGGGGCACTAGGGGCGTGAGTGTACAGCTACTGAAGAAGACCAGAGGAAGCATCAAGAATCTCAGAACCATGGTCAAGGCAACAAGAAATACACTGGCCACAAGGCATTCATGGCAACGCTTGAGGAGGTTCCATCCGATTCCAACTCCTGGTACGTGGACAGTGGCTGTACCGAGCATATGACCGACAACAAGGCATATTTTTCTACATATCAAGACGTCTCCCATGAGCGAAGATCAGTTCAAGGGATTGGTGGGGCGATGCTTTTTATCGTTGGAGTAGGCGACATCGTCATCAGAATCAAGCACAGCAACGACTACAGCTTTGGCACACTTAAGGGGGTAATCTATATCCCCTCTTTAGGTCGAAATTTATTTTTCTCCTACGTTGTAGTTCAGAAGAAAATTTACATACTTCACACCGATACTGGATGTCAAATGCTTGAAAACGGTCAAGTAGTTATGACTGGTAGTATATCTAGCCGCATGTATAGATTGAATATAGAAGTTGTTTTGCCTGAAGTAACGACCAGAGCATTGGCTGCTACTTCCGCATCTTCTTTCGGTATTCCCACCATAGTTGAGAGTATGCAAACTCTCGATATTTGGCATAGGAGGCTAGCTCACCTCAACTATGCCACGATTCAGAAAATGGCATCGCAGGGTATTGTTCATGGTCTAGTTCTGAATACGAAGAGTCAATCATTTTGCTCTGGTTGTGCATATGGCAAACACACCAGAGCTTCAATTCCTAGCAATGAAAACAGAGCCAGATCTGCCAACCCAGGTGATTTAATTCATTCTGACCTCTGTGGGCCTATGAGTACACCCTCAGTTGGAGGAGCATTATACTTCGTTCTTTTTAAAGACGATTGTTCAGGTTTTCGTGTTATCAAATGCCTAAAAACAAAACTAGAAACACTTGCGGCGTTCCAACGATTTGTCACTCAGCTCAAGCGTGAGACTGGCAACTTCGTCAAGGTTGTTCGAAGTGACCGGGGCACTGAGTACACGAATAGAGCCTTTGTTAACTACCTGCTGGAGCAAAACATTAAGCAGGAGCTGACCACATTGTACACACCTGAACAAAATGGGGTGTCTAAACGTGACAACCGTACGATCATGGAGGCGGTACGCAGCATGCTGCACTCATCCAACGTTCACATCCGATTCTGGGGAGAAGCGGCTCATACTGCAGTTTACTCTTTAAACCGCACATCTACGAGGACAATCGAAGAACGAACTCCTTTCGAACTGTGGTACAAGGAAAAGCCATCGGTATCCCACATGCGAATCTTTGGAACGACAGCGTATGTCTACATTCCAAAGGAACTTCAGCGAAAACTAGCGCCCAAGAGCAAGAAAGGAGTATTCATGGGATATTCCGCAACGAGCAAAGCCTATAGAGTCTGGAACAACGATCTAAGGCGAATGGACAAAAGCCGAGATGTTCTTTTCGATGAAGATCTTACAGAGGAAGGGCTTGGAGATGATCAGATCCATCAATGGTTTGGCGTTGAAGGCAAGCTAACACCACCACCTGCACCAAGACTTCGATTGGCACCAGTCTTCGCACCTGCCATCGCTCAACCAGCACCTGCTTTTTTGGACATCGTAAATTCCAGCCCACCTGATGTCGAGTCGGACGACACACGTGACCATTCCGACCATGGTCAAAATTCCAATAGCTCAGATGAGGTTCCAATGATCAGCATTGACCCTGTAGGTGATGACGAGGTAGACCCATATTTGTTCGACGCCATCCCACTAGGCCTACCGATCAGTCCACCACAACCAGCCCTCGAAACAGTGGGAGATCAGGCATCACTCCCCAAAGCGATTGAATCTGCCCAATGTTCAACACGAACACGAAATCCTCCAGTTAGACTCGACAAATGGATCTATCCCGTTGATCGGAATTCATATGCATGTTTGGCACGCATTGAGCTACCTGTGGAACCAGAAACTTATGCAGACACCATAGCATCACCAGAACGAGATCATTGGCTTGCGGCAATGCGTGAGGAGTATGAATCACTGGTTCAAAACGATACTTGGACACTTGAAGAAATTCCCAAGGAAAGCAACTTGGTAAAATGCAGGTGGGTGTTCAAATTAAAACTCGCAACAGATAGCTCAGTCTCTCACTACAAGGCCCAACTCGTGGCGAAAGGCTTCACCCAGAGGCAAGGCGTAGACTATGAAGAAACGTTCAACCCAGTTGTCAAGTTTGACGCTATTCGGGCCATTCTCTCTGTTGCAGCAGCAGAGGACTTGAACATCACCTAGTTTGACATTTGCACTGCATACCTCAATGGGCTTCTAAGGGAATTAATCTACATGCAACAACCCATTGGGTTTGAGGTGGGATATACAGAAAACAAGTGCCTTGTTTGTCGCCTTAACAAGGCCCTGTATGGGCTCAAGCAGAGCGCGCGCGTCTGGAACCGTAAATTCGATCATTTTCTGCAGGCATATAATCTAATCGTCTCAGATGCCGACAGCTGCGTCTACGTTAACAAGACAAATCCCAAGCTCATCTTGTGCATTTGGGTAGATGATGGCATGGTATGCAGCACGTTCAACGACAGCATCGAGGATATCCTTAACTATATGGGGGGCGCTTTCCAGATTACCAAAGGCTTGGCAGAAGTGTATGTTGGTCTCCATATCACCAGGGATCGAGATCAAGGACTCATTCACGTCAACCAACGCCGATACCTTGAGCGCGTACTTCGCCGATTTGGCCACGAGGACTGTCACCCTGTGGCAGTGCCATCTGACCCAGCCAGTGCCGCCCAGATGCGTCTAGCTACAAACATTGACTCACTTGTCACGTTCCCATACAGGGAATGCATCGGCTGTCTCCAATTTGTACACATTGGGACTCGTTTTGACATTAGCTATGCCGTGAGTAATATGTCTAGGTTCAGCAACTGCCCAACCGAAGCTCACGTCTCGGGAGTCAAGAGAATTCTAAAATACCTCAAAGGGACCCTCGACCACACGATCACTTACAGGCGTGGAGAAAGTCCCAATCGCCTAACTGCTCATTGCGATGCCGATTACGCAACCGATTGCGATGATCGCAAGTCCCGATTAGGTTTTCTCCTTATGCTCAACGGTGGTCCTATTGCTTGGGGTAGTAGGAAGCAGACCTGCACATCGCTCAGCACAACTGAATCTGAATACATTCATGCTGGGTTAGCTACACAAGAGATACTTTGGATGTGTCGTTTACTACATAGTATTCGATCACTGCAATCGGACTCTACACAGTTGTTTTGTGACAACCAATCGGCTATCCGACTTGTCAAAAATCCAGTCTTTCATCAGCGGACCAAGCACATCGATATCAAGTACCACAAGATACGCGACGCAGAGGCGGATGGCAACATTACTATAACCTACGTGAATACAGAGGATCAAATTGCGGACATTATGACCAAACCGCTTCCCCGCGATTGTTTTGAGCGTCTTCGTAGCCTGGCAGGGTCCCACAAAAACTAGAGGATCACCATTGTGTTGAGTGGGAGGTACTAGATGGTCATCACAGTGCTGAGTGGGAGTATTGGATGTACCCAGCACTGGATGACCGCACATCCAATATGAGAACTCGGCATCATCATGTACCAGCACATGTTGAGTCAGGAAGTAGCAATTTGAATTGAGGAAGACGAACCAGCGGAGCTTCTTGATGTACGCTGTCATGATGCGTACCTCCAGCCCAGCTAGCACTGTGTGTGTTAACCTCAGTACTGTAGCCGTAGTTGCTCTCTTTGTTTTGAGGTCGTCACACTCATACAGCTCTAGTGTGTTTTAGTGTGTATAGTCACAGTGTACTCTACAGACCAAGCATGGTGCAGAGGGAAGTATGTAAGTTATATTAAGCATTAATATACACTTGTTTTGACTACCAGAGAGTACGAGTATCTGGTCCTGCGTAGGTAAAGCATGAATTCGATGTTAGTGATCTTGACTAGTCGTTGCAGTTAAACAACAGGGATGTAAGAGATAGTCCACTAAACTATATCCGTACCATTTTCGTTGTTGATGAGACAGTCACTCTGGGAAAGAAAAACTGTTAGTCAGAGAAAACAATAGTCAGTAGTCAAACGTTGTGTGACCCCGAACGAGGACAATTTTCTTGACGCATCGTCTCGTGCACGCAGCCGCAGTACCTTACGGGCCTTGGTATTTGTTACGTTCGTGCATTGAAACATCGTCAAATACGTTTTTCATACCATAATTCAGTGCGACAAGAAGTTTCTCTCTCACGGTGCAAAATATTCTGTTGTTGTCAAGTCTTGGAAATAAAATTAAAAGGTTACGAATGCACTCACCACCAAGAACTCTATCAGTCGGCCACACTAGTTCTATCACCGGCCACTGAAACTAAAAACGCTGATCCATCCCAACCCTGACATGCCACTGACTCACATCGTCTGCAAGAACCCCCCCCCCCCCCTCAAAGTCAACCTCCATCGCTAAGAAGCTAGCTGTACATCCAACGATGCATCCACTCAACAACCCAACCCTGACAGGCCACTCACATCGTCTAAAAGAACCCCCCCCCCACAAAGTCAACCTCCATCGCTAAAACGCTGCCTGTCGATTCTACTATACATCCACTCAACCACCACCACCTGACCACACCGCGCAACACCCTCAAAGCCCACACATGCAGCTTTCCAGCTCGTTTCCAGAAGTCATATATTTCTGGCGCAATGCATCCTTACTTCGGTCAGAACTCCCGTGTCAGCCCAAACCTGGTGGACTTTGAAGCTTGCATAGTAGAATCGACCCTCGATTCCAAGCTTCCTTGTTACCGATTGCAAACTCCCATTGTCGTGGTCAGAATTAGGTTGCGCACAAGGAGTTTGAGACCATCAAAGTGACATGATATGAACCATAGCGAAGACCTCAAGGCTCACGGCAACTGCAGATTACATGCGTGAGTGTCCAGCCTCGACGACAACGGTTTGCATGGAATTCTATCAGCTAGTCCATGTCCGAGCTTATTGAATTACATCGTCATCGACAGGAAATTGTAGTTTCTATGGTGAATGAGGGATGAGAGTTGTGCCTAGAGTTTTGAGTCAATTTCAAGTGAATGTGCACGTTCGGTACAATCGGCAAGCGTACACGAATATTGCTACTCTGACATATTGGACTGATCCAAAGCTCACCCCCATACGCAGAGATTGCTGCGGAACAGAGAGCCATTATTAGGCAGCGACTAACAATGGCGTTAATCGTTACACCCAAAATCGTCTTCGGATCTCAAATGAACCAGCAAGGAGCGCTGAATGCTGTCTCCCGATCTTGTTGGCGACCTTTAAAATTTGATTTTCTGCAAGGAAGCACTGATATGAAAAATTGGCACGAGCTCACACATTCTGCTTTTGTCCACGTTAGGGTTGCACATAGCCCAGGTACCAGCAAACGGAATGATCTTCTTCTTTAGATCCTAACTCAGTCGCAACCTAAGCGTTTTCAAAACATTTTTCGATCTTCCAAAAGCCTAAGCACAGAGTGCCCGAGTCTTCAAGCTTTTCAATCTTCGCATACGGTATGTATTTTACAGCTTGAGAATAAAATCAAAGGAAAACCTCAGGGTGAGACAATCAATCAAGAACACAATTACAAGATTGAAGCAAGGAAAGAGAATTTTTCGTTTTCCAGTAGCACGGTAAACAGGGGACAGTTCTATCCTTGGATTCAGGTGTAAGTCATACATTACTTGTCTGATTCAGTCATGCCTCAATTTACAAAATGAGTGACTCAACTCTCGTTGGATTTCTGAGACTGGCAGACGTGAAGCACAAAGATAATGGCTCCTACGAGACTGAAGGGCGGGCACCCAAGTATTCGTTGAGGGCAAGGAGTAGCAACCGAAATGGTGGTAAAATCCTCGAGTCTGGATTTGCTTTAAAATACTTTTGAAGACAACGAAGCAGTGCGCACCCGAAGATCCGAATTGACCCGAGTTTCCGGCAATGCAGGAGCTACGACGACGCAGGCAGCACCTGACCACCATACGACCACACCAAGCAACACCCCCAAAAGCCCACACATGCAGCTTTCCACCTCGTTTCCAAGACACAGTTATAGACCAGAAATTCCCCAGAAGACATATATTTCTGGCGCAATGCACCCTTACGATATCAGCCAGCTACTCACAATACATCCAACAGCAACGGCTGGAAATACGTCTATATACACTCCGCAATACCCAAGGATCGCGTCTAATGCCAGGCAGACGAAACGATCAGGGCACGATTCTGCCAACCCAGGAACAGTGCTCCGCCTTCCTCCTGCAGTCTGTACTTGTCGCTATACGACTCCAGTAACGTCTTGATTGTGTTGTTCACGGTCTGACTCAGAGGATACGGACGAAAACCCGCCATCGTCATGCGCGCCCGCCACTTGCCAGTCATCTCGTGCCTCTCCACTCTCTCCGCGCCCTCGCACGCGATCACGTTCACGATGTCACGAGCTAAACATTGCTGCTCCACGTTCACGCGCTCCTTGCTCTCACGCGCCAACGTGATGTCCAGAGACTCGAACACGGCCTTGTAGTAATTCAATGTCTCCAGAAACCGTGGAAGGAACGGCGACGTGTTCGTGTTCGCCTCCTGCTCCACCAGGGTCACAACCTTCGGGCTCAGGCTCTTCATCATGTGCAGCATCCGGTCACGCGGATTGCTCGTGCACACGCTCTCGTCCGGCATGTGGTGCAGATTCAGCGCAAAGTTCACCGCCAGCGCCTCGCCGGCCTGACGCTCCAGCATCCACGCCTCCACTTCAGACGCCTTCTTCGCCACCGCGTGGAAAACGAATGGCACTCCCACCGCTTCGGCCAGCTTACCCAGACGCTGACCCACCATTTCCACGCCCGCGCTCGGACTGGGCCCTGGCATCGGGTTGTCCACGCCCGTGATCCGCAGGTGGGGGGGACCTCCGGGTCGGGCGGCCAGCGCCTGGATCAGGGTGGTCCACTGCGTGCCTTGGGCGACCTCGAAGTCGATGATGTGCACACGCTCTTCGTTCTGAAACGCTTCCGCGATGGCTCCGTTCGCGGCCATGTAACCGAACTTGAAGTAGGGACACACTTCGTACAGGATCTGCATCGCAGAGAGCAGGTCCCGAGTCACGGGTTCCTTGCACCTCAACGCCTTGTACAGGCTGCTCCCGGACGCGGCCACGCGAGCCACCAGACCTTCCACCATGTACGCCGCCAAACGCTGCATCGGGTCGCCGTATATGGACACCACCTGATTCAGTTGAGCTATCAGCACGTTCGCCAACGGCATGTCATTGTTCGATAGAGCCTCCGCACACGCCACCAGCAGCTGTTCCGGTCGGCTACGTGTTTCAACCACCAACTTCTCCGGGGCTGGCTCCTCCACCTGCATCAACAAAGAAAACCCTATCACTCCAACCATAGCCACTGCCCAAACCACCACCTCATCTAACTCAAACACCTTCTTGCTGGTGGGCACCGATAGCCAACTCTGCGCTACCATCGTGCAAACCTCGGCACAATGCAGCAGGAACCGGAGACCCAGCGCCTCTACCAATCGGACTACCAATCAAAGCACGACATCTAGTAAACCACACATCTACCAGCAGCTGCATGTCACACACATCCCGAGTGCCGACGCCTTACCCTGCCTGTCATGGTTCCGACATACCCTGCCGAGCTCCCTCGGCGGTACTGCTCCCTAGGCTTCGATTGGGTCGGCGGCGCTGACGTGACGGGGGAGCGCTCCACGGCCGGATTGCCGTTCTCCGCAGCCAACAGCTCCTCCAGCGTATCGGCCCAGCTCGCCTCGGACAAAGGATCGTGCCCCTCGCCCACGGATCCCGACAGCTCACCGCCCTCCTCGTCGTCGTCGTCGTCCAACAGCGCGCTCTCCAGATACTGCAGCACATTCGCCATCTCCGGGTTCTTCCTCGCGTAATTGCTCTGAGCTTGCGCATACAGCTCCTCCGGAACATGCCGGACCCCCTGCTGCTGCTGCTGCTGCTGCAGCTGATTCGACATTTGGTGGCCCTGACCGTTCCCGCCAGGACGGGGCATGGGCCTCAAAACGGACGACGGGCTGTTCTGATATCCCACCGATGCCTTCGCTTGATCGCTGCGACGGTACTGTCGTCCGCAGTAATCGGCCTCTTCCTGATACGATGGACCCTCTAGAGAAGCGTCGCTGTGCGACGAGGCTTCGCTTTGGTACGACGTCGAGCTCCAACCTCCCGACATCCTTGGGCCATTCTCTGAAACCGCCTGGGACGAGTCCTGCGGAGACAGCGGAGATATGGGCGAACTCTGGTTCTTGATCTTCATGCCATACGCGCCATTCTGCCGCTCGCCGCCCGCGTAGGAATTCTGTGTGCCGTAATAACTTGGCGTCTGCTGGCTGTTTGCGGTGTCCGTCAGGTATTCCCTGTCTTTACCCGGGGGATATCCAGGCGTCAGCCCAATGGTCCCCAGATCTGCCCGATACTGCAAACTCATGCTCGCAGCACCGGAACCCTCCAAGAGGCCGCAGCAACGCTGGAAATCTCAATGTCGACCCAGCTACTCCTCTCGCACACGAGGTCGGCTCCTTACCAAGAAAATGGCTTCGCCCGGGTCTTAAAACCGTGCAGTATGATCCACGTGCAATCTCTCATGTGACTTCCTGAAAAAGGTGAACTCGAGAATGTTATCACACCACGGGAGCAGGATTCCAGATTCAAAGAAGGTCGACGCCGATCGAACACTCAACCACGGAACAAACTGAACAGCACACGTGCGACCGGTCGCTCGCGCCCAAGCGGGCAAGGCTGACGGTGTCACCATCAGGATCGTGTAAGTCTAATAGACGATAAGGAACCGAGCTAGGGCCTCACCAAAGAAGACAGCTCTTGCACAAACAGCCAATCGTCTATGCAAGCAAAAAACCTCACCGTGACAAGCAAGACTGCTCTCCGATTTCCAAGCGTTGAGGCGTTGTTCCAGCCATAGGGGCGTGCAATACATTCGTAAAGCAACCCGACAACGGATATTGCTAGCTTAGTCTAGTGGGATGAATTGCTGCAAGTAGACGACGGTACATAGATACCCTTGCCACGGACTAGATCAAGCCACAAGGAACCTCGGAAAACCGATACCACGGCTCATCCGACAAAATCCAGAATCGCTCAACATTGCGCACTGAATGTCCACTGTGCACTGAATAATCATACAGTGGCCTTACACAGGAAAATTTATATCCAGGCATTCCAGTGTTGCCACAGAAACCGCGCACGTGGAAACTGGTACACAAGCGCTCTTCCGTGACCTCACAGTGCCAATTATTACGTCCTCTTAAAACTCGGACGAACGATCAAAAATATGAATTTCGAAACCGTAAGAGCGAGAAGGCGGGCTTTCCAACCTCCAATAGATCATTAACCACAAGGGGACGACCGCAACACATGCGTGCAAGCCATCACATTTTTCTTCAATTTTCGAGAATGGTCATCAAAACCTAGCACCACAGAGTGGACCGGTACATATTTTGCAGAATAATCTCAGTTTTCGTCATGCAGCAGCCTCACAAGAAGAAACTTATACTCGGTGTTACCAGAATCATCGCGCTCAAGGTTAACGGTACTGCACGCACTGAAAGGCGCTCTCGTTCTGCCTTGGCGTGACCTCAGAGTGCCAGTTATAGGGTACGTTAAAAATTCGGACGACCAATCTACAAGGCTAATTCTGAAACCGTGAAAGAATGAATGCGGACCTTTCAACCGCCAGATTTCCAAACTCCAACTGATTTACTACAATCAAAAACCACAGCAGCATATCCCGCAGGACCCGGCTACACGCTCAAACATGGCATCTATCTTTCTTTCAATCCTCAAAGCAGGGTTATCAAAACCTAGCAGCACAGAGCAGAGCGACTTACAACTTTACAGGCGCCGCTGAACAACCAGAAATGCTCTCACAGAGTTATGCCGTCAAAGTTCACCACTCGAAGTCACCGACGTTGACAACCCTCCGGCCACCAGAAAACGCCATGTTCAAAAACCAACTGTGATCAAATGCCTCCGAGTCTCCGAAACACGGTCTCTCTGTGTCTCTCTCTCCAGTTTGAAAAACGTCCGTTGCTTCCTGTAATCGCTCCCTCAAGAGCACCAGGGCTGCTCCACCTCCAACACAGAGCGATGAGGCCTCCAAATCGCTAGGAAACTATAACCAGAGAACGGCCAATTTAGCCCGTTGATAGTCAATTTTTGACTGCAAAAAATCTCAGAACGCGTTCGGGAATCAATAGAGAGAAAGCGAGGCTACCGACTGCTCGAGGTCGATTCGAATCCTGAAAGTGCATCTTCCACCACATTTGAAGCTCTCCTTCGCAACAAGCTTCGCCAGGAGGTCGACGAAGGCTGGGTTCGGGCATAGATGCCTACGCAGTTCACTGGTGGCCACGGTATCTTTGGGTGTTTATACGAAGTAATGGGCGTATGTATTGTGCGTATTCGTAGTTAAGCTCCCCACTGGTAATAGGGCCGCGTCCTTCCAGGGTCTTGCCAGTATTCATCCAAGGTCCTTCCACGTTCTAAACCCAAGGGTCTCAATTGTTCTGGAGAGTGAACAATTTTGGGTATTTTAACCCAAGAAGGACGCCGCGGACAATAAGTGTCCGATGAATTCTGCAAGTGAATGTAGGATAGAACTAAAACTATTTATTCTTGGAAATTTTTTGTGGAAAGTAGAGAACATCTATAGTAGCTTGACTTCCAATGAGTACTTTTAGATTTTTTTTATTCCAATGACTCTCACGGTTATACAATGCATGATTTCCAAGGTCACCCCCCACGTCCTTCCAAGGTTAAAGGATGGGCTGTTGACCGGGAATAGTGTGAAATATTAGCTTAAAAAAGGCTAAAGCACTCATTTGAAGTCAAACTATTGGAGAAGACCTCCCCTTTTCACAACAAAATTTTAAGGATGAATAGTTGCACTTCTGTCCTACACAGACATAGAAGGATTCTTTGTCATTCATGGGACAAAAAACAGCCGTGGCATCCTTGAAGAGTTAGCCTTTAGAGGACACGGATCCATGACCAATGTAGTTACCAAAGTTGCTTTGATTATTGAATCAATGGTTGCCATTACATGTTTTTTCAGCCCATTGAGAGACTGTGAGTTCCCGGATGTTCCTGGATTGTGTTAACATCGCAGAACTAGCAATCCAACGTGGCTGAGAGACTGCCACATCAAACTACATAAAAAAATTATTTTTTGAATTTTAAATTTGAATTTTTTATTTATTTTAATTATTAAATAACCTAATTGTCCGGCCATGGTTCACAACATGGGGAACCATGGTTAGACAATCTATCGGAGGCCTTATATAATATCTAATGATTCTCGGTTTCTATGTGAACACTTAGAAGACATCCATTAGACACTTTTTGGCTTCAACTTCCTTTAAGGGTTAATTTAGTGAAATCATTATACCTTAATCCCGGAAGGACATTGTGGTGACTATGGAAATCAACTTTTTGGGTATTATGTGAATCATTTGCTTAAAAAAATGGAAGAGCACTCATTGATTGTTAAACTACTATGCAAGACCTTCCCTTTTCACACAATTTCAAGGATGAATATTTGCACTTTTGTCCTACATAGAAAGATTCTTTGTCATCTATGACACACTCAATATTTGCGGCATCTTTTTAGGGTTAATTGTAGAAGGATACAAAGGACGAAAAATGTCCTTTGGACAAATCCAAATTGCTCTAAGTGACGGAAAACATTGGAATTCATCTATTTTTACTTCAATGAGGCAAGTTAGTTGCAAATACTGGCACAAGACATAAGGAGCATCTCTAAGAGGGAACAAATTTTTATAAATGATCTTCAAACTTACAAAACAATGGCCACAATAATATAAGAGGGATAGAAATGGTTTTAGAAGCCCAAAATTTCTTGCTTTGGGTATAGAATATTTAATACTATTCATATTAGTTATTAGCTAGGCAATGACTTAGTAGCTTTGGCCATGCTATCCAAGTGAAGGCTATGAAGTACATCAAACAATTCAAGGCCTTTTTCATATTTCCACTTCCTTCCTTCAATCCATTGAATCTACAACATTTTCCATTATTCTTTTCTTTGACTTCTCACCTTTTCAATTTCATGTTACAATTTTTTGAATTTTAAGTTAGAATTTCATGAACTACCTAATTTGATTTTTGGAGTGTGCTTGCCAAAATATCACTCTAATTACAACAAACCTTGGGCAATCTTTTTGTAGATCTAACATAATGAAGCCATCTCACTCATCTTCCACATAAATCAAGCACCACTATTTTTAGATGTATTGGACAACCTGACACCTTCTCATTTCATGACCCATGACAATAGATCACTATAACTCAATTTCCTCACTACCACTAGTCTATCTTTCTAAGTTTGAGTCAATTCATTTTGGGGTCACACAAAAAGATATGTGCATATATTAGAATATTTATTCTATATTTATCTAATATTGTAAGGAAAAAAATTGTTGTATAATGGTATAGTTGGAGGTGTAAAAATTGGGAGTTGAATAATGATGTGAATGTCTTGGTAGTAACTAGACTAACTCTAGATGTGATGGTTGGTGTTGTAAAAATAGTGAAGTCATAGTCATAGAACATTAACGACATGAAAGTGATGGTGTGATGCCTTTAACCAAGATTAAGGGGGGTGTTAGCGGCTAGGGAGGATTGTCCCTTCTATTGCCCTATCCAAGGGTAAATATAAAAATTGCTCCCTATTTTGTGCCATATAAATTTTATATTTCTTCACCTCTCCAAGCTAATTTGGAGCCTCTAATTTGCAAATATGAATTTAAAATTTGCAAATTTTATTATTTGTGACAAATAAAAATTCCAATGTTTTTTCCAAGATAAAATATGGGGCAATAAGGAGGGCAATCCTTTTTGGCCGATGTTAGCTTGAAAAGTTGATCTTGTTAAAGAGTTAGGCATTTAGTTGATTGGGTTGATATCAATAAAGACTCTTTGAAGGTAGTTATTAGATGTTGTGGAGTCTATTATCAATTGTATAATTTGGATGATATACGTTCGGAAATTGATGTTGCAAAATAGTAATAAAATTAGTTGATACTTGTATAATTTATTACAAATGGTGTGACTTTGATAAATTAGAGTCACATGCACAAATAGAAGAATTTGAGGCTCAAAAAGCCCCCTTCTCATTGTCATATGACATTCATATGACTTTCAATGATGAACTTTAATATTACACTCAATGTAACTTTCATATGATATGATTTGAAGTTTTAAGTAATTTTTTAGGAGTTATAACTTCAAGAAAATTAAATTTTAAGGAAGATATTTGAATCCTTTTGTTTTCTAAGAAATTCTATGAGAATTTAAAGTAATTTTTTTGATACAATTGCAATTTTTTGGAGTTTTCACTTTTTTAAAGTAACTAAAATCTTAAATAAGAAGTTCATATGAAAATCGCATCTAGTGCAATATTAGGACAAACTTTAATGTGACTAGAATTGGAAAACTTTCAAATAAGAATCCATTTTCCAATTTCAATGCATGGAATGTGCAATATTTGCAAGGGGGTAATCAAAATAGTTTGCCAACATAATTATTGGAAGAAGTATTTGAGAAGTGGAGGAAACAATTTTTTTACTTCCAAAAAACTAATTTTAACATTAGACTTGAACTTTGGGGTTGCTTTTAGTTTAACATCAAGAAAAGCTACACCTAAAATTTAGTTCCTCCCTATTCATATGGAGTGTAAACATCATGGAAGTTAGCCAAGGCAATTTTGTTATTGGAAAACTTGAAATTTTTATCCAATTTCAACTCCACATAGAAGTTAGAGTGAAAATCTCATGTGACAATGAAAAAGAGACTCTTTTTTTTGCAATGCAAGCACGTTGTCCATTGACATCATTCCCAACACCAACTACTCATACAAGGGCTGCACAAGGCTCTAAACCAAGCAAGAGAGTACTAACATGTAAGCATAAAATTTGTAAGCCCATGAGCCTAGGAATCCATATTATAGACACCATCTATGATTATAGGTGTCTATGTTATAAGTACCTATATTATAAATTCTTTCCATGTTACAAAGTACGTATGCTACATATGTTATAAACACCTTCAAAAGGTTGTAGGTTCAAGGCTCGTAGGCTCACATTTCTACGTTGATGTATTGACATCATTGAACTAGGCTAGCAATAAGGTAAGGTAGTATGCTCTAAAAGCGACCATTTAAAGGTTGGTCCACCCTTTTTATAGGCTTAAGCAAACAAAATTATTTTTAGATCATTTTTTAGAGAAAGAAAAATAAATTTGGAACCTAACACACTAGTAGAAAATCTGAAATTTCTGTTAGATTTAGTCCAAAACAACGCGTCCAAAATGACAGAAATTTCAACTTCTCTACTAGTGACACAAGTGGTTTTGTATTTTTCCAAGAATTTTTAAATTACTTATAAATTTTCAAAGATTTGGAACATAGGCACCTATTTGTGACCATAGGTCTCCCCAAAATTGTCCACTTGCAACTTGTAAAGAGATGTGCAGAAATCAAAAACGATGATTGGCTCTTGCAATAGAAAAACAATTTTTCCTTGATGCATTCAATTGCTATAGTGGTCCATTTAAGGATCACTCCATCTCCATTTTCCACCTAAAAATAGGGATGATTTGAAGAAGATGGGTGATTTTAGAGCATACTACCTTCGTTAGGAACAAGGTAAATTCTAAATTTAAGAACCATGGAACATGTGCATTGTACATAAGGTTTTACCTTGTACTTCACTATAATAAATTTAGGCTTTTCTACCAATTGAAAAATGGAGGCAAAGCTAGCAGTTCATGGCATAAGAGAACCAACAACCAATGTTTGGGAAGTTTTTAGAGTTGTCCTGGTAATTTGCCTTCTCTTTGTTTCTTGAGGAGCTAGTTTTTTTCCCAAAGGCACTAGTTGCATCCTCTCTTCATCAAAATTTCCAATTCATTTGCTATAGTATCAAATTCTCACTGGCCACTTTCCTTCTAACTTCAAATTTGCAAAGGCTACAATCCTCTTCTTTCAAAGACATGTCAGTTTTGAATCTAAACTCCAAATTTCATTATATCATAGAAACACGACAACAAAGCAAGGATTGGTTGTTATGACCAACCTTTACAAAGCAATACTCATCCTATCCTATCTAAGCCCTTCAACGGCCAACCCCGGAGCTATTATACTTGCCTTGTCCAAGAACATACCTACATCTAGCACCTAGAGTATTAGCCTTGGATTTGCCTTGGATTCCAATTAGTTCATTTCCCCAAAGCACTGGCTAACAATGAACTAAGCTATATCACCTACTTCCAACAATGGCCCCATTTGCCCAATACAAGGTGACCTCTTTTCATAAATGAAGGGAATACAATGTGGTTTAGCAATTTCATTGTTGTATCACAAATAACATGGTGAGACCTTTTAGTTTTGCACTTCTCATTACTAAGTTTGCTTACACATCAAGAACAAGTTTGATTGTAATCAAGATTTCCTTAATTTTTACTAATACCTAACTTGATGAAAAATTAGCAAAAAATATTGCAATCTTCATTATTTCTATTCCTTGATTGGAGAAAATTATTCCCCCCACCATCGCTAAATCAGACATATGCTAAAACGCTTACCCTTAGAGGACAAAGGGGTGACCTTGGAAATCATCCCTTTCCATTACCATGTGAATCATGGGCTTTAGAAATAGCAAAAGCACTCATTGGAAGTCAAACTACTATAGAGAACAACAAAATTCCCAAGATGAATAGTTGCACTTCTATCCTACTACAAGGATTC
This sequence comes from Rhytidiadelphus loreus, assembly GCA_947034895.1. Classification (NCBI taxonomy): domain Eukaryota; kingdom Viridiplantae; phylum Streptophyta; class Bryopsida; order Hypnales; family Hylocomiaceae; genus Rhytidiadelphus; species Rhytidiadelphus loreus. The sequence goes on from OX344761.1 coordinate 35,220,285, forward strand.
TTTGTCATCCATGAAACGCCAAATGTCCTCCTCGTCGTTTAAGGGTTAACATTGTCAGAAATCGGTGATATACCTTACCCCACGATTTCCCCCGCACATTGTTGGCAGCTTCCACCAAACTGGTAGTTGCTGGTCCTATTCAAAAATTCTGAGTATTAAGCTTAAATACCGTATGTACTTGTCCTTCCCCATTTTTTCCCACTGGACTGGAGCGCCCCTTGAGTTCGGTTGGCTGATTTCCTGTCAATTCCTGTCAGTGTGGGGCTTGGCCTTTCCTGCTTTGGGCACCGGTGGCCGAGGCATCTCATACGGGCATACGGCTCCCCCTACGTATACGTATTGGGCGTGGTCGTGTTTGCTCGGTCTCCAGCGGTCGGCCCGCGGGTAGCGGTCCCCCATGTGGCCGTGTCTCCCCCAGCCCCCGCTCGCGCTTGATTTCCGGGACTGCTGCTGCTGCTTTTTAGTCCATCATGCCCCCAAGCCCCAACTGTCCTCACCCCTCAGTTAAGCCGGTTCCCTACTACAGTCCACACAAGCACTTTTTTCACCTCGTTGCAAGTGAGCTGTACTCGAGTGCATGAAGTCCGTGAGGAGCATCATTGGTCCCTGCCTGCTGGCCAGATGAGGACCGGACGGGCAGACCACCGGACCCACTCGCTCGACCGGCCCGGCCCCGCCTTCAGGGAAAAGTAACGCTGAATTTTCATTTTTTTATTTTTATTTTTTTGACACAAATAAAGGAATACCTTTACTGCAAGGGAAGAATACAAAAGCCCAGCTGCGACGCGGACTGGGAGAAGAAAACAAAACAAAGAGAGGAAGAGAAAGGAAAAATAAAATACATGGGGAGGGCCCTCCCTCCCCAACGTGCCGCCGAGGCGGGTGCCACCCCACCACGACACCGGAAAACTAATGCTGAAATTTTTCATTTGCAACCAACCCATGATGAATTTGACAAATTTTGAATTCATAATTGCAATTAGAGGCTCCAAATTAGCTAGTAAAGGTGTAGAAGATAAATTAATCAAGCACAAATTAATATTCATATTTGCAATTAGAGGTCCCAAATTAGCTAGAAGAGGAAGAGAAGATAAATTAATCAAGCATAAAATAGGGGGTATTTTTTTGTTTTTTACATGCACACTTAGAATGACTTTGGGAGGACAAGTTAGAGGGTTTGGTTCACCCCGGCCCCACCTTGAGTGCACAACACTTTGATTTGGATAGAAGGGGGTCTATAATTGGTCCCCTATTTTGAGAACAAGTGAATTGTTCCTTGAAATATCTATTATTGTCATTGATGATGTAGGTAAGTTTAAAGGGATAGTGTATAGACTTCCTACCTTAGGGCCACTTTACACTTTGGTAGAGAAGTGCTCAAGTCGATCAACAAGTTTTGACCAGGATATGGTTATTTTAAGCACCCAATGGAATGTTAAAGAAGACAAAAAGAAAAGAAACTATTAAAAGAAGAAGTCTTCACAGTTGTAGTCTAAACACCAATTAGAGAAGTCTTTTGGACAACTTCACAAATTGAAGTCCAATGGACAATTTCACCTAGAGGAAAATTTTCACAATAATAGAAATGACAACCCTTAATGGAACTCCCACATGCTTTGTACGTTTTTTGATTGTAGTTAGTTTTGAGAAGTCATAACTTTTGCATCCGGTGCCTAATAAATTCAATAAAACATGTTCAAAAAAATGCATCTACTTACCTAATTTGTGTAATAAAATTTCAAATCAATCAAATATGTATTGATTTTTGAAAATCAATATAGTACATATTTCATTTCAATCCAAGTCATGTTTTGAGTTTCTTTTGGAAAAGCTCCACACTCAAGTTAAGATCTCAAAATAAATTTGAAACCCTAAAATAAAAACTATACAAGCAAGAAAACACCTTCAAAGTGAAAAAATGAAAGTTATTGATGCATCCACTCAATGAAAAACAAAAATGAAGAATCGATGCGCCTACTCTACACAACACTTGAAAGTGAAAGGAAACTGTAGTTGGCGCACTACACTACCAAAAGCACTACGAAGTGAAAGAGAAAGAGGCAAAGAAAATGCTATTTGACATAAAAAGAAGCCCTCAATCCCATGGCTAAGATGTCACAATGAAAAGATAATCAATGAAGTTGGAGTTCTCCAGAGGTCAAGTTTCTTGTTCGGGGGTTGAGTCTGCCCAAGAAACTTGACCTCCAGAGAACTCCCCTTTCAAAAAGTGCTACCACATAGACACAACCATGTCATTTTTTCATACATGCTCCACCGGACAAGTCTTGGTTGTAGTGTAAATCCAATATAGTGAAGAACAAAACTTCCTCCAATCATATTGCTCCATTTTCCTACAACTCTTGACTGGAGCACTTCTCTACAATAGTGTAAAGTAGCCCTTATGGCACATTTGGCAAATCAAGTGGAAGATGAAGACTCCTATTTAAGCTATTTTTAACTATAAAAAGTTATTTGGATTAGATAGTTCAATTTAATAGGAAGGATTGGACAAATCCCGAGGCATGGATTGGATGGAATCGATAGAAAGTTGTTAATTCGAAATTCCTATTGATCTTGGTTGTTGAGTCAAGTTTTGGTTATGAATTACCAAAAAGAATTACGCTAGTTGGAAGCACCCCATACAGCAAATGCTTTGACTATGTTTTTACTTAGATATTTGGGATAGTCTCTAAGGCTTAGCTCATTTATTGGTTTGCTCATATACTGGCGAAGTGTTTTGTGTCACATCGAGCAGAATTTCAGCCACTATAGAACGTAGGACATGGGGCCTTTTTCCTATTGTGATTTAATTTTTGAGAATGGATGTCAAAATTTACAAGCATTATTACAATACATTTTCATGCTTTGAAGGGGAGCAAAAAGAGTCCTCTAACGTTGGTCAAACAATGTTGTCCATGATATAATTTGCAAATTTTGAATTCATCTTTACAATCACAGGTTCCAAATTAGCTACGAGAGGTGTAGAAATACAAAATTTACGTGGCACAAAATAAGAGAGAGGGCAAGTGAAGTTTTGATAGTTATTACCCTTGGGTGGGGGGCAACAAGGGGGCAATCGTGTTGCGGAGTCGTCCCGTCCGTCCTGTTTCCTTTTCTATCCTTTGGGAGCACGGAGCACGTGATTGTGATTGTCTGCTTTCCAAGTTGATGGATTCAGTGCAGCCAGCACAACTAGCACAAATTGGTGGTTTCTATCTACTACTAATAAAGCTTATTAATAACTTTAGTCTACTGTAGCCTAGAGCCTTCCAGTCACTTGTTCCCCAAGTCTCCTACGGGGTTCCTTTCCTTGTATACAAAGCAGCTCCGTCTCTTGTTTAAATTTGGACTGGGATTCCAACTTCGTGGGAGGAGGAAGCTGGAATTCATTGATTCTTCCACATGGAACCACATGGACATATGGACTGGTGGTGTTTGAATTGAATTTCTTTTTGGATAGCTCACTGACTTTGCTAAACTGACTGGGCGTCTATCACTCAGTTCTGAATTGGTGGAGTTGGGAAGTACCTACCCAGAAATTTCACTGTTTCGCTCTGCCTGTCTGCCCTCTCTACTAATAATAACTTATTAGCTGAAGTTCATTGGAATTGCAAGTGCACATTCCACGTACATCCCACGAATCTCTTGTGGTGTGGACCGTACAGACAACTCGACGCACTCTGGACATTTCAAATGGGGTGGGGAAGAAAAAGGAAGGAAGGAAGGAAGGAAGGAGAACTGCAAGTTTGAAAGAAAGACCAACGTGATGGATGAAGCTGTTTCTTGGGAATGGATCCATTATCTACAGTAAATAAGCAGTGTAGGGGCCACTTCACACTATGGCAAAAGGTTGAGAGGTTGCGGGTTCCACCAATCAAATTTCAAGAAAACCAAGAGTTCGGCCTCTTGACCCTGCACTCTAGAAGGTACAAGTCCAAAAGCCATCGCCCACCAACTAGGTACATAGCAACAAATTGCCTACATGGCGAGGGACTCTCAAAGCAAGTTTGGGTCGCTAGAAATGGAGACCCAAACTGTATCCAAGAGGTTGTGGAGTTTTTGTCATAATGAATCAACAACCACCAAGATCTCAAATGTTAGATTGGTATGAGTTTGGACTTTGGGGTTGGCCTTTGGAGGGTTCACACTATGGCTATCCAAATTGAGAGGCCATGGGAGTTCATTGCCAAGGGTTTGGACTTTGGACTTTGGGCTCGGCCTTTGAAGGCTTCATACTATGGCCAACCAAAGGTTCCAATTCCTATCATTTATTGCCTATTTATTGCTCATTTCTTTGGACTCTCACCAAAGGTTTGACCACTCACTCCCACGGGCTTTCAACTTGTAAAGAATTGACATGATCCTACTCCTAATAAATTTTGAAATCCATATGATGACATGATCTTACTATATTTAGGTGCACTATAGTTGTAACCACTTCACCAATGTCCAAGTTTGAACTCATGACCACCTCATGAGTGTGCCATGGATGTAAGTTCCTTTCAAATAGCCAATACACATAAAAGTGGAGAGTAGGAATTCTTTTTGTTTTGTTTAGGCTATGTAAGAAGCAATTTTTGCTGAAGTGCTAAAGTTTTTGCTTACATCTATATAAATGGATGAAACATACAAGATACAAATGAAACTTAAATTATTAATCCATAACAATGTATGTTCATCCAAAAATGAGTGATATCATTCTAAAAATATGTAGCAATTCAACAATTTCATCTAGTAAAAATAGAAGAATATATTTCTAAATATCGTCCAAAAGAAAATCATATTATTTTTTACTCAAATACTTCCAAAAAAATGGCGGATTGTAAAAAGACTCCACTCGTCAATTTTTTGGATGGGGGGAAGTACACGACCACTCATGTTCCTTGATTTCAGAAGAAGTGGTATTCACTCTAAAAACAATAAATATGAGTGGTCATTCTACACGTGCATTGCTAAATAAAAATAATCCCTTAAAGTTCTAAGGTGATAAGAAGCCCCTAAAATACTTCTAAATACTTGTATCCAAAACAAGGCTAAAATCTTCAACTTTATTTATTCTTTAATATCTTCAACTGTAGGATCTTTCCTCGGGGGGTGCACTACAAAGGAAGTTCATAGGTGAGGAGCAACTAAAATTTGACCCCCCTATATTATATCCCAATATTTTATTTTATTTCTAAAAAAATATGAATAGATTTTACTACTTTCAAAGTTTATGTTCTGAATTATTGATATTTTTTTATGTTAATAATAATTAGTTACAAATGTTTGAAGAGAATAGATACACTGTAAATCTAAAAATAACTTTCACACCCCTATATTATATAAGAAAAAAAATGAAAAAAAATTCTATAAAATATCTTTCTATTGAAAGTTTATTTTGGCTAAATATTGATACAATAGTCATCTTCATGTGATCTCTATAAATATTTTAGTTGAAAAACATGCCATTTTAGTTCATTTTTCAATCCTTTCTAGACAATATATCACATGTTATTTAGGATTGAAATTTTTGGCAATAGAAACGTATAGACATTATTAAACAAAGCTCAAAATTGTAGGTTGAAATTATAGTTTATTAGAAAGTAATTAGGAAAAGTAGAAATGGGTTTTAGGGTTTGGTCGCTCCTCACCCATAAACTTCTTTTGTAGTGCACCTCCCAGAGATCTTTCAAGTAACTTGTTCAAGTATATCTTCCCAAAATTTTAGACTAAAATTCCTTGTCGATTGCAAGATCCATGTACCTAAATTTCTAACACTGGATTTTGAAACTCTTCCTACAAGTGAAGTTTTGCCTTTCAATATTTAAAGAAAAAAACATGCATGCCTAATAACTTGTGTATTTTAGTAGACATGTTAGAGAATAGATTGAGAATATGTGAAAAAAATTTAATCAAAGTACTTTTCATATTCACCTTTAAGAAAAATATAAAGTAGAAGGTAATATTTGATGAAAGAAAAAATTTAATTGTTACCTCCTAAAGGATTAAGACACATTTGAAATAGATATGATAAAAAATTGCTACTTTTTAGGTTAGTAAAAACAAAATGAAGACAAAAAAAATTATGAAAAAATCAACTATAAAAATTTGTATTAGATTACACTATAAGAAACCCATATTTTAGTTGGCGTTTTGTAATTTTTTCAGATGGATTTTAGGTGACGTCAAAAAAAACTACAAAACACCAACTAAAACACAGGGTTTTTATAGTGTTACTTTGGGAATGTGTGGAAAAAATTTCAGAAACTTTGATTTCACAAATTGGAAAAAAAATCATATTTCCATCCAAGGGGTGTATATTCAAACCTTGTGTCAAAATTTCGTGAACATCCAACCCAAATTGATTTTGTATGTAACTACCTGAGATTTATTGAGTTCATTTATTAGTCACTTGGTCCTTTAGGGGTTACCTAATAACTTGGACAAGAAATACTCAATCCCAATGGTAACCATGTTCTAATAAGCAAGGCATATTCTATAGGTAATTTTTAATTTAAAAAGTTTAACAAAAGAACTTTATATTTTTCTCTAATTACTTGATTGCTAACAAAATAAAACACCTCATAGTCATAACTTTCATCTCACTAGTTGGAATTGAATAGTTCAAAGTTTTTCTTTTAGATATCAATCTACACAATCAAATCAAATTTATTTAACTATTTTCAAAATACATTTTTAATTGCCCACTTTGACATTGAAATTGAAAAAAACATATAATTTATGCAAGGCTTATTGGAATGACGCCAAACAAAATTTCGTATTTAAAGTATGATGATTAAGAGCTATGGCATAAAAGTTTCATACCAAAAATTCAAGGTATGAATTCAATAAAGTATGCCTAAGTTTTCAAATTCCAAAGTGAGCTCCTTAGTCCTTTAGGGGCTACAATTCTATTTATTAAAACTGTAATTGTTAAGACTCACCAAAACATACTAATTATAAGACTCTTCAACAATTTTTATCCATTAAAAAAAAATATATTTTTTGAATTATTATGCAATGTGGAATGTTACAAATCATTTTTTCTCCAAGAATTCAAAAAAATTGCTATAAATACATTTTTAATATATACAAAATACAAACTTAGATTGATATCTATTACCAAACTTTTCAAAAGCCCTCCTAATGCCTAAATATTACCCAAAACAAGAATCAATGCATTTTAGATTTGGAATAAAGGAACTTCAAAGGAATTGTTTATGCACACTTTTTAGGCAATGAAATTAGGGCTTGGCTACGAAACAAGGTCTTTCTACCATATCAGGGATATCCTTTTAATTAGCATTTAATGGAAGAATAAGGAATGTTTTCAAGAGCGTACACCGGGAGATTTATATAATAGATTAATTACATCAAAATATGATGAAAAACATTAATTTCTCTATTCTTTAGAAATGTGACTAGATTGGTCACTTAATGCCTCAATATTATGTTCAATGTTCTAAAGCAATCCATTTAAGGATGGAAAGAAATGGAAATCATGGAATATCAAGATATTTTTTCTAGATTCTTCTAAAGTTACAAATTATTTATCTTCAAAAGTTTCATATCTACATTCCCCCTTCTACCAATATTTTTCAACCCTAGTTAAGTCTTAAAAAATAATGATTAATATTCCTAAAGAATTTCTAAATTTTGATTCCAAATTTTATAGAATTTTTTCCGGTTAGTATGGTAGTTGATCTAACCATATGAATATGATCTATAGATCATTAATTACAACTTTTATTTGATAGTCATCTTTATATTTTTATTCTAAATTTCATTTTATAAAAATCTCCATATTTTTGGAAATCTAGACTATCCCTTGGTCTTTAGCCCTAAATGTTTGAGGGGCCATATTTTGGTATCAATTATACTTTGAAGTAAATAAAATCTAAATAAATAATTGTTGTTATTTTTGTTATTATTATTATTATTATTATTATTATTATTATTATTTAATGGAATATCCTTTAAACTCTACTTTAAGCATTAAAAAGAGTGTTTTTAAATTTTTATTGAAGATTTTGTGCATAGACATCCATTGCAAATCTTGATTTTTTAGTGTTAGAGTCTCTTAGAGATTTGTCTCAAATGCTTTAGATCTTTAGGGAAGAAATCACATTTGAAATTCATTTAAAAAAACGTAGATTAGATTTAGAGAAGCTCTATTTTGATAATGGTTATGCATATTATTTATGTTCTCAAAAATCATATTCTTCTTTAGGTCCTCAATTTTAGAGTTGCCATTCAAAAACAAGATTGAAAGACTACAAATCACTTTTATAGTTTTAGCACCCTCTTGATCAAACATTGAAATCTTTCAATTCATAAGTCACATTGTTCTATTTACTTTTTATATGTGGTCCAAAACACATCTAGTTTGAATTCATATAGTTATAATTTTCCTTAAATTGATAAAGCTTATCAAAATGTAGAGTTAGGGTTAGTTTTGAGCAAAATTCAAAAAGCTCAAAAAAAGCCTTGGACATTTAGAGTTAAGGGATTAAAATTTTAAGTTTTACAATCCATCTTATGTTTGAGAAGAAGATTGAACAAAACATTGCATGAAGCTCATAACTCCCATCAAATGTAGTTACATTGAGGGGTTAAGAAAAAAATTCAAGTCCTTCTTAGTTAATACGTTTCCTAGGTAAAGGAAAAACATCATCAAATGAGTTCTTGGACACATTGTTTTGGCTCCCAATTGTACAAGACATTTATTCAATAAAATGAAGGCTTTTGTAGCCTTGCCTCAATGGCTTTGGGCTGGGCACACTACTGAGGTGATCATGAGTTCAAACTCAGGTATTGGTGGGGTGCTTACCACCATAGTCTGCCCAACTATAATGGGGTCAAATGACCTTGTCATCATATGGGGATGTGAGAATTTTGGGGGGAAGAAACATATCAGTTTTTTATAGAGTTTACTTTTTAATGGAAGCAACAAGGATGGAATTTGCCATCTAGGTCCATGAGACTTGGATAGTTGATTCATTCTCAATAGAATGTTCATTTACACTAGTCTTTCAAACTAGAGCTAACTTCCTCTTCAACAAAATGGAGGCAACAAGGATAGAATTCACTATCTAGGTTCATGAGAATTAGATAGTTGATCTACTCCCAATATGAAGAAGATTCTTTCACGTCCGTCAACCTTTCATTTAACAAAATGATGTTGAACTTGTACAAGTGAGCTACACAGAATAGTGAAATTAGGTTGCCTTAACAATTGAGGTGCTGTGAGCTCCCAATTCATCACTTGCGACTCATAGTTTTTTTTAGATTATCACAATTTAAAGCTATAATATTACACAAAAAAACCCGAAAAGAGTGTAGAACCAAAATAGGCATGTCATATGGCAGTATAGCTTTTGTTCATAAATAGACTTTTACCTTTAGAATACCCCCAAAATCCACTTGTACATAGGTTAAAACCAAGAAGTAGTGAGAACCAACAACCTTGTATGGAACTTACCCGAAATAACCTAAAATCTAGTACAAGTGACCATGCTTGGCTAAATTGGTCCCATGAGAGATAAAGAGATTCCTACGTAAATTTCCAAAGATAGGTTTCAGTTTTCCCATCCCATCGATGAAATAGTGGAAACCCCAATTGTTAGCATTCAAGTGTCACTTTTTCAAGACATGCCAAACGGAGGAATCTATGGCATGTTAGGAAGTCAACAATGAAATCCATTCGCCAAGATTCTCTTGCATGTGGAAGATTCCCTGACTATCGATAATTTAAGGAAGGCTAATTTTACCTTTCTGCTGACCGTGCACAAAATTGATACAAGGCTTGGCAAATCCCTTGGAGAATTCCATGAGAGGTTCCCCTAGAAGTTTCAGACTTGCAAAGATACCTTTACTAGATGGTCAACCGTTTAAACTCACGAACAAAAATTCATGGGAAATTCCCAGATTGCGGTAAAATCTCACTAAAAATTAGGTTAGCTTCTTTTATGTTAATAGTGTGCTCCAACAAATTTCGAAGTATTATGATAGCGAATCACCAACATTCCTTCAAATATCAAATACGGCGGGATTTTGGGGGAGTTGACTAGTGTCCCGGGAGCACATGAAGTCGGAATGAAGTTGTCAAGCAATCTTTTCTTACTTCCTATATTCCTCCCGACAACCCTAGCTAGTTGACCTAATCAAAAGAGATAAACTTTAAAAGTTAGATTTTTACCTTTTTACTGATTCTAGTTGGCGTTGGTTGTCGATGTGTTTTTCGCAACAAAACATGGGGTAAAACATCTTATAGACTAAAAATGGCGGGTGTAAGTATGCTACGTCTAAGCAATTTTGGCAAATTTGAATTGTACTTTTTTGTACTTAAAATACAAAATTGTACTTTTTGTACTTGGATTTAGGGTTGATATTTGTGACTTCTAAGTGATTGTGAGGGAGGAATTAAGTGTTGGAGATCAACCACTAAGTATATTAGAGGCTAACAGAAAGTGTCATTGAGATCCAAAGTCGGGCATTTATGAAATATTTGTACTTAAAAATTAAAAATTGTACTAAAACTACTTTTTGTACCCAAAAGCACCACAAAGTACTTGACAAAAAATTAATTTTTTTCTTAATTCAACTTAAAGCCAATCTAAAACTAGCTGTTGCCATTATGAATTTTAGATCCGATTTCAAAAAGCTGGATTTTTCCACCAAATATTCACTACAAAAGAAAACTCATTGATTTCTAAGATTTTTGCCAAATATGAGTTGTTAACATTAAATTGAGAGCAAGTTCCAAGACATTGCCCTTCTTTATCTTCTTTGCCAAAAAAAATTCAGTACTTTTCACTTTATATGACCAAGATATTTGTACTTTTATTTGAATTTGTGCCCTGTGATATAAAAAGTGATGGTTCAAAAGTACAAATTTCTCACTCTCAACTTAGTTATTCAAGAAACCATTGATGCCCACAGATTCTTCACTTGTATATTGTTTAGAAAACCGAAAAAAATATGGAGAAAAAAGCTTCTAAGCTCAAGCAATAAAAAGTTCAAAATCATTATGTCCTAAAAAATTGCTTTGTGACTCAAAAAAATATAGGGTCTAGCATATTTATACCCTGGCACAATCCATTTGCGATTTGGAGTTGAACTTCAAAAGTTAGAGATTAGGACCAACATAACAATTGTAATGAGGTAAAAATCCTAAAAGATAAGGATGAAAATCTAAAGTGATAGGGTTACCTAGGTTAAAAAGAGGGGGGGAGGGTGTCCCAAAAGAGTATAAAAGGTCACCCTTCTTCCTCTCAAAACACCCCTTTTCTTGTACTTTGGACTGTTGGTCTCACGTTGTGTGAAGACTTTGGCCCTTTTGGTCAACACCCTTGAGCAATATTTTTTGGCTTCTTTTGAGCCATTGTCAGTGTTTTTCAAGGAGTGTAGAGGACTTTGGGGGTCCTTCTACACCTTGTTGCTGCTTTGGTTTTGAGTGTCCACATCTTCTTGCTTACAAGTTTTTTTTGTTTGAGTTGGTTTGTGACCTTTGTCCCTTTGAGTCTTCACATGTACAAACCCTAGAGCTTATCCTCCACCGTACTTTGGCAATGCTGCTTTAGAGGGCCTCTAGTTTTTTGTATGTTTTTACAAATTTTGTACTAACCCTTTGTTACTAACTTCTAGTCACTCCCGTCCTTGTTACTAACCCAAGTCTTGAGCATTGTGTTGGGTCTAGTTCCTCTTATCCTAGTTAGGAAAAGAGTGGGGTGGTTCCCTTTGAGTTGACAAAACTCTACATTTCCTAGCCGATCTAGGTCCTAGATTGTGTATTAAATTCTTTAGATGGCGGAGCGTTGAACCTTATTGGTCCTAGATTTGGTGTTAAACTAAAACTAAAAGCTTGACTTGGGACTATCCAAGGATTTCACTCCAAAGTTTAGTCTCAAAAACGTGTTGAAGACAAATCAAAGTTTAGTGTCCAAAATTAGACAACGCAAAACGTGGGTCAAGGGAAAATGTCCTTTAATCAATTACACTCCGTTTCTTTGCATTTAAAAAAAAAATTGGGCATCAACAACTTGGCCCTAGTAGTGGGGCGCCAATAGACCGGGCACCAATAGCGCCGGACATCCAACAACGTCAAGCATCCAGCAAACCAGGCCCCAACAACAACTAGGCACTCAACAGCTCGAGTTCCAACAACTTGGCTCATCTCGTTTTTGTGGGTTCCTTCTGAAAAGGAAAAAAAATTATTCATGCCACAAAAGTAAAAAACATGAGGAGGAAGAAATTAGAGCATAGATTAGCGTAGAAAAGTGGAACTAAATTAACATATAAAGGTGGAAATATATTAGCACAGAAAGGAAGAAGATAGATTAGCATAGAAAGGAGGAAGATAGATTAGCATAGAAAAGGGGAAGATAGATTAGTCTAGAAAAGAAGAAGTAAATTAGCCTAGAGGATAGAAAAGGGAGTTAGAAAGGATAACGCCTCTACTCTACAACCATCATCACCTTCTCTTCTCTCAAACCATTCAACAACAACATCCATGGGAGCAAGCACAATGAGCAAGAGGTGAAGAAAGAACGTTTAGATAGGGAGGATTGAGAGGATAGGGAGAAATCCTAAAAATTCCCCTCCACCATTAGAATAAATTGACGTGTAAGAGATTGGGTTGGACGTAAGTGGTAGTTAGCCCACATTTAGGACTACTTAAACAAGTTGGTAGTACCCAACTACCTCAATTAATGGGGCACGCGGGATGAGACAAAAAGAAAAAAGAAAAGGCTAAGGGAAAGACCGACCCTTCTTTTTGTAATTGGGAAGATTGTTACCAAGAGATACTTAACCAATTAGTTGGTCCATCCATGTGACTTGCAATGGCAGAGGAGGGGGACTTGACCAACATAATCATGGATCTCCATGCTAGGGTAAGATCTTAAACTTTCCTCCATAACTAGACCATTAGGTGTCAATTACTAGGCAGGGCCGAGCCCTAGGTGCTAGTAGGACATAGGTTACGTCAGACTTGAGTGAATAAATTTAGAGTAGATATCAAGAGGTTTCCAAAACATAAGATATGTAGGAATCAAAGTTATAACACATAAGATCTAGATGGATGAAGTTTAGAGCCAATAATGGATGAACTCTCGGGGAATTAATCCATCCAAGCCGGAAATTAGTACTTAGCTAGATTCTAGGAAGTCAAGCCTGTAGGTTAAGATTTGTCCCCATTTGAAATTCTAAACTGTTAGGAAATCTTAGATGAAGTTTAGAAGGCCAATTGGCTAAAACTTCATCCGCCCATAACTTTTCACTAGAGTGTCCAAATTAAACAAGTTTTAGGTTTTAATAAAGGGCATGAGACGAAATTTTACTTTAAAAGGATAGATTAGACTTGAAAATCCTTAAGAATAGAAACCCATAGCATAACAAATAGCATAGCCTTGGTTAGAAAGACAAACATAGGAAATTAGCAAAGATCCATTGCTTGGAAGGCACAATGGACCGACGTTAGGCACCTACTAGGAGAGAACTTTGTCATAGAACAAGAGCTTGGTTGTGTTCGCCAATTTACCAAAGGTGGATAAATGAGCACCCACATGTGTCTTACCCCCAAAAGCTACCTCATGACTCACCGCTTCTCCAAGTGGAGGCACATACAACTCTTTAATCCAATAAAGATGCCATGGACAATAAGTGTGTAATGAATAACAAGGAATTCTCCAATGTAGGATAGAACTACAACTATTCATCCTTTAAATTTTTTGTGGAAAGTGGAGAACATCTACAATAGCCTGACTTCCAATTAGTACTTTGGATTTTTTTAAAATTCCAATGACTCTCATGGTTACACAACTCATGATTTCTAGGGTTACCCCCTGCATCATTCCAGGGTTAATCCCTTGACACCTCGATCCTTTTTCAAATTTTAGCACATTTTTGCTTATATTTTTCTATAAAATATCATTTATTGCAATTTCATGAAATTGGTCATTAAGGAAGGTTGTCTTTTCAAGATTCAAGTGTTACATTGGATGAATGAGAAGTTAGTTGGATTAAATAGTGCCTCCAAGCCCTCTATTCATTGTTCAAAATATGGACGTCGTGCACTGGTGCACCAATCTATATCGCACACATGGGTCTGCGTTGATGAAAATTATTGCTTCCTTGTATAGTAAGGTAGTCTAATCTAAAAACGCCCACGCTCTAAAAGCGATAATGACGCAGGGGTACATTTTTCTTTTTTCAATGCACCAACAGTGTACATTTTAGGAGATGGTCGCTTTTAGTGACCCTTGTGTTTCAACTTCAAAAAATTGGAACTAATTCCATAGAGGTCCAAAAAATATGAAACCACTTGGGCTAGATGCTAGTTCCATTTCTCTTCCTACGAAAGTTTATTGAAAATTATTTTAAGGAGTTTAGCTTCCCCCAAAGGCAATTAGCTCTTAAATGGTCGCTCTAATCTGAAATGGTTGCTTTAAGAGCAGACTACCTTAACAATAAATATTTATATAGTGTAAAATGTTGAGAAATTAGGGAGGGGAACCTAAATTCTGTATTCAGTGTAGCTATTTGTGGAAGGACACCTGTGAGTTAACTGATGTGTTGTGGCCTTCAGTTGGTCTTGCTGTCTGTCCTCATCCTGCCAGTTTCTTTCATCCCACCTGTTTAGTACCAATTTGGAACTGTGTTGTTGGAGTGTAATTATACTCTTGTGATACCATGCAGAACAAGTATATAATGGTACCAAATCAGACAGTATATGATATTAACATGTTGACTCATTGACACTGAAAGAATTTAAAGTACATACAAATATTAACTTACATATCCTCGCTGGTCTTTACATACAACAGCGAGCGTACAATGGTATAATCATGGCATAGTGATGGCCTGGTGTTTTGAAGGTATAGTGACTAAGATAGACAAGCCTATTACCACCCAGATTTGCAATCTGAATATCTTGGGGCCAACTCCAAGAAGGGAGGGGCAAATATTTTTCAAAGGTGTGCACTTGTTTCATGAATCAAACCCAAGTGGAATTATAATTTTTTGATTATAATTGTAATTTTCATGAATTTATGAAGTGGTTTGCTTGAAATTACAAAGTTGTTTATAGAGTGGAGTCACAAATATCCCATAAACAATTCATAACTACCTTTCTATGTATCCAATGGCACTTAAGTATTCACCAATAAGGGATTGACACGTTACTCCTTGTAGGCATCAATTCACCAATTTTGTTAAAAAATGAGTGGATGTGGATGAGTTTTGTAGTGGAATTGAGGCCAAAAGTAGGATGAAGAAATTGGGTGGTTGTTGGAAATGGATTGGTCTACCTTAGTGAAGGACTATTGAGAGGTTAGTGAGGGCATCTCATATCCCACGTTTTGTGATTTAAAAAAAATTAGTTACAATGATATGAACATATATCAAATGATATGCAATGATGTTTGTATCCGATGTATCCATGTCTATGTTTGTATCTATGTCCATACCCATGCATGTGTATCCATATAGAACATGGGACAAGATAAAGACACCTAGTAGGCATTTGTGGTTGGTAATTTTAATATTTTAATATTTTGAACCCCATCCAACCTTTCTAAAATGACATTTTAAGGTAATATTCATGCCTCAATGGCCATGCTCATTATCTTGAAGTCTTCAAGTGTATCCATAACAATCAAGGGTTAACCCTTAAAAGATATTTCATGTTCCGATTTGGTCAAACTTCATTAGATTTCTACGATAAAATACACATTTGAAAATTTTAATATTTTTCACATGGAGTAAGATATGTTAAAAATTTAATCTCATTTTTCATAATTAAAAACATCAAATTGAATTTTATGTGATTTTTAAAAGAAATTTCCTTGTAAAATCACAATAACTACAAAAATGATTAAAATAGTATAAATGGAAATAATAGTGATAAACATCATGGTGTAAATGATGTACTTTTTGAACTCACACCAAGAGAAATTTGATAGAAAAAGTTCAAAAGTAGTGTATTTTGAGCTTTCTAAATGGTATCTTCAAAGTGTCACAAAAATTATAATTTAAATAATTTTGAAAAATATTAATATGGAATAAAAATTAGATTATTAGAGCTACATTCTCTTAGTTAAGCTTAAAAACATTTAAAATAAAAAACTATATGAAAATTTAACTTTCAAAATGCTTGTGGGGCAAGCTAACTTGTACTTGAATAAGTATCTTGGCTTGGTTCCTACTGTTATTACGTTGTAATTTTTTATTTTATTACAATAGCAATTAGAAAAGGATTTGAAACTCCTTTTGCTTGTAGGTGTATCTATAATTGAACTAGGTTCTCATGCTGAGAAAGTTATATTTTAGACTAGTGAATGGTTTAATAAAAGGATTGAAATCAGGTATATTTAATTAATAGAAGTCTACAAGCTAGTGATTACAATCTCATATTTGGGAAGCCTTAATAAGGAATTTTAATCAGAAGATGTCAAATTTGTAATAGACTTAACCCTTACAAGTACAAGGATTCCAAATTTGTATGCAATGTGGTATTTTTTACATATTTGACATAGAAGATCTATAAATTGAGGTGTATACTATGAACAAAAGTTTTTCTTCACTCAAAGTGGGATACAATGATACAATGCACTCCCAATTTGGATCATTATTGCACCTTCTACATCTTAACTCCTAAATGTCCAAGCCTTTTGAAGTGTGTTTTTCCTAAGAAAAAAGAGCGAATGCTTATAGTTATCCTCAATTAAGAAAATTATTTTTTCTTCAAAATCTAACCATATAGATGTTTAAAGAGTTTTCTTATTAATAAGTATTCTAATTTTGAGTGTATAATTGCAAAGGAGTTTTGAATTTATAACAAGAGAAATATAATTATTCTATTCAAAAAAATTTCATATAAGACTTTTGGGGGATTGGAGGTGACATGAATAACTAAAATTGTGTTAGCACACTAAAATGTACTTCCAAAAGAGCTATTAAGCTCATTACACAATCCACCTTGAAATTGTTGAAATTCAGTTTGATTTAATAAGTAAAAATTGCAAATAACTCCAAATCAACACTTGCATGTTTAACCCCTAAGGCCCCTTGTCCCCTCATGGGACAATTTGGAATTCGGGTAGGTTCCTATAATCTCAATTTTTAATGAATTTTTTGAAACTTTCACATAAGATAGGAAAAATTATAAGCTTTGTAGGAATATAATTTTTATTTCAATCGGTGCCTAGAAGCAAAAGTTATACCACAAAAAGCCCAAATTTTAATTTGGCGGGCAGAAAAATAAAGCCACAAAAAACTTGAAATTATATTTTTCAATTTTTTCCCTTGTAGATTATATTTTTGTCTACATGTCAAGCTTTGACTCATTCAATTTTGATTAGTGATGTGAAAGTTATGAACAATCTTATTTTTTGGGCAATCTAAGCATCTTCTTGAAAAAATAACTTATAGGATTCATTTCAAAATGCAATTTTTACAATTTTTCAAAAAAAATTGTTTGAAAAGATTAAGGACACTGGAAATTACATATCATGCAATAAATTTTTAACCATGTAGTCAAAAGTTATGAAAATTGTTGTGTCTTAAAGCTACACTTTGGGCACACATTGTGTGAAATTTTCAAAGAAAAAAAATAAAAATAATGTTTATAGTAAGCTGCCCAGAATTACTATGTTGCCCAAAATGGTGTTTGGTCCTTTAGGGGTTAAACTCTATCTAGTGGAATTTTTTTAAATTGAGTGGTGTAAGGTAACAACACTTAACCCCCAACTGCCTCATCGACCATATATGGTCGATCTGAAATTTCAGGCTCATTTTGAAGTGGGCAGTTAAATTCGTTTGCCCGTTTTAAAATTTTTGGGGGGCAGTTTTTAGGATTAACTATTCAAAACTTTCATTTTTCACTGAAAAAGGTACATATCAGAGTGTTGAGTGGTCTCCAAAGCCATTTATGTCCATTAGTGGAAGAGTAAAGCTTGCTAATTTTACTTCATTCTTCAACTTTGAGCAATTTCACTTGATTTGAGATCTAAAAACTTCCACTTATTCATTTGCTTTGAAAATGGTCCCAATCGAAAGAGTAAAGTGTTTTCATGATTTTCACCATTGAAAATTTAAACAAGCAAGTGTTGATTTGGAGTTATTTGTGAATTATACTTATTAAAAAAATTGCATCTCAACAATTGCAAGGTGGATTGTGTAATGAGTTTAATAGCTTTTCAAGTGATATTAAGTTTTTTGAAAGGGTATTTTAGTGTGCTAACACAATTTGTAGTTGTTCATGTCACTTCTAATCCCAAAAAGCTTTTATGTGCAAATTTCTGAAACATTGTGGAGAGGGACAACATATTAAAAATAGAAAACATACATTTCTCTTATTATAATCTCACAACTCTTGTGGAATTTTGCACTCAAAATTGGTGTACATACTAATAAGCAAGCTCTTTAAACATCCATACGGTTAGATTTTGAAAAAAAATCATTTTGTTTCAATGGAGATAACTATAAGCCCATGTTCTTTTTTCATGGGAAAAACACACTTGGAAAGGCTTAGGCACTTAGGGGTTAAAGTTGCACAAACGAGTGCACAAATAAGCAATTCAATACAGTCGAACCTCGATAAGTATTAGGGGTTGGGAGCATACTTTTAGTTAACACTTAGACACTAGTAACACATAACACTTATAGCGGGTGATGCCCATGATTTGTAACACTTATAAAAAATAACATTTAGAAGAATTAAAAAGATAAATACATAACATTTATAGGAAAAATGGATGAAATTATAAAATATTGATTCATTATTCATCTAAGTTCGTCGAAAGAATGAATCAATAGTACTTTAGCAAGTTTCTACTATACGCCAAGATTCTACTTCTTTTTCTAGTGCTTCAATATTCCTAATAGATAACATGGTGTCATTAGGTCTTTGCTCCGAAAACTTCTTCAAAGTTTGGGTTTATAAACTTAAAAGTACACTTATCTTTTACTTTATGAGCTTAAAAATATATGATCTTTTAGTTTATGAGCTTAAAAATACATCTACCTATCAGTTTGTTTCTAGAGTGGACATCTAGAGTCACTTTGCAACTAAAAACTATTACTTTACCTCAAAATTATCTCCCCCCAAGCAATGGCTCTTATGAAAAGCTTTTTTTTGGAAACTTATCACTTACCAAGGTAGAATTAACAAAGTTGAGAGCATGACATTGCGTAACACTTAACACATAACACTTATTAGTCTTAATTTTAAGGGAGCGGAAATCTCCATAACACATATAGAGTTTTAACACTTATCAAGGTAACACTTATCCAAGTTCGACTGTATGGCTCCAATTATTATATTGAAAACCTTTCTATGGGGTCTTGTTGGTAGGAAAAAGAAATCTAGATTCTCTTAGAATGCGTTTTTTGGACACAAATGTTAATAAACTATAAATTTTCAAAGTGCTAAGAATAGAATTTAGGGCAATAATCCATAGACTTCCATGAATAGTGGAAGTAACTTTTAGGCAAGAATCTAGACTGTGTGATCTCAGAAAAGCAATTGAAATTAGATGTAGTTACCTTAATGTACTTCACGGCTCATTTTTTTGTTTCAATTTGGGCATGGATTGAAAAATCAGCCAATTAATGTAATAGTTTCCCACTTCAAAAAGGTCAAATCCAAGGAGCTCAAGGAGAAGATCCATTCTTGTTTTTCTTACAAAACAATATTTTGATTTCAATGACAATTGTGCATTGCAAGCTCCACCCCAAATTGCAAAATGATTAGAATGTTGTGAAATTTTAGATGGGCATTCTCAACTCTCTTGTCTTTCACTAAACATAAAAGTTCATTATTTCATTATATTCTCATTAAGATATGCTCCTTCAAAGTGCACATCCATGCTCTTCCATTAACCCAAATAAAACTTCAAACTTAAATATCTATTAAATTGTGAAGTCAAGTAATCTGAATTTTTTTTGAGATGATCATTGTCATTGTGAACTACAAGATCATATGGTTACATTCTATCCAATCTCAAGAAAAAATGAGCAAAAAAATTGTTGAAGTTCTTGGAAGTTGTGGCCCATTTTGAGAGTACATCCCCCTTGGGTCATTAGGTGTGAAGCCTAGTTTCTACTCAAATTTTAAAATTCAAAATTTCGTGAAATCAAATGTTTTATTGCAATTTGATTGGATGACTTAATATAGCCATAGTCCAATTATGAATAATACAAAATTTTGGTTATGAAAATAATAATTGATGCTATAGTATATTGGGTAGATTTTAAATGTAAATGTATAGTGTAAATTGTATTGTAGATTTTCAAATATTTAAAACCCATTTTGTGGTAGTATGATTTATTCCACATTTTCTTCAAAAGTTCACTCTCATTTCAAATTTTTACAATTTGCTTAATCCTTAAAGCACCAAGGAACCCATTTTTTTTTTATAGAACTTAGGTAGTTTCTATTGACTTCATAATTTTAAATTTTTGTAGAAGGTTTATCTAGTTTGTATGCTAATCATCCTAATCTAGGTATTAAGCTTTGATTCATGTCATTCCAATAAATATTGCAACAGTTAGAGGATTTTTAAATTTCAATGTCACGCTAGGCAACAACAATTTTTTTATAAAAATTAATTAATTTTTTGGATTATATAGATTGATACCTATAAAAACACACTTGAACGATTCAATTCCAAACAATGAGGTGAGAGTTACGAAGAGATATATTCTACGGGCAATGAAGGTAGAAACTAGGTAGAAAAAACATATAATGTCATCTTTTGCACTCAATTTTGAAAATTTTCAAATAAAAGAAAAGAAAAGAATACCAATTACTTACTAGAACAAGTTTACCATTGGATTAACATTTTTCAATGTCTTGTAAAAGTTAATAGTATTTTAGTTTTTTCTTTCATTTAGTACCACCTTTTGTTTGTAAATTTTAAAAAGATGAAAATTACAAAAATTTGGTTTATTATTTATTACATATTCTTAATCCATTTTCCAACATATTTACTTTCAAGTTGAAGTCATGGGGCATACTAGTATGTGTTTTTCCTAAAAATGTTGAAAGACAAAACTTCATCTTTTAGAAGGATTTTGAAGTTTAGGCACATTGAACTTGCAATTGGTGAGTATATTCACTCTAAAATTTTGGTATGGTGTACTTAAATAAGCTAACCAAAGGATTATACAATTGAATTCTGTAAGAAAATAAATATAATTAGATGAAGATTTAGCCTTGCTTTTGGGACAAATATTTTGATGCAATTCCAAGCCTCTAAACATGAAAGAACTTTAGGGGTTCAATTTATGACCTATAGAAGACTTGTGATTTCATCTCTGAAAAATAAAATAAAATAATTAACACTCATTTGAATTGGCAAGATATGCATACTACGAAAAGGAAGATATTATTTAAGAGACATCCTAGACTTTCGACAATCAAATACATGATTGTTTGTAAATAGCTATGAATTGTTTGTGACATTGTACTCAATAGTGAGGTAGTTACATCTAAAATCGCACAAATAAGCAATTCATCATCAATCCCATTATTATATTGAAATTCTTTTGTGGAGTCTTGTTGTCAAAAGGAGATTCTAAATTCTCTTAGAATACATTAGAATTTTTTGAACATTGTGTGAATAAACCACAAATTCCAAAGTATTGAAAATAGGGTTTAGGGTAGACTCTTGTGATTGAATAGTAGGAGTACATTTTAGGCAAGAATCTAGATTTTGCGGTTTTAGAAAGTAGTTGAAATTAGGTGTAGTTACTTTCCCCACCTCAACTCAAGTGATCTTGGAGGGCATTCCCTTACTTTGCTTGGTCTATTACAATTGTAATGAGTTGTGATGCAATTCCACAATGCCAAAATCTTTTGACAATTCTCCTACTTTGGGTCCGAAGAAACGTGGGGTATTCTTTGTCCTCTTCCAAATGCTGGAAGTTGGAATTGCACCTAAGGTAAACTACCCCTTTACATATAGAATGGGAGCAAGCCCATTGTGGACAAAATTATAATGGTGGTGTACATTCAAGTTCTGAAATGTACACCACTATCATAATTCAGTCTACAATGGGCTTGCTCCCATGGTGTGTGTAACGGAGTACTTTACCTTACGAAGCACTTCTTTCTAATGACTTCCCAACATGGTCATGTATAAAAACTCCATAATTTCCACACACATCTGTATTTTCCAGATCAGACTTTCACAGATCATTATGCTCCACCAAAAAAGAAAATTAGGAATCTCTTCCCAATCAGACTCCAAATTATTTCTTCCCTATCAGACTCCAAATTCTTCTTGAATTTTTACTTGTGTCTCTAGTACACAGTTTTGCAACAATGTTTGGGTACGTTTAACTTAGTGAGACCTGAAGAATTAAGTAGTTGGAGTTTCCTCCGTCTGTTCTGAACATTTTGTCCACTATGATACAGTAAAGGAATTCATACTGTCTCGTTACAATAAGCGAGTCAAACTTTTAAATAACTTACTCATTTATCATGACTTGAGTGATGGCAACCGCAAATGGAGAATGTAAAGCCCGCAATCTCCATCCTTTCGTGTTTTAACTTACCCAAAATTTAATCCCACTTGCGTGAAAAGGAAATGGCCACGCAATCTCCGTCCTCAATTTGGGTTGACTGGAATGAGCAACCCCCAACTTGTGATCCCACTTGCGCAGCACAAGGGCGCATTCATGTGATAATTTAATGGCCTCACAATCATTCATCTTCGATATTGGGGTGAGTAAGTGAGTTTTTTTTCAACTGTCTTTTTAGAAAAAAGAATGGAGATTTCGGGGAAATTCATTAACCTTTTAAGGACGTGGCCCCACGATCAAGCTAGTCACCAAAATGTTTAGATTACTCGACCAATGGGTACATTCTTTGTTTCAACAATGAACAATGATGTCATCCATCAACCACTTTTTAGCCTCAACGCCGTTGAAGGGTTAAAAACTAGTGTGCCATGTACAATTGCAAGGAATAAAAGATTGTACACCCAAAGCATCAGTCAACCCTTAAAAAACTATCCTAATGACCATGTAGTTGAATTCTAAAAGAATTCAGTGTCTGTATTCTATTTTTTCACTAATGGTATATTTTAATAAATTTAATTTTTTTCCCAAAGATGAAACCAAGGATGAAACCATGTGTCTTCTATCTTTCATGAAATTTTCAGACCTTTTAGTATAAATTAGAAATTGTCATAAATTTTTGAAGCAAAAATGAAGAAAATTCATATCAAATACAAAGAAATTAATTTTCTTTTTACCATAGGTGAATATTATTGTATAGAGCACAATACTATTATTAGTGCTAAAAGAATTTCCTATCATTTTATATTTAAAAGATATGGTCATTTTTTCACACCACTTGAAGTGCTAATTTGTGTTTGATCTTTTCTTTTTGCAAGGATGGGGCCTAACCTCAATTGATACAACAATCCAATATGATTAGATTGCATGCAATCATGCCTTGTTTTCAATAAAATAAAAGTCGATAAAGAATTCAAACAGAATCTAACAGTAAAAACAAACTCAAAGAGAATAACTTTCAAGACTTTTTGTTCGAATACCACTAAGAGAATAACTTTCAAGACTTTTTGGATGGCTTTCAAGGCTTTTAGGCATTAAAGAAAATTTCAGTCCTTTCGAGGGCCATTGGACTGCATGCAAATGGAGAAAAAATCAATCCAAATCTTATTACAAAGAATCTTACCACTTTGTATGAGCTTGTATGCCTTGTTAGATTGGTGATTAAAATTATTATTATTAATTTAAATTTTATTTCACCGTATTTGTAGATTGGTTGAAAGTCAAATGGCCCTCCACAAGGCCCAGATTTTCTCTAATGATAACTCTAATTCCCCCCAAATTAGAACATCTATTTTGAGATTTTTTTTTCATAAACTACATGTACAATTCTACAAGTACATAAATTGAAACCTTCAAAAATTGAAATGTAGTGATTCTTGTACCATATGATGCACCCCCGCACCATCCGGTTTGCACAAAGTTCTAGACCTAAACCCAAACCCTCCCTTCCGTGACTATGGCCCAAATTCCATGCTTTAGAATTTCATGTCCGCTTTTCGCTTGTCTGTTACCAAAAGGGTCAAATTTTTTTCAACAGACAAAGCAACAGGAAACAAGCAACAGGGCGGCAAAAGTTCTCCTGTGGGTCAGCTTTGCACCACAAGATAATCACGAAAAAGCGGCGCTGAATCATGTTATCCAAACCATCAATGCTCCAGAATGTTTCAAAACTGTAGTCTTGGAGATCCAAGGGCCTGTGTAAGTTGAAGTCCGTTTCGTTTCTGAATCGCCAACGTCGGAACCCGGATTGACTCAAGACTCAAGATTCCTTCCACGTCGGAGAGTCTCCGCAACTTTGGACTACAGTACATCGACTGAGTCCAAGTGCACACCTTTGGGAAGAAGGCCCTGAACATGGATTCCGAATCATTCCTCGGATTGTGCACGAAGTTAATTTGTTTTCTTTGCACTCATGTAAGTTACTTATGCTACAACTCGAACCATTCTATGGTTAACGTAAATTACGAGTCTTTTCATCCTGGGTCTCATGTCTTAATTATCTCAAGCACACTACAGTATGTTGACTACATCAAGAAACTCGTGACTGCAAGAAGTTGGCAAATCTGGTTTGATGTATGGATAGTTTTGGATTGAGTTGTAAGTAAATTAGGTGTATGATATATATCTTGTGGATAATTTGCATGCATGCATGAAGGGCTTTTGCTTTGTAATAAAGCAAAGAATAAATTTTTTTGGACTATGTCAGATTCAGGCTACTGTAGTGCTTGAGGAAGGAGACGAGAGAAGAAGACGAAGTGGAAGAAGAAACTTTGTGCTCCTGCTTTGTGGAGGAGGTTTTCAAGAGTAGTGAATGCAACGTGTGATGGAAATCGAAATTGATCAGTGAGCTGCTTATTCGGAGTTTCAGTGCTTCTCTGCTGCGCTTGTACCCACGGGGCGAGTGTGAAGAATATGGCTGAGATTAGGGTTTGCGGAATCTGGTTGATGGTGGTGCTGTTTTGGGGGGCCAGTCAGTCTTTAGCATTGGGTGATGGAGAGGGGGGGCCACGGCAGGTGCAGAGGAGCAGTGAGTTTCCTCAGGGTTTTGTGTTTGGTACTTCCTCTGCTTCGTACCAGGTATGTCCTGTGGGGTCACTGAAATCTGGAGAATTGGTAGGGAGACCATTTCAGTAAAAGTGTACTAGAAACTCTAGAGCTCTAGTGTTTGCACCAAACATTGCTTTGAATTCTGAAATTTATTCTTAAGTTTTTTCAAAATGGCAGTCAGTTTCTCAATCGCGAGTAAGTTAGTTATTGGAATTGGAGAAGAAAGACGAGTCAGAGTGGTAGGTTTTCGTTTATGCCCATGAATAGTTTCTTGGGGTGGTTCGACTACTATGCCACATGAACATTGGTAGTCCGAATTGGAGAATTATGTCAAAGAGAAAACAAGATCCTTCCAAAACAGTGTTGAAACAATGTTTTTGTCTCTTCAATTACCGAACTCAGGTTTTAGTTCACGGTGCCTGGATGTCAGTTTCCAGAGGGCTGTGCGGTCGTGGCAGGAATCACTCATGAATTCTGCAATTAGTGATGTTTTGGAAGAATTTCCTGGGTAGCGAATGTTTTCTCTCTATAGGGATTTCACATATTGGTGGCCTTGCAGTATGAAGGGGCCGTGAAAGAAGGCGGTCGTGGGCCTTCTGTATGGGATTCTGCTACTCACATGGCAGGTATTTCGTTCCTGCCTGTGCTCAAGAAACATTTTCCTTTGCAATATTTATGATACTGAAGATTAGTGAATAGGACTTGTTAGTATTCAATTTATCCATTGAGGTTTGGTTCAACTGTTTCGGTGTTTCAAGTGTTTCAGTAAACATTATCTCTCCACTTGTGAAAGCAGGTGTAGTTCACGATAACAGCACTGGCGATGTTGCGAACGACCACTACCACCGGTATCAGGTAACACAACTACACCTCTTGATATAATTCTTGAGACTTTTGCCTGTCTCTCACCCTTGTAAGGTAGAGGATACAAAAACCGTGAGTGACCTCATCCCGTCATCTTTCTGACCCCTGTTACCAACAGAAACTCATCTCTTCCACTACACTTGGTTCGCCTTCAATTAGCAAGTTGGGGTGTAACTATGACTTGGCTATATGTCTATGGCCACTCATCTTTGAATGGAATTGGGTTTGTCTACTGTCCTTATACTTCTCTTCAACCTCCCACTTTGAATAATTGGAGAAGAAGTTCATATACTGTGATGAAAATTGCTCTCAACAGATTTGACCCTTGTACCCTCAGTGATGTCGCCAACAGCTATTAATTGATCTCGCAAGAGTCACTCCCACCTATTGGTTGAAATGCTTAAATAAGTGATGCAAATAATAGCCTCTATCTTATGTCGGTGTGTGCTCTTTCGTTGAATTATTCCAAGTAGAAATGAAGAAGAGAAATGAACTTTTTCTTGATAAGCATTTGATATGGCCAACTGCAGGAGGACATAGGACTTATGGCGGATTTGGGTGTCCACACTTACCGCTTTTCGATCGCATGGCCGCGCATTTTTCCAGGTTTTTCTACCAACTTTTGTAGAACATTGGATCACCAGTCAATGTTGAATTGATTTTTCAGATTGGATCATAGATGTAAACGTGCTTTAAAGAGTCTTTTTCATGGTCAGGTTTACCCAAAGGGCCTGGTCTTGATCACCGCTCTTCTTAATGAATGACTACATGCCAATGTTGCAGATGGAAGGGGACCGGTACCTAATCCTGAAGGGATTTCTTTCTACAATAGTTTGATTGATAGCCTCCTTTCAAGAGGTATTTTCCTGCTCGCTTTCAACTGTAACATTCCACCTGGGCATCACTGGTTAGAAAATCTCTCAGCGGTATTCTAGAATATCTAACCGCATGAAACCCTGCCAATTGTAATGCCTTGTTTCTAATGGAAACCTTGTCAATTTTAACATGATTAGAGAGATTCCGAGAGGAATTCTCGGGAGTCTTACCACATCAATTGCATTAACATGATTAGAAAACCTCTCGGAGGTATTCTAGAGAATCTAACCACATCACACACACACACACCTCCTGCCGTTTGCAATGCCTTGTTTCTAAAGCTTGTCAATTGTAACATGATTAGATTTTCTAGAGTATCCGTGGGAAGTGGGTTTTCCACGAGTGCTGCATTGTCATTATACGCGGTCGGAGCAATAATTTTAGGTTGGGGTTGGCCAGGGATAGAGCCATTCGTTTGCCTCTTCCATTATGACCTGCCTCAAACTTTCCAGGATGAATTTGGCGGATGGTACAGTCGCCAGATTCTGTAAGAGTTTTCCAAAGTTTGCCGGTCCCTCTGCTGTGATTGAAGGAAACAATGACCGTTGCATTTCCTTTCTGTAGCACAAAAAAGTGTTGGTTTTTTCCTGGGATTCCCAAGGTATGCATTGGTGTTGTCAACTGATGAGTTTCTACGGTTTGCAGACCCCTATTCAGAGCCTACGCTGAGGCTTGCTTCGCTGCCTTCGGAGATCGGGTGAAGTTCTGGTTCACGTTCAATGAGGTCCACAATTTTGCGATCAAGTTCCCCAGCTATGGTTGTACGGTCCCCTCGGGTCCCTGTGGGACTGCTAATAGCAGCTCTTGGGTTTACAACACTGGCCATCACATGCTCCTTTCACATGCTGCTGCTGTGGAGGTTTATCGTACCAAATTTCAGGTCTTTCCTAAACACTGCTCTTTGGAATACATGATGCCAAGTTCCGTGCTCTAGGCAACTGTGTCACTGCCTCATTGGCTAGTCATACGAGGATTGTAGCCCGTAAGTGTTCAAAGGTCTGAGATCAACCAAAAAGTACAGATCTGGACCTTCTTGTTTTTTGACATTGTGTCTGATAATGCTCTGAAACCTCCCGGCTTTTTAGCATTATCTAGCCCACAAGTATTGAGGTGTAGGTTTTGTGTGGTATGGGTATTGTGGTGTCCTATATTGATGGATGTAGGACACTGGAAAAAACATTAGAATGAATCCTATTGCAATGCAATGGCACCAAAAAGGTTTCATGGAGAAGCTGCGGGGAAGTCATTAGGATTTAGTAAGAACAATGGACAATGCGGATGAAATGCGACACTTTGTGTGATGGAAGAAATCATGACATTATAGAATAGATGCAGCCAGAGTTGTTTTGTTTGGTACTTGTGTCGTTTTTGCTAGTTCCTTCAACGAAGTACGAAGGTGTCACGCAGGGTTTTTTTTTTCCAGGGTGTCTCACCTCATTCTTGCCATGTCATTGTGCTTGAAATGCTCCCCCTCACAAGACATTGTCATTGTTTCATGAACAATGGCAGTATTCCTCTCAATCACTCTTCTTCTATTCTTCTCAATAGTGTCACGTTTCACGTAATGGTGTCATTATTGATAGGCACCTTTTCACATGAACGATGTTACTGTTATCGTATGACAAATATCATAAAAAAGTTTGTCTTATAAATAATTATACAACTTGGCACCATTGTTCAAATGAACTTGTTCTTACGACAGGAGCTTCTCAGGGTCCAAGTCTCTCATAATGCTTTTGTTGGAAAGCAGGCAAGGCAGGGAGGCAAAATTGGTATTATTGCTGACGCACAATGGTTCGTGCCCTATTCAAATTCTCCAGCGGATATTCAAGCTGTGGAGCGAATGCAGGCGTTTCAAGTGCGGTGGTATTAACATTTTCATTTCTTCACCTGTGTTTATGCAATAGAAGAGAGTATGGTTTTCGAATGGGCCCAACGTTAGACCTCCTTTAATACACACCGTTGGGGATTGTAATGACCCTACATGGCTGCTATTTTGTATTCAAATAGTTCAAACTAGTGATGCCTAACTCTTTTAAGTGCTACGTGGGATATTGCCAATGGCAGAGAGTGGTATTAAACCCTGCGTGACTCCTTGAAAAGTAATTTCTGATGGCCACATTCAATTTGTCTGGTCTTTGGTTTGGTATGGTGCAGGATTCTAGACCCCATTTATTTTGGTAAGTACCCCGAAGTGCTAGTTCGTCGGCTGGGCGATCGTCTTCCCAAGTTTACAGAAGCGGAGGCCCAATCTCTGAAAGGCTCCATCGACGTCTTGGGCATCAATCACTATACAACTCACTATGCGCTTGATCGATCAAATTCATCCGACCCTTCGCTTTTAGATTTAGGAGTTACCTCTACTGGTATGTACCTATCTTTCCAATTGCATTTCTCAACTTTTAACACTGTTTGCAGACTGTTGTTGGAACATTTATAGGAACTTTAGACAACATCACAAAGAGAATCACTGCCATAAATCACAATACTGATCATACAGAGACCACTTCGTGATACACAAGAGTGACCATATGGAGATCTCCGAATGGGGGAAATTCTCTTTGTGATGCTGCCTACTAGTTCTTGAAATAATCTACCTTCGCTGAAAACCTTGTTTTTATTTATAACTGCTTCTTTTAAATATAATTTTGTCCATTCTAACAAACCCTATGTAAACTTCTCAGTTGTTGGCAGAGTTTTTGGTCGATCGAGGCTTTTGCTTCAGAATGGTTGACCTCAGTTTTAGTGCCTGACATGCTATGCTATGCTATGCATTGCGTAATTGTTTCATAAAGAACGGGTGACGGTGATGATGTTGCAGGTTTAAGGGAAGGCGTTCCAATTGGACCTGTGGTACTCACTATCACAGCTCCTTGAATTTCATATACTACTTTACATTGTTAAGAGTTGAATGTTACGTGCTGCAGACCATGTGAAACGTTATTTTGCGAATTAACCGACGGTGGAGGGTTGTTGCTGGCGCAGGCTGCTTCCGCATGGATGTATATTGTACCATATGGTATCCACGATGTGCTGAACTATATCCGGGTCCAGTATAATAACCCCATCGTTTATATCACTGAGAATGGTACATCCTCCACTGCTTTGTGCATCCTATCTAGACCGCTGGAAGATTTACGTCGTCGAATGTTTAGATATGTAATAGTCGTGTGCAGAAAACCTACCCCTTCCAAAACCCTGTCAATTGTAACACCATTGAGGTAATTTTGAGTGTCATCCTGCCAATCTTAATGGGCTAGGGTTTTTGTAGGAGTGGATTTTCTGTTGGTAACATTTGCAGCTGTATCCTAAGACTTTATTTATCAACTTCCCCTTGTGCAGGTGTGGATGAGGAAAATGATCCCACAAGTCCCCTGGAGGTTGTCCTCAAGGATTCTTATCGTATCAAGTTTCACCTTGACTATCTATCGTATGTGAATGCTGCAATCAGGTACTATTATGGTACTCATCCTGTTCTAGTTTCGGAATGTTTCATATTCATTTAGGCTTGTATGCTTGCACTCGGCTCTGCTGCAGAAAACTTTCAACCATTAGGGCAGCTTGTTTGGAGCAATCTGCAAGTTTCTCACAAAGTTGAGGAAGGAATGGCTTAAGCTTCTACGTAGAGTTTTTCTCTACATTTTGTGATGTCTACCGTATCTCAATGGTTGGCTCAGTACCTCTGTGCCTTCAGGATAAGTTATTAATCTGCTAAATTTCGGTTAGGCTCTTGCTATATTTTTCAATTTTCTTTGTTACCAAAAGAAAATTTCAATTTCTTGGCACGGATTCATTTGCCTGTATGGTGTCAGATTGAGTTGTGAATGATTCCCATGCTTTTTCTTGTCTCGCAGAGACGGGTGTGATGTCCGAGGTTATTTCATTTGGTCCCTTCTGGACAATTTTGAGTGGGAAGATGGACTGTCGAAGCGATTCGGACTCTATTATGTGGACTATGTCCACAACCAGACTCGTCACGCCAAAGACTCTGCCAAGTGGTTCAAAGAGTTTCTTCGCCCACCTCCCTCCCTCAGACATGCTGAGAGCTGATTCTGCCGGAGTGCTTCATTTGGACCAGGTTGTAAGTATTTCATCGTTGTGCAACGTTGTTTGTAGAATTCCTGTCTGTATACTATTGAAAATGCATCTGTTAGTACTGTGGACCACTGTCAGTCCCATCATCCACACTTCAGAAAAGCTTAGAATTGACTTGAACAGGCACACCGACAGGGATTATTCACCCCTACCCTATTAGCTATAAGTTATCTCATGGGCTGCAATTAGCTAAGTATGTTTTTGGCTTCAGCTCTCTGATTGTCTTCACGATTTGTCCAAGGAAGTGTACACCGACCTGGAGGGCCAATGCACATGTGTAGTGTAGTCACAGTCACGGTAGCCCCTCGGGTAGTACTCTTTACAAGGATAGACAAATCCTTTTTGTGTTTCTTTACAAATTAGTCGAGTACTTACTGCAGTCGGTGTTCTGTACACGACCAGCTCTGAGTAACCAGATTGTTAATAGAACCCAAATCTTGAAGGGATGTAGAAGTGTTATTGACTTGTCACCTACTTAGACCATCCCCACCTGTCTTGCAAAACGGATGAACTTGTTAAGAGGCTGGGCAAAAAGCCTTGGGTGGCTTGCAAAATGGGGGATTTTGCATGCAAAGCATGGCTTGCAAATTGGCTTGCAAACCACATGAGACAAGAGCACTGGCACTTTCCCCCAAAGTACAGACCTTTAGCACTATAGCCCATTCGTGGACCTTGCAAAGTGGTCCAAATTTGGAAACTTACCCATCTCGCAAAATGCGGTTATAGCATGCAATGGGTGGGGCGGTTGGCTTGCAAATTGGATGGCCTTGCATTTTGCTAGCCAAACCACCCCACATTTTGCAAGACAAGTGGTGATGCTCTTAGTAAAGTAGGTGTGTGTTGCATTTGATAGGCATGTATGAATTAGAGTTTGTTTTCTTTATCAATGGGCATTTGCATTGTTGAATTGTAAGAGATGGAATACAACAAAAAGCATGTATTTAATTCGGAAGAGTCCCTTGGAGGAAGGTGGATGTAGAATTTGAGCTTTTTTTGCAAAATAAATAATGGCATGAGAGGAATCTAGACATTGAATCTTCATTTTTGTTAGTTTTACTTTTCTATCCATCTGTGCACAAACTCATTTAGAGCCTTGCACATGAATCATGATGTGATTGAGTGACTACACTAGTTGCATTGTTGAAGAATTGACAAAAAAATGTTTTTTTGGCATACTTGGATGTACAATACTTCACGCATTTCTTGTAGCGCCCACAATAAAGTTTTGGAAGTATTCATGATCCACCAAGCAAATGTTGGCTCTCTCTTAGGGTTTAATGTTTTGTATCCAATTAATGTGTCCAATTTCAAGGCCTATTTTTTATGATATGGTTCATAATTGGATGAATGTTATAAATTTATAATTCAATTAATAAAATGAGTATTGAAGGACATTAAAGCATTCCAATTTAGGCATAAAACATCATATTTTTTTCCTTTATTTTGTGCAATCCAGGGGTCAATTCTTACAAAAGAGACACTAATCTTATTTTTGATAAGGTAGACAAAAAATTGTGGGTTATAGTACACATGTATAACAATGGAGCATAGTTCCTATCAAAGGCATGGTTTTGGGTGGTTTTTAAAATAAACAATGTATGTTACAATCTTAGAAAACAACAAGGAAGATAAAAGGCAATTAAAAATCAAAACAAACAAATATAAGTGTATGAAGTCTATTCTAAAGTTAATTTATACCATCCCTAGCGTATCCTCCAATCACAATGTAATAAAAGTTTTGCCCCTCGTACAATAACTAGTGTAAGACATCTTTATTTTTGTATAGGATGTGAAGATCTTGGTAACATTCTTCAAAAGCTATGTACTTCAACATCCTTGAATTTGGTAACTAAAAAAAATCTAAGTGCCTTTCAAATGCAATTTAGATTCAACTCATGATGACCCTTACATAGCTACTTTTTCAAATATTTGAAAATTTCCTACAACCATGACATAGTACTTTAATACGATTGAAACATCATTCCGTTTAAATCATTGAGGAAATAAAAGTGGTACCAATTGCTTTAGAATGTTCCATTTGGTTTCCTATGATGACTAACATATTATATGAACAAAAGTACTTTGCTTGTACAAAGTCTAAATCTTGATAAATGTATAACCTTTGGCACATGGATGGTCAATTTCATAGGAACAAAATAAACTTAATGAACTAAATGTGCAATTATTTTTTGTTTGTTGTAATTGGAGATGCAAGACTATAATTCTCATTCCCAACTCTTTATTTATTGACTTTGTCCTTTGGACACAAACTATAGCATTGACTCACTATGGTTTAATTTTGAATTTGAGTTTCCAAATCTTATCTACAAGTGCATTCACATTGCTCAATGTAGTTAGGATTTGGTCGGATGATTGGTCAAATGGAAGGGTCCAATATATATACTTTTAATTTAATTAAAAAAATAATTAAATTTAGCTTGTGTATCATTGATTCAATGTTTTATTTGTTTAATTTTCCCAGTGTCCATTCTCAATAAACTTATATTCTTTTTTTACTTGGGCAAAGCCTCATGGTCACACCATTCTTGTTTACTTTTTCATTATGAAATTTGGTTCTCGAATATGATACTTTTTCATTATGATAATTTGTTTAATTGTTAGTTTAAGTTGCTAAAAATACTCTTAAAATGTACTAAAGTTTTAAACTGTTGTAATCACATTTTGGGGTATCTTTAAATAGTTTGATAAAAGTTTAACTACATTTAACCCATTAACGCCCCGGAGGACATTTTTCGGCCGATGAATAACAAAGGATCTCTTCGTGTAGGACAGAAATGCAACTATTCATCCTCCAAAATTTGTGTGGAAAGAGAAGATCATCTATAGTAGTTTGTCTTCCAATGAATACTTTTTCATTTTTTTAAGTCAACAATTCATACGGTGACAAAAAAGATGATTTCCATGGTGACCGGTTCAACGTTCAAGGGTTAAGGTAGCAACACCCATAAGCGTCACTATACCTATAACCAACACCCCTAAAACTTTGGAAAATCCTAGGAAGTAAATAGATGTGATTACAAGGATGAACTACATTTGAATATTAGACCCTAGTGTTGGTATTGGGTGCATCTATAGTGGACTCTTTAAAAATTCACAACTTATGCTCACAGTGTCCAAAAAACACATTTCAAAGTACATTGGAATTTTTTTTTCTGTTGCTAGTAGGGTCCAATAATTTGTAGGATGTCTATTAATAGACTTCATTTCCCAAACCGCCTTAAATTGATGGTTATGAGTGCTGTTAGCTTAGCCACACTTGTGAATACTGCCCCCACCCGCAAAAACCGGGCTGACACCCACGTTACCATAAGAAGCAACAAATAATGAAGAATCGCAACCAACCAACCAGTACACGCCAGCACATACAGTCCAAGTGGCAAACCTGTAAGGAAGGAATTGAAACAGTGGAGCCAAAGCCTGAAGCCAAAGCCTCCTGAAGGAAGGAAGGCAAAGCCAGATCTCCACTTCGACCTTCACTCTGTCAGTTCAATCTCCAGCGAGCCCGAGATTCTTCTGCTTCTGCTGTGCAGAAATTTCCATACTTTGCTGGGTCCCGTGCAGTTGCGCCATCTTCGTCTCTTCGCAAGTTGCCTAGGTAAAATCCCCCGTACAGGCATTCTTTTTTTCCATGGGAGTTTGAATTAGGGTTTCGGCAATTGCTAGGGTTTCCGCAATTGATGATGTTTCTCGTTTTGTGACAGTCTGTCAGATCATGCAAGAGAGTAAGCTGGAGGAAGTAGATAAGGATGCCGACCTTCGGCAACCTTCCATCAACACGGAACCGCGTACGCTTGATGAAAACTCTATAGAGCGTGCTACGGTCAGTGTCCTCCGGGATTTTTATGGATTTTTGCTTGTAATTGCTTTAGAGGAATGCATAATCTTGCTGGAGCAGGGTTTGATGAGTTTTGCAATTTGGAGTTGGGGAATTGATTATTTAATGTCGTGTGGTGTGATTGGAAGCAGCTTGCAGCTCAAAAGATTTACGCCCAGAACCCTGAACCTACCTCCGATTGTTTCACTAAGGTATCTCAGTTTTGAAATAATGCCATAGGGTACACGTAGAGAAGGTTCTTGAATGTTTAGGGTTTCGCAATGACATTGCGCTTTTTTGGTACCAAACCCTAGCTCGCAATACCTTAACCTTTTTTTTTTTTTTCTGCTGTCAAAGCTGCAGAACATAGAGGTAACATGTTCTGAAGTTTTATTTGAAGACTGTAGAGGTGGTCTTTAGAACGAGCTCTAAGTTCTGCATGTTTCCATCTAAGTTCTGGTTTACACTTCTCCCGTCAAGTTGAGGCCATCTGGAGTCCACTGGACAGGATGGCAAAGGCATTAGAAATTAGAAATTAAATGGGCTATGTTAGATGGACAAGATGACAGGACATAAAAAGTCTACTTTAGTTTTAAGTGGTCTTGTCCGTTTGACCATCTTGTAGGTTGATGATATTCGGAGCACTTCACAAAATGGTCAAATGGACAAGGTCACTCGCAAGGAATGTTGCCATGTAAGCATTCATGTCATTTTTATCATCCATTGTAATTTTTTTTTCATGCCTGTCTAGACAAAGTGCAAAGTTTTGAAGACAACTTTCCCGTTTTTTGACCAATCACATTGCTAGATTTCTTAAAACGTAGTTGAAATGTCTTGTCCAATGCTTCTCTGTGACAAATGTACACTGACTCTAAACGTAATTTGATGTGTTATGGCTGGAAATCGTTAAGGAACGGTGCTTTTTCAGTTTTAGGTCTTTCAGAATCATTGACTTCGAGTTATGTGCCTGCAATAGATTTTTCCAGCCGTTGCAGAACGTGAAATTTGGACTACTACGGGTACCCTATTCTGATCAAATTTTGACCTAATTGCAGGATGCAATTGACTGCGCTACTAGGGAAAATGCACCAGCCGAAGACGCTGCTGATGCATTGGGTTCACAGCTTGATGAATTAATCAGTAATGCTGGAAATGTAGTCGACACTGATTTTACGCAATCGAAGGCACCAGTGCGAACCGGCAGTACTCCTGCAGCTGCTCCACCACAAGAAACTTTAACATAGAATCTTCTTTGCTCGAATTCAGCCCCCCGTATTCACGCGAAAATACTCCTTGCAACGGTTAGCAAGTGCATCATCGCTCATTTTCTGTTTGATTCTCATGTCATGACGCCCCGTGTTCGTTGCCTGACGACATCGTCTTGCTGAGATAGCTCTGAAATTATTGATAATTACTGGGGATAGGCTTTTGTGGTGTCGGCTTTAGAACTGGGGAATCCTACTTAAAGGATTGGTAATTAATGTTCAATATTTGAAATCAATCAGTAAATTTGTGTTTTGGTTGGTAATTCAAGTGTGATGTGTTGAAATTCCATTGTGTACTTGTTTTCTTGTACCCATCAAATGGGAACTTGGTAAGTGTGAAAATTTGGGCCAAAACTGCCAAGAACTTGAATAATATGTTTGGTAATTTTTTCTTAAAATAGGACGGAATGTAAGCATTGAATCTTATACTTCATATTGAGGGTTAGTTTTATTTTGTTCAGTGAAATGAACAACACACTTTGGATAAGCATATCTTAGTGAGAATATTTGAAATGAACTTTTTGTGAAGAGTTGAAAATGTTCATTGATGTTCATATTTTGAATGATGAATAGAGTGATGGTGACCAACTTTTTGTGTAAATGAGTTTTCATTCATCCAAAGTAAGATTGGAATCATTATAAGACAATCTTTGATGGAAATGGGATAAATAAATATATTAGTACAAAACATAAGCAAAAATGAACAAAAGTCCAAATTAGATTATGGTGTTAAAGCATTGATATTGCATAGCATATTGATAAATTTTTATTCCTTAGAAGAGTTTGCAATATACAGTAATTATTGATATGAGAGGAATTTTTGAGAAAATCATAAGAATGGGCTCATCTTTGAACTTCTTGATTTGCCTCCTTTATGAGGTAGCAACAATCCTACTAATTAACTATATTAGTATTACTGAAATTTTCATCCTTTGCCAAAATTAGACAAGAAACCATGAACTTGCACTACACTCAAATAAACTTCAAGAACTTCTATAAAGTAATTTTTCATGAATCTACTACCATTGAATTCACTGGGTAGTTTACATATTAGTGATGAATTTTATTTTGTTGGAAAATTTAGAATTTTAGGACATGCATCTCAAAAAAAAGGAACAAAGATCATAACATTTTTACTTAGATTACTTAGATTAGTAGGGGTTAAAATAAACATATTGAATTAAGAATGTAATTTGGTACTATAGTTATATATCCATTTGATGTAAAATGGATCATTTATCTAATTTGTAACAATTAGATATATTTTTATATAGTTCTCGTGAAACACTTAGGAATTTATTAAATATTTTGTCCACCTATTAGTAATTTAATCCTTTGGTCTTTAAATTATGCCATATTTAACTAAATTTAGACAATCCAAAGTTCATAAATAAATATGTATTGCTTATATTATATGCAAACCATTAGGAGATCTTTGCAAAACATCAAAAGATCTATACAAAACATTCGAAGGTCTATGTCCTTCAACATCAAGAGATCTCTTGATGTTTTGTAAATGTAGTCAAAGAATTGTATGGATAGTCTAGATTTAGTTAAATATGGCAAACATTAAAAGAAAATTGAACCCATCAAGGGGCTTTGAATTTTTTTACTAATTTTAGTACTAATTGAAGTGAGTATGAGGTTGTCTACATCCTCATTCTAACCACCACGTAGGACCACTAAAAGTTGATAGTAGACACTTGGTGTGTGAAAATTAGCTAGAGGCATGTGCTAGCCATCCTCCATAATTAAGCCAAGAAATTATAGAGATGGATTGAGTAATGGAGATGAGTATGTGGAGATGGATTGGGTAATCATGACAAATATTTGAGCTAATCATGCAAAACTTGACCCAATTAGTGACTTGAGAAAGTTGTCATGAAGATCGACAACTTACAAGTCTTATGTGTCTAACTTCACGGTACCCTTGACAATCGATATGGGACAATTGCATCTTATAAAAGTTACCAAATATTAGGTGGAAACAACATTGAAATGTAAAATTTGTCAATGTGTTGTAAAGTCTACTAATTTGGATTGCACATGGGGGATTTAGGGAGAGTTTATGAAAATCCTTGCAAAGAAAATCCATTCAATTCCCATATGTATAGGAATTCTTTGAAGATTCTCCTATGATGACATTGGAATACAGGGAAACATAAGAGCTAGTAGAAAATAGTAGGAACAAATTATAGAATCTCCAAACCAATGATAGGGAATTCCAAACAAGTCTGTTGTGTAAGTAACCTATGCATAGTAATTTGAAATATATTGAAAAATTGACTTGTTGTTACAATGATACAATTCTACAATATGTTTCTCTACTTGATGTTTTTTATGGTTTAATAAGATTTTTTTTAGTTCCTTAATTTTTGAAGTCTAAATAGTACAATTTGTTGATTTTAGTCTTGTAGATGTTATTAAATTAAGTCTAAATTGGCAATCACAAATTGATTAAAGAATCTGTGGGAAATTTAGTTAAAACAGCAGTATTCCATATCCCATTTTTTCATTCATTTTAGGATAGGTATAGATTTCAGACTGCAGGGTCGAAACGTGAAAGTGCCAAGAGTTTGTGGCATACTGCCATTTTAACGAAATATGTGTTATCTTGTATCAGACTGTAATTGGGAATTGCAATGAGGGAAGGTATAGGCATCAGTATAGAAATAATTGTGTTTCCATCCAAAAGTTTGGGATATAATGCAAATATCATGTAACAAATACCATACACCATTCACGACTCCAATTGATAGTCCAATCCATTATCCATGAGCAAGCACAAAGTAACCACACATACTCACGAAGACGCCATTTAGCCATTCATACATACTTCAAATTCCAGTTTGGTAATCAATGGTCTCAAAACATTGCAAAGTAAACTTGGAAGAAAAAGGTTACATTGCAGTCGTGACCACTATGCAGAACTCTGTTTTGAGGAATAGTGAGCGTATCTATTCCTATTTTTAGAGCTCTTTTATTGTCCTTGGTAAACAGATTACATTCCTAGTCACTTGGTCAGAAGATTGCATTGCTAGTCAACGACGTACTAGCTCATGATGACGAAAGTAAAAAAAACTGTCCTCGGGACTCAAAGAGTCAAAGCATTACATAATTAAACTTTGACATGTACAGCACCACAAACAATGCTCAAGATTATCCACAAGAATTTACACTAGAACGTACTTGTATACTGCATACTATTGCAGTATATTTTTTCCTTGGTCATGTATTCATCTTGTAAGCTAGCTCCTAGCTGCAGGATGTGCACATGCACCATTCCACCCAGCTTACTGTCCGATATGGCCAACTTCTGCAATGAACGTTTCTGCATTTTCATCATCAAGTGAGGAAGCAGCGGAATACTCGACAGTGATCACCCCAACGTCTTTATTGGCAATGGTAGAAAAGGCAGTATCAGAAAGATCGAAGGCTCGTCCTCCAGCGCAGCCGTTCGGGCAACGATCAACGATTTTCACTGATATGGATCCATGGCCGTTGCAACCATTCCCTCGGCACTGAATGTTGAAGCGCTTGCCACAGTTAGCCCCGTTGTTCCAGATGTTGGCGTTAGAGCTGTCGCCCCCTGCTGCAAAGATCTTGTCTGCTGGGAACTGGTTTGGGTCGAAGCCAAAACAAGCCGAGGCTGTAATCATAAGCCACGTGCCACAATTTAATTACCCATCCTAGAACACAATTCCTCAAATTTCATATTTTTTGAAATGACTCGTTTCAGTGAAATTGGTGCAGTTTCAGTCACTTGTCCGAAACTCAGATCTATACCGATCCCAGTTTTTAGAGGTTTGGGCACTTGAACATAATCACAATTTTGGCCTATAAAACACTAACATTTGAGGAAACATAATCATATTCCTCAATACTACACAACTGACTTTCCATATAATTTTATTGTTTCAGATCGTAAAAGAGATCGTAAAAGAGAATCTTCTGCGTGAAAGGTCTCCCGATGGTTATGGTGATCATTACGAAACCTCCATATGATACATGGAAAACCTCTGTACGATCATATTGATAATAGGAAGATCTCCACAAGCATCACCAAGAAGATTCTTTTCATGTTGTATAGATATTCTAAACCGGTCAAATTCGTTTGAAAAATTTGTTCAACCCTCACAGAGGACGCTTCTGCAACTAGCTACCAGCTAGTGACTTAACAGGTAATTGCTCTAAAATGGTAAGAACTTACGAACAAATGGGGCCGTGTAGAATGATGCCTTCCCCGTGGTCGCTGCGACCAGCTCCGTGAGCTGCAGGACCAAGAATGCAGATGCTATCAATAGCACCGTCAGCCTGAGCTGAGTCATTGCTTCAGATCTTCGTATCGCCCCCTGCAAAGCGAACACGTGAAGATTTCACAATCCAATTATTTCTGATTCAGAATTCGAAAGATGCAGGGTGAACATCCCATCTCAATCACCTTCAATCCATTGATGAGAATGATTAGAACATAAATGACCCATAACACGGGGTGCAAGGTCTGATCCCCAAATATACTGTGCATGCATTCATGTGGTCATCCAGTCACAGAGGGTACTTGAGTTAGTGATTTCCTGTATTACGAACCTCCTAGACAAACAATTTTCTGGAAGTAGAATACAAAAATTGGAAACTCTCAATGATGGTGCGCAACAATCAATAGCAACAATGAGACGATGACCATGCAAATCTAGCTCATTCCAGGTGAGATCAGAAAAAGCATTTACGGAGTAATCTCCCTCAGAACTCGAATGCACAAAATGGAAGAGATGCAGGCAAGACTTCCTTCCACATCAATGTATACCTGCACGCTGTAAATCTCCGATTGAGCTATGGCGATGAGACCACAGTCTGGTGCTTGCAATTGAGAGAGGACACAACATATTTATACACAAGCTGCAAGCCCCTTCCTTGGTACCCAGTAGAAGGATGCATGACGAACATATATTTTATGTGTAATCTAGCATTAGAAATAAAATTGTGAAAGGCCCGACATGTTCAAATTGTGACCATGGCCATTGAGGAAATTGAAACTCATCTTCCTAGGCAGGTTACGAAGGAGATTGTGGAAAGCCTGATGCAGAGGAGAGGGTGGGACAGTAGTCAAGAGTTTTGACTTAAAAGTATTTTGGAAGTTGCTGTGCCATGCTTCCTTCCGTCCATGGCCAGGACTCTCAGACCTCTTTATCATGAAGTCGCTAACATGATCCTCTGGAATATTTTACACACTTGTCACATTGTTATCGACTGTAGTACACTTGTTACATATTAATTAATTTACAATTTTTTGGAAGCCAATGCAGGCATGCAGCGACTAGTGTGCCCTGTGCTTGCCATAGTCAAATGAGAAATTAATTTTCTAATTTTCTTACTTATAAAAATTTCGAAGTTCAATAACTTTCACATTACATGTTCAATCACCATGAAACAAAGCCCATGCACCCCTCCTCATCAAGAGCTTTCTGATAGTATGAAGAACGTGACTAGGGGATCCATAATTTGAGAGATCTCAATGTAAAAAATAAACAAACAGTCTAACTTAATGGGTGGACTAGTGTGTCATGTGTTGTTGCCATAGTCAAAATAAAAGTAAATGTAATTTTCTAATTTTTAAATTCATAAAAGATTTGAAATTCAAAACCCTTCACAACGCAGGCCCAAAGGCTATGAAACAAAGTTTATGCACCCCTCCTCGCCAAGGGCTTTCCAACGGTACCAAGCATTCGACTAAGGGATGCACAGTCCAGTAGATCTCATTGTGACAAACAAAACAAAACTAACTAACAACCTAACTTAAGGTATGGACTAGTGTGCCTCTTACCATTGCCACAATATGATGAAATAAAAGTCAAATTTTTTTTTTTTTTTTTTAATTCATAAAAACTTCCAAATTCAATATTTTTTTGCCATGAGTTGGAACACCAAGAAACAAAGCCCATGCATTCCTCCTTGTAGAGAGGTTTTTGAAAGTGCCAAAAATGCGACCGGGGGACACATGGTTCTACAGATCTCACCGTACAAACAAAAAAAAATAGCCTAACATAATGGATGGATGTCAAAGTGTATTTCAATAATTAAACTAACTATGCAAGGTTTGGAATGATATGGTCCATTCTTGGAACTTTTATTGTGTAGAGTAGATTAAGGTACCCCTTTCCAATCACTTGAATAGTTTAGCATATATGTTAAATGGATATGGTGAGGGGGAAATTTTCCCTACTTTGAGAAATAGATTTCAGAAGGATTTCATATTTTTTTACATTTCTTTCCTCAAAAATAAAATTACCATGAAATTTTTTTTGTGAAGATTTCATTCAACCTATTCTTTGTTATATAGATCACCCTATTGTTAACCATAGGTTGATTACAAAATTGACAATGCTTCGATGTAAGTGATAATTGTGACTTCCACTATACATCTTGTGATCATTGTATGCTTTCAATGTATACCTCCCTAACATTTGTGTTACTCCTGCTCTACATGAACTGTCACCTAAACCACATCTAATTGGAAACATAGAATCCTAATCTTCGAAAATAGGTGCCTAGTCGGAAGAGGGTCGACTACCACAATCAAAGGTCATTTTTATGTTGATGGCTTCTACACAGTAGACGATTTCTAGTAAGGTTAGGATACCTATAATCAGCACTGAATGATCCAGAATTACCACCCTAAAATTTTAAACAAGGCGTACTCATTCATTAGGACGATGTGACCGTCTAAATTATTTCAGAATTATTGAGATAATTTCTGAGTTTGTAGGGAAATCAATCTGGTTGATTAAAGATTAAAGTTGTATCATTACTTCTTTCATTTAAAGACAAATGTTACGCTTAGATATACTAACACATAGTAGTGCATCAAGCTTATTTTCCATTGCCATCTGCGTTTGCTTAGCTCAACGTGACTTCGGACTTCAGAATCTTTTGAAGCTGACACGCACGAGGGACGGACTTCTACCCAACATCATTCTAGCCAGTATGGAGGTGACGGGGAATAGGATAGAAAAGCGAATCGAGTACAAGAGTGAGATCAGGAGAAGGTGTCACGAACGACTACAGGGAGACAACGGAGTCAAGTTTAGACAGCGCATGATAATATATATATTTTTAAAGCAGTTCATGAAAACTCACTCACCTGCATTGTAAGCTAACTTAATCCAAAAAATTATTCGAAATTTCGAAGTAACGTACTTAGACTGAATCAGCCAGCCAGTGTCGAGAGCATGCATATGTGGCTGTTAGTGAGTGACCCGCAAGCGCCTTCTTCATGTACGTTTTCGGACCACCCACTAATTAAAAAATCGTGCATTTTCTAACTGAAGAGATCGAGTTGCATCGATCGGCGGCGAGGAAAATTAGTAGCTTCGGATAACTCGATCACTTCATGGCTGATGCTCCCGCACGTCAGATTGTGCATTTCTCAGTTGTTGCAGCAGCACCTCAAAAACTCCGAAGGTAAGCTAGTTATGGCAGCAAAGCTGCTTGCCACCACTTCTTCGTAGAAAAACTCACTCTCACTGCAGATGGAGGCAGCATGGAGCCTGTCGAAAATGTACACAGCGCCAGATTTTCTCAATCCTACTCAAGTAGAAAACTAGTCATCGTGTGATGCCGATTAGATCTTGAAAATTAAATTATTATTGACCTGAAGAAAAAAAAATTCAAGATTCAGATTCTCGAATCATCCTTCCAGATATGCAATAGACTTAAGGTGACTCATGAAGAGATTAAAGCAGTCTTGAACGAAAAAATGAATTGAGTCACGCAGTAACTGAAAGTTCAAGGTAATTGTAACTTAAGGTAGTGTGCTCATAAACCGTCACTTTAAGGGCTGTTGGGCCTTTTTGATGGTTTTCAGATGCCTAAAATATTTCCACTTATTTTTCACTTGAAGAAAAATTGATGCGAAATCTAACTTACACAAATGGTTTTATATTTTTTGGAGCATTTATGAATTACTTATGAATTTCCAAATAATTATGCAATAGGCACCTGATCTTGATCCTAGGCTTTGCAAAACCCATGCATGTGGAGTCTGAAAAAAGATATGGCTAGACCAAAAACAAGCAGTGAGGCATTCAGAAAGCAATACATAAGGTTCCTAAATGTGACCCTTACTAAACTTCAATGAACCCTACATTCTTTTAACATGCGTAAGAAGACAATTGGGCAATCAATTTCCATTTAGAAAAATTAAGTGGACACACCTTGGCGTTTAAAATGGACCCTCCCTAGCTCTTATTCCATCCATCAAATAAGTATGAACAAATCTCATTAATGCTCTAACATTATGAGCATTCCAACTCACATCCATTGACTATTGCTTTTGAAGTCACCTATGGGACACTTTGAAGAAGAGGGTCTGAACTTTAGAGCCATCTACCATAGATAATCCCAACTGAACTGCAAAGGTAATTAAATAATTAGTAACTGAGCATTTATATAATATTGGTTTTAACCCCTAACGTCCCAAGGCCTTTTCCATTAAAAAACACTCAAAACTGCCATTTCTATATCAAAGAGCAAAACAAATTATAATTTGAAAATGAAAGCTTGATCACTAATTGTGAAAACACAGGAATTGTGTTTAATGTAGAACTTCGTACCTCATTTATGCATAGTAGAGGAACTTTTTTCAAAAAACTTTGAACTAAGAAAAGTTGGTAAACTAATCTAAATTTCATCTCCAAAAATCCATTTGTGATTTGGAGACTCCAATCAAAAGTCAAGAACAAAATTCGGAGAGGGATAGAAGAGGGGCACTTTCTTTGACATTTTCAAACATCCTCTCTAAATTTTGTCTAAAAGTTTTGATTGGAGGGTAGAAATGTCAAACGGATTTTAGGAGATGAAATTTGGTTTGCTTTTCTACCTTTCTTTAGTTCAAAGTTTTCTGGAAAAAATTATTCTAC
This sequence comes from Rhytidiadelphus loreus, assembly GCA_947034895.1. Classification (NCBI taxonomy): domain Eukaryota; kingdom Viridiplantae; phylum Streptophyta; class Bryopsida; order Hypnales; family Hylocomiaceae; genus Rhytidiadelphus; species Rhytidiadelphus loreus. Next base: position 35,265,248 of record OX344761.1, read on the forward strand.
AATGCCAAAATGAGGTCTTAAATTCTACTTTCACCACAACTCCTATTTGTACACTTAACTATAAGTGGTTGAATTCCCATCATTCAAATTAATATATCCCACATGGATTGTTCTACCTTTTATCACCTCACTTGTATAAATAGATTACCTATATCCAAGTTTCAAAACTCATATGAATAGTGGCTTCCTATACTTGTACTTTCTCAAATATTGAAGTAATTGGGTATTTAGATAAAAGTTTCTTGAAACTTTGAACCAAATGTCAGGTAATTTCAATATTTTTTATTTTTGAAGTTGGTCTTGCTAATTTTTGCGTTCAGCCGCCATTGTTCTTACGTAATGGACCATCCAAAGCTCCATTTCATAGGAATGGTACTTAGATGTTGAAATCTTCATATTCAGAAGATAGCCTAGTTTTAATTACACAGTACTTCTGTAGAGGTGGGCCAACAATAAAAAAATGATTATTGGTTGTAACAGCGCTGTTAACCCCTTAGCGCTCCGAAGTGCAGAAAGTGGATGATGAACAGAGTTGACCGCGCATTGTAGTTGGAGAACAATGATTTTGCAGTCATCCATTTTTTTCCAAGTTCGGCCATGGGTTTAGAATTGATTCCATGTCATAGAGGTGGTATTAGTGAATGCTATTGGAAGTGAAAAATAGTTATAGTTGAACATGTCAACTTCTTGAGGAAAATTGGATATGCCCGAGCTCAAAAAAGGATTGTAGTGACAATTCCAGGGCTTGAAATTTCAACAGGTCAGCCAAAGTGGGTCATACATATTTATACTTAGAAAATGAAGGCTTCAACTTAGTAAAATGATAGAATAGATCATCACGAGTTTTTGTACAAGAAGGCAATAATGATGATTCCCTTCAATACAGTGCCACATGTCCCAACACCAGGATTTTGCATTACTCTATGTGAATGTCACGGAAATGGTGGTTAGGCGGTTGAAGTCTGAAATGGCGGTTGCATGGCACAATACAAAAAATGAAGAGTGATGGCCCATTCCAAGCTTTTAAATTTTTTGAAAAATACTTTTACTTATAAGCAATTTGAAGTGCTATTGCACTAACAACGACCGGCGGCTGTTGAATTGATACTGCCGTTTCAATGTTATTGAAGAACCAAGAGATCTATGCACAAAACACCTACTACAATAATGAATTCTTGCTGCGAGGACCACCAATTCATTGTTGAAGCTTAAGATATTTTGAAGGAAGCCTTCAATGCTTACTTCTACTACTCATTCATTAATTTTAGAGCTACCTTGTTGAAGAAGAATGACTTACAATATGCAGAAGAGCTCACAATGCATACAAACATCAACAGACTATCACTTCATACTTGTCTACCGCACCAATTATCACCTTCCACAGTTTTATATTGTCACTTATACTCCACATAACAATTGAGCGTCTGCAAACACTTCAATAGTCAGATAGTGAGGGTACACCACATGCCGCTATAATCACAGAGCTTGTGGGGAGAGAGAAAATACGTTCATGAGCACTTACTAGGCTACATCTGATAGAAACATCACTTAGTTGTTGCTTGTTCAGAGCAAATATTTCTTGTTACGCATGATATTTATCGGTCATAATCTTCCCATAGCATCACTTGAAGGAATTACAGAGTCAAATTTTGTGAACAGATGCACTGACCTTATTTGAAATCGTATGTTGCATTATTGCATAGTACTAGAGACTATGCAATACATGTGCCCTCCAAGTGACAGAAGTTGACAAGGTATCCTTCCAACAATCCATCCAGTGACTCTTGTAAGTGCCCATTGCTTGCTTGCATTCCATGTTAAGTAGATTAGAACATCTACATGATTGTGTACAAGTCCTCACAGTTAGGAGAACATATAGAAAACGACATGTCATGGCTACCTTACATGACAATACATGTTCTTTACAAGCTAACGGATTAGTTATCTTAGAGTGGACTACTCAAATAGGTGCTACAAAATCTCAAACGGGTCGGATTTTACAACTTCTTGACAAAAGCTTTTTACTGCAGAAAGTAGTTCCAAAGAGAGTGCAAAGGACTGACAACCCATGAGGCTTACGCTTTCTTTTTAGATACCACACTGCAAAGATTTTGGATTGGAAATCAAGGATTCTAGAAGGGCATCCCTTGGGTTTCAGTAACACCGTTAACGACACCTTGCGTCTACAATTGTGGCTAGATTCTGCTCATGGAAGACCACAACAACAGCTCTTCCCAACTGCCAACATTAGAGAGTCCACGCACAGTACCTTGGGAGCAAGTCCTGGACGATAATCTCGACAAGACAACTCTTCTGATTAGTGATGGCTGCCTGCACCAAGGTAACACGGTAACAAGACATCTACATATTGATGACATCTACATCTCCTTAGACCGTGGAAAAGATGACAAGCACACTTCACAAGTTCGGGAAGACAGAGGACTATTGGAGGACCACACACGACAATACAAACGACGGAAGCCTGGCAAGGTTAAGGACAATGAAGTTGTAGGTTCGTTGCAAGTACCACCAATTCCTGTATGAGACAACAATGATAAGAAAGGTACCAGTTGTACAACACTTCTATGCAGTCCATTTGTATCCCCAATACTATTGTGGCAAGGCCAGGCTTACATACCTTTCCCAAACCGCCATCAGAAGATGCCTCGTGCCATATCAGACCCGATCCCTGTTAGAATACCCTCCAACACCCTAACACAACTTCCACACCGAGCATCACGTAGCTGTGAGGGCGACTGGCTTCTCGGATTGGCTATTAATTCATATGTTCAACCCGGATGACGTGAAGTTCTATACGTCGTCCTACTAGATGACGGGCATGAGGTATATGTACCATGTGGACAATTAGAGCACATATTGTTGGCACCACATACTAAAAATGCACATGGCAGAGCAGCTCACAGTTCAGCAGAAGAACAAGGCTTAACGTGTCACCCGTCTTCATTGGCAACTACTAATGATGTTGATGACTTGTCCTATGCCAGTGCCTTTCTTTCTATTGAAAATCCTCGGCGACACCCTTGCCTTCACAAGCATGTGAAAATCGGCAGCGGATACCAAGATATAAGCTTCACTTCCAAATCTGATGCTCCATTATCCGTAGCACCAACCTTCTGTACCGTCAACAAACATGAAGTATAAGATTGCTTTGGCAAACTTGACAAATGTCGTCGTCTTGGATGGCTATTATGTGGTCCGACATCTTTAGAACTCTCAGTTGTTGACAATCTACAAAGGCTACCAACTTTTTCTGACTTGTTTCAACAAGTACTGTTAGATCAGGCCTTCGACAACCACGACATGAGGCACAGGAATCTCTTGGCGACATGGCTGATGAACAAGGAGTTGCCTCTACCACTCTTGTACAATCAACTGCTCTACATGTGCGTCTACCACATGAGATTGTTGTTGACAAGAAGAATAAAGCAAATGAGGAGCTCAAGTTTTCCGTTACGGGGTCTGCTGTCTACAACAAGTCGATGCTACATCGACGGAGGGGTCGTAGAGCGGGCATCGCACGTGGTAGAATGACTTCAAAAGCCAAAGATACCGCTAAGCCACGTGAAGTGCAACATCTGCAAACGCCGTTGTATGCCTTGAATCGCCATCGTGCATGCAGACCAGCTAAGTAGGCACAACACACGTTGAACTCACAGATGAATGGTGGGCCCGCGCATTGCTAGACTAGTTGTGGCACTCTACTCTCAATGGAAAGTTCCCCCATTGATGACGACGTAAAATCAACCTCTCTACAAGTTCCTCCTTCTACCTTAGTTGTAGTGCTTGATACATCCGGCATGTGTGAGTGTCATGTTGCTAGCAATGCATAGCCTGTTTCTCGAGGTCCCCGACCTGGCAATCGCGCCGCAGAGGCAACAGCTTTTGCATTGGTCTTCTCAGAAGACACTTGGACAACAAATCATTCGACATTCATCCATGACCCCGTCCGCTTCACGAAGCCATCGGTGGGACCATCTTTTGTCTACATGCGCATGCCAACGACATTGGCATTATTTGGCCGTTTTTGGAGTGACCGGACCGACGAGAATGTGTCAGGAAACTAATCGCTATGCCAGTGAGGCAGATCCCGAAAGCTGCTTGTCTGTAGGTGGTCCATATTCACTAGAAGAAAAACTTGTCCGCTGCAACTGGCTATATGCAACTCAAATGCAACTAAGTGTCCTATATAACTATCTTGCAACTGCAATTTTCTATAATTGCACCAACTTTGATGTGTATGTTGTTGTAGTTGCAGAGTAGTCGTAGAAAAAAATGTAGGGAAATGAAATCGTAACAGAGTGGATATTTTACATCCTATATTTGTTAGAAGTGTCGATATGGACAACTTTGCGCTATGTGGAATCCACAACTACAGTGCAACTAGAAATCAATTCAAAGACAACTAGAAAACAACTATAGAACAACCAAAATACAACTAGTTTACAACTACAAAACAACTACAAGAAGACAAGTTATGCAACTAGGAAACGACTACATTTCGAGGTAGAAAACAACTAAGAAATCATTGGAAGATTAATATAGAATAACTATAGACAACCAGAAGACTACAAAACAATTATAGTTGGATTTGCTACTTGAAATGCAATGGAACTTGCTTCAAGTTCACAATTTGTTCTTTTGTTACGTGAGTTATAAATGAATCATTGCCCTATATAAAGCTCATATTGGTTGAAAACAACACTTCAAAATATAGCTCATAATGGTTTCTACAACTTTATGATAAAATTGGTTCAATGGCTTCCATGGAACAGAGGATTTCTAGTTAACTCTTTCTTTTATAAAATATAATACATTTGTATATGAAGTCTCTTTGAACTAAAGAACAATACAAAGATAGTTTCAAACTTGAGAATAATAAAATGGATTGCAAAAATTTCAATATCTTGCAAATGTTAAGAGATTGTCTTCTTCGGATAACTCTATGGCTCCAACCAAAGATGGAACAGGAGGAAGAGGTGGCACATCCTTTGGAATAGTCAAATTAGAAGCTTAAATAATGATGTTGACAAACACATTTGATGTGTTTACAAATCTCTATCGAGCACAAATTTCTTGCACCAACTTTGATGTGTATGTTAGTGTAGTTGCAAAATAGTCGTAGAAAAAAATGTAGGAAAATGGAATCATAACAGAGTGGATATTTTACATCCTATATTCGTTAGAAGTGTCGATGTGGACAACTTTGCACTATGTGGAATCCACAACTATAATGCAACTAGAAATCAATTCAAAGACAACTAGAAAACGATTATAGAACAACCAAAATACAACTAGTTTACAACTACAAAACAACTACAAGAAGACAAGTTTACTTAAATATAATTTGTACATTTTATATATCCCATATCATTTGTCATACCTACTGTCACCCCACTTGTATAAATAACTCGTCTTCTTAACACCCTAAAATCACAATAAGTGGCCTTTGGAGCTACCTAACATAATTGTCTAGTATGGTGAGTATTGTATGATATATGGTGTATATTGTATGGTATACTATATGTGTTGTATTATGTATGATATATTGTGTATAATATGTTGTATATTGTATTATGAGTATACTAGTTGACCATCAATTGCAAATGAGTTGTAAAACATTTGTATGCAGTTGATTACAAGTTGCACAAATGTATCATTAAGATGCATAGTAGATGCAAATAAGTTGTACTCATGATTCATGAGTCACAAAAAAGTTACAAAAAAGTTGTACATATCTTATAAAGTAATCACAATAGTCATAGAAAAGTCATAACCTAGTTGCAAACCAGTTCGTAAGAAGTGGCAAAAATGTCGTAAATGAGTTGCAAAGTGCTTACATTGTCCCATAATCATGGTTCCATAATCATTGTCCCATAAACATTGTCTCATAATCATCGTCCCATAAACATTGTCTCATAATCATTGTCCCATAAACATTGTCCCGTAAACATTGTCCCATAATCAAATATATACCTAAAGCAGTTGCGAAGTAGTTGAAATGAAGTAGCAGACCAATCGCATCAAAGTTGCAATGAAGTCACAAACAAGTTGCAACTTAGTTACCGACCTCAAACAACAGTGAATACCACATAGGCAACCACGTCATAAAGTGCATCAATGAAGTTCCACGTAAGCTACAGAATGCGGGACTAAAACGTTTTGCCTTGCAACTACGGTGCAACTAGAAAACTTGTCCATAGCAACTGGGGCCCTCCAAATTCTCACCAGTTGCAAACGGCCCTTTTTTTTTTTTTGAAAAAGTGCTAGGATGGCAATCACTTAAAACTTAGTGAAGCATTTTATTTCTTCGTACATCCATCTTTTGTACTATAAAACACTTTTCAATCAAATTCATACACTTTTTCATCCGAATTGGACAATTTCATCTACATTTTAAATTGGATTGAAATTTTTTTGGCGAAAAAAAGATTTTCACTATGAAATGGTGCTTTCTAGCCTCATTTCGCCCAAAAAAAAAAGGGCTAGTTGCAAATGTCCGGTGCAACTAAAAACTAGTTGCTCTTTGTAGTTGTAAAACCCCTCATTTTCTTCTAGTGATTGGTGGCCTCTAAGTCCCATCGAATTGCGGGCTTTCTTGGGAATTTGCTTGATGATGGGCATCAAGAAGCAGCCAAATCACAGATCCTATTGGAATAAGGAATTTTTGTTCCTTTATTGTGACATTATTGCTAGAACAATGTCCCGAGGAAGGTTTGAGGATATTATGAGGTGCTTCCATGTGTGTAACGATACCTCTTTAGATAGACAAGAATCCATAGCAAGTGCGCAGAAGTTAGTAAAGCTTGGCTAGCTCATCACTAAGATTCAAAAGAGGTGCAAGTTGAGTTGGAACCTACATCAGGAGGTCACTGTAGACGAATCAATGATTTACTACAAGGATAAATATTGTCCTACGAGACAATACTTGCCAAAGAAGCCAACAAAGTGGGGAATAAAAGTTTGGTGTTTGGCGGATGCTCAAAAGAAATATGTCTACGACTTTGACATTTACATTGGATTTGCACGTAGAGGAGGCGAGGAACAAGGAGCCAAAACCGGCTATGACGTTGTAATGATTTTGTTGCGTGGGCTACATAGAAGAAAGCATGTAGTGGTTACTGACAACTTTTTCACTTTTGTAAAGCTTATACAGGACTTAGTGGTGCTTGGAACGTATGCCACAGGGACGGTTGTGAGGAACTGCATAGGCCTCCCAAAAGCATTAGCTCAAAAGCAACGCTTTGTGGAAGCACCTCGAGGTAACATTGCTTGGCGTATGCACATGAGTAGGCAGATTTGTTGTGTAGTTTGGGTTGACAGGAAGGTTGTTCTCCTTTTATCATCCTTTTATACGCCTTTGCCACGTTTGGGTGAGCAGTGACCAATCGTGCCTCGGAAGGTTGATGGTGTTGAGAGGAACATTGTGACATCACCAGTGCACAAAGGATACACGAAATTTATGAGAGGCGTTGACGTCGTTGACCAAATGAGAGGCACTTATTCCTCTCAAGTGAGAAGTCAAAAATGGTGGCATCGAGTTTTTTTCTTTTTGCTAGATACATCTGTAGTGAACTCGTACATCTTATACGAGTCCATCTGTGAGCGTTTCGTGAAGCGCCCTCTAGAGCGTGTAGATTTCTAGCTCATACTAGCCGAAGCACTGTGCAAGCTCTAGCAAGTGCACCAAGGTGTGGTTTCGCAATTTCGGCTGTTAGTGCTTGCTGTTCATTCCATTGTGCGGACTCGTTGTAGGAGGCAATGCCGCTTCTGTTTCTAAAAAAAAAGGACCAATCTAAGTTGCCTACAGTGTGAAGGTGTGTACCTACATCTCGGTGATTGTTTCTCTCACAGTCACTATGCTCTATGTCATTGAAGCAACGTTGTAGTCGTCATTCCAGCGAGGCGAGGTGATGGCGACAATTTTAGTGTTTCATGGAAAGTCACGCCCAGTGTAAGTCGGTTTGGTAGAGAACGAGTCTAGTGATTGAAAATTTTTAGTTCAAGAAATGGAGTGGTTCATTGCGGCTACTAGAAATACTGGTTGCCCCTTTCTCTGACCGTGGAATAGAATGTTGAAAGGTATGCTGACACTAGAAGAAAATGAGGGGTTTTGCAACTATAAAGAGTAACTAGTTTTTAGTTGCACCGGACATTTGCAACTGGTGAGAATTTGGAGGGCCCCAGTTGCTATGGACAAGTTTTCTAGTTGCACCGTAGTTGCAAGGCAAAACGTTTTAGTCCTATATTCTGTAGCTGACTTGGAACTTCATCGATGTGCTTTATGATGTGGTTGCCTACGTGGTATTCACTCCCGTTTGAAGTCGATAACTAAGTTGCAACTTATTTGTGACTTCATTGCAACTTTGATGCGATTGGTCTGCTACTTCATTTCAACTACTTCGCAACTGCTTTAGGTATATATTTGATTATTGAACAATGTTTATGGGACAATGTTTATGGGACCATGATTATGGGACTATGATTATGGGACAATGTAAGCAATTTGCGACTCATTTACAACATGTTTGTCACTTCTTACCAACTGGTTTGTGTGGGCGCTTAATTACCCACCCTTGGTAATTAATCGGACACAACCAAGTTCTAGGGGTTAACTAAATTCTAACCTAACGGGTGACTAAGCGTAGGTCCATTGTGCCTTCCAAGCAATGGATCTTCTTTACTAAGTTCCTAGTTTCCGCAGGTGACAACGGAGTTGCCCCCAATTGGCGAGGGAATAGTTCGGGCTAACCGTCCCCTAACGGCAATCTATGCGAACTACCACCGAATCTATCCTAATCTATGGGAATCTGAGGTTAATTGGCCTTTCCTGAGACTGAGGAGGGATTACCTAAGTCCCTTCCATGGTTTCCTAAGTGGATTGGGTTTTTTCCTAATCTAAGTTATCTCCCTTCTAATCTAATTTTATCGTTTTTCTTCCTAATTTAATTTATCTTTTTCCCTAATTTAATTTATCCTTCTTTCCTAATTTAATTTATCTTTTTTTCTAATTTAATTTATCTTTTTTCCTAATTTAATTTATCTTTTTTCCTAATTTAATTTATCTTTTTTCCTAATTTAATTTATCTTTTTTCCTAATTTAATTTATCTTTTTTCCTAATTTAATTTATCTTTTTTCCTAATTTATCTTCTGATTTAATTTATCTTTTCTCTAATTTGTCTTCTAATCTAATTTATCTTTTACTTCCTTCCCTAAGTCTTTATTACCTAAGGCAATTTTCGATTTGCTAATTTAACCCTAACTCCTAATTGGATTATTTTGTCTTAATCTAGTGTTTACTTCTTGGTTGAGTTCTGACCTTAACGGTTACTAATTCCTAGTCCTATCCCATCTTAGTCTAATTTGGTTGCTTTTATGGTCAACTTCTATGTATGAGATGGGTTTGGATACTTCTAGTCCTATCGATAAACTTCTATGTCTAAACTTAAGGTCCCTCCTAATTCCTATTTGCTAATCGAAATTAATCACTACCTAACAGAGTTTAGCGTAAATTAAAAGAAAAAGCACCGGGGATTAGTTTACTAACTCACTTGATCGTCGTTGGCATGCGCGGCATTTCCCTCCATACCTCCAGCCGCGTGCTCGTATTCCATAGTAGACACGTATTTTGAAGTGGTCAAATGCCTACGGCTTAGTTGTGGAAAATATTACACTCTAGTACCCTACGGCATTCTCTCCTCTCCTTATCTCCCCCTTTTCTTTTGCCTTGGTACTATTCCCACCAACCCCTTAATGGGGGTCTTACGCTATGACGCTAACTCCTTGCAAACTCAACCCCCCCTCTTACGTTGTCATCTTTGCGTCATTCTAATCCCCCTTCTAATGGCCGTGGAAAGCTTTGGGGATTCCCGTGCACTCTAATCGAAGTGACTATGGATCGTCTCTCTCCTTCTCACTCCTATTTCAACCTCTCTTCCTAATCTCCTACCATTCTTGTTTTGTCGTTTTGGTGGTGATGAGAGAGTGAGAGGTGCGTGTTTTGCAGGTGTGGCTGTGGAGATGTCGCCTCTATTCCTTCCTTCCCCTTTTCCCTGTTGACCTTAAGGGCCTTAGCTTCCTCCTAAGTCTCTCCTAATCCCAACTTTTAGTCTTTTCCTCCCCCCCTAATTACGGTTATGGGCTGGGTTTTGTTTTGGGCTTCCCCTTTCCCTCTTTCCCCCTTTTTCCAAGCCCTGGACTCCCTGGACCCCCCCTCTCCCGCAGCAACCTCCCCTTGCCCGTAGCGACCCTCCCCAGTGCCCGCAGCGACCTCCCCTTGCCCGCAGCGACCCTTCCCAGTGCCCGCAGCAACCTCCCTAGTGCCCACAGCGACCCTCCCCAGTACCGACGACCCCCCCAGTACCTGGACGACCCCCGTACCCGGACGACCCCAGTACCAACGCCCCCCAGTCCCGACGCCCCCCAGTCCCGACGCCCCCCAGTCTCGACGCCCTAGTACCGACGCCCCTAGTACCCGGCGACCCCCAGTCCCGGCGCTGGCTGGTTGGTGTTAAGGGTGCTGGCTAGTGTTTGAGAGGTGCTGGCTGGTATTAAGGTTGGGCTAGCTGGTGTTAAGGCTGGCTGGCTGGTGTTTACGGGTAGGCTGGTTTGTTTCTTGGGGGTGGTCTCCCCCAAGACTAGATTTTCTTTCCTAAAAGGAACGGGGGTTTTGTTGTCAAAACAAAAGGAAAAGACCTCTCTACTTCTACCTCGGACCGGGGGCCTGTCAACTACTTAAAAAAAGAAAAATAAACACACTTGTCTTGGGGGCTAAACTTTGGGCTTTCCCAAGAAGGTCTTGGGAACTAAACTTTGGAACTAAAATACGTAGGAGTTCAAAGCTTCGCCGTAAGGTTGGTTTTGACACCAACTCTAAGACTTGCAATGTTCCTAGGTTCAAAGCTCCGCCGTCTGGGCCTATTTTGACACACACTCTAAGACTGGGGTAAGTTGTAAGTTCAAAGCTTCGCCGCCTCACGGGCGGTGGGGTCCACACACAAACAACACGGGAAGGGTGACTATGGTCAAGGTGTACACACGAGGCAACCGTACCCACAAAGTAAGTATAAACCAAGCAATACTTTACACACTAAAGGCCCCCCAAAGCGGCATCGCCAAGGTACGGTGGGGGGTAACTTTAGGATTAGTACAAGATGCACAAAAGCAAATGAAACCCGCTTGACTCGCAACAAGTACAAGGTAAGATGGAAAGACCTCAAAGGACCTTCAAAGAGCTTGAAATAGAACAAGGGGAGCCAAAAGTGCTCCGAAAACACTGTAGAGGTTTTTTGGCTTGAAACGCCAAAAGTTCCAAGATCACTTGGACCCACGGACCCAAAACAAGTATTGGGGGTGTTTTGGAAGAGAGAAGGGCCCCCTTTTATAGGTTTCCAAGGGCCCACTCCCCCCCTCGACGAGTAACCTCATCCATCCGGATTTTCATCCAAGTTTGAGATTTTCACCTAATTTTGGATTTTACGCTGGTCCTAACCTCTAACTTTTGGAGTTTAGCTCGGAATTGCAAATGGATTGCGCCAATGGCTTCAGAATGCCATTTTTAACCTAAGGGATCCCCTACCCCCTATTTCTATCACAAAAAAAACATCAGAAACTAGTGCCAACTGGAGCCAATTAAAAGGGTAAAAACCTAACTTTTGGGGTCTACCTCTTTTGGCTTGGGTAACTAGCTAGGGTTGTTGGGGAGGCTCTAGGGAGTAAGAAAAGGCTCCTTGATGTCTTCGTTCCGACTTCGTACGCTCCCGGGACGCCGGTCAACCCCGCAAAGATCCTGTCGTAATTATTAATTGGGGGGATGTTGTCAGTTTCGACTGCTTCCCGCTATTGGAACACCATGAAATTTGTCGGGGCGCATTATTAACGTAAAAGATGCTAGTCTAATTTTTAATGAGATTTTACCGCGGCCTGGGTATTTTCCATGAATTTCCCAACGTGGCTTTTGGCGGTTGACTGCTCGGAAAAAGATCCTTTGGAGATCAGAAAAAACTGAGACTTTTGGGGGAACCTCTCATGGAGTTCCCCAAGCCACGTGCCAAGTCTTGGGCTATTCTGGCACATAGTTGGTGGTGAGGTGAAAACTGACTTCGGTTGAATCACCAGTAGTCAGGAAATCTTTTACATGTGAGGGAATCTTGGCGAATGGGTTTTGCCGTGGACATCCCGACATGTTCCAGATCCGAGAACACTATCCGGCGGCTATGGATTCCTCCATGCGGCCTGTCTGGGACAAGTAACACCTGCAAGCTAACAATTTGGATTCCTAATGTTTCGTCGGTGGAATGGGGAAACTAGAACCTATCTTTGGAGATTTATATGGGGACCTCCCTCCCTCTCCTAAGACTTAATTTAGCCTGTCATGGTCACATGCACTAGGTTTTGGGCTATTTTGGGTAAGTTCCTAGTAGCCCTATTGTTTTCCACTAATTACGGGTTCTAACCTATATACAAGTGAGTTTTATGGGTAATCTATGGATAAAAGGCTATTTATGACCAAATGCTATATTGGTACATGACATACCTATTTTGGTTCTACACTCTTTTTTGGGCTTTTTGTAGTACTTTATGCCTTAATTTGTAATAAACTAAAAAAAAAAAAAAAAATGAGTCCCAAGTGACGAATTTGGGGCTCACAGTTTGCCATTAGGTTATGACTTTTCTATGACTATTGTGATTACTTTATAGGATATGTATAACTTTTTTATAACTTTTTTGTAACTCATGAATCATGAGTACAACTTATTTGCAACTACTATGCATCTTGATGATACATTTGTGCAATTTGTAATCGGCTGCATACAAGTGTTTTGCAACTCATTTGCAATTGATGGTCAACTAGTATATTTATAATGTCCTATACAACATATTATATACAATATACCATACATAATACAACACATATAGTAAACCATAGGATAGTTGCAAGAAACACTTCATGTTTTTCATTCAAAACTGCGTTTTTTGGCCATAGGACTGGTAGTACTATGCAATACTACTAATACTACATTTTAGAAGCGCCCTGACAAATCTGCACCATTGATTGAAGGCGACTGCAGATCTACACCGTTGATTTAGTACTATGTAGTACTACGGACTACTACAAAGTATTGTAGAAGCCACTGGGAGCAGAAAATAGCAGAAAAAGGGTCTGTAGAGATTTTCATTTTTAGTAATTCAAAAAAAATTCAAAAAAATTCCATAAAAAAAGACATTTTGCTAGTGAAGACTGCGCTTGCATGGCACCAAAAAATTCATGAAGGAAATTTTTTCCCTCTTCATAGCTTTTGCGCAAAGGAAGGTCACTTTGACCCCATGTGTGCAATTGACATGATGCTATTTTCATAAAAACTCAACATCAACCCTTTTAGTGTTAGTAGAAGTCCAACATGTCTAATTTGTGGCTTCAAATTCGCATTTTTGGGTCAAAAATAGGACTAAAACCCTCCAAAACAATCAAGGTAGACACCCAATCGGGGGCAAATTAAAAATAGTAAACTAATTTTTTTTTAAATTGAAAAATTATTCAAAGTCTATAACTTTAGCATCTACCTTCATTCCAAATTTCATGCCAAATGGACAAACAACGCAAAAGTTATGAGCAAAAAGCCAATTTTTAAGGGCAAGGGGACAAGAAATAGGACAAGTGTTTCTTGCAATCACCCCGTACATAATACACCATATATCATACAATACTCACCATACTAGACAATTATGTTAGGTAGCTCCAAAGGCCACTTATTGTGATTTTAGGGTGTTAAGAAGACGAGTTATTTATACAAATGGGGTGACAGGAAGTACGACAAATGATATGGGATATATATAATGCAAGAATTATATTAAAGTAAAATTTCAAACCGCATTTAAACATAGTAGACTGCTTTTCTTTTAAAAACTTCAAACTTTTAAAAGTTGGAAAAACAAACAACCTTTTATCTCCAAAAATCCATTTAATATTTCAAGTCTTTAATCAAAATTTATAAACAAATTTTCAAAGACAAATTAGAAAAAAAAAATTTGACATTTTTCTTACATCTTTAAATTTGTCCATTGTCATTGTACATGGTGAATATGAAAATATGTGCTCGATAGAGATTTGTAAACACATCAAATGTGTTTGTCAACATCATTATTTAAGCTTCTAATTTGACTATTCCAAAGGATGTGCCACCTCTTCCTCCTGTTCCATCTTTGGTTGGAGCCATAGAGTTATCCGAAGAAGACAATCTCTTAACATTTGCAAGATATTGAAATTTTTGCAATCCATTTTATTATTCTCAAGTTTGAAACTATCTTTGTATTGTTCTTTAGTTCAAAGAGACTTCATATACAAATGTATTATATTTTATAAAAGAAAGAGTTAACTAGAAATCCTCTGTTCCATGGAAGCCATTGAACCAATTTTATCATAAAGTTGTAGAAACCATTATGAGCTATATTTTGAAGTGTTGTTTTCAACCAATATGAGCTTTATATAGGGCAATGATTCATTTATAACTCACGTAACAAAAGAACAAATTGTGAACTTGAAGCAAGTTCCATTGCATTTCAAGTAGCAAATCCAACTATAATTGTTTTGTAGTCTTCTGGTTGTCTATAGTTATTCTATATTAATCTTCCAATGATTTCTTAGTTGTTTTCTACCTCGAAATGTAGTCGTTTCCTAGTTGCATAACTTGTCTTCTTGTAGTTGTTTTGTAGTTGTAAACTAGTTGTATTTTGGTTGTTCTATAGTTGTTTTCTAGTTGTCTTTGAATTGATTTCTAGTTGCACTGTAGTTGTGGATTCCACATAGCGCAAAGTTGTCCATATCGACACTTCTAACAAATATAGGATGTAAAATATCCACTCTGTTACGATTTCATTTCCCTACATTTTTTTCTACGACTACTCTGCAACTACAACAACATACACATCAAAGTTGGTGCAATTATAGAAAATTGCAGTTGCAAGATAGTTATATAGGACACTTAGTTGCATTTGAGTTGCATATAGCCAGTTGCAGCGGACAAGTTTTTCTTCTAGTGTGAATCGTAAAATAAGTTCACGAGTACCTGCACTATTAGCATTACTGAGATGAGAGAATTTGTTATCGTTGATGCTGTAAGTAACAGGCTCCGCAACGTCTGTTTTGGGAGAGGGCAATTTTAGTTCGACACATATAGGAAGGGTCCACGAACTTTTCTATCATTGGAGCAACAACGTAAGGGGAGGGGAATGTAATTGTGGTTATAGTCAAGCATACTAACACTAGAAACAAAAGTACTTACATTGCAGTTGAAACAAAAGGACGTCAAGGTTCACTTTTTTCTGGAAACTTCTTTTGACTGAACTTATGAGGTTGGTGTGCAGTTGTACTCATTGGTTCAGTACTAGTCTCCACAACAACGATGATGAGGCCGAGCGAGAGGCATGATAGTGTAGTTGCATGGTCGGCAAGATGGTCGGAAAAACTTTATCCTACTGAAGTTTCAATTTGAAGTCTTTTTCTTTTAATGAAATATATGAGGATGACGGGAAGGCTGAAATCGGATGTACAGGCCTCGTGGAGGGCAACCACTACAATGCAATTGTCCGCAACTTCAAGTGAATTTTTTGGTCGAAGTCATGTTTGCTTGTTGATGGATTTCGATGTTTGTTGCTCTTATATAGACTTCTCACTACTACCATGAACGTCCATACATACATCAACGAAGTGATTGTATGGTATATGAGAGACGGACAGATGTAGAAACCTCTAAAGTGGGCTCACTTTCTGACCGTGAATGCTAATCGTCGTTTCACATTCAACACTATCACTGACTTGGCATTTGCAGTTGTCGCAGGTTTTGCTTCTTCTACGAAATACACACTGAGATGAAAATGCAAGGTATTGTTGTCAAAGACTGTGCGAAGAAGATAGTACTTGGTACTTGTACATGACGTAATGCTGTAGATAATAAACAGTAGGTTGGTCGTGTTGTAAAATTTGTACAGGGCTACTAGTATGAATACCTTCTGCTGTAAACATTATGTGAACTAAGTGCTTTTGGCTTTCTTGAGCTTTGTAATAAGAAATACTTACAAGTAAAAGCTGTCTTTGGAAGTTGTGGAAGCCGTGCACATAATTTGTGAGGGATTGATTTGAGGTTGACATGTATCTTCTTCGTTTTCTTGAAATTTCACACCGAAATGCTTCCACGTACAATTCTGTGGAAGCTCTAGAATTTCTGGATATCATCAATAAGTGATTGAGTGGAAACTAGGATTCTTGCGGTAGTTTTGGGCATTTGGGGTTGTTGGGGTTGAACAAGCTCCTTTCTGTTGAAGCGAGACATGTTGGCAGTTGAAAAACGACTAACTAGAATCTTAATAGTAAAGTCGTTAGTGATGATTGGTAACATCGAACATTGAGCATGATTTCATTTTATAATTCTTTGTGTGGGCCAAGCCCCGCACGTCTATCAATAAACAAATGCACAGAAAATTGTAAAATATTGGGGATCGATCATGTCACCAGTTTGGTCTGCACTATCAAAAACAAGACCTTCTATCTATCTATCAGGAGGCCGATGCATTGCAAGCTCCCCCAATTACCACTAGTGCCACAATTTTTAGTGCAGTATGCACTTCCCAATTTTTCATTTGATTATCTGTGACAAGTAATTTTCGTTGCATTTTTTTGACTTTCCCTGTGGCCACTTCAACCTCATCTTCACCGGACAGACCACCTGCCTGTCCAGGTCAACGCTTCAATTGTCGCAATCAAACCTCATGATCTTCACATCAACACCTTATTTCAAAAAAAAAATTCTTCTTCTAGCAATATGTTATATAATTCTACAGATCTTACAGTTACTTCTTCCATTGTGATCAACAGTGCCACATCATTCTCCTACAAAATTTATGTACTTTTGTCACTGCTATTCCCTCTTCTCATGAATCCCAACGCTCCATGATTAAGTCCTAGTCAGTGTGGCTGTCATCCATGTTCGATGGTTAGCAAAGGACTTAGGTGGGAATGCATTACTATTTTTAGCTCATTTTATACCTTAACAACCCCTAAGGTGAGGTGGGAAGGGACCCTTAGATTGGGCAACATGTTTTAATAGCATAGTTAACCTCTTAATCAAACAAGTGAATACACTTGTAATTAATGGGTGTATCAGTTTGGTAATCAAAGTCCAGATGCAATCATTATGGATCTTTGTACATGCTTATTATTTGGAGTCCGGTTAAACATTAGATCTTTTTAATATCTCTGATGCATCTCCGTGTTTAATACTATTAGCACCAATTTGGTTAAGTCAATAATCCTATGAGATTATTGACTAAAAAATATCTTTTTTCCAATCTCGGATATGAAGTCTTGAAAAAAGAAAATTAAAATTAAAATTAAAATTAAAAATTAAAAAATATTAAAGTTTATAATTTTTTTAATGCTTGCTGACGTGGCTGTCTCCCGACCACGTCAGCAAGCTGAGTGGCAGAGATCCCAACGTAGGGGAACAACTTAGGGAACAATAAGGAACTCGCAGCCCTTAGCTATAGCAAAAACTCATTTAATGCAAATGGATTGAATCAAAGCTTCCCATGTAGATAAAAATACAATCTATACAAAACAAATTTTTAAATTTGAAGTTCTTTTCTAGATTTTTTTCTACTTGTCAACTAAAATTTGGGCTTTTTGTGCCATAATTTTTGCTACCGGACACCGATTGAAATAAATATAATACTTTTAGAAAGCTTATATGTTTTTCTATCTTTCTACAAAATTTCTAAAAATCATGACAAATATTGAGACCATAGGAGCCTACCCAAAATCCATTTCATCCCCCAAGAGGATAATCGGACTTTAGAAGTTAAAACCATCATAAATTTGTGACTAAAGTATTTGCTATGGATAATTCTTCTATTAACTCCCTTTGTCCTATAATACTAGTCTTTTTTGTAGTAATGAAAGTATTAAGGATTTGACAAGAATGAAAACAAATACAAAACGACAAAAACGACTTTTAATGCATGGTATGATCATATGGTTCTATGGTAAAGTGAAAAATAAGTGGATATTAATTGCAATCAAGGAAAGATAAAAAGATTAGGAGGTGGCAATAGATACAAAGTGCTACATACAATTATACAAATAATGACAGGTTTTATAGAGAAGGAAGATTTCTTGTGCAATTACCTTGCCTCTCCACATGTTTAGATCTGCACAAGTGCAACTTGGAATTCAACAAATTCAATGAATAATTCAATATCTTTTTTTTTAACCCTTGAATGTTTATGACTATGTTTTCACCCAAAACGCTCCAAAAACTGCCATTTCTAGTCTAAGTACTAAATTTTAGAAAAAGAACATTTTTGGACACATGTAACGATAGGATCTTGTAGTGTATTGGTTTAGAGCAGATGTGGAAAATTTTCAGAAATTTCCACTTTATAGATTGCAAGATATTAGCATTTGAAGTGACAAAAATCCTTTTGTGGCCTTGTGAAAAATTGGGTAATTGCACTTCACTAGGTCACATTTGTATGAAGAAATGATTGTCCAAAATGGTAGTGCTTCTTTGGATTCATTCTTCAAGGCAAGTTGGCTACATTCTTGAAAAAATTCAAATCATTTGGAATTGTACAACATATAGAAAAAAAATAGTAAGTAGAAAAGAGAAAATGATTCAAAATACGAAATTGTTGAGAATTCAATAGTTATGGAATTGAAAAATGTCAATCTCAATGGTTCTAATATTGTAATAAACAATCTACATCCTATGATTTTATTTTTATCAAAAAATAGTGAAAATTGAGTTAAATAAAGGACTTCAAAGTTTATTTTAGAGTAGAGAATCTATAACTATCCACAAACTAAAACTCCTCATAACTTTTGTCTCATTAATCAAAATGGAATGATTCAAAGCTTTCCATGTGTATATAAATCTAAAGCTTTGTGAGTGGATTCACCAAAAATAGTAGTTCCGTGGTTGCCATGATATGTGAAAGAATGGCCAACTCAAATAGCGATTGGTACAACTTTAACTGAGGGCAGTTTAAGATAGGTGGCAAAATTTTGTTGTCTTCCTTTTCAAAAATCCATCTAGGTTCACCAAAAAAAATTCTTGATCACCTCACGGTGCTTGTGGAAGCTAGCTTAGTAGTCACCCTATAACTAATATTGTGAATAGACCAAGCTAACTACATCTATGAGACCATGAGTTGGAAATTTAGATTTCAATTCATCAATGAGTTGTTGTACTACACCTATAAGGTCTGTAGTTAGTGACAAGTTTAAACTCCACAACTAAGGGATAATTGGAAGAAACACTTGTCCTTTTTTTTGTCCCCTCAACCTTGGACACGTGTTTTTTTGCTCATAACTTTTGTGTCATATGTCTACTTTCTATTAAATTTGAAATGAAGGTACATGTGGTAGTTTTAAACATTGAATAATTTTTTCTAATTTTTTCAATTATTTTACTATTTTTAAACAGCCCCCATTGGATGTCTATTTTGGCCAATGGGGGGGGGGGGTAGTATAGTTACCAACCCAAAAATGTGAATTTCAAGGTCAACAAGGACTTCTACTAAAGTTATACAAGCAAATGAAGATATTTTCTAAAAATAGTAAAGTATCTACCTTCCACATATACTCAAAGTGCACTACCTTTATGCATGTGCAAGGAATACAATTTTTTCCCAAAGATGCAAATGGTTGAGAAGAAGCATCTTTAAATTAGAAAAAATGTCATTTTTTAGTTTAGTTTTTGGAGTTTTTTTAATATTTTCTAAAAATCAAATTCCAAAGTATTTATCTTCTTGTATTTTCCATCGTTCTTCTTTTGTGCATAACTTTGAGGGATAAATTTCTTTAGGCCTGAATTTTCACACATATTATTTTGAATGCTTTACAAATTATCCATGTTTTATTTCATTAAAAAAAACTTATTCCAAAAATCGCAGTACTCACAATACTAAACCATTTTGAACCCCAAATGGTAAGTGTTTCTTGTAAAGACCTTAAGCCAAAAAAATACATCAATAGACAAACTCTACAATAAACCCTAAAATATTTAGTAGTAGATAAGCTCCAAAACCTAGCCAAAAAAATCTAGTAGTAGACAAAGCTTAGAATTTGGCCCAAAAAATTCAGTAGTAGACAAACTCCACAACTTAGCCCTCCAAAATTTAGCACTAGACAAATTCCACAACTTAAGCTCCAAAAAATCAGCAATAAGATAAACTCTACAATTTAGTTAAAAATATTTAGTGGTAAGTCTAAAAAAATTAGCAAGAGGACATACCTCTACACTCATCTTTCATTGTGTTCACAATGAGTGCAAAAGATTCCAAGGTCACAAAGTGCCCTTCATGCACAACAAATACAATATGAATACTTGAGACAAAAACTAATTTTGAGTTTTGTGCATCACCATTAAAGTCTATGGGCACTCACTCTATGTGGATTTGCTCATGAAAGCAATTTAGAAGCTTCTTGAAGGACTATAACTCCTCAATGGCAAAGACATGTTTAATGTCTAAATACAACTTGAACAAGTGTCCTTGACAAACTTGTTGGGCAGCTACAAAATCTAAAATGTTTACATCCCGTTTTTGGGTAAAAGAGGACAAGTTTATCAATGCTCTCCAAAAGTGGCAAAAAGCATGTCATGTCCAACACAACATAAGGGTCGATGAGCTTTGCCAAAATGCCCTTAGCCTTTGTTATCACATGTTTTGCATTCCAAAGCATAATTGACATAGTTAGCACCAATCTAAGAAATGGAAAAGAGAACTTCAAGTTCTATGAAAAATTCAACAATAATACAAACTTCATAGCTTAGCCCAAAATTTTAGTAGTAGACAAATTCTAGAACTTAGCCAAAAAAATTCAGTATTAGACAAACTCCACAACTTGGCCCAAGAATTTAGTAGTAAGACAAACTCATCAACTTAATTAGTTGAAAACATATAGCAATATGTCAAAAATATTTAACAATAAGACAAACTCTACAACTTAGGCAAAAAAATTGATTAAGACTCAATAGTAAACATATCAAAGGAATGATATTGTTTCTTTGTTGTTTCTAGAATCAACATTCATCTTGGCTATAATTGAGCAATATTCACTTAAAAGTCAACTAAAGGGATCAATTAAAGACACCCAATGTGTGGACTCATTCTTGAGCAACTTCAAACCTTTTGTTTCCATCATGACTTCATGAGTGCAAGGTTTGCATGCAAAGTAGTTATAACACAGTTTGAATAGATCCTCAGTAGCAAACATTATATCTACAGAAGACAATGTCTTGAAGGCCAAGTTGCCTTTGTGAGCCATGTAGTGAAAATCCTACATAAAGGGCATGCATGGCTAGTTTGAATATGCTTCATCACTCCACTTCTCTGACCCTAGAAGGCGGCTACCCCATCAACACCATAGCACATAAGCTTAATTGCAATGGCTTTTGCAAACAATTCAACTTTATACTCAAAACTGAAACAATGATAGAGGTTAGATCATCTACTAAAGCTCTATCAACCTCAAGTTTTTACAACAAGATGAGCATGTGGACAAGACTTCAATGTTGCACAAAATAGTGAACAACAATGTAGCTTGGGTTATCCACAACACATGACTCATCAATAGTGATGGCAATGTATTGGAAAACCTCAATAATAGCTTTCATTTTATCTTGAATTATTGACCATATACGAGATGCTGTTATCTAACCCGCCCATTAGTCCAATGCATCTTTGTTAAATTAGGGACTACAAGCAACTTATACAAGGCAAGTTTGGAATAGACCTTAGCCATTGGCCTACCATCACTTAGAACTTGAAACAAAGTAGTCAACTACACCCGTTTCTTTTAGGACTCAATAGAATTGTTACTATTGATTTGCTTCAAAATTGTAGTGGATTGGTTAGCAACTTACAACAACATTTTTTTATGCTTTGCCCTTTTTTCATGTGTCTATAGTGTATAAAGTTTGGGACCCATCAAATAGGCCTTCTTCTCTATTTTAGTGCACACATGATAGTGCACCATGTGCAATTCTCCATTAGATGCTAAGACCATCTAAGTAGTCCAAAGGCACTTGGTCGACTACTCCATTTGGAATTTGTGAACCAAATCATAGTTCTTCTTTGTGTACTTGGGGGTAGAAGAATTTCAAAGTCATCATTAGTAGATGATTCTTCACTCTTAAATGGTGCATGAAAGTTGTGCAATGCAACAAAGTCAAAGTTGTCTTAAGAGACACTAAATTCTAATTCGTCACTAGACAAGAGCATTGTAGCTCGAATAGATCCCAAGACTACAATGAAGATTGAATTAGTCTTTAATGCCCCCAACAGAGTCATGAGTTGAATCAAAAGATACAAGTGCTTCATATACAAGAGGAATAGAATTTGAATTGAGAGAAGATATTTGGTTTGTTGATGAAGTACATAGTTGTTGCCCTACTTCATTTGCCATGAATTCTAACTATCTTCTTTTCTTAAAGTGCTTCAACTTTCTTCAATGCCAATGCATTCATTACAATAGCCTACTCTACATCTACATGAGTAGAACTTCCATCTCCAATAGTCCAATCACATGATTGCAAGAAACACTATTTTTTTTTGTCCCCTTAGCCTCAAATCAATGATTTTGTGCTCATAACTTTTGCATCATATGTTAGTTTTTTATGAAATTTGAAACACAGGTGTATATAGTAGTTGTAGACATTAAATAATTCTTTCTAATTTTTAAAAATTAGTTTATTATTTTTAAATAGCCCCCAATTGGATGTCTATCTTTGCCATTAAAGGGTTTTTTAGTACTAGCTTCGATCCAAAAATGAAAATTTGAAGGTCAAAATTGGGAGACAAGGACTTCTACTAAAGTTACACAACAATAGAAAGAAAATTTTAAAATAGTAAAGTCTCCACCTTCCACATATGCTCAAAATACACTCCCTTTGGGCAAGGGCAAAGGGTACAATTTTTTTTCCAAAGAATGATGCAAAATTAATGGTTGAGATAGGAAAAATGAATAGTTTAGTTTAGTTTTTAGAATTATTTTACTATTTAAAAAAATTAAATATCAAAGTATCTATTTACTAGGCATTTTCTATCACTCTTTTTTTGTTCATAACTTTCAAAGATAAATCTTTCTAGGCCTAAATTCTTACACACTTGCTATTTTGAATGCTTTAAAATTTATTCATATTTTATTTAATTTAAAATCTTTTTATTTCATAAGTTTCAATATTCATTGAAATAGTCCGTTTTGAGACAAAAATGGCAGGTGTTTTTTGCAACGATCCAACCACAAACTCAATGATTAGTGATTCCTATGTAGTAATCTCTAAAAGTCAAAATAAATCCACAATTCTTGCACACAATGTATAGATCACCAATCTCTAAACATTGATCTATAAACAACGCTCCTTGCGCAAATCACTGATCCCGTAACATTAATCCCTTAGTAGACCATTGAATTGGCGATCCCTACACTAGTAAACCTAAATGCTCCGTAGTCCTTACCATCAAATTCAACAACACTCTTTGAAGCTTTCTAATTAAATTGTCGTGATGATCCTAGGGACCTAGGGATCTTGTCAAGGCTAACCTCAACGACAACAAATTGCACAAAGCTTGAAGATCAACCAACTCCACTTACAACCCAAAGTATAACGACCTCAAATGACCAAACACAAAAACACAAAGTCGCACCATAACTACATTCACATTGTAGCCAACAAAGAATAGGCAACAACCCTAAAACCATTACAACGTTCTTCATCCTACTTTACATTGTAACCGCCTCAATGTGTAATGATTAACGAAATAAAATCTACAATTGAAGACAAAAAATAGTAGGAATGGTAGCACATCTTCTCTCAACCACACAAATGAATACTAACAATGAGGAAGGGTTTGCAACTCATGTAAACCTAAACTACCTACAATCCTACATTGTCCAACAATAACTTAATTACATGGAGCTACCGTTGCCACGATAAGGCCAAGTGTACACATAGAAAACATTGTGGCCATTGCCTAATTGCTAGTTCACCATGTTGCCACAATGACTACATCTTCTCTCAATCTTTGTAATGCCCAAATCCTAGGATCACTAGTTTTTCACACTACCATAGGTCCATAGCAAACACATCTTCTCCCATGTATGTAACTCCCATATAATATGGCCTCGATTATAATCACTTATAATGTATTTTAGTCCAATTTCAAGCGGTTTAATTTGTTTTAATGTTGAAAACTCTTTCAGCCCTTTTAACAAGGTATCCAAAAATGTATATGTATGTGTATATACAATGAATATTCTTTGAGGACAATAATAGCATGAAAAATCTAATTATATGGTTTTGTTTTAATACGTATATCATGGGACTAGCTACTTAGTTTGGTTTTTTTTTCTTCTAATAACTATGCATAAAACACTATGAATGAATTTTAATTTTAATTGGAAGAAACTTCTTGCATGGATTTTTGAAAATTATGTATAAGTGTTTCAATTCTTTATATATAGGGTGATTGCAAGAAAGACCGAACGATTTTGGTAGCGTTTGGACAAAAACTGCGTTTTTTCTGCCCAGTACTAGGAATACTACAAAATGGAGCAATCTCAGTTGTTGATCTGAAAAATCAACGGCCAATAGTACTTTTGAGTACTTTATAATACTGAAACAGTACTACTTAAAAAAAATGACAGTTTGTCACATAAAGTAGATAAAATTAAGTATAAATTAATAAAAATTAGGAAATCATGAATAAAAAAAAACTAAAAATTGGACATTTATAAGGACTTGATAGTGATTACATTTTATCAAAAACTAGAATTTGAAACCATCATAAAAGTTTGAAGTGCTATGCACAAGGGACCCCTATTTGCATGCATGTTGAGGACAAAGAATTGTGTTTTTTTGAATTCTCTTTGGTGGGCATATGCCCATCTAGTGTGGGAATAGGCCACAAAAAGTCAAGTGAACATCATGTTTTTTAGATACTTCACAGTACTAAAAAACCCTAAAACGCAAAGTATGACAAATTAGCTAAATTGATATTTAATTATAAAATTATTTTTTAAATTTTTTTGAAAAATAAAAAATCTCATGTTTTCTGAGTTATCAATCTTTCATAAAAATTTCGAGTCCATTGGCTTCATTTTCCAAAAGTTACGGCCAAAACCAACTCCGTCACTTCAATTGTGACACCTCATAGTACCGGTCTTTCTTGCAATCACCCTATAGTGAATTTTTTAAATAAATAAGGAACTCCAGATTTTTCTAACAACTCATTTTATTTAATTTGGTCTTCATTTAATTTTTTGGTCCTTTTAATTTGATATAATTTTTACAAAAGATGTCTTCTAAGCTATTTTAATGTTGATGACCCATGTGTTTAATAGAAGAATTGCATACTCAAAATCTTCCCTCTATGTCCAACAGCTCAACCTTGTAACATCCAACCCTAGGTGGCACTGCTACCACTGCCAATGTTCTCGACTTGACCACTCACTAATCCCAATTGAAGAAATTGTGTCATCCTCTAAAGATTATCAATGACAAATGAGGTTTCACAAAGACATGCCCACAACAATGAGTTCAAGACCTTTCTAATGGTATATAACATGCCTTGAAATTCAAAAAATTGTAGTTAGAAATCCCCAAAGAAATTTCTGTAGTAGTTTTGGAATTGTGTAGAATAGTGGATAAAAGAACCGCACTTGATTATGAGGTTGTTTTTTTACCAACTTTTGTTATAGTGTTGGGTAGCAACAACAACAAAGACCATTCATCATTAGATTTCAAATGCATACCAAACCCTAGAATCATTGGCATCACATCTTTGGCATCAAACACAATCTCCATTTTGGATTGTACTTTCACAATTTGGCAGATGTTATGTGCTAACACTTCTCTCTTCATTGAAGTTAGATCTGAGGAAACCTAACTTGTGGCTATGCACATGGCAAGGTAATTGCACTCTGGCATTTTTGGAATTATTTATTCCTTTTTTCCCACATGTTTTTTCCCACATGCTTGAAGTTGTATCTTTTTTTTTATGGGTGGAGGATGGGGTGGATTGAACATTAATCCCTAAACGCCCCAACTCCCGAAGGGACTAAAAGTGTCCTCTCATAGTTTCAAGTCAAATTCAAAGTGTTGTAAATGTCCAAACTCAATAAAACTGGTTGGAAAATTTGCGCTCTCTTTTATAGTTTGAGTAATAAAAATTTTAAATCAATTCAAGATGTACAGATTTCTTGTAAGCCAATTGAAGTTCACAGGTTCAATTTGATTTCACCAAATTGCATTTGATGGCTGCAACTTTGGAGGCTTGTATCTCCATCATCCACTATTTGTTTTCAATAAAATTTGTTGGGTTATGTTTCCCTTAAAAGTCTAGTTATTGTGGTAAAATTTTCATGTCAATACATGTTTTTTTGAATGTTTGGGAGCAATTCAAAGTTCAAAATCCCAACATTTTTGGATTACAATGAACTTCAACGGCTTGTTTCTTCTTCACAATGTTGGTTTTCAATTAAAAAAAATTGAAAAGTTGCGCATAGTGGTCTAGCTCATATCAATCCAAGAAGTTAAGAGTGGCTAAAAAGCATTTTAGTAGAAGGAAATTTAGCCTCATATGTGTTTTTTGCAACTTATCTTTTTTTTTTTTTGACATTTCAGAGCCATTTTGCAAACACAATGAGTCAAATGAAATGGTATTTTCTCTCACCAATGTGTTTGTATGTTGATTTTGAATCACTTTATAGTTTCAAGTTTTTTCATTTGAGTAGGCTCAAAAATCAAATTTCGCCTGCAAATGTGTTAGGAAAATTTTAGCATCCTTTAACACCTAAACATTATAATCTTGCAATCTATGAAGCCAAGTTATTCCAAATTTGATTCATGTCATCTACAACATGTACTTTACAAGATTGTACTGTTGAGATTTCTTTACCTTAGTGAAATTTAGATTTATAACACTTCCAAAAGCAATGATGTTGTTAAACTCCAAAAGTCCTAGGGCTTTTAGGGGTTAAATTGCTTAAGAAAAACTAACTGATTGACATATCTTGCATGCGTACCACTGCTATATAATCCCAAACGCACTCATTCGATCAATCCAATTTCCGAAAATTGTCTGTCTTATGAATTAAGCTACCTTCCCCTAGCAACCAGTTCAAACTCAATCGTCGTCATGGCATCTGCAGAAGGGACAACAGTCGGTATGTGTAGTAGTAGGATCTGAAGTACTTGCAAATTTACACGGCCTACACTGGCATCATTTGTTCGGAGGAGATTCTCACGACCTCGCTCACTGCCGTTGCTGTGCAATTAAGCCATGCTGGGAATCGCCAACGCTGCCAACACCGCCTTTATCAAGGTCGGGGCCTCTTTGAATGGAGTGAATTTGGAGATCCCCTCTGATCGATGGCCCTCGGTTTCCTAAAGAGGACGTGTCTCACGAATGGATGCATGCATTCTTTGACGAAACCGTTGTGTGGCCACCATCCGTTGTTAATTGTCACCGGTGCAATATGCGGGAACTTGTCGAATCCCGAAACTGGCGACATTGACTGGCGTGGAACCATGAAGAAATTAATACGAGGAGAATCTCATCTGGTAAGGCCGAAACCGTCTGACCTGCACTGAATGACTTGGAATGAGTCAATTTGAACATTGTACAGCAGTGATTTGACATACAGTTTCAAAATGCTAGTTTACTGGTATCTCACGATGTTTAGCTACTAAAATTGAAAGTCAAGACTAGCCAGTGTTTTCTTTATGCAGGATTTTTTTGCCATTTGGCTACAACCAAAAGATGTTGGCTGTATTTTGTGAAGAAATTTTCATTCTTTTCGGTCAAAATAGCGTGATTACTGCTGTTTTTTAAGACCAATATGGTCAATTTTGTTAAAATGGCGGTATTCCATTAAAATGGCACAAAATGAAACCACCGAAAGAATGAAAACAATGGAAATATTATCTGAGGGGAGTGGAAATGCGTGAACTAGGAGTGATTTGAATGTGCTAGGCATAAAATTGGCACATGTATGACCCTATCGTGGCACACTTATTCTCCATTTGTAGAAGATATTCCATTAAAATGGCATGCGGAATATCGCCATTTTAACTAAATTGACCATCAATTGACAAATTTATCTACGAATCACCTACTTTTGACATAGATATCACCAAGTATCACCCAAGTATCACAAAAGTATTGAAGAAATAACTGGCTACGTCTTCAAAATTGATGAAAAATCACTGAGAACTACTAAGATGGTCAATTTCGTTAAAATGGCGGTATTTCATTAAAATGGCACAAAATGAAACCACTAAAAGAATGAAAACAATGAAAAGATTGTACAAGGGGAGTGAAAATGTGTGAACTAGGAGTGATTTGAATGTGCTAGGCATAAAATTGGCACATGTATGACCTATCGTACTTATTCTCCATTTGTAGAAGATATTCCATTAAAATGGCATGCGGAATACCGCCATTTTAACGAAATTGCCCATTAAGGTTGGACTTGTTCTTTGAATGTCATCTAATTGATGGAATCATTACTATTATGGTCATTGCGTCTTCCGGAGCGCCAAAATTCTAATATCACGTGGCAGAGGTCCGAGAACTGTGGCTTTTAAGTGCCCAGAACCCAGAGCTCTATTGCCTCTGTAAACTAGAAACGGAATAGATATGAGGATTCAGTGAGTGACTGACGGAACGGTGAATCGGTGATCCATTTAATGAGGTTTATTGCAGGTTGTTTGACTGGGACGTTGCTGGATGTGACGACAACCTGCCAGCCCACTTTGCTTGCAATGGTAGCCAAGGACAACACTTACGCTATCGAGCCAGCAGTGGATACCACGGAAGTAATCATAAACCGCGAGACGACTTGCACAATAGGCTGCCTAATAACACGCTGGGACACCGCAACAGAAAACGTGCTCATCATGGGAAAGGAGAGAATGCTTGCGCGTCACAGCGGCTGGCGGCTGGCTGTGTCAACAACCCGTCACTGCCCCACCGACCGCTCCATCGAAAACATGATAGTCTATTTACTGAACTTGGCAGGGTTTACAGTGGATGATATCGGCGTGAAGCATAAAGCGACTGCGATACCGGCCATCGTCAACCCGGCCTTGCTAGGTGTCTTTGAGACGTGTGAATTCGATGGGATGGGTCTGGAGATGATGCTCTACGGGCACGGCATGATGGTGGTCGCCGCGTTCATAGCCGAGCCCGCCCGGCGGAGGTTCTGCTGGGAGATGGACGGGCGAGTATGGAGGGCGCGCTTTCCAGACCCTGTGTAGTCGCATGTATGGCGGGGTGCGCCTGTACCACGTACTGGATCGAGGAGAGTACGCAGCTCGAGAATGGATGTGGCATCAGATTGAATGCGCGAGCGACAGTTGCTACGATGGGATTGAGGTTCCAAAGACCCACCTGCCCAGACCCGTCGAGGAGTCCGGCAAAGCCTGTTTGAAGAATGGCCGGGTGAGAGCGAATTTGCAGTGTTTCATGCATGGAAGCGTGCAAGGTCCAGTTTGAGGTCATGGACTCGATTATAGGCCAGATGGATGCAGGGCTGGTGGAGGAAGGGTGGAGCATGTTGACGTGTGTCGATGCAGTGTGACACTGGACATGGAAACTGTAGGATAGTTGGGATCATATCGGTTTCCTTACTCAAGTACGTAACGTACTGGCTGGAATACCATAACGAATTCCGGAATATGTAGAGGACCTAGCATAATTATTAAAACCAATGCTCCATGATAGAAACTTTAGGGATCCCCTTGTGTTAATTTAAGTTTTAAATTAGGATCTAGTAGGTGGGATAACATGCATGACCAGGCCGTTAGCTACTTGCTTTGTAGAGTTTGTGATTTGTGAATGTATCCTCTGAATGTCGCATGGAACGAAGGCAATGGGAAAGCAAATGGATCGAGAAGAACTTCGTCTGGATCCTTTTCGAGACTGTCGTGAATAGGTACGGGTAGTCTAAGACCAAGTTCCGAACTTGTAAGTTCTACAGTCGTAATAAATGTCGTATACTGTAATTTGATTGTACGTCTTAGACTTACTGTAATTAATCATTGAAGCTAATTACCTGTGCATAGTACTTTGATAAATATTGAAAAATGGAATTTGAAGTATGTATGAATCGCTAAATGACGTCTTCGTGATTACTTTGTGCTTGCTCATGGATAATGGATTGGACTATCAACTGGAGTCGTGAATGATGTGGGGTATTTGTTACATGATATTTGCATCATATCCCAAACTTTTGGATCGGCGCACAATTATTCCTTTAGACTAATGGCTATACCTTTCCTCATTGCAGTTCCCAATTACAGTCTGAATGATACAGATTCTTTAATCAATTTATGATCACCAACTTAGACTTAATTTAATAGTGTCTGCAAGACTAAAATCTACAAATTGTGCTATCCAGGCTTTAGAAATTAAGGAAATAAAAACAAAATAATCTTATTAAGCCAGAAAAACCATCATGTGCGCATACTTGTGTAATGCATACTATTGCAGTATTTTTTTCCTTGGTCATGTATTCATCTTGTAAGCTAGCTCCTAGCTGCAGGATGTGCACATCCACTATTCCACATCCACCATTCCCCCCAGCTTACTGTCCGATATGGCCAACTTCTGCAATGAACGTTTCTGCATTTTCATCATCAAGTGAGAAAGCAGCGGAATACTCGACAGTGATCACCCCAACGTCTAGATTAGCAATTGTAGAAAAGGCAGTTTCAAAAAGATCGAAGGCTCGTCCTCCTACGCAGCCGTTCGGGCAATGATCAACGATTTTCACTGATATGGGTCCATGGCCGTTGCAACCATTCCCTAGGCACTGAATGTTGAAGAACTTGCCACAGTTAGCCCCGTTGTTCCAGATGTTGGCGCCAGGGCTGTCGCCTCCTGCTGCGAAGAAGCCGTTTGATGGGAACTGGTTTGGGTCGAAGCCAAAACAAGCCGAGGCTGTAAACAGAAGCCACGTGCCACAATTTAATTACCCATCCTAGAACTCAATTCCTCGAACCTCACATTTGTTAAAATGACGCATTTCAGTGAAATCGGTGCAGTTTAACCCCAAAGTGATATTCAATTTCTAAGGTTCAAAAACATCATGGCCTTTGAAGCTTTACGGATCTAAATGTCTTCAAGTTATACAAATCTCAACCGTACAATCTTGTAGTGTACATGTTGTAGAAGACCTGTAGAAAATTTGAAGTCATTTGGCCACATAGATTACAAGATCATAATGTTTTAGTGTTGAAAATGGATGCTGAAATTTTCCCAAAAACACATTTGGAGGTGAAATTCGATTTCTAAACCTACTCAAATGTAAAAACTTTACACTACAAAATGATTCAAAACTAGTATACAAACACAATTTTGATTAAAAAATTCATTCAATTGACTCATTGTGTCTACAAAACCGCTTTGAAATGTCATAAATCAACAAGAAAAATTGCAAAAAAAACATCTAAAGGTGAACCTCCTTCTACTAGAATGCTTCTCAGTCACTCATTAATTCTTGGATTAACATGAAATTTTAGCCACACAAAGAAGACTAGTATATGCAACATTTCCAAAAAGAATGATTGAAAATAAACTTTGTATGAAGAAGAAACAAGCCACCAAAGTTCACTATACTCCAAAAATGGCAGGATATTTGAACTTTGAATTGGTCCCAAACATACAAAATAGTTTGGATTGACATGAAAACTTTACCACAATAAGTATACTTTAAGGGGAACAAAATCCAACAAATTTTATTGAAAATGAGAAATGGATGAAGGAGATACAAGGCCCCGAAGTTGCAGCTCTAAAATGCAGTTTGGTGAACTCAAATTGAAGTATTGAACTTCGATTGGCTTCCAAAAAATCAATAAATCTTGGATTGATCTGAAAATTTTACCATACAAACAAGAAGGGAGAAAGAAACATTCCCAACAAGTTTTATAGAATTTGGACCTTGGACGCAAAAGTTACATCACTTTGAACTGGACCTTAAACTGTGTGAGGACACTTTCTGTCCTCTTTGTCACTTTGGGGTTAAGTCACTTGTCCGAAACTCAGATCTATACCGAATTACCGATCCCAGTTTTTAGAGCTTGGGCACTTGAACATAATCACAATTTTGGCCTATAAATTGAAAATTCGTTTGAAAAATTTGTTCAACCTTCACAGAGGAAGCTTCTGCAACTACCTACCAGCTAGTGACTTAACAGGTAATTGCTCCA
Source organism: Rhytidiadelphus loreus (assembly GCA_947034895.1). Lineage (NCBI taxonomy): Eukaryota > Viridiplantae > Streptophyta > Bryopsida > Hypnales > Hylocomiaceae > Rhytidiadelphus > Rhytidiadelphus loreus. The sequence goes on from OX344761.1 coordinate 35,297,537, forward strand.
GAATGTTAAGAACTTACGAACAATTGGGGGAGTGTAGAATGATGCCAGTCCCGTGGTCGCTGCGACCAGCTCCGTGAGCTGCAGGACCAAGAATGCAGATGCTATCAATAGCACCGTCTGCCTGAGCTGAGCCATTGCTTCAGATCTTCGGATCGCCCCCTGCAAAGCGAACACGTGAAGATTTCGATCACAATCCAATTATTTCTGATTCGGAATTCGAACGATGCAGGGTGAACATCCCATCTCAATCACCTTCAATCTATTGATGAGAATGATTAGAACATAAATGACCCATAATACGGGGTGCAAGGCCTGCAGGCCTCATAACAAAACCCCTAAACCATGGAGTAGGAATGCAAGGTCTGATCCCCAAATATATTGTGCATGCATGAATGTGGTCAACCAGTCACAGAGGGTACTTGAGTTAGGGATTTCCTATAGTACGAACCTCCTACACAACCAATTTTCTGGAAGTAGAATACAAAAATTGGAAACTCTCAATGATGGTGCGCAACAATCAAAAGCAACAATGAGACGATGACCATGCAAATCTAGCTCATTCCAGGTGAGATCAGAAAAAGCATTTACAGAGTAATCTCCCTCAGAACTCAAATGCACAAAATGGAAGAGATGCAGGCAAGACTTCCTTCCACATCAATGTATACCTGCACGCTATAAATCTCCGATTGAGCTATGGCGATGAGACCACAGTCTGGTGCTTGCAATTGAGAGAGGACACAGCATATTTATACACAAGGCGAAGCCCCTTCCTTGGTACCCAGTAGAAGGATGCATGACGAACATGTATTTTATGTGTAATCTAGCATTAGAAATAAAATTGTGAAAGGACCGACATGTTCAAATTGTGACCATGGCCATTGAGGAAATTGAAAACTCATCTTCCTAGGCAGGTTACGAAGGAGATTGTGGAAAGCCTGATGCAGAGGAGAGAGTGGGACAGTAGTCAAGAGTTTTAACTTAAAAGTATGTTGTGAGTTGCTGTGCCATGCTTCCTTCCGTCCATGGCCAGGACTCTCAGACCTCTTTAATTCTTTATCATGAAGTCGCTAACAAGATACACTGGAACATCGATCCTAGACACTTGTCACACTGGTATCGACTGTAGTACACATCATTCATTCTATGTTATTAATTTACTTTTTCTTTTTACTTTTTTTTTGGAAGCCAATGCAGGCCTGCATAACATTGTCTACCAATATATTGAGGCCCCTTTTGCATCCTTGAAAAGAGGACCCTACAGTGAAACAAAATTATTTTAAACAGGATGCAGCGTGGCACATCCTGTGAAATCTCTCATCGTGAGGTATCAAGGAAGGAATTATACCTGTTCCGGGAGGGGAGTTCAATAATTACGCTTACTTTGCGAGGTGAATAATGACGTGGTCCATTCTTGGAACTTGTATTCTGTGGAATGATTGGATAAATGAAGGGTCATTTTTGTGTTGATGACTTATGCGCGGCCATATGCACAGTAGCTTTTGTAGTAAGGTTAGAGTACCTATAATCACCACCGATCCAGAATTACCACCCTACAATCTTAAAACAAGGTGTATTCATTGATTAGGAGGGTGTGACCATCTAAACTGTTTTAGAATTATTGAGTTAATTTCTGAGTTTGTAATCTGAGTTTGAAATCTGGTAAGATTAGAGTTGCATCATTACTTCTTTCACTTAAAAACAACGTTAGACCTTGCACATAGTGCATTAAGCTTATTTTCCATTGCCATCCGCCTTTGCTTAGTTCAACGCACGTGACTTAGAAATTAAAGAATCGTTTTAAGCTTACACACACGAGGAACGAACTTCTAGCCAGCATCATTCTAAGTTAGCCAGTACGTTATAGAGGTGACGGGGACAGGATAGAAAGCGAATCGAGTACAAGAGTGGGAAGGTCTCACGAGACAACGGAGTCAAGTTTAGACAGCGCATGAAAGTATTTTTTTTAAGCTGTCCATGAAAACTCACTCACCCTCTGATCGAGTGCATTGTAAGCTAACTTAATCAAAAAAATTATTCGAAATTTTGAAGTAACGTACTTAGACTGAATCAGTCAGCCAGTGTCGAGAGCGAGCATGCATGTGTGGCTGTGGCAGTGAGTGACCAGCATGCGCCTTCTCCATGTACGTTTCAGTCGGACCTCCCACTAATTAAGAAATTGTGCATTTTCTAACTGAAGAGATCGAGTTGCATCGATCGGCGGCGAGGAAAATTAGTAGCTTCGGATAACTCGATCACTTGATGGCTGAAGCTCCTGCACGTCAGATTGTGCATTTCTCAGTTGTTGCATATCAGCAGCACCTCGATCAAAAACTCCGAAGCTAAGTTAGTTATGGCAGCAAAGCTGCTTGCCACCACTTCTTCGTAGAAAAACTCACTCTCACTGCAGATGGAGGCAGCATCATGGAGCCTGTTGAAAATGTACACAACGTCAGATTTTGTCAATCCTACTCAAGTAGAAAACTAGTCATCGTGTGATGCCGATTAGATCTTGAAAACTAAATTATTATTGACCTGAAGAAAAAAGAATTCAAGATTCAGATTCTTGAATCATCCTTCCAGATATGCAAAAGACTTAAGGTGACTCATGAAGAGATTGAAGCAGTCTTGAACGAAAAAATTAATTGAAGGTGGTGTGTTCTTAAAGTAATCTCTTAAGATCTGATTGCATTTGGGGGGAAGCAAAATTCCTTGAAAATTCCTTGAAACAATTTTCAGTCAATTTTCGTAGGAAGAAAAATGGAATTGGCATCTAACCCAAGTCATTTTATATTTTTTGGACCTTTGTGGAATTAGTTACAAATTTTTGAAGTTGAAATGCAACAATCACTATAAGCGACCACCTTATGAAATGCACACCTTTGGTACATTGAAGAAAGCAAAGTATATTTCCATGTTAGTGGTTGCTTTTAGAGCACTCTACCTTGAGTTGCTCAAAAAGTTCAAGTTGATTGTAGATTATCCCAACTAAATTCCAAGAATTATAACTAACCTTTTGTATATAATATATTGGTCTTAAGACCATCATAAATTTGTGACTAAAGTGTGTGTTGAAGATGATTCTACTATCTACTCCCTTTGTCCCATAACACTAGTCCTTTCTAGTAATTAAAATATTTAAGATTTGGCAAGAATTTTTTAATGCATGTTACAAGTGGACATGGCCATTAGAGAAAATCTGTGGTCTCAAGAAGGCTACTCCGCAGCCCTCAAGGGACCTTGAAATTTGTTTTTTTTGCAAAAAAATCGTTTTCCCCCTATTTCCACCCGCCTGAATTTGCAGTGACAGAAACGCAGAAATTGAAATTAATGAATAAAAAATTGACTAAAAAAAAAGATTTAATTTAATTTTTTTTAATTTTTTAATTTTTTTAAATCACAAAAACTAGCAGATTTTGAGATATTCATCTTGTCTGACACTAAAGATACGGCACTTTTCGGGGTGACAGACTAAGCTCAAAATAGCTTGGTCTGTCACCACAAGGCAGCCCTCTAGAGACCCCATAATTTTTCTAATGCTATAAATTGCAATTAAAGAAAGATCAAAAATTGTAGGAGGTCGCAATAGATACAAAGCACAACACACAAATAATTAAAGATAGGTTTTTGTAGAGAAGGAAGATGTTTTGTGCATCTACCTTGCCTCTTTGCATGCATGTTTAAATCTATACAAGTACAGTTTGGAATTCAATAGATTCAATGAAAAATTCAATATCTTTCGGTTTTTAACCCAATCATCTTCAAATTGCTATAAAATATCCAATTTTGTTATTTATAAAGTAGATAATAAACTAGCTAGACTACTTATGCTTCATTTCATTAGTTAACATCAAAGACAAAATTATCTTCAACCCTAAAATCAATTTTGGAATAAAGGAGACAAATAATTCAAGACAAATGAAAAAAACAAAAGGGACAAGTATTATGGGACAAAGGGCAATGTTGGCAATGTTTTTTTATTTTAGCAAAATTCCTAGAGAGTGATGCATTTACAAAATTTTACTTTAGGAGAAATAAAGCAATTATTATAGTAGAAGGTAGTTTGGAATGAAAACATATGTTCATAGAATGCATTTAGAAATGTTTAGTGAAAGTGAATAAAGGAATTCAAACTACATCTTGGCTTAGAGTGATTAAGAAGACAAATTAGAGAACACAAGTAGTATGATGAAGGATACCCAAGAGGATGCTCAATCATTGGTCTCAGTAGTATCATTGGTATGAATAACAAAGGATGAAGTAAAGAAGTAAACTCAAGTGCTCTAATTCTAAGTTGAAAGGGCAAGAGTTCTGAGTTCTAACCTAGATTTGCTAATTTGGTTGTCCGTGATGGAAAGAGTCAAGTGATTAGGGCGCATGTGTGTCAATTTTTTGGTTCTAGGATTCAAGTTTCAACTCAAGAGCTAAAAAAATCACTTGAGCATTGAGCATTTAAAAGCCTTCAATCAACATCACATTTTGCCACAATGAAATTTATCAAAATAACAAATATGATCATTTAAGGTATATAGGGTGGTTGCAAGAAAGACCAAATGTTTTTGATAGCGTTTTGCCAAAACTATAGTTTTTGTGCTCAGTACTATGAGTACTATGATGGGTACTATAAAATATAACAATCTCAATCATTGATTTGAAAAATCGACAGCTAGTAGTACCTATAACTACTTACAAGTACTAAAATTATTTTGCATGAGGGGATATGATTACAGTCAAGTTAACCATCTCCAATAAAAATTTCAAGTTCATCGGGTTCTACCATCAAAAGTTATAGCAAATACAACTCCATCATTCTAAATGTGACACAAAATAGGATTGGTCTTTCTTGCAATCACCCTATAGACCTCCAAAACAAAATGTTTAATTAAGATAGTTCTACTACTCCATATTAAGGGTATAAGGAGCTTCAAAACAAGTTAATTACTCTTGTTTTCTATTTTCAAAGGTAGATATTATACTATCATAACATTCTTATGTCTATTTAATGTAGACACTTAAAAGTAATGTGAGCCTAGTTTGCCATTGAAGTATAGAAGTATAGATAGTGTTGCCATGAAGACAATAGCTTGAACCCTTAAATGTAGCAAAATTTGAAAATCTATTAAAAAATTTAATCCAAGAGGCTAGTTGTGAGTCGTCTAAAAATTTTGATTTTTGCAAATTGCCTTGTGTAGTGAGAATAGAGGCAAATTGCTAGGTCAAGTTCACATTTAAAAAGGATTAGAAGCTATTTGTCATTTCAGATTCTAAAGGACATAGTATTCAAAGATATGAAGCAAGGCAAATTGACCTGGCGGTTTTCCATGAACGGTTGTCTTCTAGTCTAGTGATATACTTAGACAATTTGCCATTTTTATTTGTACAACACATTTGGTTTTCATAGCTAGACTATTTGTTGTGTTTTATGTACCACTGAATTTCTTCAATTCAATATACCTACTTAGCAAATTGTCATTGTATAGTTGCTAGCTGAGTACCTGCGATGGGGCCAGCTTTTAAGGCAATTTGACTCTATTGCAAGTAGTTCTTTATTGAGTGTGTTTTCTTGATCCAGTGAGTGGATGTGTGGATGTGTGGGTGTGAGTCAAGCAAATTTTGTCGGACTGAGCACCAATAATTGGGCCAGCTTTGAGAGCAAATTGCCTCTGAACTCAATTGGAGAATTTTTAGTGTGAATTACTTAAGCCCAATGATTGGAAATAATTGATTGTGTGTGTGTGGAGCAATTTGCTATGTATATTCAAAATATTGTGAGATTGCGAATTTCTATGTGGATGAGTTATAGAATTGTTGAGTCAAATTGTCTTTGTGTGCAGTCTATTTGCCTAAATTATGTTTAGTTCTACAGTATTGAAAATTATTAAGAACCATGGATGTAGCTAATTGTCTTTGGATGGCATGTATATAAAATCAGCCATGGAGCATTAGCAAATTGACATGGTCATTGATCGTGTTAATGTATGTATGTGATGTGTGAAGTCAAGTTGTTGTGTGTTATGGAATTAATTATGTTACCAGTCAAATTGCCTTCAAATTCAATTGCAAACCACATTGTCTGATTTATTGCAAATTGAGAGAAACCTTTTAGCAATTTTCCTAAGTGAATCAACAGCCTTAGACCAATTGTCCAGCACGAGTTGGTGTGGTTGGTGAGAAGCTATAGCAAATTGCTTGGAGTCAAATCAATGTTGAATTAAAGAAATGGAGAAATTTTGGCAAATTGTCAAAATACAAATTGGAGCTGGAATTGCAAAACAAAGCACCATTGGTTGAACTTACAAATTGACATCAAGTGTCAACCAGGGAGTTTCATATTATTGATATTAAAAATTATATGTTTATGTCTAATTGTCTTTGATTTAGTTAGTATTTTTCAATCCATTCTAATTTACATGTGACTTTAGTCACAATACATTAGACTACTTGATCATTCCCCTAGATTTGAACCCCTATACTATAGTCCTGGGTTTTGTGGAATTTAGACAAAATCTAGACTACACTAGTTGTTAACAATTAAGAGTGCAATTGCCTACAAGAGAACTATTCAACAAAATATGTGAATACTAAAAGATGCCACATTTAACCATTTCTGGACTATTCAATGAATTTTGGACTAACCATCCATGGATCTTTGAACAATATTATTTGATATTGATATTGATATTAAAAAATAAGATGATGAAATTACCAAAACATCTCTAAGAATTATAAAGTTACCAAATTTTGGACTTGATTTTGGATGAATTTTACTAAAAATTTAGGTGATTTTATAAATGAAAGTGTATAAGTGATGGTTGATGAAAAAATTGGATGATTTGTCTAACCAACTTGCATTCTAGGCTGCATGTCGAGCCATTGCCAAGAATACCAAGAAAATTACTACCTTCACTCTTGAAAAGAAATTGTGCAACAAATCACTACAAGGGGAATTCTGTCCTCAGTGACAAATATTTGACAGAAATTTGTCAAATGCTTTGTCAATTAGGACGTGTTGATTAAGACATCGAATTAACAGATTTCTGTCATTTCTTAGTCAATTTAGACACCCAATCGCCAATTTTTAATTAAAGTAGTATCAAGATATTTCAAGGTTCAAGAAGGCATTTCCAACCTTATATTCAACCGCATTGTGAAGAAACAAATTTTAAATGCAATTTGCATTTCTTTTAATTCAAAACACCAAACCCAAACATTAAACCAGACTCATGCCATACTCATGCCATACTCATACCCGAGTACTCATACTACATTTACTCCCCCACCCCCTTTTGTAATTTTAGAAGGATAATGCTTTGACAATCAATATGGAACAATGGACTTGTATGGACAGTAAAGATCGGACGCTTTGAATGGATCAATGGCTGACGGTTTTTGTTCCAACATTTGATGTGATGGCAAAGCAGGAGCCAATTTTTTTTCAAATTCAATCTGACGGTAGAAGATTTTCCAATGGGGTTGGAGGAACTTCAGGGCTGAACTTTTTTTTCATCAAATAGTCAAGAAAATTGATGATTTATTGGTTCAAATTGTTTCTAAACAACAAATTAATTAAGCTTTACCACTTAAAAATATTACTAAACAAAATTCAGCTTCACATTCAAATCTACCTTCTAAAGCCACTACAAATGAATTCAGAAGATAAGACAAGTGGTTTATACAAGAAGGATAGTAGTAGGTAAAACAATTCATATGGGAGATATATGAATTGGGATTAGGAGGATCTCATTTAACTCAAAAGCAAGAATTTTGTTCAAAGTGGAATTTCAGACCTCATTTAGGCATAGTAGAATACTTTTTATTAAAAAACTTTAAACAAAGAAAAGTTGGGAAATAAATTTAAGTTTCACCTCCAAAAATCCATTTTAGATTTAGATCCTTCAATCAAAAGTTATAAACAAAATTTAGAGAGGATTTGGAAGGGACATTATTTTTTTACATTGTTTCTGAATTTCGTCTATACTTTTTATTGGAGTATCTAAATCTGAAAAAGAATTTTGGAGATGAAACTTGAATTTATTTACCAACTTTTTTTAGTCTAAAATTTTCTAAAAAAAAGTATTCTACTATGCCTAAATGAGGTCTAAAATTCCACTTTGAACAAAATTCCTATGTTTTGACAATGAGCGGTCAAGCTCTCATCTTCAAATTATCCCATAGTTTTTGAGAATTCTTGATAGACAATACATTTCACTATAAAAACAACCTCTCTACCTTTCAATCCCACAAAATTTATTTGCTTGCATTTTTTTAGTTGGCATTTGTACATTGCCTACATATACTTATTGTCAATTTAGACAATTTAGTTTTCATATCTTATTATTTAAGACCTGTTTTTCTTGTAGCATGTCTAAATTGACAAGAAATGATAGATAATTGACATTATTTTGACAAAAACAAGGAAATTTATAGTATTGTATTGCTTATTGTCATTTTAGACAACTTCGTGTCAAAATTGTGTCATTTCGGACCTGTTTTCCTTGTAATGAATGATTACCACTACCAATGATAAACAAGTAGAAAGAAACTCCAAACAATAGATAGAAACTGTTTTCTTTAATGTCTTAGCCAAGATATCCAAAATTACACATAATAAGATGGAAATTCAATATCATTGCATGCAAGATTGTATGCAAATTGATATTCATGAAAGAAGTATTTAAAATTGGATAGCTAATCCCTAAATGCCCAAGCAATTATATTTTGGTTGTGGAGAAACTTTGAAGTGAAATTGTAAAAAAATTCTAAGTGTTTTGTTTGTTTTTTCCAAGAGAGCAATTCATCAAGTTTGGTTGTTTGCATCATTTTCCAAAGACTCATTTGACTTTTTGTAGAGTGTAACAAATCTAGTCTGAGGGACTTTGACTTGTCAAGCTGTAGGGCAAGGTTCCAAATATTGGATTCAAGATTAGTTTGGGTAAAATGGCCCGACAAACTAAAGGCTTTTTGATAAGGCTTTTTAATTGGTCATTTGCAATGACAATGCTTCATCACTTTCTTCTATTTAACCCTTATAGGACAAACCTACTTGAGGGGCATAGTTCTAGGGTCAAACTTGAATTTCACATAGTTCTTGATTTTGAAGTGTCTTAAAGCTTGACTAAGGAAATGTAGTTCTAATAATCTACTTTTTATTTATTTCTATTTTTTTTTCCAAATTTATTAAAATGTAATTTTTGTAACACTTTGAAGGTAGCATCATAAAAGCTCAAAATACATCATTTTTGAACTTTTCTATCAAATTTCTCTTAGTGTCAACTCAAAGAGTACACCAATTACACAATGATGTTTATCACTATTACTATGAAAGTTTTTCACTGCAAGTGACAATCCCCCCTTTCAAGTTGGTTGGTGGGGAGGGCATGGGACTCTAACCTACATTACCTTCCAAGCAATGGACTCCAACAATGATTTTTTTGCTAAATTTTTAATTAAGTGATTAAGTGCAAAAAGGAAGCAACACCCCTTAAACCACCAAATGAGTACCTCCTCACAACCTACAATCACCCAATTAAGCACCCATGTGGATTATACATTAGGGCAACTCAATATGCCAAAATCTAACTCAAATGTGCAAAAATGGGGCTCAAAATGGCCTAAATTGTGCCCTAACCAAGAATTACAGCACAACTCATTCACACAACCACCCTAAAAGGAATTGACAATCCCAAATCCAACTTACACTAATAATTCACCATGTACGTATCCAAAATTTCTTCTACAAATTCTTCAAGGCAAGTTAAAATTGAACTGCACACTAGGCATTCCGATGGACATACAAATTCAACCAAGTTCATTCTCATGCATTTTTTCCTCAATTCACCACCAAGGATGCCACTTCACGCAAGATTGGAGCCTAAGAAATTTGGAAACCATTACTTTTATGCAATCAGTGTTTAGTGATAAAAATCACACTTTAGTTATTCTATTTTGTGTATCATGCAAGAGTTTGGAAGTGCCATGCACAATCCAATTTCCTTTCTTGCCGTAGCCCATTCCCCTGGCTCAAACCGATTCAAGCCCTACACGTGCAGTGATTACAGGTGAAATCAATCGACACTGACAAAGAAATAATTAAAAGGAAAGGAAACCTTGGAGCAGGTGACTTCATCCCAGCATCATGCTGGACTTTCGAGGCCTCGCCCCGCACCATGCATCTGGCTCTTTTTGTTTGATCATCTTCGCAGTCCGGATCCTCCTTGTCAATGGATCGAATCTCCTCAGGTTGCCGTGAGTTCATCTCTGGGGTCGAAATCTCGTGCTTTCAATTGGTCGCTCATTCTCTCTGGCTAGCTGCCAGATTCCCTTGCCGAAATTCTAGATCTGCCGGGTCGATGCAACTCCTCATTTCCGATCCCCAGTAGGAATTCGATCGATCTTGCACCGTGGGCCGTGAAATTGTCCCTCTCCAGCTCGTGCGTATCTCGTGGCGGGATCATGATTTCTTCCCTCTCGTGGAGTCGTGGCCCGGCTGCTAAATTAATTCGCCTTTCGATCAGCCTCATTTCGTGGCCGGATGCCTTCGGGGATGCTCTTCATCTTCTGGTCGAATCGCTGTCGCTCCAGCTGGGTCCGTCTGGAATTTGCCGGGATCCCTCGAGCTTGGCTGATTCGTCTTCAGGCTGTCATATCAATCCTCCTCGTTCAGCTGCCTTAATTGATTCGTCTTGTCGATCGCTGGTTCTTGAGGCCCGACTTGCACTGTCGTCCCCTTCCTCTCTTAGTTTGAATTTTTCGCAATTTAGATTCCGCAGCTCCTTGCCTTTAATTTTGAACCGTGCAACCTGTCTGGCGAATCACCACCACCTCCGAAGCTCCCTAAACCCTACACTAAATAGTGAAATTAGGTTGCCTTAACAATTAGGTTGCCTTACTTCAAGAAAATCACTTTACGAGCCAACCAATCAACAAATATGTCTATTGTTTTTTCTGTTTGTACATATAGAGGTTCATAAGTCTCACATGCATAAATTTTTAATTCAAAAAAGTAGTAAATTCTTGTAAAAAAACAATACATATTCATATAGTGTAGAATGTTGAGAAATTAGTGTGGGGCAACCTAATTTCACTATTTAATATAGCTATCTAATTGTCGTCTTGATTCCCGGTTGTAAGGACTGAGTGAGCCATGAATTCACGGGTAGTTGCTTGCAGCATGCTTCGGTGTGAGAATCCTGGAGTGCTGATCCTTGAAGCACCTGAGCCAAGCTTTAGCACGCAAAAATCCATTCTAAAATCCTCTTTTCAATTTTCAGTGTAAGACTCTAAATTTCTACTCTAAGAGCATCCCCACGGCAGGGCGCTAAGGGAGCCAACCCGGGGAGTGGGCAAGCCCAGCCTTGGAAACTTGCCCCACGGCGGCCCTGTGGACTCGGGGAAGCTGAAATTTGGGGAGGGCCTTGGAAAATGGAGTGTCGTTGTCGTGGCTCGCCAAAACCAAAGTGTACGTGTTTTGACCCAGCTTTCAAGGGTACAATATGACGTGCAACGACAATGTGTCAACGTTGGCGCGACATGGCTGGAAGGAGAGGAGCTTTGCGTGGAGGGAGATTGGTCTACCACGGCGGTGATTTCACTGTGCTTGGGCAAGATCATGGAGATGGAGTTCAAGTGTGGGGGAGCAATGCAATTGCACAACGTTCTGAAGCCGAGTTGGGGTCAGGGTTTGCTGGTATATTGGAAGAGAGCAGGGATTCCGTAGGACGAGGAAAAGCAATGAGTATCAAAAGGAGAGGCGGTCGTTGGGCAGGTGTTCGAGGCGTTGCAGTTGGAGGGTATCGCGGAGTTGCAAGAGGGTCGATTGGAAGGGCAGCGACGCTTGGTCACATCTCGACTTCATTGTCGCAAGGCAGGTCTACTGGTGTGGCTGCGGCTTCAGCTGGACACGGGCGAGCAAGTCGACCATCGTTCGAGGCATCAGATTTGGTAAGCTCTCGCTCGAAATCCAGTTTTTAGGGTTAGGGTTTTTTTAATCTCGATTGTCATTGCAATTGGTCCATTCGCATTGAATTTCAATTGCAATGGCTATGGATCGATTCAAGCAGCAACACCTTTTCCAGCAATTGACATTGCACAGGATCAATTCGCATTCATCTTGAATTGCGATTACTATGGATCAATTCCAGCACCTTTTCCAGCGATTGTCATTGCATTGGATCAAGTAGCTTCAAATTGATCCATTCGCATTTTCAGTCTGCTCCGATCGAACCATTTGCATTTTCAGTTTCTACGGAATTTCGATCGAACCATTACCATTTTCAGTTTCTACGGAATTTCACATTTGTTCAGTACTCTACCTTTTTTTCCGCTTGCTTGGACTTGTCTAGACCATTGGGATTTTTGGCCCTCCACGACCTGGCTCTACCGCAAGCTCGTTTAGATTTTGCATGGGGGCCTTGACAAGACTGCGCAGGTCCACTCTCAACTTTCTGCTTCGATTCTCTACTGAATCGGGTGTGTCTACCTGCTTCAGTTCTGTTTCGAGTTTCTATTGCTGACTTGCCGTTCTTGCCTTCCTTACCATGCTTCTTTTGCAGGCAGACACACCCGATACGGGAGGGAGCGTTGTTGGCACAACTGACGACGAGGTTGCCTTGGAAGCCCTTGGTCGTGGGAAGGGGAATAAAAGGCGGAGCTTCACTTCTGAAGAGGAGAAGCAGCTGACACGCAATGTTCTCAAAATTTCTTAGGACCCCATTGTTGGCAACGGGCAAAAGGGCAATGCATTCTAGGAGCACATATTCATTCACTACAACAAACGCAAACCATTACAGATTCGACCTACCAGATCATTAGAATCCAAGTGGGGAAGCATCAAACACGATGTTGCTAAATTTATTGGTGTTTTACAACAATGTGCAAACTTGAACCAAAGCAGAGTGAATGCGTTTGATTTGTTCAAGCACTACAAGAAAATGGGGGTATAAATGACTTGTCCACAATGACTGCAGCGACAACAATGACTGCAGTGGCAACAATGACTTCAAAGTGACTGCAAAATGACTAATTTGCAATCATTGTTGTCAATGCAATCATTGTGGACAAGTCATTTATACCCCTATTTTCTTGTAGTGAAGAGAGCCGTGGACTTGTACAGGTTGAAGACCCTGAAAAATACTGAATTTGCATATCCGCATATTTGGGAAATGGTGAAGGATGTGCCTCGTTGGAACTTGGGTTGGACACAGGAGCGGACAAACGCAGCCGGCAGTAAACGCAAAGACATCCCAATCCCAAGTAGTTCTGACTCGACTTTCAGGCAACCGTCTAGTGGCACTGACGATGCAGTGGCGGAAGCTTCCAATTTCAAAAGAATGCGGACTCAAGGGGCGAAGCATGCCAAAGAAGAGCGTCGTGTCGCAACAATGCGAGAGTCCACTGCATTAGCACAAGCTACAACAACAAAAGCAATGGTTGAAGCCACCCTGAAGAAAACTCAAATAATGGCAAATGCCAACATGTTGATGTTAATGATACATTCAACTAATGGTGTTCTATCGGATTGTGCAGCCAAGTATTTGAAACTCTGCCAAGAAGAAGAGTTGCATAAATTAGAGCTACGTTTGGCAGAGGCTCAAGCTTATGAAACTATTCGGCAAACACTTGTACCACCCATACATGTGCAAACTAATGACGTCTTACGTAGAAGAGTGGTAGAGGCAATGAGCATTGGCCGTCACAAGGGTGTTTGTGGACAAGTTGGTTCGGGAGGTGTGTGTACTAGTCATGGACAGGGTGGTCCGGGAGGGGGGGTATTGGTCCTGTGCAGGGTGGTCCAGGAAGGGTGGATGCTGGTTGTGTGCAAGGTGATGTCGTTTTTGTTGGGCACATCGGCAGCAACCCTGTTGAACATGAGAGTCCCTTCAAGGAAGAACACAGATTGGGCTTCGATGATGAGCCATTTGGCAACCAGGCTTCCGTAATAGGTCTAGACGATGAGCTCCAATCCGATGAAGAAAACACGGGTGGAATGTCAACATGGCATGATGAAGAAGAACAACAAGCAGAAGATTATGGCATCCAAAATCAATATGGATGTCATTATGAAGACGAACAAGGTGAGGATGAGGCTTCTCTTGAAGACCACGAAGATGAATCTCATTATCAAATTCATGGTCAGCCACAAGTCAACCCGCCAGTCCATCAGTATCATCACAGCTTCAAATCTCATAGAACTTCATTTGAGAGTGCTAGTAATAGACAATTTCAGTGGTCTCAATGTGCAGCACAGAATGATATAGTAGACCTTGACAACTATGAGTCCTCACAAGAAGATACTAACATTGACAATGCATGCTTGGATTTAAATGTATAAGTACATGTACATTTTTTTGGTAATACATATTTAGTTCTGAGCTCTAGCTCCTTTCAGAGACCACAAATGCTCAACAAGATCTCCTCTAAGGCTATAATGTGTGTTTTCATTTTCGATCTGTACAATCCCCATAATTAAATGTTCAAATGATAAATCTCGTTGCAAATTCACAGCTCCATCAATAGGAAATGGAAACTCCAAATCAAGTTCTTCTTCATCTTCTAGAATCATATTGTGCAGTATGCAACATGCGAACATGATATCAGTTATGCATTCCACACTCCATTGTCTGCAAGGATTTTGGATGATGGCAAATCGTGCTTGTAGCACACCAAAACATCTCTCGACATCTTTGCGAGCACTTTCCCATTGTTGAGCAAAGTGACATTGCTTTTCATCGTCCGGTGCATGTATAGTTTGAACAAAACATGACCAAGGTGAATAAATGCCATCCACAAGTAGGTAGAAACGGTTGTAAAGTACACCGTTGACAACAAATTCCAAATCATTACCTTCACCAGTGATCATGTTGTGTACGAGCGGGCTGCAATCTAGGACATTTAGATCGTTGTTAGCACCAGGTAAACCAAAAAAAGCATGCCAAATGTGGAGTCCTTTATCTGCAATGGCTTCCAATATGATAGATCTGTTACCATCTTTGTTATCGTAATCCCCCTGCCATGCCACAGGACAATTTTTCTAATTGTAATGCATACAATCTATGGAGGCAAACATTCCAGGCCAACCACGTACTACATTTATGGCAAGTTGCTTCTCAAAATCTGCTCTTGTTGGTTGCCTCAAATGTTGCTGGCCAAACTCTACATGTACGGCTATGCAAAATTGTTTCATAGCCTCTATAGTTGTGGATTCAGCTATTCGACAATACTCATCAATGGCATCCACTGTAACGCTATAAGCAAGCATTCAAATTGCTGCAGTGCACTTCTGAATAAAAGAGAGTCCTAATTTTCCAATAGCATCTCGCTTTTGTACAAAGTAACTATCTCGAGCACAAACACGGTCCATGATGGATACGAAAAGTGGCCTTCGCATTCTGAAACGGCGGAAAAATTGTATAGGTCCATAAACTAGTGTTGGTGAAAAATAATCAGCATACATTCGTTCATGTTCATGTTACCACGGCGTCCTGGCCTAGAGCCTCCAGCTTGTACCTCAGGCTCAACAATGAAATCATCACGAACTTCATTTAAGTAATTGTTGAAGATCATATCTTCTACTTTGTCATCTTCACACATGTCTTGTAGATGAGCTCCTAACCTCGCTTGCCATGGGTCCATATTTGCCCACCAGTTGCAGCCACGCCTTCAGTTCCACAAATCTCTATGTCCCAACACTTATAAAGGACTCTCAAAAATTGAAAAACCAAAACATGAGCTCCAGGTCTTATCAAGCATTCAAGCAAAAAGCTAGCATTCAAGCAAAAACCCTGTGATGAACCAAGACCACACTAGCATTGAAGCATAAAGACCCTTGTAATGAACCCTGAAACACCAGAGTTCAAGCAGCCCAAAAAAACCTTGTAATAAAACCTCAAATACTAGAAAACAAGCAACCAAAAAGACCCTTCTAATTAACCCTGTAACACCAGCAATAAAGCCAAAAAAAATTTGTAATGAAGCCTCAAACACTAGAGTTCAAGTAGCCCAAAAAACCCTTGTAATGAAACCTCGAATACTAGAAAACAAGCAACCAAAAAGACCCTTCTAATGAACCCTGAAACACTAGCAATAAAGCAAAAAAACACTTGTAATGAAGCCTGAAACACTAGCATTCAAGCAAGCAAAAAAGACCCTCCGTAATGAACCTTCAAACAGCAGCAGTCAAGCAAAAAAACTTGTAATGAACCCAATGATGAACCAAACCACAGTATGATGACTTTGCAATGGGAGCTCAAAGCCCGATTTAGAGTATATAAAATCTAAATTTTTTTTATTTTAATGCTTGTGGAACCAAGACCACAGCATGACTTTGCAAACTTCATTGAGACTTGTGGGGCTAGACTTTTTCAAATGCTGCAATTGACATTGCGTCAGAAATTCCTTGGGAGATGTCAAAAACAAAATTTTCCCTGTGGGGTGGACAACCACCACTCCAACCGGCCAGGTCAAAGTGGCCCGCCAAACCTCCATTTTGGGGCATTTGGCGCCCCTGTTTTGGGGGGCTGCCGTGGGAATGCTCTAAGCTCCTACGTCATCTGACCCTTGAAGCACTCCATCAAATCGACTCAACAAAACCCTGATTCTTTCCATCACCCCTCCCTGCGCAGCCTCTAGCGCCATTTTCCCTAGTCATACGCCAAAAAAATCCTAATATTTTTAAAATCAATTTTCAATCTGACCTCCCAAACCCTATATTTTCACTCATTTTTACTCATAAAACAAGTGAACCTACTCGACAAATTGTCTACTTCTTACCATAATCCACTGCAATCATCTTCTTTTTATTTTTCTTTCATTTTTTACCACAATTTGTCATCAAGCTCTCAAAATACATCATGCACACCAAATTGGAAGAAAGGCAAGAGCTAATTTTCTAATGGACTAATTTGCATAACTACTTTCATACGCCTTAATTAACTAATTTGATGCAAAATGCACAAAATTATTTTAAATGCGCTAATTTAGTGTTAAATTTCCTAAGTTACAGTAAAACCTCTTCCTTTTACTATCTTGGTGTTTTACTCACTAGCAGTGCTATTCTGTGAGCGTGTGAGCATGAGCCTATGAGCGATGAGCAAGAATTATGTGAGCTGTTGAGCTCAAAATTTTGAAGAATCACTAGAAAACTTAATAATATTCCACATATACTAAATTCCTATTAACAAATTTTCTTTTCTAAAATCTAAACAAGTCCACCGACTTGCGAATTCAGAAAGAAGTGAATTTAGAAAGAAGTGTTGATACCTTCCCATTGACCATGAGAAGATCTATGATGCTACAAAACAATGATCAATCAAAATATAATTTACTATGACAAAGATGATTAGATATAAAAATAATTCTTATCAACAATTTTTTTTCTAAAATCTAAACTTAATAATATTCCTATTTTCAGTAAATTTTTGTACATATTACTATAGACCTATTATCGCGAACCTATTACCGTGGTTATGTAGAATTTAGATGAAAATGATAGTTTTTACTGTTGTCTAAAATATTAAAAGTATACATTATGAAAATTTTGAACTTAATTGATATGAAAGATGGATGGAGATAGAAATAAGTTTGTATAAAATATTGATTGATCATTGTCCTATAGAGCAATGTGGGTCCTCTTGGGGCTGATGGAAGGGTATCAATAATATTCTCTTAATGCATTGTGGTTGGACTTGTTTAGATTTTAGAAAAAAAATTGTTGATAAGAGTTATTTTTATATCTAATCATCTTTGTCATAGTAAATTATATTTTGATTGATCATTCTTTTGTAGCATCACAGATCTTCTCATGGTCAATGGGAAGGTACCAACACTTCTTTCTGAATTTGCAAGTCAATGGACTTGTTTAGATTTTAGAAAAGAAAATTTGTTAATAAGAATTTAGTATATGTGGAAAGAACTTACCTGCACAAAATTTCATTTTTGTTGATTGTTACTTTGTAGTAAAGTGGGTCCTCTCAGAGTCGACAGGGGTACCTATACTTTTGTCTTGAAGTGCTAGTAATTGGACTTGTTAAGATTTTGGAAGAAAATATATTGTGAGGTAGGGATTACACTAGTAGAAAAATTCAGTGACCAAATTAACAAAAATTTAACACAAAAGTGTTGATTTTTTTTGTTGATTTGGACGCGTTAATTTGGGTACTTTTTAACACAAAACTGTTGATTTTTTTGTTAGTTTTTTGTTAATTTTGGCACTAAATTTTTCCTATAAAAATTAATTTTTTTGAAAATTCGACCAATGAAAAGCTGCCATGCGGGCCGCCTACGTGGCACCCCATTTGAGGTTGCCGGCAAGGTTTGAACCTTGCACCTCACACTTGGGGTGCAAGGTTCAAACCAATGCACCACACATACACATGCATGTGTGTATGTGGATTTATTTTTATTTTATCTAGTTAAAATTTATTTTTTCCTTTTTTTGTTAAAGACACCAGACTTCAAAGGTCATTTAAGCATAGAAACCAATTTTTTTTTTTTAACTTTGAACTAAGAAAAGTTGCTAAATCAAAGTATTTTTCATCTCCAAAAATCCGTTTGCAATTTCAAGTCTCCAATAGAAAGTTATGAATTAATTTCAGAGAGGGTCTTTCATGATGTCAAAAACAAAATTCAATCCAACCCCTCCCTGAAATTAATTCATAACTTTTTATTGGAGACTTGAAATTGCAAACGGATTTTCTGAGATGAAAGATACTTTGATTTAGCAACTTTTCTTAGCCCAAAGTTTTTAAAAAAAAGTTGGTTTTCTATTACTAAATGACCTCTGAAGTCTGCTGACTTTGAAAAATACCGAATTGTGTATGATTTAGTTTTAAAAAAAAAAACATTATTTATAGAATACTAACGATGGTGATTTAAACATTTTTCAAATCAAAAAACTTACTTGAGATTCTTGAAAGTCAAAATTAACAAAAAAGTGTTGATTTTTTTGCTGATTTAGAGTTGCAGTATGCAAATCACCAAAAAAAATTGTTGATTATGTCAGTTTTTACCAAAATCAACAAAAAATTGTTCAAATGGACGATACAGTATCAAAATCAACACTTTTCTGTTGATGTTTTGTTGATTTGGTCACTGTTTTTCTACTAGTGTTATTTTTGTAACGAGTGAGCTTAGTTACACCAAATTGTTGATTAGTTGACCATTGTCCTCTTCTGGGACCTTACAGGGATCCAACTCTTCCATCTTTGATGGTCATTTGATTTATTAATCACTCCCCTCTTATTGCTTGGTACCTCTTGGTGCCGAGAGGAGGATCAAGCACTTGTCATCTTGATGAAAAAAAATGGTTATTAATTACAATTCATTTGAAATCCACTATGGTTTTTTCATTGAGATTATAATCACTCCCCTCTTGTTGTTGGATACCTCTCGATGTCAAGAAGTACCCTTAACTACGGAAAAAAAAAAATCATTGTTTTTCCGCCTATAGAGGATTCTTCTCAGTGCCAAGAGGTACCCAACAACAAGAGGGGAGTGGTTATAAAAATTAAAATCTTGATAGAACATACTTAATCAATTTCATACAAATCCTAATTAATCACCAATTTTTTTCTTTTTAAAATCTAGCAATGTCCAATAAGTAGCACATCAAGGTTGATCAAGGTTCACGGAAATAGATCCATGATAATAGATATCAAAATAATAAAATTAAGAAAAATCATCCAAAATGATAGAAACTGATCCAAATCAACAAGTCCTAATCAACAAAAAATTGAACAAATTGATTTTTGTCAATTAGGATTTGTTGATTCGGACCAATTTCTGTCATTTTGGATAGTTTTTCTTATAGCGAATATTTGACCAAAAAATTTAAATGGAATCTTTGAAAAATTATGCTTATAAGCTCACAAGCTAGCTCACACTCACACGCTCACAAAATAGCATCCCTATTTTACTCACTACTCTAGCATTCTAGTAGTAGTTTTAGTTTTACTAACTTTTTTTGTGGGTTTTTTACACTACAACAAAAGCAATATTTTATGACTGCAAAAAACGACTACAGTGAGTCGTAAAATCAAAAAATATGACTCGCGCAGTTATATTCCACGTCATTAAAAAATATGACTGACTGCAGTCGTTTAGAAGCAATCGCTTCAGACATCAGTCATATTGGCAGTCATATAAGTTGAGGGGTATAAATACCCATAATTAGCCATAGTATGCCAACATGGCATATATTTTGACTTTCTTTGACTTTTTCTTGAGCTGCCCAGGTAAATGAAAAAATCCTACGTGGAATATGATTGCGTTCAGTCATATTTTTTAATGACATGGAATATGACTGCGTTGAGTCATATTTTTTGATGACGTGGAATATGACTACGGTCAGTCATATTTTTTGATGACATGGAATATGACTGCGATGAGTCATATTTTGCAGTCATGTGGAATATGACTGCAATGAGTCATATTTTTTGATGATTTGTAAAACAACTCTTCTCAATCATATTTTTTAGTCATATTGAGAGCAGCTAATCATTTTTTAGAAATTATTATAATCATTTTGTGACTTCAAGTAGTCATTTTTTTATTGATATGTATTTTGAACTATGAACTGAACAAATCATACAATAGTTGTAGGATACCTAAACATATTTGCAATTATACATTAAAATGATTTAACAATTGAATAAAAGATTTCATGTAGTTAAAAAAAGATACATATGATTTTAAAGATATACAAGAAACAATTATATTGAAGAGGGAATATATAAGAAGGAATGCGACTCCTTTCAATGACATTTATAATTTATTAGTCACAAATACAAAATATGTATACCACAATGAATTATTTGCACAAGTCAATAGAGACTATATTTTTTACAATAATATGAAGTGAGTTGCAAGTAGCCTCCAACAACTTTGTTCCAATTTTGTTGCTTGCATATACAATTACAGAAATAGGAGGTTAATTTTTAATGAACATACAACAAAGCTCAATCTTCAAAAGTTTACAACAATAGAAAATATGTAATACAAATTTAGGGTAAGAAGAAAAACAATGGTGATGCAAGGAACAAGAAGAAGAAAGGCAACAAGTGCTAAAAGATAACAACAAATACAAGTTAGGATGCACAAGAAACAATAAGGAGTGTAGATTTGTTTTTTGGCTTTTACTTTTTCTTTTGCGTGTTTAATTTGAGGTTTATTTTAATGTGTTTTGATGTGTTTTTGTGTATTTTGAGTCCTATTTGGGGTTCTTTTGACAGATTAACTAATTCCAATTTGGTCTTTTTGAGGTGATGGGCTTAAGTCAATTCGGGACGGAATCGGTTGGGTGGAACTTTAAGTCCAATTAGCCTACCAGTTTTGCCCAAGTCGGACTGATGGTTGAGTTCAAGTCAAGGCAGTTAATTCTCAAGTAGGTCTGTTAGGTTGAAGACTGCTGTTGTGTTCCAAGTCGGGAAGGAAGAGGCGGAAGTCCGAAGCGGAGGTGGCTTACAAGTTGGTTTTTGCGGCAGTTTTTGGGCAGTTCCAATTTGTGGTTTTTGCCTTGCAGTTAGATCAATTTGGAAGTTGTGGGTAACTGCCGGGTTTTTGATTTCCTATTAGGTTGTTTTTCTCGGTTTGTTTGTCACCTAGTGCCAAGTGAGTCGCTGCGAGTCCCAGCAGAGTGTGTTAGTTTTGGTTGCTTTTGTGTGTGTTTGCTATTTGGAGAATGTTTGGTTTTGTTTGCTTGTATGTCTTAGTCGGGAGGCGCAGCGTGTCAGCGGGGGTGCTGGGCAGGGCGTTGTTCCAAGTCAGATGTTATACAGGTTACGAAGGCATTTGAAGTTGTTGCAATTCGGTGAAGTTGCTGCTGGAGTCTAGTTTTTCTATTTGGAGATGCAGTAATAGTTTGCTGGAGTGCTAGAATGAGTAGTGAATACCGAGTTGGAAGTTTAAGAGCTTGTGTGATGACAAGTCTGTGCAGCAAAGTTGTAGTCCAATTCGGAAGATGAAGACAGTCTGATTAGTATGTTCCAGTAAATTTTAAATTTGTTGTGAGAGCAGATTGGAAATGCTAGTTGGGTACATGGAGTGTGGTAGGAATTTTAGATTCCTAGTTGGTGTGAAAATTTAATGTTGAAGGAGTTAAGTGTTCTCATGAGGAGAAGCAGGTGTTCAAATTGGGCAGTTTAGTGTTTGATTGAGAGCACGATTTGGGCAGAGTTGCTGCAGGAGCTTAGTGTCAATTTGGAGAGATGCAGCAATGAGTACATGAAGGTGGTTGAGTATATAGTTGAATGTGAGCTCAATTAAGAATTATGAATGTGGATGCTGTGAGTTAGAGCCTAGTCGGGAGATGGCTGGAGAGTAGTGACGAATTTAAGACAAACCCTTGAAACATGTTTAACGGTGATTTTGTCACCAGCTTGATCAATATAGAATGCATTTGATTTCAAGTTGATGCCTTGTATGTGTTCAAGTGTTTTTGTTTTGTTTGAATGCTGTGCAAATTGGAAGTGTGACCGGACCACTAGCTGCATGTGCAAAGTGATATGAACCTTGATTTTATATATATTCAATTGGGAATTTACTTGGCTGTTTTTGAGGGAATCAGCTGCTGCATTCTATTTGGGTTTTAGGGTGTCGTTGTAGCAAGTTGCAGATGGTTACAAATCGGAGTATTAGGTCTCAAGTTGGTGGTTAAAGCTGCATGGGGTCAGTTGTGATGGATGTGGTGTTTGGTTTCCAAGTGAGATGCATGTGTTTTTGAGTTTGAGCAGCTGGATTGGGGAAGTTAACAGGCCTGCATATGCTGGTTGCTTTTAAATTTCTATTTGGGTTGGTTCTTGCTTGTATGTGTATGTGTGTACTGGCCGATTGAAAGTTTATTAAGCCCTTCAGAGTGATTGGTTTATAATGGAGAATACAGTGAGTGATAAGCAAAGTTCTGAATTAATTAAAAAGGAGTGTAAATTCTGTAAGTGCCAAAACTACACAAGGCAAATGTGTATAAAGGGAGTGAGTGATTCCAAGTTGGTGAAGGGAGATGCCGTGGTTCCCCGAGAAGGAGACAAAGTCGTAATTGAAAAGATTGCAGATCAAGTGGATTGAAGATTTAATTACCTGGAAGTTTCTCTTACCCTTGTGGCCCTTAAGAGTGGAGCGGATTAAATTGAGTAATTAGCTGAATATTGTGAGGAAAAACAATTTCTTGTGGGATAAAAGAACATATTTCTTTCATTTTGTCCTAGTTGCAATGACTCGTTGGCCTTGTTGACTTCTAATTAGAGATATTCCTATTAGATAGGCCTCCCTAGGAACGAACTTTACTATTGTTTAGGTAATTCCAATTAGGTTCTAAACTAATCTACAAGGAGCAACTACTAAGAGATAACAACAAACAACAAAAAAGAGTTAAGATGCAACAAAAAGAAACAAAAAACAAAAAGAAAGAACAAAAAGTAAGAAACAAGAAATAAGAAGAAGAAAGAATTAAGATGCAAGAAGAAAAAAAACAAGAAGCAAGAGTGAAGATGCAACAAACGACAACAACTCTAAGAAGTAAGAGTAACTCAAGATGCAACAAAAGACAACAACTAAAAAGCAAGAGTGAATTCAAGATGCAACAAAAGACAACAATTAAAAAACAAGAGTGAACTCAAAATGCAACAAAACACAACAACGAAGAAACAAGAGTGAACTCAAAGAGACAAGAGACAAGAGACAACAAAAGGTAAAGAAGAATAATCAAAAGAAGTAGTGGCTAGGGTTTCAAAACCCTAAAAATATGACAACTAGGATTTGAAAACCCTAAAAAAATGACGGCTAGGGTTTCAAAACCCTTAAAAAGTGGTGATTAGGTTTCAAAATTTTAAACAATGGCTTGTCTATATTTTTTTTGATTGCCCATGTTTTTCTTAGGTTGCCCCAAAACAAAAAAAATGTTACTACCATGAGAATATGACTAATAATATAACTCAATGTTCTCAAATGAGTTCCCTACCGTTCCCTATGAAATACTTTGGTGTTTCCAACGGACATATAATATACGCCCGTGAAGTACAAGGCCCAAAAACGACTAGCAGTCATATTTTGCAGTCATATTTCTCCCCAAGGTATTGACCTCTAAGAATATGACTACGAGTAGTTGCTAGTCATCCTCAGTCATATTTTTGCAATCATAAAACATTGCCGTTGTTGTAGTGTTAATTTTTAATTTTTGGATTTTCAATTTTACTTTTAGCTTTTTGTTCTACTTCTAGTTTTTTGTTTTGAAATCCCTTTTTGTATTTTTTGTATTTTTTATTATTTTGGTTTGCAATTTGATTCTAATCCAATTTTCTGCCTATAGTATTGTGGTTTCATTTTGGTTTTATATTTTTGTGTTTGTTATCTTTTTAGTTTCCTAATTTTATTTTTCTATTTAGTATATTTTTAATTCTTTTGTTTTATCATCATTTAATCGTTAGCCTAATTTGGTTATTTTATCAAATATTGCTCAATACATAATTTTACCATTAGCTTAGTTTGGTTATTCTACCAAATCTTGCTTAACATCTTTTTAGTTTTAAATCCCTCTTGTTTCCCTAGAATTTTTCCCTCACTTTTTCATATTTTCATTTTCTAAATTTTCACTCTTACACTACAAGAAAAAGTTGTCTACCACAACCAACTGAACTATGACTAGCTGTCCTAAATGACTATGGTATGATTGGACCTCCGTTATTGCACCGCGAGCACAATGTGTACAAAATTGTGGTCATTTCAGAGTCATTCTACAAACGATGGGATGAACTTTCTTGGAACTGCGACCAAACACTATATTCATTTGTTGTTTTTCTATGAGTGTATCATTGGATGGCGTGATGTGTACAACATTGTAGTCATTGTTCAGTTGTGGAAATGACTACAAGATGAAGAGTTTATAAAAATTGAGCAAACACTTTCATTAGAAAAAATCAAAGCCCAAGAAAGGGCCGTCAATTCCTCAACAAAAGGGAACGTTGACAAAAAAAACAAAGAAAAAAAATTTGAAAAAAAAAAAAATTTATTTATTTTTTGGACAGCAGGGACTACATGGCAGGAGACAATTTTCACAAATACTTAAAAAATCCATTAAAAATGATTAAAAATTTTAATTTTAAAATTAAATCCAAAATTAAAACCTCTGACAATTTGATGTGGACGAATTACTACCACATCAAATTGGGATTATTTTGTTATTATTTATTCAAAAATAATAATTTTATTTTAATTTTTTAATTTTTTAATTTTTTAATCATTAAATAATTTGAACAACACTGCACTTATTCATAGCGTGGGAACCTCCCTTAAACTGCCCTTTTTGGGACTCACATTTTTTCTAATGATAAACCCACACTTTTTTATTCAAGAAATAGTTGAACCTCTGATGTAAAAATTTATAAATTGGAATTGGAATGGATGCAATCATAGATCAATCATAGAACAATTGTATATCAGTTTTAGAACAATCATAGAATAGTCATACTAACACTAAGTTAGGGTTGCTCATTTTCAATTTATTTAGCAAATCTGTCTATAACTTTTGATTTGAGGCTCAAAATGTAAAATGGATTGTCGGAGATGAAAGTGAGATTGATTTTCTAACTTTTATTAGTTCAAAGTTTTTTGGAAAAAATTAATTTATTGTACCTCAATGAGGTCTGAAATATTATTTGTAACACAATTCTTGCATTTTACATATCCCACATCGTTTGTCTTGCCTACTACTACTACACTTCTATAAAAGGTTTGTTATTTCATTTCTTTATACTTACCTACTAAGTGGATTTGGAAGTCATGCAAGACATAAGCCAAATATGGTGTATATTATATGATGTATTGTATAATGTATATGGTGTATTTTATAATGTATATGGTGTATTTATTTGGTATCTTGTGTATTGTTGTGAAACTTTGAATGTACTCATATGTGACTGTAGAATGACTAATTCTTGTCTATACTTTAGAATGACTATGTATGTCACTTAAAAATGACTAGACAATCTTGAAAGCACATCCTACAAATGACAGTAAAGTGATTAGGCACATGTCAAAGTGTCATTCATCTATTGAGATAAATCTGCAACAATAATTAAAGAATGATTGAACACGTGTCAACCTTGCATTGGTCAATACCAATCCCTCACAACTACATAATGACTCATGCAAAGGTCCACATCAACAATAGTCAACCAAATTTCAAAAAATGGCCAACTGCTTGACCTTTCCCAAAAAATTTGTCCCTAAATCTAAATGCCAAGTAGACCATTCCATCCTTTCTTCATCCAAGTCCAAATTCATTGGTGATATTAAACGTGTAGTCATTTAAAAAAAGGACTTGTCCACAATAACTACAAACATAGTCATAGAATGTTGAAATTCTTGTAGTGTCACCTCCCCTATGTTCCTATCCCAATCTACTAAAAAAATTCCCTAATTAGTGGTTGTAGCTTAATTTGGAGTATTAACACTTCTAGACTTGCAAATTCAAGCATGTTGTTTACATTTTTGTCTTTTTAAAATGTGAACCAATATGATGGTTGACAATCACCTATTTTAACATTTTTGTATTTACTATGATTTTGACAAAGAAATTACTTTAAGAAAATCCTATGATTTTTATTTTGAAGTTTTTAATTATAAAAAAATTAAATTAAATTTTAGATGTATATTACCACATGACAAAAATATCAAAATTTTGAAAGGTATATTTTGATGTAAGGAAAAAATACACTAGAACTTCTATAAAGTGAACTTTTGTAAGCCAATAACCTCTCTAAAGTGATACGAGTATTATTCTTTCAATCCTAGCCTAAATGCTTTGAAGAAGTAAAAAATAATTAAAAAAAGAAAATCAATTTTTGTTGGATTTAGAATCCGGATGTCAGTTTAGTGAACTTGACTTCAAATTTCATTAATGCTCTAGTCCCTCTCTAAAAGCAATAACTTCTGTAATGTAGTATTCTCCTCTAGTTTACCTTTTGGAAGTTCTATTGTATTTTGTATGAATATGCACTCTAAATTCACCATTAGGAAAAAATGAGTCCTCGAAGGGGCTGTGAGTTCCTGAACAGCAGAGAATAGTGGCTAAAAAATTTAAAATAAAAAAAATAAAAAATGGACAGTAAAACAGAGGGCCAAATTAGCTGAATGGAATAACTAAAAAATATTTTAATAATTGAAAAAAAAATTAATATTTTTTTAAATTCAAAATTTTAGAATTTAGAATTTTGATGTGGCATGAGTGCCATCGCATTAGACCACCTTATTAAATCATTTCTAATTATTTTTAAAATTATTTTAAATGCAATTAATTATTTAATTATTTAAAATAAATAAATTTCAGTGTCCATTATTCATCATTAATGATGAACAATGTCCAGTTCTCTTCAAAGGGGCTGTGAATCCTCTTGAAGGGAACTCCTCGAAGGGAAACAAGCTCTTTGAGGGTTGATTTTTTTTCTAATGCGTTCCATTTTTTGTCCTAAATTATCAGTTTCCTTTATAATGCCAAACAATTGACAAAGTGTTCCTTTGTGAATTCTTTTAAGGATTTGGTATCTTTGATAAAGTAGGTATTCCCTCCCCAAAGCCAAAAGATACAGGAGTAAAGAGAAGATGAAAAAACTCATGAGAGGAAAAATTCAGAATGCGTAATGAAAAACTAAGTGAGTAAGAGGCCAATAAATCTTGGACAATAGGTCGTTTGTATTAAGCTATCCTAAAGAAGTGAGAAAAGTCATTGAATTCCTGCCAAAGGAATCCTAAGTCATCCAAGTGAAAGTAGAAGTGGAACAATTTATGTTAATTAAAAAAAGGACAAATGTCAAAGACTAAGTAAAGTATTTTTTTTTATTGTGGTAAATTTTTGCACTCTGACAAGTTTGAGCCTATCAAACTCCTTCCCTCCAAAATTGCACTAATGTAGTGGTCTTGTGGCAATTTACTATACTCAAATTTTTTTTTGAAGCAAAGTCGTCACTAAGTCAATATTCTTCTATTTATATCTGAAAACGATTATTATGAACTTAAATTAGAGCTCAATGAATGAAAGTTTAATGGCCAATTGTAGAGTTGCTTGTAAAGCACAACCAATTTCTCAATGTTAGAACCCTATTTTAGTGTTCTTTTTAGATGGTAGTTTAAAGGTTGCTTTATAGCTAGAGGCTAGGCTAATTCCCCTTGAGCCCAATTGCATGAAATTTCAGCCCCTTTTAGCCTTAAGGGTCGCCCTCAACTACTCATTAGAATAAGATTATGATGGGGGGTCAATTCTCTTGTAAGGGCCTTAAGGCTGAGAAGCTAGGTCAATTCTATAATACCTAGTGAAATTTTTGACCCCTATTTCTCTCTTTTAAGGCTACTTTATACCTAGAGGCCGGACTAATCCCCTTTAAGGCTGATTGCACAAAATTCAACAAATCTGATTTGTTGAAGAAACTAATATTTTATAAGAAAAAAAATTCTTTTAATTGAAATTTGACATTAGCCCTCTCATTCTTGGTGCACCTAATCCATTGAGCTTAGGCCATGTCAAATCATATCTTTTTTTTAATATAAAACCCATTCTACCAAATTGGCTTGGCCTCTAAGTGTAAAGGAATTTAGACTGATTTGAGTCTTTTGTCCAATCAAGTGAGGATTTCAAGCCTTTCATACAACTAATTGTGATGGCTTCTAAGTGCAAAGTAGCTTGAAGGTATGGTGGGATTTAGGTGTATCTACTTTAAGTGGGATTCTTGAATTGTTCTTGGGCATTTAGAAATTAGAATTGACCCTATAAAAGGGCCAAAAATAGTGCACTGGATTCTTGTATTGGATGACACTTTTTAGGACAATCATGAGGTGACAATTGTTACTATTATGTATGTTGTTTTCTCATAATTGAGTTTTTAATTTGCTTAGGCTAATATACAAGTGTGATTAAGGAATTGCAGTAAATTTTGGTTTACAATGGGGGCTAAATTTACTGAAAATGAATTTTTGACATGAAGTGCTTGCTTTCAAGACTTATATGAACATCCAAAGCACCATATTAATTAGTTTTTGGACTCACTTGTTCTATTCAAAGGCATGTTTTCATTGATGACTAAAGGAGAGGTCCTAAAATGGAGTGGGCTCTAAAATCAATCAGGCTCTAGAGGTACATTTTACACTTTCCAATGTACAAGTGGTGTGCATTTGAGGAGGTGGTCAGTTTTAGAGCCCACAAAATTGCACTTTTCTGCAACTTTAGAAATTCATAACTAATTCTATAAAGCTTCAAAAAAATATGAAACAATTTGGGTTAGATTCCAATTTCTCTTACCTTTCAAGGAAAATTTACTGAAAAATATTTTAAGTTCTACCTCCCCAAAATTCAGCTTCAGCTCTTAGATGAGCAGTTTATAGACCTCCTACCTTATTGTAGCGTATGAATAGGAAGAGCAATCTACCCATGTGTCACTTTAAAGCGTCGTATTTAATTCGGTTTGAGTCAGAAATTCAAGTAAAAAATTGTGAGTCACTGCTTTCTCATTTCTGGGAAAAAAAATTTAACATGTTTGGGTGCTACTGGTTTCTGCACAAACGTCTCTTTTCCCTTAGGTGAACGATTCATGAGCCTCCTACCAGTTATGGGTGAACGACCGATTTGAACAATCGTTGAGAAGACGAAGAGGTTTGTATTTTTTCGGTTCCAGGTTTCGTTTTTTTCAATCTCTCGAAAGACTGGGGCAATTCAATTATTTTTTAAACTCCCCATCCCTGCACATTCAAATTTTATTCTCAGAAGACTGATGCATCGATTGGACTTGATTCTTTTTGAAAATGACACTTCGCATTCTTATCCTCAAGATACTTCGGTTACAAATTGGGCTTCGTTGTTTGTCTAGCAAACCTCGCCTAAATTCGAAAATGTAAAAAGTGCACTCCTGAAAACACAGGACAAGGGCTAAGAGGGTGGCCTGGATCCTTCCTCACGCCTTTCAAACTTCTTCGCATCACATTTGCACAAATCCTATTACATAACAGAGTATGATGAGAGCAGAGTAAATTGTGAACTGGGTACTAGGGTTCGGTATGAAAGAGGATGTGATATGCGAGAGGATGAAACAGAGGATGTCAATGGGATCACCTAGGGTCTATCACATCTAATCACCCTAAAAACTGAAGTTTCCACAGGTTGCAGCGTATAATCGACCAGAAAAATGTACGCCCTTTACTCAGGCCAGCGGGTTGCACACAAAGTTCAGCTACAGTAGGTAAACTAGGCGTAGCGTAAATTGATCAATTACTTAGATCTTCAGTAGTGTTCGCAGACCAATAATATCGTAAGCAGCAACCACGATGTCTGTGCCATGTATACCACCAAATAACATCACTGGACAAGCTGGGTGCCAATGTACTCATGACGGTGGTGCAAATGCCAAAAATTTCTGAAATTGGAGACATTTTCATTGCTTATCCCTCACCACATATCTTCTTGACAGAGCGCGGCCTGACAAGTGATATACATGAATAGACTACCAAATCCACCAACTCTACATGATTTCTGCTCATCTAATTGCTGTCAAGTATCAAACCCGGACATTCACCACGCTCCTAAGAAGACAACCATATACCTTACTGAAGATGATAGGATGAACTTGAACGGTACTCGCTGAACATGGTGGCCATGGGGATGCCTAGAAAATTCACCAGACCCAGTGCTTCGTGGAACTTGCAACGTGCACTTTCCGACCTTCACGAGCTAATTATTCTCAGGTTGATACAAGTTTACTGTACACATGTGAAACAAGATTTAACCGAGTTCTGAAGTAACACGCTTGAGAAGGCCCGTCTCTTTGAAAGCTTGTCTAGCGTGATCCCACTCATCACTATTAGGATTGTTGGCGGGATCCGCTTTCAATGGCACGCCAACGCTCTTCCAAACTGGACCGTGACTTGCTCCATCCAAGTCCTGCAAAATGAGACAAGAAACTAGGGTTACTGGCTAACGTAGTCTCCACATCTGTTTATTTTTAACATAGCTCACCATATCTTTACTCAATCTGACTCTCTTCTCAAGACCTAGAGCCCAACAACCAGCACAATGACCCACCTAGATTTGCTTCAGCGGTTTTTTTATTTTTTTAACCCTGGACAAAGATCTGAATCATCTAAAAAGAAACATAATGCTCAGATTTCGTTGGTTGAGGAGCAGTCAT
This sequence comes from Rhytidiadelphus loreus, assembly GCA_947034895.1. NCBI lineage: Eukaryota > Viridiplantae > Streptophyta > Bryopsida > Hypnales > Hylocomiaceae > Rhytidiadelphus > Rhytidiadelphus loreus. The sequence goes on from OX344761.1 coordinate 35,328,688, forward strand.
AACCACCAAAGAAACTCGTGATCCATGAGTACAAACATAGCATTATGTCCTACAACCTTCTCATCTTGAAGACTATCAGGGCATCGCCAAAACGACGTGACATTCAAAGTAACATGGAAAAAAGAAACCAACCGTAGGAAACCTCGTGGCTTCAGGAGCCACAACAACAGCAGGACCTTCTTCGGCGCTGGGCTTCTCCTCGCGATGCCTCTTCTCTGTCCCAGCAGGGGCAGCTGAGTTGTTACTCACATTGGTAGTCGCCATTGCACCTCTTTCGAGTCTCCAAACTGAACAATTCAAACCTAGGCCCAGATCTTTGCGCCTCCGAACCACAAGAAACTAAACAGCGGGGTAATCTACTAAACGGCAGTTCAATGCAAGGGGTGAGCTCTAGAGAATTGGGCGGGCATCGACAGCGGAATATACGGATCTAAGTTGAACGACGTGAGACTAAAAGACGCAGACTGCGTTTGTATATCGAAGGGTTTAGACACACGTCGCGTGAAGAGTGATCCAGATGGCAGCTTGAAGGACCCGGGCGACGTGGATGTCACACAGAGGAGACCTTGACACTATTTTTAGGTTTAAGTTGGGATCTCCATTATCGCTCAGGCTCTAAAACCGTCCTCTACCACATAGGTACATTTTGCTACGTGGACGTACATAAAGACCGCTGTGTTTCAACTTCACAAATTCATGACTAATTCCATGAAGCTCCAAATAATATGAAACAACTTTGGTTAGATGCCAAATTCAATTTTTTTTCAAGGAAAATTTATTGAAAAATATTTCAAGAAGTCTAACCTCCCCAAATTAATTTCTAGCTTTTAAGTGTGTGCTTTATGGACCTCCTATCCAACTAACTTTACAAACAAAACATACATAGCATCATTGGCTCTTAGTCAAAAGGGAGGAGGCTTTGCATTAGGAAGAGTCGCAATAGTAAGAGATTCTTCAATGAACTTGGAGAAACGTCCTACACCTTTTGGAGTGATTACAAATTATTCATCAAATTCAATGAAGGCAACTCCATTGACCACCTAGAGAGCTCTAAGCTCCATCTTTCAGTGAATTCACTGAATGGTTATGAAGAGAATAAAGCAATTGTAATTCCTCCTATTGAAAGAAGACACCTAAAGGAAGCTTGAGTATATATGGTCAATTTCGTTAAAATGGCAGTATTCCGCATGCTATTTTATTGGAATATCTTCTACAAAAGAGAATAAGTGTGCCGCAATATGGTTATACATGTGCCAATTTTATGCCTAGCACATTCAAATCACTCCTAGTTCACGTATTTCCACTCCCCTTGGACAATCTTTCCATTGTTTTCATTCTTTCAAAGGTTTCGTTTTTTGCCATTTTAACGGAATACCGCCATTTTAACGAAATTGACCATATATGTCTTTGTTTAAAAGTGAGCCAATGCTACGAGAACAAAGTCTCTTGTACTGTAGTCAACCAATGGAGCCTAGATGTCTTGATACCTTGAGCCAAGTGAAGCATTATGAAGGCACATTTACATGACAAAGTCCTTGAAACACTATGGAAGACTAAAAATGTTTGATGGATGACTTTTGGGAAAATTGTAGAATGAAGAATGCATCCATTCATCTAGGAATCTGATAATTTTTTGTTGACTACCTTTGTTCTTCTAGGGTTAAATCTTCAAAGAATCAATATATAGGTGCCTTGATAATATTAAAAGATTCTTTTTATACACCACCAAATGCATGTATTTCATACAATGTTGATATGAGATGAGGTTTTTTGTTTACTTATAAGGAATGGTAGAGGTTTCATACATACAAATTATAACCTTTGAATAATATTTTGGTTGTATGAGACATGAAAATACAATACAAGTGAAAAAAAGGAAGATTTTTTGATACATAACTTGTGTTTTGAACTCCCCATCTTCTTCGTTGCAATATATTGTTAATTTTTTGCCATTACATTGATATTTGGATCATTCAATATCACTTGAAGTGCAAGAAAACAGAAATGAGTTTTAAGAAAATCATATATGTGGCTATCCCATCAATGTGTTGACAAATAATATTGCAAAAGAATTAGTGTCGTGCACATTTTCATGTATACAATAAGAATGACAAAATTTTGTAATTCAAATAATGAAATGCTAACAGTTCATTAGCTCATAATCTTTGTTTCAAATTTGGGTTTAATGTGGGGTACATGTGAAGATGGACGATTACAAGTAGGCACTTATATATTTTTTCAGGAATACAATTAAAAGTGCGGAGAGTGAAGGCATAAAAGAGGACACCATAATTTTTCATATGTAGTTGATTACCTAAATACAATAGTCAAAGATCTTTAAAGAAGATGTACATCAATCTATAAATTTTCCCAAAAAATTCATATACACATGTAATTTCAATTCTCCTAGTTTTGTAGTTGATTTTCAACCTCAATGCGTTGCAAATATATGCATTATACTATTTGGATCCTTCTAGCACAATGCTTTGAGCACTCATCAAAAGAAATATATTTATTGGAGTGTAACTCCAAATTTGTTACTATAGGAAAAAAAACAAGAGTTTATTCACTACACATAATCAAATTTAAAATTTTAGAATTTATATTTGGAATTTGAGGATGAACCAAGATAATTCAAGATAATTAATCTACAAAATATAAAATCAATGAGATAATAAATAGAGGTCTTGTGGATTTTACATTTATTTACTTGCAATGGGAGAAAGAAACATTGCCCTACAATGAAAAGCTCATAGCATTACTCTAGACAATTGTAGATTTTTCTTTAAAATCAATTTGGATACTATGGTGGCTTTTTTTATTCATCTTTGATACAATGGTAATTGAAAAGTAACTTTAATATTGTTTATAGGAAGACAAATAATTATTTTATCATGTATATTGATTGCATCAATTTGTTTATTAATTATTGTTATATTTCACCTTTTTACTAATAGTTGCTACACCTCAAAAGAAAAAACTTGGTAAAAAAATCAATACAACTAACTAAATATATGATATAAAAGTCATACATTGTATCAAATTTGCTTGATGATGTGAGTATTAGGAGCAACTTGTTCTTAGTCTACATTGTATCCATAGCTTGCATCTACACTTATAAATGTTGATGGAGAACCCAAGTATGTAAATTGTTAGTTAGGGCAAGGTAGGAATCACTATACCAAAAGTTGGTAAAAAAAATGCAATCAAAATTTGTTGCAGTTCTTTTATCCACATTTATGCATAAGCTTGCAATAATTACAATCGATTTAAAAAAAAAATCAATTTCAATTTTTTGAATTTGGGTCATTAAGAGAAAGACTAGTCCTATTTCAAGTCACAATAAGAGTATAAGGTAGCAGCACCCTGTGGGCGCTTAATTACCCACCCTTGGTAATTAATCGGACACAACCAAGTTCTAGGGGTTAACTAAATTCTAGCCTAACGGGTGACTAAGCGTCGGTCCATTGTGCCTTCCAAGCAATGGATCTTCTTTACTAAGTTCCTAGTTTCCGCAGGTGACAATGGAGTTGCCCCAATTGGCGAGGGAATAGTTCGGGCTAACCGTCCCTTAACGGCAGCCTATGCAAACTATCACCAGTCTATCCTAATCTATGGGAATCTGAGGCTAATTGGCCCTTCCTAAGACTGGGGAGGGATTACCTAAGTCCCTTCCATGGTTTCCTGAATTAATTGGGTCTTCTCCTAATCTAAGTTATCTTTTTCCCTAATTTAATTTATCTTTTTTTCCTAATTTAATTTCCTAATTTAATTGATCTAATTTATCTTCTAATTTTAATTCCTAATTTAATTTATCTTTATCTTCTAATTTAATCTTCTAATTTAATTAATTTTTTTCCCTAATTTAATTCCTAATTTAATTCATCTTTTTTCCTAATCTAATTTCCTAATTTAATTGATCTAATTTATCTTCTAATTTTAATTCCTAATTTAATTTATCTTTATCTTCTAATTTAATCTTCTAATTTAATTTATCTTTTTCCCTAATTTAATTTCCTAATTTAATTCCTAATTTAATTCATCTTTTTTTTCTAATCTAATTTCCTAATTTAATTGATCTGATTTATCTTCTAATTTAATTCCTAATTTAATTTATCTTTATCTTCTAATTTAATCTTCTAAGGCCAGGTCCGTTTTGCTAATTCAACCCGAGCTCCTAATTGGATTATTTTGTCTTAATCTAGTGTTCGCTTCTTGGTGGAGTGCTAACCTTAACAGTTACTAATTCCTAGTCCTATCCTACCCTGATCTAATTTGGTTGCTCTTATGGTTAACTTCTATGGGTGAGACGGGTTTGGATACTTCTATCGATAACCTTCTATGTCTAAACTTAAGGCCCACCCCTAATCCCTATTTGCTAATCAAAATTATTCACTACTTAACAGGGTCTGGCGTAAATTAGAAGGGAAAACACACCGGGGATCCGTTTAATGACTCACCTGATCGTCGTTAGCATGCGCGGCATTTTCCTCCATACCTCCGGCCGCGTGCTCGTATTCCATAGTGGACACGTATTTTGTAGTGGTCAAATGCCTACGGCTTAGTGGTGAAATTGTTACACTCTAGTACCCTACGGCACTCTTTCCCCTCCTTATCTCCCCCTTTTCTTTTGCCTTGGTACTATTCCCACCAACCCCTTAATGGGGTCTTACGCTATGATGCTACTCCTTGCAAATTCAACCCCCCCCTCTTATGTTGTCATCTTTGCGTCATTCTAATCTCCCTTCTAATGGCCGTGGGAAGCTTTGGGGATTCTCGTGCACTCTAATCGAAGTAACTATGGATCGTCTCTCTCCTTCTCACTCCTATTTCAACCTCTCTTCCTAATCTCCTATCATTCTTGTTTTGTTGTTTTGGTGGTGATGAGAGAGTGAGAGGTGCGTGTTTTGCAGGTATGGCCGCGGAGGTGTCGCCTCTCTTCCTTCCTTCCCCTTTTTCCCTGTTGGCTTTAAGGGCCTTGGCCTCCTTCTAAGTTTCCCCTAATTCCAACGTTTAGTCCTTTTTCCCCCTCCCCTCTTTCTCTTCCCCCTCCCCTCTTTTCCCTTCCCCAAGCCTTGGACTCCCTGGACTCCCTAGCGACCCCCCAGCAGCCCCAACTCCCCACAGTCCCGACGCCCAGCAGCCCCGACTCCCACGGTCCCGATGCCCAGCAGCCCGACACCCCAGCAGCCCCGACTCCCACGGTCCCGATGCCCAGCAGCCCGACGCCCAACCCCGACTCCCACAGTCCCGATACCCCAACCCGACTCCCCAGACCCGGACTTCCACAGTCCCGATACCCAGCAACCCCGACCCCCACACCCGGACTTCCACAGTCCCGATACCCCAACTCGACTCCCCAGACCCGGACTCCCCTACGGGCTGGGCCACTCTTAGGGGCTGGACCCACTCTTCTCTACAATCTCCTTTTTCCGGGTTCCCGTATGGGAACCCACTCACACAATTAAAATTGGATGGTGAAAGGTCAAAGCTTCGCCGTCGTAGCAAATAAGCTAGAAATTTTGGAAGGAAGCTATTTGTGACGGGGGTTCTTTTCTACGCCTTTCTACCACCTAAGCACTCTTGGGGGCTAAACTTTGTCTTTTCCCAAGAAGGTCTTGGGAACTAAACTTTGGAACTAAAGTACGTAGGAGGTCAAAGCTTCGCCGTAAGGTTGGTTTTGACACCAACTCTAAGACTTGCAATGTCCCTAAGTTCAAAGCTCCGCCGTCTGGGCCTATTTTGACACACACTCTAGACTGGGGTAAGTTTGTAAGTTCAAAGCTTCGCCGTCTCACGGGCGGTGGGGTCCACACACAAACAACATGGAAGGGTGACTATGGTCAGGGTGTACACACGAGGCAACCGTATCCACAAGGTAAGCATAAACTAGACAACACTTTACACACTAAAGGCCCCCCAAAGCGGCATCGCCAAGGTACGGTGGGGGGTAACTTTAGGATTAGTACAAGATGCACAAAAAGCAAGTGAAACCCTCTTGACTCACAACAAGTACAAGGTAAGATGGAAAGACCTCAAAGGACCTTCAAAGAGCTTGAGATAGAACAACAAAGGGAGCAAAAAGTGCTCCGAAAACACCGTAGAGGTTTCTTGGCTTGAAACGCCAAAAATTCCAGGATAACTTGGACCCACGGACCCAAAACAAGTATTGGGGGTGTTTTGGGAGAGAGAAGGGCCCCCTTTTATAGGTTTCCAAGGGCCCACTCCCCCCCTCGACGAGTAACCTCATCCATCCGGATTTTCATCCAACTTTGAGATTTTTACCTAATCTTGGGTTTTACGCTGGTCCTAGTTTCTAACTTTTGGAGTTTAGCTCGAAATTGCAAATGGATTGCGCCAATGGCTTCAGAATGCCATTTTTAGCCTAAAGGACTCCCTACCCCCTATTTCTATCACAAAAAACCCCTCGGAAACTAGTGCCAACTGGAGCCAATTAAAAGGGTAAAAACCTAACTTTTGGGGTTTACCTCTTTTGGCTTGGGCAACTAGCTAGGGTTTTTGGGGAAGCTCTAGGGAGTAAGAAAAGGCTCCTTGATGTCCTCGTTCCGACTTCGTACGCTCCCGGGACGCCGGTCAACCCCGCAAAGATCCTGCCGTAAATATTAATTGGGGGGATGTTGTTAGTTTCGGCTGCTTCCCGCTATTGGAACGCCATGAAATTTGTCGGGGCGCGTTATTAACATAAAATATGCTAGTCTAATTTTTAGTGAGATTTTACCGCGGCCTGGGTATTTTCTATGAATTTCCCAACATGGCCTTTGGCGGTTGACCGCTCGGAAAAAGATCCTTTGGAGATCAGAAAAAACTGAGACTTTTTGGGGAACCTCTCATGGAGTCCCCCAAGCTACGTGCCAAATCTTAGGCTATTCTGGCACACAGTTGGTGGCGAGGTGAAAACTGACTTCGGTTGAATCACCGGCAGTCAGGGAATCTTCCACATGTGAGGGAATCTTGGTGAATGGGTTTTGCCGTGGATGTCCCGACATGTTCCAGATCCGAGAACACCATCCGGCAGCTGTGGATTCCTCCATGCGGCCTGTCTGGGACAAGTGACACCTGCAAGCTAACAAATTGGATTCCTAATGTTTCGTCGGTGGAATGGAGAAACTAGAACCTATCTTTGGAGATTTTCGTGGGGACCTCCCCCACTCTCCTAAGACTTAATTTAGCCTATCATGGTCACATGCACTAGGGTTTTGGGCTATTTTGGTTAAGTTCCCAGTATTCCTGTTGTTTCCCACTAATTACGGGTTCTAACCTATATACAAGTGGGTTTTATGGGTAATCTATGGATAAAAGGCTATTTATGACCAAATGCTATACTGGTATGTGACATACCTATTTTGGTTCTACACTCTTTTTTGGGCTTTTTGTAGTACTTTATGCCTTAATTTGTAATAAACTAAAAAAAAGAAAACAATGAGTCCCAAGTGACGAATTTGGGGCTCACACACCCATAAGCACGTTTTTAAGCAATTGGGAGTATGAAAAGCAATGGATTGAGCTTGAAAAAAATATAGTCAAGTAAAGAAGAGGAAAGGAAAATTATCGGCATGAATTCCAGAGTTCCAATCGTAAGCATGTGTTCATGCGGATTTTTCAAAGTCCAAAATCACTGAAAATGTAAAGTAGTGTATAGGGGACACTATAATAGACTATTCCTGAAGTCTTCGTTGGGCTCATGTGCTCCAAATACTATCTAGAATAGCTACAAAATAGTAGCATGCGGTAGTCATGGCCGTTAGAAAACTTGACAAAGTACCACACTCCCGGTATTGGTTTGTTGTCAATCCTGACGCAAAGCCTGCTCCAATACGTTGCCTGTGCGTTGGGAGTGGCCCACGTCTGTCGAGATGTCTGGACCTGCCTGCAACAATTACGAACCCCACCTTTGACGCTTCCGTTCCCCGCATCCAATGGCTGCGACTCCAACAACAAGATCGACGACCCCACCATCGAAGGCCACGGACCCACCCTCCTCGCGTCGGGCCTTCCAGCAACTCCAGTGGTGACCCCAACATCGCGCGGGAGTCACGACCCCAACATCGCGCGGAAACCAACGGCCTGCCAACAGATGCCTCTGCGATTCAAAGGAGAGCCGTTGTGCCCAACGTCGGATGCGCCGTTGGAGCTCGAGTGGAGGCGGCATTTCCGGGCAGCGCGCTGGCGACTTGGCTTCCGCTCCCCCCGCTATTGTTTCGGCGTTGTCTGCTAGGCGGCTCCGAATTCCTCCGCGCTCGCTCCGTTGCTTTCCTAGCCCGCTCTCTCTCTCGGTCTGATTTCTTCTGCTCGGCTTGAATGCGTCGCATGATCTTCTCAGCTTCCTTCCGGGCCTTCTGCTGTTCTCATTCGACCTTCCTCTGCTCAGTCTGCATCTTGCGCTCTTCTCGCTCCGCGGCCATTGCTTCTTTTCTTGCAGCTTTTGCTGTCATGGCTTGAATGTAGTCGTCCGACGTCATGAGGATCGATTTTGAGTAATCGATGAGAGGCTCCCCATCTTGTGTTGTTTTGTGCCTAGTCATTTGCACGAGAGGCAAGGGGAAGAGATTCTGTTGAGAACCGTTGTCTGGTCCCTCTCCATCAGTTTCGGTGCTACTGCCATCGCCTGTGACCTCCGATGCTGATTCTGGCGCCACAAAATACTGTGGCCCTCCTTCCTGCGTTTCAAGAACACAGTCTTCTTGCGGTTGTGGAACCCTCGGTGATGCATCCTCCCGCTCCTCTTCATCTGCCTCGTCCTCTACACAGGCATCAACATAACATTGACTTGGAGACATGTGAAGATCCATTGCTGATGGTCGGAGGGGCCAGATCCCGGTGGCCAAAAATCCTTTCATGATCTTCGATGCTGTGAGTGCCCTACTCAATGCCATGGACACCCATTCTGCTAGTTCTTCTTTTCTCGCCCCTCTTCCCTTGTTTTGAATGCTCCACCTATCTCTAAAACCTCTGAATGCTACTTTGAATGGCTTGAAAATACTAACGTCGAGTGGCTGTAACCTATGGCTTGTGTAGCTAGGAAGCGTGATGATGTCAAGGCCTGCTGATTTCGCCTTCTGCACCACTTCAAGTGTCACATGGGAGCCGTGGCCATCTAGAACCAGCAGGTGTCTATTTTCCTCTGAGATACCATACCTCTCTTGCACTATAGTAATGAAATGAGTGATCCATGCAGAAAATAGAAATGCTGTCATCCACCCATTTGGCTGCATTGCCATGCAAGCCTTAGGTTCACAGTTCACAATGTAATTCCTCACCTTTCGTTTACCTTTAAAAATATAAAAATTTGGGATGTACTGTCCTGTTGCATTCACACATGAGAGGACGGTGAGGTGCTCCTTGCTATTTGGAATTGTTGTATGCACAGATCTAGTCCCACGTCTTGCAAAAACGAGAGTCCCTCCTCCATTCCTCCCTGCTTGAGCTCCTGTTTCATCAGCATTCCAGATGTGAGAGGGCAAGTAGCCATTGCAGTCATATGCTCTTTGCAGGTTATCATAGAAGGATGCAACACTGTTGGGATTTAAACCCCTTGCACGGCCTTCCTCCAATCCTTGTGGAGATCTTAAGGTGAGTTCTAGATGTCGGTTTCTAAACCACCTTAACCATCCGCGTCCAGGGATTCCGTCCTTGAAGGGCGTCCAGCGTTCTTGAGTAATCTCAGTCACCTTTCTTCTTAGTTCTAGAATACAGATTGGGTGTGCATGGTCTTGCATCTCCAACATCCATTTCACAAGTGTTGATTCTTCTTCCAAAGAGAGGACGCCTTGACGTCCCTTCTTCCGTTTCGTTACCCTCCCATAAATGTGGTCCCTTAGGGAGGATTGTGGAATCCCGAAATTCCTTGTTGTACTGGCAATTGTGGAGCCAGCATCGAATGCAGCCACCGCAGCAGCAAGCTGAGAGTCGGACCATTGTCCTGTCAAGCACCTCTTCAAGCCACGGATTGGAGGTGCACCTGCGGTAGCTGCAACCATAGAAATTAGCGGTGGAGCTGAAGCCCTCCGAAGCGCTCCTGTAGCATCGCCGGAGGTGCTAATTGCTCCGACGCTCCCGACCTCCGTCAGTTGCACAGTGCCGCTCCGCAGCGCTCCCCCGCTGGCGTGTACGCCTGCATCATCGGCAACGTTGGTGACTGCTCCGACGCTCCCCACCTCCAACAGTTCATTAGTGCCGCTCCGCAGCGCTCCCCTGCTGGCATGTACGCCCGTAGCATCGCCCAAATCAGGGACAGCTCCGCAGCTCCCCACCTCCAACAGTTGAACAGTGCGCGCAGCATCTGGATTCCACAATCCGTTTTGCCCACTTCCCCGCCAATCGTGGAAGCCTGCAGATCCGGGTAGTGTCGCCACAGGTCTACGAATTCCATGATTCACGTTCATTTCTTGAGTGTTGTGGCGTTGTTGATAGGGAGACCATGCCACCCTTCTGCCATACTGAAGTTCTGTGGCCCACGTCTCATGCACAGTGTCGTCCGTCACATTCTCAAAGTAACGTGGTGCTTCTCGATTGATTGTCGACATTGCTACTTGTTTGGTTAAAACTACACAGATCTGTAACTCCCTTTCCTAGCCAGAACTTCTCTCTCACAAAGTCAGTCGTGATCCCATGCAGACAGAATTTCAGAGGATGCCGATTTTATGCTACCATTACTGAGGAGCCTAAACTGCTGTTGAAGCTTCAGTGAATGCTTGTAATGAACGAGCCACATACACAATTAAGCTTAAATCAAAGTCTTTAATCACCAAACTGTTGTAGATGTAACCTAAAACCGCATGCTTTTATTTTCCAATCGCCATTTTTGGATGCTTCAGTCGATGCTTGGTAATACCCAGTCGCCACTTTTGGATGTTTCAGTCGATGCCTGGTAATACCCAGTCGCCACTTTCAGATGCAAATAATGGCAGGAACGGCATGTAAAACTGACAGGGTGCATCCCATATCTGCCTCCATTCCGCCCCTAATCAGTACAGATTGATTGTTTAAATGTTATTAAGAGACCCATGGCCACCATACAAATTCAATTAAATCGCCTCCCCATTCAACTTTCTATTTTTTTCATTGATACATTGTAGTACTAAGATCCGTCATTCAATGAACTTATCTCCAAAGCCACTGACACGATAACCCGTTGCACAATGCACCCATCACCAACAGTTTTCCATTGTTGCCAATCATGGGACCTTTAACCACGGATATGGGTACATAAATAGGTCACGCCCATGGAGACAGTCATGCTTATGGGTGCTGCTACCTTACCATTAGAAAAGTTTTGAAGTCTCTAAGAAATTGTGAGTTTCCTACCATTCTTTGCAATTCCTACAGTCTAGAAACCTAGCTACAATTACAATCTAATGTGGCACAGAGACTATCACGTTAGATGATATTAATTTATTATTATTTTTCAAAAATAATATTAAAAAAAATTAATTTAATTTAATTTTTTTAATATTCTGACTACCTTGCCATAGTTTACATTATGGGGAACAACCCAAAATAGTCTTCTAGAAGCCTCAAAACTCCTCTAATGTTTCTTGTCATCTTCTATAACTTTTGAAGCATAAACCTCATAAATTTGAATTTTTTATTGGAGATGTCTAACTTAATGGTTATCAAATCCCTTGTTTTAAGAAATTAAAAAAATTATTTTACATTTAAAAATCATTTTTGTTTACTTATCACACTATAAGGTTTAGGGTTTTTTACTATGTTAGGAGTCCTCAAATTTAATGATCTAGAGTTGAAATTTTGATGGTCTTTTTGGATAGACTTAGAAAAGCATATTCCTACCAAAGGGAATCTAAAAATATATTATTTTGTGTCCTCCACATAAGTGCAAACAACACTTCCATTGTGTGCAATATCTGAACATTGAAGATGGATCTAAGAATAATCCTTTGGTGAAATCTCATTACTATAAACACCTCCCAAATGGCCAATTTTTAGTTTAAGAAAAATTAATTTTCCTATTTTTTTATAAATTAAAGTGTGAAATTGTAGTGACAATACATTAGATGGGATTTGGCCCATCCAAAGGGCCATGAATTCTCGACTACAAGAAACGCACCAGTGCAACAGTTTGACGTGGCCGAGAGATGGCCATGTCATTGGGGGAAGATAAAAAATAAAATTAAAAATAAAATTACTTTCAGTTTCTCATTTCAGAAGCAATTTATTTTTATTTTTTTTGGTAATACAGCACCCAATGCTCCCTCACTGCATTGGGAACAGATTTGAGAACAACCCTGAAACGGCCCTCTAGTGCAGCTAAAACACATCTAATGTCTATTTTCATGAGATTTTATACTTTTCTAATTCTCCTACTTAGAGAAATATTCTATGATTTTCCTTCCAATAGTACTTTCTTTTCAAAGTGACTACATTGAACATATTTTTCATAATAAATTAGATGAAAAAGTGCCCTAGTATCCCTTGATTTGGCAATTATTGTTGGTGAATGTAGTGGAAACAAGATGGTGAGATGCCAAAGTAGCAAGTTTGGAGTCATTGTAGGCAATTTTAGGAGGCTGGCATCAAAACTATCCAAAAGAGGAGAAAGGTAGCTACATTAGAAATAAGGTTGTCAACAACTACATTTGAGGCTTAATTGTGTTTGTTTAAGCCTTTAAGGCTCTAATATTGGCAAAGTCAATTGCAACTTCTAAGGTTTGTTTTGCTCATAGCCATTGCCATCTTTATACACACATGGTTGCCAAGATTGGAAGTTTACGATGATTGGTTTAGAATGCATATGTGGTTCCATTCCCATTAATTTGAAGCTTTTCAATGACTTTTTCATTAGGAAGATCATGAGTTATTCTAGCATTGGGAGATAATTACGTAGTTCTACAATTTTCAATAGATCCTTTACATTCTATGATGACGGTAGGGAAGAATACTACAAGGTTGAGAATTCAACAAAGCGACAAACAAACCAGGAGGCATCAACAACATTTGAGACCAATAGTGCAGAAATGGAGAATATTCATAGAATTATCACAACTATTGGTTGTACATGTAATCGATCAATTTATTTGGAGGAATGAAAGATGTAAGATCCTAGCCTTTTGCCCAAGTATACATAATAGACTTGGCAACAATGGTCAAGGAGAATTCCTAGCAGAGTCATGTTAAACTTAAAAATTGGAACACTATAAAAATAGAGATATAATACGAATCATACATTTATGGCTTCTAAAGGTGGCATCTTTATTAAAAAAAAATTCAATATCCATACCTGAAGTTAGGTTGTTTATTTGATTATTACAGTGAGATCTATTGAATTTTGAAGTTTTTAACTTTTTATGAATTAAAAATATATATATTGTCAATTTTGGTTGTAGCAATGATACCGGGGCACCGGGCATACTGGTATGTATGAAGAATTGAAACATAATTTTAAAAAATTCATTCAAGAAGTTTTGTCCAATTAAAATTAAAATTCATTTGCAGTATGTTATGTATAATAAAAAAATCTTTTAAAAGCCTAGAAATTTAGGTAACTTGGCTTTTTATACATGCATTATAAAAACTCCTATAGTTAGTTTTTTTAATGCTATTATTGTCGAAGAATATTCATTTCATACATTTTTGGATTCCTTGTTGAAAGGGCTACCAGAGTTTTCAACATTAAAACAAATTATATCGCTTGAGAATTGAGATTGGACTAAAATGCATTATAGTCCGGGCCATATCATACAAGAGTTGCGTACCCCGGGCCGTTTACCAATAGAAAACTGCGGATGATAGCTGGTTGGTCTCAAATTTCTCCGCGAACACTGTTGCACAGTTCCACCTTCACCGAATGCAACCGCGTTTTACATGATCTCAGGCACTTGAAAACCCGAAGAAGGTGGACGGACGGGATGGGTAGGTGTTTGACTTTCGAGTCCATATACGCCGACATCCACCCTTTCTGCAGAAGGCGTGCCCTCCGCTCAGATTCATTTCGCAACTCTGGCTTCAACTCGCTTGCTACAAATAGCCTCCTGTAATCCGAAACTCATCCCCAGTTCCCCACTCCTCAGCGTCCCATGCTGTACTTGCGTTCCTGTACTCGATCATTCCGGCACGAAAAGCAAACTCTTGACGCCACACATATCATGCAGCGGAAGATTGAATGCCCCATACATCGCCGAGTCCGATCGGTCTCCTTTACAGCCCGATACGCATCGTTTACCAGCCCGCAAATAGCGTGGCGATCGAGTTACAACCGGACGCTCAGAAAACAAGTGAGAATTATCGACCGATCTAGCTAGCTAGAATAACGTACGTAATAAGAATTTATACGAAGCTTGAGCACTTTGATATCCCTTGGAATCCGCCCACCTGCCAGCATTTTTGAAGCTGAGCTCTATTATAAGTATCGATTCAGCGTCTCGCTGAAACTCTATCAGTACTCACTGTGCATGCGCGTTTCTTCGATCCTGATCAACAAGACCAGAATCTAGGTAAGCACACTTGTCTAGTTCACGTCTTCCTGGTTTGGAACTTGACCGTTTCTTCGATCCTGATCAACAAAACCAGAATCTAGGTAAGCACACTTGTCTAGTTCACGTCTTCCTGGTTTGGAACTTGACATTTGTAGAGAATGAGCATTGCTGGTTTAGTACGGTACGGTAGTCTGAGCGAAGAGTGATTGATAAGTGTTTGGGTGGTTTAGTACGGTACGGTAGTCTGAGCGAAGAGTGATTGATAAGTGTTTGGGTGGTCTATTCATGACCAAGGCGTGTGGAAGGCACACACGGAGACTATTCTTTGGTTCTCGGACTGCCGTTCCCGGTTTACAGGTTGCCAACAGTGAAAATTTGTGGCACTGATTTTCTTTGATGGCCTTTCAATGGTCCCGCGTTCCTAGAGCAAAATCGTCTGGAAATCCATTGCGCTCTACTGGTTTGAATCAGTGAAATGCATGGTGTGTTGCTAAGTAGTATAAGCGTCATTTTCGGTACTTTTCGATTTGATGCAAGCAATGATGTGGATTGAATATAAGTCGTATGGTTTTATTCCAAGTCCTCATTGCCAGTTCTGAGAACAGAAACTAAAATCATGTTTTTTTCGAAGAAAGTAATTGGTGCTGGCTGTGTCAGCTGTAGCTGCCTTATATTTTTGGAGTAGTGCGAATTTGAAAGTCTCAGTTTTCATAGCTATCGTAAACAAGAATGTCCTAGCTTCAAAAGCTCTAGGCACTTGATCGATAGGCGTACTCATATCCTCAAAGATCTAGGCACTCGAAAGTTCTAGATTTTAGAGCTCTGGACACTTGAATATCCTAATTTTCAGGACTGCGGATGTTTGGAGCCGGGGTTTAGGGATCCCATTTCGTAGAGCTATGGGAACTTGAATACTCTCTTAGTTCTAAGAATCCTTGACGTTCGTAGACCTATGGGCACTTGAAAGTAATATCTTTCATTGCTAGTCTTGGCGTTTGAAAGCGTTTGCATTCAGAACTTTGGACTTTCATTGTTCCTGGCGTTCAGAGCTCTGGCCTCTGGGAACTTGAATATTAAAATGGTTTGGAGCTCTGAAACATAACATTGTGACAAAGATAACCAAGACTATCGATACTGAAACGAAGTTCTCACTATTTGCGCAGGTGGTAAGTATTTGAAGATGGCAGCTCGAGTAGCGCTGGCGGTGGTGATGACCATGGCGCTGGTGCTGGCAGTGCAAGCGTCAGACCCGGAGCTGACGACGGACTTCTTCGTGCCGCCGGGCATATTGAAGGCCAACCTGACGGGCGACTACTTCACGTCTATGGTGTTCCGCGGCACACCGGCCATCGTGGCCCCAGCCAAGATCGGCGTCAAGCGTATCACGTCCGACACGTTCCCGGTGCTCACGGGACTGGGCGTGTCGAACGCCCAGATCAAGTACCTCCCCGGCGGCATCAACCCGCCGCACACTCACCCTCGCGGCACTGAGGTAAGCCAATCTGTCAAACTTCTACCAAATCGGCAGAACTCCGATACTTTAGCGATTGTTCCTCTGATAACTAGACAGCTACAGATTCTACCGTAAGTTTGGTACAATCATACCCTGCTCATGTTGAATCCCCTCTTTGAAAAATGTGTCTAAGACCATATACCCACTGCATACAGTATTCAAACAAAGCTGTAGATGAATTGCACCAAAGTTTGTCATTCTATCCGAAATTTGCTAATTCCATGGATATTTCCTGCATGCAGGTGCTGTACGTGATGGAGGGTATTTTGACGGTGGGTCTGGTGGACACCACCAACATGTTCTACACCAAGGTGTTGCATCCCGGCGATTTGTTCGTGTTCCCCAAGGGGCTGGTACACTACCAGATCAATCTCGGCAAGAAGCCCGTGATCGTGTTCGTGAGCTTCAGCAGCTCCAACCCCGGCACCGTGTCGTTGCCTGCGACCCTCTTCGGCTCCGGCATTCCTGACAATGTCCTCACTGCCGCTTTCAAGGTGGACACCCACGTAGTGAACAAGCTGCAGGCTCCTTTCGGCAAGTAGATGCCCTCACCGATTTCAGTGTGAATGTGTGATGTCTGGAGATTCAGTTACTATCATTTTTTGTAATCATAATTGTCATTAGTAATATCCAGACAGTGGGTTGTGCATTGCTGATTACAAGTACAAATTGCCCGTTTGGTAATGTAATATTTTGGACTTCGTTCACTTTAAATGCGCATCGCGCCTAAACTGGTGTTCGTAGCTCCTATCCTGCAAATTAGTGTCGTTGCCCGTCTTCAGTATCAATGACGATGTCTCACTTTAGCTGTCTGTCGAGGTGGACAATGATATAGTAGCTGGAGGGCCAATATGATTAGCGTCGCTTGAAATCGGACATCTAGTATCTACTATCTTGGAACCATTGCTACAATTCTAAAATTTTCCACATGATAGTAGATTCAAATGCACAAACATTCACAGTAATTGTTGCAATAAGTATGCGTTAAAAACTACTCCGTACCTAACAAATATGCTATCATGACAATAGTACAACACACCTACGATTGTACGATGATTAATATATTGAAATTAAGTTTCATATGGAATTTATAAAACTTATAAAATTGAGGAAAAGAAAATTAAAGAATTAATGACAAATTTCAAATCTTTAGCTCAATTCTCAATTTACTTACCCTGTTGTAGAAATAATTGAAATGACTACTCTTGAATGGCACATAGTTTTTCTAGATGCTTAGAGCATTGCCACCAGTTGCACGCCAAATGAGCACTGTACCCAAAAGTGGCGAGGGCTTTGGAGTCCCGTGAGATGTGGTTGTGCCGTGATCACATAGTGATCCCCACCAACAACCCTCTAAAATTGGATTGAGTATAAGTTTTCAAGTGCCACCGAGGCACTGGACATTGTGACTTATTCTTGGAGCTAAAAATTTTAAGATTGAGTTTTTTTGTTGAACATTGCAATGGATCTATGGATTAAAAATAAAAACTTTATCTTGTACCCCACATGAACACATAGTAATGGATTAAAAATAAAACTTTTTATCTTGTACCCCATATGAACACATACTAATGGATTAAAAATAGAAGGTTTATCTTTTACATTAAAGGTATGTATAACACATACATGTACTTGTTAATATTTGTAGAACTTATAATTTTTAGTTTGAACACATACTAATGGATTAAAAATAAAACTTTTTATCTTGTACTCCATATGAACATATACTAATGGATTAAAAATAGAAGGTTTATCTCTTACATTATCTAACATATACATATACTTGTTAATATTTATAGAACTTCTAATTTTAAGTTTGAATGAAATCTTATATAATGTTATGTTTTTATATAAAAAGTCTTTTATTATTTTTCCCGTCCCTCAAGAGTGTGATGTGTGCATTGAAAAGTTTTGGTTTCAAAGCGTCCACACATTCTTGAGAGTACACATGGGAAAAAGTCTTGTTTGCATTGTAGTGCTCTATGATGTGTCTCCAAAAATTCCCACTCTTCTGTCCAATCCCTTGCTTTGAATCTTGGGAAATGTGTAAAAAAAAAAAAAAAATTGCTTCTCCTCTACCTCACAAAAGTTCTTTCCTTTCTTTGCACGCCCCCCTCCCCCTCCCCCCTCCATTGCTTCCACGTTGACATCCATTGAGGGAATAGTCTACGTTGACTAAGAATCTAAAATACCGTGAGTTGTAATACTACCCTCTACAAAGGCCCTCCCTTGCCGTGGAAATGTGAATGTGACGTGATGGACGCCAAAATTTATACCGTAACGTGTTGTTGGTGTGGAACCGTTTACCGTTAAAAAGGCACGCCAAAGATGGAGTATTGTTGCCGAGAACGTTAAACAGTATTGGTGGCGATGCTCTTATAGCGTCTCAACCGTTGCACTCTAAAAATGACACGCTATAATTTCACATCTACTAGTGTGCCCTGTGCCGGTGACAGCTTCCGACGGTATCAAGAACGCAACCGGGGACATAGTGCAGGAGATTTCACAGTACCAAACAAAACATACAAAACAAAGGATTATTGGAGAGCCCTCCACTTTTTTGTTTCACCCTTGCATGTATAATGTGTCCCATAAATAGTAAATCAATCAATCACAAAGTCAAATGTAGGATAAAGTTGAGTTTTGTATGTATTTAGAAAATGTAATTCATAAAATTTGAACCCCTAGAATACCGGTGGATCTTAACCCCAAAGTCCATTTATAGGCACAAATTTAGTATGCATTAATACAAGATGTCATCCATTTTAGAAGCATCCTGTCGTATTCACAATAACACCATGCTAGCATTTATAGTGTAACCCATAATAGAGATTTCTAGTGTAGTTCAAACCCTAAATTTTATTTGCTATTGATGTAACTATTGACTAATATGAAGCTAACCAGAACCATACATCCCTGGTGCGCATCAGACATCATTGTGCTGTACTGCTTTCAGCATTAGTTTCTGTCTGAATGGTGGGGTACAATGCTGATGTAGTGTGCAGCAGTAGGTGGTCTGATCCCTGTTTCGCAAGAAGAGACACTGCCACGGGCCCACAGTCTATCAGACCTGTTGGAATGCTCACCTGCACCAAGCCACCTAACCACATTAGACCGTGCTAAGTAGACAGTGTGGATTCGGCAAGATATTTCCTAACAACTTCCTGTAGACAGTTACTGTAGAGACACAGTTACGAACGTTTACTTGTGGCACTTGACAACGACATCAGCATTTTATCCCACCATTCAGACAGAAACGATTACTCCACTTCAAATGCAGGAACTATACCTGGCAACAACTAGTCAGACCAGAAACACTTAGAAGAGCGAACGCACTAGCACAAAATCGCTCAAATGCCTCTCCTTCAGCATTTAGTTTTGGTGAAGGCCCCGGAACTGTTGGCATTACGAGTATAACATCGTCCTGGTTAATAGCCCACAACACATCCATGAGTGCACTACAGATTTTTGATCCTAAAACTGAATACTACGTCAACGCCCTACTTCACAAATTCAATAACTTCTCACAACTTCCTTCAAAAGTTTACAGTAGCGCGAAAAGAGTTACCTTCAAAAGTTCGTTGATGGCATGTCTGGTCTCTTCCTTCACTTGCAAAGTTAGAGTCATCAATTGCGAGGATGAGTTCATCGCACTGTTAACACTGATGGCCGTCTCGTCTCCCAGATTGGGCTTTTCGACAGTGACCCACTTTTCGTAGTTCATCTTGAACTCCCATCTGCATTTTAAACTAGTAATGTTTGAAATTGAATCCTGAAACTCATTAACCAGTACATTCCTTATCGGTGTGCTTGAGATCCAGTAGCCACATTACCTTAGAAGTTGTGTGTAGACATCGTCAAGTAACCCCAATGTCCCAAGTTCATTGTTTCCTCCCATCTTCTCTGTAAATTCTTTCAACGAAAAGACATTTAATGCTAGATACTGCCCAATGTTCAAATGTTGCAAGGCTTGACCTGTTCAGGTCCAAAAACGTTGTCAGCATCATAATCACAACTGAGAGATCATTAACTGCTGAACCAGGAAATAGACAATTAAGGAAAACATAATTTGGGTTGTAAAAACTCACAGCCCTGGTGCGTATTTCCAATAGTTAATGCGAAGTAAATAAGTCACATAACGAAGTCGTAGGAACCTATACCTCCATATAATGCTGTGATCGACCTAGAAATGATGCCCAGTCTCCTATCATTGGCGTGGGTTGACATATTGAAGCAATCATCAGCAATTAAAAAACGCTTTCCTGGCCTCGGATCTTGGGGAGCTACAGTATGCAGGAGAACCTGACCCACTTTGCAAAGGATTGAGACGTCCCTTGCAAACCAACCTGCACGTTACGAAGGTAAGTTATTGTCTGACGGGAATGGTGTGGGAGGCGGAAATCGCTGTGAAACTAGAAGAATTCTCAAATTGGATAAAAAATTATACTAGAGAAATTGTTCCATATGTTCACCTTCGCGTCCACAACAACGCATTAATCGCAAGAAAGAGGATGCACACTTACACTCTAGTATGATGAAACTATGAAACTCTAGTCACACCTTATAACTGTGCTTTTGCCGTCGACCTTAGTGAGAGCTCGTTAAGTGCGGGAACTCTAATCGATCTGATACTTTTTGTCAACAGATCAAAGTTCGCGATGCTATATCATTTGAAATGACGATCATAGAAGGGGAGGGAGGTCAATACCAACGGTATCCAAGCTTTGTGCCATTGGAGTCACACCAACTGCTGAAACACCTCCATGGGAAGGGCGAAATCCAAGAACGCCACAAAAGGAGGCTGGAGCCCTGACACTTCCTCCAGTGTCGGTCCCTGTTGAAAGCCAAAAATTCCATGAGACTTTTCTGAATAAATGATGAAGAGGGATTGCAGAAAACAAAGTCCCTTCCGCAAATCTACAAAATTGGCACGAATAATGTCAAATTCAATTAGCTTATAGCATCGTGTCAAACGACTATGAACTCACCGAGCGAAAAATCAACCAAATTTGCGGCAACAGCAACGCCAGATCCACTCGATGATCCTCCTGGCATCCGGCTATGATCGGCTGGGTTTATCGGTGTTCCATAATGTGCGTTCTGTCCAAGAATGCTTCGAATAGAATGAAAACAAACCACACTCAGATGAGAAGATGGAAGAACCAAACAAGAAGATGGTAACACGATTATGCAATTGGTGCAAAACTCCACGGCTTCTTTGCTTAGATGCCGAAGTATATGATTTTTCGTCCCCACGAATCACCATAGAACGCCACGTCTGGGATCATGTCACCTTCACAGCTAATAAAAACTTTCAAAGTCCGTGTGACATACAAGTGTATACCGACAGTCTAATATTTTGCCAGCTGGTTGGACTAACGGTAGCTGATTACCCCAATGCAAAAGACGAGAAGTGTCTTCATAACCCTTGAGTCTTACCTGTATGCCATCTCATCCATGTAGACTTTCCCGCTGCATGTAGCACCTGCATTCAGCAAAGCTTGAATTACTGGTGCAGTTCGTTTGGCAGGTTCATGCGTTCTTGCCCAATCCGGGGAGCCGAAGCCAGTAACAAGTCCCTCCACATCAAATCTGTCAAACACGCATAAGTACTCCAAGCATAATGACATCCAAAAACAACTACTCTTCACCATCTCACAGCAACACAATCTGAAGTTGGAGGTGCAGACTCCTACATGTCTTTCACGGCAAAAGTCAAGCCGGCAAGAGTAGCCAAGGCAGATAGGTTCTTCGGGGGCAGCAGCCTGAAGAAGGACATAAACGCTCCAAAGGCATCTTTGGATGGAAATAAAAGATTTCCTGTAGCTCTAACCGCGCCTTGGGCTTCATCCCCTTCCCTGAAACATACTAGCGATAGAATTATCATGGTAGAACAAACCGCGAGCAAACGCAGAATTCAACAGTCGTTAAGATTATACTTATCCATCACTTACAAGCGTAGCATCACAGAAGATTGATACATATAGAAATTTCCAGAGAAAGAAGGTGCTGCAGCTGAGTCCGGAACTTACAAGCTACTTGGTAGTGTTCCATCCTTCCCTGTTTCAACACCTGATTCGGCCATTGTCTAACAGACGATTTTTGCTATGATGGACTCAGGTTGCTGTCCTCCGTATCTACAAGAAAACTCAAAGACACAAGCTCAGGTCGACAACTCGGTAGAGTATGCGTTGATCAGCCATCAATTAGCGTCTCCTTACAAATTGAATTTGCAGAAAACACCACGTGACCTCAAGTCGCATAGACAAGTCTCGATAAACAGTCTTGCTAAATTGGTCTTCGCAACATTTAACACGATCGTAGGCGATGTGGAAATGGACTGCCACACCTGCAATTCTCGTATAAGTACGTCGTTACCCCTGCAATTGGAATACCAAAACAGAGCAGCCTTACCAGAAGCAACGTAGAGCTCAATTGGTAATTCCGAAGATGAATATTCTACGAGAATGTATCAAAATCAAACCTAAAGACCAAACTTATCCCTGTCTCAATCACAGAACTCGACTCCCGTTTCCACATTCTAGAGCATTTAGAAACCCCAATCTGAACTTCAAAGATGCCTCCTCTTCCAAAAAAGTGAAATGCTTAATCAATTCTGCCACCACAGCGCAGATACTGTAACTCATCGAATTGCAAAAAGTATAAAAGAAGCGTACCAGGGTGCGGAGAGGGTGCGGAGAGGCAGGCAGCAAACGATTATTGATACCGACTATGGTCTACCATGGCTGCCCCGGAGCGCATACGACGATCTTCTGTTCCAGCGACCAGGGCTCAAACTCACCGGCTTTTGGACGCCGTCTCCTGGTCGGCTGTGCTCAACTCAATGAACCGCTTTGGACTAATGCAATAATGTATGATCATCTGGTCCAACAGTATCTCGAATGAACGAGGTTATCTGCAAACTAAAGAGAATTTCAACCAAGTTGTTTCATATTATTCTCATACTTATTAAGGGCTGGTATACACTTGGGGTTGGATTGAAGGCCGGCCGGAACTCTCCAAGTTTGAACCAATGGGATTGCTCAATTTCTCCAAATCCGGCCCAAGGGCTTTATACTAAGGCCAGATTGATACCACCACTCATCCTACATGTCGCCTTAGGTGGCATAGTTTTGGTGCCAAACCATCTAGCCCCAAGGGAACAATTGGGCCGAGGTTTTTGGTGGCCCAATTTCCCATCTAAAGGCGGATCAGGGCCGGAAGGGGCTCCTCCATTGGATCGGACAAATCTCCACCGTCTACCATGCAAGGGCTTTTCTTTTCTTTTTTATTACATTTTTTATTAACTGTGAGCTCAATCCCATCTGGTTGAGTCATGTTGTGATACAGATGCTATGTTACAAGTTGTTAATACTGAATTTTATTATTATTAACCATTGCAATTGTAACAATAATGTCTTTGCAATTGTTTTAGCATGAAATATTAATAATTAATTTTTTTGGTGTAGACACAAATTACATACTATGTTATAGACACTAATTTTGATAAATTACATGTTAATAAGTAAATTTTTTATACAGACACAAATCTGTAAATGAAAGTCATTGTTGAAGTTATGCCAAAAACTTTGACATCTACAAGATAATGTGTGTTTTTATCAATTTTGATGACAAATACTTGAAAAAAGAATATGGTAAGGAAAAATTATGCTACTAGAAATAACATGTATGGTAAAACCTGATTTACATTTATCATTGAATTCATTCAAGTTTTCATAATAAAAAATTTCATGCTTTTCTTTAAAATAAACTAAGAATATAGATTTGAAAAAGAGATTAAAAAAAATTACATGTTTTCTTGAATTGTATATTTAATAAATGACAACTATTATGGGGTTACAAATCTTTTTTCAATGTCAACTCTAGTTTTAGTGTCAAAAAAAAGGGTTCAAAAGAAGTCAAAGAACTTCCTTTTTTTCCAAATAGAAAAAATAGGAAGAGAATGGAAAAGGTTAAAAAAATTAAAAAATCTCTCTTCCATTTTGAAATAGGTAAAGTAGGAATAAAAAAGAAAAGTCTAAAGAATTCTAATTTCTTTTCCTATATTTGAAATAGAATAAATAGAAAAAAAAACTTTTTTTTCCTAAAGTATAAAATATAAAAAGATGCATGTCTTAGATTTTTTTAATTAAGCATTCCAAAAATCCAAGAGCACATTAATCAAGAATTCGGCCTTAGAATTGGGCCTCAACACTTTACATTACCTAGGGCCGGAGTGATGAATTGGAATTCGGCCCCAGAATTCGGCCTCAACCCCTTTACATTATCTAGGGCCGAAGTGGTGATTTGGGGCCGGATTGTGGGCCAAATTGGAAGCAAATCGGGCCGGCCTTCCATCCAGCTCCAGGCCGTGTATTAGGTGTATATACCCGCCCTTAGATAATAATTTAAAATTTTTTTAATTTTAAATATAAGACACCTTACATTTAACACTAATCCACTTTAACCCATGAAGGACTAGATTCATTGCTAAATGGTCAAACATTATGTCTTAGCTAAATTTAGCCTATTAAATTGTGTTCAAATATCAATCATGTATTATTAATAAATGAAACTACGAATTGTCTATCATTGTAAAAAATTATCATTGTTACAATTTTATAGCAAAAGTGAAAGCAAATAAGTAAAAATAGCAAAAATAGTCCTATCAATTTGAAGTTTTTTGAAAAGGTACAAAGAGCAATAGAAATTAGTATAAATTTTTTTCCATTGATTATTTTATATTTTACGCCAGAAACACCCTAAGTAAAGACCTTCAGTGAAAATGTACTATCAAACTAACTTTATTGGTTTGTATAATTAACATATCAAATTTTAAATATTTTTGTAAATGAAAGAATGTACTTTCTACAGATATTGGTTTTTTTAGAAGTTTAGAGGGAAAAATCATATCATTGTGATTTTATTAACTAAAAGGTGGAAATAAAATTATATCAATTACAAAATATATTAGAACAATCTAGTATTTTTACCATAAATGAAGGTTAGAATGAGAAACATAATTTTTTAATTTAAATTAAAAAATATTTATAAAAGAAAAATATATATGAATGAAAAACACACAATATTGTGCTATTTGGATTTTAACATGTAGAGCTTGCAATTGCAATGATTTTTTGAATTTATCAATTTTTTTTCACAATTTCAATATGAAATATAAAGAGATCTTGTTTATCCTCATTTTCTTAGATAGAATCAAGTACCAAGAATAGTTGTATTCGAAGTTATAATCAAGGTTGACCAAGGCACATCTACTTTGGGGATGCTTGGGTCTTTAGGGGTTAAAATGAACATTAGTTGAAAAGCAAACTAGTGCTATTGAGATAGAATGTACATCTAAGAGAGTAATTCTTTTTATAAGAAATAAATTGTCAAACTTCAAGAAAAGCTAGGATATTATTTTCATAGACTAACAAGATTATATTCTTCTCATTATCAAAAACAACCTTAATCCTTAGATATTGTTCAATCCTCTTTCATCAAAGGCTTTAGAAAAAAGTCATTGTAATATCAAAGGAAAACAAAATTATGATACATTAACATGATTTCTACATACATACCCTCCATATCCAAGGTGTTATTGTCTCCCATGCAAAGATGCACTCCATCAAAGCCATAGGTTTCCAAATGCAATTTTGCCACGTATTCACAATTTGGAATGTAGAAGTTGCCCAACTACATTTGTATGAAGAAAAGAGGTTGTAGTGAAATACGAGGCACTTGCAAATTATAAAGTATGCTTAAACCTTTAGGGTCTAAGGCACCCCTTGTGAAAGTGAAATCACTCTTCTAAAAGCCGGTCTATAGTGTACAAAATCAAATAAATTGGACTTTGTCCCAATTTGGGGTTGTGAACTTATTATGTTAATTATCAGAGGTGGGGGCATATGAATTTGTAGACCAATGGAATTTTTTGCGAGATTCAGATTTCATCATGATTCACTTAGATTCCTTTCCTATGGGATCAGTTGTTAGGATTCCAGTCATAAAACTTAATTCTATTGACGCTCCATTCATTACCTCGATGCCATCGATCACATCCCAATCTCTACAACATAGAACACAAAATACACATTAGAATGCAAAGGTGATTGTTCAATCTTGAATTCCTTCAAATTAACAAGAGAAAGCATGAGGACAAGCCTCCCCTCACTAGCTTTATAGAAAGCAAAGGGGTAGATGCAAGAAACACCGAACGATTTAGGGAGCGTTCTGCCAAACTATGTTTTTTCTGCCCAGTACTCCTAGTACTCGTGGTACTACAAAATGGAGCAATCTCAGCTGTTGATCCGAAAAATCAATGGCCAACAGTACTTTTGAGTACTTAATAATATTGAAACAGTACTTTTTGAAAAAAATGACAGTTTGTCACAAAAAGTAGATAAAATTAAGTATAAATTAATAATAATTAGAAAATCATGAATAAAAAACCCCTAAAAATTGGCCATTTGTAAAGACTTGATAGTGATTACATTTCACCAAAAACTAAAAGTTGAAACCATCATGAATGTTTGGAGCACTATGGGCAAGGGACCCCTATTTGCATGCATGTTGAGGACAAAGAATTTTGTTTTTTTGAATGCCCTTCTATTGTGGCAATAGCCCACAACAATCCTAGACGTACATCATTATTTTTGGATACTCCACAGTACTAAAAAACCCTAAAACGCAAAATGTGACAAATTAGGTAAATTACAATTTAATTAAAGAATTTTTTTTCAAATTTTTTCAAAAATAAGGAATCTGAGGACTTCTAAGTTAGCCATCTCCAATAAAAATTTCAAGTACATGGACTTCATTTCCCAAAAGATATGGCGAATGGCATCTCCGTCATTCCAATTGTGACGCAAAATAGTACCAGTGTTTCTTGCATTCACCCAAATAAACCTTGATAAGTGCTAGTATAACTGCCACTCCCAAGTCTATGTGTCATTAAGTAGTGCATTACAACAAAGTTGTAACACTACCCCCTCTCCTTTGTGGTCCCACTACTTTGGGGTGTCAAATGTGGAAATCCTTGACTACTTGTGGAGCATTCCACAAATTTGCCATTGGTTCCCACAAATGTTGTTTCGGTTCATATCCTTCCCATGGCACTAAATATTGGAGTTTCTTTCGTCAACCTCTTATCCTAAAATCTAGTATTTTATGAACTTCCCACTCGATATCCCCTTCAAGTGTGACAATTAGTGGCGGTGATTTTTAACGGTGCCCTATGATTGTATTTTAAGGATATGGTTCCACAAAAGATACATGGAATATATCGTGAATTTGAAGTGATTTAGGTAAGTTCAATCAATATACCAAAGTTGAAAGTTTAGCTATTATAGAAAATGGGCCCAAAAATCTCGAAGCCAACTTTTTGGACAGCATTGTGGTAGCAATGTTGTGGTGCAAGAGGATTTTATCACCCACGGTCTTTATTAGTATTTTCACCTCTTTATGTATTTCTTGTAATTGTCGATGTTGTTGGTGTGGTGAATGATAATGCGGGATTCTACCCATAAGTAGCATAGAATGGTGAATACCATGTGGTCAAATGGAACCATCGTTATAAGCAAATTTGGCGATAGGGAGAAGGTTTGACCAGTCATCTTGTCTTTTAGTTGTGAACATAAAAATTGCTCCAATATTTGGTTGGCTCTCTCTATTTGCCCATCTAACTGTGGATGAAATGTCATTGTTGGAGACAACTGAATTCGAAGTAGTTCATACAATGTTTTATAAACTTTGATACAAAGATGGTGCCACAGTTGGATATTATTTCGTCTAGCGTTCCATGATGCTTCTAGACATGATGTACAATTGTAAATATAACGTAGCTATGCCATTAGAATCAATTGTTTCATTGGTTGGAATAAAATGCACCAATTTTTATTTATTTTTTATCAACTACTGCCATAATTGCATCGTATCATTTATTTTTTGGCAATTTTACAATGAAATCATTTGTGACTCATTTCCATGGGGACTTGGCTGCTGGGATTGGTTGTAATAACCAATATTGGCCATGATGTGTAGGTTTGGATCGTTGACATAAATCACATCCATCTACACACTGGTGGACATAACGGCGCATAGTTGGCCAATAGAATGTTCTTGCCACAAGATCCAACATCTTGGATTTTGAAATAAATAAATAAATTTGCTTCATTGGGGATAACTATAAGCCCATGTTCTTTTTCATAGGAAAAACGCACTATAATAGGCTTGGGTATGTAGGAGTTAAGATGATTCAAAGCCAAAAAATCTAGTCGAGTAAGGTAAAAAGAAAATTCTTTTTTTTAGTTTAAATGTAAATATTTTGCAATCTATATAGTCAAAGTTTTTTATATTTCTTCCAAACATTTATACACTAGTTTAGTTCAAAATCCTATAGTTATATATGCAAAAATAAATAAATTTTAAAGTTTTTTGCACTTTGCAATAGATATGGTAGTTTTGAGTGTTTTTTTGATGGAAAAAGGTTTTGGGATAGTAGAAGAGATTTCAAGCAAGGGGAAGGCCATTTTAGACTTGTTGCCCTTGTGAGTTGTGAACTAGAGGTACGTTGGCAAAATATAAAATAATTCAGAACTAATTAAAAATTATTAAAAATTAATTTTTAAAAAACAAATTTTAAAACAAATTTTTAAAATAAATATTATTATAATAATTTTAAAATGATTCAATATTATTATTTGACGTGGCTGAAGTCGGCCACGTCAGACTTTGTATGTGGCCGAGTTCCCACAATCGGGAACTCATGGCCTTCCAAAGGAGTTGAATTTCATCTAATGCTTGAAGGTTTAAAGATGGAAAAAAATTATAGAATTTTTGTTTTGTACATTCTCAACTAGATTTTTGAATATAATATAAAATTAATTCCTTAGTTAGTGAAAGTCAAGTTTTTTTCTTTAAAAGTTTCAAAGTTGGAACTTCACCTTTTGAATTGAACTTCAAACGTATTTCAAGCTCCTTTTTATATTCGACAAGCATTCGAGATCCAACCTAGTCCATTTGGCATTTGAAGGAATTGAATTTCGCAGGCCATATCAATGGAAGGCTATGTTGAGAAGATTTTGAGTTCCCAAAGTATTCCTAAGGTAGAGGCACGGTACTAGTACTTGATCATTTAAGCGATTTTGCATCAGATACTAAGTATTATGAGGTGGTGGAAATTTTTCCCATGTAAAACATATGGGGATTGCAAATTTTTCATATATTTGTTCCCAAATTGAAATTATTGTGAATTTTGAGAGCCCAAAAGTACTCATGACCCATAGCCAATGTTTAGAGTCTTCCAATTTCAATCATTCAAGAACTACTTTCCTACTCACTACTTTCTACTTTCTTGCTCTTTACTTGAGGACATGTCTCATGACCTTATTAGTTCCAACCTTGAAAAGGCCAAAAAAACACATTCAAAGCTTTGGTTGGAAATCTATTCCAACCTTGATTGGAAATAAGGTAAACCTGCCTATGACAAGCAGAATGAGTGTTTTGCTCTGTTGTAATTGGCAAAAAAATTCAGATTTTTTTCCATACAAAGACAATTGTGAGAAATGAAGAGAGCAATTGAATTTTTTTTTTGACAAAGTATGAATTTTTCATGAATTTTTGTAGTGTGGTGTTTAGTTGGCCCCAAAGAGTTTGTAGACTATCCCAAAATTAGCAAAAAGTGTATGCATGATGGTCATCCTACCACCAAAAGTAACCACAATGTTTCCTAAAATGGCTACAACATTTCCTAACATGGCCACAATGTGAAGGAGTAAAAAATCACTTGCTTTGATGAATTTACACTTAAAAAGTAGAACTTCCTACTGTAGTCATCAATAACTCCATCACCATCCTCCAAGGCATTGATTTTGGTCACTAATGAATCTAATGAAGTTATAATTTCATTTATTAGTAAAAAGTTGTCATGGATTGATATTAAATTGTAATGGGTGGTTTTTTAGGTGTCTACGTTAGGCGGATTGTCTGTCATGGGCTGGTTTACCTTAGTGCATCCTATAGGTTGGGTATCGGGTGTGGTTGACAAATGATGCTTCTAAGGTAGTCTGCTCTTAAAGCAACCATTTAAGCCTATGTAACTCATCATTGGCTATAATAGATATTTCAAGCAACCTGTCACCCTTTCCTAAATAGGGATCGCATTTAGAACATGGTTGCTGGGACTAACATGCAAAATTTGTTGGCGGTGGCTGGACTTTCCAATAGGGGTAGTCACACCTTTTTCACTTGGCATTTGGAGAATGGAAACATGGCAGCTTGGAGTTGGCTTCATGTTCATAGAATATACTTAGTTGGATATATCTTCTGCATTCCTAGTCTTCACCTCCAGAGGTGAAGATTGGGAGTGCGGAAGATATATCCAACTAAAAATATTTCTTTGTGCTCTATATTTTTACCTTTAATTATTGCTTTACCTTTGTTGTTGTCGATTTCCCTCCAGCTTTACGTCTAATCGTAGGTTTAGGTAAGTTGCTTCTCCACTTTTTTCATTCTCCACTCTCAACACATCTTTTAGGGGTGTCACACCTTCTTCAATCACCACGGCTTCCCATTGGCTCCTCCAAACCCTCACCAACTTCTCATTCTCCAATCTCAAAGTGCAAAGTGAAGAAGGTGTGACTACCACGAAGTCCGGTGACACGACAGCGACGCGACGAGGAACCCTGCGACGACGTGGCGTCGCCGTGGGCCAGTATCCCTGCCGCACGGCTCCGACGAAGAAGCGGTCATGCAGCCTCCCGAGGAGAAAATCAATGAGCTCCCTTCGTGCTTTCTCGCTTTTCCCGAATGACTTGTTGTCTTCGCTCTGCAGCGCACAATCTTCGTTGCAATGTGCGCCAGAGCTCACTGACTTCACTTAGCGCAGCCTTCACGGTCGCTTCTCTAGAAGTTTGCATTCAGGAGGAGACTGGGGGAACTTACCTGATTTTGGTATACGTGGAATTGGTCGAGTGATGGCTGCAATGGCAATGGCCATGGCGGCGACCTCCACGCGAGTGATGGCCTCGCAGCAGTTCGCTTTGAACCCCAGGGCGCACCAAGGCGCGGACCGGACGAGCAGTGTGTCGGCTAATTGCAGGAGTCGGACGCGACCTGGGGTGGTGGCTGTGAAGCCAATGCTCTGGGAAGCTGCGCCGCGAGACTTTGGACGGCGGAGCTCTGTTCTCGTCGCTGCCGTAGGAGGCGAGATTGAGTATGTGTTTCGGTCTTATCTCTTGGGGCACGCATTGTGTGATTTTTGCATTTGTGGTTTAGTTTTCGGTAGAGATTAGG
This sequence comes from Rhytidiadelphus loreus, assembly GCA_947034895.1. Taxonomy (NCBI): domain Eukaryota; kingdom Viridiplantae; phylum Streptophyta; class Bryopsida; order Hypnales; family Hylocomiaceae; genus Rhytidiadelphus; species Rhytidiadelphus loreus. The sequence continues at coordinate 35,359,948 of OX344761.1, forward strand.
GGTGGAACCTAGCCTCTGCTCCCTTTCTTCCTGCATTGACGGTCTGCGAACGAATTCACTTCACCGTCTATTCAATTTCTGTTAAACGCACTAAATGTTTTCTATCTCAATTTTGACTAGAGAAGATTTTTCTTTACTTCTTTTTATTGAGGACTAGGAAGAGAAGGAAGTTTATTTTGGGTTGAAATTTTAATTTTGATCGGTAAATGTGATATAAAACTATAAGTGTGTCTCGCAATAATTGAAAGGAAGGGTTTTAGCTTTGAACTTGGTATTTAGGGCTTTGAGTCCATCTATGTGCCGCTGGCGTATCAGTGACATGGAAACCATACGCTTTGAGATGTGCTCGATTGTGTTAAAATGCCTCGTGTGGTGAAAGAAGATGAGTTGCAGTGCTTGTCCTATTGATTGGTCTCACGAAATTGTACGTTTCTCCAGAGGTGAGGAGGGAGAGAAAATTGGAGGTGAGGAGCCCGATATCGCAGGTATTTTGAATTCGGCTGACGGTGAAGAAGAGGTTGCGGTTCTTTTGGAGCCCCCGGCAGGCTCCATTGACGAAGGCTACGTGGAAGCTCTCAATGATGGTACCTTGGATGCGGCAGGGTCCGAGGAACAGTATGAAACTGGTGAGGATGTGGAAGATCTGAAGCAGCAGCTCATTGATACTCTTTATGGTACGCAGAGGGGTTTACGAGCCAGCAGTGACTCCCGTGCTGAGATTGTTGAGCTCATCTCGCAACTGGAAGCGAAGAATCCTACCCCTGCTCCTAACGAAGCCCTAAATCTCTTGGATGGAAAGTGGATTTTGGCGTACGTCGTCTTCCCTATACCAAAAGAGATGGCGTACATGAAGCATACTTTAGTTTTAGAATTGTGAAAGTTTTTGGAATATACATGTTTGCAAGAAGATTTCAAAATGTGGCGTCAATTTAATCTGGTGTCATTGCAACTCATGCTTTCTCTGCTGGTGTGACAGGTATACCTCGTACTCTGAGCTTTATCCATTGTTGGCTGCGGGAAATTTGCCATTGGTGACGGTTGGTGAGATTTCACAGATCATAAATACCCGGGCACTCACTGTGGAAAACAATGTGTCGTTCGAAGGACCTTTGAGTTCAACATCTTTCAGCGCCTCTGCTTCCTTTGAAATTCGTAGTCCAAAGCGGGTTCAGGTATTACATACGTTTTTTTTCTAATTGCATGTAATGCAGATATTTAGTTTTCACCAAGCTTAACGTTGCCATTTTCTGATTGAGACAAAGATAGGTTTTTCTGTGGTTTAGGGTTTCCTCAGGAATAGCTGGAAGTGAAGCTTTACCATTTTGGAACTACCTCTTAACGAACAGATTGGTAGTACCTCTGTTTTTTCTCTAATTTTCTACTTGCCTGAGATTACGAAGGTAGATATACCGTAAATGGAGTCTCGAATGTATCGAGACTGTACATTCTAAGATTAAAATGTATCTCTACGATATGTGTGCTATGGCTTTCTAGAAGATAATCAACACGTCCTGTAGAGGTACGTTCTTGCCCTAGAATTTACCTTGGGGGCACATTTTGGCCTACTTGGGTACACTGTCCGATTAAAGTGCTGCTACCTTAGCAGAATTAGGAAACATTTGGTTTCGTGAAAAATTAGTGTCAAGTAGTTATGCGTATACATTGGTAGTTAATTGGTTTGATTTGAGTGTTTGCAGGTGAAATTTGAGGAGGGAGTCATTGGGGCTCCGAAGCTGACGGAGTCCATTGGGGTTCCTGCAAGCGTGGATGTATTTGGGAAGAATATCGACTTGACGCCCGCTCGGGGATTGTTGCAACCTCTCCAAGAGGTTGCAACAGCAGTAGCTAGAACTCTCTCTGGCCAACCGCCGTTGAAGTTCCCAATCCAAACAGACCGGGCGCAGTCCTGGTTGTTGACCACCTTTCTTGATGAAGACATTCGGATTTCACGCGGGGATGGTGGCAGCCTGTTCGTCCTACTTAGAGAAGGGAGTCCATTACTCTATTGAGCAGCGCATTGCAATTGCTAGTAGGTTTGGTGGCAGTAACTGCTCGTCTTCTACAAGGTGGAAACGAATGAGCACTCGTTCTCACTAATTCTTTCTGTGGATGGAGCAACGTATTGGTGCACTTGATACAGACACGCTTCATCCGTGTATATTCGTGGCGAATGTCAATTGAGATTAGTTAGACTAGCATTGTAACGTGACATTTTGTGCAGATGTAATGTAATACCTTCTCTTTGGGGTTTGGCCCATTAGAGGGAGGTAATTGTTGTGAAGCTCATTTATTGTTTTCACAATTCCTTTTTTTTATCTGCTCATGAATGTGCTCCTCTTTTCATCTGGGTGATATTCCTGAACTGTAACAAGCAGAATTATCCGAAGCGAGAGTCAGAGCTCTACGACCAAGTTGAATTCTTCGGCCCCTTACCTTTCTGATGTGAATCTGGATTCTTATAGCCTGCACGTTCTGCAGGACTTCTTAAATCAAAGGTATTTGAAAGGTAACCTGTCTTCCGCCCCTGAATCGTGAGTCATGCTCTGAAAAGGCAAGGAAGACCGGATTTCAAAAATTGATTTGGTTTGCTAGTTCGTGTGCTGGTGTTGCATGGAGTCGCGAAGTGGCTATGCAGTACCAAACTCACCTACAGGCCCTTGTTTTGGTGCTAAAGTGCAGTTTGGTCTCCTTACCTTATTTTTAGATGAGACTTAGAATGAGACAATGTCCTTGATTTCTAGTTGCCATCCCCTACTATTCTGGACCCTTTTCAAATACCTCTATTGCGAGTTAGAAATTGTTGGGCCACAAATATACCATGGTTTGCAAAATCTTCAAATTTTAAAGTTTTTTTCCATATAATGTGTTGTCTACGATTGATCACAGTTTAGATACCTGAGCATTAAATGCTTGTGTATGCAAATTGACAAGTGACTTGACTTGATTATTGTATAATTACCTTCTGATTGGAGTGGATATTTTATGAAAGTATTTACACATGTCAATGTATTTGTGTGCACTAATGTTACGCTAGCCGTCATCTCTCACTATTTCTTAAAGGAATGTTCTCTCCTGAGAAAGAAATGTAATAGAAGAATGTAAGGTAATATGCTCTAAAAGTAACCATTTAAAGACTGGTCCATCTTTTTCATAGGTTTTCATGAAAAAAAATATTTTTAGATCATTTTTCAAGAAAGAAAAATAGATGTGGAACCTAACACAAGTGGTTTTGCATTTTTTCAAGTATTTTTGAATTACTTACAATTTTTCAAGGATTTGGAGCATAGGCACCTATTTGTGACCATAGGTCTCCCCAAATCCATTCACTTGCAACTTGTAAAGAGATGTGAGGAAATCAAAAACAATGATTGGCTCTTGCAATAGAAAAACAATTTTTCCTCAATTCATTCAATTGCTAAAGTGATTCGTCTAAGGATTACCTCATCTCCATTCTCTAGCTAAAAATAGAAGCAATTTGAAGAGGGGCACTTTTAGAGCATACTACCTTATACTTGTGTGGGCAATTTCGTCAAAATGGCGGTATTCCATGTGCTATTTTCAGCCCGCCTGGTCTAAACTATGAAAGTGATATCTAGGACAGGTATAGATTTGAGAAATCTTTGAATTGTATAGATTTTTAAAAATTAGGTCAAATACACATTTCAAAATGCACGATCTGAATTACGAAAGTGACATCTATGATAGATATAGATTCCATAAATCTAGTTATGTTATAGATTTCAGACATCTATGATAGTTGTACATTTCAGACCACCTAGTTTGAACCATAAAACTGCCAAAATAGCGGAATGGCGCCATTTTAACGAAATTGCCTGTTTGTATAGATGCTACAAGGCAAGTGCGACAAGTACAGGGGATAGAAGTTAGTCATCAAATTGTCATGCGTGTACTTGATAATTGATTGTATTTTGGGCGACAGTTAGAGTTGGCTTACCTTCGCAAAAGAAGGTGAAAAAGCCACATCTTCTTTTAGAATGTGGAAGTATACTAACCCTACAGTTTTTTACAGTGATTGTACATGATGGAAGTTTAGTCATCTTCTCAACTAATTTAGTTCAAATGGATTAACTTGGTGTTGGACATGAGACATATCGAAGCTCTCAACGCAAACTATCAACCGAACAATAAAACACGGTGGTGATGGAGAAATTATAATTTGCATAATTATGTGTGCATTCATGGGCCTGATTTGATATGTAAGGTAGAACAGTGCATCCATCAATATTGTAAGCTTGACATCTGAGAAGAAAATGTCCAATTGATAATCTCGAAGTTCAACTTAAACCCTTCTCGTGTCTTATTTCAACATGGCAATGTTCCCACACATACTGTAGGTACAACGAAGATGCTTCTCTATACTCTATGTTGATGTCTCTAAAGTACCATTACCTTCAAACCAATGTTTGTCCAATTTCAGTTCAGCACGGTGAGCATGACAGACCAGGAGTTCCATCGAATTTTGGGGACATGCCCCTATATGAGGATATTGCCTTCTTCTTGCTTCGAAGGTATGCGAATGTTTATTCTGACAAGGCAGGGTGGTTCATTGCAGCTAACTACGTTATGCTGAGGAAATTGGTGCACTTGAAGTGGACCTGTAACTAAGAGTGTTGCAACTGTACGATGATCTTCCAGAAAATAAATGAGGGAATTCGTGTCATAACATCAAACCATTTGCTGACTTGGCATGAAAAACTTCATAAATGCTGGCTTTACCGTTGCAGTTATTGATTCATCCTCAACAGCTTGTCATGGTGGCGGCTGTATCAACTATTCCTAGCTATTCCAGTGCTTGCATCCACTCATCCATTTGGTTTCTCAGAATTGTTTTTCTGGCTTCTTTTTCTGTTTTCGCTAGAAATCGACACGAAGCTCGAGCAAATTGTGACATTTCAATACCAGTCTGCAGGCAACTACGACGCTTGCTGCACGTTTCAAGTGCCGCCATGCCAAATGCAAGGCAGGACTACTCCTACGTAGATGACTGGAAGAGATTGTGGGAGCCTGATGTGGAGGCCATCGTCTACAATGGAAGCACCTGCGACCCAACAAGAGTGGATCCGAAAGTGCTTGATTGGATCAAGGAGTATTGTCTCGACAAGCCCCATTTCGTCAAAGTGATCAACAGGAATGCTGCACATGGCCAACCTGGGCTTCTTGCAAGATCATCGCCCTGCATAGTAAGCACCACATGATGTTCATGCACTCTTCAGTGAGCTTTGAAAGCAACATTGGAAATCCAAGGATTGTGTAGGTTCATATATAAGTTTGTCGGCTTCACGATATTTAACAGCTACAGAACCAGGGATTTATGGTTTGAAAATGAACAAAATCTCAACTAATCATATTGAGAAAAATACGAGAAAAATATAATCCTGATGAGGTCTAATTTTTTATCACTGGAGTCAATGAAGAACATTGCATGTGCTGATAAAAAAAACACGTAAAAATGGTCAAAAGAAAGATTCGCATGACCTACTGAGAACCTGCTTAAGAGAACGTAAGTCCAAATTTGGGTCCTTTGGAGGTTCAAGCAACTCGTCAAATTTTAGACTAATGGTCAAAGTTTCAAGAGTATTTGAAACTCCTCTCAAACTGAGGTTTCTTTCGTGGATTGCGTAGGCTGTACCTACTCCGTTTGTTCAAGAACACTTCCGCGATCTCGACAGAGTAATCACTCTAGAAAATGGAGAAGGCAGAAAGTGGAAGGTGTCATTTGCTTCTGCAGCGAGGCATCCCTTGTGGCTCCAAGGATGGAAACGATTTGCCAGAGACAACGATCTTAAGCCTGGTGATGTTGTGGTCTTCGAGCTTACGGAGAATTCGCACTTCCGTTTCACGATCTTCGACGAGGATGGAAACATCAGCACTTCCACACACCACGATGCAGATGTCAAAAGAGAACTCAGCTACTCTCCTCGAAGCCAGCAACAGCCGTCCGCCAACGAACCAGACGAGAATCCCAGGACTAACAAGCGTGTTATATCAAGCGACAGTGACACAGAAGCGGAAGAAGAAGCCGAAAAAGAGGCTGACCCTTCCTTGTCTGATCATCATGGTCAACTGGTATACTCAAAACTCAGTCTTTAAATTCTTACCACCTGGGGTCCAAAATTTTCCACTATGACATAGTTTGAACGTCTGACAAGTGTGCAATGATAGAGTGGCAAGTGTGCACGATGTTCTAGAATGTTATTGTAGAGAAATTAATCCTTAATTAAGAGGTTTGAGTGTATCACAGCAGGCGATGACGGACCAAGCTCCTGCAACTCCCTGTAAGAGAAGGAGGCTTCAGAAATTGGCGGACATCGGGAAGATTCAGACTATCAATGCAGACACCCAGATGGAAGAGGGGGTGAATTTACCTCCAGCAAATCTGAATATTCCGAACACGCAGAGTGAGTGCGGAGGAAGTGGGGTCGACAGTGGCCAAAGTCGGCAAGGTACAAAGTCTCCCTTCGACCCCCTTAACCCTCTTGCTGTGACCATTTTGTCCAAAAGGAGGACGGTGACGTCGGTGGAAAGACAGCGTGCTAGGGTATTGGCAGACGCGTATGCCCAGACCGTCGCGAAGACCCCCAATTTCCTGGTGGAGATGACAGATGACCAAGTGTACGGGGTCTTTCACTTGGTAAGCCACCCTTGACATCAAATTTAAACTGGCATTACCTAGTGAATGATGCTTCCGAAGTGCAATGAAGTAATTTTTATTCTTTATCGTGCTGTAGCTGTACTCTTTTGGGTGGAGCATCAATTTTAAGGTATCTAGAGGCTACCATTTGCATCATTAAAAGCATTTTAACATGCATACAACGTCAACTTCGTTAAATTGGCGATAAATTAACTTCCACAAGCAAAAAATTGTGACACATATCTTCACAAACCTCTAATTTCAGGCCACAAACTAGAGCAGTTGTAGATTTTGGTTTCAGGCCGCACAGCCAAATAATGGAATATCGCCAATGTAACGAAATTGACGTATTCCATAGAAGTGTGAGTTTTAACGAAATTGATGTTATATATAGGAGTGTGAGTTTTGAGATATCAATAGAGAGCTGTGGAGAGATCTTTGGATAGAAGAGGCAAGTCTGATGAGATCTAATTTTTATCTTTTGTGTATGAATTTCTTATGCAGTTATGAGGGTGAGATTTTATTGACCTCTAATAGTGAAAGTAGACGACCTCATTCTCAGAGACATCATAAGATCAGTGGTGCCAAGTCTTGTCTCTACCAATAGCGAACGCATCCAACGAAGTATTTTATTTAGATGAGTTATTGTTGGTAACAAGGGTCAGGTCCCGCTAACGGTTTTCATATCCTCTATCGTAGAAAATCATACAAGCTCGATACTTGTTTCTTTCCTTCTTCATAGTGGAATGACTCAGCTCTGGTTGCAGATAGTACCGGAAAGATTTGTGGCGGACGCAGGCTTGCCAACCTCATCTACTCGAGTGACTCTTGTTGATTGTACAGGAAAGACATGGGAAGTACACGGTCGGGAAAATGTGAAATTCCAAGTTCAATTCTACCGTAAGTCTTGGGCCTTGTTTGCACTCGAGCATCTCCTTGAGGAAGGTGACGTCTGCGTGTTTGAGCTCACTTGCAAAAAAGCTCGCACCATTCTCGTTCGCATCTTCCGAGTGGTTCCCATTCCAATGGTTGGCAGAAGCTTAGTTCATGACCACTATGAGCTTCGAATGAAGGGTCCTGAAGTCATGACCAGATGACTTCAATTTCAAACTCTGCAACTTGGGGTTCAGGGAACGTGTATAGTGATACTGTAGCATGTCGTCGTTTTCTTTGGGAATTGCTTACTATGAGACACATGGGGTGAGGGCAATTGAATCACCACTGCCACTAATACCTTCTGAGAACTTATACATTGATAATTGCTCGGTGTAGAAAGCTGCTCACTGATCATTCCACCAAGCTATGACACTGGCACTGGCAAAATCATGTTTGTAAATTTTCATGAGTGCTACATACTGAAAGCGTTTTGGAGTTCTTTTGGTAATGAGTTTAGAGCTTAACTTCATATTAGGAACATAATGCTAAAATCTAATCGTGTAACAGACTCCAGTTAGGCCACATTGGAAGAAGGAAAGACAACCGTGTATTTCATCTTGCTTTCAATTACATAATTTACTCTCGTCCTCCTCAAGCTAATGCCCTTTCTTGTCTATGTATCTTCCCTAATAACTATTCCCCTTGGCAGTTAGGTTTCTTTTGGTGGTACGTACTGTGCTTCCTCCTTTTTCTTATACCTATATTAAATATATCCTAGTTGGCATGTGGTTAGTCCAACTAGGATTCTATATATTAGTACAAGCATTTATATTATTGGACAAGACATATCTATTCAAATTTTCTAATTTGGGGACACCAAAAAGTCTAGCATGAAATTTGGATTTTTCATCAATTAAGCTAGTGATTGAGCTTGGGGGTTATAGATATATGAATTTTGGTTTTCTCATCAATTGAAGCTAGATGATTGAACTTGGGGGTTATAGATATTAGAGTTTTGTCATTTGGGGGTTATATAGCATTATTAACACATGAAATAGGGTGTGTTTGATGAACAATGTAAATGATACATATAGCTTGTTGGTCTCTATGTCCTTAAGAACTTTAGGATGAGAGGATAATTCAAACTTCAAAAAATGTGAAGAGTTGTTATTGAGCACATCTTTAAAAATAATTCAATGATGACTTCAAAGAAAGGTTTCAAACTATGATAGTCATTTTGAAAAGTCATATATTGAGTTGGAAAATTAGTCTTTGAGGTGAAATATATTTGGACCCCTTGAATAATAGAATATTTATAGCAAATAATAGAATATTTATAGCAAAGACTTTGTAAATCAACCCCATATAAATTTGAGAATACTATTATGAGAATCTATAAACATTTGGATGAATGAAGTCTTCAAGATTTTGTATCTTTAGTGTGATCTGCTATAACTTTTGAAGCATAAAATTGATGAATTTGGATTTTTTATTTATTGGAGATGGATTGTTTTATTGCAAATTATCCCTTATAAAACAATCCATCTCTAATAAATAAATCAAAAAAGTCAATTTTCTAATTTGTCACACTTTTGAATTTAGTGGATTTGGGAGTATCCCAAATTAATGATCTAGAGCTAAAATTTTTGTAGTCTATTTCCAAAGTAGGCATGCCATATTCTACATGAGGGGCATCTAAGAATATATTATTTTATGGCCTCCATATTTGTGCAAATAGAGTTTCCTAGCACACATACTTCTAAACATTGAAGATGGTTTCAAGCTTATTCTTTTTGTAAAATCTTATCACGATCAAGTCTTCACGAAATAATTAATGGTCAATTTTAGTTTTTTAATATTTTAGTATTTTTTAATAATTTAATAATTTAACATCAAAGTCTCTGTTTTCTTCAAAAAAATTGTCACTCTATTTTGTGAGAAACTTTTTACCTACATGTTTTTTAGGTCTCAAATTTTGGTAATATACTATTTTGAGTGTTACACTAATTACCCATATTTTATTTTATTTTTAAATATTTTATTCCAAAAGGTCATAGTAGAGTGAATACTAGCCCACTAAATGGTATAAAATCAACCAAACATTCTTGCAATCTCCCCAAAGTAAAATGATAGGTCTTTAGGAGATCAAAGTGACTATCTCTTGAAAAGATGCAAATGCCCTTGCCAAACAACCCCACCCCCTGTCCTGAAAATCCCTAGTAGTCCAATGTGGGAAGAAATAAACGAAAGTACCCCCATGCTATCCATTTGCCAAAAATCCTACACCATTGATTTACAAAAATCAATGGTCGTTGCTATAGGATACAGATATGAATTCAAAAGACATATATGGGTACATAATACCAATACCAATATATAATATAGATATGGGTACGACAATATGTCCCATATCAATTGCATCTCAAGTTGCAATTTGAAATTACAAATAGGGTTGGTTGGTTAATTGATTTGGTTTTGGTTTAGGTTTTAGGTTTGGGTTTGGAATTTTAAAATAAATATGTCCTATCATTAGATGCCACATGTACAACAAGTACCTATAAGTGACAATTCCATTGATTAATTCAAGTAGGGCTTCTAGAACCTTTGAGTCACTATGCGTTCAAAAGAGTATACAGTGTAATAAGTTCTATATACATTTAATACTACAAGGAAGTAAAGGAATGTCTTAGGTACCTAGCTTAATAATGTTATAAAATTTATGTCAATCTTCCAAATTAGAAGTATAAATTTTGATTGATTGCAAGTCAAGAGGTTTTTTCTTGTGGCAATATATTTGTGGTTGTTTAGGCTTACTAGTGATTACAAGAAAGACTAGTACTATTTTCTATCACAATTGGAGTTTTCATCGGCTATAACTTTTGAAAAATGAAGCTGACATACTTGAAATTTTTACTAAAGATGGCTAACTTAGAAGTCATGAGATTCCTTATTTTTCAAAAAAATTAAAAAAACATTCTATAGTTAAAATTCAATTTAGCTAATTTGTCACACTTTGCATTTTAGAGGGTTTTAGTACTATAGAGTATCCAAAAAATATAATGTACACCTGAAATTTTTGTGGGCTATTCCTACATTAGATAGGCCTACCAACCCTTCTTTTACTTTTTGAGAAAGTACCAAGATGGTAATCACTAGAAATTTGGTGGAGCATTGAATTTCTACAATCATCCATCTTTTGGATCAAAAACACTTTTTAGTCATATTCATGCATTTCTTCATCCAAATTTGACAATTTCATCTAAATTTTTGATAGATTATTTTATAGGGCCAAAAAAAAGGTTGGTACCCACTAAAGGAAATTTTTAAAAACACTATTTTTTGTCCTCCACATGTGTGCAAATAGGGATCCATTCACAAGAGGAAAACTTCATTTCAATTAACACAAGCCAACTAATATTTTCAGCTAGCTTTCAAAAAATATTTGTTGGCTTGTATTGGCTGAAATGAAGTTTTCTTCTAGTTGTTGCATGCAACATTCCTAATATTCAAGATGGTTTTGACTTTTATTTTTTGGTGAATAAAAGTCAAAACCATCTTGTCCATTCCTAACATTCATGATGGTTTCAAATTCTAGTTTTGGATAAAATGTTTCTAATTATTATTAATTTATACCTAATTGTATCTATTTTTTGTGACAAATTGTCTTTTTTTTCAAATAATACTTTTTCAGTACTTACAAGTAGTCAAAAGTACTATTAGCCGTCAAATCGGCTAAAATTGTTTTGTTTCATAATTCTATAGTACTCATAGTACTGAGCATAGAAAATTGCAGTTTGGGCAAAATAATACTAATTGTTAAGTCTTTCCTACAACCACCCTTACATATATTCATGTTAGACATTATCTTTTGCACTAGCCTTTCTACAATTTCTCATCTCTACAATTTCTCATCTCTTTTTGCAATTGAGCATCACCTTTTGTTGTGACATTGAGCTTTCAAATTTGGAAGTCACAAGTTTAAATAGTGTCCCATTCCTTGTAGCCTTGCCAACTAAGCAAATCTAAATTAAGTGAGGTAAAGATTGTAAATAAATCAATAAAAATTTATTAACCCTATATCTAAAGTTTATATACAAGACCAACCAAAATTAAGCAACAAAACCAACATGAAGATTGTTGGTCTATTAGGCTCAAACAACTATGGATATATCATAGAGTGGTTTGATTTTTTGGAGGGGATGATATATTTGGTGAGATGTTATTTATTTTTAATGGACAAAATCGCCAAAATCATCCAAAAAAATCAAAGTAAGACAACACCATCAAGTTTAGGTGAATCTACATAGACTATTTGGATGAATATATATTGATTCTACTATATGAATATGTCGTGTTACCTCCATAATCTACATATTTGTAAAAGAAAATAGTTTATCATTCATGAAATTATTCAAATGTAAGTTAAAGGTGTTTTTGTCGCACTCATTTGGAAACTAAAATTGTCAATCTTGTAGTTAATTTCCCTCATACCAATATATCACTTCACCATATGCAATCAAATATCAATCTCCTACTCTCTTTTTAATTTCATCTTGAGTTTGAAAACCTATAAAAACTAATTTCGCTTACTTCACAATCTTCTTAGGTAAAGATAATAGTCTATCCCTTTTTTGACTCTTAGAAACAATCAACCCAATAGAATAATATTATTTTCCAACCCATGTTGAAGTCAAGATCGATGGGGTTTATTTGAACAATGTATTGCACTTTTGCTATTCTAGTTGGAATCCTTGTAATGTTTACTTTGGGTTTATGGGATAATACTGATTTTTTTAAGAAAACTTGTTATTCTATAGATAATATTGCCATTCTAGAATGAATATATTTCTATTATTAGATTATTGTAAATGATTTTTAATGAATAAATGTCATTTCATGCACAATATATATATATTCCATCCATATTTGTAGATGAAATGTTTCATCACTCCTGCAAGGATCGCAAGAGGATCCTATTTAAAAAATTTATGAGGAAAAAACCCACTGGTCATGATCGCAAATTATTCTACCTAGAAAAAATGAAATGAAATCTCTGACTGGCGATTCATAGTCCCCCAGCACACACACAATGTATGATTCAATCCATTCATCATTTTCTTTACCGAACTGCGGTGCACCCCGCGAGCCTCATCACCATGAAATCTTCAAATCGTGGTCATCAATCAGTTTCTCGCACCATAATGAGATACTCGAGCGGTCTTCTCTCTCCTTCGAGAGCTTTTCAATGAAGCTGACTGTTTTCATACAAAATAGCAAATTCTAGAACCAAAAATTGTACTAAACTTACTTATTAAATCTCTCCCTCTCTCCATCATCAAAGAAAAGACCACTTGTGCATCTCATTATTAATTGGCAATCTTACCAACTCAATCGAAACTGCCTTCTTCAATCACAATGATCTTAGGATTGATCTCCACGTACTAGACAATCTCTTCACCGGGAATTGCACACTGTCACACCACCTCCAGTCCTCTATGTTATGGCAGTGGGGCCCTAAACAAACAGAACACCACATCTCATTAACCTCACTCGATCTCTCACAAGTCTGCGACACAAACCATCGAGAATTCTCAGGAGAATTTACTTCTCACTACGTACAAGACCATTAATCATATCAGCACAGCACTAACTCGTCATTTCATCAACCAGATAGATATACTCAAGCATGTTGCAGTTACTGCGGGAACAAGTTTAACCGAATGCTAGCAAGCAATGTAAAGACATCGATCTTCAACAGGATACATTGATGGAGGGGTGTCTGTAGTACTACGTGTATATTGCCAGGGGGGGGGGGGGGGGGGGTCCCGATTCTAAAAGATAGCTGCAATCCGTTCTGAGTATTAAGTTGCTGCTACGTGAACTAACTCGGGCGTGTCTGATTATATATATTTTCGCTAGAGAAGACGAGCTAGCGAGCTGGGATCGATCGATCACAAGGATGCCGAGGGAAAGGAAGAGCTACTCGTACCTTGAGGAGTGGAGACGCCGCTGGGAGCCGGAGCTGGAAGCCATCGCCTACAACGGCGCCACCTGCGACCCGACGCGCGTGGACCCAAAAGTGCTGCACTGGGTGAAGCAGCAGAGCCTCGACAAGAAGCCGCACTTCGTGAAGATCATCAATCCCAACGCGGCGAAAGGAAGGCCTGGTCTTCTGCTCAAAAATGCCTGCAGCCTGACGGTGCCGTCACCGTTCGTGCGCCAGCATTACAGGCAGCTGGAGCGCGTGATCACGCTGGAGACGACAACTGCTGCGAACCCGACTTCGAACGAGGGCGGCGGTGGGGTGCGCAAGTGGCGCGTCTCCTTTGGTGCGCCCAAGCGGGAGTCCCAGTGGCTGCAAGGGTGGGGACGGGTGGCCGCGGACAACAACTTCCAGGTGGGAGATGTCGTCGTCTTCGTGCTGGTGGAGCCTTCGCGCTTCCGGTTCACGCATTTCGACGCGGACGGGAATTTGAGTAAATTGAGTGCCCCCCGGGGGAAGTCCAAATTGGAAGCGGTTCGATGCTCCTCGCAAGAGAGTCACGATAATGAGGCGCAATTGAGAGATGACGACGCGACGAAGAAGATGAAGAAGAATTCGAAGCGACCGCTGGTGGAGCTGGCCAACGGTCCAATGTCGACAACAGGTCAGTACGTTTAAAATTAAATTAATTTCTTGTTTCTTAATACTGAATTACAATGTCTTTCAGTACAATCCCTTTGCTAAAAACCATGAAAATATTGTAAATGATGTGCAACCAGTGAGCAATCTCTTAGACTCGACGAAGGAGAAGACGAAGAAGCGCGCGGTGATGGAGTTGGCAATGGGTCCAATCTCTACAGGTCAGATAGTACGTTTAGAATTGCACGAATTGCTTGTTTCTTTCTGACTGTGTCTTTCACTACAAATTATTATTTTACGAACGATGAAATTGTTGTAAGGTTTACCAATAGCATGAAGCATTGATGTCCAATCAGTGAGCAATGTCGAAGACGCGACGCAGGAGATGAAGAAGCGCGCGTTGGTGGAGCGGGCCAACGGTTCAATGTCGACATGTGAGTACGTTTAGAACTACACAAATATATTGCTAAGTTTTCTTAATGATTATGTCCGTTGACCACTGCATTTCTTTTGGGGGAACCATGAATGAAAATATTGTAAAGATCTACGATTTAGAATGAAGCAATGTTCGGCAATCAGTGAGCGATCTTGAAGACGCGACGAAGGAGACGAAGAAGAACCGTGCTTTGGTGGAGCTGGCCAATGGTCTAATGTCGACAGCAGGTAGTAAGTATGGAGATGAGTTTATTAAAACAACACTCCTAGTTCCGGTTGCGAACACTGAGATTTTGGTATGGTGCAGCTGCACAAATGTTTGCCAAAACCTCTCAAACCTGCCAGTTCAATGAATCAACTCTTAACTTTACAACCGCACGAATTGTTTCTTGGTGATTATGTCTTTCATTACAAATTCGTTTTCAGATATCGTGAAATCAATTCTTTTGGGGATTAGCGATAGAATGAAACAAAGATGTGCAGATGCAGACGATAGTATACCATAATGTCTCTCTATTACTGTTTCTATAACCAGAATTATAATGCAATTTGGGTAGAACGTTTCCGAACCACCCGAAATTCAGGTTTTATCTGGAATTCGTGAGCACCTAAAAATTGAATGAAGAAAGCATAATATGTACTTTACTGAATTCGCAAAATTAACGAAAACTACCATTCTCATGAATATCATGTTCCAACCTGCAGGCCATGAGCAGGTTGCACCTCCGGTTGCAGTTCCAGTAGCAGAGACTCCTAGTAAGGAACGAAGGAAGCAGGGAAAGCCGGATTCGGAGGAACCGAACCATGACGGTGACAATAATGTTGCTGTCCGCAACTTTGTGGATCCGTCGTTTAATCCGTTGGGGTTTGCGATCAAGTCCCAGCGGAGGATGACGACGGTGGTGGAGAAAGAGCGAGCCAAGCACACGGCTATGGCGCAGGCGCGAGCTCTCACTGATCCCCATTTCGTCACCGTCTTGTCCGACACTCACGTCTACCACGACTTCCACCTGGTCAGCTTCCTACACCCCTTCACCATTGCAAATGTATACTGTAATTCCCATCACCCTAATTTACTGGAACAGTGTAAGAAACACTACGTACAATAATCACTGAATGATGTCCTTGTCATATTCGCACAAGAAAGTAGTTCAAATTGCCAACTCTACAAGTCTCCCTGTGTTTTGGCCAGGGAACAGGGAACTTAATCATTCTTTTGTTACCACGTCTCTGAATCCTTGTTCAGAATGTGCATAACATTCTTGAATATGAGGGGTGGGGTGTCCGCCACTGTAGATGAAATAATTCCACCTATAATGCCTCGGGATTGATGCAGAAGCTTCAATTAAACTGCTTCAATGGTCTTCAATAGTAAAACGGGAGACCAAGGGACCCAGCTCCTAACATTAGGGAATGGCACATAACATAAAAGGCCAGGGAGAACTGACCCCCTCGCTCGGCCCTGCGGGCAAACCCTGGAATTATTTATTTTCTGCACATGAATTTTTTTGCAAATTTTGAATTCATTTCTGCGATCAGAGACCCCAAATTAGCTAGGTGAGGTCAAGATTATACCCTAGAATGGCCCAAAATAGGGGGTATTTTTTTTACTTACACCCCTGGTAAGGACGAGCGAGGGGGTCAATCCACCCTGATCACATAAAAGGGAATGGCGCATGGGACAGGTCCTTTTTCCCTGAGAAATATTTTCACCTACAGAATTGCAACAAATACCAAGGTAAAAAGGTGCAATTGTGCATATTATCCACATGAAATGCCAAGATGTTCTTTACGTGAACGAAGAATGTAACCCTTGAGCCTTAATTAGACTCTTCAATGAGAATTCTTTGCTCAACCAAAACGTACATATTTACGCAGTGAAAATTTAATGAAGCAACCTGACATTATGTCCAATAAACTTCTCGAGCCTACAGTTCTACAGGTTTATTAATCATCAATTTCGTCGAAATGGCTCGATTCTAGGCGCCAAAAACCGTGTCAAACATCTACAGGATGCCCCCAAAATTGGTCTCGATTTACATTTCAGGTAGCTCGCCCTGAGAAGTACCTAAGGCATGAAATTCCCGTTCATTATATTGACGTTAACAAAATTAACGAAATTAACAAAACTGATCACGTTCTTGGGACTTTCAAAAATAGTACTTCTCTTGGATTAAATACTTGGAAGTTTTTTGACTACGGATTTGATCAATTGGCATTGCAGTTTGAACTTAAAACACCAATTCCGTTACATTGTCCCAATTCGGAGCTCCAAAATCTTGACACTCCACTGGACAAAGTTCTAAAAACTTAGCCAGACATGTATTGCTAGATTTCAGTTTCCAGTGCCAATTGTCGTGATCGAATATCCGCCAATTGACATATACTCATGAACGAAATTATTCAGTGCCGGTAAAGTTTGAAATCATGAAATAAGGTAGAGACTCCATTAACCATACAGAACATTAGAGGCCGGATCCATTGATCATGCATACAGGTGAGCTTTAATTTGTGCAAATTATGGAAAAAATTCATCTATGACATTTCGTTTTTTGCAATTGATTTTCAGCTTAACTTAAAATAAATGTGCAATCTTCTTACATGCTGCAAGTTTCTAGATTGTTGTAGGTTCCAGGTTCCCTCTGTGGAACGTAACTCTCCCTCAATTCCTGTATGGTGAATGGAGACTTTACATTAGTTAAGTTGTTTCAGCTCGGGAATTGGATTAAGTTGTCGATGAGCTAGCATGAGTCGGCGTGTGCAGGTGGTACCCAAGAGCTTTGCGACAGAGGCGGGGTGGGACACTTCGACGGTCACGCGGGTGAAACTGGAGGACGCCCAGGGGGAGTGCTGGGACCTGCTGGTGAAGAAGAACAAGCACGACGAAGTGGCGTTTCATCGCAAGCTGTGGGCGCTATTTGCCCTGCACCACCTGCTGGAGGAGGGCGACGTCTGTGTGTTCCACCGCACACGGCCGAGCTCTCCTCGGGCTTACAAGTGCACGCAGAAGCAGATCGAGCACCTCAGGGTGCACCTAGTCCGCGTGGTGCCTCTTGCTGCACATCCGCTCCCTCTCCAGCACCACTTTGCTTTTGCAACGGCTCTGACACCTCAGCTAACTAACTAGCATCGCAAGTCTAATCGTAGGCAGCTCAATTTGAATCCTCGGTGTGGAAAATGAACATATATATATATATATATATCTCGATCTACCCTTGCGTGAACGTTTTAATTACACACTGGATGGGGATTTAATATGAGCTGCCTGTAAGTTAACGCTGAAGACACAACTGTGTAGATATAAAAGTCCGATGTAACCTAGTGTATATATATATATATATATATATGCATGTTGTGTACAGTGCTGGTACGCTAGCTAGCTAGAATCATGGTGTTGTCTCCTAGAGACTTATCACTGTTATCAGTCTTATTAGAAGCTAATCAGCTAGAGTCTTATCAGGAACGAGTCAGAGCCTGATCGATGCGAATTTGGTCGCAAGTGAATTTAACAAAACCTACTGCATGTAGGTGCCAGAACTTCAAAGACTGTTATTAGATCATGGGTCATTGCAAGAATCTCCAGTCCATTTTCTGTCAAATGGGGGAGCACTGGGAGTATTACAAGCTTTGGAAGGAGGTTTCTCTTACTGGACCTGGGTTGATTTTCTCCCCTAGGTTCCCGTTGTGGTGAGTAGTCTACGTGAGGGTCGAATCACGGTTGTCATACCGGAAGGACGTCCGGTTTGCCCGTCCGATAGAGGTCTCGCCAGTCCGATGTGGTCAACACTAAAGTTGACTTTTTTTAACCCTTAAAGGACCGTCACTATGTTTTCACCAAAAACTCTCTAAAACTGTCATTTCTAGTACAACTACCAAAATTTTGATTAAAAACTTTTTTTGACGTATCTAACCATAGGATGTTGTATTATATAGTATCAAAAACTTGTGGTAAAAATTTCAGACATTTCCACCGGGTGGATTGCAAAAAAATAGTAAGTAGGTAGTAGTAGAGAATGATTAAAAATACTAAATTATTTACAATTTAAATATGGAATTGAAAATTTACAATTCCAATGGTCGAAATGTTGTAATAATGTATGTACATCCTATAATTTTATTTTTGTCCAAAAATATTGAAAATTGGATAAGATAAAGGATGTCAAAGTTTATTTTAGAGCATGAAATCCAAAACTGCCCGCAAACAGAAAATCCTCATAATTTTGACTCATTGATCAAAACGGAATGATTCTAAGCTTTTTGTGTATATCAAACTCTAGAAAATCAATTCAAACATAATTAGTTGTTTGCTACTTTGTTTACTACACATTCATAAATTCACAGAAGTCATACAATATTACAATTGTCATGATGGAAGAAAGACCAAATTGCATATTACAAGATTTTCACCATATGTCCATATCTTTATGTATGAAATTTGTAGCAACCGTGAAATACACATGCTTGATGCTCTTCTAAGCAAAAATGTGTCATCATGTCATCATGTATCTAAGCAATAATGTATCATCATGTTTTGCATTTGAGAGTAGAAATGGGAGTTCATTATATATTTATATGCATATGAGGTGGTACTGTGGTAGGATCACTAGGATGTACAACAACACTCATGAGAATGATGAGGTATATAAATTAAAATTAGTACTCAAGAGTTCCATTCCCGAGGGGAACACTTACGATTTTTAGAAAACTACGTGAGTTAAAAGATAGGGTTCATTTAATTCAAAGGGGGCAAATTTTATATAATTTGTAGAGCTACTATAAGGTTCATGAAATGCTACACACTCTAATATATATAAATTAGGGTATGTAAAAACATCATATAATAGGAATTTTTATTAATAAGTTAGCCTTGACAAATAGAAGTCATGCAAATTTTTCATAATATGATGAGTATAGATGTAGACAAATAATTTCATATGGGTGATAAAATGGACATATTCAAGAAAATCTATGATGAAAGGCGGTCCATTAAAATTGTGCCATGGTACTTGTAGTGTTATATAAAAACAAACTAAATGTAAATGTAAGACATCAACTAAAAGTGGAAAAATTGTCACATTGTATGAATAGGAAGATTTACCTTTGTGGGTTCAACAAACTGAAAATTGTACAATATGAAGATAGAATTAATACACTAAAGATGATATTTAGTGTCTTGTACACTAAATACGAAGGCATACATTAAAAGCCAATTACCCTATGAAAGTAAGTAACATTAAATGTCAATTCAAACACTAAATGTGAACCAAAGTTGTCATATCAGACGGAATATCATTGTTCACCGACAGAATCGGACCGATTAGGGCTAGGCGGCTGCAAACTTCAGAGCCTTGTAACTTTTGCAAAAATTCTTCAAATAAGGAAAATGAGATGTTTTTCGGCATCTACAATTTTTTGTAGATGCCGAAAAACATCTCATTTTCCTTATTTGAAGAATTTTTGCAAAAGTTACAAGGCTCTGAAGTTTGCAGCCGGCACATTCAAGTCTAACACTAATTGTGGACAAGTTCAGATTTAGTGTTGTAGCTAGTAGGGGGGTAAAAACACTAAATGTCACTCAACACTAAATATCATCTTTAGTGTAGTTCATTTAACTCTAAGCTTTGAAGCCATAAGGTAGCAACGCCCATAACCATTAGTGTACCCATACTTCGATAGTAGAGTTCCCTTAAAGTGTCTCCAAATGTACTTTGAAACCGTGCCAATTCTTAATTGTGGTTGGTAGGCTCTAATTTTTTTAGATTTTGGAACTACAATCAAGGCAACTTTAGTAGAGTGTGGTTTAGGGTGCCTTAGTGAGTTCTACTTTGAAAATTCACAGAAATTAGATGCCTTATCCAAAAATTCTAATTCTTTTTTTGAAAATTCATGATTTTCAGTTGCTAATACTAAAAAAATATTTTTTCTAAAAAAAAGTGCCTCCAACTATGTTGAATTGCTTAATTTGACGGTTATGGGTGTTGCTACCTTATGTGTTAATCACACTCATATTGAATGAGATTTTCATGGAATAGTTTCATTAGGAATTCTAAAGTGTTCAATGTTATTAACCCCTAAAGACTAGAGGGTGTTTTGGAAGAGGAAGAATCCAAAATTGCTAATTTTGATGCATTGTCTAAAATAAAAAATTATTTGAAAAAAATCCAATTGTATAAAAGTGTATTATGTAGTTATAACAACGTGTAGAAACAATTTCAGCCCATTTGACCATGTGGAATTGTGGATTGAAAGATTATAATGTTTGAAGTGAGAAAAAAAATCTTTATTTTCATTCTTGCAAACTAGGATCAACAAACTTCAAGCCCTCTTAGAGTAAAATATTTGGTCTACACAAAAATGAGGATTTTGACTATTCATAAATATATGATGTTGGATTCACTCATAAAAAATCTGAATCAACTTGCAATGCAAAGAGGTTAAATGCATTGGCAATACACTAGTCTTTTTTTGATGATTTCTTGTGCAAAGAGATATTTTTTAATTTGGAATCCAAATGGTTAAAAATTAGAGACAAATATTTAGAATATTTGGGAAAAATTTCAAAAACTTTGACTTCACATATTGCAAGATAATAGGGCTTGAGGTTAGAAGAAAAGGTTATTTTTCTTGAAGCCACCCTAACATAGCTAATAAAGTTTGACTCCTTTGAGAATGTGATTTGAGAACTAAATTACTTTTGATAATTGTATGCCATATTTTATTAGTAACGTAAATGCCAAATTTCAATAGTTGATGAGATTTTTTGCAAAAGACGCCCCAAAGATGCTCAAATTGCAAGGGCTACCAAAAAAATTTAGAGCAGAAAGAAATTATATTTCCACTAAGAAGATACATGTTCACATCTTGTGTCTAAATTTTATGAACATTTGACCAAAATTGACTTCATAGGGACCTACCTAAAGTTTCAATTGTTCATTCAATGGACAATTGGCCTTTATGGGTTAAAAATTGCCACTTGAATTCAATTGATTATTGTTAATTTCACAATGTCTACCCCATACATAGTTGCAGTAGATGGAAGAGAAAATTTGTGAAGAAAGGTGGGGGTGGGAGAAAATTGGACATTTAAATTTTATATGTAAGATAGATCCATTTAAAAACTTGCATGAATGAATTTATAAAAACTATAAGGTATTGGAAATATGCACTTTTTAGCTTTTTATGTAAAAATATGGTCATCTTAAATGCAATAATTAAGGTAAATAGCCCCACATAAAATACCCTCTTAACTCATGTGTATACCTTAAATTACAAGGAGTGATCCCCCCAAATTTCAAAACTTTGTTTCCTTTCCAAATCCTTGTAGCCTCTATTTTCAAAAATAACCCTTAAATTACATTTGAATACATTGTAATACATTAATGATGTGAATTCAAAACCCTTGTAGATCCAATTATCAAAAATAATTGAGAAGTATTAGAACTCTACAAAATATAACTTGTGTTTCATTTTTTTAGGGAACTCCAAACCGTTTTAGTTTCTATTTGGAGAACTCTAAAATTCATCCTTTAAGTCTTCAACTTGAATTTTTTAAAATGTGTACCTTGTTTTCCGTTACGAATCCAAAAACTTCTAGCATCTAATTATATTTGTTTTCTTAAAAGTGTGCAAGTTAGTTTTAATTTTCTAGAAATCTCATTTTTTGGGTGTGGGGACTATTTCTCAAGTCCTTGGAGAAGCGAAGAAGAACAAGGGCGACACATGAAAGGAGACACATCCTTCCATGAATTGTCTTTCAACTCAAAAAGTGGTTGGACCTCTTAATACAACCATTGACTTCAAGATATTCCCCGGGCTCAAATTAATGGTTGACTACATTAATTGGTTTCCCACTTTCCCTCTCTCCATGGGAAGGAAGAATCCCATGCCAATTTCAAATCTGAAGGTCAATTTCACTCCCCCCCATCGTTGGTGGACGGAATTCTTGCATATTTTTTCCTCCAAGGGTCAGGGTGCGGACGTGTGGACAGGGGCGTGGACATCTGGACAGGGCGTGGACATCTGGACAGGGCGTGGACGCTAGGGCGCGGACGTCCCGACAGGGCATGGACGCCTAGGCGGGGACATCCGGGCGCGGACATCCACTCAAAATTCCAATTTTAAAGCAAGTCTTCAACTCCCTCCTTCAACTCCCTCCAAGCCAATTTTGAACTCTCTCCAAGCCAATTTTGAACTCCTTCCAAGCCAAATTTGAACTCCCTCCAAAGGTTTGAAGATTCCATGCCCAAAATAATTAAATAAACCGTTGACCATGAATTAAAAAATCACTTAATTAGTATTTCATTTCAATATTATCCACTCCTAAGTCCTAGACTTTAGAGTTTAGAGTTTTAGGATCCCATTACACAAATTAAAGGGTGGAGTCCAATGATTGAATATTTGAAATCGTAAACAATTTGAGTAATGCTTCATTTCATTCCCAAAGACCCAAACCGCTTTGCTATCCTCATACGCAAAATAAACCATTGCCCTTGAATTAAAAAATCACTTAACTAGTATTTCATTTCAATATTATCCCCTCCTAAGTCCTAGACTTTAGAGTTTAGAGTTTTAGGATCCCATTACACAAATTAAAGGATGGAGTCCAATGATTGAATATTTGAAATCGTAAACAATTTGAGTAATGCTTCATTTCATTCCCAAAGACCCAAACCACTTTGCTATCCTCATACGCAAAATAAACCATTGCCCTTGAATTAAAAAATCACTTAACTAGTATTTCATTTCAATATTATCCACTCCTAAGTCCTAGACTTTAGAGTTTAGAGTTTTAGGATCCCATTACACAAATTAAAGGGTGGAGTCCAATGATTGAATATTTGAAATCGTAAACAATTTGAGTAATACTTCATTTCATTCCCAAAGACCCAAACCGCTTTGCTATCCTCATACGCAAAATAAACCATTGCCCTTGAATTAAAAAATCACTTAACTAGTATTTCATTTCAATATTATCCCCTCCTAAGTCTTAGACTTTAGAGTTTAGAGTTTTAGGATCCCATTACACAAATTAAAGGATGGAGTCCAATGATTGAATATTTGAAATCGTAAACAATTTGGGTAATGTTTCATTTCATTCCCAAAGACCCAAACCACTTTGCTATCCTCATACGCAAAATAAACCATTGCCCTTGAATTAAAAAATCACTTAACTAGTATTTCATTTCAATATTATCCCCTCCTAAGTCTTAGACTATAGAGTTTAGAGTTTTAGGATCCCATTACACAAATTAAAGGATGAAGTCCAATGATTGAATATTTGAAATCGTAAACAATTTGGGTAATGCTTCATTTCATTCCCAAAGACCCAAACCGCTTTGCTATCCCCATATGCAAAATAAACCATTGCCCTTGAATTAAAAAATCACTTAACTAGTATTTCATTTCAATACCGACCCCTTTTATTTTTCCCATGACAAGAATTTGTTGTTAAAGTCTTCAAGACCTAAATCCTTGTAGCCTTTTTTTCCAGAAAAAAACCCTTCAAGCATATTTAAAAGCATTATAATTTGTATTTGATTTAAATCTAAAAGCTTGTAGCTTCGTATTGAAAAAATGAAGACTTAAACCAAAAACTTGAAAAGTATACGTTGGTAATGGTTTGATTTGTAAACTTTGAATCTAAAATTACAAATACCTTTTCTTTAGAAGCAAAAAATAATAACCCTTAAACTCAAATTTAAACAAATATGTACCTTGACTTTCATTAGGACTCCAAACCCTTTGGGATTTTTTTCACACAAATTTTGTACTTCTTGTTTGGAAGTTCAATTTCATTTTCTAATTTTTTTTTGGTTTCCAACTTTACATGGGTCCTACTTCTCAAGTGCTTGATGAAGGCAAGAACTTGAAGTCCGGCCTCAAGAAGGGAGTGACATGCTTCAATACGTTGTCTTTGAACTCAAAAAGTGGTTGGACCTCTTAATGTAGCCATTGACTTGAAGATATTCCCTGTGCTCAAATTAAGGGCTGACTACATTAATTGGTTCTCCTTCTTCTATGGGAAGGAAGAATCCCATGACTAAATTCATACCAAAGTTTAGTGTGGGACCTCCGTTCCCTGCCGTCCGGGAACGTGACAAGGGCGGGGCGGGGACGCATCTTGCCTGGGGCGGGGACGTGAAGGGGCTGGGCGGGGACGCGAAGGGGCCGGGCGGGGACGCGAAGGGGCCGGGCGGGGACGCGAAGGGGCCGGGCGGGGACGTGTAGGAATGATGTGACGTTTGCACCTTGCCGTCCACGCCCCGGTAGACTAAAACTGCCCTTCGTTGATGTCCCCACCCTTGACGGAAACGTTCGCACTTTGATTTCAATGTTGGAAAATTTCAAAAATGAAAGGTGTCCGAAGCGTCCGGACCGTCTGTCCGTCCGGTCCGGTTTGCCCGTCCAATCACTCCGACCCGTCCGGTATGACAACCCTGGGTCAAATTCGGCATAAATTAAGTCATTTTTGTAAATAAAAAAAGTGCTACATGTCATTCATTAATTGGTGCAAGGTGACATGAACCCATAAAATCTGACATGGAAATTCAGCACTTGTTTGCCAAATCTAACCCTCACACACGGACTATATGTTGTTAGAACAACACTGAAAAGATTAATTATATTCTCAAAGGTGTAGATTGAAGAAAATTTCTCCAAAAGTTATGCATTTTGAAATTTTCCACAAATAGTTTTGTATGTTGTTTTTTTAAATAGAAAAAAAAGTTCAACAAGATCAACATTCAAAATTTGGTAGTTTCTTACAACTCCAAGGGGATTTTAGTTCACCATTTAGGCACTTACATCATAATCAAGAAAATCAAATTCTATGGTATACCTATTATGGTAATAGCAATCTAAAATGACACTTTTCCTAGCCCCACTACCTCAAAGGTCAAATGACCAAAAAAATTGATGAGATTATTAGCAAACTTAAGAAAAATGTTTCTCGAGTGGTTTCATAATTTTTCACTATAGGCCTCCAAAAGGCCACACAACTCTAGACCAATTCCCCCAAAAGTCCAAATAAACATTTAATTATTTTTTTTCAATTATTTTTTCAATTTGGATTGCTAGTTTAGCTCTACCAATTCTATAGAAGCCCCATTTTTATCTAATGTAATATTTTTCAAAGTTGAAAACATAGAATAGCCTATACATAACACTTATTCACCTTAAAGGCTTAAATGGACATCCTTGAAGCACAAAAATGTCTCACCTGTCATTAGTTCCTTTAAAAATGTTGTGATTTTGATTTGTCAAAGTATTCATTCAAAGCCATTTTTTAGGTGTTAGAGAACGGAATATGTTGCAATTAGGTGTTGTTACTTTAGTACAAAGAAACTGCACTTTGATTGCATATGCACAACAAAGTTTATCCATTCCTTAGAAAATCTCTTTGTCACTCTTTATAATTCTAAGTCATATTTAATTACTTTTAGACTATTCAATGAATTCTGAACTAGACATCCAAAGATCTCTAAATAATAGCATCAAGAGATCTCCAATGTTTGTATAGATCTCCGGATGTTTTTTATTGATCTCCCAATGTTTTGCATAGATTTCCCAATATTTTAGATTATCTCTTGATGGCCAATTTTTTTCTCCCAGCCAATGACCATTATTAATTTTGGACTTTCAAAAGTCCAAAAGTAGTTAAATGTGGCATTTCTACATGATGAACTCCATTGTTAAAAAGGAGATATAAATTTCACTTGAGCTCTTTGAAGTTCTACCACAAAAGTTATAGCCAAAAGTCCATTCTTTTTTAGAAACCAAGGAGAGAAAATTGGGCAAATATTTTGTGCCACCACCTAAGAGGCAAACTTTTTTTTTAGTGTATACATTAATACTACATTTGTATTGAAACCATAATAGTACATGACTTGGACCAAATAATTTGAATAATTAACAAAGGACTCAAAGGAAATACCTTGAAGTAATGTAGCTTCTAGCAAAAATTGATTTTTTCCTCCCCAGCTTGACCAAAATGTAGCTACCCGAATCCTAGCTGCCCGCCTACTTTGTCTCTCTCAAAATTTAGTCAGTAATATTTCACTCAATAAAATTTAAAAATTTGTATAATTCTTACCACAAAATTCCATCTCATTCTACTTAATAAAAAAACCTTTAAGAAAATTTACTTGTATTAAAAGTTTTCTTTCATTAATTAATTTAATTTTTAAAAATTAAATCAAAAACCAAGTTTAAAATGTTATTAAATCATTTAATACAAGAACACTAGTTGTACCTCAACTTGTCCAAAAATTGATGAAAATATTCATTCCTCAATTAGTTATGATAATTTTTTTGAAAGAGTGTGAAAACTTATGAGAAACATTGTAAAAGTATAAAAGAATCCTTAGTCCAACAAATATATTGGCCCTCCAAATGCATTTCTAACTTTTGACTCATATATAATTGAACTTGAAATTTCTATCGTCGAAAGTGCATCTAAAAGTCCTTTTGAATAGACATAAAGAATTCAAATTTCGACATTGGACAAATGCTTCAAAAGAAAACTAAAAGTAAAAAATTATAGAGGCTTTGGCAAATCATGCTCACTAAAGCAAATTGTGACCAATTTTATGTTATACTTGGAGTGCAATTGACCAAATTCTGCTTTGGTAAGCATGATTTACCAAAACCTTTAAAATTTCTGCCTTATAGCTTCTTTTTGAAGTATTTGTGCAATTTCTAAATTTGAATTCTTCATATCTATTCAAAGGACTTTAGGATGTGCTTTCAATGATAGTAATTTCAAGTTCTAATTATATATGAGTCAAAAGTTAGAAATGCATTTGGAGGGTCAAGTCAATGTACTAGACAGAGTGAGGATCAAAATGGGAATTTGACTACACAAAATAGTGGAATTAGGTTGCCCAAGTGCCCCCCAATTAGTTCTATATACCATATAAATGTTCACTACAAGGATTCAGTAATTTTCATCAATAAATATACACAATAAATATACACAATAAATATACACAATAAATATACACAATAAATATTTTTTAGTATTAAAGAGTAAACTCAAAGAGTTACCTCTGCCTCCATGTGAACAAGCACTGAGTCATGAGGTCAACAAGAAGATAAGGCAACCGGATTGTCAAGGCAACCTAATTTCACTACCGGTAAGTTATTCCGTGTACAGTACCGGTAATCCGTTACCTTATCTTCTTATTGACCAATTTGCATCTCCCCTGAGGAACCTTTCACACTGATCAAGATCTTGGCATCCAGCTGGCACCTTGCACTGGACACTGATATGGAACTAGCTTATGCCCAAGCTGACTTGGCTGCTAAGTAATTTATTAGAATTGTTCACATTCAACCTCTCAAATTTTCCTCCATTTTGACATAACATTGCTAAACCAGTTGACGGACGTCCTCCAGGTGGAGGTATAATTCCTCCCAAGATACCTTGGAGGAGAATTGAGTTATAATACTGAAAATTTGATTAGCTAGGCTCAGCTAGATTCCTTGGGTTGTCAAACTTCAAAATTTCATTGGTTGGGGGGCTCCTCATTAGGGGGGAGCAAAGGTACCCCAACAAAGGTGAACAATGTTATGGACCCCTCAAAACGCAGAAAATGGTGACTTTCATGTCAAGATTTTTCAATGAATTTATTTTATAAACAATGACGATTGTAATTGTAAGATCTTAACCCCTAAAATTCTTCATGTTTAGTGGCCTAAAATTGCTTCAAAATATTGGCATCATCAAGGTTATTGTTTAACAAATCCAACCATAGGATCCTTTGGTTAATTTGTTCAAGCACATTATCTCCAAAATTTAAAGAAAATGTCCCTACCAATTGCAAGTTTAGTCAATGTGCCTAAACTTCAAAATGTAGGCTTTTCTAGCCCTTCCAAAAGATGAAGTTTTGTCTTCCAACATTTTAAGAAAAAAATAAGTATGTCCCACAACTTATGCATTTTAGTCAATATGTTGAAAAATGGGTTGAGAATATATGTAAAAAATTTAACTATAAAAACCTTTCATTTTCATCTTTAAAAAATTATGTATTAGTATGTAGTATTGAGTGAAAAAGAAAAAACTAATTTGCTAATTATTTTTAAAAGAAATGATAACTATTAATCTCAATGCCAAGAATCTTCTTGCAAAAAATTGGTATCCTTTCTTTTAGTTTTAATTCGAAAATTCTCAAAATTGAGAGTAAAAAACAACTTTACATACATTTTTCTTCCTTCATTGCCCACAAAATAAAACTTCTCATTACTTTCACTTCAAATTTTGGAATTGAATGGTTCAAATGTTTTTGAGTAGGTATCAATCTATGCATTAAAAAAATAAACTAATCTTTTTTTAGAATATATTTTTTGTTGCCCATTTTGACATTCAAATTTTTTTTTAACTTTTGATTTTTGCAATATTTATTGGAATGGTGTGAAAGAAAGTTTTATACATACATAGACTATGATTATTAGCATCCATCCTAAAATTTCATGCAAAAATTCCAAATTATGAAGTCAACAAAGGTTGCCCGATTTTTCAAAAAGTCCAAACTAAGTAGGTTGTTTGGTCTTTGCAAGGGTAACCCCTAAGACAATCAACATCTATTTGGTGGATTATGAATATCTTCAAAAGCTTATTGCTAGAGCTACAAGAAATTGATGAAGTGCATTCAATTGTATAGAGAAAGCAAATTTGGCTATTCTTCAATGGTGCGACAAGTGTGGTCACTTGATGCTTCATGATTATCATGTAAGGTTGTGAATGTGTTCATGTAGGGATGGAAAGAAAAGAAAAACTTGCAAAAATGAAGATCTATTGTCAAGATTCTACTTGTCATAATTTGTATTGCCAAAAAATATTAGAATCTATATCCACCTTTTTTCTTGCCTTCTTCCCAAGAACTCTTACAAGTCAATTTCACCTTCATGTAGAATATATATAATAAGTATTAAACTCAAATTCTTTTACCATTTGTGAGATCTACAAGCTCAAAATAGAAAGATTTTTTTTATATTACGTGTCTAGGGGTATCTCAACTTCAAAATTCAATCAAAATTAGAGGATGTTGAATTTAGTATGCATCTTTTAGTATGATGAAAATTTTATTGTTGGAAACTACATACTCCAAATTATAACTTGAATCCACTTTGTGAAAAAATTATGAACCTTTTACTAATATGATCCCATTGAAAATAATTAAACATTCAAAAGCATCAATAAATTCATCCAAATTTCAAAAATGTCGTTTCTACAATCTCAATAGTGAATTGTTATATTATAATATCAAAATTGAAAAAAAAAATTTAAACACAATTTTTTAAGACATTGCTTCAAGGAAGAACATCCACAAGTGTAAAAAATAATTGCCAAGTGGCAATTCCTCACAAGTCCTTCATTAAATATAGAAATTGAATTTATGAGGTCAAATCACTCAAAAATGCATAGAAAATCCATCTATACTAGCTTGTACATGTACATTATATTTCTAGATTGATATTAAAATGTGCATCCAAAAGTATATATTTTGCATGCAAACGAGGCAAAAGTCAAATGACACCAATTGATGAAACCTTCAAAAACCACAATTTGGTTGTAGACTATAGAGGAAGAAGCCTTTGCATTGACAAAAGCTACACAAAGTTTGAATAGGACCCTACTTGAAAATTAAGCTACATTATATAATGATAAAATTAAAATTAAAACACATTTCTTATTTCTCATTTGTTGCAATTTTTTTGAAATGTTGTATACATGTATACAACATGCAAAATGGGGTAATTATGTATGATTATATCATCAATTCATTAGGGTGCAACTTGTCCAAAGAAGGTACAAATCCTTAACAATTTTATATTGCATATGCATGTAAGTTGTGAAGCTGGAAAAGTGTTTGCTTTAGTAAATTGTTAATACAACATTGTGCTTGATTTTCTATACAATCCATTGTACAAGGAGAATGGTTTGTGCATATAAGTTCTTGGTGATCTTTTGGTACTAAGAGATGACCTTCAACCCAAATGTGGTATCCATTCCTTTTAACTTGCACTTTTCATTTGAAGAGGCCGTTTATTTATCTTAGGACATGAAAACAATGATTGGATTTAGAGATGGGAATGTTTTGAAGATAACAAAAATATCCTATAAAATGTACAAAGGTTATATGCCATGTCCTTCACATGTGTATGCAACCGTATTTTGATACTCAAATATGACTATTCCTAACCCTACATGCTTCACTTAATCATATCGTATATTACTCAAAGTATCAAAATTACTCTCATATAGCTGTTTACCTTATCAGATTTAGATTCTTGAGCATGTTGAGGACTCCATGTAAAGGATAACACTAGAATTAGTTTTTACTACACCCAAATTGATGTTAAAAAAAGCATTGAAACGATGCAATATATTTCAAGCCAATTATTTAGCAAATGGAATACTGTCCCTACACTCGGATCAAATTCATGAAAAACATTTCAAAATATAAATAAATATGGCATATAATGAAATTTTCAGAAATTATATTGTGACGTAATTGAATAAAGTATAAATTATTAATAAAAATAGTTTGTTTCCTAAAAAAAACTATTGAAAAATGAAAAATAATATACATACCAAGGTGATTGCTTTATAAATGTAAGAAATCCATAGAATCCATAAGCTTATTAAACTTAGTCTTTTATCCCCTTTCAAAGAGAGATTATATTCATTGAAAGGAATTGAAACTTAACCAGTTCTTCTGCCAACTTACTAAGATGGGAGAACCTTACTGCTAAAGGTCACAAAAGATTTGGTAAAGTCCCAAGTACCACAATAAAGTTGTGAAGATCTTGTTGAAGGTCACAAAATTTCCAAACTTTGAAAAATGAAGTCTCCAAATTTTTAAATCAAGTTCATGAAAGAATATTCAACCCAAAAAGAAATAATTTTGTATGGGGTTGACCCCAACGTACGATATTAGTCCATAAACGACGATGAGGATATTTTCCAGCCAATGAATGACAAAGAATCTCTCCAATGTGAGACAAGAGTGCAACTATTCATCCTCCAAATTTTGTGTGAAAAGGGGATGTCTTCTACATTAGTTTGACTTCTAGTGAGTGCTTTTGCATTTTTTTTAAGTCAACAATTCACATGGTTCCAAAACAGCTGATTTCCATGGTGCCCAGCTTGTCATTTAAGGGTTACAGTAGTAAGGAAAGGGAGAGTTTGACTGGGTGGAGTGGGTGGACTAAAATGGATGAAAATGATCCCCAGGGATGATGGGAGTGTGATGGATGGATGGAGAAACTAAGTTAACTGAAAGTCATCCGCTGGCTGTACTGGACAGTCTGTCTGTCTGTCTGTCCGCCTCCACATGATGCCACCATCCATCATGACCATGATGATAAACTTTGTGTTCCCTTTCTGTAACTTCCCCAGCACACTGCTGCTGCTGCTTCCTCCTCTCAAAGCTGCATCATAAGATAAGATTACTTTTATGCTTACAAGCAAGCTGTCCGCTTGCAAAGTTGCAAGGGGAGTTCCTTACTAGGTGACCGGGCTTCCTCACCAAGTGAAGGAGGAATATAAATGCCCAATGTCTTTTATGAGCTTCTTGGAATTTGTTATAAATTGAATAAAATGTCAACATTTTGATAAGTTGTATCAATTTTATTTGAATAGTAACCATACAAATTCAAACTAGGCATGTTAACCCTTAAAGGATGAAGGGGTGACCTTGGAAATCATCCCTTTTCATTACCGTGTGAACCATGGGCTTTAGAAATAGCAAAAGCACTCATTGGAAGTCAAACTATTGTAGAAGACTTCCCCTTTTCACAACAAAATTCCAGGGTTGAATAGTTGCACTTCTATCCTACTACGTTTAAGGGCTAAAGATCGCGTAGGAAAAGAAAATACCAAAATATCACTTATGAGTTGAAAGATTATAATGTTTGATTGTGAGGGTGTTAAAACTATGAAAGTGATTTGAAGTCTTTCAATCCTCTTTTCACATATCAAA
Organism: Rhytidiadelphus loreus; assembly: GCA_947034895.1. Lineage (NCBI taxonomy): Eukaryota > Viridiplantae > Streptophyta > Bryopsida > Hypnales > Hylocomiaceae > Rhytidiadelphus > Rhytidiadelphus loreus. The sequence continues at coordinate 35,392,517 of OX344761.1, forward strand.
TCTAAAAAATTGCTCACCCAAATCAATTTACAACTTCTCAAAATCTACTCTAAATTTTTTTTACATAAATTTCTAATGTGATTTTTTCTCTAAGATCTAGTGTATTTGAGGCTCATTTCCAAGAATCCTCAACACTAGAAAATCAAGATTTGCAATGGACGCCCTTGCACAAAATCTTAAATAGAAAAATCATAATCATTCTTTTTTTAAATCAGATTTTTGATGCTAAAAATAGATTAAAAATCTTTTTCCATAAATATAAATTACTAAAAACAACAACTTGGTCAAGTTTTATTTAACTTCAAAGTATTGTCAACACCAAAATTCAATGCCTTGGGCATTTAGGGATTAACCTTCATAGGAATAACAAAACACTACTAAGATCAACCCCTAGAGGATGGGGGTTTTAAACAAAAATCATCAAGAAATTGCATGTTTTGGGTGCACTGATGAAATTTGAAAATCGAGTTTTTTCTTCTTCTTAATTCCAACTATAAAAAGGTAATAGACTAATGTGTGGAAAAAAACTCAACCCATTTGATGCTGTGAATTGTAAAATTATAACGTTTGAAGTGAGTGAATTTTGTTTTCCAACCCTCTTGAGTAAAGACAACAGACTTTGAGCCTTTGAGCTTTTTTAGAATGAGCTTTTTGTTCTACTTGCAATTGAGCCTCTACACTATTGAGTACTATACTCAAAAGCAAATAAAGGGTCCATCTTACTTTTAATCACACTTCAATATGAAGCAGTTTTTTTTTTCATTTTACATGAAATGGCAAAGTGGCGATATTAAATGTTACGGTGGTGCTTCAAGTTTCAACATTCATCCACGTACTGGATAGAAAATGTGATACTATGTATCTATAATTCTATTTTCATTCACATATATAACCATAGGATCTTATAGTACTTCAGTTTGAGAAGTTGTGAAATAAATTTCAGAAATTTTCATTGTGTAGATTTTAAGATATTAGCATTTGAAGTGACAAAAATCATTTTCTGGGTCTTGCTAAATATCAGGCAACTGCACTTCACAAGGTCACATTTGTATGAAAAAATGTCTAAAATGGTTGTAATTCTTTGGACTCATTCTTCAAGTCAAGTTGGCTATATGCTTAAAAAAATTTAGATCATTTGGAAGTTTGAAGTTTAAGTTTGATTTATGTCATGTAAGGTCTGAATTTATTTTTTGGGACTTCAAATGCTCTAATCATAGACTATGCTATTAGGAGGAGATTGGACCCATGGGAGGGACGTTTCAACTTGATTTCCATTCCCGCTCTCATCACCAATTCTGAAAGTTCCCACTTTCCACCTAATGAATTCTTCATGGAAAGCTCATGAGTGCTTCTCAAGAATGTTGATGACTGGCACCCTAATGCCAAGTTTTCTGTTTTTCTATATTTCCACTTGTTGTAAGCTTTAACACTTTCAAATATTAATTTTTGAAGAATTCGGAATTGAATCTAAAAAAATATTTCAACAACTATGTCACATAGCTTCAAATGCTACTTGTTGTCATGTAGAGATGAGAAGACAATATCTTTATCCAAGTAGGGTAGTAGTAGATTAAAAAAAAAAAATGGATATATAAATTAAGATTAGTACGATTTTGACCGCTCATCTCCAAAAAAAGCGTTTTGGATTTAGAGCCTTCAATCAAAAGTCATGGACAAATTTCAAAGAGGGATTGGAAGGGACATTTTCTTTGACATTTTCAAACATCCTTTATGAAATTTGTCCATAACCTTTTTTTGGAGTCCCAAAATCACAAACGGGTTTGGAGAAGTGAGTTAAATTGATTTCTCAACTTTCTTTTAACACCAAGTTTTTTTTAAAATGTTATTCTACTATGCCAAAATGAGATCTTAAATTCTACTTTGAACATAATTCTTATAATTTGACAATGAGTGGTCAAGCTCTTACCTTCAAATTATTCCATACCCTTGGAGGATTCATTACGGACAATGCATTTGATTATAAAAACAACCTCTCCATCCTACATTCACACAAATTGTCAATGATTTCATTCCTTCTTTTTTCCATCAAATTTTTTGTTGAAGGTTATAGTCAAATGATAGTTAGGTGAGTGAGTCAATGGATTGTTGATGGATTTTCTTGATTTCCTTCATTTTTGTTTAATTCAAATTGAAGTTGCTATCTAGGAACAATAATTTCTTCATTTGATGTGGCAATAACTTGACCATAATAGATTTCTTCCAACAAAAACCAACAACAAAAATGGGCTTACAGGAATATTTTGGGAATTTGCAATCTTCCAATGGCTTCATTAATCATCTAATAGGTCAAAGTTTCTGAAAATTTTCCACTCATTCCTATAGTAGTGTAGTACAAATTTCTACAAAAGTGGTAGTTTTTGACAATATTTATATAAAATAATGTGCCCTAATCATTTTGGTGTTAAAAAAAAATTCTTATTTAGAAAGTTAAATTTTTATAAATTTGAATATTTTATTTCATAATGGAAACTAAAAATTCAATTATATACTTGTAACTTAGGACTTTAAAACTACAAAATTTGTTTTTATGCTAATCACAATATATATTTTTTCCTTAGTTTGTAGCACATCCAAATACATTGATAAATCAAGGCTTATGAAAAACTTGACTCTATTACCTATTTTCTATCAATATTTAACTCCTAAATGCCCAAGCTTTTTTTACTATAAAAAAAAGATTAAGGGCTTCTAGTTATCTCCATTGAAGCAAATTGATTTTTTTTCAAAATTTAACCGTATGGATGTTTGAAGATCTTGCTTATAAGTATGCACACCAATTTTGAGTGCAAAATTGCATAAGAGTTGTGAGATTTTAACAAGAGAAGTGTATGTTTTCTATTTTTAGTATATTGCCCCTCCCCACAATGTTTCAAAAATTTGCACATAAAAGTTTTTTGGGATTGGAGGTGACATGAACAACCACAAATTGTGTTAGCATACTAAAATGCCCTTTCAAAAAAATTAATATCACTTGAAAAGCTATTAAACTCATTACACAATCCATCTTGCAATTGTTGAGATGCAATTTTTTTTATAAGTATAAATCACAAATAACTCCAAATCAACACTTTCTTGTTTAAGTTTTCAATGGTGAAAATCATGAAACCACTTTACTCTTTCCGTTGGGACCATTTTCAAAGCAAAAGGATAAGTACAAGTTTTTAGATCTCAAATCAAGTGAAATTGCTCAAAGTTGGAAAATGAAGTAAAATTAGCAAGCTTTATTCTTCCACTAATGATGTTGCTTTGGAGACCTCCTAACAATCAAATGTGTACCTCTTTAAGTGAAAAATGAAAGTTTTCAATAGTTGACCCTAAAAATTGCCCAATTTTTTTTTTAACCCCTAAAGGACCAGGGCCGTTCTTCTGTCAAAAAATACTCAAAACTGCCATTTTTGCTGCATTCATCCAAAAAAACAATTTTTTTTTTTTTAGAATCTAACCATATGATCTTGTACTTTCATAGTCTAGTATGATGTGGTAAAAATTTCATGGAGTTTGACCGTACAGATTGGAAGATATTAGCATTCAAAGTTGAAAAAAGAAAGTTTTTTTGAACACTAGCCTGCAATTTCAGATGACTTTGAATGCCATTTGGGGAAAAAAATTACACCATGGACCTTGAATTAAAAAAAAATTGTGTTGAAGAATTGAGTTGAAAGTCTAGAAAAAAAAAAAAAAAAAAACATGATTGATTTTCATTCTTTAAAAAATTGTTCAGTACAAGTAGGTCCAAGATTGAAAGAAAAACTAAATCTTTAATAGCTCTAAAATGGGATTGAAACACAATAATCTCAACGGTGAGATTATTCTAAATAGAAAAGTTAACCTTGTCAAACAATTTTTTTTGAAAAATTGTGAAAATTGCATTCAGAATTGAATCCTATAATTTATTTTTTCAAGAAGATGCTCAAATTGCCCGAAAAACAAGATTGTTCATAACTTTCACATTACTAATCCAAATGGAATGAATCAAAGCTTCACATGTAGACAAAAATATGATCTTTAAGAAGAAAAAAAATCAAAAAATTAATTTCAAATTTTTGTAGATTTATTTTTCTGCCCGGTGACGTGTAAATTATGTTTAAGATGCCATAACTTTTGCTCTCGGTCACCAATTGAAATAAAATTTATATTCCCACGAAGCTCATAAGTTTTCCTATCTTATGGGAAAGTTTCAAAAAAATTCACTGAAAATTGAGATCATAGGAACTTGTCCGAAATCCATTTTGTCCCCCGAGGGGACAATGGTCCTTTAGGGGTTAAACAATCAAACAAATTTAACTGCCCACTACAAAATGAGCCTAAAATTTTAGATCGTCCATGTTGCTTAGGCAATTAAGGGTTAATCTTTAGAAGTATTTTCTTGATAGGTTACTTAGGGGTGAAATTAAATTAAAATCTTGAGACAATACTTTGCATGTTTTAAATAGATCAAATTTAAATTTTTCAAATTTTTTCAGTATGCCTTCTTAAGCACTCAAGATGAAGGAATAATAGAAAAGAAAAGAAATTTAAGTACATTTTCAAAAGATGAATGATTTTAATAAAATTTGGCAAAAGTTTCATGAAGAATTTTCTGAATTCGACCTTACAAATATTTTTAACCTTGATGCCTAATTATCTTCTTTTAATATATACTTTCAAAAAGTTGGAAAATTATATTTAGTACAAAAGTGAACCTTTGAGCCTTAAAGGATATTCTATATTCCCACTTGATAAGACTTTGTTAGTTTTCTATATTAAAACACCTTCAAGATTTTGATATTTTTTCATGTAGAAATACATATCACAATTTTAACTTCATTTTTTAAATTTAAAAACATTAAGATAAAGCTTATATGTTTTTTAGAATAAATTCTTTACAAAAATCATAGTAATTATAAAATTGCTTAAAATAGTATGGAATTTTTATTAAAGTTGGAGATGCTAGTGATAAATGTAATGGTGTAATTGGCATACTACTGATCTTGCATAGTTGCACTAAGAGAATATAATAGAAAGTTCAAAAGTAGTGTATTTTAAGCTTCCAAGATGCTACTTTCAAAGTGTTACAAAAATTATTATTTTTGAAAAAATTAAAATAATATTAAAAATAGATCATTAGAGCTACATTTCTTAGTCAAGTTCAATGACATTTTAAAATCAATGACTTTGTGAAATTCACTTTTGATTGTTTATAATGTCCCTTGGGCTTGGTTTGTTCTTTAACCCTATTAGAACTAGATATTCAAATTTTAAACAAAAGATGATCATTTTTTGAAGATTTTGGTATTAGTTCTTTAACATTTGTATGAAATAGATTCTAAAGTCTTTACTTTGCAAATACTTTAATAATTCAAAGTAACCTATCAGGTTTGGCGTCAAGAAAAAACTTTTTTAGTTCAAAAAATGAGCCTTTAAAAACAACTTGAATAAAAAATATAACTTAAAAATCTTCAAAAATCACTATGATATCAATTTAATATTTTGAACCTAAAGGAAAAAAATTCTTGTGAAATTTATAAATATTCAATCTACAATTGTTTTTAGAAGGAATTTTCAATTTGGATTCCAAATTTAATTGAAAAATATTGGTTAGTATCATAGTTGTTTTAGCTGTATGGATATGATCTATAGATTACTATTTTACAACTATTATTTGAAAGTCACCATTAAATTATTCTCCTAAGTTACATTTTATAAGACATCTTTACAATTTTGGAAATGTGGACTATTGTGTGGTCCATACAGGTTCAGGGTTAAAAGTCAAAGATTCTAAAAAATACAATGAAAATCTATCCCCTCGTAGTAGACTTGATGTTTAACCCCTAAATGCCCAAGGCTTGTTTTGAGCTTCTTGGAATTTGCTGTAAATTGAACAATTTGCCAACATTTTGATAAGTTGTATCGATTTTAAATTGTAACCATACAAATTCAAATTAGACATGTTAAAGATCTCATACGAAAAGAAAACACAACAATATCACTCATAGAGTGAAAGATTATAATGTTTGACTATGAGGGTGTTAAAATTGCAAAAGTGATGTGAAGTCTTTCAATCCTCTTTTCACAAATCAAATCTTAAAAGTTGGTGACCAAAAAAAATATGAAGTTAAAGGGCCTAACATGTATAACCCCAATCAATTTATGGCTTCTCAAAATCTACTCTATAATTTTTTTAAATGAGGTTTTTTCTCCAAGATCTAGTGTATTTGAGGCTCATTTTCAAGAGCTCTCAACACCACGGGAAGTCAAGATTGCAATGGGTACCCTTGCACAAAATCTTGAGTAGAAAAATCAATACCATTTATGTTCAAGATCAGATTTTTGATGCTAAAACTAGACTTCAAGGAGAACTTTCCAAAAACATAAATTACTGAAAATAGCAACTTGGTTAGGTTTTATTTAACTTCAAAGTTTTGTAAACACTGGATTTTGGTGCCTCGGGCATTTATAGGGGTTAAGGGGTAATTCAATTGGTGTAAGAGATTGAATAATGCGAGACTCCCTCACGCTAATTACTGTATATCAGGGGTTCACCTGATCAAATAATGAAACTCTCGTCCGCATTGTTAGCTCCAAAATTAGCGTGCTTGGACACTTTCTGCGGAGGTGGAGATGGCGAGAGGGATTGCATTGCAATTGTCGACAGAGCTGCTGGAAGAACTGACCGGAGCAATTTTCTATTTGTGCGTGTATCGGTTGCCTTGATTGCGAGTTAGGCTTGCTAAATCCAACAGACTGTTTAATCGATCGCAATGGAATCAGGTTTCACAGCCTATATACAGTTGTTTGTGAATTAGTGAGCTAGTGTAGGAGTTGATGTGACAAAGGTGAAGAAGATGAAGCAGGTGATGGAGTTGCTGTTTTGGGATTGAATCCTTATTTGGGGTTTAAAAATTCTACGGACTGTTTGATGGATCGATAATTGCAACGTAGCCAGGTGCGCACAATTTTCATAAATGGTTGTGTAATGAAATTAAATTCATGAGATGACTGAAGAAGATGGAATGGGTGAGGGAATTGGCATAATTGGAGTTTAAAAGTCTTAATCTATTATCAAGAGTTTAGGTTCTGGTTTGGTCTTGATTGTCTCGTTGACTCTCTACTTTAATTTGTGTATATCTTGTCTTGGTTGCAGAGTAGTCGCACGTTCTTAAGCAAGCCAATTTTGAAGAAGTTCTGAAATTAATTGTGGAGCTCTGAAATTGTTTGTGTTATTTGAGTTTTCAGATTGAAGGATCCAAATATACAAAATTATTCAATTTGACCAGAGAAGTTGAGCATGTACCCCTCTCCTGCAAGTGTCATTGTTAGGGCGCTGTAGAAACCATGAAGACAGTTTCAGATTCCTCATTCACAGATAACCCGGCAGGGCATCACCCCCGGTGTTTATATTGCACAATGCAGTTATTCCCCCCACACACAAAACTTTCTTAAAACAGAAAGTTGGAGGGGGTTGTAACTGCAATATGCAATAAAAATACCCGGGGATGCCCTGCCGTTCTACCTGTGACTAAGTGAAAGCTCAAATTAAGGAAATTACCAAATATATTTGGGCCAAAATGTTTTGGGGTTTGCTCACTCAGTTGCACAATTACAATATTTAGCTTTTTGTATGGCCATAGCGCTAGTATCAATGTTGTTGCACACCTTGAGATGAGCCCCTACATGATTTCAATTTGTTGGAGCTCAATTATTTTAATTGGATTTCAACAGCCCTGTGTCAATTGACTCAACATTTCACTTTGAAATTTCTCGTGAGTTTGACCTGTTTTTATTGTTGCAGCAGCCATAACAGCAAGTGTGAGTATCTTACAATTCTGTTTTTGATCTTCAGATGTCCTGGTATAATGCCCATTTCAAATGACTAAGGTAGAAGGTTGTGAAATTGAGCAGGCATTTTGAATCGCCCCTAGAAATGGTACAAAAACAGTGCAGATGGATTTCCAAATTGAGTTGATTTTCTGATATTAAGAAAACTCATTCAGATTGTTTGGTTTCAGGACCATGAACAGTCCATAGGGGCTCCATATATGTACGTTTTGTGATTGAAGAGAATGCTATTAAAAAGCACAAACAAAAATTCAGATGCTACCAATTAAATGCAATAAACTTTACCGAAGGTCATAAATGAAAATGGCAAGTGTAACAATGATTGCCTAGCAAGTAAGTAAGATATTGATTTCAATAATGAATGCAATCCATTACAAAGAGTTGCTCCATTTTTGGCACTCTTTGTGTGATTTCTACAACTTCCATGAACATAGCTAGCTTCATGTCAGTCAATTTTGGGATTCACCCACTCCATTCAAAGCTCCATTCCAGTTCATGACTCATGCAGCCTATGCGCACATATAGCGCCCTATGCCCCTTTCCATTCAGAAAATCACTATAAATTCAATATCACTTCGAATATTATGAAAAAAAAGTATTTGCACTGTTTTCAATTTCTCTTCCTATGATAATTAATTCGAAATATTTCGACATGTTGGTGTGGAACCACATCTGTTTCTCTCCTTAGGTGGGTGGTTTCTGAGCCCTCTACCTTAAAACATCCAGTATCTATTGACGGGTGTAACTTGAGATTTGTTCATCCATTTTAATTGATAGAATAAATCACAATAGGTTCTTAGGTATGTGGTGCATTCAGGGCTAGTTTGGTATTCAGAGCTAAGTCATACTCCCTCCGTCCCAAAATGATCTTCCGATTGCCCTTCATTTTTTGTCCCAAAATGATCTTCTGGGTTCACATTCTAACAATGGAAGGAAGGAAGTAGGAAGTTGTCCCTCAACAAAACTCCAATTAGAATCATTTGCAATGTATTGTTGAGATATTTAAATTGAAACTCCAATCAAAAAGCACTCATGTAAAGTGAGTCCTGTAGAAATCATAGCCACAAAGGACAGTTATTCTGCCACATGGTATGTGGCTATAGGATGAGAGCTCATGCCACATGATGAGAAATCACACTTGTATTGTTCACTAATTGAATATTGAGCTTGATCCAGAGAAACTGGAAAAGTGTATGGCTAGCGGTGCTTGTCAAGAATGCCTCAAAAATCCCATGTTTGAGTACCCTAAAACTATGTTTTGAAAAGGAATTAGAAACTCAAAATTTAGGGATGATAGGAATGTACCAATTTCTACTTAAAGCTCAATTTTTTTTTGAAAAAGAATTGTTTTTAACCTTAATCCAAATCATTTTGTCCAACAAGAAGATCATTTTGGGACGGAGGGAGTACTATTTTAGCATGCCACAGTTGAAGATCATTTCAACTTTCTTCTACTTCAAACATGTAGCATATCACCTATGATATAGAATGCTTACGTGATTTTGAACTCAAGTGGCAAAGTTGAAGATCACCCATCTCACTCTTTTGATAACTCAGGAAATTACTACAGCATAAATCTGAGCTAAAATATAGGAAGTTGATGTTTTTACATTATATCCACATGATATGTTGTATTGATCTATCTGTGCAATGGTTATTATTGGAGTCATGTTCTCACTTGGGAGGTGAAAGCACAGGAGTAGTCATGTACATTGGTTATGTAGGTGAAATGAGTAGCTAAGTGAAGCATGACTTTTTCCTGTGGTGTAGGTTATTGTGCTTGAAATTTGTATGTAATCTGCCTTAACCCCTAAAGTCCCATTGTCCCCTCGGGGGACAATTTGGAATTCGGGCAGGTTCCTATGGGCTGAAATTTTACCCTAATTTTTTGAAACTTTTTTTGAAGATAGAAAATCTGATAATCTTTGTGGAAATATAATTTTTATTTCAATCGGTGCCCGGAAGCAAAAGTTATACCACAAAAAGCCTCAAACTGAACTCGGCGGGCAGCACAAAAAATATTGCAAAAATTCAAAATTAATTAAAAAAATTTTTTTTCTCAAAGATAATGTTTTTGTCTACATTTGAAGCTTTGATTCATTCCATTTTGATAAATGATGTGAAAGTTATGAACAATCTTATTTTCCGGGCAATCTAAGCATCTTTTTGGAAAAAAAGCACTTGTAGGATTCATCTCAGAATGCAAATTTCAAATTTTTTCAATTTTTTTTTTTGATAAGGTTAAATTTGCTTGTTAGAACAATCTCACCGTTGGGATTATTGTATTTCAATCCCATCTAAGAGCTATTATCAATTTAGTTTTTCTTTCAATCTTGGACCTACTTCTACATGACAATTTTTTGAAGTATGAAAATCAAGTTGTTATTTTTTGAAATTTTTTTCCTAGACTCCCAACTCAATTCTCCAACACAATAAATTTTAAGTTCAAACTCCATAGTGTAATTTTTTTCCACAAACAAAGATCAAAGTCATCTAAAATTGCAGTCCAGTGTTCAAAAAAACTTGTTTTTTCAACTTTGAATGCTAATATCTCTCAATCTGTACGGTCAAACTTCATGAAATTTTTACCACATGATATAAAACAAGTAAAGTTTAAGATCCTATGGTTTAGTTACAAAAAAAGTTTTGTTTTTGTTTTTTTGGACTAACGCAGTTGAAATGGCAGTTTTGAGTGGTTTTTGACAGAAAAATGGCCTTGGGACTTTAGGGGTTAAGAGTGGATAGTTACACTGAATTTTTTATGCTTAAATTGTCCCCTGAATTTCTGTCTGTTTTTCCTTTGTAGTGCTAAGTATACCAATTAACAATTGTCTCAGATTATGCATGGGATGTATCTGGTCTGTTAAAAAATTCACAACTATTTCCATATTGAAAGCATGCTAGGTTTGAATAATTGGCATGGGTTTGCTGCTTTAGCCTGCAGTTATAATTTTGAGAGTATGATGGATGACCACAGAGGAAGATTGAAGTCATACTGCATTAGGAATTTTGTGGTTGAAGTATATTGAATTGGCGTGGGTCACTAAAATCTGTTGCCTATACTACAAGTCTTCCTAACCAACTTGATTTGCCAATCATTCAAACATGGTGGTCAATGTCTGTAAAGGAGAATTTATATATTTTATATATAAAGGAGTAAATGTTTGCTATGTGCAACTGACTTTAAGTTCTGCTACGCATTTGTTTATTTATTTATTTTTGACACAAATAAAGGAGACCTTTACTGCAAGAAATAATAAACAAGAGCCCAGCCGCAAGCCAGGGTTTTTTTTCTGGCGATTTGGTGCAAAATTGCACCAAATTTTTTTTCCTAGCACCAAACCATAGGAAATTTTTAGGAAATTTTTGGATGAAATCGCCAAAAAATTTCAAGTTCAAGAAAAATCTTGGATGAAATCGCCACATTGTGAATGAAAACAGAATTATAGATACGTAGTAACACATTTTCTATCTAGTACATGGATGAATGTTGAAACTTGGAGCACCACCGTAACATTTAATATCGCCACTTCGCCACTTCATGAAAAATGAAAAAAAAAAAACTGCCGCAAGCGGCCTGGGAAAAGAGACAGGACAGACACAAAATAAAATACAAGGACGTGCCAAAGGGGGCAGTTTCCGGACCTCCAAGGCGCAAAGTGCCTAAGGAGGTTGGAAAACAAAACCGGCCCGAGGATCAGCGTTCTGCTACGCATTTAAGGTAGAACCACCCATTCCCAACCAGGGATGAGTCCCCAACATGTAGAGGTAATCTAATTCCAACCAAGTAAATCGTTTTTGTGGACTACCAGATTTAATCACGAGCACAAAATACAAGGCTACAAGGAACAATTATTACATGCCATGTGTTTATTTTGAAATTTGTACACATGAGCAGGAAGTAATCTTGTCTATGATTGGAATTGCAGAACTTTAAATGTTGGGTATGGGTGGGGAACACTTTATGCCTTCTAAAATTCACAAAAATTTCAGTTTTGCAAATAAAATTCTCAAAATTTTGCAATCACAGTATTTTCTACGTTCCTACACAAGAAAAATTTCCATTCCACTTAACTATTCCCCATCTGTCCCACAAATGCTTATTTGATCGGTTATGGGCAGCCTTATTTTAAGGTAGAGGCACTAGAATCTGATCATTTAAGCCATTTGCAGTACATAGTGAGTAGGTGGTGGAAATTTTCCCAATTAGGAAGACGGAAAATATGGGGATTGCAAATTAAAATTATTGTAAATTTTGGGAGCCAAAAAGTTGTTCTAACTAAGGTGGGTACACCCAAAACCGTCACTTTTTACTACTGATCCTAGTTGCTATTATGAAACTGGTCAAATTTTCACATATTCATGTTGGCAAGTGAAAGGAGGTTCCAACGCACCAAAGAACGCCACATTTGGATATTATATACGGAGTACAAAAGTTAATAAGGGTCAAAGTTCGTTTCTGAAAGGTGCCATTTAACAGTATACTACCTTAGTAGCCAATGTCTAAACTCTTCTAATTCTAACCATTCAAGAACTACTTTCCTGCTCACTACTTCCTACTTTTTTGCTCATTGCTTTGGGACAGACATAAGTGGTAACCCAAAAAAAACATTCCCAAGCTTTAATTAGAAATTTGTTCTAACCTTGGTTATCTACAAGTTGGATATTGGGCATGGTTGACAATTTGTGCCTCTATCTTATTGGAGCCTAAATAAGCTATGTCCTTGAAGTGATATGAATTACTTTGCTATTATCAAATATTAAAATCACTCATTTTCCAAGTGCTTTTTAGTTCCAAGATATTCTTTTAATAATAAATCATACATTTTTCATTCTTTCTTGAGACACTTAGTGCCATGAGAGAAGATTAACTCCTAAATGCATTTGATGTTTTTAGGCCAAAACTACTTTAAAGTATTCAAACCCAAAGCAAGGCTAAAATCTTAATTTATTTTTATTTGTTAGCAAATCCAACTGTAGGATCCTTTAGTTAACTTGTTAGAGTAAACCCTCCTAAATTTTCAGAATAAAAACCTTGCGAATTGCAAGATCAAGTCTCTTGGATTTAAAAAATAAGTATTTCCAACTCTTTCCAAATGGTTAGATTACATCTTTCAAACTTTTTATACAAAAATTTGGAAATTCTACAACTTGTTACTCCCCATAATATGTTAAGGAAATAAGTTGGGAATACATATTAAAAATTTCAACAAAAAATATTTCATATTCATGCTTGAAAAAAATAGTAAGCCAAAAGAAATAGATTATGATTTCAAATACTAAATTGTTGAGAATTTAATTATAGAATTGAAAAATGCCAATTTCAATGGTTGTAATGTTGTAATAAACAATCTACATCCAATGTTTGTTTGTTTTTTCCAAAAATATTGAAAATTGTGGTAAATAAAGGGCTTCAAAATTTATTTTAGAGTACAAATCCCATAATTGCTCACAAACTAAAACTCCCCATAATTTTCATCTCATCAATAAAAATGAAATGATTCAAAGCTTTCCATCTGTATATAAATCCAAAAAATAAAGTTCAAATTTTTATTTCTTAAAAAAGTTGTCTAAGATAAGCGCCAAGCAATAGATAATTCATATCACACGATAACTTTTTAACCATGCTACTCCTCAACCACATGTTGTGTCAAAATTTCAAAGAAAAAAAATAAAAATTCAGTTTGTAGTGAGCTACCTCCAAAAACTTTGTTTGGTCCTTTAGGGGTTAAAATAATTATCACTTGAACCTATCACAAGTTTATAAAGAATTGATTTATTTGTATTAAATCAGAACTTGGTAGTATCATCACTAAAAATGTATTCAAAAACATCCTGAAATAGGTACAAGAAGATTTAGATGTGGACATCAAATAACAAAAACATCTATACCTAAATACCTTTAATTCAAGGTAAAGAAAAACAGTTGGCCACATTAATCTCATATTTGGTGGAACATTTGTTTAATGGTTTCTTATGATCAACTTAGCTCGTGATAATGTAAGTAAATGTTGGAGATGCTATGAATGAATGGTACAATTGCTTCATAGGCACAATTTTAATAGAATTATTGGAATTACTTATTTGTTATAAATATTTGCATTTCAAATAATTTATTAGTAGTAACCTAAAATAATATATCTTAATTATTTATTTGGTGTAGGAATCTTATAGATGTTTTCAAGTTTCACATTTCAAATCCAATAATTTTTAAGTAATTTTGTACAAGTGTTTTTATAATTTCTTTGAAAATCAAATTTTGTCACATTGTCCAATAATCATTGACCATTTTGCACGTAAACATGAAGCCCTACTTGAATAAATGATTGATGAATGTAATCTAATGACTATAAATGTTGTACGAAAGTTGGGTGAAAGAAACACCATTTGAAAGAGTGTAAAAATAGTATTGATTACTTTATATGGAATTTACAAAAAAATTGTAAACCACTATATTAGTGTGCCTCACAAATTTCTATAATTTTCAAAATAGTTTGAATTAGTGTTATTATTGCGGGGTGCAATAATTGGGGTGTGTGCATGGTTGAGTGGACCACTTTTCATGTCACAATGTATTTTCAGCAAAACCTTTGCATTGCAAGCCACATTGTAGATAATTCACCACACCATTGTAGCTATAAATTTGAACATGCATTCTCAACTTGAATGCAAAGGCAACTATGTAATTATTTAGAAGTTTTTATTTTAATAAATAGCTATGAACTTTTAAAGTTGTAAATTTGATTCATAAAATTCCATATAGAATTTTATAAGAGTCTTTTTTTATGAAGAAAGCATTGTTGTTATTGTATTAGTGACTCATTATGTGTTGTAGTGTAGTGTAGATTGAGGCACCTAGGAATTATATTGCTTTACTTGATATTGATCTTGAAATAGTAGTTATGGACTTTTAAAAAGGTTGAATTGAATTATATTTTCTAAAGTCCATAGAAGAATCAAAACAATGTATTTTCTCAAAAATAAAATTGAATTCCTAAATGTTACTAGAAATTGCAAATGGGCTTCAAATTAACATTAAAGATTAGATCAATTTTGAACCATTGGCATTTTCAAGATTTAGAGTACAAGAAATGAGAGGACGATGTTACGAGGCATTTTGGACGGAACACATTGTAGGGTTCTAAAAGGATCCTCTCCAATGCTTATCCTATACCACCATGTGTTTTTCTTTGGATTATTGTGTTTACTTTTCTTATGCAAAGTTTTGTTAATTAGCCTTGTAGTGAGTTATATGGATATGGACTTCTGCCACATTGGTCCACTCAACCATGCATACCCCCATTGAATGAACTTCTATAGTTCTAGACTCATCTAATCATTTGGAGTTAATAAAGAATACATGTAGAAACTAGTGGAAACTACCAACCACATAGACTAGGAAGATGACTATAAGAAGACCTACTAATATTTGAGTTTGTGATATAAGTGTTCTTGTGGGTCATTTTCTTAATGTACACATCCCAAGCTTGTACTAAGGTAAATTAGCCTATGATAGGAAAAAGACCTATCACAAATAGTTGGGGAATGATCCACTAAAGTCTTGGGTGTCAATTCATGACAAACTTATTTCAATAAATGAGATTTGGGCTACATTAGGTTGAGTGCAATCAACCTTTGGTTGGAAATGGAATGACCTATATGATCAATATGGGACAAACATAATCTTCACCTAGAAAATTCATCAACATACCCGCACTCTAAATATGCTCAATTGCTTAAGTGGTCAAAAATGGGCCATCTCCCTTTAACCATGTTAGGAAATATTGAAATTGGTTTAGGTGAGTAAAATGACCATTATGGATACACTTTTGGTTGGGTTTGGGATAGTCTAGAGACTCTTTTAGGCCAATTGGGAAACACACTTCAAAAATTTATAGCAAATTCATACTTTGTCAGAAAAAAAAAAAAAAAAAAAAATTACTCTCCCCACTTCTCACATTTGTCTCTCTTGGGGAAAAAAAACCCTCTAAATTTTCAACAATGCCAACAGGGAAAATGAGACATTCTGCCTGTCATAGTCTAGTTTACCTTGGTATCATGTGGCCAAAAGTTACTGTTATGCAGATTTGATTGTTGGAAATCATACATTTAGACTGGAACATAATTTTTCCCATCATCAAAATTTTCATGTAGTTTAACATTTTCATCCACAAGAGCACTTTTTCATTCACCTAACCACAAAGTTTTATTCCTAATAAACTATTTAAAAAAATCATGTATCAGTCCAGTACAAATCATGTACCAGTTGTGATTAAGTTACTACTGAGATAGGTTAAGTTTTTAATCTGATGAAAGGTGAGTGGAGACTGTGAGCCGGTCATAAATGGATGATTTGATGTGGCCGATGGGAAGTACTCATCTTGTCCTTACCCTTTCTTCAGTTGGCTTTTCAGGAGTAATTTAGTCATGGTACAATTGGGGTTTACGTAGGCTCTCATGAGAGGTGTGGCAGCAGGAAGTGCCATTGTGTGCAGAAATGAGTGTGACCGGGGATGGATGGATTGATTGATTGATTTGTGTGTCCATCTGGACACTGGTACCTTGCACGAAAGAGGAGACGTAACCTTCACTTGAGTTGGCTGCAGAGAATTGAACAGCTTGCCATGTGACTATGTGACTACTGTGATGAGTAATCTGAGAAGACTTGTCTTACAGTAACGTAGTCCCTTCCTTTCCACTCAGCTTGATGGACGCTGGGGCCATCAAAATCTCAATGCACTGATTTCAGTCTTGGTGTTAATCTCTACAGTACCAAGGCCTTTTTCTTTTTTGCAAAAAAAGACTCAAAACTGCCATTTTTATAGCAAAGAGTATAAAAAAATTAATTAGTTTTTTTCCCTTCCACGTTCAACTGTAGGATCTTACACCTAACTAGCATAAGAACATGTGGAAAAAATTTCAGAAATTTAGACCACACGGATTGCAAGATATCTGCATTTAAAGTGAAATAAACAAGTTTTTGAGCACATTGCGGGACTAGATTATTTGACTTTGAACCTTCTTAAATTAATTTTTTTGTACTAAATTTTTTTGAGCTTTAAATCTTTATTGTGGGGAATTGAGTTGAGGGTCTAGGGGAAAAAAAAACTTAATTTTGATTCTTTAAAAAATTATTAAGTAGAAGTAGGTATGAGATAGAAGGAAAATCTAAATTATTACTATCTCTAAAATGGAATAAAAACACACTAATCCCAATTGTGAGATTGTTCTAGGAAGAAAACTAAATTATGTGGTACTTTTTTTTAATTGTAAAAATTGCAATCATAAATGAATCCTACAAGTTATTTTTATAAGAAGATGCTCTAATTGACTGAAAAATAAGATTGTCCATAACTTTCTCATAACAAACCCAAATGGAATGAACTTGGGAATGAATCAAAGCTTTCCATGTAGAAAAAATAATAATCTATGAGGAAAATAAATAAATTTTAATTCAATTTCAAATTTCAAATTTTTTTGTTGCCCCCTCCCCCCTATTTTGAGCTTATTTGGACATAACTTTTGTTCCTAAGCACCAATTAAAAAAACGATATTCCCATGAAGATAATCAATTTTTTCATATTCAAAAAAATGTTCAAAAAATAAAGACAGAAATTCAACCCGTAGATACTTGTCTAAAATTCCATTTGTCTCCTAAAGGGACAATGGTCCTTTAGAGGTTAAAGTAGACAAGCCTATTGCAATCTGAATATCTTAGGGCCAATTCCAAGAGGGTCACATATTTTTCAAATGTGTGCACTTGTTTCACAAATCAAGCTCAAGTGGAATTATAATTTTTGGGTTGAAATTGTAGTTTTTGTGAATTTTTGAAGCGGTTCGCCTTGAAATTATCAAAATCGCCTACAGAGTGGAGTCATCAACTTCCTATAAACAAAACATAATTGCCTTTCCATGTACCTAATGGCACTTAAATATTCACCAATAAAAGATTGACACATTACTCCTTTGTTGGCATGAATGCACTAATTTTTTAAGAAAATGAACAAATTTGGATGAGTTTTGTGATAGAATTGGGGCCAAAAGTAGGATGACATAATTAGTAGTTGGTGGAAATGTATTGGTCTACCTTAGAGAGTGTGACACTGATTTTTCAAAGCCACACTATTTTAAATTAGTATAGGTTGAAGTATTCTTGTAAATCATTTTAAACTTCACATGAATAAAATTTTGTAAAGACACTACTTAGGAAAGGTGCCACTAATCAATTTTGCACCCTCAATCATAAGATAAATTTGTATACTCAAAAAGTGATTTGTTTAGAACTAGGGAATGACCCATAAGAAGATCTAAAATTATTGGATTTTGTGGTCATTCATTTCCATCCTATATGCAAACTAAGTTTGTGCTAGTGATTCCTAGCATGAATGGGTCATGGTTCTTTAGGGTGTACACCATATGTTGTCCCCATGTACTAAGGTAGGAGGCTCTCAATGGTACATGTAAGGGGGAATACAAATCTCCAAAAGAAATTGTCCACTCAATCATTTTAAATTTTTTCAATAGAAAGAAAATTAAAAGAAAATTGAATGGCATTTTAATTTCTAAATTTCTAAATTATAATGAAAAGGTGCGTAGGCCACTATTGATGATCATAGATTGCAACAATAATCAATTAAAATTTGCCTTTGAATAGAACAAATCAGTCCAAAAATTGATGAATAGGGTGCTTAGGATGCCCATGAAAATTCCATCAAAATGCATCATTCATTGCAATACCCATTGCAAATTACATTTTATTATTGTTTCTTACTATCATTTGAAAATTTGTGCAAAGAGTATAAGAACTCATTAATGAGTGATAAATGACACATAATTGTTGTTCATATTGAATATTCATTGTCCTAAAATTGCACACTTGGAATCAAATTTTGTTACTTCACAAAGTGTAGTCCATTTTATCAACCATTTGCACTATTTCTAGTCCTTTCTTAGGATTGATTCTTGCTACCCGAGCGATTTTCAAGCGATTTTCCTATTGTATTTCAAATGACTTTTTGACTTTGAAATTCATTTTGCAACGGTTTTAATTTTTTTAGTATACATCATATATTTATTATGCTACCCTACATAATTCTAATTTTAGTGCATTTTGATTGATTTAGGTTTTGATTAATTAGTAGAATGTGAAAAGCATGCATGCTAGGCATGCATGTCCTAGGCTAATCCCCTTCTCCAAATGTAACATAGTTTAGATTTTGGATATTATATTTATCTTCAATTTTTTAAATGCATCAATTTCTGCATGCATGGGTATTGATTTTTTCATTTGGTCTTCAATGTAATTCTATAAAAAGATATACCTAAACTGTCCCTTTAAGGTTGTATATCCAAAAGTATTGACCAATCAAGTTCTTATTTTTATGTCATATTTAGGCATTTACATGATAATTATTATATGGCTTTAGACATTTAGATCTAGGGTATAAGTTTAGATGTTGTTTACAACTTCTTACAACAAAAAAATAAGGATTTCACTAAATTTTCTTTGGTGCCAACAATTTTTAAAACTCTTCATTGCTTTTAAATTTTAAATTTTTTGCATCAGATTTGTGGGTTAAATTTTCTTAAAAGGGTGGAATAAGGTCCTTCCATCTTTTTTTTGTCACTCCTATGTTCTTTTTTTTATCATGCCTACAAGTAATCCTTGTCAATATTTGCAATCATGAAAATCAAAGTGTCAATGAAGTGGTTGAAAATATAAGTAAAAGAAGGTGATTAATCTTAGCAACCATTTGCTTGGCACAAAGTTCCATTTGAAACAGTGCCCACTCTTTGAAGAGATATCATAATATGTTCAAGTTGTTATTTAGGCAGGTATGGATTAGAGTTAGTTGGTTTCCTTGCAGACCACTTTCTTACTACTTGTTGAATGGCTCATCAAAGCACAAAAACTCAAAGCAAGACCACCTACTTGGATATCAAGCAGTATCAATAAAAATCTCAACTTAAGTTTATGAAAATGTCCAAAGTGAATGTGAAAAAAATATCGAGGTCGATGGTGAGAGCAGGAGCAGCGGCGCCGCCGCAACCACCCTCCGAGCTACAATCTCACACTGATACACCATCCACCTAGCCTCCTGGTTAAGCAAAGTGCTAAGATTGCGTTCATGCCCTCGCGTGCGATTGATGTTCGTTTTGTTTTCCAAAAACTCAGAGCATTCAACCTTAGTTTTGTTAAACCTCCCAGAAACCCTAAATTCCAGGTATGTCGTCCGGTGACTACAGGGCTGCACTCCGTCGGGCGCCAATGCGGGCCAGAAACGTGCCCACTTCCTCGACCCCGGCGAACGGCAAAAGGAGGGTGTCTGTCGCCGACCTGGTCCGTTCTCCCATGGCAACCGCTGCGGGGCGGATTGACCCTCACCAAGCACCTGCTCCCTCGCCAGGCACCACCAGAAACGCCAATGGTTTGCTGATCCGTGACACGATCGTTGTGCAGGCCTCCTCGCTAGACATGGTAGCTCTCAAGCGCGAAGCAGCCTACCTCAAATAACACGTCATCATTGCAAGCTTTGCTGTCGAGCCTGCATACCCGATACGTCACGATTCCTGGATTCGTGAACTTGAGGATATGATCGGGTCCACTGTGTCGCTTTGCAGGGAGGCCGGATGCGGGTTTTACTTTATAAAACTCCCATCTGTTGAGCTAGTGCGACAAACTCTGTCCCTGACACCCTGCCGCCTTAAATCCGGTACTATTCTATTCCAGAGATGGATCCCAGCTTTTAACCCTAGCCAACCGGCTGGCTTGGCTGCCCCAGTCTGGATCAGGCTTAAAAATCTCCCATTAGAATTCTACCAACAAGCGGCAAAAATAGTCGCTGAAGTTGCAGGAGCAATCATCGAAGAAGACCAGAGCGTGCTAGTCAAGGGGGACCCGCGGTTCTGTGTGGCGTTCGATCCTTCCCGTGGATTTGTTTCGACAATATCAGTGGCTAACACCACAGGGGATTTCTCGGAGGTTACGGTGGAGTACGAAGTGGACGACGACCGATGCGGCTGCTGCGCAGAGACCTCTCACCCCGCGACGGACTGCCCTTCCAGGGGAATCCTCAGAACCCCAGCCAAAAGCAACCACTCCGCCCCTGACAGCTCCCCCCGATACAAGGAACTCTCACGCAACCCGCCTCGCCCCCGACACCCCCGAAGTCATCGACAACGACACCATAGCATGAGGTCACCCTCGCCACCCCCCCACCATACTGCAACTGATGATGACGGCTTCACTACCGTGGAGCACAGGCGCCCGAAAAGCCGAGCGAAGTCCCCCCGTCCTCGACGACGACGTTCGTCCCCATTGCACCGCGCCTCTCCAACACCCCGAGCCCGACCAACAGATCGCCCATCCTCAAAACCCCACCACTCTCCAAGGCGACAAGCCGCCCACAGACATTCCTCCCAGGAACCAACCGCCATGGAGATCGAACTTCCGTTACGCAGCCCCGGGCAGTCCGACCTGAACCTCGAAGTCACACAACCCCGGCTTGAGACGGTGACACCCGTAGAGGCCAGTGCACCGCTCGACCCCCACCATAGCAGCGGAGCCTCGCCGGACTCTCACCCCCAACACTCTCCCCAAATCCCACCCCCGCCTTCTCTCCACTCACCTCCGAGCAACCCAATCGATGTGCTGCCTGGGACTTGGCTCCTTCCTCTGCCTCCTCCCCTGGCCCCATCAGACAACCCACTACATATATCAGACTTCATCGAACCCCCGACATCCAACAACGATGTGGACATGACATTGGAAAACGAAATCGAAGACTACATGGCATTTCTAGCTGAGGAACAAGTGACCGCCACCGAGCCTCCTCACAGGCCATCTATGAGTCCCTCCTCCATCGCCACTCCTGCCGCTCTGCCTCCTGCTGCGCCGCGGTGCTTGGACCCCGATGCTACACAAACTCCAGAGCCTCCCCAGGCTGAGGAGGCCACCGAGGGGCAACCACCGACACATTCACCCTCCCCCATACTGCTGGAACCAGCTAGCCTCACACTGGAGCTCCTAGGACTCGAAAGCGTCAGCCGTAATCGCATTGCCTTCATCGACGATTCTGATGAAGACCCCCAACAGAAAGACGCCTCGCCCCCCCCCCCAGCTCGATGAAGAAGAGTTCGAGGATGCACAAAACCAACAGTTCTCGCCAATCCAAATGGAAAAGCGTATTACAAGGTCCAGCTCTCATCACCCTCTCCAACCTAGAGCCCTATCGTTCAACCAATCCGTCCCATCCAAAGCCCCGTAGGACCAAGACCAGAGCTCGCTCATGATGCAGATCCACCGCTCCACTCCCCGAGGAACCAGCCGAGCGGAAGCCAGAGACAATGCCCAAGCTTTCCAAGCCCTCAGACGCATGACAGCTGACCGTGGCTCCTCCAGCACCCAACCTCAACCGCCAACCTCGCCCGGCATTCTTGGGTACCAAGCGGCAATCGGCCCATCGTCCTCCGTTCGCAGCGCCAGGGCTGCAGCTCGCGCGCTCACCACCCCGCCCCCACCTGCACAGCCATCGTGGCCAAGCTCGGACACCCCTAGCGGGTTCGACAGCTGGGGCTACAAGGCCCCCTCCATCCCGAAAAGCGTCGAGGCCTCCGCCAACAGACCCTCCCATCCAAAGACTTATCCATGAATTTACGCCTCTTATCCTTCAACGTTCGAGGCTTTAACGACAAAGCCTCCATTCCCCTGCTCCGCAACTACCTCCACTCACTGCCCCATTTAGACATTGTCCTCTTGCAGGAACACAAGCTACGCAACCAGGAGGCTGATAGCCTTGGCAAGCGTATTTGGAGTCAAGCTGCAGCATGGACCGCACCGGCAAGTGTAGGATACAACAACGACCCTCTGGGTCCCGGCGCTGGCTGCGGTGGTATCATCTCCCTTGTCAGCCCCAAGCTTGCCCACATGGTGACCGGCACGGGCACGATCATGGAGAATCGTGCGCAGTGGGTCATGCTCCAAGGCATTCCGGGAGGGGACGTCGGCATAATCAACATCTACGCACCTAACAGCTCCCTTGCTCGCTGCCACCTCTGGGAGGCTCTCATACGTGAGCTTCCGACTACTTGTCGTTGGATAATGGCTGGGGATTTCAACATGGTGGAGTCACGACAAGACAAGACCAACCCGTGCGGTAGGCTTGTCCCACTCATGGAAAGAGCTCTGTTCACCAACCTCAAACGCCACCTCAACATAGAAGACAACCCCAGATCCGCGAACAGCCTCCCATTCTCATGGGACAACTTCCGCACCGACGGACACTACATCCTTGCTCGCCTTGACAGGATATACCTGCTCAAAAATGGATCCGGGCGCTCCCATCGAAAGCTCCTGAACTATGAAATCCGCGGCGACGCTGGCTGGTCAGACCATTCGCTGGTTCTGGCAACGGTCGAATTCGACTCCGCCCTCCCCCGGCCCTCCAAATGGAAAATGAGCTCCCTATAGTTAGCCGAGGCTAAACTTGAGTTCGAACGAGCCTGGCGCCAACCCCCCCAACCGCTCCTTTTTTCGTAAAAATGAAGGCGATCTCTCGGACATACCGTCGGGTCTGCAAAAGTAAAGCCCAACAGCTTCGGTCAGAAGAATCTACTGCTCGTGACCAGCATTCTGCAGCGACATCAGCCCTCCACGCCGATCCTACCGACCCTGTGCTACAACAGCAACACGGCGCGGCGCGGCACAATCTCCAGGGCGTAGAGACTCGGAAGTCAAACGGGCATCGCATCAGAGCTCGTATCAGGTGGAAACTCAAGGGCGATATGATCTCGCCGGAATTCTTCAAGGCAGTTAAGGAAAACCCCTCCTCAGCCAACATCTCTAGCCTCCAAGACGCAGCAGGAAATCTCATACAGGACCATCAAAACCTCAGCAAGGTCTGCTCTGACTTCTACGCGGCCCTGTATACTGAGGAGCCAGAGTCGCAAGGAAAATCGAGAGCCTTGGAGGACCTTCTCCAGCTGCTGACAAACAAATTCCCCCAAGCGGCCACAGACTCCTTAGAGAGACCAATCAGCGAGGAAGAGCTGAAATTCGCTGTCGACGCCCTGGCGCCCAACAAAAGTCCAGGCCCAGACGGCCTCATCATCGAGTTCTACAGGATGTATTGGCACTTAATCAGAACCGACTTCATAGACATGATCCAGCACGCCATCTCTCCAGGAGCCCTGCCAAAGGGAATGAACCACGGCACGATCACCCTGATCCACAAAGGAGGCTCCCGTGAAGACCTTGGCAACTGGAGACCAATCAGCTTACTCAATGTGAGCTACAAAATTTTGGCCAAGACCCTCCAGCGTCGCCTACAACCATTTCTGGCCGATGTGATTAGCACAGATCAATCAGCCTTCATCCCTTCCCGTTACACCCTAGACAACATTCTCACCTTTCATGAAACCATTGCCTGGGCGAAGGAGTCTAGCCAACCAATGATTCTTCTAAAACTGGACTTCAAGAAAGCTTTTGACACTGTCCACCTTCCTTCCCTATTTCGAATTTTAGGTGCCATGGGCCTCCCCGACAGCTTCATTAATATGATCAGGCTCCTGTTCATGGGAGCCACAGCTGCAATCAACCTCAACGGCATTGACACAGTGTCCTTCCTGATTCAAAGAGGGGTCCGCTAGGGATGCCCCCTCGCCCCCTATCTGTTTTTATTTGTGGGAGAAGCTCTAAACGTCGCGGCCAAACACTTGAAGGACATAGGGGAAATTTTAGGGATCGTTCTCCCGGTTGCAGCTGAAGAACAGCTTATTAGTCAGTACGCGAACGACGTCAACCTCACCATCCTGGGCGAAGAACGCACCTTCAACCGGCTTGCGCTGCTGATTGAGCAATACGGGCTTGCAACAGGGCTGCAGATCAACTGGCCAAAGAGCCTAGCTTTCTGGCTCTCGCCAACCCCGGCCCCCCCGTGGCTTGGCAATGGCGCCTGCCCCTGGGCCGTAGAAAAACAGCTTTCAAAACTTCTCGGCTCCCCCTTCGGGATCGATCTACGCACTACGGATGTCGACGAATTCCTGGCCTCCAAAATTCAGAAAAAGCTGACCTACTGGACAAGCATTCATCTTTCTCTAGCAGGGCGAGCGGTCATCGTTAACTCAATTCTCCTTAGCACCCTTTGGTACTTCATTAGCATTTGGGGCGGCTCCCTGACCATTATTCGCAAGATCCGCGCCACGCTTCGCAACTTTCTCTGGTCAGGCGCAGCACACAAGTGCAGATCCCGGGTGCGATGGACAGACTGCTGTGCCCCTCGACATGTAGGTGGCCTCAACCTGATCGACCCGGAGGAAGCCCTACAAGCCTTGGCCGCCAAATGGATTCTTAAAGCCATGCTCCCGGGATCAGCAAACCTCCAACTGCTCCTCAGATTCAGACTGCTCCAAACCCGGCCCCAAGCCCGTGGCAACTGGGAGGCAATGCCACAGTGGGCCCTACTGCACAAATTTCGTGCATCTAGGGGATCGCACGCATGGGACCGAATCATTCGAGCTTGGCGGTTGCTGGTCAAACACATCGCAGCCACCCTCCCAAGCAACGGCGATGAAGTGCTCACTACCCCTTTATGGTAGACAACGCACTTCCTCGGGGGTTCCCACGGCTTCTCCTTGACCCGTACAGTTGCCTTGATGAACATGGGACTTTGGCAAATTCAGCACCTCTGGATCCCAGAGGCTCAGTCCTTCCTTCCTTGGGATCAGGCTAAGGTCAAATTCAGGATGCCGCAGGGAGAAGCGGCTGCTTACCGTAGTCTGATCTCCTCGATCCCGGCTTCCTGGACCTTCCTGCTCACTGACAACCGATTTGTGACCGGAAAGTCAGACTTTATTGGCGTATATGCCAGCGACAACGAGCCCCTCCCTGCGGTCATTTTCCCCACGTCCCACAACTTCCGACCGAGACTCTCTGCTGCGAACTGCCTTCTAGAACTCCCCTCAGGTTACCCGTATTATTCGGTGAGCTTGCCCTCGCTAGCGCTACGACTTGTACCTCCCCCCTCCCCCCGAGCTAGTCTACTGGTGGACGGTTGGCCCAAACGTGTGCGCGTGGTGCAAACCCGGGGAGGGCCTCTCCTCTTCGTTGGAGTCATTGCCGACATGTTCTTTGACCCCGGCAGATGGTCCTGGGAGGGAGGAATCCCTTTGCACGGGTACTCTGCCAAGCTGGGGCGCAACCTGCTTACGAAGTGGGACAAGCTCTCCCGTCCGATTGCTAAGAAGTGGCATGGGGAGGTTGGAGCCACATTTAAGCCCAGATGGTGTGAAGTATGGCACTCGGCCAGGCCGCATAAGGAGGCAGGTTTTCTTTGGACTGTTTATCACCGAGCAGTGGCGGTCCACAGCTGGAGGCAAATCGCTTGCCCCAACATCTCTACCCTCTGCACCAGCTGCGTAGATGGTCTTGAGGAAACGATACTTCACCGCTTCCATCACTGCTCGAAAACAAAGCTGGCATGGAACTTTGCTCTGTCCGCGCTATACTTGGCACTGGAGATTCCCACGGAGAACAACCACTGGCCAAGCTTAACCTGGCAGCAATGTGTCCTGGGCTCCAAACTTCCTCGTCGGCTCAAAAAGGGATCCACCATGTGGTCTCTCTTCCGCGGTTCAGTTATCTGGATCTCATGGCTGGATCGGAATGCGATCTGCTTCAACAACTCGCCATGGCCCCCACATAAAGTGGAACAGATCCTTTGGGAAGCGCTCACCGATCATGCCCGTGTCTCTTGGCTCAAAGCCAAGAAGCTCTGCGAGCTCTACCCCAACAAGGCCGAAGTCTTCCTCAGGCGCTTCGACAACACCTGGCTTCAAACCCCATTCTTCGGCGCGCGGTCAAGGCAGTCAATGCTTTGGAAGCTTGCCCTTCCAAAGACGGGCAACTTCAACTGACTGGCTGCCGGCCGGGCACCACTGCCCGCTAGGGCTCCCTCCCGGGTTCTGGTTTCGCGGGTCCTTGTCCGCTTGTTTCTTAGCTTTCTGAAAAAGTAAAAATTCTCGCCGGGGACTTGTTCCCTTGGTCATTTGTACTGTTTCCCCATTCAATGGAAATTGTCCTTGTTTCAAAAAAAAAAAAAAAAAATGTCCAAAGTGAACCTGCTTAACCCCTTAAAGTTCCTTGAGTATGTTTTCACCAAAAATGTTTTGAAATTGTCATTTCTATTACAAATTTTAGAAGAAAATACATTTTCAGACACATGTAGCCGTAGGATCTTGTAGTAATCTAGTTTGAGAAGATGTTGACAAAATTCAGAAATTACTACTATGTGGGGATGCAAGATATTAGTATTTGAATTGATGGAAATCCTTTTGAGGGCCTTGCAAAAAATTAGGCATTTATGAAAAAATGTCCAAAATGGTGGTGTTTCTTTGAATTTATTCTTAGAGCCAAGTTGGCTATATGCTGTAAATTTTTCAGATCATTTGGAATTGTACAACACGTAGGAAAAAAATAGTAAGTAGAAAAAACTAGAGAATGATTCAAAATATGAAATTATTAAGAGTTTAGTTATAAAATTGAAAAATGCCAATTCCAATGGTTGTAATGTTGTGATAAACAATCTACATCCTATGACTTTATTTTTTTCAAAAATATTAAAAATTAAGATAAATAAAGGACTTCAAAGTTTATTTTAGTGTAAAGAATCCATAAGTGCCCACAAACTAAAACTCTTCATAACTTTCATCTCATTAATCAATATGGAATGATTAAAAGCTTTCCACATATATATAAATCTAAAAAACCAATTTCAAACTTTTGATTCTCAAAAAAGTGATTTTTTCTAATTTTCCTTACCTACTTGGCTAAGAAAAAATCCTACATATCATACAATAAAATTTACTCCAAAAGGGCTCAAAGTCTGTTGTCATGTGTCTCAAGAGTGAAAAAAATGTTTTTTTCTTGCTTCAAACATTATAATCTTTCAATCCGTGCATTCAAATGGGTTGAAAATTTTCCAATACCTTTTCATAGTAGTCTATTACACTTTTGTAAGGTCTAAGTTCCAAAAATTAAAAATATATTTTCAATTTTGAACAATGCACTTTAAAATGGCAGTTTATACAATTTTGCTTGAAAAATACCCATGGTCCTTTAGGGGTCAAGCTTAGGGGTTTTGTCACCAGTATAAATTAAATGAATTCACATAATCCTCAATGCAAGTATTTTTTTATTTTTTATTTTAAACACATGGACAATTACCATGTCAATGCAAGTATTGAACTGCAAGGATTGACAACAAGCATCAAGACATTGGAGAAACAAGCTATAAATGGAGTGATTGATGCGAGGGCATGACTTTGAAAGCCGGGAAGGGCAGCTCTTCAAGTTTGCGAGGAAGCTGAGATGAGGAGGGGCCTGCCATCTAGCCCAACTTGTGCTGTGTGGCAATCCGATTTTAGAGTCTTAAAATATGGATTTTAGGTTCAAGGCCGTTCACATTTAGGTGCACTTACCTTAGATGAATCCCACCTCACTTATTCAATGTTCAACCTTGTCTAAATAGGTTCGTACACTCTCTCAAGAAAATAACAAAACCACTTGGAAACACATTTGTTGAACTACCATACTCATTATTTGGGGTTGTAAATAATTTCAGGTCTTTTTTGGACTGAGTTGCAATTCATTTCTTTCCCAGCTAGACAAGGCCAACAAAGCCTTGTGGGGAATTAGAGGAAAACAGGAGTGCATCCACAATCACAACTTCTCATTTGCTTCTGTCCAAAGTGAATTGACCGTTATGAACTTCATTGCAAAAATCAAAACAACACCCCCCAAGTATGTTAGTTGACTGAGATCAAATGGGCTTTGGACAAGTCTAGCCAGGAGCAGAGAAGTGCAACTTACACCGACCACATCCTGCAAGTCCCAACTTTCTAATAAGGGGGACTTGGGACTTCTTAGCCATGTGAAGATCAAAGTCACAACTATAAGTCACAACTTGTCTTTAGTATTATTTTTTTTTGCAATTACCCCCTATAGGATCACAACCTTTTCTTTATCAAGAAACACTCAAAACTGCCATTTCTATGGCTAAATGCAAAAAAATCCTTGTGAAAATTGATTTCTTTGCATATCTAACAATAGTATCTTGCACTAGCTAGCGGAAGAATGTGTGGAAGAAACTTTGAAAACTTTGGCTGCATAGATTGCAAGATATTTGTATCTAAAGTGTAGAAAACAAGTTTTTTGCACCTACGTGATTAGATTATTTGACTTTGAACCTTTTCAACTTAAATTTTTTGCATTGCAAAATTTGAGTTAAAAAAAATTATCATGAAGAATTTGAGTTGAGATTTTGAAAAAAAAAATTAAAATTAAAAACACTCGCCTTTCATTCTTAAATTTTTTGTTAAGTATGAGCATATACTAGATAGAAGGAAGAAATACATTGTTAATATCTCTAAAATGAAGTTGAAACGCACTAATTCCAATGGTGAGATTTTTCTAGCAAGCAAACTAACCCCTGTTTGATTGAAAAATTGTAATAATTGAGTTAAAAACAAATCCAATAAGTTCATTTCTTAAGAAGATACTACAATTGCCCCCAAAACAAGATGCTCTATAACTTTCACATCACTAACCCAAATGGAATGAAACAATGCTTTCCTTGTAGACAAAAATATGATCTATAAGAGGATGAAAAATTAAAATTTATTTCAAGTTTTTGTGAATTTCTTGTGTTGTCTAGTGAGGTGAATATTGTGCTTAGGATGGCAAAACTTTTGCTCCTAGGTATTAGTTGAAAGAAAAATTACATTCCTAGAAAGCTAATGAACTTTTATGTCTTAAAAGAAGGTCTAAAAAAATCATGACAAAAATTGAGACGATGGGGATCTACCAAAATCCACTTTGTATTCCATAGGTACTTTGTTTTTCTAGGGGTTAAGTGCCTCCTAAATGGATCAAAAAGTCAAAATTTCAATCAACGAGAGTGGTTCATATGGTGTATTTTTTCCTAATTTTATATTCAAAAAAATAATTGGGATGTAGAAGTAGAGTTGGGTCTCCACTTTTGCTAAACCCAATTAATTTGGTCTTCAATTCCCACTTCCTTAGGGCCCAAACTCCCCATAAGTGTTGCCATGAAAGTGTCTTAGTATGACGTGGGACTTTGGATACATTGTGAAACACCCGTCATTCCCAACTTCAAATTAAAATAAAATCTTGGATGAAATCGTCAGATTGTGAATGAAAACAAAATTATGAATACATGATATGCACTAATATGATATTTTCTATCCAATATATTGAAATTTGTAGCCTGGCCATAACATTTAATATCACCAATCTGGCACTTCATCCAAAATGAAAAAACCATGAAAAACCCTTCCTTCCTTCCCAAGTACCCATTTGAAGGGTTGAGTGCGGTCATAGTCAACTTTATCCCCACTCTCATCATCATCATAATAGAGAATAGGAAAGTCCTGCAGCGGAGGGTCGTTGTTGTCCATCTAGTCGACTACTGTACCTTAATAATAAGCTTCAGCCGGCCATGAATTGATTTGGGGGTCTCGTCTGGTGCAGTGAGTACCCAGGCTGCCTTCAAGTGCCGTGAGTGGGTGATTGAATGACATGCTCTGTTCTGTCTGCAATAAGTTACTGTTGCTGTGATCATCACTCCGTCCAGCCTCCCTCTGGGCATCATTCTTCCACTAGATGGCTACACGGATATACATGAGTTATGAGGAGCTACGCTAGGCTAGGCTACTTTTAAGTTAGGAGGAGGAGCAGGAGCTACTGTAGGGAAGGAGGGGATAACTTGACCAGTCAAGTTACTGAACTGTCCTCTGCTACTGCTATGGTATGTGTGAGCTGCGGACTGCTGCAGCAAAAGTTGACTAACAAATTCCCAGGTCACTTGCAGGTACAGTACTTCTGGCACCTCCCTCCCTCCGTCAGGCAGGCTTGCAGACAGAAGTTAACTGCCGTTGATTCCTTTCCAGAGTTAAGTTTCAGTTTCAAACAGATGCCCCCAAACAGATTTAGTTGTCTGCAGAGATCGTTTGAATAGAGGGTAAGTTAAGTTACCGGTAGTCTGCAAATTGTGGAATAAAGTCGAGACAGAAGGAGCTTGAATGAAGGGGGAGGGGAGGGGAGGGGAGGGGAGGGGAGGGGAAACCAGCCTACGACAGACAGAATGACAAATTTCTCCATTTATAGACAAATTTGAGAAATGAAGAGAGAAATTCAATTTTTTCTAATTTCAATTTTTTTAATTTTTTATAAAGTACGAATTTGTTATGAATTCTTGAAGGGTGCTGTCCAACTGGACCAAACAAGTCTCTAAACTACCCCCAAATCACCAAGAAGTATATCCATTATGGTCACCTTA
Organism: Rhytidiadelphus loreus; assembly: GCA_947034895.1. Lineage (NCBI taxonomy): Eukaryota > Viridiplantae > Streptophyta > Bryopsida > Hypnales > Hylocomiaceae > Rhytidiadelphus > Rhytidiadelphus loreus. The sequence continues at coordinate 35,423,710 of OX344761.1, forward strand.
GAGGAGCATCCCCACCTATCTTGCAAAACGGATGAACTTGTTAAGAAGCTGGGCAAAAAGCCTTGGGGGGCTTGCAAAATGTGTGTGTGTGTGTGTGTGTGGGTGGGGGTGGTGGTTTGCAAGCCAAAGCATGGCTTGCAAACCACATGAGACAAGAGCATTGGCACTTTCCCCCAAAGTATGGACCTTTAGCGCTATAGCCCATTGGTGGACCTTGCAAAGCAGTCCAAATTTGAAAACTTACCCGTCTTGCAAAATGTGGTTATAACATGCAATGGGTGGGGCGGTTTGACTTGCAAATTGGATGGCCCCGGATTTTGCAAGCCAAACCACCCAGTAATTTTGCAAGACGGGTAGTGATGCTCTTACCACTTAAAGCAGTCGCAATATTTCCTAATATGGCTACAACATTTCCTAACATAGCTACAATACGAAGGAATATAAAAATCACTTCTTGAGAAGAATTTACAATGAAAAGGTAAAAGTTCCTAAAATAATTACTAATAACTCCATCACCATCACCCAAAGTATTGATTTTGGCACTAACCAACCTAATGAAGTCCTAATGTCATTTATTAGAAAAAGTCTATCATGGTTTGATGTAAGACTATAATGGGTCATTTCCAAGATGACTCCATTGGGCAATTTGCTTGTCATGGGCTAGATTAGTTGATATAGTTTTGGACTTGAAACCAAATGAAGGGTGGAGAATTATCCACCCCTTAGATCTCACGCATCGTGGCGTGGCAATCTCCACCCACCATGTTGGAGCCTGCTTTTTTTTTTCTTGGTTTGTACAGTAACCCTTTTTTGACCCGCCCCAAATCGCTTGCGGCTGGGCTCTTGTACTTTCTCCTTTGCAGTAAAGGTATTATTTTATTTGTACAAAAAAAGGGGTGGGAAATTGGTTGAAAAAAACTTGCAATAGATGGAAAAATTTAGCATATATGAAAATAGAATTAAAGATCCAAATTTTTTATGTTGACTTAAAAAGTGCAATTATTAGGGCTCTTGAAGCTTACTTTATTGTTCATTCATAACGAGTGTCTGGGACAATGAAATTGCTATAGCAATTTATAATGTAATTTTCATTCATTATTTAGTGAAGTTTTGGGTGATGGTCATGCCATGTCATCATGCCAAAGTCTAGATTGAAATAATTTGGATTATTTTTGGATTTTATAAGGGATTTAAATTTTAAAATAATAGGCAAGAGTATATGAACTTCTATTGTATTTTGGCAATTATTAACTTATTGCACTTGATCTCCATCCCACCCCCTGGATACAAGCTCTTTTGAATTTGTGTTAACAAATGAAATTCAGCTTTTCCACTCTAATTTCTATTCCAATCTAATCTTACTCCAATCTTTAATACTTTATAATATCAAAATCATTACTTTGATTTGTAAAATTTTCAATTTTTGTGAGCACATTTTGTAATTGATATGGTTGATTTTCACAAATCAAAAGTTTCCAAAGTTAACCTTATTTTACCTTCTTTAAAAAAATTGTATGATACTTCTTCATCTTTTAAAAATTGCAATAATTAAATTTATACTCATTTATGATGACTAAGATATTGACAAAACATCTGAAGTCCAAAGCTCTCTTGCAAAGATCAATGTCCTAAGAGTTGTAGAGGCCGAATATTAAAATACATCTAACTTCTCTTACAAAACATGTGGGTAGATAGGAATTATAGATTGATTTGTTGATGCTTAATATTTTGTGAGGTCTAGGACCCAAAAAATGGATCTATGTCAACTCAAAAAAGAAATTATAAATTTTGAATGAAAAGAACCTAACAATCAATTTTATTGTTTCCAATTTTAGTTTTTGAAGTGAGGCAAATATCAATACATTTCTTTCATTCCTATCATTAGAATTCAAACAAACAATTCATAGACATATCTAAAAGTTGTGCCTAAGATCATGGAGTTGAACATAAAAATTTGTCTACTCTCTATATTCCAATGTTGCAACCATCTAAGCTTGAAATTTCTATATATTTAAAAAAAAGTGAAAACACATGTCTTCTATAAGTTATAAATTCCTTGTTTCCTATTGAAAATTTGATATTACTATAAATTTCTTTAGGAAAAAGTGAAGAAAAATTCATATCAAAAACAAAATGTGCTCAAAATTTAAAAAAATTCTTTATAGAGGGATATGATAGTGTATAATGCTATGGTGACTTGTTAGGGCCAATCTTTACCATGATCTACTAAAATCATGGAAATGAAGTCTTATACCAAATCTTCTTCAAGATTTCAAAATCTACATTCATCATATTCTTGCGACTAAAGAAATTGAAAAATCCATCATTTGGAATCAAAGAGGCTTCTTGACAATCTTTGACATTGTAACATTTACTACCATCCCCCAAACCATTGCGCCTTGTATACCTAGACAAACTCAAACCATATAATATCTTTCACATTTTGCAATTTGCTCCTTCTATAACACCATCTCTTTGCTCAATTCCTACATTCCTAGTCAATGAAGTCAAGGTCTTTTCAAAATATATTACATCTTCTGGTTATATTTTAAACATTTACATACAATACAAATAAAATTCCTTCTAGATTATAGATCCTTTGTGGATTCACTCACTTAACTGTGATCACACTCAGTTTTTTTGAATACATTGCCAAGTAAATGTGTGTACAACCCTTGAGCCCCAAGGTCATGGCACTTGACACCTTCATTGGTTCTATGCCCAAGACCTATCACTCCTACAATGTATTGCATTCTACTCTTGTAGTTGGAATTTATGAAGGACTTAATATTTTATTTTAGGCTCACTTTCAATCACGGTCGGACAAGGGGCATATGAATCTTTTGTACGGGCTTCAATGTTCAATGCCCAATATGCAATGTTTCAACTTTTGAAACCATGGAGCATTACCTTCCAACTTGTTTATAGATTCAACATTATTAGAACCACTTCCATGCACTACATACACTTTCAAATTCCCCCTCTCTCATTCTTCATAGATTTGATCTTGGCACATTGTCCATCCTTTCCTCCCCTCAAGCTAGTGTATTTGTGCTAAAAGACTCCAGTTTCCATATTCTTGCTACCATACATTCCAACTCTTAGATCCAAATTTCCTTTCATCACCTTTCCGCCTTTTAGCTTACCCCATATTTGTTGTCCCCATCTTGAGTTATGACATTATGCTTTTCTTCCCTTCCCACCTTGTTCTTCTAGTTTTAAAGTTGTTTTGCCTCCCCATTCTCTCCTCTTTGGAAGTTCAATTCCTACCACTACCATTCACCTCACTCTATAGTTGCAAGCAACTCTCTTCTTCCCACATTTGACTAAGGCAATGGAGGGAAGGTGGTTTTCTTGATTTAGATGCTATGAGATCTACTACACTCCTTATTATGACAAATTTTGATGGCTTATTGCAAAATAGCATCCACATAGTGAACCTTTATTGAGGGCCTAATTTTGTATTAGTCTTGGAGACACAACATCAAGTTTGGATGTAGAGCATGGTGCCTAGCTTTCATCACAAGTATACCCCTACAGAACAAGCTATATTGATGGTCAACTTTGAGCATGTATGGCTTTATGATGGAATCTTTTGATCACAAGTAAAGAAACACCTTTGTTGGCATTACATTCATCCTTATCTTTTTTCCCAGTCTAACTTCACCCATCACCCCTTTGCTAAACACTCCATAGACTTTACTTATTGCATGTGGTTTTAGACTCTCTTTCTTTCTATTTTGAAGGTAAATGCAAAAGAATTGACAAATTTCAATGATATTGTTTCATAAAGAATTTATGAAGAGGATACTAAATATCAAGTTGTAACATTTTTTTTTGACACAAATGAAACAAAATTCCATTGCAAGGGGTAAAATTACAAGCTCGCTAGCCACAAGTGGCCTGGCAGGAAGTGAACAATCAAAGTTGTAACATTTTTACTCTATAGGAAAAAATAGTTGTGAAAATTAAAAATATTCAACCTACAATCTACTTTTAATGAATTTTTTAAATTTTTGGTTAAATTTTGTATCGGAAGACATTAGTTAGCCTATTATTAAATTATTACTCTAAGCTAAACTACATCTTCATACTTTTAGAAATTTGGAACAACCTTTGGAATTTTGCACTTGAAATTTGTACTACAAAGGTTTGAGGTCAAGTATCTTTGAGGTGGAGAATTAGGTTGAGAGTCTAGTAGGAAAATTTCAAAACTTGATGTTCTTTCAATAAAATTTTGTTAAGTAGAAGTAAATACAAGATGGAAAAAAAAATCTAAATTGTTATTAATCTTAGACATAATTGAAACACATCAATCCTAAAGGTGAGATTGTTCTAGTAAGCAATCTTAACCCCTAAACGTCCAAACAACGTTTTTTTGGCAACATGGCGATTTTGGACAGCTCACTACGGACGGAGTTTTTCTTTTTTTTTCTTTTAAAAATTCATACAATATGGGGACAAGGAGTAGTTTTAAGGCACAACAATTTTCATAACATTTGACTACATGGTTCAAAAGTTATTGCATGATATGTAATTTTTGGGCAGCTCGGGCAGAAAAATAAACTTCTCTGAAAATCACTTTTAAAAAAAATAAAAAATTGAAATTTATTCTTTAGATTTTTATATATGTGGTAAGCTTTGAATCATTCCATTTTGATTAATAAGATGAAAGTTACGAGGAATTTTAGTTTGGGTTAGTTTGTGGGTAGTTATGGAATCTCTACTCTAAAATAAACTTTGAAGTCCTTTATTTAACTAAATTTTAAATATTTATGGAAAAAAATAAGAAAATAAGGTGTATATTGGCATTTTTCAATTCTATAAATAAATTGTTAACAATTTAGTATTTTTAGTCATTCTCTACTTCTTTCTATTTACTATTTTTTTCCTATATGTTGTACAATTCCAAATGATCTAAAAATTTTCAAGCATGTAGTGAACTTGACTTGAGGATTGAATCCAAAGAGTAACCACCATTTTGGACATTTTTCATACAAATGTGACCTTGTGAAGTGCAGCTTTCCATATTTTTACAAAGCCAAAAAAAGGATTTTTGTTTCTTCAGCTGTTAATATCTTGCAATCTACACGGTAGAAAATTCTGAAATTTTTTCCACATCTTCTCTAACTATTTTACTACAAGATCGCACGGTTTCATTTGTTCAAAAATGTTTTTCATCTAAAATTTGGTGCTTGTAAATGCAAGGGCAGTTTTGGAACAATTTTGGTGAAAACATAGTCTCTGACGTTTAGGGGTTACTATATAGATTGGAGGGGGGGGGGGAGAAGGAAGGAATTGTAAAAATTGAGTTCTAGATTGAATTTTATGAGTTGATTATTAAAGAACTTGCTTGATTGCCCAGAAATCAAGATTCTTCATAACTATTGCATCAATAATCCGAATGGAATGAATCAAGTCTTTTCATGGGAAAAAAATATATTGTGTGAGAAGTTGTTTTGTTTTCAAAATTATTTTGACCTTTGCATACATGAATGCCAAAACATAGTTTGGGATACACCGTGTATTTGAACTTTACAAATTCATACATATTTAGAAAATTATAAATTTTTCTTTTTAATTTATGATTTTCAATTGCCAATGTGTTAAAAAAATAATCTCATGTGTTAATTCCACCTCAAAATATGTGGAATTGCTTAACCCCTAGAGGACCAAGGCCTTTTTTTTGCCAGAAAACACTCAAAACTGCCATATCTATAGCAAGGAGTAAAAAAAATTGAAAATTGTTTTTTCTCATATCTAACCATAGGGTCTTACACCTAACTAGTATGAAAGTGTGGAAAAAATTTCAGAATTTTTGACCACTTAGATTGCAAGATATCTGCGTTTAAAGTGGAAAAAACAAGTTTTTTAGCACATTGTGGGACTAGATTTTTTGACTTTGAACATTTTTAACTTAAAATTTTTGCACTACAGATTTTTGAGCTTTAAATCTTTATAGTGGAGAATTGAGTTGAGAGTCTTGGTAAGAACAAAAATTCAAAAAAAACTTAATTATCATTCTTAAAAAAATTGCTAAGTAGAAGTAGGTATGAGATAGAAGGAAAATCTAAAATATTCATATATTTTAGATGGAATTAAAATGCAATAATCCCAATGGTGAGATTGTTCTAGCAAGTAAATCAGACCATGCAAAAAAAAAAATTGAAAAATTTGAAAAATTGCATTCAGAAATGAATCCTACAGTTATTTTTTTCCTAAAGATGCTCTAACTTCTCGAAAAACAAGAATGTCCATAACTTTCTCATAACATATCCAAATGAAATGAATCAAAGCTTTCCAAATAGAAAATATATAATCTATGAGAAAAAAATAATATTAAAAAGAAAATTCAAATTTTTGTCCATTTTTTTGGGCTGCCCGAGCTACCCGCCATCCCCTTGTTTGAGCTTATTTGGTCGTAACTATTGTTCCCGGGCACCGATTGTGAAAAAAATAATATTCTCACAAAGCTAATCAACTTTTCTACCTCCAAAAAAAACTCAAAAAAGTAAGAGAAAATTTCAACCCGTAGGTACCTGCCCCAAAACGCATTTTGTCCCCCGAAGGGACAATGGTCCTGTAGGGGTTAAAGTGTCAATTATAGGTGCTTCTACCTGATACGCTGCCTCACCGAAGGAAAACTACCTCAGTTTTGAAAGCAAGGTGGTTTTCAGAAAAATTTAGTTTTCTTTTCATCAGTCCAGGGTGCCCAAACTCTTCCATATCCTAATGCCTTCTGATAAGTTATCATACATTGAAATTGAGAGATCAGTGTGCACATCAGTCTGTCTACTAATCTACCAGTAAGCTTAGATATTTGCAATTTTAGGAAATCTGCAAGAGGGAAACCTTGCCAACTGAAACTGCCATTAAATTATGCAAAAATCGATGACCCTGGGTGCCCAACCCACCTTTTCCATCTCACAAGTTGCTGCCAACTAATACGTTAAGTTAAGCCCCTCTTTCATGCGATTTTAATTTTAGTTTTGAACCAAATGAAATCATGGGATATATTCAGCACAGCATTTCAGAGTACTGTCTATGACTGATCCCATTCAAATTCTTCTGCCCTGTCCCCCATTTTTCATACCCAGACCCGACTCTGTGGTACACTGGGGTAACTCCATTCCCATCCCTGGAGGGACGACGGGGAGTCCAGGACTGCCTCCAGTGGAAGGCTGTAAGTTTTCATTCACAATTGACCATTAACTTAACTTAACCCCTAAGTGCCTAAGCCTTTCCAAGTGTGTTTTTCCTATGAAAAAAGAACATGGGCTTATAGTTATCTCCATTGAAACAAAATGATTTTTTTTCAAAATCTAACCATATGGATGTTTAAAGAGCTTGCTTATTAGTATCTATACCAATTTTGAGTGCAAAATTCCATAAGAGTTGTGAGATTATAATAAGAGAAATGTACGTTTTCTATTTTTAATATGTTGTCCCTCTCCACAATGTTTTAGAAATTTGCACATAAAAGCTTTTTGGGATTAGAAGTGACATGAACAACTACAAAATGTGTTAGCACACTAAAATACCCTTTCAAAAAACTTAATATCACTTGAAAAGCTACTAAACTCATTAGACAATCCACCTTGCAATTGTTGAGATGCAAATTTTTTAATAAGTATAATTCACAAATAACTCCAAATCAACACTTGCTTGTTTAAATTTTCAATGGTGAAAATCATGAAAACACTTTACTCTTTCGATTGGGACCATTTTCAAAGCAAATGAATAAGTGGCAGTTTTTAGATCTCAAATCAAGTGAAATTGCTCAAAGTTGAAAAATGAAGTAAAATTAGCAAGCTTAACTCTTCCACTAACGGACATAAATGGCTTTGGAGACCTCTCAACAGTCATATATGTACCTTTTTCAGTGAAAAATGAAAGTTTTGAATAGTTAACCCTAAAAACTGCCCCCAATTTTTTTTAAAACGGGCAAACGAATTTAACTGCCCACTTCAAAATGAGCCTGAAATTTCAGATCGACCATATATGGTCGATGAGGCAGTTAGGGGTTAAGTTATTGACTGATAGTATCCCAATCACCTACTCAGCTTAGGAAACCTTACATTAAGCTTATCTTATTAGTTGAACTCATAAGTTAAGTTAGCAGGTTACACTGGTGAAGTGAACAATGTGATGCCTGACTAACTGATGAATAAGATCTGATGCCAGACATAATATAATTTTGAGTTAAACTTACAAGTGGGTAATGTGGGAATTGGGTACAAATATCTTATCTGAGAGCAAATCTACAGTTTTTTTTTTTTTGGACACAAATAAAGGAGAACCTTTACTGCAAAAGAATATAAAATACAAAGCCCAGCTGAGAATAGCCTAGGCAGAACAAGACAAGAGGGTTAGAATAATGCACAACAGGGCGCCTAGGAGGAGTTGAGCCTCCACGGCGTAAACAGTCTACGGAGGTTGAAAAACAAAGCCAGCCCGGGGCCCAGAGATAGTCCAACAAGGCTGTCCTTCGATCATGGTGGCAATAACGTTATGCTGGCACCACCGTCGCTCGAAGCGGTCTCTAATGCGAGTAGCGTTATCCGGTTGTTTCGCAATCATGCTCCCAGTCTTCTCCCATTCAAGCCGCCCATAATCCACAATGCCAAGCCAAATGCGTTGTAGCTGCTTGGTAGGTTGCCACTTGATGTCATTGAAGGCCGCGTCATTCCGCTCAATCCACAATGTCCACAAGATGACAGTGCGAAGAATACCCCACAAGTTGCTGACGTGGTGGAATTTCCGTGGAATGCGGGCGGAGAAAATCCCTTGCTTCCAAGTGAGTGGTCGCCATGGGCCACGAGCATCCTTTGAGGTGACCACTACGTTCAAAATATGGATCCCCCATTGCCACGCCCGCTGAGCCGCCGGGCACTCCCAGAAGTGATGTAGGACTGATTCGTGGCTGTGTCGTGGGCAAATTGGGCAACCTGTGTCTAAGACAGTGTGGATGCGGCCACGCCATGCATTCACAGCGACAGCCCGATGCCAAACAAGCCATAGTAGTCCGGCTTCCTTGGGGAGACGGGGGTTCCTCCACATTGTTTTCCATCTAAGACGAAAGGATGTAGGGAGGATGCCCTACCATTTCCGTTCAACAACGTTGGGCAAAATGTGCTTAGCAGCGAGCAAGGCACGCCCTTGTTTAGCACTAAGGTGCATAAATGGAGTGTATCCTTGTTTTGCGGGCCATTGCAACTTGTGTGGATCCCATCTCAAGCGGTCGACACGTCCGTAGTAAATAAGGATGTTGTTGTGGCGTGGTCCTCGGATAATACTCGTGATGCGTACCCTATGGAGTGTCCCAGTACATTGGCGCAGGCCATTGGCGTCTAAAAGCGGGTAGTCAATGAGTGTGTTAGAGGCAGGCAGGACTACTTTGACAGTAGTAGTACTTAAGAGCATCCAGGTCCTTGGTGGTCCACCAAGTCGTATGTCTAGGTTTGCTTTATATTGGAGGACCACCGTAGGTTGATCAGATTGATCATCGGAGAAGCACCCCAACCACTCATCAATTTTGGGAGCCGGGTAGTAAGATGAGAGTAGGCTACCCCAAACACTATGAAGATCCCGAGTAGCTGCGTTCCAAGCCCCATGCTCTTCAGGTAGAAGTCCAAAACGGTGCTCAGCCTCCACATGGGTGAGAAATCTTGAGCCTGACCATGCGTCGCTAACCTTTTGAAGGCCTGCCTTGTATAATTTGGCAACTCGAGTACGGGCAAACCCTGGGCCGATTTGGGGGGAGAAGTTCGACCACCAAAAGGACTCACACATAACTTCTTCAGAAAGGGTCGGGATGACTGGGGCTAAGTTCCCGACCAATTTCCACCAAGCGCCACTAGCACAGTTCCATGTCTTGGACCCTTGCTTCACCTGGCACTTCTTCAATATAAAGTACTCTAGGCTTGGCGCCCAATGCCCTCCACTGTAGGGTTGAAAATTGGCCAATCTATACCTTAGGAGCACATGTAAATTGGAAGAGTTAGGTTCACATGCTTTAAGGATCCACTTGGCTATAAGAGCTGTTAAGGCGTTTGTGGGGTCGATAAGACCTAGGCCACCTTCCTCCTTCTTCTTACAGCATTGAAGCCACGCGACCTTGGCTCGAGACCTATGAAGGGAACCAGACCACATGTAATTCTGGATAGCACTCTTACATTTGGCTATGCCTGCAGTAGAGCCTGCCCAAATGGCAATAAAGAAATAGAGGGAGGAAAGGAGCACACAATTAACCACCACCGTACGCCCCGCTGTGTTAATCTTTGCTGTGCACCAGAATCCTAGCTTCTGGTTCACCTTATCAAGGAGAAATTGGTCGACATCTTTGGTATGCAAGTGCAAACCAAAAATCAAGCCCAACAATTTGTTGACGTCTCCTTCCTCTGCCCATGGAATGTGTAGCAACTCAGTCCATCGGGGTCGCCCAAGGCCATCTGATGACCACCAATACCCACATGACTTGTCCCAGTTCATGACAAGTCCTGACCCTAGGCAAAATGTGTCCAATGTATAGATGGTACTTCGTATCGACGCTTCCTCTCCCAACAAGGTCATAGATGTATCGTCTGCAAATTGCGCCATGACTTGTTGTCTGTCTTCTACTGGGAGGCGAATGCCTTTGATCCTGCCTTCTTGAATACCCATTTAAACCATAGAGTTAAGGACTTCAGTGATGATGAGGAATAAGTAGGGGGCCAAGGGGCACCCTTGGCGAACTCCCTTTTGGATTGGAAAGGAGGGGGAGTGAGCCTTGTTGACCTTAACCACTGCCCGTGCATTTTGGAAGAGTAGTTTGACCATAGCGACAAATTCTACAGGAAACCCCATGGTATCCATTGCACGAAATAAGAAATCCAGATCCACCCTATTATATGCCTTACTGAAGTCCAATTTGAGGAAAATGACTGGTTGGCCTGAATGGACCGCCCAATCAATGGTCTCATGGGTCAGCAAAATATTGTCCAAGAGGAATCTCGTGGGCAAGAAGGCAGATTGGTCAAAGGAAATAACCTCCATTAAGACTGGTTGGAGGCGGAGTTGGAGAGCTTTCGCAAATATTTTATAAGCCACATTGAGAAGGGTAATGGGTCTCCAATTACCTAGTAAATCCCTCTCACCGCCTTTATGAATAAGTGCAATGAGACCATCAGTAATCCCCGGTGGCATTGTCTCAGAATGAATGGCACTCGTGATCATTAGAAAGTAGTCCTCCTTGATCACTTCCCAATAGGCTTTAAAGAACCCTGTGATTACTCCATTCGGCCCAGGCGCCTTGTTCACATCCATGCAGTCAAGAGCATCTTTCAATTCTTGTAGGCTGATAGGACGTTTTAGAGAGTCTTGCATTGCTGTTGAAACTCTACTAGCAACTCCTCGAAGACAATGGCTCTCTGCTCCCTCCCGGGTTGGAGAGGATGGAGAGGCGGTGTATAATTATGCAAAGTATGCAGAGCACACTTTTTCTAGGGATGACTGTTCAGAGTGCACTACACCATCCTCATCTTCTAGTTGTGTGATGTGTGAGCCAGAACCCCGGTCCTTATGGGATTGGAAGAATTCTCTTGAACATGCATCCCCAACCGCCTTCCATCTAATCTTATTACGGATTTTAAGTCCTTCAATGTGGTGTTTCTCCACCGTCCTTAATTGTTCACCAAGGGCACTAAGTTGCGCCTGCCATTCACCATTGGATGGGTCTGATTGGAGCAATGTCATAGTCTCCGCAAGTTGGGAGCGTAAGAGTGCTTCCTCAATACGGTGAGCCTTTGCTGCTTGCACGCAAAACACCTTGTAAAATTTGACCACCCTCTGTAGTTTCCAGAAGAAGGTCTTGCCAGGATTAGTGGTCCAAAATTGTGTGATGTGGGCTCGAACCTCCTCATTATCTAAGTATCTAGAGCTCATTTTATAAGCTGACTTCCTTACTACGGTAGCTACTAGGACAATTTTCCCCCAAACCGGCAAGTGGTCAGAGTAGTTACAGTCTGCCTTGATAAAGTATTCTTCCACTGCACTGGCTTGGCCTCCATGTGATAGATAGGAGTAAATGCGGTCAAGTCTAGCCATAATTCGTGCCCCATCAAAACGACGATTGTCCCAAGTGAACTTGACTGCATTGGATCTCGAAAACTGATCACTCACATTAAGGGCACCAATTAATTGTTCGAAGGATCGGCTTTCGGTTTGAGAAATGAGCTTCCCACACCAATTGGATTTATCCGTTCGACATTCGACAAAATTCCAGTCACCGCACAGGAGCCACTTACAGTCTTGCGCTAAACTAGCCAAGAGTTCAGTCCAGAGCTCAACCCGCTCTCTTTCTACGGTAGATGCATAAACATTGAGTATGGACAGATCTCCCCCAGGGGTGCCGCTTAGCCGGACCCATTGGACTCTCCCACATCTTGAGTAACCTAAACTGGTAACTAGATGTTGGAGACCTGGTGAGACCCATAAACATACTCCTCCTTTACCAGTTCCTATCTCCCCCACATTATGGCCATAGCCAAGAGCGGCCTTTTGTCCAAAAAATTTGGCATGTGGCCAAATAGCATTCCCAAAGTCTAATAAACGGTGGCCTCTAAGTCTATGTTCTTGGAGACAAAGGAAGTCCAAACTAGGCCTCATAGCCCAATAATAATTTTTTACCATATCAATCTTCAACTGATCATTAACACCTTGTAGGTTTTGTGTAATGATGGAAACTTTCATAATGACGGAGTGGGATTTGGGGGAAAAAAGAGTGGACCTCTTGGTGCTTCTCTGCTACCATCATCCCTTGGAGTAGCCGCTCCCTCCATCCCGGCGCGTCCTAGGGTCTTGCGCTTACTTTGAAGAGCTGAGGACCGATGTCTCTTAGCTGAGTCTGCTATGTCGGCTCTTCGTTGGAGTTGTGCTTCGGTAAGTCATTTAGTTTGGGGAGTGAGAAATCCACCATTGATCTGGCACTAGAAAGATTCCGTGTTTTCTTTTGTATTCTGATGTCAAAGTTGACGGATTTTGTTGGACATCCAACATAACAATTGTTGTTTTTATGTCAACAATGATGTTCACTATAACATCTTCATGTTATAGTAGACATCATTGTTGACATAAAAACAACAATTGTTATGTTGGATGTCCAACAAAATCCGTCAACTTTGACACAGGTTCCTTCTAGTGTGGGCAGCACCTCCTGACTTGTACCACTCCACAACTGCAACTTGCATGTATTTTGGGAGCGCGTTCCAAGAGTCTGACGCTTGATTGGGGGTACTAGGGATGGACCCTCCAATATCCTGGTGCTGAGGATGGCCACTGGAGGTACTAGGGATGGACCCTCCAATATCATGGTGCTGAGGATGGCCACTGCCACGACCTTCTTGCCCGTGATTTGATACCTTGGCTCTTCCAGCGATGTCTATGCCACCCAAAACCGTACTGGAGGATGTTGGAGCTATGCCATTGAGATCGAGATGGGGCTGGGAGGGGCCATGAAGTAGCTCAGGCGCCACCACCATGTCGCCACTGGCTCCGTCACCATTGACAGCGAAGTTATCAATTATCGGGTGGGCCTGGTTGGATAATGTGCTAGTCCCAAAGGTATCGACCCCCACAGGTGCCTCTGGTACGTGCTTGGGAGCTCCTGAACGCTGGGCAAGTGATGCATCGGGGAGGCTCAGATTCCCGCTTCTTCCCTGGGCATCGAGGTGTGCCCTGGCCGACCCTTCCGCTGGCTCAATTGGAGCCTAGTCCATGCAGCCAGCTAGGTGGCCGGTGGCTGGAGTCGGTGACGGTACCTGACCAGACTTCGCTTGCAGGGTCCGGCTTGGGGTGTGACTACTACGAGGGGTCATTTGGAGCTTCAATCTTGGCAATTGTGGACTGCCTTGATTCACCCCCTGTGTGGGCATTGGCGGTGATTGTCGAGGGGATGATGCATTCGATCCTGGGGCTTTCGGCAGAGATGTTGATGGTCTGGGCCCGGAAGAGTTTTCTGATGAGACCACCTCTTTGGCGCTAAAAACTGCTCGCATTCCCCGCTCGTGATTCCATCCTGCTCGGGCGGGGTTGAATTTCGGTCTGCTGCCTTTGGATCCACGGAATACTTTCTTCCACCCATTCCATTCATATTCTGGAGTTTCCCTAGACTCCGCCTCCTGATCGGTACCTGCTGAGTGCGCGGTGGATTTCGTTAGCTGCGTGTCGCCCTGCTGGACCGGGCCGAGTTGGGTTGGAAGGCGTCCAGCCTGGTGCGGGTCTAGCGCGTTCTTCAATGGAGCAGGCCTGCTGCCTGATGCGATCGCCGGAGCAGGGTGGGCCACTCGGGGTTGCGACATCACAGGGGTCGGAGCTGCCTGGCTAGCGCGGTGTCTGTCGCGCTGTGTCGATGCGGAGCCCGGTAGATCGGTTGGGCTTGGTCGAGCAGGCGCGGCGGGGGAAGTGATGCTTGTGCAGGTTGATGTGAGTCGGCTTGGACAGGGGAGGCCGACTTCGAGTGTGTATTTGGCTGCGCTAGTTTAGCCGTTTCTGTCGAACCTTGCAGATCCTCCTTGTGTCTATTGGAGGCACCGAGACAGTCCTTCACTAGGTGGTCTGTGGACAAGCAGAACCTACATCGGATCGGAAGGTTACAATAGTCCACTGTAATCACTTCCGTTTTACCCGTACTCTCGTTGGCCACGACAACTTGGGTCTGCCACCCTGAACCCGTCTTCAGCCCGATGCAGAATCTCTGATCTGAGGAGTACAAGTTCCGTCGGTCGACCCCAAGAACCTCACCCAAGACGCCGGCAATTTCAGAAGCCACTCCCATGAACTCCCCAGGAACATCTTTGAACGTGACCCAGGTTGGGATTTTCAACCCAACCGGTTTAGCTGCGTTAAAACCTGGGGACCACGTTTGCAAAATACAGGTACCCCACTGAGACCAGTGCGGCGTCAACATCAACAACTTCTGGGTAACAGAGGCTTGCTTGATGAGCACTTGAAAAAACCCACGTCCAAGGTCTCGACCCAGCCCCACCCAATCACCAACCGTGGTTTGGAGGCTACGGCCCCACAGATCCATGGCCACCGTGGCAGGCTTCCCTCCAACAAAGTATGCTACAATAGCATGCTTCTGAAGGTGTTCAGTTTCTTTCCGTACCACCTCTTGGTTAACTTTGACTTCAAGCACTATATTATTCAACAAGAATCCTGCACAACTGTGGGAGAATCCCTCTGGTAACTCTTCCCCTGGCAACGCAATGGTCGGGTGAATGCGATCATGCTTACCAAGGTTGGTGACAACTGCGATGAGTTCCGGCTCCACGTGCCGCTCCTCCCTCGCTGCAGCAGCACGACCTCTTGCTTCTTCTGACTTCGTTGGGGCCACTGGCGCATGCGCCATACGGACTGAATCTGCGTACGACGCCATCGATGCAGGAGCGCCGCTGGAACCCTAACCCTAATTTCTGTCCCCACCAACTTCCGCCCTCGGAGAGCTTCCTGTGAAGAGTACCGCGGCAAGATCTAACCCTAGTGTTTAGTTTTCGGAAGGAGATTGGGATCGGACAGTATCTCTCAATACGCGAAGGACACAAATTGTCGTTGTCTGACGAGGGGCGCCGTGCGGAGGCTCGTCAGGAGCTTCATTGCGTATATCTCGTGTCAACTTTTTTTTAACCCAATGGTCCCCCAATGTCTCCACCCTGAATCGGGACCGAATCCGGACGACAGCATGAGCCTAATTGGCTTGATGCGCACAACCGGATCTGCCCCAACTCGCGAGCGAAGACGCCATCGCTCGCAAGCGGCAGCTTTTCTCGGCGGGTGGGCTTTCAGTTTCCGACTTCCCACTTCCAAGCGAGCTCCGGCTCCTTCCGTTTGCAAATCTACAGCTTTCACTTCAAACTGGCCAGTTTCCTTTTGATTATGTTTGATACCCAGAGAAGAAAAAAATACATCATTCACACTTCTTGATGCCAGTTGCCTGAACTAAGGAATGGAATGGCACACAAGGGTTATGAATAAGCATAATACTCCCTTTGTCCCGAAACGATTGTTCACTTTGAATGTCATGCTTTTTAAAGCTTGTTTTGAGTAGGTGAAAAGAGTGATTCATTTTATTTAGGTTACAATGAACACATGCAATGTCCTTCATTGATTTTAATGATGTAAAATTTGAAACTTTTCTTAATTACATTTTTCACAATATGGTCAATGAACTTGGCTCCAAAAAATATCAACAATATTGTGGACAATCATTTTAGGAAAAAGGGAGTAGTAGATAAGGATCTACTAAGTGATAACCTCAATGGGACCCATTTGAACATAAATGGCAACCTTTCATTAGATGAGGAGTAGCATGTTATTTTTTATAATGTAGGATTGCTTTAGCATTACAAAGTTCTTTTTTTACTCTTGATTGATCATGTTTGACCAAGACAAAACCGCATTCAACTATTGAGGCTATATATGTCCAATAATGTGAAAAAAGAGTCTCATTAATGATGAGAAATAACACCCCTCATTTGACACTCTCTTCATTTGACATATTATTTCTCATAACTAGACTTTACTTTCACATTACCTAGTCCATGTCACTAGTGAAAGAGATACTAACTATGATCACTCTACTTGGAAGATCACTCACATTCTATTACTCCCTCCAAAATAAGGGAACAAAAGTGGTCATTTTAGTAGGGGATTACTCAAATTGAAACCCTAGTACTATGATTATTCTCCATAACTTAGATTGTTTTGCCATTATTTGCCATAATTATAATCTAGACAATTTTAAGCCATTTAATTGTCTTCAAATTGAAAATACACACTTGAAAACAACAAATGGCAAGTCTACAATTATAAATCTTTGCTACTATGTACATTCTTAACTCAACTTTAATCCCTAAAGAACCATTGTCCCTAAGGGAGGGGGGAAAAATGGGCTTTGAGTAGGCTTCTATAATCTTGATTTTTGTTGTGATTTTTAAAACCTTTTTCTTAACCCCTAAAATCCCATCATCCCTTTGAGGGACATAATAGATTTTGGGTAG
This sequence comes from Rhytidiadelphus loreus, assembly GCA_947034895.1. Classification (NCBI taxonomy): domain Eukaryota; kingdom Viridiplantae; phylum Streptophyta; class Bryopsida; order Hypnales; family Hylocomiaceae; genus Rhytidiadelphus; species Rhytidiadelphus loreus. The sequence goes on from OX344761.1 coordinate 35,440,746, forward strand.
GCTCCTACGAGCTCAGTTTTCATTGTGATATTTTGAAGCTTTTCTTGAAGATAGGAAAACACATTTACTTTCTTGGAATATAATTCTTATTTCAATTAGTGACTAGAAGCAAAACTCTAATACCAAAATAGTATTCATTAGGTAGTATCCAAAAAATCACAAAAAGTCAATAAAATTTTCAAAATTTGTTTCTCATAAAAAATACTCTTATCTACATGGAAAGATTTGATTCGTTTTATTTGGAATAGTGATGTGAAAGTTATGGCCAATCTTGTTTCTCAGGCAATCAATGTATCTTTTCAAAAAACGAACTCATAGGATTCATTTTTAAATGCAATTTTCACAATTAAAAAAAATTGTATGATAGGGCTTAATTTGTTTGCTAGAACAATCTCACCATTGGAATTATTAGACTTCAATTCCAACTTTTGAATCATTAATGTTTTTAGTTTTTCATTCAATCTCATATCTATTTCTGTGAAAGCCACCTTGGAGTTCATTAGTTTGAAGTGAATTTTTCAATTTATAGAATTACATTTTGTTGAATTTAGTTTTTATTTTCACTTTGAATTTTAGTATGTTAAATTGGAGGATTTTTTCTAAGTCTCAAGATGAAGAATCACAATCAAAGTTCGAATTTGAGTTTCTATTGTCACAACTACCGGATAAACCTCTTTTGTCATTGAGTTTTGTACCACCACATGAGCGTTCACAAGAAGAAGCTAAGCCTTTTTGACCGCCAAAGCAACCTTGTATGAAACAATGATGACACAAAAAATTTCAATGTGACGCTCAAGCGTTGGTGATCTTGTTGCAAATTGAATGTGTTGAGAGTTCAACAACTGAAAATTGACATTTGAAGATTGTTTTGAAGGTCTCAATGACGATCAATATTATTATATAGTCAAGCTTATCAAAGGGAATTGTGGTAATTAAGGTTGGTTAAAGGGGCTAGTGTATCTTTTAACTAAAGGGGACAATGTTGATTATGTTGCAGTTATTGTCAAGCGTATTATTAAGTTTTTGCTTATAGAGTAATATTTTTCTTGTAATTTTATTTGTTACTTCTATTAGGCATATGTTAAATCCTAGTTCTTTATTTATGTACTTGAAATTAGTTTTCTAAATTTAATTTGTGTGCATGAAGTTGTATAAAGAAATGATGGAGATAGTTTATGTCTCACCCCCTTTAGTAACACTTACCACCTTAAGCTCACTTTTAAGTACTTTTTGTAGCACTTAACTCCTAGTGACACCAAAGATCATGATCTTCTAACACTGCATATGCCACATACATGTAATATGAAGTTTTCCATTCCTCTATGATTCTCCACTATTCACTTTTGACACTTAATTTGTTTACCAGCAATGTGCATCAAAACTGGATTAAGAGATTTGATGTAAGCTATCCACCAAAGCATAGCAATATCCGGTGAAGAACAATTGGCTATCATACCAAATAAGGGTAAGCAGTCAGTCTCCAATATAACATTGGCTCCAATCAAATAATTTCTATATGCTTTTAGTGCTGTAAGTGCTCCCCAAAGTTCTCTTTTCACTTGAGGATATGCTCTTTGCCTTTCTGTAAGGATCCTTGCTCCAAATCGGATGACAAATCTTCTTCCTTCTGCATCATCTTGTCCAATGGCCCATCCAATGGCTATTGGGCTTGTATCAATAGTCACAATCACCGGTCTATTGCTTTCATAATCAACTTGTTTTAGAACCGGTGGTGACTTCAAAATCTTCTTCAACTCTTCCATAACCAAATCTTTCTCATATTACCACACAAATTTGTTTCTTTTCCTCAATAACTTGTAAAGAGGTTCTGATATGTGAGCAAAATGGGAAATCCAAATCTAATAGAAGACACATGCTTCTAAAAACCTCCTTACTTTGGTGACATTGCTACAGGCCTTCATTCTTCCGATTGCATCTACCTTTTTAGGGTTATGTTTTCTTCCATATCGTCCGCATAAATGTCCAACCACTAGAATCTCATCAACTCCAAATTTTGATTTCTCAATAGAAAGAGTCAAGTCCACTTCTTCGAGTCTCATCAAGATTTTGTCCACATCATCAATATGATCATTGACAAATGCTCTACATCCATCATCTTGAATAGTTAAGTCTTTGACAACCTCCTCACAACCTTTTATTGGAATGTTATCCACAAAGGGTATTGTTTTTTTAGGTACAAAATCTCGCAAGATTTGATTCATGACATTTTGCATATGTGCCACTGAGTTTGTAGCACTTTGAGGCAGTGTGCACATTCTAACCAATTCAAGTGAAGTCTTCATGGTCGTCAAATCTTTGCTCTTAGCAGCTAATTGAAATTGATCATAACCAGAGTACAAATCTGCAATGGAATAAATAGCGTGCCCTGCAAATGCTTCTGCCACTTCATCAACAATAGGTCCTGAACCTTTGTTTCTGATTGTCACTTCATTTTCCGGTTGCATGCCTTAAATGAATCTCAATGCTCCCGACTTCTTTGGTACAGTGAACTATCAATTAGAGTATGGAGTCATCGCAGGTTCAAGAATGCCCATGCGCATCTTTTCTTTGAGCAATTCAACCAGTTTAGGAAGTAATGCTCGTGGCACCGGAATTGGTTTTAAATTGCATGGTACATGTGGTACCGTGAAAATTACCATTGACACAATTATACTGGGATGACGCATCCAATCTTATCTGGTGAAGAAGCAAAAATCTTTCCATGTTTAGAAAGCATATCTTGAAACTTCTTCTTCTTCGACTCAGTCAAGAAATCATCCCCTCCTATCTTCAATATTTTTAAAGTCTCTTCCGTAAATTTGTGCCCAATCTATTTTGCTTCTCTGAGACCCGGTTCTTTCTCCGCTTGTCTGATATGTTCATCTGCATCAAAAGGTAGTTGAGTTGCTACTGGCTTAATTTTCTTGGCCATGGTTTTGTATTTGGTATTCACCATGGCCTCATGTTTCAATCCGTAGCTCTGAAATTCATCAACCTTTGATACTATCTTCATCACTTCATTATACAATGATTGTGTATGAATTTCAACTATAACTTCATTATCTTGAACTTCTACTCCATCGGTATGCAAGGCATGCACAACTTGTAATATGTCATTCGCAATGCCTTTTTCTTCAAATACTTCAGATATATGATCATCATCCGAAATCACCTTCAACTTTTAAAACTTTTTCTCCGTCTTTCCTACAACCCTTTTATATGTAGGGTTTAGATTCTTCACGCTTGTAAATCTCACAAAACCACACTCTCCCATACTCAAAAATCCACATCCAATACTCTGTACATTGGGGAACTCAAAGGACATTGATCTTTTTGCACCCGTGGATCCCCTCTCCCCACGTGTGCATTTCAAAAATCCATGAAGTCTAGAGAAGTAGGCAAAGGTCCTTCTCTAAATTGAGCTTAGTGTCTTTTGTTGTTAGGCCTCACGGTAAGAAACTGTACCGACTTCTTGCCATCACAACTCCGAATTCAAGCATAATGAGATCCATCATCTAGCACCTTTGTCTCCATTCTCGATGCTGTAATGCATGGCTGACCCAAAATTATTGGATAAATTCCATAGTTTTGCACAAAGAAGTTTTGCTTCACTTCTACATCTCCAATTCTTGTTGGTACAGCTGGGCATGCTCCATACAACTCTCCTCGTCCATTGTTGGCAGCCCTCATCACCCAACCGTGATTTTTGTCAATTGGCCATTTGTCATTCTCGTAAATCTTTCAAGACATAATATTAATCTTGGATCCATGATCTACAAGAGCCAAAATAGACTCATCCAACTCCCCCAACTTAACACGAATTTCGGTGGTGGCTCTTGCCCAAAATGGATGAAGGTAATCCATTTGCTCTTCAATCTCTCTTTCCATCATATGAACAATTGCACATTCATAGGTATTTGCCTCCATTTCAATCTTTTTATTGTATGTTGTCTGAGGGTCTTTCACCCCCTCAAATTCTTTCTCCGTCACATTTTGACATTCCAATGAGCATTTACCTTTAGAAATATCATTCTTCTCACAACTTATACATCCACAAGTACAAATGTACAAATCTTCTTCTTCCTCTTTATCGGTAAAATATTCTTCAACAGAAAAATACTTTTCATCAGAAAAAAACTCTTTTGCATCTTCATAGGTTTCATCTTCACATGTCACAAACATTGGATTGCACATCATGGAAAATACTTGACTGATTTTAGTCTCTTCATTTTTTATCATGCAAGTATCCAATGCTTGTACCATAACTGTCTCAGTTGTCATCTACCTTTTTTTCTTGATGACATCAATGAAAAGCTTGTGAAAATCTTTCTTAACAATACCAAGAGCTTTTCTTAACGTAAACTCAATCTTGGCATCTAAAATTCTCTCTTCTAGAATGTCCTTCATGTCAAATTGTCAATTGAAGATTCAATATCCGATTGGAGTTTGTAAGCCAGTGCTTTGCCCTTGCTTTTGTTTGAATCTTCTTTTTCCTTCCTTTTCTTGTCTTGGCTTGGACCTTCCTATATCTCCTTAGGAAGTGGTTCATTTCCTGGATGAACAAAAGTAGGTGATTTTCCATGTCTCTGTTGTGTATGAGCAGCAGAACCTTCTTTTTTTTCATGTTCTTTGAGTCCATGTGGTTTTCTTTTAGATGATGGCTCTTCCACATCATCTTCTTCAATAGGTCGCCCTCGTTTCTCTTTAACAACGAAATCTTTTTCCATGCTATTGCCTTGAATCTCTCCCCAAAAGGCTCTGGTGCTAACCGCATCAACAGGATCTTCCCAACCAGTTGCCTTTCGGATGGCTTGAGCTCCTCTTTGTAAAATCTCAAGAGATGGAGCTTTCAAAGCCTCAACTGCTTGTTGTTCCACCTCTACGTGAATGTTTCAACACCTTTGGCATGTAGACCACTAAATCTACCCATCTTGTCTTCAATGATCTTCTTCATTCCTCTTTGCCAAAGTCAATGTTTAGAGGCAAGTTTGTGGTTGCATCATGAATTTTTCCATTCTTGAAAACAACTGTACCTTCTTTCAGAGCTTCATCATAAGGTTTACTACCTCGAAGACTGTGACTCTCTTCTTCATCGCAAAAAATACATCTTCTTGTAAATATTTTTGCACCATCTGATAATTGAGCTCCTCGTACCTTCTTCAACTCGCTCATTTCTACTCTCAGATCTCGAATGCCTTTGATTAGTTCATCAAAAGCACTTTCATCAACTGTTTTGGATTTCTTTGAAGTTGATGTTGAAGGTATAGGCACAAGTGATGTTTTTGGAATTGTTGTAACTAGTATGGGTGCAACATCCATATGTTCAGATACACCTCTAGATCTCACCCTCCGTTGCTTTGTGACAAGAGTGACAATCTCTTCCACTCTTCTCCAATCGTTTGTGAAACCTCCTTCAGTGGTTTGATCACCAAGCAGTTAGAGAAGTCTGTCCTCCAAAGCATCATTAGTTGCTTGCAAAAAGAGCTCAACCTTTTTAGGTTCAAGAAGGCGTCTTTTTGCCAAAGGTAGCTGATTGTATTTCTTCTCAAAATCTTGTAGCAACTCATTTGGGCCCATATTGTTCCCAGGGCGTTGTTCAATCCAATCAAGGAAAGATCTTTTGGTCATTCTTTCTGAGTCTTTGTCAAAATACTCGTCTCGTAGTTTTTCTTCAAACATCAACTAAGATATCACGTTTGCAGCATCTCTTCGAATTTCTTCAACTCTTTCACGAATCTCGGAAATAACTGCCAAGCTGAACGTTTGCATCATACGGTCTTCTGACCTCCATTTCACAAACATATGACCTTAAGAACTTTGTGATGTTTTTCCCGTCAAATCTTTCACACTTGTCAACAATACCCTTCAAAGCTTTGGTAGCTCCTTGACTACTAAGGTGTCCTCTCTGCTGCTCCATAAACATCGCCAAGGCGCCAAGTATGGCCTCCATGTTGGCTTGGGCTCCCGAAGGAGCCCCTCCAATGTCTCCCATCGTTCTTCGTCAAAAGTAATGACTCCGAAGCTTCTCTCAATGGAAGCACCAAATGTTGTGTTGAGAGCGTTTGCCTTGGGAAATCACAAGGATTCTGGTTGTGACCAGAAATGGCTCGGGAATGAAAGAGGTCGTAAGGTGATATAAATCAACAAATGAATTCGTAACTTGTAGAAACTTTGAATCTTCGAGTCTTCAAATCTTCAAACTGCTACTCGTTGTCTTATCCTGTTGTGTTTCTAAATAGGCCAAGGGTTAAGGTAAGGTGATAAGAAACCACGGGCTTTGGACATGTAAAACGGGACGGCCAGACCACAAGCTGAACCGTTCGAGGGATTGGATCCTAAATTTCAAATCCATGGTGACTAACAAATTTGCCTCACCAGTGAGAACAACATAAAAGTCTCGACCATGTGGATAATTAACCTCACTTCGTCGCATCCACAACACAAAATGAGGCTAATGTTGGTGTAAATCAAACCACCCGCAATAATAAAATAAAATTTACAAAGCCACAAGCCACACACACACATACAAGTCATCAACACCTCCTTCAAACTCCAACTTCAATTTTCAATTCTTAAGCTGGACTTTGTTTGAGTGCCACCATTTCTCCACAGCTCTAAATGAGGTGAGTGATAGCTTTTTGAAAAGACCACACAAACTTCTAATTCTCATTCAAATTTCAAACAATTCAAAAACTCTGTTCAACTTCTATGATCGTCCAAAGATTTGGCCTTGAGAAAAGAAGGGCAGCAACCCCTCCTTCACTTCCACACTCACAACTCACTCATACAAACTCCAAACAAATTGAGTAATATCTTTATGCAAAGCTAACACAATTTCCTACACTCCCTTCAATTATCATTGCAAATCAAGACCTTGTGTGTCTTTTATGGCTGGTCAAAGTCTCTGCCCTTTTATTTCAAAGGCAACAAACCTCCCTCCACTCAAACTAGCACAACTTTTGATTCACAACTCCAAATTAAGAAAGTGAGAACAATTTAAAGACTGCACACCATGATACACAACTCCTTCAAATTTCATTTCAAACTTCTTTAAACTCACAATACAATGGTCCTCCAAACATTCGGGGTCCTCCCTAAACTACCAACGGGAGAGAAGATGAATAGTGACCACCTTTTTTCCACCTTATCTTCACTCTAACCACACAAACAAGTGGGGTCAGACCCTAACTCACTCCTAAAACTATAACATGAATAATTGAGTACTTATTTGGCCCTACAACTATTTCTTTATCTTTAACTTTGAACGAAATTCACTTCAAGTTCACCTAAAAGAAAAAACTATTTGAATATTTCCGTCATACTACTTCACAAACACAAATTTACTGTAATAAATCACTTCAACTATGGAATGAAGGACTAAAATTCAACATATATCTAATAGAGGTAAAAAACTAGAGCTCCCATTGAAATGCCACTCCATCTGCAAGAATTTGAGGATGCGTTTGACGGTAGCAGCAACGTAGTCCATAAGATCTACCTTGGTTAAGGGATTAACTGACCCTTCCAACTATCGTTGATGACCACGACTCCCTTCGATAGGCCTCACCATGCAATACTACTGCTTGCCATTTAAGCCTTCAAAACATCCTTCAAATGTTACTTCACAACTGTCGGGTTCAACACATCCAACCTGCAATAATATCACCAATGCCCAAGCGTCACGCTGAAGGTTACCGTGCCATCGTTTCTCCACGTGAGGTTGTTTTGGTGGTCGAAATGGCCCAGCTTTGTCTTTTGGTCGCCTATGAAGCAATGAAAGATTCAATGGCAGTTGTGGCTGATCCGGCAATTGTGATAAAGAAAATTCAAACTCACGTTTTGTGAGCCCTTAAGTTAGCACTTGGAATTCTGAACTTATTTTTTACGATTTTTAGTTAATTTTTGGGTGAAAAATAGGAAAAAACATATAAAAATACAATTATCGAGGATTTTCGTAGAAGTCCCTACCAAAGAAGTGTGTAATGGCCTTAAATGCATGAAACATGTAAAACTTTGCATTTTCACTAATTTTAGGTCTTTTTAGTAAAATTAAAGTAGTTAAGTCAGTAATTCCAAGCGAAGTAAGAATTTGAGAGTTAGCCAGTCCTAGTGTCTTGTTCATGTAATACAACAATTATAACTATACATGTAACAAACTGGTTAAAAGTTAGAGACTAGTCAGAGTCAGTTCAAATCCAACTCGAAAGAGTTAGATTTGTTGTTTGCAGGTAATTTTGAGAAATACATTCATTCACAAACCAAGATGGAGGAAATGATGATTGGAACATACAGAGAGGTGTTTTTCTAGGTCAAAGCATGCCAGGAGGTCAAATAGAACCCCGATGATCTAAGATTCCCCGGTATCAAGAATAATGTACCCTCCGGGTAGAAATTATTAAGGATTTGCTAAAGATAGCATCCTTATTGGAGATTTGGTTTTGCCCTTAATTGATGGACATCTTGTAGAAGATTACCCAAAAGTTTCGGTATTTTACAAAACTCCACGATGACTCCATAGGATGTCAACCGCTTAAAATTGCATTCGTAAATTTCTAGAAATTACCAATGTTGCGATAAAATCTCACTAAAAATTAGAATAGTGTTTTGTGTACCAATAAAGAGCCCTGTCAAGTTTGAAGACATTCCGACATTCTCAACTACCAGAATTAGGACCGACAGCAAATTTTACAAGAATTTACAACTTAGCGGCAGGTTGACCGGTGTACCAAGAGCTAGCGGTGACTGAATGGAACGTTTCAAGGGTCAATTATTACTCCCACAAATATTTTGAACCACCTAAAATCGACAGTTTCATCAAAAAACGCAAACTCCAAAAGTTAGAGTTTTGACTTTTGTTCTGAGTTACCGTAACTCAAATTTGCGCTTTAAAACGGCTGGAGAGGTAGGGGTGAGGGGTCCCTCAGGCTAATTGGGGTCTTTTGAATGCGATGGTGAAATTTTTATTTCAATTTTGAGTTGTCCGTCAAAAGATAGAGAGGGTCAGCCCTTAGTTTGACTTTTAAAAGGTAATTTTGGATTAATCTAGGTTGATTTTGCAAATATCTTTTGTAAAATCGAAGATTGGATTTGCTCAAGATACTTGTTTTGCGTAAGAAGTCATCCTTTAGACTAAAGAAAGAGAATTTAGAACTAACCTTAGATGCAAAATATCTCGGTTAATTAGGTAGGTTTTCAAAATATCTTTGGAAAAATCTAATATTTGATTGGGGAAAAGATTCTAAGGCCATTTAGGGCCTAGAAGGAACTCGCTTGAGAACCTTCCTTCCCATTAAACAAAGATTATTTAGAAAACGCGTTTAGGTAGTTTAGCAAAATATCTAGATTGAAAGTAAAGAAAATAATTACAAACAACTTACTGGGGGGGCCGGAAGCGAGTATATAAGGCCCTTCCTTGAGGTTGTTTGTGGCCCTCATTCTCTTGTTTCATTCTTGTTGTTACTCTTGTCGTGCTACCGACACTTGTTGGAGCACTTTTTAAGCCAAGTTTTGGCTATTTTCTTCTATTTTCTTCTATTCTCTTGTACTTTGAAGGTCCAGAGGGCCCCTTCAAAGCTTTGTTTTCTTTTCTTGTTTGAATTTGGAGGCTTTAAGCCCCAGAACTTTGTTTTTAAAGAATTTAGGTGGAGAAAATCCCCTAACTCTATTGTTGTTTGAGTTAACTAACTTCTTTCTTGAATTTGGAGGCTTCAAGCCCCAAAACTTTGATATTTTGGGAGTTGTGGGAGTAGTTCCCAAACTCTAGTTGATATTATTGTTTTTTTGATACTAACCAACTATTTGTGCGAATTGATAACAGTTTGTGAACTTAAAACTTTAAAGCGATAAGGTTAGAGTTTGCCAAAAGGTTTTAAGCATCACCACGTGCCAAACTTGTTGTATAATGGGTGTTTGGTTTGAATAATTACTAATGTTTGGTTAAACACTGTCATGTGTACCTCCTTTAGTGATTAAACTTAAAACTTTGTTTGGAATTTTGAAAATTAGTTTTTAATGTTCGGTTAAACACTGTCATGTGTACCTCCTTTAAGAATTAAGTTTTCAAAATACTAGTTTGGGTCTTTAGATACTGATTATTCCTGGAGTTATTCTCGTACGACAGAGCTTTGACTTTGAAACCTGAAAACGGGTACTTGAAAGTTTAATTTGTCTGTGTTGCTCCCATACGGCGGAGCTTTGACTCTGAAATAATTAAAATTCGACAATCCATACGGTTAAGTTCTTTTGGAAATCCTTTTCATATTTAAGTACATGGGATAGCTTCAAAAGGATTTGGATTAGATTACTCACAATCTATTATGCTATCTCTTTTAATGCATTTAGTTGAAAAGTATTTCCAAAAATCACTCAAAACTATTAGATTAGGTCCTTTAGTTTTGATTTCTCCTTGTTTTGTTTTGTTCCTTATCTAGACATCAATTATCAACCAAATTGAATTAAACCATAATCTTTGTTAATAAAGATTTGGTCCAGCTCAAATAGGCCAACAAGCCATTCAGTTTATTAGAAGGGCAGTCATTTGGTTCTCAACCAGGGGGTACAGTTTGGTGGGTTTCAATAGGGAGGCAGTCCGAGGTACAGTCTGGTGGGCTTCAATTGGGAGGCAGTTTGGATATCAAGGGGGTCACTAGGGGTTCGTTCGGGTCGCAGGGGTTTCCGTCAAGCCACTGGGGGTCTCATTCGGTCGCTAGGGGATTTGCAAGGTTGCTGGGGGGGTTGCTAGGTCGTTGGGGGGGTTCGTCAGGCCGCTGGGTGGTTCGGCAAGTCGCTAGGGGTTCCCTTCGGGTTGCTGGGAGTTCTTTCCGGTCGCTGGGGGTTCACGTTCGGTTGGCTGAGGGTGTCGTTGGGTCGCTGGAGGAATTCAAGAAATCAAGGTGAGTCCAGGGAGTTGTCTTGAGTTCTAACAAACACTAAATTGAATTCCTACTCAACCTAAGGGAAAGGCCGTTGCTTGCCACATCAACCCAAATTTTTGGAATTTGAACAACGTAAGCAAAAATCATACTAAGTCTCACTTCTTCAACTTTCTATAGCCAAAAGAACTCTTGCAACAATCAAATGAAACATTAGTAAGAGAAAGAAGAATAAGAAGGAAGGGAATTCCCACATGTGAGGGAATTTAGACTTAAAAAATTCATTTAGATTGGAATCCTACTATTCATAATTGGCTTTGTTGTTAGATTTTATTCCGTATACTATTCATTCATTTGGTTTTAGTTATTAATTAGGATTCCAAAGCCAAATTAGTTGTTTCTTCGTAGTTTGGGGATTTGTTTTATTAGGCCTAATAAGCCAAATAGATAGAAACAAAAAACAACTAATATCTTTGGAATATTAAACTAAAAACTATTAAACAATTGACAAAAGAATAATATCACTATTCATTAGAATTAGAGAATTTAAATGAATTAATTAATTTACAATAAAAACCCTAAAACATAACTACTATCAAAACTGACAAAATTAGACTTTTTAGATAGGTTTAGGACAACAATTCAACAAACAATTAATCAAAAACTCACTAGAATTTGGCGAATTCATGAAAGATAATGGAGGACTTCGTAGATACAATCATGATGGTATTCTACAATGACGGATCCACCGACATTCTCGATACCGAGGTATGAATTTCTAAACTTGTCTTTTGTCTTTTCTTTTGCTTTCATTCTTTAAAAATTAGATTAGAAAACTTAAACTAACGAAATTAACAATTAGGAATCCGATAGCTAGTTAGAATTTAAAATCGTTAGAAAACCTTTGAAAATTTAATTAAAATTGCGAAAGTAATAATTAGATTAACTTTGAATTAATTTGGAAAACGAAATAGTAATTTCATCCAAAAGAATATCAAAAGGAATCTAACGTGAATTAGGAATCTAGGAAATATTAGAATAATTGGAGAAATTAAACCCTAATTTATCCCTTTAATTCTACATAAAACTTATTGAAAGAACAAATTCCATCCAACTAAGGAGAATTTTCATTTATTCATAAGTTTTTACCTAGAAGTCCAAAATTCTTACTTTTTACCTTAATAGGAAGATAATTTATCACTTTCCCTATAAAAACCATAAAACCCTAAAAGAATCATTAAATTTAGAATAATAATTTAGAATTGGGATTAATTAAAGAACAATTAGGAATATTCTCAAGGCATGACTAGGGAATCTTTTGAAACCATAATCTTTTAGAGAATCTTTTGAAGATTTCAAATCCACCTTTTACTTTTAAAATTACTTTAATTTGGAAGGACAAAAGTGTGGATGAAGATTTGACCTAAATTTGGATGGAAATTCCTAAAATAAGTCAAAATTAGGTTTTCTCCTAAAATTCCATTAGTTAACTTAATTAACCTTTCAACCCTGAAATTTAGATTTATTTCATATTATTTTGCTATTTTTAGTTGACGGATGAAGTTTTTAGGATAGAATTAGGGACGAATTTCATCCATCAATATCTTTTAGTAGGAACATCAAAATTAAACTTGCTTTACCATTCTGGAAAGGGAAAAGTGCATTCTACACATTAGCTTAGATAGAATTTTACATTAGATTAGTTTTTACTTACTCATTAAGGTCTTAAACCTTTTAACGTTTAGATTGCTTTGAAGCAGATAGAATTCAATTATTACCATAACAAACAAAGTGTCCATTGCTTGGAAGGCCAAAGAACACTACGTTTACATTTCACCCTTACAATTTACTAACTTATGCCGCTAGAACCTGTGTGCAACTTTCTGACTTAAAGGTGGAGATAGAAACACTCACACGCTCCGGTTGAGATTCTTCATCTTGAGGCTCAGAAAAAAAACCCTAGTTCGACATAGTATGATCTTAATGAAACACGAAGAAAAAGAATATCAAATGAGATGAAGACTTCAAATAAATCCTTCTCTATATAGTCGGCAAGAGAAGGCGTCACTTTGAAGCCACCTCAAATGACATCATCTTATTTATAACACTACAAATATTTAAATCTATCTAAATCATGTATATATATATATATATATATATATATATATATATATATATTCTATATAATGTTTGCATTTACAGCGCGACAACGGAGGAAGGTTCGGTGCTCATCTCCAAGCCCCCCTCGTGCACATTCATATGCACTCATGAAGTGCTGCTGGTGCGTGTAATGTAGGGCCGCCAACATAGAGGCTGCAATTCGAATCCTCAAAGACAAAATCCGGTGCTTAGTGAATTTGGACTTGGCGGACCAACAGGCTAAGGAGTGCAGGAGCAGGACGAAATATCAGGTTGGCTATAGGGCACACGATGTTATCTTGATGTCTTGTAGTTGAATCATAGCACCTTGTAGGCCGGAGAGATCAATAACGTCATGCGCCCTTTCGGCTATTCAATATTGATTGCTTGTACTTCAAACATCATAACTCTAATACTTTTTCATAGTTTATCCAAATTATATATACTTTGGTGCATTGGGTGAAATTTGCATCTTGACGATTCAGACATCCTATTTCATCCATCAAAGTATACTGACTATACTAGATGCAACATTTAATAATTATCTCCAAATTCATCATGAATTTTTTTAAGATTTTTACTCTACAAAAAATATCCATAACCTAATAAATGAATTCCATTTGTACCAGCCTACAACAAACTTGCATCAGCGTGTGTTAGTCCATGTCAGCTTTGCATCAATCTTGTGTCAGTCTATGTGTAATATATCGTTGGAATCTGATTCTATTCAATCAAATCCGAGTTCGAACACCAGGGACCAAGCTATGTAAGACTAATGTAATGTGTTTAAAGGTCACAATGTATAAATGTGCAAAATTTAGAGACTTATTCACTCTTATTCCCACTAATACTCAATATATTACTTTTGTTGTCCATTAATACATGCTATTGACAGATGTATGAAGTCACAGTCCTGTCTAGTGTGCTATTGGTTCATGGCAATAGTAATGGGACAATAGTTCAATGTGGACTGACTTGTGATGAATGCATGTGCAATGCAAGACTTATAGACTATATAATTATTAGTAATAGTATTTAACAAAAGAATAAGATTTTGTGTTTAGAATAACTCACAATAAGTCTGCACACACACAACCAAGGACAATATGGCCAAACACGTGCAAATTAGTATGCTCTACCTACAATACACAAAACTCAAGCTTACAACATGTAGATATATGAAACTTCTATCACAACATTCTAATACATATAACCATTACAACTAAAACATTAATCCAAAACTAATAACCGCACTTGTGCCCATACCCAAACCAAGGGCACGGCCCAAGGGCCGTTCAAAAAATTTGAACTTTTATTTTTATTTTTTTTGATTGAGCGATATTTGGTTGATACCCACGCCCGATACCTGGACTGGCTAGGGTGACCGACAGGGAAACAACCCGTCGTCTCCGACTTTGGTTGGCTCGTCACCTGGCTTCGGCGATCAAATTTTTTGATGAACCTCACAAACTTCTCACCCAATTGCGATATTGCTGCACCTGGTGATCTCTTGATTACACAAATTTTCCAATTTCGGTTCAATTTTCAGACATTGGACGTCCCCAAGTTCCCGAATCCCTAATTTGACCACAACTTCACAAACGACCAAATTTGCAGAATCTTCCCGAAATCGGACACATTTCAACAATGATTACCATTTCACAATGCTCTTGATCTATCTGACCCAATCAACCACTCAATTTGCTCACCAAAAATTGATTTCGAAATTTTTTCTTTTTACCGGACCTAGTCGGCACCACAACTGGCTCGTTGTTCAGCAAAGTGGATGTCACAACTTCTTGTGATTCAACTTGAAATGCTAAACCGGAAACATCAGCCCAATTGTGATTACAAGATCACCCATCAACTACTCCGAATTACAATCAGAACACTAACACGAGTACCGCAGACCATCGGTTTGCCTCAGCGACCCTGATTTTGCTCGTCTCCTGGCCTGGCCGTGCGGACTGCTCCAATAATCTCAAAGAAAAAATTCTATATTAGATTCCCTCTCCCTCGCTCGGCTGGTTGAGACTCACCGAATTCCACCAATACACACAAGACTGATTCAAAACACACAAGACTGATTCAAAACACCAGATTGCAAAGCCGAAGCAATCATACCGCAACCAGACTAGCACACACACAGCACACAACTTGCACAATTGACACAAAACCACTGTATATTATATTTGCAAAGATTACACGCACAAAACTACAGCACTCAATCTGCATTTGCTTCTACATTTGGTGGAGAGAAAAAAAACAAAGGGAGAAAGAAGCGAATTAAAGGCAGGAGGAGGGGGAGGAGGGGGTGATCGGAAGCGTGCAAGCCAACAACTGCAACGTTTCTGCATCGAAGCTCTCCAAATCTTCATTTTCTTTTTCTTTTTACTTTGTATTTCCAAACTAACTACTGCCTTCATTAGTTTTGAATCATTTTCACACTTGGAAGATAAAATAAGTCTATTTTTATATTAGATACTAGAAATAGAATGGAATATATATAAAGTTCACAAAAAAAATGAAAAAGTACTAATATAAGTCAAAAAGCTAGACTACACTATGCCAACCCTACTTAAACTCCTATTGACTACAAAATGATTTCAAAAATTAAAAACCTAACACAAAATGATTAGAAGAGATAAATGCAACACCTAGAGGATTAGGGTTGCAGCTTAGGGTGGCCAGTTCTAGGATTCTATGGAAGCCATGAAATATATCATCAATGTCCTCGTCATTTTCGCGCTCTCTCCATTGAAACAAACTTGCTCTGCACTAACTCTTGGCACATTGGAGTAACTAGCTCCCAGTCACTGGAGTTGCTTTACACCATAGCTACGTTCACGAGCGCAACTAGAGGTGGGTGATGGACTGCAGAGACAAGCACTATAAAAAATTTGTGTTTTATGAGATGTTTTATAATTTTTGATGACAAATTTTAGGTGACATCTAATAGAACAAACTTGTGTTTTAATGTCAACAATAATGTCCAATGTAACATTTGGATTTTATATTGAACATTATTATCAACATAAAAATACAAGTTGTTCTATTAAATGTCACCTAAATTTTTTCATCAAAAATTATAAAACATCACATAAAACACATGTTTTTTACAGTGAAGAGTGACAAGAAAATGCGCAGCTACACAGGTAATTGAGGTATTTCACCTATACCACGTCCATTTGCTTACTTCTACAATTTAACTAGATAGAGGTTTGGTGAGGAGTTGACCTATCCACCGTGGGGGGGTGCTTATTTACCCACCCTTGGTAAATAGACGAACACAACCAGGTTCTAGTGCTAAGGTAGGTCTCTACTCTAACAGGTGTCTAAGCATCAATTCACTATGCCTTCCAAGCAATGGATCTTTTGCTAATTTCCTAAACAGAACTTCTATTTAGGGTTCCAACTAACTCCTCATCTACTATTATGCTACGTTATACCTCCGGGTCTCTATTCTTAAAGCTTATCTTATTATCCTAAGGAAGTAGCATATCTCACAACCTTTCTAAAAACCTAAAACTCATCTGATTCGGACACTCTGGTGGCCCGCTATGAGCGGATGAAGTTTTTACCACGGGCTATCAAACTTCATCCATGGTTTCCTATGGACTCGTAATTCCAAATAAATGCGGGGGTTATCCTACGGACCTGAATTTATCTAATCTATCTAAAACCTAAGGTCGACTTGGATGGATGAGAAACCCTAGGTTTCATCCATTTTGAGCTCTAAACTTCATCCATCAATATCTTGGGCGTTCTAACTCGGATTTCTACGTGCCTTATGTTTTCGGAAACCTCTCGAGGCCTACTCTAAGTCTATCTATTCAAACCTGACCTGAATTGTGTCCTAGTGACACCTAGTTCTCAGCCTCCCTACGGCCTTGGCACCTAGCAATTGGATTTCTAGAGAAAGAGTTAGGACTGTACCCCGGCATGAAGATCCATGATCAAATTTGTTAAATCTTCCCCCTCCCCCATGGTGGACGTGGGATGGATGAACCCCCAAGTTGGCGGAAGTAAGTCTTTATCTTTATAGCTTAAAGATGTAACCTTCTTTCTTGAAGAAGTTCCTTTTTGCTCCTCTTTTCTTTTACCTCAACTTCCGTGGCCCATTGATGGGGGGTAGTTGGGTTGTCCCCTACTTACTTAGAAAGTCAAACTACAAGTTCACTACCACTTACGCTCGAACGAATTCCCATGTGCGTCAGTTTATCCTAATGGTGGGAGGGATTCTCCCCTTATCCTTACTATGTCCTCCCTCCCCTATCTAAGCCCTCTCTCCCTTCTTCTTCCTTGCTTTTGGAGATCATGGCATAGGGTGATGGAGAGAGTGGTGAGGAGAGGCCTCTTGCTCCTGAGGATGGTTCTTGTGGTGTTTGATGTAGGTTTTCGTCTACTTCTAAACCAAGTTGACTACATCTACTCTCGCTCTTTTCCTTCCCCCTTTTTCTATGCTACTTCTACTCACCCTATTTTAGTCACTTCCTCTACTCTAATCCCCCCCCCGCTATGCTAATCTCATTCCCCGCCCAACTCCTAGATCCCAATTTGCCCCCCAAATGCTGGCCCGATCCCTCTCAATTGCTGGCCCGATCCCCTCTTCCCGACTGGCCCGACCCCCCTTACTTGTTGGCTCAGGCTGGCCACTCGGGTATTGGCTCAGGTCGCTGCTCGGGCCGTTGGCTCAGGTTGGTTGTTTGGACTGTTGGCTCAGACTGGCTGCTTGGCTCTTGGCCTTGGGCTGCTAGGCTGGTGGGCCCGGCTAGGGACCTTGGTAAAAAAAAAAAAAAAAAAAATAGAACCTCTAATTATGCATGGCGACTGTCCACCCTTCAACCGTTAGTACTAGGGAAATGGCCAATCGTGACCCTCACAACTTAGACGACTCTATTTTGGACGCTAAACTTTTGCTAGTTTCCAACGCGTTTTGGAAACTAAACTTTGGAGACTAAACTTTGGAGTTAACCGTGGGATAGATGCAAAGCTTCGCCGTCGATTTGGTTTTAACACCAAATTTAGGACTCGCTTATCCCTATAGGTTCAAAGCTCCGCCATTTGGATGGCCCTTTAACACACAATTTAGGACTAGATTGGACAAGGAAAGGTAGGGTCTTAGTTACCCAAAAAAGGGACCACCCTTCTCTTTTCGTGACAAGACGTATCGACTAGACTCGATATGGCATGAAAGCCTTGGATTAGTAACACGAACGGGAATGACTCGTAGTTAGTAGTCAAACGGTTAGTATAACAAGCAAAGGATGGGACTAGAGGTCACCCAAAGCGGCATCGCCAAGGTACGGTGGAAGATCGCTCTAAGGTTAGTACAAGACACCAAAAGAAGACCACCAACACGACTTGACTAATGAAATGAACACAACAACACAAGGTCACGGGGACTTAAGTTGCCAACAAAGGAAAAAAAGACACCAATACAAAGACTAAAAGACACCAAGCACAATGATTCCAAGGACTAAGAAGGACCCCCACGGACCTTCCAAACTGTAAATAGAACAACAATTGGAGCCAAAAGTGCTCCGAAAACACCGTAGGAAGCTTTGTCCAAATTGCCAAAACAAAAAGAGCTTGGACCTACGGACCCAAAACAAGTATTGGGGTGTTTTGGGAGGGAGAAGTGCCCCCCTTTATAGGATTCCAAGGGCCTACTCCCCCCCTTGACTTACTACTAGTAACCTCATCCATCCAGATTTTCGTCCTTATCTTTTGAGATTTTCACCTAATTTGGGGTTTTACGTTGGTCCTAACTTCTAACTTTTGAAGTTCAACTCCAAATCACAAACGGATTGCGCCAATGGCTTTAGAAGGCCAATTTTAGTCTAAAAACCCTCTACCCCTATTTCTATCATGAAAACCCCATCGGAAACTAGCGCCAACTCAATCCAATTAAAAGGGTAAAACCCTAACTTTCGGAGTTTACCTTTATTGGCCTGGGTAACTAGCTAAGGTTGTTGGGGAGGCTCTAGGGAGTAAGAAAAGACTCCTTGATGTCTTCGTTTTGACTTTGCATGCTCCCAGGGACGTCAATCAACCCCGCAAAGATCTTGCCATAATTAATAATTGAGGGAATGTTGATGATCTCGGCTGCCTCCCGCTATCGGAACATCATGAAATTTGTCGAGGCGCGTTATTAACATAAAAGATGCTAATTTAATTTTTAGTGAGATTTTACCATAGCCTGGATAATTTATATGAATTTTCCATCGTGGTTTTTAGCGATTGACCGCTCGGAAAAAGATCCTCTGGAGATCAGAAAAAACCGAGACTTTTGGGGGAACCTCTCATGGAGTCTCCCAAGTCACGTGCCAAGTCTTGGGCTAATCTGGCACACAATCAGTGGCGAGGCAAAAACTAACTTAGTTTGAATTATCGATAGTCAGGGAATCTTTCATATGTGAAAGAATATTGGCAAATGGATTTCGTTGTGAGTACCCTCACATGTTCCAGATCCGAGAGCACTATCCGGCGGCCGTGGATTCCTCCATTTGGCCTGTATTGGACAAGTGACACCTGCAAGCTAATAGTTGGGATTCCTAATATTTCGTCAATGGAATGGGGAAACTGAAACCTATCTTTGGAGATTTATGTGGGAACCTCCCTAACTCTCATGGGACCAATTTTAGTCTATCACAGTCACATGCACGGGATTTGGGCTATTTTGGACAAGTTCCCAATATCCCTATTGTTTTCCACTATTTACAAGTTCTAACCTATATACAAGTGGGGTTTGTGGGTAATCTAAGGATAAAAGGCTATTTATGACCAAATGCTATATTGGTACGTAACATACTTATTTTGGTTCTACACTCTTTTTTGGGCTTTATATTATTTTATGCCTTAATCTGCAACAACCTAAAAAAAAAAAATCTATGAGTCCCACGTGACGAATTTGAGGCTCACAGGTGGCAACACCAGTTGTGTCAGTTTGTTTTAAGAGAGAGTAGTCACCATTGCCCAACACACATCGGGCTGCAACAATTAGGATTTAGACATTACTTCAGAATATGCATGCATGCTAGATATTGAAGGGTGCGAGATCGTTTACTCGGGATTCATCTATGTCCTAAAATATTTTATATGCTTTTGTAATTTTAGTCATTTCATGTATTCAACCAAGCATGCATTCGTTAATCTAGAATAGAAGCCAGAGGCTCTTTAACAATCAAATATTATGCTCGTCACAAGTAAAGACAATGCAAACTAGGGATTGGTGCCTAAGGATTTGATATTCCTACCAAAACTATATGAAAAACTACGGTTTGTATATGTAGTCCTTTGTTTGATTTATGCCAATAATAAAGGAGTTTTTTGTTTGCTAACTAGTCACGCAAAGAAATTCATACACTACGGCCATCTTCTTTGTGCGTCCATAGGGTTTGATTTTCATGACTGTTGAACGGCAACTCTTCTCTAAACCCTGAGATGAAGATCTTGGAGAGGGGGTCCATGGTCAAATTTGTTTATTTTTCTATTGAAGGGTGCCTCATCTTGGGATTGATGGGAGTTGTGTCATTTGTAGTTAAACTAGCTAGAAATTGTGTCATTTGCTGTTTGGATGGCGAAATTGACCAACCACTGTGTTCTGTTCTAGTAAGAGTCTTTGATTCACTAGCTGGTCACATGGAGAATTTTTTTCTATTTTGTGGACAGTGTGAGCTCCAAATTCATCACTTGGGACTCATAGTTTTCTTTTTTTTAGGTTGTTACAAATTAAGGTATAAAATACTATGAAAAGCCCAAAAAAGAATGTAGAACCAAAATAAGTATGTCACATACCAGTATAGCATTTGGTCATAAATAGCCTTTTATCCTTAGATGACCCACAAACCCTAGTTGTATATAGGTTAGAACCCGTAAATAGTGGGAAACAATAGGGCTATTGGGAACTTACCCAAAATAGCCCAAATCCAGTACATGTGACCGTGATAGGCTAAATTGGTCCTAGAAGAGTTAGGGAGATCCCCACATAAATCTCCAAAGATAGGTTTCAGTTTCCCCATTCCATCGACGAAATGTTAGGAATCCCAATTGTTAGCTTGCAGGTGTTACTTGTCCAAGACAGGCCCTATGGAGGAATCCACGACAGCCGGATAGTGCTCTTGAATCTGGAACATGTCGGAGTATCCACAGCGAAATCCGTTCGCCAAGATTCCCTCACGTGTGAAAGATTCCTTGACTACCGATAATTCAAACGAAGTCAGCTTTCGCCTCGCCACCGACTATGTGCCAGATTAGCCCTAGACTTGGCACGTGGCTTGGGAGACTCCATGAGAGGTTCCCCAAAAAATCTCGGTTTTTTCTGATCTCCAAAGGATCTTTTTCCGAACAGTCAACTACCAAAAGCCACGACGGGAAATTCATATAAATGCCCAGGCCGCGGTAAAATCTCACTAAAAATTAGACTAGCATCTTTTATGTTAATAACACGCCCTGAAAAATTTCATGGTGTTTCAATGGCGGGAGGCAGCCGAAATCAACAACATTCCCCCAATTATTAATTACGGCAAGATCTTTGTGGGGTTGACCGACGTCCCGGGAGCGTACAAAGTCGGAACGAAGACATCAAGGAGTCTTTTCTTACTCCCTAGAACCTCCCCAACAACCCTAGCTAGTTACCCAGGCCAAAAGAGGTAAACCCCAAAAGTTAGGTTTTTACCCTTTTAATTGGATTCAGTTGGTGCTAGTTTCCGATGGGTTTTTCACAATAGAAATAGGGGGAATGAAATTGTTTAGGCTAAAAATGGCCTTCTGAAGCCATTGGCGCAATCCATTTGCAATTCTGAATTAGACTCCAAAAGTTAGAAATTAGGACCAACGTAAAACCCAAAATTAGGTGAAAATCTCAAAGACGGATGAAAATCCGGATGGATGAAATTACTAGTCAAGGGGGGGAGTGGGCCCTTGGAAACCTATAAAAGGGGGCCCTTCTCCCTCCCAAAACACCCCCAATACTTGTCTTGGGTCCATGGGTCCGACCTCTTTTCATATTTTGGTACTTGCCAAAACTCCCTACGGTGTTTTTGGAACTCTTTTGCTCCTCTTGTTGTTGCATTTCTTTTGGGGTGTTCAAGTCCGTGGGAGTTCTTCTTTGTCATATCCTTGCAACTTGTGTGGAGTCCTTGGAGCATTGTCTTTAGAGTCTTTGATCATCTTTAGTGTGCATTGTACTAACCCTAGAGCAATCCTTCACCGTACCTTGGCAATGCCGCTTTGGGGGGCCTCTAGTTCCATGACTTAGTGATTATACCGTCTTACCATTTACTAACCCCGTGTTCTCTTGCATTCTTTACTAACCCGAGTCCTTTGCATTACGTTGAACCGAGTCTTTTGTCTTTTGTGGGAAAAGAGTGGAGTAGTGCCCTTGGGGTAACTAGACTCCACCTTTCTAGGTTTAGTGCTAGTTCTAAATTGTGTGTGAAAAGAGTCACCAGACGGCGGAGCTTTGAACCCGTGGGGACGCAAATAGTCCTAAATTTGGCGTTAAAACCAAATTGACGGCAAAGCTTTGCACTTCCTCCTAGGTTAGTTCAAAAGTTTAGTACCCAAAATAGGTTAGGTTGTACTTAGAAACAAAACTCCTTGTGTGGTTCGTTCTTTTGTTGTTGTTGTTGTTTGGCCGCAATTATAGTTGAGAAAAAACCAGTCCAGTTCGGGGGAGGGCCAATTCAGCCAAGGGAGGGCCAGTCCAGCCGAGGGAGGGTCTAGTGAGCTCGAGGGGGGGTCCAGTCCCGCCGGAAGGAAGAGTCAGTCCGTTCGAAAGGGAGAATCAGTCCGTTGGGGAGGGAGGGTCCAGTCTCATTGGGGAGGGAGAGTCCAGTCCGTTAGGAGGGGGGTCCAATCTATTGGGGGGAGGTCCAGTCCGCTCGGGAGGGAGAGTCCAGTTTCGTCGAGAGGGAGAGTCCAACTAGTTCGGGGAGGGGAGAGTCTAGCCAGCTCGGGGAGGGGAGGGTCCAGCCAGCTCGGGGAGGGGAAGGTTTAGCCAGCTCGGGGAGGGAGGATTCAGTCCAACTCAGGGAGGGAGGTCCAGTCCAGCTCGGGGAGGGAAAGGGCTAGTCCAACTTGGAAAAGTTGGGGTCCGGTTTTGCTAAAAAGGGAGGTTAGCTAGAACTAAGCTAGGGGTGGAAATTAACTAGTAGAGGGAGAGATAGGAAGAAGAAGTAGAGTAACAAGGGCACGCAAAAAACCAAAGTCCTAGCTTGAGGGGCATGTGGGCGCTTAATTACCCACCCTTGGTAATTAATCGGACACAACCAGGTTCTAAGGGTTAACTAAATTCTAACCTAACGGGTGACTAAGCGTAGGTCCATTGTGCCTTCCAAGCAATGGATCTTTTTTCCTAAGTTCCTAATTTCTGTAGGTGACAACGGAGTTGCCCCGATTAGCGAGGAAATAGTCCGGGCTAACCGTCCCCTAACGGTAACCTATACGGACTACTACCGAATCTATCCTAATCTATGGGAATCTAAGGCTAATTAACCCTTCCTAGTACTGATGGGGGATGCCTAAGTTCCGTCCATGATTTCCTATGTCAATTGGATGTGCTTAATTTCTTAAGGTGGTTGGCTAACGGAATTCCTAAACTCAATGGTTCTTCTCTATCTAACCTTAACTCATGATTCAACTTAAATTCCAACTTAAAGTAGACCCTTAGTTTAACTCTTCGGTTTTTAGGCTAATCCTACTTTATCTTCTAATCTAATTTAATTGACCTTCTAATCTAATTGATTCCTTCCCCTAATTTAATTTACCTTTTAATCTAGGTTATCTTCCTTCTAGTTTAATTTATCCTCTAATTTAATTTCCCTTCTAATCTAATTTAATTGATCTTCTAATCTAATTGATTCCTTCCCCTAATTTAACTTATCGTCTAATTTAATTGATCTTCTTCCCTAATTTCATTTACCTTCTAATATAATTTCTCTTCTAATCTAATTGATCTCTTTTCCTAATTTCATTTACCTTTTAATCTAATTTATCTTTTACTTCCTACCCTAAGTCTTTATCACCTAAGGCAATTTTGATTTGCTAATTTAACCCTAACTCCTAATTGGATTATTTTGTCCTAATCTAATGTTTACTTCTTGGTTGAGTTCTGACCTTAATGGTTACTAATTCCTAGTCCTATCCTATCTTAGTCTAATTTGGTTGCTTTTATGGTCAACTTCTATGTATGAGATGGGTTTGGATACTTCTAGTCCTATCGATAAACTTCTATGTTTAAACTTAAGGTCCCCCCTAATTCCTATTTGCTAATCGAAATTAATCACTACTTAACAGAATTTAGCGTAAATTAAAAGAAAAGCACCGGGGAATAGTTTACTGACTCACCTGATCGTTGTTGGCATGCGCGACATTTTCCTCCATACCTCCAGCCGCGTGCTCGTATTCCATAGCCGACACGTATTTTGAAGTGGTCAATTGCCTACGGCTTAGTTGTGGAAAAAAATATTACATTCTAGTATCCTAAGGCATTTTTTCCTTCTCCTTATCCCCTCCTTTCTTTTGCCTTGGTACTATTCCCACCCACCCCTTAATGGGGGTCTTATGCTATGACGCTAACTCCTTGCAATTCTAACCACCCCTCTTACGTCGTCATGTTCCACGTCATTCTCATCCTTCCTCTAATGGTTGGAGAGGCCCTTTGGGGGATTCCCTTACACCCCTAAGCCTACTTTACTATTGATCTTCTCTCTCCTTCCTCCCCTACTTAGTCATATCCCTCTCTAATCTCGCTCCATTGTTTGTCTTGTCTTGTTGGAGGGATGTGAGAGCGTTTGGTTGCATGTGCAGGTCACGACACGTGGAGCGGTTCACCCTCTTTTCTCCCCCCCTCTTTGTTTTGCACTACTAGGAGGCCCCAGCTAGACCCCGTTACATCCCCCCTCTTTCTTATCCCTTGACTTCAACCCTTTAATTTCCCCCTAATCCCCCCTCCTAATCCCAACTTTCCTTCCCAAGTTTGGACTCCCTGGACCCAAGTTCGGACTCCCTGGACCCAAGTTCTGGACTCCCTGGACCTTCAGCGATTGTCCCGACTCCCCTTGCGACCTGTTGGCCCGCCCAGCGACCTTCCCGACTCCCCAAGACCCCAACGACCCACCCCGACTCCCTGGACTCACCCCGACTGTCCCGACTCCCTAGCGACCTGCTGGCCCTTCCCAACGACCTGCTGGCCTTTCCCAGCGACTTGCTGGACCTTTCCAGCGACCTGCTGGGCCCTTTCCAGCGACCTGTCCCGACCCCCTTAGCAAACTAAATCTATTTTTTGGATTCCTTAAGGGAACCCACCCAAGCAAATCTAAATCGGACTTTTGGTTTTCCCTTTCCGGCGGTTGGCATAGTTTCTTGTTTTACGGACGCCGGCTCACAAGGGGTGACTCTAAAACTTAGACTTAATCTCGGACGCTAAACCTTGGACTTTTCCAAGAACGTCTCGGACTCTAGACTTTGGAACGAAGGTACCTAGGGGTTCGAAGCTTCACCGTAGGGTTGGGTTTAACACCAACTTTAGGACTTACAAAACCCCTGAGTTCAAAGCTCCGCCGTCTGAGGCTTGTTTTTTAACACGCACTTTAGGACTGGGACTGGTTACAGGTTCAAAGCTTCGCCGTTCCCCGGGAGGTGGGGCCCACTCACAACCAACAATGGAAAAGACAACTTGGGTTAGGACTTAATACGGGGGCACACATGCACACAAGGTCAAGGATCACGGGTAAAAATCATACACTAAAGGCCCCCCAAAGCGGCATCGCCAAGGTACGGTGGGGGGTGACTTTAGGATTAGTACAAGGCATAAGAAGTTACACAAGTATAGGGAAAAACCCGTTAACTCACAACAAGGATGCAAAGTAAGGTAGAAGGACCCAAAAGGACCTTCAAAGAAAGCTTGAAATAGAACAACAAAGGGAGCCAAAAGTGCTCCAAAAACACCGTAGAGGTTTTTTGGCCTAAACGCCAAAAATTCCAAGATAACTTGGACCCACGGACCCAAAACAAGTATTGGGGGTGTTTTGGGAGAGAGAAGGGCCCCCTTTTATAGGTTTCCAAGGGCCCACTCCCCCCCTCGACGAGTAACCTCATCCATCCGGATTTTCATCCAAATTTGAGATTTTCACCTAATTTTGGGTTTTAAGCTGGCCCTAACCTCTAACTTTTGGAGTTTAGCTCTGAATTGCAAATGGATTGCGCCAATGGCTTCAGAATGCCATTTTTAGCCTAAAGGACTCCCTACCCCTATTTCTATCACATAAAACCCATCGAAAACTAGTGCCAACTAGAGCTAGTTAAAAGGGTAAAAAACTAACTTTTGGGGTTTACCTCTTTTGGCTTGGGTAACTAGCTAGAGTTGTTGGGGAGGCTCTAGGGAGTAAGAAAAGACTCCTTGATGTCATCGTTCCGACTTCGTACGCTCCCGGGACGCCGGTCAACCCCGCAAAGATCTTGCCGTAATTATTAATTGGGGGGATGTTGTCAATTTCGTCTACCTCCCGCTATTGGAACACCATGAAATTTGTCGGGGCGCGTTATTAACGTAAAAGATGCTAGTCTAATTTTTAGTGAGATTTTACCGTGGCCTGGGTATTTTCCATGAATTTCCCAACGTGGCCTTTGGCGGTTGACTGCTCGGAAAAAGATCCTTTGGAGATCAGAAAAAACCGAGACTTTTTGGGGAACCTCTCATGGAGTCCCCCAAGCCACCTGCCAAGTCTTGGGCTATTCTGGCACACAGTTGGTGGCGAGGTGAAAATTGACTTCGGTTGAATCACCGGCAGTCAGGGAATCTTTCACATGTGAGGGAATCTTGGCGAATGGATTTTGCCGTGGACACCCCGACACGTTCCAGATCCAAGAACACTATCCGGCGGCTATGGATTCCTCCATGCGGACTGTCTGGGACAAGTAACACCTGCAAGCTAACAATTTGGATTCCTAATGTTTCGTCGGTGGAATGGGGAAACTAGATCCTATCTTTGGAGATTTACGTGGGGACCTCCCTAACTCTCCTAAGACTAATTTAGCCTATCATGGTCACAT
The DNA here is from genome assembly GCA_947034895.1 of Rhytidiadelphus loreus. Lineage (NCBI taxonomy): Eukaryota > Viridiplantae > Streptophyta > Bryopsida > Hypnales > Hylocomiaceae > Rhytidiadelphus > Rhytidiadelphus loreus. Next base: position 35,467,814 of record OX344761.1, read on the forward strand.
GCACTAGGTTTGGGCTATTTTGGATAAGTTCCCAGTAGCCCTATTGTTTTCCACTAATTACGGGTTCTAACCTATATACAAGTGGATTTTATGGGTAATCTATGGATAAAAGGCTATTTATGACCAAATGCTATACTGGTACGTGACATACCTATTTTGGTTCTACACTCTTTTTTGGGCTTTTTGTAGTACTTTATGCCTTAATTTGTAATAAACTAAAAAAAAAAAAACAATGAGTCCCAAGTGACGAATTTGGGGCTCACAGGGCACAAGGAGGCTAAACAAGACAAGGCACCACGAAGCTCTCCAAGCGCCAACAACAACACCGCCTCAACATCAACGTCTCCACCACCACCTCAAGGCAGTCACCTCCGAATGAAAAAAGGATAGGGAAGGGAGGAGTTAGATAGGAGGGAAAGGCCTTGGTAGAGATAAAGGAAGAATCCCTTCCACCATTAGGGTAATCTTATGCGCATGGCATTTTCTCCCGGGCGTAAGTGGTAGTTAACCGACAATTTGACTTTCTATGGAAGTAAAGGACACCCTCAACCACCCCTCTCACTAGTAGAAAATTTGAAATTTCTGTCATTTTGGACGCGTTGTTTTGGACAAAATCTAACAGAAATCTGTTATTTTCAACAAATTTATGTTAGATTTTGTCCAAAACAACGCGTCCAAAATAACAAAAATTTCAGATTTTCTACTAGTGTCTTGATGGAGCACGTGGATTGAGGAAAATGAGGAAGAAGGTAAAAGAATTCCCTTCAAGGAAGAAGGCTCATCTTTCGGCCACAAAGATAAAGGCCACTCTCACCATGGAGGAAGGGGGGAACTCGACAACGGGACTTCCACGCCGGGGTAAACTCCTAACTATCCCCCCAACATTCCAACTAGGTAGGGGCCAAGGCCGTAGGTAGGCCGAGAGCTAGATGTCACTAGGTCCAAGGTCAGGTCAGATTGGAGTGAGTAGGCTTAGAGTAGACCCCGAGATGTTTCCAAAAACATAAAACATGTAGGAATCGGAGTTAAAATGCCCGAGATATTGACGGATGAAGTTTCAAGCCCAAAATGGATGAAACTTGGACGTGTTCATCCAACCAAGTTGAAACTTAGGATTTAGTTAGAGCCTATAGAGTGAGGTCCTTAGGCCAAATTTCGCCCTCAATTGGAATTAGAAGCCTATAGAAAACCATGGATGAAGTTGGATAGTCAAACGGCCAATACTTCATCCGCCCATAGCGGGTTATTAGAGAGTCCAATTTGAATGAGTCTTAGGTTTTTAGAAATGATATGAGATGATCTTCTACCTTAGGACAATAGAGTAAACTTTAGAAATAGGAAACACAAAACATAACATAGTAAGATAGTCAACATAAGAGTAAATTAGAACCACGATTAGAAAATCACGATTAGGAACTTAGCAAAAAAGATCCATTGCTTGGAAGGCACAATGGATTGACGCTTAGACACCCATTAGAGTAGAAAACTACTATAAGACTAGAATCTGGTTGTGTTCGCCGATTTACCAAGGGTGGGTAAATAAGCGCCTACAAAGGGCAACCTAGGAATGCAGGTTTCTCTATGCATGGCCTTGCTGAGCCCCTTCCATCTCAACCTTGAGATGAGGATCTTAGAGTGGGTCATAATTAAAAAATTTCTTCAATTTTTTTTCAATTTAGTTTTAATATCCAATTTTGAAGTTTTTTGGGTCGAGTGGCGCGCATGTATACCACCAGTGGCCGCCATGGACATGAGTTTGAGATGCACTTTTAGAAACTCAAATCATGTCTAGTTCTATAACTTCTATTAGCTTTATCTCAGAATTTTTGTCAATGTTGTCCTTTTGAGAAGCCAAGCATATCCTTATTGTGCCCAACCCCCTCTTGGCCTTGAAATGAGGATCTCAGAGGGGGGATCATGATCAAAATTATTGTTCAAATTTTTTTCAATTTAGTTTTGGTTTCCAATTTCAAAATTCTTTGGACTACTACGCATGCACACCACCGCGGGCATGAGTTTGAAATGCATTGCCAGAAACTCAAATCAAAAGTCAAATTATATCTGGTTCTCATAGCTTTATTTCAGAATTCATGTTTGTCAGTGTTGTCTTTAGGATCCAATGATGTAGAGATTCTACAATATTGCGCTTCTAACATTGAGTTTGAAGAGGTCACCTCTAGACTTGATTCTATTGGAGATATGATGATTTTTTGCTATAGGAAGTATAGAACCCTCTCTGAGACACATGATTGTGGACTTTGATAATCTTAGTTGCTATTTGTATTTATGTTATTAGGATATTGATCCTAATGTTTATGCATTTTGAATTTGTATACCATGTTGCTTATAATTTTCCTCATTCCGTATTTTGAATATTGTTGAACATTTAGGAGACCACAACAACATCTCCACTAGAAGCTCAAGTTGTAACAGAGGCCACAAAAACAGAAGATGATGATGTAGACAATATTCCAAGATTAAAGCCACATTACTTGAAAGACAATATAAGAAGGTTTCAAATGATGGACACAATGTCGTTGATTTCCAATATGAGACTGATATTCTCTAATCAGTCCTGCTTGAAGATTCTATTTTGTAGAATGATCCCAATGCCGATGGTTTGGCCGACCTTGGACTACATGTTGACAATACTAGAGAATCAATTCAGTGGTGGATATGATGAGTGTATTGTGAATGTTTCTAACTCCACCCTTAAGTCAGAAAATTGTACACAGGTTCTAGCAACATAAGTTAGTAATTTGTATGGATGACTTTTAAATGTAGTGTTCTTTGGCCTTCCAAGCAATGGACACTTTGTTTGTGGTAATTATATCCTAAATTTGACTGCTTCAAATCAATTTAAACGTTAAAAGGTTCAAGACCTTGATGAGTAAGTAAAATCTAATCTAATGTAAAAATCTATCTAAGCTAACATGTAGAACACACTTTGCCCTTTCCAGAATGGTAAAGCAAGTTGAATTCTGATGTTTCTACTAAAAGATATTGATGGATGAAATTTGTCCCTAATTCTATCCTAAAAACTTCATCCGTTATCTAAAAATAGCAAATGAATTCTAAATAATTCTAAATTTTAGGATTAAATTGATAATGGATTTAACTAATGGATTTTTGAGAATAAACCTAGTTTTGACCTATTTTTAGAATTTTTATTCAAATTTTATTCAAACTTCATCCACCCTTAACTCCTTTAAAATCAAAGTAATCTTAAAGTAAAAGTTGGTTTTGGAATCTTCAAAAGATTTTCTAAGCTTTTCTAGTCTCAAAAGATTCTTTAGTTATTCCTTTAAAATATTCCTAATTGTTCTTGCATTAATCCTACTTCTAAGTTATAATTCTAAAATTAGTAATTTTTGGAGGTTTTATTATTTTTGTGAGGAAAGTGATAAATTACCTTTCAACCTAGGTACAAAGCAAGAATTTTGGACTTCTAGGGAAAAACTTATGGATGGATGAAAATTCCCCTTAATCGGATAGAATTCATTCCTTTAATAAGTTTTATAGAGAATAAGGGAATAAATTAGGTTTTAACTTCTTCCAATTATTCGAATATTCTTTAGATTCCTAGATTAAGTTAGATTCCTTTTGAGATTCTTTTTGGATGAAATTAATTCAAAATTCATCCAATTCATTACCTCCACGATTTTAATTAAGTTTTATAAGAATTTTAGCAATGTTCAAACCTTCAATTAGCAAATGGTATTCTGAATGTTAATTGTGATTGAAAAGAAAAATTAAAGAAAAACAAAATTAGAAATCATACCTCAATGTCGAAGACGTCGGTGGATTTGTCGTCGCAAAATACCATCATAATTGTCTCCCTGAAGTCTTCCATCGTCTTTCATGAATTTACAAAGTTCTAGTGAGATTTTGATTAATTGTTGTTGAATGGCCTTCTAAAAACCTATCTAAAAAGTCCAATTTTGTTAGTTTTGAAAATAATAATTTTGTTTTAGAGTTTTTATTGTAAATTAGTTCATTCATTTAAATTCTCTAATTCTAATGAATAGTGATATTATTCTTTTGCCAATTGTTTAATAGTTTTTAGTTTAATATTCTAAAGATATTAGTTGTTTTTTGTTTTTATCTATTTGGCTTATTAGCCTAATAAAACAAGACTCTAAACAACAAATTTGGCCAACTAATACAGTTGGAATCCTAATTAATGACTACCAAACAACTAAGTGAATAGTAAATAGAATAAAATCTAACAACAAAGCCAACATGAATAGTAGGATTCCTTATCTTAATAATTTTTTAATTGTTGAAATCTCTCACGTGGTTTAATTCCTTTCTATTCCATCCCTTCTTCTTCTCTTCCCTTAATTTCTCCTCATTTGTATTTTGAAGGTTGAAGAGTTTAGAAGTTAGTAGTAACCGAGAGAGAAGATGAAGAAGTTTTGATGCAACTTTGAGCCTTAAAACTCAAAAGTTTGGTGTGGCGAGCAACAACCAATCTTTCATTAGGTTTAGTTCTTTAGTTTCCACATCAATTTGTATATGAGCTTCGGATTACTTATTGAAATTTGTTTGGAGCTTTTGATTTTGGATGCACTACTTGGATCAACCACGCTGGAGTCTCCCCTTACTGCTTGCTGGAATCTCCCCTTATTGCACTGCTTGTTTAGTCTCCCCTTACTGCTCGTTGGATCTCTCCTTACTACTCGCTTGTTGGGTCTCCCGCTCTCTAGACACGCCACATGGTGAGGCGTCACTGGTTACCGGTCCCAGTCGCTTGGTTTGATTGATCAATCCCGTCGCCCAATCCCATTTGATTAGTCCCGTCTCCTAGTCCCGGTTGCTCAGTCCTAGTCGCTCAGTCCCGGTTGCTCAGTCCCGTTGCCTAGTCTCAGTTGCTCAGTCCCGTTGCCTAGTCCCGGTCTCTCAGTTCCGTCACTCAGTCCCATCGCTCTCAGCTGACTCCCTTCCTTCGGGTTGTCTTTGCCTTTGGTCTATCTGAATTTTCACTGACAACTGAAATTTTGGAAAATAAAACTAAACTCGGTAGACTGAAACTTTAAATAAGTTGGGAGTACTCAATTTTTAATCATAAAAATTAAGCACACCTAGATTAACAATTACAAGATAATTATGAATTTGATTAACACAAAAATAAAGACAACCAATTGTGATGAAGTTAAAAAGAAGAAACAAAACAATTTAAATGAAATAAGCAACCAATGGCAAGATTGGAGACCAAATACCTCCACCACGTGTACAACACGGAAAGGATAGAAATCAACAAAGTTGGCCTTTAAATAAGTTTCCAAAGAATCTTATTTTGTTGGTTTTTATTTGGTAAGTCAAAGCTTCGTTGTGCGGGGCCAACCCCAAGTTTCGCTCCTTATTCAAAGGCAAATTTTAATCTTAGAAGGTTAAAGCTTCGCCGTGTGCGGGCAACACCAGGAAATAATGAACAAATTAAAGTTTCGAATACCCATTTCCAGGTATCCAAAGTCAAAGCTCCATCATGCGGGAGCAACCCTAGGAAATAACAAATAAATTAAAGTTTCAAATACTCGTTTCTAGGTATCCAAAATCAGAGCTCCACCGTGCAAGAGCAACCTCAGGAATAACCGGTATCCAAGAACCCAAACTTGTATTTTGATAACTTAATTTTTAAAGGAGGTACACATGACAGTGTTTAATCGAACATTAAAAATTAATTCTCAAAATTTCAAACAAAATTCTAAGTTTAATCACTAGAGGTGGTACTCATGACAATGTTTAACCGAACATTAGCAATTAGTCAAATCAAACACATGTTATACAACAAATTTTGGCACGTGGTGTGGCCCAAAACCTTTTGGCAAAGTCTAGCCTTGTCGCTTTAAAGTTTTGAGTTCACAAGTTGTTATGAATTTGCACAAATAGTTGGTTAGTATCCAAAAGAATAAAAAAATCAATTTAGAGTTTGGGAACAATTCCCACAATCCTCGAAGTATCAAAGTTTTGGGGCTTGAACCCTCCAAACTCAAGAAAGAAGTTAGTTAATTCAAACAACAATAGAGTTAGGGGATTTCCTCCTCCTAAACTCTTGAAAATCAAAGTTTTGGGGCTTAAAGCCTCCAAATTCAAACAAAAAAAGAAAACAAAGCTTTGAAAGAGCCCTCCAGACCTTCAAAGTACAAAAAAATAGAAAGAAATAGCCAAAATTTGGCTTGAAAAGTGCTTCGACAAGTGTCAGTAGCACGACAAGAACAACAACAAGAATGAAATAAGAGAATGAGGGCCACAAACAACCTCAAGGAAGGGCCTTATATACTCGCTCCCGGCCCCCCCTAATAGGTTGTTCGTAAATATTTTCTTACTTTCAATCTAGATATTTTGCTAAACTAATCTAATACGTTTTTTAAATAATCTTTGTTTAATGGGAAGGAAGGTCGTCAAGCAAGTTCTTTCTAGGCCCTAAATGGCCTTAGAATCTTCTCTTAATCAAATATTAGATTTTTTCCAAAGATATTTTGAAAATCTACCTAATTAACCGAGTTATTTTGCAAATTAATCTAAGGTTAGTTCCAAATTGTCTTTCTTTAGTTCAAAAGATGGATTCTTACGCAAGACAAGTATCTTGGGCAAATGCAATCTTCGATTTTACAAAAGGTATTTGCAAAATCAACCCAGATTAATCCAAAATTATCATTAAAAAGTCAAACTAAGGGCTGATCCTCTCTATCTTTTGAGGGACAATTTGAAACCAAAAACAAATTGCGTCATTGCGTTCAAAAGACTCCAATTAGCCTAAAGGACCCAATATCCCTACTTCTCCAGCCGTTTTAAAGTGCAAATTCGAGTCACTTTAACTCTGAACAAAAATCTAACTTTTGGAGTTTGCGTTTTTTGATGAAACTATCTGGCCAAGGTGGTTAAGAATATTCATAGGAGTAAGAATTGATCCTTGAATTGCTCCATTCGGACACCATTAGCTCGTGGTACGCCGGTCAACCTGCCGCCAAGTTGTAAATTCTTGTAAGATTTGCTGTTGGTCCTAATTCTAGTACTTGAGAATGTTGGAATATCTTCAAATTTGACAAGGCTCTTTATTGGCATACAAAACACTATTTTAATTTTTAGTGAGATTTTACCGCAACATTTGTAATTTCTAGGAATTTATTAATGCAATTTTAAGCAGTTGACTTCTCATGGAGTCATTGTGGAATTTTGCAAAATCCCGAAACTTTTGGGCAATCTTTTATAAGATGTCCATCAACTAAGGGCAAATCCAAATCTCCAATAAGGATGCTATTTTTAACAATTCCTTAATAATTTCCACCCGGGGGGAAAATTATTTTAAATACCGGGGGAATCTTGGATGATCGAACTTCTATTTGACCTTCTGGCATGCTTTGACCTTGAAAAGCACCTTTCTATATGTTCCAATCCTCGTTTCCTCCATCTTGGTTTGTAAATGATTTGGATTCTCAAAGTTACTTGCAAACAACAAACCCAATTCTTTCGAATTGGATATTGACTGACTCTGACTAGATTCTAATTTTTAACCAGTTTGTTACATGCAAATGGATGTACAAAGGTGTTCACTTTTATCAAATTCAAATTTATAGCTTTTTTAATTAGAATACAAAGTGTTGGTAGAATGGCTATTAAGTGCCAAATTACCTTTGCACACTTCTGCAAATGGATGTGCAGTAGTGCTATACAATATGCCACATATCTTCACAGAAAAACTTTATTTGATTTGCCGGAGCTACTAAGCCCCCCTACCCAAATTGAACAATTACTAAAACTAATGTTTTTTTTCCTAGCAAACCTTAGTATCCTTAGTTTAATACCACCAACCAAGAAACAAAAAATCAACTTAAATATTCTCTCTCCTACTAAAAAAACACCTTCACTTTGTTGGTTAAGGATAAAGTTAGCAATAAGGTTAGGGTATACATTTACGGGGAAGAAGGACCAGAGGTGGTCAAGGCAATCCAAACCATTTTTGTTTGTATGACCACTCCTTATAAAATACTATTTTGTAGTATTTTCCATCGACTCCTCAATTCAATCAAATTCTTGTTTTTTCAACTCTAACGGGCCCAACAAACTTTCAAAAACTTTCAAAGTTGTTTCTGCTATGACATCTATGGTCATCCAAGAGGTTGAGACTATGTTTCCTGTTCATGGCCAACTATTGAGCTTTAATGATGAATAACAAGCAAATTTTGATTGAGATTTTTTTGAGCTTTGCTTTGTATTATTTTTTCACTACACACAGATGAACACAGAGTTTTAGTCTCAAATCTCCTAAGTCAACAAGTAGTACAAAGCTTAAAGATAAAAATCCAATAGGGTTGTATTCTTATGTATTCTAGTTGTGCATTCGAGTAAATCAATATATGAAAAAACCTCATATGAGATTCAAAATGACTTTTAACTAGCTGTATATATATTTAGATAATGATGGGTTATCAACCCACTGTGTTCACTTTTGGCTTATATGATTCTATTTGGTATATATCACATCATGCTTTATTTGGAATATATAATGTAGCTACCCATTTTTTTTATAAAGACAACTTATAATGAGATCATATGTATTTTCAATAATAATTAATAACTAATCAAGTAGACTAATAGTAGATTTAAAATTTATGGAATAATTAAAGAATATAAATCTTAAAAAATAAAAAAATAAATAGGAATAAAGTGAAAAAATTAGAAGGTAGAATATAGAGTGAATTTCACTCAAAGTTGGAGCCACTAACTAAACGGTATGCTAAAATATTTCAAGATAGAGTCCACTTCACCACTCGGCATTGTTTCCCTTGAAGTATGTGACAACAAAGCCATGTTAAAGGTTGATTCCGAGGTGTAGTTACATTCTATTTATTTGTCATTTCATCTATATTTTTTTCTAAAGCAAGAGGAGAGTAGACCACAAGTCAAACCTTTAAAAAAAAACTCCAAAATATAAATTTAGAGTAAGATTTTTGTAGAACATTCTAAAAACATATTACACTTAGAAAATAGACTTAAAACAAAAAAGATATAAGTGGATGAAGTTTAGAAGTTAAAACGGGTGAAAATTAGTATATTTCTTCCAAAAAAATGAAAATGAAAACCTAAGTATTTGTAAAAATCTAGATCGCAGAAGTAAAATTAGACATTAATTTTGAATTAGATGTTAATTTTGAAGCAAAAGTTAAGTGTAATTAGCGGGTGAAAGTTGGAATTGTCAATTAGTATTTAAATTTCATCTACCTATAACTTTTGCTAGAAAAGTCCAAATATAAAGTGTCTTACCATCTTTAAAAGGTGAAGTCAAGCCCTATAAGGAACAAGTTTATCATCTTTTAAAAATATAGATGTTAATGTAGAATCATTTAAAGACAACCAAGTAGTGATTTAAGTTGTGAAACATATAAAGAAAGTTTTAAAAAGTTCAAAAATAGTTTATAATTTGAAAAACTAACTTAAACTTCATAAGATAATGAAGGATGAAGTTCCAAGTGAATATTGGATGAAGTTGTGAAAATTCTATTTATTTAAAGTCAACTTAGATAGTAGAATTTATTGTAAACTATTAGTTGAAATTTAAAGTCAAATTGAATTTAAAAGTCATTAGAAAAGAATGAATGAAGTTTAAATAGCCATTTCAATTGCTAAATTTCATCCAATCATAACTTTTCATTAGAATGTCAAATTTCAATGTATGTTATGCTTTAGAAATGGAATGAACCGATCTTGAAATTAAAAATTAAAAATTAAAATTGTAACCACTTTGCCCTACAAACGACAACCTTAGCTAGTTTGGCCTTTTGGTTAAAAATCACAATTAAGTTAGATTTTGATTGATTTCTTTGCAAGTTTGTGATATTTAAGTACTTAGAAAATATCCATTGCTTGAAAGATACAATGAACAATGTTTAGGCACCCACATAGCATAAATACACAGAAAACTTGAACCTAATTGTATTTGCCTAATTATCAAGGGTAGGTAAATAAGCACTCACAAGTGAACTAAAGCAATGTATACCAAAGTTAGTCCTATCATTGAGATTTCTATTTCTACTAAGAGCGGTGCATTAAGTTAAAGCTAATGCACTCATTGGAATTACAAAATAGGTGGCGTACTAAAGGTTGATGCACTAAGATTTTTGCAATGTTGACGGTATTTGCGTCCATGAATAATCATTCAAATGACTTGTTAGTTCATTACTTCAAGTAGAATGAAAGCAATAGTGTTGCGTTCATGAGTTTTACATTTACAAAAATATTCAAGGACAAAATTTAAACATCCACTTTGTTTTTATTTTAATTATCAATTTAATCATTTTTTACTTCAGTTACTCGATTTTTATCTAATTTATTTTTGAATTTTTGAATTTTTTGTTGAGAATAGTCATCAAATATTCCTTTAGTACTACTAGATTTAGAGTTGTACTATGATAAGCTTCAAATTTAGTTTTAGTTTTAATATACTTGTCAAATATTACGCATTAATCCTGTAAGGTCTATTGTGAGCCCTGTAAATGGCACCTGGTTCTTAGGATTTAAATTTTTTTGCTTTTTGCGTATTTTTATAGTAATTATTGCAAAAAGACCTGAAAAAAATGTTCGCATTGTAGTTGGTAGAAGTCCTTATCGGAACAGTGTGGTTTTGTAGAAAGCTTGGAATTGCTTAAAATACTTCCAAGTGTCCAAATTTACAGCTAATATTGTGAATTGGAATCCGATTAAGGGCTTATAGGAATCTCAACCAGTCAACATTCCGATAACAAATCACTACATTAAGGACATCATCACAAAGTTTACAACCTATAGTTATTGTGTGGTTACTATTGTTTCATGGGTTTGCACGTTAATTTAATAGTTATCGCATCATTACGACGCATTACTACACAATTTACTACATTGTTACAATGCATCATTATTTGCTAATAATGATTTGCTAATAATGCATCATTATTTATTAACAACTTCGTCCATTCAAAATTATCAAAAAACATTCATTCCAAAAGTTAGAATTTCCACTTTTTTACGAGGTTGAAAAATGCTATCTTTTGTAAAGAAATTGGCTAGGAAGTAGGGGTTTTGAGGTCTTGAACCCTAATTTGGGACTTTTGGAGCCCATGGTGCAATCCGTTTCTCATTTGGATCTTGTCTCCAAAAGTTATGGACACGACCAAGAGTAGGATAAAATTGACGTAGTAATAAGTAGTTTTTAGCTAATTAGGTAGTTTAGAGCAAATGGAGGTAAGTGAAGGGTCTTGGAAACATATAAAAGGCCTCTGTTGAAGAAAGATAATGACCTAATCGGAAATTACCCTATTAGTATAATAAGTTCGTTCCAAGGGAGATTGTCAAGTAGGAAATCTATGCTAATAGGTTCAATAATCCAATTTGAAAATCCATAGCCAAAAACAATACTACAATGACATTGCACATACACACGACATCAATTCGGCTGAAATACATTTCCATAAAAATTCCGAATTGATAATTAAATCACCGTTATAAATTCAACAATAATATCACAAATTAATCTTTCAATACACTCTCACAACTTATCTTGCAAATCATCCTTTATACTCTAATCGCTATCCTAATTGGAATCTAATTTTCAACACTCCCGACATTCCAACTAGGCTCTAATAATCCTTTACAGTTTCAACTAAGCCTAATTTAAAATTATTGCTCCTATCACTATTTTTCATCTTTCAGTACAAACTTTCTTTAATTCAACAATTAGCATCCTTCTCCAATTATCTCCTGACTTGGATAATTTTCTCTCACTTCATCTGCACATCACATGCACCGCCATGCACTGGCACACACATATCCCCACTAGGACACAAACACAAACATACACACACTCCGATCCGACCCTGGATCAACACAAACACACTCCCCAACTGGGAAATCTCCCACAAAACAAAATACACAGCCTCACTGATTGGGACTTGCACTAGCTTCACTCGCTGTGGGTCCCGAAAAATGAACTCAATTCAGGACCTAATAGGACTCACAAAGACGGTTACTACTTGGAGAAGACAACCAACTAACAACAACCTCCGATTTGGATTTAATATGACACCAACAATGATACCAATTTCACTCAACCTGTCAGCATTCATCCAATTCGGCTGAAAATACAATTAATTCAAAACCAAACACTAACCTAATTGTCATTCATTATTGACTCACCAACTTGGAAAAGACAACCCACCAATCAAACAACAAGACAACTTCCAATTGGAACTAATTCAAATGACCAAAACACCCAATTTGACTCCACAATTCACTAACTACTCTCAACTAACTGTAAAATGCACTCCAATTAGCTAAAAAAAAAGACAAAAATTCACATCCAACCAGGTTATCTACAGCCTCCCATCGACTCCCTTTGCGCACCTTTTTTCATTTTGTTTCCTTGGTCATTCGAGACAAAAATCCTTTATTTTCATTTCAAACTTCTTTTCATTTTGTTTTTGGTGCCAAACGTGGCCACATTGTCCAGGAAGTTTGGTATTTGCCAAAATTCTTTATCTTTCATTGCAATTTGAGATTTCATTGTGTTTCAATCATTTTTTGTGTTTTGTGCTCATCACAAAGGATGTGGGGGTCCATTTGTCCTAAGCTTGTCTTCTTTTGATAAATTTTTAAGCAATTTTTGTACCAACTTTGTGTTAAGTGACATTTTATTGAGTTCTTTCTTTTATACTAACCCCAAAGACATTCTAACTAAATTTTGGAGATGCCTTTAGCTAGAATCCCTTGGAACTTGCTTTGAACTAATTGGTTGTGGTGTTTGAGTCTTTAAAGGTCTACTAACTACTTCCAATCGATCTTCTTTGGAGAAGAATTTCACACCTTGATTTGTTGGAAATTCCCCCTGAAGCCTAGACATTGGAATTTGTAGTCCTAGTGTTGTTTATGTCATTTTTGAGTGATTTGGATGTGGACCAAACCTCACACTTTATTACTAATCCGCTAGTGGACATTGACCAAAATTTGGGCCTAAATTCCCTAGATAGCGAAGCTTCGCCTTTGGATCAATTTCCTAGTTTTATTTTGTTTTTTTCTTGTCTTAAAATTCGGGCCTAAACCCCTCAGACGATGAAGCTTCACCCTTATTAACAATTTTCTTGGTTTTATTTTGCATTGAATGGGTCCCCAATGGAGGCCCAAAGTTGGTTTAAAAAACCATTGTGGTGAGCAAAAATTTGTGAAAATCAAATTACAAGCTAGCAGTCAAGGTCCAACAAACCAACAATCTGGTTGGATCCAGGTAGGCATGTTGGCCCGGTTAGGTCCAAACAGATAGGTTAGCCCAGTTGGGGTCCAGTCATCCAAAACAACTTAATATATGAGCTAGTTGGCAGGTTGCTTGATCTTGGTACCAGGTCACTAGACCGACCAAATTCACATACATCATCCGGTTTCAAAAACCAAAAATTAAAGGGGAAGATATCCACAAGGCCCCCATTTCCATAATTTTTTTGGAATTTATTTTCAAATATTGGAAATTCTAATTGTAAAATTGAGAACTTATTTTATACATTGAGAACTTTTCTTCCACAGATTGAGAATTTTGATTTCAAACACTAAGAGCTTTCGTTTAACACTAAAAGTTTTTTGCCTAACTACCAAGAGAGGAAGGTCTAAAAATTCAGATTTAGAAGAACCAAAGTGACTGGAAGCAACATGGTGTGACTAAGAAGATAGAGTAAGTGAGTAAGCTTTAAAAATTCAGAAATTAAGCACAAAGTGAGTGAGGATTGAAGCCACATAGTGTGACTAAGAAGCACATAGTGAGTGAGGAAGCTTTTAAAATTCAAAAATTAAGCACAAAGTGAATGAAGATTGAAGACACAAAGTGTGGCTAAGAAGCACAGAGTGGGTGAGGAAGCTTAAAAATTCAGAAACTAAATCTTAGAGCGAGTGGAGAGAGGACAAATTTAGATTAAAAAAGTCAACTCAAGGGTGACTATGCTAGGGAGTGAGTGGGGAGTCTAGGACATGTCCAAGAAGCGAATTCTTAAAGCATCCAAGCATAAAATTGCATTTGGGAGTTACAAGGGTGTATCAAGCCTTACAAGAACTTGTTGTTGAAGTCATACTATAAGTTGACATATTTTCTCAATTAAGTCCCTTCAATTGTGCGCATACTCGACAAGCCATAGCTTTGCATTGGGAAGAAAATTGCAACTCTAAGGCAACAAATCCACAAAACAAAGACCAAGTGGAGGAGACATGTGATGAAGTAGGAGATTCAAGAGAAGAAAGAACATTTAGTTGCACATGCAAATTCAATTAGAGAATATTTTCCATCAAATAAGTTTGGATTTTTTTTATAGAAAAAATAGAAAAAACAAAACCAGGAAATTGTTGACCTTAAGAAGATTCTAGAATTAGTTATTCATTAGAAGAAGTCAAACAAGCTTTGTCCTAAGCCCTTGGTTGATTCCAAAACACTTAGCCAAATATTTAGTGTTAGATTTGATAGGATTTGATTCCCAAAAAAATATCTACAAAAGAAAAGAAAACAATTAGAAAGAAATAGGAAGAAAAGAAAAGAAGCCCTTTAGGAAGAAGAAAGTTGGATTTTCCTAAGCCATTACAACCCTCACCAAAAATCAATATCAAAACACCAAACATTGAAGATGGAGTTGGAGATTGCCGTGGACAATATGATAGCATTACATAACGACGATGGCATCAACACCAAGGTCAGTAACTAATGTTTTAACCCAAAATTCTTGCATTTTTACCAAAGCTATTAGTTTAGGAATTAACATTTGAATTCAAAATTAAGAATAGAACTACTTACAAAAAATTAGAAAGTCAAGTAGGAGGTTTAGGTTACTATAAAATTACCCGGATAGTTGAGCAAGTTTTTACCACCATAATTCAAGGCACTTACTAAAATTTACTCCTAGATTTACTCTTAGGTTAAAAGTAGTAATAAAAGTGAATGAAAATTTAGAGAGTTAGTTAAAGAAATCTTTTAAGAATCTTTTAAAAATATTAGAATCCAAGGTAAAAATAGAACTTTGAAATTCAAGACAAAAAAGAATTACGGAGAATTTTTACAAATTGATTAACATTCAAAAGTTCACCATAAATAATACTTACCAAGAAAGACAAAAGTAATAAATTTTTACCTTTGAAAAAGAAGTTAAGTAAAATGTCAAAAGATTAAATCAATTAACCTTCAAGAGTAGAAGTAAAATTCTAATCTACTCAATTAGTATGAGAAGGTTAAGGATTTATCAAGTAGGTTAAAGAAATTTACAAGGGATAAATTAGGGGTAGAATCTTGAAGAAAATATTTTCAAGACCTTAAAACTAATTTTGCCTTTAAAATTGACTACAAATTAAAAGACTTAAAGAAGATTGAAGTTTTCAACAAAAGTAGAGTAGGTTTGGATGAAAGTCAACCAAAGTTGACCAAATCAAGTCAAAATCATAACTTAGATAGAAGATTAAAAAATAGAAAAGAATCAAAAAATCAAAAGTGAATTTTGATAGTTAGAACTCTAGAAATCAACAAATGAAGTTTTAGAAGGTAGTCTAGTGTCAAACTTCATCTGCAATTATCTCTTAGATACTTAGGTCAAATTTGAACTTCTTTATCATTTTGGAAAGGATAAAATCAGCCCTACAATTTAGGGCACTTTAACTTTTTCCCTTGACTAAGCCCACTGACCTTGAGTATTTTCTGGTTGTTATAGCCAAAAACGGACATTAGGTACTAATGTGATTTGATTTGTTGAGTCATTGCCTATAGGGAAGTTAGGTAGGAACAACTAACAAAAAGTTCCATTCACTATAAGAAACCATCGTTTTAGGTGACATTTTGTAATTTTTTTAAATGGATTTTAGGTGACGTCCAATGCAACAACCCTATGTTTTTATATCAACAATATGCTCACCATAACATCAATGTTGATATAAAAACATGGATTTGTTGCATTGAACGTCACCTAAGATCCGTTTTAAAAAATTACAAAACATCACCTAAAACAAGGGTTTCCTCTAGTGATTGCTTAGAAGGTAGTTTGTTGCTATAGACCAATTCACCCATAGAAATTAGTTTGATAGAATGTGGTTGTGCATGTTGGTCTCAAGGCTGGAGATCAAAACACTCACATCTATCCATCCAAAAAAGTAGATGTGCCTTAGTCAACCTCATTTGTGACTTTCAAAATATCCATTATTGGTGTATGCTTAAAACTAAAATTATCTTAATGTCAATTATAAATTTCAATTTATGGTGAAAATCTCAAATATATAGGATTGAGAGTTCATAATGTCACACAATAAAAATACAAGATTGATATTTGAATATAGTTTAAAAGAGAAGATTTAGCTTAGACACGATGTTTGACTATTTTGCAAAGGATCTAGTCCTTTAGGGGTTAAATTTTAATTTGTAAATGATATTATTATAAATAACATATTAGTAAGTAGACTTTACTATTATTGCTTTGGAATCTCTCCACAAAGTTCATTCACTAGTACTTACTACTATTGATTACTACATTTTTGTGTGTTTTTATTGCATTTTTTATTGTATTTTTTAATATTGCAAGTCATTTCTTTTTTAAAATGAAACAAATGAAACAAAATTTCATTGCAGGAAAAGAGAACAAGACCACCAGCTACAAATGGCCTAGTAGGATAGACATGACAATGACACAAAACAAAGAAACAAAGGAAAGTGGAGTAGGAGGCAAACAAAAAGATGCAAAACATAAAGAGGACCAAGGCCCTTCTTGGCCGGTCAGGGGGCAGCCCCACATCACTACTTCGCCCAAAGACGCCTAGGGAGGTTGAAAAATAAAACTAGCTTGGGGGCCAGAGGCAACCCATCTAGGAATCTGGGATGTCCATCTTCTATAATTGCTAAAAGACCTATTTGACATCTATGTTTTATGAAGGTTTCTATCCACTTTTGCTGAGCTGCTGGTGAACGTTTTGTTGACTTGCAAACATTATCCCATTATGCTCTTCCGTAGTCTATATGCTATTCCAAATTTGTTGAAGCAGTTGCTCAGTTGGCCAAGTTTGATCATTAAAAATGAAGCTACTTCGTTGGATCCAGAGTGTCCACATTACGATAGTTTGCAGCTCCATCCATATTCGCTTTACTTGATTCAATTTCCTAGGAATGCTTATTGAGAAAAGTCCATGTCTTCACATAAGGGGTCTCCACGGGTCAATAGCTCCTTTACCTTCAATCAACGTTGTCGAATAGAGAGGAGCGCGCTTAGGGAACACACGGGATGTTTGGCTGTAGGTTGTGAGTGTAAATGGAAGACAAGTAACAATACTCGAATCTTCAGTTAATCTTCTCTTCAATCTTCGCTTGATCTTCACTTCAATCTTCCGTTGACTTATCCTGTGGTGGTTTTATGGGGCCAAAGGTAAGGGTGTGTAATAAGAAACAAGGCCTCGGACGGGTAAAACGGGACGGCCAATCCACGAGTTGGCCGTCCGAAAAATGGCTCCTAAACCTCAAACCCACGGTGACCAGGAAACGCCTTTCACTAGTGGGAACAACATAGAAGCTCGACCATGTGGGTGATCAATCCCACTTCGTCGCCACAAACATAAAACGGGACTATTATTGGATACCCACATAGCCCACAACAATGTTTACAAAGCAAGAATAAAAACAACAAGCCTCCAAAACTGGCTAGGAATAACAATAGAAAGACAACAAGCCTCCAAAACCGGCTAGGAACAACAAGTCACAAGCCACAACACACGAGTCTTCATTCTTCATACCTTCAAGTCTTCAAATCTTCAAAAACATAAAAAAAAATCTCCCAATACAACTCCTATCTTAGTTGAGAACTTCAAAATAATGCCACAGATGACTCAATTCTCAAAATGCTAAGTTTAATAGCTTTCTATAAAGCTAATACAACAAACTAACACCTCTCCAAATCTTGAATCATTCTAAAGTACTGTCTAAAAGTTATAGGCCTCGAAAGTTTTGGCTCCTCTTCATTGGGTAGTCACAACCAAGTCATCTTTAGCCTTCTATAACTTTTGCATTACAAACTCAAATGATTTAAGAAACATCTCATTAAAAACTTACTAAAGTCTTCTATAACACTTTCAAATTTCAAAGATAAAAAGGAAGTACACAAATTGTAGTGGTTGATCGAATCTCCGCTCCTCTTCGTTGGGTGGCAACAGACCCTTCTCCACTCACACACTTGTAACTTCTCACTCACAACTCCAAATTAAGCAAATGAGATGTCTTTAGAAGCGCATAAACAAGAGGAACAAACCCTACAAATTTCATTCAAAATTTTTCTTTACATCAAAAGCTATCGCTTCTCAAACATTCCGTTTTCTTCCACTATCTTTCTCACAAATCCCCAAAACACACACACAACTTCCAACACCCAAACCCGACTTGGAAGGAGAGAGAAGATGCTTGTACCTAAACTCTAGACCCCTAAGGTAGGTGGGATCAGCCCATGTACACTTCACATGGGCCTCCAAACACCCATTGGCCCTTGGAAAACACCAAAGGGTATGTTCCTATTCATCTTAAAAGCCAATGAACCCCTAAGGTGAATATTAGGAGGTAAACAAATCCTAAACTCCCATCTTTCATCTTTTAACATACAAATAAAGTATAAAAAATACTTGCTTTAAGTACTAAACTTCAATAAAAGCAAAATGGAGGTAAAAACTAAAGTCGAAGAAGAACGCTACTCCATCTGCAAAAATTTGAGGATGCGTCTCATAGTGTTTGCCACGTAATCTGCACGTTTGGCCTTTGTCAAAGGATTTACTGGCCCTTTCAATCAACGTTGATGGCCTTTACCTTCTCTGTCTGGCCTCCTCATACAAAAATAATGGTCTTTGTTCAGGCCCTCGTAACTTGCTTCAAAAGACACATCTTGAGTGCCCTGCTCAACACATCCTACTTGAAGTAGAATCACTAAAGTACGAGCGTCTCTGTCAAGATTTCCATGCCAACATTGCTCCACACGAGGTTTCTTTAGCGGACAGGAAGGTCCAGCTTCGTCTAGTGGATGGATAGGCAATGGTGAAGAAATTGCCGGCTAAGATGGTTGAACTAGAAGCTGTGACAAAGAAAGTTCTAATTCCGCCTCTGGATCAGCTTCTGGATTTTGCGACTCCATAAAAACCCACCAGTTCGACATTGCTACGTCGAATTTCAACACTAAGTATAGATTCTATAAAATCGGGAAGAGAACTCCAAACTACTGAAATTTGTCAAAAGATTTTGTCCTTTTAACAATTCTATTAGCAACAAGCGTCAACTTGAAGCCCATCAAAACTTCATCTTGAAGCTTCCTTCTCTAGATTCTTAGAACCTCTTAAAAACACAAAATAAATATATATTTTAAATAGTGTACAAATGTACAACACGACAACGTATTGAGTATATGTATTGCCCATTGCTAAGCTTGTTGCGATATAACACACTCCCAGAAACGATGAAGTATTGTTTCTTCAGAGTATCTGGGGCATACTAGGCAACGCGTGTCTACAACATCATCTATCCTACTTCTCCAATGCATTAGATGTTCTTCACGAAGAAGTTGCATCCTTTCAATATGAAACTTAACACAAGGATCATTTTGAAGTATATCTGTAGATACATGTACACATTGCCTTTTCAATTCTCAGCAGTAAATTCATGAGAGCAGCCTTATTACCGACGTATTGAATCCTTTAAGAATGCGCCAACAATTTTTTAAAGCCCCAAATGCATGTTTGATAACTACTCTACTACTATGAACGGAGGAGTTGAACTTCGACAAACCACAACATAATTTTTAGAAAGGATGAACATAATTTTTGAGCAGCCTAAAGGAAATGATGACCCCCCCTCCAAACATACCTATTTTGACCAACATTGCTAGATTATCCAACTTGAAATTCCTTAGCATATATGGTCTACTTGGATAAGTTGTGTCACCAATTAAATATGATTTAATATCCAATCTACGCAAATGGATGACCGACGTTGCTAAAATTTGTCTTGTGCTTAATTACATAGCAACAAAAACCATAGCAAATGGCCTAGCATAATGCACACTTCTAGGTTGGTTGGCACAAACATTTCAAAACATCCTATTTGTGTCACACAATCCTTATAAAACAATGCTATGAATTTTTCTATTAATAGAATACTAGGGCATGTGTGGGCAATTCTAATTTCACCCTTGAGCTGGAACCTTACACACAGGTTTTGACGGCAATTTTAATAAAGAAATGTTAGGGTGATCGAAATAAGCACCTTCCAAGCAATGGACACTTAAAATGATATATTTTGTTGTTTCAAAGTCTAAAAAGAAATCACTAAATATTAGTTAAAAGTTAGTATGTTTGGTTGATTTGGATAACTATGCTAATTTTAGGTCTTTATGAATCTAAATCAAATTTTATCTAATCTTGTTTCTAGATCTCTTTTTAAAGTTTCTAAAATGGCGATTTCAGTGAAATTTGAAAATTCCCTTCAAAAGTTATCAAAGGATGAAATCAAAATCCTAATAGGCCTCAATAACTTCATCCATTGATCAAAATAGAAAATTAAGTCAAATTTTATCCAAATTTTAGCCCTAACTTTCTAATTAAGTTTATTTTTTAATCCTAGTTTATTTTCTATTTTTAGTCAATTTTGGAATAATTCATCCAAATGGATTTCAAACTCCATCTACCATATTTCATCCAAAAATAGATGAAATTTTAAATAAAAGATTGTTTTGGAATCCTTATTAGATTTTCTAAATGATACTTAGAAGTAATATCCTTTAAATAATTAATTAAGATTTCCGATTAATGGGTTGTCTACTCTAATCTATTGATGGATTTAAATCTAAATTACTATTTTTAAGGTTTAAAAAGCTTTTATGGAAAGAAAAAAATAAATTGCCTTTCCACCAAGGTAACACACTTAGATTTTAACTTCCTAACAGAAAAGTTATTAATGGATGAAGTTACTGAGTGAGATTTTAATGGTTAAATTCATCCAATAATTCCTTTTGGTTAAAACTATCCTTTCAATTTAAAATTTTGGTTAATTGTTAAAATTATAATTTTCTAAATGCTTAATCCTAAATCTAAGACTATAACTTAATTGGTTAATTTTAGTTAAAATATTTCAACAATTAAAAGAAATCAAAAGCAAAGCCAAATTATACTCACTTCTCCGATGAAGTTCTTGATCATTTCGTCTTCGAGAATCACCACATGGATGGTTTCATATGGTCTGTTGATCTCCATGTCTACTAATCCATTTAATTTCCCTCGTTAGATTGTACTTATGCAAGGTTGTCTTGTCTGACATAATTTTGGATTTTGATGACGTGTTGGACGTTTGACATCACGTATCTAATGGACAATGTGTCCAATAAGCCTGTCTATAAGCATCTAATAAGATCATCAAACACCCACTTAGATAAATTTAAATCTCACTACAATTATGAACTTAAATTTAGAATGTAATGTGTTCATCAAATTGAGACACTTTATTAAAGTGAAATTTAAATGTGTCAAGTTAGCAAGCCTATAGAGTCATTTATTTGAAAGTCAACCTTAAAGTTGACCTAATGGCCGTCACAAGGGCTCTACTAGACATTGTCTAATGTTTGTTTGTCACATTGTCATGATGTCTGTAAGAACAACCATGGATCGTAGTTGTTGTTGTAATTTCTTCTTTTTTCCTACTTTGTGAGAATTTCTCAATATTTTGAAAGTATTTTGGATAATTCCTAATTTCTTAAAAATTATTTGAATGCCAAAACAATAATAATTCACTTCTAATCAAATCCAAACAATTTGTTAATATCCAAATAAATTTCAACCTTCTAAATAGTTTTGGATTATTAATTGGCGACTTTGTCTTTTTCTATTGTCTTTTTAGGCCTAATAAAACAAATGTCCGCTACAATCCAAATCCCCTAAATTCCCTCCAAAATCTAATTAATGACTAACCAACAAAGAACAGAATAATCAAAGCATTTGGTTCAATAGTGGGATTTCCTAACAAATAGTTTTTTAATGCAAAATTCCTCACGTGTGAAATTTCTCTTCTATTCGATTCCCTCTTAGTCTTCTCTCTCCCTACTTCCTTCTCATTTGTTTTTTTGGAATTTGAGAGAGTTGTGAGTTAGTCCTCAACCTAGAGAGAATGGGAGATAGAATGAGAGAATTTTGCTTTAAAAATGTTGGATTGCAAATGTTTAGTTTAAAGCTCAAAAGTTTAGGTGTGGCGAGTAACATCTGACCTTTTGAATTTATATGAAATTCCAATCTTGAGTGCAAGAGCAATTTGTTTCATGGGTTTTGAATTTTGGTTGTTTACTAAAATTTTAGTTGTACTGGACCATTAGATGGAATTTGATATTCCGATTTGAGTTCTGGACTACCGAAGTTGGGTCCTAGGCACAATAAGGCTCTAGCGATGCAACTCCCTTCTTCTTTGCTCTCCACCGAGCTGCCACACGTCATGGCGTGAGTGGCTGGAGCCCGTCCATCTAAGCTCCTCATCCCCGTTGTCTATCCGTCCACGTCCTTGGGCCCCCGTTCTTGACTGATTACCGAACTTTCTAGTTGACTAGTCCTTTTCGACTGAACTAACTAGTTTAAAACTAAATGTTGATTTCTTGAACTGGTTCTAGTTTCTAGGTTTGATTATTCTAAACTAATTTTTAATTTCTATAGGACAACAATTTAACTAATCGAAGCCTAACGTCTCTAATCTAAGTTTTGAACACTAAAGTTTAATTGTTTGTTTTTAACTAAACTAAAGGGAGCTAATTTTTGGATTTTGAAAATAAATTTTAACTTTGCAATTAATCTAATGGTTAAGAAATTCTAGGATAGATTCTAAATAAGCAATCTAACTAGCAAACTAAAGAAATTAATCTTATTTTTTAGGATTTTTTGGAAATAAAGTTCAAGCAAGCAAACTAAAGGAAAATAATCTATTTTCAAGCAAATTTCCACAACTTTTTCATGGAATTAAGCACCAAAACACTACTACATGCAAAGGCAACTTTCCAGCACAAAAAGAAAAGGAACTTCCTAATGAACTCAAGCACCTAAATGCTTGAAATTCCTATGGTCTAGGAAAAATATCAACCTCCAAACATTTTAGGGTCAAAGCTCTGCCATGCAGGGCAATTCCAGGTATTAATGAGTTCCAACAACCAAATTAAGTAATTTTTGAGAACTTAAATCCTAAACAAGTTATACATGACAATGTTTAATCCCTAAAGTCCCATTGTCCCTATGGAGGACAAAATGGATTTCAGGCAGGCTCTTATGATCTCAATTTTTACTGAAACTTTTTGAAACTTTATCATAAGATAGATAAACTTATGAGCTTTTCAAGAATATAATTTTTATTCCAATTGGTACCCGGGAGCAAAAGTTATGCTACAATAATCTCAAAATGGGGGAGACTGGATAGCAAAAAAAATTCACAAAAAATTGAAATAAAAATTTTAATATATTTTTTCTTGTATATTATATTTTCTTCTAAATGGTAAGCTTTGATTCATTCCATTTGGATTAGTAATGTGAAAGTTATGGAATTTCTTGTTATGTGGGCAATTATAGCAACTTCTTGAAAGAATTGTTTTTCTTCCACTTTGAATGCTAATATCTTTTAATCTATACAATCAAAAATCACAGAAATTTTGTCACATGATCTAAGATAAGTGTAGAACAAGATCCTACGGTTAGATTCTAAAAAATATTTTAAAAATTCATTTCATAGGTGAACATAACAAAAGTGGTAGTTTTTAGTGGTTTTAGCAAAAAAATGGCCTTGGGACTTTAGAGGTTAACCAAACATCAGGATCAATTCCTTAGAATTTCAAGAAAGTTGCACTTTTAATTGCTAAAGGAGGTACACATGAAAGTGTTTAACCAAACATTAGCAATTAACTCCCAAATTCCGTTATACAACGAATAGTTGGGCTAAACTTAGTTTAACACACTTTTGGCAAAGTCAAAGCTTTGTCGTTGTAAGTGTATTAGTACTACAATTGTTTCAAGTACCACAACAATTATTAGCAGTTTGCAGATCTTAAAGCAAATAGAGTTTGGAGATTCCTTCCTCCACAACTTGAAAATCAAAGTTTTGGGGCTTTAAGCCTTCAAATTCAAGCAAGAAAACAAGTCAACCTAAAAAGTAATAAAGTTTGGGGATTTCTTCCTCTACAACTCTTGAAAATCAAATTTTTGGAGTTTTAAGCCTCCAAATTTAAGCAAAAAAACAATTAAACTTTGAAGAGACGTTCCAAACCTTCAAAATGCAAAAGACTCAAATAAAATAGTCAATTTTTTGCTTTAAAAAGTGCTCCGACAACGTGTCGGTAGCACAACAAGAGCAATAACAAGAAATGAGATAAGAGAATGAGAATGAGGGCCATTGGCAACCTTGAGGAAAAGCCTTTTATACTCATTCCGAGCCTTTCTACTGTAAGTTGTCGGTGAAAAATCTTTTACTTCCTACCTAGATATTTCCTAAACTACTCTAATGTAATTTACAAAATAATCTTTGTTTAATGGTGGAAATCTTTAGAATACCCTCTATTTAGCTAATAAATCTTGGAAAAATCAAATCCAAGATCTTATTCCAAAGATGTTTTGAAATTAACCTAATTAACCTAGATATTTTGCAAATTAATCTTAAGTTAATTCCAAATTGTCTTTCTTTAGTTCAAATTTGGCTTCTTATGCAAGCAAAAAAATCTTGAGCAAATTTGATCTTTGATTTTCTTAAAAATATTTGTAAAATTTCCGTAGATTAATCACAACTTACTATAGAAAAAAGTCAAACTAAGGGCTGACCCTCTCTATTTTTTAGGAAAAAATCAAAATCAAAAACCAACTGCGCCATCATGTTCAAAAGACCCCTATTAGCTTAAAGGACTCCTTACCCCTTTTGGGCGCTTATTTATCCACCCTTGGTAAATCGGCAAACACAATTAGGTTCTAGTTCTATGGTAAGTTTCTATTCTAATGGGTGTCTAGGCGTCAATCCATTGTGCCTTCCAAGCAATGAATCTTTTTTGCTAATTTTCTAATCGTGACTCTCTAATCGTGGTTCTAAATGACTCCTAAGTCGACTATCTTGCTATATTATGTTTTGTGTTTCTTATTTCTAAAGCTTACTCTATCGTCCTAAGGTAGAAGATTATCTCAGTTCGTTTCTAAAAACCTAAGACTTGTTCAATTTCGACTCTCTAGTGAACTACTATGGGCGGATGAAGTTTTGGCCGGTTGGCTTTCAAACTTCATCCATCGTTTTCTATGGACTTCTAATCCCAATTGAGGAAGGAATTTAATCTACGGACCTGACCCCCTATATTCTAGCTAAATCCTAAGTTTCGTCTTAGTCGGATGAACACTTCTAAGTTTCATCCGATTTGGGCTCTAAACTTCATCTGTTGATATCTTTGGCCTTTAAGCTCCGATTTCTATGTGTCTTATCTTTCTGGAAACCCCTCAAGGTATACTCTAAGCCTATCTATTCTAATTTGACTTGACGTGTGTCCTAATGGCCCCTAGCTCTCGGCCTTCCTATGTCTCAATTCCTAACGGTTTGGTTTTGGAGGAGGAAAAGTTAGAACCTTATCCAGGCTTGAAAGTCCATGCTAGGATTTGTCAAATCTCCCTCTTCCCCCATCGCGAGCCACAAGGAAGCCTCCCCCGTTGGCCAATGTGTCTACGACAATCACGAAAGATTTGCACGCCTTCTCCTTTTTTTTTCCTCTTTTCTCGTTGTCTTAACAATCATGCCCCCTTAATGGGGAGTGGTTGAGATGCTACCTAACTACGTAGCAAGTCAACTTGTTAGCTAACTACCACTTACGCCCCTTACTTATGTGTCGGTTTATCCAATGGAGGAGAAGGCTCTCTTGGATTTCCCCTTATCTCTCCCCTCTCCCTTATTAAGCCTCCTCTCTTCTTCCTTCCCTCTCATTCGTAGTGTTTGCTACGGTGGTGGCGTTGTTGGATGGTTGTAGGGAGGAGACGCGGTGCTAGTTGGTTGGTGGAGGTGTTCTTTGGTTGGCTTCCCCTCTTGTGTACTCCGTGGTGTTGTATCTTCTTCTTATGCTACGCACTTCCTATCTTCTATGCTACTTTTCCCTCATAAACTATGTTCTTTCTATGCTAATTTCCCTTCCTAACCTATGTTCTCCCTACCTCTATGCTACACCTATAAGAAAATTGCGTTTTTGGTTACGTTAGTCACAGAACGGCATATGTTTTTTGAGACGTCCTGTGTTTTCAAGTTAACGTACATAGTCGTTCAAAATTTTTTTAACGTCTATACAGACATGACGTTGTAAACATTAGAGCGCCAGATGTCAAATGAGACGTGTACGTCTTTGAAGACGTTCCAGAAAACATCACTTACAACAAGTTTGTCCACGTCAGCATTAATTACATTTTACACTTGCAAAATTTAGTGCGGTCAGCAATAGAATATAGACCGTTGGTAAAAAATGCAATTCGGGATGAAGGCAAAGATGTCAAGTGAGACGTTTACGTCTTTGAAGACGTTTGCAGGAATGTCCCCCAAAACGCAATTAATTGTACATCCCCTTTTTTAGTTATCCCATAACACTTGTCTCTCTATAGGCAGAGAAAGAATATAAGTAAAACCTCGAAATCTTTCATTTTCACTAAATTTTAATGAAGAAATTCCTTCATTTTACCATAAAAAATTTACTTGAAGGTAAATGGTAAGTTTTTTTTAATTTGACAATTTTTTTTAATTTTTTAATTTATCTTGCCTTATAGATAGGATATGTTATATGTACCAATTGATGTTTCAAAAAACGTCTAATTTGACGTCTCAGAAATCACCAATAAAATTTTCAAATGATACAAAAATGATCGGATCGGATGGATGAAAAATTTCACACGTGGCATTGCCCGCCAAAAATAGGTGACGTGTCGCTGACATGTCCTCCACGTGGTTTGTTTTTTGAAGTTGAAAAACACACGTTCTTCTTGACATCAACCAAAAACATGCCAAAATTGGACACGTTTTAACATGTCTGTTACACGTGTTTTGCCCATCAGTTATAACGGATTTTTTTATACATCTACGCAGACGTGGACCACGTCAAGTTGGACATCATAGCGCGTTTTCTGAGAATTTTTTAAAAACTCCAGTTTCTTATAGTGTACTTTTTCCCTCCTAAACTATGTTCTTTCTATGCTAATTTCCCTTCCTAACCTATGCTTTCCCTACCTCTATGCTACTTTTTCTGCCTAACCTACACTTTCCCTACTTCTATGTTAATTTTTTTCTTCCTATACTATGTGTTTTTTTCCTGTTTTAATGTGGGACTGAAAAAGAGTAACAAAAAACCAAAAAAAAAAGCGGAATGTCCTAGCCCTGTGGGCAAAGCCTAACTCGCTGGGTGCAATCACCGGCTCGCTGGTGTAGTCGCCTGGCCGTTGGGTGCAGTCGCTCGACCGGTGGTACTGAAGCCCAGTCCGTTGGGTGCAGGGGCTGGTCTAGGGGCCCAGGGTTTACCCGGTGTATAAAAATTGAACCAAGAAGGCCACAATGTTTCCCCAAGGGAATGACACTTAATACCCCCCAATGGAAGGAAGGACATGGCAAGAGGGGCCAAAACACCTCCCCCTTATATCCCGGTTGCTTTCTAGATTTTGGATACTAAACTTTGACCTGTCTCCAAGACGTTTTGGAGACTAAACTTTGGAGGGAACTTCCAAGGTAAATCCAAGAGGAGCAACTAGATTGGTTTTAACACCAAATCTAGGACTTTTCCTTGGTCCTAGGGGTTCAAAGCTCCGCCGTTCGAAGGATTTAATACACAATCTAGGACTTAAAATGACAAGGAAAGGTAGAGTTTTGTCACCCCAAGGAAAACTACCCTGCTCTTTTCCTGACAAGGACGGAAGGACTAGACTTAATGCAACAAGAGAGACTCGTGTTAGTACCAAGATAAAGGGGACACGTGGTTAGTAGAATAAGATTAGTATAATGAAGAAAACGCGGAGCTAGAGGCCTTCCAAAGCGGCATCGCCAAGGTATGGTGGAAGGCTGCTCTAGGGTTAATACAAGACACTCCAAGAAGGACTCCAAAGACACACCAAAAAGGACTCCAAAGACACACCAAAAAGGGCTTCAAAGTCACTCAACTAGTAACCAAGGACACAATGCACACATATAAAAGTTACAAGGACTTCAAGAAGGACCTCCACGGACCTTCAAAATTATAAATAGAACAACAACGGGAGCCAAAAGTGCTCCAAAAACACTGTAGGGAGTTTTGGCAAGAAAGCCAAAACGAAGATAGCTCAGACCTACGAACCCAAAATAAGTATTGGGGGTGTTTTGGGAGGGAGAAGGGCCCCCTTTTATAGGATTCCAAGGGCCCACTCTCCCCTCGACTTACTACTAGTAACTTCATCCATCCGGATTTTCATCCTTATCCTTTGAGATTTTCACCCAATTTGGGGTTTTGCGCTAGTCCTAACATCTATCTTTTGGAGTTTAACTCCGAATTGCAAACAGATTGCGCCTATGGCTTCAAAAGGCCATTTTTACATCAAAGAATCCTTTTTCCCCTATTTCTATCGTGAAAAACCCATCGGAAACTAGCGCCAACTGAAACCAGTTAAAGCGATAAAAACCTAACTTTTAGAGTTTACCTTTTTTGGCCTGGATAACTAGCTAGGGTTCTTGGGGAGGCTCTAGGGAGTAAGAAAAGACTCCTTGACATCTTCGTTCCAACTTCGTATACTCCCGGAACGTCAGTCAACCCCGCAAAGATCTTGCCATAATTAATAATTGGAAGAATGTTGATGATTTCGGCTGCCTCCCGCTATCAGAACACCATGAAATTTTTTGAGGCCTACTATTGATATAAAAGATGCAAATATAATTTTTAGAGAGATTTTACCTCAGCTTGGGTAATTTATATGAATTTTTCGTCGTGGCTTTTGGTGGTTGACCGCTCGGAAAAAGATCCTCTGGAGATCAGAAAAACCGAGACTTTTGGAGGAACCTCTCATGGAGTCCCCCAAGCCACGTGCCAAGTCTTAGGCTCATCTGGCACACAGTCGATGGCGAGGCAAAAACTGACTTTGTTTGAATTACCGGCAGTCGGGGAATCTTTCATACGTGAGGAAATCTTGGCGAATGGATTTTGTTGTGAGTACCCTGACATGTTCTAGACCCGAGAGCACTATCTGGCGGCCGTGGATTCCTCCATGTGGGATGTCTTGGACAAGTGACACTTGCAAGCTAATAGTTGGGATTCCTAATATTTCGTCAATCGAATGAGGAAACTAGAACCTATCTTTGGAGATTTATGTGGGGACCTTCCAACTCTCTTAGGACCAATTTAGCCTACCATGGTCACATGCACGGGGTTTGGGCTATTTTGGATAAGTTCCTAGTAGCCATGTTGTTTCTCCCTATTTACGGGTTCTAGCCTATATACAAGTGGGGTTTGTAGGTAATCTACGGATAAAAGGCTATTTATGACCAAATGCTATACTGGTACGTGACATACCTATTTTGGTTCTACACTCTTTTGGGGGCTTTTTGTATTCTTTTATGCTTTAATTTGCAACAAACTAAAAAAAGAGAAAACTATGAGTCCCAAGTGACAAATTTGAGGCTCACACCCTTGCTTCTTCGACCATTTTTAAGCGCAGTTTTGATTCATGGTAATTCCAAATAAAAGTCAAAACTCTACCTTTTGAAGTTTGCTCTTTTTGATGAAATTGTTTAGCCAAAGTGGTTTAGAATGTTTATAGAAATAAGAATTGACACTTCATTTGCTCCATTCGGACATCGTTAGCTCCTGGTACGCCTGTCAACCCGCCGCCAAGTTGTAAATTTTTGTGAAATTTGATGGGTCTTGATTCTAGTACTTGGAAATGTTGGAATGTCTTCAAATTTGATGGTTCCTTTTATTAGCATACAAAACACTATCGTAATTTTTAGTGAGATTTTACTGTAACATTTGTAATTTTTAGGAAATTACTAATGCATTTTTAAGCGGTTGACTTCCTATAGAGTTAACATGGAATTTTTCAATACTCTAAAACTCTTAGGAGAACATCTAGGACATTCCTAGAATCCAAATACAAGTTCTATGCTCATGTTGCACTCATTTAAATAAAATAAATTTGAATAATTTTCACCCGAGGAAAAAATCATTCTTGATCCCAAGGGAATCTTGGATGACCGGGTCTCAATTTGACCTCTTAGCATGCTTTGACCTAGAAAAGCATCTTTCTATATGCTCCAATCATCTTTTCATTCATCTAAATATGCAGACGGCCTGTATTCTCAAAATTACCTGCAATATTTAGAATAACATACCCAACTCTTTCTTGAATTAAATTTTGACTCAATATGACTAGACTCTATTATTTAGCCAATTTGTCACATGCATACTTATAGATGTTGTTTTGCATGAACAAGACACTAGGACTAACTAACTCTCATATCCTTTCTTCTCTCAGAATTACTAACTATTTGTTTAAACTTACCAATAAGACTTATAATTAGTGAAAACATAAAGTTTTATGTGTTCCATGTTTCTAAGACCATTTTTTACTACTTTGGTAGGAATTTCTACCAAAACTCTCAATAACTTTGTTTTTATGTGTTTTTGCATAAAATTGATCTAAAAACTAACTAAAAATCGCAAAAAATAAATCCAAGAGCTTGGGGGGTGCACTTAGTTCTACTATAACAAACCACGTGCAAACAAGTGGTTTCTAATAAACTATAATTTCAACCTAAAATTTTGAATATTGTTTAATAATGCCTATAGCTTTTTATTGCCAAAATTTCCAACTCAAATAAAATATGAAATGATTTCTAGAAGAAGTTGAAAATGAACTAAAATGGCATGTTTTTCAACTCAAATAATTATAGAGGACACATTTAGATGACCATTGAGTCAATATTCAACTCAAAATGAGCTTTTTAATAATGAGTTATTTTTAGAAATTTTTTGTTCATTTTTTAGACAATTTTTTCTTATATAATATAGGGGTGTGAAAGTTATTTTTTAGTTCTACAGTGTATCTTTTTACTTCAAGAATTTGTAACTAATTATTATTAACAAATAAAAATATCAATAACTCAAAACATAAACTTTCAAAGTAGGAAAATCTATTCATATTTTTTTAATTTTGTTTTATTTAAAATTCAAAAAGTATATAGGGGGTCCAAAGTTTTGTTCACATGTGGTTTCTAATGGACACTCTAAATGACCCCCCCAAGTTCAAGAGTTCCAAGTGCTAACTTGAGGGCTCATAGCATGGGGGTGTATCGTTTACTTAGTCAACATGTCAAAGGAATGTAGGTGCTATCAATTACACGAGCCATGTTTGGTAAGCTAGTGATGTCTCTAAAACTTTTTATAATAATCTATAGGCGGCCGCCTTGGTGTGTATGAATAAAATGGAAGAATAAATCATCTTTTCTAGTCTCTAATGCTTGACATATAATCATAGTATACTTGCAAATAGTAGACTCATCATGTCCATATAAGTTGTGCATTCTAGTACTACTTACACTAATCAATACAAAACCAGCTTCACTTGTTTTCTAACTGAGATGGGAGGTCTTACAAATGTAATATCAGTGGGACACAGAAAAAATGTTAATAAATCAACCAAAGCCTTGAATGCTAAAAAATCCATTTGATAAGTTTGTCAATTTATCATATTCAACATTTGGAGGGATGTATGCCACACATCACCTTCTACAACATCATGGTGGATGTATTGACATGGCTCAACTGGTCAACCCACTACATGCGACTTGGAAATGCTACCTCTAAACTATGACAACAATAATTGGAAGCAAATGTCATATCAAGTGACTTCCTAGAATTTCAATTGGGACAATGGGCACTACACGACCACGCTTACAATCAAAAAAGGTCAAAGGTACAACTACAAAAGCAAAAAAAATCAAGAGGGTGTAGTTGGTAATTTTTGTAATTCATTCACTACAATCTCGAGCATTAAAAAAAAGCAAGAAAATATTTCAAGAGGGAAGGAGGTTAATGCATAAAACATATGCCTACAATTTCTCTAAGCCCTTCAAAACCTTCTGCAAAAAAATCAAAAACAACTTCAAAGTTGTTTTGTAACCAAAATTCTACGTGGCATGCCACGGAGAAGCAAACGCCCTGGTGCATGGAGAAAGCCTGAGCTTGTGCCATCCACTCGGAAAATCCGAGCCAGCCAATGGCGCCTTGACACCTAGTCAAGGAGATGGTGCCAAGCGGGGCAAAAAGCTGACATGTGCGTGGTGCCCTCTTATTCCTTGTCCCATCTCCTTTGCTCCCTCTTGGCCGCTCAAATGGCACCCCCTCCCTCCCACAAAATACTCCCCAAATCCCTCCCTTCTCCCCCTCTCATATCCAACCTGGCAACCTTCTCTAAGCCTCTTTGCAAAGTCTACAAGCGCGTCTCCAAACATTGCATGGCTTCTCAAAGGTAAGTTATGATCTAAAAAGCTCTTTTGGGGGCATTTTGAATTCTTATTGTAATCACTAGCATTGTAAAGCAACTTTGTAGGCTACAACAAATTCTCTAGAGGAACTTCATAATCTCCTTCATTGTTACTTTCTTCCAAATTCTCCTCTAATAAATAATCATAGCTTCACTCTCTTCCCCTCTCCCCTTCAAATTTTTGACTATCAAAAAATTGAAAATTGTATGTGCCAAGAATTTGTGTAATGCTTGTAGTGGAGTTAGTGGTTGCTACCTTTGGTTGGGGTAGTGGTGTCTCCTCCCTATTTGTTGTAGAAGGCAATGGAAGATTTTTGGGTGGACTCAATGTTGTGCTTGTAGAGGCATTCGTGGGTTGTAGCCGAGTGCTTTGGTGAAGAGATTCTAGATAACATGTGAGCTGAAATGAAGAAGTGTAAGTGCATAGACTAGAAAGAGGGAAAAAAATTCAATGGCACTAGACACAAAACTAGAATTACAACTCTCTAATGATTTGAAGATTGAAGAATTAGAAAACTTACCCTTTTTTCCTTCCATCGTGGCATGTAGACCCTTGTTTAAGGCATTCCTCTTGACACCAATGCAAGGTTGTGATAGGAAGTTGAATCCGGCCAAAGCTCGTTGATAGCTTAATGCACTAGGGCATTAATGGTTTTTCTCTCCTTCCACCTCAACACCCATGATAGTTGCCGATAGTAATGATGACGCCACTCTTAAGGTTGCGGATGCTTAGACCTCATTCGAGTTGAAAGTAGAACTGGTTTAGAACAAAGATAGTCTTCTTGCAACAAAGCAATGAGTGTTTGGACTTGCATAGAAGATGCACCAATGTTCATTCCCCATACATGCAAGGCACATGAAACCTTCAAGACAAGAAACACCCGCTTTCCAACCTCTTCATCACACCTTCTAAACTCACTCTCAATTGTTTGGGCTTGTGTGTGGGCCATCGCAAAAACTAAAACCTGGAGACAATGCAAAATTGATAGGTTGGAGGACAATGAAGTGCACCCTTGACTACCTCATGCTCTTAAATTTTGATGGGCACCAATTTTTAGCAAGATTGAATTAGTGTATTAGGTAGTAGAGGGTGGAATGGAGGTAAGTGGGTGTAGTGGTTGATAATTCCAATGTTGAGCTTGACCTTGTTTCCTACAAGAATTCATTGCTTCTAATTGTGACCTTAAACTTCCAATGTCTATTCTTGTACCCATCTTGAATTCACGTTGAGAAATTCTTTCAAAGTTCTTTTTTGAATCATGGTCACCAAAATCAAAGGAATTTAATTTTTTTTTAGTACCTTAGTGTGATGAAAATTTGGAATTTTGAGACCAAGAGGGCACTCTAGCTGAAAGGAGGACAAACTAAACACACTACAATGTGCTACAACACACAGCTCCCAAAAAATCCTTTCAAGACCCCACTTCCAAAACTTCCTCCCATTCCGACCTGACTCCATTCACTCCCCTCTTCCCCTATGCCACCCTAGCCCACTCCCTGTCAGCCCACCCTCACTCCCTACCATGCACTCTCTACTTCCCTTCCCGCTCCTTCTGACTGCTCCATGCAAGTCCCTCCCTATTGGCCCACTCTCTCCTTGCTCACTGTAGACCAACTCAATTTTTGTTCTTCAGTCAATTTGCCTTGTATAGTGTAAAAGGAGATGAGTTGTGAGGTTAGTTTCACATTGAACAAAGAAGACAGGCAAGTTGACACTATAAAGAGATTTTGAAGGTTTTAATAGGCAGGATACGAAGTGAGGCAAATTGACCAGTTGAGATTCGGAAGTAGTCTGTCACTTGTTTGTGGCAGTATAGTATCGGACAATTTGACTTTCCTTCCCCCCACTCTCTCGGTTTTCAGAAGCGCCTTGTTTTTGTCAAATTGTCTGTATGCACAGTGCACTTTTCTTTCAATACAATTTGTCTTGAAGCATATTAATTACTTGTATATTTTTGTACTGCCAATGATTGGAGTACTGTTGTTGTTGTGAATTGGAGTTTGGGCAAATTGTTGGTTGTTTGTAAATCCAGTGATTGGATATTTATTTTGTGAGCAATTTGTATGTTTGCATTGTGTAATCGTAAATTATTTTATCAATCCAGTGATTGGATTTTTAGTGGGAGCTTGACCGAATTGAAAAAGGCAAATTGTCTTAAGTATATCCAGTGATTGGATTGCTAATTCAGGCATTGTCAATTTGATAAATTATTTGTATTCTAGTGACTGGAAAATTATTGTTGAGGTCAAATTGTCTTTGTGTTGTTGTGTGATTGTGTATTATTTTCTTAATCCAGTGAGTGGATTTTTGGTGTGTAATTTGACAAGTGAGATTAAGCAAGTTGACTTTGAATTATCCAGTGATTGGATTTGGGTATAAATCCCATGTTTTAGAGTCTGTTTGTAAAGCAAATTGTCTAAGTGATTCGAGGAACATATTCCGAGGAAGGGACATCAAAACACATTGGCCATTGACAAAATCAACAAGACAAATTGCCAAGGAGCTGTGCTGGTTGAGAGACAACTGGACGATCAAGTGAAAGCTGCCGGACAATTTGCCTAACTTGTTTAAAAATCGGTGTAGTATCAATTGACATTTATTATTTTTGTGTGTATTGCTGTGAATAAATTTATTTGAAATTCTAAGCTTTAGTAATAATCAGAAAATTGCAATTGTGTATCATACATAGACAAATTGCCGTGATAAATATACTTCATAGAATTAAGAAGTCTCTACAATGCAAGAGTTATTTTTCAATCAAACATTAATTAATTCTTGAAAAGGCAAATTGACGTTTTGCCAAAGTATGAATAGTTTATTAATTATATATTTCTATACTGGATAGAAGTTGTAAAAGGATAGGGCAATTTATCGAGAATAAATTCTTGAACTATAGGAAAGGTTTGATGGAAATTATACAAGTATAGTTTAGGCAAATTGACTGAGGATACAAAATGTCTTCATTAGTGGTTACAAACAAATTGCCTTGAATTATCTTTAGAAATAGTTGATACATACAATCCTTAGGTCATCCTGAGTTCTGTGTGTATTATCTCGAGAGATGATAGAAGTATGGAAACTGGACAATTTGCCTACTTCTGCATTTAATTAAAAATATTAATTAAATAAAAACTTTATTTATTCTTTTATATCTTTATTGATTGAGCAAGAATTTGATAATGATGTGATGAACAAATTGTCTTATGATTAGATAATAAATTAGAAGTGATAGACAATATGTCTACAATTCTATTGGCATGGTCAATTTGACTTTAATCATGAAAATATATAAATGGGATCTAAATATGTTTGTGAATTAATTGGAATCTTGTCCTTGGGTTTTTGACATATTGTTGATAATGTGCAGTGAAGTTTGGAGATCTCAAATTGCATAACACACTCATTCCCATTGCATTAGATAGAGAAAAATTGCCCTAGGACTGGGACCGATTTGATACTCATGATAATTTAGTCATTAGGCTATTTAAATAGTGACTGGACAAATTGCCTGTGTAATCAAAATCATGGTAATTAATGAATCTATATTATTATTATAAATGTGAATGTTGCATTTAAAAGTCTAGATCATGCATGCCAAATTGCTCAAAATCCTGACAAATTGCCGGAATATGCCCCTAGAATACTAGACAGGACCGGGACTGCAATCATGCGTCCAATAGCATTATTAACGGACTGTCAACCAAATTATGGGAATAAGAGTGAAATCTATGTATCTGCCTGTTGTTTGTGTAATTGCGTAGTATTTGTTTGTAAATCCCACAACATTCTAGAAAACAAGTGACCTCAACCACAATACATTAGACTATTTGATCATTCCCTAGAAATAGAACCCCTATACTATGTTCCTGGGTTTTTGGGTTTAAGCCAAAACCTAGATTACATTTGGCGCCGCTGCCGGGGAATGATCCTGGCTGATGGTGGCTGAAATGTAAACTAGAAATTACAGAATAATAAAAAATTTCAAAATAGATAAATCCCAAAATTAAGAATTCATATAGAAGAAATAGAATATGTAACTTCTTTTGGAGAAGAGCTCTCTAAAGAATGACATGTATTTCTTCTTGTAGAATCCTTATAAAGAGTATCTAACTTTTTAAAATTTATTTTTAACCTAGTAAAGTGGAAATCATAGAAAAATGAAAATAAAAATTTAAAAATAATATGTGGGTAGACAGAAAATGGGGTTAACTGAGAAAATAGGTGAAGAATTCATAGAGGAAATTTTAAAAGAAATATTTCCGAAATTTGAAAATACTGACACAATTAATCCTAAAGTTATTCCGAGACACCCATTTTCTCAAAACCCTAGACCATTTTGTAGAACTATACCAAACCCTTGTCCTAATACACACTTTAACAGTTTAAATCTTAGAAATTCACGCGCTTATACTAGAGGGAAAATTAAGGGTCTTAGAGAGGGAAATAATTGCCATTTTTGTGGGGAGACAGGACATATTAAACGAACTTGTTTCAAGAAACAAGCTTACGATAATACCAGTAAAATACCTCCTCAACCAATAAATCATTTTGGTAATTCACATACCACCAATTTATTCCCTACCTTTGACCCAGAATTTTTAAATTCGGTTAGCCAACTAAATCGATTAAGTTTTAAAAGGCTATCTATAGAAGAATTAGTTAGTATACGAACCATAATTAATACCCTAATTTATTTTCATTCTTCCCAATAAATATAGGATATAGATAACCTAAAATTAGATTGAATTTTAAAATTAAAATTTAGTTTAGATGATTCAAAATGGGTTATTTGTTTCCTTGGGAAGTATCAAAAATAATGAAGGATTATTTTTCAGGACCATGCCTTTTTATGGCACTTTATTGTTTATATAGGAACGCATATTTTGGACAAAGTTTTCAATTAAGTGGAAAACATATCCAAGATAAAAAAATTAAAACAAAGAATAGAAAAATTGCCTTTAGATGTTAAAATAATTATATTTACTAAACTCTGGAATAAATTTGAACCAAAGAAAGAATTCGTAGTAAAATCTGGGGAATTACTCCTTGATTTTGCTCTTCTTTATTTATTTAGTCAATACGGGAAATTAAAACAAATTACAGATAGTGAAATACCCCAAGCCTATGCTGCTTGGATTGGAAAGAAAATTTTAGAAAGAATTTACATATTTACTTATGGTCCTATGAACCCGAGAATAACACCACTTATACCAGATTTTATTTGTAGAGAAAAAGCACATCCATTGAGCCCATCCTTTAGTCTAATTTGTCCAACTACTTTCGATTACGTTCGACTGTGAACATAATCCCATAACGAATGTCTTTAGGAAAAACAACTGCGATATGAGTCCATATGCAGACGGAACAGACATCTCACTGAGCATTGGGAACCTATTACCCCGAGTCTGAGATAGCTCGAGATAAGAGGTACGCAGTGTGCAATGAGATTTTTGTTGAAATCTCTTATCTATGGCATCTTTAAATGTCTGGACCTATACATGCCCGGATATTAAAGGAAGCATTACAAGAAGTTCAAAGAGATGAAAGAGCAATAAATAGAGAAAATCGAAGACGAATACCTGTTGTGGTACCTTCTTGTCTTTCACCTCCAAAACCTCCACCTAGTCCCTCTGATGAAAATAGTGGGGAATCAAGTTCTAAACAAGAATTAGATCAACCTTTGGATGATATTATATCGAGAGAAGTTAACCCACCAACCAGTCCAAAAATTTTACATGAATTAGCAAGAAAATTTAAAGAACAGGAAGAGTCTTCATTAGATCCTTCTCAGACTCAAATACCGGAGGAAGTTCGTGCAGGGGAATCTTCTCGTAACCCTCTTTCTAGATACCCTTCTATTGATTATTTATTTTTCCAACCTTCCGCACTTGACCATGATACTATTAATAGTTATCTAGCAGAAAAGTGGGGACCTCCAAGTTTGGGTATTAATGAAAGGATAGAAACTCTCTTTAACCCTGTAAATGAATCAATTGGTGATATATTTTCAGCTCCCATAATTGATCAAATTACTCAAAATATACCAAGAATACAAATTTCCACTGGACAAATTTCGTTTGAAACTAATGAAGAAATAAATTTGCCTGAAGAAGAAAATAAGTCAACCATTGATCCAAATTCACCAAAAGTTTTATCTGAAGAAGAATTTTTAGACCAAACTACTTCAGAATCTGAGACATCAGAAAATTTTGAAACCTCTAATAACTCTAAGACTTTTGAAATCTCAGATATAATCACTATGGCTCAACCTAGACCACTTAATTTAGTAGATTTGCTACAATACTATGGATTAGCAGGTTTAGATCCGGATCATCATCTGAACTGCTTCAACGTAGTTTGTGCGGCCAATTTCATCCCAGAGGCTAATTTTCTTATAACTTTTCCTGCAACCTTGTATGGGATTGCTCAAGAATGGCATCAAACACATGGTCCATTTGAAACATGGAACACCTTAAGAAATGCCTTCTTAGCTAGATTCCGACCATTAGCTTTTACCGAAAGCCTACAAGAAAGATTAAGAACCATTAGGATGGCTGTAGGGGAAAGTGTTAATAATTATTACGGTAGGATGGAATATATTTTACAACGCTGGACTGATCATAGGATTCCAGATTCTTATTTAACTGGAATTTTTGTAGGAGGATTATATCCACCTGAATTTAAAATAGCAATAAAAGAAAAGAATCCTAGAGATCTGGCCACAGCGGTCCAATATGCTAAGCAATATGAGGAGGCAAGGATAGACGATGACCAATTAATGACCTTAGATTCTAATATATATCCACCTAATTTGGTCTATCCACAACCCGGAATACGAGCCTCTCAACAGTCCCCATCAAAATACTATGCTAACCAACCCATCCAACCTACTAAAGTAGCTGAAGTGAAAGATCCTAAAACAGATCTTTTAAGCAAACTTGTAGAAGAAATGGCTGATTTGAGAGTTCAAATCACTAATGCCCCAATTAAGCGATCTAAACCTACTAACACTAGAACCAATGTGTGGTGTTCAAATTGTAAAGGACATGGTCATTTGCCATCTGAATGTCCCTCACCTATTCTCAATACTGAGGAAATTCCACGTTGTAATTTTTGTGGAGGAAAACATCCTACCAATAAATGTTGGAACTTATCAGTACAAAACGATTTGCGAGCTGTAAAACAAGTGCTGCAAATTGATGTTAAGAAGCCATGGGTAAATAGAAATAATGACAATAAACGACCTTTTACTAGATCCAACACAGGACCACCTTATAGACCCAACGATAATCGACCTCGTTGGAATGATACTTATAATGAACCTCCTGTGTGGAATGGACCACCATCTAACCCCAAACCCATCGCTATGGAACCCTAGAGAGAGGAAAGAAATTAGTTTGTTATAGATGTGGGGAATTAGGTCATTATGCTAATGAGTGTCCTAACCCGAGAAAACAAGTAGGATATTCACCTTTTTGTGGTAGATGCCGTCAACAAGGACATCTTCCAGAAGATTGTACTGCTCCACCTAGGACTTTTCCTCCTTCTGAGAGGGATTACCCTAGAAATAAACAGGTTCAATTTCAAGAACCAGATAATTCTAGACCATCTAATCATATTTCGCATACTATACCTGAGACTAGATTATATCCAGAAAATGTCTTTATAGCCACTAGAGCAGCTAAGGCAAAACAAGATCTGCAAAAAGATCTGATTATAAGTAACACGGAAAGTGATAATGTCATTTCAATTTTGGCAAGACCACTAGAGGTAATAAAGGCATCTTTAGAAAAAGAGATAGTACGACCTAATGAAATAGTTCTTGATCCAATTCATCCTAATAAAGAGATGACTTGGAAAGAAAGATAGGAAAAATTATCCAAACCAATTTCAGAGCCAATGCTTGAAATACCAAAAGATGATAATTCTATGGACAAATCAATTCCATTACCTAACTTTTACCAAATACCTGCAAAGAGAATAAATTTAAAATCACACAATCCACCTTCATCAAAACGAAAATCTCCACAATCTATGAGATTAACAGAAGGATTGGAACCTTATAATATTTTAACAAATTTGGATAACATACAACCTCAAATTAGTATGAAACAACTTTTGGCCATTTCACCAAAGTGTAGGAGTGAATTAAGTTCATCATTAGTACGCAAAAGAACCAAAATGGTCGAAATTCATGAAATTTCTAGAGACCCTGGAGCTCCTATTGTGGATGCAATGATAGATGGATCATTAATTCAGGGAGTACAAATTGATAGCAGGTCTAGTGTAAATCTCATGAATTTCGAAACAATGGAGGAATTAGGTCTAAAAACTATGACCTCCACTCCGATTATTTTGCGTATGGCTGATCAAAGTAGAGTGAAACCACTGGGAATACTTAATCAAGTTCTCACTACTATTGGTGGAATTGATTATAAGGTTGATTATATCGTCTTTAAACTTATAGAATCAGTATCTTTCTATCCTATCTTGTTAGGACGACCATGGTTGTATTTGGCAAAAGCTAAAGATGATTGGGGAAGAGGAACCCTTACTATTGGAAAAGGAAATAATAAAATCATTTTACCGCTTTATCCAACCTCATACCATGGTGAAACCCAACAAGAAGATAGTAATGTCACTTCGGAAAACCAAACCGAAAGTGAAAGTGAAATAGAACTCACCCAAAAAGTCTCTAAAGAATTACCTTACCGAAGTTTAGGATTTGGAGAATACTTTACTCCATTAGCACAAATTGATGATTCAGATGATGCCATTTTGGCTTGGGAAAATTCTGAAGTATTAAACATCAATGTAGATATATCTTCAGACCTTGAATTTGAAATTCATTCTGATACCCAAGAAATGGATGATTTACTAGCCTATAGTGAACCTACCCCTTTGCAAAGGAAAGCTTTCAAAGAATCTTTAAACACCCCAATTCAAGATATGAATTTGGGAACAACTTTGAAACCAAAAATTATTAAAATTTATTCCAAAATCACTCAAATTGAATTTCAATATTGGCATGATTTCTTTAAAAGACATAAGAGTTCTTTTGCATGGAACTATTCTGATTTGAAAGGAGTTCCTCCTGATATATGTGAGCATAAAATTATTTTAGAGCCCGATGCTAAACCTGTTAGGCAAAGACAATATAGGATGAATCCCAAATATTCCCTAATGGTCAAAGAAGAAATTGACAAGCTTTTAGCTTGTGGATTTATCTTTGAAGTACCTCATAGTGAATGGGTATCTCCCATCGTGATAGTGCCTAAAAAGAATGGAAAAATTCGCATTTGTCAAGATTATAGAAAACTAAATAGTGTAATAAAGAAGGATTATTTTCCTTTACCTTTCACAGACACCCTTTTAGATGGTGTTGCAGGTTATGAGTGCTATTCCTTTATGGATGGTTTCTCAGGATATAACCAAATCCAAATTGCAGAAATGTATAGATTATTAACTGCTTTTACAACCGATTGGGGAATTTTTGCCCATACAAAAATGCCCTTTGGATTGTGTAATGCTCCAACCACATTCCAAAGACCTATGACCATTGCTTTTCAAATGTATTTACGAAAATTTATAGAAATTTTCCTGGATGATTTTTGTGTATATAGTTCAAAAGAAAAACATGCACAGTGTCTAGAAAAATGTTTCATTCAATGTGAGAAGTACGGAATTTCTATTAATGCAGCTAAATCACAATTCGCCGTACCTTTTGGAAAATTGGTAGGACATATTGTATCTAGTCAAGGTATTGCTACCGATCCAGATAAAGTAGCAATAATTGTCCAATTACCTCAACCTAACACTGTTACAGAGGTTCGAGCCTTTTGGGGACATGTTGGCTACTATAGAAGATACATTTATAAGTATGCCAACATAGCTATCCCTTTAACCGAATTAACTAAAAAGTCTGACACAGCTCCTATTTGGACAGATTCATGTACCAAAGCATTTGAAATTTTAAAACAAAAATTAACGAGTGCTCCAGTTTTAATTCCTCCAGACTGGAATAAGGACTTTGAAGTATATGTTGATGCTTCAAATGTCGCAATAGGGAGTGTGTTAAGCCAAAAAGATGAAAAAGGCCATGATAAACCAATTTATTTTGCAAGCAGGCAGTTAGCCGCTGCAGAAAAGAATTATACTGTAATAGAAAGAGAGGCATTAGGAATGATATTCTCTATGCAAAAATATAGACACTATCACACTATTTGCTAGGTTATAAATTTGTTTTTCATGTAGATCATGATGCTTTGAAATACATGATCAACAAACCCCAATTAAGTGGGCGAATTGCTAGATGGGTATTGTTACTCCAAGAATTCAATTTTAGTATCCAAGTTAGACCAGGGAAGAGTCATGCGAATGCTGACCATCTTTCCCGTATAAGTCCGGATTTGGGTAAAGAACCATTGGATGATAATTTCCCAGATGCAAACTTATTTCATATAGATATTATTCCATTAGAATATGCCGAAATTATAAATTTCTTGCAAACTGGACAATTTCCCTTGGATTACACCGAAAAACAAAAGACCAAATTAATGTATAAATCAAGTCCTTACACTCTCATTGAAGAAGTTTTATACAAGAAAGGAAATGATGGACTTTTGAGACGTTGTATTAATCCAAGTGAAGTATCATTAATTTTAGAAGATTGCCACAGTAATAGTTGTGGTGGTCATTTTGCTGGGAATGTAACTGCGCAAAAAGCATTACAATCAGGTTATTGGTGGCCCACTATGTTTGCTGATGCTATTGCATTTGCAAAGAAGTGTGACCCATGCCAAAGAGTTGGAAAACCTACTCCTACCACTTCTATGCCTTTAACACCTATTCTAGCACAAATACCCTTTGAAAAATGGGGCATAGATTTTGTTGGACCAATAAACCCACCCAGTAGAAATGGTAGAAAACGTTATATTTTAGTTGCCACAGAGTATGTGACAAAGTGGGCTGAAGCTGTTGCCACTAAGACAGATGATGCAAATACAGTTGCCAAATTTTTATACGAAAATATTATTACTAGATTTGGTTGTCCTAAAGAATTAGTAAGCGATAGAGGCACTCATTTTATTAATGATACTATTGCCAAATTAACTGACAAATATCTTATTAAGCATCAAAAGACTAGTCCCTATCATCCTAGGGCAAATGGTCAAACAGAAAAGACCAACGGTATTTTATGCAAAATTATTACTAAAACGGTCCAAGGATCAAATACAGACTGGGATGCCAGAGTATTTGATGCTTTATGGGCATATAGAACAGCCTATAAAGTTTCTACCAAAAGTACACCTTTTCAGTTAGTTTATGGCCAGGAAGCTATTTTGCCTATCGAATTAGAAGTTCAATCTTTACGAATTGCACTTGAAAACCGCCTAGGAGATGAAGAGTCTCTAAAAGAAAGATTTGCAATGTTAGAAAAATTAGATGAAACTCGAAGACAAGCTTTTCTTAATATGAAAGCTATTCAAAACAGAAGAAAATCCTACTATGATAGCAAATTAATTTCCAAGAAACTTCAACCAAATGACCTTGTACTTTTATATGATAGTCGTTTTCAAAAATTTCCGGGTAAATTTAAAATGCGTTGGTTTGGTCCTTATAAAGTTTTAAATTCTTACCCTAACGGTTCTTTTGAAATTCAAGATTTTGCCGGAAATAAACATGAAACACGTTATAACGGTTATCGTTTAAAACCCTACATAACTTGAGGACAAGTTATGAATTAAGTAGGGGGCAGGCTATAAAAATAAAAACATAAAAACAAAAACAAAAACATAATAATAAAGGTGTATAAATTATTCTCATTCTATTTGGCACCTAAATATACTACCATTAAAGTATTATATAATGGACTACCGTTTTAAGTGTAAAAACAAAATAAAAAAATAAAAAATAAAAAAATAAAAAATAAAAAATAATAATAATAAACAAAACAAATAAAAACATTTTTTTTAGCCATATCATTATTACAAAGACGAATTGACATGAGCATTAATTAAATTAATAAGTATACAAATCTTATAAGTAAATAAATGCAGACATAAAGGTAAATTGACGGGGTATCAAATTTTGGATAAGGAATATTGTATTTAATACCCTGTATTAAAT
The DNA here is from genome assembly GCA_947034895.1 of Rhytidiadelphus loreus. Classification (NCBI taxonomy): domain Eukaryota; kingdom Viridiplantae; phylum Streptophyta; class Bryopsida; order Hypnales; family Hylocomiaceae; genus Rhytidiadelphus; species Rhytidiadelphus loreus. The sequence goes on from OX344761.1 coordinate 35,512,458, forward strand.
GAAAAGGGCAATTTGAAATTTAATCATCACGAACGAGTCACCGGTTGTTCCGGTTACTCAATTTCCTCCCGAATTAGGATTAGAGCAAATTGTCTTAAGTAAGGATTAGGGCAAATTGTCCACGCATTGCGGCTGCAAAAACTTGTGTAAGCAAGCGGACAATTTGCCTTCTACATTACGAATCAGGTATGTTCTCACTCTCTGAATGTCTGCGAAGTTGTAGATTGAGAAGTGAGAAAGGCAAATTGCTCAGTTGTAAAGATTCTTTAGAATAATTGAACAAATTGACGGAGGAAATTGCAGTTAGGTTTAAATTATGAGAATATTTCCCTAATCCGTGATTAAATCCCTAAACAGCAAATTGTCTAAGCGATTAGGCAAGTGAAGATTGTGTAGTTTAGAGGTTACGGACAATTTGCCGAGAGGAGAGATAACTGGTTGTTAAACATGAAAGCGTGTAGTTGTAATCGGGCCAATTGTCTGAGCGCGATCAGTATTGTAAAACTTGGACTGCCAATTTGCTGAAGTTCTTTAGTAAAATTTGTAGCAATTTGTGTGTTTATTATTTGTTGATTAACCAAGAATAACCAGTATCCCTTGAGCTGATTGGGCAAGTTGTCTTGTGAAGCAAATTGCGAGACGTAAAGTAAGCTGTTCTCATTTTCTAACATTTCTTTACTTGGTGTGGGGACAGTTGAGTGAAGAACTGCCCTAACGACAAATTGCCAAGAGAGAAGACGACTGGGAGAGACTGCGAGAACAGACATCTACTGGTAAGCTTTACAAACAATTTGCCGAGTGAATTAGGTTTTGTTTTCAGACTGTAACTCTACGGAAATCAAGTTGTCAAACTCAAAATTTTCTTCAACCTAATGGGTGTTTTGCCTTTATCTACAGACTGGTAGTATATACGGACAATTTGACGGTGATCTGTAGAAGAGCTCATGACTGCTTGTGAGGTAATCTACTTGACACGGACAAATTGCCAGTGGTTATTCAGAAAGGAAAATATAAGGAGAGAAAATAAAGCAAATTGAGTGATCCTCTTTGAAAACATGATAAAAATTGTAATAAGGCAAATTGACTAAGGGAAGAAGAAAAGAATGGCTGCAGCATTAAGATTAAGAAGCTAGAAGGAACAATTTGAGAGTACAGTAAGAGCATTAGCTAAAATACTACATTGTAATCATCTAAATAAAATAAACCTAATTTGACATATCAAACAGTGAGTGGAATAGATACGGCAAATTGACTAAGATTAACATAGTGAGTGCCAATTTTATGAGGCTTAGGTGAGAATTAACACTGCTAAGACAATTTGCCGAGAGAATGTGTAACGACAATTTGCCTGAACTAAATTAGGAAACCATAGATTCTTCACGACTTGAAAGAAGAAGTTAATAATGGTGAAAAATTTATTGGAGTATAAGGAAGCGATTCAAATAGAGAGTTTGTGAAGAATCCCGAGCTGAATTAGGAAATTTTTTGTAAGCAGTTAGGCAAATTGCTAGAAAGTGAGGATTAAGTCTAATAGCAAAGAGAAAATGAGAGTTGAGAGAAAATGCGTGAAAATTTTAAGTACGAGGGCCGTTCAAAATTAAAAAGAATAAATGAGAATGAATAACAGTCAATCCAATTGTTTTAATAATCAACTCCATTATAACTGAAGCCTAAGAGCAAATTGTTGAAGTAATGTAGAAATTGAGAAGACAAATTGCCATATTAGCGAATTCAGGTCTCTGAGAGGCTTAAGGGAAATTGCCGTGAACTTCGTGAGTCAAATTGCCTGAAAGTAAGAATATTTATAAAACATGATAAAAAGAGAAAATGAGCGTGAGAGAAAATGAGAGAACAGGAAGATTGAGTGCAGAAAACATGAAGGTGAAGAAGCTTAGCCGAGTGATTTAGTTTGAATGTTAAGAGTGTCTTTCGAAATTCCAACATCTAAGCAGTGAGATGCCGATAAATTGTCAGATGGCACCACCAGGAGGACTGAAGGTGTTTTCCATACCTTTCTTCGAAATCCCTCCCGATATTATGCAACAAATTGTCCAGGAGCGAAACGACCAACTCCATTCTTCTGGTCTTTGAACGTATATCCATCGGGGATGGGAGCAGCCTACTTTGGAGCGAGTTCGACAATTTCTTAAAGTCAGCAGTTTTGGGCAAATTGTCGACAAACTGCGGATCGAGGGAGTGCCATGCCAATTTGACCCGTCCAGATTGGCTGAACTTCTGGGAATTTCTCCAAACGCTCAAAGACAAAATATGATCCCGTCTCTAACGAAGGAAGACAAGGAGCAACTTTTTGGGAAGAAATTTCAAGTTGCCAAGAAGACCGGAGGTTGGGATCTGCTACGTGTAACTTCTCCCCTCTGTCATTGGTTACAGTATATTAATAGTCGATTTTTCTTGGCAAGTCGCTCCGAGTTGGCAACGAATGATGCTTTAGCAGCAGGCTTGGCATCATGGCGTGGACAGATGTTGGATTGGGGGCAAATTGTCTACTTGCAGATCAAAGTGGAAATGGCCCTTAAAAAGGCACGCAACCCTATTTCGTTAGTCTCGGCCGTGTATATTTCGGAGATGACCCGGTCAGTGGCGAAGCAGGATCTTCATGTACAACCAATTGCCATGGGAGCATTTCCGGCTGCAAGTAGTCGGGAGCCAGAGTCAAATTGCCCAGAATCTACATTAAGGGGACTCGTACCGACTCCTACACCAGCAAAATCAACACCAACCAACCCAACAAGAGCCGAATCGAAGAAAAGTCCGATGCTGAAGCAAGATTTGATCAAGCAATGTCAAGAGCTACAGACCAAGAATGACATTTTATTGCAGGAGCTCAAGGTGACTTTAGACAGCGAGACCAAATTGCATCAGCAGATGAAGATTGTTACTAAGGAAAGAGATGATAGTCGGGCAAGAGTGGGCGAATTGTTGAAGAATAATGAGGATCAAGCGGGCAATTTGACTGCGTTGCAAGCCACCATGAAGAGAGATCATGATGCTTGGGAAACGGTGAAGGCACAGTTGCTCGAAAAGATCCGACTACAGGAGCAGAGGCACGAAATTAAAGTAAAGGAGCTTGAGACTCGTTTGGCGAAGGAAGGACAAGTGGCTGAGTTGGAAGCCAAGCTTGTGAAGCAGACACGGGACATTAAAGCCTATCAGGAAAATATTAAAATCTTGCGTGCTAATGCTCAGAAGGAGAAAGACAATTTAGAGCGCCAATTGAAGGCCGCAGAGGACAAATTGCCGATTGGGAAGAAGACTCGAGGACCAGATGTGGGAGAAACGAGTAATCAGGACAATTTGTCTGAGGAATCGGAGGATGACATACAGTTCTTGATTAGCTCGAACGACGCGCTGCATACCAAGGTGGAAAACCTGGAAGCAAGACAGGAGAATTTATACGAGGCGTTGTGGATGAATCAATTGAAGTCGCCTCCATTTTTTTCACTTTTTCGTGCTTATGAACTGCAACGAGACGTTTTCTTACAAATTGCCGAGGTGGAGAAAGGAGCTACTTTGCCATCAGAAATTTTTGAAAAGATTTGGTTGATGACTGAGGCACCTGAAAATCAGCGCAATTTGTTTTGTGAAATTCTTGTACGGGGCGATTTGATTTTAGAAGATTGGTCCGTTTTGTTTTTTCCTATTGTGGATATCGGAGCCAGGGCCTTACTCTATTACGTTGAATTGGAGAAGCAGCTTCACAGGCAACGGCAAATTGACTTTGCAGAAGAGGCCGAACGAAAGGTTTGTATTATTGATCATAGTTCGTCAATTTGCCCAACGACATAAGATTTTTCAGGAGAAATTGTCTCTAACTGGATGAAGGAGTTAAGAGAGTTGAAGGATGCTATCAAGCTACCTGGGAAGGCTCACAAAATTCATGAGGTAATGACAAATTGCCTAGAACGTGAGCAAATTTTCCAGCGAGGAGAGTTGACCAATAGTCATTACGTGTATAACCTGGAGCACACGTTTCATCGGTTAGAGAGAACTCTGGATCGAGTTGCCGAGTATGCTACAACGATTCCTAACACCAAAGACACAAGTCAAATTGCCTTAGCACCTTCAGATTACAAACCGGCCAAATGGCTGAAGGTTACTCCCAGGGTTCGAGGTTCAATACTAACGGAGCAGTTTCTGGGGAAGTATTACCATTTATTCAATGATATGCAGGAGGAGATGTCAATTCCTTCGTGGAAGACTCTTGAATGGCTGGTCGAAAATTACGGGCAAACGGTGAAGGAAGATCAGCCATATGATCAAGTCTATCCAATCATTTCGGGTAACTAGCAAGTGGACCCTCCAGCAGTTGTTTCGACAAATGGCCATTTCTGTAATTGTCCAAGGCGATACAAGTGGCACCCTAACTCCACTATAGATTCGATAGAGTACAATTGGCCCATTATCGAAGGCAGGTTCAACACCCCAGAGCAGTGTGCGGAGTCCTATGAGTTGTTTTATGATTGTCACAATACTCATACGGATCCGGTGTGCTTTAGAGCTGCGGTATTCTGTAAGTTTTTGGCTGAGATGTGCAGGCAACACCGAATTTTGGCCAACATCAATCAATTTGACCGACAGCGCCCCAAATTTCATCTCATGTTGAAGATCCAGCACAATACAGCGCGCTGGCATCGACTTGTGGAGGTCATGGCCATTACACATTTTTGGACAGGGGCACATTTGTGTTTTATTAATGAGTTTCCATGTACCCTTTATTGGCTGTGGCAATACTGGTATGATTCTCAAGGAGACAACAATCCAGGACTACTTGCCCGAGATCCGCAAGTTGACAAGGCTGTGGCGCGATCCAAGCAACAACGATTAAAGCGGCAGAACCAGATGCAAAATCAGAAGCGACCAAGAAAATATTGACGAGGGCGTCAATAGATTAAGTAGGGCGCTATGTAGACCAACTCAATTTTTGTTCTTCAGTCAATTTGCCTTGTATAGTGTAAAAGGAGATGAGTTGTGAGGTTAGTTTCACATTGAACAAAGAAGACAGGCAAGTTGACACTATAAAGAGATTTTGAAGGTTTTAATAGGCAGGATACGAAGTGAGGCAAATTGACCAGTTGAGATTCGGAAGTAGTCTGTCACTTGTTTGTGGCAGTATAGTATCGGACAATTTGACTTTCCTTCCCCCCACTCTCTCGGTTTTCAGAAGCGCCTTGTTTTTGTCAAATTGTCTGTATGCACAGTGCACTTTTCTTTCAATACAATTTGTCTTGAAGCATATTAATTACTTGTATATTTTTGTACTGCCAATGATTGGAGTACTGTTGTTGTTGTGAATTGGAGTTTGGGCAAATTGTTGGTTGTTTGTAAATCCAGTGATTGGATATTTATTTTGTGAGCAATTTGTATGTTTGCATTGTGTAATCGTAAATTATTTTATCAATCCAGTGATTGGATTTTTAGTGGGAGCTTGACCGAATTGAAAAAGGCAAATTGTCTTAAGTATATCCAGTGATTGGATTGCTAATTCAGGCATTGTCAATTTGATAAATTATTTGTATTCTAGTGACTGGAAAATTATTGTTGAGGTCAAATTGTCTTTGTGTTGTTGTGTGATTGTGTATTATTTTCTTAATCCAGTGAGTGGATTTTTGGTGTGTAATTTGACAAGTGAGATTAAGCAAGTTGACTTTGAATTATCCAGTGATTGGATTTGGGTATAAATCCCATGTTTTAGAGTCTGTTTGTAAAGCAAATTGTCTAAGTGATTCGAGGAACATATTCCGAGGAAGGGACATCAAAACACATTGGCCATTGACAAAATCAACAAGACAAATTGCCAAGGAGCTGTGCTGGTTGAGAGACAACTGGACGATCAAGTGAAAGCTGCCGGACAATTTGCCTAACTTGTTTAAAAATCGGTGTAGTATCAATTGACATTTATTATTTTTGTGTGTATTGCTGTGAATAAATTTATTTGAAATTCTAAGCTTTAGTAATAATCAGAAAATTGCAATTGTGTATCATACATAGACAAATTGCCGTGATAAATATACTTCATAGAATTAAGAAGTCTCTACAATGCAAGAGTTATTTTTCAATCAAACATTAATTAATTCTTGAAAAGGCAAATTGACGTTTTGCCAAAGTATGAATAGTTTATTAATTATATATTTCTATACTGGATAGAAGTTGTAAAAGGATAGGGCAATTTATCGAGAATAAATTCTTGAACTATAGGAAAGGTTTGATGGAAATTATACAAGTATAGTTTAGGCAAATTGACTGAGGATACAAAATGTCTTCATTAGTGGTTACAAACAAATTGCCTTGAATTATCTTTAGAAATAGTTGATACATACAATCCTTAGGTCATCCTGAGTTCTGTGTGTATTATCTCGAGAGATGATAGAAGTATGGAAACTGGACAATTTGCCTACTTCTGCATTTAATTAAAAATATTAATTAAATAAAAACTTTATTTATTCTTTTATATCTTTATTGATTGAGCAAGAATTTGATAATGATGTGATGAACAAATTGTCTTATGATTAGATAATAAATTAGAAGTGATAGACAATATGTCTACAATTCTATTGGCATGGTCAATTTGACTTTAATCATGAAAATATATAAATGGGATCTAAATATGTTTGTGAATTAATTGGAATCTTGTCCTTGGGTTTTTGACATATTGTTGATAATGTGCAGTGAAGTTTGGAGATCTCAAATTGCATAACACACTCATTCCCATTGCATTAGATAGAGAAAAATTGCCCTAGGACTGGGACCGATTTGATACTCATGATAATTTAGTCATTAGGCTATTTAAATAGTGACTGGACAAATTGCCTGTGTAATCAAAATCATGGTAATTAATGAATCTATATTATTATTATAAATGTGAATGTTGCATTTAAAAGTCTAGATCATGCATGCCAAATTGCTCAAAATCCTGACAAATTGCCGGAATATGCCCCTAGAATACTAGACAGGACCGGGACTGCAATCATGCGTCCAATAGCATTATTAACGGACTGTCAACCAAATTATGGGAATAAGAGTGAAATCTATGTATCTGCCTGTTGTTTGTGTAATTGCGTAGTATTTGTTTGTAAATCCCACAACATTCTAGAAAACAAGTGACCTCAACCACAATACATTAGACTATTTGATCATTCCCTAGAAATAGAACCCCTATACTATGTTCCTGGGTTTTTGGGTTTAAGCCAAAACCTAGATTACATTTGGCGCCGCTGCCGGGGAATGATCCTGGCTGATGGTGGCTGAAATGTAAACTAGAAATTACAGAATAATAAAAAATTTCAAAATAGATAAATCCCAAAATTAAGAATTCATATAGAAGAAATAGAATATGTAACTTCTTTTGGAGAAGAGCTCTCTAAAGAATGACATGTATTTCTTCTTGTAGAATCCTTATAAAGAGTATCTAACTTTTTAAAATTTATTTTTAACCTAGTAAAGTGGAAATCATAGAAAAATGAAAATAAAAATTTAAAAATAATATGTGGGTAGACAGAAAATGGGGTTAACTGAGAAAATAGGTGAAGAATTCATAGAGGAAATTTTAAAAGAAATATTTCCGAAATTTGAAAATACTGACACAATTAATCCTAAAGTTATTCCGAGACACCCATTTTCTCAAAACCCTAGACCATTTTGTAGAACTATACCAAACCCTTGTCCTAATACACACTTTAACAGTTTAAATCTTAGAAATTCACGCGCTTATACTAGAGGGAAAATTAAGGGTCTTAGAGAGGGAAATAATTGCCATTTTTGTGGGGAGACAGGACATATTAAACGAACTTGTTTCAAGAAACAAGCTTACGATAATACCAGTAAAATACCTCCTCAACCAATAAATCATTTTGGTAATTCACATACCACCAATTTATTCCCTACCTTTGACCCAGAATTTTTAAATTCGGTTAGCCAACTAAATCGATTAAGTTTTAAAAGGCTATCTATAGAAGAATTAGTTAGTATACGAACCATAATTAATACCCTAATTTATTTTCATTCTTCCCAATAAATATAGGATATAGATAACCTAAAATTAGATTGAATTTTAAAATTAAAATTTAGTTTAGATGATTCAAAATGGGTTATTTGTTTCCTTGGGAAGTATCAAAAATAATGAAGGATTATTTTTCAGGACCATGCCTTTTTATGGCACTTTATTGTTTATATAGGAACGCATATTTTGGACAAAGTTTTCAATTAAGTGGAAAACATATCCAAGATAAAAAAATTAAAACAAAGAATAGAAAAATTGCCTTTAGATGTTAAAATAATTATATTTACTAAACTCTGGAATAAATTTGAACCAAAGAAAGAATTCGTAGTAAAATCTGGGGAATTACTCCTTGATTTTGCTCTTCTTTATTTATTTAGTCAATACGGGAAATTAAAACAAATTACAGATAGTGAAATACCCCAAGCCTATGCTGCTTGGATTGGAAAGAAAATTTTAGAAAGAATTTACATATTTACTTATGGTCCTATGAACCCGAGAATAACACCACTTATACCAGATTTTATTTGTAGAGAAAAAGCACATCCATTGAGCCCATCCTTTAGTCTAATTTGTCCAACTACTTTCGATTACGTTCGACTGTGAACATAATCCCATAACGAATGTCTTTAGGAAAAACAACTGCGATATGAGTCCATATGCAGACGGAACAGACATCTCACTGAGCATTGGGAACCTATTACCCCGAGTCTGAGATAGCTCGAGATAAGAGGTACGCAGTGTGCAATGAGATTTTTGTTGAAATCTCTTATCTATGGCATCTTTAAATGTCTGGACCTATACATGCCCGGATATTAAAGGAAGCATTACAAGAAGTTCAAAGAGATGAAAGAGCAATAAATAGAGAAAATCGAAGACGAATACCTGTTGTGGTACCTTCTTGTCTTTCACCTCCAAAACCTCCACCTAGTCCCTCTGATGAAAATAGTGGGGAATCAAGTTCTAAACAAGAATTAGATCAACCTTTGGATGATATTATATCGAGAGAAGTTAACCCACCAACCAGTCCAAAAATTTTACATGAATTAGCAAGAAAATTTAAAGAACAGGAAGAGTCTTCATTAGATCCTTCTCAGACTCAAATACCGGAGGAAGTTCGTGCAGGGGAATCTTCTCGTAACCCTCTTTCTAGATACCCTTCTATTGATTATTTATTTTTCCAACCTTCCGCACTTGACCATGATACTATTAATAGTTATCTAGCAGAAAAGTGGGGACCTCCAAGTTTGGGTATTAATGAAAGGATAGAAACTCTCTTTAACCCTGTAAATGAATCAATTGGTGATATATTTTCAGCTCCCATAATTGATCAAATTACTCAAAATATACCAAGAATACAAATTTCCACTGGACAAATTTCGTTTGAAACTAATGAAGAAATAAATTTGCCTGAAGAAGAAAATAAGTCAACCATTGATCCAAATTCACCAAAAGTTTTATCTGAAGAAGAATTTTTAGACCAAACTACTTCAGAATCTGAGACATCAGAAAATTTTGAAACCTCTAATAACTCTAAGACTTTTGAAATCTCAGATATAATCACTATGGCTCAACCTAGACCACTTAATTTAGTAGATTTGCTACAATACTATGGATTAGCAGGTTTAGATCCGGATCATCATCTGAACTGCTTCAACGTAGTTTGTGCGGCCAATTTCATCCCAGAGGCTAATTTTCTTATAACTTTTCCTGCAACCTTGTATGGGATTGCTCAAGAATGGCATCAAACACATGGTCCATTTGAAACATGGAACACCTTAAGAAATGCCTTCTTAGCTAGATTCCGACCATTAGCTTTTACCGAAAGCCTACAAGAAAGATTAAGAACCATTAGGATGGCTGTAGGGGAAAGTGTTAATAATTATTACGGTAGGATGGAATATATTTTACAACGCTGGACTGATCATAGGATTCCAGATTCTTATTTAACTGGAATTTTTGTAGGAGGATTATATCCACCTGAATTTAAAATAGCAATAAAAGAAAAGAATCCTAGAGATCTGGCCACAGCGGTCCAATATGCTAAGCAATATGAGGAGGCAAGGATAGACGATGACCAATTAATGACCTTAGATTCTAATATATATCCACCTAATTTGGTCTATCCACAACCCGGAATACGAGCCTCTCAACAGTCCCCATCAAAATACTATGCTAACCAACCCATCCAACCTACTAAAGTAGCTGAAGTGAAAGATCCTAAAACAGATCTTTTAAGCAAACTTGTAGAAGAAATGGCTGATTTGAGAGTTCAAATCACTAATGCCCCAATTAAGCGATCTAAACCTACTAACACTAGAACCAATGTGTGGTGTTCAAATTGTAAAGGACATGGTCATTTGCCATCTGAATGTCCCTCACCTATTCTCAATACTGAGGAAATTCCACGTTGTAATTTTTGTGGAGGAAAACATCCTACCAATAAATGTTGGAACTTATCAGTACAAAACGATTTGCGAGCTGTAAAACAAGTGCTGCAAATTGATGTTAAGAAGCCATGGGTAAATAGAAATAATGACAATAAACGACCTTTTACTAGATCCAACACAGGACCACCTTATAGACCCAACGATAATCGACCTCGTTGGAATGATACTTATAATGAACCTCCTGTGTGGAATGGACCACCATCTAACCCCAAACCCATCGCTATGGAACCCTAGAGAGAGGAAAGAAATTAGTTTGTTATAGATGTGGGGAATTAGGTCATTATGCTAATGAGTGTCCTAACCCGAGAAAACAAGTAGGATATTCACCTTTTTGTGGTAGATGCCGTCAACAAGGACATCTTCCAGAAGATTGTACTGCTCCACCTAGGACTTTTCCTCCTTCTGAGAGGGATTACCCTAGAAATAAACAGGTTCAATTTCAAGAACCAGATAATTCTAGACCATCTAATCATATTTCGCATACTATACCTGAGACTAGATTATATCCAGAAAATGTCTTTATAGCCACTAGAGCAGCTAAGGCAAAACAAGATCTGCAAAAAGATCTGATTATAAGTAACACGGAAAGTGATAATGTCATTTCAATTTTGGCAAGACCACTAGAGGTAATAAAGGCATCTTTAGAAAAAGAGATAGTACGACCTAATGAAATAGTTCTTGATCCAATTCATCCTAATAAAGAGATGACTTGGAAAGAAAGATAGGAAAAATTATCCAAACCAATTTCAGAGCCAATGCTTGAAATACCAAAAGATGATAATTCTATGGACAAATCAATTCCATTACCTAACTTTTACCAAATACCTGCAAAGAGAATAAATTTAAAATCACACAATCCACCTTCATCAAAACGAAAATCTCCACAATCTATGAGATTAACAGAAGGATTGGAACCTTATAATATTTTAACAAATTTGGATAACATACAACCTCAAATTAGTATGAAACAACTTTTGGCCATTTCACCAAAGTGTAGGAGTGAATTAAGTTCATCATTAGTACGCAAAAGAACCAAAATGGTCGAAATTCATGAAATTTCTAGAGACCCTGGAGCTCCTATTGTGGATGCAATGATAGATGGATCATTAATTCAGGGAGTACAAATTGATAGCAGGTCTAGTGTAAATCTCATGAATTTCGAAACAATGGAGGAATTAGGTCTAAAAACTATGACCTCCACTCCGATTATTTTGCGTATGGCTGATCAAAGTAGAGTGAAACCACTGGGAATACTTAATCAAGTTCTCACTACTATTGGTGGAATTGATTATAAGGTTGATTATATCGTCTTTAAACTTATAGAATCAGTATCTTTCTATCCTATCTTGTTAGGACGACCATGGTTGTATTTGGCAAAAGCTAAAGATGATTGGGGAAGAGGAACCCTTACTATTGGAAAAGGAAATAATAAAATCATTTTACCGCTTTATCCAACCTCATACCATGGTGAAACCCAACAAGAAGATAGTAATGTCACTTCGGAAAACCAAACCGAAAGTGAAAGTGAAATAGAACTCACCCAAAAAGTCTCTAAAGAATTACCTTACCGAAGTTTAGGATTTGGAGAATACTTTACTCCATTAGCACAAATTGATGATTCAGATGATGCCATTTTGGCTTGGGAAAATTCTGAAGTATTAAACATCAATGTAGATATATCTTCAGACCTTGAATTTGAAATTCATTCTGATACCCAAGAAATGGATGATTTACTAGCCTATAGTGAACCTACCCCTTTGCAAAGGAAAGCTTTCAAAGAATCTTTAAACACCCCAATTCAAGATATGAATTTGGGAACAACTTTGAAACCAAAAATTATTAAAATTTATTCCAAAATCACTCAAATTGAATTTCAATATTGGCATGATTTCTTTAAAAGACATAAGAGTTCTTTTGCATGGAACTATTCTGATTTGAAAGGAGTTCCTCCTGATATATGTGAGCATAAAATTATTTTAGAGCCCGATGCTAAACCTGTTAGGCAAAGACAATATAGGATGAATCCCAAATATTCCCTAATGGTCAAAGAAGAAATTGACAAGCTTTTAGCTTGTGGATTTATCTTTGAAGTACCTCATAGTGAATGGGTATCTCCCATCGTGATAGTGCCTAAAAAGAATGGAAAAATTCGCATTTGTCAAGATTATAGAAAACTAAATAGTGTAATAAAGAAGGATTATTTTCCTTTACCTTTCACAGACACCCTTTTAGATGGTGTTGCAGGTTATGAGTGCTATTCCTTTATGGATGGTTTCTCAGGATATAACCAAATCCAAATTGCAGAAATGTATAGATTATTAACTGCTTTTACAACCGATTGGGGAATTTTTGCCCATACAAAAATGCCCTTTGGATTGTGTAATGCTCCAACCACATTCCAAAGACCTATGACCATTGCTTTTCAAATGTATTTACGAAAATTTATAGAAATTTTCCTGGATGATTTTTGTGTATATAGTTCAAAAGAAAAACATGCACAGTGTCTAGAAAAATGTTTCATTCAATGTGAGAAGTACGGAATTTCTATTAATGCAGCTAAATCACAATTCGCCGTACCTTTTGGAAAATTGGTAGGACATATTGTATCTAGTCAAGGTATTGCTACCGATCCAGATAAAGTAGCAATAATTGTCCAATTACCTCAACCTAACACTGTTACAGAGGTTCGAGCCTTTTGGGGACATGTTGGCTACTATAGAAGATACATTTATAAGTATGCCAACATAGCTATCCCTTTAACCGAATTAACTAAAAAGTCTGACACAGCTCCTATTTGGACAGATTCATGTACCAAAGCATTTGAAATTTTAAAACAAAAATTAACGAGTGCTCCAGTTTTAATTCCTCCAGACTGGAATAAGGACTTTGAAGTATATGTTGATGCTTCAAATGTCGCAATAGGGAGTGTGTTAAGCCAAAAAGATGAAAAAGGCCATGATAAACCAATTTATTTTGCAAGCAGGCAGTTAGCCGCTGCAGAAAAGAATTATACTGTAATAGAAAGAGAGGCATTAGGAATGATATTCTCTATGCAAAAATATAGACACTATCACACTATTTGCTAGGTTATAAATTTGTTTTTCATGTAGATCATGATGCTTTGAAATACATGATCAACAAACCCCAATTAAGTGGGCGAATTGCTAGATGGGTATTGTTACTCCAAGAATTCAATTTTAGTATCCAAGTTAGACCAGGGAAGAGTCATGCGAATGCTGACCATCTTTCCCGTATAAGTCCGGATTTGGGTAAAGAACCATTGGATGATAATTTCCCAGATGCAAACTTATTTCATATAGATATTATTCCATTAGAATATGCCGAAATTATAAATTTCTTGCAAACTGGACAATTTCCCTTGGATTACACCGAAAAACAAAAGACCAAATTAATGTATAAATCAAGTCCTTACACTCTCATTGAAGAAGTTTTATACAAGAAAGGAAATGATGGACTTTTGAGACGTTGTATTAATCCAAGTGAAGTATCATTAATTTTAGAAGATTGCCACAGTAATAGTTGTGGTGGTCATTTTGCTGGGAATGTAACTGCGCAAAAAGCATTACAATCAGGTTATTGGTGGCCCACTATGTTTGCTGATGCTATTGCATTTGCAAAGAAGTGTGACCCATGCCAAAGAGTTGGAAAACCTACTCCTACCACTTCTATGCCTTTAACACCTATTCTAGCACAAATACCCTTTGAAAAATGGGGCATAGATTTTGTTGGACCAATAAACCCACCCAGTAGAAATGGTAGAAAACGTTATATTTTAGTTGCCACAGAGTATGTGACAAAGTGGGCTGAAGCTGTTGCCACTAAGACAGATGATGCAAATACAGTTGCCAAATTTTTATACGAAAATATTATTACTAGATTTGGTTGTCCTAAAGAATTAGTAAGCGATAGAGGCACTCATTTTATTAATGATACTATTGCCAAATTAACTGACAAATATCTTATTAAGCATCAAAAGACTAGTCCCTATCATCCTAGGGCAAATGGTCAAACAGAAAAGACCAACGGTATTTTATGCAAAATTATTACTAAAACGGTCCAAGGATCAAATACAGACTGGGATGCCAGAGTATTTGATGCTTTATGGGCATATAGAACAGCCTATAAAGTTTCTACCAAAAGTACACCTTTTCAGTTAGTTTATGGCCAGGAAGCTATTTTGCCTATCGAATTAGAAGTTCAATCTTTACGAATTGCACTTGAAAACCGCCTAGGAGATGAAGAGTCTCTAAAAGAAAGATTTGCAATGTTAGAAAAATTAGATGAAACTCGAAGACAAGCTTTTCTTAATATGAAAGCTATTCAAAACAGAAGAAAATCCTACTATGATAGCAAATTAATTTCCAAGAAACTTCAACCAAATGACCTTGTACTTTTATATGATAGTCGTTTTCAAAAATTTCCGGGTAAATTTAAAATGCGTTGGTTTGGTCCTTATAAAGTTTTAAATTCTTACCCTAACGGTTCTTTTGAAATTCAAGATTTTGCCGGAAATAAACATGAAACACGTTATAACGGTTATCGTTTAAAACCCTACATAACTTGAGGACAAGTTATGAATTAAGTAGGGGGCAGGCTATAAAAATAAAAACATAAAAACAAAAACAAAAACATAATAATAAAGGTGTATAAATTATTCTCATTCTATTTGGCACCTAAATATACTACCATTAAAGTATTATATAATGGACTACCGTTTTAAGTGTAAAAACAAAATAAAAAAATAAAAAATAAAAAAATAAAAAATAAAAAATAATAATAATAAACAAAACAAATAAAAACATTTTTTTTAGCCATATCATTATTACAAAGACGAATTGACATGAGCATTAATTAAATTAATAAGTATACAAATCTTATAAGTAAATAAATGCAGACATAAAGGTAAATTGACGGGGTATCAAATTTTGGATAAGGAATATTGTATTTAATACCCTGTATTAAATGAAAAGGGCAATTTGAAATTTAATCATCACGAACGAGTCACCGGTTGTTCCGGTTACTCAATTTCCTCCCGAATTAGGATTAGAGCAAATTGTCTTAAGTAAGGATTAGGGCAAATTGTCCACGCATTGCGGCTGCAAAAACTTGTGTAAGCAAGCGGACAATTTGCCTTCTACATTACGAATCAGGTATGTTCTCACTCTCTGAATGTCTGCGAAGTTGTAGATTGAGAAGTGAGAAAGGCAAATTGCTCAGTTGTAAAGATTCTTTAGAATAATTGAACAAATTGACGGAGGAAATTGCAGTTAGGTTTAAATTATGAGAATATTTCCCTAATCCGTGATTAAATCCCTAAACAGCAAATTGTCTAAGCGATTAGGCAAGTGAAGATTGTGTAGTTTAGAGGTTACGGACAATTTGCCGAGAGGAGAGATAACTGGTTGTTAAACATGAAAGCGTGTAGTTGTAATCGGGCCAATTGTCTGAGCGCGATCAGTATTGTAAAACTTGGACTGCCAATTTGCTGAAGTTCTTTAGTAAAATTTGTAGCAATTTGTGTGTTTATTATTTGTTGATTAACCAAGAATAACCAGTATCCCTTGAGCTGATTGGGCAAGTTGTCTTGTGAAGCAAATTGCGAGACGTAAAGTAAGCTGTTCTCATTTTCTAACATTTCTTTACTTGGTGTGGGGACAGTTGAGTGAAGAACTGCCCTAACGACAAATTGCCAAGAGAGAAGACGACTGGGAGAGACTGCGAGAACAGACATCTACTGGTAAGCTTTACAAACAATTTGCCGAGTGAATTAGGTTTTGTTTTCAGACTGTAACTCTACGGAAATCAAGTTGTCAAACTCAAAATTTTCTTCAACCTAATGGGTGTTTTGCCTTTATCTACAGACTGGTAGTATATACGGACAATTTGACGGTGATCTGTAGAAGAGCTCATGACTGCTTGTGAGGTAATCTACTTGACACGGACAAATTGCCAGTGGTTATTCAGAAAGGAAAATATAAGGAGAGAAAATAAAGCAAATTGAGTGATCCTCTTTGAAAACATGATAAAAATTGTAATAAGGCAAATTGACTAAGGGAAGAAGAAAAGAATGGCTGCAGCATTAAGATTAAGAAGCTAGAAGGAACAATTTGAGAGTACAGTAAGAGCATTAGCTAAAATACTACATTGTAATCATCTAAATAAAATAAACCTAATTTGACATATCAAACAGTGAGTGGAATAGATACGGCAAATTGACTAAGATTAACATAGTGAGTGCCAATTTTATGAGGCTTAGGTGAGAATTAACACTGCTAAGACAATTTGCCGAGAGAATGTGTAACGACAATTTGCCTGAACTAAATTAGGAAACCATAGATTCTTCACGACTTGAAAGAAGAAGTTAATAATGGTGAAAAATTTATTGGAGTATAAGGAAGCGATTCAAATAGAGAGTTTGTGAAGAATCCCGAGCTGAATTAGGAAATTTTTTGTAAGCAGTTAGGCAAATTGCTAGAAAGTGAGGATTAAGTCTAATAGCAAAGAGAAAATGAGAGTTGAGAGAAAATGCGTGAAAATTTTAAGTACGAGGGCCGTTCAAAATTAAAAAGAATAAATGAGAATGAATAACAGTCAATCCAATTGTTTTAATAATCAACTCCATTATAACTGAAGCCTAAGAGCAAATTGTTGAAGTAATGTAGAAATTGAGAAGACAAATTGCCATATTAGCGAATTCAGGTCTCTGAGAGGCTTAAGGGAAATTGCCGTGAACTTCGTGAGTCAAATTGCCTGAAAGTAAGAATATTTATAAAACATGATAAAAAGAGAAAATGAGCGTGAGAGAAAATGAGAGAACAGGAAGATTGAGTGCAGAAAACATGAAGGTGAAGAAGCTTAGCCGAGTGATTTAGTTTGAATGTTAAGAGTGTCTTTCGAAATTCCAACATCTAAGCAGTGAGATGCCGATAAATTGTCAGATGGCACCACCAGGAGGACTGAAGGTGTTTTCCATACCTTTCTTCGAAATCCCTCCCGATATTATGCAACAAATTGTCCAGGAGCGAAACGACCAACTCCATTCTTCTGGTCTTTGAACGTATATCCATCGGGGATGGGAGCAGCCTACTTTGGAGCGAGTTCGACAATTTCTTAAAGTCAGCAGTTTTGGGCAAATTGTCGACAAACTGCGGATCGAGGGAGTGCCATGCCAATTTGACCCGTCCAGATTGGCTGAACTTCTGGGAATTTCTCCAAACGCTCAAAGACAAAATATGATCCCGTCTCTAACGAAGGAAGACAAGGAGCAACTTTTTGGGAAGAAATTTCAAGTTGCCAAGAAGACCGGAGGTTGGGATCTGCTACGTGTAACTTCTCCCCTCTGTCATTGGTTACAGTATATTAATAGTCGATTTTTCTTGGCAAGTCGCTCCGAGTTGGCAACGAATGATGCTTTAGCAGCAGGCTTGGCATCATGGCGTGGACAGATGTTGGATTGGGGGCAAATTGTCTACTTGCAGATCAAAGTGGAAATGGCCCTTAAAAAGGCACGCAACCCTATTTCGTTAGTCTCGGCCGTGTATATTTCGGAGATGACCCGGTCAGTGGCGAAGCAGGATCTTCATGTACAACCAATTGCCATGGGAGCATTTCCGGCTGCAAGTAGTCGGGAGCCAGAGTCAAATTGCCCAGAATCTACATTAAGGGGACTCGTACCGACTCCTACACCAGCAAAATCAACACCAACCAACCCAACAAGAGCCGAATCGAAGAAAAGTCCGATGCTGAAGCAAGATTTGATCAAGCAATGTCAAGAGCTACAGACCAAGAATGACATTTTATTGCAGGAGCTCAAGGTGACTTTAGACAGCGAGACCAAATTGCATCAGCAGATGAAGATTGTTACTAAGGAAAGAGATGATAGTCGGGCAAGAGTGGGCGAATTGTTGAAGAATAATGAGGATCAAGCGGGCAATTTGACTGCGTTGCAAGCCACCATGAAGAGAGATCATGATGCTTGGGAAACGGTGAAGGCACAGTTGCTCGAAAAGATCCGACTACAGGAGCAGAGGCACGAAATTAAAGTAAAGGAGCTTGAGACTCGTTTGGCGAAGGAAGGACAAGTGGCTGAGTTGGAAGCCAAGCTTGTGAAGCAGACACGGGACATTAAAGCCTATCAGGAAAATATTAAAATCTTGCGTGCTAATGCTCAGAAGGAGAAAGACAATTTAGAGCGCCAATTGAAGGCCGCAGAGGACAAATTGCCGATTGGGAAGAAGACTCGAGGACCAGATGTGGGAGAAACGAGTAATCAGGACAATTTGTCTGAGGAATCGGAGGATGACATACAGTTCTTGATTAGCTCGAACGACGCGCTGCATACCAAGGTGGAAAACCTGGAAGCAAGACAGGAGAATTTATACGAGGCGTTGTGGATGAATCAATTGAAGTCGCCTCCATTTTTTTCACTTTTTCGTGCTTATGAACTGCAACGAGACGTTTTCTTACAAATTGCCGAGGTGGAGAAAGGAGCTACTTTGCCATCAGAAATTTTTGAAAAGATTTGGTTGATGACTGAGGCACCTGAAAATCAGCGCAATTTGTTTTGTGAAATTCTTGTACGGGGCGATTTGATTTTAGAAGATTGGTCCGTTTTGTTTTTTCCTATTGTGGATATCGGAGCCAGGGCCTTACTCTATTACGTTGAATTGGAGAAGCAGCTTCACAGGCAACGGCAAATTGACTTTGCAGAAGAGGCCGAACGAAAGGTTTGTATTATTGATCATAGTTCGTCAATTTGCCCAACGACATAAGATTTTTCAGGAGAAATTGTCTCTAACTGGATGAAGGAGTTAAGAGAGTTGAAGGATGCTATCAAGCTACCTGGGAAGGCTCACAAAATTCATGAGGTAATGACAAATTGCCTAGAACGTGAGCAAATTTTCCAGCGAGGAGAGTTGACCAATAGTCATT
This sequence comes from Rhytidiadelphus loreus, assembly GCA_947034895.1. Lineage (NCBI taxonomy): Eukaryota > Viridiplantae > Streptophyta > Bryopsida > Hypnales > Hylocomiaceae > Rhytidiadelphus > Rhytidiadelphus loreus. Next base: position 35,531,874 of record OX344761.1, read on the forward strand.
ACGTGTATAACCTGGAGCACACGTTTCATCGGTTAGAGAGAACTCTGGATCGAGTTGCCGAGTATGCTACAACGATTCCTAACACCAAAGACACAAGTCAAATTGCCTTAGCACCTTCAGATTACAAACCGGCCAAATGGCTGAAGGTTACTCCCAGGGTTCGAGGTTCAATACTAACGGAGCAGTTTCTGGGGAAGTATTACCATTTATTCAATGATATGCAGGAGGAGATGTCAATTCCTTCGTGGAAGACTCTTGAATGGCTGGTCGAAAATTACGGGCAAACGGTGAAGGAAGATCAGCCATATGATCAAGTCTATCCAATCATTTCGGGTAACTAGCAAGTGGACCCTCCAGCAGTTGTTTCGACAAATGGCCATTTCTGTAATTGTCCAAGGCGATACAAGTGGCACCCTAACTCCACTATAGATTCGATAGAGTACAATTGGCCCATTATCGAAGGCAGGTTCAACACCCCAGAGCAGTGTGCGGAGTCCTATGAGTTGTTTTATGATTGTCACAATACTCATACGGATCCGGTGTGCTTTAGAGCTGCGGTATTCTGTAAGTTTTTGGCTGAGATGTGCAGGCAACACCGAATTTTGGCCAACATCAATCAATTTGACCGACAGCGCCCCAAATTTCATCTCATGTTGAAGATCCAGCACAATACAGCGCGCTGGCATCGACTTGTGGAGGTCATGGCCATTACACATTTTTGGACAGGGGCACATTTGTGTTTTATTAATGAGTTTCCATGTACCCTTTATTGGCTGTGGCAATACTGGTATGATTCTCAAGGAGACAACAATCCAGGACTACTTGCCCGAGATCCGCAAGTTGACAAGGCTGTGGCGCGATCCAAGCAACAACGATTAAAGCGGCAGAACCAGATGCAAAATCAGAAGCGACCAAGAAAATATTGACGAGGGCGTCAATAGATTAAGTAGGGCGCTATGTAGACCAACTCAATTTTTGTTCTTCAGTCAATTTGCCTTGTATAGTGTAAAAGGAGATGAGTTGTGAGGTTAGTTTCACATTGAACAAAGAAGACAGGCAAGTTGACACTATAAAGAGATTTTGAAGGTTTTAATAGGCAGGATACGAAGTGAGGCAAATTGACCAGTTGAGATTCGGAAGTAGTCTGTCACTTGTTTGTGGCAGTATAGTATCGGACAATTTGACTTTCCTTCCCCCCACTCTCTCGGTTTTCAGAAGCGCCTTGTTTTTGTCAAATTGTCTGTATGCACAGTGCACTTTTCTTTCAATACAATTTGTCTTGAAGCATATTAATTACTTGTATATTTTTGTACTGCCAATGATTGGAGTACTGTTGTTGTTGTGAATTGGAGTTTGGGCAAATTGTTGGTTGTTTGTAAATCCAGTGATTGGATATTTATTTTGTGAGCAATTTGTATGTTTGCATTGTGTAATCGTAAATTATTTTATCAATCCAGTGATTGGATTTTTAGTGGGAGCTTGACCGAATTGAAAAAGGCAAATTGTCTTAAGTATATCCAGTGATTGGATTGCTAATTCAGGCATTGTCAATTTGATAAATTATTTGTATTCTAGTGACTGGAAAATTATTGTTGAGGTCAAATTGTCTTTGTGTTGTTGTGTGATTGTGTATTATTTTCTTAATCCAGTGAGTGGATTTTTGGTGTGTAATTTGACAAGTGAGATTAAGCAAGTTGACTTTGAATTATCCAGTGATTGGATTTGGGTATAAATCCCATGTTTTAGAGTCTGTTTGTAAAGCAAATTGTCTAAGTGATTCGAGGAACATATTCCGAGGAAGGGACATCAAAACACATTGGCCATTGACAAAATCAACAAGACAAATTGCCAAGGAGCTGTGCTGGTTGAGAGACAACTGGACGATCAAGTGAAAGCTGCCGGACAATTTGCCTAACTTGTTTAAAAATCGGTGTAGTATCAATTGACATTTATTATTTTTGTGTGTATTGCTGTGAATAAATTTATTTGAAATTCTAAGCTTTAGTAATAATCAGAAAATTGCAATTGTGTATCATACATAGACAAATTGCCGTGATAAATATACTTCATAGAATTAAGAAGTCTCTACAATGCAAGAGTTATTTTTCAATCAAACATTAATTAATTCTTGAAAAGGCAAATTGACGTTTTGCCAAAGTATGAATAGTTTATTAATTATATATTTCTATACTGGATAGAAGTTGTAAAAGGATAGGGCAATTTATCGAGAATAAATTCTTGAACTATAGGAAAGGTTTGATGGAAATTATACAAGTATAGTTTAGGCAAATTGACTGAGGATACAAAATGTCTTCATTAGTGGTTACAAACAAATTGCCTTGAATTATCTTTAGAAATAGTTGATACATACAATCCTTAGGTCATCCTGAGTTCTGTGTGTATTATCTCGAGAGATGATAGAAGTATGGAAACTGGACAATTTGCCTACTTCTGCATTTAATTAAAAATATTAATTAAATAAAAACTTTATTTATTCTTTTATATCTTTATTGATTGAGCAAGAATTTGATAATGATGTGATGAACAAATTGTCTTATGATTAGATAATAAATTAGAAGTGATAGACAATATGTCTACAATTCTATTGGCATGGTCAATTTGACTTTAATCATGAAAATATATAAATGGGATCTAAATATGTTTGTGAATTAATTGGAATCTTGTCCTTGGGTTTTTGACATATTGTTGATAATGTGCAGTGAAGTTTGGAGATCTCAAATTGCATAACACACTCATTCCCATTGCATTAGATAGAGAAAAATTGCCCTAGGACTGGGACCGATTTGATACTCATGATAATTTAGTCATTAGGCTATTTAAATAGTGACTGGACAAATTGCCCGTGTAATCAAAATCATGGTAATTAATGAATCTATATTATTATTATAAATGTGAATGTTGCATTTAAAAGTCTAGATCATGCATGCCAAATTGCTCAAAATCCTGACAAATTGCCGGAATATGCCCCTAGAATACTAGACAGGACCGGGACTGCAATCATGCGTCCAATAGCATTATTAACGGACTGTCAACCAAATTATGGGAATAAGAGTGAAATCTATGTATCTGCCTGTTGTTTGTGTAATTGCGTAGTATTTGTTTGTAAATCCCACAACATTCTAGAAAACAAGTGACCTCAACCACAATACATTAGACTATTTGATCATTCCCTAGAAATAGAACCCCTATACTATGTTCCTGGGTTTTTGGGTTTAAGCCAAAACCTAGATTACACTCACCTACCACTCTACACTATAAGAAAACCATGTTGAAGTAGAAGGATTTTGTTGGACATTTAATGTAACAAACCATGTTTTAATGTCAACAATGATGTCCAATACAATATGAAGATGTTACATTGGACGTCATTGTTGACATAAAAACATGGGTTGTTATGTTGAATGTCCAACAAAATCCATTTGCTTTGACATCAAAAACATTGGTTTCTATAGTGCTACTAGCTTGTTTCTTCCCTGCACCTTCCACCTTATCAAGCACCCAAAATTTATCCCCAACCTTGTCCATAGCTACCCTCGGCTACCCAAGTAGATGGGGCTATTTCGGGTGGGATAACTTCTAATCTATCAGTTGGTTTGTAAATAAAAATTTCCTCAGAAAGATGGTCAAAATACCCACCTTGTGTCAAAATTTGAAGAACATCCATTAATAAATAACTTAGTACACACCTGTCCAAGATCACTTGCATACCTTTGACAATCATTTGGTCCTTTAGGGGTTAATTTTTTATAATCAAGAACATGAACAATTTTTATTGATTGTTTTTTATTTTTACTACTTTTTGTAGCTTTTAATTATTACTTTTGATTACTATTTTTTTATTGCTTTGGACTATTGCTTTTGAATATTACTCTTTTACTACGTTTTTTATTGAACATTTTTTATTAGTACTCTTTTATTGCTTCTAATTAGTGTTTTTATTATTTAAAACTTTTGAGAATCTTTCTTTATTCTCAAATCTCTTACCACATGCCTCTATAGCTACTAATGAGGCAAATCTAACATCTAGATTCTCCTTGAATTTAGTTGTCTTCCTCTACTTGTCAAATATAGTGTTTATTCTTAAATATTATACGAGCTATTTCAAAGCAAGGTTTTGAAGTTCAAAACACTAAAAAAAGGAGTACAAATAAGGGAAACACATACATTCATTATTCATTCACACAAGATGGATGATGAAACTAAATTCAACAATTGAAGAGTCAAAAGTTGATTAGTCTCCACTTGATTTGTGGATGCTAAATGTCTCTATTGTGGGAAGGCCACTCTTAGTCATATAATCAACCAGGTCTAAAATTTTAAAACCTACTTCTTGAATGGAACAATATGGGTGTGTATGTTCTTGGATTTATTAATTAAGAATTTTTAGTGCTCTAAATGGGTGAATGCAAGAAACACCGGTACTATTTGGCGTCACAATTGGAATGACGGAGATGCAATTTGCCATATCTTTTGGGAAATGAAGTCCATGTACTTGAAATTTTTATTGGAGATGGCTAACTTGGAAGTCCTCAGATTCCTTACTTTTGAGAATTTTTGAAAAAAAATCCTTTAATTAAATTGTAATTTACCTAATTTGTCACACTTTGCGTTTTGGGGTTTTTTAGTACTGTGGAGCATCCAAAAATGATGATGTACGTCTAGGATTGTTGTGGGCCATTGCCACAATAGAAGGGCATGTGCCCACCAAAGGGCATTCAAAAAAACACAATTCTTTGTCTTCAACATGCATGCAAATAGGGGTCCCTTGCCCATAGCGCTCCTAACATTTTTGATGGTTTCAATTTTTAGTTTTTGGTGAAATGTAATCACTATCAAGTCTCTACAAATGGCCAATTTTTAGTTTTTTTTATTCATGATTTTCTAATTATTATTAATTTATACTTAATTTTATCTACTTTCTGTGACAAACTGTCATTTTTTTTAAGTAATACAATTTCAGTATTATAAAGTACTCAAAAGTACTACTGGCCGTTGATTTTTTGGATCAACGGCTGAGATTGCTCCGTTTTGCAGTACTAGCGGTACTTGTAGTACTGGGCAGAAAAAACACAGTTTTGGCAGAACGCTCCCTAAATCGTTCGGTGTTTCTTGCATCCACCCAAATGCTCAAGTGATTGTAAATTTATGTGTTGCAAACTTTATTAGGTATGCACATGAATAAAGGTTTTCTAGCACTTGGAAACATAACCAATGCAAATATAGGCCTAAAATTCAAATTACTATAAAATGTTAAATTTTAGGAATTTTGAAAATTTCAAATTGGAGTAAAAACTAAATTTGATAAAATTCATCTCATTAGTTAAACTCATATTAAGAAAAGATAATTTTTATGGCTAAAATCAAACCAAGAGAAACTATGAAATGAGCACAAGTTTTCCAAGTACACTATATGGATTTGCTATTTTTTTACTTAGGAAAGTTGAAAACATTTCTAGGAAAGAAAATCCAACACCATTCTTGAAATTGAGTTCAAGCAAGATCACCCAAAGAAATTGAGTAGAAAAATAGTTTTTTCCATCCTCAAGCTTCCTATAAAAACATCCAAAAGACACTTTTCCTCTCAAGGATTCATAAAGTTAATAGAAGACACTAAAGAAATTTGCGTATCTTTAAAATGTGTTTCTAGTGTTGAAAAGCAACCTCTCATATTGAGTATGTATTTTGCCAAAATTCCAATGTATGTTTGAATCCTAATAAAAAATTCAATGCAACCTCAAAGTTGGAGTCAATTTTAGTCAATTTTTGGAGTGATCTTTGAGGGTTTTGTATTGACAAATATTGGATTCAAATAGCAACCATCAAGTGACTTTGAAGCTTTAAGCCCACAATTAAAATTGAAACCACAATCTAAATTATGCAATGAAATCAAAACTGAAATGGTAGAATGAAGTTAGGATGAATTTAACAAAATTTTGAAGCAACAAAGAAAATAAATGAATTTCAAAGTCATATAACTAAAATTGAAGCCTACAAGAATTAAATGCCTTTTCAATTGAAGGAGTTGAAAAGTTGTTTTAGAGGACCAATGGAAACCTTTGAGGTTCAATAAATATATGAAACAAAGAATGTAGGTAGGTAAGTTGCATGGTACAAATTGAAATATCAACCAAACCTTCAAATATCTAAAATGCTTATTTGGTCAATTTTAGATGCATAATTTAGGTGCATTGTTTAGGAAAAACAAAATCTTGTATAAACATTTCTAAGGTTTTGGAAAATAAAAAATCTTGAATGAGAATCCTCATAAATCATTTCTTCATTAAAATTTGACTATTATTGTCCTAGCTTCATTCTAATATTTTAGTGACCATGACTCAAAATTCCATTCTTTCACTCTTGACTTCAAATTTTCATTATTTTTGTCCTAGATTAATTTCGTTAAATTATTTGTGACTTCAAATACATACCATAGGCATGAGGTGTTATTTTATTTTATACTGACAACTATTTCCTACAAACAAACTTAAATAAATGTAAATCTTAACCATTTACATCTTGGAGTTGGAATAGAATTCTAATTATTATTATATTATCTTGCATTTGAAAATGACTATTCCATACGCACAAACTTAAATAAAATAAATCTTAACCATTTGGATTTTGCAATTGGGGTAGAACTTTAATTCCAATGACAATCTTTAGATCCAAAGTGGTTTGATATTTTTATATTAACATATATAAGGTGCGTTTTATCCCCATAGGATACCTTTCAAGCCCAAAACTAAAATTGGAGACATGATTGGAATGTTGGAATGAAGCCAAGATCTCAAGGCCAAGATGGAATGAATATAGAATGAAATTGATGAAATGAAGTGAGGAGAAGGTTGCTATTATGTGAGCCTAGGAGTGTGATCCCATAAGCCTAGAAGACTATACACCTATGTTATAAGTGTTTCTATTATAAGAACCTTCCATGATTACAATGTAACTATGTTATAGATACCTATAATATAGGTATTTATATTATAAGCACCTTCAATGGTTGTAGAATATCTACTTATAGATACTAGTATGTTCAAGGCTCACAAGCTCCTATTTTTGTGCTCGTACACTAGCATTGTTGAAGTGTGAACAAAAATGGTGAAATAAAGTTAAGACAATAATAATTAGAATTTTGAAGTCACTAAAATCGATTTTGGGCAAGCTCCTTCAACCTCAATATTAATCAAGATTTTAAAATTTTCTTTTGAAGATAGAGAAACATATTAGCTTTCTGGAAATATGATTTTTATTTCAATCAATGCCAAGGAGCAAAAGTTATGGCACAAAAGGTCCTTTTTTCTAATGTAGTGGATAGAAATCTCTTTACACCAAAAAAAATTAATTTGTTTATCGTAGATTGTAATTTTATCTACATAAGAAGTTTTGATTCATTCTATTTGGATTTGTTATGTGAAAGTTACGGGCAATTGTATTTTTCAGGCAATTAGAGCATCTACTTGAGAAAATAATTTATAGGATTCATTTCTGAATGCAAATTTTACAATTCTTCAAAAAATTGTTTGACAAGGTTAAATTTTCTTGCTAAAACAATCTCACCATTGGGATTATATTGTTTCAATTCCATCTTAGAGCTATTAACGATTTAGTTTTTTTTTTATCTTGGACCTACTTCTACTTATTAATTTTAAAGGTTTTGGAAAAAAAAATCTAGGCTTTTAACTCAATTATTCAACACAAAAAATTTAAAACTCAAAGTTTCTGGTGCAAAATTTTTCCACAAATGATTGTCAAAGTCATTTCAAATTACACGTTAGTGTTCAAAAAAACATTTATTTTCCAACTTTGAGTGCTAATATCTTCCAATAAGTATACTCAAACTTTATAAAATTCATACCATATGATTTGAGAAAAGTGAAGTACAAGATCCTACGGCTAGATTCTAAAAAAAATCTTCAATGAATACAACAATGTTGGTAGTTTCGAACCGTTTCCCCCCCCCCAAAAAAAAAAAATGGCTTTGGGACTTCAGGGGATAAATGCTAAGGGTGGGCATTGAAATGCTCACATCCACCATCCACGTGTGCTCAAAGTGCACTAGCTTTGTGCAAGTGCAAAGAACACAAAATTTTCCCTAAAGATGCAAATGATTGAAAAGGAGCACCTTTAAGTTAGAAAAAATCACCAATTTTTATTTTATTTTTATGAAATTTTGCACTATTTAAAAATAAATAAACATCAAAGTATCCATTTGTTTGGTCTTTTCCATGGCGCTTTTTTTGTGAATAACTTTTAGAGATAAATTTTTCTTAGCTTGAATTTTACCAAACATACTTCTACTAGTATATTTATTTGGATGTTTATAGCTTACCATAAACATCATCCCACAATAGACCATGTACACAAAGGCTTCAACCTAAAACAAACTTTTCAAATGACTTCATGTATAGCGCCCTCATAAAAAGATTCACATGTTCCTTTATTCCTATACAATCGCCCCCATTTTCAAAAGTGATCTTTCACAATTTTAATGCAATTCTTACATCATTGCATTTCTAGGTAGTTTTAATTATGCACATGAGATTTCAACTTCAAAAAAATAAAAAAAATCTATTTTTGGTGAATTCTTTATATTAAATTTCATGATATAACATGAAATTGATTGAGAGCTATCAATGATGAATTTTCAAAATTCAATTGCAAATGCATGTTGGAATTATTCAAAAGTATAAGTTTCTTTTTAACAAAAATTGCAAGAAAATTTCAAAATATACGCTATAGAGAGTTCAATGCCAACAGTGCTAGTACATGAGCCTAGAAATGTGAGACTACAAGCCTTGAGCCTTGAGCCTAGGCACATAGGTACTCTACAACTATTGGAGATGTCTATAACATACATACTTATAATATGAACTTCCTATAACTATGGAACTCAAGGTGTTTATAACATAAACACTTACAATATAAATATCCTATAACTGTGGAAGGTGCTTATAACATAAACACCTACAATATAATTAGGCACCTATAATATATACATCCTATAATTATGAAAGGTGCTTATAACATAGGTACCTACAACATAGACACCTATAATATAATTAGGCACCTATAATATATACATCCTATAATTATGAAAGGTGCTTATAACATAGGTACCTACAAAATAGACACCTATAATATAAACATCCTATAACTATGGAAGGTGTTTATAACATAGGAATCTAGGCTCATAGGCTCATAGGCTCAAGATCCTAAACTCATATAATAGCAACCATGAGTTCAATGCCAAGTTATCTCATGTCCAAAATTATATAAAATAGATGTTTATGTATTGTAACTAGAATTTAATATTTGCCCCTTACACTACAACTAGTAAAGTACCTCTAAATATAATTGTATGATTAGCTTATCTAACTATAGTTACAACACATAGAAATCTATTTTGTAGAATCACTAAAGTGTGAATTTTGAAACTTCCTTGCAAATTTTTTTTGAAAAGAAAGATGCACTCATGGACAATTCCAACATGTAGGTTCAATTGAGTTTTGAAAATTCATCATTGATGTCTCTTAATCAATTATATCATGTAATATCATGAAATTAAATGTAAAAAATTCATCAGGAAAAAGTTGTTTTTGTTTTTGTTTTTGAAATTTGGTATTCATGATCTAGAGTATGTAAGAACATAGTGATGCAAAAATTGCATAAAAATTGCAATATTTCCAATTGACAATATACATTTTCAAAATACAATACAGAGGCCCCTGAATTACGGTAGGTCAATTCTCAACACTCGGAGTAAACAGATTTTACAGAAGTTTGAGGCAAACAAGCCTATTACCATGCAAAGTAGCAATTTGAATATCTTGGTGCCAACTCTAAGAAGGGTACATATTTTTGTAGAGGTGTGAGTTTGTTTTTTCACAAATCAAACCCAAGTAGAACACTAAAAAATTGACCTCGGCAAACCATTTGCTAGGATAATATAGAGTGCCTTAGTAAAAATGCTTTGATGTCAATATCACATGCTTAAGCTTATAGTAGCTAATTCATTTTTGATGAACCCCACCCACCTATCATTTTGGCAATCTAGATTGTTTTCTTTCCATGCATGAAGAGATGGATAGTGATTAATTATCGTATCATTCCCAATGCAATTGTCTCACAACATGAATGGCTACAAGACTCTCAACGTTGCAACCAATCCTTGGTGGATTTTGTAGCCAACTCTTGGTTGAAAATAGAAAGGTCTATTTGAGTAGTACAAGTTGAATAAAATCTTTAACTGAAAATTTCATATTTTGAGAAATAAAATTATAGAATCCTTCCAAACACTACTTTAGTACATGGGAAAATTTCCGCACTCCAAACCCCTGTGCTCCAGATCCCAATAATTGATTAATCCATAAACAACGCGGAGGACGTTTTTTGGCCAATGAATGACAAAAAATCTCTATGTGGAACAAAAGTGCAACTATTCATCCTCCAAATTTTGTGTGAAGAGGGAATATCTTCTACAGTAGTTTGACTTCCAATTAATGAGTGTTTTTTTCATTCTTTTTTAAAGCCAACAATTCACCCGGTTCCAAAACAGTTGATTTCGACGGTGACCAACTTGTTGTTTAAGGGTTAAGTGGTTGGAAATGGGTGGGCTACCTTAAGATAGTATGCTCAAAAAGTGCCCGCCTTCTTCAAGCTGCTCCTATTTTGGGGTGAAGAATGGAGACAAGGTGATCCTTAAATGGACCATTGTAGCAATTAAATGCATTGAGAAAAAAATTATTTTTCTATTGCAAGAGTCAATCGTTGCCTTTGATTTCTGCACATATGTATACAAATTGCAAGTGGACAGATTTTGGGAGACCTATGGTCACAAATAGGTGCCTATGCCTTGAATCTTTGAAAATTTATAAGTAATTCAAAGATTCTTGAAAAAATACAAAACTACTTGTGTTAGTTTCCACATTCATTTCTCTTTCTCTGAAAAATGGTCTAAAAATGATTCTGTCCATGTAACCCCATGAAAAAGGCGGACCAGCTCTTAAATGGTCGCTTTTAGAGCATACTACCTTACATGCCGAACATACAGAAATGATACTACGCCTCAGAGTTCCCTCCGCCCTCCTCTGCCTGCCTGCCTTCTCTGTCTGTCTGTAGCATATTCTTGCAAATCAAGTTCATTGCTCCGTCCGTCCTGAGATGGAGATGAAGATTTCCATTCCAAATGAAAGAATTTTACCACTGGCAGGCAGGCAGGCAGTTGGATCATAATGGATGATCCTCCTCCACTGCGGCCCAGCCCATGCCAGAAAGCATCTCACCGCCCAAAAGGTAGGCCCTCCCTTCCCTCCTCTCCCGCTCCTCTCCTCTCCCTAGGTAAGGTAAGGTAACTTAAATGATGTCTTATCTCTGCATCGGTAATAAGGCCCCGCCAACTTACTGCACCCCACCCCACTCATTGCCTGCCTGCCTGCGCGGCCTGCTGCCAGTACCATATGTCCATATGCATCAGTTGACGGAGCTCAGTTCTGTTGTAATAAACTTTAGATGGGGAAGAGAAGAGCTGGTAAGTAAGTAGTATCTTACTATGACTAAGTCTACAACAGAATTACTAGTCCACCATGCCACCATTTACGCAAACCCCTTTCCAACACCATGATTGGGTCTATTAAGCTTATGTTATGTTGACACATACATACAGGTAGGTAGGGCATAGGGACAGTCAAAGCATCAGGCATTCTTTCCTTTCCGTCTGTGGGAGGACACAATAATAAAAACAACTCTCTTGTCCATCCCTCCGCCCACCCATCCATCAAGGAAATCCTACCACAAGGAATTCAGTCCCTCAGTGCCTGCCGACAGGTAAGTTACCCGCACTCTCACTGTGCTTCAGTTCAGTTGGGGACTGATACCCAATAACTTAACTTAGGGTAGGCTATGTTGGACGGGCACCCCACCTTAGGGTTGGACGGGCCACTGGAAATCTCACTCTTCCCTCGGGTGGAAAGATCAAGGACTTCTGGTTCATTGCAACTGAAGGGCATTCTTTCATGGCAGGACCCCTCCGATAAGCCTCAGTCCTTGAAAATATATGTATATTTTGACAGTTTATGTGTTTCAATCAAATTTGAAGTCCAAAAATGAAAATTCCTTCTAAAAGCAATTGTAGATTGTGAATACTTGTGATTTCCACAACAAATTTTTACCACAAAGTTCCAATCCTAGTGATTTATTGAAATGGAAAAAGTTACTTTTTGAGGCCAAACCTACCAATACCTATTGAATAACAAAACATTTGCAAAGTGAAGTCTTCAAAATCCATACCATACAAATGTTAAAAGAACTAACTCACAAATCTTCAAAAAAGTGATGGATGGAAAAAAAAATTACATGTGCTTGGGATGTATTTGTGTTCATCCATTGTTCAAAATTGGAATGCAAGGTCCTTTAGGGATTAAGTTAGAACTTGTTTCCATTGGTAACTAGAATTGGAGGCCCATCTAGGTTGACCACGTGTAGAGAGGAGAAAAGCCTCTAAAAAGTCGATGTGATGTGCATGCAAGAAATAAGCTAGGGTCTAGGGTCCAAAAGGCCCCAATGTTATTTTCATTTTTTTCAGAGTTGCAGGCTAGATGGACCCCTCTAGCCTCCCAATTGAAACAGGCTCTTAGGACTACTTCACACCATGGTCAAAGATTGAGGCCATGGCTTTCCATCAATCAAATTTCAAGAAATCAAGAGTTCGGCCTCTCAACCCCTTCACACTAGACGGCACAAGTCCAAAGACCATTGCCCTCCAACTACCTACATAACAATAAATTGCCTATATGGCAATGAACTCTCAAAAGAAGTTTGGATTAGCTAGAAATGGAGACCCAAACTATGACCCCAAGATGCTATCAACTTATGCCAAGGTGTGAACCATTAAATTGGTAGGTGGGAATTCAATACAAAGAGTTTGAACTTTGGACTTGACCTTTGGAGGCTTCACACTATGACCATTCGAGTTGAGAGGCCGTGGGAGTTCATTGCTAAGGGTTTGGACTTTAGGCTTGACCTTTGAAGGCTTTACATTATGACCAGCCAAAAGCTCCAATCTCTATATTTTATTGCCTATTTATTGTTCATTTCTTTGGACTGTCAATAAAGTTTGGCCACTCAATCCCACGGCCTTTCCACTTGGATGGTCATAGTGTGAATTGGTCCTTAACACTTAAATGTCGAGGAAGACCTTTGACATCCTATGGATGACATGGAATCCTTGTAGTAGGATAGAAGTACAACTATTCATCTTGGGAATTTTGTTGTGAAAAGGGAGATCCTCTACAATAGTTTGACTTCCCATGAGTGCTTTTACTATTTCTAAAGTCCATGATTCACATGGTAATGGAGAGGGATGATTTCCAAGGTCACCCCTTTACCTGTTAAGAGCATGCCCACCCATCATGCAAAACGGATGACTTGTCCTTGGGTGGCTTACAAAAGTGTCCCACCCGTCTTGCAAAATGGATGAACTTGTTAAGAGGCCGGGCAAAAAGTCTTGGGTGGCTTGCAAAATGGAGGATTTTGCAAGCCAAAACATAGCTTGCAAATTGGCTTGCAAACCACATGAGACAAGAGCACCAGCACTTTCCCCCAAAGTACGGACCTTTAGCGCTTTAGCCCATTGGTCCACCTTGCAAAGCGGTCCAAATTTGGAAACTTACCCGTCTTGCAAAATGCGGTAATAGCATGCAATGGGTGGGGCGGTTTGGCTTGCAAATTGGATGGCCCCGGATTTTGCAAGCCAAACCACCTCGCATTTTACAAGATGGGTGGTGATGCTCTAATTAAGGGTTAAGTTTGTAGCAGTACCAGCATATAAGCTTCAGTTCCTTGCCAAAGCATGGCTTGCAAATTGGCTTGCAAACCACATGAGACAAGAGCACCAGCACTTTCCCCCAAAGTACGGACCTTTAGCGCTTTAGCCCATTGGTCCACCTTGCAAAGCGGTCCAAATTTGGAAACTTACCCGTCTTGCAAAATGCGGTAATAGCATGCAATGGGTGGGGCGGTTTGGCTTGCAAATTGAATGGCCCCGGATTTTGCAAGCCAAACCACCCCGCATTTTACAAGATGGGTGGTGATGCTCTTAAGGGTTAAGTTTGTAGCAGTACCAGCATATAAGCTTCAGTTCCTTAAGCTTCTTGTCTCATGTGGTTTGCAAGCCATGCTTTGGCAAGGAACTGAAGCTTATATGCTGGTACTGCTACAAACTTAACCCTTAATTAGAGCATCACCACCCATCTTGTAAAATGCGGTAATAGCATGCAATGGGTGGGGGGGTTTGGCTTGCAAATTGAATGGCCCCGGATTTTGCAAGCCAAACCACCCCGCATTTTACAAGATGGGTGGTGATGCTCTTAAGGGTTAAGTTTGTAGCAGTACCAGCATATAAGCTTCAGTTCCTTAAGCTTCTTGTCCCCACCCCCCCGCCGTTGTGTGTCCTACCCACTACTAATAAGTTACCCATAGTTGGGTCCCCAATAACTTAGCAGGAGGTAAGGTAAGGTAAGGTAGGTCAGGCATCATGTGCTGTAGCAGCTTATGGCTTCCTTCCGTCAGGTCAACAGAAGTAATAGGTGCAGGGAATACGGGTCAAATGCGGCATTGAACAGCCTGCCAGTGCCTGGGTGGGAGCCGAGTGTCCTGGCCTGTAATTATTCATCAACTAATTCCCACGGCTTCATCGATACTGCTGGATTTACTCCCCTGGCAAGGGAGAATAAAGGCTCAGAGCATCTTCAATGGACCGGGGCCGACGGATGATACACTGCCGCACGACAGTAAGTAAATAAGCTTAGCTTAACTTACATGACTTTTACAACTGAAAGGCTCTCAGTGGCTCTTGCTCTTAGGGTCCGTCCGTCCCTCTGGGGTCTGGACTGATTCGCTCAGCCAACCAGACCCTCCAAGGCATTCCAGGGGTGCAAGTAAAACAAAATCACCCTATTCTGTGCTTGATTAATTTTCCTTGTACAACTCTACGAGCTCTCTGATTGAAAATATGAATTCAAAACTTGAAAATTGTATCATGCCTGAAAAAAAAAAAAAAACAGTGTTCCAGAGGGACTGATGAGGAAGGGGGTCAGTTCGCCCAGCCACTCTCAGGGTCCTCCGGCTTATGTTTGTACAGCCTGGCTGGCTGTGAGGGTTGTCTGGACCCACCTTTTGAAACCCTACAGACTCCACATTGGATGGGGCTGCCATGTCCCGTTGCTGTAGGCTAGGGACATTTCTTTCTTCCTTGTAGAGGCTTGGTGTTAACCACTAAAGGATCAAGGCCTTTTTTTTGCCAAAAAACACTCAAAACTACCATACCTATAGCAAGGAGTAAAAAAATTGAAACATTTTTTTTCCATATCTAATTGTATGATCTTACACCTAACTAGTATGAGAGTGTGTGGAAACAATTTCAGAATTTTTGACTGCTCAGATTGCAAGATATCTGCGTTTAAAGTGGAAAAAACAAGTTTTTCAGCACATTGTGGGACTAGATTTTTTGACTTCGAACATTTTTAACTTAAAATTTTTGCACTACACAGTTTTGAGCTTTAAATTTTGGAAAATTGAATTGAGAGTCTAGGTAAAGAAAAATTCAAAAAAAAAAAATTATCGTTCTTAAAAGAATTGTTAAGTAGAAGTAGGTATGAGATAGAAGGAAAATCTAAAATATTCATATATTTTAGATGGAATTAAAATGCACTAATCCCAATAATGAGATTGTTCTAGCAAGTAAATCAGACCATGCAAAAAGAAAGAATTGAAAAATTTGAAAAATTGCATTTAGAAATGAATTCTACAAGTTTTTTTTTCAAGAAGATGCTCTAACTGCCCGAAAAACAAGAATGTCCATAACTTTCTCATAACATATCCAAATGAAATGAATCAAATCTTTCCAAATAGACAAAAATATAATCTAGAAGAAGAAGAAATTAAAAAAAATTCAATTTTTTTTTCATTTTTTGGCTGCCCGAGTTGCCCGCCGTCCCCTCATTTGAGCTTATTTGGTCATAACTATTGATCCCGGGCACCGATTTTGAAAAAAAAATTATATTCCCACGAAGCTAATCAACTTTTCTACCTCCAAAAAAAAATTCAAAAGATTAGGAGAAAATTTCAGCCCGTAGGTACTTGCCCAAAAACGCATTTGTCCCCCGAAGAGACAATGGTCCTTTAGGGATTAAAGGTGTTTCTGGGTGCATGCTATGGAGCGGTCACTAAGCTTACCATCATAGCATTGATTGCCAAGGTAGAGAGGACAATGAACAGTGCAACAAGTGTGCAAAATATTTGCCGGCGGAAGGTCTCCAAGGTACACAAGCTATTACCATGTCAAACCTCTAAGGTAGACAAGTCTAACTAGCAATATGAATATCTTGGGATCAATTCCAAGAGGGGCACATATTTTCCTAAGGTGTGTGCTTGTTCACAAATCAAACTCATGTGGAATTACAAGTTTTCATTTAAAATTATAATTTTTGTGAATTTCTAAAGTGGTATGCCCTACAATTACAAAACCATAGAGAGAGTGGAGTCATAAACATCCTACAAACAACCCATATCCACTCTCCTATGTATACAATGATACTGAAGTATTCACCATTAAAGAATTGACACGTTACCCCTTGTTGGCATTGATGATGTTATTGTGTCAAAATATGAATAGATTTGGATGATTTTTTGGATGGAACTCGAGCCAATAGTAGGAGGATGGAATTAGGCAATGAACATAAATGTTCTAGTCTACTTTAGTGCGGTGGCCTTGATATTCCCATTGTAGGATACCCATTAGAGCCACATGAAATGAATTTGCGCGTTTTGTCCAACAATAATACTATTATTGACTCTCATGAAGGTAATCATTGAAGATGCTCTTAGATGTGACACTAGGGCCCAAAATTGAAGACATGGGTCTTCCTTGAGTTCAAACTATATATGCTCACTTTGTTTGGTCATTTTAACATTAAAAGCTCAAAAACAAGTCATTGTAGTAAAATTTCTGACTCATTTGTTGTTAACCCATCCATTGTTGTACGAAACAATGTTAAAGTATATTATCTAAAGAATTTTGCAGTAGGATTGTCCAAAAATATATTTAGATAGCTTATAACTTTGTCAATGCACAATATTGGACACTTTGGGTGAAAAATAGCCAAAGAATTTTGGGATTGGTATGTCCACTTAGGAGACAACCATAGAGATAAAGAAGTTTGGATGCGAGATCAAAGTGTAAAGAGGCTATGATAGTGTGGCAATTGCTCAAGATGTTAACCCTTGAAGGGTCAGGTGTGCAAAAAAACATATTGCAAAAGCCACTTAGTGGTTTTTGTCATTGAAAGAGTAGGTCATGTTGAGTATATTGTACAAGAGAATATTTATTTGAATTTTTGAAATATAATTTTTTTACCTACCTCAATGCAAACAAAAATGATACAAATCTCTTACCACAAACTTGATTCTTTTGCAAATTGTTTCTTTAGAAAGCTATTAGACTCCAATCTATTTAGAAAAATTCATGAAATACCATGAAATTGCAAGCATAGGAACTTGTTCAAAAAATACCAAAAACATTTGGGCAAATAAATCCATTTGAATTCATGAATTGTTGTAGGTATTAAAAGTAATTATATCCTATTTTAGAGAATGGATCTAGGTAGATTTTTAGATCATAAAGGGCTTATCCAAACTTTCATTAATCCTAATCAAAAGCATTTTAGATGGTGATTTTTCTTTTTGATATTAATAGTCAACCACTATAATCTTTTATCGTGATGGTTAGATTTGACATCACTACAATGCATACTTTAGGAGAATGAAGGGAAAAATACTATGTGAAACTTTGACTTCAATTAGTTCCAATTCTAACCTCTAAAAGACCAAGGCACATTGAGGGCAAAAATTGTCAAAAACTACAACTTTTTAGGGCAATGAAATAAAAATGAAAAAAGAAAGGTAAAACAAATTAAAATTAAAAATTCAACTAGATTGCTATAGAAATGTGTAGAAAGATTTTAGAAGCTTTGACCATGCAAATTGGAAGATCATTGTGTTCAAACTTTGAAGAAAGGGTTCTTTTCAAATCTTGTTGAATAGAGGCAATAGACTTTAAAATCCTTCTAGAGTGAGATTTTTGCAATATATCTGGTTATTATTTTTACAATTGCATCCAATATCATGTTAATTACAAATTACTAAATTTCAAAAGTAGATGAGGAGTTTTGCACATTTTGTCAAAAATGCCTATCTTGCCTCAAAAGTTGCGGGCAAACATTTGTAAAGCAAACAATATTCTTGCCAAGGGGTACATACTCACCCTCGTATCAAAAATTCATAAACATCTAATTAGAATTGACTTCATATGATTCTACACAAAAAAAATTTGCATTATTGAATGGTCACTTGGTTCTTTAAGGGTCAAAATAGAAATGACAAGATGTGTATACAAAATTAAATAAGAAAAATAAATTCAAATTCATTCCAAGAAACTTCTTCAAAGAATTATACACTTGTGATTCACTTTAGAAGGAAATGGAGGATTTCATTTTTAGAATATGATGTTGAAATGGTGAGGCACATGGTAGATTAACTTAACAATATAGATGCTAAGAATCTAGAACTTTTGAAGATTTTTGAAGATTTTTATTTTGCTTTTTTATTCGTATTGTTTTTGAAGGGTCATTTTTTAGATTGAAAAAAAATCTTTTTATAAGCCAGATCCTTTGAATTCTAGAACATTTCCAAAATAAATTCCTTAGAATATTTTCCATACAAATGTTAAAGAATTAATTATGTTGAAATCTACAAAAATATTGGTGGATGAAAAAATGCATTTTTGTATACATAGGAGGTGTTTGCATTCATCCATTGTTCAAAATTTGAACGCCTCATCCTTAAAGGATAAAAAATCCACAATTTTATTTGAGTGATTTATCTTGTTTCGTAAGTGATACAAATTTTTACAAGGGAATATTCAATGATATATATTTTTTCTATTTTGCAATGGATGAAAACCCTAATTTGCTACAAATTTTTTAAGAGTACCACTCCATTTGGATTATTAAATGAGATATCATCCACATTCTATACGTTTCATCTATGTCAAATAGATATAAATATATTCTTAACTCCAATGAAATAGGGGGTCTTTTTTTTACTTGCACCCCCTGGACTCACTTGGGGGAGACGAGCAAGGGCCAGGGAGAACTGACCCCCTCGCTCGGCCCTGCGGGCAAACCTTGGAATTATTTATTTTCTGCACATGATTTTTTTTGCAAATTTTGAATTCATTTTTGCAATCAGAGACCCCAAATTAGCTAGGTGAAGTCAAGATTATACCCTAGAATGGCCCAAAATAGGGGGCATTTTTTTAACTTGCACCCCTGGTAAGGACGAGCGAGGGGGTCAATCCACCCTGATCCGAGCGAGGGGGTCAATCCACCCTGATCCAAGCGAGGGGGTCAGTTCACCCTGACCGTTATGAAGATTGGTAGTTCATGGGAAAAAAATACATTTGGCAAATACTAGAAATAGGGATATTTCCTTAAATTTTGCACTTTCACTGACCAGAAAAAGAATTTTTTGGAAAAAACGATTTCCCTAACATTCTAGCATTTATTTTTTATAATTATTTCTTGTCAAATCTAATAGCCCAGTACGATGCTTAGCTCTAGCCAGTAAACAACACGAAGACCTTGTTTCAAAAGGCTCAGGAAATTCCATTTCATCTGTTAAAAAAATAGGAGGCTCATTGAAAATGTAGGCCTCTGTAACCCCTTAAATTCTGTAAGTCCCCACGACACATCTTCACTGGAGTGGTTTGGGTGTACTTTATTCCGCATCGACGTTCAATTCGAAAGGTTACTCCCCTGTAGCTCGTCCAAAATGTCAACCCAAAGGATTAAATTAACACAAAATATGCTCCACAACGTAATAAAGAGGCGCAGACGAAAGGCGGCAACTAAAAACAAATGGATGAGAATCATCCATTCCTTCACCCAATTGGGATAGACTTGGATGACAAAAGGAAGGGACCCACTGACTGGAGTAATTTACTGGACGGACCTTCCACCACGTCCATGCGAATCAACGCACTAGGCCCCACCGCCCCACCCCGCCAGCTGGACGGCCTGCGCGGCCATGGGTTCTCCTCGGCCTCCCCCCATCCTGGGGCCCCACGTCCCCATGCGGTTGAAGGCACCGGCCACGCCTTTTTTGCACCTCCCCTCCCCGACCACCTGCCCTTTTGCCGACTACCCCGTTCGCTGCCTTGGAGCTTTCTCTTTCCTCGCTGCCCGACGGGGGAGCTCGATTACTGCCCGTGCTACTACGTCCTAGTTACTGTTACGTTGCCCTCGCAATGGGCCTCCATGGTCACACTCACTGCTGGCGGGCTCGGAAAAGAGTTTGCCAATCATTGCAGGGAGGGCTGGATGAACAGAACCTTGACCCAGTGGATGATATGAGGACCATTTTGGAGTTTCACCAGCTAAATTATTTCCTGTGATTCCCTTATTGAAATGTTTTTTTCAAGAGCCGAGTCTGGGTTTTTCTTCCTCTATTTTTTCAAATAAATAGAAAATTTTATAGATTTTTACACTGTTCTTTTTGCAATATTTTCAAATTGCAGTCAATTTTTTCCTCTGATTCCAAAAGCTAACAATGGATGAAACTCCGGTTCCATTTGTTTCCAAAAAAAAAAAAAGCTAACAATGGCAATGAACTATCAGCCCAACATTGGGGAGGACCGGGTACTGAGCAGGGTCCGGGGAGTTCTGTGGGTGAAACGGTAGATTTCCTACAAAGTTTCATCCACCCCGGTTTTTTGGAAATTTGGCCGGAAGGCTGCAGTGAGGTGGCAGAACTTGCCGGTCAATTTCCTAGAACTTCAATTTCATCCGGTGGCATTGCTGCCATTTTCAAATTTCAATAGGCTAATTTCCTTTACTATGTAAATGTAGCCGGTTAAGGACTTTTTTGTGTCTTCATTATTTATTTATTTTGCTTTGAATTTTTTCTTTTTGCTTTGTATTTTTTTTTTTTGCTTTGAATTTTTGCTTTTTGCTTTGAATTTATTTTTTTGCTTTGAATTTTTTTTTAGCATATAGCTATATCCCTAGCAGGATTTGAACCTGGCATTGCCCCTACCAATTTAGGGCTAGGGATTCAGCCTTCCGAAAATGCAAAGATCCAAAATAGGGTCCATGCATTTTCAGGAGGCTGGTTAGTACAACATGCCTACACAACTTTCAACATTCATAAGAATCAAAACAAGTGCAAAAAGATGGAGAGAAGAACATACAATCCACCACTTATAAGAATCAAAACATGTGGTAAAAGAATGAATAGAATAGAATACAAGCTACCATGATTAACATCAAAACATGTTAACAAAAAAAATGGAGAGAGAAGGATTCAACAAGCATGATGAACATCACAACATGTGGAAAAAAATGGAAAGAATTAAATACAACCAAACACAAGCTGTCAAGGCAATTCAAGGCCAAATTCAGAAGTTGAAGTGCTAGCAGTAGGACCTGTGGCTATGGCTGAATTAGACAAATAGGTAGTTGGGTTAGCATAGAGGAACTTGTATTTGGTTTCATGCTTCCACATGGGTATGGCATCTATTAAAATAGCATCATACTCTTCTTCTGGTCCCTCTAAAGCAACTCTAAGCAAAGCATCCAGGTTTTTGCTTCCCAATCTATTCCTCACACGAGTTTTAATCAAATTCTGAATGCTAAAAGCTCTCTCACAAGTAGCAGTGGAAACGCACTGCACTCTAGCAATTTCAGCAAGAATAAGCAAATTTGGGTACCGTATTTGTAGGGCATGATTCCAAGTAATCATACCCCACAAATCTCGGAAGGTTTTGTCCCCCCATTCAGTTGTACACTGTAATTTGAAGGACAAAAACTCTCGCTTACAAGCCTGCACATCCAGAAGGGGAGGGAAGGAAAAACCTGAATGAGATCGATCAGTTCCATAGAACTCAAGCAATTTGTCCAACTCGGTGACACCCCAGTTCTGCAGGCCAACTTGCTTAGACGGCATATTAGAAGGATTCAATATTTTAAAACAAGAAATCAAATCATTGTCACGAAATCTAGCCTCCAAACCAGCACAAACGGCCTCAGCAAATGAACGTTGGAACTGCAAAGCTTCTTCGAGGTCTACTCCTAGTCTAGAACGCTGAATTTTGCAACCGTGATACATATCCCCCCTAATCTCAGATGGAAGCTTCCTGAGCAAACCCCCGAAAGAGCCATACTCCGGAAGCACATGGTAGCCTAAATCTTCGTTAAACGTGTCTGCATTCAGATCAGTATTTTCCACAATGAACAGCATACGAATTTGGGCTATCTCGGAACGCACAATGCTACCTACAGTGGTCACATCCACAAATTTGCACTGAAATACCTTTGACAACGTAGCTAAGCAATGCAAGATATCAGCAAGGAAATATAAAATATAAATGAACTTGAACTGCCCTAATTTCTGCAAGATGGGAGCAGCTGTACCTGCATCTTGGCCCTTCAGGCCACGGAAGAATTCGAGGACAGACTCCAAAGACTCACACAGGGTTGTAATTGCTTGCCACCGACTTAGCCACCGGATTTTGTGGTAACGCTTCATTGTTTTTTTTACGTCAAAGAATTCCTCTTGAAGTTTAGTAAGGGTGTGCTTCCGCTTGCTAGACTTGTTGAAAAAACCAGCAACTGAATTTAGGAGAGAGTCGATTTGGGAAGAAATTACCTTGCAATCTGGAGACTTCGCTGCGTCCAAGGCCGCCAAATTCGTTCGATGAGCAACGCAGTGGACAGATAAAAGGTAAGGATTCACCTGTGACTTGATTCGGGCAGCTACTCCTGTCAAATTGCCCACCATGGTGCTAGCACCATCGCTCCCAAATCCGACAAATTTCCGCAGGTCAAGCCCCCATCTCCGAATGCTTGAAATTAAAGTTTCATAAACGACACCTGAGTCCTTCTTCCCCCCATCGATCTGCAACAAGCCAAGAAATAAAGTCACCGGTAGACCCTCCTCCACAATGCTAGCAAAAATGACGAGGTGCCCTGTGACACTAACATCGGTTGATTCATCAATCATGACACCAAAAAACGCTGAATTCCGCACACGAGTAATAACCTGCTTCTGAATCACAACTGAAATGCATATCATGAGGTCAGCACAAGATTTCTCATCTTGGTACATCGATAGGGTCATCGGAGCTTTCACAGTAAGCAATAGTTTACACAAAGCAGGGAATTTCGAATAGGGTAAAGACTGCTTCCCTAGAAAATATGCAGCCCGAAAGAGTGAAGCCACAGCTTCGTCGCACGCCCTCTGCCCTTGCAAAATTGCCTTTTCCATGACCTTCTCACCACTTTGCGACGCCCAAGCTAGCCGTCTGTGCTCTCCAGATCGAGCATGGTCCTGGAAAGAGCTGACCTTCAAGTTCCTGGCACCGTCTTTGGCATACGACGATCGCCCACCTTTATCCCTGCAGACTTTACAAAAAACCCTCCCAACATTTGGACAAAAATGCAACCAATCGAATTGAATGGCCCATTGCTCCTTCCACTGCCCTTGAGCAATTTCGACCTCTGAAGGAGGAGTGTGAGCGACTTGTGAATCAGCTGTTTCGGGAGAAGAGTTCTCGGACGTTGACGAGAAGATTTCAAAAACATCAAGTTCCCTCGATTTGGAAAAGTAATGGTCCCGTAAGGACCTTTGCCGTTTAGCCATTCAACTAGCAAGAAGAAACTAGACAGCAAGAGAATGCTCACAGTCCTAAACCCTGCAACCAACAATTGCAAATGTTCAGTAACGCTAGCAACTTTAGCAACCCTACATTGTAGAATGAACGGTGGGAACTTGGTGGGTATCGATCTGTGGAGTGTATTCTGTGCTGGATTCAAAATGTGTGCCATAATTGAAAGACCACCAGCACCAGAGTCGATCTCACCAGCAGTCAAGTATGGTTGCTACAATCTGAAATTGCACATGCAAATTGCAGAACCCTAGAACCCTACAATTCTACTTTGATCTCGTCACCATCATTCAAGGAAAAAAAAATGGGAAATGAAGAAGGGCGCAAAAAAATTGGGTGCAAAGTTGCGAACCAGGGTCACGAACTCGCCAGAAAGTCACGAACTTGCCAGAACTCGCAGAACTTTTGAAAGTCACGAACTCGCCAGAAATTGCAGGCTCGTACTCCCGCACTCCCGCACTCCCGCAGACGAAGTCACAATTCACAAACTCCTGGAGTGCTACAAATCGCATAGAAACTGACGGTGCAGTGGATGCACATTGCAAAATCACAAACTCGTGGCTTGGCGCTGCAAATCGTTGTAACACACGAAGACTCAAGCTCTCAATCAGCAAGGCTACAATTTCTGAAGGATGTGAGGGTTGCGACAATGCGAGCTTGCGAGGCGGCTCCGCGGTTGAGTGTGACTGACGAAGTGGTGATTGGTGACTGTGTGAGCGAAGTCCAAAACCCTACGGTTCAGATCAACTGAGGGAGCGATCAACGGCTCCGATGCCTCGGCGGAACGGCGGGATAGCGGGAGTGCGGGAAAATGAAATGGAGCTGTTGCCTGCATCGGAGGCCGCCAATATTTCCAAATCCCAACGGTAAAACTATAAAACACTAAAAGCAAATTATTTACTGACTTATTGATCTTGGTACACAATACAGTAATACACATTACACAGTTATACTGTTATACACTTACACAAGATGAGTTACAATGTTAGATGACATGGCCATAGGGGTGAGGCCGTGAGGGGTCTACACATAGTTTAAAAAAAATTACATGCATAGTAATAAAAAATTTCCTAGAAAGTATAAGATTGGTCGGTTGCCCGCCTACGAAAAATATTTTTAATAGGCAATTTTCCTACATACTTTGAGGCTAGACGGCTAAATGCCTAAATATAATTTTTTGAACCGGCCCATTTCCTAAACATTTTTTTTTCATTCGGAACCTTAGCCTAGACTTCTCTATTTCATTAGGAAATTCTCAAATTCAACCGGCTAGGTCGTAACTAAATGCCGGTACTCCCCGTTCATTGGTACTGAGGTAGGATCTTGTTGCCTTCACAAATTCTTGTTCAGAGCATCGTCATCAATGGCATGCTTGTAATGAAATGATTCCAAATCACTCTATTTATTTATTGTGAGGACCTTGAAAATGCTCAAAGTCCCACCCCAATGGAGTTATGGAGTGACCTTTTTTTATTTATTTTTATTCTTTAACAAATGCAATGGAATATCTATGCAAAGGCACAAATACAAGGCCGCCAGCCACAAGTGGCCTGGCGGTGGCAAGAAAGGAAAAAGAGTTATGGAGTGACCTTAACTTACATGATTTTCTTGTTCCAATACACAACCCAAACCCTCCCCGAGATTATACAACTTTTGGAATATGTGGGGTACCCAGGACCTCACACTGCGAGCCTTTGTGATGCCATGATGCCATGGGCATTTTCAGACCTCTAAGTGAAGGCAAAGGCCTGGGCACAAGGACAAAACAGAACTCTTATCAGTCTCAAATGCAGACTGCCTGGCCTTGAAGAAAACAAACTAAAGGTGAACAACGGCAAGGCCTGCATGGCATGGCAGAAGTGCTGTGGGTGATGCGGCCCTAAACAATCTCCTTTTATGAGGGACTATTGGATTCTTTCAAGCAGATGGGACGGCAAATTGAAGGTATGATAGTGTTTGATCGCGAGGGTGTTAAAACTTGAGAAAGTGATTTGAAGTCTTTTGATCCTTTTTTCACAATTCAAATTTAAAAAAGTGGTCACCCCAAAAATATGAGGTTAAAGGGCATAACATGCATATACCCAATCAATTCACAACTTCTCAAAACCCACTCTATGATTTTTTTAAATGAATATCTAATTTGATTTTTTCTCCAAGATCTAGTATATTTGAGGCTCATTTCCAAGAGTCTTGGACACTAGAAAGTCAAGATTTGCAATGGACTCCCTTGCACAAAATCTTGAATAGAAAAATCATAATTACTTATTTTCAAAATTGGATTTTTGATGCTGAAGCTAGACTTCAAAAAGTTTTTTCAAACTACTAAAAATAGTATTTTGCTAAGGTTTTATTTTACTTCAAAGTATTTTCAACACGAAAATTTTGTGCCTTGGGGCATTTAGGGGTTAAAGGTAGTGCTCTCAATTGCCTATCTTCTCTATGCTACTCTTGCTTCGATACCATTCCCTTAATCCTTGAAGGTTGCACTCCCCCATGACCAAGGTAGTCACCAAAATACTTGAATCATGGGACCATTAGGTGTTTTCTTTATTTCTATAGTGAACAATCAAATCATCCATCAACCACTTTTTGGCCCGAAATCCTTTAATTTTTAATATTTGTTGTATCTATAAAGGGTGTTTAAGTGTTGTGTTTTTTTAATTTCATGTTTAATGCTCTTGAGTTATTTTTTAAATCATCTTCTTTACACTTTAGCTTGGGCATCTTTTATATGAGGCATATGCATGTCTTATATTTGAGTTTTATAAAGTAATTTCTTCGCTTGCAAAATAAGATTCATGGTAGATTGCACAATATGCCTTCAAAGAAAAAGAGAAGTGTCTAAGGTAAACTTGCCTATTATAGGCAAAAAACCCATGACATGCATCTAAGAAACTACTCATTACAGTCTTATATCAACCCATGACAGTTTTTTTTAATAAATGGGATAAAGATTGCATTAGGTTGATTTCTGGCCATAATCAATGCCTTAGGAGATGGTCATGGAGTTATCAGTGACTGTCATAGGACACTTACACCATTTTAGTATAAACTGGTAGTAAAAATTTATTTTTTTATTCTTTCATGTCATGTCTATGTTAGGAAATCTTGTAGCCATGTTAGAAAAATGTTGTGATTGCATTAGGTGGTAAGATGACCATCATAGAAATACTTTTATGTGGATTTGGAGTAGTCTACATACTCTTTTGGGCCAACAGGACATCACACTTTAAAAAATCATAAAAAAATCATTTTTTGTCCAAAAAACAAAATTCCAGATGCTTCCTTCATTTCATACATTTGTCTTTGTACGGAAAAAAATCTGATTATTTTTGCTAATGGCAACATGACAAACCTTTCATTATGCCTGTGATACGTAGATTTACCTTAGTTAAAAATGGATGATAAAAACTTAGGCTTAAAATTTAACAAGAACTTGACATTTTTGAGAATATTATAATATTGGTGGTCTGTCTCAACACCACCTTATGAGTGTGAACAATAACATATATTTAGGATTACACAAACATTAGGGGAGAAATGAGGCCTGTGAGAGACCTTCTAGTCTGGCTCCCTATGCTGCAAACCATGGCTGGATAGTCTGATTAATTAATGATATATATATAATTAATTTATTAATGCAGTCCGATCTAGTAGTTTTTGTGCTAGGTCGAATTGTTGGTTTTGCGACATTCCCACAGTCCGGGAACGTCGGAGAACTCGAGGTCTCCCAATGGCTTGAAAACTCTTCTAATGTGAAAGATTTGTAGATTGTGCCACTTTCTTTTTTAAAGTCCTAAGGCATGATTTCAAGCCATTTTCTACCTAAGGGCAAGCCCTTCCCGGTCTAATATTTGTTGGATTCTTATGAAATTTTTACCAAAGGTGTGTTTCACTACTAGCTTGATGGCTATAAAATTTTACAACAATCCAAGTTGCAGTTAAAAAGTTATGCCTTAAAAGGACATTTTTTTAAAGTAGGGGCAGTTAGATAGCCATGATAGATTGGTCTAGTTGGTCTGAAATTTTTATACATAGTCCAATAAGCTTGTTAACATATACTCCAAAGTTGAAAGGCATATAAGAATATATAATTTTGACTTACAAGCATTTGAAATTGGGCTTTTAAAGTTTTGAACGTTACATGAATGAATGAAACTTATTTTAGAGACTTGTAAGTCAAAAATCATGGGCTTACATACCTTTCAACTTTTGGGATTATGTTAACAAGCTTGTTAAGAGTATGTATAAAAAATTTAAAACCAATTGGACCTATATCTATCATAGCTACCTACATTGCCCCTATTTTCAAAAAAATGTCTTTTAAAGGCATTACTTTTAAACTATGACTTGGAAGATTATTGTAAAATTTTATAGTCATCAAGCTAGTAGTGAAACACACTAGCTCCTTTGGTAAAAATTTCACAAGAATCCAACAAATATTGCATTGTGAAAAATGGCCCCAAAGTGGGAAATGGCTTGAAATCATGCCTCACGACTTTCAGGGTCATGAATGATATATTGTGTTTAAGTTGTCATTTCCTTTTCATAGTTGTAACTTTCCAATCTACATTGGACTGCAATGTTCTCTTACAAAGAGAGCTTGTCCTTGAGGTAGTTATTTTGGGAAATTTAACCCTTAAGGGAGAATGTGGCCATTTTTCGATAGAGAATCCTTCTATGTAGGACAAAAGTGTGCTTGTTCATCCTTGGAATTTTGTGCAAACATGAGAGATCTTGCACAATAGTTTGACCTCCAATGATTTTTTTATTTTAAAGTAGATGACTCACACAATACGAAAAGGGATGATTTCCATAGTCACAAGTATGTCCTTTGAGGGTTCAATGGCACCTAAACTACATGAGTGTCTATTGTCAATCCCAAATCCACTTGATAATCTGCTTTGATGCATTAGATCTAGTAAGTCATCAATTTGTTGGTGACTCCTCAAAGTTGCACACATTCAATTCAATTTGAGTCATTTCATGAGTAGATTACATTATGCTGGGATTGGGTCAAATTTAGAGCCTGTTTCCATTGGAGGTGGAACTGGAGGCCCATCTAGGTTGACCATGGGGAGAGAGTAGGAAAAACTATAAAATCTTGACATAGACTTATAATTGGGAAAGCAAGCTCTCATCTAGAGTTTGGAAGGTTTAGGAATGTTTCCAACTTTTGGTGAGCTGGAGGTCGGAGGTCCAGGCCTGGACCCCTCCAGTCCCCCAATGGAAACGGGCTTACAGTGCCTCTTTGTTTTATCCAAGATACGGAATAGTATTGCTCACGGTGTTGGCGTTGGGGGTGGCCCAGCGAAGAGAAGCAGCTGCACCTGAAGAATCCGTGAAGAGAGGCAACGAGACCCTCCAGTAATAAGTTACCTGAGTGGTGCCCGTCCCCTCATCCACTGCCGGGGGCTTCATTCAGTTCGCTCGAGTCCAGGTTCTATTCGTCCAACGCTCGCATGTGCGGGCGGGCAGCCCGCCTGCGATGATAAGGAAAACTCTTTTCCCAACACGGTGACCAGTCCACGGAGGCTCGCGTCGCCCCTTCACGCCTCCCAAGGGGCCGCAGTGGTAGGCCCCTCCCGCGGCGTCCACGGGAGCCCGCGGACCGACACCACCGCCCTCCTCGTTCGCGTCCGTCGCGTCTGTGGCGAGGCGTTCTGCGTCATCGTGTGAAGAGGAAACTAAGACGCGAGCGATTTACCGCCGCCCTACGCGGGACCAGTAGCTTAACCGATCTTCGTGGCGATGGGCGGAAGAGGAAACAGGTGAGACGGAGACGGAGGGAGAGTGAGAGAGAGATAGAAAGAGAGAGTTGGTGGATGAGCCTGCCTGGTGATCTCTGCGACTTCTTCTGCAACAGCAGCCAGCCACAGAAGCGCAGGCGGGGCCTTTTTCCTGCCAGTGGAGTTATTTTATGATTCATTGGAGGCGTGCTTTTATTCTGGGTTTGGGAGGTTTTGCAGAGAGAGTAGAAACACAGGGAGACTAAGTTACCCCTGCCGTTTGACAAAACCACCCGCCTTGCCCGTGAATCTTTTCGGGGGGACCTGCCTGCTTGCCTCACTGGCTTTCAATTGATTTTGAGGATTGTTTTTTGCAAGTTACTGTGGGTGGGGGTTCAGTTTGGCGGCGCTGCTGGTGCTGTTGTTCAGGTTCCTGGGGTGGGGATCTTTCGGAAGGTGCGTCCGGTGTTGGGATGTTTGTGTGTTCGGGGACCGCGATGGGGTGGACGGGGGTGGGTTTGGGTGACGTTGTCCTTGTGGTAGATTGAGTTCTTCCGTCCGTCGGTTTGTGTCGGTTGTAGGATAATTAGTTTTTATTCCGTGGGTGTGTCTGGGTTGGGGAATAGTAAGATGCAGAGCACTGGCCAGTATGGCGTTTCTGACTCGCCACAGTTCCTAGTGGCGAGAGCGCCTCCACCGCATATCTTCTCCATCTCGCATGACAACATCTCCCTCTCTCCCCCTTCCAGCCATCCGCACACGGCTCATCACCCGCACCACCTCGCCCATCACTTGCAAGCTCAACACCAGCATCACTATGGGTCGCATCTCACCCACCCGTCCTTGCAAGCGCATCAGCAGCAAATTCACCAAGCGCAGACCGCTCACGCTCCCCATCTGCAACATCTGCAGCACCAGCAGCAACACGCACAGCAGCAGCAGCATTCGCAACATGCTCCACATCCGCTGGTTCAGCTGCACCAGCAGCAGCAACCACCGACTCCTTCTCACCAGGACATCCAGCTCCAGCAGCAGCAACAACAGCAACAGCAACTGCAGCAGCAGCAACAGCAGGAGGAACAAGCCAAGCAACAGCAGCATGCCCAGGAGCAAATGGTGAAGCAGTTAGGGCTGGGTGATCCTGACTCCCCGGAGGTGCCATCTCCAATCGCGAGCCGCCCATCCCCAACGAATTACAGCAAGCTCCTGTTGTCTGCGCAGCAAGATGACGAAGGCCTGGAGGAGGAAGGCCGTGGCTCAGGTGGCAACCGGTGGCCCAGAGCGGAAACGCTGGCACTCATCCAGATCCGGTCTGAGATGGATGCGAACTTTCGAGACTCCGGTGTCAAGGGTCCCCTCTGGGACGAGGTCTCGAGGTAAGCGATCAGCCCTCCCAACTTGCAGTTTTCGCAATGCCACCCGAAATGTCATGAATTTTGGTCTGATTGGTTAGGGTTTGGGAACCCGCAGAAAGCTTGCGGACCAAGGCTACCAACGCAGCGGTAAGAAGTGCAAGGAGAAATTTGAGAACATCCACAAGTATTACAAGAAGTCCAAGGATGGTCGTGCGGGGCGGCAAGATGGGAAAAGCTATCGATTCTTCGCGCAGCTGGATGCGCTTTTCGGGGGTCAGCAAACTACAACCCAAGTGGAAACTGACACAGCAGCTGCAGTTTTGTTGATAGGTGCCGGTCCGCCTCTTGGAATCTCCCCCGCGGAGGATCTCAATGTGTCTGCCCAGCGACCGTCGGAAGTGAGCGCCGCAGCGACTCTCTCGAAGTCGTCTGACGATGACTACGACGGTCCGTTGTGTGACACGCAAGACAAGAAGAGCAAGAAGAAGCGGAAATTAGAGGGGAAGTCGGAGACAACGCCCAAGCTGGACGTGATGGAGTCCATGATGAAGACGCTAGTGGAGAAGCAGGAGAGTATGCAAAGGAAGTTCTTCGAGTCGATGGAGAAGTTGGAACTCGAGAGGCAGGCGAAGGAGGAGCAGTGGAGGAAACAGGAAGCGACGCGATGGACACGGGAGCACGAACTTCGGTTGCAAGAGCATACGCTTGCGGCGACCAGAGATGCTGCGTTGATTGCGTTTCTGCAGAAGGTGACTGGGCAATCTGTGCAGGTGACGAAGTTTTCGATCCCTCCCGCGTCTGCTGCCACCCACACACGAGATTCCGAAGACTGAGTAGCTTGCAGACAATTTTCTGTGCCTGCGGCCAACGAAAATGGCTGGCAAGGGGAGGTCAGCTTGTGGTGGCAGACCCTGGACACGGAGTCAGGACGTGGGCGATGTCGAGCAAACATAAATGTTTCATGGCAACGATGAGAGTGACTGCGAAGTCAGTGAGGCTCTAGTGCCAATACTGGCGTAGGGTAGGGAAGTCGAGCTTGGCGTTGGAATTGGCCCTAAATGGGGAGATGTTTGCGGATCTCGGAAGGAGGAGGCGTCTGTGAATGCGGCGGAAGCACTCGACCACTGCACGAGGAGCCCAATTTTCAGGCTGTCATGTCAGATGTCGAAGCGTACAGAAACTGTTTACCGGTATGTCGTCCTTGCTACCAAATTCTTGTATCCTATTTTATCCTCGGAATGCGTTGCAAACTGGGACAAAATGCGGAAGATGGTATGTATAGTAGTTTAACGAATTGTCTTGGTCTGAGATATTTGCACAGCAGAGTTGTGTGTAGAGTTCTTCAACGTGGAGGTGCCGACCTTATTTCAATGAAAACGTAGGGGTGAATCCAAGGACCTATACCTTGAGTAGGTGTTCGCTAGCCTCGTTTTTGGTTGTTCGCTTATGACTCTGAAATACTGTAGAGTTTTTGGATTTTCTATTTTTGACGTAATTCAACGTTCCGGGTAGGATATGCAGCTGCATTGCACGTGTGAGCTGCTATGGACCAAGACGCCCAGATTGTCCCTCATATATTTTATATGAGTTTGAGTAGATCATATGGAAATTTTCCTCGATCAATTTTTATGTGTTTTTGATTAACACAGGCGTGTTCTCTACACTGATTTTGGTGATATGTTAATCATGCTTTTCAAAATTTGATCTTTAAAATCGATCATTTTTTGAACTATGAATCCTTGGTCCTTTAGGGGTTTGACTTACTCTACTATGTTTTGAAATTGGTTGTTTGTGTTAATATGCTGTATGGAGGGGGCGGGGGGGATATATAACAATTGTTGTCCTCGTAGCTTCTAATTGAATAAACCGGTTTCTGTTTTGTTGCAGGTAATATCAGACCGATTAGTGGTAGGAGTGGAGATTACCGATCAGAAACATGAGGTCAAGTCTCTTTGATTGTACAGGTAAAGCACATGCGGGATGTACAGTCGGGACGATGTAATATACCAGGTTCGCTTCTAGGATAAACCTTGAGCTATGAGAGTAGGGTAAGAAGAGTCCAAACGTATCAGCGCTTTGTCTGGCGAATCATGGGTTTGAACAATATTGTGGTTGCCTGATGGCAGTAAATCTGGAACATATTTTGCATGGTTTGGAACTTGTCTTGTTGTCCTTGTTGCTTACATCAGTCAGTCTGATGATACCATGGTGATGTTATTATCCACAATCCATTATTAAACCTGTTCTTGGACATCATCGGTCATCAATTCTTGCTGATTTTAACATTAGTGGGGAATGCCGGTAATTTAGTATATGCTCTGTTAATCAGATATCTTCGTTACCTCATATGATGCTTAGTGTGTACACGAAGCAATTGATTGCACGTAGAAACGCTACATTGTTCAATGTGGGCGGATAGAATAGGAATTTCAATCTCCTATCCACCAAGCCCAAAGTTGGCCTCATGTTTTTTCAGGAGTTGAGTTGATCTTGCAAAGACTTTCTTTGGTCCATTTTTATTTGTTTTTGCACTAACACATGCAATGTTCTTTATTGATTCTGATGATATATAATTTTGCCTCGTCTGAATATGATTAATCAAATTGGTGATTTTCAAAACGTGATAGGTTGAATTGGTCATTTTGAAATCACAAGTCCTTGGTCCTCGGGTATATTTAGAACGCTGCCATTGTTTTTGACCTAGGAGATGGTACGTGCTCATTGATTTCAATTTCCTTTTCTAAGATGTTACCCTCTTTTGGTAAGTGTACATGTCTGTACAGTTGTATCGCCTGTTATGAAATTGAAAACGGTACTTTGGATTGTCTCTTCTTTGTGTATTGGGTGCGAACTTCAGAAAATTTCATGGATTGAATGTTCCTAGTTGTCTTGATGCTTTGAAGCGTGTTTGTAATGCTATGGGCAATCAATTGCAGGGGCATTAATCGGTTGGAAGAAATGAGGGACATGACAAGAATTTAGGTAAAAAAGGATCAGTTTGCTGAATATAATGACCACAGGCTCTTACAGCTGTTGTAGTGAGCGAGTATTTTTCAATCACTTAATGATCCAACATGAAACCTCAGGCGATCGTGATTGATAGGTATTCATACCCAGCTTATATTTCTATACAGATTGATCCTTCAAAAGACTCTGGGTATCTTGCACTTAGCCTCCTAAACTGTAACTGGTGCATGGTTTGGCTGTGGATTCTCACCACTCTGGATGCTGTAAGATTGTGGATTGTTTCAAGAGAAGATATCAAATACTATGCATCTTGTGAAACCTTTCATATACTGTAAGGTATGCATCTTTGGAACTGGTTCTGGCTCCTTGGCAGCCTCGAATCAAACCAAAAACATTGTGATATTGCATCATGTTTGCCATGCCTACTCAGACATTATTCTAACTGTCCCATGCTTGGCTAGTGGCTTGTTCCGAGTATGTCCGGGTACTCCAATCCGCCAAAGCCCAACTTAGATTGTAGGAGGGGGTAAAAAAATAATTTATGTAGGATTGGAAGCTTTCTGTGTGAAGCCCAAAGTTCCAAGGTTTTTTTTTTGTATAATGGTACATTGCAAATTTATGTCAATAAATGGATCAAAAAGTTTTGAACGCCATTTATTTAGGTCACTTTTTGTGTAGAACTGGTTGCTTGATTTAGTGTTAGTTTTCTTATATTGT
Source organism: Rhytidiadelphus loreus (assembly GCA_947034895.1). Classification (NCBI taxonomy): domain Eukaryota; kingdom Viridiplantae; phylum Streptophyta; class Bryopsida; order Hypnales; family Hylocomiaceae; genus Rhytidiadelphus; species Rhytidiadelphus loreus. Next base: position 35,566,442 of record OX344761.1, read on the forward strand.
GTACAAAACAATAGTTCATCTTGGAGTTTGAGATGGTCTTTGTAACTTGATTTTTGTAGATTCAAGTCCTTGCCTCTAAGAAAGGGGTGCTATGTAGGCATGTATTAGTACATTGGATCTTGAAACTTGCATAAAGTTGTAAATCCTATTTTTTACCTTCCTACCAATCAAATTTTGAAAATTTTGTGGAACTTGGGCCTTAGTACAAGTGTGATCATAAAATGCAATGCAAACCTTATATATTGTATAGTGTCTTCACAAAAGGATTGTTATCACATAATGATCAAATAGAGTTTTTTTGTAAAATCATTATACATTTGACAAATTACCTTGTTTTTTATTTGAGTTTTGATTTTATGCTCAAATTTGTTCAATCTTCGTCTTTTGTTTATAAGTACGATTATAAAAGACTTGAAGTCCTCAAAAGGTTTCGAAATTGAATGTATGTTTGACTTTGCAATGTTGCAACTAATCAAATGGAATATGTTTCAATTTGTCTCTAATACAACTTCCAAAGGACATTGATGTCCCAAAGTAGTTGATGGATGATTTTCAAGATTATTGTAGAAATGAAGAATGCATCTATTGATCCATAAATCATTTTTGGCAAAGTACCTTGATAATTGGCATTGTCTTTTTAGAGTTAAGACAAGAAACATGTAGATAAAATACATATTGGAAATGATAAGATACAAGGGTTAATCCTTTGTATCTTGTTAAATTGTATAAGAAAATATTTGTTCATGCCAACAAAACATTGTTTTCCCATAAGTCTTGAAATTTACAGATTATTTTGGAAAATATGAACTCAGTGATATTTAAGAATTTCAAAATCTTTAAAAAATCATACCTATTACCAAAATTCTCCAAAAAAATATTTAATTTGAGCAAGGAACCAATTACTGCATGGTATGATTTCTATACAAAATTTAGATTCAGATTTAGGAATTAGAAAGGTGAATATTTTAAGTAGGGTAGCTTGGGTCCTAAGCTACAGAATTTGCAATTGCAATATATATTTTTATTTTAAAATTGAATCAAAAACTAGTCTTGATGTATTTCACTTTCTAAGTTGAACTTAAAATAAATAAAAGTTTATTTTCAAGGTAAAGATGAGGTTCAACAAAAGACATTCACTATGTGTATGCTTCGACCTAAACCCTTAAAACAACGACCTTTGGGGAATCAACATACAATGGGCAAAGATGTACAACAAGTGGGGAGGGGGGACAAGCACTTACCAATGCTTTCAGTGGTCAAGGCATAGGAACCCCATTGTGATTTGGCACTATTTTCAAGAGTGCTTTCAAAGTTCACTTTCTTGGGCAATGTTGTAGTCTGGTTCCAAAATATTAAGATTTGTATGTGAACCCTTCCACTCCCAGTTAATTAAACTTTGAGCTCTCACCCATTTGATTCTTTGCCTTTTCTTACTTTGAACAAGGTTACCTTGACCGACAACTAATCACTTGAGCTTAGTCAACTAAAAATTTCTTCAAAACCTAATTCATGAGGTTGGATATGTTGTTTAACCCTTAAATGTCAAGGAGGATGTTTGGCATTTGATGGATGACAGGGAATCCTTGTAGTAAGACAAAAGTGCAACTATTCATCCTCGGAATTTTGTTGTGAAAAGGGGAGGTTTTCTATAGTAGTTTGACTTCCAATGAGTGCTTTTGCTATTTCTAAAGTCTATGATTCACATGGTAATGGAAAGGGATGATTTCAAAGGTCACCCCTTTGTGCTTTAAGGATTAAGATTAAACATCAAAGCATTTATAAGATTGTAAAACATGACATGGTCTCAAATACATTGAACTAAGAGCTCTTCCCATTTGATTCCTTGCCTTTTTCTTGCTTTGACTGATAAGCCTGACCGACTCAAGATTCCTTGGCGAAATCCAGTCCATGAGTTTGGGTACGTCATTTAAGGGTTAAGATGAAACATGAAAGCATTCATAAGATTGTAAAACATGGCATGTGGTCTTGAATACACTGTAGAAGGGAAGGCTGAAGACCATTGCCTCAAAGCAAGAGAATTCTCCTTGGTTTTGAGCCTGGGAGGTTTGGATGACATTCCTTCCTGGACACCTCGATCTTCCTCGAAGTTTGAGGGAGCAGAGCGTACTATCACTACTAATGAACAATGTCGTGTTCTTTACTAACTTAATCGGAAGAGCTCGCCTCTCTCTCCCCTGTAACTTAGATTGCACCCAATAAAACAAATTCAAAAATCGAACTTTCCCTGTAGAGAGCACGATGCACTCAGTGAGAGGTCAATACGTCAAAGACTACCTGTTTCCGTTCTTTTTGCGCTTTTGGTACCCACTACAGGACATGAGACTGAGATTGTGCACAGCAAATAAGTTATGGATTCTTTTTTCCTGGGATGTGGAAGCCGCTCTTCCAGAATGATATGATAGCTAAATTTGTGAAAAAGAATTCCATCGACAAGAATATGAAGTGCGAATTCCATGATGGTCATGTCGAGTTTTAATTTAGTTTTGAAGAATCTGGTGGGAGTGGTGTGAAGTCGTTGTAGCAGTTCAACCAGCGTAATCGTACAGAACTGTGGAATTCTCCATAGCCACTCAGTAAATATAGACTCGTATTGTTCATGACTGCACACACACACACACCAAAAAAAAAAAAGCACACCTGGCATATTCATTGGGTATCTGTGACCTGCAATTTGCGCTTCTTTCGTGAACACTTAGATTATTTCAAATTCTTCGGAAGGTCGGCACAGTTTTTCATCGATAGTCCAAACTTCAGTTGGTAAAATCCATGTGAGGGTTGCAGAAGGTGTACTAAGGCCACGAGGCTAGAATCGGTTTAATGAACATGACTCTCTCTTCCAAATCAGTTCAAAACCTTGAGATCTCAGCTCCTGCCACATATTGCTCCTTTGGTAGACAACATCAGCAAAACCTCAAATCCTTCTCCAAAGATAGCTCAATAAACAGAGTATGAATTAAGGTATGCACATCTACAATGGACACTAATTACAATTGATCATAGTTCTTATTACTATTAAACATAAGGTATTTTTATTAGATCTTATTGACAACTGAAAGAGGATTCCAACACACTTGGCAATGCATTGTGTGGACAAAACATAAATAAGTTATAAAGTTCCAAAGTATTGCCTCTAGGTGCACAAAAAAACAACTTTAGGCTTTTAGACTTTCATGTTTTTGATTGTGTACATCTTGTGGAATCAATATCTAGTAAAAAGTGACACTTTTTGGTTCAAATGTAGGTGTTGCACTTTTGGCAGTGTTTGATGATTACACTGCTTGAGACAAAACTAAATCACCATTTCCAGCTCTAAGAAAAATATTTTGCCCAGGTTGCATCCCAGATGACATTTTCCTCATCGTTGCAAATGTACTACTCCGTATATTTCAGTATAATCTCTACAAGTCTGCTACTTCCACCATTTCAAAGTTTCAAGTCCCGTTTTCACAAGCAGTCCACTACCGTGAGGAACTAACTGAGAGTCGGCTTCGGATTGCAGATCAACAGACGGTAGCCAATTAGTTTCTGACCGCAGTCAAAGGAAGAGGTCAATGAAACCATTTTGACTGACTTCCACGAGCTGACACCTTGTGAAAGATTCTCAGTGCCAGTCACAGGTAACAAGATTTGGTGCTCAAACTTATCTGTTTGGACATTTCACACAATTTATTCAGGCCTGGAAAAGGCCAAGTTGAAGCTTTTGACCAACTGCAACATTATTCGGCAATGGAGCTGGGGTGTTATTTGGGTCCTTGCCAAAAAGAAAAAAATGATTAAACACGGTCCAAATTTCAAAACATGGTGTCAACTTTTTCTTTGATTTTTTCTTACTTGTGCTAACTTGTCAATGTTGAATTCTTGACTTGTTGGTTGAATCTTATTGCTTCACAACGACAAAATATTCTACCTCTTGGGATTTCATTGGCATTGTGGAGAAACTTCCAACCATGTTGAATAATGTTACGACTGCAGACAAAAGCAATGAGCTCTTGAAGGCAATTACTGCACCATCGCATTGATATAATTCTCAATACTGCTTTGCAACATCAATGTGGGTCTTGCATTCCATCTTATTTTCATTTGGCTCTAAAAAGTTTCTTACAAGTCTGTGTGTAGTGATGTGAAAGTAAAACCTCTACGAAACTTAATGTCTATTTTTCTTCTATGACTCGAGTGCAGTAGTGGCCAACTGAATGCAACCAGGGAGCTCCTTCTTGATTTGAATTGGTAATTACTGACATATTCCTTCCTAATTGAATGATGACTCTTTGACTGGGCGCCTGGAACAGAACATGAATTCCTATTTTCCACCAAGGTATGTGCTCCTATTATCGTCGCTAATTACAACCGAACGTAGTTCCTACTACCGAACAACAAAAATTGGTTCCATGTAATTACAGTTCCCCCTCAATATTTGCCTGCAGGCTTGTAGGTAGACAGAATATAATTGTCAAAATCGGGTGCTTTTGAGTCCAATAAAAAATTAACTGGGTGTGTTCGTCTTACTACCTCCAATCGAGAGGCTACTTTATACTCTCACTAGAGAGGAATGATTGGCGTATATTTAGAGTTTGTTCATTGAAAGTCCAACAAGCGACTCTGAGGAGACACTACGAGTGATACTTACAAATACATATCTTTGCTAGAAAGGAGACCTAGCTACTCAGTACACTACCTTCTATCAGTATGAAATGTGGGCTTCAGAAGCATCTTTTAGTCATCAAATTCCTGTTTACATGTGCAACCCTGACAGTGAAGAAACCCAGTGAGCATCATCGGCAGTAGTGGGAAAAAGCTTGGTCTCCGTGTATGTCAGTCAGAGCTCGTCAGTCAATTGACCTGAATTTTTCACTCGCATTGATTCAAACTGGGTCAGAATCCCCCCCAGTCTGTGGGATTGGTAAGAGCTAGTCTACGCGAAGGCCGGGCCCTGCTCGATACTGTCACCAACTTCAAGTGTTCAGTTGAACCTCTATCGATTCAAAGCCTCCTGCCAGACTGTGTCCCCGTGTAAGAAAATTGGCTTCTCCTCTGCCACAACAATACAGCAGTATATGATATACATATGATACACTTATTATATTCAAATTATTGCCTTTTATCTTATTGTATTGGCCCCATATGAACGTCTTCTATTTAAAGTTTCTGTGTGGCTGCTGAACTGCCTGTGCTCAAGTCGAATTACTTCTTCGGATTGTTCTGTCAATGCTCGAAGAATTGACTTTCAGAACAGGCTTCAATAGCTGCCACGTCCACCGACAACTGCGGTCTGTCTGTGGAGGCAACTGGAAATCACGTGACAAGCTTCCCCTCCCACAAGATACCTCCGGAGTAATCGTAAAGGTACTGATTTTTTCTTTCAGAATAATAATAATAATAAAACGCATGCAAAGAGACGTATAAAAAAAATCAAAAGATGTGAAGATATTCGCAAAAGATCAACCAGGATATTGAATTGTCCCACACAGCCTATTTTACCAAATGCACACACTTGGAAGAGCCATAACGTTGACCCATACTGATCACTACATACTTAAAAAAACTAAATTTTTATGTTGTGGAACAACTTAGTCATAGCATGGTGAACCTCTGAAACGTAGAGGCCTATCACGGAGGTGCATTCTTTGTTTTTACAATAACTCTCAAAGTCATTTATTGGGCATTTTTTCTCCTCCACAAGAAGTTCCCCATTGTCAACAAGAATTTCCTTCAATCCGTGAAACAATGCACCCATTACTCTGATTGCTTGCCAAAAAATAATCCTCTAACTAGAAAAATAGCTTCATTCATTGTTTCTACTCAAACCTCATAAGTCATGCATTCAACAATTTGAGTCCTCCACGGCATTACAGGGTTAACCCTCAATTGTAATTATGTTTTGGCTCATTTTTTCTTTTCTTTTTGAAAGTAATAGTGTAGATTAAGGAGCTCAATTCTTTCGAATAAACAATAGTCTATCACTGGACAAAAAAGAAGGCCTGGGATCAATTTCCATCGAGACAAATAAATGTCAATGTTATAGCAGGTAAAGGAGTTTATATTAACTTTTTGCTTAGCCTCACTTTATCTTTGGAGAAGTGGAAGGTTTGTGCACCTATAACTGTCATTGCCAAAAATACATCTACAATTGAACCAAAATGCAACACTAAAACTTGGATATTGATGATACAAGATGTACATAATCAAAACATGAGAGCTTAGGAAAGCCTATTGTGGCTTTTTGGTACACCGGCATGCAATGCTTTGAAATTGCATAACTTATTCTTACAATGTTCAAATGATGCATTGTTAACCCATTAACCTTTAAGCGCTCTGATGTCCATATTTTGGACAATGAATGGAGGCGCGGTTTTGTCCAGCTAACTTCTCATTCATCCAATATAACACTTGAATCTTGAAAAGACAACCTTCCTTAATGACCAATTTCATGAAATTGCGGTAAATGATATTCTTGTAGAAAGATGTAAGCAAAAATGTGCCAAAATTTGAAAAAGGATCAAGGCATTAAGGGGTTAAAGACCGGTCAACCACTTTTTGGTTGAATTGACTCTTTTTCACTAATAGAAAGAGTTTTGCAATGAATTTGGATGTGGACAAAAGAGGACAGGTGTGGAGAATTGTAAACTAAATACATTCGGATAAGAATCATGACAATCTATATGTACTAGAATACGATTTTGGGGGTAAAAAATCGAACAAAACATTGGCTGAAAATACAAAAATCAATACAAAAATCAATGTAGAACCTGTCATGGATTTATTGCAAAACTCCAAGCACTCATGCAAAATCCATCGGTTAGGTCAAATCTCTAAAATGCATCATTGTTTGGCATTCTTTTGTTTAAGACCACAAATAGTCTTGCCCACCCACCAAATCAACTACAGTCCTTAGAGCATCACCACCCATCTTGCAAAATGTGGGGTGGTTTGGCTTGCAAAATGCGGGGCCATCTAATTTGCAAGCCAAACCACCCCACCCATTGCATGCTATAACCGCATTTTGCAAGACGGGTAAGTTTCCAAATTTGGACCGTTTTGCAAGGTCCAACAATGGGCTATAGTGCTAAAGGTTCGTACTTTGGGGGAAAGTGCCAGCACTCTTGTCTCATGTGGTTTGCAAGCCAATTTGCAAGCCATGCTTTGGCTTGCAAAATCCCCTATTTTGCAAGCCATTGAAGGCTTTTTGCTCGGCCTCTTAACAAGTTCATCCGTTTTGCAAGACGGGTGGGGCATTTTTGAAAGTTGCCTTGGACAAGTCATCCGTTTTGCAAGACAGGTGGGGATGCTCTTAGTGGGTTAAGTCGTTGCTTTTGGAATCCTCTTTCAGTTGACACTAAGAAATAGTGAAAGTAATTTATGTTTAGTAATGATAACTATTTTCAGTTGTCAATAGTGACGAGAACAGGTGTGCGAGCCTTTAGCATAGAGGGCAAACTAGGGCGCTCCCGGGACTGCGAAAAACACCTCGATCGATTGACTGCAGCTAAGCGCGGTGCCTAGTGGCCGAGTGCGTTTTGTTCGTGGGTACGGTAGTCTGGACGGATTCTCGAAGCCGACAATAACGAACTAAGGTTCCTTCGATGTACCTGCTGGCGATCCCATTACCATCCACGGATCCACCCAGCCAGTTCTGTTTGCATTTCAACTGATGCAGCCCAACTGAAGAAAGGATAAGAAAGCAGTTTCTCCCCTTTCCACTGAACTGACTGACTGATCCGGAGTGTATTTTTGGCCATGAAAACAACAGGAAGCTCGATCGGGAATGTGGAAGTTCGGAATTCAGATCACGTATCCGATACAGCGGGGATGGCGACGGAGAATGAGACGCAAATGGGGAGGCCAAAAGAGCTGGGTGTCCGCGAACAGGGCTTGCCGGGGCCTGCGTGGGAGACGGAGAGGGCACCTCATGCAACTGAAGGCGGGGCCTTCAAGAATCTAGACCCTTCGACGGACCTATCGCTGCGATACACCTGCCCGGAGGGTGATGCGCACCCTCAATGGAAAGCTGCTGAGATCGAACGGCTATAAAGATCCGGAAATTGGGGAGGGGCCGAGCAGACTAAGGTTCTTACAAGTGGCAATCGGGGATTCGGGGTGTTTTTCACTACGGCCCACATCCGCATCCACTGAATTGGTGGAGAGTTGGAAATGGGGACTGAGTTTGTTCTAGATGTTTCAAGGCCCAAGGCGAGATATCTACAAGAAAATGGGGGTATAAATGACTTGTCCACAATGACTGCACCGACAACAATGACTTCAAAGTGACTCGAAAATGACTAATTTGCAGTCATTGTTGTTAGTGCAGTCATAGTGGACAAGTCATTTATACCCCCATTTTCTTGTAGTGGATGCACTAAAAAATGCCTGCATTTTGTAGAGGTTTTCGTACCAAAGAAGGGGGACTTGAAGCCCAAGTTGGGTTTACTAAAAATGGAAACCCAACTTGGGCTCCAAGTCTCATCTACTAATTTCTATATAATATGAGAAGATTTACACTAATTTAGTGCTAGTGTGGGTTGCTTTGGGGAATGAATCTATTCATTGTAGATTTTGTGCCTAATGTGCCACAAAAGATGGAGATTTTTTTACTCTTTTACCTATTTTTTACCTATATTTGTCATACAAAATGATCCTTGAGATAATTTGGAAGTTAGACCCATACAACAGAAGTATAGGAAGGATTTTGAAGGATTTTGGGATAAATAGATCTTTTTTATTCTAGACTTATTTGGATAAAATAAGTCTAGACCAATGTAAAAGAGCATTGGATTATATAGCTAGTATTGTAGAAATGATTTGGTGAATCTCCTATATTAGTTTGGATGGAATTGATGATGTGTTGTCCAAAATAACTTCAAAATTCCCATTAGATTTTTTTTCGGGCCTCTGAGAGCTCGCGGGTTCTAATGTTGTGAAAAACCAGGAAACGTGACTGATGGCCTAACACCTCAATGGTCCTACATGGCTGAGAGGCTACCAACGCATTTTTGGAAAAAAAAATTCAACTTCTTTTTGCATTTAAAGAATTTTAATATATATATATATATATATATATATATATATATATATATTTTTTATTTTTATTTTTTATTTTTTTATTTTTTATTTTTTTTATTTTTATTTTTTTTATTTTTTATTTTTTTTCCTAACAATTGGCCGTCCTTCACTGTGAAGGGAACAATGAAGGGGAGCAATCCTCAAACGGTCTCTCAGAGACCCAAAAGAACATCTAATGTATACTTTTGTCTATAATGTATGGGCAAGGTTGGATTATGGAGAGAATTTGTCAAAAGAAAATTTGGTGTTTTGACAAGCACATAACAAGCCAAACAAAACTAATCCATATTCTCGTTGAAAATTCTCTCTAGAATTTATTATTTACCATAGATGATCAAGTTTGAAATTTTGGAATTCAAAACTAAAATCAAGGAAGTCCTATTAGAAAAAGAAGACTATAAAATTCAAAATAATCTACTATTAAAAGGGGACAAATTTAAACATTTATCACGAATTAAATCTTCATGAATGTGCATATAGATTGTTTTTTTTAGAGCAATATCAAGGGATAGAAGAGACATCTAAAGATAAGCAAAGACAAATCTTATTATGTAAGTCCTACAAGCATTTCTTGAAAGGGGGATTAAAGAAACAAATTGTTTGGTTTAGGCTCTCACTTTTAGTTTATTGACTCTAAATCAAAAGGTAGAAGGCTTTGCATTGACAAAAGGTAAATGTGAAAAGTTCAAAAATCAAATGATTGTTTATTACTATAAAGCCAAAGCTTCCATAGCACAACTATATGTTTTTAATATACTTAAATTTTTATTTGAAACTACAATAAATTGATTTGAGAAAAATGAATTGAGGATCAAATGACGTAGGGTGACTTTTCACTTGGGTTCAAGCCCTAAAAAATAAAAAATTCCAAGTCCTTTCTTAGGCTAAGAGATGGTATGATTTGACTAATGAGAGTGATTAGATTTTTGTATTATTGACTTGGTCTCCAATATAAGCAAGTCTTTACCCTTATACAATACTCAATCTTTGACCCCTTATAGACTATCACTTTCTCCTCTTGCATTTGAAATATTAAGATTCTTCATTTGTAGAGTAAGAGATAATTCACCTAACACTATAAATTTGATATCTTGTATCTATTCACTTAGTCAAGAATTCACCTTTTTAACCCCTAAATGACCAACACATGTTTTTTGGCAACATACAAATTCTGGGTAGGTATGTATCATTGGAGATTTGCATATTTTAGGCTTAAATTTTAATAGAGGGTGGGGATGAAGAATATCTTCCATATGCACTATAATTCATGACATTTGGAAATATGAGTCAAAAGTTATGGCCTAATATGTTACTTATTTTCTTAAATGGATAGTCCGGGCAAATTTTTAAAAAATCACTTTTTCATAAACAAAAATTTGAAATTGGTTTTCTAAAATTATATATCAGTAGAAAGCTTTGAATTATTCCATTGCGATCAATGAGTCAAAAGTTATAAGGAGTTTTAGTTTGTAGAGATTTTTTACTTTCAAATAAATGTTGAAGTCCTTTATTTTACTCAATTTTCAATATTTTTTGAAAAAAATAAAATCATAGGATGCAGATTGTTTATTACAATATTGCAACCATTGGGATTGGCATTTTTCAATTTCATAACTAAACACTTAAAATTTTTGTATTTTGAATCATTCTCTACACTATAAAAAATCCACATTTTTGGCTATGTTTTACCACTAACGCGTGATGTTTGATAGAACATGATGATGTCAAAGGAAATTTGGCTTGACGAGATAGATTTCCTTTGGCATGTTGTTGTAAATCTAAGTTGATGTTATCATTGATGCTAATGTTTTATTTGACATGATTGAAGACATGATGATGTTTTGGAGGATGTCCAAAAAAACTTAAACTGCCACGTCAATAAGTAGATCCATTTTGACTATGGATAAGTTAGTAAAAATTACTATGATCTCTAGTAAAATGCTGACCATATGTAAAAAAAATTGGGGAAGGGCAGCCACATGACATGCTTTGAAAAAAAAGGAAAATGGATGGATGTGTAGTATGGATGAAAAGAGATGGTCTTTATACAAAAAAGGTGGAAGGAAGTGAAACAATCCATATGGGATATGTACAGTAAGAGTTGTGTTCAATGAAAAATGTCTAAAACAACATGATCCAATGTTTGAAACAACATCAAGATGTACAGTGGTCAAGTTCCCATATTCTAATTATCCCATATCTTTTGTCTCACCATGGACAGACAGTAAATATAAATATAACCTCTTTATCCTTCATTCTCATTAACTTTTAATAGAGGAATTTCTTCATTTTGCCATCAAAAATCCTCTTAATGGTAGATGGTAAGTTTTCTTTAGTTCTTGTTGATTTCAACAATTTTGCTTGTTCATTTATTTTAAGTAATTATTTTTTCTTGATCTTGGCTTATAGGTAGGAAATGCACCAATTGATGTCTAAAAAAACATCTAATTTGATGTCTCAAAAATCAAAACCAATTGCCACATCACCAAAACCAACTGCCAAGTAAAAAATCAGAGAGGTCCAAGTCGCAATCCACGTCACTCATTGGATGGATGAAAAAAATATCCTATGTAAGTGGCACTACTCGCCCATGTCATGCTTATGTGGCAATGACTTGTCCAACACGTGGTGCATTTTAGAGAGCTTCAAAGGCTGCATTTTCTACAACGTTAGAAAAAAACAATCTAAAATCTTGCATGCTTTTTGTGATTTTTGCACGTTTTTTGCTTGTCAATTATAATAGATTCTAGGAGACATCTACGTTGATCACTTACCTGTAAAATTGAATGTCCTCTCTTGTTTTTTAAGACATAAAAAAAAACTTGATTTTCTTATAGTGCTACTTCTTTCTACTTACAATTTTTTTCCTATATGTTGTACAATTCCAAATGATCTGAAAATTCTTAAGCATGTAGCCAACTTGCCTTGAATAATGAATCCAAAGAAGCTCCACTATTTTTTTTAAAGGTCATACAAATGTGAGCTTGTGAAGTGCAACTGCCCGATTTTTCACAAGTCCAAAAAAATGATTTTTGCCCAAATTTTTGTGAATTCGAAAGCTTATATCTTGCAATCCACATGGTGGAATTTTTTTATTATTTCCATGTGTTCTAAAGTCAGCATGCTACAAAATCCTACAGTTACATGTGTTCAAAAATGATTATTTTTTCCAAAATTTGGTACTTGTACTAGAAATGGCAATTTGGAAGTGTTTTTGGTGAAAACATAGTGACAGTCTTTTAGAGGTTAATCTTTGTAGTGTAATAAATTTGAGTTGGAATGAGGCAATTTGTTATAGATAGTGTAAAGCACAAGACAACTAGAGGTTTTCCAAAACAAGATCACATCTTAGATTTCTAGAATGAGTACAATAGTATAACTAAAGCAAGAAGCTAGAAGTACAAACCATACATTGTTGAGACTAAGGATCACCTTAGCTTTGGTATCTTTATATACTACTATCTTAGAAGCTCCTAACAAAGCTTCATATCATAGCAAAATGTTTTTCATATTACAGCAAAATCAGTATAGTTTAAGTGCTCGTTTAAGTGTTGTTTTGAAGATTTTCATGCTAGATTTGGTCTATGCGAGTTTTTTCCATTGTTCAAAGGAGATAGTTTCTTCTTGAGGTTACCCTTATAGTGGCATAGGATCCAAAGGTTGGAGGAGCTACTCTAATAATTGTTATAAAAAATAGTTCAAGCTTAGCCTCTTATTGAGGCTATGGATCTAATGACTTTCTAATATTTTTTTGAATTAGACATGTTCATGTTATAATAAACAACTATTAAAGTTAATCTAAGAACTAAATGGAAAGATACTACAAATTGTTGAGATTTAGAATAAAATTGTATTTTCTTGATTTTTTTTAAAAACTATCCTATTTTTATATGTAGCCTTGGGTGCCAATATAAAAGCTTCTATCATTAGATAGGCTTTTATTTATCGTTATAAAGTCAATGAAATTCATGTATCTCTTGAGGTGCATTGATTACACTCATTGTTGGTTCGCATATGCAATCATTGATATCATATCCATGCTAATGTATAAAATATTCCAACTTGCCCCATTTGTGCTATGAATCTAACACTTTATCCACCTCATATTCTTCATGGTTGTTGATTTTGATGAAAGGTGGTGGTGGTTGCATTCTTCTTAGTACATTTAATCTTTTATACAATTCAAAGGGAGAAATGTAGAAAATTGGATGTACCTTCATAGATATTAGGAGTTCTAACATATAAACAACTAGATTGACTTGTCATTGAACATAAAATTATCTTATTTGATGATAGTTTAATTTATGACATGGTAGGTAGTCTTCATGTTGCTCCAAAGAAGCCGAACTTTCTTACCAATCGGGAATGAATGTGATTCTTTTCATAACACATATGTTGATGACTTCTAATGATCTTAAGCTTCTTGTAAATAAAGTTTCTTGTTTTCTTGGAGTTGTTGTAATCATGTTGTCGAGTCAACTACTGTCAAATTGTTTGTCTTTGAAAATTTTAATAGATTGAACGTTGGATGAATTGGTGTAAAATGGCTTTTGTTGAATTTAAGTGTAGATGGTAATGTATATGCTAGTTCAATCAAAGTAAAATATGAAGTCCAGTCATCTTGTTGATAATTGATGGTGCAACACAAATATTGTTCCTACACTTCATTGAGACGCTCAATTTGACCATTAATTTGAAGGTAAAAAACATTACAAAATTTCATATCTACCTTTAGAATTTCGAAAAGGAATCTCAAAAATTTAGAAATATATTGTTGTCCTTGGTCTAAGATGATATCATTTGACAATTTGTGATATTGATAAATTTTGTTCAAAGAGTTTTATTGTCCTAATTTAACCCTACTTCCTGTAGTGTAGATTTTCGTTTCCCCACAAAACACCCAAGACTATGGGATAAAGGTTCAAAATCTAGGGAATGGTCAAATAGTTTAACGTATTGTGACTAGGGTCACTTGTTTTCAAGATTAAGATGAGATTCACTATAATATTTCACAAACAACAAGAAACTACACATTCATTCTTATACCCATTCGTATAATTTGGTTGCCAGTCCATTAAATAATGCTATGGACGCATGAAAATGCGGTCTCAGTCCTGCCTAGTGTGCTATGGCCATTTATAGTCAATTTGTCGGGTCATTTGGCAATTTGTCATGCATGATCTAGTACTAGACAAATGCAAATATATATATATTTATATAATTGTACGCATGTTCCTTAATTATTAGTGATTTGCGTTACCAAAACAATTTGTCCAGTCACTAGTTAACTAGCCTAATTACTAGTTAGATGAGTGGAAACCGGTCCCAGTCCTACAACAATTTGTCTCTATCTAATGCAGGGCATGATTGCAATGCATTCACCAGCTTAGAAACTCTGCACATTCAGACAATTTGTCACATGCATAATTCCCTTCCACTCCGCCACTAATTCACACCTTCACTGTACTAGTTGGTAAGGCAATTAGTCAATCTTAACATACACCCAAACTAAAGTATAATTCTTCACATGCCAATCCATTCACTATTATGAACTAATCACTAGTTCAGTCTTGCCTCTTCATAATCAATCCTTTGACAATTTGTTCAATTACCCAAACTTATCAATTGGAGATCAAAAGACAATTTGTTAAATTTCCTAACCCGGAAGGTATTTATTTAACAAAGTAACAATCACAATAATTTATTCTAGACTTACTCTCAGTCATGCATTTTAATTCACAAGCAAAACATACATTCCATTCATACACTTACAAAAACACACACACTTCCAATTTCACAATTTAATTATAAATCACAAGACAATTTGTCTGCAACCTGCTGGTCCTTCACTGTGTACAACAGACCCATAGCATCTCACATAATACAAGCACGACAATTAGTCTTAATGAAAATACAAGTATTAAATTATTAAATCACTTAATTTATAAATTATTTTCAGCTTTTATCAACTCCAATTCAATTTGGAAAATCATTGTTACATGTTAATTGTAATGACAAATTGTCTACAACAACCAATAAGTATAATCCATCACTGGATCAATACCACAACTTACAATTTGTTTACTTTCACAGTCAATTTGACTTAGTTCGATCATACGCTAAAATCCAATCGATTGACTCTTAGACAATTTGTATAATTTTTACACAGTTCTAGGCAACCACTCATTGGATCAAGAAATTAATTCACAATTACACAACAACATAAAGAACAATAATCTCGTACATGGAACAAATCCAATCACTGGATAATACAATGTCAAATTGCCTAATCTTACTTTCCAAATTTATACACCCAAGTCCACTCACTGATCCATAATTCTACTTGACAAATTGTCAAGCTAACTAATTCAAGAGATAACTAAATAAGTCAACTTGTACTGCGACTTATATGTTTTAACAATTGCATGTAAGACAATTTGTTAAAGATTTACATACCAAGTTTTATTTGATCTTCCGCTGATACTCCACAGCTCCACAGACTTGCTCCAATCTGGCTCACGATTGCATTTCCCAGGCAAATTGTTCGTCCAATTCTTTAACCTCTCAATTGACAACTTGTCTCCAACAACACTCGGGCATCCGCTCCATTGACAATTAATTTGACCACAACATCATCCAAAAGATCCAAAAATTCACGATGCAGTTCTCATAAGCAAACTCACAATTTGTTAGACCAGATTCAACTCAATCAATCAAACAAGACAACTAGTCATAACAACATATGCTCCACATCTTGTTACAATCGCTCAAACTTGCAATTAGACAATGAAAGAATCCAGAGTTGTACTTGACAAATTGTTACAGACACACACACAGACAACAGGCTTACAATTAAATAATACACCCAACACAGTGAGTCCAATCGCTGGATCTCACAACAATTCCAAACACACTCAAAACCGATCCAATCGCTGGATCTAATAAACCACACAAAAAATACACACGAAGGCAAACACAAGTATCCACAGACAATTTGTATATTTTTAATTAAAATTGTAATATGTTTATTTACAGAAAATACACGACAACTTGACAAGCTCAGACTCAGACAACTGGAGAGAGAGAGAACTGAGAGAGAAGCCCCCAGCTATAGGCAAACGCCGAAAAGAAACTAGAACTCAAACGGCACTAAGTCAAATTGTCCCTTTTACTATCCCGACTATTTGCCTCTTTTAATATCTATTCATAATGACAAATTGCCTCTAATATGCATCCAATGTGAACTTAAACTTGCAACCTATCTCTATTCACACTGTAAAGGCAAATTGTCAAAAACTTGAAAGAAATACAAAGCTCACACTTCCCCACCCTATCCCTACACTAACATCCACATGTTGAATACCGTGGATAAGATAAGTCCATGTCAATTTTTTTGCACTTTAATAGAAAATCAATTGTATATTGACTACATTAGATGGGCAACACCTCTATTAGATGAGCAAATTGGATGGACAGGCAAATGGTCCACTCGATGTAATAACCCAAATCTTATAGTTTCTTCTCCAGTAATTGACTTGTTGCAAAAGACAAAATGTGTCACCTTTGTTAGTTTGTTCAAAATAATATATATGGTATTAAAGGAATTCAATGGTGGTAAGTCAAAGATGAAATGCATAGAAACCAAAAACCATGTTTGGTTGAAGATAGATAGTAGTTGTAGGAGTCCATATGGTCATTGTTATGGATTCTTGAATCTTGAACAAGTGGCAGAAGAGAGTACAAAGTCTTTGGAAACCTTTGACATTTGAGGTCATCCAAAATCTTGGGAAATAAATTTTAATGTTTTGTTGAACCTAAAATGTTTGGTGATTGGAAAATCATGACAAGTTTGAAGAACTTGAAGGCATAAAAAACCTTCTATAATACATAAGCACTCTTTAAAATACAAGAGGTCATCCAAAAACTTGAATTTATCGTGTTCATTATGAGAGTGACTTGATGTTAAGTACTAGAGGATCCATAGGCGATGTTGTCTAGACTTGAATAAGAAAATATGCCAATGTCAAATGTGATTTCTAAGAGAAAGCATTTGATAATCCTTGTTGTTTCCCAAGGCAATATGTAATGATGAAATTGATGGAGAGTAGAAGCATAAACGATCAAGTTAACGAAGTAGCTCCTAAAAATAGTTTTTGATGAAGATTTGATAGAAATTTACAAATCTAAGAAAAAATTGTTCATCACACTCTATTTGAGGAGTTGAACAATTTGTAATAGCTTTAATCTTCTTTGGATCCATCAACAAGTCTTTATTGAAAATCATGTCTCCAAGAAACTTTACTTGCAATTGGTGAAATAAATACTTTTATAGTTTGGCATATAATGATATAATCCAACATCTTGTAGCTTTTGTAACTCGAGTTTTATATGTTTTTAATGTTCTTCAACATTCTTAAAATAGATCAAGATGTCATGTAGATAACATATGACATATTTATCCAACAAGTTGTGAAAAACATCATTCATCAAATGTTTGAAGATAATTGGTGCATTTATAAGTCCAAATGGCTTGACACTATATTCAAAATGCCCATATCTTGTTTGAAATGTAATTAATCTTCTATTCATCCCTTTTTTTTAAGCGTACCAAATTATACACTCCATGGAAATCAACCTCAGTGTAGATCTTGGCCTATCTAAATTGATCAAGAAGTTTAGATATCAATTGTAATGAGTAGCAATTTTTTGCCATTAGCTTGTTTTGTCCACGATAATCAATCCATGATTTGTCTTATTTCTTGATAAAGAGGATTGGTACTCTTGATGGAGACTTAGAATGCCGAATAAAATTCTTGGTAAGATTTCCTTCAATATAATCCTTTAATACGAAAAGCTTGTTTTGCAACAAATTGAAGATTGGACCAAATGGTGGTTGGACCTTATCATCTTGAAAATGAATGGCATAATTGTACAAAAAATATTCTTGTAAGATGTCAGAATTCTTCTTTTTGAATACATCTTGAATTTTTTTGTATTTATTCAAAATATTTATTGAAGTAGTGTGTTATTTGTACATTGAAGTTATATAAATAGCAAAAAAAGTATGTTTTTGTAGCTCTCATAGAAGCTTGAGTTCCAATAAATAAAGGTTATATGGTTGGAGGTTTTCAAATAAATTCATTCAAAGGAGGTTTGATTGGAGATAATAATTTCCACAATTTTCAATTTGTAAACAAATTGTATTTTTTAAACCAAAAAAATCTGTAATAGTAGAATTGAAAGGAATTCTAATAATATTGAATAAAACTAAACTACTATGGCCATCAAATAAGCCTTCCAATAGCATAGTTTTGTGAATAATTTCTCCAAAAGACAAAGGTTGACCATCGATGACTTCTACATGTACAAGGCTAGTTTTTTTGACTAAAAACATCATATAAAGTCTTGTGAATTCCTCATCTAGAAAAAGAGTTGAAGCCTCAAAATCTAATATTTCAAATGTTTGGAGCTTCTTGGGACCAAAAACTAAAGGTATAGTAAAGCAATGGTAAAGTTGAGCAAAGACATGAGAACCTTAATTGACTTGTAGTATAGAAGGCTCCACAATATAAATACAAATCTCCATCAAGGCGATGTTTTTTCTCTTACACATCAATGGCTTGAATTGTACCATGTCAATTTGCATGTCTTCTAGTCTTGAATGTAAGCTTGCTTAGATAATTGTTGAAGCTATTGCTTGAGAAGATTTTGAATATGATTTGATGAAGTTCAAGAATGTTGATCTTTACATCACTAGAAAAATCAATTGTCACACATTATAGCTTGGTTTATTGTTTCATTGAGTGTTAGTAGACTAGGCAAGGACAATAGTAAGTCTTTTACGTCACCTTGTAGCCCCCAATGAAATTGTCTCATAACTGCTTCTTTGTCTTGATTGATGTCATAAGTTTTTTGTCTGAAGTTGGATGCAAATATAGAGTAGAGTGGAATCTTTGTTGTAAAAACCATATCTTGATTGTTGCCCAACAAACCTTGTTATGTTCTTCATAAGCTTCCATAAAGGTTGCTCAAAATATATCAAAATTGTTTAAGATCGTAGATTTTTCTCAAATAAAAAACAAATCAAGATAAAGTTTGTTTAGTAAGTAAAGTGTCAATAGGGCCCACTTGTGACTCTTCTATTGGGATACCTTTAAGGTTGAAGAAAAGTGATGAGTTGAACTAGGTTCACAAATCCTTGAAACTTTGATAGTGAAGCATCAAACCTTTTAGGAAGGTTGATTATTGGTTCCTTGAAAGTCCAAGTGTTTGGATTGAGATTCTAAGTAGTCAAATTCTCTACATAAGTTGAACTATATAGCTAAGTATATAGCATAAGTTGGAACCTACCAATTGATTATTTGATTAGTGTTGAGCTTTGTAATAAAATCTTCAATACAATTTTTCCACATTGACAAGGCTTCAATGGCTTTTAGAACAACATTTAACTTTGATTTTGTCAAATCAATCATACTAGTATCTTCACTTCTTAACATCTTAATTTATTTGACAAAATTACAAAAAAGACTTTTGGGTTAAACTACACTCAAAGGTACCATTGGAATTATTTTTGTAGGACAGGACTTGAATCCTTTTTTAAACTTTTGAAGGTCTCAATTACTTTGATGTTGTTATTATTTTTAAAAATTTATTTATGAATAGTATAGAAATGCATCATCTTAAAGGAATGAAGAAAAAATTTCATAAAAAAAATCTTTTAAAAGTTGTAAATCACCAATTTTAAAGCTGAATTTAGTGTCTTTGTTACATTATAGTACTTTAAATAGATTTTTTTATCCTAATTTTTTAATCTTTTAAAACATATAATTATGAAAAAGAATTTCTAGTGATTAAATTTTGGACTAAAAATAGTATAATTTTTTAATCAATTTATTGATTTTTGACACATTCTTGATTTAATCTTTAAAAATAATTAAACATTCAATTTCAAAAATTGATTTCATAGGGACCTTTATGTAAATAACATAAACACTTCTTATTTTATCACAATCATCATTTGAACTAGTTTTTCTATTGAAAAAGACGTTCAAATGTTTTTACTTCTGAATATTATAGAAAATGAAAAAATATTTAAATTGTAGCAAATGATTCTTTTTCTACTCTATCATATGAATATATATATATATGATTTTTTTAAATTTCATCACATTATTATTCATTAGAAATTAAACCCCTTTTCTATCATTGAAAAACTTGACAGGCTGATATTTGAACTTCAATTTGAACTTTAGTAAAGAAGATTAGATTATTTTGTGAATAGAAAAATATTAGTCTTAACATGACTTGAACTACTAATGGAAAAGGACTAAAAATGACTAAATTTAATAGATTAGCATTAGAAAACAATAGCTATAAAGAAGATACATTGCAGATTTCAATGTGTCTGACCCCTTTTTTGGTCCATTTGAGTGAGATTTGAACCTTTTACAAGGTACAAAACTAATTTAAAGATAGGTAATCTACAATCTTTAAAGGTTTAAAGTTCTTTTAAAAAAGAAGGATAATCTGCATTCAATCAAAAGGAAACCTTAATGAAGAAACAATACTAGCTTAACCCCAAAGAGACAAAGAGGACAAAAACTATCCTCACAGAGTTTCAAGTCCAGTTCAAAGTGCTGTAAATTTTGCATTCAAGGTCCAAATTCAATAAGACTTGTTGGAAAAGTTGTGTTCTCCCTTCTAGTTTGTATGGTAAAATTTTGAGATCAATCGAAGATGTATTGATTTTTTGGAAGCCAAGCGAAGTTCACAACTTCAATTTGAGTTCACCAAACTGCATTTTAGGGCTGCAACTTTGGGGCCTTGTATCTCCTTCATCCATTGCTCATTTTCAATAAAAATTTGTTGGATTTTGTTCCCCTTGAAGTATACTTATTGTGGAAAAGTTTTCATGTCAATCCAAATTGTTTTGAATGTTTTGGGAGCAATTCGAAGTTCAAAATCCTGCCATTTTTGGAGTGTAGTGAACTTTGGCGGCTTGTTTCTTCTTCATACAAAGTCCATTTTCAATAATTCTTTCTGAAAAAGTTGCACATACTAGTCTAGTTTTTATGGCTAAAATTTCATGTTAATCCAAGAATTAATGAGTGACTGAGAAGCATTCTAGTAGAAGGAGGTTCAGCTATAGATGTGTTTTTTGCAATTTTTCTTGCTGAATTTTGACATTTCAAAGTCGTTTTGTAGACACAATGATTCAATTGAGTGAATTTTTTTTCCACCAATGTGTTTGTATACTAGTTTTGAATCTTTTTGTAGTGTAAAGTTTTTCATTTGAGTAGGTTTAGAAATCAAACTTCACCTCCAAATGTGTTTTTGGGAAAATTTCAGCATCAATTTTCAACACTAAAACATTATGATCTTGCAATCTACATGGCCAAATGACTTGAAATTTTGTACATGTCGATTACAACATGTACACTACAAGATTGTATGGTTGAGATTTGTATAACTTGAAGACATTTAGATCCATAAAGCTTCAAAGCAATGATGTTTTTGAACCCCAGAAATTGAATGTCACTTTGGGGTTAAAAGAGGGTAATTTGTTGGACTCATCTGAATGCTCAAATATTTTTGTGAAGAGGGATAATCCACACTTAGTAAATAAAAAAGCTCTAATATTATTTTAGTGAAAAATTCAAATACGAACTACTTGTAGGCTTTCATTATTGTTCATTTTTTTCCTCTTTAGATTATTTAAAGAGTATAGAGAATAATGGGGAATTTGTAGTTGTATGTTTCGACTAGTACACCATTTGGTACAAGAAGTGTATTGATGCCATTGTGATGTGGGAAAGAAGAAAGTTGAGTTATTTTGTGGCAAGCATTATAACCAAACAAACCTTAGCAACAAACTCACTTTCAAAACATAAATAAGGCTTCACTTAATAGAGAATATTAAGTAAAAGGAACCCTTCCACTTAACCACTAAAGAACTAAGGCCTTTTTTCATCAAAAAATACTCAAAACTACCATTTGTATTGCAAAATACAAAACTTTTGAATTCTTTTTTACATATCTAATTATAGTATCTTCTACTAAAATAGAATGCAATTGTGTGGAAGAATTTTCATAAACTTCAACCATGTAGATTGCAAGATATTTGTGTTTCAAGTGACGAAAATGAGTTTTCTTGCACCTTACTTGACTAAATTTTGGACTATGAATCTTCTTAAATTAAAAAAAATTTAAACTATAGATTTTTAATTTAATATTTTTTGTTGAAGAACTAAGTTGAGAATGTAGGAATAAAATTAAAAATGAACACTTCATTTTCATTCTTTACAAAATTGTTAAGTAGAAGCAAATACAAAATAGAAGGAAATATTAAATTGTAGACAATTCTAAGATGGAATTGAAAAATTATAATTCCAATGGTGAGATTGTTTAGCAAGAAAACTAAACCATATGGAACTTCTTTTTTTGAATTTTTTTGAAAACTTTGTAAAAGAATAGGGTTCAAAATGAATCTTTTAAGTTATTTTTTGAAGAAGATGCTTAGATTTATTGGAAAACAAGACTCTCCATAACTTCTCATCACTACACTAATAATGACATTTATTGTAAACCACACTAAGTGTTTATAAATGGTATAATATTTTATTCTTGATGAATATTTTTATCAGCTATATTTACAAAGATATATTTCTTTGACTAGTATAGATATTTGTGCTCTTGGTAAAAATCTTCATCAAAACTAAAAACTTACAGCATTTCCAAAACAATTAGTTGGACAATTAGTGTAGCTACATTAAATATCATTATTAGAGTAGTCCAATAGAATGAATAAAATATTTTCAATGATAAATTTTCATTTTTTTAAAATTTAAACTTTTTGGGACTTTTTGGTGTTGCACGGTGCCCTTCACATTGAGCTCAAACTATAATAACTTTGCTCCTAGGCACCAATTGAAATAAAATTTATATTGTTGGAGGACCCATATGTTTTTCTATCTTCAAAAAAAGTTGGAAAATTCATGCCAAAAATTGAAATCATTGAAACTTGCTCAAACCTTCTAGTGTCCTTTGAAGATACACTTGGTCCTTAGGGGTTAACATCTTTAATCCTAGTTTGTCCAAAAATCAAATATCGCCTAAGAAGAAGTTCCAAATAATCTAAAGCTCACAAAACAAGACCAAACTAATGTAGTTTAGCAAACTTCTTCCATCCAACATAGTGTCAAACCTTTGGTCAAACCTGATGCCACATCCACTAGTACAAAACCACCTCTCCTATTTACATTAGATTGAGTGAATTTTATTTCCTTGTATTGTCTTCTTGCCTTCTTTTTTGTTTGATTTTGTTAAAATCTATTGATACTTATTAAAAACCTATTAAAATTTTACTAATTTTAACAAAAAATTGTAAAAAAAATTCTAATTTATTTACCATCTAACTTGACTTTTGTTATAACTTGTTAAAATTTGTTAAACTTAACAAATATCAATAATTTTGAAAAAAATTAAAAAAATAAAGGGGAAAAAATCCAAGGGAGAAAATTACACCAAATCTAATAGAAATAGGAGAAGTGCTTTGGTACTAGTGATCATGTGACAAAGGTTTAGGTTCAATATAGAAAAAAGGGAATTGAGTACTCATATTAGTATAACAATTCTTTCTAAATAACCATCAAGGACATAATAATCTAATGAATTTTAAGAACAAAAATATGCAATATCTATCAATCAATAAATTCTACACCTATCCAAGAAAACCAAACCATAGGTATGCAATACCTA
Source organism: Rhytidiadelphus loreus (assembly GCA_947034895.1). NCBI lineage: Eukaryota > Viridiplantae > Streptophyta > Bryopsida > Hypnales > Hylocomiaceae > Rhytidiadelphus > Rhytidiadelphus loreus. Next base: position 35,590,277 of record OX344761.1, read on the forward strand.
CGATATTAACTAATAACCCCCATGACTTCTAAGACCAAAACGGGAGTAAGCAATGCCTATCACTATTTTTCAAACTCCCACAACTATTTAAGGCCAAGACTGAGAATGTACAATATCTATTAGCATGCTCCAAAATCTCACAACTATTCAAGAAGACAAGAATATGTAACACAAAGAATTCAAAGGTGTTTTTTTAACTCAAAGATATAATACAAAGCTTAACAACAATGCTCTAAGACTTGTGTTGGTATGATTGAGGTTTCTCTCATCTTATCTATAATATATATACTATCACTACATCTTCAAAGAAAACTACAAGTCTCTAGGAGGCACTTAGAAATCCTAATGGTTGCAAGGAGGCTTCAAGAAGTCACATATTTAGTCTAGAAGAGTCACTCAAAGGTTTCAATTAATCACACAAATATTATAGGAGTTCCTTATGATACTATGTGGATATACTTATCATTGAAAGAAGGTTTGATTTCTACAATGTTCAATAAAGGTAGAGAGAAGTCGTCCAAGTTGATGAAGGGTGAATGTCTATGGCAATAATTATATTCCTAACAAGTGATTCACTTCTATGTAGATTTTTTAACAAAAATTCTTTTGACTTATATGATACTTACCAAAATGAGATGAGACAAAGTTTTATATATGAAGTATGATGGTTAAGAGGTATCCTAAAAATTCCATTTTAAAATTTAGAATATTAAGTCACAAGAGACTACTCAAATTAGCAAAAAGTCCAAATAAGGCTCCTTAGACATATTTGAATTAAAAAAACTTTCTAAAACATAATCTATAAACGTACAACCATTAATCCTCAAAGACCAATTGTTTATCTATCAATAGTTGAAAATTCAAAAAAGTCCTTACAAAGTCAAGTTTGATTGAATTTTTCAAAATTTTGATACGTAGTGCAAGGTCATCAATTTGGGATGAGTTGACTAGACAAAAAAAAATATGCCACTATAAGTTTTCAAGGCATGGTAGAAAGTTCCAAGCAAGATGTACAAAATCCCTTTTACACATCTAAAATTTGACATGTAATTAATATAATGGAGTACATCACATGTGTTTGTCAAATAATCATTATTATTGTCATTTAAAATTTATGAAACTTTTACTACACATTTCCATGGTTTAGATAGTCTAGTACAATATTGTGCAATTAAATTTTAGAAAAAAACTCTTCCCCCCCCCTAATGCCCTATAAAATGACTATTTTACAATTTTTGCTCCAAACTTGTCTAGGTCCTTAAGATGTCAATCTTGAAACAATGCTAAGGAGACAAAGTGTTCAATGAATGACTATCTTTGTTACTATAGACATAGAGAATTCACCTATTGGTTCAAAAATTGAATCATATTTGAGTTAGAACCTATTACCAAGGCAACATCCTTCTAAGATTAAATATAAGGTGGAAACACCCAAAACCATCCCTATACTCATTCATGCACAGTGGGTTTCCCTTGAAGTGTCCCTAGACTTTCATAAAAGTGTTTTTCAAAAGTATCATTAAATTGTCCCCTTACTTAACTGCAATTGATTGGCTATTGATTTTTTTAGATTTTAATTTTTAGATATAAAAATATGACGGCTTCATTGGCCTAGAGAGCTTCAATTTTGAAAATTCAGCAGAATTACATGTCATATCTAAATTTTTTGTTTTGCTACTAATACAAAAATATTTTTTCTAAAGAAAGGTGCCTCCCACTCTACTTAATTGCTTCTATTGACAGTTTAGGTGATTCCACCGTAAGACAATTTTTTTTCTCATTCAAACTACTTTTCATCAAACAATAAAACATTATTTCATTCAATCAACTTCATCTTCCTCCAACAAATTATTATTATTTGTGATCGTTCATGCCGTCTTTCTATCAAAATGTGTGCAAATTATTATTATTTGTAATCGTTCATGCCGTCTTTCAATCAAAATGTGTGCACACATAAGGGCCAAGGTGAACTGACCCCTTGCTTGTCCCTCCAGTCATTTCAAAGGTGCATGTAAAATAAAAGACCCCTACTACTTGTGCTTGATGAATTTATCTTTTACACCCCTCTCATCTAATTTGGGGCCTCCAATTCAAAAATATGAATTCAAAATTTTCAAATTTTATCGTTTGTGGCAAATAAAACATTTCAGCGTTTTTCCTTCGGGACGAGCGAGGGGCTCCGGTCAGTTCACCCCTTCGACATCTAATAAGGGTCAGGGTGAACTGACCCCTTCACTTGTCCCCGAAGGAAAACCCTAAATTTTTTTATTTCCCATGCATGAATTCATATGTGCAATCAAAGACCCCAAATTAGCTAGGAAAAATGTAGAGCATACATTTTCTAGGCACAAAATATGGGGTCTTTTTTTTACTTGCACCCCATGGACCGATGATTGGGGTGGATTGACCCCTCACTCAACTTTATCAAGGGTGCATGTAAAAAAAAGCCCCCTATTTTGGGCCATTCTAGGATATACTCTTGACCTCATTTAACTAATTTGGGGTCTCTGATCGCAAAAATGAATTAAAAATTTGCAAAAAATAATTCCAGGGTTTGCCTGTAGGGACGAGCTAGGGGTCAATCCACCCCGCCCGGGGACGAGCGAGGGAGTCAGTTCACCCCGACCCTAAGAGCATCGCCACCCCTGCCCCGTACATGGGGCCGGGACGGCCAAAAGGTAGCCTGGTCTCCAAATCTCCCCCACCGTGACGCTGGCAGAGCCCGTTTGGCAACTAGGCGCAGCAAAATTTTCGAATTTCACCTCAAGACAGCGTGCACGGGGAAAGTAGAACTCCGCCCGGAACGAGCAACTTTTGGGTCTTTTTTTAACCGTCCATGCTGAAATTCGTGGGTCTCTGCAGCCGTGGCAGGAGGATTCGCCGGATTTAGACTCACTGTCTGTCTGAACGGTGGGGCAGTTCGTGGCAACCGTGTCCGCAAAAATATTTCGGCACACCACCGTGGGTTTGCCGTGGGGGATTGGCCGTCCCACGGTGGCGATGCTCTAATAAGGTAGGAATATGAATGGCTTACCAAGCGGCTAAAATGATCTACGTGGAAAGTATATATTCTAGCTTGAATCTAATCTTTCACTAATTTATGCCCAACTATGTTGAGACACTCAAATTTAGCCTCACTGGCACGGAAAGAGTGAGCTGAGAGAATGAACATGCACGCAATCACAGACAGAACAGAACATGGAACACATTGTAAGGTATGTAAACCTCAAAAGTCAAAAGGTAAAGTAAGTGAGGTAAACGTAAAGTGGAGGTCTTGAGACAAATTGACTTTTCAAATTTTCAATTTTATATACCGTACCGTAAATGGAATTTCTTGGATTTGGTCCAAATTCAAAGCTAACACCTGGCATTCCCCCGACCCTTCAAAATGTTTACTGAGGCGGCTGGCGGTCTTCAGTATTTTCACCTCTTCAGTTTGCAATGAAATTCCGTTTCAATTGATCTTTTTTTTTTTTTTACTGAGTCTCACTACACTAATAATGGTATATAGTGTTGGCAACACTAATTACGAAGTACAACACTAAATGTCAACAATTTCACTACATGTAGTGTTACTAACACTAAATGTCAATATAGGCACTATTTGACAACTTTTTGAATTTTTTTGGGATATAAATTTTTAACAAGACTTCATTTAGTGTTAAAGGTAATTTCATATTAGAAATGAGCTCACAAGAGGTGGAAAGTAAAACTCTAATTGGGTCTGGTGAAAATTAGGTAACACTATTTGTAACATAACACTATATACCATTATTAGTGTACTAAGCTTAATTTACTTCGGTACTGACCCACTCCTCAGCCAACTGAAAAGAGCAACTGAAAGGAATAAAACAGCCATATGGATAGAGTATTTAATTGACTTTTAAACTGACTCGATATTACAGTACTTGTGAAAAAAAATACTGAAGCAACTGTCACCACTCCAGATTAATTGCTAATATCTTAACTTACTGTAAGAAGTTACAGTGGTTGCCACAATATATATCAAGCAGCTGCATGCATTACTGTTACTGTATGTGCAAGGGTTGTTCCAAAAATTATGTACTGGAAATTGTCCATCTGTTTCAAGAAAAAGAATAATAATAATAATGTATTGAACACTATTACCTGAAGAAATGCATTATTTATGTGTATGAATGCACCTGAAATGACGATTGACAAGTTTCTCAAAAAAGATTCAACCATATCTCAATTGCAACCCTTCCTCCAAAGCAACACAATTTTTATGTGAATTACAGTGTAAAACAGTTACTTCTTGAGGCCAGACCTACCAATTTTCTTTGAGTCATAGAATATTTGTGAAGTAATATCTTCAGAATCTATATCGTATAAATGTTAAAGAACTAATATGAGAATCTTCAAATAAATGATAGATGAAAAAATGTATTTTCATGTGCTTGTATTCATTTGTTGTTCAAAATTTGAACATCTTGTCCTTTAGGGCATAATCATTAAAAGGGCTATAGGAAATTATATTAATATATGGAACCATATTTAATTTGTAAGACATGAATTATGCTGTAAAATATGGCAAGACATACACCATTGGATTGATAGTTCAACAATTAATAGTCCTTGTAGCAAGACCACAAGGAACAACACACACTCCTTCAATACCCTTCATCAACAACTAAACCCCCAAATTTGTCATTACCTCCACACTAAGCAATATTAATAACATTGTCATCAAATGTTCAACCCATGTTTTACTATTTGATTATTAACTTTTAAAAAATCAAACTATTCAATCTAATGGACCTTCTATGAAAACAAACTTCCCAATCCATCACACATAACTTGCACTAAAAGTTACCCTATTCTACAATCAATCTCTTTCCCAATTCCCTAAGTCCTTCAACAAACCACTTACTTCCAACCTTTGAGCCTCTCTTCTAACAAAGATATATAATTTAAGTGTTATCATAATGTCTTCTTGGAGTCACTCGTGGTCCTCAAATGAACAACCTCTTAACTCCTCAAGGACAAGATATTCAAATTTTAAACAAGATATAAAATAAAACATGTCTCAAACATACATTTTTTTTCATTAGTAGGAACATAGACTACCAAAAATTAAGACCCATAAGTAGACCCCATAACTTGACTAGCTATGGGTCTTCAGAGGCATGTTTTTCAAGTCTACATAGCTCATGTTTTTACTAATGTCTTCTAAGTTGTATTTATAATACATCTTTACAATTTTGGAAATTATGGAACTACCCTCTAGTTCTCGAGGGATTAATGTATGACAATCACAAAATATAATTGGATTTGATCTTTCTTTCTTCAACAATTAGCATCTCTCATTGGGATATCATTTTAACATCTTAAACTTATCATGCCCCAATACAAAATTATATAGGTAGAATATGTGATTATTTTTTAGTTCTCAATAATGTAGCAAGAGCAATAATAGTCCAAATTAGGAGTGCTATATGTCAATGGATTTGGACGAGCACGAGAACAAACTTTTGATAGTTCAATATACCTCAACTCATATATTTTCTATGTTAAATATATATTTTTAAATAGGATGTTGCAACCACATGTGGTCTCCCTGTACCTGTAAGGGTTATATTATCGGATTATCAAAATCATGTATAATAACCATCAACTGAAATTTAGGTTTGAAGGAATTTTGTCCATTAACATTGAAAAAACCTTTGCATTTTGAGCCCCAAATTTCATAAAAATAGTTGCTTTGGGGTCAACAAAATTTTATAGACAAAGTTTTTTAAGGTATTTTTGACATTCTGAGGTGAAGAAAATTTAAGAGTTAATTCCGATATATTCCAAATGTATTGTACATTTACTACATCATCCCATGACCTTAACCTTTAAAGGTTTATGACTACATTTGACAACCAACACTCAAAAAATTGACATTCCTAGTGCAAAAAGTTGCACTGAATTATTATTTTGCATATGCATTTTTTAATGTAAGATCTTACACAAGACTTCTACGACAATGTGTAGAAAATAATTCAAATACTTTGACAATGTAGATTGTAAGTTATAAGTATTCAAAGCAGAAAAGAAAAGAAAAGGGGGGGGGTAACTTAACAATCCCAGGTTTTCATACTTTGAATCCTCTTAACTTAAAGTTTTTGCACTACAAATTTTTGAGGTTTAAATCTTTATGATGGAGAATTGAGAATGAGAATTTAAGATTTAAAAACAAAAAAGTCAATTTTCACCTTTAAAAAAATTGTTAAGTAGAAGTAAATACAAGATGGAATTGAAACATGTCAATCCTAATGGTGAGATTGTTGTAGCAAGTAATTTATACACAATAGAACTTCTTGTTTTGAATTTTTTTGATAATCCTATACAACATTTTTCACCAAGATGCTTTGATTGCCCACAAAAACAAGACTCATCATAACTTTCCCATGCCTAATCCAAATTGAATGAACAAAAGCTTTCCAAGTAGACATGAATATAATTTACAAAAAAAAAATTTAGAATTTTTGAGTTCTTTTTTGGGGGTCTAAAGTCAAGCATTTTGAACACATAATGGCATTATTTATTTATTTTCCAAGCAGCAATTGAAATTGAAATTATATTCTTAGAAAGCAAGTACATTTTAGCACTCCAAAAGAAGTTTAACACTTAAAGGACAGACTAGTGACCATGGAAATCATACTTTTGGATACTAGGGGAATCACTGGCTTAGAAAAATGCAAAAGCACATAACATTGCTAAACTAGTTGACAGACCTCCCCCCATGTGGAAGTATAAATCCTCCTAAGATACCTTAGGGGAGAATTAAGTTATCATAATGAAGATTTGATTGGTTGGGCTCAGTTGGAGATTCATGGATTGTTAGATTTTGGATTATCGTTGGCTGGGGTTGATTAGGGGGGAACAAAAGGGACCCTCCTAGCAAAGTTGAACAATGTTATGCAGTCATTAGAAGTCAATCTACTATAGAAGACCTCCCCTTTTTGCAACAAAATTCTAAGGATGAATAGTCAACGGCATTACACTAGAAGAAGGCCGTATTTTTTTGAATTTTCTAATGTCAAAGTTGACAGATTTTGCTAGACATCCTTTGTAACAACTTGTATTTTTATGTCAACAATGACATCTAATGTAACATCTTGACATTACATTAGATGTCATTGTTGACATAAAAACACAAGTTGTTATAAAAGATGTTTAGTAAAATCCTTCAACTTTGACATCAGAAAATTCAAAAAAACATGGGCTTCTTCTAGTGTTAAGAAAATTATTGTAGAACTTGACACCACAGGAACAGCTAGGGTGAACTGCCCCCCTCATTGCCCTATTTTACCCTTGGAAAAAACACCATGGAATTTTTTATTTGAAATCAAATGATAAAATTTGCAAATTCTGAATTCAGATTTGCAATCAATGGGCCCTAGTTAGCTATAGGAGGTGTAGAGATTAGAAAAACCACAACAAAAATTAGGGGGCTTTTTTTCACAATAACCCCTGGCCAGGGCCATGAGGATCAAGGTGGATTGACCCCCTCGCTCGGCCTTACCAAGGGTGCAAGTAAAAAAAATGCCCCCTATTTTGGGCTGTTCTAGGGTATACTATTGACCTCACCTAGCTAATTTAGGGTCTCTGATCGCAAAAATGAATTCAAAATTTACAAAAAAGTTCATGTGCAAAAAATAAATAATTCCAGGGTTTGCCCGCAGGGCCGAGCGAGGGGGTCAGTTCTCCCTGGCCACAATGAGGGGGTCAGTTCACCCCGGATGAACTTGACACCATAGGAACTGGCCAGGGTGAACTGACCTCCTCGCTTGGCCCTGCGGGCAAACCCTGGAATTATTTATTTTCCGCACATGATTTTTTTTGCAAAATTTTAGTTTATTTTTGCGATCAGAGACCCCAAATTAGTTATGGGAGGTCAAGAGTATACCCTAGAACGGCCCAAAATAGGGGGCCTTTCTTTTACATGCACCCATGGTAAGGACGAGCGAGGGGGTCAATCCACCCTGATCAAAGTTATCCAAAGTTCGTAAAAACCCATTTCCGGACTTTGAACCTTTAGGTTACCGTAATATGGTCTGCATACACGGGTTCCTCCATAATTGGGTTCCTATTCAGAGCCCGGGCCGGGCCAGCTGGACGTTGCCTCACTCAATCATCACTGGTGTTTTTCCGGTGTCAACTTCAAGTTACCCCAGTCAGGGGGGCTGCACATGGCCGAGTAAGTTGATGATTCTTACTTTTCCAAAAGGTCAAGTCCTATGCCCTGTAAATGGGACGGCTTACTTGGCTCCATTCAATAATACACCTCTGCAAGTTGCCCATTTACTCATGTCATTTTGGCTTCTTCGGTAAAAATATCCCTCATGATCAATTGAGCCGACTGTTTCCACCTGCACACCACGTCACGCTTCATTCATGGACCACCACTCACGTAATTTAACTTAGTTGGGAAAGGGAAAGAGAATTTGATTGCAGAGCTTGTTTTAATAACAATAAAGAAAAGGAGGAACGGAACTAAAAGCTAGGCAGCCCCCGGCCAGAGTGGCAGGCAGGCAGGCAGGCACAGTGAGAGGAACTGAATTGTCGCACATGGCCAAGTCCAGCAAGATGCTTGGAAGAATCGAAGCCCATCCGTCCAGAAGTCACTAAGTTACCTGCAGATATTTGAATTTAATGGGGATATCCAGAAGGTGGTGGTTCAAATTCCCCAACAAATACTACTGCAGCAGCAGCAGCTGCTTGAAACAGTTCAAAGCTGCAAGCATGGTGAGCAGAGATCCTCCAGCAACCCTCCAGAGATACTCTCCTCCAGCGTTGCCACCGTTCTGCAGCATTGAAAATTTCGAATCTGAACTGGACGACTACATAAAAGCCCCCAGAGTTGTGCCACACAGATGCGCCACACCCATTCAGAATTCCTAACGTGAGCCCTGAAAGCTTCAACAGTTTGCTGGAAATATATGCTAGCTGGTTGGTTACTGGACACAAATCTGTGCCATAGTCTATGTTTGAAAGAAGGCTTTGAGGGTAACATTTTCCATCTGCGTTCATGTGGTAGAATTAGAGGAACTCCAATATTATACTCTTCACGACAATATATGGTTTGAGCACCGCTATTCTTCTTCTTCGATTATGGTCACAGAATTGAGAAAAAGTCATGAGAATACACCCGTGTACGATCATAGAAAGGTCGAAACAATAAGCTTACTGAAGTAGCCAGGGAGGGGAGTGAGATTTTGATTTGGCTACATCAGTGAAGTGTGCAAGTTCGATGGCAGACATGTGCTCTCACGCAATGGCGAGTTCCACACTCTGTCTCGCACCATCAAACACTACCAAACTTGGTTTCTGATAGTCACACACTATCAGAATTTTTACACTCGGGTCAACGTCTCCTGCATCTGGTAAATCATTTAAGGGTTTCTTATCGGTGAATGTACTTGTGCGAAGCAAGGAATTTGAGCATCAAGAGTAGTGGTTCTGTGAGGGTGGAGATCAGAGCAGAATGCATGGTTCATTGCTACGGATTTATATGGTGACAGTCACTTGAGTGTAGGTAAATAATGCAGAGTCTGGGGGTACCCTCCGTCTAAAAGGAGAATTGTCGTTGTTGTGTTCGTTCTCCCGATGCAGTGCATTTTTATTTTATTTGTTGAAATGCGTGATTGACCGTGTGAATCAGTCGGGAGTGGACTTCCACTGAAGAGGGATAACAAAGGTCAGAAACTGAGGAGACCTGAGCCCGGCCACTTGGAATTGCACAAGTTGTCCCTACAGAAAAGTCATACCGTAAAGAGGAGGATTCCTCGGCGATGAAGTAATTGGTGAGCTTCGCGTGCGCTGCATATATATTGGTGTGGGGTACGTTTTAGACCTCGAAGAACTAGGGTTGAGATTCTGCTGCCTGCTGCTGGAGGTGGGAGGAGTTGTTTAATTAGTTAATTAATTAAAATACCCCAAGATCCAAGAGACCAAGACCAATACCATCTGGAGTCTGGAGACCCGAGAAGAAAGGGCTGCCCTCAACTCCCCCAGTTGTTTTCGCTTTTTCGGAAGTCCGTCGAATGGAAGCTGGTGGGGGCGGGCCCTCCTGAATGCTGTTGAGAACTGCTGGGGATATGTGCACGGAAATCTAGCGCATAGTGGATCCATATGCTTGGGTGGATGATTTGGATAGGGAGGCATGAGTGCTCCGCTGCGCCCAGGCAAGGCCAGACCTGACAAAAACATCAGTCCAGACGGAACAAGCAATAATTTATTAGGATTCGTAGAGTAAGTCAAAAATTAAAATTAAATGAATGAATGAATTATCACGACTCTAGCTGAATGGCTCTCTCTAACTATTCACCTTCCGTTCCGTTCCCAGCCAGCCAGCCAGCCACAGTGAGACTCCGTCCGGGACATTCAGTTTTATTACAATTTGGGTCCCAATTTTTTTAAGTTACCTGACCTGACCTGACTTCGGGGAAGAGGGAAATGCCACAACTGAAGAACTGAACAAAGATCAGGGTGGATTGACCCCCTCGCTTGTCCTTACCAGGGGTGCATGTAAAAAAAAAGCCCCCTATTTTGGGCCGTTCTAGGGTATAATCCCGACCTCCCTAGACTAATTTGGGGTCTCTGATCGCAAAAATGAATTAAAATTTTGCAAAAAAATTCATGTACGAAAAATAAATAATTCCAGGGTTTGCCCGCAGGGCCGAGCGAGGGGGTCAGTTCTCCCTGGCCTGAACAAACGCCAGCCACCTCCGTCCTGTTGTCCGTCTGCTGCGTGGCTGGCTGCCCTGCCTGGCTGGCACTAAGATAACTGCCCCGGCCCTGGCTGGAATCCGATTGGAGTTGATTTCCTCTCTTGTTTTTTCCGACGGCCGAAGCCGCTTTGCGTGACGTGGGAGGGTTTTGCCAGCTCACTCGCCACATAATTTTATCCACCCCGGGGAGTGGCCGGGCCCCTGCCTGGGGTGAGTCATTTTTGATTTGCCAGCCAGCCAGCCAGCCCACTGGGCAGTCCCCTTCAGTTGGCCCTCTGAAAACGCTGGCTGGCTGGCTCCTCCACAGCCGGGTGTGGGCCATTTCTTGCAAGCCTTCAGTTGGTCGCCACAAAACCTCGCCTTCATCCTTTACTGTAGCAGAGGTGCACCTTCGCTAAAAGTTACTTAAGTTACTGCTTGGCGTTACGGGCAGGGCACGGGGTTTGACTTATCCCTTGGAAACGGTACACAGACCTGCCTGCCGTGCGGCCAAAAGCCCCCTAATTTTTGCTGTGATTTTTCTAATCTCTACACCACCCCTAGCTAACTAGGAGCCATTAATTGCAAATCTGAATTCAGAATTTGCAAATTTTATCATCTGATTGCAAATTAAAAAATTCCTCAATGTTTAGTGTTTTCCCAAGGGTGAAACGGGGCAAAGAGGGGGTCAATTCACCCTGGCCCTGCTGTGCCAGAGGGAGGATCAGGGTGGATTGCCCCCTCGCTCGGCCTTACCAGGGGTGCATGTAAAAAAAAGCCCCCTATTTTGGGCCGTTCTAGGGTATACCCTTGACCTCTCTAAACTAATTTGGGGTCTTTGATCACAAAAATGAATTAAAAATTTGCAAAAAAAATCATGTGCAGAAAATAAATAATTCCAGGGTTTGCCTGCAGGGTTGAGCAAGGGGATCAATCCACCCTACCCATCCAGGGGTGAGGGTCGGGGGGATTGACTCACCTCCTCATTGTCGATCAAGGTGGATTGACCCCCTCGCTCGGCCTTACCATGGGTGCAAGTAAAAAAAATGCCCCCTATTTTGGGCCATTCTAGAGTATACTCTTGACCTCACCTACATAATATGGGGTCTCTGATCGCAAAAATGAATTCAAAATTTGCAAAAAATTAATGTGCCTTATCTTCTTGTTGACCTCAGGCCAGGGAGAACTGACCCCCTCGCTCGGCCCTGTGGGCAAACCCTGGAATTATTTATTTTTTGCACATGATTTTTTTTGCAAAATTTTAATTCATTTTTGCGATCAGAGACCCCAAATTAGTTGCAGGAGGTCAAGAGTATACCCTAGAACAGCCCAAAATAGGGGGCTTTTTTTTTACATGCACCCCTGGTAAGGACGAGCGAGGGGGTCAATCCACCCTGATCGTTTGCCTGCAGGGCCAAGCGAGGGGGTCAGTTCTCCCTGGTGGAAATATTGAATTCATATATTTGGAATAGGAGCGGGCCCCAAGTGAACGGAAGTTTTCTGAGGTGATGAAATACAAAATTGACTGACGCAGCACAAAACTAAATGGGAGGTCTTTGTTTACATTTACCCTCGGTAGCCAGAGGCAATGACGGGGTCAATCCCCCCTGGCCCTGGCCCTGCCTGAGTGGGACTGGAGGGGATGCCACGTAATTATCATTATTTACATGGGTCCCAGGGAATTTTCTTATTTCCCCCTTCCCTCCCCTCCCCTCTCACTCAGCCGGGGTGAACTGACCCCCTCGCTTGTCCCCAAAGGAAAACCCTGAAATTTTTTATTTCCCACGTAAGATAAAATTTACAATTTTTGAATTCATATTTTGCAATCATAGGTCCCAAATTACTTGGAAGAGATGCAGAGCATACATTTTCTGGGCACAAAATAGGGGTCTTTTTTTAATTGCACCCCTGGACTGACTTGGAGGGGACGAGCGAGGGGGTCAGTTCACCCCTCCCTCCTTGTTTTTATTTTTTTCCCAGGCACTCAGGCTGGCTTCAGTGGCTGTGGGTGGGCCTGGGTGCTGTATGCTTTATTGACGTGGTTGCAAACGATTCAGTTCAGTTGTGGTTTTCGAGTTCAGTTTCCCTGTCATGTGGCACACCGGCCCACCTGCTTCTGGTAGTGGGCGACTGGCTGACTTATTACGCCACTGTCTGCGTGAGGGGGGGGGGGGGGGTGGAAAACATGAAAGGGTGGGAAAACTTGTCATGTAGCTTACAGGAGCTGGGGGGAAGAAAATCAGCCTAGAAGAAAAGCAGCCTAGTGTAATGAAAAGAAGATACGAGGGAAATAGCGGGTTGTATGGAGTTCATTAAGGGGAAAAGGCCTAGAAGAAAAGCAACCTAGTGTAGTGAAAAGAAGATAAGAGGGAAATAGCGGGTTGTATGGAGTTCATTGAGGGGAACTTCACACTATGGCCAAAGGTCAAGAGGATGCAGGTTTCTATTAATGAGATTTCAAGAAACCAAGAGTTTGGTCTCTCAACCCTCCAATTGCCTACATGGCAATGAACTCTCATAGGAAATTTGGTTTAGTTAGAAATAGAAACCCAAACTATGGTCAAGAGGCCTTCGAATTTTTTTCATAAAAATTAAAATTTGATGAGATCTCAATTGTTAAATTGGTATGGGTTTGGACTTTGGGCTTGGCCTTGGGAGGCTTCACACTATGACCATCCAAATAGAGAGGTCATTACTAAGAATTTGGACTTTGGGCTTGGCCTTGGGAGGTTTCACACTATGAGTAGTCGTAGGGTCCAATTCCTATATTTTATTGCCTATTTATTGCTCATTTCTTCATACTCTCAACAAAGTTTGGCCACTCGATCCTAAGGCCTCTCAACTTCAATGGCCATAGGATGAAGTACCCCTAATTGTACAATAGTGGGGTAACCCCTCACATAAAGGACCAAGTGACCATTAATGCACATAAGAGATCTTGAGTAGTGATGCACAAAGTTAATTTGGGTTGGATGCTCACAAAATTTTGACACAAAGTGTACACATGTATCTCCTTACAAGGAATATATATATTTTTTCCAATCATGTGTTTTGATCAAAAGTTATATTGCCCTAAATTTTTTGGGAAGCCCAAGTCATTTTGGGCAAAACTCTTATAATTCTAAAAGTTGACAAATTTGTAATTTACACAATACAAGATGCAAATGTAAAAAAATATATAACCATGTGTAGTGTAAAAATTTCACTTTAGGAAAAGTTAAAGTTTGTTGGCCTACTCATGCGAGGGCATGAAAAAACTTTTTCTTCTAACTTCAAACATTATAATCTTTCAATCCATGAGGTCAAAGTTTCTGAAATTTTCCACACATTCCCATAGTAGTCTAGTTGTACAAACTTGTATAGTTAAATTTTGAAAAGAAACTTTTTTTTACTCACTGCCCTAAAAGTGACAATTTTTCACAATTTATGCCAAAAAATGTGCCTCGGATTAATTAGGAATTTAGTTTTCTACGCCAATTTTGATTTTGACTTTTCTACTTCATGAAATTTTGATTTTAATATAAAAAATGTTTGCCCCTAGTTTGAAAGTTAATATACAAAATAAGCAATACTATGTCTATCCTAGTTGGTATGTCTCTTCCAATAGGCATTTACCCCGATTTTTGGACCTTATTATAATTTCCATCCTAACTTTGTACCCCTTAAAACTCAACTTGGTGTACTACCAAGTTCCAAACCTCCAAAATAGCCTCAACCTACCATTCTTCATTCCCCCAATATCATCTAAGAATGGATGAACAATGTGTCTTTAAATTTAGCCTTCATTGACTGATTGACCAACATTTAAGTATACCAAATACCTTGTTGGTACTATAAGAAACCCTTGTTTTTCTTAATGAATTTTTTGAACACACACCTATTTTCATTTAAAAAATAATGTCAAATATGACATCTTGATGTCACTTTATTTTTAACATAAAAACAGATGGATGTCCAAAAAATCCATCAAGAAAGACACATGTTTTTTATAGTGTGGAGAGTTCAAGTACCCTTGAGTAATTGGAGTGGAAAAGAGAGTTGAGAGAGTTGAAAGACCAAATTGAGAAGTACAACTTCAAAATTAAAACCCCAGGTTGAAAATTTTCACTACCAGTTGAGAGATTGAGTAACTAACATAATAGGGATTTAGTACCAACTTGAAGATTTTCCAAGTACCAGATTGGAAAATCGAGCAATGAGCTAAAAAAATTGAGTGACTAGTCCCAAAATTGAGTGTACAACCTAAAAATGTATAAACCCATCTGGGAGATTCTCGGGGAGATTGAATAAGGTGAAGGCACCCAAAAGTGTCCATGTTCCTATTCTTGTACCTTAGATTGTCTTGATTTGAACAACCAAATCAAAAAATGAACCACCAATTGTGAGATAAGTAGACAACTTGAGTGTTCAAGTGCCCTTTGAAGTGACTAAGGTAGTCTATTCTAAAAGCAACCATGCTCTAAAAGTGATCATAACATAGGTGTACATTTTACTTACTTCAATGTACCAACAATGTATATTTCAGGAGGTGGTTGCTTTTAGTAACTATGTTTCAACTTCAAAAATTTGTAACTAATTCCATGAAGGCCCTAAAATATGAAACAACTTAACCCCTAAAGTCCCAAGGCCATTTTTCTGTCAAAAACCACTCAAAACTACCATTTCTACTGCGTTAGTCCAAAAAAACAAAAAAAATACTTTTTTTGGAACAGAACCGTAGGATCTTGAACTTTACTTGTTTTATATCATGTGGTAAAAATTTCATGAAGTTTGACCGTACAGATTGAGAGATATGAGCATTCAAAGTTGAAAAAACAATTTTTTTTGAACACTGGACTGCAATTTTAGATGACTTTGATCTCTATTTGTGGAAAAAAATTACAATGTGGAGTTTGAATTTAAAATTTATTGTGTTGAAGAATTGAGTTGGGAGTCTAGGAAAAAAAATTCAAAAAAGAACAACTTGATTTTCATACTTCAAAAAATTGTCAAGTAGAAGTAGGTCCAAGATTGAAAGAAAAACTAAATTGATAATAGCTCTTAGATGGGATTGAAATACAATAATCACAACGGTGAGATTGTTCTAACAAGCAAATTTAACCTTTTCAAAAAAAAAAATTGAAAAAAATTGAAAATTGCATTCTGAGATGAATCCTACAAGTTTTTTTCCAAAAAGATACTTAGATTGCCCGAAAAATAAGATTGTTCATAACTTTCACATCACTAATCAAAGTGGAATGAAACAAAGCTTTAGATGTAGACAAAAACATTATCTTTGAGAAAAAAATTTAAAAGAATTTATTTTGAATTTTTGCAATATTTTTTGTGCTGCCCGCCGAGTTTAGTTTCAGGCTTTTTGTGGTATAACTTTTGCTTCCGGGCACCGATTGAAATAAAAATTATATTCCCCCAAAGCTTATCAGATTTTCTATCTTCAGAAAAAGTTTCAAAAAATTAGGGTAAAATTTCAGCCCATAGGAACCTGCCCGAATTCCAAATTGTCCCCCGAAGGGACAATGGGACTTTAGGGATTAAGTTAGATGCCTATTCCATTTTTCTTCCTACAAAAATTTACTGAAAATTGTTTCAAGAAGTTTAGCTTTTCTGGAAAGACAATTAGCTCTTAAATGGTTGTTTTAAAAGCAAACTACCTTGATGTAAGAGAATTGAGCACTAATACTAGAACCAACGGTTGAAATTAAAGCAACATGTTCAAGATATGACCAAGAATTTGAAGTAGATAATTGACATTGGAGCAACAAGCACAAGGCTCTTAATAAATTCTACAATTTTTCAATTAAGGTAGTATGCTCTAAAAGCACCCATCTTCTTCAAACTACCCCTATTTTTGAGTGGAAAATGGAGATGGGGTGATCCTTAACCCCTAAAGTCCCATTGTCCCTTTGGGGGACAATTTGGAATTTGGGCAAGTTCATATGGGCTGAAATTTTACCCTAATTTTTTGAATTTTTTTTGAAGATAGAAAAGCTGATAAGCTTTGTGGGAATATAATTTTTATTTCAATCGGTACCCATAAGCAAAAGTTGTACCACAAAAGCCCAAATTTTAACTCGGCGGGCAAAAAAATAAATCCACAAAAAACTTGAAATTATATTTTTCAATTTTTTTTCCTTGGTAGATCATGTTTTTGTCTTCATGTGAAACTTTAATTCATTCCATTTTGAATAGTGATGTGAAAATTATGAACAATCTTATTTTTCAAGCAATCTAAGCATCTTCTTGAAAAAATAATTTATAGGATTCATTTTAGAATGCAATTTTCAAATTTTTTCAAATTTTTTTTGAAAAGGTTAAGTTTGCTTGCTAGAACAATCTTACCATTGGGATTATTGTATTTCAATCCCATCTAAGAGCTATTAACAATTTAGTTTTTCTTTCAATCTTGGACCTACTTCTACTTGACAATTTTTTGAAGTATGAAAATCAAGTTGTTATTTTTTGAATTTTTTTTCCTAAACTCCCAACTCAATTCTTCAACACAATAAATTTTTAATTCAAATTTCATAGTGCACATTTTTTCCACAAATAGAAATCAAAGTCATCTAAAATTGCAGTCTAGTTTTCAAAACAAATTGTTTTTTCAACTTTGAATGCTGATATCTCTCAATCTGTACGGTCAAACTTCATACATTTTTTACCACATAATCTCGAACAAGTGAAGTTGAAGATCCAATGGTTCAGTTAAAAAAGAATTGTTTTTATGGACAAATGCAGTAGAAATGACAGTTTTGAGTGTTTTTTGATAGAAAAATGGCCTTGGGCCTCTTGGGGGTAAATGGACCTCTTTAGCAATTGAATGCATTGAGGAAAAATTATTTTTCTATTGCAAGAGCCAACCATTACCTTTGATTTCAGCACATCTCTTTACAAGTTGCAAGTGGGCGGATTTTGGGAGACCTATAGTCACAAATAGGTGTCTAGGCCCTGAATCTTTGAAAATTTATAAGTAATTCAAAAATGCTTGAAAAAATACAAAACCACTTGTATTAGGTTCCACATCTATTTTCCTTCCTCTAGTAAATGATTGAAAAATAATTATGTCCACAAAAGCCAATGAAAAAGGTGGAGATGCCCTTAAATGGTCGCTT
The DNA here is from genome assembly GCA_947034895.1 of Rhytidiadelphus loreus. Taxonomy (NCBI): domain Eukaryota; kingdom Viridiplantae; phylum Streptophyta; class Bryopsida; order Hypnales; family Hylocomiaceae; genus Rhytidiadelphus; species Rhytidiadelphus loreus. The sequence continues at coordinate 35,608,104 of OX344761.1, forward strand.
TTTAGAGCATACTACTTTAGCCAAGTCATTGACCGACCAACACATAACTTGAAGCAACTGCAACTGGGTTATCCAACTGCAATAGCTAAGGTAGGAGGCTATGAAATGAAGTGGGCATTAAGAATGGACCCTATAAATGGTTGTGAAATGGACAAACAATAGTTCATAAATTGACCTCTATGGTCATTCAATGAATCAAGGAAAACAAATTATTAATTGCAAGAGCCAATCATTCTCTTTGCTTTCCCGTTTTTCTTTAGAAGTTGCAAGTGAACGGTTTATGGAAGACCTAGGGACATAAATAGGGACCTATGACACAACTCCTTTGAAAATCCATAAGTAATTCAAAAATGCTTCAAAAAATATGAAACTACTTAGGTTAGATTCCTCTTTTATTTTTCTTTGTCTGAAAAATAAGCTAAAAATATTTCCATTTAAAAAATACGTGAAAAAGGCGGATCAGCCCTTAGATGAGTCATTTCAGAGCTTTCTACCTTAGTAGGAATTGTAGTAGTCAATTGAGCCCAAGAGTGAGCCTCCAACCAATCAAAAATCTTATCATCCAAAAAAATTGAGTTATTAATCCACCAAACTCAAGCACCAAAGAACCAACATCAAGAATCTAAGTCACCCCACGCTAGAGCAACGAATAACACAATGTCACAAAGTTGTGTGAATAGGTCAAAAATAGCATAGGTTTTTTTTTGCGGAAATGTTTTGTGCATAATTTTTTTATACCCTTACCCCCCCTAAATAATCCTAAATCTATTCCTAAATTTTCCTTTTTCCAAATCCCTTCCTATAATTCCTACAATAGCCTAAAAATTACCATAGCTAGTTTTGACCTAGCATAAATGATGGACAATAACTCTACATGTCTTTTAGCTTTGTCACAATGTGTCAAGTGCTTACATACCAATTTTCATTCAATCTAAAACATTGTCAAGCATTGGTGAACATTTTCCCACTATTGACTTTTTACCAAGTCACAACTACTACACCTCGGTTGTATTTTGTGCATAACTCATAGGTCCCATTTCCATTGTAGTCAAGTTTTTGATATAGGTAGTAATTAAGTTTAAAAAAATTCCATTCAAGTTTCATAGCCATATTACAAAAACTCAATAAGACTGAAGCTCCCAAATACACCTATTTTGGCTACATTAGATTCCAAATATATCACTCTAAAGCCTCGTATCTCCTCCCTCCTGTTTTAAAGTGTGCATTATAGTTGGATGCTATGAAATTTATTAAAAGCAAAGAATTTATTAAAGATACTTTGCATCTTGATGGCGAATCTATCCATACCATACTATGAGTTTGAATGGTCCCAATGATAGCTTATTGGTTCATGCATATATTGCATGGAGCTCATTTAATTTGTAATTGGATATTGAAGCCACTACGGATTTGAAGAAAGTATTGGAGAATCACATTTTAAGTGGGAAGGTAGAATTTACACTAGGAGAAATTTTTGAGATTGCAAAGTGTGAATTTCATGAAGTTATTATTGACATTAGCAAATGGAAGAGACAAAGTATAGGTGATACAATGACTTTAAATATATAAAAAAGAAATGGGGTGGGAGATGAAGGTGAAGAAGAAAAAAATGAGTATGCATGTGAAAATGTTTCTCGTGTGGGGTTTATTGGAGAAGGAGAAATTCAAGCTTCAAGTCTCGCTTCAAGCCATTCCTCTCATAATCATTGGGCTCAATAGTTGATGTTGAAGCTCTTGGAATGATAGTCTAGTTAGAGAAATAAAACTACTAGGTATCTCTAGCTTACCTATAACATGGAAAAGGAAGTCCCAAAAGACCACATCATATGCATTTGCAAAATTTAGCTTGAGAATATAAGATCTTGTGAGGTTTCATTGAACCAATTTACAACCTTATATTGCAATAGCATAGTATCTTGAATGAAGCACATGGGTATAAATACAATTGGATTTGTGTTTATGATGTCACCCAATATACCTTGTAACTTGATTGCATGGCCTTGGCAAGTATCTTGTAATTGACATTGACTAAAGTTATTAGGCACTAGTTCAAGAGGTTGTCCCAGTCACCTACCTTATGGATCAAAGAAATGATGCCTTTTGTCATTCTTCCTAATAACCTTTTTCTTTGAATTGGTTCATGGATCACGGTTGTGAAACCTTCACTAATTAATTTTTAAAAATTGTGGGAGGTGATGTCATCTACACGGGGCTTTTGATGTTTGCCATCCGGTTGAAGGCTTCATGAAGTTCCTCAAAGGTCAATGGTTGCTCGGGTTTGTTTGCATATCTAATGTGAATTTTAGGGTTTAGGGTTTAGCAAGTAAACCTTAATTTAGCGTTTAAAATTTACCAAGCCCAAACCAATAGTCTTGTTCTATTGCTATAGATGGTTTGGATTCAGTGTACATATGTTTGTAAAAAACAATATAGTTCTTCTTTAGGTTGATTCTCTCATGAAAAAGGTATCACCTATCCCACAACTCCATGATAATTGAATCCCATGGGTGATTGGACTAACTTAACCCTTCAATGATGTTGCGGTGAGAAGTGACCAATGGATGACTTAACTTTTCATTGTAGATATAAAGAATGCACTTGTTGGTGCAATAATCTAAGCATTTTGGTGACTACCTTAGTCCTAGGGGTCATGTCCTTTAAAGGTTAATCTAAAGAATTCTCCAAACATACAATAACCAACAAGTTGTTGTTTCCATTGGGTACATGATTGTACCCTCTATCCTAATATTTTCTAATTGGTTAGTCAATTTCAATTCAACTGAGTTGACTTGTAGTTGACATGCATTAACCCTTAAACGTCAACATAGGCATTTGGTGTCCAATGGATGACAAGGAATCCTTCTAGTAGGACAAATGTGCAACTATTCATCCTAAGAATTTTGTTGTGGAAAGGGGAGGTCTTCTACAGTCGTTTGACTTCCAATGAGTGCTTTTGCTTAATCCAATAATTCACACAGTAATGAAAGGGATGATTTGCAAGGTCACCCATTTGTCCTTTAAGGGTTAAGCTTATCATCAGAGAATTTCTGTAGCTTCTCAGAGGGCAACCTCTAATTCTTTGCTCAACCGGTCTTCCGTCTGCAGCTCAGTCCTCGAGGGATTTACACAAGTTCTTGAAAAACTTAGAAGTTTTTCTCATTTTAGAGAAAAAGGGGTCTTGTTGGTTCTGGAACAGTCATATGCAGTGGATTTGATTATTCGAGGCGTCGCTTCTTCAAAGTACAACTCCATTTGTTGGAGCAGGGTAGAGCTTGATCAAATCATAAAGTGTGGAAGATAGGTCAGTGATTTGAACGAGTGTTGACTCCATATAATTTAGTCCAGGGTAATAGCAAGAAACATTTTTTTTTAATCTTTTTGTCATATGTTGCAAGTCAATATGTTTTTTGGTCATAACTTTTGCATTATACTTTCAAAAGACATGAGATTCACAACCAAGGTACATGATATTGTTTTACATCTTGGAGAACTTTTTCATATTTATCAAAAATAGTTTGTTAGATTTTACCCCTAAAGGAACAAATGACCGTTGGGTGATCTCGGGTAGGTGTGTTTGAAGTCATTTTTTAACGGATGTTCTTCAATTTTTGACACAAGGTGTAAACATGTACCCCCTTATAGAGGGAATATAATTTTTCTTCTAATTGGATACCCGAATAAAAATTATATTACTTTGAACTTTTCAAGCTACTCATGCAGCTATGGCAATTTTTGCAAAACTCCTCCTTTACTTTTGAAATTTGGCAAGTATGTAACTTACGTGATACAAGATGCAAATGTAAAAAAAATAACCATGTGTAGTGTAAAAATCTCACTCTAGGAGGAGTTAAAGGGTGTTGGCCTTGTTGGACAAGGTTAAAACAAACTTTTTCTTCTAACTTCAAGCATTATAATATTTCAATCAGTGCACTCAAAGTTTCTAAAAAAAATTTCACACATTTCTATAGTAGTCTATTACAAATTTTCACAGTTGAATTTTGAAAAAAAAGAAGGAAAATCGTTTTTTTCTCATTGCCCTAAAAAGTGACATTTCTTCACAATTCCTATAGGAAATATGGCTCGGTCCTTTAGGGGTTAAACAACCTCCAATTGAATTTCACATTTATCATTTAGGTAGGGAGTACTATTTTGGGTCCCCCAAAGCAAAATTGAAGCTAAAAATTGAGATATGGGGTCATCTACTTGGATTAAATCAATTCACAAATGGTTTTCTAAAATACTATAATTCCATCTTGCACATGTGTTCAAAGTATGCATTATTTGTATGAGTTTAGGGATCATAAAATTCATTTTTCTCAAAATGTAACTAGTTATTTAGAAGCCCCTTCAGATTGGAAAAAACGACCAAATTTTTTTTAAATAAAAATTCAAATATAAAATATCTATTTTGTGCATAACTTTTAGAAAATATTTTCCTTAGCTCTGAATTTTTGGGAATAAATTAGTTTTTTATTTTTGATATTTTTCTTAATTTAAAAATATTAATTCTCAAAAGTTTATAGTTCTCCCAATACAACATCAAAATGTAACAAAATTGATAGGTGTTTCTTGCAATTACTTCTAATATTTTTCATGGAAAATAATTACCTTCTACAAATACATAGCATCTACCTAGTTGGGCAAGTATTCTAGCACCATTACTTGTTGAATTATTCTAAGAGTGAAGGAGATTATTAGGAGAGTAGGAAAAATCTTTAATTTGGAAGGTATCCTTTAGAGTATTGAAAATTTGTCATTGGCTTGGGCATAATCATGCGGCAATAGATACTTGATTCATCAATATGCTTCTCAACTACCGGTATATCAACTCTTAAAGTCTCAAGGTTCTTTTTTCATGAAAAAAAATTCAAAATTGTCATTTCTATTGCAAAGAGCAAATAACTTTACAAATTGTTTTGCTTTGCATATTCAACCAAAAGATCTTGCATAAGACTAGTCTAAGAATGTGGAATTTTTTTTTGAAACAATCATTGTGTAGATTGCAAGATATCTATGATTAAAGTGAAGAAAGCATGCTTTTTAGCATGTTCCTTGACTAGACTATTTGACTTCAAATCTTTTTAACTTCAAATTTTTATGCTAAAAATTTGAGTTGAAAGTGTAGTGAAAAGAACTCAAAAAAGCTTTGTGATTTTTTTTCTTTAAAAATTGTTAAGTAGAAGTAGATTTTCATCCTAACTCTAGGATTTTCAAGATTGAAGGACAAATTAAATCATCATTAGCTCTTAGATGGAATAGAAACACAAAAATCCCAACTGTGAGATTGCTCTAGCAAGCATACTTAACCCCTAAAAAGTGGCATATTTGGGGCAAAATTGTGAAAATTGCCATTTTTAGGGCAATGAGAAAAAAATAAAAATAAAAGTTTTTTTTCAAATTTCAACCATATAAATTTGTACTGGACTACTATTGGAAGGTATAGAAAAAATTCAAAATCTTTGACTAGACAGATTGAAAGATTATAACATTTGAAGTCAAAAGAAAAAGTTTTTTTTCCAACCCTACCCAACAAGGCTAGCAACCTTTAATTCCTCTAAGAGTGAGATTTTTACACTACACATAGTTATTTTAAAAAAGAAATTGCATCTCATTTCATGTAAATTACACACCTATCAAATTTTAGAAATAAAAGAGGAATTTAGCAAAAATTGTCTGAAGTTGCACGAACTGTTAGAAAAGTTCAAGGCAACATAACTTTTGATCCGGGCATTCAATCGGAAAAATTAAATTAAATCTCCATTTAAGGGATATATACCTAAACCTTGTGTTAAAATCTCATGAAAATCTATCCAAAATTGATTTCATAAGTACTTACCTAGATTTTCAATTGTTTGTTTAACCTTGTCGAACTTTCTTTCTTTGAAAATTTGAAGTGCTATTTTATGAGCCTTGGAGCATGAGCTTGGGAGCCTAAAAATTTGTGAGCCTCAAATTTGTAAAGTATTTAGTATGTTGTTTGGATTTTGGACCTATGATTGTGGTTTAGGAATTCAAGATCTTTGCATGTAGGGAACCTTTTGAAGGTCTTAGGATTGGGATTCTAAAAAGAAAATCAAATTATTATTATTTTTTTCCCTTTTTGTCACGACTTTGTCATCTTCAAAAGGCTCTTTGAAGGCTCTGGGGTTTGAAATATAATAATAATTAAAGTAATAGAAAAGAAATTTAAAGAAATTTAAAAAAAAATGATTTAGAGAATTTCAATGACTCTATCACCCCTAAAAACCCTCTCAATATCAAGAGGCTTTTTTAGGGGTCTAGGGTTTCAAATTCTCAAAAAATTTAGTTTTTTTCATTCCAATTGTTTTCCACGACTTTGCCACCCTCCAAAACCCGTTTTGGTACCAAAAGGTCCCATAGGGGGCTGGAGTTTGGGACTTAGAAAAATTTAAAACAATTTTCTTTTTGCAACTTCATTACCTCGATAAACCCCTATTAGTCTCAAAAGAACCCTTGGAGGCTTAGGGGTTTGAGACTCTCAAGAATATTTTTTTAAATTAAAATTAATTAATTAAATTTTCTTGCAACTTCATCACCCCCATATTTTTATAGATATCAATAGATCCCTTGCGGGTTTTGGGTTTTGGGACTCTCAATTTTTTTAATGAAAACAAAAAATTTTAATTAAATTTTTTTTTTATGACTTTGTCACCTTGGGAAACCCCTAGCCTTTTGATATTAAAAGATCCCTTATGGGGTTTCGGATTTGAAACTTCCCAAAAAAATTTAGATTTAAATGTTTTTTAAATGTTTTTTGTGACTTCATCACCCCAAGAAAACCCTCTCCGTACTAAAAGACGCCTTGTGAGTTTTGAGTTTGGGGACTCTCAATTTTTTTTTAAAGATTTCTAAAGATTTCAAAACAAATTGTCAGTTTTTTTCCATGACTTCACCACCCTAAGAAACCTCTTGTGGATTTTAGAGTGAGGAACTCTGAAAACAATTAAATTTTTTTTTTTTTGGTGTATGAACGTGTGCAGCAACTCTAGACATCATCCATAGAAAATCTTTTTGGCACTAGGAAGTTTCTTGGGGGGTTGGGGGATTTGACAATCTAAAATTTTGCACATATTGCAAAATGTTGCCTATCACATGAGCCCTCCATCAATTTTCAAAAATTTGTTTTTCCTTGGAATCCCTTCAAAAGCTTGATCTTGAGCAAATATTTCCAAAACAAGAAAAAGAAATGGGACTTGAGGTGGGTTAAAATTGTCGCCCACTAGTGTGCCAAGCCAAGTGTGGTGTCTATGTTGGCACGATCCTATAGTCATAGGGCTGAAATTTTACAACTAATAGTAAAATTTTGAAATGTCTCTACTTTTCTCTCTATTGACCTCAAAAATTTCAAGTTTTTTTTTAATTGATGCTCTAGGCTTACAAAGTGCACTCTCACATAACTTAAGCTTACATTTTTTAGGCTCACAAAACAAGAAGCTCCATAACTTTTACATCACTAATCCAAATGAATGAATTAAAACTTTCATCATACAAGACAAAAATAAAATCTATGAACACAAAATTTAACCCCAAAGTCTAATTGTTCCCTAGGAGACCAAATGGAATCTAGGTAGGCGCCTATAGTCTCATTTTCATTGCAATTTGTTGGATTTTTTTTGGTAGATAGGAAAACTCATTAGCTTTTTAGGAATATAATTTTTTTCAATAGTTGTTGGAAAAAAAATTATACAACTCTAGGTCCAAAATAGGATTCATCAAGTAGCAGAAACAAAATCACAAAAAAGTCAAAATAAAATTTTCAATTTTTTTCTCATAAAAAGCATTTTTGTCTTTATGGAAAAGTTTGATTTATTATATTTGGACTAGTGATGAGAAAATTATGGACAAGCTTGTTTTTTGGGCAATGTAAGCATTTTCTCTGAAAAAATAACTTTTAGGATTCATTTTTTAACCCAATTTCTACAATTTTCTCCCTTAATTTACTTATTATAACTATCTTACTATCTTATACCTATTAACGATTTAGTTTTTTCTTCAATCCCATATCTAATTCTACATAATAATTTTTTAAAGATTGAAAATCAAGTGTTTGTTTTGGGGGTTTTTTCCCTAGACTTTCAACTTGATTTTTCAACATAAAATCTTTTAATTCAATATTGATAGTGCAAAAATTTTAAGCTAAGCAAATTCAGAACCTTAAAATCTAATTAATCAAGGTGCAAAGACAACAAGTTTTTTTTACTTCAAACACGAATATTATGCAATCCAATTGGTCAATTTTTCTAGAATTTCTTTGATACATTCTCATACTATTCTAATGCAAGACCCCATGGTTAGATACACATGGAAAAAAATTCTAAAGTTTTTTGCACTTTGCAATATAAATTGTTGTTTTGAGTGGAGTTTGATAGAAGAAAAAAGGCCTTGGAATTGTACGGGATAAATTTATTTCAATTTTTGTAAACTATTGTTGTTCCTAATCACTACTATAAAATTTAGTTTTTCTGTTGATTTGGTCGTATTGATTTGGTTCACTTTTTAGTTGATTTCTGTCCAAATCAACAAATTACTCTTCAAATCAATAGAAAAGTGAACCAAATCAACACGACCAAATCAATAGAAAAACTAAATTTTCTAGTAGTAAATCTTCCATTTTTGAGCTATTTTGGCAAAACTCTTGCTCCAAGATACCAATTGAGATTAAAAAAAAAATTGTATTTGTAGAAAGCTAATGTGATTTTCTATCTTATAAAACAGTTTCAAACAATCAAGTAAAAAGTTGAGTTTGCACTATAGGGACAATGGTACTTTAACCCCTAAAGGACCAAGGCCTTTTTTCTGCCAGAAAACACTCAAAACTGCCATAGCTATAGCAAGGAGTAAAAAAAACGAAACATTGTTTTTTTTCCCATGTCTAGCCGTAGGATCTTACACCTAACTAGTATGAGAGTGTGTGGAAAAAATTTCAGAATTTTTGACTGCTCAGATTGCAAGATATCTGCGTGTAAAGTGGAAAAAACAAGTTTTTCAGCACATTGCGGGACTAGATTTTTTGACTTTGAACATTTTTAACTTCAAATTTTTGCACTACAGAGTTTTGAGCTTTAAATTTTTATAGTGGAGAATTGAGTTGAGAGTCTAGGTAAGAAAAAAATTATAAAAAAAAATTAAATTGTCATTCTTAAAAAAATTGTTAAGTAGAAGTAGGTATGAGATAGAAGGAAAATCTAAAATATTCATATATTTTAGATGGAATTAAAATGCACTAATCCCAATGGTGAGATTGTTCTAGAAAGTAAATCAGACCATGGAAAAAAATAAAAATTGAAAAATTTGAAAAATTGCATTCAGAAATGAATCCTACAAGTTTTTTTTTTCAAGAAGATGCTCTAACTGCCCCCAAAACAAGAATGTCCATAACTTTCTCATAACATATCCAAATGAAATGAATAAAAGCTTTCCGGATAGACAAAAATATAATCTATGAGAAAAAATAATATGAAAAATAAAATTCAAATTTTTTCCATTTTTTTGGGCTGCCCGAGCTGCCCGCCGTCCCCTCGTTTGAGCTTATTTGGTCATAACTATTGTTCCCGGGCACCGATTTTGAAAAAAATTATATTCCCACAAAGCTCATCAATTTTTATACCTCCAAAAAAAATTTCAAAAAATCAGGAGAAAATTTCAGCCCGTAGGTACCTGCCCGAAAACACATTTGTCCCCCGAAGGGACAATGGTCCTTTAGGGGTTAAGAGTGAAAATCACCCAATAATTCTCTAATCATTGTCTCCCACAATACCCATTGTAGATGTGATTCTACTAGGGTGTAAACATTGACAAAGCCTAGTTGGTATATATCATACTGAAGAATATTGTATCTGGATAGCAGCTTTGACTTGTAATAAAAAGTATCAAATTTTTTTGCTAATTTTGTAAGTAGACAATTGAATGTGCAAATAAATGTAAACATGGTTTGCCAAAACTCTAGAGTATCTAAGGTAGTTGGCCCCTTTCTGATCACTTAAGCAATTTGGCATATTTGATGTATGAATATGGTGAGGGGAAAATTTCCCCATTTAGAAAAATAGATTTTAGAAGAATTTCTTATTTTTTTACAATTTTTTCTTCAAAAAAAATTTCCATGAAGTTTTTCATGAAGATTCCATTCAACTTATTCTTGTTAAATAATTCACCGCATTTTCAACCATATGTTGATTACAAAATTGACAATGTTTTAATTTGTGTACATTTTGTGAATTATTCTATGCTTTCAATGTACTGTACACCTCCCAAACATTTGTGGTGCTCCTACTTTGAGTTGTCAGCATGAGCTTTTACTTAAACCACATCTTATAAAAAACATGGCAGTCTAATTAGCAAAAATAGGTGATTGGTCAGAAAGGGGTCAACTACTTTAGAAACAAACCATTGTGTCAAGTACCAATCTATCATTAGACCATTTTTAACATCAAAAAATCTCTTGATGGCAAAGTGAATGAATTACTTCATTGACATTAAGGAATAATGAAGGGTAGAGAGGTTGTATACATAGTACTGTAAAACAAAATCACAAAAAACTTTGAATTAACACAAGGTGTAAAATCAAGCTAACTTTCATCTTTGAAAGTCATTTTGCAATTTTGAGCCTCCCCCCAAGTTATGGACAATATTCAATGAGGATGTTTGAAAATGTTGAAAAAATGTCCCTCCAACCCTCTCAAAACTTTGCCTACAACTTTTGATTGGAGGCTCAAAATCTCAAATAGGTTTTGGGAGATGAAATTTAGCTGAATTTTTCAACTTTTGGTAGTTCAATGTTTTTTGGAAAAAAATTCTACTATGCCTAAACAAGGTTTGAAATTCTACCTTGCATTCAATTCCTACTTTTGACTTAACTATGAGTGGTTTAGCTCCTACTAATTCTAATTTATATATCCCACATGGGTTGTTTTACCTCCTACCACACCACTTGTATAAGTTCTTGTGTTCTCATCAATGAAGACACAATGTAGGTGGTGTGTGAGATAGATGTTAAATATTTTGATTCACTATTAAAAAAATAGTGACCAAATCAATAGAACATCAACACAAAAGTGTTGATTTTGATATTGTATCGTCTATTTGAACAATCGTTTGTTGATTTTGGTAAAAATTGCCAAAATCAACAAAAAAAAATTTGATTTGGATACTGCAACTCTAAATCAACCAAAAAATCAACACTTTTTGTTAATTTTGAATTTCAAGAATCTCAAGTAAGTTTTTTGATTTAAAAAATGTTTAAATCACCATGGTTAGTATTCTATAGATAATGTTTTGTTTTTTTTAAAAACTAAATCATTCACAATTTGGTATTTTTCAAAGTCAGCAGACTTCAGAGATCATTTAGGAATAAAAAAACAATTTTTTTTTAAACATTGACCATAGGAAGTTTCTAAATCAAAGTATCTTTCATTTGAAAACTTTTCTTAGTTCAAAGTTTTAAGAAAACAATTGTTTTTTCTCTTTCTAAATGGCCTCTAAAGTCTATTGACTTTGAAAAATACCGAATTGGAAAAAAACAAACATAAACTACATAAATAAGAAAGTACTCCATACAACCATATGTGTGTGAGTATGTGGTGCAATTGTTTGGACCTTACACCCCAAGTATGGGGTGGAAGGTTCAAACCTTGCTAATGTCCCTTTGTCCATGTGGCATGGTGGGATTGCCTAGGTGGCTTGCCGCATGGTGGGGTTGCCTAGGTGGTATTTTATTGGCATGATCAACAAAAAAAATCAACACTTATGTGTTGATTTTTGTTGATTTGGTCACTATTTTTTTCTACTAGTGATTTCTTTGAATATAATGCCAATTTTTTTTAAATTGTGTTTCATAGTGCCGGAACTTATTTTTATATTTCAATTAAATATTCAACTCCAAAGTGCTAAATTTGTTAACAAACAATGTTATTCAATTATGTTAGTAAAAGGCATGGCTACTTGACTATCCCATAGGTCTATGGTTTCAAAAATTCTTTATGAATGATCAACATGGTAGGAAAAATTGCTTCCATATATGATTTGTCCAAACAAGTGCAAAGTCATTGAGGGAATAATTTCTAAGATTGCTTTATTTATTCAAATATGGCTAATGACTTCAAATATTTCTTCTTTTTAGTTCCTTAATTTTTTTAGATCAATGTTGGATAAATATGGCATCAAATGACTTGTTACATACACAATAGAGTTGATGTATTTCCAAAATGCATGTGGCAAAGTCACTTGATGCCATATTAGTCCACTCCTAGTATAGATTAATAAAATTTAGCTCTAAATTGTATGTGGTTTACGTAGACCTAAATCAATTTGGTTACGAAGAAAAGAAAAAATTTCATCAAATTCATGTGGAACCATGACAAATTGGTTAGCTAAATTGCAAGCCTTCTTTTGTCAAGTCAATTCAAGAGGCTTCCTACAATAAGTTGGAACATGATGAGTTTCTCTCCCACACTCCTACCAACACAATTGCATTGGCTTCAAGGGAATCCTTGAGCATTGTCTCTGCAACTATGAATATGTTTATAAGGTTTGGCAAAAATTTTACTTCAACTTTCATCCCACTCTTTTTTGGATGAGGCTCTTATTGGTGCAATACTTGCGGGCTCATATCACCCTACATCCACTTCCCCCTATCATACAAACAATGTTCTCTAAGCAATGATCCTTTGGCCCATATAGTACACTTGGTGCCAACTTATATTTTGAATCAATGAAAATCAATGTTAATAAGGTTTGCATAAAAAACACTACTTTTGTTGGTACGGTTTGTAGGAATCACATCCAAGTCACTTGCTATGATAAGTGTGTGATTAGTACAAAGAGATCATTAGGAAAGAATTCACTTGTACTTGGTGCAAAAACAAGGTTTTGTGCTCTTGAGGGGTTTTCTCCCCCAAGCGGCATTTTGACTTTTGTTATGCCCTCAAAAGTCCGGATTCAGGTCTACTCCTTTTTTTTCTTTTTCTTTTTTCATGACACCCTCACTTTTCAAAGCACTGAAACTGTGAGTAAGAGAGAGCTTAGGAAATTCAAAAATGTCAATTTCCCAGCTGAAGCCACAACTGCATCTTGAACTCTCTGTCTCTGTGACTTTTTTTTATTTGTATTGATTTCATATATCTCAGAACCAATGTCGTGTTTGAAGATCCAAGCATTTAATTTAGACCATTCCTGGTTTCTAATTTCCCTAGGAGTGGGAACCACAGCCATTGAACATGAGCAGTGAGAGTCTTGTGCCTCCCACCACCATCACCACCCATGGTCTCACGTCTCACTCAAAAAACAAAATGTAAGATCTCATTGAGATTTGTTTGGATTGTATCACATTTTCATTGCTATGGTAGTTGAGGCATGACTATAACATGGGTGGCCCCTGTAGCGTGTTATTTCCAAATTCAAGTTATCAACACACATTGCATTGTCCGTCGGTCTATCCTAACTCAACAACAAGTCATTTCATCTGATTTTTCCATAGCTTTGAGTGTACCTGGATTGGGATAAAAACAAAGGCTAGGATAATGCAATACTGTCACTGGGGACACATCACACATCACCCCTGTATACGACACTGCACTACAGTTGTGTACTGTACTGTACTGTACAGTGGCAACTGAATGAGTTCATCTGGGTTGCAGAGTTGCATATCAAGTAAGCTTAACTTATACCTATCCTAGGGAATCCAGATTCGAACTGGATAAGTTCCATTCATAGACACCAATACAATTTGTGAAAAAGACCAGCCACAGGCAACTTTTGTGTCCTCATTTCTCCCCTAATGATTCTGCTGGCTTGGGTTGAACTGAAAAAGTTCATCATCCAGGCGGCTTGTGGTTGGGTGCTTGTATTTTTCCTTCTCTTTTATTTGTGTCACAACTGAAAAAGAAAAAGAAAATGAAGGTTCATCATCCATGACATTCACCCTGCTCGTTAAGTTATTAATATAGCCTCTCTCACTTGTCTTGCAGTAAATTAAGCTTATGGGTACAGATGTTTATGGATGCATAATGCACAAACTAAAGGTAGGTAGGGACACCTAAATCCATTAGGGGTCTAAAAGCACCACTTGATCATATGCTCACAACAAGTACATCTCCTGAATCAATATATACCTATTTATGAATAGACAATTTTAGAACAACTACAAATTTTTTTTGACCCTTTCTAACTTTTGCATATTGAATCCAAATGATGTGTTCTTTGGTGCATTGATACCTCATGTCATTTCTTGTGCCTTGCCTTGGTTTGAGGCGTAGGGAGAATTGACCCCTTCATTGCCCCGGTCAACTTTGTTTTTTTGTTTTATTTTGACACAAATAAAGGGGACCCTTTACTGCAAAAGAATATAAAATACAAGGCCCAGCTGAAAACAGCCTAAAACACCGAATTAGACATTTTTGCACTTGGGGGTTACGACATTGCACTTGGCTTGTACAACAATCAAAGAAGACAATTTCAAATGTGAGGGGGGGGGGGAAGAAATATTGAAAACATCATTAACTCTTTTTCTGAAACATTATTCTGTGAATATTTGTCATAATCCTCCACACTTTATAAATACTTTATGAAAATCTTATACACTTTTCACTACCCATGATTTTCAAAGCATTTTGCTTTGTGCTTCACGTTCTACTTCTTTTACATGCGTTGAACTACAAGGTGAGAACTACTCTACAGTAGGGTTGTCTATCCGGACGTGACGTTGGCTTTTTACGTTCGGATGTCATGACGCGTCCGGACGCGTCAGAGCCCGTCACCGATACTAACGGGACCATCCGCGGCGCGGATGAAGTCTGTCCAGTCTGCGACGGCGTCGGGCCGTCTCCTGGACGGTCATTCCGTCGCCGAATGGACATCCGTCTCTTGGACGGAGAGCCCATCCGTCCCTTGGACGGTAGGCCGTCCCCTGGACGAAGAGGTCGTCTCCTGGACGGAATTCTCATCTCCAGGACGGTAATCCGTCCCCTGGACGCGAATCCGTCCTCTGAACGGGAAACCGTCCACAAGACGGGAATCTGTCCCGTCCCCTGGATCGGAATATCGCTGGACGGGATAGTCGCCGCTTGGACGGTTTAGGGTGCGGGGCTGCGGGTTTAGGGTCCACCCCATCAGCCGGATGTCCGTCTAGTTGGGTTTAGGGTTTAGGGTTTTAGGGTTTTAGGGAGGGCTTCAAGGTGTATATTAAGGACTTCCACCTATTCAAGATTACTTTCCCTTGCTGATTTTGCCTTTCATGTCTTGGTTGGAGTACAACCATTGCGGTAGAGCGAAGTCCAAGAAGAGTGTGTTGTGGTGGCACTTGTTGTGAGAGCAACAAGTGTTGTTGCTACATCACATTTCAAACAGAATACTAATCTTTTTTTTGGTGCAGGGGCAGGTAGAGGAGGACAGATAAGAGCAATGGGTGGAGGAAGATCACAGTGGGAACCTTGGTACACACTACGGCCAGATGGAAAAGTTGCTTGCAAGTTTTGCGAAACTTTGCTAAGCTACCGAAAGGATTGGTTGCTTTTCCATTTGGGATACAAACGAAACGACACCGTCCAAGGAGTGAGAGCGTGCACTAAAGTCAATGCAGCCGTGAAGGCAATGTTTTGGAATTGTGGAGGACATATACCTACGGACACTTCGCATGGACCTGGACGCGATGTGGAAGTGACATCACCATCAACGATACTACCAAGTGTAGTACGTGGCGAGTAACAACCTGGTGCTTCAATCTCAGCAAATGATGGAGGAGAAAACACTGGGGGGCAAAGCTCTCAAGTACGATCATCGGAGGCGCCCATTCCTAATTTGACCCACAGTCGATCGATGAGGCAATTGTCTGTACAAGATGGAATGAACGCATCAAACAAGCAAGTACTAGACAAGAAGTGGGCTAAGTTTTTCTATGAAGCCAATATACCATTCAATGTAGTGAGGCATCTTGCTTTTTTGGATGCAGTGAAATCAACATCGGAATCGAGAGTTGGCTACAAACCTCCAGCGTACCATGCACTTCGTACAAAGCTCATAAAATCTACAAAAGATGAAGTGGCAGCAATTGTAGCAGAGAAGACAAGGGCACCAATCCACAAGTATGGCGTTACAATATGCTCTGATGGATGGGATAATGTGACACATCGACCATTGATGAATGTCATGTTGGCATGTACAAGTGGAGAGGTATTTCTTGGATCGATAGACACAACAGGCGAATGCAAAGATGCTACTTACGTGGCTAATTGCATGGGTGATTACATTGACGGGGTAGGGGCACAGAACGTGGTACAAGTTTGTACAGACAATGCAGCAAACATGTTGGCCGCTGGCGCTCTGTTAATGCGTAGATTTCCACACATATATTTTCAAGGGTGTTCAGCACATGCACTTGACCTTCTACTTGAAGATTGGGGAAAACAAGATTGGATTACAAGTATGGTCAAGAAAGCCAAGTCAATTGTGAAATACATTCGAACGCATCACATGCCACTTGCAATCTTTCGACGACATTCTCCTAATCACGTTTTGAAAAATCCCGTTCAAACACGCTTTGCAACCATGTTCCTCATGATCGAACGTTTGGTGGAGGTGAGGGAAGCGGTAGAATCAACAGTCCACGATCCGCAGTGGAATGAGTACACGCGGAGATTGGCATCCAGTGAAAAGAAAAGAAAAGCTAATGATGTGCGACGATATGTGCGAATGGATGAATTTTGGAGGAGATGTTTAAACTTTGTACACATAGTGGAGCCCGTGTTGATCGCTCTTCGAGAGTTTGATGGAAAGCACCCGTGCTTGGACAAGGCATGGCTTGTGATGAAAAAGGTGGAAAAGCATGTTTTATCTTTGAGGGATCCACCATTTTCATTAGAGCCACGGTATGCAATTTCCGCCATCGATGATTTCTACAAGCGCTGGGACATGCTGAGGACGGATTTGCATTACGCCGGGGCTCTATTGAATCCCTTTTTACTTGACGAAGTCTTGCTAATGGATGATGATGAGGCAAGAGAAGCCATATTGAGAGTTCTGCGCAAATTGGCGGTTGGAGATCAAGCATTTGCGTCAGCTTTGTCTGAGTACCAAGCATTTAGAGATCGGCGAGGCATTTTCAGTGGACTCCCTGATGTAAACACCTTGAATTTGCAGCCTCACGAATGGTGGGACCTTCTCGGAGCCGGTGCTCGTACACTTGCACCGATTGCCAAAAAGATCCTCGCACAAGTGTGTTCTGCATCGTCATGTGAACGCAATTGGAGCATGTATTCGTTTGTCCACAACAAATCACGCAATAGATTGACATCTGAGCGTGCTGAGGAATTGGTTTACATTTATACCAATTCCAAGACTCTAAGAGAAAGGGCTGCAGCAAATCCAACAAGGTGGTACACTGAAAACATGATGTCAGAGGATTCCATGACAGATGAATCTGATGGTCTAGACCGTCGTTCGGTTCGCTCTGATCCAGATGATGACGATTCAGATGATAGTTCCAATGACGATGACGAGCCACCGTTTGATAGATTTGGTGGGTTTGGAGGAGTGCGTCCTCTAATTGATGCATCCGTATTTGACTTTGAAGAGGGGGATAATAACGACAATGCCTCCGAGGGACATCAAGGAAATCCACCACGAATGCCACAAACGTGGAATGCTGGGCCAAGTGGGGGCAATACAAATGAGGACGTTGTGGCACCGAGACCACTAAGTCCAGACCCTATAGATGTACAAATTGATGCCACAATAGACAGAGATGGGGTTGACGTTGGAAGAGGACGTGAAGAAGAAGTAGTAGTACCACCGTCCTTGCCCATGAGGACCACTCGTAGTGAAGGGCCCCCTCAAGGTGGAGAAGCACATATGCCCCCTCCAAATCGAGTCTCGGTTGCACAACGGCAGATGCCAGTATTGGAAAATCTACAAATCCAAAGTTCATCAAGGCCGTCTAGTTCCGAAGTTCGTCCACACGAACCAACTTCGTCGGTAGGTACACGATTGGCTGGTATGGTGTCACAACGTGTGACTAGAAATACGAATTCATTGCGGCCACCTGTACATGCCAATAATCGAGGGAAGCGTCCCCGACCACAAGGTACTACCAGTGAACGTGTGAATAAACACGATATTCGTTATTTTGGGAGTTTTCCTATCTCCCAATTTACGTCGGTTTGCGCTGATCTGAATCACAGATTGGGAAACTGGAATTTTCGAATGGCCATAACTTACTCAAATTTTGTCCAAACTGGGCATATGAGGTGTTTTTTGACATCTACAGATTCCGTAGATGTCAAAAAACACCTCATATTCCCAGTTTGGACAAAATTTGAGTAAGTTATGGCCATTCGAAAATTCCAGTTTTCCAATGTGTGGTGCAGATCAGCTCGAACCGAGCTGAACTGCATACTCCCAAAATCATGGAATTCTCTCAAAATAATGAATATCGTGTTAATACTAGAGCACGTAGAAGGCTGAGGAGGGAAGAAGCGGCTTCCCAACCATTTTAAAGAGAAGTTCAAACGGGAGGGCCCAATACAGATGGCATTATGGACGCAACGGGCCAACGACCTCTTCGGACGTTGTCTTCTATAGCTCGACCACAACGAAACCGCAATGATGAGGCCTCCAGCGAAAGTGATAGTGCACCATCCAATCATTCCAATGATGATGGTGCATCCATCGGTGGTACTATAGGTGAAGATGGTGAGGTTCCAGGAGATAGTGATTACAGGGGGCCGGTGCCTTGACAAGGTCCACTCGAAGAAATTGGTGGTAATGAACCAATAGTACAAGAAGCAAATGCAAATACTTCTGTGCGCATTCTTAGGCATGGAAGACGTTGAATGTTTTTGAAATGACAATAGCCTGGTCTTCACATTTTCAAATGCAAATTTTTTAGAGGCTCAATACCTTGCATATTGAAATCAGCATTAATATGAAATATGACTTTTGTTCCTTTCATTCTCATGGAACTATTTACCCCTACAGTCCCAAAGTCATTACACAAAAAGGGACGCAAAACTGTTTTTTCTCTTGCATTTGCCTCAACATGTGGAAAAAAAGGTTGTTTACAACATCTAACCGTACGATCTTGTACTTCACATGTTTTTTATCATGTGGAAAAAATTTCATGAAGTTTGACCGAATAGATTGAAAGATATTAGCATTCAAACTTGGAAGAACTAGTTTTCTGAATGCGGGCTTTGCAATTTCAAATTAACTTTCACTACGATTTATGGAAAATTAGGCCTCTGGAGTTTGGAGCAATATTGTTTTTGAATTTTTTTTTGTGAATACGAAAGAATCGAGGTCTAAATTTGAAAGAGTTATTGCAATTGAAAACTCCATGTGTTAAAATCCAAATAACACAATTTGACAGTCTGGTGTTTTTTTCATGTATGTTTTCTTTTTTTCAAATTTAATTTAAATTAAAATTCTAAAACTATGTTTTTCATTCATTCCTTCGTTTATGACTTTATGGTAAGAGTTTCCGGTTATTCTGATACATATTCTAATTGATAAAATTTGATTTCCACGTTTAGCTTTATAAAATCACAATAAATTCATTTTTCCATTAATTTTGCTGAAAAAAATAAAATAAATTTAAAATAAATTCTTACGAGTGGGGAGAAATATTAAAATATTATGCTGATTTTCAATAAAAATATAAATTTGGTTTGATAGTGAAATTTGACTTCAAGCCCGTCTTTGTGGTTGTTTATTAGTTTCGGGTGTGAAAACTAAAATAACCAATTGAAAATTGGTTCGACTAGAAATCTCTATTGATATTTGGACCTCTTGTAAAAAACTAAAAATTTAGAATCTCGTGAGTTGTTTTTTCTATTTTTACTTATTTATGGCACGAAGTGCAACAAAAATGATGACAATTACAATTGTGCACAAAACTAATTGGAATTTCTTATAATGATGTACAATTCAGAGTTTTTAGTACTAAAGATATAAGATTTTTGTGTAAACTCAATTTAAATGATAAAGTTAGGAAAGACAATAAGTTCTTTACAACTCAATGTTTTGGTAAAATACTTTTATATCTTTATATAAACCAAAATGAGTACAAAATGCATTGAAGCCACAAAGTGTGCTACATTGCTACGTATGTCCTCAAGCCTACATTATAATAACCGCATGTGCTAAGTAAACACTAACTTTGCAACTATATGGTAATACACTATTATCTAATCTTCATTGCGCGCTTGCTCTTCTTGAAGGTCTTGTTCTTTGCGAGCCTCGCGATAGCAATCCACAGCTGGTGTCCAAAACGTTGGAGCACCACTTAGACGTTGCACGACGTATGTCACCGAGCGTCGTTGTAGTGGCTCCACCTTGCACAATTCACCCAACATGGTTTGAAATGCACCAAATGCCGTATGGTCCGGAATCATCTCTAGATTTCCGCGATCTTTTTTCCATACCTTCATAGCCAATTTGCCTATGGAGTATCCATCTGTGTGTATACTAACACACGGTGGCTTAACCCTACGAGTAGGAGATGATGAAGTTCCTGTCTCTCCAGTCAAGTACATCAACTCAGGAGCCACCCACCAATGTTGCGCTCGGGTTGCCTGCAACTTCCTTGGACAATTGAATTGGTAAAGAGAAGGGGTTTCTTCGTTGATGCGGCTACCCATTCCCCAATCACATAGACCAATCCACACGGTTCTGCCATCATCATTCGGAAAATGAAGCATAATGTTCTCCGGTGTGATGTCGTTGTGCAATACAGAGCATTGTTGCACTGCATCCACAATGCAAATCATTGCCCACGCAAGTTCAGTGTGCTTGCGTCTATATGCCATGAGGCGTTTCATGGCTTGCATTGTTTGTGGAGTTGCATCGTAAGCCACCTCTCCAATTTCATCTGGATCTTGGTTCTTCTCATCTAGTGTAAACATGGCGCCGAGAGTACCGCCATTCCACCACTGCGAATAACACTCCATGGTCATATCATTTATAGCAAAGAATTTGATGACCCCTGGATGCTCGCATGGACATACCAATGCCTCGATGGACAACTTCTCCCTGGACTTCTTCAATTCATCCACGCGCAAAGCTGACTTCCCAGCTAATTCCATATTCTCCGGAATATGTTTTGAATTTTGAACACATACTTTGCGCACCCTCCCATGCCCCCCTTGTTTGCTATGGCCAGACAAAGGAACCACCACCACTCCGCGTTCAAGAAAAACCACTCCTCCTGTAGCCTGTTGACCAAAGGCCAAATTTTGACTTCGTTGAAACCACGGAGCGGAACGGATGTTGTTTGAAGACAGTCCACGCATTGCTTCATGCCACCAATACACCTTCTTGTGCAACAAATTCAATGCTTGTTGTCTGGGCACTACACTCTTCTGAAAGCCTTTTATTTTTTCCGCAACTTGGGCAAGGTTGAAGATACACGTTTGCACTTGTGACTCCAACCAATGATTGAAGCATTCTTTCGTGCGGTCTTCATGCCACTCATCCGCGCTCATTGTTGTCCAAAACATGTGGTGGAACTTTTGTTTTATGACATCCACTCCCTGTAATCCGCGCGAGACGTATGTTGTGTTCAACTGCGAAATCGAATACTGCTAAAAAAAATCCAACGCCACTTCATGCAATTTTCGCATTGCACCCTTGCTTGGCCACTTCTCCGGATTTGTAGACTTGTGCCTCCTTCGTGTTTTTTTTCCCCTTCGAAGACTCTTCGCCCCCCCCAGCAGCTGTGGCCCCTTCTGCAGCTACGGACCCTTCAGCAACTACGGCCTCTGAAACGGGCTCTGGTGATTCTGCATCCGGGTCCATCATCGGTGCATTTCCAATACCTGTGTACCAATCATCAACTTTTCTCTTTGAGAAATCTCGACCAGCCATCGTGACAGTAACAAGTAACAAATAATCAAAATGATAGGAATTAGGAATTCGGCTTCCACAAAGTGAAAAACCGCCCCCCTTATTCTTCAAACCAGCCTCTACCCAGCACTCGCGCTCGCAAGCAAGGACTGCAACCAATCCAAGACAAGAGAGCACCGTCAGAGCAGGAGAGACTGTGGCGAAAGTACCCTAAAAACAGTCTTTATATATCCATTTCACGTCGACGGAAAGGCCGTCGAGAGGACGGACAGGGCGTCCAGAGGATGGGAAGGCCGTCCAGGGCCGTCCGGCCCGCGGACCAGCCGTCGAGAGGACGGACGGCCGTGCAGGGGCTGAGACCGTCCAGCCTAAACCTTGGGCGTCCAGAGGACGTCCAGGCCGTCCCCCCCCACGGACCAGCCATCCAGTGGGCTAGGCCGTCCAGAGGACGTGAAGACTTTCGAGAGACGGCACAGGTCGTCGAGAGGACGGACAGGCCGTCGAGAGGGCGGGAAGGTCGTCGAGCGGGACGTTCGAACAAGTGGAATTCATTTCTAATCCTTGTTCCACGAATTTTTCATTTATGTGGTTCGGCACTCTCGGACTTGTCAGGACAGGTGTCCTTCCTCTCAATCGGGCATTAGTCTACAGTGGCGGGTAGTTTAGGAGTGCTAACTTAATGTATTTATTTGTTTCAATTAGAGGACAAATAAATACCAGGGATGACATTCAAATGCTGAAAACGAGGTTTACTGCTCATTTAGAATGGAATTCTATTTTGTTGCACGTAAATAATGGGAGATACATAGAAAAAAATCACCAAAGGTCAAATTGAAAACTTTTTAATGTCGGTCCTTTAATGTTCTATTTGGATGTTCATGTTAACATTTGATTCATTCTATTGATTCTAATTGCACCCATTTTCACAAAAGTCGTTGGCATTGGGCAATGTTTTTATTCCCAAAACCTCAAAATCTCGCAATCCCTTAAAATAATTTATAATCTGTAGGGCTCAAATTTGAATTCAAATGAATTTTATCAATTATACGTAGAACAATTTCACCTTTGGAATTATTGTATTTTGATTCCATCCTTCCTTGCATGTAAGTGCACATGACAATTTAGTATTTTGTTGAATTTTAAACCCTGTCTATACTAGTATACTCGATTCAAAGTCTCAATCGTACAAACATTCAATAACTTACTGAGAACGGATCAAATATACAAAGACCAAGACAAAAACAACCCTCTAAATGCTCTAGTTAAAGGTAGTAAGATTAATACTCTAAAATGGTTAATTATCAAATAAGTGAAAGACCTCCTAAACAACATATGTCATATGCATATCATTGATTCATGTAAAACATTGTTTCTTCTTTCCATTCATACATTACATAAAAAAAATGTAGCCCTATACATCTATACTTAAGAATGTTTTACCTTTTACAGATATTGTTATGCCATTTTTTGGTGTCTTCAATATGTTTTCTAAAACTTTGAATTTAAATCATTAATCTATTTTTTTCCAATTCAAACTTCAAAGACTACATCTTGATTGAGTTTTGCACTTGTAATGCCAACTACCGAAATGAAGGACATGTTTCGTAGTATCCGGTCCAACCTAGGTTTTGATGTAAATCCTATAGGCTTATACCCTAAACCCTAAACCCTAGACGTTGTTGCAATTTTAAGAGAATTTGATGTTCAAGTTTATGTAACTATGACAAATAAGAGAGGATTGGTGTAAGTCCGTAAGATAAAGGAAAAAAAAGGACGAATGGATTCTAATGTTCCATGTAGTCTTCCACACAAAGGGAAACTCTAAAAGACTAAAACAATAACATAATAACATATGGCATTTGCCTTTTATTTTTATTCTCAAAATCAAAATGCAACATTGAGTACATGAACTTGACATTTTTGTGGTGCCTATATTTTTTTTATGGCTTCTAAATTATAATGCAACTAGCGGTGAATTACTATAGTTTTTCTTATGGATTGTTTATTAATTGCTTATGTAGTATCGTATGTTAGCCACTAAACTGACTGAAGTCGCAAGGCCTCTTTTGAGTCTTTTCCATACTAAATCTGAATAAATTGCCATTTCTAATTTTCTATAGCAAAGAATTAAAAAAAAAAAAATGTGTTTAGGCCTCTAAGGTGCACCTTTGCTTGTAGCATGTAGGATCTCATACTAGAGTACTAGACTAGTGTTCAATTGATCGGAAGAAATTTCACAAACTTGACCTATGTAGAATTGTAGATTGCAAGATATTTACAATAAACTTCACCCTCTGAACACCCAACGACATCATTTAGTGCCAATTTAATGGCAGTTCAATCACTTCAATGACATGGAAAGAAGTTGGAAGCGTTCATTTCATTTTCTTGGGACCTACCATGTTGGGTGTTACAAAGTGTATCCAATTGATTTTGTAGTCTTTCCAATATTTGCCTCCAAGTAATTCCGAGTTTAGAAAAAATAAAAATAAAAAAATATGCTCCTTTAGTGTATTTTAGGAAGTTGTTGCTCCTTACTCTAAATCTAAGATTTCTCCCCAAAATTGATATTTTGGGAGTTTGAGTCTAACTATCAAACAAAAGGTCCTTTTCTCTAGTTCCTATTTTATGTAAAATCCCCCAACACAACCCTAAATTGAAATTTCATTATTGCGATTTGAACTTCGAATGTGTTTTTAATGTCTACTACATTGAGTACAAAACAAATATATCATGAAATGGAAATTAAGTTTACACTATGATGAATTCTAATGTCATTGTCCTTGTGATATATACACATGGTGAAAAATTGAAAATCTGAAAATTACTTTTCTATTTAACGTGATTTTGTCAAAACTTCCACCCTGAACCAATTTAAAAAAAAAAAAAAATTTATATATTGTGAAGGGCCGTCCAGAGGACGAAAGGCCGTTCCCGACCACGAACAGGCCGTCGCGAGGATGGGCAGGTCGTTCCCGACCAGGGACAGGCCGTCGAAGATACGGGCAGACCGTCCTCCTGGACGGGCTTTCCGTCGAAGAGACGGGCAGGCCGTCTAGGGGACGGAAAGCCCGTCCAGGACCACATCCAGGCCGTCGAGGGCACGGGCAGGCCGTCCAGGGGACGGAAATCCCGTCCCCTCCCACATCTAGGCCGTCGAGGGGATGGGCAGGATGTCCAGGGGACGGAATGCCCGTCCCCTCCCACACCCAGGCCGTCGAGGGGACGGAAAGCCCGTCCCCTTCCACGGAAAGGCCGTCGAGGGGACGGGCAGCCCGTCTAGAGGACGGAAAGGCCGTCCGTCGAACTCTCGAGCGGCGGTGTAATCATTCCCCGAACCTGGAGACGGCGCCCCGAACCCGTTGACGGCGTTCCGACCCGAGGCCGGATGTCCGTGGACAGATCGGCCGTCCATTCCAGGGCTGTCCCCCGCCGTGGACGGTCTGGATTTGGGGGGGGACGGGCTGATTAGGTGTTAATTACCCTTGCTAACCGGGTCGGTAACTGGGGGGTATAAGTGACATTTTTTCACATTTGCCTTTGCTTCCTCTTTTGAATTGCACTGTCCTAGCTTGAGAAAGCTTCGCATTGCAATTTGAGGGGAAGTGTTATACATTTGACATTGTTTTGCCACATTTCAGTTGCCTTCAGGCAACAGAAGGCAAAGCAAATTGTCATTGTATTCGCATACAATATCGTGTGTGTCGTTGTGCAGGTATCAAGAATGGATGCAGAGGATGTAGCAGGAGGTGAGGGACCTGGAGGTGAGGGAACCGGTAGAAAGAAGAGAGGAAATAGAGCAACTTTGGATTGGGGCACACTTAATGCCCCAGCGATTATGGCACAGCCTGGGTGGTTGGAGGCAGAATCACCATGGACAAGAGCGACATGTCGGCGGTTTGTAGATTGGGCCCACATCAATCGCCATTGGCCACACGACCGGTACGAGGTGCACGTGAAATCTGGAGTGGTGAATATTGACCAGTGCACCCATCCGCACTTCAAGAAGAGGATGATTGAAGTGTCATTGGCACTTTGGGGTTCAAGATCGAAGAAGGACGGGACACTTTCATTGTGCCAAATGGCATATGCGGAGGTTTTTCTTGGCAAGGATGTGGATTGGAGAAGCTTTTTGGGCAGACAGCGGGACAACAAGTTTTCAAATAGAACTCGCCACATTCCAACAAATCCTGCCGTGCCACTGGACAATGCACCAATTCCTGCCGTGCCATTGGTTGGTATTCAAAATGTGCAAATGGATGTGGTTCCACCCGTGGAGCAGCCAAGGACGGAGTTGATGGAAGTAGAAGTTGGTCAGAGCAGCGGTGCAAATGTCAACCAACAAAATGTGATTGGTGGAGCCCAAGCTGACAGTGAAGAACTAATTCGCTTGCGCCAATTAGTACAAACACTGCAAGCGGAAAAAGAAGAAGCGCTACGACTTCATGCAATAGAGTTTGAAGTTCAAAGTGCAAGGATGCGGGCCCTTGTAGATGAAAACGTGCGCCTCATCGCACGTGAAGCAGAGCTTGTAGAGCGCAACAGGCGGTTCAGCACAGACTCAGTTCCACCACTCGATGTTGTAGTGGAACGTGCTACATACGAGGCAGACGAAGACAGACCAGGCCCGAGCAATACACCTGAGTTTGTGGTACGACCACGGGCCATTTTTCCAAGTGCAGAAAGTGCCTCGTTGGATATTATGCGTGCACGTGCTGAGCGGGCTGAAACAGAGGTTGGAAGTACTTGCACAAGCATGGAAGAATTAACAAGCGCCATGCGTGCTTTGGAACTCCGTGCCAACAACGCTAAAGCAGATGTGGCGGTGTTGACTGCAGCTCGAACTGACATGGAACAGACCATGACCGCAATGAGTGCTCAAAACATGCGGTTGGTCTACAATCCTCAGAAGGAACAGATGCTGCTTCAAATGTGCAACATGAAGTTGACATGCAGCATGGCGCTAAACGAGGCTGAGCAAATGCAACGTGAAGTGAGGAGAGTGGCTGCGGAATTCAATGATGGCGGTCAACGTTATTTTGGCTTGACCTCATGGCCTCGGGTGGAAGAAATGTTCACCGACGATTTGCCAGTGTTCGCCGAGAATTCAAGCATCGATTGGAATTCCCGTGCAGACTTGGAATTCCAATACAATATCGAGCGCCAACAGTACGGGCCACCCAACCGCGATGGCATTACACCACTAGTGTGGCCATCCGTTCCAGCTTTTGTACAAGATGGAACAACATGTATAATTTGCCAAGAACCGTTTGGCCCAGAAGGTGGATGGAATCTTGGTACATGTGGCCATCTATACCACCCCGGGTGTCTCATTCCTCACATGGTCACCAGAAAGAGATGTGCGCAATGTAGAGCTCCATTTCATGCACGACTGTACAAAACGTTTGGCCTTCAAGACCACATGCCTGCAGCGTACGAGTACAATGAAGAAAATTTACCGGGCCTCGGTAATAGAGTACATTGGGGTTCAGACGTGACATGGCTTTGGAAGTGGGGCCACGACAACCGACACCTCCCGGCAGGAACGGTCGCTGAGATACATTGGCAGAGTGATGCCCAAGTGACAGAGGTGATCAGAAGGGGTTTTGGAGAGGGTGATCCAGGGCGTCGACTATATTTTGGTCAGATTGCGGGTGGACATTGGGACCAAGACCGCTCCATTTTTGTGCGTGCGCCACATCCACAGCGCATCATGTTTAACTCTCAAGGCGCGCCAGTCGGATTTGAGGGTGAACTGAGTTTTGAGGAACAAATGACGTACATTGAAGACAATACCTTCCATGAGCCAGCTCTCGTGAGTGCCATTTATTCCCACTTACATAATAGATACGACATCGACGCATTTCAGCTATTGACGACTTTGCAATCGCGACGAGAATTGCAACAATTTTTGAGAAACAGCATAGCACGAGGCGTTGTAATCGAAGAAGTAGAATAGATAGTTTTGGACTAGATTGTGTATAACTAGATAGATGTATAGAATTAAATACCGGAAGTTGTACAAAGCAAACATATGTAATTATATAAAGTCTTTATTAGTTTACTATGTACTTCAACGGATTTATAAAGTATGTACATTTATCGTTTTCTTTCCACCTTGTGTATTGTTGCTTCGCCTTTGTCTATTTTTGTAATCTATTGTACCTTTTTGTAATAGTATAGAAGAAGCTTGTATGCTTAGATGGTAGGTAAAAGAGTGTTTTATCTTTATTTTGGGTGTTGCCCTAAAGTCCGAAGTCCATTTTTTGGCCCAAACCACCGTAAACCACCCCTGTTGCTATGTTCACCTATGAATTAAATTTTCCAATTTTTTTTTGAATCGAACCAAAGGATCTTGTTCTGCACTTGTCTTAGATGACGTGACCATAAATTTGTGATGTTTGACCGTATGGATTGAAAGTTATTAGCATTCGAAGTGAAAGCTCCAAATCTATTTAAAGAAGAGGCTAGGATTGCCCGCTCCATAGAAAAATCCATAACTTTTCCATTCCTAATCCAAATGGGATGAATGAAAGCCTCCCATTTAAAAGAAAATATAATGCAACTAGAAAAAAATATACAAATTTGTATTTCATTTTATTGTGGATTTTTTTGTCTACCCGGAGTCCTGGACCGCCCAGTATCCCGATCTCCCCTGTTTGAGGTTATTCTGTTCTTGTGGCCTATCCCTAACCCCTTGCTCCTAGGCACCGATTGGAATAGAAATTGTATTATGAATAAACTCATAAGTTTATCTATCATTCTATAATTCTATTTTATCATTCTTATGAAAAAGTTTTCAAAAGTTTGAGTAAAAAATTAGATCATGGGCGCCTATCGAAAATCCATTTTGTCCCTTGCAGCAAGGACAATGAGAGTATGTTACTTTAGGGTCTAAGAAATAAAAACAATGGAAATTCTTCCCCAAAGCCTAAAATAATAAAAAAAAATCTCTATTGCTTCATAATTGATGAAATCTCCTCTAAGTCTTTAGAATTAAACCCTAAATAATTCACGTTTTGTAACTTCTTTTCTATTAGTTATTTAGTTTGAATCTTTTTTTAGTTGGACACATGATTGACTACTCCCTCATTTTTTTTTTAACTCTAAAGTTTACAAATTAAAGTATTTAACATTTTCCATTTTCTCTCAAATGGCATTATGGCATTATTGAACAAAATGTCAACATTTTTGATTAGGAGACTAGGTGTATCAATTTGCAAAAAATTGTAACCGTATAAATTCAAACAAGACATGTTAGCAATCTCATAGGTTGCTAAAACACAACAATATCACTTATAGAGTAAAAGATTATAATGTTTGAACATGAGGGTGTTAAAACTACAAAAATGATGTGAAGTCTTCCAATCCTCTTTTCAGTTTTCATAAGTAAAATTAAAAAAAATTTAGACCCCAAAAACATGAGGTTAAATTGCCTAACATGTATAACCCCAAACAATTTATGTCTTTTAAAAGTATACTCCATATTTTTCTTTTAATTAAATTTCAAATTTGAATGTGATGTTTTCTCCAAGATCTTGTTGTGTTTTCGAGGCACATTTCCAAAAGCTCTCAATGCTAGAAGAAGTTAAGATTGCAATGGGTACCCTTGCACAAAGTCTTGGAACGATAAATCACTATCATTTATTTTTTAGAATAGACTATTGATGCTAAAACTAGACTTCAAGAAGAACTTCCTAAAAATAGCAACTTGGATACTACTAAAAATAGCAATTTGGTTACGTTTTATTTGACTTCGAAGTTTTGCCAACACCAAATTTGGGTGCTTCGGGCATTTAGGCAAAAAATCCAATCCCACCCGTCCAGAGAACCGTCCACTTACCCGTCCACATGCCCGTCCACCCGCCCGTCCAGTTTTCCGTCCAAAGACCCATCCATCCCGCCCGTCCAAATACCCGTCCACACAACCGCCCACCCTTCCGTCCACATGCCCGTCCAGAGAACCGTCCACTTACCCGTCCAGATGCCCGTCCACATGCCCGTCCACCCGCCCGTCCACCCGCCCGTCCAGTTTTCCGTCCAAATACCCGTCCACACAACCGCCCACCCTTCCGTCCACATGCCCGTCCAGATGCCCGTCCAGTTTTCCGTCCACATACCCGTCCAGTTTTCCGTCTACACAACCGCCCACCCTCCCGTCCACATGCCCGTCCAGATGCCCGTCCACCCGCCCGTCCAGTTTTCCGTCCACATACCCGTCCATCCAAACCGTCCAGATACCCTAAATCCCGCCCGTCCAGATACCCGTCCATCACGCCCGTTCCGTGCCCGTCGACAGAAGCTCACCCGTCCAGCTCGCCCGTCGACAAAGAACGTCCATCCATTTCCGTAGTTTTCATCCTCTATGAACGGTTCTCGTTCAGATTACATCCTGACGGACGCCGGGGTTGAATCCTGACGTCCGTCCGGACATCCTGACGGACGGACAGGACGTGACGGGGACAACCCTACTCTACAGATCATGATACTCTTCTAATACATATTCAAATCATTTTGCAAACGTTCGTCATCTAGGTCCTCCATTTGCATCGCCATATACTCCAGAAGATGCGGTTTAGCCTCAAGTGGAATGATCAGTCTTTCCTCAGTTTGCACACCATACACTGTTATGTTTGAACCTACTATATTACCACTTCTCCCTCGACAAGGGACATCCATCCATGAATATATAGTGGCTTCCTTCTCAATCCATACAAACCTCACCTAAAGGTTCCCATGTTGATTCCATACAATTCATATACCTCACTTTATTACTACCAACTTCTTCTTGTGCTCCAAGTCTCATAGTAGGCCAATACCACAAGACCTTCATCTTTGAGGCCCACCTCCCTTGACCAAATTCAAGTACCTTCTCCACATAAAAAGGTACTCCTTCTCTTACTTCCCTCAACTCCACTGTAAGAGCTACGAATTAGCCTATAACAACATCATTTTCTGGATTGAACGGAGGAAAAGGATCTTCACTTGCACCTTGTACTACTTCTGGTACAATAGCATGTCTTCCACCTTTGCTCCTTCCTCCAATCACTCTTCGTGATGCTTCTGGTGGCGGCCTATCTTTGCGAGGTCCAAAATATCCCCTCCTCTCTGGATTTGGCATTGTTGCCATTATCATATCAGCAGTTGCATTGTCCGTTATGTTTGCATCTGCATCCACTGTTGTACTTTCATTTGTACCACTTCCTCTGCCACTGTCAACAATACAACCATCCCCATTATAGTTCAAGACATCGCTTGGCCAAAACGGTAATTCACGTAAACATTCTGTGCTCCGTTGTGGGAAATCTTCCAAATAATCCTTGAATTCGTTTGTTTCGTCCACGACTTCCAAGTTCCTAATCCTGTTTATGCCTCTAACCACCAACTTCTTCTTATATGCAATGAACTCGTCCAATGCTTTCAATTCTCTTTGATCAGCTGCAGACACCTCTGCAAAGTTCGGTTTCTCTACTACACTTGGTAGTGAGTTCAAACACAAATGTCCTCCTGCTGGAGCCCATTCATCTGAGCAAAAATGTTTGTGTTGCACACGGACCAACCCATTTTCCACATAAAACCTCATATGGTGTGGAAAAGTAATGCCCGTCAATTGCTCACCCCCTCGTAGCAAATGAGGGGTGATGAATGCTTTCCAATCACGAATGTGTTCAAGCTTACGAGCACTCACAAAAGCCTCTGTATAAGATGTGCCTTTCTCTACTAATTGCAACATCTCTTGAAGTGTATCTATGTCTCTTCTCTTCAGCACATTGGAAATTACACTGAATCTCTGATCAATGTCCTCATGTGTGTGGCCCACGATAAGAAAACAAAGATGCACTTCCTTAAAGAAACCAAGGCCCACCAGTGCGGCACACATGCCAAACATGTAGATGTTCTTATTCTCCCTTGTTGTGTTATCTGCTTGAATCCTCAATGTTGGTGGCAAAAATCCCTTCCTTCGCTTCACGTCACATATTACGTTCATCACAGACGTTATGACTTGATTGCTATCATGCTTGTGGTGAGCATCTATCCACACATCTGCATAGAGGCCAATCCCATGTACAAGTACACCACAGAGATGAGTCTTTACAAATCGAGATTCGATGTTCTTCACAGTTTGCCTCATCTTTGGTATCATGGTGGTATTCTGATCCATACCATCCACGATCAAACACATAAAAATGTCTGGAGTAATCATCGCCGATCTCTTGAACAACCAATAGTCTCGCCTCTCTTCCATTTGATACCGGATGTGTAGCACGTACAACTTCTTAATCTTCACCTTTGCTACCGCATTTGTTGTAGATTCCATCCCACATTTATACTCCCAACAGTGGTAGCACTTTGAGAATCTAGAAAACGGTGGTATTTGTACATGCGGAAAGTCTTCCCGCCAAAGTCTGCGAAACGAGCTCATAGACAACTCTGTTCCATCCACTAGTCTCTTCACTTCTTCATTCACATACCGAAACACATCCAATTTACTCGTGTTCATGGGCAATAGTATTAGCGGTAGCACTTCATTGTCCTTTTTCCTGCGTACTGATCGATGAGGTTGTTGACATCCAGCTTCATTCACAAACACGTTTAGGCTTTCCCTAGCTGCTGACATTTTTGCACTTTCCCTTACTTGACACGTGTTTCCATGAACGGCTGCTACTCTTCCATATATAGCATGTGCTGCCTTCAATTGCTTCAAACGCCTCTGAGAATAACCCAACGCCGTTGCATAACATGCATTGCAAACAACTCTGCCATCTAATTTTGTCTCATACTTGTCTCTTGTTCGGCCCTGTACCCGAGTGTAGAAGGCATTCAACATTTGCATTATCCACGTAGACCGTGCTTCATACTTCTGACCCCATGCCATGTACCGTTGATCCAATATATATCTTGCATCTACCTCATGCAAGCAATTGCGTTTACACGCACCTCTCTCTTTTGCACATAAAACACTTTCAAGCGTCACTTTTCGACTAGCCGATTCCCCCCTCTCTCTTGGATTTCTCACTCTAGCCCTTCGGTTTGCCATTGAATACTTTCTCCTTGGTGTATCCAAAGAAATACCTTCCACTCTCATTACATTGGGAGTACTACCTTCAGAACATTGTGTCATGGGTGAACTTCTCTCAGGTGTGCTTCTTTCACCTTGACTTGGTGGAGTCATATCAGAAGTGCTAGGGTTGTCTTCAACGTCATGGAAATCAAATGTTGGTGCTAGAACCGGTGGAAAAGAGAAGTTCTGCCCCTCCCTCGAAGGAGTACTTGTTGTCCTCACTTCCGAAGGATGTGGCCAACGGACCAAAGCCCGACGCCATCGTATAATCTTACCTACACAATCGCCTAGAAACTTCCCTACCACCTCACCAACCCATTTTGTCTCTTCCAAAGCATGTGTAACACGGATTGCAATTTCAATAGGACGTAACTTCACTTGATGAAGTTCGACACCACATGTGAAATTTGTATCCACCACACCAACTCCCACAACATTACCATCATCCCCAAGAAGTTGCACCATCCCATTGGTATCTAAGGGTACTCCACTGGTCACCGGATAATCCTCTTCTTGAAAAAGTCTTCCTCGTACCACACGTGCCAACCTTTCTCCTATACTCCTTTGCTCTGTTGCAACCACAGAAGTACCTACGGCATTGAAAACCACGGGACTCCCAAATGCTTCCGCTACCATTTTTTTTATCACTCCTGAATGACAATCATATACATACTACAAAACTT
Organism: Rhytidiadelphus loreus; assembly: GCA_947034895.1. Taxonomy (NCBI): domain Eukaryota; kingdom Viridiplantae; phylum Streptophyta; class Bryopsida; order Hypnales; family Hylocomiaceae; genus Rhytidiadelphus; species Rhytidiadelphus loreus. The sequence goes on from OX344761.1 coordinate 35,641,698, forward strand.
TAGATTTCTTTTCTATTTTTGCTACAACACTAGTCAGAACATTTTACACAAAATACAATAAACTGTTGAATGTACAAATTCTTTTTTTCGAGTATTAGTGAAAATGACTTCTACCTACATTTGGAGACATGTACTTTACAATGTCAATCATGAGAACTTGTAGAACACTAAAGTGCAATCACATTGTATGAACTCCAGAAGAAATTTCTATTGTGCATGATCTTCACTGTAATTTAAATCAATTTCTAACTTCTCATATGAAAATTAATTTAGAATTCTCTCTATTGATAAAGTTTCCTAACATATGCTAACATCGTCGTTCTGTTCTAACTCCTTCAAAGTGCTAAAAAACTTCTTCAAAACATTTATAATACTATCAATTCTTATGAAAAACAATAAGATTACATTCTGATTCCTTATCGTAGACATCTGTATTGGTATTCCATACCAATACAATGCCTTTCTAAACCCCTACAGCCCCAAGGCCACTTCTTTGTCAAAACCACTCAAAAGTACCACTCAAAAGTACCACTTATGCTATGTTCACCTATGAAATTAGTTTTTCAAATATTATTTAGAATGTAGAACCAACATCTTGTGCTACACTTATCTTATATCAATTGCCAAAAAAAAATTGATTTTGAACCGTACAGATTGAAAGATATTAGCATTGAAAGTAGAAGACAAAATTTCTTTCAAGAGGTTACTATGATTGACTGCTCATCAAGGAACTCCATAACTTCCACATCACTAATCCGAATGTCATGAATAAAAGCTTCCCATTTAGAATAAACTGTAGTAGACAAGGAAAAAGAAAATACAATATGGATTTCAATTTTTTATGGATTTCTTGTGCTACCTGGTCTCACCTATTTTGAGGTTATTGTAGTATAACTTTTTCTACAAGGCAGTGACTACAATAAAAATTATATTCTACAAAACCTCATAAGCTTATTTATCTATTGAGAAAGTTTTAAAAAGTTTCAGTAAAAATAGAGATCATAAGAACCTCTTCAAAATCCATTTTGTTCCACGTCGGGACAATGGGACTTTAGGGGTTATGGAACTCTCCATTGCATTAGTAATTCAAGATTTTCAAAGTACAGAGAAAAATTCATAGTATTTATTTTATAAAATTTATTGTACAAATCTTCTTATGAAGTGTTTCAAGAATTTGATCCAAATAAAGAAAAATGACTATGGAAAATAAAATTAGAAACTAGTATATGCGTTCCATAAAAATAGTGTTCCTCAAGTGATTTTCATTCATATTTCTTCAATCCTCTCATCATATATGCATGCAAAGATTTAGGTTCAAAAATAAAATAAATTTCCATATTCTTCAGACGCTAAAGAATAATTTCTATACACTTGTGTGTTGATTAAAAATACAATCCATAATTCCTAAATATCATTTCCTATTCCTTTTATCCTATATCCACAACATTTCCTGTTTCTTTCTAAGAGTTCATGAACAATAGCACAAAATAAGTTTTCATAATTACCTTCTCACTTTACAATTTCATTCAACAACAATGAAAGTGCAATAATGGATGGTTGGGAAATACTTCTATACAAGACCATTTTAATGAAGCCTACAAATTGGACTATACATAAAAAAAAAACTATGCCTTCCACATGTCGTACTAATCCAAAAAATAGCAATGGTTTCCTCAAATTGAAAAACAAATTTTTCACATTTACATTGTGTTCCACTAAAATCAAAATGCACAACTCCTAGGCATGTACATCTATTCAATCTTGCTATACATTAAATTTTAAATTTTTTAGGCATGAAACTACAAAACTCAGCATACGTAAATTGAAAGTTCATTGACTTTCAAGAGAAAATTAGAAGTCATGAAATGCCTTATCTAATTTCATTTTTTGCCTTCACACCTATTAAATCATATAAAAATACACCATGATCTTCATTCTAAATTTTTTTAATCAATTTACTACTGCATTTCCAGTGTACTACATATACTTGGAAAAATAAACATTAATATTATTTCCTATGTTCATGAAGTGGACATATTCCCATTAGTTTGGAAAAACACAAGGATTTGTAATATCCCCTAGAACAAAAGAAAATGGGGACTTCCGTGAAAACGGCGGTATTCTACTAACATTTGTACATGAAGGCATCTATTCAACTCATATCAAACATTGATTTTCTCACACACATGCTGAAGTCATCACTTGTTTATGTATGCCATTGCCCCCACCATTTTATTCCGCAAGATGTAATGCCCTAATTCGTCCCCTGAACCGCCATTTTAATAGAGTACCACCATTTAAACAAAATTGCCCATAAAAACACATTGTTCATTTCTAAGCTTTTCACATGTGTGTACCTTCTTTTACCTACCTACTGGAATACTAAGTCCAATACCAAATACGTAACATGCGCTGCATATTATACATGCTAAAACTCGAAGACATTATTTCCACAATTCTAAATTGCTTTTCTACATGTCAATTTACTAACAAATAACTATCTTGTCTTTCTATTCAAACTAATCAATAAAATAGACTTATAAGAATCCTTTTAAAAATCAACCTAGTTGTAGGCAGATACTATTCACTAGTACAGAACTTTGTAAAAGCAATTTTTGGAACCTTAAACTCTGTCATTGGAACCTTAAACTCTGTCATTGTAGTATATTTGCGTTAAAAAACACTCTTTTATGACTTCCTACTCTTACAACAATCCGAATATATGAACGTTCTCAAATCTTATTTTAAAACATTAATCATTATCTAAGAAAGAATGTATGCTTTCAAAATCTAAACGACAGAATGTCAGGAAAAAAAACCCATCACTCCTATTTTCCCAAAATTATAATTACAAACCAAATGCATAATTTTGATCATAGGTCTGAAAACATTCTCGGAAAAAGGTCCTACTGCAATAAATAAAAAAATTAGAGACAAGTAATTACTCTACATTGAGGAAAATTCAAGACATTTAATTTCAATAAAACAAACTAACATGTACTTCCTTTATATTGAGGAAATATCAAGTAACTAAATATTTTTAAATACTGTAGTATTAGCCACATTCTAATTTTGATTTGGTTTTAAATTTACTTCGTGAGAAATAGTTTGTTTTTTGTGCACAAGTTGTTGCATAGGATTTTTTGCAGTGGTAGTATTTCTAAAATATTGAGTTGTAATGGAGGAAACATGAATGGTCATTTATTGGTATATAAGTCTATAACACATTTGGAAATAAATCTAATAAACAAACATTTAGTAAGCAAACATTTAGTAAACAAACATTTAATTAAATTGTGAATTCTTTCATACGTCACCTTCTAAATTCTGCAAAATTAGACCAATACTTCCTTGTTTCTTATATGTCTCCATCTTGAAATTTAAATTATTCTTCAAGAACATTTTATTCTTATTTATTACTTATTAAAAGAATAACAAGCACAAAAAACAATTAACTTTCGTATGGACAAATTGTTTTTTGAAATCGAAAGTTTGTGAGCTCATAACTAATTCCACTAATCTCTAGTTGGAAATGAAAGAATTGAATATTTGAATTGCATATCAATTCCAATTTATTCATTACTAAAGTTTCTTGACAATTATTTCATATATTAACGAGTATTTCACAAGTGAAAATCCATTAACACATTGAAATAGTAAAAAACAATTAACCTACTTGCCATAAAATTTCAAATAATTTCAAATAATTACAAAACATGCTCCAATTGCCCAAACAAAAGATTGTAAAAAACCTTCTCATAGCAAATCCTAAGAAATAAGAAATAACAAATAACAAATAACAAAGCTGTGGACGGAAGGGGATGAGACCCCCCGCGCGCGCGGGGGGGCGATTTTTGCAAAAGTTGTTTTCGATTCTTACCTGGGTCCGCGCGATTCTTCTTTCCTTCAGCGCCCACGTCGACCGATCCGGGAAACCCTCCTGGCGCACTGGCTTGCTTCCGCCGCAGGTGCTGGCGCGCTACTGCATGAACCTTCTTCTCCGGCCTACCGTTCTTTCAAACTTGCATTGGAGTTGCTTCCTTCTTGCGGTCTTTTTATAGTTTCTTACAGTCCTCTTCCAGTTTCTTTCTTCCTTCTTGCGGTCCTCTTCTTGTTGCTGCTTGCGGTATTCTTCTTCGGGCTTGCGGTGCTCTTCTTCGCTACGTCGTTCCTGCGCTCCGCCTTCTCGCCACCGCAGTCGAGCAGCTACTTCAGGCGCTCCTATTCTTTCCTCCTGCAAACACCCCTCCTGTTTCCTCACTTCTCTTTGCTGCGCTGCACCGTCTCTTGTAAGTGCTCCAACCCTCCAGCCCGTCATCGCGTCATCTGCCTTTTAGTTTTGTTGTTTCCGTTGCTTCCTGTTTCGCTGTTTCGCTGTTCTCTTCCCGTTTCGCTGTCCTCTTCTACCCTGCGTGCTGCGCCTTTCCTCCGCCCGTCATCACGTCATCTGATTTTTAGTTTCGTTGTATCGTTGTTCTCTTCCTGTTTCGCCGTCCTCTTCTGCCCTGTTCTGCCCTTTGTGCGTCCTCTTCTACCCCTGGCTGCGCCCTGCGTGCTGCGCCCTTCTTCCACCGTCGCTGCGCCCTCTCTACTGCCTGCGCTGTGGCTGCACCCTCCCTGGTGCTGCGCCTTTCCTTCGCCGTGGCTACGTTCTGCTTATTGTCGCGCCGTGGTTGCACCCTGATGCGCCCTTTTTGCGGACTGCTCCACTGCCCCTCTCCACCTCACTCCGAGGTTGCGTCGTACTACAACATTTTTCCACCCTGCTCCGCTTGTCCCTCTCCCCTTCAGTACACAACTGCGCCCTATACCCCTCGCTCCGCTGCTGTAGATGGGTCCAATGTTGTAGATCGCTCCCCTCCAAACCCTTTTTCGAATTTCATTTTTTCTTCTTCTGCTGTAGTGCTGCAGCTGTTACTTGCTTTTGCTAAGACTTTTGTGTTGGTCGCTGCTCCAGTGCTGCAGATGCTCCCCAGCTGCCGCTAATGAATCTTCTGCTTACTTGCTTCTAGAAATATTTCAGCTTCATGTCTGTGCTTTCCTCGTTGAGAATCTACATTTCGATGCAATCAAAATTAAACACTTGAATGTCATTTGGTGTACTGGGTAAGGTTTGAAATTTGGCTTCTTTGGAGAAAGTCAATCGTTAAAACTTTGAGTAAAAAGAGCTGCAGAAGCGTGCTCACCTAAACCACCCTTACCTCCTTGAAATAGAGGTATTTACAATATGCCATTCAAATGCAAATGCCTAAACAAGTCAAAAGTGAAAGAAGTATATTTTGAACTTAAATTACACTTTGTACAAACTAATGGGTGCTTCTATCTAGCAAATTCAAGACGGCAATACCTTTATTGTGAAATAATAACTCACAAAACATATTTAATGTGAAACAAGGAAAAGCATTAAAACATTAACCATGAGAGAAATAAGACTTAAAATATCAAGACCAACCAAAAAAATCCTAAGTTTTTTGAAGGGAAGACTTTTGCATAAGTCACCAATTACCCAAAAGTATTATAATTTGAAGTCTAAGTTCAATACAACGTGCACTATTCAAAGTGTCAAAGCATGCTCAATGTGCTTGAAGGTAGTGAAGTTTCTGTAGTTAATTTTTTAAGAACAACTTCCATTTTGTCAATGGTGTAAGTTGTTGCCAATAATCCAAAAAAATTTCATGAAAGGCCTATAATGAAGCTCTAAGAATAATAGGAATATTTTCTAGAATACCATTAATTTTGCATAAAGTCTAATAGGAATATCTCATTCAATATCACTAACATAGAACAAAGATAATTAAGAATACATCTTTGTAGTTGTTGGTTAAATAACAACTAAGTTTTTTGAAGATGACAATAATTTTAGGTATATGATGCAATTTTGCAATTACATTAGATTACAACATAGTTGATCTCCATTTGACAATTGCAAAGTTTATTGCGTTGCCAACAAAAGTAAATTTATATAAACAATTCTCGTTTCATTTTTGTAGGTACAAAAATGAAATTGGCAAGGAACACAAGTTTTTCCATATTTTTTGCATGTCAGTGGAATTAATTATAAATGTTCAAAGTTGAAAGATTCTTGTTTGTGAAAGCAAACACAATGTGATTATCTTGCTTCTACTTTAGTGGAAAGTACAAAATTTACCTGGATGTTGAGATTGCTTTTACAACACATTTACTTCTTAAATACAGTACCTTTTCTAATGCATGCTTGCATTTTAAAATTGAATTCTCATGATTGCTTGTAGAACAAGTTTGCTTTCTAAGTACAATCCATTTTTTAGTTGCTTCATGACATTAGGAAATTCAATTGTTTGCTTGTATTCTTTGTTCTCAATACAATACCTTTTTTAGAACTTTGTCTACTGACATTAGGAAATTCAATTGTTTGCTTCTATTCTTTGTTTGTAGTGTTTCAAAATGTTTTTGATTCATAAATGTTTTGTTTTCTTAAAAAAGGACAGTACCACTTTCTCACTTGTGATGGGAAAATAGACATAGTGAAGCTTACAATTTAAAAAACAAACATGGAACATATCATAGCCAAAGTCTACAAAAAGTTAGACATTGAAATTTTAAAGAAACTGAATTTGTTCTGAAAAAGTTAGATATATGAATTTTAAGGCAAAAAAAGTGTTATGGAATTATAGATTACATTTCCTGAGGGGTTGAGAAAGGTAATTTGCATATGTTGGTATTATATATACATATATATATATATATATATAGTTCTCTTAATTTATAGTGCTATATATTTATTTTTTTGGATTGCATTTTCTTTTTGGGATTTAGAAATGTATATATTTTTGGTAGCCAATTATGAGTGGACATAAGTTTTAGGACCTTAATATTTCTTGTGGATCATGAGTATGTTACTTAGATGTTACGAGAAGTTAAGTATTGTTGATAATTTTTGGGAATGTTGTAGATTTCTTTGGAAGAGCAGGCGTGCCACCAGCAACGAACGTATAGAAGGAGTTACAAGATCATTCATGCTAAGCGTTCGCTTCAATGGTTAATAGCAAAAACCACATTTGTATTAGGTATTTCAACTGAACCATTACTTGTGAAGGGAATTTTTCAAAACATATTTTCTTGTTGCAACGTTAGAATTTATTCAACATTAGTTAGAACTGTGTTTTCATGAATGAACATTATATATATATATATATATAACTATTTTTTTTTATTTTTTTTTATTTTTTTTTATTGTGAAGGACTTTTGTATTTCGTTTATTATTAATTACCTAGATGTAGGATGATTGAGTACATGTGCAGTACATTGTGTGGGAGTAATGAGAAGAGTTTTTGTAACGTACATTAGAAAAAGAAAGAATTGTTAACACATTTGTGGAAGTCCGTTTAACAGGGTGTTTTTCTCTTTGAAACACTTGAAGCATATAATTCAACTAATGTTCATTGTTATTTACCTTTATTGCATATTCCTAAATTTATTGCAATTTTTTTTGAGTTTTTTTTTAATAGCACAGTAAGTTATACTCTCAAAATTTCGAGGACATTGAAACACATTAGAGATTGACAGATTTTTTTTTCAATAAACTGAATTCAATTAAAATTTTAAATTTCAGGTTGATAAAAAGAAATTATTTTGTTATATTTTGAAAACTTTTATTGAAGAATGAACCTTGGAAGGGAATACATGATAGACATGAGCATTGTGATTAATTTTTTGGTGGATCAAGCGAAGCACAGAGTTTATGACAAAACTTACAAACGTGGAACGCAAGCAACACATTCTACGGAGATAGCATTTTGAGTGGAAGGTGCACTTCTTTGAAACAATTGATTTGTCCAGGTGGTTAATTAAAGGATTATGCATTTCACTTTTTTAAAACAATTCTATGATTATTTTTGGTTTCAGGTGCAAGAACATGTGATTTTCGTACTTAATGAAATTGCCCGATTTAATTAGTTATGTGATTTAAAATGAATAGAAATTATTACAATCATAACAATGAAATAGGACAACACACAATTAAATGCTGATGACTTCAAAATGTTGAAAATAAAATTCACGAACATGACTTCTAACATAATTTGTGCAAATGTAGTTTATAAATTTGTTCTATGAGTTAAATTTTAGAATAAATGTTCTGACCGTCCGAGAATAAAAGGTTTATAGTATTTGTAGTCATTACTGTAATCAAGTTAATGGCTTAGTTTGTGCAGGCTAATTGTTTTGTATATAGTTTTAAGGTTCACAATTCGTAACAAAAAACAATGAATTCAAGCTACGAAATTCATATCTTCAAGGATTGCCATGTGTTGGTTATAGAGAAATTCATGTTCAGGCAAATTTCTTAAAAAATAAACTTTCATAATTACTTCATTTCATAGAAGGTCCTATGCAACATAGTTTGGAGACTAATTTCCCATACGTTCTACAACGAAGATAGTATTTCTCATTTAGTATTGGCTATCTGTTTCTTTTTAATTTTCGCTTCCAAAACAATGATAGTATTATCATTGTTCAATGAAAAAATTCAACCTTTGAGCAAATACTTTTGAAGAGGAAGAATGCTGGAGATGTTCATATTACATTTGGTTGTATCAGGTAACTCAAGAGAAGTGAAGGACACATAGCAAAACAAGTCGTACTGCAAGTTGCACATTCACTCATGTTTACAGAACTTCTATAGAATCAAAAGCGTCCGAAACATCTACAGTAGGTATGTCATACAATTTCTTCATTTTGTTTTCTCAACTTATTCGTAGAGTGTTTCATTGTAGAATTTTTTTTTTTTTTCCAATGTATAATATACAAACTCTATTAACTAAGGAAAACATTGAATGGTAAACATTCAAGAGGACTTAAATGCAAATGAAGCATATGATGAGCATTGCAATTTTGTTTTCTTTGCATTGGTTACTCTTGTTTTTTTCCATCTAATGTTGCCTTCTGAAAGTTCAAGGAAAATTAATTGTAACTTCATATTTGTAGGAATTAAAATAATTAATTTGAGATGTAGTTTTCATATTTTTTAAATTAGCATATAAGAGTAGTAGGTACATAATGAAATGTCAAGGAATTTGAAGTAGATGTTATGTATAGGAATTATTTATTTTAAATTTAAATGATTGTAATGAATTTTTTATTTATTATGGACAATTGCATGTGTGAGGAAAAATTTGAAAAAAAACTTGTTTGATGTTTCTTCTTCAATAAGTTTAAAAAATAAAATTTATAGAATACATTGTAGAAGAGTAATTTGTAAAATATATGATGAATGTTTCAAATTGTTCAATGTAATAGCTTGCTTTGTAAGACATCTTTATTAATAGTGTTCAAACTGAATGTGAAAACTATGTTAAATGCCATGAATTCCTTGTTGTCAAGATTGAAGTTGTATTTCAAAAATAGGTAGACTAGGAAGGGAACCACTTTCTTAATTATGAGTGCAATGTCTTTTATTATTTCTTGAAAATGTTTTAATTGCTAGAAGAACAATGTTGTTGAAAAGAAAGTGGTTCCTAGTAAAAAAAAAAAGTGTGAACACTTTTAATGTAGATTGATAAATTTCATGGCCTTCATTACACTGCTAAAAAAATAGAGATGAGAATTTTTGAGCAATGGTTTTAGGATTATGCATGGACGTACATTTGAATGTATGGAAACATGATGACAGTGGTTCATAAAGAGGGATGGAAAAATGTATTACAGTATCATATGGGCATAATGTAAATGTTTATTTGAAAACCCATTCAAAGATTCTTAATTGAATTGCATAGATGAAAATGAACTGTTTTTGAACAATTGTACAGAAATTGTAGTTCTCCTATATTTATATTTGTTGTAGGTGTTCAAATGCAAAACAAAGTGAAGCTACAATTGCATATTACAGCTGAATATATGAAGGATTGTTTTCATAGAGACAATTTAATAGAGGTTAATTAAAAATAATATGGTTATCAATTATTTAGTGAGAAAGATGTTGAAGTTATAAAGAGTAGTTGTTTGCTTTGAACTGAGAGTTTTTAACAATTCTACTGTACATGAGTAGGGATTTAGTAATTGTTAAACGTATTCCAGATAAACCAACAATCACGAGTATCTAGTAGTAGTGTATTAAGGAGTTCTACGTATGTCACATTTAGTTTGAAGGAAGTTATGCACGTTTTAATTTTTGTAAATTCAATTTATTTTTAGAATACATCATATTTTGTATTGTATTTTTAGAAATATTTATTGTATAAAAATTTCTTGAATTACTGTTGGTTCACTTGTGCATAATAATTGTACATTATGTATGTTGTAGTGAATAGAACATTTGAGTTCCGAAGTATGTATCTGTAAATTCAATGTACGGATTTCAATGTTCTGTGTAGAATATGAAAAAACACTTCAGGTCGGCACTATAGTTGAAGTAGACATTGAGGACATTTGGACAGTGTATTCTTCTCCCATGATGATTTGATCCAAACACCATTTGTTTTTTGCGCCTTCTCTGTAGAACCAAGATTTACACATTCACATATGTATACTTCAGGTTCACTATGTCTATGTATGAAATGCACAGGCAATATTAAGATGTTTTTTAATAAGAATTGTATTGGAGTTTATGAATCCAGAAAAATTTATACTTCATTTAATGCATTATGAAGTTGAATATGAAGGCAACAGTGAAGGCATAAATTTATAGTTTTATTCAAAGGATGTAAATATTTTTTCCAAAAATTAATAAGATTGATGATTGAATACGAATTGAGGGTGTAGTAAATTCATAGAGAATGTAGTGTTAGTTATTGTTATCAATATGGCAACTGCTTATGAAAAAACCATTTGATGTAGCTTTATTCATTGGATGACATGGTGTTGGAATTGTTGTACATAAGTATTTCACATATTTGATTGTTTTCCAAATAATTAGTACTTTGAAGGGGCTATTGATAATAGAAAGCAATTTTGAACTTCACGAGAACTATAGTGGGACTACTGTATTTGATACAATAGTAGTATTGAAGTTTTTTTATTTGTTGTGTTGAACATTCAAAGATGTTTAAAAAACTAATTACAGTTTGATTGTATTTTAAATTGTAGTGCATTATGGCGCCTAAAGTGCATTCGAAGTGGTTGGAGCATGGATGGTGGATTGTAGCAGAGACTACGGGAAAGTCTAGTTTATGGATAACGGACTTTGCAATTGAGGAAGGGCGTTATTGGTCTGCTTTAGGTTCCTCATATGGAACCATTGAGAGTGTTTCTGGTACTGCAGATGGAGGAGTCACTGTGTCAGTAACAAACAGTGAATTAGTATTTGAAAAGTACAAATTGAAGAAGAAGCTCTTGATGTCGTCAATTCCAACGGAGCTCCTTCTTGTTTTGTCTCCTATGCATGGTTTGAAGACCTTGGCGAAATTATGGACGAGCATGCCTGAAGAAGTGAAGGTTCCAAGAGAGGCATCAGTGAAAAAATTCAAGGAGTTAACCCCTGAACAAGCTTTTGATGCACGTGCTCGATATGTGGAGATTCGAAGATACGAGGAGCTGCGAAGTATGAATCAAGAAGTTGCTGAAGCCCCCCTCCCTCCAAGGGAACCAGAGGATGCAAACGAGATATATCGGGTGTTTGCTGCTCCTGTAAACTTGAATTGGGTTCCGTTGTCTGAACGAAACCGGAAGCGAAGTACTGTTGAAGCAGAAAGTGCTAGAAATGCAGAAGACGGTAGTGCTTCTGAAAGACAAAGAGCACATCGTCAACGTCTTTTGTCCATGGGAACAGATGTTGAAGTGCAGCCTCTAGGAGAGAATGAAAATGATATACGTGAGGACATGGTAATGCAAGAGAGTGCATGGGTGATGCCACAATCTGTGGAAATGGAGGTGGGAGAGGGGTCTTTGCAATCCGATCGTGAATTTCGAAACGAAGGTGGAATTCGAGCTCCAGCAACAATTACGGAAGTGGGTTCAGGGTCAAGACCTCCAGTAGTAGGCTCTGGAAAGCAAACATATAGGTCAAGAGTTATATTGGCCAATATGAATGTTAGAAGATCTTCAGATGGTGTTGGACGAGGTGTCGTTACAGGAAGTGATGGAACTGGACTACATCAATTACCTAGAACGGAGAGGATTCCAGAAGAACCACAAGGGCGTTTCAGCTCTGAAATAGTGTCACGGGAAGAGCAAAGTGTCCGCACTCGCTTTGCAACCCAGAGACATCATCAGAGAGCAGCCACGCGAGGACCTCCTTCACAAGGCAATGATGGTGAAGATGCAGAAGTTGATGATGAGTCTTCTGAGGGTGAGCGAGAGCAAGGACCTAGTAATGTCAGTGGAAGAAGTTTGAAGAAACCACTAGTGGTTTTTCAAACTGAGACGGAATTCAAGGCAGGGTATATATGGGGGCATGATACATTTTTCAATGCAAACATTGATAGCATCCACAATGTAGTAAATGCAGAGACAAATCATAGGGCATTGATGGAATGGCGAGTAAACGAAATGTATGAGCGTTTGAAGGGATCGAAAGCTGATGGAGTTAGTGCAATTACACTTCGTCCCATTGCATATCGCTATGAGAATGTCAATGTAGAGGGTGAGACAGAGGTGGTAGAGGAATTTTTCAGTCATGAAGGTGCAGCACGGGAGTTTGAAGTCGCATATTTGAAGCATTGCTGAGCGGATGCATCTATTTCGAGTATTATGCTGAGGAAAAGATGGTTGCAAAATAATATAGTGTGGGAGCCTGTGGATGGACAACATATCGTGGGTGCTTGTAGAAGAGCCCAACATGATAACCGAGAGGGTACTTTGTCCGATGAAGAGTATACCAAGCGCTTTAAGAAACGGAAAGCAAAGTTTGTGGTCTACAACAATCCACAATATTATATTGAAGCGTCCGTTAGAATTAATGCGAGAGAGTTCGATCGGACTTTCTTCACCACGTATTATGAGAACGTGATCAAGTTGCGTGATATATGGAAAGCCTGTGGCAGTCCTAGTATTTATGCTAGAGTTGATGATGCACAAAGAGCGAAGGCATTGACAATGGCAGCTAGTGCGTTGCATTGGAGTCAGAACTTACCCAAGCATATGTCACTTGGAGAGTTGTCTAAGAAGATGACTGACTACACACGTCATGCATGGAATGAAGATGAAGAGTCATATCAGGCGATGTTGCAAGTGTGCAAAGATTATGAAGATGGAAAATTGTTTTTCAGTAAGAAAGATGAGGACAAGTGGAGGAAAATGGCAAGGGAGGAAAATGTTGATGTCATTGTGGATGTAAACCCTAAGAGGAAGAGGATGGAGAAGACGTGGTTGAGGCCTCTTAGTAGAGTTTCAAAGGAGTATTATTTACGGTTGGTGAAACGAATGGCCGCCAAAGATGTGGTAGACGGTAGGCGAAGTTCACAGCAGTATTATTTTAACAATTCATCTACTCCAAATCCTCCAAAAGGTACCATAGCCTATGCAGTGGAGCACTTACAACGAAAAGATGCAGTCAGGAACCAGATTCGTTTTTTGATGGTGCAAGTAGGGGATGATAATCCATCGTCCATGGATGAGTTCTTCGCCATAGATGCCAACAAATACGGAGATGCACAAGGAAGGCAGTTCACCCTAATGGGGAAGACAATGGATAATGATACAAAGATATTATGGAGCTCACCTACAGTGAAAACAGTCCAAGCGTTGAAGAACTTTGAAGCTCTTATTCCTCCTTTCGTTAGGCAACACTTTACAGATATAAGAGCGGGTCACAAATGTTATGCAGGTTATGGTTGGGACGTAGAGGATGTGTCCAATGCTCGATGGGATTGGCAAGTTGCTATTGATGGAGTCCAACAACAAGAGAGTGGAGCATCAATTCAAGTGAGGTGTAGAGGAGGTTTCTTTTCAGATGAATATATTGAGCTTGGGAAACCGTGTTTGTGGATATTTGACTGCAGACGTGGAGGTTCAGAAGGAGAAGACAAAGAATGGTCAAGTGAGGACTACAACAAGGTTTTGCGACAACTGAAGAATTGGATGTCTTTGATTTACGATGGAATGCCATTTTTCTTTTTCCACCAGGTGTGTATTTTGATGAAAACATGCAATCAATGATGGCTTTGCCTGAGAGTTGGCATTGGTTGAAGGGTTCATGGGCATTTACATCACAAACCGTTCCCTCATATGTCCATGATCTACGTCATGGTCAGCAACGACAGCGTAGTGTACAACCAATGGGAGACATCGTCATCATTATGCATTACCCTAGAGAGTCAGGGCCTATGGAGAACTTGCTGAACAACACAGAGGATTTAGTTGTAGCTTTTGGAGATTGTTGGAGCAAGGAGGTGATGCCACGGGTGGAGGACAAGTTTGAGAAGACACCTGTGGAGTTGAAGAGGATGGTACACATGTATCTGCCACGGAATTGGGGGCTAGTGACATTGGGCATATCAATGGCAATGCCATTGATTTTGGAGACTAGTTTTGTGGGGAATGAAATTATTATTATGGAAGGTGCGTCGGTGCAAACGCAATTCGTTTACAACGCATTGCAAGTGATGTATGGAGATAAAATGGTGATAGTCAACAGTGCGAGTAGGGCAGCTGAACGCAACGCTTCACTAGTGCGTGATGCAAGAGATAAATCGCCATGTGATGGTCCTTCTGAGACAGAAATGGGTGTGCCTCGTGGAAGGTTTGAAAGGGTAGTGCGTTCATCAAGTGAATCATCAGATGAAGGAGAGAGATTTCAAGTGACTGAGCGGGAGAAGCAGAAGGGAAAACAAATTGCAATTGACTCTGGAGCATCATCAACAAGTGAAGGTGATAGTCATTCTGAGCATAGACACTCTGACGATATACGAAGTGGCGGCCGAAGTTTGGGTTCTAGAGATACTGATGCTATGAGTGATGTGCACGGGGATGTAGCACAGTTGCTGGAAATGGAAGAAGATCCAGATTTTGTACCTATAGGGAATGTTGAGGATTCACACAACGTAGGTATGGAAGATGTTCAAGTGGATGTGGGAGAAATTGAAGTTACGGTACCATCAGCGGAAACCGTGTCTGCATTGTCTGCTTTTAGCATGTTGGAGTCAATGAGCTTAGTTCCAGATGAGGATGGCTATTTCTATAATAGGGAGCATGTACGATATGTCCGAACTGGTACGGAGGGCCATTACGTTTTTGAACGGGTGAGTTCCATCTACGAAAGATCTACACTTTCGCCAACTTTATCGGAGGGAGTATCAACACCTGTTGCAAGCGCCATGGTAGAGAGGGCATTACAATATGCCTCTCCACCTCCACTATCTCCAATTGGTGGATGGAACTCATATGAAGAGACAGTGGGAGTTGGTGAAGGAGAAGAAGAAGCTCTGACACAGTCATCTACGCGAGTGTTAGAAACCTTTGAGGAAGCAATGCCATAATATGCAAAGTAGTGGTATATGTGATGGTAGTACAGGGAATGGTAGAGTGCAAATGTCGTATGCTAGTTTTGAAAAAAAAATTATGTTGGAGTGCATGTTATTTGTTTTGAGTGAACCGTAATGTAGTAGTATGAAAGTAGAAGATGAACCTGTAATGTAGTCTTGATTTTATAAATAAATGTTTTAGTGTTTCCATTAAAAATTGGAATATTTATGGTTTGTCCATCAAAAAAGGTAAAATTCTGAAGAGAAAGTAAAAAACATTGATCGAAAACAAAAATTCGAAGCAAAAAGCCTCATTGAAATGAAGAAAGTATGTGAACTATACTTGTTTCAATGGGAAAAAATAAAACATTGCATCCCTATAGAAATGTGCCATGCACAAGTGATGGACTACAAGTAAATATTAGAGGAAGGTGCATTTTGAAAAGTTGAGGGGACCATAATGTTTGGAAAACATTTCTCTAGTGAATAGTTTTGCGTATGATCAATGCACTTGGCCAAGTGCAAAAATGTCTAATTCGGTGTTCTAAGTAGAACAAAAACAAGAGGGATTAGAATAAAGCACAAGAGGGCGCCAGGGAGGAGCGGTGGAGCCGCTCCGCCAAGGCGCAAGGAGTCTAAGGAGGTTGAAATACAAAGCCGGCTCGGGGCCCGGAAAGAGTCCAACGGGGTTGGCCATCGATCATGGTAGCAATGACATTGTGCTGGCACCAACGTTTCTTGAAGCGGTCTCTCATACTCGTAGCGTTGTCTGGGTGCTTGGTGATCATACTCCCAGTCTTTTCCCATTCGATTCTCCCGTAGTCAACAATACCAAGCCAAATGCGTTGTAACTGCTTGGCTGGCTGCCATTGGATGTCGTTGAAGGCAGCATCATTCCGCTCAATCCACAAGGTCCATAAGATGACAGTGCGAAGAATACCCCACAAGTTACTGACTTGGTGGAATTTGCGTGGTATGCGGGAGGAAAAAATCCCTTGTTTCCAAGTGAGGGGTCGCCACGGACCGCGAGTGTCCTTGGAAGTGACCACCACATTCAAAATATGGATCCCCCATTGCCATGCCCGTTGTGCCGTCGGGCACTCCCAAAAACGATGTAAGACCGATTCGTAGCTATGTCGTGGGCAAACTGGACAACCTGTGTCCAGGGCAGCATGTGTACGACCACGCCATGCGTTCACAGCGACAGCTCGATGCCAAACAAGCCATAGGAGTCCAGCTTCCTTAGGTAGTCGGGGGCTCCTCCAGACTGTTGTCCATCTAAGTCGGAAGGATGTGGGGAGAATGCCTTGCCATTTCCGCTCAACAACATTGGGTACAGTGTGTTTAGCGGCAAGTAAGGCACGCCCTTGTTTAGCACAAAAGTGCATGAAAGGACTGGGGCCTTGCTGAGCGGGCCACTGCATTTTATGTGGATCCCAATGCAAACGATCACGGTCAACTTAGGTTTGACAAAAAATCCCCCTATGTTGTGCCAATTTTTTGGTAATTCTTACACGTCCTTGAAGTAATTTGGGGCCTCTGATTGCAAATATGAATTCAGAATTTAAAAAAAATTAAGCCTTGCAAATAAAAAATTCCAGGGTTTGCCTTGGAGGGGCAATGAAGGGGTCAATTCACCCTGGCCTGGTTTGAGTGAACTTTGGGTGTGATCATGCTTGGCTTTGGCTTTTAGTTGTTGAAAATGAAAAAATGCTTCTTCTAGGGATGTGGTCCCTTGGTTCCTTGTATCGTTTCCTTTTATTAGTGGAAATTGTCCATGTGTTTCCAAAAAAAAAATCTCTTGTCATTTGCCAACAAGAAAAAACAAAAGCTTCTACAATCTAATAATAAAAAACTATTCACAATAGAAAAACTGGTGATTTTTGGTGTGCCTACCTTAATGCCTTTTGATCGTAACTTGGTATGATGATGAAGTTGAACAATTAATTTTATCCCCTATATGTCAAAGACCTTTTTTGAACATTTTAAAATACTAGTATATTCTAAGCAAAACAAACAACGGGAGTTTTGATTAGTTTCAACAACTTTTCTTCAAATGTAAATGTAGGATCATAATCTAAATGTACAATAGAATACAAATCACATTGGAAATGAAACACAACTATATTCACATATGAGTTGAAAGATCATCATCTTTGATAACAAGAAGGTCTAAAATTTGACCTAAATTTTAGATTAAACAATTAAAATTGAGGTTATGTAGAAATACAAAATTAAAGAAAATGACATGAATAACTTGATAAACTATTTGTCTCATTTGAAAAGCTACTCTACTAAGAAATCAAATGAATTTGGAATTGATCCTCTTCCCTCAAATTTGACTAGGAGATTAACCCGTAAAGAACCAAACTGCATTTTTAGGCAACCTAGCAATTTTAGGCACTCACCACAAATGAAATTTTTATTTATTTTTCTTTGAAATTTTCACACAACATGTAGGTGAGGTTTTTCTTTGAGGCCCAACAATTTTCATAAATTTTAACTACATGGTTAAAAAGTGATTGTATTATATGTAGTTTGTTTTTTCTAGATTGGGCAGTTTAGCTAG
Organism: Rhytidiadelphus loreus; assembly: GCA_947034895.1. Taxonomy (NCBI): domain Eukaryota; kingdom Viridiplantae; phylum Streptophyta; class Bryopsida; order Hypnales; family Hylocomiaceae; genus Rhytidiadelphus; species Rhytidiadelphus loreus. The sequence goes on from OX344761.1 coordinate 35,659,642, forward strand.
ATTGAAGAAAATCAATTTTTTCATAAACAAAAAATTGAGTTTATTGTTTTAGATTTATATATAATACATAGAAAGCTTTGAATCATTCCATTTTGATTAATGAGATGAAAGTTGTGATGAGTTTTAGTGTGAAGGAAATTATGGATTCTTTACTCTAAAATAAACTTTGAAGCCCTTTATTTAACTTGATTTTCAATATTTTTGAAAAAAATAAAATCATAGGATGTAGATTCTTTATTACAACATTACAAGCATTGGGATTGGAAATTTTCAATTGCATAACTAAATTCTTAACAATTTTGTGTTTTGAATCATTTTCTACTTTTTTTTACTTACTATTTTTTTCCTACATGTTATACAATTCCAAATTATCCAAAAATATTCAAGCATGTAGCCAACTTGCGTGAAAGAATGAATCCAAAGAAGCAAAAACATAGAATTTTCTTCACAAATGTGACCTTGTGAAGTTTGATTGTTCTAATTTTTGCAAGGCTAGAAAATTGATTTTTGTTAATTCAAACACTAATAGATCCACATAGTGGAAATTTCTGAATTTTTTTTTACATCTTTTCAAACCAGTGTACTACAGGATTCTATAGTTACATGTATCCAAAAATGTTTTTTTTTTCTTTCTAAAATTTGGTACCTAGGTAGGAGGCTTGAAAATTGCTCATTTAAATGTTGGTTTGCCTTTTTCATGTGTATCCTTGGATGGAAATATTTTTAGCTCACATTTTAGACAAAGAAAAATAGATGTGGAATGTAACACACGCAGTTTTATAATTTTCAAAGTATTATTGAATCACTTATAAATTTTCAAATGAGTTATGTCATAGGCACCTTTATGTGACCCTAGCTCTTCCATAAATTGTTCACTTGCAACTTGTAAAGAGAAATGGAAAAAACAAGGAGAATGATTGGCTTTTGCAATAAATATTATTTTTTTCCCTTGATCCATTCAATGACTATAGATTGAGGTCAATTCAAGGACCACTTCATATCCATTTAAGAGCTAATTATAGGGGTAGTTCTTAATGCCCAAGCGGATTTTGAGCCTCCTACTTTGTACTAGAAATGGCAATTTTGGAGCATTTTTGGTGAACACATAGTCAAGGAACTTTAGGGGTTAAGTTTTGGAATGGACTCAATTGCACAAATATGTGAATAGAAAAGTCATTGGCAATTTTCTTCAAAAGATGTCTTTAGATACTAAAAATAAAAATGATATGTTGTTCACCTCAACCCCTCAAGGACCAAGAACACACAATGTGTCCACATCAAATTTTCAATGGAAAATCCTCATTAGGGTGAAAGAAATCTCAATATTTTGTATACTAGGATCTTGTAGAGTAATAAGTTGACATATTTGTTGTATTTTCTGATTTTGAAATTTTCAATGTGAGAAGTATTTTAAAATTTTCAACATGAGAAGTATTTTAAAATTTATTTACAAAGTGTAGTCTAATAGAAAAAGGAAACAAAAATAATATTTTTCCAATGAAAGGAATAGTAGGGGTGCAAAAAAAACATTTTCTAGGACATTTCTTCTTTTAACTCGGCACAAACCTCGGCACAAACCAACTAGATTTAGATTTTTTTTTTCAAGTTTGCATTTTTAGCAATACAAGGTTCAATTTGGTGTGATTAAAATACAAAATAATTATAATGATTCCAATTTTTTTGAAGATGTTCCAAACAATATTCTAATGGTATCTATTGTCAAATTTCAAAAATATAAATTTATATATCTCTATATACATTTTAATGAATTTAACCATAGGACCATTTATTTAGCTTGTTTAAGTACACCCTCCCCAAATTTTATAGTGAATATCCTTATCAATTTCAAGTTTAATGAGTCCAAACTTCAAAATTTAGTTTTTTTTAGTGCTTCTAAAAGGTCTTTCAACATTTAAAAAAACAACGTGTATGTCCTATATCTTATGAATTTAGACAATATCTTTGAAAGCAGGTTGAGAGTATACTAAAATAAATTTAATGAAAAACACTTTTGTATGCATCTTCAAAAACTTTATGAAGTAGAACGTGATATAGGGTGAACTAAAGTACTGAACCACTAATAAATAACCTTTACAAGAAATTGAGAATTGTAAAAATGTTTGAATAAAAATTTGGTACCCTTAATTGTGTTTTTATTTGTATATTTCTGAAATTGAGTTCAAAAGACAACTTTATATGTTTTTGTACCTTCATTGGTTACCTCCAAAATAGAAATCTTTGTAATTTTGAAATTGATCGGTTGAAATGTTTTTTTAATAAGTATCAATCTATCAAATCAAATCAAATTAATAAATCTTCTTCTAGAGCATATATATTTAGTTGCTTGATTTGACATTGAAATATAAAAAATTATAACTTTTACAAAATTTGTTGGAATGAAGTGAAACAAAGCTTTACACGTTAATTAGGATTATTATCATCAATGCTAAAAATTTCATGCAAAAATTCCAAATTATGAAATCAACAGTGCTTTCTTGAGTTCTCAAAAAATCCAAAGTGGCTTATTTAGACTTTTAGTAGTATATAACGCTTATAGAAGGGAATCATATACATTATAGAAATTCTAAGCCCTTCAAAGGGCCATTAAATTTTGATTTTCAGCACCACTGCAAGTTGCAGTGAAAATACAAAAAAAATAATTTAATTTAAAATTTTTAAATTGCCAATTTGATGTGTTTTTGACGTTGCATGTCAACTTCTAAATATAAAATATTAAAAAAATATTCTTTTTCTCTATAATTGCACCACTACCGTTTAAAACTCACAACTTTATTGATGCCTGAAATTTTTCCTAATGACACTATGCTATAATACCAAATTTTGTTGCTTGCAACCCATTTGTCTAGTGTAACACTTGTGTGGATATTTGTAACTAAATTTTGATACTGTATTTTAGTGTCACTAGATATTTTTTTAATATAAATATTATAAGATTTATTCTACATATGGATCAAAAAAACTCTCTAAATAACAATATTTCTTCATTGATAGTAGCCATGATCTAAAGTGATAAATCATAATTATTGAAATTCATTCATTAATGGAATGTTAATATTTTGAACCATAATTAAGGATACATTTGTAACAAAAGAAGAAATATAAAACCTTCGGAGGCTCACCACATGTTACTTTGTATTTCAATGTGTCTAAGGGGTATTTGAAGGGATTCCATTTCAATCTAAAAAATTTATAGTATCTTATTGTTTTCTAATATTGAAACTTTTATTATTCAAATTAGTTTGTCTTCTTTTTAGGTAGTTAAAGTTTGAAATAATTTCTTGCTCTTGAAATATGCCAATGAAAACAAGAAACAAAATTGAAACTATTAGCTGCTTAAGATTTTATTTACATTCTTTCAACAAAGATTAATGTTTCTTTAGGATAATCAATGACAATTGAATGCATGATTGAAAAAATAAAATCTTCAACACTATTGTTTAGTTAGGATTTAGAGTTTTGTAAATGTTTTAATATCCACCCTTAGTATTGAAATGAGCACAACCATGTTTCAGTGTTTGTGTGGGAATTATTATAATTGGGTACCTAGGTGTGGTCCATTGTGCCTTCCAAGAAAATGACCTTTCTAATTGCCTACCGGATGTGAACTACAAGATAAATCAATAAAACTTACCAAAAAACATAACTTTTGTCCATACGGCCAACCTAAAGAAAGCTACTGTGATTTTTGAGCCAAGAATTTACAGTCACAATCTATCAATCCTAATTTCAAGATCAGATAATTCCATTTCTAAAAACATAAAATTCATTCAAATTTGATGTTCCTAGAGAAAATCAAGACTGGATGAAGTTTAGCCTTTGAAGGCACTTTAAACTTCATCCATCTTTTTCTACCAATTCATAACTTCAATTTGACTTTGGATTTTTTCTATGAATTTAAGTTAAAATTTAATAATTAGAACCTAAATTTGGTTGGATATGAACATAATCTCCTTAGTTTCATCCATTTGTCATTCTAAACTTCATCCTTCATTATCTTAAGTGTTTTAAAGTGTTTTTCAAAGTTTGAGTTAGTTTTAAACTACCCTAATTTTCTTCTATGAGATTCTAAACCTAAATTATTTTCTTGATAATCTTCAAAAGATTATACTTTGACATTTACTTCTTCCTAAGGTGCTGAATTACTTCTGCCAATTTATTATCTTTAGACTTTTAAGGCTTGTTCCTCAAAGATTTTGATTTTACCTATCCAAAACGCTAAGTAATTTGAAGATTGAACTTTCCTAGTAAAAGTTGTGAATAGATGAAGTATGACCGCTAATTAATATTTCAAACTTCATTCATTAATTATACTAAACTTATAACTCAAAATCAATTTTTAGTTTCACTTTTAAAGTCTCGATTCTTTCTACTTCCTAAACTTCAATTTTTATTTTTTTTGGATGAAATTGAATAATTTTCATCCACTTTACTTCCTGAACTTCATCTACTTGTATCTTACTCATTTTAGACCCATCTAAGTGTTTTTGGAAACCTCTATAAGTTTCTAAAATGAAACTTGAAATAAAATCTAACCTCCTTAGTGGTCTGAATCTAACTTGAACTTCAACTATGGTTTAAGGTTTCTAATTAGGAATTTCAAAGAAAAAATGGGATTTTGGAACTCACTTTGGAATGAACCTTGTCTATGAGGTGATCAAAGACTCTCTCAAACCCATCTTCATCTACCATCTTGCCTCCTTTTGAATTGTACTCACCACTTAATGCTTTATGGTTTTTGATACAAGTTGTGAAATTGAAATTGAAAGCTAATTCCTATGGCCATTCTAAGGTTCCTTTCTTTCTACTGCTTCTCTTTTCCTCTTCCACTACTTCTTTGCCTTCCACTACTATTCTATTCAATTATTGACATTCTACTAGTTGTGCCTTGCCTTGTGCAACTTCAATTTCTCCCTTTGTAAATTATAGTTGCAATTCCCACAACTACGTGTATCCAGTTTCTTTCTTCAACTTGAATTCTTCTCTTTGTCTCTTTTTTTGGATACCACTAGTAGAAAATCAGGCCCAATCTGTTGTTTTCGTCACGTTGATCACCAACAAATTTCTATTGATCAACAAAAATTTGTTGATGATCAACACGACCAAACAACAGATTGAGCCTAATTTTCTATTAGTGTACCTATATACCAACTTTAGACCTCTAGACACTCAATTTTTAGCCTTGGACACCTAATTTTACATCTTGGACACTCAAGGCAGTCCGACCTTGTTCGGCCTAGTATCTAACCTGGTGGGTATTGGGAACTAGCTCTATATATGTCAAGGACTAGCTCTAGGCTTCAATTTTTTTTTAACTATTGAATTCTAAATTGAAAAGTGAACACTTGAAATTTTGGACTAAGGCTAATTGGGACTATTCTTTGCAAAGATAAGTGTTGATATTACAAGATTGGAACTAATTTTAACAATCACTTGGAACGTACCTTGACTTTTAGGCAAGTATTTAGAGGTTAAGTTTGAACTCTAATTTGGATATTTAGAAACTAAATGGAAATCTACTAGTGTAGATATTTGGAAACTAAGCTTGACTTAGAACTCAATGGTTTTAGAACTAACTTTGGACCATATTGAGATGTTTTGGGATTTTTGTGGAGATTTTCTATAACACCTATAATTAAAGCTCCGCTATATTTTTGATCCTAGCACAAAATCTAAATACTTTTGAGTACGAAGGGGTTCAAAGCTCCACCATCTTTTGATTCTAACAAAAATTTAAACACTTTGGGTAGAAGGGGGTTCAAAGCTCTGCTATTTACAAGGATAGTAAGGGAACTATAGATAAAGTTTAGACAAAGAAAACATAGTACAAACACGTTAGTACAAAGCACATCTCCTTGGAAATTTCACACTTTCATAAAAATAAGGAGTGTTTTTGAGAATGGAATGGATCACCTTATATACTCTTCCAAGGTCACCCCCTGTATTTTCCCAGTGGTAAAATTATCAATTAGGATTTTCATCCTAATTTTTGGCTTTTATGACTTTTTTTAATGGTTCAAAACTTTAACTTTTGGAGAAAGCACTAGTAGAAAATCAGGCCCAATCTGTTGTTTTGGTCGCGTTGATTATCAACAAAGTTTTGTTGATCAACAAAAATTTGTTGATGATCAACATGACCAAAACAACAGATTGGGCTTGATTTTCTACTAGTGAAGACTTCAAATCACAAATGGATTGTGCCATTGGCTTTAGAAGGTTGTTTTACAATCAAGTAACCCCTCTTCCTTCTCCTTTGTAAAAAGTAATTGGAACCTAACACCAAATTAAAATTAAAAGGGATAAAAATTCAACTTTGGAGTTCATCTTTTTTGAAGAAAGTAAGTAGCCTATGCTCTTCAAAAGGTGTGAAAGAGTAAGAAAAGACTCTACTTTGACCTCATTTCGATTTTGGATTCTCTCAAAACATTGATCAATTCTACGAATCATCTTTGATTTTGCCACTTTTGAAGAATCTTGCTAGTTTAGGTACTTTTAAATGTTAGAATGTCAAAATATCTTCAGAGTGTGTTATTAGTATAAAAGAAGCTATAATAATTTTCAATCAGATTTTATGGCAAATTGGGTCATTTCTAAAAGAATTTCATTGTGAGTTTTGACAATTGACCATTTAGAAGGGGATCTTTTGAAAGTTAGAAAGTTCTAGAAATTTTTACAGAACCTCTCATAGAATTCCACAAAAGATGTGCAAGATAATATTTTACTTTTCATATTCAAAGAAGGAGAATAATATCTTGCTATCTCCTTTAATTACTAGTGAACAAAGAATCTTTCACACGGAAGGGAATCTAGGCAAAACAATTTCGTCATTGGACTCTTGGCGTGATTTCAACTTTAAAGTACCATACTTTGGTCACAGATACCTTCCTTCTGTTCCATCTTGAGTTTGTATCACTTGTAGATTAATAATTGGAGTTTTCACTATTTCTTGGATTTGACTAGGAAATTGAAATCTATCCTTGGGAATTGACTTAGGGATCTCATTGGAATTCCTTCAAATTATTTTAGCTAGAATGAGTCACATGCTTAGGTAGTTTGAGCTCTATTCACTCAATATTCATAATTTCTACAACTTTTAGGATTCTAGCCTATTTACATGTAGGATTTTGGATTACTTAGGGTATAGCACTCTATTTTGAACCAAATACCATATTGACGTGTAACATACCTAATTTAATTCAATATTCTTTTGAGGGCTTTTTCACAATAATCTTCACTCAAAATATGAAAAGAATCCCACAAAAACTATGAATGCCAAGTGACAAATTGGGAGCTCATAGGTTCATAATTTTGCAAAGTAAGAAGACAAAATATGAATGATGAACACTCATTCAATGACACACCTACACTATTTTTCAAGCATGCAACAATGAACTCTTTCTATTAATTAAAAATAACTATGTATAGATGGACAACAATAGACTTTGCATTATTTACAATGTACACAAAGTATGCACAAAACACAACAAAATTAAGGATTTATAGTTTACACTTTACATAGTTTAGTGTTGATTTAAAATCATGTGAACACATGGCTTTTTAAAGGAATGTAAACATCTTTTTAATCCACACCCTTTTAGTATGCAATACTTTCAAACATTATATCACACCATACACAAAAAAACTCAATTCTAGACATGTCCATCACTTTTAAAAAATTAGACTTTGTTAGAACACTATACCACCTCCATCAATGAATGTCTTTGCATCTTTGTCATTTACCATGCATTTCTATTCTAATCAAGGAAGAATCCTAAGCCATTGTTTGCAACACAAATGAAAGAAGAGTCTACAAATATTTAACAAATCTTGAATGCAAAGACCAAACTGTAATAGAAAATTCACAAAAAAACAGGTGCAAAAGTTTAAACTTCAAAGTAAAATGCAATTGGGGAACATCAAAGCCATTGGGCTAAAGTGCAATAAATTGCGTTAGAACTTGTTGAAATAGAAGGCATAAGTACACAAATAGATATCGATTTGATGGTAATAATATGTTGGGTACATATGAGAGATTTTCACTACAAGTGGAAAGAAACATCCTAGAGGGGTGTTGAAGTGGAATAATCGCCCTCTTGGAAATTATCCTTTTAGAATATAAGTTTGAAGCTAAGGAGATTGTCAAGCAGGATGAACACGCTAATAGGTTTGTTTTTCAATTTGAATGGTACAACCTAAAGACAAAGAGATTTGAACCAAATTTGATCAATGCAACAACAATTTTAACTTAGTACATTCTTCCATCACATAATAAAATATAAACATACAACACAAACTACAATGGCACTAAAAATTAGACACACAAACTCATGATCTCAATAACTCCAATTAGGCTTACACAACTAATTTAGTGGTTGGACTCACACTTGCATCCCTTGGAATGAGTAACCACACAATTAACATCATCACTTCTAATTGAAATTGGAAGATAGTTGCCAAAGCAACTTACAAGCATACCTTTTAATTCTCACGTAGCTTTTCAAATTTTGTAGAAAACCAGTTTGAATTCACATGATCACCACTGAACTAGATTACTACGTCAACTAATGCAATTTAACATCCAATTAGCTATTTAACATCCAAAAAAAGATGAAAAGGAACCCCAAATTGGAAATTAATATCTCAAAAATTTACTAACAAGTCTACAAATTGGCCAGCGAGGAGTGTATGGAACTCTAACCTGGATTGCCTTCCAAGAAATGGACTTCAATGATATTTTGGGTTGATTTTTTTAATTGGTTTCACGTGAAAAGGGGGCAACACCCCTAAATCACTCAAAAATGTGTCCTATCTTCTCCAAATTATCCTAGCATATACCCTAAGAAGTTAGGGCAACCTTCTAGGTCTAAACCACAACAACCCCTCCAATTTGGGTCCAAAGTAAGTCAAATGAGGTCCTACAAACTAATCACAACATCCAATTGTCCATTCCAAACATTCAATTTCCTATATGCATTGACTACATGCATTTTATTAAGTCCTTAGAACCCATATTACTACATGCATCCATTCATGTTAGGTGAATTAACATTTTTTCCCTCCTTTGATCATTCACAATCCAACCCTAATTTTAGCTTAATTTGGATAGTACTTCTACAATTGCTTGAAAACCCTAAAAAATAAGCTCACTCATTATACACTCTCAATTACATAAAACACCCTAAGTTCAACATGAATTGCACCTACAACATTTTCCGTAACAATGTGTAATGAAAATTGCAATTTATCAATTACATTTGTAAGAAAAATATACAAAACCTCAAATTGTGCTTCCTCGTAGAGATAGAAGACCGTCTTCTACAAAAACAGTTGTCACTATCTCGTCTAATCTCTAAATGAGGTGAAATCAAGCTTGTTGAAAGACAGCTTCAAGGCGCACCTCCCTCTAGAATTAATTTAGCATATTTAAAGTTGTCGTCCTTCTGCTATCGTCCACCAAAGTTGAAAGTTTTCAATTTGGGTAGCAACTGACCTCTTCGCACAAAATTGTTCGCCTTGACTTGTCCTTGCTTCGAATTGGGTGAACCATAGCTTTTTGAAAAGCTACATCTCCAAGCTACATCCTCACTAAATTGCAACTCCATCCACCTTGCATCTCTTTCACTGTTGCTAGTCAAAGTTGGCAATTCCTTCCAATCTCAAAATCCCTAATTCACTTGAGTCATCTCTAAGCCAATTTCCAATCTGACCTAAAAAACCTCCATTTTTCATCCATTTTCTTCACAAAACGGTAAAACCTACTCGACAAATTGTTCCTAATCTTTCCCTACCCTAATCCCTAACAATTCTTACTTAAAAGTTAAAACACTTGTAAACCTCAAAATTCCTCTCAAAACACATGTACACAAAAGTTTGGAAGAGAGAAGGCTCAAAACCCTGATTTTGCATATATCAAATTCTTGAACGGTTTTAATTTTTTCTAATAACTTTCATTTCACCTTAATTTATTGTGAATCCACTAAATTAGTATTAAATGTGCCAAATTAGTGTTAAATGTGCCAAGTTAGTTAATTTAGTTTTCTAGTGGTCGTTTTAGTTTTACTAACTTTTTTTGGTTTATAATTTTTCCTCATAATTTTTGTGGTTTTCAATTTACATTTAGTTTCATTCTCTACTTCTTCTTTTTTGTTTTTAATTTATTTATTTTTATTTATTTTTATTTCTTATTTTTTTTAGTTTTCAAGTTAATTCTAATCCCCTTTTCTACCTATGGTATTTTGTATTTTTTGAATACATTATCTTTTTGACTTTCTATTTAATTTAATTTAATTATTTAATTAAATAATATTTTGATTTTGATTTTATCATCATTTTACCATTGGTCTGATTTGGTTACTCTACCAAATCTTGCTTAAAATCTTTTTAGTTTAATTTTTCTATTTTTTTTCTAGAATTTTCCCCTCATTTTTCTCTTAATTGTATTTTCTAACAATTTGCCCTAACTTCCCCATATTCCTATTATTACACAATGAAAAACTCCCTAATGGATAGTTGTGGGTTAATCTAGCATTACAAGAAATTTGACCCTTGAGATCTAGGGGGGCTAGAGGACCATTTCAGGCCCGTTCCAAGCTCCGTTTTCCCCGGTCTCATCGAATGTTGGTGTCAGATATTTTTAAAAAAATGAAAAATCCTTAAAATGAAAAACAAAGTTAATATACATACATACACACACACACACATAAATATATATATATATAATATTTATTTATTTATTTTTCAAAAAAAGTGACCTGGCAGTCGCTTGGCCGGATCAGTGCAGCTTGTGAATGGCGGGTTTCGGCGGCTTTCCAGATGGAAATTCGCAGCCCTCTAGAGTAGCAAAAAAACATGTAATGAAAAGGTTGCTAGTTTTGCAGCTCACTTGTATAATTTCAATACTATTAGAGATTTTTTTTTCCAAATCTGACGTGGCACTATTGATGACACATCAGACTGACAATTTTTTTAGTATTGTTTTATTTTTTTAGTATTTAAAAAAATAATAATTAAAAAATATTAAAAAAAAATATTTGTACTCGCACTGTGCGATTGCCGAAAATCAAACATTCGCAACCTTTTTCAAGGGTCAGATTTTTTGTAATGAATACTAACAGTTATGAATTTGTAAATTCATGCAAATTGATTATATTTTTCACAATCTAAAGAGTGAACCAATATGGTGGTTCACACCACACTTAGCATGGTCATTACATTTAGCTATGTCATCCATGCCATATTCAAATAGCACAAAAAATTGTGAGCATTGAATGTTGTAAGTTCAAACTTCAATTTATTTAAGGGGATCTAGAGAGTTTTTAACCTCTAGAGGCCGAAGGCGAAAGGCCATTTTTTTGTCAAAAACCTCTCAAAATTGCCATTTCTACTGCGTTTGTCCAAAAAACAATTTTTTTTGGAACTAAACCATAGTATCTTGTACATTACTTGTTTGAGATCATGCGATAAAAATTTCATAAAGTTTGACCATACAGATTGAGAGATATGAGCATTCAAAGTTGAAAAAACAAGTTTTTTTGAACACTAGATTGCTATTTCAGATGACTTTGACGGCCATTTGTAGAAAAAAATTGCACTATGGAATTTGAATTAAAAATTTATTGTATTGAAGAATTTAGTTGGTCGTCTACAACGAGGTCTACGAGAATATTTTCAAAAAACAACAACTTGATTTTCATACTTCAAAAAATTGTCAAGTAGAAGTAAATCTAAGATTGAAAGAAAAACTAAATTGTTAATAGCTCTTAGATGAGATTGAAATACAATAATCCCAACGGTGAGATTGTTCTAGCAAGCAAACTTAACCTTTTCCTAGACCTTTACAAAAAAAGAATTTGAAAAAACTTCAAAATTGCATTTTGAAATGAATCCTATAAGTTATTTTTTCAAAAAGATGCTTAGATTGACCAAAAAATAAGATTGTTCATAACTTTCACATCATTAATCAAAATGGAATGAGTCAAAGCTTTACATTTAGACAAAATATAATCTACAAGGAAAAAAATTGAAAAATATAATTTCAAGTTTTTTGTGGATTTATTTTTCTACCCGCCAAGTTAAAATTTGGGCTTTTTGTGGTACAACTTTTGCTTCGGGGCAGTGAATGAAATAAAAATTATATTCCAATGAATCTTATAAGTTTTACTATCCTATGAGAAAGTTCCAAAAGAATGCACTAAAAATTGAGATCATAGGAACCTCCCCGAATTCTAAATTGTCCCCCGAAGGAACAATGGGTCTTTAGGGGTTAATTGACTTTGAAATTTCAAATTTCAAATTTTGACACTTATTTTTTCCTAGTTTGCCAATTTGGTGCTAAATGTACTTTAAAAAGAGAGGAATTAGCCAAATTGGAAAGTTGCCTAATTGTGAATTGTAGTCAATTCAATGGTAGTATGTATATATATATGACTTTCTTTCTTATCCAACTTTCAAAGTTGGATGAGTTCATTCTTGACTTCCAATGTTCATATTACTTTATTCTATACTTGTAATGTTTGAGTTGGCAGGAAAGTTGAATGTTCATAGGGGGGTGATTAGTTTATGACGGTTGGATGTATCAACTAAACTAACTAATAGGAGGCCAAAAGAAAAACAACATAAAAAATAGTGTTTAATTCAAAAGACATCTCTAATATGAAGTCTTTTCATGAATTGTATTTTGTTATTTAATCTGTTTTTTTCTCCATTCTCTTACTAAAATGTTTTCCAAGAATGCATATTTATCCTATTAGATAGAACACAAATTAATGTCCCTTGCAAAGTAAGTGTCGTATAAAAATAACATTTTGATTTTCTCCATTAAATAAATAGAGATAAACATAAAATCTTACCTTCAATTTAGTAGATTCCTTGTATTTTTTAATTTCTTGTAGCTATTTTGGAATCTTTGCATTATTCCAAATATGCATTATATTTTCCAACTTTGATCATCCATGGCCAATAATAGTTTTTTTCATTTTTTATCTCTTTTAGGGATTATGAAAAATTGAACAAATTGTTTTGTATATCTTGATATTTTAACTCTCATTCAAAAATAAATATGAGCAAATTTTAGAGATTGCAAGTTGTACATTTATAGCTTTAGAATAGTCTTTGCAAAACCATAGGTATGATATTGCTACATGTAGGTGAGGTCATTGAAAATGCAATTTTAAAAATGGAATAAACAAAAAGTTTTATTTTTGTAAAGAAGTAATTGTACAATGATCCAAAGTTGATTCCTCAAGAATCTTGAAGACAAAAGGTTGGAGTAGAAAGCATTATTGGAGCATCAACTTAATTGCTTTCACTCAAAAATAAACAAAAGCAGTAGAAGTGAAATGATCTCTACTAATTAGATTGATCCATTTTTGTTTTATTCTAGGGCAAGTTAGAATCTTCTCCATTTTTGTATTTAATTTAATTTTTAAATGAATTAATACATGATTCTAGAAAAATTTGGTGAAGGATTCAAGGTGGAACCGTCCAAGGATCCACCTTCTACCTTCCCTACTACACTCTTTGATGTATTATAGATGGTATGCCCCTTTTACTGATACCATATATGTTAGAATCCTAAATATCAAAGTTTTTGCTTCCAAATTTTAATAGAACTCTTTATTTGGACACACCTAGTTTCTACCAACACACAACAAGTGCCCAAGTACAAAATGGAAGTGTTCATGATTTCAAACTTAAGTTCATTGTTTGCATAAGGGAAATTTCCAATCTAATTAATCTAATGTCGTGCATGATATAGCACATGGATTGTATTTTAAATTCCTTCCTAGATTACATAATATACTATATAAGACTACCTAGATTACATAATATACTATGTATTGAAAATATTATACTATATAAAGTACTCCAATTCCTTAAAATACAATATCCCTTTAAATCCCCACTCATTTTTTTACAAACATCTCAAATCCATCTACCTTATCTTTATGTACATTTCAAACCCCACCTCCCAAAATAATCACTTAGGCAAGGCCATCCTTCATTCTATCACTCAACTCCTACAATCATGCACAATCCAACTTTCAATAAACAAAGTTTGTACTCATGCCAACATCTTTGGCAATTAGAAAACAAACTTCCTTGTTGTAGATGATAATTCTAAGGAACATCAATCCTAAAAGCGGAATATGAATATACACATCTAAAATCATACTACCTCGACAAAGATGATTGGGCCTCATGAGAATGTACCCTAGTGAGCTCTCAATTTGTCACTTGGGACTTATAGTTTTTTGTTTTTGTTTTTTTTAACAATTTAAGTTTAACTTTATATGACAAAATTTCCAAAGGAGAGTTAAACCAAAATAGGTGTATTACATGCCAATATAGTATTTGATCCAAAATAAAATAGAATACCAAAAACGACCCCAAATTCCACATGTATATAGGTTAGAAACTTAGAAGTAGTCAAAGTATAAAATACTTTGTGAATACCGCCTGAAAGGCTAAAACACCTAAATCTATCACGCATGTGAGAAATCTTAGCTAAAATAGTTGAAGGGCCCCCAGTGAGATCTCTAAGTCATTTCTTAGAAGATAGGTTTCAATTTCTTAGTTGTTTCGAGAAATAGTATAAACCCCAATTAGTAGCTTGTGAATTTCAAAAATGTAAGACAGACTAGAGGAGGGCGTCTACAATGAAAATAGGGTATTCTAGAGTTGAAATTACACCTAGAATCCAATGGCGCAATTGTTCTACCAAGATTCTTTTCTATGTAAAAGATTTCCTAATTACCAATAATTAGAGAAGATACTGAGATTCTAATCTCCTCCTTCAAATGTGTAGAGTAAAAATTTGAGATTGCACATCTCTTATAGTCTTATAGGATTCCATGAGAGGTTCTATAAAAAGTACCCAAATCTCAAGTTGTAGTAAAATCCCACTAAAAATTAAATAGATTTTTTTATGTTAATAACATGCTCTAAAAATTTCAAGATGTTTTAACCCCTGGTTGTATTTCTAAAAGTATCTTATCTAGTGTGAGCTCTTAATTCATCACTTGGGACTCATGATTTTTATTTTTTATTTTTTGCAAATTTGAGTGTAGTTTTATATACAAAAAGCCCTCGAAAGAATGTTAAAACAAAATAGTTATGTCACATGCCAATGTATTATTTGGTCCTAAATAGAGTAAATCCAAATTCCTCATGTAAATAGGGTAGAAACCTAAAATTTCTATAAATTATTGCTATTTAATAGAAATTGCCCAAATTGCCTAAGCTTATCTTGCATCTGAAAATTCATGGCTAAATTGGTCCAAGAGAACTTGAATGAGAACCCTAAGTTGATTTCCGGAGAGAGATTTCAGTTTCTCATTTTATATCGTGAAATAGTAGAAACCCCAATAATTAGCCTCTGAGTGAGGAAACTCAAGATGGATTGGTGGAGGGCATCTATGATGGGAGTATGATGTTTCAATTTAGAGATCACACTAGAAGTCCAACAACAAAATCAGTTTGTTAAGACTCCCTTTTGTGTGAAAGATTTTCCATTCATTAAGAATTGAAAGAGATAGCTCGATATAATTCTTGTTCTTTGTATGTGAAAAATAAGAATATGAGCTTGTACATCTTTTGTGTAATTCTATGAGAAGTTCTACAAAAAGTTCCAATTTTTTTTGATAGCTAGAAGATCTTCTTCCAAATAGTCAATTTACACATGAGATGAGATCAGGGGGGGTGGAGGATCATTTTAGGCTTGTTCCTAGCTCCATTTCCCTAGGCCTCATTGAACACCAATGTCAAAAGAAAAAATAAATTCATAAATTCTTAAAATGAAAAACAAAGTTTATTTTTTTATTTAAAAAAGAAGAAGTGACATGGCAGTTGCTATGCTACGTCAGTGCAGCTCGCAAACTACAGTTTTGGCTAGTTTTGACTGATTCCCAGATTGAAAACTCACAACCCTCCAAAACAACATCCAATGATGGAAAATTTGTAGAAATTACTTAGGGTGTGATGAAATCTCACTAAAAATTAGGATAACTTTTTTTATGTAAAAAAGATGCTTCAACAAAGTTCAAGACATTCCGATAGCCATAAGTATCCGAATTGGCAAGATTCTTTCAAGACTAACAAATGAAGTTGATTACTAAAGCTGAGCATTGTCTTGGGAGCATACAAAATTGGAATGAGGTTGAAGTAGGGTCTTTTCTTACTCCTTTATACCTACTAAAGAGCCCAGACTAGTTACTTTTCATAGAAAAGTCAAACTCTAAAAGTTTTTTTTTACAATTAGATTGTTCTCAAAATTAGGATAAAAATCTTATGTGATAAGTTACTATTAGCAAAATGAAAGGAGGCAGATGACCATGAAAGAGTGTAAAAGGGTGCTCATTTTCCTTTCAAAACACTTCTAGTAGCCATTTTTTGACACATTGACATATTGATTCATTTAGTTGGATTTTTTTAGCTCTTTTGAGCCAAATTGCTACACGTGTATGTCTAGAGCATTTTAGGCTCCAATTTTTTAATTCTACAAGCTTTGGAGGACCTGGGGTCCCTTCAAATCTTATTAACTCACCTTGTATCTTATTTGAATTGTTGTACTAACTTTGTTGAAGAGTTTTGTGAAATCTTTGTACTTGTTTCTTTGGTTGTACTAATCCCCGAGCACCCCCCCACTATACCATGGCAATGCCGCTTTAGAGGGCCTCTAGTGTGAGTTTTGTTGAGATTATTGTACTAACAAAGTCTTGTATTAACTTGTGTATGTTTAAGTCTTATATTAACACATATTCGTACTGATTAATTTGTATTAATTTGTTTTGTACACCTCCCAAATTGTATATTGTTAAACTTGTCCAAGTCTTGTTTGTCTTTCCATAGTTTTGCCATAGATGGCAAAGCTTTGAATCCATAGGTCTTGAAGCTTTTTAGAATTTAGAAGTTGATCAAAACTATGGTGCAACTTTGAATCCATCACTAAAAATTAGTAAACCTTTGGTCTTATAATCAATGTCCAAATATCTATCATGAGTGAAATTGTTAGTATTCAAATATCTATATTCAAATAATGATTTAGCAATTTTTGCATACCCCAATCAGTAGAGAAACCATAACCTTCAAAAAAAAATCTAATATATATCATCCAATTTATTATCCAAAATTCTCCAACCATGTTAAAGCTCAACAACTAGTCTATCCCCCGACCCCCAATCAAAGCTCAACAGTCAATAGTCACCCCCCCTTGTCAATCCTCTGCCAATTAGATACTTGCCAAGTACATGTTGGTTATGGGTTGGAATTGAACAAAAATAGACGAACATGAATGGACAAATGGGAGTGGACAACGAGTCTAAGCTTGTGGCACTTTGCCACGTGGCAAGTTTAGCAGCCAAGGTACAACCCATCAATTAATTGGGTCCCGGCCTATGGCGCCTGGCCATGTAACAATGACCACAATCAGGGGTTCTATTTCGTGGGTAAGTCGGAGGGTCCAGTTTGTAGGCAAGTCAGAAGGTCCAATTTGTAGGCAAGTCGGAGATCCAGTTTGTGAGGCAAGTCAAGGTTTAGTATATAGGCAAGATATATAGAAGCCCAATTGAGACAAAGGCCTCTTAAGGCCAAGGAACTAAAAAATTTATCCACAAATTGGAAGTACTAAGTCAAGAAGTTTCATAGTTAGGAGGTGTGAAGGATGTAATTTGGTAGAAAACAAACATCAAAGTAGCAAGGCAATATCACAACTCTCAATTGACAAGGAAAAGATAGTAGAATGAAGCATTGATTGAGAGGATTGGAGAGTTAGCAAGAGAATAGACCAAGAAAGTATCCAAAATGATTTGATTAGCCAGTAAAAGGAATATAAAACAATTAATAAGAAAATAAATGTTCCAATTGTCAATTATCTTCTAGAAGTTGGTGGCGAAAAATTCTATTGTATCTAAAGTCAAATAGTTGAATATTCAAAATAGGATAGAATAATATTAGAAGGAAAAGAAAGAAGTGGAAAAGAAAAGAGGAGGTGAGTAGGATTTAGATGAAGTAGAAGTAATTGTGATTCAAAACTTTGTACAAAAAATCTATAAAAAAATTAAAGTGATGAGCAAAACCTTCCAAACGCACAAGAAGAGGAATTTGAGGGAGTATTTTACCGCCTAATTGATGAAGCACGGTATAAGGTATGTCACTAAATTCTCCACTTCCCGTTTAATTACCTTAATTAGCAAGTTCTAAACATGACTGAGAACTAAGTTCAAGTCAGACCATTATGATGAAGTTTAAGTCATATTTAGTTTTAGAATCATATGTAAGAAACCTAGAGGTTTCCAAAAACATATGATAAGTAGAATTTGGACATAAAATAAGAAAGATATAGGTGGATGAATTTTAGAGATCAAGTTGGATGAAATTTAGTTAAAATCATCTAATTAGAACAAGAATGAAAACTTAAGAAGTAGAAAAACATCAAAATCCATAAGTGAAAGTAAAAGTTAGTTTTGAATTATAGTTTAGTAGAAAACAATAGATGAAGTTTGAAGTACTATTTAGTGGTCAAACTTCATCCATCCATAACTTCTACTACAAAAGTTCAATTATTAAATGTCTTAGCATTCTAGAAAGCTAAATTTAGTCTCTACAATGAAAAAATATAACATTTTCAAAAGAAAAAATTGACAAAAGAAGTTCCGGGCCTTAAAGAATAAGATAAATCCCAATTTAGAATCCTTTGAAGACAACCAAGTAGTATTGTTAATTATTTTTCTAATGCAGAGATTTTAAGGAGTTCATAGCTAGTCTACACTTAGAAAACCAAGTTAAACTCTGTAAGATAACAAGGGATGAAGTTTAGGAAGTAGAATGAATGAACTTCATTAGAAATTGTCTATTTGAGTCCAAATTTGTGTTTTAGATGGCCCTATTTAACCTCAGTAGGTAGCCAAAATCTTAAGTTAATTCAAAATCAATAATCAAGACAAAAGAGTGGATGAAGTTTACATTGCCTTTCTAAAGGCTAAACTTCATCTAGCTATAACTTTTGCTAGAAAGGTCGAATTTTCTTGAGGTTTTATGTGTTTAGAAATGGCATGACATTCTCTCTAACTTAAGATTGCTAAATTTAAACTACAAAATCTTGGTCTAAAATTCATAATGGCTTAGTTAATTCTGTAATTTGGTTGTTGAAGTACAATTATGTTTGTAGTTAGAACTTTGCAAAATACATTACAATTGTAAGTAATTTTGGAACCACATAACAAGTTCCATTGTTTGGAAGGCACAATGAACTGATGTTTAGGCATCCACTAGGACAAAATTGCATCTAAAAACTAAAATCTTGTTTTGATCCACTTCCATATTAAGGGTGGATAAGAAAGCGTTTACAACTGGTAAGGATTTCCAATTCCGACAAAATTGAGAAATATTCATGGAGTTAACTAGTGCTCTAGCATACAAAATTGGAAAGAGGTCGGAGTAGGATTTTTTCCTACTACCACATACCTTCCAAATAATCTAGGCTGGTTAATTTCTTCAAAAAAAGTAAACTCCCAAAGTTGAATCTTTACTCCATTTTTGTTTAAGGGTGATTGCAAGAAACACTTGTCCTATTTCTTGTCCTTTGCCCTTAAAAATTGGCTTTTTGCTCATAACTTTTGCATTGTTTGTCCATTTGGCATGCAATTTGGAATGAAGGTAGATGCTAAAGTTACAAACCTTGGGTGATTCTTAAAAAAAATTAAAAATTAGTTTATTATTTTTAACTTGCCCCTGATTGGGTGTCTACCTTGGCCATTTGGGGGGGAAGTCAGTCCTATTTTTGACCCAAAAATGTGAATTTGAAGCCACAAATTGAACATGTTGGAGGTCTACTAATACTGAAAGGGCTGACGATGAGTTTTTATGAAAATAGCATCATGTCGATTGCACACATGGGGTCAAAGTGACCTTCCTTTGTGTGAAAGCTATGAAGAGGGAAAAAAAATCTTCATGAATTTTTTGGTGCAATGCGAGCACACTCCTCTCTAGAAAAATGGCTTTTAAAAAAAAAAAAAATTGAATTACTAAAAATGAAAATCTCCACAGATCCTTTTTCTGCTATTTTCTGCTCCCAATGTCTTTTGTAGTACTTTGTAGTAGTCTGTAGTACTGCATAATACAACATAGTACTAAATCAACGGTGTAGATCTGCAGGCGCCTTCAATCAACGGTGCAAATTTGTCGGGGTGCTTCTAAAATGTAGTACTAGTAGTATTGCAGAGTATTGCCTGTCCTCTGGCCAAAAAACGCAGTTTTGAACGAAAAACGTGAAGTGTTTCTTGCAACTACCCTTAACCCATTAAGGATCAAAAGCATACAATGTGTCTTCTTCAAATTTTCAATGGAAAATTCTTGGTAGGGTGAAACAAATCTCAATATTTTGTAAAGTAGGATCTTATAGAGTAACAAGTATACATACTTGTTGCATTTTTTAATTTTCAAAATTTGAATGTCAGAAGTATTTAAAAAATTTATTTAGGAAATGTAGTCTAACATCACATTTGATTTGTCTCCAACACGTTTTGGAAACTAAAATTTGGAGTAAATTCCTTAGGTAGTCCCATGTCAAGTCGTTAGTTTGGTTTTAATACCAAATCTAGGACTTCCCTCAATCCCTGGTGTTCAAAGCTCCACCATTTGAGAGTTTTAACACACAATCTAGGACTTGGACTAGTAAAGAAAGGTTGAATTTTGTCACCCCAAAAGGGACCACCCTACTCTTTTCCTAACTAAGACAATAAGGACTAGACACAAAACAACATATAAGACTTGGATTAGTAATAAGGACGGAAATGACCAAGTAGTCAGTAGCAAATGGTTAGTACAAAGTTTGTAAAGAAAAATAAGGAACTAGAGGCCCTCCAAAGCGGCACCGCCAAGGTACAGTGGAGGGTAAGCTCTAGAATAAGTACAATGTGAAGACTCAAAGAAATAAAGGTAAATGACCAACTCAAACACAACACTCGTAAGCAAAAAAAAATAGATACTCAATCCAAAGTAGCAACAAGGTGTAGAGGACCCCAAAAGTCCTCTACACTCCTCAAAAACAATGACAACGGCTCAAAAGGAGCCTAAAAACACCACTCAAGGGTTTTGGCCAAAAGGGCCAAAAACTTCAACACTAGGTGGATCCTACAGATCCAAGTACAAGAAAAGGGGTGTTTTGAGAGGAAGAGTCATCATGTTTGAAGGTCTATATTTTTCATATGGGACATGTTCTTGACGATTTACAATTTATAGGTATAAGGGTGTAGGAAAATAACTTCAATTATATTTTTGTTGTATGAATGCAATATTTAATCTTGAACAACATTAAATTATAATAAAGTGCTTAAAACATTTTTGTAGCATCCTTTAATACAATTATAAAATAATACAATTGCTTGTACTATGTATACTTTGTTATTTCAAACTATTAATGTATTTTACAACAAAACTTAAAGAAAAATACTTCAAATTATAATTGTATGTTCCACATTTATAAATTGACACATTATAATTGATGTAGAAAACCAAGAACATGTTGAAAACATATATGAATAAATTTATAAGGTGTACAGAAATCCATATGTAGTACATCATAATAATCACATTTAAAGAGAATAAAAAGTCAAACATATTCCACACATCATATCAACATTTTTGTTCACTAATGTAAAATTCAAGGTTTAGGATTTAGGATCTCGGATTTAGGGTATAGCATTTACATTGCATATTTAAATGTGTGAGAAAATAACTTGAATTACCTTTTCTTTGTATACATTATTGCTATATAAGATGCTTGTAGTATTGAATAGGAGTCTTGGAAAGTGAATTTGTACTTTTAAAAATCCATTAATATAATACAACTAGATGGAGGGGTGGATAGGCAAATAAGTGGTAGATGGGCGGATGGGAGGTCGAAGGCGTGGATAGCCATTTTTTAGCCATTTTCAAACACACCCTTTGAAAAGGGTCCATAACTTTTTGCTCAAGGGTCAAAACTTGTAATGGATTTTTGCAAGTGAAACTTGGCCTAATTCCCAACCTTTTTTAGTTCAAAGGTTTTTGAAAAAAGATATTTTACTATGTGTAAAAGAGGTCTAAAAATCAAGTTTTGTAACATTTTACAGCAGATGGTCGGAATGTTGACGAGTGGTCAAATGGGTGGATGGAGGGTTGGATAGGCGGACGGGCAGATGGGGGGTCGAAG
The DNA here is from genome assembly GCA_947034895.1 of Rhytidiadelphus loreus. Classification (NCBI taxonomy): domain Eukaryota; kingdom Viridiplantae; phylum Streptophyta; class Bryopsida; order Hypnales; family Hylocomiaceae; genus Rhytidiadelphus; species Rhytidiadelphus loreus. Next base: position 35,681,849 of record OX344761.1, read on the forward strand.
GTGCAGATAGCCATTTTTTGGCCATTTTCAAACACACCCTTGGAAAAGGATCCATAATTGTTTGCTCTAGGGTTGGAACTAGAAATGCAATTTTGGAGATGAAATTTGGCTTGATTTCCAACCTTTTTGTAGTTCAAATTTTTTTGATAAAATATTTTACTATGCGTAAAAGAGGTATGAAAATCAAGTTTTGTAACATTTTATTGCGAATGGTCAGATGGGCTGTTAAAGGAGTGGACAGGTTGTCAAATAGGTATGAACGTTTATTTACCCATCCTTGATAAATAGGCAAACACAACTAGATTCTTGTTTTATGATAAAGTTTTATCCTAATAGGTGCTTAGCGTTGGTCCATTGTGCCTTCCAAGCAATTAATTTTTGCTAATCTCCTATTTTTGTCTTCCTAATCGTGGTCCTTATGGGACTAATTTTGGCTACTTCCTATGCTAGTTGTTATGCTATGGGATTCTATTCTTAAGGTGATCCAAATCTAATTTATCCTTCTAAGATAAAATACCATCTCATGCCATTTCTAAAAACCTAAAGCTCATCTAGTTTGGACACTCTGGTGAAAAGTTGTGGGCGGATGAAGTTTTGACCAAGCGGCACTCCAAACTTCATCCAAGGTTTTCTAGGGGTTCAAAATTTCAAATAAGGATGATCTTTGAATTGCGGGCATAAATTCCTAAGATCTATAAAAAAAAGCTAATTTTTGACTTGGATGGATGAACTCTCGGAGAATTCATCCATTTCTTGTTCCAAACTTCATTCGTCTCTATCTTTTGCACTATGACTCCGATACCTATGTGTTTTATGTTTTTGGAAACCCCTTGATCCGTACTCTAAGGTTATTTTCTCAAATCTGACCTGACCCATGTCCTACTAGTACCTAGCTCTCGGCCCTATCTAGTAATTGACACCTAATGGGCTGGTATAAGGAGGAAAGTTTAAGTTCTTACCTTAGTGCGGAGGTTCATGATTAAGCTAGTCAAGTTTCCCTCCTCTGTCATTGTAAGTTGCACAAAAGGTCCAACCGGTTGGTTAAATATCCCTTGGTAACAACCTTACGTTTACAAAAGAAGGCCTTGTCTTTCCCTTAGCTTCCCTTCTTTTCTTTCTGTTTCATTCCCGTGCTCCATTAATTGAGGTAGTTGGGCACTATCAACTTGTTTACGTAGTTCTAAATGTGGATCAACTATCACTTATGTCCTAACCCACCTCTTACGCGTTAATTTATTCTAATGGTGGAGGAGGATTCTTTGGATTTCTCCCTATCCTTTTAACCCTCCCTATCTAAGTCTTTTTTCCCTCATCCCTTGCTCATTGTGCTTGTTCCCGCGGATGTTGTTGTTGTATGGATGGTTTGATAGAAGAGAAGGTGGTGATGTTGTAGAGTAGAGGTGTTTTTTTTGCTAACTCCCTTTCCTACCCTCTATGCTAAACTATCTCCCACTACCTCTTATGCTAATATTCCTTTCTATTTCCTTCTATGCTAATCTATCCCTACTCTCCTCTTATGCTAATCTATCCCTACTCTCCTCTTATGCTAATCTACCTTTCTACTTCCTTCTATGCTAATCTATTCTTAATTTTTTTTTCTCCCTTTTTTTTCCCTTGTAGCATAGGTAGTTCTTTTAGAGGGTTAGAAGAAACAAAAACAAAAATACAAAATGAGCCCAAGCTACTAGAGCCTTGTCATTGGGTGCCCTGTAACTGTGTGCTTGGTCGTTGATACCCAACTGCTAGAGCTTTTGGCTAGGAACCAACAAACACAAAAAAAGCAAAAATCGGAGAGAAAAGGAATGTAACTGTCTACACAAGATTGGGAGAAAATGGAAAGAAAGGGACACCTTTCTTTGACCCACTTTTTGATGTTGCCTAATTTTGGACACTAAACTTTGACTTGTCTCCAACACGTTTTGGAGACTAAACTTTGGAGTGAACTCCTTAGGTAGTTCTGGATCAAGCCTTTAGTTTGGTTTTAACACTAAATCTAGGACTTCCCTCAAACCTTGGTGTTCAAAGCTCCGCCATCCAAGGGATGTAATATACAATCTAGGACTTGAACTGGTTACAAAAGGTAGAGTTTTGTCACCCAAAAGGGAACCACCCCACTCTTTTCCTAACTAAGATAAGACGGCTAGACCCGACACAACGTATAAGACTTTGAATTATTAGCAAGGACAGAAGTGACTAAGTGGTTAGTAGGAAAGGATTAGTATAAGTTTTGTAAGCAAAATAAATAACTAGAGGCCTTTCAAAGCAGCATTGCCAAGGTACGGTAGAGGGCAAGCTCGATCTAGGGTTAGTATAATGTGAAGACTTCAAGAAGCACAATATAGTTGACCAACTCAACTCAATATTTGTAAGCAAGAAAACATAAACACTCAACTAAAAGTAGTAACAAGGTGTAGAGGGACCCCCGAGGCCTCTACACTCCTTTAGAAATACGGCAATGGTTCAAAGAGTAGCCTAAAACACTTCTCAAGGATTTTGGCCAAAAAATGGCCAAAATCTTCAACACAATGTGTATTCAACGGACCCAAGTACAAGAACGGGGGTGTTTTGAGAGGAAGAAGGATGCCCTTTTATACTCTTCCAGGGCACCCTCCTCCCCTCTTTCTAACATAGGTAACCTATCACTTTAGATTTTCATCCTTATCTTTTAGGATTTTCACCTCATTAGGATTTTTATGCTAGTCCTAGTATCTAACTTTTGGACTTCAATTCCAAATTGCAACCAAATTGCACCATTGGCTTTAGAAGGCCATTTTTAGTCTAAGGGAACCCTTTCACCCTTTTTCTTTAGTGAAAACTCATCGCCAACTAGTACCAATTGGAATTAGTAAAAGGTAAAAAATCTAACTTTCAGAGGTTACCTTTTCTAACAAGGGTGACTAGCTAGGGTTTCCGAGAAGGCCCTAGGGAGTAAAAAAAGACTCATTTTTAATTTTGTTCTAACTTTGTGTGCTCCTGGGATGCCCGTCAACTCCATATAAATCTCGCCATATTTGATATTCGAAGGAATGTTGATGATTCGGACACTTTCCACTATCAAAATTCTTTGAAACTTGATGGGGTATGTTATTAATATAAAAAAGATAACCTAATTTTTAGTGAGATTTTACAACCATATGGGAATTTTCCAAGAATTTTTCCTCATAGATTTAAGCAATTGATTGCTTGAAAAGGTATTTTTGCAAGTTAGAAACTTCTGAAACTTCTTAGGAAACCTCTCATGGAGTTTCCCAAGAAGTGTGCTATGTCTTGTGTTGGTCTTGCGCACGCTTGAAAGGAAGGTAAAATCGGCCTTCTTTGATTTATCGGCAGTCAAAGAATCTTTCACATGCGAGGGAATCTTGGCAAATGATTTTGGCTTTTGACTTCCAAGCATGCTTCCAATCCTAGTGCTTCATCTAATGGCTATAGATTCCTCTACTGGCCTGTCTTAAGAAACTTACGCATGCATATTCACAATTGGGATTTCTAATATTTTGTCGATAGGATGGAAAAATTAAAACTTGTCTTTGAAGATTTATGTAGAGATCTTTCCATCTTTATTTGGACCAATTTAGCCAAACATGGTCACATGCACTAGGTTTTAGGTTATTTTGGGTAAGTTTTTTTCAAGCCTATTGATTCTCACTATTTTTTGGTTCTAACCTATGTACAAGTAGGTTTTGGGGATGTTCTAGGGATAATAATCAATTTATAACCAAAGGCTATACTAGCATGTGACATGCCTATTTTGGTTCTACATTTTTTTTTGTATAATATTATGACTTAAATTACAATAATCTAAACAAACAAACTATGTAGGGGAGTCAGGGTCCAATTAGCAGTAGTCAGGTATCGGAAGTCCAATCGGGGTCTAGTTAGCGTATTCGGGTATCGGAGGTCCGGTCAAGTCTAGTCCTTTATTCAGTAAAAAGGTGAGGAGGGGTGATTGCAAGAAAGACTGGTCCTATGAGGCGTCACAATTGAAATGATAGAGTTGGTTTTGGCCGTAACTTTTGGAAATTGAAGCGAATGGACTTGAAATTTTTATGGAAGATTTCTAACTTAGAAAACATGAGATTTGTTATTGTTCAAAAAAATTGAAAAATAATTTTATAATTAAATATCAATTTAGATAATTTGTCACACTTTGCGGTTTAGGGGTTTTTAGTACTGTGAAGTATCCAAAAAACATGATGTTCACTTGACTTTTTTGTGGCCTATTCCTACACTAGATGGGCATATGCCCACCAAAGGGAATTAAAAAAAACACAATTCTTTGTCCTCAACATGCATGCAAATAGGGGTCCCTTGTGCATAGCACTCCAAACTTTCATGATGGTTTCAACTTCTAGTTTTTGATGAAATGTAACCACTATCAAGTCTTTATAATTGAACAATTTTTAGTTTTTTTTTATTCATGATTTTCTAATTTTCATTAATTTATACTTAATTTTATCTACTTTCAGAGACAAATTGTCATTTTTTTAATAGTATTGTTTCAGTATTATAAAGTACTCAAAAATACTATTGGCCATTGATTTTTCAGATCAGCGGCTGAGATTGCTCCATTTTGTAGTCCTCAAAGTACTCCTAGTACTAGGCAGAAAAAATGCAGTTTTTGACCAAATGCTACCAAAATCATTCGATCTTTCTTGCAATCCACTCAGAGTCAAGGTTCGACTAGAGTTAGGGAGTTGGGGTTCAGGAAATTCGGGGTTCGGGGTGAATCAGGGTCCAATGAAGCTTGTGGTCTAAACGAGGGTCTAAAGACAATTGAAGGTCCCACGGGTAGGGTTGACAAGACGTCCAAATGTCCAGCGTTTGCGGACTCTGATCCGAGGAATTCAATTGACATTTGGATTTATCAATAGTCACCATCTAGTGGCCAAGCGGACAAACTTTTTTTTGGACAGCGGTTTGGAGAAGGGCGGATAGACATGCGGATGGACGGACGGGTTCTAGAAAACAAAACAAATAAATTCAAATCGTCCAATCATCCGATCAACATGTCATCCACTAGACTTCCCATCCTCTTTTGTGACATTTGAAAAGAGCTTTGAAGGTCTAAATGACGACCAATACTATTGTATGCTCCAGCCAATGAAGGAGAGTCGCGGCCACCAACAATCGTTAGAGGGTTTGGTCAAGAAGGTGGATTGTGTTGAATATGTTGTTACAACTATCAAATGCATTCACAAGTTTTGCAAATGGAATGAAGGTTGTCTTGGAATTCTATTTTTTTTACCTATAATAGGCATTGGTTTGATGTTAGTACTTATATCCATGTTTGAATATTTTATAGAATTATTTTGTATGATTATAGTTGTGAAAGGAAATGATGGAAGTAGTTTGCCTTCTAGGTGGACTTTGAAGTGAATTTCCTTCTAAATTAAAGATAAAGAAATAGTTGTGAGAAAAATATGAAGGCCAATAATTGTAGTTAGCCTTAGGAGCAAATTAAAGGTTGATGTCTACTTGTTTATGTGCTAGGGAGTTGTTGGTAAGGTGGAGGAAAAGGTGGACACTATTCATCTTCTCTATCGTTGTAGTTTTGGGGAACCTAAATGTTTGGAGACTCATTGTGTAGTGTGTATGAAGAATTTTGAAATGAAAATTGGATTAATTTTGTATTATGGTGTGTGGTTTCCAAATTGATCTCACTTTTTTGATTTGGAGTTAGAAATCAAAAGTTTAACTAGTTTGAATGGAAGGAGGTCTATTGCATCTTATGAAGAGGGGCTTAGACTTCAATTGACCATAAAAGACGGAAAGGTCTTTTGTTTGCAATGAAACTTTGAGGGAGTGTAGTAAATGTTGTTAGCTTTTTAAGAAAATATCATTCATTTATTTTGGAGTTCATATGAAAAAATTGGGAGTATTGAAGGGAAGGAGGGTCTGCTACCCTCACTTTTAGGGGCCGAAACTTTGAACAACCATAGATATTGGACAAAGTTTTAGAATGAGTTAAGATTTAAAGGAATTGTAGAAAGTTGTAATAGCTTTTGGATGAGCTATCACTCAATCCATTTGATATTAAGAAGTGAATGTGACACAACTTTGAAATTGGAGTAGAAGTTGGAAGATGGAAGAAGATTTGAGTGTTGTGAGTTGTGGCTTGTCTTTTCTTGTAAAATTTGTTGTTGCGGGTGAAATCATTGCTTAGCCTCTTTTTGTGTTGTGAATGCGACAAAGTGGGGTTTTTCATCCACATGATCGTACTTTTATATTGTTCTCAATAATGAGGCATAATTGTTCGTCACCGAGGGTTTGAAATTTAGGAGCCAATCCCTTGAATGGTTTAGCTTGTAGTCTCACCGACCTGTTTTACACGTTGTCGAGTAGAGAGCGGTTTGCCTCGGAAAATCACGGGGATTTGGGCTGCGACCAGAAATAATTGATACTAAAATAAATGTTGAATCTTCAAGTCTTCAAATCTTTAAACTGCTACCCGTTGGCCTATCTTGTAGTGTTTCTAAATAGGCCAAGGGTTAAGGTAGGGCGATAAGAAACCACGGGTTTTGTACGTGTAAAACGGGATGGCCAGACCACGAGCTGAATTGTTTAAGGGATTGGATCCTAAATCTCAAACCCATAGTGACCAGCAATCTTGGCTCACCAGTGGGAACAACATAAAAGTATGACCTTGTGGGTGAAAAACCCCACTTCGTTGCATCTACAATACAAAATGAGGCTAGTGTTGGTGTAACCTAAGCCGCCCGCAACAACAAATTCTACAAAGCCACAAGCCACACACACAAGTCTTCAACACTTTCTCCAATCTCCAACTTCAACCTCCAATTTTCAAGTTGAACTATGGGTGAGTGACACCATTACTTCACAGCTTCAAATGAAGTGAGTGATAGCTTCTATTTACAACTCTCTTAACTTCAAAAAAAACAAATGAAAAGGAACTAAGGTGAGAAAAGACTAAGAGGAAATAGAATAGAATAGAATTTCTACACATGAGGAATTTTGCATTAAAAAACTAGTTTTTAGGGAATCTCACTACTGAACCAAATGCTTTGATAATTCTATTCTTTGTTGGTTAGATTCCAAAGAGAATTTAGGGGATTCGGATCAAAGCGAGCATTTGTTATATTAGGCCTTAAAGAACAAAAAGAAAAGACAAAGCCGCCAACTAATAATCCAAAACAAATTAGAAGATTAAAAAATTATTTGGATATTAACAATTTGTTTAGATTTGGTGGATTACTATTGTTTTGGTTTTTACATAATTTTTAAGAAATTAGAATTATCCAAATACTACAAAAAACATTGATAAATTCACACAAAGTAGGAAAAAAGGAGAAAATCAACAATATCAATCAACAAATCAAATTAACAATGGAATTTGAATGGTGTAGGACATGGAGATCGACAGACCATACGAGACCATTCATTTAGTGATCCTAGGGGATGGGACCATTGAGAACTTCATTGGAGAGGTAAATATAATTTCGCTTTGATTTTTACTTTGATTTCTTTTAATTGCTAAAACATTGCTAAAACATTTTAAAATTAACCGATTAAATTAGAATCTTAGATTTAAAAGTAAGCATTTATAAATTATAGTTTTAATAATTAATCATAATTTTAAATTAAAAAGATAGGATTTGATCGAAAGGAATTATTGGATGAATTTAACCATAAAAATCTCACTCAATAGCTTCATCCATTAGGAACTTTTTCGCTAAAAAGTTAAAACCTAAGTTTGTTAACTTGGTGGAAAGGTAATTTCTTGTTTTTTTCATGAAGTTTTTTTTTAAAAACCCTGAATATAGTAATTGTTAGATTAGAATGGACAACCCATTAATCGAAAAGCTATTGGAATTACTTAAGGAATATTCCTTCTAAGTAACTTTTTAAAGAGTCTAATAAGGATTCCAAAACTATCTTTCATTTAAAAATTCATTCATTTGTGGATGAAATATTGGTAGATGAAATTTGGAATCCAATTGGATGAATCATTCTAAAATTGACTAAAAATAGACAATAATTTAAGATTAGGAAATATACTTAGTTAGAAGGTCAGGGATAAAATTTGGATAAAATTTGACTTAATTTGCTATTTTTAGTCAACGGATGAAGTTTTAAAGATAGAATTAGGGACGAATTTCATCCTTAGATATCTTTTAGTAGGAATGTCAAAGTTTAGCTTGCTATACCATTTTGGAAAGGGAAAAGTGCATTCCGCAAATTAATTTAGATAGATTTTTAGTTTATATTAGATTTTACTTGCTTCTATTTACTCATCAAAAGTCTCGAACCTTTTAACGTTTAGTGTGTTTTGAAGTATTTAAACTAGGTTACAATCATCATAAACAAAGTGTCCATTGCTTGGAAGGCCAAAGAACACTAGGCTTACAAATCACCCCATAAAAATTACTTACTTATGCCGCTAGAACCCGTGTGCACGTTTTAACTCTAGAGGTGGAGTAAGAAACACTCACAGGTGCCCTAAAGTCATAGTAGAGAAGTTATTTGTAAATAATTACAATTTTTATTATCACCAAAAATGAAGGACTTGAAGGACCTTGAATGTATAAGTGGATGACTAACTATTTCTGTTCAAATGATAAAGAAAGTTTGGGTTAAGAAAATGGTTCCTTAGTTGCTTTGTGGAAAGTATTGGCCCCTTACTTCCAACATGGACATCCACGTGGTCAATCATTTGGAAGTCATTATGAAGTTATGACAAACTATGCCACAATCAAAAGTCATTATCTAGTCATTTAGAAGTTGCAATGGAGTCTTTGCACTGTTCAAATGGACTAATACACAATAACTCATTTTGTAGTCATCCTCAAGTGGCATGGATTTAGGGATCAAGTCACTCCGCAAGGATGTAGGAAGTCATTTTGCTATCATTTTCAAGTAGTGGCTAAAAGGAGTGTAATGACAATTGCATGGAGAATATTCATTCTATAGTCACATATGAGTACATTCAAAGTTCCACAACAATACACCATACACAATATTTGGCAAATGTCACATAGCTTCCAAAGCCACTTAGTATGTGAGTATGAAGAAATGAAATGACATATTTTTTATACAAACGGGGTGGTAGGAGGTAAGACAAACTATGTGGGATATTGTAAAATGCATGAATTAATATAGTGTCACAAGTAATATTTTAGACCTCATTTAGGCATAGTAGATTATCCTTTTTCAAAAAACTTTGAGCTAATAGAACTTGGGAAATCAAATTCACTTTCATTTAAAAAAATTCATTTTAGATTTCAAGTCTCAAATCAAAAGTTATAGTCAAATTTGCTAAAGAGATTGGAAATAATTGACACAAAAAGAGTACTAGGGTCACCTATTTGACTTCCTCCAAAAGAGACATATGTAATTGTCCAAGGTCTCCTCACTTTATGCAAGGGAAGTGCGATGATGATGTCTGCAAATCGCACAATGAATTACAATGTGCAAGGCACCAAAGAAATAATATAGTAGGAGCTTAGTAGTTCGAGATTATTGAGTAGTCATTTGTCAATTGTAGAAAGTCATTCTGCAATGGCTTTAGAGAAGCGACATTGTCATCCACATAGGGGGAAAATGGAATTACATGACTTTTGCTAGACCTATTTAAATACCTTAGTATATGTTTGTTTAGACCCCTAGTAATTCAAATGTGAATCATACAAAGTATTCAAAAATAGTGCAATGACAATGGTGCAAAATTCCAAAAGTCATTGTTGGCATACTAGTAGGAGTTTAAATAAATCATAAAGTGGACCTTAAGGAAGAAAACAATATACACCAACAAAGAGAAAGGGTCACTAGCAATGCATGATTTCAAAAGAAAAAGACAAAAAAAATCTTTTAAAAAAAATGAAAAAGATAAAGAGGGAGTAGAAAATTGGAAAGACTAAAAAAGATTTGAAGCAATGAAGAAGATAGGAGAGAATGAAAAAGAAAGGAAAAAGAAAATTACAACAAATAAAAATAGAGGAAAAGGTTAAAAGAATATGGAAAAGAGAGAAAAAAAATAAAAAGACTTAAAAGAAATTCAAGCAATGAAACAAATGAAATAATGAAGAAGTCAAAACTAGAAAAGAGTCAAAAGATTCATAAAGAAAAAAAGGAAAAAAAATTAAAATTTTAAGATTAAAATAATAATTTAAAAGCAAAGAAAAAAATAACAAAAAATTAAAGAAAAGGAAGAAGCCTTTTTGGATAGTATAGTTGTGCAAAAGTCATTATATAGTTGCCCTAGAATAAAGTGCAATCATAGTGGTTTGATCATGTTGGAAGTTCAATGACGTTGTGAATGAAAACCAATAGATGAAGGTTTGACATTACAAACTCTTCATCTCCAAATCATACCAACAACTGCAAAACATTGTGTAGCAAGCTTTGTTAGTACAATTAGGGAGCAACAATCATTCTAGCCAAAAACTCATTCTTCTACATTCACATATGTCTCCATTTTCTTGTAGTGTTAATGCCAAATTTTTCAAAATTGATATTCTAAAGTATTGAGTTTTATTTTGGACTTTAATTTAAAGTGCCATTCTTGCTATCCAAGAATAGTATATCTAAACTCAACTATAGTTGGATTTGTCAATAAATAAAAACAAATGAAGAATTAAACTATTTTCTTAAAGAGTATTATGAAGAAGTTTTGGGCCTTGAAGCACAACAAAACTTTAGGAGATGATCCGTGAAAGAATCATGCTTTAAGGATCACAAAGTTGTTTTTGTAGTGCATTGCAACAATGTCTAGCTCTTTTTCTATTATATGAATTTCAGCCATGAAAGAAATCTTTGAAATTATGAACTGAAGTTTATAAAGCCCAACTAATGAAATGAAGCTTATATAGTTTGGTTTGACTCAAATTTAACCTTCAAAGGAGCACTAGTAGAAAATTATATCCAAATCAACAAAGAATCATCAAAAACTTATTGATTTGGATATTGTAATGACCGTTTTTACATTTTTTTTGTTGATTGAGCCCAAGCTAACACAATGGTTAATGAATTTTTGTTGATTTGAGCAGAAGTTAACAAAATGGTTTAACAAATTTCTGTTCATTTGAATAGTGCAACGACCAAATCAACATATTTTTGTTGAATGTTTTGTGGTTGTTTTGTGGTTGTTTTTAGGGTTGTTTTTAGGGTTGTTTTTAGGGTTGTTTTGAGGTTGTTTTTAGGAGTTGTTTTGGGGTTGTTTTTGGATTGTTTTTGGAATCTTTAAGAAATTTTCAGAAATTTAGAATTTAGAATTCAAAATTGTATTTTATTTTCAATTAGATTTTGAATTCGATTGATGTTCTCATTAAACTCATCATGTAATTCAATTTTGATTCAAATAATTTGATTATATCAAAGTTTTCAACATATGAAAGGCCCATAATTGCTTTTAAATATTAGTCTTAAAAGCAAGGATGAAATCTTCATTTATGTTTATTTTTTCAACAAATTTAACTAGATGATCTAGCTTGTACTTATTTTGACCTATTATTCCTTCTTGAAATTGTAAAATAAAAAACTTCACCAATTGCAACATCATGATGCTTGGATTTTTAGAAAGTAGTGTTTCATTCATCCCAAATGATTAGATTACATTTTTCCAGAATTTTATCCAAAAATTAAGGTATATATCAATTCTACAATTTTCCATCATATGTTGAAAAAATATGTTAGAGAATCTATATTAAAAATTGCAACAAATAATATTTGATATTCATGCTTGGAGAAAATAATAAGTAGATTGAAATTGAGATTGATTTACAACATTCAATGAAAAGAATTCTAGTTATGAAACTAAAGATTTCCAAACCTAATGGTTGCAATGTACTAATGTACATGTTGTAATCAACAAATTTGCATTTTATTTTAAAATATTTAAAATTGCATTCAACAAAGAATTTTGAAATTCACTTTAGTGTAGAAATTCCACTTTAAATTGGAAATTGAAATTCTTCATGAGTTTCACCTCTCTAATCTATATAAAATGATTTGAAACTTCTCACAAGATTAATATTTTAGAAAATCAATTTCAAATTCCTATTTATTTGAAAAATACATTCAAATCTACTTGGCTCACATGCATACATGTCTAGAAAACCTATATACTCGCCTATATATCATACAATAACTTTTTCATGATATAATCAAAAGTTATAAAAATTGTGAGTCCTTCAAACTATCTTTTTACTACATGTTGTGTAAAAATTTTAAAAGAAAAAAAAAGGAATTAGATTTCTAAATACATGACCAAAAACACTAGCTATATTGTTAAAGAACTCTACTTTGTTCTTTAGGGGTCTAAATTTTAATTTTAATTTTTCTAACTCCTAAAAGAACATTGTCCCCTTGGGGGACAAAATGGATTTTGGGCAGGTTTGTATGATCTTAATTTTTAGTGAAACTTTTTTAAACTTTCTCATAAGATAGGAAACTTATTAGTTTTATGGGAATATAAATTTTATTTCAATTGGTGCCCAGGAGCAAAAGTTATGGCATCTTAAACATAATTTTCACGTAACCGGGTAGAAAAAGAAATCTACAAAAACTTGAAATTGATTTTTTTCTTTTTTTTCTTTTCAAAGATCATATTTTTGTCTACATGTGAAGCTTTGATTCATTCCATTTGGATTAATATTGTAAAAGTTATGAACAATCTTGTTTTTCGGGCAATTGGAGCATCTTCTTGAAAAAATAACTTTTAGGATTCAATTTTGAATACAATTTTTACAATTTTTCAAAAAAAATTGTTCAACAAGGTTAAGTTCTCTATTTAGAACAATCTCACCGTTGACATTATTGTGTTTCAATCCCATTTTAGAGCTATTAATGATTTAGTTTTTCTTTCAATCTTGGACCTACTTTTACTTAATAATTTTAAAAAAAAGGAAAATCAAGCATTTTTATTTTTATTTTTAATTCTAGAATTTCAACACAATTCTTCAACACAATTTTTTTAATATTTAAATTTTAAATGAAGAATTTTCAAATTCAAATTTAGAGCTATTCAAATTGTATGTTTTACATTACAAAAAACTTGAATATGAATTGTGTCCAAATCACCTCCTAATAAAATGTTTGCAAATATTCATAATATCTTAAATTTAATTGAAGCTTTTATCACTAAAATTTCATGTGGGAAATGTTTAAACCATCAAGTTTGACAATATATGTGCAATAGGAATATTGTCTATTAACTTAGTACTTCACAATTCAGTCTTTTTTCAACTCAGTAGACTTTGGAGGCTGTTTTCGCATAGTACAGTATCTTTTTTCAAAAACCTTCAAACTAATAAAAGTTGGGAAATGAAGTTAACTTTCATCTCAAAAAATCCGTTTGTGATTTAAAGTCTTCAATTAAAAATTATGAACAAAATTCAGAGAGGGTTTGGAATGAATTTTTTTTTACATTTGTAAACACTCTCTCTAAATTTTGCCCATAACTTTCAATTGAAGACTTTAAATCACAAACGGATTTTTTGAGATGAAAGTTAACTTCATTTCCCAAGTTTTATTAGTTTGAAGGTTTTTGAAAAAAGATACTGTACTATGAGAAAACAGCCCTCAAAGTCGATTGAGTTGAAACAACAAATGATAAAAGATTGAAAAACGGAAATAAATACTTATTTGTTCAAGCTTAAATCATGTACATTTACTCATGGTTGAATGGATAGAGCTTTGCACCCCTACCCAAGGGGTGCAAGGTTCAAACCTGGTTGCCTCTCCCCGTCCACATGGCAATTTGCCACCTAGGTGCTTGCCCGTGTGGTGGTGTCATTTAGGCATTGCTTGCGTGGCGATGCCATCTAGGCGTTGGCGGGTGGCTTTTGGGAAAATTCGATTTTATTGAAAAAAATTGAAAATGTTAAGAAAAAATTAACAAATTTTGGTTGAAATATTTGTCTAAATCAACAAATTTTTGAACAAATTTTTGTTGGATTTTGTCCAAATCAACAAAAAATCAACAAAAGCTTGTTGGACAATGTCCAAATCAACAAATTTTTGTTGGATTTTGTTCAAATTAACAAAAAATCAACAAAAGCTTGTTGGACAATGTCCAAATCAGCAATACAAATTTGTCCAAATCAACGTTTTTTTGTCAATTTGGATGCTGATTTTTCTACTAGTGGGCATTTTGATTCCGTAGGAGGCAACACAAAGAATCTAGTACAATGTTCCTAGGGCGTACAAACATGAGAACCAAATTTTGTAGCGAGTTACAAAATTAGGTAGAAATAAAGCTTTACAGAGTTGACTTTCAACATTGTTTCTTCCCTACAATTTTAGGGTCATGATTTAGAAACCTTTGGTGAAAATTTCAGATTTTTAAAGAGTGCATTTTGTATTTAAGATGAATTTTCTTTACTTTCTCTTCAAAACAACTTCATCTTCTAATTCTCACAAAAAGATCTCACAATTTTACAACTTGTAAGAGAAAAATGATTTCATCATCGAAAATAGAACTAGTAAATTCATTCCTATAGTGCCAAAATGGAACATAGATTTTGAAAGGTGTAGAAGGTTGACTTCATGGTCATAGGCTCCATCCTTCCAGGGTTTGTATATTTCTGCCTAATAAGAGAGCAGAATTGTTTTTGTTTTTAATTTTTCAAAGAAAAGTTAAAGAAAGTAAAGATTGTCTACTAAACTTACCAAGCCATTTGCTTCTGCTGGAGCCACATGCATGGTTGATGCTGAAAGAAAGCACCCTCCCTCGAAAAGAACATACTTGACCAACAAAGTAGACCAGCACAGTATTTGTTGACAATCAGTATACTGAATTGCAATTTAATCTTATTTAACCCTGCCCGTGATTGATTTAACCCCTAAAGTCCCAAGGCCATTTTTCTTCCAAATCCACTCAAAACTACCACTTTTGCTATGTTCACCTATGAAATGAATTTTTTAAATATATTTTAGAATCTAATCATACGATTTTGTTCTACACTTATCTTAGATCACATGACAAAAGAATTGTGATTTTGACCGTATAGATTGAAAGATATTAGCATTCAAAGTGGAAGAAAAAAATTCTTTCAAGAAGTTGCTATGATTGCCCACAAAACAAGAAACTCCATAACTTTCACATCACTAATCCAAATGGAATGAATGAAAGCTTCCCATTTAGAAAAAAATATAATATACAAGAAAAAAAATATTAAAATTTTTATTTCAATTTTTGGTGGATTTTTTTTGCTGCCCGGTCTCCCCCATTTTGAGGTTATTGTGGCATAACTTTTGCTCCCGGGCACCAATTGGAATAAAAAGTATATTCTTGGAAAGCTCATAAGTTTATCTATCTTATGATAAAGTTTCAAAAAAATTCAATAAAAATTGAGATCATAAGAGCCTACCCAAAATCCATTTTGTCCCCCATAGAGACACTGGGACTTTAGGGGTTAAATTTTAGCTGTGAATTTGATGTGTAGAGAATTTGGTCAACTGTAAACTTGCTCTGTGAACCACAGTCAACATGAGCATTGATAGCTCTGGGCATGTCATGTTCTTGCACTGACTAGCCTGCCCATTTATCTTCACAAATGGATGCTTTATTCTTTTGCTAACCAAAACACAACCAAGTACTGCCAGAAAAATCAATATCATGAATTACCTAAAATTAATACTACTTCTGCTTATAACTTTCAGACCTTTTTTTTTTAACACCTTTCAGACTTGTTTCAGTCCTCTGTAACTATGTATCAGAATATGGTAACATATTATGGTAGTCTGCTCTTAAAGCGCCCATGGGAATTACAGCAGACTACCATAAACATCCAGAGCAACGTCTCTGGTTCAGCAAGCAGTGTTCTGAGAGTTTCAGAGCTTTGCCAGATACAACTGTCAGAATCTATGTATACTATTTAAACATGTGGTTGTATGTATGTATGCATGTATGTATATTTGTGGTGATGACATGTGGATCTCAACGATCGCCCAGATGACTAAGTTAGGGCATGCTTGGTGCCGTCATCCGGAACAATGAAGGGGGAGATCGGGCAGCTAGAAGAAAATCAGCTGAGTGAATCCAGTAATTTACATAAATTTCTGTCTTGATTTTGATATTTTAGGTCGTATAATTGAAGTGAAAGTATGAGGATAGGAAATGAACCACTTATGAAAAAGAAATGACAATTTTTCATCTATTCTCAATCAATTCCTAGATGAGTAGCCAACATTAAATTCGAAATAATTAAACATACACAACAATTGTGTGGAAAGCTTTACAAGTCATGAATTGTGAGTGTCTTGGGTTGAGAAGACAAGATCTTTTTACAAGTGGGATGATAGGAGGTAAAATAACCGATGTGGGATATGCAAATTAGGATTAGTAAGAGTTCAACCGCTCATAGTTAAATCAAAAGCAAGAATTGTGTTCAAAGTATAAAATCAAACTACGTTTCATCTCCAAAAAACCTTTCGAGATTTTGAGCCTCCAATCAAAATTATGGACAAAGTTTAAAGAGGGGTTGGAAGGGACATTTTCTTTGACATCTACAAACATCCTCTTTGAATTTTGTCCATAAATTCTTTTGTGGAGTCTCAAAATAACAAATGATTTTCTTTATATGAAACTTACCTTGACTTCCCAAATATTTTTAGTTCATAGGTTTTTGGAAAGGGTTATTCTACTATGCCCAAATTAGGTTTTAGGTCCTTTTGTAAACACAATTCGTGCATTTTTTTACAATGAGTGGTTAAGCTTTGATCTTCAAATTATCATGTACCCTTTGAGGATTCATGATAGACAATGGATTTCATTATAAAATGACCCCTCTAAACTTCATTCTCCCAAACTGTCAACAAAGTAATTCATTCACTTTGCCATCAAGAATTTTCTTACTGTTAGATGGTCAAATGATAGATTGATATTTAACTCAATGGATTGTTATTGAATTCTTTGGATTTTCAACAAACCATCTTTACATTTATTTGTAAATTTGTCTCTCTAGTCCTAATATTAGCAAAAAAAATTAGGCCTTTTTTTAATTAATTTAAGCTGAACTTGCTATCCAAATACAATAATTTGCAAATAAATTGCCTTGAATTGATGAATTGCCTTCAATTTAGTATTTGAATTGAGTTGTATTTTATTTGTCATTTTTTTAACTAATTTCTTTTTTAAACTTAAAGAAAATGAACGGAATGCCAAAATAAATTAGATGTTTTACCAAATTAAATGACTAAGCTTAGGCAACAACTGAATGACCATAGAAAACCACCAAATGACATGTGAAAAGAATAACAAAAGGATGAGTCACTCCATAAACTCCACGTTCACTAATCGAGAATACCTTAGTGAGGATGTGTGCACAAAAGAGAGTTCACAACATTCCTACGAATGGGGCAAAAGTGAGGGCAAAAAATATTGAATTTCTAAGTTTTCATCTCATTGAATATTAGAAAATTGGTTGCAAAGAACCATTAGGTCATTGGGCCATAGAGCACTTTAGCCACCACAATCAAGCCAATACTTTTGTGAGTACTTTTACTTCTTTAAATTTTTACCAATATTCTACTTTTACCTTTGTTTTATTTTAATTTTAAAAATTTATTTGTAAGCTAATTCTTTACTTTTATCTTTATTTAAATTTAATTAAAATTTTAAAATAATTTTGCCAATACTTTTGCTATTTTGGTATGCCCAAAAAATTTACAAATATTTTTGCCATCAAGCCATCTAGCTATAGTTCTTGAGCTATAGAACACTTTGACCACCACAACATCAAGCCAATACTTTACAATTGTTTTTATTTAAAAAATATTTCTCTATACTTTAATTTTTAATTTTTTGTTTGTTTGTTGATACTTTATTCTTAACTTTATTTTGTTATTAATTTAAATTTAAATTATTATTGTGCTATTTTTGTATAATAAAAAATTATTTTTTGAATACAAAAATTTATAAAAATAATGATATTAAGTATTTCATGAATGATTTTCCATATTTAAAGGATTGAAAAATGTGTATGAAAAGAGATTAACCCCTAAAGTCCCATTGTCCCTACGGGGGACAAAATGGATTTCGGTAGGCTCTTAAAATCTCAATTTTTACTAAAACTTTTTGAAACTTATGAGCTTTCCAAGAATATAATTTTTATTCCAATTGGTGCCCGGGAGCAAAAGTTATGCCACAATAACCTCAAAATGGGGGAGACCGGGTAGCAAAAAAAATCCACCAAAAATTGAAATAAAAATTTTAATATTTTTTTTCTTGTATATCATATTTTCTTCTAAATGGAAAGCTTTGATTCATGACATTTGGATTAGTGATGTGAAAGTTATGGAGTTTCTTGTTTTGTGGGCAATCATAGCAACTTCTTGAAAGAGTTTTTTCTTCCACTTTGAATGCTAATATCTTTCAATCTATACGGTCAAAAATCACAAATTTTTTGTCACATGATATAAGATAAGTGTAGAACAAGATCCTACGGTTAGATTCTAAAAAATATTTTAAAAATTCATTTCATAGGTGAACATAGCAAAAGTGATAGCTTTGAGTGGTTTTGGCAGAAAAATGGCCTTGGGACTTTAGGGATTAAGGAAGGCCTAGCCATCACTTTTGTGGCAATTACAAATGACATACATTAGGTTGTGGCAATGGCACAAGGCATACTAGTGTAGTATTAAATATGCAAAGCAATATTTTGAGAGTTTTAGAGCTTTGACGACTATTATCCTTCATTTCTCATATTCAATTGTTTTTTCACTTACTTACTCCAATTACTCTTTCCATTGTCTCCTAAAAGACAGTTGTCTACCGAATGGAAAACTGAAAATCCAAATAGGTTCTTATGAAGTCAATTTTAGTAAAATGTTCACAAAATTTTGATACAAAGTGTGAATATGTACCCTTGAAGTGGAAATTTAGTTTTTTTTAACCAGGTGCCCGGATCAAAATTTATGCTACCCTTAACTTTTTTGATAGCTTGGGCAGCTTTGGGTGGCTTTTGCAAAAGTCTTGAAATTTGGTAGGTATGTAATTTACATGATACAAGATGTAAATATAAAAAAGTAACCATGTATAGTATAAAAATCTCATTCTAGGAGGAGTTAAAGGTTGTCAGCCGTATTAGGCAAGGAGAGAAAAAAACTTTTTCTTCTAACTTCAAACATTATAATCTTTCAATCAGTGCGGTCAAAGTTTTGAAAAAATTTATACACATTCCCATAGTAGTTTAGTAAAAATTGTATGGTTGAATTTTGGAGAAAAAAAAATCGTTTTCTTTTTTGGGCTTTAGGGGTTAATACTAAAAAATCGTATTTTTTTAACATTTGGCAATGGTTTTTGTCCTGCTGTTTCAAAATTCAACAATTTTTTGGTCATTTTCATCAGTTCATAATGCATGCATTAGTTCTCCTTGATTGATGCTTTGATCCAAAATTTTACTTCATTACATGTTATTTCAGGCCTCCGAGAGACCGTTTGAGGGTTGTTCCCCTTCACTATTCCCCCCCGCAGTGAAGGACGGGCAGCTATCACAAAATATATATATATATATATATATATATATATATATATATATATATATATATATATATATATATATATATATATTCTTCAATGCTCGGGGGCGACAAAATTTGGACTAAAGGAGAAGGAGGAATTGCACTCATATTTTATATTTTAATTATATTGAGCAGCGTAGAATGTGATCTTTGTACAATGAAACATGCAAAATATGGATGGAAATGCCTTTATGCAATTAAAGGTTTATGCATTCATCCAAAATGCTTAAAGCTTTACAAAATTTTGCAACAATTCAACAATTTTGTTTGCTAATTAGGAATTTATTGTCAAGTATTCCATAGAAAAAACTTGTATAACTTTAGAGAAAATTTTCATTTTATCAAAATCTTGCTTAACACATCCTATAGTGAATGGGAGGAAGTGAGACCTAATCGAAAGTGAGTCAATATTATAGTACTAGAGCCAATTATAAGAAACATCATGGTTTCATGACACTCTTATAAAAACTACAATCATGAATGCATCTCTACCACATTCTATATGAGGTGTTGATTAATTTGAACATATTATTAATAAAACATTTAAAATCAAGAATATCATCATTAGAAGTCAATCACAAAACAATGTGAAATAGATTTAAGAAATCTCCATTTGTAAATTGAATAACTAAAACATACTTCCAATATGCCATCTTTAAAAACTAGTGCCAACTAGAAGCTTACATATTGCTTGTTAAAACTTCTAAAATTGGTTTGCATTTTTAGCCCCAAGAATCTCCAAAGTGGTCTATTTGGGATCAAGAATTTAATATAAAAATTATGAAATACAAAAGTTGCAAATAAATTATTATATATTTTTAATTCATTTATATATCAAAGACAACAATAAGTCAAAGTGAATTCTTTATTGTTTGTGAGTTTTGATTGGTCAAAATAGTTTTATTTTTATTTTTTATGTGTATGACCTTCAATGTATATCAACTTGAAATTTCAATGAAATGAAATTATGTAGATTTTGATTTTACAATTTTGGTATGATTTCTATGGTAGTTGGGTTGAAAACTAGCTAATCCAAAAATAGAACTTGAATATACTTTGAAAGAGACTTATGTACCTTTCATATCAATGATAAGAATAAAATACCAAAAAAATGAATAAAATCACCAAAATTTCAAAACCGGATTTTTCTATTATAAAAATGATGGATTTTTGTATTAGAGAAATTGAAAATGAAATGATAGAAAAATTAATTTATGGCTAAAATTTAGAATTTTACAACATTGTCCTATAAGTGCCAAAATATAGAATATTTCATTGTCATGTAAGTGTCCTTAATTGCTATAACCTTAAGGTGCCAAAAGAATTGGTAAATGACGATCCCTCAAAAGTCCTTTAAATTACACACAATCATATTTTGAGGCCAAAATATATAATATTTCATTAAGAAAAGTATTTGTGTGTTGAATTTATAGCAAAATTTTGATTTTATGCCCATGAACAAGCTCATGAATAAGTCAAAAGTTAGATCATATTAGTTTAATAAAACTTCAAGATCTAAAATTTATAGTTTTAAAGAATTACTAGTGCGTCCTCTGAAGTTGCTGAAACCCAAATAAATAAACAAATATTTTTTCAATTTGCAAAAACTTTAAAACTCAATATTTTTTATGCATGAAGGGGTGCAAGGACTTTGTTGTGGTGTGAGAGGTTGCGTTTTTTATACAAATAGAAAGCTTATGCACAAAGGAGGGGAAGGGGCTTTGGAGTTTGGACATGCAAAAATTATAAAAAAATTTAAATTCCATAACTATCACATCGTAGGTTCAAATGCCATAAAACAAAGTTGTGCACCCCTCTCTCTATAAAGAACTTATCAAACCAACCAACCAAACTTAAGGTATAAATAGGGAATAAAGTTTGTCTCAAATAATTAGATACACTTTGGTCAAACTTGATCATGAATTCGAAATGATTGTAATTTGATTAAAACTAAAAGCATAAAGCATAACTTGTTTTGTTTCTTCTTAATCCTAAAATTATGAAGCATTTAAAAAATTCAGTGAATTAATGCAATTAATTACAATCCGCATAACTTAAAGTCATTGCACAACATGGAGTGTTTTTCATTCAATTTCTTTTTAAAATGATTTAAAATTTAAAATTACAAAAATAAATCATTTTAATTTTGACTTTTGAAAAAGTGATTTAATTATTAATATATACATTATGATTCATATAATTTATTTATAGATTTTCCTTTATGAGATCATAATAAATTGATTTTTCACTATAATTAAAAATAATAATAATATATTTAGGAAGAAAGTTTCTTTATACATGAAAAAATTCTAAATTCAATCAATCAACAATATAAAGTCAAAATTTTGATGTATACACATAGGTGTATATCTTAAAGGAATTTGAATGATGTAATCTAGCCAAATGTTTCTTTAAACCCCCTTGGGATTTTAATAGGATTGTTTGGTACACTTTTGAACAATTTTAGCTTTAAAGAACAACAATGTTTGATAATCATATAGTTGTAGAACATTATTCTTTACAATTTTATCTACTTGTAGATATGTGGTAAATAAATATGAAACAATAATAAATGCAAAAACTATTTTTTTTTTTTAAATTTTAAAGAATGATTTATAAAATCATATGATTTTTTGTTAGTTATTTTAATAGAATAATAATCTAAATAAAAACCAAAATTGGTTTGAATAACAATGAACCAAAATTCATTGCTTAGTACTTTGGTGTTTATGAATAGTTTGCCTTTATAATTTTACTACATATATAAGGGTATTCATTCATCATAATGCAATTACTATATACTAAACTCATTGAGTAAAAAATGTGGCATAAAATGCACACGACTACAATAATCTATAGGTAAATAATATATTTTTGTGCTTATTATGCTTTTCTTAACATGATTAAAAAAAAGCATAGTGAGACATAGTAATAAGCTCATTCTCCAAGAAAAAAATGATTTAAATTTGAGAAAAAAATTAAAAAATTGTCACACCAAGTATGCCGTATTTTAAATTCAATTCAACAACTTTAGCAAATAAATTGGCCAAACTTTATTTTGAATCATTTCTAGAATCATTTTTTTAAATTAAAAATAAAATTATACTTTTAATTATAGGTGATGTCAATAGAAAGACCGAATGTTTATATATCAAACAACAAATGAAAGCAAAAATGTTTGAAGCACACAAATTATTGTTTTTTTAATCCGTTTAAATGTTTGTGAATTCTAATGTTAGCTTTATTACATTTTATGATACAAATATCCAAAACTTTTAAATATTGTACAAATATTCTATGATTCCAAGGGCATAGGTAGGATTGACTTCAAAATGTACCGGCTTTTCCAATCCAAAAGAGGATTAATTTTAAATAAACAAGTAAACTAAAGATTTGAAAAATCAAAATAATAAGAACTTAAAATTCTGAAATTAGATCAAATACATTCTGAAAATTACAAATATTCAATCTCTAATCAATTTTAGAAAGTATTTTTAATATTGGTTTCAATTTTATTGAAAATGATTGGTTAGTATACCAATATTAGTATTATATTTAACCATATAGATATGATGAATAGATCACATTTTACAACTTTTGTTACCCCTAAAGTCCCAAAGATTTTTTTCAACAAAACACACTCAAAGCTGCCATTTCTATTTCAATGAGCAAAGAACTCTTAAAATTGTTTTTTGTGCACACTAAAATATAGGTTCTTGTACAAGACTAGTATAAAATTGTGTGGAAGAAATTTCACAAACTTTAAAAGATAGATTGCAAGATATTTGCAATTAAAGTGAAGAAAACAAATTTTTGCACCATTTGTGACTAGATTGTAAGGCTTTGAATCTTCTTTGCTTGAAATTTTTGCACTATCAATATTTGAATTTAAAACTTTTTATGTTGAAGAATTGAGTTTAAAGTCTAGAAAAAAATCCCCCCAAAACAAACTTGATTTTCATTCTTAAATAAATTGTTTAGTAGAAGTAGATATGAGATTGAAGAAAAAACTATATCACATATAGCTCTAAGATGGAATTGAAACACACCAATTTCAATGGTGAGATTGTTCTAGAAATTATACTCAATCTTGTGGAATTTTTTTTAATTTTTAAAATTGAGTTAAAAAACAAATTTAGTATTGTATTTCCTCAAGAAAATGCTATGATTGCCTACAAAATAAGAAACTCCATAATTTTCACATCATTGATCCAAATAGCATGAATAAAAGTTTTTCATGTATAATTTACAAGAAAAAATACAAATTTTACTTCAAATTTTTGTAGATTTTCTTTGTTGCCTTACGAATTCCATTTTGTGCTTAAGGTGGCATAACTTTTGCTCCTAGACACTAATTGAAATTAAAGCTACATCCTAGAAAGCTTATGTATTTTTTATCTTAAGAATTAAAAAAGAAAATCAGAATACAAATTGAAACTATAGGAGCCTATCCAAATTCCATTTTGTTCCATGTAGGGACACTGATAATTCATAGATTGAGCATCTTCTTATATACAAATGTTAAAATATACCTATATGAAGGAATATCCAATTTCATTCACTTGTAATGCATTTAAATAACTCTTCTTTCCAAATTGGGCTAAAAAAATTGGATTTTTTTCCATCTTAGAGGCCTCCTTAAAATCATCCAAAGGACACAAAACATCTACTTGAGTGTTTGAGGATCAACCTTATAAGTCTAAGAAGACCAAAAAGTGTGTAATACAAAAATAAGTAAAATTCTAAGAAGAATTTGGAATATGATTGGGAAGAGAGGTTACTAGTTTAATTGGTGGAGCATCATTTCTGAAAAAGTCCAATGTGAAAAATATACATGTATGGGGGAATTATTATCAAAAGAATGTTTATTTAGCTTGCCAATATAGTGAAAGAGGAAGTCCTAAAAGAAATACAGTGTTTCCATCTTTGTACAATGCAATTTAGAATATAATCAAAGTTTTGTAAATTATTATGAAGTTTCTCTATCCATTCACTCTAGATGTGGTACTTACAACCTATACCTTTGTTGTTGTAAGCTTTGATGAATGATGAATACTATCGTCAAAAACTTATGGGTAATTTCAATAAAGATTCTATACACTGTAGTCAAAATTAAATTGTTTCGTATACATTGCTTGTATTTCTTGTTTCAATATATATATTTGCATGTGATTTTTTTTCTATTTGACAACAATAGAGTTAATCGTAAAGTGTGTGCAATGTAGGACCATGAGCCGGAGTTTGAGAAAAATACAAGACAAAATTCCTTAGAGCACCAAAATTGTGGTTTGATGGAGTTTGATATTGAATTTCTTTTTTACTATTCTCAGTTAAACCTTCCTTTGATACCATTGTTACAACTAGGTATAACCCATATGATTAACTCTGATATCACCATGTTTTCATAATCCAAAATGTCTCATTCTTTCCCTTTTCTACATTGTATTTCACACTTTTTTGCACATCACAAAGAAGACCTATATGTACACTCACTTTAATCCCAATTTTCTTTCAATGGCAGTAGTAGATGATGATCATTTTTAGCCAAGACATGTCCGTCACATTTTCTTCCATTTTCCATTTGCAATGATTCCCTGTACATTTCCAAGTTGCATTCTACAGGGAATCATTGCAAATCTTCCAAATAGAAAGAAGATAGACATGTTCAGGAGTTACAATTAAGAAAGAAATCCATTTTGGAAAGTCTGGGTGAGGTTGGTTGACTTTTGGGTTCATGGGTTCTGGCTGATGCGTCTGCAGGTTTAAAATTAGAAGGAATGCATCAATTTGACATGGGCAATTTGGCATAAGTTAGGTGGGGGTCTCCAGAGTCATAAACCCCAACAAATCCACAACTGAAGTCTCTCTCATTGTCCAAGGTGGGAAGCTGATTTTTTGATTACCACTTGGTCCATTACCCAGTCCTCCCTGACACTGGAAGGACAACATAAAAACAGGAGAGTGGTACGACATCAACCCCTAATAATGCCCTTAAAGATTCTAGGCTTGCAGGGGGAGAGAGGGCAACTGCAATTGTACCATGGTCAAGTTCTAACTTCATTGCAGTCTGCTTTGAACAGAAAGGCTGTAAACCACTCATCAGGGCAACCATTCTGCAGTGGAAACAACAATGACAAAAAATATCCATTGAAACAGACAGGCAGCATGAAGTTCTGTGGCACCAAAGGCAGTCTAGTGGCAAGAATAGGAAGCACCACATTTATTCTCTACAGATTCGGCCAAGTATATATACTAGATCAAAATCATAACCATAGCTATAGCCTTACAGAAAAGTGAAAACCAGCATTGTATTCTACACATTTCTGCACAAAAGAAGATGTATTCCTTGACCTCCCTGCCCTGGAATAATATGAGAATCTTAGCTCTCCAAGTATGGACAGCAACCGCATGTCCATACTTGGAGAGCTAGGATTACTTCCGTCATTGACACAAACTGTAATTGTTGTAGTTTACAAACCGAAGAATCTCCATTCCACAGGTTTTGTGCGTGTCCGCGGGCACTAGAAGTGTGGGACTATGCCCAATCTATTCTCTATCATCTTAGAAGGATACAACTTATTATTGGGCCACATAATTGTCTCGACTTCCTCCAATGTGTTTTTGGCTCTTCTACTCCCAGATGGTTCAATGAGTTCAAGACCATTTGGAACTTGCTCCGTAGCTCTTCACTTTGGGATATTCGAATCTCTCGGAACAACAAGGTCTTTTCTCAGCAGCAATGGCCTCTGGATGTTACTCACTATATGATTTGGGATGCTCTTCTCGACTTTGGTCGCGTGGCCCAGCTCAAGACTCATTTCAAAGCTCGTCAACGACCGCTAGCTGCTGCTAACATTTGGGCCAAATTTGACCATATTTGGCTTAAATGTCCTCTCCTGGCTAGTAGGATTGGTATTAGTATTACTTGAAACATGAAGGGTCCCCCTTCGTGTTTATTTTTCTAGGCCTTCTTTCCCTTCTCCTCTTTTCCTTTTTGCTCTTATCTCTTCATTTATCCAGCCTTTGTGGCTTGGTTGTTATGTGTTCCAGTTTTTTTAATGCAATGGTTCGCACCATTTGTTCAAAAAAATAAAAAAATAATATGAGAATCCCCTGGGAATATACTGATCCAATTGAAAGCTTACTATTTGGGCCACAACTGTGCCATAAAAATTCATCACTGCCTCTGTCTAGGCTACACTACTTAGTACTTACCTAGCAGTGCAAGGTATCATGAAAAGTTGCCATTGCTGATGATGAAGATTCAGCCTCCCTTCAGGATAGTGTGATGTTCTTGATGAGTATATATGGAAAGGTTCTGCTCAGCTGGCTACGCTTGTACTTGGTGGATTCTCTTGCAGTTGGGGAAGTTAAGCCCAGTTGGGCCACTGCCACCCCAACTCTACTCAATGGGGCATCATATGGGGCCAGGGAGAGCTGACCCCTCGCTCGGCCCTGCGGGCAAACCCTGGAATTATTTATTTTCTGCACATGAATTTTTTTGCAAATTTTGAATTCATTTTTGTGATCAAAGACCCCAAATTAGCTAGGTGAAGTCAAGATTATACCCTAGAATGGCCCAAAATAGGGGGCATTTTTTTTACTTGCACCCTTGGTAAGGACAAGCGAGGGGGTCAATCCACCCTGATCATCATATGGCATGTCAGTCAGAGGAGGGAGCTCATTCAACATTGGGATGCCATCCCATGCCATCCCATGCCAAGGCTGAACAAAATTTGACTACTACTGTATAGGGCAATGCTAGAGGAGGGGAAAGAAAAAAAGGTGTCGACAATGAGGGTGGAGCCCGATAAAGAGGCACATTTTTTGCTATAATCCCTAACAACAAGGACATTGTCCGACATAACTATTGTTAAGAAATTAGATTTCATTAACAAAATAGATTGAAATTGGATGAAAATTTCAGAATGCCTGATAATATGAGTAAAAAAGCAGAATTGGGCATTACAACCTCATTGCGAACCAGAAGCTGCCTGAGAAATGAGCAGTGGTTTACGCAGGAAGATGGGGGCACCCACACACTCATGACATTTCCCCGACCTGCCCAAAGGAGGGATCCTAGCTGGGTTTAAGGTAGGATGCTCTAAAAGCGACCATTTAAGAGCTGATTGCATTTTGGAGGAAGCTAAAATTTATGAAACAAATTTCAGTAAATTTTCATAAGAAGAAAAATGGAATTGGCATCCAACCCAAGTCGTTTCATATTTTTTGGATCTCTGTGGAATTAGTTATGAATTTTTGAAGTTTGAAATGCAGTGGTTCTAAAAGCGACCCCCTCGTGAAATGTACGTCTTTGGTACATCGAAGAAAGCAGAATGTACCTCTGCAGCCAGATCGCTTTTAGATACGGGTCTGTTTTAGAGCCACCTACCTTACTCCAAGTGGAATCCATAGTTCCATACTGTATTGGGTTGATTGGAACGGAGTACTATCTTCCACATTGGTAAACTGGTTCAAAAGGAGGGGGAGTACTGTACTGTACAATCAAATACCTGGGTGGGAAGATAACTGATACTCCCAGGCAGCAAGTAACTTAATTGCAAGATTGCACACAGGCTCTCAACATTCTCAGGATCAGGCCTCACAGTACCCATTCAAAGATCTCAGACCAGAGTCTTCATGAGGTTTGAATGAAGAGAGGAGGACCCACAATGACAATGATGCTGAAGAAGAAGAAGAAGAAGGTATAATTTGAAATTGAAATTGAATTTCTTTCCTTTTCTTTTTTTGGGGGGTGGGGTGGGTGGGTGGGTGGCTTGGGGACTTGGGGGGTAATGGACTGATACTTCATTACTGCAATGCAAGGACATATCAAGAAGAAGGTTTGTGGGTTTGACCATTTTCTATTTAACTGATCTCTGGAGCACATCAAGACTTCTCGGTGAATTTCAAATTTTTCCTTCTTCCAGAAAACCAGGAATATGAAATAAAAGAAACCTCTTGGCCTTGATGGATGAATTATCTGAGTCATGTATGACCAGCATTTGTCTTTTCTTTCAGGGTAGGATTCCTATCATGTCCCACCCAGTGTTCTCAAATGTGGACAAATTTGGCAATGTATCTAATCAGAGAAATTATAACTACAAAAATGTGCATACCACTGTGTAAAATTTGAAATTGAAGCACATTTAGCAGTGTTTTTAGCAACTTGAGCTAATTGTGAAAGTCATTTATAACACCACTGGTCCCACCTTTCGACATTACTGGCAGCTTTTAGTGCTAATTTCAGGATTCTTTTTACACAAATAAAGGGCAGCTAATTTCAGTTTGATTACTGATCCTAACCGCCTCCCAAATCAAGCCCACACTACGTAGTGGGCATATACTAAAAGCTCAACAAAGCTTACCTAAACTAAGCCTGACCAAGTTATGTCATTTTCTTTATTTTATTGGTTTCTGAATGGGAAGGAAGATTTGCTCGTCGAGTTGTGCCATTTTAATTTTAATTTTAATTTTCTGTGTGCGCTTTAATTTAGATTACGTATTAATTTTCTTTACACAAATGAAAACGAATGAAGGATACTATATAATGTATGTTGCAACTAGACAAGTTTACCGCTAAAGTATCATTGTTCCTTCAAGGGATAAATGGGATTTCGGGCAAGTACCTATAGGCTGAATTTTTGTCATGATTTTTTGAATTTTTTTTTAATATAGTAAAAATGATTAGTTTTATGGGAATATAATTTTTTTCAACCAATGTTTAGGAATAAAGTTATGCCCAAATAAGCTCAAAACAATGGAGAAGGGGCAGTAAAATAAAATTTGAAAATTTGAAATTCTTTTATTTATTTATTTTTCTTCATAGATTATATTTTTTTTCTACATGGAAAGCTTATATTCATTCCATTTGGATTTGTTATGAGAAAGCTATGGACAATCTTGTTTTTCAGGCAATTAGAGTATCATCTTGAAAAAATAACTTTTAGGATTCATTTATGAATGCAATTTTTACAATGTTTCAAAAAAATCTCACCATTGGAATAAGTGCATTTAAATTCCATTTCAGATATATTAACCCCTAAAGGACCAAGGCCTTTTTCTGCCAGAAAACACTCAAAACTGCCATACTTATAGCAAGGAGTAAAAAAAATTGAAACATTTTTTTTTCCATATGTAACCGTAAGATCTTACACCTAACTAGTATGAGAGTGTGTGTAAAAAATTTCAGAATTTTTGACCGCTTAGATAGCAAGATATCTGCGTTTAAAGTGGAAAAAACAAGTTTTTCAACACATTGCGGGACTAGATTTTTTGACTCTGAACATTTTTAACCTAAAATTTTTGCACTACAGAGTTTTGAGCTTTAAATCTTTAAAGTGGAGAATTGAGTTGAGACTCTAGGTAAAAATAAAAAATAAATTTAAAATTCATTATCATTCTTAAAAAAATTGTTAAGTAGAAGTAGGTATGAGATAGAAGGAAAATCTAAAATATTCATATATTTTAGATGGAATTAAAATGCACTAATCCCAATGGTGAGATTGTTCTAGCAAGTAAATCAGACCATGCAAAAAAAAAAGAATTGAAAAATTTGAAAAATTGCATTCAGAAATGAATCCTACAAGTTATTTTTTTCAAGAAGATGCTCTAACTGCCCGAAAAACAAGAATGTCCATAACTTTCTCATAACAAATCCAAATGAAATGAATCAAAGCTTTCCACATAGACAAAAATATAATCTATGAGAAAAAAAAAGTATAAAAAAAATTCAAATTTTTGTCCATTTTTTTTGGCTGCCCGAGCTGCCCGCCGTCCCCTCGTTTGAGCTTATTTGGTCATAATTATTGTTCCCGGTTGCGTTTTCGGGCAAGTACCTAGGGGCTAAAATTTTCTCCTAATTTTTTGAATTTTTTTTGGAGGTAGAAAAGTTGATTAGCTTCGTGGGAATATTTTTTTTTCAAAATCGGTGCCCAAGAAAGATAGTTATGACCAAATAAACTCAAATGAGGGGATGGCGGGCAGTTTGGGCAGCCCCCCAAAAATGAACAAAAATTTGAATTTTCTTTTTTTAATTATTTTTTCTCATAGATTATATTTTTGTCTATTTGGAAAGCTTTGATTCATTTCATTTGGATATGTTATGAGAAAATTATGGACATTCTTGTTTTTCGGGTAGTCAGAGCATCTTCTTGAAAAAAATAACTTACAGGATTCATTTCTAAATGCAATTTTTCAAATTTTTCAATTCTTTTTTTTTTGCATGGTCTGATTTACTTGCTAGAACAATCTCACCATTGGGATTAGTGCATTTTAATTCCATCTAAAATATATGAATATTTTAGATTTTCCTTCTATCTCATACCTACTTCTACTTAACAATCTTTTTAAGAATGCTTATTAAGTTTTTTTGAATTTCTTTTTTAATTAGACTCTCAACTCAATCCTCCACTATAAAGATTTAAAGCTCAAAACTTTGTAGTGCAAAATTTTTAAGTTAAAGATGTTCAAAGTCAAAAAATCTAGTCCTGCAATGTGGTGAAAAACTTGTTTTTTTCCACTTTAAACGCAGATATCTTGCAATCTGAGCGGTCAAAAATTCTGAAATTTTTTCTACACACTCTCATACTAGTTAGGTGTAAGATCCTATGGTTAGATATGAAGAAAAAAAACAATTTTTCAATTTTTTTACTCCTTGCTATAGATATGAGTGTATGACAGTTTTGAGTGTTTTCTAGCAGAAAAAAGGCCTTGGTCCTTTAGGGGTTAATAATTTAGATTTTCCTTCTATCTCATACCTACTTCTACTTAATCATTTTTTGAAGAATTAAAATTAAAAAATTTTGAATTAATTTTTTTCCCTAGACTCTCATCTCAATCTCCTACAAAAAAGATTAAAAACTCAAAACTTTGTAGTGTAAAAAATTTAATTTAAGAAGGTTCAAAGTCAAATAATCTAGTCCCACAATGTGCTAAGAAACTTAATATTCAAACTCAAGTTTTTAACTTAAAACGCATATAGCTTACAATCTGTACAATCAAAATTTCTGAAATTTTTTCCACACATTCTCATACTAGTTAGGTGTAAGATCCTACACTTAGATGTGCAAAAAGAACAATTTTCAATTTTTTTTTACTCTTTGCTACAGAAATGTTAGGTTTGTATGTTTTTTGACAAAAAAAGGGCCTTGGTCATTTAAGGGTTAACCCCTAAAATACTAGTGTTCCTCTAAGGAACAAAATGAAATTTAAGCAAACTTATATCATTGGATTTTCTGATCCAATGTCTTGTAATTTTTTGAGGAAAGAGAGTTTTCTAAAGACTATGCAAGAATATAATTTTTATGATGATTGAATTTAGAGTTCAAAAGTTATTGCAATCTTTGGAGAATTTTCAATTTGTAGGGCAAGGTGAGCAAGGCAAAGGCCCTTGACTTCTACTTGGAGTAGGCAAAAGGGGCAATGGGATTGGGTAGTTGGATAGTTGTGAAGGGCCTTACAAATAATATAGGATGATCCTTGATCACAAAAACCCCTTGGTGAAGGGAGCAATGATCCTTCACAATACTAAAACATAGGTGTGTGAGCTCCCACTTTGTCAGTTGGGATTCATAGTTTTCTTCTTTTAAGATTATTGCAATTTAATTCATTATATTATACAAAAAGCCCCCCAAAGAGTGTAGAACCAAAATAGGCATGTCATATGTCAATATAGCCTTTGGTAATAAATAGACTTTTATCCCAAAAATACCCCCCAAACCCACTTGTACATAGATTAGATCGACAAAGTAGTGGGAACTAGCAGGTTAATAGGGAACTTACCCAAAATAGCCTAAAATCTAATGCATGTGACCATGCTTGGCTGAAATTGGTCTAAGGAGAAATAGAGAGTTTCCTATGTAAATCTCCAAAGATAGATTTCAATTTTTCCATCCCATCAACGACATATTACAAACCCCAATTGTTAGCATGTATGAATTACTTTCTTGAAGACAAGCCAATAGAGGAATATATGGCCACGGGATGGCGCTTTAGGATTGAAAGCATGCCAGGAAATCAAAATCAAAATCCATTCGTCAAGATTCCCTCTCATGAGGAAGATTCTTTTATTGCTGGTAAATCAAGGAAGGTTGATTTTACCCTCTTGCCAACCGTAGGCAAGCCTAACAGAAGTCTTTACGCACCTTTTGGAAAACTCCATGAGAGGTTCTCCAAGAAGTTTCGGAATTTTCTGACTTGAAGAAATGCCTTTCAGATGGTCAACTGTTAAATCCACGAGGGGAAATTCCTGGGAAATTTCTAAGTTGTGGTAAAATCTCACTAAAAATTAGACTAGCTTCTTTTATGTTAATAATGTACCCCAAAAAGTTTCAAAGAGTTTTGATAGTAGGAGGGGTTTGAGTCCAAATATCAAATTCGGTAGGAATTACATCGAGTTCACCGGTGTCCTGAGAGCACATGAAGTTGGAATGAAGTCAATAAGGAATCTTTTCTTACTCCCTAGATCCCTCTTGACAACCTTAGCTAGTCACCCTTGTCAGAATAGGTAACCCCCCAAAGTTATATTTTTACCCTTTTATTGATTCTAGTTGGTACTAGTTGCTGATGAGTTTTTTGCATGAGAAACAAGGGGTAAGAGATCTTCTCGTCAAAAAATGGCCTTTTGAAGCCAATGATCCAATCCGTTTGCCATTTGGAGTTGAACTCTAAAAGTTAGAGATTAGAACCAACGTAAAAAATCCAAAGAGATGAAAATTCTAAAAGATAAAGATGAAAATCTAAAGTGATAGGGTTACTTAGGGTAAAAGAGGGGAGGGGGTGCCCTAGGAGAGTGTAAAAGGCCTCTCCTCTTCTCACTTCACCACCTCTTCTTCTCTCTTGTGGCACTCATAGTGTACTAAGCTCTAGCCCTTAGGAGCCATATTTTGTGTTCTCTCTTAGAGTTTCCTTTGTTGTTTGTTTGTTTTGTCATCGAAGAAGTTTTGGTTGGAATAAAACTCTCAAAATACAATTGTAATTGTCATTTAGAAAAGTTTTGGTTGGAACAAAACTCTCAAAGTGCAGTTGTAGTTGTCATTTATAGAAGTTTTGGTTGGAACAAAACTCTCAAGGTTTTGTTCAACCAATTATCAACTAGTTTTGTAAGTCTATCTTGAAATTTGAGATTAATCCCTCCGTACGGCAAAGCTATCGCCTTATCATTAACTTTAGGTGTCTTGTTTTTATTAGTTCTGAGGAACTAAAGTTGGAAGTTGAATGAGAGTTGTTTTACAAGTTGTTGTTGATATTTTTTGTAGCATATACAAATTTGATGGCACTAGAGGACTATGTATCAATTTCAGAAGGTAGGTGACATGTTGTGTTAGTCTAAAAAGAGGGTCTTATTTGTATTTGTTTAACTAAAATAAACTACTTAATTTATTTTCAAGGTTTGAATGTCGTTATAGATGCTTGTTGAATGTTTATATTGGATGCTCATATATCTATAGGTCTTGTTTTGCAACTATAGGATATTTAAGGCACTTTAAGAAAATCCACTGCTTCGAAGGCACAATAGACCGGCGTTAGACACCTATAGATAGAATCAGAACTCCAAAGTACTAAGAACTTAATTGTGCTCGATTATTTACCAAGGGTGGATAAATAAACGCTTACAGGGTACATAGGAACAAAGGAGAAAATTGAAGGTGTCAACTACAAATTGAATCATATTGAATTGAAGAGAATTTACAACCTGGAAGTGGAGAGGGCATTGACAAGTACAATCACAACAATTTGATAGCCAATAGTAAGATATAGAAGGAAAAGACACTTCTTGTGAAGAGGTCGAGGAAGATGGGATTTTGAAAGAGACTATGCAAATGATTAGTTATGAATCCTTCAAGAGCTTTGGTGGATACCAAAATTGCAACATTCTCTCAAGTTTACAATTTAGTGATTCACCTCAAGATGTAGGAGAAGACATAATGGGTGATGGTGGGTCAAAGCAACACTCGAACGTTAGGAAGCTCCACTTTTAGTGAGCAAACTAACATTGGCAACAATAAAGTTGGACAGGACGAAGTTGGATTTTGGGGAGGAGACATTTGGAGGGTAGGTGTGCAAATTAGGGAGGCAATAAATAGAGCATGGAAATTCCTGCCTTGCCCATCTTGGCCCAGTAGTACCCTTGAAAACCGGTTGTAACATCTTGCCCTATGAAAATTAGTGGATTCAAAGGGAGTTGGAACACAACAATGGGACTTAGAGGGGGTCATTGCTATTGAATTGGGGATCATGTTTGTGGGTTTGGAGTGCATGTAAATAGGGTTCAAGGTGATTCTCTTTGGCATGAGGATGATTTTCACGGGGTTGAGTATGACCATGGTAGATAGAATCATGTGGAAACACTAGGGTACATTCACTATAAGAAACCTGCTTTTTAGGTTATGTTTTGTAATTTTTTTAATTGGATTTTTGGTGACTTCCATTGCAACAAACCCATGTTTTTACGTCAACAATATGTCAAACATAACATCAATGTTGACATAAAAACATGGATTTGTTGCAATGGACGTCACCTAAAATCCGTTTTAAAAAATTACAAAACATAACCTAAAATGCGAGTTTCTTCTAGTGATTGTGCCTTGAAAAATGATGCTGACATGGAAGAAAGGAATTTCCATGTGCATTATGGCTATGAAAGTGACATTGAATCAATCTATACAAAATTAGACTTCAATGATGAAGAAGACAATGACAATGACAACATGTCTATTGATGTCAATAGTGTCAAACATTTATATTTTCCACATGGAATAAGAAATTTATTACATATAAGTCAAAGTCCAAACCTTTTTTTGATGGTCCTTTAGAGTCAAATATTTAATAGCATTTTTTTTCTTTCCTCAACTTATTTGACACATTTTGGCTAGTATAGATTTTATGTAACATTGTTATTGAGATGAATTGGTAGGCAAGTGTGGTCAATAAGGATGGTAGAACTTATAGTGGTCCAAATTGGAAGGAACTTTCCATATCAGTATCGAGATCAATACTAAAGGTCTTCATAGCTATCGTTTTATATATGGGTACAAAGCACCAATCCAATATAAAATCATTTTGGCACACAAAGGGCTCTATATTTTATTGCTACACTATCTTGGACCTCATGTCTCGATCTCAATTTGTATTGTTGACAAGGTTGCTAGTGTGTGAGCCTGTGAGCCTGTGAGCGTGTGAGCGGGAGAGCGGGAACTTATTTTGCTGAAATTTGAGGTGAAGGACCTATGACTGTGGATTTTCGGCTTGCTCAATTTAATAATTTTGAAGGCAAAATATTTTAGGGTTGTAAGAAAAAAACTATTGTAAATTCAAAAAAAGAACCCAAAACAATTGTACATGAATTATTACATACTAGTGGAGGAGATCAAGGTTTAGAAATTCATTGTTCAAATAATGTGGTGCTAAACAATTGTATAATTGCGTTTGTTGGTATTGAATGTTCATTGATATTTCACTCCAAAAAACATTTTAAAAATAACATTGTGCACAATAAATGTAGCCATAAAACACACAAATCCACTCATACAAAAAATCAATACAGAAAACTATAACTCACAACATATGTCTAACTTGTAAGTCTAGGTCGCAGTGGATTCGGTTGTAGAATCATTGCTTGTAGAAGACTCATAAGTCTCCCTACCTTCCAAAGCGCTATCATCTAAATACTCTAAGACATTTAAAGCATAAGTGTCTCGCCGCTTCTTCGGTTCAAAGCAACCAAATTCTACAAATGCCGAGGCCAACTGATCTGCATACACTGGCAACTTAAAAGACTTTT
Source organism: Rhytidiadelphus loreus (assembly GCA_947034895.1). NCBI lineage: Eukaryota > Viridiplantae > Streptophyta > Bryopsida > Hypnales > Hylocomiaceae > Rhytidiadelphus > Rhytidiadelphus loreus. The sequence goes on from OX344761.1 coordinate 35,718,111, forward strand.
CCGGACTCAAAACAAGTCTTCTTTTGCGCAGTGCTGCATCTGAGAACATCACTCCGTGGGGTCTGCAAAAACAAATTCAAATATGTTAAAATCATAAACCCTATAAACAAAATATTCACATGGAATGCGCACCTCTAAAAACTTACTTACTAGTGTTTTTCTTCCGAGCAAAACTAAAGACCTCCACCTCCATTGCATCAGGATCTTTAACACTGTCATCATTTTCTTCTTCTTCCTCTTCTGTTGTCTCTTCTTCCTCAATTGTCTTCCTCATAGGCAGTAACATCGCGTTGAAAATAGCTTCATCCTTCTCCAAAACCACAACATGGCGTCTCGTGCCCCGACATGCCGTAATTGATGCACCTAACAATAAACACACACAATCCATTAATAAAATTTAGGATTAGAAATTTAATAAATTAAAATAATATCACTTTAACTTAACCTTACCAGTTTGTCCGGTGTTATCAAGAACAATGTTTCCTTCGCTTGTTGTTCCTTCAATGATGAATTGAAGAAGCCTTGCGTCCTTCTCATGAGGACCCCGCCACGGTATGCCTCCGTTCATCGTCATGCTGTCAATGGTTGTGTAGTTGATCAACGTATCGTCACGTTCAAGATCTACTTTGGCCTTCTTCATTGCTTTAGTCAACCTGAACTTGAACTGAGACTTGCGTCTCTTGTCAAACTACTTCACCAACAACGAGATTTTGAACTTCATTGTCTTCAAGCATTTAAATCAAAAAATCATCAAATAATATAATATAATCAATGTTCCAAAAAAATTAGACAACAACATGTTCGCAACAGATTCATACCGTGTTGGCCAGATTCACGCCCGAAGTCAAGTGCATGCGATTGATTCCCAACCACTCTTTCAACTTCAAAAAGGGGTACACTTGCGTCAAATCCACTACCACGCCCCTTGCCTTTGCACTCCATGAATGAATAATGACAAAACAACCATTGTCTTGCAAATGCTTTGTCGCAAACACAATTGCCTGCTCAATCTCTTTGAATTCCTTATCAGAGTTCCACTAGGGCACATGGTTTGATGGAATGGACACTCCCGGAAGAAGGAGGTTTTCTTGAAGGTCAAACAAGATAAGATACACTCCAGCCTTCTTGCTCATCTCATCATTGAACATGTGATTTCTGCCATCAGTCAACTACATACAAAAAATCTATAAATGATTCATGATTATGAAAATAATGAATTCATGCAATATACTTAGATTCTTCAATAGCTAAATTACAAGAACAAAATACTAACCTTCATTAAGAACTCCATCACTTCCTCATAGCATGATCCATTGCCCTTGCCTTCATTTTCCATCACATCAACAATTGAATTGTTGAGGATCAATTCCTCCGTGTTCACCTCCTGGTCTTCTCCTATGACAATCACTTGGGTGCCTTGTGTGACCATCTCTTCAGTAAGCTCCTGCAAGACTGCCTTCCTCTTCACACCACTATGTGATTCAGACTCCAACTGAGATCCTTGGTCCACTGCAGAAGACCCTCGGATTTGATCTCCACCCTCCACTTTCTTCTTTCCTTTCCTTTTTTCCTTCCCTTCCTTCTCTACTTCCTTCTCCTTCCCAACCAACCTTGCTAAGTGCTCTGCTTGCTTCTTCTCCTTGATAGCCTTCATCTCTTCCTCCTTTTCTTCTTCTTCTCGTCTGCAGCTGTTCTCCGTGCAATAGCTTTCTTCTTTTGGACATTGGAAAGGTCTACAAACTCCGGCACCTCAAAATCAATCACCCCGAGTCCGTCAAATGATTTGTGAAATGTAGCTTCAGAAAAGTGGGTGTAGGCCATTGGGCACTTCAAGTACCACCCGCCACCAGTCAAATTAGCTGTAGTAAACGTCCGGAGTTGAGCGGGTGCGTACATGCACTCTTTTGAACTCTGATCCAGCCAAGACGTAAGGAAAGGAGGTAGAGAGCCTCGTGACATAGCACCCTTTGGAAGAAGCTCGAGTTTGAAGTACCTAGAACGTGAGCACAATCATAAAGCAACGCCTTAAAAGAAATATGTATAATTTACAAAATATTATGTCATGTCTTGGATAAACTTCAACATTTGAAATTGGTCTCAAAATACAATCGAATATCTAATGAACCACTCTCAAAATGATGTTGAACTATGCCAAACCAGAAGTTGGAGTATTGGGAGGGAGCCCCAACATCCCTGTCGGACCCGACGGGAGTTTTGGAGCTCCCTCCCAATACTCCAACTTCTGGTTTGCTTTTTCAAAAAATATTGTCTCTTTATTTTTTGCAATTTTATTTTCAAAAATACATTTCAATAAAGCAATTATATATATTTCAATAAGGAACCGTTAAGAAACCAACCAAAACTTACTTCTTTTTTACAATTTCATGTGGAAAAAAAAAAAAAATTCTCTCAGACCACCAAAAATGGGGGTATAAGAAGGGAGCCCTAGTATCCCCGTCGGATCCGACAAGGATATTGGGCCTCCCTCCTAGTACTCCCACTTCTGGTTCTCTGAGAGTTATTAAATTTTTTTTTTAATGATGTGAACTTATTTTTGAAGTTCTATTGTACTTCTCATTTCCGGCAATTCATTACAAGTTTGAATACTAACCGGAATAGAACCCTTCGAACGGCTTGGTTTGACCCCTCACGATCTGAAAATGACTCGTGCTTTTTAAAATAGTTTGTCCCCTTCAAAATTGGTCCAAATGCATTATCCCATATTTTCTTCCTCCACCCCTCGACATACTCCGGTAGAGTTTCAGGCTAAAGGGGCACATCATGTTAATGCATGTTAATGTCAAGCTTGTCTTTCGCCACTACGTCGTCAAAATAGTCTTGTGCACCATCTTCAAGTTGTAGTTGACATGACAATTCACTTTCTCATCCAATGAAGTGGAATTTCAAGTAACAAAAAGCTAATCAATTCAAATACAACACAAGGCATGATTTCAAAAGTATCAATTGTTGAGAGCAAACATTTATTATAATAAGTGATCTTACCCCGGCCCACTAAACAATTTTATGTAGAAAAGGTGAAAGTTTATCTTCTGAAACTAGTGACGTTGGAAACTTCAATGACTCTTTTGAAATATTAGAAGAATTCCACCACCTCAACACTTTGATCTTATGAGCTGCTGACATGCTGCTTGTTGCAACCATCTGGAGCTTTTCCAAAGTCATCTCTGGCACCTCATTCCAAACCCAATGTTTTTCCACCTACAAGATGACATTACATTATTGAATATGTATATATTTTCCACAAAATCATGATATTTCATTTAAATTTCGATATTTACCTCTTGAAGAAACTTTGTTCCAAGGGCAGGATCTGCAATTGTCAACAACTTTCCCATCTTCACACGTAACTTTGAAGTTTTTTCTTTTGCTGCGGATCTCATAGCATCAACAACTCCTCTGTCAGTTCTTTCCTTTGCAGGTGTTACATCAATGTAACATCGAGCAGCGCTGTCTGCAGCCTAAGAGATTTCATGTTGCAAATGGAATTCGAATTTAGAAATTTGTAAGCCATCAATATCCAAATCTATTGTGCACTATCTTTTTTCCATTTTAGGAAAAGGGTTTAGGAGGAAAAATGAAACTCACTCTAAAATTAAATGATGTAAATACATCCAAAGGCATTGAGTACCACGCCTTTCTACCCACTTGAAATACGCACTGCTTTCTTTCTGAAGGCCTAAGCATCTCCAAGATCTTCTTCAACTCCATTCATCCATATTTTTGCACACGGTACAACGTGTGCACCAAATTTGTCTTCACATGCGAATCTTTGGTGGATCTAAAACATGAAATTCAAATTCAGAATTCATATAGTCATATGCTACGTTTTATCAAAACCAAACATGACTAATATGAGTCATCAATTTTCATATCAGTCTAAAATGAAAGATGAAGTACTTACTCGTTAATTTCATGCATCACTTGCATGGTCATCTCTACTCTTCCTTTTGTTTCCAACACAATACAATCGACTGAAATGTGCCAATTAGAGTCCAGAAGGTACTTTCTTCGAATATGGCTCATCCAAGCAATTTGTTGATGGTTGCCATCACATATGAAGAACTTCATGTTCTTCAGGAAATGCAACTCTATCTTCGTCTTCAAAAGGCAACAAATTCTTCATTCCTTTGCCGCCAGAAGGGGTCCCATTTTCCAACCTCTTCCGCAGTGAACTCTGTACTCTCGCCAGCCTCATTGGTTGTCAATACATAAAACGAAGCTGCCCCATCTCGGTAGCCATGGGCGAAGTCCTGCTCAAGTTTCTGTACATCGGAGGAAAGAGTAGGCCTCACCATTGGCACTGGCACTAGCCTGCAAAGTGGAATCTTGAAACGTGATAAATTCTCTGGCTTAAACCTTAGAGACGATATTGTTGCCACGGAGTCAACCTTGTGAAATCGGCGGAGCTCATCTTCAAGAAGTTCTTTATCTTCGTCCATTTGTATCTCTTCTAGCACCTCTTCTTGTATCTCAACCCGTGCTTCGTCCGCCTCTTCTTCACTTTCTATCTCTGGCTGCAGAGTGTCATCCATTGAGGGGGTGACTTGGCGTTACACATTTTTTGACAATATATGTGGTGAGTCCTCTTTTTGCAAAAGAAAGTGCACCCCCCAAAAAAATAAACTCAGAATATATGTTATTAGAATTTATATCTTGAAGATCTCAACAAATGTATTCATCAGAAAATGTTATGTGCACTTCTATACAAACTTATAATACTAAAATATGCTAGGTAGTTGTCAATTAAATTGATCAATACCATGAAATTGTTATTTCTAAATAAATTGGATAGTGTATGTCAAATACATCCATACATAACAGAGAAATTAAGCATTACAATTTATGCAAATAATAAAACTAGTTTGTTTTATATATCCTTATAATTACATTTTTCACTCAATGTCCACATCCTCAGGATAGTCGGAACATTGGTGTATGATGACCAAGGCGATGTACCTCAACCGGCGAAGTCCAGAGCAATCACAATGTATAGGACCCTATGGACTACAAATAGATGGAGATGAATCTGCGTCAGAGCTCAATGACCTAGAATCACTACGCTCTGTATCAGAGCTCTCATCTGAGAATACTGGCACGTTTAGATCTCTAGGTTTTGGGAAACTAACTCAACTTCCTTTGTCTTGTTCAAACTCATCCGCAGCACGATCACACGCATCCATGATATCGTGAAAGCTTACTACATGAATATCCTCATCCTTGCCTAATTCATCGCATATCATAATAGGAAGAAGCCTCGGCGTCTGAGGAACTCGATCTTCCACCATTTCCCGATCCACAGCTTTAGATGCTGGACAAGAGGAAAATGTTTGTTAAGTGTTCATATTAGTGGAGTCCATCTGCAAAATCAAGACCACTCTTAGAATCTAACATGATGAAACTGTCCGGGACTTATCTTCCAACTCTCTCATACATCAAAATCATCTAGAAATTAATTCAATATTCGATTTATAATTTTAATAATACTAGAATAAAGCATTTTTTAAGTCCAACAATATTATGAAGAAAAAGAGAATCCTCATATGTTTGAAACTCGCCAATGACTCTGCATACAAAATCTAGAGACTTCATTTGATAAATGAATTGAGTTGAATTTAGATAACTTGAGATAACTTGAGGATATAATGTAATATAGTATATCCTTAATTATTTACTCAAAGAAATCTAAAACATTAAATTTTGAAATTAAAACTAAAGAAATATAAAGATAACGTTTGACCTATAATACCAAAATGAATCATTTCAACAAGACATAAAAATTTGTCATGCTTATATATAATGATTCACTCATTCAATTTGTATATCTCAACTAAGCTTAGATTGAAATTAATATTGACAACAAAAATAAAAAATTCTTATTTCACTATGTCCCTTTCTTAATATGTTTTGTACATTTCTATTAAAACTATTGATTGAAGGCCCAATTACACAAACTTCTATCCCTAAAGACCCAGAAATAGGAAATGGCCTTCAAAAATCACAATTTCAAGTCAAAAATATAAATATCATGAAATAGTACCATTTTTCATCCTCAAGTGACGTATTCTTGGGGTCTCTTGAGATTCCAGCACGGGCCCCATCGGATCCGACCAAGGTCATAGAAGAATCTCAAGGTACCCCCTAAATGAGTCACTTCAGCGGTATTCATTGTTTTCTTTAAAAACTTGCAATTTCAATCAAGAAACAAAACAAAAAACAGTCCTTCTCAAATGATGGATTTCAGGGGTAGCTCAAGGTTCCTTGAGAATCCACGTCGGCCCTGACGAGGGACCGCAAAGAAGCTCAAGGTACCCTTGAAATCCGATATAGGTTGAAGAAATCAGATGATAGCCGATTCAGTAAGCCTGATGAGCCCGATGAGCAAGCAGCCAATTCAAAAAGGCCGATGAGCAAGCCCAATGAGCCCGATGAGCAAGCAGCCGATTCAGTATGCCCGACGATGGCTAAAGAAACCCAGACTACTTTATCCGAGGTAATTGCAATATTTATGTTTTAGGTGGACGTGCTATCAATTCTAGCATTAGATATCGATCAAATGCTACTTCATTCGTTGTACTATTTCTTGTACACAGTCCTAGAATACGGTACGCTCTCGGGTAGTACCATAACGTTCTGATTCTTCTATAACTCCCCAATGTCTGCACAGCGCGCAAGCGACCAAAACTACGGTATAGTCGATGCAGATTTACGACTGGTAGATCATTAAATACTGTTATTAGTTTCCGTTTGTGGGCCTAGCTTCAGAAATGCTGGATTTGTAATACAAGTGATTTTGCTACTATTGCCCGTAGGATAATGATTTGTTGAACCATAAAAGAAATCAATCTATTTATCGCGCATTAAAGGCACACTGTCTAGCAGATTTAATTCAGGCTACATTAATCTCCGAGGTATTAACTCTAGATATCAAATCTGTCTTGAAGTATGGAGCAACACACTAGATACGGGTGGAAGTCCACGAGACCCTCTTCCGGATGGAACACACCAGAATACCTCAAACTGGATATGAATGGAAGTCCACGAGACCCTATCCTAGATTTGTCACCGTCTTGAAGTACGGAGCAACACACCAACGTGGGCCTAGTCACTCTTCGAAACTGCCTGTGGGGTACCTTGACTCACTCACGTGACTGATTCGGAGTGTACCTTCGCCTCCCCATCGGACCCCTGTCGGTTTTGACTAAGATCCTGCGGGAAGCAAGAGGTACCCCAAGAAACTGTCGACAGACCGGTTCGAGATCAAGAATGAAGAATAATTTATGACAATTTTCAGATCAATAATGAAGTTAGTATCATACTTGCAAACTCTGCTCTTCATTCGCAAGGCCTTGAGACTCGAGCAACTTGTCCTCCCGTGGGCGCCTCCAAGTGCTCCTTCGCGGTGGATCCTGGCTTGCGTGCTGCAAATTTGACATGGTTAAAGTCTTCCTCTTGCTCGAGGAAATGATGTACACAATGGACTGAGAGAGCCAGACTAGCACAAGGGCGAAGCAAAGTAATGAAGTAGGGTGTAGCAACGTCCTGAAGGCTAGTCAGGAGCAGGGGTTCCGAGAGATGGTGAAGCGTGTTTCATGGATCCGTGATTGCCGTGGACGGCATGGAGCGCAGTGAAATGAATGTGGACCTCTGGTGGCCACAACCCCGTCAAACCCTGATTTCCTCACCTTGAACGCTGAGCGGCTTAGCGTGGAGCCCTGTTGGTGCGGCACCCTATCGACATGTCAAGATTTCTATAATTTGACATTGGTTAGGACTAAAGCTTCCAACTAGGTTAGTCCATAATAAATAAGACTCAATCTTCCACAATTCACGACCAACTTGATCATGAGTTGTCCACCCAAAGTCATTAAGGTCATTGCCTTCTTAAAGTGGAGATCTTCAAGGGAGCTGTAGTGTTGGCTGGAGATTTAGAAACATGTCCAAAAATATTGACTATGTACGTAAGTTTAGGCATATCGATTCCATCGATGTTAACCATTAACCAATGCTAGCAATGCTATGTTGTTCTTCACCTAATAACAAGTTGTAGCATTGATTCTCGGAACAGAATGATGACTCTGCATATTTGAATGATCTCATGAAAAGAATGAGCAACATGAAAAAAAGATGTTTATCAAGAAAAGAGTTTGGTCTGTAGATTCTTACAAGTAAAAGTCTATCGTCTCTTGAGATGTCTTGGTCACTTGTCATGTCAACAACCTTCATCTGCTGTGATTCCAACTCCTGCACTTTTGGGTCCACTTCTATGCCACTACCTCCACTTTCAAAGCGAAGGTGTTTCCGGAGCTGTATCTGTGACGACTGACCTATCTTTGACACAACTTTCTTCAAGCGAGTCATTCTAGATCTTCTAAGTGCCTGGTATGATGAGAAATATAATGAAATATGTCTCTTTCGTTTCTTTCTGAGGTCTGCATCGATGTCTGCAAAGCTATCGCAATCTACAAGCATAAGAACCAATATAGAAGCCTCGGACGTCTCACTCTATCATGAACATAAATAATGTCTATGTTGAACGCACTATTGGAAAGACATGTATGAAAAATGAAGAGACTATTTATTCAGTGCAACCAACTAGGTTTGTCCATTCAAAGTGCCACGGTAGGTTAGGCTTGTGAGAACTGCCACTTCACAAATTTCAAACTGTAGACGGTTGTCATAACTCATAAGATGTAATGAGCCGTCTTTTATCCTGACACCCCACATGATTCTCAATCTTTCACACCGCGGTGTAAGTCTGACAAGATGTAATGACAATCTTCTTGTACATATTTTGTCAGAGTCACCTTTACTCATTCATTTCTTTAATATTATGAATGAACCTTTTATTCGAGCCGCCTAAACTCATCAATTTCTATCATCTGAATCAAGCTTTTGCCAGGGCCGCCTGAACTCATTTTTTTTTTAAATTCATTTGAAAGCGGTAAATCTCGGTAATGAAGGAAGTAAATGACAGCTTTGCGTAAATGATTTGAAGACCTATTGACAAGGTTCACTTACCAATTCGTACATCTCTTCTAGCACATGTAGAATTGAAACCATATAATTTGTGTAAACTATGTTGTACTTCACATGCTTTTGTCTTCTATAGTTGGAGTTGAAGTATCTCTTGCTTCTCATTCGGTTGTTTTGCATTGTTGTTTTATCACCATAGCTTGCATTAGAGTAGACGGTCATGCAGTTCCACTTGTGTTTCCTTTTATAGATGGAAATCATGCTAGAGTGTCCTGTCACTTTCTACATGTACATTTTAGGTTTGGAGAATCTTCTATCTATATAGAAGACGAGAGGAAGTCCGAATGCAGTGAGAACGTGGAGTTTGTTCCTATTGGGAAGAGCGAGGATGAGGATGGAGTTTGTTGGTTCCTCCCTATAGGAAACTACAGAGCATACGGTCTTCCTTTGTCTATTCCGAATGCATGTACGGAAATGGTCAGTCGCCAATCCGATAAATTGTCGCAGCACAGGGTAAGTAAATTCCCTATTATGCTCACAAAAACCACTTTAAAGCATAACAAAGTGACTCTAAAGATCGAACCCACGAGATTCTGTGAAGTGTTTAAAGTCTATTAGGAATTTAGAGGACGATAGTCGGTTTCTTCAAGGATTTCCCTAATTGGATGTAGCGCTTCTTAATCCGGAAACCCTTTTTATTTCAGCATAGCATATCCGGAACCTTTATTCCCCGGTTACTGACTACAATCCGGATACCTTTGTATCAACAACACCAAAAAAAACCCGGACTTTCTTATATAACTCCGGATTTACTCCTTTAAGACCGGACTCTCTCCTCTTACTGGTATCCGTCTTCATTACTATTTACCGGTTTAATTTAACCTCTGTTGACTCATCAGAGGGATCTGCCAATTTGATTTACTAGAGTGGTCGGCTAGCCACACCTTCCGGAATTTTTAAAGTGATGGAAGAGTTCACTCTACTCTACTCGATCTCCTATCTAACTAGAGTCCGGTTTGGTTTCTCACAATGACCGGAAAGTGAATCTGGCCAGAGGTCACACAAAACCCCCCCGTACGACCCTTATCATACTACAACGACCTTGACTTTTCTTCAACCCGTATGAAGCTAAGGTGACCACAAGTGTATCCGCCCGTGCCAGTAGAATCTGCTACCTTTTCCGTTTACTTTCTAAGTTAATGAGACCTCTCAAGGATCAAACGCTAACCAGATCTCCCACCCGGTCGCTCTAGCACAGTCAGGAAATCCCTCCCTAATTGCCTAGTTTAACAATGGCTATCTCATCCGGAATACCAGATCCAAATCCTACTGAGGTGCAATGACTCACTCCCAGCAGTTACAACCTTTGCACACAACTACAGATCAAAGAACACCAAGGGGAAGAAGAATTCTCTCCAAGTCCGCTCACCAGCAATCAATTCCTTATTCACTCACCCGGCCAAAGCATGGGAAGGCAATAGAATAACAGAAAATGCATAGTACACAAACAATTTGGTAAAAATTCACTTCCCTATTTCCATTGAGAGACATATTTATATACAAAGTTTGAGTTCATACAAAATGGGGGGAAAAGTCCTAAGAAACCGGCACTGTTTTCAGCCGAGATTATAGGATCTGATCCTCCCGGATTTCTCGCTACAAAACTGTTCCGAACAAAATTGTCCTAAAAATATACATTCTATCCTCCAAAAATTTCTAAGGCCCACCACTATCTGGTGTAGTCTACTCAGTAATCTTACTGATGTTGCCTTCCTTCTCTCCCCCTTCCGGAATACGTTTCGGAACTGGAGTGCATGGTTCTTTGTCTTCTGTTGGTGGTGCAGGTGCAGGGGCCTTGTGATTGGATCCTGGAGATCCGGGCTTTGGTACCTCCTGCACATCCGAATCCCCACATAGACTTGGAAAGGAAATTCCGGACAAGGAAACCGGGTGATGTAGATGAAGCCTTTTACTGCTGTCATCTATCACCTTGGCTGCCTTTCGGAATTCCTCTAGCAAAGACTCCATCTGGCCGGCAAACTCCACAAGTATCTGTGCTATTCTCCCGCCGGAGATTTTCTTCTCTCTGTGTACGCCTTCGTCAAACAGTTTGGCCTTGGCCATGGCGTCTCCGGATGCCGCCACCACGGAGGTCATCGCGTTGATAGCCTTCTGGGTGTCCTCCTGCAGGTTCCAGGCAGCTCTCACTTCCTCCATGCTGACTTCTCGGTCCTTCTTCAAGAATTGGATCTCGCCTCTCAGCTTGATCATCAACTCATCCATCTCCCGGAGGGTGATGGTCTGCTTCAAAAATCTCTCCTCCTTCTCCCAGTCCTCATCCGGATTATTGATACAGTTCGCTACCGTTTCCGGAGGAGAATTGTCAATCTTTCCTCCTATCAGGCCGGCCACTAAAGCAATTGCGGTCTGCCTGATCACACATTGGGCCTGGATTTCCCCCAAAACATGAATCAACTTACCAAAAAGTGGATTCATTCCAGTATCGTTGGATCCAGAAGCTTCAGCTTTTCCCTTGTCTGCTTCCCAGGGTCCATTCTTTGGTGTTCCGGTTTTAGCCGGAAGAGCCCCTCCTTCCGGACTAGTCTTGGTCCGGGTGGACATCCCCTTCCCGTCCGGTTGAGACGGCTTTCCTCCTCTGCTGACCTCCTAACTTCTTGTCAGCCGGAGACCCTCGGTTCCCCACCGTCGTCTTCAGCCGTTTCCGGTGTATGAGGGGTACTCCATCGTCCTCCTCGTCTTCCTCCTGCCAGTTCCTCATATTCTCCTTGGGCGTTCCGGCTAGCGGAGTACTGTCGTGTTCAGTGTCGGAACTCTCATCGTCCGACACTCCGAACTTGGAGAGAGCCATCTGGGCCCTCCATTCACTCTCCTCAGTTGTTGTGAGGAGTCCCTGCTTCCGGTAGAGGTGGAAGAGGTAGGGGCAGAGTGGGGTTCCTCTGCTCTTCTTGGTATTGGCGCAAAGTCCGGCCACCAATAGGCACATGTACTTCGCCCAATCTACTCGCATCTCCCCGCTCAAAGCTCCGAAAATGGTATTGCCCACCGAGTGGGTCAATATCATTGGCTTTTCCAGATATAGGATGGGGAGCAAAAACTCCAACAGACACTGATGCCGCGAGTTGATGCAATCCGCCACAGCGAACCCGTCCTTGGAATCCGCTCCTTGGAAAAACAGCCCCTTCACATAGTTGTCCCGAGATTTGGCCTTGGACGTCCCTCTTTCCCGGAAATTGTACACTTCTCTCCAGATCTCTTTGGTCCACTTGTCTAGCGCTGCCCAGACAGTTTTTGCAAACTGATTTGGGGCACCCACTTGCAGCTCCCGAATCACTTCTTCGTTTTTGAACCCCCAGGGCTTCCCGTGAAGCCCTTCACAGCCCATGGCCGTCAGGTCGTCGATCAACTCCGCCCTTTCCCGATCGGTCTTGGGTTCTACCGGCACCACCCCTCTCAACTCTACTTCTCCCTGAGGCGCATTTGGTTTAGTGGCGGCGCCACTGCGTTTAGGCATCCGTCCTCACTTCTACCTCTACCTCACGTTCTCTCTTCTAGCCGCACGTCTCGTATCCCACCCAAACCCAATCTAATGTCTTGTGCCTACCGATCAATCCGCGCGCCCTCCTTCAGCCAAGCGCCTCCTCAAAACCCACAGTGCCTAAGTGAAAACAAGCTCAAACACCACACACAAAGAGAAAACAACACAAACCTAAGAGCTGGAGAGAGAGAGAGAGTTGGGGCGCCAAAGTGAAAATGAGCTCTCAAACCCTAAGTCAGGGTTTATATACCCCGAAAACTTAGTCCAGATTTCCCTTCCGGTTTCCGGCCTTTTGATCCTCCGGTCCTCCGGTCTCAGTCCAAAACTAGAATACTTTCCGGCTTCCATTCTGATTCCGGTTGGCAGTTGGTTTATTCTCCTAATTGTCCTAAGTTCAAACAATTTTCTAATCTTTAAGCCCTTCCGGCTTAGTCCCTCTTGATTTAGAATCTAAACTCTCGACTCCTAGAAAAAAATTGAAAATTCCGGTTGCGATATAAATCAATAGTGGATATGCCATATGTCACAACTGCTATCACTAGAAGAAAAATGTGTCCGCTGCAATCGGCCATATGCAACTCAAATGCAACTAAGTGTCCTATATAACTATCTTGCAACTGCAATTTTCCATAATTGCACCAACTTTGATGTGTATGTTGTTGTAGTTGCAGAAAAAAATGTAGGAAAATGGAATCGTAACAGAGTAGGTATTTTACATCCTATATTCGTTAGAGGTGTCGATGTGGACAACTTTGCGTTATGTGGAATCTACAACTAGAGTGCAACTGGAAATCAATTCAAAGACAACTAGAAAACAACTATAGAACAACCAAAATACAACTAGTTTACAACTACAAAACAACTACAAGAAGACAAGTTATGCAACTAGGAAACGCCTACATTTCGAGTAGAAAACAACTAAGAAATCATTGGAAGATTAATATAGAATAACTATAGACAACAAAAAGACTACAAAACAATTATAGTCAGATTTGTTACTTGAAATGCTATGGAACTTGCTTCAAGTTCATAATTTGTACTTTCGTTACATGAGTTATAAATGAATCATTGCCCTACATAAAGTTCATATCAGTTGAAAACAACACTTCAAAATATAGCTCATAATGGCCTCTACAACTTTATGATAAACTTGGCTCAATGGCTTCCATGGAATAGAGGATTTCTAGTTGGCTCTTTTTTTCACAAAATATAATACATCTGTATATGAAGTCTCTTTGAACTAAAGAACAATACAAAGATAGTTTCAAACTTGATAATAACAAAATGGATTGCAAAAATTTCAATATCTTGCAAATGTTAAGAGATTGTCTTCTTCGGATAACTCTATGGCTCCAACCAAAGATAGAACAGGAGGAAAAGGTAGCACATCCTTTGGAATAGTCAAACTAGAAGCTTAAATAATGATGTTGACAATCAAATTTGATGTGTTTACAAATCTCTATCGAGCACAAGTTTCTTGCACCAACTTTGATGTGTGTTTTGTTGTAATTGCAGAGTAGTCGTAGAAAAAAATGTAGGAAAATGAAATCGTAACAGAGTGGATATTTTACATCCTATATTCGTTAGAAATGTCAATGTGGACAACTTTATGCTATGTGGAATCCACAACTACAATGCAACTAGAAATCAATTCAAAGACAACTAAAAAAAACTATAGAACAATCCAAATACAACTACAAAACAACTACAAGAAGACAAATTTATTTTAATATAATTTGTGCATTTTATATATTTTTCATATCATTTTTCATACCTACTGCCACCCCACTGGTATAAATAACTTGTCTTCTTAATACCCTAAAATTACAATAAGTGACCTTTGGAGCTATCTAACATAATTGTTCAGTATGGTGAGTATTGTATGATATATAGTGTATATTGTATGGTATACTATATGTGTTGTATTATGTATGGTATACTATATGTATTGTATTATGTATGATATACTATATGTGTTGTATTATATATGGTATATTGTATGTGTTGTATTATGTATGGTATATTGTGTATAATATGTTGTATATTGTATTATGAGTATATTAGTTGACCATCAATTGCAAATGAGTTGTAAAACACTTGTATGCAGTCGATTGCAAGTTGCACAAATGTATCATCAAGATGCATAGTAGTTGCAAATAAGTTGTACTCATGATTCATGAGTCACAAAAAAGTTACAAAAAAGTTGTACATATCCTATAAAGTAATCACAGTAGTCATAGAAAAGTCATAACCTAGTTGCAAACCAGTTGGTAAGAAGTGACAAACATGTCGTAAATGAGTTGCAAACTGCTTACATTGTCCCATAATCATTGTCCCATAATCATTGTCCTATAAACATTGTCCCATAATCATTCTCCCATAAACATTGTCCCATAATCATTATCCAATAATCAAATATATACCTAAAGCAGTTGCAAAGTAGTTGAAATGAAGTAGCAAACCAATCGCATCAAAGTTGCAATGAAGTCACAAACAAGTTGCAATTTAGTTACCGACCTCAAACAACAGTGAATACCACGTAGGCAATCACGTCATAAAGCGCATCGATGAAGTTCCACGTAAGCTACAAAATGCGGGACTAAAACATTTTGCCTTGCAACTACGGTGCAACTAGAAAACTTGTCCATAGCAATTGGGGCCCTCCAAATTCTCACCAGTTGCAAATGTCTGGTGCAACTAAAAACTAGTTGCTCTTTGTAGTTGCAAACCCCCTCATTTTCTTCTAGTGTATTTTTCCTAGCCTTCCTGAACAAGAACTTCCAATTCCTAGTTCAAATACTTTTCTACGTGCTGTCAAGATTGAGAAATTGGACCTTGTTATTGAGTTGTCAAGTGAATCGGAAGGAGAGTCCCCCGACGTGAGTGTCCGTGAAAAACCGCGTTGCATTGAAAATGGCGTTGGTAGTCATGACATTATTCATTGTATCTCTGACACCCAAACCCATAGTCTCGCACAGTCTCCATTGTCTCGTCCTCCGTTGTATCCGCCTACACTTGATAGGAGAAGCATAATGGAATGCTTGAGGAATTTGAAGAGCATGCATCGGTCTAGGAATGAGTTGTCCACATTAGATGTGAACACCATCAAGCACCATCGAGTTGGGTTTCTGCCAGCAGTCTTCAACGAGGACGTCATCTTTGAGTTGCCTCCATGCCGCTCATGGCCATCTTCATCGGTTGCCAAGAATTTGGAGGGGATGGACAAATGTTATGATGGACATGCTTGGTGTACAGTACAAACTACCAATGTTCACAACTCCGACAGTTTGAGATTTCGGAAGTCCTATTGCGCTGGTCACCTTGTTTGTGTGAATCCGGAATGTGAATATCTAAAGAGAGCTAATAAGCGCAATGAGACAGAGTGGAGTGGATATACAGTGTCCCCGTTTCTAGTAGGAGACAATCCTCTCAAGGATTGTACATTAGTTTGCAAATTATGCAAACAGAATCCAATGTGTCTAAAGCAGTGCAATGTTAGAATATACTATTGTTATAGCAAGGTTCCTAAAATGACATGGGCCGCAATTTATCTTAGAGATCATTCTCACCCTGTAGCAAAAGGCATGTATAGAGATTCTGCAGAGAAGATTTGCGAACTCATTGCAGAGCAAGTGGCAAAGATTCCTACCGCCACAAACTTTGCTATTGCTCTCTCTGCAAGCAAAGATTTCCTGACAACACATTTGTTTCACAACGGAGAGGGAAAGAAAGAGATGTTGAAGGGAGAAGAGCTAGAAGAGGTGATGGATCGATTTCAGTACTTGAGTAGTCCCAACATTAGAAACGTGATATCTTCATTTCGCTCAAACAACCGCCGAGGCATCATCGACAGCATAATGACCATGAAGAAAGAGTCGAAGTTTGAATTCATTTACGACAGCGTCTTCTCAGGCCAAGGAAAAGAGAAGGTGTTCATTTTCAAGATGCTCATCGAAAGGCCTGGAAGTGGTGTGGACTTGGTGAAGCGCATGCAGCCCGGAGGAAATCTTCAAAATGCGTGGATGATGTTTGACCATGTGAAGCACGTAAAGGAGTGGACAACAATGGCTTGCCACGTGTATGACCCAGATTACAAAAAGGTCATGATGATTGGAACCTGTGATATGCAATCGGAAGATATTGAGATTCAGGTGCTCTTCTGGAAGTGCCTGAATGCTGTAATGTCGCGACACGGAGTTGGAAACCCGAATTTCAAAGGATTTATGGCTGATAGCGCTATGGCCAACTAGAATGCCGTACGAATTGTATATGGAAGTGGTTTTGCAGATCAGAAAATGGAGAATAGGGAAAGAACATGCTTATTGAATTGGAGTACTTCACTCCAAAAACACACACAGAAGTACATTAAAGAAGCGTTTCAGCAACATCACAATTTACTTTGTAAACAATACAAAGATGCAAAGTCAATGGAGGAAGCAGAAACAAAATACCTAGCAATTTGGTCTTGGTGGTTATTGTCTAGAACAACAACAGAAGATGCACTTCACCATTTAGAACATTGGCTTGCCTTTTGGCATTTCCGATATAGGCAATGGGGAGGATTTATGCAAATGGTACGTCAATTTCATTGGAGTATAAAATTTCTCCAAATTCCATATTTTTTTTTTTGCATTCAACGCAATTTTGTATTAGAATTCATATTTGTCTCATTTGGTCTAAATTCATGGAACTATCTAAATCTTTACTTTAGAAAAAATAGGAATGTTGTAGATTGATTCAGAGTTGGGGTAGTAGGTAAGACTAATAAACACACACATAGATAGGACTTGTGTATAATAGGTTTACCTCATTATCTCCAAATTTCTATTCCTATTTTTTTTTTCAAAAATAATCAAAAAGAAACTATGCATGAAACAAAAGTGTGGGTAGGAAGAGGGACCTTCAATACCCTCGTCGGATCCGATGGGGGTATGTAGGGTCCCCCTTGATACCCCCACTTTTGGTTCATGTTTAAAAAATTCTAAAAAAATAAAAATGAGATAAGTAGATTTGAGGGTAGTTGGGCAAACAACAAACCCCTAATTTTGATCTACGTTGTTTATTTTTATCCTCTATAAAATATGTATTGAGTAGCGGTTATTTGAATTTGTATTTTTTGGGGGGTTCAAGAAAAAATTTCATTATATATCTTAAACCAAAAGTGAGGGTACTGGAAGGGATCCCAAAGGAGCCCGTCGAACCCGACAGGGGTATTTTGAGTCCTTGTTACTACCCTCCCTTTTGGTTAATATATTTATAAATATTTATTTTTATCTCTGAAAGATTTGAGGATGGTATAGAACATTGCATCCGCAAAGCCTAATGTTTGTGCAATTTTATTTTCAGGATTTAAGTTTGGAGGAACTTGCTGATATGCCTTCATGCAATTTGTTAGAGACCGTGCACAACAAATGGCTTCAAATGTCTGGTAACAGAGGGAACAATCTCTTTGACGCCACATGTGATGATAGTAGTCGTGCATGGATGCAAATGAAAAATTACCGTACATACTTGAAGGGACATGCTTCGGGATCTACTCCATCAAAAGGGGAGTTGAAGTTGAGAGCAGCTAGACGTAGCGGTGATCCAAAAAAAATTGCAGAGGTGCTGAATTCTTTGCCCAGTTCAAAAGGTGTTGGAACTTGCATTCCTCATTTAGAAGGAGAAGAGATTTTTGGAAGCACAAAGAGGAAGTTAGAGATTCCCATCGGCGATGCAAGAGACTCGCATAGACCTGATAAAGTTAACTTTCCCAACCTCGTGTTCGAACATGTTCCACAACATCTTTAGTGGAGTCTTCAGGACATAAAGGTAAGCAGCCTCTTGTAAACACTCTGCCACACGTTGCAGTTGCATTTGAAAGTGACTGCGATACATCAAAATGGCACATTGTAAGGATTAGCCACAAGTCAAATGCAAATGTTATGCTCAATAGCGAGGTTCAAACATCACATGCAAGGGGAAGATTGCCAAAGGTCAGAAGGGAATTGCCGCTCCAACCTATAGTGGAAGAAAAATAGATTACGGAAGTAAGAAAGAGGTAGTGTCAGACTTTTGGTTCTGTGCAGATGACATTGAACGGTGCGTCAAAGGAAGCAAACGCAAGTGGGTTATAGACTGGCCAAAGGTTCCCAAAATATGGCCTATCTTAACAGGAACAAATCTTACCCGAGAAGAGACCTTATTGTTGCAACATGCTGGATTTCAACTTCAAGAGTGTCCTATATTGTCTCCGCGACGACTGTTTGGTATGTCTAATGTATTCAAGAGTGTGGTGTATGATGAACCAATTCCAGAAGACTCACATGTATATTCAACTGTACGAAACAGCCGTACCATACGCCGAATTGCAAATGCACCTAGAATTGAACAACGCAACAAGTGGGAGAGTGTTGGCAACATTAAAGGAGAGATATTGGGAGTGACATTGTTACCATTTCTTGGTTTAGGAGCAATTGTTACACTACAAACTAGGGCTGAACCAAATCAGAATGTGTATCGAATCACTATAGGGCATGGGCATGTACCCATCGTGCACGTGCCTTGACTTTACTTCTATGGCGGTTTCAGCAATTGGAGGTCGGCAATAGTATGTGAATTGCAGGCATTTGTACTACCTCTTCTGGTACTTCTACCACTTGGACATAAACGAAGACAAGTTCATCCATGCACCAAGCTATAGCTTCAACGAGTTGAAGCTTGTTTTGATTAAAGCGGAGATTATCACAGTGTTAGAATAATGGCAAATGCTAGATGTTAGTACTTCAACGGTATGATAGATAAATATATTTTGTACGATTGAAAATATTATCAGTTAATTGAGGGAACTCTCATTTTATTTTAAAGTGTTAATTTTGTCTAGATTCTTTTTTCCAATTGTAGTTTGGTTTCCATTGTATTAATCTGATGAATTCAATCATTATGTTTGTATTTGTAAGTTCCAGATTGCTTTGTCAATTTTATTTGGATAATACCATGTGTTCATTGAAGTTGATTTTTTTATCTTGGTGATCTCTTCATTAAATAAGAGTATTGTAGTGAGAGGTCCAGGAGATTTAAACATAGTGGCCTAGGTTCGAAACCCACCTAGTTCCAATTAATTCCGGTAGACATAATATATAATCTCTAGTTTAAGCTAACACTTAAAAAAAAGGCAACGGTAATTACAATTTTTTTAATAAAAAAAACGATCATAGGTAAGGCGTTTATAGGCCCTCTTTTTCTATAAATAATTAAAAAAATGGAAAAATATAAAATCAATATTAAAAAAATAATTAAATACCCTAAAAAATATTTAACTTCTAAATTAAGGCTACATGCTCACGGGATTCATGCTCGCCGCTCACACGCTCGCACGCTAGCGTCGTTGCACGAAATACCCATCGGAAACTAGCACCAACTAAAACTAGAAAAAGGATAAAAATCTAACTTTTGGAGTTTACCTTTTCTGACTTGAGTAACTAGCTAGGGTTGTCAGGAAGGTCCTAGGGAGTAAAAAAAGACTCCTTGATGACTTCTTTCCGACTTCGTGCACTCTTGGAATGCCGGTCAAATCCATAAAGATCCTACCATAATGAATAATTGAAAGAATGTTGGTGATTTGACTGCCTTCCGCTATCGGAACACTCTGAAATCTGTCAGGGCACGTTATTAACATAAAAGAAGATAATTTAATTTTTAGTGAGGTTTTACTGCAACCAAAGTAATTTGTATGAATTTCTTGTTGTGGCTTTTGGCGGTTGACCACTCGGAAAAAGATCCTCTCGAGATTAGAAAAAATCGAGACTTTTGGGGGAACCTCTCATGGAATTTCCCAGGCCACGTGCCAAGTCTTAAGTTAGTCTTGCGCACGGTCGGTAGATAGGTAAAAACCGACTTCTCTTAGATTACTTGCAATCAGGAAATCTTTCACACGTGAAAGAATCTTGGCGAATTGATTTCACTATGGACTCCCTGACATGTTCATGATCTGAGAGCACTATCCGGCGGCCGTGGATTCCTCCATGTGGCCTGTCTTGGAAAAGTGACACCTGCATGCTAACAATTGGGGTTCCTAATATTTCGTTGATGGAATCGGGAAACTAGAACCTATCTTTAGAGATTTACGTAAGGACCTTCCTATCTATTGGGACTAATATAGCCAAGTGTGGTCACATGCACTGGATTTGGGCTATTTCAGGTAAGTTCCCTGTGAGCCTATCGTTTCCCACTACTTTATGGTTCTAACCTATATACAAGTGGGGTTTGTGGATATACTAAGGATAAAAGGCTATATATGACCAAAAATTATACTGGTACGTGACATACCTATTTTGGTTCTACACTCTTTTGGGGGCTTTTTGTATAATATTATGCCTTAAACTACAACAATCTAAAAAAAAAAACTATGAGTCCTAAGTGACGAATTTGGGGCTCACAAAGCTTCCACCATTTTCCTTAAGATAGACAACAATAGAAGAGGTCTTTTCTTTGCCATGCCAACGAGAGTACTCATGTAGGTCTCGAAAGCTTGGAACTTACTCCTTTCAGCATTTCTCTCTTCTTAGTTCATGTATCTAACTAGTGATTAGTCTAGGGCCCTCTCTGCTCATCCTATCAAGTCAAGGAAAGCGTCTCAGTGCGTCTCACCAACAATCGGCCTTCCTTCAGTTAGTTAGGGTTTAGATTACTTCCTTCTCCATTTTGTTCTTTTGAGTTTGGTTCACGGTCAGGTGGGAGCCCTAGATCAGTTTCCTTGGTACCGTTCTAATCAGGAAGGTTGATCTCTAGTGTCTTGTCATTGAGAGCCTTTTTCTGGATTACATGTCTCCGGCCATCATTGTTGAGGTTCTAGCCATCGTCACTAACTGTTTGGCCATCATTGCCCAAGCTCCGGCCCTTACCATTCAGAATCTCCAACAGTAGGATGCTTTAGATCTCGTCTTGCCAGCCAGAAGCGTTCCTCTGGTCAGGTATGGTCAAGACTTATTTCCATGTACATATTTTTTTCTTGAGCTCAGGCAGGCGTTGGAAGGTCAGACTTAGTCACGATGACTCCATTCGGTCTAGTCGTCGAGGGAGCTTTAAGGTGTCTCAGTAGCAAGAATTCCTTAGAGGGTCACGAGAGTCGGGATGAGCTTCTCATTAGCTATTTGTAATTTAAATTTTTGTATATGTGGGGAACTGATTGTTCGGCCATCATGGCCTAAGCTCCAGCCCTTATTATTCATGATCTCCAACTGTAGGGTGCATCAAATCTCGTCTCGCCAACGAGAGGCATTCTTCTGCTAGGTATGGTCGGGATTTATTTCCATTTACATACTTTGTCGTGTTACTTCAACAACAACTAGTAAGTCTTGATGCACTATTGGTGGACCTAGATGCGGAAGGGAATACACCATCTCCAACATTGTGTTACACATTTGTAGGCACAGATGAACTTGTCCTTGTGCTTTTGGATTCTAAGGAGGATTTTGTTGTAGATGGTCTTAGTATCCACAAGTGTGAGGTGCTAATTGGATGTCTTATAGGGGACCAACATTTTGTGTCTATACTATGGACTTTGGACGTCCGTGCATGACACATGTGGATGTAGAAATCATTGATGTCAACATCTATATAATCACAATATTATCAAAAACGTTTATTACTTATTTTGGTCTATAAAGGAATGTATACCACAGATCATAAATTCGTAACTTGTATTTTCTGTTCATGAATTCTACAGTTTTCTTGAATTGTTTTGTTTCCTTGGATTGTTCAATCAGATGGATGCCACCGGATTCTGTAAGACTGTTTCATCAATAGAGTTTGCAGTTGATTTGGTTTTGGATGGAGAGCATTTGTCCATTTTTGTATCTAGAAGGAGAGTCATGTGGAATCATTGAAGAAGGTGACACATCAGAACTTTTTGAAACTCAAGAAGATGAAGATGATATACGCAAAGCTCAGAAACTGGACTTTGTTGCAACTATTCAAAGTTTGAGGATCATACTACACCAACACTCACGGATGAATATCCCTCTTTGCCATCTTCTTCCTATGCCAATGGTGTGACCAACACTAAGTTGTGATTTGACTAAGCTCGAGCAAAAATTTGTCCACGGATACAAAGAAAGAGCTTGAGTATTCTATGTCTCTATTTAAGATGAACAAGGACAATCTGGGTCATTTCCAACATAGAAAAATCTGAGTGGGGGTCTCTCTGGAACTTTGTCAATGATGATTTTAACATGAATTTGAGAAGTTTTGAAGAGCTGAAACATCTAGTGGATGTCAGATTCTATGTTTGTGATGGGAACCACCATCGTATACTCATATAGCATAGATGAGGCACATCATACGTCTTCACAATACAGATTTGGCGTGGCATTTCTCAGTGAACTCTATTGTATTGGATACCAAAGGTCAAGTAGGAGTTGCCATGCAGATCATGCATGACAAGTAAGTTGCCTTTTCCTTTTTTTGTTTTCAAAATTAATTGTAATGTTTGAATTCTGCTCACAAGCCTCACATGAGTATTTCTCCATTTGATTAAGCACACAAAGAACTCTCACATGAAAACAAACTTGGTTCATTATGTTATATCAAGTTCAAAAATACGGCTCAATGCCTCTTGAGAAGTTTAATGAGCTTCTTAGTGATGATGAGGTCAAAGCTTGTCAGCAAAGCTCAAGAATGACATAGTATTCTATGCCCTTGGAGGTCCTTACATCTTTTATTTTCCAAGGTTTTCATGTTTATTATTGATTCACGATCAATTTGTTTTGTATGTTTTTATAAGATTTTGTAGATCAAAGCTTAATACAATCTCCATACACTCCTCCTCACGTTTATAAGGATATAATTCTGCAACAAGAAATTGCAGTGGCAGCAGATGCAATTGTTCGAAAGTACCATGAGAAGACACCCATGGAAGAGGTCAACAACGTAGGAGTCGCACTAGCAATGAAGACTTCGACAAAGGATGCCATGCACCTCCTCTATGATTGTACAAGAGCATTATCGTAGAACTCTCCAAGATTGTATTAGTAGCACATCCATCCTTGGGGGATGAGTGGCTTCATGAGGTACTTTCAAATTTGAATTCAAAATGGCTTTCCATTTTTTCTTATTGTGATTGCATCAATATTTATTTAATTTGGAAATTCTCAAATTGAGAGGCATTGGAGCATGTATGCGGTCCAAAAGTTGACGTTGGACAAGCTCCAACTCATTGCCAGTTTGCCACTGCAAATGCAGATTCAAGCCACAAGGTAAAATGGCTTAAATGGTTAGATTCATTTGCCCCAACTCGTGATCACTACAAGAGAAAGGGGTGTTTTAAGCAAGGTTTTAAGTATAGTCCTAGACACATGATATTAAGTAATGACCTATAAGTCAAATTTCAGCAAAAAATGACCTAAACACATGTCTTTTTAGTCATTTTTTGCTGAAATTTGACTTAAAGGTCATCACTTAATATCTTGAGTCTAGGACTATACTTAAAACCCTACTTAAAACACCCCTTTCTCTTGTAGTGTGAGGCCCGACGTTTTCCTCCCAAATCTGCTAATGATGAGAAAATCAACGGCTTTCTATCAAAGGCCTGTTGGTACACAACAGTAAGTAGCTTTTGCAATGAACCACATTCTTTACATTTGTTAATTTTAGCAAAATTTCAAATTCTTAACTGCACCTTGTGATTTTATATAATTAGGTACAAGATGTTGTTGTTGAATTGTACAAGAGCATTATTTGCTCCGACAATATTCTTGTGAATATGGAGGTGGCTAAAGACCTTGAAGCCACTAGAAGAAACCCGCGTTTTTTGTAACATGCCTATAACATGGTAGGCATGTTTGTATAGACATTAGATGCGTCAACTTGGATATCAAAAAAAATGCGTCAGGATTGACAAGCCGAAAAACATGCAAAATTACAGAAAACATGATAAGATTTGAAGAAGATTTAGGAGGATGTCTTAGAAAACATGGTCTTTTAAAATGTTAAGAGGTTGCCACATGTGCACCACCTCAGCGATGACGGGGCAGTGAATGCCACATAAGCTACTTTTTCATCCATTCTTTGGATGACGTTAGCCATGACATCACTACTACATGTCAACTTTGTAGTAGTTCAGAATTTTGACATGTTCATTGTATTGTGTCCAATCTGAAGTCCAAAAAGACATCTTCTGTGACATGCACATGTTTCCTTTGATGTTTACAATTAAATCATTTACATTGTCCCTTATGCTATGGCATGTCCTTTGCAAAATGGATGTCCACCAAGACATCCACATGTTTTTTGGGACATCAACTACAATATCCACATGTTTTCTAAGACATCAATTGAGATAACTAACTACATTCATACACAATACACCATATATCTTGCACAATACAAAATACATTAAAAATATAACATACATTATACAACATACATCATTTTCACAACATACATTATACAACAATTACAATAGACCACACAAAATACACTGTATTTGGGAATTTATTGTGAGTATATTGAAATGAAAACACAAGCTTATATAGAAGTGGGGTGGTAGGAAGTATGCAAACTATATGGGATATGTGGAACGTGTAGTTTGTATTAAAAGTAAAATTTCAAAGATGAACATGAGATGAACACGGCAATGCCTCATTTGATGTCTATGAAAACATTTGGATGTCTCAATAGACATTGCAAAAATGTCTCTAGAGACATTTGATTTGATGTCCCTAGAAAACAACTCAAAAAACATATAGACATCTTAGTCAATGTCTCAAAAAATAGAATAAAAATTCTCAAATGTTGTAGAAGTATATATAAACTTTTTCATAAATTCTCAAATGTTGTAGATTTTTAATTACAACATTACAACCATTGGATTTTCATTTTTCAATTCCATAAATAAATTGTTAACAATTTAGTATTTTGAATCATTTCCTACATTTTTCTACTTACTATTTTTTTCCTATATGTTTTACAATTCCAAAAAATCTGAATTTTTTAAAACATGTAGCCAACTTAACTTGAAGAATGGTTCCACAGAGTTGCAACCATTTTGGACAATTTTTCATAATGATCTGACCTTGTGAAGTGCATCTGCCCAGATTTTCGCAAGGGCAAAAAAAAGAATTTTGTCCCTTCAAATTCTAATATATTACAACCTACAAGGTAGAAATTTTTGAAATTTTGTGCACATCTTCTCAAACTAGCAAACTACAAGATTGTATAGTTACATGTGTCAAAAAAAGTTTTTTTTAAAGAAATTTGGTACTTATATAAAAAATGGCAGTTTTTGAGCATTTTTGGTGATAACATAGTCAAGGAACTTTAGGCCGGGGTTAAGTTATTTCAACCTAACTTTGAATTAGAGTTGAATTTTATTAAATTTTTGATGAAATATTAAGTTTTCATCATAGTTATTGAATTTCATTGGAATTTAAATCACATTCAAAATCAAATTATACCTATTAAAAATTTCCATTGATTAAAATTCATACTTTGAATTTATACTCTATAGAAAATTCCAAATGATTTTGATAGATTTTGGACGATTTTAAAATATTCTAATACAATTTGAAATGTGAAATCCCTAAAACATGAACTATTTTCAAATGTCCTATTTTTAGTATTCTTGAAAATTGTTTTTCCTACTTTTTACAAATTAAAATGTTAAAGTACCCATCTTCATGAGATTCTGCACTAAGTGCACTTTTCCAGTTTTTCCACTCACAATTTTTTTTTATGCTATTCCTTCCTAGGGTATCTTTTTTGTAAAAGTGTATACATTGGACAAATTTCTCATGTTTCTTTCAAATTTTTTTTCTAATAAAGAAGTATTTCAGCCAAAAATTATGAGGACTGTGCAAATGCTACAAAAATAATTTTTTTTTTCTTGCAATGACTCCAAAGTTTGTCTACACCTTTGTCCATAGTATGTATCAAACTCCATCTATGTGTACAAAGCAAATGAGAGAAAATGTATTTCTTTTAAGAGATTTTGTATACTTTGAAATTTTTTAAAAGATAGCAAGAGCACATGAAATGGAAGTCATCAATGTCAATTGATAGTGCAAGTATTATACAAAAGTAATTGAACCTAAAATGTACTGAAATTGTGACATTTAATGTATGAAAAAACTTCTAATTTGTCTTACAAAAGAATGTAAAGTTCTAGAGATGCAACTCTTGTATGATATACAAGGGTCAATGGCATTAGAACGGATTACAAGACAGCTTCTATAGAAAAGTATATGAAATTAGATTGATCAAGAAGGTATATGAGGACCAATTAGAAAAAGATAAAATGTAGAAAAAATTGACTTATATATTTAAAATAAATTAAATTAAAATTAAAAATTAAAAATTAAAAATTAAAAATAAAAATATATGAAGAATAAAAAGATGTATGTGGAGTTTTTAAAAATCCATAGAAGGAGTTCCCTCCAATTGAAATTAACATTTGTTTGTAATGTTCTATTTCTTTTTTAAATTACCGAGAACACCAAATAGTTGGGTAGATTTTGGTATGATGCATGCATTAAAAAAATTCATGTAATAAGATTTTTAATACTACTATTGTCTTTGAAGAATATACTTGTCATGTATATGAATACAATTTTGGATTTTTTGTTGGAAGGGCTACAAGCAATTTTTACATTATAGTGTGAGCCCTCAAGTTGGCACTTGGAACTCTGAACTTATTTTTCGCGATTTTTAGTTAATTTTTAAGTGGAAAATAGGAAAAAACATATAAAAATACAATTATTGTGGGTTTTGGTAGAAGTCCCTACCAAAGAAGTGTGTCATGGCCTTAAATGCGGGAAATACGTAAGACGTTACATTTTCACTAATTTTAGGTCTTATTAGTATAAATAAGTAGTTAAGTTAGTAATTCCGAGCGATGTGAGAATTTGAGAGTTAACCAGTCCTAGTGTCTTGTTCATGTAATACAACAACTATAAGTATACATGTAACAAACTGGTTAAAAGTTAGAGTCTAGTCCGAGTCTAGTCCGAGTTAATCCAAATCCAACTCGAAAGAGTTAGATTTATTGTTTGCAGGTAATTTTGAGAAATACAGTCATTCGTAGATCAAGATGGAGGAAATGATGATTGGAACATACAGAGAGGTGCTTTTCTAGGTCAAAGCATGCCAGGAGGTCAAATAGAAGCTCGATCATCCAAGATTCCCCCGGTATCAAGAATAATTTCCCCCCCGGGTGGAAATTATTAAAGAATTGTTAAAAATAGCATTCTTATAGGAGATTTGGTTTTGCCCTTAGTTGATGGACATCTTGTAGAAGATTGCCCAAAAGTTTCGGGATTTTACAAAACTCCACGATGACTCCATGGGAAGTCAACCGCTTAAAACTGCATTCGTAAATTCCTAGAAATTACCAATGTTGCGGTAAAATCTCACTAAAAATTAGGATAGTGTTTTGTGTGCCAATAAAGAGCCCTGTCAAGTTTGAAGACATTCCAACATTCCCAACTACCAGAATCATAACCGACAGCGAATTTTACAAGAATTTACAACTTGGCGGCGGGTTGACCGGCGAACCAGGAGCTAGCGGTGTCCGAATGGAGCGTTTCAAGGGTCAATTCTTACTCCCACGAATATTCTAAACCACCCAGGACCAAAAGTTTCATCAAAAGACGCAAACTCCAAAAGTTAGCTTTTTAACTTTTGTTCTAAGTTACCGTGACTCAAATTTGCGCTTTAAAATGGCTGGAGAGGTAGGGGCAAGGGGTCCTTGAGGCTAATTGGGGTCTTCTGAACACGATGGCGCAGTTTGTTTTCAGTTTCGAGTTGTCCCTCAAAAGATAGAGAGGGTCAGCCCTTAGTTTGACTTTTAAAAGGTAATTTTGGATTAATCTGGGTTGATTTTGCAAATATCTCTTGTAAAATCGAAGATTGGATTTGCCCAAGATACTTGTCTTGCGTAAGAAGCCATCTTTTGGACTAAAGAAAGCCAATTTAGAACTAACCTTAGATTAAAACACAAAATATCTCGGTTAATTAGGTAGGTTTTCAAAATATCTTTGGGAAAATCAAATATTTGATTTGAGAAAAGATTCTAAGGCCATTTAGGGCCTAGAAGGAACTCGCTTGAGAACCTTCCTTTCCATTAAACAAAGATTATTTTGAAAATACGTTTAGGTAGTTTAGCAAAATATCTAGATTGAAAGTAAAAGATAATTTACGAACAACTTACCGGGGGGAGGCCTGGAGCGAGTATATAAGGCCCTTCCTCGAGGTTGTTCGTGGCCCTCATTCTTTGTTTCATTCTTGTTGTTGCTCTTGTCGTGCTACCGACACTTGTCGGAGCACTTTTTAAAGCCAAATTTTGGCTAGTTCTTCTATTTTCTTCTATTCTCTTGTACTTTGAAGGTCCGGAGGGCCCCTTCAAAGCTTTGTTTTCTTTTCTTGTTTGAATTTGGAGGCTTCAAGCCCCAAAACTTTGCTTTTCAAGAGTTTAGGCGGAGGAAATCCCCTAACTCTAGTGTTGTTTGTGCTAACTAACTTAATTATTGAATTTGGAGGCTTCAAGCCCCAAAACTGACATTTTGGGAGTTGTGGGAATATTTCCCAAACTCTACTTTGATTTTGTTGTTCTTTTAATTCTAACCAACCATTTGTGTGAATTGAGAATAGTCTGTGAACTTAAAACTTTAAAGCGGCAAAGCTAGACTTTGCCAAAAGGTTTTGAGCATCACCACGTGCCAAAACTCGTTGTATAACGGGTGTTTGGTTTGAATAATTGCTAATGTTCGGTTAAACACTGTCATATGTACCTCCTTTAGTAATTAAACTAGAACTTTGATTGAATTTTGGAAATTAGTTTTTAATGTTCGGTTAAACACTGTCATGTGTACCTCCTTTAAGAATTAAGTTTCAAAATACTAGTTTGGATCTTTGGATACTAGTTATTCCTGGGGTTGCTCCCACACGGCGGAGCTTTGACTTTGAAACCTGGAAATGGGTACTTGAAATTTAAAGTTGTCAGTTATTTCCTGGGGTTGCTCCCGCACGGCGGAGCTTTGACTTTGAAACTTGGAAACGGGTACTTGAAATTTAAAGTTGTCAGTTAATTCCTGGGGTTGCTCCCGCACGGCGGAGCTTTGACTTTGAAACCTGGAAACGGGTACTTGAAATTTAAAGTTGTCAGTTAATTCCTGGGGTTGCTCCCGCACGGCGGAGCTTTGATTTTAAAAGGTTAAAATTTACTTTTAAACTGACCATCTAATCGTGAATTTAACCTGCAAGGATTTGAAACCAAGGAATCCACGAAATAAGATTCTTATGAAACTTATTTAAGGTCCAAATTTCAAAGATTGATTTCTCTTTGGCTTGTGTATGTGTTGGAGGTATTTTGTTTTCAACTCTTTGTTACTTTAATTTTATTCCAAATTACTAGGTTCATTGCCTTGAATTTCCATAGGAATTAGTTCATCGTGGTTTTAATTGTTTTAGTGATATTTACAGAAATCTAACCTACCTTTAAGTCTTTAGAAAAGATTTCCTTGTAAATGGAGTTTTCTATTTAAAAGGAAAATTTCGGTTTTAAAGATTTCAAGCTTTAGCTTTCAGTCATTCCGTTCAGCTCTAAGGCAAAGGAGGACCAGCCAGCCCGAAGCAAGGGAGGACCAGCCAGCCGAAGGAAGCAAGGACCAGCCAGCAGTACCGAATCACCAGCAGTCAGGAGCGACGGGTCAAGGAGGGGAACGATCAGAGGTTCTCGGCGGGTATCAGACCAGCCAACCCGAAGGAAGCAAGGATAGCCGCAGTACCGAATTACCAGCAGCCAGGAGCGACGGGACCGCGAGGAGGACGGGCAGCGGTTCTCGGCGGGTATCAGAGCAACGGACCCACGAGGAGGAAGACCAGAGGTTCTCGGCGGGTATCAGAGCAACGGACCGCGAGGAGGAGACAGCCTGCACGAGTAGCCAAAGGGGGTCGGTGTGACAGAACATATTGGGTGTCCATAACCCAGTTTCGAAAGGCAAGCAATTAGCTCATTGAACCATACTGGGTGGCCATAACGACTGACTCATTTTCTAATCGCATACAGAACCAAACTGAATGCACGGATCAAGGCTAAAACTCTTCATTTGAACTAAATCAACTTAATTCTAACATCACAAAGCTTAGGCGGTTGTTGCCACGCATAAAAAATCTTTGATTTGTGAGAGAAAATTTGAACACCAAGAATTTTCTTCAAATCTCACAAGTGTTCTAAACCACCATAGCTTGCCAAACAACAACAATCAAATAAGGGTGAAGGAGAGAAACGAAATTATAAGAAGGAAGACGAAGTATCAAGGTAAGCATCTTCTTAATTAATTTGGTTGATTATTTAATTGTTTTAATTGGCATCTTACTATTTGTTTGAATTGTTTTATTCTTTTTACTATTCATTTGGATTGTCGTTCATCCTTTTATTCCTTTTCCTATTCATTGATAGATTTGTTTTAGATTATTTAAGATTATTTTATTAGAATACTATTCATTCAGTTGGTTTTAGTTATTAATTAGGATTCCAAATCCAAATTAGTTGTTTGTTTATAGTTTGGGGGATTTGTTTTATTAGGCCTAATAAGCCAAAACAATAAAAACAAACAACAACTAATATCTTGGAATATTTAATAAAATAACTATTAAAAAATTGGCAATCGAATAAAACTACTATTCATTGAAAACTTAGGAAATATGAATTAAATTTGTCATTTAATTTAAATTCCTAAAATCAAAGGATTAGTTTTAAATTGCCAAAACTAACAAATTTGGACTTTTTAGATAGGTTTTTAAAACAAGAATACTAAGATTTCTTCCACATCCATGAAAGACAATGGAGAATTTCGAGGAGACGATTATGATGGTGTTTTGCGATGATGGGACGATCGACATTCTCGACACCAAGGTATGATTTCAAATTTTATCTTTTGTCTTTTCTTTTGCTTTCATTCTTTAAAAATTTAGATTAGAAAATTAAAACTAACAAATTAACCATTAAGAAGCCAATAGCTAGTAGAATTTAAATTGTTAGAAAACCTTTGAAAATTTATCTAAAATCGTAAAAAGTAATAATTAGATTAACTTTGAATTAATTTGGAAAACGAAATAGTAATCTCATCCAAAAGAATCTCAAAAGGAATCTAATTTAATTTAGGAACTTAGGGAATATTAGAATAATTAGGGAAAGTAAAAACCTAATTTATCTACTTATTCTCTTGAAAATTATTAAAGAAAGGAATTCCATTCAACCAAGGGGAATTTTCATCCATTTAAAAGTTTTCACCTAAAAGTTCTAAATTCTTACTTTTTATCTTAACGAGAAGTTAATTAATCAATTTACTCATAAAAACCATAAAACCCTAAAAATTCACTAAAATTAGAATAATAACTTAGAATTAGGATTAATTAAAGAACAATTAGGAATATTCTCAAGGCACGACTAGGGAATCTTTTGAAACCATAATCTTTTAAAGAATCTTTTGAAGATTCCAAATCCACCTTTTACTTTTAAAATTACTTTAATTTGAAGGATAAAAGAGTGGATGAAGATTTGACCTAATTTTGGATGAAAAATCTTAAAATAGGTCAAAATTAGGTTTTCTCTAAAAATTCCATTAGTTAATTTAATCAACCTTTCAACCCTGAAATTTGGATTTATTTTATATTATTTTGCTATTTTTAGTGACGGATGAAGTTTTTAGGATAGAATTAGGTACGAATTTCATCCACACATAACTTTCATTAGGAATATCAGAATCCAACTTGCTTTACCATTTTGGAAAGGGCAAATTGTATTCTTTGATTTAGTTTAGGTAGAATTTTAGTTTAGCTAGAAGTTTAAATCACAATTAACTAACTCTCAACAACCTTCATTTCTTAACTATTAGAGTGTTTTGAAGTACTTAATTTAGGTAAAAATCAACATAACAAAGTGTCCATTGCTTGGAAGGCCAAAGAACACTACGTTTACATTTCACCCTTATAATTTGCTAACTTATGCCGCTAGAACCTGTGTGCAACTTTCTGACTTAAGGGTGGAGTTAGAAACACTCACATATAGCAAATTACATTCATTGAGATTGAAGAAAAATGCATTATAAGTAATTATAATGAATGGTATATAATATGAGAGTTGCTTATCTAGGTGTGAAATGGATTGTATAGTCCTCTTGTGGTATGAAATGGATATTGATTATGCTCAAACACACTTAATATTCAACTTGATTTGTGGATAGTTTTTCTAAAGAAAAAATGACATAGTCGCTTTTTCAAAACAAAGTTCTTTATTCAATCAATGACCAACACTAGAAGTGACAACAATGGAAGCCCTTCTTGTAGATGCAGTGCAATAAAATCCCCCCATTGAATAGAAATAAAAACAAATGCTAGGAATTATTTTTTTGCACTTTCTAATTAAAAATATAGTGGAATCTTTCATTTTTGTAAATGGATGTCTTGTGTGGAAGGTGGAGGTTGACTTTTTGTATGGATGAGCATCACATGTTCTTACAAAAATTACTTCTATGATACATTTATGAACTATCAATTTTGTAGTATTATATTAGGGATAGAGGAATTGTTGTAAACAATTTGAATACAATGAAAATAAGAGTTCATTTATTCCTATTAAGTTGTTGATGTATATGAACATAATTTGAAAAGTCTGCACATGCTTTGAAGCTTCCAATACAACATATACACAGGAATCCCAAGATCGGAAGTGAAGCGTAGTACATCGTACTTGGCATATGAAATTCTAAAGGATTTAGACATATTTCCAATAATTATGTTTATGTACACACATGCTTATAGAAGAGATGCCAACAGATTTTGTGCTTCATGAAATCCTAACTAAAAAATAGTGAATAGTAGCTTCATTATCCATTCATGAAAGGGTTTTTTGGAAGACTCCCAAGCAGCTACCCTTCTCTTATGATTTTCAAATTGGGTTAACATTTTACATGGATGTCCAACAACTCCTAGAAATTTACTTGTAGTGAAATTGATTGACTTTGCCAACATGGCATTGTCATATTGTTTTGCATATCACAAAAAATATGACAACATTTTTTTGGATGTCTTGCAAAACATACTTGTTTTTTGTATAATGCCCATGTTTTTTCATGGACATGTACACGTTTTTTGCAATGTCCATCGGAATTTTCCACCCATTGGTTCAAACTTTGTGACGCCGTCTTGTCTGCAAAAACATGCCGTGTTTTTTGTTGCCATCACAAAAAACACGGGTTTCTTATAGTGAGCGCGTATAGACTACATTGAAGGTTGGTGGATGAAACTGTGGTACCATGTTTACATAGGAGTTTTCAAGGATGTCGATGCCTACAAGAAGTTAGATTCTTTCAAGGTCTTCAATCTTGTAGTGAAGAGGATCATTTACAGGTCTGAACTTCTATTTCTTTACTTTTCTGTTCCATACTTTAGGCATTCTCTTGGACTCAATCAATTTGCTAAATGTTGAACACTGTGTTTTGGCTAGAGATATTTTAAGTTCAAGCTCTTCGCCAAAAAACCCATTGCCAAGGCTGACTTACCGCCTTTCTTCAACATTTGGCTAGATCATTCATCTCCTGATTGCATGTTTTCGCCCTCTCAGCTCAAGAACTGAACTAGTGGTCACCTTCAAGCAGTGCATGGTACTTGGAATGTAGTCGAGGCTTCACCCCTCCCCAAGAGGTGGCTTTATTCTAGTCCATCAAAGATAGTGCCATTGTAGAGCTAGAATTTGACGAATTTGCCTAACTTGATGCTGATGCACGGGACAAGGCCTTGAAGAAGAGGGAGGCTTCTGACAAGAAAAAAGAAGAGAGGTGGGAGTCATCAAGGAAGAAGACCAAAGAAAACAAGGCCAAGAAGAAAGCACGGGAAACAAAAAAGGATAAGGTAGATGGAAAGGGAAAGCAAAAAGGGCAGAAGAGGAAAGCAAAGACCGAAGCCCCATAACAAGATACAAGTGATGGTGTCATGAAGGACACCTCTTTAGGTTTCTCACTCACACAAGAGAAACTCCTTCATGGCCTTCCATTCCAAGTCTAAGACTTAGAAGCAAGGCTTTTTGTGAATGAAATCATCCTCAATGCTTCCATCTCTACTCTTATTGGATCAAAGAAAGGTTCAGTGCCTACCGCATTTGATGACATCCATGAATTGCTTGAAAAGATACTAAGACTACTGGCATCAACCTCTCTTCTCCTTAGGGGGGGTCATTTAGAGTGTCCATTAGAAACCACGTGTAAACAAAACTTTGAACCCCCTATATACTTTTTGAATTTTAAATAAAAATAAATAAATAAAATATGAATAGATTTTCCTACTTTGAAAGTTTATGTTTTGAATTATTGACATTTTTATTTGTTAATAATAATTAATTACAAATTTTTGAAGTAAAAAGATACACTGTAGAACTAAAAAATAACTTTCACACCCCTATATTATATATAATAAAATTGTCTAAAAAATGAACAAAAAATTCCTAAAAATAACTCCTTATTGAAAGCTCATTTGAGTTGAATATTGACTCAATGGTCATCTAAATGTGTCCTCTATAATTATTTGAGTTGAAAAACATTCCATTTTAGTTCATTTTCAACCTCTTCTAGAAATCATTTCATATTTTATTTGAGTTGGAAATTTTGGCAATAGAAAGCTATAGTCATTATTAAACAATGTTCAAAATTTTAGGTTGGAATTATAGTTTATTAGAAACCACTTGTTCGCACAGAATTTGTTATAGTAGAACTAAGTGCACCCCCTGAGCTCTTCTCACATTGTTCATTTCAGTGAGTATTCCGTAGTTATATTTGAAAGTGTGACTCATGATTTTTTCATCACCTAATTGCTTGCTATAATGGTCGAAGCATACCTCCGACAAGGAGCAATTTTTCAACGGTGTGGTTACTGGACAAGCTTTTGTTGATCTCATTATTGTTGATAACCTAGAGGGTTTACTGGTCCCTACAATATCTGAACCACCAGAATCAATTCCGCAATGGAATAAGTTCTCAAAAGAAGGACTAAAAGATGTCTTTGATTTTGCCAAGAACTATCTACATGATGGTAGTGTTTTTCTACACTAGTAGAAAATCCTGCCCAATCTGTTGTTTTGGTCGCATTGATCATCAACAAATTTCTGTTGATCAACAGAAATTTGTTGATGATCAATGCGACCAAAACAACAGATTGGGCAGGATTTTCTACTAATGCTAGTGATGTATCCATTCAGCCATGACATCAAATCATATTTACTAGGGAACTGTAAATCATTTGGATTCTTATCTCAAAAGTATTAGTAGGGCATGAACAAGCTATACCTCACTTCTCCCTTAGACCAGCATTCTATTTAGAGAAGAAACACCAAGCCAATGTATTCCAATGAAGGGAGAACATAAATAAGTGTGAGAAAAGGTATCAAGTCCATACTAGGGACTGCCCTCTTGTACTTGTCTTCTACCAAGTGCCATGACTAACCATATGAGATAAGGGGCTTCCCTCTCTATTGTCACCACTAAGAGGGCTTCCCCCTTCTCTAATAGTACATTGCTTTTGGCTACAAACAATACCTAACTAAGGTCAGCCCTTACTAGGAGCTTCCACTAACATTCTAATGCATCCTACTCACTACCTTCAACACATTCCATGGTGAGTCAAATTTCGTCTTCAATTTTATGCATGTTTAGGTCACTTTGATCCTTTATTTGAATCTGAATCCAAATTTTAAATTTCCTACAGACAATGCGCTTTGCTATTTCACTTTATGTTAGAACTCCTAGTGGTCGATCTAGGAGACGGTTTTCATTTCAGAACATACCTGCACACAATACCATCAGCATGAACATGGGCCGTGATGACATATTGCAAAAAATTTGTATCAAGGATGACGTGGCCTTGAATGGCAACAAACCTTAGAGGGGTCCTAGAGAGAAAGCTCGCTCGTTTATGCAAATGTTGGTGGATGCAATAACATCTCTAGGTGACATTGTCATGGACTGCACAACGTCTACATCTTTGTATTTCTTATCAACTTCAAATATTGATTTCCATAGCCTGTACTTTTTGTTTATTGTTCTTGCTCGGAGTACTTTGATTTCACCATTGTTTTATAGTCCTCAAGATCTCTTTCAATTTAAATTGGATATCTTTGTTACTAAGTAGACTCTTGAAATATGAAATTTTTTTGTGATGAAGATATAGTAGGATCTTTTGTGACTATATCTTAGTTTTATCCTAAACTTGACTACTTGTAGATGTGGTCTTGTTGCTGAGACGGTTTCTTCATTTATCTTGTGTTGGATTTTCTTTCCTAGATATGGATATGTCAATATTTCTTTCTTTCTTAGTCCTCAATCCATTAATTGCACCTGGCCTTATTATTCAAACCCTTTGTCTCGCCTACAAGTTTTGCAGGTTCCTCGATCTATGCCTGTTGTGCTACCGGTCGTCACATTGTCGCGTTGGAAGATCACTTCATCTTTGATGCCCTTCTTGCTCTGTTCACTCAAACTACAAATATTCCTACGACCCATCTAAAGCACAGTACAGCTCCTCCACTTGATCTCGATGACAAGGAGGTTCCCATCTACCATGTTGTAAAGACTTCAAAATTTAGTAAGTAAGTTTATCCTTAAGCTTTTTCTGGATGCCTTGTAGGTTTCTCCTTGTACTTTAATCTCATGTGTGGTTTTGCTTTCTTGTGTAGGCAAGCAAAGAAAATGAAGTTGACAAAGCATCAACCGTTCTACGGAAACCAAATAGCCTTGGATAGCCCTCCAAAGCCATTCATTTTGCCACCGT
This sequence comes from Rhytidiadelphus loreus, assembly GCA_947034895.1. Classification (NCBI taxonomy): domain Eukaryota; kingdom Viridiplantae; phylum Streptophyta; class Bryopsida; order Hypnales; family Hylocomiaceae; genus Rhytidiadelphus; species Rhytidiadelphus loreus. The sequence continues at coordinate 35,755,453 of OX344761.1, forward strand.
ATGCTGAGGCATTAACCTTGCGGTATGATATTTTTGATTCTAAAGCAGCATCTCGGATCCATAAGATGGATCCTCGGATTCTACAATTTATAGATGATTCGGCTATAGAGTCCGACAGTGAATCATCACATATTAATGAGAACTTTGCATCCAGATCGTCTAGCAGTATTCTTCACAAATTTATGCTATAAACTCTATCTACCCTATTTCTTTATATTTCTATGCGGACATGGTCTATTCTTCTTGCAATTTAGCATGATACCGTCTTTGTCTTTTGTTACTAGACCGCTTCTCTTGTTCTAATGATTTATAATTTCACCCTAAATTCCATATATCCCTATTCTCTAAACCATGGTCATAGGTCTATAAGACAAAAACTGCAAAATAAAAAATCCCAAATTGCGAGCTCACAAACTCACGTCTCTTGGGCTCACGCTCTGAGGCTCACAAAATAGCACTCCCATAGGAGACCTACACCAATGGAGAATGTCATCAAGAGAAGTACGTCAAAGATGAACCTATACAGTTCAATAACACTAAATCTTAAAATTTTGAAGGAGGCAAAATAAGAGTAAGGGCACCTCTTTTTTTACTATTGTATTTGTAACCCTCTCATGAGAGCTTTGTTGTATGAGATGGCATGGTTGCACGTGCAAGACAAGAATTTGGAAGTCATTTGAAAGCTCGCAGAAGGGACAATCGAGAAACCAAATGTACCTGAGGAAGTCTAGTTCTTGAAACTATATTACCTTGTGTCAGGAAGACTAAAATGGTAAGTGTTTCTAGATGCCATACTATGAATGTTAATTTTTAATTGATTTATTTTAGGATAGATTGTTTATGACCACATCTTCATATTGAGCATATCCATTCCTGCCTAGTAATAGGTTCTCACAAATAGTGTATTGAAACTAAAAAGATTGAACTAGATTCTTACGGAATATGGATCCTTATATATAGGTGGGCTACCGCAAAGTACTTGTTTGATATTAGTTGACCCCTTTTCTTTGGTATGCATAACAAACCCTCAACAAAAACTTCATCATGCCTCAAAGTAGTAGAGATTTTGATGTTTGACATCCTTCATCATAAATATATTTACATCACTACAAGAAATCCATGGTTTTGGGGATGTCTAACCATGGACATGAATGTTTTATGAAACATCAAGATGTTAGAGTGAGGATGGCCTTAATAATTTAGCTTTATGTGGATGTTACATAGAACGTCAACATATTATTGTATAAACGGGTGAATGCATGGTTGGGTGGCTCACTAGGTGACACTAGGAGTTCATATATTGATAGGTTTTTTAGTACAAAAAATGAGTTAGTGGATGTTCATACATTGGCAAGTTCATCCACTCAATTTTCAACATCAAGCCCACCTAGAGATTTTCTAGTTACACGGGGTTCTTAAAACAAAAATAAAAAAACACCTTTTTTTGACCTTTATATGAACTTTGGAAGAAGAGGCTAAAATCAGACATTTTAAAAGTCCATAAGTACACTTCTACAAATGATTTTACTTAAAAGGGATTGAATTCTAGGCTTCTAAACCTAAAATACAACACATGGTAAGTTGGTATTTGAAAAATATGTTCTTTTTCTTTATAAAAAACTCCCAAATAAGATTTTGTACACAGGTGTATGTCACAAAAACCATTCTTCAAAAGTCCATAACTACTAAAATTTAAGATGAACTTTAGAAAAATCAAGCACAATCTTCAACATAATAAAGTTACCTATCTATACACAAAATTTTGCATTCAATAAAGTGAGTTAACTATGTCTATTTCATCATTACATACAAGTACCCCCTGAAAATAGCCCTGTGACACAAAAAGTGAGCCACCCAACCATGCATTCACCCAAACAAGTTGATGTTATCATTGACTTTGATGTTTTATTTGACACAATGATGTTTTTGAAAACTCTAAAAAAACATAGTACTCCTACGTTAGCAAGCAAATATGTTTTCATTTTGGATAAGTCTACAAAAGATATTGTGGGCTATACTAAATCGCTTACCAAATGTGAAAACAACAAGAGAAAGTCAACCATGTGGCATGCTTTGCAAAAAAAGGAAAGTAGATGGATGTACCCCATAGATGAAAAGAAAAGTTATTTATATAAGTGGGGTGGTAGGAAGTAAAACAACACATATGGAATATGTAAAACAAGAATTGTGTTCAAAGTAGAATTTTTTAAACAACATCTAGATGTCCATCAATCAAACTTTCATCTTCAATTTATCCCATATCCTTTGATGATTCATAATGGAAATTGAATTTCAATATAAAAACATCCTCTCCACCCTTCATTCTCATTAGATGTCAATGAAGTAATTCCTTTATTTTGCCATCAAAATTTTCTTGATGGTAGATGGTAAATTTTCTTTAATTTTTGTTGAATTTGACAATTTTCTTGATCATTTTGTTTTAGTTTTGACTTTCTTTCAAATAATTATTTTTTGTGGATTCTACCATAGTATGCATCAATTGATAATTCAGAAAATGTCTCGATGTCTAAGTTGACATTTCAAAAAATAGTATTATAATTTGTAGACGATATAAAAGTGTATTAATTAGGCATGTCCCATCATCTTTTTTGGTTACCATGTCACTTTCCCCGTTGCCATGTCAAGTACCACATTATGGATGGGCTAGATGAAAAAAATTCTCACATGACTTTCCTCGCCCTTGTGATGCTAAGATAGCAACGACATGGCAAGATTTTAGCATCCTTAAAACCTATGTATTTGTGGATATTATTTCAAAAACATGTAAACATCAAGGTGCTATTTTGGATGTTTTTGCCATGTCAATCTTGATGCAATTTTTGAGACATCTACTCTAACAAGTGTAGACATCACTCACAACGTCCATATGTTTGATTTCAGTCTAAAAAAATATAAATATTTTATAGTGTATATCATTAAATGAGATTTGAGGGCAAGGCACGTTTGTTTCAAGTCTATTCCTTGCCCTAGGAATAGTCAAAATATTAAATTAAAAAATTAAAAACATTATATGTCATAGCAGTGCTCCTACCACATCAAATTGCAACAATAAACGAGTTTCTATAGTTTGAGAACTATAGGGAACTTGCAACCCTCTAGACAAGGTAAATCCTCTCTAATATCATGTACGTTGTAGTAGTGCATGCTTGAAGATTTGGCAAAATAGGGACTTGAAAAATTATTTCCTAATGGATGGCTCAAAGGATGGCTTCATCATAGACTCTAGAATTCAATGAATGGTCAAAATTGCAAGACAAAATTTAGCTTTGTAAAGATGCTATATGGGATTTATGCCAATGCATAAATGTAAGCTACTTAATGCAATACCATGTTCATTCTAGATGCTTTTAATCCCTAAATGCCTAAGGCATCCAAATTTGGTGTTTGCAAATCTTTGAAGTTAAATAAAACCTAACCAAATTGCTATTTTCAATAGTTTATATTTTGGAAAGTTCCTCTTGAAGTCTAGTTTTAGCATCAAAAATCCGATCTTGAAAATACATGATAGTGATTTCTCTATTGAAGATTTTGTGCAAGGGTACCCATTGCAATCTTGACTTCCAATAGTGTTGAGAGCTCTTAGAAATGAGCCTCAAATACACTAGATCTTGGAGAAAAGACCACATTCAAAATTCATTTAAAAAAATTATAGAGTAGATTTTGAGAAGCCATAAATTGATTGGGATTATACATGTTAGGTCCTTTAACTTCATATTCTTTTGGTCACCAACTTTTTAGATTTGTAAATATTTTCTTCACATTATTGTGAAAAGAGGATTGAAAGACTTCACATCACTTTTGCAATTTTAACACCCTCATGGTCAAACATTATAATCTTTAACTCCATAAATGATGTTTTTGTGTTTTCTTTTTCTACAAGATCTCTAACATGTCTAGTTTGAATTTGTACAGTTACAATTCAAAAAAAATTGGTTCAACTTATCAAAATGTTGGCATTTTGTTGAATTTAGAGCACATTCGAAGAAGTTCAAAACAAGACTTGGGCAATTAGAGGTTAAGTATGTGGTACTACAATATTTCTATCTATTTCATCTATTATATTACAAATGCTTAGGAGCTGAAATTGTGGAACAAAGACCATAGAACTTTTTCAAATGTTGCTGGCTACAAGTTGCATAACATTGCTAAACCATTATATTGGCCTCTTCAAGTGGAGGTGTTATTCTTCCCTTTATATATGGGGGGAGACTTTAATTATAATATATGGAAGATCATTGGCTAGTTGTGACGGGTTGTCAAAGTTTCTAGAAATTCATTGGTCAGACAAGTATGGAAGACTCCTAATTTGGGGGGGCAAAAGGAGGCCCGCAACAAACATTAATAATGTTATATGTCCAAGTCAAAGGCGCTTGCCACCAATTGGATTATTAGGCTAAAAATTTGGATTGAGAGTCCACAAGAGGTATGAGTGTTTCACTTAGTGAAGGTAAAAGACCCTTTAACCCCTTGTGAGCCCCAAATTCGTCACTTGGGACTCATAGTTTGTTTTTTTAAGATTGTTGTAGTTTAAAGCATAATATTATACAAAAAGCCCCCCCAAAAGTGTAGAACCAAAATAGGTATGTCACATACCAGTATAACTTTTGGTCATAAATAGCCTTTTATTCCAAAATAGTCCAAATCCAGTGCATGTGACCATACTTGGTTACATTGGTCCTAGGAGAGATAGGGAGGTCCTTACGTAAATATCTAAAGATAGGTTTTAGTTTTCCCATTCCATCAACGAAATATTAGGAACCCCAATTGTTAGCATGCAAGTGTCACTTTTCCAAGACAGACCACATGGAGGAATCCACGGCCGCCGAATAGTGCTTTTAGATTAGAAACATATCAGGGAGTCCACAACGAAATCAATTTGCCAAGATTCCCTCACGTATGAAAGATTCCCTAACTACCGGTAATCCAAGAGAAGTTGGCAATTAAGGGCTCATAGAAAACTAAGGATGAAGTTTGATAGCCTTGTGGCCAAAACTTCATCCGCTCATAGCGGTTCACCAAAAAGTCCAAATTGAACAAGTCTTAGGTTTTTAGAAATGGCATGAGATAAGCTTCTATCTTAGAATGATAGAATAGACTTTAGAAGTAGGGAACACATAAACATAACATAGCATGATAGTCAACTTAGGAGTTGTTTAGAACCACAATTAGAAAGATCCATTTAGGAAATTAGCAAAAGATCCATTGCTTGGAAGGCACATTGGATTGACACTTAGACACCTATTAGAATAAAAACCTACCATAGGACTAAAACCTGATTGTGTTCGTCGATTTACCAAGGGTAGGTAAATAAGTGCCCACACCCCTAAAGGTCAAAGATTATGTTTTCACCAAAAATGCTCCCAAACTACCATTTCTGATACAAGCACCAAATTTTAGATGAAAAACATTTTTGGACAAATGTAACCATAGGATCTTGTAGTAAAATATTTTGAAAAGATGTGGAAAAAATTTCAAAATTTTCCACTGTGTAGATTGCAAGATATTAACGTTTGAAGTGACAAAAAGTTATGAAAAGTTATGAAAATTGTTGTGCCTTAAATCTACTCCTTGGCCCTTGGGCACATGTTGTGTGAAATTTTCAAAGAAAAAAAATAAAAATTCCATTTGTAGTGAGCTGTCCAAAATTGCTATGTTGCCAATAAACGGTGCTTGGTCCTTTAGGGGTTAATTGAGCTAGTTGAAAGTAGAGACCCTAGACACCTTTAAGTATAGACTTTTCAAATGAACCCCATGTTATTAGGATGAGGCTTTGTAATGAGGATGAGGCTTTGTAATGAGGATGTGGATGACCTCCTACTTACTTCATTTAGTATTAAAATTAGTAAGAAAACTCAAAGCCCCTTGATGGGATCAATTCTCTCCTAATGCAAAGGTTGACTAGAATTTAACCATACAACACAATTTTTTACCAATTTTACAAGCACATTACAAAACACTAATAAGACCCTTTAAGAATCCTATAAATGTAGTTAACACTATACAACTAAAGCAAGAACTTTACGTTCCTTTATAATCATCTTAACTAATCAAAATACAAAGTGAGCAGCCTACCAAGGCAATTGCCCATGTGTACAAATCTATGAGACAAACATCTAACTCTTTTACTCTCTCTAATTTCTACTCTAATGTCAACACCAACAAATTTTGTTGATTGAGAATGAAAAGAGAAGGAATATATACTACCATTACTAGTCATTGGTCCTCCTTGTGGTTATCAACTTTTCCTCCTGGTAGTTGACTTCTTTATACTAAATGGTCACAAACTCACAATCGACTCATTCAAGATCTCTTTAAGTCCTTAAAGCAAGCTTAGGATTTTTGAAAGCTTGACGTGGTGAGTCATCACCTTCCATAAACTTTGCTCTTGGTCCTTCTTGGTTCATCTGCTCTTCTCTAGGTTCAAAGTTCTACCCTGAATCTTGAGGGCAATTGACCTCTTGGTGCTAAAATAGACATCACCACCTTGTCCAAGAGCTCTTTCAAGTAAACTCAAGTTTTTTAAAAGCCTAATTTAGTGAACCATCACCTCCCCAAAGCTCAGCTCTTAATAGTGCCTATACAATACACTTGGGATCGCTGAAGTTACCATCTTTGGTGTTCTAAGGTAGAAGAATCCCCTTTGCTCATTCATGACTTCATGTGCCATCACACTATTAGATAATTCAATTTTTCTATTGGTTTGGTTGCTTTGATTTGGTTCACTTTTTTTATTATTTCTATCCAAATCAACAAATTATTTTTCAAATCAAGAAAAAAGTAAACCAAATCAATGTGATCAAATCAACAGTAAAAAATGGATTTTCTAGTAGTGCAACTTTACGCTTACTTCAAGTGAAGCAAGTCTTAGCTTTTTGAAAAGATTACCACCACATCTATAATTCCTCCAAATTTTGAAACCTAACTATTTTCCTACTAGAATCTATTTGTAAGAGAGTTCACCCTATAAATTAAGAAATTGGGAAGTATTACCTTGACCAAAAAAGAAAGATGCCTCAAAACAAAGGAAGAGAGAGAAAGTCTTCATCTTCCTTGTCTTCATTTGCCTAGTATTCATCTTCTTACTTGACCCTTACTAACTTCTACTAATCAAATTCTAATATTCTAATTTACATTTTTTTTCCTTCTCTAAATTCATTCTAACACTTTAACAACTAAATTCTTTTAGAACCATATTGCCTCTAAACTATAAATTCCTAAAAATCTCCACTATTAACATTAATCTAATCCTAATTTATCATTCTATATAGTAAGTGAGCCTTAAGTTAAAACAATGATGGTTTGCAAGGCTCATAGGAAGAAGCCCAAAATACAACATACGAAGGGTTACATCCTATGTTTGAGATGGTTTTCAATATACATGACAACATTGAAAATGCAAATGATGCATTGTCCAAGGTAGTGGAGCATGACTTGAGTGTTGTGAGTGATAACAAAAAGATGTTGTCCAATGACCAAAAGGGGGATGAAAACTCTACTAACGCTATCAATGATGAAGACATGCAGTTGGTGTAAGTTGATGTGGAGGGGTTCAAAGGTAACATCATTGTATTATTTGATTTGCCAAATACAATGTTGAATTTGGGTAACCGAGGATTTGCAAACATTACATGTTTTTTGAGGCTTGGAAGAGCCCGTTTCAAGGCTGTTCCCCTTCACTATTCTCCGTAGTGAAGGACAACCGACTATCGAAATTTTTTTTTTAAAATTTTAAACAAAAATTTAAAAATTCTTCAAATGGTAAAAGAAGTTGAAAAAAATAATTAAAAATATATATATATATATATATTTTTTTTCCGGAAATGACCTAGTTGCCTCTCAACCACGTAGGACACTGAGGTGGCAGGCCAACTGTCCTGTTCCCTGTGTTCTCGCAGCATGGGAACCCGCAGTCTCTTAGAGGCCTCATAAACCATCTAATGTGAGAGGCAATAAACATTGATCTAAATGGTTTTTGTGCAATCTCAATAAAACCAAACAAGTTAGAAAGGGTTTCTAGGCATAAAAAATAGATCAACATGAGGAGCAATTCCATGTGCATAAACAACTTTTCACGGTTGTTGTAGATGAGTTTAGTGATCCTTTAAGGTGGAATAAACTTGTCGTAGTGCTTGAAGGTATCAATGGTAATGATAGGATGAAGGACCACATCTTCAAAGACCACAAGCTTGCCTTGGAATCCGCCATGAAGCAACGCAGTGATGCCACAAAGCAATATATGCATCCTATGATGAACCCCACAAAATTACCCCATGCAAACTTTCAAGCATTTTGTTGGTAGTTGGAACTTGACCTCGTGCATAATACTCATCTTGTGAAGCCTCAATATGTTTTGTGAGGGATGCAAATTGCGGTTAGAATAACAAAGTGGATGTAGATGTCTCCCTATCGTAGCTCTATTTGTACTTTTGTAGATGTCCTCTTGATTTTATTGGTTTGTATTTATGGCTTAGGTCAAGGGCCCTTTTGCTAATCCATAGAATCCAATGTTCAAGAGTTTTTGAACCACTCGTTTCATCTACTAATTTTTGTACAAATTTGAGAGAATTCACTATTTTGATTGCTTCAATATGATGTGTGTATTCTCTACGGATGACACAAAGCACGTTGTTGTTCTTTTTACTATAGATGTTTGGAAGTGCATGATTGACAACAAAATTGAGATGGAAGGACATTGGCTTGACTTTCTCATAAGGCATATGGTCTTCTAATTCAAGCCCAAAGTTCAAGAACAAATACACTTCTCACCGGACTGGCTTGTGCAACAAACCGTGATTAAACTAAAAAAGGCTAAGCTTTAAGATGAGTTCAATATTAATGTTGTAGTACACCACGTGTTGAAGAAAATTTGTTCTCAAACAAGGTGAGAGAACATAGTCATTGTCCAATACAAAGACATCAAGCACTAGAGCATTTTCACTATGGAATAGTCTCAGACACACGATCCACATCTTTTTTTAAATTACTTTCAATTTTGTAATTTTGTAATAAAAATTATTGATGGATGAAGTTTGACCTCTAATCAGTATTTTAAACTTCATTCACTAGGTACTATTAAGACTACAATTCAAAATTAACTTAAAATTAAACTTTTAGGAATTGGATTCCTTATACTTCTCAAATTTCTAATCTTATTTCTTTTGGACGAGATTGACTAATTTTCATCCAATTTATATCCTAAACTTTATCTGCTTATATTTTACTCGTTTTAAACCTAATTCCTAAGTATTTTATGCTTTTGAAAACCTTTGGATATATTCTATAAGTTTTGAAAACTAAATTTTGAAAATAATTCTAACCTTAAAGGTTTGAATCTAAGTTGAAGTTCAGCTAAATATTAAAGTAGCTAATTGAAAAAATTAAAGGAAAGATGGAGGAATTAGTAACTTACTTCGGACTTCATTTATGATGTGGTCAAAAATACTTTTGAATCCATCATCATTTGCCATTTTTTTGTCTCTTCTTGATTTTTTGTTCACCGTTTGACGAGGGATTTAATACCAATTGGGAAGTTGAACTTCCAACTACTTAATCTCCTTTCTTTTTTCAAGAAAATAACTGCTTGGGCAATCTTCTTGTTCCCTATCCAAGTCAATAATTGTACTAATCTGCTTCCGAATGGCTACTTTGATTTTCTTAAGATTTCTATCTAATCTACTTGGTTGCAAACTTTTGAACTTCTCACCTATTCATCATTCCCTTCCTCTACCACACTTCATAATACTAGTTTTTGAAAGATGATTTTTGAGTTGTCAACATCCTACCTTTCTTGCATCAATCACTAGTAGAAAATTCAGTGACCAAATTTTAAAAAATTCAATACAAAAGTGTTGCTTTTTGTTGTTAATTTGGACGTGTTGATTGGGCACTTGTTATTACAAAAAAATTGATTTTTTTGTTAATTTGGTCAAGTGAAAAATGTAATTTTTTTTTTAAATTAAATGCAATTTGGCCATATACAAATTAACATGTGGCAAGTGCTATGTCATCATTAAAAAAACCACCTAGGTGGTCACATATCCTGGGCAAATGCACACTACGATGCACCAAAGTTGGCAAGAATACTTACATAAAAGTCCATTTCATTTTTTTGCATATGAACTCTATATTTTTTTCTTTTTCTTTTGTAATTTCTTTATAGCGTGTGAAAGCAAAGAATGAAGAAATTTTATTGAAATTTCCTTTGTATATTTTTTAAGAAAAACTTCAAGGATGACGTCAAATTTTGATTTACTTCAATAAATTGTAGATTTGATTATAATGAAAATGAACTCTAATGAAATTAGACCATCCTTGGAAATACTTATTAGTTATTACAATTATTTTGTTAAGATAGATTAGTATAAAGTTGATTTTAAGTATGTCTAATGTATCCCCCAAAACCAATACTATTTTTGATAAGAAATGACACATAAATTAGTCCATATCTACGAATTTAAGGATATGATTAAACATATTTCAAATCAAAACATTTGATTACATGTATACGTATTTAAATTCGATTTTTTTTTGCAAAATATTTGAATTCCTACTGATAGATTAATGAGTCCTTACCTTTAATGTTGTAGACTCTGACAATATATTAAGAGTACATTTCAAAGTCCTTTACAAAAAGTATAAACAATTTTGCAAAGATTTATTTTTTATGTCATAGATCATCAAGTATAGAACATAAATATGAGTCTTTTTCTATGTTCTACAACTTGTACAAATTTAAAATTACAGGAATTTCAAAAAACACCACTAGAATAAGGACTTTGATAGTCCATATTGATACAACGTAGTGTGCATTTGCCCTCCTAGGTGGCATACTACATGGACAAACCACCTAGGCGGCCATGCCACAGAAGCTTAGGGGTGCCAAGAAGGTTTGAACTTTGCACATCTTGCTTGTGGTGATTGACCTTAACCAACACACCATGCATCCACTCATATGTCCATGCATGGATTACAATTTTATTTATTTAATTTTTGTTGGTTTTTTTCATTAATTTGTGAATTTAGAAGACTTCAAAGTCTATTTAGGAATAATAAAATAATTTATTTTTTTAATTTCTTGACCTAAAAAAAGTTGTAAAATCAAGATAAATTTCACTTCTAAAAATCCGTTTGTAATTTTGAGTCTCTAATAAAAAGTTATGAACAAAATAGCACAAATAGCAAGAATCAGCAGTCTAGCAAAATCCAACAGACAACTTGTTAATTATCCCCCCCCACAGTCACACTCATACTGCCACGTGTTGCTTTCCCATTCGCTAACTATGTAGGGTCATTGGTGACTAGGCGCCACTTGGCGGCCCTTGGTTAGTTGGACCCCTTTTTTTATTGACTATACTTGCCTTCAAAACTACAGATTATGCACCATGTGGTAGTCTTTGATTGGTAGAACTATAGATAAATATATCAATATGAATATGAAGTACAAACACACAACAATTAGTACAGACGAGTTAGTATGTACATGTAATACAACACAAACTAACACAAGTAATTTTAGTATAACCAAATTAGTTTCAACGTAACTTACAAAACACTAAAGGTCCCTCTAAGCGGCATTGCTAAGGTATGGAGGGAGAGATCTCTAGGATTAGTACAATTTGTCAAAGAAAATTAAAAAATCAACAAGTTAGCAAAAACAATTTGCAATAATTGCATGCAACATCAAACCTTGAAGGGACCCCAACACCCTTCAAAGAAAACTTGAATAAACAACAAGAATGGGTACAAAGGCTCTAAAACAATTGGTTGGTAATTTGGCTCAAAAATGGCTAAAATCCAAATAAATAAGCCTAACAAAGTCAAAGTAGCAACAAGGGGTGTTATGAGAGGTGAATGGGTGACCTTAAATACTTTCACAATAGGCATATCCCTCTCATTTTCCTACAAGTAAACTTATCAATTAGGATTTTCATCCTAATCCTTTAATTTCCTACTTTCTATGTTGGATCTAAACTCTAACTTTTGGAGAAAGACTCCAAATCATATATGAATTGTGCCATTGGCTTTAGAAGTCTATTTTTAGTTTTAAGTACCCTCTACTCCCTTTCACTTTATGAAAAACTCATTGAAACCTAGCGCCCACTTAAAACTAAAAAAGGATAAAAATCCAATTTTTGGAATTCACCTTTTTTGAGAAAAATAACTAGTATAGGTTCTGTAAAAGACATGAGGGAGTATGGAAAGACCTCACTTTGACCTCATTCTGATTTTGTAAGCCCCGAGAACATCAGTCAACTCCATGAACTTCTTGTAATTTTGCTAGTTTTGAAGAATATTTTTAGTTCAAGTACTTCTAGATGTCGAAATGTCATGAAACTTGTTGGAGCGTGTTATTAGCATGAAAGAAGGTATGTTCATTTTTAGTGAGATCTTATTGCACCCTGGAAAAAAAATTAATTCTTAAAATACAAAACAAAGTTGAAAATAATAATAATAATATTTTTTTTTTGAGAAATTATGTGGCAGCCTCTTGGCCACGTAGGACTGTTGTAGTGTTGCTGCAGCAGTCATGTTCACTTGTTTCCATTGCATGATAACTCATGGTCTTTTTGACCCCTCAAATTTCTTCTAATGTGGAAAAAAGGGTATTGGAAAATTGGTTTAGGAATATTAGGTGTCTTTGAAAGTATAAAAGAATATTTTCAAAGCATCTCCACAACAAGTGCCCTAAGCTATTCCAAACTTAAGTACTCGCAAAACATTGTGACAACAATAATCTAGGAATTCGCAAGGACTATGTAGTTGTACTCTATCTCAACAATTGTGGAAAAGAAATATAATCTCCTCATATTGAATATGCATTTGCAGACTCTCTTGATAGATCCCCCTTCTGGTCAAGGATAGTGGTGATGTACTTCCTTCTTGTTGTAACATCTTGGCCTAGGAACCATATCAATTGTCACCTTCAAGACATTTTTGCTTTAATTTCAAGGCCTATACTAACATTTGTATCTAGTACATGCAACCATTGCATCACCTTAGAGAAGCAATTTACAGAAAAATGACTAGAATGATGCAAAAGCTTGATTCCAAGAGGCTATGATGAGCAAAAAAATTATGACAAGATTTGGATAGAAGGATGAGCAAGACGTACATTTTATGTTTGTCGAGAGACAGATAGAGTTGTTGTATACAACTGGAGAACTAAGAATTCCAATCTTGAGAGGCTATGATGTAAAAGAAAGTGAAATAGGGTTTGGAAGGAAGGGTGAGTAGAACGTACCTCTACATGTTGATGACAGAGATCCAACAAAAGAATTTAATGTTTCTTATGTCCTTTATGTCCTTAAAGCGTCAAAATTTGGTTTCCATGACTTTGCAACTTCTCTCCTTCCTCAACAAGAAGTCTTCTACACAAGTCTACAAGATGTAACCCACTTGCTTGATTTTGGAGATCTTGTCAATGTATAACTTTGCCTAAGTGCAATCATTGTCACTCGCCATACAATTGTCCTTTCTCTCTCCATCCTAATCCACCTCAAATTCTCATGATGGAAAGTATATAGGGGAGGGGTCTATAATTGCTCTTAGATGCTAAACAATTCTTTGTCCATGTCAAAGCTCAGCTTCTAAGTACACCACTCTTGTCTCATGGACACTAGGTACAAGCTTTTGTCACCCCTAATTTGCAAATGTGTTGAGGCCCAATGTTCTTAGCAAGAGGAGGAATACTTTACATGATGACAATGGTTGGAAATAATATTGTTTACAATTGCAAATGCCATGTGTGAGCTCCCAATTCGTCACTTGAGGCTTATAGTTTTCTTTTTTTTCTAGATTTTGCAATTTAAGTTATAATACTATACAAAAAGCTCAAAAAAGAGTGTAAAACCAAAATAGGTATGTTACATGCCACAATAGCATTGGTCCTAAATAGACTTTTTTCCCAGAACAACCCTAAAATCCACTTGTAAATAGGTTAGAATCTTGAAGTAGTAGAAGTCAACAAGTTTGAGGATACTTATTTAAAATAGCCTAAAACCACAGTGTATGTGACTATGCTTGGCTAAATTGATCTGAGGAGAGCCAAAGAGATCCCTAGATAAATTTCAAAAGATAAATTTCAATTTTTCCATCTCATCGACAAAATATTAGAAACCATATTGTTAGCATGCAAGAGTCACTTTCTCAAGACAAGCCAACAAAGGAATCAATGGCCACCGGATAGTGATCTAGAATCAAAAGCATGCTGAGAAGTCAAAGGCGGAATCCATTCACCAAGATTCCCTCGCATGTGAAAGATTTTTTGACTACTAATAAATCGAGGGAGGTCAATTTTGCCCTCCCTATCAACACATGTAAAACAAACACAAGAGCTTGTACACTTCTTAAGAAATTCTATGAGAAGTTCCCTATGAAGTTTCAAAATTTTCTAACTTGCAAAGATGCCCTTTCTAGACGGTCAATCGCTTGAACCTACAAAAAGAAATTCATAAGAAATTTTTGGATTGCGATAAAATCTTACTAAAAATTAGGCTAGCTTCTTTTCTATTAATAACGTGCTTCAATTAGTTTCAAGGCATTCTAATAGCAGGAAGTGTCAGAATCACCAACATTCCTCCAAAATATCAATTCGACGAAATTTACTTGGAGTTAACTAGCATCCCAAGATTACACAAAGTCGAAAAGAAGTCAGCAAGGAGTCTTATCATAAGGGTGATTGCAAGAAACACTTGTCCTATTTCTTGTCCCCTTGCCCTTAAAAATTGGCTTTTTGCTCATAACTTTTTCATTGTTTGTCCATTTGGCATGAAATTTGGAATGAAGGTTGATGCTAAAGTTACAGACCTTGAGTGATTTTTTCAATTTAAAAAAAATTAGTTTACTATTTTTAACTTGCCCCCGATTAAATGTCTACCTTGGCCATTTTGGGGGGTTTTAGTCCTATTTTTGACCCAAAAATGCAAATTTTAAGCCACAAATTGGACATGTTGGAGGTCTACTAATACTAAAAGGGCTGATGATGATTTTTAATGAAAATAGCATCATGTCAATTGCACACATGGGGTCAAAGTGACCTTCCTTTGTGCGAAAGCTATGAAGATGAAAAAAATTTCCTTCATAAATTTTTTGGTGCAATGTGAGCGCAGTCTTCTCTATCAAAATGGCTTTTTTTATAGAATTTTTTTGAATTTTTTTAGAATTACTAAAAATGAAAATCTCTACAAACCTGTTTTCTGCTATTTTCTGCTCCCAATGGCTTCTGCGATACTTCATAGTAGTCTGTAGTATTGCATGGTACAATAGAGTACTAAATCAACGGTGTAGATCTCCAAGCGCCTTCAATCAACGGTGCAAATTCATCGGGGCGCTTCTAAAACGTAGTATTAGTAGTCTTGCATAGTACTGCCAATTCTATGGCCAAAAAACGAAGTTTTGAATGAAAAACGTGAAGTGTTTCTTGTAACTACCCATAATCCCTAAAGCCTTCCAAACAACCCTAGCTAGTCCCCCTTGTCAGAAAAGAGAACCTCCAAAAAGTTAGATTTTTTCCCCTTTTATTGATTCTAGTTGGCTTTAGTTTTAAATGAGTTTTTTGCAAAAGAAACAAAGAATAGGGAGGCCTTCAACATAAAAGTGGCCTTCTAAAGCCAATGGCGCAATCCATTTGTGATTTGGAGTTAAGCTCTAAAAATTAGAGTTTTTGATTAGCGTAAAACCTCCAAAGATGAAAATTTTAAGAGATAAAGATGAAAATCTAATGTAATAGGATTACTTAGGTTAATAAGAGAGGAGGTTGATGCCCCACAAGAGTATAAAAGTGCACCCATCTTCCTCTCAAACCACCCCCATTCTTGTACTTAGGTCCATTGGGTCTAATTTGTATTGGATATTTTAGCCTTTTAAGCTAAAAAACCTCAAATGATGATTCCGAGTTTCTTTTTGAACCATTATTGTTGTTACAAGCTTGTGAAGGAATAGGGTTCCTCTTCACATCTTGCGTCCGGATTGAATTACCTTGGCTCTAAGCTTTCCTCACTTTGAAGTGTTCATATGTGATTTGTTCTCCTTCTTTGAATCCTTTTGTCCAAGCTTTTGTCTTGTACTAACCCTAGAGTTTCCTTGCACCTTACCTTAGCGATGCCGCTTTGGAGGGCCTTTAGCTTGGAGTTTGAATTCTGAATCTTTCTTTCTACTAATCCGAGTGCCACGTATGCCTTGGATTGGTTCTAACATACTACCATTGTCCTAGTTTTGCAAGAAGTATAGTAATCTTCAATTGAGCGGCCAAGCTTTGAACTTCTTTTGAAGTCCAAGTCTCAAATTGTGTGTTAAAACCCATAGACAATGGAGCGTTGTACCCCAAAAGGTCAAGAAAAATCTTAGATTTGGTGTTGAACCCAAATCAACGGCGGAGCTTTGAAAACCCCTAGTGGCTAACTCCAAAATTTAGTTTCCAAAGCACGTTGGAACAAACCAAAGTTTAGCATCCAAAACTAGGTAGTCCCTCTAGAAAAGTTATCCATTTTTTATTTTATTTTTTGTTTAAAAAAGTAAAAAACCCGTGGATAACCGTGGGTAACCGCAGGTAACCATCATCAATTAGCCAAGGGCTCTCGAGAATCAGTCAAGGTTTTGAAACAATTAGTTAAGGCTCATAGGGATTCAGTCAAGGGCTCTTAATTGGGGGTCCAATTAAGCGCTCGAGGGTTCAATTAGGGTTCTTGAGGTTCAATCTGGGCTTTGGAGGTTCAGTCTAGACTCTTGAGGTTCAATCTGGGCTCTTGGGGTTCAGTCCAGACTCTTGAGGTTCAATCCGGGCTCTTGAGGTTCAATCCGGGCTCTTGAGGTTCAGTCCAAACTCTTGAAGTTCAGTTCGGGTACCAAGAGTTCCACCAACTATCAAGGGTTCAGTCGGAGCTCAAGGGGATCAGTTAGGGCTCAGGGTTTAGTCAAATCTTGGAGGTTCAATCAAGACTTGGGGATTCAGTCCGAATATTGGAGGTTCCGTTGGATATCGGTGGTTTAGTCAAGGCTCAAAGAGATCAGTTCAAGGGTTCTACTGGGTATCAGGGGTCAATAAAGGCTTGTCGAGGTTTAGTTAGGTTTGGGGGTTTAGTCCAAATTGAGAGAATTCAGTCGGGGGCTCTCAGAGATAGTCCAAGGGCTCTCAGAGTTTATTCAAGGGCTTAGGGGTTAGTCAAGGAATTTGAGGGTTTAGTCTAAGGCCTCAAAGATCTAAATAGAGCCTTAACCCCTCAACACCCAGGGTGCCCAAATGTGTCCACTGTGGATTGGAAAACTGTCTCCTAGAGGCATTGCGGAGGGGGGTTTGGTCGGCACGATTAGCCTTCGTGGCGCAGCGTGTGTCAAGGACAGGGCAATGCAGTTCTTTTATTGAAAGGTCAATGAATCCGTGAGAGAGAAGATGCGGATTAGACAGAGGGTAAACATCGGACATGACCGTTTGTACCGCATTTCCAATTTTTGACCGGCCATAGGTTGTCGCAGACCGTTGGCCTCGGATGTGTCCGAAGGAGAGGGAGTGCGATCCTTTGTCAAGGAGAGGTCGAAATCGCAGCTGCAATTTAGTGGTGCTGTGGTGTAGTGGAAGATTGTCTCAGTAATCTAATGTTTTTTTTGTCTCTTGCACTTGTGCAGAGTGGCTGGCCTTGTGCCCCCAGTCTCCAGAATCTGCTAGCTTGAGTGAGAAGAAAGCGCGTGGAAGACGTTCGTGAGGCAGGTGCGTAGGGGATCTCATGTTGATGATTCTAGAGGTTTCCAAGCACGGCAATTTTTGAGTCAGGCAAGTGCGTGAAGAGAGGTTGAAGTTCACGAGGATGTAGTTGTGACCTGCAACAACGTTTGCACTTTTAGCAATTCTCGTGATTTCATTGTGTGGTAGCTTGCAGGGATTTTGTGTTTAATTTCATGTTAGTGGCCGGAAGAATCTGCAGAGTAGGAGTGGTGGTTTCGAGTGTTGTGGCAGACACTTGCAATTTTGGATGTAACTCGTGTTGTTGGACTCGTGGTAGTAATGGTACATTTCATGAAACTCGGTTGGAGTTTTGAGTATGGCAAAAAAATTCTGAGTATGGTGTTTCATGTGGTCTATGCTTTGGCGTCATATATGTCTTGATCAAATGCGCAGTCTGTAAAACATTTTGCCGCCCGTCCCTATTCGTTTTTGTTCACCAACTTCCTGGTGTTGTCGCCGCCTCATTCCAGCAACTGGTGGTAGGCGGTCATGAGCACCAAGCTCAGCCGGTGTTGTGAACCCCGAAGCCCACCCCGAGGCTAATTTCAAGTGGATATTTTCACATCAACAAGATAGGATTGGCCACAAAATTTGATCCAGTCGTTCATTGGCAATGTAAGAATATACCCACTAATTTTGGGCTTCATTTGTCAAGGAACGGAGCTGTCAGAAATCTCGAAGTGTCTTTGCGGATAGGGAAAGTGAATAAAGTTGCGTTTTTTCCTGAAGATCAAAGGCAATATGCAAGACATCCGCACGATCGAAATCGCATCGGAAACATTCTGTGGCCCCACCTTCAAGTCTTCTTTCAATCAGTAGGTTAAACTTCATCTTTTGATATCTTTTGCTAGGAAAGTTGAATGGGGTAGCATTTGATGTTTTTGAAAATGGCACAAGATGCCCTACCACCTCAAGTGGCTAAAGTGGAGTTATAACTACCCCTACTCCAAAACCACTATGACTTCTTGGCCCCAAACTAGTTAAGAAAGTCTTTGTAGCTTAATTTAGTTTTTTTTTTTTTTTATGGCAAGAGTGAATGATTAGGAAGTAGAAAAGATCCATTGCTTAGAAGGCACAATGGATTGATGCTAGAAACCCATAGATAAAATCAAAATCCCAAAATTCCAAGAGCCTCGTTGTACTTGATTATTTACCAAAAGTGGGTAAATAAGCACTCATACCATGATGACTACAAGATCTCATATTGACTAGCAATCAAGGACAACTACCAATGCAACGAGAATGAGAGCATCTAAATCCAACAATCCAAAATTGATGCACTTAGAATCCTCAGAACATTTGATCTCTAAGATACCAAATCCAAGCATCTTGGACCTTGCCTTCTTTGTTGAAAGCTTGGTTCATTGTTTCAACAAAGGCCATTGATCCCTTGTTGATGTAGCATGCTCAAAATCTTCTTAACTCTCACGTTGATGTGATGTGGTTCACATGTTCAACAACAGTTCTTTCACAATGATATGGCGTATTTATTTGTCAAATTACGAGAGCAATTTGGCAAGAAAGAATACAAAGACATGGAAAGATAAACTACAAAAGAAAGTCTGGATTGTTGGAAAGAAGGTAGAAAGAACCCCTTGCATGGAAGGAAGAGTGCATGCCAATCAAGTCAAAAATTGTGTTGATGAGGCTATTCTAAGAGCCTACAAAAAGAACAAAATTGAGTTTAGTAAGCAAGAATAACATAGTACTTGTAGCAACATGAATGCGCAATTGCAATGAACTTTAGAGTTCCTTTACAATTGAAGAAATTCCACTCAAGGTCATGTGATTTTGAAGGCTCTTGGTTCCTTGTACTATGTGACAAATTTTTTTTTTGTTGATTTAGATTGTAGAATTTGATAAGTATATGACTTTTTGACACTTAAATGGTCAACTAATTGGGAATTTAAGGGGACTAGCTAAAAGACCAGATGTGCATTGTTTTCTTCTAAATAATGCCAAACGTGACTATTTGAACCATACCTAATGAATAATTTAAAAAATATTGAGGATATTTTATACCTAATAGAAAGGTCATTCTTGTGGAAATTCATTATGTGCATGTTTATATGAAAATTTGTTAATGATCAAGAGAATGGTAGAAGAAAAAATACAGCTAATTCAAAGAGAATGGAGAATGGCTTGTTGGAGAGATAAAGTATCATTCTTTGTGAGTGCCAAAGTGTAATATAACTTGTATATTCGTATGCCAAAAAAACTCACAACTTAAATATAATAAAATCAAAGTCATTGAAGAATATTATGAAGAAGGTAGCAATATTACTAAAAATAAATCAATATTTCTTATCTTATTGAGTTGTTACATTGAACAAGTTTGGACCATTTGACATGTGTTTAAAACAAAGACAGATATGAGTGCTAGGTGGGAAGATTCATGTTTTTAGGACTTTTGTTTAGGATTTGGGAGAAAAAATATTGGACGATTGTAGTTTGTTATTAGTGCATTTTAAGGTAAGAGGATTTTTATATGGATTTTTATATAAAACAATAATAGAAAATCACCATCCAAAGACTAAGCTGCAAACGGAAAAAGGCATTAGCAACAACTACTAGGAGTTGGATTTTCAAAATTAGTTGTTATAAATTCCGCCGAGGGCCTGCCCTTTGGTTCTTTGTACTTTATCCTTATCAATGGATTTTGTCCTTGTGTTTCAAAAATAAAATAAAATTAGTTGTTATGAAATATGGTTGAAGTTTTGATTATAAGAAAAGCTTTGAGATGTTTCTAAGATCTTAGATTTATATGCTCTAGTTATAAATTCTTATTTTCAAATAATATTAATCTCTAAACAAACATAGATTAGAAATTGACAAATACTCATAAAACTTCCAAAAATCAACACTCTCTAAAAAAACGGGTTAGTAATCAAATTATATTCATTTTTTAAAATTTGTAAGTATAGGATTTTATTTTTGACTATTACAGAAGTCACAAATAGAAAATTTGGGGTATAAGGAAAATGTATGTGTGAGGAAAAAAACCTACAAAGTAGAGCAAAATGTTTTATTCAAGACTATCCGGGCATTTTGACAATGTAACTTTGTCAAGATTTCAAGCCTCATAAATGAAATTTTGTTTTCAAAGAAGATTTAGGAACTTCATATTTGAATATAGCTTATTTTAGGAAGAAGTATGTAATATTTTAAAGGGAAATGATGTTGCGCTTTACTAGCCCAAGTTGGGCCCAAAACAAAACAAATGCATAACTTTTTTTTTCAACCTTTAGATCTTTATAAAAATTAGATTCCTTAGAAGTTTTTTTGTTTCTCAACTTTCAAAAAATACTTGAGGAAAAGAAACAAAATTTGATACCTCATTTTAAATGCCTAAATTTTTCAAAACCCATTTCAACTTACAAGGAGCTTCAGGGGTTTCATCAGGAAAAAAATGTTGCCTCAAGAGAGCCTCTATAGCAGACCAACTTTTTAAGTTTAAAATTTTTTTTTTTTTCTAAATTGGAATTTTTGGGATGTTAGTCCAAAGTCTAGCAAACCTCTAAAGGCCTCAAATTTTCTCTAATGAAGTAGCTTGGTTTCTCAAATTTCTCTCCAATTACAATGTAGTCATTTGGACTTTTAAAGGATAATTGTTAGGGTTGTCTATGTGGCCAAAAATACATGTATGATGTCATTTTTGTAAATTTGAAAAACTTCAGAGAAAGTTATAAATGGATTAGTAGTATAAAAAGAGATAATTATTTAAATTTTTGAAAAATACATTTAGGATGCAAGTCATGTATAACATTAATAATATATATGAAGATGGGGTATATTATACTAGTAGAAAACTATGTTACGGTCAACAAAATCCAAATGACATTTTCGTTGACTACAACACAATTTTCAGAAATCCGCGTTGCAGTGAATGCAAATTTCTGAAAACTGGATTAGGGTCAACAAAAATGTCATTTGGATTTTGTTGACTATAACATAGTTTTCTACTACTGTAGTGTTAGTACTTCAATGTAGCCAAAACAATGTAGCTTGTCTGTCTTCACTTGCTTGATATAGTTGCAAGAATTGGTGACTAATTTTGTAGTGCTTTGGCAATTTTCAACCTTTAGAAGGAAGTAGAAGAATTAGAAAAGTGCATAATCTCAAGAAAATATGCACTTTGACATTTTAATTTGTAAAAAATAGGATAAACAATTAACAAAGAAACTAAAAATTGACCATTTGGAAGGACTTTATGGTGAAGAGATTTCACCAAAAGAATTATCTTGAAACCATCTTCAATGTCTAGAAGTATACGTGCTTGGAAGCCCTATTTGCACTAATTTGAGGGACATAAATTAGATGCCTTTGGTAGGAACATGCCCGCATAGTGTTGGAGTAGACCATAGAAATTTCAGCTCTAAATCATTAATTTGGGGGATCCTATAGTACCCTAAACTCCTAAATCCAAAGTGTGACAAATGAGCAAAATTGACTTTTAAATATAAAATGATTTTTTTTTAATTCTGAAAAATAAAAGATTTGATAATTATTAAAACATTCATCTTCAATAAAAAGAAAATTCAAGTACATCAACTTCATGCTTGAAAAGTTATGGAGAAAAACAAGTTCATCATGCTACGTGTGACACCAAAATCAACTATTAATTCTTGCAATCATCTTTTATCCCTACAAAAGTCCCAAGATCATTTGTTCATCATAAACCATTCAAAATTACCATTTCTATTGCAAAGAGCAAAAGAATTTAAAGATTGTCTTCTTCTAATATCTAACTACAGAATTTTGCACTAGACTAGTATAAAAATGTGTTGAAGAAATTTCAAAAACTTTGACTATGTAGATTGCAAGATTCTTGTGCTTAGAATGAAGAAAACTTTTATTATTGCACCTTGCATGACTAAATTATAAGACTTTGAACCTTCATCACTCCAAAATTTTGCACTATAGATGTTCATTTTGATTACATTATATGTTGAAGAATTTAGTTGAGAATCTATTAAAAAATATCAACAAAAAATCTTGATTTTTATTTATTTTTAAATTTTCAAGTAAAAATAGGTACAAAATAGAGGGAAAAACTAAATTGTTAATAGCTCTAAGATAGAATTGAAATACATTAATCTCTCATGGTGAGAATGTTCTAGCTAGCAAACCAAACCATGTGGAGCTTTTTTTTCAACAACACTAGCATGTGAGCTTGTGAGCATGAGCCTAAGAGCAGTGAGAAGGGATTGTATAAGCCTAAAGCCTAAAAATGAAAAATATGATGTAATTTGTAAATATTTTTGGTTAAAAAGTTAAAAGACTGATTTCTTTTTACCAAAATTGCTATGTCTAGAAAAAATGACCTATTACCATGGGACCTATGCCTGTAAATTTTATACCTAAAAGCTTGGAAAGTTGGTGCTATTGCATGTTTTGAAATTTATATTACATTCTAAGAGGTTGTTTGAGGGTGGGTTGATAAAGTCAAAATATATATAATTTACAGTGAATTCTAAAGATAAGAGGAAAACAAATGTAGTGAAAATATCATAGGATGTGGAGCATTGTGTACATAATAAAATATTTTTTCATTGCAACAGAGAATACATATTGGAATATGAAAATAATACTTTTTTACTTGAATTTAGAGATTTTGAAGATAAGATATTGATACTACATATCTATTTCATATCATACTATTATCTATCAACTAACTTGAATACTTGCATGTCTTGATGATTTTGGCAGCAATAAGCACTTGCTTAATTTTATCCAAACTGAGTGTAGGAGCGTGGATGAATGTGTCTATTTTATAATTAAATTCACACAAATAACAAAAGATATAATAAACATGTTTGTAATTTATGTACATGCCACGTTTTCCAATGGAGGCCTCATTCATATTTTCATAATGAGGACAAGTACAAGTTCATGGAAAATTGCAAAGTGTAATATTATAAACCTTCTAGTTAGGGTTGGTACCAAACGAAAATATAATAATAGCACCAAGTCTAGGGTAAGGAAGGAAGTTCTGAAGTTCACATTAATAATATTTACGGTAACATTCCTTGCACTTTCCCACTGATTGCGGTGATTTTTGGTAGATGCCTTATTGCTTTAATAAATTTGCTTGCCATTTTGAATGAAGGGAAATCTTTCAACATGTGTTGGTCAAGGATAAGTCTACAATACAAGCTCAAATACTCTAGGTGAGGTGAATAGACATCGAGGTGACATTGGTACGTTGGACGGTAGAGGGAATCCTACTTCTTCAATTTACATAGACATTGCAAGACACTTAGGAAATTGCGATGATGGGGAAGGTGAGGAAGACGAGAAAACCTGGAAAATACAATATTACTAAGGGTAGTATGGAAGGCAATAGGATCAGATAAATCCACTATAGATGGCAAAATAACATTCGAAGAGGAAGATTGACAAACTGTAATTAGTGTCTTACCTTTAGAATCACCGAATAACTCTATTATTGGTTCTAGGGACTCACGTTTAACAATGTTCATATAGAACGGAATTGTATTCTCCAAACATCCACTCCCGAAAGACTCTACTTTTAATAGATGTAGTAGTGGACATCTACATTAAACTTATCATAAACAAACATTACTATTTCAATCAAAGCTGGTAAGAGCTCAGACGAGAGACTATAAATTATATAACGTCCTATTGGAAGAAACCAATAGAATCCTTTTTAATTGCTACATGATCTTGATTGCAAAATCGATTCTTTAACTATGTTGGAGTTACCATGGACTTCTTCCTCTACGACGATAGAAGAAGGGAAGAATCTATAGCAAACATGGAGGCACATGTTCAAGACCTTGACTACCTAATGGTAAAACAAATGGGACCTCGTGACTTCTAGCAACAATATTGGCCACAATGAAATATTAAAGAATTTGTAAGCAAGTGGCAACATTAGAAAGCAAAAAGAAGCAAGTAATAATCATTACGAGTGCAAGGGGTGCGAATATAAAGAAAAATGTAAGACCTATAAGGTTTTTGAAAACAAAAAAAAATTGATCATGAATGTAGTAAAATTTAAAATTGGATTGATCAATGATCTAAATGCTTGTTATGTATCATATCAAGATTTGATATAAAAGATGATATATGAAGAATGTCTAAGATAGAGGTGGATAAGGTGACGTATTGTATGGCATCAATAAGCAAATCACAAATAATAAATGAATAATAATATTAAGGGCGTATCAATCTATATTAAACCATGTTATTATTGTTAGAATTGACACTGACAAGAGATGATGAGTCATCATTCATTGATAATGCACGACATGTTTGCAATTATAATTGTATATTTAGAGATAGCTTTGAAGATCTTGTATTTGATGATGATAAAATGAATAACATATAGAATAAACCATCGCTTACTGATAAAATTAAATTGCAATTTTTTTTAAAAGAGTTGTTGAAGTCTCATAAAATATAAGGAGTTGTAGAGTGGATTGAAGTAGTATGTAGAAATGCATGTTCTAAAGAGTGGGTGATGTAGTATAGAGGATGTTGATATTGTAATGCCTTATTAGTTTATTATTTCAGATGCACGAATTTTTTCGCCTTCATTGTTACTATTAAACACTCTGTGAGTGTTTCTAACTCCACCCTTAAGTCAGAAAGTTGCACACAGGTTCTAGCGGCATAAGTTAGTAAATTGTATGGGTGAAATGTAAACGTAGTGTTCTTTGGCCTTTCAAGCAATGGACACTTTGTTATGTTGACTTTTACCTAATCTAAGTACTTCAAAACACTCTAATAGTTAAGAAATAAAGGCTGTTGAGGGTTAGTTAAATGCGATTAAACTTCTAGCTAGACTAAAATTCTATTTAAGCTAAATCGAAGAATACAATTTGCCCTTTCTGAAATGGTAAAGCAAATTGGATTCTGATATTCCTAGTGAAAGTTATGCATGGATGAAATTCGATCTTAATTCTATCCTAAAAAACTTCATCCGTCAACTAAAAATAGCAAAATAATGTAAAATAAATCTAAATTTCAGGGTTGAAAGGTTAATTAAGTTAACTAATGGAATTTTAAGAGAAAACCTAATTTTGACCTATTTTAGGAATTTTCATCCAAATTTAGGTCAAATCTTCACCCACGCTTTTGTCCTTCCAAATTAAAGTAAGTTTAAAAGTAAAAGGTGGATTTGGAATCTTCAAAAGATTCTCTAAAAGATTATGATTTCAAAAGATTCCTTAGTCATGCCTTGAGAATATTCCTGATTGTTCTTTAATTAATCCTAATTCTAAATTATTATTTTAAATTTAGTGATTGTCTAAGATTTTATGGTTTTTTATGGTTAAAGTGATAAATTACTTTTCTATTATGGTAAAAAATAAGAATTTTGGATTTCTAGGTAAAAACTTATGAATGAATGAAAATTTCCCTTGGTTGGATGAAATTCGTATTCAATAAGTTTTATGTAGAATTAAAGGGATAAATTAGGGTTTAATTTCTCCAATTATTCTAATATCCTCTAGATTCCTAATTCACGTTAGATTCCTTTTAAAATTCTTTTGGATGAAATTACTATTTTGGTTTCCAAATTAATTCAAAGTTAATCTAATTATTACTTCCACGTTTTTAGTTAAGTTTTTCAAAGGGTTTAGAATGATTTTTAAATTATAACTAGCTATCGGATTTCTAATTGTTAATTTTGTTAATTTTAGTTTCTAATCTAATTTAAAAGAATGAAAGCAAGAGAAAAGACAACAACAAGTTTTAGAAATCATACCTCGAGAATGTCGACCGTTTCGTCGTAGTACACCATCCTAATCGTCTCCTCATGGTTCTCCATTGCCTTAATAGTTGTTTAATCCTTTAATTCTTTCACATATCGAATTCCTTCCTTCCTTCTTCTTCTTATAACATTATTGTTCCTAAACCTTCTTATTGTTGTTGGTGTTTTTTGGTGTGAGAGACGGCTATGGAGAGTGAGAGGTTGTGAAATCGTTTTTTTAGTTTCAACATTCAAAAAATTTGTGGTGGTGTAGCAAGCAACAGCCTAACCTTAGTGTGTGATCCAATTTTTGAATATGAATTCCGAACTCAAATTTCTTGACTTAGCCGGCTTAGACTCCTCTCCGTGAGTCCTTGGCTTCCCTTCCCAACCTGCACCCACCATCCCGCTGCAACCTGACCGGACTCCTGACGAGACGAACGCCCAACTACGACCTCACTGATCCATTGCGATCTGACTCCCCTCGGCGAGACTGACCTCCGCTGCGACCTGACTGATACCCCGTCGAGACTGACCCGTTGCGACCTGACTGACCCCCTGGATATCTGGGGGCTCATCTTTAAAGGTCGGTATTTAAACTGAACTGGATCCTTTTTGATAAAGGGTATGGTTTAATGTATCCTTAAAAAAAAAACCAAACACAACCAAATAAAACTAATAGAATCTAATAATTCTTGAAATAAGAATTTACTAAGTAAACTACGGAGATTCCTAAACAATTGTTAGTAAATTAGCTCGAATTCATGCAAAGTTATTTTGGTTCAAGATAAAATTCGTTAATTGGCGAGAGGATTTTAAAAAGAGCTTAAAACATATGGAGTTTTAAGATAAAGTCAAAGATCCGCCGTGTAGGGCTACCCTAGGCAACACAAAAGAATCGAGGAATGAGAATTTTAACGTACCCGTTTCCAGGTTTCAAAGTCAAAGCTCCGCCGTGCAGGACAAACCAAGAATTAGTATTTTTCACAAAGGTAAATTTTAATTCTAGAAGGTCAAAGCTTCGCCGTGCGGGAGCAACTTCAGGAAATAACAGACAATTTAAAGTTTCAAGTACCCGTTTCCAGGTTTCAAAGTCAAAGCTCCGCCATGCGGGAGCAACCCTAGGAATTAACAGACAAATCAAAGTTTCAAGTATCCGTTTTCAGATTTCAAAGTCAATGCTCCGCCGTGCGGGAGCAACCCCAAGAATAACCAGTATCCAAGGACCCAAACTAGTATTTTGAAAACTTAATTCTTAAAGGAGGTACACATGACAGTGTTTAACCGAATATTAAAAACTAATTTCCAAAATTCCAAACAAAGTTCTTAGTTTAATCACTAAAGGAGGTACACATGACAGTGTTTAACCGAACATTAGCAATTATTCAAACCAAACACCCATTATACAACGAGTTTTGGCACGTAGTGATGCTCAAAACCTTTTGGCAAAGTCTAGCCTTGCCGCTTTAAAGTTTTAAGTTCACAATCTAGTATCAATTCGCACAAATAGTTGGTTAGTATCCAAAAGAGCAATAAAATCAATTTAGAGTTTGGGAACTACTCCCACAACTCCCAAAATATCAAAGTTTTGGGGCTTAGAGCCTCCAAATTCAAAAAAGAAATTAGTTAACACAAACAACACTAAAGTTAGGGGATTTCTTTCACCTAAACTCTTGAAAAGCAAAGTTTTGGGGCTTGAAGTCTCCAAATTCAAACAAGAAAAGAAAACAAAGCTTTGAAGGGGCCCTCCGGACCTTCAAAATACAAGAGAATAGAAGAAAATACCCAAAATTTGGCTTAAAAAGTGCTCCGATAAGTGTCGGTAGCACAACAAGAGCAACAAGAATGAAACAAGAGAATGAGGACCACGAACAACCTCAAGGAAGGGCCTTATATACTCGCTCCCAGCCCCCCCGGTAAGTTGTTCGTAATTATTTTTTTTACTTTTAATCTAGATATTTTGCTAAACTACCTAAACGCGTTTTCTAAATAATCTTTGTTTAATAGGAAGGAAGGTTCTCAAGCGAGTTCCTTCTAGGCCCTAAATGGCCTTAGAATCTTTTCCCAAATCAAATATTAGATTTTTCCAAAGATATTTTGAAAACCTACCTAATTAATCGAGATATTTTGCATTTTAATCTAAGGTTAGCTTTAAATTGTCTTTCTTTAGTCCAAAAGATGCTTCTTACGCAAGACAAGTATCTTGGGCAAATCCAATCTTCGATTTTACAAGAGATATTTGCAAAATCAACCCAGATTAATCCAAAATTACCTTTTAAAAGTCAAACTAAGGACTGACCCTCTCTATCTTTTGAGGGACAACTAAAAACTAAAAACAAATTGCGCCATCGCCTTCAGAAGACCCCAATTAGCTTGAAGGACCCCTTACCCCTACCTCTCCAGCCGTTTTAAAGCGCAAATTTGAGTCACGGTAACTCAGAACAAAAGTCAAAACTCTAACTTTGGAGTTTGCGTTTTTTGATGAAATTGTTGGTTCTGGGTGATTTAGAATATTCGTAGGGAGTAAGAATTGACCCTTGAAACGCTCCATTCGGACACCGCTAGCTCCTGGTACGCCGGTCAACCCGCCGCCAAGTTATAAATTTTTGTAAAATTCGTTGTCGGTCCTAATTCTAGTACTTGGGAATATTGGAATGTCTTCAAACTTGATAGGGCTCTTTATTGGCACACAAAACACTATCCTAATTTTTAGTGAGATTTTACTGCAACATTGGTAATTTTTAGGAATTTACGAATGCAATTTTAAGCGGTTGACTTCCCATGAAGTCATCATGGAGTTTTGTAAAATTCCGAAACTTTTGGGCAATCTTGTACAAGATGTCCATCAACTAAGGGCAAAACCAAATCTCCAATAAAGATGCTATTTTTAGCAATTCCTTAATAATTTCCACCCGGGGGGGGGAAATTATTCTTGATACCGGGGGAATCTTGGATGATCGGGCTTCTATTTGACCTCCTAGCATGCTTTGACCTAGAAAAGCACCTCTCTGTATGTTCCAATCATCATTTCCTCCATCTTGGTCTGTGAATGACTGTATTTCTCAAAATTACCTATAAACCACAAATCTAACTCTTTCGAGTTGGATTTGAACTGACTCTGACTAGACTCTAACTTTTAACTAGTTTGTTACATGTATACGTAAAGGTGTTGTATTACATGAACAAGACACTAGGACTGGTTAACTCTCAAATCTTCACTTCACTCGGAATTACTGACTTAACTATTTAATTTTACTAAAAAGACCTAAAATTAGTGAAAATGTAACGTCTTACGTGTTTCACGCATTTAAGGCCATTACACACCACTTTGGTAGGGACTTCTACCAAAACCCACAATAACTGTATTTTTATATGTTTTTTTCTATTTTTCACTCAAAAATTAACTAAAAATCGCGAAAAATAAGTTCAAAGTTCCAAGTGTCAGCTTGAGGGCTCACACACTCCAATTAAGGATAGGAAAAAGAAGAGGAAGAAAAATAGCTTTTGTTATTTGAATAAAAGGCAATTATTAAGAGCTAGAATGATTAGACGGTTGCCTCGAATCATTGTAGATCTCGGGGGGGTCACTTAGAGTGTCCATTAGAAACCATGTGCGAACAAAACTTTGGACCCCCTATATACTTTTTGAATTTTAAATAAAAAAAAATTAAAAAAATATGAATAGACTTTCCTACTTTGAAAGTTTATGTTTTGAATTATTAATATTTTTATTTGTTAATAATAATTAGTTACAAATTTTTGAAGTAAAAATATACACTGTAGAACTAAAAAATAACTTTCACACCCCTATATTATATAAGAAGAAATTGTCTAAAAAATGAACAAAAAATTCCTAAAAATAACTCTCTATTGAAAGCTCATTTTGAGTTGAATATTGATTCAATGGTCATCTAAATGTGTTCTCTATAATTATTTGAGTTGAAAAACATGTCATTTTAGTTCATTTTCAACCTCTTTTAGAAATCATTTCATATTTTATTTGAGTTGGAAATTTTGGCAATAGAAAGCTATAGTCATTATTAAACAATGTTCAAAATTTTAGGTTGAAATTATAGTTTATTAGAAACCACTTGTTCGCACAGAATTTGTTATAGTAGAACTAAGTGCACCCCCCGAGTTGTAGATTTGTAGTTGATATGTCAAGCACAACAAGGAATTTGACACACGAAGGTATTATTTCATGTGAAGCAATTGGGGAAGATATTGTGAAGGTTGAATCCATCTCTTGCAAAGCTAAGAAGTTCAAACAAAATGGTAAGGAAATAATTACCCCAATTGATATTAACTTTGAATGTATGTGTAATTTTTTGTTAGAGGTAAATTTTACAACTTTATATCATTTTGTGCACTTTGGAAGCACGATTCCAACAATATATATCATATAAAAAACGGATGCATATTGAGTCATTTATGATCTAAAAACTAAAATAGCATCTTGAAATTTAGCCAGAAATGTTTAAATTTCAAAGATTTTAAGGTGCCTTGCTACCCCCAACCGTTGATGGCTGCGATTTTTAGGGTTGCAATTTAAGACAACAAATGTTAGGACTTAGTCAAACGTTGCAGTTCATGTGCTTTTTGCTACCCCCGTCATTAACGGTTGCGCTTCATAGACTTCTTTTATGGACCTTGCGCCCTTAACGGCTGCACTTTACAAGATTCACGTTGACTTCTTTTACGAAACTTGTTACCCCCTTGCCATTAACAATTGCGCTTTTAGAGAATTCAACTTTGTTTATTCTATGAACCTTGCTAACCCCCGCCGTTAATGGCTGCACTTTTAGAGAATTCAACTTCGCTTCTTTTATGAACCTTGCTACCTCCATCGTTAACAACTATGGTTTTAGAAGATCCAACTTCGCTTCTTCTATAAACCTTGCTACCCCTCGCCTTTAATGGCTACGCTTTTAGAGGATCCAACTTCGCTTTTTCTACAGACTTGCTACCCCATTGTTAACATTGTTAACAGCTATGCTTTTAGAGGATCCAACTTCCATTAGGGGAGATTTTTGCGTTTTAAGAGACTATGAGTTCTCAGACTGTGGGAATTGCGGGAACGCTGTGGGAACGCTGATTTGACGTGGCCAAGAGATGGCCACATCAGATATGATTTTTTAATATAATTTTTTATTGAATTTTTTTTTTAAATCAAAAATTTATTGAAAATTTAATATAATTTTTTTAATTTTTTAATTGTTTTTAATAATATTATATTCTGATTGTACAAAACTGGTTTTCAGCAATGGGAACAACGTGAAACAGTCTCCCAAGTAGCTGAAATCTCCCCTAATGGCTTCTTCTATAGACCTTACTACCCCTCGCTGTTAACAGTGGGGGGGGGGTTAGAGATGCAACTTTGATTTTTTTATGAACCTTGCTACCCTCCCGCCGTTAACGGCGAGGGTTTTGGAGATGCAATTTTTTTATATAAACCTTGCTATCCCCCGCCGTTAATGGCAGGGGGTTTGGAGATACAACTTTGTTTTGTTTATGGACTTTGCTACCCCCCACCGTTAACGGTGGGAGATTTGGAGATGCAATTTTTTTTTATGAACCTTGCTACCCCCCATTGTTAACAGCGACAGGTTTGGAGATGCAACTTTTTTTTATGGACCTTGCTACCCCCCACCATTAATGGCGGGGGATTTGGAGATGCAACTTTGGTTTTTTTACGGACCTTGCTACCCCCTCCACCGTTAACAGCTACGCTTTTAGAGGATCCAACTTTGCTTCTTCTATGGACCTTGCTACCCTCCACCATTAACAACTAGGGTTTTCAATATCGCAATTTTTTCCTACATACTAATAAGTGAAGGACAAGGTTGGCACTTTCATGCTGAATATTTTGGAAATTCAACATTATATTGAAAAGAATCCAAAATGTTCAAGAGTCACTTATATGAATGTTCGTAAAATTGAGGAAAATAAGATCTTTATACAAATTGGATGGTAGGAGGTGAAGCAACCCATGTGGGATATATTAATGGTTAAGATTAGTAGGAGTTCAATCTTCAAATTATCCCATATCCTTTGAGGGTTCATTAGGAACAATGGATTTCATTATAAAACCACCTCTATACCCTCCATCCTTGCAAAGTATCATTGTAAAATTTCCTTTATTTTTTCATCAAGAATTTATTTGATCATACATGGTCTTTGAACATTTTGACTTGTATTAAAAAAGTTATTTTTTTACAACAATTTGCTCAATTAATTCTTGCGGAATTCGACAATTTCTACTTTTTCATTTTATTTATTTTTCTGCATACTTCAAAATAATTATTTTCCACTAATCTTATCATTCACCTATAGTGCATATATTGCATGGTGAAATTTTTCACCTTACTATCTCTAGCCAATAATCGTTGCTGTTTTGGGGACCACAATTTTTTTTCCTACATGCTAGAATGTAGATCACATGTTGAAAATTTCACCTTGCTACCCCACCCCTCAACTGTTAACAGATGCACTCTTGGGGACTTAAATTTGCTTGCAACATATGCTACATTTGATTGAGTTTTGAAAAAAAATTGCCTTCTTAAACCAATTAATAGCTACTATGTTAAATTACATATTAATCTTCATTTGGATGTAATTACAAAGATGTTGATACAATGAGATCTAGAATTACTTCACCCTTTTTCGGAAGATCAGTTGAAGTTACAATTGCATAGTTTTTAAAAAAAAAAAGATTGTGAAGACTTCTTCTTGTCTTTAGCGATTTAGGGGCCAATGTTGCATTTGAGAACGAATTGGAAAATGATGAAAATCTCAAAGTTTCTCTAGCAAGATCTTTATGGTGTGGAATGGTAACCACCGTTTGTAAGCATGGTTGCCTATTATCAACTACAATCATGCAAATGACTTCATGTGGCATTATGTTGTTGAAAGTATTATTCTAGAGGTCAAGGTAGACATTGTAACTATGTTGGCAACATTATATGAAGTTCAATCATTTGCCTCCTCTATTGCAAGGCAACCTCAAAAGCTTGTAATTACTATTGATCCCTCAATTTTTGAGATTGATTTAGCCACAAACGACGTCTTCTTCAACTCTATTACTACAACAACTCAAGTATATACAAAGGAAGATGGCAAGGTATGGAGGGGTGCAAAGAAGAAGTTTGAGGTTCTAATGAAGTTTTTTGTTCATTGCCTAAGTAAGTCCTGTAGGTGGCATTGTGGTAGACATGACTGCCTCTACATGTATTCTAATCTACAATATTAACTTACTTCTTTCTCTATATTTTATTTCACTTTTTTTTTTGTACTTCAATTTAGATGTTTCATAATTTTGATATTATATTTCATTTAGGTTCTTTTATTAGAGCGGTTGATTCCTCTAATTGTTATATCCTTGCATTAGAAAGTAATACCAAACTCTTTGATGAGGTACTAAAGCCTCCATAGACACCTATTGTTGTCTCCAAGATTTTTGATTCTACAATCACATGCAATGGTATGGAGATTGATGATGGCTCTTTAATTGAAGATGTCACACTACTTTCGTACTTCACAGTTTATGTGAATAAGTTTTATTTATTTTTTTCCTTTTCAACAACTTCAATTATAGATTCTATACTTTGTATTTAATTAAATTTGTTACTATATTTAACGATATATAGTTTATTGTTTGCAGTTGAATGAATCCATTGCCAAGGCAAACCTTGCCTTTTTATCAACACCCTAGATTTCTTAGAAGTCCCTCTCTCAATCCTCATGGCCTCCATGTTTGTGTTGAAGATTTAGCATTATTTAGCTTATACTAATGCTTCATTTGGTTCCTCTTCGATGTCTCTATCACCTTGTAGATCTCATGATCGTAGAATATATTCATATTTTGAACTTAGTGTATTGAGTTAAACAATGTCTTATTTTTAGTTTCATGATTTGATATTTGATTTCTATTGTCTTGTTTCTCAAATTGAATCTACCTCTGTATGATGTGACAACAATTTCATTCAATGTTTAAAACTTCATCCTATGCCTAGATTGAACAATAAAACATGAATCTTAAATCACACTCTACCATAGAACTTTATGAAATTCTAGAAAATGAAATTTAACTTAGAATTCAATTAAACTACTACCATTGGATTAATCATGTCTTCTATTTATTAGAAATGCTTTTTTTTTAATAAATAAATATAGTTTAAAAAAAAGAGGCATCAATTAACAAAATGGTCATTTAGAGTATTTGGGGTTAATACATTTATTTGGTGTATACTATGTTCATTTTATATTTTTCATGTTCAAGATATTTCTAAAAAATTTAAAGCATAGTTAAGAAAATAAAATAAAATAGGTGGACCATTTTCATCCTTTAAATTTATATAAAGGCTCGTGGTTCAATGTTTTGGTACAAAATCATTAATAGCATATTCATTTATTGTTTAGTTGGACTATAGATCCTTTCATCTAATTCCTTGGTCATAGGTCCTTAATGGATTTATAATTTCTAAATAGAAGAAAAAAAATTGGAGGCTCACAGGCTTACAGGCTCACGCTCTTAGGCTCACATACTAGCATAGTAGTATCCCCACTTATTTTTTGATAAATTGTGAAAATTGAGTTAAGCAAAACACCTTATAAGTTATTTTTTGAAGAGGATGCTTCAATTGCCAAATAAACAAGTCTCTTTGGACATAACATTCCCATTACTAGTCAAAATAGAATGAATCAAATCTTTCCATGTAGACAAAAATATATTTGATTAGAAACTTTTTTTATGTGTTGATTGACGAATTTCATTTTGAGCTGAAGGTGGCATAACTTTTACATCAGGCACCAATTGAAATAAAATTTATACTTTTAAAAAGATGATGTGTTTTTTTGTATTCAAAAAAAGTTTGACAAAACCATGCCAAAAGTTGAGATCATAGAACCTACCCAAATCTTTAACCCCTAAAGGACTGAAGCCTTTTTTCTGCCAAAAAACACTCAAAACTGCCATATCTATAGCAAGGAGTAAAAAAAATTGAAAATTGTTTCTTTTTCCATATCTAACCGTAAGATCTTACACCTAAATAGTATGAGAGTGTGTGGAAAAAAATTCAGAATTTTTGACCGCTGAGATTGCAAGATATCTGCGTTTAAAGTGGAAATAATAAGTTTTTCAGCACATTGCGGGACTAGATTTTTTGACTTTGAACATTTTTAACTTAAATTTTTTGAACTACAGAGTTTTGAGCTTTAAATCTTTATAGTGGATAATTAAGTTGAGGATCTAGGTAAAAAAAGAAAATTAAAAAAAAACTAATTATCATTCTTAAAATAATTGTTAAGTAGAAGTAGGTATGAGATAGAAGGAAAATCTAAAATATTCATATATTTTAGATGGAATTAAAATGCACTAATCCCAATGGTGAGATTGTTCTAGCAAGTAAATCAGACCATGCAAAAAAAAAAGAATTGAAAAAATTGAAGAATTGCATTCAGAAATGAATCCTACAAGTTATTTTTTTCAAGAAGATGCTCTAATTGCTTGAACAACAAGAATGTCCATAACTTTCTCATAACATATCCAAATGAAATGAATCAAAGCTTTCCAAATAGAAAAAAATACAATCTATGAGAAAAAAAATTTTTAAAATTTTTTTATCCATTTTTTTTGGGCTGCCCGGACTGCCCGCCGTCCCCTTGTTTGAGCTTATTTGGTCATAACTATTGTTTCTAGGCACCGATTGTGAAAAAAATTATATTCTCACGAAGCTAATCAGAATTTCTACCTCCAAAAAAGTTTCAAAAATTTAGGAAAAAATTTCAGCCCGTAGGTACCTGCCCAAAAACTCATTTGTCCCCCGAAGGGACAATGGTCCTTTAGGGGTTAAGTGTCTTGTTGGACTTTAAGGGTCAAGGTTAATAGCTTGATGACTATAAAATATTCTATCTTTATAGTAATATATCATAGAAAATGTCTTGACTAACTTCAATAGTATCACATTAATATCTTTCAAATTTATATTTATGATATTTCATATATTTTTAGTTTCTAAATTTTTATTAATAATTTTTTATTTATTTTAATTGAGTGTATTTTAAGACAATTATTTGAACCTACAATGATGTTTTGTTTATAAACTCATCAATCTTGGAAAGACAAGGCAAATCACCAAGATAGTCAGCCAAAAATTATTATAATTTAGGATGAAGAGGTACATTCTTTGCTTCAACATTTCCTTTGAAAATCATTCATTGGACTCTTCTTGTCTTCTCTACAATTTTAGTATTAAACAGCCTAGACAACCTTTTAGAGGCTAATCTTTAATCCTCCAAAGTTCATAATTTGATAGATCCTTGAGGTGAAATTGAGGTAAATATCAATGTCTTTTTAAAAAAAAAATAGAAAAATATCCACAAGTTCAAGATAATGTAGGGATCACAAAGTTAACTAACACAAGATGATAGGATGTGGTAACCTTGAGAACCCCCCCCAAAAGTAGTTAAGAGTTGAAAGTGAAGTGATGAGTGACGATGAGGAGGTGACATGACATTATTAATGAATAGTAGGGGGGCTTTTGTTCCCCCCGAAAGCAAGAGCCTCCAACATTGCAACTTCCCAGTGTCATATCAAAGAGATAGAATATCTACAAAAATCATCATTGTTTTTTTGTTTTTTATTTTTTGTTTTTTGACACAAATAAAAGAGACTCTTTACTGCAAATATCATCATTGTTTTGATTTCTTGTTGGTTAATTCCTAAAAAACCAAGTAGCATTTTTTGGCAAGTGCTTAGCATTTTTGGTCATCCATTTACAAACGGAATTTTTATTTTTTTTCTTTGAAATTGTAATGCAACATATGGTCAAGGAGTATCTTTAAGGCACAAAAAATTTCATAACTTTTGACTATATAATAATAATAAAAAGTTATTGTATGATATGTAGTTTCTTTTGGATCCTAGTAACTCAAAAAAATGATTTTTTTAAGAAATAAAATTTTGGACTTGGTTTTTAAGATTGATCAATATGTGAAAAGCTTTAAATCATTCTATTTTGATTGATAAGATGAAAGTTATGAGAAGTTTTAGGTTGTGGGCAATTATAGAATCTCTACTCTAAAATAAATTTTGATATCCTATATTTAACTCAATTTCCAATATTTTTGGAAAAATAAAATCATAGGATTTATATTGTCTATTACAACATTATAACCATTGGGATTGACATTTTTCAATTCCAAAACTAAATTCTCAACAATTTAGTATTTTAAATCATTATCTACTTCTTCCCACTTATTATTTTTTTCAAGCATGAAGATAAAATACTTTTTGTTGAAATTTTTTATATGCATTCCCAACTTATTTCTTCAACATATTATAAAGAGTTGTAAATTGTAGGATCTACACATTTTTGGGTAAAAAATTTGAAAGATGAAATCTAACCATTTTGGATTTGGGGAAGAGTTGAAATATTTCTTTTTGAAATCTAAGCATTATGATCTTGCAATTGGTAAGGTTTATTATTTTGAAATTTTAAGAGGGTAAATTATAACAAGTTAACCTCTAAATGCCTAAGGCCTTTTTTGAGCTTATTGGAATATGTTTTAAATTGAACAAAAAAACAACATTTTCAAAAGTTTTATCAATTTTTTGAATCATAACTGTACAAATTCAAGATAAACATGTTAGAGACCACATAGGAAAAGAAAACACAACAATATCACTTATAGATTGAAAGGAATATAATGTTTGATCATCATCGTATTGAAATTTTAAAAGTGATTTGTTGTCTTTCAATCCATTTTTCACATGTCAAAACTAAAAAACTAATCACCAAAAAAATATGAAGTTAAAGGGCATAACATACATAACTCCAATCAATTTACAGCTTCTCAAAATCTATTGTACAATTTTTTTAAATGAATTTTTAATGTGATTATTTCTCCAAGTTCTTGTGTATTTGAGAGTCATTTCCAAGAACCTTCAACACTAGAAAATCAAGATTTGCAATGGATATCCTTGCCCAAATTCTTAAGCAAAAAAAACATAATCATTCATTTTAAAAATCGGATCTTTGATACTAAAACTAGACTTCAAAAAAAAATTCAAAAATATTAACTACTAAAAATAGTGACTTGGTAAGGTTTTATTTAACTTCAAAATATTGTAGACACTAGAATATGGTGCCTTAGGCATTTAGGGGTTAACTAAAAGATCCTATGGTTTGACTTATTAAAATAAATATAGATGAAGGTTTTAGCCTTATTTTGGAGACTAGTATTTTGAAGTAGTTTTGGCCTCTAAATATGAAAGAATTTTAGGGGTTAATCTTTTTATGTGTAATAAAGAGAAAAGATATTCAAGAATCATTGACATTGTTGATTGTGTGTGTTCACGAACCTACTTACTAGTTTATAGCTTGACTAGCTAATGACACTTTGCAGATTACCCCCTAAAGTTCCACTATCCCCTCAAAGGACAAAATAGATTTGGGGCAAGCTTGTATGGTCTCAATATTGATTGTAATTTTTTTTTTCTTTGAAAAAATAGAAAAACACATTAGAATTCTAGAAATATAATTTTTATTTCAATTGGTGCTCAAGAGAAAAATTTATGGCACAATGAACCCAAATTTTAGTTCAGCAAGTAGAAAAAACTCTACAAACACTTAAAAACAAAATAATTTTTTTTCCTCATAGATTGTCTTTTTTTATCTACATCGGAAGCTTTGATTTATTCCATTTGGACTAGTGATGTAGACAATCTTGTTTTTCAAGCACTTAGAGCATCTTTTTGAAAAAATAATTTGAATGATTCATTTTTGAATTCAATCTTCACAATTTTTCAAAAAAAAATATTTACAAGTTTAAAATCTCTTGCTAGAACAATCTGACCATTGAGACTTGTGCGTTTCAATTTCATCTTAGAACTATTAACAATTTTGTTTCCTCTTCAATCTTGAACCTATTTTTACTTAACAAATTTTTAACGAGTGAAAATGCATTTAAAAAAAAAATTGTAGACTCTCAACTTGTTTCTTCAAAATTAGAAACTCAAAATGATTAGGGGAAAATTTTTTGGCTAAGAAGATTTAAAGTCAAAAAATTTAAAGTTTTTTGCTCTTTGCAATAGAAATGGCAGTTTTGAGTGTTTTTTGATGAAAAAAAGGCGTTAGATTGTAAGGGTTCAACTAAATTCACCCTGGGATTCGAAGAGGAATTATCACAATTTCCAGGGGGGAAGTTTGGGCTTGGTTAACAATAGGGGTTGTCACACCTTCTCCTAGAAGCAAACTTCTATAAAGCATGAGAAGTTGTGGAGTAAAAAGAAGAGCCAATATGGAGCCATTTTCTGCATGATGAAGGTGTGATATCCCTTTTGTGTTCACTTGTGGAGGAGGAGAGAAGTGTTCTCCTATATATGGAGGAAGATTGATGTTGTAATTTTCAATGCTTTTCCCATGCACATATATAGTTTACCTAGTGTCGTTCCTACTTTTGACACCATGTGTGCACGTCGATGTAAGTAGGGGAGGAGGATTGATATTGTAGTGACTAGGGTGAATGCAATACATGGAATGAGAAGTTGTGACACCCGAAGGGTAAAAGTACCATGCGGAAGATGAAATCTTCTTCAAGCCTATTATTTACCTCTGGAGGAGAAGAATGGTCATTCTCAATCTTTAACCCCTAAACGTCCAAACAACGTTTTTTGGCAACATAGTGATTTGGGGCAGCTCAATACAAACGGAGTTTTTCTTTTTTTTCTTTGAAAATTTCACACAATATGGGGACGAGGAATAGCTTTAAGGCCCAACAATTTTCATAACTTTTGACTACATGGTTCAAAAGTTATTGCATGATATGTAATTTTCAGTGTTCAGCGGGCAGATTGGGCAGAAAAAAAAACGTCTTTGAAAATCACTTTTAAAAAAAATAAAAATTTGAAATTGATTCTTTAGATTTTTATATATGTGGTAAGCTTTGAATCATTCCATTTTGATTAATGAGATGAAAGTTATGAGGAATTTTAGTTTGGGTTAGTTTGTGGGTAGTTATGGAATCTCTACTCTAAAATAAACTTTGAAGTCCTTTAGTTAACTCAATTTTAAATATTTCTGGAAAAAATAGAAACATTAGGTGTATATTGTTTATTAGAACATTACAACCATTGGGATTGGCATTTTTCAATTCTATAAATAAATTGTTAACAATTTAGTATTTTTAATCATTCTCTACTTCTTTCTACTTACTATTTTTTCCTATATGTTGTACAATTCCAAATGATCTGAAAATTTTCAAGAATGTAGCCAACTTGACTTGAAGAATGAGTCCAAAGAGTAACCACCATTTTGGACATTTTTTCATACAAGTGTGACCTTATGAAGTGCAACTGCCCGTATTTTCACAGGGCCAAGAAAAGGATTTTTGTCACTTCAGATGTTAATATCTTGCAATCTACACGGTGGAAAATTCTGAAATTTTTTCCACATCTTCTCTAACTATTTTACTACAAGATCCTATGGTTAAATTTGTTCATAATTGTTTTTCATTTAAAATTTGGTGCTTGTAAATGCAAGGGCACTTTTGGAGCAGTTTTGGTCAAAATATAATCTTTGACGTTTAGGGGTTAAAGAATGGGACCTTTGCAAACCAAGGAAAACCAACGAGAGAGTGCCCCGTCCCCATTCTCACCAAATTGAGGATGGGGTGATTGGGTGAAAAGGTGTGACAACCCCTAATGTCATGGATGGAGTCACGTTTGTTCCACAAGGCCCCCCCAAGTAAATTAATACCCCACAGAATCCACCCCCACCCCCACCCCCGCATACTATTGTGGCGGATCTGAAGTGTTGCCAAAAGGAAAAGCAATCAGCTTACCCAATAGCAGGGCCAGGGCCAGGGCCCCGGGGGAACACTGGACTGATGAAGCGTTGGAAGGAAGGAACATGGGACACCTACCATGTAAAAAATAATGCAATCTACCAGCATTCCGGGGGTGAATGCATCCACCTGTAAGTTGAAGCAGCAGGAAAGGTCATTCACTCACTCACCCACTTCAGAGGGGGCAGCCTGCCTGCCTGCCTCACGCCCTGCACCCTGTCTGCCTGCCCAGCCATCAACTCAACACAGGCAAACACATACACACCCATTCTTACATATAATACACACATTCGTACATACAACGAACACAACTTAGAGCTACAAAGGTCAAATACCCTACGCACTCAGTCACTCAGTCACTCAGCGTCTCAGCGTCTCAGTCTCAGCGGCTTCCCAGCGCAGCCCAGCGCAGTGCAGGCCATTCCACACTAAGGAGTATGGACCGGCCACGCTAAGTTAACTGAAGTTAATTCCAAACCCAAATGAAGCCACACGGGCTCGGAATCTCCACTAAATGGAGATATCTTCCGCTTCTGA
Organism: Rhytidiadelphus loreus; assembly: GCA_947034895.1. Classification (NCBI taxonomy): domain Eukaryota; kingdom Viridiplantae; phylum Streptophyta; class Bryopsida; order Hypnales; family Hylocomiaceae; genus Rhytidiadelphus; species Rhytidiadelphus loreus. Next base: position 35,797,290 of record OX344761.1, read on the forward strand.
AGATCTTCCAGCACTGATTCGCTGATTCCCCCCCAGTAATTGCAGGAGCGTGTCAGTGTAACTAAGTTACCAACCTCTTATGAAGAAGAAAAGGGTAATATCGTAATATCCTTATTATATCCCCCCCCTGGCAGCGCCCACAAAACTCGGAACTGGCCTGAAAGACCATGTCCAGGCCGGCCCCTGCCCGCGCTGCCCGCATCTTGTGGGTCCGCCTCACGGGCAGCCCTGGCCCAGCCTGCTGGGGCCTACAAAATTACTGAAGTTTATCTGGCGCACAGTCTTTGGATCAGAGAGACGAGACGAGGCAACAGGCCCCAGGCAACAGGTCCGGCGACCTCCGCTCCTTGCTGCCGCTGCGGCTTTTTCTTCGGGGTCGGATGCTGGTGGTGATGATGAGGAAAGCAAGAAAGAGGGTGACATGACAGAAGAGACGGAACTCTTGTAGGGAGTTCAGGTGCGATTAAGCTTAAGCGCAGTGAGGCTCTCGCAACCCATCGCATCCCATCGAATCGAATCGCATCTTCTTGCGTCGCATCAGTTGAGTAGAGTAGAGTAGTTTGCGTTTGCGTTTGCGTTTGCGTTTGGAGGGAGGTGGCGAACTCGAATTTTTATTGATTTTTATTCACTCGCCCCGGTTCCGCGGAAGTCAGACGATCGTCACCGTCATCCGCTGCTAGCTGCCTGCCTGCCTGCCTGCCTGCTTAGTACTGTCGCTGGTTCGACTGCATGAGAGCCTTCAGTTGCTCCTGCTGCTGCCTCGATTGCTACGACCGATGCTAGCTAGCTGGGAGTGGAATCAGTCCGAGAGATCTTGGCCTCGCTGTAGCATCTGAGCTCAGCCCGCATTTAGTGCCGAGAGGGGTAGGGGGAGGAAGGAGGGAGGGGTGTGATTGAACGTGGAGTTTGTGTGAGGGAGTGGAGACCAGTTGGGAGTGTGGGGTTGATTGGGAGGGAAGTAGAAATTGGAGTGTCGAGAATAAGCTATCTCTGGATCTTTTTTAAAAGGATTTTTTGGTGGTTTTTTTTTATTTTTTTGTTTGGGTTTTGTGAGGGGACGGGGCTTCGGGGGTGATCGTCACGGGTTTTCACCTTGAGAGTCAGCCGCTTGCGAATCAGCGTTTGGCGGTTACGGGATCTTGTGAAGGGAGGAGGGAACAGTGTTGCAGGGAATGCGCGGGGCCGACGCAGCCCTGTGGTGGGTGGGTTGGATGGTGGTGCTGCTGTGGACAGTGGTATGAGCGAAGTGCGTCGGGGTTGATTCGGATCACCACCGCCATGGGGTGGAGGGTGGACTGAGGCGGTCCCTGGGGCAGCAGCAGCAGACGACGACGACAACGACGGGGTCGACGTTCTTGCGTGCGGAGGCGGCGGGGTTCTTGGGGGCGGACTGGACTGCGTCGGGAGCGATGCAAAACACGGGTCAGTATGGAGTCTCGGACTCGCCACAGTTCGTGGTGGGTCGCCCTCCGCCTGCGCACTTGTTCTCCATCTCGCATGACAATATGAGCATCGCGCCCCCAGCTGGGCACCCGCTGCAGTCGACGGGGCATCACCCGCAGCAACAGCAGCAGCACCACCTCTCTCACCACTTGCAGGCGCAGCACCACCACTATGGGCCGCACCCGGGCCACCAACCGCACCCTAGCTTGCAGCAAATCCACCAAACGCAGTCCCCTCATGCCTCGCACGCCCCGCACCCGCAATTCCCGCTCGCGCAGCACGCCCAGGCGCAGCAGCAACCAACGCAGGCTCACCAACAGCAGGCTTCTCCCCACCCGGACGTTCAGCAGCAACAACAGGTTCATCAACAGCAGCAGCAACAACAGCAACAACAACAACAAGTTCAGCAGGCGCAACAGCAAGCGCAACAGGTCCAGCAGGCGCAGCAGGCGCAGCAGCAAGCCGCGCAACAGGCTGCGGCCCATCAAGCTGCGCAGCAGGCTGCGCAACAGGCGCAACAGCAGGCGATGGTGCAGCAGTTAGGTTTGGGAGGTCCAGACTCGCCGGAAGTGCCATCGCCGGGCGTGAGTCGACCATCGCCGACAAATTTTAACCAGCAAATCGTGAGCGTGGCGCAGCAGGATGACGATGGCATGGAAGAGGAGGGCCGCAGCACGGGCGGCAATCGGTGGCCCAGGCAAGAGACGCTCGCGCTCATCAAGATCCGCTCCGAAATGGATGCCAACTTTCGGGATTCGGGACTCAAGGGCCCACTGTGGGAAGAGGTTTCGCGGTGAGCAACATGATTGCTCTTTCAACTCAATTAACGCCAAGTCCACTGCGTCTGTCGCTCGTTCTTTCTGTGCAAGTTTCGGTCTTTGGGTGCAATTGTTGCAAAACAGCAGATAAGGTCGTTTCTTGTTGTGTCGTGAAGCTGACGGGGAATTAGCGTCGCCGCCCAGCCCCCGTGAATTCATGCAATTCGCGTTTGATGTAAGTTGCGGATTCTTGGTAATTGGTCCAACGCTCCCGTCGACAGATGCTGATAGATTGAGCTGTGCCATTGCAGAAAGCTGGCCGAAATGGGGTTCCAGCGGAATGCAAAGAAATGCAAAGAGAAGTTTGAGAATGTGCACAAGTATTATAAGAAGACCAAGGATGGTAGGGCGGGGCGGCAAGACGGGAAAAGCTATCGTTTTTTCAGTCAGTTGGAAGCGTTATACGGTGGCCAGCCGAGTGCTGCGCAATTGGAGACTAATGCTGCAGTCGCGGCAGCTGCTAGCCTGTTGACAGGAACGCCGATGCTCGGCAAGCCGCCCCCGACCGTGGAGGATTACAATGTTTCGGCTCAAAGACCATCGGAAGTCTCGACAGGAGTGACCCTCTCGGAGTCTTCGGAGGATGACTACGACGCACCCGGAAGCGGCGAAGCTGACAACCAGGAGAAGACGTCGTCGAAGAAGCGGAAGCGGATGGAAAGCGGCAAGTCGGGGACGTCCTCACAGCTGGACTTCTTCGAGAGCCTGATGAAGAATCTACTGGATAAACAGGAGAGCATGCAAAAGAAGTTCTTAGAATTTATGGAGAGACGAGAGCAAGAGAGGCAAGTGAGAGAGGAAGCGTGGCGGAGACAGGAAATCGCGCGGGTGGCTCGAGAGCATGAGCTCCGAACGCAGGAGCATACGTTAGCGGCCACTCGTGACGCGGCGCTCGTGGCGTTCTTGCAGAAAGTCACGGGGCAGACGCTGCAGCTGCCGCATATCCCCACCCGACCACCGCTCGTGGTGCCCCCGTCGATCGATTCAGTAGTCGCCGCCGCAGCTCAGAAACAGCAGGCTCAGTCCACCCCTCCGCCGGCGGCTGCAACCACGCCTGCCCCGCCCGCGGCGGCCACTCCTTCTTCGCAAGCGCTTGCGCTCGCCAATGTGGACGAGCATGAGAAAGACTCCTCGATCGATCCCAATAGCAAGCGGTGGCCGAAACCGGAGGTTTTGACCTTGATTAAGCTGCGGAGCGACATGGAGCCGCGGTTCCAGGAGGCCGGGCCCAAGGGTCCGCTCTGGGAGGAGATCAGTCAGGGAATGGCGTGCTTGGGGTACAACAGGAACCAGAAGCGCTGTAAGGAGAAATGGGAGAACATCAACAAGTATTTCCGGAAGACCAAGGAGAGTAACAAGAAGCGACCGGAGAATGCCAAGACCTGTCCCTACTTCCACCAATTAGACACATTGTATCGCTCGGGCGTGCTGGGGACACCCAGCAATAAGCAGCAGCAGCAGCAGCAGGTGGTGAAAGTCGCGGACTCCTCGCCCGCCGTGGATCACCAGGCGCTCCCTTTGGCACACCGCTTCGACGCCGTGGCCAAAGCCGGCGCGGGCGATGCGACTGACATCCTGAAGATGCTTCCCGCGGCCGCGGAAGTCGTGCAGAATGCCGCCTCCTCTGGAAATGGAACCCCCGCGGGCGCCGCGACTGCGCCACATTTCTTCTCCAGCCCGGAGAATGGCAGCAGCGCCGAAAGGGGCACCAAGCCAGTTTCGGAGTCATCGCTATAATGGAGGCACAAATGGCGCTCTAGACAATTTGCCTCATTTACGTTGTGCATGCTCCGACATACCCACCCCAAGCACGGTTATTATGCCCCGCTTCGATCCATGAGCACTTGCGCCTCACAGATCAACTTGAGTTATTATATGATTCTTCTTCATCGCTGTATTGATCAATCTCAGCGAGCTAATGTTGCGCGAATGGCGAGCGAATACGATCGAGTGTTTCTTCTGTATCATCTTAATTAGTTCGGATCTTTGGGGCTTGCTGGGTGGGGGGTGGGGGACGTGATGGATCTCGATAGGTCTGCGTTTGCTTGCGGGAGAAGGACTGGGGGCTGATTTGCTGATCTGCTTGGACAAATCTGAATAAGTGGGCGGATGAGGCTTCCTTGGCCCTTGCCTGAAGTGTAACGAGCCAGATGCGCAGAGTAGATAGTAGGATTCAGGGGGGAGGTTGCGATCGTTCTGTAACATACATGTACCAGTAGCGTGAGGGTGCCAACACTCGTTTCCTGAGCGCGCTGCTGTGAGATGATGTCCCTTAGGGTTTGGGAGTACAGAAATTAATAAGTCTGTGAGTGAGTGCCACTCTGGTGTTCCATGTTAGCTAGCTAGATTATTTTTCTTTTTTTCTTTCCTTTTTCATCATCATGATGGGTTTGTGAACAAACATGAGGTACTACGTCAAGCATGTCCGTCGTCGTTTCCTTTTAGTCAACCGAAGCAAATTTTTTGCTTCCAGGATTACACTCCAACTATTTACTTGGCGCAGTGGGGATCTTTTTTTCTTCTACTCGTGCTAGTTCCCGTTTTGAGGTTTGTAGCAGCTACATTTTTATTAGACAGTCACAGTGAGTATAATTGTAGAAGATGACGAAGAAGTTAAAGTCAGATTGAAGGTCCCGTCGAATCTGGACGTAGGTAAGACATTTAAAAATTGAATGCTGGTGGCCACTGGTGCACATTTTGGGAGACCTTTCTTAATCTCCTTTGTTGAAATACATTTTTTTGCTCGGTTTCTCAATGGCATTTAACCTCAAAGCTATCGACGAGGCTGGGCTTTTCGCTGTACTATGTTCTCTCACCGTGTCCTCTCTGGCCTTGATCCTCTCTCCTCCTACCTTGTCATTCCGGAACCTTCTCCTCGTATTTGGAGCTGGCTGAAGTTGGAAACCATGGTTCAATTGGGCTTCAGATGGGAGCCAGGTATGTGTCCAATGATTTGCTCCATCGGTGCTCATTTGTATCCACCTTGCATTGCTTGATACGAACTTTCTCGTTGTCCGAGTCTCTGTTTCTCATTTGAGATAGGTGCTCAGAACATGCTTAAAACTTGAAGTTCCCTGCAGATCGATGTGATTATATTGTACCATCCCCATAATGGTAAACAGAATACTAGTGATTGAATTTCCAGACTTGAACTCTATGTCGCCCTATACCCTACATTTGCTTACTTGATTGATCCACATCCTGTGCTTGCTTTCCGTGGTTCACCGCGGCATCAAATTCTGAAACCGAAACATGTCGTCTTGTGATGTTGTTAAGCAACCTCACGATGTAAGTTTAATCATAATTTGACCCTATTATGATGCCCTATGAGTATTGATTCATTAATCATTTTCCTCGGACCCTAAAGCATGACTACCTGGGGCATGTAAAGAGTGAGGCGGTGGTTATGAACCAAGCTCAAGGGGCTGCCTGGCTTCCCGTTATCGTACCAGCCTTGTCCTGAGACGTTCCCTTCAGTGTGCCGGCGTATCCAGGCGTCTTTAAAGTATTGGAAATGATCCCACAGTCAACTCTTAGATTCTTCCATTGACTTCAATGAAGGTAGCACTGCACGGTCGGACACCGCTTCTTGACTTCTGGCTGTGTCAGCTGCTTCCATGAATGGGGAGAATTATAATGGTCACGGTGGAATTAAAGGCGGATGGCGGGGGACTCGCTAGTGCAGAGCCTCTGTGTCTATCACGTCGCATGCAGTTGGTTGTTGGCTCCTCGTTGCAAGCAAGCATTTGACTCCCATAACTTCGAGCAGGCAAGCAGATGCCCTGGTCAAACAGCGATGGCACTTCACTTCCAGTCCTCCTCTGTATGCCTTCCAGGGCTATTGATGAGTGCAGATTATGTAACCCCAAATTATTGATCCATGTTACTGTCGACGTGACCACAAACCTGTGAAGGGACGGAGTTTCAGCCATTCCGAATGCATAATTTAAAATGACTGAGAACTGAATTCTCAGCTGGTTTTCTAGTGACATTACATCTGCACAGAGACTGTGACCTCAGCTCGACTTGTCGGGTCAGGGAAGAAGCTGGATTATTCAACTTACAGTGGCTTTTGATCAAGGCAGCAGTTGTTATGGGCAGTGTGCCGGCCTGATGGGTCCACTATGGCCATCAATAATCTGCCAGTCGACATTTAATCTTACGGTATGGACCGGACGAGGTAATTGATCGAGGCACATAATACTATTCATCAACAGGAATATATATGAAAATAATATCTATAATAATAATAAGATGCGGTTAAAGTAACGTTTGTGTAAGAGCAGCAGATGAAGGCTCGGTCCCAAGGACAGAACTCGGCTTTCAAGTAAGTTCCTTGTGAGTGCTAAAGCAGATTTTTAATTTTTTAAATTGAAAATGTCCATTTCCCTCTGGACTGAGCTTCAACCCCTTTTCGGGTAGGTTGGGCTGGAGACCTTCAACGTCTCAGCAAAGTGGGAGAGGGAAAAGGTACATCCCCAAGTTGCTGATTAATACTGCATCAACCAATCTGACTCGGGTGCCGTAGGCCAAGCAGAACATGAAGCCTGCACGGAGTCCATGAAAGGGTTAACCATTATTATCCACCAGTGAAGTCTTTGTCTAAACCGACTTTCGCATCACTTTCATATGAAGTGGCAGGTCTGTTGAAGCCTGTACTGTCAGCATGTACCAAGGGTACTTTTCAATCTGTTACACATTGGGAGCACTTGGACGTGTATGCCGACCTTTCCTCGTTCCGCGTGATCACTCCCAACATTCATAAATCATTTAAAAACTAATGTAAAGTCTCCATTCACCATACAGCAAGGGAGAGGTTCGATTCTATTCACCTTACACGCGAACTCTGAGTCTTTCCCGACAATAATCTAGAAACTTGTTTCATCTAAAGTTTTGCACAATTAGTCCTAAAAATCGATTGTAAAAAGCTAAATGTCTACAAACTAAGTATTTATACACTTACTACAAATCAGAGTTCACCTGTATGGTCAATGGAGAATCTAATGTATTGTAAGGTTTAATGGATCCTGACTTTACCACCTCTACCTGCTAAGCATTGCTCTCTTCCGGCCGTTACCCATTCACCCACAGGGCCGGGGCTTGGCTGATACATGAATCCATCCCATGAGATAGAGCTTACTAGTCTTCATTTGACCCGGACAAACCCCAAACTTTTCACTCGCTAAGTTTATCCAGTGGGAGCGAGCAAGCAGAAGGCGTGTGAGGGAAGGGATTAGTTGTGAAGCGGAAAGGGTCATGTCAAATCAGTGAGGCACCCTCCAGTCACAGTTTGTTGTCTTTTCGAATTTTTTGATGGGGAGAGGAGTCGATTCCGACCTCCTTGGTGGCACCCCAAGAGCCGTCGTACCAGGGGTAACTTCGACTGCTTTTCCTGCACCTACGACTATGTCTTACCTTTACTTTTCTTGAGCTAGAAGCTGGCCGGTAAGATCCTAGCCTGCCTGCAGGCGCTAAGTTAATTCAGCCTAGCCATCGAGGATGGTGCCGCAACCCCACAAGCGTGATGCACTGATGCCTACCTTTAAGTGTTTCTCAAGATTCAGCAGTTTTGCACGGTTCTGCAATTCCCTATCTTGCAAAGTCGTGTGAAAAGTAGTCAGTACTTTTTTCTATGAGGAGAAGCTTGTAAGACGTAGATATGGATATAACTTATCCAGTTAATCCTGTGATGAGAGACTTGGCAAGGTCTGAATTCGTGGCTTTTGGGGCTCTGCCCGAGTCCTTTAGGGGCGTTACTTCCTAATCTCATCTTTGGCTATCATCAAGACTTGAAGAGAGCTGCCATCAATCATCTCAGGAACACGCGTGGTGGCAGGGAGTTCATTGCAACAATCAAGCCGATCTTGATCACCCCGGTCTCAGAAATCATAGGTCCTTCAGGAATCTGTAACCCTCTGATGCTCAGTTGCTCACATTCTTTTTGACTGCTCGGTTTTGCCGACTCTTCCAGTAATGACGGCATCCCCTCCCCTCTCAGTCCTCTGGGCAATGTACTTACCACCATCACAACAGACAGTCAGCAATCCGGTCAAAGTAACTTCAAACCGGATTCAAAAATCAACAAAACGTCTCTTGAAGCTGTACTGCTACTACGACTGCGCCTGCACCTACACGATGGGGTGCACATTCAAGACTGCCGTGTCCCCCTTTTAATTCACTCTGGACAAAACGCCGATCGAATGCAATTTTTATCCCCGGGGTTAAAATATAGGTACCTCCTAAGAGATACGAATCTGCGCTAGTGCCAATTATAATGGCCCTGCCAGCTCACCCCTTACTGTACATAGCAAGCTAAAAGTTCGTAAAAGGAAAGAAGAAAAACTGACACCGTTCCCGTCAATGTTGCAACGACCACATGAACATGAAATTAAGTTACCCAAACTGTACTGAACTTTTACTGGAAAGAATCATCTGGGTTTGAACATGGTTTGGTCAAGTTGGTTTGTGATGAACCAGGTCTGTACTAGTGACCTGTAACGACCATGAAAGAGGAGAGAGACAGACAGGGACCCCTTGGCCTGGCCTGGCCGTCCCAGTGAGTTTCCCACTGAACTAGCCTGCCCCCGCCCTATTGGTAGAAAAATGAAAATACTCAGTCTCTACGAGGGTGAATCCTTTTCTGTCGTCAACGACGTATCCGGATCTCATCAGGATTAGAGCGCTTTCTCGAAATTAGAACGCTGACAGGGGGTAGGGGCTGAGCTATTTATGGGATTGGCTGGCTCCTTCAGAAGAACCAAAGGATAATATTCGCTTCCAGATAGGTCGCTCCAGAGACCAGGTCATGCAAGCAGGCAGGTCATCAGTTGGGGACATGAATTTTTTCAATCCACTCTGTCCCCATTAATGAACACACTTCCTTTTTCATGACTTACGGGGCTGGAACCTGCCAATTCGAGGAGGATAAAGTTACCATCACCAGCTTTACCACACCGTCGCTTATATTAAGCAGGATCGTAAACTCGAAAAGCAGACCTATGAGGAAGTTTCTTCTGCAACTGAACTCTCAATGGATTCTTGAACCGACTTCGCTGCTTGATGAGGTGAAAATCGTATCCACAGTCCCATATATCGGTTCAGAAGATTCTGAAAACTACAGGTATATATTCACCCCTCTCTGCTCATTCTGTAACGTAGATCACGTGACCGCTGGAACGGACCGTCTGCACCACTACAAAACGGACGGCATGGAGCTCAGTTCAGTTAGCTTCAATCTTCTTGTTACTCGTCTCTCCTGGGCAACGAGGTTTCACAACAAACAAGTCAGGAAACTCTCTCTCGGGCAGCAAGCTAGCAAGGTTGTGGAATGCATGGTGGCCGAGGGCGTAGTAGAAGATTCGCACTGCCGCCCAAGCCTGTCATGTGTCGGAGGACTAGTGCATGGCTGATGCCCAAGTAAGTTAAAGTTTGAAAGGCTGGTAATTGATCCTCAGCTTGCCCGGCCTGCAGTGGCAGTCAGTTGCAGAGCTTTCGCCTTGGGAGGAGAGGTGACCGAGACAAGTAGTAAGTTACGGGGGAAGAAGGGGAGTCAAAGGCAGTCAAAGCAGCGAGGGAGAGGTGCACATGGCAGACCAGTGCTTCCCACGCCTGCTGGTAACGGTGTCCTTATCTGCCCAGAGTGTAAACTTAGTTCTGCCTCCTTCCCTCTGCTGGCATTCAACTCTCTCTCTCTCTCTCTCTAACTTAACTTATTAGTAAGTTAGGGGCAGTCTCTCTCTGTCTCCTTCTACCCTAACTTGGAGAGTTGGAGCCCAATGGTATTTTCCAGGAGGCCACTTCATTTTAGAACAAATCGGATGCCCAATTCCACAATCTCATGGAACAAACTTCACACAACCATCAGAGCAAATCACTTCCTCATTGGGGCCTCCTCACACTAGAGGGGAGAAGCCCCAGAAAGCACGCTGTCAACCAGTGAGAGCTCCTAAACTTGAGGACGTAAAACCGTACACTCGGTAGGGAGAGAATGATCGATGCGGATCAACTCTTGTTCGTCTATGATACAAATAAAAAAAGTGCACAAGTATTGAGTCCATGTAGTTGTAGTGAATTAATTAATGAACTCCTTGTCATTGCAAGAAGCATCGGTTGATTTTGTGCCACTATCACCTATTGGTAAGAGAAACATGATTCAAGAAGAATCTATAGATTAGGGAAATGACTATGAGAAGATCCACCGGTAGTCAAATTGTCATGCGGGTCTTCTCATGAATCATTTTCATAGTCTACATGGGGCCATGTTTTTACTAGTGTGTCAAATGTGATAGTATTGAGAATACTATGAGCTTTTGAAAAATCAATAAACAAATATGAAAAATTAATATAATATCAAATATAACCTAAAACTATAAATTTAGTAAAAAAAACTCCAAAAATTATGCATAAAAATAGGTCAATGCAACACTAAAAGAAAATAGATATTTTAATGTTTGTTTGTTTTTTAAGCCTATATGATTGGGAGTATTTTTCAAGAAAAATTGTTAATAACTACTATCTTTTTGTGCATTGGCCAAAATTGACCAAAAGTATAGTAGACTATTATGAAAATGTGTGGAAAAAATTTCAACCCATTTGACAGTGTGGATTGAAAGATTATATTATTTGAAGTGAGAAAAATCTTTTCAATCCTTTGAAAATAATGGGATCAATAGACTTCAAACCTTCTTGGAATAAAAATTGTTCTATACAAAATTGAGCTTCTACAACATCAAGTACTACATCTTATTAGTTATACTCATACAAAATTTTAGAAGCAAATAAAGGGTCTAACTTACACTAAATCACCATGTTTTATGATGAGGTCAAGTATATTGGCAATACACTATTCATGTTTTGATGATCTCTTGTGATAGTGACAAAATAACTATTTGAAATCCAACCCGTGAAAACTAAGAGATAAACTATTATGAAATGTATAAAAAAAAATTCAAGGATTTTGAAATCATAGATTTCAAGATAATATAGTTTGTAGTTAGAGTAGAAATGTTAGCAAGAGTTTTGACTCTACTTGGAATGAGTTTTTTGCAATAAAAGTATTTTTTTTTATAGTTGCACATTATATTATATTAATTACCTTCACTCCAAATTTCAAATGTAAATGAGGAGTTTTGCTAAAGATGACAAAATTGTCCAAACTACTCAAATTTTTTTCTAGTCACCATAGATTTTGATTTGTGCATTTGATTGAATTTTTATTACATTCATACAAAGTCAGGGCAAATGTCTCTCTATTTTGTGTCAAACTTTCAAAAAATTACATTTTTTTTACTTCATCATCACCTACCCAAATTCCAATTGTCCCTTGAACAGACATTTGGTGCTTTAGGAATTTAGCGATTAGAGGACTAAATTTTTTGAAAGCAAACAAAAATTGGCCATTTTTCAACTTTATCAATCTTTTGATCTATCAATTATATAAAAATAACAATAATATTCACAAGCACACAAATTTTGAATGTTCTTCAATGAAGAAGGCACCTTCACACTGTATTCAATAATCTTCTTCTACCCTAATGTAGTGTCTCTTGAATGTGATTTAGTTTGTCCGCCCTTCCTTTTACCCGGACATTCATTATGTCACTGGGAACTCCTCAAAGTTAGTTGGAGGGGGAAGGAGAGGGCATCTTGGAAGCAGTGAACCCATTTTATGACCCCAAGCAGTTGGCAAGCACTATGTATGCAAATCAATGAAGTCAATCTCCAAGCAAGGGCTCCTGTTCAGTTCCAGGACCTGAGAAGAGATTTTTTGGTTATGTACTCGGCGTACTTCCAGTCATAGACATAATAGACCATTGGTAATCTGTCCTGGTTGACATTCTATTCACCCAAGTTAATACATTTGCTTTTACTTCCATCTGCTTCCATCACATGAACTTCCAAGGACTTTGTACAGGATCCTGGATGCTTGGGTAGATACTCCCAAGGCTCCATCATGTCATTTTCCAAAAACTCCACATTTTTGCACCATCCCGCCATGGCCATTAACTTGTTATTATGCGGTGTAATAATCAGGTTGGACACTGTGGGTGAAGCTTGCCTGTAATGAGACCCGGTCCCAGGCTCCCAGTGAATGACGGACTGCATGAGTTTATGCTACAAAAGGGCTTTTGGGATTGGCGACAATCACTCGTCCATCTGCACTCCCTGCAGTAAAGAATTTGTCTGGGATATTGAAACAGTCATTCATGTAAGAGGTTACAGTTACATATAATTCGACTGGAGAACTGCCACCATGGTCAGGAACTCTTACTCTTCCAATCCCGGCCCTATCCAGGCAGTCAATGGGAGTCTGCAATATGCTCTTTGACCCATCCATTGGCGCCAGGTGCAAAGGTGCAAGCCTTGCGAAGGTCTGGAACTAGGGACTCCTCAAATGGGCAGGTAGTGTTTGGAGAAACGAAATTTCACCCCCAATGGCAGTCAGGCCTTGGAGGACACATTGTCATCTCAAGGTTCAGCTTCAAGTTCACAACCTGCTCAATTGCCCTACGAAGACTAAGGTAGGGTAAATCACCCCATTTCCCATTTCAAACCAAAACCAAATGGAAGCGAGCCCATCGTGGGCTAAATTATGATAATGGTGTACATTTCAGAACTTGAATGTACTGTAGTATAGTAACATAATTTAGTCCACAATGGACTTGCTCCCATTTGGTTTGAAATGGGGTTTGTTGGTTTACCTGGATTGAAATTTATTTACTGTGCTTGTGTTGCCTGGCTCGCTGATGAAGGAAATCAATGAAGAAGAGTTCTGGAGTGAGATGTAACTTCGAAGTACCACTATGCACTATGACAGTATCCTCAAGCAAGTACTGGAAGATTTGAGGTACTCCAGTTGCTTGATAACAAGGCTTATATAGGTGAACTAATCAAACCATAATCTGCTCAATCATGTGCAAGTGTAGTGCTGTTCTGCATGCATGGGAGAATATCAATTGTCCTGGAAGGACGCAAAGTTAACTTGTTACTGGGAAATAGAAATTGATTCAGACCAAGGAATGGAGATGGTCAGTTGTAAACCAGCTTCAAAGCACAATTGGAAGGAAAGTCAATAAAAGCCAAATTGCACTGGGTGTTGACAATGAGATTATTCTAATGGAGAAGAAAATTTGTAAATAAAATTCTGTGGAAACTTATTCACTAAGGCAAAAAATTCTTCCTAATTAGTAAATAAATAAACAAGGTGAAATATTTAGGAGAGGGTAGTCTAAGTTTAATTTCCAACAAGCAAGTGAAGAAAGAAAGAAGGAGAAATTGGTATCAAAGCAAGCGAGACAAGCATTAAATGTTTTTCAGCCACCATGGAGGGTCATTTCAGGTTGGTTCCCTATGTTCAAAATTTTAAAATCATTTTAAAATAAAAAATTCAAAAATAATAATAATAATAATAATTTTTTATTATTCTTTGAAGTGGTAGTCTCTTAATCACGTCAGCAAGTTGTTGAGGCAGAGTTCCTACAATCTGGGAACTTAGAGAACTGACAACTTTATAGTTTAGCTAATCTAATGTCCCAGTAGTGAAGGAGCATTTGACATGAATAAAAAGGATTGTTATCTTTTAGTGGTTTTCTCCAAATTATTCTTTGTATTTGTAGGTAATATATTTTTTTGACATGTAATCCAAAGGGGTCCATGTCATCATTGTTGGATACTATTATGATTGTTTGTGAGGCTTACATGATGCTCATAATATTGTTTGAAAGTCTTTAGAAAGGAGTTGCATTAACTTTAGATTGAATAGCTGGGCTTCCTCCCACCTTTGAAGAAAATCTTCCACCATTGATTTGGAGAAAACAAAATACATTACCCCCTCCCCTACTGTCAATGCAAACATAAATTTAAAAAAATTTGGAAGCCTAGTCATGGGTCACTCCCTTATTGCTACCTCCCTCTGTGATCAGGCCACTCTCTTGAAAATTCAAGAGCCATAAGATCCCCGCCCCCCCCCTCCCTGCCTCTACCGTTGATCTAATTTTTTTTTGGGTCGTGCGGAGTTCTGTCTTCCGGAGAGTGCTTCAGCTTCAGCAAGGTTTAGGGTTTGTTTCAACAGAATGTTTGTCTTCCGGAGAGTACTTGAGTTCCAGAGCTTTGATCACATTCACAATTGGAGAGGGCGCTCGTCTACTATGAAGGAAGTTTGAGACAAAAAGCATGCACGCTAGTTCTTTAAGGAGTTTTCTAGAGGCGCAATCTGGAGTCTGGAGGCGCTTAGAAGAGGCGCGATCTGTTGGAAGCACGATCTAGAGTCTGGAGGTGTGATCTATTGGAGGCGCAATCTCGAGTCTGGAGGTGCAATTGGAGGTTCAAGGCGGCACTATTGGTATGAGGGTGAATGAGTTCATAGGTGTGGGCATGCTCGTGATCGTGGGCGTGCTTGTGGGCTCTTGAACTTGCAGAACCTATTGGAGGCGTGATCTATTGCGATGCAACTAGAGGTCCAAGGCGGTGCTATTGGTACGAGGGTAGGAGGTGAGGGTTTTTGGTTCTATTTGTGTGCAATTTGATTGTCAAGTTTTTTTTAGGTGACAGTAATTCTTTGAGGAGATTTGTCTTTGATGTCGAGTCTATACGATGTCGACGTTGAGTATGTAGTATGTGATATAGTTTGTGACAAAATAGGCTGTTGCGGCTTGAGAAGCAGCAACCCCGCGAAACTCGGCAAGCTGGGCAACTTAGACCTACTTTTTCTACCATTGAAAGAGCTTGTGGGCATGAATAGATAGTAAACACACGACTGCTTTTTATTTTGAGTATGGTGTGGATACTGATGTAGTGATGCGTATTGGTTGCCACTTTTGCAGATGTTGAATGAATTGAACGCCCTGCTTGCACTAGCACACCATTACCAATTATACTACTGGGCAAGGTAAGTATTGGTCTAATTATCTAATTAGTGTCCACAATGACTTTGAAATGACTACACACTACAAGAAATTGAGTGTCCACAATGACTGTGAAATGACTGCAAAATGACTAGAGTAGTCATTTTGCAGTCATTTCACAGTCATTGTGGACACTCAATTTATAACATGGTTTTCTTGATTTTAGGGTTAGTACTCATCAAACAGTTTGAGAGGATATTTAGTGACGAACTTTGGTTTTTTGATGTAGCTGGATCTTATATATTACTTGTAGGACACCAGGCTCTCAAGTTCGTCGTGCTGAGAGGCATGATGTTCTTAGAAGCGTATCGTGCTCCAAATTACGTTTCTTCAAGGTACATCTTCGTGGTTTTGATTTGAAGGACTTATGCAGGTGCTGGTGGCTTTGAAACTCTGTGGACTACTCCAACTACACTGAAGTAGTTAGAGTAGTCATGTTGTTAGACATAACATGTTGTTGAGACATGTGTTTATTGAGATAGTTAGAGTGTTGCCTCGATAGAGAGTGATGAAGATGAGGTACTTCCTCCATGTAAGAAAGTTGACTATGGTTTCGATGTGTTTTCTTATTGGTTTCGCTCACCAGATATGGGGCCTCCTCTATCACAAGTTCTTAAAGTTGCTGCCCGTTCAAACTAGCAGTTGGAAATGGAGACTCAAACCCCTACTGCCGCTACTCTGATCGTTGTTGTTGAGACCATTGCTGCTTTGACTTTGTAGGCGCTTATTTATCCACCCTTGGTAAATCGGCGAACACAACCAGATTCTAGTTCTATGGTAACTTCCTATGTTAGTGGGTGCCTAACGTCGGTCCATTGTGCTTTTCAAGCAATGGATTTTTGCTAATTTCCTAAGTTGGTTTTCTAAATGTGGCCCAAGGAGCTAAAATCGACTACTTCCTATGCTAATTGCTATGCTATGAAGTTCGGGGCAAAAGGCTTTCTAAACTTAACCTATCCTTTTGTGGTACCAGATCATTTCATGATAGTTCTAAAACCTAAAGCTCTCCTAATTTGGACACTTTGATGAAAAGTTATAGACGGATGAAGTTTTGGCCGAATAGCCCTCTAACTTCATCCACGGTTTTCTAGGGGCTCCTAATTCCAAATGGAGGTGAGATTTGATCTAGGGGCCTAATTTTCTATGATCTAACTAAGTTTTAAGTTTTGACTTGGATGGATGAGAACTTTCAAGTTTCATCCATTCTTGGCTCTAAACTTCATCCATCTATATCTTCTACATCCTAACTCCGATTCCTCTGTGCCTCATGTTCTTGGAAACCCCTTAATGTCTACTTCAAGGCTACTCACTCAAATGGGACCTGACCTATGTCCTACTAGTACCTAACTCTCGGCCCTGCTCGGTTTAGAAAGGGGAGTTAAGGTCTTACCCTTCCATGATGAGGTTGGTCAAGTCCCCCTCTTCTACCATTGCAATTCACAAAAATGGCCCCCACCGATGGTCAAATAATTCATTGCAACAATCTTTATGGTCGCAAAAGAGGCATTGACTTTTCTTTATCCTTCTTCCTTTTCTTTCCACCTCAACTCATGTGTCCCATTAATGGAAGTAGTTGGGCACTCACCAACTTGGTCATGTGGCCCCAAATTTGAACTAACCACCACTTACGCCCAACCTAATCTTCTTACGTGTCAGCTTATCCTAATGGTGGAGGAAGATTCTCTCCCTATCCTTTTTTCCTTCTACTTCTCCCTTATCTAAGCTCTCCTTTGCTTCCTTTCTACCTTCTACACTTTTCTTCTCTTCTCCTCCCTTCTATGCTAATCCTACTCTTACTCTACTCTTGGCTAACCTATTTCTAATTTCTAGCTTCCTATGTTTTTTCTACTTCCTCCAATCGGTGTCTTCTCCTTTAGGCCGCTCCCAACTGGCCGCTCTCGTAGGCTGTTCCAATGGGCTGTTCCAATGGACCGCCCCCAATGGCTGTCCCAATGGGCTTCTCCCTATTGGACCGCTCTTAATGGGTTGCTCTCTACTGGGCCGTTCCCGTGGGTTGTCCCGATGGCTGCCCCTGTTGGGCTACTCCTACCCAGGCTAGGTTCTAATTGAAGGTTGACTTAAAGTGTAGGGTTAAAACCAAACCAAACCAAACAGAACTTAGTAAGGTTTGAAACTTGGCACTTAAACGGAATTTGGTAGACTCTATTTTAGATTCTAAACTGTGGTTTGTTTCCAACGTGTTTTGGAAACTAAACTTTGGAGTTAACCAATAGAGGGGTTCAAGACCTTGCCGTCAATTTGGGTTTAACACCAAATCTAAGACTCCTAACCCCCTAAAGGTTCAAAGCTCCACCATTCAAATGGATTTTAACACACAATCTAAGATTTGGTAAGGAGAGGGGGGTTCAAAGCTCCACCGCTCCTATGGGGACTAATATAATATAGGAGGGGTTAGAACAAGGGGATGGTTAATACACACCCAAGGCACATATAAAAATTGGGTTAGTCAGAAGGAGGTTAGTTTTGTACAAGACTTACGATTTAAGCTCAAAGCTAGAGGCCCCCCAAAGTGGCATCGCCAAGGTACGGTGGGGGGTCACTCTAGGGTTAGTACAAGACAAGAGGACCACAAGGACGTGACACACTACAACCTTGGGGTTAAAGAAGTTACACCACCTCAACTCCCACCACCAAAGTCAATTTAGGAACAAGACTTGGAATAAGACTTGAGATCAAGAATACTTAGAGCCAAAGTAACTCAATACACATAAGCTTATTTAGAAGGGACCCCCAAGGACCTTCAAGAGCTCAAGAAATACGAACAATGGAACAAGAGAATGTCCCCCAAATACCGGTTAAGGTTCTTAGTCCAGAGGCCAAAGAATTCCAACATAAATTGGACCCAATGGACCCAAGCACATACGAATGGCGGTGTTTTGAGAGGAAGAAGGGTGCCTTTTTATACTCTTACAAGACACCCTTCCCCTCTCTTTTTAATCTAGGTAACCCTATCATTCTAGATTTTCATTCTTATCTTTTAGGATTTTCACCACATTAGGGTTTTTACGTTGGTCCTAAACTCTTACTTTTGGATTCCAACTCCAAATTGCAAACAGAATTGCACAAATCTAAAAATAGAAAACTATGAGTCCCATGTGATGAATTTGGGGCTCACAGACCTATGTTGCTTTGGCCCCTACTTCCGATGCCCAGTCAGTGAGTGCCAGAAGAAACCGTTGAGTATCACTCAAAACTGATGGAGTTGGAACTGGTCCCAATGTTGTAAAGAGCACATGCCGCAAAAAACTCCTTTTGTTATAAACCTGCCACTAAAAAAACCTCTCCAAAACGAAAGTAGGCTGAGCGCAAGCTTCTAGATCTAAGTGTCACAATTTCTATTGGCAGCTCGAACATCTCACTTGATCACTTGAAGACAATGGAAATTTTTCTTGAGAAAGAATGCATTTCCAACCTTTGTACTATTGAAAGAGGTGGTGCATTGATGAGACTTCATTTACAAATGGTCTGCCGAATTATGGAAGCTACTGCAGCCGTTGTCAGTAAATTGATCAAAACCTACCTTGGTTGGAATAAATCAGTCACTATATCCTCAACAAAATGCTAAGAGATACAAGTGGGTGATTGCAAGAAACACTTGTCCTATTTTTTGTCCCCTTGACCTTAGACAGGTGTTTTTTTGCTCATAACTTTTGCATCGTGTGTCCATCTTCTATGAAATTGAAATGAAGGTGCATGTGGTAGTTTTAAATGTTAAGTAATTCTTTTGGGTTTTTAAAAAATTATTTTACTATTTTTAAATTGCCCCCAATTGGATGTCTACCTTGGCCATTTTGGAGGTTTGGAGTACTATTTTTTATCCAAAAATAAGAATTTAAAGCTCAAAATTGGTATACAAAGACTTATACTAAAGTTACACAATCTCACGAATTTTTTTTCTAAAAATAGTAAACTGTCCACCCTCCACATGTGCTCAAAGAGCACTACCTTTGCGCAAGTGTAGAGAACACAATTTTATTTTTCCAATAGTGAAAATTGGTGAAAAGGAGTATCTATAAGTTAGAAAAAATGTCTTTTTTTTTTAGAATTTTTAGAATTTGTTTACTATTTTTTAAGAATTAAATTCCAAACTGTCTGTTTTCTTCCATTTTTCAGCCCTCTTTGACCGTGCATAACTCTTAGAGATAAAAAAATTTAGGTCTGAATTTTTGCACATATCATTTTTTTAATACTTTATACATTATCCATATTTTTTTTTATTTAAAAAAAAATTATTCCAAAATCCACGAACAGGAGTGAAATTGCCGTTTTGAACGAAAATCGGCAGGTGTTTCTTGCAACTGCCCAAGTCTCCACACTTATATTGGCATGCTTGGTTACTATGTCAAAGATAAAGAAGAGGATGACTTTGATTGTATTCAACAAAATGTGACTTCTTAATTAGCAAATTGATAAAGGTGTTGAGAAATATGTTAAACATAGAACTCCTTTTGCAAAAAATCGAATCATTTTGACACATAAGAATCTCATTGAGAAAGCTGCCACTTTCTGTAGATTCAAACTTAGAAAGGAATTGGGCAGCACTCTTCCTGGAACAATCGTGCCTATGCTACAGTCAGGACAATACATTCCATCTGCTTCGCGGGTTCTCTTTGTTCAGCAAGATGGCATGGAATACATAAGAGCTGCTTCTCTTTGGAAATGTATGATGCAGACAGATACTGTCACCATGGAAGATGTGACTCAAATCTTTTTTGAACACTTGAATTCTATTTCTCATCTTGCTGACTTAGGAAAGCAACGGCTAGCAATATCATTAGAAGAGGCTTGTGAAGGCACACAAGATGCATGATTATGTGGTCCCAGGTATTCTTTTCAAACTTCTTTTTTTCCTTTTGCAACACCTTTTTTTTTGGCTTCATTC
Organism: Rhytidiadelphus loreus; assembly: GCA_947034895.1. Taxonomy (NCBI): domain Eukaryota; kingdom Viridiplantae; phylum Streptophyta; class Bryopsida; order Hypnales; family Hylocomiaceae; genus Rhytidiadelphus; species Rhytidiadelphus loreus. The sequence goes on from OX344761.1 coordinate 35,817,356, forward strand.
TCCAACTCCTTTGTTGTTCTTTCTCTTATTATTGTTTTTTATTTGCAAATAAGGTTCTCGGAGAGGTTAGTCAAGCACTTGATGATATCATTGTGGTCAAAGACACCCAAAACACTCCAATGTTATCCATGGTAGTGGCTGAAAACACTCCTTTAGTTACTCACTACGAAACGTGACACTACGAAACGTTTTAAAAGACAATTCTCAATTGTGTTTTTCTACCCTTTGTAGTACTTGACACTCATATGTTCCTTACTTGAGACATTTTTTTTTGGACAACTGTTCATCTAATATACTTGAACAACCTCCCATCTTGATTTTCTTATCATGGAGTTTTGAACTTCTTTTACATTGAGGACCTGTGAATGGGCACCATGTGTACAAATTGACAAAAATAATTCAAAATTGTACCTATTTTCTATGTTTGATTCATATTCTATTACTATACGCTTAGAAGACAAAGATAGAATTGCATTAACTTTAGTGTCACTTAACTTACAACCAACTTGTGAGTTTTTCTAACATAATTGTTCGAATATTTTTCAAAGTTTTTTATTCACAAAAAAATGGGCAAAAATGTTGAATTTTGCATAAAACGTTCTCTTGATAGGGGGCCAAATGTAGAAAATAAATAGTGTAACATTTAAGGTGTCTTATATACCATTTTTTGTTATAATATAGTGATGTGCATTGAAGTCAAAAGTTTGGAAATTCACATTTTGTGATTTTCTATTTTCAGTATATAGAAATTGGCCTTGAAATATTTCTTTTTATAAATAGTAGTATCCTACAAAATTTGCCCATAGTATTATAGTCCATTTTAAATTCAATTTTGGTTGACCAAGGCGAATTTTTGAATTTTTGAATTTTTGAATTCCAATGCACATCTATGTATCATGAAAAGAAATTGTACATTATAGCCCACAAATACCCTTAATACAATTAGGTTTCTGTAAACCCGTGCATTTGCTTCAAAAACATCTTATAAATATATGGATTTAATTTTAAAATGACATTATTTAATCAAATTTCAATTTTATCGTCAATTGCTTAAATACTAGGCATGCAAACATATTCCATCCGTAAAAAAATTGATGAGAATCTATACACAAGAAGCTTAAATAGGATCTACACACGAGAATCTATACACGAGAATCTGTACATGTAAGCTTAAATAGGATAAACACGTTTTGTTTTGTTTTTATCTGAATGGCACTAGTAGACTATCCAAGTTTGCTCCAAAACAAAAAGAAAATTTATTACTTTTGGAATACTCATTGAAATTGCACAAAAAAATTGCCATGAAGAAAATGTGGCTATGAGTTTTAAAAAAAATTGATATTTTAAAAATCCTCCATCACTAAGGTTTGCTTAGGGGTCCATCTATAGGTAAAAAAAACATTTTGTTCAATGAAAAACTATTTGGGGTTAAATAAGTCAAATTGAGTGGAATTTTAATCCAATAACACATGTGGTATACAATTGGAAAGGTTTGTACTAAATCTTTCAATTGTAAATAATTTGGATCTATGTTGCAAATTTTACTACTAGTTACAATTGGTTGCAAATTATTGAAAAATCTAAATCATCTCAAAGTCAATTTTTGATTTTGGAAAATAAAATAAAATTTGGAAATACAATCTTTTCTTAAAGATATGATGGAAGAAAAGTCAATATTTTTATATGAATTTATTGCACCATTTTAGAACCCATTTTTTAGATGAAAATTGCACCCTTTAGAATGAGTGGGTGAAAAATAGTGTGTATTTTGAAAAAAGTTACAAATATCGCCAAGCAACCGAGTGACTTTGCCCATTAAAGGCTTGAAAAACTACATGGGACATGCTGGTGGCCAGCCCTTACAATCACCTCACGCCACCAACAAGGCCAAAAAGTTTGGTGCCAAATGCACATGATAGCCACTTCATCCTCCAATTGATTAAGGTTATCTTCATTGAAATTGTGCATCCTAAATTATGCTTCCCCGTTTATGAAAACAATTTGCAAGATTGATCCTCAAGGTGATGGCAAAAAATACATGCTTGAGTTCTTTTTGTTTTTATAATACTCATGCTTAGTTTCTGGAATGCTTTAAAATTTTAAAAATAATTTTTAAGAAATATAAAAAAATATGCCCAATGTATGCACCTTGAAGGAAATTATACCCAAGGAAGAGAAAGTATAGAAAAATTCTCTAAATAGGAGAGCCAAAAAAGTGAATTCTTTTAAGAAAATAGATACTTCAATGTTTTAGTTTGTTTAATGTTCAATATTTCAATGTTCAATGTTTTAATTTGTAAACAATAGAAAAAAAAAATCCATTTGTAACTCTATGGAGATGGTCATTTACCAAAAGAATCACCAAAATAATATTTTACATGTTTATAAATGCAAGTAGATAGAAGCTCACTTTGTGGACTTCCATACAATATACTATAAACTATTTAAAAAAATCCTTTGAATAATAGCTTCAAGTCTACTAAAAACTATTCCCTCCAAATTTTAGCTCCAAATTCATTTTTGGAGGTACTAAATAGTACTCCCTCCAATTGGCAAGTGCGTCAAAAATTGGAGGCTATTTTTGGATAATAAAACATTTTTGAAAAATGAAAAATAATTAACAAGGGTGTATAATAGTCATGTGTATCTTACCTACAAATCTTGAATCATTTGGAGCTAGAATGCAAAATTTATGGCCCAAAAGCAAATCAACATCCAGGATGTAATAAAAAATAGTATAGGTGTTTTTTGCAATCACCCCTCATTTCCTCCCATTTCATTGCCATATCTTGCACCACTCCATTCTTGTGAATTTTTTGGTAGCACTACTCTTCCTTTGAGAGTTGAATGTGGAAAATTAAAGATGCTTTGTGGATTTTTTCAATTTTAGTTGTAATTTTTTATTTTTTATTTTGCTAAATAATGAATACATTCTTGCACCTCCAACTTTGTATCATTTGTATTTAGGGGTTTGTCTTTTGGTGTTTCTATAACAACATCCATTCTTTTAATGTACCTCATCTCTTTATTTAACTTGTGGTAGGGATTTAGATCTATTTTATAAGTGAGACTATCTATATTATGCCCTCTATCTAGGATTTAGGTGTTTTTTTCTTTCAAATGGGTGGAAGTCCTATGTTTGCAAAAGTTGAGATTCTTAGTGATGATGATGTTAACATCATTGTAGATGACGTTGAGGGGCAGGTTGTTAAGGAAGAAGATATGATGCCATTTGACAACACTAGTACATTGAGGGAAGACATTACAGAAAAATATAAAGCATAAGCTAAAGATTGCAAAGCAAGTAGAGTTGTTGCAAAGAGATAATATCATACCAAAAGGAAGTTTGTTTGTAAGGTAGACACTTGCAACCATTAAGAAGCAATGATGGCATATGTGATTGAAAAATATTCTCTTAGTTTGAGAATTGCCAACAATGCAAATTAAACCTCTATTCTTGGTTTGTAATTTGATGCAGGTTCTTTCCAACTTAAAATCTAGTAGTGATGACCCTAGAGATGGTATCCAATATCAAAGTACCAAAAATCTGAATCTTTGTATCAATTCCACAATGTCCATAAGCCAAAATCTTGAGGATGTACTAGCATGTTGCTAGTACTAAGACTATGGCAGTTATATATGTATGCACAAGTCATTGTAATCACAATCTAAGGGTTTGTGCAAGACTCTTTGTTTCTAGCATTGAATTGTGACAAAGTCATGACAATCAATAATGGCTTTTAGATCTATATTCATTTAAACAAAGTCAAACTTATTTACGCATCCCTTTGCTTATTTTTTTCTAGCATATTGTAGATGGTACAGATATTGATACTTTAACGCAAATGATCGTCTCTTTTTTTATTCAAGTGGGAGAAATGGATGTTCATTAAAAAGTTTTGGACTTAGTAGAAGGCTCTTTAAGACTTGCTTAAGCAACATTGGTGCTTTGACTTTTGGTAAAGGGCATGCTTCTAACTGTGTTTTATTGGGTGTGAGCAGCTCGACATCTATTTCAATTGGATAATGGAGGTTGTACCAATTGGAGTTACCTAACTTGTGTAGATGCCTAATGTGGCTAATGTTGTCAAGAAGTTGGGTAAGCATATATGAAAAATGATGAGTATGGCTATACTTTTTGTCTTGTTCACCTTACATTTTTATGCAACTCTAATGGATTTAGAATGGTGCCAATCTTGCGGAAAAAATGACAACACACAATTTGTGGTAGGAGAGGTTGTATTGTCTTAAATTATTTTGTCATGTGTGGATTTTTCAAAGTTGCATTTGTGTAGTCTTGTTACATTCATGTGGTCATTTGCTTAATTATTGTGTCAGCATAATCACATGCTTTCCCAGTTGCACACTAAAAATTTACTTGAATTGCAACATTTGAGTTTTATATGTACCTGCAAACAATTTGTCACCGCACATGCAAGCATCTCTTGCCCATAAACCCCAACTCGTCACTTTTAATACAACCCAAGAGTCAGTTTCAATTTGTATCGGTATCTAGCTTCCGAATTCCGATAGCATTATCTGAATTGAAAAGTATTGTAGTCTAAACATCTATTGGCAACATAAGAAAATCATAATGCACTTTAACATGGATGACTAAAAGTCCAACTATTACATAGTCAACATAGTTCCCACTCAAGTTGATATTTATTTGTGATGACATCATGATAATTCTTAGCATTAAATATATTAGGAATTGGAGTTAAAATATACATTTTAAAGAAGTCTAAGTACTTTCACTGAAGTGCAACTCTCATTTAGGATTTTTGGCTTTTAACATTGGAGATTATTTGACTCTACTATTATCAAGTGCAAACACTGACAATGTCCGGCAGCATCCAAGTGAGCTAAGTGATAATTGTTGTTCATTAGTCGCACCTCTTACATTTCACACACATCTAAAATGTTGGCATTACTAGTGATTACTAGGCACAGTGTCTTGCAAGTTGACTATTGTTACCCTCAAAAGACCTTTTAGTAAACTCAAATTGTTTTTAACGAATGCCATGTCAAAAAAGGCCCTTTGCTTTAATGTAGATGATGCCAACACATTTTAAGGAGTAAGATTAAGAGTCATTAAGCAAATCCAAGTGAAATACACTCTTCTTTGCCTTGGGATCTAGTACATGGCTAATTCAAGTAACTTGACATTTGAAATTTATTCGTCTTTGGCAATTTTAGGTGTCATTCGACACTTACTAACCATTATGAACAATTATTTATGCATTCCCCTAAATGACACTTTCAGTTTCAAAAACTAGCTAAAATAATAGAAATGAAAGGGTTAAAACTCTTTACTGCAATGAAGACTTGTTTTTTTTCTTCTTCAAACCTTGTTGTTGTCTCTTTGTTGAGCATTGCATAGTGGTGGTCAACAAAGATGACAAGGAGGCAATAAATATGAGTAACATTGTTATTTATCTTGCTTCTATAGATTGGGTGTTTCTTATTCTCCTACTTTCCTTATTGCTATCATTCTTTGCTTTATTTGAAATTCCCTTCACCTAAGCACTAAAGTATTTTTTAACAATGCTTTCAAACCACATTTATTATACAAATGTTTAAGCTTGTTGACAAATTTACTATACCTACATGGAGGTGGTTGCAAGAAACACTTGTCCTATTTTTTTTGTCTCTATAGCTTTAGACATGTAGTTTCTTGGATATAATTTTTGCAGTGCATGTCTAGTGTATGTGAAATTTGAAATGAAGGTACATGTGATAGTTGTAGATATTGAATAATTTTTCATTTAAAAAATAATAATTTACTATTTTTAAAGAATCCCCGATTGGATGTCTATTTTTTCCATTTTAGGGAGTTTTAGTCCTATTTTTTACTTGAAAATGCAAAATTGAAGCCAAAAATTGGACAAGTAGGTGCTATAACCATTTTAAAATTTATTTTTAAGATGTTTTTCAAAATTACTAAAAATCAAAATATTCATGTACCCATTTTTTGCTAATTTCTAGTCCCCTTGTTTTGTACTCCCTTTGTTCCAAAATGATCTTCCAATTGGCTTCAAAAAGTTGTCCCAAAATGATCTTTCTCTTGTGATGTGGAGAAAGAGCTTGTGAAATGAACTTCCCCCCTAATGATGAGTGCAAATGTTTTTTTTAATTAGAAATAGTATATTGTGGGACCAATTTCTATCCTATTTTTTTGTAGCCAATATAGACAATAGGATGGTTGGCTCAACTTTTGATGGAAGGTGATAAGCTAGATGTCATGCCTAGCCAATCTCAAAGCCATTTTCTTGTTTTGGATTTTAGTAAACAAATGAAACAAAATTTAAATACCGGGAACTATAGCTCATATTGCGGGAAGACAAACAATTTCAATAGATAGCATGAGAACTATAGAATTCATTGGCTAGTGGTGCTCCTCCAAAAAGGCCCCCAAAACTTACATTTCAAATATCCACAACTTCAATTTCACAATGAATTTGAAGTTCAAATTTGCAGTATTACAGGAGAGCATTATACTTCATTTATACCTTAAAATCAAATTAAAAAACATTGATTTTTGACCTTAATTAAGAACATTTTGTCAAACATGAAGATCATTTTGGGATGAAGGGAGTAGTTGTTTACTACAATCAATAGCAATGCATAGTACTACAAAGTGGGTTCATTGCATTAGATGTTTTCTGGGGGGTGGGGAGGGCCCTTTCGGGCCTGTTCTTGACCCTGATCCCCCCGGCAGTTTCGGGGAACAACCGTTCCCGAGCCGTTTCCGATAGAATTTTTTTGAAAAAATAAAAATAAAAATAAAAATTTACATTCTTGAAATGAGAAAAAAAATAGAAAAAAAATTTCATTTTTTTTTGAAAAAAAAAAATTAAAATTTGCCGATGTGATAGTCGCTCGACCACATCAACGGGCAGTTCGCAGCAGTTCGTAGCACTTCCCAAGGCCTGATAACTCGCGGCCCTCCACAATGCTGGAAACCCATCTAATGGTTTTTTAATGATTTTACTATTTTTTTCATTTTAAATTCATTTTCATGATTTTTACTACACTACTCTTACATGGTATTTGTAGTAATCATAGAAATGACAATCCTATGGCCAAAAACAAAGTTTCTAAGGACAAAAACGTTGAAGTGTTCTTGCAACAATCCTCGAAATGAACACCTTTCTATTTTTGATGGAAACTATTGACATTCTCATCAACTTTGCTTATAAGCATGATGTCTTTATTTGTGATTTTGTGATAGCACTTAAGATTTGTGTAGATCAATTGATCACTCTCTACTAAGACAAGGTCATTGCATTCTCAAATGACAAGTTTTGGTCATTCAAGAATATCTTGGATTGAATCCATGAAAAGATTCACCTTAATTGAACTAGATATTTTAACACTTAGAGTGAGTAATTGGCTTTACCATCAAATGTAAGAAAGTTTTGGGTTGTTACAACTAGCAAAGGGTCAATTGTAAAACATTTTCTAGAATAGTGCAAAGTGTGAAAGAAAAATGTACATGTTTGGCATACACTTTTAATCTACCATCTATCAATTTCTTCACTTTCCTAATCTACTTACAAATTATATGCCCTACCACTACACTAATGATGATAAATAGTGTTACCTACACTAATTGATTTAAAAGATCTATAAGTTTTTATTGTTGATGAATATTTTTACCAACTATAGGTGTAAAGTTCTCCCACTTAAAATGATATTAGGATCTATACACTCAGTAAAAATATTCATCAAAAGTAAAAACTTATAGCATTTCTAAAATAGTTAGTATGGCTAACACTATTTATCATCATTAGTGTATCATTGTTGTTCTTGAAATGCACATGAACCTGAAATATATTATTATTGTATATACATAACTTTGTTTAGCATTTTCACTATAAGTATAATACAACTTCTTAATAAAGCTACGGAATCACTTTACAAATCACATCCTCATGAACACCTGGGGTGTTGTTTATTCGCAGTACTAGCTACAAGGAGACTACTAAGAAAGTCTTTAGTAAGCATCTATGAATCCTATGTAACTTCTACAATGAGCCTACATATGTGATTGAAGGTATATTAAAGAAGCTCAACCATAAGAGAAATTTTGAAGCCTTAAGAGGGCCGCTAGAAAGGGACATGAGAAGTCTATTAGTAGTGGAATAGGTTGACTGACAATTATAGCTACAATGGGTTGTCAGCTTGTGTGAATTTCAACGTATGTTCACCGAAATAGTCAGAAATCATGATTTATTTATTTATTTTTTAAATAATTTTTTTAAGATTTTTAAAAAAAAAAAAATTTACTCGTAAATTTCAGTTCCTATGCCACTGTCGCTGCAGGTTCAGCTAGGTAGAAATAAAGGGAAAACAAATTTTTGAGCAAAAAATATATAAATTTCAAGGTACCGCGGAGGACCGTGGAGCAGCCCTCCGAAGGCCTGAAATTTTCTCTAATGCATCTAGTGTTGTAGTTTGAAACAAAACAATTAATTTTCAAAATGGCTATATTGAATAATGTTTAAAAGTATTTAGAACCCAAGTTTAAAGTGAACTCACTCACCCACTTATGGAGGGATTTGAATGCTTGCACATCTTACATGTCAAGGCATTTTTAAGGCCAAAGTAGCAATTGTGCAAGCAATGGGGTCAATAGAGGATGAAAGGTGACTCAATTCTTTAGTTTTTCTAAAAAACAAACTGAGAACTTTCTAAACACTCACTTATATTTATAATAAATATGTTCTTTTCAAAAAATTATCTATAAAGAACTTCCTATATGATCAAGCATATGAGTGGTGGATCAATGGAGTTGATTGCCACTATGGTATGACAAATTCATTCAATTGGTTTTTACATATCAATTCATTCTAAACTCCACATCTCTTGTTTGTTGTGATTTTACTTATAAATGAAGAGGGCCCTAACATGGCCTACTATTTCCACCTTGAGATGCAATGCAATGAAAGTAGTATATAAATTTTATTGTATATTTATTTTTTGCAATTTGCAATTTTTCACATGTTATTTTTGTGAATGCAAGACTTGGTAGAGACTACCTTACATTTGTCATCTACCTTGGTTGAAATTTGTTTTTTATTCTAAATTAGTTATATTGGACATCATTGTTTACATAAAAACAAGGGTTGTTAAATTGGTCGTCACCTAAAATCTATCAACTTAGATATAAAAAAAACTCTGGTTTCTTGTAGTTCAATCTCTTCACATACATTAGTTTTTTCACTCAATATTTAATTTACTCTCTTACTCTTAATTTTCTAACTCAACAATTAACTCTCTTTTAATTTTCTATTGGTTTTGGAACTTCAACTCCTTCAAATTTTTATTTTTTTAACCTCAAACAACTTTTGACTTTACAACTCCTAGAAAATTCAATAATTTTGACATCTAATCATGTACACACATTAACCACACATAAATCATTATTCTTATATAGATATACAACCATATATTTAGGACTTAAATTCCAAATTGAATACTTACTAATTAACCAATTCTCAACAAGGTAACTTAAAGTAGCCTTTTAAATTCCGATGAACACACTAATTTGGCTTCACGTGTAGAGATAGATGACAATTAAAAAATTTGCCCAATTTGGCTCTGATCCAATAAAACACATTTATGTGCATTACTTCATTCAATTCATAATTTCATATTCCATATGTTACAATAATCTTGCAAATTGTACATTCAGGTCTTGATGAAGAACAACCCCTTGCATTCACAATTGTACTTTCAAATTTGCAATTGATAACACAATCTTACTCACAACAACACAAATTTGGATGCATAGACACACCACATTTACATGGTTAACACTAATACTTTTAATTCCAACTAGGACATGAAAAGGCAACTAAATAGCATCACATTACCACATCAAATAGATGAAAACCTAACTAAAATTCCAAATTTGAAAAAATTAACATAAAAAAATCAAGTCCAAATTAGAACCTATCTAAAAAAGCTAAAAAGCTAACACAATTGTATACAACCACTCTAAATCTTAAAAGTCAAATCACTTACTAATTGCCTTCTATAGCCAATTGAAGTTTATCCTCCCAAATTTTGGCTACAACTTCACATCCCTACACTTTGTAGCATGTTATGATTTTATAAAAATTTCAAATACTTTGCTCTATAACTTGTTGAAAATCTAAATTTAGCATATATATCTTCTACAAATTTTAACTTCAAAGCTTTTATCAATTCTATTATTTATTCATTGTTGAATTCGAATCTATCAGATCTAGCAATAAATTTATACTCTTTTTCTTCTAAGTCCATAGAGGTAATTTCCAAATGACAAACTAAGAATTCTATAATTTTATAGAAAATGTAACAACTTAATGCATATTCACACCAAATCTATAAAATAGATACATTCTAATCAAATATAAATGAACAATCAAAATCTCTATCCTTGAATTCAATGGCAATTTACACTTCTTCGATTCATAAAGCAACACTTACACATATTGACTTCACCACAATGTAGATCAACTACTCAATTACCCACATATTAATTTTCATCTTAACTCCTAAAGGACCAGGGCCATTCTTCTGTCAAAAATTACTCAAAACTGTCATTTCTATTGCATTCATCAAAAAAAAAAAAAACTTTTTTTAGAATCTAACCATAGGATCTTGTACTTTACTAGTCAAAGATCATGTGGTAAAAATTTCATGGAGTTTGACCGTACAGATTGAAAGATATTAGCATTCAAAGTTGAAAAAAGAAAGTTTTTTTTAACACTGGCCTGCAATTTCAGATGACTTTGAATGCCATTTGTTAAATATTTTTGCACTGTGGACTTTGCATTAAGAAAATTTTGTGTTGAAGAATTGAGTTGAAAGTCTAGAAAAAAAATTTAAGAAAAAACACGCTTGATTTTCATTCTTTAAAAAATTATGAAGTAGAAGTAGGTCCAAGATTGAAAGAAAAACTAAATTGTTAATAGCTCTAAAATAGAATTGAAACACAATAATCTGAATGGTGAGATTGTTCAAAATAGAAAACTTAACCTTGTTAAACAATTTTTTTTGAAAAATTGTGAAAAGTGCATTCAAAATTGAATCTTGTAAGTTTTTTTTTCAAAAAGATGCTCAAATTGCCCCCAAAACAAGATTGTTCATAACTTTCACATTACTAATCCAAATGGGATGAATCAAAGCTTCACATGTAGACAAAAATTTATAACCATATAATGAAAAGATTTTGAGACATGCTCCTTCAAATGCCATTGCCTTAGATTCAATGTATATTAGACATCCTCCGCTTCAATGCTTCATAACCACCGATCCATAAAAGATAATTCTTTCAAATTTCTTGTGCCAATATTATATTTTGGTCAAAATAAAATCTCAAAATCTCAACTCAAATGGAAACACCAATAGTACACAATAGTTAGAATATCCAATGTCTAAAATTACTCTATTCATAAATCACGGAAGACAACTACAATCATTGCACAAAATACCATCCTCATCAAACTTTGCTCACACCCTCCTAAAATCCAAGAGGCTCAATGGGTAGCAAGCCCACTCTTAAGTACTCTCAAACAAACCCTAAGTCTTGGCAGCTAGCCACCGCCTAACCCTAACTTCTTACTAACCCTATCTACCAACTCATTCATCCAACTAACCATTGGCTTACATCAAAGTAACCAAATAGAATATGAATAATATTAATACCATATAAACAACTCCTACTACTATACTTGAACTCAAATAAATATAAATGTCTAATTTAAATAGTAAAAAGCCCACATCACAATAGTGTGTCACCATTGTCCATTCCACTCTTGAAGTTTCACTAGCAGTACTTCCAGTCACATGCAAGTGGCGATAGAGTTGCAATTGGTACCATCATAGTCATTGTTGGCTTTGTTGAAGTAGTCATTGCCTGATCATGCTGACAAGCAAAAGCTAAAATCATGAAAGGACCAATAGACATCATCCATGTTGTTGCTTTTTTTCCCCAAGAAGACACCTCTGGTAGCTATATAGGGAGTACATTCAATTAAATTTGAATCCTATCAAAATTGCTATGTTGCAATATAGGTGTAAGAGATGAAGCGTCTATAAATGGAAGTTGTATGATACCATTGGCTTTTCTTGCAACCTCATACTAATCTTGGCACTTAGATGTTCACAACTACTAGAATGTTGTTACAATGTTGTGCAAATAGGTCCAAAATAGCACATAGCCTTTGTTGTGAAAATGCTTTGTGTATATCTTCTTTATACCCTTAATTCCCCTCAATAATCCTAAGCCTATTATGAAATTATCTTTTATCCAAATTCCAATCCTACAATTCCCATGATAATTTAGAAATTAGTATAATGAGCTTTGACCTAGCATAAATGATGAAAAATCACTCCAAATGTCTTGAAGTTTAGCCACTATGTAGATCAATTAATCAAATATTCACATATAAATTTTCAACTTCATCTAAGATAATGTTCAACTATGGTAGATATTTCCCCACTATTGACTTTCTAACCCTTCCCAAGGTAACCTAAAAACTAGGATATGTAATTTTGACCTACAATACATAATAGAAAGTCTCTTCAAATGTCTAAAAACTTTGTCATAGTGTAGATTATATTATTGAGTATTCATATCAATTTTCATCCCAATCTACGATATTGTCCAACTTTGGTGAATATTTTTTCACTATTGATGTTTTGTCAAGTCACGGCCTCCATACCCTGGTTGTATTTTGTTCATAATTTCTAGGTCCCAAGTTCATTATAGTGAAATTTTGATACAAAATAATACATAAATTAAAGAAAAATATCCTACAATTTCTATAGCCATATCACAAAGACTCAATAAGATTGAAGCTCCTAAATACATTTTTTTTTGGATGACTTGGATTTTGTAGAATAGGTTATTTGACTAATTAAAGAAAAACACTTGGTAGTATATTAAATTCGTTCCTAGGGAGAAATTCAAATAGGATTTACAAACTAGTAGATCAAACCAATCCGAGCGCACAACTTTGAAGATTTTGAATTTGAAAACCTTACCACTAGGCCTAATTGCAATCTACTCTCCACTCTTAAAGGCCACAAGGGTAAGAATTGCTTCCATTTTTATTCTTTAACTTTCTTTATCTTTTAAAACACTTTTCTTTATAATTCTTTATTCTCCAATCCAGCTTTACAGACAGCACATCAACTCGGAATCAGCAACTCAACATAGGCTTGTAAACTCAACATAGGCTTGTAAACCGGCTCTTACTGCTTCTCATATAATGATCCGATTTGCTCCACTAAAAATCTTTTCCAAATTGTTTTTTTTTACTTATTCAAACTCTCTTAAAATACTTTTTTGATTAATTCACGTAATGTCTAACATTCAGAAATTTCAGATTTACATTCACACTCAAACAATTGGGATTTTTGCCACTAACATATATCACCAACCAAATCAGACCCAATAAATGCACACATACAGCTTTACTTGAATTGACATTTTGACACAACAACAATGCTTCCAATTAAGCATACATAAACATAACATAACAAGCAATGACATCCAAATAGTCAAACACCATGATGCATACAAACAGACATAAAAAATCCAATTAGGCTCTCATACTAAGTACAATTAACCCAAATTCTTCCTATGACTCTACAACTTCCAAATAGGATTTAATACAACTCTCAGCAAATGCAACACTTATAACACTTCCCAATTGGAATACAGACATCTTCAAGCATAATTAACAACACAATTAACTTGTTTCCAATTAGGCTCAATCAAACATAAACATCAACCCTTCATTTCAATGAATAACACAACATTAACAACGCACACATTCAACAGGCTGCAATTTCTAAATTTGGTAAACTTTCATCTTATTATAATCCGTAAGATTTACAATCACATAATCCCAATAGGAATTCAGCAACTTCAACTTAATATCACCATATATCCCAATTTAGTTCTGCCTCACATATATCTTCAACCAACTTGCATTAACTCACACTCGATCACAACTACAATGCCACAACACAATCAAAACTCAAAAACAGCCAACACCGGCTGGACTCACACTTGCTTCATTGGTAGTGGGTACCGAAAATGAAAGCCCATTCGGAATTTAAGCACCAGCAACTGCAACTACCAACCACATTTTCAACCACATCAACTGATTCACCTAATTGGACTCAACGGACTTCCAAATCGGAATCTTACCAACTGAAATTTACTAACTAGGAACCAAATTGACTGCAAATCAAAATGCTACAACTAGACCCCATTCACACTTTAAATATTGCCATTGATCTAACACTTCATCCAAATAAGAATTTAAACTCTTCACATCAATGTTTTCTTCAATAATATTTAAACACTAATAAACATACAACTTACCACCAAACTACATCCCACTCCTCGAATCCAACAATAACCAAGAGAGAGACAAGGGACCACATCTTGCTTCTAAGTAGGCAGCCTAACTTTAGGAAGCTAGCCACTTGCAAACCTTGACACACCCTTAACTCTAACATCAACAACTAACCAACTAGTTATCAACCGACAATTAACAAAATCTCCTAACACTACACACACCTTTCAACATACAAAAATGACTAATTCAACTTTTAGACGGACTATATCACAACAATGCACACCATAGCATACCAAAGTTTGCATGATGAGATCACCTTGCACCATTTTTGTTGCTAATTGTCTCTCATTAGATGAGATTGGGTGGAGTTGGAGGGCCGTTTCGAGCTTGTTCCCAACTCTGTTTCCCCAGTCTTCTCAAACTCCACTGTCATATTTTATTTTTTTGAAAAATAAATAAATAAATAAATAAATTTAAGTCCTTAAAATGAAAACTAAAGTTTAATTTAATTTAATTTATTATTAATTTATTATTATTATTTATTTATTTATTTTCCGAAAAAACTGACTTGGTAGTCTCTCAGCCAGATCAGCACAGGCGGGGAATGACGGGGAACGGAGGTTCTCAGGGGGATTTCGAGTTGGGAACTCAAAGCCTTTCCAAGCAGCCCAAACACATGTAATGTCTATGTTTACTATGTACCCAAAAGATGCAATTTGTGTATCTTTAGAGTATTAATCTTTATTTTGAAAGTGTTTTATCATTGGAATACGTGTATGCATTTTATTGGTCATGTGGCTACATTTGATTCAGATTTTGTTGCTAATTTTGTAGCCAAAATTGTTGTGACATTCAGGATGTTGTACTCACTTTGTATCCTTAAAAAATGTAGTGCTTGAATTGTCATATTGAAGTTATATTTGTCACCTTTTTGCCAAAATTCATAGAGTTGGTGCTACATTCTAATCATGTAACAAATAGTCACATCAAGCAAAGAAAGTTAAATTTATCCTAAACATACAAAAAAAATTGCGGTGCCTAAATTCTACATAAATTAAAAAGCCTTGGCTACTTCACTCCCACCTAAATTTTGCATTGTTTTTCATGTCATACTCACTACCTTCTAAGCTTCAACCCTACATTTAAAAAATATGGGCTAATGAGGAATGAAATAGAAACTTATTGTCTATTGAATTTGGCCACATTGATTGATTCATAGAAATATGCCTCAAAGGTTTTAAAAGATCTTTTTCTACCATATCTTTTTGCTCATACATATTCATATTTTATATTTTGATAGCACCGTATTTGGTTACCATAATTTATAAAATATATATAAAATTATGAATACAAAGTCATCTTTTAATACATGATGAAGGTTTTAAAGGATTTTATATGGTGAATACATATGTGGTATCCAATAGACCTTGAACCTCTATATGCCCCCAAAAGATCACATTTTAGAATCATCAAAACTTTGAAGTTAATCAAAATCTTACCAAATTTCAAATGTTTGATATTTGATCAAGAATAGAATATTTTTCTCTTGACTTTGTGTATGCACCAAGTCTTCTATGAGCGGGTGACATAACTAAATACAAGTAGAGACTTTCTTCCATCTTCACTACTCGCTTCACTACCAATGCTATCCTTCCCAACCAAACATAGGATTTGTGTTAATTTACACTTCTTTTTTTCATCTTTGCTTAATGAAAACCAACCATTTTTAAAGGAAAAAAAAAATGGTACTTCAACAATTTTTTAGCATATATTCTTTCGGAAAAGATAAATTATCTATGATTTTCAAATCTATGTTTTCATATAGCATATCCATTGTCAAAACTTCGTCTCATCATCTTAAGTTTTAGCCAACTATTTATAGTGGTCAACAAAAGTGTTTAGACAAGATACTTTTTTCTACAAAATGAACTAGCAATCTTTAAGAGGTTATTATAAAATTTCAAGAACTTTAATACAAGATCACATAGACACTATGAAGATGTAGCACAACATTCATAATAAAAAAAGTCACTCAGAAAATTAACCAAAAATGAAACACATGAAATGGGTGTACGATTCATTATGCAAAAATGAAGTTTTTTGTTTATTTACTATGAAAATTGAACTATGAGCTACAAAATCAGTTCAAGAGCTTGGAGGCACAACCCTAAACCACTCAAAATAACTACCATCATGTATAGCCACCCTTTGCCTGATAAACGTCAACAACCCTTTCAGGCATAGACATAATCAACTTCTTTACAGTATCAACCTCAATGCTATACCAAATTTCCAGTAGTTTCTCCCACAAATACTTTTTGTTAGTGGGTTTCCTCTCAGACATTCTCATACGACGATCTACTTCACTCCAAAGGTGTACTATAGGATTCAAGTCAGGCGACTGAGTTGAATGCCAAATGAACTGGAATTTTTGTGCCAACAACCACTCTGTAAGATACTTAGAAGTATGTTTGGAGTCATTGTCATATTGGAAAATAGCATTCTCCTCCCCTAAATCATGCATGTGTATTCTATTCATAAGCTCCATCTCCAAAATTTTACGATACAAAAATCTATCTATAGTCCCTTCTATAAAACAAAGGTTGCCAACTCCCTCCCAACTCATGCATCCTCAAACCATAGTACTTCCTCCCCGAATTTGACAGTAGGTAGCACATATTTGTCCTGCAAACGCTCTCTACTCCTCCGCTAGCAATATTGCCGCCCATCTGAGCCAAACAAATTGAATTTCGACTCATTTGAAAAAATCACATAACTCCAATCCATCCAAGTCGCATGCTTGCACTTCTTTGCCCATGCATATCGACATGCCTTGTACTTTTTCATCAGTAATGGCTTCTTAGTCTTCACACGAGCTTTCAATCCTTGCCTTTGAAGATTCCTTCAAACCGTGTCATCGCTCAAATTCAATCTTTCAGATCGCATGTCTCTCCCCACTGCT
Organism: Rhytidiadelphus loreus; assembly: GCA_947034895.1. NCBI lineage: Eukaryota > Viridiplantae > Streptophyta > Bryopsida > Hypnales > Hylocomiaceae > Rhytidiadelphus > Rhytidiadelphus loreus. The sequence continues at coordinate 35,834,687 of OX344761.1, forward strand.
ACAGCTATACCATTAGATGGACATTGTAACAACCTTACAACCTCACAATCAGTATGTTCATCGAGAATTCAAGGTCTTCCTGGTGAATGTGCATCTCTCATTACCTCTCATAGTAAACCTTCGAACTATATCATGGTAGGTGCTTCAAGAAATTCCTAAAACTACTGAAATCTCAAAGTAAAAATACCCTCTTTCATGCATCCCAAGAACTAACTAGTGTTCATCAAGAGACCCATAGCTAATCAACTATAATTTGTAGCAACCACTTTGAATTCAAAAATGCAAAAAGTCTTTGTATATACATGTTCATTAGCAAGATTTTTTTAATGCACAACTTCTGTGCATATTGAATCAGACACCCTTGGATGACACATTTCCCTTTGCTTCACTTGCAAGTGGCTCAATTTTAACACCCATGCACTCTCTGGACTTCCACCTATCTCTAATATCATAATTAGCTTAAAAAATCAGCCACCATTTGCAAAAATCAACAGCTACCACTACTAATTAAGGATCTTCATTACTGTCCGAACATTTTTGCTGACCACTGTATCATTGTGTCACAAGGTCATTAATATCCTTTTTATAAAATAAATTTATAAATTTAACACCAATATATTGTCACCTCCATTTACCATTAGGGGAGATTTGAGGGGTCTGGGAGACTACAAATTTCCGGGGAGTTCACTGATTGTGAACTCTCTGTGAACTATAATCTGATGTAGCTAGGAGGTGGTTTAGGTTAATATTTTTTTTCCAAAAAAATAAATTATTATTTATTATTATTATTTTAATATTTAAACTTTTTATTTTTTATTTTTTTAATATTTTTAAATTTTGACTGTACTTTATTGTTCACAACAAGGGGAACACCCCCCCAAATAGGCTTCCAAACCCCTCAAATCTCCCCTAATGCATTATAATGAGTAGATTCTAAAGTAACATTTTTTTTTTTAATGTACAAAATAGTGCCTTGTTATTCAAAATCCAAAACTTTATTTAGAGGTTTGGTCTTTTAGATGGAATTATTGATTTTGGATTTCATTGCTTCAAATTGCTTCAAAGTAAAATAAAAATTTAAACCTTTGTTCTATTCAAAATATTCAAATATTAGATGAATCAATCATAAAATACATTTGCACATTGTGATTTCTTCTACTCAAAGTATAATAACTAATTGTTGAACTATAAGGTAGAATAGCTGATGCTATAATATGATTTAATGAAGCCCTAATAGAAATGCCATCCAACTTCACAAATAAGACCTTGTATCTACCAACCAATAAAATGTTGACACATGTAATTATAAATAGACATATTTTATTTCTACTTCTTTAATTTACAACATGAGATTGACAATTAAATACAATTTGTTTATATAATTAAAATTTATAAAATTTGTCTCTAAGCTAATTAAAGAGGCCCTCATTTTGTTCACATGTGAGTAGATGATTGAAAAAATTCAAAACACTTAAAAATTTCTTACCATTTAGTCATCAAATATTACAATATTTCAAAACATATTTAATGTTGTCATGTTTTTATTCTAAAGTGATTCATAAACATTAAAATTAAGATTACAAGGTTAGAATTATAAAGAAAATTGTTGAATTGTGTCAAAGCTCTAGCCTTTTGTTTAATTTAGATCATATTTACAAAATCTAACATAGGCCTTGGGCATTCTAGTAATATGGGTCAACTACAAAAAAAACTTAGAGTAGCCAAAAATGATATAGATGTATTATAGAATGCAAGTTTAAAGGAATAATTTAGTGATGACCTTCAAGCAATAGTTGTAAACAATGATTCACAAATCATATCCATTTGGTTGGATTTACTATTGCACTAGTCAATATTAACATGTTAAATTTGAAAGGGTGATTGCAAGTGACTGGTACTATTTTGCATCACAATTGGAGTGATAGTTGCCATCGACTATAACTTCTGGAGAATAAAACCGACATACTTGACATTTTATTAAAGATGGATAATAGTTGGTATTAATGAAATTACCTCATTCTCAAAAAAATTGAAAAAACATTCTATAATTAAATTTCAATTTAGCTAATTTGTCACACTTTGCGTTTTAGGGACTTTTAGTACTGCGGAGTATCCAAAAATTATGATGTACACTTGAAATTTTTGTGGGATATTCCCATACTAGATGGGCACATGCATACCAAAGGAAATTTATAGAAACACTATTTTTTTGTCCTACACATATGTGCAAATAGGGGTTTGTTGCGCGCAACATTTTGAACATTCAAGATGGTTTCAACTTCTATTTTCTAGTGATATGTGATCACTGTCAAGTCTTTACAAATGGACAATTTCTAGTTTTTCTTGTTCATGATTTTCTAATTATTATTAATTTATACCTAGTTTTATCTATTTTTATGACAAACTCTCATTTTTTTTAGTAGTACTTTTTTCAGTACTTACAAGTAGTCAAAAGGTACTATTAGCCATTGATTTTTCATATCAACAACTGAGATTATTCTATTTCATAGTATTGTAGAACTCATAGTAGTGAGTATAAAAAATATACAAGAAAAACAAATTGATGACATTGGACGTGTATTAAAGTCATTGGCACTTGAGATGATGAAATACCCCAAAATGGGTTGCTTAGACAATCTAGGAATAAGGGTGAACTTTCAACTATTATACAAAGCCTTAGACAAAGCCATTGTGTACATATTGCTCATTTCATGTCACTACTTCATGTAAATATATATGAATCATCAAACTATTTGGCATGTTCAAATGGGAAGTTGTACAATGTGACATTGGCACTCTCTAAGACACTCTTAGGTGTAGAATTGATACTTTAGGAGTAACTTAGTGGTTGCCACAATAAGATCATGTACTTTCGGGGTGTAAAATCATCAAAGAATGTTATCTTTGACATAGGGCATAGCCATCTTAGGAAAATATTGTAGCTATTTTAAGTTGACAAGATGATGATTATGATGCACTTTCTATTGGTTTTGGAGGTGACCTAGTAACATTTATGGACATTTTGGATGGAGCAGTTCAAAATTCATAATGAATTCATACTTTGTCAGAAAAAATTGTAATTCCACTTTCTACTACTTTGTATATTGTTTCCCCATTTGTCAACTATTCATCCAGAAATTTCTGATAATTCAATTGCCTGGAAGAACAAGTTGATAATTCAAATTATCAGTGATAGGCCTCGTTCTTCCAAGAATAAGTTGGCTTACCTTATGAAAACGTTTCTTGTTCTATGATCACCTTCTTTGTCCAAACTGAGGTTCTGAGTTTGAGCAATTCCAGACTGCTACAACATGCTGCAGTCTAATTCAATGTCGTAACATACACCTTTGAAGGATGAAAATGGCTGCAGTGAGTGGCAAGTTAGAGCTTTCCAGAGACCACAATTCAAGGGCCATCGGCAAACCTTGGTCATGTCTTTTTTTTGGTCAAACAAATAATTGTTCGAGTCTACTGTAGATAGTGCCATGTTCCTGAGTACAGTACAGCACTGGACCCTAGGTTACCTTATGTCTCTTAAGAACGGACTGCCAGTCAGTGCATGGGTAAATTGTATGTGCAAACATAGCCGGCAATGGCCCTATTTTGCGAGCCCTTAGTAGGGTTTGATCATGAAATTTGAAAACCTTTTAGTGTCCTGGTCCAGTTCATCTATTTATCATATTAGTGCTTGTTACAGAATTAATTTACATATGTGTAACTTTTTACAAGGGAGGAATATTTCTCAACCATTATGTGTGTATTAATGTTATTTTTGTTGAGGAGTTTTCACAAATATCACTTGTAAGAACATTCCTCCCTTGAAAAAGTTATAACCATATGTAAGACTGGTTCATTTTGTAACACACTATAGAACGAATCAGTGTAGTTGCTAGTTGGGAACCTGAGGAAGAATGGAAAAAAATGGGGCAACTGTAGAGCTAGAGATACCTACACATTTTGATCATTGAACCGGCTTGATGTAGGACAACTATCTCACTACCATCACTATTTAGTTTTGGGACAAATCGGCCCAACAATATAATGTGTTCTGCTAACATTCATGGAATCTTGCAGTATCCGAACACATTGTATGTTGCTTTAGTTGAAGGCAAAAATTGCGGTTCCTGCATATTCTGCCTAAGTTGCTCAAAGAACTGATGTGGAGCTTGCTTGAATGATAATCGGTTGCACCAACATTTTATTCACGTATTCTTCTTGCAAGTGCCAAGAATCGTCCGAGACAGCACATTTTGACCCCTCCGCATACGTTCAACCGAAACAGTCTCTACGTGCCTCAAATTGGATTCAAGTTGTCTTCCCAATCAACCTCTTCTGCGAAGCAATTGAATTGCTCCCTCAACCACAACACTGCCGTAGACTCACGAAGAAGCTACTTTTGATTATAAGCAATACAAAAAACACACTCAACAGGGAGTATCGGTGATCAGTTCAATTGTTACCAATCGTAGAATCACTCTTCAGCGGATGGATTTCAGATGAAAAATGTGTTTCCACGCCAATGGCTTTGCCAAGCTCCGTCCGCCCTGCCCAAATGAATGCAACAAAAGCCTTTGGCCAGGTTTTTTTTATTTGAGCGATTGTCACTGAAAAGTGATGATTCTTTTTGGAAGGAAATCTAGGGCAAAATATTCTTGCTTTTCAGTGGATGAAATCGCCAATTTGCTACCAAATTTGGGACAATGTCGCTCTATTTTGGACGAATGTACATTCTTTTGGATGAATACATGAAAACTCATCCATAGATTGCAAGTTTCATCCACTTCCATGGGTATTAATAGCTTCATCCTTCCGGTGATTATCGCTTCCTGCACTGCTTAAAATGAATGCAACAAAAGCCTCTGTGCTCTGGCTTTGAGTTGCCAGTTCCGAGCGTTTCTTGACCTGCGAGGCTGGGCCTTCATTACTTATCCATCTCCCTCCTTTATGTGATTCGAAGTTTCCATTATGAGCCAGGGATAAGTTAATGGCAGAAAGGAAAAGGTCAAGTGAGTGAGAAAGTGACTCCTGGGCAGAGGCCTCTGCCCAGACAGAGCCCCTACACTAAATAAATACTAACTTTCTGGGGCAGAACTCAGAAGACAAGCTGTACAGTACACCGTAGAAGAGAAAAGAAGGTATCTTATTATAAAAACTCTCCAGTGGGGAAGGAAGGTCTGGTCAGTAACTTATCAGCACTTCACTTTCCTCCAACTGGAGTCATATTGTTGACTGAAAATCTGTACAGTAGTGTGCTGTATAGATCCCATCTGTGTGTACGCCTGCCGCCCTGCTCAACTTTCTTCAATATAGGCATCAGGATTCAGGAGTGTAGAAGAGTATTCCAAGGACTAAACAATATTATCCCTCTGCCCCTGGACCTGACACTCGTGATCAGGTCTTGACTTTTCAGCGGAGTCTCAGAGTTGAGTTCCTGATTGCAATGAAAATTCACTTTTGACAGTGGGGAAACTGCACTCCTGAACTGTCACGGGCCGGAACTGACGTTCTCTTCTTTTAACCCCTAATGACGTAAGCGACCAAGCGACCAAGCGACCATTTTCTGGTCGCTGCCCCTCTTTTTTGAGCTGCCCGTTTTTTAATTTTGAGTTTTTTTATAAAGAAAATTTCTATTTCTACTAGATAGACTATGTTATGAATCCAATGGCAGAAGTTTCATCAAATTCCGAGTAAAAATACGTCTTGTGGAATTTTTCAAAGTTAAGTGGTGCAACAAAGCCGACCTCTTTCTGACCAAACATCCATTTTCACTAGTTACATTGCTTTGTTTTTGATCAATTGTGGTTTAGGTGACAACTCACATGATTGGGTGATAGTTCATGCAACACAAATGTTGGAGAGGCGTACATTGAAAGCATACAATGATCATAAGATATACAATGAAAGCCACAATTATCACCTACATTGAAGCACAATTGATTTTGTAATCAACCGATGATTGGAAATACAGTAACCTATATAACAAGAATAGGTCAAATGAAATTTTCACGAAAAAAATTCATGGTAGTTTTATTTATGAGGAAAAAAATGTAAAAAAATATGAAAACCTTCTTGAATCTATTTTTGTAAATGGGGAAATTTTTCCCTCATTGTACACATAGAGCATATATGTTGAATTGCTTAGGAAAGGGATTGGAAAAGGATCATTTACCTAAGTGTAGTTTACAACTCATTTTTATTTTCTTCTTCTTCATCTGAATTTTCTCCGAGGTCAGTGGGTTTGGTCTTTGATTTTGCTACACCCTTGTTTTTGTTCTTCTGTTTTTGCATGGAAACCCTAGAATGCTTCTTTGTGACAAGTTCAGGCTCCTTCTCTTACAGAGGCTCATCTTGCACCATCTCTATCTCGATAAAGTCAGTTTGCAGATTACCCCTTATTTTCTCCGTATTACATATCCATAAATCCCCTAATAGTATGCGGCATTTGATCATTCTCAGTAGGGGTATTTGATGAGAACCTATGGTGCATACTTGGAAATTTGGACCATAAAAGGAAGTCAATTGTGAACAATTCCAAAACATATTCAAAATTCTATTTGGAGTTTTTGGACTATCTGTGCATATTTAAAACATTGACCATTCATACCTTTATGTCTATAATGTTTTATTTTTAACAATTTAAATATTTTGTGCATATTTAAAACATTGACCATTCATACCTTCATGTCTATAATGTTTTATTTTTAACAATTTAAATATTTTCTTGACTACATAGACGGAAGATGAAGTGACATGGTCCTACACAGATGGATGCAAATGAAAAATGATTGAAGTCAAGAACCTGGGCATGGACTATAAAGTTAGGCAACTAATGTAATTCTTGTCCACTTCAAAAAAGGCCGGTTCAACTCAAAGAGGGCAAATCCAAGAAGTTCAAGGAGAAGACAAGTGTCTCATTCTTGTTTTTTGTACAAATACTACCATACTCAGATAGTAGGTTTGGCACATCGATGTTGAATATTTTATTTAAGTACAAAATAAACTTCAGCACTTCAAAATACTACCTCTGTTCCAAAATGACCTTTTTGTTGGACAAAATGTTCCGGATTATGGCTAAAAATAACATTTAAAAACCAAATTCATGCTATAAGTAGAATTTGGTGCACTCCTAGCATTCTAAAAACTTTGAGTTTCATAGCCCTTTTCAAAGTGTAGTTTTGGGATATTAAAAAGTAGATTTTGGGGAGCATTTTTATGGAGCACCACTAATCAATTAATTGTTGAGTGTGAGGTTGTCATTTTGTAGGCATTTAGTATATGCCCAAGACCACATGTAGCCTTTTGTTTTGCCTCTGAGAGCTTCATTCCCTTCAATTGGGCAATATTCAAAGGGATGCAAAAAATAATAATGAACAATGTTTATTGACCCCTTTATACATTTCATTTGTCTTTTGATTGATGATTGTATGGATAAAGGAGGAACTACTACTTGGAGTTATTTTGTTGGTATTAAATAGCAATCAAAAACAAAATTTGACCAATTTGCAACATGAAGATCATTTTGGGACAAAAATTTAAGGTAAACAAAAAGATTATTTTAACAGGGAAGGAGTATTATTTTTTGAAACATTCAACATTGAATTCATTTAATTAAAAGATCTTTGACAACCATCTCAAGTAGCTTAAAAAGCCACTAACCAAGAATGTACCAAGTTGAAAAGACAATCTATTTATCTAAATGGAGTGGTAGGAGGTAAAACAACCCATGTGGGATATGTAAATTAGGAATAGTAAGAGCTCAACCGCTCATAGTCAAGTCGAAAGCAAGAATTGTATTCAAAGTAGAATTTTAGACCTCATTTGAGCATAGTAGAATAACTTATTTTTAAAAACTCTAGATTAGGATAATGTAGAAAAGCAAGCTAAATTTCATCTAAAAATTTTTGTTTGAGATTTCGACCTTCCAATCAAAAGTTATGGACAAATTTCAGAGAGGGGTTGGAAAAGGACATTTTCTTTGTCATTTTTAAACATCCTCTCTAAATTTTGTCCATAACTTTTTTTGGAGGCTTAAAATCACAAACGGATTTTTGGATACAGAATATATTTTAGTTCCCAACTTTTCTTATTTCAAAAGTTTTTGAAAAAAGTTATTCTACTATGCCTAAATGAGGCCTGAAATTCTACATTGAACACAATCATTACATGTGATTTGGCTCTCGGGAAGGGCTGCAAGTTCCCAACTCGAAACCCCCCCCGAGAACCGCCGATATCCGTTGTTCCCGGCCTGTGCTAACCTGGCCGAGAGACGGCCAGGTCAGATTTTTCGAAAAATAAAATAAAATAAAATAAAATAAACTTTGTTTCTCAGTTTAAGGACTTAAATTTATTTTTTTATTTTTTTTCAAAAAACAAAAATTCTGATAGCGGCGTTCTTTTACTGCCAGGGGAACAGCGCCGGGAACGGCCCTGAAACGGCCCTTAAAATCCTGAAATCTCTTCTAATGTCTTACATTTCAACAACAAGAAGTCAAGCTCTTATCTTCAAATTGTCCCATATCCTTTGAGGATTCATGACAGGCAATGGTTTTCATTACAAAAACAACCTCTCCACCCTACTTCCTCACATAATGTCAATGACATAATTCTTTTTTTTTGCGATTAAAAAGTTTCTTAACCCCTAAAAGCCTAAGGGATTTGGACAAAACATAGATGTGTTATAAAATATTTGTTTTGTATTTTCTTTGAAGTTTGCATCAAAGAAGATAATGTGAAGGATGAAAAGTAAAAAATATTTGTACGGTCCAAACTATCAAACTATCAAACTATTTTTAGATTATCTTCAAATGAATTTTGGAGATATAACTTCAAAAATTCAATAAATGTAATATAGCATTTGAATTTTTTTTTATTGATCAAAATTGTGGTTTCTAGTGATTTGGTAAAAATGTGTAACATCTAGCAATGAGAACACCAATACTTTGATTCTCCAAATAGTAAATTTTTCAACACTAGGCAAATTCTAAACACTTTGTGCTATTTCTCTTATAATTTTTTTTTACTATAGTAATCTTAGTTTTGAATATAAATGTTGAAAGACAATCCAATCTTTTAAATTCTTAAAAAACAACTAAGTAAAAGTTTTTTCCTACCAGAAAATGTTGTCCAAAGTCAAGTAGCGACCATAAAATGGTCGCTTGAGTGCTTAGGAGTTAAGGTAGATTGTCAAATGATAGGTTGGTATTTATTCTATAGAATATTAGGTGTTTTTTAAAATTTTGAAAAAATGTCTTTACATTTATTTGTAGATTTGGCTATCTAGTTCTAGAATTAGTTTTCTTAAGTTGGCACTTTTTTAAAATTAATTTAAGCCAAAATTGTTATCCAAGTATGGTACTCTCATTTCAAGGACCCAAGATATCTCCTAAATCGCACAATCAAATAATCTGAATTTTTTTGAGGTTCTCACTCTCAATGTGAAATTCAAGATCTTATAGTTACATTCTATCCAATTTCAAGACATAATTAGCAAAAAAAATTGCTCAAGTCATTGGTAGTTTATGCCCATTTTGAAAGTACACTCCCTTTGGATCATTAGGGATTAATCTCTCAAGCTCTTTGACTATTTTTCACAAGAAGTGTCCAACATTGCCACTTTCTAAAGCATTGAGGATGACTGAATTATAACAACATTATGCAATGAGTGAAAATTAAAATAAATCTCATGAATTTACACTAGAATTTGTACTAATGGTCGTAAAATTGTTCTAAAATTGCCATTTTTAATGCAATGAGTGAAAATTAAAATAAATCTCATGAATTTACACTAGAATTTGTACTAATGGTTGTAAAATTGTTCTAAAATTGCCATTTTTAGTGCAATGAGTGAAAATTGGAAAAAAAAAGTTTTTTTTTCATTTTTCAACAATATAGTATTTCTATATACAACTATGATAAGTAATGTGTAGAAAAAAATTCAGTCCATTTGGCTTCATAGATTGTGAAATATAAGCACTCAAAGTTAATGAAAAAAAATTTACAACTAGCCTAACTGCTTGCCCTCTCTATTAGCACATTGCTTAAGTTGCCTCTAAATTGTGAACTCCATATCTTGTGACTTGGGCACACGATTGAAAACAAAATTATACTTTCAAGAAGCTTAGAGAAATGTGCATATTTGATATGAATTTTCAAAGTCCTATCTTTAAATGTACTAAAATCCAACACCAAGCTCTTGTAGACACTCATGTTTTGGTCATTTACATCTTATGTAATCAATATCTAGGAAAAAATGATGCTTCTTGGTCCAAATGTAGATGACGCATTTTGTATAGTGTTGATCATAGGTGTACATATCTTATTACTTCCTTTTAAATCCTAAAGATTGGAGTGCATTTCAAAAGATATATCAAAAACAAAATTAAAAAATGCAAAAACAACTTTTTTGAGAACTTCAATCCTACAAAAGTATATACCTATTGTTACTACAATGAAGCCTCTTATAATGCAAATTCTCTACTCGCATAACTAATCGTAGTTTTTTTATTTGCATACTCTTTATGTATATAAAGTCTACTGCACAAACCATGAATGGAGTTGATTATGTTAAACATCATTGATTCTTAAATGAGCAACCAATCAAACATAATTATTGTGCAATATGAACATTTTTAAATAATTGACCTTTGACACTTGAGCTTCTCTATGTGCATATAGCTAATAACTGCTTTTTACCATTCCTATGCAATAAAGGAAGTTTGAATGTACATTATTGAAATTAAGTGACACTCATTTTACTCCCTCTCTTGTAGAAATATCATTGAAGTTATACAAAGATCTTAATAACAATGTTGCATTTTCATCTTATTTTACAAAAAAGAAGTTTTCATGCACCTTGATTACCAATTCAACTTAAATATAAAATGTTGTTGAGGACATTTTGTGTTGGATGGATGACTCCAAGAGCTCTTTAGGAGAGAAAAAAACATTTTCTCATCCAATTTTTTTAGAGTTGCCTAAATGCATTTGTAATGAATAGTGTTGGAACTTCCGTTTTTCTTATAAAAGAAGATGTTGAATCCAAGCATCACCAAGTAGCATCACCAAGTACTGTATTTTGGCAAGTATTTAGTTCCATTTCTTCTTCTGAAATTTCACCATAAAAATGGGTTTTTTAAAATTTGAGTCCGACAGATTATCAAGTTTAGTGTTCACTCACATATGAAAATTCTAAAAATTAAATAATATATTGCAATTTGAACTTTGAAAATATAATGATAGTCTCATGTTTTATAACTATAGAATGACCCAACTATTTGGAGTACTCCGTGATGCTCTTCACTATTATGTACATTTATGAAGAAATACTCGGATTTTGAAACATAATCTACATTTCACACGAATTTTCTTCACCTTCTCTTCAAAAATTTGCAATAATTTTAAATGTTCATAAAATGATCTAGAAAACCACAACTTAAAGAAGACATTAGATTTCACTTCCAAAATATATATATTAAAAAAATTCATTTGAATTTAGTTGCAAAATCAAACATACAAATCAATGTCGAATTTGAGAGTGTAACGATATGTCATTATAACCTCTGTCCTTTAACTTACTTAAGGTATATTTGCACTTAGTGTTAGGAATGATGTTTGTAATGTGAATCCGATCTAGAAGTAGGTCTAAATTAGTTCCTCAAACCCTCCGTAACAACACTCTTTAACATCAAGTGACAACATATCCTAAGGGTAATAAGGTAGTATGTTGTTAAATGGCACCTGACCTTAAAGCGCCATCTAGAAGGTTTGTACGTTTCGAATTTTAGTTATGTACCTATTTGGAGCGCTTTCAAAAATGAACTTTGACCCTTAATAACTTTTGCATACAATATCCAAATGTGGCGTTCTTTGGTGCGTTGGAACCTCCTTTCACTTGCCAACATGAATATGTGGAAATTTGACCAGTTTCATAATAGCAACAAGGCTCAGTAGTAAAAAGTACGGTTTTGGGTGTACCCACCTTACTAGCCAGTGTGGCCCAGGCAAGAGGTGAGATTAATTATGAAATTACACCGCTTCTTGTTTTTTGCAGGGGCAGTTTCGGATACAACAAGGGAATATTCATGTTCACTAAATCTTATCACATACGCTAACTTACTAACAGTAGCTTAGGGTGGGTATATACACGGCCTGGGGCCGGATGGAAGGCCGGCCCGATTTGCCTCCAATCCGGCCCACAATCCGGCCCCAAATCACCACTCCAGCCCCAGACAATGTAAAGGGGTTGAGGCCGAATTTTGGGGTTGGATTTCAATTCATCACTCCGGCCCCAAGCAATGTAAAGCCCTTGGGGCCCGATTCTAAGGCCGAATTCTTGATTACTACACTCTTGAATTTTTGAAATGCTCAATTAAAAAAATCTAAGACATGCATCTTTTCCTTTCTCTTATTATTTTTTATACTTTAGAAAAAAAAAGTTTTCCTTTTCTATTTATTCTATTTCAAATATAGGAAAAAAAAATTTAGAATTCTTTAGACTTTTCCTTTTTATTCCTACTTTACCTATTTCAAAATGGAAGAGAGAGTTTTTTTATTTTTTTTAACCTTTTCCACTCTCTTCCTATTTTTCTATTTGGAATTAGGAAGTTCTTTGACTTCTTTTGAACCTTTTTTTTCTGACACTAAAAATAGAGTTGACATTGAAAAAAGATTTGTAGCCCCATAATAGTTTTCATTTATTAAACATACAGTTCAAGAAACATATAATTTTTTTTAATCTCTTTTTCAAATCTATATTCTTAGTTTATTTTAAAGAAAAGCATGAAATTTTTTATTATGAAAACTTGAATGAATTCAATGATAAATGTAAATCAAGTTTTACCATACATGTTATTTCTAGTAGCATAATTTTTCCTTACCATATTCTTTTTTCAAGTATTTCTCATCAAAATTGATAAAAACACACATTATCTTGTAGATGTCAAAGTTTTGGGCATAACTTCAACAATGACTTTCATTTACAGATTTGTGTCCGTATAAAAAATTTACTTATTAAGCATGTAATTTATCAAAATTAGTATCTATAACATAGTATGTAATTTGTGTCTACACCAAAAAAATTAATTATTAATACCTCATGCTAAAACAATTGCAAAGACATTATTGTTACAATTGCAATGGCTAATAATAATAAAATTCATTATTAACAATAAAATTCATTATTAACAATAAAATTCATTATTAACAATAAAATTCATTATTAACAATAAAATTCATTATTAACAATAAAATTCATTATTAACAATAAAATTCATTATTAACAATAAAATTCATTATTAACAATAAAATTCATTATTAACAATAAAATTCATTATTAACAATAAAATTCATTATTAACAATAAAATTCATTATTAACAATAAAATCCATTCTTAACAATAAAATCCATTATTAACAATAAAATTCAGTATTAACAATAAAATTCATTATTAACAATAAAATTCAGTATTAACAATAAAATTCAGTATTAACAATAAAATTCATTATTAACAATAAAATTCATTATTAACAATAAAATTCATTATTAACAATAAAATTCAGCATTAACAATAAAATTCAGTATTAACAATAAAATTCAGTATTAACAATAAAATTCAGTATTAACAACTTGTAACACAGCATCTGTATCACAACATGACTCAACCAAATGGGATTGAGCTCACAGTTAATAAAAAATGTAATAAAAAAGAAAAGAAAAGCCCTTTCATGGTAGACGGTGGAGATTTGTCCGATCCAACGGAGGAGACGAATGTGACACCAATCCGGCCCTAGATGGGAAATCGGGCCACCAAAAACCTTGGCCCGATTGCTCCCTTGGGGCCGGATGGTTTGGCGCCAAAACCATGCCACCTAAGGCGACACGTAGGATGAGTGGTGGTTCCATCCGGCCCCAAGTATAAAGCCCTTGGGCCGGATTTGGAGAAATTGAGCAATCCCATTGGTTCAAACTTGGAGAGTTCCGGACGGCCTTCAATCCGGCCCCAAGTGTATACCGGCCCTTAGTATCCGAACAAATCTTACCGAACAGGCATGTGAAATGCAATCCTAATGAGGATCTTGATGGACCTAAAATAGAAACACAGAGTGGTGATGAATGCTGCCCGACTGAAAGCCCAATGGGCAGACACTGTCCAATCAAAATTCATCAGCACAATCTCGTGAGAAAACTGAATCAATAACGTAGGTGTATCCAAAAGTCAATCTACCCCAGTTCACAGTGCAGTTTTTTTCATTATTTTGGAGCAAGCGATCTCTGGCAGTGGAATGGTGCAGCTATTACATTCATTGACATGGATGAAACGTTGAAAACATGGATGAAAACACATATATTCATCCAAAGCGTGCGTAAAAATTCATCTTTAGTAGAGCAATATTGTCCCTGGATTTTGCAGCAACTCTATCCATTGAAAATAGGAAAATCTATTGTCAAATATATCCTAAAAAAAACTTGTATAGCTTTTGAGCAATAAATTATCCCCCCAAAAGCATTGGTTCAATCATTCTTTACTATTAACCCTTAAAGAACGAAGGGGTGACCTTGGAAATCATCCCTTTCTATTATCGTGTGAATCATGGGCTTTAGAAATAGCAAAAGCACTCATTGGAAGTCAAAGTAATGTAGAAGACTTCCCCTTTTCACAATAAAATTTCAAGGATATATAGTTGCACTTCTATCCTACTACAAGGATTCCCTATCATCCATTGAACGCCAAACGTCTTCCTCGATGTTTAAGGGTAAAATAACTCCTAAAGGAACTCAAATACATTTGGCACCTAAATGCATAATGTACAAGGTGTGTTTTGGGATACAAAGTTTAATTTCGGATGGGAAGGAATTCAAAATAGTTTGAGTCATTTTTGTAAAGTCAAAAAAGTGTGGGTGTTTCTACCAAGTAGAACTCAAAAACTTTGAAACAATGAAATGGAGCTTCCTACCAAAATCACTGCTTACAAAAGAATTATTCCATTTCTACTAGTTTTAAAAGTATAATAATTTTTGGATAATGCCTCTCATTGTTAAAAAACAAATCATGAGTCCTAAACACTAGGGACAACCGCACTTCATGAATTCACAAAAGAAGTCAAACCATTACAAACTTTCTTTAGATACAATTTTATATCCAAAAATACACCTTCTATACCTAGGGATCAAATGGCATTTTTTGGCAATATAGAAAATTTTGGCAACTCAGTATGAACCTAATTTTCTTTTTTTGAAATTTTCACACAACAGTGCGTGGTTGAGGAGTAGCTCAAAGGTGCAACAATTTTTACTATTTTTGACTACATGGTTAAAAAATAATTGTATGATATGTAATTTTTGTTGCTCATTGAGCAACCCATGTAGCAAAAAATAACACTTTTTCAAGAAATAAAAATTTGAACTTGGTTTCTTAGATTTATATATATGTGGAAAGCTTTGAATCATTTCATTTTGATTTAACAAAATGAAAGTTATGTAGTTATGAAATGTAAATTTTTAATTACAACATTAAAGCCATTGGGATTGGCATTTTTCAATTCCATTAATAAATTCTTGACATTTTAGTAGTTTGAATCATTTTCTACTTCTTCCTACTCACTATTTTTTCAAGCATGAATATGATTTTATTTTATTTTTAATTTATATGTATTTCCAACTTATTTCTTCTATATATTATGGAAAGTTGTAAGTTGTAGGATCTACACTTTTTTGGATAAAATGTTTGAAAGATGAAATCTAATCATTTCGGAAGAATTGAAAATACTTATTTTTGAAATCCAAGTGCCATGATCTTGCAATTGGGAAGGTTTCATATTCTGAAATTTTAATTCCTAAAGGCCCAAAGTTCTACCAAAAAACACTTAAAACTGCCATTTCTATAGCAAAAAGTAAAAAAAATTGAAAATTGATTCTTTTCCAAATCTAACCGTAGGATCTTGCACCTAACTAGTATGAGAATGTGTGGAAAAAATTCAGAATTTTTAACCGCATAGATTGTAAGATATCTATATTTAAAGTAGAAAAAGCAAGTTTTTCAGCACATTGCGGGACTAGATTTTTTGATTTTGAACATTTTTAACTTAAATTTTTTGCAGTACAAATTTTTGAGCTTTAAATTTTTATAGAGAAGAATTGAGTTGAGAGTCTAGGAAGAAAACATCAAAAAAAACTTAATTTTCATTTTGAAAAAATTGATAAGTAGAAATAGATATGATATAGAAGGAAAATCTAAAATCTAAATATCTTTTAGATGGAATTAAAATGCAATAATCCCAATGGTAAGATTGTTCTAGCAAAAAAACTCAACAATATGAAACTTTTTAAAAAAAAAAATGCAAAAATTGCATTCAGAAATGAATCCTACAAGTTATTTTTTTTAAAGAAGATGTTCTAATTGCCCGAACAAGATTGTCTATAACTTTCTCATAACAAATCCAAATGGAATGAATAAAAAGCTTTCCAAGTAGAAAAAAATAATAATCTATAAGGAAAAATATTCAAAAAAAGAAATTTGAAATTTTGAATATTTTTTGCTACCCCTCGTCCCTTGTTTTTTAGCTTATTTGGACATAACTTTTGTTCCCAAGCACCGATTGAAAAAAAATTATATTCCTACAAAGCTTATCCATTTTTCTATCTTCAAAAAAAGTTTCAAAAAATCAAGGCAAAGTTTTAGCCTGTGAGTACTTGCCCCAAATCCCATTTGTCCCCTGAAGGAACAATGGTCCTTTAGGAGTTAAGACGGTGTATTCTAACTAAAGGATCCTATGGTCGCATTTGTGAATGAATAAATTTAGAAGAAGATTTTTGCCTTTCTTTGGGTTTGAGTACTTTGAAATAGTTTTGGACCTAAAAACATTGAATTCATTTTTGGGGTTAAAAACTAACCATCAATAAATAATTTATGTTTCATTTGGTTAAAGTTCTTTAGTTTTCAATATTAAAATATACATTTCAAATATTTGATATTTTCATAATTAAAAACAACAAATATCATAGAATTGTATTCATTTTTTTATAATTACATACATCAAATTAAGAAAATTTTAATAGAAATGGTTTAAATTAGAGTATTTTAACCCATAAAGGACTAGATCCGTCACAAAATAGTCAAAAATTGGATGTGAGCTAAATTTAGTCTTTTCACTTGTATTCAAATATCTCTTTTATATTTGTATTATGTGATACTATGATTTATTTTTCATTGTGAAAATTTTCACTTTGTTTCATGAGAAATTGTCATTGTTCTAATTTTTGACCAAAATATATATATAAAAGAATAATCAAGAATTTGTACCACAAATGAAGTTTAGAATGAAAAATATAATATCATTATTTATTTATTTATTTTACATTAAGAGAAAAAAATTCAAATGAAAACACACAATATTGTGTACTTTGGATTTTGACACTTAGAGCTTGCAATTGCAATGTTTCTTTCATTTTTTCATTTTTTCAAAATTTGCAAATGGGATAGAACCAAAACTTGTTTAGGTTTTATTTTCTTAGTTTAAAAATCACTTGGTTTAGGCCTTGGTGTAAATCATTTGTTACACCATAGTTGGCAAATAACTTTTATTCTGCTTTTCAATTGCCCATTGATTCATTCAAAATAAATAAAAATTTGAGATAATGAGCATGTTTGATCTGATGCAACCACAAGTACTTAATGTGAAACAAATTTGGAACTACAAGTACCAATTTGTTCCGTTTGGAGATTGGATTTTGGATTTTTTTTCATACTCTCAACTTAAGTATTCAACATAAAAAATTTAAAAAATTTAGTGCAAATATTTAAATTTAAGAAAATTCAAAGTCAAATAATCTAGTAACACAAGGTGTTAAAAAACTTGTTTTCTTCACTTTGAAAATTGATATCTTGCAATCCATACAATCAAAGTTTTCAAAATTTCTTTTACACATTTTTATATTAGTTTAGTACAACATCCTATGGTTAGCTATGCAGGAAAAAAAAATCAAGTTTTCAAGTTTTTTCTCTTTGTATAAGAAATGACAATTTTGAGTGTTTTTGATGAGAAAAACGCCTTGAGACTTTAGGGATTAATTAACTTCCAAATTAAGTACTTGTGGTTGCATCTGATCAATTTGGAACAAATTTGGAATTTGAAAGTTAATAAAAGATAGAAGGAAAAAATGTATTGTTAGTCTGTAGCTCTATGGTGGAATTGAATTACACTAATCCCAACAAAAAAAAAATTCTAATAAGTATACTAAACCTTGTAAAACTTTTCTATTTTCAAAATGTTTAAAATTGAACCCAATATGTTATAGTGTCTCAAGAAGGTGCACTAATGGCCAATATAACAAAATGCCCAATAAATTTCACATCACTAATCCAAACGAAACAAATAAAAGCAATATATGTAGACATAAATATAATCTATGAAGAAAAAATTAAATAAGATTATTTCAGTTTTTTTTTCTTGCCTAACAAATAGTTTTTTAAACTTGGTGTGAGATAACTTTTTCTCCCAGCACCAATTGAAATAAAAATTATCTTCTCATATAGCTAATGTGTTTTCCTATCTTAAAAATAAATAAATTTTTTAATCATGTCAAAAATTGAGGTCCCACAAGTCTACCCAAAATCGTGAGAATCTCGGAGGGAACTTTAGGACTTCAAGGGGTTAATGTCACGAAAAAATACAGTTAGAAGTGGGTAGTTTGGCATCACAAAAGTAAAGCCCACTTCATGCACAAACCTCCAAAATCTGCAGTTCATCATTCCAATCTTACCAATGGAGAAGAATCAAGTAAAGTAGAACTACCTATCACCCCCCTGATTTGCAATCTGACTATTTTGGGGTTAATTTCAAGAAGGGCACATATTTTTAAGAGGTGTGTTTTTGTTTCATGGATCAAACCCAAGTGGAATTATAATTTTCCCATTAAAATTGTAATTTCTGTGAATTTTTGAAGTGGTCAGTCCTGAAATTACAAAACCATTTATAGAGTGGGGTCAAAATTGTCCCATAATCAACCCATTACCGCCTAATCAAGTACTAGATATTCTCTATTAATGGAGTGACACGTAACCCTTGTTGTCATAAAAATCCCTGATTTTGTCATAGAATTCTCTAATTTTGTCATAAAAGGAAGGGAATTGGAGGGGATTTTAGGTGGAATTGGGGCCAAAGTTGGTGACGGAATTGGGCTGGTCTACTTGATGGAATTGGACTACAGAACGGTAATGGGTGTTTTGACCTTAGTGTCCAATTGTCCAGGTGGTGTTTATGGAATCCTTACAATAGTTCATTGAATTAGATTGAATATGTTGATCTACTTTTTTAAATGTGTACTTATGACAAAGGTAAACTAGTCTATGACAAGCAAAAGACCCATGACATCCATGACAAATATTTAGGGAATGATCCATTATAGTCTTGTATCAACCCATGACAAACTTTTTTCAAGGAATGAGATTTGAACTACATTAGATTGAGGGAATAGCAATTCATGTTTTAAACGATAGTGATGGAGTGATTAGTGATTGCAATATGAATTTTCACCTTATGAGTGTGAATTCATTACAAAAAGTAACCTTCTTAGGCCTTCATGTTGTCACCATATTAGGAAATACTGTGATTGCTTTAGATGAGCAAGATGACTATTATGGATACATTTTTTGTTGGTTTGGAGGTGGTTTGAAGACTCTTTTGGGTCAATTAGATAGTGTACTTCAAAAATTCATAACAAATTCACACTTTGTCAATAAATAAATAAATTTTATTTTCTCTCTCCATTTCTCTTTACGTGGAATTTAAAATAAAAACCAATAATGCCAATAAGGCAGACCAATCACTACGCTTGTCGTACACTGACTTACCTTAACCTTACATTTGTGAATGTTACGTTAGTTTTGGAGTTCATGAACAATGTATCATAGCATAATTATAAAATTCTAGAAGAAGAAGAACTCTAGCCCACTTTTGAGGCTAGCATGAATTAAGGGCTTATTCATCTTGGATCCCACTTGAAATTCATTTGAATAGCGAGAATTATACTAAGACTACGTACCTTTGTTAGAAAAGAGACTATGTACTACCTAGCATGCAAACCTCATGGAAATTCCTTTTAAAGGAGTTCAAAGATGGGGAACAAGTGTTGTATACATTCTGTAGTATATTAAAGGATTAAATTTTAGTAAGAAGGGCTAACATCTTATGATGAATATGAGATTTAAGGGAAATCTGTAAATGTAGGCAGAGTCTAGTTATTGCCAAGTTTTCTCTTGTGGAGGTGTATGCACATTGAATATTTGATTGTGATGGTATTTAATGGATGATTCATTTGGTGCAGTCGGTTCATCAAGATTTCTTTTCAATCAAAAGATTTTTGAAGTGCATGATTCTATAGAAGGTAATGAATTAGAAGCCTTTTTGGAACAAGTGTAGAGTAATAAAATGAGCCTATAGTATGTGTATAGGACTTTTTAGAAATTAACCATTGATTTCTGGATTTTTTTTTAATAGTAGAAGTGTGGGTTTTGGATGATCACCCGCTTAAACCAACCTTGGTAAATTTCTAGAAAATACTTAGATTGTGGTAAAATTTTAGTAAAAATCAAGATAGCACTTTTGTCATAATAACACACTTTGACAAGTTTCATGGTATTTCAACACCAACAAGTACCTAAAGTAGTGGCTACTTCAAATTTAGGTAGAATTTAAACAAATTTGACACTTTGACTTGGTGTTTTGAAAGCTTGCGACATCCACAAGAAGCCAAAGAGGAGTCTTTTTTTACTCCTATTAGCCCTCATGGTACTCCAAGTAAGTCAAAATCTGTGAAAAGTTCAACTTCCATCATTTGAGACTTTTATACTTCTTTATTTTGACCATTTGTAACTTTTATGAGTTTAAATGACCTAAATGTAGGGAGTATATGGTATGCAAGGCTAATTTGTTTTTTTTTGAAGCCAATGGCACAATCTATTTTAATTTGGAGTTGTTTTTCAAAATTTTAAAATAAATTCAGCTAGTAAATTTATTTATTTTAGTAATTAGTGGTTAATTCTAGAAAACTCTTGGAATTAAACAAGAAGGGGGGGTTGGAAAATTTGTATAAGGCCACTTCTTCTCTCCCTAAACCACTCTTCTTGTGTCGCTTGGGCCCATATTTGTGAATTTGGACCAATTTGATCAACTTTTGCTGATTTGGTGTTTTTAGAGCCATTGTGCATATTTTTTTTAGGGATTTCTTTGAAAGACATTGAGATCCCTTTAGAACTTGTTATCTTTGCGAAATTTTGAAGTATTTTTTCTTTACCTAACCATTTGAAGCTAATCCTAGAAAAGTTCCAACCAAATTTTTGCGATGCCATTAGTTGGAATCCTCTAGCTTGCTTAGATTTTATTTTTGATATGAATTCGAAAAAATTATAGTTGCATTCTTGCATTGTCATTAGTTATAGTTTTCTAGTAGTAGCATATCATCTTGTGTTTGTTAATTGAACATGAGCTTTTTATGTGGGAATCCCAAATCATTGAGCATTCTCCCTAAAGCCCTAACCTTGGCCCTAACATGCAAAATTAAGGTTCTTGTCAAATTTCTTTATATGTTTCATATGTTTTGAGTCATATTTCGAAACTAGTAATGAAGTTTTGACTTTGCTTATGACATCTTACGTGTTTTCAAAGTTTTCCTTCTTCTTTTCCACTAATCTTCATTATTAAAGCCTTTGTGATGGCAAAGTTTTGAACTAAGAAAATTTTCTTTGAGAGATTAAAGGGTGACATGAGCATTTCAATATAAGCTTTAGTTTGCAACTAATTCAAGAAAATTAGACTACAATTGCAACTTGTAGGTTGTTTTAGAGAAAGTTGTGAAAACCTTGAGAATTGTTGGAGTTGTGCTGGATTTAGGTGAGAGGTATTTTTAATGTCTTATTTTTAGTTGTTGAGTCTATTAGGAATCATTAGAGCGTACCCAAAACAACAAAATTGTCAAAACTCACAAATTGCAAAAAAATTTGAAGTTTTGAAGTCAAATGAGGATTCTGGAAGTTGTTTTGCGAGCAATTGTTGATGTTTTCATAGCATTGACAAAGCTTGGTAAAATGTAAGAGACAGAATCATTGAGGATAAGGTGATAAGATCAATTGACTTTACATCATTTACTAAAATAAAATTGGAAAATTATAAGAACAATTACCATGGTGATTTTAAAATTTACCACGATAATTATTGAGGTAATTTTAGAAGTTGTTGAGGGAAAGTTTATTATGGTAATTTTAAAGATAGTTACTATAGTAGGTTTAGAAATTTTAGATGTAAATTACAAAATTCATCCAATTAGAGTAAAAAAGAACTATACAATTCAAGTATAATTTATAACCAAACTACAAAAAGAAAAGTCATTTTGGACAAATGAGTTAGTAGAAATTGATGGATGAAGTGTTTTAGAACAAATTAAAGTCAAAATTTCATTTGCCTATAACTTTTGCTAGAAAAGTCCAAATACCAATTGCCTTACCATTCTGAAAAGTTAATTTAGTCTTCTACAATATTAAGTTTTCAAAAAAACATCTAAAATATTAACTCTAATTTGAAAAGTTTAGCATAGATACCACAAACTAAGAGCTCAAGTGAGTCTCTTAATAGTTTTTTAAAACACAAACTTGAATTTGAATTGCTTTAGAAAATTTTAAAGGGTTTTCATAACTAATTGACACTTCAAATTTGGATAAAAATTAAAGAAGTTAGAATAGGATGAAGTTTAGTTCTTAAAAGGCTTAGTTTTAGATGAAAAGGACTTAGATTCATCCAATTAGATTGAAACAAGAACCTTTGAATCTCTCCTAAACTTAAAACAAAATCTCAAAGAGATAAGTCAATTTGGACAGTCAAGGTTGTAGTATTGGATGGATGAAGTTTTCTAAATACATTGAGAGCCAAAACTTCATCCACACATAATTTTTGTTAGAAATTTACGATTCTTAAGTTTTTTACCATTTTGGAATGGACACATCATACTCTAGCTTGGGATAGTTAAAACTCGATTTAGACAACTTAACTTTTGAAGTCTAGAGTGTTTAGCTTAGATTGACCAAAACATTTAAAATTGCTATCTTTTGCAATTTGTAAACGTTTTTGTTGAGATTTGGACCACTTAGAATTTACAGCTAGGAAATACTTATTTCTTTCTTTGAAGGCCAGTTAAGCAATGCTTAGACACCCACTTTATGATCCGAAAATCAAAGCATGAAGAATTCGGTTGTGCTCATTCTATCCCCAAAGTGGAGATAAAATGTCCAAAATGTGTCCATTCTTTGTTTCTAATGTTTCCTTGAAAATCATTCATTGGACTCTTTTATTCCTTAACCCTTAAAAGACTGTCACTATACTTTCACCAAAAACGCTCCAAAACTGCCATTTCTAGTACAAGTATCAAAATTTTGGAAAAACCTTTTTTTGACATATCTAACCGTAGGATCTTATATTATATAGTATCAAAAACATGTGGTAAAAATTTCAGACATTTCCACCAGGTGGATTGCAAGATATAAGCATTCAAATTAACTAAAATCATTTTTTTGACCTTGCGAGAAGCAGGGCAGCTGCATTTCACAAGCTCACATTTCTATGAAAAAATGACCTAAATGGTGGTGCTTCTTCGGATTTATTTTCCTAGACAAGTTGGCCACATGCTTGAAAATTTTCAGATCATTTGGAATAGTACAACATATAGGAAAAAAATAGTAAGTAGGTAGTAGTAGAGAATGATTAAAAATACTAAATTATTTACAATTTAAATATGGAATTGAAAATTTCCAATCCCAACAACCGAAATGTTGTAATAATGTATCTACATCCTACGATTTTATTTTTGTCCAAAAATATTGAAAATTGGGTAAGATAAAGGATTTCAAAGTTTATTTTAGAGTAGGAAATCCAAAATTGCACGCAAACAAAAAATCCTGAGAACTTTTGACTCATTGATCAAAATGGAATGATTCGAAGCTTTTCGTGTATATAAAACTCTAGAAAATCAATTCCAAATTTTTGTTTTTGAAAAAAGTGATTTTTTCTGATCTGCTTGAACTGCCCATTTATGAATAAAAGTAACATATTAGGTTATAACTTTTGACTCGTATTTCAAAATGTCATGAAATTTGGTGCATATGAAAGATATTCCTCGCCCCCACATTCTATTAAAATTTCATCCCTAAATATGAAAATCTCCGCTCGTAGGTACCTACCCAAAATTTCTATACAACCCAAAATTTCTATACAACCCAAAATTTCTATACAACCAAAAAACACAGTCCGGTCCTTTGGGAATTAAGTCCTCATTGGGTTAAGGTCATAGGCTTACATTGATGTGTAAGGTAATCTATTCTTAATGCAACCTTTCAAAAGTTGATTGCATTGGAGGGGAGATAAATTCCTTGGAAACAATTTTTAGTAAATTTTTGGAGGAAGAAAAATTGAATTGACATCAAAATCCAAGTCATTTCCTATTTCTTAGCCCCTCGTGGAATTAGTTACAAATTTTTGAAGTTGAAAAGTAGCACTCACTAAAAGCGACCATCCTCTTCAATGTACATTGTTGGTACATTGATGAAAGCAAAATGTACCTCTATATTAATGGATACTTTTAGAGCACCCCCTTAACCCTAAAGCCCCTTGACGTCTAATTTCTAAATGACTAACAGATTGAAACTCAAATTTCATACTCATTTCTACTTGGATGAAAGTCATCTTAATTTGTGGAGATACTTCATCAAGTTGTTGTTCTATCTCATGGTTGGATTTAGTGTTACTAGAGTACATGTTTTTAGTAAAATTACAAATGTGGAAGTATGTCAAGTGGTTGACCAAGCCCAAATTGCATTGATTCTAGTTCAAAACTGGATTTGCAAAAGTGAGGCTGTAGATTTAAAGAACACAAAAATTTCAGAAACTCTCCATGTGAAGAGAACCTCATTGTCAAAATGCAAGAATTATGTTCAATGTAGAACTTTAGATCTCATTTTGTCATAGTAGAATATTTTTTTTAAGAAATTTTATACTAAGAAAAAGTTGGTAAATCAAGCTAACTTTCATCTTCAAAAATCCGTAAGAGATTTAAAACCTCCAATCAAAAGTTAGTGACAAAATTCAAAGAAGATGTTTGAAAATGTCAAAGAAAATGTCCCTCCCAACCTCTCTTTGAATTTTGTCACTAACTTTTGATTGGAGGCTTTAAATCTCTAACGGATTTTTGGTGATGAAAGTTAGCTTGATTTAACAACTTTTCTTAGTCCAAAATTTCTTTAAGAAAATTACTCTACTATGACAAAATGAGATTTGAAGTTCTACATTGAATAAAAATCTTTCTTTTGACTTAACTAGGTATGAGTGATTGAACTTCTATTAATCCTAATTTTCATATCCCATATGGGTTGTATTACCTCCCATCATTCCACTTGTATAAAGACATTGCCTATGCATCTTTGCATTTACACATTGGTAGAGGGTAACAAATACGCGTGAGGGGATTCTTGAAAATTTTCAATATTTTTTATTTTTCCAAGTAGGTTCCTTCTCATTTCTGCCTTGGGCAGCCAATGCTCTTACGTTAATGGGCTGTCGGGATCTCCATTTGTTAAGAACGGTCATCAAGTGCTGAAATCTTCATTTTTAGAAGATTACCAAGTTGTTATTGACTACTTTTGCAATGGCCGGCCAACAATAATAAAGTGATTAATGGTGTAGTAGCGAGCTGTCAAGTCTATGCCACCTCAGCTTCCATGTAGGTTTGGTTGATATTTAAGCTCTCAGGTCAGAACGCGCTACGATTTACAGCTGATTTAATGCCTTAACGTAGCCAGCATAAGGCCAAGTGTGCACAGACCATAACCCCTCACCGCCCAAGGTCCAAATGGGTTCAGAAACATCATTGCTTTTGAAGTGCTACAAATTTGAATTTCAGTGAAGTATAGAAATCTCAACCGTACAATCTTGTAGTGAACATGTTGAAGATGACATAAATCAAATTTGGAGTCATTTGACCGTATAGATTGAAAGATTATAATGTTTTAGTGGTAAAAAAAGATGCTGAAATTTTCCTGAAAACACATTTGGAGGTGAAATTCGATTTCTAAACTTACTCAAATGAAAAAACTCAAAACTATAAAGTGATTCAGAAGCATCATACAAACGCATTGGTAAAAAATCTTTCATTGAATTGACTTAATGTGTTTGCAAAATAGCTTTGAAATGTCAAAAAACAACAAGAAAAGTTGCAGAAAACGCCATGTAATACTGAATCTCCTTCTACTAAAATGATTCTCAGTCACTCATAACTACTTGGATTGATATGAAATTTTATTCACACAAACTAGACTTGTATCCGCAACTTTTCTAAAAGAATAGATTGGAAATAGACACTGTATGGAAGAGAAACAAGCCGCCAAAGTTGACTGTAATCCGAAAATGGCTGGATTTTAAATTTCGAATTGCTCCCAAACATTCAAAGAAGCTTGGATTGACATGAAAATTTTACCACAATAACTTGACTGAAAGGGGAACACAACCCAGAAATTTTTATTGAAAACAAACATGGGATGAAGGAGATACACCTCCCGAAAGTTGTAGCCATCGAATGCAGTTTGGTGAACTTAGATTGAACCTGTGAACTTTGATTGGCTCCCATTTGATCAGTACATCTTGTATTGATCTGAAAATTGTATCACACAAACTAGAAGAGAGAACGCAACTTTTCCAACAAGTTTTATTGAATTCGGACATCGGATGCAAAAGTTACAGCATTTTGAATTTTCCTTGAGGACACTTTTGGTCCCCTTGGGCGGTGAGGGGATAAGGCAGTCAAATCATGAACATAGCTTGAAAATTCTTTGTGAAAGACTCAAAAATCAGTAATGTAAATATTCACTAATGAGTGCCAAACTCCCACAACTGAATTCTTTGAGCAGACTGTGTGGACCCTTCCAGCATTCAAGTAGGTACCATGGAGCAAATCTGGTAAGGAAGGGAAGTTAAAAAAAAGTTTTGGCCTGGAACTTGCTCTTTGTGGTCCCACTAGGAATACCTGCATTTCATGTATGCTTAGATCACTTGATTGCCTTCCTTGTCCAGCAAAACCTGTGTGACAACACAGCAGCTTGCACATGAAATGATAATGACCTGGAAGGCTTCAACAATAAAAAAACAAAAACAAATAACCAACAGCAAATATACACCTACTGTATGAGTCCATTTTCTTCCACCAAATTGGGGTGGATTGATACTTGCAGTTCCTCAATCCATATAGAATGAGCCTCCCTGCCATGCAACCACCTAATTCTGTTGAAGTCTTATGCTCATGTCTGGTACTTTTGGAATGGGGCGCCTTTCAGAACTCAAGCAAGCTAGAGAGCAACCACATTACTCTTGGAAAGCATTCAAAAGCCCACATGGGTTGTCCCTTTGGGTACAAATCCATCTCTAAGTAACTTTGTCTTGCTCATAGAAGAATTGGAGGCATGTTTGGTGTGGAGTTGGTACCATGTTACCAGTACCTTTCCCAGAAAAACGGCAACTCTGAATTGGCTTTGAAAATGGTGTGAGGTTCAAATAGCTTGAAACATAGGCTAACCTAACTGTAACTGTAAGGGATTAGGGATATCTGGCAAAAGTGGGAAGTGACACTGTTTGTGACTTCCACAACTTTCATGTAGTCTGTCTCACAAGACAAACAAGTAAGGCATGATGAGTGAACCCCTAAAGGACTAAAGAGTCTAGTGGTGATCAAATGATAAATAAAATTGGGTAGGTTCCTACAAAGTCAATTTTGAATGGGTCTTTCTGGAAATTTGACACAAGGTGTGGACATGTACCCCCTTCTTGAAAATGTAATTTTTTTTTTTGTGATTGGGTGCCCAAATCAAAAGTTATTTGGGCCAAAGAAATCAACAATCTTGATTATAAAGAGAAATCAATTTAGAAACCCGTTTTCACTATTAACAAGATCCAACATAACTTTTTATATAGTTCATTAATAGAGACCATATTTAAATCCAATTCATGTCAAAATAGTCCTACAAGCCTTTCAGGCCTTCCAGAAGGCCGACATGCCCTCCATTTTGTCCATTGATTTTGTTTTCAACACTCTTCTTTGACTCTGTTCTTCCAGCAGCAGTGTTTTGAACACAAAAGTGTGGAAAATACTGTCGCCCACCACACCCATTTTGTAGTGACAGAGTCTTCATGAGCCTTGCCCATGCTGCTCTCTGCTGATGATCAGACAGAGAAAAACTTTATTCTCTTCTCTTCTCTTTTGTGTCCATGGCAAGCTTCAGTTCGTTGAGCTCCGGCACGGATGGGGTGATGATTCTCATCCCTACTGCACCCGCCATTCACCCGGCAGGTCGAAGATGGACTGAGTCTGTCATGGCTGGCTGGACGGATGGAGGCTCCCATGAATCCAATTAACTTCAGTTCTGCCAGCAAATGGGAGCATCTGCTGCAGCCTTTTCCACCCTGAGATTCAGTTGCTATTGTCACCAAACCTTTGGACATCAGTCGGTCCCATTTGCACTCCACATTCACACAAATGCTCTGCACATGGAGCCCTGCCAGTTGAGTTCCCAGGAAACTTGTCTTCTTCCCCGCCCGCCAACCCCACCCCCCACTCCTGCCACAGTTCCCCTCTGCCGGAAGGGCATCATGTTAACTTATCATCTGGTGGAGGGCACACACCTCCAAAACTTGGGAAGCCGACCCACTTGGGGCTCCCCGTTCAAGGTGGGTTCTGGAAGGAAGGGATCCGTCTGCCTCCTCATGGTTACTGCCCGCACTGCCCAACTTAAAACTGATTTGTCCTACTAACTGAAGTGGCGAGGGTGCAAATTTAGGAACTATATATATAAAAAAATTAAGAAAAATAAATTAAACAAAACAAAACAAGTAGCTAGGCTACAAGAGGCTCTTACAAGTGCACAAGTCCTTGTAGCACAACACAATAAATGTGAAACAACAAAATTGGAAGTGGTGATGAATGATGTCTTTCTTTTCAATTTTTTTTCTTAACCTGTAAAGGACCATTGTCCCTTTTGGGGACAAATGGGATTTTGGGCAGGTACCTATGGGCGGATATTTCACCCTGATTTTTGAAACTTGAAGATACAAAAGTTGATAAGCTTCGTAGGAATATAATTTCTTTTTTCAATTGGTACCCGGGAACAAAAGTTATGTACAAATAAGCTCAAGACAAGGGACAAGGGGCGGCAGAAAATTCAAAATTCAAAATTCAAAATTTTTTTCTTTGAATTTTTTTCCCTTATAGATTATATTTTTTTCTACGTGGAAATCTTTGATTCATTTCATTTGGATTTGTTATGAGAAAGTTATGGACAATCTTGTTTTTCAAGCAATTAGAGCAGCTTCTTGAAAAAATAACTTATAGTATTCATTTCTGAATGCAATTTTTGCAATTTAAAAAAAAAAAAGTTTCACATGGTTGAGTTTTCTTGCTAGAACAATCTTATCATTGGGATTTGTGCATTTTAATTCCGTCTAAAAGATATTAATGTTTTAGATTTTCCTTCTATATCATACCTACTTCTATTTAACAATTTTTTCAAGAATGAAAATTAAGTTTTTCTGAATTTCTTTTTTTTTCCTAGACTCTCAACTCAATTCTTCACTACGAATATTTAAAGCTCAAAACTCTATAGTGCAAAAATTTAAGTTAAAAATGTTCAAAGTCAAAAAATCTAGTCCTGCAATGTGCTGAAAAACTTGTTTTTTTCACTTTAAACGCAGATATCTTGCAATCTATGAGGCCAAAAATTCTGAAATTTTTTCCACACATTTTCATACTAATTAGGTGTAAGATACTGTGGTTAGATGTGTAAGAAAATAATTTTCAATTTTTTTTACTTTTTGCTATAGAAATGGCGATTTTGAGTGTTTTTTAGCAGAAAAAAGGCCTTGGTCTTTTAGGGGTTAATGTTTGAAGTGACTCAATTTATGGGCTACTCAAACTTCCTCAAAGCTATTTATGTGGATGCAAAGTTTCCTACCTCTAGTCCAAAGCCAAAAAAATTAGATGAACATTAGTGCAATCATTAGTTGAAATGTGTCTACGTAGACTAGGGAAGTGGTTCATAAGTAGACCCACATGACTAGTTAGACCACAAGAGTATATTTTCATGGATCTTTTCCTTGGTCTAAGCAAACCTTTTTTCCACTATTGTATATAATAACATTTTATTTCTAGATGACAAATATTATGCAAATATTATGACTTTAGTAAATTAGTACTATATGGACAAATATTAAAATTTTATGTTTTCAAACTTGTGTGCATTCCAATTATAAATTATAGTTATAATCATTATAATTGGAAAATGAAAATGAAAAATTATTAGTAAATTAAACAACTGCATACTCTTGATCACAAGTGGGCCAAATGTAACTTTATTCAGTAAGGCAAAAGAAATTCAGAAATAAAAATTCAAATCTAAAGTATTATGCACATGTCAATATTGAAGATATTGTATCTTGGAAATTCAAGAAGCAAGTAAATTGGAGAAGAAGCACCAACATCATGTGCTCAAGAAATATATCAAACATGTAGCTACACCAAAGGAATGTCTAACTCTAGATTCAAATATCCATCTATACTACTTACTTTCTCTATATTAGTTAACATAATTTTTTTTGGTATGAACCTTCCAAACACCCCACTATTACTTTCTAATAGTATACAACCCACTATTCATGGTTGTTGAATAATTCAACATTTTTTGAATGTTGAAATTGGATTTACTATAGATAATATTGGTTTAAGATTTGTGGTAATTAAGGAAGTGCATACTTTAATAGAGAGAGAGAATGATTCAAATTAAGACATAAGTTACCAATATATTAGTAAGATAGAAGATGTTATGTGTGTCGTTTTACACATTTTACATGTAAGAGTATTTTTTTATAGAGGTGTATAGATTTATATAAAGAAATAGAAAGATATTTGAATATAAGTGTGTGCTTTGAAGAAACACTTGTACAATTTAACATCACATATTGCTAAAGTAATTTATAATACTCATACCTATGACCCCAAACTTTTGTCTAAATGCAACAAATGGTAAAAGTATTTTTGGCATTTATTGAAGATATTATGTTTTTTAATTCAATTTTATATCACTATATATGATCTTTTTGATAAAAAAGAGTAGGAAAATTTGAGACACAATAAGTAATATAAGACAACAATGTCATTATTCACAATTTGCAAATCTATATTAAGCCAAATCACATGTAGTACACCTTTCTAATAATGCAAATATAATATATGAATAGTCTATTTAATGTTAGTAATAAAGGTTAGTGTAGTAATTAACATACTTGTATATTTGGTGGTATTAATTTTAGTAATACATGGAACAAAGAAAGATACCTTTAAATATATACATATAGATAGAATAGACATCCAAAGTATAAAGATTAACCCCTAAAGGACCGGACTGTGTTTTTTGGTTGTATAAATTTTTTGGGCAGGTACCTACAAGCGGAGATTTTCATATTTGGAGCTGAAATTTTAATAGAATGTGGGGGCAAGGAAGATCTTTCATCTGCACCAAATTTCATGACATTTGGAAATACGAGTCAAAACTTATAGCCTAATATGTTACTTTTTTCCCCAACCGGGCAGTTCGGGCAGATAAAAAAGATCAATTTTTTCAGAAACAAAAATTTGGAATTGATTTTCTAGAGTTTTATATACACAAAAAGCTTTGAATCATTCCATTTTGATCAACGAGTCAAAAGTTATGAGGATTTTTTGTTTGCGGGCAGTTTTGGATTTCCTACTCTAAAATAAACTTTGAAATCCTTTATCTTACCCAATTTTCAATATTTTTGGACAAAAATAAAATTTTAGGATGTAGATACATTATTACAACATTTAGACCATTGGGATTGGAAATTTTCAATTCCATATTTAAATTGTAAATAATTTAGTATTTTTAATCATTCTCTACTACTACCTACTTACTATTTTTTTCCTATATGTTGTACTATTCCAAATGATCTGAAATTTTTCAAGCATGTGGCCAACTTGTCTACAAAAACAAATCCAAAGAAGCACCACCATTTAGGTCATTTTTTCATAAAAATATGAGCTTGTGAAGTGCAGCTGCCCTGCTTTTCTCAAGGTAAAAATAATGTTTTTAGTTAATTTGAATGCTTATATCTTGCAATCCGCTTGGTGGAAATGTCTGAAAATTTTACCACATGTTTTTGATACTATATAATACAAGATTCTACGGTTAGATATGTCAAAAAAAGTTTTTTTCCAAAATTTTGGTACTTATACTAGAAATGGCAGTTTTGGAGCGTTTTTGGTGAAAGTATAGTGACGGTCCTTTAAGGGTTAAAGTCACAAAATAATAGAGGAAAATGAAGGTTGAAATTGTAAGATTGATTATTTGCTCACACTTTACAATTTTTTCTATGAAATTAATACTCATATATTAGTTTTTGGGTAGTATGTGCAAAATTCCCTTTCTACTTCTAAAATTTGCATTGGTAAGTGTATAATTAAAGTAAAACAATGAGATACAACTATTAAAACAATGTGTTAAAGTTTGCTAACCATGTTAAACAAATTTGAAGAAAAAATCTTCCAACTTCACAAGTTATATTTTATTGGGTCAAAGTTTCCCTTGAAAATTCCACATATTCCTATAGAAGTCTAAAATAATTTTGAATAGTTGAATTTCAAATAACACATTTTTGGAACATTTTCATAGAATGCTATAGAAAATGTTTGTTTTAACAATTTTGTCTAAAACATACTTGAACTCTTTAAAAATTGTTTTATTAAATTTGTGCAATCCCATTAAAATGATTTGACAAACCCTTTGAAAGCAAGGAAAGAGATGAAATGATTCAGAAAGACAAAGATGGGATGAATTCCTAGCATAATAGTGCAAAATGTTGTAGGTGAATTATAATTTTTATATTAACCTAAACATCTATAGTAGCTTCCTAGCAACATGATCAAACAATAAATAATTAAAAAAGTGCCTAAAATTTGAAAAATTACAGATTTAGTTTACTCCCAAAATATACACACAGATATATAATGATAGCCTAATTCATAGAAATTCAACTTGCTCTACACAATCTTACATTTTTTTTTATCAATAACTGTAAACACACATTGCAAAGTTTTTAGCCTTGCCATTTTTACCATTCTAAAGTAAGATCCCTCGCAAACAAAACATATCTCTCACATACAA
Organism: Rhytidiadelphus loreus; assembly: GCA_947034895.1. Classification (NCBI taxonomy): domain Eukaryota; kingdom Viridiplantae; phylum Streptophyta; class Bryopsida; order Hypnales; family Hylocomiaceae; genus Rhytidiadelphus; species Rhytidiadelphus loreus. The sequence continues at coordinate 35,867,940 of OX344761.1, forward strand.
CCTGTCAAGACCCTATTTCTTTGGTGTGTCTGTGGGCGCTTAATTACCCACCCTTGGTAATTAATCGGACACAACCAGGTTCTAGGGGTTAACTAAATTCTAACCTAACGGGTGACTAAGCGCCGGTCCATTGTGCCTTCCAAGCAATGGATCTTCTTACTAAGTTCCTAGTTTCCTCAGGTGACAATGGAGTTGTCCCCAATTGGCGAGGGAATAGTTCGGGCTAACCGTCCCCTAACGGCAGCCTATGCGAACTACCACCAAATCTATCCTAATCTATGGGAACCTGAGGCTAATTGACCTTTCCTAGACTGAGGAGGGATTACCTAAGTCCCTTCCATGGTTTCCTAAGTTGGTTGGGTTTTCACTTCTAATCTAAGTTATCTTTCTTGCTAATTTAGTTTATCCTTTTCTTTCTAATTTAATTTCCTAATTTAATTTATCTAATTTATCTCCTAATTTACTTTCGAATTTAATTTATCTAATTTACCTCCTAATTTGATTTCTCTTTGATCTAATTTATCTCTGATTTAATTTATCTAATTTACCTCCTAATTTAATCTTCTAATTTTAATTTCTCTTTTATCTAATTTATCTCTAATTTAATTTATCTAATTTACCTCCTAATTTAATCTTCTAATTTTAATTTCTCTTTTATCTAATTTATCTCTAATTTAATTTATCTAATTTACCTCCTAATTTAATCTTCTAATTTAATTTCTCTTTTATCTAATTTATCTCCTAAATTAATCTTCTAATTTAATTTCTCTTTTATCTAATTTATCTCCTAAATTAATCTTCTAATTTAATTTATCTTTTATCTAATTTTGTTTTCTAATTTAATTGATCTTTTATCTACTTTTTTTATTACCTAAGGCAAGGTCCGTTTTGCTAAATTAACCCGAGCTCCTAATTGAATTATTTTGTCTTAATCTAGTATTCGCTTCTTAGTTGAGCGCTAACCTTAACGGTTACTAATTCCTAATCTTATCCTACCCTAGTCTAATTTGGTTGCTTTTATGGTCAACTTCTATGTATGAGATGGGTTTGGATACTTCTAGTCCTATCAATAAACTTCTATGTCTACACTTAAGGCCCACCCCTAATCCCTCTTTGCTAATCAAAATTATTCACTACCTAACAGAGTCTAGCGTAAATTAGAAGGGAACAAAACACCGGGGATCTGGTTAATGACTCACGTGATCGTCGTTAGCATGCGCGGCATTTTCCTCCATACCTCCAGCCGCGTGCTCGTATTCCATAGTGGACAAGTATTTTGAAGTGGTCAAATGCCTACGGCTTAGTGGTGGAAACTGTTACACTCTAGTACCCTACGGCACTCTCTCCCCTCCTTATCTTCCCCTTTTCTTTTGCCTTGGTACTATTCCCACCAACCCCTTAATGGGGGTCTTACGCTATGACGCTAACTCCTTGCAAATTCAACCCCCCCTCTTACGTTGTCATCTTTGCGTCATTCTAATCTCCCTTCTAATGGCCGTGGAAAGCTTTGGGGATTCCCGTGCACTCTAATCGAAGTAACTATGGATCGTCTCTCTCCTTCTCACTCCTATTTCAACATCTCTTCCTAATCTCCTACCATTCTTGTTTTGTCATTTTGGTGGTGATGAGAGAGTGAGAGGTGCGTGTTTTGCAGGTGTGGCCGTGGAGATGTCGCCTCTACTCCTTCCTCCCCTTTTTTTCTCGTTGACCTTACGGACCTTAGCTTCTTCCTAAGTCTCTCCTAATCCCAACTTTTAGTCATTTCCCCCCCCTTTAATTGCGGTTATGGGCTGGGTTTTGTTTTGGGCTACCCCCTTTCCCAAGCCCTGGACTCCCTAGACTCCCTGGACTCCCTGGACTCCCCTCCCACAGCGACCTTCCCCCCCCAGCGACCTTCCCCCCACAGTCCCGACACCCTAGTAGTCCCGACACCCTAGCAGTCCCGACGCCCAGCAGCCCCGACGTCCAGTCCCGACAGCCCCAGTACCCGACTCCCCAGACCCGGACTCCCCGGTACCCGCAGCCCAGTACCCGCAGCCCTAGTCCCGACTCCCCAGTACCGGCAGCCCCAGTACCCGCAGCCCCAGTACCAGCGCCCCTGGCTGGTTGGTGTTTTGAGGGGGCTGGCTGGTGTTTTAAGGGCTTGGCTAACTTTGTTTCTTGGAGGTGGTCTTCCCCAGGACTAGACTTTCTTTTCTAAAAGGAAGGGTTTTTTGTTGTCAAAGCAAAGGAAAAAGACTTCACTACTTCTAACTGGGCCCGGGGGCCTGTCAACCACTAAAAAAAAGGAAAAAATAAACACACTTGTCTTGGGGGCTAAACTTTGGGCTTTCCCAAGAAGGTCTTGGGAACTAAACTTTGGAACTAAAGTACGTAGGAGGTCAAAGCTTCGCCGTAAGGTTGGTTTTGACACCAACTCTAAGACTTGCAATGTCCCTAAGTTCAAAGCTCCGCCGTCTGGGCCTATTTTGACACACACTCTAAGACTGGGGTAAGTTGTAAGTTCAAAGCTTCGCCGTCTCACGGGCGGTGGGGTCCACACACAAACAACATGGAAGGGGTGACTATGGTCAGGGTGTACACACGAGGCAACCGTACCCACAAGGTAAGCATAAACCAGACAACACTTTACACACTAAAGGCCCCCCAAAGCGGCATCGCCAAGGTACAGTGGGGGGTAACTTTAGGATTAGTACAAGATGCACAAAAAGCAAGTGAAACCCTCTTGACTTACAACAAGTACAAGGTAAGATGGAAAGACCTCACAGGACCTTCAAAGAGCTTGAGATAGAACAACAAAGGGAGCAAAAAGTGCTCCGAAAACACCGTCAAGGTTTCTTGGCTTGAAACGCCAAAAATTCCAAGATAACTTGGACCCACGAACCCAAAACAAGTATTGGGGGTGTTTTGGGAGAGAGAAGGGCCCCCTTTTATAGGTTTCCAAGGGCCCACTCCCCCCCTCGACGAGTAACCTCATCCATCCGGATTTTCATCCAAGGTTGAGATTTTCACCTAATTTTGGGTTTTACGCTGGTCTTAACCTCTAACTTTTGGAGTTTAGCTCGGAATTGCAAATGGATTGCGCCAATGGCTCCAGAATGCCATTTTTAGCCTAAGGAACTCCCTACCCCTATTTCTATCACAAAACCCCCCTCGGAAACTAGTGCCAACTAGAGCCAATTAAAAGGGTAAAAACCTAACTTTTGGGGTTTACCTCTTTTGGCTTGGGTAACTAGCTAGGGTAACTAGCTAGGGTTTTTGGGGAGGCTCTAGGGAGTAAGAAAAGGCCCCTTGATGTCTTCGTTTCGACTTCGTACGCTCCCGGGATGCTGGTCAACCCCGCAAAGATCCTGCCGTAAATATTAATTGGGGGGATGTTGTCAGTTTCGGCTGCTTCCCGCTATTGGAACACCATGAAATTTGTTGGGGCGCGTTATTAACATAAAAGATGCTAGTCTAATTTTTAGTGAGATTTTACCATGGCCTGGGTATTTTCCATGAATTTCCCAACGTGGCCTTTGGCGGTTGACTGCTCGGAAAAAGATCCTTTGGAGATCAGAAAAAACCGAGACTTTTTGGGGAACCTCTCATGGAGTCCCCCAAGCCACGTGCCAAGTCTTAGGCTATTCTAGCACACAGTTGGTGGCGAGGTGAAAACTGACTTCGGTTGAATCACCGGCAGTCAGGGAATCTTTCACATGTGAGGGAATCTTGGCGAATGGGTTTTGCCGTGGATGTCCCGACATGTTCCAGATTCGAGAACACTATCCGGTGGCTGTGGATTCCTCCATGCGGCCTGTCTGGGACAAGTAACACCTACAAGCTAACAATGTGGATTCCTAATGTTTCGTCGGTGGAATGGGGAAACTAGAACCTATCTTTGGAGATTTATGTGGAGACCTCCCCCACTCTCCTAAGACTTAATTTAGCCTATCATGGTCACATGCGCTAGGTTTTGGGCTATTTTGAGTAAGTTCCCAATAGCCCTATTGTTTCCTACTAATTACGGGTTCTAGCCTATATACAAGTGGGTTTTATGGGTAATCTATGGATAAAAGGCTATTTATGACCAAATGCTATACTGGTACGTGACATACCTATTTTGGTTCTACACTCTTTTTTGGGCTTTTTGTAGTACTTTATGCCTTAATTTGTAATAAACTAAAAAAAGAAAACAATGAGTCCCAAGTGACGAATTTGGGGCTCACAGTGTCCAAAGTGCCTTAGTGAGTAAGGGGGACCTTGGGGGTGATGTCCTAAGCCTTGCAAGAGTCTAAGAAGGGAGAAATGAAGACTTGCGAGCAAACATGATGCAATAGTGTCATGTGTGAGAAGAGTATGGAAAGTGCTTGAGAATACACTTCTAACTATCTAAAGAATGCATGATTTAGACTAGTTGGCTAGAAATTATGGTTGTTCAAAGTTGGGGGTGTCCTAGTGGTGCTAGGACACTTAAGGGTTAGGAGTGAGAAGTTCCCAATGAACACTCCATGCAAATAGGACATGTAGCATATCATTGGAAAGTTAAGAGCATAAGGAAGCTCGAATGACATGAATTATGAGGTTCTAAGCTAAGAGACCAAAATTATGGCCAAAAAAACGGCTATAGTGAAGGTGTGATGGTGCTCCTGGTGAACCCGAATCTTTGGAGGGCCATAACTTTAAGAGGAATTGTTTAAATGAGACAAATGAACAATCCATTGGCATTCGCTCGTTGTGTAGATATCTGAAATGGGCTTGTTTGTGGAATTTGAAGCTTTGTCCGCAAAGCTATGCCATTTGAAAGTTTTGGAGTCCAAATAGGGGTGTAACTTGGTGGGCAAGGTTAGTCATTGGATGAGATCCGGGGGGGTTGGAGGGCCGTTTCAAGCCTGTTCCCAGCTCCGTTCCCAGCTCCGTTCCCCTTGATCTCATCAAATGCTGGTGTCATATATATATAATTAAAAATTAAAAATCCTTCAAATGAAAAACAAATTTAATTTAATTTAATTTTTTTTTAATTTTTAAAAAGTGACCTAGCAATCTCTCGGCGAGGTTAGCGCAGCTTGCGAATGGCGGGTTTCGAGATGGGAACTTGCAACCTTCCAGAGCAACAAAAAAACATGTAATGAATGGGTGGTCTTCCCAAACCAAGGTGGTTGGGAGAGTCCCTTTGACCCTCAAGGGGGGGCTTGCTGAATCCCACAAAAGTACTATAGGAGGGGTTGGTCTCTTTCTTTCTTCTCTCTTGGAACTTTGGTGAGTCTTGATGACCCAAGGGTGGTGATGGAACTTCACCACCGGGTCCAAGGCACCATGGGACACTTGTGTGTGTCCCATGACACTAGTTGGATGGAATCTTGCTCCTTGTTAGGCCATTTCCAATGTGTCCCAATTAGCTACAATGTATGAGTAACAAATATACAATGGAGTAGCATGAAGTGGGGTGATACTCAAGGGTGGTTAAGATTGTGGTGAGTAGTGCCACCACGAGTCCTAGCACATTAAGGTAGAAGTTCCGCCCCATGTTACCAAGTGACATACCCGGTATCAAGAGTGGAGTTTGATAGAGTCCCATGGATTGAGACTTAGTAATATGAGTTGAAAACAAGGACTAATGTTGTGAGTGCATGGCATGTGTAGTATTAGAAGGTTGTGATTAAAGTGATATTGGAAATAAAGTGAAGTGAACTCATTAAGTAGTAAGAGGCTCCTAAAGGTGTTTGGAGTTGCTAATTGTGATTTGGGTAGCAACACAATTGAAATCCTAAAATTTAACAGAACTCGAACACACAAGGTAGAGAATTTAGGGTTTGGAGGTTAAGACAAATATTTAGGTAAATGTGGTTGCCTTAGATGAAATTAGCAATAAGCATCTATAAATTATAAGAACAACTTGGATGAATGCATAACTTGTTTTGATTATATTTTTCAATTTTATTTTTTAGGTTGTCTAATCTTTTTACACTCTAATTACTTATTTAGCAAAAGTTGCCTAAGCTACTAGTAAGCTATAGTATTGGCATAATAAGCTAATTTCAATGTCAAAAGGACAATCGGAATTATACAAATTTAATGAATTTAATGGAAAAAATATAACTGTTCTTTTTAGAGGGGGAAGAGTAAACAATGCAATGATTATATAAATTTCAAAGAGATTTTATAACAAATATATATTTTAGATTCATTGAACTTTACTCCCAAAGGGCAAAAATATTAGCCCATTTTTTATTTGCACTATGCACCATGGATGGCAGTTGATTTGATAAAAATTGGTATAAATATGTAATTTACTACTATCTTTTAAGATTTGTAGTATTTGCACCATTCAAAATTACACCCTAAAATATCCTAGTTTTACAAAATATATATTTTTTTAATGTACTTTTTTGTAATAGAGGCAAGTTGGACAATTGACAATAATACCATTTATTAAAAAAATATATTGAAATTGGTACTATGAATTTATGTATGAATGAAAAAACTTAAATCATTCTATTTTTATAAATAAGATGAAAATTACAAAGGGTTTTATTTTGCAGGCAAAATATAGAGTGGAAGTTAATTCTCAAAGGATTATTACCATTGACATATACATTTTTCAAATTTGTATAGGTCATTAAGAATTTTTTGTCTCCTATTGTGTTGTATACTTGAGTTTTATGATTTATATCTTGATGTGATTATATATGTAATTCATTTCTTTAATATAAGAATGTACTTTCATTTTTTTTACTTTCATTGGATTGATGTTGAAGGGATGGTTTTTAAGACTCATAGGGATCTGTTTTCATTGCTTTAGAGCTTAACAACTTATATTGTTTCTTATAGATAACCTAATTAGATTAGATTTTTGAATTTTTTGAGGTGTATTTGTGTATATTATTGCAAATTTTGACAATTTGATGTTTAGTTTGGTTTCCGCTTTGGTAATTTTTGAGGCAATATTTGAACCAATTAGGAGTCTTTGGAGGTTGTTTTGATGAGTGTGCCAATCGGTTTTTTGGCATGTAAATGTATAAAGTGGAAGTTCCTAGAAGCCAAGTTAGATTGTGTGGCATTGGGGAGGCTGTTCCAACTTGGTAATTGTCTTTTGCGGTTTACTAGCTGGTGTACCAAATTGGGTAGTTCCTTTGTAGTTAATTGGTGTGTGTCTTGCTAAAGGGATCTTCACACATGGCTTTATGTAAGACCCCACATTTCTAGGTAAGCATGGTTTAATGAGTTTGGAGGAATGGATTCACACTGACCTGTTTTTGAAAACAAATTTCTTTATTATATGATAACAAAATATGAAGCTGCCGTTCAGGCATCTAGGGTCTTATCAACTTTTCAACCATGTTATGTAGATTGGATAGTATCCGTTTCCACTTGCAAAGGATTGGTAGTAGTAGGGCCTACTTGCTCTGACAACATCTTCCTTGTCAATCTACTCAGAGGAGCAAGACGCCATGTTTATTTTGTTTGCTTGTATTTTGTAGGAATTGTGTTGCTCTTCAGATTGCTCCTACAACCGAGTTGCTTGACGATTGTACTATTTTCTCTACAGTGGTACTTCACTTCCGTCATTTCATATTCACCATGCTTACTTTGTGGCCATCTGTTTTTTTTGGCTCCTCTCTCTGTCGCTGTAGCGTAAGCTGTGCCAATTAATTTCTTCCACGATACCTGTGATTTGAGCAAATGTAGTCACCATTGGAGAGTGTCTTCAATGCCAAGTAAGTTCTTTACGTTTGTCTAGTTTGTACCCAATATTTTATAAGCGCTTGCATTCTGAAATTACAAGCGCTTGTATTTTTATTTCCTACGAGTTTTAGAATTGAACGGCTCATTTCTTTGTTTCCTTCCAGTTTAGGTTTTTTTTGTCTTGCCTTCATAGTTTTCAAAAATGTGTAGGGTATGGCTTTCTTTGTCTACGCAATCTTCGTCTTGTTCAATTCCGTTTTCAATATTTCTTGAATCTCCTTGAACGTAGATAAAATGGAGCAATTTGCCAATCCTACCAATGTTGTAGCCTTCACACTCTAGTTTCTTTCACTATAATTGAATGCCAATGAAGTTTTTGATATGCCCATGCTGAAAGAACAAGAGGACAAGGGCAATGAGACAATCTCCGCCATTGTGCACACTGTCCAATGCCCATTGAGAGAGACATTGTTGCTTATGACGAATACACTGCACAATTACCACTTGTACACGACATTCTTTTTTTTATGATAATCTTGCCTTTTGGGTCAAACCTCATTTGACGACATGGTTTTTTCGATTCTTGTTAGAACAGTATAACAACCATGCATCGTTGGCTATCCATGTTCCAAATGACAAAATCCATTGTTTTTGCCCTAGCAAAAGTCGTGAAGCCATATGTGCAAAAGAAAAACACGAAGTACAGATTAGCAATCCTAGTTCTCGTTTATGTTGCAGTCACTTTATTCAAATTGACTCATGGTGCAAATTTTACCATTTGTAGCGAGATGTTTGTTGTAGGTCAAAGTACAATATCCAAAGTTCTATGGGACATGATGAATGCAATCAACGACACAATGAGATATGAAATCTCTTAGCCGACTGGAGAGGAGCTGCAAGAAACTGAAGCAAAGTTTTTGTAACCTTTGCTCTTTGCCTTCAGTTGTTGGTGCAATTGACAGAATGCATGTCTCCATATCCTAGCTCCAGTTTGGTACCACTTACTATTTCTATTTCAAGATTGGGGGATATAGTATGAATTGCCAGGCCGTAGTTGATATTCACAAACGGTTTCTGGACTTGTACGTAGGCATGCCGGGATCCACAAATAACAACCGTATGTTGCGTAGGTCATTGTTACATACTTAGGCTATGCATGGGACTCTCATGGACGGTACTCATATTGTTCATAGTTTCTCACCTTACCTCTTGGGTGATTCAAGATACCCATTACTTTTGTGGTTGATGGTTCGGCATAGAGGTCGTCAATTGTCTGTGTCCGAGACTCTCTTCAACTGCAAATTGCAAAGAGGTCGTTGTGTTGTAGAAAACACATTTGGCATATTGAAGCATTCTTTCCGAGAGATACTAAACAAATCCGACCTCACTGTCACTTTCCTAACAGATATGATAATTTGTTGTGAAATTTTGCACAATGTCTTATTGCGCCAATTTCATGTCGAAGTGGAAGATTTCCTGTGGGTTTTGTGAATTAAAGGATTGCCGGCAAATGCACAACAAGAAGAGGGACCTCAAGTTGACGGGTGTGTAGCTATTCCTAAAGACATGGCGACTGCTATGGGGCTCGAGAAAAGAATTGCAATGGGAGTGCATTTCACAACTAGGCGACATCACTTGTTGTAGTGGTACATGTAAAAAAAATTGGAAGTTAGTAGGTGTGAGCCCCAAATTTGTCACTTGGGACTCATTGTTTTCTTTTTTTTAGTTTATTACAAATTAAGGCATAAAGTACTACAAAAAGCCCAAAAAAGAGTGTAGAACCAAAATAGGTATGTCACGTACCAGTATAGCATTTGGTCATGAATAGCCTTTTATCCATAGATTACCCATAAAACCCACTTGTATATAGGTTAGAACCTATAATTAGTAGGAAACAATAGGGCTACTAGGAACTTACTCAAAATAGCCCAAACCTAGTGCATGTGACCATGATAGGCTAAATTAGTCTTAGGAGAGTTAGGGGGGTCCCCATGTAAATCTCCAAAGATAGGTTCTAGTTTCCCCATTCCACCGACGAAACATTAGGAATCCACATTGTTAGCTTGCAGGTGTTACTTGTCCCAGACAGGCCGCATGGAGGAATCCACAGCCGCCGGATAGTGTTCTCGAATCTGGAACATGTCGGGACATCCACGGCAAAACCCATTCGCCGAGATTCCCTCACATGTGAAAGATTCCCTGACTGCCGGTGATTCAACCGAAGTCAGTTTTCACCTCGCCACCAACTATGTGCCAGAATAGCCTAAGACTTGGCACGTGGCTTGGGGGACTCCATGAGAGGTTCCCCAAAAAGTCTCGGTTTTTTCTGATCTCCAAAGGATCTTTTTCCGAGCAGTCAACCGCCAAAGGCCACGTTGGGAAATTCATGGAAAATACCCAGGCCACGGTAAAATCTCACTAAAAATTAGACTAGCATCTTTTATGTTAATAACGTGCCCGACAAATTTCATGGTGTTCCAATAGCGGGAAGCAGCCGAAACTGACAACATCCCCCCAATTAATATTTACGGCAAGATCTTTGCGGGGTTGACCAGCATCCCGGGAGCGTACGAAGTCGAAACGAAGACATCAAGGGGCCTTTTCTTACTCCCTAGAGCCTCCCCAAAAACCCTAGCTAGTTACCCAAGCCAAAAGAGGTAAACCCCAAAAGTTAGGTTTTTACCCTTTTAATTGGCTCTAGTTGGCACTAGTTTCCGAGGGGTTTTTTGTGATAGAAATAGGGGGTAGGGGATCCCTTAGGCTAAAAATGGCATTCTGAAGCCATTAGCGCAATCCATTTGCAATTCCGAGCTAAACTCCAAAAGTTAGAGGTTAGGACCAGCGTAAAACCCAAAATTAGGTGAAAATCTCAACCTTGGATGAAAATCCGGATGGATGAGGTTACTCGTCGAGGGGGGGAGTGGGCCCTTGGAAACCTATAAAAGGGGGCTCTTCTCTCTCCCAAAACACCCCCAATACTTGTTTTGGGTCCGTGGGTCCAAGTTATCTTGGAATTTTTGGCGTTTCAAGCCAAGAAACCTCGACGGTGTTTTTGGAGCACTTTTGGCTCCCATTGTCGTTTTATTACAAGCTCTTTGGAGGTCCTTTGAGGTCCTCCCATCTTACCTTGTACTTGTTGCGAGTCAAGAGGGTTGCATCTACTTCCGTGTGTCTTGTACTAATCCTAAAGTTACCCCCCACCGTACCTTGGCGATGCCGCTTTGGGGGGCCTTTAGCATGTGAGTATTGCCTTGTTTATGCTTGCTTTGTGGATCCGGTTGCCTCTTGTGTAAATCCTAACCATAGTCACCCTTGTTGTGTTGCTTGTGAGTGGGCCCCACCGCCCTTGAGGCAGCGAAGCTTTGAACCTGTGACTTTCCCCAGTCTTAGAGTGAGTGTCAAAATAGGCCATAGATGGCAAAGCTTTGGACCCGGGGGCATCATAAGTCTTAGAGTTGGTGTCAAAACCAACTCAACGGCGAAGCTTTGCACCCCCAGTGTTTTTGGTTCCAAAGTTTAGTTCCCAAGACCTGCTTGGGAAAAGCCAAAGTTTAGCCCCCAAGAGTGCTTAGGTGGTAGAAAGGTGTAGAAAAGAAACCCCGTCACAAGTAGCTTTCTTCCAAAATTTCTAGCTTATTTTCCACGACGGCGAAGCTTTGACCTTGCACCATCCGATTTTATTTGTGTGAGTGGGTTCCCATACGGGAACCCGGAAGAAGGAGATTGTAGAAAAGAGTGGGTCCAGCCCCTAAGGGTGGTCCAGCTCGTAAGAGAAGTCCAGTCCAGGTTGGGGTATAAGCCCAGCTCGTAAGAGAGTCCAGTCCAGGTCGGGGCAAGCCCAGCCCGTCGGAGGGAGTTAGTCAGGGTACCCAGCGTCGGGGGTCAGTCCGGGTAACCAGCCCGTCGGGAGTCAGTTAGGGTATCCAGCGTCGGGGGGAGTCAGTCAAGGGACCCAACCGTCGGAGGGGGGGAGTCCAGCCCGGGAGGAGTTAGTCAGGGGACCCAACCCGTCGGAGGGAGGGGAGTCCAGCCCGTCGGGGAGTCAGTCAGGATATCCAACGTCGGGGGGTCAGTCAGGGTGGTCCAGCTCGTAGAGAGTCCAGTCCATGTCGGGTAGTCCAGCTCGTAGAGAGGTCCAGTCTAGGTCGGGTGGTCCAGCTTGTAGAGAGTCTAGTTCAAGGGGGTTTGGGGGGAAATAAAGTTCGGGAAAAAGAAGTTGGAATTAGAGGGGGTAGGGGGGAAATAAGGGCCCTTGGCCGGGGGGAATGAGAAAAAAAGGGAAGGGAAGAGGAACATAAGAGGAAGATTCCGCTCCAAGAACTCCAACCTACACGCACGTCCTCACCACAACATCACTCCAACATCTAATGGGAGAAGGTTAGGGAAGATAAGAGGCTAAATAGGAAGGCAAGGAAGAAGATGACCAAGAGTAGCCTTGGTTAGTGTGCACGAAAATCTCCCAAAGTTCCCCACGGCCATTAGAAGGAGGATTAGGATGACGCAAAGATGACAACGTAAGGTGGTAGTTAGGTTTGCAAGAAGTTAGCGTCATAGTTGTAAGACCCCCATTAAGGGGTGGTTGGGAATAGTACCAAGGCAAAAGAAAGGAGGAGATAAGGAGAAGGAAGAACGCCTTAGGGTACTAGAGTGTAATATTTCTTTCTACAACTAAGCCATAGGCATTTGAACCCCTCAAAATACGTCTCTACTATGGAATACGAGCACGCGGCCGGAGGTATGGAGGAAAATGTCGCGCATGCCAACAACGATCAGGTGAGTCAGTAAATTAATCCCCAGTGCTTTTCTTTTAATTTGTGCTAAATTCTGTTAAGCAGTGATTAATGTCGATTAGCAAATAGGAATTAGGGTGGACCTTAAGTTTAGACATAGAAGTTTATCGATAGGGCTAGAAGTATCTAACCCCTCTCATATATAGAAGTTGACCGTAAAAGCAACCAAATTAGATTAGGATAGGATAGGAATTAGATTACAAAACAAGGTAGAACAGGATAGGATAGGACTAGGAATTAGTAACCGTTAGGGTAAAAATTCAACCAAGAAGTTAAACATTAGATTAGGACAAAATAATCCAATTAGGAGTTAAGGTTAAATTAACAAATCACAATTACCTTAGGTGATAAAGACGTAGGGTCAAGGGTAGAAAGTAAAAAGAGAAATTAGATTAAAAAGTTAAATAAGATTAGAAGATTAAATTAGGAAAAAAGATAAGATAAATTAGATTAGAAGATTAAATTAAATTAGGGGATAAACTGGATAAAAGATAAATTAGATTAGAAAATTAAATTAAGATTAGAAGATTAAATTAAATTAGGGAAGAAGATAAATTAAATTAAGAAAAAAAGGATAAATTAAATTAGGGGATAAATTAGATAAAAGATAAATTAGATTAGAAAATTAAATTAGGAAAAAAGATAAAATTAAATTAGGAAAAAAGGATAAATTAAATTAGGGGATAAATTAGATAAAAGATAAATTAGATTAGAAAATTAAATTAAGAAAGAGGATCAATTAAATTAGGGAAAAAGATAACTTAGATTAGGAAAAAACCCAATCAACTTAGGAAACCATGGAAGGAACTTAGGTAATCCCTCCTCAGCCTTAGGAAAGGTCAATTAGCCTCAGATTCCTATAGATTAGGATAGATTCGGTGGTAGTTCGCATAGGTTGCCGTTAGGGGACGGTTAGCCCGAACTATTCCCTCGCCAATTGGGGGCAACTCCATTGTCACCTGCGGAAACTAGGAACTTAGAAAAGAAGATCCATTGCTTGGAAGGCACAATGGACCTACGCTTAGTCACCCGTTAGGTTAGAATTTAGTTAACCCCTAGAACCTGGTTGTGTCCGATTAATTACCAAGGGTGGGTAATTAAGCGCCCATAGTAGGGGGGTTCTTTTCCATACTCACATTCATTAGGAAGACCACTGATTATGGACATGTATCGTTACTAAAATTTCATTTTATTTTTCAAACAAAAGCAATATACAAAATCACTAACGATTTTTTTTTGGATTGTAGAGTCCTACTTCTACATGTCAAGCACTACTTCAACACAAGCTGCGAATGAAGATTGTAGAGGTTGATGAAGATTGTTGGGGTCATCGTGGTAGATATTCAGGCTCCACTGCTGCTAGGATGGTTGTTTGTAGAAGTGTCGTTTTCTTTCGCTTGGCTGGGTAGGTTGATGCTAGTGGTAGTAGCCGCAATGCCAATAGGTGTAGCAGGTGCGTATTTGCTAGAATTGTTGACGCTGTTGAGGTTGACCTCGTCCATGGTATCTGATGCTTTCAGGTTTGATGTTGTCAAGACTTTGCCTAAGACATTGGAGAGTTGCGATAAGCAATTCACCATCTCAACTTGCTTTAAGATGGCCAATCTTGCATTCTCATTTGCAATCATTGTGGCCTTGTAAATTTGACGATCCTTCTCTCTTTGACAGGCCATTTGTTCGTTGAACACTTTAACAACTTCAGCTACACATCAATTTTAGATCTCTCAAGTTGCATTGATGCATCTGCTATTTCTTGCATTTGGGTTGCCATCACTGTCCTCGTAGCCTTTGTGGCCTTAGCTATAATCGCATGTCCTGATTCATTTTTCTTTCTAACGCATGTGTTCCCTGGTTGACGGTGTACTGCATATTGGGTGTTCATTGCGTTTTCCGAGGAACTGAGGACTTGTGGAGTGATACCAAGGAGAATACCAGAGAATGCCCTTGACACTGTATTGTTTGTAGGGTCTTTCCTTGCAACTATTGTTGACAGTGTAGATGTGTTGCGGCTAGGAGACCTAACAGGGGAAGTCTCAGACGGGGTCTCAAAGGATGCTGGCAAGAGCTGCTGCTGCTGCAATACCTTGAAGGGATCATCAATGTTTGGTTCCCTATCTCTCTCTTCCCTATCTTCTTTCTATTGTTGTTATGAAGGTTGAAAATTAGAATCAGATGGGGACAGTAAGTCTCGAATGGGGGGGGCATAATTGTGGCCAATTGCTAAACCATTCGTGTATGGTGTCGAAGAACTCCTTTGCAAATTGATGGAAAAGCCCTTCAGCCTTCCTTTCAGTGGATGTTAGGTTCCAATAATTTGGTGAATTTCTCTTGTGCAACTGAAAGAATCTGCTATCTTCTTATAGTCAGGAATAAGTTGGTTCCACTTTGTCTTGCATGAAGGACCATCCCTCAAACAAGGTGAGAACCTTGCATGCATTACTTGTTGTGAGATAAGTAACCACTTAATAGTGTCTGGCGTCATGAGGTCCCTTCCATTTATTGTATCTAGTTCTTGAAGATGCATGGCCCATTTGGCTCCAATGAAGACGAGGATCTCTTGTGCTAACCAATTGGGTCCTCGATCCTTTCTTGGATGCTTAACTTGGCTTTCTTGAGGCGCATCGTCAGTCAATGTTGTGGCCACTATCACAAGAAGTGGAGGTCGATTGTATGTGAGGGTTGTTGTAGGAATTTTGCTTATCATTGTGTTTTGCCCACTGAAATGAGTGAGTGTTAGCAAGGATAGAAAGTGGCCAAAACTACCACAACATTTTTGAAATGCATAGAATGTAACAAGTGCATGTCACTAAAGTGTACAAAAAGAATTGATTCTATGATTCTAAATATTCTAACTTGGGCTTTGAAGGGTGTTTGTCTTTTTGGAAGGTCATTTGCCCATGATATTTAGCTACATATGCATTGCTCAAAAAATCCTATTGTAATTGAATTAATGGCAAATGCTTCGAAGTAAAATGTAGGGATGAAGGGCGGTGGAACAAACAAAGAAGAGTTGGATAGAAAATAAAATAAAGAGCTTGAGGATTGACGAACATTATGCATAATAGGGTCACTCATATTGCCTGGAAAGGAAAAAGTAATGATCATTTCTAATGTACATGTACAAAGTTTTAAATTTTTCTTCCTACATGTTCTCATTTAGGCATCAGAGGGTTGTTTGTTGTTTTGCAGGTATAGGTTCTTTTTTCTACTAGGAGTGCACAAGGAATATATTGCAAAGAACTCATACATGTCAGGTGAGAACTAACTAGGATGAGACAAAGTTGTAGGGCATATAGGGCCACCATAATGAACTACATTGTGTTGGTTTTCCATTGCAAGTTGTGAGTCTGTAAAAAGCAAATGGCCCAAAATGTTAACCACATTATGCTAGCAACCAATATTCCATTGTCCTAGTTGCAAACAAAAAGATTCCAGAAAGCATTGATAGAAATTTTATCATATGCAGCATGAGCTGTAGTCACGAGCTAAAGTCATAGCTAGTAGAATGCCTCCAACAATGTAGTCAGTCAAAGTACCAAAATGCTTCCAACAAAATCACCCAAAGCAAAATTCACATTAAAAAAAAAGAATACTACCAATAATGACAGAATGTGCACTAGAAGAATTGTCCGAAATTCCACAAGAATGAGGAGCACGTACCTTATGCAACACATAGGATTCCAAAAACTTGAAGTGCTTACCATGACAACCTACCGTTGCTTTATGCTCATGCTTTCTTGTAATCACATAATGCCTTGGAGGTTGTGGCCACTTTCTAGCATAATTTCGGGAGAAAACAAAGAGCGGTCCTATGTAATGGTCCACTAGCAACACCAATAGATAAGAACTCCTTACAATCTTTGAAATCTTCGCTTAAAGAAGATTACAAAGTTTTTGCTAGTAGCTATTTTGGTAGTAGTGGGCCAAAAGTTGTTAAATATTGAAGGCTGAAACATCGCTCTTATCTGCCTGCCACATCATGCAACACGTAGGTTTGGTGATTACTAAAAACCGTAGGTAGAAAAGCACAAGCATTTAAGAGTCCCTTATTAACCAAACAACGAAACCTTAAGGCCAAGTGGGAACATCCTTTAAGTAACCGTTTGGATCGTGTTTCCTATTTGGTTTGGATTTTTGCTTCATTTTCTTCACCCACTATTGAGCTAAGTCCAGTGCATGTCTTAGCCAAAGTGTTGTATAATTTTCTATTTTTTATGTGAGTCATTGCATTTGACAGGTGATGGAATGTTCATGTTCAAGTTTGGAATGTTTGTATGTGTGCTAATTGATTGAATTAAGTGGTGTCTATTTGTGTTCAAGATGGAGATGATTATGACCAAGTTAGAAGTATTTGGAAGTTGAAGAGTTCATGTGTGTAGAAAAGTTGAACTGATGTTAAATTGAAACTGTGGAGATTGGTGAAGATCTAGTGGAAAAATTACGGAGTGTTGAGAATCAAGTGTTCAAATTGGAGATTATTGTAAGAATAAAAGGAAAGAATTAGAATTGTTAGTTGTGGAAGAGTCACAGTAGAGTGTAAAATTGTAAAACAAGACTTTAACTATAACAATGATGTTTTCACCAAATTGGAATTAATGTGAAATGTGTTTAAACCAAATGGGTGTGTTATAAATGTTATGTGTATGCTTAGTTTAAATTGTGAGATTCAAAAGTGTGATCAATGAATCTAATTAGGAGTGAGTATAGTGTTGGAAGTTTGTGAAGTGCATGTCTAACTTGGAGTTGAGTGCCTTCATAGTTCATATGTGTGTGGTTGTTATTCTTGAGTGAAAATCTAAATAGGTTAAGTATGAGTGATCAAGCTGAAAGTATGTCATTTGATTCTGTTGAGGTTCTTATCAAAAGAATACAAGTATGTGGGTGAAGCCTATGTACAAATTAGGATTAAATCACAGCCTGAATAATATATATTTGTCTATCAAGAGTACATCAACGATTGTTGTTTGTATCATAACTAATTGAAATTACAGCATATCAATTAGTAGTAACAATCCAAATTAGAATTGTTAAAGGTTTCTTGCCTCTAAATTAATTTTAGAGTTTGTTCTTTTGAGAGCGTTTATCATTTTTATAATTTGGAAAAGTATGTTTAAGTGCATGCGTATGTTAGTACCGGTGCAAGTTAAGAAGAATCATATATGAGTATTAAAGGAAGTCAAGATAAAATTTAGATTTTAAGTTGGTGTGTAAAGATTAGGGTTGTCTTGTCTGACATATTTTTGGGTTCAGGCGTTGTGTATGACGTCTGGCGTCGCGTGTCGCATATCACCAAGTGTTGAGTTTACTTGACATCACGTCGCGGAGGGGTAAAAAAATTTACCCTATGATAAATAGATTTTGCCTACGTGGCAAGGTTTATAAAATGACGTGGAAAGCCAACTTAGGCGACTATAGGTAGGGGCGCATGCACTTCAGCCTTGGGCGACCGCGGATGGGGGTGCGTGCAAGTACAAATGGGGCGACTACAGGTTCTAAAATTAGGACGACCTCTGGTCCAGGAGGGGCGACCTCCTTGTTGCAATTGTCAAAAAACACTCAAAATTGCCATTTCTATGCAAACTTCAGAGAGCAAAAAAATTTAGAATGGTATTTTTTTCCATATGTTACCATAGGATTGTGCAATAGAATACTTTGAGAATGCATGGAAAAAATTTCAGACATTTTGACCACATAGATTGCAAGATAAATACATTCAAAGTGAAGAAATCATGTTTTTTTGGCACAATGGCAAACTAGTTTAAGAGACTTCAAATCTTCTTAACTTAAATAGTTTGAACTGTAGATCTTGAATTTAGTTTTTTTTCATCATTCAAAATTGAGTTGAAAATATAGAAAAAATAAAAGTTTAAAATATAATGTAATTTTCATTCTTTAAAAATTTATTTAGTAGAAGAAGGTATCATAGAGGGAAAAACTAAATCATTAATAGCTCTAAGATGGAATTAAAACTCACTATTCCAATAGTGAGATTGTTTCAACAATCAATGTTAATTTGGTGGACCTATTTGTTCTAAATTTTTCTGAAAATTGAACTCAAAAACAAATCCTATACCTATATTTTACAAAACAATATTATAATTGCTTGCAAAGCAAGATGCTCTACAACTTCTTGGCAACCTCTTCATATCATAAATCCAAATGAAATGAATAAAAGCTTTTCATATGGAAATAGAATAAAATATAGGAGAAAAAAAAAAATTTAATTCAAATTTTTCTAGATTTGTTTTTGCTCATTCAAATGATTTAATTTAGATCAAAGCTAATTGTTATAAAACTCTTGCTCCTAGGCACCAATTAAAATAAAAACTACATTCCTAGAAAGCTAATTTTTTTTCCCTATCTTTTCATAAAAATTTTACCATATAGGAACTTGGCCAAAATCCATTTGCCCTTTGTGAAGACAATGAGAGTTTAGAGATTAACATCCTACCAGTGTATTATTTAACAAGTGGATTTTAAATTTGAACACCCTCTGAAGATTTGTATAAAAATATTCCTATTTGATTTTCTCTATTCTCTATGTATCATCATACTTATGTATAATTTAACACCTTCATCTAAAATTTAAAAATAGAGGAAAGAGATTTAAATTAGAACTTCTCCTCTTGAATTATGCAAATCTCTAAAAGTCATCCTACCAGGGTATTATTTATGAAGTAGATTTTAAAATACAAAATAATAAAATGTAGATTTTAGAAAGAGCTTTCCATTTTGAATTTCACTATCCTCCAAGTATCATCAATTCATCATACTCATGTATTATTTACCACTTTAATTTCAAGCTTAAAAATTAGAAGAAAGAGATTTAAATAAGAATTATTCCATTTGATTTAATATATGCAAATCTCAAAGAATCATCCTATGGGAGTATTATTTATCAAATGTGTTTCAAAATACAAAATAATTAATGGAGATATTTGCAATACCTTCCCCATTTAATTTTCTCGATTCTCCAAGTATCCTTATAATCAACTATTTATGAATTATTCATCACCTTCATCTTTGACTTTAAAATTAGAGGGAAGAGATTTGAATTAAAACTTCCTTTTTTGATTTAATTTAGGCAAATCTCAAAGAATCATCCTATGGGTGTATTATTTATCAACTGTTTTTCAAGCAGCAGTGCTATTTTGTGAGCCTGTGAGCAGGAGCCTATGAGCGTTGAGCAGGAATTATGTGAGCGTTGAGCTTAGAAATTTGTAGAAGCACAAAAAAACTTAAAAATACTTCTAATAATAAACTTCATCTTAAAATTTGGCCAAAATTTACTATTATTAGTAAATTTTAGAACCTATTACTACAGACCTATTATCGTGGACCTATTACCGTGGTTATATAGAATCCACATGAAAATCATAATTTTCAATGTTGTCTAAAATATTAGAAGTATACATTTTGAAAATGATGAACTTAATTGACGTGAAAGATGAATGGAGATGGAAATAAGTCTATACAAAATGTTGGTTGATCACTATCCTATAGCAATGTAGGTCCTCTCGGGGCTAATAAGAAAATACCAAAAAAATTCTTTTGATGCATTGTTATTGGACTTGTTTAGATTTTAGAAAAAAAAATTGTTGATAAGAACTACTATCTTGTAGTAGCGTGGGTCCTCTCAAGGCCGATGAGAGGTACCTACACTTTTACTTTGATGTGTTGGTAATTGAACTTGTTAAGATTTTGGAGGAAAGAACTTGGTTGACAAGAATTATTTTTGTAAGGAATGAGCTCAGTTACACCAAATTGTTGATTAGTTGATCATTGTCCTCTTATAGGACCTTCAAGGGTTCAATTTTCCTATTTATTGATCAAATGGTCGTTTGGTTAATCACCCCCCTCTTGCTTCTTGGGTCCCCTCGGCGCCGAGGGGAGTCTCCTTGCAATGAGAAAAAAAAAATTTACCAAAAAAAAAAAAAAAAAAAAAAAATTTTTTTTTTTTTTTTTTTTTGAAATTTCTTCCTACTACAAGGGGGCTCCCCTCGGCGCCAAGGGGACCTAAGCAGCAAGAAGAGAGTGATTATAATCTCAATGGAACAACCTTGGTTGATTTCAAACAAATCTTAATTAATAACCGATTTTTCTTCTTCTTAAAATCTAGCAAAGTTTAATAAGTAGCACACCAAGTTTGTTCAAGGGACCACGGTAATAGGTCCATGGTAATAGGTTCATGATAATAGTTACTTAAATTTACCAAAAATAATAAATTTTGACCAAAATTTTTAGATGGAATCTCTACGAAATTGTATGCTTACAGGCTAATAGGCTCACAGGTTTACAAGCTCACAGGCTCACAAGCTCACAAGCTCATGCTCACAAGCTCACAAAATAGCAACCCTGTTTTTCAAGATACAAAATAATGAATGGAGATATTTGCAATACCTTCTCCATTTATTTTTCTTGATTCTCCAAACATCCTTGTACTCAACTACTTATGAATTATTTACGACCTTGATCTCTAACTTAAAAATTAGAAGGAAGAGATTTGAATTAAAACTTCCCCTTTTGATTTATGCAAATCTCAAAGACTTATCCTATGGGTGTATTATTTATAAATTGTTTTTCAAGATACAAAATAATGCATGAAGATATTTGCAATACCTTCCCCATTTAATTTTCTTGATTCTCCAAGCTTCTTTGTACTCATGAATTATTTACCACCTTCATCTTTAATTTAAAAATTAGAGGGAAGGGATTTAAAGAAAAACTTCTCTTTTTGATTTAATTTATGCAAATCTCAAAGATTGACCCTACGAGTGTATAACTTATCAACTGTATTTAAAAACCCCAAATAAAGTATGGAAATATTTGCAATACATTTTCCATTTAATTTTCTTGATTCTCCAAACATCTTTGTACTCATGAATTATTTACCACCTTCATCTCTAACTTAAAAAATTAGTGGGGAAGGGATTTAAATGAAAACTTCTCCTTTTGATTTAATTTATGCAAATCTCAAAGATTTATCCTATGGGTCTATAATTTATGAAGTGTATTTTAAAACACAAAATAATGCATGAAAATATTTGCAATACCTTCCCCATTTAATTTTCTTGATTCTCCAAACATCTTTGTACTTATAAATTATTTACCATATTCACCTCTAAATTAAAATTAGTGGGGAAGAGATTTAAATGAAAACTTCCCCTATGGAATTAAACAAATCTCAAATAGTCATTCTACAAGTGTATAATTTATCAAATGAATTTTGAAATACAAAAAAATAGATGGAGAGATATGTATGATCTTTCTTATTTGATTTATTTCATATCATACATGTCAAAGCTATGAAATCTGATCTCATCAAGGTCCATTTACTTCGCTCACCTAACAAAGTAGGTCCACTAAAATACCTAGCAAACTAAAACAAAAGTAATTGACTATAATGAAGTTGTCAATTTCTACCTTCATCACCCATAAAAGGCAATCCAATGCGTTTTTCAAGTGACTTCAAGTCTTGGGCGACTTCTCATGGACGAGAACGCGGGTCAGGGCGACCTCGGGTAAGGGGCGACTACGGGTGGAGGTGCAAAGAATTGCCCTCCTTGTGTCCAAAAGTTGACAAATTTGGGCCTTTTGGGGGGTTTCTAGGGGCGACTTTGGGTCTTGGGCGACCTCTCATGGAGGAAAATGCGGGTCAGGGCGACCTCGGGTAAAGGGCGACCGTGGGTGGAGGTAGAAAGAATTGCCCTCCTTTTTGTCCAAAAATTGACAAATTTGGGCCTTTAGGGGGTTTTTAGGGGCGACTTCGGGTCTTGGGCGACCTCTCATGGAAGAAAATGCGGGTTAGGGCGACCTCTTAAAGGCGACTTTAGGTAAGGGGCGACCGTGGGTGGAGGTGAAAAGAATTGCCCTCCCTTTGTTCAAAAATTGGCAAATTTGGGCCTTTGGGGGGGTTCTAAGGGTGACTTTGGGTCTTGGGCGACCTCTTAAGGGTGACCTTGGATAAGGGGCGACCTTGGATAAGGGGCGACCTTGGATAAGGGGCAACCTCGGGTAAGGGGTGACCGCGGGTAAGGGGCGACTGTGGGTAGAGGTGGAAAGAATTGCCCTCTTTTTGTCCAAAAAATGGCAAATTTGGGTTTGGGGGGCTTTTTAGAGGCGACTTCATGTCTTGGGCGACCTCTCATGGAGGAGAATGCGGGTCAGGGTGACCTCGGGTAAAGGGCGACCGCGGGTGGAGGTGGAAAGAATTGCTCTCCTTTTGTCCAAAATTTGGGCCTTTCGAGGGTTTTTAGGGGCAACTAAAAGTTACATCACTAAGTATATAGTGACATAATGACATGTGCTTCTAATTCAAAGTTGGGCACCAACAAGTGAGGACAAAGATTATATGCTTTTTAATGAGAGATACTAAGTATAAACAGATATTTGACCATGTAGTCTAGAATAAAAGGACTCTTTTGGTTTTAGTTACCTATAGTAAGGCCACAGGTGCTACTTTAGAGTCACTCATCCATGCAACTACTCAAATATGACAATGGAATATTTGAAAACACATTAGTAATGAGGTACTTTGTGAGGAAGTTGGGTGTAGACGTGTAGTCATTGAATCTGATTCAAAGAAGCAACTAATATGTAGATAGGTGGTAAACCTACTTATGGTTGACAAAGCCTGTGAAGTAGTTTATCTCATTGATGTTTTGTAATAGGACATGTTGTTATTATGTTAGTACAAATAGAAACATAGGTCACATTGTATGCTTCCAAATTTTGAAAAACAAAGTAAATATATTAACCACTTTATATATGATGTGCCATTTAGGAAAAATATTAAATATTCAAAACGCTAGGTGCCAAGGTCTATGTATTGAATCTTGAATTTGAATTCTTTTGTGCAAATATTTTGTAATTTTTTCCAAACAATGTACTTTAATTTATTTGCTTCTAAACTAATGTCTGTAAAAGTGTACAAAAATAAAGTTGAATTTAAATCCTTAGAGGACCAACTTGAGTCCTTTTGAAGGACTTTAAAGAATTCAGGTAGGTGCATATAGTCTCAATTTCATTTTCATTTTTTGAACTTTCTTGGGGGATAGAAGAGTACATCATCTTTGTAAGAATATATATAATTTTTTCTTCAATTGGTGTCCAAAAGCAAAAGTTATGCCACCCTAAGCTAAAAATAGAGGTCAGCAAGCAACACAAAAATTACAATAAGTCAATTAATATTAAAAAAATCTCCATCAAATATTATATTTTTGTCTACATGTGAAGCTTTGATTCATTCCATTAGGACTAGCAATGAAAAAATTATGGGCAATCTTGTCTTTTAGACAATCTGGGTAGTTGCAAGAAACACCTGCCAATTTTTGTTCAAAACGGCAATTTCACTCCTGTTCATGGATTTTGGAATAATTATTTTTTAAATAAAAAAAAATATGGATAATGTGTAAAGCATTAAAAAAATGATATGTGCAAAAGTTCAGACCTAAAATTTTTTATCTCTAAGAGTTATGCACGGTCAAAGAGGGTTGAAAAATGGAAGAAAATAGATAGTTTGGAATTTAATTCTTATAAAATAGTAAAAAAATTCTAAAAATTCTAAAAAAAAAAATCATTTTTCCTAACTTATAGATACTCCTTTTCACCAATTTTCACTATTGGAAAAATAAAATTGTGTTCTCTACACTTACGCAAAGGTAGTGCTCTTTGAGCACATGTGGAGGGTGGACAGTTTACTATTTTTAGAAAAAAAATTTGTGAGATTGTGTAACTTTAGTATAAGTCCTTGTATACCAATTTTAAGCTTCAAATTCTTATTTTTGGATCAAAAATAGTACTACAAACCCCCAAAATGGCCAAGGTAGACATCCAATTGGATCAAAAATAGTAAAATAATTTTTAAGAAACCCAAGAAATTACTCAACATTTAAAACTACCACATGTACCTTCATTTCAAGTTTCATAGAAGATGGACACACGATGCAAAAGTTATGAGCAAAAAACCACCTGTCTAAGGTCAAAGGGACAAAAAATAGGACAAGAGTTTCTTGCAATCACCCATCTAAACAATTTTTTGAAAAAATATCTTATATGATATATTTTTGAATGCAATTTATACAATTTTTTTAAAAATTGTTTAATATAGTTAAGTTTGTCTACTAGAACAATCTCACCATTGTGCTTATTGTGTTTCAATTCCAACTTAGAGCTATTAACAATTTAGTTTTTCATTCAATCATAGACCAACTTCTATTCAACAATTTCTTAAAGAATGAAAATCAAGTGTGTTTCTATTGAAATTTTTTGCTTAAACTTTCAATTCAATTTTTCAACATAATTTTTTTTAATTTAGAGTTTATAGTGCAATTTTTTTCCACAAATGGTGGTCAAAGTCATCTGAAATTGCAAGCCAAAGTTCAATTTTTTTTTTCCAACTTTGAATGCTAATATCTTCCAATCTATATGGCCAAACTTTACGAAATTTTTACTACAGGATCTTAGACAACTTAAGTACAAGATCTTACTGTTAGATTTTTCCAAAAATTATTTTTTCTATTTTCTTGGATGAATGTAGCAGAAGTGGCAGTTTTGAATTGCACTACAAATTACTCCTACAAGAGGTCGCCCTTACATGTAGTCTCCTAATACCTGTATGTGCCCCTTGAGTTTGCCATGTAGATGCCACATGGCATCTAGCTGGAGGGGGGTAATTTTATATGAAGTCAAAGGTAAATTTGACTTTTCGTGACGTCGCGCGGGCTCTACTAGACGTCGCACGACGTCTGTCTGTCGCATTGTCGCGTTGTCGCAGCAAACAACCCTGGTAAAGATTCTATTGATCTTGCAAAGGAAGACAAGGCAAAGTTGTGTTGTAATAAATATTAAAGCTTGGTTTATGGGGCTTTCCCACTTGTTCTTACGTAGCAACGTTGGTAAGAGAATACTGTAGTCAAACAACGACGACTTCAAGCATGTGATGTGTGACGCAGATGTGGCCAAACTGCACGTTAGAGGAACTAACAGCGGGTAGTCACTAAAGTTCCGTAGTGCACATATGTTGGTGCTATTTGATTTTTAGTTATGCAGCTACTGTGGATACAAAGAAGTAATTCAAGAGCGTTCACATATGCGGCTAGGTTTTAGATGGCAAGTCGTCAGCCCAACCACTTGCTACTTTGTTTCAAAGTGTTGGTAGCGGCAGAAATCGGAAGAGGACAAGTACCATAACAGTTTGACAGCGTTTTCAGTTGCAATGAATGAATTCGCCCATAATGCTATGATCGTAGAGGAGTTCAAGACATCAACCGAAGCGCTTTCTCCCTGCACGCTTTCTTGAAGACAGTGTTCAGGTTGTTTGAGTTCAGGAAGAGGAAGGGGGGCCTTTGAAGAACGATAGGAGGAGTGCACAAGAGGAGTGGGCTTTCAGAATTGTAAGTGTTGTTTTTGCATCGAAGCTCCTCGTATATTGTTTTTCAAGTTTATGTCACCCTTGTTGGAGTGCTTGTGAATTTTGTTGTTAATGTTTGCACTACAATGTATGGCAAAAAAATTTAGGGTTTGCTACCGTTTCTGTGGACTCTGTCTTCAACAGTGTTCCACTTCTGTAACTACAGTGCCATTGTTTCGGGAACTCATCAATATAGGCTATGGATGTCTTTTGACAATCCCATCAAAATTGCTTCGTTGGCCTCTTTGTTGTTAATGTTACTTCTTCAGTCGCATTGGGCGCTGTGCTTGATTGAAGTACAATCCAATGACAATGATTCATTACTGAATTCAGACATAGACCCTCCAGAGTACAACACTTCTTCTCTTGACTTAGATTCAATTACACGCGCTGCTTTACAGTACTTCAGGCCAGGGTTGTATACTACAACACCGCGACACCGCAACAGACATACGTCACACGACGTCCAATAGAGCCCTTGAGATGTCAAGTTGACCAAACGTCAAGTTGACTTTAAAAGAAATCCTCCTTTGTTTACGATTTTGACATATTCAAGTCTCATTTTTATAAAGTGTCTCAATTTAATAAATACACATAATATTTTAAATTCAGGTTCATAATTATAGTGAGATTTCAAAGTTTTTTTGGTTGTGAAAATAGCCCTACTCGACAACATGTCTAGCAAACTCGACACTTAGTTACATGCGACATGTGACGTCAAACGTCATACACGACGCCAAAACTCAAAAATATGTCAGACAAGACAACCCTGCTTTAGGCTAAGCAACAGTTTGTCTTATATGGATGATGACCTCGATTATTGGGTGAAACCAAGTTCTACTACTTGGTTTTCTCGTTTTCTCTTGCATGAGTATGATGATGCTAGGTGGGTGCAAATGTTTAGAATGACTAAAAGAACTATTTTTTCACTCGCTCACCTTCTGGCACCTACCATTCGAAAGCAAGATACACGTTATCGACTGGCCATTCCTATTCTTGTTTGATTGGCTTGCACGTTGTTCAAGCTTAGTCACGGTATCAGTTTCCTCATCTGTAGTGAAATGTTTGTTGTTGGCCGTAGTACAGTTTCAATGATGCTTTGTCA
Source organism: Rhytidiadelphus loreus (assembly GCA_947034895.1). Taxonomy (NCBI): domain Eukaryota; kingdom Viridiplantae; phylum Streptophyta; class Bryopsida; order Hypnales; family Hylocomiaceae; genus Rhytidiadelphus; species Rhytidiadelphus loreus. Next base: position 35,894,911 of record OX344761.1, read on the forward strand.
GGTAGTTCATGCCATCAATGTTCAGCTACGTTCAGAGATTTCGTGGCCAAGTGAAGATAGAGCTAAATCAATTGCTTCAAAATTTCAATAGCTTTGTGGACTTCCAGGTGTTGTTGGTGCTATTGACGGCACTCACATACCTATTTCAAAGCCCAAATTTGGAGCAGCAGACTACTTTTACTTCAAGTTTGGTGGCTACTCCATTAATTGCCAAGCTATAGTAGATAGCTCCAAATAATCCCTTGACTTGTACGTAGGAATGCCTGGTTCGACAAACGATGCGCATATGTTGAGAAGATCCACCTTATACTGTAGAGGACAACATCGAACTCTTTGGAACAACGACCTCACCTTCAATGACATTTCCCCTTATTTGCTTGGGGATGTAGGATATCCCTTATTGCCATGGTTGATGGTACCAAATCAGCAATAGAGGCACGCATCTGTGACTGAACAGCTCTTCAACCGTTGGCTTAGTTGCGGACGAGTAGTCGTGGAGAATGCGTTCAGTCTTCTAAAAATGAGTTTTCGCGAATTGCACCAGAAATCGGAGTTGCAAATGGAATTCATACCCGATGTTGTCACTTGCTATGCGCTCCTTCACAATGTGCTTCTCCAGCAATCCCATCAGGACGTGGCACTACAAGAAAAACAGTGTATAAATGACTACAAAGAATGACTGCATAGGAATCATTGTGGACAAAAATGACTGCACTGTGATTTTGGCCCCTGAAGTCATAGTGGACTAGTCATTTTTATAAATGACTGCCATAGTATTATCACCATCCATTGTGAGCTTGGATGGGGTTTTGGATGAAACTTCCAAAGTAGTAAAGAAAAAAAAAGTTTAAGGAAATGACTCCTATGTTGCCATGTGGCCAGTCATTCTGAAGTCATCCCGTAGTTACAAATGACCCCTTTTTTTAATCCTTTTCTGAAATCTAGGATTATATTTTGAAATCTAGGATTATATTTTGAAATCTAGGAAATTTGAATATTATTTTTTGAAATCTAGGATTATATTCTGAAATCTAGGAAATGTGAATATTTTTCTTTTGAAATCTAGGATTGTATTCTAAAATCTAGGAAATTTGAATATTATTTTTTGAAATCTAAAATTATATTCTAAAATCTAGGAAATGTGAATATTATTTTCTAATATCTAAAAGATTTGAAGATTATTTTTGAGTTGTGGTGAAATGTGCAAAATGAGTACACCATATACCGAACACCATATACATGATTCATACATCATATACCATATACAAATACATGATACACAATACACTATATTTTGCATGTGTCAAATGGATTTTCAAGCCATTTAGTGTGTGAATACAAAGAGTTCAAATAACAAGCCTTTTATACAAGTGGGGTGGTAGGAGGCAAGACAAACCATGTGGGATTTGTAAAATGTTGATGCAATAGTAGAGTAGTGATGTGGAAGTCATTATGTAATTAAGTTAGAGTAAATCACAATCAAAATAGTAGAGTAGTGACACGGAAGTCATTATGTAGTCACCTTAGAGTAAATTGTAGTCAAAATACAATCACATAGTTTACTCACTTTTGACTATGGCCTTCACAATGGAATTGATTAAGTCCAAATTGGAAGTTTAACAATGTTGTGAACAAAACCAATGGATGGAACATAGACATTGTGAAAGTTATCAACCTAGTTCTATAAAAATTAGAACCAAAAATTGTTTTTCTATCTCTTAGAGGTGCTAAATGTCATCTAAATTTTAGTTTTTGGCCTTTGCATTGTCAATCTAACTTTATTTTTTTAGTTTGTTTTGAAAAAAACATTAGTAAATAGAGAAAAAAATCAAAAGAAAAATAAGTCTCCAAGAGTGCATCATTTTAACCCCTACATAAGCAAGGCCTTTTTTCTACCAAAAGAACACTGAAAACTGCCATTTCTGTAGCAAAGAGTAAAAAAGAATTTAAAATGTTTTTCTTTGACATCTAACCGTAGGATCTTACACCCAACTAGTATTTAAAAGTGTGGAAAAAATTTCAGAATTTTTGATCACATAGATTGCTAGATATTTGCATTTAAAGTGGAAAAAACAAGTTTTTCAACACATTGCGGGACTAGATAAAGACAGCACGTTCCAGATGTAAAAATGTGGATGAAGACTCCCTGCCGCTAAGTCGTCATCCTGTAGTCGCGAATGTGACTCTGAATTGACTCTAACGATGACAACCCCAACCCCTTGGTGCAATTAGGGAACACGAGTCATATTCAAGTCGTTCCAGACAAGCAGTCATTCTTCTATGGTTACATTTACCCCCATTTCCTTGTAGTGGTGGAGACTTTGCTAGACATCCTTCGAATTGAGGAATTTCAGTATCCACAGGTGGTAGCAAGAACAAGGGCTGACGAGGTACCTGCAGCTGGAGTTCCTAGGGTACCCGACATCGGTGAAGATGAATTGGACGCTTCCAAAGGTCAAAGGAAGTGAACTGATTTGGCTATTTACCTCTCTTTCCACAGACATCAGACGATGTGATAGACAAATGTAAGTGCTTTTTTGTCTACACTTTTTTCTTGCTACAACAGTGCTTCATGGTTGTTGCCATTGATTAGCTGCTAGAAATTCGAGGCCACAATACAAGCCCGTATCAGCACTACTGAGTCAATTACAGCCGTGATTGTGTGCCTGTAACTTCTTGTATAAATTTTTCATTGGCCAATGTACGTTTCATTTGAAAGTACATGGCATCCTTTGGGGATACATAGGGTTTACATTGCTGCGTAGAGAAGAAAAGTTGTACAGAATTTTCAAGATCATGTTTATTTCAGCGGCTTCATTCTGCTAGTGTTAGTAATTGCTGCCATGTGTCCATCGCCATTGTATAATACTAGACTTCTGTAGCTTCTGTGATATGCAATGCTGGTTCAAATAGCAAATAGAGCATAGTCCAGTACATTCTCTGAAGTCATGGTCTTCTTTAACAACCTACTTTGATGTTGTCTCATGTATTTGTAATTCCAGTTGCTGTTTGAACTTCACGTTGTAGAATATGTTGCATCTTTATTACAATGGTTGTTTTGTGTATGTTGTACATGTGCTTCAAGAATCATGGAATTTCACAAACTTTGTGCTTACGAAAGCGACGGCAATGACTCCGCAAAGTTTTTTGAGCCGTCATCTTTATTAAATGCAATTTAGGCATGTATGTACAGTTTCCACACAATATGATTGCGTAGTATGTAAGAGTGTGCGGAAATTATGTAATGCACTTCAGTTCAAAATGTGCTACTATATTTGCACTGTACATGACTATAGTATATCCAAGAAATATAAGTGCCTACTATACTTTGGAAGTCGTCATCAAGGATGATCTGTGAATACTAATACAATAACTTAAGGTGGGGCAGAGGGATGGGAAGAGGGACCGGTAGGGGGGGCAATGATGGTTGCAATGGACTAGCATCACTACTAGATGGTGGGCCGAAATTGGAAGTGTCGGGTTCCACAGGAACTCCTATTGTGACAATATTGGGTTCAATGTTCCGTTTCTATTGTATGCCTGTTGTCAGTACAGTAGAAATATGAGCCAAAAATTTGACCACTTCCATTTGCTTCTCAATTGTTAGCTTTGCATTCTTGTTCGTCAGTCTTGCGTTCTTGCTGAGGCGCCGATCTCTCTCATGTTGGTAGTTCATTTGTTCTGTAAATAATTTTAGTTGAACTTCTATCTTTGATTGCTCCAACTCTCTGCTGGCTTTTGCAACTTCCTTCACCTACACCGCCATTGCATCACCTGCTGTACGTGTTGCTTCAGCAATCAACAAATGCCCGGAAGCGCTTTTTCTACGGACTTTTGTGTTTCCAGGTCGGCGTTGAATAGGCGCTTCTGCCGTGTTGGATGAGCTAATGAGCTGTGGAGTCACGCCTAGTGGGACCACTACTTTAGGAAGTGCAGTTGGACTAGTACTTGGATTAGATGGTGTCAATCCCCATAGGGCCTGGAACTTCTTACTGCCCACTTGCATGAGAAGAAACTGCGTGGATGCACTCTGATCCTATCCTTTGTCATGTTCATCGACACCAAGGAAAGGGTCGTCGTTTTCTTCAACGCAAACATTGAATTGCTCTACATCCTTGGTTCCTGCGACGGGCATCATGTAATTGTTGTTGTCAGCAAACAAGAGGTCACGTGAATGAGGTGGTTTAATTGTTGGTCTAGTACCATACCAATCATGAATTTGAAAGAAGAACTCTCGAGGGAAAGAACGAGGTAGTCCCTCGCTCTTCCAATCACTACTTGATAGCTTCCAGTATGCCAAATCATTCGTGCCACTCCGTGCAAGGAAGTCCGCGATATGCTTGTAGTCTGGAATCATCTTATTCCACTTGCTCTTGCAAGCTGGACTCTTGTGATGATAAGTAGAAACATTAGCTTTCATGATGTCCTCACTAATGTGGTGCCACTTGTTTGCATCAGTGATCATGAAATCACGATTGTCAACGACAACAACATCCACCAAGAATACCTTGTGCTTAGCTTGTATGAGAGCCATAATTTCAATGCCAGTCCAGTTCAGACCACGTTCTTTGCGTGGTCATTTTTCCAACGACAGAGAAGGAATGGCCATACTAGGCACTACCGGATTGCTTATGCCAAGCAAGATGTGTGCAATGGGAACAACACTCTATTGTAGGTTGGAGACACTTCCTGTAGACAATTACCATGAATGCTTGTGAGACTTACAATTTCATGACTAGTGCAGTGGGGACATTGACGTGTACATGCAACATCTTCATCATATAGGACAACAAATTCAAAGCATGGAAGACAGAGAGAAGAAATTTACCTTCAGAACATGTGCCTGCCGTTGGAGTTGTCGTTCCTGCTGAAGCTGGACGTCTAGTACCTATACATGAAAACCAACAAAGGAAATAATCATGTTAGCATCCAAGATAAGGAATCATTTGTTTGCATTGATGAAAACTTTCTTCACGTCTAGGATCACATATGGACAAAAATGACAAAGCAGAACTGAGTGTGAAAAGCTGACCTGCAGTTTGAGCAACATTGGCACCTACTGTTGCTAGCATCCAAAGTGTTCTCCATAACCTCTGCTCTAGAAGCACCAATTCATCAATTCAAGTCCATTGTACATGTACTAATAGCTACAACAATTCAATTCAAACTTCAAAGGCAACTGCAGAACCAAAGTCATGAAAACGGCCTCGAATGTAATCTTGTAGTAATCGTTATCGACGTCGGCCAAATTTGACAATGCAAAGAAAGATTTTGACTGATGCAATGGAAGAACTCTTGTGCGGCATTTGTACATCGCAAGAGCAAGTACATAGCCGCCAATTCATAAATTTCAAGTTCCAGTGGAGTCCTTCATAATCTGCATGGCATGGCTGTGCACAACGTTTCTTCATGACGGCGAGTTTTATTTTGGGATACTATATTAGCAACTATTTTTTATATTTCTTAATTGCCGTATTAAGTTAATGGCTGCTTGGAAGGCCTCTTACGTAAAAGCAACTCTCAAACACTAAAATCTACGTTTCCGCAAGTTTTGTGTAGCAATTTAATTCCGCCATATAACTCCATCCTTAAAAAACTCCATCCTTGTACTCCAATAAAAGCAGTGCTCTTAGCAACTAACTGAGCCGCAAAAACACTGGATCGACATTACAAACTTCCACTGGTCTGAAACCATGGCCATTGTATTTTTGCCAAAGGCTCAGTTAACTCCAACTTAGCAGCAAGTAGGAAAGCCCCATCATACATGCTTTGGGGCCGGATGGAAAATTGGCCCAATTTGCCTTCAATCCAACCTACAATCTATTCCATCCGGCCCTAGTTAATATAAAGCCTTGAGGCCGGATTGAAGGCCAGATTTTCAATTCATCATTCCAGCCCTAGTTAATGTAAAGTGTTGAGGCCAAGTTCTATGGTCAGATTTCCAATTCATGTGCTCTTGAATTTTCATAATGCTCAACTGAAAAATAAGAAAAATGTCTATCCTTAGTTTTATAAACCTTCTTTCTTTTTCTATTTTTCTTATTTTGAAAAAAAGAAGTTCTTTAAGTGCTTTTGAATTTTTTATTTATATGTAGTTGGGAAGTTTACTATTTAAAAAAAGTGTTGATATTGTCATTATGAAATCTTATGTCTTCTTTCACCTTGACGTTAAAACTAGTTTTGAAGCCCTAGAAGAGTTGTTATTTATTTTCATAAGAATTTCAAGAAATAAATCATTTTGGTTGCAAGATGTTAAACCCAACCCTATACATTGGATCCAACAGGTTGGATTTCCCCTAGGAGAGAACAAAAGAATTTTTTATATGCCACATATCAAGAAACTTGCAAATTTGAATTCATATTTGCAATCAAAGACCCTAATTTTAATAGAAGAGGTCTACAATATACTCTAGACTTGGCTCTAAATAGGGGGCTTTTTAAAAAATTTACCCTTGGAGAATCCAAAAATTATCTTGTTGGGCCCACTTTGTGAGCGGATTTAATGTCTTACATTTTGGTCTTGTTACTTTAGGAGTTTGAAAATAATCACACAACTAAACCTACAATTCTAAAAAATATCTCTTTTCTTATCTCTTTTTTAAATCTATATCTATATTTATTTATTTTTTTAAATATGGAGTTTTTTATTATGAGAACTTGAATGCATTCAATGATAAATGTAAATCAAGTTTTATCTTACATATTATTTCTAGTACCGTAATCTTTCTTTATCATATTCTTTTTTTGCAATATTTGTCATTAGAATTGGTAAAAATACACATCATGTCACATATGTCAAAGTCTATGACACAACTTCAAGAATGACTTCCGTTTGCAAATTTGTGTTTGACAAGAAATGTACCAAAACATTGTACCAAAAAAATATGATTGCCTAAGCAATCCCATTTAAGCAATCAAATTCAAAATTGGATTTTTGATGCTAAAACTAAATTTCAAAAAGATTTTTTCAAAAACATAAACTTCTTGAAAGATTTATTTTTTTGGTTGGGTTTTATTTAAGTTCAAATTATTGTTGATCACACCAAAATTTGGTACCTTTGGCATCTAAGTGTTAACCAAATAAAAATCTAACATAAATCAGTAAATGGAATCAAATCAACATCTCATTCAAAACAAGAAATATATCATAATATTTTTTTTTATTGTTAAGCCTGTATTAAATCAACATCTCATTCAAAACAATAAAATTTATAGAATATAAAACAATTAATTGTGTACAAAACATGAGATGTACCAAACAAACATTTCATCTTATAAACAATTATACAAAATATTTTGTACAAAATATTTAAGAAATAAAGACTTTAAAAAAACAGGAAATAAACACATATTCTTCAACTCAATCCAGTACTCTCTAAATATATAGTAGTGCAACGCAAATGGGAGGAAGTTTCTTGAGCTCACAATTGATAAACATGTACTAAAAAATATTAAAAAAGACCTTGCACTCATGGTAGACAGTAGAGATTTGTACGATTCAACAAAGAAGCCCAATCTAGCCCCAATAAGGCTCTAGATGGGAAATCGGGCCATCTAAAACCTCGTTCCAATTGCTTTCTTGAATCTAGATGGTTTGCCACCAAAATCATGCTACCTAAGGTGACATGTATAGTAGGATAAATTGTAGTTTCAATGTGGTCCTAGTATAAACCTTTTGGGCTGGATTTGGAGAAATTGAGTGATCTTATTAGTTCAAACTTGGAGAGTTTTGATTGGCCTTCAATGTGACCTCAAGTATAAACTGGCCCTAAGTTGGAAGTTGGAGAGTCATGGCTGAGCAATAAAGTCAATTGACAACCCCAATTTGTAAAATGTTGAAGATCTCGGGGAGGTCACTCTACAAAAAGAAGACAACCACATGAGTTAAACTATAGGGTGCATTTTATTCAATAGAAGAAAAAATTATAAATGATTTGGATCTACTTTAGCTTGGATTTAATTCTTGAAACATCATTATATGTAAAATAGGGTATTGGAAAATCTCTTGATTTAAAAAATAAGTAGATATAAATTAGAGAAGAGAAAAAATTAATTTTAGAATGAGTATAATCGCTAATCTTTCTAATAGAAGAATGAAAAAGAAAACATTTTTAATCATTTAACGCTTTGGATATTGTAGCTAGATGGATTGGATTTTAGGCACTTCTCTACCAAGATTGATACCAATATGATAAAATGGATTAAAGTAAAAATTACTATACAATTGTATTTTCAATTGGAGTGGGGGTATTTTGTCAAAATTAGAGAATCATTCAATGATGGAATTGGAAGATCATAGTGTATATTTGAACTGGATTATGCACATTCAAAAATGAGATTTTTGAGGATGTGTGTCTTTAGAGTTAAATAGAATTTTGGTTAAAAATAAAAATGAAGAGATTCATTAATTGATATCATCACCTCTCTATTGCAACCATTTCTTGAACCATTTATATCAAGAATAATAGACTTACACATAATTATTGTGAAGTTCTTGAGTGAAAGTGACTTAGCCATATACAATTTAGGACAAATTTCATATGTTGAAAATTGGAAAGGGTTGGTACATTGATTAGGATTAGAACACATACACTACTAGAATATAAACAACAAAATACAATTCAAACAAGCAAATCAAGATAACAAACTTTCAAATATAAAAAATTACAAGATAGTAAGTTAGTTATATTTGTAAGTATTTATTGTGTTTTCAAATATGTGCAGTAATTTTGTGTTTTGTCACAAGTATTTTGATAGTTAGAAAACTCTAAATTGATTTTTTTCTTTCGATAGTCATGTATTATGAATGGCATAATTTGAATTTAAGAACATGAGTTCTAATTCATCACACTAGAATGATTACAATGTGGTTGCTTCACTAGTAAAGGGTTAATACAATATGTGGATGAAATTAACCCCTAAACGTCCAAAAAATATTTTTTGGCAACATAGCAATTTTGGGCAGCTCACTACAAACAGAGTTTTTCTTTTTTTCCTTTGAAAATTTCACGCAATATAGGGACAAAGAGTAACTTTAAGGACCAACAATTTTCATAACTTTTAACTACATGGTTCAAAAGTTAGTGCATGATATGTAATTTTTAGTGTTTAGGGAGCAACTCAGGCAGAAAAAAGAAACTTCTTTGAAAATCACTTTTTAAGAAAATAAAAATTTGAAATTGATTCTTTAGATTTTTATATATGTGGTAAGCTTTGAATCATTCCATTTTGATTGGTGAGATGAAAGGTATGAGGAATTTTAGTTTGATTTAGTTTGTGGGTAGTTATGGAATCTCTACTCTAAAATAAACTTTGAAGTCCTTTATTTAACTCAATTTTAAGTATATTTGGAAAAAAATAAAAACATTAAGTGTATATTTTTTATTACAGTATTACAACCATTGGAATTGGAATTTTTCAATTCTATAAATAAATTGTTAACAATTTAATATTTCTAATCATTCTCTACTTCTGTCTATTTACTATTTTTTTCCTATATGTTGTGCAATTCCAAATGATCTAAAATTTTTCAAGCATGTAGAAAACTTGTCTTGAGGTATGAATCCAAAGAGTTACCACCATTTTGGACATTTTTTCATACAAATGTGACCTTGCGAAGTGCAGCTGCCCGTATTTTCACAGGGCAAAGATGATTTCTTAGTGTATTTTTGTACCTTCTATCTTCTTATTTTTAATTTCAAATTTAGCTATAAAAATGGTCCTTTTTTAATTTTAATCCAACTAATGAAATGAAGCTTATTAGATCTAGTTTTTACTCCAACTTTAAAATTTGAAAATTCCTAAAATTGAGTATTTTATTTCAATGTGAAGTTCATGAATATAACCATAGTTTACTAATTTTTTAATTCTAGAATGAACAATGCTAGCGTGCAAGCTTGGAGTGGCAAGCTTGTGAGTGTAGGGCCTTGAAATAATTTTCTTAAAACTTTTTACCAAAAACATTTTTTTTTTGGAATTTTTTTTAATGTGAGTTAAACTTATTATTTTTAGTAAATTTTTGGCCCTATGACCGCTACTCCTATTACCATGGATTTCAAGAATTTTTTTCTATGGCTTGCTACTTGTCTTTTCTAAGAATTTAGCAACTTGAATCCGTCTTAGATAGTTCAGCATTGAGTTCATCTACTACAATTCACATGTCTAACTACTCACAAATGATTTCAACAATAGAACATAATATGTTAAGCAAATATGACTCATAAGAACAAAGGTAAGTATAGCCTAACCTCCACAAATGCTACTCTACATCAACACTTTACTATGACTTCAAGGTAGACATTGTGCCCATTGGTTTCATTTGGGGCCTTCTCATGGGATTCAAACCTAGGCCACCACATTCAAGTGTCATAGTTCTCTCACAAATATACTCCAACCTAATGGAGAGACCATTACATAGGAAAAAAAAAATATAAATGGATGTTTTGGGTCTTCCAAAAACACAAAAGAACAAAAAGAAAACAAATAGTGAACAAATGAAAAAATTAATCACTTAGTGATGGAATGTTAACAAAACAAAATGTAACCTAAATTGGAGATTGAAGGGAGAAAAAAAAGAACAAAATGAAAAACATGATGGGAAGAAAAGCATGAAAAAATGAAAAAATGGAAGGAAAGAAAAATGTAAACATTATGGAAATTAATGGAAATTCAATGAAAAAATGAAAAATCCAAAGAGAGAGAAAAACAAATTTAGGATTAAACGGGTATATATTCATATGTCCTTTTTTGGATTAGGACTCACAATTATAGGGCTTAGCCATTCATAACTTTTTTTTTAAACATTTCACTTCTTACACTGATTCTCACATTCTAAGGAGGCATAAGTATGTTCCATTCCATACACTTGAAATCTTTTCAATTGTACCAAATATAAATTAATACAGTATGAATGAAGTACATAAGACAATGTGACCATGACTACTTTGAAATTGTGATGATCCTTGCTTTAACCAAAAAAAGCTTTAACCCCTCAAAGGACCATTGTCCCTTCGGGGGACAAATGAGATTTTGGGCAAGTACCTACGGGTTGAATTTTTGTCATGATTTTTTGAAACTTTTTTAAAGATAGAAAAATTGATAAGCTTTGTGGGAATATAATTTTTTTCACAATTGGTGCCTGGGAACAACAGTTATGACCAAATAAGCTCAAAATAGGGGACGGGGGGCAGCCTCGGCAGCAAAAAAAAATTTGAAAACATTTGCATCTTTTTTTTAATCTTTTTTTTCTTATAGAATATATTTTTGTCTATCTGGAAATATTTGATTCATTTCATTTGGATTTGTTTTGAGAAATTTATGGACATTCTTGTTTTTTGGGCAGTTAGAGCATCTTCTTGAAAAAAATAACTTGTAGGATTCATTTCTGAATGCAATTTTTCAAATTTTTTAATTTTATTTTTTTACATGGTTTAGTTTATTTGCTAGAACAATCTCACAATTGGGATTAGTGCATTTTAATTCCATCTAAAATATATTAATATTTTAGATTTTCCTTCTATCTTGTACCTACTTCTACTTAACAATTTTTTTAAGAATGATATTTAAATTTTTTTGAATATTTTTTCCTTTCCTAGACTCTCAACTCAATTTTATACTGTGAAGGTTTAAAGCTCAAAACAATGTAGTGCAAAAATTTTAAGTTAAAAATGTTTAAAGTCAAAAAATCTAGTCCCACAATGTGCTGAAAAACTTGTTTTTTTCACTTTAAATGCGGATATCTTGCAATCTGTGCAGTCAAAAATTCTAAAAAAATTTCCACACATTCTTATACTAATTAGGTGTAAGATCTTGAAGGTTAGATGTCCAAAAAAAAACATTTTTCAAATTCTTTTACTCTTTGCTATAGAAATGGCAGTTTTGAGTGTTTTTTGGCAGAAAAAAGGCCTTAGGCCTTTAGGGGTTAACTCGTTGAAGCTATAATTTGGTGCATAAATGAATTTATCTTCATGGATGTCCATCTTGCAAAAGTACCTGTACAGGTAGTATAAGTGCTTGCAATTTATTTACTAATGACAATCTCCAATGGTTGAAATAGATATGTTTGTATAGTCCGAACATGTGCATGAGAGATACATTCCCACTATAATTTAGTACACATTTTTATTATGGTCAAACCCGGTCTATAGTGACACAATTGCACCTAGTTCTAGGAAAAGGAGCAATGTCATTCCCAAAATTTCTCCACTTGTTCAACACTCTCTCACTTGTTCCATTGTTCTATAGTTGGTGCATTTGCAATTTGCCGTATGGTTCGATTGTTTTGAACCGATAGATACATAGTTGCATCTACTGGAGGTGGCTGATCATATAACACACTCTTGAATATGTTAGATAAATTGAAGAGTCAACATGGGGACAACGTAGGATGCTTTTTGAGATAAAACCCACCATGTTGCAATAGTAATGTCTCATCCCAGCTCAACTTTGTCCCAATCAAAATAGGCCACACCGCCACACCTATAATACCTCAAACCAATCTATAACCCACTTGCACTTTCTTCCTTTTACACATCGTTCAATATTGTCACCACAAATCCAAAAGTCAACTACTATCTCTCGCTTATTCCCGTAATTTTCTTTTCTCCTGCGATACGTGGGAGCAGGGGGTCCCTTTCCTTGCAATTTTAGCAGTGCACTTCATATTTGAACCCCGTTGTTGAGCAAAACATTTTGCATTTGATTTGTGGTTGATCCTTGCTATGTACCACTTTGACGTGTTGCAATTACTTTTGAAATCAAACGTCACATGTCTAGATGTGTTCACTTCAAGTACTTTACCTTTGTCCCTAGAAGAATCGACAGATGCCATTGTGTACCGCGTTTGAACACAAGGTTGAGAAAAGTTGACTTTATCTGGTCTATATGAGTCTCCAACATCACCAATTGATACATCTAACTTCCTCTTCGTGCTTCCAAAAATTTCTTCTCCTTCCAAATGAGGTATGCAACTTCCAACACTTTCAATTCCGGGTTAGATAATGTATTCAATGCCTCTGCAATTTTCTTAAGGTCTCTACTTTGTCTTGCAGCTCTCAACTTCAACTTTCCTTTTGATGGACTAGATCCAGATGCGTGTCCCTTCAAGTACGTCCAATAGTATTTCATTTGCATCCATGCACAAATACTGTTACCACTCATCACATTCAAGTGGCATTGAATAAATTGTTTCCGCAATTTCCAGACATTTGAAACCACTTGTTATGTACTGTTTTTGACAAGTTACACAATGACGTTGTCGTGTAGAGAGAGTTTGCCTCGGGAAATCACGAGGATTCTGGCTGCGACTAGAAATGGCTCCAGAATGAAATAAATCGTAACTTGTCGAATCTTCAAATCTTCGAGTCTTCAAATCTTCGAGTCTTCAAATCTTCGAGTTTTCAAATCTTCGAGTCTTCAAATCTTCAAATCTTCGAGTCTTCAAATCTTCAAACTGCTACTCGTTGTCCTATCCTGTTGTGTTTCTAAATAGGCCAAGGGTTAAGGTAGGATGATAAGAAACCACGGGCTTCGGACGTATAAAACGGGACGGCCAGACCACGAGCTGAGCCGTCCGAGGGATTGGATCCTAAATTTCAAACCCACGGTGACCAGCAAATTTGCCTCACTAGTGGGAACAACATAAAAATCTCGACCATGTGGGCAATTAACCCCACTTCGTCGCATCCACAACACCAAATGAGGCTAGTATTGGTGTAAACCAAATTGCCCACAACAATAAAATGAAATTTACAAAGCCACAAGCCACACACACACAAACACACAAGTCTTCCAACTCCTTCAACTCCAACTCCAACTCCTTCAACTCCAACTCCAACTCCTTCAACTCCAACTCCTTCAACTCCAACTCCAACTCCTTCAACTCCAACTCCAACTCCTTCAACTCCAACTCCTTCAACTCCAACTCCTTCAACTCCAACTCCAACTCCTTCAACTCCAACTCCAACTCCTTCAACTCCAACTCCAACTCCAACTCCCAAGCTGAGCTTTGGATGAGTGTCTCTGTTGATCTATAACTCCAAATGAACTAAATGATAGCTTTTCAGAAAGCTAAAACAATCATCTACTTCTCCTCCAAATTTCATACAATTCTAAAACTCTGTCCAAACTCTATGGCCATCCAAAGTTTCGGCCTTGAGAAAGGAAAGGCAGCAGACCTTCCTTCGCTTCCACACTCACAACTTTCTCATATAAACTCCAAACAGAACGAATGATAGCTTCATGAAAAGCTAACACAATTTACTACACTCCCTCCAAATTTCATGGAAAAACAAGAACCTGTCCGTCTTTTATGGTCGGTCGAAGTCTCTGCCTCTTAATTTTAAAGGCAACAAACCTCCTTCCACTCAAACTAGCACAACTTTTGCTTCACAACTCCAAATCAAGCAAGTGAGATCAATTTGAAAACTACACACCATGATACACAACACCTCCAAATTTCATTTCAAAATCCTTCAAACTCACAACACAACAGGCCTTCAAACATTTGGGCCTTTCTAAACTCACAACGGGAGAGAAGATGAATAGTGTTCCCTTTTTTCTCCACCTTATCTCTACTCTAACCACACAAATAAGTGGGGTCAACCCCTAACTCACTCTCAAAGCTCTTACATCAATAATTGAGCCCTTATTTGACCCCACAACTATCTCTTTATCTTTATCTTAGAAAGAAAATTCACTTCAAGTTCACCTAGAAGGAAAACTATTTCATTAATTCCTTTCTATCTTTTCTTTCTCTATTTTCAACACCCAAAATGAAATCTACAAACAACTAACATAAAATAAATGTCTTCTCAAAGGTAAAAAACTAAAGTCTTCAAAAAAACTTCACTCCATCTTCAAGAATTTGAGAATTCACTTGATGGTAGTAGCAACAAACTCAACACGATCCACCTTTGTCAAGGGATTAACCGGCCCCTCTAATCATCGTTGGTGACCGTGACTCCCTTTAATAGGCCTGACCATACAATAGTATTGATCGTCGTTAAGACCTTCAAAACTCCCTTCGAATGTCACTTCTTGGGTACCAGGTTCAACACACCCAACCTGCAACATGATCACTAGTGCTCGAGCTCCACGATGTAGGTTCCCGTGCCATCACTGCTCCACACGGGGTTGCTTTGGCGGTCGAGAAGGCCAGATTCATCTTGAGGACGCTCGTGCGATAATGAAAGACCTAGCGGCTGAAGAGGTTGAGCCGGTAGTTGAGATAACGAAAACTCAAACTCCGATTCTGGTAGAGGCTCCTCATCCTGAGACTCAGAAAAAACCCTCCAATTCGACATATTGAAATCTATAACATACAATAAAGAAAACTACTTCAAGTTTGGTGGCATTCTAAGATGATAACCTATTCTTATATAGATGGCTCATGTCATCGTGAGAAGGCGTCATCTTGAAGCTACCAAAGATGATGTCATCTTTATTTTTATATTATTAAAACCAAATCTATGGAAATAATGTATTACTATGCATTTTCACACTATGTACACATTTACAGTGCGACAACGTGTCTGCCATCTCCTTCAAACTTAAATCCTCCAAATGCATCCACAAAATATTATAGCTATTCACATCCAATATCATACATCGCAGACCAAAACAATTTTGAACTAAAATACGTAAGTTTACGTATAATTGAGATCATTTCAAGTACATTCTAAGACATTAAAATAAAAAAATTACTCATCATGTATAATATACCATTTCGAGCCATCAGTTTTCTATGCAATTTTATTTTATTTTTATTTTCATACTCCTTGAATTAAAAATAGAGGTACCAAAAGGCTACCTCAAATTGCCCAAAACCTTAATTGGGTCCGACTTAGGTTTTGAGTGTGCCTTGCAATACCCTATTTTTGGTTTAGGAGGTAGAAAAAAAAGGTCAATTTCTTTTTAGTCATTAGTAATCCTACATTCTTTGCTAGAACTAATACGTGCATAGTTCAAGAAAAAAAATGAACCAAATTCTAAAAATTCATTTTGGCAATGCTAATAAATTCTTTTTAAGAAACAATTGTGCTCACCATTTGCATGAACCCTCTCCACTGCAGGTAACAAAAATGCCAAAAGGCTAGTCAATAATTCAAGTGATGAAGTGCATCTTTATTGGCAACTCTACTACTCCAGAAGTCCAGATGACAAACACCATGACCGAATTGCCAAGTACTATGTCTTCATATGTTCCATAGTCTTTGCATCATTATATTATTTGTATAGTACAGTGTGCTACTTTTGAAATGCTTCTTTTATGTATTTCTGTATGTGCTTCTAAAGAGAGGTAGTCCAATGCAACAAACATGTTTTCTTACAATTTTCCATCTTTTCATTGGTCAAACCATTGCCATAAACAATACGTACCGCATTCCAATTGGCCATAATGCTATCTACTATGAGCGCCTTGAAGTTTAGGTGGTCTACACCATGTCGTCACATCACAATATTCAAGGAAATCCAAAATTGCACTTGGATCTCCGTATCTTTAGATTGCATATTACATGTTGCAATTGTTATGACTTTTTTGCATATACATGGCAAGCCATCATGGTCCACTCATTCACGTACTTCACATGGTCAAACATCATCCACCCATGATTCTAAAGATTACTTCCGGGTTGTATGTGCTTCATTGGGTTCACTCCACTTTTGAGTCCTTCGGTGAGCATCTTAAAAATGTAGACCTTTTCTTTGCCTTGTCTAGGGAAGACACTATCATGTATGAATTCAAACTTCAAATCTTTCTTCATAGTCATGATATTGTTGATGATACCTCCTCGGTTGTTTGAGCGAAATAAAAAAAACTACATTCTATATGTTTGGATTGCTCAAGTATTGGAACCGATGTATGACCTCCTCAAATTCCTTGTCCCTCAACATATCCTTCTCTCCCTCTCTGTTGTAATATAGGTAGTTTGTTAAAAAGTCCTTGCTAGTGGAGAATGGAACTGCGGAGTTGGTAGCCCTAGAGGTCTTGGCCACCTGGCACCTGCTTTGCAATGATTCCACAAATATTTTCCGTAGAATCTTTATACATGCCTTTCACTACTGGATGAGTATAATCTCCAAAATGAATAGCAACCCTACTCATTTTTGGACTCTAACAACAGAAGTAGTAAATTCTACCATTGCATGTACTAAGGCATGTAGGGATTACCTTACAAAACTTGCAAATTAGAGTACCGTAGTACCTTATCAGGTTCGGCAAAAATTAATTGTTTTTTAAGAATATCATAATTTTGTGAAATTATAATAATAATTGCCAAAAATCCTGAAAACTAATAATACCAATTGCCAAAATAAATGGAAATATGTCAATTTTAGGAATCCTACAAAATTCAACAATAATTAAATTACCAAGTTGTTCAATGTAGTAGGATGTTCAATGTAAAGTCTAATGACTACCATCAAGAGTTCATTTGATGAAAATATAAAGGTATTTCTTTAGTGACCTTTTATGAGAATAAATAATGGAGAGGTCTTTTTTATAATGAACATTGTTGTGAGCCCTCAAGTTAGCACTTGGAACTCTGAACTTATTTTTCGTGATTTTTAGTTAATTTTTGGGTGAAAATAGGAAAAAAACATATAAAAATACAGTCATTGAGGGTTTTGGTAGAAGTCCCTACTTAAGTGGTGTGTACTAACCTTAAATGCGTGAAACATGTAAAACCTTGCATTTTCACTAATTTTAGGTCTTTTTAGTAAAATTAAAATAGTTAAGTCAGTATTCTGAGCGAAGTAAGGATTTGAGAGTTAACCAATCCTAGTGTCTTGTTCATGTAATACAACAGCTATAAGTATACATGTAACAAACTGGTTAAAAGTTAGAGCCTAGTCCGAGTCAGTCCAAATCCAACTCGAAAGAGTTAGATTTATTGTTTGCAGGTAATTTTGAGAAATACAGTCATTCACAGACCAAGATGGAGGAAATGATGATTAGAACATACAAAGAGGTGCTTTTCTAAGTCAAAGCATGCCAGGAGGTCAAAAAAAACCTTGATCATCCAAAATTCTTTCGGTATCAAGAATAATTTCCCCCCGAGTGAAAATTATTAAGGAATTGCTAAAAATAGCATCTTTATTGGGGATTTGGTTTTACCTTTAGTTGATGGACATCTTGTAGAAGATTGCTCAAAAGTTTCGGGATTTTACAAAACTCCACGATGACTCCATGGGAAGTCAACCGCTTAAAATTGCATTCGTAAATTTTTAGAAATTACCAATGTTGTGGTAAAATCTCACTAAAAATTATGATAATATTTTATGTTCCAATAAAGAGCCTTGTCAAGTTTGAAGACATTCCAACATTCCCAAGTACCAGAATTAGGACCAACAACGAATTTTACAAGAATTTACAACTTGGTGGTGGGTTGACCGGCATACCAGGAGCTAATGGTGTCCGAATGGAGCGTTTCAAGGATCAATTCTTACTCCTACAAATATTCTAAACCACCGAGGACCGTCAGTTTCATCAAAAAACGCAAACTCCAAAAGTTAGAGTTTTGACTTTTGTTCTGAGTTACCGTGACTCAAATTTGTGCTTTAAAACGGTTGGAGAGGTAGGGGTAAGGGGTCTCTTTGGCTAATTGGGGTCTTCTGAACGTGATGGCACAATTTGTTTTTAGTTTTTAGTTGTCCCTCAAAAGATAGAGAGGGTCAGCCTTAGTTTGACTTTTAAAAGGTAATTTTGGATTAATCTGGGTGAATTTTGCAAATATCTTTTGTAAAATCGAAGATTGAATTTGCCCAAGATACTTGTTTTGCGTAAGAAGCCATCTTTTGGACTAAAGAAAGACAATTTAGAACTAACCTTAGATTAATTTGCAAAATATCTCGGTTAATTAGGTAGGTTTTCAAAATATCTTTGGGAAATCTAATATTTGATTTGGGAAAAGATTCTAAGGCCATTTAAGGGCCTAGAAGGAACTCGCTTGAGAACTGTGAGTGTTTCTAACCCCACCCTTAAGTCAGAAAGTTGCACACAGGTTCTAGAGGCATAAGTTAGCAAATTGTAAGGGTGAAATGTAAACGTAGTGTTCTTTGGCCTTCCAAGCAATGGACACTTTGTTATGTTGATTTTTACCTAATTTAAGTACTTCAAAACACTCTAATAGTTAAGAAATAAAGGTTGTTGAGGGTTAGTTAATTGTGATTTAAACTTCTAGCTAAACTAAAATTCTATCTAAACTAAATCAAAGAATACAATTTGCCCTTTCCAAAATGGTAAAGCAAGTTGGATTCTGATATTCCTAATGAAAGTTATGTGTGGATGAAATTTGTACCTAATTCTATCCTAAAAACTTCATCCGTCAACTAAAAATAGCAAAATAGTGTAAAATAAATCTAAATTTCAGGGTTGAAAGGTTAATTAAGTTATCTAATGGAATTTTTAGAGAAAACCTAATTTTAACCTATTTTAGGATTTTTCATCCAAAATTAAGTCAAATCTTCATCCACCCTTTTATCCTTCCAAATTAAAGTAATTTAAAAAGTAAAAGGTGGATTTAGAATCTTCAAAAGATTCTCTAAAAGATTATGGTTTCAAAAGATTCCCTAGTCGTGCCTTGAGAATATTCCTAATTGTTCTTTATCTAATCCTAATTCTAAATTATTATTCTAATTTTAGTAATTCTCTTAGGGTTTTATGGTTTTTGGGGGTAAATTGATAAATTATCTTCCTACTAAGGTAAAAAGTAAGAATTTAGGACTTTTGGGTGAAAACGTTTAAATGGATGAAAATTCCCCTTAGTTGGATGGAATTTGTTCATTTAATAATTTTCAAGAGAATAAGTAGATAAATTAGGTTTTGACTTCCCCTAATTATTCTAATATTCTCTAAGTTCCTAAATTAGGTTAGATTCCTTTTGAGATTCTTTTGGATGAGATTATTATTTCGTTTTCCAATTTAATTCAAAGTTAATCTAATTATTACCTTTACGATTTTTGGTTAAGTTTTCAAAGGTTTTTAAACAATTTAATTCTACTAGCTATCGAGTTCCTAATTGTTAATTTTGTTAATTGAAATTTCTAATCTAATTTTTTAAGAATGAAAGCAAAAGAAAAGACCAAAGACAAGTTTTATGAATCATACCTCTAGGATGTCGACCGTTCCGTCATCGCAGTACACCATCATTATCGTCTCTTCATAGTCCCCCATTGCCTTTCACAATTTTAGTGAAGTTTGATTAAGTTGTTGTTATATTGTAGTTTCAACACCTATCTAAAAAGTCCAATTTTGTTAGTTTGGCAAATAAAAAGACTAATCCTTTGATTTTAGAATTTTAAATTAAATGATATAATTTAATTTAATTTTCCAAGTTTCAATGAATAGTATTTTTATTCGGTTGCCAATTGTTTAATAATTGTTAGTTTTATATTCCAAAGGTATTAGTTGCTTCTTTGTTTTATCTATTTGGCTTATTAGCCTAATAAAACAAAACTTTAACAACAATTTTAGACTACTAATGTAATTGGAATCCTAATTAATAACTACCAAACAACTATATGAATAGTAAATAGAATAAAATCTAACGATGGGTCCCTACCTATAGAAGATAATATTCCTTTCAATTTCCTAACCCCACAAGCTTCTTAATCATCACTTTCAAATGGTTTTGTTCATTTGGTGATGTTATGTTTTGAGGTTGGTATGCAACTTATGAGGTTAGTGCTTATTAGATAGACGAGATGATCAAATGTGCATGCAAGATAATTAAAAATAAGGTGAGAGGGTGATGGACTGATTTGTAAGCCTACTTACCATTTAGTTTAGTTGTTTAATTGTGGTTTGCACTCTCCCCTCCGAATTGGAACTCGAATTGTGTACTCTCCCCTCCGAATTGGAGATCGAGCTGTGTGTCCAGGTTGAGCTCGGGCTCTGGAGGCTCTCTGTGCAGCCTGCCTGTCTGGTCGCCGAGGCTCCCTTCCGCGCAGCCACGTGGCAAGGCGGGATTGGCCGTCAGCCCGCCTTCCTGACGTCAGTCTCCCGTCACCCAGTCTTCCCGTTGCCGGTCTGGTCCCTTCGTCCAGTCTGGTCCTGTCGTCCAGTCCTCGTCGCCCAATCTTCCCGTCGCCCAGTCTGGTAGTTACCAGCTCCCAATACTAGCGAGATTTTCTTGCCTCCTTTCGCCTTCGGGCTGAAATACTAAACTTTGGATCAACTGAAATTTCTAATGGTTTAAGAAACACTTAATCAAAATTAAGCATACTTCAATAATAGAACAATTAATTTCATGAATTTGATACAACAATGCAAATAACCAATTTTGATGAGATGGAAAAGAAATAACAAAGCAAACAAAAAGAACAATCCACCCAAAACCACAATCAATGGTAAGCTTAAAGGTCAAATACCTCAACCAGGTGTTTAACAGGAAAAGGAGAAACCTCAACCATTTTTGGTCTTTAAATAAGTTTCCAAAGAACCTTATTTGGTTGAAATTTCTTTTAAACTTCGCCTTATAAGACAAACCATGAATTAGTGTTTTTTACGAAGGTGAATTTTGTGACTTATAAGTCAAAGCTCCGCCGTGCGGGAACTACCCCAGGCAACACAAAGAATAAAAGACTTAACTTCAAAAATACTCGTTTCCAGGATTTAAAGAGTTAAAGCTTCGCCGTGCGGGAGCAACCCCAGGAAGTAACTGACAACTTTAAGTTTCAAGTACCAATTTCCAGGTTTCAAAGTCAAAGCTCCGCCGTGCGGGAGCAACCCCAGGATTTAACGGTCAAATCAAAGTTTCAAGTACCCGTTTCCAGGTTTCAAAGTCAAAGCTCCGCCGTGTGGGAGCAATCCCAGGAATAACCAGTATCCAAGGACCCAAACTAGTATTTTGAACACTTAATTCTTAAAGGAGGTACACATGACAATGTTTAACCGAACATTAAAAACTAATTTCTAAAACTCCAAACAAAGTTCTAGTTTAATCACTAAAGGAGGTACACATGACAGTGTTTAACCGAACATTAGCAATTATTCAAACCAAACACCCGTTATACAACGAGTTTTGGCACGTGGTGATGCTCAAAACCTTTTGGCAAAGTCTAGCTTTGCCGCTTTAAAGTTTTAAGTTCACAGGCTATTCTCAATTCACACAAATGGTTGGTTAGTATCCAAAAGAACAATAAATCAACTAGAGTTTGGGAACTACTCCCACAACTCCCAAAATATCAAAGTTTTGGGGCTTGAAGCCTCCAAATTCAAGAAATAAGTTAGTTAACACAAACGATACTAGAGTTAGGGGATTTCCTCCACCTAAACTCTTGAAAAGCAAAGTTTTGGGGCTTGAGGCCTTCAAGGGCCCTCCGGACCTTCAAAGTACAAGAGAATAGAAAAAAATAGAAAAAAATAGCCAAAATTTGGCTTAAAAAGTGCTCCGACAAGTGTCGGTAGCACGACAAGAGCAACAACAAGAATGAAGCAAAGAGTGAGGGCCACGAACAACCTCGAGGAAGGGCCTTATATACTCGCTCCCGGCCCCTCCTCGGTAAATTGTTCGTAAAATTATCTTTACTTTCAATCTAGATATTTTGCTAAACTACCTAAACGTATTTTCAAAATAATCTTTGTTTAATGGGAAGGAAGGTTCTCAAGCGAGTTCCTTCTAGGCCCTAATTGGCTTTAGAATCTTTTCCTAAATCAAATATTTGATTTTCCCAAAGATATTTTGAAAACCTAACTAATTAACCAAGATATTTTGTGTTTTAATCTAGAGTTAGTTCTAAATTGTTTTTCTTTAGTACAAAGATGGCTTCTTACGCAAGACAAGTATCTTGGGCAAATCCAATCTTTGATTTTACAAGAGATATTTGCAAAATCCACCTAGATTAATCCAAAATTACCTTTTAAAAGTCAAACTAAGGGCTGACCCTCTCTATCTTTTCAGGGACAACTCGAAACTGAAAACAAATTGCGCCATCGCATTCAGAAGACCCCAATTAGTCTAAAGGACCCCTTACCCCTACCTCTCCAACCGTTTTAAAGCGCAAAATTGAATCACGGTAACTCAGAACAAAAGTTAAAAAGCTAACTTTTGGAGTTTGCGTCTTTTGATGAAACTGTCAGTCCTGGGTGGTTTAGAATATTTGTGGGAGTAAGAATTGACCCTTGAAACGCTGTATTCAGACACCGCTAGCTCCTGGTTCGCCGGTCAACCCGCCGCCAAGTTGTAAATTCTTGTAAAATTCGCTGTCGGTCCTAATTCTGGTAGTTGAGAATGTCGAAATGTCTTCAAACTTGACAGGGCTATTTATTGTCACACAAAACACTATCCTAATTTTTAGTGAGATTTTACCGCAACATTGGTAATTTCTAGGAATTTACGAATGCAGTTTTAAGCGGTTGACTTCCCATGGAGTCATCGTGGAGTTTTGTAAAATCCCGAAACTTTTGAGCAATCTTCTACAAGATGTCCATCAACTAAGGGCAAAACCAAATCTCCAATAAGAATGCTATTTTTAGCAATTCTTTAATAATTTTCACTCGGGGGGAAATTATTCTTGATACCGAGGGAATCTTGGATGATCGGGCTTCTATTTGACCTCCTGGCATGCTTTGACCTAGAAAAGCACCTCTCTGTATGTTCCAATCATCATTTCCTCCATCTTGATCTGTGAATGATTGTATTTCTCAAAATTACCTGCAAACAATAAATCTAACTCTTTCGAGTTGGATTTGGACTGACTCGGACTAGGCTCTAACTTTTAACCAGTTTGTTACATGTATACTTATAGCTGTTGTATTACATGAACAAGACACTAGGACTGGTTAACTCTCAAATTCTCACATCGCTCGGAATTACTAACTTAACTACTTATTTCTACTAATAAGACCTAAAATTAGTGTAAATGTAACGTCTTACGTGTTTCCCGCATTTAAGGCCATTACACACCTCTTTGGTAGGGACTTCTACTAAAACCCACAATAATTGTATTTTTATATGTTTTTTTCCTATTTTTCACTCAAAAATTAACTAAAAATCGCGAAAAATAAGTTCAAAGTTCCAAGTGCCAACTTGAGGGCTCACAAGAACCTTCTTTCCCATTAAACAAAGAATATTTAGAAAACGCGTTTAGGTAGTTTAGCAAAATATCTAGATTGAAAATAAGAAAATATTTACGAACAACTTACCGGGGAGGGCTGGGAGCGAATATATAAGGCCCTTCCTCGAGGTTGTTCATGGCCCTCATTTCTTTGTTTTATTCTTGTTGTTGCTCTTGTTGTGCTACCGACACTTGTTGGAGCACTTTTAAAGCCAAGTTTTGACTATTTTCTTCTCTTCTCTTCTCTTGTACTTTGAAGGTCCGGAAGGCCTCTTCAAAGCTTGGTTTTCTTTTCTTGTTTGAATTTGGAGGCTTTAAGCCCCAAAACCTTGCTTTGCACGAGTTTAGGAGGAGGAAATCCCCTAACTCTATTGTTGTTTGAGTTAATTAACTTTTTTCTTGAATTTGAAGGCTTCAATCCCTAAAATTTTAATATTGTGGGAGTTGTGGGAGTATTTTCCAAACTCTAGTTGATTTCCTTGTTCTTTAGTATACTAACTAACTAATTGTGCGAATTGATAACAGTTTGTGAACTTAAGACTTTAAAGTGGCAAGGCTAGACTTTGCCAAAAGGTTTTGAGCATCACCACGTGCCAAAACTTGTTGTACAACGGGTGTTTGGTTTGAATAATTGCTAATGTTTAATTAAACACTGTCATAAATACCTCCTTTAGTGATTAAACTTAGAACTTTGTTTGGAATTTTGGAAACTAGTTTTTAATTTTCGGTTAAACACTGTCATGTGTACCTCCTTTAAGAATTAAATTTTCAAAATACTAGTTTGGGTCCTTGGATACTAGTTATTCTTGGGGTTGCTCCCATATGGCGGAGCTTTGACTTAGAAACCTGGAAACATGTACTTGAAACTTTAATTGTCTGTTATTTCCTAGGGTTGCTCCCGCACGGCGAAGCTTTGACTTTGAAACCTGGAAACAGGTACTTGAAACTTTAATTTGTTTGTTATTTCCTGAAGTTGCTCCCGCACGGCGGAGCTTTGACTTTGAAACCTAGAAACGGGTACTTGAAACTTTAATTTGTTTGTTAATTCCTGGGGTTGCTCCCGCACGGCGGAGCTTTGACCTTCTAAGGTTAAAATTTACCTTTGTGAAAAACACTAATTTGTGGTTTGCACGGCGGAGCTTTGACTTACCAACTAAAAATCAACAAAAATATGATTCTTTGGAAACTTATTTAAGTACCAAACCTTGTTGATTTTTCTCCTTTCCGTGTTGTACACGTTGTCGTGTAGAGAGAGTTTGCCTCGTGAAATCACAAGGATTCTGGCTACGACTAGAAATGGCTCGGGAATGAAATAAATTGTAACTTGTCGAATTTTCAAATCTTCGAGTCTTCAAATCTTCAAACTGCTACTCGTTGTCCTATCCTGTTGTGTTTCTAAATAGGCCAAGGGTTAAGGTAGGGTGATAAGAAACCACGGGCTTCGGACGTGTAAAACGGGACGGCCAGACCACGAGCTGAGCCGTCCGAGGGATTGGATCCTAAATTTCAAACCCACGGTGACCAGCAAACTTGCCTCACTAGTGGGAACAACATAAAAATCTCGACCATATGGGCAATTAACCCCACTTCGTCGCATCCACAACACCAAATGAGGCTAGTATTGGTGTAAACCAAATTGCCCACAACAATAAAATGAAATTTACAAAGCCACAAGCCACACACACACAAACACACAAGTCTTCCAACTCCTTCAACTCCAACTCCAACTCCTTCAACTCCAACTCCTTCAACTCCAACTCCTTCAACTCCAACTCCTTCAACTCCAACTCCAACTCCTTCAACTCCAACTCCAACTCCAACTCCTTCAACTCCAACTCCAACTCCAACTCCCAAGCTGAGCTTTGGATGAGTGTCTCTGTTGATCTATAACTCCAAATGAACTAAATGATAGCTTTTCAGAAAGCTAAAACAATCATCTACTTCTCCTCCAAATTTCATACAATTCTAAAACTCTGTCCAAACTCTATGGCCATCCAAAGTTTCGGCCTTGAGAAAGGAAAGGCAGCAGACCTTCCTTCGCTTCCACACTCACAACTTTCTCATATAAACTCCAAACAGAACGAATGATAGCTTCATGAAAAGCTAACACAATTTACTACACTCCCTCCAAATTTCATGGAAAAACAAGAACCTGTCCGTCTTTTATGGTCGGTCGAAGTCTCTGCCTCTTAATTTTAAAGGCAACAAACCTCCTTCCACTCAAACTAGCACAACTTTTGCTTCACAACTCCAAATCAAGCAAGTGAGATCAATTTGAAAACTACACACCATGATACACAACACCTCCAAATTTCATTTCAAAATCCTTCAAACTCACAACACAACAGGCCTTCAAACATTTGGGCCTTTCTAAACTCACAACGGGAGAGAAGATGAATAGTGTTCCCTTTTTTCTCCACCTTATCTCTACTCTAACCACACAAATAAGTGGGGTCAACCCCTAACTCACTCTCAAAGCTCTTACATCAATAATTGAGCCCTTATTTGACCCCACAACTATCTCTTTATCTTTATCTTAGAAAGAAAATTCACTTCAAGTTCACCTAGAAGGAAAACTATTTCATTAATTCCTTTCTATCTTTTCTTTCTCTATTTTCAACACCCAAAATGAAATCTACAAACAACTAACATAAAATAAATGTCTTCTCAAAGGTAAAAAACTAAAGTCTTCAAAAAAACTTCACTCCATCTTCAAGAATTTGAGAATTCACTTGATGGTAGTAGCAACAAACTCAACACGATCCACCTTTGTCAAGGGATTAACCGGCCCCTCTAATCATCGTTGGTGACCGTGACTCCCTTTAATAGGCCTGACCATACAATAGTATTGATCGTCGTTAAGACCTTCAAAACTCCCTTCGAATGTCACTTCTTGGGTACCAGGTTCAACACACCCAACCTGCAACATGATCACTAGTGCTCGAGCTCCACGATGTAGGTTCCCGTGCCATCACTGCTCCACACGGGGTTGCTTTGGCGGTCGAGAAGGCCAGATTCATCTTGAGGACGCTCGTGCGATAATGAAAGACCTAGCGGCTGAAGAGGTTGAGCCGGTAGTTGAGATAACGAAAACTCAAACTCCGATTCTGGTAGAGGCTCCTCATCCTGAGACTCAGAAAAAACCCTCCAATTCGACATATTGAAATCTATAACATACAATAAAGAAAACTACTTCAAGTTTGGTGGCATTCTAAGATGATAACCTATTCTTATATAGATGGCTCATGTCATCGTGAGAAGGCGTCATCTTGAAGCTACCAAAGATGATGTCATCTTTATTTTTATATTATTAAAACCAAATCTATGGAAATAATGTATTACTATGTATTTTTACACTATGTATGCATTTACAGTGCGACAACGTGGTGGAGGTATTGATCCCTAATCTTGCCATTGGTTGTTCATTTCATTTCATTTGTTTTTTATTCTTAATTTCATTAAAAGTGGTTGTTTATTTTTATTTTCATAAAGTTAATTTTCTATCAATTGATAATTAAGGGTGCCTATTCTTTTTTTTAAGTTGGAGTATTTCCAGAATCATTGAAAATTTCTGTCTATCAAGATTATTTTCCAAAACTCGAAACTGTTAGTGCAAGTTCAGGTGGCCAAAGCAAGGACGGCAGGTTGTGACGGAACACTGGAAACAACTTGACCACGGAACGCTAGAAACGACCCGACCACGGGAACGGGGGGAACGACCTGACTACGGGAATGGGAAAGAACGACCTAACCACGAAACGCTGGGAACAACCCGACCACGGAACGGGAAAAAACGACCTAACCACGGAACGCTGGAAATGAACCGACCACGGGAACGGGGAGAAACAACCTGTCACAGCCCGCCACGTAGCGCCTGGGGAGTGAGGGAACCAACCAGTGACTGAAATGAGGAGAAGGACCAGCAGTCCATGTGCATTACAAGCCAGCTCTAGAGACTGAATTCCAGATCGAAAATTGCAATTTTATAATCTCAGTGAGTGCATCACTTTCAAACTTAAGCATGCTTGATTTAACAAATACTAACAATTGAATTTCTTCTAAGTTGGTCATAATTGCTACACCATATCCTTTAATTTTAAAGAAACAAATGAAATCTTCTTTCTAACAATCTTAGAAAAATTCTCTCATACTCTCGGAAAACACTAACTCATCACTCTCGCCATAGCCAACATTGGAACAACAATAGAATGAATTAGGAAGAGATGAATTTAACAAAGAATGTTGTAGAAGGGAATTTCTAACACGTGAAGAATGTTAGATTAGAAAATACATTTAAAAAGAATCCTACTATTCAATTTGGCTTTGTTGTTAAATTTTATTCTATTTACTATTCACTTCGTTGTTTGGTAGTTATTAATTAGGATTCCAAACATATTAGTTGGCAAAATTTGTTGTTTAGGGTTTTGTTTTATTAGGCTAATAAGCCAAATAGATAAAAACAAAGAACAACTAATATCTTGGGAATATTAAACTAAAAACTATTAACCAATTGGCAAAAGAATAATCACTATTCATTAAAACTAGAGAATTAAAAGGAATTAATTAATGCACAATATAAACTTAAAACAAAACTATTATTTTCAAACTAACCAAAATTGGGCTTTTTAGATAGGTTTTAGAACGATCATTCAACATCAATTAATGAAAAACTCACTTTAACTTTGCAAATTCATGAAAGACAATGGAAGACTTCGGGGAGACAATTATGATGGTATTTTGCAACGATGGATCCACCGACATCTTTGATACTAAGGTATGATTTCTAACTTTGGTTTTCTTTAAATTTGCTTTTTATTTAAATCACAATTAACATTTAGAATCTCAATTGATACGTAAAAGTTTGAACATTGTTAAATTCTTAAAAAAAACTAATTAAAATTGTGGAAGTAATAAGTTGATGAATTTGGAATTAATTTGGAAAGGAAATAGTAATTTCATCCAAGGGAATTTCAAAAGGAATCCAACTTAATTTAGGAACTTAAGGAATATTAGAATAATTGGGGAATGAAAAAAAATATAGTTTATCTCTTTATTCTCTTGAAAATTATTGAAGGAACAAATTCCATCCAACTAAGGGGAATTTTCATCCATTCAAAAGTTTTCACCTAGAAGTCCTAAATTCTTATTTTTTACTTTGGTAGAAAGTTAATTTATCACTTTATTCATAAAAATAATAAAGAGCCCCCAAACTACTAATTTTAGAATTATAACTTAGAATTAAGATTAATTAAGGAACAATTAGGAATACTTTTAAGGAATAACTAAGGAATCTTTTGAGACCAGAATCATTTAGGGAATCTTTTGAAGATCCCAAAACCAACTTTTACTTTAGAATTTCTTTAATTTTAAAGGAGTAAAGGATGGATGAAGTTTAGCCTAAATTTGGATGAAAAATCTAAAAATAGGTCAAACCTAGGATTTCTCTCAAAAATTCATTAGTTAAATTAATTAATAAATCAATCCTGAAATTTAGATTTATTTAGAATCCATTTGCTATTTTTAGTTAACGGATGAAGTTTTTAGGATAGAATTAGGGACGAATTTCATTCGTTGATATCTTCTAGTAGGAACATCAAAATTCAACTTGCTTTACCATTCTGGAAAGGGCAAATTGCATTCTACACATTAACTTAGATAGATTTTTAGATTAGCTTAGATTTTATTTACTCATCATTGTCTTGAACTTTTAGCATTTAAATTGATTTGAACCAATTAAATTTAGGATATAACCATAACAAACAAAGTGTCCATTGCTTGGAAGGCCAAAGAACACTATGTTTACATTTCACCCATACAATTTAGTAACTGATGCCACTAGAACCTATGTGCAACTTTCTGACTTAATGGTGGAGTTAGAAACACTCACAATTGTCCATCATGAACCCTAAAAGGATATGGGATAATTTGAAGATGAGAGCTTGACCACTCATAATCAAAAAGTAGAACTTAACTGTAAGCGGTTAAGCCCCTACTAATTATCTAATCCTAACCATTTATATATCCTACATGGGTTGTTTTACCTCCTACCATCTAATTTGTATAAAGATCTTGTCTTCTTCAACTTTACACACATCTGTGTAAGTTGCTCTTGGGGCTACAATATCATTAACTACTCAATGTCTTTGCACTATAAGTGGAGTGGAAAAAAGAATCATTACTTGTAACAAGTAGTAAAGAAAAACAATCATGTTTGCAATAGTTCTTTGAAAAACGGTACAACTGGTGAATGTGGCATAATTTAACTATATGTAAGATGAAATTTCCGGTAAATATTTTTTTATTGTCAAAGTAGAAATTTGAAATTTTATCAATTATTCAACAATTTTTGTCAAACATGATAAGGTACTACGGTACAATCTTTAGGAGGAATCTCCCCTACTACAAAAGAAAAGATTGTATATCCAGTCCTCTTCAAATAATCACAATCTAGATTTATACTAGCAAGATGACCACTGCAATAAGATTTACAGAACCTCAAGTTGTCGGAGTTGTATATGTTTGTTGTCACCAACTTGCACCATGGGTGTCTGTTATACCGCTTGTCCATTCCTTCCAAGTTCTTGGCCACCGATGAAGACAAAAATGAGCCATGTGGAAGCAACTCAAAGATAACATCCCCGTCAAAGACGGATGGAAGATATTGCATATCCACTATGAATGCATCTGATTGTCGACTTAGAATCTTTGTTGAAGCATCTAGCATAGACAAAGGCAATCCATAAGCTCTATAGTTCCCGGGTGCAAGGTACCATAGTGTCCGGCTTCTTCCATTGACTTGACTACTGGAATTGACTATTGCAACTCTCTTGACTCTGACTTTCTTTCTTCTTCAACATAGATAGATGACTCTACAAACCTAAAGCGAACATAAAGTAGATGGCTCATGGCTCTAGTCTGATTTCCATCATCTATTGGAAAGACAAGGGGAACATCATGACCATCTACACGAATGCAAGCCATCTTGAACAATATACACATTGAGGAAAATGAAAAAGAAAGAAGGCAGTCTAGTGTGCCACGTGAAAGACAACTCAACTTCTTTAAGTGTATATATTATGCAGTATCTTTATCATCACTGAAACTAGGATGGACAGAAGTATTTCAACATCACTTGTTAGATAAGAGAGCATCTTCCATGCCACCTTCCAAGCACACCTTTAGCAAAGCCATTTATAAATTCATTAAAGGCATAGTGTAGTTGTATCAGGCATATTGTAAATGCATTTGGTGATTCTTTGAATTACAATTAAATGAGTGTATCAAAAAGTTATTACGCCAAAATACTACCTACCATACGTATTTCTTTTAGAATGTATCAACAAGGCAAAGGTCATGGTCAAAGTGCTATTAGTATTACCTTTATTTTAAAATTTGATGGTGCATTGAAGTCATTGTCAGGTTTATTAGTTGTCAATTCCTAGTAGACACGATTGTCAACAACCTACTATAGGATAACGCGTTGTAGGCAAACTATAGACAACTTCTAAAGAGAATTAAGATTAGTCAAATTCTTCAAACCACATGTCTTCGATGCTTTGCAAGATGATTAGCTAATTTTTATAGTGACATGTTCGATACAATGTGTTTTCAATTCATATTCACAAATAGTCATAGGTTTTCTATCATTCTCTCATATCAATCTAAGAAGCGTATGAGACGTTTTTCTTTGTATTTCTCATCTCTCAAGGCACTTAGGAAATCTAGAATGAATTGCAAAAAGAGAGTTGTATCTAAGACATGATAGTCAACAATAGACAACCTCTAGAAAGTCCTTCACTTTGAAGCTGGAGGTAGTGGCATGGAGGAGAATGTTGAAGTGCTGAATTTAGACTCATCTCAAGAGATGGTGGAGGATAAAACTAGCGGACGAAATGTTTCCTCAAAATGACTTCTACATGTAAGTAATTTTTGATAACATAATTGTACTTAGAATTCTTATGCATTAATTCAAATTGAAACTTGAACAATGCCATAAATTTAGGCTTCATTTTTTACACTTATAAGAATGTATTCTTTTTGTGTTCTTTTTGTACTCTTCTTTCGTGTATGTAAACATCAAAATAATTTTATTTATAAACCTGGAGTCAACAAATGATAATCGTCTAAAACATTTATAAACATCTTTTTAAGACACCTTAGAAATAGAAGTGTGTGACATATTGCATAGAACTATATAGTGTATCACAAACATAATGTTTTTGACAATTACATGAGCTACTTCATAGTTGGATTTCAATTTTAATCTTCAATGATATTAATAGGCCACATTTCAATACTTTCAAAAATATTTTAGGTACTAATATATAACTAAATTATAATGAAAATTTTACATGACCATTTTAGTATTATTTGTATGGATTTTTTGGAAATAAATAGAAATAAAATTCATGAAGGTAATGTTCTAATTAATGCTTTCATTTATTTGACAACATCATAAATTATTTAAGAAAAGTTAAAATATAATAATGTATTGTATACATTATAAATGATATCCATTAAGTGTTACAAAAAGGTAAATTTGAGTAATTTTTGAAAAAAGGAATCCAAATAGAATGAAGAGTATTGTTAGAAGTATCATAGACTGAGTACTTACTTAAATTTGATATTTTTCATAAAACCATTTTCAAACATCACATACTCCTTAGGAGATAGATACAAAACTACAAATATATACATAGGATGAACGTACATTTCCTTTGTTATAAAAAAATAAATGTTTAATGCTATTGAAGTGAAATTATCATGTCATCAATTACATAAGATCACACACCTATAAAAATTATCAAATAATTTCTTTAGAATAAGCTCTTATCACTTAATCATTCTTTGAAAAAGATTATATGACATCGATGGAAATCATAAGCTTCTTGAACTAGTTAAACTTCACTTGAAGGAAAATAAATCATAACCAATTTACTCATAAGCTTTTTGTATTATAGGTATTTGAGTATATTATTCTAAAAGTAGAGAAGGTAGAAATTTCAAAGAGAGCTCTTCCTCTACATTTTTTTATCAACTAGGATGATGATTTCTAATTCAACACTTTCATTTTTGGAAGTTTCTTATTGAAAAGTTTGTCCTTTCTTATCACTTGAGTTATAGAAAAAAAATATGCTACTAATGTATATGTTTTTGTGAATTTATTACAAATATTGATAGCACTACATAGACTTCGTCAATTCATCGTGTCTTCTACAAAAATCTGTCTTTATTACAAATTTGGCAATAGAGTATTGTGAGCACTTATTTATCCACTCCTGGTAAATAGGCAAACACAGCCAAGTTCTTAGGTTGGTGGTCAACTTTTATACTAGAGGATGCCTAACGCTAGTACATTGTGCCTTCCAAACAATGGATATTTGCTAAATTCCTACATCCCTTTCGCTAGTAGGGATCCCTAAGGAACTAAGGTTGATTACTTCCTAAATTACTTGGTATGCTAAAGTGATTCTAACTCTAGGCTTCTATAGGTCTAATCTATCTATCTAAAGTCAAAGATTATCTTATACCATTTCTAAAAATCTAGGACTCATCAATTTTGGACGCTCCTATTAGAAGTTATGAGTGGATGAAGTTTGGCCTCCAACTGGCATTCTAATTTTCTAAACTTCATCCATGCTATTTTGGGGGTTTGGAATTCCAATTTGGTGTGAAGTTTGGACTATGGGTTGGAATTACTACGATTTACTTGTCTACTAACTCTTGACTTGGATGGATGAAATCATCTAGGGTTTAATCCCCACTTATGCCTTGAACTACTCTCTTATGTGTCGGTTATCCTAATGTCTATCTGATGGTCAAGGGAGGTTCTTGAGATTTCCTCTCCCATCCTATCTCCTTATTTCTATCCTACCTAAGCTCCTCCCTCCTTCCTTCGTTCTATTCTTGCACTTTGTTGTTATGTTCAAGGTTGAAAGTTGTGAAGGTGAAAGTAATGGTGGTGAGGCGTTTCTTCTTGCTCCTAAGGTTGGACTTGGCTCTTTCTACTTGCACCTATGCTATCTTGTACTCCCACTTTTGTTGGTGCTTATGCTAACCTCTATGTTTATTTCTACATGCACCTATGTTCTCTCTACTCCCACTTTTGTTTGTGCTTATGCTAACCTCTATGTTTATTTCTACTTGCACTTATGCTATCTTCTACTCCCACTTCTATTTGTGCTTATGCTAACTTCTATGTTTATTTCTACTTAGACCTATGCTATCATGTACTCCCACTTCTATTTGTGCTTATGCTAACCTCTATGCTTAATTCTACTTACACCTATGCTATCCTCTACTCCCACTTTTGTTTGTTTTTCCACTTTGTATTTCTATCGCCCCCTAGGTAGCTAGTAATTCTAACCCAAAAGGAGGTAACACCAAAACCCCCCCAAAAAAAACCAAGTTGTTGGTTGGGCGCTAATTGTTACTAGTACATGGCTACTACTAGTGTCAACTGGCTAGTATCCAATTGTCGCTAGTGATCAGATGTTGGCCGTTGCTAGTGCCGGTTGTGCTGATACCCGGTTGACTCTGTTGTACCAACTATGGTTGGGTGCTAGCTATGACTGGTTGCCTTGCTGCAGTTGGTGTCGGCTAGTGTTGATTGTGGTTAGTTGCAAACTAGTAAAGTCTTGTACTTCTAATGCCTATCTGTATTAACCATATGATGGATTTTTAACTCTTTGATACTAAATTTTGGTTGTTTCAAAGCATATCTTGGAAACTAAACTTTGGAGATAATGATAAAAAAGGATTCAAGGCTCTGCCATGACTTTAGTTTTAATACCAAATCTAGGACTTTCTAGGACCCCTAAATTCAAAGCTTTGTCATTTGTCAAGTGGTTTTAACACACAATTTAGGACTTAGACTTTTTAGGAATTCAAAGCTTTGCTAGCCTAATGGGGATCCAC
The DNA here is from genome assembly GCA_947034895.1 of Rhytidiadelphus loreus. Taxonomy (NCBI): domain Eukaryota; kingdom Viridiplantae; phylum Streptophyta; class Bryopsida; order Hypnales; family Hylocomiaceae; genus Rhytidiadelphus; species Rhytidiadelphus loreus. Next base: position 35,929,885 of record OX344761.1, read on the forward strand.
CATGATACGTACACAATCTCACAAGGATTAGTGGACCACAAACTAACATATATACATAATGACCAAGGTTAGTATGAAGTGGTTAGTACCCGAACACTTAACTCACAAGGCTAGAGACCCTCCAAAGTGGCATTGGCAAGGTACGGTGGGTGGGGGGTTCTAGGGCTAATACAAGGCAATGACTCTCACTCTCTCAAAACACAATCACCACTCTCTTTTTAACATTAGTAAGAGTACACCGACAATTTTAAAGACAATTTAGAACCAAATGACTCACATTACAAAAAAATTCAGGCTTTCAGAAGGTTGCTCTGAAGTGACCAAACATGCTATTGTTTTCAAAGTAGTCCCTGGCTAGAATCTAGCTGTAAAAGAAAGTCACCTTGGGTGAATATTTCCAGAGCAGTCAGCCCCGGCGACTAAAATTTTTTTTAGTTTTTAGTTTTTTTCTACAACTAAATTTTCTTTTTTTGGAAAAAATAAAAAAAATGAAAAACTGGATTCCTGTGCCACTAGGAGCATTGAAAACTACAGGTTAGAGGTGGGCAATTTTAGGGGTAATTTTTTTTTTTTGCCAAAAAAAATAAAGATGGCAAGGTAATTCAGTTGCTACTGGAGCAACCCTCCAAAGGCTTCATTTTTTCGCTAATGCAATACCAAGAATATTCACCAAATGACTCAAGAACAAAAGGCTTCCACGAGTTTGAAAGATACAACAAGGAGGCCAAAAAGAGTCCAAAAAACACCTTACAAAGCTTCTTGGCTAAAATGCTAAAGATTCTAATATAAGTTGAACCTCATAGACCCAAACACAAAGTTTGCAGGTGGTTTGAGAGGAAAAAGGGTGTCCTTTTATACTTTCCCCGGGCACCCACCTTCTCTCATTTTAACCTAGTTAATCCTATCATCTTAGATTTTCATCCTTATCTTTAGGATTTTTACCATCTTTAGGTCACATTGGTCCAACATTCTAACTTTTGGAGTTTAATTCTAAATCACAAATGGATTGTGCCATTGGCTTCAGAAGGCCTTTTTTATTCTAAAAATTCCTCCACCCCTATTTTCTTCTTGAAAAACTCATCGGAATCTAGTGCCAACTAGAATCAATAAAAGATTAAAAAAAAACTAATTTTCGGAGGTTACCTCTTTTAACAAGGGGGGCTAGCTAGGATTGTGTACAAGGCTCTAGGGAGTAAGAAAAAACTCCTTGTTGACTTCGTTCTGACTTTGCGTGCTCCTAGGACGCCGGTCAATTCCACGTAAATCCTATTGTATTTGTTATTTAGAGGAATGTTGGTGATTTGGACACTTCCCACAATCAGAACACTTCAAAACTTGTCGAGGCGCAATATTAATATAAAAAAAGCTAACTCAAATTTTTAGTGAGATTTTACTGCAACCCTGGAATTTCCCATGAATTTTCCCTCGTGGATTCAAGTAGTTGACCGTTCAAGAAAGGCATCTTTGCAAGTCAAAAAATTCCGAAACTTCTTGGCAAACCTCTCATATAGAGTTTTCTAAAAGGTGTGCAATATCCTATGTCTATCTTACACACGTTTGACAAGGAGGGCAAAATCAGCCTCCCTTTATTTATTGATAGTCAAAGAATCTCCCACATGCAAGGGAAAATTGGTGAATGGATTTTGCTTTTGACTTCCTAACATGTGTCTAATCCAAAATCACTATCCGGTATCCATAGATTCTTCTATTGTCCCGTCTTGAGAAAGTGACTCCTACATGTTAATAATTGGGGATTCTATTATTTTGTCAATGGAATGGAAAAACTGAAACCTATCTTTGAAGATTTATCTAGGAATCTCTTTGTCTCTCTTTAGACCAATATAGCCAAGCATAATCACTTGTATTGGAGTTTAGGCTATTTTGGATAAATTTCTTCAAACTTATTAATTTCTATTACTCTGAGTTTTTAATCTATTTATAGTAGGTTTTAATGGTGTTCTAGGGATAAAAGTCTATTTATGACCAAATGCTATATTGGCATATAATATACCTATTTTGTTTCGACACTCTTTTGGGGGCTTTTTTGTATAAATTTATAATATTATGATTTAAATTGCAAAATTCAAAAAAAAAAACACTATTAGTCCCAAGTGACGAATTAGAAACTCACACCCGTTCTAGAGGTGTCTTTTTTAGCAAGTCATGTGCCAAAATGGAATGTTGATAAGGAGTATGAGAGAATTCAAGAGGCTTTTCATTTTACAAAGAATCATTTGCAGGACCATGGGTGCATTGGGGTATTTCACTCATAGAGTGCTAGCGCAAAAGGCATCATTGCTAGTTTGTGTGAGGTGAATGCGATCATGATAAAGAAAGAGTAGTTAGGCATTAATTGTATGCACTTGACTTCAAGCGTGGACCCTTCAAACACAGTATACTTCAAAAAAAATTTGTTTATTTTAGTAGCATTCTGCAAAACGTACTATAGTATTCATTTTTGATGTGTTTTCTAATTCAATGCTTGTAGACACTGAAGTTTGGGATCACCCACTTGATGAAAGACCTTGATTAAGGAAGGAAATCAAAATTCACCTTCAATCAAACATAGTCCATGAGGAAGGCAAAAGTGGACCTCAAACGTGATGACACATTGATCAACTATATCATGGAGGATACAATGTTGATGAATGACTAAGTATTGTGGCGTGGGCTTCACGAGAAGGAAACAAGGTTTTTGTAGTTTTTCATTGAAGGGACAACAATTGAAGGGTATTTGGTTTTTGACTGCACTGTAGCTACTAGTGAGTATTGAATTTAGTGATTTTGTATTGAAATTCTACTTCATGTAGAAATCTTTTCAATTAATAAATTGCATGTTATTTATAACAAGTGCATCGATTATGGCTTGTTGCAAAACATAGTGCTATATTGTGGCTTTGGAGGAAGACAAGGATATCTTCAAAGACATTTTGTTATCTATGCAGAGGACCAATCTTACTGTAGTGACGATAAAACCGTTAGTGGAAGTTGCGCCATTTCAAGATCCAAATGCCATAAACTTTATAGTTTATAAATTTGCTCAAAAAACTAAACCTAATTAGTAAGTTTTCAAAGATTTCAATTTAATACAAGGATACAATTATATATGTGTCATGATTGTAACTTCTTCAGTCTAAAGAGGTCTTTTAATCTACCAGTTTATGCAGTGCAATTGGCATCAACGTTTGTGGAGTTTGATTATTCTAAACCAAAAAAGCATAGAATTGCTTATACTTTGAACGTTTTAGAGTTCTTAGATGTTAGTGCATCTGAGGGTGGAAAGACTTCGGAGTCATCTATCAATGAGGCTTCCACGATGGAGGACTTAAACTCACAAGATTGATATATCTCATGAATTATTGTATTTATGGGGAATTTCGTTAAAATGGCGGTATTCCATTAAAATGGCGGTTCAGAGCTCCCAAGTCTGAATGAAATCCGACCGAAAATGGTAGCCGGGGGGATGAAATCCTGCAACAATGATGGGTTCCTGTGATAAAAACACCTTTTCCTCGATTCAATCAAAGTTGGAGGGGTCCAGTTCAGGACGAAATCATATCCATTCCGTGCCTTCTTAGAGCGGGCTACTTGAAAGAAAGTTCCAAAACAACTCTAAGCGCCATTTGTTGTGCGAGGCGTGCATGACTCTTACAATTTGGGGTGGATCACAAAGACACATCACATGGCCACTTGGGTGTGGGGCAAAGTGGCCGAGAGGAAAACAATTCACGGATCTGGATGCGCGGCCATGCACGGGAGAAGAGGGGGCGGTGCAAATGAAAGCACGGCCTCAGTGTAAAGAAGACAGTCTACATTCAATAGTAAGGGTAATTATAGTGGTTTTTGCATAGGGATCCGAACCCGCTTACATCCAACAGTTGGGGTGGATCACACACACACACAGAACATTCAATTGGCCACTCGGGTTTTGGGCAAAGTGGCCAACAAAAAAACAATGTCTGGATCTGCATGCGTGGCCATGCACGGGGAGCAGAGGGAAAACAACTCTAAGCGCCATTTGTTGTGCGAGGCGTGGATGACTCTTATAGTTTGTGGGGGATCACAAAGACACATCACATGGCCACTTGGGTTTGGGGCAAAGTGGCCAAGAGGAAAACAATTCACGGATCGGGATGCGCGGCCATGCACGGGGAGAAGAGGGGCGCAAATGAAAGCGCGGCCTCGGTTTAAAGAAGACAGTCTTTATTGAATAGGGTAATTATAGTGGATTTTGCATAGGGATCCCAACCCGCTTACATCATTTCTAGCTCTCTTCTACGGGAGAAGGTGCAGTCCAAGAAGAAACTATTTACGCCCAACTTTGGAGGACCATGTGCTGCAGGACAAACTCAAAAATGGAGGAAGGTACAATCTGAACTATACCATTCTAAGTTCACGCCGGGACGCACGACTCGTTTTTCATTTGCCGACGCAGAGGGGTGAATCTGCACTCCGCATTCTCAAGTCGCGCCTCCTAAACCGCATGCAACCATCTTTGAGTGAAGGGTCTTGAGCTTCATGAACAAAAGCAAGCGCTTATTGGCCAATCATGTTGTTGGGAAGTCTTTACAGGGCATTCATAGATTCCCAGACAAATGCTCGTCAATTGTGACATGGACCACTTCCGGCGTCGCCTCTTTGCCAAATACATCAGGGTTCAACCAGTCGACCGGGAGAGGTAAAAGCAAGAGCACTCACAACCCATCCACGTTCATAGGGGAAGTCAACTTCCTCGTCGGAAGAGGTTGACACATGGTCACCCATGAAGCACAACAGGACCCACCTCGCGAAAAGGGCGTCGCTGGCATACAAGGAACTCATCGACGCAAGGAAAGACGGCGTTGTCATCCACATTTTCTGACAGCAGTTCGAGTGTACCTGGTGGGAGCGATCGCCATCCACTGTCCGTGTCCTAGCATCCGGAGTTTTTGAGGGTGAGAACCAAAAACGGTCGACTTTTCTCGGGAAGTGCACCGGTGTGATGAGGCTGTTGATCGGAATACCTATTGGCTGCTCATAACTCAAGCCGTCCAGCGGATGGCGGGTCGTCCGCATCCAACCTTGCACACTGAGAGCCAAGTTGGATATGAAAGACCCATGTGCATCCACGGGGCGGCTTGAGTTATGAGCAGCCAATAGGTAATCCGATGGACACCCTCACCACACCGATCCACCGTCCCGAGAATAGTAGACCGCATCTCGCACATGCCCACAAAACCCCCGGATGCCGGGAGAAGGTGGATGGCGGTCGCTCCCACCAGGTACACTCGAACAGCTCGAGGAAAATCTGCATGACAACGTCGTCCTTCCTTGCGCCAATGAGCACCTTGTATGCCGGTGATGCCCTACGAAGAAGAGGGCCCTCGATTCCAGTGCCATGAATCCCCTATGCATATTCATGTTCGGACAGAAGATGGGCCGCCGGGCGTCCCTACTTTTGCTCTACACAGTCAGCAAGTTCAACCATGAACGAGCCAGCACGATAACAACGCTAGAATGGATCCACACCGCACTTGACAAGCATTTGTCCGCGTGTCTACGAATGCCCTGCAAGGTCCTCACAAGCGACATGAATAGCAAATCAACACCCGCTGGTGTTGGTGAAATGGTGGTCCGCTGACAATCTACAATTTTGCAAACTAGAGGGGCAGTAAGCAACGTGGGGAAGTGGTTGACACCCGGAAACTAGGTCGCCCACTCCACATTCTCAAATTGCGCCTCCAAAACCGCATGCAGACAACTTTGAATGAAGCACTAGAAGAAAACTGTGTTAGAATCCCTGAAAACACGTCACCTTGTTTTCGTGAAGTTCTCGTTTCAAAACGTAGAAAAATGTTTTGACTTCCGCATTTTGCCTGCGTTTTGAAACGGGAACTTAACAAAAACAAGGTGATGTGTTTTCAGGGATTCTAACACAGTTTCTTCTAGTGAAGGGTCTTGAGCTTCATGAACAAAAGCAAGCGCCTATTTGCCAATCATGTCGTCGGGAAGCCTCTACAGGGCATTCGGAGATTCCTGGACAAATGCTCGTCAATTGCCACATGGACTACTTCCGGTGTTGCCTCTTTGCCGAATACATCATGGTTGAACCGGTCGACCGGGAGAGGTAAAAGCAAGAGCACTCACAACCCATCCACGTTCATAGGGGAAGTCAACTTCTTCCTCGAAAGATGGTGACACATGGTCACCCATGAAGCACACCAAGACCCACCTCGCAAACAGGGCGTCACTTGCATTCAAGGAGCTCCTGGGCGCAAGGAAGGACGGCGCTGTGATACACATTCTCCCCAAGTTGTTCGAGTGTACTTAGTAGCAGCGACGGCCATCCACCGTCCACGTCCTAGCATCCGGAGTTTGGGAGGGTGAGAACCAAAAACGGTCGACTTTTCCCGGGAAGTGCACTAGTGTGAAGAGGGTGTCCATTAGAGTACCTATTGGCTGCTCATAACTCAATCCGTCAAGCGGATGTGCCGTCGTCCGAATACCACAGTGCATAGTGAGAGCCAACTTGGTTTACGACACACATACACTTGACGGCTTGAGTTATGATCAGTCAATAGATACTTCGATGGACACCCTCCCCACACCGATCCATCGCCCCGAGAATAGTAGACCGCATCTGGCACATGTCCACAGAAACCCCGGATGCCGGGAGAAGGACGGTGGATGGACGTTGCTGCTACCAAGTACCTTAGAACAACAGGAGGAGAATGTGCATGACAACGTCGTCCTTCCTTGCGCCGAGGAGCTCCTTGAATGCAAGTGACACCCTACGAAGATCAGGGCCATGGATTCTTGTGCCATGAATCCCCTATGCATATTGGTGTTCGGACAGAAGATGGGCCGCTAGCGTCCCTACTTTTTTGCTCTACACCGAGTCAGCAAGTTCAACCATGAACGAGCCAGCACGATAACAACGCCCGAATGGATCCACACCGCACTTGACGGGCATTTGTCCACGTGTCTCCGAATGCCCTGTAAGGTCCTCATAAGCGACATGAATAGCAAATAAACACCCGCTGGTGTTGGTGAAATGGTGGTCCGCTGACAATCTACAGTTTTGCAAACTAGAGGGGGTGTAAGCAACGTGGGGACGTGGTCGACACCCGGAAACTAGATCGCCTTGCTGTTGGAGAGAGACCAAGTATCCTGTACAAAAAGGCCAACGGTCAATTCCGGACTTGGGGGGACAAAACAGCGCACTCAAAGACCACGTAGGGTACTGATAAGCCCACCTTATGATATACGGAGTCCTCAACCTCATTTACAATCGCACCAGGGTGACGTCCAGGCCTTCCTCCTTTGGGGCCACGAAGCTGAAGCCAGAGCACTCTGAGTCCCACCTTCGTTTGCTTGTGATGAATGTCGAGGCCCCAAGAGAAGGGGTTGGTGGACAAGTATTGTGACATCATTGCCGGGATGGGGACTATTGTGAACAGGGTGCCTATCAGCGCACTTGTTGGCTGCTCAGAACAAGGACCTTCAAGTGGGAGTGGAACATTCATATCCAACAATGCGCAATCATCGAACACATGCTGTTATGCATTTTTCGAGGAATGAGCAGAGCTGGATATCATTGCTCCACTCCCACTTGAGGGCTCGCATTGTGAGCAGCGAACAGGTGCGTCGATACGCCCCCTGTCCACAATAGTCCCCATCCCGACAATGGTAGAGCGGTTGCAGTCAAAGCCCACGGAGACGGAAGGATGTCGCGGAGGAGGACGACGCATGACGGTGGCTCTCATGGTGTACCTCGAATGATGACGGAGGGAGGGGTTCATGGCAACGCCTCCCGTCGTTGCCCTTGCCATTCCCGTGAACGCAAGGAGCAATGCCTTCCGAGTTCTCCGCGTGCAAGCTGATGATGCTGCCCACGGTTCAGACCGCACGGTCTAAACTGCAGGCGCCGACGCTCCAACCATCGTCGCTTCGTGATGATTCTCCAGCTTGATCAACACCAGCAAGAGTCTATTTGCCAATCACATCGTCGTGAGGTCCTCGCACGGCACTCCGAGGTTCGCAGTCAAATGCTCGTCCACTGCAGTGCGGACCCATGCTGTCGTCATCCCATAGCCGGATGGATCATTGCTGAACCCGCTCTTGTGTTTACGAGAACCCACCCCGTAACAAAGTGCGCCTTGTATTCACGGGACTTCCAGTGCGCAACGACGGGAGGCGTTGGCATGGATGCACTCCTCGCATCGTTCAAGGGCACCGTTATCGAGGGTTGGCACCGAAACCGGTCAACCTTTGCCGGGATGGGGACTTCCGCGAAAAGGTGCCTATCAGCGCACCTGTTGTCTGCTCATAACAAGTGCCCTCAAGTGAGAGTCGAACAGTCATATCCAACAATGCGCAATCATCGAACACATGCTCCTATGCATTTTCCGAGGAATGAGCAGAGTTGGATATCATTGCTCCACTCTCACTCGAGGGCTCGCATTGTGAGCAGCCAACAGGTGCGTTGATAGGCCCCATCCACGGCAGTCCCCATCCCGGCAATGGTAGACCGGCTACGGTCGAAGCCCACGGAGACGCAAGAAGTCGCGGAGGAGGACGACGCAGGCTGGTGGCTCTCTTGGTGTACCTCCAACGATGACGGAGGGAGGGGTTCATGACAACGCCTCCCGTGGTTGCCCTTGGAAGTCCCGTGAACGCAAGGCGCATCCGCTCCACACAAGAGACGCGTTCAACAACAATCCATCCAGCACGTTGATATCGTTCGAATTGGTCAGCACTACAATGGACGAATATTTTCCGGACCTTCTCAGTGTGCCGTGCAACGACCACCCAAACGATATGATCGGCAAATAGATGCCTACTAGCGTTGGTGAAATGATGTTGCAAGGACCTTTCATCTGCGTGCTACGATGTACAGAAGCCTACTCTACGGGGTCGGGGACTCGTGTTAAAAAAGTGAGAATATTTGTATTAGTGTATCCAATGTGGGAATGAGTATATTGTTGACAAGAATGAACTGAAAATGTCTCTACAATTCTCTAATAAATGAGATGCATCTGTAAATGTCATTTATGTTGTAGCAATGTTCAGCAATGTCAATGTAACCTTCGCAGACGAGTTGAGGATGCTGCCTACGTTTCAGACCGCGCAGTCTGAACCTCAGGCGCCGACGTTCCAACCTCCGTCGCCTCGTGATGACGCAAGGCGCATCCAATTCCCGTGAGCGCAAGGAGCAATGCCTACCGAGTTCTCCGCGTGCGAGCTGATGATGCTGCCCACGGTTCAGACCGCGCGGTCTGAACTGCAGGCGCCGACGCTCCAACCATCGTCTCTTCGTGATGACTCTCCAGCTTGATCAACACCAGCAAGAGTCTATTCGCCGATCACATCATCGTGAGGTCCTCGCACGGCACTCCGAGGTTCGCGGTCAAATGCTCGTCCACTATAGTGCGGACCCATGCTGGTGTCGTCCCTTTGTCGGATGGATCATTGCTGAACCCGCTCTTGTAATGAGAAGAGGCAAGGACATGGACACCCCATCCACGGTCACGTCAAGAACGTCCTCTTCACATCCCGGAACCCACCGCCTAGCGGAATACGTGTTGTGTTCACAAGACTTCCAATGCACAACCAGGGGAGGCGTTGTCATGAACGCCCTCCTCCAACCGTTCAAGGGCACCCCATCCATGCGACCGTCGTCTCCCTCCACCACATCCTCGCGTTCTCCGTGGGCTTCGACCGCAGCCGGTCTACCATTGCTGGGATGGGGACTGCCGTGAAAGGTGCATATCAACGCACCTGTTGGCTGCTGATAACAAATGCCTTCAAGTGAGATTGGAACACTCATATCCAACAATGCGCAATCATCGAACACATGCTCCTGTGCATTTTCCGAGGAATGAGCAGAGTTGGATATCATTGCTCCACTCTCACTCGAGGGCATTGTGAGCAGCCAACAAGTGCGTTGATAGGCACCCTGTCCACGGCAGTCCCCATCCCGGCAATGGTAGACCGGCTGCGGTCGAAGCCCACGGAGAACGCGAGGATGTGGCGGAGGGGGACGCATGACGGTGGCTCTCCTGGTGTACCTCCAACGATGGTTGCCCTTGGAAGTCCCGTGAACGCAAGGCGCATCCGCTCCACACAAGAGACGAGTTCAACAACGATCCATCCAGCACGTTCGAATTGGTCAGCACTAGAATGGACGAATATTTTCCGGACCTTCTCAAGGTGCCCTACAACGACCACCCACACGATATGATCGGCAAATAGATGCCTACTGGCGTTGGTGAAATGATGTTACGACGAAGGGAACCACGCTCTATGGGATCGGGGACTCGTGTTAAAAAAATGCGGGTATTTGTATTAGTCTATCCAATGTGGGAAACAGTATATTGTTGACAAGAATGATGAACTAAAAATGTTTCTAAAATTTTGAAAATGTTTCTAAAATATCTCTAATGAGATGCATCTGTAAATGTCATTTATGTTGTATGGGAAAGTCATCCGTGGCTCACCATGAGTCCACGTTCAGCAATGTTAGTGTGGAGCTATTACTAAAAGCAATGAAGGGTAGACCGGACTTTGGACTTGGAACGCGACTGTGCAGCCTTCCGTCGTAACCTTCGCAGACGAGTTGAGGATGCTGCCCACGGTTCAGACCGCGCGGTCTGAACTGCAGGCGCTGACACTCCAACCTTCGTCGCGTCGGCCACTTGGGGAGGTGACTGCCCGGAGGGATCCTGCACAATGAAGACAATGGTCACGACCGTGCAAACGTGATTGCGATTTTTTGGACGAGCTCCGGAAAGACAAAGTTCAGAGTAGGAAAAGAGGAGCAACGGAGTATTCGATGGACAAACAATTTCACCCCATCCTAGACTACAGTCTAGTGTAGGGCGGGAAAAAATTGTTTCTCCATCAAACTCATCCGTCGTCCCCTGCGTACCTCAGTTCATCCCAAGGGAGCAAACAACCCACCTTACCACATACGTACACCGTCGCACCACGCGCTCGTCAGCAGTGATGTCTTCTTATAGGGAAGTTGAGGTCACGTCCTCGCCCGCGTCGCCCGCCTCGCCCGGCGCCTCGCAACTGTCGGAGGAGCCCACTCCTTCCGTCGTCTCGGTCCGCCGTCACTTCATCCGTCGAGGGCCCCTTCGCGCGCTGTCGACGGAGTGCCCGCCGAAAGCGCGTACGCGGCGCAGCCCCTGCACACCCATCCATTTCCGCTTGGTGCATCAACCCTTTTCTTTCTTTTGCACCACGTGCTTCGCTCTTCGACAGACGAAATGATTGTTCCCGTCTCTACTGTACGTGCCGACGAACTCTGGATACTCCAGCAAGAGAGACCTGTCCTGCAACGCAGCTAACCCGCGCACATTGAGTCTGAAAAAGGGCGTTGTGAGGTTTCCGAAAAACGGATTCCGAGACACGTACTACGACACGCTAAGACCGGACTCTAGCAGGCCCTTGAGATAGAGTCGCAACGTCCTGTCCAGGGTGGAATCGTGCGGGCTGCCAATGTACGACAACGGGAAGATGGCATTGTGCACGGGATTGAGGATGCTACTCTCGGGGGAGGAATCGATGAGCAGTGTGTTGCTGGAATTGGCCCTGAACGTGCCGGATTTGAACCTATCTCCATCCCAGACGGCCTTGTGTAGAACCTTGAGCCTCAGCCTCCCCTCGAGATGGTCGGAGAACTGAACGTACGTGTCCTCGTCCACGTCGGTATCCCACTCGGGTTGGTAGGGGTGCGCCGGACAAGGCAACGAGGGGAGGTGTGGGGGGGGCCTACACCTACACAACCGCCACGATCGTCTCTCCACGATGGAGGTGCAGTCCTCGAGCGTGAGCACGCGCATGGACGAGCGCTCCAAGCCGCGGAAGAGGAAATCGATCATGGGATTGGCCACGACAGCCGGCAGCCTCGTCCACATAGATAAGCGAAACCTCTTCGCCAGGCCTCTGAGGAATTCGCGCACTTCCGGACGACACGAGAGGGAGAACTCGCCGAAGACGTGGCGTTTCGTCGGATCATAATCGTCCTCCGATGGTGCGCTTGCTGCGGGCGAGCGACCGGATCCGAGGGGCCCGACGTGCTCAACTTGGCATAGGACTCCTTCCAACTCCAAGACAACAAAATAACTATACAAGGGCAAAGCAACGGGAGGCGGCGGCGCAGGCAACGGCAACGAGGCCTGCGTATGCGAAATCCCTTGTTCAAAGTAGTATTTGAAAATTGAATAAACGGGAGTCCACAATTGAAAATGCGCCCCCCCCCCAACAGGTGTGGGAGGCTTGAACACAGAGACGTGAACCCTTGTCCATTATCATCCTCTTTCTAAACGAGATCCACGTCCGATCCCTACAAACTATCTAGGCAAGCGCTACGGAGGCAGTGAGCAGAGGGATGCAAGGAGATCGAGCCTCACCTTTGTTACATCCGGAGTGGTGGCCGCGACGGGAGTGGTGCCACGCCTCGTGGCGGCGCGAGTCTGGACACCCGCGACGATGGGAGACACGACCTGTGCAGCTTGCGGAGGGGGGAGTTCCACCTCAGAGACCGGAGGGGGGACTTCAGCAATGGCGGGAGCCTCCAGTGCCATCGGTGGCGGACAAGGAGGGCAACTCGGTCGACGGAGTACCAGTGCAGACTCTTCGCCCAACCCAAGAGCATGGCCACCCTGAACCGCAAATGCCAATTGCCAAGAGCGTAACTACATTGCCCAAGAGGACTCGGGATAGAAAGCACAATGCACAACACTCTACATTGCACATCACTCAACGCCACGAATTCCCGAAAACACGAATTGCCAAAAAACGAAACCAATATATTACAAATAGAATACAATGTTTGTACAAACTTTACGAACAGTGTTTCACGAACAATCCGAAAATCACGTCTGTACAACTAAAATGTCTGTACAACTAAAATCGTCACAGGCCTCGCCAAAAGGGCTCCTACATCTATGGGCCTGTCGCTCCATGGACGGTGGACCCGTCGGGACGACCTTCGATTGGCCCGATGTAACACCCTCACATAGCTTCCACACCTGGAAGCGCAATTCAAAAGATGGGGAGCTATGTAGAGGGGTTACCCACCGTGGGAGTCTAGACGTCGTTGGAGGGTGAGTCGACTGGCGCATGCTCCTCGTGCCTCGCAGGGGGCAGCGCCGGAGCGATTGGGGCCTGCAAGGGAGCATACTACTGGGTCAAGTTAGTGAAGGAGACCTCCATATCTCCCAAGTCGACTTCCAAGTCGTAAGGGTCATCGTCGTGGATGCTCGGACGATGCACTGGCCCAGCGACATGCACAAACAGAAATTGACTGAGGGCTAGGTCATCGAATCTGTCTGGATCGTCAACGACACTCACCGAAATATTTGCAGCCTCTCCTGAACCCAGCTGTCGAAGTCCGGACGTTGCGGTGGCCGTGGCGGCGGAAATCGAATTCGTGGTGGAGACTCCGGAGACGTTGTGGAGCTCGCTCACAGGAATGGGAGTCGCAGCCATCGGAGGGGCACTTGTCTGCGCGGCCTGCTTCGCCAGAATCTGCTCCTACAGTTGTTTGAGCAACAAAGTGTTCGTCTCGCGATCCCTCCTGTACTCCATTTCCTTCACGGCTTGCAGCCTTCGCTCCTCCGCGAGTTCCTTCTCCTTCTGCGCCTTCTTGGCCTTCCGCTTCACCTTCTTCTCCTCCTCCACCCGCTCCCTCTCCTCCCTCTCCCTCTTGAGCTCCCGATCCTTCTCCCTTAAATCCCTCACGAGGTTGTCGATGGCGTCATTGCGCTTGTCGAGTGCCCCCGAGTGCCTCTGCCTTTCCCGCTCGAGCATCATCTCCACGTACGCGAGGTTGATCCCTGCCTTGATGTCCATGTGGATGGGTTTGGCGTCCATGTCCACTGTGGCCGGAGTCCCTCCTGCCTCGGAGGAAGTCCCCGCGTCCGATGTTGCCGCTTCCGCCGCGGCCTTGGCCATCTTGCTGTACTCGTCTCTGCCGGTTGCTGCCAAGGCCAGTCGGTTGTCCAAATCTCCGTCGTCCATCTCGTCCAGATCGATCGGGCTGCTCTTTGTATTCGTGGACTTGAGGGCGAGTTGCCGGTACACGGCGCGCGTATGGGCCATGAGCAGAAGCTCGCCCGCGCTGGCGGCAGGCAGTTCCGACTCCAGGATGTCGACGCTGACCTGCGCACCGATCAGCTTCATCATGTTCTCATCCCCATTGAAATCGGATGGATCGCGGATGGACCTCAATTCCTGGACAATCGCTTGCGACGCCTGAATCCTACATTCCACGGAGTCATCACTAGGATTCGCGGGAGAGGCGGCGAGGTCAGTCCTCACACTCGCCACCTCCGCCTGCCTGGCCGAAGACAGTAGTCTCTGCAATGCAGCCAAATCAGCCTGCAGGTCCTGAATGAGCATTCTCGGGGGAGGGGGCGGAAGAGACTCCTCCGCAGGAGTGGACACCTCCACTGCAGCCGCCTGCGGTCGGGGAGTGGGAACGCGGAAGACATGTGGCCGTGTTTCAGACCGCGCGGTCAAAACTGGAGCGCGGCGATCCTCGGAAGATTGGGTGACGGGATCCGACTGCAGGGCCGGATCTTCAGGTCGGGGGGAAGCAGAGGGAGTGCGAGGAGATGGAGGTGGAGGTGGAGGGGACAATAGTCGGTTTGCGGAGGGAGAGGGGGGGTTGGAGGGAGAGAGAGGAGTGTGCGGGTGCATATCAGACCGCGCGGTCTGATTCCTGCGCAGAGGTGCATTCGAGCTCCGCGGGGAGGCTGGCGTCGAATTAGACCACGCGGTCTGATCCGTCTCCCTCTGGACAGAGTGGACGCCAGACACCGAGGCATCTCCGTGGTCTGAAACATCGTCGCCTTCGCCGTCTCGCCCTCCCACGCGGTCGACGTCTTCATCTTCGTCCTTGTCCTCGTCGTCCTCGTCCTTCTCCTTCTCCACTTCCGAGTCGGAGTCGCTTCCATCGCGGAGGTTGAGGGCGCCCTCTTGCGATTCTTCCTTGCCCTCTCTTTCATCATCCGAAGAATCGCTCTCCACGGGGTCGGGGTCCTGGAGCCTCCGTGTCTGAGACTTGGGGTCGTAGATGAAGTCGAGGGTGTGCGGCTGCGGCACCAAGATGTCGGGCCACATTTGTGTACCGATTCGAGCGTGCACGCTCTGGCGCAGGAGGCACTTATCGGTGGGGCGCACGAAGGAGACGGAGCTCTGACACAACATCTGCAGTGCCAAACAAGGCACACGGCATGAATTCTCCGAATGACGCATTCAGACGGTCAGATGAGCTCTACATTGGAAGCGAGAAAGGGAAGGAGTGGAGAGCTTACCGAGCACGCGGAGACGGGCTTGGATCCCGCAAAGATGAGCATGACCGTTCCCTGGTCCCTGCAGAACTTGTCGATGAAGCGGAGGTACACTTCGTACCGCAGTTCGCGATTCGTCAAGATCCAGGGGTTATCGTGGCGACAGAGCTCCCGGGTCTTGTACCTGACGTCATCCGTCGCCAGAGGTTTGTCCTCGACAGCCGAGAGTTGGGGAATCGGTTCCCCGACATTGACGAGTGGGGAGTTCGTGAAATGCTTCGTGGTCCGCTGAATGTACATGACCCTGTCCTTCCCCCTGGTGTAATATTTCGGCTCGCCCTTGGAATACACGTACGTCGCAATGCGCCGAGTGTTATGCTCGGGGAAGAATTTCTCGAGCGCCTGTTCCACTCCCACCACCCTCTCGGCGCCCATGATGAGCATCCACGTGTGGACCCCCTTGGCCATGGTATTTTGGGAGACCCGCGCGACTTGTTGGATGATTTTCTCGTACGCGTAGTGAATCTCCATATTCCCGACCGCCGGGAACAGGCGGAAATCCATAATCCCCACCTCGTAGAAGCGAATGCTGGCGGGTCCGTCCACGTATTCCACCCATTCGCGCTTCTGCTTCACGTAGACAAAGGGATCGAACACCCTCCTCACGCGATCCCACCAGCAGACCGTGGCTCGCGCACACCTCTTGACGGTGTTGCAGCGTTCGTTGTTGGTGAGCAGTCGCTGGATCATGGCGACGACGTCCGAGGGAGCAACCATCGTTTTCTTCCCCGAGCCACATTGGTGCCTGAGCCACTTCTGCCCAATGTGCATGGCGGCCCACATGTTGTGCCCCCGAATGCACAGCAGCGCCTTGAACTCCCGCCAGGCTTTAGGGACGACCTCCCCCTGGGAAATCACCTCCTTGGCCTTGTCGATGCCCAGGACGTCGGCCTTCTCCTTCATCTCGAAGATGAGCACGGCCTTGTGCTTCTTGTTGGTGCACCACTGGGCGAAGGGAATGGCCGCCGTCCAACTGGTCGGCCTCTTCAGGTAGACCTTGGGCGGCGTCTCCAGGATTCTGCTCGCGAGCTCGCCTACGGCAGCGTCATCCATCCCCAGAAGGTTCTTCATCTGGTTGTGATTGATCGCCGTGAACTTGTAGATCTTGGAGCCCCCCTTCCCGTCCGGAATTTGGTTGAATGGGACGCCGGTGTCAATGTCGTGCAGCACCCCGGACTCGTGCTTCTGGAAGACCTCTTGCCAACTGGTCCAGATCGCATTCGAGGTCATGACGATCTTCCGATCGCCCATCTTGTCGAAGTCCCAGGTCCTCCCCCCCCCGTTTCGGTGCTTGGCGCTCCCCACCGCCTCGAAGCTTTGGTGCGCCTTCTCCTTGAAATCCTGGACACGCATCGGCGCGGTGAGTATGTGTCGTGATCTGACCGCGCGGTCTGAACTGTCCCCGAACAATCCACGACACCAAGTGGCGTCGAGGTCGGAATATCACGGGATCAGACCGCGCGGTCCGAAGTGACCATGAATCAGAAAGGTGACGAGCGTAACGAGGACAATGGGAGCCTACCGACATGGAATGGGACGGAATTGCAACACTGGGATTCAGACCGCGCGGTCTGAAATGCGTAGGGAAGTCGTGCGTACCTCATAGACCTTCGGGTCCTCCCCTTCAATGATGACCTTCGCGTTCTTCCGATGTTGCGCAGGCTTGCCCGTGTTTTCCCAGAGGTGGCGAACATGCATGAGTGTTGCTGGCAGGGACGACAGGTACGGGCCCGCGACGTTTCCGTCGTTGCACTTGGAGGACAACGCGTGGAGGTGGTCCTTGTTCTGGAACCACACGATTTCGCACGTCCACCTGTGCATTTTGGCGACGACCTTCTCATCGTCGACGGTAGTGTTCCCGGAGATGATGTCCTTGGCGGCCATCCACGTGTGCTGCCCGTTGATGATGAGCAGCGGCTGCGCCTTCCAGCAATCCGCCCAACATGTCGGTCTGGTGCGCGTGTCCGGCATGACGGTGAGGATTTGCTTGGCGTAGTTCACCTTCACCATCCTGTCCAGGACTGCCAAGACGCCGTCATTCTCGAGGGGCCTCACGATGATTCCCGACTCCTCCTGGGCATTCACCATATCGGCCACGTCCAACTCGAAGTACTGTCCCCGACCGAATATGTACATGTACGAGGACAGTTCCTTGAACACCTTGTTGGCCGCCGCTTCGGCCTTGAGGCGCGTCCGCGTTTCCAACTCGACGCTGCGTCGCGGATTGCGCTTGTACTCCGCGGGTACGGACACGCTAGCCGGGACGGCGTCGGCATCGAAGGGCAGGGTTCGTGGATTCTTGGTCCACTTCCCGTTCACCTTCTTGATCGCAATCTTCTGCGCCTCTTCCTCGGACACCTCTACCGGTTCCATGTTGGCCTCGTGGGTCGATGAGCTAGGGGTGCCATGCGATTCCTCGGCCACGCGTCTCGTCCAGACCCAACGCCCCGCATCTTCTTCCGAGGATGCTTGCGTCGCCACGGGCGGGCCCGCTGACTTCCGTTTCACGGCCTTCTGTTTAGACCGAGAAGTCGGCGCTGTGGTGGCTTGGCCCGCCGACTGAGTCGCCTGTGGCGGTCGTTGGATGGGTCCACGCGCCGGTGGGAGTGGGTCGGTACGCTCGGACGCTCCAGCAAGGGCCGACGCAGGGGGGGGCCGGCTGCGCGTTCCCGCTCCCGACGCCTTGGCGACATTCTTGGCGGACCCCTCTGGCGAAGCCATTGGTCGACTTCCTTCACCCTGGCAGACGTTCAAGGGCGACACACTCAGTGATTTGTTGTGAATGGCAAACGCTTTGGCGACGTACGAGTTGGCTACCTTTCCAGTCTCGTGGAAGTCACTAGAGACGGCTTCGTAGTGCGATTGGGTTTCGGCCATCAAGAGTTGATATGCACGAGGGACGGACGCGTAATTCTTCATGAGGCGTTTGCTACAGAAGGTCATCTCATTTTCTACACGGATGGCGATGACTCCGAATGCATTATTATTGGCATTCACCACGTCGACGAGAATGGCCTCCCTCATCACATGGACATTCACGAGTACCAAAGTGAAGAAGGATTTCCATCGAGGATCCCCCGTCTTCGTGAATCCCAGCTCCAGATTGAAGATGGGGGAACCCATCAGGAAATTCAGTTCGATTGTCCACAATGACTTGGACGCGACGAACTCCAAGGGGAATTTCTTTTCGATGTGCAGCTTCCAAGACTCGTGGATTCGGTCAATCGAGATGGGCCTCAAGTAGCCCGCAAGCGGCAGACTGCTCTCCAAGAATGACTCCATGCCACTGTCCACAAGCAGTACTTCAAATCAGACCGCGCGGTCTAAATTGGACGACTCAGGAGATTGCTACACGCCCAGCATGCAATGGTCATGCGATGCACTAACGAGTTGAGGATTCATTTCCTACGGTCGTTGACGATCTATTGCATTCTAGCGTACTTCTGATAGGACGATACTCCTTCATGCTATGTTGAGTCCATGGCGTGGTTTTGACCGCGCGGTCTAAACCAGGGACACGATTCATAGCCTAGACAGACCAGGCTAGCATGACGGTATTTCTACAATGACTGCTGCTCGAGGTTTTGACCGCGCGGTCTAAAACGCCTTTCCTTTCTATTCGGCTGATGACGATGCTCCTCGCTACGGGACCCTGCGAACGACATTATTTTCGTCTCGCCCATCACCTGGAACAGTCCTTCATCTATTAGATCGGACCGTGCGGTCTGATCGTGTCATTCCTAAGTCTACCCCGTATGCGGCGAGAATTAACAGATACTGATCGCAGGGTCGACAACCATTACTTCTGTTATCTTGGGCAGGGATTGGCGTTGGTCCTTTATTCGTCATCCGTCGGGGATCTGACCGCGCGGTCTGATTTACTCCTTCCCTGCCTACTTTGGAGGCTCTGCACAATGCTACCAGCCATCGTGGCGTCTAGTTCCTTTTACTCTATTTCCAATCACTCATGAATCGATCCTATAATACTAAAAGTATTAGGTTTTGACCACGCTGTGTGATCCATGTGTGATGCTTATTCATGGTGCGTGATTAGATGAACATGCACAGGCCCTCTATTTGTGATGCATCTTTGGATATGGTTTAGACCGCGCGGTCTGAATCTGCCAACATTCGGTTATTACTTAGACGTGCCCACTGATATAGTGCATCCCCCCCGGCTGGGTTACTAGTTGGCATGACAATGAGTCTAAATTATTGAAGGCGTCGACAATGGATCTGTCATGACAACACGACATGAACGCATTTACCACTAAGGATATCTTCTGGCCGCTCGGTCTGGTCGGTCCGTTCCCTTCTATTTTATGGCCGGGGGACCAGTTTAGACCGCGCAGTCTGAACCAGTATCTAGAGAAACGTGGACTAATTGGATCAGTAATTCGTCCTTGACATTCTGTAGACGTTTTATCACTTTTGACCGCACGGTCTAATCCTATATCTAGAATATCGTGACATAATTTGATCAGTAGTTCGTCCAGAACATTTTAGGAGCGGTGCATCACTTCTGACCGCGCGGTCTGAACCTGTATATATACTAACTTGACAATGTCGATCGGCAATTAGTCCAGGTCATTTTGGGGACAGTTCATTACTTCAGACCGCGCGGTCTGAAACTACTTCAACTTGATTGATATGAAGTTGGATAGGTCTAGAATTCGTCCAACATTTTGAGGAAATTGCATCAAGAATTCACTTCAGACCACGCGGTCTGAAACTATTTTACCTAATGCTCTCAGAAATTTCTACGTCGACAACTCCGGGCCATTTCAGCGACGCCGGAACACTTCAGACCGCGCGGTCTGAAACATGGCTGGGGCCACATACACTGCACGGTTATAGGTGCCTCTTCTAAATTTCCGCAACATTCACAACTGAGAATAGATTTTGCAGACAGCTTACCTCAATTGTGCAGTTCAGATTGCTGTGGATGTCGTGACTCCAATGAAAGCAGCAACACGACAATGTTCGAATGCCACTGATCGCCAATGAAACCAGATTCTCAGCAATTCGATGACGCCAAGGACTGCAGATTCTTAACAATTCGTCAATGGTACAAACAAACAAATGAATGAATGCAAGCACGAGAACACAAACAATGAAATCACGAGAACACAAACCCATACAATGCCTACCATGATAGAATACTAAACTCTGAAAACACAGAAAGCACACAGAAAGCCAAGCACACGAAAGCTCAGAATTCTGGAACGATTGGGTCTACTTCTACGGTGCCATGGAAAGCCAAGCACACGAAAGCTCAGAATTCTGGAACGATTGGGTCTACTTCTACGGTGCCATGGAAAGCCAGGCACACGGAAAGCCAGAAGATCAGCCAGGCACACGAAAGATCAGCCAAGCACACAAGAAGATCAGCCAGGCACACGGAAAGTCAAAAAAAAGGTCCACAAGCATACCTGCGCAGCTCCAGCAGAAGAACACCGCCCCAGCAGAAAAACAACGCTTCCAGCTAGCCGAACGCTCCGCCGATCAGTCAAGAAAGCCGCCGATTGGAACGCTCCGCCGATCAGTCAAACCAGTCTCCTCCACAGCATACAAAACCAACGACAGAAATGACGAACAAGCAAGATAGAGGAAGGAGGAACAACAGAAACGCTAAACAACAAAAAGAACGCACACGAAAAGGAGTAACAGCGACAACAATTGACGAAACGCGGAGCAACAGTGAGGAACGCGAAGAAAACAAAAGACTCCAGCGAAACCCTGGCCGACGGAGAAGACGACCGACCGAGCCTCCCAAATACCGAACCTGCATCGAGCCTCCAAGCTGGTACGGAGCTCCTCCGAGCCTGCACGCGCATCCCGAAGCAGTCCCGAGCCTCCCACGAACCTGCGCACACCACACGAAGCTGCCCCAAAGTAATCATGTTTAATGGTCAATTTAGGGTTAAAACAGTGGGACTTAAAAGCGAGCTTAGAAGGGACCAATGAAGGGCGGCTCTACCTTTTTCATAGGCTTTCGTGGTCCGGAAAAAAAAAAGGGAGCTCTTTACAAAAAGAGAAATACATGTGCAACCTAACACAAGTAGTTTCGTATTTTTCTAAGCGTTTGTTAATTACTTATAAATTTGCAAAGATGGAAGATATAAGCAAGTACTCGTGGACATAGGTCTCCCAAAATACGTCCACTTGCAACTTGTACAGAAATGTGAGGAAATCAATGACAATGATTCACTCCTTCAATACAAAAATAATTTTTCCTCCAGGCGATGAATTCAATTGATAAAGCTCAGTGCTCCGTTGAAGAATCACCCCATCTCTATTTTGCACTTAAAAATAGGGGTGGTTTGAAGAAAAGGGGTGCTCTTAGAACACACATTGTCGACCTTAAATCAACCCTAGTTTTTTCAATCAATTCACCCAAAAGCCCATTTTCCTAAATTCAAGGAAGTTGTACAATATTAAAGAAGCTCTAGGATATTGGAGGCACGTTTCTATGAATCCTTAATTCTAGAAAATAAAGATTTGGGATGGGCATGGAAAAAAATTAGGAACATCAAAATCATAATCAATCATTTCCAAAATTGGATTTTGAATGCTAAAATGAACTTCCAAAATATTTGGATCATTTGCACTTGGCACTGATGGACAAACATGAAAGGGACTGGCAACATACTCAAAATAGGCCATATGTACATTAACTCTTATTCAAATCTCACAACTCACATGCACTCGTGCACTGCCTACAAATTAAATCAACGATTACAACATGTATATTATGCTTAGTTCTAGAAGGGGGAAGAATTTGCTTAATTGGAGAGGATTAGGAGTTCTACTTATTCTTAATCAATCATTTAAAATGTACTTCAGAAGATCGAGGTATTTACCAACTCACACAGGAAATCTTCAACCAAAATACAAAAAATACAAAAGGCATAAGGGTTGCTTTGTAACCTCATAAATGTCCACAATAAACTTATGCATCGGTATTTATGTAGCATAAATTGTAAAGGGTCATTTAAGGCATTGATTTTTGAGAATTAAGGAAAGCAACTCAAACTCCAGCAAGGCTCTAGAAGCAAACATGATTTAGAGGTACATTTCAATGTACCCGTTTTAGAAAGGGTTTTGTTTTGATGACCATTTTTTGTGAACTTCAAGAATTTGTAACTAATTTTACAAAGCTTGAAAAAATAGGAAGTGACTTCGGTTAGATGTCTATTCTACTTGTCTGTTGAGGGAAATTTACTACAAAATATTTAAAAATGTTTCACTTCCCAAATTTCAATTTTAGCCTTGAATTGGTTGATTTGTGAACCTCCTATCTCATTTATAGCAATTTGTACCGTTGGATGAGTTTCATATTTTGTTAGGTTGAAGAATCTCCCTTATGGAAACACCTTGTACAGTTTGATATAAGACTGCATCTTTGCAATGGACACAAAATTCAATTTCTAGAAAAACTAGGCCCGCCCCTCAAATCAACCACGGTCACTAAAGGGTTAACTTCCTTAGTGACCAAAACGTGGTCACTTTGATTTCTAAAGTACTTATTCAATTATTCGCAATATTCAAATGATATGGCACTTCTAGGGATCCTTCGGAGAATCAAATTCATTTGGTCATCTTTCGGTACAATTGGATGTACATAACTAGCTTTTATGTAAAAAGAAAATCCCAAACTTTGAGTGTTTGGGTACTTACCCCGATAAAGCAACAGGTTGGGGGATTTGGTCAATGAAAGCATAAATTACACCACTGACTTGTCCATCCGCCAACTAATGCTTGGCGCTAGCAGGGTTAGAGCTTCATTTCCTCCATGTATTGTATAATCCCATTTAATGGTCAAGCAACCACGTTATAATCACTTCAGCGTCTGCGATAAAAAGAACACAAAATGCGACCGTGAAGAATTGGTACTCAATCCTGTTCATAAATAGTTACATATTTTTCCACTCATAACACACCATTCTAAAACAAAAAAAAAAGAATTTAGAATTTTGCAACTATCATATTTCTTGTGAACTAAATCCAAAAATACTTGATATATAATTTGAAAACACAATACTGGGTACTTAGAAATATAACGAACTTACTAGGATGGTTTATTAAATTTGGGATTTTGTTATCTTAATTTGTTTGTTTGAATTATTGTGTTTCGTTGTTGCTATTCTAGAAGTGGAGGTATTTTAATCTAGATCAATGTACCAACTCTTCTCAATTTCCAGCATCTGAAACTGTGTCCGAAATTGTACCTGGCCAAGTTGTTGTTCCTCCTACACTTCACAACAATTATGTGAGTCTATTTGGGATATCAAAGAATGCAACATGGCTTGCTCTCTAAACTTGTCACCATTCTTTCATTTATGAAAATTGAAACTTACACAATTCTATTAATGTACCATGATGCACAAATTAATTTCTTCTCTTCTTCGATTTTATTCACCATTGCATTCATATCTCCTATTTTTTTTAAATCAAGAGATTTTCCAATACCCTATTTGATATATAATCCTATTTCAAGAATGAAATGTAGGCTGAAGTAGACATTTGAATCATATTTGATATTTGATATTAATTTCTTTACTTAGTCTATCTTTTGAAGATGGAACAATAATTTCAAATCGTCACAGACTTAGACTCTTACATTAACAAATTCTACACACAATGAGATTCCATCATAGAAAAGAAAAAATTGCAATTTATATCACACCTTGACGATTTGAAAAATGGATCTATACTAACTAAGACCTTATAGGGGTTCATGACATTGTTAGTAGCTCAAATATTATTGACACCTAGGAATTTTGAATATTGTGCTTTTATGTGAACGCTAAACAATTGATTTATAACCATGATATTTTAAATAGCACATACGACAATAAACCAAAAATTTTCTTTCAAATTTTGAACAAGCTCAGTTATACGCTCATTAAGACAAACGTACAGATACCTTCCATCAGCCCTAAGAAGATCCATGCTACTACAAAATAGTGACCAACAAAAATGAAATTTGCTTCACCTAAGCTATTTCTACATATAATGAATTATTTGTTATGAACAAATTTTTGTTTCGAAAATCTCAACAAGTCTACAGACTTACAAATCAAGACGGAAGTATTGATACCCTTTCATTGACTTGGAGAAGATCCATGATGCTATAAGACAATGTTCAACGAAAATAAAATTCAATGTGATAAAGATCATTAGATATAAAATAATTATTATCAACCATGTTTTTTTTCTAAAATCGAAACAAGTCTAACAACAGTGCATTAAGAGAAAATTATTAGTACCCTCCCATCAACCATTCAATCCTAAGAGGACCCTTATTGCTATAAGATCGTAATCAATCATTATTCTATATGAACTTATTTCCATCTCCATTCATCTTTCACATCAATTGAGTTCATGATTGTTATAATTTCTACTTCTAATATTTTAAGAAACATTGGAAATTTTGATTTTCATTTGAATTCTACAAAACCACGGTAATAGGTTCACGGCAATAGGTCTATAGTAATAGATACGATAATCCACTAAAAATAGAAGATTTTGATCAAAAATTTCAGATGGATTTTTATTTTTAGCAATATTCTTAATTTTTTAGTACTTCTTTAAATTTTTGAACTTAACGCTCGCAAAATCTTGCTCACCGCTTGAAATCTCATCATGCTCGCAGGCTCACAAACTAGCACCGCTGACTTTGGCAATTTTTTCAATTTCGACCGGGTAGTCTAAAATGTTCAAATGTCCTAGATTCGCACCTAGATTTCTTAGAACTTCATCATTTTTAAATGTCTGAAATCTACATGAGTCATAGATGGCACTTCTGTAGTTCAAAATACACCGCTTGAAATCTATAGAGATCCTAGATTTCTGAAATCTATATAAATTCAAGATTGTTGAAATCTATACCTGTCCTAGATGTCACTTTTGTGGTTCGAACTAGGTACTTTGAAAATGGTACACAAAATATGGATAATGTGTACAGCATTAAAAAAATGGTATGTGCAAAAATTCAGACCTAAATTTTTTATTCTCTAAGAGTTATGCACGGTCAAAGAGGGTTGAAAAATGCAAGAAAATAGACAGTTTGAAATTTAATTCTTAAGAAACAGTAAAAAAATTCAAAAAATTCAAAAAAAAATCTATTTTTTCTAACTTATAGATACTCCTTTTCACCAATTTTCACTATTGGAAAAATAAAATTGTGTTCTCTACACTTGCACAAAGGTAGTGCACTTTGAGCACATGTGGCAGATGGAAAATTATCTATTTTTAGAAAATCTTTGGTAAGGTTGTGTAACTCTAGTAGAAGTTCTAGTATACCAATTTTGAGCTTCAAATTCGTATTTTTGGGTGGAAAATAGTGCTAAAACCCTTCAAAATGGCCACGGTAGACATCCAATCGGGGGCAATTTAAAAATAGTAGAATAACTATAAAAAAAAGCCTTAAAAAGTACTCAACATCTGAAACTACCACATGTACCTTCATTTCAAGTTTCATAGAAGATGGACACACGATGCAAAAGTTATGAGCAAAAAACCAGCTATCTAAGGTTCAGGGGACCAGAAAAACGTGAAGTATTTCTTGCAATCACCCTATATCAAAAATCTTGTTCATTTTGCTTCTAATTATGTGAAAATGAAACAATCGATTCATAACCATGACATTTCGAATAGCATATATACTACCCAAAAAAAAAAAAAAAATAGGTACACCTAAGGTCAATCACTCAATGATCAAACTCAATTGTCATTTAAAAAATCATGGCTTTTTAAATGATTCTCACACATATGAACTTGATCATGTATCTCATAGCAAGATGTCTCATCCGATGCTTTTTAAATGCAAGTTTCTTGCTCACCTTTGTGCGTGAAGTTCAGAGCTTACTGTACCTTCTTAAAGCTCACTCACAACTTGAGAAACTGAGTGTTATATTTCAGACTTCTGAAGTTGAAGTTTTCCCGGAGTTGCAAGTGAACTCCAGCATTATCTAACTTGGATTATTTACAAATTCGATGTAATCATGACTGTTCCAATACTACAAAATGATTGAGAGCTTCACTCTATGATGAATTCCATGGAAATGAGATATAGCAAAGAAGCATAATTATATGAAATATACAACATAAAATGTGTTGAATTTCCAATGAAAAAGTAGACATTTATTCTATGAGATATCCTAGTAAGTGGAAAATATAGATGTAGAGCATTTGCGGCCCGCCCAACTATGGCTTGAGAAGATCGGTGCTAATATGCTCACATTTGTTGAAGTTGCCATTTCTTTGTATTCGTATATAATTAGACCAATTCATTGAGAGGCTTGTTGAAACACACCATCTGTAAGTCCAATACTATTGCTGAAGAAAAGGTAGAATTATTTGAAAATTCTAAAGCTTAAAGAAACTCAGGATTCAACGTTGCTGAATGAATGACTGTGTGTAGTTAGAGGCTTGTTTTTTTGGATCATTCGGAGGCAACCCATTCTAAGTATTGAAATATGAGAGCCACCCCCCCTAGGTAGTTGAAACCCCGGATGCAAATATAGACCACCATAACAAATCTTATATTCATAAAGTCCCAAAATAACTGACATTGGAAGGATCTGGATTGGAAGCCAGAAGTGAAAAACCAAGCAGTATAGATGATTGCCATGAGTAGGAATTCACAGCATACATCTTTCGTTCTAGGAAAACAAGAGACTACAAACGGAATATGAAGCAATATAACAAGGGCAATGTCTTTTTTCTATAAAACCTGTTCCCCATGCAATGCTACTCAGCAAGAGCTGATTCCTCATAGATACAGTGAGCCCGCAAAAAAATGCGATTAGCGGTTGCGATGTCGAGCCCCGCGAGGTTGAGGCGAGAGGTTTGCCAGATTCACTTGTGCTTGATTCAGCCGAGCCCGCACTTGCTCAAAAATATCTAGGTCGACATGAACGGCTTGCGACTCTCTGTGGAGATGTTCAGTTCCGTGCTCATCATCCTGAGAGAGTAGTGGTGGAAACACGTATTCCAATGAGTCAATATTGGTATCAGGTACTTGGCAATTGAACCTCGATGAATTTAAAACATTCGTTTACCAACTTAACCGACATCATTGCATATCATGGATGACTTCTTCCCAAGTGGGTGAAGATTGTTGTGTCCCTTCCAAAGTTTGACATGGATTTGAGAGTGGAGTCCCTTCGATGACAAGGTAGCATTGGACATATTAATCTTTGTCTATCTCCTAGTAGATGCTATTCGTAGGTAGGGACGAGCGTTTACTACTAACCTGAATGAGTTGTAGTAATAAGGAACCATTCTCGGAGGTTGATAGCTTGTTGGCATCGTCGAATTCTTCCATGAGAGCTCTGTATGTCACGCCGCAGCCCCCAGTTGAGCATGATTAGGACGAAAGAAATTCTGGAGTGAAGAACATGATTGCATGGTACAAACCCACTGTACTACTTGTTGCTCCAAATGGGGTCTGACATGATTGACATGGAGTGGTCACCTGAGGTTCTTGCAGTCCTTGCCATGGCGGATGTGGACATACTCCTCCATCATGACCCACACATCCCGAATCGCTGCATCAAATAGTGCACCCCATGCCACTTCCATTGTGTTTTGCAACGCACACATCACTTGACCTACAGAAAGGAAGCCATCAATGTTGTCCGAAGTGGTATTCACGAGCGCGCCATTTAAAAAATAAATGATTTGAATTGAATGCAGCATACAAATGCACGAAGCCCAACATGGTCCATATAGCACTCACCCATCTTGTTGTCTTGGAACAGCCCCTTGGATGTATCACAGTGAGAATAATGGGCAAAGCAGTAGAGTTTGTATCCTTGCCAGAAATCTTGAGCTCTGTTTGGGAAATCATTCCAATTGGAATTCGCAAAGATTGATGTCAGCAGTAATGGTCATTTCCAGAATACATGGGCAAGCACACGAGCATCAGATTCTACTTTAATTTCGTGAAAATGGCGGGTTTTTGTGGACCATTTCCGAAGATCGCATTTCAAAGTGTCCGGCTTCCTGAGTGAGTTGTACCGAGTTCAGACCGCGCGGTCTGAACTGTGGAGGTTGCGTCATTGAAATTTTCTGATGTTGGACAGTTTTCTCAAATTTTCGACAGTTGGTGTGAAGCGACGAAGGGAAGGTCACTATCGTCATGGAATTCCGCAGTCTCGGACTCCAGACCGCGCGGTCTGAAGTCCGTGAGTCCCGTTCGTGTCAATTTTAGTTTTCGGACTTCTAGGAAGCATGTCATCTCGTTTTCCTAAATCTAGGACTATGGGAGAATCGTAAAAGTGACTGACAGGCCCTACAGCGTTTTGGATTTCCTAAGTCGTGGACTTCGACACACTTCAGACCGCGCGGTCTGAAGTGTGACAGTCCCGTCCGTGTGAATTGTAACTTTCTTCCATCCACTTGTGATCCAGTTTTCCGAAATCTAGGACAGTTGTGGATTTCGGACCGCGCGGTCTGATCTGCAGAAACTTGTAGATTTGCGAAACCTGGTTGCTAAACCTCACCAGTCGAATGGGATTATCATAATGGCCGTGATGGCTTTCAATGAACACAATGCTCGGAAAGCAACAACTTGAAGTCAGTTCAACGTACCCGAAGTTTTGATGGTCAAGTATAGTTCTGAGGTTGTGGGAGCACTTGCTGAAACGTGAGTCTGCCATTGAGCCTCGTCGAATGTGCACCTACCCCCAAATCCAAGAAACTTGTATGCTTTAGTTGTGCAATTTGGAGCCAAGGGAGGTACCTTTTGAATCCCACTTCGGAAATGACAAGCATTGCAAGTCAGTAGGGAGCGGAGCCGTGATCCATTGACATCTACAAAGTTCAAAGTTCAAAGTTTAACGAAATTGACCATACAGTCACGTAGTTACTAAGCGGCGAGTGAAACATGAAGTGTATTATTTATTTCCTACAATAGGCTCCATGAAAGCGCGTACTAGGAGAAAGCATTCTCTCTTTGCGCAGTCTATGACTCCTATAATTCCTAAACCGAAAACATGTTCTCTATGACATCGTACAGTGGATGGAAATAGAACTCTTGAGACTTGCATGCATTTGCATGTCATCTACACTGAAATCAATCCATTGACAATGTCCATTTCTTGAGTTGATCGGTTTTGACTGGCGCAATCCCAAGAAAGCAAGAATGGAAACAATTGAAATATGTTTTACCTTGTGAAGAGTGTCACGAAACTGCCCTCCTCTTCCGCGTTTGGATGTTCGCCTTCTTTCCACCGTCCCCCGTGCTTGAGTTTGTGCCGCCTTCTTCCCACCCGGCCGTCCACCTCCCTTGTGTCGATGTTGCGAAATGCAGCGCAAGTTGAAATGAACGCCGCTACCTTGTTGCGCCCAACTCTTTTGGACGCCGCCTTGAAGTTCGCCCGAGAATCCCAGGTGAAGTATCGTCGAAGGTACAAGGCTTGCATCCGTTTGCAATGCGCCGCCACTTACACGAGTTTCCCTTAAACTATATTAAATGGGAGAGTATCACACGAGTTTTCTGTAGATGACCCTACTGTACGTCCCATGATTCTCTTGTATTTGTCGCTTCCCTCGTATTTTGAAGCCCGAGCCATTGACAGAGCTTGATGGACAAATGAATGTGTTGTACTATTAGTAATTCTTGTTCCATCCCACTTTGACTAATTCCTGACTTTCAACGACCTTTTCTTTGAAATGAAATTGAATGCATTGCATTGCCTTTGGTTTCATGTTTTTTCAGTAATTTACATGAAATCAAATTATTGTTCCCCTTGGAGCTTCCAAAGGTATCATTCCCTTTCTATTTGAGTTCGTAATTCTGATTCGTGATTATTCAATGACATGTAGAGTGCCTATTAGATTGAATTTCAGTACACCTTCAGCTTGTTCGATTTCCGCAAGGTCCGTGACTTTCACATTTGAGACCGCGGGGTCTGAAATGCAAACCTGTCGATATGAAAGGACACTCCCAGGTCAAGCAGAAGGCCTCGTTTGGAGGATGACAAATTTCTATGACTGGATTCCTGTGAAGACGTCCAGTCCCTGTCGTGCAGGAATTTTTCAAGTTCTGCCGTTTTCACAGTTCAGACCGCGCGGTTTGAACTGTGAATGTTCACTTTCTGGTTTTGTGAGCATGTTTTTGGGAAATGACTTTCGTGACTGAGTTCTGAATGCAGTTGTTCCAATATCCCAGTGGACATTGTTCGAACCAGGTCCCCGTTGGGGTTCACATAGTTCAGATCCAATTTAGAACAAGTCTATGCATGGTCGGGTTCAATTCTCCCTTTAATTGTGATCCTTCTTTAATTTTTCGTGCCCGATCCAGTTCTGAATGCCTCGGAAATGAAACAAATCGAAATAGGATTCTCCTATTTTATCCCCCTCTTCCCTCCATTCGACAATTCAGAACTAATACTCCCAACCTGAAATTGAAATTAGAGTATAAAGTGTGGTCACAATATATATGATGTATATGTCAATGTTTGCGCACATGTTTATTTTTTCATAATGTGAACTTTGTTCTTCTTGTGTTATTTGATTTGCTTATCACCAAGTGACATCTTTTCTTATCATTCGGAAATTCCGAATTCTACGTCATCACCTACCTGCAGCCTACTTAGGTGCAAAAAGATACACAACGAACGGGCTTCCAAGTGGGCCCCACGGGCTTTTATGTGCTGGCCGCCGAGCGCATTAAATGAAGGAAGTCTAGCACTCTAGGTCGCCGGCTTCGTCTGCCGCATGTCTCCCTCCCGTCGCCGTTCTCCCGCGGGCTCCGTCGCTGCATGTCTTCCTCCTGTTGTCGTTCTCGCGTGAGCTCCGTAGACACACGTTTGGGGCGAATTTTGGATCGCTGCGCTGCCGCTCGTGAGTCGCTGGGTTGCCGCTCGTCGGCGCCTTGAGTCGGAAGATCACGTCAGGCCGCCTCCCTTTCAGGTACGAAGACGTCTCCGTGTTTGATTTCGCTTCCTAGTCGGAGAATGTAGGGTTCGTTCCTTTGCGTAGTGTGACTTGCGTGGTCGGAATGGAAGGCTCGGCCTCATCGAATCCTACTGATTTCGGATGAGATGGATGCGAAGGTGTTTTCCGAATTCAAATCAAGTACTTGCAATTTCATGGATGTTTGATCTGCTGTCATTGCCAAATGAATGCTCGATTTCATTCCATTCAATGTTATATTGTCCATTGCAAATGTAAGTCATTCTCCGCGTGCATGCATTTAATTTGTGGCTTACCTCATTCAGTTTCGGGTGTATCCCGATTTCAAGAATTGTGATCGGTTGTTCAATTATGCTCATTGGGTCCATTTTGCGAGAATGGCGGCAAGCTTGTCATTTTTCCGGAATGTAGTGTTCTTGTCTCGCGAATTCAGTGCCATTTTAATGGAATGCGGTGCCATTACATTGGAATACCGGCATTGCAACTAGGAATACCATTCTGGATTTCTAGAATGTCAATTGTGTTTGGCTGTCATTGTTATATTATCCACTCTTCCCCTGTGGAATTGCCTTTCGATTGGTTGGCATTCTGGACAACAGTTCATCGTCATTTGTGTTACCTCCCTGACTGCACATTAGTTACCTAGATGCTCCGTTTTATTAGGTACGTCTGTACACCGACTTATTCACGTTGCACGGTGTGAACACATTGAGGTTGGAAGTCACCTTACGAGTGAGGCCTTTTTGTTTTTGACCGTGCGGTTTGAAACGTTTTGAGACGGAGGATTTGATATCCTGAAACTGCACCCCCCACTCATTCCAGACCGCGCGGTCTGAAATGTTTTTCGACCGTATTCAGAGATCCGACAACGGAGAGTCCATTTTGGAGATCCATCGGATTTCCCATTTCAGACCGCGCGGTCTGAAATGTTTGATACCTCACCTCGTGTTCCAACATCGGATTTTCATTTATGTCCAAGCGATGACAACTGTTTCCTGCTCGTACAGCATTTGTCGAAATTCTGGATTCTCATTCCAGACCGTGCGCTCTGAAATGCTCCATGTTACCTCTACTTGGAAGGACTGGATCCGAGTAGTTCGGACAACAGTTCAGACCGCGCGGTCTAAAATGTTCCGAGCAAGTTACTGCTCCGGGAGGTTCCGCTCATCGGATTCCGAAACATGCATGGTCTTATTTCTATGAATCCACAAACCTCTCAAATTAGACCGCGCGGTCTAAACGAACGACACGTTCACTGCCGAAGATATCGTCCTATGCAAGTATGGAGGCTGGCAGTGAGTTCGAGGCCGTCGAATTCTGACTAGTACCGGTTGCCGTAGGTTCATCTCCTACTCTAGTGGTCTTCCCGTGGCTCCTCACGAACAGACCGCGCGGTCTGATCCTGGAGAGCACTTGGCAATTATGAATGACATTTTCAAGACAAAGGTTGCAGTCCGTCGGATGAGTATCATGTCATGCATGCACACGGGATGTCTGAATGATTTGCATATCCTGTCTTCCAGACCGCGCGGTCGGATCGAATTCGTCGGGGAAGCATTTACCACTTCCTGCGACAACTTACGAAGCTCCCGTGCGGGCCCTCCATGGAGTGGGAGACTTCGTTTCCGGAAACAACTTCCGAGGGGCCAGTATGGCTTCTGGCAGCGAATCCGACGGCGACGAGGTACCCCACTTACTCATCGACCCTGCGTCACCTCTCAGCATTCTGCTCCGCGTCCCAAGTTGATTCTTGACCGCGGCATGCGCAGGGGTTCCAAGAATGTGAAGAGGAAGACGTCGACTTGGAGGCACCTGCCCAGGCAGATGTGGACGCCACTCCCATTCCAGATTGTGAGGGCATTGGTCGGGACGCATGGTCTGGCAAAGCACTGCTCGCGAGGCACGCCGACGGCACTGATTTCGCGGAAGTCATCATCATCAATGCCAATCCGAACGCATGCATTGATGGTAACAGCAAGCTGGGCGTGGATGACGTCGGCATTGTTGTGCTCGAGGTCCTCAATGGGGACCACAGCGTCAGCGACATGTGCTTGCGATGGCCTATGCGACGCGTCTTTTATCACGGTGAACAAGGGTATGTCAATGTTTATGATCACGCTCGCAAACGACGGGCTATCGAGGAAGAATTGCAAGGATACCGGAAGAGAACGGGCGGACGACAATATCGCTATGACAGGAGAACTCGAGCTGCCGCAACATTGAACAAAAGGACCAAGATGCTATCACATGAGTCCATTGCCGAGGTCTACGCACAACTTTGTTGCGACAAGGAATGCACTCGCAAATTCTCTCCTTCCACCATTCGCGCGTTGCGGACAGAAATGCACATGCAGTCATTTCAAATCAGGAGCACCCGGAATTTGGACGTACACAGGGCGCTGCACGAAGCATGGGGAAGCGGAAGGAGGAAAATGGTCACCGTAGAAGGCATAGACATCTGTCCGCATGCCTGGAGGGTTGTGCACAACATTACTCGCCGCACGTTCGAGAGGTACAAAGCCAAGGCCAAGGTCGGCATCAGAGGTGCTCCGCACGGAAACCACCACCATACAAAGGCTAGGGATGCAACTGTACAAGCCATCGAGACTTTGCGCTCATTATTGGAGGCAAGGGCCGACCACATGCCCCATTTGTCTCACACCTTGCGCACGGGCGAGAAAGTGGGCGTCAAAGTGCTCCCCGCCGGAACCGAATGGGGGCAATTGTTGGTCACCGTGAACGAGGTAAGCTTCCCACGTACCTACAGCATCACTTGAGATTCAGAGAATGAGGCACTGGCTCCACTGCGCATTACTCATGACAATGATCCAAAGTCCTTGTCCATTGTGATGATTCATCCAACAACCATGTGCTTGGCACTGTTTGCAGGCCAACTCCGGACTCGGGTTGTCCGCCCTTTCGCAATCTTGTTTCAATAAGATCCGGACAAAACATTTTTCCGAGTACGTCATCAAGGGAAGAGGAGATTCCTTTGCAAGATGTAGCATTTGCGACACCTTGAAGCAATTACGTGCTTCTTTTGCACCTGGGTGCGAGGACTATGAACGAATCCAGAAGCGTTTCGAGAAGCACTTGTTTCTGCAGGAGGCCTGTCGGCATGCCTACTACCGGAGTAGATGGTTGTCCAAATTGCAACCCATGCAATTGTTATCCATCATGCACGACAAGATGGACCATTCGAAAACAGCGTGTCCCGCATTGGCGAGAAAAACGAAGGCACTCGATGGACTCATGAAGTTGCCCATGAAAGTGACGGGAATCTTTGCACACGGGCACGGGGATGGCAAATACGCACATTACAATTTGGACGTGTTTCGGAGCGACAGCAACTTCACCGTGGGATCCATCGCCAAGCTGTTGCGAGATTTGGAAGCCCCTCCCATCAAGTCTTCTCGATCTTTGTTTGTTGGAGGCGGCAGCACAGAGTTGTATCGAGCATTGCTGTCGGGTAGCGAGATTTGTGTGGCTTCTTTGGGAGAGGTTCCTCCACAACCCATCGAAGCCCAACCATTGCCCCCGGTGCTCCACGTTCAAATGGACAACTCGTGGAGGGAAAACAAGAACCGGTATGTCTTTTGTTTTTGGTCGCTCTTGGTGGCAAGGCGGATCGTGAAAGAGGTGATCGTATCCTTCATGATCGTGGGACACACGCACGACGACATGGATGCATCGTTCGGGCGTTGGAGCATGCAACTCCGCGAAAAGGACCATCCCACTTTACCGTTGTTGATGCAGTCATACATGGAAATGGAACAAGGCCCCTTCATTCCCCACCTGGTCAAAGAAGTTCCGGATTTCAAGGCTTACGTGAAACCTTACATCGGGATGCAGAAGCAACAACTGGTGGGCCACTCGCACGGCCGGCAATACAAGTTCTTCATGGACGACAACGGTTGGCCAATCATGCAATACAAACTGGCGTGTACAGACATTCCTTGGTTGCCGGAAGCGGGCTTGAGGTTATGGAAGGAAGATGCTGAGCACAAGCCTCTGCTTCCGCAAGGCGATCCCCTCCGCGTGTCTCCCAAGAAAATGACGAGCGAAGCCGAGATCGTGCGCGGACTGAACGGATACATCCAACACTGGACGGACGTATGCAGAGACGGGACGGCGGAGTACAAGGCGCGCATGTCCTATTTGGTCGCGTATTGGAGCGGCGTGAGAAATGCGCTGCGTGACGGAGCGGAAAAAGACCCTCGCGACTCTGATGAGTTGCAGCAGGGGTTTTGGCCTCAGACTCGACAACCTGGGGATTTCACGACGGACTTCATGCAAGACGGCCGGACGCGGGAGGAGCACGAGGCGGAAGACCCTTACATCGGCACTCTGGAGGGGAGGCCCCCGCCAGCGTACAACGTGGCCACTGATCTGCGCGAAGGCTTCTACGTGTTTGTGAGGCCGGGCTTGGATTGCGAGGATCCGGTGTGGCTTGGTAGGGCCGTGGAGAATCCTCAATTCAATCCCGCGGGAGTCCACTTCCGTGAAGTTTTGGTGCAATGGTACATCCCGTGCGGCACCTCGAAGGACACCGCACGGTTGTACGCCGGGTGGGACACGAAGTCCAGTTTCAGATGGAAGATTGACCGTAGGGCGAGCCAGGCGGACTACGTATCCACGGACAGTATTATGGCCTCGTGGAAACCGAAGAAGAATGACGGGAAGAGCTTCATTGCGCCGCGTCAACAAGTGCAATTTGCGGTGGACAATTTGCGTCGCATTGCAGAGGAAGAGGTACACTAACTTTTGAAGAATAATTATGATGGGCTTTGCTGGAGAGGGATGTTGGAAGCTTTATCTTCGATGCGCGCTCAGCTACCATGCGTTTTGGCCGAGTGACGGCATTTGACATATAATGTAGCCAACGGTGAGCGGTCAATGGCAATCCATGTAGTTTTGGACTGGTGCTTGAGATTGCATTGTTGAGGTCCTTGGTAGACTCTAGGAAGCGTGGCGTGCATGCTGGCTGATTTTTGTACCGACCATTTTCTTCGAGGAGAAATAATATTAAATGATGCGTTTCGTTTTGGGGGGGGCTCGTCCATTTGAAGGAGTCCTATTTTGAGTTCTCTTTGTGCAATATTTGTTGATCCTGCGTTCATGAATGATCACGCCGAATTGTCCATCGTGGGTTCCTGACCCCTACCCCTGATGCCCCCCCCCTTCCATTTGAGGAGGCGACGACAGTCTAAAGCCTGCGGTTCCAAAGATTCCAGGAATATTCCACCATCTCCCCGTTCGTTTTGCCCGCCTTTTGCGAACTAGATTTGTGCCCATTGTCTGTCCTTCCTCTCCTAGTACGCAGAAATGCATCTTCTCGTGCCGTGGGGTCACTTTGTCGGACCCTACCATCACATCCAACTGGCTATGTAGCACACATCCTAAACCACCTTTCCGGACCTTCATGTACAAATGGCATTCGGAATACCGCCATTTTAACGAAATTCCCCATATTTGGTGTTGATTTTCAATATGAGTGGATTTGTGTGTTTTATAGCTACATTTTGAACATGATTTATTTTCTTTTGCAATTTTGTTTTGTGTGATATCAATCATCATCAATTACAATTGCATATTGCAACATAAAATCTTAAAAAATTGTTATAAGTGACTTTAATTTTGGAGAAATGAATTGACATTTCACAATTCAAAAAATTACCTACACCCGCGGTGATAGGTCCTTTATACATTTTTTTTCAATTTTTTCCCGCTTATACGTTCACGGGCTTACAAGCTCGCACGCTAGCAACCCTAATTCTAGAATGATACGGAAATTTGGTTAACATCATGATGTTCTACACTATAATGTATGCCTATGATAAAAAAAATTCCCTTAGTTAGAATGCATTTTGATTGTTGCATGTACCAAATTTGATGTCAATTCCAATTTTCAATTGAAATATATATGATGGAATGTAAAAAAAGATTTAATTGTTAACATAGTTATTATTAAAAGTTCCTATTTTAAATGCCTTCAAGTAATGTGAAATGTGAAATGTTGTAGAAAGTTTGCAACTTATTCTAAATTAGAGAGTTTATAAGTTGGGAGCTCAAAGTAACAAATTTCATAATTTTTTGGCCTATAAAACGTAAGATAATGACCTTGACACACCAACATCTTCAAATTAAATATTTTAGTGAGTGTAATATGAAATGTCAATTAGATAATAATATGATGTGATTAGAAGTGAAGTGATCAAAAGACATAATGTAAAAAGAAGAATTTATTAAAAGAGTGAAGATTGTATCAAAGATGTGCATTTCAAGGGTCAAAATACTATCTACAAGCTAGGCTTATCCTTTCATGTGCTACACTTTCATTGGCCAAATCCTCCCAACCTATTGACTTTTTTGTCCAAGCATCTAACCACCAATGCTTTGGGATTGTTTGGAATTGTTTTTTTAAAACCACAATAGCTTGTTATGTAAATCTTACTACACTCAAAGAGGGCTAACTTGATTCTTCACAAGATCTTTTCAAGTGCAACTTCATCTAAATATTTTTAATGATAGAAAAAACATTTCAAAAATCAAAGTAACCACATTCTGGTTATTAAAGAAGTTCAGGATTAAATAGTTAATCAATTATTGTTTGTTTCATGTTGCTTTTGAATTTGATCCTAATTTTTTTATGTATGTTGCATGTTTTCATGCCAAACATTCATCCTAAAATCCTTCATTTTCAAATAAGACAAAATTCCTAAAGTTTAAAAAAACTATAGCATGCCAAGAATTAAGCTAGATTTTCATTTATAATTACCTATAGGGTACTTAAAATTAAGACCAAGTAGCTTTTTTCTACTAAAAGGGTCCCTTAAAATCATAATTACTGGGTAAATAGCCTCCAAACAAATATGTGGTTAACACATGTGGTTACAAAACATAAAGGGAAGTGACCTCTCCGAGATTGGTAGAAATAGACATCCTGTCGACCTTTGATCATAGTGTGAAGTGCCTCTAAGATTACAAGAGACTAAGTTTACTATGGAGACTGACTAAAAGTAGGGAACCTTGACAATTCATCCATTCTAAATTAAACTTGAAACTTAGAAATTAAACTTAAACTAAAATTTAAACTCATAATCAAGGTCGAAAGTCAATTTGACTCTAAAAGTTGGTAGAAAACTATGGATGAAGTTTGCACTGTCCTTTCTAAAGCTAAACTTCATCCGGCCATAACTTACAAGGTGGTTGTAAGAAAGACTAAACGTTTTTTTGTAGCACTTTGCCAAAATTGTAGTTTCTATGCTCAATACTATGAGTACTACGAATACTATGAAACAAAACAATGTCAATCGTTGATTTGAAAAATTGACGGCTAGTAGTACCTATGACTACTTGCAAGTACTAGAAAAGTACTATTTGAAAAAAAAAAAAAATTGTCACAAAAAATAGATACAACTAGGTAAAAATTAATAATAATTAGAAAATCATGAACAAAAAATTAAAAAAAGTTGTCCATTTGTAAAGACTTGATAGTGATCACATTTCACCAAAAAATGGAAATTGAAACCATCCTCAATGTTTAGAACTGTGCACACAAGAGAGTCCTATTTGTATGAATATGGAGGCCATAAAATAACAGATTTTTAGATCTTCTTTAGACTTTAGTAAGTATATGTCCTTTTTTAGAAATTGCAGACTCTGATCTATGACTTTGGATAGCTTAGTTTTGGATTTTGACATTTCCATATAAAAAGACAAAGTTTTGACTTAATTCAAGTGTTCAACCAAAATGGCCAAGTTATTATGTTTTGAAGTTTTAGTTGTTTTCTTTTGTAGTTTCAACTTAGAAATTAGAAAGTTCCATTATTTGGAAGGCATAATTGACCATACTTAAACACCCACCATAAAAAATTCTCTAAAGAAAATTCAAGAATCTGGTTGTGCTCGTTTTGCCTTGAAGGTGGAGATGAAAGCACTCACATTCCATGTAGAGTTGCCATAGACAAGAAGCTATCCAAGGTTGTCTATCCAAGGTCACCTAAGGCCAAAAGTTGCCTCATGAATACAAAGCATGATGGATTTTTTAGAGAAGGAGAAAGAGTTGGTTCCCTTCTCTACTCGAGGTCGCCCTAGACAAGAGGTCTCTTATTTGAAGTCATCTAAAGAACACAAAGCATGGCGGGAATTTTAGAAAAAGAGAAAGGGTTGGTTCTCTCTTCACTAGTAAAAAAACATGCTATAAATTGTTGTCTTAAATGACTGAAAATTGTCCAGAATGACTATAAATGAATCATTGTGGAAATTTTTGAGTTATTGTGGATAGTCATTTAGGACTTGTTTTTTTGCTAGTGCTTCTACCCGAGGTTGCCTAAGGACCCGGGGAGGACACTCCCCACATTTTAGCAACCCACGTGCGGCAAAAAAAGTAATACAATTTAAACACCTTAAAATTTAATTTTTTTTTTCAAAAAAAAAATTATGGATAGATTTTACTACTTTAGAATTTTATGTTTTGAATTATTGGTATTTTTTTATGCTAATAGTAATTAGTTATAAATTTTTGAAGAAAAAAGATACACTATAATTCTATAAAGCTAAAAATAACTTTCACACCTCTATATTATATAAGAAAAAAAAATTTGAAAAATGAAAAAAAAAATTCTATAGAATAGCTTTCTATTGAAAGTTTATTTTGGTTGAATATTGATGCAATAGTCATCTTCATGTGAGCTCTATAGATATTTTAGTTGGAGAACATGCCACTTTAGTTCATTTTTCAACCCTTTCTAGACAATATATCTTATGTTATTTGGAATTGAAATTTTTGTCAATAGAAACCTTTAGTCTTTGTTAAACAAAGCTCAAAATTTTAGGATGAAATCATAGTTTATTCAAGGTGTATTACATGTATTACTTTTTCCGCCGCCACACGTGGATACCCAAAATGTAGTGAGAGTGTCCTCCTCGTGCCTAAGGAACACAAGTAAAGTGGTTTTTGACAACAAGAAAAAGGGTTGGTTTCCTCCTCCATCTAAAGTCTTTCCACTTGAGGTCGCCTTAGACTTGAGGTCACCCACTTGAGGTTGTCCAAAGAACACAAGTATGGTGTATTTTTAGAAAAAAATTAGTTGACTTGGTTCCCTTTTCTATCCAAGGTCACCTTAGATAAGATGTAGCCCACCCAAAGTTGCTTGGGACCTAAAGTCAACCACCTGAGGTTACTCTAAATTTGAGGTTGCCCAAGGAACACAAAACATGGTAGAATTTTGGAAGAAGGAAAAAAGGCCAATTACCTCCTTTATTCTAGGTCTCACATTTGAAGTTGCCTTAGACAAGAGGTTGCCCAAATAACATAAAGCATAACTTATTTGGGGGAGAAAGAAGGGGTGTTGATTCTTTCCTCCACCTAAAGTTGTCCTAGAGAAAATGTCGCCTATGATCCAAAGTCACCTAAAGAACACAAAGCGTTGACTGTGGGATTTTACAGAAAGAGTAGTTGGTTCCCTCGTCTATTCAAAGTCGCTCAAAACCAAAGGTCACCCAAGAACACAAAGCATATCAAGCTTTTTAGAGAAAGAAAAGTTGTTGGTTCTGACTATCCTCCACCTAAAGTCCCCCTGGACAAGAGGTTGCCTTCCTCTACTAGAGGTCATCCATTCAAGGTCACCCTAGACAAGAGGTCACCTACCAAGGCTCCCCTAGACATGAGGTCACCTTGGATTAGAGGTTCCAAGGAACACAAAGCATGGCATTTATTTGGAAAGATAAGAAGGGGCTAGCTACCTCCTCCATCCGCAATCGCCTCTATGCATAGTTGCCATATAATTATGTTTATCCTACATGCACATGTCTCTAAAGACCAAGTATTTGGTTTGATAAAAAAATGGTTGATCTCCTCTTCCTCTCATGTTAACCTTCTACCATCAAGGTCGCCCAACTCACATGCGCCTCCAAACAACCACATTAGAAGCAACCATGGAAGACAAAAATGACAATTTCCTTCAATAAGTGAAAAAATTGTCAAAAAGTAGAAAAGTTTATATTAAGATAATTGATCCATCCTTTATTTTCTACTATGAAGATTCACTTCAAAATTAATATACTAGTAGGATGATTCTTTGACAATTGCAAGAATCAAAAGGGGTAATTCTAATTTATATCTTTTCCTTCAGATTTTTTTTTAGATCAATGTGGACACTTGGTAAATAATTCATAAACAAGATGATTCTTCAAGAATAGAAAACATCAAATGGAGGAAGTCTTTATTTAAATCTCCATATATCATTTTATATTTTAAAATCCTTTTGATAAATAATACACCAGTAGAATGATTCTTAGACTGTTGCAAAAATTCTTAGAATGATGAAGGAGCAGTTCTAATTTAAATCTCTTCCCTCTAATTTTGTATTCTTAGATCAATGTAGTAAATAATATATGAATATGATGATTCTTCAATAAAAGAGAAAATCAAATGGGAAAGTCCACAGTTAAATCTCCATCGATTATTTTGTATTTTAAAATCCACTTGATAAATAATACATTGGTTGGCCAGTTAGTAGAATGTT
The DNA here is from genome assembly GCA_947034895.1 of Rhytidiadelphus loreus. Classification (NCBI taxonomy): domain Eukaryota; kingdom Viridiplantae; phylum Streptophyta; class Bryopsida; order Hypnales; family Hylocomiaceae; genus Rhytidiadelphus; species Rhytidiadelphus loreus. The sequence continues at coordinate 35,971,688 of OX344761.1, forward strand.
TATCCCTAAAGTCCCATTGTCCATTTGTCCCCTCTGGAGACAAAATGGATTTTGGATAAGTTCATATGAGCTCAATTTTTGGTGTTGCTTTTTGAAACTTTTTCATAAAATAGAAAAACTTATTAGCTTTTCAATAATATAATTTTTATACCACAATTTGCCCAAAATTGAACTTAGTGGGTAAGTGGGCAAAAACAATATTCATTAAAATTTGAAATAATTTTTTTTCATAGATTATATTTTTATCTACATGGAAAGTTGTTATTTATTCCATTTGGATTTGTGATGTGAAAGTTATGGAGCATCTTATTTTGCGGGTAATTGTAGCATCTTTTCTAAAAGATAACGTATAGGATTTGTTATTTGATCTCTATTTTCAAATATTTTCAAAACAAAAGTTCCACAAGATTAACTTAAATTTTTAAAACAATTTCACCATTGGGATTAGTAGGTTTTAATTTCATTTGAGAGCTATTAATGAATTAAATTTTCCCTCTATAATGTACTTTCTTCTACCTAACAATTTTTTTAAAGAACAAAATCATACAATTTTTTTTACTTTTATTTTTTTTATATTCTCAAATCAATTTTTCATGATTAAAAAATTTTAATTCAAAATTTATAGAGCAAAAATTTTAAATTAAGAAGATTCAAAGTCTCATAAACTAATTTGCCATGATACTAAAAAACATTATTTTTTCACTTTGAATGCATATATCTAATAATCTACATGGTAAAAGTTTTTCTTACAAATTCTCATACTTATCTACTATAAGATCCTATAGTTAGATATGCAAAAACACTATTTTAAAATTTTTTGCTCTTTCTATTGAAAGGCCTTGGGACTTTACAAGCTATTGGGCTAATTTGACATTTGCAAAAATGAGGTCGCCCACTTGAGGTTGCCTTAGACTAAAGGTTGTCCCTTAAGTAGAAGTTGTCTCTAAACCAAATGTCTCTTTTGACGAAAGGTCAACTTGAAAACAACATCTCAAGACCATCCAAAAGTCATTAGTTGCCTTCAACAAACATATAGTCTCCTCTAAAACCCGTAGTTATCTTAAAACCTATACATATATACTATCACTATAGAAACATGCGTTTTACATGACGAGCCTTGTTTTTTTGAAACGGACTTTTTTTGACATCTACCTGTTTTTATGTCAACAATAACATCCAATGAACATCATGAAAAACATAAAAAAACAAGTAGATATCAACATAGATGTAAAAAATAATTCGTTTCAAAATATCTGGGCTTGTCAAAAAAACACGGGGTTCTTCTAGTGTATGGCCCTAATAACTTGTAGTTGCCCTAATTTCTAAATCCATGATCAACCCAATGGCATCCACATGTGCCTCTGCCAATAATCACCCATGGTGATGGGCAATGGTCAGCTTGGGGTATCACTTTTTGGACACACTAATTAGGTTATTTTTGTTTAAAACCTCCACAGTTTGTCTAATTTGTTCATTTTGATCTAGTAAGAAGACCCTAAAATGAAAAAAAAGTTGTGCACCTCAATGGAATCAAGATATATATTCCTAATGAGTTTATTTTAAATAAAAAAGAAATTGAATCCTTTGTTAGAGGTGAGAAAAAATGCTAAATTTAGAAATTTGGAGGCATCACTGTGCACAATTTATTAAATTTTTATTAATGAGATTAATTATTTGATTTATTGGACCACTTAATTTAAGTCACATCCAAAAGTGATATTAAAATAAAATGATTAGATTATCCAAATGCATGTTTTTGAAGATTCTAGGTGCATAGGACAAAACTTATTTTTTCAACTAAAAAATTCATTAAAAATTCTTAAAATTCTTTGATTGTGATGAATTTTTTTTTCTTCATACATTACAAGTGCAGGTAGTTAAAACCACATTTCATAAAATCATACTTTATTATATTTAAAAGATTAAGTTGTTTGACATAGTGAGAATGACATTGTAGTTAAGACAACTTTTTCGGGTACCCTAAGCTAACCATTGCTTTGATGTGGTTTTAGCTTTCCATTTTATTCTTGAGAATCGACTAATTCTTTTATCATAGGGTAAAAATATTCAAAATGCTAAAACCTAATTCGATAAAAATGTCGTGCATACTTGACATTTGTCTAATACGTCATGTCGTCATGTGACATTTGATGTCCAAACAACGTTTACATTGGGTTTTTTATTAGACAAGACAACCTTGGTCTTTGGGAAGTTTTTATAGTCTTCTAAAAGCATTTATAGTGTTTCAAAAGCCTCCAGAGTTTTTTAGAAGTTTTCTCAAGGGCTCCAACTATCAATATAAGTAAAAGCAAGAGAAGGGATAACTCAATTTTGAAAGAACTAGTTTTTGAGCAATCTTTTAGTGTTGTCTTGTGTCTTGTTCAATTATCAATCTCATGCAATATATTTTTATACGAGTTATTCTTGTGTACTATCATTCTCTAAATTATCTTATGTTCCTATTGATGTTGGGCTGTTGGCCATTTTTATTGAAGTATCAACATACTTTCTATATTGAATGTCAAAATTTAGAGTCTTTTTTAACCCCTTAAAGACCAAGTGCTCAAATTTCATACAAAAGATGAACGCAAATACATCCCAAGCACACAATAATGTATTTTTCCATCTATCAATTTTTTTGAAAATTCTTGTATTAGTTCTTTAGCATTTGTACAATGACTCTTTTACGGTCACTGTGGACAATTTACAATCATTTAGGATCATAGTCATTGTTAGCTCGTTTTCTACTAGTGGTCTAGCCTCAAAAAAATAACTTTTAAAGTTCAAAAATAATCCTTCAAATATGACTTGAATAAAAAAAAGTAAAATAAAGATGTTAAAATATTTTGAACTTAAAGAATCTTTTTTTTTGAGAAAATACAAATATTCAATTTACAATCAATTTTAGAAGGAATTTTCAATTTTTGGCCTCCAATATTATTGAAAGATATTGGTTTGTGTACTAGTTGATTTTACCAAATGGATATGAACTATAGATTATATTTTAGAACTGTTGTTTGAGAGTCATTAATAAATTATTATTCCAAGTTGCAATGTTGCATTTAATAATAAATCTTGACAATTTTGGGATTAAAGACAAGTGAAAATGTGTAATTTTAGAAAAATATGTGCCTAGTAACACCAAATCCAACCATTAGATAGGACAACTTAATAAAGTATCTCCACAAATTAAAGATGACTTTCATCCAAGTAGTAATGAGGATGAAACTTGAGTTTCAATCTGTTCATTGTCCATAAATTGGACGTAGGAGTGCTTCACAGTTAACCTCTAAAGGACCAGGGCCATTCTTCTGTCAAAAACTACTCAAAACTGCCATTTCTTCTGCATTCATCCAGAAAAACAAAAAAAAACATTTTTCTATAATCTAACCGTAGGATCTTGTACTTTACTAGTCAAGGATTATGTGGTAAAATTTTCATGGAGTTTGACCGTACATATTGGAAGATATTAGCATTCGAAGTTGAAAAAAGAAAGTTTCTTTGAACATTGGCCTGCAATTTTAGATGACTTTGATTGCCATTTGTGAATTTTTTTTTCACCATGGACCTTGAATTTAAATTTTTTGGTGTTGAAGAATTGAGTTGAAAGTCCAAAAAAAAAAATTCAAAAAAACCACGCTTGATTTTCATTCTTTAAAAAATTGTTAAGTAGAAGTAGGTCCAAGATTGAAAGTAAAACTAAATTGTTAATAGCTCTAAGATGGGATTGAAACACGATAATCTCAACAATGAGATTGTTCTAGCTAGAAAACTTAACCTTGTCAAACAATTTTTTTTGAAAAATTGTGAAAATTGCATTCAAAATTGAATCCTATAAGTTATTTTTTCAAGAAGATGCTCAAATTGTCTGAAAAACAAGATTATTCATAACTTTCACATTACTAATCCAAATGGAATGAATCAAAGCTTCACATGTAGAGAAAAATTTTATCTTTAAGAAGAAAAAAATTAAAAAATTAATTTCAAACTTTTGTAGATTTCTTTTTCTGCCCGGTGACGTGAAAATTATGTTTAAGATGCCATAACTTTTGTTCCCGGGCACCAATTGAAATAAAATTTATATTCCCACAAAGCTAATAAGATTTCCTATCTTATGAGAAAGTTTCAAAAAGTTTCACTAAAAATTGAGATCATAGGAACCTGCCCAAAATCCATTTTGTCCCCCGAGGGGACAATGGTCCTTTAGGGGTTAAGGGGATAGAATTTCAGTTGTTGTCTGCAATGGCAAAGGGTGACTTCTCCCAAGTCCCAAGTCCCAACGGCGAGGGTGAACTGACCCCCTCATTGCCCCGTTTTACCCCTGGGAAAAACATTGTGGAATTTTTTAGTTGCAATCAGATGATAAAATTTGCAAATTCTGAATTCAGATTTGCAATCAATGGCCTCTAATTAGCTAGGGGAGGTACAGAAATTAGAAAAATCACAGCAAAAATTAGGGAATTTTTTTTCTCAATAATCCCTAGATGGGGCAATGAGGGGGTCAGTTCACCCTGGCCAGTCCCAACCTGCTAAAGAATCATAAGCAGATTCCTCATGTGTATCACGGAGTAATTTTTAGTGTGCAACCTGTTCCCCTCCCTTCATCGCCACACTCTCGGGATAACTAAATTAATACACGAAAAGGTCCTTAGGATCTTATCCAGGAATCCTGATGGAACGGAGCACAAACTGCCGCACCGCCCTCAAGCTCAAGACCACCACTTTTGCATGTCCGACAAAATTCTCCAACCACTCACAATAGAAAAGAAGGGACCGGAATCATTCTCTTTTCCCACGGTCATAGATACTGCACCGTATGCTTGTAACTTTACTCAAGCACTTTTATACCTTCTACTTGCACACATCCACAGTCCCCTAGCCTAAAAGCCTAAAAAGATTACGCATTTCTAATGCAGTACTTGCGCTTAAAGAACTATGAAACATTCTCTGTGTCGGTCATTGGTCTCTGAACTCGCTTGAGATTTCTATCTTCTTGTATGTACAGTAATGAGATGTCGCCCCTTTTTTGCAAGAAAGCATTTAAAATTTAAAAACTATGGAAAATTAAATAATTTATATGTTGAATTCATCGTCAATTTCGTGAAATTGGCGGAAATTCTCGAAATTGGCACTCTTGAAGCCGAGTCTTGAAACGAAAAAAATTATAACTGTGCTAGGTTTTAAGCCTGGAACGCCAGGCGGTTCACTGTGGAAATCATACCTTTTGGGAACCGTGTGAATCATTTGCTTAAAAAAACTTCCTGCTCTCATTGTAGGTCAAACTCCTGTGCAAGACCTACCCTTTTCACACAAAATTACAAGGATGCACATCGCACTTCTGTCTTACATAGAAGGATTCTCTATCATCCATAGAACACTTTTAGGCAACCAGCGCGTTGTTACAGGGTTAAAGGTTTGCACAGATGAATGTGACAATTTTCTGAATCGTGCTAATGTAACGATTATTCATAACTTATCTCTTCGTGTTTCTATCCCCCGAAGAGGGCTTCTGTACCTGACTACCGCCAGTCAAAAGTGTCGGTACTCGAAAGCTAGCACATTTAGCACCATACAGTATGAGAGGATAAATACTAAAGATTTAAGAAAAAGTACGCTAATCTCCAGGTGGACTTCTTAAGCACATAACAAGCATAATTAACTCTGCTTCAATTCATAAGTTCTGTAAAAGTCAATTTCGTGAACTTGACAAAATTCGACGACTTTGGCACTTTCGGGGCTCGCCGCCTTAAACATAAATCTATACCAGATCAGTCCTAGTTTTCAATCACTCAGAGAGATTATTGTAGATGAATATCACAATTTTTTCTCCAATTTATTTATCGACATAGACGATTGCATTGTGTATAATGATCGAGGAGACGCTTACCTTTTGGAGTTTAGCTAGTTGCCGACGATCATAATGTGGCTCTCTTCCATATTGCTAGTACAGGCTGTGTGAGATAAGTCCTGCTCTAGCTGTCAATGTCTTCCCAGTTTTGAAGTTGTGAGTGAATCCAGTATGGGCTTGCATACCACCTACGAAGCAGTTCTTTGTAGGTGGTATGCAAGCCCCTGCTGAACCCACAATTCTCTGACCACGGTTCAAGGCTACGTCGCAAACAGGACCATGATGCTTGTCGATCCCAAGTACGTTGTCATTCCCGACTGGTTTAAAGTGTTGAAAACAGGAAAAAATTTGCCGCTGATTTCCCCTGTTAGCAGTTTCTCCCGGATCTGTCATTCCTGATGCAAAATCAGAAAATAAGGTGAAGAAGTCAGAAGAGAACCCCTCACAACGACAAAACAATCGTAACCGGAGCATTATCACGTACCTACTCGTTCATTAATTGCACCTAGAAAAAAGAACACTGGAAGTATGAATTTGAACAGAGTCGAAAGTCGAGACCAACATACGGCATCGTCAATGGGCCAAGACAGGGTGGGTTTACGTATCAAAAGCTGGATTACAAGTGTCGACTGCAGCACCCTTCGCTTTTAAAGGCACTGCACGAAGTGGGTTCCAATGTTCTATTATCCAAGTTAGTTCTCCTCCTTGGACCATCAACTTCAGTAGTTCATTCCTCGCCTGAGATTTATTTCCACTTTGAGCCTTCACTAAGGAACTATACACGAGCTAAACATGCAATCAGCTATATATGAGATAGCTATATATGAGATACAGACCAGCCAGCCTAAGGGTTTACTCTATGCTACCATACAATCATAAAGTAAACCCTTAGGCAGGCTCGTCTCTCATCTTACATGTGTCGTCTTCCTTAACTCTTATCATGAGAAGAGTGGATTCTCAGAGGCAGTTACAGTAATAACGAAGTTCTTGGAGAAGGGTTTCACAAAGGTCTAATTTCAGGCCACAAACTAGGACAGGTATAGATTTTGGTTTCAGGCGGCGCGGCCTGAACCGCGCCAAAGTAATGAGATACCGAAAATTTTACGAAATTGACGATACAAAGGTGCACACACGTTTTGTCACTTCGTCAATTGGAGGAAATTCACGAATTTGCAACTAGTCAATCCGTTGAGTGCGCATTGCTCAAGTGCTGAACAGTCGATCTGTACCAGTCCTAGTTTTCAGAGCTTCGTGTTCTGTAGATGAATGTCACAATTGCACCCGGCTCTTAGTAACGTCAGAATTACGAAAACTGACGTTTCAACGAGGTCATACAAATTGAAAAAGGCTTGACAAGTAATCCGGTAGAAGAGACATTTCTAAGCTTAAGATTGTGTGTCACCTTTGCTTGATTCCTTCTTTCTCCGCTACAAGCAGTAGCTAGTCGCTTCACACTGCTTGTTAGTTCGTTTTGAAGAACAGCGAATATTCCAAATTAAAGTCTTTGGGACTGCGTCTTTGCTAATAAGTTTTAGTCTATCTGTTTCAACATCCTGTGATTTGGGACTAGATTAAAAACGATGGAAAACGATGGAAAAAGGACCTCGAAACTATGCTTCAAACAATTAAAGATACGGTCGATACCTCAATCGATCGAAAAGCCTGACTGAGGCAGCACCTGCCAGGATTAATTGACTCCGGCCTCTACCTTCAACTCTGTGCAGACTTTCAAACAAATAAAAAATGATTAAACCTTTGACGTTGGACGTTCTAGCTGAGTAGGGTCCTGGAAATTCTCTGGAGAAGTTCAATCTCCTGCACATGGTTATGACTTTGAAACTGACTCAGGAGAAGTGAGAGCTCATAACAAGATGTTCAGAGCTTGAACTGCCCGTTGAACTGCAGCACAGAGTTATCACATACCTGCATATACTCATTGCCTTGGATGGTACGTACGTACTGATTGCAGATGATTCAAGAAAGTTGAAAACCATGCATTGACTGGAAACTGCAAGCGGTCGAAGGCTGTTCAGCACAAGGAAGGTGAGCGTCAGGCCGAGAAGACATAATTGCATCTTCATTTCAGAGACTAGTGCAAACCCAAATATTTCCTTTACAAAACGACACTTACTTCGGACTCTCTTCGTATTGTTCCATGCAAGTAACGATGCCTGACTCCAAAATGAAACTCTCTCACTCAGATGTGCATCACATGAAAAGAACATACTCGACAAACCAATTCAAACTGCAATCTTAATGCAAGGAAGATTATGTTAGCCGGACATGACAACGTCCGTCCCTAGCTCATTGCCGCCATTCACTTACACACCATTCCAATTCACTCTTAATGTGTTTAATTTCTCTTAGAGAAAGTTGAATTTTCTCTAGTCCTCTAATCTGGTCAACTTCTCCCAAGCCGGCAGATCCAAGTGTCAGCCTTCGAATGACAAACTTCACGGTATCATTATCTGCACAACATGACCATGTTCGTCGCAGACCGCTGAATGTACTGATCGACGACAGCTTACAGAACAGTCAAAACTAGGAAATCTAGCTAGTGATTGATACCGCAACTGGTTGGTGAGCTCCCGCTCAGATAGATAACCTAACAGACATACGCCATCTCAGATACCTCCTTTCCAGCATCGTATTGAATGGCACTGACACGTCTAGGCCAGGCCCGAAAGTGTGGCAAGCCTGAAAAGTCGGGAACCCTCATATCCAATCAATCGAGGTCTCCTTCAGTTGATTATCTCTGAGTTCTTCACTGCACCCACCCAGCTAGCTAGCAACGAGGTTCAGGGGTGACAACAGGAACAGTCCAACCGAGGTGCAATCTTATTACGCTTGGAAGGAGATGGAATCAACAAACTTACCACGCGAGGCGATGTCTGTCAGTGCCAGCTGCCTCCGCAAACATGCAAGCAAGCTGCGATGATTCTCGTGCCCACTACTGTTGAGGAAACTTGATGCTGCAAGCGTTAAATTCATGTTTGATCGACAGGGATGCGAGCGAACGGCCAGTTGGGAGGCTCCATTCCGCAACAACATTGCTGGAACTGGGAACTGCAACTGGGTTGGTATCCGAATGACAAGAGAAGCTCCAGTGCCTGCCTGAGCACGGCAACCCCTCCTGTCGCGGCGGTCGCGGCGGGCGGGCCCCGGAAGGAGCGGCAAACCAGGACTGAGTGCAAGTGTGGGAAGATGCATTTAGAGGATGCAATGATGCATGTGAGAGTAGTCTGGTAATAGTATAATAATAGTATAATAATAGTACTGAATGAGTACTCTACCCTATTGGGCCATATCCTCGGCAACAGTGCCTGTATTTCCTGCAACACTTGGAAGTTGGAACCGCCGGCCTTCTTATTCAGTTGGCCCTTGCAGGAGTGCTTGCTCCCAATGCTTTGCGAGGCTTCTGGTGGGGAAGACAGACGTCAGTTTGAGGGTGAGAAGATCGGATGTCACTGCTTGGGGATTTGGAATCGAACCTGCCTTGGAGCAACAAGCCAACTACACAGATTTGTCCTATTAAGGTAACAACACCTTGCAGTTTTTTTTACAATGTCTCCTGAAAAACATCCCGGGGTAATTGTGACCTGTTTGCAAAAGAGTCCCATCTAGATTCTTGCCTAAAATATACAGCCTCCATACATGAGAACTTGGGGTCAATTTTTGGTATACCTAATTCAGCACATTGAAAATAGATAGATATTGCAAAAATTGCATTTTGAGAATCCTCTTTCAATTACCAACAAGATTAAACCAAAGTTTTCACATTTCAAAAATAAGAACCATGTTCAAACCCTTATCTCGATGCATTTAGGTGTTGTCATCTTATTGCGTGTGACACTAATTTAGCATTTTATCCAAATTACATAATTTGTAAATTATTGAATTAGTGTAGTTCGAAATATTACATAGATATTGTACTAATTTCCACAAAATAGAACATTGAAATGATACTAATTTTCTTAGTGACACTAATTACCTCCCTCACTAATAGAATAAACTGAGTGTAGTCAAGTCCACCTTAAAATTTGAACATTTCATTAACACAATAACACCTAAATGCTTGACTTGAAGATAGTAAGATTACTTTTGAAAAATAATGGAAACTCTGCCAATATTTTTATAGCATGGATTTGTATAGAGCATTTTTTCTTCTTTCCATTGATACTAATATGCCATATGCTATTGTCATGGTATAATAAAATAAAAACAAAAATAATTTTTTAATTCATAAAAACTTCAAAATTATATATATTTGTTGTTGTGATTGTGAGTTGAAATGCCATCAAACAAAGTCCGTCCACACCTCTTTGTTGAGGGCTTTCCAAAGGTACTAAAAATGCAACCAAGGGACGCATGGTTCCAAAGATATCACTATTCAAAGAAAACAAAGCAAACAACCTAAATGCCACATTTAATTACTTCTAGACTATTGAGTGAATTCTGGACAAAACTTTCAAAAATCTCCAAATAATAACATCTGGAGAGCTCCAGATGTTTGCATAGATCTTCATATGTTTTTTATCGATCTCCCAATGTTTTGCATAGAATTCTTGATGTTTTACACAATCTTTAAATGACCATTTTTTTCTATTATTAATTCTGGAGTCTGGACCCTTCAAAAGTTCAGAAGTTGTTAAATGCGACATCTTATTTATCCATTGATGCATCACATGATTCTTTTTTAAGCTTCTTCAATGAATGGAGTTTGGATGAAATGCACCTTACACAGCATTTATCATCCATCTAATGAATGGTTCAACACTTAGGGGTTAATTGTTTTCACAATCCAATATACTTTCATTTTTGTCTCTATAATTATGTATGTTTATAAATGAGTTCATTACAACTTACAAGCCAAGTAGCCAACTCATCACCTTGCCACTATAGGATGGTTGGGAGTTGTTAATCCTCACCACCCCACCAACAACCATCCTCATAGAGAAGTTACATTAATACAAATGATTGCCATTGCAATTATATTTTAAAACAAAAATATAAGTTTTAGAGTTTGTAAGTTTGTTATGAATATTTGAAGTGTCATATCTTAATAGCCCCCAAAAGTCCCTTGATCCTTTAAAGCCAATAAAGTGTATTTATAGTATTTTTGTTATTCACCTGAAATGGTGAGATCATTTTCCTAAAATAACCAAACTAATATCTTTCTAAAATGACTACAAATATGAAAACCTTAAAATAGTCATTTTTTAGTGATAGTTTTTATGCCCATTTGATAAAAGCTCTTATTGTGGTCATTACTTTACTCTATTATTGTCATTTAGAATATGACTACTATCCATTCTATAATGGCCCAAATCTTGACTATTTAAAAATGACTATGTTAGGTTTTTATCCCATGAATTGTATTTGTAAACTTTGTGTCTTCTTTTGAATACCATCTAGCTCTCTAATGATACATTTACAAGGAATTTTGTTAAATTGGCAATATTCCATGCACCATTTTTAAATCACTCAATCTGAACTGAAAAAGTGCCATCTAGGACAAGTATAAATTTCAAACATCTAGAATTGATATAAATTTCAAACATCTAGGACCGGTATAGATTTCAAACCATGTGGTTTAAACCTCAAAAGTGCCGTCTAGGAAAGGTATAGATTTCAAAATTCTAAGAATTGTATAGATTTCAAACATCTAGGACAAGAATAGATTTTAGACTGCGTGGTCTAAATTGTATAAGTGCCAAAGTTGTGGGATAATTCTCATTTTAACAAAATTCTCTATATTTGTTTTCTAGATCCCTACTTGACATATTGAGACAACTTACATGTAAGTTTCATCCTTGCATTTTTATCCGATGTTCTTTTCACAAACCATTATTACCACAAATATTGAGTGGTTCATCAATTTATTCATATGTGTTCATGTGTTAGACCTTTGTATAAAAAAAAATTGTATCAAGAATTAAGGATTGAAAAAAAATCTAAGAATTTTCTAAGAATGAGACCAAAAGGTAGGGAGACAATACGTAATTTAGAATTTTAACTTAAGATAATTTTATATCATTTCAATATATTTTTGTCTTTTTGAATGCTCATGTATTCTAGGGCTAGGGGCTGATAGTGTTTTAAGCTTTGGACTAAAATCACTCATTAAATTTTTTATCTAAGTTGCGTAGGAAGTTATATTGTTATTATTTCCATACAGACACAATTATAATGGAAATTAATAAAATAAGACCCTTCTAGCATTGGAGGTGGCCAAAAATTGGGCAAATAGGGGATTCAAGCCACCTATGTTTGAGCATACTTCCATGTAAACTATATCCAACTTTGCATGTATTCTTATTTATTTTTAAAAACCAAGAAAATAAGTGAACAATTTTCATTTCTCTCTTTTCCAGTTTCTTCTTTAAAAATTCATGAAACTCAAAGAATCTTTAGGAAACATTTGTTTATATTTGGACCTACTCCTTGAAAAAAAATTCTATTGGCTCAAGGGAACAAAAATTGGCCTTAGCTACAGTCCTAATGCAAAGTTTCACCAATTTCATAATAGAACAAATTTTCTACTTATACTTGTAAGGTGTGTATATTCAAAACCACCAATAATAATAAATTATCACGTACAAATTCTTGCCTAGAATAAAGACATTAATTTTTAAAATGCACAAGGTTTAAATAATATAACTTTGTGTCAATTTATGGTACACCTATAATTAGCAATTAGAGAATTGATGACTTATTTATACGTTGTCCAAATAATGCATTGTAAATTGTGTTGTTTAAAATCCCTTTTCATTTATTAATTTGATTGAATGGAAACCAACTTTGCCATTTAGTAGTAATTATATTAATAGTTGCAATTTGTAGCAATTAGAAGTGTGACTATTGTCATATATGCTCATCACATTGATTTTGTGGCATCTTGTTGACTTACCTCCCTCCCAAGAGTTGGTTCTCCTTAAAGTTCTATATCATTTTATTCATTTATTTTCTTCTACCCTAGTGGTTGTTTGGATTGATTGCATGGTAATCAATTGAGGTTCCCTTGTAATATTGTTGTAGTGTTGTTTTGAATTTGTTCCAACATATTTTTAACATATTCTTTGGATGGTAAAGGGTGACTGCAAGAAAGACCGGTCCTATGAAGCGTCACAATTAAAGTGACAGAGTTGGTTTTGGCTGTAACTTTTGGAAATTGAAGCCAATGAACTTGAAATTTTTATTGAAAATTGCTAACTCAGAAAAAATGAGATTTTGTATTTTTCAAAAAAATTGAAAAATAATGTTATAATTAAATATCAATTTAGCTAATTTGTCACACTTTGTGGTTTAGGCTTTTTTAGTACTGTGAAGTATCCAAAAAACATGATGTTCATTTGACTTTTTTGTGGCCTATTTCCACACTAGATGGGCATGTGCTCACCAAAGGGAATTAAAAAAAACACAATTATTTGTCCTCAACATGCATGCAAATAGGGGTCCCTTGTGCATAGCACTCCAAACTTTCATGATGGTTTCAACTTCTAGTTTTTGGTGAAATGTAATCACTATCAAGTCTTTATAAATGGCCAATTTTTATTTTATTTTAATTCATGATTTTCTAATTTTTATTAATTTATAATTAATTTTATCTACTTTCTGTGACAAACTGTCATTTTTTTTAAGTAATACTGTTTCAATATTATAAAGTACTCAAAAGTACTATTGGCCATTGATTTTTCAGATCAACGGCTAAGATTGCTCCATTTTGTAGTACTCCTAGTATTGGGCAGAAAAACACAGTTTTTGACCAAACACTACCAAAATCGTTCGGTCTTTCTTGCAATCAGCCTAAAGTGGTTACGCACTTACGCCCTTTTTTTGGGTCTACAATATATTGTTGACATTAGATGGGATTCTGCTATGGTAGAGGGCTGTGAATTCCCCTGCGTTCGCAAACGCTAGGAATTCCGCCACGCAAGATGCTGATGTGGTCGAGAGTCAACCACATCAGCATATATTAAAAAATAATAATAATAATTAAATATATTTTTTAATATTTTAATTTAATTTAATGTTTCCAGACAACACAGGCTAGTTCTCAGCAACGGGAAACAACCTGAAACAGCCCTCTCGAAGGACTAAATTCCATCTAATATATATGTAATAAATAACATGTAAATTTCAAAAGTCACAAATTTTGTATACCACACAAATATAAAAGCATTCCAACTAAAAAATTATAGATAAGAGTCCTTACATAGTTGTATTGTATCAGATATCTTGTTTGGTCAATATACAAATGACTCACTCACTTTTTCTCATAATTGTTAGCACTGGTCATGAAAGGGAGATACATAGAAAATGACAGAAAGGACCTTTAGCCCTAAAACCCTAACCCTAATCTTGAGTTTCCCAGTGTTATCTATCTCATGCTCTCATATATTTTAATGTAACATAACCTTCATCCTTACAATGATGAAAAAATTATCATTTTTCATCCAAAGTGGTTTATTTACATTTATATGGATTAAAGATGGTTTCGATTTTGTAATCATGGGTAGATGCAAGAAACAACGAACGATTTAGGGAGCGTTCTGCCAAAACTGCGTTTTTTCTGCCCAGTACTACAAGTATTAGTAGTACTCAAAACGGAGCAATCTCAGCCATTGATCTGAAAAATCAACGGCCAATAGTACTTTTGAGTAATTTATAATACTGAAATAGTACTATTGGAAAAAAATGACAGTTTGTCACAAAAAGTAAATAAAATTAAGTATAAATTAATAATAATTAGAAAATCATGAATAAATAAAAACTAAAAATTGGCCATTTGTAGAGACTTGATAGTGATTACATTTCACCAAAAACTAAAAGTTGAAACCATCATAAATGTTTGGAGCGCTATGGGCAAGGGACCCCTATTTGCATGCATGTTGAGGACAAAGAATTGTGTTTTTTTGAATGCCCTTTGGTGGGCACATGCCCTTCTATTGTGGCAATAGCCCACAACAATCTTAGACGTACATCATCATTTTTGGATGCTCCACAGTACTAAAAAACCCTAAAACGCAAAGTGTGACAAATTAGGTAAATTACAATGTAATTAAAGGATTTTTTTTCAAAATTTCTCAAAAATAAGGAATCTGAGGACTTCCAAATTAGCCATCTCCAATAAAAATTTCAAGTACATGGACTTCATTTCCCAAAAGATATGGCGAATGGCAACTCCGTCATTCCAATTGTGACGCAAAATAGTACCGGTGTTTCTTGCATTCACCCTCATGTAATTATTCCACTAATTGTCATATATTCATAGTAAATGAAATATCATAGAAATGGAAACGGTTTAACTATTATAATTTTATTTAATATGCATGTATGGAAGTGGGGTATGTGTAACATGTTTTAATTGTTTTATTAACAGTTCAAAATAGTGGTTCATTTATTTGCTTTTGATGACTAATCCTTTAACCCCTAAACGCTCAACGACCATTTTATGGTCATTGCCCGACTTTGGGTAGAATTTTTAGGCAAAAAAAAGCTTTTTTCAATTTTTTTTCAATTTTTTTTTAAGAAATTGGATTGTCTTTCAATATGTATATTCAAAACTAAGATCGCTATGGTCAAACAAAAATTATAAGAGAAATAGCACAAAGAGTTTAGAATTAGCTAATGTTGAAAAACTTACTATTTGGGAAAAGTGTTGATGTTCTCATTACTAGATCTTATGCATTTTTTCACAAATCAATAGAAACCACAATTTTGACCAATCAAAAAGAAATTCAAATGCTAAAGATAGAAATTGTATTTTTGGTGAAGTTTTGAAGTTTTATCTTCAAAATTTATTAGAAGAGAATCTAAAAATAATTTTATAATTTTGACCATATGGATACTTTCTACTTTTCATGCTTCACATTATCTTGTTTGATGCAAACTTCAAAAAAGTTATAGAATTTATATTTTATAATACATTTGTGTTTTGTTCAAACCCCTTGGGCTTTTAGGGGTTAATAGTGAAGCTTTCAACATAGCTCTTATTCATTTTCCACAAATTTCACTATTTTTTTCCATAAAATTTTGATTTTGACATTAATTAATAAAAACCGAAGGTCAGGTGATACTCTCTCGGAGGGACATAACGTACGGAAACTGTGCGTACCCGCTCCTAATGACAATCCATACTTGTATTTTTTGCCCAAAACGATGCTTAAGAAACATTCACAATCATATGTAAATGCGTCCAGTTGGGTTTAGATCTAATGATTGAGCCTTTCAAAATTTGGACTTGTAATATTTACTACTGGAGCCACCCATTGCATGAACACTGCACTCTTCGCAATGTGATTGGAATCGGTACATATTAGGATGGAAATTATGGTAACCACGTAAGCAAATCTCAGTATCTCACTGCACGTAATCGCTCCGGTTTCTTTCCAAATTTTAGCAACCACAGATCGACTGGCGAGCTCCTACATCTTGCAATCGCTCTAGGAATTAATTTCAGAGCCCTTTTCTCTTGTGATCGACAATGCATGCTCCCGTGGGACCGAACTAAGTTTTGCACCACTCAAATACTGTGCATCCACTCAATTGCAACTCTTTGAGAGCCATATGTGTTGCAAATAGAATTACGCAATAAAGTCGTTTGTTAATCGAAAAAAGTAGATCGATTTTAAGGTCCCAAGTCTTCAATTCTTCCTTGTCCGAACGGTATTTGAAATCTCTGTTGTCGAGAGGAGACAAACTTTTCATTCACGGTGGCTACTTGAGCAAAGAGGACAAGTTCTTGGCATCAGTGTAGAATGTCCTAGAACAGAGCTAGCATCGATCATTCTCGACTGAATAATGATTGGACCGTGCAAGCCTTGGCATCGGAGCTGAATATGACATTGGTTGGCCAAATATGACATTGCTAGCCTAAGGAGTAATCAACACCCTGGTTCGTTTCTTCGACAGGCACCAGAACATGAATCAAAGAATCAATAGAAGGATCAAAACGCATGTTCAGCCGTTTTGCCTCATGACTTGTGGAATTGATCGATTCGACCATTTATGCTAGACCAACAGGTGTGCGAATTGAAACTCTCGACGATTTGGGGGCAATATATATGACCCTTTGTGTTGAACATCACAAGAATTTCCTGAACATTCGTTCTTCTCAGTTACAAAAGAAATTGGTGTGTAATGCGTGTACAATATTCCTCCAACATATATCCCAAGTCCTCAAAGCGCTCAAAATCTTGAACTCAGAAAGAAGTCATAGGTGAAAGAATAATTATATGGTTCATCAAGATGATGATTTATGTTACCGGCAATCTGCTAAACTGTATACAGTGATTTGACCTTTATTTTGGGGCAAATCATATATCTCGACACTAATAGATTCCATGACGACGACAATGCAGTGCTTGATTATAATTTATTTGAGCAAATCGGCCAATATTGCGACAAATTCTACGCCTGGTCAATATAATATCGACCGATCATTACTTCATCAATCACATTTTAGAAATATTGATTAATATTCACACACCATAGCCAGCAGATCTGAATACATTTGACGATCGCAAATTAATGATACCTGCGATCTAGGAAAGAGTTCTAGAACTTGGGAATTTGTGAGAATAATTTGTGCAGATTTGAAGTCACTTCGTACTCAATCCATAGATAGGCAATCACTGATTCAGACACCAGGTGAATAGGTGATACAGTAGTGTGATACATAAAACCGAAATGCATACATGTGAAATCTGACGCAACAATAGTAATATGAAATGTATTACTGAATTCTTGGATTTATTATACTCCTGTAACTCGCTCCCAGCGACTGTACGTAGTCCGCAAGCTCGTTCAGATGCAAGTAAACTAGTAGATGCAAGTAAACTAGTATATACGCACGTGCACAAGGCAGGGCACACTCCTGACCATGCCTTATTTACTGGCCTCCAGGAATGGTAATTCCTGCCCAACAAATATAATACAGCATGATTAATTCGATCAACAACTCGACCCAGGTTGGTGTATATGAACAAACTAGACAACCTTCAAGAGGTTTCTATGGGACAAGTTAAGGCTAACATGTAATTAATTTTGAATACCGGTAAGGGACGTCGAAGAGTGTACTGTACAAATGGTTCATTGGAAGGCTCACACTTACTAGAACGTCATAAGCTAGTCTTCTAACCTTCTTCCTCTCTATTATATGTACCTTAGAGAATTGCATTGACTGGTCAACATGTTGATGGAAAAAGCTAGAAAGGATGAAATAGACAGCACACAAGGTATTTTTAGAGATGATACACTTAGATCAGAAGAAGCCATGGCTGGCACGAAAGGTGAGAAGATAGAGTCCCGTACCATTGCACTGGGTCCCGGCCTTGTAAGCCAGGTTGCACTTCTCGGGGATGGTGATGGCGTACTGCACGGCGGCGCCGGAGGCTTCGAAGGCGGAGCTGGAGGCCGCCTGGCAAAGGCAAGCTTCCGGGTCGGTGGTCAGGTAGCTCGTCAGCATCGTGCAACACTGCGCACTAGGCTGCACATCCGCTTCCGCTGCCGGCAAGCAAGCCACTAACATACTGAAAGGACCGCATGTCGCCTGGGCTCTGCACTGGCAGATGCTGCAGCTCAGCCCCACTAGCAGGATCAGAAGCAGAGATTGCGCCTGCATTGCCACCTTCATCGCCAATGCTGCAGTAGCTCGTCAAATCCCACACCAGGATACAATTTAATTAATTATACTTCTGATTGAATCTAGATAGCAAGAAAGAGAGGCTAGCTTGGTAGCTGGGAAGCTGGGATCGACAGAATGAGGAGAGACTTAATATGTACTCCTGCGGAAGGTTAGCTGGGGTTTGGAGTCTGGACATGGTAGGAGTTGGGATATTAGTTAGTTAGCTAGCTAGCGCTATTTCAAATGATTAATACGAGTACACCATGTCATCTACATGACGGTCATTGATGTATCAGCGTACACCATGTCATCTCCATGTCATCTACGCGTACTGAGAGCTGAGAGGTGGTGCGTAGTTACTCATGATTGCCATGACCCAGGTAGCTAAAGCAGGTGAGCCTCTATGTTGGTGTGATTCAACTGCGTTACTGCAGTTGCAATACTGTTGCTTATGTACTAATCGATCGAATCAATGGAATTTCTCCGGCTCAGCATACTACTTTCAGGTGATGAAATTGATCTGCCTAGCAGCAATCATGGAAATAACTTAATTGTACGTCAAAATGGCGTATTCCAGAGTGCTACAAACTTAACATTCACATGGAATGCACAGCTTGAGCTGCAGAAAGTAGGAGTCAAGTAGGTATGAGATTCCAGACGTGCGACTGAAAAAATGTTAATTCCTAGAAATTCCGCGAATTCTAACGAATTTGACGTCTTCTTATAACAGCATAAACTAACGAAGTATCCCTCATGTGCTCCAAAAATTATTGAACCAATGAAGCGTGTGAATTTCGAAGCTTGCTAGAAATCTATCATGTCAAAGATTTTTAATTCCAAGCCTGGTCATATAGTATTGGACACATTGGAAGCCAGGAAGTACGTATAGTCAATTTGCAATGAGCTTCCATAGGTTTTGTCAAACAATATCTGCCACATTGGAAAGCAAAGCACAGCAAATAGAATAGAGAAGGGAGAGCTACTAGCATTACTAATCCATTGATCGGAACAAAGCGGTAGCACAATGGTTTATCAGTCGATTCTGGAAAATTCTCATAGCTAGGGCAGGCGGGATGAGCTATCTATCAAAACTTTGTCACTGCCCATGGCCATTTGTCATCTAAGTTATGTGAAACAGAAA
Organism: Rhytidiadelphus loreus; assembly: GCA_947034895.1. Lineage (NCBI taxonomy): Eukaryota > Viridiplantae > Streptophyta > Bryopsida > Hypnales > Hylocomiaceae > Rhytidiadelphus > Rhytidiadelphus loreus. The sequence continues at coordinate 35,991,305 of OX344761.1, forward strand.
TTTGTGTTGGTATGCAGTACGGTAAGTCACCCTATTATGACTAAAATTTCTGATATGACTTAAATTTCTGATCTGATCCGTTGGAGGGTTGAGGGAGAGTCAACTCTGTTTTCACACCTAGAGAAACCCGTACAAAAGGATGACATTCCAATCATTTTTGCAGTGCAACGGTGCACAAGGACAACCAAAATTTTATTAACAATTTTGGAATGGTTTAGTAAAACATCACGCAATGTATGTGCAACTATTCAAGATTGCAATTGTTTTTGCAACAATTTAGGCATAGATACGCATTGGTTTCATGCCCAAGACTTTTGCACTAAGTTGGTAGCCCTTTCACAATGGTTTTGCAATGACTTTGAATTCTGGACAAAGTATGTTGCAATACAAAGACATTGCAAACTAGCTGCCGATGTGTTGCAACCTCGTTCACCATTACGGGGGTGGTTTTCGTTCTTTCCTCTCCGACCCTTCAGTGACAACTTTCACATGTGGTTGTTGGGATTTCTGAAGGGTTAGGGTTCAGGGTACTTGACTTCTAGGATCAAGCTTTGTTCCATTGACGATGAGGGGAAAAACCCTATCTGTGCGGCAAGTTAGCATGGAATTCAAGTGGGCTGCAGACGCGCATCTGGAGGTAGCCCGCCCTCCATTGCGTAGTTGCTTGTGTAGGTTAAGAATGTGAGTTCGGTGGTGGAGAAGGAATTCGTCCTCGAGTAGAAAAGCAAATACAAGTTTTTCTCAGTATTCCAAAAATAAATTCCAAAAATAAATTTATAAAACCTATATTCATTCATGCAAAAAGTATTGTGTTACAACAATTTAAGAAAGATTGATTAAAAAAAGCATTACATGAGATTTCAAGGGAAGGAGGGGCCGTTTCAGGCTTGTTCCATGCCTCGGTAACTCTCAAAATATAAAATTACTAAAAAAGAATTACATATTTTTTTTTTTAAATTAAAAAAATTAAAAATTAAAAAAATATATATATGTACATATATTTTTATGTTTTATTTTAATATTATCTAACATGGCAGTGCTCTTGCCACGTTGGACTGTAGAAGTGCACACGTTTCTGTAGTTTGGGAACTACAAAGAACTACAAGGAACTTGTAGTCTTGTAAAGAAGGTAAATCCCCTCTAATGATTTGGAAAGCATGGGCTTTTATTAATAATTTGAAAGATTACAAACAAAATTATAAGGCAAAATTCTTGATCATTGGAGACTCTATGCAATTATTCAATTCTATCATTGGTGATTTTTTTTTTAAATATCATTTTGCTAAAATTATTAATATCATTAAGAGGTCTATTGAATTTTTTGATTACAATCATTGTAAATACTTGTACATAAAAATAAATAAAAACACCATATTTATACATTATACCATACATTCACTTTGAATATACAAACAAAATGGAAACTTTGAAATCCTGATAATATGTACCGAAAAAAGTTAAAATGTCCCTTTACAGAGGAAAAGGTTAATTCAAAAGCCTCCAAGGGACTGTAAACCACTCCCAGGAAATGGGCCAGGGTGAATTGACCCCCTCATTGCCCCTCCAGGGCAAACCCTGGAATTTTTTATTTTCAAGGTTTAATTTTTTTTTGAAATTCTGAATTCATATTTGCAATCACAGGCCCCAAATTACTCTAGGGAGGCGTAAGAATTACCAAAAAATTGGCACAACATAGGGGGCTTTTTTTTCAAACCAACGTTGACCGGGGCAATGAGGGGGTCAATTCTCCCTACGCCAGGAAATGTCCCGTTCATTTCCTGGGAGGCTTCTGCGGCGTACTGTCCGCAAAAGCGGGCAAACTCACATAATCAGGGATTACGGATTCTTCATCTGTGATATCATTATCATCCGGCATTTTTTGTTGATTTCCTGACAGTATTTTACGTCGGCCAATGTCCTTGTCGTCGGGCTTTACGGGAAAAAACGCGCCTCCTCGTCGGGCTCCGCCCTCCTCATCAACGCATTTTTTCCCGTAAACCCCTCCTCCTCGGGCATTGCCCTATACATTTTAACCTCTATTTTAACCTTGAAAGGATCATTTTTTCCAGCTCTAACATCTTTCAAGGTTTCTTCAAGTTTTAATTTTCAAAATTTTCAAAAAAATATAATATTTTTTATACATAATTTTTATAATTTTATTTTTCAACAAGCTAAAAATAATTGCTAACTATATTTATACATTTTAACTATGCACATCAATCTTTTTACTTTATCCTCCAAAATGCAAATATGTTTGGATCATACACTGATGCAATAAGGTAACTACACCTAAAATCACACAGATAAGCTCTATAGCTTAATCAATATACTCTAGAAAATGAAAACAATTTTTGCACATTGGTGAAGGACTATGAATTAAAATGCAAGTGTTTTCATAATTTTTGGAAGCATTTTGAATTAGTTACAAATTTTCAAAGATGAAAGGTGCAAGAAGCTAAAAGTGTCATATAGGTAATGCCCAAACACATTTGATGCATGTTGAGAAATAACATTAAGATATATGACCTGTTTTTGACAATGTTAAGTGTTTTAATATATGTCTAATTGAGCAATGGTAGGGGGATAAATTTTCTTTGGGAAGGAAATAGAAATAACAAAGATTGCACTATTTTTTGTTAATTTTCCATCAAGTTTGGAATTATTTGAAATAAAAGAAGTGGAGATTATTGTTTGACTTGTTCTCGATCTATAGAAAAATCTATTTCTGAGAAGTGTAAAATTAAAAACTTGTCTTAGCAATTTCATTAGGTGTCAATGTGTTATTTGTCATACAATAATGAAGACCCTAGTCAACATCATTTTCCCCTCATTCAAGAAAATATGTTACCTTATCTTGCACAAATTAGGCCTTGGCCAGAAACAAGTTGTATACCTTAGCAGTATCTAAACATGCCAAGTGATGCCATGTCAAAGAAAAAAAATTAATACAAAAGAAAGTGTATCCAAAATCAATCACTTGTAAGGTTGCCACCTCTACAATACTATAAAAAGAGTTGCTCACTACCCAAAATAGCAACTCTACTTCACACTTGTGCTCACCATTTGGGATATCTTCCATGTTTAGTTTCCCTTCAAAAGTAAGGGGTGGTTTTTAGAAGTGTCGATTTTGGGTGTGGTTATTTTAACCCTTGAAGACCCAAGCAACCTTATTTTGGTCGTTGTCCCTCTTTTTTGAGCTAACTATTTTCAAATTTCAAATTTTTTCAAAAAATAAAAATAAATAAAAATAGACTACATTATGAATTCAATGGCAATCGTTTCATCAAATTTTGAGTCAAACTTCACCTTGTGGATTTTTTCAAAATCCCGAGGGGAACACTCGCGGGTTTTAGAAAACTACGTGAGTTAAAAGATAGGGTTCATTTAATTCAAAGGGGGGAAATTTTATATAATTTGTAGAACTACTATAGGGTTCATGAAATGCTACACACTCTAATATATATAAATTAGGGTATGTAAAAACATCATATATTAGAAATTTTTATTAATAAGTTAACCTTGACAAATAGAAGCTGTGCAAATTTTTCATAGTATGATGAGTATAGATGTGGACAAATAATTTTATATAGATGACAAAATGGACATATTCAAGAAAATATACAATGAAGAGTGGTTGACTAAAATTGTGCCATGGTACTTATAGTGTATATACCAAAAAAAAAATGTAATTGTAAGACATCAACTAAAAGTGGAAAAATTGTCACATTGTATGAATAGGGAGGTTTACTTTAGTGGATTCAACAAATTGAAAATTGTACAATATGATAAGAATTTATAGTCCATTTAACTCTAATCTTTGAAGCCATATGTGTTGATTACACTCGTATTGAATGAGATTTTCATGGAATAGTTTCATTAGGAATTCTAAAGTGTTCAATGTTATTAACCTCTAAAGACTAGAGGGTGTTTTAGAAGAGGAAAAATTCAAATTTGCCAATTTTTGATGCATTGTCTAAAATAAAAAATTATTTAAATAAATTTCAATTGTATAAAAGTGTATTATATAATTATGGAAATGTGTAGAAACAATTTTAGCCCATTTGACCATGTGGATTAAAAAATTATAATGTTTGAAGTGAGAAAAAAATCTTTATTCACATTCTTGCAAACTAGGATCAACAAACTTCAAGCCCTCTTAGAGTAAAATTTTTGGTCTACTCAAAAATGAGGATTTTGACTATTCATAAATATATGATGTTAAGTTTACTCATAAAAAATCTGAATCAACTTGCAATGCAAATAGATTAAGTGCATTGGCAATACACTAGTCTTTTTTTTGATGATTTCTTGTGTAATAAGATATTTTTTTATTTGAAATCCAAATGGTTAAAAATTAGAGACAAACATTTAGAATATTTGGAAAAAATTTCAAGAACTTTAACTTCACATATTGCAAGATAATAGGGCTTGAGGTTAGAAGAAAAGTTTTCTTTCTTAAAGCCACCCTAACATAGCTAATAAAATTTGACTCCTCTGAGAATGTGATTTGAGAACTAAATCGTTTTTGATAATTGTATGCCATATTTTATTAGTATCAAAAATGCCAAATTTCAATAGTTGATGAGAGTTTTTGCAAAAGACGCCTTAAAGATGCCCAATTTGCAAGGACTGCTAAAAAAATTTAGGACAGAAAAAAATTATATTTCCACTAAGAAGATACAAGTTCACATCTTGTGTCAAAATTTTATGAACATTTGACCAAAATTGACTTCATAGGGACTTACCGAGAGTTTCAATTGTTCATTCAATGGACAATTGGCCTTTAGGGGTTAAAAATTGCTACTTGAATTCAATTGATTATTGTTGGTTTCATAATGTATACCCCATACATAGATGCATTAGATGGAAGAGAAAATTTGTGAAGAAGGGTGGGTGGGAGAAAATTGGACACTTAAAATTTATATGTAAAATATCCCCATTTAAAAACTTGCATGAATGAATTTATAAAAACTATAGGATATTAAAAATATGCCCTTTTTAGCTTTTTATGTAAAAATATGGTCATCTTAAATGCAATAATTAAAGTAAATAGCCCCACATCAAATACCCTCTTAACTCAGGTGTATACCTTAAATTACAAGGAGTGATCCCCCCGAGTTCAAAATTCAATGGTATATTGTAGTTTATAGTTCATTTTTTGTAATCAATTTAGGCATTGATTAAAAAGTTAGCCAACCAATGTGATTCTTGCCAACCTCAAAAAGTCAAATCCACCTCAAAAAGGACAAATCCAAGGAATTCAAGGAGAAGACAAGTGTCCCATTTTTTCTACTATACTACTCTCATTTCAATGACCACCATGCATTGCAAGTTCCACTATGAATTGAAAAATGCTTGGAATGTTGTGAAATTTTATATGTACATTCTCAACTTTCTTATCTTTCACTAAGCACAAAAAGGCATCATTTCAAAATATTCTCACAAAGATATGCTCCTTCAAAAAGTACTACCTTGTATTTCCGTTGACCCATATAAACGGGACTTGTCTGCCATGTTATCAAAACCAAAATCATCTTTAATTCATATATGTGTAAATTAACAACTTTAGATGAATTTTTTTTCCATCATTGCAAAGACAAAAGTCATGTCACTCTATGATAATTTGAATTTTTTTTAAGTTCTCACTCTCAATGTGAAATTCAAGATCCTAAAGTTACATTCTATCCAATCTCAAGAAAAAATGAGAATAAGTTTGCTCAAGGTCTTGGCCATTTTGAAAGTACACCCCCCGGATCATCAGGCATGATGTTAAATCGAACATACGAAGGTGGGCCCAGCCTACGTGGAGCCCAGGCTTGACGAGGGGCCCAACCACGACCCCGACGAAGCACTAGCAATGACTCCGTCGACGTCCTTGTCTTGCATAGACACGTGACCGCAACCCGCAGGACATGATCCTGTAGGACAACAATTTCGGAAAAACTAATTCATGTCCTATGCAAGGTGGCAAGTTTAGGATTGAGGGCGACGGCTTAGGTTTTACATATGAACTTATTTACATATCCCATGTTCTTTGTGTTACCTCCTACCACCCCGTGTGTATATAATAAGTTGTCTTTTCAACTTGTACCACAAATCATGCATAAATGGCTTTTGAAGCAAAGTGAAATAGATGTGGTGGCATGCCACATCAACATGGGCCTATTTCAAATGGATGATTTTTAAAATGTTTTTTTAGAGAAAGACAAAGTTCAAACAATTTTTTTCAAAGTTTTACAAAAACAACTTTCTATGGAACAATTGGGACAACATTTTTTGAAGTTCTCGTAGGACTTGTAAAAAAATTGATAACACTTAAAACAAATAAAGTTATAAAACAAACAAATTCATCTTTCTATGGATCTTGCACAAAATAGACACTTTATATGTTTTAAGTGTTATCAATTTTTGTACAAGTCCTATGAGAACTTCAAAAGATGTTGTTCCAATTGTTCCACAGAAAGTTGTTTTTGTAAAACTTTGAAAAAAATTGTTTGAACTTTGTCTTTCTTTAAAAAACATTTTAAAAATCATCCATTTGAAATAGGCCCATGTTGATCCACCACATCTATTTCACTTTACTTCAAAAGTCATTCATGCATGATTCGTGGTATGAGTTGAAAAGACAACTTGTTATATACACACGGGGTGGTAGGAGATAACACAAAGAACATGGAATATGTAAATAAGTTCATATGTAAAACCTAAACTGTCACCCTAAATCCTAAACCTGCCGCCCTGCGTAGGATGTAAATTAATTTTTTCGAAATTGTTGTCCTACAAGATCGTGTCTTGTGGGTTGCAGTCCTGTGTCTGTGCAAGACTAGGACGTCGACGGGGTTGTTCCATCACGTTGTTGTGGTGCTCCGTCAGGTGCAGGGAGAATTGACCCCTCATTGCCCCGGTCAATTTAGGTTTGAAAAAAAAGCCCCCTATGTTGTGCCAATTTTTTGGTAATTTTTACATCTTCGGAAGGTAATTTGGGGCCTCTGATTGCAAATATGAATTCAGAATTTCAAAAAAAATTACACCTTGCAAATAAAAAATTCCAGGGTTTACCCCGGAGGGGCAATGAGGGGGTCAATTCACCCTGGCCCTCCGTCAGGGTAGTGCGTTGACGGAGGTGGCCTGGCCCGGGCTCCACGTAGGCTGGGCCCACCTCGATTTAACGTCGCGCGGCTGTTTTGTTTGCCACGTTGGCAGGCTTCTACTGGCGAATTGTGGCGGGAAAACCCATCTTCCCGCCTTTGGGAACTCCAGCCTCCAGTTCTGTAAACTCCAGAATGCTTCGGCGATGGCGGAACGGTGCCTCCAGGATGCGTTTTGACAACCGCGCGATTGTAGTGAACGAAGCAAGCAACTGACATTTCCAGCTAACGGTTGATGTTGTGAATGCGCAGTCCTATTCCCGAGATTGTCCCGCTTCAGGTCGTTTTTGGCGAGGATCAGGAGCTTCTGCACATTCTGAGTCAGCTGGGATCAAACCCTAGCGTAGGGATTCTTAAACTCTAGCGTGCTCATCATGGACAACGATGACTCCGTGGACATTAGGCCCACATCGTCCTCACTACCATCGCAATCCGAAGGTGCGGCTCTGTTTTTGCTTCATTGCATTTTGTAATTTAATTTTCGATTGAAATTTTGGCATTGGCATTTCTGTGCATTCACATGTAGTTGCATTCTTTGCAATGCGGGGTTCAAACGTCTCGCGTTCTTGTTTCGATTGCAGGAGTGTCTACGCCATTACCGCAGGTGTCGTCGCCATTGCCGCAGGTGTCATCCCCCAACCTCCCGAACTCCGAGGCGAATGGCCTTTCCCCGCCGATGGACAGACGGAGGGGCCGGCGAGTGGTGACTCCCTCATCTGCCGCTCCGAGGAGAGAGAGAGAAACTGGGCCTGCTTTCCGCCGGAGTAGTCTGTCTCGCAGTGTGGGCACTCCACAGTACAGCTCCCCTTTCGATACTGGCACTCCTGGAACCCCGGTGGCTGCCACTCCTGCTTACCATACCCCCGTGGGGACTCCTTATGAGACCCCCCTGGGGACCCCTTCGTTTCGCAGTGGCACGTATCCTTTCACATTTCTTAGGGATAGCACGTTTGGTTGTGAATGTTTCTTACTTAGCCTTCTGCATGTTTTCGGGCTATTGTTGAATGTGGATGCGATTAGCCACTTGTTTGGGATTGCTAGAAGAGCATGAGGAGTTTCTTTAACTGCATTAAAGACCGCAGTACAATCAGCGCAGTGAATTGGGTTCCCAAGGCAGGCCTCTTCATCGAAGACGTCGATCTCGATCCAGGGAACGTAGTTCGGATGTAAGTTGCACTCTATATGTGGGCAAGGAATGTCCGAATTTGTGAACAGGTTGTGAACCATGCTAATGAAACAAAGACGTACAGTGCCGTTAATTGCAATGAGATTTGGTGATGCCACATTTTATATGTACTGGAATAGATCATCAAAAGTAACTCAATTTGCTGCCAGCACCAGAGGTTGTAAACCTTCTGAAGTCTATTAATATAAAGCATTGCAACAAAATTTTACTTATACAACAAGCCAAATAATAAATAAAAATCATGCCATATATTTTAGGAACTGATTTAGTCATTTCTACTCTGGATATTCTGACTGAATGTGCATTTTATGGATGTCTGCTCTCTGATTCACTCATGGATGGGGTTGTTTGGCAATTGGCAGGGGCGCCCGCGTCCATCTGCATCTGTGGAACCGGATGATGATATGGGTGGGGAGTATGCGTACGTTTGGGGTACAAATGTTAATATCCCAGATGTGCTGAGGCCAATTCGTCGGTTTCTCAACAATTATCGGACAGCCGCTGAGGATCTTCATTCGAAGTACATCCAGCTTATAGAGGAGGTTGGTAATTTCAGACCAGTCTGAGCTTCGTCTGTTATCCTGTTGATGTGATATGACGAGTGCACTTCTAGCAAAGATTGACAATTTGTTGGCCTGATGGTCATATCAGACTGTGGAACGAGAAGAGGATACTATAAACATTGACATGTCCAATGTACATGATCATGACCCTGATCTGTATAACAAAATTGTTCGATATCCACTCGACATCATTCCCTTGTTGGATACGGAGTGTCAAGAAGTTGCCACCAACTTCCTACCGACATTTGAGAAGCACATTGAGGTTCGCATTAACCTTAACTTATGATGATCTCTACCGTACTTCATGTAGGCTGTATATGTGGGGGTTGTGAATTGGAAACTCCAGCTGAAGATACTACCATTTGCAGCAGCATAATGTCATCAGTAAGGCAACAATTTGATGTAGTTATGTCTAATTCTTTGCTATTTCGTCCTTGGTATAAGTTCATTGTTGTTTGGTTAATCTCCTAATTGATGTCATCAAGATTTAGTAAGTCGAACATGTGAAAATCGATTTCTTGGCACTCTCCAAGGAATCGCTAAATGGGATCTGTTTCTCTGCTACCCCAGGCCCGACCATTCAATCTCCAATCGTCAGTGAACATGCGTGAACTCAATCCTTCAGGTGAGTGGAGCGCAAGATTTTCAGCTCTACAACAATTTTTCAAATATGTTTTAAACATATTTGTCTCTGAATCTCTTGCTATTCGAAGTTCGTCAAGATGCTGAACAGACTTGAAGAATAACCACTGTGGGAAATGAGTTATTCACACTCCTCACCGTTGGCCTATACAGACATAGATAAATTGGTCTCCGTCAAGGGAATGGTTATCCGTTGCAGTTCCATCATACCTGAAATTAAGGGTGCCTTCTTCAAATGTTTGGTGTGCGGCCACTCACCTCCGCTACTTTCAGTTGTGAAGGGCAAGCTCATTTCTCAACTTCATCTCACAGTTCGATTACGCCTTTGTCATTACCTTGTAAAAGTGAGATTATCGTATACAGATTATACAGATCAATCAGATCTGCAAGTGATTTTGACTGTTTGTGTGCTGTAGGGCGCGTTGAGGAGCCGACAAGGTGTGAAAAGCCGGAATGTGGAGCACGAAATGCTATGTCTCTAATCCATAATAGATGCACGTGCGTGCGCTTACCAACTCTTCTGTGGCATCTATTTTTGCTTGGTGAATTTAATTGGTGCCTGTCCTAGAAGCAAGTTATGCACATCCCTCTGGATTCTGAAATGTGTATTTATATTCTCCTTAAAAGTAGATACTAGGCAATGTGGGGGTATTTTGCAATCAGAATCTGGGAATATGAATGGGATATGAACGAGACCAACAGATTTGGTTTTGCTGTCGTTTTAAAACAAAACTACTAATTGATCTCTGTATTTTCATACTGACAGCCTCGACATTTATTATTTTATGAATTACAGTTTTGCAAACAAGCAAGTAGTCCGTCTGCAAGAAACTCCTGATGCCATTCCTGAAGGGGAGACTCCGCACACAGTCAGCTTGTGTTTATATAACACTATGGTTGATGCTATCAAGCCTGGAGATCGTGTTGAAGTATGTAATCTCTTGTAAATCCATGCGAATATTCTCCTTAGCATGGAAGGTTAAAATGTTCTGGGAATGCTTTCAAAGCTTGAATCGTTTAGACCTAATGATCGTGAGCCAGTATTCCTTCCAAGAGGCAAATGCTAACCCACTTGGAAATTATCTGTTGTGTTCCAGGTAACAGGGGTTTTCAAGGCTATGGCTGTCCGAGTTGGTCCCAATCAACGAACGTTGCGAGCATTATATAAGGTTTTACACTAGGTTCAGCGTTTCTATTTCAAATACAGTTCTCTTTCATATTGAAAACCTCTATTGTGATATTCTGTAAGCCTTTTAGATGAAGATGTTAACAGACGCTTAGTGCAGACCTACATTGATTGCGTTCACGTCAAGAAGGCTGATAAGGGTCGAATGCAAGCTGAAGATCCTGCGGAGATGAAAAAGGCGTGTGACACCAACACAGCGTTTCAGGAGGATAATGCCTCAGATGCGGCTAACGAGGCAAAGGTATTAGGAATGCACTGATTCCAATTTTCATTATTATTGTCCGTAGTCCAATCATATTTTAACATAGAGGGACCTATTGATTTTCTCGAAAGTGTTATCTTTCCTTGCGTTACTTTCTAAGTAGGATAATCAATCGCGTATTGGTATATTGCAAGCACTGTACTTGACCGCCTGAATATGGTGGCGATTTTGAATTTGACTACAAACATTGGGTCTCATCAAATCACACTTGTTCTATCTCACCTTGTGTCTAGCTATTTACACTCAAATTTTGAGCTTATGTTTTTTCTGACTGCAGATTCAGAAACTTAGAGATCTATCCAAGCTCCCGGACATCTATGAAAGACTTTCAAGGTCGTTGGCCCCAAGCATATGGGAACTCGAAGACATCAAGAAAGGTCTCCTTTGTCAGGTTTGTTAAATCGTACATCGCTCAAGCGAAGTCACCATGGATTAATTTTTGATTTTGCAGAAGATCAGAGATAAGAAATGAGATCTTAAAAATATTTTCATTCAACATCTGACTGTTTGTTTCAGATGAATCTTCGTGTCTTCTTGGTTAATCGTTTTTTTTCCTCTTTTTTTTGCAGCTCTTTGGTGGTAAAGCCAAGAAAATTCCATCCGGGGCATCCTTTCGAGGTGACATCAATGTGTTACTTGTCGGGGACCCTGGTACCAGTAAATCCCAGCTACTTCAGTATGTACACAAGATTGCTCCCCGTGGCATCTATACTAGTGGACGAGGAAGTTCAGCGGTTGGGTTGACCGCGTATGTAACTAAGGATCCAGAAACTCGAGAGACGGTAAGCCCTACAACCTTGAATTTCTGTTTGCAATTTTTTTCTAGTGAATTTATTGTACGTTCGTGACTTTGCAAGCCTTTTTCAAGGGAAACTAGTGGCCATAACTGAAACATATTTTACTTGCAAGAGTTGTAATGCTTTCGCGATCTTGGTTACGGACTTGCATGTTCTCTCTCTGCCTTTCCTCCCCACCCCTTAGTTATACATTAAGTGGATAGACGCTTTTTACTTACAAGAATAGAATCATGCAGGTATTGGAGAGTGGAGCCTTGGTTCTTAGTGACCGGGGGATATGCTGTATTGATGAATTTGACAAAATGTCTGACAATGCCCGTAGCATGCTGCATGAGGTATCTATACCGCTCCCTTGAAAAATAAGATTCAAGATTCAAGGACTACCAGTTTTCGGTTTTAAAAATACTTTGCATTCGCGATATTTGATATTTGTTTACGCATGAAATGAAAGCCCGTCGGCTTTCAACTCTTACCGTTCAAAGTTTCCTCTGTTTTTCACATGACACGCTAATTTTAAACGCAGGTAATGGAGCAGCAAACGGTCTCTGTAGCCAAAGCAGGCATCATAGCTTCACTGAATGCTCGGACATCTGTCCTTGCGTGTGCAAATCCTAGTGGATCCCGATACAATGCACGGCTTTCAGTTATCGACAACATCCAACTTCCTCCCACATTGCTATCGAGGTACTTGTATTTTTTCACTTTAGTTGATTGATGATTAGAGGAAGGGATTAGAGTAAATCCTGGGAACTGGTATACACGTGCTTAATGCCATTATATACAATGAACTAGGTTACTTCTCGAACACAGGTCCACACTCATGAAGTCATATTTGGATGCAGATTTGATTTAATTTACTTAATGCTGGACAAACCCGATGAGCAGACTGACCGCCGCCTTGCCAGGCATCTTGTGGCCTTGCATTATGAAAACTATGAGGTACTTATTCATCTCCTTAACTTTCATAAACCTGGATGATCCTTGATGGTTCCGGAAACTCATCGTAATGTACAGTCGTTTGTGTTGGAAAGTATAAGTTTTCTCGTCCGTTCAGCTCGTATTGATCAAGAGCTATTGCTCTGCAGGTTTCAAAGCAGGATGCATTAGATCTACAGACACTCACAGCATATATCACCTATGCCCGTCAGCACATTAATCCAACATTGAGTGATGAGGCCGCTGACGACCTTATTAATGGTTATGTTGAGATGCGCCAGAAGGGTAACTTTCCCGGAAGCAGTAAAAAGGTACAGTTGTTGCAAATGCGAATTAGAGTGGATTGCTCTAATTCAAAATAGTCTAGTTCCAGGCTCCTGAGGAATTTTGTGACTTTGCTTGTCCACCTTACCGTTTTGTCATATGGCTCTGACGGGGCTCTGTTGTTAAGTACCTATCCTGGCCTTTTTATCGTCAATAGTAGCAAAGCATCTCCACTTACTGATGGTTCGCTAGCCGTTTTGATGTGGAATGTAATTGCAGCTGGTCTGAATATCGACACTCTTGAGTACTGAATTCTGATCACAATTGTGTCTTCAATGCAGGTGATAACAGCCACCCCTCGACAACTTGAAAGTATGATTCGAATCAGTGAAGCCTTAGCTCGCATGAGGTTTTCGGAAGTGGTATGTGCACATCTTTCTCCTGACATGTCCTATTTTGGCCGCTTAGAATTTAGGGACCTAAAAGTGAAGAGGTGATAACAGGTCTTCAATTCACAATTGTGTCAATGCAGGTGAATAATTTTCCTGTGGGGTCTATCACTTACTTCGTTTTATTTCTGCTCGGAAATAGGTGGAGAGATGCGATGCAGCAGAAGCTGTGCGGCTTTTGGAAGTTGCTCTTCAGCAGTCTGCTACTGATCATGCTACAGGTAATGTAACCTTTTTTGCATGTTCACAATTGGTACTCACGTTTGAGACTTACTCGCCATTATACGACTGTCCTTGCAACTACATATAGATAACTCTCTGAATGCATTACCTGGATAAGCTTTAAATTCTCATATATGTTACAGAATTTCACCCCCTTCTAGATCCTCAAAGTGAATTTTTACATGTTAAACGTTACTAATTTTTTAGAACATCTTTTATGAATATACCTCGCTATGTGTTAAAATAGCCCAAAAGTTGATCAGTTAAATATATATTATTTGTTACATGTTATAATGCTGTATGTGTTAAAAATCTTTTACTCCCTACTTGTAATCTCTAGTTTTCGAATCTTAATGATTTGTTTCCACACGCTCTCACTATATCGGAATAACAGGAACGATTGACATGGACCTTATCACGACTGGAGTGTCGGCTAGTGAGCGTGGTCGTCGGGCTAACTTGGTAGCGGCTCTTCGGGACCTCATTGCTGAGAAAATTTCACCCGGAAGTTCCTCTGGTTTGAAGGTGAATCAGGTAATCGACTTTTCAGAGTTGATCCGTCAGGACTTGCTCATCGGCTAATGCATGAGCGAAGAAGGTGTTGAACTGTGAATTGACCTGAATATTGCCCATCTTCATTCTAGCCCCTTTCAGCATGCCAAAATGGAAGTAGCGTTGTCTTTCATTTTGTTCAAATCCTTGTTCGATGTGTCAGTTTGATTGTTCCGGTCTATTAATCTTGTTGACTTATGCAGCTTTTGGAGGATGTGCGGAAGCAAAGCACTGTGGACGTCAGCTTGCAAGATGTAAGAATTAATGTGAATTTTTAAATGCTCCTATTTGTTAGAGGCCATTTTTTGTTGAAGTACCAGTTAAGAACCATTGAAACCATGACATGATTGTTACCTTTTCCGGTAACTTCTACGTTAGAAGCCTTATTCTAAATGAGGTCTGATAATGCTAGTCTTGTAGTTTTAGTGCTGACTTGAATGCTTTCACTGCAGGTTAAAAATGCTCTGAGCAGCCTCCAAGGAGAAGGCTTTGTCACTGTGCATGCAGACGTAATCCAGAGATTATGAGTCACAGTTTGATCAGATCAATGGGCGAAAGTTATCTTGAATGAAGTGACAACCGAAAGGTGTCAATTCAGAGTCTTTTGCGATTTTCAAGAAAGCTTAGTACGAAAATCCAAGACAATGTTGCGAAGTTTCTTCCCGCCAATCACCACAAGAGGTTGCCGTGTATATTTTAGGTTAAAACGTATCCTGCAGTGCATCTTTGCTTCTGGATAGTCTTGCACTCTTGGATACACGTCTTTTGGATTCCATTGTTTTAGAATCTACAAATCCAGAATACCCTCTACTCCTTTTTTAATCAGTAAGTCTATGCTATGTCTACAAGCATTACATCAAACGAGTAGACTGCGTCTAACTTGTGCTGCTACTGTAACCGGTTTCAAGCGTTGAAACAGAATGGCGGGTATGGAAGGCCGCAGTAACCGGAGATGACGTTAATCAATTGTTGCACTCAAAATTTCAAGGTGAAATTTGGTGCACAATTCTCAATCGAATGTCTTGCGTAACATTCTGTCTGGAAATGAGTGAAAACAACGAATAACATCTCAAGAGGCAAACAAAGGTTTAGGGTGAACATGACATCATTCTAGAAAGGATTTTTCTCTGCCTTCTAGACTTAATCATGTACCGCATTGAAATTTTATGAACAATGTGCTTCTAACATTGTTTTTATCAATGTAAAGTCTCTTTCCCTCTGGGTTGGAGCCAATAAATTTATTGAACCAGCCTAAATTTGAAATTTGGAGCCAATATATTTATTGAACCAACCTAAATTTGAAGTAAAGAGCCTAAACACAAAGGACACTTGGGGTAAGTGCATCCATATTCTTAACTAATAGCATCGAAGCATACTTACAAATTACAAATTATTATTATAGGATCTTATTTGTGAGGGAAATCCAATACACTTTAGCATGCATTATTTGGACATTGTATATATAAGTTTCAAAGTATTATTTGAAGATGAACTAGAAATTGACATTGAGTTCTTTCAAACTCTTAGGTTTTGATAGTGTACAACTCATGCCATCAAGGTCTATTTGTATGTTGTTTTTTAGTCCCAATGTAGTTGTTGCATTTTAGACAATGATACTAATGGTTGCACATCCTTTAACTATGAAACACCTAAGAAAATGTTTGTGCCCTTTTGATGATTTTAAAAAGGCTTCAAAGATAGAAAACAACTTGTTTCCATCCATTTTTTTGGTAGTAGTTGCTTGAACTCATTTTCAATGAATGATGTTGAAAATTTCTTTCTTATGATATTTTTTTCTTATGAAAAATAATCTGACATTTTTTTACGTTTTTTGTTTTCTAACACAAAATTTTGCGTCTTTTGAGAATTTTGTAATATTTTGCGTTGAAAAATAGAAAATGTAGAAAAATGTCAAATTATTTTTGTTGACATCAACGCAGTTTTCTTCTAGTGCTACTTTTCAAGGTCTCTTTCTTTGTCCATTTATTTTGGCTATTGACCTGTTGGAAATGAGAGTGAATCTTGGGTCCCATGGAGATTGTTTGTGTTAGTGGTCGTGTCTCCGCCAATGGTAGTGAAGAACGCACTTCAACTATTTTGCAAAACCTTAGTATACTTGGTAGGGGGAAAATGGCAAAGGACATTGTTGGTAAGGTCCTCCACAACTTTGTCTAAATGATGTGGATTATGGTCAACAAAAGCATCATCCATGTCCGACAAAGTAAAAGTATCATAATGATTTTCTTTGAAGGCTTGAAGCTCGGTAGATTGTTGTGAAATGAAAGCATCTTTCAATTTGCACTAACCTTGCAATTTCTTCAAGTCACTTTTCAATGAAACAATCTTGTTGTCTTTGATCTATAAGAGGTCTAGAGCCTCTACTAGAATGATAGTGTTGTAAACTACACCCACTCGAGATTGAAGAATCGGCGCACAAACAATTGTTTCTTTGGGCATCTCATTGTTGGAGCTGAAGTCAAAGACATTGCTTAGATTCTGTGGTGGCAATGGTGGATTCAAAGTTGATGGAAAAGCCCCTTGTGGTCCAATTTGTATAGTAGAACGTTGCATTTTTGACAATTGTCCAAATTTACGTTTCAATACTCTAGCCAGTTTCATTTTGATTTAGGGGGAGGCCAATGGGCAGTTACATGCCTTGTTCTAGACGAGGAACCCACATACCATCTAAATTGTCATCTTTTTTTGATTATGTGAGCCTTCAAGTTAGCACTTGGAACTTTAGATCTATTTTTTGCAATTTTTAGTTAGTTTTTAGATTAGTTTTATGCAAAAACACATAAAAAGAGAGTTATTGAGAGTTTTGGTAGAAGTCCCTAATAAAATAGTCAGAAGTGGTCTTAGAAACGTGAAATACATAAAACTTTATGTTTTCACTAATTTTAAGTCTTATTGAAAAGTTTAAACAAATAATTAGTAATTCCAAGAAAAAAAAGGATATGAGAGTTAGTCAGTCTTAGTGTCTTGTTCATGCAAAACAACATATATAAGAACGCATGTAACAAATTGGCTAAATAATAGAGTCTAGTCATATTGAGTCAAAATCCAGCTCGAGAAAGAGTTGGGTTTGTTATTTTAAACATTGTAGGTAGTTTTGAGAATACAAGCCGTTTATAGATAAAGATGGAGGAAGAGGTGATTGGAACATACACAGAGGTATTTTTCTAAGTCAAAGTATGCCAGGAGGTCAAATTGAGATCCGGTCATCCAAGATTTCCACGGTATCAAGAATGATTCCCCCTCCAAGTGGAAATTATTCAAATTTATTATATTTAGATTAGTGCAATGTGAATGTGGAACTTGCATTGCGATTCTAGGAATGTCCTAGATGTTCTCCCAAAAGCTTCATAAAATTGGAAAATTCCATGTTGACTCCATGGAAAGTCAATCGTTTAAAATGCATTAGTAAATTCTTAGAAATTACAGATGTTGCGATAAAAACCCACTAAAAATTAGGATAGAGTACTGTGTGCTAATAAAGAGCCTTGTCAAGTTTGAAGACATTCCAACATTCCCAAGTACCAGAATTAAGACCGACATCGAATTGTACAAAAATTTACAACTTGGCGATAGATTGATCGGCGTACCAAGAGCTAACGATGTCCAAATGGAGTGAATCAAGGATCAATTCTTACTCCTATAAACATACTAAACCATCTTGTCTAGACAATTTCATCAAAAAGCGCAAACTCCAAAAGTTAGAGTTTTGACTTTTATTTGGAGTTATTGTGACTTGAAATTGCATTTAAAAATGGCAGAGCAAAGAAGGGTTAAGGGTCCTTTTGGCTAATTGAGGTGTTTTGAACACAATGACGCAATTGATTTTTTATTTCAAGTTGTCCCCTAAAAGATAGAGAGGGTCAACCCTTAGTTTGACTTTTTATTGTAATTTGTGATAAAGCTATGATGATTTTACAAATTTCTTTTGGAAAATCAAAGATTGGATTTGCTTAAGATTTCTTTGTTTGCGTAAGAAGCTTACTTTGAACTAAAGAAAGACAATTTGAAATTAACTTAGGATTAATTTACAAAATATCTCGATTAATTAGGTTAATTTCAAAATATCTTTAGAAGATCTAAAAACTTTAAAGCGGCAAAGCTAGACTTTATCAAAAGGTTTTTTATATCACCACGTGCCAAAATTCATTGTATAACAAATGTTTAGTTTGATAAATTGCTAATGTTCGGTTAAACACTATTATAAGTACCTCTTTTAGAGTTTTAGTGATTAATTTGGAACTTCAATTGAAATTTCAAGAGTCTAATTTTTAATATTTGGTTAAACACTATCATGTGTACCTCCTTTAAAAATTAAACTTTTAAAATACTACTATTTTGTCCGTGAACACCGTTTGTGCTTGGGGTTGCCTCGCATGGCAATGCTTTGACTTACAATAGTCAAAATTTGTCTGTGGAACCCATTAAACCTGGGATTGCTCCCACACGGCAAAGCTTTGACTTGAAAATTTGGAAAAAGTACTTTTAGTTTTTAGATATTTTATCTTCTTGCTATCACCTAGGATTGCCTCCGCACAGCGAAGCTTTGAACCCTGAAGTCTTTGAAAAAACTACTTAAGGGCCAAAAGTCCAAACACTTCTTGCTACTTTGTCATTTCTCGTGAGAAAATAAAGATTATTGGTTGAGAATGTTTGGTGTTTGAGAGTTCATTACTGTTAGAATTGCTTCATTAGAATATTACTTAGAGTTAGAATAGTCATTGTTTTGAAATTTATTCCCAAAAATTTCAAAAAAACATCTTTGAATTTATTTAGAAGTAGAGTCATTAGAATTTTAATCTTATTCCCAAAAGTTCATATAAATAGTTAATTTATTTTCTTTTGTGTTAGAATCAGTGATAATTATTAGTTTAGTTAAGTGAGTTTTTTTTTACAGTCAGCATTAGTGTGTTTTAGGAAAGAAAAATCAGATTATACCAAAACAACCGATTAACAAGACCATTACAACCGATTTAACAAGAACAATGCCAAATCAAGCCGAAATGGTACTAGTGCAGCTGATTGAGCATGACCAATACCAAAGCAAGCCGAGTGGATACAAAAGCAAACCAAGGCGAGTACCAAGGCGGCTACTAGTGCAGCCCGATTGAGCCGGACCAATACTGTCACCCAAATCTACTTTGGAAGAAACAAGTCCAGGGCAATAGAGGACCACGAGGAAACCATCATGTTTGTGTTTTGCGACAATGGATCTCCGACATATTCGACCCAGAGGTATGTTAACTTGAACCCGTTTACTTGATTTTTTGCTTGCCATTAAAAGTTAAAATAGAAATTAAAATTGACATTTAGAACAAGAATTGCCAGTTAGAATTTTAAAGTTGCTAAAATCAATTACATTTAAAATTTACTTAAAATTGTTGAAGTAGTAAATAGATTAATTTTGAGTTGAATTGGAAGAAAAAACATTAATTCATCCAAAGGAATCTTAGAAGGAATCTAATTTGAAATTAGGAATCTAGAAAATACTAGAATATTTAGAAAAATTAAAACTTAAGTTTCTCAAATATTCCATAAAAATTTGGTATGGAAGGTTCTCACTTCTCACCCAAACTAAGGGGAATTTTCAATCATTTATAAGTTTTTAACTAGAAGTCCAATAATTTTGGTTTTACCTTGATAAAAAAGTAATCTCTTACTCTCCTCACAAAAATAATAAAATCCCTGAAAATTACTAAATTTAGAATCAAACTTAGAATTAAGATTGATAAACGAACAATTAGAAATATTCTAAAAGAACAATTAAAGAATCTTTTGAGACTATAATCCTTTAACAAATCTTTTAAAGATTTCAAAACCTACTTTTACTTTAGAATTAGTTAAATTTTGAAGAAGCAAAGCGTGGATGAAGTTTGGCTTTATTTTGGATGAAATTTCTTAAAATAGGTCAAAATTAGGTTTTCTCTAAAAAACTTGTTAGTTATATTAATCAACAATTCAACCTTAAAATGTAGATTTGTTTTGAATTTATTTGCTATTTTAAGTCAACGGATAAAGTTTTTAGAATAGAATTAGAGACAAATTTCATCCTTAGAAATCTTTTAGTAGGAATATCGGAATTCAGCTTGCTAAACCATTTTGGAAAAAGCAAAGTGCATTCCTACAAATTATCTTAGATATATTTTTAGCTTAGATAAAGTGTACTTGCTTTCATTTATTCATCAAAGGTCTAGAACCTTTTAACGTTTAGTGTGTTTTGAAATATTCAAACTAGATTACAATCATCATAAACATAGTGTCCATTGCTTGGAAGGCCAAAGAACACTAGGTTTACAAATCACCCCATAAGAATTACTTACTTATGCCGTTGGAACCCGTATGTACATTTTAATTCTAGGGGTACACATGACAATGTTTAACTGAACATTAGCAACTAAACTTCTAAAATTTCAATCAAAGTTCTAAATTAATCATTAAAGGGAGTACACATGACGATGTTTAACTGAACATTAGCAATTAATCAAACCAAATACTCGTTGTACAACGAATTTTGGCACGTGGTGATACTAAAACTTTTTGGCCAAGACTAGCTTCGCCGCTTTAAAGTTTTTAAATCACAATTTGTTATCAATTCACGCAACTTGTTTGTTAGTATTCAAAAGAACCATAGAATCAACTAGAGTTTGAGGTCTATCCCTCTGATACTCTTAAAATCAAAGTTTTGGGGATTAAAGCCTCCAAATTCAAGCAAGAAAATAAATTAACTTAAACAATAATAGAGTTTGGGGATTTTCTCTTCCTAAACTCTTGGAAATTAAAGTTTTGGGGCTTGAAGCCTCCAAATTCAAACAAGAAAAACAAATCAATCTTTGAAGGGGCCCTCTGGACCTTCAAAGTACAAAAGAACTCAAATGAAATAGTTAAATCTTGGCTTTAAAAGTGCTCCAATAATATGTTGGTAGCACGACAAGAACAACAACAAGAAATGAAATAAGAGAATGAGGCTCACAAACAATCTCGAGGAAGGGCTTTTGTACTCGCTTCTAGCCCCTCCCTGGTAAGTTGTCAGTAAATATTTTCTTACTTCTTATCTAGATATTTTTCTAATCTAACCTAATGCAATTTCTAAATAGTCTTTGTTTAATGGGAAGGAAGGTCCTCAAGCAAGTTCTTTTTAGGCCCTAATTGCTTGCCTAACCACTACAAAAAAATGAGTACATTTGCGACTGCAAAGAATGACTACTTTGCAGTCATTCCAGACACTTTCGACTACAAAATGACTTAAGCGTTTTGAAGTCATTGTGGCCAAGTCATTTACGGAAATGACTGCTAGTGTATTATCACCATCCATTTAGGACTTGGATGTATAATTGGATGAGAAATTTGTGGTTTTAAGTTGATAAAGAAAACTTGGATTTAAGGAAATGGCTATAGAGCTGCCATGTGGAAAGCGACCAAAAATTGGACCTACGTGGACATCCACGTGTCCAGTCATTCTTCAGTCATTTTGGAGTGACAATGGACCCTTTTTAAATCTAACATGGACATCCTAGTGGACATCCAAATAGGAAGTCATTTTCTAGTCATTGTGGAGTTGCAATAGACCCTTCAAAAATCTGAAGTGGACATTCTCGTATCTAGTCATTTGTCAATCATTCTTTAATTTTGAATGACCCATTATAAATCTGATATGGATTTCCACATGGAAAGTGCAAAAAGAAGTGTAATGACAAGTCCAAAAACAATCATTCTACGGTTGCTTACAAATACATTCATATACAAATACATTCAAATTTCCACAACAATACCTCATACAACATATACAATACACCATACATTATATACCATACAATACATTATATACCATACCATATATTGTATGTCATACCACAATTGGCATATATGTCACATGACTTCCCAAGTCACTTTGAGTGTGAATGTAAAGAGTTCAAATGACAAACCTTTTATACAAGTGGGGTGGTAGAAGGCAAGACAAACCATGTGGGATTTGTAAAATGTAGGAATTGTGCTATAAAGTAATATTTTAGATCTCATTTAGGCATAATAGATTAATTTTTTCCAAAAAACTTTGTATTAATAAAAGTTGAGAAATCAATCTCACTTTCATCTTCAATTTTTTTTTAAAGATTTGGAGCCTCAAATCAAAAGTTATGGACCTATTTGAGAAAGGTATTATAAAGAATATTTTCTTTGATATTTTATAGTCGCTTTTAAGTCATACATTAGTTGTTTCTTAGTGGTTTTTTGGTTGATTCCTAGTTGCTTCCAAACTTCATTTCTATTTGTCTTATATCAATTGTCCCATATCAATTGTAAAGAGTACCATCAAAACTAAATTGTTGGTGCAATTAGGGAACTGTAGTCATTCTTTAGTCATTCCGGACAACCAGTCATTCTTTTGTAGTTGCATTTGTGGCCATTTTTTTGTAGTATGAATAGGTGAAACCACTTGACACGCGAGGGAACCGCCAATGTACTCTTCCACTGCCAATCTACTCTTCTGCCATGTTGAATTATCGGTGGAAGAGAACTTATTGGGGCAAGAGCAGTACTAGGTCCACTCGTGTTGAGGTCCATCGTTGTCGTGGTCACCACGTCATTATAAGTGTCCGTTAGTGTGTCATGCGAAGCGGAGCGGTACAGAACCGTTGTGGCATGCAATAGTGAACTAGGTGGACCATTGCTCTGACGTTGGAATGTTAGTAGTTATGCCCGAGTCATTACAAATCTACAGTCATGTATGAGTTATTCTGTAGTTGCGTTATAGACGTGCCATAGTCATACTGCAGTCAAGTAGGCTTTAGTTGCAATATTAATGTCGTGTCCTGCCAGTGTCTTGCCATTTATTAGGTAATTATAGGGCCTTTGTCATTGTTTTCATTCATGCTCAATACAATTTCTAGAAATTGTGGCCTTTACATTTGCCACATTTGTATATGCCCTTAGCTCAAATGCATGAATGCAAACCTTGACGTCAAGGGTGTAAACAACCGAACCGCAAATCTGACATGGCATGCAAGTGTTTATCAAAATTTGGGTGACTGAGACGCCTCCATGTGCAATTACCTTCCTTGCTGACTATTTGTTTTGGTTCATTACTGAATTAATGTTCAATGTGTTTTATTTCACAATGACACTTCCACAACTCTCTCTCCTTAAAAAAAAATGTCAGTCGTATTGTAGTCATATGCGAGTGACATATCAAAAACATACTGTGTCTCTATCCTCCCCGAACGGCGAGGACGGCTACATTTCTTTTTCTTTATCCCTTAGTAAAAGAATACGACAACCTCGTGACTCGTGCTAGTTATGGAAGTCATTGTGCAGTCAATTTAAAGTCACCTACAGTTGCAAAAATGGAATGCGCACAACTCGTCCATGACTCCGCTGTCGTATTGTACATTTGTACACTATTTAAAATATATATTTATTTTGTGTTTTTAAGAGGTTCTAAGAATCTAGAGAAGGAAGCTTCAAGATGAAGTTTTGATTGGTTTCAAGCTGACGCTTGTTGCTAATAGAATTGTTAAAAGAACAAAATCTTTTGACAAATTTTAGTAGTCTGGAGTTCTCTTCCCGATTTTATAGAATCTATACTTAGTATTGAAATTCGACGTAGCAATGTCGAATTGGAGGGTTTTTATGGAGTCGCAAGATCCAGAAGCTATTCCAGAGGCGGAATTAGAACTTTCTTTGTCACAACCTCCAGTTCAATCATCTCAGCCGGCAATTTCTTCACCATTGCCAATCCATCCACGAGACGAAGCTGGACCTTCCCGTCCGCTAAAGAAACCTTGTGTGGAGCAACGTTCGCATGAAAATCTTAACAGAGACGCTTGTGTTTTGGTGATTCTATTTCAAATAGGATGTGTTGAGCAAGGCACTCAAGATGTGACATTTGAAGCAAGTTACGAGGGCCTGAACGAAGACCATTATTTTTGTATGAGGAGGCCAGACAGAGAAGGTAAAGGCCATCAACGTTGGTTGAATGGGCCAGTAAATCCTTTGACAAAGGCCGAATGTGCAGATTACGTGGCAAACACTATAAGACGCATTCTCAAGTTTTTGCAGATGGAGTAGCATTCTTCTTCGACTTTAGTTTTTACCTCCATTTAGCTTTGATTGAAGTTTAGTACTTAAAGCAAGTATTTTTTATACTTTATTTGTGTGTTAAGAGATGAAAGATGGGAGTTTAGGATTTATTTACCTTCTAATGTTCATCTTAGGGGTTCATTGGCTTTTAAGATGAATAGGAACTTACCCTTTGGTGTTTTTCAAGGGTCAATGGATTTTTGGAGGTCCATGTGAAGTGTACATGGGCTGATTCTACCTACCTTAGGGGTCTAGAGTGTAGATAGGCATTTTCTTTGTCCCTCCAAGTTGGGTTTGGGTGTTGGAAGTTGTGTGTGTGTTGGGATTTATGAGAATTATAGTGGAAGAAAACGGAATGTTTGAGAAGCGATAGCTTTTGATGTAAAGAGAAATTTTGAATGAAATTTGGAGGGTTTGTCCCTCTTGTTTATGCGCTTCACTTCATTTTCTTGATTTAGAGTTGTGAGTGAAAAGTTACAAGTGTGTGAGTGGGGAAGGGTCTGCTGCCACCCAACGGAGAGGAGCGGAGATTCGATCAACCACTACAATTTGTGTACTTCTCTTTTATCTTTAAAATTTAGAAGTGTTGTAGAAGACTTAAATAAATTTGCAATGAGATGTTTCTTAAATCATTTGAGTTTGTAATGCAAAAGTTATAGAAGGCTAAAGATGACTTGGTTGTGGCTACCCAATGAAGAGGATCCGAAACTTTTGAGGCCTATAACTTTTGGACAATAGTTTATAATGATTCAAGATTTGGAGAGGTGTTAGTTTGTTGTACTAACTTTCTAGAAAGCTATTACACTTAGCATTTGGAGAATTGAGTCATCTGTGGCGTTATTTTGAAGTTCTCAACCAAGATAGGAGTTGTTTTGGGAGATTTTCTTTTATGTTTTTGAAGACTTGAAGGCATGAAGAATGAAGACTCGTGTGTTGTGGCTTGTTGCTCCTAGCCGGTTTTAGAGGCTCGTTGTCTTTCTATTGTTGTTCCTAGCCAGTTTTGGAGGCTTGTTGTTTTCATTCTTGCTTTGTAAACATTGTTGCGGGCTATGTGAGTATCCAATAATAGCCCCGTTTTTTGTTTGTAGTAACGAAGTGGGATTGATCACCCACATGGTTGAGCTTCTATGTTGTTCCCACTAGTGAAAGGCGTTTCCTAATCACCGTGGGTTTGAGGTTTAAGAGCCATTTTTCGGACGGCCAACTTGTGGATTGGCCGTCCTGTTTTACCCGTTTGAGGCCTCATAGAACCACCACATGGTAAGTCAACGGAAGATTGAAGTGAAGATCAAGCAAAGATTGAAGAGAAGATTAACTGAAGATTCAAGTTTTGTTACTTGCCTTCCATTTATACTCACAACCTACAACCAGACATCCCATGTGTTCCCTAAGCGCGCTCCTCTCTACCCGACACCGCCTTTTGTAGTCGCGTTCCAGTCGGCCACGTCACATTATCGTCGACCCTGTGAACGGAACATTGTAGATGAACCATACGCACAATCATTGTTCATCCGGTAGTGAAATTCATGATTGTAAAACAACTCCAGCATTGTGGAGATCTCTGCAGTGGTGCAATTAGGGAGGTGAAGTCACAGTGCAATCGCAAAATCTTTGCAATCACGTTTCTGCAGTCACGTTAAGCCCTATTTTTTTGTAGTGAACTCAAATCCTAGATTTTTCCCAAAGATATTTTGAAAATCATCCTAATTAATCTAATATTTTGCAAATTAATCTAAGGTTAGTTCCAAATTGTCTTTCTTTAGTTCAAAAGATGGCTTTTTATGCAAGAAAAATATCTTGAGCAAATTCAATCTTTGATTTTCCAAAAGATATTTGTAAAATCACCATAGATTAATCACAAACTACTATAAAAAAAGTCAAACTAAGGACTGACCCTATCTATCTTTCAAGGGACAACTGAAAATCAAAAATCAATGTTGCCATCGTGTTCAGAAGACCCCAATTTGTGTAAAGGACCCTTTATCCCTGCCTCCTTGGCCGTTTTAAAGTGCAAATTTGAGTCGTGGTAACTCCAAATAAAAGTCAAAATTTTAACTTTTGGAGTTTGCACTTTTTGATGAAATTGTCCAACTAGGGTGGTTTAGAATATTCATGGGAGTAAGAATTGACCCTTGTTTTGCTCCACTTAGACATTGTTAGCTCTTGGTATGCCGGCCAATCTGCCTCCAAGTTGTAAATTCTTATGAAATTCAATGTCGATCTTAATTCTGATACTTGGAAATGTTGGAATGTCTTCTAATTTGACGAGAATCTTTATTAGCACACAAAATACTATCCTAATTTTTAGAGAGATTTTACAGCAACATTTGTAATTTTTAGGAATTTACAAATGCTTTTTTAAGCGGTTGACTTCCTATGGAGTCACCGTGGAGTTTTGTAAAATCCCAAAACTTTTGGGCATTCTTCTAGAAGGTGTCCATTAGCTAAGGGCAAAACCAAATCTTCAATAAAGATGCTATTTTTAGCAATTTTTAAATAATTTCCACTTGGGGGAAAAATTATTCTTGATACTAGAGGAATTTTAGATGACTGAATCCTAATTTGACCTCCTGGCATGCTTTGACCTAGAAATGCACGTCTTCGTATGTTCCAATTACCTTTTCCTCCATCTTGGTCTGTAAATGCCTTGTATTCTCAAAATTATCTGCAAATAACAAACCCAAGTCTTTCGAATTGGATTTTGACTGAATATGACTAGACTGTATTATTTAGCCAATTTGTTACATGGGTACTTATAGATGTTGTACCGTATAAACAAGACACTAGGACTGACTAACTCTTATATCCTTTCTTCGCTCGAAATTACTAATTATTCATCTAAACTTACTAATAAGACTTAGAATTAGTGAAAATATAAAGTTTTACGTGTTTCACGTCTCTAAGGCCTTTCCTTACTACTTTGGTAGGAATTTCTACCAAAATTCTCAATGACTTTCTTTTTATGTATTTTTTCATAAAATTAATCTAAAAACTAACTAAAAATCACAAAAAATAGATCTAGAGTTTCAAATGCTAACATGAGGGCTCACAAATTACTAGTTGAGTAGAGAGAGTGACTTCTTCACAACTTTCTGGATTGTTCACCCGGAAAGTAGGTTACATAGGGATACACGAATCCTCTTTACTACAACAACGGATTGTTGACTTTTGGAACTAAAAGAATGACTTCTTAGCTTCGACTACTCCTGAGGTTGGCAGACCTTTTGGTAGTTGGAAATATTCTCCTTGACGGCTACTAACGTCCGCACAAAATTGCTTTTTGAATTTCGGACTAGCTTTTGGACCACTTCCGAGCCTCCACCAGATCACCAGTCCAACAATTTAAAGTCACTACACACAGCTCCTCACTTGTAATTTAAACTCCTCTGCAAAATATACTTAGTCTAATCCGGTTGTCAAAGAATCCGGACTTCTCCTTTATACACTCTCACATACACACCCACACACAAGTGACCATAGGCACGATATGTAAGAAGATGATCCTCAAGATGATCTTCTGAATGCTCTGATTAAATGAGAAGGAAAGGAATGGGAGACCAACAAGCTGCCCCACCCATTAAAAACCAACACAAAGTGACCAAATGGTCAAACACAAAACCCGGCCAATGGTCCTAGTGACCGTTCCGGAAAAACATGATTTTTGTTTTCGACACGGATTTTTCAGATGTGGGGCCCGATGTTCCGGACTTTTAGGGTGTTAACGGCTTTCGAACTAACAAACCAACAATTCTAACTAGTCATCTGTCCTTCTAGGCCTTCTTTGCTGAAGTTCCGGCTTTTGGTGCCTGTACAGATGGCTTTGGGTGGGACTTTGGTGGAATGTTCTTTGTCGTGGACCGGGTCTGAGGAGGTGGAGGATCTGTCTCCTCATACACTAACTCAGACAACAAATTTGTCTCGACTTCATCCTCTTCCGACTCCATAACTTTGGACGAATCCTTGATTACCCATCGCCTTGTAGTCTTCAGTTGCGTCACTGCGTGATGTCCATGAATTTGACGGGAGTAAATAGTGGTGGTCGAGAAGGTGTGCATTGTTGCATGTGGCTGAAATTTTACGGATTGGTCTGGGCTAGATTATATATAACTGCGGTTTGTTGAACCAACCCTATTGAAACTGTGATAGAGGAGATGGGAAGTACTGGGAAGAGGTTTACCACTGATTGACATCTGGTCGTCAAATCCAAAAATACATTTTTCACCAGGGTAAACTTTGGTGTCACTTCTAGATCCGATTTGGAATCCGGATGTTTCTGGACTTCCATAATCTTCTTCACGGCCAATGATGTTCTGGCCATTGGTCTTGGCCTAATTGCTGTATGTGGGTCCGTATGCAGTTGGGCTGTCTTGTGAAAGTTTCCATCGGATAGATTTGCAAACAACGCTTAGTCCATCACTAAGAGAGGATCAAGATTTCCTATCAATTGGTGCATCTCCTTCAGTGCCGTCTCAATCTGGAATTCAAGATTGACAAAGATGGTGACCTCCTTCGTTCCGGTAATGTAGCCTTTTCGTACCATCTGGTTATTCCAAATAGCGGATCTAGTGATTACATCCGCGGACAGATCAATCAAAGCCCTCATCTTCTAGACAAAGTCCATCGCTTCCGTGACCTTCTTGTTTGCAGCATCCATCTCCCCTTCTACCCAACTAGCATGCTCCCGGAAATGGTTTTGTTTCTGATTAATGGTCCAGATCCGCTTCACCAACTAGCGCACTACTTTTGGATCCAGTCTCATGTTAAGGGTGTCAAATACCTCAGTTTTGTCGGCCATGCCCAACTTCTTGCACACGCTCCGGATCAGGGAGTGAGCCCCAAATTCGTCACTTGGGACTCATTGTTTTCTTTTTTTTAGTTTATTACAAATTAAGGCATAAAGTAGTACAGAAAGCCCAAAAAAGAGTGTAGAACCAAAATAGGTATGTCACGTACCAATATAGCATTTGGTCATAAATAGCCTTTTATCCCTAGATTACCCATAGAACCCACTTGTATATAGGTTAGAACCCGTAATTAGTGGGAAACAACAAGGCTACTGGGAACTTACCCGAAATAGCCCAAAACCCTAGTGCATGTGACCAGGATAGGCTAAATTAAGTCTTAGGAGAGTAAGGGAGGTCCCCACGTAAATCTCCAAAGATAGGTTCTAGTTTCTCCATTCCACCAACGAAACATTAGGAATCCAATTTGTTAGCTTGTAGGTGTCACTTGTCCCAGACAGGCCGCATGGAGGAATCCACAGCCGCCGGATAGTGTTCTCGGATCTGGAGCATGTCGGGACATCCACGGCAAAACCCATTCGCCAAGATTCCCTCACATGTGAAAGATTCCCTGACTGCCGGTAATTCAACCGAGGTCAGTTTTCACCTCGCCACCAACTATGTGCCAGAATAGCCCAAGACTTGGCACGTGGCTTGGGGGACTCCATGAGAGGTTCCCCAAAAAGTCTCGGTTTTTTCTGATCTCCAAAGGATCTTTTTCCGAGCGGTCAACCGCCAAAGGCCATGTTGGGAAATTCATAGAAAATACCCAGGCCGCGGTAAAATCTCACTAAAAATTAGACTAGCATCTTTTATGTTAATAACACGCCCCGACAAATTTCATGGCGTTCCAATAGCGGGAAGCAGCCGAAACTGACAACATCCCCCCAATTAATATTTACGGCAGGATCTTTGCGGGGTTGACCGGCGTCCCGGGAGCGTACGAAGTCGGAACGAGGACATCAAGGAGCCTTTTCTGACTCCCTAGAGCTTCCCCAACAACCCTAGCTAGTTGCCCAAGCCAAAAGAGGTAAACCCCAAAAGTTAGGTTTTTACCCTTTTAATTGGCTCGAGTTGGCACTAGTTTCCGAGGGTTTTTTTGTGATAGAAATAGGGGTAAGGGGTCTATTAGGCTAAAAATGGCATTCTGAAGCCATTGGCGCAATCCATTTGCAATTCCGAGCTAAACTCCAAAAGTTAGAAACTAGGACCAGCGTAAAACCCAAGATTAGGTGAAAATCTCAAAGTTGGATGAAAATCCGGATGGATGAGGTTACTCGTCGAGGGGGGGAGTGGGCCCTTGGAAACCTATAAAAGGGGGCCCTTCTCTCTCCCAAAACACCCTCAATACTTGTTTTGGGTCCGTGGGTCCAAGTTATCTTGGAATTTTTGGCGTTTCAAGCCAAAAAACCTCTACGGTGTTTTCGGAGCACTTTTGGCTCCCATTATCGTTTTATTTCAAGCTCTTTGAAGTCCTTGAGGTCCTTCTACCTTACCTTACCTTGTACGTGTGTGAGTCAAGCGGTTTCCATCTACTTGCGTGTGTTTTCCGTGTATCTTTTTGGGTGTCTTGTACTAATCCTAAAGTCACCCCCCACCGTACCTTGGCGATGCCGCTTTGGGGGGCCTTTAGTACATAAGTATTGCCTTGTTTATGTTTACCTTGTGGATTCGGTTGCCTCTTGTGTAAGTCCTAACCATAGTCACCCTTGCCGTGTTGTTTACGAGTGGACCCCACCGCCCTTGAGGCGGCGAAGCTTTGAACCTGTAACCTACCCTAGTCTTAGAGTGTGTGTCAAAAACAGGCCTTAGACGGCGAAGCTTTGGACCCGGGGGGCGTCACCAGTCTTAGAGTTGGTGTCAAAACCAATTCGACGGCGAAGCTTTGAACCCCCTATACTTTTTGGTTCCAAAGTTTAGTTCCCAAGATCTTCTTGGAAAAAGCCAAAGTTTAGCCCCCAAGAGTGCCCTAGGTGGTAGACAAGTATAGGGAGAAACCCCGCCACTAGACCGTTGTTTTGCTAGTTGTTAAAACTTTTTGTCTATTTCCCCTAGACGGCGAAGCTTTGACCCTGACCTGTCCAATTTTAAGTTGTGTAGTGGGTTCCCATACGGGAACCCGGAGAGGAAGGATTGTAGTAAAAATACTTGGGACCAGCCCCAAGGGGAGGCCCGTAAAGGAGCAGCCAGCCCACCCAAGGGGAGGCCCGTAAGGGAGCAGTCAACCAGCCCGTAAGGGAGCAGTCAGCCAGCCGTAAAGGGGGGGGGGCGGGTATCGGGGAGCCAGTCGGGGGGGAGCCAGTTTGGGGAGGGCTAGTTCGGGAGGGCCAGGGAGTTGGGAGTTCAAGGGGGAGGGCCAGGGAGTTGGGAGTCTAAGGGGGGGGGAAGGGAGAAATCCTTACCTCAACTAAATTCAGCACTACGGGACGATGCCCTGCGGGGCCCCACCACACCTTTTTTTTGGGTTTTCATCACACTAAGATTGAAACCCGGGGTCTAGTGAAAAACTAACGAAAGACTAACTCAAGGCTAAAGGAAGAAGGGGGGAAGAGAAGTCGCCATCCACGCGTCCAAACCTGCACAACCTCTCAAAGTCCCTCGCCAACAAGCCACTTCACACAATGATGACAAAATTAGGAAGGGGGTAGTTATAGGAGAGGAAGAAGGGAGAGACGATAAATAGTGTTGCGTCATAGGATTAGGTAGGAAATCTCACAAGCTTCTTACAACCATTGGGAAGGAGATTAGGATGACACCAAAATGACGACGTAAGGGAATAGGCGATTCTTCCATTAGATTAGCGTCATATGGTGTAAGGTCTCATTTAAAGGTTTGGTAGGAATAGTGTTAAAAGAAAAGAAGAAGAGGCAAGGAGGAAGGAAGGAACCATTAAAGGTCTTTAAGGTGTACCACTTCGCCGAGGACTAAGCCGTTGGCATTTTACTACGTCAAAATACTTGTCGACTATGGAATACAAGCACGCGGCTGGAGGTATGGAGGAGAATGCCGCACATGCTAACGACGATCAGGTGAGTCATTAAATAGATCCCCGGTGTCTTTTTTTTTCCCTTCTAATTTGCGTTAGACTCAGTTAGATAGTGAATAATTTTGATTAGCAAAGAGGGATTAGGGATAGGCCTTAAGTTTAGGCATAGAAGGTTATCGATAGAAGTATCCAACCCATCTCACACATAGAAGTTAACCATCAGAGCAACCAAATTAGAGTAGGGTAGGATAGGACTAGGAATTAGTAACCGTTAAGGTTAGCACTCAACCAAGAAGCGAACACTAGATTAAGACAAAATAATCCAATTAGGAGCTCGGGTTAATTTAGCAAAACGGACCTTGCCTTAGGAAATTAAATTAGGAAAAAAGATAAATTAGATTAGAAATTAGATTAGGAAAAAAGGATGAATTAAATTAGGAATTAAATTAGGAAATTAAATTAGAAGATTAAATTAGAAGATAAAGATAAATTAAATTAGAAATTAAAATTAGAAGATAAATTAGATCAATTAAATTAGGAAATTAGATTAGGAAAAAAGATTAATTAAATTAGGAATTAAATTAGGAAATTAAATTAGGGAAAAAGATAAATTAAATTAGAAGATTAAATTAGAAGATAAAGATCAATTAAATTAGGAATTAAAATTAGAAGATAAATTAGATCAATTAAATTAGGAAATTAAATTAGGAAAAAAGGATAAATTAAATTAGGGAAAAAGATAACTTAGATTAGGAGAAGACCCAATTAATTCAGGAAACCATGGAAGGGACTTAGGTAATCCCTCCCCAGTCTTAGGAAGGGCCAATTAGCCTCAGATTCCCATAGATTAGGATAGACTGGTGATAGTTCGCATAGGCTGCCGTTAAGGGACGGTTAGCCCGAACTATTCCCTCGCCAATTGGGGCAACTCCATTGTCACCTGCGGAAACTAGGAACTTAGTAAAGAAGATCCATTGCTTGGAAGGCACAATGGACCGACGCTTAGTCACCCGTTAGGCTAGAATTTAGTCAACCCCTAGAACCTGGTTGTGTCCGATTAATTACCAAGGGTGGGTAATTAAGCGCCCACACAGGGCCACCATTCTCTCATTCGTCTCCTTTGTGGTCCTCAACTAGCTGATGGTGGTCTCGAAGAAATCCGGTTCCAGTTGAGGGTTCCGGGGTGGATCGACTTCTCTAACTTCATGCTTTTTGCGAGCATTCAAATTGGTGGACTTCCTGCATGTTGAAGGATTGTTTGGCGAACCATGCTCCAACTCCGGCTTCTCTTCTTCTTTTTCAGATTCGGAGGCTGTGAGTCCCATATTTGTCACTTGGGACTCATAATTTATTTTCTTGAATTTCTTGTAGTTTTGAGTGTAGTTTATTATACAAAAAGATCTAAAAAGAGTGTAAAACCAAATAGGTATGTCACATACCAATGTAGCATTTGGTCCTATTTTGAAGTATTTTCCTATAAAAGTACCTAATCCCACATGTAAATAGGGTAGAAACCCACAAATTGTACATAGTAGTGTGATTTAGTAGAAACGCCCAATTGTCTAAACCTATTGTTCATGTGAACACAAATTGGCTAAAAATGGTCCGAGGGGACTATGTGAGAGCTCTAAGATATTTTTCCAAAAAAAAGTTTCAATTTCTCTATTCCATCAACAAAATAATAGAACCTTCAATTGTTAGCCTATAGGTGAAGAAAACTCAAGACGGACCAGAGAAGGGCATCTATGACCTAAGTATGGTGATTTGAAGTGAGAATCATGGCAGAAGTCTAGTGGCCCAATCAGTTTGCCAAGATTTCCTTTCATTTGAAAGGTTCCCTATTTATCGGAAGTTAAAAGAGATAGCGGGATTTGATTCTCCTTATAAAAGGTACAAGGCAAGAAATTTAAACTTGCACATGTGTTGTAGAATTCCATGAGAGATTCCACAAAAAGTCTCGATTTTTCTTATCATCTAAAGATCTTTTTCCGAACCGTGAACTATTTAAACCTATGATGGAAAATTCATGAAAATTACCCGAGGTGCAGTAAAATCTCACTAAAAATTAGCATATCTTTTTTTATGTTAATAATGCGCTCCAACAAGTTTCATAGTGTTTCGATAGTTGAAAGTATAAAAAATAAACAAGATCCTCTAAGACCAATGAATTTGAAGATTTAACGTGGAGTTGACCGGCATATTGAGAGCACACGGAGTCAGAATGAAGTCAAAGTAGGGTCTTTTCTTACTCCTTTATATCTAATAAAGAGCCTAGGCTAGTTACTTTTCATAGAAACGTCAAACTTCAAAAGTTGGATTTTTACACTGTTTTTGGTGTTAAGTTGTCACTAGGTTCTTTGCGTTTTTTAGGTAGGGAAAAGGGAGGGTCTTCTAGACTAAAAATGACCTTTTGAAACCAATAGCGCAATCCGTTTGTGATTTGGAATTAATCTTCAAAAGTTAGAAATAAGATCAGGGGAGAAAGTGAAAAATAGAAGATTAGGATGAAAATCTGAAATGATAAAATTACACTAGGTTGAAGAGGGGGGGATGAGTGCCCTTGGAAGAGTATATAAGGGCACTCATTTTCCTCTCATTCCACCTCTTAGGTTCAATTTCGACCGCCTTGTTTTCGTTTTGAGTCCATTTAGTTGGATTTTGGCCATTTTAGGCCACATTGCGAAATTCTTTTGTTTTTCGAGCATTTCAAGCTCTTTTGTTGTTATTTCTTGAGCTCTCTTGAAAGACTTGGGGTCCCTTCAAGCTTAGCTATCTTTTTTTGCATTTTTGTTGAAGTTTTTGGAGCTTTGGTGGATGTTTTGTTGAACGTTAGTATCTTATTGAAGTTTTTGGTGTTTATTTCAAACATTTGTACTAATCCTAGAGAGTTTTCTTCCCTTATGATTGGCGATGTTGCTTAGGGAAGACCTCTAATACTTGATTTGAGTATTTTTGAGTACTAACACTCTTATACTAACTTGTTGTTTTGTTTCTAGTTTGTACTAACTTTTAGACTAAAACGTGTGTAGCTTTGTTTTTGTACTAACAAAATTTTATTTGTTGTCTATATTTTCCTTTGTTCCATTTGGGACAATGAAGCTTTGACTTCGGAAACTTGAAAATTTGTTTAAAGTTGTTATAAGTGTCAAAAACACGGCGAAGCTTTGGCTTTGTGTCTTTAGAATTTCTATAGAAATTTTGTAAAATTTCAGAATCACGGCAAAGCTTTGAACCCCCTCATCTTATATCTCTTTTATGTTATTAAAACCATATAGCTTTGTTAGTAAACGTTTAGCCAAGTTGGCCATCTTTCTGTATTAGTATTTAATTAGAGCTGAGGCTAAGAATGAAGAGAAGTAGTGACAGTATAAGTTTAAGTTTAGAATTCCAAAGTAGAGATTGAGAGCTCTCCAAAACCATAAGATATGTAAAAATTTGAATTGAATTGAGTAAGTTATGAGCGGATGAAGTTTTTAAGCACTAATTAGAAACTAAACTTCATCCATGCATAACTTTTTGAAAAAAAGTCCAAATTACAAATATCTTATAGTTTCAAAAAGCTAATAAGAGGCTCTATTCATTGAAAAAAAATAGTAATCTGTTAAAACACAGATCGAGAGTTAAAACACATAGAAGTAGAAGTAGAGAGAAGAAATTTAGCAATTAGAAGAAGAAATTAAAGGATAGAAACATCAATTAGCATATAGAAGTTGAATTCAAAACTCAAATACAATGATAGTTTGAGTTTGAACAACAAAAAACTTAGATCGTTTATAGTTGTGGGAAGGGAAGGAGAAAAGATTGGAAGGAAAGGAGAAAAGATTGAAAGGAAAGGATTGAGAGGAAATTCTAGAGATCACTTTGAACCAATAGAATGTAGATAGAAGGTAGTCAAAGTCAACCTTTGGATTAGTGAGAGGAACAATGTTAGTGAAAAAGAAAGTGCAAGAAAAAAAAAGATAAAAAAGTCCAAAAAAATTGGCAATTTGTATTAAAAAGTCATTTTCAAGCCGTGGACAAAATTACCAAACGATTTCGGAACATGGCGAATGATGGGGAGTTTGAAGGAATATATGACTACCTACACAATGACGCCAACTCCAAGGTAAGTTACCAACTCCCATTTATACTTTTTAATTATCAAAAGTAGACATCTTTAAGTAGGCCCGAATCTTAAGGCTATGTATGGGCGCTTATTTACCCACCTTTGGTAAATCGATGAACACAACCAGGTTCTAATCCTATGGTAGTTTCCTACTCTAATGGGTGTCTAAGCATCAATTCATTGTGCGGAAAGCACAATGGATCTTTTTTGCTAATTTCCTAATCGTAACTCCTTAATCGTGGTTCTAAATGACTCCTAAGTGGACTATCCTGCTATGTTATGTTTTGGTGTTTTCTATTTCTAAAGTTTACTCTATTGTCCTAAAGTAGAAGATTATCTCATGCCATTTCTAAAAACCTAAGACTAGTTCAATTTGGACTCTCTAGTGAACTGCTATGGACGGATGAAGTTTCGGCCGCTTGGCTAGCAAACTTCATCCATAGTTTTCAATAGGCTTCTAATTTCAATTGAAGGTGAAATTTGACCTATGGACCTGAATCCCTATGTACTATCTAAATCCTAAGTTTCAACTTGGTTGGATGAACACTTCCAAATTTCATCCGTTTTGGTTTTAAACTTCATCCATCAATATCTTGGGCATCCTAACTCCGATTCCTACGTGTCTTATGTTTTTGGAAACCTCTCAGGGTCTATTCTAAGTTTTTTTCATTAAATCTGACCTAACTTGGGTCCTAGTGACCTTTAGCCCTCGGCCTTCCTAGGGCCCTACCTTGTCGTATTCATGTTTAAGGGAGGAAAGGTTAGGATCTTACCATGGCGTGGAGATCCCTTATCACGGTGGTCGACTTTCTCCCCCTCCCCTTGTGGTAAGTGTTTGAAGGTGGCACCTTACTTTGACGAAAGTGTGTCTTTATTTTTACAGCCAAGGGTTGCCTTTTTTTTTCCTTAGAGTATCTTTCTTGCACTTCCACTCCCTTCCCTAGGCCTCAACCTTCGTGCCCCATCAATGAGGAAGGGTTGGATGCTACCTACCACCTTGGAAGTCAAAATTACAAGCTAACCACTACTTACGCGTCAATTTACCCTAATGGTGGAGGGGATTCTGATCCTATCCTATTCCCTAGTTCCCCTCTCCTATGTAAGACCTCTCTCCTTCACTTGTGTATTTGTGGTTGTCAAGTTTTGGTAGAGAGTGGTGAGGTTGAATTGTGGTTGGAGAAGGTTCTTTCACTTGTTTGGCTCTATCTTGGTGCGTTTTGAATTGCTACATACCCCGCTCCTATTCCATCCTACCCCTCCTGTCTAACTTACTTGGACCCTATGTCGTTTCTATGCTATTGTTACTATTTTCCACGAGTCCTTCTATCTACTCTACTCTATTTGTTTTGTTACTATCTTCCCTTGCTCCCTTTTCTCTCTTCCCTTCCTTTTCTCTAAGAATCTACCTCCTAATCCAAAAAAAAACGAACTAATCGAGACCTGAAGGCTTGCTTGGCTTGGGCCGCCGCTCCGCTGGGGCGGGTTGTCTGGCTGTCTGGCCAAGGTCGCCACCTAGCTGGGCTCGCTGCCTGTCAGAGGCCGCTCCTGGCCGGGCCGACTGCCGGTCGGGGTGCTGCTCTTGACTGGGCGGGCCACCATCGGGGCCACTCCTGGCTGCCTGTCGGGGCCACTCCTAGCTACTTGTCGGGGCCACTCCTGGCCGGGCCGGCTGTCGGTCGAGGTGCCGCTCTTGGTTGGAACAGGCTGCCAGTTCAGAGGCCGCTCCTAGCTGCCGTCGGGGGTTGCTGTCTGGCTAGAGGTTGCTTTTGGCTTGCTCGTTGCCTGACTGGGGGTCACTGCCTGGCTGGGCCGCTGCCTGGTTGGGGGTCACTCCTAAATAATAACACCAAAAAAAAGAACTAACTAGTAGGGTATTCCATTTTCCTTTGGTTAGGTGATTAGGATCGTAGGTCCCACTGGTGCCCGAAAAGTTAGAATTATCTTGGTAAACTAGCAAAGGTGGGACTTGACACTGACCGTAATTCTACGAGACTTAATTTTGGACGCTAAACTTTGGTTTGTCTCCAACGCGTTTTGGAGACTAAACTTTCGAACTAATTAGATGATATGTCCAAAGCTCCGCCCTTGATTTGGGTTTAACACCAAATTTAGGACTTAGTACTACTTTGGAGGTTCAAAGCTTCGCCATCTGACAACCTTTTAACACACCATCTAGGACTTGGGACCACTAGGAAAAGTAGAGTTTTGTTCCCCAAGGGCAACTACCCCACTCTTTTTCCCAACAAAGAACGGAGACTAGACCCTAGATGATCCGTAGGACGTGGGTTAGTGACACAATACAATGACTCGACGTTAGTAACAAGGGTTAGTATCTTAAGATGCAAAGCTAGAGGTTCCCCAAAGCGGCATCGCCAAGGTACGGTGGGGGTGATCTCTAGGGTTAGTCCAATCAAAACAAACCTCAAAGACAAAGGACTTGACACAACGCTTCGTGGCAAGAAGGTATCGACTATGGACTCAATGGAACAACAAGGTGTAGAGGGACCCCTGAAGTCCTCTACACTCCTTGCAAGCCCCCAACAATGGCTCCAAAAGAAGCCTAAAAAAGCAAAACTAAACGATTTGGCCAAAAAGGCCAAGGCTCCACACAAAACGGGACCAACGGTCCAAAGTACAAGAAGGGGGGTATTTTGGGAGGGAGAAGGGCCCCTTTTATAGGATTCCAAGGGTCCACTCCCCCCCTCGACTTACTACTAGTAATCTCATCCATCTGGATTTTCATCCTTATCTTTTGAGATTTTCACCTAATTTTGGGTTTTACGATGGTCCTAACTTCTAATTTTTGGATTTTAGCTCGGAATTGCAAATGGATTGCGCCAATGGCTTCAAAAAGCCATTTTTGGTCTAAGAGACCTCCTACCCCCTATTTCTATCACAAAAAACCCATCAGAAACTAGTGCCAACTAAAGTCAATTAAAAGGGTAAAAACCTAACTTTTGGAGTTTATTGCTTTTGGAGTTTATCTCTTTTGGCTTGGGTAACTAGCTAGGATTGTTGGGGAGGCTCTAGGGAGTAAGAAAAGACTCCTTAATGTCTTCGTTCCAACCTTGTACGCTCCCGGGACACCGGTCAACCCCGCAAAGATCTTGCCATAATTAATAATTGGGGGAATGTTGATGATTTCGGCTGTCTCCCACTATCGGAACACCATGAAATTTGTCGGGGCTTGTTATTAATATAAAAGATGCTAATCTAATTTTTAGTGAGATTTTACCACCGCCTAAGTAATTTATACGAATTTCCCATTGTGGCTTTTGGCGATTGACCGCTCGGAAAAAGATCCTTTGGAGATCAGAAAAAACCGAGATTTTTTGGGGAACCTCTCATGGAATTCTCCAAGCCACGTGTCAAGTTTTGGGCTAATCTGGAACACCGTCGGTGGCGAGGCAAAAACTGACTTTGTTTAAATTACCGACAGTCAAGGAATCTTTCACACGTGAGGGAATCTTGGCGAACGAATTCCACTGTGGATACCCTAACATGTTCCAAATCCAAGAGCACTATCCGGCGGCCGTGGATTCCTCCGTGGAGCCTGTCCTCCGTGGGGCCTGTCCTCCAAGGACAAGTAACACTTGCAAGCTAACAATTGGGATTCCTAACATTTTGTCGATGGAATGGGGAAACTAGAACCTATCTTTGGAGATTTATGTGGGGACTTCCCTAACTCTCCTAGGACCAATTTAGCCTATCATGGACACGTGTACTAGATTTGGACTATTTCGGGTAAGTTCCTGGTAGCCCTATTGTTTTCCACTATTTACGAGTTCTAACCTATATACAAGTGGGAATTGTGGGTAATCTATGGTAAAAGGCTATTTATGACCAAATGCTATACTAATACGTGACATACCTATTTTGGTTCTACACTCTTTTTTGGGCTTTTCGTAGTATTTTATGCCTTAATTTGTAATAAAAAATAAATAAAAAACTATGAGTCCCAAGTGACAAATTTGGGGCTCACACTATGTTAGAGCACTTAGAATAGGTCTTTTGCACAAGTCAGGTAGGCAAAGTTGTAGATCTTAGTTAGGGGTTTCCGAAACCATATCACACTTTAGAATCGGAGTTAATTGAACAAGATATGGTTGGATGAAGTTTGGTAGTAGTTTTGGATGAAAGTGAGTATTTTTCATCCCATAAGGACAATAATAAAAACTTAACTAGAAGCTAAAATCTAGAGGTCAAATCAAAAATCCAAAGTGAATTTAGCATTGTGAATTGGTAGGAAACTATGAATGAAGTTTAGAATGGTAAATTAGAAGTCAACTTCATCCATTTGTAACTTTCTCTAAGAATGTCCGAATGTAAAGATTTTTAACAATTTAGAAAGGTAATTTTAGAAAATATAAGAATCCAAATTCCAAAGTTTAAAAATAGCAACTTTGCAGTAGAAGGACCGAGACTTGAATCCTAAGTAAGTAATAATTTAGAATCATTTGAAGACAATCAAGGTAACAATTAGGTTTAGCACTCAAATTAGGAGGCATTTAAAAAATCCAGAACCAACCCAACCCTTCCAAAATACTTCAACCATCAATAGTTAGGGAAGGATGAAGTTTGGGTCAAGGAACGGATGAAGACGTCCAAGAATCATCCATTAGGATTTAAACTTAGGACATGAATAGAAGATAACATTTTAAGGCTAGGGTTGAAATTTCAAACTCAATTGGAATAATCTAAGCATAGTAAATGGTGGATGAAGTTTAGTTAGTCTCTCTAAGGCACCAACTTCATCCGGTCATAACTTCTTGTAGGAATCTCCAAATCTTTCAAGACTTAGGTTTTTGGCAATTGCATGCTCTAAACTACAAGTTGAGTAGGTTAGTCTTAGGCTTTAAATTCTTTTCCACAACGACTCCATAGCTTAAGAGTTGTTTGGAATCAGTAGTGTTAATTAGAGTAGTATTTTGTCATTTTTTTTAAGATTAGGAACTTAGACAAAGATCCATTGCTTGGAAGGCACAATGGACCGATAGTAGGCATCCGTAGGAAATTACTGTAAATATTAGAACCTGGTTGTGCACGCTGATTTACTAACACTACAACAAAAGCAGTGTTTTATGACTGCAAAAAATGACTGCAGTCAGTCGTAAAATCAAAAAATATGACTGGCGCAGAAATCACTGTAGATGACTCGGAATATGACTGCAGTAGTCGTTTAGAAGCAGTCACTTCAGACATCAGTCATATTGGTAGTCATATAAGTTGAGGGGTATAAATACCCATAATTAGCTATAGTATGCCAACGAGGCATATATTTTGACTTTCTTTGACTTTTTATTGAGCTGCCCGAGTAAATAAAAAAATCCTACGTGGAATATGACTACGTTGAGTCATATTTTTTGATGACATGGAATATGACTGGTCAGTCATATTTTGTGAAATATGACTGCGTTGAGTCATATATTTTGATGATTTGTAAAACGACTCTTCTCAGTCATATTTTGTGGAATATGACTGCATTGAGTCATATTTTTTGATGATTTGTAAAACGACTCTTCTCAGTCATATTTTGTGGAATATGACTGCGTTGAGTCATATTTTTTGATGATTTGTAAAACGACTCTTCTCAGTCATATTTTGTGGAATATGACTACGTTGAGTCATATTTTTTGATGATTTGTAAAACAACTCTTCTCAGTCAAATTTTTCAGTCATATTGAGAGCACCTAGTCATTTTTTGGAAATTATTATAATCATTTTGTGATTCTAAGTAGTCATTTTTTTATTGATATGTATTTGAATTATGAATTGAACAAATCATACAATGGTTGTAGGATACCTAAGCATATTTGCAAGCATACATTAAAATGATTTAACAATTGAATAAAAGATTTCATGTAGTTAAAATCAAATACATATGATTTTAAAGATATACAAGAAACAATTATATTGGAGAGGGAATATATAAGAAGGAATGTGATTCCTTTCAATGACATTTATAATTTATTAGTCACAAATACAAAATATGTATATCACAATGAATTATTTACACAAATCAATAGAGACTATATTTCTTACAATAATATGAAGTGAGTTGCAAGTAGCCTCCAACAACTTTGTTCCAATTTTATTGCCTGCATATACAATTAAAGAAATAGGAGGTTAATTTTTAATGAACATACAACAAAGCTCAATCTTCAAAAGTTTACAATAATAGAAAATATGTAATACAAATTTAGGGTAAGAAGAAAAACAA
Source organism: Rhytidiadelphus loreus (assembly GCA_947034895.1). Lineage (NCBI taxonomy): Eukaryota > Viridiplantae > Streptophyta > Bryopsida > Hypnales > Hylocomiaceae > Rhytidiadelphus > Rhytidiadelphus loreus. Next base: position 36,033,693 of record OX344761.1, read on the forward strand.
TGGTGATGCAAGGAACAAGAAGAAAAAAGGCAAAAAATGCTAAAAGATAACAACAAATACAAGTTAAGATGCACAAGAAACAATAAAGGAGGAACTACTAAAAGGTAACAAGAAACAACAAAAAAGAGTTAAGATGCAACCAAAAAAGAAAAAAGAAAAAAGTGAGAAAGAAGAAAGAAGAAAGAAGAAAGAAGAAGAAGAAATAATTAAGATGCAAAAAGAAAAAAAACAAGAAGCAAGAGTGAAGATGCAACAAAAGACAACAATTCTAAGAAGTAAGAGTAACTCAAGATGCAACAAAGACAACAACTAAGAAACAAGAGTGAATTCAAGATGCAACAAAAGACAACAACTAAGAAACAAGAGTGAACTCAAGATGCAACAAAATACAACAACTAAGAAACAAGAGTGAACTCAAGATGCAACAAAACACAACAATTAAGAAACAAGAGTGAACTCAAAATGCAACAAAACACAACAACTAAGAAACAAGAGTGAACTCAAAGAGACAAGAGACAAGAGACAACAAAAGGTAAGGAAGAAGAGTCAAAAGAAGTAGTGGCTAGGATTTCAAAACCCTAAAAAAATGACGGCTAGGGTTTCAAAACCCTAAAAAAAATGACGGCTAGGGTTTCAAAACCCTTAAAAAATAGTGATTAGGTTTCAAAATTTTAAACAATGGCTTGTCTATATTTTTTTTGATTGCCCATGTTTTTTTTAGGTTGCCCAAAAACAAAAAAATGTTACTACCATGAAAATATGACCAATAATATAATTCAATGTTCTCAAACGAGTTCCCTACCGTTCCCTATGAAATACTTTGGTGTTCCCAATGGACGTATAATATACACCCATGAAGTATAAGACCCAAAAACGACTGGCAGTCATATTTTTCAGTCATATTTCTCCCCAAGGTATTGACCTCCAAGAATATGACTGCAAGTAGTCGCCAGTCATCCTCAGTCATATTTTTGCAGTCATAAAACAATGCCATTGTTGTAGTGTAAGGGTGGGTAAGAAAGCACTCACAAAGGCTTCTAGATCCTTTTCTGAGGAAAGTATTTTAGGAAGCTTTCCTGTTGGCGGTACGTGATCATTTCTGGATCACTTATTATCACTTGTAGATGGTAGAGGTGAAAGAGATAAGGGCTAATCGGGCTAGACCTCTTACCTACAATATTTCTCACTAACTTATCCTCTATGGAGTGGATGATCACTTCCCAACTCACAAGTCTAAGAGCCGACCTTTCCTATCTCAAAATGGTATTTACTAAAGTAATTGTAATTTGGGTGAGCTTTCTCGGATATAAAATCAAGCTAAGGAACTCGAACAACTACCGGTCTCGAGGACTTTTGCAGTCACCCGCGGCGTATCCCTCTTTTAGATCGGCCGGATTTTGAAATCTATCAACCACAAATTTATCCAGCTGGCTGGCCCATCCGGCTCTTTTGCTCGGGGCAAAGTATACGCTTTCCTACATCTCCGCAATCCAGACCTTAGGGCGACCTTTAACAGTCAACTGGTATTGATTGGGAACTCTGTAAAGAATTTGCTCAATCATATCCTCATTCCGGATGTTCCATGGCCTTTGCAAGAATCCAAAACAACCCATGGCAGTTAGGTCATCCTCCATCTACTAGAGACGTTCCAGATCAATATGAATACGTGAACTAATCATCTGGGCCGTCACTACCAGTTTTCGCGGCTCGTTGGGTTCCGCCATGGTTACCAATATACTACCTCAATTTTGGTGCAATCAACACCGGACTCCCTTTTTCTCCCTAACGCGGTCCTAACTCACCACTCTTTCATTTACTAAGTGCGGTGCGATGAAACTCAAAGAAAAAAAGAAAGAATGAGGATGGCGGTAGGGTTTAAGTATTGTCGAAGGTTTCAAGTTTGCCAAATGAATATGCCCTCATTCCAGTAAGTTCTGTAGCCAAAACTAGATTCTAGGTCCCACTATTCTGAAACTTTCCGATTTCTAGCTACTGGTTCCAAGCGACTCCGTAACCCGAATTATAGTTTTAGCTTTTCTACTAAAGTACTATTCTCTAATTCATGTTTTTAGCTCCTAATTCCCTATGCCTATACAAAAATTGAAAAACTTTTTCCTACTTTACTCCTATTTTATATATTTTTTTGGATTTTCAGATATTGCGTACTTCCACAAATTCCAACCCCTGGAGCCCAAGCTATTGGAACCAAGGTGCTAGAGCCCGGCCGTTGGGTGCCCGGTCGTTGGGTGCCCCATTAGAGCTAATTGTTGGTGCCCAGCTACTAGTGTCGGTCGCTAGTACTAGAAAAAACCCGTGTTTTAGTGGTGTTTTTAAAGACGTGAAAGTATGTTTTTTTCAATTAAAGGTATGTCAACTCTAATGTCACCTAAAATCTATTGTAGGCGGCATTTCTACAAACGGCTGAAATCTACTATAACGTGCCCTAATGTCTGCATGTTTCATGGAAACGGTTGTTGATACCTTGTGTTTTCACTCTCCAAATGCTTGCCACATTGATGCCACATGGCAACCACATCATTTTTTTTTGGTTTGGGCAATGTCTTTTTTTATTAATAAAAAAATCATTGTCATAATACAACACGTGATGTGCCTCACTGAAAAACATTAATGGCATTAATTGTATGAAATAATTATTTAAAAATAATAATAATATTTTAAAAATTCCAAAAAAAATGAACAAGCAAAATTGTCAAATTCACCAAGAAATTATTGTCTACTCAAAAGAATTTTTAATGGCAAAGTTAAGTAATTATTTCATTGAGAATGAAGGGCGAAAAGGTCCCTTTTATATTGAAATTCATCATCCATTCATGACAAAGGATATAGGATAATTCACAAATGAGAACTTGACTACATTGTATGTGGATGTTGTTTTAAACATGAAGATGTTTTTTTTTGACATCTACATGTTATTTCTGACATCTAGAGGTTGTTTAAAACAAGTGGATGTTTATTTAGACATTCAATTTTGAAAAAAAAATTTGCTTTACATATCCCAATCATATGGTTTGTCTTACTTCCTACCACCCCACTTGTATAAAGAGATTATTTTTTCACCCATAGTATACATCCATCAATTTTCCTTTTTTTTCAAAGCATGCCACATGGCTATCCTTTCCCAATTTTTTCCACATCCGGTCATCATTTTACATTAGCCTATAATAATTTACAAAAAATTACCTAAGTAAATCCAAAAATCCTAGTCGATGTGGGACGTTCTAGTAAGCGTCACCATGTTTAATTTGATGTTAAAAAAAGCATACAAGTCCCTTGTGTCATCCACCTGTTTTTGCTCTAACGTCCCCATGTCTTTTCCAACATTAGCAAAAATCTGCCTCTCATAGGCTTAGAATTTGTGACACATTGATGTCAATGAAAACATGACCCATTTCTTCATAACACCATAGAAAACACGGGGTTCTTATAGTGTAAGGCCTGGTGGTTGGAGCCCGGTCCTGGGGCCCAGCATTGGAGCCCAAGTTGTTGATGCCCGGTCCGCTAGTGCTAGCTACTAGAGCCCAACCACGGAAAAAAATAGCAAAGAAAAGGATTCTAACTTAATTACGCAAGATTGAAAAAAATGGAAAGAAAGAAGCACCTTCCCCTACCCCACTTGTTGATGTTTGCCTAATTTTGGACACTAAACTTTGACTTGTCTCCAAAATGTTTTGGAGACTAAAATTTGGAGTGAAATCCTTAGGTAGTCTAGGATCAAGCTATTGGTTTGGTTGTAACACCAAATTTAGGACTTCCCCTTGAATCTTGGTGTTCAAAGTTCCGTTGTCTAAAGAATTTAACACACAATATAGAACTTGCATTGGTTAGAAAAGGTAGAGTTTTGTCACCCCAAAAGGGAACCACCCCACTCTTTTCTTAACTAAGTCAAGAGGGACTAGACTCGACACAACACCTAGGACTTGGATTAATAACAAGAACAAGAGTGACTCATCGTTAGTAGCATTGTAGCACGGGGTTAGTACAAAGTTTGCAAGAAAAAACACAAAACTAGAGGCTCTCCAAAGCGGCATCACCAAGGTACGGTGGAAGGTAAGCTCTAGGATTAGTACCAAGTGAAGACTCAAAGAAATAAAGATTAATGACCAATTCGACACAATACTTGTAAACAAGAAAAAACCATAAACACTCAATCCAAAGTAACAACAAGGTGTAGAAGGACCCCTAAAGTCCTCTACACTCCTTAAGAAACACCAACAATAGCTCAAAAAGGAACCTAAAAACATTGTTCAAGGGTTTTGGCCAAAAGGGCCAAAATATTCAATCCAACAGACCCAAGTACAAGAATGAAGTGTTTTGAGAGGAAGAACAGTGCCCTTTTATATTATTTCGGGGCACCCTCCCCCCCTCTTTCTAACCTAATTAACCCTATCACTTTAGATTTTCATCCTTATCTTTTAGGATTTTTATCTCATTAGAGTTTTTACATTGGTCCAAATCTCTAACTTTTGGAGTTCAACTCCAAATCACAAACAGATTGTGCCATTGGCTTCAAAAGGCCATCATTAATCTGTAAGATCCCATACCCCTTGTTTCTCTAGTAAAAAACTCATTGACAACTAGTGCCAACTAGGCTCAGTAAAAAGGTTAAAATCTAACTTTCAGAGGTTATCTTTTCTAACAAGGGTGACTAACTGGGGTTGTCAAGAGGGCTCTAGGGAGTAAGAAAAGACTCCTTGATGACTTCATTCCGACTTTGTATATTCCCGAGATGCCGGTCAACTCCATGTCAGTCCCGCCATATTTGATATTTGGAGGAATGTCGGTGAAAAGACTTTGAAACTTGTCAGGGTGTGTTATTGACATAAAATAAAAAAAACTAATTTTTAGTGAGATTTTTCCGCAACCCGGGAATTTCTCATGAATTTCCGCTCACAGGTTTAAATAGTTGACCGTCCAGAAAGGGTATTTCCACAAGTCAGAAACTTCAGAAACTTCTTGAGGAACCTCTCATAGAGTTTTCCAAGGGGTGAGCAAAGTTTTGTGTTAGTCTTGCACATGGTTGACAAAAAAAGTAAAATCAACCTTCCTTGATTTATCAACAGTTAGAGAATCTTCTACATGCAAGGAAATCTTTGCAAATGGATTTCGCTTTTGACTTCTTGACATGCTTTCAATCTTAGAGCACCATCCGATGGCCATAGATTCCTCCATTGGCATGTCTTGAGAAAATGACTCCTACATGCTAACAATTGAGGTTTCTAATATTTCATTGATGGAATGGAGAAACTAAAACCTATCTTTGGAGATTTACGTAAAGGTGTCTCTATCTCTCATGGAACCAATTTAGCCAAGCATGGTCACATGTACTTGATTCTAGGCTATTTCGGGTAAGTTCTCTACAACAAGCCTATTAATTCTCACTACTTCATGATTCTAACCTATGTACAAGTGGATTTTGGAGAAATTCTAAGGGTAAAAGTCTATTTATGACCAAAGGCTATATTGGCATGTGACATGCCTATTTGGGTTCTATACTCTTTGGGGGGATTTTTGTATAATATTATAATTTAAATTGCACTAATAAAAAAACAAATAACTATGAGTCCCAAGTGACGAATTGAAAGTTCACAGGTGGTGACACTTATTTAATTTGAGTTTCATTGCTACTGTTGTCATAGCTACAAGAAGCAAAATTGCTAGTAGTTGCTATATATGAATTTCATTAGTATAGTAGTTCCTCCAAGTGCCCTTCATTGATTACTTTTGGTACCTATTAAAGGGATGTAATACCAATTTATATTCATTACTATAGTGGAATTTTTTTTTATTGTAGAGTAGGAATTGACCATTGCATAAGCAAGTGACATTGCACCAAATTCTAGCGCTGGATTGACGAATGCCAAGAAAATTATAGTTGAATCGATACTAGTATTTTTCCAATAGTAAGCGTGCTGAAATAACTCTATAGTAGTTAGTATGAATGGTATGGGATTCACTCAAGGTATTTTGATTGTTTAAATTGTGTTCTGAACAATGCAGAGAAGTAGAGGGTACATGGAAGGGACAAGCTTGAAGATAAATGTCACAAATGGAGCATGGGTTTGTTTCGGTGTTGCCTTCTAAGTTTTTTCTTTTTTTGTACCGTCAAACGACAATAGGATAGAACTAACAAGTTAGAGGGTTTGAATGTAATCACTCAAATGTTTTGTCATCATTTCCATTGGATTCTTTTGGAACTTGTGTTTAATAGTGCTCATGAGGTTGATCATATAAATTCTTTGAATTGACATAGTATTGACAAGTTTTTTTAGGCTTTAGGTGAGGAGCAGGTCTCAGTGCATTTCTTCTAGAAGCGTATGCAATAATGTAGGTTGACAAAGTATACGTATTTGGAGAGAAAAGCCCAAGAAGTAGAAAGCCTTTGTTTAAGCTAGGAAATCTATAATTAATAAACTATGTAAGGGCTGGAATTGAATTTTGGAGAGGCGAAACATCTGGAAATGTTTTGCAAAAAATTGTCCTTGGAAGACAAGTAGAATTGACATGTAATCCAAGATGTCATCTCATATGTTTTTGAGCTTTGTGAAATTAGTTATAAAATTTTGAAGATGAAATGACAAAGGGCTCTGAAATGGCTCACTTCCTAAAATGTACATTGTCTGTACATTTTTGAAGGCTATGAAAAGGGAATATGTACGAATATTGTACATGTAAGGATGTGGACCATTTTGGGGCCTTGATGCTTTCATAGCCTCCTACCTTAGTATAGAAATTGGAATTGAAGATGCAACTGATATATGAAAGAGAGTGTTTTGGGTATCATTGTGGAGATATGTGGATGCATAGGTTTGCATTCCATTGTATGTGATGGTTTAGAGAAAGAAACTTTGTAGAATGCATGTGCATTTTTTGATTGTGTAAGTTGCAATAGAGAAACAAGAAATATTGACTGTCTTGCAATATGAAAGCATACTAAAAATCATGTGATGTAGCATTTCCTAGCTTTATGTAAGGCAAGATGTTCATATGTAATAAGAAGTTCTATATTTGCATGAGAGTAGAAGGAACAATTGGCATTTCAAAATAATCAGTGAAAATCAATTTTTTTTGCAGGTGGTTAGAGGTATATAGGTCATATCCACTACGTACATTTTCAACAATTGGGTGGCAATTGCAAAATAAAAGTGGCAAGCTATAATTGGATATGAAATGGGTACAAATGAAATAGCAAACAAACATTGGATACACGTACAGAAGTTTAAGTAGGGAAGTCAAGATTGAAGTAATAATATTTATGAAATGTGTTTAATAGAGGGAAATGGTGACAGTGTTCTACTAGTTGTATGTGTGAATGCATGCCATTACTGTCATCATTTTATAAACATATAGAGAAAAATGTAGAGGTTCAATATATAGTATGTGAACTAAAGAAATGGAATGCAGTTCATGTGAATGGTTGCACATAGAACATGCATTCATGTATGTGCTGTTGAATTTATATGAATTTCTCAATCTCAAATATGAAAATTATTGTGAATCATCAGACATGCGGAGTGAGAAATTGACCATTCATGAGCATTGTGAAAATGACCAAATGAAGAACAAGTGGTAGAAAATACTTTTCATGACTACTATAAAAGTGACAAAATCAACAACAACAATAACAGTTTTCTATTCAGAAATCAACTATTTTGTGTTAACAACTGCCCAAATTAACTTGTCCATATTATCAAAAAAAATCAACGCTTTTGTGTTGATTTTTTGTTAGTTCAGTCACCAAAATTTCTACTAGTGATTAGACATCTTCCCAACAGATTCAAATCACACAGTGGGGTCCATTGCTAAGTTATTGCATGATCTTGAAATGTAACCGAAGTCTTCATCACGTCAATTGTTTGTATAGGGATTAAGCCATTCAAGCTTGTCTAAAGCCTTATTAGAATGCTCAAATCTATGCATAGAGTTCCTTCCCAAGAGTTGGTGGAAGTTATAGTTCTTCCTCCGACGATGACTCTGCAACTTGACAACACCTTTAGAGATAACAAAAATTGGTGGATTTTTGCATTTTGCTCCCTCATTGTACATAGAGTCATTTTTGTGAGGTATACATCAGTTTTCTCATTGTTGAACACACTCACAAAGATATTGTTTTCAATTGTTGGAGCAATAAGTTGAAGACAAATGACTACCTCACTATTCCTAGACTCATAAAGTCCTTCATGGACTACAAAACAGAGACCTTCATCTCCCATCTTATCAAGAAAGTCCTCGACTTCAAACAATTTGTAGAAGGATTCTTGTACCCATGTAGAGATGCTTTAGAAGGTCATTTTCAAGCACAACAATTCAAGTTCTACAAGAATTCTAATGGATGGCCCTCGATGCAATACAAGATCCTTTATACTAACGTTGATTGGTTGCCAAAGGAGGGTGGAGGAATTTGATTGTGGAAGGAGACTATAGATGGACATCCCTTGGTACCTACCAATGTACGACAACCTTTGGCTCCGTAGAAAATGCATTCTTCAAGGAAGTTTGCAAAGGCTTGGACGGCTACACTTTTTTAAAGGGACAAATGTTAGATGCCGACATGATTGGAGAGTATTATAAGAAGATTGATCTAGTACGGAAGTATTGGGAAGGTGTGAGGTCTACTCTTAATGAGCCTTTTGTCATTCAAGAGGCATTAGAATAAGAATTTTTGCCAAATTCTATAGCTAGCACAAATGAGTTTGGCCAAATGCAAGGCAATAACAGACCACATGAAGAGATTCAAGAGGATGTGCCTTTTGTTGGTCAAAGGCATGATCATCCACGTCCTTCATTCCTCACTTCATTCTATATCAATTGAATGTGTTACTTTTGCAGAATATTTTGTCGCAGCATATTAGTTGTATTGATCTTTTCTCATTTTGTTACAAAATCAAATGTTTTGGGTGTTATAATAAATTTTCATTTCTATTTTTATATTCAGTTGTATATAATTTTGCAATTTTATCTATTGTATTTTTACAGTCTATATCTCTTTATATTGTAAGGTAAATTTTTTTTTTATCAATGAGTTCTATACTTTTGAACTCTGCTACTTACACATATTTCATTTGATCTACTTTGAAAGTACAATTTATTATTGATGTTGATTGGTCAAAGTTATAATCTTATTGATCTCCTTCTTTTGTCTTTAACCATAGAAGTGTAGAGCGAGTATACCCCAAAGAAACAACAAGTAAATAATTATTTCTACTATTTAATGAACCAATGTAGCAACCTAAGATATGAAATTTGTATTGTGAGAGTGAAGAGTGTTGATGCTCCTTTTCATACTTGCCCTAAATTCATATTTCATATGGCACATTGGAGTCTCAATTTAATAAACGCATTTATGTTTTGATTTTAGGAATGTAATTAAAATGAGAATCTACTTTCTTTCATTTTAATGAATATGGCCTTATAGGTCCAAACACCACAAAACAAAGTTCATGCACCCCTCCATGCAAAGAGCTTTCCAACACTACCAAGAATGCCACTAGTGGAATCACGATATTTTAGATTTTGGCATATCAAACAAAACAAACAAAGCAAAACAAAACTATCAAATTAATTTAAGGTATAGACTAGTGTGCTAAGTGCCTTTGCCACAATATAACAAAAAATAAAAGTGAAAGTAATTTTTTAATTTTTTAATTCACAATTTTTTGAAATTCAATATCTTTTTTGTCATGAGTTGGAACATCATGAAACAAATGAAATTCAATAACTATCACATTGTAGGTTCAAATGCCATGAAACAAAGTCCATGCACCCAACCTTGCAAAGAGCTTTCTAGTGATACCAATATTCCAAGAATGTGATTAGAGGACGCACAATCTACACTAGAAGAAAAACACGTCCGGCACAACCAACTACTATGCAACTAGTGCCCTATGCAACTGTCATGCAACTAGTTTCCTCTCTATTTGCACCAAATCTAATGTAGTTGTTTTGTGTCATTGTTTTACAATATTCATTCATTGTTTTAGTTGCAAAGTAGTCATTTTGTAGTTGCAAAAAATGACTAGGAAACAACTAGTGTCCTATGCAACTATTATGCAACTGTAAAATGACCATAGTTGTTTCCTAGTTGTACGCTAGTTGTTTCTTAGTTGCACTCTAGTTGTTTCCTAGTTGCTTTCAAAGTTCATTCCCATTCGTGTTATATCAATTGACCCATATCAATTGTAAGGAGTACCATTAGATTGAACATATAAGACTTGTAAGTTGTTATAGTCTTATGTAATGAATTCTTTTGATAGAATTCTAAGATTTCTATAATTTGTGGGTTTCTACAATTTGTAAATTTTGTATATAAGAATTTTAAAAATAATTAAAATTCAAGAAATTTTATAATCTAGGAAATTGAATTTTGAAATCTAGGAAGAAGGTAGATCTGAAATTTTGAAATCTAGGAAGAGGGTAGATTTGAAATTTTGAAATCTAGAAAAAGGTAGATTTGAAATTCAAAAATCTAAGAAAAAGGTAGTTCTGAAATTCAAAAATCTAGAAAGGAGGTAGATCTGAAAATTTGAAATCTACAAATCATTGAGATTTATATTTTAAAATTTACAAATCTACAAGTTGCAAGCAAGTTGCAAACAAGTTGCATACAAGGATGAAGTTCTTTGTATGGTGTCGGATGACAAAAAACCTTGCAACTAGACTGCAACTAATGCGACTTGTCCACTGCAACTACGGACTCTACATTGTCACCTAGTTGCAAATGTCCTATGCAACTACAAAATGAGTTGCATACTGTAGTTGCAAAACCCCTCATTTTCTTCTAGTGCTAGGAGATCTCATTGTAACAAACAAACATACTCATTTAAGGTATAGACTAGTATGCCATGTGTTATTGCCACATTTTATAATAAAATAAAAATAAAAATAATTTTCTAATTTATAAAAAATTCAATATCTTTTTGCCATGAGTCAAGATTGCCACAAAACAAAGCCATGCACCCCTCTTTGTAGAGAGCTTTTCAACAGTACCAAGAACACGACTAAGGGATGCAAGGTCTAAGAAATCTCATTAGAACAAACAAAACAAAATAAACAAACAACCTAATTTAACCTCTAATACTATAGTGTGCCCTATATTGTTGCCACAATCAAAATCAAAATCAAAGTAGTTTTTTGTAATTTAAGATCCAAAACAACTCAAAAATCCATAATTTTCCTACTATAGGTCCAAAACGTCATGAAACAAAGCCTGTACACCCCTCTTCTCAAAAGCTTTTCGATGATACTAAGAACGTGATTAGAGGACAGACAATTAAGTGTGCCCTATGCCATTGCCACAATATAATAAAATATAAAAATAAAAGTATTTTTTAATTTTTTAATTCATAAAAACTTTAAAAATCAATAACTTTCACATTGTAGGTCCAAATGCCATGAATCAAAGTACGTGCACCCCTCCTCGCCGAGGGTTTTCTAACAATACCAAGAATGCAACTAAGGAATACATAGTCTAGGAGTAACAAACAAAACAAACAAACAAACAAACAAACAAACAAACAAACAAGAAAATAGCCTAACTTAACCTCTAATGTAAGCAAGAACCACAATGTGATTTATTGTTTGTGTGTTCTTTCATTGCAAGGCTAAATTCAAGAAAATCTTTCACAATTCTCCGCTTACTAAAAAAACATACAAATTTCATACATGCAAAAAACATACTCTCCTATTGTTCTTGTAAGATTACAAAGAAAAGAGCCCCATACAACATGCTATGCTATAATAAACACCACTTGTATTTTTAGGTTCCTCTGTACAAAAACTGTATGAACAAGGGCAACCTCCATTAGGGGTTAATGGATGGATATAAGAAAAATATGCAAAAGTTCAAGAAAGGATTCATGAAAAAAAAAATCCTTTCATATTAAGTTTCAAAATAGGAGCATAGAGAGGACTTGAAATTAGAACAATCGGTCACAGTCCTTTCAGGGTTTACCAATCACTGATACGGAATACTCCGTACTAAGCAACCTGCCGTGCATCATGTCTGGCGACGAAGTCTCATGTTGAGAGGAAGGAGAACTAAGTTAAGTTGTGCTGCTTTCAATGGAATAGCTGCGACACAGCTTCCAGAATTGATTTTGGAGGACAGTCCGAAAGCTAAATTCGTGAATTCTAGGAGTGCACATAAGCTTATTGCAGCCTTGACGTGTTTTTCTGTTGTACTGCTGTTTTGAGTTCCGTGCGTCATGCGCATTCAAATGTGCAGCTTCTGACAAACGTGCTCGTGAGGGGAGCTCCTCACGTAGACTAATTCGTCCGACGCATTTTCTCGTCGATTCTCGCCGCCATGGGAATCAGCAAGGCTGACGAGATGGATCACGAGGGCATCAACAACCTCTTCTCCAGGTTCGAAATGGTCTAGTCCTGGTTGTAAATTTGCTTGCAATTCGGGTTTAGGGTTTCGGGTTTACGCGGGGTAGGTATTCATGGATTGTGTGACTCGCAGCCACAAGGAAGGCTTGGAAGCACCGGTCAAGACTGCGGTGGACAAGTTCCAGCTCCTGCCTGCTTTTCTGAAGGTGCGTGAACTGTTGTAAGGGTTTTAGGGATTTAGGGTTTCAGGGTTTGGCCATGGTTCTCGAATTTATTTTGCGCGTGCTTTCAGGTGCGAGGATTGGTGAAGCAGCACATCGATTCATTCAACTATTTCATCAACTGCGAAATAAAGAAAATCATTCATGCTCAGGGAAACGAGAAAGTCACGTCGGATGTGGATGCCAATTATCACTTGAAGTACGTATTTTCAGTCCTTGTTTAGGAAATCGGAGTTCCTCTGACAAGCAGCACGTTCTAGTTTTGGAATTGTGACTTAAATTCACGTGATCGCAGATACTTGGATATCTTCGTGGGTGAGCCGTGTGTGGAGCAAGACTACATTTATGAACCTATCACACCCCAGCAATGCCGACTCCGCGATATGACGTAGGTTTTCTTACCTCAATTTTCTGTTTTATGAATCGAGAAAGTGAGGCACATTAGTTCAAAGTGTCTTATTGTTTAATGACTTAGCGTCCATCTACTTGAGTTTCAAGTCTCACTGTGCCATGTGGAGTATTCCTGATTCTAAATTCTGGTGTCTTTCATGCAGTTATTCAGCTCCGATCAGTGTGGATGTGGAGTATACTCGAGGGAAAGAGGTGGTTGTGCGGAAAGGGAAGGATGGGAAGCAAGAGGTATGCTTCTGTGTCTTCTTTATGCTTTACTAGGAACCTGATGCTGGTCTTGCAACTTGTTTTGTGCACAATGATTTTGTTCTTCAAATGCCATCATCGATGTTGGTTACTTTAGGTTTTCTTATTCTAGAGGCCTATGGGAATGACTCTTAGTTTGGGTAAAATACATAGGAAGATGCCTTTGACACACTTAACTGGAGAACTTACAGATTTATGGACTGTCAAATTTTGTTTGCTTTTTCACTATTCATATCTTCCTTAATATTGTTCATTTTCTTAGTAAACTTACAAATGATAATGGAACGAGAGTAAATTCCTATGTGGGTCGTAATTGAGCTCTCATGCCTTCGAGATCAATGTCTCTGCAAATAATGAATTTTGGACCCTCAAATGTGTGAGGTCTCCAGTGATGTTCAAGGCTCAGAGGTTAATTTTGATTCTAAATTGAGAAGATAGTACCACCAATATCTTCTGAGAAAGCTCATTTGATTTGCTCGCACTATGCCCACAGGGAAGCATTGTTATAGGGCGAATGCCCATTATGTTGCGAAGTTCTCGGTGTGTCCTTGCTGGAAAGAATGAAGCTCAACTTGCCAAAGCAGGTAGGATCATCGAGGGCTCGAGATTTTCCGCTATAACTTCATCCTGCATTCTGAAATGCATAGCCAATTTTTAATTTTCTTTCTGATGTTTGTCTCTGTGTTTCGCAGGGGAATGCCCTCTTGATCCAGGTGGTTATTTTGTGGTCAAGGGAACTGAAAAGGTCAGTCCGCAGCTTCATTAACTCACTGTTCCCGCTCACCAAACTTTGGATGTGGTATCTTTCTTCCCTTTGTCGATTAATTTCGTGTTCTGTCGATTTGCAGGTGATCCTAATTCAGGAACAGCTCTCGAAGAATCGGATCATTATTAACACTGACAGTAGTGGCAAGTAAGGATGAAGTTCCATTCTGAATTCCTTGAGGGATTTTTTTTTTCGTTTTGTTGTTGACTGTTAACATCGTTGTTGGAAAGGGCTCTTGCAGATTTGAGAATTTTTAGATTTTCATTAATTAATCAAATCATTACTTGCAGTGTGGCGGCATCAGTGACAAGCAGTACGCATGAAAGGAAGAGTAAGACGAACATGGTGGTGAAGCACGAGCGAATCTTTCTTCGCCACAACACATTTTCTGATGATGTAATTCCTTAACATTTCTGCCAACCTAATTTTGATTACATCATTACAGAAATAGAACTCAGATTTCTTAGAGGTGTATTTTATTAATAGAGGCTTTCTTTCGTAGATTTGCTAGGACGAAGTTACACACAAATATATATATATATATTGTTCTGAAAGTTAGTGCTCAAATTTGATTGTAGGTCCCCATTGTTGTGGTTTTAAAAGCAATGGGCATGGAGTCGGACCAAGAAATTGTGCAGATGGTTGGTAGAGATCCGAAGTATGCTGGAATACTTAATCCTTCACTACAGGTATGCTATCTACTATATGAATCCTGGCTCAACAACTGTTTTGGACCTTGTGGAAGTGACCCGATAGCCTACGTAGTAACTGGATTTGCAGAGATCTATTACCGGTATTGACATTCACTGTTGGATGTAGGAATGTGCTGCTCTTAAAATTTACACAAGTCACCAGGCGCTTGAGTATCTAGGCTCAAAGGTACTATACTTATTGCTCGTCTTTTGAAGATATATGTGCCATGCCCTTCCGTACTCTTTCTATGTAGAGGTCTACTTTACTCAGAATTGTCCATGCACGCGTTGGTCGTTGGGGCCTCTCATCAGTTCGTCTTGTTTATACATCACTTGCACTTATCCATGTTCAGGTTAGAAGCAGAAGCATGTTCGCCAAACAAAAGAGAACTAAGGTACTGTTTCGTTGGATTCCCAGAATATTTAGTATTGCATGTCTGCAAGTTAAATTGCACATGGCTATCAACTATGAGTTCCTCCTTATTGATTACTCTGAGATTTTATGGAACAGGTGGATGAGGCTCGCGATATTCTTGCTACAGTGGTGTTGGCTCATGTTCCTGTACGTGCTCTAATCATGGATCCTGCTTCGTCTATGTCCATCTCGTAGTTGCATAGCAGAGTAATTGTTCGGTTTGCTAATCATGGGTTGCTGAAAGTTTCGACTTTGAACTTGCTCATTATGTTCGTTTGTGGTTGCAAGTCTAAGAGCAGGTTCATTGGACTAATTTACCTTGTCACTGATGATTTGGCAAATTGCCTGTCAAAAGAAGTAAAATATTGTTTTATTTCTTGTTTATCTCAGGTGCATCAATTCGATTTTCGATCGAAGTGTATATACATTGCAGTTATTATTCGTAAGATGCTGGAAGCAATGCTTAACAGTGAAGCTGTTGATGATATGGTTAGTGCTTACTGATTTTTATACTGTATGCCTGCAATTTGGCACATACTACTAATAGCATGAAATCAAATGTTTGTAGTCGATTGTTTGGATTGGTCATCATTTTCCTGCTTTGGCTGGACTATTCAAACGAACCTTTTTATATAACCTGTGCTAAATGAAACACCCTGCATGATTTTGGTTTGCCTGAAGCTTTTCACATTCTGGCGTGTCACTTCTAATAAAAGCATCCCTTCAATTTCCCGTCTGTTCAGGATTACGTTGGAAATAAGCGGTTAGAGCTCGCTGGACAGCTGCTTTCGCTATTATTTGAGGTCTGATTCTTGTACTCACTTACCAACGACTCAGCTCATAATGTATGAATGCATAAGCATAAGAACCCCAAAGAGTTTGGCTATGGCAAAGCC
Source organism: Rhytidiadelphus loreus (assembly GCA_947034895.1). NCBI lineage: Eukaryota > Viridiplantae > Streptophyta > Bryopsida > Hypnales > Hylocomiaceae > Rhytidiadelphus > Rhytidiadelphus loreus. The sequence goes on from OX344761.1 coordinate 36,049,688, forward strand.
TATACTTCCGTATCTGATTTTTTGAAGTTTAGCCTATATTGTATCTTATGAGATCCTAAGTATATGCTTTCTGCATCCGTTTATGCGTTTGGGGTGGACTTGTATTTGTCCAATTATCGTTTGTGATATCTTCCATGATTCATAATCACGTGTCTTTGGTCCTGCAGGATTTGTTTAAGCGAATGAATGCTGAACTTAAGAAATCAATGGATGCCACGCTGAGTAAAGCAAACAGGTCTACTCAATTTGATATCATCAAGGTATATTCTCGGATGGCATTATGTTTTCGTAGTACACGTGTTTTCTTTTCTCGATTATAGGACACTATTTTTCACCATGGTCTCTTTGAACTCCTTACATTTTATTTTTCTTCGAGAAGCTTGTGCCAGAGCAACACCTTTTCTCTCGGCACGTACATTAACAGGAGGAATTGAAGCTGCTCTCTTTACGCGATGGCTTTGGCTTGACTAATGATTATGAATCCTGTCAGCTTATAAGGGCGGATACACTGACCAATGGCTTGGAGCATGCAATCTCAAGTGGGAACTGGGCAGTGAAGCGATTTAAAATGGATCGGAAAGGTGTGACCCAGGTACATTTTTGCTATTAGCATTCATGCTTGCTTGCAATGGGTTGATTCAGCTTTTCTGAATTAGTTCGATACTTGCAGGTCCTGTTACTTCAGCTTAAAGTTAGCAGAACGGTGAGGCCGAGCTGACTTGTTAGTTTCGTATCATAGTAATCACACTGTCATCTTTGTAGGTGGTTTCAAGGCTATCTTTTATTGCTGCCCTGGGCCACATGACAAGGATCTCCTCCCAGTTCGAGAAAACCCGCAAAGTCAGTGGACCTCGAGCACTTCAACCCAGCCAGGTATTAGAAGAGAATTAGCTTCCTTCAGAAGAGCACCCTGAGTTCTTTCACTCTATGTTGCTGGTTTAGACCTGTTATGGTGTGATAAGGACTCACTTCTTTGATGCTGAAAATGTTGTCGAGGACCGGTTAGTGTACTTTTATTTATTTATAATTACTGTTTGATCTATATTTGAATTTATTGTATTTCACTCCGTAGTTCTTGATCATCTGAGCTTTCATCTCTCTTTTATCTCTTTTTAATTTGAAATGGTGTATTGCACGTTGGGTGTAGTGGGGAATGTTGTGTCCTTGTGATACTCCAGAAGGGGAGGCTTGCGGACTTGTCAAGAATTTGAGTCTGATGACTCACGTAACCACTGATGAGGAGGAAGCTCCGTTGATTGAGCTGGTATGGTTCCTATTATGTAGATGTAGGGATCAATTGATTTGCACTGGATGCTTTCGTATATGTTATCACTTTGATGGTTCCGTTTCAATGTTTATATTCTACAGAGGTTTTCGCATGTCCATGAAGTGAGTGTTTTAAGACTTTTGTTGATTGTGTTGACAGTGCACAACATTGGGAGTGGAAGATTTATCCTTGTTGTCAGGAGAGGAACTCCATTCTCCCAAAACGTACATAGTGTTTTTCAACGGAACCATCCTGGGAGTCCATCGGCGTCCAAATGTATTTATCCACTTGACCTTTTCTCACCTATCTTCTTGGGACAGAGGACTAGTAATGAGTGACAGTGGCGTTTTTCAGTATTCAAAGTTGAATCATTACCATGACGCACATCGATCTACCTACGTTTCTGATTTGGTGTTTGTGTCTCCAGCGATTTGCAGAGGTTTTGAGGAAACTGCGCCGGGCTGGCAAGATTGGAGAATTTGTGAGCGTGCACGTGAATCCTAAACATGTATGTAGAAGAGTCATTGTGCACTTTGAATTCTCAATCTATAGATTTCATTCTCTATGTCAGGTTACCACATTCATTGTATTCAATTACTGTAAGCTCCATTTTCTGATGGACTTGAGCTATTTTCGTTCGAACAGCGGAACATCCAAATCGCTGCTGATGGAGGCCGGGTTTGTCGCCCACTGGTAATAGCGGACAGAGGGGTATCTCGTATCAAGGAGCATCATATGAAGGAATTGAAGGTTTGTTAAAGCAGATGGCTCTATCACAAGCCCTATGTTGTAGAGCTTTATGTCTATTTATTCTTCGGAATTGTGGTGTATCTCTGGCGTGTTGAGATTTCTAGGATCGCTCCTTAAGAAATAGATTAAATGTGGGCAGATGTATTAGATGCGTGAATGGCTTCTAGTTCCTTGATCACTTCTCAAATGATCGCTTAATGGCGTTCGAAGGGTTAAAGATCTTTCGTTTACTAGCGGTAATATTTGTGTACCCATCAAAATGTAATGGTTTAATGTCCAATGAGGACTGCGTTTTTTTGAATTCAGGATGGTTTTCGCAATTTTGACGATTTTTTACGCGAAGGTCTTGTGGAGTATCTGGATGTGAATGAGGAAAATAACAGCCTGGTCTGTTTTCTAGTTTCCTTATCCCTTTCGTGATTCAAAAAATGCCTTGCAAAAGAGAGTTGTCTGACAACATTGAATGTTGCTATTGTTTTTTCGATCGTCGTGATGTTGTGGTTGTGAGCGGCATCACTGACTCTAGTTTTGTGAGCTCCACCAGATCGCACTTTATGAAGGAGATTCTACACCTCAAACCACTCATATTGAAATCGAGCCCTTTACCATATTGGGTGTTTGTGCTGGCCTCATACCGTACCCTCATCATAATCAATCCCCCCGTAACACATATCAGGTACTGTTGACTCCTGCTACGATTCGCTGTTTCTCTCATCCAATTCCTGTGTTGGTTTTCTGTTTGAAATCATTGCTAACTGCTCTATACTGCGATTGACAGTGTGCTATGGGTAAACAAGCAATGGGAAATATAGCATATAATCAGGTGAGCTTGTTTCTCCCCTCCCCTGCTTTGATTCGATTTCTTTATTTATTGCAACTCCCAACATGCTTCAAAATTTGGGTACATGATGATGCAGCTGCAAAGGATGGATACGCTGCTTTACCTCCTAGTGTACCCTCAACGACCACTGCTTTCTACCAAGAGCATTGAGCTGGTATGTCGAATTCCGCGTACTGCCGTTTTCCGGTTCCTGCATTCTCAATGTTGATTTAGTAGTATAATATGGATCGTAGACAGCGGTAACACTTTGCCGGAGAGGCTGTGACCGAAGAGTAAGTACTGAATCATCCCAGCTTGTCTTTAGGTGCATACAATTGCGTGTAGGATATGTGTGCTTTAACGAGAGTGTCTTCTGAAGTTCTATTGTAACTGCAGGTTGGCTATGACAAGCTTGGGGCTGGGCAAAATGCAACCGTAGCAGTCATGAGTTACAGTGGCTATGATATTGAGGATGCTATAGTGATGAACAAGTCCTCTTTAGACCGAGGATTTGGTCGTTGTATCGTCATTAAGAAGTATGCTCTTCCCCTTTGCTTGAGTGTGTGACTTTTCTCTCCTGCGTGTACGTTGAGTTGTATGGCTCATTGGACTGACGGACTCGGTTGTCGCAGGAGTGTAGTTCCTATGAAGAAGTATCCAAATCGTACTTCAGATCGAATCATGGCTCCCGAATTGCAAAGCTCGGCCAAGGGAGGTATCCAAGTCGTTGCCAGACAACAGGTCAAGAGTCCATCTCGCCACTTATTTGTTGTTTCTCATGCCGTAGCAGGTTCATTTTGTATTATCCTGCCAAGCCCAGTACTGCTTATAACTAAAACGGGCAGCTGCTCTAATCTGAGTTCTTGTTGTTCAGTTACAAGACCAAGATGGGATTGCTGCAGTTGGAGAGATGATACGGCAAGGAGACATTTATGTGAACAAGCAAAGCCCAATCGATACCAGGAATAATGTCAACAATCCTATGGCAATGCCTGACTCGTACGTATTCTGTGTGCCGTTGCTGTAAATATGAAACCGCAGATCTCGATTTTGGTTTCTCGAGGATTGAGCCTTACCTTCAAACGCAATATAATTGAGATGCTGTTGAAATGATTAGCTCACTGAGATATTTATGAACAGGGCATACAAGAGAACACCGCAAACCTACAAAGGAGCAGCTGGAGAAACTGCAGTTGTTGATAAGGTTTTACTCACAAGCAACGATGAGAACCACTTCATCATCAAGTGTCTCATTCGTCAGACTCGACGTCCAGAGGTACTCGACTCTTCGTCGGTCTTTTCTTATGAGCTTTATCAGATTCCGCATTCTTTGAGTGCTTTTAAACTCATGATAAGAAATTTCGATGTCCCTCTAATTCTCATCACAAATTCTAGTGCACATTATTTTCTGTACACAATCCATTTTTTATTTTGAAATGCACTGAAACGATGCTGGCTTTAATCTTTGTTTTGGTGCTTATCTTTGGGGTTTACAGGTTGGTGATAAGTTCAGTAGCAGACATGGGCAGAAGGGAGTCTGTGGAACCATCGTCCAGCAAGAAGATTTTCCATTTTCTGAGCGTGGGATCTGCCCAGATTTGATTATGAATCCCCATGGATTTCCCAGGTTTGCTTCCTCCAGTGAGATCTGAATGGAGTCGTTAGAAAGTACACTAGAGATCGAGCACTTACTTTTCGATCCCCGTCTCCTCATAAATTTGTATATTTCTCCTGCTTCCATTTTGTTTCAATAGTCCTATATTCACTCTACATGTCTTGCTAGCATCTCTCTCTTCGTGGTTTCATTATTTGCATTGGCTATACTGATATCGATTGCCGTCCTTGTTTTATGGCAGTCGAATGACCGTTGGGAAAATGATCGAGCTGCTAGGAGGAAAGGCAGGTTTGCATAATGGAAAGTTTCACTATGGAAGTGCCTTCGGCGAGCCCAGTGGGCATGCTGATAAAGTATCAACCATCAGGTACATGTCTCCAATGCTACGATTTGAGGCTTCTCTAATGCAGAGTCTTCGAACTTGAATTGCATGTAAACTTTTTTTAGTCCCCGGAGACGAGCAGCTCTTCCAATTACACTTGGTTTTGGGTGCATGGAATTCGTGAATCCTTGAATCCCGATTGAAGTCTGATCTTTTTGTGGTCTTTGTTCGACAGTGAAACGTTGGTGAGACACGGCTTCAATTACAGTGGCAAGGATTTTATCTATTCAGGTGTGCAATTTTAAGCATCCAGGCCTCGTTTCCTTTTCAAGTTCATGGCTCGTTCGTTTTGGGCGTATTTTGACTTCCAAACATTCTTGCAGGTATAACTGGGAATCCTTTGCAAGCGTATATTTTCATGGGACCCATTTATTACCAGAAGCTGAAGCACATGGTATGAAAGTTCCTTGGTAGCCTTCACGAAGGAGATTGAGTTGCCATTTGTCACATTTGAAGTATGTGATTTCTAATATCCTTTATAGTTCATTTCGGATAGCCATGAGATGGGCTTTCTGGTTGTACAGTATGCCCTTACTGCTTCTGATGACATGATTTTTTTTTTTTTAACCAGGTGTTGGATAAAATGCATGCACGTGCTCGCGGTCCCCGTGTGGTACTCACAAGACAACCCACAGAAGGAAGAAGTCGAGAAGGAGGTAATTGAGTGTCCTCGTATACTATTCTATGTTGCAATTGATTATCATCCTGGCTGTTTTCTAAAACTCGGGCCTCTCTTTCTTGAAGGTTTGAGGCTTGGTGAAATGGAGCGCGATTGTTTGATTGCTTATGGTGCCAGCATGATGATATTAGAACGTCTTATGATATCCAGTGATCAGTTTCAAATCCAGGTTTGCTTTCTTGTCCACATTTTGAATAAAACTGTCATTTGTCCAGCTTTCGTTCTACTCGTCATTGTGACGGAACAGAATCTGATGGTTTTGTTGTTTCTGCGTCCCTTTGTCTCCTCTTGTGATGCACTAATTTGTAAGTTATCATGTTCTGGCAGGTGTGCACAAAATGTGGAATGATTGGCTATTACCACCACAAACTTAAGATTTGTCTTTGCTCTACATGCAAGAGCGGTGATAACATTGCAACAATGAAACTTCCATATGCTTGTAAACTTCTATTTCAGGTCATTTTCTTTCACATTCTGTTCATTCGCTTGGCTGTTTCTGATGTTGGGATTTCCGTTCTTGTACATGCCTCCGTCATGCCTTTCAATGCAAGATTGCTGAGTAGAGAAAGATCGCTTCCTATCCTAGATTCATTGATATAAGTTTCTTCATTCTCTATTTATTGGTTACAGGAGCTGCAATCTATGAATATAGTGCCCCGCTTGCAACTGGCAGAAGCATGAGTTGTCTGATTGCCCCCACAGTTTTACCTAGTTTTTCATTTGGATGATAACCGGAAAATGGCAAAATCGGTTGCTGCATGGATTGGTGTGCTGAAGTCGATCCTTTTCAAGCTCAGAGGAAGCCTGAATGATCATCGACTAGCCGGTTCTGTTGGGACCTGAAGCTGGTCCTCCATTCACGTATTCATTACACTAGCCTTGATATATAGATATTGTCAGTCCAGGTCATAACACAGTTCACCTACAGGGCTTGTGCATCTTGTCCCTTGTCGAGGAATTCAGAATGAAGTTTTAGTCGAGGCTAACTCCCAAGAGTGTACCATTCATTTGAAGGCTTCTAGAATTGCTCTAAAAGTCCCTTGAGTTTATGATGAAAGTAATATAATCTCCTTGACCCTCCATTTTCCCTTGAGAATCTGAGACATAAAAAACAGTTCTTGATTGTGGAACATGTTTGTTGCCCTGGTGGCTACGGCTAGTCTTAAATTCTTTTACTTCCATAACCATTCTTTGAATTCCGGAAATCTACCACTGTCACTTTGGCATGTTATAACCTTATTTTACATTCAAAATTCAAATGTCAAATTTGAAATTCAAATTCTTTTACTTTCATAACCATTCTTCACCAACTAAATATCTTTTGAAGCATGCCTTGAAAGCTAACCTCCTATGCTTACATAAAGGCATGGTCCTTTGACATGTTTCTTTAGGGCTTTGTTAGGGTGACTTTATATTAGGACTAGACCCAATTCTAATTCTATTGTTGACCCAATTTACAAATTGATAAGGCCACCTCAAACTCGATCCAAATTCTAGAATTAGGCCTTGGTTAATGGTGTACCACTTTTTAACACTTGAGTTTGATTATTTGGTATCAAAATAACACCATATAAGTGGCCAATGCATATGATACAAAAGAAGGTTTGTCTACCTTTTTATATAAAACCATAGTTTTCACTTTTGAAGATCCTAGCCCATCTATTGCTTAATTTTGTTGGTTTAGACATCAACAAATGATTGGGCTTTGATATAAAATGACCCTTATTCCCTAAAGATCCTCAAAACATGGTCAACATTGCAAAAATCAACATTTTCTTACAGAAAGGCTATACATCAATTTTTATTCACATTTTCGAACTTATATTTATTCTCCATTGTTATTGTATCCACCTATCAAAGGCAACATTTCATGCCAAATAATTATATAAAGCTAAAATAGGTGGTTTGGCAATTGTTTTTAGCATAAATAAATAAAATTTATTTTGGAAGTTTTTGGTTACCTTCATAGCCAAAAGGTATAATATTGGAGGCACATACAAAACATTGGAATATTAGGGCCATGCAAACAAGCCTACACGGTGGAGGATAGTAATTTTACAAGACTAAAAATGCATTCACACTTCATGCAAAACGAGGTTAGGGTTTGAATGGAGTGGCGAAAGAGCTTCACTAAATGTTTGTTTGTTTTTAATTCCCTAAATGTTTGTTTGTTTTCCTAATCTCAATTTTAAAAATCGAATGAAAAGAAAACCCATTTGATATTTGAATTTAGATGTCCCAATTCCTATCAATCTATTTCAACTTGCGACTAGCATTACAAGTTAAAAACGATCTGTTAAGTAACTCTTCCTTCAATTTGTATGTGCAAACAAAATCAAAACTCACTACAGTAACAAAAGTGAAGACAATGTATTACAAAGAAATAATTGAAGGTGCATTTCATGCATTATCCCATTGCAACCGATATATACACTATCTAGAGTAATTATTACGTCCAGCCTTTGCATATCTGAAAACTAGCAACACGAAATTACACGGCCAAAGACTTCACACAAGTATAGACACCTATGGTGTAGTTGATTGACAAGAATTCAAATTTTTGGAAAGAGTCCACAAGTTTACAACAGGAAATACTCATTTTTGCTTTCCTATTTTTTGAAAGTGAAGAATTCACTCATGAATACCGACTCACGGGACGACATAACCACTCATTTTTGCTTTCCTATTTTTTGAAGGTGAAGAATTCACATGAATACCGACTCACGGGACCACATAACATTGTATGACTAGTCAACTTAGTTAGTGGTCGCCCCACACCTTGAATTCACACTAGGGCCCTAAAATCCACAACTACAAGGTGAAGAATTCACTCATGGATACCGACTCACGGGACCACATAACATTGTATACCGACTGGTCAACTTAGTGGTCTCCCCACAACCTTGAATTCACACTAGGGCCCTAAACTCCACAACCAGAAGGTGAAGAATTCACACGAGTATTGACACATGGAAATAGCCAATCAAGGGGCCCACATGACATTGAATGAATGACCAGGCAATGGTCTCCCCCATGTTGGGAATTGAAGGTATAATTATGCTTTGCTAGATGCCTACAAGAGGGAGGGATGGCTTTTCAGTGACTTCGAGGATGGGGGCTGGGTGACGGGCCCTAGAAGACCATTTTAGTGTTCATTGTAGGGGTCTCCTTTTCAAGGATGCCAAAAGCACCCACCTGTCAATGGAAATGGTCCATGTGTTTCACGAGAAAAAAAATGAAAAAAATAAAGTGCTCTCCGCCTGCCTCATTGACCAGTAAACAATGTTAGGCCAGCCCAGCCAGGGTTCGGTCGGTAACTGACCAGTCCCTTTGTTAGGGCAGCCCCTACTGTACCACGAACGCAACACCCCCAACAAAGCCAGTCCGCTCCGGCTTTTCAACGAGTCCTCCCATGAGGAAATCCGGACCCCAGACTTTGAATTTGCGAGAGGTCCCCATGCAAAGCGTTTGTGTGTCAACGGGGGTCAAAAGGTGGAGCTCCTCGTCCGCGGTCCACACGGGAAGGGTGACGTCATGGTGGACAGCACAGTACTAGGAGTCAGTTGCAGCGTCAACAGCCTCGATATGGATTGTGGAATCGTATAAATCCCGACCTTGGCAGTGCAAAGCTTGTAACTCAGTTCCAGCCTTCCATTGCTCCGATCGAAGACTGCAAGCTTCCCTCCTCTTCATCGACCAGCTTGAGCTCGAAGGACTGCGCTGGAATCTGAAAGCCTCTGCATTGACGGACCACGTACAGTTTGTAGAATTGCAAGGAGTTTGCCTCAGACCTCGTCCATTCGAGGATCGATTGATTGATCAATAGACAATATTTACTCCGAAATTCACCCGGCCAGGTCGACCGGTAGCAGGTTGAACAAGCCAGCTTTGGGAGCTGAAGGACTGACGCTTCCATTCATTCATTCATTCATTCCATGGCGCCACCGGCAATGATGTCCACCATGGAGGATAACGCGGCTCTGTACACCATGAAGAGCCCGAAGATTTCTGGTCACGCCTGGAACTGCAACGCATCCCCGCCATCTGCTGCACCGTCGACGACGGATCCGCTCAACTGGGCCAAGACGGCGGCCAAATTGCAAGGCAACCATCTGGACGAGATCAAGCGCATGGTGGCCACCTACTTCGATTCCGCGGAAGTGGCCATCGAGGGCGTGAACCTGAGCGTGGGTCAAGTGACGGCCGTGGCGCGCAGGCCCGCGGTGCAGGTCGTGCTGGACGCGGCCAACGCCAAGGCCCGCGTGGACGAATCGTCCAACTGGGTGCTCAACAAAATCATGAACGGCGGGGACATCTACGGCGTCACCACGGGATTCGGCGCCACTTCGCACCGTCGCACGCAGCAAGGCGTGGAGCTCCAGCGCGAGCTCATCCGCTTCTTGAACGCGGGCGTGCTGGTGAAGGGACACTCCTTGCCTGCGGAGACCACCCGGGCCGCCATGCTGGTGCGCACCAACACCTTGATGCAGGGCTACTCCGGCATCCGCTGGGAGATTCTGGAAGCCATGGAGAAGCTGTTGAACGCGCACGTCACCCCCAAGCTGCCGCTGCGAGGCACCGTGACGGCGTCGGGAGACTTGGTGCCCTTGTCCTACATTGCGGGCCTGCTCACGGCCAGGCCGAATTCCAGGGCGGTCACCGAGGACGGTCGCGAGGTGTCGGCGTTGGAAGGGCTGCGGATGGCGGGAGTGGAGAAGGCGTTCGAGCTGCAGCCCAAGGAGGGCCTGGCGCTCGTGAATGGCACGGCCGTGGGGTCGGCGTTGGCGTCCACGGTGTGCTTCGACGCCAATCTCTTGGCGCTCCTGGCCGAGGTTCTCTCCGCGCTCTTCTGCGAGGTGATGCAAGGAAAGCCGGAGTTTGCTGACCCCTTGACGCACAAGCTGAAGCATCACCCGGGACAGATGGAAGCCGCCGCCGTGATGGAGTGGTTGCTGGAGGGCAGCGACTTCATGAAAGCCGCGGCCAAGATCAACGAGACGGACCCCCTCAAGAAGCCGAAGCAGGATCGGTACGCGCTCCGGACGTCCCCGCAGTGGCTGGGCCCCCAGATCGAGGTCATTCGCAGCGCCACGCACGCCATCGAGCGCGAGATCAACTCCGTGAACGACAACCCCATCATCGACGCCGCGCGAGGCATCGCCCTGCACGGGGGCAACTTCCAAGGCACCCCGATCGGAGTGTCCATGGACAACATGCGCCTGGCCGTGGCCGCCATCGGCAAGCTCATGTTCGCGCAATTCTCCGAGCTCGTGAACGACTACTACAACAACGGCTTGCCGTCCAATCTGAGCGGAGGACCCAACCCGAGCCTGGACTACGGCATGAAGGGCGCCGAGATCGCCATGGCCTCGTACCTCTCCGAACTCAATTACCTGGCCAACCCCGTCACCACCCACGTCCAGAGCGCGGAGCAGCACAACCAGGACGTGAATTCGCTCGGCTTGGTGTCCGCGCGCAAAACAGAGGAAGCCGTGGAAATTCTGAAGCTGATGAGCTCCACGTTCTTAGTGGGGCTCTGCCAAGCCATCGACCTGCGCCATGTGGAGGAGACCATGCAATCCGCAGTGAAGCAAGTGGTGTCCCAAGTGGCCAAGAAGACGCTCTTCATGAGCAAAGATGGCACCCTCCTTCCGTCGCGGTTCTGCGAGAAGGACCTCCTGCTGGTGGTGGAGCGCCAGCCCGTGTTCAGCTACATCGACGATGCGTCCTCGGACACCTACCCGTTGATGGAGAAGCTGCGAGCGGTGCTGGTCGGACACGCTCTCAAGCTCCACAAGGAAGCCTCCACCGCCGTGTTCCAGCAGATCCCCATCTTCGAAGCGGAGGTGCAAGAGAGGCTGCGAGCGGTGGTCCCCTTGGTTCGGGAAGCTTATGACAACAAGGGGCTGTCCGCGGTGGCCAACAGGATTGAGTCGTGCAGGACGTATCCGCTGTACCAATTCGTGAGAGCGGAGCTGGGCACGCAGTTGTTGTCCGGATTGAGGACGGTTTCGCCCGGGACGGAGATTGAGAAGGTGTTCCAGGCCATGTCGGAGGGGAAGCTCATTCAGCCCCTTCTGCGGTGCGTGGACGGCTGGAATGGAGCTCCCGGCTCATTCCCCCAACAGCAATGAGCGAACGATTCGCGACTATCGTTGGACCTTGACATTCGACCTGTGTGCGGAGTTGGAATCTTCCGCCATAGCCGTTGAGATTAGTTAGCCAATTTTGTAGGTATGTATAAACATTGTCCACGGCCTTGAAGCCCAGTTCAACATGTCATTGAGCTTGGAGACCGAAGGTCGAGACGATCTGAAGATTCTATGTATGATACAATCCGTTTCGAGACGAGCTCGATCGGGTTCATAACATTCTTTGAACACAACAGTTGTTCACATTTTTTCCCAACAAAAGTCACGTGTGCACACTCATCTGGTATGTTTGTTCGTGGAGATATTGATGATGCTTTCGTGCGTTGATAGTATGTTTGATTTCATGTGTCCCAAATCTGCGCGACTCAATCCAATAAATACGGCCGGCGTACTCTGGAATCAATTCTGGAAACAAATATGTGCAGCCGGTGTACCCAGATGAATATTCCTTAATCGATCCAACAGAGTGAGTTGTTGCTGCGTTTCTGAAGTTTTAACCCAAAGTGCTCGGCATGCAATAGTCTCAAGTAGGTAGATATCTTACACAACTCCATTCCAAGTGTCGGTCCAGGCTCCATGGAATCCGGCAGACCTCCACTTGAGAGCAGCCCATTCGTAGGCGCTAGTCAGTCAGAACATGAGAACGACAATAATTAGTTCGGGAGTGGAGGGCTGTGCGGCAGGGCCTGCGTGTCCTCCAAGAAAATTATCGAAAGAAGTCGATCAAAGGTCCTGCTATGCGATACGTTCAAGTTCCAAAAATGTGCTCCATCCAAAACTGCCTGGAAAGTACTAGAGATTCGAAAATGCAGGCTGCATTCGACCGTGAGCAGTGAACGCTCATACGGCTAATTCGAAACGGAAGTAGCAAACGCAGATCTAGTGATCATTGGAATGTATGAGTTCCTCCAGTTGCAGCTACGGATTGCATTTCGAAATCCCATTGCACAGCAGCAGTGTGACTTGAGTTACAAACTTGGTCTCTACTCCTTTGTCCCAGACAAGGCAATGTTGCCAAAGGTTGATATGTCACTCGACCTCCAAGACTTCCACCAATACGTTTGCACGCAACATATGCCGGAATTTCAGTATTACATGACACAAGAACAATTGAGACTGTGCTCAGGATCAGGAGGCTGCTTGCCAAGTGACAGTTTCTGAGGTAAGCGGCACGGCATGCATACTTCCAGTGCCTTCACAGGTGGAAATTGGCAACGGAAGAAGGGAACGCACCACAGAATACTGGATGGTGATGAACTCCCTTCGCCATTCTCAATCTTCATTGGAGCACAGGACGGAGCGCTAACACTCCCAATCCGTGAGCTGAAAATCGAAAATCTACGCAAAAAGCTCATTTGCTGTATGTAGTTCACGTCGAAAATCTCATTTGTTTTGCTCACTTGTCTGTAGCTCACGTCGAAAATCTAATGGCCGATCCGCAGTTGTCGGATGATTCGGCAGCATTCTTCGGCAACCCTAAATTCGGTACTCTTATCCTCGACCTCGCAAGAAAGAAGCTACAGCTCCTCATTACGATGGCGCCGAGAGAACCTTCGGCTGGCTGGAGATCGAGGAATATTCGCAACATCTGCCGACAATGCCGTCCTGGGAAATCGGTCGCTAGTAATACTCTGTTATTCGATTCATGAACAGGCAGACCCGCTTGACCCGCTTGTTGACTTAATGCGACTGTTTATTCGCAACTCGTTCTCACCCGTTTCTCGTTCTTACAGTTCTTACCGCCTGCCGCAACCTATGACCTCGGCACGTTGCGAATCTCGAGGAATCATTCCGTCGATGGAAAAGGGTATTTGCGGAGAGCAAGGAGGCAATCGGGGTTGAACCGATGACCTATCGGACTGCAGCCGATTGCTCTGCCACTGAGCTATACCTCCATCGCCTCTCGAGGAATACGCGGCGACAGGAGGATCGCGACATCCGGACGCAGACGAGGGGGTAGTCGTAGCACGCGTATTTATGTGATTTCGATTGATTGGTATTCAAGCTCATTCCTTTCGAAACCCATCCGGGCGTCGGCGTTGTTAGCGGATACGCGAGACGGGAAGTCCATCCCGAATCCTTCAGGTTTATTAGGCTACCAAATTGGAACCCGAAGAATTTGCACATAGTTCATCGAATTTGTGTCGGAGGGACGCATTACTTATCTCCACTGCCTAGCCAGAGGGACGAAGGCCATGTCCAAATCACGTACCCACAGATGTCTCGGAGGCCGCAGATGCTGCTTCGACTGGAGAAAGCTCGGCGACATTAGTACTGCATCGCGTTCTTCTTGTTACGTGTAGCATAATGACCATTACAGCAGAAGTAAAACAGAACAGAAACGACCGCAAAAGAGGAAGGCCTCAATGCAGGAGCAGCCACAAAGCAAGGTAACATGCAGCAGGGACAATGCATATATAAGCACCTTGCAAGGAGAACGGTCGCATCGGCAATCTGCAAGGAGGAGGTCACAACTAACTGAAGGACATATATGCGAAATCAACCCCAGAATGCGACCAAATTCTCGCAAGAGCGGAAACAGAGATCGAATACGGTCATGTAAAAAACTGCATGAACTGCCGGAGTGTGACCACAACCAGCGTCAGTGTGGCTGATCCAACCATCGCTTTGTTTGCAGAGTCAGCCCAAACCTGGTGGAGGCATGCCATAACAAGTGAAGGAACAAATGAAGGAACTTCATTAGCACCGCGTCGGTAACATTAGATCCAGATTCTCTGGTCTCTGATATGAAATTCTGATAGTTATAACCTGAACTCTGTAGCTCCTTCTTCACTAATGTCCCATAATCTGTTCGCTGATATGAAATTCTGATACAGCCTTAGTTCTATTTGATCTCCTTCACTACCAGGACACCACATCGTTTGTTTTAAGCCGGTGTCCATGACGTGCCTTCTCTAATATCACATCCAGACCTAGAAAAAGGATGTACCCAGTCTGGTATCAAACTCACTTTGCATTCACACTTGTCTCACTCATGTCAGTGTTGTTTGATGTGGTGACCGGTAGTTTGGTACAGAGTTCGGGACATTTTTGGAGCTCTCCGGTTCATTTCCTCCTTCCAAGGAATAATGGGCCGGTTTTTCTTCAATGGTCAGCAGGTGCATGTGTTTTACCACAAAATCTATCGGTTTGTTTCCTAGGATATTTATTTTTCAACGGTCAATTTCCTCCTAACTCAAATTGACACCGGCTAAAAATCCTGTACAGTAATAACAATGTCAATTTTCAAACTGAAAATACTAATTGATATTGCATCCTTGGTTTAGGAATGGGGCCCTTCTCACATTATGTGAGATTTTGCACCTCATTTTAGTCAAGGTCAGGATTCACACTTCAATTTGGCCAATGGATGTCAAGGTTTTGGGGTTTTGAAGCTCTAATGTGGCTTTGTTGGTCTCCACAATTTTTTATAGTCCAAATTGCCATCAAATGTCAAAAGTGCTCATGTTATGGATGTAGGTATGTAATGTGTTGAAAGCAAGTGCAACACTTAAGGTTACAAGTCTAAGTAGTGCCCCTTTACCAAGTGAATCAAAATTGGGGTCAATTGGTGCAATCAATGATAGATGATGAAATCTACAATGAAAGCAAAAGTGGCATATTTTTGGAATGGTGAATATTTAGTTGTAATTTGTAAAAGTGAAAGCTTGTAAGCCTCTATTTTAGATTCTAGATTTTAGATGGTGTAGTAATCACATGGCACGATTCTATGAATGGGCCATGATGTATCCTCAAAGTAATCCTCTTTTACTAAAGTAACATGCAAAAAGGGTTAAGAAAGTTTCCCTCACTATAATTGAGAATGAATCATTGAAAATAAAACATTCATTACCACATTTTTAGTAAATGAAAATGAAATATGTATGGCTTCTCATTTGTTTAGAATCCTTCTTGTGTGCTACATTGCTTTTTTTCTTTTCATTCATCTCAAGGTAGAATTTTGTCTCGAGCAACTTTCTATTTTGTCTGGACACTATCTAGAGACAAGTATTAAACTTCTACATATCAGTTCTTTAATTTTGCATTAATTAACCATACTAGACGTTTTTATAGGAACAATTTCAAGAGCATGGTCACTATAAATACTTGTTACCCAAGTTTATTACCTTATATTGGTATGGCCAATACTAGGCTGCTAAACTACTATATGTTGTTAATATGAAGTAGATTATATAGGTAAGATTTCAATCAAATGATCATGTCATTTAAAGTTTACTAATGTAAATCCAATTATGTACACTCATTAGGCTTACAAGGTTGTCTTTTCTAATATTTGAATATATATAGTGAAAGTTTAGGAATCCATTGTTATTCTATTATGTAAGAATATTGAGTATTGTTATATTGCTTGCTTTCATTAAACTCACTTAAAGAAAATGAATAGGAAAAAGAACGGAGGGGCCTTAGAGAGGACCACAGTTTAATTCAATGACAAAGCTTGTTAACTTATCATTGATGTTTTGCATCTTGTCATAATTCAAGGGGATAGTTAGCGTGTTGGTTATACACATTAGAGAGAATTTAGGGCCTCTATAGGGCCACAAAACTCTAGATTTACACCCTAAAAGTCCAACTATAAAAAATTGAGAAAAAAATGATTTTTTACTTTGACTATTAGTTTAGCTCTAATGGCCTTGTAGAGGCCCCATATTTTTCTAATGGATTTCCTACATTATCTTACTAGTTGTGCCAAGCTACAAGCTAACAAGTTATCCATGTTGCTCAAAAAGTCAACATGGCTCAAATCCAATCTAGACAAGGCAGTAGAAACTTAATCAGTCAACCCAAATCTATGACTTGGTATCTGGTTTTGCTTTCGCAAGGCTTTTATCACTTCGTTGAAAGTAAAGTAGTCTAGAGTTGCCTCTAGATTTTAGAAACTTGACTTTAGTTAGTCATAGATACCCAGGGTTGTCATAACGGGCAGGTTAGGGGCATTGGACAAGACGGACAGATAGGCAAACCAAACCGGATGGATGGACGATCCAGACAACTTTCATTTTGTAAGCCGTGGAATTTTTCAAAATGACACGTCATTTCGTGATGTGTCATAATGCTGGAATCAAGGCGTGGATGTTGAGGTTGGGCGGAAACACTAGTGTATGGGCGCGGATGTCACCTTCATGGCGCGGACGCGGACCGTAAGGGCACGGATGCAAGGAGTGACAATTCCTCTAGAATGAAGAACTTCAGGGCATGCACTTGAATCAGAGATTTTAGGGCGCGGACAAAAGGTTAGGGTGCGGACAGAAAGTCAGGACCTAGACGTCAAGGCGTGAACAAAAAGTCAAGGCACGAACAAAAAGTTAGGGCATAGATGTCAGGATGCAGATAGAAAGTTAGGGCACAGATAGAAGGTTACAACCAAGTAGGCAGGCTTTTCAAATTCCCTTGGGCATGGGATTCCTCCTTTCTATGAAGAGGGGGAAACCATCAATTGCAAATAGCTTTTATTTTCAATTCGGAGAATTTTTTTAAGTATATAAAAGTCACATGCCTACATTAAGAGTTCTATTGACTAGGATTTGCAAGTGACTTTATAGAACAAAATTTTCCCTTTTTTGTGGCGGAACTTCTCATTCTTTACCTCCTCAAACACTTGAGATCTAGTTCAAACCACAAAAAAAACTAAAACTTAGGAAGTTCATTCCTTAAAACATATTGAATGATAGAAACTTAGAGCACAAAATTCTTTGATGTTCATATTTTTTCTCCACCGGAGCAAATAGTTATTTTTTGTGAAGGCTTTGTTTGTATAATTTTGTTTTTCTTGGATTTAGTTCAAGGGTGAATTTTGGGGGATAATTGCTAGAGGGCAATGTTCTTTAATTCAACCTTCAGGTTACATTCTTTTGGATGTACGTGTAAAGTATATTTTTATAGATTTGAGTTGAACAACAATTGGCGGTCCTGAATTAGGTCGTTAGAGCGCAGACAAGAGGAGTGACAATTCATACAGGATCAAAAACTTGTGGGCAAGCACCTGAATCAGGGACGTAAGGGCATGGACAGAAAATCAAGGCAGGGACAAAAAATTGGTAGGCTCTAATAGAATTGTGTTAGGATGCAACTATAGTGTTATTTTCGAAAATATAATAATTATAGTCCACATTCAACAGAAAAATTTCACCTATTCAAAAATGCAGTTCTATCTCCACAATCTGCTGGGATGACGTCAGCGCCCTACCATCTGTCCACGCCCCACTAGGATGATGTTTGTGCCCAACCTCCTGCCTACTCCACGTTGCCTATTTTTTCTTTATCAAAAAATCAACTATCTGTTAATTGCATCGGATGGCTGGGATTTCTATCGGATAGGTGAACTGGATGTCTGTGGACTATAACAACCTTGTAGATACCAAAGTATAGAAGATTTGGAGTTGAAATTTGAGCTTGATTTATACAAGGAGGTTGGATTTTCAAAAAGTTATATTACAAAGCATTTGGAGTTTTTATAAGACAAAATGGTCCTTGGAAGTAAAGGGATGTCAAGGTGTTGCTTAATTTAAGAGAAGAGATTGCAATTGGCTATGAAAGTCGGGAAGTAAGAGATTTCAAGTTGAAATTTTGATGGTTTATAAAAATTTATGTTTTAGACTAGCTAACGCAATCATTTATGCGTTGGAAAGATTTTCAAAGGGTTAATAGAACTTTTATACATCAATACAATATCATACCTAAGATATACATCTATTTTATAATAATATAATATCATGTACTACTTGGAAAACTCCTATATGAGTATAAATTTGTACTTTATTGATTTTAGTTTACAACTAATTATCTAAACCCATGGTATCCAAACTTCATTATTTAATGTTCGATTTTTTCCCATGAAATTTTAAAATGCCATTTATACTCTCTAGTCTTGTTCCCTAAGATTATTAATATGTTTGAAGCATATGTAACTAAATTTTTATTTTCCATTTTCTTGCCAAATATGTGATATTAAATGTCAGCTGTGAGCTATTGAATACTACACCTTATGATAGAGAAAAAAAAAATCATTATTTCATTTCATTGCCAAATAAATGGTAATTGTAAGTTGCAAGCTATTAAAAACTTGGCCTTAGGATAGGATAGAGAGAAAAAGGCTTCAATAACCTCTAAAATGCCCAAGGCCTTTTTTGAACTTCTTGAAATTTGCTCTAAATTGAACAAGAAGTCAACATTTTGATAAGTTCTATCAACTTTTTTTGACATGTCATTGTACAAATTGAAACTATACATGTTAAACATTCATTGGGAAACAAAAATGCAACAATATCATTTATGGATTGAAAGATTATAATGCTTGATCATAAAGGTATAAAACTGTGAAATTTTTTCAAAGTCTTCCAATTCTCTTTTCACATGCCAAATCTAAAATTGAGGTTGATTCCTAAAGGACTATCACTATATTTTCACCAAAAACGCTCCAAAAATGCCATTTCTAGTACAAGTACCAAATTTTGAAAAAGAAACATTTTTAGACACATATAACTGTAGGATCTTTTAGTTTGCTAACTTCAAAACACATGGAAAAAATGTCACAAATTCCCACCACATAAATTGCAAGATATGAGCTTTCAAATTTACATAAATCCTTTTCTTGGCCTTGCAAAAAACCGGGCAGCTGTACTTCACAAGGTCACATTTGTATGAAAAAATGTCCAAAATAGTGGTGCTTCTTTGGATTCATTCTTGAAGATAAGTTAGCTACATGGTTGAAAAATTTAAGATCATTTGGAATTGTACAACATATAAGAAAAAAAAGTAAGTAGAAAGAAGTAGAAAATGATTCAAAATATAAAATTGTTAAGAATTTAGTTATGGAACTGAAAAATACCAATCCCAATGGTTGCAATGTTTTTATATACAATCTACACCTAATGTTTTTATTTTTTTCCAAATATATTGAAAATTGAGTTAAATAGAGGACTTCAAAGTTTATTTTAGAGTAGAGAATCCATAACTACCCGCAAACTAAAACTCTTCATAACTTTTGACTCATTGATCAAAATGGAATTTTTCAAAGCTTTCACATATATATAACTCTAGAAAACCAATTTCAAAATTTTGTTTTTCAAAAAAGTGATTTTTTCTTATCTTCCCGGGTAACATATTAGGCCATAACTTTTGACTCATATTTATAAATGTCATGAAATTTAGTGCATTTGAAAGATATTTTTTGGCCCCACCTTCTATTAAAATTTTCGCCTAAAATATGAAAATCTCCAATCACACGTACCTACCCAAAATTTCTAGGTTGCCAAGAAACACATGTTGGTCCTTTAGGGGTTAAAGAGCATAACATGCATAACCTCCATCAATTTTCAACTTTTCAAAATCTACTCTACAATCATTTTGAATAAATTTCTAATGTGATTTTTTCCCCCAATATCTACACTTAGTACAGTTGTTTTAGGGCTTGTAGAAATGAGCCTCAAATACTCTAGATGACTACTAGAAAATAAAGATTTGGAATGGACACCCTTATGTGACAATCTTCTTGAATAGAATAATCACAATCATTCATTTTCAAAACCAATGCTAAAACTAAACTTGAGAATTAATTTTCATTTAAAAATAGTAGCTTCAAATTTTTGTCACACCAAAATTTTGTGCCTCAAGCATTCAAGGGTTAATTTTCATTATCAAAAAATGATTGTAAGTTGTGAGCTAGTGAATATCCTTAGGATAGAGAGAAATGACTTTTGATAAGAAAATTTGACCTAAAAGACCATAATTAGCAATTTTATAATGTCCTCAAAGTTACTACTCAAGTTAATTGAATTAGTGCACCCCATATTGTTTTAGGAATGATGCAAATTTTCAAAAGGTTCTTACATCTTATTCTTATGGAAGTTTATACTATTTTAGATAAAATTAATATAATGTGGTCTATACTATTTTTAAACTATTACAATTATTGTCATGGTCATCTAAATGTTCATACTAATTATACGACATTTATTCAAAATTCATTCAATTTGAGTGAAGGGGTCTCACCTTATTTAAAGTCTCACACTACCGTAATTGATGAAATTTCAGTACAATAGTAATAGATGATTTATGTGTGAATAAACATGCATGGATGATTCTATCTATTTTTTCCTCACATGGATGCATTCTAGTGCATGTGTTGTTTCTCTAAGTTTAATTACCAACAAGGAAACCCAAAGAATTGGCTAGCAATGTTCACAAAAGTAGCTAAAACTTGTGCCATTACTAACAAAAAAATTGTTGAGCTAAAAGTACATTGTAGAAAATCCTTGGGAAAACAAGATTTGAGCAATTTGGTCAACTTGACAAACATAAGCTTTCAAAATGTGCTATCATTAGTTTTGTGGGTTGCATTTATCTCCTTGGGATGAAAGTGCCTATCACATCTAAGCGCCCTAGGCCATCAATGGGTCGCTAATACGATTGTATTTGGGCCGTCCGATGTGTGATTACAGTTGAGCTTCCACTTCGTCTCTCCTAGTTTAGCATTCTTTAATTTCTCCACTTGTAGCGTTGTTAACAACCTGTTAATCTTTGTTCGTGCACGCATTTAGTTTTGCTTTGACTCTTGTGCGCTTGTAGTGGCATTGCATTGGTTTGGCCATTTGTGATTGATTGATGACTTCTTACAGCAGTGGCAACATTTTTGATGGAGGCTTTCATTTTCAATGCTTTGAATGCATTGAATGATTACCAATTTGTTATTCCGAATTTGAGAATTTCATTCCCTCGTGACATCATCTTCTTGTTCTTCAAATTTGTGAGCGACCCTAGTACCCTACTTCTCTGTTGTTGTGAAGTCTTTGAGATTTCTTGTTTTGCATTCACTGTAATAAAGGGGTACAATTCAATAAGGGATGGTGGGCATTTTCAAAATGGGGCAACAAACATTGTGTGTGTTCATCATGATTTAAGGCCTTGAGGGGGTCATTTAGAGTGTCCATTAGAAACCACGTGTGAACAAAATTTTGGACCCCTATATACTTTTTGAATTTTAAATTTAAAAAAAAATAAAAAAATGAATAGATTTTCCTACTTTGAAAGTTTATGTTTTGAATTATTGATATTTTTACTTGTTAATAATAATTAGTTACAAATTTTTGAAGTAAAAAGATACACTGTAGAACTGAAAAATAACTTTTACACCCCTATGTTATACAAGAAAAAACTGTCTAAAAAATGAACAAAAGATTCCTAAAATAACTCATTATTAAAAGCTCATTTTGAATTGAATATTGACTCAATGGTCATCTAAATGTGTCCTCTATAATTATTTGAGTTGAAAAACATGCCATTTTAGTTCATTTTCAACCTCTTCTAGAAATCATTTCATATTTTATTTGAGTTGAAAATTTTGGCAATAGAAAGCTATAGTCATTATTAAACAATGTTCAAAATTTTAGGTTGAAATTTTAGTTTATTAGAAACCACTTGTTCGCACGTGGTTTGTTATAGAAGAACTAAGTGCACCCCCCGAGTTTAAGGCTTTCTTGCTTGCTTAATGTTTTATGATGAATTTGTCTTTGTTTTTGTGTTGAATTGCTCATTGCTTTCATTCCAATTGTTGCATTAGACTGTTGCTTCTTTAATCCATTGCTTATATTCTTTATGGCTGCTTCATCATATATTGTTTGGATGTTTTGTTAGGGTGTAGAATTTACGGACAATACGAACAATGGCACCTCGGCTAAAACTTCTAGACATATTTTGAGTGTCGACCTTCTAGTCTAGCCAAATAGTCATGTCAATGGAAAGTTTGTGGTGGCGATTAGTGCATCTAGCGTTGTGGAGGTGACATATATTTCAAAGATGCGATTCGAGGACTCCATTTCCCAAGAGGTGCAATGGGATTGTCCATTGGAAGAAATTGCAATATCACCTACGCCTATGACGCCAAAAGGGAGGAAGAAATTTACGGTGAATGGACTTGGGACCAATGGGATTTCTGTGCCAGGTAAGTGGCAAATGACGGCCCTTGTGTCACGCCCCTTAGTGACACTTACCACCTTAAAGTCACCTCCAAGTGCTTTTTATAGTACTTAACACCAAGGATCACGATGTCCTAACATTGCATTGTGATATAAAGGAAGATTCGTTTGGTTTTCAATATAAAACCTCTAGCCCCTTTTTTTTCATTTCATTGGTTTAGACATCAACCAATGATTGGGCCTTGATAGAAAATGACCCTTAACCCCTAAAGATCCTCAAAACACTGTCAACACTAAAAAAATCAACATTTTTTTACAAAAGGGCTATTTATCAATTTTTATTCACATTTTAGAACTTATATTTATTCTTCACTGTTATTGTATCCAACCAATTATCAAAGGCAACATTTCATGCCAAATTAGATAAAGCTAAAATAGGTGGTTTGGCAATTGCTTTTAGCATAAATAAATAAATAAAATTTACTTTGGAAGTTTTTGGTGACCTTCATAGCCAAGAGGTATAATATTGGGGGCACATACAAAACTTTGGAGTATTAAGACCAATAACGCTAGCTTGTGAGCCTAAAAATGTGAGCCTATGAGCCTTGAGTCTAGGTGTAAGTAGGACTTCAATAACTATTGAAAGTGTCTATAACATACATACTTATAATATAAGTACTCTATAACCATGGAAGGTGCTTATTACATAGGCATCTATAATATAAATATCCTATAACTATAGAAGGTGCTTATAATATAGGCACAAATAATATATATATCCTATAACTATAAAAGGTGTCTATAATATAAGCACATATAATATAAATATGCTATAACTATAGAAGGTGCTTATAATATAGGCGTACATTATATATATATACTATAACTATAGAACGTATCTATTTCATAGGCTCCTAGGTTCATGGTCTCAAGATCTTAGGCTCACATACTAGCAACCATGGTATTATGGCCATGCACATAAGCCTACAAGGTGGAGAAAAATGTTTTTTTCAAGACTACAAAGCCTTTTGACAATATGCCAACAAAATGTTGTGTCAAGATGGTTTGTCAAGACTACCCTAAATCTAAAACACTTTTGACAATGTGTGAATTGTCAACTGTCAAGTCCCACCATTCATATTCCCTTTGCAAAGAAGATATAGTGACTTTAGATTTGGGTAGTACCACAAGACAATGATGAAGAAGTATGCAAACGGCTTTCGAAACAAATTGATGATTTCCTCCCCTTGTTAAAATTGGAACTCCAACAAATTTTTAAAAGTCATTTTTTTTTTCATTTTTTTAATCTTCATTTAATTTTAATTCCCCAAATGTTTGTTTGTTTCCCTAATCTCAATAAATTAAAAAAATGGATGAAAAAGACCAACAATTTGATACTTGAATTTGGATGTCCCAATTCATATCAATCTATTTCAAGTTGCAACGAGCTTTAGGGTTTAAGAGTGTTATGCCACCCAACTCTTCCCTAAATTTGAGTGTGACCAAAATTGGACCTCACTACGGCAACCAAAGTCAAGACAATTAATTACAAAGAAATAGTTGCCCTATACATTATACCATTGCAATCAATTTCCACCATCGAGAGGCCTCAATAGAGCACTTTAGGGAACAATCATTCTTTATGAAGGCATCCAACCCTTGCATATTTGATTACTAGCCCCTCAAGGGTTGCACTTGCATTTCAATTGCCGAACTTTGCCGCAAGAAAATTTAAAAAAAAAACTAAAGTCCAGAAAATCACAAGTTGAAGATTTCACACCAGTACCGACACTTGTGGTGCCAAATAATTGATTGACCAGAATCCAAATTTGGTGAAAGAAAATTTAACCCAAGTCTTGAAGTCCACAACCACGAGGTGGAGAATTCATACTAGTACCGACACTTGGAGGTAGTCAGTCAGAACAAATTCGTTCTATTGGTAGGTCTGCAATTTTAAGCATGCGCTATAACTTAATCCAGGCTTTGCTTCGTTTCATTTCCAAGTTCATGACTCGTTGTTCGTTTGGGTCGTAGTCAGTGTTTTTCTTTTCTTTTCTACCGAATCTGCATTGAGGCGTATATTCTAAAATCTACAGTTCAAGGTTGGCTATATTGGATTTTCTTAAAGCGGAAAATGTGGCTCCAAAAATAATGATGTGGGACTCATTTGGCAACATTAACAACATTCAGTAGTGAAAGAAATGGCACTCCAAAAATACAAGTGGACTCCATCTTGGCAATAATCAAATAATTTTGGACTCAAACATGGGCACAATATTCTTCTTGAGGGCTAAAATAGTGGCACTGCAACAAACTTGTAAAAATAAACAAGGCACAATTATACAAATTTAAATACAAAAGCAGTTAGGAGGCTACAAGAATGATGCACTGTATACTAAAATTAATTGCTAAACAAAAATATTTGTTCTTCTTATACTTATAATGCTCAACACAAACCTGCACAAAGCACAAACACACTCCGATGGCAAAATGAGAAAATGAAAATGATTGAAGAGTTACACAAAAGATTACAATTCATACTACAAATAAATTAAAGGATGCACATAATACTATAATGGAGCCCATGTTGTGAAAATGATGTAGAATTCAAGTAAAGAAGCCTGCATTAATGGCCAAAGTAAAATTAATAAAGAACTCTATTACATACGTGAAGAAACTAAGCTACCAAATAAGCAAAAATAAAGCCTAACAATGACAAGTTTAAGCAAGTCTAACTCTATCATCTACTGAAATACCTAAATCTATAATTAAACAAAACCACATAACGAAAAATGCATTGAAACCTACAAACTCACTACCTGAAAAATCTAGCAGCAAAACTGTGAGCTATTACCAAACTATTCCAAATTTAACCTGTCAAGCCATATCGCCCTTTTTCTGCTTCACTAACCCACTGTAGAAAGCATTCATCGTATGGAAAGTTTTCCAAGGAGTAAACACTTTGAGAATGCATGCCCACTACCAAACTCAAATTGTCATCCGCCAGTCGATTCCTCAACCGATCTTTCAAGAAAGTCAGAGAAGAAAAGCATCTCTCATCTTCGACAGATCCAAGCACGTGGATCATCGCAATTTCTGCCAATTTCACATACTCGGACATGCTCTTTGCTAAGGCATTATTAGCATCCAACATTCTCCAAAGACGAGTAAGAGGATTCACTTTGCCCAAAGAATCCATGGCTGCACTAGCATTGGAAATCATGGCCATCTTAAAAAGAGGTTGCTGGAGCTCTAATTCGAAACGGTCCAAGAGCGCAGGGATAAGGTGCTTGTTATCATCGTTTCCCACCCATTGAGCCTCTCTATAGAAGTTTTTTAACACATCAAGATGCTTGCGAAAAGATACCTCAGGAGCCGACTCTTGTAACCAATATTGTGGGTATACCACTCCAAGAGCATCCATAACGGTTTGAGCAGGGAATCTCCCCTTCAATTCCACAAGCAATTGCTCTGCTGCTACTGCACAATGAAACAATGCACATCATCTACTATTATATGCCCCATCGTGTGCACAATTTTGATCATACTTATTTGTTACCATCTTCTAGCTACAAGTATTTTAAATAAAACAAAAATCTTTGCATGTCTACTTAAATTTGACAAATCATCAAAAAAATTTACACTATAAAAAAGTGGATAATACTTATTGAATTGAAATTCTAGATGACTAAACAGAAAGAAAGTGAAATTTGAGTAAATTGTAGCATACCTTTGCATTGACCCTTCACATCCTCTATCATTGAAGCCCATCCCTCACGGCTAACCTTTTCGCCATCATGCATGGCTAGGATTGGTTCACTGCCCACAATGAAGCACAAATGTTGCCCTTCCGTGTTTAGATCCATGTCACTCCACTTCAAGTGAATTTGATCATGGTGAAGGTTTACCATGTGCTGGAAACCCACAAAATCTTCTCCTGTGAAAGCCTCACTACTAATGTATAGTGCAAAGAGCCTTGTGAGGCATGTTTGAAGGGCTCCCACAAAATCACACACATACACATCACGTGCTTGGGCAAACTGAATGAGAGCATCAACTAACTCTAAGAGAGGAAGAATGCACGCCATAGCCAAGGGATGGTAAGGATCAACCAGTTTGTCCAGAACACGTTGGGCTTTCCTTCTTGAAACTTTCTGCACAATATAAGGCAATAAGTTACATATATTTTTAGCTACTAAAATAGTAAGAGATCATGGACATCAATTGTAGAGAAAACATATTTCAAGAAAGTTAAACAAACTAAAATAAGGACAATGGTTAAATGATTACCTTTTCCTTCTTATTCTTGGAATCCACGCTCATCTTGCCAATAACACTCCTGTATTCACTCATGAGACGTTTCAAGGGAGCTATTAAGCTCATCCAACGAGTGGTCACATTCTTCAATAACCGTAAGCCTTTGGTGTCCAAAAGAAGTGCAAGGGTATGGAACTCTGAATGCTTTTTGGGACTATGGGCAAAGTACTTCTAGGTCACACTACAAACATCCTCAATCGCATGAAACAAGTTAAGATTAGATAGAGTCTTGACTACCAAATTGACACGATGAGGAATGCAATGCTACCCTTGCATGAAGGGAGCAAATTTGTCCTTCAATTGTGTAGTAACACCTGTCCTGTGTCCTTGCATGGTTGAAACACCATCTGCGCCAAAACAGAGTAGTTTTCTGGCAACTGCAACAGAATCTAGACCTCCTCGTGAAGCCAAAATTCTGACTAGTAAATCAGTCAAACCATCAGCAGTTGCACCATCACTGGCAACTTACTGCAATGCCACAAGCAAAGGCATCCTAGTCCAATTTTGCATAACATAGATGTGCACAGCTATGTAACTTTTGTTGTCAACTCCGGAAGTCTCATCACATGTCATGGCAATAAAATTAGCTGCAGTGATCATCGCCTTCATTTTTTGCAA
This sequence comes from Rhytidiadelphus loreus, assembly GCA_947034895.1. Taxonomy (NCBI): domain Eukaryota; kingdom Viridiplantae; phylum Streptophyta; class Bryopsida; order Hypnales; family Hylocomiaceae; genus Rhytidiadelphus; species Rhytidiadelphus loreus. The sequence continues at coordinate 36,077,222 of OX344761.1, forward strand.
CACGAATGAATACATGTGGGCTGCCATAATCCAACCAGAGCTATCCGACCAATGCATAGAAGGCAAATTTGGCAAACCAAGGAACGAATACAAAGTAGACCTAGATTCGTATTCAAGCATAGGTCTCCCAAGAGAAAGAACCTGGAAGATAGTGGCAAACTGGACTCGTTTGCGTTTGGATTCAATAGAATTGCAATGATTTATCTGTTGAAGAACGGTGGTGGGGCGTTTGGCAGCAAAAAGAAGCATATTAACTTTATGAGACTTCCGCTTTGCATGCCTCTTCAAAGTGTTCAATCTCGGCCCCATGACAACCTCCTTCTTCCCAACACTTGTGCAAGTCTGACAACGGACCATATGCAAAAGGCCCTCAGCTGTAAGTTTCATCTCAGCCCAAGGGCATTGAGCTGCCCAGACCATTTGGAACTTCCGGGTCAAATCATAATTGGGCTTTGTCTTCTTTGGCGGAGGTATTTCACCTTCTGGTTCGGAATCATCCAGATCAGACTCCGGCAGCTCCAATCCATGAATCTCGCGGTAGTCGGGGTTGTCTTCACTACAAACGTAAGTCTCCGACTCTTCAGACAAGACCACAATCGGAGTAGGGGGGATGGAACTAAGAACAACACAATTGTGCTCTTGGTCTCCAAGAGAGGAGACCCCTTCCGATCTTTGTTCTGCGTCAAAAGACACATTTTGAACATTGGTTGATTTTCTCTTCAAGCCTTGCCGAGAAGATTCTATGCCTTTAGATTGAAGTGCCGATCCATTGTCAACATTCCGAGAGGAACTCAAAAATGAGCGGATAGTACCCCTCTCACGTGCATTCTTCTTACCCCTCTCCTCGGTCAGACGCGTCTCTTGTAGTTTCTTGCGTGCTAAAGCCTCAACAACCTTTTTCTCACGGGCTTTTTTCTTCTCATCCCTCAAGGCAAGTTCTGCAACTACAGCAGCTACCTTGGCATTGCCCACCACAAGTCCCTCAGCAACCATGTTTAAAAACCCAACAAGCCAGCAATAGCCTCAAAATGAAAGTCAATAATAAAAATGAGTGAAATCAAAAAGCTTCACTTGAGGCTTCACTTGAGACCAAAATATCACAAGAATAGAGCTCTAATGACCACAAAGCCAGAGAACCTTTCCAAATTCGACCTACATTGTGCATAGCTCAAACCCCAACAAAATTGGAACAAATTTGACTCCAAACCCTAAATGGATGACCTACCAGCAAGTCTACAAGTCAAAAAACGCAACCCCCATTACAAATGCACAAGTTCACCACTTCATTCCATTTATAGATCAATGCAAAACAACAAAATACAATGAAAGCATGATAAACAAAACTTCCTAAACTAGGGTATAAAATAGAAAGGAACCACTTACCTTGATGTCGTTGCCAATCAGCCACCATGTACCATCACCCAACTTCAAAAACGACCTCCACTTCCGCCTTCAGAGAGATTATGGACTCTCAGACAACAGACAACACGCATGACTTCAACCTCCACCTTCGGCACTCATCAGGATTAACGTTCTCAATCTCTGTAAATTTGGCTCATGTGAGCTTACAATTTTACAAGGAGCGCATTCCTCAGCTGAAAACAACGTTTCGATCAATCCTAAGTGCAACTCAATCTGCAATGTACGCATTTGGGATTTTTGGCGATTATAGAACAATAAAAAAATGCAGCGATGGCGACACAACTAGATTAAACAAAGTGAAAGAACTGGGAGAAGGCACACCAAATTTCAAAGTACGCATCCCAATGGCAGAAAACCAGATTCACAATGTCAGTACTTGGCGCTCTAGCATCATTAAAGGAGACGAGTACTGGCTCTATTGACAGATTGGATAGCTTCTGACGTGCAAAACCTGGCGACGGAGACATTTCAAGTGGTATACGTGGCAAGTTGGAGGTGGCTCTAAATGAGCAAAAGGAGGCTATTGCTGATTCGTAGATGGCGTGTGCTATGCGTGAGTTGGAGCACCCCTGGCATTTCCACGTCACTCTCATTGAAGGAAATTCTACAAGCCCGGTGCATACTACCAAAATATGGTGGAATTAGGCGTTTAAATGCCCAATTATAAAACACTGGTCGTAGTTTGACTCCCAAACATTCTTGCAGGAAAGGTATCACTGGGAATCCTTCACCATGGGACCCATTTAAGCTTATTAAATTAACGTCCCCAGCAGCTGAAGCACATGGTCTGAAAGTTCTTTGGTAACCGGCACGAAGGAGATTGAGTTCACTTGCCATATGTCACGTTTGAAGCATGCCTTTCACGGAGATGGGCTTTCCACAATTTGCCCTTGGTGCTTTTGATGCCATGATTGCATTGTCTGTGTACTATTGACAAATTTGACAGAGACTATGGAATCGATTCTCTGTTTTCGTTTTCAAATCCTTCCTACAATCGCATTCACACTTCATGTAGAACGAGGTTAGGGTTTGGATGGAGTGGCGAAAGAGCTTCACTAAATGTTTGTTTGTTTTTAATTCCCTAAATGTTTGTTTGTTTTCCTAATCTCAATTTTTAAAATGGAATGAAAAGAAAAACTATTTGATACTTGAATTTAGATGTCCCAATTCCTATCAATCTATTTCAACTTGCGACTAGCATTACAAGTTAAAAACGATCTGTTAAGTAACTCTTCCTTCAATTTGTATGTGCAAACAAAATCAAAACTCACTACAGTAACAAAAGTGAAGACAATGTATTACAAAGAAATAATTGAAGGTGCATTTCATGCATTATCCCATTGCAACCGATATATACACTATCTAGAGTAATTATTACGTCCAGCCTTTGCATATCTGAAAACTAGCAACACGAAATTACACGGCCAAAGACTTCACACAAGTATAGACACCTATGGTGTAGTTGATTGACAAGAATTCAAATTTTTGGAAAGAGTCCACAAGTTTACAACAGGAAATACTCATTTTTGCTTTCCTATTTTTTGAAAGTGAAGAATTCACTCATGAATACCGACTCACGGGACGACATAACCACTCATTTTTGCTTTCCTATTTTTTGAAGGTGAAGAATTCACATGAATACCGACTCACGGGACCACATAACATTGTATGACTAGTCAACTTAGTTAGTGGTCGCCCCACACCTTGAATTCACACTAGGGCCCTAAAATCCACAACTACAAGGTGAAGAATTCACTCATGGATACCGACTCACGGGACCACATAACATTGTATACCGACTGGTCAACTTAGTGGTCTCCCCACAACCTTGAATTCACACTAGGGCCCTAAACTCCACAACCAGAAGGTGAAGAATTCACACGAGTATTGACACATGGAAATAGCCAATCAAGGGGCCCACATGACATTGAATGAATGACCAGGCAATGGTCTCCCCCATGTTGGGAATTGAAGGTATAATTATGCTTTGCTAGATGCCTACAAGAGGGAGGGATGGCTTTTCAGTGACTTCGAGGATGGGGGCTGGGTGACGGGCCCTAGAAGACCATTTTAGTGTTCATTGTAGGGGTCTCCTTTTCAAGGATGCCAAAAGCACCCACCTGTCAATGGAAATGGTCCATGTGTTTCACGAGAAAAAAAATGAAAAAAATAAAGTGCTCTCCGCCTGCCTCATTGACCAGTAAACAATGTTAGGCCAGCCCAGCCAGGGTTCGGTCGGTAACTGACCAGTCCCTTTGTTAGGGCAGCCCCTACTGTACCACGAACGCAACACCCCCAACAAAGCCAGTCCGCTCCGGCTTTTCAACGAGTCCTCCCATGAGGAAATCCGGACCCCAGACTTTGAATTTGCGAGAGGTCCCCATGCAAAGCGTTTGTGTGTCAACGGGGGTCAAAAGGTGGAGCTCCTCGTCCGCGGTCCACACGGGAAGGGTGACGTCATGGTGGACAGCACAGTACTAGGAGTCAGTTGCAGCGTCAACAGCCTCGATATGGATTGTGGAATCGTATAAATCCCGACCTTGGCAGTGCAAAGCTTGTAACTCAGTTCCAGCCTTCCATTGCTCCGATCGAAGACTGCAAGCTTCCCTCCTCTTCATCGACCAGCTTGAGCTCGAAGGACTGCGCTGGAATCTGAAAGCCTCTGCATTGACGGACCACGTACAGTTTGTAGAATTGCAAGGAGTTTGCCTCAGACCTCGTCCATTCGAGGATCGATTGATTGATCAATAGACAATATTTACTCCGAAATTCACCCGGCCAGGTCGACCGGTAGCAGGTTGAACAAGCCAGCTTTGGGAGCTGAAGGACTGACGCTTCCATTCATTCATTCATTCATTCCATGGCGCCACCGGCAATGATGTCCACCATGGAGGATAACGCGGCTCTGTACACCATGAAGAGCCCGAAGATTTCTGGTCACGCCTGGAACTGCAACGCATCCCCGCCATCTGCTGCACCGTCGACGACGGATCCGCTCAACTGGGCCAAGACGGCGGCCAAATTGCAAGGCAACCATCTGGACGAGATCAAGCGCATGGTGGCCACCTACTTCGATTCCGCGGAAGTGGCCATCGAGGGCGTGAACCTGAGCGTGGGTCAAGTGACGGCCGTGGCGCGCAGGCCCGCGGTGCAGGTCGTGCTGGACGCGGCCAACGCCAAGGCCCGCGTGGACGAATCGTCCAACTGGGTGCTCAACAAAATCATGAACGGCGGGGACATCTACGGCGTCACCACGGGATTCGGCGCCACTTCGCACCGTCGCACGCAGCAAGGCGTGGAGCTCCAGCGCGAGCTCATCCGCTTCTTGAACGCGGGCGTGCTGGTGAAGGGACACTCCTTGCCTGCGGAGACCACCCGGGCCGCCATGCTGGTGCGCACCAACACCTTGATGCAGGGCTACTCCGGCATCCGCTGGGAGATTCTGGAAGCCATGGAGAAGCTGTTGAACGCGCACGTCACCCCCAAGCTGCCGCTGCGAGGCACCGTGACGGCGTCGGGAGACTTGGTGCCCTTGTCCTACATTGCGGGCCTGCTCACGGCCAGGCCGAATTCCAGGGCGGTCACCGAGGACGGTCGCGAGGTGTCGGCGTTGGAAGGGCTGCGGATGGCGGGAGTGGAGAAGGCGTTCGAGCTGCAGCCCAAGGAGGGCCTGGCGCTCGTGAATGGCACGGCCGTGGGGTCGGCGTTGGCGTCCACGGTGTGCTTCGACGCCAATCTCTTGGCGCTCCTGGCCGAGGTTCTCTCCGCGCTCTTCTGCGAGGTGATGCAAGGAAAGCCGGAGTTTGCTGACCCCTTGACGCACAAGCTGAAGCATCACCCGGGACAGATGGAAGCCGCCGCCGTGATGGAGTGGTTGCTGGAGGGCAGCGACTTCATGAAAGCCGCGGCCAAGATCAACGAGACGGACCCCCTCAAGAAGCCGAAGCAGGATCGGTACGCGCTCCGGACGTCCCCGCAGTGGCTGGGCCCCCAGATCGAGGTCATTCGCAGCGCCACGCACGCCATCGAGCGCGAGATCAACTCCGTGAACGACAACCCCATCATCGACGCCGCGCGAGGCATCGCCCTGCACGGGGGCAACTTCCAAGGCACCCCGATCGGAGTGTCCATGGACAACATGCGCCTGGCCGTGGCCGCCATCGGCAAGCTCATGTTCGCGCAATTCTCCGAGCTCGTGAACGACTACTACAACAACGGCTTGCCGTCCAATCTGAGCGGAGGACCCAACCCGAGCCTGGACTACGGCATGAAGGGCGCCGAGATCGCCATGGCCTCGTACCTCTCCGAACTCAATTACCTGGCCAACCCCGTCACCACCCACGTCCAGAGCGCGGAGCAGCACAACCAGGACGTGAATTCGCTCGGCTTGGTGTCCGCGCGCAAAACAGAGGAAGCCGTGGAAATTCTGAAGCTGATGAGCTCCACGTTCTTAGTGGGGCTCTGCCAAGCCATCGACCTGCGCCATGTGGAGGAGACCATGCAATCCGCAGTGAAGCAAGTGGTGTCCCAAGTGGCCAAGAAGACGCTCTTCATGAGCAAAGATGGCACCCTCCTTCCGTCGCGGTTCTGCGAGAAGGACCTCCTGCTGGTGGTGGAGCGCCAGCCCGTGTTCAGCTACATCGACGATGCGTCCTCGGACACCTACCCGTTGATGGAGAAGCTGCGAGCGGTGCTGGTCGGACACGCTCTCAAGCTCCACAAGGAAGCCTCCACCGCCGTGTTCCAGCAGATCCCCATCTTCGAAGCGGAGGTGCAAGAGAGGCTGCGAGCGGTGGTCCCCTTGGTTCGGGAAGCTTATGACAACAAGGGGCTGTCCGCGGTGGCCAACAGGATTGAGTCGTGCAGGACGTATCCGCTGTACCAATTCGTGAGAGCGGAGCTGGGCACGCAGTTGTTGTCCGGATTGAGGACGGTTTCGCCCGGGACGGAGATTGAGAAGGTGTTCCAGGCCATGTCGGAGGGGAAGCTCATCCAGCCCCTTCTGCGGTGCGTGGACGGCTGGAATGGAGCTCCCGGCCCATTCCCCCAACAGCAATGAGCGAACGATTCGCGACTATCGTTGGACCTTGACATTCGACCTGTGTGCGGAGTTGGAATCTTCCGCCATAGCCGTTGAGATTAGTTAGCCAATTTTGTAGGTATGTATAAACATTGTCCACGGCCTTGAAGCCCAGTTCAACATGTCATTGAGCTTGGAGACCGAAGGTCGAGACGATCTGAAGATTCTATGTATGATACAATCCGTTTCGAGACGAGCTCGATCGGGTTCATAACATTCTTTGAACACAACAGTTGTTCACATTTTTTCCCAACAAAAGTCACGTGTGCACACTCATCTGGTATGTTTGTTCGTGGAGATATTGATGATGCTTTCGTGCGTTGATAGTATGTTTGATTTCATGTGTCCCAAATCTGCGCGACTCAATCCAATAAATACGGCCGGCGTACTCTGGAATCAATTCTGGAAACAAATATGTGCAGCCGGTGTACCCAGATGAATATTCCTTAATCGATCCAACAGAGTGAGTTGTTGCTGCGTTTCTGAAGTTTTAACCCAAAGTGCTCGGCATGCAATAGTCTCAAGTAGGTAGATATCTTACACAACTCCATTCCAAGTGTCGGTCCAGGCTCCATGGAATCCGGCAGACCTCCACTTGAGAGCAGCCCATTCGTAGGCGCTAGTCAGTCAGAACATGAGAACGACAATAATTAGTTCGGGAGTGGAGGGCTGTGCGGCAGGGCCTGCGTGTCCTCCAAGAAAATTATCGAAAGAAGTCGATCAAAGGTCCTGCTATGCGATACGTTCAAGTTCCAAAAATGTGCTCCATCCAAAACTGCCTGGAAAGTACTAGAGATTCGAAAATGCAGGCTGCATTCGACCGTGAGCAGTGAACGCTCATACGGCTAATTCGAAACGGAAGTAGCAAACGCAGATCTAGTGATCATTGGAATGTATGAGTTCCTCCAGTTGCAGCTACGGATTGCATTTCGAAATCCCATTGCACAGCAGCAGTGTGACTTGAGTTACAAACTTGGTCTCTACTCCTTTGTCCCAGACAAGGCAATGTTGCCAAAGGTTGATATGTCACTCGACCTCCAAGACTTCCACCAATACGTTTGCACGCAACATATGCCGGAATTTCAGTATTACATGACACAAGAACAATTGAGACTGTGCTCAGGATCAGGAGGCTGCTTGCCAAGTGACAGTTTCTGAGGTAAGCGGCACGGCATGCATACTTCCAGTGCCTTCACAGGTGGAAATTGGCAACGGAAGAAGGGAACGCACCACAGAATACTGGATGGTGATGAACTCCCTTCGCCATTCTCAATCTTCATTGGAGCACAGGACGGAGCGCTAACACTCCCAATCCGTGAGCTGAAAATCGAAAATCTACGCAAAAAGCTCATTTGCTGTATGTAGTTCACGTCGAAAATCTCATTTGTTTTGCTCACTTGTCTGTAGCTCACGTCGAAAATCTAATGGCCGATCCGCAGTTGTCGGATGATTCGGCAGCATTCTTCGGCAACCCTAAATTCGGTACTCTTATCCTCGACCTCGCAAGAAAGAAGCTACAGCTCCTCATTACGATGGCGCCGAGAGAACCTTCGGCTGGCTGGAGATCGAGGAATATTCGCAACATCTGCCGACAATGCCGTCCTGGGAAATCGGTCGCTAGTAATACTCTGTTATTCGATTCATGAACAGGCAGACCCGCTTGACCCGCTTGTTGACTTAATGCGACTGTTTATTCGCAACTCGTTCTCACCCGTTTCTCGTTCTTACAGTTCTTACCGCCTGCCGCAACCTATGACCTCGGCACGTTGCGAATCTCGAGGAATCATTCCGTCGATGGAAAAGGGTATTTGCGGAGAGCAAGGAGGCAATCGGGGTTGAACCGATGACCTATCGGACTGCAGCCGATTGCTCTGCCACTGAGCTATACCTCCATCGCCTCTCGAGGAATACGCGGCGACAGGAGGATCGCGACATCCGGACGCAGACGAGGGGGTAGTCGTAGCACGCGTATTTATGTGATTTCGATTGATTGGTATTCAAGCTCATTCCTTTCGAAACCCATCCGGGCGTCGGCGTTGTTAGCGGATACGCGAGACGGGAAGTCCATCCCGAATCCTTCAGGTTTATTAGGCTACCAAATTGGAACCCGAAGAATTTGCACATAGTTCATCGAATTTGTGTCGGAGGGACGCATTACTTATCTCCACTGCCTAGCCAGAGGGACGAAGGCCATGTCCAAATCACGTACCCACAGATGTCTCGGAGGCCGCAGATGCTGCTTCGACTGGAGAAAGCTCGGCGACATTAGTACTGCATCGCGTTCTTCTTGTTACGTGTAGCATAATGACCATTACAGCAGAAGTAAAACAGAACAGAAACGACCGCAAAAGAGGAAGGCCTCAATGCAGGAGCAGCCACAAAGCAAGGTAACATGCAGCAGGGACAATGCATATATAAGCACCTTGCAAGGAGAACGGTCGCATCGGCAATCTGCAAGGAGGAGGTCACAACTAACTGAAGGACATATATGCGAAATCAACCCCAGAATGCGACCAAATTCTCGCAAGAGCGGAAACAGAGATCGAATACGGTCATGTAAAAAACTGCATGAACTGCCGGAGTGTGACCACAACCAGCGTCAGTGTGGCTGATCCAACCATCGCTTTGTTTGCAGAGTCAGCCCAAACCTGGTGGAGGCATGCCATAACAAGTGAAGGAACAAATGAAGGAACTTCATTAGCACCGCGTCGGTAACATTAGATCCAGATTCTCTGGTCTCTGATATGAAATTCTGATAGTTATAACCTGAACTCTGTAGCTCCTTCTTCACTAATGTCCCATAATCTGTTCGCTGATATGAAATTCTGATACAGCCTTAGTTCTATTTGATCTCCTTCACTACCAGGACACCACATCGTTTGTTTTAAGCCGGTGTCCATGACGTGCCTTCTCTAATATCACATCCAGACCTAGAAAAAGGATGTACCCAGTCTGGTATCAAACTCACTTTGCATTCACACTTGTCTCACTCATGTCAGTGTTGTTTGATGTGGTGACCGGTAGTTTGGTACAGAGTTCGGGACATTTTTGGAGCTCTCCGGTTCATTTCCTCCTTCCAAGGAATAATGGGCCGGTTTTTCTTCAATGGTCAGCAGGTGCATGTGTTTTACCACAAAATCTATCGGTTTGTTTCCTAGGATATTTATTTTTCAACGGTCAATTTCCTCCTAACTCAAATTGACACCGGCTAAAAATCCTGTACAGTAATAACAATGTCAATTTTCAAACTGAAAATACTAATTGATATTGCATCCTTGGTTTAGGAATGGGGCCCTTCTCACATTATGTGAGATTTTGCACCTCATTTTAGTCAAGGTCAGGATTCACACTTCAATTTGGCCAATGGATGTCAAGGTTTTGGGGTTTTGAAGCTCTAATGTGGCTTTGTTGGTCTCCACAATTTTTTATAGTCCAAATTGCCATCAAATGTCAAAAGTGCTCATGTTATGGATGTAGGTATGTAATGTGTTGAAAGCAAGTGCAACACTTAAGGTTACAAGTCTAAGTAGTGCCCCTTTACCAAGTGAATCAAAATTGGGGTCAATTGGTGCAATCAATGATAGATGATGAAATCTACAATGAAAGCAAAAGTGGCATATTTTTGGAATGGTGAATATTTAGTTGTAATTTGTAAAAGTGAAAGCTTGTAAGCCTCTATTTTAGATTCTAGATTTTAGATGGTGTAGTAATCACATGGCACGATTCTATGAATGGGCCATGATGTATCCTCAAAGTAATCCTCTTTTACTAAAGTAACATGCAAAAAGGGTTAAGAAAGTTTCCCTCACTATAATTGAGAATGAATCATTGAAAATAAAACATTCATTACCACATTTTTAGTAAATGAAAATGAAATATGTATGGCTTCTCATTTGTTTAGAATCCTTCTTGTGTGCTACATTGCTTTTTTTCTTTTCATTCATCTCAAGGTAGAATTTTGTCTCGAGCAACTTTCTATTTTGTCTGGACACTATCTAGAGACAAGTATTAAACTTCTACATATCAGTTCTTTAATTTTGCATTAATTAACCATACTAGAAGTTTTTATAGGAACAATTTCAAGAGCATGGTCACTATAAATACTTGTTACCCAAGTTTATTACCTTATATTGGTATGGCCAATACTAGGCTGCTAAACTACTATATGTTGTTAATATGAAGTAGATTATATAGGTAAGATTTCAATCAAATGATCATGTCATTTAAAGTTTACTAATGTAAATCCAATTATGTACACTCATTAGGCTTACAAGGTTGTCTTTTCTAATATTTGAATATATATAGTGAAAGTTTAGGAATCCATTGTTATTCTATTATGTAAGAATATTGAGTATTGTTATATTGCTTGCTTTCATTAAACTCACTTAAAGAAAATGAATAGGAAAAAGAACGGAGGGGCCTTAGAGAGGACCACAGTTTAATTCAATGACAAAGCTTGTTAACTTATCATTGATGTTTTGCATCTTGTCATAATTCAAGGGGATAGTTAGCGTGTTGGTTATACACATTAGAGAGAATTTAGGGCCTCTATAGGGCCACAAAACTCTAGATTTACACCCTAAAAGTCCAACTATAAAAAATTGAGAAAAAAATGATTTTTTACTTTGACTATTAGTTTAGCTCTAATGGCCTTGTAGAGGCCCCATATTTTTCTAATGGATTTCCTACATTATCTTACTAGTTGTGCCAAGCTACAAGCTAACAAGTTATCCATGTTGCTCAAAAAGTCAACATGGCTCAAATCCAATCTAGACAAGGCAGTAGAAACTTAATCAGTCAACCCAAATCTATGACTTGGTATCTGGTTTTGCTTTCGCAAGGCTTTTATCACTTCGTTGAAAGTAAAGTAGTCTAGAGTTGCCTCTAGATTTTAGAAACTTGACTTTAGTTAGTCATAGATACCCAGGGTTGTCATAACGGGCAGGTTAGGGGCATTGGACAAGACGGACAGATAGGCAAACCAAACCGGATGGATGGACGATCCAGACAACTTTCATTTTGTAAGCCGTGGAATTTTTCAAAATGACACGTCATTTCGTGATGTGTCATAATGCTGGAATCAAGGCGTGGATGTTGAGGTTGGGCGGAAACACTAGTGTATGGGCGCGGATGTCACCTTCATGGCGCGGACGCGGACCGTAAGGGCACGGATGCAAGGAGTGACAATTCCTCTAGAATGAAGAACTTCAGGGCATGCACTTGAATCAGAGATTTTAGGGCGCGGACAAAAGGTTAGGGTGCGGACAGAAAGTCAGGACCTAGACGTCAAGGCGTGAACAAAAAGTCAAGGCACGAACAAAAAGTTAGGGCATAGATGTCAGGATGCAGATAGAAAGTTAGGGCACAGATAGAAGGTTACAACCAAGTAGGCAGGCTTTTCAAATTCCCTTGGGCATGGGATTCCTCCTTTCTATGAAGAGGGGGAAACCATCAATTGCAAATAGCTTTTATTTTCAATTCGGAGAATTTTTTTAAGTATATAAAAGTCACATGCCTACATTAAGAGTTCTATTGACTAGGATTTGCAAGTGACTTTATAGAACAAAATTTTCCCTTTTTTGTGGCGGAACTTCTCATTCTTTACCTCCTCAAACACTTGAGATCTAGTTCAAACCACAAAAAAAACTAAAACTTAGGAAGTTCATTCCTTAAAACATATTGAATGATAGAAACTTAGAGCACAAAATTCTTTGATGTTCATATTTTTTCTCCACCGGAGCAAATAGTTATTTTTTGTGAAGGCTTTGTTTGTATAATTTTGTTTTTCTTGGATTTAGTTCAAGGGTGAATTTTGGGGGATAATTGCTAGAGGGCAATGTTCTTTAATTCAACCTTCAGGTTACATTCTTTTGGATGTACGTGTAAAGTATATTTTTATAGATTTGAGTTGAACAACAATTGGCGGTCCTGAATTAGGTCGTTAGAGCGCAGACAAGAGGAGTGACAATTCATACAGGATCAAAAACTTGTGGGCAAGCACCTGAATCAGGGACGTAAGGGCATGGACAGAAAATCAAGGCAGGGACAAAAAATTGGTAGGCTCTAATAGAATTGTGTTAGGATGCAACTATAGTGTTATTTTCGAAAATATAATAATTATAGTCCACATTCAACAGAAAAATTTCACCTATTCAAAAATGCAGTTCTATCTCCACAATCTGCTGGGATGACGTCAGCGCCCTACCATCTGTCCACGCCCCACTAGGATGATGTTTGTGCCCAACCTCCTGCCTACTCCACGTTGCCTATTTTTTCTTTATCAAAAAATCAACTATCTGTTAATTGCATCGGATGGCTGGGATTTCTATCGGATAGGTGAACTGGATGTCTGTGGACTATAACAACCTTGTAGATACCAAAGTATAGAAGATTTGGAGTTGAAATTTGAGCTTGATTTATACAAGGAGGTTGGATTTTCAAAAAGTTATATTACAAAGCATTTGGAGTTTTTATAAGACAAAATGGTCCTTGGAAGTAAAGGGATGTCAAGGTGTTGCTTAATTTAAGAGAAGAGATTGCAATTGGCTATGAAAGTCGGGAAGTAAGAGATTTCAAGTTGAAATTTTGATGGTTTATAAAAATTTATGTTTTAGACTAGCTAACGCAATCATTTATGCGTTGGAAAGATTTTCAAAGGGTTAATAGAACTTTTATACATCAATACAATATCATACCTAAGATATACATCTATTTTATAATAATATAATATCATGTACTACTTGGAAAACTCCTATATGAGTATAAATTTGTACTTTATTGATTTTAGTTTACAACTAATTATCTAAACCCATGGTGTCCAAACTTCATTATTTAATGTTCGATTTTTTCCCATGAAATTTTAAAATGCCATTTATACTCTCTAGTCTTGTTCCCTAAGATTATTAATATGTTTGAAGCATATGTAACTAAATTTTTATTTTCCATTTTCTTGCCAAATATGTGATATTAAATGTCAGCTGTGAGCTATTGAATACTACACCTTATGATAGAGAAAAAAAAATCATTATTTCATTTCATTGCCAAATAAATGGTAATTGTAAGTTGCAAGCTATTAAAAACTTGGCCTTAGGATAGGATAGAGAGAAAAAGGCTTCAATAACCTCTAAAATGCCCAAGGCCTTTTTTGAACTTCTTGAAATTTGCTCTAAATTGAACAAGAAGTCAACATTTTGATAAGTTCTATCAACTTTTTTTGACATGTCATTGTACAAATTGAAACTATACATGTTAAACATTCATTGGGAAACAAAAATGCAACAATATCATTTATGGATTGAAAGATTATAATGCTTGATCATAAAGGTATAAAACTGTGAAATTTTTTCAAAGTCTTCCAATTCTCTTTTCACATGCCAAATCTAAAATTGAGGTTGATTCCTAAAGGACTATCACTATATTTTCACCAAAAACGCTCCAAAAATGCCATTTCTAGTACAAGTACCAAATTTTGAAAAAGAAACATTTTTAGACACATATAACTGTAGGATCTTTTAGTTTGCTAACTTCAAAACACATGGAAAAAATGTCACAAATTCCCACCACATAAATTGCAAGATATGAGCTTTCAAATTTACATAAATCCTTTTCTTGGCCTTGCAAAAAACCGGGCAGCTGTACTTCACAAGGTCACATTTGTATGAAAAAATGTCCAAAATAGTGGTGCTTCTTTGGATTCATTCTTGAAGATAAGTTAGCTACATGGTTGAAAAATTTAAGATCATTTGGAATTGTACAACATATAAGAAAAAAAAGTAAGTAGAAAGAAGTAGAAAATGATTCAAAATATAAAATTGTTAAGAATTTAGTTATGGAACTGAAAAATACCAATCCCAATGGTTGCAATGTTTTTATATACAATCTACACCTAATGTTTTTATTTTTTTCCAAATATATTGAAAATTGAGTTAAATAGAGGACTTCAAAGTTTATTTTAGAGTAGAGAATCCATAACTACCCGCAAACTAAAACTCTTCATAACTTTTGACTCATTGATCAAAATGGAATTTTTCAAAGCTTTCACATATATATAACTCTAGAAAACCAATTTCAAAATTTTGTTTTTCAAAAAAGTGATTTTTTCTTATCTTCCCGGGTAACATATTAGGCCATAACTTTTGACTCATATTTATAAATGTCATGAAATTTAGTGCATTTGAAAGATATTTTTTGGCCCCACCTTCTATTAAAATTTTCGCCTAAAATATGAAAATCTCCAATCACACGTACCTACCCAAAATTTCTAGGTTGCCAAGAAACACATGTTGGTCCTTTAGGGGTTAAAGAGCATAACATGCATAACCTCCATCAATTTTCAACTTTTCAAAATCTACTCTACAATCATTTTGAATAAATTTCTAATGTGATTTTTTCCCCCAATATCTACACTTAGTACAGTTGTTTTAGGGCTTGTAGAAATGAGCCTCAAATACTCTAGATGACTACTAGAAAATAAAGATTTGGAATGGACACCCTTATGTGACAATCTTCTTGAATAGAATAATCACAATCATTCATTTTCAAAACCAATGCTAAAACTAAACTTGAGAATTAATTTTCATTTAAAAATAGTAGCTTCAAATTTTTGTCACACCAAAATTTTGTGCCTCAAGCATTCAAGGGTTAATTTTCATTATCAAAAAATGATTGTAAGTTGTGAGCTAGTGAATATCCTTAGGATAGAGAGAAATGACTTTTGATAAGAAAATTTGACCTAAAAGACCATAATTAGCAATTTTATAATGTCCTCAAAGTTACTACTCAAGTTAATTGAATTAGTGCACCCCATATTGTTTTAGGAATGATGCAAATTTTCAAAAGGTTCTTACATCTTATTCTTATGGAAGTTTATACTATTTTAGATAAAATTAATATAATGTGGTCTATACTATTTTTAAACTATTACAATTATTGTCATGGTCATCTAAATGTTCATACTAATTATACGACATTTATTCAAAATTCATTCAATTTGAGTGAAGGGGTCTCACCTTATTTAAAGTCTCACACTACCGTAATTGATGAAATTTCAGTACAATAGTAATAGATGATTTATGTGTGAATAAACATGCATGGATGATTCTATCTATTTTTTCCTCACATGGATGCATTCTAGTGCATGTGTTGTTTCTCTAAGTTTAATTACCAACAAGGAAACCCAAAGAATTGGCTAGCAATGTTCACAAAAGTAGCTAAAACTTGTGCCATTACTAACAAAAAAATTGTTGAGCTAAAAGTACATTGTAGAAAATCCTTGGGAAAACAAGATTTGAGCAATTTGGTCAACTTGACAAACATAAGCTTTCAAAATGTGCTATCATTAGTTTTGTGGGTTGCATTTATCTCCTTGGGATGAAAGTGCCTATCACATCTAAGCGCCCTAGGCCATCAATGGGTCGCTAATACGATTGTATTTGGGCCGTCCGATGTGTGATTACAGTTGAGCTTCCACTTCGTCTCTCCTAGTTTAGCATTCTTTAATTTCTCCACTTGTAGCGTTGTTAACAACCTGTTAATCTTTGTTCGTGCACGCATTTAGTTTTGCTTTGACTCTTGTGCGCTTGTAGTGGCATTGCATTGGTTTGGCCATTTGTGATTGATTGATGACTTCTTACAGCAGTGGCAACATTTTTGATGGAGGCTTTCATTTTCAATGCTTTGAATGCATTGAATGATTACCAATTTGTTATTCCGAATTTGAGAATTTCATTCCCTCGTGACATCATCTTCTTGTTCTTCAAATTTGTGAGCGACCCTAGTACCCTACTTCTCTGTTGTTGTGAAGTCTTTGAGATTTCTTGTTTTGCATTCACTGTAATAAAGGGGTACAATTCAATAAGGGATGGTGGGCATTTTCAAAATGGGGCAACAAACATTGTGTGTGTTCATCATGATTTAAGGCCTTGAGGGGGTCATTTAGAGTGTCCATTAGAAACCACGTGTGAACAAAATTTTGGACCCCTATATACTTTTTGAATTTTAAATTTAAAAAAAAATAAAAAAATGAATAGATTTTCCTACTTTGAAAGTTTATGTTTTGAATTATTGATATTTTTACTTGTTAATAATAATTAGTTACAAATTTTTGAAGTAAAAAGATACACTGTAGAACTGAAAAATAACTTTTACACCCCTATGTTATACAAGAAAAAACTGTCTAAAAAATGAACAAAAGATTCCTAAAATAACTCATTATTAAAAGCTCATTTTGAATTGAATATTGACTCAATGGTCATCTAAATGTGTCCTCTATAATTATTTGAGTTGAAAAACATGCCATTTTAGTTCATTTTCAACCTCTTCTAGAAATCATTTCATATTTTATTTGAGTTGAAAATTTTGGCAATAGAAAGCTATAGTCATTATTAAACAATGTTCAAAATTTTAGGTTGAAATTTTAGTTTATTAGAAACCACTTGTTCGCACGTGGTTTGTTATAGAAGAACTAAGTGCACCCCCCGAGTTTAAGGCTTTCTTGCTTGCTTAATGTTTTATGATGAATTTGTCTTTGTTTTTGTGTTGAATTGCTCATTGCTTTCATTCCAATTGTTGCATTAGACTGTTGCTTCTTTAATCCATTGCTTATATTCTTTATGGCTGCTTCATCGTATATTGTTTGGATGTTTTGTTAGGGTGTAGAATTTACGGACAATACGAACAATGGCACCTCGGCTAAAACTTCTAGACATATTTTGAGTGTCGACCTTCTAGTCTAGCCAAATAGTCATGTCAATGGAAAGTTTGTGGTGGCGATTAGTGCATCTAGCGTTGTGGAGGTGACATATATTTCAAAGATGCGATTCGAGGACTCCATTTCCCAAGAGGTGCAATGGGATTGTCCATTGGAAGAAATTGCAATATCACCTACGCCTATGACGCCAAAAGGGAGGAAGAAATTTACGGTGAATGGACTTGGGACCAATGGGATTTCTGTGCCAGGTAAGTGGCAAATGACGGCCCTTGTGTCACGCCCCTTAGTGACACTTACCACCTTAAAGTCACCTCCAAGTGCTTTTTATAGTACTTAACACCAAGGATCACGATGTCCTAACATTGCATTGTGATATAAAGGAAGATTCGTTTGGTTTTCAATATAAAACCTCTAGCCCCTTTTTTTTCATTTCATTGGTTTAGACATCAACCAATGATTGGGCCTTGATAGAAAATGACCCTTAACCCCTAAAGATCCTCAAAACACTGTCAACACTAAAAAAATCAACATTTTTTTACAAAAGGGCTATTTATCAATTTTTATTCACATTTTAGAACTTATATTTATTCTTCACTGTTATTGTATCCAACCAATTATCAAAGGCAACATTTCATGCCAAATTAGATAAAGCTAAAATAGGTGGTTTGGCAATTGCTTTTAGCATAAATAAATAAATAAAATTTACTTTGGAAGTTTTTGGTGACCTTCATAGCCAAGAGGTATAATATTGGGGGCACATACAAAACTTTGGAGTATTAAGACCAATAACGCTAGCTTGTGAGCCTAAAAATGTGAGCCTATGAGCCTTGAGTCTAGGTGTAAGTAGGACTTCAATAACTATTGAAAGTGTCTATAACATACATACTTATAATATAAGTACTCTATAACCATGGAAGGTGCTTATTACATAGGCATCTATAATATAAATATCCTATAACTATAGAAGGTGCTTATAATATAGGCACAAATAATATATATATCCTATAACTATAAAAGGTGTCTATAATATAAGCACATATAATATAAATATGCTATAACTATAGAAGGTGCTTATAATATAGGCGTACATTATATATATATACTATAACTATAGAACGTATCTATTTCATAGGCTCCTAGGTTCATGGTCTCAAGATCTTAGGCTCACATACTAGCAACCATGGTATTATGGCCATGCACATAAGCCTACAAGGTGGAGAAAAATGTTTTTTTCAAGACTACAAAGCCTTTTGACAATATGCCAACAAAATGTTGTGTCAAGATGGTTTGTCAAGACTACCCTAAATCTAAAACACTTTTGACAATGTGTGAATTGTCAACTGTCAAGTCCCACCATTCATATTCCCTTTGCAAAGAAGATATAGTGACTTTAGATTTGGGTAGTACCACAAGACAATGATGAAGAAGTATGCAAACGGCTTTCGAAACAAATTGATGATTTCCTCCCCTTGTTAAAATTGGAACTCCAACAAATTTTTAAAAGTCATTTTTTTTTTCATTTTTTTAATCTTCATTTAATTTTAATTCCCCAAATGTTTGTTTGTTTCCCTAATCTCAATAAATTAAAAAAATGGATGAAAAAGACCAACAATTTGATACTTGAATTTGGATGTCCCAATTCATATCAATCTATTTCAAGTTGCAACGAGCTTTAGGGTTTAAGAGTGTTATGCCACCCAACTCTTCCCTAAATTTGAGTGTGACCAAAATTGGACCTCACTACGGCAACCAAAGTCAAGACAATTAATTACAAAGAAATAGTTGCCCTATACATTATACCATTGCAATCAATTTCCACCATCGAGAGGCCTCAATAGAGCACTTTAGGGAACAATCATTCTTTATGAAGGCATCCAACCCTTGCATATTTGATTACTAGCCCCTCAAGGGTTGCACTTGCATTTCAATTGCCGAACTTTGCCGCAAGAAAATTTAAAAAAAAAACTAAAGTCCAGAAAATCACAAGTTGAAGATTTCACACCAGTACCGACACTTGTGGTGCCAAATAATTGATTGACCAGAATCCAAATTTGGTGAAAGAAAATTTAACCCAAGTCTTGAAGTCCACAACCACGAGGTGGAGAATTCATACTAGTACCGACACTTGGAGGTAGTCAGTCAGAACAAATTCGTTCTATTGGTAGGTCTGCAATTTTAAGCATGCGCTATAACTTAATCCAGGCTTTGCTTCGTTTCATTTCCAAGTTCATGACTCGTTGTTCGTTTGGGTCGTAGTCAGTGTTTTTCTTTTCTTTTCTGCCGAATCTGCATTGAGGCGTATATTCTAAAATCTACAGTTCAAGGTTGGCTATATTGGATTTTCTTAAAGCGGAAAATGTGGCTCCAAAAATAATGATGTGGGACTCATTTGGCAACATTAACAACATTCAGTAGTGAAAGAAATGGCACTCCAAAAATACAAGTGGACTCCATCTTGGCAATAATCAAATAATTTTGGACTCAAACATGGGCACAATATTCTTCTTGAGGGCTAAAATAGTGGCACTGCAACAAACTTGTAAAAATAAACAAGGCACAATTATACAAATTTAAATACAAAAGCAGTTAGGAGGCTACAAGAATGATGCACTGTATACTAAAATTAATTGCTAAACAAAAATATTTGTTCTTCTTATACTTATAATGCTCAACACAAACCTGCACAAAGCACAAACACACTCCGATGGCAAAATGAGAAAATGAAAATGATTGAAGAGTTACACAAAAGATTACAATTCATACTACAAATAAATTAAAGGATGCACATAATACTATAATGGAGCCCATGTTGTGAAAATGATGTAGAATTCAAGTAAAGAAGCCTGCATTAATGGCCAAAGTAAAATTAATAAAGAACTCTATTACATACGTGAAGAAACTAAGCTACCAAATAAGCAAAAATAAAGCCTAACAATGACAAGTTTAAGCAAGTCTAACTCTATCATCTACTGAAATACCTAAATCTATAATTAAACAAAACCACATAACGAAAAATGCATTGAAACCTACAAACTCACTACCTGAAAAATCTAGCAGCAAAACTGTGAGCTATTACCAAACTATTCCAAATTTAACCTGTCAAGCCATATCGCCCTTTTTCTGCTTCACTAACCCACTGTAGAAAGCATTCATCGTATGGAAAGTTTTCCAAGGAGTAAACACTTTGAGAATGCATGCCCACTACCAAACTCAAATTGTCATCCGCCAGTCGATTCCTCAACCGATCTTTCAAGAAAGTCAGAGAAGAAAAGCATCTCTCATCTTCGACAGATCCAAGCACGTGGATCATCGCAATTTCTGCCAATTTCACATACTCGGACATGCTCTTTGCTAAGGCATTATTAGCATCCAACATTCTCCAAAGACGAGTAAGAGGATTCACTTTGCCCAAAGAATCCATGGCTGCACTAGCATTGGAAATCATGGCCATCTTAAAAAGAGGTTGCTGGAGCTCTAATTCGAAACGGTCCAAGAGCACAGGGATAAGGTGCTTGTTATCATCGTTTCCCACCCATTGAGCCTCTCTATAGAAGTTTTTTAACACATCAAGATGCTTCCGAAAAGATACCTCAGGAGCCGACTCTTGTAACCAATATTGTGGGTACACCACTCCAAGAGCATCCATAACGGTTTGAGCAGGGAATCTCCCCTTCAATTCCACAAGCAATTGCTCTGCTGCTACTGCACAATGAAACAATGCACATCATCTACTATTATATGCCCCATCGTGTGCACAATTTTGATCATACTTATTTGTTACCATCTTCTAGCTACAAGTATTTTAAATAAAACAAAAATCTTTGCATGTCTACTTAAATTTGACAAATCATCAAAAAAATTTACACTATAAAAAAGTGGATAATACTTATTGAATTGAAATTCTAGATGACTAAACAGAAAGAAAGTGAAATTTGAGTAAATTGTAGCATACCTTTGCATTGACCCTTCACATCCTCTATCATTGAAGCCCATCCCTCACGGCTAACCTTTTCGCCATCATGCATGGCTAGGATTGGTTCACTGCCCACAATGAAGCACAAATGTTGCCCTTCCGTGTTTAGATCCATGTCACTCCACTTCAAGTGAATTTGATCATGGTGAAGGTTTACCATGTGCTGGAAACCCACAAAATCTTCTCCTGTGAAAGCCTCACTACTAATGTATAGTGCAAAGAGCCTTGTGAGGCATGTTTGAAGGGCTCCCACAAAATCACACACATACACATCACGTGCTTGGGCAAACTGAATGAGAGCATCAACTAACTCTAAGAGAGGAAGAATGCACGCCATAGCCAAGGGATGGTAAGGATCAACCAGTTTGTCCAGAACACGTTGGGCTTTCCTTCTTGAAACTTTCTGCACAATATAAGGCAATAAGTTACATATATTTTTAGCTACTAAAATAGTAAGAGATCATGGACATCAATTGTAGAGAAAACATATTTCAAGAAAGTTAAACAAACTAAAATAAGGACAATGGTTAAATGATTACCTTTTCCTTCTTATTCTTGGAATCCACGCTCATCTTGCCAATAACACTCCTGTATTCACTCATGAGACGTTTCAAGGGAGCTATTAAGCTCATCCAACGAGTGGTCACATTCTTCAATAACCGTAAGCCTTTGGTGTCCAAAAGAAGTGCAAGGGTATGGAACTCTGAATGCTTTTTGGGACTATGGGCAAAGTACTTCTAGGTCACACTACAAACATCCTCAATCGCATGAAACAAGTTAAGATTAGATAGAGTCTTGACTACCAAATTGACACGATGAGGAATGCAATGCTACCCTTGCATGAAGGGAGCAAATTTGTCCTTCAATTGTGTAGTAACACCTGTCCTGTGTCCTTGCATGGTTGAAACACCATCTGCGCCAAAACAGAGTAGTTTTCTGGCAACTGCAACAGAATCTAGACCTCCTCGTGAAGCCAAAATTCTGACTAGTAAATCAGTCAAACCATCAGCAGTTGCACCATCACTGGCAACTTACTGCAATGCCACAAGCAAAGGCATCCTAGTCCAATTTTGCATAACATAGATGTGCACAGCTATGTAACTTTTGTTGTCAACTCCGGAAGTCTCATCACATGTCATGGCAATAAAATTAGCTGCAGTGATCATCGCCTTCATTTTTTGCAACACGAATGAATACATGTGGGCTGCCATAATCCAACCAGAGCTATCCGACCAATGCATAGAAGGCAAATTTGGCAAACCAAGGAACGAATACAAAGTAGACCTAGATTCGTATTCAAGCATAGGTCTCCCAAGAGAAAGAACCTGGAAGATAGTGGCAAACTGGACTCGTTTGCGTTTGGATTCAATAGAATTGCAATGATTTATCTGTTGAAGAACGGTGGTGGGGCGTTTGGCAGCAAAAAGAAGCATATTAACTTTATGAGACTTCCGCTTTGCATGCCTCT
This sequence comes from Rhytidiadelphus loreus, assembly GCA_947034895.1. Lineage (NCBI taxonomy): Eukaryota > Viridiplantae > Streptophyta > Bryopsida > Hypnales > Hylocomiaceae > Rhytidiadelphus > Rhytidiadelphus loreus. The sequence continues at coordinate 36,099,873 of OX344761.1, forward strand.
TCAAAGTGTTCAATCTCGGCCCCATGACAACCTCCTTCTTCCCAACACTTGTGCAAGTCTGACAACGGACCATATGCAAAAGGCCCTCAGCTGTAAGTTTCATCTCAGCCCAAGGGCATTGAGCTGCCCAGACCATTTGGAACTTCCGGGTCAAATCATAATTGGGCTTTGTCTTCTTTGGCGGAGGTATTTCACCTTCTGGTTCGGAATCATCCAGATCAGACTCCGGCAGCTCCAATCCATGAATCTCGCGGTAGTCGGGGTTGTCTTCACTACAAACGTAAGTCTCCGACTCTTCAGACAAGACCACAATCGGAGTAGGGGGGATGGAACTAAGAACAACACAATTGTGCTCTTGGTCTCCAAGAGAGGAGACCCCTTCCGATCTTTGTTCTGCGTCAAAAGACACATTTTGAACATTGGTTGATTTTCTCTTCAAGCCTTGCCGAGAAGATTCTATGCCTTTAGATTGAAGTGCCGATCCATTGTCAACATTCCGAGAGGAACTCAAAAATGAGCGGATAGTACCCCTCTCACGTGCATTCTTCTTACCCCTCTCCTCGGTCAGACGCGTCTCTTGTAGTTTCTTGCGTGCTAAAGCCTCAACAACCTTTTTCTCACGGGCTTTTTTCTTCTCATCCCTCAAGGCAAGTTCTGCAACTACAGCAGCTACCTTGGCATTGCCCACCACAAGTCCCTCAGCAACCATGTTTAAAAACCCAACAAGCCAGCAATAGCCTCAAAATGAAAGTCAATAATAAAAATGAGTGAAATCAAAAAGCTTCACTTGAGGCTTCACTTGAGACCAAAATATCACAAGAATAGAGCTCTAATGACCACAAAGCCAGAGAACCTTTCCAAATTCGACCTACATTGTGCATAGCTCAAACCCCAACAAAATTGGAACAAATTTGACTCCAAACCCTAAATGGATGACCTACCAGCAAGTCTACAAGTCAAAAAACGCAACCCCCATTACAAATGCACAAGTTCACCACTTCATTCCATTTATAGATCAATGCAAAACAACAAAATACAATGAAAGCATGATAAACAAAACTTCCTAAACTAGGGTATAAAATAGAAAGGAACCACTTACCTTGATGTCGTTGCCAATCAGCCACCATGTACCATCACCCAACTTCAAAAACGACCTCCACTTCCGCCTTCAGAGAGATTATGGACTCTCAGACAACAGACAACACGCATGACTTCAACCTCCACCTTCGGCACTCATCAGGATTAACGTTCTCAATCTCTGTAAATTTGGCTCATGTGAGCTTACAATTTTACAAGGAGCGCATTCCTCAGCTGAAAACAACGTTTCGATCAATCCTAAGTGCAACTCAATCTGCAATGTACGCATTTGGGATTTTTGGCGATTATAGAACAATAAAAAAATGCAGCGATGGCGACACAACTAGATTAAACAAAGTGAAAGAACTGGGAGAAGGCACACCAAATTTCAAAGTACGCATCCCAATGGCAGAAAACCAGATTCACAATGTCAGTACTTGGCGCTCTAGCATCATTAAAGGAGACGAGTACTGGCTCTATTGACAGATTGGATAGCTTCTGACGTGCAAAACCTGGCGACGGAGACATTTCAAGTGGTATACGTGGCAAGTTGGAGGTGGCTCTAAATGAGCAAAAGGAGGCTATTGCTGATTCGTAGATGGCGTGTGCTATGCGTGAGTTGGAGCACCCCTGGCATTTCCACGTCACTCTCATTGAAGGAAATTCTACAAGCCCGGTGCATACTACCAAAATATGGTGGAATTAGGCGTTTAAATGCCCAATTATAAAACACTGGTCGTAGTTTGACTCCCAAACATTCTTGCAGGAAAGGTATCACTGGGAATCCTTCACCATGGGACCCATTTAAGCTTATTAAATTAACGTCCCCAGCAGCTGAAGCACATGGTCTGAAAGTTCTTTGGTAACCGGCACGAAGGAGATTGAGTTCACTTGCCATATGTCACGTTTGAAGCATGCCTTTCACGGAGATGGGCTTTCCACAATTTGCCCTTGGTGCTTTTGATGCCATGATTGCATTGTCTGTGTACTATTGACAAATTTGACAGAGACTATGGAATCGATTCTCTGTTTTCGTTTTCAAATCCTTCCTACAATCGCATTCACACTTCATGTAGAACGAGGTTAGGGTTTGGATGGAGTGGCGAAAGAGCTTCACTAAATGTTTGTTTGTTTTTAATTCCCTAAATGTTTGTTTGTTTTCCTAATCTCAATTTTTAAAATGGAATGAAAAGAAAAACTATTTGATACTTGAATTTAGATGTCCCAATTCCTATCAATCTATTTCAACTTGCGACTAGCATTACAAGTTAAAAACGATCTGTTAAGTAACTCTTCCTTCAATTTGTATGTGCAAACAAAATCAAAACTCACTACAGTAACAAAAGTGAAGACAATGTATTACAAAGAAATAATTGAAGGTGCATTTCATGCATTATCCCATTGCAACCGATATATACACTATCTAGAGTAATTATTACGTCCAGCCTTTGCATATCTGAAAACTAGCAACACGAAATTACACGGCCAAAGACTTCACACAAGTATAGACACCTATGGTGTAGTTGATTGACAAGAATTCAAATTTTTGGAAAGAGTCCACAAGTTTACAACAGGAAATACTCATTTTTGCTTTCCTATTTTTTGAAAGTGAAGAATTCACTCATGAATACCGACTCACGGGACGACATAACCACTCATTTTTGCTTTCCTATTTTTTGAAGGTGAAGAATTCACATGAATACCGACTCACGGGACCACATAACATTGTATGACTAGTCAACTTAGTTAGTGGTCGCCCCACACCTTGAATTCACACTAGGGCCCTAAAATCCACAACTACAAGGTGAAGAATTCACTCATGGATACCGACTCACGGGACCACATAACATTGTATACCGACTGGTCAACTTAGTGGTCTCCCCACAACCTTGAATTCACACTAGGGCCCTAAACTCCACAACCAGAAGGTGAAGAATTCACACGAGTATTGACACATGGAAATAGCCAATCAAGGGGCCCACATGACATTGAATGAATGACCAGGCAATGGTCTCCCCCATGTTGGGAATTGAAGGTATAATTATGCTTTGCTAGATGCCTACAAGAGGGAGGGATGGCTTTTCAGTGACTTCGAGGATGGGGGCTGGGTGACGGGCCCTAGAAGACCATTTTAGTGTTCATTGTAGGGGTCTCCTTTTCAAGGATGCCAAAAGCACCCACCTGTCAATGGAAATGGTCCATGTGTTTCACGAGAAAAAAAATGAAAAAAATAAAGTGCTCTCCGCCTGCCTCATTGACCAGTAAACAATGTTAGGCCAGCCCAGCCAGGGTTCGGTCGGTAACTGACCAGTCCCTTTGTTAGGGCAGCCCCTACTGTACCACGAACGCAACACCCCCAACAAAGCCAGTCCGCTCCGGCTTTTCAACGAGTCCTCCCATGAGGAAATCCGGACCCCAGACTTTGAATTTGCGAGAGGTCCCCATGCAAAGCGTTTGTGTGTCAACGGGGGTCAAAAGGTGGAGCTCCTCGTCCGCGGTCCACACGGGAAGGGTGACGTCATGGTGGACAGCACAGTACTAGGAGTCAGTTGCAGCGTCAACAGCCTCGATATGGATTGTGGAATCGTATAAATCCCGACCTTGGCAGTGCAAAGCTTGTAACTCAGTTCCAGCCTTCCATTGCTCCGATCGAAGACTGCAAGCTTCCCTCCTCTTCATCGACCAGCTTGAGCTCGAAGGACTGCGCTGGAATCTGAAAGCCTCTGCATTGACGGACCACGTACAGTTTGTAGAATTGCAAGGAGTTTGCCTCAGACCTCGTCCATTCGAGGATCGATTGATTGATCAATAGACAATATTTACTCCGAAATTCACCCGGCCAGGTCGACCGGTAGCAGGTTGAACAAGCCAGCTTTGGGAGCTGAAGGACTGACGCTTCCATTCATTCATTCATTCATTCCATGGCGCCACCGGCAATGATGTCCACCATGGAGGATAACGCGGCTCTGTACACCATGAAGAGCCCGAAGATTTCTGGTCACGCCTGGAACTGCAACGCATCCCCGCCATCTGCTGCACCGTCGACGACGGATCCGCTCAACTGGGCCAAGACGGCGGCCAAATTGCAAGGCAACCATCTGGACGAGATCAAGCGCATGGTGGCCACCTACTTCGATTCCGCGGAAGTGGCCATCGAGGGCGTGAACCTGAGCGTGGGTCAAGTGACGGCCGTGGCGCGCAGGCCCGCGGTGCAGGTCGTGCTGGACGCGGCCAACGCCAAGGCCCGCGTGGACGAATCGTCCAACTGGGTGCTCAACAAAATCATGAACGGCGGGGACATCTACGGCGTCACCACGGGATTCGGCGCCACTTCGCACCGTCGCACGCAGCAAGGCGTGGAGCTCCAGCGCGAGCTCATCCGCTTCTTGAACGCGGGCGTGCTGGTGAAGGGACACTCCTTGCCTGCGGAGACCACCCGGGCCGCCATGCTGGTGCGCACCAACACCTTGATGCAGGGCTACTCCGGCATCCGCTGGGAGATTCTGGAAGCCATGGAGAAGCTGTTGAACGCGCACGTCACCCCCAAGCTGCCGCTGCGAGGCACCGTGACGGCGTCGGGAGACTTGGTGCCCTTGTCCTACATTGCGGGCCTGCTCACGGCCAGGCCGAATTCCAGGGCGGTCACCGAGGACGGTCGCGAGGTGTCGGCGTTGGAAGGGCTGCGGATGGCGGGAGTGGAGAAGGCGTTCGAGCTGCAGCCCAAGGAGGGCCTGGCGCTCGTGAATGGCACGGCCGTGGGGTCGGCGTTGGCGTCCACGGTGTGCTTCGACGCCAATCTCTTGGCGCTCCTGGCCGAGGTTCTCTCCGCGCTCTTCTGCGAGGTGATGCAAGGAAAGCCGGAGTTTGCTGACCCCTTGACGCACAAGCTGAAGCATCACCCGGGACAGATGGAAGCCGCCGCCGTGATGGAGTGGTTGCTGGAGGGCAGCGACTTCATGAAAGCCGCGGCCAAGATCAACGAGACGGACCCCCTCAAGAAGCCGAAGCAGGATCGGTACGCGCTCCGGACGTCCCCGCAGTGGCTGGGCCCCCAGATCGAGGTCATTCGCAGCGCCACGCACGCCATCGAGCGCGAGATCAACTCCGTGAACGACAACCCCATCATCGACGCCGCGCGAGGCATCGCCCTGCACGGGGGCAACTTCCAAGGCACCCCGATCGGAGTGTCCATGGACAACATGCGCCTGGCCGTGGCCGCCATCGGCAAGCTCATGTTCGCGCAATTCTCCGAGCTCGTGAACGACTACTACAACAACGGCTTGCCGTCCAATCTGAGCGGAGGACCCAACCCGAGCCTGGACTACGGCATGAAGGGCGCCGAGATCGCCATGGCCTCGTACCTCTCCGAACTCAATTACCTGGCCAACCCCGTCACCACCCACGTCCAGAGCGCGGAGCAGCACAACCAGGACGTGAATTCGCTCGGCTTGGTGTCCGCGCGCAAAACAGAGGAAGCCGTGGAAATTCTGAAGCTGATGAGCTCCACGTTCTTAGTGGGGCTCTGCCAAGCCATCGACCTGCGCCATGTGGAGGAGACCATGCAATCCGCAGTGAAGCAAGTGGTGTCCCAAGTGGCCAAGAAGACGCTCTTCATGAGCAAAGATGGCACCCTCCTTCCGTCGCGGTTCTGCGAGAAGGACCTCCTGCTGGTGGTGGAGCGCCAGCCCGTGTTCAGCTACATCGACGATGCGTCCTCGGACACCTACCCGTTGATGGAGAAGCTGCGAGCGGTGCTGGTCGGACACGCTCTCAAGCTCCACAAGGAAGCCTCCACCGCCGTGTTCCAGCAGATCCCCATCTTCGAAGCGGAGGTGCAAGAGAGGCTGCGAGCGGTGGTCCCCTTGGTTCGGGAAGCTTATGACAACAAGGGGCTGTCCGCGGTGGCCAACAGGATTGAGTCGTGCAGGACGTATCCGCTGTACCAATTCGTGAGAGCGGAGCTGGGCACGCAGTTGTTGTCCGGATTGAGGACGGTTTCGCCCGGGACGGAGATTGAGAAGGTGTTCCAGGCCATGTCGGAGGGGAAGCTCATCCAGCCCCTTCTGCGGTGCGTGGACGGCTGGAATGGAGCTCCCGGCCCATTCCCCCAACAGCAATGAGCGAACGATTCGCGACTATCGTTGGACCTTGACATTCGACCTGTGTGCGGAGTTGGAATCTTCCGCCATAGCCGTTGAGATTAGTTAGCCAATTTTGTAGGTATGTATAAACATTGTCCACGGCCTTGAAGCCCAGTTCAACATGTCATTGAGCTTGGAGACCGAAGGTCGAGACGATCTGAAGATTCTATGTATGATACAATCCGTTTCGAGACGAGCTCGATCGGGTTCATAACATTCTTTGAACACAACAGTTGTTCACATTTTTTCCCAACAAAAGTCACGTGTGCACACTCATCTGGTATGTTTGTTCGTGGAGATATTGATGATGCTTTCGTGCGTTGATAGTATGTTTGATTTCATGTGTCCCAAATCTGCGCGACTCAATCCAATAAATACGGCCGGCGTACTCTGGAATCAATTCTGGAAACAAATATGTGCAGCCGGTGTACCCAGATGAATATTCCTTAATCGATCCAACAGAGTGAGTTGTTGCTGCGTTTCTGAAGTTTTAACCCAAAGTGCTCGGCATGCAATAGTCTCAAGTAGGTAGATATCTTACACAACTCCATTCCAAGTGTCGGTCCAGGCTCCATGGAATCCGGCAGACCTCCACTTGAGAGCAGCCCATTCGTAGGCGCTAGTCAGTCAGAACATGAGAACGACAATAATTAGTTCGGGAGTGGAGGGCTGTGCGGCAGGGCCTGCGTGTCCTCCAAGAAAATTATCGAAAGAAGTCGATCAAAGGTCCTGCTATGCGATACGTTCAAGTTCCAAAAATGTGCTCCATCCAAAACTGCCTGGAAAGTACTAGAGATTCGAAAATGCAGGCTGCATTCGACCGTGAGCAGTGAACGCTCATACGGCTAATTCGAAACGGAAGTAGCAAACGCAGATCTAGTGATCATTGGAATGTATGAGTTCCTCCAGTTGCAGCTACGGATTGCATTTCGAAATCCCATTGCACAGCAGCAGTGTGACTTGAGTTACAAACTTGGTCTCTACTCCTTTGTCCCAGACAAGGCAATGTTGCCAAAGGTTGATATGTCACTCGACCTCCAAGACTTCCACCAATACGTTTGCACGCAACATATGCCGGAATTTCAGTATTACATGACACAAGAACAATTGAGACTGTGCTCAGGATCAGGAGGCTGCTTGCCAAGTGACAGTTTCTGAGGTAAGCGGCACGGCATGCATACTTCCAGTGCCTTCACAGGTGGAAATTGGCAACGGAAGAAGGGAACGCACCACAGAATACTGGATGGTGATGAACTCCCTTCGCCATTCTCAATCTTCATTGGAGCACAGGACGGAGCGCTAACACTCCCAATCCGTGAGCTGAAAATCGAAAATCTACGCAAAAAGCTCATTTGCTGTATGTAGTTCACGTCGAAAATCTCATTTGTTTTGCTCACTTGTCTGTAGCTCACGTCGAAAATCTAATGGCCGATCCGCAGTTGTCGGATGATTCGGCAGCATTCTTCGGCAACCCTAAATTCGGTACTCTTATCCTCGACCTCGCAAGAAAGAAGCTACAGCTCCTCATTACGATGGCGCCGAGAGAACCTTCGGCTGGCTGGAGATCGAGGAATATTCGCAACATCTGCCGACAATGCCGTCCTGGGAAATCGGTCGCTAGTAATACTCTGTTATTCGATTCATGAACAGGCAGACCCGCTTGACCCGCTTGTTGACTTAATGCGACTGTTTATTCGCAACTCGTTCTCACCCGTTTCTCGTTCTTACAGTTCTTACCGCCTGCCGCAACCTATGACCTCGGCACGTTGCGAATCTCGAGGAATCATTCCGTCGATGGAAAAGGGTATTTGCGGAGAGCAAGGAGGCAATCGGGGTTGAACCGATGACCTATCGGACTGCAGCCGATTGCTCTGCCACTGAGCTATACCTCCATCGCCTCTCGAGGAATACGCGGCGACAGGAGGATCGCGACATCCGGACGCAGACGAGGGGGTAGTCGTAGCACGCGTATTTATGTGATTTCGATTGATTGGTATTCAAGCTCATTCCTTTCGAAACCCATCCGGGCGTCGGCGTTGTTAGCGGATACGCGAGACGGGAAGTCCATCCCGAATCCTTCAGGTTTATTAGGCTACCAAATTGGAACCCGAAGAATTTGCACATAGTTCATCGAATTTGTGTCGGAGGGACGCATTACTTATCTCCACTGCCTAGCCAGAGGGACGAAGGCCATGTCCAAATCACGTACCCACAGATGTCTCGGAGGCCGCAGATGCTGCTTCGACTGGAGAAAGCTCGGCGACATTAGTACTGCATCGCGTTCTTCTTGTTACGTGTAGCATAATGACCATTACAGCAGAAGTAAAACAGAACAGAAACGACCGCAAAAGAGGAAGGCCTCAATGCAGGAGCAGCCACAAAGCAAGGTAACATGCAGCAGGGACAATGCATATATAAGCACCTTGCAAGGAGAACGGTCGCATCGGCAATCTGCAAGGAGGAGGTCACAACTAACTGAAGGACATATATGCGAAATCAACCCCAGAATGCGACCAAATTCTCGCAAGAGCGGAAACAGAGATCGAATACGGTCATGTAAAAAACTGCATGAACTGCCGGAGTGTGACCACAACCAGCGTCAGTGTGGCTGATCCAACCATCGCTTTGTTTGCAGAGTCAGCCCAAACCTGGTGGAGGCATGCCATAACAAGTGAAGGAACAAATGAAGGAACTTCATTAGCACCGCGTCGGTAACATTAGATCCAGATTCTCTGGTCTCTGATATGAAATTCTGATAGTTATAACCTGAACTCTGTAGCTCCTTCTTCACTAATGTCCCATAATCTGTTCGCTGATATGAAATTCTGATACAGCCTTAGTTCTATTTGATCTCCTTCACTACCAGGACACCACATCGTTTGTTTTAAGCCGGTGTCCATGACGTGCCTTCTCTAATATCACATCCAGACCTAGAAAAAGGATGTACCCAGTCTGGTATCAAACTCACTTTGCATTCACACTTGTCTCACTCATGTCAGTGTTGTTTGATGTGGTGACCGGTAGTTTGGTACAGAGTTCGGGACATTTTTGGAGCTCTCCGGTTCATTTCCTCCTTCCAAGGAATAATGGGCCGGTTTTTCTTCAATGGTCAGCAGGTGCATGTGTTTTACCACAAAATCTATCGGTTTGTTTCCTAGGATATTTATTTTTCAACGGTCAATTTCCTCCTAACTCAAATTGACACCGGCTAAAAATCCTGTACAGTAATAACAATGTCAATTTTCAAACTGAAAATACTAATTGATATTGCATCCTTGGTTTAGGAATGGGGCCCTTCTCACATTATGTGAGATTTTGCACCTCATTTTAGTCAAGGTCAGGATTCACACTTCAATTTGGCCAATGGATGTCAAGGTTTTGGGGTTTTGAAGCTCTAATGTGGCTTTGTTGGTCTCCACAATTTTTTATAGTCCAAATTGCCATCAAATGTCAAAAGTGCTCATGTTATGGATGTAGGTATGTAATGTGTTGAAAGCAAGTGCAACACTTAAGGTTACAAGTCTAAGTAGTGCCCCTTTACCAAGTGAATCAAAATTGGGGTCAATTGGTGCAATCAATGATAGATGATGAAATCTACAATGAAAGCAAAAGTGGCATATTTTTGGAATGGTGAATATTTAGTTGTAATTTGTAAAAGTGAAAGCTTGTAAGCCTCTATTTTAGATTCTAGATTTTAGATGGTGTAGTAATCACATGGCACGATTCTATGAATGGGCCATGATGTATCCTCAAAGTAATCCTCTTTTACTAAAGTAACATGCAAAAAGGGTTAAGAAAGTTTCCCTCACTATAATTGAGAATGAATCATTGAAAATAAAACATTCATTACCACATTTTTAGTAAATGAAAATGAAATATGTATGGCTTCTCATTTGTTTAGAATCCTTCTTGTGTGCTACATTGCTTTTTTTCTTTTCATTCATCTCAAGGTAGAATTTTGTCTCGAGCAACTTTCTATTTTGTCTGGACACTATCTAGAGACAAGTATTAAACTTCTACATATCAGTTCTTTAATTTTGCATTAATTAACCATACTAGACGTTTTTATAGGAACAATTTCAAGAGCATGGTCACTATAAATACTTGTTACCCAAGTTTATTACCTTATATTGGTATGGCCAATACTAGGCTGCTAAACTACTATATGTTGTTAATATGAAGTAGATTATATAGGTAAGATTTCAATCAAATGATCATGTCATTTAAAGTTTACTAATGTAAATCCAATTATGTACACTCATTAGGCTTACAAGGTTGTCTTTTCTAATATTTGAATATATATAGTGAAAGTTTAGGAATCCATTGTTATTCTATTATGTAAGAATATTGAGTATTGTTATATTGCTTGCTTTCATTAAACTCACTTAAAGAAAATGAATAGGAAAAAGAACGGAGGGGCCTTAGAGAGGACCACAGTTTAATTCAATGACAAAGCTTGTTAACTTATCATTGATGTTTTGCATCTTGTCATAATTCAAGGGGATAGTTAGCGTGTTGGTTATACACATTAGAGAGAATTTAGGGCCTCTATAGGGCCACAAAACTCTAGATTTACACCCTAAAAGTCCAACTATAAAAAATTGAGAAAAAAATGATTTTTTACTTTGACTATTAGTTTAGCTCTAATGGCCTTGTAGAGGCCCCATATTTTTCTAATGGATTTCCTACATTATCTTACTAGTTGTGCCAAGCTACAAGCTAACAAGTTATCCATGTTGCTCAAAAAGTCAACATGGCTCAAATCCAATCTAGACAAGGCAGTAGAAACTTAATCAGTCAACCCAAATCTATGACTTGGTATCTGGTTTTGCTTTCGCAAGGCTTTTATCACTTCGTTGAAAGTAAAGTAGTCTAGAGTTGCCTCTAGATTTTAGAAACTTGACTTTAGTTAGTCATAGATACCCAGGGTTGTCATAACGGGCAGGTTAGGGGCATTGGACAAGACGGACAGATAGGCAAACCAAACCGGATGGATGGACGATCCAGACAACTTTCATTTTGTAAGCCGTGGAATTTTTCAAAATGACACGTCATTTCGTGATGTGTCATAATGCTGGAATCAAGGCGTGGATGTTGAGGTTGGGCGGAAACACTAGTGTATGGGCGCGGATGTCACCTTCATGGCGCGGACGCGGACCGTAAGGGCACGGATGCAAGGAGTGACAATTCCTCTAGAATGAAGAACTTCAGGGCATGCACTTGAATCAGAGATTTTAGGGCGCGGACAAAAGGTTAGGGTGCGGACAGAAAGTCAGGACCTAGACGTCAAGGCGTGAACAAAAAGTCAAGGCACGAACAAAAAGTTAGGGCATAGATGTCAGGATGCAGATAGAAAGTTAGGGCACAGATAGAAGGTTACAACCAAGTAGGCAGGCTTTTCAAATTCCCTTGGGCATGGGATTCCTCCTTTCTATGAAGAGGGGGAAACCATCAATTGCAAATAGCTTTTATTTTCAATTCGGAGAATTTTTTTAAGTATATAAAAGTCACATGCCTACATTAAGAGTTCTATTGACTAGGATTTGCAAGTGACTTTATAGAACAAAATTTTCCCTTTTTTGTGGCGGAACTTCTCATTCTTTACCTCCTCAAACACTTGAGATCTAGTTCAAACCACAAAAAAAACTAAAACTTAGGAAGTTCATTCCTTAAAACATATTGAATGATAGAAACTTAGAGCACAAAATTCTTTGATGTTCATATTTTTTCTCCACCGGAGCAAATAGTTATTTTTTGTGAAGGCTTTGTTTGTATAATTTTGTTTTTCTTGGATTTAGTTCAAGGGTGAATTTTGGGGGATAATTGCTAGAGGGCAATGTTCTTTAATTCAACCTTCAGGTTACATTCTTTTGGATGTACGTGTAAAGTATATTTTTATAGATTTGAGTTGAACAACAATTGGCGGTCCTGAATTAGGTCGTTAGAGCGCAGACAAGAGGAGTGACAATTCATACAGGATCAAAAACTTGTGGGCAAGCACCTGAATCAGGGACGTAAGGGCATGGACAGAAAATCAAGGCAGGGACAAAAAATTGGTAGGCTCTAATAGAATTGTGTTAGGATGCAACTATAGTGTTATTTTCGAAAATATAATAATTATAGTCCACATTCAACAGAAAAATTTCACCTATTCAAAAATGCAGTTCTATCTCCACAATCTGCTGGGATGACGTCAGCGCCCTACCATCTGTCCACGCCCCACTAGGATGATGTTTGTGCCCAACCTCCTGCCTACTCCACGTTGCCTATTTTTTCTTTATCAAAAAATCAACTATCTGTTAATTGCATCGGATGGCTGGGATTTCTATCGGATAGGTGAACTGGATGTCTGTGGACTATAACAACCTTGTAGATACCAAAGTATAGAAGATTTGGAGTTGAAATTTGAGCTTGATTTATACAAGGAGGTTGGATTTTCAAAAAGTTATATTACAAAGCATTTGGAGTTTTTATAAGACAAAATGGTCCTTGGAAGTAAAGGGATGTCAAGGTGTTGCTTAATTTAAGAGAAGAGATTGCAATTGGCTATGAAAGTCGGGAAGTAAGAGATTTCAAGTTGAAATTTTGATGGTTTATAAAAATTTATGTTTTAGACTAGCTAACGCAATCATTTATGCGTTGGAAAGATTTTCAAAGGGTTAATAGAACTTTTATACATCAATACAATATCATACCTAAGATATACATCTATTTTATAATAATATAATATCATGTACTACTTGGAAAACTCCTATATGAGTATAAATTTGTACTTTATTGATTTTAGTTTACAACTAATTATCTAAACCCATGGTGTCCAAACTTCATTATTTAATGTTCGATTTTTTCCCATGAAATTTTAAAATGCCATTTATACTCTCTAGTCTTGTTCCCTAAGATTATTAATATGTTTGAAGCATATGTAACTAAATTTTTATTTTCCATTTTCTTGCCAAATATGTGATATTAAATGTCAGCTGTGAGCTATTGAATACTACACCTTATGATAGAGAAAAAAAAAATCATTATTTCATTTCATTGCCAAATAAATGGTAATTGTAAGTTGCAAGCTATTAAAAACTTGGCCTTAGGATAGGATAGAGAGAAAAAGGCTTCAATAACCTCTAAAATGCCCAAGGCCTTTTTTGAACTTCTTGAAATTTGCTCTAAATTGAACAAGAAGTCAACATTTTGATAAGTTCTATCAACTTTTTTTGACATGTCATTGTACAAATTGAAACTATACATGTTAAACATTCATTGGGAAACAAAAATGCAACAATATCATTTATGGATTGAAAGATTATAATGCTTGATCATAAAGGTATAAAACTGTGAAATTTTTTCAAAGTCTTCCAATTCTCTTTTCACATGCCAAATCTAAAATTGAGGTTGATTCCTAAAGGACTATCACTATATTTTCACCAAAAACGCTCCAAAAATGCCATTTCTAGTACAAGTACCAAATTTTGAAAAAGAAACATTTTTAGACACATATAACTGTAGGATCTTTTAGTTTGCTAACTTCAAAACACATGGAAAAAATGTCACAAATTCCCACCACATAAATTGCAAGATATGAGCTTTCAAATTTACATAAATCCTTTTCTTGGCCTTGCAAAAAACCGGGCAGCTGTACTTCACAAGGTCACATTTGTATGAAAAAATGTCCAAAATAGTGGTGCTTCTTTGGATTCATTCTTGAAGATAAGTTAGCTACATGGTTGAAAAATTTAAGATCATTTGGAATTGTACAACATATAAGAAAAAAAAGTAAGTAGAAAGAAGTAGAAAATGATTCAAAATATAAAATTGTTAAGAATTTAGTTATGGAACTGAAAAATACCAATCCCAATGGTTGCAATGTTTTTATATACAATCTACACCTAATGTTTTTATTTTTTTCCAAATATATTGAAAATTGAGTTAAATAGAGGACTTCAAAGTTTATTTTAGAGTAGAGAATCCATAACTACCCGCAAACTAAAACTCTTCATAACTTTTGACTCATTGATCAAAATGGAATTTTTCAAAGCTTTCACATATATATAACTCTAGAAAACCAATTTCAAAATTTTGTTTTTCAAAAAAGTGATTTTTTCTTATCTTCCCGGGTAACATATTAGGCCATAACTTTTGACTCATATTTATAAATGTCATGAAATTTAGTGCATTTGAAAGATATTTTTTGGCCCCACCTTCTATTAAAATTTTCGCCTAAAATATGAAAATCTCCAATCACACGTACCTACCCAAAATTTCTAGGTTGCCAAGAAACACATGTTGGTCCTTTAGGGGTTAAAGAGCATAACATGCATAACCTCCATCAATTTTCAACTTTTCAAAATCTACTCTACAATCATTTTGAATAAATTTCTAATGTGATTTTTTCCCCCAATATCTACACTTAGTACAGTTGTTTTAGGGCTTGTAGAAATGAGCCTCAAATACTCTAGATGACTACTAGAAAATAAAGATTTGGAATGGACACCCTTATGTGACAATCTTCTTGAATAGAATAATCACAATCATTCATTTTCAAAACCAATGCTAAAACTAAACTTGAGAATTAATTTTCATTTAAAAATAGTAGCTTCAAATTTTTGTCACACCAAAATTTTGTGCCTCAAGCATTCAAGGGTTAATTTTCATTATCAAAAAATGATTGTAAGTTGTGAGCTAGTGAATATCCTTAGGATAGAGAGAAATGACTTTTGATAAGAAAATTTGACCTAAAAGACCATAATTAGCAATTTTATAATGTCCTCAAAGTTACTACTCAAGTTAATTGAATTAGTGCACCCCATATTGTTTTAGGAATGATGCAAATTTTCAAAAGGTTCTTACATCTTATTCTTATGGAAGTTTATACTATTTTAGATAAAATTAATATAATGTGGTCTATACTATTTTTAAACTATTACAATTATTGTCATGGTCATCTAAATGTTCATACTAATTATACGACATTTATTCAAAATTCATTCAATTTGAGTGAAGGGGTCTCACCTTATTTAAAGTCTCACACTACCGTAATTGATGAAATTTCAGTACAATAGTAATAGATGATTTATGTGTGAATAAACATGCATGGATGATTCTATCTATTTTTTCCTCACATGGATGCATTCTAGTGCATGTGTTGTTTCTCTAAGTTTAATTACCAACAAGGAAACCCAAAGAATTGGCTAGCAATGTTCACAAAAGTAGCTAAAACTTGTGCCATTACTAACAAAAAAATTGTTGAGCTAAAAGTACATTGTAGAAAATCCTTGGGAAAACAAGATTTGAGCAATTTGGTCAACTTGACAAACATAAGCTTTCAAAATGTGCTATCATTAGTTTTGTGGGTTGCATTTATCTCCTTGGGATGAAAGTGCCTATCACATCTAAGCGCCCTAGGCCATCAATGGGTCGCTAATACGATTGTATTTGGGCCGTCCGATGTGTGATTACAGTTGAGCTTCCACTTCGTCTCTCCTAGTTTAGCATTCTTTAATTTCTCCACTTGTAGCGTTGTTAACAACCTGTTAATCTTTGTTCGTGCACGCATTTAGTTTTGCTTTGACTCTTGTGCGCTTGTAGTGGCATTGCATTGGTTTGGCCATTTGTGATTGATTGATGACTTCTTACAGCAGTGGCAACATTTTTGATGGAGGCTTTCATTTTCAATGCTTTGAATGCATTGAATGATTACCAATTTGTTATTCCGAATTTGAGAATTTCATTCCCTCGTGACATCATCTTCTTGTTCTTCAAATTTGTGAGCGACCCTAGTACCCTACTTCTCTGTTGTTGTGAAGTCTTTGAGATTTCTTGTTTTGCATTCACTGTAATAAAGGGGTACAATTCAATAAGGGATGGTGGGCATTTTCAAAATGGGGCAACAAACATTGTGTGTGTTCATCATGATTTAAGGCCTTGAGGGGGTCATTTAGAGTGTCCATTAGAAACCACGTGTGAACAAAATTTTGGACCCCTATATACTTTTTGAATTTTAAATTTAAAAAAAAATAAAAAAATGAATAGATTTTCCTACTTTGAAAGTTTATGTTTTGAATTATTGATATTTTTACTTGTTAATAATAATTAGTTACAAATTTTTGAAGTAAAAAGATACACTGTAGAACTGAAAAATAACTTTTACACCCCTATGTTATACAAGAAAAAACTGTCTAAAAAATGAACAAAAGATTCCTAAAATAACTCATTATTAAAAGCTCATTTTGAATTGAATATTGACTCAATGGTCATCTAAATGTGTCCTCTATAATTATTTGAGTTGAAAAACATGCCATTTTAGTTCATTTTCAACCTCTTCTAGAAATCATTTCATATTTTATTTGAGTTGAAAATTTTGGCAATAGAAAGCTATAGTCATTATTAAACAATGTTCAAAATTTTAGGTTGAAATTTTAGTTTATTAGAAACCACTTGTTCGCACGTGGTTTGTTATAGAAGAACTAAGTGCACCCCCCGAGTTTAAGGCTTTCTTGCTTGCTTAATGTTTTATGATGAATTTGTCTTTGTTTTTGTGTTGAATTGCTCATTGCTTTCATTCCAATTGTTGCATTAGACTGTTGCTTCTTTAATCCATTGCTTATATTCTTTATGGCTGCTTCATCGTATATTGTTTGGATGTTTTGTTAGGGTGTAGAATTTACGGACAATACGAACAATGGCACCTCGGCTAAAACTTCTAGACATATTTTGAGTGTCGACCTTCTAGTCTAGCCAAATAGTCATGTCAATGGAAAGTTTGTGGTGGCGATTAGTGCATCTAGCGTTGTGGAGGTGACATATATTTCAAAGATGCGATTCGAGGACTCCATTTCCCAAGAGGTGCAATGGGATTGTCCATTGGAAGAAATTGCAATATCACCTACGCCTATGACGCCAAAAGGGAGGAAGAAATTTACGGTGAATGGACTTGGGACCAATGGGATTTCTGTGCCAGGTAAGTGGCAAATGACGGCCCTTGTGTCACGCCCCTTAGTGACACTTACCACCTTAAAGTCACCTCCAAGTGCTTTTTATAGTACTTAACACCAAGGATCACGATGTCCTAACATTGCATTGTGATATAAAGGAAGATTCGTTTGGTTTTCAATATAAAACCTCTAGCCCCTTTTTTTTCATTTCATTGGTTTAGACATCAACCAATGATTGGGCCTTGATAGAAAATGACCCTTAACCCCTAAAGATCCTCAAAACACTGTCAACACTAAAAAAATCAACATTTTTTTACAAAAGGGCTATTTATCAATTTTTATTCACATTTTAGAACTTATATTTATTCTTCACTGTTATTGTATCCAACCAATTATCAAAGGCAACATTTCATGCCAAATTAGATAAAGCTAAAATAGGTGGTTTGGCAATTGCTTTTAGCATAAATAAATAAATAAAATTTACTTTGGAAGTTTTTGGTGACCTTCATAGCCAAGAGGTATAATATTGGGGGCACATACAAAACTTTGGAGTATTAAGACCAATAACGCTAGCTTGTGAGCCTAAAAATGTGAGCCTATGAGCCTTGAGTCTAGGTGTAAGTAGGACTTCAATAACTATTG
Organism: Rhytidiadelphus loreus; assembly: GCA_947034895.1. Taxonomy (NCBI): domain Eukaryota; kingdom Viridiplantae; phylum Streptophyta; class Bryopsida; order Hypnales; family Hylocomiaceae; genus Rhytidiadelphus; species Rhytidiadelphus loreus. The sequence continues at coordinate 36,117,664 of OX344761.1, forward strand.
AAAGTGTCTATAACATACATACTTATAATATAAGTACTCTATAACCATGGAAGGTGCTTATTACATAGGCATCTATAATATAAATATCCTATAACTATAGAAGGTGCTTATAATATAGGCACAAATAATATATATATCCTATAACTATAAAAGGTGTCTATAATATAAGCACATATAATATAAATATGCTATAACTATAGAAGGTGCTTATAATATAGGCGTACATTATATATATATACTATAACTATAGAACGTATCTATTTCATAGGCTCCTAGGTTCATGGTCTCAAGATCTTAGGCTCACATACTAGCAACCATGGTATTATGGCCATGCACATAAGCCTACAAGGTGGAGAAAAATGTTTTTTTCAAGACTACAAAGCCTTTTGACAATATGCCAACAAAATGTTGTGTCAAGATGGTTTGTCAAGACTACCCTAAATCTAAAACACTTTTGACAATGTGTGAATTGTCAACTGTCAAGTCCCACCATTCATATTCCCTTTGCAAAGAAGATATAGTGACTTTAGATTTGGGTAGTACCACAAGACAATGATGAAGAAGTATGCAAACGGCTTTCGAAACAAATTGATGATTTCCTCCCCTTGTTAAAATTGGAACTCCAACAAATTTTTAAAAGTCATTTTTTTTTTCATTTTTTTAATCTTCATTTAATTTTAATTCCCCAAATGTTTGTTTGTTTCCCTAATCTCAATAAATTAAAAAAATGGATGAAAAAGACCAACAATTTGATACTTGAATTTGGATGTCCCAATTCATATCAATCTATTTCAAGTTGCAACGAGCTTTAGGGTTTAAGAGTGTTATGCCACCCAACTCTTCCCTAAATTTGAGTGTGACCAAAATTGGACCTCACTACGGCAACCAAAGTCAAGACAATTAATTACAAAGAAATAGTTGCCCTATACATTATACCATTGCAATCAATTTCCACCATCGAGAGGCCTCAATAGAGCACTTTAGGGAACAATCATTCTTTATGAAGGCATCCAACCCTTGCATATTTGATTACTAGCCCCTCAAGGGTTGCACTTGCATTTCAATTGCCGAACTTTGCCGCAAGAAAATTTAAAAAAAAAACTAAAGTCCAGAAAATCACAAGTTGAAGATTTCACACCAGTACCGACACTTGTGGTGCCAAATAATTGATTGACCAGAATCCAAATTTGGTGAAAGAAAATTTAACCCAAGTCTTGAAGTCCACAACCACGAGGTGGAGAATTCATACTAGTACCGACACTTGGAGGTAGTCAGTCAGAACAAATTCGTTCTATTGGTAGGTCTGCAATTTTAAGCATGCGCTATAACTTAATCCAGGCTTTGCTTCGTTTCATTTCCAAGTTCATGACTCGTTGTTCGTTTGGGTCGTAGTCAGTGTTTTTCTTTTCTTTTCTGCCGAATCTGCATTGAGGCGTATATTCTAAAATCTACAGTTCAAGGTTGGCTATATTGGATTTTCTTAAAGCGGAAAATGTGGCTCCAAAAATAATGATGTGGGACTCATTTGGCAACATTAACAACATTCAGTAGTGAAAGAAATGGCACTCCAAAAATACAAGTGGACTCCATCTTGGCAATAATCAAATAATTTTGGACTCAAACATGGGCACAATATTCTTCTTGAGGGCTAAAATAGTGGCACTGCAACAAACTTGTAAAAATAAACAAGGCACAATTATACAAATTTAAATACAAAAGCAGTTAGGAGGCTACAAGAATGATGCACTGTATACTAAAATTAATTGCTAAACAAAAATATTTGTTCTTCTTATACTTATAATGCTCAACACAAACCTGCACAAAGCACAAACACACTCCGATGGCAAAATGAGAAAATGAAAATGATTGAAGAGTTACACAAAAGATTACAATTCATACTACAAATAAATTAAAGGATGCACATAATACTATAATGGAGCCCATGTTGTGAAAATGATGTAGAATTCAAGTAAAGAAGCCTGCATTAATGGCCAAAGTAAAATTAATAAAGAACTCTATTACATACGTGAAGAAACTAAGCTACCAAATAAGCAAAAATAAAGCCTAACAATGACAAGTTTAAGCAAGTCTAACTCTATCATCTACTGAAATACCTAAATCTATAATTAAACAAAACCACATAACGAAAAATGCATTGAAACCTACAAACTCACTACCTGAAAAATCTAGCAGCAAAACTGTGAGCTATTACCAAACTATTCCAAATTTAACCTGTCAAGCCATATCGCCCTTTTTCTGCTTCACTAACCCACTGTAGAAAGCATTCATCGTATGGAAAGTTTTCCAAGGAGTAAACACTTTGAGAATGCATGCCCACTACCAAACTCAAATTGTCATCCGCCAGTCGATTCCTCAACCGATCTTTCAAGAAAGTCAGAGAAGAAAAGCATCTCTCATCTTCGACAGATCCAAGCACGTGGATCATCGCAATTTCTGCCAATTTCACATACTCGGACATGCTCTTTGCTAAGGCATTATTAGCATCCAACATTCTCCAAAGACGAGTAAGAGGATTCACTTTGCCCAAAGAATCCATGGCTGCACTAGCATTGGAAATCATGGCCATCTTAAAAAGAGGTTGCTGGAGCTCTAATTCGAAACGGTCCAAGAGCGCAGGGATAAGGTGCTTGTTATCATCGTTTCCCACCCATTGAGCCTCTCTATAGAAGTTTTTTAACACATCAAGATGCTTGCGAAAAGATACCTCAGGAGCCGACTCTTGTAACCAATATTGTGGGTACACCACTCCAAGAGCATCCATAACGGTTTGAGCAGGGAATCTCCCCTTCAATTCCACAAGCAATTGCTCTGCTGCTACTGCACAATGAAACAATGCACATCATCTACTATTATATGCCCCATCGTGTGCACAATTTTGATCATACTTATTTGTTACCATCTTCTAGCTACAAGTATTTTAAATAAAACAAAAATCTTTGCATGTCTACTTAAATTTGACAAATCATCAAAAAAATTTACACTATAAAAAAGTGGATAATACTTATTGAATTGAAATTCTAGATGACTAAACAGAAAGAAAGTGAAATTTGAGTAAATTGTAGCATACCTTTGCATTGACCCTTCACATCCTCTATCATTGAAGCCCATCCCTCACGGCTAACCTTTTCGCCATCATGCATGGCTAGGATTGGTTCACTGCCCACAATGAAGCACAAATGTTGCCCTTCCGTGTTTAGATCCATGTCACTCCACTTCAAGTGAATTTGATCATGGTGAAGGTTTACCATGTGCTGGAAACCCACAAAATCTTCTCCTGTGAAAGCCTCACTACTAATGTATAGTGCAAAGAGCCTTGTGAGGCATGTTTGAAGGGCTCCCACAAAATCACACACATACACATCACGTGCTTGGGCAAACTGAATGAGAGCATCAACTAACTCTAAGAGAGGAAGAATGCACGCCATAGCCAAGGGATGGTAAGGATCAACCAGTTTGTCCAGAACACGTTGGGCTTTCCTTCTTGAAACTTTCTGCACAATATAAGGCAATAAGTTACATATATTTTTAGCTACTAAAATAGTAAGAGATCATGGACATCAATTGTAGAGAAAACATATTTCAAGAAAGTTAAACAAACTAAAATAAGGACAATGGTTAAATGATTACCTTTTCCTTCTTATTCTTGGAATCCACGCTCATCTTGCCAATAACACTCCTGTATTCACTCATGAGACGTTTCAAGGGAGCTATTAAGCTCATCCAACGAGTGGTCACATTCTTCAATAACCGTAAGCCTTTGGTGTCCAAAAGAAGTGCAAGGGTATGGAACTCTGAATGCTTTTTGGGACTATGGGCAAAGTACTTCTAGGTCACACTACAAACATCCTCAATCGCATGAAACAAGTTAAGATTAGATAGAGTCTTGACTACCAAATTGACACGATGAGGAATGCAATGCTACCCTTGCATGAAGGGAGCAAATTTGTCCTTCAATTGTGTAGTAACACCTGTCCTGTGTCCTTGCATGGTTGAAACACCATCTGCGCCAAAACAGAGTAGTTTTCTGGCAACTGCAACAGAATCTAGACCTCCTCGTGAAGCCAAAATTCCGACTAGTAAATCAGTCAAACCATCAGCAGTTGCACCATCACTGGCAACTTACTGCAATGCCACAAGCAAAGGCATCCTAGTCCAATTTTGCATAACATAGATGTGCACAGCTATGTAACTTTTGTTGTCAACTCCGGAAGTCTCATCACATGTCATGGCAATAAAATTAGCTGCAGTGATCATCGCCTTCATTTTTTGCAACACGAATGAATACATGTGGGCTGCCATAATCCAACCAGAGCTATCCGACCAATGCATAGAAGGCAAATTTGGCAAACCAAGGAACGAATACAAAGTAGACCTAGATTCGTATTCAAGCATAGGTCTCCCAAGAGAAAGAACCTGGAAGATAGTGGCAAACTGGACTCGTTTGCGTTTGGATTCAATAGAATTGCAATGATTTATCTGTTGAAGAACGGTGGTGGGGCGTTTGGCAGCAAAAAGAAGCATATTAACTTTATGAGACTTCCGCTTTGCATGCCTCTTCAAAGTGTTCAATCTCGGCCCCATGACAACCTCCTTCTTCCCAACACTTGTGCAAGTCTGACAACGGACCATATGCAAAAGGCCCTCAGCTGTAAGTTTCATCTCAGCCCAAGGGCATTGAGCTGCCCAGACCATTTGGAACTTCCGGGTCAAATCATAATTGGGCTTTGTCTTCTTTGGCGGAGGTATTTCACCTTCTGGTTCGGAATCATCCAGATCAGACTCCGGCAGCTCCAATCCATGAATCTCGCGGTAGTCGGGGTTGTCTTCACTACAAACGTAAGTCTCCGACTCTTCAGACAAGACCACAATCGGAGTAGGGGGGATGGAACTAAGAACAACACAATTGTGCTCTTGGTCTCCAAGAGAGGAGACCCCTTCCGATCTTTGTTCTGCGTCAAAAGACACATTTTGAACATTGGTTGATTTTCTCTTCAAGCCTTGCCGAGAAGATTCTATGCCTTTAGATTGAAGTGCCGATCCATTGTCAACATTCCGAGAGGAACTCAAAAATGAGCGGATAGTACCCCTCTCACGTGCATTCTTCTTACCCCTCTCCTCGGTCAGACGCGTCTCTTGTAGTTTCTTGCGTGCTAAAGCCTCAACAACCTTTTTCTCACGGGCTTTTTTCTTCTCATCCCTCAAGGCAAGTTCTGCAACTACAGCAGCTACCTTGGCATTGCCCACCACAAGTCCCTCAGCAACCATGTTTAAAAACCCAACAAGCCAGCAATAGCCTCAAAATGAAAGTCAATAATAAAAATGAGTGAAATCAAAAAGCTTCACTTGAGGCTTCACTTGAGACCAAAATATCACAAGAATAGAGCTCTAATGACCACAAAGCCAGAGAACCTTTCCAAATTCGACCTACATTGTGCATAGCTCAAACCCCAACAAAATTGGAACAAATTTGACTCCAAACCCTAAATGGATGACCTACCAGCAAGTCTACAAGTCAAAAAACGCAACCCCCATTACAAATGCACAAGTTCACCACTTCATTCCATTTATAGATCAATGCAAAACAACAAAATACAATGAAAGCATGATAAACAAAACTTCCTAAACTAGGGTATAAAATAGAAAGGAACCACTTACCTTGATGTCGTTGCCAATCAGCCACCATGTACCATCACCCAACTTCAAAAACGACCTCCACTTCCGCCTTCAGAGAGATTATGGACTCTCAGACAACAGACAACACGCATGACTTCAACCTCCACCTTCGGCACTCATCAGGATTAACGTTCTCAATCTCTGTAAATTTGGCTCATGTGAGCTTACAATTTTACAAGGAGCGCATTCCTCAGCTGAAAACAACGTTTCGATCAATCCTAAGTGCAACTCAATCTGCAATGTACGCATTTGGGATTTTTGGCGATTATAGAACAATAAAAAAATGCAGCGATGGCGACACAACTAGATTAAACAAAGTGAAAGAACTGGGAGAAGGCACACCAAATTTCAAAGTACGCATCCCAATGGCAGAAAACCAGATTCACAATGTCAGTACTTGGCGCTCTAGCATCATTAAAGGAGACGAGTACTGGCTCTATTGACAGATTGGATAGCTTCTGACGTGCAAAACCTGGCGACGGAGACATTTCAAGTGGTATACGTGGCAAGTTGGAGGTGGCTCTAAATGAGCAAAAGGAGGCTATTGCTGATTCGTAGATGGCGTGTGCTATGCGTGAGTTGGAGCACCCCTGGCATTTCCACGTCACTCTCATTGAAGGAAATTCTACAAGCCCGGTGCATACTACCAAAATATGGTGGAATTAGGCGTTTAAATGCCCAATTATAAAACACTGGTCGTAGTTTGACTCCCAAACATTCTTGCAGGAAAGGTATCACTGGGAATCCTTCACCATGGGACCCATTTAAGCTTATTAAATTAACGTCCCCAGCAGCTGAAGCACATGGTCTGAAAGTTCTTTGGTAACCGGCACGAAGGAGATTGAGTTCACTTGCCATATGTCACGTTTGAAGCATGCCTTTCACGGAGATGGGCTTTCCACAATTTGCCCTTGGTGCTTTTGATGCCATGATTGCATTGTCTGTGTACTATTGACAAATTTGACAGAGACTATGGAATCGATTCTCTGTTTTCGTTTTCAAATCCTTCCTACAATCGCATTCACACTTCATGTAGAACGAGGTTAGGGTTTGGATGGAGTGGCGAAAGAGCTTCACTAAATGTTTGTTTGTTTTTAATTCTCTAAATGTTTGTTTGTTTTCCTAATCTCAATTTTTAAAATGGAATGAAAAGAAAAACTATTTGATACTTGAATTTAGATGTCCCAATTCCTATCAATCTATTTCAACTTGCGACTAGCATTACAAGTTAAAAACGATCTGTTAAGTAACTCTTCCTTCAATTTGTATGTGCAAACAAAATCAAAACTCACTACAGTAACAAAAGTGAAGACAATGTATTACAAAGAAATAATTGAAGGTGCATTTCATGCATTATCCCATTGCAACCGATATATACACTATCTAGAGTAATTATTACGTCCAGCCTTTGCATATCTGAAAACTAGCAACACGAAATTACACGGCCAAAGACTTCACACAAGTATAGACACCTATGGTGTAGTTGATTGACAAGAATTCAAATTTTTGGAAAGAGTCCACAAGTTTACAACAGGAAATACTCATTTTTGCTTTCCTATTTTTTGAAGGTGAAGAATTCACTCATGAATACCGACTCACGGGACGACATAACCACTCATTTTTGCTTTCCTATTTTTTGAAGGTGAAGAATTCACATGAATACCGACTCACGGGACCACATAACATTGTATGACTAGTCAACTTAGTTAGTGGTCGCCCCACACCTTGAATTCACACTAGGGCCCTAAAATCCACAACTACAAGGTGAAGAATTCACTCATGGATACCGACTCACGGGACCACATAACATTGTATACCGACTGGTCAACTTAGTGGTCTCCCCACAACCTTGAATTCACACTAGGGCCCTAAACTCCACAACCAGAAGGTGAAGAATTCACACGAGTATTGACACATGGAAATAGCCAATCAAGGGGCCCACATGACATTGAATGAATGACCAGGCAATGGTCTCCCCCATGTTGGGAATTGAAGGTATAATTATGCTTTGCTAGATGCCTACAAGAGGGAGGGATGGCTTTTCAGTGACTTCGAGGATGGGGGCTGGGTGACGGGCCCTAGAAGACCATTTTAGTGTTCATTGTAGGGGTCTCCTTTTCAAGGATGCCAAAAGCACCCACCTGTCAATGGAAATGGTCCATGTGTTTCACGAGAAAAAAAATGAAAAAAATAAAGTGCTCTCCGCCTGCCTCATTGACCAGTAAACAATGTTAGGCCAGCCCAGCCAGGGTTCGGTCGGTAACTGACCAGTCCCTTTGTTAGGGCAGCCCCTACTGTACCACGAACGCAACACCCCCAACAAAGCCAGTCCGCTCCGGCTTTTCAACGAGTCCTCCCATGAGGAAATCCGGACCCCAGACTTTGAATTTGCGAGAGGTCCCCATGCAAAGCGTTTGTGTGTCAACGGGGGTCAAAAGGTGGAGCTCCTCGTCCGCGGTCCACACGGGAAGGGTGACGTCATGGTGGACAGCACAGTACTAGGAGTCAGTTGCAGCGTCAACAGCCTCGATATGGATTGTGGAATCGTATAAATCCCGACCTTGGCAGTGCAAAGCTTGTAACTCAGTTCCAGCCTTCCATTGCTCCGATCGAAGACTGCAAGCTTCCCTCCTCTTCATCGACCAGCTTGAGCTCGAAGGACTGCGCTGGAATCTGAAAGCCTCTGCATTGACGGACCACGTACAGTTTGTAGAATTGCAAGGAGTTTGCCTCAGACCTCGTCCATTCGAGGATCGATTGATTGATCAATAGACAATATTTACTCCGAAATTCACCCGGCCAGGTCGACCGGTAGCAGGTTGAACAAGCCAGCTTTGGGAGCTGAAGGACTGACGCTTCCATTCATTCATTCATTCATTCCATGGCGCCACCGGCAATGATGTCCACCATGGAGGATAACGCGGCTCTGTACACCATGAAGAGCCCGAAGATTTCTGGTCACGCCTGGAACTGCAACGCATCCCCGCCATCTGCTGCACCGTCGACGACGGATCCGCTCAACTGGGCCAAGACGGCGGCCAAATTGCAAGGCAACCATCTGGACGAGATCAAGCGCATGGTGGCCACCTACTTCGATTCCGCGGAAGTGGCCATCGAGGGCGTGAACCTGAGCGTGGGTCAAGTGACGGCCGTGGCGCGCAGGCCCGCGGTGCAGGTCGTGCTGGACGCGGCCAACGCCAAGGCCCGCGTGGACGAATCGTCCAACTGGGTGCTCAACAAAATCATGAACGGCGGGGACATCTACGGCGTCACCACGGGATTCGGCGCCACTTCGCACCGTCGCACGCAGCAAGGCGTGGAGCTCCAGCGCGAGCTCATCCGCTTCTTGAACGCGGGCGTGCTGGTGAAGGGACACTCCTTGCCTGCGGAGACCACCCGGGCCGCCATGCTGGTGCGCACCAACACCTTGATGCAGGGCTACTCCGGCATCCGCTGGGAGATTCTGGAAGCCATGGAGAAGCTGTTGAACGCGCACGTCACCCCCAAGCTGCCGCTGCGAGGCACCGTGACGGCGTCGGGAGACTTGGTGCCCTTGTCCTACATTGCGGGCCTGCTCACGGCCAGGCCGAATTCCAGGGCGGTCACCGAGGACGGTCGCGAGGTGTCGGCGTTGGAAGGGCTGCGGATGGCGGGAGTGGAGAAGGCGTTCGAGCTGCAGCCCAAGGAGGGCCTGGCGCTCGTGAATGGCACGGCCGTGGGGTCGGCGTTGGCGTCCACGGTGTGCTTCGACGCCAATCTCTTGGCGCTCCTGGCCGAGGTTCTCTCCGCGCTCTTCTGCGAGGTGATGCAAGGAAAGCCGGAGTTTGCTGACCCCTTGACGCACAAGCTGAAGCATCACCCGGGACAGATGGAAGCCGCCGCCGTGATGGAGTGGTTGCTGGAGGGCAGCGACTTCATGAAAGCCGCGGCCAAGATCAACGAGACGGACCCCCTCAAGAAGCCGAAGCAGGATCGGTACGCGCTCCGGACGTCCCCGCAGTGGCTGGGCCCCCAGATCGAGGTCATTCGCAGCGCCACGCACGCCATCGAGCGCGAGATCAACTCCGTGAACGACAACCCCATCATCGACGCCGCGCGAGGCATCGCCCTGCACGGGGGCAACTTCCAAGGCACCCCGATCGGAGTGTCCATGGACAACATGCGCCTGGCCGTGGCCGCCATCGGCAAGCTCATGTTCGCGCAATTCTCCGAGCTCGTGAACGACTACTACAACAACGGCTTGCCGTCCAATCTGAGCGGAGGACCCAACCCGAGCCTGGACTACGGCATGAAGGGCGCCGAGATCGCCATGGCCTCGTACCTCTCCGAACTCAATTACCTGGCCAACCCCGTCACCACCCACGTCCAGAGCGCGGAGCAGCACAACCAGGACGTGAATTCGCTCGGCTTGGTGTCCGCGCGCAAAACAGAGGAAGCCGTGGAAATTCTGAAGCTGATGAGCTCCACGTTCTTAGTGGGGCTCTGCCAAGCCATCGACCTGCGCCATGTGGAGGAGACCATGCAATCCGCAGTGAAGCAAGTGGTGTCCCAAGTGGCCAAGAAGACGCTCTTCATGAGCAAAGATGGCACCCTCCTTCCGTCGCGGTTCTGCGAGAAGGACCTCCTGCTGGTGGTGGAGCGCCAGCCCGTGTTCAGCTACATCGACGATGCGTCCTCGGACACCTACCCGTTGATGGAGAAGCTGCGAGCGGTGCTGGTCGGACACGCTCTCAAGCTCCACAAGGAAGCCTCCACCGCCGTGTTCCAGCAGATCCCCATCTTCGAAGCGGAGGTGCAAGAGAGGCTGCGAGCGGTGGTCCCCTTGGTTCGGGAAGCTTATGACAACAAGGGGCTGTCCGCGGTGGCCAACAGGATTGAGTCGTGCAGGACGTATCCGCTGTACCAATTCGTGAGAGCGGAGCTGGGCACGCAGTTGTTGTCCGGATTGAGGACGGTTTCGCCCGGGACGGAGATTGAGAAGGTGTTCCAGGCCATGTCGGAGGGGAAGCTCATCCAGCCCCTTCTGCGGTGCGTGGACGGCTGGAATGGAGCTCCCGGCTCATTCCCCCAACAGCAATGAGCGAACGATTCGCGACTATCGTTGGACCTTGACATTCGACCTGTGTGCGGAGTTGGAATCTTCCGCCATAGCCGTTGAGATTAGTTAGCCAATTTTGTAGGTATGTATAAACATTGTCCACGGCCTTGAAGCCCAGTTCAACATGTCATTGAGCTTGGAGACCGAAGGTCGAGACGATCTGAAGATTCTATGTATGATACAATCCGTTTCGAGACGAGCTCGATCGGGTTCATAACATTCTTTGAACACAACAGTTGTTCACATTTTTTCCCAACAAAAGTCACGTGTGCACACTCATCTGGTATGTTTGTTCGTGGAGATATTGATGATGCTTTCGTGCGTTGATAGTATGTTTGATTTCATGTGTCCCAAATCTGCGCGACTCAATCCAATAAATACGGCCGGCGTACTCTGGAATCAATTCTGGAAACAAATATGTGCAGCCGGTGTACCCAGATGAATATTCCTTAATCGATCCAACAGAGTGAGTTGTTGCTGCGTTTCTGAAGTTTTAACCCAAAGTGCTCGGCATGCAATAGTCTCAAGTAGGTAGATATCTTACACAACTCCATTCCAAGTGTCGGTCCAGGCTCCATGGAATCCGGCAGACCTCCACTTGAGAGCAGCCCATTCGTAGGCGCTAGTCAGTCAGAACATGAGAACGACAATAATTAGTTCGGGAGTGGAGGGCTGTGCGGCAGGGCCTGCGTGTCCTCCAAGAAAATTATCGAAAGAAGTCGATCAAAGGTCCTGCTATGCGATACGTTCAAGTTCCAAAAATGTGCTCCATCCAAAACTGCCTGGAAAGTACTAGAGATTCGAAAATGCAGGCTGCATTCGACCGTGAGCAGTGAACGCTCATACGGCTAATTCGAAACGGAAGTAGCAAACGCAGATCTAGTGATCATTGGAATGTATGAGTTCCTCCAGTTGCAGCTACGGATTGCATTTCGAAATCCCATTGCACAGCAGCAGTGTGACTTGAGTTACAAACTTGGTCTCTACTCCTTTGTCCCAGACAAGGCAATGTTGCCAAAGGTTGATATGTCACTCGACCTCCAAGACTTCCACCAATACGTTTGCACGCAACATATGCCGGAATTTCAGTATTACATGACACAAGAACAATTGAGACTGTGCTCAGGATCAGGAGGCTGCTTGCCAAGTGACAGTTTCTGAGGTAAGCGGCACGGCATGCATACTTCCAGTGCCTTCACAGGTGGAAATTGGCAACGGAAGAAGGGAACGCACCACAGAATACTGGATGGTGATGAACTCCCTTCGCCATTCTCAATCTTCATTGGAGCACAGGACGGAGCGCTAACACTCCCAATCCGTGAGCTGAAAATCGAAAATCTACGCAAAAAGCTCATTTGCTGTATGTAGTTCACGTCGAAAATCTCATTTGTTTTGCTCACTTGTCTGTAGCTCACGTCGAAAATCTAATGGCCGATCCGCAGTTGTCGGATGATTCGGCAGCATTCTTCGGCAACCCTAAATTCGGTACTCTTATCCTCGACCTCGCAAGAAAGAAGCTACAGCTCCTCATTACGATGGCGCCGAGAGAACCTTCGGCTGGCTGGAGATCGAGGAATATTCGCAACATCTGCCGACAATGCCGTCCTGGGAAATCGGTCGCTAGTAATACTCTGTTATTCGATTCATGAACAGGCAGACCCGCTTGACCCGCTTGTTGACTTAATGCGACTGTTTATTCGCAACTCGTTCTCACCCGTTTCTCGTTCTTACAGTTCTTACCGCCTGCCGCAACCTATGACCTCGGCACGTTGCGAATCTCGAGGAATCATTCCGTCGATGGAAAAGGGTATTTGCGGAGAGCAAGGAGGCAATCGGGGTTGAACCGATGACCTATCGGACTGCAGCCGATTGCTCTGCCACTGAGCTATACCTCCATCGCCTCTCGAGGAATACGCGGCGACAGGAGGATCGCGACATCCGGACGCAGACGAGGGGGTAGTCGTAGCACGCGTATTTATGTGATTTCGATTGATTGGTATTCAAGCTCATTCCTTTCGAAACCCATCCGGGCGTCGGCGTTGTTAGCGGATACGCGAGACGGGAAGTCCATCCCGAATCCTTCAGGTTTATTAGGCTACCAAATTGGAACCCGAAGAATTTGCACATAGTTCATCGAATTTGTGTCGGAGGGACGCATTACTTATCTCCACTGCCTAGCCAGAGGGACGAAGGCCATGTCCAAATCACGTACCCACAGATGTCTCGGAGGCCGCAGATGCTGCTTCGACTGGAGAAAGCTCGGCGACATTAGTACTGCATCGCGTTCTTCTTGTTACGTGTAGCATAATGACCATTACAGCAGAAGTAAAACAGAACAGAAACGACCGCAAAAGAGGAAGGCCTCAATGCAGGAGCAGCCACAAAGCAAGGTAACATGCAGCAGGGACAATGCATATATAAGCACCTTGCAAGGAGAACGGTCGCATCGGCAATCTGCAAGGAGGAGGTCACAACTAACTGAAGGACATATATGCGAAATCAACCCCAGAATGCGACCAAATTCTCGCAAGAGCGGAAACAGAGATCGAATACGGTCATGTAAAAAACTGCATGAACTGCCGGAGTGTGACCACAACCAGCGTCAGTGTGGCTGATCCAACCATCGCTTTGTTTGCAGAGTCAGCCCAAACCTGGTGGAGGCATGCCATAACAAGTGAAGGAACAAATGAAGGAACTTCATTAGCACCGCGTCGGTAACATTAGATCCAGATTCTCTGGTCTCTGATATGAAATTCTGATAGTTATAACCTGAACTCTGTAGCTCCTTCTTCACTAATGTCCCATAATCTGTTCGCTGATATGAAATTCTGATACAGCCTTAGTTCTATTTGATCTCCTTCACTACCAGGACACCACATCGTTTGTTTTAAGCCGGTGTCCATGACGTGCCTTCTCTAATATCACATCCAGACCTAGAAAAAGGATGTACCCAGTCTGGTATCAAACTCACTTTGCATTCACACTTGTCTCACTCATGTCAGTGTTGTTTGATGTGGTGACCGGTAGTTTGGTACAGAGTTCGGGACATTTTTGGAGCTCTCCGGTTCATTTCCTCCTTCCAAGGAATAATGGGCCGGTTTTTCTTCAATGGTCAGCAGGTGCATGTGTTTTACCACAAAATCTATCGGTTTGTTTCCTAGGATATTTATTTTTCAACGGTCAATTTCCTCCTAACTCAAATTGACACCGGCTAAAAATCCTGTACAGTAATAACAATGTCAATTTTCAAACTGAAAATACTAATTGATATTGCATCCTTGGTTTAGGAATGGGGCCCTTCTCACATTATGTGAGATTTTGCACCTCATTTTAGTCAAGGTCAGGATTCACACTTCAATTTGGCCAATGGATGTCAAGGTTTTGGGGTTTTGAAGCTCTAATGTGGCTTTGTTGGTCTCCACAATTTTTTATAGTCCAAATTGCCATCAAATGTCAAAAGTGCTCATGTTATGGATGTAGGTATGTAATGTGTTGAAAGCAAGTGCAACACTTAAGGTTACAAGTCTAAGTAGTGCCCCTTTACCAAGTGAATCAAAATTGGGGTCAATTGGTGCAATCAATGATAGATGATGAAATCTACAATGAAAGCAAAAGTGGCATATTTTTGGAATGGTGAATATTTAGTTGTAATTTGTAAAAGTGAAAGCTTGTAAGCCTCTATTTTAGATTCTAGATTTTAGATGGTGTAGTAATCACATGGCACGATTCTATGAATGGGCCATGATGTATCCTCAAAGTAATCCTCTTTTACTAAAGTAACATGCAAAAAGGGTTAAGAAAGTTTCCCTCACTATAATTGAGAATGAATCATTGAAAATAAAACATTCATTACCACATTTTTAGTAAATGAAAATGAAATATGTATGGCTTCTCATTTGTTTAGAATCCTTCTTGTGTGCTACATTGCTTTTTTTCTTTTCATTCATCTCAAGGTAGAATTTTGTCTCGAGCAACTTTCTATTTTGTCTGGACACTATCTAGAGACAAGTATTAAACTTCTACATATCAGTTCTTTAATTTTGCATTAATTAACCATACTAGACGTTTTTATAGGAACAATTTCAAGAGCATGGTCACTATAAATACTTGTTACCCAAGTTTATTACCTTATATTGGTATGGCCAATACTAGGCTGCTAAACTACTATATGTTGTTAATATGAAGTAGATTATATAGGTAAGATTTCAATCAAATGATCATGTCATTTAAAGTTTACTAATGTAAATCCAATTATGTACACTCATTAGGCTTACAAGGTTGTCTTTTCTAATATTTGAATATATATAGTGAAAGTTTAGGAATCCATTGTTATTCTATTATGTAAGAATATTGAGTATTGTTATATTGCTTGCTTTCATTAAACTCACTTAAAGAAAATGAATAGGAAAAAGAACGGAGGGGCCTTAGAGAGGACCACAGTTTAATTCAATGACAAAGCTTGTTAACTTATCATTGATGTTTTGCATCTTGTCATAATTCAAGGGGATAGTTAGCGTGTTGGTTATACACATTAGAGAGAATTTAGGGCCTCTATAGGGCCACAAAACTCTAGATTTACACCCTAAAAGTCCAACTATAAAAAATTGAGAAAAAAATGATTTTTTACTTTGACTATTAGTTTAGCTCTAATGGCCTTGTAGAGGCCCCATATTTTTCTAATGGATTTCCTACATTATCTTACTAGTTGTGCCAAGCTACAAGCTAACAAGTTATCCATGTTGCTCAAAAAGTCAACATGGCTCAAATCCAATCTAGACAAGGCAGTAGAAACTTAATCAGTCAACCCAAATCTATGACTTGGTATCTGGTTTTGCTTTCGCAAGGCTTTTATCACTTCGTTGAAAGTAAAGTAGTCTAGAGTTGCCTCTAGATTTTAGAAACTTGACTTTAGTTAGTCATAGATACCCAGGGTTGTCATAACGGGCAGGTTAGGGGCATTGGACAAGACGGACAGATAGGCAAACCAAACCGGATGGATGGACGATCCAGACAACTTTCATTTTGTAAGCCGTGGAATTTTTCAAAATGACACGTCATTTCGTGATGTGTCATAATGCTGGAATCAAGGCGTGGATGTTGAGGTTGGGCGGAAACACTAGTGTATGGGCGCGGATGTCACCTTCATGGCGCGGACGCGGACCGTAAGGGCACGGATGCAAGGAGTGACAATTCCTCTAGAATGAAGAACTTCAGGGCATGCACTTGAATCAGAGATTTCAGGGCGCGGACAAAAGGTTAGGGTGCGGACAGAAAGTCAGGACCTAGACGTCAAGGCGTGAACAAAAAGTCAAGGCACGAACAAAAAGTTAGGGCATAGATGTCAGGATGCAGATAGAAAGTTAGGGCACAGATAGAAGGTTACAACCAAGTAGGCAGGCTTTTCAAATTCCCTTGGGCATGGGATTCCTCCTTTCTATGAAGAGGGGGAAACCATCAATTGCAAATAGCTTTTATTTTCAATTCGGAGAATTTTTTTAAGTATATAAAAGTCACATGCCTACATTAAGAGTTCTATTGACTAGGATTTGCAAGTGACTTTATAGAACAAAATTTTCCCTTTTTTGTGGCGGAACTTCTCATTCTTTACCTCCTCAAACACTTGAGATCTAGTTCAAACCACAAAAAAAACTAAAACTTAGGAAGTTCATTCCTTAAAACATATTGAATGATAGAAACTTAGAGCACAAAATTCTTTGATGTTCATATTTTTTCTCCACCGGAGCAAATAGTTATTTTTTGTGAAGGCTTTGTTTGTATAATTTTGTTTTTCTTGGATTTAGTTCAAGGGTGAATTTTGGGGGATAATTGCTAGAGGGCAATGTTCTTTAATTCAACCTTCAGGTTACATTCTTTTGGATGTACGTGTAAAGTATATTTTTATAGATTTGAGTTGAACAACAATTGGCGGTCCTGAATTAGGTCGTTAGAGCGCAGACAAGAGGAGTGACAATTCATACAGGATCAAAAACTTGTGGGCAAGCACCTGAATCAGGGACGTAAGGGCATGGACAGAAAATCAAGGCAGGGACAAAAAATTGGTAGGCTCTAATAGAATTGTGTTAGGATGCAACTATAGTGTTATTTTCGAAAATATAATAATTATAGTCCACATTCAACAGAAAAATTTCACCTATTCAAAAATGCAGTTCTATCTCCACAATCTGCTGGGATGACGTCAGCGCCCTACCATCTGTCCACGCCCCACTAGGATGATGTTTGTGCCCAACCTCCTGCCTACTCCACGTTGCCTATTTTTTCTTTATCAAAAAATCAACTATCTGTTAATTGCATCGGATGGCTGGGATTTCTATCGGATAGGTGAACTGGATGTCTGTGGACTATAACAACCTTGTAGATACCAAAGTATAGAAGATTTGGAGTTGAAATTTGAGCTTGATTTATACAAGGAGGTTGGATTTTCAAAAAGTTATATTACAAAGCATTTGGAGTTTTTATAAGACAAAATGGTCCTTGGAAGTAAAGGGATGTCAAGGTGTTGCTTAATTTAAGAGAAGAGATTGCAATTGGCTATGAAAGTCGGGAAGTAAGAGATTTCAAGTTGAAATTTTGATGGTTTATAAAAATTTATGTTTTAGACTAGCTAACGCAATCATTTATGCGTTGGAAAGATTTTCAAAGGGTTAATAGAACTTTTATACATCAATACAATATCATACCTAAGATATACATCTATTTTATAATAATATAATATCATGTACTACTTGGAAAACTCCTATATGAGTATAAATTTGTACTTTATTGATTTTAGTTTACAACTAATTATCTAAACCCATGGTGTCCAAACTTCATTATTTAATGTTCGATTTTTTCCCATGAAATTTTAAAATGCCATTTATACTCTCTAGTCTTGTTCCCTAAGATTATTAATATGTTTGAAGCATATGTAACTAAATTTTTATTTTCCATTTTCTTGCCAAATATGTGATATTAAATGTCAGCTGTGAGCTATTGAATACTACACCTTATGATAGAGAAAAAAAAAATCATTATTTCATTTCATTGCCAAATAAATGGTAATTGTAAGTTGCAAGCTATTAAAAACTTGGCCTTAGGATAGGATAGAGAGAAAAAGGCTTCAATAACCTCTAAAATGCCCAAGGCCTTTTTTGAACTTCTTGAAATTTGCTCTAAATTGAACAAGAAGTCAACATTTTGATAAGTTCTATCAACTTTTTTTGACATGTCATTGTACAAATTGAAACTATACATGTTAAACATTCATTGGGAAACAAAAATGCAACAATATCATTTATGGATTGAAAGATTATAATGCTTGATCATAAAGGTATAAAACTGTGAAATTTTTTCAAAGTCTTCCAATTCTCTTTTCACATGCCAAATCTAAAATTGAGGTTGATTCCTAAAGGACTATCACTATATTTTCACCAAAAACGCTCCAAAAATGCCATTTCTAGTACAAGTACCAAATTTTGAAAAAGAAACATTTTTAGACACATATAACTGTAGGATCTTTTAGTTTGCTAACTTCAAAACACATGGAAAAAATGTCACAAATTCCCACCACATAAATTGCAAGATATGAGCTTTCAAATTTACATAAATCCTTTTCTTGGCCTTGCAAAAAACCGGGCAGCTGTACTTCACAAGGTCACATTTGTATGAAAAAATGTCCAAAATAGTGGTGCTTCTTTGGATTCATTCTTGAAGATAAGTTAGCTACATGGTTGAAAAATTTAAGATCATTTGGAATTGTACAACATATAAGAAAAAAAAGTAAGTAGAAAGAAGTAGAAAATGATTCAAAATATAAAATTGTTAAGAATTTAGTTATGGAACTGAAAAATACCAATCCCAATGGTTGCAATGTTTTTATATACAATCTACACCTAATGTTTTTATTTTTTTCCAAATATATTGAAAATTGAGTTAAATAGAGGACTTCAAAGTTTATTTTAGAGTAGAGAATCCATAACTACCCGCAAACTAAAACTCTTCATAACTTTTGACTCATTGATCAAAATGGAATTTTTCAAAGCTTTCACATATATATAACTCTAGAAAACCAATTTCAAAATTTTGTTTTTCAAAAAAGTGATTTTTTCTTATCTTCCCGGGTAACATATTAGGCCATAACTTTTGACTCATATTTATAAATGTCATGAAATTTAGTGCATTTGAAAGATATTTTTTGGCCCCACCTTCTATTAAAATTTTCGCCTAAAATATGAAAATCTCCAATCACACGTACCTACCCAAAATTTCTAGGTTGCCAAGAAACACATGTTGGTCCTTTAGGGGTTAAAGAGCATAACATGCATAACCTCCATCAATTTTCAACTTTTCAAAATCTACTCTACAATCATTTTGAATAAATTTCTAATGTGATTTTTTCCCCCAATATCTACACTTAGTACAGTTGTTTTAGGGCTTGTAGAAATGAGCCTCAAATACTCTAGATGACTACTAGAAAATAAAGATTTGGAATGGACACCCTTATGTGACAATCTTCTTGAATAGAATAATCACAATCATTCATTTTCAAAACCAATGCTAAAACTAAACTTGAGAATTAATTTTCATTTAAAAATAGTAGCTTCAAATTTTTGTCACACCAAAATTTTGTGCCTCAAGCATTCAAGGGTTAATTTTCATTATCAAAAAATGATTGTAAGTTGTGAGCTAGTGAATATCCTTAGGATAGAGAGAAATGACTTTTGATAAGAAAATTTGACCTAAAAGACCATAATTAGCAATTTTATAATGTCCTCAAAGTTACTACTCAAGTTAATTGAATTAGTGCACCCCATATTGTTTTAGGAATGATGCAAATTTTCAAAAGGTTCTTACATCTTATTCTTATGGAAGTTTATACTATTTTAGATAAAATTAATATAATGTGGTCTATACTATTTTTAAACTATTACAATTATTGTCATGGTCATCTAAATGTTCATACTAATTATACGACATTTATTCAAAATTCATTCAATTTGAGTGAAGGGGTCTCACCTTATTTAAAGTCTCACACTACCGTAATTGATGAAATTTCAGTACAATAGTAATAGATGATTTATGTGTGAATAAACATGCATGGATGATTCTATCTATTTTTTCCTCACATGGATGCATTCTAGTGCATGTGTTGTTTCTCTAAGTTTAATTACCAACAAGGAAACCCAAAGAATTGGCTAGCAATGTTCACAAAAGTAGCTAAAACTTGTGCCATTACTAACAAAAAAATTGTTGAGCTAAAAGTACATTGTAGAAAATCCTTGGGAAAACAAGATTTGAGCAATTTGGTCAACTTGACAAACATAAGCTTTCAAAATGTGCTATCATTAGTTTTGTGGGTTGCATTTATCTCCTTGGGATGAAAGTGCCTATCACATCTAAGCGCCCTAGGCCATCAATGGGTCGCTAATACGATTGTATTTGGGCCGTCCGATGTGTGATTACAGTTGAGCTTCCACTTCGTCTCTCCTAGTTTAGCATTCTTTAATTTCTCCACTTGTAGCGTTGTTAACAACCTGTTAATCTTTGTTCGTGCACGCATTTAGTTTTGCTTTGACTCTTGTGCGCTTGTAGTGGCATTGCATTGGTTTGGCCATTTGTGATTGATTGATGACTTCTTACAGCAGTGGCAACATTTTTGATGGAGGCTTTCATTTTCAATGCTTTGAATGCATTGAATGATTACCAATTTGTTATTCCGAATTTGAGAATTTCATTCCCTCGTGACATCATCTTCTTGTTCTTCAAATTTGTGAGCGACCCTAGTACCCTACTTCTCTGTTGTTGTGAAGTCTTTGAGATTTCTTGTTTTGCATTCACTGTAATAAAGGGGTACAATTCAATAAGGGATGGTGGGCATTTTCAAAATGGGGCAACAAACATTGTGTGTGTTCATCATGATTTAAGGCCTTGAGGGGGTCATTTAGAGTGTCCATTAGAAACCACGTGTGAACAAAATTTTGGACCCCTATATACTTTTTGAATTTTAAATTTAAAAAAAAATAAAAAAATGAATAGATTTTCCTACTTTGAAAGTTTATGTTTTGAATTATTGATATTTTTACTTGTTAATAATAATTAGTTACAAATTTTTGAAGTAAAAAGATACACTGTAGAACTGAAAAATAACTTTTACACCCCTATGTTATACAAGAAAAAACTGTCTAAAAAATGAACAAAAGATTCCTAAAATAACTCATTATTAAAAGCTCATTTTGAATTGAATATTGACTCAATGGTCATCTAAATGTGTCCTCTATAATTATTTGAGTTGAAAAACATGCCATTTTAGTTCATTTTCAACCTCTTCTAGAAATCATTTCATATTTTATTTGAGTTGAAAATTTTGGCAATAGAAAGCTATAGTCATTATTAAACAATGTTCAAAATTTTAGGTTGAAATTTTAGTTTATTAGAAACCACTTGTTCGCACGTGGTTTGTTATAGAAGAACTAAGTGCACCCCCCGAGTTTAAGGCTTTCTTGCTTGCTTAATGTTTTATGATGAATTTGTCTTTGTTTTTGTGTTGAATTGCTCATTGCTTTCATTCCAATTGTTGCATTAGACTGTTGCTTCTTTAATCCATTGCTTATATTCTTTATGGCTGCTTCATCGTATATTGTTTGGATGTTTTGTTAGGGTGTAGAATTTACGGACAATACGAACAATGGCACCTCGGCTAAAACTTCTAGACATATTTTGAGTGTCGACCTTCTAGTCTAGCCAAATAGTCATGTCAATGGAAAGTTTGTGGTGGCGATTAGTGCATCTAGCGTTGTGGAGGTGACATATATTTCAAAGATGCGATTCGAGGACTCCATTTCCCAAGAGGTGCAATGGGATTGTCCATTGGAAGAAATTGCAATATCACCTACGCCTATGACGCCAAAAGGGAGGAAGAAATTTACGGTGAATGGACTTGGGACCAATGGGATTTCTGTGCCAGGTAAGTGGCAAATGACGGCCCTTGTGTCACGCCCCTTAGTGACACTTACCACCTTAAAGTCACCTCCAAGTGCTTTTTATAGTACTTAACACCAAGGATCACGATGTCCTAACATTGCATTGTGATATAAAGGAAGATTCGTTTGGTTTTCAATATAAAACCTCTAGCCCCTTTTTTTTCATTTCATTGGTTTAGACATCAACCAATGATTGGGCCTTGATAGAAAATGACCCTTAACCCCTAAAGATCCTCAAAACACTGTCAACACTAAAAAAATCAACATTTTTTTACAAAAGGGCTATTTATCAATTTTTATTCACATTTTAGAACTTATATTTATTCTTCACTGTTATTGTATCCAACCAATTATCAAAGGCAACATTTCATGCCAAATTAGATAAAGCTAAAATAGGTGGTTTGGCAATTGCTTTTAGCATAAATAAATAAATAAAATTTACTTTGGAAGTTTTTGGTGACCTTCATAGCCAAGAGGTATAATATTGGGGGCACATACAAAACTTTGGAGTATTAAGACCAATAACGCTAGCTTGTGAGCCTAAAAATGTGAGCCTATGAGCCTTGAGTCTAGGTGTAAGTAGGACTTCAATAACTATTGAAAGTGTCTATAACATACATACTTATAATATAAGTACTCTATAACCATGGAAGGTGCTTATTACATAGGCATCTATAATATAAATATCCTATAACTATAGAAGGTGCTTATAATATAGGCACAAATAATATATATATCCTATAACTATAAAAGGTGTCTATAATATAAGCACATATAATATAAATATGCTATAACTATAGAAGGTGCTTATAATATAGGCGTACATTATATATATATACTATAACTATAGAACGTATCTATTTCATAGGCTCCTAGGTTCATGGTCTCAAGATCTTAGGCTCACATACTAGCAACCATGGTATTATGGCCATGCACATAAGCCTACAAGGTGGAGAAAAATGTTTTTT
The DNA here is from genome assembly GCA_947034895.1 of Rhytidiadelphus loreus. Classification (NCBI taxonomy): domain Eukaryota; kingdom Viridiplantae; phylum Streptophyta; class Bryopsida; order Hypnales; family Hylocomiaceae; genus Rhytidiadelphus; species Rhytidiadelphus loreus. The sequence continues at coordinate 36,140,400 of OX344761.1, forward strand.
TCAAGACTACAAAGCCTTTTGACAATATGCCAACAAAATGTTGTGTCAAGATGGTTTGTCAAGACTACCCTAAATCTAAAACACTTTTGACAATGTGTGAATTGTCAACTGTCAAGTCCCACCATTCATATTCCCTTTGCAAAGAAGATATAGTGACTTTAGATTTGGGTAGTACCACAAGACAATGATGAAGAAGTATGCAAACGGCTTTCGAAACAAATTGATGATTTCCTCCCCTTGTTAAAATTGGAACTCCAACAAATTTTTAAAAGTCATTTTTTTTTTCATTTTTTTAATCTTCATTTAATTTTAATTCCCCAAATGTTTGTTTGTTTCCCTAATCTCAATAAATTAAAAAAATGGATGAAAAAGACCAACAATTTGATACTTGAATTTGGATGTCCCAATTCATATCAATCTATTTCAAGTTGCAACGAGCTTTAGGGTTTAAGAGTGTTATGCCACCCAACTCTTCCCTAAATTTGAGTGTGACCAAAATTGGACCTCACTACGGCAACCAAAGTCAAGACAATTAATTACAAAGAAATAGTTGCCCTATACATTATACCATTGCAATCAATTTCCACCATCGAGAGGCCTCAATAGAGCACTTTAGGGAACAATCATTCTTTATGAAGGCATCCAACCCTTGCATATTTGATTACTAGCCCCTCAAGGGTTGCACTTGCATTTCAATTGCCGAACTTTGCCGCAAGAAAATTTAAAAAAAAAACTAAAGTCCAGAAAATCACAAGTTGAAGATTTCACACCAGTACCGACACTTGTGGTGCCAAATAATTGATTGACCAGAATCCAAATTTGGTGAAAGAAAATTTAACCCAAGTCTTGAAGTCCACAACCACGAGGTGGAGAATTCATACTAGTACCGACACTTGGAGGTAGTCAGTCAGAACAAATTCGTTCTATTGGTAGGTCTGCAATTTTAAGCATGCGCTATAACTTAATCCAGGCTTTGCTTCGTTTCATTTCCAAGTTCATGACTCGTTGTTCGTTTGGGTCGTAGTCAGTGTTTTTCTTTTCTTTTCTGCCGAATCTGCATTGAGGCGTATATTCTAAAATCTACAGTTCAAGGTTGGCTATATTGGATTTTCTTAAAGCGGAAAATGTGGCTCCAAAAATAATGATGTGGGACTCATTTGGCAACATTAACAACATTCAGTAGTGAAAGAAATGGCACTCCAAAAATACAAGTGGACTCCATCTTGGCAATAATCAAATAATTTTGGACTCAAACATGGGCACAATATTCTTCTTGAGGGCTAAAATAGTGGCACTGCAACAAACTTGTAAAAATAAACAAGGCACAATTATACAAATTTAAATACAAAAGCAGTTAGGAGGCTACAAGAATGATGCACTGTATACTAAAATTAATTGCTAAACAAAAATATTTGTTCTTCTTATACTTATAATGCTCAACACAAACCTGCACAAAGCACAAACACACTCCGATGGCAAAATGAGAAAATGAAAATGATTGAAGAGTTACACAAAAGATTACAATTCATACTACAAATAAATTAAAGGATGCACATAATACTATAATGGAGCCCATGTTGTGAAAATGATGTAGAATTCAAGTAAAGAAGCCTGCATTAATGGCCAAAGTAAAATTAATAAAGAACTCTATTACATACGTGAAGAAACTAAGCTACCAAATAAGCAAAAATAAAGCCTAACAATGACAAGTTTAAGCAAGTCTAACTCTATCATCTACTGAAATACCTAAATCTATAATTAAACAAAACCACATAACGAAAAATGCATTGAAACCTACAAACTCACTACCTGAAAAATCTAGCAGCAAAACTGTGAGCTATTACCAAACTATTCCAAATTTAACCTGTCAAGCCATATCGCCCTTTTTCTGCTTCACTAACCCACTGTAGAAAGCATTCATCGTATGGAAAGTTTTCCAAGGAGTAAACACTTTGAGAATGCATGCCCACTACCAAACTCAAATTGTCATCCGCCAGTCGATTCCTCAACCGATCTTTCAAGAAAGTCAGAGAAGAAAAGCATCTCTCATCTTCGACAGATCCAAGCACGTGGATCATCGCAATTTCTGCCAATTTCACATACTCGGACATGCTCTTTGCTAAGGCATTATTAGCATCCAACATTCTCCAAAGACGAGTAAGAGGATTCACTTTGCCCAAAGAATCCATGGCTGCACTAGCATTGGAAATCATGGCCATCTTAAAAAGAGGTTGCTGGAGCTCTAATTCGAAACGGTCCAAGAGCGCAGGGATAAGGTGCTTGTTATCATCGTTTCCCACCCATTGAGCCTCTCTATAGAAGTTTTTTAACACATCAAGATGCTTGCGAAAAGATACCTCAGGAGCCGACTCTTGTAACCAATATTGTGGGTATACCACTCCAAGAGCATCCATAACGGTTTGAGCAGGGAATCTCCCCTTCAATTCCACAAGCAATTGCTCTGCTGCTACTGCACAATGAAACAATGCACATCATCTACTATTATATGCCCCATCGTGTGCACAATTTTGATCATACTTATTTGTTACCATCTTCTAGCTACAAGTATTTTAAATAAAACAAAAATCTTTGCATGTCTACTTAAATTTGACAAATCATCAAAAAAATTTACACTATAAAAAAGTGGATAATACTTATTGAATTGAAATTCTAGATGACTAAACAGAAAGAAAGTGAAATTTGAGTAAATTGTAGCATACCTTTGCATTGACCCTTCACATCCTCTATCATTGAAGCCCATCCCTCACGGCTAACCTTTTCGCCATCATGCATGGCTAGGATTGGTTCACTGCCCACAATGAAGCACAAATGTTGCCCTTCCGTGTTTAGATCCATGTCACTCCACTTCAAGTGAATTTGATCATGGTGAAGGTTTACCATGTGCTGGAAACCCACAAAATCTTCTCCTGTGAAAGCCTCACTACTAATGTATAGTGCAAAGAGCCTTGTGAGGCATGTTTGAAGGGCTCCCACAAAATCACACACATACACATCACGTGCTTGGGCAAACTGAATGAGAGCATCAACTAACTCTAAGAGAGGAAGAATGCACGCCATAGCCAAGGGATGGTAAGGATCAACCAGTTTGTCCAGAACACGTTGGGCTTTCCTTCTTGAAACTTTCTGCACAATATAAGGCAATAAGTTACATATATTTTTAGCTACTAAAATAGTAAGAGATCATGGACATCAATTGTAGAGAAAACATATTTCAAGAAAGTTAAACAAACTAAAATAAGGACAATGGTTAAATGATTACCTTTTCCTTCTTATTCTTGGAATCCACGCTCATCTTGCCAATAACACTCCTGTATTCACTCATGAGACGTTTCAAGGGAGCTATTAAGCTCATCCAACGAGTGGTCACATTCTTCAATAACCGTAAGCCTTTGGTGTCCAAAAGAAGTGCAAGGGTATGGAACTCTGAATGCTTTTTGGGACTATGGGCAAAGTACTTCTAGGTCACACTACAAACATCCTCAATCGCATGAAACAAGTTAAGATTAGATAGAGTCTTGACTACCAAATTGACACGATGAGGAATGCAATGCTACCCTTGCATGAAGGGAGCAAATTTGTCCTTCAATTGTGTAGTAACACCTGTCCTGTGTCCTTGCATGGTTGAAACACCATCTGCGCCAAAACAGAGTAGTTTTCTGGCAACTGCAACAGAATCTAGACCTCCTCGTGAAGCCAAAATTCCGACTAGTAAATCAGTCAAACCATCAGCAGTTGCACCATCACTGGCAACTTACTGCAATGCCACAAGCAAAGGCATCCTAGTCCAATTTTGCATAACATAGATGTGCACAGCTATGTAACTTTTGTTGTCAACTCCGGAAGTCTCATCACATGTCATGGCAATAAAATTAGCTGCAGTGATCATCGCCTTCATTTTTTGCAACACGAATGAATACATGTGGGCTGCCATAATCCAACCAGAGCTATCCGACCAATGCATAGAAGGCAAATTTGGCAAACCAAGGAACGAATACAAAGTAGACCTAGATTCGTATTCAAGCATAGGTCTCCCAAGAGAAAGAACCTGGAAGATAGTGGCAAACTGGACTCGTTTGCGTTTGGATTCAATAGAATTGCAATGATTTATCTGTTGAAGAACGGTGGTGGGGCGTTTGGCAGCAAAAAGAAGCATATTAACTTTATGAGACTTCCGCTTTGCATGCCTCTTCAAAGTGTTCAATCTCGGCCCCATGACAACCTCCTTCTTCCCAACACTTGTGCAAGTCTGACAACGGACCATATGCAAAAGGCCCTCAGCTGTAAGTTTCATCTCAGCCCAAGGGCATTGAGCTGCCCAGACCATTTGGAACTTCCGGGTCAAATCATAATTGGGCTTTGTCTTCTTTGGCGGAGGTATTTCACCTTCTGGTTCGGAATCATCCAGATCAGACTCCGGCAGCTCCAATCCATGAATCTCGCGGTAGTCGGGGTTGTCTTCACTACAAACGTAAGTCTCCGACTCTTCAGACAAGACCACAATCGGAGTAGGGGGGATGGAACTAAGAACAACACAATTGTGCTCTTGGTCTCCAAGAGAGGAGACCCCTTCCGATCTTTGTTCTGCGTCAAAAGACACATTTTGAACATTGGTTGATTTTCTCTTCAAGCCTTGCCGAGAAGATTCTATGCCTTTAGATTGAAGTGCCGATCCATTGTCAACATTCCGAGAGGAACTCAAAAATGAGCGGATAGTACCCCTCTCACGTGCATTCTTCTTACCCCTCTCCTCGGTCAGACGCGTCTCTTGTAGTTTCTTGCGTGCTAAAGCCTCAACAACCTTTTTCTCACGGGCTTTTTTCTTCTCATCCCTCAAGGCAAGTTCTGCAACTACAGCAGCTACCTTGGCATTGCCCACCACAAGTCCCTCAGCAACCATGTTTAAAAACCCAACAAGCCAGCAATAGCCTCAAAATGAAAGTCAATAATAAAAATGAGTGAAATCAAAAAGCTTCACTTGAGGCTTCACTTGAGACCAAAATATCACAAGAATAGAGCTCTAATGACCACAAAGCCAGAGAACCTTTCCAAATTCGACCTACATTGTGCATAGCTCAAACCCCAACAAAATTGGAACAAATTTGACTCCAAACCCTAAATGGATGACCTACCAGCAAGTCTACAAGTCAAAAAACGCAACCCCCATTACAAATGCACAAGTTCACCACTTCATTCCATTTATAGATCAATGCAAAACAACAAAATACAATGAAAGCATGATAAACAAAACTTCCTAAACTAGGGTATAAAATAGAAAGGAACCACTTACCTTGATGTCGTTGCCAATCAGCCACCATGTACCATCACCCAACTTCAAAAACGACCTCCACTTCCGCCTTCAGAGAGATTATGGACTCTCAGACAACAGACAACACGCATGACTTCAACCTCCACCTTCGGCACTCATCAGGATTAACGTTCTCAATCTCTGTAAATTTGGCTCATGTGAGCTTACAATTTTACAAGGAGCGCATTCCTCAGCTGAAAACAACGTTTCGATCAATCCTAAGTGCAACTCAATCTGCAATGTACGCATTTGGGATTTTTGGCGATTATAGAACAATAAAAAAATGCAGCGATGGCGACACAACTAGATTAAACAAAGTGAAAGAACTGGGAGAAGGCACACCAAATTTCAAAGTACGCATCCCAATGGCAGAAAACCAGATTCACAATGTCAGTACTTGGCGCTCTAGCATCATTAAAGGAGACGAGTACTGGCTCTATTGACAGATTGGATAGCTTCTGACGTGCAAAACCTGGCGACGGAGACATTTCAAGTGGTATACGTGGCAAGTTGGAGGTGGCTCTAAATGAGCAAAAGGAGGCTATTGCTGATTCGTAGATGGCGTGTGCTATGCGTGAGTTGGAGCACCCCTGGCATTTCCACGTCACTCTCATTGAAGGAAATTCTACAAGCCCGGTGCATACTACCAAAATATGGTGGAATTAGGCGTTTAAATGCCCAATTATAAAACACTGGTCGTAGTTTGACTCCCAAACATTCTTGCAGGAAAGGTATCACTGGGAATCCTTCACCATGGGACCCATTTAAGCTTATTAAATTAACGTCCCCAGCAGCTGAAGCACATGGTCTGAAAGTTCTTTGGTAACCGGCACGAAGGAGATTGAGTTCACTTGCCATATGTCACGTTTGAAGCATGCCTTTCACGGAGATGGGCTTTCCACAATTTGCCCTTGGTGCTTTTGATGCCATGATTGCATTGTCTGTGTACTATTGACAAATTTGACAGAGACTATGGAATCGATTCTCTGTTTTCGTTTTCAAATCCTTCCTACAATCGCATTCACACTTCATGTAGAACGAGGTTAGGGTTTGGATGGAGTGGCGAAAGAGCTTCACTAAATGTTTGTTTGTTTTTAATTCCCTAAATGTTTGTTTGTTTTCCTAATCTCAATTTTTAAAATGGAATGAAAAGAAAAACTATTTGATACTTGAATTTAGATGTCCCAATTCCTATCAATCTATTTCAACTTGCGACTAGCATTACAAGTTAAAAACGATCTGTTAAGTAACTCTTCCTTCAATTTGTATGTGCAAACAAAATCAAAACTCACTACAGTAACAAAAGTGAAGACAATGTATTACAAAGAAATAATTGAAGGTGCATTTCATGCATTATCCCATTGCAACCGATATATACACTATCTAGAGTAATTATTACGTCCAGCCTTTGCATATCTGAAAACTAGCAACACGAAATTACACGGCCAAAGACTTCACACAAGTATAGACACCTATGGTGTAGTTGATTGACAAGAATTCAAATTTTTGGAAAGAGTCCACAAGTTTACAACAGGAAATACTCATTTTTGCTTTCCTATTTTTTGAAGGTGAAGAATTCACTCATGAATACCGACTCACGGGACGACATAACCACTCATTTTTGCTTTCCTATTTTTTGAAGGTGAAGAATTCACATGAATACCGACTCACGGGACCACATAACATTGTATGACTAGTCAACTTAGTTAGTGGTCGCCCCACACCTTGAATTCACACTAGGGCCCTAAAATCCACAACTACAAGGTGAAGAATTCACTCATGGATACCGACTCACGGGACCACATAACATTGTATACCGACTGGTCAACTTAGTGGTCTCCCCACAACCTTGAATTCACACTAGGGCCCTAAACTCCACAACCAGAAGGTGAAGAATTCACACGAGTATTGACACATGGAAATAGCCAATCAAGGGGCCCACATGACATTGAATGAATGACCAGGCAATGGTCTCCCCCATGTTGGGAATTGAAGGTATAATTATGCTTTGCTAGATGCCTACAAGAGGGAGGGATGGCTTTTCAGTGACTTCGAGGATGGGGGCTGGGTGACGGGCCCTAGAAGACCATTTTAGTGTTCATTGTAGGGGTCTCCTTTTCAAGGATGCCAAAAGCACCCACCTGTCAATGGAAATGGTCCATGTGTTTCACGAGAAAAAAAATGAAAAAAATAAAGTGCTCTCCGCCTGCCTCATTGACCAGTAAACAATGTTAGGCCAGCCCAGCCAGGGTTCGGTCGGTAACTGACCAGTCCCTTTGTTAGGGCAGCCCCTACTGTACCACGAACGCAACACCCCCAACAAAGCCAGTCCGCTCCGGCTTTTCAACGAGTCCTCCCATGAGGAAATCCGGACCCCAGACTTTGAATTTGCGAGAGGTCCCCATGCAAAGCGTTTGTGTGTCAACGGGGGTCAAAAGGTGGAGCTCCTCGTCCGCGGTCCACACGGGAAGGGTGACGTCATGGTGGACAGCACAGTACTAGGAGTCAGTTGCAGCGTCAACAGCCTCGATATGGATTGTGGAATCGTATAAATCCCGACCTTGGCAGTGCAAAGCTTGTAACTCAGTTCCAGCCTTCCATTGCTCCGATCGAAGACTGCAAGCTTCCCTCCTCTTCATCGACCAGCTTGAGCTCGAAGGACTGCGCTGGAATCTGAAAGCCTCTGCATTGACGGACCACGTACAGTTTGTAGAATTGCAAGGAGTTTGCCTCAGACCTCGTCCATTCGAGGATCGATTGATTGATCAATAGACAATATTTACTCCGAAATTCACCCGGCCAGGTCGACCGGTAGCAGGTTGAACAAGCCAGCTTTGGGAGCTGAAGGACTGACGCTTCCATTCATTCATTCATTCATTCCATGGCGCCACCGGCAATGATGTCCACCATGGAGGATAACGCGGCTCTGTACACCATGAAGAGCCCGAAGATTTCTGGTCACGCCTGGAACTGCAACGCATCCCCGCCATCTGCTGCACCGTCGACGACGGATCCGCTCAACTGGGCCAAGACGGCGGCCAAATTGCAAGGCAACCATCTGGACGAGATCAAGCGCATGGTGGCCACCTACTTCGATTCCGCGGAAGTGGCCATCGAGGGCGTGAACCTGAGCGTGGGTCAAGTGACGGCCGTGGCGCGCAGGCCCGCGGTGCAGGTCGTGCTGGACGCGGCCAACGCCAAGGCCCGCGTGGACGAATCGTCCAACTGGGTGCTCAACAAAATCATGAACGGCGGGGACATCTACGGCGTCACCACGGGATTCGGCGCCACTTCGCACCGTCGCACGCAGCAAGGCGTGGAGCTCCAGCGCGAGCTCATCCGCTTCTTGAACGCGGGCGTGCTGGTGAAGGGACACTCCTTGCCTGCGGAGACCACCCGGGCCGCCATGCTGGTGCGCACCAACACCTTGATGCAGGGCTACTCCGGCATCCGCTGGGAGATTCTGGAAGCCATGGAGAAGCTGTTGAACGCGCACGTCACCCCCAAGCTGCCGCTGCGAGGCACCGTGACGGCGTCGGGAGACTTGGTGCCCTTGTCCTACATTGCGGGCCTGCTCACGGCCAGGCCGAATTCCAGGGCGGTCACCGAGGACGGTCGCGAGGTGTCGGCGTTGGAAGGGCTGCGGATGGCGGGAGTGGAGAAGGCGTTCGAGCTGCAGCCCAAGGAGGGCCTGGCGCTCGTGAATGGCACGGCCGTGGGGTCGGCGTTGGCGTCCACGGTGTGCTTCGACGCCAATCTCTTGGCGCTCCTGGCCGAGGTTCTCTCCGCGCTCTTCTGCGAGGTGATGCAAGGAAAGCCGGAGTTTGCTGACCCCTTGACGCACAAGCTGAAGCATCACCCGGGACAGATGGAAGCCGCCGCCGTGATGGAGTGGTTGCTGGAGGGCAGCGACTTCATGAAAGCCGCGGCCAAGATCAACGAGACGGACCCCCTCAAGAAGCCGAAGCAGGATCGGTACGCGCTCCGGACGTCCCCGCAGTGGCTGGGCCCCCAGATCGAGGTCATTCGCAGCGCCACGCACGCCATCGAGCGCGAGATCAACTCCGTGAACGACAACCCCATCATCGACGCCGCGCGAGGCATCGCCCTGCACGGGGGCAACTTCCAAGGCACCCCGATCGGAGTGTCCATGGACAACATGCGCCTGGCCGTGGCCGCCATCGGCAAGCTCATGTTCGCGCAATTCTCCGAGCTCGTGAACGACTACTACAACAACGGCTTGCCGTCCAATCTGAGCGGAGGACCCAACCCGAGCCTGGACTACGGCATGAAGGGCGCCGAGATCGCCATGGCCTCGTACCTCTCCGAACTCAATTACCTGGCCAACCCCGTCACCACCCACGTCCAGAGCGCGGAGCAGCACAACCAGGACGTGAATTCGCTCGGCTTGGTGTCCGCGCGCAAAACAGAGGAAGCCGTGGAAATTCTGAAGCTGATGAGCTCCACGTTCTTAGTGGGGCTCTGCCAAGCCATCGACCTGCGCCATGTGGAGGAGACCATGCAATCCGCAGTGAAGCAAGTGGTGTCCCAAGTGGCCAAGAAGACGCTCTTCATGAGCAAAGATGGCACCCTCCTTCCGTCGCGGTTCTGCGAGAAGGACCTCCTGCTGGTGGTGGAGCGCCAGCCCGTGTTCAGCTACATCGACGATGCGTCCTCGGACACCTACCCGTTGATGGAGAAGCTGCGAGCGGTGCTGGTCGGACACGCTCTCAAGCTCCACAAGGAAGCCTCCACCGCCGTGTTCCAGCAGATCCCCATCTTCGAAGCGGAGGTGCAAGAGAGGCTGCGAGCGGTGGTCCCCTTGGTTCGGGAAGCTTATGACAACAAGGGGCTGTCCGCGGTGGCCAACAGGATTGAGTCGTGCAGGACGTATCCGCTGTACCAATTCGTGAGAGCGGAGCTGGGCACGCAGTTGTTGTCCGGATTGAGGACGGTTTCGCCCGGGACGGAGATTGAGAAGGTGTTCCAGGCCATGTCGGAGGGGAAGCTCATCCAGCCCCTTCTGCGGTGCGTGGACGGCTGGAATGGAGCTCCCGGCCCATTCCCCCAACAGCAATGAGCGAACGATTCGCGACTATCGTTGGACCTTGACATTCGACCTGTGTGCGGAGTTGGAATCTTCCGCCATAGCCGTTGAGATTAGTTAGCCAATTTTGTAGGTATGTATAAACATTGTCCACGGCCTTGAAGCCCAGTTCAACATGTCATTGAGCTTGGAGACCGAAGGTCGAGACGATCTGAAGATTCTATGTATGATACAATCCGTTTCGAGACGAGCTCGATCGGGTTCATAACATTCTTTGAACACAACAGTTGTTCACATTTTTTCCCAACAAAAGTCACGTGTGCACACTCATCTGGTATGTTTGTTCGTGGAGATATTGATGATGCTTTCGTGCGTTGATAGTATGTTTGATTTCATGTGTCCCAAATCTGCGCGACTCAATCCAATAAATACGGCCGGCGTACTCTGGAATCAATTCTGGAAACAAATATGTGCAGCCGGTGTACCCAGATGAATATTCCTTAATCGATCCAACAGAGTGAGTTGTTGCTGCGTTTCTGAAGTTTTAACCCAAAGTGCTCGGCATGCAATAGTCTCAAGTAGGTAGATATCTTACACAACTCCATTCCAAGTGTCGGTCCAGGCTCCATGGAATCCGGCAGACCTCCACTTGAGAGCAGCCCATTCGTAGGCGCTAGTCAGTCAGAACATGAGAACGACAATAATTAGTTCGGGAGTGGAGGGCTGTGCGGCAGGGCCTGCGTGTCCTCCAAGAAAATTATCGAAAGAAGTCGATCAAAGGTCCTGCTATGCGATACGTTCAAGTTCCAAAAATGTGCTCCATCCAAAACTGCCTGGAAAGTACTAGAGATTCGAAAATGCAGGCTGCATTCGACCGTGAGCAGTGAACGCTCATACGGCTAATTCGAAACGGAAGTAGCAAACGCAGATCTAGTGATCATTGGAATGTATGAGTTCCTCCAGTTGCAGCTACGGATTGCATTTCGAAATCCCATTGCACAGCAGCAGTGTGACTTGAGTTACAAACTTGGTCTCTACTCCTTTGTCCCAGACAAGGCAATGTTGCCAAAGGTTGATATGTCACTCGACCTCCAAGACTTCCACCAATACGTTTGCACGCAACATATGCCGGAATTTCAGTATTACATGACACAAGAACAATTGAGACTGTGCTCAGGATCAGGAGGCTGCTTGCCAAGTGACAGTTTCTGAGGTAAGCGGCACGGCATGCATACTTCCAGTGCCTTCACAGGTGGAAATTGGCAACGGAAGAAGGGAACGCACCACAGAATACTGGATGGTGATGAACTCCCTTCGCCATTCTCAATCTTCATTGGAGCACAGGACGGAGCGCTAACACTCCCAATCCGTGAGCTGAAAATCGAAAATCTACGCAAAAAGCTCATTTGCTGTATGTAGTTCACGTCGAAAATCTCATTTGTTTTGCTCACTTGTCTGTAGCTCACGTCGAAAATCTAATGGCCGATCCGCAGTTGTCGGATGATTCGGCAGCATTCTTCGGCAACCCTAAATTCGGTACTCTTATCCTCGACCTCGCAAGAAAGAAGCTACAGCTCCTCATTACGATGGCGCCGAGAGAACCTTCGGCTGGCTGGAGATCGAGGAATATTCGCAACATCTGCCGACAATGCCGTCCTGGGAAATCGGTCGCTAGTAATACTCTGTTATTCGATTCATGAACAGGCAGACCCGCTTGACCCGCTTGTTGACTTAATGCGACTGTTTATTCGCAACTCGTTCTCACCCGTTTCTCGTTCTTACAGTTCTTACCGCCTGCCGCAACCTATGACCTCGGCACGTTGCGAATCTCGAGGAATCATTCCGTCGATGGAAAAGGGTATTTGCGGAGAGCAAGGAGGCAATCGGGGTTGAACCGATGACCTATCGGACTGCAGCCGATTGCTCTGCCACTGAGCTATACCTCCATCGCCTCTCGAGGAATACGCGGCGACAGGAGGATCGCGACATCCGGACGCAGACGAGGGGGTAGTCGTAGCACGCGTATTTATGTGATTTCGATTGATTGGTATTCAAGCTCATTCCTTTCGAAACCCATCCGGGCGTCGGCGTTGTTAGCGGATACGCGAGACGGGAAGTCCATCCCGAATCCTTCAGGTTTATTAGGCTACCAAATTGGAACCCGAAGAATTTGCACATAGTTCATCGAATTTGTGTCGGAGGGACGCATTACTTATCTCCACTGCCTAGCCAGAGGGACGAAGGCCATGTCCAAATCACGTACCCACAGATGTCTCGGAGGCCGCAGATGCTGCTTCGACTGGAGAAAGCTCGGCGACATTAGTACTGCATCGCGTTCTTCTTGTTACGTGTAGCATAATGACCATTACAGCAGAAGTAAAACAGAACAGAAACGACCGCAAAAGAGGAAGGCCTCAATGCAGGAGCAGCCACAAAGCAAGGTAACATGCAGCAGGGACAATGCATATATAAGCACCTTGCAAGGAGAACGGTCGCATCGGCAATCTGCAAGGAGGAGGTCACAACTAACTGAAGGACATATATGCGAAATCAACCCCAGAATGCGACCAAATTCTCGCAAGAGCGGAAACAGAGATCGAATACGGTCATGTAAAAAACTGCATGAACTGCCGGAGTGTGACCACAACCAGCGTCAGTGTGGCTGATCCAACCATCGCTTTGTTTGCAGAGTCAGCCCAAACCTGGTGGAGGCATGCCATAACAAGTGAAGGAACAAATGAAGGAACTTCATTAGCACCGCGTCGGTAACATTAGATCCAGATTCTCTGGTCTCTGATATGAAATTCTGATAGTTATAACCTGAACTCTGTAGCTCCTTCTTCACTAATGTCCCATAATCTGTTCGCTGATATGAAATTCTGATACAGCCTTAGTTCTATTTGATCTCCTTCACTACCAGGACACCACATCGTTTGTTTTAAGCCGGTGTCCATGACGTGCCTTCTCTAATATCACATCCAGACCTAGAAAAAGGATGTACCCAGTCTGGTATCAAACTCACTTTGCATTCACACTTGTCTCACTCATGTCAGTGTTGTTTGATGTGGTGACCGGTAGTTTGGTACAGAGTTCGGGACATTTTTGGAGCTCTCCGGTTCATTTCCTCCTTCCAAGGAATAATGGGCCGGTTTTTCTTCAATGGTCAGCAGGTGCATGTGTTTTACCACAAAATCTATCGGTTTGTTTCCTAGGATATTTATTTTTCAACGGTCAATTTCCTCCTAACTCAAATTGACACCGGCTAAAAATCCTGTACAGTAATAACAATGTCAATTTTCAAACTGAAAATACTAATTGATATTGCATCCTTGGTTTAGGAATGGGGCCCTTCTCACATTATGTGAGATTTTGCACCTCATTTTAGTCAAGGTCAGGATTCACACTTCAATTTGGCCAATGGATGTCAAGGTTTTGGGGTTTTGAAGCTCTAATGTGGCTTTGTTGGTCTCCACAATTTTTTATAGTCCAAATTGCCATCAAATGTCAAAAGTGCTCATGTTATGGATGTAGGTATGTAATGTGTTGAAAGCAAGTGCAACACTTAAGGTTACAAGTCTAAGTAGTGCCCCTTTACCAAGTGAATCAAAATTGGGGTCAATTGGTGCAATCAATGATAGATGATGAAATCTACAATGAAAGCAAAAGTGGCATATTTTTGGAATGGTGAATATTTAGTTGTAATTTGTAAAAGTGAAAGCTTGTAAGCCTCTATTTTAGATTCTAGATTTTAGATGGTGTAGTAATCACATGGCACGATTCTATGAATGGGCCATGATGTATCCTCAAAGTAATCCTCTTTTACTAAAGTAACATGCAAAAAGGGTTAAGAAAGTTTCCCTCACTATAATTGAGAATGAATCATTGAAAATAAAACATTCATTACCACATTTTTAGTAAATGAAAATGAAATATGTATGGCTTCTCATTTGTTTAGAATCCTTCTTGTGTGCTACATTGCTTTTTTTCTTTTCATTCATCTCAAGGTAGAATTTTGTCTCAAGCAACTTTCTATTTTGTCTGGACACTATCTAGAGACAAGTATTAAACTTCTACATATCAGTTCTTTAATTTTGCATTAATTAACCATACTAGACGTTTTTATAGGAACAATTTCAAGAGCATGGTCACTATAAATACTTGTTACCCAAGTTTATTACCTTATATTGGTATGGCCAATACTAGGCTGCTAAACTACTATATGTTGTTAATATGAAGTAGATTATATAGGTAAGATTTCAATCAAATGATCATGTCATTTAAAGTTTACTAATGTAAATCCAATTATGTACACTCATTAGGCTTACAAGGTTGTCTTTTCTAATATTTGAATATATATAGTGAAAGTTTAGGAATCCATTGTTATTCTATTATGTAAGAATATTGAGTATTGTTATATTGCTTGCTTTCATTAAACTCACTTAAAGAAAATGAATAGGAAAAAGAACGGAGGGGCCTTAGAGAGGACCACAGTTTAATTCAATGACAAAGCTTGTTAACTTATCATTGATGTTTTGCATCTTGTCATAATTCAAGGGGATAGTTAGCGTGTTGGTTATACACATTAGAGAGAATTTAGGGCCTCTATAGGGCCACAAAACTCTAGATTTACACCCTAAAAGTCCAACTATAAAAAATTGAGAAAAAAATGATTTTTTACTTTGACTATTAGTTTAGCTCTAATGGCCTTGTAGAGGCCCCATATTTTTCTAATGGATTTCCTACATTATCTTACTAGTTGTGCCAAGCTACAAGCTAACAAGTTATCCATGTTGCTCAAAAAGTCAACATGGCTCAAATCCAATCTAGACAAGGCAGTAGAAACTTAATCAGTCAACCCAAATCTATGACTTGGTATCTGGTTTTGCTTTCGCAAGGCTTTTATCACTTCGTTGAAAGTAAAGTAGTCTAGAGTTGCCTCTAGATTTTAGAAACTTGACTTTAGTTAGTCATAGATACCCAGGGTTGTCATAACGGGCAGGTTAGGGGCATTGGACAAGACGGACAGATAGGCAAACCAAACCGGATGGATGGACGATCCAGACAACTTTCATTTTGTAAGCCGTGGAATTTTTCAAAATGACACGTCATTTCGTGATGTGTCATAATGCTGGAATCAAGGCGTGGATGTTGAGGTTGGGCGGAAACACTAGTGTATGGGCGCGGATGTCACCTTCATGGCGCGGACGCGGACCGTAAGGGCACGGATGCAAGGAGTGACAATTCCTCTAGAATGAAGAACTTCAGGGCATGCACTTGAATCAGAGATTTTAGGGCGCGGACAAAAGGTTAGGGTGCGGACAGAAAGTCAGGACCTAGACGTCAAGGCGTGAACAAAAAGTCAAGGCACGAACAAAAAGTTAGGGCATAGATGTCAGGATGCAGATAGAAAGTTAGGGCACAGATAGAAGGTTACAAC
This sequence comes from Rhytidiadelphus loreus, assembly GCA_947034895.1. NCBI lineage: Eukaryota > Viridiplantae > Streptophyta > Bryopsida > Hypnales > Hylocomiaceae > Rhytidiadelphus > Rhytidiadelphus loreus. The sequence goes on from OX344761.1 coordinate 36,156,210, forward strand.
CAAGTAGGCAGGCTTTTCAAATTCCCTTGGGCATGGGATTCCTCCTTTCTATGAAGAGGGGGAAACCATCAATTGCAAATAGCTTTTATTTTCAATTCGGAGAATTTTTTTAAGTATATAAAAGTCACATGCCTACATTAAGAGTTCTATTGACTAGGATTTGCAAGTGACTTTATAGAACAAAATTTTCCCTTTTTTGTGGCGGAACTTCTCATTCTTTACCTCCTCAAACACTTGAGATCTAGTTCAAACCACAAAAAAAACTAAAACTTAGGAAGTTCATTCCTTAAAACATATTGAATGATAGAAACTTAGAGCACAAAATTCTTTGATGTTCATATTTTTTCTCCACCGGAGCAAATAGTTATTTTTTGTGAAGGCTTTGTTTGTATAATTTTGTTTTTCTTGGATTTAGTTCAAGGGTGAATTTTGGGGGATAATTGCTAGAGGGCAATGTTCTTTAATTCAACCTTCAGGTTACATTCTTTTGGATGTACGTGTAAAGTATATTTTTATAGATTTGAGTTGAACAACAATTGGCGGTCCTGAATTAGGTCGTTAGAGCGCAGACAAGAGGAGTGACAATTCATACAGGATCAAAAACTTGTGGGCAAGCACCTGAATCAGGGACGTAAGGGCATGGACAGAAAATCAAGGCAGGGACAAAAAATTGGTAGGCTCTAATAGAATTGTGTTAGGATGCAACTATAGTGTTATTTTCGAAAATATAATAATTATAGTCCACATTCAACAGAAAAATTTCACCTATTCAAAAATGCAGTTCTATCTCCACAATCTGCTGGGATGACGTCAGCGCCCTACCATCTGTCCACGCCCCACTAGGATGATGTTTGTGCCCAACCTCCTGCCTACTCCACGTTGCCTATTTTTTCTTTATCAAAAAATCAACTATCTGTTAATTGCATCGGATGGCTGGGATTTCTATCGGATAGGTGAACTGGATGTCTGTGGACTATAACAACCTTGTAGATACCAAAGTATAGAAGATTTGGAGTTGAAATTTGAGCTTGATTTATACAAGGAGGTTGGATTTTCAAAAAGTTATATTACAAAGCATTTGGAGTTTTTATAAGACAAAATGGTCCTTGGAAGTAAAGGGATGTCAAGGTGTTGCTTAATTTAAGAGAAGAGATTGCAATTGGCTATGAAAGTCGGGAAGTAAGAGATTTCAAGTTGAAATTTTGATGGTTTATAAAAATTTATGTTTTAGACTAGCTAACGCAATCATTTATGCGTTGGAAAGATTTTCAAAGGGTTAATAGAACTTTTATACATCAATACAATATCATACCTAAGATATACATCTATTTTATAATAATATAATATCATGTACTACTTGGAAAACTCCTATATGAGTATAAATTTGTACTTTATTGATTTTAGTTTACAACTAATTATCTAAACCCATGGTGTCCAAACTTCATTATTTAATGTTCGATTTTTTCCCATGAAATTTTAAAATGCCATTTATACTCTCTAGTCTTGTTCCCTAAGATTATTAATATGTTTGAAGCATATGTAACTAAATTTTTATTTTCCATTTTCTTGCCAAATATGTGATATTAAATGTCAGCTGTGAGCTATTGAATACTACACCTTATGATAGAGAAAAAAAAAATCATTATTTCATTTCATTGCCAAATAAATGGTAATTGTAAGTTGCAAGCTATTAAAAACTTGGCCTTAGGATAGGATAGAGAGAAAAAGGCTTCAATAACCTCTAAAATGCCCAAGGCCTTTTTTGAACTTCTTGAAATTTGCTCTAAATTGAACAAGAAGTCAACATTTTGATAAGTTCTATCAACTTTTTTTGACATGTCATTGTACAAATTGAAACTATACATGTTAAACATTCATTGGGAAACAAAAATGCAACAATATCATTTATGGATTGAAAGATTATAATGCTTGATCATAAAGGTATAAAACTGTGAAATTTTTTCAAAGTCTTCCAATTCTCTTTTCACATGCCAAATCTAAAATTGAGGTTGATTCCTAAAGGACTATCACTATATTTTCACCAAAAACGCTCCAAAAATGCCATTTCTAGTACAAGTACCAAATTTTGAAAAAGAAACATTTTTAGACACATATAACTGTAGGATCTTTTAGTTTGCTAACTTCAAAACACATGGAAAAAATGTCACAAATTCCCACCACATAAATTGCAAGATATGAGCTTTCAAATTTACATAAATCCTTTTCTTGGCCTTGCAAAAAACCGGGCAGCTGTACTTCACAAGGTCACATTTGTATGAAAAAATGTCCAAAATAGTGGTGCTTCTTTGGATTCATTCTTGAAGATAAGTTAGCTACATGGTTGAAAAATTTAAGATCATTTGGAATTGTACAACATATAAGAAAAAAAAGTAAGTAGAAAGAAGTAGAAAATGATTCAAAATATAAAATTGTTAAGAATTTAGTTATGGAACTGAAAAATACCAATCCCAATGGTTGCAATGTTTTTATATACAATCTACACCTAATGTTTTTATTTTTTTCCAAATATATTGAAAATTGAGTTAAATAGAGGACTTCAAAGTTTATTTTAGAGTAGAGAATCCATAACTACCCGCAAACTAAAACTCTTCATAACTTTTGACTCATTGATCAAAATGGAATTTTTCAAAGCTTTCACATATATATAACTCTAGAAAACCAATTTCAAAATTTTGTTTTTCAAAAAAGTGATTTTTTCTTATCTTCCCGGGTAACATATTAGGCCATAACTTTTGACTCATATTTATAAATGTCATGAAATTTAGTGCATTTGAAAGATATTTTTTGGCCCCACCTTCTATTAAAATTTTCGCCTAAAATATGAAAATCTCCAATCACACGTACCTACCCAAAATTTCTAGGTTGCCAAGAAACACATGTTGGTCCTTTAGGGGTTAAAGAGCATAACATGCATAACCTCCATCAATTTTCAACTTTTCAAAATCTACTCTACAATCATTTTGAATAAATTTCTAATGTGATTTTTTCCCCCAATATCTACACTTAGTACAGTTGTTTTAGGGCTTGTAGAAATGAGCCTCAAATACTCTAGATGACTACTAGAAAATAAAGATTTGGAATGGACACCCTTATGTGACAATCTTCTTGAATAGAATAATCACAATCATTCATTTTCAAAACCAATGCTAAAACTAAACTTGAGAATTAATTTTCATTTAAAAATAGTAGCTTCAAATTTTTGTCACACCAAAATTTTGTGCCTCAAGCATTCAAGGGTTAATTTTCATTATCAAAAAATGATTGTAAGTTGTGAGCTAGTGAATATCCTTAGGATAGAGAGAAATGACTTTTGATAAGAAAATTTGACCTAAAAGACCATAATTAGCAATTTTATAATGTCCTCAAAGTTACTACTCAAGTTAATTGAATTAGTGCACCCCATATTGTTTTAGGAATGATGCAAATTTTCAAAAGGTTCTTACATCTTATTCTTATGGAAGTTTATACTATTTTAGATAAAATTAATATAATGTGGTCTATACTATTTTTAAACTATTACAATTATTGTCATGGTCATCTAAATGTTCATACTAATTATACGACATTTATTCAAAATTCATTCAATTTGAGTGAAGGGGTCTCACCTTATTTAAAGTCTCACACTACCGTAATTGATGAAATTTCAGTACAATAGTAATAGATGATTTATGTGTGAATAAACATGCATGGATGATTCTATCTATTTTTTCCTCACATGGATGCATTCTAGTGCATGTGTTGTTTCTCTAAGTTTAATTACCAACAAGGAAACCCAAAGAATTGGCTAGCAATGTTCACAAAAGTAGCTAAAACTTGTGCCATTACTAACAAAAAAATTGTTGAGCTAAAAGTACATTGTAGAAAATCCTTGGGAAAACAAGATTTGAGCAATTTGGTCAACTTGACAAACATAAGCTTTCAAAATGTGCTATCATTAGTTTTGTGGGTTGCATTTATCTCCTTGGGATGAAAGTGCCTATCACATCTAAGCGCCCTAGGCCATCAATGGGTCGCTAATACGATTGTATTTGGGCCGTCCGATGTGTGATTACAGTTGAGCTTCCACTTCGTCTCTCCTAGTTTAGCATTCTTTAATTTCTCCACTTGTAGCGTTGTTAACAACCTGTTAATCTTTGTTCGTGCACGCATTTAGTTTTGCTTTGACTCTTGTGCGCTTGTAGTGGCATTGCATTGGTTTGGCCATTTGTGATTGATTGATGACTTCTTACAGCAGTGGCAACATTTTTGATGGAGGCTTTCATTTTCAATGCTTTGAATGCATTGAATGATTACCAATTTGTTATTCCGAATTTGAGAATTTCATTCCCTCGTGACATCATCTTCTTGTTCTTCAAATTTGTGAGCGACCCTAGTACCCTACTTCTCTGTTGTTGTGAAGTCTTTGAGATTTCTTGTTTTGCATTCACTGTAATAAAGGGGTACAATTCAATAAGGGATGGTGGGCATTTTCAAAATGGGGCAACAAACATTGTGTGTGTTCATCATGATTTAAGGCCTTGAGGGGGTCATTTAGAGTGTCCATTAGAAACCACGTGTGAACAAAATTTTGGACCCCTATATACTTTTTGAATTTTAAATTTAAAAAAAAATAAAAAAATGAATAGATTTTCCTACTTTGAAAGTTTATGTTTTGAATTATTGATATTTTTACTTGTTAATAATAATTAGTTACAAATTTTTGAAGTAAAAAGATACACTGTAGAACTGAAAAATAACTTTTACACCCCTATGTTATACAAGAAAAAACTGTCTAAAAAATGAACAAAAGATTCCTAAAATAACTCATTATTAAAAGCTCATTTTGAATTGAATATTGACTCAATGGTCATCTAAATGTGTCCTCTATAATTATTTGAGTTGAAAAACATGCCATTTTAGTTCATTTTCAACCTCTTCTAGAAATCATTTCATATTTTATTTGAGTTGAAAATTTTGGCAATAGAAAGCTATAGTCATTATTAAACAATGTTCAAAATTTTAGGTTGAAATTTTAGTTTATTAGAAACCACTTGTTCGCACGTGGTTTGTTATAGAAGAACTAAGTGCACCCCCCGAGTTTAAGGCTTTCTTGCTTGCTTAATGTTTTATGATGAATTTGTCTTTGTTTTTGTGTTGAATTGCTCATTGCTTTCATTCCAATTGTTGCATTAGACTGTTGCTTCTTTAATCCATTGCTTATATTCTTTATGGCTGCTTCATCGTATATTGTTTGGATGTTTTGTTAGGGTGTAGAATTTACGGACAATACGAACAATGGCACCTCGGCTAAAACTTCTAGACATATTTTGAGTGTCGACCTTCTAGTCTAGCCAAATAGTCATGTCAATGAAAAGTTTGTGGTGGCGATTAGTGCATCTAGCGTTGTGGAGGTGACATATATTTCAAAGATGCGATTCGAGGACTCCATTTCCCAAGAGGTGCAATGGGATTGTCCATTGGAAGAAATTGCAATATCACCTACGCCTATGACGCCGAAAGGGAGGAAGAAATTTACGGTGAATGGACTTGGGACCAATGGGATTTCTGTGCCAGGTAAGTGGCAAATGACGGCCCTTGTGTCACGCCCCTTAGTGACACTTACCACCTTAAAGTCACCTCCAAGTGCTTTTTATAGTACTTAACACCAAGGATCACGATGTCCTAACATTGCATTGTGATATAAAGGAAGATTCGTTTGGTTTTCAATATAAAACCTCTAGCCCCTTTTTTTTCATTTCATTGGTTTAGACATCAACCAATGATTGGGCCTTGATAGAAAATGACCCTTAACCCCTAAAGATCCTCAAAACACTGTCAACACTAAAAAAATCAACATTTTTTTACAAAAGGGCTATTTATCAATTTTTATTCACATTTTAGAACTTATATTTATTCTTCACTGTTATTGTATCCAACCAATTATCAAAGGCAACATTTCATGCCAAATTAGATAAAGCTAAAATAGGTGGTTTGGCAATTGCTTTTAGCATAAATAAATAAATAAAATTTACTTTGGAAGTTTTTGGTGACCTTCATAGCCAAGAGGTATAATATTGGGGGCACATACAAAACTTTGGAGTATTAAGACCAATAACGCTAGCTTGTGAGCCTAAAAATGTGAGCCTATGAGCCTTGAGTCTAGGTGTAAGTAGGACTTCAATAACTATTGAAAGTGTCTATAACATACATACTTATAATATAAGTACTCTATAACCATGGAAGGTGCTTATTACATAGGCATCTATAATATAAATATCCTATAACTATAGAAGGTGCTTATAATATAGGCACAAATAATATATATATCCTATAACTATAAAAGGTGTCTATAATATAAGCACATATAATATAAATATGCTATAACTATAGAAGGTGCTTATAATATAGGCGTACATTATATATATATACTATAACTATAGAACGTATCTATTTCATAGGCTCCTAGGTTCATGGTCTCAAGATCTTAGGCTCACATACTAGCAACCATGGTATTATGGCCATGCACATAAGCCTACAAGGTGGAGAAAAATGTTTTTTTCAAGACTACAAAGCCTTTTGACAATATGCCAACAAAATGTTGTGTCAAGATGGTTTGTCAAGACTACCCTAAATCTAAAACACTTTTGACAATGTGTGAATTGTCAACTGTCAAGTCCCACCATTCATATTCCCTTTGCAAAGAAGATATAGTGACTTTAGATTTGGGTAGTACCACAAGACAATGATGAAGAAGTATGCAAACGGCTTTCGAAACAAATTGATGATTTCCTCCCCTTGTTAAAATTGGAACTCCAACAAATTTTTAAAAGTCATTTTTTTTTTCATTTTTTTAATCTTCATTTAATTTTAATTCCCCAAATGTTTGTTTGTTTCCCTAATCTCAATAAATTAAAAAAATGGATGAAAAAGACCAACAATTTGATACTTGAATTTGGATGTCCCAATTCATATCAATCTATTTCAAGTTGCAACGAGCTTTAGGGTTTAAGAGTGTTATGCCACCCAACTCTTCCCTAAATTTGAGTGTGACCAAAATTGGACCTCACTACGGCAACCAAAGTCAAGACAATTAATTACAAAGAAATAGTTGCCCTATACATTATACCATTGCAATCAATTTCCACCATCGAGAGGCCTCAATAGAGCACTTTAGGGAACAATCATTCTTTATGAAGGCATCCAACCCTTGCATATTTGATTACTAGCCCCTCAAGGGTTGCACTTGCATTTCAATTGCCGAACTTTGCCGCAAGAAAATTTAAAAAAAAAACTAAAGTCCAGAAAATCACAAGTTGAAGATTTCACACCAGTACCGACACTTGTGGTGCCAAATAATTGATTGACCAGAATCCAAATTTGGTGAAAGAAAATTTAACCCAAGTCTTGAAGTCCACAACCACGAGGTGGAGAATTCATACTAGTACCGACACTTGGAGGTAGTCAGTCAGAACAAATTCGTTCTATTGGTAGGTCTGCAATTTTAAGCATGCGCTATAACTTAATCCAGGCTTTGCTTCGTTTCATTTCCAAGTTCATGACTCGTTGTTCGTTTGGGTCGTAGTCAGTGTTTTTCTTTTCTTTTCTGCCGAATCTGCATTGAGGCGTATATTCTAAAATCTACAGTTCAAGGTTGGCTATATTGGATTTTCTTAAAGCGGAAAATGTGGCTCCAAAAATAATGATGTGGGACTCATTTGGCAACATTAACAACATTCAGTAGTGAAAGAAATGGCACTCCAAAAATACAAGTGGACTCCATCTTGGCAATAATCAAATAATTTTGGACTCAAACATGGGCACAATATTCTTCTTGAGGGCTAAAATAGTGGCACTGCAACAAACTTGTAAAAATAAACAAGGCACAATTATACAAATTTAAATACAAAAGCAGTTAGGAGGCTACAAGAATGATGCACTGTATACTAAAATTAATTGCTAAACAAAAATATTTGTTCTTCTTATACTTATAATGCTCAACACAAATCTGCACAAAGCACAAACACACTCCGATGGCAAAATGAGAAAATGAAAATGATTGAAGAGTTACACAAAAGATTACAATTCATACTACAAATAAATTAAAGGATGCACATAATACTATAATGGAGCCCATGTTGTGAAAATGATGTAGAATTCAAGTAAAGAAGCCTGCATTAATGGCCAAAGTAAAATTAATAAAGAACTCTATTACATACGTGAAGAAACTAAGCTACCAAATAAGCAAAAATAAAGCCTAACAATGACAAGTTTAAGCAAGTCTAACTCTATCATCTACTGAAATACCTAAATCTATAATTAAACAAAACCACATAACGAAAAATGCATTGAAACCTACAAACTCACTACCTGAAAAATCTAGCAGCAAAACTGTGAGCTATTACCAAACTATTCCAAATTTAACCTGTCAAGCCATATCGCCCTTTTTCTGCTTCACTAACCCACTGTAGAAAGCATTCATCGTATGGAAAGTTTTCCAAGGAGTAAACACTTTGAGAATGCATGCCCACTACCAAACTCAAATTGTCATCCGCCAGTCGATTCCTCAACCGATCTTTCAAGAAAGTCAGAGAAGAAAAGCATCTCTCATCTTCGACAGATCCAAGCACGTGGATCATCGCAATTTCTGCCAATTTCACATACTCGGACATGCTCTTTGCTAAGGCATTATTAGCATCCAACATTCTCCAAAGACGAGTAAGAGGATTCACTTTGCCCAAAGAATCCATGGCTGCACTAGCATTGGAAATCATGGCCATCTTAAAAAGAGGTTGCTGGAGCTCTAATTCGAAACGGTCCAAGAGCGCAGGGATAAGGTGCTTGTTATCATCGTTTCCCACCCATTGAGCCTCTCTATAGAAGTTTTTTAACACATCAAGATGCTTGCGAAAAGATACCTCAGGAGCCGACTCTTGTAACCAATATTGTGGGTACACCACTCCAAGAGCATCCATAACGGTTTGAGCAGGGAATCTCCCCTTCAATTCCACAAGCAATTGCTCTGCTGCTACTGCACAATGAAACAATGCACATCATCTACTATTATATGCCCCATCGTGTGCACAATTTTGATCATACTTATTTGTTACCATCTTCTAGCTACAAGTATTTTAAATAAAACAAAAATCTTTGCATGTCTACTTAAATTTGACAAATCATCAAAAAAATTTACACTATAAAAAAGTGGATAATACTTATTGAATTGAAATTCTAGATGACTAAACAGAAAGAAAGTGAAATTTGAGTAAATTGTAGCATACCTTTGCATTGACCCTTCACATCCTTTATCATTGAAGCCCATCCCTCACGGCTAACCTTTTCGCCATCATGCATGGCTAGGATTGGTTCACTGCCCACAATGAAGCACAAATGTTGCCCTTCCGTGTTTAGATCCATGTCACTCCACTTCAAGTGAATTTGATCATGGTGAAGGTTTACCATGTGCTGGAAACCCACAAAATCTTCTCCTGTGAAAGCCTCACTACTAATGTATAGTGCAAAGAGCCTTGTGAGGCATGTTTGAAGGGCTCCCACAAAATCACACACATACACATCACGTGCTTGGGCAAACTGAATGAGAGCATCAACTAACTCTAAGAGAGGAAGAATGCACGCCATAGCCAAGGGATGGTAAGGATCAACCAGTTTGTCCAGAACACGTTGGGCTTTCCTTCTTGAAACTTTCTGCACAATATAAGGCAATAAGTTACATATATTTTTAGCTACTAAAATAGTAAGAGATCATGGACATCAATTGTAGAGAAAACATATTTCAAGAAAGTTAAACAAACTAAAATAAGGACAATGGTTAAATGATTACCTTTTCCTTCTTATTCTTGGAATCCACGCTCATCTTGCCAATAACACTCCTGTATTCACTCATGAGACGTTTCAAGGGAGCTATTAAGCTCATCCAACGAGTGGTCACATTCTTCAATAACCGTAAGCCTTTGGTGTCCAAAAGAAGTGCAAGGGTATGGAACTCTGAATGCTTTTTGGGACTATGGGCAAAGTACTTCTAGGTCACACTACAAACATCCTCAATCGCATGAAACAAGTTAAGATTAGATAGAGTCTTGACTACCAAATTGACACGATGAGGAATGCAATGCTACCCTTGCATGAAGGGAGCAAATTTGTCCTTCAATTGTGTAGTAACACCTGTCCTGTGTCCTTGCATGGTTGAAACACCATCTGCGCCAAAACAGAGTAGTTTTCTGGCAACTGCAACAGAATCTAGACCTCCTCGTGAAGCCAAAATTCCGACTAGTAAATCAGTCAAACCATCAGCAGTTGCACCATCACTGGCAACTTACTGCAATGCCACAAGCAAAGGCATCCTAGTCCAATTTTGCATAACATAGATGTGCACAGCTATGTAACTTTTGTTGTCAACTCCGGAAGTCTCATCACATGTCATGGCAATAAAATTAGCTGCAGTGATCATCGCCTTCATTTTTTGCAACACGAATGAATACATGTGGGCTGCCATAATCCAACCAGAGCTATCCGACCAATGCATAGAAGGCAAATTTGGCAAACCAAGGAACGAATACAAAGTAGACCTAGATTCGTATTCAAGCATAGGTCTCCCAAGAGAAAGAACCTGGAAGATAGTGGCAAACTGGACTCGTTTGCGTTTGGATTCAATAGAATTGCAATGATTTATCTGTTGAAGAACGGTGGTGGGGCGTTTGGCAGCAAAAAGAAGCATATTAACTTTATGAGACTTCCGCTTTGCATGCCTCTTCAAAGTGTTCAATCTCGGCCCCATGACAACCTCCTTCTTCCCAACACTTGTGCAAGTCTGACAACGGACCATATGCAAAAGGCCCTCAGCTGTAAGTTTCATCTCAGCCCAAGGGCATTGAGCTGCCCAGACCATTTGGAACTTCCGGGTCAAATCATAATTGGGCTTTGTCTTCTTTGGCGGAGGTATTTCACCTTCTGGTTCGGAATCATCCAGATCAGACTCCGGCAGCTCCAATCCATGAATCTCGCGGTAGTCGGGGTTGTCTTCACTACAAACGTAAGTCTCCGACTCTTCAGACAAGACCACAATCGGAGTAGGGGGGATGGAACTAAGAACAACACAATTGTGCTCTTGGTCTCCAAGAGAGGAGACCCCTTCCGATCTTTGTTCTGCGTCAAAAGACACATTTTGAACATTGGTTGATTTTCTCTTCAAGCCTTGCCGAGAAGATTCTATGCCTTTAGATTGAAGTGCCGATCCATTGTCAACATTCCGAGAGGAACTCAAAAATGAGCGGATAGTACCCCTCTCACGTGCATTCTTCTTACCCCTCTCCTCGGTCAGACGCGTCTCTTGTAGTTTCTTGCGTGCTAAAGCCTCAACAACCTTTTTCTCACGGGCTTTTTTCTTCTCATCCCTCAAGGCAAGTTCTGCAACTATAGCAGCTACCTTGGCATTGCCCACCACAAGTCCCTCAGCAACCATGTTTAAAAACCCAACAAGCCAGCAATAGCCTCAAAATGAAAGTCAATAATAAAAATGAGTGAAATCAAAAAGCTTCACTTGAGGCTTCACTTGAGACCAAAATATCACAAGAATAGAGCTCTAATGACCACAAAGCCAGAGAACCTTTCCAAATTCGACCTACATTGTGCATAGCTCAAACCCCAACAAAATTGGAACAAATTTGACTCCAAACCCTAAATGGATGACCTACCAGCAAGTCTACAAGTCAAAAAACGCAACCCCCATTACAAATGCACAAGTTCACCACTTCATTCCATTTATAGATCAATGCAAAACAACAAAATACAATGAAAGCATGATAAACAAAACTTCCTAAACTAGGGTATAAAATAGAAAGGAACCACTTACCTTGATGTCGTTGCCAATCAGCCACCATGTACCATCACCCAACTTCAAAAACGACCTCCACTTCCGCCTTCAGAGAGATTATGGACTCTCAGACAACAGACAACACGCATGACTTCAACCTCCACCTTCGGCACTCATCAGGATTAACGTTCTCAATCTCTGTAAATTTGGCTCATGTGAGCTTACAATTTTACAAGGAGCGCATTCCTCAGCTGAAAACAACGTTTCGATCAATCCTAAGTGCAACTCAATCTGCAATGTACGCATTTGGGATTTTTGGCGATTATAGAACAATAAAAAAATGCAGCGATGGCGACACAACTAGATTAAACAAAGTGAAAGAACTGGGAGAAGGCACACCAAATTTCAAAGTACGCATCCCAATGGCAGAAAACCAGATTCACAATGTCAGTACTTGGCGCTCTAGCATCATTAAAGGAGACGAGTACTGGCTCTATTGACAGATTGGATAGCTTCTGACGTGCAAAACCTGGCGACGGAGACATTTCAAGTGGTATACGTGGCAAGTTGGAGGTGGCTCTAAATGAGCAAAAGGAGGCTATTGCTGATTCGTAGATGGCGTGTGCTATGCGTGAGTTGGAGCACCCCTGGCATTTCCACGTCACTCTCATTGAAGGAAATTCTACAAGCCCGGTGCATACTACCAAAATATGGTGGAATTAGGCGTTTAAATGCCCAATTATAAAACACTGGTCGTAGTTTGACTCCCAAACATTCTTGCAGGAAAGGTATCACTGGGAATCCTTCACCATGGGACCCATTTAAGCTTATTAAATTAACGTCCCCAGCAGCTGAAGCACATGGTCTGAAAGTTCTTTGGTAACCGGCACGAAGGAGATTGAGTTCACTTGCCATATGTCACGTTTGAAGCATGCCTTTCACGGAGATGGGCTTTCCACAATTTGCCCTTGGTGCTTTTGATGCCATGATTGCATTGTCTGTGTACTATTGACAAATTTGACAGAGACTATGGAATCGATTCTCTGTTTTCGTTTTCAAATCCTTCCTACAATCGCATTCACACTTCATGTAGAACGAGGTTAGGGTTTGGATGGAGTGGCGAAAGAGCTTCACTAAATGTTTGTTTGTTTTTAATTCCCTAAATGTTTGTTTGTTTTCCTAATCTCAATTTTTAAAATGGAATGAAAAGAAAAACTATTTGATACTTGAATTTAGATGTCCCAATTCCTATCAATCTATTTCAACTTGCGACTAGCATTACAAGTTAAAAACGATCTGTTAAGTAACTCTTCCTTCAATTTGTATGTGCAAACAAAATCAAAACTCACTACAGTAACAAAAGTGAAGACAATGTATTACAAAGAAATAATTGAAGGTGCATTTCATGCATTATCCCATTGCAACCGATATATACACTATCTAGAGTAATTATTACGTCCAGCCTTTGCATATCTGAAAACTAGCAACACGAAATTACACGGCCAAAGACTTCACACAAGTATAGACACCTATGGTGTAGTTGATTGACAAGAATTCAAATTTTTGGAAAGAGTCCACAAGTTTACAACAGGAAATACTCATTTTTGCTTTCCTATTTTTTGAAGGTGAAGAATTCACTCATGAATACCGACTCACGGGACGACATAACCACTCATTTTTGCTTTCCTATTTTTTGAAGGTGAAGAATTCACATGAATACCGACTCACGGGACCACATAACATTGTATGACTAGTCAACTTAGTTAGTGGTCGCCCCACACCTTGAATTCACACTAGGGCCCTAAAATCCACAACTACAAGGTGAAGAATTCACTCATGGATACCGACTCACGGGACCACATAACATTGTATACCGACTGGTCAACTTAGTGGTCTCCCCACAACCTTGAATTCACACTAGGGCCCTAAACTCCACAACCAGAAGGTGAAGAATTCACACGAGTATTGACACATGGAAATAGCCAATCAAGGGGCCCACATGACATTGAATGAATGACCAGGCAATGGTCTCCCCCATGTTGGGAATTGAAGGTATAATTATGCTTTGCTAGATGCCTACAAGAGGGAGGGATGGCTTTTCAGTGACTTCGAGGATGGGGGCTGGGTGACGGGCCCTAGAAGACCATTTTAGTGTTCATTGTAGGGGTCTCCTTTTCAAGGATGCCAAAAGCACCCACCTGTCAATGGAAATGGTCCATGTGTTTCACGAGAAAAAAAATGAAAAAAATAAAGTGCTCTCCGCCTGCCTCATTGACCAGTAAACAATGTTAGGCCAGCCCAGCCAGGGTTCGGTCGGTAACTGACCAGTCCCTTTGTTAGGGCAGCCCCTACTGTACCACGAACGCAACACCCCCAACAAAGCCAGTCCGCTCCGGCTTTTCAACGAGTCCTCCCATGAGGAAATCCGGACCCCAGACTTTGAATTTGCGAGAGGTCCCCATGCAAAGCGTTTGTGTGTCAACGGGGGTCAAAAGGTGGAGCTCCTCGTCCGCGGTCCACACGGGAAGGGTGACGTCATGGTGGACAGCACAGTACTAGGAGTCAGTTGCAGCGTCAACAGCCTCGATATGGATTGTGGAATCGTATAAATCCCGACCTTGGCAGTGCAAAGCTTGTAACTCAGTTCCAGCCTTCCATTGCTCCGATCGAAGACTGCAAGCTTCCCTCCTCTTCATCGACCAGCTTGAGCTCGAAGGACTGCGCTGGAATCTGAAAGCCTCTGCATTGACGGACCACGTACAGTTTGTAGAATTGCAAGGAGTTTGCCTCAGACCTCGTCCATTCGAGGATCGATTGATTGATCAATAGACAATATTTACTCCGAAATTCACCCGGCCAGGTCGACCGGTAGCAGGTTGAACAAGCCAGCTTTGGGAGCTGAAGGACTGACGCTTCCATTCATTCATTCATTCATTCCATGGCGCCACCGGCAATGATGTCCACCATGGAGGATAACGCGGCTCTGTACACCATGAAGAGCCCGAAGATTTCTGGTCACGCCTGGAACTGCAACGCATCCCCGCCATCTGCTGCACCGTCGACGACGGATCCGCTCAACTGGGCCAAGACGGCGGCCAAATTGCAAGGCAACCATCTGGACGAGATCAAGCGCATGGTGGCCACCTACTTCGATTCCGCGGAAGTGGCCATCGAGGGCGTGAACCTGAGCGTGGGTCAAGTGACGGCCGTGGCGCGCAGGCCCGCGGTGCAGGTCGTGCTGGACGCGGCCAACGCCAAGGCCCGCGTGGACGAATCGTCCAACTGGGTGCTCAACAAAATCATGAACGGCGGGGACATCTACGGCGTCACCACGGGATTCGGCGCCACTTCGCACCGTCGCACGCAGCAAGGCGTGGAGCTCCAGCGCGAGCTCATCCGCTTCTTGAACGCGGGCGTGCTGGTGAAGGGACACTCCTTGCCTGCGGAGACCACCCGGGCCGCCATGCTGGTGCGCACCAACACCTTGATGCAGGGCTACTCCGGCATCCGCTGGGAGATTCTGGAAGCCATGGAGAAGCTGTTGAACGCGCACGTCACCCCCAAGCTGCCGCTGCGAGGCACCGTGACGGCGTCGGGAGACTTGGTGCCCTTGTCCTACATTGCGGGCCTGCTCACGGCCAGGCCGAATTCCAGGGCGGTCACCGAGGACGGTCGCGAGGTGTCGGCGTTGGAAGGGCTGCGGATGGCGGGAGTGGAGAAGGCGTTCGAGCTGCAGCCCAAGGAGGGCCTGGCGCTCGTGAATGGCACGGCCGTGGGGTCGGCGTTGGCGTCCACGGTGTGCTTCGACGCCAATCTCTTGGCGCTCCTGGCCGAGGTTCTCTCCGCGCTCTTCTGCGAGGTGATGCAAGGAAAGCCGGAGTTTGCTGACCCCTTGACGCACAAGCTGAAGCATCACCCGGGACAGATGGAAGCCGCCGCCGTGATGGAGTGGTTGCTGGAGGGCAGCGACTTCATGAAAGCCGCGGCCAAGATCAACGAGACGGACCCCCTCAAGAAGCCGAAGCAGGATCGGTACGCGCTCCGGACGTCCCCGCAGTGGCTGGGCCCCCAGATCGAGGTCATTCGCAGCGCCACGCACGCCATCGAGCGCGAGATCAACTCCGTGAACGACAACCCCATCATCGACGCCGCGCGAGGCATCGCCCTGCACGGGGGCAACTTCCAAGGCACCCCGATCGGAGTGTCCATGGACAACATGCGCCTGGCCGTGGCCGCCATCGGCAAGCTCATGTTCGCGCAATTCTCCGAGCTCGTGAACGACTACTACAACAACGGCTTGCCGTCCAATCTGAGCGGAGGACCCAACCCGAGCCTGGACTACGGCATGAAGGGCGCCGAGATCGCCATGGCCTCGTACCTCTCCGAACTCAATTACCTGGCCAACCCCGTCACCACCCACGTCCAGAGCGCGGAGCAGCACAACCAGGACGTGAATTCGCTCGGCTTGGTGTCCGCGCGCAAAACAGAGGAAGCCGTGGAAATTCTGAAGCTGATGAGCTCCACGTTCTTAGTGGGGCTCTGCCAAGCCATCGACCTGCGCCATGTGGAGGAGACCATGCAATCCGCAGTGAAGCAAGTGGTGTCCCAAGTGGCCAAGAAGACGCTCTTCATGAGCAAAGATGGCACCCTCCTTCCGTCGCGGTTCTGCGAGAAGGACCTCCTGCTGGTGGTGGAGCGCCAGCCCGTGTTCAGCTACATCGACGATGCGTCCTCGGACACCTACCCGTTGATGGAGAAGCTGCGAGCGGTGCTGGTCGGACACGCTCTCAAGCTCCACAAGGAAGCCTCCACCGCCGTGTTCCAGCAGATCCCCATCTTCGAAGCGGAGGTGCAAGAGAGGCTGCGAGCGGTGGTCCCCTTGGTTCGGGAAGCTTATGACAACAAGGGGCTGTCCGCGGTGGCCAACAGGATTGAGTCGTGCAGGACGTATCCGCTGTACCAATTCGTGAGAGCGGAGCTGGGCACGCAGTTGTTGTCCGGATTGAGGACGGTTTCGCCCGGGACGGAGATTGAGAAGGTGTTCCAGGCCATGTCGGAGGGGAAGCTCATCCAGCCCCTTCTGCGGTGCGTGGACGGCTGGAATGGAGCTCCCGGCCCATTCCCCCAACAGCAATGAGCGAACGATTCGCGACTATCGTTGGACCTTGACATTCGACCTGTGTGCGGAGTTGGAATCTTCCGCCATAGCCGTTGAGATTAGTTAGCCAATTTTGTAGGTATGTATAAACATTGTCCACGGCCTTGAAGCCCAGTTCAACATGTCATTGAGCTTGGAGACCGAAGGTCGAGACGATCTGAAGATTCTATGTATGATACAATCCGTTTCGAGACGAGCTCGATCGGGTTCATAACATTCTTTGAACACAACAGTTGTTCACATTTTTTCCCAACAAAAGTCACGTGTGCACACTCATCTGGTATGTTTGTTCGTGGAGATATTGATGATGCTTTCGTGCGTTGATAGTATGTTTGATTTCATGTGTCCCAAATCTGCGCGACTCAATCCAATAAATACGGCCGGCGTACTCTGGAATCAATTCTGGAAACAAATATGTGCAGCCGGTGTACCCAGATGAATATTCCTTAATCGATCCAACAGAGTGAGTTGTTGCTGCGTTTCTGAAGTTTTAACCCAAAGTGCTCGGCATGCAATAGTCTCAAGTAGGTAGATATCTTACACAACTCCATTCCAAGTGTCGGTCCAGGCTCCATGGAATCCGGCAGACCTCCACTTGAGAGCAGCCCATTCGTAGGCGCTAGTCAGTCAGAACATGAGAACGACAATAATTAGTTCGGGAGTGGAGGGCTGTGCGGCAGGGCCTGCGTGTCCTCCAAGAAAATTATCGAAAGAAGTCGATCAAAGGTCCTGCTATGCGATACGTTCAAGTTCCAAAAATGTGCTCCATCCAAAACTGCCTGGAAAGTACTAGAGATTCGAAAATGCAGGCTGCATTCGACCGTGAGCAGTGAACGCTCATACGGCTAATTCGAAACGGAAGTAGCAAACGCAGATCTAGTGATCATTGGAATGTATGAGTTCCTCCAGTTGCAGCTACGGATTGCATTTCGAAATCCCATTGCACAGCAGCAGTGTGACTTGAGTTACAAACTTGGTCTCTACTCCTTTGTCCCAGACAAGGCAATGTTGCCAAAGGTTGATATGTCACTCGACCTCCAAGACTTCCACCAATACGTTTGCACGCAACATATGCCGGAATTTCAGTATTACATGACACAAGAACAATTGAGACTGTGCTCAGGATCAGGAGGCTGCTTGCCAAGTGACAGTTTCTGAGGTAAGCGGCACGGCATGCATACTTCCAGTGCCTTCACAGGTGGAAATTGGCAACGGAAGAAGGGAACGCACCACAGAATACTGGATGGTGATGAACTCCCTTCGCCATTCTCAATCTTCATTGGAGCACAGGACGGAGCGCTAACACTCCCAATCCGTGAGCTGAAAATCGAAAATCTACGCAAAAAGCTCATTTGCTGTATGTAGTTCACGTCGAAAATCTCATTTGTTTTGCTCACTTGTCTGTAGCTCACGTCGAAAATCTAATGGCCGATCCGCAGTTGTCGGATGATTCGGCAGCATTCTTCGGCAACCCTAAATTCGGTACTCTTATCCTCGACCTCGCAAGAAAGAAGCTACAGCTCCTCATTACGATGGCGCCGAGAGAACCTTCGGCTGGCTGGAGATCGAGGAATATTCGCAACATCTGCCGACAATGCCGTCCTGGGAAATCGGTCGCTAGTAATACTCTGTTATTCGATTCATGAACAGGCAGACCCGCTTGACCCGCTTGTTGACTTAATGCGACTGTTTATTCGCAACTCGTTCTCACCCGTTTCTCGTTCTTACAGTTCTTACCGCCTGCCGCAACCTATGACCTCGGCACGTTGCGAATCTCGAGGAATCATTCCGTCGATGGAAAAGGGTATTTGCGGAGAGCAAGGAGGCAATCGGGGTTGAACCGATGACCTATCGGACTGCAGCCGATTGCTCTGCCACTGAGCTATACCTCCATCGCCTCTCGAGGAATACGCGGCGACAGGAGGATCGCGACATCCGGACGCAGACGAGGGGGTAGTCGTAGCACGCGTATTTATGTGATTTCGATTGATTGGTATTCAAGCTCATTCCTTTCGAAACCCATCCGGGCGTCGGCGTTGTTAGCGGATACGCGAGACGGGAAGTCCATCCCGAATCCTTCAGGTTTATTAGGCTACCAAATTGGAACCCGAAGAATTTGCACATAGTTCATCGAATTTGTGTCGGAGGGACGCATTACTTATCTCCACTGCCTAGCCAGAGGGACGAAGGCCATGTCCAAATCACGTACCCACAGATGTCTCGGAGGCCGCAGATGCTGCTTCGACTGGAGAAAGCTCGGCGACATTAGTACTGCATCGCGTTCTTCTTGTTACGTGTAGCATAATGACCATTACAGCAGAAGTAAAACAGAACAGAAACGACCGCAAAAGAGGAAGGCCTCAATGCAGGAGCAGCCACAAAGCAAGGTAACATGCAGCAGGGACAATGCATATATAAGCACCTTGCAAGGAGAACGGTCGCATCGGCAATCTGCAAGGAGGAGGTCACAACTAACTGAAGGACATATATGCGAAATCAACCCCAGAATGCGACCAAATTCTCGCAAGAGCGGAAACAGAGATCGAATACGGTCATGTAAAAAACTGCATGAACTGCCGGAGTGTGACCACAACCAGCGTCAGTGTGGCTGATCCAACCATCGCTTTGTTTGCAGAGTCAGCCCAAACCTGGTGGAGGCATGCCATAACAAGTGAAGGAACAAATGAAGGAACTTCATTAGCACCGCGTCGGTAACATTAGATCCAGATTCTCTGGTCTCTGATATGAAATTCTGATAGTTATAACCTGAACTCTGTAGCTCCTTCTTCACTAATGTCCCATAATCTGTTCGCTGATATGAAATTCTGATACAGCCTTAGTTCTATTTGATCTCCTTCACTACCAGGACACCACATCGTTTGTTTTAAGCCGGTGTCCATGACGTGCCTTCTCTAATATCACATCCAGACCTAGAAAAAGGATGTACCCAGTCTGGTATCAAACTCACTTTGCATTCACACTTGTCTCACTCATGTCAGTGTTGTTTGATGTGGTGACCGGTAGTTTGGTACAGAGTTCGGGACATTTTTGGAGCTCTCCGGTTCATTTCCTCCTTCCAAGGAATAATGGGCCGGTTTTTCTTCAATGGTCAGCAGGTGCATGTGTTTTACCACAAAATCTATCGGTTTGTTTCCTAGGATATTTATTTTTCAACGGTCAATTTCCTCCTAACTCAAATTGACACCGGCTAAAAATCCTGTACAGTAATAACAATGTCAATTTTCAAACTGAAAATACTAATTGATATTGCATCCTTGGTTTAGGAATGGGGCCCTTCTCACATTATGTGAGATTTTGCACCTCATTTT
Source organism: Rhytidiadelphus loreus (assembly GCA_947034895.1). Taxonomy (NCBI): domain Eukaryota; kingdom Viridiplantae; phylum Streptophyta; class Bryopsida; order Hypnales; family Hylocomiaceae; genus Rhytidiadelphus; species Rhytidiadelphus loreus. The sequence continues at coordinate 36,176,524 of OX344761.1, forward strand.
AGTCAAGGTCAGGATTCACACTTCAATTTGGCCAATGGATGTCAAGGTTTTGGGGTTTTGAAGCTCTAATGTGGCTTTGTTGGTCTCCACAATTTTTTATAGTCCAAATTGCCATCAAATGTCAAAAGTGCTCATGTTATGGATGTAGGTATGTAATGTGTTGAAAGCAAGTGCAACACTTAAGGTTACAAGTCTAAGTAGTGCCCCTTTACCAAGTGAATCAAAATTGGGGTCAATTGGTGCAATCAATGATAGATGATGAAATCTACAATGAAAGCAAAAGTGGCATATTTTTGGAATGGTGAATATTTAGTTGTAATTTGTAAAAGTGAAAGCTTGTAAGCCTCTATTTTAGATTCTAGATTTTAGATGGTGTAGTAATCACATGGCACGATTCTATGAATGGGCCATGATGTATCCTCAAAGTAATCCTCTTTTACTAAAGTAACATGCAAAAAGGGTTAAGAAAGTTTCCCTCACTATAATTGAGAATGAATCATTGAAAATAAAACATTCATTACCACATTTTTAGTAAATGAAAATGAAATATGTATGGCTTCTCATTTGTTTAGAATCCTTCTTGTGTGCTACATTGCTTTTTTTCTTTTCATTCATCTCAAGGTAGAATTTTGTCTCAAGCAACTTTCTATTTTGTCTGGACACTATCTAGAGACAAGTATTAAACTTCTACATATCAGTTCTTTAATTTTGCATTAATTAACCATACTAGACGTTTTTATAGGAACAATTTCAAGAGCATGGTCACTATAAATACTTGTTACCCAAGTTTATTACCTTATATTGGTATGGCCAATACTAGGCTGCTAAACTACTATATGTTGTTAATATGAAGTAGATTATATAGGTAAGATTTCAATCAAATGATCATGTCATTTAAAGTTTACTAATGTAAATCCAATTATGTACACTCATTAGGCTTACAAGGTTGTCTTTTCTAATATTTGAATATATATAGTGAAAGTTTAGGAATCCATTGTTATTCTATTATGTAAGAATATTGAGTATTGTTATATTGCTTGCTTTCATTAAACTCACTTAAAGAAAATGAATAGGAAAAAGAACGGAGGGGCCTTAGAGAGGACCACAGTTTAATTCAATGACAAAGCTTGTTAACTTATCATTGATGTTTTGCATCTTGTCATAATTCAAGGGGATAGTTAGCGTGTTGGTTATACACATTAGAGAGAATTTAGGGCCTCTATAGGGCCACAAAACTCTAGATTTACACCCTAAAAGTCCAACTATAAAAAATTGAGAAAAAAATGATTTTTTACTTTGACTATTAGTTTAGCTCTAATGGCCTTGTAGAGGCCCCATATTTTTCTAATGGATTTCCTACATTATCTTACTAGTTGTGCCAAGCTACAAGCTAACAAGTTATCCATGTTGCTCAAAAAGTCAACATGGCTCAAATCCAATCTAGACAAGGCAGTAGAAACTTAATCAGTCAACCCAAATCTATGACTTGGTATCTGGTTTTGCTTTCGCAAGGCTTTTATCACTTCGTTGAAAGTAAAGTAGTCTAGAGTTGCCTCTAGATTTTAGAAACTTGACTTTAGTTAGTCATAGATACCCAGGGTTGTCATAACGGGCAGGTTAGGGGCATTGGACAAGACGGACAGATAGGCAAACCAAACCGGATGGATGGACGATCCAGACAACTTTCATTTTGTAAGCCGTGGAATTTTTCAAAATGACACGTCATTTCGTGATGTGTCATAATGCTGGAATCAAGGCGTGGATGTTGAGGTTGGGCGGAAACACTAGTGTATGGGCGCGGATGTCACCTTCATGGCGCGGACGCGGACCGTAAGGGCACGGATGCAAGGAGTGACAATTCCTCTAGAATGAAGAACTTCAGGGCATGCACTTGAATCAGAGATTTTAGGGCGCGGACAAAAGGTTAGGGTGCGGACAGAAAGTCAGGACCTAGACGTCAAGGCGTGAACAAAAAGTCAAGGCACGAACAAAAAGTTAGGGCATAGATGTCAGGATGCAGATAGAAAGTTAGGGCACAGATAGAAGGTTACAACCAAGTAGGCAGGCTTTTCAAATTCCCTTGGGCATGGGATTCCTCCTTTCTATGAAGAGGGGGAAACCATCAATTGCAAATAGCTTTTATTTTCAATTCGGAGAATTTTTTTAAGTATATAAAAGTCACATGCCTACATTAAGAGTTCTATTGACTAGGATTTGCAAGTGACTTTATAGAACAAAATTTTCCCTTTTTTGTGGCGGAACTTCTCATTCTTTACCTCCTCAAACACTTGAGATCTAGTTCAAACCACAAAAAAAACTAAAACTTAGGAAGTTCATTCCTTAAAACATATTGAATGATAGAAACTTAGAGCACAAAATTCTTTGATGTTCATATTTTTTCTCCACCGGAGCAAATAGTTATTTTTTGTGAAGGCTTTGTTTGTATAATTTTGTTTTTCTTGGATTTAGTTCAAGGGTGAATTTTGGGGGATAATTGCTAGAGGGCAATGTTCTTTAATTCAACCTTCAGGTTACATTCTTTTGGATGTACGTGTAAAGTATATTTTTATAGATTTGAGTTGAACAACAATTGGCGGTCCTGAATTAGGTCGTTAGAGCGCAGACAAGAGGAGTGACAATTCATACAGGATCAAAAACTTGTGGGCAAGCACCTGAATCAGGGACGTAAGGGCATGGACAGAAAATCAAGGCAGGGACAAAAAATTGGTAGGCTCTAATAGAATTGTGTTAGGATGCAACTATAGTGTTATTTTCGAAAATATAATAATTATAGTCCACATTCAACAGAAAAATTTCACCTATTCAAAAATGCAGTTCTATCTCCACAATCTGCTGGGATGACGTCAGCGCCCTACCATCTGTCCACGCCCCACTAGGATGATGTTTGTGCCCAACCTCCTGCCTACTCCACGTTGCCTATTTTTTCTTTATCAAAAAATCAACTATCTGTTAATTGCATCGGATGGCTGGGATTTCTATCGGATAGGTGAACTGGATGTCTGTGGACTATAACAACCTTGTAGATACCAAAGTATAGAAGATTTGGAGTTGAAATTTGAGCTTGATTTATACAAGGAGGTTGGATTTTCAAAAAGTTATATTACAAAGCATTTGGAGTTTTTATAAGACAAAATGGTCCTTGGAAGTAAAGGGATGTCAAGGTGTTGCTTAATTTAAGAGAAGAGATTGCAATTGGCTATGAAAGTCGGGAAGTAAGAGATTTCAAGTTGAAATTTTGATGGTTTATAAAAATTTATGTTTTAGACTAGCTAACGCAATCATTTATGCGTTGGAAAGATTTTCAAAGGGTTAATAGAACTTTTATACATCAATACAATATCATACCTAAGATATACATCTATTTTATAATAATATAATATCATGTACTACTTGGAAAACTCCTATATGAGTATAAATTTGTACTTTATTGATTTTAGTTTACAACTAATTATCTAAACCCATGGTGTCCAAACTTCATTATTTAATGTTCGATTTTTTCCCATGAAATTTTAAAATGCCATTTATACTCTCTAGTCTTGTTCCCTAAGATTATTAATATGTTTGAAGCATATGTAACTAAATTTTTATTTTCCATTTTCTTGCCAAATATGTGATATTAAATGTCAGCTGTGAGCTATTGAATACTACACCTTATGATAGAGAAAAAAAAAATCATTATTTCATTTCATTGCCAAATAAATGGTAATTGTAAGTTGCAAGCTATTAAAAACTTGGCCTTAGGATAGGATAGAGAGAAAAAGGCTTCAATAACCTCTAAAATGCCCAAGGCCTTTTTTGAACTTCTTGAAATTTGCTCTAAATTGAACAAGAAGTCAACATTTTGATAAGTTCTATCAACTTTTTTTGACATGTCATTGTACAAATTGAAACTATACATGTTAAACATTCATTGGGAAACAAAAATGCAACAATATCATTTATGGATTGAAAGATTATAATGCTTGATCATAAAGGTATAAAACTGTGAAATTTTTTCAAAGTCTTCCAATTCTCTTTTCACATGCCAAATCTAAAATTGAGGTTGATTCCTAAAGGACTATCACTATATTTTCACCAAAAACGCTCCAAAAATGCCATTTCTAGTACAAGTACCAAATTTTGAAAAAGAAACATTTTTAGACACATATAACTGTAGGATCTTTTAGTTTGCTAACTTCAAAACACATGGAAAAAATGTCACAAATTCCCACCACATAAATTGCAAGATATGAGCTTTCAAATTTACATAAATCCTTTTCTTGGCCTTGCAAAAAACCGGGCAGCTGTACTTCACAAGGTCACATTTGTATGAAAAAATGTCCAAAATAGTGGTGCTTCTTTGGATTCATTCTTGAAGATAAGTTAGCTACATGGTTGAAAAATTTAAGATCATTTGGAATTGTACAACATATAAGAAAAAAAAGTAAGTAGAAAGAAGTAGAAAATGATTCAAAATATAAAATTGTTAAGAATTTAGTTATGGAACTGAAAAATACCAATCCCAATGGTTGCAATGTTTTTATATACAATCTACACCTAATGTTTTTATTTTTTTCCAAATATATTGAAAATTGAGTTAAATAGAGGACTTCAAAGTTTATTTTAGAGTAGAGAATCCATAACTACCCGCAAACTAAAACTCTTCATAACTTTTGACTCATTGATCAAAATGGAATTTTTCAAAGCTTTCACATATATATAACTCTAGAAAACCAATTTCAAAATTTTGTTTTTCAAAAAAGTGATTTTTTCTTATCTTCCCGGGTAACATATTAGGCCATAACTTTTGACTCATATTTATAAATGTCATGAAATTTAGTGCATTTGAAAGATATTTTTTGGCCCCACCTTCTATTAAAATTTTCGCCTAAAATATGAAAATCTCCAATCACACGTACCTACCCAAAATTTCTAGGTTGCCAAGAAACACATGTTGGTCCTTTAGGGGTTAAAGAGCATAACATGCATAACCTCCATCAATTTTCAACTTTTCAAAATCTACTCTACAATCATTTTGAATAAATTTCTAATGTGATTTTTTCCCCCAATATCTACACTTAGTACAGTTGTTTTAGGGCTTGTAGAAATGAGCCTCAAATACTCTAGATGACTACTAGAAAATAAAGATTTGGAATGGACACCCTTATGTGACAATCTTCTTGAATAGAATAATCACAATCATTCATTTTCAAAACCAATGCTAAAACTAAACTTGAGAATTAATTTTCATTTAAAAATAGTAGCTTCAAATTTTTGTCACACCAAAATTTTGTGCCTCAAGCATTCAAGGGTTAATTTTCATTATCAAAAAATGATTGTAAGTTGTGAGCTAGTGAATATCCTTAGGATAGAGAGAAATGACTTTTGATAAGAAAATTTGACCTAAAAGACCATAATTAGCAATTTTATAATGTCCTCAAAGTTACTACTCAAGTTAATTGAATTAGTGCACCCCATATTGTTTTAGGAATGATGCAAATTTTCAAAAGGTTCTTACATCTTATTCTTATGGAAGTTTATACTATTTTAGATAAAATTAATATAATGTGGTCTATACTATTTTTAAACTATTACAATTATTGTCATGGTCATCTAAATGTTCATACTAATTATACGACATTTATTCAAAATTCATTCAATTTGAGTGAAGGGGTCTCACCTTATTTAAAGTCTCACACTACCGTAATTGATGAAATTTCAGTACAATAGTAATAGATGATTTATGTGTGAATAAACATGCATGGATGATTCTATCTATTTTTTCCTCACATGGATGCATTCTAGTGCATGTGTTGTTTCTCTAAGTTTAATTACCAACAAGGAAACCCAAAGAATTGGCTAGCAATGTTCACAAAAGTAGCTAAAACTTGTGCCATTACTAACAAAAAAATTGTTGAGCTAAAAGTACATTGTAGAAAATCCTTGGGAAAACAAGATTTGAGCAATTTGGTCAACTTGACAAACATAAGCTTTCAAAATGTGCTATCATTAGTTTTGTGGGTTGCATTTATCTCCTTGGGATGAAAGTGCCTATCACATCTAAGCGCCCTAGGCCATCAATGGGTCGCTAATACGATTGTATTTGGGCCGTCCGATGTGTGATTACAGTTGAGCTTCCACTTCGTCTCTCCTAGTTTAGCATTCTTTAATTTCTCCACTTGTAGCGTTGTTAACAACCTGTTAATCTTTGTTCGTGCACGCATTTAGTTTTGCTTTGACTCTTGTGCGCTTGTAGTGGCATTGCATTGGTTTGGCCATTTGTGATTGATTGATGACTTCTTACAGCAGTGGCAACATTTTTGATGGAGGCTTTCATTTTCAATGCTTTGAATGCATTGAATGATTACCAATTTGTTATTCCGAATTTGAGAATTTCATTCCCTCGTGACATCATCTTCTTGTTCTTCAAATTTGTGAGCGACCCTAGTACCCTACTTCTCTGTTGTTGTGAAGTCTTTGAGATTTCTTGTTTTGCATTCACTGTAATAAAGGGGTACAATTCAATAAGGGATGGTGGGCATTTTCAAAATGGGGCAACAAACATTGTGTGTGTTCATCATGATTTAAGGCCTTGAGGGGGTCATTTAGAGTGTCCATTAGAAACCACGTGTGAACAAAATTTTGGACCCCTATATACTTTTTGAATTTTAAATTTAAAAAAAAATAAAAAAATGAATAGATTTTCCTACTTTGAAAGTTTATGTTTTGAATTATTGATATTTTTACTTGTTAATAATAATTAGTTACAAATTTTTGAAGTAAAAAGATACACTGTAGAACTGAAAAATAACTTTTACACCCCTATGTTATACAAGAAAAAACTGTCTAAAAAATGAACAAAAGATTCCTAAAATAACTCATTATTAAAAGCTCATTTTGAATTGAATATTGACTCAATGGTCATCTAAATGTGTCCTCTATAATTATTTGAGTTGAAAAACATGCCATTTTAGTTCATTTTCAACCTCTTCTAGAAATCATTTCATATTTTATTTGAGTTGAAAATTTTGGCAATAGAAAGCTATAGTCATTATTAAACAATGTTCAAAATTTTAGGTTGAAATTTTAGTTTATTAGAAACCACTTGTTCGCACGTGGTTTGTTATAGAAGAACTAAGTGCACCCCCCGAGTTTAAGGCTTTCTTGCTTGCTTAATGTTTTATGATGAATTTGTCTTTGTTTTTGTGTTGAATTGCTCATTGCTTTCATTCCAATTGTTGCATTAGACTGTTGCTTCTTTAATCGATTGCTTATATTCTTTGTGGCTGCTTCATCGTATATTGTTTGGATGTTTTGTTAGGGTGTAGAATTTACGGACAATACGAACAATGGCACCTCGGCTAAAACTTCTAGACATATTTTGAGTGTCGACCTTCTAGTCTAGCCAAATAGTCATGTCAATGGAAAGTTTGTGGTGGCGATTAGTGCATCTAGCGTTGTGGAGGTGACATATATTTCAAAGATGCGATTCGAGGACTCCATTTCCCAAGAGGTGCAATGGGATTGTCCATTGGAAGAAATTGCAATATCACCTACGCCTATGACGCCGAAAGGGAGGAAGAAATTTACGGTGAATGGACTTGGGACCAATGGGATTTCTGTGCCAGGTAAGTGGCAAATGACGGCCCTTGTGTCACGCCCCTTAGTGACACTTACCACCTTAAAGTCACCTCCAAGTGCTTTTTATAGTACTTAACACCAAGGATCACGATGTCCTAACATTGCATTGTGATATAAAGGAAGATTCGTTTGGTTTTCAATATAAAACCTCTAGCCCCTTTTTTTTCATTTCATTGGTTTAGACATCAACCAATGATTGGGCCTTGATAGAAAATGACCCTTAACCCCTAAAGATCCTCAAAACACTGTCAACACTAAAAAAATCAACATTTTTTTACAAAAGGGCTATTTATCAATTTTTATTCACATTTTAGAACTTATATTTATTCTTCACTGTTATTGTATCCAACCAATTATCAAAGGCAACATTTCATGCCAAATTAGATAAAGCTAAAATAGGTGGTTTGGCAATTGCTTTTAGCATAAATAAATAAATAAAATTTACTTTGGAAGTTTTTGGTGACCTTCATAGCCAAGAGGTATAATATTGGGGGCACATACAAAACTTTGGAGTATTAAGACCAATAACGCTAGCTTGTGAGCCTAAAAATGTGAGCCTATGAGCCTTGAGTCTAGGTGTAAGTAGGACTTCAATAACTATTGAAAGTGTCTATAACATACATACTTATAATATAAGTACTCTATAACCATGGAAGGTGCTTATTACATAGGCATCTATAATATAAATATCCTATAACTATAGAAGGTGCTTATAATATAGGCACAAATAATATATATATCCTATAACTATAAAAGGTGTCTATAATATAAGCACATATAATATAAATATGCTATAACTATAGAAGGTGCTTATAATATAGGCGTACATTATATATATATACTATAACTATAGAACGTATCTATTTCATAGGCTCCTAGGTTCATGGTCTCAAGATCTTAGGCTCACATACTAGCAACCATGGTATTATGGCCATGCACATAAGCCTACAAGGTGGAGAAAAATGTTTTTTTCAAGACTACAAAGCCTTTTGACAATATGCCAACAAAATGTTGTGTCAAGATGGTTTGTCAAGACTACCCTAAATCTAAAACACTTTTGACAATGTGTGAATTGTCAACTGTCAAGTCCCACCATTCATATTCCCTTTGCAAAGAAGATATAGTGACTTTAGATTTGGGTAGTACCACAAGACAATGATGAAGAAGTATGCAAACGGCTTTCGAAACAAATTGATGATTTCCTCCCCTTGTTAAAATTGGAACTCCAACAAATTTTTAAAAGTCATTTTTTTTTTCATTTTTTTAATCTTCATTTAATTTTAATTCCCCAAATGTTTGTTTGTTTCCCTAATCTCAATAAATTAAAAAAATGGATGAAAAAGACCAACAATTTGATACTTGAATTTGGATGTCCCAATTCATATCAATCTATTTCAAGTTGCAACGAGCTTTAGGGTTTAAGAGTGTTATGCCACCCAACTCTTCCCTAAATTTGAGTGTGACCAAAATTGGACCTCACTACGGCAACCAAAGTCAAGACAATTAATTACAAAGAAATAGTTGCCCTATACATTATACCATTGCAATCAATTTCCACCATCGAGAGGCCTCAATAGAGCACTTTAGGGAACAATCATTCTTTATGAAGGCATCCAACCCTTGCATATTTGATTACTAGCCCCTCAAGGGTTGCACTTGCATTTCAATTGCCGAACTTTGCCGCAAGAAAATTTAAAAAAAAAACTAAAGTCCAGAAAATCACAAGTTGAAGATTTCACACCAGTACCGACACTTGTGGTGCCAAATAATTGATTGACCAGAATCCAAATTTGGTGAAAGAAAATTTAACCCAAGTCTTGAAGTCCACAACCACGAGGTGGAGAATTCATACTAGTACCGACACTTGGAGGTAGTCAGTCAGAACAAATTCGTTCTATTGGTAGGTCTGCAATTTTAAGCATGCGCTATAACTTAATCCAGGCTTTGCTTCGTTTCATTTCCAAGTTCATGACTCGTTGTTCGTTTGGGTCGTAGTCAGTGTTTTTCTTTTCTTTTCTGCCGAATCTGCATTGAGGCGTATATTCTAAAATCTACAGTTCAAGGTTGGCTATATTGGATTTTCTTAAAGCGGAAAATGTGGCTCCAAAAATAATGATGTGGGACTCATTTGGCAACATTAACAACATTCAGTAGTGAAAGAAATGGCACTCCAAAAATACAAGTGGACTCCATCTTGGCAATAATCAAATAATTTTGGACTCAAACATGGGCACAATATTCTTCTTGAGGGCTAAAATAGTGGCACTGCAACAAACTTGTAAAAATAAACAAGGCACAATTATACAAATTTAAATACAAAAGCAGTTAGGAGGCTACAAGAATGATGCACTGTATACTAAAATTAATTGCTAAACAAAAATATTTGTTCTTCTTATACTTATAATGCTCAACACAAACCTGCACAAAGCACAAACACACTCCGATGGCAAAATGAGAAAATGAAAATGATTGAAGAGTTACACAAAAGATTACAATTCATACTACAAATAAATTAAAGGATGCACATAATACTATAATGGAGCCCATGTTGTGAAAATGATGTAGAATTCAAGTAAAGAAGCCTGCATTAATGGCCAAAGTAAAATTAATAAAGAACTCTATTACATACGTGAAGAAACTAAGCTACCAAATAAGCAAAAATAAAGCCTAACAATGACAAGTTTAAGCAAGTCTAACTCTATCATCTACTGAAATACCTAAATCTATAATTAAACAAAACCACATAACGAAAAATGCATTGAAACCTACAAACTCACTACCTGAAAAATCTAGCAGCAAAACTGTGAGCTATTACCAAACTATTCCAAATTTAACCTGTCAAGCCATATCGCCCTTTTTCTGCTTCACTAACCCACTGTAGAAAGCATTCATCGTATGGAAAGTTTTCCAAGGAGTAAACACTTTGAGAATGCATGCCCACTACCAAACTCAAATTGTCATCCGCCAGTCGATTCCTCAACCGATCTTTCAAGAAAGTCAGAGAAGAAAAGCATCTCTCATCTTCGACAGATCCAAGCACGTGGATCATCGCAATTTCTGCCAATTTCACATACTCGGACATGCTCTTTGCTAAGGCATTATTAGCATCCAACATTCTCCAAAGACGAGTAAGAGGATTCACTTTGCCCAAAGAATCCATGGCTGCACTAGCATTGGAAATCATGGCCATCTTAAAAAGAGGTTGCTGGAGCTCTAATTCGAAACGGTCCAAGAGCGCAGGGATAAGGTGCTTGTTATCATCGTTTCCCACCCATTGAGCCTCTCTATAGAAGTTTTTTAACACATCAAGATGCTTGCGAAAAGATACCTCAGGAGCCGACTCTTGTAACCAATATTGTGGGTACACCACTCCAAGAGCATCCATAACGGTTTGAGCAGGGAATCTCCCCTTCAATTCCACAAGCAATTGCTCTGCTGCTACTGCACAATGAAACAATGCACATCATCTACTATTATATGCCCCATCGTGTGCACAATTTTGATCATACTTATTTGTTACCATCTTCTAGCTACAAGTATTTTAAATAAAACAAAAATCTTTGCATGTCTACTTAAATTTGACAAATCATCAAAAAAATTTACACTATAAAAAAGTGGATAATACTTATTGAATTGAAATTCTAGATGACTAAACAGAAAGAAAGTGAAATTTGAGTAAATTGTAGCATACCTTTGCATTGACCCTTCACATCCTCTATCATTGAAGCCCATCCCTCACGGCTAACCTTTTCGCCATCATGCATGGCTAGGATTGGTTCACTGCCCACAATGAAGCACAAATGTTGCCCTTCCGTGTTTAGATCCATGTCACTCCACTTCAAGTGAATTTGATCATGGTGAAGGTTTACCATGTGCTGGAAACCCACAAAATCTTCTCCTGTGAAAGCCTCACTACTAATGTATAGTGCAAAGAGCCTTGTGAGGCATGTTTGAAGGGCTCCCACAAAATCACACACATACACATCACGTGCTTGGGCAAACTGAATGAGAGCATCAACTAACTCTAAGAGAGGAAGAATGCACGCCATAGCCAAGGGATGGTAAGGATCAACCAGTTTGTCCAGAACACGTTGGGCTTTCCTTCTTGAAACTTTCTGCACAATATAAGGCAATAAGTTACATATATTTTTAGCTACTAAAATAGTAAGAGATCATGGACATCAATTGTAGAGAAAACATATTTCAAGAAAGTTAAACAAACTAAAATAAGGACAATGGTTAAATGATTACCTTTTCCTTCTTATTCTTGGAATCCACGCTCATCTTGCCAATAACACTCCTGTATTCACTCATGAGACGTTTCAAGGGAGCTATTAAGCTCATCCAACGAGTGGTCACATTCTTCAATAACCGTAAGCCTTTGGTGTCCAAAAGAAGTGCAAGGGTATGGAACTCTGAATGCTTTTTGGGACTATGGGCAAAGTACTTCTAGGTCACACTACAAACATCCTCAATCGCATGAAACAAGTTAAGATTAGATAGAGTCTTGACTACCAAATTGACACGATGAGGAATGCAATGCTACCCTTGCATGAAGGGAGCAAATTTGTCCTTCAATTGTGTAGTAACACCTGTCCTGTGTCCTTGCATGGTTGAAACACCATCTGCGCCAAAACAGAGTAGTTTTCTGGCAACTGCAACAGAATCTAGACCTCCTCGTGAAGCCAAAATTCTGACTAGTAAATCAGTCAAACCATCAGCAGTTGCACCATCACTGGCAACTTACTGCAATGCCACAAGCAAAGGCATCCTAGTCCAATTTTGCATAACATAGATGTGCACAGCTATGTAACTTTTGTTGTCAACTCCGGAAGTCTCATCACATGTCATGGCAATAAAATTAGCTGCAGTGATCATCGCCTTCATTTTTTGCAACACGAATGAATACATGTGGGCTGCCATAATCCAACCAGAGCTATCCGACCAATGCATAGAAGGCAAATTTGGCAAACCAAGGAACGAATACAAAGTAGACCTAGATTCGTATTCAAGCATAGGTCTCCCAAGAGAAAGAACCTGGAAGATAGTGGCAAACTGGACTCGTTTGCGTTTGGATTCAATAGAATTGCAATGATTTATCTGTTGAAGAACGGTGGTGGGGCGTTTGGCAGCAAAAAGAAGCATATTAACTTTATGAGACTTCCGCTTTGCATGCCTCTTCAAAGTGTTCAATCTCGGCCCCATGACAACCTCCTTCTTCCCAACACTTGTGCAAGTCTGACAACGGACCATATGCAAAAGGCCCTCAGCTGTAAGTTTCATCTCAGCCCAAGGGCATTGAGCTGCCCAGACCATTTGGAACTTCCGGGTCAAATCATAATTGGGCTTTGTCTTCTTTGGCGGAGGTATTTCACCTTCTGGTTCGGAATCATCCAGATCAGACTCCGGCAGCTCCAATCCATGAATCTCGCGGTAGTCGGGGTTGTCTTCACTACAAACGTAAGTCTCCGACTCTTCAGACAAGACCACAATCGGAGTAGGGGGGATGGAACTAAGAACAACACAATTGTGCTCTTGGTCTCCAAGAGAGGAGACCCCTTCCGATCTTTGTTCTGCGTCAAAAGACACATTTTGAACATTGGTTGATTTTCTCTTCAAGCCTTGCCGAGAAGATTCTATGCCTTTAGATTGAAGTGCCGATCCATTGTCAACATTCCGAGAGGAACTCAAAAATGAGCGGATAGTACCCCTCTCACGTGCATTCTTCTTACCCCTCTCCTCGGTCAGACGCGTCTCTTGTAGTTTCTTGCGTGCTAAAGCCTCAACAACCTTTTTCTCACGGGCTTTTTTCTTCTCATCCCTCAAGGCAAGTTCTGCAACTACAGCAGCTACCTTGGCATTGCCCACCACAAGTCCCTCAGCAACCATGTTTAAAAACCCAACAAGCCAGCAATAGCCTCAAAATGAAAGTCAATAATAAAAATGAGTGAAATCAAAAAGCTTCACTTGAGGCTTCACTTGAGACCAAAATATCACAAGAATAGAGCTCTAATGACCACAAAGCCAGAGAACCTTTCCAAATTCGACCTACATTGTGCATAGCTCAAACCCCAACAAAATTGGAACAAATTTGACTCCAAACCCTAAATGGATGACCTACCAGCAAGTCTACAAGTCAAAAAACGCAACCCCCATTACAAATGCACAAGTTCACCACTTCATTCCATTTATAGATCAATGCAAAACAACAAAATACAATGAAAGCATGATAAACAAAACTTCCTAAACTAGGGTATAAAATAGAAAGGAACCACTTACCTTGATGTCGTTGCCAATCAGCCACCATGTACCATCACCCAACTTCAAAAACGACCTCCACTTCCGCCTTCAGAGAGATTATGGACTCTCAGACAACAGACAACACGCATGACTTCAACCTCCACCTTCGGCACTCATCAGGATTAACGTTCTCAATCTCTGTAAATTTGGCTCATGTGAGCTTACAATTTTACAAGGAGCGCATTCCTCAGCTGAAAACAACGTTTCGATCAATCCTAAGTGCAACTCAATCTGCAATGTACGCATTTGGGATTTTTGGCGATTATAGAACAATAAAAAAATGCAGCGATGGTGACACAACTAGATTAAACAAAGTGAAAGAACTGGGAGAAGGCACACCAAATTTCAAAGTACGCATCCCAATGGCAGAAAACCAGATTCACAATGTCAGTACTTGGCGCTCTAGCATCATTAAAGGAGACGAGTACTGGCTCTATTGACAGATTGGATAGCTTCTGACGTGCAAAACCTGGCGACGGAGACATTTCAAGTGGTATACGTGGCAAGTTGGAGGTGGCTCTAAATGAGCAAAAGGAGGCTATTGCTGATTCGTAGATGGCGTGTGCTATGCGTGAGTTGGAGCACCCCTGGCATTTCCACGTCACTCTCATTGAAGGAAATTCTACAAGCCCGGTGCATACTACCAAAATATGGTGGAATTAGGCGTTTAAATGCCCAATTAAAAAACACTGGTCGTAGTTTGACTCCCAAACATTCTTGCAGGAAAGGTATCACTGGGAATCCTTCACCATGGGACCCATTTAAGCTTATTAAATTAACGTCCCCAGCAGCTGAAGCACATGGTCTGAAAGTTCTTTGGTAACCGGCACGAAGGAGATTGAGTTCACTTGCCATATGTCACGTTTGAAGCATGCCTTTCACGGAGATGGGCTTTCCACAATTTGCCCTTGGTGCTTTTGATGCCATGATTGCATTGTCTGTGTACTATTGACAAATTTGACAGAGACTATGGAATCGATTCTCTGTTTTCGTTTTCAAATCCTTCCTACAATCGCATTCACACTTCATGTAGAACGAGGTTAGGGTTTGGATGGAGTGGCGAAAGAGCTTCACTAAATGTTTGTTTGTTTTTAATTCTCTAAATGTTTGTTTGTTTTCCTAATCTCAATTTTTAAAATGGAATGAAAAGAAAAACTATTTGATACTTGAATTTAGATGTCCCAATTCCTATCAATCTATTTCAACTTGCGACTAGCATTACAAGTTAAAAACGATCTGTTAAGTAACTCTTCCTTCAATTTGTATGTGCAAACAAAATCAAAACTCACTACAGTAACAAAAGTGAAGACAATGTATTACAAAGAAATAATTGAAGGTGCATTTCATGCATTATCCCATTGCAACCGATATATACACTATCTAGAGTAATTATTACGTCCAGCCTTTGCATATCTGAAAACTAGCAACACGAAATTACACGGCCAAAGACTTCACACAAGTATAGACACCTATGGTGTAGTTGATTGACAAGAATTCAAATTTTTGGAAAGAGTCCACAAGTTTACAACAGGAAATACTCATTTTTGCTTTCCTATTTTTTGAAGGTGAAGAATTCACTCATGAATACCGACTCACGGGACGACATAACCACTCATTTTTGCTTTCCTATTTTTTGAAGGTGAAGAATTCACATGAATACCGACTCACGGGACCACATAACATTGTATGACTAGTCAACTTAGTTAGTGGTCGCCCCACACCTTGAATTCACACTAGGGCCCTAAAATCCACAACTACAAGGTGAAGAATTCACTCATGGATACCGACTCACGGGACCACATAACATTGTATACCGACTGGTCAACTTAGTGGTCTCCCCACAACCTTGAATTCACACTAGGGCCCTAAACTCCACAACCAGAAGGTGAAGAATTCACACGAGTATTGACACATGGAAATAGCCAATCAAGGGGCCCACATGACATTGAATGAATGACCAGGCAATGGTCTCCCCCATGTTGGGAATTGAAGGTATAATTATGCTTTGCTAGATGCCTACAAGAGGGAGGGATGGCTTTTCAGTGACTTCGAGGATGGGGGCTGGGTGACGGGCCCTAGAAGACCATTTTAGTGTTCATTGTAGGGGTCTCCTTTTCAAGGATGCCAAAAGCACCCACCTGTCAATGGAAATGGTCCATGTGTTTCACGAGAAAAAAAATGAAAAAAATAAAGTGCTCTCCGCCTGCCTCATTGACCAGTAAACAATGTTAGGCCAGCCCAGCCAGGGTTCGGTCGGTAACTGACCAGTCCCTTTGTTAGGGCAGCCCCTACTGTACCACGAACGCAACACCCCCAACAAAGCCAGTCCGCTCCGGCTTTTCAACGAGTCCTCCCATGAGGAAATCCGGACCCCAGACTTTGAATTTGCGAGAGGTCCCCATGCAAAGCGTTTGTGTGTCAACGGGGGTCAAAAGGTGGAGCTCCTCGTCCGCGGTCCACACGGGAAGGGTGACGTCATGGTGGACAGCACAGTACTAGGAGTCAGTTGCAGCGTCAACAGCCTCGATATGGATTGTGGAATCGTATAAATCCCGACCTTGGCAGTGCAAAGCTTGTAACTCAGTTCCAGCCTTCCATTGCTCCGATCGAAGACTGCAAGCTTCCCTCCTCTTCATCGACCAGCTTGAGCTCGAAGGACTGCGCTGGAATCTGAAAGCCTCTGCATTGACGGACCACGTACAGTTTGTAGAATTGCAAGGAGTTTGCCTCAGACCTCGTCCATTCGAGGATCGATTGATTGATCAATAGACAATATTTACTCCGAAATTCACCCGGCCAGGTCGACCGGTAGCAGGTTGAACAAGCCAGCTTTGGGAGCTGAAGGACTGACGCTTCCATTCATTCATTCATTCATTCCATGGCGCCACCGGCAATGATGTCCACCATGGAGGATAACGCGGCTCTGTACACCATGAAGAGCCCGAAGATTTCTGGTCACGCCTGGAACTGCAACGCATCCCCGCCATCTGCTGCACCGTCGACGACGGATCCGCTCAACTGGGCCAAGACGGCGGCCAAATTGCAAGGCAACCATCTGGACGAGATCAAGCGCATGGTGGCCACCTACTTCGATTCCGCGGAAGTGGCCATCGAGGGCGTGAACCTGAGCGTGGGTCAAGTGACGGCCGTGGCGCGCAGGCCCGCGGTGCAGGTCGTGCTGGACGCGGCCAACGCCAAGGCCCGCGTGGACGAATCGTCCAACTGGGTGCTCAACAAAATCATGAACGGCGGGGACATCTACGGCGTCACCACGGGATTCGGCGCCACTTCGCACCGTCGCACGCAGCAAGGCGTGGAGCTCCAGCGCGAGCTCATCCGCTTCTTGAACGCGGGCGTGCTGGTGAAGGGACACTCCTTGCCTGCGGAGACCACCCGGGCCGCCATGCTGGTGCGCACCAACACCTTGATGCAGGGCTACTCCGGCATCCGCTGGGAGATTCTGGAAGCCATGGAGAAGCTGTTGAACGCGCACGTCACCCCCAAGCTGCCGCTGCGAGGCACCGTGACGGCGTCGGGAGACTTGGTGCCCTTGTCCTACATTGCGGGCCTGCTCACGGCCAGGCCGAATTCCAGGGCGGTCACCGAGGACGGTCGCGAGGTGTCGGCGTTGGAAGGGCTGCGGATGGCGGGAGTGGAGAAGGCGTTCGAGCTGCAGCCCAAGGAGGGCCTGGCGCTCGTGAATGGCACGGCCGTGGGGTCGGCGTTGGCGTCCACGGTGTGCTTCGACGCCAATCTCTTGGCGCTCCTGGCCGAGGTTCTCTCCGCGCTCTTCTGCGAGGTGATGCAAGGAAAGCCGGAGTTTGCTGACCCCTTGACGCACAAGCTGAAGCATCACCCGGGACAGATGGAAGCCGCCGCCGTGATGGAGTGGTTGCTGGAGGGCAGCGACTTCATGAAAGCCGCGGCCAAGATCAACGAGACGGACCCCCTCAAGAAGCCGAAGCAGGATCGGTACGCGCTCCGGACGTCCCCGCAGTGGCTGGGCCCCCAGATCGAGGTCATTCGCAGCGCCACGCACGCCATCGAGCGCGAGATCAACTCCGTGAACGACAACCCCATCATCGACGCCGCGCGAGGCATCGCCCTGCACGGGGGCAACTTCCAAGGCACCCCGATCGGAGTGTCCATGGACAACATGCGCCTGGCCGTGGCCGCCATCGGCAAGCTCATGTTCGCGCAATTCTCCGAGCTCGTGAACGACTACTACAACAACGGCTTGCCGTCCAATCTGAGCGGAGGACCCAACCCGAGCCTGGACTACGGCATGAAGGGCGCCGAGATCGCCATGGCCTCGTACCTCTCCGAACTCAATTACCTGGCCAACCCCGTCACCACCCACGTCCAGAGCGCGGAGCAGCACAACCAGGACGTGAATTCGCTCGGCTTGGTGTCCGCGCGCAAAACAGAGGAAGCCGTGGAAATTCTGAAGCTGATGAGCTCCACGTTCTTAGTGGGGCTCTGCCAAGCCATCGACCTGCGCCATGTGGAGGAGACCATGCAATCCGCAGTGAAGCAAGTGGTGTCCCAAGTGGCCAAGAAGACGCTCTTCATGAGCAAAGATGGCACCCTCCTTCCGTCGCGGTTCTGCGAGAAGGACCTCCTGCTGGTGGTGGAGCGCCAGCCCGTGTTCAGCTACATCGACGATGCGTCCTCGGACACCTACCCGTTGATGGAGAAGCTGCGAGCGGTGCTGGTCGGACACGCTCTCAAGCTCCACAAGGAAGCCTCCACCGCCGTGTTCCAGCAGATCCCCATCTTCGAAGCGGAGGTGCAAGAGAGGCTGCGAGCGGTGGTCCCCTTGGTTCGGGAAGCTTATGACAACAAGGGGCTGTCCGCGGTGGCCAACAGGATTGAGTCGTGCAGGACGTATCCGCTGTACCAATTCGTGAGAGCGGAGCTGGGCACGCAGTTGTTGTCCGGATTGAGGACGGTTTCGCCCGGGACGGAGATTGAGAAGGTGTTCCAGGCCATGTCGGAGGGGAAGCTCATCCAGCCCCTTCTGCGGTGCGTGGACGGCTGGAATGGAGCTCCCGGCCCATTCCCCCAACAGCAATGAGCGAACGATTCGCGACTATCGTTGGACCTTGACATTCGACCTGTGTGCGGAGTTGGAATCTTCCGCCATAGCCGTTGAGATTAGTTAGCCAATTTTGTAGGTATGTATAAACATTGTCCACGGCCTTGAAGC
Source organism: Rhytidiadelphus loreus (assembly GCA_947034895.1). Classification (NCBI taxonomy): domain Eukaryota; kingdom Viridiplantae; phylum Streptophyta; class Bryopsida; order Hypnales; family Hylocomiaceae; genus Rhytidiadelphus; species Rhytidiadelphus loreus. The sequence continues at coordinate 36,195,674 of OX344761.1, forward strand.
CCAGTTCAACATGTCATTGAGCTTGGAGACCGAAGGTCGAGACGATCTGAAGATTCTATGTATGATACAATCCGTTTCGAGACGAGCTCGATCGGGTTCATAACATTCTTTGAACACAACAGTTGTTCACATTTTTTCCCAACAAAAGTCACGTGTGCACACTCATCTGGTATGTTTGTTCGTGGAGATATTGATGATGCTTTCGTGCGTTGATAGTATGTTTGATTTCATGTGTCCCAAATCTGCGCGACTCAATCCAATAAATACGGCCGGCGTACTCTGGAATCAATTCTGGAAACAAATATGTGCAGCCGGTGTACCCAGATGAATATTCCTTAATCGATCCAACAGAGTGAGTTGTTGCTGCGTTTCTGAAGTTTTAACCCAAAGTGCTCGGCATGCAATAGTCTCAAGTAGGTAGATATCTTACACAACTCCATTCCAAGTGTCGGTCCAGGCTCCATGGAATCCGGCAGACCTCCACTTGAGAGCAGCCCATTCGTAGGCGCTAGTCAGTCAGAACATGAGAACGACAATAATTAGTTCGGGAGTGGAGGGCTGTGCGGCAGGGCCTGCGTGTCCTCCAAGAAAATTATCGAAAGAAGTCGATCAAAGGTCCTGCTATGCGATACGTTCAAGTTCCAAAAATGTGCTCCATCCAAAACTGCCTGGAAAGTACTAGAGATTCGAAAATGCAGGCTGCATTCGACCGTGAGCAGTGAACGCTCATACGGCTAATTCGAAACGGAAGTAGCAAACGCAGATCTAGTGATCATTGGAATGTATGAGTTCCTCCAGTTGCAGCTACGGATTGCATTTCGAAATCCCATTGCACAGCAGCAGTGTGACTTGAGTTACAAACTTGGTCTCTACTCCTTTGTCCCAGACAAGGCAATGTTGCCAAAGGTTGATATGTCACTCGACCTCCAAGACTTCCACCAATACGTTTGCACGCAACATATGCCGGAATTTCAGTATTACATGACACAAGAACAATTGAGACTGTGCTCAGGATCAGGAGGCTGCTTGCCAAGTGACAGTTTCTGAGGTAAGCGGCACGGCATGCATACTTCCAGTGCCTTCACAGGTGGAAATTGGCAACGGAAGAAGGGAACGCACCACAGAATACTGGATGGTGATGAACTCCCTTCGCCATTCTCAATCTTCATTGGAGCACAGGACGGAGCGCTAACACTCCCAATCCGTGAGCTGAAAATCGAAAATCTACGCAAAAAGCTCATTTGCTGTATGTAGTTCACGTCGAAAATCTCATTTGTTTTCTCACTTGTCTGTAGCTCACGTCGAAATCTAATGGCCGATCCGCAGCTGTCGGATGATTCGGCAGCATTATTTGGCAACCCTAAATTCGGTACTCTTATCCTCGACCTCGCAAGAAAGAAGCTACAGCTCCTCATTACGATGGCGCCGAGAGAACCTTCGGCTGGCTGGAGATCGAGGAATATTCGCAACATCTGCCGACAATGCCGTCCTGGGAAATCGGTCGCTAGTAATACTCTGTTATTCGATTCATGAACAGGCAGACCCGCTTGACCCGCTTGTTGACTTAATGCGACTGTTTATTCGCAACTCGTTCTCACCCGTTTCTCGTTCTTACAGTTCTTACCGCCTGCCGCAACCTATGACCTCGGCACGTTGCGAATTTCGAGGAATCATTCCGTCGATGGAAAAGGGTATTTGCGGAGAGCAAGGAGGCAATCGGGGTTGAACCGATGACCTATCGGACTGCAGCCGATTGCTCTGCCACTGAGCTATACCTCCATCGCCTCTCGAGGAATACGCGGCGACAGGAGGATCGCGACATCCGGACGCAGACGAGGGGGTAGTCGTAGCACGCGTATTTATGTGATTTCGATTGATTGGTATTCAAGCTCATTCCTTTCGAAACCCATCCGGGCGTCGGCGTTGTTAGCGGATACGCGAGACGGGAAGTCCATCCCGAATCCTTCAGGTTTATTAGGCTACCAAATTGGAACCCGAAGAATTTGCACATAGTTCATCGAATTTGTGTCGGAGGGACGCATTACTTATCTCCACTGCCTAGCCAGAGGGACGAAGGCCATGTCCAAATCACGTACCCACAGATGTCTCGGAGGCCGCAGATGCTGCTTCGACTGGAGAAAGCTCGGCGACATTAGTACTGCATCGCGTTCTTCTTGTTACGTGTAGCATAATGACCATTACAGCAGAAGTAAAACAGAACAGAAACGACCGCAAAAGAGGAAGGCCTCAATGCAGGAGCAGCCACAAAGCAAGGTAACATGCAGCAGGGACAATGCATATATAAGCACCTTGCAAGGAGAACGGTCGCATCGGCAATCTGCAAGGAGGAGGTCACAACTAACTGAAGGACATATATGCGAAATCAACCCCAGAATGCGACCAAATTCTCGCAAGAGCGGAAACAGAGATCGAATACGGTCATGTAAAAAACTGCATGAACTGCCGGAGTGTGACCACAACCAGCGTCAGTGTGGCTGATCCAACCATCGCTTTGTTTGCAGAGTCAGCCCAAACCTGGTGGAGGCATGCCATAACAAGTGAAGGAACAAATGAAGGAACTTCATTAGCACCGCGTCGGTAACATTAGATCCAGATTCTCTGGTCTCTGATATGAAATTCTGATAGTTATAACCTGAACTCTGTAGCTCCTTCTTCACTAATGTCCCATAATCTGTTCGCTGATATGAAATTCTGATACAGCCTTAGTTCTATTTGATCTCCTTCACTACCAGGACACCACATCGTTTGTTTTAAGCCGGTGTCCATGACGTGCCTTCTCTAATATCACATCCAGACCTAGAAAAAGGATGTACCCAGTCTGGTATCAAACTCACTTTGCATTCACACTTGTCTCACTCATGTCAGTGTTGTTTGATGTGGTGACCGGTAGTTTGGTACAGAGTTCGGGACATTTTTGGAGCTCTCCGGTTCATTTCCTCCTTCCAAGGAATAATGGGCCGGTTTTTCTTCAATGGTCAGCAGGTGCATGTGTTTTACCACAAAATCTATCGGTTTGTTTCCTAGGATATTTATTTTTCAACGGTCAATTTCCTCCTAACTCAAATTGACACCGGCTAAAAATCCTGTACAGTAATAACAATGTCAATTTTCAAACTGAAAATACTAATTGATATTGCATCCTTGGTTTAGGAATGGGGCCCTTCTCACATTATGTGAGATTTTGCACCTCATTTTAGTCAAGGTCAGGATTCACACTTCAATTTGGCCAATGGATGTCAAGGTTTTGGGGTTTTGAAGCTCTAATGTGGCTTTGTTGGTCTCCACAATTTTTTATAGTCCAAATTGCCATCAAATGTCAAAAGTGCTCATGTTATGGATGTAGGTATGTAATGTGTTGAAAGCAAGTGCAACACTTAAGGTTACAAGTCTAAGTAGTGCCCCTTTACCAAGTGAATCAAAATTGGGGTCAATTGGTGCAATCAATGATAGATGATGAAATCTACAATGAAAGCAAAAGTGGCATATTTTTGGAATGGTGAATATTTAGTTGTAATTTGTAAAAGTGAAAGCTTGTAAGCCTCTATTTTAGATTCTAGATTTTAGATGGTGTAGTAATCACATGGCACGATTCTATGAATGGGCCATGATGTATCCTCAAAGTAATCCTCTTTTACTAAAGTAACATGCAAAAAGGGTTAAGAAAGTTTCCCTCACTATAATTGAGAATGAATCATTGAAAATAAAACATTCATTACCACATTTTTAGTAAATGAAAATGAAATATGTATGGCTTCTCATTTGTTTAGAATCCTTCTTGTGTGCTACATTGCTTTTTTTCTTTTCATTCATCTCAAGGTAGAATTTTGTCTCAAGCAACTTTCTATTTTGTCTGGACACTATCTAGAGACAAGTATTAAACTTCTACATATCAGTTCTTTAATTTTGCATTAATTAACCATACTAGACGTTTTTATAGGAACAATTTCAAGAGCATGGTCACTATAAATACTTGTTACCCAAGTTTATTACCTTATATTGGTATGGCCAATACTAGGCTGCTAAACTACTATATGTTGTTAATATGAAGTAGATTATATAGGTAAGATTTCAATCAAATGATCATGTCATTTAAAGTTTACTAATGTAAATCCAATTATGTACACTCATTAGGCTTACAAGGTTGTCTTTTCTAATATTTGAATATATATAGTGAAAGTTTAGGAATCCATTGTTATTCTATTATGTAAGAATATTGAGTATTGTTATATTGCTTGCTTTCATTAAACTCACTTAAAGAAAATGAATAGGAAAAAGAACGGAGGGGCCTTAGAGAGGACCACAGTTTAATTCAATGACAAAGCTTGTTAACTTATCATTGATGTTTTGCATCTTGTCATAATTCAAGGGGATAGTTAGCGTGTTGGTTATACACATTAGAGAGAATTTAGGGCCTCTATAGGGCCACAAAACTCTAGATTTACACCCTAAAAGTCCAACTATAAAAAATTGAGAAAAAAATGATTTTTTACTTTGACTATTAGTTTAGCTCTAATGGCCTTGTAGAGGCCCCATATTTTTCTAATGGATTTCCTACATTATCTTACTAGTTGTGCCAAGCTACAAGCTAACAAGTTATCCATGTTGCTCAAAAAGTCAACATGGCTCAAATCCAATCTAGACAAGGCAGTAGAAACTTAATCAGTCAACCCAAATCTATGACTTGGTATCTGGTTTTGCTTTCGCAAGGCTTTTATCACTTCGTTGAAAGTAAAGTAGTCTAGAGTTGCCTCTAGATTTTAGAAACTTGACTTTAGTTAGTCATAGATACCCAGGGTTGTCATAACGGGCAAGTTAGGGGCATTGGACAAGACGGACAGATAGGCAAACCAAACCGGATGGATGGACGATCCAGACAACTTTCATTTTGTAAGCCGTGGAATTTTTCAAAATGACACGTCATTTCGTGATGTGTCATAATGCTGGAATCAAGGCGTGGATGTTGAGGTTGGGCGGAAACACTAGTGTATGGGCGCGGATGTCACCTTCATGGCGCGGACGCGGACCGTAAGGGCACGGATGCAAGGAGTGACAATTCCTCTAGAATGAAGAACTTCAGGGCATGCACTTGAATCAGAGATTTTAGGGCGCGGACAAAAGGTTAGGGTGCGGACAGAAAGTCAGGACCTAGACGTCAAGGCGTGAACAAAAAGTCAAGGCACGAACAAAAAGTTAGGGCATAGATGTCAGGATGCAGATAGAAAGTTAGGGCACAGATAGAAGGTTACAACCAAGTAGGCAGGCTTTTCAAATTCCCTTGGGCATGGGATTCCTCCTTTCTATGAAGAGGGGGAAACCATCAATTGCAAATAGCTTTTATTTTCAATTCGGAGAATTTTTTTAAGTATATAAAAGTCACATGCCTACATTAAGAGTTCTATTGACTAGGATTTGCAAGTGACTTTATAGAACAAAATTTTCCCTTTTTTGTGGCGGAACTTCTCATTCTTTACCTCCTCAAACACTTGAGATCTAGTTCAAACCACAAAAAAAACTAAAACTTAGGAAGTTCATTCCTTAAAACATATTGAATGATAGAAACTTAGAGCACAAAATTCTTTGATGTTCATATTTTTTCTCCACCGGAGCAAATAGTTATTTTTTGTGAAGGCTTTGTTTGTATAATTTTGTTTTTCTTGGATTTAGTTCAAGGGTGAATTTTGGGGGATAATTGCTAGAGGGCAATGTTCTTTAATTCAACCTTCAGGTTACATTCTTTTGGATGTACGTGTAAAGTATATTTTTATAGATTTGAGTTGAACAACAATTGGCGGTCCTGAATTAGGTCGTTAGAGCGCAGACAAGAGGAGTGACAATTCATACAGGATCAAAAACTTGTGGGCAAGCACCTGAATCAGGGACGTAAGGGCATGGACAGAAAATCAAGGCAGGGACAAAAAATTGGTAGGCTCTAATAGAATTGTGTTAGGATGCAACTATAGTGTTATTTTCGAAAATATAATAATTATAGTCCACATTCAACAGAAAAATTTCACCTATTCAAAAATGCAGTTCTATCTCCACAATCTGCTGGGATGACGTCAGCGCCCTACCATCTGTCCACGCCCCACTAGGATGATGTTTGTGCCCAACCTCCTGCCTACTCCACGTTGCCTATTTTTTCTTTATCAAAAAATCAACTATCTGTTAATTGCATCGGATGGCTGGGATTTCTATCGGATAGGTGAACTGGATGTCTGTGGACTATAACAACCTTGTAGATACCAAAGTATAGAAGATTTGGAGTTGAAATTTGAGCTTGATTTATACAAGGAGGTTGGATTTTCAAAAAGTTATATTACAAAGCATTTGGAGTTTTTATAAGACAAAATGGTCCTTGGAAGTAAAGGGATGTCAAGGTGTTGCTTAATTTAAGAGAAGAGATTGCAATTGGCTATGAAAGTCGGGAAGTAAGAGATTTCAAGTTGAAATTTTGATGGTTTATAAAAATTTATGTTTTAGACTAGCTAACGCAATCATTTATGCGTTGGAAAGATTTTCAAAGGGTTAATAGAACTTTTATACATCAATACAATATCATACCTAAGATATACATCTATTTTATAATAATATAATATCATGTACTACTTGGAAAACTCCTATATGAGTATAAATTTGTACTTTATTGATTTTAGTTTACAACTAATTATCTAAACCCATGGTGTCCAAACTTCATTATTTAATGTTCGATTTTTTCCCATGAAATTTTAAAATGCCATTTATACTCTCTAGTCTTGTTCCCTAAGATTATTAATATGTTTGAAGCATATGTAACTAAATTTTTATTTTCCATTTTCTTGCCAAATATGTGATATTAAATGTCAGCTGTGAGCTATTGAATACTACACCTTATGATAGAGAAAAAAAAAATCATTATTTCATTTCATTGCCAAATAAATGGTAATTGTAAGTTGCAAGCTATTAAAAACTTGGCCTTAGGATAGGATAGAGAGAAAAAGGCTTCAATAACCTCTAAAATGCCCAAGGCCTTTTTTGAACTTCTTGAAATTTGCTCTAAATTGAACAAGAAGTCAACATTTTGATAAGTTCTATCAACTTTTTTTGACATGTCATTGTACAAATTGAAACTATACATGTTAAACATTCATTGGGAAACAAAAATGCAACAATATCATTTATGGATTGAAAGATTATAATGCTTGATCATAAAGGTATAAAACTGTGAAATTTTTTCAAAGTCTTCCAATTCTCTTTTCACATGCCAAATCTAAAATTGAGGTTGATTCCTAAAGGACTATCACTATATTTTCACCAAAAACGCTCCAAAAATGCCATTTCTAGTACAAGTACCAAATTTTGAAAAAGAAACATTTTTAGACACATATAACTGTAGGATCTTTTAGTTTGCTAACTTCAAAACACATGGAAAAAATGTCACAAATTCCCACCACATAAATTGCAAGATATGAGCTTTCAAATTTACATAAATCCTTTTCTTGGCCTTGCAAAAAACCGGGCAGCTGTACTTCACAAGGTCACATTTGTATGAAAAAATGTCCAAAATAGTGGTGCTTCTTTGGATTCATTCTTGAAGATAAGTTAGCTACATGGTTGAAAAATTTAAGATCATTTGGAATTGTACAACATATAAGAAAAAAAAGTAAGTAGAAAGAAGTAGAAAATGATTCAAAATATAAAATTGTTAAGAATTTAGTTATGGAACTGAAAAATACCAATCCCAATGGTTGCAATGTTTTTATATACAATCTACACCTAATGTTTTTATTTTTTTCCAAATATATTGAAAATTGAGTTAAATAGAGGACTTCAAAGTTTATTTTAGAGTAGAGAATCCATAACTACCCGCAAACTAAAACTCTTCATAACTTTTGACTCATTGATCAAAATGGAATTTTTCAAAGCTTTCACATATATATAACTCTAGAAAACCAATTTCAAAATTTTGTTTTTCAAAAAAGTGATTTTTTCTTATCTTCCCGGGTAACATATTAGGCCATAACTTTTGACTCATATTTATAAATGTCATGAAATTTAGTGCATTTGAAAGATATTTTTTGGCCCCACCTTCTATTAAAATTTTCGCCTAAAATATGAAAATCTCCAATCACACGTACCTACCCAAAATTTCTAGGTTGCCAAGAAACACATGTTGGTCCTTTAGGGGTTAAAGAGCATAACATGCATAACCTCCATCAATTTTCAACTTTTCAAAATCTACTCTACAATCATTTTGAATAAATTTCTAATGTGATTTTTTCCCCCAATATCTACACTTAGTACAGTTGTTTTAGGGCTTGTAGAAATGAGCCTCAAATACTCTAGATGACTACTAGAAAATAAAGATTTGGAATGGACACCCTTATGTGACAATCTTCTTGAATAGAATAATCACAATCATTCATTTTCAAAACCAATGCTAAAACTAAACTTGAGAATTAATTTTCATTTAAAAATAGTAGCTTCAAATTTTTGTCACACCAAAATTTTGTGCCTCAAGCATTCAAGGGTTAATTTTCATTATCAAAAAATGATTGTAAGTTGTGAGCTAGTGAATATCCTTAGGATAGAGAGAAATGACTTTTGATAAGAAAATTTGACCTAAAAGACCATAATTAGCAATTTTATAATGTCCTCAAAGTTACTACTCAAGTTAATTGAATTAGTGCACCCCATATTGTTTTAGGAATGATGCAAATTTTCAAAAGGTTCTTACATCTTATTCTTATGGAAGTTTATACTATTTTAGATAAAATTAATATAATGTGGTCTATACTATTTTTAAACTATTACAATTATTGTCATGGTCATCTAAATGTTCATACTAATTATACGACATTTATTCAAAATTCATTCAATTTGAGTGAAGGGATCTCACCTTATTTAAAGTCTCACACTACCGTAATTGATGAAATTTCAGTACAATAGTAATAGATGATTTATGTGTGAATAAACATGCATGGATGATTCTATCTATTTTTTCCTCACATGGATGCATTCTAGTGCATGTGTTGTTTCTCTAAGTTTAATTACCAACAAGGAAACCCAAAGAATTGGCTAGCAATGTTCACAAAAGTAGCTAAAACTTGTGCCATTACTAACAAAAAAATTGTTGAGCTAAAAGTACATTGTAGAAAATCCTTGGGAAAACAAGATTTGAGCAATTTGGTCAACTTGACAAACATAAGCTTTCAAAATGTGCTATCATTAGTTTTGTGGGTTGCATTTATCTCCTTGGGATGAAAGTGCCTATCACATCTAAGCGCCCTAGGCCATCAATGGGTCGCTAATACGATTGTATTTGGGCCGTCCGATGTGTGATTACAGTTGAGCTTCCACTTCGTCTCTCCTAGTTTAGCATTCTTTAATTTCTCCACTTGTAGCGTTGTTAACAACCTGTTAATCTTTGTTCGTGCACGCATTTAGTTTTGCTTTGACTCTTGTGCGCTTGTAGTGGCATTGCATTGGTTTGGCCATTTGTGATTGATTGATGACTTCTTACAGCAGTGGCAACATTTTTGATGGAGGCTTTCATTTTCAATGCTTTGAATGCATTGAATGATTACCAATTTGTTATTCCGAATTTGAGAATTTCATTCCCTCGTGACATCATCTTCTTGTTCTTCAAATTTGTGAGCGACCCTAGTACCCTACTTCTCTGTTGTTGTGAAGTCTTTGAGATTTCTTGTTTTGCATTCACTGTAATAAAGGGGTACAATTCAATAAGGGATGGTGGGCATTTTCAAAATGGGGCAACAAACATTGTGTGTGTTCATCATGATTTAAGGCCTTGAGGGGGTCATTTAGAGTGTCCATTAGAAACCACGTGTGAACAAAATTTTGGACCCCTATATACTTTTTGAATTTTAAATTTAAAAAAAAATAAAAAAATGAATAGATTTTCCTACTTTGAAAGTTTATGTTTTGAATTATTGATATTTTTACTTGTTAATAATAATTAGTTACAAATTTTTGAAGTAAAAAGATACACTGTAGAACTGAAAAATAACTTTTACACCCCTATGTTATACAAGAAAAAACTGTCTAAAAAATGAACAAAAGATTCCTAAAATAACTCATTATTAAAAGCTCATTTTGAATTGAATATTGACTCAATGGTCATCTAAATGTGTCCTCTATAATTATTTGAGTTGAAAAACATGCCATTTTAGTTCATTTTCAACCTCTTCTAGAAATCATTTCATATTTTATTTGAGTTGAAAATTTTGGCAATAGAAAGCTATAGTCATTATTAAACAATGTTCAAAATTTTAGGTTGAAATTTTAGTTTATTAGAAACCACTTGTTCGCACGTGGTTTGTTATAGAAGAACTAAGTGCACCCCCCGAGTTTAAGGCTTTCTTGCTTGCTTAATGTTTTATGATGAATTTGTCTTTGTTTTTGTGTTGAATTGCTCATTGCTTTCATTCCAATTGTTGCATTAGACTGTTGCTTCTTTAATCGATTGCTTATATTCTTTGTGGCTGCTTCATCGTATATTGTTTGGATGTTTTGTTAGGGTGTAGAATTTACGGACAATACGAACAATGGCACCTCGGCTAAAACTTCTAGACATATTTTGAGTGTCGACCTTCTAGTCTAGCCAAATAGTCATGTCAATGGAAAGTTTGTGGTGGCGATTAGTGCATCTAGCGTTGTGGAGGTGACATATATTTCAAAGATGCGATTCGAGGACTCCATTTCCCAAGAGGTGCAATGGGATTGTCCATTGGAAGAAATTGCAATATCACCTACGCCTATGACGCCGAAAGGGAGGAAGAAATTTACGGTGAATGGACTTGGGACCAATGGGATTTCTGTGCCAGGTAAGTGGCAAATGACGGCCCTTGTGTCACGCCCCTTAGTGACACTTACCACCTTAAAGTCACCTCCAAGTGCTTTTTATAGTACTTAACACCAAGGATCACGATGTCCTAACATTGCATTGTGATATAAAGGAAGATTCGTTTGGTTTTCAATATAAAACCTCTAGCCCCTTTTTTTTCATTTCATTGGTTTAGACATCAACCAATGATTGGGCCTTGATAGAAAATGACCCTTAACCCCTAAAGATCCTCAAAACACTGTCAACACTAAAAAAATCAACATTTTTTTACAAAAGGGCTATTTATCAATTTTTATTCACATTTTAGAACTTATATTTATTCTTCACTGTTATTGTATCCAACCAATTATCAAAGGCAACATTTCATGCCAAATTAGATAAAGCTAAAATAGGTGGTTTGGCAATTGCTTTTAGCATAAATAAATAAATAAAATTTACTTTGGAAGTTTTTGGTGACCTTCATAGCCAAGAGGTATAATATTGGGGGCACATACAAATCTTTGGAGTATTAAGACCAATAACGCTAGCTTGTGAGCCTAAAAATGTGAGCCTATGAGCCTTGAGTCTAGGTGTAAGTAGGACTTCAATAACTATTGAAAGTGTCTATAACATACATACTTATAATATAAGTACTCTATAACCATGGAAGGTGCTTATTACATAGGCATCTATAATATAAATATCCTATAACTATAGAAGGTGCTTATAATATAGGCACAAATAATATATATATCCTATAACTATAAAAGGTGTCTATAATATAAGCACATATAATATAAATATGCTATAACTATAGAAGGTGCTTATAATATAGGCGTACATTATATATATATACTATAACTATAGAACGTATCTATTTCATAGGCTCCTAGGTTCATGGTCTCAAGATCTTAGGCTCACATACTAGCAACCATGGTATTATGGCCATGCACATAAGCCTACAAGGTGGAGAAAAATGTTTTTTTCAAGACTACAAAGCCTTTTGACAATATGCCAACAAAATGTTGTGTCAAGATGGTTTGTCAAGACTACCCTAAATCTAAAACACTTTTGACAATGTGTGAATTGTCAACTGTCAAGTCCCACCATTCATATTCCCTTTGCAAAGAAGATATAGTGACTTTAGATTTGGGTAGTACCACAAGACAATGATGAAGAAGTATGCAAACGGCTTTCGAAACAAATTGATGATTTCCTCCCCTTGTTAAAATTGGAACTCCAACAAATTTTTAAAAGTCATTTTTTTTTTCATTTTTTTAATCTTCATTTAATTTTAATTCCCCAAATGTTTGTTTGTTTCCCTAATCTCAATAAATTAAAAAAATGGATGAAAAAGACCAACAATTTGATACTTGAATTTGGATGTCCCAATTCATATCAATCTATTTCAAGTTGCAACGAGCTTTAGGGTTTAAGAGTGTTATGCCACCCAACTCTTCCCTAAATTTGAGTGTGACCAAAATTGGACCTCACTACGGCAACCAAAGTCAAGACAATTAATTACAAAGAAATAGTTGCCCTATACATTATACCATTGCAATCAATTTCCACCATCGAGAGGCCTCAATAGAGCACTTTAGGGAACAATCATTCTTTATGAAGGCATCCAACCCTTGCATATTTGATTACTAGCCCCTCAAGGGTTGCACTTGCATTTCAATTGCCGAACTTTGCCGCAAGAAAATTTAAAAAAAAAACTAAAGTCCAGAAAATCACAAGTTGAAGATTTCACACCAGTACCGACACTTGTGGTGCCAAATAATTGATTGACCAGAATCCAAATTTGGTGAAAGAAAATTTAACCCAAGTCTTGAAGTCCACAACCACGAGGTGGAGAATTCATACTAGTACCGACACTTGGAGGTAGTCAGTCAGAACAAATTCGTTCTATTGGTAGGTCTGCAATTTTAAGCATGCGCTATAACTTAATCCAGGCTTTGCTTCGTTTCATTTCCAAGTTCATGACTCGTTGTTCGTTTGGGTCGTAGTCAGTGTTTTTCTTTTCTTTTCTGCCGAATCTGCATTGAGGCGTATATTCTAAAATCTACAGTTCAAGGTTGGCTATATTGGATTTTCTTAAAGCGGAAAATGTGGCTCCAAAAATAATGATGTGGGACTCATTTGGCAACATTAACAACATTCAGTAGTGAAAGAAATGGCACTCCAAAAATACAAGTGGACTCCATCTTGGCAATAATCAAATAATTTTGGACTCAAACATGGGCACAATATTCTTCTTGAGGGCTAAAATAGTGGCACTGCAACAAACTTGTAAAAATAAACAAGGCACAATTATACAAATTTAAATACAAAAGCAGTTAGGAGGCTACAAGAATGATGCACTGTATACTAAAATTAATTGCTAAACAAAAATATTTGTTCTTCTTATACTTATAATGCTCAACACAAACCTGCACAAAGCACAAACACACTCCGATGGCAAAATGAGAAAATGAAAATGATTGAAGAGTTACACAAAAGATTACAATTCATACTACAAATAAATTAAAGGATGCACATAATACTATAATGGAGCCCATGTTGTGAAAATGATGTAGAATTCAAGTAAAGAAGCCTGCATTAATGGCCAAAGTAAAATTAATAAAGAACTCTATTACATACGTGAAGAAACTAAGCTACCAAATAAGCAAAAATAAAGCCTAACAATGACAAGTTTAAGCAAGTCTAACTCTATCATCTACTGAAATACCTAAATCTATAATTAAACAAAACCACATAACGAAAAATGCATTGAAACCTACAAACTCACTACCTGAAAAATCTAGCAGCAAAACTGTGAGCTATTACCAAACTATTCCAAATTTAACCTGTCAAGCCATATCGCCCTTTTTCTGCTTCACTAACCCACTGTAGAAAGCATTCATCGTATGGAAAGTTTTCCAAGGAGTAAACACTTTGAGAATGCATGCCCACTACCAAACTCAAATTGTCATCCGCCAGTCGATTCCTCAACCGATCTTTCAAGAAAGTCAGAGAAGAAAAGCATCTCTCATCTTCGACAGATCCAAGCACGTGGATCATCGCAATTTCTGCCAATTTCACATACTCGGACATGCTCTTTGCTAAGGCATTATTAGCATCCAACATTCTCCAAAGACGAGTAAGAGGATTCACTTTGCCCAAAGAATCCATGGCTGCACTAGCATTGGAAATCATGGCCATCTTAAAAAGAGGTTGCTGGAGCTCTAATTCGAAACGGTCCAAGAGCGCAGGGATAAGGTGCTTGTTATCATCGTTTCCCACCCATTGAGCCTCTCTATAGAAGTTTTTTAACACATCAAGATGCTTGCGAAAAGATACCTCAGGAGCCGACTCTTGTAACCAATATTGTGGGTACACCACTCCAAGAGCATCCATAACGGTTTGAGCAGGGAATCTCCCCTTCAATTCCACAAGCAATTGCTCTGCTGCTACTGCACAATGAAACAATGCACATCATCTACTATTATATGCCCCATCGTGTGCACAATTTTGATCATACTTATTTGTTACCATCTTCTAGCTACAAGTATTTTAAATAAAACAAAAATCTTTGCATGTCTACTTAAATTTGACAAATCATCAAAAAAATTTACACTATAAAAAAGTGGATAATACTTATTGAATTGAAATTCTAGATGACTAAACAGAAAGAAAGTGAAATTTGAGTAAATTGTAGCATACCTTTGCATTGACCCTTCACATCCTCTATCATTGAAGCCCATCCCTCACGGCTAACCTTTTCGCCATCATGCATGGCTAGGATTGGTTCACTGCCCACAATGAAGCACAAATGTTGCCCTTCCGTGTTTAGATCCATGTCACTCCACTTCAAGTGAATTTGATCATGGTGAAGGTTTACCATGTGCTGGAAACCCACAAAATCTTCTCCTGTGAAAGCCTCACTACTAATGTATAGTGCAAAGAGCCTTGTGAGGCATGTTTGAAGGGCTCCCACAAAATCACACACATACACATCACGTGCTTGGGCAAACTGAATGAGAGCATCAACTAACTCTAAGAGAGGAAGAATGCACGCCATAGCCAAGGGATGGTAAGGATCAACCAGTTTGTCCAGAACACGTTGGGCTTTCCTTCTTGAAACTTTCTGCACAATATAAGGCAATAAGTTACATATATTTTTAGCTACTAAAATAGTAAGAGATCATGGACATCAATTGTAGAGAAAACATATTTCAAGAAAGTTAAACAAACTAAAATAAGGACAATGGTTAAATGATTACCTTTTCCTTCTTATTCTTGGAATCCACGCTCATCTTGCCAATAACACTCCTGTATTCACTCATGAGACGTTTCAAGGGAGCTATTAAGCTCATCCAACGAGTGGTCACATTCTTCAATAACCGTAAGCCTTTGGTGTCCAAAAGAAGTGCAAGGGTATGGAACTCTGAATGCTTTTTGGGACTATGGGCAAAGTACTTCTAGGTCACACTACAAACATCCTCAATCGCATGAAACAAGTTAAGATTAGATAGAGTCTTGACTACCAAATTGACACGATGAGGAATGCAATGCTACCCTTGCATGAAGGGAGCAAATTTGTCCTTCAATTGTGTAGTAACACCTGTCCTGTGTCCTTGCATGGTTGAAACACCATCTGCGCCAAAACAGAGTAGTTTTCTGGCAACTGCAACAGAATCTAGACCTCCTCGTGAAGCCAAAATTCCGACTAGTAAATCAGTCAAACCATCAGCAGTTGCACCATCACTGGCAACTTACTGCAATGCCACAAGCAAAGGCATCCTAGTCCAATTTTGCATAACATAGATGTGCACAACTATGTAACTTTTGTTGTCAACTCCGGAAGTCTCATCACATGTCATGGCAATAAAATTAGCTGCAGTGATCATCGCCTTCATTTTTTGCAACACGAATGAATACATGTGGGCTGCCATAATCCAACCAGAGCTATCCGACCAATGCATAGAAGGCAAATTTGGCAAACCAAGGAACGAATACAAAGTAGACCTAGATTCGTATTCAAGCATAGGTCTCCCAAGAGAAAGAACCTGGAAGATAGTGGCAAACTGGACTCGTTTGCGTTTGGATTCAATAGAATTGCAATGATTTATCTGTTGAAGAACGGTGGTGGGGCGTTTGGCAGCAAAAAGAAGCATATTAACTTTATGAGACTTCCGCTTTGCATGCCTCTTCAAAGTGTTCAATCTCGGCCCCATGACAACCTCCTTCTTCCCAACACTTGTGCAAGTCTGACAACGGACCATATGCAAAAGGCCCTCAGCTGTAAGTTTCATCTCAGCCCAAGGGCATTGAGCTGCCCAGACCATTTGGAACTTCCGGGTCAAATCATAATTGGGCTTTGTCTTCTTTGGCGGAGGTATTTCACCTTCTGGTTCGGAATCATCCAGATCAGACTCCGGCAGCTCCAATCCATGAATCTCGCGGTAGTCGGGGTTGTCTTCACTACAAACGTAAGTCTCCGACTCTTCAGACAAGACCACAATCGGAGTAGGGGGGATGGAACTAAGAACAACACAATTGTGCTCTTGGTCTCCAAGAGAGGAGACCCCTTCCGATCTTTGTTCTGCGTCAAAAGACACATTTTGAACATTGGTTGATTTTCTCTTCAAGCCTTGCCGAGAAGATTCTATGCCTTTAGATTGAAGTGCCGATCCATTGTCAACATTCCGAGAGGAACTCAAAAATGAGCGGATAGTACCCCTCTCACGTGCATTCTTCTTACCCCTCTCCTCGGTCAGACGCGTCTCTTGTAGTTTCTTGCGTGCTAAAGCCTCAACAACCTTTTTCTCACGGGCTTTTTTCTTCTCATCCCTCAAGGCAAGTTCTGCAACTACAGCAGCTACCTTGGCATTGCCCACCACAAGTCCCTCAGCAACCATGTTTAAAAACCCAACAAGCCAGCAATAGCCTCAAAATGAAAGTCAATAATAAAAATGAGTGAAATCAAAAAGCTTCACTTGAGGCTTCACTTGAGACCAAAATATCACAAGAATAGAGCTCTAATGACCACAAAGCCAGAGAACCTTTCCAAATTCGACCTACATTGTGCATAGCTCAAACCCCAACAAAATTGGAACAAATTTGACTCCAAACCCTAAATGGATGACCTACCAGCAAGTCTACAAGTCAAAAAACGCAACCCCCATTACAAATGCACAAGTTCACCACTTCATTCCATTTATAGATCAATGCAAAACAACAAAATACAATGAAAGCATGATAAACAAAACTTCCTAAACTAGGGTATAAAATAGAAAGGAACCACTTACCTTGATGTCGTTGCCAATCAGCCACCATGTACCATCACCCAACTTCAAAAACGACCTCCACTTCCGCCTTCAGAGAGATTATGGACTCTCAGACAACAGACAACACGCATGACTTCAACCTCCACCTTCGGCACTCATCAGGATTAACGTTCTCAATCTCTGTAAATTTGGCTCATGTGAGCTTACAATTTTACAAGGAGCGCATTCCTCAGCTGAAAACAACGTTTCGATCAATCCTAAGTGCAACTCAATCTGCAATGTACGCATTTGGGATTTTTGGCGATTATAGAACAATAAAAAAATGCAGCGATGGCGACACAACTAGATTAAACAAAGTGAAAGAACTGGGAGAAGGCACACCAAATTTCAAAGTACGCATCCCAATGGCAGAAAACCAGATTCACAATGTCAGTACTTGGCGCTCTAGCATCATTAAAGGAGACGAGTACTGGCTCTATTGACAGATTGGATAGCTTCTGACGTGCAAAACCTGGCGACGGAGACATTTCAAGTGGTATACGTGGCAAGTTGGAGGTGGCTCTAAATGAGCAAAAGGAGGCTATTGCTGATTCGTAGATGGCGTGTGCTATGCGTGAGTTGGAGCACCCCTGGCATTTCCACGTCACTCTCATTGAAGGAAATTCTACAAGCCCGGTGCATACTACCAAAATATGGTGGAATTAGGCGTTTAAATGCCCAATTATAAAACACTGGTCGTAGTTTGACTCCCAAACATTCTTGCAGGAAAGGTATCACTGGGAATCCTTCACCATGGGACCCATTTAAGCTTATTAAATTAACGTCCCCAGCAGCTGAAGCACATGGTCTGAAAGTTCTTTGGTAACCGGCACGAAGGAGATTGAGTTCACTTGCCATATGTCACGTTTGAAGCATGCCTTTCACGGAGATGGGCTTTCCACAATTTGCCCTTGGTGCTTTTGATGCCATGATTGCATTGTCTGTGTACTATTGACAAATTTGACAGAGACTATGGAATCGATTCTCTGTTTTCGTTTTCAAATCCTTCCTACAATCGCATTCACACTTCATGTAGAACGAGGTTAGGGTTTGGATGGAGTGGCGAAAGAGCTTCACTAAATGTTTGTTTGTTTTTAATTCCCTAAATGTTTGTTTGTTTTCCTAATCTCAATTTTTAAAATGGAATGAAAAGAAAAACTATTTGATACTTGAATTTAGATGTCCCAATTCCTATCAATCTATTTCAACTTGCGACTAGCATTACAAGTTAAAAACGATCTGTTAAGTAACTCTTCCTTCAATTTGTATGTGCAAACAAAATCAAAACTCACTACAGTAACAAAAGTGAAGACAATGTATTACAAAGAAATAATTGAAGGTGCATTTCATGCATTATCCCATTGCAACCGATATATACACTATCTAGAGTAATTATTACGTCCAGCCTTTGCATATCTGAAAACTAGCAACACGAAATTACACGGCCAAAGACTTCACACAAGTATAGACACCTATGGTGTAGTTGATTGACAAGAATTCAAATTTTTGGAAAGAGTCCACAAGTTTACAACAGGAAATACTCATTTTTGCTTTCCTATTTTTTGAAAGTGAAGAATTCACTCATGAATACCGACTCACGGGACGACATAACCACTCATTTTTGCTTTCCTATTTTTTGAAGGTGAAGAATTCACATGAATACCGACTCACGGGACCACATAACATTGTATGACTAGTCAACTTAGTTAGTGGTCGCCCCACACCTTGAATTCACACTAGGGCCCTAAAATCCACAACTACAAGGTGAAGAATTCACTCATGGATACCGACTCACGGGACCACATAACATTGTATACCGACTGGTCAACTTAGTGGTCTCCCCACAACCTTGAATTCACACTAGGGCCCTAAACTCCACAACCAGAAGGTGAAGAATTCACACGAGTATTGACACATGGAAATAGCCAATCAAGGGGCCCACATGACATTGAATGAATGACCAGGCAATGGTCTCCCCCATGTTGGGAATTGAAGGTATAATTATGCTTTGCTAGATGCCTACAAGAGGGAGGGATGGCTTTTCAGTGACTTCGAGGATGGGGGCTGGGTGACGGGCCCTAGAAGACCATTTTAGTGTTCATTGTAGGGGTCTCCTTTTCAAGGATGCCAAAAGCACCCACCTGTCAATGGAAATGGTCCATGTGTTTCACGAGAAAAAAAATGAAAAAAATAAAGTGCTCTCCGCCTGCCTCATTGACCAGTAAACAATGTTAGGCCAGCCCAGCCAGGGTTCGGTCGGTAACTGACCAGTCCCTTTGTTAGGGCAGCCCCTACTGTACCACGAACGCAACACCCCCAACAAAGCCAGTCCGCTCCGGCTTTTCAACGAGTCCTCCCATGAGGAAATCCGGACCCCAGACTTTGAATTTGCGAGAGGTCCCCATGCAAAGCGTTTGTGTGTCAACGGGGGTCAAAAGGTGGAGCTCCTCGTCCGCGGTCCACACGGGAAGGGTGACGTCATGGTGGACAGCACAGTACTAGGAGTCAGTTGCAGCGTCAACAGCCTCGATATGGATTGTGGAATCGTATAAATCCCGACCTTGGCAGTGCAAAGCTTGTAACTCAGTTCCAGCCTTCCATTGCTCCGATCGAAGACTGCAAGCTTCCCTCCTCTTCATCGACCAGCTTGAGCTCGAAGGACTGCGCTGGAATCTGAAAGCCTCTGCATTGACGGACCACGTACAGTTTGTAGAATTGCAAGGAGTTTGCCTCAGACCTCGTCCATTCGAGGATCGATTGATTGATCAATAGACAATATTTACTCCGAAATTCACCCGGCCAGGTCGACCGGTAGCAGGTTGAACAAGCCAGCTTTGGGAGCTGAAGGACTGACGCTTCCATTCATTCATTCATTCATTCCATGGCGCCACCGGCAATGATGTCCACCATGGAGGATAACGCGGCTCTGTACACCATGAAGAGCCCGAAGATTTCTGGTCACGCCTGGAACTGCAACGCATCCCCGCCATCTGCTGCACCGTCGACGACGGATCCGCTCAACTGGGCCAAGACGGCGGCCAAATTGCAAGGCAACCATCTGGACGAGATCAAGCGCATGGTGGCCACCTACTTCGATTCCGCGGAAGTGGCCATCGAGGGCGTGAACCTGAGCGTGGGTCAAGTGACGGCCGTGGCGCGCAGGCCCGCGGTGCAGGTCGTGCTGGACGCGGCCAACGCCAAGGCCCGCGTGGACGAATCGTCCAACTGGGTGCTCAACAAAATCATGAACGGCGGGGACATCTACGGCGTCACCACGGGATTCGGCGCCACTTCGCACCGTCGCACGCAGCAAGGCGTGGAGCTCCAGCGCGAGCTCATCCGCTTCTTGAACGCGGGCGTGCTGGTGAAGGGACACTCCTTGCCTGCGGAGACCACCCGGGCCGCCATGCTGGTGCGCACCAACACCTTGATGCAGGGCTACTCCGGCATCCGCTGGGAGATTCTGGAAGCCATGGAGAAGCTGTTGAACGCGCACGTCACCCCCAAGCTGCCGCTGCGAGGCACCGTGACGGCGTCGGGAGACTTGGTGCCCTTGTCCTACATTGCGGGCCTGCTCACGGCCAGGCCGAATTCCAGGGCGGTCACCGAGGACGGTCGCGAGGTGTCGGCGTTGGAAGGGCTGCGGATGGCGGGAGTGGAGAAGGCGTTCGAGCTGCAGCCCAAGGAGGGCCTGGCGCTCGTGAATGGCACGGCCGTGGGGTCGGCGTTGGCGTCCACGGTGTGCTTCGACGCCAATCTCTTGGCGCTCCTGGCCGAGGTTCTCTCCGCGCTCTTCTGCGAGGTGATGCAAGGAAAGCCGGAGTTTGCTGACCCCTTGACGCACAAGCTGAAGCATCACCCGGGACAGATGGAAGCCGCCGCCGTGATGGAGTGGTTGCTGGAGGGCAGCGACTTCATGAAAGCCGCGGCCAAGATCAACGAGACGGACCCCCTCAAGAAGCCGAAGCAGGATCGGTACGCGCTCCGGACGTCCCCGCAGTGGCTGGGCCCCCAGATCGAGGTCATTCGCAGCGCCACGCACGCCATCGAGCGCGAGATCAACTCCGTGAACGACAACCCCATCATCGACGCCGCGCGAGGCATCGCCCTGCACGGGGGCAACTTCCAAGGCACCCCGATCGGAGTGTCCATGGACAACATGCGCCTGGCCGTGGCTGCCATCGGCAAGCTCATGTTCGCGCAATTCTCCGAGCTCGTGAACGACTACTACAACAACGGCTTGCCGTCCAATCTGAGCGGAGGACCCAACCCGAGCCTGGACTACGGCATGAAGGGCGCCGAGATCGCCATGGCCTCGTACCTCTCCGAACTCAATTACCTGGCCAACCCCGTCACCACCCACGTCCAGAGCGCGGAGCAGCACAACCAGGACGTGAATTCGCTCGGCTTGGTGTCCGCGCGCAAAACAGAGGAAGCCGTGGAAATTCTGAAGCTGATGAGCTCCACGTTCTTAGTGGGGCTCTGCCAAGCCATCGACCTGCGCCATGTGGAGGAGACCATGCAATCCGCAGTGAAGCAAGTGGTGTCCCAAGTGGCCAAGAAGACGCTCTTCATGAGCAAAGATGGCACCCTCCTTCCGTCGCGGTTCTGCGAGAAGGACCTCCTGCTGGTGGTGGAGCGCCAGCCCGTGTTCAGCTACATCGACGATGCGTCCTCGGACACCTACCCGTTGATGGAGAAGCTGCGAGCGGTGCTGGTCGGACACGCTCTCAAGCTCCACAAGGAAGCCTCCACCGCCGTGTTCCAGCAGATCCCCATCTTCGAAGCGGAGGTGCAAGAGAGGCTGCGAGCGGTGGTCCCCTTGGTTCGGGAAGCTTATGACAACAAGGGGCTGTCCGCGGTGGCCAACAGGATTGAGTCGTGCAGGACGTATCCGCTGTACCAATTCGTGAGAGCGGAGCTGGGCACGCAGTTGTTGTCCGGATTGAGGACGGTTTCGCCCGGGACGGAGATTGAGAAGGTGTTCCAGGCCATGTCGGAGGGGAAGCTCATCCAGCCCCTTCTGCGGTGCGTGGACGGCTGGAATGGAGCTCCCGGCCCATTCCCCCAACAGCAATGAGCGAACGATTCGCGACTATCGTTGGACCTTGACATTCGACCTGTGTGCGGAGTTGGAATCTTCCGCCATAGCCGTTGAGATTAGTTAGCCAATTTTGTAGGTATGTATAAACATTGTCCACGGCCTTGAAGCCCAGTTCAACATGTCATTGAGCTTGGAGACCGAAGGTCGAGACGATCTGAAGATTCTATGTATGATACAATCCGTTTCGAGACGAGCTCGATCGGGTTCATAACATTCTTTGAACACAACAGTTGTTCACATTTTTTCCCAACAAAAGTCACGTGTGCACACTCATCTGGTATGTTTGTTCGTGGAGATATTGATGATGCTTTCGTGCGTTGATAGTATGTTTGATTTCATGTGTCCCAAATCTGCGCGACTCAATCCAATAAATACGGCCGGCGTACTCTGGAATCAATTCTGGAAACAAATATGTGCAGCCGGTGTACCCAGATGAATATTCCTTAATCGATCCAACAGAGTGAGTTGTTGCTGCGTTTCTGAAGTTTTAACCCAAAGTGCTCGGCATGCAATAGTCTCAAGTAGGTAGATATCTTACACAACTCCATTCCAAGTGTCGGTCCAGGCTCCATGGAATCCGGCAGACCTCCACTTGAGAGCAGCCCATTCGTAGGCGCTAGTCAGTCAGAACATGAGAACGACAATAATTAGTTCGGGAGTGGAGGGCTGTGCGGCAGGGCCTGCGTGTCCTCCAAGAAAATTATCGAAAGAAGTCGATCAAAGGTCCTGCTATGCGATACGTTCAAGTTCCAAAAATGTGCTCCATCCAAAACTGCCTGGAAAGTACTAGAGATTCGAAAATGCAGGCTGCATTCGACCGTGAGCAGTGAACGCTCATACGGCTAATTCGAAACGGAAGTAGCAAACGCAGATCTAGTGATCATTGGAATGTATGAGTTCCTCCAGTTGCAGCTACGGATTGCATTTCGAAATCCCATTGCACAGCAGCAGTGTGACTTGAGTTACAAACTTGGTCTCTACTCCTTTGTCCCAGACAAGGCAATGTTGCCAAAGGTTGATATGTCACTCGACCTCCAAGACTTCCACCAATACGTTTGCACGCAACATATGCCGGAATTTCAGTATTACATGACACAAGAACAATTGAGACTGTGCTCAGGATCAGGAGGCTGCTTGCCAAGTGACAGTTTCTGAGGTAAGCGGCACGGCATGCATACTTCCAGTGCCTTCACAGGTGGAAATTGGCAACGGAAGAAGGGAACGCACCACAGAATACTGGATGGTGATGAACTCCCTTCGCCATTCTCAATCTTCATTGGAGCACAGGACGGAGCGCTAACACTCCCAATCCGTGAGCTGAAAATCGAAAATCTACGCAAAAAGCTCATGTGCTGTATGTAGTTCACGTCGAAAATCTCATTTGTTTTGCTCACTTGTCT
This sequence comes from Rhytidiadelphus loreus, assembly GCA_947034895.1. Classification (NCBI taxonomy): domain Eukaryota; kingdom Viridiplantae; phylum Streptophyta; class Bryopsida; order Hypnales; family Hylocomiaceae; genus Rhytidiadelphus; species Rhytidiadelphus loreus. The sequence continues at coordinate 36,219,332 of OX344761.1, forward strand.
GTAGCTCACGTCGAAAATCTAATGGCCGATCCGCAGTTGTCGGATGATTCGGCAGCATTCTTCGGCAACCCTAAATTCGGTACTCTTATCCTCGACCTCGCAAGAAAGAAGCTACAGCTCCTCATTACGATGGCGCCGAGAGAACCTTCGGCTGGCTGGAGATCGAGGAATATTCGCAACATCTGCCGACAATGCCGTCCTGGGAAATCGGTCGCTAGTAATACTCTGTTATTCGATTCATGAACAGGCAGACCCGCTTGACCCGCTTGTTGACTTAATGCGACTGTTTATTCGCAACTCGTTCTCACCCGTTTCTCGTTCTTACAGTTCTTACCGCCTGCCGCAACCTATGACCTCGGCACGTTGCGAATTTCGAGGAATCATTCCGTCGATGGAAAAGGGTATTTGCGGAGAGCAAGGAGGCAATCGGGGTTGAACCGATGACCTATCGGACTGCAGCCGATTGCTCTGCCACTGAGCTATACCTCCATCGCCTCTTGGGGAATACGCGGCGATAGGAGGATCGCGACATCCGGATGCAGATGGTGAGGGAAGTGGTAGCACGCGTATTTATATGATTTCGATTGATTGGTATTCAAGCTCATTCCTTTCGAAACTCACCCGGTCGTCGAAGTTGTAGGCGGGTTCGCGAGACGGCAAGACCATTGCGAATCCTTCAGGTCTTAACTAGGCTTCCAAATTGGAGCTAGAGAAGCTTGAAACCTGTAGAATTCCCACATAGTTCATCGAATTTGTGTCGGAGGGACGCATTACTTATCACCACTCCCTAGCGAGAGGGACGAAGGCCATGTCCAAATAAATCACGTACCCACAGATGTCTTGGAGGCCGCAGGTGCTGCCTCGACTGGAGAAAGTTCGGCGACATTAGTACTGCATCGCGTTCTTCTTGTTACGTGTAGCATAATGACCATTACAGCAGAACTAAAACAGAACAGAAACGATCGCAAACGAAAAAGGCCTCAACGCAGGATCGGAGCAGCCACAAAGCAAAGCAACATGCAGCATATATAAGCACCTTGCAAGAAGAACGGTCGCATCAGCAATCTGCAAGGAGGAGGTCACAACTAACTGAAGGACATATATGCGAAATCAACCCCAGAATGCGACCAAATTCTCGCAAGAGCGGAAACAGAGATTGAATACGGTCATGTGGAAAACTGCATGAACAGCCGCGGTGTGACCACAACCAGCGCCAGTGTGGCTGATCGATCCATCGCATTGTTCGCAGAGTCAGCCCAAACCTGGTGGAGGCATGCCATAACAAGTGAAGGAACAAATGAAGGAACTTCATAGCACCGCTTCGGTAGCATTAGATCCAGATTCTCTGGTCTCTGATATGAAATTCTGATAGTTATAACCTGAACTCTGTAGGTTCTCCTTCACTAATATCCCATAATCTGTTCGCTGATATGAAATTCTGATACAGTCTTAGTTCTATTTGATCTCCTTCACTACCAGGACACCACATCGTTTGTTTTAGGCCGGTGAACATGACGTGCCTTCTCTAATATCACATCCAGACCTAGAAAAAGGATGTACCCAGTCTGGTTTCAAACTCACTTTTCGTTCACACTGGACTCACTAATGTCAGTGTTGTCTGATGTGGTGACCGGTAGTTTGGTACGGCATTCGGTTCATTTCCTCCTTCCAAGGAATGATGGACCGTTTTTTCTTCAATGGTCAGCAGTTGCATGTTTTCCACCACAAAATCTATGGGTTTATTTCGTAGGATATTAATTTCTCAATGGTCAACTTCCTCCAAACTCAAATTGACACCGGCTAAAAATCCTCTATTTTATTGACAAAGTCAACTTTCAAACTGAAAATACTAATTGATATTGCATCCTTGGTTTAGGAATAGGGTCCTTCTCACATTATGTGAGATTTTGCACCTTACTTTAGTCAAGGTTAGGATTCACACTTCAATTTGGCCAATGGATGTCAAGGTTTTTCAAGTTTTGAAGCTCTAATGTGGCTTTGTTGGTCTTCACAATTTTTTATAGGCCAAATTGCCATTAGTTGTCAAAATTGCTCATGCTTTGTGCATTTGTGATGCAACATATATATGGATGTAAGTATGTAATTTGTTGAAAGCAAGTGAAACACTTAAGGTTACAAGTCTAAGTAGTGCCCCTTTACCAAGTGAATCAAAATTGGGATCAATTGGTGCAATCGATGAATTTCCAATGAAAAATAATGAAATCCACAATGAAAGCAAAAGTTGTGAAAGTGAAAGCTCGTAAGCCTCTATTTTAGATCATAGATGGTATGGTAATCACATGGTACGATTTTGTGAATGGGCCATGATGTATCCTTGATGCAATCTTCTTGAGGTAAAATAGCATGCAAAAAGGGTTAAGAAATATGCATGTGGGCTTTAGGGATTAATTTTCATTATCCATTTCCATTACCAAAAAATGATCATAGGTTGTGAGCTAGTGAATATGCTTAGAATCAAGATAAATGACTTTTGATAAGCAAATTTTTTTTTCTCTATATTTAGCAAGGTTATGAAATCCTCAAAGTTACTACTCAAGTGAACCCCTAAAGCCCACATGCATATTTCAAACACAATTGTAAAAAAATACCACTTTTTAGGGCAATTAGAAAAAATTGAAAAATAAAATTTTTTTTCCGAAAATTCAACCATATAAATTTTTACTAAACTACTATAGGAATGTGTGGAAGAAATTTCGAAAAATTTGACCACACAAATTGAACAATTATAACGTTTGAAGTTAGAAGAATAAAGTTTTTTCAACCTTGCCCAACAAGTCTAGCAACCTTTAACTTTGACATTTGTAGCTTGTATCATGTAAATTACATACCTACCAAATTTTAGATGAAAAGGAGGAATTGTGCAAAAGCTACTTGAAGTTGCCTGAGCTATCACAAAAGTTAAACTTTTGATCTAGGCACCTAATAGGAAAAAAAAAATTTAATTCCTAATAAGGGGGTATATGTTCACACCTTGTGTCAAAATTTCATGAACATTCCACCAAAATTGACTTCATAGGAACCTACCCAAATTTTCAATTGTCTATTCAACAGACAATTGTCCTTTATAATTCCTACTTGCAATTGTCCTTTAGGAGTTAATTGAATTAGTGCACCCCATATTGTTTTAGGAATGATGCAAATTTGCAAGGTGTTCTTACTCTTTTGGGAAGTTTATAATATTTTAGATAAAATTATATACTATTTTCACACTATCACAATTAGTGTCATGGTCATCTAAATGTTCATATTAATTAGATGACATTCATCCAAAATTCATTCAATTAGAGTGAAGGGGTCTCACCTTATTTAAAGTCTCACACTACCGTAATTGATGAAATTTCAGTACGGTAGTAATATATGATTTATGTGTGAATAAACATGTATGGATGATTCTATCTACTTTCTCCTCATGTGGATGCATTCTAGTGTGTGTTGTTGCTCTAAGCTTAATTACCAACAAGGAAACCCAAAGAACTGGCTAGTGAAGACACTGAGGTCTCATCAATATTGTACAGTATAGTTACAGTGCATGCTTCACAACTACTTCACAAGGGGTCATGCTTCTGCTGCTAGAAAACGTACCCATAAAAAGAAGCATACACTTCATTTCTGTGAACGATTTAAATATATATGTATTTATCAAATATGAGTTTCCAAAGTGAACCTTCTATTTCTATCTTGGACACTTGAAGGCTAAGAAGGCTGTGTAAGTCAATAACCTGAAAGTCAGGAACAGTTACACAAATACAAAATTTTCTGTCCAAGTCTTAGAAAGGTCATAAATCTGTTTATATGCTACCACTGTCTCAGAAAATTGTACCTGCTGCAACTTTGGTGTCTAAAATTGCACAGCAGGAGGAAATTGAGCTTTGATTGAGATTGCATAACAAAATCTGCAAATCTGCAGTAGTGTTGTTTCTTAAACTTGGATTTCCACAACAAGATCTGCTGGCTTTTGGAGGAGTTTGCCAGGAACATCTTCATGACATCCTCAATCTGCAGATAATGCTACAGTACTGATCACGCTCAGGGTCATGCCACAATATTTGAACCATCCTGGAAAATTTTACCTAGACTGCTAAAAATAAGAAATAAAATGCTGACTTTAGTAAAAAACGTTATTTTCCTGTTATCAGAATCTAGACATTTTAAAAGTTGGACGGGAAAGTGAATGAATTCAAGTTATGGGTTCAGAAAATAAGTGGATATCTATTCTATAATTTAACCAGCACCACCCCTTTAAGAAAACGAATCTCAAAAAGCATCAGAAAACAAAAACACAGAATACACAGGTATGAAATCGTAGCGAATGTGCACCAAGCCCAAGAAGTTTATCTTTCTACATTTTGATGGAGGTTTGGGCTTTGAGTTGCAGTTTGTGCTAATTCAAAGGGACTGATGGGAACAACATAGTTTCTAGCTGGCATGCCTTGTCGTATTGACGCTGGGAACCAAAAGTTTGCCTGTGACACCATATAAGTCGATGGAGCATTGGACTAATCGATCACGTACATCAGGAAGCCGTATGCAACCACCACACAACAGAAACTGGAAATTGCCGTTCAGGGATTTCCTCACATAGAACTCACCCACCTTCCCACATGCACGACAGGCATGCCTGTAGTATAGCGACCTCCACTGCCACATATTAAAATTCACGAGTTTGAGTAAGAGCATAATTATGCAATCAGTTACAACAGAGCCTGAAATAATGGCAGCTGTATTGTACCAATAAGCAGCTATCATGCAGGAAATTCTCAAACCATAAAGAATGCATTATTTAATTCTTCTCTATAAAAAAATGTCCTTGGAAGAAGTAAATCCTACACACGGTACTAAAACGTAGCAGGGAGTATTTAAACGGAGGAGATGCATTTCTTCAATTAGACAGGAGGAATTACGACGACAAAATAGTTGCTAGCTGTGGATTTCAATTGTTACGAACCGGGAAAGCAGGGTTTACTCCTCGGGGAAGGCGAGGCAGGGACCATCCCTTGCGGTGACACTCATCTTTGAATGCCGGTTCACATAATCTCGCCCATGATCTACATACCTGCAAGCAGCCAACAATCACATCACCTTACGTTAAAACTGTTCTTCAGCAGCGTAATCAGCCTTCTGTTTCGTTGATACATTTGAGGAGTAAAATTGGTGTAGCATTGTCGCCAAATCCTCCTTGGGGAATTTGTCACGGCATTAGAAGAACTTTGCGAAAATTCTTGTCATTCTCAGTCACTATGAATCCGAAATGTTGTTGAATGTGACAGGGAATTACTGCAGTACTTGACAGTTTCAAATTGTCTCCACTCCTCTAACATTTGCTTTCGTTATTGACTTTTTTGACCAGGAAGAAAACGGTAACAATACATCTGAGGTCCAGAAAGGGTAAGTACGCACACGAGCAGCTTGGAGAAGGGTAGCGGGAGGAAGTGTTTCAAGAATGCTCTGGAGCAAGTCCTCTCCAAGTTCGGTAAGACGTAGCAGGACAGAGCGCTGGGTTGCTCGGAATTTGCTAGAAGATGAGGTATAAACATCAGCGCCGCCATCTAACAAAGTAGGCCACTGGTTTAGGTTGACGAGGCTTGGGAAGAGGTACGCAAGAGACATACGCAGCTCAGGCCGGTTCCAGAGGCAGCGAGCCAGTAGTCCCGTCCCCAAGAGCCGCAGACGCCTGAGGGATGCCCCCAGCATCAGACAGTATTGGAGCACACCAGATTCCTACCTCTGATATATACTAGAGCATTATCGGTAGTCAGTAGATTTACATCTGCGCATAGATCCTCGAGGGTTCACATCTTGCCAATGTACATTTATTAATGTCAAGTTATACGCTTCAAACCACAGGTTTGATCTAAGCACAGAAACTCAAACCTCTTTAATTAACATGACCTCTAAGTCTGGAATATCCTGCACGTTCGACTCTGTCGACAGTAGGAGTGTAGGACATTCAAACTATGCCATTGATATCATTTTGGGACCCAAGGCAGTCAGATTAAAAGAGGTCAGGGTGTAAATCACTCTTATCGGTTAGTTAGCTAAACCACGGTGAGACGTACCGATCGAGTTGTCAGAGGAGCTAAAATCTTTCGCAGCATAAAATACTAATATGGCTTCCTGCCCAAACACATGTACAACTTTCAGATTGGACATTTGCAAGAATCAGTCTACCTTTCTTTTCAGAGCTGCAAGCGGATTTGGAACCTCTGCTTCGGTCGACGATGCCAGGATGAACCTCGGAGCCTCCCATACACGGCGTTCCTTTATATACCCAGCAAATTTGTTTCCTCTTGCGTTTAAATCTCTCAGTTCTTCGTTGGCCGAACGCAGCTGGTCTGCCTGTTCGGCAGCTCAACAGGGACGCTGCTCTTTTCTCGAAAACACGTGCACTCTTTCGTCGAATGCTACAGCTTGCATTCGACTTGCCCTCGGTTGTGTCGTCTGACCCGCTTCAACCCTATTCCCTCATTTCTCTGGGTCTCAGTTTCCAAGTACTAGGGCACTCGTGATATCTCAAGTTTTCTTCAGTGCAGCACAATCATGCACTTGGCATCTAGTTTGACAAAGACACAGAATCTGGTCCCCCTGAAGAACTGAGGCGTGCGCATATTGATAGCATGCATTTAATAGCAATTTCGAGTGGATCGTGCGGGGACTTTCTGTCCTGTTTATTTGACCGACACGTGCAATGCTCTTCACTGATCATGGTGACACGAAGTTTGGTCGTGTCTGAATCATACTTTCTCAAAATGATCAATCAAATTCATCATCTAAAAACCATGAAATCTGAATCTTTTAGGGGTTGACCCGTTAAGGACCAAGGATCAAGGTTTGAAAATGACACTGATTTGATTGATCATACTGTCAGAAATAATAATCAGATGGGGTCAATTTTGCATCCCCATGAACATTGAGGAACAATGCATGTGTCGATTAACAATAAAAAAAACAGGGCGGAAGAAAGACCACAAGGACCACTCAAAAGTGCTATGGAAAACATGAATTCCAACATCGTGCTTCTTCGTCAGTCCTTCGGGTTAAAGAGATTACGCTGGAATACAAATCTGACCCCAAAAAAGAACATGGCATTACCTGGAGATGCATATAACGATTTCACCGAGACCAGCACGGAACGCTTGTTTCCCTTCGTCCTGGTGCGTAGCCAGTACTGTGGACGCAACAGGGTAGCACACTTGTTAACCAGACGGACGCTATGGCGAAGAGCTGGCTGCGTCGTCGTCGCTCCTTCATTGCCGGAAACGGGGGTCAAGTCGGATCTTCCGGTGTGCACTGCTTGGTTGTCTTTGAAAATATTGTAAAGCGAATCCACGGACACGATGATTTTACCACCATTTCGGTTGCCACTCCTTGCCCTCAACCAATACTTGGACACCCCGCCCTTCAGTCTCGGAGGGACCATGATCATTCTTCACTACTGCCAGTCTCAAAAATCCAACGGAGGTTGTGGGACTGTAATTGAGTCACTCACTTTGTCAATTGAAGCATGGCTGAAACAGACTTATAATATATAACTGGTACACCTGAATCCAAGGATCGAACTGTCCCCTGTTTATCGTGCAACTGGAAAACGGAAATTCTCGTCCCTAGCTTCAATTTTGTAATTGTGTCCTTGATTGATTGCCTCATCCTGAGGGTTTTTTTCGATTTTATTCTCAAGCTGTAAAATACATACCGTATGCGAAGATTGAAAAGCTTGAAGACTCGGGCACTCTGTGCTTAGGCTTTTAGCCCATACAAAGATCGAAAAACGTTTAGAAAACGCTTATGTTGCGACTGAGTTAGGATGTGGAAAAGGAGATTATCCCGTTTGCTGGTACCTAGTCGTGGACAAAAGCACAATGTGTGAGAGCTCGTGCCAATTTTCCATATCAGTGCTTCCTTGCAGAAAATCAAATGCGAAAGGTCGCCGACAAGATCGGGAGACACAGCATACAGCGCTCCTTGCTGGTTCATTTGAGATTCGAAGATGATGTCGGGTGTCTGTCCAAGATTACCGCCATTGTTAGCGTCACTGTTTAAGAATGGCTCTTTGTTCTGCACCAATCTATGCGTACGGGGGTGAGCTTTGGATCAGTCCAATATGTCAGAGTAGCAATATTCATGTATACTAGCCGATTGTACCGAACGCGCACATTCACTTGAAATTAACTCAAAACCCTAGGCGCCACTCTCTTACGCTTAAGAATTTGAAATTGACTGAAAACCCTAGGCACAACTCTCAACAAAGAACCTACAAGTTCCTGTCGATGACGTTGTAATTCAATAAGCTCGGACATGGACTATTTGAAAAAATTCTGGACATACAAACCATTGACGTCGAGGCTGGACACTTGAACGCATGTAATTACCAGTTGCCTTGGGCCATGAGGTCCTCGCTATGGTTCATATCACGTCACTTTGATGGTCTCAAACTCCTTGTGCGCAACTTAATTCCAACCATGAAAACGGGAGTTCGCAATCGGTAACAAGAAAGCTGGGAATTCGGGTCAAATGCGTAGAGGGACGGAATTATTTGGTCTCCAGACATGGAAATACGAGGGTCGTTTCCATTTGTAGACGCGCCTGTTCTTCCACCACTCTGTCTACCACAATGGAACCGGAGCGCTCAGCGTTGCAGGCATCGATCGGCCAGCAGCCAACGGTACCGTACGGCGCGTCATCTCTTTGTTAACCAGGTAATTCCACGTGATGGATAGGTACCCAGCCCGTTGCGGCATGGCTCCACCACGTCTGGGCAGACTCTGGAGTTCTGACGAACAACGCACTGGCTCGATCAGCCACAATGGCGCTGGACGTGGTCACATTGCGGCTGTTCACGCAGTTTTTTACATGCCCGTATTCGATCTCTGTTTCCGCTCTTGCGAGAATTTCGTCGCATTCTGGGGTTGATTTCGCATATATGTCCTTCAGTTGGTGGTTCTTGAGTTGCGACCTCCTCCTTGCAGACTGCTGATGCGACCGTTCTTCTTGCAAGGTGCTTGTATATGCATTGTCCCTGCTGCAAGTTGCTTTGCTTTGTGGCTGCTCCTGCATTGAGGCCTTTTTCGTTTGCGGTCGTTTCTGTTCTGTTTTACTTCTGCTGTAATGGTCATTATGCTACACGTAACAAGAAGAACGCGATGCAGTATTAATGTCGCCGAGCTTTCCCCAGTCGAGGCAGCATCTGCGGCCTCCGAGATATCTGTGGGTACGTGATTTGGACATGGCCTTCGTCCCTCTCGCTAGGGAGTGATGATAAGTAATGCGTCCCTCCGACACAAATTCGATGAACTATGTGGAGATTCTACAGGCATCAAGCTTCTCTAGCTCCAATTTGGAAGCCTAATAAAGACCTGAAGGATTCGCGATGGTCTTGCCGTCTCGCGAACCCGCCTACAATTTCCACGGCCGGGAGAGTTTCGAAAGGAATGAGCTTGAATACCAATCAATCGAAATCATATAAATACGCGTGCTACCACTTCCCCCCCCCCCCCCCATCTGCGTCCTGATGTCGCGATCCTCCTGTCGCCGCGTATTCCCCAAGAGGCGATGGAGGTATAGCTCAGTGGCAGAGCAATCGGCTGCAGTCCGATAGGTCATCGGTTCAACCCCGATTGCCTCCTTGCTCTCCGCAAATACCCTTTTCCATCGACGGAATGATTCCTCGAAATTCGCAACGTGCCGAGGTCATAGGTTGCGGCAGGCGGTAAGAACTGTAAGAACGAGAAACGGGTGAGAACGAGTTGCGAATAAACAGTCGCATTAAGTCAACAAGCGGGTCAAGCGGGTCTGCCTGTTCATGAATCGAATAACAGAGTATTACTAGCGACCGATTTCCCAGGACGGCATTGTCGGCAGATGTTGCGAATATTCCTCGATCTCCAGCCAGCCGAAGGTTCTCTCGGCGCCATCGTAATGAGGAGCTGTAGCTTCTTTCTTGCGAGGTCGAGGATAAGAGTACCGAATTTAGGGTTGCCGAAGAATGCTGCCGAATCATCCGACAACTGCGGATCGGCCATTAGATTTTCGACGTGAGCTACAGACAAGTGAGCAAAACAAATGAGATTTTCGACGTGAACTACATACAGCAAATGAGCTTTTTGCGTAGATTTTCGATTTTCAGCTCACGGATTGGGAGTGTTAGCGCTCCGTCCTGTGCTCCAATGAAGATTGAGAATGGCGAAGGGAGTTCATCACCATCCAGTATTCTGTGGTGCGTTCCCTTCTTCCGTTGCCAATTTCCACCTGTGAAGGCACTGGAAGTATGCATGCCGTGCCGCTTACCTCAGAAACTGTCACTTGGCAAGCAGCCTCCTGATCCTGAGCACAGTCTCAATTGTTCTTGTGTCATGTAATACTGAAATTCCGGCATATGTTGCGTGCAAACGTATTGGTGGAAGTCTTGGAGGTCGAGTGACATATCAACCTTTGGCAACATTGCCTTGTCTGGGACAAAGGAGTAGAGACCAAGTTTGTAACTCAAGTCACACTGCTGCTGTGCAATGGGATTTCGAAATGCAATCCGTAGCTGCAACTGGAGGAACTCATACATTCCAATGATCACTAGATCTGCGTTTGCTACTTCCGTTTCGAATTAGCCGTATGAGCGTTCACTGCTCACGGTCGAATGCAGCCTGCATTTTCGAATCTCTAGTACTTTCCAGGCAGTTTTGGATGGAGCACATTTTTGGAACTTGAACGTATCGCATAGCAGGACCTTTGATCGACTTCTTTCGATAATTTTCTTGGAGGACACGCAGGCCCTGCCGCACAGCCCTCCACTCCCGAACTAATTATTGTCGTTCTCATGTTCTGACTGACTAGCGCCTACGAATGGGCTGCTCTCAAGTGGAGGTCTGCCGGATTCCATGGAGCCTGGACCGACACTTGGAATGGAGTTGTGTAAGATATCTACCTACTTGAGACTATTGCATGCCGAGCACTTTGGGTTAAAACTTCAGAAACGCAGCAACAACTCACTCTGTTGGATCGATTAAGGAATATTCATCTGGGTACACCGGCTGCACATATTTGTTTCCAGAATTGATTCCAGAGTACGCCGGCCGTATTTATTGGATTGAGTCGCGCAGATTTGGGACACATGAAATCAAACATACTATCAACGCACGAAAGCATCATCAATATCTCCACGAACAAACATACCAGATGAGTGTGCACACGTGACTTTTGTTGGGAAAAAATGTGAACAACTGTTGTGTTCAAAGAATGTTATGAACCCGATCGAGCTCGTCTCGAAACGGATTGTATCATACATAGAATCTTCAGATCGTCTCGACCTTCGGTCTCCAAGCTCAATGACATGTTGAACTGGGCTTCAAGGCCGTGGACAATGTTTATACATACCTACAAAATTGGCTAACTAATCTCAACGGCTATGGCGGAAGATTCCAACTCCGCACACAGGTCGAATGTCAAGGTCCAACGATAGTCGCGAATCGTTCGCTCATTGCTGTTGGGGGAATGGGCCGGGAGCTCCATTCCAGCCGTCCACGCACCGCAGAAGGGGCTGGATGAGCTTCCCCTCCGACATGGCCTGGAACACCTTCTCAATCTCCGTCCCGGGCGAAACCGTCCTCAATCCGGACAACAACTGCGTGCCCAGCTCCGCTCTCACGAATTGGTACAGCGGATACGTCCTGCACGACTCAATCCTGTTGGCCACCGCGGACAGCCCCTTGTTGTCATAAGCTTCCCGAACCAAGGGGACCACCGCTCGCAGCCTCTCTTGCACCTCCGCTTCGAAGATGGGGATCTGCTGGAACACGGCGGTGGAGGCTTCCTTGTGGAGCTTGAGAGCGTGTCCGACCAGCACCGCTCGCAGCTTCTCCATCAACGGGTAGGTGTCCGAGGACGCATCGTCGATGTAGCTGAACACGGGCTGGCGCTCCACCACCAGCAGGAGGTCCTTCTCGCAGAACCGCGACGGAAGGAGGGTGCCATCTTTGCTCATGAAGAGCGTCTTCTTGGCCACTTGGGACACCACTTGCTTCACTGCGGATTGCATGGTCTCCTCCACATGGCGCAGGTCGATGGCTTGGCAGAGCCCCACTAAGAACGTGGAGCTCATCAGCTTCAGAATTTCCACGGCTTCCTCTGTTTTGCGCGCGGACACCAAGCCGAGCGAATTCACGTCCTGGTTGTGCTGCTCCGCGCTCTGGACGTGGGTGGTGACGGGGTTGGCCAGGTAATTGAGTTCGGAGAGGTACGAGGCCATGGCGATCTCGGCGCCCTTCATGCCGTAGTCCAGGCTCGGGTTGGGTCCTCCGCTCAGATTGGACGGCAAGCCGTTGTTGTAGTAGTCGTTCACGAGCTCGGAGAATTGCGCGAACATGAGCTTGCCGATGGCAGCCACGGCCAGGCGCATGTTGTCCATGGACACTCCGATCGGGGTGCCTTGGAAGTTGCCCCCGTGCAGGGCGATGCCTCGCGCGGCGTCGATGATGGGGTTGTCGTTCACGGAGTTGATCTCGCGCTCGATGGCGTGCGTGGCGCTGCGAATGACCTCGATCTGGGGGCCCAGCCACTGCGGGGACGTCCGGAGCGCGTACCGATCCTGCTTCGGCTTCTTGAGGGGGTCCGTCTCGTTGATCTTGGCCGCGGCTTTCATGAAGTCGCTGCCCTCCAGCAACCACTCCATCACGGCGGCGGCTTCCATCTGTCCCGGGTGATGCTTCAGCTTGTGCGTCAAGGGGTCAGCAAACTCCGGCTTTCCTTGCATCACCTCGCAGAAGAGCGCGGAGAGAACCTCGGCCAGGAGCGCCAAGAGATTGGCGTCGAAGCACACCGTGGACGCCAACGCCGACCCCACGGCCGTGCCATTCACGAGCGCCAGGCCCTCCTTGGGCTGCAGCTCGAACGCCTTCTCCACTCCCGCCATCCGCAGCCCTTCCAACGCCGACACCTCGCGACCGTCCTCGGTGACCGCCCTGGAATTCGGCCTGGCCGTGAGCAGGCCCGCAATGTAGGACAAGGGCACCAAGTCTCCCGACGCCGTCACGGTGCCTCGCAGCGGCAGCTTGGGGGTGACGTGCGCGTTCAACAGCTTCTCCATGGCTTCCAGAATCTCCCAGCGGATGCCGGAGTAGCCCTGCATCAAGGTGTTGGTGCGCACCAGCATGGCGGCCCGGGTGGTCTCCGCAGGCAAGGAGTGTCCCTTCACCAGCACGCCCGCGTTCAAGAAGCGGATGAGCTCGCGCTGGAGCTCCACGCCTTGCTGCGTGCGACGGTGCGAAGTGGCGCCGAATCCCGTGGTGACGCCGTAGATGTCCCCGCCGTTCATGATTTTGTTGAGCACCCAGTTGGACGATTCGTCCACGCGGGCCTTGGCGTTGGCCGCGTCCAGCACGACCTGCACCGCGGGCCTGCGCGCCACGGCCGTCACTTGACCCACGCTCAGGTTCACGCCCTCGATGGCCACTTCCGCGGAATCGAAGTAGGTGGCCACCATGCGCTTGATCTCGTCCAGATGGTTGCCTTGCAATTTGGCCGCCGTCTTGGCCCAGTTGAGCGGATCCGTCGTCGACGGTGCAGCAGATGGCGGGGATGCGTTGCAGTTCCAGGCGTGACCAGAAATCTTCGGGCTCTTCATGGTGTACAGAGCCGCGTTATCCTCCATGGTGGACATCATTGCCGGTGGCGCCATGGAATGAATGAATGAATGAATGGAAGCGTCAGTCCTTCAGCTCCCAAAGCTGGCTTGTTCAACCTGCTACCGGTCGACCTGGCCGGGTGAATTTCGGAGTAAATATTGTCTATTGATCAATCAATCGATCCTCGAATGGACGAGGTCTGAGGCAAACTCCTTGCAATTCTACAAACTGTACGTGGTCCGTCAATGCAGAGGCTTTCAGATTCCAGCGCAGTCCTTCGAGCTCAAGCTGGTCGATGAAGAGGAGGGAAGCTTGCAGTCTTCGATCGGAGCAATGGAAGGCTGGAACTGAGTTACAAGCTTTGCACTGCCAAGGTCGGGATTTATACGATTCCACAATCCATATCGAGGCTGTTGACGCTGCAACTGACTCCTAGTACTGTGCTGTCCACCATGACGTCACCCTTCCCGTGTGGACCGCGGACGAGGAGCTCCACCTTTTGACCCCCGTTGACACACAAACGCTTTGCATGGGGACCTCTCGCAAATTCAAAGTCTGGGGTCCAGATTTCCTCATGGGAGGACTCGTTGAAAAGCCGGAGCGGACTGGCTTTGTTGGGGGTGTTGCGTTCGTGGTACAGTAGGGGCTGCCCTAACAAAGGGACTGGTCAGTTACCGACCGAACCCTGGCTGGGCTGGCCTAACATTGTTTACTGGTCAATGAGGCAGGCGGAGAGCACTTTATTTTTTTCATTTTTTTTCTCGTGAAACACATGGACCATTTCCATTGACAGGTGGGTGCTTTTGGCATCCTTGAAAAGGAGACCCCTACAATGAACACTAAAATGGTCTTCTAGGGCCCGTCACCCAGCCCCCATCCTCGAAGTCACTGAAAAGCCATCCCTCCCTCTTGTAGGCATCTAGCAAAGCATAATTATACCTTCAATTCCCAACATGGGGGAGACCATTGCCTGGTCATTCATTCAATGTCATGTGGGCCCCTTGATTGGCTATTTCCATGTGTCAATACTCGTGTGAATTCTTCACCTTCTGGTTGTGGAGTTTAGGGCCCTAGTGTGAATTCAAGGTTGTGGGGAGACCACTAAGTTGACCAGTCGGTATACAATGTTATGTGGTCCCGTGAGTCGGTATCCATGAGTGAATTCTTCACCTTGTAGTTGTGGATTTTAGGGCCCTAGTGTGAATTCAAGGTGTGGGGCGACCACTAACTAAGTTGACTAGTCATACAATGTTATGTGGTCCCATGAGTTGGTATTCATGTGAATTCTTCACCTCGTAGTTGTGGACTTTGGAACTTGGTTCAAAGTTTCTTTTTAAAATTTTGAAATCTCGTCAATCAACTACACCTTAGGTGTCAATAATTTTTTGAAGTCATTTCAAAATGGTGACAAGAAAGCAAAAGGTAGATTTGAAACTGGTCACTGGATATGATAAGACATTCTAAACACCTTATACTATCAAACAATTGTGCTCGATTACACCAAGCCTTAAACCTTGAAGAAAGGGAGACACAAGTTTTAGAGAATAACCAAGATGACACGAAACTAGGGGTAGTCACACCTTCTTCACTTCGGACTTGAGGAATGGAGAATGGAAAGGTGGCGGCTTGGGGTTGGCTTCATGTTGGTAGAATATACTTAAGTGCTTATATCTTCCACACTCCTAGTCTTCACCTCTTGAGGTGAAGGTTGGGAGTGCGGAAGATTTAAGCACTTAAGAAGATTCTTTTGTGCTCTACACTTTTACCTTTCATTGCCGCTTTACCTTTGTTGTTGCCAATTTTCCTCCAACTTTATATCTAATCTTAGGTTTAGGTAAGTTGCTTCTCCACTTTTTTCATTCTCCACTCTCAACACATCTTTTAGGGGTGTCACACCTCCTTCACTCACCATGGCTTCCCATTGGCTCCTCCAAACCCTCACCAACTTCTCATTCTCCATTCTCCAAGTGCAAAGTGAAGAAGGTGTGACTACCCCTACTGCAACACAGAATTATAAATAGTATATGAAGACACTCAATTACCTCCTTCTCGACTTCTTCCTTCTCGACTTCTGTGGGTTGCCCCACAGGGACCATGAGCATGTGCATGTATTTTGTCCAACGCCTAGTTAAAATAACCAAACCGTGTGATTGTGAAGCTCTTTCGCCACTCCAACCAAACCCTAACCTTGTTCTGCATGCAGTGTGAATGCGGTCGTAGAAAGCATTTGAAAACGAAAATAGAGAATCAATTCCATAGTCTCTGTCAAATTGTGAATAGTACACAGACAATGCAATCATGGCATCAAAAGCACCAAGGGCAAACTGTGGAAAGCCCATCTCCGAGAAAGGCATGCTTCAAACGTGACATATGGCAACTCAATCTCCTTCGTGCCGGTTTCCAAGGAACTTTCAGACCATGTGCTTCAGCTGCTGGGGACGTTAACTTAATAAATGGGTCCCATGGTGAAGGATTCCCAGTGATACCTGCAAGAATGTTTGGGAGTCAAACTATGACCCAAACGAACAACGAGTCACGAACTTGGAAATGAAACGAAACGAGGCCTGGATGCTTAAAATTGTACACCTGAATAGATAAAATCCTTGCCACTGTATTTGAAGCCGTGTCTCACCAACGTTTCACTGTCGAACAAAGACCACAAAAAGATCAGACTTCAATCGGGATTCAAGGATTCACGAATTCCATGCACCCAAAACCAAGTGTAATTGGAAGAGCTGCTCGTCTCCTGGGACTAAAAAAAGTTTACATGCAATTCAAGTTTGAAGACTCTGCATTAGAGAAGCCTCAAATCGTAGCATTGGAGACATGTACCTGATGGTTGATACTTTATCAGCATGCCCACTGGGCTCACCGAAGGCGCTTCCATAGTGAAACTTTCCATTATGCAAACCTGCCTTTCCTCCTAGCAGCTCGATCATTTTCCCAACGGTCATTCGACTGCCATAAAACAAGGACGGCAATCGATATCAGTATAGCCAATGCAAATAATGAAACCACGAAGAGAGAGATGCTAGCGAGTGAATAATATAGGACAATTGAAACAAGGTGGAAGCAGGAGAAACATACAAATTTCAATACCAGAGGTACGTGGAGACGGGGATCGAAAAGTGAGTGCTCGATCTCTAGTATCCTTTTTAATGACTCCATTCAGATCTCACTGGAGGAAGCGAACCTGAGAAATCCATGAGGATTCATAATTAAATCTGGGCCGATCCCACGCTCAGAAAATGGAAAATCTTCTTGCTGGACGATGGTTCCACAGACTCCCTTCTGCCCATGTCTGCTACTGAACTTATCACCAACCTGTAAACCCCAAAGATAAACCCCAAAATAAAGATTGAAGCCAGCATCATTTCAGTCCATTTCGAAATAAAAATGGAATGTGTACAGATGCCTTATGATAGAGCCATCTGCTTTAACAAACCTTCAGTTCCTTTATATGACGCTCCTTGATACGAGATACCCCCCTGTCCGCTATTACCAGTGGGCGACAAACCGGGCCTCCATCAGCAGCGATTTGGATGTTCCGCTGTTCGAAGGCCTTATTCGTTAAAATGAGACGAAATGGTCATTTTGAGACTTAGAAAATGAGAAGCGATGTTGTATTGAGCATAGAGTTGTTGAACCCCATGATAAATTGAGCTGATCATCAACAAGAACTATAGGTTTAAACTTGTATCGTCAATTGCCTTAAACTGAAGGAGCCGATTCGCATGATCACATGAGAAGACAGTCAATGAAACGATATGCTTGAGTGAAATAGAAGTAACTTGTAGTGGCAAGTTCAATATATTAAATTCACTTGGGCCTTAGAAAATACATGTAGAGTAAGTGACATTTGCTCACAAAATGCATTGAAGTCTACGATACCAATGATGAAGATATACAATTTTGTATAATCGAAGTACAATCGAAGGAGCATATTTTTTTTTTTCTAAAACATTTTTATGTCCAAAGTTTACATTCTATTTATAGTAAGCAAGGCTTAGAATCGGATGGTTGTATCACATGAAGCCTTGCACTTTTATGAGCACTTTCAATGTGTATTTACCACGGTATTTATAGTAAAAAATCATAGAAGCAAGAGGCTTCGAAAATTAGACACGCTATCCTAAGTATTGCTCTTGGATGTACAATTGCTCTTCTCAATCTCTTTTGCCTTCAGCATTGCTCGGCCTCTCAAGATATCCTCGAGTCGAGAATGATATTGCGGCCTGCTTGCACTATCCACAGCATCACATAGCCCTAGACTATGAGATCCACTGGCTTTCCTTTTCGAATTGTATGTGGCATGAGGAACTTCCGAAGCAGAATGAGACTTTGATCCTCGTGGAGGCACGGTTGGCAGCGACACTTTTGCATTATTTCCGTACGGAAATCTAGTACTAGCTGATGTAGAGCCCAGAGACCGTCGAAGTTCTCTAAGATTTCGATGACGGAAAAGACTGTCTGCAGATGGTAACCGTCTGGGGATCGTGAACTTCGAGAGGGAAGTCCAATTATCGTCGAGTTGAGGTAAGCGTCTCGCAGCACACGGCCCGGAACTTGGAATCGTTATCCCGTCCTCAACCCCATCCAATGACATCACTCCAACCTCGAGGATAGTAGGCATCGTCGACGGATTGAAGACGACATCCTCGTCTCGAGGATGAGGGCGTGCATCCTCGAGAGGAAGTTGCAGTTTGCGGCTCGTCCCTCCATCCGTTCGCGGACCCGGCGACAACGACGGCCCACGACTCGAGGATGCTCGCTTCAACGGTGAAGGAGAGCAGATGGGAGTCCTCCCTGGACCGCGACTAGGGGGGCTGTCTACGACCCCGTCCTCGATGTTCCCCTTCGAATAGTCTATGGCGGCCAAGGCAGCGTCTGCGGCTGAATGCAACATGTAGGGCTTAGACAGGGGAACCGTATCGCAGCTTCCGCCTTCCGATTCAGACTTGGTGGACACCGACTTCATGGAACCGGAAAGGAGACTCCTCGAGAGCTTCTGCCTTTTTGATGTTTTAACAAAACACAGACCTTCATCCTGCAATAAGTAATTGTATGGATTGCGGAAACCCACACACATTTTCATCCAGTTGTTAGGGTATGAAAACATGGAATACAACGCAGAGTCCAAGATGAAGAGAGGAATACAAGAGAAGATGAAAAACAACTCCATATATTATTTACAATTTATAAATGTAGAATACATGAATATAAAATACAAAATTCAAAATACGATATGCCTGGGCCCCTGAATGCACGTCTATACGGAAGTTTATTTTTTCCGGCTGCGTTTCTTCTCTATCACTAGGCCTATACCCCGAAGATCAAATCGCGAACCCATGACCTCGGCCGACTCCATCATGCCCTCTATGACCTCCTTCATGTTATAGTCATCACGTTCGAGCGGGTTCAAACCGATTCGGTTTTCGTTGACATATTGCAACAATCTACCGTCCGGACAAGAAGAATGCAACCGCCGAAGCCAAGGAAGGAGGATGCCCAAGAGAACGTCGTCCCTCCGGTAGGTGTGATCCCAGGATTTGAGAAATATCGCGTTCCCATTCTCATTGCAGATACTCTTGTGAGGACTATCATCAATGAGAAGGATGTTGGACGAGTCAATGGTCGGCCCCCCACCATTACTCGTGAACAGACTGTCCGAAAGCACTTTCATGAAATGCACTTGTTTATTTAAATGGAAGTATTTTCCCTTAGTGATTTCTATTTTTGTACTCTGCTCCTGACCTAGGATATCGTAAGGGGTTCGGCAGCCCGAGAACAAGTGCCCCGCGATCGGTTCCGCATTGCACTTCAACATGGTGGTCCACACAATGACCCTATGTGCAATCTCCGAAGTCTGCCGGAGGAATTCGCTGAGATTCTGCCGAGCGAATACCGCCTTGGGCCCGATGATCGTGGGGTTCCGATGGCAGAGAACATTGTCTTCGAGCCTGTAGGGCTTCATTTTCTCCCCGTATGATTTTTGCGCCGTCTGGCACAACACGCCGTTCAGGTCGAAGACAATGTTCAGCCATTTCTTCCGCGGTGGAGGCATCATAGAACGTTCAATCCTGGCCTCCACCTCTTTCAGCCCCTCCGATTCTACCTGATCAAAACAAAACAACGAAGAATGGGAGGTACCTGGTTAAATGCAGAACTTGTAGGGCCAAAAAGCTAAGAGATGCATTTAATTCCACTAATCGACTGGGGGCTCCCGATAGGATGTGCTTTCATTGGTAGTGGACGGTGTATGCTTTCATGTTTTTGTAGCTGAGCCAAAAAAACATGGACAGTGGGGTACAATTAGATAGACTTGCACCTTATATGAATAAACGCGCGTATTTTATTTACATAGATTATATAATACATGTTGAAAACTCGTCTTTCTACTAAGCCGCCAAAAATGCAGAGTCAACACTATGCTACACTATTGTACAGACGGAATCTCTGTCAGCGCCGTCTGCGCCAGGTAATCAAGGACGGGGCTCGCATTCCTGTCATGAAGCGGGAGTACAATTAAGTTCGGGAAACTACAAACACACTGGACCAGAAGAATTCCTTCAATTAATCGAATTTATAAGGGTCAGAGGTCTGTACCTGTGTAGAATCGTCCGGTCGAGAATCAGTCCTCCCTTCGACAGGGACCTCCAAAGAACCACCCCCGATTTCCATCGGGACATTGTCCTCTGGATCCTTTTCGTCTTCTCCATAGTCCAATCTCTCCTCATCGTCTAGATCAGGAGGCAATTGGATCTCCGGCATGATCTGCTCCGATAGTTGACACGAGAGCAGAGAACCTTTGCCGCCCGATGTCCCAAGAAGCTCTTGGACAGTATCACCGAGTCGAGGATAATCCTCGAGTTGGGGGAGGGCCTCGACCTTGCTTTGGTCTTGAGAGGAGACGTTTGGCATTTCAGATGCCGGGGTTGATTTGATAACCTCATCATGCCCTAACGGTGCAGGGAATGGGGAAGGAAGAGGTGGTGGCGGTGGAGCTTGAGACGCAGCAGAGGAATCGGGCACTCCTTGACTCCCTTGAGAACTAATCATTTTTTTCAGCTCTGCAAGTTGAGAAGTGATACTCTCCATCTCCCTTTTGGAATCCAACTGCATCTGAACAATCTTTGCATTCGCTTTCGCCAATGCCTTGTCCTTCGCCTCCTTTTCCAATTTCTCGGCCTCTCTTTGCTTGAAACAGTCGATCCTCCTCTGCCTCCTCTCCTCCTCATTTTTCCAGAAGTCCTTCTCCACCTTCACAACGGATCCAGACGGTAAAACGAGAGGCTTCACTTCCTTCACCTTGGGAGGGCCGTCCAGATCTTCCTCGTCCTCGTCCGACTCTCGAGGGTGATCTAATTCGTCATCGTCATCGCCCAGGTCAATGATCTCACGCGCTTCTTCTTGAGTGCCCTCTTGTGTAATGAGGGGTTCGTCGTCGAGAGCGTCGGCATCGTCTTGACCTTGAATTTCCCTTTGCCCCCCTCCTCCGCTCGCTGCACGCTGCCGATCGAACTCGGAGTCCGTCTCCATGCCCTCATCGACTGGAAACTCATTGACAGGTGCAGCAGGTACATCGGGCCCTACAGGCTCAGAGGAACTAGCAGGCGCTGAGGTTTCTACAGTTGTAGTGGTCCTTGCACGCCGAGTGGACCTTGGAGGGGCAGCCGGCTCCGTCGCCGTTTCTTCATCCGCAGGATCGGTTCTATCAGTGGGTGTGACTCCAGGAGAGGCCATCCACGTGAAAATCTGGAACGTGTTTGTTCCATACTTGTCGATACCCTCGACGACGGGGTCAGATTTGGGTTCCGGTCCATCAGTCTCCCTGTCACTATGAACCGCCGGAGACACGAGAGTCATCGGTGGCGATGCGGGGGGGCTCGAGTCATCCGCGACAGGTTCACATGTAGGTGGCTTCTCATACAACATTGAATAAGGTGAATTGGACATCATGAAATCATTTTTGTCCATCTTATTTGCCAAGTATGAGACGCTGAGGTAGGTCTTGACGTCCTCCTTGTCCACAAATCCGTAGAAGAACGCTCCGAACATCTGCCACACACAGGATAGATCATTAACTTCTGTATTCAAATAAAGATAGGGGTTATCCTCGATCCAAGGATAAGCCCAGTCTATGAACCACACGACATAGAAGGAAATACAAACTGTAATGTCATTTCTTTGTGGCTTATCCTCGACTCGGTGATATGAAAATCATGTGTGAAAATGTTTTTCTACCTTCGCGGCGAGCATAAACTTGGCTCCCGTATAGATGCCCAGAACGTTTTCCTTCGACTCTGTGAATAGCTGTAATATCTCGAGGTAGAACTCCATTCGGAGTTCGGAGGCCTCGAACCTCCACTTGTCTTCAGTGTTCCTACCGAATTCGTAGTAGTACACGTTGTGGTCGGACGTCACGTACCTCGTCTTGAACAAAGTACGAGCTTTTTCCGCAAACTTGTTTCCTTTTTTGAAAAGGAACAGGAGTGGCACATCTGGAGCTGTTGCGCGAGTTGAAATGTTGTCTAACAACTCTGCTCTGCTCGGTACGTATTTCAAAAGCGCACACTCGTACTCGTTGAGGTGCAGACCTGCAAAATCTGTTGCAGTCTTGATATCTTCTCTGCGCTTCAGAATGAAGAGCCAAACATTTGGCACTGTCATTCCTGGTTCCATTTTATTCTTCATGAATTGGAGGAAGGGCTCCATGGGGTTGCCTCCCTGTTTGTGGATAGGGATTTCTCTCATATCCACGACAGCCAAGTTGACCTCCAGGGGGTGGTATTGGTAACTGGAACTCGTCATCAACGCCTTCGCGCTGTAATCTATCCCCCTGATCTACACCCCTCCAGCAGGTTCTGGAAGTTGGTACTTCAACTTCATGAACCGCACGAACATGTGAAGGACCTCGGGGAACTGCTTCTCAAGATCTTTCGCCCGCTTTAGCCATGCATCATTGCGCAAGCGCCGTTTGAAGTACTCTGCCTTCGGATGCGTGAGCAGGAAATCCCACGAGGCTGATGTGAACCTATGTCTTGCCTTCCAAGAGTGCCAGGTTTCATGAACAACATCACCCGCATTATTAAAAAGTTTTAAGGCGGGCTTGATTGCCATCAAGTCCTGCAGCACAACTTTTTTGCGCTTCCTCCTATCCACCCAATCTTTGTGTGTCATATTGTCAGGAACAATAAATTTGGGAACCCCGACGGAAACTTTTGGGTACAAAGCTTTCCGCCCAGGAGTTTTACTGATCAGGTGCTGCGCATTGACCCCGTAGTCTTTGTCAGTGAAATGACCAAAATGCTTGAAAAACTCTCTCTTCAGAGAGTGATTCTTGAGCTTAAATCCCTTCACATCCTTGTGCATTGTCAAGTAGAACGGATCAATCAACTCGCCCTCAGAGTGTTTCTTGAGAAACGTCTCCCACAACGCCCAAAGATCGTTCAGCAACGTAATGATCTGGATTTCTGGTTTGAGATCCGCAGTTCCATTAATTGAGGCCCCATCCCTCTCGGGATTTATATTCTGGAACCTCTCGATTACCGCATCCGTAAAACTCTGCAAGATCCGGCAGAATAGAACGTTAGAATGAACACTCTCGGGAACGTGTTATCGTCGACTCGAGGATAAGGTCTACTATTTTATTTAAGAACTGAAACAATATCTGAGTGTTGGTGGTCGGAAGCGGGAATCCAATTCTATTGAATTTGAATTTGAATTAAATCTTATTAAGCAAATGTTTTGGTTATCACCGAATCGGTAATACTCTGGCATTCCAGGGATGTACCTTGAAATTGCTCAAGTGGAACACAACTTCATTCTTCCGTGTCTGAGCTTCGCTGCGCGTGTCTGTTGGCCGCTTGTAGGCCATCCATATTTGTCTGCAGCTGATCATTTGGTTTCCCCATGTTGGTTGGGCGTGGTCCAAAAGGTTAGTGATGTTGTAGAACTTCGAAATACCCCTGAGCTTTGCGGGATCGAGCGTCCACACAATGTAAGCATCCCATCTCTGAAGTTCTACTTTCCTGGCCTCTCCACATCCTCCTTCCTGTAGCTCTTGGGAAGTTGTTATGCTGTGCTGGCCGTTGATGATCATGAATCGACCATCCTTTATTTCATCCCAGTTTTCAGGCTTCTTTTTCAATAATCTATTTCTGCCGTCAACTGGTGTGAGGCACAACTTCTGCCGTTGTTTGATGTCAATGTATTGAATGAGTTCTTTCTTGTTTGCATCGACAATGTCCCGTTGTAGGGTCCGAATGACATACTGGGGAAGAGCCAATATGCATTGGTCAATGTCAACTTGCAAGGATTGGTCATCGAATAGAAAGCAGTTCTTGTGCTCCGCCCAGAACTTTTTCTGAGTCTCTGCAAACTTCTTATAGTCCAGCACTGGAGCTGACGAAGTGGGTTGTTCAGCCGACACTGTCGTCAGTGCGGATCCCGAACTACCTGCACCTGTAGTCCCACCCGGAAGGCTTTTCTTCCGTTTCTTGGAAGGTCCTGCTTCCTCAGAGGGCGTTGAGTCTCTCTTTTGTGGCTCGGATCTTGTTTGGCCTGGCCTTTGCGCTCTTCCTCCCGACACCCCCCCGACAGATGGTTGACGGGTAGGCGCCCCGTCCTCCGTTCTTCGCATTTGAGTAGCTCCGCGACCTAATGTGGGTTGCAGTTCGACATTCTCCAACGCGTACCGATCAAGCGTCTGAAAGATTATGCGCAATCTCGTGGCAATTGACTTCGCCGTTGTGTTCATCCACGGAACGTACCCGGATCTCACGAATTGGTCGTTTAAGGACTCCATTTGTGATCCCTGCAAGAATTCCATGAGATTCTCTAGATCAAACTTCGCGTGGTCGGAATTTACGTTGATGACAATAGAGTGGGTATGGTCACCAGGATTTCCTTTGTCGTCGCATTCACGGAGCACTAGGACAACATAGTCTTGGTTGTGCTCCTCAATCAACGTGACCTTCTCTTTTATGTTCCAGGGCATGTACGTAGTCGTCCCTCGCACTCGGTATCGGAGGAATACGTAATTCTTGAACCGATTTACTCCAAATGACCACGTGGAGATGTAGTCCTTAAACTCCCAGAGTGTGCCGTATGTGTCTTCCATTTCGCTAATGAATGGTATGTCCTCCTTTGGATTCTCAAATGGAACAAGGTGGTGCCCACTCACCGAGTAGTCGTAATTATCTGTGGCTTCCATCGTTTGGTTTCTGCACTCCGAGGACTTTTATGTTAGTTCCTGGCAGGTTATCGTCGATACGAGGATAATGCGTCATTCAGGTTCTGTTCTCTATTATTGTATTGTAGGTCATTGATTTACCGCTAATTTGATTTATTTTTAGGTTGTTGTCATTCAATCATTTGAATGACTTGCAATCTACCTTATAGGTTGAGGTGTTCTGGTTTTTACATCGGAACTGAATTACTCTTTCGCTTTACATTCTATGGCTTTATCACCGATTCGAGGATGATTTGATTTTTGATATTATAGATATGTGTTGACGTTTACGTGATGTATTTGTATGCTGTTAGTATCTTCTTCTGTTCATGCTTTGGAGGATTTATATTCTATGGCGTTATCACCGATTCGGGGATAGAATCCCTGCTGTGTTCTGGTGATTACTGATGACAAACTTTTTTATGTTTATTTAGTGATACTTGTTTAGTTGGGATACGTTTTTAGTGGGAGGGACGTAGCAGTATTTCGTTTGTAGGTTATCCTCGAGTCGGTGATAAGTTAGGGATTACTCCCTACGTAGTTTCTTAGGCGGTGACTTAGGACATAGTCTCTCCTTGAGAATAAGGCTGCATTTTTCGCGCTGGTAACCGTACTTGCCGTTTAAATGGTGGGTTTTTATCATCGAGTCGACGATGTATTTTTAGATGAGTGCAGTTTGAGGTGGTTGGTCTTTTCTATATTCTAAACCCTAATTTCAATGCTTAAACCCTAGTTTTACAGCTCAAACCCTAAGGCTGCATTCAAGCAAATAGCTTACCTGGAGTCGGAAATGGACAAGCTGTGTCTAAATGCTCTTCAACAACACAATTGTTTGGTTGTCACAATGCCTTGGAGACATGCAAGGAGAGCATTTAGATATCAAGGCCCTTCTATCACTTCAAAATAAGTATTGAAATTCGAACTACACTAACAAAGAAGGATTCACTGTATGACTGAACTTGAACTGGAGACGTGCAAGCTACGCAATTTCATATCAAGGCTTTCCAAGTGCCCATGACTTCAAAATAAGAACTGAAATATGAACTACACTAACAAAGAAGAATTCACTGAACTTGAATCCAGAAACCTTGCAAATGGAAATGTAAAACTCACAAGTTGAGAACTATGCGTTCCTGCTTCAAATGAACATCCAGCACAACACATCCAGCACGCTTGCTTACAACGTTGATAGGAGATTTTCCAATCCTGGGGATTTAAGACAACTGTGCAGAATTAGGTCAAAGTGCACCCCGCAAAAATAATTCTCGTGCACTGGAAGATTACCTCGTCAAACTAGCCGACAACAATTTCAAAGGAAAACATCAAAATTGAATTCCAAATATTGACAAACAACAACTATATAGGTGAATTCCAACGTGATTTGAAGGTGATTCTCTGTCCGTGATTCCAAACAACACAGGAAATTGTTGAGGATCCAATCTCACAGAAACGCAATGAAACATGAACGCAAAAAACGCAAATCCAGGCACACAGGATGAGGAAGCGGCAACATACCTAGGTCGGCCGAGAACTCCGCAGCGTGAAGAATTGGAGCCTCTCTCCGCTTCCTACCTCGTCGAAATGAGAACTCTCCGCGACCTCGCTAGCTCGTCCCAAACCTTGCCAATTCCTCCCAAACCGTCTCAGAAAGCTCCGCAGCGGCAACAACAATATTTTGAAAACCCTGAAGTTGCTCAGTTCTGCTTCCTCGCTAGCTCGTCCCCCTAAACCGTCTCAGAAAGCACCGCAGCGGCAACAACAATTCTTTGAAACCCTGAAGTCGCTCAGTTTTGCTTTGAAACCCTGAGCTTTGAAATTCTGAGCTAGCTCGTCTCGATGAAAACTTCTGAAACCCTGAACTCTACTTCCTCGCTAGCTCGTCCCGATGAAAATCTCCTTAAACCCAGAACTCTGCTGAGCTCTGCTTCCTCGCTAGGTCGTCCCAATGGGAAGATTACAACCCCCGAAACTTCAGAACCTTCCGCAACTCCAAAAAAGCAAAAAACTGTAAAAAAAACTCAGCTTCCAAGTACATTCACGACGCAATCGAAGACAGTCACGACTCAATGAAGGAAAACTAGACGACGCAGTGGAGTTGTGGGCGCCAAACCCTAAGTCCACCCTGTCCCCTATTGATACCCGACCCCTTGATACCCGACCCCTTGTTGATACCCGACCTCATACCCGACCCCTATTGATACCCGAGGCAGATTCTCATCGGGACGAGCGAGAATTTTGAATAAAAACAATTATTGATGCATATAACCACAGGATCTTATAATATATTGACTTGAAAACATGTAATAAAAATTTCATAAACAATCTATAGTGTGGATTGTAAGATATAAGCATTCAAATTCATCGAACTCATTTTTTCAACCCTACAAAAAAATGGTTTGCTGCACATTGCAACCACACTTTTCAATGAAATGTAGAAAATGGTAGAGCCTCTTTGATGACTTCAATTTCCTAAACAAGTTGGCTACATATTTGAAAAAAATATTATGTGAAAAGAAATAAACTCCATCAAAATACTAAGTTTTCTAGAATGTAATTAGGGAATCGAAAGATGTCATTGTAATGTTGTAATAAACAATGTTCATCCTAGGATTTCATATTTTTCCCAAAATATTCAAAATTGAGTGAAATGAACGACTTCAAAGTTTATTTCACTATTGAAAATCAAGAATTGCCCGTGAACTAAGAATCCTCAAAACTTTTGACTCATTGGTTGAAATGGAATGATTTAAAACTTTCCATAGATTCATAAATCTAAAAAACCTATTCCAGACTTTTACTTTAGTTTAAAATTAATTTTTTTAATCAACGTAGAGTACATAGTTAAGAAAACAAGAACATAATTAGGCCTTAACTTTTCACTCATATTTCGAAATGACTTGAATTTTAGAGCAAATGAAAGATATTCCTTGTCATTACTTTCTATTAAAATTTTAGCCCAACATGTGTGAATCTCCAATCATACATACCTTATTAAAATTTCTATATATTAGCGAAAAAACGCATTTTGGAATTTTGGTGCCTTTTTGTTTTACATTCAGAAAAATCTTTGTTAGAAACCGCAAAAAAACATACAACATCGTTAAATGACTAAAGTGAGTAAGATTTGCATCTTCATTTTTATATTTTTTCCACTTTGAAATATTTAAAACAAGAAAGCATTTTGCAGTGATTCAAAAATTACAATTTATTTTTACTTAATCACATTAATAAAAAATACAACCAATCATTTTATTTATGTAACAAATAAAATCCAATTTCTTAAGACAAACATTTTGTAAAAATATCTTGTAAGAAGGTATATCATTTAAAGTGTACATTATCATAAAAAGAACAATACCATTTAAAGAACAATACCATTAAAGTGTACATTATCATAAAAAAATTTAATTACAAGTGCAAGTCATCATGGCACTAGTTGTGTACATTATGCCACCATGGATTTTAAATGTCATTATGGTGAGAGCTGTGATGGTTTAGATTGTCCTTATAAAAACCAAATGAAGCCAATTATGTTCCACTTAAGGTAGAGCAATCATGCAATCCATCGAAGGTTGTACATCTATGAACTATAAATATTTTAATATCATGAAATACATCATGATAATCCATGCCTTCTTAATCCATGCACTTTAGTTTTTACTCTATCAAACATTTGATGTGGAACCCCAATTTCTTTTTTTACATAATGTAGACAATTCTTTCTTTGTTTACAATCCATTGTACATGTAATTTTTAAAACCTTAAGTATAATCACATGCACACATGATGATAATTACTCAAGAATTCAACAAAATTTGCAGTGGGTGGTCACTTTGAATGACCTTGTACATGAAATCAAAGAAAAAAGGGGAAAGAACCTTGCCTTGTACTTTAATGTCCAAAAAAACATAATGATTGTAATGAAATTCACGTTAAAAAAAATGGAAAACATGTATTATGTAGATTAATCTTGCCCTTCTTTACACAAATTTCATGAGTTCATATGTTTGGGATTTCATGAGTTCATGAATTTAGATTTTAAAGTACAGTGCGTAGTATAATGTTATTTTTTTATTTATTCTAGTCTATGTTTTTAAAAAAAGGTGAAGATTGAAAGATTTTTATGTCCACAATATTAGCAACTTGTACGTATGTTTATCAAATGTTTTCACGTGCAAATTTCATGAGTTCATGAGTTTTGGAATTTAAAGTACAGTGCACAATGTAATAATTTTTTTTTAAATTTTTGTCTATGTTTCTAAAAATGGTGAAGCATAGAAAGATTTTTATGCATTAGGAAGGTCCACAATATTAGCAACTTGTACGTATGTTTATCAAATGTTTTCACGTGCAAATTTCATGAGTTCATGAGTTTTGGATTTTAAAGTACAGTGCACAATGTAATAATTTTTTTTTAAATTTTTGTCTATGTTTCTAAAAATGGTGAAGCATAGAAAGATTTTTATGCATTAGGAAGGTCCACAATATTAGCAACTTGTATGTATGTTTATCAAATGTTTTCACGTGCAAATTTCATGAGTTCATGAGTTTTGGATTTTAAAGTACAGTGCGCAGTGTAATCATTATTATTTTTTTTTCTTGTCTATTTTTTTTTTCAAATGGTGAAGATTGAAAGATTTTTATGCATTAGGAAGGTCCACATTATTAGCAACTTGTATGTATGTTTATCAAATGTTTTCACGTGCAAATTTTATGAGTTCATGAGTTTTGGATTTTAAAGTACAGTGCGCAGTGTAATAATAATTTTTTTTTTTTCTTGTCTATTTTTTTTTTTAAATGGTGAAGATTGAAAGATTTTTATGCATTAGGAAGGTCCACAATATTAGCAACTTGTATGTATGTTTATCAAATGTTTTCACGTGCAAATTTCATGAGTTCATGAGTTTTGGATGTTAAAGTACAGTGCGCAATGTAATAATTTTTTTTTAAAATTCTTGTCTATGTTTTTAAAAATGGTGAAGATCGAAAGGTTTTTATGGATAAGGAAGGTCTATATACAGTATTTGCAACTTGTACATATTTTTCCCAATTTATTCGATATGCATATTAGGCTTGTGAGATTGACAAATCTTGTAAGCCAATCTATTTTTTATTGATTTTAAATATTACTAGAGGGCCCTGTGTTGTTGCCACAATGAATTCAAACTGAGAAGAAAGTTTCGTTAATTTTGCAATGCCTCTTCCAACTTCAAAATTCAATAATTCTTGCATTGTAAATCTGAACATGAAGAAACAATGCGTATGCACGCATCCTTGCCAATGGCTTTCCAATGGTACCCAACACGCAATTGGAGGACTCATGATTTCGGAAATCTCAACGTAACAAACAAAACAAACAAACAAGGATTGGATTGAGTGTTTTATGACATGTTCTCGAAGATTCTTTTTTAATTTTTTTATGACATGTTCTCGAAGATTCCTTTAAATTTTTTTTTTTAAATTAGTAAGGATTACTAAAAAATTTATTGGTTTTCAAAAGTCTATAATTGTTTTCAAATGTAGGGAAATAAAGTAACATTTATGTTACCCTAACATTTAGGGTATCCACGGTGCCTACGTTCTTCATTTTTAGAATTTTTTTCCCGCTTGAAGGCTAGCCACCACGGAATTCCCTCGGGTTGTGGAATCCGAGGACTAGAGCAGCCTTTTTGGAAGGACTTTTCCATGTCCAAAATTAGTTGACAACGTTACCTATCGCAGCTTTATGGTACGGGAATGTCGGCCAAAGGTGAAAGTGAATCGAAAACTAAACTTGGAAACTTCCGTTTGAATTTGAGCTTCCCGCCTCATGCATCCCGCCCTCTCTCTCCCGCCCTCTGTCTCTTTCTCTCCCTCCGTGTTCGGAAGCTTGTTCAATACCACCAGGTGTTGTACATCGTTTTTAGTCGTTTGGAGTGAAGAGTACTGCTAGTTCTCGTGGAGTGATTCTGATTCCTCTTAATGTGGGTGTGATTTTTTGCACTAAACTATTGATGCTGCACATTTGTGGTTCCTGCTTGATGTTGATTTGTTTGTATGTCATGTATTATACATTTTTCCCGTTGGCATTGATGAAGTCATTGTGTTATTATTTGCGTTGTTATAGAGTTGCACTGCATTCACAATCATAATAACCTTGCAGAGAGATTTGTAGGACGATATTGTTGACTTTCATTGGATTTGGCGGTATTGTATTCGGTGGTAGTATGTAAACGTATTCGTAGATCGATGTCGCAGGTGCTGTTGCACCACATGACTGGACTGTGAAGAATTTTTGATAATGTTGGCTTCCGATATTGTAGCCGCATTTTTCGGGATATTATATACGCTAGAGTCAATCCGTTATCCTCGAGTCGGGGATAACAAAGTGACCACAGAAAATAATATCGTCGACTCGACGATGTCGTAATGACACAAATATTGAGATACCCAAAATTGGATGTAGTATCCTGTAGTCGCTAATAGCGAAATGCTTGTAATAGTAATCTTCTGCCAAAAGAAATCTTATGACGAACTCCATGAATACTATTCAGATCCGATATCGTCGACTCGACGATAATATCATTGTCCATAATATAATGTATGATATTATCCTCTTTAATAATATCATCTGTGATAATACATTAACAAAAATATTATCGTCGAGCCCATGATAATATTGTCGATTGAGAAAATATTATCCTGAAACCCATGACATTGTCGATTCAGAAATTAATATCATCGACTCGACGATATATCCGATTGTTGAACAAATATTATCTATTGCCAGTCTTGTCCTCGTCTGCAGGGGAAACTATAGGAGTTGATTAAGACGATTTTCCTAAATAACGTTGATCGGGAATAATATTAATGTAAGGAAAGGATGTATCCTCAACTCCGGGTAAAACGAACCAAGTCACAATAATCTTATAGATTATCATCGAGTCGATGATAAATGACAAACCTACTGAGGATTTTAGAACCATGGATATATAGATGCTTGGACATCTATATCAATTTTACTTAATATGATATATTGAATTATTTACTCTATGTTTACTCTATGTTTACTGCATTTTGTCTTCCTATACATTTACTTGATTCAATGTTTTTATGTGATCCTCGAGTCGACGATAATTCTGACCACTGCACTCTTTGTATTATCAAAATGGGTTTTCATAGGCCTGACGAGTTTGTAAATCCAGTTCCTACACTGCCAGCTGGTGTTCAGGCTTGCGAAGGAATTCCTCGTGCAAAATGGGTGTCATTACCCGTTACTCTAAGAAATGAAGAGGGGATGGATGTCGCAAGGGGGATCTGTCAGAATGTTGACCTTGACCTAGTCATTGACATGGATAAGAAACCTCTTGGTGATGATTGAGTTGCCATTCAGATTGCGGAGTCTTTGAATGAAGAGTTGTTCTCATCTGCAAATATGTGGTCACTACGTTCTTGGCACATTAAACAAGTGTTTCTCCACGATGGTATAAGTTTGTATGACCATGACCAAACCTATGTATACAACATGGCTGCAAACGCCTCAAACAGAAGAGTTCGTAAAGGGGTTCGATCATATATATGAAACAACTCGTGAGAAGGTTGATCTTGATGTGCCTCCTAAGAGAGAACTTCTCCTCACTATGGAATCCATCACAGCAGTTTCCACGAAAACATGTTGCAGTAGAAATTGTGTGCAACCTTTTCCTCGTGAGCAAATTCAAGCAATTCGGACTGACCTCTATGGAAGTTATGACTTCAAGGCCCGCAACAAGACACTTCTAGAGGTGCATAGGCAGATCCACAAAGACGGTGATGGCAAGGAGTGGATAACTTTGAAAGGTAGGGAAGTGTGCCCCACCGCATGGTGGATCATTCATGGGATTGCAAAAGCTACCTACTATAGGTATAAAGAAAAGGCCAGAGTTGGGAAGCAATCTGAGGTTCACGGAAATGTGGGATCCAAGAAGCCCCGCATGCATACTCTTCAAGCTACTGCAACACTGCGACAACTTATTGAGTCTGATGCAGATAAAATGCCACACAAGACAAGAACATTGGAGTCTGGGGAGAAAGTCCCCTCAATGGTGCTACCATCTGCATTTCGTTGGAGTGAGCAATTACCAAAAATCAACGAGTGTAATGCATCACTTGACTTGCAACCAATTTCTTCTAGTGGCTTAAGCAACATTCGCCGTGCTTCTTTCCCAGAATTTGCTGCAAAAGCTCGTGGAGACACTTTCGCTAGGTGTGGCCTCTGTGATACATACAAGCAACTGAGGAGTGCTTGTGTGTGTTCGGAGACACAAAATAAGTGGACTAATCTTTTGAATATCCACGTTGCTGGGCAAAAGGCCCATAGGGAATACTACTACGGAAATCGGTATTTTTCCGAAACATACCCAGAGAAGATGTTGTGCATCATTCATGATAAAATGGATCATTCAAAGACGTCTTCTCCACACTTTTCTCACAAGACCAAAGTGACAGAGTCCTTCATGAAAATGCCCATTGCTGTTACAGGTATGATTGCTCATGGTCATGGAGATGTGCGATATGCACACTACGGTTTGGGCATTTTCCCATTTGATTCAAATCATACCATTGGATC
This sequence comes from Rhytidiadelphus loreus, assembly GCA_947034895.1. Taxonomy (NCBI): domain Eukaryota; kingdom Viridiplantae; phylum Streptophyta; class Bryopsida; order Hypnales; family Hylocomiaceae; genus Rhytidiadelphus; species Rhytidiadelphus loreus. Next base: position 36,252,780 of record OX344761.1, read on the forward strand.
CATTGCAAGATTGTTGCGTGATTTGGAAGGACCGCCGAAGAATTCATCGCGTACATTATTCTCTATCGAGAGAGACCAATCCACTTTGACGAAGGCACTTCTAAATGGAGCAGAGAATTGCTTGGACTCCCTCCTTCCACCTCTACAAGAACCAATTCCGGCTCAACCTCTCCCACCAGTATTAGTATTGCAATTGGATAATGCTTCAGGGGACAACAAGAATCGATATGTTTTTGCTTTTTGCTCTTTGCTTGTATATAAAGGCATTTTCCGTGAGGTGTACATCAACTTCCTCATTGTGGGACACACTCATGAAGACATTGATGCTCTTTTTGGTCGATGGAGCTCGAGATTGAAGACAAATAACTACCCAACACTTCCTTTGCTCATGAAATCCTTCATGGATTGTGAAACGCATCCCGTGATTCCTCATCTCATTGAGGAGCTTCCTGATTTCAAGAAATTTGTGGAGGGTTACTTGGGCTCTCGCGGGGACTACCTTGAAGGACATTCAAAGTCCCAACAATTTAAGTTTTTTTATGGATTCTTCAGGATGGCCTTTGATGGAGTATAAGAATTTGTGTACGGACGATAAGTGGTTGCCAGAGCATGGCAAAGGAATTAGGTTGTGGATTGAGAGTGAGGATGGACTTCCCATAGTGCCAAGTGGTAGTCCTCTACCTTTGGCTCCTCAGCCCATGAAAGCTCTTGATGACATAAAGAAGGGCTTGAATGGTTATGTTGGACATTGGAACAAAATGGCAAATGACGATTACACTGGAGAGTTTAGGCGGAAGAATGGCCCACTCCAAGATTATTGGAAAGGCGTCAGAAGTGCTTTGGATGCTCCTCTTCAGGTGCGTGAAGCGTTACTTGATGGATTTTGGCCGGCTTCAAGGATCGCCTCTGACGAGACAGATCGAATGCAAAGAGATGGCACAATGCGTGAAGAAGATGCAGAGGATGTACCCTTTGTTGGACGTAGACGTGATCGTCCACGTCCTTCCTTTCGTGTTAATCGTGATATGCACGAAGGTTTTTTTGTTGTGGTGCGTCCCGCAGATCATGACCCGAAGCCATTTTGGCTTGCTAGGGCCATTACGGCTCCCAGCCCAGATCCAGGTCATATGCATAAGATCAAAATCCAATATTGGACGCCTACTTCCGATCGGCACATTAATATGGAGAACTATGCCGGATGGGACACCAAAGAAGGGAATGTGTGGCATGAGGATCGTATAATACCTTCAAATTGGGCAAATACAGATTGTATCATGACAGCTTGGAAGCCACGTTTTCGTGAAACAACTAAACATTCGAAAGTGACAATTCCAAGTTTGCAAATTGATATCATAAAGGCATTAGTGGCGGCCTTTACGACAACTGCAACTAATGATGACTCTATGGAAGAAGATTGATTAGTTCATAGTTGTTATTACTAGTAGACTATTATTTTGGTAGTTCAATTACAATTAGAATGATCATTGCAACTATCAATATGTTTTGAGATGTTTCATTGATATATGTATTGGTTTTATTATGATAGTGTGTCTATGTACGTAAGGAAATCCTATTTCTATTAATAGTAAACTTATTTCATACTATTGCATCTTCAAGCTCTATATTTAACTAATTTTTTGATATATTTTGTTTATTTTTCATGTGTTTCATATCCAAGTTTCATATCTCCAATATGTAGATTAGTGCTTTGACATTTGTAAGTCTCAATTTCAAGAAATGTCTCACTTTATAATGTCTTTGAGTATTTTTTTTCCCTTTTTACAAATAAGTTTGTAAATCCAAATGTGATTTCGAATTTTTGCTACATTTTTTAATGGTAGAAAATTAATCAAATACATATTTTGACATTTCTAAGTCTCAATTTAATGAAGAGTCTCAATTTAATGAAAGATTTCTTGATCCTAAATATAGAAATGAATTAAAATGAGACTGCAACTTGTCTCATTTTAACGAATAAGGCCTTTTCGCACGAAAATAGCTCAAGTAGCATCAGAAAATGAAGCTTACAGTAATTGAATGCAATGAATGTGGTAACCTGACATAGAGAAAGAAATCCATTGATTGAGAATTTAAAGTGCACAATGACTCGATCTTCTACATTCATGTTTAGGATTTACGTGCACGCTCACGAATTCTCCAATCTTGCCAGCCCTTCGCAGTTTCGACTACTAGAAAAAGGGTGGGTTTGCTACGTTTTATAGCAACGTTTTGGAACATGGTAAGGCAACGCCTGTTGTGTACACGTAAACTGTGGGTACATGTACAGAGCTGGTGTTGCTTTATCATGTTCCAAAACGTTGCTAAACGCTGGTAGAAAACGTAGCAAACCCACCCTTTTTCTAGTAATTCCTCAAAACGTCTGCAAATAGCTGGAGACACAATCACCAAATCAGAAACGTAGATATATAGATTGATGTGCGTCATGGTAATGATTCAACTTTGAATACTGAAAAACGCCACTGTTATTCATTACGAGTCTTCTGAATCAGAATCATTAATTAGTGAAGCCAAAGCCATCGCCTGAAGAGAGCAGCTTCAATTCCTCCTGTTAATGCACGTGCCGAGAGAAAAGGTGTTGCTCTGGCACAAGCTTCTCGAAGAAAAATAAAATGTAAGGAGTCCAAAGAGACTATGGTGAAAAATAGTGTCCTACAATCGAGAAAAGAAAACACGTGTACTACGAAAACATAATGCCATCCGAGAATATACCTTGATGATATCAAATTGAGTAGATCTATTTGCTTTACTCAGCGTGGCATCCATTGATTTCTTAAGTTCAGTATTCATGCGCTTGAACAAATCCAAAGGCAGACATGATTATGAATCATGGAAGATATCACAAACAATAATTGGACAAATACAAGTCCACCCCCAAACGCATAAGAATGCATGAACGGATGCAGAAAGCAGATGGGATCTCACAAGATTTGGCTAAACTTCAAAAAATCATATACGGAAGTATAGGCTTTGCCATAGCCAAACTCTTTGAAGTTCCTAAGCTCATGCATTTGTACATTATGAGCTGATTATTGAGTCATCAGTAAGCGAGAGCACAAGAATCAGACCTCAAATATCGTACACATGCCAATGACCGGGCACGTACGACTTAATTTGCAACAGTTTCTTAGGCTGTGGGTACCAGTGAAATCTTACTATTTTGGAAATGATGAATTCTAATGGAGTTGGCTCCCGAGTACAATACAACAAAAAAATTAAGGTTTTGTGGAAAAAGTCATGACCTATCTCAAATTGAGTTCACATAATTTTGTAGCTATTAAGAACAAATATCATTTCACTTCAATGGACAATTTAATGTGCCTCTTATTTTCAATATTCATTGGACATTTTTTCTCATTCACTAGCAAATACAATTTGCTTGGTGAGTTGTCCAGTTATTGGAAGTGTTCATTCATTAACATGTGTATGATAGTAGCAAAAGAAAATGTCCAATGAATTCTTTAGAAATGGCCTCATTGAGGACTTTATGACTTCTCTCCACAAGAACATGCTTCAAAATCAAATCACAAAAAATTGCATTGTTACTATAGTTTGCTCTAAAAGCAATCGTCTCTTTGAAATGAACCCTGTAAGTAGGTAAAAAAATGGACATGCAGTGGTCTTAAAATTGATATATAACGGAGTACATTAAAGTTTGTCAAATATTACTTCAAGATTGAAGTATGGATGATAAAAACATGTGCTTGGATCCATTTTCAAATATAGTAACAAGTGGACATTCATATATTCAAAATTGAAATTTGGCAAGCCAACTACTTCATGCAAAATATGTGAAATTAAATTGACACAAACACAAACTAGACTTAGAAAATGAACAAACACATTTAGGACCCTTGCTTGTTATATATTGCAAGTCCCAATGCTTCTTCTTAATTTCTCCATCTCTCTTTACAAACTCTCTCTTTACAGGTTGCATGTGTATGCATTTTGCCAGACGTATTGTCAAGAATAGGTACCTAGGATAGAAATCTTTGAAAATTCATTAGTAATTTAATAATGCTAGGAAAAATACAAAACAACTTGTATTACATGCCAAATCAATTTCTCTTTGCCTAGAAAGTGAGCTAAAAATCTTCCAATTCACGGAAGCCCATGAAAAAAAAAAAAACTTTAAATGATCGCTTTTAGAACGGACTACCTAAGTGTATTTGGGGAGCTTGTAGCTCATTACTCTTGTTCTGAATTTATTCATGTAAATGAATGTTTTGAATTTAATTCCACTTACAAAATGAAGGTCATTAACTCTATTTTTTTCTTCAATTTAAAAATCTTCAAAATTCTCAAAACTGAACATTTTATCACCATTTGAACTTTGGGTCTACCTACAATTACAATCTGTTGACTTTCTAATTACAAATTTACACAGATATTTGGTTTTCAACATGATATTCTACACCAAATTATAAATCTATGGTGAAATATTCAGATTTTTAAGCTTATTTGAATGCAATGAATTTTTTTCACATTTTCTTCAAGAACTTTCAATAATTTCACATTTTCACAAAAAAAATTCTGAAACATTTTATGACTAGTAGAAGATATGAAAAATAAAATAAATAAAAATGGGAGCATACACCTCAGAGTGAAGAAATTTGAAGTTTAAATGCTTGTTGGTGAAGTTTTTCAAATGACAAGTAGGATTGTTGATCCTGTCGACATTTTGCATATCGCTTTTCAACATATCATCTGGATGTCAAATCATTCTCATGATTTGCAGGTTTTTAATGTAATTCGGTATACTAATACTGTTCAGACCAAGTCTCAATGAAGACGGATTTCAAATTCACTTATATACAAATGGCACATATTTACCCTCAAAGGGAGTTCAACTTCTCTACAACTATGGTCAACCTCTAATGGTACAATCATAATAAAATGGCTGCAATCAGGAACAATGTCTACTGCTACAAAGATGGTACATCTCGGCTCTAATAAGATCTTACTTGTCGACAGCCTCCATACAAAATGAGACACCACCTTGTAACCCTGGACAAAGGATCAATCACAGCTTTGTGAGAATCTGAGACGTCCACAAACTCAGATTACAGGAGCATAACTCTTTGATTGATGAACACTCTTGAGGCCCTTGAGGTTGCTCCACTCTAAATTATGATACTGACATGTCACACTAATTTTCATGATCACGTACTCAAAATTGATAGCTGCTGAAATTTCAAGGTTTCAATGTGTACATATTATTTTGGTAAGCACGGACTCCTAAACTTTCATCGTATATTCAAATGTTAGAAAAGACAACCTCGTGAGCGCTTGGATTTATAGCACAGTGTTTTCAAATGACAGATGTTTTCATTTAAGAGAAACCTTACCTCTATAATCTAGTTAATGTTAACAGCATGCGGTAGTTTGGCGGCCTAGCATTGGTCATTCCAATGTACATGTTGCAGTTGCTCTCAACAGATTACATCCCTGCGCTGCATCACAAGAGCACAAAGCATGAGCAACTTTGACAACTGAGCTCACCCAAAACCTCTTTCATATAAAGCATGATCCAAAATGCACATGATAATCAGTGGAGTTCTATAAGTAACACTTTGGCAATCAATTAACCAACCGACATTAACGAAGTGCTTCGGTCACAAGAGTCAAGAGAGTGACCTAGAACCTTTTTCACATTTACCAAACTACTGGTTATTGCACCATACAACAGTGACATTCGTGAAACAAGTGTGAGAGTGGAAAGTGAGGTTTCAAGCCAGGTTCATCCTTTTTCTAGTTCTGGATGTGATATTAGAGAAGGCTTATTATCTTAACCGGCCTAGCTAGGTGTGTCAGAGAACAAACGATGTGGTAGTAGTGAAGGAGGTATTATAGAACGCATGTTGTAGCAGAATTTCATATCAGAGAACAGAGGATGTGATAGTAGTGAAGGAGGTATTATAGAGGTCAGGTTGTATCAGAATTTCACAGAACAGAACAGAGGATGTGATTAAAATGTAGCTAGTGAAGACTGAGTGTACAGTAAGTTGATATTATTAAATCATATCAGAGTGATATCAGAAAGAGACAAGGTTACACCCTGTAGAATGCCATGAAGCAAACCAAGCTTAATTTTGCGAATTTAGCTTGATTTGCGAACTTAGATTGGTTTGCTTCATGCAGATTTCGCTGTTGTGCGTCATGCAACTTCTGGAGACTAGTCACGCCGTTACATTGTGTAAAGTGTGATCTAACAAACGAAGCTTAAGTAAGTTCTTCAGGAGTTCGCCTGGTGACATACATTGTTGTGAGGAATGAATCGTGAACGGTCGGCAACTGACCTGAGAATGCATGGAGTTACAAAGCGCTGAGTGAGGGGATCAACGGGGAGCCCGCTTCGACATCCTTGAGGTTCTTCACCACCTGTTGCATGGTGGGTCGCTTGGCCGGGTCCTCGGCCGTGCACAAGTTGGCCAGGTGCAGCACCTGCAGCATCTGGCTCTTCCAGGGCCCGTTGCCAATCACGGGGTCCAGCACGTCGGGCGCGTCTCCCAACTTGATCATCTGCCTTACGCATCCCACCAGATTGCCGCCCTGCATAGTGTCAAACTCCTTCCCCGTGGGCTCCTTGCCCGTGAGCAGCTCAAGGAGAATCACGCCATAGCTATACACGTCCCCGCGCGTGGTGGACCTCCAGCAGTGGCCGTACTCGGGGGGAATGTACCCAAACGTCCCCGCGATGTCGGTGCTCACATGGGTCTCGTACGCGCTGATGAGCCTCGCGAGCCCGAAATCCGCGACACGGGGCTCGAAATTCTCGTCCAGGAGGACGTTGCTGGCCTTGATGTCGCGGTGGATGATGTGCGGGATGAAGCCGTGGTGCAGAAACGCCAGTCCGCGCGCGGCGCCCGTGGCGATCTTAAAGCGCTTGCTCCAGTCCAGAACCTCCACGGCGTCGGCGCGGTTGCGGAGCCAGAGGTCCAAGCTGCCGTTCACCATGTACTCGTACACCAGCAGCTTCTCCTCACCGAAGGAGCAGTAGCCCAGCAACGGCACCAGGTTCTGGTGCTTCACTTTGCCCAGAGTCTCCATCTCGGCGAGAAACTCCCGGGTGCCTTGCGTCGTGGACGCGCCGAGCTTCTTAATCGCCACGATCCGGCCGTCGTGCAGCACCGCCTTGTACACCGTCCCGAAGCCGCCGTCGCCGATGATGTTCGTCTTGCAGAAATTGTTCGTGGCTTGTAAGATGTCCGCGAGCGTCAGCCGCATCAGGGGACGCTCGAACATGGCGATGTTGATACTCAGAGGCTCCTTGGACTTCCCCATGGAGGTCACGCACGAGTCCGCGTCCGTCACCATGTTGAGCTTGATCTTCTCCATGTCCTTGGGCAATCCATTCTGTCGCCGAAGCATCCAGTAGCGGAAAATGAAAAAGATTAAACTGAAGGTGAATAGCGTGCAGCCCAAGACGATGCCGAGAATCGCCGCTCGACTTATGTGATTCAGCCTCCCCGATCTCTCCAGATTCGCTTTTGTGCAAACCACATTCAAAACGACCCCACAGAGGTTGGCATTCCCCCGGAACGATGCGGGCGTGAGCGCGCGGCAGCTTCCCGTGTTGGGAATACGCCCGAAGAGCATGTTGTTGGAAACGTTCAGAAACGAGAGAACACGAAGCGCGCAGACATCGTGGGGAAAAAGGCCTTTGAGATTGTTGTTGGAAAGATCCAAGTAGACCAGTTGGTAGAAATTCCCGATATCGTCAGGAATGGCGCCAGAGAATTTGTTGCCGCTGAGGTCAAGAATGGCGAGTCCGGAGAGGTTGCCCACCAAGGCGGGGATGGCACCCGAGAGCTCGTTGTTGCGGAGGTTCAGCGACTGCATCTGGCGCCACACCGTGCTTTCGGATAACAGTCCCGCGATGCTGCCGTTGAGGTGATTGTTGGACATATCCAGACCCACGATGGACACCATGTTGGCCAAGGCTTTGGGAATCTCCCCGCTGAGAAGGTTGCCGCTCACGTCCAGGTGAGAAAGGCTGGTCAAGTCGCCCAGCCTCGCTGGGAGCGAGCCGGAGAGCTGGTTACGCGTGAGGTTGAGCTTCACCAGGCTGTTGATGTTGCCGAGCTCGGGGGGGATGGCGCCCGACAGCGCGTTGTTCGCCAGGTTGATCCCCTGCAACTTTCGGGAGTCGCCGAGCTGCGCCGGGATGCTGCCGTTGAGCTCGTTGAAGGAGACGTCGAGAGTAGTGAGGTTGGTGAGCTTGCCAAGCTCCGGGGGTAAGGACCCGGAGAAGTGGTTCCCCGCGAGGATGAGCTCCACCAACACCGAGCAGTCACCGAGCTGCGGTGGAATCGGACCACTCAGGTGGTTCCAGGACAAATCCAAGGTGCCGTGGTGCTGGAGGAAGCTCGTGACGGGGATGGCGATCACCTGGAAGTCGGTGCAAGTAGAATGATGAGATTGCAAGAAATTCATGGCTGACACATTACTTGAGAGACACCAGCAACTTCAATTGGGAAACTATTGGATTCGAACTATACAAAGGCACAATGTGAGATTGCATGAAATTTATGGCTGACACTGCGTAAGAGACGACAGATCAATCTTAAACCCTAAAGAACTCAGACTTTATGACTTCAAAATGATTAGTTGGACTGATCGTATATTGAATAATGCAAACAAAGTCAAACTTTATATCACCATGATCAGTGGATATATCAACATTGCATGAGTTGGTCAAAAGAAAATGATATTGAATGTTCAAGCTATACCGCATGATACCCTTTTGCCCTCTTGGGACTAACAAGATGTAACTGAAGACCTTTGATGTTTCGACTTCCTTCATTTTCCTGCTATAGTTTCCACCATCAATTTGAAATGAAGGGGATGGGATCACCTGGAAGTCGGTGCAAATCTCGATGGGAATTTCGCCGGTGAGGTTGTTGTGCGACAGCACCAAGTACTCGAGATTAACAAGTTTTCCGATTTGCCTTGGCACAGAACCCGTAAGTGAGTTGTTGCCCAAATTGAGCGTCGTCAGCTGAGAACAATTGCAAAGTTCCACCGGAATCGAGCCATTGAGCCTATTCCCCATCGCGGAGAAGATCATCAGCGACGTCAACCTGCCAATCTCCGGCGGGATGGCTCCATAAAATTGGTTGTTGTCAAGCACGAGGTACTGCAACCATACGCTTTCACCAATCAAAGGTGACAGCTCCCCGGTCAGCTCGTTATTCTCGAGCTGCACCTCCAGCAAGCTCTGAGAGCTCCAGAGCGAGTCCGGGACGGTTCCCGTGAACTGATTCGCCCCCAGCGATAGCATGATCAAGCTCGGCAGCTCCGCGAGATACGTAGGAATGGAACCTGCCAGCAAATTGGACGTCAAATCGAGCTGCGTCATGGTCAGACATCGCAGAAAGGTGTCCGTAATCTCCCCCGTCAGATAATTCTTATTCAGCGTCACGACCTCCAGTGCGCCGGCGTTGCAAAGCTCCGGAGGTATGGCGCCCGTGAGCTGATTATCATCCAGCCCAAGATTCTTCAGCTTCGCGCAGTTACCAAGCTCGGGCGGGATGGTACCGTTGAGCTGATTCGACGACAGCAGCAAGGTCGACATATTTTGCAGTTTCCCAAGCCATGGCCCTAAGGACCCCGAAAGCTTGTTGCCCTCGATGGAAATCGAGATCACGTTTTGAAGGGAAGCTAATTCCTCGGGAAGTTCGCCAGTGAAGTCGTTGAACGCGAGGTCGAGCACTTGGAGGCTCGTGCATTGCCCGATGGACGGCGGAATGGATCCCGTGAGCTTCGTGCTTGGCAAGTTCAGCGTGATGAGATGCTTCAAATTACCGATGGAGGTCGGCATGGAGCCGCTGAAGCGGTTCCCGCCGAGGTCGAGCTTCACGAGCTTCGAGCAGAGCGTGATCTCCTCCGGAATCGGGCCGCTTAACAGCGACGTGCCGAGAAACAGGCTCGTCAAGTTCACGAGGTTGCCGATCTCCTTAGGAATGCTCCCCACGAGGCCGCTGTTGGCGCCGAGCGCAAGCTCCATGAGCGACGTCATGCCCCAAATCTCCGCGGGGATGGCGCCCGAGAGGGAGTTGTTGCTCAAATCCAACGACTGCAGGTTCCGCAGCGACGCCAGCAACGGCGAGATTTGGCCGGAGAACAGGTTGCCGCTCACGTCGACGCGGTACAGATTCGTCATCATGTGCAGTGCGGGGACTTCTCCGGAGAGCGAGTTCGCGCTCAAATTCAAGTCTTCCATGTTGACCAAGCCTTCGAGCTGCGGCGGCACGGTGCCCAGGAAGGAGTTGAAGCTGAGGTCGAGGTGCTTGAGCGTGACGAGGGCCCCCACTTGCGCAGGGATATTGCCCGTGAACGAGTTCTGGCCCAGGATGAGCGTGATCACGCTCCGAAGCGCCCCAATCGCGGCCGGGAGCGGGCCCGTGATCGCGTTGTAGCTGAGGTCGACGTATTGCAACGCCGAGAGCGCGAAGAACGAGAGGGGCAGTTGCCCGGAGAGCTCGTTCGAGTTCAAGTCGAGGTACTGGAGCGCGACGAGCTCACCGAGTTGCGGAGGAAGCGAGCCCGTGAAGGCGTTATTGTTGAGATCGAGGTGCTGTAACGTCGTCACGTTGCAAAGCGCCGGGGAGATGGCACCACGGAGACCCAGGCGGTGGAGCGCGAGGCCGGTCACTTGCGAAAGCGGGTCGCAGGTGACGAAATCCCAACTGCAGGGGTCGACGCCCGTGACCCAAGTGGCGAGCGGGTCGCTGGGGCCGTCCCAAGTGAGGCCATTCTTGAATGCCAGCAATGCACTTCCGGCCGCAGCGTCGGGGACGGCCGCGACGTCTGCAATTAGCGCCCTCGTCGTCAGCACCGCCATGAGCACCAACGCGAACGGCGGATGCCACGGACCTCCTCCCATAGCTAGAAAAAAAAAACGCCTCGCGTGGCTCTAGACCTCGCAGTGCTGCGCTTCCCTCACGTCCATGACTTCAGGGTCAGAACCTGCAAACGACGCCGGAAATGGCTCAGAGTCACCCAAACTCTCTCCACTGGCAACAACTACAGCATTGGCAGACTCCACAACAGGCGCCCCGAATTTTTGATACATTGCAACAGAAATTACGCAATCTCAGTTTCCAAAGCAAGCTACGAAGTGTAACGGACATGCAGTATCTTGTTCTCATGGCGACTGACTGAGTGGGCAAGAATTTGATCACCTGCAAGGTTTAGTTGGTATTCTCCGCGACTGTGTGCTTGCTTGGTTTTCAGACCTGAGTTTCCATGGCGAGTCCGTAGCGTGCACTTCGATCTCGACTGCCCGTTTGCCACGCAATTGTGACGTGCATTGCCTCTCTCAGGTGCAACACGTGAACTGCGACCCGCGAGGAAGACGGCAGCTGCTTCAGTGTATCTAACCCCAAGCCGGCGCTTGCAGCTGGACATGTACAGCCACCAACAAATTGGACTCTCTTGTAGTTCCTGGTGCGTGGAATCAACCGTTAATCCATTCAATCCCGGGTCTGTTCTGTTCTTCGCTTCAAATTGCGGCTCACGGTTTCGACTGCAAACCTCCTCACCAAAGACGTAGGTATTCTGCAATGATCATGCATGCGTGTACTGCAATCTTGACAGGCCTCCGTCCTTTGATCGAAAACTCCTCAATCAATCAATTGATTTCTTCGGCTGTGATCATTGAAGCTAGCTATCTACATCCCAAATTAAATTAGTGTCTGATCGAACTAGGTCACAAGGTCACACGTATATTCTAACCATGGTGATTTTTTTGTTAAACGGGAAGTCGAAAGCCAAACCCACGCCATAACTCTACTGTCTGTCCCTCACCATGACACACCCCACGTCTTCAATCAAAACCCATTCAATCTTTGACCACCCAACGTCGTCTCCCCAAAACCAAGAGAGCTACCAAAACCAAAGTAGGCTCGCTCTCAACAAGCTCCACATTTGACACCCCCCAGCTGACCGTACCCCCAACTACTAGAGCGAGCGAGCATCCACACACTCTCATCAACCTCAAGCATTCCAACTATGCAGTGAGACTCAGAAGAAAGAGCACCTGCTGCTGGTCAAGAAGACCGTCGCCAATGATCTACGCTACATATGAGCATCTGCTGCAGAGTCTTCCAGTCATGAGCACGCACCAACTCCGCCCAGGATGCTCTTGCACTCGATGGCCACCTACACAAACCGACGTTCACAGACCGGCTTCAAACCAACCTGTCCTTAACTTCGTTTGCAAAGAGGCTGGCCAGCCCCTCCTCCAAGACGTGAGCTAACTGCAGCTGCAATGATAACTCGCAATGAGTCCAGGGTGCGTGCTTTCTACCACCCTAACTCCGATCCGCCGTGGTCAAGCTGCACTCAAGCGGAGAATAATATTATGCTGCTGTATGTATGAATATCACGAAGTAGGTATGTAGGTAGGCTGGCAGAGGGCTAGTTAGACTACCGAAGGCTAATTAGGTTAGGTCCATAGCTGGTGCAAGTGTTTGATGAGTAGCTCAGTGGCTGGAGCTGCAGAAATTCCTGCAACTTGGCCACAGATGATCAATCTGAATCAATTTGCAGAGACCCTCTCTGGCTCTGCGAGACAGTCTCTCTCTCTCTCTATGTCACTTCATCAGACAGACAGAGCTTCAGGAGCCTCCCACGAGCCGCGTGGGAAGTGTCAGCCTTGGCTCATAAAGGCCAAGTCCCGGGTGCCCAGAGTGTGTACGACTTACTCCCTCGCAATTAAACTTTATTCTATTCTTCTTCTTCTGGGCCTGGGGTGAAAAAATGGAGCCCCTTTCACTCCGACTTTGTTACTTCCTGCTGTTTATGGACGTTGTGGTGTTGATTATGAGTCTCTGTTCAAGAATGTGAGTGTCATCAAGATTAGGAAAGTCAAGAAATGGACAGCTTTTATTAGTGTTTTTATGGGGTGTTTTTTTCACTCAAGTGCCAGGCAGGACAGGCAGGGCACCTCTCCCCTTCAAGATCCAAGATTCAATCCAGTGGATCACCCTAACAATTGATGGTTTGCAAGAAACTGTCCTCCCGGTTTTCTTTGCTCAGGACTCTCTTTCGGAGTGCGGATCATACAGCAAAAGAGTGGTGTTACGGAACAACGCGGATGGATGTTGGTGTAATGGATAACATGATCTATAGCTTTCAGTTTTTTCATCTAGGGCTACGAGATTATCTAATCCTTGTGTGTGTGTGTGTGTGTGTGAAATCTGCAGTGGCATCTTGAAGTGAAATGGAATCATTTTTTTTTTCAATCTTACTGTGCGAGAATCCTACTGGTGTTGTGTGGAAGGTCTCCGTCAATGTAAGGTATGTGTGGGAGGCCTCCATCCTTGAATCTAATGATATATGGCTTGCAACCCAATTGCATGGCATAGGATGTTCTAGCTGGCCTGTGCACTTGGGTATGATAGTGGTACCACCCTATTTTTATTTCAATAGTAGTCAATCAGTAGATAACCCTAGTGATGGGGACACTTTTCATTTTTATTTATTTTTTGGCAAATGAGACAGAATTCCATTCAGTATCTCTATCCAATACACTCCACTGCAGCAAGAGAACTGTCCAACAGTTGCCCAGTTTGCCCAATTTAGGACTCTCTGGCAGCAGAGAACTCCAATCTCTCTTTCAGGCCAGCTTGATGAGTCAAGGACTACGTAACATGAAAGTAGAGCCTCATTATGAGAAACAAAACGTTGAGGTGTGGGAGAGAGGCAATGAATGATATTTCTGTGACAAGACTCTACTTTCACATAACCAAACATTACTTCAATGATTGATTCTTGTTCAATTACACTCAACCAAGATTCTACCCCCAAAAAAGGACACTGTAATGCCAATGAAAAACATGATTATATGGCTTCTAGATCTACACATCCAGTTTTTGGTTGTTATCTCTACCAAAATGGGTTTTTCATTCAAGTCAATAAATAAAATATTAATTTCCTCAAAAAAAAAAAACTAAGATCTCCATGATCGAAGCATGGTCTCCTCTCAAAGGTACATTTTATATATACTACACTAAAGATATTTCACCTAAAAACATCCAAGTAAGCTTCTAATCATGGTTCCTATAATTAGTAGTGTCTTGTTGGTCATTACAAGAAGATTCTAGATTCTCATAGCCTATATTTTAAAGACACCAACCATGTGAATGAACTTGCTACAAATTATTTCAACATGCTGATCAAAAGTGGATCCCAAATGGATCCTCGGTTCTCATGTTCAAGAAGGTGTACACTTTAATCAAAGAATCTTTTGGGACTGGTTTTGCAAAGAGTGTCACAATTCGGTGTTAGCACTCGAATACCTTACAACCAAAACAACTGCAGTTAAGTTAGTATCATTCTATATGGTTTACCCTTGAGGCCTTCACTATGTCAGGTCTTTGTTTTTTGCTTCACTCCTTCTGGGACAGTCCTGGTTTTGCTTTTAACTTACAACAACCAGGACTTTGGACGAGCTGGATGAGCTTCCCTGGAATTTCAATTCCTAATCTAGTTGTTACTTGCCCTTGTAATAGCAGACATAGCACACGGGAGACCCATCACGAACGAGTGCCTCAAGGGCCCTCCTCACGCACCCCTATTGTGCCCGGGGGGTCCCAAATTGAAACAACAACTGATGATCAGGTTCCTCACATGCCATAGAACTGCCAGGAGGCCAACTATGGAAGAAATGGCCCCCAAATCCCATTTTTCGGTGGATGGATGGATGAAAGGATAGAGGGATGGATGGACAGAGTTGCATGAGGAGCGTGATGGACTTGGGCCCTCTCATCATCATCATTATCATCATCCGGGGCATTGACCAATGGCCGTGTCCCCATTTCAAAGGTGCAGACAAAGATATCACAGCTCCCGTCCCAATGCCTATATTCTGATTGCTGCGGGGCTCAGGTATGTTATTGGCCTCCAGGGGCTTCGATTTGGTTTGGCAGCCGCAATGCTGCATCATGTGATTGTGCAAATAGTGTGACTCCAGCTAAAAAAAGAAAAAGGAAAAAAAAAAGAGAAAAAAAAGGGAAATAGAATTTCACACTTTGTGCGTCACCCTGTTGGGCCAACAGGGCAGTGACTCAGCAAGTGAGTCAGCAACTATGAGGTCATTTCGGTATCTGGCTTTGTAGGGGAGTAGGGGAGGGAGGCAAGGGACGGGGGGTTCTCTTTGGGGCAATGTTTACTCTTTATTATCATGTCTTAAGTGCTTGTGATTATAAGGAGTTTTGTAATTTTAACACCTCGAGGACACAGACCCCATTACTAAAGACGTTATCAAAATGCTCTACTTATTGGACCAATAGTTGCATTGTTTGTTTCTACAATGAACAATGAAGTCAGCTATCGACCATTTTTCAGCCTCATCGTCCTTTGACCCATAAACAACACTAAGGACATTTTCTAGCAGATGAATGACAAAGAATCTCTCCGTGTAGGATTGAAGTGCAACTATTCATCCTCCAAATTTTGTGTGACAAAGAAAGGTCTTCTATAGTAGTTTGACTTCAAATGAATACTTTTGCACTTTTTTAAGCCAACATTTCACACAGTACCAAAATAGATGATTTCCATGGTAGTCAACTTGTCCTTTAAATTTAAGAATCAACTCCTAAAGAATTAAATCCATTGCAAAATGATCAAATATCACAATTGAGCAAAATTGATTTGACCATTTCACAAAGATTAATATTTGAATACGATGTCTTAGCCTTTTTTAATTGTGTTAAAATATTGATCTTATGCTTTTTTAGTATGTGATATTATGGATTGTCTATCACTATACAAAAAAAAATCAATTTGCTTTGTAAAATAGTGTACTATAATTATTGTTGTCATTTATATAGCAAAAAGTGAAAATAAATGATAAAATCTAACCCCCCAAAAATCCAACTAATTTGAATTTTTTTGCAATAGATACAAATAGAAATGAAGATTGGTGTGCAAATTTTTTAATTAATTATCTTGTTGGTGACTTTAAAGTCAAATGCTACTATTAAACAAAATCTATCCTTTTATATGACTGATATGTAAAATTTAAGTATTTTTCACTTGTGAAAACGTGTATTTTCTATTGAATTTGATTTTTTCAAAAACTTGATAGAAAATTCAAATTATTGTAATATTTCAAAATAACAAATGAAAATAAAATTATATCAATTAGAATATATATATTAGAATCATTTGAATTTTTTATTATAAATGAAATATAAAATGAAAAGCATAATTTTATAATTTAAATTTCTTAAACATTTAAAAAGAAAAAAAATACAAATGACATACACACAATATTGTGTAATTTGAATTTTAACACATAGAGCTTGCAATTGCAATAATTCCTTCAATTTTTCAATTTTTTCAAAATTTCAAAATGGAATAGAAACAAAATTTGTCAAGCTCCATTTTTTAGCTTAAATTAAATACCCAAAACAGATATTATGAAAGTTCCAATCAAGGTTGACCAAGACACATCCATTTTTTGAATGCATGGACCTTTAGGCTTTGACATAGATGTTTCATATAATAGTACTAGCAAAATAATAGGAGAATAAAGGATTTGTTAGGCTTTGCAAATCCCAAAGAGATTTCAAGTGGTTCTCATACCTAATTCCATGACACATTAAGACTAGTTTTCTTTCTTGAAAGTTTATCAATACTTGACACACAATGCACTGAAATGATGCATGAATTTTTTTACAACCCCCTCTCCAATGCCATTGATTTCAAAAAAACAAAATGGGATACATATATGGATACACCATGGTATGAATACATACATAGCTACAGATATTGATGTGGATACGGGACATATTCCATATTGAATACCAAACCCACCCCACTTTAAAATTACACATTAGAAGATATTTATGCATTTTAAGAGACTGTGAGTTCTTGAACTGTGGGAACATTGATATGACTTGGCTAGGAGACGGCCACGTTAGATATTATTATTTAATATATTTTTTACTAAAAAAATTAAAAATCTAAAATCTAAAATCTAAAATATATTTTTTAATATTATTATATTCTAACTATATAGGGCTAGTTCCCAAGCTATGGGAACAACCTTGAAACAGTCTCTTGAATACTTGAAATCTCCCCTAATGAAAAAGTGGGATGGGGAGATTCAAGAAAAAATGAAAAAAAAATGAAACTCATGGAGTGTAAAATGAAAAAAAAAATCTAATATTTTTATTTTTTATAAGTTTATTGTGAATGTGTTACAATGCACTAAAAAGAAGCAGTAATTGCCTAACAAGACTATGACATGACACAACACAAGGTGGAGTATAAAGTAAACACATCCATTGTAGAAACTTTGTCCATTGCAAATACTTGTGAAATGACCCTATTATAATAGTCTATAACAAACATTCTTCAAGATATGTCATTTGGAACATAATGGATTGATTTAGAAGCACAATCAAATTTTTGGGTGACAATAATGGAGTGATGTAGTAACCACAATAGGAACTTCTACCTTTTGAATATAAAACCATTAGAAAAAATCATTTTAGGGACTTCATATTGTCATTGTTTGGGAAATTATTGTGACCTTTTGTTTTAGGGAAGTAAAATGGCTATTGTGGATGCAATTTTTTGCTCATTATGGGGTAGACTCTTTGTTTATGCTTTGATCCTATAGGACAAAGGCAATCATATGTGGAATGGATTGGTTTACTTTAATGTAGTTTTAGGTCAAAACTTCCAAATTCAAATGTTCAAGTTTGGAGTTTGACTACATGTCTCAATACCCTCAAGGTGTTATCCATTAGAACATCCAAGGTGCACCCTTGCCCTATAAACATTTGCTACTTGCCAAGCATGGATGATAAGTGTTTCACATTGCTCAAAACATTTTCCTTGCACTCAATCCTAATGTGTCATGCAATGGTCCTTCAAATTCTAATTTAGTCAATTTTATTCTATAGTTCACTCAATTATACTATATATGTAGGAGGGCACATTTGATGAGCAAGAATGGGAGACAAAAGTTTTGAGGGTTCTTCAAAAATAGATGTAAATTTCTAACGTATCAAAATTTTGCAAGCACGGAGACATTTTCCAGCTGGAGCACCAGTATCAATGCAGTAAATAAGCATTTTCAATTCCCCTCATTAATTTCCTGTGTATAAAACAACAACATAGTGCGCATTGGGGTGTGATAGTGAGTCAAATGGGAAGGTGAGGTGAAAATCTCTCGCGTGTGCTGGAAATATACATTTACTCTTTGTGGCAATAAACTGAACCTTTATTTCTGTCTTACCTTAAATTACCGTGCCCTGATCCAGGCTGCTTGCCTTCACTAAATAATTTGACTTCATGTCAAATTGTCAACACAATTTTAAGTTACCTGCTTCATGAAGAAGATTCATTGCTATCCTTATTATGCTTCATGAAGAAGATTCAAATTTTCTGTTGATAATATAGAAGACTAAAAACTTAAGTTAAGTTAAGATCCAACAATGGTATCCCACTCTCCCACTAGCCCTTCATTGTTGATCTTATTGCATCTGAGCTCTCACTAAGTTAAGAGCATGCTTTGATTGTTGCTTTATGGAGTGTTGCAGAGGACCATAGTAAAACTGATTCACAGTTACTGATGGAAATCTTGTACAGTGGCTTTGAATGGTCCCAGTGGCTGGATGCCGAGAGTCAACCCCAACAAGCAGAATATTTTACTACTTGATAAGTGCTGAATTTCATAGGAAAGGCCAAGTCACTAAGAAAAACAACCATCAATGACAAATTTACAAAACTATCTTTTTTTGGAACAAATGAAATGGAATTTCATTGCAGAATACAAAACTATCCTAGAAACAACAAGAACAGTGTGACTCCAACCTAAACCTAACCCTAATTGTGTTGTACAATGTGAATGCAGTTGTAGAGAGGATTTGGAAACTTGGATTCAAAATGCAAGTGGATGTCATAGTCTCTGTACAAGGGACACAACCAACAAATGGGAGAGAGGGACTGTGGGCTTGAGAGAAAATGGAGGTATGCAATCACAAAAAAATGATGGAATACCATGTCCAGAGATTGGGTTCAACATTTTCTACTGAATAATTGATTAATGTTAGCAGATGTGCATTGGCAGATGTCTAAAAATATGAAGATTTGTCTTTTTTCGAGACAAAAGAATTTGAAAAAATAATATCCCAAAATTTATGGCATCTATTTGAATATATTTTTAGCTGCCCCTAACCACCAAGTACTATAATAACAATAACATGTTTTGTAACTACCAAATGGCAATTGCCATTTTGGATGATAATGGAGAAATTTGAATAGGTTTCTACAATTTAGATTTTTTTTGTGATTTTTTAAACTTTTTTTAAAATGTAAAAATGTACTAACTTTGTGGGGATGGAATTTTCATTCTATAGGACCTTGGTGCAAAAAGGTAAGTAGCTATGAGCAAAAAAAAGTCAACTTGTAGGCGACTATTTTTTTTTTGTAATTTAAAAAAAAAAGTAAGAATAAATCAATCTTTGTTGAATAAATTGATATCTTCAAGTGATTAAATCTTCATTCATTCAACATGAGTTCGCCAAGGTAAAATATATGTGGACTTTTGTTTTGATAATAGTTATGGCATTTCATACAACAAATAATTTGTGATGTGTGTTTTTGAATTTATTTTTCACAATCTTGAAAAAAAGGTTGGCTTGACTTTAAATTCTTCCTACAACAGTCTCACCTTTGGGATTGAAATTTAATAAATCCATATTAGTATTATCAACGGCTTGATTTTTTCCTTCATCATTTACTCTTTCCTACTAAATGATTTCTTGAAGAATGATAATATAAAACTTTGTCTCAACTTTAAATTTTTAATAGACAATCAAATCAATTTTCTATTATAATAAAAAAAAATCCATAAATATCCATAGTGCAATACTTTTAAGCCAAGAGATTCAAAGTAATCTAAACTTGTTTAGAGGGGCCTATAGATAATTTTTAGTTCTTCAATTCAAATGCTATAGAATCAATTCTTTGAAAATTTCACATAGAATTTTTCTCCAAAATACTTCAAGATAAGATCCTATGATTGGATTCCAACAATAACAATTTTTGATTCATTTTTGAACATTGCAATTAAAAAAGACAAATTTAAATTGTTTTTAATCCCCTATGGGATGAAGACCTTTTTGTCAAAAAACACACACTCAAAATTCCTATTTCTATTGCAAGGATTTTTTTCTTTCCATATTTAACTATAGGATCTTGCACTACATTAATATAAGAATATGAAGAAGAAATTTCAAAAACTTTGATTTTATAGATTTCAAGATATCTACATTTATAAAAAAAATTGCGTCTTTTGCAACTATTAGCCAACAGAGAGAAATTAGCAAGTTTTTCTTACTTTGAAAAATTTTAACTTAAAATTTTTGCAATATAAATTTTGAGTTTTGAAAAAATTGTATTGAAGAATGGAATTGCAAATCTAAAAAAAGAAGATTAAAACATTACTTTGGGACTCTCTTGTCCAGACCCATTTCGAGACTCAGTAGTTGAGACACAACATTACTGGCCAATGTTGAGTGGGACACCATCCAAGCAATATCAAAGAATGTCCAAGAGTACTCCAAAGTGTCATGAAGGTGGCAATGAGCTCCATTACTACCTTCACCGCTCATGGTCACTTTGGCTCACTATAAGGTAAAACAGCCCATTACGGTCAAATCGCCCATAGTGGACACCTCATGGCCCCATAACGGTTTTTCAAACCACAATCAATATCTAACCTGACGCTCATGGAGTGATTAGTGACTACATTAGGAACACCAAACTTTTCCAGTGTAAGAGCATTCCCACAGCAAACTCGCCAAACAAGCACACTAAATCACAAAAAATTGCTTTCAATTAAATAAGAAAATTAAATCCACCAACCATCCCACATTTGTTGAAAAATATCTCCATCTTACCTTGAGATTAAAATTGAGTAGAGAAACTCTTTACATACATATGAAGTGGTAGGATGTAGAACAACGCATGTGGGATAATGTAGATTAGAATTAGCAAGAGCTCAACCGCTCATAGTTAAGTCAAAAGTAGGTTTTGAATTTCAATAGAATTTCAAACCTCATTTAGGCATGGTAGAATTTTTTTTTTCAAAACACTTTGAACTAAGAGAAGTTGGTAAATGAAGATAACTTTCATTTCCAAAAATCCGTTTGAGATTTAGAACATCCAATTAAAATATATGGACAAATTTGATAGAAAAAGTTTGAAATTGTAAAAAATATTTCCCTTCCAACCCTCTCAAATTTATCTATAACTTTTGATTGGAGATTCTAAATCTTAAACGTATTTTTGGAAATGAAAATTTTCTTCATTAACCAACTTCTCTTAGTTCAAAGTGTTTTGAATTTTTTTTTTCTACTATGCTTAAATGAGGTTTGAAAATCTATTAAGAAACAAAACCTACATTTGACTTAACTATGATGGTTGAGTCCCTACTAATTCTAATTTACATTATCCCATATGGGTTGTTCTACATCCTACTACCTCATGTGTATATAATGAACTCTTCTTCTCATCTAAAACTCAATTTGAATTGATAATGTATTAACTACAAGTTTGCCCCACGGTAGGAAGCCAACTCCTTGTGTTGGTTGCCTTTAGCGCCTTGCCGTGGGGATGCTCTAAATCATTGTCAAAAGTTACTTTTCATGGCATTCTACATTAGAAATTGTTGTGACCGCTTTAGGTGGTTAAGGTAAGCATATTGCGTACCTTTCTGTTCGTTTTGGGGCAGCCTATAGACCGTGTTTGGAAGATCACTTCAGAAATACATTACTAATTCACACTTTGTCTGAAAAATAAAATTTCACTTGCTCTCACTATTTCTCACAGTTATCTTTGCATGGGAAAAAATTTGAAAAATTTCAGTAATGGCATGAGGGCACACTCCAAATTCTGCCCACAATGGGCTGATTTACACTTAGTACTATTCCAAAGGGAGGAAGGAGAACATCCCTCCGTATAGTTTTCTTTGTGGGATTCGGTAGACCTTTTGGACCTAGGGATCATTTGGATATCTAAGACACACTTCTTTTTGAGAAGGTATAAAATTCCATTCCTTAGTCTCAAAACCAAACTCTAAAGGACTCTTGATCTTTCCATTAAGATAACTTTTAGCTTCAGACTTCAAATTGTGAGTACAAAACCATTTTTTAAAATCACTTTAGACTACTCACATTCTCAAATGCGACAAGTATTTAGTAAAGTTTGAAACTTCTAGGAATTGTAGTTCTTTGGATTTCTACCTCCTTTATTTGCCCATAACTTCTAGCTCATAATTAATCTCTTTAAGTACCTCAATATTATGGAATTCACATCTCCTTAGCTTTCCAACAGTATGCGGTATGTCCTATTTTGATAAGGGTTTCCTCCTGGAACCCACTCCCATGTTTCATACCTTGGATTTTCTACTAGGACATTGCCAACTTTGAGGAGCTATATCTTTTGACCCTCAACTCTTATCTTTGCAATCTTTGAACCCATAGATGTGTCTTCTCACTAGCTTTTCAAGCATATGTGGCATGTCACTTTCTTCATTCCAACTAGAGTGCTATGGTGCCATGTTTGCTCAAGACTCCTCATTTCTACTCACCTAGTCTCTTGGAAGGCATGGGAAGTCACCCCAAGATACTTGTTCACCAAGGTGTCAAGAGCAATGATAGTCGCGACATTTTGAAACAAAATTAACAATACCAAAATGTGGAAACACCCTAGGTAATATTTCAAGAGAATTGGATATTCTTTTGAAAATTTTCATATGTCTTCAAGGTCTGCATACATTCCCAAGCCATGCACTATCAATTTGTTTATGATTTCTTTATCCCTTAAAGGACATTTCATATTCATGTTTGGTCAAAGTTAATTAGTTTTTTGAATTAACATGTACTTTATAAAAGTTTGATATTTTCCTTGTGTATTAATCTATGTTAAAAATTCTAACTCATTTTTTAAAAGTTAAAATCATAAATTTGAATTTTATATGATTTTTTAAAGTAATTTTTCAAAAAAAATCATAGTAATTACAGAATTCATAAAAGCAAATGATTTAAAAAAAATGAAGATTATAGTGATGAGTATCATGGTGTAATTGATATACTCCTTGAGCTCACACTAAAAGAAATTTGATAGAAAAGTTCAAAAGTGATGTATTTTAACATTTGAGTTTGACAACTCTTCATTTGAACTTAAAGTTTTTAAAAGTGCGTTTTATTGTGCTAACACAATTTCTAGTTGTTCATGTCACCTCCAATCCCCAAAACAAAGTTCTCAAACATTGTAGGTAGGGCATCATACTAGAAATAGAATACATACATTTCTCTTGTTATCATCTCACAAGTCCAATGCAATATCACACTCAAATTTGTTATGCATACTAACAAGTAAGCTTTTAAAACATCTATACAATTAGATGTTGAAAAAAAACAATTTGCTTCATTGGGAATAACTTTAAGCCCATGCTCTTTTTTCATAGGAAAACACACATTTGGAAAGGCTTGGGCACTTTGGAATTACTTAAGGTAAACCAACCCATGACATGCAAACCGCCCAATGTACACACCTAGAAAATGATTCATTCCAGCCTTACATCAACCTATGATAGAGTTTTTTTTGGCAATACATGAGATTTGAACTAATTAGGGTGAGTTAGTGGCCACATTCAATTCCTTGGATGATGGTGAAGGAGTTATTAGTGACTTCAAGAAGAACTTCTACCCTTATTTTTAATACAAATGCATTATAAGAAGTAAATTATTTATTCCTTCATGTCATGGCCATGTTAGGAAACATAATGATTGCTTTAGGTGGTAAGATGACCATTATGGATACACTTTTTGATGTTTTTTGGGATAGTCTAGAGTGTGCTTTGAGCCAATTGTGAAACACACTTCAAAAATTCATAACAAATTCACATTTTGTCAAAATAAAATTTAATTTTAGTCGCTCTCTCCATTTTTCTTTATATGGAATTTCTTTTGAATTTTTTCAATAATGTCAACTAGGCATGACAAACGAGCCACTATGTCTTTACTCTACAATTCTTCCATGAAATTTACTTTCTCTTGTGCATCCCAAATCCAAGTCAGGATGAACCACCCTCCTTCTTCTTTTTTTATAAATTTTCCATGCATGATAAAATTTTCAAATTTTGAATCCATATATGGAGTCCCCAAATTAGCGAGGAGAGATGTACAAGGTACATGAATCCAGTACAAAACAGGGGGATTTGTTTTTTTTACTTGCACCCCCGACCCCCTCGCTCGTCCCCAAAGGAAAACCCAGAAATTTTGTATTTCCCATGCATGATAAAATTTGCAATTTTTGAATTTGTATTTGCAATCACAGGCTCCAAATTTCTGCATACATTTTCTGGGCACAAAATAGGGGGGCTTTTTTTTACTTGCACCACTTGGACTGACTTGGGGGACGAGTGAGGGGGCCCTGCAGTTCTCCCGGACCCCCAATCCATATGTATATAAGAGAACTGAATCATCCCATCATGCCCACCTGCAGGGCCAGGGTGAACTGACCCCCTCGCTCGGCCCTGCGGGCAAACCCTGGAGTTATTTATTTTTTGCACATGAATTGTTTTGCAAAATTTTATTTCATTTTTGCGATCAGACACCCCAAATTAGTCTAGGGAGGTCAAGAGTATACCCTAGAACGGCTCAAAATAGGGGGCTTTTTTTTTACATGCACCCCCGGTAAGGCTGGGCGAGGGGGTCAATCCACCCTGATCACCTGCAGGGCCAGGGTGAATTGACCCCCTCATTGCCCCTCCAGGGCAAACCCTGGAATTTTTTATTTGCAAGGTTTAATTTTTTTTTGAAATTCTGAATTCATATTTGTAATTAGCGACCCCAAATTACCTCATGAAGATGCAAGAATTACCAAAAAATTGGCACAACATAGGGGGCTTTTTTTTCAAACCTAAGTTGAACGGGGCAATGAGGGGGTCAATTCTCCCTGCGCCACTTGCAGGGCCGAGGTGAACTGACCCCTCACTCGTCCCCGAAGTAAAACCCTGAATTTTTTTATTTCCCATGCATGATAAAATTTTCAATTTTTGAATTCATATTTGCAATCACAGGCCCCCAATTAGCTAGGTGAAATGTAGAGCATACATTTTATGGGCACAAAATAGGGGGTCTTTTTTTTACTTGCACCCCCTGGACTGACTTGAGTTAGACAAGCGAGGGGGGTAGTTCACCCTCACCACCTGCAGTCAGTGTTTGAGCCTGAGGAGGAAGGAAGCCCACTTCACTCAAGGCCGGTCTCCATTGGGGAGCTGGACGTCTGATTTGGGGGTCCAGCCAACCCTCCAGACGGTCTCCATTGGGGACGGCTCTAGAATCAGAGGTCCAGCCAACCCTTCAGCCTTCGGTCCAGCCAACCCTCCAGCCTTCGGTCCAGCCAACCCTCCAGCCTTTGGTCCATGCAAAACGGAAATGCAAGCCTGGAGGGTGGACTAAGGTAGGGGGCTGTAAAAGCGACCCTTTACGAGTTGATTTGCATTTTGGGGAAGGTAAACTACTTAAAATAATTTTCAGTCAATTTTTGTGGTAAGAAAAATGGAATTGTCATCTAACCCAAGTCGTTTCATATTTTTTGGACGTTCATGGAATTAGTTGTGAATTTTTGAAGTTGAAAACACAGTAGTTTCTAAAAGCGACCCCTTCTGAAATGTACACTTCTGGTAAGGTAAACCAGCCTATGATAGGCCAAGTGCCTAATACAGACATCTATAAGATGACCCATTACAGTTTTCCATCAATCTGTGTCAGGTTTTTTCTAATTAATGTAAGCAAAACTTCATTAGGTAGGTGGATGGCTGAAATCAATGTTTTGTATGATGGAAATGGAGATGTTAGAGACTATTTTAGGAACTCGTCCCTTTCTAGTGTAATTCATTACATGAACTAACTTTTTTATTCTTTTATGTCATGTCCATGTTAGAAAATATTTCAACCATGTTAGGAAATATTGTAACTGCATTAGGTGGTTTGATGATCACCATGGGTATGGTTTTTGATGGTTGTGGGATAGTCTACAGACTATTTTGAGCCATCTGGCCAGTTCACTTCAAAAATCTGTAACAAATTCATACTTTGTCAAAAAAATAAAATTTCAATTGTTCTACCAATTTTTCATGTTTGCCTTTATATGAAGAAAAAAAATTCAAAATTTCAAATATGTCAACAAGGCAAACCAGGCAATCTGCCTGTCATAGGCTGGTTTACCTTACATGTTAGAGGCAAAATGTACCAGATCGCTTTTAGAGACAGGTCGCTTTTACAGCCCCCTACCTTAGACCTCTTTTTCTTTAACTACACACCAAAACAAAGTTGTGTCGCGATGGATGCGACCATTAGAGCGCTGCCCTGTGTCCTTCCCGCTTCCACCGTCCAGCCGTCCAGGGTGCACTGGAAAGCTCCCATCCGAGGTCCAGTTCCAATCGGAGGTCCAGGCCCCATCCAGCTCCAATGAAGTCTGGCTCTCAGTGCATGATGGGCAGGCCTCCTTCCGTCCGTCCTTCCCTTCCTTCAGTTCCCTTTGTGGCATGTAGTAGTAGTAAGCTCCAGGCAGTACTTACTGTAATAAGCTCGGGAGTACATCCATTTGCAAGGTAAGGTAAGGTAAGTTACCTTAAGTTAGCTGCACAGCAGTGAGGCAGCAGTGAGTACACAGCCCACATTGCAAGTTGAAATAGTCATGGTGGGTATTATCTTCTGACCGGGAGAAATCTTGGCGGAGAGAAAAAAAGGACACGCAGCAACAGAGGGGGAGACACAACTGAAGGCCAGGCCGGACAGACCGTGCAGCTCACCAGCCTCAGCTCATTTCCCTTGGTTGGTAAGCTTATCAGTATGATGAAGGTTTAACTGAAACTGACTTCAGAATTGTAAATTCTATCACAATAAAAATATAAATAAATAATAAAATAGAATGATAAAATTCATTAACTTAAACCCCAACCGAGGACAGGATTGGATTAAGCTTAGGCAGAAGCCCTTCAGTTTAGGCACAGGGAGTTTCCTTACTAGAAAAGGGAATGCTGCAATCCAACAAATTTGCTGTGTTTTAGGGGCCTGGACATGAAGATTTGTAAGACTTATCCTCAGTCAGAAACTCTATCCTAATAAGGTCAAGTAGGGTAGACAACCCATTTCTGATCACTTAACCCCTGAAGGACCGTGACTATGTTTTCACCAAGAACGCTCCCAAACTGTCATTTCTAGTACAATTATCAAATTTTAGAAGAAAAAATAAATAAAATTTGGACACATGTAACCATAGGATCTTGTAGTATGTTGACTTGAGAACACCTGGAAAAAATTTCAAAAATTTCCACCACGTGGATTGCAAGATATGAGCTTTCAAATTCATAGAATTCCTTTTTTTGGCCCTATGAAAAAACAGGCAGCTGCACTTCACAAGCTCACATTTGTATGAAAAAATGTCCAAAATAGTAGTGCTTCTTTGGATTCATTCTTTAGGGCAAGTTGGCTACATGCTTGAAAAATTTCAGATCATTTGGAATTGTGCAACATGTAGGAAAAAAATAGTAAACAGAAAGAAATAGGGAATGATTTAAAATACTAAATTGTTAAGAATTTAATTATGAAATTGAAAAATGCCAATTCCAATGGTGGAAATGTTATAATAAACAATCTACATCTTATGGTTTTATTTTTTTCAGAAAATATTGAAAATAGAGTAAAATAAAAGACTTCATAGTTTATTTTAGTGTAGACAATCCATAACTATCCACAAACTAAAACTCCTCGTAACTTTTGACTCATTGATCAAAATGGAATGATTAAAAGCATTCCATGTATATATAACTCTAGAAAATCAATTTCAAATTTTTTTTCTCAAAAAAGTGATTTTGTCTAATCAACCTAAACTGCACATTTACAAAAAAGTAACATATTAGGCCATAACTTTTGACTCACATTTCTAAATGTCATAAAATTTAGTCCATACAAAAGATATTCCTTGTCCCCACCTTCTATTAAAATTACAGCGTAGAATACACAAATCTCTAGTCACACGTACCTGCCCAAAATTTCTATGTTGCCAAAAAAACATGTTGGTCCTTTAGAGGTTAAGCAATTACACATATCTGGAGTATCGGGGTTCTTGACTAGAGAAATTTTTCCATGTACAAAAATAGAGTTTAGAAGGATCCCACATATTTTCATATTTTTTTATGTCAAAACACAATTACCATGAATTATTTTAGTTGAAGATTCAATTCAACCTATACTAGTCATATAGGTCTTTCTATTTCCAACCAAGAGTTTCTTGCAAAATTATCCAAGGGTCGGTTGCAATATTGAGAGACTTGTAGCTAATTTCAATGCACTACAACTGTTCCAGGAATTGCACCATAATTGATCACTATTAATCTCTACGTGTACATAAAGAGAGCACCCTACACTACCAAAATGAAGGGGGATGATCATAAATGGGTTGGCTCCCATAACCCCATTTGCATAGTGCATGTTTACTCCAAAAACCTCTGTAGAGTTTGGGAGATTTGGGTCTAATCTCTAAAGTTTAGGCATTCGACAGTAAGAGAAAATCATACATTTCATTGCAAACACGTAAAGTATACAACCCGTTTCGAACAATGTTAACCCCTAATGGACAATAGTGTATTGAATGGACAATTGGAAATCCAAGTAGGTACCTATATGAAGTCAATTTTGGTTGAATGTTCACAAAATTTTGACACAAGGTTTGTGATGTTTGCTTTTTTCCAATCGGGCACCCGGATCAAAAGTTATGATGCCTTAAACTTTTCTAATAGCTCAAGCAACTTCCGGCACCTTTGGCAAAACTTCTCTTTTACTTTTGAAATTTGGCAAGTATGTAACTTATATAATACAAGATGCAAATCTCAAATAAAAAACCCATTTGTAGTGTAAAAATCTCATTCTAGGATTTAAAGGTTGCTTGTCCTGTCAGGCAAGGTAAAAAAAAACTTGTTCTTCTAACTTCAAACATTATATCTTTCAATCCATGAGGTCAACATTTCTGAATTTTTCCCCAAACATTCCTATAGTCTGTAGTCTAATAAAAAATTGTACATTTTGCCCAAAATATGCCTCCAGGCTTTAGGGGTTAAGCATTTTAGAATATATTCAATTGAGTGATGGTGTGGGGGGGAATTTTCTCTAGTCATGGAATAGAAATAATTAGCATTGAACTATATTTTGCTAATTTTTCATCAAGTTTGGAATTAGAAGAAATTAAGGAAGTGTAGATTATAGTCCGACCTGTTCTCGATGTATCGGTCAACCTATTTTTGAGAAGTATAAAACTAATAACTAGTCTTAGAAAATTCATTAGGTGTTGATGTGTTATTAATTAGACAATAATGAAGGCCCTAGTTGACATCATATTTCTTTCATTCATGAAAATAGGCCACCTTATTTTGCACAAATGGGACTATGTGTCGGAAACAAGTTGTATAACTTAGGAGATGGGAATGGAACAACCAAGAGAGAAGGAGCAATAAATGTTTTGAGAGAAAGGATGAAAGGGTGATGGAGATTGATTGAATGGAAAGCAAAATGATCGAACAAATGATTATTCAATGGAGAATGCAATTGCCCAACTTAGTCTACACACTGGCCAATGCTCAAAATAAAGGGGAATGCCCAGAGAGCTTAATCTTTGGTATGTGCTTCAAACAAGAAAATTGGACACTATTAATGGTTGTGGAGGTGGAGATATTAGAGATGGAGTTTTTCAGATTCACATCCATAAAAACTAGGTATATAGACTTAATCTCTCAAACTCCCACCTAGGGCTTAATCCAAATCTTCATTGTGCAATGGACATCTATATTGGATTTGTCTCACAAATTGTGTTCTTGCTAGTTAACTCTAACACATGTGGGATCAAAAAATGGCTTATGAATGATTTTATTGGATTTTTTTTATGGATGATTGTGATTTTTCATCCATTTTTTAGAGATCCTTGAATATGTAAAGAATACATTATGTTGGAAATTCCCCTCCCAATGATATATTAGTTGTGGAGGTAAAGTTCTTCAACAAAAGATGATACTCACATGACATTCAAAATGAACAATGTTATGTTCTCCTTATTTTCCTAGGAAAGGAGGTATCTCTCCCTTCATGAGCCCTTGATGTCTAGGAGGAGTGTTAACCCCTAAAGGACCATTGTCCCCTCGGGGGACAAAATGGATTTCGGGCAAGTTCCTATGATCTCAATTTTCAGTGAATTTTTTTGAAACTTTCCCATAAGATAGGAAAACTTATGAGCTTCGTGGGAATATAAATTTTATTTCAATTGGTGCCCAAGAGCAAAAGTTATGGCATCTTAAACATAATTTACACGTCACCGGGCAGAAAAATAAATCTACAAAAATTTGAAATTAGTTTTTTAATTTTTTTCTTCTTGAAGATCATATTTTTGTCTACATGTGAAGCTTTGATTCATTCCATTTGGATTAGTAATGTGAAAGTTATGAACAATCTTGTTTTTCGGGCAATTTGAGCATCTTCTTGAAAAAATAACTTATAGGATTCAATTCTGAATGCAATTTTCACAATTTTTCAAAAAAAATTGTTTGACAAGGTTAACTTTTCTATTTAGAACAATCTCACCGTAGAAAATAATTGTGTTTCAATCCCAATTTAGAGCTATTAAAAATTTAGTTTTTCTTTCAATCTTGGACCTACTTCTACTGAACAATTTTTTAAAGAATGAAAATCAATCATGTTTTTTTTTAATTTTTTTTTCTAGACTTTCAACTCAATTATTCAACACAAAAAAATTTAATTTCAAGGTCCATGGTGTAATTTTTTTCCCCAAATGGCATTCAAAGTCATCTGAAATTGCAGGCTAGTGTTCAAAAAAACTTTCTTTTTTCAACTTTGAATGCTAATATCTTCCAATCTGTACGGTCAAACTCCATGAAATTTTTACCACATGATACTAGACTAGTAAAGTACAAGATCCTAAGGTTAGATTCTAAAAAAAGTTTGTTTTTGTTTTTTTGGATGAATGCAGCAAAAATGGCAGTTTTGAATAGTTTTTGACAGAAGAACGGCCCTGGTCCTTTAGGGGTTAAAAGTGTAATGTATGCAAGGATATGGATATAGGATATGACATGATTGCTTCTAAGGGGCATGATTTGAAGGTTAAAAATGTAATGTATGCCAAGAATGACTTTGTGGTGCAATTTGATAGCTTTTAGCTTTGTTCATGATTTAAATTTTAGCCATAAATATTACCCCTTCTGAATTTGAGTTAAACTAGTAATGAATCAAGGTTTATCATCTCCATTTTCTATTTTCTATATATTTGTTACATAAAATTTCTGAAATTGAATATTTTATTATACCCAAATTGAGGCCTATTACAAAAGCTACTAATTTCTTAATTATATTATGATATGGGACAATTTGTTTGCTCTACAATGTTCTTTAGTATAATGTAAACATTTTTTTTAAATTCATAAAAATTGAGGTTAGTTGTGTGTGATATGAATTTCCTGTGCCGTTTCTTCAAAAAAAATTCAAAATTTTGGCCCTAAAATAAAAAAATTCCTACTTTATAGAAGACATGTTTGAAGTGGATAAGTTGGTTAGTGAAAAGAAGGTTCCTCTATTTTTTCCATGAATGGTTAATATTTGGCAATTTTTTCAAGTGCAGGCAATACAAGAGGCAATAGGGTGACCTTTGCATAATTGTAGACTCTCCCCTAAACAATGCAAGGCCAACCCAAAATGAACAATGCAAGAACAATGAAAAGTCAAATCAAAATGAAAAAAGGGATTCAAATTTATTAAACACAACTTCTTAAGGATTAAAGATATTAGAAGAATGATCTTAAAACCTTTTTCAAAGTTCACAAGTGCATGCGTAAGGGAGCCCTTTTTACATGAATATGGACATAAAATAATGTATTTTTGATGTACCTTGATAGAAACATGCCTGCCTATTGTAGAAATAGACTACAAAAATTTAGTGTTTTTCCTTCCTAGGTTACTTTTTCTTAAAGGTGTATACATTGTCCATACTTTTCTATATTTTTAAAAATTAATTTTCTAATTTTATAGTACTCTCTTCCAAGCATGAACTACCAAAAGACTACTAAATCAATCACCAATTCTTGCAATCACCTTGTTGCAAAGCTATTTAGCAAGCACGTGTAGTCCATGGCCGGGGGCAACCTCTTGAGGTGGTGCTTGACTATTGATTTCTAGATGTGGTAGGAGTAGAGTCTAATGGTTTAGAAGATTACTTGTCCTTCGACTCCGCTAGCAATGAGAAATCTGCTACTAGTGACAAAATTGTGTCTATCGACACAATCATGACACCATGATCATTGAACATATCGGAAGACACACATGTATTATACTCAAAGTAAAGTATACAATAGTTTGGTTTAAAGTATGTAATAGTTTCATTGTGGGTAGGTTGTGAAATTTGGCTAACTAGCTTAAATGGACAAGGAATTCATGGGCTTATTTTCGTGGCCTTTTTGTTTGTGTTATTTTCATCAATTATTTAAACTTTCAATGAAACTTGATCTTAGAGTCTTACTTGTTCTTGCAAGCTTACAACAATTATTTGAAGTTGTTCTTCATATAGCGTCTTGCAATGAATTTATTAACTCATATTGTTTGATTGCTTGTATATGTGAACATGTTGGCTCATATTTGTTATTCCAATTGTTGTTGCATTGTAAGTTTTGATCTCATCACTTGTAATATGTGTGTTGAATTGCATTCACATGTTACAACTTCATGTAAACTCTTCTTATTCATGCATTGAAGAATGTTTGTTTTATGTGCAACTTTATAAGAACATGCAACTTGCTTGTATTTTTTTACTAATTGGTTGTTGCATTGGTTTCAATTTTCATCACATGTAAGTTTTAACATGCGTGTTGAATTACATATTCTCAATTCATGTACACCCTTCTTGTCAAGGCATTGAAGAGTGTTTGTTTGTGTGTCAGTCTAGTTATGCTTACTACAAACATCTTTTCGCCAAGTAATCTTCTTTTTAGGTCTCATAAACTCACCAATATCACCAATCAGTCCATAATACGTGTTTGTAGTTTGCCATATTTGCATTGACTTGATCCAGAATGTCACCATTTTGTACTAATTTGAACTAGGATGTCACCATTAATACATTTATGCAAAATTTGAGTTTGCCAAAACTTTCTTCATTCAAAGTAATAGTTTTGCCAATAACAAGAACCAACTAAAACTACCATGTAATTGCTACTTGCACTCTCAACACTAGGATGAGTTCACCTTTCATGCAATCTTCTGAAAGTGAATTAAAAAGCCCTGGTGTTACTAATAGGCGGGGTTACCTCACAAGATTGTCAACCAATGGGAGGGTGGCGACTTTTGTTCCCTTAAAAATTGGATATGGCAACTTCTTAGGCAACCAATAATTCTCTGCAACTTTTCAGTCCAAACCAATGACACAGGTATTAAAACTATTTAGCCAACCAATGATTCTCACCAAATTATAACTGAGATGCCTCCATTTAAGGAGGCATTAGAGGAGATTTCAGGCTCCTGGAGGGCCGTTTCAAGCACCTCCCGACGTTGGTTCCCAACAGTCCCTGCGAACGCCAACGCTGCCACGTCACCTTTTAAAAAAATTATTAAAAAAAAAAAAAAAAAAAAAAAAATCCTTCTCAAAATGCAAAAAGAAATTGAAAAATTTAAATCTAAACTAAAAAAAATTTCCTTCAAAAAATGACGTGGCAGTCTCCATTCCACATCACTGCGTTGCAAGAGTACAGTTCCCGCATCGGGAATAGGTTGGGAACTCGCAGCCCTCCTGCAGCCTGAAATCTCCTCTAATGGATTATCCCTTCCTCCAAAGCGGAATGGTTTAGACCGGTTATCCCCACACATGTTAGCTTTTCTTTTGGTTTGTGATGCATCTAAGGTTGAGCCACCAATTGTCAACCACACCCAATATCCAACTTGTAGGGGTGCAATATTTTCAACCAAAGCTTGGAATGTGCACGATGTGCTCCAAAATTGCTTCAATGATCGGCTACTGGTACCTAAACCAAAACCTAGGGTAGGTTTGTTTGTTTTTGACTGACCCATTTCAAGTAAAGGTTTCCTTCACTGCAAGGAATAAAATAAATAAATAAAAAATACAAGCCCCCAGCCACTTGCGGCAGTACGACTATTGTAGGTTTGACTCTGCCTCCCCCCGCTCAGCTTGATCAGGTTGATCAGCTAAGCTGCCACTGTAGCCAAGTGTAGTCACTAGTCACTACAGTAGTCAGTTGTACCGTCCGTCCGTCAGTCTGTCCGTCTTTTTCGGCCTGCAATGCAATCTTCTTTCCAAATTCTCTTCAGGTCCTTCCTCTCAAATGGTTTGAATGCCAAGGGCATGCACGTGGCGCAACTCTGGTTCAATGATTTCATCTGTTTTTTTCCTAACTTACAGGTTGTTTTCTTTTTCTTCACTGGGAATGTAAAACGGCCTCACTGGAAATGTAAAACTGGTAACTTGTCAAAATAATAATAATAATAATTTTAAAAAATAAAAAAACCCAGCAAACTCGTAAGTTACTGTAGAGATTGACTGGACAGCCTGATTAAATTTTTGCCGGTAAGTTATTAGTTCCAGCATGTTCACAGGGCTGGGGTGAACTGACCCCCTCACTCGTCCCAGAAGGAAAACCCTGAATTTTTAAAATTTCCCACGCATGATAAAATTTGCAATTTTTGAATTCATATTTGCAATCGGAGGCTCCAAATTAACTTGGAGAGATGTAGAGCATACATTTTACGGGCACAAAATAGGGGGTCTTTTTTTTACTTGCACCCCCTTGACTGACTTGGGGGATGAGCGAGGGGTCAGTTCACCCCGACCGTTCACAGCTGGGTGCCTTACTTCCGTCATTAACCCAAGTCGTTTCATTAACCCAAGTCGTTTTAAGAAAAAAAATTGGAAGACAAGTGGAATTAGTTAATGACAATTCCACTTGTCTTCTGTCATCAACCCAAGTCGTTTCATATTTTTTGGAGCTTTGAGGAATTAGTTATGAAAATTTGAAGTTGAAAAGGCATAGGGGCTCTACTTCCTAAAATGTACATTGTTTGTACATTGTTGAAGGCTATGAAAAAGCAACATGTATAGATAGTGTACATTTGAAGAGGTTGGCGATTGTGGCGATTGTTTGCTTTTTGAACCTCCTACCTTAGGTGATTTTGGACCACTATATTGGATATACCCTACAATAGAACGATGCACACATTATCATGTCAATAAGTCTAGGATTGATTTTGGATGCACCTATAATTAGTACTTTTGGAAATTAAAGTTTATGCCATTTCATTTTGAACAAGAAAAACAAGCTAAGAGAATAAGCTCTTTCAATTGCTAACAAGCTTCAAGAAAAAATAATGGAATTTAATAATAGAAACTATGTTAGATTTGAAAGGCATGTATTGGAGATAAATAAATTATCTAGGCCACATGGACCTAAAAAGCAAATCTTTCTACAATTTATTGGATATCTATACAATGAAGTCCCTTAACCTCTACGATGGCCACGTGGACTATGATGATAAATACCAAGTTAGTATGTAGATTTTACCCCTAAAAGACCAAACATTCAAATTTTGAACAACAAATGAATGCAAACATGTCCCAAATACACACAAAGTCTTATTTTTCTCATCCATTTAAATGTTTGTAGATTCTTGTGAATGTTTGTAGATTCTTGTGAATGTTTGTAGATTCTTGTGAATGTTTGTAGATTCTTGTGAATGTTTGTAGATTCTTGTGAATGTTTGTAGATTCTTGTGAATGTTTGTAGATTCTTGTGAATGTTTGTAGATTCTTTGTAGTTCTCTTACGTTTATATTATATAGAATCTCAAACATTATATTTATAAATATTC
Source organism: Rhytidiadelphus loreus (assembly GCA_947034895.1). Taxonomy (NCBI): domain Eukaryota; kingdom Viridiplantae; phylum Streptophyta; class Bryopsida; order Hypnales; family Hylocomiaceae; genus Rhytidiadelphus; species Rhytidiadelphus loreus. Next base: position 36,288,763 of record OX344761.1, read on the forward strand.
TATAGCTCCAAAGGTGTAGGTATGTTTGACTTCAAAATATAACCTTTATAGCTCAAATATTCACTTTACAACCAATTTGGAATGAATTTTAAATTTTTGGCCTTAAATTTTCTTGAAAGATATTGGTTAGTCTAGTAATAGATCTTATCGCATGGATATAATCTATAGATAATATTTTCCAACATTAAAATTCATCATTAAAATATTCTTTGAAGTTGAAGTTATACTTAATCATCACAATTTTGGAATTTTGGACTATCTTTTGTTCTTAAGAGGCTAAGTTTAGTGTTGTGTTGTGACTAAAGTCAATGGAACAAGATAAATTTGATCAAATTTGATTTTGTAAAAGACAGTGAATATGAAATTTAACCGTGGTCTCAATCCAAGCTTTAAGACCATTCATCAATTTTTCAAGTACTCATCTTTGAAGGCTCGGAACAAAAAATTTTGATGTTCAAATTCAATGAAAACCTCCTCAAAGCCCTTATAGATCTTGAGTGGATTTTGGACACGCTTGTATCATCTAAAAAATCACATTAGCTTTTTCAAGGAGTAGAACTTTTATTTCAATTAGTGCCTAGAAGATTCCATCCTAAGCACAATTTGGAAAAAAACGACAACAATAAATATCCACAAAAACTTGAAATTAAGTTTTAAAAAGTTTGATCTCATAGATTATATTTTTGTCTACATAGAAAGCTTTGATTCATTCTTTTTGGATTAGTGATGTAAAATTTATGGAGCTTCTTGTTTTCCGGACAATCATAGAAACTTCTTAAGAAAATAACATATTGGATTAGTCACTTTTGAACTTGATTTTTATAATTTTACATATGAAGTTCTACAAGTTAAATATACTTACTAAAACAATCTCACCATTGGAACTAGTGTCTTTCAATTCCATCGTAGAGCTATTAATAATTTAGTTTTTCCTTCAATCTTGCATCAATTTCTATTTAACAATTTTTAGAGAATGAAAATCAAGTTAATTTTTAAAAATTTCTTTCCTGGAATCTCAACTCAAATCTTTAACATAAAGAAATTTAACCAAATTTTTTAGAGAAAAAATTCCAAGCTAAGAAGATTCAAAGTCAAATAATCTAGTCAAGGAAAGTGCTCAAAAAAATGCTTTCTTCACTTTAAACACAAATATCTTGCAATCTATAGGGTAAAAGTTTTTCAAATTTCTTCTCCACATTCTTATACTAGTCTAGTGCAAGAACTTATGGTTGGATATGCAAAAAAACATATTTTTTCAAGTTTTTTATTCTTTGCATTAGAAAAGGCAATTTTGAGTGTTTTTGATCCCAAAAGGGCCTTGGGACTTTATGGGTTGAATCATGGAGGTATTTTGAAGGTTGGATTTTGAACTCTAAAATCCTTTAATTCCTAAGTTTCCAAGTGTCCTCTCTAGGGACATTTGAAGGCTTGGCCATGTTCTTATGATCTCAAGATTTGGCATGATTTTTCATAAATTTTATTTAAGATAGAAAAATATATTAGCTTTCATGGCATATTCTTTTTATTTCCATCAATACGTAAGAACAAAGTTATGGCACACAAACTAAAAATAGTTGGACCTCGGCAACAACAAAAAATATATAATTTGAAATAAAAATTTGGTAATATTCTCATGTTCTTTAAAATATGAATATTGAACATTAATTTCAAGTTGGTTTGTTTTTTAAGGTCATCTAATTTCTTGACCCATGTCATATTTGATCAATGGTAAAAAATAATTTTTGGGACCTCCAACTTGGGTAAGGATATATCTCCTATTTTTTCTATAAAAGCCCTTCATAACCTTTAAATTTATTAGGTTTATTTTTTGTCATTACCATTATTTTGTATGATTATTCATGACAAAAGATAAAGCAAAGTTGAAGTATAGTTTGGAATAAACAAAGAGGTGAAAGGAATTTCTATTTTGCAAAAATAAAACTTATATAAAAAATTTCAAGTATCCATGGATGAGATAAGATGAATCTAATGACTTGAGGTCCCAAAAAATTCAAAAAAATTCAAAATTATTGGAATTTACAAGTTCAAATATAGTATAAAGCTTCCCTACAACCTTATACCAAAGAGGCATGCCTTAAATTTGAAAGGGACAAAAAGAACCTTACTAAGATGAATTAACCAAAATAACTTGACAAAAGTTTCAATTTAAATAAATCATATGTCACAATTGAAAATATCCTAAATTGTGCTTCAAAAATAGGATCAATTTTTTTTTTTCTGAAGATGAACTATGCATGTGCTATGCCAAGTGATTTTTATTTTTTTCAAAATTTCAAGATAAATAACCTACAATTGCATTGATATTTTAATACGACCCACTTCAAAATTTTATTTTATTCTCCAATTGCCTAAGTTGAGGTTAAAAATACATTTCACCTCATACTCCTATTGCTCAATCAATTAGGCAAAAATTAGTAAGTAGAGAGTTTGGGACATGCCAAACATTTACTCAATTTATTTTTTCAGAAAATATAATTTTTGACTTTATAATAGTCTCCCTAAATACATGAAAAAGCCTCAAATGGACTTCTAGTCCTTTATAGGGTTAATTCACAATACTTGAGAATAAAAATTGTCCACACTTCACTAGAATTATACTTTCTCTCCAGTCACTATTTTGTGGACTTTCATATGATGCTTTAAATAAATAGATGAAATGTTGGCATCCATATTTTTTTGGATGTTTCAACCATTCATATATGATGTAAATAACTTCATCACTCTAGTGAAACTTGCTTTCTGTATTGCCTAAAAATGAAGTAAAAAGCACCGAGTATTTACCAGTAACTTAGTCCTAGCCTCCCTTGGATAGCCTCCCTTGGATTGCCCCCCTTGTTGCCCCCCGTCATTGCCCCCTTCTTTCATGCTGGATTTTTTTTGCATTTCTTTGCCTTTCTAGTTTAATTTGGGGTCCACCTCTGACTGATTGCAAGTATGAATTCCAAATTTCATCATGTGTTGTAAATAAAAAAACTCCAGTCGGTGTTTTCCCCAAAGAAAGGTAAACTGTGGGGCAATGATGGAGGGGCAATTCCCCCTACCTTGGAGAAAATCAGATTGACTGACCCAAGGATGGACCAAGCCCGGTCAAAGTAGAAAAATAGTGACTGAGGGACCGACCGACGGACCTTATCATCACAGCTTGGTAAAAGTAATAAAACTGGTGTTGGATTCTTTCCGTCTGAGTCCGGCGGTTCGGTTGTTCTGTGCACTGGCACCACCATCTGATCAGTCCGTCCTCAACTCCTGGCAGAACAGAACAGAACGGAACGGATGGAAGGCAGGATGTGAAATTTTAAAGCCCATCTGCCCAATCTCCAGAAAGCCCAGAACCCCTGCAAACTGCTTCAGAGCTTCATGCTAAGTTTAACGTATGCTTCATCCAGTGTGTCTGGAGCAAAGGAAAAGTACAAAGAGAAGCTGCTCCAACAGATAGGAACAAAAAACTGAGCACGGTTTGAACATACCCAACTCAACTTCCGCACCCATTGCCAACCAGTTTAAATCATAATCATGGGGGTCAAGGATTCAAGGTAGACAGACAAGCGTACTACTGTACCACCTTGGTTTGGAATCTGAATATCTTGGGACCAATTTCAAAAGGGGCACATATTTGTAAGAGGTGTGAGCTTGTTACATGGATTAAACCCAAGTGGAATTATAATTTTCCGAAAAAAATTGTAACTTCTATGAATTTTTTAAGTGGATTACCCTAAAATTACAAAAAATGGTCATAGAATGGAGTCATGAATGGTCTATTAACAAAACATAACCACCTTTTCATGTATCTATTGGCACTTAAGTGTTCACCGTTAAAGGATTGACATGTTACTATTGTTGACATTAATGCCCTAATTTTGTGAGAATCTTGAATGGATTTGGATATTTTGGGGAACCACTTTGGATGTTTTTCTAAATGGTTTAGGGGCCAAAAGTAGGGGAAGGAATTGGGTAGAGTATGGAATTGGGTTGGTGATTAAAGCATAAATCCAAGTAGTCAATTACTTACACCAATGTAAAACCAAAAAGTGAAAAGGAATTAGGGTTTCTAAAATAAGAAACTTCAAAGTGGTTAGGGCTATTGTATTCACTTTTGTTTGTTCTTTGCCATTTTAGCCACCAATCTTCTAACTTTGGGGCATCTTTGTGTGTATTATGTAGTTCAAATCCCCATTAATTTTTTATTTGTGTTGTATTACTCAAGCTGCATTGTATGTAAGGTGTAATTTTTAGAATAATTTGTAGCCGTATGCCTCTGTTGTCTTATGAGCAAAAGCATTAAGCTTTGGTGTAGCTTCAAAGTAGTGTTTCTATACAAAAAGTTCCAACTTCTCTAGGCATGAGCCAATTTTCTATAGCACACCTTAAGAAAGATGTAGAGAGGGAGATTGAGAGACAAACATGAAGGCTTCCGAAACTTCTTAAAAACCGAGAGAAGAGGAGTTGTGTCACTCTTATCATTGATAGTTGGTCAACTTGAAACTACATCTTAGAGGAAAAAACAATTTTCTTCTTAAATAAAAAAATTATTGTATGACTCAATATAAGGTATGCTTTGAGAGAAGCTAGACTAGGTTCAAAAGAAGCCACTTTTGAGTTGTAAACATGTTTTGTACACTTGAAGTTTGCTCAAAGGTATGCAAATTAAACTATTGATGATTACAAATACACGATTTTTAGCAACGAGACACATATAAACAAGTATTACCTAGATGGTAGGTCATGATATTGGATTGGAGATGGAGAATGTATTGGACCACCACATGTCCATTAAACCATGAAGCATGGTGGTGGATTAGTGATGATTTTGGGATGTATGACAACTTTTGGATCAAGAACATTCTATAGAATTGAAAGTAGGATGGATGGACATTTGTATAAATTTATTTTACAAAGTTTCTTGTGGTCTACTATATAAAATTACAATTTGGATTCCTATGTAGATTGGTCTTTCAACAAGATAATGATTCCAAGCATTCAAGCAAAATTGTGCAAGAGTGGATGGCATCACATCCATTTCATCTCTTTTGATGACAATCTCCAAATTGGAATCCTATTGAACACCTCCAGGCACTTTTCAAATGTTGTTTGAACAAATTTACAATACCTCCAAAAGGAATCCAAAAATTGCAAGAGTGTGTGTGTGTTTTGAAACTTGAGTATTTGTATATAGTTTTTTATTTGGCTTTCTATCATATGTTCTTGCTATTAATGTAATGAACAATTTTGCATACGATAGCACAAGTTCTGAGAATGATTTTGGGACTCATCTTGAGACGCACCTCGAGACTTTCTAATGGGGACTCACACCATGACTTAGTGTGGAATGGGACACCGTCCAACTAGTATCAAGGAGTGCATAAGTACTCTATGGTAATACAAAAGTGGTGGTGAGGCTCCAACATCAACCTCACTACACATGGCCAATATAACTCATCATGACACCATTATGGGGTGATGAGGGAAACCACCCCTCACAGTGTTCTCTACAAGATTCAGTAGGCTCCCCTTCTAGGGATCTTTGGGACATTCAAGACACATTCCATCTTGAAAGACCACCTGATTCCATCCCCTAGTCTCAAAATTAGGCTCCCCAAACTCTCCAATTTCCTAATAGAATAATTTTTATCTCTAGACTTCAAACCCAAAGTACTATTTCATTTCCATTATTTATTTAGTCTTTCCATAGATCATTATGGGCTATTCACTTTTTCAAATGCAACAAATATTAAAGAAGATAAGACCCTCCTAAGATCCAAGTCCCTCGAGAGATGTGAGTTCTATAGGACTCTACTTTTTTTGCTTGCCCATAATTTTTAGCTCATAGCTAAACTCTTCGTGAGCCTTAGCATTTTGGTAGCATCTTCGGTTGCAACCAAGACACTACCAACTTTAAGGAGTCATAATTTTTGACTCATAATTCGGATCCTTGCATTCTTTAGACCCATGGATGCATATTGCTACTAAATTTCAAAGAATGTATGGCATGCCATCCCATTTATTTTGATTAAAGCACTACAATGCTTTGTCCACTTAGGACTCCCCATTTCTCTCACCTTGTCTCTTGTAAGGATTGGAGAGTCACCCTCTAAGTCACCTTTGCTCACTAAAGTGGCACAGGCATGCTTGAGAGTGAGGGTTGTGACACAAAGCTATTAACCCCTAAATGCGCAAACTGCGTTTTTTTGGCAATATAGCAATTTTGGGCAGCTCACTACGAATGGAGTTTTTATTATTTTTCTTTGAAATTTTCACACAACATGTTCCTAAGGAGTAACTTTAAGGCCCAACAATTTTCATAAGTTTTGACTACATGGTTTAAAAGCTATTGCATGATATGCCATTTTCAATGCTCGACAATTAGTCTGGGTATCAAAAAACACTTTTTTAAGAAATACAAATTTGAAATTGGTTTTTTAGATTTATGTACATGTGGGAAGCTTTGAATCATTACATTTTTATTAATGAGATGAAAGTTATGAAATTTTTTAGTTTGTGGTAGTTTGTGGGTAGTTATGGAATCTCTACTCTAAGACAAACTTTGAAGTTCTTTATTTAACTCAACTTTAAATATTTTTGGAAAAAAAATTAGGTGTAGATTTTTTATTACAACATCACAACCATTGGGATTGGCAATTTTCAATTCCATAAATAAATTGTTAACAATTTAATGTTTTGAATCATTCTCTACTTCTTTCTACTTATTATTTTTTCCTATATGTTGTACAATTCCAAAGGATCTGAAATTTTTGAAGCATGTAGCCAAATTGCCTTGAAGAAGGGATCCAAAGAGTAACCACCATTTTGGACATTTCTTCATACAAATGAGACCTTGTGAAGTGCAGCTGCCCGTATTTTTGCAGGGCCCTCAAAAGGATTTTTGTTACTTTAAATGTTAATATCTTGCAATCTACATGGTGGAAATTTCTGAATTTTTTTCCACATCTTATCAAACCAACATACAACAAGATCCTTTAGTTACATGTGTCCAAAAATGATTTTTCTTCTAAAAATTTAGTACTTGTTCTAGAAATGGCAGTTTTGGAGCAGTTTTGGTGAAAACATACTCCAAATCATTTTGGGGTTAATAATTTAATAGCGTTTTGCAAAACTTTGGTGTATCCACTTATTTCAGAAAAAGATGCCAAGTCTTGTGCCGGTCTAACAATATGCTTATATCCACGAGGGATTTTCTTTAGCTGATCCCATTTTGTCAAAGTTGCTTCAAGTTTTTATTTATTGACTAAGCTCTATCTTCAATCTTTGTAATTGAAGTTTATAGTCGCTATGGACTTTGGTCAAATGAGCTAAATGACTTTAAGTAAATTTAAAATATGCTTCATGTAAAGGAGATTTCCCATTCCTAATTGCTTAAGCAATTCCATATATGTACATGTTGGGTTTTGTCAGTGAGGAAATTTTCCACTGTGCAGAAATAGAGTTTGGAAGGTTTTTATAATTTTCCAGATTTTTACTCCACAAAATATAATTACTATGAATTTTTTAGTGGAAGATTCCATTCCTCCCACTATGGTCATATAGACCTTCCTATTTCCGACCAAGGGTTGGTAGAAAAATTCACAAGGATTAGTTGCAATATTAGGAGTCTTGTAGAACAATCATAATGTGCCACAATTGCACCAGAAACTGGGCCATAATTAATCATTGTTCATCTACTCTTGTGCAAAAAGAGAGCGGTCTATATTGTGAGAATGGGTGTGTGTGCGCTTTGGAATGGGATTTCTCCCTTAGTCGAATTTGTTTGTTCTAGAAAATTGCAACCTTGGATTCAAGATCATCTTGAATCTTTACATTAAATTCACGATATACAAGGCAACCTCACATCATGCAATTCGATTTCCAAATCATTACATCATCCTACATGGATTGCATTTTAGATCTCAAGGTAATTGATTATCTCTCTCCTTGAGACAATTTGACTCTCCATCTCTTTCATACCTATCCCAAGGCTTGTAACGTAGCCCAACAATCCATCCTCTCTCTTTGCAACAAATTTCAACATCTCTATTGCTATTGAATTTAGGACATTTCTTCAAACATAAATCCATTGAATGAATTGATCCCTCTACCCACAGATCAATATTTGTAGCCCTTGATTTACATTTTTCTATTGATTAAGACTTTGAGGATTGTTCATGTAAAAGCTTTGATGAACTATGACTAAAGTATATTTTCTATTTGTTGTTGTTGTCACCTTCTAACACGAGGCTCTATTATTAGGAGCTATGACTATATTATTGAGAGACAAGTTTTGAATCTAGAATCCCAAAACACTAGACAAGGGATAGCCGTTGAACAAAATAGAAAATATAATTTTTAGAAAGAAAAAATCCTTATAGAACTTCCGCCAATAGAATAACCACAAAGGCTCCATCATGACTTCATCACGAAATCTTGTGGCAATAATTCACCTTGATCGTCAAATCAATTCACTTGTAGTCATTGATGGAGCATGAAAATGACTTTGCTCTTCTTGTTTGCATACACCTAAAATGTACACCACCATTTAAATTTTGCCCACAAGGGGTTTGCTCCCATTTTGCTCGTAATGGAATAGTCTACCTTTATATTGTGGTGACTACTATGGCTAATCACTAAACTCAAATAAAGGTAGTTGGAGCATCCCCTTTTGTACCCCTTTATTTTTTAATGCTTATTAAAATGATAAAAGTTTTAAATGTCTTTATAGTTTGTAAATCAAAGAAGATTCCAATGCACTAAAAAGAATGCCAATTTAGATACCATATTCAAAGATACAAGGATTTGAAGTTATATTGTAGATAATCTAAAACTAACACAAATTACAATGTTGAGTAATTGTGCAAATGCAAAATCTATTCTTTGAGCATGATTTTTGGAAACCAACCTTGTATAATTAAGTGTGGTTCTTATAAATCATAAGTTGTTAATGAGAAATAATGTGCCTTTTACTAATTAAATCTTCAAAAGAAAAAAAAAATAGTTTGTCATTTTAAGAAATTAATAATAAACCATTACACTTTTCTCCAAAGTATAGATATCTTTTAAATTCAAGTCTAGCTTTCGTGTTGCATTTTTCTATTGACATCCTATATGTAAGTGGTGTTTAATAAGAGATATAGGCTTGAAGTTGATTATGAGTTCATCCAACTTTGTATTAAAAACAAAGTGAAATATATATCCAATTGAAAATGATATATTTAGGAGTCTTTCCTAATCCATCTTGAGCTTGCACTGGTAGAATCCCCCTTGTAGATAAGCAATGGAGTTTACTTTGTAGAATTGGACACGCAATAGTTCTCTCACTAATTATTTTAGGTGTATTTCCTACTAGTGCTATAAGAGGACAATTTACAATAAATAGTGCATGAAACTCGAATTCAAATCAAATGAAGCCATATTGACTTTCAACAACATAGCATCTAACAACAAATAAAAGTTCATTCATGAAGTAAAAAAAAAAAATGTTCGCCACCCAATTCCATCCTCCACTTTTGGCCCCAATTCTGCCTGGAAAAACATCCAAATTTGTAACTTTTTCTGACAAAAAATAGTGATTTAATGCCTACAACGTGTGTAACGTGTCAATCCTTGATTGGTGAATACTTAAGTGCCAATAGATATATGGAAAGGTAGTTACAACATCCCTACCAATGGCTTCCCTATTCCTATCCAAATGATTTTCATCCGGATAGGGAAGAACCCCCCAAACATTCCTTACTCCTAAAAATTTAGGGAGGAAGGGTCTAAATTCCCCTAGTGGGATGATGGATAGGGAACTCAAATGGAGTAATCCCTAAACCACTTTTCACCTTTTGAATATGAATTGTACTTCATTGATTTGTGGGAGTACTATTCATTTGGCCTTGTTGCTATTTCTATGGTTCCCTTTTGACTTCTCCCTACCTCTATTTAGCAATAAGTTGAAAATTTAGGGAAGAACTAGTAGGAGCTTGTCTTCCCTATCCCGGCCAGGGAGAACTAACCCCCTCGCTCGGCCCTGCGGGCAAACCTTGGAATTATTTATTTTCTGCACATGAATTTTTTTGCAAATTTTGAATTCATTTTTGCATTCAGAGACCCCCAATTAGCTAGGTGAGGTCAAGAGTATACCCTAGAATGGCCCAAAATAGGGGGCATTTTTTTTACTTGCACCCCTAGTAAGGCCGAGCGAGGGGGTCAATCCACCCTGATCCCTATCTCCATTTGTGCTCTCTTTCATCCCAAAGAAGATAGGGATAGGGAAGCTACTAGTGGGGATGTTCTTATGGGTTGTTTAAGGGATATTTGTGACTCCACAGTTTTGTAATTTTAGGGTAGGCCACTTTAGAAATTCTCAAAACTTACAATTTTCATTGTAAACTTATAATTCCACTTGGATTTGATTCGTGAAACAAGCGCACCTCTTCAAAATATGTGCCACTCTTTGGAGTAGTTGTCCCCCAGATATTGAGATTGCAAATTGGGGTGGTAATAGGCTTGTCCACCTTATTGTCAGCTAGGCCCCTCCCATCAAGTACTGATTTATCAGCAGTGAAACAGCTATTGTAAGCTTTGGTTTCTGTAAAGCCCAGTCCTCTCAGTTCAATCTTCAAGTGAGGAGGCCTGCAAACCTTCAGTTGTACCTGGATGTAACTTAAAATCAGCCAGTCACAGACTGAGATAGCTTGCCCCAAAATTTACCAGTTTAAACTTAATCTTGACACACAAGTAAGCTCATGCTTATCAGGTCACAATTCAAATAATAACTCACTGTTTCAAATTTTGGGGTCAGATTCATTGCAGCCTTCATTTTCTTCACACTGACCATCTGACCTAACTTAACGTAAGGTGTGACCATCCAATTTTGAATTCTCCCCAAAATCTGGGCTCATGAGTTAGATAATATCGATTGGGAGAGGGTTGGTACCTCATTGAAAAATGAGAATCCTAGGTCAATTTTGAGTATTATACACTATGTGAGGCTCACATTTGGCATAAATTGTGTCTTTTTTTGGGTAAGGAAGTGCTGCATGTTATGTTGGTGTTGCGATGGTTGTAAGGTGACGTGGACCCTTGAGAATCTGACAGGGAAATGCAATCCGAGGGCACATCTTGGCTGAAGCAGACCTTCCTATATAGTACTCATAGACGATGTGTTGAAATTATACTACTAGAAGTGTCGCCTAGCAAGGTTAGCACATCTTTGATGAAAATTTCTTTTTTCGAAAAATAAGGTTTGATACATGTTTAAATTTTTCTTTTTCCATCAATATTCTTTTTTTGATGTAGAGATTTTTATTTATGGAAAAATAATTTCACTCAAATTTTGGCATTTAATTTTAGAATTATTTTCTACCAACCTTGCCCTACAACTACAGTAGTGAAAATTGATGTAACATTATCAAGCAATGTTTCCTTGGGTGTCTTTGGGGTTCATTAACAAATAGTCACTTTCAACAATTTTGTTCTAAATTGCCTTTTTGGACCTCTCTAAATTATTCCCTACTAACTTCATGAATCTTGCACAAAATTCAGATGTATTTATGGTGACTTTTGGGAGCTTGTATGCATCCCGGATAGAAATTATACATAGAGAGAGAACAAACTTCAAATCATTCCCTCCAAAAATTCACAAAAATATGATTCATTTATTTGGCAAATGATTTCCAAAAAATGAGCCCAAATTTTATCTAACATTAATTAGAAATATATGATAATTCTTTCCTACTGGTTAATTATATGAATATGAAAACATTAATTAAAAAATATATAATATAAAATCACTTTTTTCTAATAGTTAATTTTTAACACTTCAATAGTGTTCATTTCTCTACTTATTTTTTTTTATTAAATGCATTTTTCAAAATTGAATTGAATTACCTTTAATTCAAAATTGAATTTCTAAAGATAATTCAATTTTTCATTAAAGGTAATTCAAAAATACTCTTCAAAGATGATAAAATGGTGTGGAGTAAAATCAATCAAGACCATCCATATTCAAAATATCTGACATACAACATCTGCATTCGACTATTAAACCCCTCAAGGCCTGGGGTCATTTGGAGTTTAAAAACATCATTGTTTTTGAAGTGTTATAGTCCAAAATATCATTAAGTTATAGAAATCTCAACTATACAATCTTGTAGTGTACGTGTTGTAGATGACATTAATCAAATTCAAAGTAATTTGGCCACATAAATTGCAAGATTAGAATGTTTTAGTGTAGAAAAAAGATGCTGAAATATTTTGTAGCAACACATTTGGAGGTGAAATTCAATTTCTGAACCTACTCAAATGAAAACTATAAAGTGCTTCAAAACTAACCTACAAAGACATTGGTGCAAGAAAATATCATTCAATTGACTCATTGTTTATGCAAAATAGCTTTGAAATGTAGAGAAGTTGCAAAAAACACATCTAAGGCTCAACCACCTCCTAAAATGCTTCTCAATCACTCATAACTTCTTGGATTGATGTGAAATTTTAATCACACAAACTAGACAAGTGTGTGCAACCTTTTCAACAACATTTACTGGAAATGGACATTGTATGAAGAAGAAACAAGCCTTTGAAGTTCACAGCTATCCAAAAATGTCAAGATTTTGAACTTTGAATTGCTTCCAAACATTCAAAACACCTTGTATTGGCATGAAAATTTTACAACAAAAACTAGACTTCAAGGGGAAGTTAACACAACAAATTTTTATTGAAAACAAACATTGGATGAAGGAGATACAAGCCCCTAAAGTTGAAGCCATCAAAATGTTGTTTGGTGAACTCAAATTGAACCCATGAACTTTGAATGGCTTCCAGAAAATCAATAAATCTTGGATTGATATGAAAATTTTATCACTAGACTAGAAGACAGAGCACAAATTTTCCAACAAGTTTTTATTGAATTTGGACATTGGATACAAGAGTTACAATACTTCAAATTGGACTTCTGGACTATGTGAGGACACTTTTGGTCCTCTTGGGTGGTGAGGGGTTAATTAGCATCATCTATCTTCAAAACTTTCATTATCAAAGAAATTATCATTCCCCTCTTGGATGTTAGACTCTCTTAGGAATAATCTCTTAAAAAGGTTTGTGGAGCATTGCATATACAATACTATGTTTGACTCTTAAAATACAAAGTATATACTAATATATGACAAAATATACACCATTGGTAATTCAACAATTAACATCATTCATTTGGATGTCATATCAACATCTAAACCTTATCACATTAAAAAACAACATTCATATTGAATATGTGATCATTTTAGAACTTCTCAAATGTGTAGGTGATGCAATAATCACTAGAAGAAAAAAGGGGGTTCTGCGACTGCAAGTTTTGAGTCACTGTGGACACAAATTACAGTAGTTGCAGTGTAGTTGTTTTCTAGTTGCATCGTAGTTGTTTTCACTAGAATACAACTACGATGCAACTAGAAAACAACTACACTGCAACTACTGTAATTTATGTCCACAGTGACTCAAAACTTGCAGTCGCAGAACCCCCTTTTTTCTTCTAGTGAATGATCCAAATGGAAAGTACTATATGTCATTGGAGTTGCCTCACTATGGAGGACATATTTTTGACATTACACTTAAAAGGGTATTTAGTGTTGGCAACACTATTTGCAAACCATGACACTAAATATCATTTATCCTACTAAAGTAAGTAACACTAAATGTAATTTCTAACACTAAAAGTACTCTATGATAAATCTGAAATATGAAGAGGTTTACATTTAGTGTTAGAAGGTAAAAAAAGAATTTGGAAAGAAAAAGATTAAAGACAAGGAAAATGATGGAAAGAGTAGAAAATGTGGAAAACATGTGCAATAAAAGAAGTCTTTGAACATCAAATAAGGGGTAAAAAAATTAATATTTAGAGCCAAAAAAATACAGATTTCATACTTGGATTGGAACTTGTTGTCCATGGAAGTATGGTTCATGTTTGGCTATAATTTCCCACAAATGTAGAAAAAGTTGATTGACACTCCAAGTGTCATCAACACCCAAAGCCATACCCGATCTAATCATAGCTTTCCTACTATATGACAAATTATCACAATCTACTTCTTTGTTCACATCTTCAATGCTATCCGCAGCCAACTATAGGAAAAATTTCTTTTCCTGAATTTGTGAGTTTTCCTGACCATTGCCCATCAACCCAAGGAGTATTTTGCCAAGCATTGGTTGCAATGAGCTCGGCCTTTTTTGCTTCCCATTGCTTGGTCTAAGCATCCTTGACCTTGGTAATGATGAATGTATCTGCCGGTTGATACAAATGTGTAGAACAAGGTGGCAAATACCTAAGAGTGGCTTGTTTTGCTTCTAAAACAACCGATAATGTTGGGATTATACTATAACCTATACAATTGTTAACCCAAATGACTTTTGTACGGCCATGAACATCAGCTTGGAAGGCTCGGGGTTCAGCAAAAAATTTAGCAAAAAGTTTTTGGTCCATCCAACCCTTAGGCCTAGATCTGTAACATACTCTTGGAATATTGTCTTCCAAGCCCCGAATAGGGTAATTGTTGTTGGAATTGGTAAAATTCAGCATAGGGGCTTCAATCATTGATCTACGTCCCCTGGAAATTCTAATGACCATGGTCATAGAATCTCCCCCTGAAACCACTTCGGCATACTTGACACTCGTGTCTTCCCTAAATCCCAATGTTCGACCATTGTCTAAATTTACAACAAAATGAGTTTCGTCAATGTTTTCCATGAGATTTTCATCGAAAACACCGGCTTGGAACCCTCTTTGCAGCACACCTAGATGGTAAGTTGTTGTCCTCTCAATTTGTAGTTCTTTCTCGGGACTACAAGACAAATGTCCCCTTTGTGACAACAAAACAATGTTGTGCACATGCATAAATTGTTGAACCCAACTTGGGGTCAACTTGGCCGTGAGTAGGACATTGTTCTTTGGATCACGAGATTCGGCTGTATATGGAGAGGTAGGATCTAATAAGATGGTCATAGCCAGCTCAATGAGTAATTTGGATGAAAATTTGACCCCAGCCTTTCTAAATTTGTCAAATGCATCCAAAAGTATAGGGTAGATCCAAAGTACCCATTCAACTCGCTTGGGCCCACGACTGAGAGCTGCCTTTGTGCGGAGTTGTTTTCGCCTACCATCCCGGCTCTGACTGCATGAAACTGGTGGAGATGTGTTGTCCGCCTCTCCTTCATTGCAAAATTGTTGACGTTGAGTCCACCACTGGGAAGCCCGAACAAGGTTGGCACTCCTTTGAGCTTGAAAATGCTCGGGAAATGTATTGATTGTGCGAATGTAGAGCCTAGGAAAGCCGTGCACAAGTTCATCTTGAACCATCCAAGTGATGTTGCGTTTGCGAATAGTAATTGTAGAAACTTGTTGTAAGCGTCGAGGTGTGGAATTGCTTGGTGGGGTGTCGGCCATGGCGGATTCCTAAAATGGGAAGCAAAAGATCAACAAAAATGTCGACAGGTCGCTGGAAAGATGAGTAAAAAAAAAAGGGTCGACGGATCAATGAATAGGGGAAAACAAACTTGGATGAAGCCGAAATTGCCACAACAAGGAGCGATGGAGCAAGCGGGAGCGGGAATAGGTGGGAGATTCAAACCGCTCATGGGAGGCGGGAATGCGGGAGTATAAACCCCCAGCCATCCACAAAAAGGAATTGTAAATGCGGAGAAGCGGGATAGCAACAGAGGAGAAGAAGCCAAACTGTAGGTAAGGTAACCAAGTCGGAATGGAAGAGAGGCCCAAAAGGCAACATACAAGGTAAGGTTGCAGAAGCAGATTGCAAAGGAAGTCAAGGGAAGAAGATGACAAAAGTGAAGACAACACAAAGCAGAGTTGCTAGCGTGTGAGCATGAGCCTGTGAGTTTGTGAGCTTGTGAGCGGGAATTTTTTTTTGTAGTATAAACAAGTTGGGACCTATGACCGTGGGTTTATTACATTATAAATTTCAGGAAATGTGAAGTCATTTTAATGAAATTTGACGCACTTACAAATGTATTTTGAAGATATTTTTTGCCACAAGCAAATGCAGTCATTTTTTATAGACATTATGATGAAAAAAATCCAAATGAAAATAGCAAATGTCCAAAATGTAGCAATAAAATATACAAATCCACTCATAATTCTAAAATCCACACATTATAGTTTGACTCAAGAGATATGTCAATCTCAAGAGTCTAAGTCGTAGTGGATTTGGTTATAGAACCTTCAATTGTTGATGGCTTTAAAGTCTCTCTACCCTTGGAGGCACTACCATCTATAAATCCAAAATTTTCAAAGCATAAGTATCTTTATGGTGTTTTGGTTTAGAGCAGCCAAAGTCCACAAATGTTGATGCCATCTGCTCGATAGACACAAGAAGGTGAAATTCTTCTCTAGACTGAAGAAAAGACTTTGTGCCTTTATCATCCTATCTACTGATGTCAATTCCATACGGCTACAAATAGATGTAAAACAATGTTAAACTTACAAGCTTAAAACTTGACATAAAAGAAAAGGATAAGAAAAATTGCTAGCTTACTTGCAAAATTTTGACCTCTAAGCAAACTTGAGAGGTGCCATAGTCGTAGTGTCGAGATCTTGGAATATCACAACTAATAGTGGCGGTCATGTTATTGCTACAACTGAGGTGCATTTCTTCATGCGTTTGACAATGGCGTGAAAAAGGTCCTTCTCCTCTTCCAATGCTACAATGTGATAGCCTATGCCATAACAAAAAATAATAGATACACTTGAAATTAATATCATATACATTAGTTCAAAGATTCACTTTGCAAATTAGACTTAGAATCCATAGTAATTGAATTCAATAGTCACCTATAGTTGCGATGCAGTCTAAAATTTTAAAGTGTGTGTGAGCCTCTTCTAAGAACTCAAGACCGTGAGTAGAGTTACCCACCATGACTAACTTGATCATCTTCAAGTACAACTTGGTGGACTTTTGCTTAGCTCCCAATCTCATGGCATTTGCAATGATGAGTTTAGGATTCCTTTTGAAACGGGATTGTCTCATTACACTTTCATTTTGTAGCATCCGTTGCAAGTACAATATGTTGTTACACGATTCAAGTGACTTTTCAATTAGAAAATAATATAAATTAATCAAACCACAAAATACAAAATAATAATTTGAAAAACAACAATCCTACATAATCTAAATCTCACCTGGAACATGAAAGTTAGAAAAATATCAATTGGCATTCAGTGTCAAGTTTTTCTAGATGTATGGAAAACATATTTCTTCACATCTAATGTCCTCAACATCTTTATAAACTTGGACAAGGATAGAAGGTTGTACCTTTGCACTCAATATAATATGTGAACCAATTTGGTCTTTATATGGGAGTCCTCAATGGAATTGGATTTCAATGTGGTGATGAAAAATCTTTTTATATACCTTGAATAACAAATAAATTGTAGACGAGTAAAATCCAAATGGGTTTGCAAAAGAAGTCACTCACTTGTTTATGCCATGCATAACCTGCATGATCAATTTGATCTTGTCTTTGGTATTGAGAGCAATACAATTCACTGTAATAGGCCAAGACATCTTTGTTGGATGAAGCCTAGAAATATGACTCATCCATGCCAATAGACAATGAATTTTGTTCCATACAAAGAACTTCGACTTCTTCAAAGAATAGAATGGAGCATGACTTCAGTAGTTTTCTTAGTTGACTTGTTACTAGATATCTCGATGTTTGCATTTGTCGAAGTCATTGTTAAAATGGACTTGCCACATCTGCAACAAGAACTATGTTATGATGCACCTTTGAGGTTGAAGCTTGACCCACATCTCCTCATTGCACTTGAACAATTGAATCTACACGAGACAACAAGACAATGTAAACAATTGAACTCTAAACAAGAAAAAAAAAATTCTTACAAAGTACAAAATGAAATGTATAATTTTTAACAAGAAAATTAAAATAATT
The DNA here is from genome assembly GCA_947034895.1 of Rhytidiadelphus loreus. Classification (NCBI taxonomy): domain Eukaryota; kingdom Viridiplantae; phylum Streptophyta; class Bryopsida; order Hypnales; family Hylocomiaceae; genus Rhytidiadelphus; species Rhytidiadelphus loreus. Next base: position 36,306,709 of record OX344761.1, read on the forward strand.
TATAAAACAAAATCTCTAAGCTATGTTTCTCATCAAATAATCTTGGTTTAATATACAATCACTATAAAGATCATCAATAATATATGCAAAGATGTCACATTAAATGAATTTAAGAAAATCCAAGAATTAATCAATGTCAACAAAAACTATCTTAGTACCACAAACTTCTCAAATTTGCCTATAACTAGAAAAAATTAATGAATGAAACCATCCTTGGCCCACAAAAGTATCACTAAATAGTAATGGCCCCAAAAAAACTAAATTCAAATTCAAAAGCATGACGCACCACATGTGTGATGTACCATGCTTATAGCCCCCCCGCCGTGTCTTGCCAATTGACTCCAACATTGAAAATTCCTAAATTCTTGAAATAGGTATCAATTCTAGGAGATTTAGCAAAGGCTTGTCCAAAGTTAGTCAAAGGCAATTGACCTAAGAAGAGACTACAAAGCCCCCCTAAGAATCGGTAACCGATTGGTTTTTATTTAAATTTCATCCATCCATTACATTTCATTTTCAAAAACATATTAAACTTTAATCCAAAGTTACTAAGCTTCATACTCTTCAATCCAAACCACAATCACTAATTTGAACTAAAATTTAAAACTAGTAATTCAAATTCCACTAGCCTTGAAGCAAAACAAAGAGACATTTCTTTATTTTTTTGACTGAAAATAGGGGGTCCGGCTAGTAGCTCGAAAACCTCAGTCGGACCCGACGGGATTCTTCGAGCTACCTGGTGCTACCCCCGTTTTTGGTACTCGAAAAAAAAAATTCAAAAATTCCAATTTTTTTTTTTTTTTTTTTTTGACCGAAAATAGGGGGTCCGGCTGGTAGCTCGAAAACCTCAGTCGGACCCAACGGGGTTCTTCGAGCTACTTGGTGCTACCCTCGTTTTTGGTACTCGAAAAAAAAAATTCAAAAAATTCAAAAATTCAAAAAAAAAAATTATTTTATTTTTACCGAAAATAGGGGGTCCGGCTGGTAGCTCGAAAACCTCAGTCGGACCCGACGGGGTTCCTTGAGCTACCTGGTGCTACCCCCGTTTTTGGTACGAAAAAAATAAAAAAAAATAAAAAAATAAAAATTCTTTTTTTTTTAATCGAAAATAGGGTCCCAACTGGTAGCTCGAAAACCTCAGTCGGACCCAACGGGGTTCTTTGAGCTACCTAGTGCTACCCCCGTTTATGGTACTCGAAAATAATAATTCTTTTTTTTTTTTTTTTACCAAAAAATAGGAGGTCCGGTTGGGAGCTCAAAGACCTCAGTCGCGTGTAAGGTAGCAATGTTTAAATCAAGTTTGTTTGTCAATGCTAGATGGGTTGTTTGTTTGGGGTATAATGACAAACTACAACCTTTTTCCATCTCTACAGATTGTGTGTGAACAATAGTGCTATATCTTTTAATCTCCATAATCTCGCTTCTCAAAATTTGAATATTTCATTCTACTTTGAGCTATTGTATTTCAATGTCTTGATATAAGTCTTCACCTTAAGTTTGATTGCCCTCTCTCAATTTAACTTTAGTACTCATTGAGAACCATCCAACTTTCTTTCAAGATACTGTATGTTGCTTCCGACTTTTCGTGCTCATCATAGCCTTTAGAAATTTCAATAGCTTATTTATGAATCAACAATGCAATAGTGATTTGCAGAAAAATATTGTTAATCCATTACAAAATTCAAACAATAGAAAGAATCCAAATTTACACACGTGAAAAACTATAACAAGTAAATACGAAAATCTACCTTCATCATTTATTCGAGTATTGCCTTTGCAACTCTTTAGAACTCTAGTTGGAGTTGTACTACCTTATTTGCATTTTCTTTTATTGTATTCGTACAACAATCAACCATGTTAAATTTTAATTCAAGAAACTTGTTTGTGATTTTTATACTCTACTTCTATGGCTCTATACATTTAACTTTACTTGTGGCAATCACAAGAATCTCATTTTCAATTTCAGCAACATTTCAAACTAGATGTAAATCACTTTGCAATACCTAGTAATGAAAAAGGTTGTTAAGAAAATCACAAGACCTAGCGCTACTTGGCATAACCTTTATGACTTTTTTTATTACCATTGCTTTCATATTACAAAAGCTAATTCTCCATCGTTGGAATGTTAGGTAATTTAGCCTATGACAGGCCAACTTTGGACCAACCTAATGTAGGTGAAAAAAAATTTGTGAAGTAAATTTCAGAAGATACATGTATAGCTAAAGAATTTTTGGACCTGCAATAAGGTGATCAAAAATTGGCTTATCAAAGGTTAAGTTATCTTACAACGACTATGGTTGCCACCCGAAGTTGTTATATCCCCATCAGTAGATTTGAATGCCGAAATATGAATTGTTGCACTTGATAAGTTTTTCTAAAGTGGTTGTCCAAGCTCTCAATGTCTAATTAACCTTCTTCTTCTTTTCACATTTGTAATGTAGCCCTTCACCAACCAAACAACAAATTCATCATTGGTAACCTACTTAGATCCATAAATTTTAGAGTATAACAGTACAAGAGTATAACTATATGAAAACAAAATTTGCATTGGGATTCAACAATGTATAGGTTGTGCTTGGTTTGGAGCACTTTCCAAACACGTCCTCAATATTTGCATCAGCGATGAAAGCAATATTTTCAGCAAATGTAGGATTAAGTTCATTACTACTCAATGGTGCTAATATGTGAGCTTACAAGCCTCGAGTCTAGACACATAGGTACTCTACAACTATTGGAGATGTCTATAATATACATATTTATAATATAAACATCCTTAAACTATAAAAAGTGCGTATAACATAGATACCTATAATATAATTAGGCATCTATAATGTAAATATCCTATAACCATAAAATGTGCTTATAACATAAGTACCTACAACATCAACACCTATAATATAAACATCCTATAATTATGAAAGATGCTTAAAATATAGGAGTCTAGGCTTCTATATTCATGGACTCGAGCTTCCTAGGTTCACAAAATAGCAATCATGATCTACTACCTATTGTAACCCCCTTTCTTCTTAAAAAAACCCTCTTTGTTTGTGCATTGTGAAAGGCAATCTCTTCTTCACATTGATTGGGACAAATCTTAGTTGAGATGAGACATTAGTACATTACTATTGCAACATGTTGGCTTATGTCTGCAAGAATACCTTACTTTGTCCCCATATCGAGTGTTCAATATGATTAACATATTCAAGAATGTGTTGTCTATTCAACCACCTCTACATGATGCAAATGTGTATCTAACGGTCCGAAACAATCAAACCATATGGCAAATTGCAAATGCACCAACTACAAAACAACATAACAAGTGGGAGAGTGCTGGCTATGTCAAAAAAAAAATACTAGGAGTAACATTGTTGCCTTTCCTAGGACTAGGTACAATTGTTTAACTAAAGATTGGATTTGACCTTAATAAAAATGTGTATTGAATTACAGTGTGTACATAATCCTCATGCACATGCTCAAACTTTACAAACATTAAAATTTTAGCCATTGGAGGTTGTCAAAAATATATTAATTGCAAGCACACATACTACCTATACTGGTACTTCTGCAAAATGGACATCTATGAAGATAAATTCATTCATGCACCAAATTATAGCTTCAACAAGGTGAAGTTTCTTTTAGTTAAAGTAGGAATCAATACGATTTTAGAGTAGTCTTGGCCATATTTTTTTATGTACTTCTTTTGTATTGTATTAAAATTTAGTACGATTGAAATGATTTAAAGTGTATAGAATGCAACAATCCTATGCATCCTTGAAATGTAGGAGTGTGTTTACAAAGTTAAATATTTTTTTAAAAGAAGCTGTATAACCCTAAAACCTGTAATTGTAAACCCTAATTTGAAAAAGACACATGAATATATATCCATTTAAAAAAATAATAATTTGGTCCCTCTTTTTTATTTCAGATATTTTTGTTGTTTGTTTCTATTCTTTTTCTTTTATTCCTTTTTAAATCATTATTTTTCATTTTCATTTTCATTTTTTTCATTTTTTTTACTGTGCTCTCATTTTTTCCCTTCATTCTCCAATTTAGGAGACATAATTATTTTTAATAATGATTCTCTTACAATCCATTGCTTAGTCATTACTTTTATTTATTTATTAGTCTATTATTTGTATTCCAATTTTTTTCTATTTTTTGGGAAAGATGCCTTTTTTCATTTATATATATTTTTTCTTAAATAATGGTCACTACATTAGATTGGAATACATTTGTGAGAGGTTCATAAGACTTGAATGTGGTGACTAAGGTTTGAATCCTATGAGGCCTCAAATTATACTGGTGCATACGATATCTATAATGAGTTGCAAGCAAAACGTTGATGTAGAGTAGCATTAGTGGATGCTAGGTTATACTTATTATTGTGTTTGTGAGTCACATTAGCCTAATATATTCTATTGTGTTCTCAAAATAACTTGTGAGTGCCTTGACATAAAAATTGTAGTAGTTGAATTGAATACTGAATTGTGTACTACAATATAAAGTTGTTTTCTGCTAGAAATGAAGTGACAATTTTTGAAAAAAAATATTGAAATCCACGGTTATAGGAATAACGGTCATAGGTCCTAAAATTTACTAAAAATAGTATATTTTCTTCTCCATTAAAATTATTTTTCCAAAAAAAATACTTTTTGGTAAAAAAATTGAAAAAAATAAATTTCAAGGCTCCCCGCTCACAAGCTTCCCACTCACCACTCACAAGCTCCCCGCTCCCCGCTCGCACGCTAGCGTCGTTGCAACACAAAGGCAATGCATTGAAGTTTAGCACTACACTAATCGTCCTAAAATTGACATTTAGTGTAGGGTCAAGTAGGGTGGTAATTACACTAAATGTAATCCAACACTAAATTCCCTTTTTAGTGTAGTGCATATTGAACTTCTAGGACAAGCTCAGTGGAAAACAATTATTTCCAAGAAAGTAAAAAAAAATGAACAAGGAAAAGTGTCAAATTCAACAAAAATTAAATGACTAAATTGTTGTAAACCAAAAAAATATGCAATTTTAGTTAGAGAGCCCAAAATAAAGTCTAATTATCATCTACCATCAAGAAAATTCAGATGATTAAGTGAAGAAGTTACTTTAGTGACCTTGAATGAAAGAATGGTGAAGAGGTTATTTTTATAATGAAATCCATTGTCTATTATGAATCTTCAAAGGATATGGGATAATTTGAAGATGAGAGCTTCATTGCTCATTGTCAAAACATAGGAATTGTGGTCAAAATAGAACTTTAGATCTCATTTTGGTATAGTAGAATAATTTTTTTCAAAAAACTTTGAACTAAGAAAAGTTGGGAAATCAAGCTAAATTTCATCTTCAAAAAAACCTATGTGTGATTATGAGACTCCAAGAAAAATTTATGAGCAAAATGTAGAGAGGATGTTTGAGAATGTCAAAGAAAATTTCCCTTCCAAACCCTCTCCAAAAATTGTCTATAACTTTTGATTGGGGACTCAAGATCTCAAACAATTTTTTGAAGATGAAATTTAGCTTGATTTTTCACATTGAATTTGTTCAATTTAAAAAAATAATCTATTCTAGTATGTCTAAATGACGTCTAAAATTCTATCAAATACAATTTCTTCTTTTGACTTAACTATGAGTGGTTGAGCTCCTACTAATTCTAATTTACACATCCTACATATGTTGTTTTACCTCCTACCACCCCACTTGTATAGATAGCTTTTCTTCTCAATCCTCACAACACCAAATTAAATGATTTTTGAAGCTAATGCCCAACTTATTTGAATTTTTTTGAAGATAAGTCAATGTCAAATTTTTTTAAACTAAATTTTAAAGTACTAAATCTACATTGGGAACTTTAATTAATTATTTTTCATCAATGTGGTGACCCTACCCTACATGTACGATACCTTAATCCATTCACTTTGATGTCAAATACATAGAAAATACCATGTTGTGACTTCATCTTGATTGTGCTTCATCTTCCATTTTGTGTATTTGACATCATCTTGAAGTGCTTAGAGATTAAAGGTCTCCATACTCATTGTGCACTCCAAGACCTTTAATTTCTAAGCACTTCAACCTCTATATTCTTGATGATGAACAAAATGCTTTATGCAAATGTGCCATCCAAATGCTTGTTTCATTCATCCAAAACAATCTTTGATTCTTTAATAGGTGTATGCTCTTTATGAATAGTTTTGATTGAAAGTGATGGAAATAAAACATTCACACAAAGATGCAAGCCTAAATTGGCCAAAATCGGCAAAGAAAGATTAGGCGTTAAGGGATGAAGGATTAAGTGTTTCTTGAGGTGATCCTTCACCACATATAGTTACTGGTTAGCACTTTAGTTTCAATGATGTTGATTATTATACTTTTTTGAAATAAGTCAAAATGATGAGGCAATCAATCATGATAGCAAAGAAGGCTTAGTTTATAATTTTCTTTCTTTGATACTCATGTGATAATTGGGTGATGTTTGGATGATACTTAAGACCATCATGTTGCATAGCAAATTTGGCTATTATTTCCTATAAATTTGGCTACTACTCCTCCAGACATTTTATTTTTCAAGTAGCCACTTTGCTAAAATTTGCACGTAATAACATCATGATTGTGCTTCATCTTCCATTTTGTCACTCCTCAGTAAGGTTGTGCCAAGTGAAGGTCCGCTTGAAATATATGATTGTTCATCAATTTCTGGAGTTCGTTTCGCCATGGTAAGTTAGGCACGAACAGCCCGAATGCAACACAACATAGACTTGCCTGATCACAGGCCTCCCACTCTCCAAACAATGATGGGCAATGGACTGCTTCCTGGACTCTCAAATAGACAACTATAACTGCTTCCTGCAATGTCGTCACAGCTAAGTTTAGTAGTTAGCCGAGAGGTGGCGGAGGGGAGGATTCTAAACCCCGTAATAACATGTGAATCATGCCGCTGCCTTCTTCGCCTTGTCGTGAATCCCATCAACTCGTGTTAGTAAGAGATTCCCTTAATGAAGTATCCTACATAGTGCCGAGTTCAGAACTCCGCATGATCCACGCATGCTCGAGTGCCTGCTGACAATGCGGAAGCATCCATTTACAAACCACTCAGAACGATCCATTACTCGCTCTGAACGGTTTTCTTCAATCAGCTTTTGTGTGTTGTTTTGCATTCTTGGAATTATGGTAGGGAGGGGACTATGCGGGTTCACCCTGAGGGGGTCGGAAATTCTCAAATGACCTCATTCTGCGAGATGAATTCAATTAAATACCAGGCCATGACTGGAAGCTGCGAGTAGAATGAGGTCATTTGAGAAGTTCGACTTCGTGGAAAGAGATGCATTCCAGATTAACGGGTTTCAGACTTTGTTGGATGTTACGTCATCAATGGTGAAGCACTTCAATTCAACAATGAATGGGAATGCTCAAAATGACTGTCTTGGTGTGGCAGATGGCGTACCCATCTCTTTGAGTTCGGAAATAAATGGCAGTGTTGAATTCAATGAGACATGTTTCAGCTTTTCTTCAATCGGTGGAACTACAGCCATTGAACATCACTCATTAGTTACCTTGAAAGCTTACGTGGGTGTCTTCCAATATTTGGTACTTGAAGGTGTTCTTGGCTACTCATCCGTTCGTCAACAGTCTACTTCAAGGTGCACTCAATAAGGTTTTGAAACCCACTTATGAGAGGTTTCCATGGTGGATGGAGACATGACAATTTGGGTGCGGATGTTGAATTGGTCAATTTTGAATTTGTTTCCCATCTCCTCTACTTCGGTACGGTAATGCCAACGTATTGAATTCATTTTTGCAGGTTTCATCTTGGTTGTATGAGCAATGACTACCGGTAGTTCTAAAGTTCCATAGCCTCAAAACATGGTAATCAGTAATCACCACATGAGGTTTTCAAAGTGTCTCTATTGAGGACTGTGATGGGTCACTCCCTCGCCCCATTCTTAAGATCTGAAACCCACAATCATTCTGTCCAATGCAAAAGAGAAATGTTCAACTTTCATGGGAACTGCAAATAAGATAGTGAGATGTTTTATAAATCAGTGAAATTGTTACTTTTTCAGTGGTGACATTTTGACAGATTGCAATGAGATGGCTCACCAATTCCGTACATCAATTTCTAGTTCATCTAGGTGATCTCTGTAAGAAACCATGTGATTTCTGGAGTTCAACATAACTCAGTTGAGACAGTGGCAAGGCTCCCTGTTCCTCTGCTCATTTTAGAGGAAAAAGATTGAGGAGAAACCCAGCACTAGAGAAGTAAAAATATAAATCTCTAAATCCCAATTCCCAAAGTGCTAAGCCTTTTATTTGTCAAAAACGGCTCAAAACTACTCTTTCTAGTGCAAAGAGTTATTTTTTATTTTTTGTTTTTTTACTTTCTATTTTCATATCTAAATGTAGGAACTTGCAATAGACTAGGATGAGAACGTGTGGAACCCGTTTCACTTGTCGCCGAGGGAGCACTGGAGACTTTAGGTGGAGACTTTGGGGGTAAAACTTGTTATTTCGACGGTCTCCTTAATGAAATTCTAGAATCTTCAGCGCACTTGCCACACTATGATTGTCTGCAGCACACTAATCCCGCATTCAAACTATATCAACATCGACTGCATTGACTGCAACAAACTAATCACGAATTCAAACTAAATCATCATCGACTGCAACGCACCTCCCACACTATCATGAACTGCAGCACCCTAATCACGCATTCAAGCTATGTCATAATGAAACCCCTATGCCAATTGGTAAGATCCACATACTTCTCTCCAAAATCATGAACTCACACAGCTATGTCGCACTGACTGAAACCAGAGCCGATATATGAACGAACATCTGACTACGATTCCTCTCTTCCAAATTTCCAATAGCGGTGGATTGGAAAACTCACCAGAATGAGAATATCAGAAGCAAGAAAGTGCACCGCAAGGTCATGGTTGCTATCGCCCGAACCAGACTAGGGAGGGTCAAGGAAGCGAGATTAGGGTAAACAACCGAATTAGGGTTTCGCCTATGTCCACTCCATCCGCGGTCCCTGTACTGTAGCTACGAATCATGTGCTTTTCTGCTCGGGAGAGTCGGGAAAGTGGGTTGCTCAGACGTGGCGTCCGAGAAGGAGTACGAGGGAGGATTCGATTTGCAATGGTGCCCACGTGTGACGCCCCACAGTCCAAAGTCGCCTTCGGTTGAATTGTTGGGCTGTGACAGAGATTTTTCTACAGCGCACTTTTCGACAACACACAGACAACTAACAAGTCGCAGCAGGGAACACCACCACCACAAAAGCCGTCTGTGGCCCGCCCCCCAAAGGGAAGACTTTCGTCGGCTCGTCGCCACCTCCTCCACCGACTCCGCCGAGTCGTACGCATAACGTGTGGCGCTGTGGCAGCTTCACGAACCCTAAACCCTTCGCCAGCGCGGACCCAATTCAAGGCGCCCACGTAATATAGTCGGTTCACCCAATCCGCACTGCCCAATTTCCCGGGCGATATGAAGGGAGGCCATCCTCAATGGAAGCAACCCTGTATAATTGACTTATGCAACAAATGAATGGTGTGACACAAAACTAGCAAAGAATGCCCACCATGGATTTGCTTTACAGCCCAACTATAACGGGGAGCATTGGGGTTGTTTTACCGACTATGTCACAAGTCGTTTCTCTTAAGTCCCACTTTAAGACCAAGTCCCAATTTTCTTGGGTCGTAGAAGGTGATTAATAATATATTATAAGAGAGACTTAGAGCTTCATAGTATAAAGGTGAAAATCTAAATTGTAAGTTCCAAGTTTCAGTCTTTTGCTAGTGTGCCCTATACCATTGTCATAGCTAAAATAAAAGTCAAAATAAATTTCTAACTTTTTAGTTCATTAAAACTTTTTAATTCAATAACTTTCACATCATAGTGTGAGAGGGTGCATTCTTGTAAGAATCAATGCTCTATGCACAAAGGAGTGCAAAGGACTTTGCTTTGTGGCATTTGGATGTGCGATGTGAAAGTTATGTTTTTTGCAAAATAAAAAAGATAGTTGAATTGAATTTTTTAATTAAAGAGAAGTGCAACTCGGACGCGAAGTTCCATCTATTGTTTTGATTATAAGAAGAATAACACTAGTTCAACCATCCCCGTAAGCTAATTTTGCTAGACCAAACTAAAGCCTTAAAGTCCTACTTCTTTAATGCCCAAACACTCTTAGACTGAATACCATGTAAGCATTTTAGAGTGCTTTGGGACCTAAGACATATTGTGAAGCCTAAAATTCTATTTTTCAACTTTCTATAAATTTAATTTTGAGAATTTGGTAGAACTTGGGACATATGGGGTAGTAAAAAATGACCCTTATACTAATCCTTTAAAGGTTTGACTCCTAAACTATGGTTTTATGTACATAGAAATGGCAAGACACACATTGTTGGATTCATAATTCACCAATTATCATCTTACATTGAATGTCATTTTAACATCTAAACATTATTATGCTCAAATAAGGCACCATATAGGTAGAATATGTCACTATTCGTGCACCTTCTATGGAAAATACACAAAAAGCACTATCATAAATGGAGGGAAGAATCAACACCTTTCTACTAAAAATTTTCTCCCTCAAAAATAATATTCTTTAGATGCTAAAAGCAGATTCTCTAGCCCCAATATTATTTTTTCCATATACTATTTTTGATTTTTTTTTAATTCTAAAATTTTGTAATTTATTTCTAGAATTATTTTCCACCAAACCTACCCTACAACTATAATATATTGCAATGACAATTGGTCTTCCCAAATGTTTAAGTAATAAATTTGAAGGGTCTTCTTATCCATTGCCATGAAGGCTAGTCCAAAAATTAACCCTTTAAAATAGCATTCTATAAAATATAGACTTTAGACTTTTCAAAGAAAATGCCATCATTAGTACAAATCTACAATGAAAAAAACATAGCAAACCATGTTTTTGTGTTGAATCTAAGTAATTTAAAAGGCAATTGTATTAGTTCTAGCCTAGATTTAAAACAAAACCATATTTTGCAATGGGTGCTTAGTGTAGATTTGTATTAATGGATTTTTGAGCCTATTCCATTTTCTTATTACATGTAAATAATTATAGACAATTGACATATATAATGTACAACTTGAAAAACATTCAATATACTAATACTTCAAACTTCATTTCACACATATTCGATGAAAAGAATAAAAAAGATATTTTTTTTACAAGGGTCAATATATTATCTTTGAAATCCTAGTTTAGAATATCATGACTTTGACAAATTAGCTCCTACATCTAATATCGCCTATTATATCATAACTTTGAGTTTCCTTATTGATGCATCTAAAAATTTAGATTCTCTCTTAGTGGGGTGAAAGCTACTTGATTACTTGTATTCAAATTTTTAGTTTCTCAATTGACAAGAATGATAAGAATCAACTGGGAAGCCTCAGAGCCTAAGTACCCCAACCCCTAGTTCACAAGAATAATGAATTAACTTCTATATGGGTTTTTTAAATGACTTAAGGACTCTCTAAAATCACAACATGGGCTAAAGAAACCATCTTAGTCCAATAAATAGCACACTATAACATGTTTTAAACACCTTGACAATAGTCTTCTACCTCTAACATCCTTCACATCCTTCCAAATATGAAAGGTTTGGTCCCAATCTAAGTCTAGATCTAAATTTATAACTTTGAGCACAAATTACATTAGATTTTTTTTTGCCTCAGGGCTTAGTGAAGACTTGTTAATATTCTTCATGACATTTTATTTGTCCTAAAATCGTAGTCAAAGATCTTAGTTCAAGAATTATGTGAGAAGTATCTATGACACAAACAATTCATTTTCAACCTTCTTCGAGATGCTTTATCTATTTATTCATTCTTTTTAGAGGATGCCTAACCTTGAAAAAATTTCAACCATCCAAAGAAGGGCCAAATGTATGTGAATTTTTAAGGCCAGTATAGAGGCATGTGAATATCACATGGCTAGGATATTCAAATAAAAAAAGACTTAAATGAAGACAATTTAGTGTTTGAGTCTTAAACCTTTTTACACCTGTAACCCTCTGTATTATCACATTTCAATTACAAATTCTTATCCATCCTATACTAGATCTAGGCCTCTTCTTTGAGTCTTGTTTGTTATATATTACTATACAAAACATGGGTCTCTTATCCATCATTTTTTGTGTGATCCTCGAGAGTGATTCTGCCTTGAAAATCTCTCTATCTTTTCCTTTTAGCTAGAATTAGATTAGAATCCACTCTTACTTTTGTATTTCTATTTCAAGTATAAATAATAATATTTATAATTACTATATTTTTACTTTCACATTTACGTGATTTATATATATACACTGGTGTGTGATATGGCAAAAGCAAAGGAGCAATAAAAACAAAACATTTGCTTGAATGATACTATAACGTAATCAGCCCCTACTCGGTATTATGAACTTTTTGGGTGTCTTTTTACAACCTATAATTATCCTCCCAATTTTACCTTAATTTTTGTCAATTTTGAAATTTTCCCCTTTTTTGCAAGCCATTAAATTTCAATTATTGTGTGTAATTTCAAAATTGAATTGTAGTTGTGTAATTATTGTGTGTAATTTCAAGAGAAAAAACAGATCGGCAATTACAAATTACACCAAGATCACAAAAATTATAACAAATCACAATGAGAAAGCACCACAAACCTGATAACAAATGACAATTCAAATCCTAACAAGAGCAACACGCAGAGCGGAGCAGACACCAACCGGAGCCGGAGGAATGAAATGCCATTGAAAATGAATTACAAAAACCCTAAGGCGGTCGGCGACTGATGGTTGGAAAATACCTCGCAGGGAGTTTTTACGCAATGGAACGGCCATTGGGAGGAGCATTGTGGAGTGTAATTTGTTGTTCCCCACTCACGGCTCCCGCCACTCGCTCCTCCCAATGGCCATTCCATATTACAAAATCATGTGAATAAGGGAGGTGAGGTAAGGTAATATAACAAAATCCTCTCAGAGTATTCTTAGCTTTCTCTGAATTTCAAGTGGGACCCAAGATGAACAGACTCTAATTTCACGCCAGCCTCTAATGTAGCGGCTGGAGTTCTTCTTCTCCTCCTTCCAAGTTCCAACTTTCTGTTTGAAATTGAAATCCGTGTTACCGACTGTCGGATGTCACCACAAGCGACTCTCGATGCCGGTGACTTGAACTTTGCAGCTCGCCACTCCTTCGCCGCCGGCCCCGTAATTGCAGCAGCAGAAGCAGTCCACCACTCCACCTGTGGTGGGACGACCAAATTTAGCCGTGAAAGCATGATCCATTGATGCCGCACCTTCAGAGTTCAAACAACGACGGAAATTCGTCCGGAATCGCGTGCGCAGTGTGGCGAGATCCAATTGCTGGAGAGGTACGATATTTGCGGTGACAAAATTTCCAAAGCGGAGATGGCCACGTGGTAAGGAACGCGCGGATTTCGGGCTTCAATGTCTATCGATTCCACAGAAGGATTATTCCGGCGTGTCAGAACGATGCCACCGCGGGCGGAGTTTCAAAACTGCCGAGTGGTTGATTTCAGAGCAGGTCACGAATCTCTTCATAGTTTGAGAGTTTCCGTGTTGGGGTAGACAGGATTCAGGATTTGGAGGAGAAACCGAGAAATAGTTTTTTATGCCAGCGACCATCGAGCGCGGGTTTTCGGGGAAGCGACGCTTTGACTCCGCAAGAGGTGCAAGCTACTGCGAAGCTTGCATGAATTGTCGCTTTGCCGGTTATTGATGAGGCCGGGCGGAGGTCGTGCATGAGCAGCTTCTTTTCTTCCTCTTTGGCAACTGGGGATGGCGGCTTGTGGAATGAGTAGTTGAAGTAGCAGCCCTTGCACGATTGATTGTTTGTGGAATACGACTTACGAGGAGCGCCAGACGGAGGCTTGAGTTTCTTGCAAGCGTGTGCCTGTGCAGGGTGTTGTTACATATATAAGTAGTGGAATCGTTGCTTGTGAGAGGATTGACGTGCTTATATAAACGATTGTGTTGTTGCTTGTGTAGAAGACGTGAGAGATCTGAGTTGTTGGCGTGCCAAGATTGTGAGGTCGCGGATGGGGCGAACAGTGAGAGGGGTTTAGGGTTATGGAAGACGGTGATGATGGAGTTGGTGACGAGACGGAGAAGATAGCCTGCGTAGTGAACTTATAACGACTTTCGTATAGACTGAATTTTGGAGGGATTCATTTCGGGTGTGCCAGCGTAGTAATAGCTCGAGATCCGCGGTTGTGAGGTTTCGAGAGGACCGATGTTCTTGAGGGTTTAACGTGATATCCGGAGCTCCGTTTTAAACCTTAACGCTTGAGTTTCGATTCGAGATGGCGAAGCACCGTGAAAAATTGACGATCACGGAGCCGGTGCATCCGTCGACACGACATGGAATCTTGCACTTCGGCGGCCGCGGATTCCATCATCGCTTGCCCTTCTTCGCGGGGCACAAGACGAAGACGATTCCGCTCGGGCCTCATTTCACAGGACCGCTGAAACTCCACGACGACCATTCGGGCGAGATGGAGGTGAAGGCCAAGTCGAGGTCGCTGGAAAGCTCTCCGGAGAAGGCTCGGGAGAAGATCGACGGTGATAAATCCCATGAAGCCCATGGGATCTCTCACTGGTTGGGGAAACAGAGTCACCGGGAGACTTCTTTGCCGAGGGTTAGCAGCATGGATCGTCCTCCCACCTCCAAGCACAGGAGGATCAAGTTTCCCGAGATGAAGAAATCCGCCTCATGGGCGCACTTCGTGGAGGTTTCGCAGCCCGAAGCCCCGCATCTGGAAATGGAAGTCCCCGAGGCTTTCGTCTGTGACATGTCTTCCCTTTTCCTGGGGCAGAAGTTTGCTTCGGGTAATCATACTCGCCTCTACCATGGCGAATACAAAGACCAGGAGGTTGCTGTGAAGCTCTTGCGCCTCGATTGCTGCGAGGATGCCACCATTGCGACCAAGCTGGAGCGTCAATTCATGCAAGAGGTTCATTGTTTATCCCAACTCCATCACCCCAATATCGTGAAGTTCATGGCGGCCTCGATGAAACCGCCGGTGTGCTGTCTCATCATGGAGTACGTTCCGGGGGGGTCCCTACGAGCTTTTCTTCATCGGAACGAATCAGGATTCCTGTCCATGAAGTCCATCCTGTCCATGGCCCTGGATGTTGCGCTGGGGATGGCGTATTTGCATTCGCAAGGCGTCGTCCACCGAGACCTCAAGTCGGAGAATCTCGTGCTGACAGAGGATCTGCACGTCAAATTGACAGATTTTGGGGTAGGGTGTCAGGAAGCCGAGTGTGATTTACGGAGTGCAGATACCGGCACGTACCGCTGGATGGCTCCCGAAATGATTAGTCATCAGCACTACTCGAAGAAAGTGGACGTGTACAGTTTTGGGATCATTTTGTGGGAGCTTGTCACGGGAGAAGTGCCGTTCCACGACATGACTCCTGTCCAGGTGGCTTATGCGGTGGTGAACAAGAATGCGAGACCAAGCATTCCGGAGGATTGTCCTTCGGCTTTACGGCATTTGATGGAGCATTGCTGGAGCGCGAATCCTGAACGGCGCCCCAACTTCTTCCAAATTGTACAAACCCTGGAAGACTTGGAGAATCCGTTGTCAGAGGAGGCCTGACTGACACCAGCCCTGGTTTCCATTGGCACTCCATTGGGAGTGAGATAATGATGATATTTTTTTTGCATTGTTTCGTAGGAGCATGCTGAATTGTAGGTTGAACTTCCATTCTTTGTAAGCGAATAACACCCTCGTTTGGAAAAGCATCAATACGAGAGAAAGTTCTGACTTGGGAAATGGTTCCACGGAACTCGGGGATAGAGCTTGAATGGTTCGGAGCATTGGAAGTATTTTCGAATGGGTCCTCCTTGACAACGCCTTGGAATTTGAAATAAGATACCTTATATACCACTCAATGTTGCCGACTGACCTAGTCAAGTGGATCCTCTTCCTTCTAATTGTCCAAGCTTCATCAAGGGCTTCTTCACACTTAGTATTAGAGAAGGGGTCCTGGGCAATGTAAATTAGGCTTTCAAAACATGGAATTTTGTAGCTTAGCTTAGTAGGCTTGTACAGTTTCTGCTGATTAATCCAATGTCCCTGCTATTGAATGAGGCTGGGTAAAAGTTGTAGGGTACATTGATTTGCTGTAAGGTAGTATGCTCTCAAAGCACCCCTCTCCTTCAAATTGCCCCTATTTTTAGCTGGAGAATGGAGATGAGGTGATTCTTAAATGGACCACTTTAGCAATTGAATGAATTGAGGAAAAATTGTTTTTCTATTGCAAGTGCCAATCATTGTCTTTTATTTCCGCACATCTTCTTACAAGTTGCAAGTGGACGGATTTGGGAAGACCTATGGTCACAAATAGGTGCCTATGTTCCAAATCTTTGAAATTTTGTAAGTAATTAAAAAATGCTTGGAAAAACATAAAACTACTTGTGTTAGGTTCCACATCTATTTTTCTTTCTCTGAAAAATGTTCTAAAAATATTTTTGTCAACACCTATGAAAAAGGTAAACCAACCTTTAAATGGTTGCTTACTACCTTAACTCCTAAATGCCCAAGGCATGTTTTCAGCTTCCTGAAAACTGCTCTAAATTGAACAAAATGCCAACATTTTGATAAGATGTTTCGATTTTTCTAAAATTGTAACTGTACAAATTCAAATTAGACTTGTTAGAGATTGCATAGGAAAAGAAAGCACAACAATATCACTTATGAAGTGAAAGATTATAACGTTTGATTATGAGGGTGCTAAAATTGCAAAAATGAATTGAAGTCTTTTTTGCAAGTCACATCTAAAAAGTTGATGACCAAAAAAATATGAGGTTAATGGGCCTAACTTAAAGAACTCAAATCAATTTATGACTTTTTAAAATTCACTCTACAACTTTTTTAAATTAATTTAGAATGTGATTTTTTCTCCAAGATCTAGTGTATTTGAGGCTCATTTCTAAGAGCTCTTAACACTATGGAAAGTCAAGATTGCATAGGGTACCCGTGCACAAAATCTCTTATAGAAAAATCATTGTCATTTATTTTCAAGATCGGACTTTTGGAGGCAAAACTAGACTTCAAGAAGAACATTTAAAAAATATAAACTACTAAAAATAGCAAATTGGCTAGGACTTTTTTAACTTCAAAGTTTTGTGAACACCATATTTTGGTGCCTTGGGCATTTAGGGGTTAATAGTGCGTGGAATACCAATTCACCAAGGCCAAAATATTTTGAATTGGTGCAACTTGAAATATAACTGTAGATGTATGAATTTCCACAAATTAAAAATTACATGGTGACATTAATTTCTTACATTCATTCCTCCTTCCCTTGCTCACTAATAGGACAAATCAATTATGGTCCAATTGGGTTATCAAGTTAACCCCTTCACCCCTAAAGGACCAAACTGTGGATTTTTTTGGCAACATAGTGATTTTAGGCAGCTCACTATGAATGGAGTTTCTATTTTTTTTCTTTGAAATTTTCACGCAACATGTATTTGAGGAGTAGCTTCAAGGCTCAACAATTTTCATAACTTTTGACTATATAGTTAAAATTCATTGTATGATATGTCATTAGGAGAAAATTGAACCCGAAAAGAGGCCGCTTCGTAATGTAAAAATTTGGACGGGAAGAGCCTTGTTAACTTAGGAGTTGAGCCAAGAATTGCATGATGAATTCAAAAATTTGTCATCATTACCCAATCTATCTCCATGATCTCATAAATCTCGTGATGGTTCCATCATGAAGGATGCAACATACGCCACATGGTGGTTGTAATGAGTATATGGCCAACCTTCATACTCATTCAATTAGTCTTAAAATTAGTAAAAAAACTCAAAGCCTCTTTGTGGGTTCAAATTCCTCCTAATGAATCTTCTTTAAACTACATGCAATATGGGTAGCTCAAAAAAATTCTTTGAAAATCACTTTTTTTATAAATACAAATTTGAAATTGGTCCTCTA
The DNA here is from genome assembly GCA_947034895.1 of Rhytidiadelphus loreus. Lineage (NCBI taxonomy): Eukaryota > Viridiplantae > Streptophyta > Bryopsida > Hypnales > Hylocomiaceae > Rhytidiadelphus > Rhytidiadelphus loreus. The sequence goes on from OX344761.1 coordinate 36,324,691, forward strand.
GATTTATATATACGTAGAAAGTTTTGAATCATTCCATTTTGATTAATGAAATGAAAGTCATGAGAGTTTTAGTTTGTAGGTAGTTATGGAATCTCTACTCTAAAATAAACTTTGAATATTTGATTCCTTTCAATGTTTATTTAACTCTTTTATTTAACTCAATTTACAATATTTTTTGAAAAAAATAAAATTATAGGATGTAGATTGTTTATTACAACATTACAACCATTGGATTGGCATTTTTCAAGTCCATAACTAAATTCTTATCAATTTAATATTTTAAATCATTCTCTACTTCTTTCTATTGACTATTCTTTTCCTAAGTGTTGTACAATTTCAAATGATGTGAAATTTTTGAAGCATGTAGCTAACTTGCCTTAAAGAATGAATCCAAAGAAGTACTATCATTTTGAGCATTTTTTCATATAAATGTGAGCTTGTGAAGTGCAACTACCCATTTTTTCGCAAGGCACCCCAAAGGATTTTTGTCACATCAAACACCAATATCTTGCAATCAATGTGATGGAAATTTCTCAAATATTTTCACATCTTCCCAAACTAGCATACTACAAGATCCTGTAGTTACATGTGTCCAAAAATGATTTAAAAAAATAAAATTTGGTACTTGTACTAGGAATGGCAGTTTTGGAGTGTTTTTGGTAAAAAACATAGTCAAAAACCTTTAAGGGTTAAGGACCATAAATTCAAATTTCAAGCAACGGATGAACACTAACACATTCCAAGCACAAAAAGTCTATTTTTTTCATCCATCTAAAACACTTTAATGAGATTTTAAATGTTGAATTTAAATGAAATAAAATCTTATGAAAATTACAAGTATTCAATGGATAATCAAGTTTAGAAAGAATTTTTTTATTTTTGGTTTCAAATTTTATTGAAAATTACAGGTTAATGTACTAGTGGATCACATTTGACAACTTTTGTTAAGTAGAAAATAATTAAATTATTCTACTAAATAAGCAAGTATTGTTGATGTTGTTTAGAGTATTTTTTATGGTTGATCTTGGAAGTTTGAACTCTTCAATTTTGTGATGGATGGAATATGTCTTGATCACTAGTAGTAATGACAATTAGTAGTTGAGTTGTGGTGTCCATCCTAGAGTCAATAGATTTTGTAGTAGTAGTTGGTATTTGTTTTCTTTCAGATATATAGTATGCTTACTACTAATATACTTAGAACTAAGGCAGGTGAGCAAAATATATGAAACAAGTGTCCAACTGGATGAGATTACCCAAAGACTCGGTGCATTCATGTGCCCTAAACCGGCTGCATTCATGAATTCCATGGTTGATATCAGGACAAAAGATCTTTGAAATGAAATTGGAATAATGTGATTTTGTGCAGGTCAATAAGGCATGGGCTGGAAGAAGTAAAAAGTCGACAGCCCACAGAGATCCGTAGAGAATTTCTTCAACCATGTCTGGCATTAGTCCGGAAGTGCCCCAATGGCCCAAAGTGGCCGCTTCTTGGGAGTTCCAACTTCCAACTCCCAATAGATCCTATCCTACAGTTTCTAACGATAGAAAGTTTATGTAATGGACTACTATTAGCTTCAAAACAAAGTGGACTTTCTATCTGCAGCTTGGGCACCACTCACCACCCTGAATTTTTATAGACGATGACGATCATTGCGTACTCTCTGGTGACGAGATGCTCTGAGATTCTTCTTCAATGTTCGCCAAGTCTTTTTGTGCTTCAGCTAAGGCACTCTTTGCTGGTTCACCTTGCTTCTCTAATTCCGCTACAATGTGCTTTGCATTTGCAATTGCGTCTTCCTTCCTGCAGACATACCAACCAATAAGGAACCAGCAAAAACAACTGCCAAGTCAAAGGGCATCGATGCTTGGGTTTCCGAGTATCGATGCATTGCCATGCCGCTCAATCACGGTGCAAAATAAAATTTCTAATAATCCCTCTTAAAACCCAAATGGCTGCATCCATATCTATAGGAGTTGGAATAAATCATGTAGAAAGGGTCGAGGAGAATAAGAAAAACGTATCAATAGAAAGAGGTAATCGTACCTTGTATTTTTAATATGTAAATGAAATCTAACTTTACTGTAAATATAATCGACTAGTACCGGTATTAGCTTCCAAAGTGAACTTTCTATTTTTTTAAATTTGTTATCATGGGTGAAATAGTAAAAATAATCACAAGAAAGGGAAACAAGCACCAAGGAATGTTTGGGATATAAATTACCTTCCCATACTGGCGTAGACCTTCATTAGATTGTAAAAAATTGCAAGCGTATCTTGCTGGCCAGGTCCATGTGTTTTGGTATATATACATTTTGCCTCTTCAAAAAGCTCAACTGCCTTCGTCATATTCTTGAGCTCAACATAAGCAACCGCTAAATGATTGAGCACAAGCGCGAGAGAGAAATGCCCAGCCCCAAAGCTCTGTCGCAGATTCGTGGAGGCCTCTTCCATATAAGGTATAGCCTCGTTTACTTTCCCATTGAAAAGAAGAAGCATACCAATTTGAGCTTGAGAGCCTGCAATTGACCCATGAGATTTACTATCCTCAGACAAAAGCATAAATAAAATCATCAAATCAAGTTCAAATGCCGAATTTTCAAGAAATTGGCACATTTCTAAACACCCGTCTGGAATCTTGAATCTACACCGGTCCTAGTTTTAGAGCCCTGTGCACTTGAATGAGACAATTTTGGCGCTCTAAAACTGCCAAATTAAATAATATGACCATTCGAATTTAACATTCACAGCAGTGGCAGGGGACGAATGCTTTAAAGATCTGAGTTCATACCTGCAGTCGCATTCAGTTGCTGCGGCAACAACTTGTATATGGAAACACCTTTCTTTAAAAGCGCTATTGCTTCATCAGGCTGGTTCATCTGCTGATGGATTGCAGCTAACTCTGTGTAGCATTCCCCTGCTGTGAGTAACTCCGTGTCTGCTCCAGTCGAACCCTCGAGCTTCGAGTCAAGGAGTGCAATAGCCGCCCTGCAACACCAACCAGTTGACAATCAAGGGCGGGCTTTAATAAATTGCAAAATCAAAACCAGTTCCATAATCAATACTACGTGAGATTACTAAGACACTGAAGTATGCTATTGGGAGGACTACCAACAATTTACACTCGCAATATCCTAATATTAAGTGACATAAACCCTTCAGCTTAATAGATACTGAGAAGTTGTTTGCTCTTGATACATCCTTTTCCACACCTTCAAATTGAACGATAATCAAGGGGAATTAACCTTAAGTGAAACAATATTCTCATAACACGCATGTTTTCTACGGGTGAATCTATTTCCAGTAAATAAAAGCGAAAAGTGCCTTCAAAAAGTTTCAGTTCCTTACATATTTCAATCAGCCGTAAGTCCTAAAATCCATTTCCTAGTTCATTCTGCAGACCAAAAACTTCCGACTACGGTACATCAAGTAAAGCTCCTCTTTATGCACAACAATTTTTTGGGGTACAGTTACAAGATCTGAAGATACCTTGATTGCTCTTCAGCTTTCTCTGTGTTCCCCTGCCGTGTATAAGCCTTTGCAAGATTCACAATTGCAAGAGCCCTCATTGAGCTACCCTCCTCCAGCTGGGAGGTGGCATTCTGAAGAGTTGCAATTGCATCGTCAAACCTACCCAAGGTCACCTGAGTGTCGGCAATGGCAATCTCAACAAACAGTGCTTCAGACCCCAAATCCTTTTCATTCAAGATTGACCTCACAGTTTGTTGCTCTTCCAGGGCTTTCTCATGCTCTTCCAGTCCACTATAAATAACAGACAGAAGACGGCGGTCGATGGCTTCATCCATCGAGCCTTTGCCACTAATTTTGATGTGAGCTTCAAGTGCTCTCTCAACCAAAGCTTTTGCTTCGTCAAAAAGCATCACCTGGGTGAATGCCTCAGCAACCTGCTCAAACATAGAACACATTGCATGTTAAGAATGTCCCAAGTCACCAAGGGCTCCGCTTTTAAAATGAACAACCAACAGCGCTCAGTCAATTGTGAGAACTACAAGAAGCTCTGGACCGAAGCTTCCTCTACATCATGAGCTAGAACGGCTTGCGACTGCAACTGCATTGTCCGAGATGTCACACAAAGTTAAAATAATCACATTGGCCACTGAGAGAGGATTGTAGCCACATTAAGTCCATAATATAATGAAAGTGTCATAAGATGATGCTTCCATTGTCATAATTAGAAATTTGAAACACTGAAAAAGGAAGTGTAGCTCTCTACCAACCAAAGCTAATATTTGTCGCATTTATATATACATGAAAAGTATGAGCTTCGCTTTTCAAGAATAAATTCCATTTCGGACAAGACGATTAGAAAGTATTGATTTATATTTATGACTCCATCTGGATACTCGAAATTTCTGAAAATTCAGATGGACTGCGGAGAATTAATAAACCTGCCGATAGTTGCTGGCTAATTGCGGATGGCTTTCTTCCAGAATAGTCTCTTGGACAGCCAACCCTTCGACGTAATGCTGGAGGGCCTCCTCATGCTTCCCCAAAGAGGACAAAGTGTCCCCAAGCAGAAACTGAACGGCAAATTTGACTGGCGCGCTCTCTTTTCCTTCTTTTCCTTTGAGAAGCGTCAACGCCATGTCCAGGTTCTCAAGGCTACGTTCCTGTTGCCCTAGTCTGTGGTGAGCTAAGGCAATGAGGTGATGGCACATTCCAATCTCTAAAGAAAACTCTCCCGCAGTCTGAAAGATGCTGAGAGCTTGCTCTCCTAGTTTCAAGAACATCTTGGGCTCTTCACCCCTTGCTTCATATTCCTGGCCTAATCTCAAGGAAATAATGGCTATACGCGGATCTTTTGGGTCTGCTACAGCTTGCAACTCTTTCAGCATTTCCTGAATACTTTCCACGCTCACTGGCTCCTCTGCAGAAAATTCAAACTTCACCGTTACGGTCGTGCCATATCGAAATCTCGAAGTATGTCTCAACCAGTGAAATTACAGAATCGCCCCTTCATATCCCTCTACTAGGAATCAAATTAGTCGCTGAACATGCAGAGAAATAAACAGTTTGACTTCAAATGAATAACCCCTAAAGGACTGCGATTTCATGGTTTTAAAATGGCCAATTTGATTGATCATATCGTGAAAAATGCCAAATTTTGTATCACCAGAATCAGTGAAAAAAGTTGTATCTCAGTCAAAATATAAACAAAAGAAAGTCCACATACGACCCACCCAAAAGTGCTGAAAACACAGGAGGTTCAAATTGGGATTCTTGCCCGCTAGGGGTTCCACAGACTTGGAGCAGTATCTGCAATCCGAGGTCCGCGTTGTAGAGGAGAAACAGAAAACATGATGATCGAAGGACAACGTTATGACGCACCTTTGCTTTGCTGAGCACTTTCAAACTCCGCCTCGGCCTCCTTCAAGATGCCTACCTCCTCAGGTGAAAGGGTCTCCCCATCTGCTAGTTTCAACCCTGATGCCTGATTTTGGGTCTCAAACAGAAGCTCCTCCCCAATGTGAGTCTCCGGCAGACCTTTTCTTTCAGAATCAGGTTGCGCGTCAGCGCTGAAGGATCTTAGAGCTAACCATCTGGTACTTGCCAAAGGAATGAGACCCTCTGGGATGCTCCGCAATCTCTGAAATTCAGGGTTCTGGGTGTTCCTCAATCCATTTGATGCCGACGCTATGGAAAACAGGGTACCAGGACGTTTCTCCTGCTGAGAATTCACTTGGTTTTCAAACTGTGAGCTCCTAGAGGCATTTCTGTTCTCATCCCAAGTCCCAGCACAGCTTCTTCCTATCAGGCGATTACTAGCAAAACCTCCTTCACGCACAGCTGCGACAGCTTCACAACAACACGAAGGATTAGGTTACACCCCGAGGTTTGCTATGTCAAATATCAGACCCGCGGTTGGCACATTAACGAAATCATTCACTGTTTGGAAATAATGTGGTCAAATGTCAGACATCCGAGGGTCTGTCAATCAAGCGGCTAAACCCTAAATTGATGATAGACAGAAAAATGTTTGGAAGCAATGAAATGACTTATGAATCCCCAAAAAATTCTTTCATAACATTCAAAACTGACCAAAAATCAAAATTGAGATTCATGAAGAGATTTTGACCAACAATAACAAATTGGATCGATAGTCTAGATTTAACAAAATAGCTAGCATTCTGCAGAAAACGAGTTGACTTCCCCAAGAAGGGATCACAAGAACTTCCCCAATCGTCACTGATAGATTCTCGAAAACTCTGCTCTATTCGAAAATTCATTCATAGATTCAGTGAGGGTACTTTCCCCCAGAAATCAATGTTGCACTGAATGAGCAACATCGTCCAGAAACACGATGTCTTAAACCCTAACCCCTAAATTGATTCCAAGTTTCGAATGCTGTATTGCAAAGAGAGCAGGAGTTTTGGAAATCCGGCAAAGCATCATAGCTGGGCGATTGACCCGCGGAATACGTGCTACTTAAAAAGCCTCGGCTTCCTGTTGCACGAGCGACTCAATGACTACTTGTATGGAGGTGAGGGCTTACATGTGTGATGATTCCGAGTTGCGGACGCTTTCCGGAAGAATGGCACCAGCCGATTGGAAGCCCGCCTAGCGCCCTCCATCTCCCCACCAAACCAACACGAAAGTGCTCCGTCAAGCCTACGTAATCTCTTCAAGCTCTAATATCGATCTTTTCCACAAAGCTCCAAAATCAAGATCTCATGCAACTCAAAGAAGAACTAGAAAAGAAAATGCATTCCCGTTCCACAACTGCAGCAGTGGGGGAAGTTACCCCCCCCAGATCTTGATCGACGACGAGATACAAATGCAAATCCAATACAATCCTAAATGCAAATGGTCGATCGTCTCCGAATCCTGCACGGGCCAAAATGGAGCTCCAGACGAAGGACACGCTTGTGAGAAAAAGTTCACATCAGAAAAAGAGTTTCAAGGTGAACAATTTATTAGGGTTAGGGTTTCGGTGGCCTGGTCACAAATTCTCACGAATAATCTTTTGGACAGGTAGTGGGTGTCAAGGTTCGAGACTTGCGTTCTCAGAATGGGCGCGATTTGAACTGTTTTTGAGAGTTTAGTACCTTAGACAAGACAAGACAAGAGTATGAAGCTCAGAAATGTGCATTTCTACTTGGGGCCTCGTACTTTGAGACGAGATTAGGGACTCAGAACCAAGCAGGGCCGAATTTGGAAACAGAGTACAGACACTGATGGCTGAAATCGTGAACTGCGACACCCGTACTGTGAAAAATAGCTGACGATGATGGCTTCTGGGGGTGTGAGGCCTCCATTGTGAATTGAGGATCGGTAGCACGACATGTTTATCGTTGATTACGCCAGCAGTGGAAACAATGGTGATTAGGGTTTGTGGTGCAATTCTGGGCCGAGTGGGAGGAGTTCCACGGAGCCTCTCCACAAGTACCATCCGTGGCGCTTCGGGGCCGATTCGCTACAATCCGCAGGTCTATGGGCGTGCGAAGCCCTCGCGACGAGACACCAGCGAAGATGCAGCAGTAGCAGCAGCAGGGGTGTCTCACTCTCCGCTGTTGTTGCCGAGATGGAAACAACGCTCACCCAAGACGGATACGGAGTGGGGCTTGCGCAAGAAGGAGGAGCAGAAACGGTACTGGGACGAGCAGGACGACGACGTAGGGACGGATGCAAGTGCCGAAATGCAGCGCTTGAAGGCTGAGATGAAATTGAAGGACTCACGGACACAATTCTCACAAGCTTCACCTTCTTCCTCACAGAACATTCTCCCAGTTGTTGCTGAAAAAGCAGAAGCAGCAGAAGCAGTTCCGACAATGGAGAAGATTCCTGCTGTAGCCAGGCATCCTTCGTTTGGTCATTCAGGGTTGTTTTATGGGGACGGTTGGAAGTTTGAAGGTCTGAATTCAGCGTCGACGAATTCAAGCCCATCGAAGAGGAATCCGCTTCAAGGCTCCGGGTTGTTTTACGGGGATGGCCGGAAGTTCCAAGGTCTAGCGAATGATCTCTTGGAGGACTCAACCGAAGAAATTCTCTTCGAAGCTGAGGAGGACAAGACGATTGCGAAGGAGAAGCAGGCAGCCAAAAACTACTCTCTGCGTTTGCTCGGGATGGCGTAAGTCCTTACGACACTCTGTTTGATGTTTGATGCCGGGACATAAGAAAGCTTTCCATAGTGTAATGTCGCGGAATTAATTGATTGGTTTGTTCGTTCAGTGTGGCAGCTCGCAAACTGCACTCCAGTTGAGGCTTCCTTTTTGATGCTTGCGATCTCTTTGTGGTGATGCTGGGACATAAGAAATCTTTGCCTTGTGTCACGTAATGGATGGATTTGTTGTGTGGCAGCCCGCAAACCGCACACAAGTTGAGGCAGAAGTTGATCGGCCGGAGCGTTTCGGCACCCGTGATTGAGTCCACCATCGCTGATCTTCAAAGATGGTGACCTTCTGCAATCCCTCCATGTTGCTTGTTTGCATTTCTTGGTCCACACAATGGTGCTTTCCTCGTCTCGCGAGTCATATCAGTGACCTTGCATTGAGTACCCAATTCTCTTGCTTGGCAGTGGATTGCAAAGTGATCTGGAGTATGCTGAGAGTTTTGCACGATCTCGGTGGCGATCGGCGCTATGGGGACCCCAGCGTCTGAAACAGGTATATGATCATGGACAAACTCTTGAGTCATGCCACCGGCTGAATCCTGTTGGTTGCTATATCTGTTTTGGATGTTGCGTTTAAGGGGTATCAGGCCTTGCATTTCCTGCTCCACAATTTGCGATCTAGTTTCCAAATTGGGCACAACGACATTCTTCTTTCCACAAAGTATTAGCCCCTTGTAGAGTCTTGGAACGCATTTTTGAAATCCCCATTCTTCTGCGGGCTAGCTCTAACACCCCTATTTTGTACTTGTAAAAAAAGAAATCACATTAGAAGAGAACTTTTGCAGGTTTGGTCCTGAGTTCCACCATTTAGTTCCCGAGTAGTTGACCATCCATTTTTGCAAATGTCACACACTAATCAAGATTAAAATCTGTGCAAGCAAGATATATTTTTTGTCAATCAGTAGTCCGTCTTCATCACGCAAAACTGAAGCAAAACCGAAGTCCCTTGTAGCAACTTAATCCTGACCTAGCTCCCAGACGGTCCTAAGCCTATACTCTTACTTCAATCTGCATCCTCCAACATCACTGTGTAGCGCACACTCCTCAGTCCCAACTAGCCACGTAATTGACCTCCTGTGTAGTTGACCTCTTTGCTCCTCCTAAGGCGCTGCTCTGGTAATTGGGGATGAGGACTATGCGGGATATCTAGTCCATATATCATGATGCTAAACCAAAGTTCTCCAAGGTTACAGTAATGCATATTAGGAACTAATCGTCGTCGGGACCAAATGACAATGACATTCTTTTAATGATTCTAGCCACATTCGACCATGATGAGCATGTGCTAGCAAGGCGTTTTTTGTCACGTCATGCAGGCTTAGTGTCATCATGCAAAACCAACGTTTCCAGGGGTTGCTTAATAGTGAATATAAGGACCTAAGAGTCTTGGGACAAATGACGATGGAATTTCTTCTAAAGATTCTAGGCACATGGACCTTGATGAACAAGGAGGCAAATGGTAGATGACACCATGCACTGTGCAGGAACTCAAACTAAGAGGTGTGTGCCCTGAGGACGTTGCAACTGCGCTGGAGAAGGTGTTCACGAGCGTGGACGATTCATTCCCTGAGGAAGCAAACGAAGCAGACGACGATAGGGAAGCTGCTGTTTGGGGGATGACGAGAGAAGCAAGGGAGCATCTGATGGAGAAGGCAAGGCTGCAGTGGGCTCGAGGTGGAGGCAGCGTGTCGTCGGAGGTTCGCAAGAGACGGATGATCGGCTGGTTGCAACGACGTGGCTTCAACTGGTCCATCACTTCCCAGATCTTGAAGTCTCTGGAGTCTGAAGAGAACAACAACAAACGGGTGGAGTGAGTGACCGTGTTGGTGTTGTAGTGGTTTTGTTTTCCTCCTTGGAATTGGTTGTAAATAGCTACTATGATTGTTAATACACCATGGACTGGGCATTGAAGTTGTCCAAACCGCTTGGTAATGTGAAAAAGCCTACTAAGCCACTGCAAGATTGAAACTCCCAGAGTAGGAGGCAGTGCGAATGTGAACTTGTGCGGACTGCGAAGCATTCGTTGCCATGCTTGACAACAACAACTTCCTTAGTTGCCACATTGCCTACGTCTTAGTCTTGTGCACTTGAAAACTTGAGCATGCAGTTTCAAATCAACACTAAAAAAATTAGAGCATGCTCGTCAACAGTGTCTTTTCGCCTCACTAGCAAAATTTGTGGTGCTAACTGCTAAATTCTCAAAGGTGTTAGCTGCTTGGTTATAATATCGATTAAGCATGCTTTTAAGGTGGAATGCTTTTTAGTAGTAAAACTGTCTCTGAATGACTAAAATGCATTTGTAGCAATAAACATCTAATTTTGTAAGAAATTGCATTGTAGCAATAGAACTGTAAAAATAGTAGTAAAAAATAAAAGAATTTGAACCATGCAATAATCTGTTTTTTACTATAAAAGCATCTACTTTGCTTTGCTCACCACAAAACCCAAGAGACCATGAACATTAGGTTAGAATTCACTGATAGTTATCTTTTTTGTACTCCTGCAAGTATTGGTTATCTTTTTCTATTCCCTCCATTGTTAATTGTGAATGGATAAAGTTTGATTTTTACTTCTTTTTTTCTTTGTTGGATATAGGTTAGGTGATGGCTAGTTTGGATGGCCAAATTAAAAAAATTGATAAACTTCCCCCATAACTAAATAATTTAAATCAAATGTTGCTTAGACTAATGTGCCTTGTGTCATTGCTATAGTCAAAATAAAAGTAAAAGTAATTTTCTAATTTTTTTAATTCATTCAAACTTCAAAATTCAATAACTTTCACACTATAGGTCCAAACACCATGTAACAAAGCCCATGCACCCCTCCTCATAGAGAACTTTCCAACACTACTAAGAACACAACCAAGGTATGCATGGCTCTGGAGATTTGGTCATAACAAACAAACAAAACAAACAAATGAAACAAACAAAAAAACTCATTTAAGGTATACATTATTCCAACCATAATAACTAAGAATTTGTAGAATTGACACTAAATTTGACTTCAAAGGTATTCCTAAGGTTGGTCTTAAAGATGACAATCATATGGAACACTACATTACCTACATTAAACAAATTGGAAAGAAGCAATGAAGAAATTACACATGAAGTTGAACAACCCTTCTTTCTAATTTCACAAAGTTAATTTTTTGCAACCTCAACAAATATCAAGTTGTACTTAGAGCTAAAGGTGAGAGTAATTGGAATTATAATTTTTTTGGCAAAGTATGAATTTGTTATAAATATATTATTTGTGTTGCCTAATTAGCCCCCAAAAGTCTTTAGACTACCCCTAAACCAACAAAAAAATGCATCTATAATGGTCATCTTACTTACCTAAATTGGTTGCATTATTTCCTTAAATAGTTGCAACATCAAGGTCTAAAAAAGCCACCTTTGTAATATCTTTACACTAAAAAGGTCTAAGTTCCTAACGTGGGCACTAATCACTCCATTATTGTCACCCAAGACATTGATTGTGGCCACTACTTCAACCTAGTTCAAATCTCATTTATTAGAACAAAATTTCTATAGGGTTGATGCTAGAACCTAATGGGTCATTTCCTAAATGATTTCTTGGAATGTTGTTATTTTTACTAATTTAAATATGTTTAGTCAATTATATTAAATGTGTTTATATTAATTAGTTTATATTGACCTTGCTTGGATACTAAATTATGCCTTTTGTCTTTATTGAAGTATTTAATTTTGGATTTTTTTGTCTTGAATTAAATGTCCAATATACCTTGCGTAGCCTCATGAGCACATTGAACAATGCTTGCTAAACTACAGTTGTATTGTTTCAACATCTAGAAGACAATTGTATTTCAAGGATACAAAAATCCTAAATCCTTGAACCCATAACTTAAATTCTAAATCCTAAAACTTAAACCCTCATACCTTAAATGTCAAAAAAATTAGTGTGTTTCTTAATCTCATAGACTTTCTTGCAACATAATATTTAATTTAGGATGAAGGGATTACTTATCTACAAGTGATGTAAACATTACAAACCCTCTATCTCTTTAAAAATCATTTGTTAACTCATATCTACTAGTTACATTTTTTCTTCTCCCAACATAAAACTTTTAAGTAGTTTTGACTATATCCACTTAAATGCATTTAGGATTCCATGTCATTATTAGATTTTTAATCTTGATCTATCTTATGTTTTTGGAATTGGTGCAATGTGTAGTGGATTGATTATGTCATTTTGAACCAATGGGAGAATTTTGAAAACCAATACTATATTTAGAAACCAATAAAAATGATTTTTTTAGACATTTAAATAATGTGTGCCAAATCTCAAATTAGTGAGTCAAGATTAGAACTAATTGTGGATGATAAAAATGTTGGATATTAGATTATTAAAAAACAAAACTAACAATAAGACACCTATATAATCATAGCTATTTGAAGCAAGTGGTATTAGTTGAGTAGCAATGCTCGCTACAAATTTTCAAAACTTACCATGCCATTTGCATGGATTTCTCTTTCTTAAACATGATTTGCTATAGCACATTAATTTTAGTTTTTTTTTAAGCTTGCTTTCAATGGTCTCTATTCCAATTGTCCAATTTCCAGTTTTTATTTTTATTTTTTTCTATTTGAGGAGATCTTGGATGCGTTTTCCACGATAGTAATTTCAAGTTCTAATTAAGTTCTAAAACAGTGAAAGGTTAGAAATAAATTTGGAGGGCCACTATGATGCTCTCAGTTCGGTAGGGTTACGTGACTACCAGGGCTTTTTTTTGGCTTTTTGGTGCCAAATTGCACTAGAAAAAAAAATCTGGCTAAAAAAGGTTATAAAAAATGCCAAAAAATTGAATGAAATCGCCAAACAACTTTGAAATTTAAAAGAATATTAGATGAAATCGCCTAATTGTGGATGAATACCATACTATACATCCAATAAGTGGATGAATGTTGCAATTTGGAGCACCACTAGAACATTTTATATCGCCATTATGGCACTTCTTCAAAAATGAAAAAAAAAGCCCTGGTGACTACTTACGTGACCAACTTTCCCCCCACCCCGCCTCTCTTCAGGAATGTGAAAGTCGGGCCTAGGGTTTTGGGTTTTGGGTTCTGGGCTTCTGCCTCATTTGCAATCTTGATATAATACTCCGCCGAGGACTGGCGCTGCTAATTCTAGCTCAAGATTCGAAGAGCTTCATTGTTCGCACATTGCGGTTGTGAATATCTAGGGTTTTGAGAGTTGGTGCTATTGTGGAGCTGCGCCGTGCGATTGGATTGTTCTCACGATGGGGAAGAAGGGGAAGGGACGGAAGAGAAGGGAATCCAATTTCAAAGCGTCACACGATGTCAAGGAGATGGCGCCACCTCCTATTACTAAAGATATTAACGCTGTCCCTGCGAAGCTGAGGCGTATCATGCAGTTCAGAGAAACTGGAAATCCAGGTACGCACTGAATTCTTTTGTTAGATTTCGGTGAATTTCAAGTTTGGTAATAAGAATCCGTTGAGTGGGTTTCAGATATTTATCTTGAATCCCGAAGTTCGTAATCTTGTGCGCTACATTTGGCTCTTCTGCACTCACGAGCTGCTGAAACTGCGCCCTTTCATACATGCGAGTTGCACACACTGGATTTAGGGTTTAGAGTTTAGGTTGGCGTTGCAGATTTTGGATTGTGCTTTGATTTGGATGGATAGTTTTGGGTGTGAAATGGCAGAGATACCATGTGTTTGTAGCGACTTGCATTAGGTAACCACACTTGAGAGAAACAGTTTAAGCGCTGAGCATAGTTATTATTATCATAATGGTCGAATTTTTATGTACTCTTGTTAGCAAATCTAAAACGATTTCAGTGATCCAAAGAGTGCGCTATTTGGATACTGTTTGCAAAAGTTATAAGGATCCAAAGTTTTATTGGTTGATGACCTCAAACACACACAAGTTCCTATGTTAAGCTAGTGTACAGTTATTTTCAAAATGAATATGGAATCATAATTCAAGATCTTTGGTTGCTGCATTTAGGTTTGTCTGTCAATTAGGTACCTCTACCTTATTACATTATCCAGTGATTCAAGCTGCGGATTTTAATTTTGTTGGTGTTCATGGTCTTCTTTTCTCGGTTAGGATCAGTGAATTTAAACACTGGAGCTGACATCGGCCTCAGTAAGAAACAGGTCAAGGTTAGTATTTATTTCTTTCAATCTCTAGATTCTCGTGTATCCCTGTTTTTTTCAAGTCAATTTGGAGGATTTTTGTGAATTTTGAGGCTTACAGAGTGCTTGTGGTGTGCAGGATTCAATAGAGACAAGAAAGGAAAATAGAATTGTAAAAGAAAAGAAGGATGAAGCACCAGGAACATCTGCACCGAATGACAGTAAACAAGGAAAAGCAGATGGACAAATAGTGGAGAATGCTTCTAAACCCTTGAGCAAGAGAAAACGAGAGAACGAGGAGTTACTACAACTTGCCGAGAAGATCAAAGCACATCCAGTTAAAACAAAGATTAATGACAGAAAGAAAAAGTAAGAGCCTTTTCAACCCTTGGTTTCTGTTTATTCTGTGTTTTAGAGAAGGTGAACTGTGCGGATAAGCTATTAGCTAGGGTGTATCCAAGTGCAAGCTTTCGCTTTCGAAAATAGAGGCGATTCTGTTCCAAGACTCTGCATGGGCAAGATTTTTGGAGACAAGATTTGAGCTCAATATCTCGTGAAACCAAATTTGGAAAGAAATAGTGAAAGTTTGTAGCACAAATCGCGAGCCCTGACTCCCTTTGTTGATGTGACTGTCCTAATGATGACGAAGTAATCTTCTTGGTACATCTTCAGGGGTCTTTCAGGAAGGTTGTTAAAACCCTAAAGGACCGGGGTGCGAAAAAACGTGTTGAAGAAGCCACCTGGTGGCCTTATGCTCCTTTACGGGTTAAGCTGCAGCGGATATTACAGTAAAATTTGCTCATGTTGATTCAGTACTGAGGGCTCATCGATTTTGACTCTGGGGTTTTCTTGTGTCCCCAGATTCTTAGAAGAAAAGAAGAAGAAGCGACTAAGTAACGCCGTTATTCAGGCCTTGATGAACGCGCCCAAAAAAGACCATGTTGCTTTCGGTGAAGTAGTACAGGCTCCTCCACAGCTAACATTTCCTGAAAAGAATAAGGTTAGCACTTTGTGCCTTGCTACTGAATTTATCATACGTACTTCAGGTGAATGCCTTATCTGAATTAGCTATTGAACGCTTCAGGCGAAGAGCTACCCCATATTTCCTTTTCCAGTATCTGATTGTTCTTGTTCGTAAGAATTATCTACTTATCTAATGCTCTCATAACACAAATATAAAGTTCACATTTGATTTAAGAGAGGATGCCAACTGAAATAAGGGTGTGGGATTTTTTTGCTTTGGACACAGCTTAGAGTGAAAGAAGCAAAACCGGCATCAATGGAGCGAGTGAGACTACAAGTCATAGAAGCCTATCGACAACGGAAAGGAACAAAAGCGGGGCTTGAGAGAGGGCTTCCTGTCTTGGTGCCAACGACTGATGAGACTACATAATCATCTTTCTGATTCACTGCGTTAGTTCAGTTGACATCTTCTCTCATGAAGCGATTGGAATGATTGTTTACTGTTCTAGGTATTGAAATCTGTATGTTAATTTACTTGTCAATTTACGAGCATCTTACATATGGTATCTCTTTGCATATCCTTGTTCCATTTGCCTTTGATGGTCGATGTTGGCATGCTGCATGTTTGTTCTTTGTTTATTTGAAGAATTGTTTGGAAACTCGTGTACTGTAAACCCTAAATCCTATACCTCAGTTCCCCACGAGATTTATTTTGAGACAGGGCAGCAAGTTTTACTTAACTGAATGGTTGTCATATTTCTCCGAACTTTTGACTTCTAAGTTAACTACCTAAGGAATGTCATACAATAATACAACACAAATGTCGGGAAGGTGTACATTGAATGCGTACAATGATCACAAGATGTACATTTGAATGTGTTCAAATGAAGTTATACTCTACAAGTCAAATTCACTACTGTAGTGTTGGACTTCAAATTGATTTACTTTAACCCCTATAGTTCCTAGGCTTTTATTTTTTATTTTTTAGAAACTACTCAAAACTGCCATTTCCAGTGCAAAGTGCAAATAATTTAAAAATGGTAATTTTTTGCATATGTAACCATAGGATCTTGCAATGGACTACACTAATAATGGTATTTAGTGTTATGTTACTAATTATAGTGTTATTTGAGCTTTTACTACACCTACTCTAAATTTCAACTTGGTTTGCATTTAGTGTTGTGTTCACAATCCTTCAATTCATATATTTAGGTTTATATTTTTTTCATGACAATTTGATGAAATAATATATAACACTAAATGTAATTTTGTAAAAAATTTATATCCAATAGTTGACAAATAGTGTCTATGTTGACATTTAGTTTTGACAACATTAGAAGGATTGTTGACATTTAGTGTTGTACTTCGTAATTAGTGTTGTAAACACTAAATACCATTATTAGTGTATGAAAATGTGTGGAAGAAATTTCAGAAACTTTGATCATATAGATTGCAAGAAAAATGCATTCAAAGTGAAGAAAATATGTTTATTTGGTACCAAGCAGACTAAGGTAAACCAGCCTATGATAGGCAGATTGCCTGATGTGGTCTGTTGCCATTAGCAAGAATAATCAAATTTTTTTTCATACAAAGACACATGTGAGAAATGAAGAAAGCAACTAAAATTTTAATTTTTGGACAAAATATGAATTTTTTGTGAATTTTTGAAGTGTGCTGTCCAGTAAGCTGAAAACAGCCTGTAGACTACCCCAAATCAGCAAAAAAGTGTTTCCATGATGGTCATCTTCCCTCCTAAAACAGTCATAGCATTTTCTAAGATGGCTACAAGACTTTCTAACATGGACATGACATTAAGAAATAAAAAAACTATTTTTTACTACCAATTTAGACTAGATTGGTAAAGTGTCCATAATAGTTACTAATAACTTCATGACTGTACCCCAAGGCTTTGATAACAACTACAAATCAGCCCAATGCAGTCTTAACCCCATTTTTCAGAAAAAGTCTCTCATAGATTGATAAATGATTGTAATGGGGGGGGGTCAGTAGGTGTCTGTCATGGGTGGTTTGCCTGTCATGGGCTGGTTTACTTTAGTTTATGAGACTTTGAATCCTCTTAACTTGAAATTTTTACATTCTAGATTTCGAATTAAAAAAATTTATCATGAAGAATTGAAGTTGAGGGTCAAGGAAAAATAATAATGTGATTTTCATTCTTTCAAAACTTGTTAAACAAAAGTTAGTAAGAGATAGATGAGAAAACAAAATTGTTAATAGCTCTAAGATGGAATTAAAACACACTGATCCCAATGATGAGATTGTTTTAACAATTAAAGTTAACCCTATAGAACATTTTGATTTAAAAAATTATAAAAATAGAGCTCAATAATAAATCCTATGTATTATTTTTTCAAAAAAATGCTCTAATTGTTCACAAAACAAGATGCTTCAGAACCTACTTGAAATCCATTTTGTCCCCATAGGAAGGTTGTTTGCATGTGAGCTTAAATAGGAGCTTAGGCACATTCTATGATTATATTATAAATATGTTGTACGTTATAAGCACCTTCAACATTTGGTTGTAGAGTACCTACTTATATCCAAGCTTAAGGTTTGTAGACTTGCATTTTTAGGCTCACATGCTAGACAGTGTCATTGGGAACATTCACCCCCTTCATGGAAACTAAAAAATAAATTGATTTGATGTTTAGATCAAAAGTTATGTACTCTAAGAAAATACACTTTGGGCATCTTTTGCTAAAACCCTCATCAAATTTTGAAATTTGGCATGTATGTAACTAATAAAATATGGTATAAAATTGTAAAGAACCCAATTCACTTTAGTTTTAAAATCACATTCTAAAAGGAGTCAAACTTTGTTATTAGCTATATTGAGGTGGTTTCAACTTTCAAAGAAAAGCATTTTCTTCTAATTTCAAGCCCTATTATCTCGTAATATGTGAAAATTTTCCCATATATTTGAAATGTTTGTCTCTAACCTTTTCAATGTTCAAATTTCAAATAAAAATTTCCTCATTGCACAAGAAATCATCAAAAAATTGACTAGTGTATTGCCAATTCATTTAACCTCCTTGCATTGTAGGGTAATTTAGAATAAGCCAGACTCCATATTTGCTTTTGAAATTTTGCATGAGTGTACCTAACAAGATTTAGAATTCTATAGTGGAGAGACACAAATTCATCGAGGGTTTGAGGTTTGCTAACCCTATTTCACATGAATGAAAAAAAGTTTTTTTTCTCACTTCAAACATTATAATCTTTCAATCCTCGTGGTCAAGTGGTCTGAATTTTTTTTTCCTCACTTCAAACGTTATAATCTTTCAATCCTTGCAGTGAAGTGGGCTGGAAATTTTCCAACACGCTTTCATAGTAGACAGTCTACTACACTTTGCATGATCTAAGTCCAATTTTTTTTTTAAAGTTTTCAATTTTGAATCAGTGCACTTAAAAATGATAGTTTTAGACAACTTCTCTTGGAAAACATCCCCAATCCTTTAGGGGTTAAGAAAGATTCTGAAATTCAAGTTTAGGCAGCCATCCTAGGACCTCAAATGCCCTTTGAGTGTTAAATTTGAAGAATTGGCTAACTTCACTTCATTCAGTGTGGATCCATCGTTCCTGGATGGATGCCGTGTCTGCGTGCATAATTTGCATATCATGTGGCTTGCCGCTTTGCCTCACCTACTTCAGTAGTTCAGTTCATTTCTCAAGTTCTCTGAGTGCGAGTTATGACGAAAATAGCGGTGATACGAAATTGCCCCACCTGCCTGCCTGTGAGATTTCATATTGATGACGGAGTAAGTTATACGTAAACTAACCAAAGAGTACATACTCTTCGTCAACGTACCTGTAACTTACATGCAGAAGCTGGCCGAATTGCTGGAAGTTAGACAGACACGGGGACAGACAGACAGACAGGTAGCGGCAGACCTCTCCAAATTCAACGTACTCAACAGCTCAAAGCCATACCACCGCAAATCTTTGGGAAGCCACATACGACGCTCGGGACAGTTATAACTTATTTCAGTCCAGAGTCCAGACTAACTCAGATGCTCAAAACGGGCACGCGTTAACTTAACATGCGTTGTACTGTACAGTATGCGTAATTGGCCAGCCCTATTTTTATTTTTGAGGCTGGCGTGAATTTAATAAAAGAGTCTTTTTCATCTTGGGTCCTGGGCACTTGAAAGTTGAAACCACTGGATGACTATACGTACGTACTGTATACACTATATATGTTATACACAATTCACACGCTCCAACCGGCCGGTTCTCTTGGCCTTGCATTGGCATGACTGGTTACGTTACTTAACAGTCTGACTGTACACACAATTTAATTCTGAAATGAATTAAAAGGCTGACTGCACGTCACCGCAATCGGAGCCCACCCCGGGTCGGCTATTGTGGCAGATGGGGACTGACTGACTCGGGACTCGGTTAGAGTACTGATTCAAAGATACAGTAAGGGAAGTGACCCCATTGCAGGCAAAATTATATTACTAGTGTACATTTCAAAATTTGAATGTATACCACTAAGGTAGTGTGTTCTTAAAGCGACTATTTGAGAGCTGATTGCCTTTTCAGGGAAGCTAAACTCTTTGAAAAAAAAATTCAGTAAATTTTCATAGGAAGAAAAAAGGAATTGGCATCTAACCCAAGTCGTTTCATATTTTTTGGACCTTTGAAGAATTAATTACAAATTTTTGAAGTTGAAATGCAGTGGTCACTAGAAGTGACCACCTCCCGAAACATACACTGCTGGTACATTGAGGAAAGCAAAATGTACCTTTGTATCATGATTGCTTTTAGAACATCATGGGTGCTTTTAGAGCATACTAACTTACTATAAATTTTGCTTGCCATGAAATTGCTCTCATTCGGTTTGCAGTGGGCTCACTTGCCTTAGATACACTCCGAAATCTATCCATATCTATACAATTTCATTAAGTTCATATTGATTTTTTGTTTCTTTGGTGCAGATAAGAGAATAATTTTGTGGTGGTGGAGGATCCTAGCTATGAGCTATCCCATAGGAACTGTAGCGTGATATTAACATTAGTATCCAACAAAAAGAATATATATTTCTAGATCTTTTTCTGGGAGAATTGATAAAGCCCACAAAAGGCACAAAGCCGCGAACCGCTTCCATGGCGCACCGCTGTATTGGAGTGAAGTGCTTTACGGAACTACGGCCTGCCTTGACTGATTCCAATTCAAATCTCCAATTGTGGGTATGTATTAAGGTGAAGGCACCCAAAGCGTCCCTGTACCTATTTTTGTACCCTAGACTACCTCTTAATGTGTCCCTACACTTTAGTTAATGTGTCCTTCAAATATTTACCTCTGATTCGCTGACGCATTCGAAGGACACATACTTAACCCTCATTTATTAACTAGTGATTTTTGCAGATTTCAGTTTAGGATCCACCTATGTGACAGTTTCAGTGGTCTAGGGAGCCAACACTTTGAAAAATCATAGAAATTACATACCACATCCGAAAAATCTAAGTTTTTTTTTAATATTCATGATTTTCAGTTGCTAATACTACAAAAATGTCATTTTTAGGAAAAGGTGTCTCCAAATATGCTGAATTGCTTCTATTGACAGTTTCGGGTGCTTCCACCTTATTTGAGCCAATCCTGTTTTCGATGGACGGAAACTCTAAAGTAACAAAGATCACAAAATTATCCACATATATGTATATTATGTACGTACTTGAAAATCCGCACGCATTAGAAAATCTGAACACATATTCCTAGAAGTTCGTAAGGGGAATTGAAGATTGATCCACTAACTTACTGTAAGTAGCGCGCACCATCCACTAGCTCAGTGAGCGGATCTGCCACTTCATGTGGGTCGCGTACGTATGGTCCAATGGGGGAAAGCGGTGGCCGAATCGTTCGAGGCAGGTCACGCACAGTGAGGGCTAGAATCAGCTGAATTCTTTTTTGCGAAACTTCGCAGAATCTTATCCCATTCGGGGACTGGCTACTACAGAACTTCGATCCTAAAAAAACAAGGAAAATAGGTGAAAAGATGAAATCCTTCGCCGGCCCCCATCAAAATTAGATTTGAATGAAATTAGTAATAATAAATTTTTTCCTTTACCTGCAGGCATTCACTAAAAAATAAATTAAAAAAATGGCTTGTCCTTCCATCTTAGGTTAGGTTCCAGACACTGAATTCTTACCAGGCAGCCCAGGTGCTGGTTGGATAGGATGAGCGCGCGTGAGTGAGTGATCCAGACATCCGCTAACTAAGTCCACTCAGCTCCACTACTGTGCCGTGCGCCGTGCGCTAGCTTTCTAAGTTATGTGAGTCAGCGAAATCATGCTTGTCTTATTACATCATCAACAAGGAGCCCCTTCCCACCCACGACCTGCCCTTGGAATGGAAGGCGGTGGATTCCTGCTGACGAATCGGCAACTAGGTGCTGCTCATGACGCAAGGAAGGATGACCGCAACTGGCCCTGTCCTGGCATAGGTACATGGCATCAGCTTTGTACGTGATAGGCGAAGTCCCGTCATCCTATATATCGAGCTCTCTTCCAAGCAGGTAATAAGTTAGCAGGCTTTCCATCACGCACCTCACCTGGGCCAAGCCTGGCATGGCTGCTTGGCCGGCAGTCAGTTCAGGGCGGCAGCCTTGGAGTAAGTTAAGCTCATCCTGGAAGGGAGACGCTTGCCCGCTGGCTGCCTGGGCCAGCCTGTCCTAGATCGATCGATCGATTTGCAAATTAAGGTGCCGCTAGCTGTCTGGATAGCTACCCCAGTAGCATATATACATAGTAAGAGTTTAACATGTGGGCTTGCATGCCCGCACGGCGTGAGGATGTTGCCGGTTGCTGTAGAGACTGATCGAATGATATCCTAGGCCACCCACCCGTGGTCGGCATTGGGTATGCACAGAGTGACGGAGCTAGTGTCGAGGATTGGACCAACCAACTATGCAGGCATGTGTTTGCATCTGCACACATGCACACCCAATATATATATATTGGACACACTCAGGGAGACGTCGCCTGTTTCTTGTAGCTAGCATATGTGTAGATAGCAAAGCGGAGGACGTTCACTTGGTTGCTATTGCAGCATAGTGAATATATAATGACGTCTGCTTCTAGTATTACCCCCTAATGCTAGCTAGCTCATCGGGGGTTGGGGAGCTTGCTTCTTGAAGGTGAACGATACTGATATATGATATCTATGCATAGCAGACAATGCTTAATTGCTGCTTTGCATGAGTCACTGAATTTCAAAGATGAGCGACAATATGTGGTGGCTCCGCTAGATATATCAAACGTATCTGCTTCGAGCTGGAGTTGGAAGGGTTGAATTTCAAGTTCATGCAACCTTGTCGTGAGGAATGCAAGACACATATGTTTGTTTGCTTAGAGTATAATGAGTCGGCTTCCAATCCAATTAATAGAATGATGGGCTTTAGATAATTAAGGCGGTGGATTTACTTAGGGCCTAGTGCGTACGTGGGCTTCCAATCCAATATAATGGTACTTAATTTTGAAGCCGGTTGAGATTGCAAATTAATCTCTTTCTTCAAAGCCTAATTTAAGGAAATAATAATTAATTTGTGAGTGTGATGTTAAACTTGTTAAAACTAAGTCTGTGAGTTAACGTGTATGAGGATTGTGAATTCTGATGAAATGTTTGTTTTGAACCGGAATCGATCTGAAGGATCCACACTGTCTTCTATTTTCTAGATATTTGTTATTTGTATTGTGAACCAATCTATTTCCTGGCTTGCAATTGGTTTGAACCAAAACACTTCTAGCATTTAAAGACTGTTCCATTGACTGTTCCACTGAAATGGCAGGGTTTAGTACAATTGTACGTAAGTGAAATCAATCCGTAGCTCCCTCAGTTATCAAAAGAGAAAACGTATGTGCATCTCATTTAGAAAAGTTGAAATTCGGAAATTTTCTAATTTAATTGAAATTGCTTATCGTCAGAATCCAGAATAGAGTAATTATACAGGAGATCCAAATTACCACGAAATAAATCTATAGAATTTAATCATGGCAGAAAAGTGGTAACCATGAAATTAATGGAGTTCTGTATTTGCAATCTCAATTGTCTGCAAGAAATTTGATTGGAGGCAGGCTCATTACAGTCCAGGCACACAGACATCTGTGTCTAGCGATTCTCACGATTGATTTATCATGCTTAGATCTCACGTTCGAGTTCACTAACAATCGAATGTAGTAGATGGAAATCTTACATTTTTTGTGATGAGGAATCAATGGAAGAATTAATTTCATACTTGACTTTAGTTCCAGGTTTGCCTGCCTTTCTGCTGTGCAGATTATTATAGAACCTTTGAGCTAGCTGCACTGGCGAAAATCAGATGGCCAGCTGCTGGGCAAGGAGACTGATCGAATTAGAATGATTCGGTTCGTACTCAATACTTTTGATGAAGATGATGCATATATTAAATCTCTCAGTTTATCTTAAGTTTGGGCTTGAAGTGAGAAGAGAAACTGCCTGTGGCTGTGATTTCGGTGCTGATAGACTAGTATCATATCCATCAATTTCAACATTCGGTTCGAATGAAAGGGTCGAGACAGAACTTTTACTTGCAAGTCCTGATGCATGGAATTAAATGTTTACTACTTCTACAGATTACCGTTTTGTTTGTACGCATTAGCAGCGTAATTGGTTATGTGAATTTGGTAAGAATCTGCCATGATGAGCTTTAATTTGGAATAACTTTAAGTTCAACGGTGATGCAGGTCGCTGCACGGAGTATTGATTCTTCATGGTTTCAAACGAGTTTTGTAGCAGAGAAAGAGGCTAATGCGAGGATGGACTATGGATATCGATTCATGCATAGTGTCACAATGCAGGTGTACATTGCAACCATGAAACATTCATTTAATCAAAATGCATATTGCAGATGATTGAAGAGTGGAATTGAGTAATAGACTGTTTCAAGCTTTAATCTGTAGTTGCAGTACTTTCATTATCCGTATTCTAACTAATATGCTGCTTAATTGAATCTGTGTAAACTTGAACCCGGCATGAATGATGAATGAGTGACTGCTTTCAAGGGCGGTTAGGTACATGGATTTCTTACTATGCTTCTGATGCTTCTGTTATGTTGTTTGTAGATGGCTCCAGCTGTCGTGACTTTTCGATTTGTGCCGACTGAGAAGTTGTTGAGAAATGCCATCAACACAGCTGCGCAATGACGCCAACTGTTGCTATTCATACCCTAGTGAGAACTGAGGAATTCGGTTCGGACTACACAGGAGCACATGATTGTAGAGTTCCCTTAACATGGTCCAAGAAAGTGTTGCTCTATATTATTGTCAAGGGAAGGCAACAACGTGGTATTGTGGTTAGGTCTAAGAGAGAATGTTCGACAATCATACTATGTAACTTCGTGTTCACGGAGTTGGTCAGAGTTCTTCAGAAATCGGTGGAATTGCCGTTGTGGCAAAGAGAGGCCCTTCAACTTTGATAATAAATTAGTTGATGCTGGTTTTCTGACTACGTTTACAGTTGTTAAAGATATAATACAGAGGGCTCTGAGCTAGTCATGGAGACAGTTTTGCTTGCACTTGAGAAAAACAGTAACCTAGTTCGTTTACATAGTCTAATTCTCTCAGTCCAACTGGAGAAATAATTATCATCAGACCAGTTTCAATTCACAAAATTATCCTAGTGTAATTGCGCTCAGAACTAAAGAATTTTCTTGAAGTGAGATTACTATAAGTACTGTAAAAAGAGTTTAGAACCCTTGTGTCGGGTCCTCACAGTTGAGGGCCACTCAGGTATTTTGTAGCACGACACATCCTGGAAGTGATTTACAGTGCTGACGTTAACACAGATCGCATTGTGATCAAGCACATGCTTAGTTTCGACACCTTTTATTTATGAACTTATTCAATAAAAGGTACTGCAATCGATTGAACTCAAATTGAAAAATACTCGGGTGAAGCTTCTCCAATCACTCTACAAAGGTAAACAGAAGCAATCTCAACACCTACATAGGATGTTCCATGATTCAATCGATACACTCCAGGGACAATGAAAAACCTTCACTCCTTGAGCTCGCGTTCATAGTAGATAACATTCTTAAGTTGGGATCAGCTCTAGATTCTAGGACACGACACACAGAGTATGGCATTGAATGCTTACACTTCAAACAGGTGCTAAAGTACTCATGAAACTGAGCGGAATGGAATAAGCAATGTGCAGAACAACCCTTCCAGGGGATACTCTCTGGCATATCCTAACTTCATGAGTGACTACAGGTCTTGCGCTTGAAACACTGTCTTATGTCGCTTGAAAATTCACGGAATCCGTATGCACTCATGTCGTAATTGCACTGTGAACAGAAAACCGTCAAAAAACCTCGTCATTCACGCGCATACTGGTTCACATACAACAAACTGACTACTGTTGAATGTTGGGAAAAGCACGAAATTTACTTTACGTAACGATCAATAAGAAAATTGTTAGGTTGTTAATGTTGATTCAACTAAACTCAAAATCCAACTAAACTCTAAGTGACCAAAGTGACCGCTTCTATATCTATGCGAGTTGAAAAAAAGCATCTGGGAAGCTTCAGAAAAGTCATAACTGTACCAATAGAAGGAAAAAATCATGCGCTACATTCTCCTACAAGACATGTAATAATCGACTACTAGCTCGGAAGTGGACTTCCTCTTTTGTTAGGGATATAATAGATGAATTGTGTTTGCCTTGAAGTCAGAAGTTGTGCATGTCTGGACGTTGAAAAGTTGAGAAGAACTAATCAGAGTAACATTGACGTGTCTTTCGAAATAGAACGGTCCTTTACACCCTCCTGAGTTTGAGACTGCAAAAGAAAACTCTGCAGAATCGTATTGTCACAAAGGAACAAGGGCCACAATACATATCACGTGTCTTCCAACTCATTAAATCTCTAAATCAAGAGCCTTCGTTGGAACACAAAATGTGATGATTGAAGATGAAGATTTGTAGCCACTAAGTGCAAGAGAGGGTAGCCAATCCGGTTGAGGGCTGTGAAAGATCTCAACAAATGGATAGTTCTTTCGTTGTCTTGCAATACAAAACACCGGATACTTCGGGCATTCCACCTGCAAGAGAACAACGAATACTAACCCCTTGAGGACCAAGAATCTGTGGTTTTAGAATGACCAAATTGACTCATAATATAGTGAAACTCAGATGGGGTCAAATTCTATACCACCAGAATAATTGAGGAACATAGCATGCGTTTGTCACAAACTAACTAAAATAAGACAAAAGGAAGGCTCCGCATGACCTACTCAAAAGTGCTGCAGAACGCAGGAAGCCCAACTTGGCCTTCTTGGTCCAATAGAGGTTTATCTAAACCATTGTCGTGACAGTTTTGGTGAAAGTAAAAACGTGATTTGTCAGTTGCTGCATAAAGAAACAAACACTGAGCAGTTCAAGCCACACTGTGCGACCTGTCTCCACTGACCCGAACAAACTTGAGGTGTGGGTAGCATTCAACTGCAGCATCCTCAACACGATCAAATCTCCGTGTCCATGGACATCTGCACTCATAAACGCGAAAACTCTTTCCATTGGGAGTAGAGAATTGGAAAGAAAACAAATCGAATTGCTTATGTAAAGTTGAAATCCTAAACCCTGAATCCTGAAGGGATGGAGAAAACATGAAGGAAAGCTCAAAATTGAAAAGAACTACATAATAAATTGCCTGTTCACGATTAAAAAAATAGATATTTGGGCCAAAGGAAATGCATCTCACAGACATCCGAAATAAATAGCTAACAACCTTAGATAGAGCTAATCAGAGGCAATGGATTGCAAGCGCATAGCAAGTACTCGAGTGTGAAGGCAACAGCTACCGGCTCGCCCTGATGCAGAAGCCCAATAAACTGACGCGTCGAGCGTTAATTTCCCGGTTTCTGAAAAACCATCACTGTAGCAATTCCTGCGCAAATCGAAGAAGAAAACCTCCAACTTGCTTCAGCGCTTCCACGAATGAAATGTTTGAAGAAGTGGCGTCCACTGAGTGGTCATAAACCCTAATTCATCCATTGTTGCTCTCGTCGCCTCATGCAGGGTTTAAGCGTCGCCACGGGCTTCTCCTCAACTGAGAGATTAGGAACTCAATAGCACCAGTATGTGAACTTGAGCACTACTGGTTTCTCTTGAAGCAATGGCAATGCCCTGTACAACTTTAGCTTCAGGACCTCAAGTTTCCAAACTCTGTCTTGGTCGGTTGGCGAAATCAGTGTGCGTTCCTTTGGGCTTTGGTTGTTGGGGTTCTTAAGGATACGGGACTTGTTGTAACGGTGATATGAGACGGTCCATTTCAGGAACGATGACGTATGGGGAGCAGAATACTTTTGTGGATGCCTGCCAGCAATTCAACATGGCCCGGGAGGAGGACACTGCTGCAAAGTCTGCTTGAATGCTGCATACGCCCTACAACGTGCTTCAAAGAAAACCCTACATCAAGGCCTGCATCAATGTTTATCTCCTTCTACATGATTAAGATTCAAGGAGACTTCAGGTTTGTAGAGCCTCAAAAAATGTGGGCTAATTACCATTGACTACAGGAAGAGCCTGATTCCTGTATGTTACAGAGCCTATACTTCAATTCACAGGTAGAAAAAATGCCCTAGGATCGAGAAGAGCAGAGAATCATGTAAGCTTACTGAGTATTGAAGTTATCGAATGCTTGGACACGGTCACCACCCCTGATCGCTCTCTCAGAATTAGGGTGGGGCGGCCGGGGGCGCCGTTCGTTCTTGTGCTTCTTCTCCTCTTCAAGCAGCCAGACTTCTATTGGCATTGTGGAATGTGAATTGGTACACTGTGGTTCCCATTGAGGCTGCGTGTTAGGAGATTGCTCGCTCATCTGTCCACTTGACATTCATATTCAGTTTCTTGTGCATAGCATTTCTATGCTACTTTTCATGTAATGTATTTATGTGAATCACGATGAGAACCTCCTGGTGCCGTATTCTCGGCGGCAGCACATGAGCATCCGAGGTCTACTGCACACCAGCCCTGAATCTATCTCTCTCCTTCACAACCTTGTCACGACCCGTAAATTTACCCTAATTGCATAGCTCCTGTCTTACCGGCTTCAAAGGAACGGAAAGAACTTCAGAAGGCGATCACACACACACGATTGTGTTTTGTGATATTTCTATACACACAGTCTGAGTCCCTGGTCCCTGCAAGAAAGTGACCATCTTCTTGACATTAGCATGTCCATGACGGACTGAAAACCTAATCTGATTCTCACGGGAAGCCAGAATTCAATGTGCTTCTTCCAGAACCGATAGTCCCCCAATCAATGGACCATGAATCTGATTAGTAACATATTAAATTAGCGACACGAAGGACCTGAGATGGAATATTTAAATTTTATAGGTCATGTCTTACAATACCGTAGTGAGGAGAAGCAAGCGGTAACAATGATAAGGTATGCATCAGAAATTAAAAATTGAAAAGGCAGAGATCCGAGCTTGCAAAAGATGCAAGCGTTGTTGGAATAACACAATGAGAAAAATTGTTGGGAGGCACAATTATGGTACACGACTTCTGTCCTCTGCTTCCAGTTTTGTCTCACATTCCATCTTACGATCTGAAGAATTGGGTAATCGATGGCTACAGTTTTAACAGAATCTTCACAATCTCTGCTTCACAATCTCTTGCAGAAAACATATACCAGAGGGAAGTGGACAAGCTTGGAGAGAGTTAATTGGTAAACTGAGAGAGACTCACAAGTTCCTTACAATGTTCCCACATTCCATTTAGGACAAATGAAATCGCACGAACGGCTATTAAGGATGTCCGTCACGAATGCCATGGGACTTCTCCAATTAAAGAGATGGTGTGACTGCCCGGAATGTTGAAGTATAAATCAAGAGGTTCACTTTTCTGTACCTCAACGGGTAGCGGCCGTCTTTACCTGTGAAGAGATGATCCAGCTTGCAACAGAGCTACGTTTCAGTCTCAAGTTGTGTCTTGCTCAGTATGCACGCCCATGCTTTAGATATCTGGCAAAGCTCGGTGTGAAATTCTAGCTCAAAGTTGATATGATGAAACCGCAGCATCTTGTGACGTTTCATATGGAGAGGCTCATCACTCCCCAAAAGCAAGGACTTGATGGATATTGTCAAATAACGACTTTTTGGTGGGGTTTGTGGAGCGAAGCACAAACCTGACTAGGTCAAGGTCTGAGTTCAGGCTTGCGGTGCCCTGCAAGCGCAGAAGACATGAGATTAACATGGCTGACATAGCCAACGGATCGGGCTCAAGGTTGTCCTCCCACCTTCCCAATTCTCTTTGGCTACACTCAAACTGCGCACCAGCCACCGCCGGGCCATGCTCCATTCTCCCATGCCTCCATACACTATGTCCAAATAGCCACATCCCATGATCTCTGCCACCGGGTCACATCCCTCCTGCTTCGCTTCCTTCATCTTCTCAATTTCTTCTGCCAATTTCTGCAGCACCATCTCACAAACTTCTTGTGGCAGGGCGTGAAGTCGTCCCAACTCTATGGGAACATCTAGCATTTGCAGGCAGATTATTCGGAGGGAGTCCAATGACACAACAGTTGAACCTGCACTTGTTCCTGCAACGTTTGGATTATGCGATTCTAAAGCAGGAGCAGGTTGGTGCGTCGTTTGTGCCTGGGTGGAAATATGCAGAGTGGGGGACCCTAGCACCGTCAGTGATGCCCAATGGCGGATTTCAGCAGACCTTACCGTGTCCTTCATGGCTTTCTGCATTGAATACAACACGTCGCTTCCATGTTTCAGCTCCCTGAATAAAGAAGAAACTAGTGGGCTCAAGCTGTCATCGTTGACATCCCAAAGCGACGCAATGGCAGCGACAACACCGGCTTCAAGTGCAGCATGGCCCAGGCCAAGAAGGCCCTCTCCGTTGGAAGCCTCTCCCTGCTAACCGTTGTGGCAAGCAATGGTCACCACAAGGTTGGCTTTCATCTTTCCTGCTAGAGCTGCACCTGATCACTGTCTTGTTTTAGGACCATGGCTCCATGAGGATATGGATGCTCCCTATCGCCACCGACAGCAAGTGTGGTCAATAATACCATATTGCAGGTGCTCAGGGATTCAAACAAGACCTCCTTGGTGAGGTCACTCCCGGCACATGCCTCCACATTAGGATGCCAGCCACCTCCTGTGCTGTCTGATATGTGTCTGGGAATTGCTCCAGGCTGAGTCCCATGGACTCGGAATTGCCGCCTACGAAGGCATTTAAATGCTCTTTGGGCTTCAAGCTATTCTCAAACACATGCTGCCAGGAGAAGCAGCA
The DNA here is from genome assembly GCA_947034895.1 of Rhytidiadelphus loreus. Lineage (NCBI taxonomy): Eukaryota > Viridiplantae > Streptophyta > Bryopsida > Hypnales > Hylocomiaceae > Rhytidiadelphus > Rhytidiadelphus loreus. The sequence continues at coordinate 36,355,205 of OX344761.1, forward strand.
TTGCAAGGAACGGAGGGAAGGAATCACAACCACAGCCATCTGCTCCACCAGGAATTTGCCTTCTGACGCATTGTATAGGGCAGCAAAGGGAACTTTGCACAAGAATCCCTACGGGGCAAAGATGATCTTGGTGTAGCCATGAAAGAATTCCTTGCACTGTACTAAGATTGGCTGAACTAGGAGGTTGTAGAGGATTGAGAGACCAAGAACAGATCTCTCATCTTCTCCTTCACTGATGAACTGGAGCACACAGGACACCAATTCTTTCAAATTAGTTCCCATGACGCAATTGGCCTCTTCACTGAAAAACTTCTTCAAGTATTTTCGTGAAAATACAGATACCTTGCTGCTCAATCCATACAACATTATAAAGTTCTGCTGATGACTGTGTTTGGACCACAAAGCGCCAGAGTCTTGAGCATCGGTTACTTGCAGTAGCACTGTCAGTCTCAATATCATCTCCGAATACATTGGTGCAACCTTGCTCTGCCCATACAACAACCTTATTCACGTCACCTTGTCCAACGCTCAGCATCTCGTACAAGCTGAAGGTGTTCTGTAGACCTGCATCATCCACGAATGGAATCCACAATGGAATCTTCATGCCTTCTAAACCTGCCTTCAACTGACCTTCTCAAACAAATGATGTCGCAACCTTGAACTCCCTATCATCGCTCAAGGCAAAGCTGCGAAACACCTTGCTATGGTAGAGCAATATGTTATCATGATTGCTCTTAGTCACACTCTCTAGAGCTCTATCCAGGGCGGCACCTGCTCCATTTCTGTCCCTCAATTTTAGGGTTTGGCTTGTTCCAGAAAGATGAGAGCAACAAGCACTGGTGTTTTGTCGAAGTCTAGGAGCACCTCAATGGTTTTCTGAAGCTCCTTCAGAGCTTCCCGTGAGTGACCATTCCAGTAATTCCGATATACTTACCTCGCCAAAGATGTAGCTTACTTTTAACAATAGCAATAAAAAGCCCATTATTTTGCAAATTTTCTTCCAAGACGTTCACAATTGCTATTGCCGTATCGAAGTCACCTTCATCTTGTCGCTGCTTAGCCTGGTCTTCATAGTATTGTACTACAGCACGCATGTACATTGTACTTCCTCCAATGTCTTCTACCAATAGCCGAGAACCAGTACTGTAGTCGTCCACAGCTATCTTGTTTCCAATTCACCTTAAAGGCTTGCATGTGGCCAGGTAATTGAATGCTCGGAGAACCCAACAATGTCAAGGCATACCAGTCTCGGATATTTCTGGGCTCCGGACCTCTCAACATGTCCACCACTGCCTTCTGGACCGAATGAAGGACATCAGTTCCTTTCTTCAACTTCTTGAACACATCTGCAATCGAAATCGCCATGGAGTCATCATGGACATCCCAAAGGTCAAGAATGGCAGAAGAAGCACCCGCCTCAAGCAGAGCATGACCTAGACCAAGAAGGCCCTCTCGCGAAATTTCTCCCATTCCTGTGTGGCAGGCGTTGAGTATCACTAGGCCTGCTGAAAACCCTCGTTGGTCTTTGTTGGGGGTGGCTATGGGACTGGTGAATGCTATCCTGGAAGCGCGAGGAGAGGTGCACAATGCAAAGGAGAAGACGAACAAGTTGCTGGATACAGTGGTGAAGGCTCAATCCTCCTTGCGCCACTTGCAAGACCGCTCTGAGGGACAACTGCTCTGGGAAGGGCTAACACCCCACTGAAAGGATTGGGGGAGGAGCTAGATCTGTTTGGCACTGGAGAAGGTGCAGAAAGAATGTGGGATCAAACGAGCGGCGGGAGGCAAGCAACCAGCTTGTGGCGACGGTGAGGAGCGTCATTGGGAGAGCAGCCAGCCAGTAGAACAAGGAGATTCTGGCCATCATCCAGAAGTTGGAGGAAGCTTTGGCCAACCTCGATCGCGAAGTGCTCTACTTCATCGATTAACCCCTTTAGGATGTTAGCAGCCCAAACTGGCCTACGGTTTTCAATACAAAAAAATCTACATACTGCTTGGACTGCTTGGGCGTTGAAGGATTAGGGCAACCGCACGAAGACATGCCAAAAGGGGTCGCCAAATGCATCTTTGGCGTGTGGTCTTGTAGGCCAGGGCCTCATTGCTCTTCCTGTGCCCTACGGCAAACAAGTCAGGAAGGGGCCCCTAGTGCAGTATACAATGTGAAGTAGTTTAGTTGCTTAGAAACCAAATTGTAAAAATTTGACTTTTAATTCATTGAGAACAATGAATCCAACAACCAATTTACATAGTTTGGAAGGCATCTCCAACTTGGATTGATTTCCATAAGCTCTTTATATACATATGGGGTGGTAGGAGGTAGAACAACCCATGTGGGACATGTAAATTAGAATCCGCTCAATCACTCATAATTAAGTGAAAAGTAGAAAGTGTGTTTAAAGTAAAATTTCAGACCTCATTTAGGCTTAATAAAATAACTTTTTTCAAAAACTTTGAACTAAGAAAAGTTGGAAAAAAAAATGACTTGCATCTCTAAAAATCCTTTTGAGATTTTGAGCCTCCAATCAAAAGTTACAGACAAAATTCAAAGAGGATGTTTGAAAACGTAAAAAGCAACAACTTTCCAACCTTTTTTTGAATTTTGTCCGTAACTTTTGATTGGAGGCTCAAAATCTCAAAAGGGTTTTTAGAGATGCAAGTCATTTTTTTTCCAACTTTTCTTAGTTCAAAGTTTTTTGAAAAAAGTTATTTTATTACACCTAAATGAGCTCTGAAATTTTAATTCAAACATACTTTCTACTTTTCACTTAATTATGAGTGATTGAGCTCCTACTAATTCTAATTTACATGTCCCACATGGGTTGTTCTACCTTCTACCACCCCATATGTATATAAAGAGCTTATGAAAATCAATCCAAGTTAGAGATGCCTTCCAAATTATGTAAATTGGTTGTTGGATTCATTGTTCTCAATGAATTAAAAGTCAAATTTTTACAATTTGGTTTCTAAGCAACTAAACTACTTCACATTGTATACCGCACTAGGGGCCCCTTCTTGACTTGTTTGCCGTAGGGCACAGGAAGAGCAATAAGGCCCTAGTCTACAAAACCACACGCCAAATATGCATTCTTTGCCGTGCAGAACGCCAGACAGTTGAGTATGTAGATTTTTCCGTATTGTTAACCGTAGGCCGTTTCTAACATCCTAAAGGGGTTAATTAGGGTGGCCGAAAACAATTAGTCAAGCTCTCTATACGAATTTGCCTCTACCGCACTCAGAGCACGAACTTGTGAGAAGGATACTATCTCTTGTAGGTCGGCATAAATTAAGTCTTTTTTTTAAAAGAAGTGTATCTTGTCATCTTGTGAATGGTGTGAGGTGATGTGGATCCTAGAGAATTTGACATGAAAATTCAATTTTAGCACTTGAGTGTCAATTCAAACCTTCACATATAATAAATGAATTCCAAAGTAATCACCATGTAGACCCAATTGTTGAGGTGGTTTTCATAATGACTCCCAAAATTGCCTAGTATGCTTCTTTTTTGAACTACAATGACTTCAATATTTTATTGCATGTTATTGTACATCATTTAAAAACCACCCCCATCAATTGGTATTGTAAAAAGTTAATGTACACGTGCTTCCCAAAAAATGATATTTATAAAAAAATGTAGATATTGTTAATTTAAATGGAAATTGAAGATCCTTAATGAATCAAAGATTTGAAATTTTATTTACCTCATCATCATCATCTATCATAGGGTACTAGTTATCATAGATGACCTATAGGTTGCAATTTGAAACATTGTTGCCTCTACTTTGAATAGATTTGAAGAAATTTGTCCTACTATACAATTAATACAAATCATTTTTATTTAGCGACTAAAACTATGATTTTCACCATAATCTTTTTGAATCCAAGATATTTGCTTGTAAGGACATTTATTTTTATATTTGTTTGGATATAGGTGATTTAATATGATATGACAACAATAATTTGATACCAATATTTTGAGTTGTTTTGAATTAGTGCTTTTAAATGAAAACCAATAATTCACTATTGCATTAAATGTATATGACAAAAATATTATAGTTAGTATATTATAGAATAAAAAATATACATATGACCAAATATTGACAAATGCATATGATAAAAATAAAACTATGACATTTTACTATTATAAAAACAACTAAAATAGAATATCTACTTTAGAAGCTTTTTCATCTTGAAGATGTGGAAGTGTTTGGTGAACCAAAAATGTTCATATTTCCTACCAACTAATTTTTGAATTTTCTCTTGCTTTTAGCTCACATGTCTATAAATAGATTTTTATACAAGTTCAAGCCAATGCAAGTTGCTTACAAGCACTATTTGATTCATGGATGTCCCTTGTGTTTCCCAAGGTTGACTTCTTGTATGTACAAGTACAAAGTTATTCTCCAATCAATTGCCACAACATACTCATTCACTATCTAGTTCTAAAAGTGTAAGGGAGAAACATCCTTAACCAACATTGTACCCAATTGTATCACTTTCTAAACAAGCTAATTATTTTAGAACTTAAATCAAGGTAGACCATAGATAGCTTATTGTTTGTTGACCAAAATGATAAGCTATCTATGGTCTACCTAGATTTACATTTTAGAATGATTGTCTTGCCTAGAAAGTGATGCAATTGGGTACATTGTTGCACTAGAAGAAAACTGCGTTGATGTCAACAAAACCAATCTGACATTCTTCGGCGATTTTTGTTTTCCAAAGCAAAATCTACGTTTCCAAAACGTAGATTTTGCTTTGGAAAACAAAAATTGCAGAAAAATGTCAGATTGGTTTTGTTGACATCAACGTAGTTTTCTTCTGGTGTTGGTTTGGAATGCTTCCACCTTACTGTAATACATTTATTAGTCTGTCAGTGGTGATCGATGGTTTTGGGGGAGTTTCTAGAGTTGTAAAACCTATCTTTTCACCTCCAACGTAAGTGCAGGGTTGCTAGCGTGTGAGTGTGTGAGCGAGAGAGCGGGAACTTATTTTGTTGAAATTTGAGGTGAAGGACCTATGACCGTGGATCTTGGGCCTGCTCATTTTAATAATTTGAAGACAAAATATTTTAGGATTGTAAAAAAATTACAATTGTAAATTCAAAGAAAGAACTCAAAACAATTGTACATGAAGGATTATATACCAGTGGTTTAGGATAAATGCTTAGAAATTCATTGCTCAAATTATGTGGTGCTAAGCAATTGTATATTTGCGTTTGTTTAGGGTTTTATGTTCATTGGTATATCACTCCAAAAAGCATTTTAAAAATAACAATGTGCACAATAAATGTAGCCTTAAAACACCCAAATCCACTCATACAAGATATCAATATATAAAACTGTAACTTACAAGATATGTCTAACTTGTGAGTCTAAGAAGAATCATTCTTTGTAGAAGACTCAGAAGTCTCTCTACCTTTTGAAGTGCTAACATCTAAATACTCTAATACATTTAAAGCATAAGTATCTCGCCGCTTCTTTGGTTCAGAGCAACCAAACTCTATATATGTTGAAGCCACCTGTTGTGCATACACTAGCAAATCAAAAGACTTTTCCGGACTCAAAACAAGTCTTCTTTTGCGCAATGTTGCATCTGAGAACATCACTCTGTGGGGTCTACAAAAACAAATTCAAACATGCATGTTAAAATCATAAACATTAGAAACAAAATATTCTCATGGAATGCACACCTCTGAAAACTTACTTACTAGTGTTTTTCTTCCAAGTAAAACTGAAGACCTCCACCTCCACTGCATCAGGATCTTTAGTAGGGTCATCTTCTTCTTCCTCCTCTTCTTCTTCTATTGTCTCCTCCTCCTCAATTGTCCTCCTCATAGGCAGCAATATCGTGTTGAAAATGGCTGCATCCTTCTCCAAAGCTACAATATGGTGGCCCGTGCCCCGACATGCCGTAATAGATGCACCTAATAATAAACACACGCAATTGATTAATAAAATTTAGGTTTAGAAATTTAATAAATGAAAATAATATTAGTTGAACTTAACCTTATCAGTTTGTCCAGTGTTATCAAGAACAATGTCTCTTTTGCTTGTTGTTCTTTCAATGATGAATTGAAGAAGCCTTGCATCCTTCTCACGAGGACCCCGCCACGGTATGCCTCCGTTCATCGTCATGCTGTCAATGGTGGTGTAGTTGATTAATGTATCGTCACATTCAAGATCTACTTTGGCCTTTCTCATTGCTTTAGTCAACCTGAACTTGAACTGAGATTTGCGTCTCTTGTCAAGCTTCTTCACCAGCAACGAGATTCCAAAATTCATTGTCTACAACCATTTAATTCCAAAAATCATAAAAAATACATAATATAATGAATGTTCCAAAAACATTAAACAAAAACACAATCGCAAGAAGTTCATACCGTGTTTGCCAGATTCATGCCTGAAGTCAAGTGCATGCAATTGATTCCCAACCACTCTTTTAACTTCAAAAATGGGTACACCTGTGTCAAACCTACTACCACGCCCCTTGCCTTTGTACTCCAGGAATGGAAAATGACAAAACAACCATTGTCTTGCAAATGCTTTGTTGCAAACACAATTTCCTGCTCAATCTCTTTGAACATGTGATTCCTGCCATAAGTCAACTACATACAAAAAATCTATAAATGATTCATGATCATGAAAATTATGAGTTCACGCAATCTCCTTCAATTCTTCAATGGCAAAATTACAAGAACAAAATATACACCTTCATTAAGAACTCCATGACTTCCTCATAGCATGATCCATTTCCCTTGCCTTCATTTTCCATTACATCAACAATGGACTTGTTGAGGATCAACTCCCCCGTATTCACCTCCTGGTCATTTCCTATAACAATCACTTGGGTACCTTGTGTGACCATATCTTCAGTGAGCTCCTGCAAGACCGCCTTCCTTTTCACGCCGCTACATGATCCAGACTCCATCTGCGATCCTTGCCTCCTTGGTCTACTGTAGAAGACCCTCGGACTTGATCTCCACCCTCAACTTTCTTCTTCCCTTTATTTTTTTCCTTTCCTTCCTTCTCTACCTCCTTTTCCTTCTCAACCAACTTTATTAAGCGCTCTGCCTGCTTCTTCTTTTTGGTGGCCTTCATCTCTTCCTCCTTTTTCTTCTTCTTGTCGTCTGCAACTGTTCTCCGTGCAATAGCTTTTCTCTTCAAGGCATTGGGAAGGTCTGCAAACTCGGGCACCTCAAAATCAATCACCGAAGGCCGTCAAATGATTTGCGAAATGCTACTTCTAAAAAGTGGGTGTAGGCTACTGGGCACTCCAAGTACCACCCGCCACTAGTCAAATTAGCTGTAGTAAACATCCAGAGCTGAGCGAGTGCATACATGTAGTCTTTTGAACTCCGATCCAGCCATGATGTAAAGAAAGGAGGTAGAGAGCCTTGTGACATAGCACCCTTTGGAACAAGCTCAAGCTTGAAGTACCTAAAATGTCAGCAAAATCATAAGCCAATGCCTTAAACAAAACATGTATAATTTACAAAACATTATGTCTTGTCCTGCATAAACTTCAACATTCATAATTGCTATTAGAATTCAATCAAATATCTAATGAAATACTCTCAAAACAACGTTGACACAAACTTAACCAAAACTGGGCGTACTAGGACGGAGCCTCAACACCCCCGTCGGGTCCGACGGGGGTATTGAAGGTCCCTCCCAATACTCCTACTCCTACTTTGATTTCTCAATAATGATTGTTTCTTCAGTTTTTGCAATTTAATTTAAAAAAAATTCAATTAGAACAAGCAATTACATATCTTCCAATAATGAACTTGGGTCTGAAACTAACCATTTCATTTGTGAAAAAAAATGCAAATTTCTCTCAAACCACCAGAAATGGGAGTACTACAAGGGAGCCCTAGTACCCCCGTTGGATCCGACAAGCACATTGGCACTCCTACCCAGTACTCCCACTTTTGGGTTTTCAAGAGGTATTAGAAAAAACAAATTGCAAATGCTGAGAATTTAAAAAAACATTTCGATTGTACTTCTCATTTCTAATAATTAATCATAAGTTTGAATACTTACCGGAATAGAACCCTTCGAATGTCTTGGTCCAATCCCTCACGATTTGAAAATGACTCGTGCTTCTTAAAGTAGTTTGTCCCCTTCAAAATTGGGCCAAATGTATTATCCCATAATTTCTTCCTCCACCCCTCTACGTACTCTGATAGAGTTTCAGGCTGAAGGGGCACGTCCATGTTGATGTCCAACTTGTCTTTTGTCAATACGTTGTCCAAATAGTCCTGCGCACCATCTTCAAGCTGCACTTGACATGACAATGAACTTTTTATCCAATAAACACAACTTTCAAGTAACAAAAAGAGATTAAATTCAAATACAACAAAAAGGCATGCATTAAACATTATCAATTGATGAGAGCAAACATTTAACGGAATAATTGATCTTACCCCGGACCACCAAACAATTTTATGCAGAAAAGTCAAGAGTTTATCTTTTGAAACTGGTGATGTAGAAAACTTCAATGACTCTTTCAAAATATTAGAAGAATTCCACCACCTCAACACTTTGATCTTATGAGCTGCTGACATGCTGCTTGTCGCAACCATCTGGAGCTTCTCCAAAGTCATCTCTGGCACCTCATTCCAAACCCAATGTTTCTCCACCTACCAGATGACATTCTACATTGTTGAATATGTGATTTTTCCACAACATGTCCAAAGAAAAATTAAATTTCTTTTGAATTTCTATAATTACCTCTTCAAGAAACTCTGCTCCAAGGGCAGGATCTGCAACTGCCAACAGCTTTCCCATCTTCACATGTAACTTAGAGGTTTTATCTTTTGCTACGGATCTCATAGCGTCAACAACTCCTCGCTCGGTTCTTTCCTCTGCTGGTGTCACATCAATGTAACGTCGAGTAGTCGTGTCCGCAGCCTAAGAGATTTCATGCTGCAAATGGAATTCAAAATAAGATATTTGTAAATCATTAATCTCAAAATCTTGTGTATCCTACCTTTTTTCATTTTACAAGAAGGATTTAGTAGGCAAAATGAAACTCACTCTGAAATTAAATGATGTGAAAACCTCCAAAGGCATTGTATACCACGCTTTTCTACCCACTTGAAATACGCATTTCTTCCTTTCCGATGGCCTAAGCATCTCAAAAATCTTCTTCAATTCCATTCGTCCATATTTTTGCACATGGTACAACGTGTGCACCAAATTCGTCTTCACATGCGAATCTTCGGTGGATCTGAAATTTGAAATTGAAATTCAGAATTCATACAATAAGATGCTATGTTCCATCATAAACAAACATGAGAAATATGAGTCATGACTAGGGAAACCAGTCTACGATGGAAGATCAAGTACTTACTTGTTAATTTCATGCATCACCTGCATGGTCATCTCCACTCTACCTTTTGTTTCCAACACAATACAATCAACTGAAATGTGCCAATTGATGTCCAGAGGGTACTTTCTTTGAATATGGCTCATCCAAGCAATTTGTCGATGGTTGCCAACACATATGAAGAACTTCATGTTCTTCATGAAATGCAACTCTGGCTTCGTCTCTAAAAATACAACAAATTCTTCATTCCTTTTCTGCCAGAAAGGACCCCATTTTCCAGCCTCTTCCCCAGTAAACTCCACACTCTCGCCGGCCTCATTGGTTGTCGATACATAAAACGAGGCTGTTCCATCTTGGTAGCCATGGGCAAAGTCTTACTCAAGTTTTTGTAAATCTGATGAAAGAGTAGGCCTCACCATTGGCATTGGCATTAGCTTGCAAAGTGGAATCTTGAAACGTGATAAACTCTCTGGATTAAACCTTAGTGATGATATCGTTGCCACCGAGTCTACCTTATGAAATCGGCGGAGCTCATCTTCAAGAAGTTCTTTATCCTCATCCATTTGTATCTCTTTTTGCTCCTCTTCCAATATCTCATCGCGTGCCTCTTCTGCCTCTTCATCACCGTCTATCTCTAGCTGCTGAGTGTCATCCGTTGTAGGTGTGATTTGACATTGCTCATTTGGTGACAATATGAGTGGTGAACCCTCTTCCTGCCAAAAAAAATAAACACTAACAAAAAAGTAAACACAGAATCAATGTTACTATAATTTATGTCATGAAGATCTCAACAAATGTATTCATGACAAAAATTATCGTGCACTGGTATACAAAATTATAGTCCTAAGAAACTACTAGGTCTTTCTCAATGCAATTGATAAATTATAGGCAATTGTTTATTTTAAATAAATTTTATAGTATACGCCCAATATGTCCATCAATAATAGACAGATGAAGCATTTTCATGAAAGCTAAAAAAATCCCAATTCATTTTATATATCCTTTTCATTACATTTTTCAATCAATGTCCACATCCTCATGATAGTCGGAACATTGGTGAATGATGACCAAAGGGTTGTACCGCAATCGATGAAGTCCTAAGCAATCACAATTTCTAGAACCCCAAGGGCTACAAACAGATGGGGACCAATCTGCGTTAGAGCTCAATGAGCTAGAATCACTACACTCTGTGTCAGAACTCTCATCTGAGAATACTGGTTCCCTAGGATTTCTAGGCTTTGGGAAACTAACTCGACTTCCTTTGTCTTTTTCAATCTCATCTGCAGCACAATCACATGCATCCATGATATCGCAAAAGCTTACCACGTCAATATTCTCATCCTCGCCTAGTTCATCGCATATTATAACAAGAATAAGCCTTAGCGTCTGAGGAACTCGATCTTCCACCATTTTCCGATCCAGACCTTCAGATGGTGGACGACCAAAAGGTGTTTGTTGAGTGTTCACATTTGCAGAGTCCATCTGCAAAGACACTTACCACTCTTAGAATCCAACCTGATAAAACTTATAGGAATGAATCACATTCCATTTATTTTGTGAGGTTCTTTTAATGAAATAGATATGTAAGAGCATGCGTTTATATAATGATTCACACATTGAATTTGCACATTACAATTAATGAAAATATTCACAAATAAGATCACAAATTCTTCTCCTTTCTTAATATATTCTATTAATTTCTATTGAAACTATTGATGAAAGGCTTAATTATACAAACTTCAATCCCTAGTGACCTAGAAATAGGAAATGACCTTTAAGATATCATCATTTCAAGTCAAAAAGCCAAATACTATGAAATAATACCCTTTTGTCCCCTTCATGTGGGGAATGCTAGTACGTGAGCGAGGAGCGGGGAGCGGCGAGCAGGGAGCAGGGATTGTTGAGCGGAGAGCAGGAAAATTAGGAATTTGTATAGAAATTGGAAGAAGAATTATGAAAAAGGAGACAAGCATTTAAAGAAAAGTGGAATAAATTGTGGTAAAAATTGCGGCCAAAATGGATGAAGATTCATTAAATAATTTTTTTCAATAAAAATGAATTGGATGAAAGTAGTTGGATGAATTGAATGAAATTAATTGGATGAACTGGATGAAATTAGTTGGATGAACTGGATGAAATTAGTTGGATGAAGTGGATGAAAGTAGTTGGATGAAGCGGATGAAAATAGTTGGATGTAATGGATGAAATTATCAATACTAAATTTGATGTAGAAATGGATGGGAAGTCGGATGGTAAAAGAAACTTTATAATAAATATTATTTTTATATAATGGAAAATAAGATCTGAAGTCAAGATCGGAAAACCATCACACTCTACAAAAAACTAGCCCGATGATTTATCTTGTCCTACGATTGTAGAAGAATAGGATCCTATTGTCATGGAAAAATTATACTCGTAGACAATTCTAAAAGATTTGGCAGATGACATCCATCTACACCTCTGGAGAAGTTGCTTTCACTTCGGGACTCTATGCTCGACTTGAGCATCATTGCACCTAGAAACATTGTAAGTGGCCTTAATAGATTTGGTCAAATACAAGGTAGGCCATGAGCCTTGTGGAAGTGCTGGACGGGCATGAAGAGAGCCTCACGTAGGTCCAATTGACTAGGGGGCAACCCATCCTCTTGGAATTGTAGAAGGAATGAGTGAGGCACGACCTCACAACGAGCGGATCGTCTACACCATTGAAGGCCAAGACGGACACAGGATGGCCCAAGGCAAGTATAACCAACCACAAGCCGTACGGTTGTTATTCATCCACATAAGCAACGTTGGGATAGCCGAGGTCGAAGTACTTGAGTTAAAAAGTACTAAAATTGAATACTATTTCTATTGGAAATTAACATACATGAATATTGGCACAAGGCTAATGAGTTTACTTTGCATGAAGACTATAGAAAAGGTTTACGTCACTATGAAAAATACAGAAGGAATGCATACATCTGACAAAGTGCACATGAGCTCAACACCTTCTGATCAGTTGCAATGAATTTTCTCCATGCATTATAAATTCACCTACTAGCAATACTTACAAAATGAACAACTAGAGCGCTTCATCACACCGATACAAGAGTGATTGCATGTGCCTATTTCTGTACTATTTAATAACATGGTCACTTCTGCAAATGGTGTGATAAAATGGTTTGACAATCTAAGAGACTAAAGATGGGTGAAAAGAAGATAAAGTAATGTGCATGAAGAAAATTCACGGCAATTGACAAAAAGATGCAATTTGGCTGGGTTGGACCTGAAGGCCTTGGACGGACTTTGATGTGATTCATGGGAAGACCGTGCATATACACAAGTGCAGTGGTTGCGCTTAGAAAGGTTCCAGAAGAAGTCCAAATTTGAGTAAAAGAAACCATGGGATTGTTGGCCTGAACACCCTATCTACAATGAAGAAGAATTTTAGCCAATTAACCTGTAATCAATCACAAAAACCAATAAGAAGCCAAAAGGGTTTTAAAAACTTACACATTGAATTTGCCTTAGAAACATGGTATTCCTAAAATAATCAAATTGGAAATACATGTGTAGAAATAGATGCTTACTATGTAAGAAAAATGAATGCAAACTGAAGGACTTCCGCCTAAGCATATAGATAAAAGGGTGTTTCAACCATTACCTTAGTAGTGGAAGTGTGTATAACTGAACGTGTGCACAACTCCTCTCCTGTGTGAGATGATTCATAGGATGTTCCTCCTCCCATAATATAGTGCTTGGAGCCCATTTCCCGTCGGAGTATAAAAAGGAGAGAGTATACATAGTTTAATATAAGTTAGGGTTACTGGATATGATGTACAAGTCATCTCAGAACTGACACGGTTCCAAGGGCCAGTCCTTACTGCATGATATAGTGTGTGGCATCCGTTCAGCGGCTGACCTACCCTAAACTAAACCAATATAATTCTTATATTGGATATCTTGAATATTCTTACACCAGATTACATCGTGAATGAATCCCTTCCTAGGAGGAACTATGTGTGGATGACATTGAATGGCAAAAAAATATAAACTAATAGGATGAAGATATTAGATTCTTTATCAATTTCCACTTGGCTTTGTGGGGCGGCTACCCTTGAATAAATCATGATATATGGATTTCAAATGAATGGCACGTAAATCACTGTACTATATTTTTTTTTAATTGTTAGTAGATAAGAGAGAGATGGCCCTAGGTGATATAGGGTTAAATGTTTTTTCCTCTGAGTTATAAAAAAATCCACTAAACTCTCCATTCATGTGGAGAATGGAGAAATGACATGTTGGCTGGTATAGAATCCTATGACAGTAACAATGGAATGATCGAAATGTGAACAATTCAAAGACAAAGACACCATCCAAAAGTATTTATAGCCATAGAGAAAATGGGACAATAAGACCCTAGAAATATAACATACGATAAAGCTGATACATGAGGTCCGATAGAGCTCAAGTTGTGCTACCTTCGCTATTTGAAGGCTCTGAATCTGAATCAAGTGCACAGTCATCTAGAAAGTGTAGAACACGTGGATCCATCAACCTAGCCCGATTACTTGGTTGTGGATCTAATGCAACATACTCTTGAGCTTGGACCTCAGCATAAAAAGGTAAATGGAATGGTTTAGGTGGGCTTGGGAAATACCCTGACCTCGCAAAAAAAGGAACGTGCCTTGACCTTGTCACTTTCTCGAGCGGCCTGCAGATATCATTCACAAGATAGTTAGATAAACAATTAATGCAGTTGGGTCAAAATCCAATTACAGAAGCTTAGAGTCAAACTTACTTACTGAATCGGTTTGTCATGATGACACGCTCAGGTTCTACATCCTCGTCCTCCATCTCCAAAGAATTAGCATTGGTCGAAGGCGGATCGGCACGGGTAACTATAGACTTGCGCATCTGCGGAGCAATAATTGCATCGAAGATATCCTTGGCTTCCTCAAAAGCCAAGATATGACGTTGTGTAGCACGGCATGCTTGAATACATGAACCTGATAACATACATACAATTGAAAGGGTAGTAAAATTAAGAACTTGTTCCATGAGAACCATACTAAATACAAGAATTGAACGAAGAAAAGAGAATTACCTAAAGCTGCCGTGCAGTCCACGACCACATCTCCCTGCTCAGTTAGTGCCTCCACTACCATCTGCATAAACTCCCTTGAGCGTTCACGGGGCCCTCTCCATGGGATGTCTCCATTCATTGCGACGGCCGCTCTTGGGAGGAAATTCTGAAGAATATCGTCACGACTGACGTTGACACCCAACTCCTTGTGAATTGGAACTTCGTGGAACGGAAACTCTTTGACAGTCATTGGGCCGCTTAGCTTAACCACAAGTGAAATGGAAAACTTCATCGTCTGCAAGAAGGATCAAGTTAGGATATTGAGCATACGAAATGAAATCATTTGTAAAGAATAATAGGCTTAGGATTAAATTACCGTGGTTGATGGGTCGGACGCTGATGTGACATGCAAGTGGTTCATCCCTAACCAAGTGACTAGAACTCTGAAGCCGTATGTGCGGCAACATCCAAGGAGGTGGCTGCGGTGACGAGGAGATGAATATGGATAAATCACCATGAGGGCGCCATTGTCGTGGAGGTACTCCTTCCCGAAGTCAAAGATGGGCAACAAGAAATCCTTTTGGAACTCATTCCAAACTGGAATAGGTGCAGGTGGAGCTGATATTGTTGGGACATGGAGGCCTTCCGGAAGATCCACAATGATTAGGTCCACTGCCTGCTGCATGCACGGTTTACCATTGAATTATCTTTCCTTATCTCCAGAGTGTTGAAAAGAACAACATAAATGAAGTCAATTAACCTGAAAAAGTAGACAACAATCCTAAGCCGGGAGATATAAGGTAGTTGAAAGTCACAATAAGTTAAACATTGAACTTAAGTATTTACAAAGCACAATATAATTCCTATGAAATAGTGTAAAAGTCTTGAATATAGGAAAAAGGTGAGCAATTTTACCATGTCAAGAAAGGCTAGGACGGCATCAAAGGCCTCGTCGTTGTTTGCCAATGTAGCCAAGGACAAGTTCAGGATGCACTCATCAACGTCTGGAACTGGAGGAAGGTTTTTGGTCGATGGTGTCAAGCCGTGCACAAGACGCTCTTGAGTAAGTGAGAACCCAGACGATCCCTCTGGAATGTCTAACGCACTATAAGCTGGTTCATGCACTAGCGTCTCTGTCTTCCTTTTCCTCCCACCTTTCTTAGTCTTATCTTGTTCCTTCTCAAACCTTTCTTGCTCCTTCTCGGCTTGAGCAGCAAGTCTCTTCTTTTGGATCTCCTCCGATTTCTTCTTGGCCTCGTCCAATTTCTCGAGTTTCTTCTTGTTTGATATCTCCCGCCTCTTAATGGCCTTGGCTTTGGCATCCTCGTCCAATCCGGCGAACTCATCCAAATCTGGATTGACAATCGCGGAATTCTTCAATGATTCAAAGAGAGCCTCCTCCTCAGGTGGGAAGGTGCCAAAATTGCACTCCAAATACCAGGGGCACGCAGATAGATGTGCACTGGTCCACTTGGCCTGCTGCGTTGCAGTGAACATGCAGTCGGAATTAAACCGGTCCACCCACGTGGTAAGAAACGGCGGTAAATCATCCTTCGAAATAGCCTTCTTGGCGTATAGTTCGAATTTGAAGTACCTGGACAAAGAAGGCAATTGTTAGAATAGAAACATTGATACAGTGGCCTTGATCGATTTATTCCTATTAACAAAGTTGTCGACGCTAACACTGATAAGTTTCATGTTTGACTGAAACTTGCATAATCCAACGATACATGAAGGCAAATCAATTTAATTGTGCGGGTAGTACCTATAGATGATGTGCTTCACTGCGAGTAGTCCTGCTGCGCGCTCCTTAAACGTCTCCGACTTCTTGTATGCATCAGCGCCCTTGAACATCCCTGTATATGCGTGGTCCCACAACTTCATTCTCCAACCCTCCACATACTCCAACAATGTTTGTGGCTTGCTAGAAACAGTATAGTCAATCGTAATATTATCAACTCGTATGATTTCGTCGAACATTTCAATAGCTGCTTCTTTAATCTGAACGTGTAAAGATAGAAACACAGTCAATTAGATAGAACAAAATAATGGAGATCTCAAAGTACAGGTAACGAACATGAAGATTGTAGACACAATCTTCAATCAAAATATGGAGTATACACATACCCCTGCATACCAACATGCCTTCACGAGGAACTGCATTAATCGGTCCTCGTTTACAAGACGTGACGGAAATCTCCTTGCTTCTCGAGTTTGAGAAGAAGAATTCATCCACTTCAGCCACCTCGCCTTGAATGGTGCAGCAACATTTGCAATTGCAATCATTTGTAATTTCTCGAGCGTCAACTCTGGAGTCGAATACATACTCCAGTGGCGCTCTATCTGCAACCCAATTATAAGGTGAGAGCATGAAAGGATTGTTCAATCCACCATTTGCAAATAATAGGCAGAAATCAGTGAGCCAAATTCACCTCGGCTAACCACTGAGGTCCAAGGGCAGGATTCGCAACCGCAACTATCTTGGAAAGCTTCTTGTAGGACTTCTCCGTCGCGTCCTTGATAGATAATCTCATTGCTGCGGCAACACCTTCTTTTGTAACCTCAGTTGCTTCAGTATCCTCATGATACTTTCGGACAGCAACATCCGCGGCTGCTGCAATGTCTTGCTAATACACTAGATTTCCATAACCAAAGGGAAAAATGTGAGATTTCGGTAAACGGGTGGCGTCGAACATACAGTCCTTTATATGAAACGATATTAAGTTTGAATGCAGTACAAGATATGATTGTAATCGATGTATAACACATACCTTGAAAATGAAGGATGTAAAAATCTGAAGGGGCATACTATACCAAGTCTTGCTTGGGTGAGCGCTACACGTGCTTGCTTCTTCCGGAGTTAGCAACTCATGGAACTTCTCCAACCCCATGAGACCGTACTTCTGGACACGGTATAAAGTATGCACCAGGTTCGTCTTGATGTGTGAATTCTCGGTCTGCCTAATCATGAAGAACAATGTGATGTCATTACGATTAATGCACAATATATAAGATAATATAAAGAGAGATCTCAAAAGAACAGAATAAGGATATGGAAGGCATTAACTTACTTATTAATGTCATGCATAGCCTGCATAGCGACTCCAATTCGATTCTTGGTATCGAGTATGATGGTGTCTACACTGACATGCCATTCCCGTTCTGTGTTGTGCAGTCTCTGGATGTGCCTCATCCAAGATATTTGTCTGTGATTACCATCACAGACAAAGAATTTACAATCAACAAGGTGCTCTAGTGCTGGAATTGACTTCAAGTGAAAGTTGAATCCGTCGTTGACAGAATTCCACAAGGGACCCCAATCATTCTTCTCAGCATCTGAGAACACCGATGATTGACCTTGCTCATCCGTAGTCGAGACGTAGAAGACACGGGCACCTTCATCATATCCGCCACTAAATTGATTCTCCAGTAATGTTAAGTCGCAATCTAAAGTTGGCCGAACCATTGGCATTGGAATCATTCTACAAAGCGGAATCTTCAAGCGGGACTGATCCGAGAATGTCAGTCTCATGCTCGAAATCAGGGACACTGTGTCCATCATCTGAGACTTCCTTATGTTGTCTTCCAAATAGTGTGCCTTCAGTCCTGGAATGTCGTATACATCATCATCTCCAGCTTCCGTGGCCTCGGTACCAACCAAAGCTTCCGATGCCATGGTGTCCTATGTGATCATCAATATTCAATACATGGAATTAGAATAACTGAAATCAGCATGGCTACCACAAATCATAAACGCATCAATATTAGGATCAATGTCCTGAAAGCATATAGTCAAGATGCAACAGTGGTCATCAAAGTCCGCAAACACATGTCTCAGAGAGAGTTCTATACTCCCCACAATAGAGTATCAGGATATCTCCATCAGAATCAATCCCTGATGTGACCTCTGGAAACTCAATGTCACAAGTGCAATACTCTAGGATCTCTACATCATTGGACCCTAAGGATGTGCAACATGATCGTGGCGGTGGCATACGACCCTCCCTCCACATCTCATCTATCCCGCGGTCTATAAGTCGTATTATATTATCTAGAGATTGCGGTAGCGGATTTACAGGAGCGTCAGCGACTATGTCTTCAGGATCATCTTCAGGAAGGTCTTGCACAGAAACAAGAATTGCAGGGACATCCATCATTACATCCCCTTGAACCTGTGCTCAATGCAACACACTATAGTTAGATATGAAACACAACAGATATAAATCCATATACAACTTCAGGCAATTGCTGCTCCAGACGTGACAATGAATATTCTTGGCTGTTGAATAAATATTGACATAATATCCCCATTGAGATGATGATTACAAAACTCCTTCGCAAAACGTGGTCACCTCCCCCTCGGAAGCCCGCTCTGGTGCCACCCGACTAAATCAAAATCAAGACGAATATTGCTTTGAAAATTGAATCCCAACCAACCTGAAGGTCCCAGCTTCACCGCCCCCCCTTCCGAGATCCTCCTCTCGGGGCCGAGAGGGGGTTGGGGTCAGCCTTCCTCTGCACAACAGGGCACTTCCCTTCTCGTGGTGGCAGCTTTGGCGCCACCCGACCAACCAAAACCAAACTGATATTTTAAAAAAAACCCAAACCAGAAGGACCCAGCTTCACCGCCCCCCCTCCGAGATCCTCCTCTCGGGGCCGAGAGGGGGTTGGGGTCAGCCTTCCTCTGCACAACAGGGCACTTCCCTTCTCGTGGTGGCAGCTTCGGCGCCACCCGACCAACCAAAACCAAACTGAAATTTTTAACTAAACCCAAACCAGAAGGTCCCAGCTTCACCGCCCCCCCTCCGAGATCCCCCTCTCGGGGCCGAGAGGGGGTTGGGGTCAGCCTTCCTCTGCACAACAGGGCACTTTCCTTCTCGTGGTGGCAGCTTTGGCGCCACCCGACCAACCAAAACCAAACTGAAATTTTTAACTAAACCCAAACCAGAAGGTCCCAGCTTCACCGCCCCCCCTCCGAGATCCTCCTCTCGGGGCCGAGAGGGGGTTGGGGTCAGTCTTCCTCTGCACATCAGGGCACATCCCTTCTCGTGGTGGCAGCTTCGGCGCCACCCGACCAAGCAAAACCAAACTGGAATTTTTTTTAAAACGCAAACCAGAAGGTCCCAGCTTCACCGCCTCCCCTCCGAGATCCTCCTCTCGGGGCCGAGAGGGGGTTGGGGTCAGCCTTCCTCTGCACAGCAGGGCACTTCCCTTCTCGTGGTGGTAGCTTCGGTGCCACCCGACCAACCAAAACCAAACTGAAATTTTTAACTAAACCCAAACCAGAAGGTCCCAGCTTCACCGCCCCAACCAGATAGCAAACTATGATTTTGAACATTAGCAGAGGAGTAAGAAATACATCAGGTGTTGGATCGGCTGCTTGGATAGCTTGACCTTGCGCTTCTTCTCCAGCCTCCAGTCGAACTCGAGATCGCAGCTCCGGAGCCATAGCTTCTCAAAAACAACATACCAGATGATCATACGTCGAGACTGCGAGCCTTGTGCAACATAGTATTCATTGAAGAGTGGAAGGAGATGACTGAAGTGCATTGCGGCAATATTTGCCATGGAATCATGTGACGGCCACCCGTAACCTAATCCTTAATTCCTAAGGTTAGCAGTTATCTCGTAAGACTTTTTTTAATGATAAATATAAAAATGGAATCCACAAGTATAAACGGTCTCTCTAGAAGTCTAACTAGGTATCACATGCTGTAGTGCCAACCTAGCATGTGTCTGACACATGCAATATTGATTTATGAGCTTGCTTAATATTCCGTATTGTATAAATCCGTTACTTCTTGCTTGAAATTATCATTGGAATTCATTGGAGGGTATTATTATATAATGAATGTGAGTTCAAATTGTTCAACAATATTATACGGAAGCAGATTCTGGGTACTTACGTATCTATATGCACTAAAATATAGAAATCCTAGATAAGTTGTAATGAGGTTTATGAATTATGTTTTTTGGTGTAAGCACGGTGAATAATCACCCGCCAATGTTTGGTTAAATCATGACACTTAATGCTTTCCTCCGACAATGCAATTATGTAGTTTGTCATAATGATATGTCCAATTAATGAGCGTTAATTGTTGTTTAAGCACTTACAGATTCCAATCACGATATTTCATTTTCTCACTATTTGCGATTATAAAATATAGATTTCGGAATTTACATACATAGTCGACTCTCACATGTCATGGACATGAATAGCATGCAATTATATATCTCACAAGAGTGATGAATGAGGTTCATATATAGAATATTCAGTTATTGTTGAGCTGGCATAATGAAACCATACATCTGCTTCACCAATAAATATTAGTGATTAAATAATTGTATTTGACATTATTCAATATTAACGTTAATTTATAAATGTATACATATATCGTACTACTCTACATTTATACCTAACATGCCAATATATCATGTGCATGCAACTTCTTCACTATCGAGATATCTACACTCATGATGTAGTATAGCAGCCATTTTCCTAAAGCTCTGACAATTGGTTTAGGATAATAATGCGTGCTAATTATGTCATTGTCAGTGCTAATATCGTGATCATGAATAGTGTCTAAAATAAAATACATGGCTCCCACCTTTTGCTTACTCTTGATATCACAACTTTGCGTCACTCCTGGGTCTTTCAATTTCGTTTGGGGCGTGGACTAGTTTGTGCTTGTTTTTTTCGCGATGTGTCACATCACATTTCTTAGCTGCATACCGCACTATAACCTTCTCTTCGCATAGTAGGAAATGTAGTTTCTTCATTTGACTCGGAATTCATATCATCCATGGTCGCTGTTTTTAAAAAAAATGGTATTGCAGTTGTTTTAATTACATCCTTAGTAACTCGTTTGCTGAGGACTTCGTGCCTCTCGCCATTTTTGGATATTAGAGCTTAGTCGATATGTCGGAATTTTCGGACATGGTTCTGGTGAGAGCGACTGGTGATAGTGTTCCTATTTTATTTCCTGTTGGTGTAGATGGCGTTGCAGTTATATCCTCAATTAGATTAAGTACTCGATTTCATTTTCAGTTGAACTCATTGCATGTCGATGAAGAGATATACAACAAAGACTCCGGTATTCTAATCCACACAATTGGTAAACTACCTGTTGTGGATGGCGAGGATAGATCATGGCATTTGAAGGCTGGAATGTACAAGGCATATGGTATTGCTGGTTTTGAACGACCGGAGTCGGTTGATTTAGTTTGTGGCCGGCGTGCTTCTTCTTGGACTAATCAAACTCCCCCTCTGAAGAATGTCAAGGTAGAGTGTAATGCATTGACCATCACTCTTCTTAGTGACGATTCTGACATAAACTCCCCAAATCAGACGATTGACCGTTCCATCCCTTCAAGTTCCAGTGCGCCTCGGATGTCTACCACACCACGTGACATTGATACTGACATATCTGGATAAGTCTCAGGATCTGTAACATCAGTTATTGAGTGTTTGAAAGCTCTTTGTGGTCGAAAGGGTTGTAGAAATGCTTTGTCTAAAATTGATTACGACAAGATTGTGATAGAGAGAGTGTCAGTTCTTCCTCCTATTTTCAATGGTGATGTCATTTTTGAATTACCAAAACTAGTATCTGGAGGTACTCCTTCAAATGCGAGACAGATGGTTGGGATGGACAAGCGGTATGATGGGCATGTGTGGTCGAAAACTGTAACGACCAATATTACAAATTCTCATGGTCTATCATTTTGAACCTTAGTTTGTATTGGGCATTTGAGATGCATGAACAATAATTGCGAGTACCTTAGTCGTGTACATAGAACAAATTCATTGAATGAATTGGAATGGGATGGGCTGACCTCGTGCCCACTAGATGTTGGTGCAGAGCATCCCCTAGGCTCAACAATTGTTTGCAGAATATGCAGGCTACCGCCGAGTTGTATTTCTCGTTGTGGGGCCAGGGTGTATTACGTCATCGGAAACCCAAATGTCACTCGCGCATTCATTCATCTTGGCAATCACCAGCATTCTGTCAAAGATGGTGACCTACGTCACATGAAGGAGCGAACTCGTCATCTCATTGGAGAGTAGATGGAGAGAACTCCATCTGGAAAAAACTCAGCAATCATTTTGGAGGCCACGAAAGACCTTTTGGGAGAACTCCTCCTTCGTCCGGATGGTGAAGTGTCAAAGAGCATGGACTTTGTTGAGCTCGTACCGGTATTGGACAAATGCAAGTACTTTAGTTCTCCTAGCATTAGAAACGAGGTAAGCTTGTTCAAGCACTTCAGAAGATTTGGTGTGATGGATAGCATAACAAAGTTGAGGGGAGCAAGTACTTGGGCATTCATTCAAGAAAGTAAATTTCCAGGACAAGGGTCAGAGCTTGACAAAGTCTTTGTATTCAAGATGTCAGAGGTTGGTCCAGGAAGTGGTGTAGACTTGGTGAAGCGTATGCAATCCGGCGGTGACCTGCAAAATGCGTGGATCATGTTCGATCATGTCAAGCGGGTCACAGGATGGACCACTATGGCATGCCACGTTTATGATAGTTTGTATTGTCACGTGATGACCATTGCCATGTGCGATATGCAATCTGAAGATTGTACTGCCCAAATCTTGTTTTGGAGAAATTTGAACAACGTCGTTGAGCGACATGGTATAGGACAGATTCAATTCAAGGGATTTATGGCTGATAGTGCTCAAGCAAATTGGAATGCGGTGAGGACGGTCTACGATTCTGGTGACATTGGTATACCCATGGAGAATAGAGAACGGACCTGCCTTTTTCATTGGACGCAATCCATGGAAAAGCATACTAAATCTGATATATGTGGTGACTTACAAGATCAACACAGACTACTATGCAAACAATACAAGAATGCACTTTCATCAACACAATCAGAAGAACACTACCTTGCGATTAAGGCTTGGTGGCTATCATCAGGAGCCACAACAGAAGAAGGACTACATAGTTTGGAGTTATGGCTCTCCTTCTGGCATTTTCGTTATCGACAATGGGGCGGATTTATGCAACTAGTAAGTTATTCTTTCTTACATGTATGCATTTTGATGTCTCGTGACAATGTGATGTTCATAGTTTTCTGTTTTACATTGTATTGCCTACTTCGACAATTGGGAAATGTTCTGTCCATTATTCAACTAGATAAGGCATGAACGAACATGTCACTCTAACTATCACAACAATCATCTCAATGTTGTGGTGCACCATGTCAACCTTATGTGGATTCCAATTTAGTAATTTCTTGTCGCTAATGCAATTTCAGTGTTACAAAAGTGTATGTATTTATCCCTCAAGAGACCCCTCTTGGAAATCTTTCACTCCTGTACATAACGGCATAATTTTCCAAAAATCACTGTTACTTCATTTGTTGTCTAATTCCCTTCTGTTGCTTTTATGCATCATATCCCCTACGTGTCATCGATGTCGTAAGATGAGTCAATTATGCATGCATTGAAATGGTTGCTATGTAGTCCATTTTCACTGATTCCACAAGTGATTGATATATTCAGGATTTAACAGACTCTGAGAAGGCAGAAATGCCTTCATGCAACCTAGCGGAGATTGTGCACAACAAGTGGCTTCAAGAATCAGGAAATCGTGGAAGCGACTTATACATCGCTACAGTTGATGATTTCGTTAGGGCCTTCATGCAGATGGTAAGGTTTTACCAATACCTCAAAGGCAATGGAGTTGGCAAGGGCCCCGGCAAAGAAGAATTGCGGCTCCGAGTGGCGCAACGTTCAGCTGAACGTAGTGGAAATCCGAAGGTGCTCACAGATGCTCTTTCCAGCCTTCCGGATGTCTCAAAATTCTTCAATAGGGAGCCTCATCTTGAGGGTGAAGAAGTATTTGGATCACATAATAGAAAGGCAGACCATCCTTTGGGTTGCGAATATGATTCACATAGACCTGATACAGTTAATTATTCACATCCCCGTGTCTAGACAAGATCCTTTAGAGCTTCTACTAGTGCTCCAACTCTACACCCGATCTTTGAAGACATAGTTCCAAATGTTGAAGTAGAAATCCCATCAGATATGGATACTACAGAGGAATTTTGTAATCGTACTGGTCCCCTATCATTCCATGTGTCCGCTATTCATGAGAGCGACTGTGACAACATGGGCTGGCACATTGCAAGACTACCGAAAACATCTGCAAAGGCATGCTTTGCTCTTCAAGCCCTTACAAAGAAGAAATGCACAGCTCGTATTGTCCAAAACAGCGTACCTACAGCCGCACCAACATATACTGGTATGATGGAAAATTACAAGAAGAACAGGAATGACCGAATGGCTTTCTTTTTCTGCAATGACGACATCGAACGTTGTGTGAAAGGTACGAAGCGGAAGTGGGTGTTGTCCAAACCCGCAATTCTTGAAATTTGGCCTGTGAAAAGGGGCACCGCATTATCGCAAGAAGAGGTGTTAGCCTTTGAAGCTGCTGGATTCCGGCTTCCTCAACGTCAAGTTATTTCACCTCGAAGATTGTTTGGTGGCGAAACCAGTATTCAGTTGGTATCTGCTTATCCTATTCTGCTGACACTCGACGACCACCCAAAATTACGATCGGAGAAGGTTATTCGTCGAAATCCGAAGGCACCAACGGTGAAACATGCAAACAATTTGGCTTCGGCTATGACCCTAGATGCTCGGATTAAGAGGGTGACCATGGTTCCTCATCCTGGTTTTGGTTGCATAGTGTGTTTGGTTTCAGGAGCGGAGCCGCGAGCAGAGCAATACATGCTTACGATTTCCTCGTTCCCGGAGTGCACTTGTCTCTACTTTAAAGGCATGCAAACCAAGTCTTTAGGAAAGCGCGGTCAATGGGCAAATTGCAAACATCTTTACTTCATTTTCAATGTTATCTGCAACTTGCAATCTACAGTACATGGCTTTATTCATGCTCCAAGTTTCAGTTTCAATGACGTGAAGCAAGTCCTTCTTAGTGGGATCCTGGACCATGTAGACCCTATGTAGGAGTTAATGAGTACTTCATGTGCTTCATGTGCTTCTACTTTTTATTATTTAAAAAGTAGTGAGACTAAAAGGGCCACTACTTTCCTAACCGCTAAATCACCAAGTGCACAAGTTACTGCTTGTTTGGACTACTTGTATTCTGTATTTTGCTTTTACTTCAAACTATATCAAATCCTTTGTATTATCCTTTGCATTTCAAGATTTTCCTTATACTCGTTTTCTACAACACCCTAGTCAATGCACTGCAAAATATTTTGGTCTACAGGTCGACTGCTCTA
This sequence comes from Rhytidiadelphus loreus, assembly GCA_947034895.1. Classification (NCBI taxonomy): domain Eukaryota; kingdom Viridiplantae; phylum Streptophyta; class Bryopsida; order Hypnales; family Hylocomiaceae; genus Rhytidiadelphus; species Rhytidiadelphus loreus. The sequence goes on from OX344761.1 coordinate 36,380,862, forward strand.
CTCTCAGAGTCATTATAATTATTCCAAAGAATAGCACGATGAAACAATCAGATATATAATTATATTCTGACCCTAAACCGCAAATAATAATCAGTGAGCAATGTCTAGTTGTCTTACACGATCATAGGGCATTGTACATCCGTGGTCATAGGTCCTCTTCTAGTAGATCCCTTTGTTTATACATGTAATGGACTCTTCTTCATTGTGGGACATTCATTGGATGTTTGCCCTAACCCAACTGTCATACTCTTTTACTATTGTAATTAATTAATCTTCACAGGTGAGTTTTATCTTTCTTTCATAAATTTCTTTTAGAAAACACTCGAAGTAGTACAATCCATTTTAATCATTTACTTCATCCATTCATTCCATTTAGGCAGTGTATAATATATGCATCCACTTTATCCATCCACCACCATCTCGTATCATTCACTTCTACCATCCATTGTCATGGATAGTAAAACCACCTTTTTAAGCACTTCTTCATCCACTTTCTTCAATTATCATTCTTTCGAGTCATCCAATTTCATGGATTTTTCATCCACTTTTTAGTCAACTTTTTCATCCATTATCATCAACTGTCATCCACTTTTTCATCTACATTCATCAAAATTTTCATCAACATTCATTGGAATTTCATCCTAATTTTCCTCCAAATTTCGAACAATTTTTTATTTTCCATCAAAATCTCCGCTCCCCGCTGTGTAGTTCTCGCTCCCTGCTCCCCGCTCACTGCTCACGCGCTAGCGCCGCTCCCCTTCATGTGATGTATTTTGGGGGTCTAATGTGAATCCACTAGGGGCACCATCGGATCCAACGGGGCACGTACAAGAATCTTAGGGTACTCCCAAAATGCGTCACCAGAGTGGTACTATTTTTTCTTTTTTTTTCTTTTGAATTCATCAAAGAAATTTCTTTGAAAGTAATCTACATTTCAATCCAAAAAAAGATAGTCCTTCTCAAATGATGGATTATTTTTAGGGGTACCTTGAGGTTCCCTAATGACCCATGTTGGCACCGACAGGGGTCAAAAGGGAAGCCCAAGGTACCCCTAAAATTCATCCTTTTGGCAAGCCTGATGAAGGCTGAGGAAACCAACGATTCTGCAAATGGCGCAATGCCAACGGGTTGTTCTTAGTACAAGCGGGTTGGCTCAGCAAGTAGGAGGTCTTTATCAAGTCCACTAAAGCTAATCAACAAAGGCAGTTATGAATTGCATGAACATAAAGCAAGACTAAGATCAAAACTCAGGATTGATCAAACAATCCTAAACCGCAATTATGCTTCCAAATACATGAATCTTTCTGTGTAGTTTGGCAAGCCCGAAGAACTAACTACTCCTGATCATGCGCTAGTGCTCCACACTAGGCGATCTGCAAGCAACTTGGCTTCATGAATATTTCTAAACTATAGAACAACTAAAGTCAGTTGTGAACGGAATGGATGCAAGGCAAGTCAAAGATCATAACATATGAATGATCAAAAATCCAAACCGCAACTATGCTTATAAGTACTCCGTAGTTTTCATATTTCAAAATCAGGTTCCCGAGGTATGCAACTCTAAAACATGGGAACATGATTGACATGTTCAAATCTCTCATTCAGCCCGATTAAGGTTGTATCCTGTCCACAACTAAAGAATAACCCGAGGCTTATGACCTAGCGTAGATTCTTGGCAACGGGTGATCTTGAATCTGAATGGCTTCTTTGTGCAATTCTAAATCTGATCAATTGAGGGCAGTCACGTAGGGGAACGACTAAAGGCAAGCCAAAGATCTGATCAACAATGATCGATGAAAAATCAAAACCTGCTAGTGAGCTTAATATCAACAAGTTTCTTAGATCTGTGACTCTGGATCTTAAAGTCCAAGAATCTTCTTCAGAGTACCACGATTGACTCCATTCAATCCAAAACTTGTTGATAGAACCATTCTACCAGTGATCGTCTGAACAACGAGAGCGGGAGGGAGGTCATGTTTGCATTCTACTGAACGCAGTCAAGATACGAGAATCCTTTGAGAGCAATCAAGTAACAAACATCGGGGCAGAGAGACTGACTGATCATTTTATTTTCTTTATATACAGAAGCCAACAATTTGAACTTCGATCCTTACACGCGCAGCAACTCTTACTGGATTCAGATGGAAGTCTAAGAGACCGTCAACCCGGATTTTTTTCCGTCTCCAAGTACAATGCAAGTACTGAAGGTGGGCGTAGCCGGTTTCATAATTTGGCTTCGCGGGAAATCGAACTAGTCCCTTAACCAATTCTTGGGGTACCTACTACTCCCCGTCAAACCCTTGTCGGTTCCGACTACATTCTTACGGGAAGCTCGAGATACCCTCCGAAATTGTCAACTAACCAGTTCAACTACCGAGGTAGAATATTTTGGGCAATACTTTCATTAAGGACGAAGTTTGGTTACATGATTAGCGGTTAAATATCATACCTGCAAGCTCGGCTCGTGATTTGCTTGGTTGCAAGATTCCAGCGACTCGTCCTCCCTTGGGCGACCCGGCGTACTCCTCCGTGGAAGATTCTAGCTTGAGCGCTGCAAGGTTGACATGATCAACGTCTTCACTTGATCGAGGAAGAGATGGAACAATTCAACTGAGAAAGCAATTCACGGCGAGGAAGATGTAAGGTCCTCGGTCAGGGCAAAGCAAGGTCCTCAATCTTCAGTACGAGCAAAGGTTGATGGAGGCAAAATTTCCAAAAAAAACGGTCCTAAATCGCGGATAAAAGCAGCGGTTTCCAGAGACAGGTGAGAACAAAACACGGTCTTCAAACGCGTCAAACTGCAACCTGAACCGGAGACCAAATGAGGGCAAAGCCCGTTTCTGGAAAAGCACAAAGCAAACAGGCAGGGTTGTCTACCCGGACAACTCGACAACTCGACAAACTCGACGTCGAAGACGTCTAGTAGAGGGGCCCGTCCGTCTAATAGAGTCAACTTTACCCTTTGACTTTTCTGGAATTTACCCCCCATTTACCTAGGCTTACCTGGCTGCCATGTGGCAGCCGCGTGGCAAATGTTGGGCGACTTCGGGTAGGGGGCGACTTCGGGTGGGGCGACCTCGGGTGAGGGCGACTTCGGGTGGGGCGACTTCGGGTGTGAGGCGACCGCGGGTCCGGGGCGACTTCGGGTAGGGGCGACTGCGGGTATGGGGTGACTACAGGTCTTAGGCGAACACGGGTACTAGGTCGTGGTCGCCAATACCTGCACCCGTCGGCGCACTTGCCCTCATCCAAGACCCGCACTCGCCCTTTGTCACTTGCATGCGCCCCCCCCAGGACCTACGGTTGCCCCCCAAGACCCGCAGTCGCCCCCCCCAGGACCCGCAGTCACCCCCCCCAGGACCCGCAGTCACCCCCCCAGGACCGCTGGTCACCCCTCCAGGACCACTGGTCGCCCCTCCAGGACCGCTGGTCGCCTACGTGACCCGCACGCGCCCATTTTGCATCCACACCCGGGTTCGCCTATATATGAAGTCGCCGAATCTTCATTCTCCCATGTTCATCACTAAGGCTTCTTGGCTTGTATCCCTTTCTGGCTACATGCATAAGCATTTGGTGTTGAAAATTTACTATTTGACTACTTTCATCCAAGGTTCTTTTTCTAGTGGTTTGATTTCAACAATCCCTCTACATTTTTTAGGACCTTCATTTCAACAACCCACCATGGCTAGTGGAGACAATACCACTAGAGAATTTCTTGCTGAAGCCCCTCCACCGGCTCCACGTCCACGTCGTGGTTTGGGATTGCGAAAGATTCAAAAAGACAAGGAACGGAAGTGTAGGGGTACTTGTCACCGAAAGCGATTGCATGTGTTGAATAGTGCTGACCACACTGCTTTCAAGGGGTGGAACGAGGAGCCTGAGCCATGGTCAATACAAACTTGCAAAGATTACATTGAGTGATGCCACATCAACAAGTTCTTTCCATCATGGCGTCATCATCATCATCGACACACCAACAAGGCGAACTTGAAGTTCTGTGAGAATGAAATATTCGTGAACAGGTGCATTGAATTGTGGCAAGCTCTCTACAATACGGCCTCTGTAGAAAGGAATGAGGCCCCTCTTTTCCTTGCCAGAGGAGCCTATGCTGAAGTGGCATTGAAGAAAGAAGTCGATTGGAGCACGATCAAATCTAGTCCTCACGTAAAACGTCCAGAGGACGGGTGCATACCAAAAGGAATTCTCCTTTTTCCAGAGGGTGGATTGGGTCCTTTTCGAAGTGTTCCTAGGAATCAGGCCCAGGTTGAAATTGACACAGAGTCATCAGAAGAGGATGACAATTCAGATGGTACGCGGGTGCTTCGGGTAGAACGAGCCATGGAACTACCTATCGGTCTCCCCCCAAATCAGAATGAAATTATCCACGGCGTCGGAACATCACGGGGACGTAAATCGGGACAATCGTCAAGAGTGCGACGTTCCACTACACGAATTGGACCACAAGGGGCTTTTCCATCAGCTTCAAATCCACCATTGCCTGTACAGAATCCAAGTAATGTCTTCGAATTCAGTTGCAACGATGAAGGGCCCAGTGAAACAATTGTTGGTGCACCAATTCTTCAATCCCGAGTGGATGTAGGTCACAACACTCTGACCCTAGCAAAGGCTCAAAACATCATACAGATCAAAGACAACAAGATTGCTTCATTGGAAAGTGACTTGAAGAAATTGCAAGGACAGTGCCAACTGAAAGATGCTCTCATTGCACGACAATCTACCGAGCTTCAAGCCCTGCGAGAAAATCAGGCTGGCGCTTTCACTTTGTCAGATATGGATGAGGCTTTTGTTGACCATGATCCACATCATCTAGACAAAGTTGTGGGGGATCTTACCGACGATGTTCCTTGCCATCCACCGCCTTCCAAGCGTGCTAAGGTTTTGCAAAATAATCGAAGTGCATTCCTCACTACGATTGGCGGAGACACGACCACTGACACGAACGATATTCATGGGACCCAAGATTCATTCTCATTTCCAACAGTTCAACAATCAAGGCAGAGTGACAAAGAAAGAGACCTTGAAAAGCAGAACGAAAAGCTTCAACAACGGTTGGATCAATTGGTTGCCACGTACTACCATTGGAAGGTGGCGTGCATTCTCTCCGTGGACAGATTGCAGCAAATAGCCAAGGAATTAGATAAGGTTTCAAAGAATTTTTTTGCAGCTTTACCTAAACGTGAGAATGGACTCACATCCTGGGCACTCTTAGATGACATGTTTCCTGAAAACATGCCGATGTTGGCTGACACAAATATTATAGATTGGGCACAACAGGGCTGGGACCATGCAAAGCAAATGTCTAGTCACATGGAGGTGAAGGACCAAAAGCTACTATGGCCACAACCTGCAGCTTTCGTACTCGACCATACAAAACGCCCCATTTGTCAAGAGCAATTTGGCCCTGAAGGTGGTTGGGCTCTCGGGTCATGTGCACATGTGTACCATCCTCAATGCCTCCTTATGGGATGCCTCATTAGACGACGTTGTGTACTTTGTTCAGCACCATTCCATGATCGCTTGTATGCCATGTTCAACTTGATGACGTACATGCCACCTTCTTGGGAACATAGCGTTGAAACGACGACTAATACGACATTGTGGGGTCATGACCTCGTTTGGAGCTGGCGTCAAGGGCTACATGATGATGAAAAGGCACCTAGTAGCTCTCAATTGAACTGGAAAACTGACCCGGCGGAGATTGTCAAAGTGGCACCGAAGTTGATGGGAAAAGGTCCACACAATGAAGGGAGAAGGGCATTCTTCTACCAATGCCTTGGTGGATACTTCGAGAAGAGCTCGGGAGAATTCAAATGGGATCCTCATCCGGAAGGACACCGTTGGGATAATGAAGGTAAAAGGGGACCCGATCGCAATCAATTTGCCTCTCTTGAAGACATGACTAACATGGCTTGCATGGACTCTACGTATGGACCTTATTACCAAAGTCAAGCATTGGACTATCTTTTGGAAGCACATTCTCCACAAACCACAAGGACCCTACAAGCTCTCCAAGATTCCAACGTCCTGGAATTCATTTTGAATGCGGAAGGGCCAGCTTCACGAACTCGTGCAAAGAAGAAGATAGTCCTTCAAGAGGCACTTCAACCTTCACATGGTGAAGCAAATTCTTCTAAGAAGTAAAAACAATCCAAATGGATTTGACGTCTGAGAATTTAATGATGGACTTCATTTCTCCTTTGGTTACTTGGTTTACGTCCAAGGATATATAATGTCAAACCCCTAGTATATAGAAGCGTATTATATATGGTAGAAGCGTGTAGCTCTCAGTCTTTTTGTTTTGTTCTATATAGGCCAACTTCGAGCCTTCTATGATTGTATGCTACACATTTGTATTGCAATATTACCGAGAATATTACAGTGCCTTCATTTTTGAAACATATTCTACATTATTTTCTACTCCAAAGACTTCACTATCTTCGAACAAAATCAAATATGTGGTACAACTGATTGTATGAAGCTTATTATCAAAGAGCTATTAAAGTTGAAGTTCACTTTGACATTGTCATTTGCATTGACATTTAAGCTTCTAAAATTAATTCAACTGTAAACTTTAAATTTTATTACTTAGAATTCAAAATTGTATATCATTGTAAGCAATCTCATTATCTCAATTCATATCATGGAAGATTGTAATTGTTATCATTTTAGTTCCATAAACAGAAAAAGTGAACATGATGAACTCCTTAAGTCCCATTGTCCCCTCTAGAGACAATTTGGAATTTGGGCAAGTTTCTATGGCTTGAAATTGTACCCTAATTTTTTGAAATTTTTTGTGAAAAGAGAAAATCTGATAAGCTTTGAGGGAATATAATTTTTATTTCAATTGGTGTCCGGAAGCAAAAGTTACGCCACAAAATACCTAGAACTAAACTCGGCAGGCAGTACAAAAAACATTGCAAAAATCCAAAATAGATTTAATTTTGTTCATGTTTTTGCTAACATTATGTTTTTGTCTACATAAAAAGATTTGATTCATTCCATTTTCATTAGTGATGTGCAAGTTAAGAACCCTGTTCTTTTTAAGGCAATGTAAACAAATATTTCAAAAAATAACTTATAGAATTCATTTGAAAATGCAATTTTCAAATTTTCTCTAATTAGTTTATTTTAAAGGAGAAGTTTGCTTCCTACAACAATCTCACCGTTGGGACTAACGGATTATTGTGTTCCAATCCCATGTAAGAGCTATTATCAATTTAGTTTTTCTTTTAACCTTGGATCTACTTCTACTTGACAATTTTTTGAAGTATGAAAAGGAAGTTATTATTTTTTGAATTTTTTTTCCTACACTCCCAACTCAATTCTTCAACACAATAAATTTTAAATTCAAATTCCATAGTGCACATTTTTGGAAGAAATAGCAATCAAAGTCGTCTGAAAGTGTAGTCCAGTGTTGCAAAAAAATTGTTCTTCAACTTTGAATGCTCATATCTCTAAATATGTACAGTCAAACATCATACAATTTTAACCACAAAATCTTAAACAAGTGAAGTTCAAGATACTATGCTTCAGTTCCACAAAAGTTTAGTTTTTTCTTTGGACAAACACAATAGAATTATAGAAATGACAGTTTTGATTTTTTCTTCACCTAAAAATGGCCTTCGGACTTTATGGGTTTAGAAAAACACTGGAAATGGAAAAAAACTATTGGAATCATTTGAAAATTCACCAAGCCATGTAAGTAGCGATGGAAATTAGCTAGAAAATGAAGCAATTGGTTATTTTAACTGTAGAGGGTTAGGTCTTTAGGGCTATGTTTTCACCCAATAAATATCAAGATAAACATTTCTAGTACAAATCCAGAATAAAATGACATAACAAAACTGATTTGAGCAACATTAGGTCTTCTGTTCTTGTACTACATTGGTTTCAAAAGCTGTGACTAAATATTTTGCGAATACACTAAGTTCAGAAATCTGCAATACACATTACAAAGTGTACAATAATTATTAAAAAACCACGTGAACTTTGAATGCCAAAAAAATTGTAGCATATTCTTTACTAAATCACGAGAGAGCCGCAATATCCAAAATTGGATCTTACTTACAAATTTACAATATTGTTCACCAAAATGCGGTACACTACTTTCTAAAAACCTCTTTTTGGTTTAGGAAGTCACTCATATTAGGAGGAGGACCCACTTTCTCGTATTCTTCACCTCTCTTTCCCGTTGTATCCTTCATCCACTTCATCCATTGTATATAATACTCGCTTTCGGCTCTCAGATCCACAAACTCGTCTTCCAACACTTGTACTCTAGTCTCATGGAACTTCACCAAATTCCGAAGCATTTCTAACTCCTCTGGTAGATTACCGTATGTCAAGGCCGTTGCCAAAACGTCCACCTCCTTGACATGTTTTTTGGCCGCTTCGTAATATTTCTTTTCTTCTTCAGTAATTTGAACACGCAGTGCTCGCCGTTCATTCTGTGCTTTCCTACGTCTGCGTTGCAGGGTTTCTAATTTTGATTCCCACAATAAACAATGGTCATCTTGCGACAATTTCCCGGTGCTCTGCTTAGTTAAATACTGGTCTCCATTCTTCTTAAAAGCAACAAAATCGTCATCTCTCTCTTTGAGTATTTGGTTGAGAGACCTCAATTGTTGCTTCAAATAAGCTTCAGTGGGAGAAGACACTTCGCGTTCCTTCAAATTCTTCAGTTCCTCACTCTTTGTACTCAATGATAAACGTGCACTCTCGATTTTGGCAATCAAGGTCTCCTCATTGTCTGATGAATCACTATCACCTTCTAGCATCGCACACTCCTCTGTGGAAAAGTCCTCCACTTCCATGGGGTCAACTTTTTCCAAGACTTCTTCATGGCTGGTTGAGGTAATGGGCTCTTTTCCACGATCTTTCTTCTTCTGAAGGCCCACATCCAAAGACTTCTTGGACTCGGTGACAAAAACATCTTCATCATCGCTAGAGAAGGAATATCCGTTGTACTCATGGGTGTGCTCGTCCGAGGAAGAAGTGGAAGACCAAACTACTTCTTCATCAGCAACAAATGATGCTCCACGCTTAATCGGTGTCATCATCTTGCTTATATCAAGAGGATACTTTGCCCACAAGTTGGAGGCTTCCTCCCACTCTTTTTGGTCCGGACGGACCGCAATAGGCATTTCTGGGAGTGTTGTCCAATTGACTACCTTCTTCAAAACAACTTCGGCATACACCATTCGTACAAGAAAGAAACTGAAATTATCGTTTCTGTACACCTTGGTCTCCAAATATAGAAGGGTCCATACTTCGCAGCATCTACGCATGAACCTTGTGTCCGTAGCATACGCAAGGTTAACCTTTTGGTTTTGAACGTGCAAAGGATGACAACACAACGGAAATAACTTGCTGATGTGGCACCAATCCACATACTTCGCAACAGTCCGGTAACTCCAAGGCTCTGGTTCATCCCTCCAACCTTTAAAATCCTTAATCTTCGGATGAAGTAATATGGCCACGCGCTTCTTGTGCTTCTTGCCTGACCGTTTTCGACCCTTGTCCTTCATCGCCCTTTTCTCTTGCGGAGTCAATGGAGTAGGTATGGTAGGAGGAGATGGCGAGGTCGTACGCTCCATGTTTTAACAACGTATGTATAACTAAGCAATATATACTATATAAAAGTCTCAATGCCAAAATACTTACTCTAACTAAGTGAAACTAGTAATCATACGTGTGACACATTTACAAATATCGAAGCAGAAGTAGATGTTCAAGGTTCAAAGATCGTAGCGGATAGGGTCAAGTTTACGAAACACCGCGGTTTAGACATGCATGGAATGAGAAGAATGAAATTCCTTCATTCCCCAATCCCTGCCTCACGCACATGCAGTCAGCCACTTCAAGGTGGATGACAGCCTTTGCACAGAAGCAGGGGGACTGACGACCGCAAGTCCACCCCACCCCATTTGTACTGGGACTAGCGGTCGCGGGAGGGCGAGTGCGGGTCCCCCGACCGAACAAGGGCGACTGCGGGTACCCAGGCGACCACGGGTCCACAAGGCGACCGCGGGTGCGGATCCCTGGGCGACTTCGGGTGCGGGTCCCTGGGCGACCTCGGGTGCGGGTCCCTGGGCGACTTCGGGTGCGGGTCCCTAGGCGACTTCGGGTGCGGGTCCCTGGGCGACTTCGGGTGATTTTTCAGACAAAGACAAATAAAAGAGGAATCTAACACAAGTGGTTTCATATTTTTGGAAGTATTTTATAATTACTTATAAATTTCCAAAGGACTTCTGTCATAGGTCCCTATTTATGCCCCTAGGTCTTCTGCAAAATGTTCACTTGCAACTTCTAAACATAAATGGGAAAGTAAAGATAATGGATTGGCTCTTACAATTCATAATTTTTTTTTCTCGAATCATTTAATGATTATGGAGGTCAATTTATGAACTACATATTGTCCATTTCAAAGCCACTTATAGAGTCCATTATTAATGCCCGCTCCATTTCAAAGTCTTCTACCTTATCTTTACTTTCACATCCACACAAATGGAGAAAGGAAGCCTCTTTAAAATCCAATGGATGTCGGATTTGGAGAAACTCCCCAACTAAAAAAATATTTACGATAGTGTTTCCTTGAGTGTCAAATGCTTCAATGCACACCCTTGCCTGAGCAAAAAAATTTATGTATCAATGAATAGGTGGTAGTGAAATCGTGGGACACTAGAATTAAAAATATTCCCAACTTGTAATGAGTTTAATAGCTATTCAAGTGATATTAAGTTTTGGAAGAGAACATTTTAGAGTGCCAATATAATTTGTAGTTCTTCATTTCACCTTCAATCCCAATTTTCTTTTATAAGCAATACAATCAATAAAGAAAATGAAAATTTTCTTGGTTATCATCTCACAACTCTTATCCAATTTTGCACTCAAAGGAAACGTGCATACTAATACACAACTACACAAGCTAATTAAACATTCATACGGTTAGATTTTCGGGTTATAAAACTTGCTTCAATGGCAATTACTATAAGTCCATGCTCAATTTTCATAGGAAAAATACAAGAGGGAAAGGCTTAAGGCACTTAGGACTTTATTAGTAATGCACTCTAATTGTTAAGTTAAACTTATCTTTTGACCCTACATAGATTAAGCAAACACCCGTCTTGTAAAATCAAATTTCATTCACAAGTATTTATTCGTCATTCTCCATAATGACGAACAAATCTAATTAAATAATGATTTACCACAATTGAATTCTAAAATACTCTATATCATTACAAATTAGTTACTTTAAAGTTTCAAAAAATCCCGTGAAGACCTCGGTCTAGGCCACGTGACGTGCTTCGAGGATTGGGCCAAGGTCCACTTTGAGTTTAGGACGGAAATGACAATGTTTGTCTTTTGACTCATTTCCATTCTGAACTCAAAGTGGTCCTTGACCAAACCCGTAAGACCAAACCATAACCTCCTACATCATGCACACGGAGTTGGGAATTGAACCGTAGACCTCCCAGACTCCACTTGAGTTCGAAGAAGTTGACCCTTGTGTGAGAATCCCTTCCAGTACTTCACCTTCCCGTTGGTCACATCGGGAATCACCTTTGATGCACCACTCCTTGTCCATCCCATCTTTATTCTTTTTTTTCTTTGATTCTATTGGGCTTCAAAATACCATCAGCTGCCCAACACGAAATAGTCTCCCCGTTTGGACCCGAAGTCGCCCCACCCGAAGTCGCCCTACCCGCGGTCGCCCAAGTCCCAGAAAAGAGGGAAGCAAAAATGCCTGAGTTCTTCCCTCCTCTCTGGACCCGCGGTCGCCCTACCCGAAGTCGCCCTACCCGTAGTCGCCCCACCCGAGGTCGCCCCAGCACCGCAGAAAGAAGTCCCTAGTTTCCCCCTTTTCTGGACCCGCGGTCGCCTCACCCGCGGTCGCCCCTACATTGGTATTTGAAAGAGTGACTTACAGAAGACTACAGTCATGGTAGGTGAGATCATAGAATAATCTCTAGATAGCTTACAATTATATCACATGATCATTTTATTAAATGGTCCCTAACAAGGCTTCAATATCCTCAAGCCCTACAATGATGAACCAAAAACCCTACAAAGCCCTCGCAAACTAGAACCATAAACACAAACCTAAACCCTCAAATGCCCAACGCATTTTAGGATGGTTTATGAATTTGCTTGAACCCCAAAATGACCCTGGAATTTGCTAAGCTTCTAGAATTTGCTCTAAATTGAACAAAAATCCAACATTTTGATACGTTCTATCCATTCTTTTTGAATTGTAACCGTGTAAATTCAAACTAGACGTATTAGAGATCACATTAGAAAAGAAAACACAACAATACCTCTAATTTATTGAAAGATTATAATGTTTTATCATGAGGGTGTTAAATCTGTGAAAGTGATTTGAAGTATTTCAATCCTCTTTTCAAATGTGAAATCTAAAAAGTTCGTCACCTAAAAAATATGAGCTTAAAGGGCCTAAGGTGCATAAACCCAATCAATTTATAACTTCTCAAAATCTACTTTATCATTTTTTTAAATTTCATTTGTAATGTGATATTTTCTCAAAGATTTAGTGTGTTTGAGGCTCATTCCTAAGAGCCCTCAACACTACAAAAAGTCAAGATTGCAAGTGTACACCCATGCACAAAATCTTAAATAGAAAAATCATAATCAATCATTTTCAAAATCAGATTTTTGAAGCTAAAACTAAACTTCAAAAAGAATTTTCCAAAAATATGAATTACTACATATAGTAATTTGGTAAGGTTTTGTTTAACTTAGGAAACTGGTTGAGGACCCATCCTGTCCTCGGGGTCACTTAGGGGTTAACTTGAACAAGAAGCCAACATCTTGAATTATAGAATCAATTTCTGTATACTTCTTCATTTTTCCTCCAATCCCAAGAAACTTTTTTTCTGCAAACTTTAAAATTGTTGTGGAGAGGGGTAATACACTCGAAGTGAAGAATGTACATTTCTCTTGTTATAATCTTAAAACTCTTCCGCAATTTTGCACTCAAAATGAATGTGCATACTAACAAGCAAGTTGTTTAAACATTCATACGTTTAGATTAAAAAATAAATAGGAAACTTGCTTCAATGGGAATAACTACAAGTCCATGCTCTTTTCATAACAGAAAAACTAAGGTAGGAGGCTGTGAAAGAGTACGGGCATTAAGAATGGCTCCTATAAATGGTTGTGGAATGGTGCATCTAAAGTTCTGAAATTGACCAATACATTCATTGAATGAACCAAGGAAGAAAACATTATTAATTGGAAGAGCCAATCATTCTCTGTGTTTTCTCCATTTTTATTTAGAATTGCAAGTGAACCATTCATGAAAGATCTAGGGTCACAAATAGGGACCTATGACCCAACTCGTTTGAAAATTCATAAGTAATTCAAAAATCTTTGGAAAAATATGAAACCACTTGGGTTAGATTCCTCATCAATTTCTCTTTGTCTGAAAAATGAGCTAAAAATATTCCCGTCCAAAGAAATACACGAAAAAGGCAGACCAGCCCTTAGGTGCACCATTTCTGAGCCTCCTACCTTACACTTGGAAAGGCATAGGCTCTTAGGGGTTCATTAGTAATGCACTCTAATTGTTAAGTTAAACTTATCTTTTGACCCTACATAGATTAAGCAAACACCCCGTATTGTAAAATCAAATTTCATTTACAAGTATTTATTCGTCATTGTCCCTAATGACGAACAATTCTAATTAAATAAAGATTTAGCACAATTGAATTCTAAAATACTCTATATCATTACGAATTAGATACTTTAAAGTTTCAAAAAATCCCGTGAAGACCTCGGTATAGGCCACGCGATGTGCTTCGAGGATTGGGCCAAGGACCACTTTGAATTCCGCACCGAAATGTTTTTCATCTCAGTGCGCAATTCAAAGTGCCCCTTGACCGAACCCGTAAGACCCAACTATAACCTCCTACATCATGCACACGGAGTTGGGAATCGAACCGCAGACCTCCCAGACTCCACTTGAGTTCGAAGAAGTTGACCCTTGTGTGAGAATCCCTTCCACTACTTCACCTTCCTGTTGGTCACATCGGGAATCACCTTTGATGCACCACTCCTTGTCCATTCCATTTTTATTCCTTTTTTTCTTTGATTCTATTGGCTTCAAAATACCCGAAGTCACCCAACACAAAATAGTCTCCCAGTCGCCCCACGGCTCCATAGCCCCACCTGAAGTCGCCCCACCCGAAGTCGCCCAATCCCCCAAAGAGGATTACAAATGCGTGAATTTTCCACGACTTCTGGACCCGCGGTCGCCCCACCCGAAGTCGCCCCAGTCGAGGTCGCCCCAACACCAAAAAAGCTGGAAGTCCCAGGTTCCAGGGCGACCTCGGGTGTAGGAGGCGACCTCGGGTTCAGGTTTCAGGACCGCTTTGGTACCCGCGGTCGCCCTTACCCGCACGCGCCCTGTCACCGGCACGCACCCCTATGGCGACCGCGGGTACTTAAGCGGTCACCCCACCCGCATTCGCCAGTCTTGGTCCTATGCTACGGCTTTCATCCACCTTGTAGTGGCTGAATGAGAGCTTGTGGGCCAAGGCGGTGATTGGAGGGTGGACTTGTTGCCCTTTTTTTCCACGACTCTATTTATTCATCGATTGTAGGTAACTTTGTGAAGGAAGAGCTATGTCTAATCCAGGAGAAGGGAGTAGTACAATGCGTCCGTCTCTATGGGATATTAACCACGATGACCCCCGGGAATGGGAGAATGCTACAAGGAAATATGTAAGGGGCACCGACCTTGACAATCCCGCGGAGTTCCAAGTGACTATTGACTCATACGAGTCAACGGGTGGAGAGTCATCATCAAAGTCGAAGAAGTCAAAGACGGCACATGATAAGGACCCAACTTATCCTCCACGTGATTATTCAATATTTGCACAGCGAGTGTGTTTCGAATGGTACGAGGGACGCACTGTGGAATTCCTAGAGTCTACATACTTGAGGCATAAAGAATCAGGCATCATTAAGTTGAAGAGAGATTTGAGCACTTTTATTCTAAAAAAGTGCAAAGAATCCCCGAAATATGCTGACGTGGATGAAACGTACTTTGGCAACTATGAGAAGTGGATGGAGAACGTGCTCATGGAAATCATTTTCAATACCAAAAAAATCATTGTAGAGCACCGACCTATAGTCCCTGGGTGTGAAAATAAGGAGACCATCGAATTCCACGCAAAAATGGCATGGTGGCAGAAAGCGGCGTCTAGACTATCGAAGACTGTATCTAGGGCGATGGGGTGGCAATTGGACGCATTGACGGCTGCTCTTTCTCAAAACAGTGGATCGTCTCTCATGTGGATCAATTCTAGTGCAAAAGTGGTTCTGCTTAGTGGATATGACCAACAAGGGGGGTATGGAAAGGTGCGTAAGGTATACATTGATGGCATGTCTACAATACCCAAGCATGTACATTTTGCGGGGAAGGTGTCAAAGCAAACAAACACGCGTGATGCGAGATATGAACGATTCATTGAGGCCTTGGTGTGTCCTTTAAATCACCCAGCCATTGTTAAATTTGTGGCTATCCACGCCAATACAATGGAGGCCTACACGTTGTGGTGGAATGGTGGTAATTTGAACAAACTTGTTCGCTTGAATGAGAAGGTCGTGCCACATGCCGATTGGCATGAAATCAAGTTGGTGAAGGAACTTCAACAAGAGCAGGTGAAGCAAATTAGCCTCTTTCGAAGGCACAAGGCGAAGTTAGCATGGGCCCTTGTTTATGTGACAAGTCTTATACACAATGAAGGTGTTCTACACAACGATTTGTCTCCCAACAACATATTAATCCATTATCCGCCGTACTCGGATGATGTTATAAACATTGGGATTTGCGATTGGGGAATTGCCAGTCGTATACAAGAGGGAGCTCCCTCACATTTTGGATACAAAACCACGAAAGAGAGGGATGACATGTTGAAAGGCAGATGGTGGGTGGCTCCAGAGTTGTTCTATGTGTTTGGGCCAAAGGGTTCAGAAACGAGCCTTGACAAGATGCAAGCCAGGCACAAGTATACAGTTAAGTCTGATTCGTTTTCTATTGGTAAATTGATTTGGAACATGAAAATTGGTTATATGGGTGAATATGACAGGGAACTATTCAAAAACCCTGAGTCGGGAAAGTTCTTTACAATGAAGTTACGTGCGCTTATGGATCTTGACTTACAGACGAGACTCACATGCTCTGAGGTGGTAGCTTCACTCATGCTTCCACCTTGGAATATGAAGCCTCCAGAATTAGTTTTTCGGGACTCCATGTTGTAGTGTGATAGAAGAATACCATAGTATCATTTTGGAGTAGTACTTCTAGTACATGTAATCAAATTTTAATATGAAGTGCCATTTTCCCCAAATTGGCAATATTGTGGATCTATTCTTCATGGTATGTTGTATTGAATCTCTCATATCAATGTTTGTATTTTGCTGCAATGAATGAATTAAATAGGCTCAATGTTCCAGTAAGATATCCTACAGTAAGATATACAGCCTTGGAATAATGGAGCCCATTTTCCTTCTAAAAAGCATTGACAATCGGCACTTGTATTGGTTCATCCGGCAAAAAAGGATGACTTTCTTGTAATCTTAATAGGTTTTTGGCAATAAAAACGACATTTCTCAATTGGTTTGAATGGGCCAAAACAAATGGGAACATAAGGGTTAAATGCAATACACCATTTTTAGGTGAAATTAATTTCACCTTTATATGTAGAAATTACGTTTTCTCTCAACAAAACCATTTTGGTCTACAAATTAAAAATTAAATTTTGAATTTGCCTTTTAATGTTTCACAAAACATTTTTACAAAGAGTACCTTGAAGGCTTCTTCCAGGTTCATTACTTTTGAATACAAGGTCAAAATATTCTTGCAAAATCTATATGTTTGAGCCATAATCGAAAACTAATAAAAGTTTCTTTAGATGTGAATTTAACCCCTGAAGTTCGAAGGCCATTATAGGTTCAGAACCACTAAAAACCGTCACTTTGGCTACTTTGAGAAAAAATCTTGAAGTGCATTACAATAAGAGTGCATTAATTATTAAGCCCTATGTGCCTAAGCCTTTCCCTCTTGTATTTTTCCTATGAAAAAAAAGCATGGACTTACAGTAATTGGGATTGAAGCAAGTTTCCTATTTATTTTTTAATCTAACCGTATGAATGTTTAAACAACTTGCTTGTTAGTAGGCACATATAATGTTGACTTCTTGTACAATTTAAAGCAAATTCATAAAACATCCTAAAATGCATTGGGCATTTGAGGGTTACGGTTTGGATTCTAGGGTTCTACTTTGTGAGGGCTTTGTCAGGTTTTCGGTTCATGATTGTAGGGCTTCAAAATATTGAAGCCTTGTTAGGGACCATTTAATAAAATGATCATGTGATATAATTGTAAGCTGTCTAGAAAATATTCTATGATCTCACCTACCATGACAGCAGTCTTCTATAAGTGACTCTTTCAAATACTGATGTAGGGGCGACCGTGGGTGGGGCGATCGCGGGTCCAGAGAAGGGGGAGATTGGGGACTTCTTTCTGCGGTGCTGGGGCGACCTCGGGTGGGGCGACTTCGGGTGGGGCGACCGCGGGTCCAGAGAGGAGGGAAAAATTCACGCATTTGAAATTCCCTCTTTTCTGGGACTTGGGCGACTTCGGGTGGGGCGACTTCGGGTCCAAAACTAGGAGATTAATTTGTGTTGGGCGGCTCATGGTGTTTTGAAGACCCGTACAATCAAAGAAAAAAAAAGAATAAAAATGGGATGGACAAGGAGTGGTGCATCAAAGGTGATTCCCGATGTGACCAACAGGAAGGTGAAGTAGTGGAGGGATTCTCACACAAGGGTCGACTTCTTCAAACTCAAGTGGAATCTAGGAGGTCTTCGGTTCGATTCCCAACCTCGTGTGCATGATAAAGGAGGATCTGGTTGAATATTATGGGTTCGGTTAAGGTCCACTTTGAGTTCAGATCTAAGATGAAAAACACATTTCAGTTCTATATTCAAAGTGGTCCTTGGCCCAATCCTCGAAGCACGTCGCGTGGCCTAGACTGAGGTCTTCACAGGATTTTTTGAAACTTTAAAGTAACTAATTTGTAATGATATAGAGTATTTTAGAATTCAATTGTGCTAAATCTTTAATTAATTAGAATTGTTCATTTTTATGGACAATGACAAACATTTCACTTCTCATTTCAAAGTGGTCCTTCGCCCAATCCACAAAGTACATCACCTGGC
Organism: Rhytidiadelphus loreus; assembly: GCA_947034895.1. Classification (NCBI taxonomy): domain Eukaryota; kingdom Viridiplantae; phylum Streptophyta; class Bryopsida; order Hypnales; family Hylocomiaceae; genus Rhytidiadelphus; species Rhytidiadelphus loreus. The sequence continues at coordinate 36,399,129 of OX344761.1, forward strand.
CTATACTCAGGTCTTCATGGGATTTTTTGAAACTTTAAAGTAACTAATTTGTAATGATATAGAGTATTTTAGAATTCAATTGTGCTAAATCTTTCTTTAATTAGAATTGTTCGTCATTATGGACAATGACGAATAAATACTTGAAAATGAAATTTGATTTTACAAGAGGGGTGTTTGCATAATCTATTTAGTGTCAAAAGATAAATTTAACTTAACTATTAGAGTGCATTACTAATTAGGCCCTACGTGCCTAAGCCTTTCCCTCTTGTATTTGTCCTATTAAAAAAAAGCATGGACTTATAGTAATTCCCATTGAAGCAAGTTTCCTATTTATTTTTGAATCTAACCGTATGAATGTTTAAACAACTTACTTGTTAGTGTGCACGTTAATTTTGAGTGCAAAATTGCGTAAGTGTTGTAAGATTATAACAAGAGAATAAGAGAAATGTACATTTTTTACTTCAAGTGTATTATCCCCCCACAACAATTTGATAATTTGCACAAATAAAGTTTTTTGGCATTGGAGGAAAAATGAAGAATTACAAAGAAATTGATTCTATAATTCAAAATGTTGGCTTCTTGTTGATGTTAAAGCACATTCATAAAACATCCTAAAATGGGTTGGGCATTCAAGGGTTTAGGTTTGGGTATAGGTTCTAGTTTGCGAGGGCTTTGTAGGGTTTGGAGTTTATGACTGTAGGGCTTGAGGATATTGAAGCCTTGTTAGGGACCATTTAATAAAATGATCATGTGTTATAATTGTAAGCTATGTAGAAAATATTCTATGATCTCACCTACCATTGATGACAGCAATGTTCTCTAAGTGACTCTTTCAAATACTGATGTAGGGGCGACCGCGGGTCCAGAGAAGGGGGAAATTCGGACTTCCTTCAGCAGTGCTGGGGCGACCACGGCTGGGGCGACTGCGGGTAGGGCGACTTCGGGTGGGGGCGACCGCGGGTCCAGAGAGGAGGGAAAAACTCACGCATTTTTGCTTCCCTCTTTTCTGGGATTTGGGCGACCTCGGGTGGGGCGACTTCGGGTCCAAAACGGGGAGACTAATTTTTGTTGGGCGGCTGATGGTATTTTGAAGCCCCGTAGAATCAAAGAAAAAAATGAATAAAGATGGGATGGACAAGGAGTGGTGCATCAAAGGTGATTCCCGATGTGACCAACGAGAAGGTGAAGTAGTGGAAGGGATTCTCAGACAAGGGTCGACTTCTTCGAATTCAAGTGGAGTCTGGGAGGTCTATGGTTCGATTCCCAACCCGGTGTACATGATGTACGAGGTTCTGGTTTGGGCTTATGGGTTTGGTCAAGGACCTCTTCGACCTCCGCAGTGAGATAGAAAACATCTCACTGCGGAGGTCGAGGAGGTCTTTGGTTAAACCTTCGAAGCACGACACCTGGCCTAGACCGAGGTCTTTACGGGAATTTTTGAAACTTTAAAGTAACTAATTTGTAATGATATAGAGTATTTTAGAATTCACTTGTGCTAAATCATTATTTAATTAGAATTGTTCGTCATTATGGACAATGACAAAGATGTACTTGCGAATGAAATTTGATTTTAGAAGAGGGGTGTTTGCATAATCTATTTAGAGTCAAAAGATAAGTTTAGCTTAACAATTAGAATGCATTACTAATGACCCCCTAAGTGCCTATGCCTTTCCAACTGTATTTTTCCTTTATGAAAAGAGCATGGACTTATAGTTATTTCCATTGAAGCAAGTTTTATGAAACAAGAACCCAACCATAGGAATGTTTAATTAGCTTGTGTATTAGTATGCACGTTTCATGAAGGTGCAATATTGGATAAGAGTTGTGAGATGATAACCTACCAAATTTACTTTTTCATGGTTGAGTGTATTGCTTATAAAAATAAATTTGGGATTGGAGTTGAAATGAAGAACTACAAATTATATTGGCACACTAAAATGTTCTCTTCCAAAACTTAATATCACTTGAAAAAGCTATTAAACTCATTACATGTTGGGAATATTTTTAATTGCGGTGGCCCACGATTTTACTACCACCTATTCATTGATACATAAATTGTACTTCCTTTCTCCATTTGTGAGGATGTGAAAGTAAATATAAGGTAGAAGGCTCTAAAATGGAGTGGGCATTAAAAATGGACTCTATAAGTGGCTTTGAAATGGACAAACTGTAGTTCATAAATTGACCTCCATAATCATTAAATGATTCGAGAAAAAAAAATTATCAATTGTAAAAGCCAATTCATTCTCTTTACTTCCCCATTTTTCTTTAGAAGTTGCAAGTGAACGTTTTACGGGAGACCTAGGGGCATAAGTAGGGACCTATGACACAAGTCCTTTGGAAATTTACAATTAATTAAAAAATACTTTAAAAAAATGAAATCACTTCTGTTAGATTCCTCTTTTATTTTTCTTTGTCTGAAAAATGATCTAAAAATATTTTCATTGAAGTAAATACATGAAAAAGGGAGATCAGTCTTGAGATGAGCCATTTGTGAGGGCCAGGGTGAATTGACTCCCTCATTGCCCATCCAGAGCTTGCCCTAGAATTTATTATTTGCACTGCTTAATTTTTTGGGGAATTCTGAAATCATATTTGCAATCAGAGGCCCCAAATTACTTCTAGGAGATGCAAGAATTACCCAAAAGTTGGCAGAATATAGGGTTTTTAAAAAAAAAATCTAAGTTGACGGGGGCAATGAGGGGGGCAATTCTCCCTCTGCATTTCTTGAGTCTGCTACCTTTCCCTAGACCCGCGGTCGCCCTGAAGCCGCACGCGCCCTTCCTAGACCCGCGGTCGCCTAGAATTCCTTGTACCCGCGGTCGCCCTACTTAACGCACTCGCCCCCCTAAACCCTGATCCCGCACGCGTCCAGGGCGACTTCGGGTACAAATGCGGTCGCCACGGACGCGAGCTGCCACTTTCTTTTCCAATGCTGTGCATCGGCTTCCATATGCTTTCAAGCGTCTGGATGCGTGTTCATGCATTGGAATCTTGTGTCTAGGACACTTTTTGTGTTGTCGTCGATTGTGGAAGACCATACTTTCTGAGCACTTGGAGGATACCAACACATCCTATATTCACCATGGCCCCCCCCCTTTAAGAAGGCAAAGAAGAAAGGAGAGCGCCATAGTCGGAATGTAGCCATCCTTTTGGACCCAACAGCAAGGGCATTTCCAAATTGGCAAAACGTGCAATCGGATTGGACGTTCAACACTTGCAAGGCCTACGTAGGGTGGTGCCATATCGATAAGCTATTCCCTTACTTCCGGCACGATGTCCATATCAGCCAAAACAATGCTAATCTTCACTACTGCAGAGATGATGCATTTGTGCAACGGTGCATCGAAGTTTACCGGACATTATATCAAAAACCAACAGTGAAGGGGAGTCAAGTTTCATTGGGTATATGCCAAATGGTCTATGCAGAGCTACAATTGCGACGAACTGTGGATTGGAGGACCATTAAGAAAAACCCCAATAGCATAGTTCCCACTACCAAAGACATTCCAAGGGCGGATCCATCAAATAATCCGAGGGATGGATTAGGGCCCAAAAAACATTTCAAAGAAGAAGTGTCGGATGAAGACTACGATTGGGGCCAGTCGTCCACCTCCACCGACTCGGATGAAGAAGACATTGCAGACCCTATGCCCCCAAATGAAGATCCAATACTTGAAGAAAATATGGCAACGGTGGTACCTTTTGTTGGAGACTCAGAAGGGGCAGTAGTATTGCATGTCGCGCCTCTTAGATCGTTGGAGCCAATGCACTTCCGTCATCCTGAGGAAGACGAAGTTCTTCAACATGTATATGCACGCATGCGAGAAATGGAGGAAGACAAGGAGGAGGGCGAGATCGGGTTGCAACGAGATGCTGAACAAGCATTGGTGATTTTTGATTCATGTGAAGAACTACCTCTTCAAGAAGCAGGAAGGGAAGTATTATATCTTGAAGACACGAGGCAAGGAAAAGAAGCTTATAAAGCCCAGTTGAAGGCTATTTTTGGTAGACTGGTAGAAATAGAAATGGAATGTGAAAGGCAGCGTGAACACACTGGTGGTGACATTGAGGACAACGATGAGCACACCCTTGAAGCACTAATCATAAGCGGGAAAGTTCGTTTGTCAGTTCAACAAAAGGAAATGGACGAGCTGGAGCAATTTTATTTGAAATTCAATAAAGGCAAAGATGGAGGCTCTACCTCAAATTCCACCCTGTTCTTGGATAAACGAATGGCCAAAATAATGGAAGAGTGTTTGGCAGAAGAAAACCGATTGAATACCGAAAGGAAAGCTGTGGAAGAGGCGCAGTCAAGGTTGAATGACCTAAAAGAAACCACGGTTGTAGGCCCCATTGACCTTCCAATGGCTTTGGATGCATTATTAGTAGATGAAGAGCATTGTGTGCTGACATTAGAAGTAGCTTCCTTGAAGCAGAAGTTAGTTTCTTTGAAGAAGCTTGAACACCAGTTTCAGAAGCACATAGATTTCCGGACTGCACACATTGGTTATGCGAGAACGTTCAAGAATTTTTGGATCAAAAACAAGATGTGGAACCATGACCTACCCCTTTTGAAGAGTGCTTATAGAATTGCGGCCCATGAGTTTGAAGTCATGAAGAAGAAAAGGGAAGAGGAGGCCAATACGGATGTTGCATGATTTTGGGCTAGAGGTAGTCTTCTAGTAAATAATAGACTAATAGGTAGTTGTTTTTCTAAACTTGTGTGTATCGGAAGGGTTGCTTTGACCTTTAGAACCACCTCATGTTGTACAATGGGGTCCATGTTTTGTTTCTTCAATAAAGATATATAAATATTCCTATATGAATTAGCCTTTATGTGTTTTGAAGATCTAATTCTTGATGATTAGACACATGTCAAATACATTTATTGCATGTGTTGTAGGTCAGTTTTCTACGTAGACTTTTGTGCTTTCATTTACACAAAATACCAACAATGTAATAATACCATTGTCTTTTTAAGAAATTCATACCGAACATCCAAACAATTATTTATATTTGAACGACTTCATACAATTTCTAGTTTGCCATGTACATCAATTGCAAGATCTTCCTACGATGTGAAAATAAATAAAGTTTACTATAGATTTGAAGATATTCCTAAATCCTAAACCCGTAAGGAGTGAAATAGTTTGTTTTGGCATCATAGTGATATTTAGAAGGGAAACATGAATAGAATTTGTAGTATCTCCTTTGGCACAACATTTTTTAAAGGATTAAATTCGAAGCCTACCAAATTTTAGAACTTCTCACTACGTGGTTCAAATGTTTTTGTATGATAAGTAGTTTTCAATACTTAGCATTCAGTTGGTCCCCCGAAAAATTAATGATATTCTTCACAAATGACAAGGCATTTCCAATAACAAAATTGATATTGAAATTGGTTCTTAATTTCTTATGATTTATATCTATGTGAAAAACTTTGAATCATTTCATTTTGATTGCTTGCCAAACAATATTGTTCATAACTTTCACATTACTAATCGAAATGGAATGAATCAAAGCTACACATGTAGACAAAAATATGACCTTTAAGAAGAAAAAAATTAAAAAATTAATTTCAAATTATTGTAGATTTCTTTTTCTGCCCTGAGACGTTCCTTACAAATTATGTTAAAGATGCCATAACTTTTGTTCCCGGAATCCCAGGTACCAATTGCAAAAAAATTTATATTCCCATAAAGGTAATAAGCTTTTGTATATTATGAGATAGTTTCCAAAAAATTCATTAAAAATTGAGATCATAGGAACCTGCCCAAAATCCATATTGTTCCTTGAGGGGACAATGGTCTTTTAGGGGTTAAGTTAATCTTTATGCACATGAAGTCGCCCTTCTTTCCCCCGAGGTCGCCCATGGCACTCGAAGTCTCCCATGAAACCCGAAGTCGCCCATGTGGGACCCGAAGTCGCCCATTTGAGACCCGAAGTCGCCCATCCGGGACCCGAAGTCGCCCATGTGGGACCCGAAGTCGCCCGTCTGAGACCCGAAGTCGCCCATCCGGGACCCGAAGTCGCCCTCCCTGGACCCGAAGTCGCCCCCCTGGACCCGAAGTCGCCCTCCCTGGACCCGCGTTCGCCCTATTTCGGACCAGAAGTCGCCTGCCGGAACCTGCGTTCGCACCATGTGACCCGAAGTCGACTACTGCAAAGGCGCGTGCCTCCATATGCCTGGAGGTGGACCAACGGTCGGGTAGGGCGACCTCGGGTGTAATAGAGTTTGGTAGCGGCGCCCTAAAACCATCCTTGGAGCGTGTGGAGGGAAGACCGAAAGCACTATAAATGTAGAGGAACAACATTGGATTTCCATTGCTCTGTTGATGAACATATGGCTTGGATCTTCTCAAGAGGCTTCATGCAATGTTATATTCTTCAGAGGGCAACAACCTTGCTTTGAGTGGTTAGAAAACTACTCGAAGCGGTGGCTTTGTCATAATTTTTTTTTCCGAAGCACTTGGGTACATATACGTTTCGGTTTGGAATAACGCATATCAGATAAACAATATGGCAAACCGAGGAGCGGGGAGGAGGACAAACATAAATGATACTCGAAGAGCCACAAAGGAGTGGGATCCCTGGTTGGTTATTGAAACGAACCCCGCTCGTTCCGCAAATACGAGGACTTGTATTTTTTGTGGTTGGAACAAAGTTTTCGTGCGGAAGCGGGCATTTGGTCACTTTGGTTACCCCCGTACATCAACAGTGGAACGTTGTAAACGTATTCCATCCGTAGTCCTCGAATTATTCAGAAACTGTGAAGGGATTGTACCAAAAGAAATGAGTTTGGAGGAGATGCATGGAGTAGATCTTGAGGTTGATGTTGTTGCTGAGTCCGTTGCAGGGTATACTGTGGATGCATCAGTGGAAGGGTCTGTGGACCCAAGCGACAGGACAGAAGCACCTAATGCACCGCCTCGTAATCTAGATTCAACGAATTCTACTCCTGTGACGGTGAGAAGGATGCGCTCAACCTCGATTTCTCGTCAACAAAGCATGGATGAATCATTCTGGGTCAATGAAAGACAAAACTTGGACAGACTATGGGCTTCTTTCTTTTATGAGGCTAACATTGCATTCAATGTGGTGCGGCACCCAGCCTTTGTGAATGCTGTGAAAGCAACTTCGACATGTGGATTTCCATATTCCCCGCCATCGTACAATGCGGTGTGCACTAAACTACTTGATGTGAAGAAGGAGGCTGTTATGAAAATGGTCAGTAGTCGAACAAAGAGTTCTATTACCCAATATGGAGCCACTATCTGTTCAGATGGATGGTCAGATACAAATCACCGTCCCTTGTTGAATATGATGCTCGTTTGTCCTGCGGGTGATGTCTTCCTGGGATTGGTTGACACCACAGGAGAGAGGAAAGACATGGCGTATACGGTGAATACAATGGCTACCTACATAGAGCAGGTGGGACCAGGAAATATTGTCCAATTGTGTACAGACAATGCTTCCGTAATGACAGGGTCAATGCGCGAGTTGCAAGCAAGGTATCCCCACATGTATACGCAAGGATGTGCCGCACATATATTGGACTTACTTTTGGAAGACTGGGGAAAGGAAAAAAGGATCAAAGATCTAGTGGATAAGGCTAGGGCAATTGTAAAGTTTATAAAGAAGTACCACTTGACTTTGGGTCTCTTCTGTAAGTACTCGCCGAAGAAGTCATTGAGACTTCCCGCGGCCACACGCTTCGCAGTGCATTTTCTCATGATAGACCGTTTGGTAGAGTGCAAACAAGCGCTTCAATTCGTGGTGGGGGACGAGACGTATATGCCATTTGAGAATAGTTTGGTCAGCAGAACAAACGGACTCATTACAAGAGAGCGGGCCCGTAAAGCGCGAGAGGACATAGTTTCGGAAGTGTTTTGGGTGGAATGCGGTAATTTCCAGCACATGGTTCTTCCAGTGATTCTTGCTCTGCGCCAGTTCGATGGCAAAATACCAGCGATGCCGAAAGCTTGGATAATAATGAGTAGCCTTCGTCAGCACGTGTGCACTTTAAAGGAGGCTCCGTTCTTTCTTGATGAGCAGACCGCGACGAAGTTCCTAAAACAATTTGATGCTCGTTAGAAGTTGATGCGCACGGACCTCCATTATGCAGGGGCATTGTTGAACCCGTATTTGACAGATGTGGAAGAGCTTCATAACAATGGAGAGGCAAAGCGGGCATTGAATCGAGTCATCAGAAAATTGAGCGGACCATTAAATGTGGATGAAGATGAAGCAATTGCTGAGTTGACGGAATTTGAAGAGAAGTCGGGTCCCTTTGATCCATTACAAGAGGCTCCAGATGTTACTCGATGTAACTTGTTGCCTCATCAATGGTGGAATCGTGTAGGTGGGAACGCTCTTCCAAAAATAGCAAGGAGAGTTTTGTCTCTGACATGCTCAACATCATCTTGTGAAAGAAACTGGAGCATGTATTCGTTTGTACACGATAAAGTGCGTAATCGCCTAGCCACAAAGAAGGCTGAGATGTTGGTGTATATCTACACCAACAACAAATTGGAACGTGAAAAACAAGGACACAATCCAGCACTATTCTACGAAAAGTACCTTGTAGATGGAGATACAGATGAAGAGAATGAGGAACCATATTCTTCGGGGGACGAAGATGAAGTTAGGTTTAGAGATTTGAGAGAAGAACAGAGACGTGTGGTAGTAGAAGAACGCCTCCGTGGAAATAGGTGGGCTGGTATGGTGCCCCGTGTAGGTAGTCCCCCACGAGGACGATACCACAACACTTTCGTAGGTGATGATGATGGATTGAGCTCTCCAGAGGCGTCGCACCACCGCAGAGACGAAGCCCCTCATGTGTCGGCTTGGGATGCATTTCCGGTAATCAATGCAGATCCAACGAGGGAAAGAACTCCTGATGACAACAATGACGGTGTAGATATTCCAGTGGCAGATGAAGTGGAGCTTGTAAGGTCTCCAATTGCCACATGTCTGCCGCCTAGTATGCCAATGAACCTCCGAAGTGGTGTACGAGTTAATGTACAGGGTGAAAGGCAAGAAGAGGTGTCGCATATTGAAGAGGTACCTGCAGTTCGTCCAAGTTTAGCACCGACCAACAACACTGCAACAGAAACTAGGGTGTATGATTCAGATGCGCCATTGCAAGTGGTATTCAACGAGACCCGTACCCGTGGGTCCAATCGCCCTGCAAGTGTAGACATTGCCACAACATCGAGGATACTACCAACTCCTCTAACAAGGTCGCCGACACATAATGATCTACGACAAATCGTTGATGAAGGAGTGCATGGCTCAGCTCCACAACCTACTCCGGCCTCGTTGATGTTAGGCCCTGGAGAATCATCCAGGCGATCGCGTGAACACTCCAAATCAGGAAATAAATGAACCCGCAAGACGCAAGACAAACTGACACGGAACCCCAAGCGTCAAAACCATGCGATCCATCCATTTGTCATTGGAGAACGAAATTCCACTCGTAATCCTTGGCCATCAAGCGCAGCAGCGAGAGCAGAGCGTCAACATGTTGGGCAGTAGGTGCTTGAGCGACCGACAGGCCCTATTATCAATGGAACCACTGATGTATCGAGGCCGACAAAGCGATTAGTGCTAGCCGAAGTTGTTGGTGGTTTAGAAACACAAGTGCGAAATTTAAACTCTGAGGTGGAACATGAGGTGATCCTTCAACCTACAAGCAAAGAGGATGATGAAAACGAGGTCTCAGGAGCTAGTGATAGTAGTGGGCCACATGAAGACACCAACCCCAATGCAGATGAAGCGGAAAGTGATTCTACCTTCACAATGTAATGTGTTGCATTATAGATGTGGAGGCCTTCAAATAGTACTATAAGGATTTAACATCAATGCCTTGTAGTGAAGATTTGTTGCCAAAGCTTGTAATGAAATAGGTAGATTTTGAATTTTGTGTAGTCCATCACTTGGCTTCACAAAGTCAGGAAGATTGTAAAAGGTACTTTGGTGTTGACGATGATGATTAATGAAGGTATTCGTATTTTTTGCAAATAAGTGTGCAATTTCAAACAGGAGTGGTCTTGGTACTCAATTGTGAAGATCATCCCTATGTATGTACGCAGTTCCATTTAAATTAATATGATTATTGTCCAAGGTTTTTATTATTATTATGTTTTAGGCTTATGAATTGATCGTCCCATGATATATCATTACATAATGCATGTTCATTTGCTTTGGTACGTACCGAGCATATAATTCAATGCTTATATATTGCCGATTTGCCGTGGAATGTGTTGGTTGAAGAATAAATATTGGAAAAAAAATGTTGTGGGGGCCCCAGACTTGTAGCCCATGAAGTAGGACCCGCGGTCGCCCTGGATTTCGGACCCGCAGTCGCCCTGGACTTCGGACCCGCGGTCGCCCTGGATTCGGACCCGTAGTCGCCCAGGATTTTGGACCCGAGGTCGCCCTACCCGTGGTCGCCCCCTACCCGTGGTCGCCCCCCTACCCGCGGTCGCCCCTCAGGAAGCACGCCACGTCACAGCCACGTAGGACAGTCCGTTTTACCAAGGGGTAAAAAAATTTGAAATCCGAAATCCGTACACGACAACAAAAACCGCCCTTACTCGACAACTTGACAATTCAACATGCGACATGCGACGTCTATTAGACACAAAAACTCGAAATTCTGTCAGACAAGACAACCCTGCAAACAGGTAACGGAGGCAATGTAAGGTCCTGAATCTCAATCACAACGAGAAGTTGACGAAGACCAAACATGTAGGCCTGAAGGTCTTGGAGGAGGCACAGCAAGGTCCTGAAGCTTGGGCACGCGCAAGGAAAGGAACACGAACCAAGGTCTAGAAGCGAGCAAAGAATTCTTCAAAGGATCCAGAAGCACGTGAGGAAGTTCGGTCTTGAGCCGAGGTTTCGGGAGACAGACATCGGCGACAACCGATAGGCTTAGGCGGAGATTTTGTGGAGAGGAAATTTCATTCACCGGAAATTTTGTGGAGCGCTGTGTCTAGGACGTGGACCTCTCATGGCCGCAATCCAACTTTGAACGGCGAGATAATCTCACCTCCAGGGCTTTCCAGTTGGAGCACTATTGGCCACACCTAATCAACATTGGAAGATTATGAAGATTGGCCATTGCTTAGGAGCCTTGAAGGTAGGCCATTGGTCACAAAAGAATAGAAAAGCCTTCTACAAGATAAGGCGTACTAGCATTGAAGACCTAATAACAATTTTTGGCATTGATTCTTGGAGCATGTTGATAAAAAGGGCCAAAATAAAGTGTCAATGACATATTTGAAGTTTGATCAAGTAAGAGACGATGGGACGCACATATTTGTATATTTTTTCTTGGAGATTCAATCTAACATACTACAAAGCATAAAAACGATAAGAGTTGGTTTAGGGTTTAGGGTCTTACTAGCAAGAGTCTGTCGTCTCGTGAGATGTCTTGGTCACTTGTCATGTTATCAACCGTTGAATGCTGTGATTCCAACTCCTGCACTTTTAGGTCCATTTCTACGCCACTCCCTCCACTTTAAAAGCGCAGGTGTTTCCGGAGTGGTATCTGTGACGAGCTACCTATCTTCGACACTACTTTTTTTAAGTGAGTCATTCTAGATCTTCTAAGTGCCTTGTGTGATGAGAAATATAATGAAATACGTCTCTTCGGTTTGTTTCTAAGGTCTGGAACTATTTCTGCAAAGCTACCACAATCTACAAGCATAAGGACCAATACATAAGCTCCGGAGGTCTCACTCTATCATGAGCATAATGTCTATGTTGAACGCAGTATAAGAAAGACATGTATAAAAGAATGAAGAGACTATTTATTGAGTGCACAAGCGACTAGGTTTGTCAATTGCAAATGCGTAGGTAGGTTAGGCCTATGAGAACTACTGATTCAGAAATTTGAAATTCTGGACAGCTATCACAAGATTTAATGAGCCGTCTTTTATCCTGACAGCCCCCTGGAATCCTTGATTCTCTATCTTCAACTCTACAGTGTAAGTCCGACAAGACATAATGAGCATCTTCTTGTACTCATTTTGTTAGAGTCGCCTCTACTCATTCAGTTCTCTTTTTTAATGAAAGAACGTACTACTAGAGTCGCCTCTACTCATTCATTTCTCTTTTTTAATTAAACAACCTATTACTAGAGCCACCTAAACTCATTGATTTCTATCATGTGAATCAACCTTTTGGCAAAGCCACCTCTACTCATTATTTATTTTAACTCTTTCCAAAGTGGTAATGAAGGAACTAAATGATGGCTTTTTGAAAATGAATTGTAGACCTACTGACAAAGTTCACTTACCAATTTGTACTTCTGAAATGGCATAGGTAGAATTGAAACTAGGCCCAATTTGTATAAACTATGTTGTACTTCATATACTTCTGTCTTTTGTAGTCCAAGTTCAAGTATCTCTTGCTTCTCAGTCTCTTGTTTAGCATTGTTGTCTTGTTAGCATGGCTTGCATTAGAGTAGATGGTCATGCAATTCCGCTTTTGTTTCCTTTGGCAGATGGATATCAAGCTAGAGTGTCATGTCACCTTTTACATGTACGTTTTATGTTTAGTGAATCTTTTATCTATATAGAGGAGGAGATAAAGTCCGAATGCGGTGAGAATTTAGAGTTTGTTCCTATTGGAAGGAGCAAGGACAAGGATGGAGTTTGTTGGTTCCTCCCTTAAGGAAACTACAGAGCGTACGGTCTTCCTTTGTCCATTTTGAATGCATGTACTCAAATGGTCAGTCGCCACTCCGAGAACTCAATTGTGGATATGCCGTATATCACAACTACAATTTTGCCTAGTCCTACTCAACAAGCCCCTCTAATTCCTAGTTCAAGTAGTTTTCTACGTGCTGTCAAGATTGAGAAATTGGACCATGTTATTGAATTGTCTAGTGAATCAGAAGGAGAGTCCCCCAACGTCAGTGTCCGTGAGAAACCACACTACATCGTAAATGGTGTTGGTAGTCGTGACAATATTCATTCAGTTTCTGAGAACCAAACCAACAGTCCCGCCCAATCTCCCATCCTCCATTGTATCCGCCTACAGTTGATAGGAGAAGCATAATGGAGTGTTTGAGGAATTTGAAGAGCATGCATCGGTGTAGGAATGAACTGTCCACAATAGATATGAACGCCATCAAGCACCATCAAGTTGGGTTTCTTCCACCAGTCTTCAACGGGATCGTCATCTTCGAGTTGCCTCCATGCCGGACATGGCCATCTTCATCAGCTACCAGGAATTAGGAGGGGATGGACAAACGTTATGATGGACATGCTTGGTGTAAGGTACAAACTACCAATATTCAGAACTCGGACAATTTGAGATTCTGGAAGTCATACTGCACTGGTCACCTCGTTTGTATAAATCCTGAATGTGAATATCTAAAGAGAGCTAATAAGCGCAATGAGACGGAGTGGAGAGTTGATATATAGTGCCCCCCTTTCTAGTAGGAGACAATCCTTCCAAGGATTGTACATTAGTTTGCAAATTATGCAAACAAAATCCAAAGTGTCTTATGCAGTGTGACGTTAGAATATACTACTGTTATAGCGAGGTTCCTAAAATGACAAGGGCCGCAATTCATCTTGGAGATCATTCTCACCTGGTTGCAAAAGGCATGTATAGAGATTCTGCAAAGAAGATTTGCGAACTCATTGCAGAGCAAGTGGCAAAGACTCCTACCACCACAAACTCTGCCATTGCTCTCTTTACAAGCAAAGATTTCCTGACGACATATTTGTTTCACAACGGAGAAAGAGAGAAAGAGATGTTGAAGGGAGAAGAACTAGAAGAGGTGATGGATCGGTTTCAGTACTTGAGTAGTCCCAACATTAGAAACGTGATATCTTCATTTCGCTCAAACATCCATGGAGGTATGATCGACAACATAATGACCATGAAGAAAGAGTTAAAGTTCAAATTCATTCACGACATCATCTTCCTAGGACAAGGAAAAGAGAAGGTGTTCATTTTCAAGATGCTCACGGAAGGGCTTGAAAGCGGTGGGGACCTTGTGAAGCGCATGCAATCCGGAGGAAATCTTCAAAATGCGTAGATGATGTTTGACCATGTGAAGCGCGTAAAGGAGTGGACGACAATGGCTTGCCACGTGTACGACCCAGATTACAAGAAGGTCATGAAGATTAGAACCTGTAATATGCAATCAGAAGATACTGAGATTCAGGTGCTCTTCTGGAAGTGCTTGAATGTTGTTATGTCGCGACATGGAGTTGAGAACCCAAATTTCAAAGGATTTATGGCTGATAGCGCTATGGCCAACTGGAATGTTGTACGAATTGTATATGGAAGTGGGTTTGTAGATCAAAAAATGGAGAACAGGGAAAGAACATGCTTATTGCATTGGAGTTCTTCACTCCAAAAGCATATACAGAAGTACATTAAAGAAGCTTTTCAGCAACACACAATTTCCTTTGTAAACAGTACAAAGATGCAAAAATCAATGGAAGAAGCGGAAACAAAATACCTAGCAATTCGGTCCTAGTGGTTATCGTCGAGAGCAACCACAGAAGATGCCCTTCACCACCTAGAACATTGGCTTGCCTTTTGGCATTTCTGATACAGGCAATGGGGAGGATTCATGCAAATGGTACATCAATTTGATTGGAATATTGAATTTTCACCAAATTTCATTTGAATTTATTTTTTGAATTTTAAGAAATTTTGTAAAAAATAAAAATTTGTATCATTTGGTATGAGTGCATAGAACTTCCTAAGTCTTTGATTTAAGAAAAATAGGAATGACCCGGATTGATTAAAAGTTGGGGTAATAGGAAGGACTAGAAAATACCCACTTTTTTCCCCATAAATAATTGGAAAGAAATAGTCTATGAACAAGAAATGGGGGTAGGAGGAGGGACCTTCAATACCCCCGTCGGATCCAACAGGGGTATGTAGGGTCCCCCTTAGTACCCCCACTTTTGATACATGTTCAATAAATTAAGTAACACAAAAACACAAAAACATGTAAATTTGGGGTACAGTGAGGATTGTTGGCATGGTATCAAATCCCTACTTTTGATCTAAAGGGTTCATTTTTATCCTCCATAAAATATATATTGAGTAGCGGTTATTTGAATTTGAATTTATTTTGGGTTATGAAGAAGTTTTCATTTTATATCCGATACCAAAAGTGAGGGTAGTGGAAGGGATCCCAAAGTGGCTTCAAATGTCTGGTAACCGAGGGAACAATCTCTTTGACGCAACATGTGATGACAGTATTCGTGCGTGGATGCAAATGACAAATTATCGTGCATATTTGAAGGGACACGCTTCGGGATCTGGTCCATCGAAAGGAGAGTTGAAGTTGAGAGCAGTAAGACGTAGCGGTGATCCAAAGAAAATCGCAAAGGCACTAAATTCATTGCCCGGTTCGGAAGGTATTGGAACTTGCATTCCTCATTTAGAAAGAGAAGAGATTTTGGGGAGCACAAAGAGGAAGTTAGACATTCCCATCGGCGATGCAGGAGACTTGCATAGACCTGATAAAGTAAACTTTTCTCAACCTCGTGTTCGAACACGTTGCACAATAGCGCCAATGGAGTCTTCAAGACATAAAGGTAAGTAGTCTCTAGTGAACACTCCGCCACACGTTACGGTTGCATTTGAAAATGATTGCGATATATCAAAATGGCACATTGCAAGAATTAGCCACAAGTCAAATGCAAAATGTTATGCTCAACAACGAGGTTCAAACATCACATGCAAGGGAAAGATTGCCAAAGGTCGGAAGGGAACTCCCGCTCCAACCTATAGTGGAAGAAAGATAGATTATGGAAGTAAGAAAGAGGTAGTGGCAGACTTTTGGTTATGTGGAGATGACATTAAACGGTGCGTCAAAGGAAGCAAACGCAAGGGGGTTATAGATTGGCCGGAGGTTCCCGAAGTATGGCCTATCTTAATAGGAAGAAATCTCACCCGAGAGGAGACCTTATTGTTGCAGCATGCTGGATTTTCACTTCAAGAGCATCCCATATTATCTCCACGACGATTGTTCGGTATGCCTAATGTATTCAAGAGTGTGATGTATGATGAACCAATTCCAGTAGACGCACATGTATATCCAACTGTACAAAATAGCCGTACCATACGCCGAATTGCAAATGCACCTATAATTGAACAACGCAACAAGTGGGAGAATGTTGGCAACATTAAGGGAGAGATATTGGGAGTGACATTGTTACCATTTCCTGGTTTAGGAGCTATTGTTTCACTCCAAACTGGGGTTGAACTAAATCAGAACGTGTATCAAATCACTATGGGCATGTACCCATCATGCACGTGCCTTGACTTTACTTCTATGGCGGTTTCAGCAATTGGAGGTCGCCAGCAGTATGTGAATTGCAAACACTTGTACTACCTCTTCCGTTACTTTTGCCACCTAGACATAAACGAAGACAAGTTCATCCATGCACCAAGCTATAGCTTCAATGAGGTGAAGCTTGTTTTGGTTAAAGCAAGGATTATCACAATATTAGAATAATGGCAGATGCTATCTGTTAGTACTTCAATGGT
Source organism: Rhytidiadelphus loreus (assembly GCA_947034895.1). Classification (NCBI taxonomy): domain Eukaryota; kingdom Viridiplantae; phylum Streptophyta; class Bryopsida; order Hypnales; family Hylocomiaceae; genus Rhytidiadelphus; species Rhytidiadelphus loreus. The sequence continues at coordinate 36,415,668 of OX344761.1, forward strand.
ATGATAGATGAATACATTTTGTACGATTGAAAATATTATTAGTTAATTGAGGAAGTTCTCATTTTCTAGACATGGTGGCCCAGGTTCTAAAACTACGAGGCTCCAATTAATTCCGGTGGGCACAATATATCTCTATGTTGAGCTAACACCTAAGAAAATGCAGTGGAAATTATAATTTTCTTCTTTAAAAAAACAGTCATAGGCAAGGCGGTTATAGGCCCTCTTTTCCTATAAATAGTAAAAAATTGTATAAATAAAAAATTAGTATTCCAAAAAATTAAAAATTAAAAAAAATTATTAAACTTTTAAATTAAGTTTGCATGCATAGATCCTAAAATTTACTAAAAATAGTATATTTTCTTCTCCATTAAAATTATTTTTCCAAAAAAATAACTTTTTGGTAAAAAAGTTGAAAAAAAATTATTTCAAGGCTCCCCGCTCTCAAGCTTCCTGCTTACAGCTCATAAGCTCCCCGCTCCAAGTTCGCACGCTAGCGTGGTTGAACATAAGTGTAAAGGATTAGAGTATTGTAGACAGAGGCAAGTGGTGTACTTATAATTTCAAGTAATTTAAAGGATTATTGACTATGTATTTCATAATAGAAATGACAAAAATACATGCTATACACTTCAATAGTTGACATCAAAGTTGGTTGATGGGCACTAGGAGGAACTATGAGTGTTTCTAACTCCACCCTTAAGTCAGAAATTTGCACACAAGTTCTAACAGCATAAGTTAGTAAATTGTAAGGGTGAAATGTAACGTAGTGTTCTTTGGCCTTCCAAGCAATGGACACTTTGTTATGTTGATTTTTACCTAGTCTAAGTACTTTAAAACACTTTAATAGTTAAGAAATAAAGGTTGTTGAGGGTTAGTTAAATGCAATTAAACTTCTTAGCTAAACTAAAATTCTACCTAAACTAAATCGAAGAATACAATTTGCCCTTTCTGAAATGGTAAAGCAAGTTGGATTCTGATATTCCTAGTGAAAGTTATATGTGGATGAAATTCGTACCTAATTCTATCCTAAAAACTTCATCCGTCAACTAAAAATAGCAAAATAATGTGAAATAAATCTAAATTTCAGGGTTGAAAGGTTATTTAAGTTAACTAATGGACTTTTATGAGAAAACCTAATTTTGACCTATTTTAGGAATTTTCATCCAAATTTAGGTCAAATCTTCATCCACACTTTTATCCTTCCAAATTAAAGTAATTTTAAAAGTAAAAGTTGGATTTGGAATCTTCAAAAGATTCTCTAAAAGATTATGGTTTCAAAAGATTCCCTAGTTGTGTATTGAGAATATTCCTAATTGTTCTTTAATTAATCCTAATTCTAAGTTATTATTCTAAATATAGAGATTTTTTAGGATTTTAAGGGTTTTATGGGGAAAATGATAAATTATCTTCCTATTAAGATAAAAAGTAAGAATTTAGGACTTTTAGGTGAAAACTTTTAAATGGATGAAAATTCCCCTTAGTTGGATGGAATTCATTCCTTTAATAATTTTCAAGAGGATAAGGAGATAAATTAGGTTTTGACTTTCCCTAATTATTCTATTATTCCCTAAGTTCCTAAATTAGATTAGATTCCTTTTGAGATTCTTTTTGGATGAAATTACTATTCGTTTTCCAAATTAATTCAAAGTTAATCTAATTATTACTTTTATGATTAAATTTCCAAAGGTTTTATAACGATTTTAAATTCTAACTAGCTATCGAGTTCCTAATTGTTAATTTTGTTAATTTAAGTTTTCTAATCTAATTTTTGAAGAATGAAAGCAAAAGAAAAGACAAAAGACAAGTGTTGAAAATCATACCTCGGTATCGAGAATGTCAATCGTCCCATCATCGCAAAACACCATCATAATCGTCTCCTCGAAATTCTCCATTGTCTTTCATGAATTTGGAAGAAATCTTAGTATTATTGTTTCTAAAACCTATCTAAAAAGTCCAAGTTTGTTAGTTTTGGCAAATTAAAACTAATCCTTTGATTTTAGGAAATTAAATTAAATGATAAACTTAATTCATTTTTTCCAAGTTTTCAATGAATAGTAGTTTTATTCATTTGCCAATTGTTTAATAGTTTTTAGTTTAATATTCCAAAGATATTAGTTGTTGTTTGTTTTTATTGTTTTGGCTTATTAGACCTAATAAAAAAAATCCCCAAACTACAAACAAACAACTAATTTGGCTTTGGAATCCTAATTAATAACTAAAACCAAATGAATGAATAGTATTCTAATAAAATAATCAAAAACAATCAAAAACAAATCTATCAATGAATAGTAGAAAGAATAACTTGAATAAACAAATCAAAACAATTAGTCAAATGAATAGTCAGATTCTTACCTTAATAGTTGTTTAATTGTTTAATTCCTTCTCGTGGCAAATTTCTTCCTTCTTATTCTTCTCTTCCTTCCGACTTGGTTTATTGTTGTTGTTGTTGAATTCTTGGCTATGGGTTTTTGTTGGCAATCATTTCGTAAAGAGAAGTGAGAGTGTTACCCGTTATACAACGAGTTTTGGCATGTGGTGATGCTCAAAACCTTTTGGCAAGGTCTAGCCTTGCTGCTTTAAAGTTTTAAGTTCACAAACTATTCTCAATTCGCACAAATGGTTGGTTAATATCCAAAAGAACAATAAAATCAAAGTAGAGTTTGGGAACTACTCCCACAACTCCCAAATTACCAAAGTTTTGAGGCTTGAAGCCGCCAAATTCAAGAAATAAGTTAGTTAACACAAACAACACTAGAGTTAGGGGATTTCCTCCGCCTAAACTCTTGAAAAGCAAAGTTTTGGGGCTTGAAGCCTCCAAATTCAAACAAGAAAAGAAAAGAAAGCTTTGAAGGGCCCCTCCGGACCTTCAAAGTACAAGAGAATAGAAGAAAATAGAAGAAAATAGAAGAAAATAGCCAAAACTTGGCTTAAAAAGTGCTCCGACAAGTGTCGGTAGCACAACAAGAGCAACAACAAGAATGAAACAAGAAAATGAGGGTCATGAACAACCTCGAGGAAGGGCCTTATATACTCACTCTCAGCCCCCCCAGTAAGTTGTTTGTAATTATTATCTTTACTTTCAATCTAGATATTTTGCTAAACTACCTAAACGCGTTTTCTAAATAATCTTTGTTTAATGGGAAGGAAGGTTCTCAAGCGAGTTCCTTCTAGGCCCTAAATGGCCTTAGAATCTCTTCCCAAATCAAATATTTGATTTTCCCAAAGATATTTTGAAAACCTATCTAATTAACCGAGATATTTTACATTTTAATCTAGGGTTAATTCTAAATTGTCTTTCTTTAGTCCAAAAGATGGCTTCTTACACAAGACAAGTATCTTGGGCAAATCCAATCCTCGATTTTACAAGAGATATTTACAAAATCCACCCAGATTAATCCAAAATTACCTTTTAAAAGTCAAACTAAGGGCTGACCTTCTCTATCTTTTGAGGGACAACTCAAAACTGAAAACAAAATACGCCATCGCGTTTTGAAGACCCCAATTAGCCTTAAGGACCACGTACCCCTACCTCTCCAACCGTTTTAAAGCGCAAAATTGAGTCACGGTAACTCAAAACAAAAGTTTAAAATCTAACTTCTGGAATTTGCAATTTTTGATAAAACTGTCAGTTTTGGGTGGTTTAGAATATTTGTGGGAGTAAGAATTGACCCTTGAAATGCTCCATTCGGACACCGCTAGCTCCTGGTACGGCGGTCAACCCGCCGCCAAGTTGTAAATTCTTGTAAAATTTGTTGTCGGTCCTAATTCTAGTACTTGGGAATGTCGGAATGTCTTCAAACTTGATAGGGCTCTTTATTGGCACACAAAACACTATCCTAATTTTTAGTGAGATTTTACCGCAACATTGGTAATTTCTAGGAATTTACGAATGCAGTTTTAAGCGGTTGACTCCCGTGGAGTCATCGTGGAGTTTTGTAAAATCCTGAAACTTTTGGGCAATCTTCTACAAGATGTCCATCAACTAAGGGCAAAACCAAATCTCCAATAAGAATGCTATTTTTAGCAATTCTTTAATAATTTCCACCCGGGGGAAAATTATTCTTGATACCGGGGGAATCTTGGATGATCGGGCTTCTATTTGACCTTCTGGCATGCTTTGACCTAGAAAAGCACCTCTCTGTATATTCCGATCATGATTTCCTGCATCTTGGTCTGTGAATGAATGTATTTCTCAAAATTACCTGCAAATAACAAATCTAACTCTTTTGAGTTGGATTTGGACTAACTCTAACTAGACTCTAATTTTTAACCAGTTTGTTACATGTACACTTATAGCTGTTGTATTACATGAACAAAACACTAGGACTGGTTAACTCTCAAATCCTCACTTTGCTCGGAATTACTGACTTAATTACTTAATTCTACTAATAAGACCTAAAATTAGTGAAAATGTAACGTCTTACGTGTTTCACACCCTTTTGGTAGGGAATTCTACCAAAACCCACAATAATTGTATTTTTATATGTTTTTTCCTATTTTTCACTCGAAAATTAACTAAAAATCGCGAAAAATAAGTTCAGAGTTCCAAGTGCCAACTTGAGGGCTCACAAGAACCCATATTTTTCTTAACTGATTTTTTGAGACATCCACATGTTTTCATATGAACAATGATGTCAAGTAAAACATAGAGATGTTTTATTTGACGTCACTATTAACATGAAAAACATGTGGATGTCTAGAAAAATCTGTCTAAAAAACATGGGGCTCTACTAGTGGGGGTCAAGGGTTGAAATTTAGGTTTTGAAAAAACAAATCTTCATTGATTTTCGAATTTCAAATTTCTTTTGTATATACATTAGATGAATAATTAAATGATATTGTGACAAGTTACTTTGATTTCAACTTTGCTACAACATTGAATCAATGCTATGCCAATATTGATCAAACTTATCATTGAAACAACAATCTTTCAACCTTGAGGTAGTTTTGGATACAATTTGAGTTCACCAAATTGCATTTTGATAGCTAAAACTTTGGGGGACTTGTATCTCTTTCATCCAATGTTCATTTTGGATCAAATTTGTTGTGTTATATTCCCCTTGAAGTCTAATTATTGTGGTAAAATTTTCATGTCAATCCAAGTTATTTTGAATGTTTGGGAGCAATTTGAAGTTCAAAATTGGAACATTTAATTTTGGATTACAATGAATTTTGACAACTTGTTCTCCTTCATACAATGTCCGTTTCCAAAATAATTTGTGAAAAATTTGTGCATATAAGTCTAGTTTGTGAGGTTAAAATTTAATATCAATCCAAGAAGTTATGAGTGTCTGACAAACTATTTAGTAGAAGGAGGTTCAATCTTAGATGTGTTTTTTGTAACTTTTTTACTCTCTTTTAACATTTCAAAGCCATTTTGCAGACACAATAAGTCATTTGAATGATATTTTCTTTCACCAATACGTTTGTACGTTGTTTTTGAAGCACTTTATAATTTCAAGTTTTCTCATTTGAGTAGGTTTAGAAATCAAATTTCACCTCCAAATGTGTTGCTAGGAAAATTTCAACATCCTTTTTCAACACTAAAACATTATAATCTTGCAATCTATGTAGCCAGATAACTCCAAATGTGATTCACTTCATCTTCAATATGTACATTATAAAGTTGTAGGGTTGAGATTTCTATACCTTAATGACATTTAGACCTATATCACTTCAAAAACAAATATATATTTTAAACCCAAAAAGTCCTCGGCATTTAAAAATTAAAAGTTCAAACCATTTCCTTCTATGTTGTTGTATTGTAATAAATCTTTTTGGTTGACATCAATAGTACAAACAATGTTTTTGCCAAGGCCTCAATGTACAATACACATGTTGTACTAGATAGTCAATTTGAGTGTGACACATTTGTTAGGTGTTGTAGTAATGTGTCACATGGCAATTGGATAGCTAATTTGAGTGCAATTAGGTGAGAAGGTTTGGTGAGGTTGATAGTGATTCAATGTAGGGTAGATAAAGAAATAACCATCTCCCAAAGGAATTTCCCAGAAACCTATGATAATCTCTAATTAGTGTCATGGAATGTTTGTTGGGCATGACCCTAAAAGGGTCATGCCTATTGCATTGTGATAAAAAAAACTAGGAATATTTATATACCCTCATTCACATTGTTGCTTGTTACATCCCCATTTTCATCAAGTTTCCAAATGCTCTCTTCATGCCCAACACATTCCTTAAGTTTTCATCACGTTTTTATACTTTTTCATATTCCTAAAAGTTTCCATGTTCCCATGAGGTTCCCATATATTCATGGCATTTTCATAATGTTTTCATATTCTTAGAACACTCCTCTCTCTCTCTCATGTATTTTCAACATGTTCCTAAAGTTTTCAAAACATTCTCCAACTTCACACAATTGCATGTTTTTAAAATTCATACTACTATATTTTTCTTTATATATAAAAAAAACTACCATGGCCATTTATATTTATCAATATATTTTTTTAGTAAGTAATAAGTAATCTAGAAAGATCTTAACTACAAAAAACAATTTGGAATGAAGACATTACAGAAATTTTGAGGCCTCCAAAGAACTGCCAGCTTTGCCCCCCTTTCCCATGTGCAATTAGAATTTTTTTTTCCAGATCTGATGTACCACTACTAGTGCCACGTCAGCACCACATCAGACTGGCGACTTTTTTTAATTTTTACATAATTTTTTAGTATTAAAAAAATAAAAAAATAAAAAATAAAATTTTGTACTTGCAGTGTAAGGCTGCCGAAAATCAAAAACTGCCAATCCTTTGGAGGCCTTAGAATTTCTGTAATGATGGTTTTGCCTTCATCTATTCTAGTTTTAACTTAAAGGTTTCACCAAAATTTGGATGTAATTTATAAATGACAAATATACACCATAGATGAAAGTACAAATTATAGTAGTAGGGCCTAGTTGGTGGAAAATAATTCTAAAAATAGATGCCAAATTGTTTGGAAATTTTTTTTTGCGAAAAACAAAAATTTTCTATAGTGAAAAAAATTATTGGCAAATAATTCTACTTTTAGCATTTTCTTTTAGAAAAAATAATTATTTGATTGAAAGGTGTCAATCCTACCTTACATTCAGCATATCCTACACTAGGGTCAGATTCATTAAAAAATAATTAAATATGGCATCTAATGAAATTTTCAGAAATTATGACGTGGCATAATTGAATAGTATAGAAAATATTAATGAAAATAATCTTAATCCTCAAAAAAATCACAAAGTTGAAGTTGTGACCCAAGTTGTGAGTATTGATAGAGCCGCAAGTATCGGTATAACCTTGAGTATTAGTAAAGTTGTCAGTACTACGGAATATTTTGAACCATGCTAATGGTTATAAAATATTAGTAACCTTGTAAAAAAAAATTCTTAAAATTCTAAATTGAGTTATGCTGGGAGCACCCATTACCAACCAAGGATGGGTCCTTGACTTGTAGGATACCGCTATTTCCAGCCAAACAAAACTTCTTTGTGAACCATGTTTGAGAGTCTAGTTTTAATGACATGCACAATATGCGAGGCTGTGAGGACCAATTGCTGAATGCTATGTATTACAACATTTATTATTTTGAAATTTGTACGCATGGGTAGTAACTAGTCTCCCCTATGAGTGGAATTGCAAGACTCTAGATGTCATGTATTGGTTCGGAACACTTTTTGCCTTCTAAAATTTACAGAAATTTCTGTTTTGCAAATAAAATTCTGAAAATTTTGCAATCCAAATATTTTCTATCTCCCTACATGGGAAAATTTTTGAACACACCCAACTGCTCACCATTTGTTCCACAGATGCTTAAGTGATTAGGTATGGGTGGTCCGACCATAATCCTATAAAGACAGACCTATGACCATTGAGTTCTAATCTCACTGTATGTCCATTATTCTATTTACTGCCATTTTTCAACTAGATATGAATGAAAAAAATTATATTTATTTTCTCAAAGATGAAATCACATGTTTGCAACAAGTTGTAAAATTTCAATATTTTTTTGAATTTTTTTGAAATTATTGTGAACTCTTTAAGAAGAATGAAGAAAATTCATATCAAATACAAAATATCAAATATAATCAAAAAATTGAAATTTTTGCTCCAGATGTGTATTATAGTGTATAACATTATGGTATAAACCAAAATTACCTTGTCATTTTATAATTAGAAAATCAACAAACCATTGTTATATATAGGCCCAAAGTTTATATTGCTATAAAATATTGAAATTTAAGAATTTTCAAAATATTCAATTGGAGTAGAAAGTGTAGTAAATAAGCTTCATTTCACTAGTGGGACTTAAATTAAAAAAATACCACTTTTATGGTTAAAATTCACATCTAGAGTAAATAGCAAAAAATTGCCCAAATACATTGCAAGGGTGATCCATAGATTAACTTATAAGGATATTGTAGACCAAAGTGGTCCAATGGATGATTTTACTGCTAATTGTAGAAAAAGAGAATGCACCTATTGGTTCATTAATTGGAGAATTTTAGTGACTACCTTCATCATGGGGGACTACATCCTTATAGGATAGAGGCACTAGTAGTTGATCATTTAAGCAATTTTGCAACATGTTATGAGCACTTGTATGAACAATATGAGGTGGTGGAAATTTTTCCCGCATAGGAAGATAGAAAATATGGGGATTGCAAATTTTTAATAATTTTTTTTCCAAAATTGAAATTTATTAGAATTTTAGGAGCCAAAAAGTTGTCCAAACTAGTAGCTAATGTCTAGACTCTTCCAATTCTCATCATTCAAGAACTACTTTCCTACTCACTACTTCCTACTTTCTTGCTCACTACTTTAGAACATGTGTCATATCCTCATTAGTCTCAACCTTAAAAAGGACCAAAGAAACACATTTCCAAGTTGTGGTTAAAAATATTGCATCCTTGCACGTTACGTACTAGGTGTGGTTGACAATTGATGTCCCTACCTTTGGGATTAGCCCTGAAACAATGAGCTGGTTATTGTGAAAATTAGTTGTTTTGGAACCATGTGAATTGTTGGCTTAAAAAAATGCAAAAGCAGTCATTGGAAGTCAAACTATTGTAGAAGACATTTTCTTTTCACACAAAATTTGGAAGATGAATAGTTGCACTTCTATCCCATTTGGAGAGATTCTTTGTCATTTATAGGCCAAAAAATGTCCTCCACGTCATTTATAGATTAAGCATCTTCTTTTTTAGAAAAGCCAATTTAGAAAAGCCAATGAGATCAAAACGAGAGGGACTTCACAATACTATTCACTGAAAATGTACTCTCAAGTACTCTTGAAATAAATAACTTTGATGAAAAAAACTTTTTTTTTCCATCCTCCAGTCTCAGCTGAAGTCATCCTCTATATAAAATGATTGACTGTTTCCACCCGATACCAAGAAAAAAAGAAAAACAACAAAATAAATAAAAATTTAAAACTGCACGCTCTAAAACACATCCATGTTAAATAAACTGAAGGTAAACTTTTAGACTGTTTTATTTTTTACTTTTTAGAAACAAATGAAACGGAAACAAAAAAATACAAGCCTGCCAAACAGTCGGTCAGTGTGAACCGACCCCCTTCTTGTCCCTCCAAGTCATTCCAGGGGTGCAGGTAAAAAAAAGACCCCCTATTTTGTGCTTGATTAATTTACCTATTACACCTCTCCTTCACTGATTTGAGACCTCTAATTACAAATATGAATTCAACATTTGAAAATTTTATCATGTGTAGAACCTCTTCACTCGTCCTCCCATGGAGGTGTATGTAAAAGAAAAGCCCCCTAATTTGTGCTTGATTGGCTTACCTTCAACACCAAATTTAGCTAATTTTGGAACTCTAATTGCAAATATGAATTCAAAATTTCCAAATTTTATCATGCATGGCAAATAAAAAATTTCAGCGTTTTCCCCCGGGGTAAAGTTGGGGATGAGTAAGGAGTCGGTTTACCTTACCCCGGCCCCACAGATGGCTTATACACGGCATCTTCTGACGACTGTCGGTGACTATCTTATCAGTACAGTAGGACGGAAGTGAAGTTGTAACCTTAGAGCATCCCCACCAATCTGTTTTGTATCCCTAAAAATTTAGGAAGAGGACCTCAGATGGGGATGGGGATACAGAAGCTTGCGTGCACCGGTCTCGAAACAAGATCTCTACCCCAAATTTATAGAGAACTCGGTAAAAGTTGGGCCCAATTCCCTATATTGGAGCTCATATAGAGAACTCGCGAGGTCTCATCCCTATAAAGTCAAGGTTGACTAGTTTGAGGTCCCAAGTTTGGGGATAGAGAACACGTTGGTTGGGATGCTCTTATTGGACCTTCCCGATTTTCCTCCCCCGGCTCTGTTCGTTCTCCCCCATCTCTTGTTCTCCCCCGGGCCCCCGCGTCTCTTGTTCTCCCAATGCCTTCACCAAAATAGTCACCGACAGACGTCAGATGTTGCCGTGTACAGACAATTACAGGAAGGGAAGGGAAGGCTCAAGTTCCTAGGAAAAATGATGGAAAATGCAGAAATTCTTTATTTGGCACGCATGATCAAATTTGCAATTTTTTCAATTCACACTTGCAACTAGAAGATAAATGATATAATCAAGCGTAAATTACTGGGGGCTCTTTCTTAACATGCACCCCTAGAATCCTTTGGGAGGACAAGCAAGAGCCAGGGTCATTGCCCCGTCCAGGGGTCATTATGGAAAAAAGCCCCCTAATTTTTGCTATGACTTTTCTATTCTCTACACCTCCCTTGGCTAATTAGGGGGCCATTGAATCACTGATTGCAAATATAAATTCTAAATTTGCAAATTTTATCATTTGATTGCAAATAAAAAATTCCACATTGTTTTCCCCATGGGTAAAACAGGGCAATGAAGGGATTAGTTCACCCTAACCACAAGCAAGGGGGGTGGTTTATCCCGGCCCAAGTTCCTAGGGCTAGGGTGAATTGACCCCCTCGCTCAGCCTTGTGGGCAAACCTTGGAATTATTTATTTTCCGCACATGAATTTTTTGCAAAATTTTAATTCATTTTTGCGATCAAAGACCCCAAATTAGTTATAAGAGAGGTCAAGAGTATACCCTAGAATGGCCCAAAATAGGGGGCTTTTTTTTTTACATGCACCCTTGGTAAAGCCAAGCGAGGGGGTCAATCCACCCCGATCGTTCCTAGCTAGGGAGGATTGATCCCCTTATTGCCCAGTATTTAACCTTGGAGAAAAGATTGAATTTTTTAATTTTCCACATATGATAAAATTTGCAAATTTTGAATTCATATTTGCAATCAAAGGCCCCACATTAGCTAGGAGAGGTGAAGAAATACCAAATTTTTGTGGCACAAAATAGGGGGCAATTTTTACATTTATTCTTTGATGGGCATTAAGGGGGTCAATCCTTCTAGGCCCAAGTTCCTGGTTATGATAATCAAACGTCTAAAGGCATGGGATGTAGTTGTATTTTTAAAATTTAAAATTTATATTTTGACACAAGTTAAGGTTTACCTTTATTGGAAGTGAAAAGAACAAAAACCCAACTTCGGGGGTAGCAAGTAGAGACCTAAGGCAACCTATAATAGACAAACCACCCACTGTAGACATGCACATAGAAAATGAACAATTATAGTCTTACATTAAGCTATGACAAAAAAATTGTAATAAATGAGATTTGAGCTCATTATGTTGAGTTAGTGGCCACAATCAATGTCTTGCATGTTGGTTAAGGAGATATTAGTGACCGCACTAGGATCTTCTACTTTTTTAGTGAAAATTCATCAAAAGAAGTAACTTTTTTATTCCTTCACATCATGGCCATGTTAGAAAATATTGTGACTACTTTAGGTGGTAAGATGACCATTATGGATACACTTTTGGGTGGTTTTGGAGTAATCTAGAGACTGTTTTGGGCCAATTAGGCAACACATTTCAAAAATTCATACTTTGTCAAAAGAATAAAATTTCAATTGACATTTCCATTTCTCACATTTGTCTTTATATGAAGAAAGAAATTAAAAAATTTCAACAATGTCAAAAAGGAAAACAAGTCATTCTACTTGTCATAGATTCATTTACCTAAGGTGTAGCTTTGGTTCTTCTCTTGTCGGGTGAGTGTTGTAATTTGCTTTTTATAATGAAATTTCGTTTCATTTGTGTAAAACAAAAACAAAAATGTTTGAAGATAGTTGTGTGCAACCCTAAAGCAAGGATTTTTTTGAGTGAATTTTTGTTGAAAAGCGATGATTTTTTTAAGAGAAAATATTTGGTGGAATATTCTTGCTTTTAAGTGGATGAAATCGCTAATTTGCTAACAAATCTTGGGACTATATTTCTCTATTTTGGATGAATGTACATTGTTTAGGATGAATAAATGAAATTTCATCTATAGGATGCAAGTTTCATCCATTTCAATGTAAATAGCTTCATCCTTCCAATGCTTGTTGCTTTCTACACTACCTAAAATGCCCCCCCATACTCTAAAGTATGTTTCCATTGATGTTATTAGATCTTTGAACAAGAGACGTGTATTGATTTCCATGCATTTCCTCCTTTAGTGTCTAGTCCAAAATTTTGTAAAATGCAAACTTGGAGGGCCTCAAGTGTTGACTAGAAGGGAACAATATTAGCAAAAAGGCAAAGTTTTGAGCTACATTTCCCTCAAAATTTGGCTCTTGCGCTTTTGAGGGGTGGAGGTTCAATTTTGAAGGTAGATGGTAATTTCTAATGCCCAAAAATATGTCTAAGTATGGTGATTTTCAATGTGATTTCATGAAAATGTGGAATACAATGTTGATTTGTAGGGAGTTGGGAACATTGTACTCACTAAGCCCAACAAAATCTAGATGAAGGCTGTAAGCCCACCTAGAGAGTCAATACAACTTTAGCCCCTCGGCCTACAATTGCTAGTTTTGTACCTAGCCAATGGAAATAGGCCCTAAGATGATTGTTGCTAGGAGGCTAAACCTAAGTGCAAATCTCATTTCCATCAATATAAGCAATTGTGAATATTGTAGTTGAAGAAACCAATTTTATTAAGATAATTTAAACCAAAAATACAATTTGAAAAATTTATTACTCTTATTTTGATTCCTAAACTATTCATTGGATTTTTAAAAGAACAAAAATTATAACACATTTTATTATAATACACATTCTTTCAATTCTTAATAAATAAATTGGGAATTTTCAAAGTTTGAATATGGTTGTACAAAAGATGAATGGCAGACCTCATTTGTTTAAATGTTGTGCATTCTTAGAATAAAGTAATTACCTTTATTGTATAAACAAAATCTTTAGTTTAGAAAGAAAGAATTCTAGTAAATTTTGGAAGGTTACCATTAATTCAATTATTCAATGTCTATATTTTCCTGGGGAGCTGCACTACAAAGGAAGTTCATGGGCGAAGAACAACCAAAATTTGGCCCCCCTATATTATATCCTCATATTTTATTTTTTTCTAAAAAAAATATGAATAGATTTTCCTACTTTGAAAGTTTATGTTCTGAATTATTGGTATTTTTTATGTTAATAATAATTAACTACAAATTATTGAAGAAAAAAGATACACTATAAAGCTAAAAATAACTTTCACACCCCTATATTATATAAGAAAAGAAATGAAAGAAATGAAAAAAAAATTCTATAAAATAGATTTCAACTGAAAATTTATTTTGGCTAAATATTGATACAATAATCATTTTCATGTGATCTCTATAAATATTTTAGTTGAAAAACATGCCATTTTAGTTCATTTTTCAATCCTTTCTAAACAATATATCACATGTTATTTAGGATTGAAATTTTTGGCAATAGAAACCTATAGACATTATTAAACAAAGCTCAAAATTGTAATTTGAAGGTATAATTTATTAGAAAGTAATTAGGAAAAATAGAAATGGATTTTTAGGGTTTGGTCTCTTCTCACCCATGAACTTCCTTTGTAGTGCACCCCCCAGGATATTTTCTAGAAACCTACTTCAAATAATTTTAAGAACTTGCAAGTTCATTGTAGATACATATGAAGGGTTAATTTCTCATGGAATTTCTTAATCCATGAGAAGTTAATATCAAAACATTGTCCATCTTATGCACTAAATATGCACAAGTTTATAAAGTGAAATTAGAATTATCTTAGAACCTATTTTAGAACTGGATGAACTTCAAGAAATTCATTTTGAATTTCACATTCATGAAATGGTAGCTTAACTCCTAAAGGACCAACATGCGTTTTTTGGCAACATAGAAATTTTGGGCAGGTACTTGGGATTGGAGATTTGCATATTTTAAACTGAAATTTTAATAGAAGGTGGGGATTGGGAATATCTTTCATATGCACTAAATTTAATGACATTTGGAAATATCAATCAAAAGTTATGGCCTAATATGCTATTTTTTTTTGTAAATGGGCAGTCTGGGTAGATTAGATAAAATCCCTTTCTTCAAAAACAAAAATTTGAAATTGGTTTTCTAGAATTATATATATGTGGAAAGCTTTGAATTGTTCATTTTATTTTTTATCAATGAGTCAAAAGTTATGAGGATTTATAGTTTGTGGGCAATTATGGATTCTCTACTCTAAAATAAACTTTGAAGTCCTTTATTTTAATCTATTTTAAATATTATAAAAAAATAAATAACATCATAGGATGTAGATTGTTTATTACAAAATTTCAACCATTGGGATTGGAATTTTTCAATTCCATAACAAAATTCTTAACAATTTAGTATTTTGAATCATTATCTATTTCTTTCTACTTACTATTTTTTTCCTATAAGTTGTACATTTGTAAATGATCTGAATTTTTTCAAGCACATAGCCAACTTGCCTTGAAGAATGAATCCAAAGAAGCACCACCATTTTGGATATTTTTTCATACAAAAGTGATCTTGTGAAATGCAAATGACTAGTTTTTTGCAGGGCCAAAAAAAGGGTTTTTGTCATTTCAAACTCTAATATCTTACAATCTACAAGGTGAAAATTTCTGAATTTTTTTCCACATCTTCTCAAACAAGTGCACTACAAGATCGTATGGTTACATGTGTCCAAAATTATTTTTTTTTCTAAAATTTGGTGCTTGTACTAAAAATGGCAATTTTGGAGCATTTTTGGTGAAAACATAGTCACGGTCCTTTAGAAATTAAGATGCATTGCCGTGACCACATATCGGTCTAATCCCAATAAGATGAATGTCAAGCATCCTCAATAATCTAGCCCCTTAGTGTTTCAACATGTAAAATCTAGACAATGAACAAAGAGATTTCAAGGGCTTTTTTTAACCAAAGAACTTCTCATCTATCCAAACCAATACTTGACTTTTTCAAAACTACACCTTTTGTATGCTGAATTTGATGAAATTGAGGTAACTAATCTCTATATTTATAAAGGTATAAGCAAAAACATGCCAAAATTCAAGAAAGGATTTAGGCGCTGCTGGGCTAGAGTTGTGAAAGCAACAGCACCACTGATTCATTTCCACTCAATGAGCTCTCAACATAAGCTTATATACAGGTGCCCACATTCGGCACCAACAAAAGCCTTGACATTCCAGACATTGGTAGCATGTATGAAATGTAGCGGCAAGTCCGAAACGCTCCATCCAGTAGCTCGATCTTTCTTCAATCCCAGGTGGGCAAGAGGAGCCGAGGCGTGCAAGCAGCAACAGCCGGAGTCCGTCATCACAAATCATCCAAGTTTCGTTACAAGTTACCGACCCTGGAGTGCTTTCTATGTTACTAGCTCGTGAGTGAAGCTTTTTGCGCCAGTTGCAGGAGATTTTGGTTCAAATGCTGTCTTGGCAAGGCAACCGAAAACTGTGCCAGTTCTGCTGTAGGTGAGACAGGACGTTGCAGGACGTTTATTTTGGATTAACCCTGTAAGGATGCAGCCTCCATGACCAAGGTGGTCACCAAAATTCTCCTATTATTGGAGCAATAGGTGTATTATCTTTTTCCACAGTTAACAATGAGGACCAGAGTGGTTCGATGGATGACTTCATTTTTGTCTGCAAAAAAAGAATATGCACCTAATTGGTTCAATAATTGGAGATTTTGTTGACTACCTTGGTCATGGGGGCCGCGTTCTTTAGGGGTTAAGAGTTACTTTCTGGGCAAGGAGAAGGAAAGCTATGCTTCTGTGCCGTTGTCATTGCAAAGCCTACCTCGAGTTTCGTACTTTGGGGGTTCAGTGCTTTCTTTGGTAATCTTGAGTAATTAAAGCTTTGCGCATATTTTTTCTGCTGTAGATGCCACAGTTTCTGGAGGTTTGGGGTACTCAGCTGCTGCTTCTGTTAGCAAGGTGTTGGCAAGAAGGAGAATTGTGCCGCCATAGCCGTGGTCCGTCTCCTGAAGTGTTGGAGGTAAGTTTTCTAAAGAGCTCTGCGAATCTCTTGTCTAGTTATTTTGATGAATACATGATCACGATCTGGAAGAATTTAAGCATAATTTTGGTAGCAAGTTATTTTTTCTTGCTCCGTCAGTGACCCTTGGTGATACTAGCTAGTAATTTAGCTTGTGGCAGAGTACTTACACTTGACTATCGATTGTGTTGAGGCTTCATGTGTAGTAGATATAGTTGATTGAATCGTTCAAACGCCCCTTCAATTGACAAGGTTCAATTGGTTCGGCATCAATCATCGCGTAACACGTTGGTTAGTTTCTTTGCACAAGTGCTTAGACCTATAGTGGCAACTCTTTAGAATTGTTTTCACGGATATGTATGTGGAGTTAAGCTTAGGAGCTTGTGCCAATGAAACTCGGCATCAAGGGTATCCTACTGAGTTGATTCATCCCATCTTTTGGGTTTTAGAGCATGAATTTCTGGTAGTTTGAACAATAGAGCCTCTGGAGGGTCCCCTATTCTTCACTCGTCCCGTCGGCTCTTTTGAATTTAGCTTAGCCTTGCTGATCGAAGGTAAGAGGACCACTTGCGTTACAATAGCCAGTGCAATTGAAGTGACTCTCGCTTGCTCGTGGACGAACTGTCCGTGCAAGAAGAATCTGTGGTATTTAAATAAGTGGCAGTTCTGATTAGCATCCTGTGCTCTTGCTGTCGCTGCTCAATCGTTTGTTTGAACGTGTATATGTGCAGGTTAGCTAAGCTTTTGTAGCAGCCTTGACGTATATCCTGAAGACCTTATAATTGAAGGAGCTCGTGCACTTCCGCTTCATGGAGCGTGTCCTTCAAGGAGCTCGTACCCTTTTTAGGCCATTCGCCGTACAAGATGCACCCAAGGCGGATGAGCTACTCAACCTCTGCATGGAAACAATACAAAGATTGTCTGCTCAATACTCGACTTCGAGTACTGAAGACGACAGGACCGAAGATTATTTGATGAACAGGCACCAATGTCATTTTCTCATTGGAAGGCTTACGGAGACTCGAAGTAGCTTACAAGAGATTCAACTCTCACCCCTCCTTGATGAGAAAACGATTCCAGTGCTCGAAGAGCTTCATCAGGTGCTCCTGGACGTGGAGACGGTCATCAACGCCAGCCGCATCACTTCTTCAGAATGGCCAAGAGCAGCCATTGAACAAAGCGACATGAAGGAGACCTTTGCAAGGCTTCTTTACGGAGTTCAATGGCACGCGTCAGTTCTTATGAGCATTCCTGTGGACAACTCTCGAGAGTCTTCCATCACATTTGGACCAGCATCGTGCGAGGGTCAGCTGAGTGTGGAGGATGAGTTTTCTCTGCTGACAGCGATGAAGGAAGATGAAGAGAGCCTCAAGGACCGCCTCAGATCTGTGAAGCTGGACGATCCAACGCAGAAACGGCTCGCAAATGAGTTGCTTAAGCTGAAAATGCGATCCGAGGAGGAAGATCACCTGAGCACGTCGTACCAATTGCCTGAAAGTAGCGGAGCTTTGAAAGACTCGGAGTCATCATCAGTCGCCGACGATTCCACTGGCTTCATCTTCGTTCCATCATCCCCCGATATGTTATTTCTGAATCCGCTAGATCTTGATCTCACCGGCACCCTGTTAGGTAAAGGTGCGTCTGCGGAGGTGAAAAGAATGAATCTTCTGGGCGGAAAGTATGCAATCAAGATTTTCAAAACGCCCAACACGAAAGAATTTGATCAAGAAATGACTGCTTTACAGAGATTGGGGCACCATCCTCACATAGTACGCCTCCTGGGCTACTCTAAGGAACGTAGAGTATGCTTCCTCATCATGGAAGAAATGGACAAGGACCTGCATACTGTTTTGTCCGATATTTCGCGTGACAGAGAAAGAAACGAACTCACACCTACGCGTCCTCTTTCAGATGTGCAAACTGTTTCCTTGATGCTCCAAATTGGAGAAGGTGTGAAGTATATTCACAGTAAGTGTTTGGCGCATCGCGATCTCAAGTCTGGGAACGTCCTTGTCAACCTTGCACATCCTTCAAGCAGAATTAGTTCAGTGAAGATTGCTGATTTCGGTCTGAGTAAAACCAAAAACGCCACTCAAACATATTCAAATCAGACTCTTAACCGAGGCACCTCCAAGTGGATGGCGCCGGAGGTCATCCAAGGAGAAGGTGAACCGGAGAAGTACTCCAGGTTCAACCCCAGAAAAGCTGACGTCTACAGTTTTGCAATTATCTGCTTTGAGATTCTGACTGGGGAAGATCCTTACGATGATGATCTATCCCTCAAACTAATGAAGAAGCAAGTGAAGGCGGGAACGTTGAGACCAAACCTTCCAGAGGACTGTCCTCCGAAGTTGGCTGCTCTGATTAGAAGATGTTGGCATCCAATTTCTGAGGAGCGGCCACTATTTCCTGAAATTTGCAGAGAACTGAGGTACATCAAAGGGCTTCTTCTGAGAGGTGAGCTTCTGTCGATGAATGGCACTTAGTAATTACAAGTTTGAAATGTTAATATAACAGAATGTTGCAACAACTTCAAAAATGTTAACACGATTTCTACTTTCTGGGACTAGTTTTAATTGTTTGCCTGTGTATATGTTTGGTAGGTGATCGGGGAATGTTGGAAGTACAAGATATTGGTCCACTTAGACGACTGGAAAGGGCACAGGTAAGCCATGTTGTGTACTAATCTGAACATGTGTTGGTGTGTAGTACGAACATGATAATTTGATTGAATGACTTCTCGAACAAAAACCAGAGAGTTGCTTTATGTCAAGGAATGTTTAGTATTCATCACTATGAATGAAAGCAAGCGGACTAGATATTGCGTTGCATACGGCCGGATTCAAGTATCTGGGATATGATGTGCAAGCTTGTGAAAGAATGCATGAATTTGTGGGTGCGTATCAGGTCGGAGGTATTTGAGAGAGAGATTTTAACAGTAGGTTGTTTGGGAATGTGGTTCATTTATCATGCGAGCAGATTCAAGGACCTTGGGGAGGTGCTGGTGGTCAAATTTTTTTTGATGTGGGCACCTCCATCAATCGGATGAAGTTGAGATACTCCCAATCTCCTGCACTGGTGGGTTCAATGGAGGTGGATTATGACGTTGCTGGTAGTAACTTGGTGAGGAGATACTGTGATGATTACAGTGGACAACTGTATGCAGAGGTAAGTTACGTGCTGTTTTTCGTGAGTTCCATGTACCGCATTATCAATTAGAATCAGTTCTTTTTTAAGAAAATTCATATTTGCATATGCTTCCTTCTTAAACAATAGTATCACAGTTTCCCCTTAAATTTGAATCTCTAATTAGATTCCAAGATATGGTTGTTGTGACTACAGATAGTGTTTGAGCCCCTTGAGTTCATCACGCACATCAGCGGATACGTGTCAGAAAGAGTCTTGCAAGTATCTGGAACAAAGAAAAGTTATAGCTATAAGGTTATAGTTTCATTGACCATCCATACTAATATTAAAAGTTATGGACCTTTTGGCGATGAAGAGGGTGAACCATTCACTAGTGCTTTTGGTAGAGTAATTGGGTTTCATGGAGGAAAGGGTGTTCTTCTTGATAGCCTCGGTGTTGTAATCATTATTGGTGATATAAGTTGACTCATGTGAGTGGATTACCAAAGTGATCACAACAAATGTAGACATCGACTCAATTTGATAATATTGTGAATGCATGAGTTGATTATTGCAACAACTACCCACTCTTCAAAATTCCATATTTTGGGCTCTGTTGAAAGTTACTATAGCACTTGTAGTTTGGCTTAAATAGATCCACTTCCAAAAGAATTGACCCATATTATACTCATTTTATTCCAAATTCTACAAAATTTTAATATGCTTGCAAAGCTTAGGAAATTTAGTTGAAGTCATTTTTTATTTAAAGATAAAATAAACTTTTGTTGTGGAAAGGTTCCTATTTGAAGGTTGAATACCAATTTTATAATTTCCATGGAAAAAAGTCATTGAATAATTATTCTTGATTCTTGAAGCAAAGGTTGAATTGAACAATGATAACAAAATTAATTGTCTTCTTGTTGTAGCAAAAAGTGTGAAGAAGATTGGACAAAAATGGATTAAATGTGAAAAAAATGGAAAAGAGTGAGTTACAATTATATTTACAAATGCAAATTTTTACTCATTGAAAATATAGCTCTTAAACAAATAAAACGTATCTTCCATCTTCCATTTGAAGCTTTATAAAATATAAATCTATCAAATTTGAAGTGTTATTGTTAAATAGGCAATGTGCTTTATTGCATTAGATGTTTTTTTTCTATTTTGGAAGGCTGTGAGTTCCCAATCTGGGAACTAGACGAAACTGGCTGAAACTGCACTTTACGAGCTGCACTGACGTCTACCATGTTACTTTTTTTGAAAAATTTAAACTTTGTTTTTTCATTTTAAGAATTTTTCATTTTTCATTTTTCATTTTTTTTTTAATATTTTTTGAAGAATTTTTTTTTTAACATTAGCGCTCGATGAGGCCTAGGGGATCAGAGTTGGGAACATGCCTGAAACGGCCCTCTAGCCCCCCCGGATCTCATCTAATACAAATGGATCTATTTTTTTTTTATCAAATTTTTGTTCGGCAATGACAACAGTTAGTGGATTTAGAGTTTGATTATTAGATTGCGTGCAATAATCATTTCCATATCTAGATTGGTTATTACTATCTCTTGATATGGTAGAAGTCTAAAAAAAAATTGAATTCTTGTGTTATATAGGTTGAACAAGCCTTTAGCTTTTGATATTGTCTTCAAAATCTCCCCAAAGCTTATTTTTTTGAAAACAAATAATAGTAGAATCTCTATTGGAATTTCAAACTCAACATAATATCCATAGTATGATGAAGTTGAATAAAACTTGTACTAAAATCAATTGGAATTGTATGGTAATATAATATATTGGTATTTATTGACATAAAAAATTAGAAAGTAAATACAATGAAGTTGAGTAAAAAATTCATAAAATCGACAATACATTTCAAAAAATTTGTTTAGTTGTACAAACATCAAATTTAAAAGACATATAAATCTTCATTAAACTAGTATTATATTGGTTGAAAATCCTTAGAAGTGCTTTCGGGCCAGGGGAAGGTTGTTTCAGGCCTATTCCCCTAGCTGTGAACTAGACATACGTAGTCAGAATATATATATTTTTTAAATTAAAAATTAAAAATTATAATTAAAAATATTAAATTAATAATAATTTAAAAAATAATTAAATATTATAATGTGATGTGGCCAAACTTCAGCCACATCAAACTACGCATGTGGATGAGTTCATAGAGTTAGGGAACTTAGAGAACTCGTGGCCATCTACAACAGCTGAATATTTTTTAATGGCTGAAAGCTAATAATTTTAAATTTAAAAAAATTCTTCTTGATATATTTTTTTCATATTATGTTAAAGAATGAATGTTGAATATTTATAGTCTCAATCTAAGACTCTAATGACACTTTGTTTGGACGTTTTCTGTCATTAGAGAGATCTAAGGGGACTGGAGGGCCATTTCAGGCCTGTTCCCAACTCTTTTCTCCCCGGCCTCATCGAACGCGAGTGTTAAAAAAAATGAAATGAAATTTCAAAAAATAAAAAAAATTCTTAAAATGAAAAACAAAGTTTAAATTTTTTATTTTTTTTATTTATATTTTTTTTAAGTGATGTGGAAGTTGTTGTGCCACGTCAACGCAACTTGCAAACTGCAATTTCGGCTAGTTCCTAGATTGGGAACTCACAACCCTCCAAAGTAGGAAAAAAACATCTAATGTTTTGATTAAGGATTGTCTAAAGTAAACGTTCTAAGATTGAAGGGCAATATTAGGTAGAGAAGGTTTGCCTTAGGAAAACATTATGTTTTGAGCTACAACTAGATTATACCAAGAATATGAAGGATCTTATAGTCAAGTGAAAATTAAAAGTACAATGAATGTTCTCAACATATATACATCCATTATTTTGTAAAAAGCATGTACATATAGAAGTATGCTAATACTCATATGATACATAAAGAACATAATATAACTATATAGGTATAATACATATGAGTCACATTCATACTCATATATATTATGTATACTACATCAAGGATTCAATTGCTATAATGGTCCATTATAAGGATCACCACTTTTAGAACATACTACCTTATGTAGTTATTCTAGTTTTGTGGATTGGGAGTAAGAAAAGATAATAAAAAAATGGTAGTAAGAAGGAAGGGTAACCGTTGGTCTATGCCAAGAACGGATTGGTAGCACATATGTAGAGGCTGCTTAGAGGAAGACAATGGGATATTTTTAGGAGAAGAGAAAAATGAAAGTGGGAATCATGAGAGCATGTGGGAGGAAATTATGGAAAGACTAATACAAATAAAAGCTTCTTATCTACCAGAGTTGTGTCATGTGTTCAATGTCTTTTAGTATAATTTCTCAATTCCATATGAAGTTATGAGGTATTAGTAGGTTGTATGATTAATGTGAACTGGCATGTGTTGAGGGATGGAAGTTAACAAGTTCAATCACGTAGCTTAAGGTACATTTGTGATTAAATGAAATGAAGCACAGGTACATTCGTGATTAAATGGGTGAGAAAGTATTAGTTTATTGGTCAAGATGATGGAGGTCAATGTTTGCTAAGATTTTCGTGCTTATTCTAAGGTAGTGTGTTCTAAAAGCGCCCATCTTCTTCAAACCGCCCCTATTTTTAGGTGGAGAATGGAGATGGGGTGATCCTTAAATGGACCATTATAGCAATTGAATGCACCAAAGAAAAGTTGTTTTTCTATTGTAAGAGCCAATCATTGTCTTTGATTTCCACACATTGCTTTACAAGTTGCAAGTGGACAGATTTTGGGAGACCTATAGTCACAAATAGGTGCCTATGTCCAAAATCTTTGAAAATTTGTAACTAATTCAAAAATGCTTAGAAAAATACAAAACCACTTGTATTAGGTTCCACATCCATTTTTCTTTCTCTGAAAAATGATAGAAAAATAATTTTGTCCACTTCAGCCTACGAAAAAGGTGGACCAGCTCTTAAATGGTGGCTTTTAGAGCATATTACCTTAAAGAATGTTACGTGGGAAAGCTGAAGGACCAACTGGACTCCTCCTATGTCGCCACATCGAACAAATTAACTTGGAAAAATCAAGTGTAACAGTACCTGACCAAAATTGCAATTAAGCTTAGTAACAAAATCACTTAGTAAAAAACAACGCACTCGATTGGATTAGTTAAAAAACAATGCACTCAATTAGATTAATAAGAAACAATGCATTGGATTAGTAGCAATCATTTTTTTTTACTTTTTGAGAATGTACTAAGCATTAGGAAAAAAATGAGCCATTAGAAGGGATTCTGGGGTCCTGGAGGGCCGTTTCAAGCACCTCCTGGCGCCTAGTTCCCAGCAGTTCCCTCCCACCCCTGCAAATGCGAGCGTTGCCACGTCACTTTAAAAAAAAAAAAAAAAAAATTCTTCTCAAAATGCAAAAAGAAATTGGAAAAAAAATTTAATTAAATTTTTTTTCTTCGAAAAGTGACGTGGCAGTCTCCATGCCACGTCACTGCGCTGCGGTAGTGCTGCGGTAGCGCAGTTCCCACGTTGGGAACAAGCTAGGAACTTGTAGCCCTCCCGCAACCTGAAATCTCATCTAAAGTAAGAGGCTGTAAAACAGTGTGGGCTTTAAGAATGGCTCCTATAAATGGCTGTGAAATGGTGCATCTAAAGTTCTGAAATTGACCAGTACATTCATTGAATGAACCAAGGAAAAAAAACATTATTAATTGTAAGAGCCAATCATTCTCTGTGTTTTCTCCATTTTTATTTAGAATTGCAAGTGAACCATTCATGAAAGATCTAGGGTCACTAATAGGGACCTACGACCCAACTCGTTCGAAAATTCATAGGTAATTCAAAAATCTTTGGAAAAATATGAAACCACTTGGGTTAGATTCCTCATCAATTTCTCTTTGTCTGAAAAATGAGCTAAAAATATTCCCGTCCAAAGAAATACATGAAAAAGGCAGACCAGTCCTTAGATGCACCATTTCTGAGCCTCCTACCTTAATGCTTGAAAGGGGCCACGAGTCTCGGACAGCAAGGAACGCAAGCCGGAAAAAAAAATTCTTTTTTTTGGCTAGCAAACTGCAGGGCTTGATTAGTGCCTGACGATTCAATTCAATTATTTTTTAAATATTATAAAAAGTTTAAAAAAAATTAATACTAAAATTAGTACAAAATTACAAAATTTTCAGATCTAATGTGGCTTTAGTGTGACCACGTTAGACTGTCTTTTTCAGATTATTATTTTAATATTAAATTTATTCATTTTTATTCATTTTTAAATATTAAAATAATATATTATTACTACTTTAATTTTAAATATTATTTTAATGCTGAATTTTGGCCACTATTCCTCACAATGGTCGCCATGAGTTCCATTGATGGAAACTCAAAGGGAAGCAACCCCTTTGAGGGTTAATTTTTTTTCCTATTGATGGCAATGTGACTTCATCCACATTTTTAACATTTTTAGTAGAAACGGGAAATTTTTAGTAAAAAAAGATTATTTTTTTCTAACAAAAAGTAAAAATTTATTTTGAAATGGTGCAATCTGGCTATATGGTGCCATATAAAACAATCTATTGTAAGTCTCTGTAAATTATGATCATCTCAAGTTATTGCTTATCTAATCAATTTCTACCTTCAAATTTTATTGAAAAATATTAGTTTGTATATTTGATGATCTAACTAGTTGGATGTAATCTACAAATCATGTTTTACAACTATTGTTTGAAAGATCATTAAATTATTGTTTTAAGTTGCATTTTATAATAGGTCTTTACAATTTTGGAAATTTGGATGCACCTTTGGTCCTTTAGAGGTTGATGATCTCCAAAAGGATTTTTTCCAAAAATTTATAATAAATCTCTAATTAGTGGCATGAATGTTTGTTGGACACGACCTTTTTAGGGTTTGTCTATTCTATGGTGATAAAAAATTGGGACTATTTATACACCTCCATTCACATTGTTGGATGTTACATTCACATTTTCATCAAGTTTTCAAATATTTTCTCTATGCCCAACACATTCCTTAAGTTTTCATCATATTTTTAAACTTTTCCACGTTCCTAAAAGCTCCCATGTTCTCATGATGTTCCCATATTTTCATCACATTTTGATGATGATCTCATACTCTTAGACCATTCCCACAATGTTCTTATAGATTTTGTTTTTATAGATTTTCAACATGTTCTTTAAATTTCCAAAACATACTTCAACTTCACACAATTACACATTTAAAAAATTCATACTGCTATATTTTCTTTTATATATAAAAAACTAGCATGGCCATTTATATCTACCAATATTTTCTTTAGTCAAGAATCTAGAAAGATCTTACTTGCAAAAAACAATTTTGAGTGAAGAATGGTTTTGTCTTCATCTATTCTAGTTTTCACTTATAAGTTTCACCCAAATTTGGATGTAATTTATAAATGGTAGATAAACACCATGGATGCAAGTACATATTATAATGTTAGGGTAGGGTCAATGGAAAAGAATTCTAAAAATAGATGCCAAATTGTATAGAAATTGTTTTTTCAAAGAATTTTTTTTGTGTAGTGAAGAAAACAATGTTGGTCGATCAGCAAATGATTCTACTTCTAGCATCTTCTGAACCTTATTTTTGGAAAATAAATAAATTATTTGACAAAAAGGTGTTAGTTCTAGTTTGTACTTTGGGTAAGCTAACATATATTGGTGGTTGCCAAACTTTAGAGGGGGTACTACAAGTCCAAGTAGCAATTGCACTTTCATGTGGCCCTAGTGGGTGGGGCGCTCAAGGTGGGGAGAGATACAATAAGAATTCCACTTGTATTGACTAGTCTTGACGTATGAGGTTGTTCCCGAATATTAGTGAAATATGAAGACCTCCTTTTCCACTTATTGATGTTCGACAAGACAATTAGTAGAGCCTCTTCTATCTTATATTCTTATTACTTCAATTACCAAAGAGTTGCCCACTAGGCTCACATGTAAGCCAACTCTTAGAGTAAGGTAGAAGTATTGATTCATGATAATTTAAGCATTTCAACTTGTACAATATTAGGGAAATTTGTTGAGAAACTAAATTCAATGTGTGCAAACATAAGGATGAGGAAGAATGCAAATAAAAACCAAAAAAAATCCCCCCCCCCAAAATATTTTATTCAATAAATGTGAAATTTTCATTCAGACCCATTCCAATCTCATAGACTCACGTATTCCGGTTAGCTTTAGCACTTCTCCCTCTGTGAAGGAAGAGAGATGAGTGGATGAGAAGATACAAACAAAGGTTTTTTTCTCAATGAATAGTGCATCCAACTAGTATCCACAATACATTAGCCTAAAAAACCATGAGAGGGGTATGTCCGCTGAAATAGATACTTCTATCATATGTGGTGTATAAAATGAATGAGTGATTGTTTCCACCCACTAACTAACTTAGTCTTGCATCTCAAGGTGCCTCCTTTCTCCCACCACCATGAAAACCAAAATTAAAGTCTCCTTTTTTTGCAATGGAATTTTCATTTGTTTATAAATTAAAAAAAATTAAAATTAAAATTAAAAAAATTAAAATAAAACACTGCCAAGACACTTGTGGCTGGGGTTTTGTACTCTTTCTCTTCCAATGAAATTTTGTTCGATTTGTTTAAGAAAATAAAATAAAAATTAAACACTGTCTCTTTAGTGTCGATCCCCATGATATGAAGACACAGAAAAATAATAAAATCAATGAAATTTTAATCCCTAAATACCTAAAGCTTGTTTTGAGTTTCTTGGAATTTTTTCTAAATTGAACAAAATGCCAACATTTTTGTATCAATTTTTTTATAATTGTAACCGTATAAATTCAAACGAGACATATTAGAGATCTCATAGGAAAAGAAAACACAACAATATCAATTATGAACTCAAAGATTATAATGTTTGACCATGAGGGTGTTAAAACTACAAAAATGATGTGAAGTCTTTCAATCTTCTTTTCACAAGTCAAATCTAAAAAGTTGGTGACCAAAAATATATGAGGTTAAAGGGCCTAACAATGTATAACCCCAATCAATTTATGGCTTCTTAAAATCTACTCTATAATTTTTTTCAATGAACTTTGAATGTGATTTTTTCTCCAGGGAATTCGATGAAAATCTCATGGAAAACCTAGATGAAACACATTTTGTTGTCAATCATGACAATAGCCGAACTTTAAGGTTTAGGGGAGATACAACTATCAAATACGTTGAAGTTGTCTTGGGTGGGGAATCCATGATCATGGTGGTTCGCCTTTTAGGCGGCCGTCGTACCACAATAGAAGTTCCTATATTCATTTTCTCAAATGAAAATAGAAGTTATCCTATACGGGTTTTGATAGATAATATTCTTGGGGTTTCTTATAGAACAGGCCCTAAAGGTTGGATGGACCAAACCATCTTCCCCGAATACTTTCTAGAACCTCATGCATGTCAAGCTGATCTTCATCAACATATGAAGATCATATGGCTTGATAATTGTAGTAGCTATACTGTAACTCCTAAATTGGCTGCTATCCTAGTTGCCCAAAACACAATTTTCAAATTTCTACCTTCATGTTCTACTCACCTTTGCCAACCAGCAAATACATTCCTCATTTCTAAAATCAAAGATGCATAGACAAGATGGTGGGAAGCCAAAAAAATTTGAGTTGATACAACAAAATGCTTGGCAAAATGCACCCTGAA
This sequence comes from Rhytidiadelphus loreus, assembly GCA_947034895.1. Classification (NCBI taxonomy): domain Eukaryota; kingdom Viridiplantae; phylum Streptophyta; class Bryopsida; order Hypnales; family Hylocomiaceae; genus Rhytidiadelphus; species Rhytidiadelphus loreus. The sequence continues at coordinate 36,443,759 of OX344761.1, forward strand.
CAGATGGACAATGGTTAGGGAAGTTGACAAATCTTGGAAAACGATTTTTTTCTATGATTGGTTGTTGATAGTGTAGAAGATGTTAATTGAGAGGTGGATAGTGACAACATGTCCTATGCTAGAAAAGCAATGATTCGTTGTGGACTTGTGGCTTGGCATTAGGACTTGATGGATCTTGGAGTGTCAGACAATTGTTTCCACATCTCCAAGAGATAATTGCAAACATTTGCAATACTTCCAAGGGCAAGAAGTGCCCAATTTCAATAAGGCAATTAAATTTTTTTTTTTAATATTTTACTATTTTTTCCTTTAATTATTGGCCTATAGCTAGGATTATTATGTTTTGTTTTTGGTTGTTGCTATATTTAGCAAATTATACATACACTATGAAAAATTTAGCATTTCAACACTTCTTTGTCTATTTCAGCAATTCAACATTTTATTATTTATTACAACATTTTATTATTTATTTCAGCATTTCATTGTTTATTTCAGCATTTCATTGCCTATTTCAGCATTTCATAGTCTATTTCAGCATTTCATAGTCTATTTCAGCATTTCATACACCACTTTTTTCCCACCATTCCAACTTCTATATTTTGTTCCCATCTAACACTAAATGCACTCTCGTAAAAATGTTAAAATGACCAAATTTTTACTATAGAGCTAAAATAGTGTTAGAATGGATAAATAATGTTCTAACACTAACTTTGCAAATCACAATTAATATTTTTGTTGACAATTAGTGTAGCCAACACTATTTACCAATTTTAATGTAGCTAGCACAACTTTCCTTCTCCTTGCCACGAAAGTAAGCCATAATCCAAAACAAACCTCCTGCAACGTACAGTCTCACCTAGCTACAGCAGAACGTGTTGGCACAGTTTACTGTTGCCTTGCCAAGACAGCATTTGAACCAAAATCTCCTGCAACTGTTGCAAAAACGCTTCACTCATGAGCTAGTGCCGTAGAAAGCACTTCAGGGTGGGTAACTTCTAACTAAATTTGGATGATGATCTGCGATGACGGACTCTGGCTATTGCTGCTTGCGCACCTCGGCTCCTCTTGCCCCCACCAGGGATTGAAGAAAGAGCTACACTAATAATGATATTTAGTGTTATGTTACTAATAGTGTTACCTAATTTTTACCAGATCCATTTAGAGTTTTACTTTCCACCTCTTGTGAGCTCATTTCTAATATGAAATTACCTTTAACACTAAATGAAGTCTTGTTAAAAATTTATATCCCAAAAAAATTCAAAAAGTTGTCAAATAGTGTCTTTATTGACATTTAGTGTTAGTAACACTAGTGAAATTGTTGACATTTAGTGTTGTACTTTGTAATTAGTGTTGCCAACACTATATACCATTATTAGTGTACTGGTGGAGCATTTCAGGCTCGTTACAATTCACACATGGCTAGCTACTACTGTTGTCTAGAATGTCAAGGTTTTTTGTTAGCTATGGTTCGTGCAAGTTGCAAGCACCTAGCTGTATGTTGAGAGCTCATTGCATGGAAATGCATCAATGGTGTTGTTGCTTTCACTACTCTAGCCCGTCAGTGGTGGAATCTTTTCTTGAATTAGGCATGTTTTTTCTTATAATTATCTATATAATTTACCTCAATTTCATCAAATTAATCATACCAAAAGTGTGGTTCTTAAAAAGTCAAGCATTGGTTTGGATGAATGAGAACTTTTGTGGCCAAAAAAGCCCTTGGAATTTCTTTGTTCATCGTCCACATTTTAGACATTGCAACACTAAAAGGTTAGATTATTGATGATGCCAGACAACCATCTTCTTGGGATTAGACCCATGTGTGGTCATGGCAATGCATCTTAAGCTTATAGTCCTAGAATGTTAATGTTCTAAAATACATTTTAAGATAGTTCCTATTTCAATTTAGAAGTTTGTGCATATTTAATGCATGAGATGGACAACTTCTTTGAAATTTACCCCTCGTAGACCAAAAAATTCCATGAGAAATTACCCTTTCATATGTATTTGCAATGAACTTCCAAGTTTTTTAAATTATTTGAAGTTGGTTTTTAGAAAATATAGAAATTGAATAAATAGTAGCCTTCTGAAAGATAATATAATTCTTTTTTTTAAACTAAATATTCTTTTATACAGTTTAGGTGAATATTGATTCTAAGAATGCACAACATTTAAATAATGAGGTCTAACTAAGTTCTTTTTTAATACAACCATGTAAAAACTTTGAAAATTCACAATTTATTTATTTAGAATTGAAAGAATGTTTATCAAAATGTGTTACAATCTTTGTTCTAGAAGTTAGAACAATAATAATAAATTTTCTAAATTGTATTTTTAGGTTGAATTATCTTAATAAAATCGGTTCCTTCAACTACAATATTTACAGTGGCTTGTAGTGATGGAAATGAGATTCACACTTAATTCTAGCCTCCTAGCATAAGTCCTCTTACATGCAAACAATAGTTGTAGAGCATTTGTGTTGACTTTCCCAACTTGTTGCACATGGCTATAGAATTTGGAAAGTTTTTTTAATTTTACCAATTATTTTCCTGCAATCTCCACATTGAATTAGTTTTTCAAGTGTAGAGTTTGGTTATTTTCTCTATTTTTTGCTCCAAAGAGTAATTAAAAAAAACTTATAGATTTTTTCACTAGTTTCTTTTTGCTGATCTTTCCGAATTGCAACTGATTTTTTTCCCAATTCCATTGACTAACTTTGAACTAGCCTCCAATTCTTCACTTCATAGCTTTTGGAGTTTAGACGCTATTTTATTTATTTTGAACAAATGGAAAAAACATTGCATTAAAAAAAAAAAACTATTTCAAAAAAAGAAAAGAAAAAAACACCCAATACAAAACAACCTGACATCCAAGCCACATGAGGTTGGTCACTAAAGAGAGAGTTCAGACATTTGACTGATTGCCTGAACCGACTAATTGTCTGTACATGGCAACTTCGGATGGCTATCACTGATTATTTGGGTGAAGTAATCGGTAGGATGGTCAGTGGCTAACACAAATAATTGGGAATCGATAAACTTTTTTATTTTATTTTTTCAAGTAAATGAAACAATGGATACACTTTTTTTAAGTGGAAAACAATCCAAATCTTAACGTTTTTTTGAAGGAAAACAATCAAGACAGGGATGTCTTGTAGACCGTGCACTTTCAAAATCTTTTTCATTTTTTTTCTTTTCTTGATATCGTTGGCCCAATAAGAGGCAGTGTTCAATTTTGGTTTTCATAAATTAAATGAGTCTTATGGTATGTCCTCATTTGGCGTTAAGGGCCAGGTTTTAAGGTGATATTGGAAGTTGGAAGGTGCGGTTGTGCAGACCTGCAATAGTTGGTAAATGCCAATCCTAGTATCCTACGTGGTCGTCTACACTAGAAGAAAGCCTTATTTAATTGGATGTTCTTGCGTCAAAGTTGACGGATTCTTTTGTGCATCCAATGTAACATCTTCATGAGTTTATGTCAATAATGACATCCAATGTAACATCTTTATGCTACATTGGATGTCATTGTTGACATAAACACATGAAGATGTTACATTGGATGCGCAAAAAAATTCGTCAACTTTGACACAAGAACATCCAATTAAACAAGGCTTCCTACTAGTGCTATCTGTCACAAGAAAAGAGCGGTGAGAATTTCCTTGGAGGTCACTGTAGTGATCTTTGCGAGATTTGCGGCCACTTGTTAATAGTATTGGAATGAGTAATAAAATGGTATTTCAAGCTAAATTGATTGCTGCTAGTTAATGGCGCTCAAGTTGGCCGATTAACTAGCAGCGGCAAATGTATTGAAGTAGTTAGCGGCGATTCTAAGGACATGGCCCACTTCCTACGATAGCGCAAGCAAAATATTCATACATGCAATTAAATGGTTGTGTTTTTTTACGACTGCAAAAAACATATAAAGTAAAGCGCTGATCTTCGTCAAATACCTGCCAGTGCAAGCACGTATTTGTCAATTTGTCCATGTACAACTTGCAATTTCACTATGTTCTTCAGGTGCCGTACTACGCTCCTTGTCGATGACATTGTTGAAATATTGTTTCAATGCGTGTTTGATTGCTCAATTCCTACATGCATTATGCCATGAGTTAGTGAATAGTAACAACATTTTTTCATGACAATACATGAAGCTTCAAATGGAAAACGAGATGTATGTTGTTGGTTATGGCGCCAACAACACCGTCGCTCTAGACCATGTCGACAGTGAGTCTCACTAGAAGAAAAAGAGGGGTTTTGCAACTAGTTTTGAGTTGCATCGAACATTTGCAATTGGTGATATTGTAGAGGACTCTAGTTGTTTAGGACAAGTTTCTTAGTTGTATCGTAGTTGCACGGCAAAATGGATTGTTTTTCATTCGGCAACTTACTTGAAATTTCATCGATGCGCTTTATGACGTGGTTGCTTACATGGTATTCATTGCCGTTTGAGGTCGGTAACTAAGTTGCAACTTGTTTGTGACTTCATTGCAACTTTGATGCGATTGGTTTGCTACTTCATTTCAACTACTTCGCAACTGCTTTAGGTATATATTTGATTGTGGGACAATCTTTATGGGACAATGTGAACAGTTTGCGACTCATTTACGATATGTTTGCCACTTTTTACCAACTAAATTATGACTTTTCTATGACTACTATGATTACTTTATAGGATATATACAACTTGTTTGTAACTTGTTTGTGACTCATGAATCATGAGTACAACTTTTTTGCAATTACTATACATCTTGATGATACATTTGTGCAACTTGTAATCGATTGCATACAAGTGTCTTACAACTCATTTGCAATTAATGGTCAACTAGTATACTGATAATGTCCTATTCAACATATTATACACAATATACCATACATAATACAACACATATAGTAAACCATACAATATACACCATATATCATAAAATACTCACCATACTGGACAATTATGTTAGATAGCTCCAAAGGCCACTTATTGTGATTTTAGGGTATTAAGAAGACAAGTTATTTATACAAGTAGGGCGGCAGAAGGTATGACAAATGATATGAGATATATAAAATGCATGAATTATATTAAAATAAACTTGTCTTCTTGTAGTTGTTTTGTAGTTGTAAACTAGTTGTATTTTGGTTATTCTATAGTTGTTTTTTAGTTGTCTTTGAATTGATTTCTAGTTGCATTGTAGTTGTGGATTCCACATAATGCAAAGTTGTCCACATCGACACTTCTAACAAATATAGGATGTAAAATACTCACTCTGTTATGATTCCATTTTCCTATATTTTTTTCTACGACTACTCTGCAACTACAACATACACATCAAAGTTGGTGCAATTATAGAGGATCGCAGTTGCAAGATAGTTATATAGGACACTTAGTTGCATTTGAGTTGCATATAGCCGGTTGCAGCGGACACATTTTTCTTCTAGTGTCTACGTACACCATCAAATTCTTTACATGCCTGTAGTCTGTGACGTATGCAACTTGTACAGATGCCTAGAAATGACGATGTCAAAGTCTACATGTGACTACAGAAGTTTTCGGAGTCATCGACTCATAATCGAAATAGACAGTAAATTAGGATTCTAGTTATTCATTCTTTTGCATAGTGAACATGGCTTGGAAACAATGCATGCCTCTTGATTACTAATCTTACTAGCAAGTTGATCCACATCTTTTGTGTACAATGCCATGTAATCAATGGTTCTTGTCTTCTCTACGTACAACGTCTATGTATTCATCATGTAAAACATGTGATACTTTCTTTTGTTACACAGTAACACTGACACAAATCAGACAACGACCTACATTCACGGTTGCTGCCATTCCTGTAGACAGTGAGTGTCGAAATTCATGAACCCTGCATGCTTCAAGTTGGACCCTGACCTGCACAATACAAACAAGTCCTCCAACGCCCAAGTCAGTGTATGCAATAATGTTTTCTTTCTAATTAGTTTAGTATGGGCTATTTTGAAGGTATCTAGACCAACGTCATGCCACCACAACCTATGCGCGGTCGTTTTGCTATACCGCGACCTCCCACTGCTGTAAATAATGGAGTTCCATTCCATCCAGCAAAGCGTGCTCGGAAGGATCGGGGACCAAATTGGTCAATTGCTGAGATTACAACTCTTGTCAATGCTAAACGTGATTTGTTTTTAGAGGAGTCTGATGTTGCTGACGAGAGGGACCTCATGCACCCTAATGCAACCAAGTGAGTTTGCATGAGTATCGAAGTGATGAGAGCCGGATGTTTACTATGCCCCCGTGATGGACCCGCGTGCAAATCCAAGTAGAATCAAATTATTCCAGAGTTCAAAAGAATTGCTGATTTTTTCACACGCAACAGCACAAATGGTGTGGAGTACTGGGACATGAGTGCCATTGAGAAGAAGAACGAGGGACTGCCACGTTTTTTTTCGTAGGAGATTTTCAATAATATTAACGAGTGGTTTGGGAATTGGTCGATCATGCAGCCACCGCACACTAGGGACTTGTTGTCTCCTACGGACAGCAACTACACCGCACTAAGACGTGAACCTGTGGAAAGACAACAGGAGAACGACAGTGATGTTGACAATGAAGATCGTATGGACCAATCTGATCTAATGCAATTTACAGACAACACCAATAGGACACATTCAACCCCGCCAGCACCTGCAAGCACAAGAGAAGATACAACGACGATGTTCTTTAGTAGCCCTAGCGCTAGTCAAAGTTCTGCAGCCCACAATGGACTACTGCTTGGAGTCACCCCCTTCATTGCCAACTCCAGCAACACTTCCACTTTCGCATTGCGTTGTAGAGAAGGAAACACTGCCATTCGCCCTAAGTACCTATCGAGTCACTATGTGATCGCAGAGGCAACAAAAGCTAGCGGTGAGGTAATGGAAGGAGAAATGCAAGACATGGTAGGAGAAATGCGAGACATGGCATTGGTGAGTTGCAATCTTGAAAGATCCAAAATAGATGTCCAATTAACCCTTAAAGGACCGTTACTATACTTTCACCAAAAACGCTCCAAAACTGCCATTTCTAGTACAAGTACCAAAATTTTGAAAAAAATCTTTTTTTGACATATCTAACCGTAGGATATTGTATTATATAGTATCAAAAACATGTGGTAAAAATTTAAGACATTTCCACCGGGGGGATTGCAAGATATAAGCATTCAAATTAACTAAAATCATTTTTTTGACCCTGCGAAAAGTAGGGCAGCTGCATTTCACAAGCTCACATTTCTATGAAAAAATGACCTAAATGGTGGTTCTTCTTTGGATTTGTTTTCCTAGGCCACATGCTTGAAAAATTTCAGATCATTTGGAATAGTTCAACATATAGGAAAAAAATAGTAAGTAGGTAGTAGTAGAGAATGATTAAAAATACTAAATTATTTACAATTTAAATATGGAATTGAAAATTTTCAATCCCAATGGTCTAAATGTTGTAATAATGTATCTACATCCTAAGATTTTATTTTTGTCCAAACATATTGAAAATTGGATAAGATAAAGGATTTCAAAGTTTATTTTAGAGTAGGAAATCCAAAACTGCCTGCAAACAAAAAATCTTTATAACTTTTGACACATTGATCAGAATGGAATGATTCAAAGCTTTTTGTGTATATAAAACTCTAGAAAATCAATTCCAAATTTTTGTTTCTGAAAAAAGTGATTTTTTCTTATCTGCCTGAACTGCCCGGTTGGGAAAGAAAGTAACATATTAGGCTATAACTTTTGACTCGTATTTCCAAATGTCATGAAATTTGGTGCATATGAAAGATCTTCCTCACCCCCACATTCTATTAAAATTTTAGCCCCAAATATGAAAATCTCCGCTCGTAGGTACCTGCCCAAAATATCTATACAGCCAAAAAACACAGTCCGATCCTTTAGGAGTTAAAACTACTCTCAGAACAGATGGATTATTAGAAAGAGAGAGATAGGCGTCTTCATGAGAATGCATGCCAAGTCAATTTGAATGCAAAATTAGCCATAGAAAAGCAAAGATTGGTAGTTAAGTCTTTATCCGATCTTTCCTGTGTATTCAACGTTGGACTATGCTTGCCTACAACAAAACCAATAGGGATGGAGCTACAGGCGGCCCCCCCCCCCGACTCCAAAATTGCAGAGGACTTCTTTGATCCTGTTGAAGACCCTCCTCCTCCTGTACAGAAAAGTGGCATGCCTATGTCCCCTACCGCTTAATTGCCATGATGTCTTCTTCTACCAACACACATGTGTGCACAACACAAAGAATTTTTTTCAATAAAGTGAGTTGGTTTCAAAACATGTACCATGAACCTCTGCTTACTTCATATCACATACACTGTATGATTGAATATCTACAACATAATACTTCAAAATGCATGACATGAAGAAATCCAAAGTGCAACCTCCAACAACAGTTACAAAGACAACATTAAAATACAGTGATACTAAAGGTGCTTGAAATATACTTGTACACAATCGTGCACCTTTGTAACCATCATCAAGTGCCTAAGTTCCTCCGCAGAGCGAGGAACATACCAATATCTCGACGCTTGTCCACAACGGCAGGCTCTTTTTCATTTCTGTTAGAGTGGAGACCTTTTATCTGAAGAATTTGCAAAAATCTCTCCACATCCTTGTGAGATTGACGGAGCAACAAGTTGTGCAAGATGGCACAAGCCGTGATCACGTCAGGCAAGAAGGTAACATCTAAATTTGATTTCACAAGAAGCTCCCTGAAATTATGCTTCAAAATGCCGTAGGCATTTTCTACTACTCCACGCCCACGATGTAGTTTCTTATTGAATAAAGTTTGAGCCACTGGAAGGTTTCCGTGACCTCGATGGGGGACCATCAACCAAGGGTGGAGGTGTGAGCCCCAAATTCATCACTTGGGACTCATAGTTTTCTTTTTTTTAGTTTGTTGCAAATTAAGGCATAAAATAATGCAAAAAGCATAAAAAAGAGTGTAGAACCAAAATAGGTATGTCACGTACCAGTATAGTACTTGGTCATAAATAGCCTTTTACCTGTAGATTACGTACAAATCCCACTTGTATATAGGTTAGAACCCGTAAGTAGTGGGAAACAATAGGGCTACCGAAAACTTACCCGAAATAGCCCAAATCCAGTGCATGTGACCATTATAGGCTAAATTGGTCCCATGAGAGTTAGGGAGGTCCTCACATAAATCTCCAAAGATAGATTCTAGTTTCCCCATTCCACTGACAAAATATTAGGAACCCCAATTGTTAGCTTGCAGGTGTCACGTTCCCAAGACAGGCCACATGGAGGAATCCACGGCCGCCGGATAGTGCTCTCGGATTTGGAACATGTTAGGGTACCCACAGCGAAATCCATTCACCAAGATTCCCTCACGTGTGAAAGATTCCCTGACTGTCGGTAATTCAAAAGAAGTCAATTTTTGCCTCACCACCGACTGTGTGCCAGATTAGCCCAAGACTTGGCACGTGGCTTGGGGGATTCCATGAGAGGTTCCCCCAAAAGTCTTGATTTTTCTCTGATCTCTAGAGGTTATTTTTCCGAGCAGTCAACCGCCAACAGTCACAACGGGGAATTCATATAAATTATCCAGGCTGCGGTAAAATCTCACTAAAAATTATATTAGCATCTTTTATTTTAATAACGCGCCCCGACAAATTTCATGGTGTTCTGATAGTAGAAGGCAGCCGAGTCATCAACATTCCACCAATTATTAATTACGACAGGATCTTTGCGGAGTTGACCGGTGTCCCGGGAGCGTACGAAGTCAGAATGAAGACATCAAGGAGTCTTTTCTTACTCCCTAGAGCCCCCCAACAACCCTAGCTAGCTACCCAGGCCAAAAAGGTAAACTCCAAAAGTTGGATTTTTATCTTTTTACTAGTTTCAGTTGGCACTAGTTTCCGATGGGTTTTTCGCGATAGAAACAGGGGAGCCGTTTTCATCCAGACTAAAAATGTCCTTTTGAAGCCATTGGTGCAATCCGTTTGCAATTCGGAGTTAAACTCCAAAAGATAGAGGTTAGGACCAGCGTAAAACCCAAAATTAGGTGAAAATCTCAAAGGATGAGGATGAAAATCCGGATGGATGAGGTTTTTAGTAGTAAGTCGAGGGAGGGAGTGGGCCCTTGGAAACCTATAAAAAGGGGCCCTTCTCCCTCCCAAAACACCCCAATACTTGTTTTGGGTCCGTGGGTCCAAGCTCTTTCTGTTTGGGCATTTTGGCCAAAACTCCCTACGGTGTTTTCGGAGCACTTTTGGCTCCAATTGTTGTTCTATTTACAATTTTGAAGGTCTGTGGGGGTCCTTTTTAGTCCTTGGAGTCCTTGTGCCTTGTGTCTTTTAGTCCTTACATTTGGTGTCTTTTAGTCTTTCTGATTGGCAACTTAAGTCCTCGTGACCCTGTGTTGTTGTGTCCGTATTATTAGTCAAGTCACGTTGGTGGTCTTCTTTTGATATCTTGTACTAACCCTAGAGCAATCCTCCACCGTACCTTGGCAATGCCGCTTTGGAGGACTTCTAGTCCCATACTTTCTTTGTTATACTAACTTTCTTGCTACTAACTAAGGGTCATTCCCATTCTTGTTACTAACCGAAGGCTTTCATGCCATATTGAGTTTAGTCCATACGTCTTGTCAGGAAAAGAGTGGGGTGGTCCCTTTTGGGTAACTAAGACCCTACATTTCTTTGTCCAGTCCAGTCCTAAATTGTGTATTAAAGGGCCATCCAAACGGCGGAGCTTTGAACCTCTAGGGGCAAGCAAGTCCTAAATTTGGTATTAAAACCAAATCAACGGCGAAGCTTTGCATCTACCCTATGGTTAACTCCAAAGTTTAGTTTCCAAATTGCGTTGGAAACTAGCCAAAGTTTAGCATCCAAAATAGAGTTGTCTAAGTCTGTAAGGATCACGTTTGGCCATTCTCCTAGATATAACGGTTGAAGGGTGGACAACCGCCATGCATAATTAGAAGTTCTGTTTTTTTTGTTGTTATTTTTTCGCCAAGGCATCCAGCCCGGGGCCACTAGCCTAGCAGCCCAAGGCCACCAACCCGAGCTAGTAGCCCAAGCAACAGTCTAAGCCAGCAACCCGAACAGCAGCTTGAGCCAGCGAGGAGGGGGGTCGGCCAACAGTCGGGAAAGGGGATCGGGCCAACAGTTGGGAGGGGAGTCGGGCCAGCAATTTGGGGAAGGGGATCCAGAGTCCAACAGTTGGGGGGGGAAATTAAAGGTCTAGTAGTCAAGGGGAACGAGAGTAGCATAGTGGGGGAAAAATTAGAGTAGAGTGAGTAACTAAAATAGGGTGAGTAGAAGTAGCATAGAAAGGGGGGGAAGTAAGAGTAGATGTAGTTGACTTGACTTAGAAGTAGACGAAAACCTACATCAAACACCACAAGAACCACCATTGAGAGCAAGAGGCCTCTCCATCCTAACCTCACTACTCTCTCCATCACCATATGCCACCAACTCCAAGAGCAAGGAAGAAGAAGGGAGAGAGGGCTTAGATAGGAGAGGGAAGACATAGTAGGGATAAGGGGAGAATCCCTCCCACCATTAGGATAAACTGACGCGCACGGAAATTCGTTTGGGCTTAAGTGGTAGTTAACTTGTAGTTTGACTTTCTAAGTAAGTTTGGGACAACCCAACTACCCCCCATCAATGGGGCATGAGAGTTGAGGTGAAAGAAAAGAGGAGCAAAAAGAAACTCCTTCAAGAAAGAAGGTTATATCTTTAGGCTATAAAGATAAAGACTTACTTCTGCCAACTTGGGGGTTCATCTTTCCCACGCCCACCATGGGGGAAGGGGGAGATTTAACAAGCTTGATCATGGATCTTCAAGCCGGGGTAAAGCCCTAACTCTTCCTCTAAAATTCTAACTGCTAGGGGTCAAGGCCGTAGGAAGGCCGAGAGCTAGATGTCACTAAGACACAAGTCAGGTCAGGTTTGAGTAGGTAGACTTAGAGTAGATTCCGAGAGGTTTCCGAAAACATAAGACACGTAGGAATCAAAGTTAGAACGCCTGAGATATCGATGGATGAAGTTTAGAGCTCAAAATGGATGAAACCTAGGATTTCTCATTCATCCAAGTCAAACTTAGGATTTAGATAGATTAGATAAATTCAGGTCTGTAGGACAAACCCCGTATTTATTTGGAATTAGGAGCCCATAGGAAACCATGGATGAAGTTTGATGGCCCGTGGTGAAAACTTCATCCGCTCATAGTGGCTCACTGGAGAGTCCGAATTGGATGAGTTTTAGGTTTTTAGAAAGGGCGTGAGATAGGCTACTACCTTAGGATGATAGATTAGACTTTAGAAATAGGGACCTTGGAGACATAACGTAGCATAATAGTGATTTAGGAGTCATTTGGAACCACAGCTAGAAAGTCCCATTTAGAAAATTAGCAAAAGATCCATTGCTTGGAAGGCACAATGGATTGACGCTTAAACACCCATTAGAGTAGAAACCTACCTTAGCACTAGAACCTGGTTGTGTTCGCTAATTTACCAAAGGTGAATAAATAAGTGCCTACAAGAGGGGGTATCCAGAGTCCCCCAACAAGTACGGAACAAAGCCATCAAATGACAGTCTAGAATCCCAAAGATTTCCTTGCATGGCCCTGTGATATAAAGAGGACTTTCGTAGAACACGAGAGTTAGTGGTACTACTGGACATACTAAGAAACAAATCAAGAAACCTCTTCTTACTATCAACCACTACTTGACAGTTTAAAGTGAAACCGCCGGACTTGAAATAAAAGTAATCAGCAATTGTGTGCTTAGGTTTGCCAATGGAAACATGAGTGCCATCAATAGCTCCAACAACCCCCAGAAGTCCGCTGAGAATTTTGAAATCAACCTTCGTCTCAAGTAGTTCCTGCCTAGTTGGCCATGAAATCTCAGAGCGTAATGCCACATTTAAAGCCTGCACAACTTCACGCAATACCCCCAAAATTGTACTTCGGCTGAGGGCAAACATTTCACTGCAAATGAGTAAACTAGCTCCGTGTATCAACTTGAAAAGAGTGCAAGCTACCCTCACAAGAACTGGGATGGCAAGACGATATTTTCTGTTTTTTGGAGACAGATGGTTTCAGCAACTCTGCCAAAGAAAAAATGGTTGGTTTCGTCATCCTGAACATTCGCAGCCAACATTCATCATTATACTTTTCCAACAAAAATCTGGAGAACTAAGTTGTGGATCTAGATTTTATTCAATACCGAACCTCATCGTCAAGAAGTGAAAACATGTTGCACCTGTACGTGAAAATGATGCAATGCTGCCCGCGTGAAGTTTTCCATCGATTGTGTACTCTCAATGTTGCCTTGGCCGATGAAGTCTCCATCCTTGTCAATGTCCTCTTCGATTTCTTCAAGTGGACTGAAGTCCAACGCATTGGTGGTTGTGAGGAGGAGGAGGAGAATTGTAGATGCCATGCTCATGAAATTAGCGGGAGTATTAAAGAAGTCCATCCTTGAACCTGCACTCACATTCCCATGAAAATTAGAGAAACATGCACAAATTACTATTGCTTTGAGAAACTGAGAACTTGACAAAAATGAAGTTCCATCTCTGAACATGCAAACAGGAGTACTTGACGAGGGAATCAATACACTTCAATAATTTGCATTTCAAAATCCAAGGAGAAATGAAGGCATTTGCGCTTCTTCCAGCGTCAACAGTGAGGAGACTTATTGGAAACCCTAAAGTGTCCATTATCAAATGCATGACAAACTTGACATTTTGAAGCGGGCGTAGAACATTGCCACGATGAAATTTGATTCCACAAGAGCACACACCATTAGTGAAAGCCACCAGTGAAATGCACAAAAAAATTTGTAAAGTACAACATCAACAATCAAATACTTCTAATGTAGTGGGAAGACAATGGCAACACTAATTTTGAAACCAATAGTGGATGGCAATTCAACAATTCATTGAACAAGTGGCCTGTGCCCACAATTTTGGAAGAAGTACAATTTCATGGCCTTCCATTCTTGCAAGGAAGAGACAGCACAAGGTGTGCTAGAAAAAATTACATACCTGCAATTTCACCGTCTATCTACAGTGCGCACGCCACAAACAATGACGTTGCACTCGTTGTTCTTTAGAAAATACCGCAAGCAAACATAGAATTTGTAGAAAAAAAACGCTCAAACAGCACCATCAACAGCAAAACTACGTACAAACGAAACGAATGGCGCAACAACAGATGAAGCGCACAAGTGATTTTGCAGACAAAAAATATTGCGCCAGGCCACCAGTGCGGAAAACGGAGGACTCGATAGGTACATCCTGTGATATGAACCTATGGGAAGGGGGCCCATTCCACATCCTAATTCCTAAACCCAGTAAAACCTCGCCTCTGGTATGACAAACTACTCCCAAGAAATTTGTCCAATCAATCTAGGCACCCGATTTTACATGTACACATTTCAAGTGTGAACACCAACGGCAATATCGTTCCTAGAACTTACTGACCTACTTCTCCTAGCTCATCTGGAAGAAAAAGAACACCTATTATTTTCCAATGGCTAAAATCTATTACTGTTTTATCTTTAAAACACGATCTTTCCAATCACCAAGTGGGAACGTACCATCATTCATAACTCTCTAACACTACAAGTTGTTATGTAAGTTGGAATCTTCAAATTTCATAGATCCTTGAGCACTCATAATGTAGGGAGAACCGGGCACATACCTTAATACTATCCAAATGACTTCACTGACCGAACTCAATTGTACCAAAATGGCATTCATTTTCCAATAATTGAATGTGGAATACAAGTTCTTTATATCCATATGGGGTGGTAGGAAGTAGAACAAACAATGTGGGATATGTAAGGTAGAGGGCTCAGAAACCACCCACCTAAAGAGAGAAACAAATGAGGTTTGGCACCAGCATGTTGAAATATTTTGAATTAATTATTACAAGAAGAGAAATTGAAAACAATACAAATCCCTTTTTTTCATAATATTCGAAGTGATATTGAATTTACAGTGATTTTTTGAATAGAAAGGGGCATAGGGCGCTATATGTGCGCATAGGCTACATGAGTCATGAACTGGAATGTGGCTTTGAATGGAGCGGGTGAATCCCAAAATTGACTAACATGAAGCTAGCCATGTTCATCGAAGTTGTAGAAATCACACAGAGAGTGCAAAAAATAGAGCAATTCTTTGTAATGGATTACATTCATTATTGAAATCAATATCTTACTTACTTGTTAGGCTATCACTGTTATACTTGCCATTCTCATTTATGACCTTCTCTAAAGTTTATTGCATTTAATTGGTAGCATCTGAATTTTTGTTTGTGCTTTTTAATAGCATTCTCTTCAATCACAAAACGTACATATATGGAGCCCCTATGGACTACTCATGGTCTTGAAACCAAGCAATCTGAATGAGTTTTCTTAATGTCAGAAAATCAACTCAATTTGGAAATCCATCTACACTATTTTTGCACCATTTCTAGGGGCGATTCAAAATGCTCACTCAATTTCACAACCTTCTACCTTACATTGAAATTAGTAGGAGCTTAACTGTTCCTAGTTAAGTCAAAAGTAGGAAATGCATTCAAAGTAAAAAATTTGACATCATTTAGGCATAGTAAAATTAAAAAATTCAGAAAATTTTGAACTAAAAAAAGTTAATAAATCAAGTCAAATTTCAAATATAAATATCCTTTTGATATTTCAAGTCTCCAATCAAAAGTTATGGACAAATTTTAGAGAGGGGTTGGAAGGGACATTTTTTTTGAGATTTTCAAACTTCCTCTCTGAAATTTGTCCATAACTTTTGATTGGAGACTTGAAATATCAAAAGGATATTTATATTTGAAATTTGACTTGATTTATTAACTTCTCTTAGTCCAAAAAATTTTGAAATTTTTTATTCTACTATGCCTAAATGAGGTTCGAATTTCTACTTGAACATAATTCCTGCGTTTTAACAATGAGTGGTCAATCTCTCTTCTTCACATTATCCCATACCCTTTGAGAATTCATGATGGAAAATGGATTTCCTTATTAAATAGCCGTCCTCACCCTACCCTCTCACACCTGTACTGAAGCTTAACCTTCATTACACAGTTTTAACTGATTATAATGACAGATTGTGAAGTGACTTTGATATTGACCCGTAATTTGTTGTCCATGATGTTGATGAATTTTCTGGATGAGGACTTTGGAGAGGAACAGGCATATAACATTTGCCATGACTACAGAATGTTCACTGATGCCACAGGTCTGAATGACTCATAACATAAGATTACCCAGATTATGCCCAAGCCATCCCAAACCAACTTAAGAAAATATTTCCTTAAAACCTGCAGCTTTCTGTCTATGTCAGAGGTATTATGATCTTATGACCATTGTTACCAAACTCCAAGTGAGTACATATAAGGTAGGAGGCTCTTAAAGCATGCACTTAAGGGCCGGTTCACCTTTTTCATGTTGTTTCTTGTATGGGATTATTTTTAGCTCATTTTTGAGTCAAAGAAAAATAGATTCTGATTGTAATCCAAGTTGTTTTGTATTTTTTGAAGCATTTTTGAATTACTTATCAATTTTCAAACAAAATGAGTCATAAGTCCCTATTTTTGAGCATCGTTCACTTACAACTTTTAGAGAGAAATGGGGAAAACAAAGCCAATGATTGGCTCTTACAATAAATAATATCTTTTTTATTGATCCATTCAATGACAGTAGAAGGTCCATTTGAAGACCACCTCAAGTCCATTACAGGTGAGTCTACATGAGTGGTTCTAAATGACCCTCCAACATTCGAGCCTCCTACCTTAGTCGGAGCACCCATACTTGATCACTTAAGCATCTGTGTAACAGATGGTGAGCAATTGGGTGCGTTTGAAATTTTTCCTGTATAGGGAGATAGAAAATATTGGGATTGCAAAATTTTCAGAATTTGATATGCAAAACTGAAATTTCTGTGAATTTTAGAAGGCAAAAAGTGTTCCAAACCTGTACATGACACCTAGAGTCTTGCAATTCCACTCATAGGGGAGACTAGTTACTACTCATGCGTACAAATTTCAAAATAATAAATGCTGTAATACATGGCATTTAGCAATTGGTCCTCACAGCCTCGCATATTGTGCATGTCATTAAAACTAGACTCCCAAACATGGTTCACAAAGAAGTTTTGCCTAACTGGAAATAGCAGTATCCTACAAGTTAGGTACCCATCCCTGGTTGGTAATGGGTGCTCCCACCATACCTTAGTTGCAAAACAACATCTGCATTGAGTTGCCCCACTTGCTACTTGCAGATGCTTCACTGATTGCTTGAACCGCAGGAACTTGAGCCTTACTATTTGTCTGTACACAATATCCAATTCAATGAATTCACATACACTAACGACAAATTTTCACAAATAATAATAGATAATAAAATGCAAAAATATCAACCACTAATCAATAACATCATGACCCTAGGTTGGCATGTAGACCCACTCATTGTCATTACAGCAGGTGCTAGAGGAACAACACATGCCCCTTCTATTAATCTCCTTGAAACCAACTTGAAATTGCTTGAAATTGCTCTGAAACACACTTTCAAAACAATCAACACCATTGCCATATAGTATGTTGGATCAATCATTCTACATAAAAGAAAAATTGAAAACAACCAACCTCTCCCTATAGATTTAAAAAAACAAAAACAAAAAACAAAATGAAACAAAAACATAGCATAATATAATTTTGAATCACCTTAAAAATTGGTTACTTGAACTGGTTACTGGTAACTAAAGTGTCTATTCTCGAAAGGGGAGAGTAGTTTTGCATCAATGGCTTTTGATCCATTGGACATTAGCTCATTGTCATTATGAACAAACACTTTATTCACGCCGGTCTTCTCCCTTGAAGACCGGAGTTTTTATCTATCTTTTATCTATTTCATTAGAAGAAAAATGCTTTGGAAATCAAAGTTTTGCGTGGGCTGAAATTTGTTGAAATCCACATTTCCAATGCAGAAATCTATGTTAAAATGCATTCCAACACAAATTTCTGCATTGGAAACATAGGTTTCAACAAATTTTCAGCCCACGCAAAACTGTGATTTCCAACATAGTTTTCTTCTAGTGTCTGTACACAACAACTTTGGACGACTGTCACTGACTCTTTGGCTGAAGGAATTGGTAGGATGGCCTGTGCCCAACACAAGTAATTGGGAATCAGTAAACTTTTTTATTTTATTTTTTCAAGCAAATGAAACAATCAGTACACCTTTTTAAAGTGGAAAACAGTCCAAAATTTAATGTTTGTTTTTGTGGGAAAACAATCAAGACAGGGATGTCTTGTAAGTGTGCAGTTTGAAAATCTTATTCGTTTTGTTCTTGTTCTTCACAACATTGGCCCAGTGAAGAGGCAATGTTTAATTTTGGTTTTCATGGTGGTGGCAGAACATGCACCTGGAAATGCAAGCAAGTGGAAACAGTCATTCATTTTATACACCACATAAGCTGGTAGACAAGTCTATTACCACCCTGATTTGCAATGTGAATATATAGGGACCAACTACAAGAGGGTCGCATATTTTTCAGAGGTGTGTGTTTGTTTCTTGAGTCAAACCCAAGTGGAATTATAATTCTTCAATTAAAATTGTAATTTCTGTGAATTTTGAAGTGGGTTGTTCTAAAATTATAAAACCACTCATATAGTGGAGTCTTAAATGTCCTATAAACAACCTACAACTGCCTTTCTATGTATCCAATGGTACTTAAGTATTCACCACTAAGGGATTGAATGGTTGCTCCTTGTTGACATTAATGCAACGATTTTGTCAAAAAATTAACAGATTTGGATGTTTTTTGGATGGAATTGGGGCTAAAAGTAGGATGACAAAATTTAGGGTTGCTAGCATGCGAGCTTGTGAGCCCATGAGCGGGAATTTTTTTTTGAAAAAAATGTATTAAGGACCTATCACTATTGGTTTAGGTAATTTTTTGAGTTGTGAAATATCAATTCATTATTCCAAAATTAAAGTCACCTACAAATGTTTTTCCCGATTTTCTATTGCAACATACAATTGTACGTGATGATGATTGATATCACATGAAGTAAAACTATAAAGCAAAATATATCATGCTCAAATTGTAGCCATAAGACACACAAATCTACTCATATAAAAAATCAACACCCAATGCAATAACTCACGAGATATGTCAATCTCGTGAGTCTAAGTCATAGTAGACTCGGTTGCGGAATCCTCGTTGGTAGATGACTCTGAAGATTCTCCACCCTCGGATGCACTAACATCTAAGAACTCTAAAATATTCAAAGCATAAGTATCCCTACTTTTTTTTTGTTTAGAGCAACCAAACTCCACAAACACTGATGCCAACTGCTCCGCATAAACTGGCATATCAAAAGACTTCTCTAGACTAAGAAGAAGCCTTCATTTCTGCATTGTTGAATCTGTTGACATCAACCCCTGACAGCTAGAAAAAAACAATAAAACATGTTACAATCATGAAAAATATATAATTGTATGCTTATATTCAATTCAAATCTCTGAAAACTTACTTACTAGGTTTAGTCTTTCTAGCAAATTTGTGAACCACGATGTTCATTGCATCTAGATCTTGAGACGGTGCAACCTCCACAAACTTTTATGTCGTCACCAGGGTTGTCATACCGGACAGACGTCCGGTTTGCCCGTCCGTCCGGTTCGCCCGTCCGATAGAGGTCTCGCCCGTCCAATGTGGTCAACACTAAAGTTGACTTTTTTTAACCCTTAAAGGACCGTCACTATGTTTTCACCAAAAACTCTCTAAAACTGTCATTTCTAGTACAACTACCAAAATTTTGATTAAAAACTTTTTTTGACGTATCTAACCGTAGGATGTTGTATTATATAGTATCAAAAACTTGTGGTAAAAATTTCAGACATTTCCACCGGGTGGATTGCAAGATATAAGCATTCAAAATTTGAAATTAACTAAAATCATTTTTTTGACCCTGTGAAAAGCAGGGCAGCTGCACTTCACAAGCTCACATTTCTATGAAAAAATGACCTAAATGGTGGTGCTTCTTTGGATTTGTTTTCCTAGACAAGTTGGCCACATGCTTGAAAAATTTCAGATCATTTGGAATAGTACAACATATAGGAAAAAAATAGTAAGTAGGTAGTACTAGAGAATGATTAAAAATACTAAATTATTTACAATTTAAATATGGAATTGAAAATTTACAATTCCAATGGTCGAAATGTTGTAATAATGTATGTACATCCTATAATTTTATTTTTGTCCAAAAATATTGAAAATTGGATAAGATAAAGGATGTCAAAGTTTATTTTAGAGCAGGAAATCCAAAACTGCCCGCAAACAGAAAATCCTCATAATTTTTGACTCATTGATCAAAACGGAATGATTCTAAGCTTTTTGTGTATATCAAACTCTAGAAAATCAATTCAAACATAATTAGTTGTTTGCTACTTTGTTTACTACACATTCATAAATTCACAGAAGTCATACAATATTACAATTGTCATGATGGAAGAAAGACCAAATTGCATATTACAAGATTTTCACCATATGTCCGTATCTTTATATATGAAATTTGTAGCAACCGTGAAATACACATGCTTGATGCTCTTCTAAGCAAAAATGTGTCATCATGTCATCATGTATCTAAGCAATAATGTATCATCATGTTTTGCATTTGAGAGTAGAAATGGGAGTTCATTATATATTTATATGCATATGAGGTGGTACTGTGGTAGGATCACTAGGATGTACAACAACGCACATGAGAATGATGAGGTATATAAATTAAAATTAGTACTCAAGAGTTCCATTCCCGGGGGGAACATTTACGGTTTTTAGAAAACTACGTGAGTTAAAAGATAGGGTTCATTTAATTCAAAGGGGGAAAATTTTATATAATTTGTAGAGCTACTATAAGGTTCATGAAATGCTACACACTCTAATATATATAAATTAGGGTATGTAAAAACATCATATAATAGGAATTTTTATTAATAAGTTAGCCTTGACAAATAGAAGTCATGCAAATTTTTCATAATATGATGAGTATAGATGTAGACAAATAATTTCATATGGGTGATAAAATGGACATATTCAAGAAAATCTATGATGAAAGGCGGTCCACTAAAATTGTGCCATGGTACTTGTAGTGTTATATAAAAACAAACTAAATGTAAATGTAAGACATCAACTAAAAGTGGAAAAATTGTCACATTGTATGAATAGGAAGATTTACCTTAGTGGGTTCAACAAACTGAAAATTGTACAATATGAAGATAGAATTAATAGTTCATTTAACTCTAAGCTTTGAAGCCATAAGGTAGCAACGCCCATAACCATTAGTGTACCCATACTTCGATAGTAGAGTTCCCTTAAAGTGTCTCCAAATGTACTTTGAAACCGTGCCAATTCTTAATTGTGGTTGGTAGGCTCTGATTTTTTTAGATTTTGGAACTACAATCAAGGCAACTTTAGTAGAGTGTGGTTTAGGGTGCCTTAGTGAGTTCTACTTTGAAAATTCACAGAAATTAGATGCCTTATCCAAAAATTCTAATTCTTTTTTTGAAAATTCATGATTTTCAGTTGCTAATACTAAAAAAATATTTTTTCTCAAAAAAAGTGCCTCCAACTATGTTGAATTGCTTAATTTGACGGTTATGGGTGTTGCTACCTTATGTGTTAATCACACTCATATTGAATGAGATTTTCATGGAATAGTTTCATTAGGAATTCTAAAGTGTTCAATGTTATTAACCCCTAAAGACTAGAGGGTGTTTTGGAAGAGGAAGAATCCAAAATTGCTAATTTTGATGCATTGTCTAAAATAAAAAATTATTTGAAAAAAATCCAATTGTATAAAAGTGTATTATGTAGTTATAACAACGTGTAGAAACAATTTCAGCCCATTTGACCATGTGGATTGAAAGATTATAATGTTTGAAGTGAGAAAAAAAATCTTTATTTTCATTCTTGCAAACTAGGATCAACAAACTTCAAGCCCTCTTAGAGTAAAATATTTGGTCTACACAAAAATGAGGATTTTGACTATTCATAAATATATGATGTTGGATTCACTCATAAAAAATCTGAATCAACTTGCAATGCAAAGAGGTTAAATGCATTGGCAATACACTAGTCTTTTTTTGATGATTTCTTGTGCAAAGAGATATTTTTTAATTTGGAATCCAAATGGTTAAAAATTAGAGACAAATATTTAGAATATTTGGGAAAAATTTCAAAAACTTTGATTTCACATATTGCAAGATAATAGGGCTTGAGGTTAGAAGAAAAGGTTATTTTTCTTGAAGCCACCCTAACATAGCTAATAAAGTTTGACTCCTTTGAGAATGTGATTTGAAAACTAAATAATTTTTTATAATTGTATGCCATATTTAATTAGTAACGTAAATGCCAAATTTCAATAGTTGATGAGATTTTTTGCAAAAGACGCCCCAAAGATGCTCAAATTGCAAGGGCTACCAAAAAAATTTAGGGCAGAAAGAAATTATATTTCCACTAAGAAGATACATGTTCACATCTTGTGTCCAAATTTTATGAACATTTGACCAAAATTGACTTCATAGGGACCTACCTAAAGTTTCAATTGTTCATTCAATGGACAATTGGCCTTTATGGGTTAAAAATTGCCACTTGAATTCAATTGATTATTGTTAATTTCACAATGTCTACCCCATACATAGTTGCAGTAGATGGAAGAGAAAATTTGTGAAGAAAATAAATTTGTATTGGAAATATGCCCTTTTTAGCTTTTTATATAAAAATACGGTCATCTTAAATGCAATAATTAAGGTAAATAGCCCCACATAAAATACCCTCTTAACTCAGGTGTATACCTTAAATTACAAGGAGTGATCCCCCCGAGTTTCAAAACTTTGTTTCCTTTCCAAATCCTTGTAGCCTCTATTTTCAAAAATAACCCTTAAACTACATTTGAATACATTGTAATACATTAATGATGTGAATTCAAAACCTTTGTAGATCCAATTATCAAAAATAATTGAGAAGTATTAGAACTCTACAAAATATAACTTGTGTTTCATTTTTTTAGGGAACTCCAAACCGTTTTAGTTTCTATTTGTAGAACTCTAAAATTCATCCTTTAAGTCTTCAACTTGAATTTAAAAAAATGTGTACCTTGTTTTTCGTTACGAATCCAAAAACTTCTATCATCTAATTATATTTGTTTTCTTGAAAGTGTGCAAGTTAGTTTTAATTTTCTAGAAATCTCATTTTTTGGGTGTGGGGACTATTTCTCGAGTCCTTGGAGAAGCGAAGAAGGACAAGGGCAACACATGAAAGGAGACACATCCTTCCATGAATTGTCTTTCAACTCAAAAAGTGGTTGGACCTCTTAATACAACCATTGACTTCAAGATATTCCCCGGGCTCAAATTAATGGTTAACTACATTAATTGGTTTCCCACTTTCCCTCTCTCCATGGGAAGGAAGAATCCCATGCCAATTTCAAATCTGAAGGTCAATTTCACTCCCCCCCATCGTTGGTGGACGGAATTCTTGCATACTTTTTCCTCCAAGGGTCAGGGCGCGGACATGTGGATAGGGACGTGGACGTGTGGCAAGGGCGTGGACATTTGAACATGGCGTGGACGCTAGGGCGGGGACGTCCGGGCGCGGACATCTATTCAAAATTCCAATTTTAAAGCAAGTCTTCAACTCCCTCCTTCAACTCCCTCCAAGCCAATTTTGAACTCTCTCCAAGCCAATTTTGAACTCCCTCCAAGCCAAATTTGAACTCCCTCCAAGGGTTTGAAGATTCCATGCCCAAAATAATTAAATAAACCGTTGACCATAAATTAAAAAATCACTTAATGAGTATTTCATTTCAATATTATCCCCTCCTAAGTCCTAGACTTTAGAGTTTAGAGTTCTAGGATCCCATTACACAAATTAAAGGGTGGAGTCCAATGATTGATTATTTGAAATCGTAAACAATTTGGGTAATGCTTCATTTCATTCCCAAAGACCCAAACCGCTTTGCTATCCTCATACGCAAAATAAACCATTGCCCTTGACTTAAAAAATCACTTAACTAGTATTTCATTTGAATATTATCCCCTCCTAAGTCTTAGACTTTAGAGTTTCGAGTTCTAGGATCCCATTACACAAATTAAAGGATGGAGTCCAATGATTGAATATTTGAAATCGTAAACAATTTGGGTAATGCTTCATTTCATTCCCAAAGACCCAAACCGCTTTGCTATCCTCATACGCAAAATAAACCATTGCCCTTGAATTAAAAAATCACTTAACTAGTATTTCATTTGAATATTATCCCCTCCTAAGTCCTAGACTTTAGAGTTTCGAGTTCTAGGATCCCATTACACAAATTAAAGGGTGGAGTCCAATGATTGAATATTTGAAATCGTAAACAATTTGGGTAATGCTTCATTTCATTCCCAAAGACCCAAACCGCTTTGCTATCCTCATACGCAAAATAAACCATTGCCCTTGAATTAAAAAATCACTTAACTAGTATTTCATTTGAATATTATCCCCTCCTAAGTCCTAGACTTTAGAGTTTCGAGTTCTAGGATCCCATTACACAAATTAAAGGATGGAGTCCAATGATTGAATATTTGAAATCGTAAACAATTTGGGTAATGCTTCATTTCATTCCCAAAGACCCAAACCGCTTTGCTATCCTCATACGCAAAATAAACCATTGCCCTTGACTTAAAAAATCACTTAACTAGTATTTCATTTGAATATTATCCCCTCCTAAGTCTTAGACTTTAGAGTTTCGAGTTCTAGGATCCCATTACACAAATTAAAGGATGGAGTCCAATGATTGAATATTTGAAATTGTAAACAATTTGGGTAATGCTTCATTTCATTCCCAAAGACCCAAACCGCTTTGCTATCCCCATATGCAAAATAAACCATTGCCCTTGAATTAAAAAATTACTTAACTAGTATTTCATTTCAATACCAACCCCTTTTATTTTTCCCATGACAAGAATTTGTTGTTAAAGTCTTCAAGACCTAAATCCTTGTAGCCTTTTTTTCCAGAAAAAAACCCTTCAAGCATATTTAAAAGCATTATAATTTGTATTTGATTTAAATCTGAAAGCTTGTAGCTTCGTATTGAAAAAATGAAGACTTAAACCAAAAGCTTGAAAAGTATACGTTGGTAATGGTTTGATTTGTAAACTTCGAATCCAAAATCACAAATACCTTTTCTTTAGAAGCATAAAATATAAACCCTTAAACTCAAATTTAAACAAATATGTACCTTGACTTTCATTAGGACTCCAAACCCTTTGGGATTTTTTTCACACAAATTTTGTACTTCTTGTTTGGAAGTTCAATTTCATTTTCTAATTTTTTTTTGGTTTCCAACTTTACATGGGTTCTACTTCTCAAGTGCTTGATGTAGGCAAGAACTTGAAGTCCGGCCTCAAGAAGGGAGTGACATGCTTCAATACGTTGTCTTTGAACTCAAAAAGTGGTTGGACCTCTTAATGTAGCCATTGACTTGAAGATATTCCATGTGCTCAAATTAAGGGCTGACTACATTAATTGGTTCTCCTTCCTCTATGGGAAGGAAGAATCCCATGACTAAATTCATACCAAAGTTTAGTGTGGGACCTCCGTTCCCTGCCGTCCGGGAACGTGACAAGGTCGGGGCGGGGACGCATCTTGCCCGGGGCGGGAACGCGAAGGGGCTGGGCGGAGACGTGAAGGGGCCGGGCAGGGACGCGAAGGGGCCGGGCGGGGACGTGAAGGGGACGGGCGGGGACGTGTAGGAATGATGTGACGTTTGCGCCTTGCCGTCCGTGCCCCGGTAGACTAAAACTGCCCTTTGTTGATGTCCCCACCCTTGACGGAAACGTTCGCATTTTGATTTCAGTGTTGAAAAATTTCAAAAATGAAAGGTGTCCGGAGCGTCCGTCCCGTCCGATCACTCCGACCCGTCTGGTATGACAACCCTGGTCATCACCACAATTGGATTCGTCCTCTACATACGAAACATAATGTCTTTGAAGATATATTTATCCTCCTCCAAAGCTACAATGTGGCACCTAGTTCCACGACAAGCCATAATCAATGCACCTGATATAAACAACATGCAATTTATTAATTGAAAGATTAGTACATGAAGTAGGATTTCAATATAGAATCATTGAATTGAATACTTACCAGTAATTGCAGTGCAAATCCCATACTATTACCACAACTACCTACTCTTCAAAATTCCATATTTTTGGATTTGTTGAAAGTTACTAAGTATAGTACTTGTAGTCTAGCTCAAAGAGATCCACTTCCTAAAGAATTGACTCATATTATACTCATTTTATTCCACAAAATTCTAATATGCTTGCAAAGCTTAGGAAATTCAAATGAAGTTCTTTTTTATTTGAAGGTAAAATAAGCTTTTGTTGTAAAGCGCTTTGTATTTGAAGTTTGAAAGCCAATTTTACAATTTCCTTGAATAAAAGTCATTGAGTAGTTATTTTTGAAATAAAGGTTGAATTGAACAATGCTAATAACATGAATTGTCTTCTTTTGTTGTAGAAAGAAGTGTAAACAAGATTGGACAAAAATGGATAAAATGTGCAAAGTAATACCAAAATTTGAATAAAAATGGGAAAGAATGTTCTACATTTATATTTTCAATGCAAAATTTTACATGTTAGAAACATAGTTTTAAAGCAAATAAAATGTAACTTCAGTCCTCTATTTTAAGCTTTATAAAAATATAAAAATATCAAATTTGAAGTGATATTGTTAAATAGGCAATCCATTTTATTGCAAATGGATATTTGTGATGACATTTCTATGTATTCAACAATAATTATTATTGGGATTATAGTTTGATTATTAGGCTATGCACAATAGTCATTTCAATTCCTAAATACTATTATTACTATCTCTTAATATGGTAGAATCATAGAAAAAATTAAATTCTTGTGCCCTATGAATTGAATAAACCTTTAGCTTTTAATGTCAACTTCAAATCTCTCCAAAGCCTATCTTTTTGAGAACAAATAATAGTAGAATCTCAATTGGAATTCCAAACTCAGCATACTATCCATAATATGATGAAATAGATCAACACTTGTAGTAAAATCAATTGGAATTATATGCTAATTTAGTATATTGGTAGTTACTTGTTGACGTCCAAAAATTAGAGAGTAATTGTAATGAAGCTAGTAAAAAAATTCATAAAATTGACAATACATTTCAACAAATTCATATATCTAAACAAGCATCAAGCTTAAATGGCATATAAATCTTCATTAAACCAATGTTTTAACCCCTAAAGGACCAAACACCATTTTTTGACAATATAGTAATTTGAGGCAACCTACTACAAATAGAATTTTTTTTTTTTTTTCTTTGAAAATTTCATACAACGTGTATCTGAGGAATAGCTTTAAGGCACAATAATTTTCATAACTTTTGACTACATGAATAAAAAGTTATTGCATGATATGTAATTTTTAGCAGGGAGTGGTGTGATTCTTTCCAACTCCACCCTTAAGTCAGAAAGTTGCACACAGGTTCTAGCGGCATAAGTTAATGGTTTAATTGAGTGAATTGTAAACTTAGTGTTCTTTGGCCTTCCAAGCAATGGACACTTTGTTTGTTATGGTGATAATCTACTTTTAACTGCTTCAAAACAATCTAAATGTTAAAAGGTTCAAGACCTTGATGAGTAGGTAAGATCTAATCTAATATATAAATCTATCTAGGTTAAAGTGAAGAATGCTCTTTGTCCTTCCCAAAATGGTAAAGCAAGTTGAATTCTGATGTTCCTACTAAAAGATATTGATGGATGAAATTTGTCTATAATTCTATCCTAAAAACTTCATCCGTTGACTAAAAATAGCAAATGAATTCTAAATATATCTAAATTTCAGGGTTAATTTACTAATTAATTTAACTAATGGATTCTTGAAAGTAAACCTAGTTTTGACCTATTTTTAGACTTTTCATCCAAATTTGGATCAAACTTCATCCACACTTAACTCCTTCAAAATCAAAGTAATTTTAAAGTAAAATTTGGTTTGGGAATCTCTAAAAGATTCCCTAAACGATTCTAGTTTCAAAAGATTCCTTAGTTATTCTTTAAAGATATTCCTAATTGTTCCTTTATTAATTTTAATTCTAAATTATAATTCTAAAATTCGTAGTTTTTGGATTCTTTATTATTTTTATGAAGAAAGTGATAAATTGCCTTTCTAACCAGGTAAAAAGTAAGAATTTAGGACTTCTAGGTGAAATTTTTTGAATGGATGAAAATTCCCCTTAGTTGAATGGAATTTGTTCCTTCAGTAATTTTCAAGAGAATAAGGGGATAAATTAGGTTTTAACTTTTCCCAATTATTCTAATATTCCTTACGTTCCTAATTTAAGTTAGATTCCTTTTGAAATTCTTTTGGATGAAATTACTATTTCCTTTCCACATTAATTCAAAATTCATCAATTTATTACTTCCACAATTTTAATTAGTTTTTTTAAGAATTTTAGCAATGTTCAAACTTCCATGTATCAATTGAGGTTTTAAATGTTAATTGTGATTTAAATGGAAAGCAAATTTAAAGAAAAAGACAAAGTTAGAAATCATACCTCAATATCGAAGATGTTGGTGGATTCGTCGTCGCAAAATATCATCATAATCGTCTCTTCAAAATCCTCCATTGTCTTTCATGAGATTGCAAATTTTAGTAAGTGTTGGGTAATTCTTTGTTGAATTGTTATTTTAAACCTATCTAAAAATCTCATTGTTATTAGTTTTAGCAAATTAGAAGTGATTCTTTGGTCTTAGGTATTTAATTTAAATTATATAATTTAATCAAATTTTCTAAGTTTCCAATGAATAGTAGTAATATTCCCTTGCCAAATTTTTAAATAGTTTTTTAATTTAATATTCCAAAGATATTAGTTGTTTTGTTTTTATCTATTTGGCTTATTGGGCCTAATAAAACAAAACGCTAATCAACAATTTTGCCAACTAATACAATTGGAATCCTAATTAATAACTAAAACCAACCGAATGAATAGTAATCTAATAAAATAATCTTAAATAATCAAAAACAAATCTATCAATGAACAGGAAAAGGAATAATAGGATGAACGACAATCCAAATGCATAGTAAAGCGAATAGAACAATCCAAACAATTCCAACTTCAATAGTAAGATGCTAATGAAAAGAATAAAAGAATCAAAACAATTAAATAGTAAGAGGCCCACCTTGATTCTTCGTCTTCCTTTGCTAACCTTCTTATAACCCTCCTTTCCCTTCACTTCGAGTTTAATTGTTGTTGTGGGCAAGCTATGGCTTTATGGAGAAACTTGTGAGTTTGGAGAGAATTCTTGGTGTTCGATTTTTCTTCCAAAAACCCAAAATTAGGGTGTGTGGCAACAACCGCCTATGCTTGATTATAATTTTGTTTGTATGTATCAAGTTTTTGTTGCCAAAGTTCAGTACCAACTAGAGTTATATGTTATGTCCCGTTAATCCAGTTGGAAGACCAGCTTGGTTATTCAACCAGCCGGCCAATGGGTTCTCAGTAATCGCAGTCAGTCACCAGCTTCCTCTCCGCAGTCACCAGCTCCCTTCCCAGCAGTCACCAACTCCCCTCTCCGCAACTGCCATGTGTCAAGGCGCGATTGGCCGGCGCCCCGTTCGTCCGACCTCCTGTTCGTTAGTCCATCCCGTTCGTCAATCCAGCCCTCGTTCGTCAGTCCAGCTCCCGTTCCCACAGCTCCCGCAGCTCGTTCCCACGGGCTCCGTCCTTGCCTTCTGTGCCTTCGAGCTGAATTTTTGGGAGATGAGACTAAACTCAGTATATTGAAATTTTAACTAAATTTTGGAATACTAAACTTTCATAAAAAATCAGTACCCTAAATTAATGATCATGAGAGGATTAATTTTTATTGAATTTGATGGAAACCAAACAATAAAACCCAAAAAATAAAAAATAAAAACCACTTTTAACGAAATTAAAAATAAGAAACAAAACAATTTAAATAAAACGAACAACCAATGGCAAGATTGGGGATCAAATACCTCCACCTTGTGTACAACACGGAAAGAAGAAAAATCAACAAAGTTTGGCACTTAAATAAGCTTCTAAAGAATCTTATTTTGTTGATTTTTAGTTGGTAAGTCAAAGCTTCGCCGTGCAGGACAAACCATAAATTAGTGTTTTTCACAAAGGTAAATTTTAACCTTAAAAGGTCAAAGCTTCGCCGTGCGGGAGCAACCCCAAGAAATAACAAACAAATTAAAGTTTCAAGTACCCATTTTCAGGTTTCAAAGTCAAAGCTTCGCCGTGCGGGAGCAACCTCGGGAAATAACGGTATCCAAGGACCCAAACTAGTATTTTGAAAACTTAATTTTTAAAGGAAGTACACATGACAGTGTTTAACCGAACATTAAAAACTAATTTCCAAAATTCCAAACAAAGTTCTAAGTTTAATCATCAAAGGAGGTACACATGACAGTGTTTAACTGAACATTAGCAATTATTCAAATCAAGCACCCGTTATACAACAAGTTTTGGCACGGGGTGATGCTCAAAACCTTTTGGCAAAGTCTAGCCTTGCCGCTTTAAAGTTTTAAGTTCACAATCTAGTATCAATTCACACAAATAGTTAGTTAGTATCCAAGAGAACAATAAAATCAAATTAGAGTTTGGGAACTACTCCCACAACTCCCAAAATATCAAAGTTTTGGGGCTTGAAGCCTCCAAATTCAAGAAAGAAGTTAGTTAACACAAACAACACTAGAGTTAGGGAATTTCCTCCACCTAAACTTTTTGAAAAGCAAAGTTTGGGGCTTAAAGCCTCCAAATTCAAACAAGAAATGAAAAGAAAGCTTTGAAGGGGCTCTCCGGACCTTCAAAGTACAAGAGAATAGAAGAAAATAGAAGAAAATAGCCAAAACTTGGTTTAAAAAGTGTTCCGACAAGTGTCGGTAATACGACAAGAGCAACAACAAAAATGAAACAAGAGAATGAGGGCCACGAACAACCTCAAGGAAGGGCCTTATATACTCGCTCCTAGCCCCCCCCGATAAGTTGTTCGTAATTATTTTCTTACTTTCAATTTAGATATTTTGCTAAACTACCTAAACGCGTTTTCTAAATAATCTTTGTTTAATGGGAAGGAAGGTTCTCAAGCGAGTTCCTTCTAGGCTCTAAATGGCCTTAGAATCTTTTCCCAAATCAAATATTAGATTTTTTCAAAGATATTTTGAAAACCTACCTAATTAACTGAGATATTTTGCATTTTAATCTAAGGTTAGTTCTAAATTGTCTTTCTTTAGTCCAAAAGATGGCTTCATACGCAAGACAAGTATCTTGAGCAAATCCAATCTTCGATTTTACAAAAGATATTTGCAAAATCAACCTAGATTAATCCAAAATTACCTTTTAAAAGTCAAACTAAGGGCTGACCCTCTCTATCTTTTGAGGGACAACTCAAAACTGAAAATAAATTGTGCCATCACGTTCAAAAGACCCAAATTAGTCTACAAAACCCTTTCTCCCTACCTCTCCAACCGTTTTAAAGCGCAAAATTGAGTCACGATAACTCAGAACAAAAGTAAAAAATCTAACTTTTGGAGTTTGCATTTTTTCATGAAACTGTTGGTCCTAGGTGGTTAAGAATATTTATAGGAGTAAAAATTGACCCTTGAATCGCTCCATTCGGACACCGTTAGCTCCTGGTACGCTAGTCAACCCGCCGCCAAGTTGTAAATTCTTGTAAAATTCGTTGTCGGTCTTAATTCTAATACTTGGGAATGTCGTAATGCCTTCAAACTTGACAGGGCTCTTTATTGGCACACAAAACACTATCCTAATTTTTAGCGAGATTTTACCAAAACATTGATAATTTTTAGGAATTTACGAATGCAGTCTTACGCGGTTGACTTCCCATGGAGTCATTGTGGAGTTTTGTAAAATCCCGAAACTTTTGGGCAATCTTCTAGAAGATGTCCATCAACTAAGGGCAAAACCAAATCTCCAATAAAGATGTTATTTTTAGCAATTCCTTAATAATTTCCACCCGAGGGAAAATTATTCTTGATACCGGGGGAATCTTGGATGATCGGGCTTCTATTTGACCTCCTGGTATGCTTTGACCTAGAAAAGCACCTCTCTGTATGTTCCAATCATCATTTCCTCCATCTTGGTCTGTGAATGAATGTATTTCTCAAAATTTCCTGCAAACAACAAATCTAATTATTTTGAATTGGATTTTGACTGACTCTGACTAGACTTTAACTTTTAACCAGTTTGTTACATGTATACTTATAAATGTTGTATCACATGAACAAGACACTAGAACTGGCTAACTCTCAAATCTTTACTTCGCTCGAAATTACTGACTTAACTACTTAATTTTACTAAAAAGACCTAAAATTAATGAAAATGTGAAGTTTTACATGTTTCCTGCATTTAAGGCCATTACACACCACTTTGATAGGGACTTCTACCAAAACCCTCAATATCACTATTTTTATGCATTTTTTCATATATTTTATCTAAAAATTAACTAAATATCGCGAAAAATAAGTTCAAAGTTCCAAGTGCCAACTTGAGGGCTCACAAGTGGGTAGCCTAGGCAACCCAATTTTTTTTTCTTAAATCACTTTTTGAAAAAATAAAAATTTGAAGTTGGTTATCTAGATTTGTATATACGTAGAAAGCTTTGAATCATTCTATTTTGATTAATGAGATGAAAATGATGAAGAGTTTCAATTTGTGGGGAGATATGGAATCTCTACTCTACCCAAGCTTCCCACCAATTGCTGAAAATTACATATCATGCAATAACCTTTTAACCATGTAGTCAAAAGTTATGAAAATTGTTGTGTCTTAAAGCTACTCCTTGGGTACACCTTGTGTGAAATTTTCAAAGAAAAAAAATAAAAATCCTATTTGTAGTAAGTTGCAATAACTACTATTGAATGTCTGGGAGCTTCATGCTACACAATTGCATGTTTTTTTGTGTTTTTTTGATCTGCAGAGGATTGAAAGAGAGGAACTTAATTGTTTACCTTATTAATAATAGAGATGCTAGTGTTGGAGAGGATTGTTTGGAAGAGAGCTTGGACGTTCTGTAAGGTATTCTGCGTTACATTCTACTTTGTGTTGAGAAAGCAGCGAAAGTATTCACCAACTGGTTGGAGCGGTATTGGGAAAGATTATTATCTATGAGAGAGGGCATTCGCGTTCAAGACTTCATAAGAGATTTGTCCCTATTAGGTCATCATTTCAAACTACTGCAAGCACGATCAAGTTGTGGATTGGAATATGTTATGAAAAAACTAAATTTAAGTAGAGTAAAAATGTGTCCATTCACATTGAATAAGTATGTCTTTATGGTTGGCTGCTTGCATGTATGGAAAATTTCATTAAAATGGTGGTACTCCATACGCCATTTTTCCATTCATTTCTAGGACAAATATACATTTCAGACCTCATGGTCTAATCTAAACATGAAAGTGCCAAGTTTGTGGAATACAGCCATTTTAACTAAACATGGGTTATGTCTCCTTTGCAAGTCCCATCCCAATGAACAGCACTTGAGTGAGTGGAAAGGCACAAGCATTGGCTGCACAAACTTATTCCTTGATGCAAGTATTGTACTTACCCATTCCATTGACTGCACTCACATGCTACCTTCTTGTTGTATCTGGGTAAGTTACGTCAGTTTTAAGTCGCATAGACCATGATCATGTGTTTACTTCTACACTTCGCGGTCCAGATTGAAGTTGGTAGAGAATAAGCTCAAAAATGCACTTCATGTACTCCGTGCAGTGACTGAGATTCCTTTGATCCACATTCATGAGCTCATCTCGAATTGAAGGTGACAAGGTTGAGTTTAGGGTTTAATTGTA
Organism: Rhytidiadelphus loreus; assembly: GCA_947034895.1. NCBI lineage: Eukaryota > Viridiplantae > Streptophyta > Bryopsida > Hypnales > Hylocomiaceae > Rhytidiadelphus > Rhytidiadelphus loreus. Next base: position 36,477,653 of record OX344761.1, read on the forward strand.
GGTTTGAAACCTTGTCCAAATGCTGCATGCTTGCAACCAGTTTTTGTTTTTTCTTGGGCCACAACTGATGCTGAGGTAATAAAAAGATGTGCGCATTTACAGTATGTTGTATGAGTGTGTATTTCTACAGTAAGAGCTCACACGGTTGCTCACATACTTCCTTTGGAAAGCAGAGCGCAATGAATAGTGAGTGAGTGGAGAAGGCATGTTCTCACTTGTTCATTCATGCAAGTGCTTACCTTTTCATATGAATCGATGTATTGCTTCAATTACCATTTTGTTACAATCTGGAGAAACAAGGTGATTTTGCAATTCTAGTGGTGTAGTATTATCACAATTAATTATGGAATTGACTAGTGTGAGGAAAGAATAGAGATGCACTGCCGAGTATTGATTGTTCCAGGAACTTCTTGCATCTGGTTGTATTCTGTATGGTTGAAAGCCTCTTGTATTTGATTGGGAATGTAGTACATGACTGTGCTGAAGAACACTGCACAATATTAAAAATTTTGCATCAAAATTAGGAAACGCAGTCTTCTACAAGGGAGGGAGCATAAATTTTGGACAAGATCTAAGTGAAAGGAATGGTGGAATTTAAAAAAAAAGATGTTCCAAAAAATATCTTGATAATATCAACCATTGAATTTCATATGTACATGTTTGGTCAATTTTGTCTTTTTCACTCACTTTTGTTTTAAAATGTGTACAAATTTGTGAGTTTTTTTCAATTTGAAGAATAAAAAAACTACTACATTTGCTTTAGATTTTAATCCATTTTGGGGGGAGGAGTGAAAAGAATTATTCATACTCTAATAAATTCTCTTCCCCCAAAGATGCGCCATTTCTATTTTTTTTCCTATAAGTTGATCACCCAAAAATTTTATAATCTAAAAATTCAATGGTCAATATTCTCCAGATTCAATTCAATGTATACTAGACATAGTAATCTTTACTTTTGTAAGATTAAAATTGAAAATCTCAAGCACCTCCATGTATAAAAAAATATATAAAAAGGGGATGACTTGTTTACAACCACTATTCTCAAGAAGTTGGTAGGCCTTGAAGGGTTAAGCTAATATTAATAGAGTTGTGAAATCAAATTTTAATTTTTAAATATCTATCTCTTTTTCTACATAAAATAATTTAAAATTTCTTAGACCAATAAAATAATTTATATAATTTGACATAGTTTTATAAAGAGAATTTGAAGCTAGATTGATAATAACCATAGTCATCTTAGTTCAATGCATGTTATTTGCATCAATGACCAATCTTTGTAATATATTATAATAAAGACTATCATCAACATCTTTATGTAATTAATGGAATTTAAGAGTATGTTTTTTAATTTTAAGTAACGCATTGTTAATTGCCATAAATGCATCAAAGTCGATCTTCATAGATTTTTATAATAAACGTTAATTTACAAATTGAATAATTTTCAATTTTAGAACAATCTTTTAGATTGGCCTTTAAACTTTGTTACACATTGCAAGTATATACATAAATTCTATTTTTTTTCCTTAAATGATGAGAAGCATTGTTATTTCTTTAATAAAAATTGGTGCTAAAGGCAAAAAGCTCGTATTTGATAACTTATATTGGCAGCCTTAATTCATAGCTTATTTTATTGAATTTATCATTTTTACTATTCTTGCCTTAAATTTTGGGCTTTGTAATTGGAGGTTTTAAAAGTACCAAATAGACGGTATTGATTTATTTGCATGTTATATTTCATGGTCTCTTTTAAAATACCTATCCTTTGGAATTCTAAAGACAATTGTATTTCATTTTTTCTTGTAACAATTTAAAACATAAATCACTATTTCTCAAATTTGATCATTAAGCAACCTTTGGTCCATTTAATGTTTGTTTTTTGTCCATTTCTTCTTGGTTTATTTTTAAGTAGTAGTTTTGTGGAAACATGTTATGGCAAAGATGCATTTATAACAAGGTTTAGATAAAACTAAAGTCTTCTTATAAAAATGAATTAGAAGATGGGTTCAAAATAGATGGAGAGATCACCCTATCATATTGCCAAATTGTCCTAAATTATGCATGGAAAACTTTAAATCATTCCATTTTGATTAATGAAATGAATATTATGAAGATTTTTTTGTTTGCAAGTAGTTATAGAGTCTCTATTCTTAAATAAAGTTTCAAGTCTTTTATTTAACTCAATTTTCAATATTATTTGAAAAAAATAAAATCATAGGTGTAGATTGTTTATTAAAACATTACAACCATTGGGATTGGCATTTTTCAAGTCCATAACTAAATTCTTATCGATTTTGGATTTTGGATTGGTTTTCACTTCTTTCTACTTGTTTTAGAACTTGGTGTTCAAGAAATTTATTATAGTAAGATTCATGAAATTTATTACAGTGTATATTTTTGGAATGATGGATTAAGATGCATTGCCATGACCACACATGGGTCTAATTCCAAGAAGATAGTTCATAGTCGTCATCAATAATCTAGTCCCTTAATACTCCAATGTCCAAAATCTAGATGATAAACAAAGAGGGACCAAAGGCTTTTTTGACCACAAAAATTTTCATTCACACTCCAAACCATAGCTTAACTTTTAAGAATCACACTTTTGTATGATGAAAATGAGGTAAATAATATAAAGATAAATTTATAAAGATATAAGAAAAACATGCAAAAAAGGATTTAAATGTTGGGCTAGAGTCCTGAAAGCAACAACAATATTGATTCATTTCCACACAATGAGTTTTCATTAGGTAGAATGTCTAATACCACCATCCACCAAATTCGGTTGCCTATAAGATCCTTCCATTTGCATCAATGGACAACCCATTACCACAATCTTAACAAGCCTTTAATTTATCATCATGGCAATGCACTTTGAGAGCACATGTCAGCCCAAGCTTTACAAAGGGTCTACCCACGCTTCAAAGGGTCTATTCATACTTTTACACTTTAGCTTTGAAAAATCACAGAAAATTCACTTCTTGTTGGAATGTCTTCATTCTTTTTGCAAATGACTTCTCTCAAACATTTTAATCTCTGGAAAACATGGGAGCTCACAAATAGGTTCTCAAAAGTAACCAGATAGAAAATCTATGTGCCAATGGGCTGATCTACCTTACAGATGTCCACAATCGACACCAACCACAGCCACCAAAAATCTTCACATTCTAGACATGAACTGAGTGGCATCTACGAAATGTAACAAGCCCCAAACGCTACAGTCTGTAGCTCTTTCTGGTGAGCAAGAGGAGCGAGCCGAGGCGCGCAAGCAGCAACAGCCGGAATCCGCCATCGCAGATCATCCAAGTTTAGTTATAAATTACGGACCCTGAAGTGCTTTCTACGGCACTAGCTCGTGAGTGAAGCGTTTTCGCGACAGTTGTAGGAGATTTTCGTTCACTGTCTTGGCAAGGCAACGGAAAACTGTGCCAGTTCTACTGTAGGTGAGACAGTTGCAGAAGGTTCATTTTGGATCAAGTTACTTTCCGGGCAAGGAGAAGGAAAGCTGTGCTAGTGAGACGTTGTCATTGCAAAGCCTACTTCAAGTTTCGTACTTTGGGGGTTCAGTGCTTCATTTCCTACTCTTGAGTAATTAAAGCCTGGCGCAGAGTTTCTCTGTTGTTTTCGCAACAGTTGCTGGAGGTTTAGCTTCTTCTGTTAATTAGCAAGGTGTTGACAAGGAGGAACACTGTGCCGCCATAGCCGCGGCCCATCTCCTGAAGTGCTGGAGGTAAATTTTCTAAAGAGCTCTGCGTTTCTCTTGTCTGGTAATTTTGATGAATCCAGGATCACGATCTGGAAGAATTTAAGCACAATTTTGGCCGCAAGTTCCTTTTTCTTGCTCAGTGGCTCCCTTGGTGATAGCTGGGAATTGAGCTTGTGACAGAGTACTTGAACTTGCCTGTCTATCGATTGTGTTGAGACTTCATGTGTAGTAGATATAGTTGATTGAATCGTTCAAAAGGTTCGCTTGGTTCAGCATTAGTCATAGCGTAACACGTTGGTTAGTTGCTTAGACCTTCAGTGGCAACTTTTTAGAATTGTTTTCACGGATATGTATATATGTGGAGTTAAGCTTAGGAGCTTGTGCCGATGGAACTCTGCATCAAGGGTATCCTCCTGAGTTGATTCATCCCATCTTTTGGGTTTTAGAACATGAATTTCGGGTAGTTTGAACAATAGAGGCTCTGGAGGGTCCCCTATTCTTCACTCGTCCCGTCGGCTCTTTTGAATTTAGCTTAGCCTTGCTGATCGAAGGTAAGAGGACCACTTGCGTTACAATAGCCAGTGCAATTGAAGTGACTCTCGCTTGCTCGTGGACGAACTGTCCGTGCAAGAAGAATCTGTGGTATTTAAATAAGTGGCAGTTCTGATTAGCATCCTGTGCTCTTGCTGTCGCTGCTCAATCGTTTGTTTGAACGTGTGTATGTGCAGGTTAGCTAAGCTTTTGTAGCAGCCTTGACATCTATCCTGAAAACCCTATAATTGAAGGAGCACATACACTTCCGCTACATGGAGCGTGTCCGTACCTTTTTTAGGCGATTCGCCGTACAAGATGCACCCAAGGCGGATGAGCTACTCAACCTGTGCATGGAAACAATACAAAGATTGTCTGCTCAATATTCGAGTTCGAGTACTGAAGACGACAGGACCGAAGATTATTCGATGAACAGGCACCAATGTATCTTTCTCGTTGGAAGGCTTACAGACACTCGAAGTAGCTTACAAAAGATTCAACTCTCACCCCTTCTTGATGAGAAAACGATTCCAGTGCTCGAAGAGCTTCATCAGGTGCTCCTGGATGTGGAGACGGTCATCAACGCCAGTCGCATCACTTTTCCACAATGGCCAAGAGCAGCCATTGAACAAAGCGACATGAAGGAGACCTTTGCAAGGCTACTTTACGGAGTTGAATGGCATGTGTCGGTTCTTCTGAGCATTCTTGTGGACAACTCTCAAGAGTCTTCCATCACATTTGAACCAGCGTTGTGCGAGGGTCGGATGAGTATGGTGGTCGAATTCTCTCTGCTCACAGCGATGAAGGAAGATGAAGAGAGCGTCAAGGACCGCCTCGGATCTTTGAAGCTGGACGATCCAACACAGAAACGGCTCGCAAATGCATTTCTTAAGCTGAAAATGCGATCCGAGGAAGATCATCTGAACACGTCGTACCAATTGCCTGAAAGCAGCGGAGCTTTGAAAGACTCGGAATCATCATCAGTTGCCGATGATTCCACTGGCTTCGGCTTGGTTTCATCATCCCCCGATATGTTATTTCTGGATCCTGAAGATCTTGATCTCACCGGTACCCTGTTAGGTAAAGGTGCGTCTGCGGAGGTGAAAAGAATGAATCTTCTGGGCGGAAAGTATGCAATCAAGATTTTCAAAACGCCCAACACGAAAGAATTTGATCAAGAAATGATTGCTTTACAGAGATTGGGGCACCATCCTCACATAGTACGCCTCCTGGGCTACTCCAAGGAACGTAGAGTATGCTTCCTCATCATGGAAGAAATGGACAAGGACCTGCATACTGTTTTGTCCGATATTTCGCGAGACAGAGAAAGAAAGAAACTCACAAGTACGCGTCCTCTTTCAGATGTGCAAGCTGTTGGCTTGATGCTCCAAATTGGGGAAGGTGTGAAGTATATTCACAGTAAGGGTATGGCGCATCGCGATCTCAAGTCTGGGAACGTCCTTGTGAACCTTGCAGATCCCTCCAGCAGGTCATTTTCCAGAATTAGTTCAGTGAAGATTGCTGATTTTGGTCTGTCTAAAACCAAAAACGCCAGTCAGACATATTCAAATCAGACTCATAACCGAGGTACCTTCAAGTATATGGCGCCGGAGGTCATCGCAGGAGAAGGTGACTCGGAGAAGTACTCCAGGTTCAACCCCAGAAAAGCTGACGTCTACAGTTTTGCCATTGTCTGCTTTGAGATTCTGACTGGGGAAGATCCTTACGATGATGATCTATCCCTGACACTAATGAACACGCAAGTGAGGGCGGGAACTTTGAGACCAAAACTTCCGGAGGACTGTCCTCCGAAGTTGGCTACTCTGATTAGAAGATGTTGGCATCCAATTTCTGAGGAGCGGCCACTATTTCCTGAAATTTGCAAAGAACTGAGGTACATCAAAGGGCTTCTTTTGAGAGGTGAGTTTTTGTCGATGAGTTGCACTTAGTATTTGGAAGTTTCAGATGTTATTATAGCAGAATGTGGCAAGAACTTCAAAAGTATTAGCACGATTTCTAACTTCTCGGACTAGTTTTGTTTACCCGTGTATATGTTTCGTAGGTGATCGGAGAACGTTGGAATTACAAGATGATCGTCCTCTTAGAGCAATGGAAAGGGCACAGGTAGGCCGTGTTGTGTACGAATGTGAGCATGTGTTGGTGTGGAGTACGAACTTGATAATTTGATTGACTGCTCGAACATAACCCAAATAGCTGCTTTATCTCAATGAATTTTAGTATTTATCATTATGAAGGAAGGAAAGCTGACTGGATATTGCATTGCATACGGCTAGATTCAAGTATCTGGGATATGAGGTGCTCGCTTGTGAAAGAATGCATGAATTTGTGGGTGCTTATCAGCTCGGAGGTATTTGAGAGAGAGATTTAACAGTAGCGTGCCTGGGAATGTTGTGCATTTACCATGCGAGCAGATTCAAGGACCTTGGGGAGGTGCTGGTGGTGGAAAATTTCGTGATGTGGGCACCTCTATCAATCGGATGAAGTTGAGATACTCCCAATCTCCAGGAATATTTGGTTCAATGGAGGTGGATTATAACGTTGCTGGTAGTAACTTGGTGAGGAGATACTGTGATGATTACAATGGAGCCCAATATGCAGAGGTAAGATGTGTACTGTTTGTCATGAGTTCCATGTATCGTATTATTAATTACAATCATTTTTTTTGAAAAAAAAATCCTCATTTTCATATGTCCTTAAAACAATAGTATGGAAGTTTTTCCTTCAATTTCAATCTCTAATTAGGATCTAAGATATCATTGTTGTGACTCCAGATAGTGTTTGAGCCCTTTGAGTTCATCACACACATCAATGGATATGTGTCCCAAAGAGACCTACAAATATCTGGAACAAATAAAATAGCTACCTTTGGAAGTGTAGCATCATTGACTATCCACACCAATATCAAAAGCTATGGTCCTTTTGGTGATGAAAAGGGTGAGCCATTCACTAGTGGAAAAGGTAGAGTAATTGGGTTTCATGGAGGAGGTGGTGCTCTTCTTGACAGCCTTGGTGTTTTGATCATTCTTGGTGATACAAGTTGATTCATGCGAGCGAATTATCAAGTGATCACCACAAATGTAGGTAGCTGTTCAATTTGATCATGTTGTAAACACGTGAGCTAATTGTTGCATCGACTACCTACTCTTCAAAATTCCATATTTTTTACTTTGTTGAAAGTTACTACAACACTTGTAGTTTGGCTCAAATAGATCCACTTCCAAAAGAATTGACTCATATTATACTCATTTTACTCCAAATTCTATAAAATTCTAATATGCTTGCAAAACTTAGGAAATTCAAAGGAAGTTTTTTTTTATTGGAAGGTAAAATATGCTTTTGTTGTGGAAAGGTTCATATTTGGAGCTTGAATACCAATTTTAGAATTTTATTGATCAAATGTCATTGACTAGTTATTCTTGAAGCAAAGGTTGAATTGAATAATGATAAGACAAATTGTCTTCTTTGGCCATAGGAAGAAATGTAAATTAGACTTGGACAAAAATGGATAAGAAGTGCAAAGGAATGCAAAAATCTGCAAAAAACTAGGAAAAAATGATTGACATTTTTACTTTCAAATGCAAATTTCTACATATTGGAAATATAGGTTTAAAAAAAATTAAATGTGACTGCAATCTTCCATCTTAAACTTTATAAAAATATAAATTTATCAAATTCAAAGTGTTATTGTTAAATAGGCAATGCATTTTATTGCAAATGGATCTTTTTAACCACATTTCTTTGTGTTCAACAACGATAATTAGTAGATTTATAGTTTGATTATTAGGCTATGTACAATAGTCATTTCTAGTTCTAGATCCTATTATTGCTACATCTTAATGTTGTAGAAGCCCAAAAAAATCATTTAATTCTTGTGTTCAATGGGTTGAACAAACATTTAACTTTTGATGTTGTCTTAAGTCTCCCCAAAGCTTATCTTTTTAAGAACAAATAATAGTAGAATCTCTACTAAAATTTCAAACTCAACACAATATCTATAATATGATGAAATTGATCAAAATTTGTAGTGAAATCAATTAGAATGTATACTAATATAGTATATTGGTGGTTATTGACATCAAGAAATTAAAAAGTAAATGTAATGAAGCTAGTAAAAATATTCATAAAACTGACAATATGTTTCAATAAATTCATTCAGGTAAACAAACATCAAACTTAAATGACGTATAAATCTTCATTAAACTAATATACTAGTTGAAAATGCTGAAAACTAATGATTTAAAAAAAAAATTAAGTATTGTTATATATATATTTTTTAATATTATATCAAATCCGAAAGGACCAAGGCCATTTTTTTGTCAAAAATTACTCAAAAATGCAATTTCTACTGCATTCCTAAAAAATAAAAATAAAATTAGAATGTAAATGTAGGATCTTATACTTTACTTGTCTAAGATCATGTGCCAAAATTTTCATGAAGTTTGATTGTATAGATTGGAAGATATTAGCATTCAAAGTTGGAAAAAAATTTGTGAACAATTGGCCTACAATTTCAAATGACTTCGATTGCCATTTGTGGAAAAAATTTGCACTATGGACCTTGAATTAAAAAGAAAATTGTTGAATAATTGAGTTGAAAGTCTAGAAAAATAATTAAAAAAAAACACGCTTGATTTTCATTCTTTAAAAACTTGTTAAGTAGAAATAGGTCCAAGATTGAAAAAAAAATTGTTAATTATAGCTCGAATGGGATTGAAATGCAATAATCTCAATGGTGAGATTGTTCTAACGAGAAAACTTAACCTTCTGAAACAATTTTTTTGAAAAATTATGAAAATTGCATTCAAAATTGCATCCTATAATTAAGTTATTTTTTCAAGAATATGCTAAAATTGCCCGAAAAACAAGATTGTTCATAACTTTCACATTACTAATCCAAATGGAATGAATCAAAGCTTCATGTCTAGAAAAAAAATATGATCTTTGTTGAAGGAGGATAATGACCGAATTGGAAATTATCCTATTAGTATAATAAGTTTGTTCCAAGAGAGACGGTCAAGTAGAAAATCTATGCTACAAGGGCCAATTCCTAGAGTACGTAATACAATTCAAAAATAGAAGACCATGACTCAAGTTGGACAATATCAATCACTCAAACTACAACAACATTGCACTTTTAACTTAATTCAAATTTTTATTTTTTATTCACAAACTTAATTCAACATTGCCAATTCACAAGCTTAAACACATCACAAGTATTTCAAAATTTAGCTTTGCTTATATTTTTTATTTGGATTGGTGATTATATCACTATTGAATGATTTACAAAATATTCATTGTTCTACACTTTCTTATAATGTCTTGTCTATATTAGAATTTCAAAATCCTTACTTCCTCTCTCACATCACCTTTTATTAGAACATTAAGATCTTCTCACTTAAAACTCTCTCGATCATATTCAAATTCCACAAACACTCCTCACGGACTCACACACATGCATACTCAATTTTTTGACTTAAATTGACATAAACACACACAAAAAAAAACACTACACAGCTCAATCTGGTCAGGACTTGCATTGGCTCTCTCTCTTTAAGTGGATCCCTCAAAATGATTGAAAAAAAACACTAAATACCACTCCTCCTTGCCGTTCTAACTCCCAACTTCCTAATTAGCAAACATACAACCTTTAAAATCCATTCCATGTGACAAACCCAAATTGGTAATCTGTCTATCTTACTATGAACCTAAATCCAACTAGGTTGTAAATAACACCAATTAAGCATTCTAATTGCATCCAATAGGCTAACAACAAAAATAAGCATTTGAAAACTAAAACCAGACATCGTCAAAAATTTCCAAATAAATTTCTACTACATTCTACAATCTTTGAGAAGAAAAAAATTAAAAAAATTAAATTTCAAATTTTTGTGGATTTCCTTTTTTGCCTAGTGACGTGAAAATTATGTTTAAGATGGTATAACTTTTGCTTTCACGCACCGATTGAAAAAAAAATTATATTCCCACGAATCTAATAAGTTTTCCTATCTTATGAGAAAGTTTCAAAAAGTTTCACTAAAAATTGAGATCATAGGAACTTGCCCAAAATCCATTTTATGTCCTGAGGGGACAATGGTCCTTCAGGGGTTAAAGAATGAAATGTCAAATTTTGATGATCTCAATCTAAAGACATTTAGTTTGGGTTTTCCTTGTTTTCAACTAAGAATCGCCCAAAGTACATGTCCCAAGATTGGAAGTGCTACGAGCACAAGCTACACATGTGAGTTGGCCGTACAACTCACAAGGGCAACAAGGGCAACTCCAGGGCTTAAGAATGATAGCATAACATTCTAGAGACGTACTCAAATTCCCCATTTCATTTACCATTTTACCATTCTATAGTTTTCCATAATATGTGGCAGCCCTTCTATGGCAGATTCTTGAGAATATTCTAATATTATATTCTAATATCATATAGGAGGAGATTGGGTGTTGTATTCGGAAGGGGAATTTTGAGGTTTGACATTTTCAAGTTGGAGGGTAAGGACTCTTCTGATGAGCAAATGGGTCAATGGAACCAACCTCAAATATAAAATGGCGATTTGAGGTTGTCATGATTCGTCCGGTACTACGGATTGAAAAAAACTAGGCTCGTGAGGTATGCACTTACCTTTACTGTCATCATGAAAATGGAATGCACCCAGATGGACAGTACAGGCTGCATTTCAAGCCCCTGCAAGGAGTAATTATTGATTCTTCATGGTTTCAAACGAGTTTTATAGCAGAGAAAGAGGCGAATGCCAGGATGGACTATGGATATCGATCCATGCATAGTGTCACAATGCAGGTGTACATTGCAACCATGAAACATTCATTTAATCAAAATGCATATTGCAGATGATTGAAGAGTGGAATTGAGTGATTGACTGTTACTTTCAAGCTTTAATCTGTAGTTGCAGTACTTGCAATATCTGTATTCTAACTAATATACAGTGTATGCTGCTTAATTGAATCTGCTACTCCAGGTTCAACCCCAGAAAAGCTGACGTCTACAGTTTTGCCATTGTCTGCTTTGAGATTCTGACTGGGGAAGATCCTTACGATGATGATCTATCCCTGACACTAATGAACACGCAAGTGAGGGCGGGAACTTTGAGACCAAAACTTCCGGAGGACTGTCCTCCGAAGTTGGCTACTCTGATTAGAAGATGTTGGCATCCAATTTCTGAGGAGCGGCCACTATTTCCTGAAATTTGCAAAGAACTGAGGTACATCAAAGGGCTTCTTTTGAGAGGTGAGTTTTTGTCGATGAGTTGCACTTAGTATTTGGAAGTTTCAGATGTTATTATAGCAGAATGTGGCAAGAACTTCAAAAGTATTAGCACGATTTCTAACTTCTCGGACTAGTTTTGTTTACCCGTGTATATGTTTCGTAGGTGATCGGAGAACGTTGGAATTACAAGATGATCGTCCTCTTAGAGCAATGGAAAGGGCACAGGTAGGCCGTGTTGTGTACGAATGTGAGCATGTGTTGGTGTGGAGTACGAACTTGATAATTTGATTGACTGCTCGAACATAACCCAAATAGCTGCTTTATCTCAATGAATTTTAGTATTTATCATTATGAAGGAAGGAAAGCTGACTGGATATTGCATTGCATACGGCTAGATTCAAGTATCTGGGATATGAGGTGCTCGCTTGTGAAAGAATGCATGAATTTGTGGGTGCTTATCAGCTCGGAGGTATTTGAGAGAGAGATTTAACAGTAGCGTGCCTGGGAATGTTGTGCATTTACCATGCGAGCAGATTCAAGGACCTTGGGGAGGTGCTGGTGGTGGAAAATTTCGTGATGTGGGCACCTCTATCAATCGGATGAAGTTGAGATACTCCCAATCTCCAGGAATATTTGGTTCAATGGAGGTGGATTATAACGTTGCTGGTAGTAACTTGGTGAGGAGATACTGTGCTGAGAATAGTTGGGGACAACTAAATGAAGATGTAAGTTGTGTACTGTCTCTCATGAGTTCCATGTATCGTACTATGAATTACAGATTATTTGAAAAAGAAGTTCTCGTTTCCATGTGTCATTAAAACAATAGTATGGAAGTTTTTCCTTAAATTTCAATCTCTAGTTAGGATCTAAGATGTGTTTGTTGTGACTTCAGATAGAGTTTGCGGCGTTTGAATTCATCACACACATCAACGGATGTATCTCCCAGAGAGATGTGCTCATAGGTGGTAAAAAAGTGATCATTGACGTTGTAGTTTCATTGACCATCCATACGAATATCAAAAGTTATGGACCTTTTGGCGATGAAGAGGGTGAACCATTCGCTAGTGCTTTTGGTAGAGTAATTGGGTTTCATGGAAGATGTGGTTCTCTTCTTGACAGCCTTGGTGTTTTGATCATTCTTGGTGATACAAGTTGACTCATGTGAGTATGTTACGAAGTGATTACCACAAATGTATATAGTTGCTCAATTTGATCATATTGTGAACAAGGGAGCTTATTATTGCAACATCTACCCTCTCTTCAAAATCTCATGTTTTTTCCTTTGTTGAAAGTTGCTTCAGTATAGTCTAGCTCAAAAAGATCCACTTCCAAAGGAATTGACTCATTATACTTATTTTATTCCAAATTCTACAAAATTCTAATATGCTTGCAAAGCTTAGGAAATTTAGATGATGTTATTTTTTTTATTGGAAGGTAAAATAAGCTTTTGTTGTGGAGAAGTTCATATTTGAACATGGAACACCAATGTCCCAATTTCCTTGAATAAAAGTCATTGAATAATTATTCTTGAAGCAAATTTTGAATTGAACAATGCTTAGATGAATTGTCTTTTTTTGGCTATAGAAAGAAATGTGAACTAGATTGGACAAAAATGGATAAAATGTGTAAAGGATTGCCAAAAATTCTTAGAAAAATGGGAAAGAGTGAGCTTCACTTTAATTTTCAAATGCAAATTTCTACGCATTGGAAACATAGTTTGTAGCTCCTAAAGTCCCAAGGCATTTTTTCATAAAATTCCACTTAAATTAAACTGCCATTTGTATTGTAAAGTGCAAAAAAGTTTAGAAATTGTTTTTTTCCACATATCTTATGGTATGATCTTGCACTAGATCAGTGTAAAAGAATGTGTGGAAGAAATTTCAAAAACTTTGATCGCAAGATATTTGCATTGAAGTGAAGAAAATTGTTTCTTTTATTGGACCTTGCTTACCTAGATTTTAAGGCTTTGAGTCTTCTTAGCTTAAAACTTTTGCACTACACATGTTGAATTAAAAAAGAATTATGTTGAAAAATTGAGTTAAAGGCTAGGAAAAAAAACACCAACAAGAAACACTTGATTTTTATATTAAGAAAACTATTAAGTAGAAGTATGTCTGAGACTGAACAAAAAACTAAATTTTTAATAGCTCTAAGATGGAATTGAAACATAATAATCCCACTCATTGGTGGGATTCCTTAGGCCCCTCTATTGGTTTATCTTCCACTCCACATAATGTCAATGCAAGAGAGTTTTGTCGTTGTGGCATGTTTCAATCAGCTAAGGAAAGGCAAATTAAGATTGATAAAGCTCACTACTTGCCTTGTGTAAATTTCCAACATGGTGGATATGAAGTAGAAATTTCATCAATTTGGTAGTGAAAAAAATCTAAGAGAAATCTCTACTACTACCAACCGGTATTAACTTAGTGTTTGAGTGCAGATCCACCTAACATAATCTATATGCACGAGACTTTTTGCCATCGTGGCATGTTTTGATTGGTTAAGCAATCAAAGAAGTCAAACGGCTCAACTCTCCTACATTAAAATTATGTTTAATAATTGCAAAGTAGGCGAAGTCATCAAGAATAATCACACATCAATACTACAACTCAATATATTCTAACTGGTGATTATTTTTGAGAACTTGGTTTCCTTTGCAATTACCTTATGAAGCCCAAAATGTGTAGCTAGAATCTCTATTTTAAACTCTAAATAAAATGCATGAATAGAAAACGAGAAGCATATTTGAGTATTTGACTTCTAGCAAAGCTTTAGGTTTACAGTAAAAGACTTCAAGTTGGCAGAACAGATTATTCACCAGGTGATTGAGAGGTTTTCGGCTCATCCTTGATTTCGGCTCTTGCAAGGACAAGGCCATATTCATTAAATTGAGAGGAAGAAGAATCTCATTTTAATCACCCTCTTAAAATTAAAATGTAAAAGCATTCATTAAATTGAGACATTCAAATAAATTGAGACTTAAATGTGTTGTATGAAATATGGATTTAGGCGAAGGGTTTAGAAAGGAGTACCAACACTCTTCACTCCTACAATACACATTTCATATCTTAGGTTGGTACATGAGTTGAGGATATAGTAGTATAATATTTTTTGTTTTTTGGTACACTTGATCTAGACTTCTATAGTCAAAGATGGAAGGAGGAGTAACTAATAAGATTAAAATTTGAACCAGTCAACATCAATAATAAATAGTATTTTTGAAGTACATCCAATGACATGCGCATAAGTAGCGAAGTTCAAAATTATAGAAATCATTGATAAAAAAAAATTAAGATGCACCCAACTTAAAATATAAAGAAACAAATAAGATTGTTAAAATGCAATAGAGAAATTGCAAAATTATATACAACTGAATATGAAAACAACATTGCAAGTTTATTATATAGGCCACATCCAAAACATTAGATTGTGAAACAACATTGGAAAAGATCAATACAACTAAAGTAGTAAAATTGCAAACTAATTCCACTTCTTCTACTTCTCTAATTTTTCTATTATTTTTAATTTAATTTAATTCTTAATAGTATGGAGTAAATACTCAATATTTGAAACTTCCTACAATGTATTTTTTTTCATATTTTTTCATATTTTTTATTTTTTATTTTTTTCCTATAATTTTTTAAGCAACAACCTAAAATATTCAAAAACTATAAAACCACCTAATATTTTACTATTGTTACAAACTATCCATCCTCATGCCACGAATGCATCATTGCCTTCACCATACACATAGGCCTCCATAGATTGCTTTATAATGGTGATCTGATTTTTGGGGATTTTAAATCTTGGATTCGAGGTGCTTTGCTCTAAAATGTGGCTTCCATGCAGTCAAAATACTATCCGTATGTGTTCAACTAGGCAAAAAAATGTTGTCCTCTCACAAAGAATTGCCTTGATTTGTATTCCAGCCAGCATACATGTCCTCATCAATGTGCTGAAAAGATGTAGGCTTCTAATATTGTAGCTGAATGGAATTTACATGACTAAGATTTGGATTCAGATTTGAGATTGCTTGTACAAGCCAAAATGGCTTTGGATCATCGTCTGCAAAAAGCACAACAACAAAATATCCTGCAAAAGTATCACATTCAACACATAGTGAAGGACGCGGACGATCACGCCTTCGACCAACAAAAGACACATCCTCTTCAATATCTTCAAACGGTCTACCATCATCTTGCATTTGGCCCACCTCATCCATGCCAGCTATAGAATTCAGCCAAAAGTCATGTTCTAAAGCCTCTTGAACAACAAGAAGTTCATTAAGAGCAGACCTTACACCTTCCCAATACTTCCGTACTCAATCAATTTTCCTACGATATTCTCCAGACTTGTCGGCATCTGACATTTGACCTCATAGAGAAATATAGTCTTCCAAGCCTTTGCAAATTTCCGTGAAGCAATGCATTTTCTAAGGAGCCAAAGGTTGTGGGACACAAGTAAATACCAAGGGATGTCCATCTATAATCTCCTTCCACAAACGAATTCCTCCACATTCCTTTGGCAACCAATCAATGTCAATACATAGGATCTTATATTGCATCAAGGGCCATCCATTTGAATCCTTGTAGAACTTGAATTGATGTGCTTGAGAATGACCTTGTAAAGCATCTCCGCTCGTATACAAAAACCCTTCCACAAATCGTTTGAAGTCGGGGACTTCTTCGATGAGATGGGGGATAACGGGTTGTGTTTTACAATCCATGAAGGACTTCATGAGTCTAGGAATAGTAAGGTAGTCATTCGTCTTCAACATATTGCTCCAACGACTAAAAAGAGCATCAATGTCTTTATGAATATGCCTGACAATGAGGAAATTGATGTATACCTCACAAAAAATGACTCTGTATACAAGGAGAGAGCAAAATGCAAAACCCACCGATTCTTGTTATCTCTTGAGGCGAGTTGTCGAGTCATCGTTGTCGAGCTGTCAAGTCATCGTTGGAGGAAGAAGTACAACTTCCACCAATTCTTCTAGTGGAGTGGAAAGAACTCTATGCATAGATTTAAACCTTCTAATAAGGTTGTAGACAAGCTTGAATGGCTTGATCCCCCCACAAATAATAGTTGTGATGAAGATTTTGGTTGCGTTTTAAGATCTTGCAACAACTTAGCGATGGCCCTCACTGTGTGATTTAAATCAGAACATCATATTCATTATTTTGGGAGATTGAGGACCTCCCAAAATAACATTGTTTATTGTTGGGTCCTTAAAATTGAACTCGAATTGAAATGAACTTGGAATGATGGAAACTAAAATTTCCAATTGTGTATAGCAATTTCCATTAAAATGATAGTTTCTTGTAATTTGGACATCTCAAACATTTATTGGTTACACTAATTATAGTCATTTTGGATTTAAATGCAAAAAATGGTTTTTATTGACCACCAAGTCATGAGCTGAACGATTGGTTGGAAGAGGCTATCTACGTCATTCAAGTGATCTGAGTTCGAATCCCATTAAACTCATGTGAGCAGCTATGACATGTACATGACTTGGTGCTACTAAGTGAGCATAGCAAGCAGGAAAGTTGTAACAACCAACCAGACAAGTTCAATTTTGTAAATCACAAATTTCCTCAGATCAACACCGGACATTGATGCTACGCAATTCAGCTGCCATTCTCTAGCTTCAACAAGATATACTTCCAAGCGCCATTCAAGTGTCAGATCACCCAATCATATTCAAATTCAAAGACTCACAAAAAAACTCTAGCGGGCTTCTTGTTGATTCCCTGCAAATTGCAAATACTCACTAATTGAGCCACAAGAATCTGAAAAAAGAATTTCACACACAGACAATCTAGCCTTCGCAAATCCCACCTTCGCCAATCTAGCACTCTCCCCACCAGCTCCCAAATTCAATGTAGTATACATGTCCAGCCCAGTCCCAGAACCAACAAAACTCAAGTCTATTCATCTAGAAGCTGAAAATTGCAACCTCAAATGCTGCAATCAGTGACTGTCAGCAGCTACGGACTCCTGTCTTATGTCACAACGTGATCACCAGCAACCTCCCAATCCAAAGGAAATGTGCATTCAAGTGGAAAACGATGTCTTGTGCATGTCGATCGTTAGTTGAACCATAAGCAACCAGAAGAAGGGAGTTGAAGTGACTCATCGGTTGCAAAGAAAAAGGTCAATGAATTATTAGCCATAAATGACCTGACCTGGCATGGCATGAGGTCGGGTAGAATAAGCTTACTAAAATTTTCCAGTCAGTTCTCTTAAAAGTTCAGCTACCTTACGAAATTGTAGCATGCTCAAAAACAACCCATTTTGAAGCCACAAATGCAGTGTGAGAGTGATGGTAACAGGGAGAAATGTAGATTTGGAAGGGAAAAATTGGTCAACTATGTGGTGAGAATAGGCTTCCCATGGTGAACATTTGGTGGTTTTGTAAATAGAGTTAAAAGCGATTATGGACACATTAATTAAATGGGGGTTACTACTACTTGCAATGGGTGGTCATTCCCCCACCTACGGTACTACATGGTACTGTACAAGTGGTATGTGGACATTTTCAAAAACACCCTTTGGAAATTGATACCTCATTCATATTACATCAAATAAAAAGAGATGATTTCACTTAATTATTGCAATAAATCATAACATTTAATCATAACCCATGGGATGAAATGATGTGAAATTTTCTACACCAAATCAATAACTATAAATACACACGTCAAAATTTATGAGAAATGAAGTTGGTACCTCAATTGCAACTTCAAACTAGGTCAAAACTAAAACTTTCATCAAAAGACCATACGGTTCTTTGAAATCAAAGACAATCATCAACAATTCTAATAATACACTTTGTTGAAAACACCATTCATGATTAGAGGTTTATATTTTAAAGATAATTTCTTTATTTATATGCACATAAGGTGGTAGAAGGTAAAACAAACAACGTGAGATATGTAAATTAGAATTAGCAGGAGCTTTAGCACTCATAGTTAAATCAAATTAAAGTAGGAATTTTATTTGAAGTAGAGTTTCAAACCTCATTTAGTCATAGTAGAAGAACTTTTTTCAAAAAACTTTGGTTGTTGAAGCAAGTTAAATTTCATATCTATATGAGATTTCTAGACAGTTATGGATAGATTTCAAAGAAGGGTTAGAGAAGACATTTTTTTTCATTTTCGAACATCTTCTCTGCATTTTAATCTGTGACATTTGAAGGTTTAAAATATCAAATGGATTTTGGGAGATGAAACTTAGATAGATTTCCCAACTCTTATTAGTTCTAAGTTTTTTGAAAAAGAATTTTTCTACTATGACTAAATGAGGTCTGAAATTCTTCATCAAACAAATCTTCTTTATTTTTATAATGAGCAGTCAAGCTCTCATTTTCAAATTATCCCATATCCTTTGAGGATTCATGGTAGATAATTGATTTCAATATAAAAATGACATCTCCAAGTAAACCTGCATTCCGACAAAGTGTCATTGAAGCAATTTCTTCATTGGGCCAACAAAATTATTTTTTGTTGGCAGAGGGTTAAATAATTGGGATTTTGATTCAAAGGGCTCTTAAGATTTTTGACAAATCTTAACATTTCTTTGTTGATTTGTTTGGCTGGTCTAAGGTTTAGCAAAACAAATCAACTGCTGCAACAATCTATTGACACTTACTTCAATTCCCCATGTGGATGTTTTTCGTGGATGAGGCCTCCAGAGAGGGAAAGGCAGCCTCTCTGAAGGCTGCTGAATGTTATGATCTTCAAACTTTATTTTCTATACACCAAAAATACTGAGTAATTTTTTTTTATAGAATTTGTAAAATGTCACGTTCCTTATTCAGGTGGTAATGGGGGAGTGGTAACCATATTCATTGGAACGGGGGTCTGATTGTCTGAGAAGATGTTTGTTGAAAGTTCCAACCATTTCCTTCCATGTTGCCGTACTGTACAATACTGTAACAAATTTCTTCTTGTTGACATCAGCAGTACGAACAATGCCTTTGCCAAGGCCTTCAATGTACAGTAAAGGGTAGTGTACTCTAAAAGTGAGCGTCTCTTTCAAACCGCCCCTACAATTAAAATAGCTTTGGAATGGACTTGAGCCATGGAGTGGATTGAGGAAAAAGTGTTATTTATTGCAAGAATCAATCATTCTATTTGGCTTTCTCACATCTCTTTACAAGTTGTAAGTGGACAAATTTTGGAAGTCCTAAGTAACAAATAGGTGCCTACAACACAAATCTTTGAAAATTCATAAGTAATTCAACAATACTTGAAAAAATACAAATTGCAGCAACATTACATTTTGCATTTATTTTTATTTCTCTAAAAAATGAGCTCAAAATCTTTCCATCCACGGGAAACCATGAAGAAAGAAAGCCAAACCTTAAATGGTTGCTTTTAGAGCAAACTACCTAACACATGTTGTACTTGAACAAGTTGCATTCAAATTGAAGCAACATTGTGGTAATGTGTTGCACTCAACTAGGCTATCCAATGTGAGTGCAATGCATTTGTGAGGTGAGAAGGTTTGGTGAGTTTGGTAGTGATTCATTGTAGGTGGTAGATGAAGATGTAACCATCCTCAAAAGAATTTCCCAAAAATCTATGATAATCTCTAATTAGTGGCATGGAATGATTGTTGGGCCCAACCCTTTTAGGGTGGGCCTAGTGCATTGAGATAAAAAAAGAGAATTGGCACTACCTTTATGCCCCCATTCATACTATTGGATGTTACATTCTTACATTCATATTTTCATTAAGTTTTCAAATGTTCGCTCCATGCCCAATAGATTCGTTAAGTTTTCATCATCATTCTTTATATATATCATTTCCACATTCCTCAAAGCTCCCATGTTTCCATAATGTTTCTATATTTCCATCACATCCCTATGATGTTTCCATATTCCTAGAACATTCACAATATGTTCTCATAGACTTTTATAGATTTTTAACATGTTTCTCAAGTTTCCAAAATGTTCTCCAAGTTTACACAATTGCATGTTTTCAAAATTCATACCGTTGTATTTTCCCTCTATACATTAAAAAAATTAGCAAAGGCATTTATATCTATCAATATCTTCTTTAGTAAAGAATCTAGAAAGATCTTAACTACAAAAAACAATTCTAAGTGAAGAATGGTTTTGCCTTCATTTATTCTAAGATGATTATTTGTTGCTGGGAGGCTAGATGTAAGTGGAAATCTCATTTCCATCACTATAAGCTATTGTAAATACTATAGTTGAAGGAACAAATTTACTAAGATAATTCAACCTAAAATTAGAAATTTTATTACCATTGTTCTAACTAACTTCTAAATTATTCTAAACTATTTTTTTTTAAAAAGGAAAAATATTATAAAATCTTTTAATACTCATTCTTTCAATTCTAAATAAATAAATTGTGAATTTTTAAAGTTTTAGTATGGTTGCATAAAAATTTAACTCTATATTTCATTGTTTAAATGTTATACATTTTAAAAATCAATATTACCTTTCTTGTATAAACAAAATATTTAGTTTAAAAATAAATTCTAGTATCTTTTAGAAGGCTATTATTAATTCAATGTCTATATTTTATTTAAATCTACTTCAAATAATTTTAAAAACTTGCAAGTTCATTGAAGATACAAGTACATATGAGGGGTTAATTTGTCATGAATTTCCTTGGTCCATGAGGGGTTAATTTCAAAAAAGTTTTCCATCTCATGCACTAAATATACACAAACCTCCAAATTGAAATTATAATCATCTTAAAACCTATTTTAGAACTTGGTGAACTTCAAGAAATTCATTGTGACCTTCACATTCATGGAATGCTAGCTTAAGATGCATTGTTGTGATCACATGTGGGTCTAATTGTAAGAGGATGGTTGTCAAGCATCATCAATAATCTAGCCCCTTAGCATTCCAAAGTCTAAAATCTGGACGATGAACAAAGAGGTTAAGAAAGTTTTCTTTTTACCACATAACTTCTCATTCATCAAAACCAATGCTTGATTTTCTTAAAACCACACTTTTGAATGATGAAATTGAGATAAATAATATTATATATTTATAAATATTTAAGCAAAAATATGCAAAATTTTGAAAAGATTCATATAAAATTTAGTAATAGTTAGCAGGGTTGTCAGCCACGTCACAAATTTAGGGCGACTTCAGGTGGGGGCGACTACGGGTAGAGGGCGACCGCAGGAATGGGAGACTGCGGGTAGAGGGCGACCGCAGGAATGGGAGACTGCGGGTAGGGGCGAGTGCAAGTAGGGGCAAATTCTGTACTACAATTCAAAACTGCCACTTTTGCTGCATTCATCCAAAAAAATAGATTTTTTTATTTTTTAGAATCTAACCGTAAGATCTTGTACTTCACTTGTCTAAGATCACGTGGGAAATTTTTCATGAAGTTTGACCGTATAGATTGGATGATATTAACAATCAAAGTTGGAAAAAAAAATTCTGAACTGTGACCTGCAATTTCAGTTGACTTTGACTGTCATTTGTGGAAATTTTTTGCACTACATACTTTGAATTAAAAGACACATATGTTGAATAAATAAGTTGAAAGTCTAGGAAAAAATATTCACTAATAAAAGCACTTGATTTGCATTCTTTAACCCCTAAAGGACCATTGTCCTTTTGGTTGACAAATTGGATTTTGGGCATGTACCTACGGTCTCAATTTTTGTCATAATTTTTTGAAACTTTTTTTAAAGATAGAAAAAATAATTATCTTTGTGGAAATATAATGTTTTCTCAAGTGGTGCCTAGGAACAAAAGTTGTGCCCAAATAAGTTCAA
The DNA here is from genome assembly GCA_947034895.1 of Rhytidiadelphus loreus. NCBI lineage: Eukaryota > Viridiplantae > Streptophyta > Bryopsida > Hypnales > Hylocomiaceae > Rhytidiadelphus > Rhytidiadelphus loreus. The sequence goes on from OX344761.1 coordinate 36,499,918, forward strand.
AACAAAGGCAACAAAAAAAAATTCAAAAATTTTAATTTTTTTTCCTCATATATTATATTTTTTTTCTCAACGGAAAGCTTTGATTCATTTCATTTGGATAAGTGGTGTGAAAGTTATAGACAATCTTGTTTTTCTAGCAATCTAAGAATCTTCTTCAAAAAATAACTTGCAAGATTCATTTCTGAAATTTATTCCACACATTTTTATACTAATTATGTATAAGATCCTATAGTTAGACGAATAGATGTGCAAAAGAAACAATTTCCAAATTTTTTACTCATTGCAATAGAAATGGCAATTTTGAATGTTTTTGGCAAGAAAAAGGCCTTGGTCCTTTAGGGGTTAAGAAATTTTAAAGTAGAAGTAGGTCCAAGATTGAACAAAAAAATTAAATTGTTAAGAGCTCTAAGATGGGATTGAAACGCAATAATTCCAATGATGAGATTGTTCTAGTGAGCAAATTTAACCTTGTCAAATAAATTTTTAGAAAAATTGTGAAAATTGCATTAAAAAATGAACCCTCTAAATTTTGTTTTCAAAAAAATGCTAAGTTTGTCCAAAAAACAAGATTGTCCATAACTTTTGCATTACTAGTCCAATTACAATGAATCAAAGCTTCACATGTAGACAAAAATATAATATTTGAGGTGTCCACTAACCTCCATTTTTGGCTTTAGGGTGGCATAACTTTTTCTTTCAAACACTAATTGAAAAAATGTTATATTCCTACAAAGATGATATATTCTTCTATCTTCAAAAAAAGTTTCAAAAAATCATGATGAGAATTGAGACTCTAGGCATTATGTGAACCGAGATGAGAATTCCTTAAGAATTCTTGGTCTTCTATGGGTTAAAATTCAACTTCATTTTTGTAAAATTTCTCACACAATAGTTTAGAAGCAAATAAACTATAATTAATTGTTTGACAAAAATTACAAAATATTTGCACAAGAGAATTGAAATTTGAAATTCTATACAATAACTTTTGCACTTTGCATTTAGAATATTCAATTCATTTTTTAAAATGTCACATCGTATAAAAAGTCGTTAATATATTTACATTGCTCTTCAAAATTTAAATGCATGCAATGTGATCTACGTTTCTATTTATACTAATCTAGTAATATCATGTCCTATTACGAAAATATTAGTGTGGAAAACAACTTTAAGGGGCATCATCAACTATGGTTTATCAATGAGCAAGTTTGCCACCTATCCACATATTAATTGCTTCTTTAGATTAGGCTCAATAAGGTCACCTAACTTCTTTACAAAGTATCTCACTGTCAATGTATTTTCAAATACTTCATTGTCGTATTTCTCCATATCATTCATATTCATTAAGTGGTCAATTTTCTTGCATGATCTCTATGGTCCTCTTTGAATGTTGCAGCCCATATACATAAGTTAGAGCCACCCGCCAACAATTCTTCATGTTCTCCAACTTTTTTTCCTTAATAGGTTATCAATAATGAATCTTAGGAGACTCAAAAATGATAGCAAGGCACTTAACAGTAATCCATATAGTTAGCCAATATGTCCTTTTAGTAATAATCACTAATTCTTGAATGACATCAAACGTTTCAATTGAACAACCAAATTGATTATTTTCAATGCACAATTACAAGAAAGAACTTGCAAATCATAATAACGATTTTTGCATTATAATTAGGGGAAATTAAAAGAAAAAGGGAAATTAAAAAAGACCCCACCTTATAAAGACCCTAGGAATCAAGAAGAAATTCTATAAACATTCCCAATGGAGTTCCTAAAAATTAGGTCATATATATATTAACAACTCCAATGTAATGAAAGAAATCGAGGGGAAATAAATAGTAAATGATTTTTACTAATTTAAAAAATATATATTTTGAGATTTATATGAAATATCAAGACTCTAACAAAAAAAATATTATTAAGAAACTTTCAAAATAAAAAATAAAAAGAAGAAAGATGATTAGAATCTCTTCTTTATGTAGAGAATTGTAAAAAAAGATATCCTCAAAGCAATGGCTCCCACCTCCATCCACAGACGCACAAAACAAGAGGTCGCTCTCACCTGCGTTCTTTTCTAATTAAGAAGTCGCCCAAGACCTGAAGTTGCCCCTAGAACCCCCCACCCAAAGGTCCAATTTCCAATTTTTGGACAAAGGGAGCACAATTCTTCCCACCTCCACCCACGGTCATCCCCCACCTAAGGTCGCCCTTAACCCGAAGTCGCCCCTAGAACCCCCCAAAAGGCCCAAATTTGCCAATTTTTGGGCAAAGGGAGGCCAATTCTTCCCACCTTCTCCCGTGGTCGCCCCTAAGAGGTCGCCCTCAACCCGAAGTCGCCCCTAGAACCCCCCCAAAGGCCCAAATTTGCCAATTTGGGGGCAAAGGGAGGCCAATTCTTCCCACCTCCATCCGCGGTCGCCCCCCACCCGAGGTCGCCTCACCCACGTTCTCCTCCCAAAGAGGTCGCCCAAGACCCGAAGTCGTCCCTAGAACCCCCCAAAAGGTCCAAATTTGCCAATTTTGGGGCAAAGGGAGGCCAATTCTTCCCACCTCCACCCGTGGTCGCCCCTAAGAGGTCGCCCAAGACCTGAAGTCGCCCCTAGACCCCCCCAAAAGGTCCAAATTTGTCAATTTTTGGGCAAAGGGAGGCCAATTTTTTCCACCTCCACCCGTAGTCACCCCTCACCCAAGGTCGCCCTGACCTGCGTTTTCCTCCAAGAGAGGTTGCCCAAGACTTAAAGTCACTTGAAGAATGCGTTGGATTGCATTTTGTGGGTGTTGAAGGTAGAAATTGAGAGCTTCATTAGAGTCAATTACTTTTGTTTTAGTTTTGCTAGGTGTATTAGTGGACCTTCTTTGTTAGGTGAGCTAAGTAAATGGACCTTGATGAGATCAGATTTTGTAGTTTAGACACCTAATCTCATTTATTAGAAATGAAAGCTCCTCTAAAAATCTAGTTGCTTTGGATTCTCCATAGTACAACTTGAATTTGACAATATTTTGTTTGATCTATTAATTTGCTCTAGTATATAAATTTTATGACAAGATGTCATCTTCCATTGAACACTCAAGTTTTGCAAACATGCAATTTTTTAAAATATATATCAATGGTTCATTATCATTTATTCGATTGTGATTACATGATATGAAATAAAATAAAATAAGAAAATCATCCATCTATTTTTTTTGTATTTTGAAATTCATTTGATAAATTATACACTTGTAGAATGACTATTTGAGATTTGCTTAAATCCATAGGGAAAGTTCTTATTTAAATCTCTTTCCTCTAATTTTAAGTTAGAGGTGAAGATGGTAAGTAATTCATAAGTCCAAAGATGCTTGGTGAATCAAGAAAATTAAATGGGGAAGGTATTGCAAATATCTTCATGCATTATTTTGTATTTTAAAATACACTTGATAAATTATAGACCCATAGGATAAATCTTTGAGATTTGCATAAATTAAATCAAAAGGGGAAGTTTTCATTTAAATCCCTTCCTCACTAATTTTTTAAGTTATAGATGAAGGTGGTAAATAATTTATGAGTACAAAGATGCTTAGAGAATCAAGAAAATTAAATGGGGAAGGTATTGCAAATATCTTCATGCATTATTTTGTATTTTGAAATACAGTTCATAAATTATATACCCTTTAGTAGGATAATTCATTGAGATTTGCATAAATTATATCAAAAGGGGAAGTTTTCATTTAAATCCCTTCCCCACGAATTTTTTAAGTTAGAGATGAAGGTGGTAAATAATTTATGAGTACAAAGATGCTTAGAGAATCAAGAAAATTAAATGGGGAAGGTATTGCAAATATCTTCATGCATTATTTTGTATTTTGAAATACAGTTCATAAATTATATACCCTTTAGTAGGATAATTCATTGAGATTTGCATAAATTATATCAAAGGGGAAGTTTTCATTTAAATCCCTTCCCCACGAATTTTTTAAGTTAGAGATGAAGGTGGTAAATAATTTATGAGTACAAAGATGCTTAGAGAATCAAGAAAATTAAATGGGGAAGGTATTGCAAATATCTTCATGCATTATTTTGTATTTTGAAATACACTTGATAATTTATAGTCCCGTAGGGTAATTCTTTGAGATTTGCATAAATTAAATCAAAAGGGGAAGTTTTCATTTAAATGCCTTCCCCACTAATTTTTTAAGTTAGAAATGAAGGTGGTAAATAATTCATGAATACAAATATGTTTGGAGAATCAAGAAAATTAAATGGAAAATGTATTGCAAATATCTCCATACTTTATTTTGTATTTTGAAATATAGTTGATAAGTTATACACCCATAGGGTAATTCTTTGAGATTTGCATAAATTAAATCAAAAGGGGAAGTTTTTCTTTAAATCCCTTCTCTCTAATTTTTAAATTAAAGATGAAGGTGGTAAATAATGAATGAATACAAAGATGCCTGGAGAATCAAGAAAATTAAATGGGGAGGGTATTGCAAATATCTTCAAGCATTATTTTGTATTTTGAAATACACTTGATAAATTATAGATCCTTCAGTAGGATAATTCATTGAAATATGCATAAATTAAATCAAAAGGGGAAATTTTTCTTTAAACCCCTTCCATCTAATTTTTAAATTAGAGATGAAGGTGGTAAATAATTCATGAGTACAAGAATACTTAGAAAAAAGAAGAATTCAAATGGGAAAGTTTTTTATACAAACCTTCGTGCATTATTTTGTATTTTAAAATCCACCTCATGAATAATCACTAGAAGAGAAAGGAATGTTTTAGGTATGGTCTTAGCAATATAGTTCTATAATTTATGACCTTTTAGCAAATTATAGTAAATATTTATTAGAAATACATTTGTTTTCAATAAAAATTTACTAAAAATCTCCCCAAAGATCATAAGATTGTAGGACTATACTACTAGGTTCTACTTAAAACAACCTTTTCTCTTGTAGAGAATACATTGTTAGGATGTTAAGCTCTAAAGTCTCAATTGTCTTTGTAGCTTGCAAAATGGATTTTGGGCAACTTCATATAAGGTCAATTTTTTATGAAGCTTTTGATACTTTTTCATGATATAGATAAACTTACTAGTTTTATGGGATTGTAATTTGTATTTTAATTGGTGCCAAAGAGCAAGAGTTATACCACAATAAGCCTAAATATAAATTAGGTGAACAAAAAAAATTCACAAAAACTTGAATTAAAAATTAAAGTTTTTTTGTTCTCATAGATTGGAATTTTTTTGTACTTCAAATGCTTTGGTTCATTCTTTTTGAATTGATGGTGTGAAAGTTATAGAGCATCTTCTATTGTGAGCAATCATAGTATCATATTAAAAAAAATTAGGCATAGGATTCTTTTGGGCCACTCAAGTTTCAAACTTTTTCAAAACAATTAAGCAAATAAGTTCAAAAAATTAACTTTGATTGATAGAAAAATCTCACCATTGGGATTAGTGTGTTTTAATTCCATTTTAAAGCTATTAATGATAAAGTTTTTTCTCTCTATAATGTACTTTCTTCTACTTAATAATTTTTTAAAGAATGAAACCACATTATTTTAAAATTTAAAATTTTTTATGTTTTCAAATCAATTTTGAATGATGAATTTTTTTTAATTCAAGACTATAATGCAAACTTTTTTAAGTTAAGAAGATTCAAAGTAGTTTGCCAATATGTCACAAATGTGATTTCTTCACTTTGAACACATTTACCTTGCAATCTATGTGGTGAAAGTGTTTGAAATTTTTTCCACACATTGTCATACTATTCTACTTTAAGATCCTACACTTACATATTCAAAAATACCATTAATTTTTTTTTCTCTTTGTACTAGAAATAGTAGTTTAGAGAGTTTTTTTGGACAATTGCAACAAAGAGGTCGCCCCTAGGGACTAGAGGTCACCCTTAAGGACCAGAGGTCGCCCCTAGACCCATGGTCGCCCTTAGACTTGCAGTCGCCCTAGATTTTGGACCCGTAGTTGCCCTACCCGTGGTCGCCTCCTATTCGCGGTCGCCCCTACCCACGGTCGCCCACGCCACGTCACAACCACGTAGGACAATCCATTTTATCAAAGGGTAAAAAAATTTGAAATCCGAAATCCGTACATGACAACAAAAAACGCCCATACTCGACAACTCGACAATTTGACATGCGACGTCTATTAGACACAAAAACCTGGAATTCTGTCAGACAAGACAACCCTGATAGTTAGTTAGGTTGCCTTTCTCAACGGAATGATGTAGAATATTCCACACCCATCAATAGCTATGAGGGCAAGTGGCATTCATCATGAGACTTGCCAATGTTAAGCCCATTTGACAACTTTAGCACTAGGATACAAAATAAATAATTAAGGACCAAAATAAGTTTTAATGCTTTAAAACGAAACTTTAAAAAAGTCAATATTCATTTCATTAAGAACAATGAATTCAACAACTACCTTCCATTGCTTCAAAAGCCACATATACTTTGAGTTTATAATTTAGAAGACAAGCTCTTTTTATACATAGAGGGCGGTAGGAGGTAAGACAACTATGTGGGATATTTAAATTAGAATTAACAGTAGTTCAACTGCTCATAGTTAAGTCAAGAGTTGGAATTGTGTTTGAAGTACAATTTCAGACTTCATTTAGGCATAGTAGAATACCTTTTTCCAAAAACCTCAAACTTTGAAAAGTTGGAAAATCAAGTTAAATTTCATTTCCAAAAACTCTATTACAGATTTGTGAGTCTCCAATCAAAAGTTATGGACAAATTTTAGAGAGTGGACATTTCTTTGACATTTCCAAACATCCTTTCTAAATTTTGTTCATAACTTTTGATTGGAGACTGTAAACCTCAAACAGATTTCTGTAGATGAAAGTTATTTTGATTTACCAAATTTTTTAAGTTTCAAGTTTTCTGAAAAATGTTATTCTACTATCTCAAATTGAGGTTTGAAATCCTACTTTGAACACAATTCCTAAGTTTAAAAAATGATTTGTTAAGCTCTCAACTTCAAATTATCCCATATCCTTTGAGGTTTCATGATGGACAATAAATTTCTTTTTGATGGCAAATTGAAGGGATTGGTTAGTTGACATCTACAACAATGAAGAGTGGAGAAGTCATTTTTATAATGTTTCTTTATGTAGATGGTCAAATGAAATTAATATTTGACTCAATGGATTCTTTGGATTTTTGGCAAACCATCTTTCTATTTATTTGTAGATTTGTTGGTCTAGTCCCAGAATTAGCAGAAAACATGGACCACACCATATATATTCTGCCACTATCCCACTACTGAAGCTTACTTTACTTTTTCTGTCTGAAGGCTCCTGAATGTTAAGCAGGCGCTGCGGGAATAGAATCCTGAAAGCAACAACACCACCAGTTCAATTCCACGCAATGAGCTCTCAACATACAGGTGACCGTAATCGGCACCAACCACAGCAAACAGAAAACCTTGACACTCTAGACATTAGTAGCATGTACTATGGAATGTAACAAGCCCCAAACGCTACGTGCAGTAGCTCTTTCCTCAACCCCTGGCCGGTGAGCAAGCGAAGCGAGCCCAGGCGTGCAACCAGCAACAGTCGTAGTCCGCCATCGCAGATCATCATCCAAGTTTAGTTATAAATTACGGACCCTGAAGTGCTTCCTACGGCACTAGCTCGTGAGTGAAGCGTTTTCGCGACAGTTGTAGGAGATTTTCGTTCACTGTCTTCGCAAGGCAACGGAAAACTATGCCAATTCAACGGAAAACTATGCCAGTTACTTTCTAGGCAAGGAGAAGGAAAGCTGTGCTAGTGAGACGTTGTCATTGCAAAGCCTACTTCAAGTTTCGTACTTTGGGGGTTCAGTGCTTCATTTCCTACTCTTGAGTAATTAAAGCCTGGCGCAGAGTTTCTCTGCTGTTTTCGCAACAGTTGCTGGAGGTTTAGCTTCTTCTGTTAATTAGCAAGGTGTTGACAAGAAGGAACACTGTGCCGCCATAGCCGCGGCCCATCTCCTGAAGTGCTGGAGGTAAATTTTCTAAAGAGCTCTGCGTTTCTCTTGTCTGGTAATTTTGATGAATCCAGGATCACGATCTGGAAGAATTTAAGCACAATTTTGGCCGCAAGTTCCTTTTTCTTGCTCAGTGGCTCCCTTGGTGATAGCTGGGAATTGAGCTTGTGACAGAGTACTTGAACTTGCCTGTCTATCGATTGTGTTGAGACTTCATGTGTAGTAGATATAGTTGATTGAATCGTTCAAAAGGTTCGCTTGGTTCAGCATTAGTCATAGCGTAACACGTTGGTTAGTTGCTTAGACCTTCAGTGGCAACTTTTTAGAATTGTTTTCACGGATATGTATATATGTGGAGTTAAGCTTAGGAGCTTGTGCCGATGGAACTCTGCATCAAGGGTATCCTCCTGAGTTGATTCATCCCATCTTTTGGGTTTTAGAACATGAATTTCGGGTAGTTTGAACAATAGAGGCTCTGGAGGGTCCCCTATTCTTCACTCGTCCCGTCGGCTCTTTTGAATTTAGCTTAGCCTTGCTGATCGAAGGTAAGAGGACCACTTGCGTTACAATAGCCAGTGCAATTGAAGTGACTCTCGCTTGCTCGTGGACGAACTGTCCGTGCAAGAAGAATCTGTGGTATTTAAATAAGTGGCAGTTCTGATTAGCATCCTGTGCTCTTGCTGTCGCTGCTCAATCGTTTGTTTGAACGTGTGTATGTGCAGGTTAGCTAAGCTTTTGTAGCAGCCTTGACATCTATCCTGAAAACCCTATAATTGAAGGAGCACATACACTTCCGCTACATGGAGCGTGTCCGTACCTTTTTTAGGCGATTCGCCGTACAAGATGCACCCAAGGCGGATGAGCTACTCAACCTGTGCATGGAAACAATACAAAGATTGTCTGCTCAATATTCGAGTTCGAGTACTGAAGACGACAGGACCGAAGATTATTCGATGAACAGGCACCAATGTATCTTTCTCGTTGGAAGGCTTACAGACACTCGAAGTAGCTTACAAAAGATTCAACTCTCACCCCTTCTTGATGAGAAAACGATTCCAGTGCTCGAAGAGCTTCATCAGGTGCTCCTGGATGTGGAGACGGTCATCAACGCCAGTCGCATCACTTTTCCACTATGGCCAAGAGCAGCCATTGAACAAAGCGACATGAAGGAGACCTTTGCAAGGCTACTTTACGGAGTTGAATGGCATGTGTCGGTTCTTCTGAGCATTCTTGTGGACAACTCTCAAGAGTCTTCCATCACATTTGAACCAGAGTTGTGCGAGGGTCCGCTGAGTGTGGAAGACGAGTTATATCTGCTGACAGCGATGAAGGAAGATGAAGAGAGTCTGAAGGACCGCCTCGGATCTTTGAAGCTGGACGATCCAACACAGAAACGGCTCGCAAATGCATTTCTTAAGCTGAAAATGCGATCCGAGGAAGATCATCTGAACACGTCGTACCAATTGCCTGAAAGCAGCGGAGCTTTGAAAGACTCGGAATCATCATCAGTTGCCGATGATTCCACTGGCTTCGGCTTGGTTTCATCATCCCCCGATATGTTATTTCTGGATCCTGAAGATCTTGATCTCACCGGTACCCTGTTAGGTAAAGGTGCGTCTGCGGAGGTGAAAAGAATGAATCTTCTGGGCGGAAAGTATGCAATCAAGATTTTCAAAACGCCCAACACGAAAGAATTTGATCAAGAAATGATTGCTTTACAGAGATTGGGGCACCATCCTCACATAGTACGCCTCCTGGGCTACTCTAAGGAACGTAGAGTATGCTTCCTCGTCATGGAAGAAATGGACAAGGACCTGCATACTGTTTTGTCTAATATTTCGCGTGACAGAGGAAGAAAGAAACTCGCAAGTACGCGTCCTCTTTCAGATGTGCAAGCTGTTGGCTTGATGCTCCAAATTGGGGAAGGTGTGAAGTATATTCACAGTAAGGGTATGGCGCATCGCGATCTCAAGTCTGGGAACGTCCTTGTCAACCTTGCAGATCCTTCAAGCAAGAGAGTTATTAGTTCAGTGAAGATTGCTGATTTTGGTCTGTCTAAAACCAAAAACGCCAGTCAGACATATTCAAAGCAGACTCATAACCAAGGTACCAGCAACTATATGGCGCCGGAGGTCATACATCAAGAAGGTGATCCCGAGTGCTCCAGGTTCAACCCCAGAAAAGCTGATGTTTACAGTTTTGCCATTATCTGCTTTGAGATTCTGACGGGGAAAGATCCTTACGATGATGATGTATCCGCCAAACTACTGAAGAAGCAAGTGAAGGCGGGCACGTTGAGACCAAAACTTCCAGAGGACTGTCCTCCGAAGTTGGCTGCTCTGATTAGAAGATGTTGGGATCCAATTTCTAAGGAGCGGCCACTATTTCCTGAAATTTGCAAAGAATTGAGGCACATCAAAGGGCTACTCCTGAGAGGTGAGTTTTTGTCGATGAGTTGCACTTAGTATTTGGAAGTTTCAGATGTTATTATAGCAGAATGTGGCAACAATTTCAAAAGTATTAGCACGATTTCTAATTTCTAGGACTAGTTTTGTTTATGTTTTGTAGGTGATCGGAGAACATTGGAATTACAAGATGATCGTCCACTTAGAGCACTGGAAAGGGCACAGGTAAGCCATGTTGTGTACTAATCTGAGCATGTGTTGGTGTGGAGTACGAACATGATAATTTGATTGAATGACTGCTCGAACAAAAACCAGAGAGTTGCTTTATCTCAAGGAATGTTTAGTATTTATCACTATGAATGAAAGCAAGCGGACTAGATATTGCATTGCATAAGGCCGGATTGAAGTATCTGGAATATGATGTGCTAGCAGAGGTATTTGAGAGAAATATTTGGTCAGTAGACTGGGAAATAATTTGGTGCATTTACCATATGAACAGATTGAAGGACCTTGGGGAGGTGATGGTGGTGGAGATTTTTTTGATGTGGGCACCTCCATCAATCGGATGAAGTTGAGATACTCCCAATCTCCTGCAATATTTGGTTCAATGGAGGTGGATTATGAAGTTGCTGGTAGGAAATTCGTGAGGAAATATTCCACTATTGTCCATGGACACCTATCTGAAGATGTAAGTTGCATACTATTTCTCATGAGTTCCATGTATCGTATTGTCAATGAGATTCAGTTTTTTTTATAAAAGAAGTCCTCATTTTCATATGTCCTTAAAACAATAGTATTGTAGTTTTTCCTTAAATTTCAATCTCCAATTAGGATCTAAGATGTGTTTGTTGTGACTACAGATAGAGTTTGCGGCATTTGAATTCATTACACACATCAATGGATGTATGTCTCAAAGGGGCTTACAAATAGATGTTCCCAATAGAATAGCTACCCATAAGGTTATAGTTTCATTGACTATCCATACCAATATCAAAAGTTATGGTCCTTTTGGTGATGAAAAGGGTGAACCATTCACTAGTGGAAAAGGTAGAGTAATTGGGTTTCATGGAAGATGTGGTTCTCTTCTTAATAGCCTTGGTGTTGTGATCGTTCCTGGTGATACAAGTTGATCCATGTGAGCATGTTACCAAGTGATCACCACAAATGTAGATAGTTGCTCAATTTGATCATATTGTGAAGAAGGGAGCTTATTATTGCAACAACTACCCTCTCTTCAAAATCTCATGTTTTTTCCTTTGTTGAAAGTTGCTTCAGTATAGTCTAGCTCAAAAAGATCCACGTCCAAAGGAATTGACTCATTATACTTATTATATTCCAAATTCTACAAAATTCTAATATGCTTGCAAAGCTTAGGAAATTTAGATGATGTTATTTTTTTTATTGGAAGGTAAAATAAACTTTTGTTGTGGAGAGGTTCATATTTGAACATGGAAAACCAATTTCATAATTTCCTTGAATAAAAGTCATTGAATAATTGTTCTTGAAGCAAATTTTGAATTGAACAATGCTTAGACGAATTGTCTTTTTTTGGCTATAGAAAGGAATGTGAACTAGATTGGACAAAAATGGATTAAAATGTGCAAAAGATTGCCAAAAATTCTTGGAAAAATGGGAAAGAGTGAGCTACACTTTAATTTTCAAATGCAAATTCCACTCAAATTCCACTCAAATTAAATTGCCATTTGTATTGTAAAGTGCAAAAAAGTTTAGAAATTGTTTTTTCCCACATATCTTATGGTATGATCTTGCATTAGATTGGTAAAAGAATGTATGGAAGAAATTTCAAAAAATTTGATTGCAAGATATTTACATTGAAGTGAAGAAAATTGTTTCTTTTTTTGGACCTTGCTTACCTAGATTTTAAGGCTTTGAGTCTTCTTAGCTTAAAACTTTTGTATTACACATGTTGAATTAAAAAGAAATATGTTGAAAAATTGAGTTGAAAGTCTAGGAAAAATCCCCTCTATTGGTTTATCCTCCACCATTGCTCCTCCAGTCCACATAATGTCAATGCAAGAGAGTTTTGTCGTTGTGGCATGTTTCAATCAACTAAGGAAAGGCAAATTAAGATTGATAAAGCTCACTACTTGCCTTGTGCAAATTTCCAACATGGTGGATATGAAGTAGAAATTTCATCAATTTGGTAGTGAAAAAAATCTAAGAGAAATCTCTACTACTACCAACCGGTATTAACTTAGTGTTTGAGTGCAGATCCACCTAACATAATCTATATGCACGAGACTTTTTGCCATCGTGGCATGTTTTGATTGGTTAAGCAATCAAAGAAGTCAAACGGCTCAACTCTCCTACATTGACATTATGTCCGATAATTGCAAAGTAGGCGAAGTCATCAAGAATAATCACACATCAATACTACGACTCAATATATTCTAACTGGTGATTATTTTTGAGAACTTGGTTTCCTTTGCAATTACCTTATGAAGCCCAAAATGTGTAGCTAGAATCTCTATTTTAAACTCAAAATAAAATGCATGACTAGAAAACAAGAAGCATATCTGACTTCTAGCAAAGCTTTAGGTTTACAGTAAAAGACTTCAAGTTGGCAGAACAGATTATTCACCAGGTTGTTGAGAGGTTTTCTGCTCATCCTTGATTTCGGCTTTTGGAAGGACCCAGCTAACACGCCTGGCTCGTAGAGGCTCAAACTTTCATCGGAGAGTCGTTGTCCCCATATCTACCAGGCCACAAAATCTAGACTCAGTTTCGAATATGCATTCTCACTACTGTACTCCTTCTAAAACCGCCCCAACTATTCAAAGATGTGAAAAACCGTTAAAAAATTCAACGATGCTGCTCTACCGTAACGTTGCAGACCATGGATGCACATGATTAATTGTCTGCCTGTCACGGTTGGATCTTACTGAGGACGGAGACAGCAATGTGTTGGAACTCTGCTTCCTTTGAGTCACATTTGGCAAACGTGGGGAGAGCTTGCCCGAGCCAGTGATTGCAGGGCCATTGACGCCATTTGTGGGAGTTACAACCCTGTCTACGTACACTTGTTATATTCGTCATGAATTTAGAAACAGGTAAGAACGATTCACCTAAAAACATTCAAGAATAAGATACTCAAGGCAAACATCCTACATGAGGTCTCAGCTAATTAATATCTGTACAGTACAAGCTGTCCTGCAACACACATTATTGATCGCCTCCATACCTGTTGTATTGTACAAGATATCTCTCCAGACAAGCTCACTTTTGTAAATTACAAATTTCCTCAGATCAACGCCGGACATTGATGCTACGCAATTGAGCTGCCATTCTCTAGCTTCAACAAGATATACTTCCAGGCGCCATTGAAGTGTCGGATCACCTATATTCAAATTCAAAGACTCACAAAAAGTCTCTAGCGGCTTGTTGTTGATTCCCTGCAAATTGCAAATACTCACTAATTGAACCACAAAAATCTGAAAAAAGAATTTCACACACAGACAATCTAGCCTTCGCAAATCCCACCTTCGCCAATCTAGCACTCTCCCCACCAGCTCCCAAATTCAATGTAGTATACATGTCCAGCCCAGTCCCAGAACCAACAAAACTCAAGTCTATTCATCTAGAAGCTGAAAATTGCAACCTCAAATGCTGCAATCAGTGACTGTCAGCAACTACGGACTCCTGTCTTATGTCACAACATGATCACCAGCAACCTCCCAATCCAAAGGAAATGTGCATTCAAGTGGAAAACGATGTGTTGTGCATGTCGATCGTTGGTCGAACCATAAGCAACCAGAAGAAGGGAGTTGAAGTGACTCATCGGTTGCAAAGAAAAAGGTCAATGAATTATTAGCCATAAATGACCTGACCTGGCATGGCATGAGGTCGGGTAGAATAAGCTTATGAAATTTTTCCAGTCAGTTCTCTTAAAAGTTCAGCAACCTTAGGAAGAAGTTGTAGCGTGCTCAAAAAGCAACCAATTTTGAAGCCACAAATGCAGTGTGAGAGTGACAGTAACAGGGAGAAATGTGAAGTCATGGTAGATTTGAAAGGGAAAAATACCTCAACTAAGGTAGTATGCTGTTAAATGGCACCTGACCTTAAAGCGCCATCTAGAAGGTTTGTACATTTCGAATTTCAGTTATGTACCTATTTGGATAGAGCCCTTTCAGAAACGAACTTTGACCCTTAATAACTTTTGCATACAATATCCAAATGTGGCGTTCTTTGGTGCATTGGAACCTCCTTTCACTTGCCAACATGAATATGTGAAAATTTGGCCAATTTCATAATAGCAACTACTGTAGGCTCAGTAGTAAGAAGTGACGGTTTTGGGTGTACCCACCTTATGTGCTGAGAATAGGCTTCCCATGGTGAACATTTGGTGGTTTTGTAAATAGAGTTAAAAGCGATTATGGACACATTAATTAAATGGGGGTTACTAGTACTTGCAACGGGTGGTCATTCCCCCACCTACGGTACTACATGGTACTGTAGAAATGGTATTTGAACATTTTCAAAAACACCCTTTGGAAATTGATACCTCATTCATATTTCATCAAATAAAAGAGATGATTTCACTTAATTATTGCAATAAATCATAACATTTAATCATAACCCACGGGATGAAATGATGTAAAATTTTCTACACCAAATCAATAACTATAAATACACACGTCAAAATTTATGAGAAATGAAGTTGGTACCTCAATTGCAACTTCAAACTAGGTCAAAACTAAAACTTTCATCAAAAGACCATATGGTTCTTTGAAATCAAAGACAATCATCAACAATTCTAATAATACACTTTGTTGAAAACACCATTCATGATTAGAGGTTTATATTTTAAAGATAATTTCTTTATTTATATGCACATAAGGTGGTAGAAGGTAAAACAAACAACGTGAGATATGTAAATTAGAATTAGCAGGAGCTTTAGCACTCATAGTTAAATCAAATTAAAGTAGGAATTTTATTTGAAGTAGAGTTTCAAACCTCATTTAGTCATAGTAGAAGAACTTTTTTCAAAAAACTTTGGTTGTTGAAGCAAGTTAAATTTCATATCTATATGAGATTTCTAGACAGTTATGGATAGATTTCAAAGAAGGGTTAGAGAAGACATTTTTTTTCATTTTCGAACATCTTCTCTGCATTTTAATCTGTGACATTTGAAGGTTTAAAATATCAAATGGATTTTGGGAGATGAAACTTAGATAGATTTCCCAACTCTTATTAGTTCTAAGTTTTTTGAAAAAGAATTTTTCTACTATGACTAAATGAGGTCTGAAATTCTTCATCAAACAAATCTTCTTTATTTTTATAATGAGCAGTCAAGCTCTCATTTTCAAATTATCCCATATCCTTTGAGGATTCATGGTAGATAATTGATTTCAATATAAAAATGACATCTCCAAGTAAACCTGCATTCCGACAAAGTGTCATTGAAGCAATTTCTTCATTGGGCCAACAAAATTATTTTTTGTTGGCAGAGGGTTAAATAATTGGGATTTTGATTCAAAGGGCTCTTAAGATTTTTGACAAATCTTAACATTTCTTTGTTGATTTGTTTGGCTGGTCTAAGGTTTAGCAAAACAAATCAACTGCTGCAACAATCTATTGACACTTACTTCAATTCCCCATGTGGATGTTTTTCGTGGATGAGGCCTCCAGAGAGGGAAAGGCAGCCTCTCTGAAGGCTGCTGAATGTTATGATCTTCAAACTTTATTTTCTATACACCAAAAATACTGAGTAATTTTTTTTTATAGAATTTGTAAAATGTCACGTTCCTTATTCAGGTGGTAATGGGGGAGTGGTAACCATATTCATTGGAACGGGGGTCTGATTGTCTGAGAAGATGTTTGTTGAAAGTTCCAACCATTTCCTTCCATGTTGCCGTACTGTACAATACTGTAACAAATTTCTTCTTGTTGACATCAGCAGTACGAACAATGCCTTTGCCAAGGCCTTCAATGTACAGTAAAGGGTAGTGTACTCTAAAAGTGAGCGTCTCTTTCAAACCGCCCCTACAATTAAAATAGCTTTGGAATGGACTTGAGCCATGGAGTGGATTGAGGAAAAAGTGTTATTTATTGCAAGAATCAATCATTCTATTTGGCTTTCTCACATCTCTTTACAAGTTGTAAGTGGACAAATTTTGGAAGTCCTAAGTAACAAATAGGTGCCTACAACACAAATCTTTGAAAATTCATAAGTAATTCAACAATACTTGAAAAAATACAAATTGCAGCAACATTACATTTTGCATTTATTTTTATTTCTTTAAAAAATGAGCTCAAAATCTTTCCATCCACGGGAAACCATGAAGAAAGAAAGCCAAACCTGAACCCCTAAAGGACCAAGGCCTTTTTTCTGCCAGAAAACATTCAAAACTGCCATACTTATAGCAAGGAGTAAAATAACTTAAAAAATTGATTTTTTTTTTCCATATCTAACCATAGGATCTTACACCTAACTAGTATGAGAGTGTGTGGAAAAAATTTCAGAATTTTTGACCGCTTAGATTGCAAGATATCTGCATTTAAAGTGGAAAAAACAAGTTTTTCAGCACATTGCGGGATTAGATTTTTTGACTTTGAACATTTTTAACTTAAAATTTTTGCACTGCAGAGTTTTGAGCTTTAAATCTTTATAGTGGAGAATTGAGTTGAGTGTCTAGGTAAGAAAAAAGAAAAATTTAAAATTAATTATCATTCTTAAGAAAATTGTTAAGTAGAAGTAGGTATGAGATAGAAGGAAAATCTAAAATATTCATATATTTTAGATGGAATTAAAATGCACTAATCCTAATGGTGAGATTGTTCTAGCAAGTAAATCAGTTCATGCAAAAAAAAAAATTTGAAAAATTTGAAAAATTTGAAAAATTGCATTCAGAAATGAATCCTACAAGTTATTTTTTTCAAGAAGATGCTCTAATTGCCCGAAAAACAAGAATGTCCATAACTTTCTCATAATATATCCAAATGAAACGAATCAAAGCTTTCCAAATAGACAAAAATATAATCTATGAAAAAAAAAAATATTAAAAAGAAAATTCAAATTTTTGTCCATTTTTTTTTGGCTGCCTGAGCTGCCCGCCGTCCCTTCGTTTGAGCTTATTTGGTCATAACTATTGTTCCCAGGCACCGATTTTGAAAAAAATTATATTCCCACGAAGCTAATCAAATTTTCTACCTCGAAAAAAAATTTCAAAAAATTAGAAAAAAATTTCAGCCGGTGGGTACCTACCCAAAAATGCATTTGTCCCCCGAAGGGACAATGGTCCTTTAGGGGTTAAATGGTTGCTTTTAGAGCAAACTACCTAACACATCTTGTACTTGAACAAGTTGCATTCAAATTGAAGCATCATTGTGGTAATGTGTTGCACTCAACTGGGCTACCCAATGTGAGTGCAATGCATTTGTGGGGTGAGAAGGTTTGGTGAGTTTGATAGTGATTCATTGTATGTGGTTGTGGGCGATTCTAACTCCACCCCTAAGCTAAAACTAAGTACATGAGTTCTATTGGCAAATTCAAGCAAGAAATATTAGGGTGATCAAAATAAGTGCCTTCCAAGAAATGGACACTCAAATGGTGTAATTTGTTCCTACAAAGTCTTTAAAATCATTAAATATTATTAAAAGTTTTACGTTTGGGATGTTTGGGTTAACTATTCTAATTTTAGGGTTTTTATGAATTTTGATCAAATTTCTCTAATTTTGTCTCTAGATCTTATTTTTACGTTTCTAAAATGGGAAGGAAAGTCAAATTTGGAATTTTCCTTGAAAAGTTATGAAAGAATGAAAATTAAGCCTCAAAAAGCCTCAAGAACTTCATCCATTGATTAAAAATAGCAAATTAGGTCAATTTTGGTCCAAATTTTATCCCTGACCTTCAATTTAGTCTATTTTATAATCTTCAATTATTGTCTATTTTTATTTAATTTTAAAGAAGTTCATCCAAATGGGTTCCAAATTTCATCCTCTATTAATTCACTCAAAAATGAATGATCTTGTAGATGGGCAATGGTTTTGAATTCCTAATTAGATTCTCTAAAAGACACCTAGACGGAATATTCTTTAGATATTTCCAAAAGATTTGTGATTAACGGGTTATTTATTCGAATCTAACTGATCGAAATTATTATTTTTAGTGTTTTTGAGGTTTTTATGGAAAAATAAAGAAGTTACCTTTCCAACAAGGTAAAACAATTTAATACTAACTTCCTAATGAAAAAGTTATTAATGGATGAAGTTTTGTTTAAAGGTTAGTGATTAGCAACTTCATCCATCAATTACTTTTAATCTAAGTGACCAAATTGTAATTCTTAAATAATCTGAAATTCTAAATCCTATGGAGTTTTTATGATTTCCTTGTTTGATTCCTTTGGATGAAACTATCAACTTTTCAAACAAATTTCAATAAGTTCATCCACTAGTTAAATAGTTAAATTTTAGTTGTTTTTAAAGCAAAAGCTAAATTTTAAATTCTCTGAGGTTTAATTTTTAATCTTCTAACTCTATTCTAAATTTTCTAAGTGTTATCTTATTAAATGAATTTTTAAATCAAATTTTAAATTTCAAAGCAAATAGGGATAATTTTAATGTACCTTGCCCATAAATGAGTCGATTGTGCCGTCCTTGAGAACTACGAGATGAATTGTCTCCGAGATTGTCTTATAATTTTCCGCTCCTTCCTCGTCCATTACACTAATCCATCGCAATTTGAAATGAATCCTTTGTTTTGGTTATAGTTTTGTTTAATTTCAATTTTTCTACTAATTTTTGTGGGAATCTTATTAATTTTTTATTGTATTTTGGACAATTCCAATTTCATTAGGAATTATTTTAATATCCAAATCAATAAAATCCACTAAACCAAATCAAATCTACTAGAAACTTCCAATTGTTAATTATTTTGTAATTTTCTTAATTGTTTTGGAAGTATTAGTTGGCTTTTTGTTTTATCTTCTTGGCTTATTAGGCCTAATAAAACAAATCTCTAACAACATTCAACCAACTGAATTTCAAAAGAATCTTAATTAATAACTACCAAACAACCAAGTGAATAATATAAGGAATAAAAACAATAAACTATTGTAAAATGAATAGTAAAAAGAATAAAGTGCCAACCCATGTATGAATAGTTAGATTCTTACTTTAATAGTTTTCAATGAATTGATGTTGAATTCCTGACTCTAAAGTTTCTTTTAGTCTCCTCCTCCTTCAAGACTAACGCCACCAACAAATTCTTCACAAAATAAGATCTCCCAACACGGCAACAATGGCAATTACAATGAATGCACAAATTATGGCTTAAATACCTTTGGTCATGAGTCAAAAGGTCAAAGCTTTGCCATATAGGAACAACCCTAGGTTTTAATGGTTTTCAAAGACAATTTTTGACTTTTATAAGTCAAAGCTTTGTTGTGTGGGGGCGATCCTAGGCATATACGGTGTCAATGGACGAATGATGGTATTTTAAAAGTTTAATCTTTCAAGGAAGTATACATGACAATGTTTAACCAAACATTAAAGACTAATTCCTTCAAATTTCAATAAAGGTTACATCTTAACTATTAAAAGAAGTACACATGACATTGTTTTACCGAACATAAACAATTAAAAGCCCAAATTTTTGTTATACAACAAATTTTGGGCTAAATTTGGTCTAGCAACTTTTGGCAAAGTTAAGCTTCGTTGCCTTAAGCTTATTTAAACAAAAACTGCCACAAATGCCACGATAAGTTAGTTTTCAAGAAATCTTAAAGCAAATTAGAGTTTGGAGGTCTAACCCTTCCAAAACTCTTAAACATAAAATGATATTGAGGCTTAGCCTCTAAAACTCAAGCAAAACCAAATAGAAATCACTTTGAAGGGACCCTCTCGTCCTTCAAAGTGACAAAAGAAAAGATAGAATGAAATTGGGCCAAATATTGACCTCAATTAGTGCTCCGACCACATCGGTAGCACGAAAATAAAAGAGAATAAGTGCTCTGACCACGTCGGTAGCACAACAAAGTGTGGGGGTGACAAAGAGTGAGAGAAAGAAGAAAAAATGAGGGTATCAACAACCTCGAGGAAGGGCTTTTATACTTGCTCCAAACCCTTCCACAGTAAGTTATCAATGGAAATACATTTTACTTTCACTCTAGATATTTTCCTAAAATACCCTAATATAATTGCAAAATATTCTTTGTTTAATGGTGGAAATCTCAAAAATCCCCTCCATTTAGCTAATAGATCTTGGGAAAATCAAATCTAAGATCTTAATCCAAAGATATTTTGAAATTAACCTAATTGACTTAGATATTTTGCAAATTAATCTTAAGTTAATTCCAAATTGTCTTTCTTTAGTTCAAAGTTGACTTTTTACGCAAGCAAAGAGATCTTGGAAGATCAAATCCAATCTTGGAAGGTCAAATCGAATCTTTGATTTTTCAAAAGATTTTTGTAAAATCACCTTAGATTAATCACAAATTACTTCTAGAAATTACAAATTGACCCTTGATTTGCTCCATTAGGACATCGTTAGCTCGGTCAACCTGCCATTAAGTTGTAAATTTTTGTGAAATTCAATGTTGGTCTTAATTCTAGTACTTGGGAATGTTGGAATGTCTTCAAACTTAACAAGGCTCTTTATTAGCATACATAACACTATCTTGATTTTTAGTGAGATTTTACTGCAACATTTGTAATTTTTAGGAATTTACTAATGCATTTTTAAGCGGTTGACTTCCCATAGAATCAACATGGAATTTTCCAACATTATGAAACTTTTGGAAGAACATCTAAGACAGTCCTAGAATCTAAGTGCAAGTTCACGCTCATGTTGCACTAGTCTACATATAGTAAATTTGAATAATTTCCACCCGAGGGGGAAATCATTCTTGATACTGAAGGAATCTTGGATGACCAGATCTCATTTTGACCTCCTGACATGCTTTGACCTAGAAAAGCATCTCTTTGTATGCTCCAATCACCTTTTCATCCATTTTGTTCTAAAGACAGCTTGTATTCTCAAAATCACTGGCAATATTTAGAATAACAAACCTAACTTTTTTTCAAATTGGATTTTTACTTAATATGACTTGTAACGCTAAACTAGATTCTATTATTTAGCCAGCTTGTCACATGCGTTCTTATAGATGTTGTTTTTCATGAACAAGACACTAGAACTGACTAACTTTCATATTTTCACTTCTCTTAGAATTATTAACTATTCATTCAATCTAGCAATAAGACCTAGAATTAATGAAAACATAAAGTTTTATGTATTCCATGTTTCTAGGACCATTTCTTACTACTTTGGTAGGGACTTCTACCAAAACTCTCAATAATTCTCTTTTTATATGTTTTTGTATAAAAATAACCTAAAAACTAAGTAAAAATCGCAAAAAATAGATCTAGAGTTACAAGTGCTAACTTGATGGCTCACAATGGTAGATAAAGATATAATCATCCCCAAAGGAATTTTCCAAAAATCTATGATAATCTCTAATCAATGGCACAAAATGTTTGTTAGGCTTGACCTTTTTAGGGTGGGCCTAGTGCGTTGAGTTAAAAAAAAATTGGGACTACTTTTATACCCCCATTCATACTATTGTAGATTCATCAAGTTTTCAAATGTAGGAGCAACATGGTTGCTACCAAGCAAATACAACCATTTCAAGCAAGGAAATTCACTACAAATTGTAATTTTTGTCAAAGTCTTTTATATACCATTCATTATTATTAAATGTTAAAGAAGTTCCTTCTTTTAATTGGTTTTGCAATCTAGTGTGTAACCAAATTTTATTTACTATGGCAACACCTTATTCGAAATCATTTAACCCCTAAAGTCCCAAGGCCATTTTATGGCCAAAAGTCGCTGAAAATTGCCATTTCTGCTTTGTTTGTTCAAAAATCCACGAAAAATATTTTTTTCAAAAATGTAACCTCAAAATGTTGTACTTAACTTGAAAAAGATCATGTTGTAAAATTTCATCAAGTTTGGTTGTATGGATTGAAAGATAATTGCATTCAAAGTTTGGCAAAAAGTTTTTTGAGTCGATGCCTTGAAATTTTAGATGACTTGGACTGCCATTGGTTGAATTTTTTTGCACTACAGACTTTGAGTTTAAACCTCTACCATATTCTACATCATTTTAGGAACACGTCCACCAATTTTCAAATGATTTGGAGACTTACAACACTCCCAAAAAAATCCTGCAATAGAAACCTTTTTTTTGCTATGAGATTTTCTACCCCATTTTTTAAATCTCACAAATCTTAATAGTAGATTGAAATATGAAATCATTATTCACAAGATCCAAATATTTTTTTGGAAAAAACAACATTCCTAAAGTCTTGTAATTTCAAAGGCCTTTTGTATTAGCTAAATGGAAAATGCCATTGTGCAATTCAAAAAATGGGTCCATTTTGTTCTCCGTAAAACCTAGCATGTTCCCATCTATGTTCCCAATGGAATTCCTGAGCTCCCTGCCTTCACAAAAGGTCCTTCATCTATTTGATTCAACTTATTTGACCATAAATTTTAGAATATCATGCATTTGGAGTTGGGGACCTTATAGTGGTCTTTGGAAGCATGAATCACTCACTAGATTGGTATAGAATAGTGCTTGTACAAAAAGCTTGCAAAAAAATTCTTAGCAATCCAGAGTGATGCATATCTTCCACAAGTACAAGAGAAGATGTTAGAAGGCCATGAACGACAACATTTGAGCATTCTAAAATACTTCAAAGTCTTTGGAAATTACTAGTTCTTTGGGATGAATTATCCTAAAATTATCGTAAATTCTAAATATGATTTTTTTTGTTATTCATTTCATTTCAATTCTAAGTAGGCAACAATTCAACATTTGCAAGTGAATGAAAAATGGGCAAACACTGACGTTGTAAAAAATAAAATTGTAATAGACACTTGATGACACTATAAGAAACCCATATTTTAGGTGATGTTTTGTAATTTTTTTAAACGGATTTTAGGTGACGTCCATTGCAACAAGCCCATGTTTTTATGTTAACATTGATGTTATGTTGAACGTATTGTTGACATAAAAACATGGGCTTGTTGCAATGGACGTCACCTAAAATCCGTTTAAAAAAATCACAAAACATCACCTAAAACGCGGGTTTCTTCTAGTGTGAACATCTTGTCAGAGAAGATTCTCATGGAATTTTTGGAAGCATCTTTTTTGCCAACACATGAATTTATTGCCACAAATAAGGCAATATGTTTTAGGCCTTATCAATGGAGATGAGCCATCATTGCAAACCATGCAAGGATTTCGGACCTTGGTAAATGTAGAGTAGCACACTCACCTACTATGGGGTGCTTCTTCAAATTTGGTACGTCTCTTTCTAAGCCATCTTGTTGTCAATGATTTGCACAATTTAGTGCAAATTTGCAAATGTGTCATTGGATGCTTCTGAGGATCTTGTGTCTTGCACTTGTCCATATAAATGGTGTACATGTTCACAATGCTCGTGTCAACAAGAAAAAAACCAACCCAATGCCACCACTTGTGGGATCGGGTTTGACGTGTATATGAAGTGTGTAATTGGTCTGCCATGTCCACACTGTGCATATGTGTTGTATACTCAATGAGCACCGGTGATGACTAAATGTTCTCCCACTTTGAGCCATTACAATGTGGAACAGTGGAAACATGAAATTCCATGGAAATTGTATCAGCATTGCATGTGTCAAAATGATGATAACCTCTTTTTTGTCCTTTTATATTATGTTGTTCATTTGCCTTGAATCATACATGCACCAATCTAGTATACCTTGCTCATTTCTATTGAAATCCTTCGTGTTTTTGAAAGCCTGTGGAAAGCCCACTGTCATACCTTTCAATTTTCAATTTTCTGTCCATTTGACTTTTGTAGTGTGAAAAGAGTAAATAGAATGCCTTGTTTCCATTTGTAAGTCTAATAGCCTTGAAGATTTCACATAAGAATGGAAACGTTGGAATTTGAGGTTTAGAAAGAGTCGATTAGACAAGATATGTAAAGAGTCAAATAGCCCTAGTAGCTATCGGTGAAAAGTTGTCTTCACTAAATTTTGAGACTATAAGTCCAAAGGTCCAATTGCTCATTTTTCAGTTCATACAGGTGGTATGACTCATTGTACTTGCGCGTTTGAATTGAAAAGTATATTTGCAACTTCTAAAATTGTCTAATTGATTCCGTGAGTACATTGGAAGTTTTTGTTGGTCAAATTGATTGTTTGTATGAGACTATGCATCGGGTGGGTGTATGTCAAATTGTTGTATGTAGCATCTTGAGGATTTGTGGGAAGTTGTGGTCTAATTGATTGAGTATTGAATCTATAATCGAGTATATGATTATTGTCTAATTGACTGAATTCACGTGTGTCTATATACTCGTTTGAAAACTAAGTTGGGTTCAATTGTATTGGTCTATTTGTGTGAGCTATAGCCGTGATTGAAATCTTGTGGTCAAGTAGCTGCAATTGGAAGTACAACAGGAAGGTTGAAGTAACGGTCTTACAGCGTAGTCTAATGGACTATTGATTAAAATCAAGCAAGGAGTGAAGGTCCAATTGATCAAGAGATTGGACTGTAGTATTGCTCATAGTTCATGCTATGTCTAATAGTTGAGAAGTTCAACTGTGAGTGAAATGGTCAAGTGGACAGGAAGAGATGAAGAGTATGAGACGTGATTAAAATAGTTGGCGAATATCTCTGGTGTAGATAATTGATCCATTTGACTGTGTGAAAATCAGTAAGTTACTCAGGGCAACGAGGGCTGATGGCGAGATTTATAAACAGTGAGTGTTGTCAACTTGCATATGAGAGAATTTTTGGCATGTATTTAAATTTGTAAGTCTACTAGACCAGTGCTCCCTGGAGTTGTTGTGAACCTGCTAAGAGTTGTGGCGGTCGAATCGATTAGACCAAGTATCAACGGCAAGAAGATAAAAGTAACCAATGTCTAATGGCTGAGCAAGCAATCATTCTGCTGTATTTAGATAAGAATCCAGTTCTAACTATTGTTAGCTTTTCAGGATACAAATGACAATGAAGTTGTCAAATTGACAGACCAAGATTAGTAGCTCATACAATTAATTGTTATTAATTCAAAACTGATTTGATTAAAGTATAATTGATGAGTGAAATGGTCAAATTGTATTAAGGCTGTGAGCTTGTCCATTTGACATGAATTTGCATTAGAAAGAGCCGATTGTGGAGGAGAATTATCCTGGATGAGTTGAATTGCCATGGATCTCCATTTGTAATTAAGATAAATTAAGTCTAATCGTTAGTACCAGTCCAGATTCTTGGGTTGGGTTGGGTTTAATAAATAAGTAGTCAAATGTCTAATTGATTGCTCGATCTCACATAAGTCCAGTAACTATTGACAAATTGAGATGAATATAACTGCGTGAAATGAGTTAAGATTAGTGGACTGTATATGCACTGGAATGTTAAATTATGGTCCATGGATGCTAAGCTGGTGTGCTAGCTAATCGACAAACCAAGGGTGTGGGAATATGTATTAATTATTAAACTAATTTCAGTCTAATTGTCGTGTATTCCCAATCGAAAATATTGGTTCAATTGTCCATTTACCTGTGTACTTGAAACGCATTGTGTGTCCGCGACTTAAACTCAATAAAGTCTACTTGCAATAGAAGCAGTAAGAAACGGAATAATTGACCACATCAAACATTTTGTTAAAATGAGTCTATTAGAATTGTAATGGGATTTCATTGTTAGAAATGGTAAATAGAATCTAAAACCCTCCTGCAAAATCTCAAGACATAAGGTTGGTCTTGTAGTTAGGAGACATGTCTAATTAAAGAAATAACTAGCCTTGGTCAAGTAGACAAACAGTAGTTGGTGGATGGTGGCAAGTCGACTGGCTCACTGCAATCAGACTTGTAACAGTCTTAGGTCTATTAGCTGGTGCTTTGGTTGAGTCTTGGTCGAGTGCCTATTTGACCAACTAAACAATTCAAAGAAAGATAAAATTGCCCATTGGAAAAGCTAAAGCTAAAGGGAAAAGCTTGAAGATAAAAATCCAATTAAACAGGAAAGAACCAATTCTTTTCCAAATGATTAATGTATGAATAAGTTGAGATTAAAATATTAAATCTTTGAATTATAAAATAAATTGTAAAAAAAAATAAAAAATTATATATATATATATATATATATATATATATAATTAAGGGAATTGAAAAAAAAAATTCCTTTAATATAATAAAAATTGTGTGATTATGAATATGTTTATTTATATATTATTATTAAGTGACTAGAGCATGCATAAGCAAATTGACCATTTCCAACAACTTGACTTGATAATTGACATGAGCCACACACTAGACAGGACTGTGACGACATACATTTGTATCTATAATGTAGCATTGGTATTTGAATTGTAAAAATTGACCTTAAATGCATTTCCTGGTTTTATTTTGGAAAACAAAATATAAAACGACATAGATAAGTATCTCCAATACGAAAATGAGTGACCTTAGTCACAAAACACTAGACTTATTGGCCTTTCCTAAGAGAATTGACTCTTAGATCCCTTATTTTTGGATTCTGTTGAATAGGCAAAATCTACATTACACCCACCCAATTTGCCTTCATTGTGCTTATTGCATAGATTTTTGTGTCCAATAGATCTTTGAATAAGGCAATGGTAGAGAAAAAATTGTCCATGACAATTACATGTCCTTCACCCTTGTTTTGTGCAAGAAAACCTCAATACTATATTGTGTGCCAATCATACTTTGCCATGCCTCCATGGCCTTTGCATGTCTCCTTCTACCAAAGGATTCTTTCCACAATAAACTTTGAAATTGGAAACATATTTGGTTTTTGCATTTGCTAAGTATTACACCTTCGAGCCTCACTTCTATGACTTTTGGGGCATTGTGAGTGTTTCTAACTCCACCCTTAAATCAGAAAGTTGCACATAGGTTCTAGCGGCATAAGTTAGTAAATTGTAGGGGTGAAATGTAAACGTACTGTTCTTTGGCCTTCCAAGCAATGGACACTTTGTTTGTTATGGTAATAATTGAATTCTATCTGCTTCAGAGCAATCTAAAAGTTAAAAGGTTCAAGACCTTGATGAGTAAGTAAAAACTAATCTAATGTAAAATTCTATCTAAGCTAATGTGTAGAATGCACTTTGCCCTTTCCAGAATAGTGAAGCAAGTTGAATTCTGATGTTCCTACTAAAAGATATTGATGGATGAAATTCGTCCCTAATTCTATCCTAAAAACTTCATCCGTCAACTAAAAATAGCAAAATAATGTAAAATAAATCTAAATTTCAAGGTTGAAAGGTTAATTAAGTTAACTAATGGAATTTTAAGAGAAAACCTAATTTTGACCTATTTTTAGATTTTTCATCCAAATTTAGGCTAAACTTCATCCATCCTTTATTCCTTTAAAATTAAAGTAATTCTAAAGTAAAAGTTGGTTTTGGAATCTTCAAAAGATTCTCTAAATGATTCTAGTCTCAAAAGATTCTTTAATTATTCTTTAAAATTATTCCTAATTGTTCCTTTATTAATCTTAATTCTAAGTTATAATTCTAAAATAGTAGTTTTGGGATTCTTTATTATTTTTATGAAGAAAGTGATAAATTACCTTTCTATCAAGGTAAAAAGTAAGAATTTAGGACTTCTAGGTGGAAACTTGTGAATGGATGAAAATTCCTCTTAGTTGGATGGAATTTGTTCCTTCAATAATTTTAAAGAGAATAAGGGGATAAATTAGGTTTTAACTTTCCACTATTTTAATCTTCCTCTAATTCCTAAATTAAGTTTGATTCCTTTTGAAATTCTTTTGGATGAAATTACTATTTCATTTTCCAAATTAATTCAAAGTTAATCTAATTATTACTTTCACGATTTTCAAAGGTTTTCTAACGATTTTTGAATTCTAACTAACTATCGGATTCATAATTGTTAATTTTGTTAGTTTAAGTTTTCCAAATCTAATTTTTAAAGAATGAAAGCAAAAGAAAAGAGAAAAGACAAGTTTTGAAATTCATACCTCGGTATCGAGAATGTCGGTGGATCCGTCATCGCAAAATACCATCATGATTGTATCCACAAAGTCCTCCATTATCTTTCATGAATTCGCCAAATTATAGTGAGTTTTTGATTAATTGTTTGTTGAATTGTCGTCCTAAACCTATCTAAAAAGTCCAATTTTGTTAGTTTTGTTAATAATTTTGTGAAGAGTTTCTTTTGTAAATTAGTTGATTCATTTAAATTTTCTAATTCTAATGAATAGTGATTTTATTCTTTTGTCAATTGTTTAATAGTTTTTAGTTTAATATTCCAAAGATATTAGTTGTTCTTTGTTTTTATCTATTTGGCTTATTAGCCTAATAAAACAAAACTCTAAACAACAATTTTGGCCACCTAATACAATTGGAATCCTAATTAATAACTACCAAACAATGAAGTGAATAGTAAATAGAATAAAATCTAAAAAAAACAAAGCCAAGTTGAATAGTAAGATTATTTTTAAACGAATTTTTTAATATATCATTCTTCACGTGTGGCAATTACTTCTATTCCATTCTCTATTAGTTCTCCTCTTCCCCTAAGTGTCTTCTTATTTAGTTTTGCAAAAGTTGGGAGAGATGTGTGTTACTTGTAGACATGTGAAGAATAGATGAGAGGACTTCGAATTGAAATTTAGTGTTCAAAGTTTTAGTTGGAAACTTATAATTTTGGTTGTAGCGAAAACAACTGCCAACCATGAATGATTTTCAATTTTTCAAGTTCTGTAACCAATGTGAGAGGCACTTACTGTCTGAATGATAGATCGTTATGTTTGCTTCTGAACTTCTGGACTCCCTGTCCTCCTTTCTTCAGCCTGTTGCCGACCGATTTTCCTTCTGACTGCCACGTGTCATGCTCTGATTGGGCGCCTTACAGCCTCGTCCGTCCTTCTTCCATCGTCGTCTGTCCTCCGTCCCCGTCCGTTCCAGCGTTCCCGCGTCCGTTCCCAGAGTTCCCGCATTCGTCTAGCGTTCCCTCGTTCCCCCCGCGTTCCCGCGTCCCCGGTCAATCTGTCCCGTTGGCCTGGTTCTCACGGCTAGTCTGAATTCCGTCGGTCTAGTCCTTATGACCTGGTTCTCACGACTGGTCTAGATTCCGTCGGGCTGGTCTGAATTCCTTATACAATCTGATTTTTTTGGTTATTCTCAAGATCACACACGCTTTTTCTTTAGAAATAATAACTAACAAGAAAAGAAAACAACAACATGGGAAATGATTTTTAAAACAAGAATTATGTTAACTAAATTTAAGGAACTTCGAAATAAAGGTAAAACACATCAATCTAACACAGAAACAACCAAAACATTTGGGAGGACCAACACCTCTACTACTTGCACAAGCGGAAGAGAAAGGATTCAAGGACTCTTTGGTCTTTAAATAAGTTTCAAAGAATATTATTCCTTTGATTCTTATTAAAGTCAAAGCTTCGCCTTGCGGGGGATAATTCCAAGTTTAAATGGTCTCTCAAAGGTAAATTTTTAATTTAAAAGTCAAAGCTTTGCCTTATGGGGACCATCCTAGGCAGCACGAATGGATTAAGGTTTTAGAAATTCTAAACACCCGTTTCCAGGGTTTTTTTAAAAGTCAAAGCTCCGCCATGTGGGAGCAACCCCAAGAAATAAATGTCAAATCAAAGTTTCAAGTACCCGTTTCCAGGTTTCAAAGTCAAAGCTCCATTGTGCGGGAGCAATCCCAGGAATAACCAGTATCCAAGGACCCAAACTAGTATTTTGAAAACTTAATTCTTAAAGGAAGTACACATGACAGTGTTTAACTGAACATTAAAAACTAATTTCCAAAATTCCAAACAAAGTTCTAAGTTTAATCACCAAAGGAAGTACATATGACAGTGTTTAATTGAACATTAGCAATTATTCAAACCAAACACCCGTTATACAACGAGTTTTGGCACGGGGTGATGCTCAAAACCTTTTGGCAAAGTCTAGCCTTGCCACTTTAAAGTTTTAAGTTCACAATCTAGTATCAATTGGCACAAATAGTTAGTTACTATCCAAGAGAACAATAAAATCAAATTAGAGTTTGGGAACTACTTCCACAACTCCCAAAATATCAAAATTTTGGGGCTTGAAGCCTCCAAATTCAAGAAAGAAGTTAGTTAACACAAACAACACTAGAGTTAGGGGATTTCCCTCCACCTAAACTTTTTGAAAAGCAAAGTTTTGGGGCTTGAAGCTTCCAAATTCAAACAAGAAAAGAAAAGAAAGCTTTGAAAAGGCCCTCCGGACCTTCAAAGTACAAGAGAATAGAAGAAAATAGAAGAAAATAGCCAAAACTTGGTTTAAAAAGTGCTCCGACAAGTGTTGGTAACACGACAAGAGCAACAACAAAAATGAAACAAGAGAATGAGGGCCACGAACAACCTCGAGGAAGGGCCTTATATACTCGCTCCCGGCCCCCCCTGGTAAGTTGTTTGTAATTATTTTCTTACTTTCAATCTAGATATTTTGCTAAATTACCTAAACGCGTTTTCTAAATAATCTTTGTTTAATGGGAAGGAAGGTTCTCAAGCGAGTTCCTTCTAGGCCCTAAATGGCCTTGTAATCTTTTCCCAAATCAAATATTAGATTTTCCCAAAGATATTTTGAAAACCTACCTAATTAACTGAGATATTTTGCATTTTAATCTAAGGTTAGTTCTAAATTGTCTTTGTTTAGTCCAAAAGATGGCTTCTTACGCAAGACAAGTATCTTGGGCAAATCCAATCTTCAATTTTACAAAAGATATTTGCAAAATCCACCCAGATTAATCCAAAATTACCTTTTAAAAGTCAAACTAAGGGCTGACCCTCTCTATCTTTTGAGAGACAACTAAAAACTAAAAACAAACTGTGCCATCGCGTTTTGAAGACCCCAATTAGCCTTAAGGACCACTTACCCCTACCTCTCCAACCATTTTAAAGCGCAAAATTGAGTCACGGTAACTCAGAATAAAAGTTTAAAACCTAACTTTTGGAATTTGCAATTTTTGATAAAACTGTCAATTTTGGGTGGTTTAGAATATTCGTGGGAGTAAGAATTGACCCTTGAAATGCTCCATTCGGACACTGCTAGCTCTTGGTACGCTAGTCAACCCGCCGCCAAGTTGTAAATTCTTGTAAATTTTGTTGTCGGTCCTAATTCTGGTACTTGGGAATGTTGGAATGTCTTCAAACTTGACAAAGCTCTTTATTGGCACACAAAACACTATCCTAATTTTTAGTGAGATTTTACCGCAACATTGGTAATTTCTAGGAATTTACAAATGCAGTTTTAAGTGGTTGACTTCCCGTGGAGTCATCGTGGAGTTTTGTAAAATCCGGTTTTGGGCAATCTTTTAAAAGATGTCCATCAACTAAAGGCAAAACCAAATCTCCAATAAGGATGCTATTTTTAGCAATTCCTTAATAATTTCCACCCATGGAGAAATTATTTTTGATATTGGGGGAATCTTGGATGATTCGGCTTCTATTTGACCTCTTAACATGATTTGACCTAAAAAAGCACCTCTCTGTATGTTTCAATCATCATTTCCTCCATCTTGGTCTGTGAATGAGAGTATTTCTCAAAATTACCTGCAAACAACAAATCTAACTCTTTCGAGTTGGATTTGGACTGACTCTGACTAGACTTCTAACTTTTAACCAATTTATTACATATATACTTATATGTGTTGTATCACATGAACAAGACATTAGGATTGGTTAACTCTCAAATCTTCACTTCGCTCGGAATTATTGACTTAACTACTTATTTTCACTACAAAGACCTAAATTTAGTAAAAATGTAACGTCTTACGTGTTTCACGCATTTAAGGCCATTACACACCCCTTTGATAGAGACTTCTACCAAAATCCACAATAACTGTATTTTTATATGTTTTTTCCTATTTTTCACCCAAAAATTAACTAAAAATTGCGAAAAATAAGTTCAAAGTGCCAACTTGAGGGCTCACAGGCATGTACTACCTTGTGGGACAATAAGTTCCCTTGTAGTGAATCATCATTTCATCCACTGTACTAAATTTACCAATACTCTAGGCTCTTCAACAATTCTCCCTCATTGCATTCAGTAACCACTTCATCTTATCCCATTTTGTCATACCACAACATTGTCTTATTACTCTCATACCTTGATGGATTTGTGGCATGTAAGCATTTCGTGAGTAACTGGAATTGGTTTTGAGACATCAACTCAAAAATGGTAGGACCGTGAAAAGTAGAGCCTTTTTTATACCAAAAAGACTTCACATTCAGTTGGTGCCTCATACCCATTTATAATATGATGGCCAATAATATTTTCAATTCCATTACAATAAGATTTTGCCAATGCGCACTACTAGAAAATGAGTGACTAGATTGACATAACAATAATAGTTATTTGTTGCCTTTGGCATTGGAATGGCCACTTTGACAATCTTTACAACTGTTTGTTTATGTGGTTAAAAATGTACAAAGGTACTTGTTGATTTTGGCATTGCATTTTGTTGTACTGAAGGATTGATGACTTATCCTTTTCTATCCCTCTTTGTACACTTTGAAATGCAAGGATAAAATTCATGATTTTGGTTTAGTTTTATTAGTCCACAACTATTTCAATCCCCATGCAGGGCTCCTAAATGATGATTTCAATATAAAATAGAATTTTTTTTCCTGTACTACATGAAATGAAACTACAATATGTCCTATAAGAAGATAATCATATTTTAGTCAAAGAACTTGCACAATGAATTCAAGCACCATGTATGTCATCCATGCAAAATTGATGAGGATGTCCTCTAATACATCTAAAAGTTACATTCAATGTTTTACAAACTTCAACATATGGATGTACAATTGCACCATAAAATCAAACAACATTTCAAGAAATCTATAGTTTATTTTCAATTTCAGTTACTGAATTTTGAAAGTATAATTGATTCAATGCGTATGTTTAAAAAAAACAAAGAGGAACACACTATAAAGAATTACAAATGAAAACCGCAGATAAAAAGGAAATTTTCCATGGTGGACTTGTGTTATGTACACATGTCCTCTACATCATCCTTTTTTTATTGACATTGCTTGGATTGAAGAGTTCAAAACTAACTAGAAATTTCTACTATTCCTTCCTATATATGCACTAAATGTACAATTTTTTTGTAATTCAACTACTAATGCCATACATGTGATTGTCAAGGATCTTCTCTGTAGAAGTATTTCATAAACTTCCCCTCAATTTGTTCTAACTTTAAGAAAACATATTTTTTCAGAAATATGAAAATTACCTTCTTTTCAAATGAACTAGTTATTATCAATTAAGGTTGGGTATCTCTTGTTACCTCTACAAACACATGCTTCAATAGACAGTCTTCCTTCATGTACCTACCCAACAAAAAACCACAAACATCAGAGGTAAGAAAAATAAACTTTCAAACTTCCTTTAATTCTACTACAATCTACAATCTCCTGAAAAATGTAAAACATGTTTTTCACTATAGAAACTTCTTCCACTTCCACTCCTTCCACTCCTTAAATTTCTTTGATTTCTTTAGTGGCTAAATGAACTTTTCAATTACTATATTTGCATACCAATTTAATGAACATGAATGGCAGTCACAAACTATTCCTAGTATTCTCTCTTTCATCCTCCTATTATTTTTTCCTTTCTATTGGCTGCTCCTTTGGATGTACCTATGCTACCAAATAAAACTATTTTCACTTCTTCAGTTCAAACACATGTTCATGAGACATGTCTTTCACAACATTTACGAGAAAACAAACCTACGGTTCCATTCTATTCAATTACTATCCCTTAGTCATACATCATTATTGAATACAAGAACCTCATACATGATAACAACTTCACTAACTCTAATGCACTTATGATTACATAATTTCCTCTTTGCATGTGAAAATCACTTCCTGAACATGTCTCATTGGATCTCTTGGATCCCAATCATGTGAAAAACATATATGTATAATAAATTATAAAAATTGTTTAACCTTTCTCTTGCAGATTTGTTGGATTCATTTCATGCTATGTATACTTTCATACTCAAGGTACATGTTTATTCCATATGAAATTTTCAGAATAAAAGCTCTACAATGTCATTAACATTTCAAAAGAAAAAAAATTGGAAGACTACATTGAAGTAACTTGACACTCTTCCATTCCTACTAAACACAATTCACTAAACTCACTATTTGCGCGCATTTAAAAAAAATCAACTCTTTCCAAACATTTTTACATGATGGCCATAAATCACCTATGTAAGAGCTCAAATTGAATTTTGGTAAGATAAAAATTCAATTTACAAAAGAATTCAATAAATCTTCTATAAAAAAACAAATGTAGCTGTTATAAAACAGAAGTCGTTTCATTTTCTTGCATACTTTCTAGAATTAGTGATGAATTATTCAAATTCATATGGCATACACCTCTCACTTTGGCCACTACTTTTGATGTACATTATTCATACATTGTTGAAGGCAACAGACATTTCATACATACAAACACTATACATTTATAAAGGTGACCAAATTAAAATACACTCTACCCTAAGAATGTACTCCTTTACATGTTGTACCTACAAACTATCTTTTTTCATTGCTGAGTAACACTAACAATGTCTTCTATTCCTACTTTCAATCAATTTTGACATGATCTTCACCTCCACTTCTTTCACTTCAAAAAATTTAGCATATTTTTTTTCCTTACCTTCAAATTCCTCCATGCCATTATGTGTCCGATTTCTCATTTCCATGTACGTATCTCAGATAATTACATGGTCTGAGCCCTCAAGTTAGCATTTGGAACTCTGGACACATTTTTTGCGATTTTTACAGAGAGGTGCTTTTCTAAATTAAAGCATGCCAAGAAGTCAAAATGAGAGCCGGTCACCCAAGATTCCCCTCGATATCAAGAATGATTTCCCCCTTGGGTGGAAATTATTCAAATCTACTATATTTAGACTAGTGCAACATGAGCATGAACTTGCACTTAGCTTCTAGGACTGTCCGAGATGTTCTCTCAAAAGTTTCATAATTTGGTAAAATTCCACATTGACTCCATGGGAAGTCAACTGCTTAACCCCTAAACGTCCAAACAACGTTTTTTGGCAACATAGTGATTTTGGGCAGCTCACTACACGCGGAGTTTTTCTTATTTTTCTTTGAAAATTTCACGCAATATAGAGACAAGGAGTAGCTTTAAGGCCCAACAATTTTCATAACTTTTGACAACATGGTTCAAAACTTATTGCATGATATGTAATATTCAATGTTCAATGGGTAGCTTGGGCATCCCTTGCAGAAAAAAAAACTTCTTTGAAAATCACTTTTAAAAAAAATGAAAATTTGAAATTTATTCTATAGATTTTTATATATGTGGTAAGCTTTGAATCATTCTATTTTGATCAATGAGTTAAAAGTTATGAGGAATTTTAGTTTGGGTTGGTTTGTGGGTAGTTATGGAATCTCTACTCTAAAATAAACTTTGAAGTCCTTTATTTAACTCGATTTCAAATATTTTTGGAAAAAAATAAAAACATTAGGTGTATATTTTTTATTAAAACATTACAACCATTGGGATTGACATTTTTCAATTTTGTAAATAAATTGTTAACAATTTAGTATTTTGAATCATTCTCTACTTCTTTCTACTTACTATTTTTTTCCTATATGTTGTACAATTCCAAATGATCTAAATTTTTTTGAGCATGTAGCCAACTTGACTTGAGGAATGAATCCAAAGGGTACCACCATTTTGGACATTTTTTCATACAAATGTGACCTTGTGAAGTGCAATTGCCATATTCTCAAAGGGCCCAAAAAAGGATTTTTGTCACTTCAAACGTTAATATCTTGCAATCTACATAGTGGAAAATTTTGGAAAATTTTCCACATCTTTTCAAACCTATGTACTACAAGATCCTACAGTTACATGTTTCTAAAAATGTTTTTTTTCTAAAATTTGGTGCTTGTAAATACAAGAATAGTTTTGGAGCAGTTTTGATGAAAACATAGTCTATGACAATTAGGGGTTAACTGAAACGCATTAATAAATTCCTAGAAATTACAAATGTTGCGGTAAAATCTCACTAAAAATTAGGATAATGTTTTGTATGTTAGTAAAGAGCCTTGTCAAGTTTGAAGACATTCCAACATTCCCAAGTACTAGAATTAAGACCAACATTGAATATTATAAGAATTTACAACCATTAGAGGAAAACAACGTTGAATTCAACAAAAACAATCTGACATATTTCTACAATTTTTGTTTTTCTACAAAAAAAATTTCATTTTTCAACGTATAGGAAAAAAATATGTAAAAATATGTCAGATTGTTTTTGTTGAGTTCAATGCTGTTTTCTTCTAGTGAACTTAACGGCGGGCTGACCGACGTACCAAGAGCTAACGATGTCCGAATGGAGCAAATCAAAGGTCAATTCTTACTCCTTCAAACATTTTAAACCACCTTGGCTAGATAGTTTCAATAAAAAGCACAAACTCCAAAAGTGAGAGTTTTGACTTTTCTTTGGAGTTATCATAACTTAATTTTGCACTTGAAAATGGTCGAGGAAAAAGAGGTAAGGGGTCCTTCAAGCTAATTGAGATCTTTTGAATGCTATGGTGCATTTGGTTTATGATTTTGAGTTGTTTCCTAAAAGATAGAGAGGATTAGCTCTTAGTTTGACTTTTTAGTAGTAATTTGTGATTAATCTAAGGTGATTTTACAAAAATCTTTTGAAAAATCAAAGATTGGATTTGACCAAGATCTTTTTGCTTGTGTAAGAAGTCAACTTTGAACTAAAGAAAGACAATTTGGAATTAACTTAAGATTAATTTGCAAAATATCTAAGTTAATTAGGTTAATTTCAAAATATCTTTGGAATAAGCTCTTAAATTTGATTTTTCCAAGATCTATTAGCTAAATGGAGGGGATTTTAGAGATTTCGACCATTAAACAAAGAATATTTTGCAATTACATTAGGGTATTTTAGGAAAATATCTAGAGTGAGAATAAAATGTATTTTCACCGACAACTTACTATGGAGGGACCTAGAACTAGTATAAAAGGCCCTTCCTTGAAGTTGTCGTTACCTTCAATTCAATATTCTCAATTGTTATACTAATGCTCATTCTCTTTGGTTGTGCTACCAACATTGTTGGAGCACTTTTGTTGTCTAATTTCGGTGTTGTGGGCGTGGTCGGAGCACTTTGGATTTCATTCTGTCACTTTGAAGGACTAGAGGGTCCCTTCAAAGTGTTATTGTACGCATTTCATTTAAGAGTTAGAGGGGCTAAGCCTCGCCTCTCTTTCTTTTTATAGAATTTGAAGAGAAATTCTTCCCAAAACTCTATATTTCCTTCAACATTCTTGAAACTAACACTTAGGGTACTTGAAACAACATTTGGTACTAGTATACTTAAAGCAACGAAGCATGACTTTGCCAAAAGTATATTAATACTAAGATTCTACTCAAAATTTGTTGTATAACGAAGTTTGGGAATTAATTGCTAAAGTTTGATTTTAACGTTGTCATGTGTACCTCCTTTAGTGATCAAGTTAAGGCTTTCATTGAAATTTTGGAAAATTGGTTTTAAATATTGGTTTAAACGTTGTCATGTGTACCTCTTTTAAATTCTAAAATTTCATAATACTATTCTTGTTTGAGACACCATTACAACTTGGTCTGCCTTTGCCTAAGATGAATTGGGCACACTTTAGTGATTTTGTCAAAATTCACATGTAAAAAAACCCTGGGGTTGTTCCCGCATGGCAAAGCTTTGACTTACCAATTGAGCCCAAGATTATATCACATGGCAAAAGATCGGATTTTTAAAAGTCTAAAGATTTCCTTGGTAACCTATTAAAATTCGCAACTCATTATTTCCTCCTCACTTTCGTTGAAATGTGAATGGAGGACAACTTGCTTCAAAAACATTCCCTTCATTACATTACTCCCTTTTAAGTTTAAGTCATTTTTATCCCCCAAAACTCCATTAAATTAGTCATTGATAGTTCATTTTTTAGTTCAATTTTTTATTTATTTATTTATTATTATTCATTATTATTATTTTCCAAAAAAACAATTTTCAATTCAACCAAGACTCCGAGTTGAGGCTAGTTGAGCTACAAATTGAAAGAGCACGGACCGACAAAGGATGGGGTAAGAAAAATCCTATAGAACCATGTGGTAGTGACTAATGACGATGAGCCACGGAATGACAGAGGAACCTAGGTTCCTAGCCTTTGAAGGAGGCAACTTGAGTTAGGATCCTAGGGAGGTAGTTTGAGCTCTAGGCTAAGCCAAGTTGTGACACCAT
Organism: Rhytidiadelphus loreus; assembly: GCA_947034895.1. Taxonomy (NCBI): domain Eukaryota; kingdom Viridiplantae; phylum Streptophyta; class Bryopsida; order Hypnales; family Hylocomiaceae; genus Rhytidiadelphus; species Rhytidiadelphus loreus. Next base: position 36,538,641 of record OX344761.1, read on the forward strand.
TCCACACTCAAATAAAAAATTGGTAAATCATCCTTGAATAAAGCTTGATTCCATCTTTGAAATTCAAAATTAAGATTTTTGAAAAAGAAATCTAAAGGTTGGCCATTGCTTGTTGCACCAACAATTTTGATTTTTTAAACAAAAATTGACATTCTTTCACCTTTTGCTACCATTCTCAATTCTCACATTCTCTCCATAGCTCCATCTTTGAACTCATTAAGATCTCACAAAACAAATGAGAGAATTAGGGAGGAAGAAGAACAAAAGGAATTTAGAATACGAGAGAATTTGCACATGTGAGGGAATTAATATTAAAAAACTAGTTGTTAGAAAATTTCGCGATTGAACCAAATTCTTTGATTCTTCTATTTTTTGTTAATTAGTTATTAGTTAGATACTGGAGGAAATTTAGGAAATTTGGATTGTAGCAGGTATTTGTTTTATTAGGCATAAAAAGACAATAGAAAAAGACAAAGCTGCCAATTAATAATCCAAAATTAATTAAAAGATAAAAATTATTTGGATATTAACGATTTGTTTGGATTTGATTAGATTTAGTGGATTCTTATTGTTTTTGGCATTCAAATAATTCTTGAGAAATTAGGAATTATCCAAATTACTCCCAATACATTAAAAAATTCTCAAAGATTAGGAAAAAAGGAAAAATTACAACAACAACTATGAACTAACGGTGGAATTAAAATGGATTAGTAAACATGGAGATCGACAAACCATACAAGACCATCCATTTGGTGATCCTTGAGGACAAAACGATCAAGAATTTCATCGGAGAGGTGGGTTTGACTTGGCTTTACTTTTACTTTCTTTTGATTTTTGAAAGGTTTTAACTAAAATTAAACATTTAAGTCAACATCTTAGATTTAGGATTAGAATTTAGAATATCGTAGTTTGTTATTTGAGGGTTCTAAAAATACTTCACATTAAGGAAATAACCAAAAACTAAAGAAGATACAAGTGGATGAACTTTGGACATTAATTTGGATGAAAACTTAAACATTCATCCAAAGGAATCAAAAGGGAAATCTAAGCATCCAGGTGGAATTTTGGAATTACAGGTCAAATAAAAAGTCTAATTTCACATTTTAGTCAAAAGTAATTGATGGATGAACTTTAATTGCTAGAATTTTAATAAAGAATTCATCCATCTAGAAGTTAAGTATCTTACTTTGTTGGAAAGGTAATTTATTGCTTTTCACATGAAAACCTTGAAAATCATAAACAATAATAATTTAGAGTAGAAATTAAAACGCATTAGAGTAGGAAGTAATTCTAAAAGGAAACTGTTAAGAATTTCAAAAGAATTATTTAAATTTGGAATCACATACCATAACCCTAAAATTTGTAATTATTTCAATAAGATTTGTTATTTTAAATCCGTGGATGACGTTTTTAAGTTAGTTTAGAAGTCAAATTTCATCCTTAAATAACTTTTGCATAGAAAGTTAGAATTTAGTTTGCTTTACCAATTTGGAAAGGGCAAGGTGCATTCTATAGGTTTATTTGATCAGAAGTTTATGTTAGATTAGATTTTTCCAATCACTCTTTTAAAACCTTATCACTAACATCCTTAACTAGGAATTGTGTTTCAAAGTGACTTTTATTGATAGATTAGCATAATTTAAGTGTCCATCAATTGCTTAGAAGGCGCTTATTGATCACCTTAATAGTTACTTTTTCATTTAGCCGACGGAATTTGTATGTTAAAATTCTATCTCAAGGGTGGAGTTAGAATTGCCCACACATGGCTAGCACTACTAGTCCTCATTAGAAACAAATCTTACTATACTTCAAAGTAAAGTACATTCATAGGAAAAATAAGTATATATAGGTACTAACAGAATATATATGTACTAAGGAACAAAAATAAGTACATATATATTCTGTTCCTTCACTCTTTTTCTTTTGATTCACCAAAGTCCCTGTCAAACATCATGGGATTCTCTTGACCAATCTCATTGAACACTCAATTCAACGTCTCGGCCTCCATTACATTACATGTGTTTTGGCTCTTGGAGAGGGCTACGAGTTCCCAACTTGAAACCCCCCTGAGAACCACCGAAACCCGCTGTTCCTGCCTGTGCTAACCTAGCCGAGAGACTATCAGGTCAGTTTTTTCAAAAAGTAAATAAATAAATAAATTTTAACTTTGTTTCTCATTTTAAGGACTTAAACTTTTATTTTATTTTATTTATTTATTTCAAAAAATAAATCTGACAACGGTGTTCTTTCACTACCGGGGGAACAATGCCGGAAACGGCCCTCAAACGGCCCTCAAAATCCTGAAATCTCTTCTAATGACTACACTCGGCAAATTTTCAAGACCTTCATTTCATACTTGCAAACCTTCGTAGTTTGAATCTCAATCCTTAACAGTTGGGGCTCCTCCTCTTCCTCCACTTCAATGTCAATTCTACGTCACTCCCTCCCCTTAGTACATAAGACTGGCTCCAGCCTGGCTCGTCCTCATCATTTGAAAAAAATACTTATTGACAATGAATACAAAAAGCAAAAGACTCATAACTAAATTGTACTAGTGCTTTGAAATTTGCCATAGTGAAACCCCACTCGTCATTTTTCACTATAGCATTCCTACCTCTATAATTTGCTTTCACCTAGTCACAAACTAGCAACACTACGCAATATCTCTTGTAATCTAGCTTTACAATCTCTTTGATTTGACCTATGTATTCAAGATCCTCGTTCAAAATGTTGCAGTCACGCCTCCTTAAGCAACATGGTTGTCAAAATACAATGGCTACTCCAAAGTCACAAGTATTGTTTACACTTTGCTTTGCACTTCTCACTCGGAAATAGTACTTATATGCATATATGCTTCTATACTTCTTTGCATGTATAGAAGATAAATTTGATGAGTCCTCAACTTCTAACAAAACAACCAACCCTTCATGTATAGCCTTCTGGACATATTTTTCAAACCATTTTGGAAAACTAGGAATTTCTTCCACCCCTAGAGGAAATGGAGTTCCTCTCCTGCCACCTCTATGCGGGCGTCTCTGACAAAATTCATTTTGTTCATTGGTCCATTTTGGAAAAATTTACTTCATACCTCCTACAATGCTATGCCAAACTTATTAGTGCATTCAGGGCTCAGATCAATTAATAAAACCAAAAATAATGGTCATAATGTTCACTTTCTTCATTTTGTGAGATACATATTTCCACTCAAATTACTTTTGCACTCATCATTGTATAGTTGAATTACACTTCTTGACAATTTCTATTCCATACTCTTTCCTAATGCTACACACTTTCTAAAACTAGTGCGGTACATCCATTTCTATGCCCTGTACATTATCAAAATTCCCTTTTTGTACACACTTTTCTTCCAATTTCTATGTCTGCGTTCACTTTGCCATTTCCAAACTATGAAAAATCCCAAATTCAGCATTACCTTTGTCATGAAATAACAGAGGTGGTCATCAAATTTCAAATATCCACAGAAAACCACCTCCATAGAGCATCCCTTCCATTGGCCTCTCACCATTTTAAACTTCAACCACCTTCTATGAACTTCTATTTGAATTTCTAGTCGTCACATGTGGAATTCACAAGTCACAAATATTGTTTTCTATTTCATACACCTCTCATTATATACTGGTTAATTATTCTATACATGGTTCTCTGAGTGTCTATGTCTTCACATGCACTCCATTATCCTCATAGAGAAATCAACAGAATTCAAAGAGACACCTCATAAAATTCTTGTCATCTGAAATTCATGAAATGCGTCTTCCTTGTTCACATGTCTCTTAGAAGTTTCAGATGCACAAGTATGTTCACATCATGGAAATGCGTCTTCCTTGTTCACATGCCTCTTAGAAGTTTCAGATGCACAAGTATGTTCACATCATGACCCATATGAAATACTTAATGCCTTGCAATATTCATTCACATTGAATTTCTTAAACTTGGGGGTTTAGTTAGAGTATCCTTTAGAAACCATGTGCAAACAAAACTTTGGACCCATTATATACTTTTTAAATTTTAAATAAAACAAAATTAAGAAAATACAAATAGATTTTCCTACTTTGAAAGTTAATATTTTGAATTATTGATATTTTTATTTGTTAATAATCATTAGTTACAAATTTTTGAAGTAAAAAGATACAATATAGAATTGAAAAATAACTTTCACATCCCTACATTATATAAGAAAAATTTGTCTGAAAAATCCTAGAAATTCCTAAAAATAACTCTCTATTGAAAGCTCATTTTGAGTTGAATATTGATTCAGTGGTCATCTAAATGAGTTCTCTATAATTATTTGAGTTAAAAAACATGTCATTTTAGTTCATTTTCAACCTCTTCTAGAAATCATTTCATATTTTATTTGAGTTGGAAATTTCGGCAATAGAAACCTATAGTCATTATTAAACAATGGTCAAAATTTTAGATTGAAATTATAGTTTATTAGAAACCACTTGTTTGCATGTGGTTTGTTGTAGTAGAACTAAGTGCACCCCCCGATTTCTTAAAAGCATTCCACTGACTATAACAAGCTATATAATTTTCAGACACTCTGTATTCCAAAACTCAATTCAAATTCAGCCCAACCATTTTGAGTCCTCACATTATGACATTTTACATTTCTACTTATAACTGAATTCTAGTGCAATTCCAATATTTGTATTCCATAAATTACACAAATAAAAAACTTTGGACAATAATTGACTCTAATTGTACAGATAAATTATACTACTCCAAATCTACATTTACAAATGAAATAGGGTTCAATTTTTTTTTGAATAAGTACTTGTAGTCCAACTTTATAAATTAGAAAGGACTATTTTAGTTTTCCTAAGACAATTATGGACAATTAACATTTTAATTTGTAATTTAATAGAAAATATATTAAAATTAGCTTAAAATTTTATAAAGGGTTAGGGGTACCATTTATAGGGGGTAGAAGTTTAATTAATTAATTTCATTTAAATTAAAATTGAAAAATATATATTTACATGGATAAATAAATAAATAGTAAAATAAAATAAAAGTAGAAAATAAATAAAAACAAACAGTCACAATGACCCTTGTGAAAGGTCGCGACTGTAGGCAAGAAGATTATAAATAGGCTTAAAAAAAAATGAAAAAAATGGCAATATGTAGCATGCTTAGTATTATATATATAAGCTTGTTTTGCTTGTTTTGTATTCTACTTGTAGTTTGTGTAAAATGTAGCTTGTGCTAGTTCATGCGTTTTTGGTGTCGTGTTTTATTTTGCAAATTGATTGCATATTGGTGTTGGTAATTTGTGGTTGCGAGCAATTGTGAAGATTCATCTTAAGTGATTAAAAACATAATCTTTTGTGCGAGAAATTGAGCATTGTAAGTTTGAAGAGAAACTGTGAGATTGATGAGCATCGTGAAATAGGGACTCTATGAGCATCAAAATTGTGATTACTGTGAGAACCTTGCAAGAAAGGCGTTGTACAAGATTGATCATTTGAAGCAGATTAGTGTATACTATTGCTGCTTTCAAGGTTTGGCGTGACTGCGACTCGGTGTTCGAAACCCTAATACGGTGTCGTGTTAAGAGTGTTTGCCTCGAGAAATCATGAGGATTCTGGTTGCGATTAGAAATGGCTCGAGAATGAAAAAAATCGTAAGATGATATAAACAAATGAATTTGTGACTTGTAGAATCTTCGAATCTTCAAGTCTTCAAATCTTCAAACTATTACTCGTTGTTATATCATGTAGTGTTTCTAAATAGGCCAAGGGTTAAGGTAGGGTAATAAAAAACCACAAGCTTTGGACGTATAAAACGGGACGGCCAGACTACGAGCTAAACCGTCCGAGGAATTGGATCCTAAATTTCAAACTCACGGTGACCAGCAAACTTGCCTCACCAGTGGGAACAATATAGAAGTCTTGACCATATGGGCAATTAATCCCACTTCGTCGCATCTACAATACAAAATGAGGCTAGCGTTGGTGTAATCCAAACCACCCGCAACAACAAAATTTACAAAGCCACAAGCCACACACACATACAAGTCTTCAACACCTCCTTCAATCTCCAACTTCAACCTCCAATTCTCAAGCTGAACTGTGGTTGATTGCTACCATTTCTCCACAGCTCCAAATGATGTGAGTAATAGCTTTTTGAAAAGCTAACACAAACTTCTACTTTTCCTCCAAATTTAAAACAATTTAAAACTCTATCCAACTTCTATAGCCATCTAAAGTTTCGGCCTTGAGAAAAGAAGGGCAACAGACCCTCTTTTACCTCCACACTCACAACTCACTCATACAATCTCCAAATAGAATGAGTGGTATCTTTATAAAAATTTAACATAGTTTCCTACACTCCCTCTAAATCTCATTGCAAACCAAGAACTTGTCCGTCTTTTATGGCTGGCCGAAGTCTCTGCCTTTTTATTTCAAAGGCAACAAACTTTCCTCCACTCAAACTAGCAGAACTTTTGATTCACAACTCCAAATCAAGCAAGTGAGAACAATTTAAAAATTACACACCATGATATACAAATCCTCCAAATTTCATTTTAAATTTCTTCAAACTCACAACACAACGCCTCTCCAAACATTCGGGTCCTTCTTAAACTCACAACGGGAGAGAAGATGAATAGTATTCACCTTTTCTCCACCTTATCTTCATTCTAACCACACAAATAAGTGGGGTCAACCCTTAACTCACTCCCAAAACTACAACATAATTAATTGAGCACTTATATGGCCCCACAACTATTTCTTTATCTTTAACTTTGAAGGAAGTTCACTTCAAGTTCATCTAGAAGATAAACCATTTGAATATTTCCCTCATACTACTTCACAAACACAAATTTATTGTAAAAATTCACTCCAACTATGGAATAAAGAACTAAAATCCAACATATATTTAATAGAGGTAAAAAACTAGAGCTTCAATCAAAATATCAGTCCATCTGCAAGAATTTGAAGATGCATTTGACGATAGCAACAACGTAATCGACACGATCTGCTTGGATTAAAGGATTAATTAGCCCTTCCAACCATTGTTGATGACCACGACTCCCTTAGATAGGCCTCATCATGCAATAGTATTGCTCGTCGTTTAAGCCTTCAAAACATTCTTCAAATGTCAGTTCACGGCTGTTGGGTTCAACACATCCAACCTACAATAAAATCACCAATGCCCGAGTGTCACGCTGAAGGTTACCATGCCATCATTTCTCCATGCGAGGTTGTTTTGATGGTCAAGATGGTCAAGATGGTCAAGATGGTTCAACTTCATTTTCTGGTCACCCATGTAGCAATGAAAGACCCAATGGCAGTTGTGGTTGATTCGGCAATTGCGATAAAGAAAATTCAAACTCATGCTCCGGTTGAGATTTTTCATCTTGAGACTCAAAAAAAAACCTTCAGTTCGACATAGTATACTAAATAAAACATGAAGAAAAAGAATATCAAATGAAATGAAGCTTTCAAATAAATCCTTCTCTATATAGTTGGAAAGAGAAGGCGTCACCTTGAAACCACTTCAAATGATGTCATCTTTTTTATAATGCTACAAATATTTAAATCTATCTAAATCATGTATATATAAATATTCTACATAATGTCTGCATTTGCAGCACGACAACAATGTGCATGAAGAGGATTGATTCAATAAGTTGCTGAGAAGATTGATTAGGGTGGTGCAGTGGTGCAATAGAGTAACAATCTCCCTGAAGTAGGAAAATTGCAAATAAACTGGTGAGTTTAATTTAACCCTAAACAATACTGAATCTTTTGACTTTTGCTCTTCTAAGTTTAGGGCCACCGTTCTAGCCAATTGATAAGTTGCTTGTAAGTACTGTTTCGTGTTTATAAGAAGTCCATATCCATTGGTGAGTTTTTTGTTATAGCAGTAAGGGAGATAGTTACAATGTGTCATTGATTGGAATATATCCAGGAATTGTCAGTGGCTCTAAATTTGGACTTAATTATTTTCTAGCGTAGAAACAAAGAATCCTTAACTTGATTGGAAAATAGCCTGTCTAATTTGTGAATAGTGAATGAGCATGATTGAGATGTAGTGAAACTTTGTGATGAGTTGATAGTATACTCCAAATTAAAACTTTACTTTCCTATGACTTCCTACTAGTTTTAATATGTTATATTAAAAAGGATTATTGCTTCTAAAAGCTAATGGGAGGGATAATATTTTTGCTTCATTGTTGAATAGTGCTTGGAATATTTTAAGAGCCATTATTTACGCTCATAACTATGAGCTTTGTTGATAATGAAAACTTGAGTCCGCTAAACTACACTAATAATGGTATATAGTGTTGACAGCACTAATTATGAAGTACAACACTTGATGTCAACAATTTCACTAGTGTTACTAACACTAAATGTCAATGTAGGCACTATTATTGGAAAATTACAAATTTGTACAGTTACTTCGGGCGTTTTTAAATAACTATCGCATACAAGTGTACTATAGGTAGTAGAAATGGAAGGTTAATATCGTACAATGAACAAGGAAAAAAAATTGAAAATTACTTGTGAAAATGGCGTACCATTTTTTTAAAAGTGAAAAAAATGCACCTATTTTGCGGTACAATTAGTGCACTTGGCCAAGTGCAAAAATTACGAATTCTGTGTTTTTAATTTAACAACATTTTGAATTTTTTTGGATATAAATTTTTAATAAGACTTCATTTAGTGTTAAAGAAAATTTCATATTAGAAATGAGCTCACAAGAGGTGAAAAGTAAAACTCTAAATGGGTCTAGTAAAAATTAGATAACACTATTTATAATATAACACTAAATACCATCATTAGTGTAGTGGCTGGATGGGTTTCCCTGCTTCTGAGATCTGGGTGTTTTGAATGGTATCTGCTGTCCAAACCAAGTTTATGAGCTAGCTAGTGTTGGTGTAGTGTCTTGCAATTGTAATGTGGAAGAGATCAACCATCCAACTTTCAGACAACAAACCGGCAAGTCCAATGAGCCACCAATTCTTGTTTCAGCAAGACAAAAGGAGTCCTTAAAAAACAATCTAAGAGCACGCTGTCTAAAGAAAAGATATACATATAGGATACATTGTTTTGGCTAATTAGTTTCAAGAATCTGCAGGGAGTTACCTACAAGGGTGTATACAAAGTCAGGCCCTTATTTTTATGCATGTATATGTTCATTCTAGGATTGATATAGTTTATTGTTGATGGAGGCGTTTAATTATGGTTAGATGTTTGTTATTTTGATGGCAGTGTAATAGTGTGTATGCATGAGAAAATTGCATGATGAGGTGAATTTCATTTGAGTTTACTTGTCTATGCCACAATTGAAACCATAGCAAGGATACATCATCACTTGGTCTACATGTATGATCAACAATCTTGAAATTTGAATTCTATTTTATAGCAATTGAGCTACATGATTGAGGTTCATGTGTGTTTGGAAGTTGAAACTCATAGAATAAATCATTGAATGTTGAGTGCAAACTGTTGGAAAAGCTTGGGTGTGTTTTATTAAACTGGTTCATCCAAATTAATTGCGAGCTTAACCCCTAAAGGACCAAGGCCTTTTTTCTGCCAGAAAACACTCAAAACTGCCATACCTATAGCAAGGAGTAAAAAAATTGAAAAATTGTTTTTTTTCTCATATCTATCTGTAAGATCTTACACCTAACTAGTATCAGAGTGTGTGGAAAAAATTTCAGAATTTTTGACCGCTTAGATTGCAAGATATCTGCATTTAAAGTGGAAAAAACAAGTTTTTCAGCACATTGCGGGACTAGATTTTTTGACTTTGAACATTTTTAACTTAAATTTTTTGCACTGCAGAGTTTTGAGCTTTAAATATTCATAGTGGAGAATTGAGTTGAGAGTCTAGGTAAAAAAAGAAAATTCAAAAAAAATTTAATTATCATTCTTAAAAAAATTGTTAAGTAGAAGTAGGTATGAGATAGAAGGAAAATCTAAAATATTCATATATTTTAGATGGAATTAAAATGCACTAATCCCAATGGTGAGATTGTTCTAGCAAGTAAATCAGACCATGCAAAAAAAAAAAAATTGAAAAATTTGAAAAATTGCATTCAGAAATGAATCCTACAAGTTATTTTTTTCCAGAAGGTACTCTAACTGCCCAAAAAACAAGAATGTCCATAACTTTCTCATAATATATCCAAATGAAATGAATCAAAGCTTTCCAGATAGAAAAAAATGTAATTATGAGAAAAAATAATATTAAAAATAAAATTCAAATTTTTGTCCATTTTTTTTTGGCTGCCCGAGCTGCCCGCCGTCCCCTCGTTTGAGCTTATTTAGAGATAACTATTGTTCCCGGGCACCGATTTTGAAAAAAATTATATTTCCACGAAGCTAATCAACTTTTCTACCTCCAAAAACAATTTCAAAAAATTAGGAGAAAATTTCAGCCCGTAGGTACCTGCCCGAAAACACATTTGTCCCCCAAAGGGACAATGGTCCTTTAGGGGTTAATCAATTCAGATCAATTGAATTAGATTAGTCTTCATAGCCTTAAGGCTGAAGTTTGCTTGGTCTTGGGCTGTAGTGTATGGCTGATTTTTATTTGGTCTTAGGTTTAGGTGCATGATCTTAAGGCTGATTTGCACGGTCTTAGGGTTCAGTCCATGGTCATAGGTCCAGTTGCCTAGTAATAAGTCCACAAACTACGATTTGGGGTATTTTGTTCCACAGTTTTAGATGTTGATTGGCCTTAGTTTTAGGTATTATTTTGTACATGGTTTTAGGGTCCATCTTTGAGCGTAAGTAAGAATTGGTCCCTTGTTTTATTGCATGTAGGTGCTAATACTGTATGATCTTGGACAAATTTGACCAAGGCAAAAAAAGAATAAGAAAAATTGACCATAGGTATAAATTCTAACCTTCAAACTTTTGCATACGGAGAAAAAATTGACGTAGAATACATAATCGCTAGGCATTTTTGCATCAAACGTAAATACGTGATAGCTATAGATTAACCTGACTATTTGACCCAAACATAAAAAATAAATAATTAATGAACTATGTGTACTATTTTCAAAATATTATATTCGAATTGATTAGGTCCTAGAGCATTCATTGCATCAAACGATTTGACTAAACCTGAATGATTTGACCAAGAATATTTGACCTCCTTATAGAACATTAGACATGAATGGAACTTCATACATTGTGTTTGCATTCATTGGTAAAGGACCTTGGGCCTCCAATTTGTCACTAGGGATTCATAGTTTGTTTGTTTTAGATTTGTGCATTTAAAGTCGTAATATTACACATAAATCTCCAAAGATAGGTTCTAGTTTCCCCATCTCATCGACAAAATATTAGAAATCCCAATCAATAGCATGCAGGTGTCACTTTTCCAAGACAGGCCACACGAAGGAATCTACGGTCACTGGATGATGCTCAAGAGTAAAAAACATGTTAGGAAGTCAACAACAAAATCAATTCGCCAAGATTTCCTCACATGTGGAAGATTCCTTGACTATCAATAATTCAAGAGAAGTCGGTTTTTACTTTTCTACCAACCATGTGCAAGACTGACTCCAAACTTGGCATGTGCCTTGGAAAATTCCATGAGAGGTTCCTCCAAAAGTCTCGGTTTTTTCTGATCTCCAAAAGATCTTTTTCTGAGCAGTCAACTACTAAAAGCCATGAAGGGAAATGCACGTAAATTACCCAGGCTGCGATAAAATCTCACTAAAAATTAGATTATCTTCTTTTATGTTAATGACGCACCCCAACAAGTTTCGAAGTATTCCGATAGCGAGAGGCAACCGAATCACCGACATTCCCTAATCATCAATCACGGTAGGATTTCCGTGAAGTTGACCAGTATCTCGGAAGAGCACGAAGTCGGAATGAAGTCATCAAGGGGTCTTTTCTTACTCCCTATGCCCCTCACAACAACCCTAGCTAGTTTCCCTAGTAAGAAAAAGTAACCTTCAAAAGTTAGATTTTTACCTTTTTATTGATTTTAGTTAGTGCTGGTTGTCGATGAGTTTTTCGCAAGAGAAACAAGGGATGGGGGATCCTCCAAAATTGAAAATGGACTTTTGAAGCCAATGGCGAAATCCATTTGCAATTTGGAGTTGAACTCCAAAAGTTAGAATTTAGAACCAATATAAAAACCCTAATGTGGTGAAAATCCTAAAAGATAAGGGTACAATAGATTACCTAGGTTAGAGAGAGAAAAAAAGGTGTCCCGAAGAGTATAAAGGTTCACCCTTCTTCCTCTCAAAACACCCCCATTCGTATGTGCTTGGGTCCATTGGGTCCAATTTATATTGGAATTTTTTGGCCTCTGGGCTAAGAACCTTAATCGGTGTTTTTGAGACATTTTCTTGCTCCATTGTTCATATTTTTTGAGCTCTTGAAGGTCCTTGGGGGTCCCTTCTAAGTAGCTTATGTGTATTGAGTTACTTTGGCTCTAAGTTCTCTTGATTTCAAGTCTTGTTCCTAGATTGACCTTGGTGGTGGGAGTTGAGGTGGTGTAACTTCCTTGACCTCAAGGTTGTGGTGTGTCACGTCCTTGTGGTCTTCTTGCCTTATACTAACCCAAATTGATGGCGGAGCCTTGAACCCACCTATCGGTTAACTCCAAAGTTTAGTTTCCAAAACGAGTTGGAAACAAACCAAAGTTTAGCATCCAAAATAGAGTCTACCAAATTTTGTTTGAGTGTCAAGTTTCAAACCTTACCAAGTTTCCTTTTGTTTTTGTATTTGTTTTGCTTTAACCCTACACTTTAAGTCAACCTTCAGTTAGAACCCAGCTTGGGTAGGAGTAACCCAATAGGAGTAGCCTATCGGGACAGTCATCGGGACAACCCAATCTGGAGTAGGCCAATGGGGGCAGCCCATCGGGACAGTCCAACGGGAGCAGACCATTCGGGAGCAGCCCAACAAGGAGTAGCCTATCAAAACACTCCAACGGGGGTAGCCTAGTCGGGAAAGCCCACAAGAGCGGCCTAGTCAAAGCGGCCCATTAGGGAGCAACCCAACAGGAGCGGCTAGTCAAGAACAGCCCAACAGGAACAGCTAGTTAGGAGCAGCCCACGGGAGCGGCCAGTCGGAAGCAACCCAAGGAAAAAGGCACCGATTGGAAGAAGTCTAGCTTGGAAAGCTTAGAGTCCAGCACGGGGGACAAAGCTCAAAGAAGTCTAATTAGGCCTAAACAAAAAAAAAAGGGGGACTGGGGGAGGAAGTAGAAAAAACATAGGAAGCCAAAAATTAGAAATAGGTTAGCCAAGAGTATAGTAAAAGTGGGATTAGCATAGAAGATAGGAGAAGAGAAGAATAGTTTAAAAGGTAGGAAGGAAGCAAGAGAGAGCTTAGATATGGGGGAAGTAGAAGGAAAACAGGATAGGGAGAGAATCTTCCTCCATCATTAGGATAAGCTGATGCGTAAAAAGATTAGGTTGGGCATATGTGGTGGTTAGTCCAAATTTGGGGCCACATGACCAAGTTAGTGAGTGCCCAACTACTTCTATTAATGGGACACGTGAGTTGAGGTGGAAAGAAAAGAAAAAATGATAAGGAAAAGCCAACGCCTCTTTCACAACCATAAAGATCGTTGCAATAAATTACTTGACCACTAGTGGGAGCCATTTTTGTGAATTGTGATGGTAGAAGAGGGAGACTTGACCAACCTCATCATGGACCTCCATGCCAGGGTAAGACCTTAACTCTCCTTTCTAAACCAGCCCATTAGGGGCCAATCACCGACCAAGGCCGAGAGTACATAGGTCATCTAAGGGTTTCCAAAAACATCAAGGATGAGTGACTAGACTTAAATTAGACATCAAGGGATTTTTAGAAACATGAGGCACGTAGGAATCGGAGTTAGGACATAGACGATATAGGTGGATGAAGTTTAGAGCCAATAATGGATGAAACTTGGGAGTTCTCATCCATCCAAGTCGAAATTTAGAACTTAGCTAGATCATAAAAAGTCAAGTCTGTAGGTCAAATCTCACCTCCATTTGGAATTAGGAGCCCCTAGAAACCGTGGATGAAATTAGAAGGCCAATTGGCTAAAATTTCATCCGTCTATAATTTTTTACTAGAGTGTCCAAATTAGGTGAGCTTTAGGTTTTTAGAACTAGCATAAAATGATCTATTATCACAAAAAGATAGGTTAAGTTTGAGAAGCCTTTTGCCCCAAACCTCATAGCATAGCAATTAGCATAGGAAGTAGTCGATTCTAGATCCATGGGGCCACATTTAAAAGACCAACTTAGGAAATTAGAAAAAGATCTATTGCTTGGAAGATACAATGGACCAACGTTAGGCACCCACTAGCATAGGAACTTACCATAGAACTAGAACATGGTTGTGTTCGCCAATTTACCAAGGTGGGTAAATAAGTGCCCACACATGTGATGTTTTTGAAAATGGCACGACATATCTTACCATTTTAAGTGGCTAAAATATGGGTGAATATATCTCTACTCCAAAACCACCATGATAGTTTAAGCCCCAAATTAGTTGGGAGAGGCTTTGTAACTTGAATTAGTTTCTTGTTGTTTATGGTAAGTTATAAATGATAAGTATTAGAAAAGATCTATTTTTTCGAAGGCACAATAGATTGATACTATACATCCATACATAGAATTAGAAACCCAAAACCTCAAGAGCTTGGTTGTACTCAATTATTTACGAAGGGTGGGTAAATAAGCATTCACCCCTAAAAAAATCCAAAATCTAGGGGATGCTTACATGTGTGCTCTCTGCTCATATAGAGAGGCATGGGGTATTGCCTCCTAATGTGGGCAACTTGGGAGTGCTCCCTAGTTGGGGACGCGCTCCCCTCAAGTTCCCTGTCAGGCACCCCTGTCGGTGCAACTTCAACAAGTGTAAGAGCATTGGTGTGTAAGCCCTCAAGTTGACACTTGAAACTCTATACTTATTTTTTGCGATTTTTTGTTAGTTTTTAGATTAATTCTATGAAAAAACACATAAAAAGAGAGTTATTGAGAGTTTTGGTAGAAGTCCCTACTAAAGTAGTGAGGAATGGCCTTAGAGAAGTGAAACACATAAAACTTTATGTTTTCACTAATTTAAGCCTTATTAGTAAGTTTAGATGGTTAGTTAGTAATTCCGAGAGAAAAAAGGATATGAGAGTTAGTCAGTCCTAGCGTCTTGTTCATGCGATACAACATCTATAAGTACGCATGTAATAAACTAGCTAAATAATAGAGTCTAGTTATAGTCAGTCAGAATCCAAGTTGATAGAGTTGGATTTGTTGTTTGCAAGTAATTTTGAGAGCACAAGCTGTTTATAGACCAAGATGGCAGAAAAGATGATTGGAGCATGCGGAGAGGTGATTTTCTAGGTCAAAGCATGCCAGGAGGTCAAATTGAGATCCGATCATCCAAGATTCCTTCGGTATCAAGAATAATTTCTCTCCCGAGTGGAAATTATTAAGGAATTGCTAAAAATAGCATCCTTATTGGAGATTTGGTTTTGCCCTTAGATGATGAACACTTTGTAGAAGAATTCCCAAAAGTTTCGGGATTTTACAAAATTCCACGATGACTCCATGGGAAGTCAACCGTTTAAAAATGCATTCGTAAATTCCTAGAAATTACAAATGTTGCAGCAAATCTCACTAAAAATTAGAATAGTATTTTGTGTGCCAATAAAGAGCCCTATCAAGTTTGAAGACATTCCAACATTCCCAAGTACCAGAATTAAGATTGACATCCAATTTCACGAGAGTTTATAACTTGGTGGCAAGTTGACCGGTGTACCAGGAGCTAACGGTGTCCGAATGGAGCGAAACAAGGGTCAACTTTTACTCCCATGAATATTCTAAGCCACCTTAGTTGGACAGTGTCATCAAAAAGTGCAAACTCCAAAAGTTAAAGTTTTGACTTTTACTCAAAGTTACCGTGACTCAAATTTGCGCTTAAAAACGGCCAAGGAGGCAGGGGTAAGGGATCCTTTAGGCTAATTGGGGTCTTCTAAACATGATGACGCAATTAATTTTTTATTTTAAGTTGTCCTTTAAAAGATAGATAGGGTCAGCCCTTGGTTTGATTTTTTTTTATAGTAATTTGGGATTAATCTAGGGTGATTTTACAAATATCTTTCGGAAAATCAAAGATTGGATTTGCTCAAGATCCTTTTCTTGCGTAACAAGACATCTTTTGAACTAAAAAAAGACAATTTGAAACTAACCTTAGATTAATTTGCAAAATATCTCGGTTAATTAGGTTGATTTTCAAAATATCTTTGGGAAAATCTAGGATTTGATTTAGGCAAGATTCCAAGGCCATTTAGGACCTAAAAGGAACTTACTTGAGGACCTTCTTTCCCATTAAACTAAGATTATTTAAAAAATACTTTAGGTTAGTTTAGCAAAATATCTAGATAAGAAGTAATAAAATATTTACGAACAACTTACCAGGGAGGGGCCGAGAGCAAGTATATAAGGCCCTTCCTCGAGGTTTTTCGTGGCCCTCATTCTCTTATTTTGTTTTTTGTTGTTGCTCTTGTCGTGCTACCGACACATTGTCAGAGCACTTTTAAGCCATGAATTGGCTATTTCATTCTATTTCTCTTGCACTTTCACTAGTAGAAAACAGGGTCAAATGTGACCAGTGAAGAAATGACTGGTGACTGAAAGGCTACTGAAAAATGACTCCCAGTCACTGAAATGGCGCCAAAGCTAACGTGTCGAGGGCCACAATCATTTAGAAGTCACTTCCTACAGTACTGGATGGACTTCTAGATGAAATCGACGACCAGAATTGGTATCATCTATAGTTAAGTCTGTGTTCTGCGGTCTTGTTGCTGATGTAGTTTTTGTTGAGTCATATTTGAGTTGTGCTGTCATAAAATGAGCCCAATATATGACTACGGTAGAATGAAGGAATGACTTTTAACCCCTCACCGCCGAAGGGGACAAAAAGTGTCCTCACATAGTCTAGCAGTCCAATTCAAAGTGTTGTAACTTTTGCATCCAATTTCCAAATTTAATAAAACTTGTTGGGAAAGTTGCGCATACTAGTCTAGTCTGTGTTGTAAAATTTTCAAATCAATCCAAGATGTACAGACTTTTTGGAAGCCAATCAAAGTTCACAAGTTCAATTTGAGTTCACCAAATTGCATTTTGATGGCTGCAACTTCGGGGACTTGTATCTTCTTCATTCAATGTCCGTTTTCAATAAAATTTGTCGGGTTATGTTTTAATTAAAGTCTAGTTATTGTGGTAAAACTTTCATGTCATTCTAAGTTGTTTTGAATGCTTGGGAGCAATTCAAAGTTCAAAATCCAGACATTTTTGGAATACAGTAAACTTCGGCGGCTTATTTCTTCTTCATACAGTGTCTGATTCCAATAATTGTTTTTGGAAAAGTTGCGCATACTAGTCTTTTTTGTGTGGTTAAAATTTCATATCAATCCAAAAATTTATGATTGACTAAGAAGCATTTTAGTAGAGGGAGGTTCAGGCATAGATGTGTTTTCTGCAACTTTTTTTTTCTTATTATTTGACATTTCAAAACAATTTTGCAGATACAAAGAGTCAATTGAATGATATTCTCTTTCACCAATGTGTTTGTTTTCTGGTTTTGAGTCACTTTGCAGTTTAAAGTTTTTTCATTTGAGTAGATTTAGAAGTTGAAATTCACCTCCAAATGTGTTTCTAGGAAAATTTCAGCATCTTTATTCAACACTAAAAACATTATAATCTTGCAATCTATACGGTCAAATAACTTCAAATTTGATTGACATCATCTTCAACACGCACACTACAAGATTGTACAGTTGAGATTTTCATACCTCAATGACATTTAGACTTATAACACTTGTAAAGCAAGGAAGCTTTTAGACATGATTGGGCTTTGGCAATGAGGGGTTAACCCCTAAAGGAAAAAACTCCGTTTTTTGGCAACATAGCGATTTTGGGCAGCTCACTATGAGTGGAGTTCTTAATATTTTTTCTTGAAAATTTCACAAAACATGTGCCCAAGGAGTAGCTTTAGGGTACAAT
Source organism: Rhytidiadelphus loreus (assembly GCA_947034895.1). Lineage (NCBI taxonomy): Eukaryota > Viridiplantae > Streptophyta > Bryopsida > Hypnales > Hylocomiaceae > Rhytidiadelphus > Rhytidiadelphus loreus. The sequence goes on from OX344761.1 coordinate 36,556,639, forward strand.
AATTTTCAAAAATTTTGACTACATTGTTAAAAAGTTATTACATGATTTGTGATTTTCATTGCTCGGCGGGCAGCTTGGGCAGCTCAAAAAACTTCCTGAAAAATCATTTAAAAAATAAATAAAAAATTTAAATTGGTTCTTTAGGTTTATCTAAGAGTGGAAAGCTTTGAATCATTCCATTTGGATTAATGAGTCAAAAGTTATGAGGATTTTTAGTTCGTGAGTAGGTATGGTTTTCATGGACTCCATACCTACCCGCAAACTAAAAATCCTCATAACTTTTGACTCATTAATCCAAATGGAATGATTCAAAGCTTCCCACTCTTAGATAAACCTAAAGAACCAGTTTAAATTTTTTATTTATTTCTTAAAGTGATTTTTCAGGAAGTTTTTTTTGCTGCCCGGGCTGCCCGCCGAGCATTGAAAATGACATATCATGCAATAACTTTTGAACCATTTAGTCAAAAGTCATGAAAATTTTTGGGCCTTAAAGATATTCCTCGGGCACTTCTTGTGTGAAAATTTGAGAGAAAAAGAATAAAAATTCCATTCGTAGTGAGCTGCCCACAATCGCTATGTTATCAAAAAACGGTGTTTGGTCCTTTAGGGGTTAATGAGATGCCGTGGAAATTGAACTTAAATTTATTGTTTGCTTCTCTATAAAGGTCTAGTTGCATTGTAGTCATTTTTAAGTCACAAACTGTAAGTGCACTCTAACCAGATGAATGGCTTGGATGGATGGATCAGAGAGAAAATTCAGATGGACAATTCAGATGGTCAAATCAGATTGCTTCTTTTTTGAGCGATTTAGATGGATGGGTGAAAATTGCATTTTGGGGACAAATTAATGGACGGGTCAGATTGTATTCGGACAATAAATAGACTGCTCAAATTGTATCTCTACAGCTAGTAGATGGCTCAGATTTTAGGTCAGTCGCCTTTCTACTTCTATGGTAACTGACATGTGGTATGTTGTAATTGCATCTCTTTTTTTAGTCATTGATTAGTAATTGATTAGGGCAGTTATAGAGTAGTCATTGATTAGGCATTGTTCAGTCAGTATTTAGTTTAATAATACATTGTGATGTGGCATCTGTAGATTGCAACTGCAGTTGCTAAAGATGAACGATGGAGATTTCATCTCTCTCATTTACAGTTAGGGTTAGGTTAGCTGCCACCTACTTAAGTGCATCTTCTTCTTCTTCTTCCTCCTTGTTGATGAACACCTTCTCATTTTCTCTTCTTGTTTTTACTCCAATTTTCCTAAGTAAGTCTTTAGTTTACAATCTTCATTTTGTTGTGTTGTTTTGTTGTTGTTTTGATGCTTTGTTGTTGTATTGTTGTGTTGTTTTGTAGTGTTGTTGTTTTCTTGTATTGTTTTGTTGTTGTTTTGTGTTATTGTTTTGTATTGTTGTTGTTCTTATGTTGTATTGTTGTTCTTGTGTAAGTTGAGTTGTTCTTTTGTTGTTTTGTTGTTTTGTTGTTTTATTATTTTGTTGCTTTGCTATTGTGCTGATTTGTACATTTGCTATTTTGGTGTTTTGCTGATTTGTGGATTTGTTGTTGGATGTTTTCAGTTCGTAGTGGGCTGCAATTTTCAATGGACCAAAAATGTCAAAATAATGACTACCACATCATCACCAATGACTATCATATGACTCATATATGACTAGCACAACTCAAAAACAACTATCATATGATTCATATATGATTGACGCAACTCAAAAACGACTATCATATCACTCATATATAACTGATGCAACTCAAAAATGACTCAACTCAATTCAAAAATGACTGAAGTTTGATAGTTTCAACCAAAACCATTACTACAAAATGACTAACATGATCTGAAATCTTCCATGTTAATTAAATGGGTCATTCCTAAATCAACCAATAATTAACCTCCACGTGTACAAACCACATCAATTGTCCCATATTATCACATCCAAATGAAGTTCCACATCAGCAAGCATGAAAAAGAATGAGCCAATCCTAAATGACTGTCTGGTCCGTAATTACTCGTCCTCTATGACTCTAAGCCCAAAATCTACTTTCAGTCATATTGTCGTCATAAGTGTCCGAAATGACTGGTTACGCAGTCATAGACAGCAGTCATTGATAGCCCCTTTTCCACTAGTGTTTGAAGGTCCGGAGAGTCTCTTCAAAGATTTATTTGATTTCTTATTTGAATTTGGAGGCTTCAAGCCCCAAAACTTTGATGTTAAGAGTGTTGTAGGGATAGTCTTCAAACTCTAATTGATTTTCTGGTTCTTTTGAATACTAACAAATGATTTGTGCGAATTGATAACAGTTTATGATCTCAAAACTTTAAAGCGGCAAAGCTAGACTTTGCCAAAAGGTTTTGTGTATTACCACGTGCCAAAATTCGTTGTATAATGGGTGTTTGGTTTGATTAATTGTTAATGTTTGGTTAAACAGTATTATGTGTACCTCCTTTAGTGATTAAACTTAGAACTTTGATTGAAATTTTGGAAGTTAGTTTTTCATATTCGGTTAAACACTGTCATCTGTACCTCTTTTAAAAATTAAGCTTTCAAAATGCTACTTTTAGGTCCGTGGATACCATTTGTTCTTGGGATTACTCTTGCACGGTGGAGTTTTGACCTTGAAACTTGGAAACATGAACTTTTAATTCTAAATTTCTTGCTAACACCTGAGATTGCTCCCACACATCGGAGCTTTGACTTTTGAAACTTGGAAACGGGTACTTGAAAACTTGAATTTGATCAATTTTCCTGGGGTTGCTTCCACACGGTGAAGCTTTGACTTTTGAAACCTGGAAACAAGTACTTGAAAACTTGAATTTGGTCAATTTTCCTAGGGTTGCTCCCGCACGGTAAAATTTTGATTTTTAAAGTTAAAATTTGCCTTTGGAAAACCATTAATTCCTGGGGTTGTCCCCGCACGGCAAAGCTTTGATCCCTATACAAGTTAGAATATCACAAAAATATTCTCTTGGTGGCCTACTTAAAGCCAAATTTCTATTGAAATTCCACTAATTGCCGGTATACGTGTGGAAGCATCTTGCTTTTCAAAATTGCACTTGTTGTCGTATTTCCGTATTTCATTTTCATCTCCGAAAACTCCCTTAAAGTTTAATGGGTTAGATTAGAGCTAGTGGTGTTTTTAGATAGTTCATTTTTATCTTTAAAATTTCCCAAAAAATTAGTTAGTTAGAGCTTGTGTTTATTATTTATTATTGTGTTAGTTTAGTAAACAAAAAGCAATCCCGAATTGAATTTCGAACCAGCAATTGGAACCAATAACGGGAGGATCAGGCGAACCGAAAGGACCAGGCAAACCGGAAGGTAGGGCAACCGAAAGGACTAGTACAAGCAGGTTGATTGACGGGGAGCTACCGGCCAGTACGGGGGCGACACGTGGTGACCAAGAAGAAAGGGGCTGGACAACAGGCCAAAGGGTCGGAGGAACTTCAACAAAGCACAAACCGCAAAGCTTCAAACAAGGCACATACAGCATTACTAGCTCAACTTGGTATGTTCTTAACTGAACTCAATAAGATACTAACAACTAAAATTCGTTAAGAATTTTGAAGGTTGGCTGTTGCTCGCCACACCAAAAATTTTGATCTTTTCCTCTCCAACATTCTTTGCCAAATTCTCTCATTCTCTCAGGTTGTCACCAACTCTAAAACTCATCAACTTCAAAAACACAAATGAGAATGAATTAGGGAGAGAGAAGAATAAAAGAAAATGGAATACGAAGGAATTTGACCATGTGAGGAATTTAGATTAAAGAATTCATTTAAAAAGGAATCTCACTATTGAAGTTTGTTTTATTATTCCTAAATCTTTGCTGGTAGTTAATTAATGAGAATCAAAAGACTTTGGATTGTTGTTTAGTATTTGTTTTATTAGGCCTAATAAGCCAAGACAATAAAAACAAATAACAATCAAATATCTTGGAATATTTAACGAAAAACTATTAAACAATTGGTGAGAGAATAATATAACTATTCATTGGAATTAGAGGATTTAAATAAATTAACCATTTTAGAATAAATCCCTAAAACAAAACTATTATTTTCTATTGTAAAAACAAACCTAATTTGAATATTTAGATAGGATTTAAAACAATCAATTGAACAAAGGGTTATTGAAATTCACCAAAGTTTCGTAATTCTTGAAAAGCGATAGAGTTGGTGTATTGAGACGACGGATCCGTTGACGTCTTCGACACTGAGGTATGACTTTTAACTTTGTTGTTTGAATTTTCTTTTCATCTTTAGTTTAGATTTAAAATCACAATTAACAATTAAAATACCATTTACTAGTTAAAATTTAGAAATTGCTGAAATTCTTTGTAACACTTAATTAAAATTGTGGAAGTAATAAACGGATGAACTTTGAATTAATTTGAAAAAGGAATATTAATTTCATCCAAAAGAATCTCAAAAGGAATCTAACTTGATTTAGGAATCTAAAGAATATTAGAATATTTGGAGAAAGTTAAAACCTAATTTATTCCTTTATTCTATATAAAACTTATTGAATAAAAGAATTCCATCCAACTAAGGGGAATTTTCATTCATCCATAAGTTTTTACCTAGAAGTAAAAAATTCTTGCTTTTTAAAGGAAATTTATTACTTTCCTCATAAAAAAAATAAAATCCCAAAAAACTACTAAATTTAGAATAATAACTTAGAATTAAAATTAATAAAGAACAATTAGGAATATTCTTAAAGAATAACTAAAGAATCTTTTGAGACTATAATCTTTTAGAGAATCTTTTGAAGATTCCAAAACCTACTTTTACTTTAAAAATTACTTTAATATTAAAGAAAAAAAGTGTGGATGAAGTTTGGCTTAAATTTGGATGAAAATAGGTCAAAACCAAGGTTTTCTCTCAAGAATCCATTAGTTAATTCAATTAACAATTTAACCCTAAAATTTAGATTTGTTTTGAATTCAATTGCTATTTTTGATCAACGGATGAATTTTTTTAGGATAGAATTAGGGATAAATTTCATCCATAGATATCTTTTAGTAAGAATATCGGAATTCAACTTGCTTTACCATTTTGGGAAGGGCAAAGTGCATTCTACAAATTAGCTTAGATAGATTTTAACATTAGATTAGGTGTTACTTACTCATCAAGGTCTTGAAATTTTTAACATTTAGTGTGTTTTGAAGCATTTAAAAGTAGATTACAATCATCATAAACAAAGTGTCCATTGCTTGGAAGGCCAAATAACACTAAGTTTACAATTCACTTGCAAGAATTACTTACTTATGCCACTAGAGCCCATGTGAAACTTTCTGACTTAAGGGTGGAGTTAAAAACACTCACACGGTGTCGAGGCCAATCTCCTCCTAGTTTTTAGAGAAATTGAAGTTGTTCTCCCTCTCCACTAGAATTGCCTCTTGCAACTTTGATCTTTGACATTGTTTCGCAATGCACCTTGGATTGTGTAGCAATTCCGGAGATCATTAGGAGTAGGGGCTTTTTTCAAAGTCATCTTTGTCAAGATCTTCAAAGCTCAATTCTCTACCTCTAATTTAATGTTTTGGTTGTTCATAGATTTTTGGTTGAACTCACCAATAATGTCAGCGTAGTCATTGAAAAAACTCTCTTCAGCTTGTTGTGGTAATAGAGGCATGTAGAGAGGTGTTGGATAATCTTCAAGTCCATCATTTGAGAGTATTGGGGGTAATGAACTATGGAATGCAGATTGCAAATTGGAGGGGCCTGTAGAATCTCGGATAAGCAATCTGCAACTTTGACAAAGTGGCAATCCATGCAAACTGGAATGACGTAAATGAAATTCCACTTAGAGTCGAACATGGTAATGTACAATTTGAAGAAACAAAGTTTTGGAGTTACAATGACATACATTTTTTATAGAAGAAGTTCTCTTGCACCTAGGCATTGTGCTTTTTCTTACGAAGAATGTACACACAATGCTCCAATTCACAGGAATCTTCCAATTCACACAAAGGAACACAGTTGTGAATGTAGCTCTTGTAATAGAGAATGGGCCTTTTTGTAGTGTAGGAAGAAAATTTTGTTGAGTTGTAGACATTATAAAATTCACTACAAGAAAATGGGGTTATAAATGACTTGTCCACAATGACTCCACCGACAACAATGACTACAAATTAGTTATTTGCAGTTACTTTGAAGGCATTATTGTCGATGCAGTCATTTATACCCCCATTTTTTTGTAGTGATTGTTTACAAAATCTCCCATGATGTATTTGGTAGGTGAGAGAGTCATGAATTTGCAATGTAATTTAGGTAAATTGGATTTTCTTACACCAATTGTGGTGATAGGAGTGAAAGATAGGTAGCCATTTTAGTGTAGATTCCTATAGCCTAGAGTGCTCTAATCTAGCAAGTGTTGGTCAAATTTATTGTGAAAGCTTGCATGCATTAGGTGCCATGAATTGCAATTGTAGCTTCGTAGTGGTAATGACATCAAATTTTATTGAAATTTTTGGCATTCGTGGATTCTTGTAGTCCATTCACTGTTTTCCAACATTGGGAAATTTGTCACAACTAGCCATCAAATTGCGTTGTCAAATTTCTTGCACCTTCTCCATTTGCAAAAAATCCAAAAATTACAAATAAACAAACAAATTGTCTATTCATGAAAAAAAATGCAGGAAGGGAGCGCTAGCGCAAGCACACAAGTAGGCTTAGCCTTGCTGCCTCAACCCTCCCTCCAGGCCCACCTTTGCCCGTGAGGTTATGACAAAACAAGCAGTTTTCCATCATGTTTGGGCCTGACAATCGGTGGTTGCCTAGCTATGATGGAAGGTCATCCGACCTTGTCCGGCCTTCGTAGTCTTCACCTACTGTCCACTTCCACAATTGGGTTTACTCTATAAACCTTACCTTCTCCAACTTAAAGGAAAAGTGCCTGACCAACATGCCCTTCGAGTTTGGTTTCACCAAAAAAAAACTATAACTTCTTCATCCGGCATTGGATTCAAATAAAAAATATATATCCTCGAACCTCTCGGAAAACTACATATCCTAAAAATGTTGCAGAAAATCCTAGTATAAATTGAGCTCATAGGAACCTACCCAAACTCCAAATTGTCCCCCTAGAGGACAATGGGACTTTAGGGGTTAAAGAAATGCTATCAAACGGTAAAGTACCTTGCATCATATTTTTACTTCTTATCCAAATCCCTACACCATTGTTGTTGTAGAATTTCAAACAATGTTAAATACTCCAAATAAGCTTCCCTTTGGTGTGCCTTTGACAAACCATCTGATGAAGGAAGCCTCCATGTTAGAAGGATCAATATGTGGTTGAATATACGAGTTTTTGAAAATATGAATTTGACATGCTTTAGTTTCATATCCTTCCAATCCAACGGGTATGTAATTTATTGGATAAGATTGTTTTTCAAAGAACTCTTGTACTACAGTGTCATGCCTTCGTAAATGTTTCCAAATCAATGAAGAAGTATTGTCTCCCATTGCTCTATAACTCATTTGAATTTCATCATCTAAAGTACTTTTGTAATACATAACCATACATCCTTTGGATAGTGGTCCTCCATGTACACTATAACCATGACATACTAAAGGATATTGTCCTCTCTTTGGATTTGATTGATTTTGTTTTGCCTTATATGGAGATGTGAGGTAGTAACATTTGATTGACTTCATTTACAATTGTTTTGTATGAATAGTCTTCCCACAATTGAGGATGATAAATCATTAAAACCATATCAAAAGTAATCCTTTGTAAATCCAATATATTGCCTTCTATGATATTGCTTCTATTCAATATCAACAAAGGCCCAAATTGTGTGTTGATCAAATCTAATGAATAGTAATTTTTCTATGCTTTTGAATATGTGCCATTTTCCCCAAAAGATACTAGTTAACTATCTTTTTAGATGCCTTTTCTCTTTTTGTCCCGTTCTTTTTTATATTGATTTGGAACATTTGAAAAGAATATCATAACACATATACTTTCTTTTATTCCAAATTGATTTAGGACCTCTAATTTAGAAAATCCTTTAAATGTAAAATTGCATTCATTTGAAGAACCATAAATGTTGTTGATTCATTTTCTTCTTTGACTTCTCTCCATTTTTTAGTATGATATGAGATTTGAATCTTCTATAAATATCATGGAACTCTTTTAAATTATGAATTTTAAAAAAACTGTGCATAAGCATATGATTCTATGGTCATTAGAATAAAAGATATCATATGTACTTCCTTCTTCTCACTTATTGCATTTAACCCCTAAAGTCCCAAGGCCATTTTTCTATCAAAAACCACTCAAAACTGCCATTTCTACTGCGTTTGTCCAAAAAAACAAAAAAAATACTTTTTTTGGAAATGAACCATAGGATCTTGAACTTTACTTGTTGGAGATTATGTGGTAAAAAATTTATGAAGTTTGACCATACAGATTGAGAGATGAGCATTCAAAGTTGAAAAAATAAGTTTTTTCTAACACTAGACTACAATTTTAGATGACTTTGATCTCAATATGTGGGAAAAACGTGTACTATGGAATTTGAATTAAAAATTTATTGTGTTGAAGAATTAAGTTGGGAGTCTAGGAAAAAAATTTCAAAAAATAACAACTTGATTTTCATACTTCAAAAATTGTCAAGTAGAAGTAGGTCCAAGATTGAAAGAAAAACTAAATTGTTAATAGCTCTTAGATGGGATTGAAATACAATAATCCCAATGGTGAGATTGTTCTAGCAAGCAAACTTAAACTTTTCAAAAAAAAAATTTGAAAAAATTTGAAAATTACATTCTGAAATGAATCCTATAAGTTATTTTTTCAAAAAGATGCTTAGATTGCCTGAAAAACAAGATTGTTCATAACTTTCACATCACTAATCAAAATGGAATGAATCAAAGCTTCAGATGTAGACAAAAACATAATATTTGAGAGAAAATAATTTAAAATTTTATTTTGAATTTCTGCAATATTTTTTGTGTTGCCTACTGAGTTTAGTTATAGGTTTTTTGTGGTATAACTTTTGCTTCCAGGCACCGATTGAAATAAAAATTATATTGCCACAAAGCTTATTAGCTTTCTATCTTCAAAATAAGTTTAAAAAAATTAGGGTAAAATTTCAGCCCATAAAAAGCTGCCCAAATTCCAAATTGTCCCTCAAGGGGACAATGGGACTTTAGCGGTTAATATGAGTACTTCCTTGCACATTTTGATTATCTATGCAATTAGAACAAACCTTGTAACATGCGTTTATAAAATATTGTCGAGAATATTGTTGTTTTTACTAACTTCTATTTCATTTTCATTACAATAGAAGGTTTGTCATCAAAGATTTTTTTGAAATAAGCACATTGTAGAGGTTCAAGCAAGGCAAAACATGTAATTTTGAAAATCATACATTGACATGGCCTTCACTTTTATATCCAAGCAGCCTTCATCAAATGTTACTTCGATAACATTCGTTGATGTTAAATATTGAACTTTTGTAACTTGTTGCCTTTGTTTCCTACATTAGGGGAGATTTCAGCTACTTGAGAGACTGTTTCAGGGTTGTTCCCATTGCTGGGAACCAGTCCTATATAATCAGAATATAATAATATTAAAAAAAATAAAAAATAAAAATGTATATATTAAATTTTTAGTAAAAAACAAATTTTTTTTTAATAAAAAATATATTAAAAAACTATATGTGACGTATCTGTCTCCCAGCTACTTCAGATCAACGTTCCCACAGTGTTCCTGTAGTTCTCGCAGTCCGGGAACTCACAGTTTCTTAAAATGCAAAAATCTCCCCTAATGGATTTTACTCTTTCCATTTCTATTGCCACAATACAAATTGTACTAATCAAATATGAAGAGAATGTAGAAAATATGAAGAATTGAGGAATGGAGGTAAGAATGATAAATAATAAATCTCTCTATATACACACTTATGTATATTTTAATGAAATAAAATTGAATATCAATGCATAATGAGGTTTGGGATTACAAATAGAAGTTTATACATACATGTCTTTTTAAATGTAAAAGCAAAATACCTTAAAGTAAAAATCAAGCTTGAACTTAAAGTAAAAGCGTGTAAATATAAAAGAAAATGAATTTTACATTAAGTGAAGGAAAATTATCTTGAAATGAAAGCAAGTGAAGTTCAAGTGAAAGAAAATTACTTTAAAGATAAAATAAGCAAATTCACTCCATGTTAACTTAAAGTAAAAGAATTGTAGACCCCAAGTTCATGACTTTTGGGCCAATACTTGTACTACTTGGGATCCAAACTCCTTGAGTTTGTGACTCAAGCAACTAACTGTTAATGGAATTTTTTTTTTTTTAATCTTTGAATTTTTCACACAACATATGCCTAAAGAGTAGCAAGTCTCATTGTCCCTACGAAGGACAAAATGGATTTTGGACTACCTCCTATGATCTCAATTTTTATTGAAACTTTTAAAAACCTTCTCATAAATAGGAAAACTTACGAGCTTTTCGGGAATATAATTTTTATTCCAATTGGTGCGTGGGAGCAAAAGTTATGCCACAATAACCTCAAAATGGGAGAGACCAGGCAGCAAAAAAAATCCACAAAAAATTAAAATTAAAATTAAAATATTTTTTTCTTATACATTATATTTTCTTCTAAATGGGAAGCTTTGATTCATTCCATTTGAATTAGTGATGTGAAAGTTATGGAGTTTCTTATTTTGCGGGCAATCATAGCAACTTCTTGAAAGAGATTTTTTTCTCCCACTTTGAATGCTAATATCTTTCAATCTATACGGTCAAACATCATAAAATTTTTATCACGTGATCTAAGACAAGTGTAAAAAATGATCCTACGGTTAGATTCTAAAAAATATTTTAAAAATTTATTTCATAGGTGAATGTAGCAAAAGTGGTAGTTTTGAGTGGTTTTGGCAGAAAAATGGCCTTGGAACTTTAGGGATTAAGGACCAATAATTTTCAGTACTTTTATTTAAATGGTTAAAAAGTTATTGTATGATATGAATTGTGGATAGTTTGGGCAATTAAAAAAGCAATTCTTAAAAAATTTAAAATTAGTTCTCTAGATTTATGTATATATGGAAAGCTTTAAATCATTCCATTTTGATTAATGAGATGAATGTTATGAGGATTTTTTGTTTGCAAGTAGTTATAGAGTCTCTATTCTAAAATAAAATTTGAGTCCTTTATTTAACTCAATTTTCAATATTATATGGAAAAACAAAATCATAGTATGTCAATTTTTTATTAAAACAATCATTACAACCATTAGAATTGGCATGTTTTACTAAATTCTTATCAATTTAGGATTTTAAAACATTCTCTTTAGGCTTCTTTCTACTTCTTTTAGAACTTGGTGAATTTTAATAAATTCATTACAATGAGCTTCACATTTTTGGAATGATAGATTAAGATGCATTGCCATGACCACATGGGTCTAATCCCAAGAGGATGGTTCTCAGTCATCATCAATAATAGCCCTTTAGTGTTCTAATGTCCAAAATCTAGATGATAATCAAAGAGGGACCAAAAGCTTTTTTGACCACAAAACTTCTCATTCACACTCCAAACCATAGCTTAACTTTTTAAGAACCACAATTTTGTATGATGAATTTGATGAAATTGAGGTAAATAATATATATTTATAAAAATACAAGCAAAAACATGCTAAATTTCAAGAAAGGATTTAGGCATTGTGGGGCTAGAGTCTTGAAAGCAACCTAATTCTACTACCTATAGGATCCTTTCATTTGCATCAATGGAGCACCCATTACCACAATCTTAACAAGCCTTTATCATCATGGCAATGCACTTCAAGAGCACATGTCAGCCCAAGTTTTTCCAAGGGTCTACCCATGCTTTAGCTTTGAAAAATCACAGAAAATCATTTCTTGTTGGAATGTCTTCATTCTTTTTGCAAATGTCTTCTCTCAAGCTTTTTAATCTCTGCAAAATATGGGAGCTCACAATTAGGTTCTCAAAAATACCCAAATAGAAAACCTATGTGTCAATGGGATGATCTTCCTTACAGATGCCTCCAATCGACACCAGCGACAGCGAACAGAAAACCTTCACATTCTCAATAAAAAATGCCCGATAAAAAATTATTAGAAAAGCCAAATGCAAGTTAATGCTTTCACAGTTTGTATTCGTACTGAAAATCAAAATCAAATGAGGTTTTACCCTTTTGTTCCACACGAGATTTCTGTTCTCGTTGAGCTCATCTTAGGACACCTGCGTTATCTTTTAACAGATGTGCCGCCCCACGTAAGAGCATCCCCACGGCAGACTCAGCAGATAGAGACGGCCAGTGTGGTTTTGCAGTGGGAATTTGATGACCGGGCCGGGCCATTTCTGATGTTCCCCACAGCTGACGCGCCAAGAGGGCACTGAAGTCAAAGTGTGCAGTCTTCAGAAGTTTCCCACTTCAGAAATTGAATTAAAAAAATTTACGTTTGAATTGAAAACAAATAATTAAATGTATTTTATTTTTATTCATTTATTTTGAAACAAATGAAACAGGAAATTAAATGTATTTGAGCGCTTGTAAGCACGAGCTGGAGGTCGGTATCTTCCAATGAGCCTCAATCTGCGCGCACCATACCTCGAAGAGCGCGTTCTCTGACACACTGAGACTATGGCCCGCTGCACTATTTGCCCGTCCTCTCAGTAAATTTGGCCGAGGCCGGCCATTTTTTGGCCGGTCCAGAGCCTGCCGTGGGTTGCATATTTGGACTCCGCCCGGCGACTCACCGGGTTTGCGGCATGTCCTGAGGGGATGCTCTGACAGATATGAACTGAGTGGCATCTACGAAATATAACAAGCCCCAAGTCTGTAGCTCTTTCTGGTGAGCAAGAGGAGTGAGCCGAGGCGCACAAGCAGCAATAGCCGGAATCCGTCATAGCAGATCATCATCCAAGTTTAGTTAGAAGTTACCGACCCTGGAGTGCTTTCTACGGCACTAGCTCGTGAGTGAAGGGTTTTTGCGACAGTTGCAGGAGAATTTCGTTTACTGTCTTGGCAAGGCAACGGAAAACTGTGCCAGTTCTACTGTAGGTGAGACAGTTGCAGAAGGTTCATTTTGGATCAAGTTACTTTCCGGGCAAGGAGAAGGAAAGCTGTGCTAGTGAGACGTTGTCATTGCAAAGCCTACTTCAAGTTTCGTACTTTCGGGTTCAGTGCTTTATTTCCTACTCTTGAGTAATTAAAGCCTGGCGCAAAGTTTCTCTGCTGTTTTCGCAACAGTTGCTGGAGGTTTAGCTTCTTCTGTTAATTAGCAAGGTGTTGACAAGGAGGAACACTGTGCCGCCATAGCCGCGGCCCATCTCCTGAAGTGCTGGAGGTAAATTTTCTAAAGAGCTCTGCGTTTCTCTTGTCTGGTAATTTTGATGAATCCAGGATCACGATCTGGAAGAATTTAAGCACAATTTTGGCCGCAAGTTCCTTTTTCTTGCTCAGTGGCTCCCTTGGTGATAGCTGGGAATTGAGCTTGTGACAGAGTACTTGAACTTGCCTGTCTATCGATTGTGTTGAGACTTCATGTGTAGTAGATATAGTTGATTGAATCGTTCAAAAGGTTCGCTTGGTTCAGCATTAGTCATAGCGTAACACGTTGGTTAGTTGCTTAGACCTTCAGTGGCAACTTTTTAGAATTGTTTTCACGGATATGTATATATGTGGAGTTAAGCTTAGGAGCTTGTGCCGATGGAACTCTGCATCAAGGGTATCCTCCTGAGTTGATTCATCCCATCTTTTGGGTTTTAGAACATGAATTTCGGGTAGTTTGAACAATAGAGGCTCTGGAGGGTCCCCTATTCTTCACTCGTCCCGTCGGCTCTTTTGAATTTAGCTTAGCCTTGCTGATCGAAGGTAAGAGGACCACTTGCGTTACAATAGCCAGTGCAATTGAAGTGACTCTCGCTTGCTCGTGGACGAACTGTCCGTGCAAGAAGAATCTGTGGTATTTAAATAAGTGGCAGTTCTGATTAGCATCCTGTGCTCTTGCTGTCGCTGCTCAATCGTTTGTTTGAACGTGTGTATGTGCAGGTTAGCTAAGCTTTTGTAGCAGCCTTGACATCTATCCTGAAAACCCTATAATTGAAGGAGCACATACACTTCCGCTACATGGAGCGTGTCCGTACCTTTTTTAGGCGATTCGCCGTACAAGATGCACCCAAGGCGGATGAGCTACTCAACCTGTGCATGGAAACAATACAAAGATTGTCTGCTCAATATTCGAGTTCGAGTACTGAAGACGACAGGACCGAAGATTATTCGATGAACAGGCACCAATGTATCTTTCTCGTTGGAAGGCTTACAGACACTCGAAGTAGCTTACAAAAGATTCAACTCTCACCCCTTCTTGATGAGAAAACGATTCCAGTGCTCGAAGAGCTTCATCAGGTGCTCCTGGATGTGGAGACGGTCATCAACGCCAGTCGCATCACTTTTCCACAATGGCCAAGAGCAGCCATTGAACAAAGCGACATGAAGGAGACCTTTGCAAGGCTACTTTACGGAGTTGAATGGCATGTGTCGGTTCTTCTGAGCATTCTTGTGGACAACTCTCAAGAGTCTTCCATCACATTTGAACCAGCGTTGTGCGAGGGTCGGATGAGTATGGTGGTCGAATTCTCTCTGCTCACAGCGATGAAGGAAGATGAAGAGAGCGTCAAGGACCGCCTCGGATCTTTGAAGCTGGACGATCCAACACAGAAACGGCTCGCAAATGCATTTCTTAAGCTGAAAATGCGATCCGAGGAAGATCATCTGAACACGTCGTACCAATTGCCTGAAAGCAGCGGAGCTTTGAAAGACTCGGAATCATCATCAGTTGCCGATGATTCCACTGGCTTCGGCTTGGTTTCATCATCCCCCGATATGTTATTTCTGGATCCTGAAGATCTTGATCTCACCGGTACCCTGTTAGGTAAAGGTGCGTCTGCGGAGGTGAAAAGAATGAATCTTCTGGGCGGAAAGTATGCAATCAAGATTTTCAAAACGCCCAACACGAAAGAATTTGATCAAGAAATGATTGCTTTACAGAGATTGGGGCACCATCCTCACATAGTACGCCTCCTGGGCTACTCCAAGGAACGTAGAGTATGCTTCCTCATCATGGAAGAAATGGACAAGGACCTGCATACTGTTTTGTCCGATATTTCGCGAGACAGAGAAAGAAAGAAACTCACAAGTACGCGTCCTCTTTCAGATGTGCAAGCTGTTGGCTTGATGCTCCAAATTGGGGAAGGTGTGAAGTATATTCACAGTAAGGGTATGGCGCATCGCGATCTCAAGTCTGGGAACGTCCTTGTGAACCTTGCAGATCCCTCCAGCAGGTCATTTTCCAGAATTAGTTCAGTGAAGATTGCTGATTTTGGTCTGTCTAAAACCAAAAACGCCAGTCAGACATATTCAAATCAGACTCATAACCGAGGTACCTTCAAGTATATGGCGCCGGAGGTCATCGCAGGAGAAGGTGACTCGGAGAAGTACTCCAGGTTCAACCCCAGAAAAGCTGACGTCTACAGTTTTGCCATTGTCTGCTTTGAGATTCTGACTGGGGAAGATCCTTACGATGATGATCTATCCCTGACACTAATGAACACGCAAGTGAGGGCGGGAACTTTGAGACCAAAACTTCCGGAGGACTGTCCTCCGAAGTTGGCTACTCTGATTAGAAGATGTTGGCATCCAATTTCTGAGGAGCGGCCACTATTTCCTGAAATTTGCAAAGAACTGAGGTACATCAAAGGGCTTCTTTTGAGAGGTGAGTTTTTGTCGATGAGTTGCACTTAGTATTTGGAAGTTTCAGATGTTATTATAGCAGAATGTGGCAAGAACTTCAAAAGTATTAGCACGATTTCTAACTTCTCGGACTAGTTTTGTTTACCCGTGTATATGTTTCGTAGGTGATCGGAGAACGTTGGAATTACAAGATGATCGTCCTCTTAGAGCAATGGAAAGGGCACAGGTAGGCCGTGTTGTGTACGAATGTGAGCATGTGTTGGTGTGGAGTACGAACTTGATAATTTGATTGACTGCTCGAACATAACCCAAATAGCTGCTTTATCTCAATGAATTTTAGTATTTATCATTATGAAGGAAGGAAAGCTGACTGGATATTGCATTGCATACGGCTAGATTCAAGTATCTGGGATATGAGGTGCTCGCTTGTGAAAGAATGCATGAATTTGTGGGTGCTTATCAGCTCGGAGGTATTTGAGAGAGAGATTTAACAGTAGCGTGCCTGGGAATGTTGTGCATTTACCATGCGAGCAGATTCAAGGACCTTGGGGAGGTGCTGGTGGTGGAAAATTTCGTGATGTGGGCACCTCTATCAATCGGATGAAGTTGAGATACTCCCAATCTCCAGGAATATTTGGTTCAATGGAGGTGGATTATAACGTTGCTGGTAGTAACTTGGTGAGGAGATACTGTGATGATTACAATGGAGCCCAATATGCAGAGGTAAGATGTGTACTGTTTGTCATGAGTTCCATGTATCGTATTATTAATTACAATCATTTTTTTTGAAAAAAAAATCCTCATTTTCATATGTCCTTAAAACAATAGTATGGAAGTTTTTCCTTCAATTTCAATCTCTAATTAGGATCTAAGATATCATTGTTGTGACTCCAGATAGTGTTTGAGCCCTTTGAGTTCATCACACACATCAATGGATATGTGTCCCAAAGAGACCTACAAATATCTGGAACAAATAAAAGAGCTACCTTTGGAAGTGTAGCATCATTGACTATCCACACTAATATCAAAAGCTATGGTCCTTTTGGTGATGAAAAGGGTGAGCCATTCACTAGTGGAAAAGGTAGAGTAATTGGGTTTCATGGAGGAGGTGGTGCTCTTCTTGACAGCCTTGGTGTTTTGATCATTCTTGGTGATACAAGTTGATTCATGCGAGCGAATTATCAAGTGATCACCACAAATGTAGGTAGCTGTTCAATTTGATCATGTTGTAAACATGTGAGCTAATTGTTGCATCGACTACCTACTCTTCAAAATTCCATATTTTTTACTTTGTTGAAAGTTACTACAACACTTGTAGTTTGGCTCAAATAGATCCACTTCCAAAAGAATTGACTCATATTATACTCATTTTACTCCAAATTCTATAAAATTCTAATATGCTTGCAAAACTTAGGAAATTCAAAGGAAGTTTTTTTTTATTGGAAGGTAAAATATGCTTTTGTTGTGGAAAGGTTCATATTTGGATCTTGAATACCAATTTTAGAATTTTATTGATCAAATGTCATTGACTAATTATTCTTGAAGCAAAGGTTGAATTGAATAATGATAAGACAAATTGTCTTCTTTGGCCATAGGAAGAAATGTAAATTAGACTTGGACAAAAATGGATAAGAAGTGCAAAGGAATGCAAAAATCTGCAAAAAACTAGGAAAAAATGGTTGACATTTTTACTTTCAAATGCAAATTTCTACATATTGGAAATATAGGTTTAAAAAAAATTAAATGTGACTGCAATCTTCCATCTTAAACTTTATAAAAATATAAATTTATCAAATTCAAAGTGTTATTGTTAAATAGGCAATGCATTTTATTGCAAATGGATCTTTTTAACCACATTTCTTTGTGTTCAACAATGATAATTAGTAGATTTATAGTTTGATTATTAGGCTATGTACAATAGTTATTTCTAGTTCTAGATCCTATTATTGCTACATCTTAATGTTGTAGAAGCCCAAAAAAATCATTTAATTCTTGTGTTCAATGGGTTGAACAAACATTTAACTTTTGATGTTGTCTTAAGTCTCCCCAAAGCTTATCTTTTTAAGAACAAATAATAGTAGAATCTCTACTAAAATTTCAAACTCAACACAATATCTATAATATGATGAAATTGATCAAAATTTGTAGTGAAATCAATTAGAATGTATACTAATATAGTATATTGGTGGTTATTGACATCAAGAAATTAAAAAGTAAATGTAATGAAGCTAGTAAAAATATTCATAAAACTGACAATATGTTTCAATAAATTCATTCAGGTAAACAAACATCAAACTTAAATGACGTATAAATCTTCATTAAACTAATATACTAGTTGAAAATGCTGAAAACTAATGATTTAAAAAAAAAATTAAGTATTGTTATATATATATTTTTTAATATTATATCAAATCCGAAAGGACCAAGGCCATTTTTTTGTCAAAAATTACTCAAAAATGCAATTTCTACTGCATTCCTAAAAAATAAAAATAAAATTAGAATGTAAATGTAGGATCTTATACTTTACTTGTCTAAGATCATGTGCCAAAATTTTCATGAAGTTTGATTGTATAGATTGGAAGATATTAGCATTCAAAGTTGGAAAAAAATTTGTGAACAATTGGCCTACAATTTCAAATGACTTCGATTGCCATTTGTGGAAAAAATTTGCACTATGGACCTTGAATTAAAAAGAAAATTGTTGAATAATTGAGTTGAAAGTCTAGAAAAATAATTTAAAAAAAACACGCTTGATTTTCATTCTTTAAAAAATTGTTAAGTAGAAATAGGTCCAAGATTGAAAAAAAAATTGTTAATTATAGCTCGAATGGGATTGAAATGCAATAATCTCAATGGTGAGATTGTTCTAACGAGAAAACTTAACCTTCTGAAACAATTTTTTTGAAAAATTATGAAAATTGCATTCAAAATTGCATCCTATAATTAAGTTATTTTTTCAAGAATATGCTCAAATTGCCTGAAAAACAAGATTGTTCATAACTTTCACATTACTAATCCAAATGGAATGAATCAAAGCTTCATGTCTAGAAAAAAAATATGATCTTTGTTGAAGGAGGATAATGACCGAATTGGAAATTATCCTATTAGTATAATAAGTTTGTTCCAAGAGAGACGGTCAAGTAGAAAATCTATGCTACAAGGGCCAATTCCTAGAGTACGTAATACAATTCAAAAATAGAAGACCATGACTCAAGTTGGACAATCATCAATCACTCAAACTACAACAACATTGCACTTTTAACTTAATTCAAATTTTTATTTTTTATTCACAAACTTAATTCAACATTGCCAATTCACAAGCTTAAACACATCACAAGTATTTCAAAATTTAGCTTTGCTTATATTTTTTATTTGGATTGGTGATTATATCACTATTGAATGATTTACAAAATATTCATTGTTCTACACTTTCTTATAATGTCTTGTCTATATTAGAATTTCAAAATCCTTACTTCCTCTCTCACATCACCTTCTATTAGAACATTAAGATCTTCTCACTTAAAACTCTCTCGATCACATTCAAATTCCACAAACACTCCTCACGGACTCACACACATACATACTCAATTTTTTGACTTAAATTGACATAAACACACACAAAAAAACCCACTACACAGCTCAATCTGGTCAGGACTTGCATTGGTTCTCTCTCTTTAAGTGGATCCCTCAAAATGATTGAAAACAACAACTAAATACCACTCCTCCTTGCCGTTCTAACTCCCAACTTCCTAATTAGCAAACATACAACCTTTAAAATCCATTCCATGTGACAAACCCAAATTGGTAATCTGTCTATCTTACTATGAACCTAAATCCAACTAGGTTGTAAATAACACCAATTAAGCATTCTAATTGCATCCAATAGGCTAACAACAAAAATAAGCATTTGAAAACTAAAACCAGACATCGTCAAAAATTTCCAAATAAATTTCTACTACATTCTACAATCTTTGAGAAGAAAAAAATTAAAAAAATTAAATTTCAAATTTTTGTGGATTTCCTTTTTTGCCTAGTGACGTGAAAATTATGTTTAAGATGGTATAACTTTTGCTTTCACGCACCGATTGAAAAAAAAATTATATTCCCACGAATCTAATAAGTTTTCCTATCTTATGAGAAAGTTTCAAAAAGTTTCACTAAAAATTGAGATCATAGGAACTTGCCCAAAATCCATTTTATGTCCTGAGGGGACAATGGTCCTTCAGGGGTTAAAGAATGAAATGTCAAATTTTGATGATCTCAATCTAAAGACATTTAGTTTGGGTTTTCCTTGTTTTCAACTAAGAATCGCCCAAAGTACATGTCCCAAGATTGGAAGTGCTACGAGCACAAGCTACACATGTGAGTTGGCCGTACAACTCACAAGGGCAACAAGGGCAACTCCAGGGCTTAAGAATGATAGCATAACATTCTAGAGACGTACTCAAATTCCCCATTTCATTTACCATTTTACCATTCTATAGTTTTCCATAATATGTGGCAGCCCTTCTATGGCAGATTCTTGAGAATATTCTAATATTATATTCTAATATCATATAGGAGGAGATTGGGTGTTGTATTCGGAAGGGGAATTTTGAGGTTTGACATTTTCAAGTTGGAGGGTAAGGACTCTTCTGATGAGCAAATGGGTCAATGGAACCAACCTCAAATATAAAATGGCGATTTGAGGTTGTCATGATTCGTCCGGTACTACGGATTGAAAAAAACTAGGCTCGTGAGGTATGCACTTACCTTTACTGTCATCATGAAAATGGAATGCACCCAGATGGACAGTACAGGCTGCATTTCAAGCCCCTGCAAGGAGTAATTATTGATTCTTCATGGTTTCAAACGAGTTTTATAGCAGAGAAAGAGGCGAATGCCAGGATGGACTATGGATATCGATCCATGCATAGTGTCACAATGCAGGTGTACATTGCAACCATGAAACATTCATTTAATCAAAATGCATATTGCAGATGATTGAAGAGTGGAATTGAGTGATTGACTGTTACTTTCAAGCTTTAATCTGTAGTTGCAGTACTTGCAAAATCCGTATTCTAACTAATATACAGTGTATGCTGCTTAATTGAATCTGTGTAAATTTGAACCCGGCATGAATTAGTGTCACTGAGCTTTCAAGGGCGGTTAGGCACATGGATTTCTTCACTCTCTGCTATGCTTCTGATGCTTGTGTTATGTTTTATCGTGACTTTTCGATTTGTATTGACTGAGGAATTCGGTTAGGAGTGTATAGTAGCATATGATTGTAGAGTTTCCTTAGCATGGTCCAAGAAAGTGTTGCTCTTCATTATTGTCAAGGGAAGGCAGCAACGTGGTATTGTGGTTAGGTCTAAGAGAGAATGTTCGACAATCATACTATGTAACTTCGTGTTCACGGAGTTGGTCAGAGTTCTTCAGAAATCGGTGGAATTGCCGTTGTGGCAAAGAGAGGCCCTTCAACTTTGATAATAAATTAGTTGATGCTGGTTTTCTGACTACGTTTACAGTTGTTAAAGAATGATATAATACAACGGACTATGAGCTAGTCATGGAGACGGTTTTGCTTGCACTTGAGAAAAATAGTCACCTAGTTCGTTTACATAGTCTACTTCTTCCAGTCCACGTGGAGAAATAATTGTCATCAAACCAGTTTCAGTCCACAACATTTGTCATGGAATATCCTAGTGTACTTGTGCTCAGTACTAGAGAATTTGGTTGAAGTGAGATTACTATAAGTACTGTAAAAAAAGAGTTTACAACCCTTGTGTCGGGTCCTCACAGTTGAAGGTCAATCAAGTATTTTGTGACATGGCACATCCTGGAAGTGATTTACAGTGCTGAGATTAACCCCTGACCGCCTACGGGGACCGAAAGTGTCCACACAAAATTGAACAAAGGCTCTCCACGCTTCACTGGGACTCCAAATTGGGGGTTGCGATGAACAAAGGCTCCCCACGCTTCATTGGGACTCCAAATTATGGGTTGCGATTAGGAATCCTGTTAGGCTCAGTGTTGTGAATATGGTTGTGCAATTGCCAAGGCACTTAGGCGTACAATTCATGAAATTCAGGGCTTGGATTGGCAAGAGCTCAAAAATCGGACAAGGCAGTTTGTCCTTGGGCTGCGGAATATGACCGGCAAAGGGCAGTATGGGACTGTTGGACTTTAGGATGCATCGGGCAAATTGTGTTGTGAGTGTCCGAAATCTTGACCGCATTGAGGTTGTTTCGTCATGGCAAAGATGATTGCATCTTGATGTTGATTGCATTTTGTCAATTTTGATGTTTTCTGCACTCTCTATTTCAATCATGGATTGCAACTGCCAGTCACCTACGGACTTCCCAGCAGGTCACTGCCGGTATTCGCGTTAGAAGAACCCTGTCCCCTTGCGCATGCGAAGCCAGAGGAGATAAATGCACATGCTTATTTGATCGCAAATTTTTTTGACACTAACAAAACACTTCTTTGCGCTCACATCCACCAATTTTGGAGCCCAGGCTTCAATCACTCCGCTTGCGATAGATTCTGAATGGCTAGACAATGCACCCAAAAGTGACAGACTTTTCTTTTCCGTCGACATCAAATGCAAATTGCACATCATCGAACTGGTGGAAAGTTGATTGGAACACACAAGCGGCCTTGTTACGAAGGCTTTTTTCAATCCTTGCGGTGAGTTTGACCAATTTCACCCCAATCTAATGCTGCGGAGCAATTTCTGCGTTGGTCCCCCAAAGCCTTGGCGTCAGTGCAGCCGACCATGGGCGGTGAGGGGTTAACACAGGTCGCACTGTGATCAAGCACATGCTTAGTTTTGACACCTTTTATATATGAACTTGTTCAACAAAAGGTACTGCAATCGATTGAACTCAAATTGAAAAGTACTCGGGTGAAGCTTGTCCAATCACTCTACAAAGGTAAACAGAAGCAATCTCAACACCTACATAGGATGTTCCATGATTCAATCGATACGCTCCAGGGACAATGAAAAACCTTCACTCCTTGAGCTCGCGTTCATAGTGGATAACATTCTTTAGTTGGGATCAGCTCTAGATTCTAGAACACGACACACAGAGTATGGCATTGAATGCAAACAGGTGCTAAAGTACTCATGAAACTGAGCGGAATGGAATAAGCAATGTGCAGAACAATCCTTCCAGGGGATACTCTCTGGCATATCCTAACTTCATGAGTGACTACAGGTCTTGCGCTTGAAACGCTGTCTTATGACGCTTGAAAAATTCACGGAATCCATATGCACTCATGTCGTAATTGTACTGTGAACACAAAACCGTCAGAAAACCACTTGTCATTGACAGCGCATACTGGTTTACATACAACAAATTGACTGCTGTTAAATGTTGGGAAAAGCACGAAATTTACTTTACGTAACGATCAATGAGAAAATTGCTAGGTTGTTAAGGTTGATTCACTCAAAATGCCACTAAACTCTATACGAGTTGAAAAAAAATCATCTAGGAAGCTTCAGAAAAGTAATAATTGTACCAATAGAAGAAAAAAATCATGCGCTACATTTTCGTACAAGAGAAATATTTTTTGAAAGTTATAATAATCGACTACTACCTCGAAAGTGGACTTCCTATTCTTTTTGGATATAACAGATGAATTGTGTTTGCCTTGAAGTCAAAGTGCATGTCGGGACGTTGAAAAGTTGAGAAGAACTAACCGGAGTAACATTGACACTGTAACGCGAAATAGAACGGTCCTTTACACCCTCCTGAGTTTGAGACTGCAAAAGAAAAACTCTTCAGAATTGTATTGCCGCCAATGAACAAGGGCCACAATAAATATCACGTGTATTCCAACCCAGCGAAATCTCTAAATCAAGAGTCCTCGTTGTAACAGAAAATGTGATAATTGAAGATGAAGATTTGTAGCCACGAAGTGCAAGAGACGGTAGCCAAACCGGTTGAGGGCTGTGAAAGATCTCAACAAATGGATAGTCCTTTCGTTGTCTTGCAATACAAAACCCCGGATACTTCGGGCATTCCACCTGCAAGAGAACAACGAATACTAACCCCTTCAGGACCAAGAATTTGTGGTTTTAAAATGACCAAACTGTCTCATAATATTGTGAAAAGTATAACTCAGATGCGGTCAAATTCTATATCACCAGAATAATTCAGGAACATAGCAAGCGTTTGTCGAAAACTAACTAAAATAGGACAAAAGGAGGGCTCCCCATGACCTACTCAAAAGTGTCTCACAACACAGGGAGCCCAATTTGGCCTTCTTGGTCCAATAGAGGTTTATCCAGACCATTTTCATGAAAGCGTTGGTGAAAGTGAAATCGTGATTATTCAGTTGTTGCATAAAGAAACAAACACAGAGCAGTTCAAGCCACACTGGGCGACTGTCTCAACTTACTCGAACAAACTTGATGTGTGGGTAGCATTCAGCTGCAGCATCCTCAAGAACACGATCAAATCTCCGTGTCCATGGACATCTGCACTCATAAACACGAAAACTCTTTTCATTGAAAGTAGAGAAAGCAAACAAATCTAATTGCTTATGTAAAGTTGAAACCCTAAACCCTGTCCTGAAGAGATAGAGAAAACATGAAGGAAAGCTCAAAATTGAAAAGAACTGACTAACAAATTGCCTATTGACGATCGCAAAATAGAATTTTTGGGCCAAAGGAAATGCATGCATCCGATATAACTATCAACATAGATAGAGCTAATGAGAGGCAATGGATTGCAAGCGCATAGCAAGTACTTGAGTGTGAAGGCAACAGCTACCGGCTCGCCCTGATGCAGAAGCTCAACAAACTGACGCTCCGATTTGAACTCAAGAACGCGAGAAACCTGTTCTTGGCGCGGATACCCAGTGTAGTACCTGCGATTGCAAACAGGAAATCCATAAGTACCTAGAAGAAGATCATCAACAGACCCAGTACTTACATAACAGATTTCAAACTTGACGCAAAACCCTAATTTACTTCAACTCTAAATCTCTGGCCTGAAACAGAGCAAAGAGTTCGCCACGAAAATACCTGGAGAACTCTTTCAGATGGTTGAGAAGAGTATCAAATTTGGCAGCAGGTTCATCCATCTTATGCACGAAAATTCACAATCTTTGCTCTATACCTCCGAGGACCATTAATTTTCCGGTCTCGGAAAAACCATCACTGTAGCAATTCCTGCGTAAATCGACGAAGAAAACCTTTGCAATCACAAGTCCAACCTCCTTCAGCGCTTCCATGAATGAAATGTTTGAAGGAGTCCACTGGCTGGCACTGGTCATAAACCCTAATTCATCCATTGTTGCTCTCGTCGCCTCATCCAGGGTTTAAGCGTCGCCACGGGCTTTTCCTCAACTAGAGATTAGGAACTCATTAGCACCAGTACGTGAACTGTTCTTGAGCACTACTGGTTTCTCTTGAAGCAATGGCGATGCCCTTTACAATTTTAGCTTCAGGACTTCAAGTTTCCAAACTCTGTCTTGGTGGGTTGGCGAAATCACTGTGCGTTTCTTTGGGGTTTGATTGTTGGGGTTCTTAAGAATGCGGGACTTGTTGTAACAGTGATATGAGACGGTCCATTTCAGGAACAATGACGTATGGGGAGCAGAATACTTTTGCGGATGCCTGCCAGCAGCTCAGCATTGCCCGGGAGGTGGGCGTCAACTTCTTTGATGCAGCAGAAATGTAAGTATGTTGGAGAATCCTGCAATTTCAGTGGACATGCACTTGTAGTTCTTTGAATTGTGTATGTCGATTACAGAGGTGGAAAGACTGAGGTTTGGAAATGTGCGTAAATTCACATACATTTTCGAAAGGCTGCTGTTTACAAGAGACCTAAACTTGATGTATCCCCTGAACGTCTACTTATTTGTACTCAGTTGTGTGACTTATGTAATTAATGTCTTGTAACCCCTAAAGGATCAAAGATTCAGAGTTTTAAAATGGAAAATTTGATTGATTATATTGTAAAAACTGTAAGTCAAACGATGTCAATATTTTGTATCCCTAGAATCAGTGAAGAGCATCACATAGTTTGATGAGAAAACAAAGAAAAATCTGATTCGAAAGAATCGTCATATGACCAACTGAAAACTTCTTAATTTTTCAGGAGACCTAGCTTGGACTTCTTGATCCTTCAGGCTCTAGAATAGCCCTCCTTTTTTCATGTCATTTGTCTCTGCAAGCTCTCCGCAATTGACCATAATTTCCAGGTATCCAGTTCCTCAGAGGGCAGAAACGCAAGGAAGGACTGAGGAGTATATAGGACGATGGCTCAGGCAGGCCCGAGTGCCACGAGACCGCGTGGTGGTGGCAACGAAGGTGAGCGACAGTTCGTTTATAATGTGCTGTTTCATTGCGACTTGTATGATTTTAACAGAAATGGAAGGGGATTAAGATTTTTAATTTTAACAGGCCACTGGACCATCAGGGCAAATGACTTGGATACGCGGAGGGCCCTCGTCTCTTGATGCGCGCAACATTAGAGCAGCCATTGATGGCAGGTACGAATGTAAAGGACTACTGGAGAATCCATTTTTTGCTTGTAAATCCTTTTCCAGGCGTCTAGACTCCAGAGAGAACTTGTTAATCTAGATTACAAGTAATCCCATTCTTTACTTTAATTCGTTATTGGGCCCCATGGTTTTTGAAGAGACTTTCTTTTGTCCAATTTTATCCACTTTTCGATGAACTCTTGCAATGTTCTTCATTGATTCTGGTGATACAAAATTTGGCCCATCTGAATTGTATTTTTCATGACATGATTAATCAAATTGGTCATTTTGAAACCAGGAATCCTTGGTCCTTTAGTTATCAATTATAGAAATCTTCCAATCCGAACAGATTCATTCTTTCTACAATCAAGTAAAAAGCTTACTTGTTTTCTTTGTTCTGAATCACAGTTTGAAGAGGTTGGGTACTGACTACATCGATCTGTACCAGCTACATTGGCCAGACAGGTGACGTGAGATGTTCCTCATTGTGTTGCTTTTATTGCTGACCATCTTCTCAAAAATCAACTGGATTAACTTTCAAGGGGTGCTTTTTTGGTGCAGGTATGTGCCAATGTTTGGTGATACAGATTATGACTCTGCTTGTAGCTACTCGGCAGTCTCTATTGAAGAGCAATTGCAGGCTCTTAGTGTTGCTGTCAAAGAAGGCAAGGTTATTTTTTCACCCTTTTTCGGGAATGTTCAGTGCATTTGCATCGCTCCTGTAATCTGGTATTATCAACCTCGTACCTTAGTGCACTTCGAGTCTAAATGCCACAGGCTCGAAGTACAGTCAAGAACCACAAACATGAAGAATGTATTGTGTTGCAGATTAGGAATGTTGGCGTCAGTAACGAAACGGCGTTTGGGTTGATGGAATTCTGTCGTCTGGCTGAACAAAATAGCTCACTTCCTCGCATATGCACTATTCAGGTGAAATCTTCTTCATGCTGATTTTTGTAGCTCATCTATCTGAATACCTTCTGGTGCAATTTCGAAATGCTCCCAAAGTTCTTCTCTTACTCGGCTGAAGACAGGCGCACTTAAGGTAGAGGATACTATTTGCTTCTTTTTAAGCATCTTAACATTAATTTTATAAAAGTGTGATTTTAATAGAGCTGTGGAGTGATGTTTGGGTGCGAGAGCCAAGGCTGTTGAGGTCAAATTTTTATTGCTACGTATAAATTTCTTAATTTTATAGACCACTATTAGTGACAGTAGACAAGCCAATTTCCATTGACAGACCAGTGTTCATTGACATGTAAGCAAGTCATGCTTACACCGCTTGAATAGATGAGTTACTGGAGTTAAAGGCGTCAGTATAGGGGACGGGATCACGTCCCTAACGGTTCTAGTATCATCTACCTTACCGGGTACAGCCCTGCTGTGGATATTGTAACAGAATGCATACAATCTATTGTGTCGTACCTTCGACATGACCCTTGCTGAATGCTGCCATTATCAGAGGTCTTTTCCTGCACGTCACTGTTTGATCTGTTGTTGGCTATCCTACTTCCCCTGCCAGGTTGTTGTATCTGATGGATTCTCTATGTTAGTAAATATGATTATACTATCGATTTCAGGGAATGCGAGAAACCTGTCATGTCTTAAATAGTGGTGTCCGGATTGTGGATCCAGGGTAGGTTTACTTGCGTATAGTCCACTCGCAATGGGGCTGCTTACAGGAAAATACTTATCTAGTAACGGTGAATCCTCTCTGTATCGACTCAATAAATACCGAGGTATTTTTCCTGAATGATCTGCTTTTTCAGGATATGTTCATGTAGGATAGGATTCAAAGAGGTTCACATACTTCGTGATTACTCAAGCAGGCATATATGAACCTCTTTATTGATTTCATTTTTCATCTGTGCGAGCATGTCTCTGAAATAAAGCTCACTTTGTTTAATGAGAAGTCTTGTTATGCCGCTGTGTATCCTTTAGTTTTAACTTTGTCGTGCAAGTGCGAGCTATCAACGTAGGTGGTTTAATTCCTTCTCGTGTTCATTAAGACTTCCATGGAAAACTACCTCTGAAATGATTAAAAGTATTGTCTTTCTCTTTTATTTTCTCTTAATTAGATTAAAAGTGATTGCCTTGTCAATTTGTTTGCCAGGACGCTATGCAGAAGCTGAGTGCCGGTATAGCATGGCAAAGCCAAATGTCCTGCCTGCCATCCGGGTGAGATTTTGATATGCTACTTTCGTTTTCCTTTTTTTAGGAGTGGCACTTGGTCCATTTTAGATGTTCTCTCTCAATCAGTTCATTGCAACCTCAAATGAATAGTCTTAATTTAGGTTTTTTTAGGTTTTTTTATCTGTTTGATTTGGAGTGGAAAGCATCGCTGGTGGGGACCCCTTTGGATCCTTAAATGCTTATCTCCACTTCGTTGGTACTGTTCAGGTTTTGTAGGACATGTCCGAGTTTTCCCATAAGATAGTCATTTTCTAATATTACTGCTTGTTTATTTTTCTCAGGCCTATGTGGAGATTGCACAACGTCACAATTTGAGCCCTGTTGCATTAGCTATTGGTAAGCTTAGTCTAGTAGCTTAGTTTTAGCATGAGCTGCTTCTCCGAACTATCGTATTCTATGTGATGTTTAGGGCTTTACCAAATCAGTTGCGGTTGCTTCAGGGTTCTGAAGGGTTTCAGTAGATGAGTGAATTGTTCATCTGAAAATATCGTTTTCACTACTGTTGGGATGCAGGTTTTGTGCTGAAGCGTCCACTGGTGATAAGCGTAGTGATTGGTGCCACATCATTATGGCAGTTGCGCGAAGTCCTTGATGCAGCCCATGTGGATCTGAGTGAAGAGGTTTTGTCAGAAATAGATGCTGTTCATGAAAGATACCCAAATCCAACACCCTGATCTAGTGTTGAGTGCTTGCAGCTAGTCTTTAGTATAAAGTAGTTTACATTTGCATACCATTATTTGTTGAAGTAAACGAATCGTAAGGCTCAACTGAAATGGTTTGATACAATTCCTTCTATCGCTGGTTTTTAGAGCTGAACTATCGTAAGGCTCAACTGAAATGGTTTGATACAATTCCTTTTATCGCTAGTTTTTAGAGCTGAACTATGACAGACATTGCCTTCGCCTAAATTTTTGATTGGCTACTGACTGACTTGGAAAGTGGGGAATTAGGCTGGAATAGGGAGCACGTAATAAATTCATTTTGTAATTAGATTAACCAACGCTGTCGTGGTAATAGAATTTTGTAAAACTATATGCTGTTCTCGCATACCTACGCAGAACTGAAGGTATCGTACACTGCCTCTGTGTTCACGGCAGCTGGGGCCTACTACTGCGAAGGATTCCTATTCAAGGTATTTTCTTGAAAGCAATGGCAGATTTGAGCGAATCAATTTGTGCCATGTCACTTGAGTATAACCTGTACGTCATGACTCCTTTGGTGGCACAACTCATTGTATATGGACTGTATCCCAACTGTATATCATCCAATGCTGTTACATTTCAGTGAGATTACACTTATTATTTATATGCTCTACACCCGGAGAGAGAAAAAATGTTTTGAGCATTTGAGAGAATCTCCGACAAGTATTCTCTTTCAGAATATATTTAAAATTATATGGTACTGGAATTGTCTGTAAAGAGATTTCTTTGCAGACAATTCAAGTACCATATAAATTTCAAGTACCCCCAATGGCCTATGCATAACGCTATCCCTTGGTGAGAATACATTCGAATTTCTCCACATGACTCAGAAAATTGCTATCACTACCCTTGTATGCAGGATGATGTTGCATGAATATTGTTTGACATTGGCAGCTGCTTTTCAGAAACTTCAAGTGACTCACAAATGCCAGAAGGGTGGGTGAGCAGATGATTGTAGAACCTGAATTATATCCTGGCATCTATGGGATCCTGGAATAACCCTCAAGAATTTGTGGTGATCAGTTGGTTGCAGTTTAGATTCCACTTGGAGACGCAAGTTTTGTCTACTTGTGCTCCTGGCTTTTAAGTCACTGTGGCACCTTTTGTGTTCCCACAGAGGAGCACCCTTTTGCCTAGAACAGCGAGCCGAGGGCTGATGTGGAACAGTAGCCTAGCTATGCTCTGCTGCTGAAGTATGGCTGGTTGACCTGGTCTGTGTCCACTCTGACGCCACCTTGATTGGTGTCAGCTTAGTCGGTTTCGCAGCAGACTGAAAAGTGTCGTAACAGAACAGATTAGAAGGTTGTGGTGATTTGTGGGATATGCATGAGACTGCAAACACCAGGTTGTCTTTGATGCTTGCTTTCCGTAGCCAGCCACTGGGGGCTGACGTAGTACTAGAAAAGCAGAGAGGATTAAAAAATGGAAGAAAAATCTAAGCGAAATCAAGTCCTCAATATCTCAGGTAAGTACTCCGCCTCTGGAACTTCTTTAGCTCTAAGTGACTGGTCAGTCATGGTGTAATGCTGTAATGCATCAAGTTACTTGAGAGTCAGTTGGCATGCACCTGGGAACTCGTGGTTGGTACCACTTTGTACTTGTGACAACAGTTAAGAGGATGGACTCTATTGCAGACACTCATTTCGCGGAGGTGGTTGAAACTGGGAATAGGACGAGGTGCACCAGTGTCCGGCGCACAGCTTTAAGACCCACTTACAAGGTGATTCAACCTCACCCATTCTTGTGCACATCTGAACCTGCTTTCCTCAAATAGCTGTATCCAGTAGTAAGTCTCTAATCAGCAGCAGTTTCCAGCATTGTCCTGCTGCATAATCACCTGCTGTGATTCCAGGCTTGTGTGTCGTACCCGCTGGCTAGTGGTGGATACCTTTCGCATGTGATCAGGAAGTCCCATTATGAGCAAGCATTTAATATCTGAAATCATGTTGCATGTAACTGGCAGGTGCCTCAGGAAGACTTGGATTAACCTTGACCACCCGCAGTAATTTTGAATTACCTCAGGGAACAGTCACAGCATGTGTTTTCTGGAGCCAGATCAGGGACTATATTTTGCTTCTATGAAATGATGCGTTGCTGGGTTCTAGCTCACGCATGGTACTCAAATGTGGACCAAAACTTGTCTTATTAAATCTGGAATCCTTTCTACAATGAGAGACTCACTGATATACTTACCTTTTGAATGTATTTAGTGCTTTGTTGTACAGTATACGGTCTTTACGGAATCGTCACCATGCCAGCACTGCGGTGGAATCTGCAATAGCCAACGATCGGTCCTTTGGACACCCATGTACCAGAAAGATGCTGGCACCTTGGTGCTCACACGCGGTTAACTCCAGTTCCTCTGTGATATATGCGTCATGCTTTGATTATATATATATATATATATATATATATATATATATATATATATATATATATATATATATATATATATATATATATATATATATATACACACATATATATATTAGCTTCTGACTGTGCCTAATAATTTGTGGCAAGCTGTTGTCGGTGGCCATGGCAGCCCTTTTTTCCTCGTTATTCTATTGCATCGTACAGACGGCCGTAAGTGGCACGCAGACCGAGATGTGCACACCAAAATTTAGTCAGTAACGTAGTACTCTTGCTTGGCCCATTAGTCGATATTGGTCTCGAAGTTGGTGTTCTCGTCATTTGATGCCTCCAAACTCCAGAGTCAGTGATCGATGCAGTGCCTGCCTGCAGGTGCCGAAAGACATTCTATGTTGCAACCGCCGGTTCTCCTGGTTCCAAACCATAGCAACTGCAACCGGTTGTAGCAGGAAAGAAGCTTTAATCTAATAAAAATACCTTACGTAAGTCATCCAGAACTCTTGGAATTTCGTATAGTATATTCCTACATGGAATGAAAAATACGGTGAATGGACTTGGCTGGCAGCAGCGAAGCTGTCTGAAATGTCCGTTTCATGTGCGCCGAAATAAAAACAAAACACTGTATCCAGCAGTCTGTCATATCTTTCTTTCACGCTTTCCGAAATCCAAAGCTCAGAGGGCAGAACCACCCCGAAGTCCCGCTACTGCGGCCTCATCAATGCGGGGAGCTGCCGTAAGTTCTCACTGTCTGCACACACAGCCAGTAGGTAGGGCCGGGGTGCTCCCGTGGTAAATGAGTTAATTAAGCTCGGTCAAATATCGCAGACTGATCCGTCGTTTAGATAGTTCACTTGGGGGACAGTAACTCAATTCATCATCGTTCTCACAAATTCAGTTGTCATACTGTATACCTCACCCGCCTTTGCTGGCTGCCCGGGCTTGGCTTGGCTCTGCTTTGATTCCTATCTTCCTCTTCTGGGCCTCCGTCTAGCTGGGAGGCTGAAGCGGGCATGATGTTTCCCACCACCACCACCACTGCGCAGTGTGTCCATTCTGACATTGATTACGTGACTATACTATATCCTCGATCGAGGTTAATTATTTTTTCTTTTTCTCGTTTCTCGTTTCTGCATGGGCCGGAGCAATTGAAAAAGAGGAAGCCAGATTTGCATGTGGGTTGGTTTGGTTTCGCAGTCTTGCAGCAGTTTGTTCCAACTGAAGACTCTAATTGAGCTTCCCTACAGTAGCTATTAAGTGAAGCTTATTAGTTTCACAGGCCTGTCCTGCGCGCGGTGAAGAACTGAACTTACTCCTAGCCTGGCTGGAGGAGGTAAAACTTTCACTTTAAGTGCGGCCCTTCCAGCACAGTGAGAATAATCGACCAGAATGTTGGTTCCAGAACTTGACAGAAGCCATTCGATCGGTAAGTACCTGAAGCGTTGATCCTCGCCTCTGCCAGGGATCGATTCTTACCTGCCACTCGCAATCATGCAGAATTTTGACTGACCCTGCAATTCGCCGGGGGGGGGAGGAATTTGTTTGAATAATTTATGTGTGGGAAGCTTAAACTTTAAAGCAGCCTGTGAACGGCCTCAGCATTTTGCAGTTACGCATGTGTGGAGGTCACGGATCAAAATGATTTTAGATTAGTAATGAGGGGTTTTCAAACCTCGTACCGGTAATATCTCAGCACCGGGTGGAGGATTTTGCACTAGATTATGCTCGAGAGCTGGGAGGCTAAAGAGTATTTTCGAAAATAATGAACAGTTCTTGTATAGGTGTACTCAATCAACCCAAATTTCATGACTATATTTTACCAGATATCACTCAAAAACTGCTTTTATTTCTCAACCCCTAAAACCCCTTTGCATTTGGAGCCCATAAAATGCAGAAAATTGTGACTTTTGTGTTAAGATTTTTCAATGAGAATAAAATACAAACAACGATAATTGTAACTGCAAGATCTTGATCTCACCTTCATGTAGGTCATACACAATGCTTCAAACTCAAATCCCTTACCATTTGAGAGATCTACTAGCTCAATGAAGAAAGTACTATTTTTTTCACTAAGTACTTCAAAAATTCAATGAAGACTAAAGGATGTCGACTCCAACTTGCATCTTTTAGGGATTAATGTAAAGAAAAAAAATGATTTTTGTTTTTGGATAATCCAATAATAACAAAATTTGACCAAACAAATTGTGGGGCATTAACGTTTGACGTGAATGGATTTTATGGAGTCAGACAAGGTCTTCTTAACTCCTAGAGGATCAAAATTCCCTAGGGGACAGAAATGGAAATTGGGTAGGCTTGTACTATCAAGATTTTTGTCTAAATTTTTGGCAATTTTTTATAAGAGAGTTTTGTGAGGGCTACATGGGAATCGGAATTTCACACCAATCTTAGACAATTTTATACATAAGGGACAACTTTCACACCCCGTTTTCATTCAATTATGTTTGAGATTCACTTTCATCTCACCTTCTCACCTCTTCATGCAAGAAAGTAGAAACAAGAAGAAATTTCAAACTTAGAATACAATTTCTTTCTACTAAAGATCCTACAATGAGAAGCTTGGAATCACAAAGGAAGATTTTGTTTACATTGATAAGAAACAAAGGAGCTACAACAAAGGAAAGATCTACTTTGAAGAACAAAGAGATGAGTGTCTTCTCTTTTCATAATTTCTTCCGACTCAATGCTTGCTTTTTTTATTTCTCATGAAGTATCTCTAATGTCTTGCAAGTTGTCTGGGATCGTCTACATGTGAGGAAAAGCTACAAGTTGCTAGCAAAATTTGACCTCTCAAAAATGCATATGGCCTTTCCATATGATAGTGGACATCATATAGTCTTACAAGTCTACCTTGAGCAATTGAAAAAGTGGACTATCCAACCCCCTTGTATGTGCCTCTTATACCACAACCATTATAAGATAATTTCAAGCCTCAAGATGTAGTAGAAATTGGCAAGTATGACCACAATTATTTTGACATTCAAGAACAATAAATAGAAAAGAAAGAGTTGTCTTGTGAAGGGTCTATGCTAACAACAAATCCCGAACTCTAGACAAGTTGTGGTGACCGTTGGAATTGAGACACAATTCTCAAGTCTTCAATTCAAGAAACATGGTCATCCATTGCAAGAAAGGTCAAAAAGTGTAGAATCAAGTCCAATGGAGAGCAATTGAGAGAGTCAAGTCAACATTAGAGGAGGAGGGAAGCGAGGAAGCAACTGTTTGGCAACAGGTTGTTTAAGTTGGGGGAAAGTTTCCTCGTCAAAAGTTGGTGAGAGACCATCAAGAATGTTGTTGTGATGTGGGATATTTATTAGTTGAAACTAACATCTTTAAACGCAGATATCTTGCAATTTGTGCGGTCAAAATCAAGTTTTTCAACACATTGGGGGATTAGATTATTTGACTCTAAACCTTCTTAAATAAAAAAATTTGTACCACAGAGTTTTGAGATTTAAATCTTTATTGTAGGGAATTGAGTTGAGAGTTTAGGGAAAAAAGAAAAATTCAGATAAACTTAATTTTTATTGTTTAAAAAATTATTAAATAGATGTAGGTATGAGATAGAAGAAAAATCTAAATTATTAATATCTCTAGAATGGAATTAAAATGCACTAATCTCAATGGTGAGATTGTTCTCGAAAGAAAACTAAACCATGTTGAACTCTTCCTTTTTTTTAAATTGTAAAAATTGCATTTAGAAATGAATCCCACAAGTTATTTTTTCAAGAAGATTCTCTAATTGCCTCCAAAATAAGATTGTCCATAACTTTCTCATAACAAATCCAAATGAAATGAATTAAAGGTTTTTATGTAGAAAAAAAATATAATCTATGAGAAGAAAAATTCAAAAAAATCAAAACCCAATTTAAAAAAAATTAATAATTGCCCCTTCTCCCGTGCTTTGAGTTTAATATTTGGACAT
Organism: Rhytidiadelphus loreus; assembly: GCA_947034895.1. NCBI lineage: Eukaryota > Viridiplantae > Streptophyta > Bryopsida > Hypnales > Hylocomiaceae > Rhytidiadelphus > Rhytidiadelphus loreus. The sequence goes on from OX344761.1 coordinate 36,592,057, forward strand.
AACCTTCCTAAGTACTAATTGGAAAAAAAAATTGTATTCCCATGAAGCTAATCATTTTTTCTATCTTCAAAAAGAATTCGGAAAGCCATGACAAAAATTCAACCCATAGGTACCTACCTAAAATCCAATTTGTCTCCTAAAAGGACAATGGTCCTTTAGAGGTTAGAAAAAGCATTGATGAGAGGAAGTTTTGTGTTGCATCTAAAAAAATGTTAGATGAATGCAAGCCTTTGGATCTGAGTCATTGGATAGTTGATATATTATGATGCTAAGATTCAAATTTTGATCTATTATGGAAAAAAAGTTATTAAGCTTTGAAGTGAATGTACTTGGATTCTAAGGCTTATGTACTTCTAAAGCATCCAAGGAGGGTGTATTGAGAAGTGTCATTCTCATTGAGATTTTGTGTTATGATAATGAAACTTAGAGTTTATTTTTCCTATTTTATCTACTATTTTTTGTCAAAATTTTAGCTTCAATGGACTTGGAATCTATGAATTATAAAGAAAATAAAAACCAAAGTGTCAAGGCTGTGAAGGATTAGAAAGTTAGTAGTAAGAAAATGTCCACTAAAGTTAGTCAATATTATAGATTGGAATGAAAATTGGTATGTGTGTACTTGAATAGTTGATCTACATTTTGGCAAAGTTTCAAGTTTTTTGGAATTTCTTTACATTAATTATGCTAAATCAAAGTTAGGAATGGCAATTTCTAGGGTATCTTGAGAAGGATTAGAAAGTTAGTAGTAGGAGTATGTCCACCAAAGATGGAAGATATCTTATATTGAGATGAGAATTGATGTATGAGTAGTTGGATACTTATTCTACATTGTGGAAAAACTCTAAGTTATTTGGAGATATTGTCCGTCATTTATGTTAAAACAAAGCTAGGTATGGTAGTTTTTAGGGCATTGTGGAAATTGTAGGATAGGGTTCTAGAAAAAAGGGAGTTTGAGGGTAGTTTTACTATTATTTATGGTGTTTAAGGATATTTGAGAGTATGTATAAAGCATTTCTACAACAAAGGCCTTATGCTATTCCAAACCTAATAGCTAATCTTTGTGACAACGGTATGTAGGCCAATTCCAAAACTGTAGAGTTGGGATAGTCCTTGCCTTGGTCTAGTGAGGACCCAACAAGCACTCCCTCCACCTCAAAACCCAATTGGAGGATGGGTGCTTCATGATTGGGACTGAGGCTTTCCACAACTGCAATTAGTTAAGGATGGAGGTGATCTATATGGGCCTACATATGCAAGTAATGGCAATTGATTTGCAGATGATTATGAGGGGTATATACGAAATCAATGTCATGACATGCTTTCCATGGGGAAAATATTTATATAAAATATAGCAATGACAATCATGGTATTGAACTAGATTATGCAAATTTTGACTTTAATGAAGAAGAAGACAATTAATGATGATGATAGTGTCGTTGGTAATATAAACAGCACCAAACACATGGGTGATTGCAAGAAACATTTGTTGATTTGATTGCATTTTCATAATGCTTGTGATTTTTTCTAAAGTATTTTAAAATTAGAAAAATAATGTTAATTTTTTATAAATGTAGATTAATGTATACACCATTAAGAAGATTTTATACTAGGAAGATAAGGCATAGAAAAAATCTCTATATAGGAGAACTAAAAAAGTACTAAATCTCAAGAAAATAGATTTTTCAATGTTTTTATTTGTAAAAAATAGGAAAAATTAATTAATTAAAAAAATCGGCCATTTGTAACAATTCTATGGAGATGTTCATTCATCAAAAGAACCACCAAAATACTATTTTACATGTTTCAAAATGCAAGCAAAAAAACTCACTTTGTAGATTTTTATACACCATACAATTTACTATTTTTTAGAATTCCTTAAGTTTGAACAATAGCTACAAGTCTACTAGAATACCATCCCCTCCAAATTTCATCTCCAAATTCAATTTTGGGACTAAAAATAGTACTATTTCCTTCAAATTGGCAAATGTGACATAAAAATAGAGGATATTTTTGAATGAATTTTTTTTTTTTTATTAAATGGAAGAAAATTTTTAATATCCATATATAGCCAAGGCATATAATAGTCATAAGTACCTTATATATAAATCATGAGTCTTTTAGAGCCATAACACAAAACTTATGGCCAAAAAGCAAGTGTTTTTTGCAATTATCCACAAATATTGCAATTCTAAATGGAATACGTCTTTTATTATGTACGATCCATAGCCCAAACTCCCCAAGCCTTTCATGATTATTTTGGGTCAAATGTTTCATGGCAAAAATTTCCTACATTCGTCAACTTATTTGAGATGTTTGGGCCAATTTGGATTTTACAAAGCATTATTGCTGAGACTCTTTATCAAAATATCAAGTGGGATTTAAAGGTGTTGTGGTAAAAATCCAATAGTAGAAGAGAAGGTCTAAGCACCATTTGAAGGGGACAAGGGAGAAGCAAAGATTAGATGACAATGTGGTTTTGCATTGTTGTAGTGCAAATTGTTTTGTTTTGTAAAAATATTTATTATTATTATTCAGATTAGTTTGATTGAGCTCACTTAAAGAAAATAAACAAGGAAGAAAATGTGAAGGATTGTGGTGAAATCCACGGTTTAGTTTAATGACAAAGCTTGTTGCCTTTATTTGTTGACAATCGCATCCTATTTTCTAGTTTTTTTTTCTTCTTTTGAAATAGTTCTATATTTTATTTAGCTTTGGATAAGTTGTTAAAACGAATGGTGAAGCTTATTTTACCTCTCTTTTGGATTTTGAAGGATTGTAATTTGATGTAGGAGATATGGATATGGGGAGAAAAAGGATGGCCAATGGATGAAATGTGGTCTACATGGGATGTTATGAACTAAAATCCACTTGCTTAGGTGGAGGAGGTGGAGGATAAGAGTGGGCCTTCTTCTTCTTCCATGACATAGTTTGTTTTTCTTTGTCGTCAATTTGGAGAGCCATAGTGAGCTATGTATTATGAATTTTGGAATGAAATTTAGTAAGATGTTCTTCTTTTTTATGTGATTCCTAAAAGTTATGACTTGCTCTATTTAGAATTTATATGTGAAAGTTATACTTATTGGAGTAAAAGAGGGTCAATTGCCATAGAATTTGAGAACAAAAGTTTTAAATGCCTATAATAGTTTGGTTAGGAATTGTTTAATTTTGAGGTTTAATACAACTATATATTGAATTCTTATCTTTCTAAAAAGTTATAGAACTTTTGGGGTTAGTAAGTGAAAGACATAGTTTTGGAAGTAAAATAATATCGAACTGTTGTTGAATTGAAGAGAAGAGACTTTAATTGGCAAAAACTAAAAGATTTTAGCTTAAAATTTAAAAAAATTATAGAAATTTGTGTTAGCTTTTTGAAAGCTATCGTACTCTTGTCTTGGAGTTTTGAAATGGTTGTGACACTCATTTGAATGTTGAATACACCATCAAAGGCTTTATATGGTTTATACACAACTCATACAACTTCTATACAACTTTTCTACTTCTTGATATTATATTTGGCTTATACAACCCTATATGAGTTACATACAAGTATGAACACAACTTGATTTATATATTTTATACTTGTATGGGCATACTGTATTTCATATGTGTCACACAAGTATTGGTATACATCTTGTTGAAAAAAGATAATTACTCTTTTAAAAATTATCCTATAAGGATAATAAGTTCGTTCCAAGGGAGACGATCAAGTAGGAAATTTATGCTAATAGATTCATTCCTTAACTAGGTAACACAACTTTATTTAAATACACAATCTCTCATTTGAAAACACTCAAGTAAGCACAATGATGGAATAATTGATATTCACTCACAAATTAAACCAATTGGGAATTATTTACAATATAGCATTTAGGCTAAACATTCCCAACTTGTTCAAACATACACACACAACATAACCATTGATATGTAATTTCCACATTTATTAATTGCTATAGTGACAAATCACCGTTTACAATTTTTTATATTTTTCTTAAATTTAGCTAAACATCCATTCAACATCACTCTTATCCAACTACAACGATCTCCACATTATCCCAACTTAGATCACACTTCCAATATTGCTCATCAACTTAATAAAAATTTAAACACACTACCATTGTCTTACACCTCAAAACTCCATCTTCCAATCCTCCAACTAGGACACATACAATTATCACCACATAGTGTCACTTTGAACACTCAATTTCTTTCATCTTCATCCTCATTCACAAGATCTTTCCATCCATCACATCACTAGTTCTTCACTCTACAACTTCCACTATTAAAACACCACACATGCACTTCCAATTAGCACACAAAAACACACAAAAATGAAAATTACACAGCACACCCAGCTGGGACATGACTGGAACTCTTCGACAGACAATAAAAAGAAAAATGAGAGAAAACACAATCCAAATAGGAACCATGGTGGCGGTTACCAACAAGGAAGAAGACAACCTAACCAACAACAACTACCCAATTTGGAACCGCAAAGACCATTAACACACACAAACAACATTCATCCTTCCATAACACATTAGCTCCTATCATCATACTTGACCAACCCAATTGGAAACTAGGACTGGTACCCCCACAATTGGTCCTTGATATTTTCAACCCAAATTGATGGCACAATTTGTCAAATACTAATTCTCAAATTGAAACTTCTTCCACAGATCGTTAACAAAACTCTAAATTAGATCAAAATCACTTGGCAAAAGACTTAATTGGACACAAAACTCACAACATCCTATCAAAATATTGTAAAACATCCAAAAAGTCAACCCAAAATTGTAAAATAAATAGTCCAACTAGATCATCTACACATCTATTCATACATGCTTAACTCCTAAACATTACATGTTTTTTTGCTACTCTAGAGGGCTGCAAGTTCCCATTTGGAAACCCGCTAAAACCTGCGCTGACCTGGCCGAGAGACTGCCAGGTCACTTTTTTTGAAAAAATAATTTTGAAAAAAAATTTAACTTTGTTTTTCATTCTAAGGATTTTTAATTTGAAAAAAAATCTGACATGGGCATTTGATGAGACCAGGGGGAGCTAGAAACAGGCCTGAAACAATCCTCTAGCCCCACCGGATCTCATCTAATGCGTCAGAGACTATATTTTCACCAAAATTGCTCCAAAACTGCCCTTGCATTTACAAACACCAAATTTTAGACGAAAAAACTTTCTGGACAAACGTAACTGTTAGATCTTGTAGTAAAACAATTAGAGAAGATGTGGAAAAAAAATTCAGAATTTTCCACAGTGTAGATTGCAAGATATTAACATTTGAAGTAACAAAAATCATTTTTTTGGCCCTGTGAAAACACGGGCAACTGCACTTCACAAGGTCACATATGTATGAAAAAATGCCCCAAATGGTGGTTACTCTTTGGATTCATTCTTCAATTCAAGTTGTCTACATGCTTGAAATTTTTTAAGTAATTTGGAATTGTAGAACATATAGGAAAAAAATAGTAAGTAGAGAGAAGTAGAGAATGATTAAAAATATTAAATTGTTAACAATATTTATAGAATTGATAAATGCCAATCCCAATAGTAGTAATGTTTCAATAAACAATATACACCTTATTTTTTATTTATTTTTCCAAAAATGTTTAAAATTGAGTTAAATAAAGGACTTCAAAGTTTATTTTAGAGTAGAGATTCCATAACTATCTACAAACTAACCCAAACTAAAATTCTTCATAACTTTCATCTCATTAATCAAAATGGAATGATCCAAATCCACATATATAAAAATCTAAGGAATCAATTTCAAAATTTTATTTATTTTTAAATTGATTTTCAAAGAAGTTTTTTTTCCTACCTAGGTTGCTTGCTGAACATTGAAAATTACATATCATGCAATAACTTTTGAAGCATGTAATGAAAAGTTATGAAAATTGTTGGGCCTTAAAGCTAATTCTTGTTCCCATATTCTTGTTCCCATATTTTGTGAAATTTTCAAAGAAAAAAAAGAAAAACTCCGTCTATAGTGAGCTACCCAAAATTGCTAAGTTGCCAAAAAACATTGTTTGGACGTTTAGGGGTTAATACAAAGTAATATACATATGTATGCAAAGTGCAGTTATTGTACTTTTATTTTCATGTGATTGTGGTTTTTTTTATATCCTAAGCCAAATCTAGTTTAAGCTAAAATTCTAGTATTTTTCTAAAATAAACCGTCCCTACCTAACAACATAGAAGTAAGAAAGGGTAAATCAACATTGTAAAACTAAAGTATAAATACATGGTGGAAGAAAAAATTCACAGAGATTGTTGTTGAACTTTGAGATGAGTCATTTAGCCTATAATTGACACTTTATAAATTTCCATTCTCTTTACCTTGAATGTCGCATCATGGCCCTAGTATTATCCATTGCAATCCCTAAATCTACAAAATACAATACAATAGAATCAAAGGAAGACAAAAAAAGAGCTAGAAAGAAACACAACAATAAAGCTTGACTTAAAGGATGCAAGTGTGGTGAAGTAAGCACTAGCATCATAGCTCCATCCAACGAATGAATTGTGAATAACAATGCAAGAGATGAAACACTTGTACTATTTTACATCACACATTGTGCAACCAATACAAACTTGACCATAACTTCTAGAGATTTTGCTCATTATACTCAACATTCAACATTCAAACAAGGACCAAGAGGAGTATACTCCTACTCCACCAAACCCTTTGGACACCCTAGGCAAGTTGAAGTCCTTGGAAAATTCAAATTCTTCCTTTTAAGATTTTACAATACTTAAAATTGGACCATTCATATATTTTACAAGTTTGAATGGTCAAGAGAAAAGGAGTGGTGGGGTGAGTTATTAATTGGGGTCTTCTTAATTCAATGGCACAATCAATTTGTGATAGTGGAACATTTCTTCAAAAGTTAGATTTTTTTACTAGTATAGATGTTTACTTTGGACTTTTTTTTATAGACTTTGTTGCAACTTCTTAGAATTTGTTTGGAAAGAAAGTTTGTTTAAGAAGGAAAGATTTTTGGAGTCCCTCTTCTTAATATAAAGAAACCTTTGAGGAAACTCACTAATAATACCATTCAACTTTCCAAAATGAATTTAGTACCTTGAAGCCTCTATTTCTATTCAAAAGACTCAAACGCTCATACAATTCACTCTCTCTTGCATCCACACTCCTTGGATACTTGTACTTCTTCCTCTCTCCTCTTGTACTCTTGAATCCTATGTTTTGACCTCTAATGATTTCTCATATCCTAACTACTAATTAAAATCCGGAATTTTGTATTAGTTTCAATCCAAGTTGTAAATCAATGTTTTGAGTTGGAATCCCTAGAAGATATCAAAGTTTTTTTTATGAGAAAGCTTAAACCTTTGCTTTTCCCCTCCCCTTAGAGCAATTTACAACCTACTAATCATGTTAGGCTTACAACTGAGGCTACAATTAGTCAGGTTTGCACCAAGCTTACAACCTATTGGGCTTGCACCAAGCCTCCAATCAATTGGGCTATACTAGGCTTCAACTCATTGAGTGTGTGCTAGGGTCTCAACTCATATTGGTAATTCCTAGGGTCCAAATTGTAGCTTGGCCACATGGTTTGGCCCTTAGGTAGTCTTACTAATTTTTGGTTTCAAACAACTTCTCTACCTTAGGAAAGAAATAGAACTTCTACACTTTCATCGAACAGTAAATATACTTAAAGAACTTGGGTATTTTTTAATGAAGAATGACTTGGAAAAACAAAATTAGTTAACTTGAGAATTAAACATCTAATGGATGTAAGTTCAATGCTTCACCATCTAAGGCGGTTTAACTCCAAAAGCTAACAATAATTGGACTAGGAAAATGGAAACACTAATAAACATATATCCAGAATCAGAGCTTTGCTATACTAAGTAAATACAATAACAAACTAAAAGAAGAAAAATAATTGGGACAACAAGATAAACGGTTGGGTTTTATCACAAACAAGGTAAAGTCAAAGCTTCACCTTTGGTTAGTATTAAAACGTGAAGGAGGTACCAAACACAAAGAACTTTGACAAAAACATTTGTCTTGCAAGTCAAGGTTCTAGAAGGAATTCTTCAAAATGAGAATTTCCACACAAGGAGCTAGTGCAAGACCGCAACAAAGAAATAATGACCCAAGGCTCAATTAAAATCCACAAGGCCACAATGATTAGCAATCACATACATAGAATATGTAGACAAACAAGAAGTTGTCAAGTCTTGAAGGGCCCCTATGACCTTGAACAGAAGTGCACCAAAACACTTAGAAAGATGAGCGAGATTGCTCTAAAATTACAATGTAGACATAAAATGGCCAAATTCGCCAAAAACACTACAAATACAAAACATCAAACTTAAAGGTTGACAATAGCTAATAGAGGGTGGTTTGAGAGAGGAGGGAGTGGCCTTTTATACATTTCCTAAAGGTCTACTCCACCTCGTTTAACCTCTAGGAGATTTTAGTTTTAACCTCTAATTACTAATAAAAGTCAAAATTTACTATTGGACTAATTTCTAATTTTTGGAGAAAAGTTCCAAATGCTAATGAATTGCGCCATTGACTTTGGAAGGCCCAATTTTGCCTAGTAAACCATGCATTCCCTACTCCCAAGCAATCCGGACTTATAAAAGCTAGTGAATTGTCAAAGCAAAGAAATGTAAAAATCCTAGATGATGAAATTTGCACTTTTTAAAGATTTTGACTAACTTGGAATATACAAAGGGATTGTGGGAGTAAGAAAATACTCCTCTTTAGCCTTGTTTGGATGTCGCAAGCCCCTAGTATTCTAGTCAATTCCTCTAATTCGTTTAAAATTTGCTAGAGATCAATATAGTCACCAATTTGGGTACTTTTTAGTGTCAAAATGACTTGAAACTTGTCAATGCAAATTATTGTGACTAAAAATTCTATAAAGATTTTAATCGTAATTTTACTACAACATGGATAATTTCTAAGAATTTTCCAATAATAGTTAAAATGATTGACTTTTTCAAAAATTGACTTTTGCAATTTAGAAACTTTTATGGTGACCTCTAAGCGGCTACTACATACTGAGTGCAAGCTCATATTCTTACTCTACACTTTATATAAGAAGGCTTGGTTCTAATTACCTCTTTTCAAAGTCAGTAAGTAGATTGTAAATCTTTTGATTTAAAACAGATCTTGATGAATTGATTGGGCCATTAAACTCCTAGCATGTTTTTATCTCAAAAACAAGTTTTTTCAATCTTTGGTTGCATTGTTTCTCATACTCCTCAGTGAATTTTCATCTTCAAAGCCAACATTTAACTTTCTACTCTTTTCTTAGATTGGCTAGTAACTCTGATTTTGGTTGACTATAAGTATTTTTAAGTCTAAAAAGAATTCTCTTTTATGATCTACTAATCCCCATTTAGCCAAACTTTGCCACACACACCGATATATATATGTATGTTTTAGACTAGGTCTCAATCCCGGAATGAGAATCTTGCAACTACTTTTGCAAACTAGGCCTCACTACCTCTCGAACACCTATTTGATTCCTCAAACACTTAATCTACCTTTCAAACACCTAAATCATCTTAGAAGCAAGGAACTGGAGTGTTTTTGACACTCCGAACTTCTAAGGATAAAACACTATATTACTAGGGATTTTACCAATTATATTTTAACACATTTTTTTTATAAAATTTTGACTATAAAATTTAATAATAAAATACATAAGATAAAAGAAAAGAAAAAACTGAGCCCAAAGTGACAACTCAAGGGCTTACAAAAGTTAACATAAAGTGATTGATTTTTTTAAAATTTTGTGATTCCTGTTTTATTTTGTATGTCATTCTATACCAGTTTTCTTAGAACAACATTGTATTGTAGAAAGAACCTTTTCCAAAGTTGTATACTGATAATAAATTTTCATGTGAATTCACCAAACGGTTTTAAAATGCAATAATTTTTTACTCTTGATGGATTAGTTTAACTATCTAGGTTTATAAAGATCCCCTCTTCAAAGAATATTGATATCTATATTATTGGTAAAAATCACCATCAAGAGTAAAAACTTATAACATTTTCAAATCAATTAGTGTAGTCACATCAAATTTCATTATCAAGGTACTAAAAACCAATTTGTAGTCCATATAACTACAATGACTAACAAAATTGAACACTGTTTGGAAACGTTTCCATTCAAACAACCATACCATAAGCATCAATGAACAAAGTCCAAAGGTAGATATACAAAAGTTGTAGTGTGCAACATAACACACGTCACCATGATAGTTTGAAGAAAAGTTTAGATGTGATTTGAAAGAAAATCAATTTCAAAGTTAGCCATGTTAAAAACTTAGTTTGTTTAACATCATTTGGAATTACATTTCAGATTGTTGTACACAAAAATTGAAGGAAATTGACATTTATAGAATTCAAAATAACAACAATTTGACAAGCATACAAATGATGTTGGTTCTTACAATACTTGAATCTTTTTTTGGAATTGATAGCATGGGATAGCATTAGCCATTATAGAGAGAGTATGGGCTGCAATATGGACCATTGTTACATCTTAATGTCCTTGCATTTGAAACATTTGTTGCATTGGGCAATTTATTCAATTTATATTCACAACCATATAATGCATTTTTTAGTTCAATTTTCTTATCTAAAGACTAGAGTTCATGATGCAAATTATTCTTCCGAAAAAAAAAAAAAAAAAAAAATTCATTGTTAATATAGTCAAAAAAATGAAAATTGCCAAAAATTACATTGACCTCCAAAAAATTGATGGTTTTTTTTATTTTCTTTCAAATCATATCTAATTTTTTCTTCAAATTGCCATGGTGATGTGTATTATGCTGTACACTACAACTTTCATATATCTACCTTTGGACTTTGTTCATTGATGCTTATGGTATAGTTGTTTGAATGGAAACATTTCAAAATAGTACTCAGCCATTGTATATGTAAGAAGTATAGAATTAGAGGTTGTGTATGTGAATTTGGAACATGGTATGCATTAAGGTAGGTGGTTCAAAATCCGCCCCTCTTCTTCAGATCATCCTGTAGGTAGCTCTAGAATGGATGCAAGGTGATCCTTGAATGGGACCTCTTTGCTCTGTTAATGAATTCAAGAAGAATTGTGTTTTTTTGATTGTAAGAGCCAATCATTGGTTGTGATTTCTGCACATTTCTTTATAAGTCACAAGGGGATAGATTTTGGAACACCTATGGTCACAAATAGCTTCATATGACTTGGATCTTTGAAAATTTATAAGTAATTCAAAAATGCTTGGAAAAATATGAAACTACTTGTGTTGGGTTCCACATCTATTTTTCTTTTATCTGAAAAATTAGCTAAAAATCATTTTGTCCATGGAAACCTGTGAAAAAGGCAAATCAGCTCTTAAAGTGACGGTTTATGAGCACACTACCTTACAGCAAATAAATGAACATCACAACTTCATACTCATTTAGAGAAATATTTTTTCCTTTTGTAAAGGTTGTGATTATGGATTCAAAATGTGTTAAAAAAAAATCCACTGAAGTGTTGATTCCACCTTCCGTAGCACATGCAAAATTGCTTGAAAGTGAGTTACTACTTTCATAACTTTCCCACAAATAATGTAATAATAATGATATTAAATTGGATATTTTTAAAAGATTCAATAAGACCTTTTGTACATCCTATTTGCCAATGCAATTTTACATTATATTTTTCTAGAATGAAGTGAACATGTATTCCTAAATAGAAAATAAGATGTTTCCTTTTTATTAAGGTGTGGCACTTTATCGTCTAATTCAAGTAAAACAATTTTGTTGTACAAATTAATTAGGTGGAAAAATGAGGGAACCCAAGAAGACCCACTTCACAGTTTTGACTGGAGCATTGGCAAGATTTTAAGGATGGACTGATCATACTTAAGATAGGAGGTCCATAAAGCATGTTTTTAAGAGTTGATTGCATTTGGGAAGCTAAATGCTTTCAAAAAAAATTCAGCAAACTTTTTATAGGAAGAAAAAATGGAATTAGTATTTCACCCAAGTTGTTTCATATTTTTGGGACCTTTGTGGAATTCATTACAAATTTTTGAAGTTGAAACGTAGTGGTCACAAATTGCACACACACACACAGATATATATATATATATACCTGTGTATGTGTAAAAATTGTAGTTATGGAATCTCTACTATCAAAAATAAACTTTTAAGTCCTTTATTTAATTAAATTTTCAATATTTTTGGAAAATATAATAAAATCATAGGATGTAGATTGTTTATTACAAAATTACAACCATTGGAATTGGAATTTTCAATTCCATAATTCTATAAATAAATTCTCAACAATTTTGTAGTTTGAATCTTTTCTACTTCTTTCTACTTACTATTTTTTTCCTATATATTGTACAATTCCAAATTTCTGAATTTTTCCAAGCATGTAGTGAACTTGCCTTGAAGAATGAATTCAAAGAATCATCACCACTTTTGACATTTTCTCATACAAATGTGACCTTGTCAAGTGCAACCGCCCATTTTTTTGCAAGGGCCAAAAAAGATTTTTGTCACTTCAACTTGCAATCTACACAAAAGGAAATTTAAAAAAAAAAAAATCCACATGATGCTATCTTTAGAGTGTCATAGAAATTATAATTTTAATAATTTTAGAAAAATAGAATATGAAATAAAAAGTAGAATATTAGAGCTACATTTTCTTAACCAAGCTTAAAGGCATTTAAAATCAAGAACTATGTCAAATTCAAGTTTGACTTTTTACCATGCCCCTTGCTTGGGCTTGGTAAGTCCTTTAAGGGTTATATGAACTTCTGATTGGCAACCGTGAAAAGGAATTGGGAGCTTAGTAGGGTTATTTGTGTAGAGAGGTGTTGTAAATGTAAAAGCAATGCAATTGATGCCTACAATGTACTGAAATTGACATTTCTTGTGAATGGACAGACGTCCAAGATCATCAGAAAATTCTCCATCTGTTGAATCCTATGCATATGGGGAAAAAATTAATAAATAAATTGTGAGACAAATGATGAATTGAAAACTCCAATAACAGGAATGGGTCTTTGTTCAAGTCAAAGTTCCATGTCAGTGGCTGCCCCAGGGCTCCTGTTTCTTTTTCTTACAGTAAAGGGTTCCCTTCTCTAGTGTAAAAAATAAATAAAAGTTTCAGTGTCAGTGGAAAAAAAAGGTGGTGGGAGGTTTAAAATTTCACAAGTGGCATATGGTAGCCGACCCATACCTGAACACCCTCCTATTCCTGACCAATAGACTCCTGTAATCTCAATCATAGGCTGTTGTAGTTCGCAAACTTCGAGGAGCAATTCTGGCACATTATGATTGGTTGCAACGCTGTGAATATTGCAACTGGCCCTTGGTTGACTTTGCAATAGCCTACATCACGATTGTAGGTTGAAGAGAATCTTTCACTAAAAAAATCATAATAATTACATTTTTGTAATAAAATTCTGGAAAAATATGCAATCCTTTCAAGTTCTATTTTTGTACATGAGGAAAATTTAGCACTTAGAAAACCTGTGCTCCAAATATGCGTAATTGCTTAAGTGATCAGGTATGGGTCGGCTCCTATAACTTACTACAGGAATTCTTGCCAATTGTTGTCATGGTTGTATGTTAACAACTGAAGTGAAGGAAACAATCTTCAAATCTAAGGTAGAACTGCCTAATACCACCATCCATCCAATTCCATCACCTACAAGATCCTCCCAATTGCATCAATGGCCAAAATTTATTATCACGATCTTTACAATCCTTCATCACGATGACAATGCACTTTGGAGGTGGATACATCAACCCACACTTTAACAAGGGTTTACTCATGCTTCAATAAGGGTCTACTCACAATTTAACATTTCAGCTTTGAAAAATCACAGAAAAATTCATTTCTTGTTGGAATGTGTTCATTCTTTTTGCAATTGACTTTTCTCAAACTTTTCTATCTCTGAAAAATATGGGAGCTGACAAATAGCTTCTCCAAAGTACCTAGATAACAAATTTTGTGTGGTAATGGACAATTCTACCTTATTGTCTCCGTTTTTCAAGTGGGTGTATGCAAAAGAGATCAACATTGATGATCTGGAACACATGAAAGAACAAGCAAGCAACGGAGTTGGCATGCCCTTAGAGATGTAACTTATTTCCCTCCGAGCATTTTTTACATCCAAGTTCATTTAGGCTTATCAGTGCATTTGATGGACAATAGAAGAAGAAGGGTAACTCCGATCTGAAACACTAGTGTGAACAAAGCGTTTTGTTGGGAATGGCTTGGTGGATGATATACAGTATGCCGGACATTATCGGTGGATGTCTTTTTATGGAAAGATTCTTGAAGCAACCCAAAGGTTATAAGTTATGAGGCAGAGGGCAAGACCTAATAAGTCATCCAGACACGTGGTTTTTGAGGGCATGTATTTTATGAGAGGAGAGGATGTGCACAAAACTGATCCATTAGCTGACTCCAATCCGCTTTGGAATCCACTGGAAGAGGATGACGTTACTCCTTACAGGTTCCAAGCTTCCCAAAGCTTCAAACCGGACCAGGAACATGTCTGTAATTTTGTACAAGCAAGCTCACCGCTTTGTTTGTCATGATGAACCACCCTATGTTGGCGCCTGACACAGCAAGAACAGTACAAAGGGAAGAAGAAGAATCATCATGGGAAGCTGCCCATGATGTTGTTGCCCAGTGAAGTAAAATGTGCTACTTATACAGGATGGGGATTATTAAGGTAGACGTGTCATTTACCGTAAACTCCCTAGAACCGTACACTTACTGCACACTGCGGACATACTGATGAGGGAACACAGTTTTTCCAACCACTGCAGGCTATGTACCAAAGGACTGTTCAATTTTTTTTTTAATATAAAAAACACACGGCTTTCTTCACAAGATTTACAATGATATGATCCCAATCACAGCTTGATTTTATCATCTCAAAAGTCCACACTCAACATGGAATCAATGCAGAAAATTTCAAGGAAAATTAACTTGAAATTCATTAGCAAGAAGGTTTCAAAGTCTGTCTGTGCAGTGATTAGCACATCTACCTTAGATTACCTACAAAGAAGAAGGTCCATTTCTTCCACTCAGGCATTCTGTCTTATTTTGATGTTGGTGGTTCCCCAAAATAGAGCTCTAACTAAAGAGTATGGCCTTCTCATTAATATCATTCAGCTTAGGTTAGTATGACAAATACCGTACATGAAGGTCTGATTCAGCACATGAGTGCCAAAATTGAGTTTCCTCATCAAATTCTCAGGGGTCCATGTTACTTTAGACCATTCACAAGTTGACATGTGTCACTTTTTTTCAAAAATGACTTAATTTCTGCCGTACCTGACCTTTGCATACTAGGGTCCTGCCAAGCGCTGTTCAAGGGCTAATGGTATGACAATAAACTGACCAAATCAGGAGAAAGTAAGTTAGTACAGTGGTAACTGATATTTGCAGTACATATTGTCCCAGTAAAAATCAGTTTCATTCCCCATGAGAACAAGGTCACCTTTGATTAGGCTGAGCATGTTACAAAGTGTGTTTTTTATACTGAGCATGCACTCTGGATGGTAAGGTAAAACAGTCCATTGTGGTCACAATTAGGAGTTTGACCACAAATGGTTGCTGAAATTTTTCAATTTTTTTCGCACAGTAGTACAAGTGTGAGAAAAAGTGAGAACAATTGAAATTATGTTTTTTTTTGACAAAGTATGAATTTGTTATGAATTTTTGAAGTGTTCAATGCACCATGGCCCAAAAGAGTCTATAGACTACTTTAGAACGAACAAAATCTAAATCCATCGTACTCATGTTGTTCACCTAAGCTATCATAGTATTTTCTAAAATGGAGGGTCTAAAAAGTCAATTCTTATAATGAATATACACTAAAAAATTGGAAGTTCTTAATGAAGTCAACAATCACTCATTATTGTCATTTAAAACATGCATTGAAGCCAAAATCTAACCAATTGAAAAAAATAATAATGGGGGGATTTCCTAGGTGTCCACAATGAGTTGATTTACCTTAGTTCATGTTGGAGGCCAAAACAAGGGCAAAACTGGTAATCTATAAGTTTTCCTAGGAGAATGTTGTAGATGAGCATCCAACTAGGATGATCAATTCAAAACTAGTAGAAGTGGTTTGAGGTAGTGGAGGTTCAAGAGGAAGAGGAAACAATAAGTTCTAATGGAGCTACACTAAAAAGGATATATAGTGTTGGATTACATTTAGTGTAATTACCACCCTACTTGACCCTACACTAAATGCCAATTTTAGGACGATTAGTGTAGTGCTAAACTTCAATGCGTACCATAAAGTACATTTAGATTTACCAGATTTCAGATTTCAGATTTGCCAGAGTACAAATTTCAGATTTACCATAGAGTACATTTAGTGTTAGAAATTAGATTAAATGTTACTTACTTTAGTAGGGTTAATGATATTTAGTGTCAAGGTTCGTAAATAGTGTTGCTAACACTAAATATCATTTTCAGTGTCCTGCAGATTACAGTTCATGGGATGAACAATGCTAAGTCTATGGGATCAGCGTTCAGAGGGATCCATCACTGAGTTCATTGTTAGCTGGTGTCTTTGGAGGAATAACTAGTTGTAGTGTAAAAATGGAGGATCCAAAACTTAACAAAAAATTAGCAAGACCGGCAATTAACTGGTGTGCAAAAATAAAAGGTGGATATGTAGCTACCACTTTCATGAAATGGTCAGATTTTAGTCACTTGTCATTTCAAATCCAAGGTTAATATCCAGGTTGTTAGAGATAGGTATGTTCTTGGACAAGGTAGGTATCACTTTAGGGTTGGTCTTTGAAGGGCCTGGAGTGCTTGGACAAGGTGGAGGTGGCTGTATTGCTTTAGGATTGGTTGTGGTGGACAACCTTTGTTCTGTTGTTTAGGTCTACTCAATGTAATGAAATTAGGAGCTTAGTTTCAAAATTGGCATGTCTTTGAAAGAGGAGGATTGTAGCCTTTGCAAAATTTGAAGTAAAAATGAAGGAAGCAAAGAAAATGATTGGTGAGACTATGATACTAGAGGAATGAATTGAGAGATTTTGATGAAGAGAGGATGCAACGGGTGCTCTTGGAAACAAACCCAGTTCCTTCTTCAAAGAGGAAGCAGTTTACCGGGAGCAGCTCCGAAAACTTCCCGAACGCTGTTCGAAACAAAGTCGACCACTGAATTTGAGAAGACTACAAGGCACATCACATTTGCTTACCTCTGAGTGACGAGTTAAATATAGAACAAGACAGTGATCCCTCGAAGTGACAACCAAAATGCCGTTTCGGACGTCCGTCGTCTCGACCCGGTCGGTTTTGTACGTATTGGTGGTATATTCCTACCTCGGATAAAAAAAATACGGTGAATGGCAGTAGCGAAGCTGTCTGAAATGTCCGTTTCATGTGCGCCGAAATAAAAACAAAATACTGTATCCAGCAGTCTGTCATATCTTTCTTTCACGCTTTCCGAAATCCAAAGCTCAGAGGGCAGAACCACCCCGAAGTCCCGCTACTGCGGCCTCATCAATGCGGGGAGCTGCCGTAAGTTCTCACTGTCTGCAAGTGCACACAGCCAGTAGGTAGGGCCGGGGTGCTCCCGGGGTAAATGAGTTCATTAAGCTCGGTCAAATATTGCAGACTGATCTCGTTTAGATACTTCACTTGGGGGACAGTAACTCAATTCATCATCCATTCGTCTCACAAATTCAGTTGTCATACGAGCTGTATACCTCACCCGCCTCTGCTTGCAATTGCTGGCTGGCCAGCCGGGCTTGGCTTGGCTTTGATTCCTATCTTCCTCTTCTGGGATTCCGTCTAGGAGGCTGAAGCGGGCATGATGTTTCCCCCCACCACCACCACTGCGCAGTGTGTCCAAATGTTCTGACATTGATTACGTGACTATACCAAATCCTCGATCGAGGTTAATTATTATTTCTTTTTCTTTTTCTCGTTTCTCGTTTCTGCATGGGCCGGAGCAATTGAAAAAGAGGAAGCCAGATTTGCATGTGGGTTGGTTTGGTTTCGCAGTCTTGCAGCAGTTTGTTCCAACTGAAGACTCTAATTGAGCTTCCCTACAGTAGCTATTAAGTGAAGCTTATTAGTTTCACAGGCCTGTCCTGCGCGCGGTGAAGAACTGAACTTACTCCTAGCCTGGCTGGAGGAGGTAAAACTTTCACTTTAAGTGCGGCCCTTCCAGCACAGTGAGAATAATCGACCAGAATGTTGGTTCCAGAACTTGACAGAAGCCATTCGATCGGTAAGTACCTGAAGCGTTGATCCTCGCCTCTGCCAGGGATCGATTCTTACCTGCCACTCGCAATCATGCAGAATTTTGACTGACCCTGCAATTCGCCGGGGGGGGAGGAATTCCTAAACAAGGATTCATTTTGCAATGAAATTCCGTGTCATTTGTGTCATCATCAACAACAACGAAAAGCAATTGTTCATTCGTTTTGCTCCTGCCGGACATGGGACAAGGTTATTACAATTAATGTAGATGGAGGCATTTGTTGGAAGCTATGTATTTGACCAATTAAATCAAACCATAAGATTTTCTTATTGCTTCTAAAGTACTCTATAGAAGAAAAATTGAGTGTTTATTTGTATCTTTCTAGGTAACTTGAGTTCCAATTACAAAACCAGAGATTTTTAACCCCTAAATAACTGTGACTATGTTTTCACCAAAAATGCTCCAAAAATGCCATTTCTAGGACAAGTATCAAATTTTGGAAAAAACACACATTTTTGAACACATGTACCAATAGGATCTTGTAGTAGGCTGACTTGAGAGCACGTGGAAAAAAAATCAGAAATTTCCACCAAGTGGATTGCAAGATATAAGCTTTTGAATCATTTCATGTTTTTTTGCTACTCTAGAGGGCTGCAAGTTTCCATTTGGAAACCCGACGGTTGCAAGCTGCGTTGACCTGGCCAAGAGACTGCCAAGTGACTTCCTTTGAAAAAAAAAATGTAACTTTGTTTTTCATTTTAAGGATTAATTTTTTTTTAAATATCTGACACTAGCATTCGATGAGACTGGGGGGACGGAGTTAGAAACAAGCCCAAAACAGCCCTCCACCCCCAACCCCCTAGATCTCATCTAATGTCACAAAAATCCTTTTTTTGGCCCTGCAAAAAATTGGGCATTTGTACTTCACAAGTTCACATTTATATGAAAAAATATCCAAATTAGTGGTGCTTCTTTGGATTCATTTTTCAAGGTAAGTTGTCTACATTCTTGAAAAAATTCAAATCATTTGGAATTGTACAACATATAGGAAAAAAATAGTAAGTAGAAAGAAGTAGAGAATGATTCAAAATATTAAATTGTTAATGATTTATTTATGGAATTGAAAAATGTCAATTCCAATGGTTGCAATGTTGTAATAAACAATCTACATCCTATGGTTTTATTTTATTTTCCAAAAATATTGAAAATGGAGTAAAATAAAGGACTTCAAAATTTGTTTTAGAGTAGAGAATCCATAACTCCCTGCAAACTAAAACTCTTCATAACTTTTGACTCATTGATCAAAATGGAATGATTCAGAGCATTCCATATATATATAAATCTAGAAACTAATTTCAAACTTTTGTTTATGAAAAAAAAGATTTTTTAAAATTTGCCTAAACTACCCATTTACAAAAAACTGAGTAACATAGTAGCCATAATTTTTTAGTCATATTTCCAAATGTCTTGAAATTTAGTACATAAAAAAGATATTCCTTTTTTCCACCTTCTATAAAAAAATTGAGCCTAAAATATGCAAATCTCCAATCACTCATACCTACACAAAATTTCTATATTGCCAAAAAATGCATGATGGTCCTTCAAGGGTTAAAATAATTGTTTGAAGCAAAAAACAAAAGAACCCCTTCAAAGACCCACTTTGTGTGATTCAAAGTCTTATAATCTAGTCATACAAAGCTCAAATCAACTTGTTTTCTTCACTTTAAATGCAAATATATCTTGCAATCTAATTGGTCAAAGTTTCTAAAATTTCTTCCATGCATTCTCTTACTAGTTCAGTGAAAGATCCTACAATTGAATATGTAGGAGGAAGGTTATAAGTTTTTTGCACTTTGTAATAGAAACGGTTGTTTTTAGTATTTCTTGATGAAAAAAAGGCTTTGAGAGATTTCACCCGTTGTTATTGTTATTTAGTCAAATTAATTCTTGAGGTGTATCTAAATTTATACTTTAGATTTATATCAATGTCACTCTGTAACACCAAAGAAAAATCTAGCATCAATCTAAAATTATTCTTTACATCAAATCACAGTTATTGGTACATGATTTGACAATTTTATTATTAACATAATTTATTTCATTTCAGTTTATTTGACTCTAGTAATTATCGTCTGCTACATGACAATTCACTATTTCACCATTATATTTCATGACAATCTGGTTTAAAAAAATTCATTCTAATTTTTATTCACTCGTTATTTTTAATTCACGTACATCATTTATTTATTTATTTATTTATTTCATCAATTAGCCAATTGCTTGTTTGTTGTCCCCTAAATGACCGATTGGAGTTTTTATGCTTTACACAATTTTGAGTAAGCAATTATGATCCCAATATTTTGATCCCACTGTTGCCAATTGGGGTTATTTTATACAATTTATAGCCAAAAAAACAAATTAAGATTTGAAGTCTTACTCTAGAACTACACTCAAACTTTTAAAATAATCTTCAAACATAGCAATTTTTGTGCAAAGTATCTTTCATTTGTATCAATGTAGGGATTATAGGATTTGATTACTTCAATTGTGTTAATTAGTTGACTCTAAGTTGGAGGGTCCTTTAAGTTGGAGACAATAGGCCATTCTATTTCCAATTGTTTCAATTCTTTCCCTATGTTTTAAAAATAATAAACATTAAATATGTAGTTTCTTGAAATTTCTATTTACTTATTCTATATAATTTTTTGAAGGATTTTTTCCTTTGACTTAAACTTTTGGAATAACATTATTTTTAGTGTATTATAAATTGATTTTACATATAATTGATTTTTTTTTTTAATTCCATGAAGTCAAAGTACTCCTACTCTCCTAATAATACTAATAAAATCAAATACAACAAAATCAATGAGTGTTTCTTGTACTTGGTCATTTAGGGGTAAGTTAGACTTTGTGTTTATGATTTAAAGTAAACTAAACTTTGTATTTGTTTTTAAATTTTTTTATGAGTGAACCTAACATTGTATACTTATGAATGGTAAAAATATTTGTTTTTGTGTAGAGCAAATTAAAATTTTACTCCAAGAGGGCTTGAAATCTCCTACCCATTTTTTGTAGTAATGAAAAAGAGTATTTTTTTTCTCACTTCAAATGTTATAATCTTTCAATCCACATAGTCAAATGGGCTAAAATTTCCCTCACATTATTTCCTAATTTGCTTGTATAATGCACTTTTGTATAGTTGGAATTCAAAAAAAGAGTTATAATATTGATTTTGGACAATACATCACAAATTGACAATTTTGGACTCTTCCAATTCCAAAACACCCTCCGACATTCTTGGTTAAACCCATGCTATTTGTAAAACATGAAATAATTTTAGAAAGGCAAGGTATGCATTACCGGGTTTTTTTGGTAATTTGGCCATCATTTGCACTAAAGCAATGAACCCTGCACCACACCCTTGGAGCAAAATGCCATATTGAAAGGCCGAAAAATCACTAGAAAATTTCAAATCAAAAGAAAACCTTGGATGAAATCATCAGATTGTGGATGAAAATAGAATAATGGATATGCGAGATGCACTAATGTGATATTTTCTCTCCAATATGTAGATGAATGTTGAAATTTGGAGCACGGCTATAACATTTAATCCCTAAAGTCCCATTGTCCCCTCGAGGGACAAAGTGAATTTTGGATAGGTTCCTATGACCTCAATTTTTGGTGACACTCTTTGAAACTTTCTCATAAGATAGAAAAATTGATTAGCTTTATGGATATATGAATTTTTTTCTATTGGTGACTAGGAGCAAAAGTTATACAAAAAAAAAAGCCTAGAACTGAACTCGGCAACAAAAAAAATTGCCAAGATTCAAAAAAAAAATTTAAAATTTTTCAAAGATTATGTTTTTGTCTACATTTGAAGCTTTGATTCATTCCATTTGGACTAGTTATGAGAAAGTTATGAACAATCTTGTTTTCTGGGCAATCTAAGCATGTTCTTAAAAAAACTTTTTTTGTCCAACTTTGAATGCTAAAATCTTCCAATCCATACTGTCAAATTTGATGAAATTTTTACCACATCTCAGACAAGTGAAGTACAAGATCTTATGGTTTAAATCTAAGAATTTTTTTATTTTTATTTTTTTTCCGTGGGTGAATGCAGCAAAAATGGCAGTTTCAAATGTTCTTTGACAGAAAAATGGCCTTGGGACTTTAGGAGTTAATATCACCATTCTTGGCACTTCATCCAAAATGGAAAAAAACAAACAAACTGGTATGCTGGGAATATTTCCCAATGACCGATGTTTTTGAGAGCCAGTCTTCGTGACTGTAGGAAGATTGTGACGGAGTCTGTACTACTAAGATACTACCTTATTAGCTTAGCCTTGGATTTCAGTCGGAGCTCCTCTCCGAAGTTTTGAAATTTCCCAATGCAAGCTAAGCTAATCAAATCCTAGTGAGCCTAACTTACAGTAAGCTGAAGTCCAGTACTACGGCCCTCCTCAGGTCCTGACGCGGAGCTGAGCCCGGTTCAAGAAAAATCAAGTCTGGCAGTCCGCAGTCCGCAGTCTGCCGTGTCTGGCCCCCCCATCAAACCAAACTGATTTTTGGAGCATGACGGAGTTAACTGCTGTCTGGCTGAGGGGACTTCAGGCCCCGTCTCAGCCATTTGGCAGGCCGCACTAACTGAAGCGAAGAAGGACGGACCAAGTTGGCATTGAAGCAGCTGCATAATAGCTTAACTTCGCTAGAGGGGGAGCAGGCAGGCACTCAGGCAGGCAGGGGGGGCAGGAATCTTTCAGAGACGCCGCGTAAGTGATGCAAACCTACTTCACTAGCTTAGGCTACCCCATGAGGAACCCTGAAACACGCTGCTCAGGACCGACCAGTGAACGGGCCGGGAGTACTGGACTTAAGTTACATACTGCAAGATTTGGTTAGCTTAGCTTGCATTGGGAAATTTGAACATTGCGCAGAGGAGCTCCGACTGAGGTAGTATCTGGATGACGACCAGCCTATTTCCAAACACTTACAAAGCAATTCAGACTATCTGTGGCATGGAGAAGGTTGAGGAAAAACAAATTCTATACAGAGAAAGAGATTTAAGAAGAATTTAATCATTTTTTGACATTTTTTTCTTCTCAAAAACAAAATTGTCATAAAAAATTGTCATGAAGATTTTGTTTGTCCCGTTCTCGATTTGTATGCAAACCAATTTCCAACCATAGTTTGCTTACAAAACCAATGTAGGTGATCATTGTAACTTTCAATGTACATGTTGTGATCATTTTATGCTTTCAATGTACACCTCTTGGACGTTTCTCCTACTCCTTGTTGGCTATGCTATACATGGTTGTCACCTACAATATTGTTGATCACAAATGGAAGAGCCTAAGTTGTGAGGATGGGGTGATAGTTGGGAATGGATCAACTCCTTTACCCTATCACACTCTTATTAGGGCCTCCGTACATGTTGGGTGGGCAAATGCATTGTTGCACTCCAACTACTAGGCAATTGGCCAAATTTTGCTTTGGTAAGGCACAATTTGCCGAGACCTCTATAATTTTAATTTTTTTGGTCTTTTAGCTATTTTTTGAAGTGGTTGATTTGTATTGTTAAATGTAAATTTGAATTTTCTTGCACCTATTTAAAGTACTTTTGGAAGCGCTTTCGATAGTAGAAATTTTAAATTATAATTATAAATTAGTGAAAAGTTAGAAGTTTATTTGGAAGGATAGCATATTGGTCCCATTCATGATATCCTTAAAAGTACTTGAAGACAATGTTTCATCCAAAAAACTGAACGTTCATCCCAAATAATGTTTGAATCTTTATTAAAGATGTAACTTCCCATAATAACCAATTCGATGAAACTAAGGTACTGGAATGTTTAAGAGCATCCTCAATGCAACCCTCTACAATTGTTATGTAAAGCAAATTAATGGAGGACATTCTTTGTTAGCATTGTGATGTAGTCTTGTACCATTAATCTTCTTTAGAGGTCAATTGCATAGTGTTGCTTTGAGGATGCTCTAATCAATTGCAATTTAAAAATAAAGGATTTTGTAAAGTATTAAAGGGGTAACAAAACTTTCTTCTCTCACTCCACAATTCATACCATTATCACTAGAGCTACCCTTGCCTGCCTTATAAGCAATCCAAGTCTAGTTAGTCTAGGAAAAGATTTGATCTAAATGATGATGATGAGCCAAATATACTACAATGAGTTGTACCAGTTGTGCATTTATCAATCTTTAGTTTTTAATTTTCCCTTCTATTAGTCTTGGTCCCTCCTCTCATGTCACCATGATTACGCATACATATAAATTAAACTATTGGTAAGTGTCACAACCCTCACACTTTTAGGCATGTCTGCCATTTTAGTGAGCAAAGGGACATTGGGGGTGACTCCCAAAGCCTTGTAAGAGACCAGATGAGAGAAATAGGGAGTCCTAAGTGGATAGACAATTGTAGCACTATGGTCATGACAAATTAGATGATTTGCTCTACATTTTGAAAAAGAAGGCAAGAGCATGCATTCATAGGTCTAAAGAACATGACGATTTGAGTTGTGAATAAAAAGTTATAGCTATTCAAAGTTGGAGTAATTTCATCCATGACCCAAGGTGTGGGATGTGAGAGCAAGGTTTCAAGGAGGATACCCTAGTTCATATATGGCATGCTATATATTTTTGAAAAGCTAATGAAATAAAGTTTCTAAAATGCTAAAGCTCGTAAAGATTTGAACTGTGAGCTAAAAGTTATGAGCAACCAAAGAGGGTAGAGTCTTGGAGAATTGTACCTTCTAAAAGACTTGGATCTTTGAAAGGACTTAACTTCCTTAATACTTGTTGCATTTGAAAAAATAAATAGCCCATTGTGATTTACAGAAATAATAGATTACGAAAATGAACTTGCACTTTGAATTTGGAGTTTTGACCTATGAGTTATCCCACGATAGGAAGATCAAGGGCCAATTAGGGCTCAATTTTTAGACTAAAGCATGGAATTGGGTGGTCTCCTAGAAAGATAAAGTGTGTCTTGGATGTTCCAAAGATCCCTAGGAGGGGGGAGGGGGTTGAATCCCATAGAGAGTACTATGAAGAGGGTTGGTCTCTTTCCTTCTCGAATGGTGCTATGGTGAGCCATAATGACCATGTGTACTGAGGTTGATATTGGAGTCTCACCACTACTTTTTATGTTACCATAGAGTGCTTGTGTACTCTTTGATACTAGTTGAACATTGTCCCTCTCTACATTAGAACATAGTGTGAGTCCCGATTAGTGAGTTCCATGATGCATCCTAAGATGAGTTCTATAAATGAGATTGGTTGGGCCTTGTGGGGAATTGGATAACATTCAAGGGCGGTTAACGCTAATGGAGAGTATTATCACCATTGAGTGCTTGAATATCAATAGAAGTTCTACTCCATATCATCAAACCTCAAACCTATTACATACTAAGATGGCAACTCGGGAATGAACCTAAAACCAATTCATGTTGTACATCAACTAACAAAATTATATACTTTACTTGTGTGTCTAATTCTAGATTAGTTTACACATGTGTGCAAGACAATGCAATGTAAGGTAAAACTACCTAATACTACCATCCACCCAATTATGTCACCTACATAATTCTCCCAATTGTGTGAGTGGCCAAAATCTATTACCACAATCTTTACAATCCTTTATCATGATGGCAATGCACTTGGAGAGCGGACACGTTAGCCTAGTACACTTTAACAAGGGTCTACTCACAGTTGAACGTTTCACCTTTGAAAAATCACATAAAATTCACTTCTTGTCGGAATGTGTTCATTCTTTTTGCAATTGACTTCTCTCAATCTTTTATATCTTTGAACTATATGGGAATGAACAAATAGCTTCTTTCAAAGTACCTAGATAGCAAATATGTGTGGTAATGGGCAGTTCTACCTTATGTATGTCTGAATACGTCTTGGATGTACTTCCACCATTGGTACAGAAGTATTGTTAGTGTCAAATGACACTCCCACTAATAGATGGGCTGGTGACTGTAGGAGTGGTGTACTGGGGTACGTCCCTTCCTCCCTTCCTTCTCCTACTTCCACCAGACTACGTACGAGAGTAAGTTACCCGAGTTGCATCCGTCCGAATTGCATCCTGCAAGGCCGCAACGGTACTTCCATGAATAGTGAAGGCATTTCTCCTGGACCCGTGAGCTGCTGATGGGCAATCACGCATTCTATTCCAAGGGATACAGTAACCAGCGGCCACTGATTAATATTATTGAAGCGCAGGTCGGAGAGCGAGCTCACTGAGCCAGGGGTGATCTCACTCAGTGCTTCCCGGCCAAGAGGCAGCTTTACGTACAGACAGACACCATGGAAATTTGTGCCAATTAGGCCTGATGATCACTCATTCGATCAGTCATTCGGCCTCTCACACTGAACCCCACCCAGCGCCTCGACCGTAACTTAATTAATGCCACGGCCTCGGGGACACAACTCATCAAATGGGCCTTCCGTCGACTGATGGGATTCTCACGTGTGTTCGGAGCTTGACTTGTGGAAATGGTGGGGGCGCAAATCCGATGCGGAAACGACCGACGTGATCAGTCGATTTTAAATGACTCACGGAGGATGCAGATAATTATTCAGAAAAATAAATAAAATTGCACGCAAGTAGGGGATGTGCAATTAACTTACAGAGTGCTGCGCTTGACATGTCCTATTGTAAGAGAGGCCGGGGTTTGAGTGTAAGTTATGTGGCAGTTGCCACCAATCTTATTAGTACCTCGCCTATGATGATGAAATCTGTTAGCCACGGGCCACGGCAAGGCCGTGTAATGTGAAATTCAAAAAATCTGGCTGCTGGATTTTCATTTCAGATTATTCATAATTATTCCAGTAATCATAATTAATAACTCAGCTAAGGTTGCCTCAGTCGGGTCTGAGGGGCTTGAAAGTCCAATCTGAATGTCACAGCTTAACAGAAATCAGGAGTTGCAAATCATAATTTCGACCTAATTCTTTTCTTTTTTGAAACACGGAATTTCATTGCTAGAGGAAAAAATACAAGTCACCAGCCACAGGTGGCCTGGCGAGGAACCCACCAAACACACAACTAATTCTGATTTTCATCCTATTTGTTGCATAAGAAATAAAGAGTTTCCTTTTTTGTCCGTCAAAGAATAAATGCAAGGCATTTTATTTTGGAGGGGGGACACAACAGATATTGCAATCATCCCAGACAGTGCACATCAGCCCAGTCCCCGGCCCAGTCGAATCAAATTAAATACCATAAATCATCAGGACTTCGCTATTGAACCCATTTGCTCTAGCTGAAAGCGAATTCATTTGACATGATATGATGAGCACTTGAGCAGCAGAATTTTCTATTGAAACTAATTAAAGAAAATGCGGAATAAATGCATGCCAGGTGCAGCCTCCTCCAGAAGCATGAAGCAGTCCAGCTTCCTCAACTCTAAGTAGCATGTACGAATTTATGTCGATGTTTTCCTCCAGGAAGGGACTGAGCTTTTCCAACTGTATACTAGGTCGGAGACAAATAAAAACCATTATTCGATTGCGTTACGTTACAAACAAACAGATCATTCAGAAAAGAAGGAGACTCTCCCTTGCCATGGTTGGTGGTTGACCACCGAAGGAGAAGGATGCATCTTTTCCTTTCGCAACGAACCTGACTTCTTTCATTTCCGTTAATAAAATAAGAAAAAAGAAAACAAAAATGAGGTTAAAGCAACTCCTGGGGCTTCTATCAACGTGAAAAAGGTGCAGCTGGGGCAACAACCTACAGTACTGTTCAGTTTAGATCTCGGATATGATTTGCCACAATATAATACAAAGCCAGGCTAGGGCCCGGTCAGTCTAGCATACTGTTCCATGCAATTAAAAGAATATATATTAAATGAAAAATACATAAATTAATTTAAACATATTCCACCTGCCTGCCTAGCTCATGGAGGAAAATGAATCGAAGCAGAAAGCTGATTGCTGAGTAGGATTTCAACTCTCACACTTCAGGAGGTAATAAGACTGGTAAAGTAGGTTATAGCCTGCTATTAACTATTGAGCAAAGATTTGGTGCAACAATCACAAATCAGAATCAGTCTGTTTCCAAGTACAATCTTATAATTATTACTCAGTCACCCGTGATCATCGTGACGTGAGACCTACTTACATGCCGACCAGCTCGTGACTCTATTGAGCTCGTTTCCTGTCCTTTAATATCAAGGCCGGCTTGTGAGCTAGCTCATGCCGGAGCGCAGTGGCTCAGATTACAGGCTTACTTCCAAAAGTGCATGTCCCCTTTGCCCAAACTCACTTGTTCGTCATCAAACTAGTTGAGATGCGCGGGCGAACTAGCTAGCCTTTCACTGGAGTCTTTGGTTGAGAGGGAGTCAGTTGGTACTGCTAGAACGTTGCGAGGACGTGTACAGGTTTGGGGGGTTTGCACTATATAGGGCTCGCGTGCACTCGTCGAACAGCAAGCTTGCTGGGAGGCCGGCTATCTTTGATCTAGAAGTGACCGGCTAACGGTTGTATCCCTAGATAGGACTTGAGACCGCTGGATCGGAGAGCTAGCTAGCTTCGGAAGGTTAAATGATCTACATCGTCCAGTTTCTGTGCATCTTGTTGGTCGTTTGGGGTGCGTAGGAGACCAACGACGCGGTCTGAGGGTTTCTCCTTGTGCAAATGGTGTGCTGAATGAAGAATCGGTCGAGCTAGCTAACCCTCGAGCTGACGTTACCTAAAAACGTACTCCGCCGAATTTGGCAATTGGTTTCTCTCTCTCTCTCAATTGATTGTCCAAAATATCCTGAATATCAACTGAGGTGGTATGCATGTTCACTGGGTGCACAATACACACCTGATCGGAGGTGCGAATCAAGTGTACGTACGATACCTTCTCGACAGGAGCTAGTACGGTAGAGCAGTGTGTGAGTTTTGTTCATTTAGCCAAGCGTAACAGAGATCGAGAGGAAGCGCTCCTAGCTAGAAAGGTTAATTGCAGCGTTGAAAGGCATTGCAGGGTGGAAGCTAGATTGCATGACATGGTGGCGAAGAACTAAAAAATGAGCATGAGTACTAGATCTAATGGAAGATTCCAGGACAATAGTGGGTAGTTTAATTAGTTCTTGTTTTTTAATCTCACAGTCCAATTAGGGTTCTCGATCGATCCCAACCTCAAGCCGATTTTTTAGTTTCGTTTCGCAATAGTGAATGAATTCGGCACTCTTCAAACGGCGAGTATGGCGCTAGTGTGTCCGAATCCCAGAGAGCGACTCGGTCCGTCGCCCACGCCGGTCCCGGGCGCTGTCGGCACCAGCTGCACCCATTATGTTGATTTACCTGGTTACCGAAGCACCACGGGTGGGGGGGAGTCGTCGCGGATGACGGAGAATCATCATCGCCCCAGCAATCCTTGCCACAGCTGCTCCGAAGCAGGTGGGCGCGAGAGCACTACTGCTCACCAACACGACATCAATCGAAGAGGCCTGCAGGAGGTTCGCCACCCCGCCGATCATGGTGGAAATAGTACTAGTAGCCACTTGCTGGAGCTCGACTTCACGGTGGGGTCGAAGTGGAACTCCCACGCCCTTCCGCCCGCGCCAATTGCTTCCTGGTCCACTTACATGACGCCGGCTTCTTCCAGTAGCTCCTTCCCGACGAGCTCCTCCGAATGGGTGGTGAACCCTGCACCGTTTCCTGGCTCCGAGGTTGCGTTCCCAGATACCACTGGGTTGTCTCCCAATTTCCCTGGGGCCCTTCCTGGGCAATTGCAAGCCAGCAGCAGCTTCTTCCCGAGTGGGCAGTTTCATCAGTTGTACCACAACGCACCGCCTCTGATGAACGCGGTGACTGGGGCGGTGACGCCGGGGGGCAGGAGTAGTTGGGGGAAGATCGAGGAGCAGCCGTCACATCCGATGCCGCAGCAGTACGTCGAGAATCTAATGCAGCCCGGGTTCAATTTCAGCTACGGGACGCACAAGGATCAGTTCGCCACGATGGACGAGGACACGGTGTCCCAGTGGGTGGACGTGATGATCACGGAGATGATGGAAGCGATGCCCGGGGTGCCAATCGAGCAGTTGTTCACGAACCTCTCCGAGGTGCTAGCGCCGTGCAATGTGCAGATGGAGCGCGTCATCGGATCGAGGTTCCATTCGCTCTTTGGGCGGGGACACACTAATTTTCCGCTTCCTGCAGGGCCGTCGCGCTCCGGGAAGCGCGCACGCGAGAAATGCGACGAGGACGTGGAAGGGGAGCTGGACCAGTGGGGGAACTTGAAGTCGCGGAACGTCGAGTCACCACGGACGTCGTTCGGGACGCAGGCGGGCTCGCCTCCGTCACGAGAGGAGCTTCTGTTCGCGAGATCGCAGAACATCGACAATCTGCAGCTGTCACTGGAGCCCGCGGATGAACGCAATCTCCGCCATTTGCACGCTGCCGATCAGTTCGCTCTCCACCGCGACTCACCCAAATTGACGGTCCCGCACCACCAACCGCAGCAGCAGCATTATAACCAGCAAGCGCTAATTCCACCGCAGCACTCGCATTACCGCCATGACTCCTCTCAGGACGCAACGAAACCGGGCACTAGCAGCTTCCCTCACGACTTTGGCATGCAGGCGCACAATTTCCCAATTTCACGTTACCCCGATTCGCCCTCCATGGTGCCCCAATTGCAAACTCGGAGAGCCCCGCCGCAACCCGCTGAGACCGCGAACACCGCCAGTGACGAAGAAGGGTTGCAGCTGCTGGCACTTCTTCTCCAATGCGCGGAGGCTGTATCGGCCGACAACTACGACGAGGCAAACACCATCCTTCCCCAGTTAAGCGAACTGGCCACTCCTTATGGCACCTCCGTCCAACGCGTGGTGGCGTATTTCGCCGAAGGCATGTCTTCCCGGCTCGTGACTTCCTGTCTCGGGATTTGCTCCCCGCTCCCCGGGAAGCAGCTCGTCAGCACCCAGAGCTTCGTCTCCGCCATCCAGGTCTTCAACGAGATCTGCCCTTTCGTGAAATTCTCGCACTTCACCGCGAACCAAGCCATCACCGAAGCCTTCGAGGGCATGAACCATGTGCACATCATCGACATCGACATCATGCACGGCTTGCAATGGCCGGGACTGTTCCACATTCTCGCCAAGCGTCCCGGCGGGCCTCCCCACGTGCACATCACGGGGCTCGGAACGTCGGTAGAGACTCTCGAAGCGACGGGGAAGCGACTGATCGACTTCGCAGCCAGTCTACGCATCCCATTCGAATTCACCGCCGTCGCGGAGAAGATCGGCAACGTCGACCTCGCCTCTTTGAAACTCGAGTACACCGACGCAGTGGCCGTGCACTGGATGCACCACTCGCTCTACGACGTCACGGGCTCCGACCCCGACACGCTCAGCTTGATCCAAAAGCTTTCTCCCACGATCATCACCGTGGTGGAGCAAGACCTTCGTCACGGCGGGACATTTCTAAGCCGCTTTGTCGAAGCTCTCCACTACTACTCGGCCTTGTTCGATTCCCTGGGCGCCAGTTACCCGGGAGACAGTCCTGAGCGTCACATGGTGGAGCAGCAACTCTTGTCCTGTGAGATCAAGAACATCTTGGCAGTGGGAGGTCCAGCGCGCACTGGCGAGAAGAAGTTCGAGTATTGGCGTGATGAGCTTTGCAATGCGGGATTCAAGCCGGTTTCGTTGAGTGGTAAAGCGGCACACCAGGCGGCGCTGCTGTTGGGGTTGTATCCTTGTGAGGGCTACACGCTGGTGGAGCACCGCGGAACGCTGAAGCTCGGGTGGAAGGATTTGTGCTTGTTCACTGCTTCGGCATGGACTTGCGATTGATATATTGCATGCAAGGACACACGACGGACTAGTTTGTAAGATAGCTTACGTACTCTGAGTTTGCCTTCAGGTGCAGCTCAACCATCTCTACATTGGAGACTAGCTCACTCTCGACATCATGCATGATGCATGCAAGATGTCGAAATCATGATTTACAGGTTTAGAGTTGAATCGACTGACTTCGATCGATCAGATAGATAGTGGTACCGACGGTGGTAGATCGCCGGAGCTTTGATTACACGATCAGACGCTAGTTAAGTTCACTTCGTTAGGTTCTGAGTCTAGAGCGACAGCCAGGCATTACTGTACATTTTGTGTTCATGAGGTCCCGACCCGACTCGAACAAGGTATATGTGGATCACACTGATATCAATTTTAATTACACCATATATTTATTTATTAGTGCTAAGTGTTTAATATATACTTATTAGTAATGAGCGTGCTTAAAAAGCTGGGATCAAAGCTAGGTTTTACATCAATTACTATATGTTTCTGTACGTAGTACTCCAATGCGTCCGAGGCTGTGCACTATCTAACAATCAGGATATCAGTACGTGGTGATCGATTGATTGTCATGCTGATTGTCATCCATTGCGGACCCTGGGATACTCCGATCCCCAGTACGTTCGAATTCTTTGATCTTGTGGACTTTAATTCCAGCCAGATGGGTTAAATTAGAAATGTAGTCTGTGAACATTCCGAAGCCAACTTTCAACGGAACGTACTGAGCATGGGCCCAGAAGATGATGGTAAGTCTGTACCCATCTGTTTTGAAGAAGTTTCAATATCAAGGGCACCAGACAAAAGAAACATTGTAGCCAGGGTTTATTTTCATCATTTTAATAAGTCGTTTCCTGTCCTGATTCTGTGCTTGGAGGATTTTGTATTGATTTGGTTTTTGATACTACCATGGCTTTAATCGTCATATCCATTACAATGACAATATAATTTCTCTAGATAGTAGCTTCCATAGCTAGTCACATGTATGGAACCTCCTGAAGATTCAGTTTAAAGTTTAAACTATAGAGCTCTCTCTGTGCACTTGAACTTCACAATATATTGCAACAATTGCCGGATAACAGCTTCTCTGGCACGACGTGACGCTGAAATACATCATTCGCGAATATTCCTGACCAGATTAATTTGCAAAAGAATTCTAAGCTTGATTTAATCTGATCGATCAGATTGCAATGAGTGCCGGATACCTTTCAGTAATTTTCTCAGGCAGAACCAAGGTCCATATATCTTCCGAGAAGTTAATTGACTTGTGTGGTATGCCAATAATGTCGTAAAATTTATGTAGTTACTTTGATTGGGTGACAAATGTTTGAACAATGTAGTCCAATTTTCAGTCTGCTGCAGATAGTTGTTTGATTCATGCATTCGTTGGTTCAAATTTGATGCAGTTCTTCAATATATCTATGATCATTGTGGGGTAGTGAGGATCGATGATGAGGCCGTAAATGAATGTACATTTTCGCTTCTCATGACGTACTATCCATTGGCAACTTGATTAATCACTCTCCATGCTGGGGGTCGAAGATTCAGCTACTCGATCCATGCATATAAAATATGCCTCTCTTTAATGAGTATAAATTCAGCCTCGAATTAAATTAAGTAGCGTAGATTCGTCCAGGTTCGCAAACATAACCACGTCGTTCTCCTGTCATAGAATTGAACTGTCTTTGTGATTACTGGAGCGATTAATTATATATTCATTAGTCTCCATAGTCTGACACACTAAAGGTTTAAGAGATGATACCGAAGCGAAACGATGGGGACTTACTACCAAATCTTCAAGATTGGCACATATTGAGGGACGAAATGACTGATACATTTAAAAAATATTCGAGTTAGAGTTCTCAACTCTGACGATTCACAAAACATATTACATTCAGCGGATATTTCGTTAAAATGGCAATATTCCACAAACTTGGCACTTTGTGGTTTAGCCCATGTGGTCTGAAATGTAAACCAGTTCTAGATTTTAGACCATGTGGTCTGAAATCTCTAGAAAATGATTGGAAAAATGGCGGAAAAATATTGCCATTTTAACGAAATATCCATTATTCTAAGACTGTGTACAAATTGTCAGCGTTATCTCTAATCATAAAATGCAAGATTTTTCCGATCACCCTCATACTCTCGCGAGCAATCATTTACTGACTGTGACAGCTAGAAATAGTATCGTCTGCCTTCTGCGGAAGTCAAGCCCAATGTACTTCAATCGCTTAAAATTATGAGAAAACCAAGGTCGTCACAAAGCTAGCGCTCATGAGCACTCATTTCATCAATTTTCAATACATATTTATATATTAACTGGTTGCTCATCCAAGAGGCTAGGAGACTCACTGTCTGAGGGGTACTCGTTATCACATTTAGTCTATATAATTTCAGTTTCACATTCATCTGTTTAATCCACAAATGAAAGGCAAGTTAGCTATGATTCACAACCCTGAAACTGTGTCATATACGGCTGCCTGTATGAACTGACCGATACCAAGCTCCCCCAGCTCATCACTCGATCACTCTCCACGCACTCCCTAGCCTCGTCTCTAGTCCAACTAGAAACGTTTGACCAGTTCCACCTTACTTGAGTGCAAGAGTGCTCGTTACCAGAAGAGAATGAAACAAATTCTTACACTCATCTGGCAATCACATGCAGATGCAGCCTCCTGGGACATCATGAAAGCTAAGCGAGGGGTGATGCTGAGAGCAGCAGGCTACTATTCAGTACATTGTCGCGGCGTAGCCTGCGAGAATATTCGACCATTTGAATTGGTACTAGATGAAGATTAATCTCTTAACTTCAGGGATAATTATATCAATGGCAGTCGATCAGCCGCTGCCAATTCAGTTCAATTACTGTAATGCAACTGAAGCTGAACCGCGTGCCATGATTGCGACTTCTCACATTCTGAGTGGCTGGCCATCAGTTTCTATGATCGATGCCATCATGATTCTAATTTGGTTTTTAGTCTTCTCCTGAATGCACTCGAGCTAACCTGCTCTCACCACATGAGTTAGCTGCCACACCTGTGCAGAACCAACTGGAAGGGCTGGATCGTGAGATCTTTGACTTCTCCAAGACGAGGTTGGAATGTCTTAAACTGTATTAATTAACCTTATATAATTATGATGATTCTAATGCAAAATGTCTGTTCCCGACGATCAGTTGCATGCCCTGGAAATCAATGAGGTTGGAACGCATCCATGTATTAAACTATTTTAAAAACCTTCTACACGATCATGATTCTAACGCAGAATTCATGCCTGTTAATGAAGTTGCAATCCATGTAAGTTCTAGAACCGCCTTAAGAGGTGATTGCTTTTCAGTGTATGCTAGCTAGCTAGCTAGCTAGCTAGTCCTTTCAATTCGCCATAGCCAGGTGCCGAAATTAATTGATGACCAACTAGCGTAGCTTTATCCTACAAGTTCCCAAGTTGCAGCAGACAATTCAAGTGTCGCAGATTGAATCTCAATTTATTTATTGAATGTTCGTGACTAGCATCAAATCTAGAGCAAGTTTGATCTATCATACTCCACATCAAACGCCGAAGGATTGCTCAGTCTGTGATGGAAATAGAGACTATTTTGAGCGATGGAATTCATGGTAGAGCTGTTCAGATCAAAATAATTGCCGGAAGGTGTACTACTTGTGCAGACAACAGTCATTTCCTTGGGCGTCTAGCCAGGAACAGATAAACAAAATGATTCAGTGGGGTTGGGTTGCACTTGAGAGGAAACTGAAAGGCCACCGACGTTTAAAAATCATGTTATCACAAGTGGGATACAATGATAATTATACTCTAGTTGTTTGAGGGTCTCATACTCTCACACTTCAAGTGTATCTGATATATCGAAGGAAATAAACGGCCCAAACCCTACAAACTCGTCACATAAGATACCATTGCAAGTACTTGTTTAACCCTTAAACGGCTTAAAGGACGAATGAGTGACCTTGGAAATTATCCCTTTTCATTACTGTGTGAATCATTGGCTTAAGAAATAGCAAAAACCACTCATTGGAAGTCAATCAAACTATTATAGAAGATCTCTCTTTTTCTTAAGAAATAGCAAAAACCACTCATTGGAAGTCAATCAAACTATTATAGAAGATCTCTCTTTTTCTTAAGAAATAGCAAAAACCACTCATTGGAAGTCAATCAAACTATTATAGAAGATCTCTCTTTTTCTTAAGAAATAGCAAAAACCACTCATTGGAAGTCAATCAAACTATTATAGAAGATCTCTCTTTTTCTTAAGAAATAGCAAAAACCACTCATTGGAAGTCAATCAAACTATTATAGAAGATCTCTCTTTTTCTTAAGAAATAGCAAAAACCACTCATTGGAAGTCAATCAAACTATTATAGAAGATCTCTCTTTTTCTTAAGAAATAGCAAAAAACACTCATTGGAAGTCAATCAAACTATTATAGAAGATCTCTCTTTTTCTTAAGAAATAGCAAAAAACACTCATTGGAAGTCAATCAAACTATTATAGAAGATCTCTCTTTTTCTTAAGAAATAGCAAAAAACACTCATTGGAAGTCAATCAAACTATTATAGAAGATTTGTCTTCTTCTCAACAAAATTCTGAGAATGAATACATTTAAATGGATTAATTATGTGTGAGATGCATCAAATAATTAATGCACTCTACACCCCCCTCAAAACCCATAACATCTTTTTCTTTTCTTTGAATGTATGGATGGTTAAAGAGAGTTAAAAATTACTATCTTCAATTAAAGGAAAGAAACCAAGGAGAGTTCACTACTTAAGGGTGAATGCATGGTTGAGTGGACCAATGTGGCGGAAGTCCATATCCATATAACTCACTATAAGGCTAGTCAAAAAAACTTTGCATGAGAAAAATGAACACAATAACATGGAGAAAGACATATGCGGTGGTGTAGGATAAGCATTAGAAATAATCCTTTTGTTTCTAACCCTTTTAGAACCCTACAATATGTCTTGCCAAAAATGATTAGTAATATCATCCACTCATTTTGGTACCCTAAATCTTGAAAATGCCAACTGTTCAAAATTGATTCAATGAATCTTCAATATTGATTTGAAGCCCATCTATAATTTTTGGTAACATTTAGGAATCTAAATTTTTTTTTGGGAAAACAAATTGTTTTGACTCTTTTATGGACTTTTTAAAATATGATTCAATTCAGACCCTAAAAAAGTCCATAACTTCTATTTAAAATCAATATCAAGTAAAGCAATATAATTTCTAGGCACCTCAATCTACTTTACAACATATGATGAGTCACTTATATAATAATAAGAATTTTTTCTTCATTAAAAAGACTCTTAAATAATGCTATATGGGGTTTTCTAAATTTATTTTGCAACTTTAAAAGTCGATAAGTCTTTATTTCAAGAAAAAAAACTTCTAAATAATTACATAATTGTTTTTGCATTCAAGTTGAAAATGTATGTTCAAATTTATAGCTACAATGGTGTAGTGAGTTATCTACAATGTGGCTTGCAATGCAAAGGTCTTGCTGGAAAAAACACTATGACATGAAAAGTGGTCCACTCAACTGTGCATTCACCCTTAAACCCTAAAAGACATACCATTAAATTAATGGCCAAACTTCCTTATTGAGCTTTGTTTAGACTTATAAATCATGATTGATTGAGTTTCAATATAACAATTTTATTAAATGAGACTATGTATCATCTATTGATATAAAAAATCCCTATTAGTTTTGTAATAAATTGAAATTTTTATAGTTATTTGTGTTATTCGTAAAGTACTCTAAACCGGGGTTTAAACCCATGAGTTTTGTGAAAAAGCTGGTTGAGTTAAAA
Source organism: Rhytidiadelphus loreus (assembly GCA_947034895.1). Classification (NCBI taxonomy): domain Eukaryota; kingdom Viridiplantae; phylum Streptophyta; class Bryopsida; order Hypnales; family Hylocomiaceae; genus Rhytidiadelphus; species Rhytidiadelphus loreus. The sequence goes on from OX344761.1 coordinate 36,629,930, forward strand.
AAGTCGAAATAAAAGTGGGTATGAAACTTATTTTTCCATCAAAATGGTGCCTAAAAAAGTTTGGTCCCCACTTTTGAAGTCGTGTGACATAAGTATCTTGCAAAAAAGTTTGACGCTTCAACTATAGTTGCCTTTTCAACTTCCAAAAAAGTCATGCCCAAAGTGGGGGGAACTTTACAAATAACTCAATTAACCAACCAATTAATTTGAAATTTCTTGAAGAGATAAAAGTAGGCACGAAGGATAGTGTGAAGACTTCTTAACCCATTAACGTCCGTGGTTGATTTGAGGGGTGGGTGTAGTTTTTGTATACAATTCCCAAAAAGTGTCATTTTGTGCCCTCTTGGTAAAAGTAATTTTAGATCGGATTGAATAGATAAATTCCATGGGATAGGTTCTTGAACCACACAAAAAATGAAAGTGATCCAACTATTCACATCTTTTAATAATTCTTCAAAGATTGATGTGCCATAAACAACCTTTGGTACTAGTGCAAAACTAGGGTTTGCTACAATTGGGCATAAATTTGCAAAAATTGTTCGAAAATTGACCCAAAACCTTTCAACTAATTCCTTCATACACATAAATAGTTTTCCTTTGAAATAAATATGCATTTTTCATATTGAAAATCCCAATATGAAAGGTTAGGCTATTTCAAGTTTGAACAAGCACAACTCACTCATTTCTGCACACTTGGTGGTTTTGTAAGGAGCGTATGAAGACACTTTAAATACATTCCTCTTTAAGTTTTTGGAAATCAAATGTTCTACAAATTGTAGGAGACAATAAGTACCGAAGTCGACCAGAAAGTGGTTGACCGGTCCTTAATGGGTTAAGCAATTGTTATCTTTTCTACACCTAAAACTCCTTTAGTAATGGATTGTCCTTCAAATCAAATCACCACTACAAAATATGATCTAGCCTCCATTCCAACCCTCCTTTCTCTTAGTGCTCTCATATTTTTGCCCCTATTTTGGGTGTTTGCAAAAGTTACACATAGAGTAATGAACTTATGATTTGTTATAACTTTTGAAGCATGAACCAGATGAATTTGAATTTTTATTTATTAGAGAGGGATGTTTCTACTGAAATCACATCTTTTATTTTTCAAAAGAAAAATCATCTATATTTAAAATTCTATTTTTCTAATTTGTCATAGTTTTAAGTTTAGTGATTTTGGAGAATTTTGAGTATCCAAAATTAATGATTTAGAGCTGAAATTTTTGTAGTCTATTCCTATAGTAGGTGGGCATGTCTTATATTAAGGGCATCTAAAAATAAATTACTTTATATCCTCCACACATTAGAAGGGATTTAGCCCTTCTAGAATCTAGAGGGCTACGAGTTCCCTTGGGCTGGGAATAGCCCTGCATCAATCCGCATTAGTTTGCAGGTGCTGCTTAACGTGGTAAGGCAACTACCACGTCCATTTTTTTCATTTTTCATTTTTCTTTTAAATTTAATTTAAAAATCTGGCAGCAGCCGTTCCTGGACTATCGTGAGAACAGCGCCGGGTACAGACTTGAAATGGCCCTATCAACCTCTAAATCTCATCTAATGTTTGTGCAAATAGGGATCCTTAGCACGTGCACTTCTAAACACTTGAAAACTCTTATCCATTATATCTCTAGAAGAATCTTATCCCTGTAAAGTTTTTAAGAATGACCAATTTTATTTTAAGTTAATTTTTTTTTCCACTATTTTCTAATAACTTAAACATCAAAGTGTCTATTTTTTTCAAAAATTGTGCAAGAAATTATGTCACTGTTTTTTGTAAATAACTTTTGACCTACATTTCTTTTAGGTCTCAAATTTTATTCATGTGTTATTTTTAGTAATATATTAATAAATATTTTTTCCAGAATTCTATTTTTCTAATTTGTCATAGGTTAATGAGTATTACCCCAAACATTACATTAGAAAAAAATTGGGCTCCCTACATGACTATTTGACTACTCATCTAAAGTCAAACGACCCTATAGAAAGCCTAAATTTTCTCTAGTGCAAAATCAACTAATTATTTTGCTATCTTCCTTTTGTTGTGTGTAATATTTTTATTTTTGTGACATCATAGCTAATTTACGGTCCCTAATTCCAAACATAAATGCAAAATTTCCAAATATAACTATTAAGTACATAATAAATTTCTAGATTTTGTCAAAGATTATTATTTTTGACCACTCTAAAGAACATTCACATGAGGGTCCATGTTAATCATACAAGTGAACAAGTAATGATAAATCACCACAAGTATTGCTTGTGTGTAACACCTTTTAAATTTAAAAAAAATCCTTTGAAGATACTTCCAAAAATTCTAAAGAAATAAGACAATTATCAACCAATACTTCTAATTGACCTTAGAAGGTGACTAAAGATGACCTAATGACATAAATGTGATCAGATTTGGGATAAAAAAAAAAACTTAATAGAAATTGTCAGGAATACAATAATCAATGGTGGTCAAAATCAAGAGTACGCAATACCTATCAACCTATCAATCCCACGACTTAGTACCTTAGAATGCAATGACCATGAATATGCAATACCTATCAACTTGCCCAATAAACCCCATGACCATCCTAGAAGACAATGTCCATGAGAATGCAACACCTATCAAATGCCTCAACTAAATATCCAAGAAGACAAAGATTGTGAGTATGCAATACCTATCAACCTTCCCAATGAATTCCCAAGAGGACAAGAGTATGTAACACAAAGAACTCAAAGGTGTTTCTTAATAAAGTATTACAAAGCTTATCAACAATTCTCCAAGACTTGTGTTGGTAAAATTGAGGTTTCCTTCACTGAATCTTACTTTCAATATATATTGTATTATCACTACATCTTGAAGTTTCTTCAAAGAAAATTAGAGGCCTCTATGAGGTACTAAGAAATCCTAAGGCTTACTAGGAGGCTTTGAGAAATGAGTGACATCTTTAGTTTAAAACGAGGTTTAAAACAGTCACTTGAAGATTTCAAGTAGCCGTATAATATCAATATTGTAGAGTCCTCTAAGATACTAAGCGGATATGGTACATTTAACATTGAAAGAAGGTTTGATTTCTATAAAGTCCAATAAAATTAGAAATTTTTTATTCAAGATGATAGAAATGTACTTTGTAAGGAACATAATTGTAGCTAGGATAGAAGAAAACCCTACATTTATCCTATAAAGGTCCTTGCATCCTAAAATTGGATGTTCCTCAATCAAACATAATTGTAAGTTTCAAATGTATTTTTGGTATTTGATTCAAACTAAAAAATTGAAACCTAACCTTTAACCCCTAAAGGACCATTGTCCCTTCAGGGGACTAATGGGATTTCAGGCATGTACCTACGGGCTGAAATTTTTCCCTCATTTTTTGAAACTTTTTTTGAAAGATAGGAAAGTTGATAAGCTTCGTGGAAATATAATTTTTTTCACAATAAGTGCCTGGGAACAAAAGTTATGTCCAAATAAGCTCAAAACGAGGGACGAGGGGCAGCAAAAATAAAATTCAAAATTATTGTTTGATTTTTTTCCCTTGTAGATTACATTTTTGTCTACATGGAAAGCTTTGATTCATTCCATTTGGATTTGTTATGAGAAAGTTATGGACAATTTTGTTTTTTGGGCAATTAGATCATCTTCTTGAAAAAAATAACTTATAGGATTCATTTCCAAATGCTATTTTTGCTATTTTTCAAAAAAATATGTTGCAAATGGTTTAGTTTTTGTACTAGAACAATCTCACCATTGGAATTAGTGCATTTTAATTTCATCTAAAAGATATTAATATTTTAGATTTTCCTTCTATCTCATACCTACTTCTACTTAACAATTTTTTTAAGTATAAAAATTAAGTATTTTTGGATTTCTTTTTTCCCCCTACACTTTCAACTCAATTATTCACTATAAAGATTTAAAGCTCAAAAATCTATAGTGCAAAAAATTTAAGTTAAAAATGTTCAAAGTTGAAAAATCTAGTCCAGCAATGAGTTGAAAAACTTGTTTTTTTCACTTTAAACGCAGATATCTTGCAATCTATGTGGTCAAAAATTCTGAAATTTTTTCCACATATTTTCATACTAATTAGGTGTAATATCCAAGGGTTAGATGTGGAAAAAAAAATTCAATTTTTTTTTTTCTTTTTTCTATAAAAATGGCAGTTTTGAGTGTTTTTTGGCAAAAAAAAAGGCCTTGGTCTTTTAGGGGTTGAGAAATCCAAAATTACATCCTTAAAGAACTAGATATTCAAATTTTGAACAACAAATGTTATTATGTTGACATTTAGAACAACAAATGCTTAGGATAAGTTTACTAACATTTGTTTACAATTCTATGTATTTGGGACATTAAACTTTAAAAATTTGAACAAAATTTGCTTTTCAACACACTTAGATATACTTCATCCTACAATGAGCTCTTGAAAACATTCATAACCCACCCAATGAATTGTGTGCTTGTGCTCTTACAGATTAAAAACAAAAACAATGTGAGACCATGAGGTTTTGTCCACTCCAACCAAACGCTAACCGTGTTGTGAAGTGTGAATGTTGTTGTACATAGGATTTGGAAACTCATATTTTAAACCAGAGACTTGATGCCATTGCCTTTCTCCAAAGGGTAGATCCAAATGAATAAAAAGCATAATGCTCAAATGCTTCTTCGGACCATTTTAGGTGGAGTTATCGTAGAACCACTTATTCCCAACTAGGAATCCATATCCAATTTGTAGGGTGTAGTTATTCCCAACCAAAGCTAGAACAAATTTTCAACCAAAACTTGTGATGTTTTTTTTTCTCCATTTCAAAGTTAGGACTAATAAGGTCACGAGACATGTCCGAAATAGTGAGTGGGAAAGCAATTCTTGAATGATTGGAATTGATAGATTCTATATATTGGATATCCGTTCAAACCAACTCAGGGCTTCCAAAATTTGTAGTAATTTCAGTTCAATGCATAAAATTACCTAAAAATTTACAATCCCCATGATTTCTATGGCTTCTTACATGGCAAAACTAATAAACATTGCCTTCTACTACTCCATAACATGCGAGGAATCGCTTAAGTGGTGGACTATGGGTGGTTCTACCATAGATTTTAATCCATCAGCAACAAACTGGAAGAACATCTTTGCCTACTTATCCACTTTCATAAAAACATTCATCCATCCTGCCGGCCTTTTCATCCCCCCCTTACATAAAATCATCCGTCCCCCATCAGAAGATGAGGCGGGTGGTTCAGAGCTACAGTACGTTCGAACGAAAAGGCGTATATTCATTCATCCTCTCCATCCGCCCAGTCGTGTGGCAGGGAGCCCTTCTTCTCCAATTCGCTGCTGCTCTCCGTCTGTGCTGGCGTGCTCGCCGGACGATCATTACGTGTTCGGTGAAGTTTTCCCAATTTGACGCAGACTTCGTGGTTTCTGCATGTATACTAACGCACGCTTTATCACCACATCTTTGTCCTTTTGAAATTCATTCGGAGAGGTGCGATCATGGAGTTCATGCCGATTTAGGGTTGCGCTGCTGGAAAAAAATTCGTTTTTTCGAGAATTGCCGAGTTACAGGAGCTTGTAAGGGAGGGGGAGGGAGGGGAGGGAAGGGAGGGAAGGGAGGGAAGAGACGGAGGGGGAGAGGGAGTAGAAGCGATGGTGCTTAAAATTTCGGTGCGACAGATCGTGGAGAGGATTGAGACGCTCTGGCCATGGCACCGTAAGGAGGATGAGGAGGGCGACGATGGTGGAAAGGCCGATATGAACCCGGTGCTGTTGGTTCCCGGTATCGGAGGCTCCATCCTCAACGCCGTGGACCAAAAGGGTCGCAAGGAGCGCGTCTGGGTGCGCTTGTTCGAGGCCGACCGGGAGTTTTGCGCCAAGCTCTTCTCCTTTTACGATCCTGTTACAGGTATGGCGGAATTTGGTTTAATTAGACATGTTTTTGGTGAAATATGAGGTGACTGTGAATCATCTTAGTCGGTTTCGTTTTAATTTAGCTCCGAATATGGCTTTCTCAATTTTTGGGAGACATAGGGTTTCGTTCGTCTTACGGAAGCGATCTGGATGTGCAAGTGAATTCGCTGTGTGCTTGGTTGGCAGGGAAAACCATGTCGTTGGATAAGAACATCACAATTGAGGTTCCAGAGGATCGGTTTGGATTGTACAGCTGTGATATTCTTGATCCTGATGTGGTACATATATTTCTCTCTTTCTCTTGGTAATGAGTCTCTTGAATTTCTTTTCTTATTGTTTGCGTATGATGTCTTGGATTTACTTATAGAAATTGCGTATGGAATATTTTGTCACTTCTTGTTGTCGCAGATTTTGCGTCTGGATTCGGTATACTATTTCCACGATTTGATCAATCACATGAAAAGCTGGGGTTACAAAGAGGGTAAAACGTTATTTGGCTTTGGTTATGATTTCCGTCAAAGCAATAGGTACGAAGCTAACACGAAGATTGCAATCCAATTATTTTGGGTTTATGCTTCAGAGCGTTTTCATGTGTGGCATTCATCTTAGCACGCTTTCTGCCGAATTTCTGAGCGCTCTCTATGAATTCTTTTTCTATTTTTAGTTATTAGTTACAGTAAGCACGCTAGTTTACGGAGTTGTACTCACTTCCGTACGGTTTAGAGGAGAATAATGACAATTAATTTTGTCTCTAAAGGCTTGGTGAGACAATGGATCGGATGAAGCTGAAACTGGAGACTATGTACGAGGCGGCTGGTGGTAGGAAAGTGGACATCATTACGCATTCAATGGGTGGTCTTGTGGTGAAGTCGTTTCTTGCTCTCCATCCTGAGGTAAGGATTTTTAGTTTATTGTGATCACATGAACATCGAACGTAAAAGACTTGAGAGAGTGTTTTGCATAGTTTATCTGCACTGCTCTGTTATGGTTCAGTGACTAAAGTTTGGCTGTTGGTTGAATGCAGGTGTTTGAGAAGTATGTTAACTCATGGATTGCTGTTACCGCACCTTTTCAAGGTGATTATCCTTCGTCTTCATCTGGATATTTGGAGATCGGTCATAATTAAAACAGTCCACGTTTATAAAGAACTACAGCTCATGATGTTATCTCTGTGGTTTTCAATAGCTCTGGGAGCTTTTTTTTGTAATTGTTTTTAGGTTTTTCTATAAATTGACACTAGGATACAGGACTCCTTTCTTCCATCTTTTTTCACGTTGCTGTCTTCGAAATTGAGATCTCGTGTGTCTTCCAGGTGCTCCCGGCTTCATCATGGATTGTTTGCTTACTGGTGTGGAGTTTGTTAAGGGTTGGCAGCGAGAACTTTTCGTTGCCAAGTGGAGCATGCATCAACTTGTACGCATCTTCTCTTTCTTCTAGGTTATCTCACAATTTCTTTTATGGCACAACAGTGAATGTACTGTCTGCGATCTTTTATTGGAATGGAAGACTTCGTTAGGATAGAATTTTCCTATTTGACCATTATTGTATGTTATTCAAAGAATCCATGGTTGTATTTGCAGTTGATAGAGTGCCCATCAGTCTATGAACTGATTGCTTCCCCACATTTCAATTGGAGTGAACCTCCTGAGCTGCGATTGTGGCGGAAACTAGAAGAAGAGGACAGTGAGCAGAAAGCAAAACTGGAAGCTTTCGGGCCCAGAGAAAACATTGATATTATGATGGCTGCACTTGAAAACAACAAGGTACAATCATCTTTTAGCTAATTTTGTTTTGTTACACTTGTTTGACTCTTAATTCAAATGCCTCGGCCCTGCTTGACAATGCGCATATGTTTGGAACTTTCTTTCAGCTGAATTACAAGGGAGAGAATATTCCTCTCCCCTTGAACAAGGACATTGTGAAGTGGGCATCTGAGACTCTGAGGATATTGCACACAGCCAAGCTGCCTGAAGGAGTAAAGTTTTATAATCTCTATGGCACATCATATGAAACCCCTTATCATGCCTGGTTAGCACTATACCTTCCTTTGAAGTGAAGCTCGATTTGCTTCAATTATAGCTTTACATATATTTTATCTCTACATATCTATTTTCCCCAATTCTTAGTTATTCCCTTGAGACTAATCAGTTTCTTGTCCTCTTTCAGCTACGGGAGCCACAAAACGCCCCTGGAGGAGTTAACTGAAATTTTGAATTTAGAGGTACATTTCTGTCGTTACTTTTGAATTTTCACCAGATTGGTTTAGATGTCTATGTTTATTGCACATCATGTGCTGTGATGGACTGCTGTTGGAAGGGCGACCATATCAGATTGCATATGCCATTGGTTTGACGTTTTTCCTTTGACCTTCTATCGCTGCCATCTATAGTCTAACTCTTGCTCTACATGAACTAACAAAATCTGCTAATGAACCAGGCTGAATTTTCATGCGTTGATGGGGATGGTACTGTCCCAGTTGAATCTGCAATGGTAAACCCTTTTTTCCAGTGTAGTATGTTGAATAATTTCTTGTGTAGGTGCTTTTAAAATGAATGATTTAGCCTTTCTCTATCGACAACGTTTGGTCACATTCCTTGGTCTCTTTATTGATTCTTCTATTGTTCAAGGCGCTGCAGATTTCTTGTATCTTATATGATGTATTTATTTTGCAAAACTTCTTTTAGAGCAATAATTCTGATAGTGCTATATGTTAGTGTATGTACTTCTTGACTTACAGAGCTTAGTGAATGATAATTACTTGTGTTTACAGGCTGATGGTTTGAATGCCGAGGCAAGGATAGGGATACCTGGTGATCACCGGGCTATCCTTATGGATGAACACTTTTTCCGTATCGTGAAGCATTGGTTGAAGGTGGGAGGTGCGGACCCAGAATATGATCCAGAATCGGACTATGTTATGGTGCCCCGAAAACCTTTTGAGTTTGATAGTCACACAGAGGAAAGCGTTGATGTGGCTGGTTCCGAAGAGAGCGAGGAGGACAGTTCGAAAGTGCCTTCAAAAGAAGTGTACATTGCCACTGTGGAAACAGGTATTATTTCTCTTCTATTTACTCCTTGCTAGTTAGCAGTCTTTGATACATAAAGAGGATCGACATCAGTTAGGCTCCTTAGACGCAAGGGTAGTGGGCAGTGGTTTTTGAAAGTTTGAGTAGTTTCTTATGTACGGTTTTTGTTGCCACTTGGAAATTGAGCCCTAGTTCCTAAAATGAAGTGAGGTACTCCTACAGTGCTGCTGAAACAAACGACAGAGCATCTCGTAGCTTTGTAGCTGCACTAAAAAGGAACAGATCCCTCTTGTTGTGTAGCTACTTGTTTTGAACTTTTAATCCAGTGGGATTATCTGGTCGGTATTTCGATTTCTTAGAGATGCAAGACACCTCTCATATTTTTCCATACTGGACTGTTTATTACTTATGCAGTCTTGAATTGTGAAGTGATATTTCGAAATACTCCCTAGCTCGGCTTCGCTCTGTAGAAGTGAGATGAATGTCGGGCTAAGAAGTGAATCATTTCCTCCTTGACAGGTTCAGGTTCATCCAGTGACATTCGAGCAGAGGCTCATGCTCAGGTTCATCACAAGGGAGACCATATTCATGAACCGGGATTCCAAGTCTCAACCATTGGTATTGCCGAAGGGTTGGACGAAGATGAAACCAAGGCAGCTCTTGACCAAGTTATGACCGCCGCTTCTGAGGAAGCGAAAGCCGCCAATTCAAATAACAAACGGATTACCTCTGACAAGACATGTTACTTGAAGCACTAGTGAAATATTGAGAAGCCGAAGCTCTTGCGAATTAACCCTTCTAAATTTCCGAGGTGCTCGTCTTCTTCACGCTCTTGATGCCAGTGCAACTGACTACTGCAAGTGATATGTCCATTCAGCCAAGGTATGGATCACTGACTAAAGTTGCTAGCAGTCTGGCCTCAAGGCCAGCCTAAGTAATCTTCCTGGATTACACAAATTACAGGCTATGGAGTAGCTGTACAGTATATACTGAAGATGTGGAATTCAAGTGGGTGGTTCGACCGGCTGAACCTTGTTGACACCAGTTAAATATTCTGTATAGGTGTACCTGATATTTGCCAAGAAGCGTAGTCTTCTTAATTCTTAATACTGAGAATAATTCTTGGGGAGTAATGTTGCTCAGGTACTGGTAATCAGGAAAGGATGTAGGGGTCCAATTGTGTGATATTGGTAATGACCCAAATCTTGTATAGTTTGTTAATAAAACTGGGCTTCTTGACAATATTGCCCTTGCTTTTATTACTCAAGTCTGTCCTCTCGTCCATCATCTTATCTACCTTGAGGTCAGAGGCGTGCATTAGTATCTCATGTTCGAAGTCTGTTGTTTGGGAGTATCGTAGAAGTTTTTCTCCATTTTCCAGTGGTTGGAATTCAGTCGAGTTTGGTTCCTTTTTCACTCTACTGTTGAGTACCATCAACTGCCATTGATCAGTATCACCGAGGTTTATTTAGGAGCCAATTCAAAAGCAATCCATGTCACAGAGATTGGATACCCTGTGATAGCACATACCTTGTGTAACCTTAGTCTGTTGTGTTCTGTACACATCTGATTGGACAAATACAGCTTCCACTTGTCAAGCCCCCATGTGTACCCCTGGCTAATGTCATTAGAGAGGGTTGATTTACATACACTGATTTGTCCTATTACTGTGTGATACAAAATGAACTTAAAATATGGTCCTATCTTTCTATCTTTTTGCACAGGAGGAATATTTTCCCAATGATATTTGTGAATTGGCCATTATTGAAAATAAAACCAGTTTTGTTTTTTAAACTTCAACTGTACAAAAGTGTAGTAGACTATTACCTTATGTCAATGTGTTGAAAATTTTCAAACTTTTTTCTTAAACTTCAATTGTACAAAAGTGTAGTAGATTATTACAGTATGTCAATGTGTTGAAAATTTTTCAGCCCATTTGACTATGTGGATTGAAAGATAAGAACATTTGAAGTAATAAAAAAAACTTTTTTTTATTCTTGTGAAATGGGGTCAGCAGAGTTTGAGCCCTCTTAAAGAAAAAATTTGCTCTTGATGAATTTGAATCTCTACCATTGAGCTCAAAATCTTGTTATATACACTCAAAAGCAAAACTTCAAAAGCAAATATGGAGTCTAACTTACTCTAAATACCTTGCAATGCAAGGAAACTAAGTGAATTGGTAATACACTAATCATTTTTTGATGATTTCTTGTGCAATGAGGAAGTTTTTTTATTTGAAATCCAAATGGTGAAAAGTTAAAGACAAACATTTGGAATATGTGGGAAAAATTTCAAAAACTTTAACTTTACAAACTGTAAGATAATAGGGCTTGAAGTTTGAAGAAAATGATTTTTTCTTGAAACCACCCTCACATAGCTAATAAAATTTGGCTTCTCTTAGAATGTGATTTGAGATCTTAATTATGTTTTTTAGGACAATTGTATGCCACGTTTTACTAGCTATATATGTATGCCAAATTTCAAAAGTCAATGAAGATTTTAGTAGAAAATGCCACCAAAAGATGCCGAAATTGCATGAGGTACCCAATTTGGGGGGGCACTATAACTTTTGATATGGGCACCCAATTGGAAAAAAAAAAATTCATTTTGGTAAGGGGATATATATTCACACCTTGTATCAAAATTTAGTGAACACCCAACCCAAATTGACTTTGTATAACCCTACCTGAGTTTTCAATAGGTACTTGGGCATTTAGGGGTTAAGCTAAGAAAATGAAGCTTTACAAGTTTTGGTTCTACCCCATCTTTTAATCCCTAATGTCCGAAGTGTCCCCTTGGACAACACTTAAGGGGTTGGGTAGGTTCCTATGATCTTGATTTTTGACTTGTTTTTAAAAATCTTGGAGGAATATAATTTTTATTTCAATCAGTGTCTGGGAGCAAAAGTTATGCCACCCTAAGGTCAAAAGCAATTTTTTGGGTAGCACTAAAAAAATCATAAAAACTCAATAAATTTCTAAAGTTTTTTCCTCATAGAAAATATTTTTGCTTGTATGGAAAGCTTTGATTCATTTAATTCGGACTAGCATTGCAAAAGTCATGGAAAGTCTTGTTTTTTAGGCAGTCATTGCATCTTCTTCAAAAACTAACTTGTAGGATTCATTTTTGAGCTCAATTTTCACAATTTAAGAAAAAAAGTTTGACATAGTTGAGAGTTTGCTTCCTAGAACAATATCACCATTGGGATTAGTGTATTTCGATTCCATCTTAGAACTATTACTAATTTAGTTTTTCCTTTAATCTTGTACCTACTTCTACATAACAATTTTCTTAAGAATGAAAATCAAGGCTTTTTGTTTTAAATTTTTTTTTCCAAATTTCAACATAAAAAATTAGAGGTTTAAAATCAAAAGTACAAAAAATTTACATTAAAAAGATTCAAAGCCAAAATATTAATTCAAGCAAGGTGCAAAAAAACTTGTTTTCTTCACTTTAAATGCAAATATCTTGCAATCTACATGGTCAAAGATTTGGAAACTTCTTACACACATTTTTATACTAGTCTAGTGCAAGATCCAATAGTTAGATATGGAAGGGGAAAAAAAATTATGCTCTTTGCAATAGAAATGGCAGTTTTAAGTGGTTATTGATGAAAAACAATCCTTTGGACTTTAAAGGTTAAAATTTTGAAAAAATCAAAATTGCTTCAAGTGTCATAACTCAAATTACAAAGAATTGTGTGTTTTCATAGAAATTTTTACTTTTATTTAAAAAAAATTTAATTACAAAATTATATTTTTCATTCTAACCTTTATTTATTATAAAATTCTTAGATTATTATAATTGATATAATTTTATTTTCACCTATATTCACTTTTTAAAATTACAATTATTTGATTTTTCCATCAACGTTTATGAAAAAATCAACATCAAAAGAAAATATATGTTTTTCACAAGTTAAAAATATAATAGATTCACGGTTTTGTATATCAATTGTATAATAGGATAAATTTAGCTTGATTGTGAAATTTGACTTGAAGGTCATTGCCAAGGTGTTTTAGGTATAAAACATAAAATAATTAATTGACAAATTTTTACACTATTCTCCATTGTTACTTTTACCTCTTGAAATATATTCAAATTAATCGAAATTTTTGCAAATTTATTTTCACTTTTAGCTACAAAATTATAAACAATGAAATTTTTTCACGAAATAAAATAAAGTTTTCTTTAGTCATGGATATTTATAGTATCATGTAATTAAAAGTACAATATTCATATTTGAGCACAATTAAAAAGGCAAAATTTAGCTTAGACATGATATCTGCTGTTCTACTATGGATTTAGTCTTTTAGGGGTCAAAACAATGGGTGAAAATTTTCTTCCCTTGTTAAAAGTGACAATTGTATGTAAGTTCATTTCTGAACACTCACTAGTAAGACACATTAGGTATTTAGAAATTTGTATATGACTAGATAAGTGATACAAAACTTAAATTTCAGTATTGATTCCATATAAAGTACATAAGAGTTTGAATAGTACAAGATACGCTTACACTAATTTGATTAATGTTGGACAATTGTAGTTAAATGAATGTAAACATGTGGTTGAGTCATAGATTTTTAAGTTAAAAATGAATATAGATGAAAGCAAATTAGAGTTGAATGAATATTAAATGATAATCCTACTATTTGAAATCTTGGGGGGTGCACTTAGTTCTACTATAACAAATCACGTGCGAACAAGTGGTTTCTAATAAACTATAATTTCAACCTAAAATTTTGAGCATTGTTTAATAATAACTACAGGTTTCTATTGCTGAAATTTTCAATTCAAACAAAATATGAAATGATTTTTAGAAGAGGTTGAAAATGAACTAAAATGGCATGTTTTTCAACTCAAATATTTATAGAAAACACATTTAGATGACCATTGAATCAATATTCAACTCAAAATGAGCTTTCATTAGAGAATTATTTTTAGGAATTATTTTTTCATTTTCAAGACAAATTTTTCTTATATAATATAGGGGTATAAAAGTTATTTTTCAGTTTTATAGTGTATCTTTTTACTTCAAAAATTTGTAAATAATTATTATTAAAAAATAAAAATATCAATAATTCAAAACATACACTTTCAAAGTAGGAAAATCTATCCATATTTTTTTATTTTTTTATTATTTAAAATTCAACAAGTATATTGGAGGTCCAAAGTTTTGTTCGCACGTGGTTTCTAATGGACACTCTAAGTGACCCCCCCAAGTTTGAAATAGAATAAAACTTGCATAGATCACATTAGATTGACTTTATCTAAAGTACTATAAACTACCATATTAGTGCACCTCTTTATTTCACATATTATTAATTCCTAATTAGAAATCCAAAATGATTTTGGGTTGTTTAAGTCACCTTAAGTGATGTAGCAAAAATTCTTTTTGCATGCATGGATCTCACTCATAAAATGCCTTGAAAATCTAAATTTTTTGTATGTCATTGCAACACAAGTCAAGAATAAAAACCTATGGTTTAAGATTCTTTAAAATGTACAAAATTTACTCACAACTCTTTTTGTCCAATGTATTGTTTTTTACAATTTTGAGAGTATTTTCCTATTTTTGAGCCAAAGGTTAAATTATTGCACTTGTACTAATTTGATTACCTTGTGTAACTCAACATAGAATACTACAAAGAGCTAAGAAAGTGAACACAAAATACTTTCATTAGCTTGCCCTTGTAATTAGATAGACAAATCTAAGATATAGGTATATGAAGAACTTTTAGATTTCAAAATCCACAATGTAGATACATAAAAGAAACTCAAAAGTATTTTATTCATTATTTCACTAATTACAAAAATTAGTGAGAAATGTTGAAAAAATAGTGTAAGGAGAGTATTTGATAAAGTAGAACCAAGAAAAATTGACACTTTAATTTGTTGCTTTTGCTAGGTGTGTGGTCTGAAATGATTATTATTTTTGTATGGGAATGTTAGCCTAAGTGCAAGGTCGAAATGATAGATAAAAATGCTAGCCTACCTAAGTGAAAACTGAAAAACAACCCTAGTTGTTTTGTAATTTTATGATATTTATCCAATAGTCTATGAATTTTCACTTTAAACAAACACTCGTGAAGCTTAAAATGACTCAACTTCTATTAATTGCTTCAAAAGATTGTTCAACTTCCATTGGTTGCTCTTGAAACCTTGTGACATGGATTTGGATGAAGGTGGGTGGCCATTCATGACCAAAATGTAAATGGTAGAATTAGAAAAATGATAAGTTTTGGAGCCTTCTACCTTAGTGATGACACTTTTTGAAGCACAATGTGCAAATTGTGCATAATGAGCAAGTTTCCACCTCATGTGACATCTTTCATAAGCCACCTAGGCCTCCACAAACCAAGTCAATGTCTAGGCTAAAAGGAGCTGGTTGATGTAAAATCCCTTACTAGGATAACTTTGAGCATTCTTTGGAGGGGTGAAAAACATAATAATTTAATTATTATTGAATTTGTATTTTGAATAAAAAATTGGTATATAACTTAAGTCAAAATATATAATTAATCCCTAAAAGGATCATTGTCCCTTTGGGAGACAAATAGGATTTCAGGCAGGTACCTACAGGCTGAAATTTTGCCCTGAAATTTTGAAATTTCTTTTGAAGATAGAGAAGCTGATAAGTTTCATGGGAATATATATATGTATTTTTTAAATTGGTGACCGGGAACAAAAGTTACGTCCAGATAAGCTCAAAACAAGGGATGAGGGGCAGTGAAAAAAAATTTCAAATTTTCAAATTTTTTTCAATTTTTATTTCCTTATAGATTATATTTTTGTCCATATGGAAAGCTTTGATTCATTCCATTTGGATTTGTTATGAGAAAGTTATGGACAATGTAGTTTTTTGGGCAATCAAAGCATCTTCTTGAAAAAAATCATTAGATGTTTTTTCGGGCCTCTAGGAGACCGCAAGTTATAATGCAAGGAACATGACTGTTACAGTGACACCGCAGCGGTCCTACGTGGCCGAGAGGCTATTAGCTAATTTCTCATTTGAAGAATAAAATTTATTTTTTTTTGAATTTTTTTGAATTTTTTTTTGATAGCTCGCCATTTTTCACTACAAGGGGAATAGTGAAGGGAACAGGTCTGAAACAATCTCCTGATGGCCCGAAAAAACATTTAATGAATTCATTTATGAATGCAATTTTTGCAATTTTTCAAAAAAAAATTCCACATGGTTTAGTTTTTTTTAGAAAAATCTTACCATTGGGATTATTACATTTTAATTTCCTCTAAAAGATTTTAATATTTTTTAGATTTTCCTTCTATCTCATACCTACTTCTACTTATCAAATTTTTTAAAAATGAAAATTAATTTGTTTTGGATTTTTTTTCTTCTCCTAGACCCTCAACTCAATTCTTCACTATAAATATTTAAAGCTCAAAACTCAGTAGTGCAAGAAATTTTAGTTAAAAATGTTAAGAGTCAAAAACCTAGTACTGCAAGGTGCTAAAAAACTTTTTTTTAAATACTTTAAATGCAAATATCTTGCAATCTAAGCAATCAAAAATTTTGAATTTTTTCCACACATTTTCATACTAGATAGGTGTAAGATCCCATTGTTAGATGTGCATAAAAAAATAATTTTAAAATTTTTTTACTCTTTGCTATACAAATGGCAGTTTTGAGTGTTTTTTGGCAAAAAAAAGGCCTTAGTTCTTTAGGGGTTAACCAACTATAAAATAGGAGGCAACTCTTCCCTGTTGATCCATGGAAAGTTACTCTATCCATTTTGTTTGATCAATGTGGATACTAGGTAGGAACATGCTTCAAATCTACGAGCTCTTCAGTAACATCAGGGCTGCTACTTTTACCCCTAGATTCAAGCCTTCAAAAATCAGCCCTCAAACGAAAACCGAGCTTCCATGTAACACCATAACTTGCCCAAAGACTTTCTCCTAGTAGGGACACACGTAGCAGTGGCGACCTTGGTCACCATTGTCGGAAGAATGGCCGGGTGAGTGCCTTCCCGTCCCACCCCTCCTTTCTGTCCAACAAATGAAGGACATTTGGATTGGATTGCCTCCCATGTTCAACATTTTTTACATTTTTCTATAAAACCAAAAGAACATAATCAATCCAATCAACCCATGTCTGTTACCCCTAATGAACTTCATTTCACCCCACAAGGGTCGCCCGGTGATTCTTCGGGTGCCATTGCCAAGGTCACCGTTGCTACATGCTACCCCTTGCAACACCTCATCTCCAGGCAACCTCGAGTTTGAGGGAGGACTCCCTTCATCTTGGCCGTTCAGGTGGAGGGACGGTGGAGATGTTCAACAATTTTATTCTTTTTAACAATAAAATCCAAAAAACTTGGTTGATCAACCCCTAAAATCCTTTTTGTCAACCCTAAGGACTACTAAAACTCTGCGCCTAACGGCGCTTTATTTTAGGCCTAAACCCTACTCGCTCCGCTCCGTAGGGTTTAGGTGACATCTTCACCATCCCTCCACATGAATGGTCAAGATGAGGGGAACCCTCCCTCAAACTCGAGGCTGCCTGGATGCTTGGCTCGCAACATGTAATAAGGTAAGCAAGCTGCAGAGATTCGGAAGAGACAAGGAGCATGACATCCACTGATTCTGGGCTCCGTTTTGGAACTCTGGTAACAACTACTTTCCCCGCGGAGTACATTTCATGGTGTTATACTTTCACTTGGGAAAGGATCTGATAGTTCGAAAGGTTAATTTGGTTCCGTTAGAAAATGGAATTCTCCTGGCGTGGAGGCCACCTGAATGACTGTTTGAACTTTTAGAAGTCAGACATCTTTCGGCAGATTCAGTCCCTGAGTAAGTTAGTTGACCACCCGTGCGTCAAAAAGTTGTTCACACATGAAGACTCAGAGTCAATGCCAACGAAATATTTGTTGTCTCACTACATTTGCCATCATGCAAAACCAAAAGCTCTTACTGTATGCAACAACAGTGCATTTCCGTCAGAGCTTTTGTAACGACATTCAAGAGCTTTCATTGACTCAAATACTGTGGGGAAGTTCTATTGACAAAATCACACTGCCTGCCTTGGCTTGCTTCCTTTCAGACTAGGTAGACTCTCTGACCACTGAAAAAAAAAAAAAAAATGAAGAGGAAGAGTAGGCTGCCAAGTGCCTTGGCGTACGACTGAAGCTAGGGAGTAGCCGTTTCCTGCCACATGGATAAAAATTACTTTATGGAAATTATGGTTAGAAAAGTCTCTAACCTAAATATAAATGCACACGACAATTATTAACACATAATCTACTACAATAGAATTTCTCTAAAGTAATAGCGTCAAGAATGGGTTTAAGTCCCCACGCTCAAAAAACTTCTTTGATGTGTATGTCTAGGATTAGGTCTACTGCGGGACCGGGCAATCAATACTCCATCACTGTAGAGAGAAGTTATTGCCTTACAGAAGTTCTACAGTCTGTATAAGTCACTGCAGCTTCGACTCAAACACGTTTTTGCAACTGAGCAATTATTCCCTTCTGGAGCTCAAAGTGGACTTGCCACACTTTAAGGCTTGGTGTTTGAAATCTTCCTCCAATTTTGTTTCCAAATGGCTCAAATTCTGACGGAGTCAACAGGGTGTTCTGAAACGCTTTGCAATTCGCAGATAAAAGCTGCAAAAGTTATAAAGGTTGGACAACCTTGAACAGCCTCCTTGCAATGTAATTTTCTTTATAAGTGGCAAAACCAAAGACTGAGAAGTTCTTTCTCTCCAGTCAGACCACCTTTCTGACTCCTGCAAATGAATTCCCCGCACTCTTTCAATGCCACTTTTTCATGCAACATCAAAATCGTAACACCCGGTTACAAAATCCATAATATCGCATGCATTTTAGGAGAGAATCAAGCCAGAGTGAGACATATTGCAGAAGTAAGTTATTGTAGGAGAGAGAAGCAAACCAGGAGATTCGTTCATCAACGACGGAAACCGCAAACTCAACTGCTGTGATGAACTTTCCCGGTACTGCTGGGATGCTCCCAGGCACGAGTCTGTTTTTTTCTGGGCGATAACTTCTTATCCCTGGCTGGCATCTCCAACCATGTGTCCTCCCAAATCCCTGCAAGGAATTGCGATTCCAGTTCGCCCCAAAAAACACCTGGTAAGGAACTACGCCATCATGAAAGAATTATAAGGAAAGAATTTTGGAGCATTCCATTGGAACTGCTGCCGAGAGTGCAACCAATCAATCAATCAATCAATTCAATCCTGTTCTTGGGTTTGGCGGACTGATTTGGACTAGATCAATCATGCCTGCTTATCTTTATGATCACCAAACCGAGAGCGATGTAAAGTATTCAACATATGTATTCCATCTGTCTCGACGGCAGGAAAGGATGGCAGTATGAAGTCTCGAGTCAATGCTAAATTAACTTAAAGACACACCTTTTCGGTAGAGGTGGGTATCATGGATACATCCAAAAAAAAGAAACCGAAGTACTGGGCCCATTCACAACTGATTCTGTCCATTCAATCCTAAAAAATTTCAAACTGTTTAAAAATAACTCAGTTTGTGACGCTCTTGTGACAGAGGAACCTGCTCCTGCTCAGTGACTTCTATCATGACCCTCACCCAAACTGAACCACACTAGCAGACGGATTTTCTAAAGAGTTTGTGTTTCGGACAAGCGCTTGGTGCCTTACACGAAGGTAGACAAGCCTATTGTAATGGTAGGAGGCTCACAAGTCGCCCATCTAAGGGAAAATGCACATCTAAGGGAAAATGGACCTCTCTAGGAAAATCAGTGCAACATAACATTTTTTACATATTTTCGGTAAGAAGAAAAAAGAGAAATAGTGCAATGTCAATTTAAATCATAATTTTCTGACTTAGAATGAATTAACTATGAATTTTCAAAGTGAAAAGTGTGTAGGTAGCTATTGATGCTCATAGACTGATCAAAATCAGCTTCTCAAGAGAGCACATCAATCCAGAAAGTGATCTTAGGATGTTCATGTGCTTTTGGCTCTCAGAGAATGATCCACATCCTGTTTTCATTTATTTTAGCCTCACATGAATGTATATTTTACTTAGAGGAAATGGAGAACAAAATTATGAGCATAAAGCACATTGAACAAATTGTGATCCATTTTTAAAACTCTCTGCACTATTTTTGACAGTTTTGTAGGGGCAATTCTAATTGCCAAGGTGTAATTCAAGCCTCATACCATACCACCCCTAATTTGCAATCTCAACATCTTGGGACCAACTCTAAAAAGGGCACATATTTTTCAAAGGTGTGCGCTTGTTTCATGAATCAAACCCAAGTGGAATTATAATTTGACAATTAAAATTGTAATTTCTAAAGTAGTTTACCTTAAAATTACAAAACCGCCCAGAGAGTGGAGTCATAAATGTCCCATAAATAGTCATAACCGCCTTTCCATATATCTAATGGTACTTAAGTACTCACCAATAATAGATTGACACATTACCTCTTTGTTAGCATTAATGCATTGATTTTGGCAAAAAATGAACAAATTTGGATGTTTTTATGGATGGAATTGGGGCCCAAAGTAGGATGATGGAAATAAACATTGAATGGAATTGGGCTAGTCTACCTTAAGTTTGGTCTCTTTGCTAAAACCTCATTTGCCAAAGTGTTCAATGTTGTTCAAGAGTTCAAAATGTTTGATTTAGTCCTAAAAAAGATGCAGTGGAAACTAAGTGTCCACTGGATGACTTTATGTGCATGAGATTGTAAGATGGAAATAAACATTCTTTCATCCAATATTTTTTTTTGATGTTGTTTGAGTACATTTTTAGGAAATAGTATTACAAATTTCTTCATTATGATTTATTGACTTTTCTAAAGAAAAAGATGCTTGATCCTTGAATCTCCTTTGTAATACATTCTGGCCATTTCTTGCTATTTACTCTTGATGTGAATTTTAGCCATAAAAAAATGATATTTTGAATTTGATTCCAACTAATAAAAATGAAGCTTATCAAGTGAAGTTTCTACTCCAATTAAATTTTTTGAAAAATTCATAAAAATTTCAATATTTTATAGCAATATGAACTTTAGGCATATACCTATGGTTTGTTGATTTTCTAATTTTAAAGTGGCATGGTGACTTTGGTTTATACTGTGATGCTAAGCACTATAATTTACATCTATAGTGAAAAATTCAAATTTTTTGGATATGTTTTGTATTTGATATAGTTTTTTTCATTTTCTTCTTAAGAAATTCACAATAATTTCAATTTTTTCCAAAAGCATTTGAAAATTTTATGATTTGTAATAGACATATCATTCCAAAACATGAATTTTTTTCATTCATTTCTAGTTGCAAAATGGTAGTAAATATAGTGATGGACAATGAAGCTTGAAATTAGTGATCATAGGCTTGTCCTTTGAGGATTAACACTAGAGCGACATGTCCCCCATGATCAAGGTAGTTAGTCAAATACTCTAATTATTAGTGCATTATTTGTTTCTACAATCCATACATTAAATGAAGTTGTTTGTTTTGTTTGTTATAGTGAAAACTCTAGAATTGTGTCATTCGTGTATCTCTTGATTGCATTCTTGGTACCATTAGAAAGTTCTTTGTTAGAAAGGGTGCATGAACTTTGTTTCATGACATTTGGACCTATGGTGTGAAAGTTATTGAATTTTGAATGTTTTTGAATTAAAAAATTAGAAAATTATTGGTACTTTTATTTTATTATATTGTGGCAATGGTCCATGGCACACTAGTTACCAATGAAGTCATCCATCAAACCTTTTAGGTCTACAACGTTTATATGATATGAATGGGCTCTCAATCAACCAAGCCAACTTTGCCCAAAAGGGTTGGGATTCAATATTCATATAAGCCTAATCTTGTAAAGACATTGTAGACCTAGAAATTTTGATGAATGACTTTCATATTTAAATGTAAAAACAAAGAATGCACCTATTGCCTATTGGCCTAATAATTGGAGTATTTTGGAGACTACTTTGGTCATGAGGATCCGTGTTCTTTTAGGATTAATTGAGGCCCAAAAGTGAACAACAGATGGCTTTCAAGATCATCGTAGAAATGAAGAATGTACCTATTGGTCCAAAAATTGGATCATTTTTGAATGACAACTTCTCTAATTGATCTTATCCTTTCAAGGTTAAGTCCAAACATATGAATTTGTATTCATATCAATATATAATTTTGTTTTTTTAGTGGAAGCACGACATGCACCCTAGGATGCGAGAAGGCCAAACAAATTGACTAATTTTGATCATCCATATATCATTCATCTACAATTTTATCTAAAAGTAGTAAACTTTATCCAAATATTAATGAATTTCATATTTTTTTGAAAGATAATTTGGACAATTTCATCCATTTTCTTTTTTCTATTATAAGGGAGACAACTTGAAAATCATGTAAGATTTTGGTGATAATTCACTTAGAATTTTTTTGTTGATTCATATAGAATTGTTCATGTAAAAGCACCCTGACAATTTTGGCCTTAGAATTGGAATCTTTGATAAAGTTCTAGTTAGTCTAATAAGGATTGATTTATCAATTCCATCTTAAGACAATGCATTACGTGTTTTGCTCTCGGGGAGGGCTGTGAGTTCCCAACTCTAAACCCCCCCTGAGAACCGCCGAAATCCGTTGTTCCCCGCCTGTGCTGACCTGGCCGAGAGACGGATAGGTCAGTTTTTTTCGAAAATAAAAATAAAAAAATAAAAAATTTAAACTTTGTTTCTCATTTTAAGGACTTAATTTTTTTTTTTTTTTTTTTACAAAAATAAATAAATCTGATAGCGGCGTTCATTCACTACCGGGGGAACAACACCGGGAACGGCGCTGAAACGGCCCTCAAAATCCTAAAATCTCTTCTAATGGAATGGTTTAGTTTTTCCTTCTATTTTATAATTGCTTCTACTTAACAATTTTTTAAAGAATGAAAACCAAGGTGTGTGTTTTGAAAAAAATTCCCACACAATCAATTCAATTCTTCAATATCAAATTTTTTTTTTAATCAAATTTTTTAATGCAAAAACTTTTAGTTAATAAGATTCAAAGCCTTATAATTTAGCCACTCAAGGCGCAAATAAACCCCATTTGGTTCACTTCCAACACGAATATCTTGCAATCTACATGGTCAAAGTTTAAAATTTTTCTTCCCACACAATTTTGTACTCATTTAGTGCAAGATCTTGTGGTTTGAAATGAAAAAAAGAAAAACAAATCTTGAAATGTTTTGCACCGCTTTGCAAGTTGCAACAGAAAATGGCAATTTTGAGTTTTGAGTTTTTTTATCTTTTTTATTTTTAAAGGAAACAAGGCCTTGAATCTTTAGGTTTTAATTCATTGTGCCTAGGTCCAAAATTATCCAGTCCCATGCATTTTGAATACTACTGTAGAGAAACTAAGCTTTCCAAATCTACATCTACTCCGCTTGAAGATTTCCTAAAAGGATAACTTTCTGCTGAAAGTTTTAGTCAGTGCACGGTTTTAGCCTTCTTTCCCCACGGCCTTGGGGCCTATCCAACCAGCTGGTAGGATTAGGTACCTTCACTGGATTTTACAAGAAGTCGATGAATCTCAACAACACGGGAGAACCTCATCACTTGTTGTTGTTTTTTCTTTTCTAGAAACAAATGGAGATCCATTGCAAAACAAAAGTACAAAGCAGCCAAGCCCAAGAGGCTGGACACAGAAAGGAGTAAAGGAAAAGAAAAAGAAAAACCCAGCTAAAGAGAGCCGACAGGACATGAAATGTCACCAACTCTGGAGGCCATCGATCACGCTGGACTGGGTCCAGAGATGATATCGAATTCACTCCAAATCCTGCGAGCTAGCTTGTTGGGGTCTCTTCTGTGCTCGGAGTTGAGCTCGAAGGAGTGCTGCGCGCCCAGAATCCAGCAAGGCTTCCCACAAAGCTCGTTCAAGTCCAACCGTTGGCCATCTCTCGCTACAGTAGCGAGTAGTACTGGGCTATTTCGAGATAGAGGTCCAAAATCACTTGCTCTTGTTGAGGTGGATTGCCGAGGCATGTACCGGAGTCACGGTGTCGGTATTGATGAGTTTTTTTATCTCAAGATATAAATTACGATAGATCTCTCTCATCTGCGCTAGACAAAACAGATTCAGTGTTCGGGATTCCAGAGGGATTTTGTTGAAGGCGCCTTGGAAGAGTCATTCTGTTTTTTGAATGCGAAAGGAGCTTGCAAGTTCTATCGATCAGTAGCTAGAGTATTATACTCCGTAAATTTTTCGGGGGTGGGGTCCCAGTAGAGTAGTTGTGGTGTGCTGGTGCCTTCTCTCACTCTCCTGGTTCTCGCTTGGGGAGTTGGCATGCCAGGCATCCTAAACCCTGATTCAAGACCACCTTCTCAGACCCAGTAACCGTTTGCCATAGCATCGATCGTGGTAGACACACGGTGTGAGTCACCAATTCATCATTCAGGCATGAATGTCGTCGTCGTCGTCATTGCTTCTCTGGTCGAACTGTAAACCTCTTAGGGCTGACTGGTTGAGTATTATGGCTTCGTTGAACTGAATTTGCTTCAATCTCATAATTTCAGATAGCACAAGGTTGTGGTAATCAGACAGTCCTCTGCCATTTCGAAAGCTTGCTTGCTTGCTAGTCATGGGGCTATTCTCGAAAGAGCGTACGGTGTCGGTCTTTTTCTCCTACTCCATCTCGGTGTTGCTTCTGGGCTTGTGGATTTCTTCCATCTCAGTATTTGGACTCAGATCTCTGGACTCGCTCGATGGGCTGTACGAGTTTCCAGACGAAATCACCCGTGACGCTGGCGACTCTACTAGTTTGCCCGTTTCGCCATTGGAAATCTCGGAGACGGAACTTCAAGCGCTGCAAGGGAGCCTTCCCAAGTTGTACCACTCCCCCGAGATTCTCACCCTGAGTTACGAGGAGATGTGGAAGCGGATGCAGGTCTGGATTTACCCTTCCCAGGAGTCTCGCTACGAGCATAAGTACGACGGATCCTTTGGCGTCACGGAGGACCTCAGCAGCACCGCGGATCTCTTCTTCCGCCTGCTCTCCCGCAGCGAGTTCGTCACCGAGAATCCCAAGCAAGCGCAGCTCTTCCTCCTCCCCGTCTCAATGGACTCCCTCTGGCTCGATCTCGGCCCTACTGGCGTCGCGGACCAGTTCAAGCGCTACGTCCAGAAAATCCGAACCGATTTCCCCTTCTGGGACCGCTCTCTTGGTGCAGATCACTTGTACTTATCCTGCCACGCCTTCGACCGCACCAGCAAGCACCGCAACTTCTTAGAGCTCGCGAAGAACACCATCCAAGCCTCCTGCGCGCCGCTTCGGCACAAGCAAATGTTCTACCCGCACAAGGACATGGTGTTTCCTGAATACAAGCCCGTCACGCAACAGCAGATCCATGCTGCGCTCGCGGGGAGAGGCGCCAAAAGAACCAGTCTTGCGTATTTCCCTGCCACGCGGGACGCATCTCAGCTTCCGAATCCCGATGCGGACTTCGAGGTGGAGTCGGATCCATCTCCGCATCGATCCTCCGTTTATGCAAAACTGGCGAGGACGAAGTTCTGCGTGAGCTTGCCGCCCCACGACGCGCTCAGCGTGGTGGACGCGCTCCGGTTCGGGTGCGTACCGGTGGTGGTGGCCAAGTCGACTCTGCATGACTTGCCGTTTCAGGGATTCCTCGATTGGCATCAATTTGTGCTCGTGCTGGGCGTGGAGGATCTGCCGAAGTTGAAGGCCATATTGTTGGGCGTGGCGCCTGCGAAGTATGCGGAAATGCAATACTTGGGCCACCAGGCCAGCAAGCATCTGGAGTGGAACAATCCGCCTGTGGCGTATGATGCGTTTCACATGACGTTGCTGGAGCTTTGGGTGCGGCGCCATAGCATCAAGTACGTCAGACGAGAAGCGGCGTCGGCGTAGAGCTAGAGTTTTCCTCGTCATACATGTAAGTTATTTATTGATTAGTTCGTCTCTTATGATTCAATTAAGCGGAATTCAACGCGGTGATGGCGTTGAATTTTGTATCCTGTATTCAGTTTCGCCGGTTAGCACGATTGGAATTTTAGGGTTTAGGGTGTAGATTCACTGGGCGGGCGAAGTACGCCAGGGTTGGTGAATTTCTGTACATTGAGGTCATGATGTAATTATCCATTTTGGGTGCGGTTGCAATTTTAAGGATTGATCCATCGATGCGTAACATTGTTTGGCTTGTTAAGCCAAGATATTCCCTGCCATAAATGGCTAGAGACGACACTGATACTCTGCAGCTGTTAGACTCTTGTGCTTAAGCAATTAGAGCTGCATTTGTTTCACCAACATTCTCAATCTTCGGCAAATACAGACCAACAAGCTATCGAAGCTTCACTCTTCATCAAGGATTCCCCAATTGCATGGGTTAATTATGTTATACCCCATTTGA
This sequence comes from Rhytidiadelphus loreus, assembly GCA_947034895.1. Taxonomy (NCBI): domain Eukaryota; kingdom Viridiplantae; phylum Streptophyta; class Bryopsida; order Hypnales; family Hylocomiaceae; genus Rhytidiadelphus; species Rhytidiadelphus loreus. The sequence goes on from OX344761.1 coordinate 36,656,235, forward strand.
CTGGTTAATATACTCGTGTATTATGGACTAAACAGCCTTGAGAGTGGTAAGGAATCAACATTTAAGAGAGTACATTTCGGCTTCCCAGAGAGCGTACATTGAACAGGAAAATATTTTATCACCCCCTTCGTCTCAACCCAAGAAAATTCGACACAGCTGCATTGACTTACTATTAACATAAAATTAAAGTGTGGGAGATTAAAGCTAAAAATGGAAACCTATGTTCCTTCTAAGGGTGTAGAAATGACTGCAAAAGACAAGAAGTGCAAAAAGGTTCAAATGTTTCAAGTTTGTTCAATGGCATCAAGGGATTTAAGTTGTCAAGTAATGATTGCAATCAGCAAGGAGAAACGGAGAATGGAGATTCCATACGCTCGGAATCTGTTTTCCTTCTGCTCAATAAAAAGAATAATTGTTAACCAATCCAAAGACATGCTCGGTAGCATGCATAGATACCTAGTGTTCTACAGAATCTTTTCTCTCGTGACGTACATTTTGGGATCATACAACTCTACCACTACCACTACCAGTAGGTGTAAACTCCACTCAGAATGATACAAGTCTGCAAATCAGATCAACTCCAACTCAAGCCGGGAACCATTTTGAAAAACATCAACCAAAAACAATTACAGCATCAAAAAATTTATAGAATCTATAAAGTTTCCGCTAACATCACCACGAGGGATAAATAATGGAATCGAACTCCTCTTAGACGTAACCAAGTGCCTCAAGGAAGAAAGCCTGGCTGTCGGATCCTGCATCTCATCACACGAAGCAGACACAATTCAGCCCAAGCAGCGGCTCTGCTTTGCCAAAAAAACTCATCCTCAATGACCAGTAATCATTACTAGCTAATAAAAATTGGCTTTTCAATGCCATAAAAGCAGTCAGAGATGTAATGTCCCTTGTCAGAAAATTATTCGTTGGTTGAGCACGCCAACCGCCAATACATATAAATCACATAATTCTAACATTGTCAAAGCAGACTACGGACGCCCCGGTCGCAAAGCAGGCGTCTGAAGATACAGCAGAGTTATACAACCCCGAAAGTCCTTTTGGCAGCCTCAAGAGTGTTCGATAGCAGCATTGCTATTGTCATGGGGCCAACACCTCCAGGGACCGGTGTGATCATTGACGCTACTTGCTTGGCCTCTTCAAAGCATACGTCACCCACCAGTCGATAGCCTTTCTTTATTGATAGATCCTACAGTGTGTAGTCAGGACAATGCACAGTGAGCGTAACATCAGGTAAGGTAGAGGATATTAAAACCGTCAGGGACCTGATTCCGTCCCCTATACTGATCCCTATTCCCAACAGCAACCCATCTATTCATACGCTTTTTTGGAGTGCTTAGCAAGTGGTGCAAGCACGACTTAGATAAATGCCTATAGCCACCGAACTACGAATGGAATTCAAATTGTCAACTCTCTGATAGTAATCCGCAACCTCCCACTTTGAAATTGCACAAGAAGTCATACATAGCGATAAAAAAAATTGATCTCAACAGATTTTGATAATGTACACAAAGATCTCTCCACAATTCTATATGTCTCCCCCCGAAGAACAGTCACTCCTACATATGTTCAAATGCGTAAGGTGAGGCATACGAGTACCCTATACCTCGATCAGCTTAAAAAGCCATCTTCTGAAACACGAGAGTAATAATGTCCCAGGACACAAATATAATAAAGAAAATAATCTTGCATACCTCCACAGCGTTGATTCCCACGTCAATGACAACGGCTCCTGGCTTCAGCCAATCGCCTCGCACCAACTCAGCTTTTCCAACTGCTGCAATAACAATATCGGCTTCTCTCGTAATTTCTGCTGGATTTTGTGTGCGCGAATGCACCACAGTCACTGTGGCATTTTCACGCTGCAATTCATATGCGGGTTAGTGATAACGATCAACTCTTCGAAACTATCCAGCAACTCAGCAGCGAACGAATTTAAGATTTTCTGAATTTATCATTCAAATTCATAGAAGCACAGAAGCAAAACATAAGGATTGATTTACACTCCTCCAGACAAGTCTTGAGGACGAGCAAAAGTGAAGGTCAAGATGATACGAAATTTAAAAATAAATAGGCTTACTTAGATTAAATGGTCTTGCCTACATGACCATATTATCGGCTGATGATGTTTGGGGCCCTCCACAAAAAGATCAAGTGGACAAGACCCTTCACCAAAAGTGTTGCCATGAAAGCATCCATGTCATTTATTGTTCATCTTACGAGGCTTTCTCCATGGTTATCCGGACAAAGTGTAAAAAACCCTCAAGGACAGCTCTCCAACTTTGACCTTTCACATTGGTAGATTTCTTGAAGTATGGTCCAGTCCTCAAGGCTTGTTTAGCCAAAGTCAACCGACCCTGAAGTGAGAAAGTGATGAGAAACTGAGGTCTCGAACCTGTAAAAGCTGAGCTGCAGGTGTGCCTACAATATTGCTACGGCCAATGACAACTGCACGCTTGCCCACCATTTGCACGCCTGAACGCTTTAGAAGCTCAATGCAACCTTTCGGAGTGCAAGACACAAACAGAGGTTTCCTCCCTTGCATCGCCAGAGTTCCAACATTGACTGGGTGGAATCCATCCACATCCTTCTCATAGCTCACCGCCCCAAGAACTGCCTCCTCGCTAATGTGCTGCAGGGAAGCAGAAGAATTTCCAAAATCATTTCGCCACCAAAACTCTTACTTCCCTGTATTCACTGTTGCACAACCTCCGGAGAAATTTGATTTTGCATGATGATACATGTACACTGTGACAGAAAATAACTCGATAGCACATACTCTGAATCATGATAAGCGTATGACTATTTGCAACTTGGACAGTCAACTACTCGGGAACCGAGAACTGAATGGAACTCAGGGACCAGATCTGCAAAGTTTTCTTCTAATCGGGATGTCGGAGGCAATTTGGGAAACGCGATTTCACGTTTCTATAGGGGGCATAAAGCTTTCAGACAAGAGTGTAGAGCTCAGCGTTGTGCAGGGCCGGATTTTGAAACAAACAAAAGAGTTGCGAGGCTAAAAGCGCGAACTGTGACACTCCCTAATGAGTTCGTAGAGAAGAATAAGAATCGAATCCTTCTTAGGTTTCTCAAAACTGGGGTATGCAACAATATCTGGGATCTGCTCACCTTGGGAAGGGGGAGCTGAACCAGTATCCCATGAACATCCGGATTGTCATTAAACTGCTTGACATGAGCCACTACTTCCTCTTGCGTTACGTCGTCGGGCAGAGTCGAATCAAAAGACCGAATGCCAACTTCAGCGCAAGCTCGTTTCTTGTTGCGGACGTAGGTACACGAATCCTTACGCGCTCCAACCAGGATCACAGCCAAGCCAGGAACATTTCCCACAGATTCTTTCATCTTGGCCACTTCAGCACCGATTTCCTTCCGTATCTGGTCTGCGATTGCTTTTCCATCAATTATCGCTCCTCTCTGGTCTGTAATACCAGATCATCAGTAATCACATTCACGATCCCTTTCAACCCTTGCTAAAATCCTAACAGAAAAAAACCCTACCAACATTCCCTCATGTTAAGGTAGACGATACTAAAACCGCCAGGGACCTGATCTCATCTCCTGTACTAACCCCTGTTACCAACAGCAACTCATAATTCATACGCTTGGTTGGACTTATTAGCAAGTAACTCAGGCATGACTTGGCTTGCCATGACTTGACCACCGATCTTTGAATGGGGTTGTCCACTGTCACTTATAGGTCTTCAATATCCCACTTTGAAATTGCATAATAAAATTCATAGAGTGATCAAAATCTGATCTTAAGAGAGAGTGGCTCTGGTACCCAAAGTGATCTATCCACGGCTCTGTAGTGATCACCCAATGAGAGCACACTAATATATTGGTTACAATGCAGCAAAAAGTATCCTCTACCTTGATTACATTGATGATCCCTTTCAACCTATGCTAAAACCCTAACAGAAAGAAACCCTACCAACACCCCCTCACATTTCAAAGCATGGCAATACGAAGAAAAGACGCTACAGAGACATTGTTCAATCACTCAGAGAACCCTAATTTGCAGATTCTCATGTTACAATGTCGATGCACAACGCACAATTCTTCTTGCAACGAATCAAAAGGCTAGCTTCCTAAACGATTAAGACCCAAACTGAATACATGATGTAAACCCAATTGAACCCATAGCACTGGAAGTACAGAATTCCTCAAACTAACAACTAAATTTCTTCCGTACCTCCTCTGAAATTATTGGCTCCTCATAACAGCGAATTTATGAGAAAACTGAGGAAATCAATGAAAGGTTCTCTGTGAACGAACCGACTTCAAAATGAGCTCTAATGTGTCTGCCAATCGAGTTCAACCAGGCTCCACTGAGACAGAGAAGCGTCTTACTAATTGGAAGAGGTTCAGAACAAGAGGAAAACAATTCGCCGAAAACACAAGAGATCAATATGTGCACCTGTTTGACAACCACCGGTGCTGGTTTGCACATCCTTTCCGGAAGTAGAAGTGTAGACAGAATTCCCCGACCCCTCCTCCATTGTCGCCATGATTGCGCACAAGAGCTGCAATGCCAACCTGCCCAGTTCTCGAAAACATCAGACTTCTTCGATCTCTTCAGACTCAACCCCGCATTGCGCAAATCATCTCGACATGTCGGAAAACCAAATCATAGCAAATTAGATTACCTGGAAAGGTTGCGCGCAACTAGTCGGCAGTCTCCGTGCCCAAGGTCTGGTCGGAAAGAATCAATTTCCGTTCAGCAGCCCAGAGAGAGTAGCACAATGAATCGGAGACGGACAGAGGGGAACGCGCACAGATTCTGCAGCAGAACCTGAGAGCTGCATCGTTTGATGAGAGGAGGGGGCAAGTGTCGGAGACAGAGCAGGGACGGACGTCGTCGGACGAAAGTACTTTATCGTTCGTCGTGGGGCTGCAAGTGAGAATGGGGATACGAGGGCGGAGGACGAATAATACACTCCACTATCGGTAATTCAGTGTTAACCACTCTAATTGATTTTGAGTTTTAACTCTTTAAAAATAAATTTACCGACTATGTTTACAGAAATACCAAACTTTGAATAGTAATAATATTTTATGTTTTTGGTAAAACTCGTGGTAAAAATATTCATCAAGAATAAAAATTTATGAAAATTTTAAATCAATTAGTGTAGATAACCTCTGAGGATTCTTAGGATTTTAGGTAGACTTGTGAGACTTCAAATTTTGACATGATTTTTTGAATTTTCTTTTTAAGATAGGAAATCATATTAGCTTTTGGAAAATATAATTTTCATTTGATTCAATGCCCAAGAGTAAAAGTTATGCCATCCTAAGTCTAAAAAAGAATTCATGCATTCCATTTGGATTAATGATGTGAAAATTATGGGACTTTTGGTTTATGGACAATCATTGCACTCAATTTGCACAATTTAAAAGAAAAAGTTCCACATAGTTAACTTTCCTTGTTAGAACAATCCTACCATTGGGATTAGATTTAGTATATTTCAACTTCATTTTAAAACTGTTTAGAATTCAGAATTTTCCTTCTATCTCATACCTACTTCTCTTAACAATTTTGATTCCCCTTAATCAATACCCAATGTGGGAAGGGTCCTTTCAACTCCCTTTAATCTTGGGTGGCCTTCTCCACATTAGCTACAACACTCCCTCCAACACTAATTGGAAACCAAGAAAAAGAAAAATCACAATTGTTCAAGCAAATGTTCTTGTCATATCATACCAAAACAATCTACTATTGAATAAGTGAATTATTATTTTTAAATTATGTACCATGGAATTACCTTCAAAATGCTTTAGAGTGAATTACCAATAAAGATAAAAGTAACCAATGTAAGATACAAAACTTGATAAATATTACAAGAGTGATTGTCATCATCATGGTTGTAGAAAAAATAATTATTTATTTGAATGAAAATAATTTCTTCAAAGATTATTTAAATAATTTCTAAGTTCATCATTATTAATTATATGACAAGAGTGATTGTCATTCATCAATGTAGATAAAATAATTATTAAATTAGATTAAATTTTTTGTCAAGATTATCTAAAAAAATTCTAAGAATATTATTATTGATTGAAAGATGTATTAGGAATAACTATCTTTATACCAAAGTGATAAAAACATTATAGTAATTATCAATTAAAAGGTGCATTAGGAATAACTATCTTTACATCAAAGTTTATATCAAAGTAATAAAAAAATATTATGGTTATTAATGTTGGTTGCTGTCCTAAGGTCATGGATAGTAATTTTTCAACTTTCATCCAAAAGACCTAAGATTGTAAGACTATTAGATTTTGCATCTTATTTTATTTTATATTCAAAACTCATTATTAGTTATTGATTATTGACAAATAAAGGTAGAATGATACATTAATATAAAACTTTTTAAACCCCTAAGAATCTAGATAAGAGACAAATGTAGATTTTGAATGATTTTGGTAAAATAAATTATAATATTAGTACAATTTAGACACTAGATCTTCATTTTTGCAAGTTTTTATTTTCCTTCCATTTCTACATGAACTCATTTTGAATCTTGCACAATAATCATGAAATGCCAAGTAAACACACTAATCACATTGTTGAAAAATAGACAAAAAAATGTTTTATCAACATACTTGGATGTACTTCATCTATTTTCCATCACTTTGGCAATAAGGTCTTGAAAATACTCACAATCCAAATAGTAGAGGCCAACTCTTGTAGGGGTTAATTGATGCAAATACAAGAAAATAATTTTTGTTGATAGACTATTTTATGTGATTTGCAAACTTTGAATTCATAATCTATATTTTCAAGCATGATGTTAGAGGTAGTCAAACCTTCATTGCACACCCATTCTTCAAAGACTAGAGGTGTAGTGGCTCCCTATTGGCTTTCCATTGGCTCTCTAGGTCAAAATATTTTTCTTCTCCAAAATCTTTTCCACATCCATTATTCACCTTTGGGGGAGAATAATGGACATAGAGAAGATTTTTTCATAGAAGTATATTCTCTCACCTACCCTACGATACAAGTAATGAACAACACCTACAATTCTACTAGCTAGCTTGTCTATTGTAATTCAAAATGAATCCATTCTTCATTCTCATCCTCCACACAACACAAAAGGAGTGTCACACCTTCTTCACCTTGAATTGCTCCCCATTGGCTCTTGTTTTCTTCATTCTTCTTACAAGTTTGATCAGTGAAGATGTGACTACCCCTATTGTTGAGAAAATTTTATTGCTGATAATTTTAAACATATATACCTTATCTTGTTTGCCAATACTAAAACCAACTAAGGTAGTGTGCTCATAAACCACCCCTCTTCTTCAGATCGTCCTATAGGCAACTATAGAATGGATGCAAGGTGATCCTTGAATGGACCTCTTTGCTCTGTTAATGAATTCAAGAAGAATTTATTTTTTTATTGTAAGAGCCAATCATTGGCTGAGATTTCTGCACATTTCTTTATATGTCACAAGGGGACGGATTTTGGGACACCTATGGTTACAAATAGGTGCCTATGACCTGATTCTTTAAAAATTTATAAGTAATTCAAAAATGCTTGGAAAAATATGAAACTACTTGTGTTGGGTTCTGCATCTATTTTTCTTTCTCTGAAAAATGATCTAAAAATCATTTTGTCCCTGGAAACCTGTGAAAAAGGCGAATCAGCCCTTAAAGTGACGGTTTATGAGCACACTACCTTATCTTACAAAATGTTTTCATAACGAGAACTGCTTTCATAACGAGAACAAGGCGACTGTATGCACTTCATTGACATTCCACAACAATCCTCAATTGCATACAGTGATTCAAAGGCATTATCAACCACTGACTCATCACTCTAATAGTATCTGGTTTAGATGTGGCAGGCATTTCTTATTTTCTCAATTTCTAGCAACGATTCTTCACACGAGGGCTGCACACCGTCGCTGAGCAGAACGTGCAAGAACAAGAAAAGTAAAACATCAAACATGGAACCCAGCTACCCCGAAGCCAGAAAGCCTAATTGAGTGTAATCTAAACAGCCTAACCATGTGTCGTGTCGAACAGCGCGAAAATATTCTAGCAACACGTATACGGTACTAACTGGAATTTATCGGCAGGATGTACATTCAGGTGACTTCAGGTCGCAGACCCTCGAGATACTTAGGGTTGGTGATAAATCACCACACATGTCAGGTGCAAGAAAAGCGACCGAATTGTCCTCGAATTCCACTCGCCTCGTCTCTTTACGCAAGCATTCTGGCTAGACTAGGGTAACTGCATTGATCGATAACCTCCGCTGTTGGAAATGTTCCCTAAACTCGATCATAATCAAGAAGAGAAATTGCCAAACACCAAATTGTCATCAGTTAAAAAATAAGAGGAGCCCTTGCAGGTGTTCAGATGCCGCATTTGATTGAAACTAGAAGAACTTATTGGCACAGGATCCTGGATCTGCATTTATTTACAATCCCTATGATCTGCCTTGGTAACAGGAAGAATTTCTGACCACTCGTTACTGAGGTCACGGAAAGATTGATTGTTGCCATTCCCCATCCAGCAAGGAACAGTAAACGGTGAACCGCACAATTAGGGTAGGGACAATTCATAATACGAATTAACCATCCAATGGGAAAATTTGTGAAATTGCTTTTGCGAAAATTCTAGTACCCTCTTCGCTTAGACGGCCTCCGCCAACACCTTCTCCATTTGCTTGATCTTCGTGTCGATCGAAAGATCGATGTGCTTGTCCTGGATGTCCACCACGATGCCACCAATTATGCTCCGGTCCACCTTCTGCTCCACCTTCAAGCTCTGACCAGCCTTCAGATAACCCTTCAACGCGCTCTTGATGTCCTCCAACTCCGCGGGACTCAACTCCAAGGCCGAGGTCACCAACGCCTGAACCTCGCCACGATACGCGTGCAACAGCTCCGAGTAGCATCCCGTGATCCGCTGCAGCTGCGACAAACGCCCGTTCTCCGCCAACACCGCTAGAAAATTCTTCGTCACGTCGTTGAACTTCGTCTCCTTGAAGATCTCCTCCACGGCCTTCATGCGCACCGTCTTCGACACCGAGGGATCCTTCAAGAAGTCCGAGAACGCCGAGTTCTGCGACGCGGCCCCAATCACCTCCTGCAGCTCCGTCGCCACAGGATCCAACACGTTCCCACGGACGGCCGTCACGTACAACGCCGAGGCGTACTTTCCAGCCACGCCGTACATGGGCAGCGGCACCTCCACATACTGCGGCTCCGCCTCGACCTTGGCCGAAGCAAACGAGCGCACGGCTCGCACAGCAGGCTGCTCGGACGTCCCAGCAGCAGCCCGCGCCGCGGCCAAGGAGCTCCGCAGAAGCTGTTGCGACCTCCACATTGCGCCTCGTCCGCTCCCTAAAGCAATTCCACTGTCTGGTCAATCTAGCTCCGCACTCACACAATGCCAGAAGCTAGAACGAAGCAAGCAGACCTCCAAACCCTAGAAACAGACCCCGTTTGCTCAATTGTGCAACCAAGTTCGAAGGACGGAAGGAAGCGAGTCGAAGACGAAGGGAGGCAGAGACGACGACGGACGCTTCCAACCAGGCTAAGCAAGGTCTTGGTGCTTGGACTTTCAGGAGGTCCAAGGATTCCATGGTTCCTATGGTTGGCACTTATTTTGCAGTGGAATGAAATGAATAATGTTCAAATTCTTTGATGATCAACATAATGTAAAAATCAAAGATGTATTGTAGGCATTCAAAGGAAGAAAAAGGTATGGCTTACCATTTTAGAAATTATAGAGAGTCTATTTTTGCCTTGACAATTTTATATTCAATTTAATTAACCCCTTAAGTCACATTGAAATCATGGACAATGAATGAGGAATATTTCAAAACTAGTATTCTACAAAAACATGGGTACTTTCACTTCCAATATGCCTTGTATTTTGTACAAAGAAATATGTATTATATATTCACTACAAACTTTTTAATTTGTTGTACATGTGCTGGATTGATGTTCAATTCAAACATTTTAAAATTTTCAATAGTACTTGACCATAACCCTAAAAGGATCATTGTCTCTATAGTGGACAAGTGAATGTACCCATATATCAATTTTTGGCAACATTTTAAAAACTTTCTTAATATAAGAGAACAGATGGACTATTTAAAAATATGTATATTTTTTCAATTGGTGTCTTAAAGCAAAAGTTATACCACCCAGATAAATATTAGTCGATTTTAGATAACCAAAGAAATTTAAGAAAATATATTTGCTAGGTTTTCTTTTCATCTCTTGTATTTGGTTTGTTTCATGAGTTGCGCCAAACACAACTATATGATTACTAGGTATTGTACCATAGTCAAAATCTACCACATCCTTCAAGTAAATATCATTTAAGTACCATGAAACAAAATGAAGTTGATCGCCATTTTAAGAGGTTCTAATCCAAAGTGACCTATGGTTTCTTGTATTCTTGTATTTTAGCAATGAACATTGGTGAATTTGGAACGGAAAACATGATGTAGCTCACAATGGTATTGAAGTAGGTTTGTAGCGAAGAATAAGATTGGAGGACGATGCTCGGGTGTGCAATTCATTGTGTAGTTTCATTACTAGTTTCCATTCAAAATCATGTTACCACATTTTAGCGTCATTTCAACTACTGTAGAAGGGAATTTCCTATAGATGAACTATTGACAAATTCCTATAGCTTTGAGTTCGTTTGTAGGGAGGTATGGGTGCATTATAGATAATTCTTAAGGATCATGACTGACCTAAGGTTGTGTACAATTGAAGGAAATGGAGAATGACTACTCCAAACCAATACAATAGATAAATTAGCCTTATTATAATTAATACCAAGGTTAAGAACTTATCAAATCAACTATAGATTCTTTTGTTTCAGCTTTGCTTCATTCTCTAGCATTTTCACCTATTGCTCTAGTTCATCTTCTATGGATTTTCTTCCACTTGTACAACAAATCCAATAGATTCTTCCATATTGTCATTAGGGGAGATTTCAGCTACTTCGGAGATTGTTTCAGGCTGTTTCCATTGTTGAGAACCAGTTTTGTATAGTCAAAATATAATAATATTATAAAAAATTAAAAAATTATAAAAAATTATTATTATTATTTTTAAATTAATTATTTTTTTAATAAAAATTATATTAAAAAAATTATATCTGACGTGGCCGTCTCCTGGCCACGTCAAAACAACGTTCCTGCAGTTCCCGCAGTCTGGGACTCATAGTCTCTTAAAACACAGAAATCTCCCCTAATGCCTATTACTCCTTGCAACATTCTTTCACCAACTATAGATTCTCCTTAGCACTGGTCCCATCCAACTTTTCTTCAATTGAATCCTTGCCTTTAACTTCTAATATGGTAGATTCTCTCTTAATTTTACATTCAGGCTTTGAATTGTCCGATCGATTGCAAAATTTACATTTGCTTTGATTTAATTTGGACAACTCTCTATTCACTTTTATGTCATTCATTTTTCAATTCTATGGATCCCGATTTACAGACTCACTCTCCGTGGATAGCTAATTACACAGTTTCTATAGATTAAACTCCCAGTTCACATTATAAAACACTCCATAGCATCACGCTCATGCACCATTGATACAACAATTGGAAATCAAATCCAGACATGCCTTCATGACCAGTCATGACAATAGAACTTCCTCATAATATAAAATCCATAGACTTAACACTCGACATAGTCACACACTCATAATTGATATATATAATTAATATTGTTCAAACTTTAATACTGATCTCAACCATACATGAGATAATTTCTCCAAAGAGTAAATCCACAGATCTCACACTCAATCCACAATACAAACATACATAATTGATTTATGCCTATTTTAGTGTATTTTCAACCAACATAAGATCACACAGGCTATAGAACACAATACAATAGATTCCACTCCTGCTCACACATCCACAACTATCGATTCTACACGTTACCGGCCACACCGTTGCATGAGCTTTGGACTCTCTTCCAGACTAAATCTCCACCACGTTGACAATTGGTTTTCACCCACTTACCCCAACCAGTTTGTAACCGCCTCCATAGATTGTGCCCCATTCATCCATTTTGCAACCATAGATGATAAACAACAATAAAAACCAACCTAATTGGTAATAATCGGGTTTTAATATTGCCGAAAACATTGCAAATGCATTTATACTATAGAAATTGGAAAATTAAAAAAAAATTAACTATTGTGCATATTTCTTCTATAGATTATATGACTACAACTACTTTACAATGTACTAAAAAGATTGAGTCCACCCATTTTGTTGCCCCCCTTGCTGCTAAAAACTTGGGCCGTTGATTAGATTCAGTAAATAAAAAGACCCCTCTCCCAATCGTCGATGGAGTGCTATTGAAGAAAAACAAGAGCCTTTGGATGAGGGTTCAAAATCAAGGGTTGAGGATTGACGGGTTAGGATTCGAGTTTGCTAGATATATGGATATATCCCATATTGATTGCATTGGAAGTACTTAATGGGAAATACAAGTAGGGGGGGAGTGGAATTAAAACACGTAATAATTTAAATTTAAATTAAAACTTCTAATAGTTGGGGACGTATTAAAACACATGATTAATAATGAAAACTTGTTTAGAGTTCATAATTTCTCACAATGAACTCAAAAGAGGCGGTTTTTGCCTTATGAATTGCTTTACTTTGTTTTGTAATCTTGTTACCACATATTAGCCTCAATCAACTGCTTTACTTTGTAGGAAGGATTGTGGTTTCTTTTTGTCTTCTTGAGCTCTTTGTGAAATGTTGTAGCTTTGGACCATGCCTTGCACGCAAGCAGTGCTATGAATCATGTATTGTATGTTGGTTGATTTTGATATACAAAGGCAATTGGATGTTTCCTCCCACCAAATATTTGCATCCTTTGCTTATTGTAGAACAACTATAACTTTTTTGTAATTGAATAGGCAAAGATCTTGAATATTTGGATATTTTTAGATAGGTTTACTTCCACAATGAAGTACATCTAGGAGAAAATCTATACAAATTAGCCAATGAATGAGATGGAAGTGTGTCATTGGCTTCATCGATTATTCAAATGGTTTTCCCTAAGATTGAAGATCAGTGTACAAAGTTGCAATGCATACAATAGGTAGCCAACCAAGTTTTGTTAGAATTGCACACTATAAGAAACTCAATTTTTCTCGTGCCTAAGTTGGCGGATTCTTTTGGACATCCAATATTACAATCCTTGTTTTTATATCAACAATAACAACCAATATAACATGAAGATGTTTTAAAAAGGAGTGAAGTCACTAAAGAAATGTTCTATCAATTATAACAAGAGTTGCCTTCAAATCAAGGTTTCATATGTAGGTTTTATTTGGAATTGGTGCAATGTTGGGCATATCATATGTGACATTCATCTACACAAAGTTCTATAAACTAGGACTAAGTTTAGGTAGATTGAAGTTTTATGCCAATTATTCCATCAATTTAATACAATTGATTTTTCAATAGGAAAGACTTTATTGGAAAATTGAAGGCTTTAAACCCTAAAGTTTCATTGTCTTCTCAAAGGACAAAATGGATTTTGGGTAGGCTCCTACGGTCTCAATTTTTGTTGTCATTCTTTGAAACTTTTTTAGAAAATAGAAAAATACATTAGCTTTCTAGTAATGTAATGTTTATTTGAACCAGTGTCTACGAACAAAAGTTATGTCATCCTAAGTCCAAAATAGGTTCATTGGGCAGCACAAAAAAACCACAAAAAGTCAAAATAAATTTTTTAAATTTTGTTTCTCATATACAAAAATTATTTTGTCTACTTGGAAATATTTGCATTTATTCATTCAATCTAGACTAGCAATGAAAAAGTTATGAACAACCTTGTTTTTTCAAACAATTTAAGCATCTTCTAAAAGAAATAACTTTTAAGATTTATTTTTTAGTGCAATTTTTACAATATTCCTTAAAAAAGATTCAATAGGGTTTAGTTTGCTTGCTAGAACAATCTCAATGTTGGGATAATTGTGTTTCAATTTAATGAAAATCAAGTGTGTGTTTTCTAAATTATTTTTTCTTGGACTTTAACTCAAATAATTCTTTAATATGATTTTTTTTAAATGAATATTAGTAGTGCAAAAATTTTAAGCTAAGAAGATTCAAAGCCTTAAAATCTAGTGAAGGAAAGTACAAAAGAATCCAGTTTTCTTCACTTCAAACACAAATGTCTTACTTGTAATCCACATTGTCAAAGTTTTTTAAATTTCTTCCACACATTCCAAAACTAGTCTAGTGCAATATCATGTACTTAGATATGCAAAAAAGAACAATTTCTAAATTTTTTTCCACTTTGCAATACTATAGTTTCCTAACATCTTGGTCAAAAATAAATAAATAAAAAAGTGCCTAAATTTTTGGAAAACTACTAATCTAGTTTGCCCCCAAAGACAACCTAAATGTTTTTCACTTTAATTTACTAGGCACAAAGCTGCGGCTGCTGCTAGGAAGCTATAGTAGAAATGACAGTTTTGAGTTGAATTTGATTAAAATAAAAAAGGCCTTAGAACTTTAGAGGTTAAATTGAATTGAAAATTGCTTGAGTGGTTTAACGCAAGAAAAAACTCAATGAAACTTATCAAGTTTAATTTTGTAGACCTACCAAAGTTCATAACACACAAGCAAAGCCCTAGCAAGGTGATTTCCTAGCATGGTCATTGTAGTGAATATTTGAGGCAATTTTTCTAAAGAGTTCCAAATTTTTCTAGTTAATTATTATCTAAATTCTAATAATAAAACATTTTTATTCTTATTTTTGGAAATAATACAATGCAATACAATTTTTTTTATAAAATATAAATAAATTTGGACTTGAAATATTTTGACCTTTGAAAGTTATTGCAATAGTAGGTGAAGGGGCACACAAATTATATGAAGTAATAGTTGTGGGCACTTGTTTAGCTTCACTTCATGGCTTTAGTTTTGTAGCCTTATGATTCATAGCCATTTCATGACTTCATTTCATTGTTTTAGTCATTTGGCCTCATGATTTTGTAGCTAAGTTATGACTTCATTTCATTGTTTTAATTGTTTGGTTTCATGATTCTATGTCCAAGTCATATCTAAGCGACTCTTCACACCTAGTATACCCTATATTTGTCAATAAAAAAATCATTTTTGACTTAAATATCATTTAATACTGGAATTTTACACTCTCATGTAATAAGAAGGTTTTGAAGAGGCAAGGATTCTTTCCTTGATGATATGGCTAAAATTTACAAAAGAAGTGAAGAATTCACTTTATTTCTACATGAAAAGTCACTCTTTATTCATTCCATTAGGAATAGTCATGTGAAAGTTATCAGAGACTTTCTTTATAGGCAATCAAAACATTGTCATGACAACATAACATGTAGGATTTGTTTTTGAAACCAATTTAGACAATTTTCTAAAAACCAAAGATTCTACAGGGTTTACGGTTTTAGGATTCTCAATAGTAGGAGTGTAAGCACAATATTATTACAACAATAGGATTGGTGTATTTCAATTCAATTCTGGAACTATTAAAATTTTAGTGTTTTCTTTCATCTTACACTAATTTCTACTCTATTTTATTTTATTTTAAATAATGAGTATTATTTTTCTTAGACTTTCTACTTAGTTTTTGAATATGTGTTTTTTTTAATTCAAAATCTATAGTGCAAAAAATTTGAAGTAAGAGGATTCAAAGTCTATGACCTAATGGCCTAAGGTAGAAATACATATTTCTTTTCACTTTACATACTACTAATTGTATCTTGCTTTCTACTTGGTAAAAGTTTTTTTATTGTTTAGTGCACATTCTTATACTATTCAAGAAAATAATATGGGGCTTCAACTCATCTTTCAAATTTTTTTTACTAAATTAGCCCCTCAAAGAAAAGGATCAACCCTCAAAACGATGCTTTAATCCCTTAAAGACCAAATTCACTATCAACTAGTCAAACATTATATTTAAGCTGGATGTAGCCTATTAGATTGTGTTCAAATATCAATCCTATATTTTTATTACTTGAAACTATGAATTGTATATGACTATGAGAAATTTCACTTTCTTGTGTTGAAAATTGTAATTCTTAACATTTTTGTTGCATAAATTAAAAATATATAAGTAAAAATAGAAAAAACAATTCAAATTATTTGAAATTTTATCAAGACATACAAGTAGCAATAGAAATTAGTGTGAAAATTTTTCAATTGATTATTTTATTTTTTACACTCAAAACAACCACAACAAAGATGTTAAAAAGTCGAATTTGAATATCAATACAAATTTATCCTTTTATTTTACCTCTAAATGTTTAGAGTCTTCTCTAAAATTGAAGATTTGGGAAAAAATATCATAAATTAAGTACTATTTGGAAGAATATTTAGGAATTTATATACAAATAAAAGTTGTAGATTTCAAATTTTAGATTCCATCTATACAATTAGATTTAGCAATGCTATCACCAATATATTTTGAGAAATTTTGAAAGAGAAATTTTGAAATTTCTTTTAGATTCAATTACAAGCAAACTATTATCATTTTTGAGTAAATTTTGTTGGAATGTCATTTGAAATGAGGTTCTCTTGACATGGTTATTTTTTGAAATTTTTGTGTTTTTAAAATTTATGAATTCATTTTTTTGCAAATCTAGTTTTGAACAAGAGTTAATGCAATTTGGGCTTGGTCAACTACTTGACACTCTTCCACATTTGTAATTTTAGAAAAATGTGTACTCAACTAACACCAAATTCAACCATTGGATAGGATAACTTGATAAAGTATCTCCACAAATTATGATGACTTCATCCAAGCAGAATGAGAAAGAACCAAGAGTTTCAATTTGTTCATTGTTCCAAAATTGGATGTCAATGCGCTTAGGGATTAATTGATGTATAAAATTATGATATTTTTTGCTAGTTGAACAATGTGTTTTCTATTTATAATGGATTTTTTTCAAAAAAATTCATGAAAAAATCAAATTATTGTGATTATTCAAAGGTTAAAGTTGGAAATAAAATTATATCAATAATAATATATATTAGAATAATATGGAAATTTTACCATAAATAAATTTTAGAATGAAAGACTTAATTTTACAAATTAAATTGAAAATACATTTTAGAAGGAGAAAATATGAATAAAAAACACTACATACTATATTATTACATAATAATAGTGTGCAATTGCAATAATTCTTTTAATTTTTCAAATTTTTCAAATTTTCAAGATGAATTAGAAAGAGATCTTGTCAAGCTTCATTTTCTTAGTTTAAATCAAATACCAAAAATGGTTATAGAGAAAGTTACAGTCAAGGTGCATCCACTTTGGGGATGCATGGACATTTAGGGTTTTAGACATTGCTGGTTTGTCCCGGAGTAGACAGTGAAGACCGACGCTTCATAATTTAGATTAGGGTTTAATGGGTTCGGAGTTCTATCGAGAGACTATTGTGCGAGTTTTCGAAGCGGAGAAGTCCTCATTAAATTTTGCACGAGGAACTGAGCTCTTCTTAAATCCTGACTCCAGTCTGCATTATAGATGCCTCATGGTGGCTTGCATCTAGGGTTTCGCAATGGCATCGTGGATTCCGACGCTCTCTTGGCACGGAGTCTCCTCGTGAATTCCAATTAGCAGTGCTCTGATTTTTACGTATGTAAGCCGGTGGAGGGAACGTTGTGCAATTTTAGGCTAGATTCGGGTGTCTACAAGCGATTTGATGGTGCGCTACCTGTGTCTATTGCAGCATTTTGGATTTTCTTACAATTTATGAAGTGATACGTCACCTCTCCTCATTGCAAAACCTGATTACTTGTTGCGTACTTGCCAACCTAATCAGTTGATTTTTTTGTTTAGGGTTTTATGGAATTCACCGGCAACGCTTCCTCCTCTGCCGGTCACTGGATGTTAGCGATGGAGAGATTGAAACACTAGTGGACTTTGTTTCAGCTGAATGGTAGCCACGAATAAACTCAAACATGATTTTCAAATTTGCTTTCGCGACCCGGTTGAGAGAAATCGTCCGTGTGTTGCGAGGCCTTCCGCCTGACGACGCTGTGCGTGAGCGCACTCTTGCAATCAATGAGCAACTTGCCCGAGTATGATCCGTCCCTACATTCATAGGAATGCCGTACCATGCTCTTGCGAAAAAGGATATGCCTGTCCTCAGTAGATTTTCCAGCTTTCGAAGTTACAATACTCACGAAATATGTGTCACGGATGCTTTCATGCAATAAGGGTATCAAAATGTAAATGAAATGAGAATTTGTGTTTGCTCATTGTTTTTTTGGACTTGGCGCTGACATGCAGCTTCGAGCGGCCAGGATAGCGCAGGAGAAACAGCGTGAGGAAGTAGCTCTGAGGGAGGTTCAGTTTGTGGTTGAAGAGATGGAACGGCTGAAGGAGAGCTTGAGTGCAGCGGTATCTACACTTCTTCCTGCTCTGTGTTTCTGAAGACTCCTACCAAGCACGAAACTTTCTGGTCATGTTCTAGCCTGCTATTTCACACTCGTATGTTGTGACTCAATGGTGCACCTAACATCAGTTACTCTCACAATCAGAGTGCTCCGGCTGACTAGATGAAGGAATAGCTTCAGCTTTAGGGAACGGAGTCTTTCAATCTATTACTGCCCATCAGGTGCTCTGGTTTGCGACGTTGCAGGAGGAAGCTGCTGTTGAGTTTGTAAACCAGATAGGTGATCAAGCTCAAGCGCAACTAGAGGATGAGTGGGAGAAGAAAGCAGGAACATTGATGGCAGAAATGACTGCAGCAAGAGAACCAACGGCCAACGATGCTGATCTGCCTTCCAGCATCTTTGCCACAGGAGGCCTTGCAGGAGCCTTTGGTGGTCTCTAAAAGCAGAACCACCGTTGTGGAAACAAGGGTTGCACCTCCGAAAAGCTAGCGGCTTCTTCGTAAGCTTTTTCGACTTCGTTGTTCCTCAACATATGTGTTCAATTCTATTTGCAGATTCAAACACTGCATATGGTGAAATGAATTCGCAAGGCTACACAAGAACAATTCTGGACAATAGGGAAAATGAACATCCGCGAGCAGGGTGAAGATTTTGTCCTCAGTGGCTTTGCCCTCAGATCGTGCACGTGCCGCTCTGTCATTTCCTTTAGATCTGTTGGACATTGGTATCGTGAAGTTCTCATTCAGCTCCTTCAAGAAAGAATCGTGGATCGTGCCTACAGCTGCCAAAATTTCCGGTTATGTGATTGGAAAGCCTCTATTTTCGTCGAAATCCATTTGCCGAGTTCAACACATATTGGGAGTCCCAAGGCTTTTTTTTCATTTTCTAAGAAGTGCCAAAGTGGCGATATGAAATGTTATAGTGGTGCTCCAAATTTCAATATTCATCCACATATTGGATAGAAAATATCAGATTAGCACATATTTTTTTTTATTTGAATTTTTTTGGTGATTTCATCCATTTTTTCTGGGCATTTTTTTGCCATTTTTTTTTATTCAGATTATTTTTTCTGGTGCAATCTGGCACTAGAAAGCCAAGAAAAGAAGCCCTGATTGGGACGCCTAGAGGTATTTGTATAGAAACAGAGGGTGGGTTATGGTAGTGCCAATAAACCTTCTTTTCAATGCGATGTCATGGTTTAGAATACAGTATCGAGAGTTTGTGAAGAGCAATGGTCCTGGCTGCAATTGGAAGTTTGATGGTTGGACTAAGGTAGTATGCTCTAAAAGCGACCATTTAAGAGCTGGTCCGCCTTTTTCATAGGGTTACATGGACAGCGTTATTTTTAGATCATTTTTCAGAGAAAGAAAAATGGATGTGAAAACTAACACAAGTGGTTTTGTATTTTTCCAAGCTTTTTTGAATTACTTATAAATTTTCAAAGATTCAGGGCATAGGCACCTATTTGTGACCATAGGTCTCCCAAAATCTGTCCACTTGCAATTTGTTAATGGATGTGCAGAAATCAAGAGTAATGATTGGCTCTTGCAATAGAAAAATAATTTTTTCACTATGCATTCAATTGCTACAGTGGTCCATTTAAGGAGCACCCCGTCTCCATTTCTCACCCCAAAATAGGGGCGGTTTGAAGAAGGGGATCGCTTTTACAGCATACTACCTTAGCTAAGTTCGATCTGTCTCGAAGCGTTGTTGCCTACCATTGTCAGCCCCAAACCCTAAACCATGGTGCTGAGTGCTGACCATCTCTAGCAGTTGGTGAAATATTAAGGCATTGCAATTACACTTGATACACATCAACTGACAAGATCTCGCAGAGAATGATCTCGCTCAGACATTAATAAAGATCACCTGCAGGAGATATATTACACTGGCATCACCACTGACTCAGCTACTTTATTCACGAGGCCACACCGATAGTTGTTTTTCAAAAAAATTGTGGTGCAAATGGTTGAGTTTACCAGTTGCATTCATGCTCCCCCAACCATGCATTGTGATTTCAGTGTTACGTTGACATACCCATATCCAAGTACCCACCCAAATGTGAGCCCTAAAGGACCTTGAAAATAATTGTGTAATCAAATTGAGAGGCCATGAACATCAAATTAGGTCATTGTTTCAAAATCTATGGAGTTAGATTTGAAAGATTCTAATTACTCCTTTTGTCCTACTAAAACTTCCAAATCAAGCACAATTCTTGTCCCACTAAAGAGCTTAGTTTGTTGATTTTGATTGTTGAGCAAGTGTTGGTTGTGTTGAATGACCTTGTGGGGTAAGTCAAATGATTAGGGAGCATTCTTCTCGTAGAAAGCTTGGCCTTGCCCATATGAGGCACCTTGTACTTGTTGTGCTTCTTTAGATAGTAGTACTTACAATGGGTTTAGTGACTACTTGGGTGCTATGAAATTTTGTTCATGAAGTAGTCCAGGGTTCTTTGTTGCAGGTATTTTGGTTGAAA
The DNA here is from genome assembly GCA_947034895.1 of Rhytidiadelphus loreus. Classification (NCBI taxonomy): domain Eukaryota; kingdom Viridiplantae; phylum Streptophyta; class Bryopsida; order Hypnales; family Hylocomiaceae; genus Rhytidiadelphus; species Rhytidiadelphus loreus. Next base: position 36,677,136 of record OX344761.1, read on the forward strand.
TAGATATTTCTAGAATCCCATCAACCTTTAAATCATCAAGAATAATGGAACTGGTAGCATTTACAAATTATGCTCAAATACGATATTTTCTTATATAGATTTAGGGTGTTTCAACAATGGTGCCTAAATTCGAGATTTTGTGTAAATCTAAAGGATGGATTATTGGTTTTTGAATGCATGTATCACTAGTACAAAGACTAAAAAGACAGTTAATTCTTCATAGGGAAGCTTTTTGGAGGTTTTTAGTAGGACAAAGGGAGTAGTTTGAAATGATATCCAAAAAGTGTCAAATAAAGTGGTTTGAAAAGTTTGTAAATTTCCAATCAGATCCATAATCATTTATACAATTTAATAATGGAAACTATTTTAACTCCTAAAGGACCATTGTCCCTTCGGGGGACAAATGCATTTTGGGGCAGGTACCTATGGGCTGAAATTTTCTCCTAATTTTTTGAATTTTTTTTTGGAGGTAGAAAAGTTCATTAGCTTCATAAGAATATAATTTTTTTCAAAATCGGTGCCCGGAAACAATAGTTATGCCCAAATAAGCTCAAACAAGGGGACGGCGGGCAGATCGGGCAGCCAAAAAAAATGGACAAAAATTTGAATTTTCTTTTTTATATTATTTTTTCTCATAGACTATATTTTTTTCTATTTGGAAAGCTTTGATTCATTTCATTTGGATATGTTACGAGAAAGTTATGGACATTCTTGTTTTTCGGGTAGTTAGAGCATCTTTTTGAAAAAAATAACTTGTAGGATTCATATCTGAATGCAATTTTTCAAATTTTTCAATTTTTTATTTTTTATTTTTTATTTTTTTGAAACACATGGACAATTTCCATTGATAGGGGAAACAATACATAGAGCCAAAGGAGAGACTCCTCGGCGGCAATTTTTACTAATTCTTTTTTATTTTTTTATTTTTTTATTTTTTATTTTTTATTTTTTATTTTTTCATGGTCAGATTTACTTGCTAGAACAATCTCACCATTGGGATTAGTGCATTTTAATTCCATCTAAAATATATGAGTATTTTAGATTTTCCTTCCATCTCATACCTACATCTACTTAATAATTTTTTTAAGAATGATAATTTTTTTTTTTTGAATTATTTTTTTACACCTCGACTCTCAACTCAATTCTCCAGTATAAAGATTTAAAGCTCAAAACTCTGTAGTGTAAAAATTTTAAGTTAAAAATTTTCAAAGTCAAAAAATCTAGTCCCGCAATGTGCTAAAAAACTTGTTTTTTCCACTTTATACGCTGATATCTTGCAATCTGAGCGGTCAAAAATTCTGAATTTTTTTCCACACACTCTCATACTAGTTAGGTGTAAGATCCTACGGTTAGATATGAAAAAAACAATGTTTTAATTTCTTTTACTCCTTGCTATAGGCATGGCAGTTTTGAGTGTTTTCTAGCAGAAAAAAGGCCTTTGTCCTTGAGGGGTCGAATGTTTTATGTGTTTGGTTGTAGGCCCTCCTATAATCTTCCAAACTTGGAGATGAGTTGTTATTAATATTTACCATATTATTTTCTCATCTTATATATAATCTTATAATATAATATAGAATTGTGATGTTAATAATTAGGGAAATTAATTAATAGATTGGTTATAGTATGAGAATGAATCAACATTGACGTGAGATGTAATTTTATGAAGAATCCAAGATCTAAGATTTAAAGCAAACCAACCATACACCCAAAAGAGGCGTACCGGTCTTGGTTTGTAATTACCCCCTCCCCTCCTAAAAATTGAAAGGCGTTGATTTAAAAAAAAATCTCGCCTCTCCTCTAACACCGTTGATCTTAAAAAATTTGGGATATAGGTACAAATATGGATACTGTATTGATATGGAATACGGGATACAAACATGGGGTATTGTATTGAATACGGATATGAATTGACATACGGGATATATCCCATATTGAATGTCACAGCCAATGCCACTTCAAATGTACAAATAGGGAGTGGGGTAATGGAACAAATCAAAATTTAATAAAAAAAAGCTTTTAAAATGGGGGAGAGGGGTGGAGGCAATGGAATGAATTAAAATTTAGTAAAAAAAAACTTTTAAAATGGGTTTTAAAGTAGGGGGGCTTTTGGGTGCATAGAATGTTACTATGCACCCAAAAGAGGCAATAATTGCCATCCTCACAAGAGGATACTAACAATCAATCAACCAACAATTTGACAACAATTTGACAAATAAATACTACAAATGCAACAAATTGGTAGATAGTACTAGACTAGATACTCAGTCCTCTTATTGAAATTTATTTTAGTGCTTGGTATTTTTGAACATTTTGGACATCAACAGACAAGTTCAAAGAATTGTCTCATTGAGTCAATGAATGCTTTGTTCATATTTCAAATGTAAGGAACTGCAACTAATTGTGACTTGTTTGCAAAACTATCCCATCTAAAATATTGTCTAAAATTTATAGCTTCTATACATGAGAACCTAGTAAAGGTTGGTTTTAAGTGCACTCATTTCTAGCACTTTGGAAATTCATAGTTTATTCTTATAAGATTCAAAAATTGCATTCTAAGAGAATCTAGAACCTCCTATTGACTACCAATAAGATCAATTTATTTTTTTCAATACACTAATACACTAATAGGAATTAGACTAAAAAACTTATTCACACAATATTAGGTGCTAGTACCTTACATATATATGACAATTATGTGTATGTACAGTACATTGAAGTTTTCTACATAATTGAATGATGGGGAAAGCAATTCTAATTATGTGTATATTACTTCTTAACAAGGCTTTCTTTTTGGCTTTCTAGTGCCAGATTGCACCCAAAAAATAATAATTGGGCTAAAAATGACAAAAAATTGGTGAAGTTTTTGCCAAAAAACTTCAAATTATAAAAAAATCGTTAATGGAATCACCAGATTGTGGATGAAAATAGAATTAGAGACATCATGTGAAATGTACGAATGTCATATTTTCTATCCAAATTGTGGATGAATGCTGAAATTTAGAGCACCACCATAACATTCTATATCGCCACTTTGGCACTTCATAAAAAATGAAGAAAAAAAAAGCCCTGCTTCCTAGTTCCTTCGAGTGTCCATGCTCCAGAATGGTTGTGTACTTGTGTAGGTCCCTCAATTTCAGTGAGGAAGTCAATTACAGAAAGTTAAAGCATGTACGTTAGGAAGTACACATGCAGAAAGATCACCTTCAAAATGATGGCAAGGTGGGGGCAAGGTGGGGGCTAGTGGGCACAACAAAATTTAGTTATAAGGTAACGTGTCCATAAAGCACTCAGGCTCTAGAATCGCCCACCTCTTGAAATGTACACTATTTGTACATGTTTCTTTTTCATTATATCAGCAATGTACAGATACTTTACATTTCAGGAGGTAGGCGATTTTAGAGCCCACTGCATTTGAACTTCAAAAATTCATAACTAATTCTAGAAAGCTCCAAAACATATTAAACAACTTAGGTTAGATGACAATTCCACTTATCTTTCCAGGATAATTTACTGAAAAATATTTCAAGAAGTTTCACCTCCCCAAACTCAGTTCCAGCTCTTAAATGGTCCATTTATGGACTTGTTATCTTTAACACAATATGCTATTTCCAAGAAAATTGCACTTCTAGCCATGATTGTGTTCCAAGGAGGGTTCAATACATACTTTGACTGATCACCCTCAGGTGAAGTTCGGGTTGAATCTTATATGCAAAAGTTGTACCACCCCTATCGTAAGTCCAACATTTTAACTGCTTTGACATCTTTGGAATTTTGTGTGGAAAGGGAAGGTCTTGGACAATAGTTTGACCTCCACCGGTTTGTTTTTTAAGCAAATGATTCATACAATATCCCCAAAGGATGATTTTCATGGTGACCAACTCGTCTTTAATGGTTAATGTTGTGTGTTGTGCATTTTGCAACAAACATCTATGTATTATCTTGAATCATGTTTTTGTGTTGGTGCCTTGGTTTTAGTTCATTTTATGAACCTTAGAATGACTTATTGTAATTAAGAGCCTTTGTGGTTTTAGGCAAGCCATTGCAAAGTTGATTGCCTAGCTTGTAATGCGTTGCAAATTATGGAAATCAGATATAGTTGTACTTAGGTTTCTTTGAAGTGGCTCGCAATTTTTCAAGAGAGATTTTATGATCTTAGAGGAGAGAGAGATTGTACTTTCGTCTTCCACACATTCTTATGCTAGTCTAGTGCAAGATCCTATGGTTAGATATGTGAAAAAGACAATTTCTAAAGTTTTTTGCACTTTGCAATAGAAATGACAATTATGAAAGAAATTTAATGAAAAAAAGGCCTTAAGACTTTAGGGGTGAATTCATGTCTTGCAATGTGCAATCAATTGAACAGTGAAAGGCTTCAATGGGCAATTTCGTTAAAATGGCGGTATTCCACGTGTCATTTTTAGAATGCTTGGTCTGAACTGTGAGAGTGACATATAGGACAGGTATAGATTTGATACATATTTGATTTATATAGATTTCAGAAATCTAAGACATGTATAGATTTCAGACTACATGGTCTGAACTGTGAAAGTGACATCTAAGACTAGTGTAGATTGCAGATATCTAGAGAATATATATTGATTTCAAACATCTAGGGCAATTGTACATTTCAGACCGCCTGGTCTGAACTGTAAAAACTGCCAAAATAGCGGAATGTTGCCATTTTAAAGAGATTGACCACGAATCGTTAAATGTACTGTACTGCATATGGTAGTCCGGCGCGAAGGGGGCAGTGCAATCACTAACTTACGTACAGACAAGTTGTCTGCAAATGATGATCCAATGCCCTTCCTTTGATACCGAACATAATAATGAACAAACGAATGTGGCAGAAACGAGTGTGGCTGCTGCAGTAGGTTTTCCCCAAAGGTAAGCCCTTTGCAGGAGGACTGTGATACTACGACCTTGGAGAAAACACTCAGCTCGAGTTAGAGAATTTCCCTTCGTGGAGTTGAGCAGCTCCAAGTGCTTGCAGGGACGCCTATTTTGTTACGAAACTCGACACTAGCTCTTTATTCACATTCTTTTCCTATAAAAATCGATCATTGAACCTGTCCCTCAATCCTCGGGAAGCTTTCAATCAGCAGCTCTTGTGCAGCTGCTCCAATACCACCACAACATCACAAGAAAGTAAGTTAAGTTCTACCCTTAACTTAGTTGTAACTCATCTGGTTTTGTCTTCTATCCTGTGCTTCAACTCCAACTCATTAGACCTGTGTCGGTTTGCTTCAATTGTTGCAGAGCTAATTCGTAGCTCAATGATCGATCTCCTTTCAATGGCGTGTCTCCGAGCTAGTGTGCAACATCGCCCACCCGTATTCGTACTGTTTAATTTGGTTATATGTTCCTTGGTCATGTTGGATTTTCGGTTTGATGAATGATTTGTGGAGAATCGACGAGTTCGATTCTCTGGTACTGTTACGTTGTTCTTAGTTAAGCAGCATCAAATGAAGTCACTTGCATAATTACATTGAAGAACGTCTAATAAAATTAATGAAAAATTGTGATTGCAATTAATCTATCCTGCAGATGGCACCCACTTCAGAGTGCACGGATGTCGAAGCTTGTGAGATGTCATCCTTGAGTTCCGAAGGGAACAACGAGTGCCGGATGACTGACGAATGGACAATTGTACGACCACGACAAAAGCACGACGTCTTTCTGAGCCATAGTGGAGCTCTGAAAGATTTCGTGGAACAATTATGCAAAGACCTGGTGGAAGCGCAGTTGTCCCCCTTTTTCGATCGACAACTGCCCAAGGGGGAGGAATATGCGGAACGGATTTTCAAGGCTGCGCGAGAATGCGAGGTCGCAGTGGTGATGATCTCCGACGAATACTTCTCTCGATCCAAGTGGCCCATGCTGGAGCTGGAGCAACTGGTGCATGCGGAAGATGCTTATCCCTGGCGGAAGATCCTTCCTCTGTTCCTGAAGCTGTCATGCGAGGAGTGCAACTGTGCAAGGATCAGGAAAGGCAAGAGCGGTGGTTCCGACAGTGGAAAGAGTGGGCGGAATCCGACAAGAGTGGGAGAATTGATGTGGGCAGATGGAAGAATGCTCTGAGCAAACTTCTGAAGGTGCACGGCATTGTGAAGGAGGTGCGTGAAGTCGCTTACAGAGAGGAAGTTGTCAACACCGTACGCAAGTTGATGCAGGCGCAAGATATGGTAAGGCACTTCCTTAGCTTAGAGCCTACCTCCATCATCATTGCCTCATGTCATTCACCGAAGTATGGTTCAGTAAGAAGATGGTTGTGGGAGCTTAACCCGTGGACGTCGGACCGTGGACGTCGGACCGTGGAAATCATCTCTTTTGTCACCGTATGAATTGTTGGCTTAAAAAAATGAAAAAGTACTCATTGGAAGACAAACTACTCTAGATGATATTCTCTTTCCACACAAATTTTGGAGGATGAATAGTTGCATTTCTGTCCTACACGGAGAGATCCTTTGTCATTCATTGGCTGAAAAATGTCCTCTGCGGCGTTTATGGGTTAATTGTAGACAACATGATCGCAAAGGAAGTGGTTGGTTGGCAAAAGTTTCGTGAGAGTTTCGTGAGATGTGTGGTGGGCAATTTTTGAACTGTAGAAAACTATTTTTAACATTGGACTTGAACTTTTGGGTTGCTCTTAGTTTGACAACAAGGCAAAGGTACTCTTATTTAAAATGTAGTTTTTCCCAACTTCCATTGGAAGTGAAATGCATCATGAAAACGAAAATAATTTTGATTACAGAAAACTCAAAAATTCTTTTCAATTCCAATAGGGCGTGGAAGTTGATTTTTTTTTTTTTGAATGTCAATAAGGTATGTTGCATGCAATGATCTAATTATGTCGATTTGGCTTCTAGTTTCTACACTAATACATTACTAGAGTTTTACGATGCTATGTACATAACTGTCAATAAGATCCTAAATAGGGTTTGGGATCTTACTTTTGCAAAAAGAGGGGATCAAATTCAAACTTGCACTATTGGAGGTGTTCATCAAAGTTTGATCCCTTCTTTTTGCAAAGGTGGGACCCAAACCTCCATTTATGAAGAAGAAAAATCAACAAGATTAGATTGCATTCCTAGAAAAATTCAAGTAGTATATATAAGAATTTAAATGCTTTCTAGAATGAGGCTCCACATTGCTTGCTAGAATAAGTATTCAACTTAGGGTGTAACATGGCTTTACAATTAAATCTAGTGACTCTCTATGTTGCATGTAGAGGCTTTTGTTTGATTTAGAGTTACACCCTTCAAGAGATTGACATCCCCTTTGATGATATAATCTCTTTTTTTCAAAACACTTGTTGCTAGAGATGTGATTCTTACACAAACTTGCTTTCTTTAAAGCCAAGTATATGATTTAAGCTCTAGGGTTATTGATTGGTAAGTTGAGAAGCATGGAGGATAATAATACCTTCTAATAATTATGTGTTGTATCAGATTATTGATTTGGAAGAATACACTCATGAAGGAAACCAAAATCCAATTCAACATCCCAATGCAAATGGAACGCGATTTCAAGGTTTGACATCAAAACTATGTGAATGGACTATGATCATATGTTTCCCCTTTTGGTGTGCTGCTTTATTTAAACTATTTATGGTGAAGGTCATGATTGTCATTATTGTATAATACATAGTTTTGTACACAATTATAGCTCCCATTGTAAGAGACACCATGAAGTGTTTACTAGGATCAGAGCACTTGAACATTGAGTCTTCAAGTGATAGATACCGCCGGCATTTGAATTGAGGCCCTCCGAAACACCTAAGGCATGCACTATTGTGACATTGACTCTCAGTCCAGCATTGTGTATTTAAATTGGAGCACTTCAAATATAGATATGATAGAATAGATAGCCATTTTAGTAAAGAGATACTTGTTTGCATACACAAGCCACATTATCATTGAAGTGAAGGTGGATGTGTAATTTCCTAGAGATATAAAATACAAAAATCTATGTTCATAGTGTATGAAGGTCTATCTTATATTTTTGCATCAAGGGAAATTGAGTGGATTGAGTTTTGTGAGCTTTCAACTGTTACTCACCTCCTTGAGGCGGGGTGACAACTTCGATCATTGAAAGAGTTGTTGAACAATGCAAGTGTACCCACATGGCAAGTTCTGTCCAACAATGAGAACCTCCAATTACTCTGAAACCCACTACTAACAGCCCAACAGATGTTGGAGAAAAAAAGTTTCATTCATGACACATTAAGTTAATGATAAGAGATGATTAATCGTGTAAATGAACCTTGAATCTGTGACTGCTCTTGCAGAACAAATGAAAGAACCGGTTGTCCGGCTATGCTAGATTGCTTCCTAAGAATGGTGTCTATCTAACGATATGATGTGTAAACAGAGCTCGAGACTGTCGACCTGCAAGTCTCACCATCCGACTTAACTAACGTCCTATACCGATTTAATTGTTCATCTACATATTGAAGTACAGTACCCCAGCTGCCCTTGTTCGAAATAGAGTGTTACAACTCTCAAGAGACCAAGTCTCAAAACAAGTCAACTTGACCGAGGAATTTTGTATTACTAGTACAAATGGACGGTGGCGCCATATCTTTTAGGTCATTGCGAGACGAGAACAGCCTCCTTCTCGCTGCCCGGCGTCAATACTCCGGCAACGTAGTCCTGCAAAAAAGATGACAAATCTCAACAAATGCTTCTCCACAGCATGCTCATCACAAGGAGCTTCAAAGTTGGGAATGTCAGTGTTCACAGGATGTTTCAAGCCCCAACATCCAGAGCAGCAGTCCAGGCAGAAAATGAGCTAGTCCAATTGAACTGCCACTTGTGAGGTTTAACCACTAAGGACCAAGAAGCCCAAATTGGGATTCATGAATATCATTGCATTTTTTAGTAGGTCATATACGACTATTCTTTTGTGCAATTTTGTTTGGTTACTGACTAACACATGCAACGTTCTTGATTGATTCTGGTGATATAAAATTTTGATCCATCTGAATTATATTTTCACAATGTGATCATTCATATTGGTCATTTTAAAAACACGAATCTTGGTCTTTAAGGGATTAATTTTCTCGGTTTCAGAAATGACATACCTGTGCAATGGCTTGGGCACAGAATTTTCCAGAAAGCACAGCCCCTTCCATAGAAGCGAGGTACTTCTGCTTGGTAAAGTCACCCGCCATGTAAAATCTCTTGATGGGTGATCTTTGCAATGGCCGGCAAGGCTCACAGTTGGGCACCGTCTTGTAGACCGACCTGAAGAATGGAGTGGTGATTATCAGCTATGACTCGGATGATACACAGGAGGACATTAAATGAGTACTCACTAAAGCTACAGGAAATTCTGACCCTTGCCAACGGGAAATCAGAGTAACTCGATAAATTTTAAAGTGCATATGGGAGGGAGTTATATTCTAACCTCGGAGTTTTTACAACGTGGTATTTAAGTATCTTAGCTTTGCTTTGGTCTGCAGCAATTTCATCTGGGAACAGTTTGGCTAACTCTTCCATGGTTGCATCAATAATCTCCTGATCGCTTTTGCTGATCCATTTCTCAGCAGGGGCGAATACAAGCTCCAACATGGATTTCTCTGGGTCATAGTACTCCTGGACAAGTCAGGTGATTCAAAGAAAGCATTAACAAGTGATGGACAACAAAGTAAGAATCTAGGCACAGCTAAGAGATCCAGAGTTCTCACTCTTCTATATCATGTAAGGAAAAGAACCCTGACATTTCTGCTAACTTCTCAGCCAACTCTTGCTGTAGGAGTTGCAAGAATTTCAAAGAACATCTAGTTACTAGAAATTCTCACATATACTGCACAGCTAAAGATGCATCATAATGCTTGATTGTTGGTGAATCCTCAACATCAACACAACGGGGAGAGTGTTTCATCAAATAGTCTCACCTTGCATGTCGTGGACATGTCGGCGTAGACACTCAAAAGAGGGCTCCTACTAAATAGCAGATGATCATACGAGTTTTGCAATTTCCGGTCAAACCTATGCATTCAGAGAGTCGAACTAGGTCGTAAGATTATCATGCCCTCATCACAAGGTGGCAAAGCTAAACTCCACGCTACGGGGAATTACTGCGATCAACTTAACCAAACCATGGAATTATTTAATAACGGATCGGTACTTGGAAGTCACCTCATAGACAATCTTTAGGTGCTTGAACATGAAGAAATTCATGGACAGAACTATGTGGTATAATAGAAAGCTATGTACACGAACAGAAACCAAAACAGAGGTGGACTCACCATATGTGCACATTGATAACAGGTACGCCAACAAGCTTGTCCATTTTCTTGAAGTACGGCATTGGTTTCCATTGGTCAGGGATGATAAGCTTGACAACATCCACTGGAACAACATAACCAACGTGAATAAAAGGGCCCTACATGAATTAAGGATCGTAACCTAATACCCTAAGTTTCTGGCAAAAAATGCCAACATTAAGCTCACTGCAAATCCAAACAATCAGGATAAATAGGGTAGGCAAAAGTACCTGGCATAGAGGATACATACACATCTCCTTCAACTGTAGTACCATCAGTTAGTAGGTAGTGTTTGACAGTGTTGTCCTCGTTCAGCACAATTTCCTTCAACCGGGCATTCAAACGAACTTCACCTCCCAATGCACTGAAGTGGTCTACAATCGGTTGGCACAGTCGCTCAGGTGGAGCTCCGTCAAGGAATGCCATTTTAGAGCCATGCGTTTCCTGGAGGAAGCGATTGAGCGCAATCAACACACATTGCATAGAGAGATCATCGGGGTCGATGAAGTTCAAAGCCTTGGACATTGCAATGAACACCTCGTCGTTGACGCGCTCTGGCACACCCTGCACACACAACGAAAGACTCATCGGAAAATCAGAAAGACCCCGGAGAAAATCAGACTAGTCCAAGAGAGACTAACTTTCAATAGCCTAACGGAGAATACCAAGTATTATTTGGCAAACTACACCATTCATTCCATTTGAGTGTCATCCGTGATTTAATATGCTACCAAAATAGCGTGCCATAGAGTACATAATTATGGTTTGAAAATTAGTGATCCTCGGGACCACCATCAAGAAGCTCTTCAACCAACCAGGGGCCAATCAACATGTGGCTAACACAAGATCCAAAGCTGAAAACATTATGTTCCAATCTTATCAATCAATAGGTACACTCATACATGGTATTTGAAATAGCATTAAAACTACGATGAAAGTATACAATAAAATAAACAGTGTAGTCACAAGCCTATTTAAAATACTCTGGATAAAAGGGAGGAGACAGAAAGAGAGAGACAATACCTGTTTCAGCATCCACTCACGAACAGTAAGACCATCCTGTGCTTCCACATAGGCCTGGCCTCCAACAATGGCAGGTAGAAGGCCAATAGCAAAGCGAACCTTTTCAGGAAAACTGAGCATCTCATTGTTTTTCAAAATTGCCCACACACCTGGAACATGCCAAACAAATGAGCTGATTAACAGAAACGGAAAAAATAAAAACTACAGTCCTGTGGCATAATGAACAAAGAAGCTCAACGCTAGCGCATCAGGGGTTTAGCAAAGACGGGCACTGACCATTTAGTGGAGCAGGGATCTCCGGAAAGTCAAAGCGGCTAAATTCTCCAGGTTTGCTCGGCATCGCAAAGATCATACTGTGCTCCTTCCATTGCAGACGGTCATTAATCCCTAACTCACCAAACAGGTTCTGCACGTTTGGGTACGCCCCAACTGTAATTCCATCCATTCTTGAGTTAGAATTTCCAGAACCCACGTCAAGGTTTCAAATTTAGTTACAAAACCTCAATGATGCGCTAACCCCCATAAAACGATCAATTCGATTGGTAATATAGTGAACAGTATAATTCAAATGTGGCACATTTATATCACTAGAAGCAGAGAACGTGCTGGTCAAATAAAACTGGACCAACGAAAAGCCCTATAAGACCACTCAAAACTGCTAAAAACAACATGAGGCCTAATTTGAGCGTCTTGGTCCTTAAGGTTAACTACTTAAGCTAGAAACGTGGCAATGTTAACCAAACCGTAGCTAGAAAGTTTACTCAAACCTGTTTAATCTCAGCACCTGTCAGGAATCCCAAATTTCTCACAATGACATAGTTTGACATACGCTAAAAGAGTGCCAAGTGTGGCAAGTATGCCGGATATTCTAAAATGCCATTTCAGAGAAGGTCGTATCGGAGAGGTTTGAGAGAGGTTAAAGAGTTACTTATTATTTTTGTTATCGGATACTCGCTTAAGACCAGGATGGAAGTGAACAGAGAAGTGTGCATCACTTACAAAAGATGTGTAAACCAGTCTCGTACCAATCCCCATCCTTATCCTTCCATGCTGCTACCTGCCCAATCGCATTTCTGTTAGGACCGTTTCCCCACTCTCCCCCTAGTCTCGTATCCAAAATTCTAGTTCAACATCAAAAACCTCCATCCGTATATTGCTTCCCCTAAAATCTCAGATTAGGTCACAAGTCCATAAGTCATATCACCTTTCCTCCGAGTACGTCTCGGGCCTCTAATAAAATCGGAATGTGCCCAGCATCCGCGACATACTTGGCGGTACTAAGCCCTGCCAGACCTGTGTCCACAAATTCCATAGTAAGTAAGCAATTCGCGAACGAATTCGTCGAAACAGCCAACCCAAAACGGCAATAACAATTTTCACACTTGACATTTGCAATTGCAATTGACGGTCCAGGAATGCACCTGCTCCAGCAATGACGACCTTGAGCGGCTTCTCTGGTCGCGTCGCGTCGCGCATGTACGCCGAGAGCGCCGCAGCCTCCAAGAAGTTGGTGGACGAATCAATGTCCGGGCGCGGGTAATCCACCGCCACGACCTTCAAGGGCCGGTATCCACTAAATTGCGCAGCACGAGCTCGGGAATGTCCGTAAGGAACGCGAACGGGGCGCAGTCCCGTGAAGGTGACCATCCCAGGCTTGGCATTGCAAGAGGCGAACGTCGTCGCAGCCGCGAGCCCTGTCGCCATGGTCGCCATACCTTAGCTGGGGTCTGCAAATGCGAGAGGACGGTGGCCGTGCGCACATCAGCTGAAAGGCTGGAGCAGAGCCTCAGCCAAAGTTGGCCGAAGGCCACGTGGCGGAACACAATTGGTTGGCCGGAGGATGGTGCAAAATGGCTTGGATGAGGGAGTGCAGGAGCGCCGTGCCCGGTTTGCTGCCGCACCGCTCAGGCTGCTTGGAAATGACCCCTTTCACACCCTCGTGGGGACAAAATGCAGCAAGGGAGAGACCATCTTTTGCTGCATTGGCCTTGACATAGCCCTTAAAGGACGGTGAGGCCAAAAAGTGGTCGATGGATGACTTCATTGTTCATTGCAGAATCAAAGAATGCACCTACAGTTTCAATAATCAAAAGACTTTTGGTGACTACTTTGATCATGGAGGCTGCATCCTTCAAGGGTTAACTTTTATCCCTTAAAGGACAGATTGGTGACTGTAGAAGTCATCCCTTTGGTTACCATGTGAATTATTCGCTTAAAAAATTGCAAAAGCACTCATTGGAAGTCAAATTATTATAGAAGACCTCCCTTTTCCACAACAAAATTTTGAAGGTGAATAGTTGCACTTCTATCCATCTAGAAGGATTTTCAGTCATCTACCGGACAAAAAATGTCTTTATCGGCATAGAAGGATTAAAAGATGGGCTAGTCACCATGGAACTCATTCTTTGGGGGCTTATGTGAATCACTTGCATAAAAAAAAATCCTATAGCACTCATTGGAGGTCAAACTACTATCGAAGACCCATTAGAGGAGATTTTGGGGGTTGGGAGGGCCGTTTCAAGCTTGTTCCTGGCGCTGTTCTCCCGACAATTTGGGAACGGTTGTTGCCAGATTTTTAAAAAAATTAAATGAAACAATGAGTTGAATTTTTTATTTTGTTTTATTTTTTGAAAAAATAAAAAAATAAAAAATAAAAATTGACGTGGCAGTCACCTTGCCACGTCAAGCAACACCTATGAACTACTGTGGGGCTATTCCCAACCTAGGGGAACTCACAGCCCTCCAAAGGGGCTGAATTCCCTCTAACATTCCCTTTTCACACGAAATTCCAAAGATGAACATTTGCACTTTTGTCTTACATAGAACAATTCTCCATCATCTATCAGACAATAAACGTTTGTAGTGTCATTTAAGGATTAATCTCTAAATGACAACTTCTAACCATGTAGTTGAACTTGAAAGTCCCTCACTTTGTATCCTCTATTTCTTCTCTACTTATGAGTGAAATTGCTTGGTTTTTTTATTTTTCAAAGATGTAATCATGTGTCTAAAATTTGTCACAAAATTTTTAATTTTTTTCATGAAAATTTCAAATTACCATGAATTTTCGCAGAAAAAATGACAAAAAATCATATTAAATTCCAAATCGTTTTCACAAAATCTAAAACTTTTAAAATAGAAGTACAATATATACTATTGAAAATAAAATTTTGACACTATTCCATGGATCTTTAATACAACCATGTGGTGCTAAAGACCACCTGATACTATTCCCTTCAATATGGTTGTGCCAATAAGGTTCTTTATCACCACACTATGACACTATTCTTTTATGCTCAAGCAACTCAATTCTCTACTAGCAATAGTGTAGAATATTGTGGTATAAAGAAAATTTCTATATTACTCCATATTTAGAAATACGATTATAGATCTTCAACTTCAAACTTCACTAGAATGCTTATTTTGCACTAAAAGTATAATGAGAACTCTAGATTTAGGTTTTGAAACAAATATGGGGTATGCATTATGGTGCAATAAGGTAGGGATTGCAATTAGATATACTTACCTTATATATTTAGGTTTTTGTAAGTGTTCTTATTTTTTATCATTTCTTTGTTTCTATTCAAATTTGATTTTTTTTTAAACTTGTAAAGATTAAATTAATGAATACAATTGCAAGTTCCATGTCTCATATTCAAATTAAATAGTAATATCAATAATAAAAATATAATAATAGTAATAATAATGGAGACCATTGTGAATAATAATAGAGACCATTGTGAATAGAGAGTCTATTAGAAGCAATTACAATATCCACATTCTAAAAACCATTTTTGTGGAGTACATAAATAGGTGATGATTTTTGAAGATTAATGTCAATGTCTCTTAAAGTTGAATTTAATAACCATTTTTGTACAAATGTTGTCAATTAATAACCACAAATTGCATCCATATATTTTGATGAATCAATATTTTCACCAATTATTTATTTTAATATAAATACATTTAAAATAACCATATTTCAAATTTTAGTTGGGATTCAGGTTGATGTTTTTTTAAGAATTTTTTTGTAACAAGTTGCTAACCCATTATCCTTTCTTGGCTTGCACTTTGCCCACTTTTGCCTAGTTCTTGCTTTGAGCAAGCAATTGTAAATGCTCTATTAAACTCACAACTTGTGAGTGTTGTTCTAAAGAATTTTGGCTTACCAAAAAGTTTGAGGCATTATGGTAGTGAAGTTGAGCTAGTTTATAATTTCACTTCTTTATTGAATTACATGTTCAATATAGGTGATATAAATTATGATCCCTTTGTTTCTTTTGGAGATTTTTAGAATTATATTTAGATTCTTTCGCAAATGCAGCAAGCCAAGGGAGTGGAGTCTTGGGCAACGAATGAATTCTTCCAATTGTTAGGTGATAATTTATAACAATTAATGAATCAAATCATAATTTTGAATTACAATCATTCCTATGATTTGTGATGTTAGATTTCTAAGATGTTGTTAATGAGTGGTACTTTAAGGAATTCTCTTAGAATTTGAAATTATTACAATTGTGAATAATTGTAAATGTACTTTTATTTATGGCAATTAAACTTCTTTGTAATTCACCCAAGTTGATGCATGATTTATTGTTCATTTGGCATTTTAATTGTTACGGTGGTTGTGTTGGGTGATTGTTTTTAACTTAATTTATGTTACATACTCATTTTATGTTTTGTTTTTTTCATTTGCACTTGCTAGTTTCACTCTCCGAGCTTTACAATGTTATAATGTTTCAGTTTGGTAATCTTCCAAATGAAAAGGGGAATCAAATTACATAATTATCTTCATGAATATTTTTCATTTGATCTGTCTATTTTTAATTAGTCATATTGCAAACATTTTCAAAATTTTGAGTCTTAACACTCCTTTGGCGTGTTGCTTTTCACATGAACATTTAGTGTCTTTTCTATGTCTTAAATTTGTTTTACATAATCAATGAAGTGCATTACATTCACTTTGAGGACAATGATGCTAGTGCGAGAGTGTAGAAATGCAAGCATACGAGCTTTGAGCATGGATGTAAGTAGATACCCTACAACCATTAACACCACTACTATCTTTTAAAAATGTCGATAATCTTGAAAAAACTTGCTTAAATTAGGCAAAAAGCAACTCACTTTTGGACACTTATAAGATGGTAACTTTGCCACATTTTCTATGTGCACACATTGTCTTCAAATTTCTAACATATATCTTTTAATTAGTTCATTAGATGAGATTTGCCTACCGGGAAGGGCCGCGAGTTCCCAAGTAGAAAACTAGACGAAACTGGACGAAACTGGTTGTTTGCAGGGCCTGCTGACCTGGCCAAGCGACTGCCACGTCAATTTAAAAAACAAAACAAACAAACAAACAAACAAACAAACTTTGTTTTCCATTTTAAGAACTTTAATTTTTTTGTTTGTTTGAAAAACAACAACTATCAGCTGTGTTCGATGGGGCCCAGGGGAACGGATGGGGGAACGAAGCAGGGAACAGCCTGAAACGGCCCTCCAGCCCCCCCGAATAGCATCTAATGCTACACTTTGTCACTTATAGTTGGAGACAATGGCATAGCTGAAGAGCCTAATAAGCAAAATCTTTTTGTATGAGATTGAACTTTGCAAAAAGATCCATACCTTAAGTTAGGTTATTTGATTTGTTTTGTTTTGTTATAGTGAGATTGTATGTCCATTGGTTGCGTTCTTGGTACTATTGGAATGCTCTCAACGAGGAGGGGTGCATGGCGTCTAAATCTACAATGTGAAATTTATTGAATTTTGAAATTTTTATGAATTGAAAAATTAAAAAATTACTTTACTTACATTTTGGATGTGGTACAAGGCATAAGGCACACTAGTGAGCAATAGAAAGTGCCTTGCAAGTTTATTGAAATGGAAGTGTTGTAGAACTTGAACCTTATAAATAAGAGCTTCCGGAAGATTTTAACCCCTTGTATCCTTAGGGGACAATTTGGAGTTTGGGTTGGTTCCTATGATCTCAATTTTTGATGAAATTCTTTGAAATTTCTTAAGGACTTGTAATTTAGCGAGAGCTTTGTAGATATATAATTTTTATTTCAATTTGATGTGGGGTGAAGAAGTTATAGGCCTTTTTAGGCAAAATTCAACTAGAGGAACAAGTTGGGCTACCAAATTTTCATTGACTTGGAAAGGGGTAGGATTTGTTTGTACATATGCACATTTTGGTTATCTATACTAAGTGTAGGACCATTGATTTGTAGAACTTTATGGTGTAGGTTTAAGATTTTCCATAAAGAATTGCCATTCCACAAATTCCATAAAGAAATGGATCCCATATTTCTTTATATTTGCAAATTGCCATTCCAAGAAGATTCCATAAAACTGAAATGAAGTTATAATGAAGGAACATAAATGATGTTGTAGATAGAAAATGGACTTTGTTTAAGAAGAAGTTGATGGAGGTTCAATACTAAGGACATTGTCAATAAATTAGAATTTATAGGAAAAGTAAAACTTTTATCCAACTACCTTGGGATTTTATTCTCAAGTAGAATCTTAATAAGTGATTATTGTAGTTGCAAGGCAATTTTATCCAAAAATATTTCTAAAAATAGATGCCAATAAGACTTGTAAAATATTTATGCTATTTTGACATCTATTGGACCTTACTGTATGAAAATAAATAATTATTTGGCAGAGATGTATTCATCTTGGCCTTCACTTATAGTATGAACAAATAAACATCTAAATAATGGCCAATTTCAATAATTATTTTTTGTAGTAAAAATATTCATCATATGTACATTTTAGGACAATATCATATCCAAGCAATAAATACGTGTATCCCTCTAGATATAAAGTGAACTCATAAACTACTAAGGCATATAATTTACACATAGGGAACATTGGTTAGTCAATGATTGTAGATTTTTCCAAATAAATGTTTGGGAAAAACTACTAGTTAGTTCATTGTTAGTGGCCTAGTTGGTGCCTTTGGTAAAAAAATCGGCTGGAATGTGAAAATAGAGGATTCAAATCTAGAAAAAAATTAATAAGACTAGCAACCAACCAATTTGCAAAATAAAAGGTGGATATATAGTTGTTTCTTTCATGAAATTGTCAAATTTTTGATGCTTGCCATTTTGAATCCAAGGCTAATACTCAAGTTGTTGGAGGTAGGTATGTTTTTAGACAAGGTGGGTATCACTTTAGAATTGGTTGTTGAGAAGCTTGAAGTGCTTGGACAAGGTAGAGGTATGTATCGCTTTAGAGGTGGTTGTTAAGAAGCTTGAAGTGCTTGGACGGGGCAGAGGCATGTATTGCTTTAGAGGTGGTTGTTGAGAATCTTGAAGTGCTTGGACGGGGCAGGGGTGGGTATTGCTTTAGAATTGGTTGTTGAGAAGCTTGAAGTGCTTGGACGGGGCAGGGGTGGGTATTGCTTTAGAGTTGGTTGTGATAGCCAACCCTTGCTTTGCCGTCATTGTTTGCCCAATGTAATGAAATTTGGAGTTTAGTTTCAAAACCAACATATCTTTAGAAGAAGCATTTGCCAATTTGAAGTTGAAGAAATACTATAGTAAACTTGCCAATCACCGCACGGACAAAATTCAAACCCTTTTCCACATAAATATAGAGATTTATATGTTTTGAAATTTGGTGTGATTATTAAATGTCATGATTAGATTCACCTTCAACAAACGAAATGCAAAAAGATTTCTTTGTACAAATTTTATTGCAATTAAAAGGTGATGAAGTTGAAAACTAATTAAAAATTTCTTGCACCCCTTGACCGCACGGTGTGCGGTCACTGGACGGTGATACAAAATTATGCTTCCATCCCAAGTGAATTGGTAGTTGCATCAGAGCATCGCCACCAGTCACGGCAAGTGGTCTCAGCAACGGTACCCCAGCTTTGGCGTGCTACAGTAGCGGTCAACAGCTCCCCACCAGCAACCCGTCACATTAGAAATTCTACCGTATCTCACGTCAGATGTACATTTGCACGGCATGGGAGGGTGTTTGTACAGGGCAGTATTACAT
Organism: Rhytidiadelphus loreus; assembly: GCA_947034895.1. NCBI lineage: Eukaryota > Viridiplantae > Streptophyta > Bryopsida > Hypnales > Hylocomiaceae > Rhytidiadelphus > Rhytidiadelphus loreus. The sequence goes on from OX344761.1 coordinate 36,696,442, forward strand.
TTCATGTTACTTGAGTCAACGTAGACTATTCCATTAATGAATGCCAATTTGGAAGCTGTGGAGAATGGTAGTGGGTGCTAGTGGTACAAAGGTGACAACCCTTGTGACATGGCACCTTGGTGGCACTTGAAAAGTAGTGCTCAATCCAATTTTAACGGGTTGTTGGTGGGGAGAGGTGAGTGGTCACGGTACAATCACATCTCACGGGACTCCAAAGTCCTCGCCACATCTTGGTACAGTGGTCATTTGAAGGGCAACTGGTGGCGATGCTCTCATGCGGTTGGTGCGTGGTTGGCGTGTGGTAATTGGCAACTATTGTTGTGTGGTTATTGGATGTGTGCGGTGAATGGCAAGTTTACTCTAGATGAAATGAAGGGGGGGATTTTGTTAATGAGACGATGCAACCCGATGCCCTTGTTGGCGGGGAAAAAACCACCCGACGCGTCTCCTTCGAATTCCCGGGGCAGCTCTGCAAACTTCCCGAGCGCTGCTCCCAAATCTACGCCGGAGCGACATGATCCGAAGCTCCACCAACGAGAAAACGACTGAAGCCGGCCGCGGCGCAGGGGGACCTTGCTGGACCAGCATCGAACCCAGAGTCGTGGCGACGCCTGCAATCGGTCCATGTGGCCGTCTCTCCCTCATCTCCGCAACAAGTTTCAAAATGCCATCGGACTGAGTGCTCGCTGCGCGCATGCACCTGCGATTTTCCTCGGCGATTTTCCTGGAATCATCGCCGCCTGGATCACAGTGCCAGGTGCAAATTCCGCAGAATTTCGGAAATTCTGTAAATTCTATAAAGATACATTCTTTTCGCTTTGGAGAGCGTCCCCAGGCCATTTGGAGGGGCAAATTCCGGTGGGGACTGCGGGTGCTATTACGGTAGGCCTGGATTGGTGTTTGGTTGCCGTCCAATTGCAAACCAGGAGGATTTCATTGACTTCTTGCTTGGGAACCAACCATCAGTTGCGTGAAGGCAGGGTGAACTTGAGGTCGCGGTTTCTCATGGCACGCAGGACGAGGAGGGGCGGATTTACTCAGGGACTTAGGGCGGCGTTCAAGCCAGGGTTTCAGTTGCCGGCACATACATTGATCAAGTCAGTCCAATAGTTCTTCGATGCGAGCGTCACGCTGGCCCGCGAATTCTTGTGGCATCGATCGATTTTATTCATGAGCTAGGGTTTCGTGGAGAGCTTCGGTTGGGAGCGCGACGTGAAGTAGTTGTGGTTGGTGTGCTTAAATGTGGGGACTAGGGTTTTGGCATTGGGAAGAATTTTGTGGGGTTTTGGTGGAAAGGACTCTTTGATCCGTCCGGCGGTTAAAGTTTTGGTGTGATTTCGAGGGGACGAGGATAGTGTCGGAGAGTTTGGACTCGGTGGCGTCCAGGTACAATTATTATTACGCGACTTGGAGTGCGGATTGGATTGGATCGGATCGCGTACGAGGAAATTTTATTTTTGAGGCGGCGGCGAATTGATCAACTTTCTTGTGACTGTTATTCGACTGTTTAATTCTGATCCTTGGGCCAAGTTTTGAGGAAGGGCTATAGCAGTTGCTCAGCGATGCTGGAAATGGCTTTCGGAGATATCCTCATGGCGATTTCTTTTGCCAGAATTTCAGATATGGACAGGATTTCTTTGAATAAATGGTCGTGACACGTTCTTTACGCACTAGAAATAGGATCATGGTGTACTTCGAAGATAAGATTTATGCTCAATTCTTATGAGAAATTTCCTTGAGTGACACTGATAGAGTATAGTATGTGACTGGGAATGGTGTCCGTGATCGAGAATGACGTCGGGAAGGTTGTTCTAGCAAAATTTTGTTAGGCGGACCACGTGTTCTAGGAAGGCAGTAAGATGAGGAAGAAGGTCAGGAAGAAGACCCCTCTCCCTGAGATTCAGGAGGAGGGGCTTATGACCCCTCTTCGGAGAGGGCAATCGACTTATGTACAGTCGAGTAGTATGGAGATTAGGCGGTTCACCGACTTGGAGTATGGACCGCAAAGTGAGTCCTCCTTAACCTCACATGTGGAGATGGCAGCTGCTCTGGTTGATCAGGTAGTCTATCATTCTCTGCACATTGTCCCAGTTCAGGCATGTGGCTTTTGCTGCTTGAGGTGCAGAATACTAGTTTGTCATGTAGGAGTGTGAATTTTGGGAGATCACTTAAGCTATGAATGCCCATTTCCAACCCTTTTTAAATATCAACACGTAAATTATGAGCATGAACTTGAACGGCGAAGGAAAGCATGGTGAACCGTTTGTAAGGAAAGGAAGCTAATTGGGAGTGAACATTTGGGTGCGCATTGGGTTCGTTTCACCATGTGTTGTGCTTGATTTATGGGTGAGCCTCATATCAGTTGTTGGCGCTCTACTTAGATGAAATTTGGAAGCAAATTGCTCTCCACTTTGGACCAATGTTCCCTACTTCCACTTAGCTTACCTTCTTTTCTATTTGCTAAAAATAAGTGTTATTCCTTCGTTTAAACTCCATTAAGTTTTTGCCGAACTGTAGCGATTGTGGATGCACATACCTTATAGAGCTGTGGAGGGATCACTTTGGGTATAAGTGCATAATCTTTTATTATCATTGTGTATGAGTTTCTTTAGCAATTTCAAAATGGGAGGTTTTAGACCACTACTGAAGGGATATTAGATAACTCCATGTCCATTCTAAGATCAGAGGTTATAAACATTCAGCCAAGTCATGCTTATACCATTTGCTAAGATGTCCAACCAAGTCAATGGACTAATGAGTTGCTGTTGGTATCAGGGATCAGTATAGAGATCAGGATTAGGTCCCTAACGGTTTTAGCGTCCTCGTCCTTGGTTGAAATTTTGGAATATTGATGAGCAGGTTAATTCGGACTTGGAACTTTTACTGAGACCCTCCAGAATCTTTGATTTTTTGGGTCATTTTATCGCCAATCTTGACTTCTGGGTGCCAGTGACGGTGGATACCGTGCTTGGATAGTGGAGTAACTATCAAAAGAATCATTTCTGATGGTCGATGGGTGTTGCAGGCCATGCTTGGCAGGTGGATGCCATTGGCTGTGGTATATCACAAGGATTATGAAAGTGCAAAGAGAGCTTTTCTGGCGTATCACCAATTATCTTTTGCAAGGGGTTTCATATATTTTCTGTTGATGGTCCTACCATTTTTCGAGGTTAGTGATACTGCCAATTATGAACCTCACGTTTCTTATATTCTGCATTATTTTTTCATTTTCATTTTTCATTTTATTTTGTTGAAACAGAGGACATTAATACCAATACAGTGCCCAAGTACAAACATTATGCTGTTGATATTATTTATCTCAAGTTGAGGGAGTGCAACTACATAGTTTCAGTGAACTAGTGTTCTATTACAGAACAAGGAAAGATCTCGTTTGTGCCAAAAGTTTTGGAATCTTTTTATGGTTTGTTAAACAGATGGATCTGTGTCTTGCCATTTTCCATTAGGGTTGAATTAAATCATATTTTAGAATGAGTTAGGATGTATATTAGCAGGTTTTGTTAAGAAAGATCAATATTTGAGACCACTCTGAGAAACCGTCTGGAGATTCTGTAGATTCCAGCATGGTGCAATGACGACCTGCCACATCCTTGTGGAGACCCCAAAAAGTACCCTCTCAGTGGCTTACCATATATTGAACCGTGGATATCTGGAACTCTTCAGGTTCGCATTTCTCTTCTGCTTTGTGTGCAAATACGTTCTACACTTGCCATCTAGCGGCCTTTGTAGACAGCTCGCCTTCTTGTGAACCTTGCAATAATCTTCGAAGCTTTTGTGACCGTACTGGTCTTCTCAAAACTTTAGCATACGTCCATGAGGCAATTACACGTTTATTTACAGATCGATGTAACCAGCGAGCAACCTTTATTCTAATGTTTCATACTTTACATAGTCTTTTTGATTAAATTGCAAATCTTGCATATTTATAGCTAGTAGTATTTAAACCGATTTTGCAGGTGCTGTGTGTATTGGTGCTGGTTTGCTCCGTCTGGTTGCAATGGTATTTCCTGAGGGCGCTATTTTGGATCAATCGCGTGGGAGTCTACAAGGTTTCTTTTTGGTCCTTGAAATCCACATGATTTCCTGAATTTTTACTCTTGTAAACACTCTCATGTCCATCAATGGATATTTTGATTGTTAATGCACATTATTACTGATTAATTCTAATTAATTACTGATAAATATTGATTAAGAGTGTCTTGTTTGACGGTTTGGAGCAGGTGGTGGTTTTGGTTTTAATGGTGGTGTCTGCAACTGCATCGTCTCTTGATCTATCTGAATTGCGTGGAATCAACATATCGATGTACGTACGACTTTTAATACCCATCGTCTTCAGCAGGTAAATTTCTGACTCGAGTCAAGTTCAGAGACGCCTATGTTATGTGAATTTCCCCTCGGGACTGTTTGTTCAGCTAACCTTCCTCGTATGCAGAATAGGTGATACTCACTTGGTAACTTTTGTATATTTTTGCTATGCAGTGTAAATGAACATTTTACTTATTTAGATGTTGCAATTTCTTGAACTTCTTTGATTTTGTTTCCTCCGGCTCACGTGTTGCATGTGCATGATTACTTCAAGTTGACCGTGCATTAGAAATTTGTGGTTTGTGGGGCAAACTTTACGATAATTTGATATATGGGAACGACATGGCTGAGTTGATAATCCTTCTTTGACGACAGGGCCATACGGGGTTGCTTCCGGATGACTGTGCGCATTGTACACACTTTTCTGGATATTGCGGTATTATCTCAAATCAATGCTTTTGTCTCATTTTGTATAGCTCCACCTTTCAGGCTGTTCTTCATCACCCGGCAGGAAGGAATATATGCTGACTGAATTATTTTGGTGCAGCTTTTACCGAATTTCTCACAAAATCTTTGTTCTTGTCCTTGTGGGTGTTAGGTGCTGGTGGGGACTTTTCTATTAATATCAGCTTGGCTTGCAACAACAATATTTTCAGAGACAGCAGTTGAATTTCAGGACTTCAGCACGTCACTACTCAGTCTGTTTGTGTTGTTGACAACTGCCAACAACCCTGTAGTTTGGGCTTCAACATATAATGCGAGCCGTTTTGCATTCTTTTTCTTTTTCTTCTACTTGGTTCTGGGGTTGTACTTCTTGATGAACCTGGCTTTCTCTGTGATCTACAGCAGCTACAAGCAACAGGTATTCTAACTAAGCTTTGTTTGATTAACTGAAGTGTTGCGTAGCTAATTCATCGTTCCAGCAGGATTACTTTTGGAGAGCAGGTCTTAGTGGGTGATTCTTTGTTTTCAATGATTTTGTGCGTGGTGGGAAAGGTTACTGAAAATAAGTTAGTTCTTGAATGTAGTAATCGTTTGATGAGTGACTAAGGCCAGCCTTACACGGAGTGTATGATACATTGCCTAGTGTCATGATCAGAGACATACCTCCCATGTCTTGCAGATGGCGGTTGAGGTTGCCAAGCGTATAACAGCTCGACAAGGAAATTTGAGGGCGGCTTTCAGTTTATTGGACACACGCCACCAAGAATGGATCGATGGTGCAACAATGATTGCCCTGTTCCTTGCCATTGGTCGTTACAGGTGAGCTCTTGTGATTGTTTTCAATTTGTCTTAGACGAGCCCATTATGGTAAACATTGCTCAAGGGAATTGGAAGGTTTCATGCGGTCCTGTTGAAATCTTTGTGTAAGATAAAGAATATATTCTGTGGCCGTCATTTCCCTTGTGGCTGGTACCTTACAATGTTACTTTGATAAAGAATCACTGACTTGCTTTAAGATATTTCAGGTTTTTTTTTTCAGAATGTATTTGTAAAATACTGAATCTAGTAAAGATTTGTCATCGGGTGCAAACCATAAAATCCTGACACTCTTTAACGGGTTGTTGTTTTTTGGTGGTTTGAAGGCACATACCTGATGTTCGAGCTCGTGCGAGTCGACTTTTCCTTGCTCTCAACAAACGTGGAGATTTCAAGATCTGGTCTGATGAGTTTGAGGAACTCTGTGATGTTATTGCCAAAGAAGTGGAAAGGCAACCAGACATTGCACGTCTGAAAAGGCGCCGTAGCAACCCCGATCTCCACTTCGTGAAACACCCCTTTTACAACTACGTCGTCTGGGCCTTGACATTATCTTCACTATCAATTGCTATCGCTGCACTGAATGTGCGTTATCAAGGCTCTCTCACTATTTTTTGTCTTAAGATTTCGGAGATATTTGTGTGCTTAATTTTCCTGATACTCTGCACCCTTTCAGGATGAATGCTTTGAATATCATCAGAGGAAGTACAGTTTGACATGTGCCACCTGGTATGTGTTATTGCAGGTCTCTGGACCAGTGCAGTCAATATTGATTAATCTTGAGTTTTTATTTGGTAAGCATAGTTTGTGACCATCTCTAACAGTGTGGAGTGTTTCCTATGTGAGGATGTGGGGCCTTGTCAAGGATTTCTGTCTCTTTCAATTTGCATTTACATTTCCTATTGCCACTCTTGCAATCGCCATTTCCACTCAAACTGTCATTGAAGAATCCGAAAGGCATTCAATTCAGAGAGTATTCTTGTGCTCACTGCGGAAAACACAATGTGCAGGCTGGATATTTGTCATGGACGGCGTGCTCAAGATCTGTGTACAAGGTTGGGCATCTTATTGGCGGACACATGTGAATCGCTTTGATTTTGTTGTCACGATTGCGATTGTGGCTCTCCAAGCGGCGTCCTTCTACTATGTTGATTCTCGATTCTGGTGAGTGGTTCTTCTTCCACACCCTTCCAGCCATCCCACGAATCTAGCTTGAAGGTAATCCTCGCATTTAATTTAGGAACTTCACTGTTCATTCTATGATTTGTGATTCAAAGTGCCACCAGAATAGTGTGCCTTGGGACTACCATCAAGAAGGTTTCTTGTGAGGAGTCACTCAATCAACCAGTGGCCATATAACAAGTGGCCGACACAAGATCCCAAGCTCACTAAAGGGTGTTTTAATTAGCATGAAACCTATGAAACATTTTACTATACATTTAACTCCCATGAACAGAGTGCTTCAAGGCAATGTTTTAAACAAATAACTTCTCTTTCATCCAAAGTAATATTTGAATCTTTAAAAGACAACTTTCTTGTACGATCAATTTAATAACATTGAGGTAAATAATATATTTGTACTATGATATAAGCAAAAATGTGTAAAATTTCAGAAAAGGATTTCGGCGTTTAAGGGTTAGTAGTGCTTTACAAGGTGATCAACAGGATATTCGTTGCTAACTGTTCCTCTTCTCACAGTTATATGTTTTCATTGATTGGTGTTCAGGGTGTCCTATTTTATCATTGCTCGGTGTTTCCGAATACTTGCACTCATGACCATGATCTCCCGCTGGCGTCTGATGGGTGAAACATTGGTACACGTTATTCCGGCAACTGCTCCTATATTGGCCCTCCAGTTCCTGGTCTGCTCTCTCTTTGCCTTACTGGGCATGCACCTCTTTGGGGGGCTCATATACAAGGACAACCCTGCTTTGGAAGGCACAGAATATGCACTGCACAAGTTTTACGGTTTCAACTTCAACGATTATGCCTCAGCAATGGCGACTTGCTTCAATCTTTGCGTGGTGAACAAGTGGTATGTGTTTATGGACGCTTATGCAGCAGTCACTGGAACTCGGTGGAGCCGAGCTTACTTTATAGGCTTTTGGGCTATTGCAGTTACTTTCACCCTCAATGTTGTGGTTGCTTTCTTTGCTGAGGCATTCACTAGCCAAATGGAGAAAGCCGAGAAGCTCAAGGCTCGGGAGAAGAGACGCTCCGAGGAAGACTTGTTACCTCGTCATGGGAATCTGGCGAGGAAGAAGTCCATTGGCGGTGGCTTGCCACGCAGAACAGCAAAATCCTTGTCGTACTATGATTTATACGAAGATATTGTTCAGAAAACTTGAAGGAACTAAGCTGGTTTGAAACGAATGGGTTTTAACCTTTAGAGCCTTGTAAGCAGCAGTTTCTGATTATAATTACGTTACACCAATATAGGAGCAGTTGGACACGTGAACACTTGTAGGTGTTTAAAACTAGAGCTAGAAAGCAATTGCTAATTATCAGCGAAAGAGGCTGTTTTTGGCGGCTGTCTTGAGAGGGCGGGCAACTGTTGTCCAGTGTAGAGACCTTGTTCTATCTGACATTAGAACCTCGAAAACTCAGGTTCGAACCATTTCCTTTGTATTTTATATTTCTGCAATTCAGTTCTGCCCCATTATATATGTCAACAATATCCTACAAGCAGGAGGGTAGTTGTTAAGTCGTCAGCAGTTCAATTTTTTTCAATCTTGTTTTCAAGATTGGATAGGGTATGAGAGCAAGTATCAGAAATGACTTGATTGTCTTGAAGTTTGAACGTAGTAGTTCTTCGCAAATGTTCCTTCTACTGGACATAATCTTAATGGTCTAGAAAGGTCTCCATTAAACTAAACAAGGACAAGAGTATGGACTACTTTCTTCATTCTATTTAGTGTGGTCCACAATAAATAGATACCATTAGAGGATTATCTATGTATACAATAGTGTTGGCTTGTGCAATAACTTCATTTGTATTCAAACTAGCAATCCATCCATCAACATGGCAAACCCAATATGTAAAGTGACCACCTCTTAAGTACACCACCATTTTATCACCTAAAACTTGGAGTGAAGTATAATATATAGCAATTGATGATAAATGCTCTATTTAGTGTGCCCCCATATTAGTGTGCTTGCATGTTTGTAGGAACACTACTACTTGAAAAGCAACACTAAGGATTGTTTTTCACTTAGAGGCTAGGCCAATTTGGTGGAATGAATTTTTTATTCAAAAAAGATATGATCTAATGTGGTCCATGCTCATTGAATTGGATGCACCAAAAATGGAAGGCCAATTCTTGGCCTAGGAGTCAATATTAGATTTCAGTGAAAAAAACTTCTTTTATAAAATATTATTAAATCAAATCCATTGGACATTGTGCAATTGGACTCAAGGAGAACTGGCCCAGCCTCTAGGTGTGAAGTGGCCCTCCTATTCTTTCTTTCTTTTCTAGGTTTTATTGAATTGGCCTAGCTTCTTGGCTCCAAGGCCTTTACACATGGGAAAATTGGCCCTTGTTATAATCTTATTCTAATGGGTAGTTGAGAATGCCTTCTAGCCCAAAAGGGATTGAAATTTTGTGCAATTAGCCCCAAGGGAAATTGGCCCACCCTCTAGATGTAAAGCAGCCCTAAATAGAATGAAGGTTGAGTAGTTACTAGGAATGTAGAACCTTGTGTATTCATTCTAGACCATATCCAACCATAGAGGTTAGTATCCGTTTTATATTTTCATGTGAATGAAGTGAGAATTTTGAAAAAAGGATTCTTGATGCAATTGGTAGTTCAAAATCTTACAAGTGAACCTGCACTCCTCTAACTCTATTTTGTATCCTAGCATTTGCAAGCTTCAATTTTGTAATTGATGGGGTTGAATCTTAATTTTTCACCTTGGTAGATAAATGTACAAATATGTCTCTATTTTTGAACTTGGTCAATTTCGAGTATCCTGATCTAATTTAGGGTTGCAGGGTCCAAATGCGAAATAGAATTTTCCAAATTAAATTAGCTACTTGTAAGTTCATAAGGTGAAAAATTTGGAGTTCACCACAACTTGTGCAAACCATAATACATATATGTCAAATCAACAAGTCATGACATTCATGTGGCAACTTTCTCAAATAATTTTTTTTGTCTTGGAAAGTAAAGGCGCATATAAATTGTAATTCTAATTGTTTTCCGTTTGTTGTAGTAAATATGGAAGAGGGCTCAATACGAGTGGTCAATGTTGGTGTATGATTCACTAATTTTGAAGAAATAAAGATAAATGATAACTATTGGGTTTCTTTTGACGTATATGCACCACTAGGGGTTAATTGTTGGTTGAGAGCGTGTGGTCCCATTTCCCTTCTCCTTCATACTAACACCTACCAAGATGGCTTTTGATTGAGAAACTATGGTCCCATCTCCCTCTTTGTAGGGTAGGTACATTTTGTGTACCATTTGAAGACTCGTCCAAGTCATATACCAAATCATTCTCCTAACTTGACACCCACATTGTGTGCATGGAACGATGATTCTCACCAAGTCACTATCCTAATCTTAACACCCGCTAGTGAGGGAGAGAAATGTGTACTGTGAGAATTGAATGAGCACTTGCCTGGAATCTGGAGGTGCAAAAAAATTGCAACAACCCGGTAGGCCTACTGTTAGCATCTGCGCAAATCTACAAGGAGCAAAGAGGGGTCTACCAGAATTGTTACAATTTCTTCGCACCTTTTAGAAATTCCATTTTCTCAGGGTGATCAGGTGGCTCGTCTGATTCTAGCTCTGATATTGAGAATGCAGTGCTCAATGCTTGTTCGTGTAGAAGCATTGGTAGGCAACAGCGTGGAATTCGGTTGATCAGTCTTCAACAATTGCGTGTGATTTGGGTCTGTCATTCAATTATGCAACAGACAAGTTGAGATGATAAAAACTATTATGAAACGGTCAGTAGTGGGTTCAAATTTACATTCCATCATCAGGAGAATGAGGGACAACCATCACTAGAAAGTATCTCACGTTTAATTACTCTACAAACACATTACAACTCTCTCTTACATGGTCGCCCACTAAAGAAAAGCTCCATACACAGGGATGCCGAATTGGTGCATTCCATCAAGTACATACTTGGAAATATAATATTATAATGCTTTCCCAGGTAGGACTCGACAAAATGGCATCTCTGCAATACCTACTCATGCAAAACGACCTAAGCCTTGACGAAATCACTGTTGGACGATTCCCAAATGACAGTGCCATCGCACAGGCAGAGCTTCTTGTAATTCTCACCAACGCCAGCGCTCCTTGCAATGACAGCCGCGGTGATACCTGATTTTGATTTATCAGTATCACCGTAAACTACCAATGCGCGGCCAATCAAATCTCTGACTTGCAACTTCTCCTTAGTGCCAGAAAATTCCGCGACCCCTTCGTTGTTCACTTCCAGAACTCCTAAGTCACCTACTGAGCCGCTAAAGATCGGACCTGTGCTGGCAGCACCTCGAGTAAGATCTCCATATTCGTTTATAGACCACCCAACAGAGCCTTGAGGAAGGCCGCTGAAAGATGCTTCAACGCGTAACAGCTCCATACTCACTTGAGCAAGTCTCACGACCCCATGAATCTGGGGACCTTTGAACTCGGCCACAGCGGCTGAAAGCGTGAAATCTGTAAAAATCGAACAAGACCGTCAAAATCATTCATTTTCTCTCTTACATTCATCCTGGAATAAGGCAGTCATTCTCAAGTCTATTAGAATCTCCCAGTCACCCGATTTCCAAGCGACTTTTGACAAACCACACGAAACCACAAAGAAGCTGATACCAAAGATTATTTTTTCACGTAATACGCTCACTCCAAAAGACATGTCCAATTGATGTTGTCCTTTTAAGGCATTGCAAGCCTACGACATCCTCTCAGGAGAAACAAAACCTCGTCTCAAAAATCTGGGACCAAGAAGGCAACATATAATATGCAAGAAAATCTATTATACTTGGCCACTGCGACAGGTTTATGGACAAAAGCCTCCAGCAAAATTCACATCATGTGAGGACTGCACCAATCCAAAGGAAGAGAACGCAACAACTGTAATACCATCGAATTAAACTTCTCTAAGAGGTCGACTTATCAGAAAATAAATTCAGGAGATTCCAACTGCAATTCTCGAGGACCTGGAAACACGAGATTGCCACCAGCGTTATGGCTCCAACTAACAAATCAACGGGGGACGCATCATATAGACCAAACGTGTCATACATCACAAGACACCATACACCAGGCGCCAGCATTTGCTGAACCAAGTATCACCAGTAACAACCACAAGTGACAGCGGCCCTACCTGACGAAGACTCTTCAGATGGAGTGCAAAGAAGAAAAATATTCAATTTCAGTCCCTGAACCAGAGCATCTCAATGAAGCACCCTTGGCTCATAAGACGATTCAGCCTGATAAAAGAGCCACATCGGAACAATCATGCCCTTCATCAAGCTCAAAGGTTTCAAGGAATGAAATTATTGAGTTCAGTGCAATAGCCAATAAAGACCAATTCAAGAATCATGAAGAAGAGCTACAAATAAACGAGGTTAATGAACAAGCGAAGTTCATTGTCAGCCTAACAAACATGCTGCCAAAATTCATTGCAACAATTCCTCCGTGCTATATTGGCGCTCGAGATAAGAGGAAACTAGACACTTGGATAGTCAAAGTCGAACAATACCTTGACTCGATACAAGTGAAGACGGACAGATTGAAAATTAGCATTGCCACCACTCTATTTGATGGATTTGCTGCCAACTGGTGGTCCAATCGAACGAAACATGTTGAAGATGGACGAGAACTTCCAGTTTTGTCCTGGCAGCAATTTATACACATTATGGAGAAGACATTCATTCCTGCCGAAGCTAGATTCACCATTCAGGACAAAATTGCAGTCCTGAAACAGACTGGTTCCATTCCCAATTACGTAGCCAATTTCCATTCCCTCGCAATGCAGCTTGAGAACTCAAGTGAGTCAGAGAAAGTCTCCAGATTTATACGTGGGTTGAAACCGGCACCCTCTTTCTACCTGAGTTCCAAAAAACCTACGAGCATTCTAGAGGCGATAAAGTTGGCAGAGAAATGGGCTTACAAATGTGCGGAAGAAGGGGAGATTTTACCTTGTAAGAGAAGGAAAATTATAACACGGCAATCATCCCCTACCAAAGCAGATAGGCAAACTCCCTATGTCTTATTTGCTCGCGTAGACGGTATCAATCACCCTAATCGTCCAAATGGATTTAAAAGACTTACAAGTGCAGAAATGACTGAGTACCGGAAGAGAGGCTTATGTTTCAATTGTGGTGGGCACGGACACACCTTCTTCCAGTGCTCTCAAAGGTACCCTCAAGCGTACTAAACCTATTTCAGAGTTGTTAGAAAGCAATCTGGTTGTTCAGTGAAGGAAACGAACATAATGAAGACGAACATTTGGTTTGCTAAGAAGTTCCAGAATCACTGTTGGCATTTCTCAATCTACAAATTTTCTAGATATATTCAATGATATGACGGAATACTTTTTTGAAGGTAAAACAGGCCAGATCCTTAAGGATAGATGCTGAAAAAACGAAGACTCAGCAGTTGACAGATTAATATAATATAACTAGGTGAATAGCATGTGACAGGCTAGGACACTCTTATGTGGATATTACCAAACAAAGAACTTCAATTACCTCTAAAATGCAAAGCATTGGATGTCCTGACATTTGGCGACGTCAACATACTCGTAAAACGACGGTAGGTACAACGAACACAAACGATATTCACGATGAAGGAACCTCACAGTAGACAAGAGATTAAGAGCCTGCTACTTCAGCTGAAGAGAGATGGATCGCGATGTAACTGATAAAGTAGAATACAAATATTTGCCCTAAAGAGCAATTCCTCTTCAACTCTGCGATTGGCAATGAGAAGTTTAATAAACATGCTCGTTAAGTAACGAGCCTGTCATCAATATCTGATCAAATAATCTCAGCAGACATCGAGCAAGTATTAACATTATCCCCAAACTCAGTTGACATTTAACTGTTGCATTCAGTCAGAGGGTAGAAGATTTTCTAGGGTACAGACATGAAGAACTATGACCAAGTATAGTATCATCAATTTTGCGACACAAACCAAACGATGCCTTGAAGAACCAAACTCTATGTTGGGGTCAAAATTTACCAAGATGATATCTGCTGAGACATACAAGAAGCAGCAACTGGAAAAACTTATTCTTACAAAGATGCATTGGAAATACAAAACCAACTCACAATTTTAACAGACCCGGGATAAAAATTCTACGATTAAAATAAGTTCACCAGCTGCAACTTACTTTCTGGGAGCCCTTGACCGATAAGACGAGCCTTGCGTCCAGATTCTGCCAACGCCGCTGTGAGGTCCTTCACTGTAGTTGACCCTAAAATCCGCACCACTTGGTTTTCAAGACTTACGTCCACAGACTTCACCCCTGCATCCAAGACAGGCGTAAGATTTCTCTGAACATGACAATGCTCAATTACATCAAGCAGTGACGTCCTAAATTACTCCCTGGCATTGGAAATTGCAGACACAATGCAACCTCACCATAGACATGTTCACAGTATAATGAAGCTGCCATACAATGATTAGAAAGCCTCAGAGATTGAGATTGAGGAACAACAGCTACCCAGAATGAGTTCAGTCGTGCAGTTTACCATCAAGGGGCTCTAACTTGGTGCGCACTGATTTGACGCATCCGTCACATTTCATGTCCACCATGAACTCAGTCTGCGATTTTAAGATAGAGGTCATGTTCAGCGACTCTCAATTCGGAATCGAATGGAAAACCCTTAGAAAAGCGAACTTGTGACTTAAAACATCGGGAACACCAGCCTAAAAGAATTCCCCTTCGAACACTAGAAGAGACGACGATCTGAAAATAATTAATAAAAAAATCGGAGACTAAAACAACATCAGTGGAGCATTCAGCATCATTACTGTAGATTTCTAACGAGTCATTTATGACTGCCTCAAACTCACGGAACTAGATATTCAAACGGGAGGAAACTGTCTCCAGCTCTCCAGCTCTTCAGCACGTGCCTGCGTGCATAAATTTGTATCACGCATAATTTTGAAAGCCATGACATGTGCACAGTTCGATATTTACCATCAAATCCGGTAGTTCCGCCTTCGCTCCAGACCCATTCTTGCCCTGATAGCCCCAGCCACAATGTAGAAGCAAAAGTTAAATTTTTCTAAGCAATTGCAACGCAGTATCCTGCCTAACCAAAATCTGGAGGTTTCAAGATAAAATCTCCAAGCGCTCTGCGAATTCCAACAAGGTCAGTCCTACACAACCTACTGACTTTGCGAATAGCGATTAAAGCTAAGACAGTAATTAGCTATCGGTATAAAGGGCGACAGGATCCCAAAGAAAAAACGTTGAGGCATAAACCTGTCCTGGAGCCATCTGCGAAACCTCTGGTGAAGCTGACGCCTCGACCGCTACCATCGCCACACCAGCAGCCATAGGATACGCCAGAAGTGAACCTTGCAACAAGTGTGCGGACCCTAGAAATCGATCTTTGAAGACGCGTGCACTTTGCTTCAGCGACACGGCCGTCCGCGCTGAAGACGACCTATCAAAGCACACATTGCATTAAGCACAATTCCAATAGTCTCGTACACTGTATGCGTTCAATTTCCACATAGCTTTTCAAGTATTCTCAGTCGACGCACTCACTAGTAGCCGCGTTTCAAAACCCCACCAAAACCTAGGTATTTTTAACACCTAGTAAGTTGTACCAAGACTGCTAACAATGCATCGAATTCCAAAGGAACCCATTTCAGCTGACATGGTTCACATCGACACTTAAAAAAAATAAAGACCACTTCCATTCTTATCATCGCCACTGCAATTCCGCAACGTTTAACAACTTCAAAACGAAACATCCAAGGAAACAGAGTTCGACCACAAGACCGCATGTATTCTCGAGCGAAGCCAAATGATGTGTCGTCACCTCAAATCTTCCCGGGAACAAAACTATCCTTAACAGAATAATCGACAAAGCAACATTATGACGTAATTCAACCAGAACGTTGAAAAACGCAGAAAGAAGTAGTTCTCTCAGATCCTAACCTAATGTATTTGCAAGAAGAGAGCGAAATTCTCAGCAGTACCTATGCGAAGACTTGAAAGATTTGATGAAAGGTGCGGCAGCCGAAAACCAGAACGTTGAAAAATGCAGAAGAGAGTATTATCCTCAAATCCTAACGTAATGTATTTGAAAGAAGCGAAATTATCCACAGTACCTATGCGAAGATTTGAACGATTTGATGGAAGGTGCAGCAGCCGAAGCTGCAACAGCGGCAGCAGGGAGGAGAGCCGGCAACCCTATCGCTCGTAGAACTGCCATGAAAATCGTCCTGCTCTCTGGCTACCCCCTAGATTTATACGCTCGTCCCGAGCCGTGCGCACAGAATATGTACAGTGTCTGTAACGGAACGTCACTCGGAGTGGAGGCGGCCAGCTGATACAGAAGAGCTTCTTACAATATTATTAGATAAGCTTGGTCCAGATTTTGGTTGCGAATTTCTGGCCTGTGTCTGTGGAAGACTTAAGTTAATCCATTCCCAATGCTGCGAGGCTAATTCTAAGGCCGTTGTCGACGCAGGTGTGATTGCGTTGTTTCGCTGGACAATTCTAGGGTTGAAGCTCGCTGGAGGATCCTTCGAAGGAACCATCATCATCTTCTTCGTCGTCGTCTTCTTCTCCTTCTTGCCGCAAGCGATCTCGGCACAAGTAATGTCGTAGACGCGTGGCAGTGGGAGCGGATTGGCTACATTTTTACTGTCGGATCAGCACTGTCCGTCATTGTGATGACGGAAATCTCATTATTCAGGTAACTACACCGGAAATCGCACAAATAAGCCATTCAGCATCGTTCCCATTATTATATTGGAATTTTTTTTGGTGGGTCATGTTGGTACTTGGTAGTGAAAGGGGGATTCTAGATTTTCTTAGAATGCATTTTTTGGACATTGTATGAATAAACTATGAATTTTTTAAGTGCTGAAAATAAGTGTTCCTAAAAGCAATCAAAGAGTCTTATGAATAGTGGGAGTACATTTTAGGCAAGAATCTCTAGTGTGTGATTTTACGAAGCGTGCAATTTTAGGTGTAGTTACCTTAAATCCTAAGCTTAACTAAGAGAGCTAGCATTCACTTGGTGGATTATGAATGTTTTCAAAAGTTTTTTGCCAAAAAATAGATGAAGTATGGTAAAACCACCCATTTCCAATCAAGAACTATAGCCAACCTATAGGGTGCAACCATTTCCAACCAAAGCTTGAAATGTGTTTTTTGCTCCTTTTCAAACATTACAGAAATTTTGAGGCTTCCAAAGGGCTGCCAACTTTGCCCCCCTGTGCAATTAGGGTTTTGTTTGTTTTGTTTGTTTTTACGGATTTGATGTGACACTATTGGTACCACGTCAGCGCCACATCATACTGCCGATTTTTTTTTAATATTAAAAAATATATATTTTTTAATTATTTTTCAAATTTCATATTTTTATTTTTATTTTTTCTATACTTGCACTACAGGGCTACCAAAAATCAAAAATTGCCAACCCTTTGGAGGCCTCAAAATTTTTGTAATGGTTGGGACTAATAAGGTTATAACACATGTCCTAAAGTAGTAAGCAAGAAAGTAGTTCTTGAATGATTGGAATTGGATGACTCTAAACATTGGGTATGGGTTCAAACCAACTTCTAGCTTTCCAAATTCATAGTGATTTCAATGTAAGGCATACAAATACCAATTATCTTTCTACACAGTAGAAAATTTACATTGTATTTTATTGCTTTAGAACATGGGTGGAATTGCTTAAGTAATCAACTATGGGTGGTCCTACTGTAACTTACATCCAAGCATATTGTCCTAACAATTGATATGTGATATGTTTTATTCAATCTATAGATGGCATCGTGCATATCCATCTTTACTCATTGTTATCAATCTTCTTTAGTGTTGTATATCAATCTTCCTATGAATGATTTTATATAGCCAAATTTGTGTCAAAACATAGCCATGGAATATTAGCAACAATCAAGTTCAACAAAATAACTAGAAAGCGTAAAATACAATAAATTTTTTTCTAACTTTAGTTGCTCTATTGACATTTGCAATAGACAATATTTCTTAACCATCTCTATTTTGATAGAGATGTTTTCATTTGTCCATGGTATAGCAACGTAAGTACACCTAAAACTGAAAAAATAAGCAATTCAACATGGTTCCATTATTATATTGAAAAAGATTTTGTGGGATCTTGTTGGTAGTTAAACAAAGATTTTAAATCCTCTTAAAATGCATTTTTTGAATAGTGTATGAATGAAACTATGAATTTTTAAAGTGTTAAAAATAGATGTTTTTAAAATCAATACTAGACTCTTATAAATAATAGGAGTACATTTTAGGCAAGAATCTATAGATGTTGATTTTAGGAAGGTATTGATTCTAGGTGTAGTTACCCACTGTATCATATGCAAAAATATTAGGGCACTCTAAAGGTATGCTTAATCCTTTTTATATGATGGAGAGTGGCACAACATTCTTTATTCATTTGACCTTTAATATGATGGAAATAGCATGAAATACAAGATGACATGGCAACATGAAAATTAAATATTCACCTTGTGTGCATTGTTAATACATTGAACAACATGTAAGAATGGTCACAATTAACTGTATAGTATTTATTATTGTCAACATGTGTGCATAGCATTTCAAAGTTTCATTTACTACAAAAAATGCATGGAAATTAATATCTTCAATATGAACCTCCTCCACTTGTAACTATGATTAAATTGATTGAAAACAATGCTTAACAAAGGTGAAAATATAGTTATATATATGTACACAAAAATCTATGCTATTTATCTTAGATCAACCTAGCTTTTGTTAATACATTCATTGAAGTAGAGACACATTAAACAAAAAACAAATTTAATTTGGTTAGAACAAACCAAGTGTATTCACTCTTGGGCAAAAGTCTATCTTTGCAATATACTAAGTGTAAAAAACTACATTGCTAAGGTTATACATTTTGACTTTGAAGCTATCAAGTATATTTCAAAAAATGAACCAACAAATACACAAAAATTGGGGGAATAATTCACCTTATAGATTCATTTAAAAAACCTTATAGGGCTCATTTTAAAATGGAGTAAATTGTTGTATTTATGAATACTATTTCCTTTAACTGCATATTATTAACTATAATTTTGGATTTTTTGAATAGAAGATTCAAAGACTTTGAATTACTTTCATACTTCCATCTTCTATGTGATTGAAAATTTCAATCTCCCAAATTATATGTGATATTGCTTGTTTTCCTTTCCCATTTAGTAAATCCTTGAATATATCTAATTTCACATCCAAAGGTTACATTTCAAATTTTTTTGTTGAAACTTATAAAGAATTTGCTTATTGCTTAGATAATACTCTATAAAGCTAGAAAAGCCGAAAAGGGCCTTGGGCATTTACTAGTTGACTTCATGTCTTTTGGAACATAAGTAGCATATGTAGCACATGAATTGCAAATTTGGAATTCTTGCAAAAGAATGTTCACCTTAAGGCACATCTAAGTCAAATTGTGTGTTTACCCAAGAAAAAATCTCATAATTGTTTAGTCCTCAATACTCTTAATTGTTTGTATTAGGTTAACAATTGCAAATTTTTTTGGAATTTTAAATTTGCATAATGGCAAACATGTTACATGACAAAAATGCCTTACTAGCATAGAGTGAGAAGTAAATGTTGATATGTGTAAGTCATTCTGCCACATGGATAAGTCATCTACTTGGAAACTGCCAATGGAACTGAAGGAGTAATTTAATTTACAAATTTTTTCATGTTATGTTCCAAATTCCAATGTCTCAAGTAGGGATTAAGATAGTCTCCCCCCAAATTGCTTTGGGCCTTAAATTGCACCACTTTATGAGTTGCTCATGCTCTTTACATCTCCCAAATCAATATGTACCTATTCTTGAAAAAACCATTAAAAGGAAATTGAATCCATTAAAAGGCTTTGAGTTTTCTTATTCCTTTTAATACTAATTGAGGTGAGTATGAAGGTGTTTCAATCATCATTAACACCACCACATAGAAACATTAAAAGTTGGTAGTAGCCACTTGGCGTGTAGATACTTGTGTGAGGCATGTGATTTATGAGATTATGAAGATGGATTGGGTAATCATGACAAATTTTTTAACCCGTTATACAATTCTTGGCCCAATTAATGAGTTGAGAAGGCTCTTTCCCACCAAAACTTTTGCATTTTGAAGCAGCCCCTTCTTAGGTTCAATTTCCTCTTAATGGGTTTTAAAACATCTACCAAAAAAACTTTGATCCTTCATAACTTCTTCATACAATATCCAACTCATGCATTCTTAGTGCATTGAAATCTCCTCTCACTTGCCAATGAGAAAATATAGAAATTTCACAAGTCTAATAATAGAAATTGTCCACAATAGAAAAAGTGGCATTTTGGGGTGTCCCCGCCTTAGTTAAACTAGAAAACACATGCAACTGACAATTTCCTACAGTGACTTCACCCAGAAACCAAATGGACCCATTGATTGCATGAATATAAACCGATGCAAACAGTAAGTTACAAGATCATATTTCTTTCCGTCCAAGCACCAAATCCAACCCATGTTCCTTCACTTGAAGAATGCAGAAGAATTCTCCTTAAAAGCTAACCAAGAATCGTTTATTTGCATTCTGCAATCTTTCTTTGGCATTCCGTAACCTACTGCCTGATTTTGGTTCTTGAGGCCGTGAAAGAGGCCTTCTTTGCTGCAGGTTACATCATAGCACATATGAGGTTTGCTACAAGAGCACAAACAAAATGTAGTTTTCTTTGGAAGTAACAATGTTAAATAAGAAGCATACAGAGGCAATGTTCATGTGCCTGACCTTCACATGGTGTACAACATAAATGTACTGTACAGTACAAGAGTCAAGTGAGGAATGCATGCATATACAAAAAGGTTTTGGGTAAAGCTAGGCTGTTTCAAGAACTTTAAGACAGCATCACCAGGAGAACCTTCCCATGATACATGTAGAAGTCTTAATGGTCACAGGGGTCATATGGAAGCCTCCGTATGATCGACGGTATGTTCAGTATGATATTCAGAGTGAGACCTTCCCATGAAGCATGGAAAGATTGGACTCTCTATGATGTTCTCTAAAAGCTCTTGAAACTGTCTAATGTACTGATAACGGTGTACATAATAATGTATATAAAAGATTAGGAATGCTTCGATAGTCTGCGGAGAACGGCGAGACCTGTGCTCCATTCGACTCAAGCTGCGAGCTTCTCATGCCATCGATGTGGCTGCACGGAGAGAGCTGCTCTTCTGCCCCGTTTGGAGGTTTCGTCACTTGCCTAATGATCTCAGTGGACGTCTGCAGCGTCGTTTTCTTCGTCAAGCCTGCAATGAGACATTGCAGTATGCGTATCTCTTCATTCATTTTCATCAATATCTGCTTCTTCACAACTGGATCCTGATTTGGAGGACCATGAATGCGCTTGGCTTTCGCCGCACATCGTAGTGTGTGGACGCTCTCTTGGAAATCCTGCACAACATAACGCCATGATATATATAATGATGCCCTGCCTCAAGGACCAAGGGTTCAAGGTTTGAAATAGATCAATTCAATTGATCATTTTGTGAAAATATATAACTCAATTTGGGGTCAAATTTTATATCACCAGAATTAAAAAAGAACAATGCATGTATGTTGTCAACAACAGAAAGAAAAATTAGACCACAGATAGCCCCCACGTGACTCCCAACGCAGCTAAGAAAAACTCAGGAATATATCCCCATTGTCAGAGGCAATCCACTCTGAGCATCAGAATTCATGAATGCCCGATTCTTCTTTTCTTGACGGTATGAGAGAAGAAAAGACTCACCTGCTCAGCAGGAGAAAAGCTGGCCACCAAGAAAGTCTTGCTGCTCCCACACAGAGACTCTCGCAGGAGCCAAATCAAAGAGGAGCTTCGGTACGACACAAACTTTCCATTCGACCTGCCGGAACTCAGATTCGTGAAAACCTGCATCAGTAGTTCCATGACAATCATCCATATTCAGTAACACCACAGAATCACAGAAAAGTAAAATTCATACAGAACATATTACCCGCATAATGAAGTATTCACATGGAGAAAATAGCAGAAAGAATGAACACAAGCAGTTAATCACAAGTGGCTACCCCAAATAGAAACGTGTAATTTATATGTCTCTTTTCGTCTAGTCCTTAGTATAATTGTCACTGATTGAAACATTAAAACACCGTATTTGGCAATTGTAGAATGCTATTATTCTTTATAACCAAATGTCAAAATTACATCAGAAATTAGAACTTCGTTCTTTGGAATTAGGGGGCCCAACATACTACCATGTCGTACTTTCATTGGGCACCAGAATTTTCTACATTTTAAACCATCGCATATTCTCTTCCCTTGAGTAGAGACAACAAACCTCGTTGAGCTGCGCGAGTGAGCGGTTGATGTATTTGGATTCGTAGGTTCTTTCAGCTGAAGGCTTTTGGCACATGGCCATCTTCTCACTGCCTGCCAAGCTCCACCGTGCCAAAGCATTCTCATTAGCAAACTATTAGACAATGCACTTACCATGAGTAACCTCAAACTAAGACCAAAGGCTTAATCCTGCAAGTCTGTCAGAGCTGTCATCTTACTGTTAATCGACAAAGCAAACTTCGAAGACATAAATGCAAACTTGCAAACTATATGCAGTATTCAAGTTTCGTTTGTAAAAGGCTAAACGTGCGAGTGATAATCCGGTAGAATTTAGAGGATATATACACTATCTGTAAAACTATTACTTAACAATCTCCAATTGGACAATGGGAGTAAAGTAGGAATCAATGAGAGTTGCACATGAGATAGGAGTCTAGCCTGCAAGATCCACCAAGTTAATATGGCTCACGCTGGTGCCCATTGCTTTGTCATTCATATGCATCTGGTCAACCCAACACCCTCATAAATTTCTATCCTCTGGTATATTGTTTCTGAAGAGATTTTGAAAACTCTCTAGTAATAAGCTCGAGAACCTGTGAAAAAGGTAAGAAAAAACTGAATTATACCCTTATAAGCTTGATGGTGAAGAGCGTGTGACCACGACTGGACAACCTGTGTGTGTTCGTGGTCCCAAATGTCCTATTTGCTGCTCCTTGTTTCACTAATGTTTCCATCTCACCAGAAGTCATCACATCCTTCCAAATCAGATCTTCAACATATGATCCTGTCAATGAATAGAATTGGATCTCTTGAGTCCAGTCTCCAAGTGATATTTGATATTGGTAACGCGGATTGATCTTAATTTTCCACTAAAACTTCTAAAAGGAAGGATAGTTGCAATATAAAGACTAAGGTCTAATGGTACCCACTTAATTATATTCTGGTGAATGAAATCGTGTACCTGTTACTGGCTGCTCCCGAACTTGAAAACAGTCCTTCTTGACAGGCCCCTGAAAGGAGAAGCTTGAACCCATTCCATCTGTTGATGGCGACTCCACCTGGATATTCACTGGATATTCTTCATTGTTGTGATCCCGGGTGTGATCCAGTTTCTTGTCAGCCAAGAGGTTCCGGACCTTTCCTTGGTAGATTTCAAGGTAGCTCACCTGTGTGTAACAAAACTTTTACCTATCATCCAAACTTAATTTGTAATTTTTCCGTGCAGCTCTCAACTTCAATTACACTACAGAGAGCTACTCTTACACAGTCTTAAGCACTTGATGTATCCTAGTCAAGAAGACAATAGGCAGACCAAAGTAGCAGGGTTTAATTCTTCTGTTATGACAAAAAGTAGGTCAGAAAGAGGCATATTGAAAAATTATCTCAGAGAATACAACAAAGATATATTAACTAAGCAAGTGATTCTATTGCCTAAAACTATATTTTACCTGAATGGAAAAAACGATGCCACTCATTCGATCCTCGTGAACACGATGCATCAATTCATGCGCAATCCTTGGCACCTGTTTAATCATCCAGTTTATAAATATCAGTTGAACAACACAAAGGAATACAGCGCTAAGTGAAAAATATCTGCGTATTGGTTTTCTTAACCTAAATCCAAGCTGTGACTTAATTTGGAAACATCCATAAAGAAACAAGCACGCCCTTCATAGATCAACTGAAGTATTCATACTCAGTAGATTTCGTGAACGTTTTTAGAATCTGAACAAACATCAAAGCATCTAATTTAGATATTCGAAGAGCTGCAACTCACAAGGCCTCTGCCGCAAAAAGTACCGTCGCCCATCATGGTATACGTCTTGCCAGAACCCATTTGTCCATACGCCATGATCTACATGTAACTCACAATTGTTAGCCACAATTGAATGGGTTGATTTTACAACATGTAATTGCCAGGATTATCGACCAATGCTTACAGCTGGAAAGCATCAAAAAACATTTGACAATCGTGAATTCGGTGGAAGAAAGATTATGCATTTACCGTAGTATTGAAACCATCCAGGGCATACTCAATGCAAGGTAGGCCAAAAGTTTCAAACATCCGTTTCTGAGACTCCGCCTTTCGCTGTCGATTCCCGCGAGGCAGAAAGCTATCGTCCAACACGTAGTCCACGTCAAATTGAAGCGTCTCCGCTTTCGTCTTCATGGTGCCTTGCCGGAGATAATTGTAATCCTTCACAATTACCTTGTCCTTTTGAGAGCACAAAACCTGCAAAGAAAGTAATATCGTTTATCAATGTGGAGGAAGACAAATCCTTCAACCAAGTAATATCCAGTTTGAACAGCTCCCTGACAATTAGTCACTGGAGATATATTTTTCATATTCAAGCCGTGTTACTAATGTCAAAGACTATAGGATAGGGTAGAGATGCCATTGACTGCATCCTTCAGGACACTATCTGCACAATACAATTGCAAGATCACATAATATGAAAGTCGGTTCCCTCCCTGTAAACTCTATCCACGTTATCATCTATTGTAGAATTGCTAGACAGTTCTTGTATGATCAACTTTTATTCTCTGGGAAAATGAAAACAACTACGTGCGGGGGATGTGTAGTGAAGGGAAAACTTGCATTTAATGGAATTTTAGATATTCATAACTAAATACAATCATATATCATTATATATATGACTAGTGAACCATTTTTTGTTTTGTGGACGTTTCAAGACAGAATCAGCAATAGTTGTAGGAAGCTTCAAATCATTTAACAAAATTTTGAATTTGCCAAGCGACTAGAAACTTGGCTTGTGCAGTCAAAACAGTATGTCTACCATACATTAAAAAACTGCAATTAAAAATATAATATATAATAAACTTTAAGACAACAAGAAACTCACTGAGTGGCAGAAACATGCTTATGCTTGTGTGAAGAAGTTAAAATGACCTGTTTTAGCGGACAAACTTTTTCATGTTCGTTGAATGGTCTCATCCTCACACACACACTCACCTGCACATCATTCCAATCAGAATTAGTAAGGCATCTCCATTTTACCTTCTAACATACATTCTCTTTAACCCCTACAAACCCAAGATTTCATTTGTTTGAAGGACCAATTTGACCATGTTGTGAGACCAAAGAGGAGTCGCTTACTTTCTCAGTTTGAGCTTTGTGGGTGCCAGTGGACGAAAGAACAGACTTCGGGGTGTGGGACTCGCTTATTGATTCTGTGGACCACGTTTTGACGCGGCCATTGAGCCCCTGCAAAATATTCCTTGACTCGTTCTTCTTCCCACAGCAGTCATGGTGCAAATACCCTTTTGGAGGTGCCGTCTTGGGCCTCGCCGAGTCCCATTCAAAATCCACCTCAGAGACAACAGTCTGGAAACGAGGTTTCTTTCCTTCTCCATTTTCACAACTACTGTCAGATGCGCCTGTGCTTTGGTCAAACTCGTAGGAAATGCGCTGGGCTAATTGCAGGTGCTCATGGATGTGTGGAGCTGTTCTAGGCCTTGTGGCATGGATCATCTCCACCTCTTGAAAACGATCTGCGTCGTCTTTGTGCACCCACTCGG
The DNA here is from genome assembly GCA_947034895.1 of Rhytidiadelphus loreus. Taxonomy (NCBI): domain Eukaryota; kingdom Viridiplantae; phylum Streptophyta; class Bryopsida; order Hypnales; family Hylocomiaceae; genus Rhytidiadelphus; species Rhytidiadelphus loreus. Next base: position 36,722,122 of record OX344761.1, read on the forward strand.
CTGTGGCTCCTCTCCTGAAGTTGTCCTTCGTCAACACTTGGAGAAAATCCATGTACTCTTGCAGATTCTCCTGCAATCCCTTCTCAATATCTGTCCCATAAAAGAGAAGTCACGAACAAAAAAATCAAGGCACAAAAGAGCTTGAAAATTCTAGGCATAATTGCAGGCATATTAGCCAGTTCATTATTTTAAGCCAAGGGCAAGTCAACCTCGTAAGCATGATATGAAGATAACAAAACGTCAACAAAATTCCAGTTACATGAATTCGGTTGATCGCTAAGATATGAACAAGCTAATTTCCTTGCCTCGAATAGTATCAAGAGTTTTCACTTCTGGATGTTTGCTACTTCTATTGTCATCGCCCAACTTTGATCCCAGTACATCAATCTCCGACAGGATCTGGCCAACCACATCATTCAAAAACCAATAGAGTGTGTCAAAGCGAGCAAGGCAGACGCCTCGCAAACTCCAAGTCCATGGAAACTACTGTAACGTAACCTTTCTCTGCTTTCACCGCAACTGGGAGATCATGACATTCTTAAGCTATTATAGTTACACATTGACTGACTGGGCTCCCCAAATAATAACTATCCTAGTTTGAATGTATGATGAGTGTGCTACTGTCGATGATAGTGAGGCAAGTGAGGAGAAGATTAAAAGTGTCATTGTAGAGAAGGCTATGTTAAAGAGGTCCAAGTGTATAAGGTGATTACTGACAGGGTTTTCCTTCAACAGTCTTGAACTCATGATGTAGAGAATGTGTCGAAAGAAGAAAGATGCCACAGGATCTGAGGAGCTTGAATACCTGATCCTCCCTGAGGAGATCGGCTCACGGTATTTGAAGCTCCTTTCAAGAATATTATGATTATTGCAAAGGTATTGAGCAATAACAAACTCTGGTTTTGAAACAGCATTTGTGGCAGTTACAAAAGTCAAAGTGCAACACAATTTAGTGTTACTACTGTGGGGGAAATTAGGTCATCAAATACCATACCTCCATGAGAAAAAGGCCCAAAACCGGTAGCAAAAAAACGAACTCTAGGTCTTGGCTTTACAGCTCATGCTCATCATTATCACCATCAGGCCTCTCACATCGTCGAGTCTCACCAAAATTAAGTCTCCTGCTGCACGCGTACCACAAACTCAAGTCCCAACAGAAAACGAGAACCCTAATTACTCCTCCAAAAGTCAAACAAAATGGCACCCAAACCACAACAAACACACGCAACTGGCCACTACTAGCAATTTGAGCGTTGAGCTTGGAATCAATCCCTTTAATGCCCCTTTAATCCCCTTTCGGAATTTAATTCATTTCCTAAAAATGCTCGGAAGGCTGGAAATTGACTCATTGCGATATAGTTTCAGTAAACAAATTAGAGCTCAAAATTCGTTAATCCCCAAAACCGAATTGCAGCAGAGACAACAATTGAGGAAATTATACCATTGGAGCTTGCAACTGGCAAAGAGGAGGCTGTTCCTGCGTTGTGGATGACAGAAAGTAGTTGGAAGTTTGTCGCTGTCAATTCAACTGTCCATCCCCTGCGGACGTCGACCGGTGGTCGCAAGACACGGGAATCACAGACTTGGAGCTTGAAGAACCCGTCCATTTCAAATTTTGCATTAGATTTCGACGGAGGTTCAAATTTTGCTTTAGATTTCTTCAGAGTTTGTACACTGTGTGGCGATGGCGATGGCGATGGATGACAGGTCCGGAGGATGGGCGAGAGTGTTGTACTCCGGCATGATGAAGTCCATCTCGCCATTGCTGTTTCTCAATTTGCAGTACCGTCGTTGGCAAGGCGGGGAGCAGTACTGGCGCTGGCGGGAGCGCATGGGGTACCCATCACGGGAGCGCCCGTCTGGTTTGCTCATCTGGTTTCACGCCGTCTCTGTGGGTATGTTTTGGATCCCCAATGTGACAATGCGAATTTGAGAACCTTAAACCCTAAACCCTGCATTTTCTGCATCTAATTGTAATCTGTTGTCAACCTCTGAAGTAGTACCAAAGGGCTCAAATTGTGATTTGTGTAATCTTTTCGCAGTTTTGAGTAGATCTTGCGGAGACTTTCTTTTGTGCGATTTTGTTTATTTTCGTACTAACACGTGCAATCTTCTTCACTGATACTCCGTATAAAATTTGGTCCCATCTGAATTTTATTTTTCACAATATGACCAATTGCTTTAGTTCTTTCAAAAAGGATGAAACCTTGGTCCTTTAGAGTTTGAAGGCAAAGTGTTGGTTTGAATTGCAGGAGAAGGAATTTCAGCAATTCCTGTCATCTTGCGTTGCCGAGAAGCGCGACCGCTCATCACCATACTAATGACAACCTCCACTGCCGCTGCTCAGTAAGTGCAACGATATAATGCAACTCCTGAACATGCTTTCTTTTCTAAGGCTGCAAGAGAGGTCGTCACTCCCTTCCGCAATGCAGGACCGTGATTTTATCATGAGAATGATATTTCAAGTTTCAATCATTTCAAGCTTGAAATGTAGAAAGGACCGAAAAGTGGGATAGCGTATTGCATCCATGAACATTCTTGAGAATCGATGAAATCCACCTTTGGAATCCATGATTAGTGAGTCCAGGAAAAGGAATCCAGATTGAGATCATGTGGTTTTTGCAAAGGCAAGTGTCGTTCACGTTAGAATTATCTATATCCTTTCATCTAATCCTTGGTTCACATGTCAAGGATGTGTGCTCATGTGATAGTGATTGCATGCCTGACATAAGTGGCTTCTCAAGTGGGGAAGTTCTTCGATGTTATCGTGCTTTAAATTCATTTTGTGCTACACTGAAAAGTGTGCAAGCTCTATACTACTCTAGAATGTTATCTAGTTTGCTGGAACGATGTTTATGAAGCTTCGAAAGTGCTTAAAGTCTCTTACAGTCTTTTGCGCGCAGCTCGGTTTTGGAGCAGCGTCTTCCACCGGAAGTGATATTGCAGGTGGCTTTTCTGTCATCTCAATACTGTGAAAGTCGATTGTTTGAATTCTTTACATAATTTATTTTCTTCTGGAATAATGTGAAGACTTCAAAATTGTTTCTTGCAAGTGCTTTCCTTGGCAAAGAGATCGCTGTCTGGGAATGTGCCTTTCTGCTGACGTTGTGAATGTATGGGTTGCGCTATGGTTGGACAGAAAGGCAATACCGCCATGATTTCTTGAAGGGTGTTCTTCCTTCATTTTTTTTTTTTTTTTCTTTTTGCAGATACTGAACAAAGACACTAACACATTCATTGCACTTCATGTTGATTGTGCAGTTTGCACCAGTAGATACACCAATGGCTGTCGACAGATTTTTGCTGCATTGGGCTCCAGAAGCTGCTATTTTCATGGAGAGTGAATTGTGGCCAACTCTCATTCTCATGGCTGCTCACAAGGGTGTACGTCTTGAATACGCTTTCAATCTCAAATTTTCAACATCAGGCTCGTATAGACACTGTAGAATTGTCACCCGCATCACATTTTGTGGCCTCTATTTAAAAGTGGCATGATGAGATTAACCCCTGAAGAACAAATTGGGTCTTACATTTTTTTTTTCACTTTGATTAGGTCTTACGGGGACTTTCTTTGGTACAATTTTCACTTGTTTTCTGACCAACACATGCAATGTTTTTCAGTGATTCTCGTGATGTAATGTTTGACCCTGTTGAAATTGTTTTTTCACAACATGATCAATCGATCTGGTGATTTTCAAACCATGATTCTTTGGTCCTTTAGGGGGGTAGGATCCTTGATTTTGCAACCAATGTCAAGGATGGCAGATGGTTACTCAGGAGTTAGTTGATATTTTGTTTTTGTGCTTTTTTCTAAATTTTTGGATGTACTATGTCGGTGCAGATCCCGTTGGCACTCCTCAATGCACGTATGTCATTCAAGTCTTTTGAGCGATGGTCAGCACCACCTTTGCAACCTCTTGTTGCTGCCATGCTAGCACGATTCTCACTTGTAGCTCCGCTGGTAGTATTCTTTCCAGCTATCTACCAATCTCTTGCAAGAAACAAGATTTTCTATAAAATCAGACTGTTTGAGGAACTTTTGATGGCATCATAAAGAGAATCTTCTCCGTGATTCGTGGAGTGGCATCTGTATGATTACAAAGATTGTTAAACGCCTCCCTATGGTACTTGGGGAGGCCTCCATATGATCATTGTGACCATAGAGAAACCTCCTCATGAATTAAGGTGAGGATTATCTTGTTGAGGTTGTCTAAGAGCAACCGTGCCTGTAATGCAACATGCCATGGAACGTTCATGAAGTTGCGATGTAGAAAGATCTACCTGTGCACCACGCACAGTTGTGAGCTTGACTAGGAACTTTCATGCTGTTGGCGAATAATCTTCAGACTGTACTGACTGTTGGTATACAACGCTTTAATTAGCTTCTTAGGTATGGAGTTCATGTTTAGTAAGATTACCGGTACTGACCTCTTCATCGGGCTGGGCAACCAGAGCACCAAAGAGGCTATACGTTACCAGATCTTGGGAGCCTCTCCCTCTATCATTCACTTCGCGGGAAACTTGAAGTACGGTGAGTTACTTCAACATGACTCTTTCTCCCACACATTGAGCTCGTTCTGAAATGGAAATATTTTCCTCAGTATTAGAGATAATTGGTAAGTCTCACCCATTCTTTACACCTTTTGTTACACCTTCTTTACAATTTGAATTCTTATTAATAAGTGTAATTGATAAATCAGTGGAGAACACCGTACCTCACTAATCCAACTACACCCTTATGAAGTCAGATCAAATCAAGCAATGGCGTTACACAATAAGAGATGGAAATTGGAAGATGAAAATCAGTTTTGTGTTTCCGCTTGCTCCTCTTAAAATAAATTTTGATGATTCAATGGAGTTTTTAATAGTACAATAGACTAATAGAGCTTCTACAAACTCAAATCGTTAAGCAAGTTTAGCATCGGAGTTGCACAACATGAGGAACAAGGTTGTAAGATGAATAGGAGGGTGAAACTCAACAACTCAACATTTGTCTTTCAATAGGATGCATACAATATGGATACTCGACTTGAGTTGCTTCTCGTTGCTCTGATTCCATTGTCTTGAACTTCCAGCTTGTGCAGTAGGGGATGCCCAAAAGAAGACGGACTTTGGAATGGTTGATATTGAGGCTGCCCTAGTTGATCGTAAAGTCTGGCTCGCTGCGTCGACTCACGCTGAAGAAGAAAATGGTAACTCCGTTACTTTACAGACGAAACTTGTATATACTCCAATGATGTATAAGAACACTCTCTCCATTCTTCCGATGTAAATAATACACTTGAACGTAATATATTCACTATTGGATATACCTCTATGTATACTTCTGTTTTTCCTTGCTGACATGATCAAATGTTGGAAAGTGTTTGTGGGATGCTCGCAGCAATTTCCAGAATCCACAAAGAGCTGAAGAATTGGATTCCACATCTGCTGACCATTATTGTCCCCAGGCAGCCCAGCCGCGGACAAATCATAATGACTGTGAGTTCGCCTTGAGTTTACATAAGCAGTAGATTCCTTAGAGTAGTTGATAACGGGCTAGTATTTCAAGTTTTAATTGACTAACCGAAGTGGTGTCCCTGAATGGTTGGAGCAGCATTTCCAACAACAAGGCTTTAGAGTTGCTGTACGATCCAAAGGTCATCAAATATCGAGAAACATCGACGTTTATGTGGCTGATACTTTAGGTTCGTTCCTAGACAATATGCAGATTATGAATGGACGTTACCTTGACATTTTCTCTGCTTTTGTCAATCAAGGCACTTCATTGTCTGATGCAATTGTTGTGCTTAATTTTGGTACTCGCATCACCAACAAGCTTTTCATTAAACTTAGATTGTTTCAGGAAACTTTCGGAAGGAAAATCTTCTCCATGGTCCATGGGGCGTGGTTACAGTGATCACGTGGAGGCCTCCGTACGATCTGAGACCATAAGGAGAACTCCCATGAAAATATGGAGAATTCTCTTCATGATGTCGTCAAAAAGTTCTTGAAACGATCTAATTTTAACAGAGCCTTGATTCGCTTTTTGTTGCCTGTTTCATTCACCTCCCATCTAAAATGCCATATCAGGTGAACTCAACCAATTTTATGCAATGGTGCCAATCGCATTTGTGGGAGGCTCTCTTGTTCAAGGTTTAGCGGGACACAATATTGCGGAAGCTGCTGCTGCAGGCTGTGTTGTCCTGACAGGTACACATCTAATATCTTCCATGAAGGCTTCAGTTGCCTCATATACTAATCGAATTGTTCGATTGAGATCTTTATAGAGTATAATTCGACCAGCTACCATTTCCATTCTTATGGTTCTTGTGTACTCGGTGTAAAAAGTGGTGTTAGCCAGAGTGTTGGAGCAAAATTCAGGTGAACCTTCAGACTAGATTCACTTTGCTAACACCACTTTTTACACCGAGTGCACAAGAACCATAAGAATGGAAATGGTAGCTGGCCGAATTATTCAAAAAATGATGAATTTACAAAAAGGAAGACACTTCTGCAGATACTTATGGTTTCCAAATATCATGCAGGATATCACATTGGTCACTTTCAAGAGATGGCACGGGAAATGCAAAAAATGTCACCCATATCTGTGCAACAAGTAAGCATATATTAGACTAAATTTTGGAGTTCATCGACAGCAATATTTAGGAGAATAGAGGCATTACACTTCTTGCTATTTGTCTGCAACAATGCATAATGACTGCTTCGATTGGTACACAGGTTGATGAGAAGGGGTTGTCTGACACTCTGCGCAAATTCCTCACTGATGAGACCAGTCTGGACGAAAGGAGGGCGGCTGCTGAAGGTGCACTCAGTGCTGCAGCGTGTGGCGTTATCACACGAGTATGGGAATTACTAGAATCATGTATATTGAAGAAAGGACTCAGTTGAAAAAATTTCTTGTGCCTCAGTGCCTAGTTGTACGGATATTTTCGGATTTCGAGAATAGCTGCAATGGTGCAGTTTATGCATAGCTTTTACAAATGGCATAAAATAATTAAATCAAGTATTACTTTTCAACAATGGACTTCTAATATGCTCCATATGTTTTTTGTTTCCCATGTTTCATCTATTGTTCTCTGCTTCAACTCTTTTTGGTGTCACTGAAATTTCTGAAGTCCAGATCACAGACTGCTGAACTTGAACCCAGTTGGGTCGACGAACTTGCCTTGCAGGATGGTTGTGGCCACGAGCTTGTACAGGGCCTCGGTGTAATGGATCCCATCCCAAATTACATACTGGGAGGGATCGGAGCACACAGTTTCAGCTCCGGATCCACACTCTCCCAACGACACATTGGAGCTGTAAGGTGGACCTCCTGCCCCACAACAGGCTTCAATTCCCTCGCTGAATCCTGCATCACCGAATCCAACAAATTCCAGTTACTTCCGGTACATCCTGAATCCATGGACTTCTTGTGGTTCTTGTCTTCTGTTGTTTCTAGAGCAAAAGAGTATTACACTCAACCCACTCCAATGACACACGCTGTAATTGCACATTCTCTGTATATCCTTATAATCTGTCAAATTGTGGACACATGTGATTGGAAATCTTCCAGTTGTCAAGCAGTGAACACGTCTGTGCAATTAGAAGCCCATCTGTCCCCCGAGGCTGTGTCAGTAGAGTGGGTCAAGTGTCGAGGTGCAATATGTCTAACCATATTTTGAAGGATTGCTGACAACATCGTATATAGTATAGTAGAGAAGGTGTCAGCAGAGACAATGGTTGCTTCCGAAAGCTGAGTTGGGGCCTCGTTTGTTTTAAGTTCTGTGCTCTTTTTTGTAATTAAGTTTCTGTGACCGTATACTAGGACTAGGACGGAGTAGATGCCGTGAAGAGATCGAAAATGATGTGGCTTCACAAAAAAAAAATTTAGTAGTCTGGCAAGTGAGCTTTATTTCCACGCCGGCATGGCCTGCCACAGACCTCTTAGCACAAAGGTGGTGAAGATAAAAAGGCTGCCATTTTGCGTGACTTTAACGACACTTGTGTTCAACTCTGGTGATTTCCTTTCTCCGCGTTGGAGGCTAGCTCCTTCGCTCATTAGCAAACCGGACCCCCATTGGGACCACGGCTGCTTGTTCTCCGTGTGTGTTTTTCAATTCAAAACCTCACCTTCACCCCCCCCAAAAAAGTGAGCTTTATTTAGTAGCTAAATTACAACTACCTAATGCTTCTTCAGTGAGGAGCGCATGTGAACAAAGGGGTTGCAAGCAGTCACTCTACTTGAGAACAGTAGTCCCAATCGGGCTCCGCACCACATGTTTTCCATCTGACCACTGGATCGATCCAAACACCGTCGAAGTAGCCCCCGTCACAGTCTCATCCACTAACCTCGTAGTCCCCACAACCGTAAGCGTAAACTGCTTCTTCTCATTCACATCCCTGAAGGTGAGTTCCTTGGGATGCACAGAAATGGAAACCACTTCCGGTGCCACAATCGTCGCCCTGTACGTGGCATTCGCGTTTCCCACATTCGTCACCGTCCTGTTGAACGTGACAGGCTCCAGCGTCGCATTCTCCAGCACATTGTAAACCGCTGAAAACGACGGATAGTTCATATCCTCCACCCGGGGCTTCCCCTCCACGGGACAATAGACCCCTTCCCCCGTGAAGATCTTGATTTGGTAATAGGAGTATCCCATGGCGCACAAGAACGACACGTAATCCTCGCTGCCCATGTCGTAGACCAAGCCAGGACTCAGCGCATGCTCGGGGCGCACATGGCCAGAGCCGTATTTGAAGGGATCCGCGGCTTTTCCCGTGGCTTCGTCGGTGATGCTGCTGTTGCTGTTGTCAACCACACCGGCGGTGGTCATCATGGCGGACTTGATCGCAGCAGGGCTCCAGTGCGGGTGGGCGGATTTCAACAAGGCTCCCAATCCGCTCACATGGGGACACGACATCGAGGTTCCCGAGATGATGTTGAAAGCCACTTTCCTGTGGTCTGAAGGCTGACCCGAGGGGCTTACTCGACCCGTCCAGGCCGCAAGAATGTTCACGCCAGGGGCCGTGATGTCGGGTTTCAGGACGTGGAGCGTCAAGGAATTCGGGCCTCGTGACGAGAACCGTGCCACCGCAGGGGAATGCTTCACGTTGAGCACCGTCCCGCCGTGGTGACCGAATGCAAATTTCGCAACGGGCAATTTCGTGGAGTTTATGTAGTGGAGGATCTCGGCGCCCGCGTTGGCACCCACCGTGGTTGCTGGCAAGACATGGCTAACGGCAATCAGAGCTTCTGCAGTCTGGGGATCATTCGCCACCACCATCCCGAAGCCGCCCGCGTCTTTCACGACCTCGCCTTCCGCGGCACGGCCGTTCCCTCCTCGAATACAGAGCACAATCTTGCCTTTTACAAGCGCGGGATCCAATGCACCAGCCAAACAGACCGCGCCGTAGGTGGCGTTCACGTGTTTCACAACGACGTCCGCGCCGTAGACCAAATCGTGAACCTTCTCGTCTTCAGTGTGACCCGCGTACCGGTAGAGTGAAACTCCGGGGACTGCTTTCCCGTTGCCGAGATGGACGCTGGCGGGGAACGTGCGGTCCACGGTGCTGGCAGCAACGGTGGTCACCCAGGGAGCAACGTTGGAGACCGTGAGCGGCTCAGGTCCGCTGTTTCCAGCTGCGCACGAGACGAAGATGCCCTTCTTCATCGCCCCGAACGAACCAATTGCGATGCTGTCCTGCGGCAAGTCTGTCACCCCACCACCTACTGAGAGCGAAATCACGTCCACACCGTCTGCCACGGCCTGGTCGAACCCAGCTGCGATGTCGGAGTCCATGCACCCGCCGTCCCAACAAATCTTGTACATGGCGATTCGCGCTTTCGTGGCCATCCCTCGCGCTGTGCCATTGGCGAATCCTAACAAGTTGGCGTTCGCGACCGCCGCGCCCGCGGCCGTCGAAGACGTGTGACTGCCATGGCCCGCGGTGTCGCGCGGCGACTTCGACTCCTTGGTTTCGTTCAGGCTCCCGAACTGAAGCTCATATCCACGAGAGTAATAGCGGGCGCCGATCAGCTTCTGGTTGCAATGCGAGGCCTGGAAGTTCCGCCCCGTCTGGCATAGACCCTTCCAGCGAGCGGGCACGGGACCCAGGCCGAAGTCGTTGTAGCTGGCGCTCTCCGGCCACACGCCCGTGTCCAAAACGCCGACAATGACGTCCTCGCCGTAACCAGTCTGTGGCCACAGTCCTTGAGTGTCACTCAGACCCAGAAACTCGGGAGTGTGGGTCGTTTGCAACTGTCGTACTTGATCTCGGTGCACACCGAGCACTCCCTTCATGTTTCGAAGAACCTCCGCCTCCTCATCCGTCAGTTGTGCTGAAAATCCATGGGAAGCGTGGCGGTAAAGGTGTACCGGCTGCGCTGTTGATGCGTTGGTCTCGGAAGAAATTATCGTGTTCACCTCTTGCCTCATGGACCGCAACAACTTGCTGTACAAATGCAAATGGCGATCCATAGAGACGTCCTTCGCGGAACCAGTGAAAGAGTTTTCCATATGAACAATGTGGAGAGTGTCCGACTGAATCGGACCATTTGAAATGGCTTCAGTCCACCCAGCTATGACGAGCATCCATAGTCCCAGAAGGGTCAACAAGGATGCATGAAACTTCCCCATTTTCGAGTCGCAACGCTGATACACATAGTCAGGAAAACATCTCGTTTCCATTAAATTACTGGCAGATTGACGTTGATTCAGGCAGATTCACCGAATTATGGCGATTTTGCGTTACAAAAGCAGCGTAGTTAATATCTGCATTCCTGAATTTAATGCTAAGCATTGTTACGCAAGTTATGCAGCATCGATTGTACCTGTGGGAGGAGCTGGCATTACGTAAACCTTCCTAAACAAGGGCGTATTAGACGACACCCTCCATAAAAAAAAAAAAGCAAGCATAAGTGGAAAAAACATGGTCTAGAGAAGAATCCAAACGTAAGTGAAAAAAATAATCAAGCCTCCACGTTCACAGAATTAGAACAATTTTGAATGCAGAGAATCGCATTCAAGGCCGGTTTCAGGACCCGGGCAACAGAAGCCTTGAGAATCTCAATGTATACTCGTTCGAAAAACATGCAAAAATGCGTCACTGGGAGACTATGAGCTGGCGTTAAACTCAATTCCATTCAGAGAAAACGAAAAGCTAAATACCTTTTATCACAATGTGAACAACGATTTAAGACCTTCTCTTGCACGATTACCTTGCTTAACTTTCGCAAACCATGCGTTAGTAAGAAGAAACAATCCTTGGGCCAGTCACTCCTGAAGGATTTAGCTCCTTGGACGGCTAAAGGTTCGGTTCCAAAAGCTAACTGTAGTCGGAAACAACGGAAATAAATCGAAGTGAACCTTCGATTGATTGACTAACATGATGACAAGGTTGGTACTAACCTACGATTATTCTTGATGACTTGGCCTACTTTGCAATTACCAGACATAATCTCAATGTAGGAGAGTTGAGCCGTTTGACTTCTTTGATTGCTTAGCCAATCAAAACATGTCACAACAGCAAAATTCCTCTGCATTTACATTATGTTAGATGGATTTGCACCCACTAAGTTAATATCAGTTGGTAGTAGTAGAGATTTCTCTCAAAATTTCTCTCACCGCCACACCAATGAAATTTCTACTTCATACCCACCCTGTTGAAAATTTGCACAAGCAAGAAGTGAGCATTATGAGTCTTAATCTGCCTCTCATTATCCAATAAAAACATGCCATGAAGGCAGAACTCTCCTGCATTGAGATTATGTTCATCGATTCTACAACAGAATGGAGGTGAAGATCGAGAAAAATTAAGCAAGCTACTGCTGGAGATTCAAGCGTAATCTTTCAGTACCAGCAGCAAAAGTAACCAGCTGAGTGTGGCAGTTTCAATACTAGGAGACATCTAGTCATAAGAATCCAAGCTCTAAGCCTACCTGAGAGAAATTAATAAGGAAAATCAGACTAGCATAGCAACAGACAAAACGAAAACGAGAGAAGAAAAACTACAAGAACGATGGGGAGAACGTGAGATTCTGGAGAATCAAACCCATTTTAACTAAAATTTCGAAGGAGAGCTAGGACACTCGGACATGAAAGTTTTCTCCTTCGTAGATAGCTAGAGCTCATTGCTTCCTTTTTGAAAACACAATCTTACAATTGCAATTAAGACCATCAACTCAGTGCTCACGGTGTAGAAAACGAAATGGAAGCAGATCGAATTCAATCAATTAATTGTGAATCTCAAAGATACAGGCACCCGAGCACGACACTAAAAAAAGCAAAATTTCGAAGTGTTGACACAATTCCGACTGAGCGAGCAGAAATCTCTGGGAACTACTGAAGACGTACCTGTTCGGCACTTCGGCCCCAGGTTGAAGCTCCTCCGCCGGCAAGAAGGAGATGCGGAAGCGGCTTACGCTGCAGCTAGAGCAGCAAGGGTAGCCTAGTCTACCAATGCCCTAGAGGCATGGCTAGGCAAACTATCCCACAATTAGCCCACCAAACTCTTGGTTTTTAGACCAACATTGTTGTCAGTGTTGTTATTGTTATTATTCAAAGATCAATGAGAAGTTATCTAAAAGTTCATAGTTAAAAGGGACTTACAAAGAGAGTGAAACTCATTGGAAACTATTAATCTTGGTGATCACAATTAAACAAGTTTAGATACACATAAGATTAGCTTCACTCGTGCATGTTACTAATCCAAAAGGTATTGAGAAAGGGCCTTCATCATTAGATTAGGAATGAAAAGTACAATAAAAAATCTTAAAGATTATAGATTCAAGCTAGTAATAAATTCCATAGAAAGTGTTTAAAAAAAAGGATATTATAGAAATCATCATGGAGGATTTTTATCCTCTATGCAAGTCACCTCATAATTGGCTTATTAGTTCAAAAAAAAAAACTTTTAGTAATGGAATGTTTCAAGGAACTTTTCAACATCATTTTCATTACAAGAAATCCATTTTCAAAGGTGAAAATGCTAAAGAACTTTCCAACCAAGTCATTTAGAAAGCTCAAATGTGCCACAAAAGAAGGTCATACTTAGTGGCGATCTTAACGTGACGGTTTGATTGTTGTCAAGACATGCTATTAGTGTTGAAAAGTTTTCAACAAAACCTTCCTTGTCTCTTGACTTTCATTTGTTGTTTCTTGTGTAACAATAAAATAGTAGTTCCTTGTAAACTTTGTAATGTGCCCACCTTGGAAATATCAATAAAATTAATTCACCAATGGCAATCCCCAAGGAAATCATTGTCAATTTTTTGGAAAACTACATGATTGAAAAAATAGGGTCCATTTAATTCAAAAGGGGGAAAAATTTATATAATATGTAAGGCTACTATAGGGTTCATGAGATGCTACACACTTTAATATATATAAATTAGGCTATATAAAAACATCATTTAGTAGGAATTTTTAATTAATAAGTTAGCCTTGACAAATAAAGGTTGTGCACCTTCTTTTAGTACATGTGATCAAGTACAGATGTGGATAATTAATTTCATGTGGATGATAAAATGAATACAATCAAAATATCTATGATAAAAAATAGTTGATTGAAATTGTGCCCTAGTACTAGTACCGTAGCTATAGGGAAGGTTGTTGAAGAAATGAAAACGTTCAATGTTAGCTGGAAAGTCTAAATAGCCAAAATAAAGTCCAAAGTCCAATGCAATTACAAATATTCAATACTACCATTACCAGTCTATCATTTGACCATCTACCATCAAGAATTTTTTTATAGCAAAATGAAAGAATTATTAGTAATTCATTGACATTTAGTGAGAATGAAAGGTAGAAAGGTTGTTTTTACAATGAAATTATTGTCTGTAATGAGACGTCAAAGATTATGGGACAATTTGAAGAGTAGAGCTTGACCACTCATTGTCAAAATCTAGGAACTATGCTCAAAGTTGAAATTTTAAACCTCATTTATTATCATAGTAGAATAGCATTTTCAAAAAAAATTGGACTATACGAAGTTGAAAAATCAATCTAAATTTCATTTCCAAAAAACCATTTGTGATTTTAAGCCTCCAAAACAAATTTTATGGACAATATTCAAAGAGGATGTTTGAAAATGTTTGAAAATGTTAAAGAAATTGTCCCTTCGAGCCCTTCTCTGAACTTTGTCTATAACTTTTGATTGGAGTCTCTAAATCTCAAACGGGTTTTTGTAGATGAAATTTAACTTGATTTTCTACAATAACTTAGTTCAAATTCTTTTGAAAAAAGTTATTTAACATTGCCTAAGTAAGGTTTGAAATTCTACATTGAACACAATTCCTTGCTTTTGACTTAACTATGAGCGGTTAAGCTCCTACTAGTCTTCAATTTACATATCCCACATGGATTGTTTTACCTCCTACTAAAGTAAACCAACCTATGACAAGCAAAATGACTAGTTTTCTCTGTTGACATTTTAGAAAAAAATAATTAAAAAGTCCATATAAAGATGAGAAATGAAAAAAGCAATTGAAATTATTATTTTTTGATAAAGTATAAATTTGTTATAAGTTTTGACTTGTGCTACCCAATTGATCCAAAACATTCTCTAGACTATCCTAAAACCACCCAAAAATGTACCTATAATGGTCATCTTACCACCTAAAGCAGTTACAATATTTTCTAACCTTGTCATGACAAAAAGGATTAAAAAAATAAATTCTTGTTATGAATTTACATTAGAAAGGTACGTAGAAGTTCCTAGAGCAATCACTAATAATTCCATCACCATCATCCAAGGCATTGATTTTGGCCACTAACCAACTTAATGAAGTTCTAATCTCATTTATTAGCAAAAGTCTACCATAGGTTGATATAAGATTGTAATGGGTGGTTTTCTAGATGCATGCATTAGACAATTTGCTTGTCATGGTTTAGTTCACCTTACCCCACTTGTAAAAAGAGCTTGTCTTTTCATCACTATGTACATCAATTAAGTGACTTTCAAAGTTATGTGATATAGTTGTTGAAATTTTTGATTTCCGTATGAATCTAAAGCCAAATTTTTTTAAATTAAATTTTGAAGTGTTGAATCTCCTTTCAAACTTTAATTAATTATTTAACATCAATGTGTTGACCTTGATTTACAACTATGATAATGTGCATATCAATGGATATAAGTGTAAATGTAAGACATTGACTACAAGTGGTAGAAATTGTCACATTGCAAAAATAGGGAGCATTTAGGAGGCCTCTAGAAAACTATTTCAAGGTTATTCCCCTTGCTATGAACTAGTGTATTATTGTTATAATATTAAATTATTAAAAAATAAAATAAAATTTAAAGAATCTAAAATTATTATAAAAAATTAAAACAATATTTTTTCCAAAATAATAATTAAATAATATTATTTAACATGGCAATCGCCTGATTACGTTAGACTGTTGATGTTGCAAAAATTGACAGCCATTGATTTTCTCCTCCAAAAATTGATAGCCATTGATTTCCTCCGCCAAAAATTGACAGCCATTGATTTCCTCCTCCAAAAATTGACAGCCACCAATTTCCTCCTCCAAAATTGACAGCCATTGATTTAAAAAAATAAAAATCCCCGCCCCCCTCCAATGCTGTTAATCTTGGATACGGATACGAGATAAAGATACAAATATGGGGATATATAAGATAGATACAATACGGATACGGGGATTGATACTAGACATATCTCATATCAAATGCCAATCCCATTCCACTTGAAAATTACAAAAGGTTGGGTGGAGGGGTACTTGGAAAAAAAATTAATTAATTCTTTAATTTTTTTAACTCAACAAGGGGAGGGGACTGGGATAGAATAAATAAATCTGATTTTTTTAGCTCATTGTGACATTGTGTCACAATGACAATGAGCTCAAAAGATGCATTAAATGCATTAACACAATCAATTTGTAACAATAAGTAAAAAATGGGCAAATAACAATTCCCAATCTATGCATAATAAGAGCAAGCTCCATTGGAATGACAAGTGTTAAGGTACTAGGACATAACATTCTAGTATTATAATACAAAGAATGAAATGTGGTCTACAAGCTTTCAATACTTAGCCATTATCTAATAAAGTAGACCCAGCCCATCACCGTTTGCTTCCCAATTCCGTTACCCTATAATTTGGCCCCAATTCCGTTTATTGCCCCATCCAAATTTATCTAGGAAATATCCTGAACTATTTAAGATTCTGACAAAATTTGATTAGATTATGGCTTTAATGTGGAGATGGACTAATGTATCCACCCTTGATTAGTGGATATTTAAGTGCTTATAGATTCATAGAAGGGCAGTTATGGGTTGTAGACAAGCTGTTTATAACTATAGTCTACAGGTGGTTTCGTAATTTTAGGTTGATTACTTCAAAAATTCACAAAAATTATACTTTTAATTAGAAAATTATAATTCCACTTGGGTTTGATTTGTGAAACAAGTGCACCCCTATAAAAAAATATGTACCCCTATTGAAATTGTCCCAAGATATTCAGATTGCAAATCAAGGAGGAGGTGATAGGCAATTCTACCTTACATATAGTAAAAGTTGTCTTCATTCAATCATTTACATTATTGCATTTGTCAATGTATGCTATCACTCAATAACATGCTCTCATACTTCTAAATATGCTCTTTGTATTATATATTTTTTCGTAATTTTCCTATCATTTTTGCAATTGTAGTGATGTGATTTTAGTTGTAGTGAACACTTGCCCGTGAAAGTCAACGTCCATTTTCCACTGGTCAAACCTCTTGATCTTCATATCATTCAAAATTTTCCACACTTGAACTTTGTAGTGCAACTATGTCATTCTTAATTCTCCAGATCTTATGGTTACTTCAATTATACACAGTACCCACTACAAAAAGAATCAGTGTTTTATGACCACAAAATATGACTGCAGCAAATTGTAGTATAAAAAAATATGACTCACGCAAAAATCACTATAGATGATTCACGATATGATTGGGTCCAATCATTCCAACGAGTCGCTTTGGACATTAGTCATATTAGTAGTCATATAGATTGGGGGGTATAATTAGGCATATTTTGCCAACATGGCGATATGCTGACTAGTCTTGGAGGCTTGACTTTTTCTTGAGCTATCTGAGCAAAAAAATACTCCGTGGCATATGACTCTTGTGAGTCATATTTTTGATTGACATGGTAGTTCACATGGATGTCATTAGTAATTTTATAACTAACTGCAATCATATTTTCAAAAGCGCAAAGTTACATTGTGACACATAATCATGAGCATTATATGACTATAGTTAGTTATATTTTGGTCAACACATATTATGAAATATAACTCAAGCAAGTGATATCCGAGATGGTTGAAAGTCACATTTTTAAAATTTAAGTGTGCGGTTTGTGATTGGGGCGAGGATTGGGGTGACTGAGATCTAGAATAGGTTTAGTTATACACTACAATCACATTGTCTATGCATTTAAAAATGAAAATTATACATTGTGAACATTCATTAAGATGATTTAACAATTGAATAAAAGACTCCATGTAGTTAAAAAACAAATAAATATGATTTTAAAGATATACAAAAGACAATCATATAAATGCGAGAAGGAATGCAATTCTCTTCAATGACATTTATTAATCACCAATACAAAACATATATATCACAATGAATCATTCACACAAGCCAATAGGGCCTATATTCCTTACAATAATGTGAAAATGGTTCTATTGGGTTGCAAGTAGCTTCCAACAACTTTGATCCAACTTTCAATGTCTATGTATACAATTAAAAAATGGAAGGTTATTTTTTAGTGAATGAATAACAAAGCTCAACCTTCAAATGCTTACAACAATAAAAAAATATGTCGCACAAGTTTAGGGTAAGAAGTATAACAATGGTGATGGAGGGAATAATAAGAAAAAAGTAGTAAGTGCAAAGAGATAACAACAAGAGTTAAGATGCAACAAGAAACAACAAGGAGCAACAACTAAGAGGCAACAAGAAACAAAAGTAAAGAAAAGAGCCAAAAGAAGTGGTGGCTAGGGTTTAAAACTCCTCAAAAAGTGGTGACTAGGTTTCAAAATCCTAAAAAAGAGGTGGCTAAGATTTCAAAATCCTAAATAATGGTTTGTCCATATATTAATTGGATTGCCAATATTTTCTTTGGGTTTCCCCTAGAGAAAAAAATGTCAGTACCATAGAAATATAACTAGCAATATGACTCGCCATTCCCCAAATATGTTCCCTACCATTCCCTATGAAGTACTTTGGTATTTCCAATAAATATGTATAGTATTTAACCATGAAGTACAAGGCTAAAAAATGACTGGTAGTCATATTTCTCCCCAAGGTGTTGGCCTCCAAGAATGTAATTGTGAGCAGTTTAGCCAATCATCCCTAGCCATATTTTTGTAGTCATAAAACACTTGTTTTCTTATAGTAACCAATATTACAATATCATTCATGCAAATTCATTGACATTTCATGTCTTCTTGTACTTTGGCAATGACTTTGGTCATTCTAAGGTTAACACACTCATATTGAATGGAATGTTTATGGGATAGTTTCAGTAGGATTCTAAATTTTTCAATGGTAAACTTGTTATTAACTCCTAAAGGCCCAAATTGGACTCTAGCCAAATTTCCAATTTTTGACGCATTGCCCAAAATCCAAAATTAATTTCTTTTGAATGCCAATTGTACAAAACTATATTAAACAAGTAAGGCAATTTACAAAAATCATAGGATATTGGAAATATGACCCTTGTAGCTTTTTATGTAAAAATACAATCATGCTAAATACAATAATTAAAATAAATAGCCCCACATCAAATCCCCTCTTAACTTGGGTGTATACTTTAAATTATAAGGAGTGATTACTCTAATTGACAATCTCACCTTACCTACAAATTATTGAGATTCAAAACCAACCATTGTAGTCCATCCTACTCATCCATGTTTACACTCCTATTCACCAAGATGACATTCAATTCCAAATTATTACTTGAGATACCATCTCCTATCAAGTACTCAAACATCAACAACATTCAACCATTGTCTTAGGAAACTTCAACCGCTACATCTTCTTACAAGCATATTTCATGAACTCCACCTCCATCCTACACCACAAGACTATTAATGGCATCAATTCACAAACTTATTACACCTTCAATATATTTCAATTGAATTTCATTATATATGACAAGGAGGTAATTAAAAACAACACACATTCCACTGTAAACCTAAAAGTGCTCATTACTTCACATACAAACACTAATTCACAACGTAACTTCAACAACTTTTCCATTACCCAACATATCCCGCCAAACACTCTTTTCATGCATCAATTTCCATCCAATATATCAAACTAACTACCTCGGCTACTCAATCCAATCCCACTCACCAACCTAAACCATAAGGGAAGATTTGAGGCCTCTAAGAGACTGTCCGACTATAGTTCCCTATGTTGTGAACCATGGCTAGATAGTCATATTATTTACTAATAAAAATTAAATTAAATAAATAAATGATTCAAAATATTAAATATTTAAAAAATATTTATGAATCATTATTATTATTTTAAAAATATCTTTAAATAAATAAATATTATCCAATGTGCCAATCTCTTTGCTATGTCCGACTGTTGGTCTTGCGACGTTCTCACAGTCCAAAAACTGTAGAAAACTTGTAGTTTTCCAAATGCCCCAAATATCACGTAATGCAAATTTAAGAAAACTTAGAAAGAGACAGACATTTACTCAATCCATAATTTACTAACTATATTACAACAATTGCATCTTACAAATGAACAATGGCATTTTGTTTGTGACACGATGAAAACACTCACATACATCATCACTAAAATCTTCCATGACACATGTAACATGTCACCACCTCCCCTACTAGTAGCCAAAACTTCTTTATAAGAAGGTTACTTAACAAAAACAATCCAAAAACAATAGAGAAAAAAACTACACATTAATACCACCCTTTGTAAATTTATATACCTAATCAAGTCATCAAATACAACACACAATAGAGACAACACCTATAATACTAAATTTGCACACTCAATTATGCATTGACTTACCCACTCTACTCCAATAAACGACGAGCACCTAGATTGATGGATAATTAACATCAACAACCTAGCCAAAAATGCCAATATAGAGGTCCATAGAATTCTCCAAGAACAAAATTTCAAAAACATAAAGAGAGTCATCAACAAATACCATCACTTCTTCAATACACATTCCAAAAAAATATACAACAAATTTTTTTAAGCCACAAACTTTCTTCCACTAGATTGCATGTGTGATTAACTTGAAAATTTAATCATAAATCTCACACACATAGCAACAAAATTTCTAGCCCAACAAACATAACTAGTCTATCTATTTCCACTACTAGAACCCTCGTGACCAAAACAATAAAATTGCAACCAAAATTTGTTGTTCATTTAAGGCCTTATTCATTATAATTGGACAATCGACAGATTTTGAGACTTTTGCCCTAAAACAATTTTATGGAGTTATCCTCGAGTCAAGGATAAGTTGAGACTGCAACCTTTTGGCAGTGAAAGGATTTTATACATAGTAATATTTTAAAGTCTCAAATTTCCAAATAGTCTCAAAATTGAATAGTTATGACTATTTATCTTCGACTCGAGGATAAAATTGAGACTACCATTTGTCCAAATATAACGAATAAGGCCTTATTTCAGTTGTTTTGGGCATGTTGTCTTGGTTAAAATAATAGGGAAATCTATTGTTCTAGAACTTTTGATTTGGAGAATGGAAATTTTTAAATGATTAAGAACTACCATGTCAATGGTTCAAAACAAGAGAAATTTCAATGCAAAGTGGAAAATATACTTGGTTCTATTGCATTTCACCAAGACTCAACAGGGTCCTAAAATCACGTGTAAGAACACAAAGTTCAATTTGGTGAGGCCATGGTTTAGACTCACTTGGTCACACATTAGAATCAAAGAAAATCTACATAAGGTAGAAGCACCTAAAATTGACACTTTTGCCAACCTTGCTAGGTGCATGGTCCAAATGATGATTTAATTTGGTAAGAATGTTAGCTTAGTCAATTGAAAACCAATCCAAGTCGTTTGGTAGTTTTATGATATTCAGGCAATATTCTATGAGTTTTCATAGGGGACCTATTCATGCTCCCTAAACTCCCTTTACACAAAAATCCTTCAAGCATGAAATGCTCAACTCCTATGGGTTGCCCTCCAAAGAACTCTTCAACTTGAGCTTCAACTTCCATTTGTTGTTTTTGAAATCATGTGGAGATTTGGTGTGAAGGAAGGTGACTATTACATTCTTGAATGGTAAAGCAAGGGTACCCTTAAACTCTTTTACAATAGTACTTTAACCCCTAAATGACACAATCCCCTATGACCAAGGTAGTCACCAAATTTGTTCTCATTATTGGATCAGCAGGTACATTCTTTGTTTTTTCTAATGAACAATGAAGCCTAAAAAAATTGGAACAACTTGGCATCATCATCATCCAATTTCCCTTCAAATTTTTCCCTAAGCCTTGGTGCTCATAGGCATTTAAATGCCTAAGAAAACCTCCATTGAGCGCTGGACCCGAGGTCCATCCAATGGGAACGAAGACTTCAGTTCACTCCATTGATCCCCCTGACGGACGAAGTTCATCCATCCCCAGGTCCCACGAAATCCATCCGAACTGACGAACTCTCCTCCGTCCGTCCGTCCGTCTCAGGGTCATTCATCCTCCGGCGTTAACGAGGCAAACCATCCCAACGAACGCTGCTGAGCCCGCCCCCTCCTGTCGACGACGGTGATGCTTCTTCTCCTTCTCTCTCGAACGAAGATGCGAGCTGGATAGTGGGATGGGATAAACGTGAAGGCCATCCAGGTTGCTCACTACTGAGCTAGTACTGTCCGTCTTTTGTTTGCCTTCAGGGGTGGGGAAGTCGGCATTTACGAGTCTGGGATTTGTAAAGGGGAACGAAGACAACGACAAGGCTCTTGGGTTTGGCTAGCCTAAGGTTTTGCAGCATCCACTCAGGGGGGTGGAGGGGGGAGGAGAGATTTGCATTTGCATTCGCATTTGGGCAGCGCAGCTATGGCGCTCGTTGCGGGACGGTTTGGGGCGACAGCAGGAGCAATAGCGACAGTTGCTGCTCTGGAGAGTAGCAGCAGTGCATTCGGGCAGGCCGCGCCGGCGGAGCTCGTCCGCCTCGGGATCTCCGCTCGGAGGTCGTGCACTGTCAACATTTCGAAATGTTTCGTGGGCCCTGTTGTTGTGGCGCGACCCACTTGTTGTCGCGCGGTGGCTACGAATTACTTGGAAGAGGAATCGGAGGTTCTGGATGTGGAGAAGCTCGAGGAGGGGAAGGAGGTGGAAGAAGAAGTCAGCCCTCTCACCCCGAGTGCTTTTGAGGTATAGATTGGAATTCCCGAGTTCTTTTCTTGTTCTCGTCGCCGTCGTCAAGGTCATATCATTGGCATTAGCATGAACGGGTCATTGGAAATCTCACGAGTGGCAATGGCGCCGTTGTTCTCCAGGTTCAGAACCTTCTGATGCAGGTCTGCGATGAGACGTCTAACATTGCTGAGGTCCAACTAAAGGTATAATTGCAACCCCTCTCCCTTTTGGGGGTTTAGGCAATGGTATTGCTGAACTACGTGTGTTTCTCCGTGCAATTGGATGCCCTCTGTTGTTGACTGCTCTCCAATGTTGCGAAGAATGGTCGAATATCTTAGATTCGAGTTCTTTGGACTACGTTTTTGGTAACTAGTTTGGATTGTTTCTTTTTTCTATTTTAATATGCTGTGTTTTGAGCTCTAAACTCTCAGATGTAATTGAAAATCGTTGGAAAGTCCGTCAAATTGAAGCTCAGCAAGAAGGCATGAATGTTTTGGCAACTCTGTATGGTCCTGTAGCGAATTGTTGATTGGGTCGATTGCGGTAATTCACAGGTGGGTTCGTTTAGCCTGAAAGTGAGGCGCCAGATTGGCAAGCCAGCACCTGCGCCGAAGCCGGTGGCAGCAGGGCCTCCAGTTTTGGGCAAGGCCATGGTGGAGTCCATTCCCGCGGAGTCTGTTCCAGCCGCTCCCAAGCCCACCAAGTTGGCCAAGCTTTCGGTGACGCGGTCCCGGCCCATCTCCAATTTTAGTCTCATGGAGGATGCTGCGGATGCTGGAATTCTCTTCATCACCTCTCCCAAGGTACAACAAAACCTTGCGCTTATTGCAACGTACGCTTTTTTGTTTTCACTTCTTCGTATCCTATTTTTTATTATTGTTTTGGAGCTTCTGCCTGTAGATCCTTTTTCCATTTGCTTAGCTATAGTTTGCAATGCCTCTCTTCTCATTAGTGTGAACCGCTTTGCACTTAGAATTCTTTGATGTCATAAAACTCCAAGAACTCCTGTTACATGTTCTCAGAGCGTGACGTGTGAAAGTTGTCTAATCATATTTGTACACCTCGGGATACAGTCTAATAGTATAACAGAATGTGAATAATAAGATTCCGGTGTAGTACTCTAATCTGTGTTCAGCACCGAAGCTGGAAGATTAGTTGCTGCAGTTTATTGTGTCCTCAGGGAAGACAGTAGTTTTCAGATGTTAAGAATTCTCTTTACTCATTTTAGTGCTATGATTCAGATGATGATCTCATTCCTGATTATTGTTTGCACTTGTTGGGGATCAGGTGGGTCTCTTCAGGAAAGGGCGAACGGTGAAGGGAAAAAGTGGTCCTCCTCTCTGCGAAGAGGTATTTGCAGTGTCTGGCAGTTTTTGAAGAATTTGAATTTCTCTTGGACTTCTAGTAAGGGTGATATTCTTAGGAACGTAGAGTCTGTGTAGATGTGGTATTACATTGGCATCTGTACTTCTTCGATCGATGGAAAGCTTTGGATGTTAGTGGAGACGTTTGATTGAATAGGACACTGGGTAATTGTTTCAGGATCAGAGACTGCAACTGATACAGTGAGGATTATACTGGTTTATAATTGTGCATTGTCTTTGACATTCTATAGGGTCAATTAATTCAGAAGGGAAAAGTGATTTGCTACTTGGAGCAGCTTGGCACGCAACAACCTGTAGAGGTAAGCTGATTTTGCTCTATCTGCCTGACCGAGTGGACTTAGAACACTAATTTTTAACCTTCTGATGTCATATTCTTTTCAGTCGACATATCGTTATATATCCAAAAAGGATGTCCTTATCATGAAAACGATACGAAGTGCACATAGGTGTGACACAGCTTCGTTTGAGAAGTATCGTAATTCATTTAAATTCTTTATCTTCTGCAGGCTGATATTACTGGTGAAGTGGAGAAAATCTTGTGGGAAGATGGAGGTACGCATCATCTTTGCTCTAAATTTGTTAGTGATAATGGCTACTTTAAAACCAGTATTAGTAAATTTTTATTGCTCGTTTCTGAATACCTTATTTTTCACAGCATTGCTAGAAATTGCTGTACTACTGCATATTATGTTTCTCTTGTCACAAATTTCGCAGCTTTCAGTGTGGTAGTGCAGACTTGCTGCCATTGTTGTATTTCCGTCCTACTTGCAATAATACGTCGGGTAGAAAGGTCCAACTGTATTTCATGAGAACAGTTGTCTTGGAAATTGGTTTGTAAGAGTGTAATGATCTTTCTTCAACTGTACGTCAGCCCTGTTTGTATTCTGGTTAACTTTTTTTTATCTAACTCTTCCTTTTTTCTGCAGAACCTGTTGGATATGGAGATCCTTTAATTGCGATCAGGCCAGCATTTCCGGGAATTAAGGTTAAGGGACAGTTATCAGGTTAATAGATTTTTTGGTTTTGGGATTTAGTACCGCATTATTGCTTAATAAACCTCCTTGTGACTGATTACTGACAAACAGCTTTCATGGGTTCTTCATAGACTCATTATATTCTGCCTTGGTTTACTTAGTAGTGGAAAATCAGGTGCTTTTGAGACCAGCGCTAAGAGTGCAAGTGGATCACAGATGACAGTGTTCTTGGTGTGTAGTGTGTACCATTTTAGGCGTATTTGTATTTTTTCACGGGAGGTTTAGATTGCCGAAATTTTAATGACTCAATGGTCTCTGGAGTGGTTACTAATTTGCGTGATTTTGATGCCTTGTACTGTCTCAACGGGTTTTGGGGCTTCTTTGCCTACGGACGATGATTTTAAAATTTGTCTCTTCTTTTGCATCTATGGATCCCTTGACACATTACCATGAATATAATGTTTAATGGACGATGGTCTCTTTTGTGTATCAATGGTAAAACTTTATTGAGTGCTTAAATTCCGTAATGAATTGAGGAACTTGCACCACTCGACTCTTGGATGCTTTGAGTTACGTTGGTTTCATTTACTTTGTCTTGGATGGGAGTGATGTTATGCTTGGCAGTTGGCTTATCATCCAGCTTACGTTGTCATTGTTATGCGTGGTCGACTGTCAGATGAAATGCACTGGTGCGATTTCTGGAGTTCTTTACGTAGGTTTAGGAGAAGATACGAGCATAGATTGTTGTAAGGTGAAAACCATCCCAAACCGTCCATGTGCCATTCCTGACAGGTAGACTTCCATTAAAAGTGTCCCTCAAAAGTGCTATTAAACTTTTCCCTTACTTGATTGGATGACTCTTGTTTCTCTATATTTTGGTTTTAGGTCCAAGTTATGTGATTGTTTCAAAGGCCTAGGGAGCTTCCATTGTAAAAATTTGTAGTAATTACATGTTGTATCCAAAAAAAATTATTCTTTTTTTGAAAATTCATGATTTTCAATTTACTAATACTGCAGAAATGTTTTTTTCTTGGAAAAGGTGCCTCCAACTGTTATGCTGAATTGCTTATTTTTAACTGTTTTGGGTGTTTTCACCTTATTTGTTGCGCAAAATAATTTCTAAGAATGATACAAGTGCTCATGGAATTTAACGTGAAGTCATTCAGCTCGACAATTCACAACTCCCAACAAGTCAATACAAGACACAGGTCTCGCAATATGAGCTCGCAGAAATTGAACCTCTGTTCTTTAGAACGGTCAGCACACAGACACATGGAACAGTTCGATGAAGCAGCGATAGATAATGCAATCTGCAGTCCCCGGTGGCGCAGAAATATCTTTAATACAAAAAATTGAAATCCACTAATGTGGCAATGTTTGACAGACTACAAATGAAGTCTTCCAATAGTGTGCCGCTAGTTCTCTTCAAGGGAATAGAATCATCCAGTTATGAAGGTGGGGAACTATACTTCTATTGTACTAATCTTAATGTGTACATACATAATGTAAGGCCAATGGAAGCACTTTCAGACGGTGGGTGCAACCGAGCGATGGTAATGAACAAGCTTCCAGTTCACTTGACCAGTGTCCTCATTTTTCAGCCGTTGCCACACTCCTGTCTCATTGTAAGCTTCCAGGGCCCCTTCTTCGGGACGGCTTTCCAAATGTTTCAGCACCCGCGTGTATACAACAAGCGCCGTTCCAGTGCCCAGGATGGACACTTTGGGAGCCACCACAGTCGAACGCAGTCTCTGGGACAACGAAAGCCGTCCTGTAGCTTGGCCCAAATTAAACTTGAAGTTGCGTAAGTCCATGCCTTCTACAAGTTGACCTGAAATGCACATCAAATCGAGGCTTCAAATTGTTAACATCTAAGGTAAGTTCTACTAGAAGCCACCAATAAGTCTCAAAAGCAATTGTAAGAGAACTTGTCGCCTCTAAGTATGAAAAGATTGAATACCATATGAGCAAGAAGTTACACTATTAGAGGCTCCGTCAAAGTGTAGCACATGCTTGCTTTTTGATTAGCAACTCACTCAAACTTCCTCCCAATCACGGTAGATTTAGCTTTGTCTTCAGGCACTAAACATGAAGATACTCCCTATAGAAGGACCCAAAATTGACCCTAGTTTCTGATGTTAAGAACATGTACAGTACAGTACACTCCCATATTCAATATCTACTTTTTTAGGCAAGAGTACGCAGGGTTAGGGTCGGAAATTAGGTGAACTTTCACAATGTTGGCCGTAAGACCATTGTGAATGAAGTGTTTGTTCGGGGAAGATCTACAATCTAGGTCATATGGTCATACGAAAGGAGTGTTGCTCTCAGTTCTTCCTATTGAAAGTAAACCCTATTCTATCACTAGGTGCTTATGAAAGAATTGATCCCGATGTACTAAATAGTATGAATAGCATTATTACCTTGAGATTGAGGTTCAAAAACTGTCACTGCAGGTTGGCAATAGCGCTGATATGTTTTGTAGTTGCCAGTGTCCAGGCCTTCTAAGAGGTCGACAGTTGCTTGAAGAAGCTCCTCCTGTTGAGGAAAAACATCAAACAATACACATAAGCTCCTGCAGAATGTAGACTCAACCATGGTGTAAGGAGTGCATGTGAGGATATTTTGAGCATACTGAAAAATGCTCAATAGAACATACATACTGAAGGGGAGAATTTTCACCACACCTGTACAATAGGCTCAAACAAGGGTCGAATTTGGGCAAAGACTTCCTCAACAGTCATTAAGCCATTAATCTGCACATTAAGATCATGGTTAGCGGTTCTCTGTATGCTCTAAATGTGTATTAAATACTTGATTATTTTGTGTTTTTTAGTACTTAGTTGACTACATGCCAAGAAATAAAGCTGAGGGATTAGAATGCAGTCAGGGAACTCACACAAGTTATGTGCAAGTTTACCTTATGTACTGTAGCGATGGTTTCGTAGTGTTTGATAACAGGTAACGTGGATTCATTGAATACTTTGAACCGCTTGCGTATAGTCTCAATATTATCATCATCTCGACCCTGATACCTCATCAGCAATACAAATCAACCCTTCGAGATTAGCTTGTAATAGTACAGGGTCACTGGAGCTTCTGGCACCCGTATCTGGAAACTAGGAACCAAAAATGCATAAAACGAGGAACCTAAATTGAATTTGCACATACCTCATTGCGGCTTAAAACTCTTCTCTCCATCTCCTCTTCTGAACCGGTGATGAAGAGAATAAATTCTGGGCTAAGGCCAGCCTGTCAAATTTTTCATGCAGGAGTTTACAGAAACCTCAAAATGGGGATTCTCAGACAGCACAAATAAAAATGCAAGGCGATTCTTTCAGTAATTTATTAACAAAAATTTAAGGCAATTCTTTTGTCACATATGAGTCCAGAAATTTGAGTAAGGAGTCAAAGGAAATGACTTGACGTGAGGCTAAATCACATACCACACGATCCCAAACCTCCCGGTTCTCATCGTTCCGTGGAAAGCCATCAATCAGAAACTTATTGTTGGAGCTCTCCGATATTGCTTTCAAAATTAGCTTCACAGTCGTCTCCGACGGCACTAATTTCCCTTCCTTGATCATGCCTTTGATCATATTCCTGGCACAATTAAAAATGTGAGATTAATTTTAACTAGAATTTGGATCCATTAATTATCCTGAAGATATCAATGTCGTATATTAGGAATGAGAGTAAGGAGAAGAGTGATCTGCGTTGAAACTTTCTAGAGTAGTACATAACGCAAGCAGTATGAAATATTGTAGATTTTATCAAGCTGCACAAATAGTAGACTTCATTAGTCAGATAAGTGCATGAATCATACCCAGTTTCAGTGCCTGAGTTCTGCTCTAAGCGCAGCACATCACCTGCACTGAGGTGCTCAAATCCAAAGTGCTCAACAATCTTGGTACATTGTGTGCCCTTCCCACTCCCAGGCCCACCTGAGCAAACCCCAATTAATGGCACATCAGAATGTAAATACCGGGCTTCCACCGCAGCTTCAAGGTATTTATGAAAAGTTCCTCAAGGCTCTGGAACAGCAGTTCCGTCAGGCTCTATTTGTCTCCCCCAAAAAATATGGTCCATATTTCGGGATATTCCATCCTCTGGCAAGGTGTCACAGAAGGCGTAAGGGAGGAAATCTCTAGGTTATAGAAATCTCCAGGTTCTAGGGAGTAGCTATTTTCGGAACATATGGTCAAAAAGTACATGCAGCTTTGAAGCGTATATCCACGGGGCGTAATGCCAGCAAGAGGGAAATGGGGAGATTATCTAGTTACATTGATACTCACCTGTAACAAACACCAACTTCAAATTCTTAGAGCTTGCTTCTGACGTTTCTGCCGCACTCATCGATGGCTGCAACCATTTGCACACCAAGCAAAGTGAACCAAGGCAAAGTTTGAAGCCCATCCAATAGCAACTAGCTCACCATAGACATCATAAGTCATAAACTTACAAAATCATGCAACATGTACCCTACAACTCCAGCCAGGGCTGCATCAATGCTCGAAGATTGCGGGTTGCACAACAGAAGTCCTGGACTCACCTTGGGATCCTGAGGTCCGGCAGCCGTTGGCCGGGGCGGCGGCGCAGATGATGCCATTGCAAATCACGAACTCACAACCTGCTAAACGGAGGGTCAGTTCAAAATTCAGTCGTAACTTACCTTAACATTCGGTCCTTGGCATACCGAAGATTTCTAGACTCATGGACCTGAACCTCTCTTAAACTCAAAAGACTATACCTTGCAAAAGAAGCTGTATGCTCTAGAATATTGAAGTGGGTGTAACAATGGCCAAAAATGCAGGAAGTGGGCAAGATAGTCGGATTGCCATTATCAGCAGCAGCGCCAATACAGCAGGCATGTTAAGAGAAGAAAATTCGTACCCAAACAACTTAATTGCACACTCTTGTATCATATAGATCTTCGAGTACAAACCCTAGCAAGAAAATTTCGACACCAGTTCCCGAAATTCTAGTAATATTTCCGATCCCAAATTCATAGCTCCTACGAATCAGAATCTAGTTCAAAGGTTTTACAACTCGCGGACACCCTAAACCCAAATCTTCAAAAAACTTACAGAAAAAAAGGCTCCCTTGGTAGACAAGTTATTGACCTAGTGACAGATTGACTTCACTCGTCGCTCTTTCAAATTAAGGTCAAACCTCACAATAAATAGAATGGTTAGAAACGAATCCACTACGACAGTCAGAGAAAAATTGCAAGAATGAAACAGAACAAACTCACTCTAGCGATCGACAACGAAAAATCCCCACTTCCCACAACCTCATTACAAAAACCCAGCCGGCAAACCACAGCACGTACCTCCTTAAAAGTGTCCACCTACAAGAAATCACTGATCTTCTTCCCAACCACAACAAAAGCAAAGACTAATTTCCCAAAAGCAATCAGCGCAAACCTAACCCAACCCAGCCCAGCCTAGATACAGTAGTCGGCCAATTTGTATGAGAAAAAGTCTCTGGGAAGTAAAGGTGTGCAAACACAATTGAATTATCATTAGTCTCCCGGCTATGAAAAAATTAGCGCTTTTGGAGTAAGGTACAGAAGCTCAGTCACGGGGAAGAAATGGTCGCACCTGGGAGCTGCAGCACAACAGCAAATGGCCAGAACTCACACAGTCGTCTCCCAACACGGCTGTAATTGTACAGAGGACACACAGACGGAGAACTGATGTTTGACACAAGCTACGACGGAACTCTCATGCCGCGCAGCAGAGGCAGGCAGGCAGGCAGGAAGGAAGGAAGGGAAGGACTGCTGCCTGTACCGGATCTGTTGGGAATAAAATTTTTACCTTATTGCTTTGAAAACTGAAACATCCCTCTGTATCCGACAAAGGCAGGCGATTTACTGAGTGAAAAATGAATTGTTTATGCATTAATCAATGGGTTTTTTTATTGTTTATTCGTAGACAAATTTAATGCAGGACGGAAAACTCTTCCGTCTGGAATTGCTCGCCGTGGACTTTACTGGCCACTCGCTCTGCTGGAGTTCGTTGAGACACGTGTTATGACGTGGTAGGTCCGACACGGTCGTACTGTCCCTGTCCCTTGTACTGCGACTACTGTCCTGAGCGAATGAACAGAGATTCAATGTGAACCAATGTACATCTGCAATGGATGAGTGCTGATGGATGTGGATGAAATATGATGGGTGGATGGATGGGTGTGGGTGGATGGGGATGGGGATGAGATAGTACCGAGGATGTGAAATCTACTGGATGAATTCTGTCTGGGTGAATGCTAACTGAAATAAGGTCCGGTACTGTAGGTGGGTACTCGTGGAAGCCACATTTCGTTTCACACGTGGAGCCACGTCACTGACTGTTGACACTTGGCTCTCCGACTCATCGCAGCATGTGAGTGCACGTCGATGCTCGTCTCTCACTGTCGACGGAACCACCGAAATTCTCCCGGAAATTCTACAAATGCCCGAGAGAATCCGATTTCAATTTTAAATGAATTCTGAACTCATCGATCGAACACGAAATTTCAGTTTCGGGGGACTTTTTTCGAAGGACAAATGCGTTGGAATTGAAGGCGGTCAGGAGTTCCCCTTGTGTTGCATCTTGTGGCGAATTCTGTGGGGGTGGAGTGATTTTCAGCAATGGCAATGCGGGCGGTGAAGTTGTTGGGAGAGAATCGTGCTCCTACGTTGGTAAATGTGCGGCATTTTACGGCGTCGAGGAATTTCTGGGTCGCAGGAGCGCCGGGGAGTGGGACCGAAGGCACTAAGGACATGGACAGCGGCGAGCGGGAGTCCGAAAGCTTGGAGAGTTCTCAGGACGTCAAGCAGCACGAGGACGACGGGAAGACGGAAAGAGATGAGGAGGAGTTGCAGGGGAAGCCGGTAGCGCAGGTGGGGATTGAGAAGGTGCGAGATAATCTGGCAGGAAGCTCCTCGTAAAAAAAATGTACATACTGTACTTATCGCAATTTAAATTAGGGTTTGAGGATCTGATTGGATGTGATCGTTCACGAGATTAGATGTCTAAAGGTGTTGACATTCTGTAAATGAGTCAAGCTTATTGGCATTGAGCATTTTTAATTTCGTTTCTGTTTTCGTGTTGAACATTTATTGCGTCGGTGACTTTCTTGCTGGCTAATTTATGGTGTTCTCAGCATTTTTGTTTGGATGCTTATTCGTTGGGATTTGGACAGCTTGAATCTCTGAGATCTTCCAGACTTGTTCGTTTGGTTCAATATCACTGTTAAAGGAACCAGTGGACATGTGTTTGAATGAGAACTGTAATGTGTGATTAATTGTGTGTAACATTTCTTGCTCGGAGGCTTGGCAGTTTTACAGCATGCAGTTAGTCGTATTCAGGCCGCGAGTATTGTAGAGTACCTGTCCTCAGACCCAGTATTCTGTAGGGCAAGGCAACAACGATGTCCTATCTGAAGTTTACGTACAGGACGAAGTTGTTTTTATGAAACACGAAATGCCAATGAGATCAACTCGTAGGGGACTGGATCCTTTGAAATCGTAAATTTTTTTGTTTAGACCCTAGCTAAGCGGCACGGCCTTCATGTGCCGACCTTATCACAAACCCTTCTCCCAGGCCTCCATGGGGTTTGCGTTTTATGAGGGTCATCGAAGAGATCTTGAAGCACGGATTGGGGCAATCTAAGTATCGGGCATCAGCAAGAAACGCTAGCTGTTGCATGCTGGATCTCCTCTGCCATAGTGCCATAGGTTCTTCTGTATTACAATTTTGATGGCACATTCTCTTTTGCTTGCCTGAATCTCCAGACTTAGTATCTCGGCATGTATATATACCGGGAATGTGCGAACGTTAATTAACCCAATCATCATTCTCAGAGCAATCAGCAACAGGGTATTGATCTCCGGCCTCCGGGTAGTCCGAGAGACATTTTCCTTGCAATGAAATCTTTTGTTTGCTACTGCACCAAGTATGCAGGATCAAGTTAAAGTGGAGAGAGCGCGCGGGGGAGAGAGATTAATAACCATCAATCAAGCCAGTGATGAAGAACTAAACTGCAGTAGGCTAGATAGAAACGGTCAGGACTGGTACGTTTATGATTGAGGTGTGCATGGTCTATCTACCCGCCGTATCCTGCTAGATGCAACTTACTGTATAAGCGAACATCTGCAGCTCAGTTAGCAAAGTCTCCATGCAATCAAGGAACCCTAGCTCGCCAGAAACAACAATTTCTCCTATTAAATGCACTCAACCGGCTTGTGTCACGGTTTCATCACATTCTCACTCATATCTGCACACATTTTCATTCACCGGACTGCGATTCTTCCCTTGCATGCGGGGGAAGTCGGTTTAGTGTTGTTGAATGACAATCACCGGATGTAACGCACGGGTCCGACCAAAGTCCGTGGAATCGCGGACTGTCCGCATGGTCGAAACCGATTGCTACGATTCTCACTGTCTCAGAGAAATCCTTCCATCGTAGCAATCAATTTTGGACCCGCAGGCCTGACGGTGCCAGTCCAAATTAATCCGACGATCATCGTTTCATTTGTGCGCCACCTGATTTTGTGAAGTTGCCTGAATTCTCCCATGACACTCTCTCCATCGCCAAGGCAGCGTTTTTGCTTGAAGTAACCACTTCATAAGTGTCTATCTACCTGTTCAATTAGGCAGTCGCTATTTTGTGTTTCATTGAAGCCCACTACGGTGCCGGATGGAGCCCCACTTCTCTCACCATTATCGCTTATAATTTACTCCAAGAGTTTGTTGTACAGTAAGGTCTACTTCATTTACGAATTTTTGTACCCATTTGTAGCTTTGGTCACTTATTGTTCATTTTTTAAATTATAAAATTTTTAAATTTTATAGAGGGACTACATTGATAGTTTTTTAGTGAGTTTTATTTTGATTATTTTGTGGCTTTATTTACTAACTCTTTATTGTGTTTTAAATCTTTCTCTTTCTTAGTTTTTGAAGGTTTTTTATTTAAATTAATTATTTAAATGTTTTTTTCATTTTGAAATTGTTGAAGATATGCTTTTCATTTAAACCGTTGTATTTCTTGCAATCTTGACTTAGTAGTAGCTCAAGGATCTCAATTAGAGATTCCTAAACCACATCGTTTGGGACTCAGTAGGGCAATTTACCCACAATACTAGTTGTAGTTGAATGCTAAAGAGAGCTTTAGCAAGTACTTGCTCATTTAACTCAATTTCTACTATGAATTCAACATTAGGGGAGATTTCTGCGTTTTAAAAGACTGTGAGTTTCCGGACCGTGGGAACTACAGGAACATTGTAGAAACGTTGTTGGAACGTTGATCTGACGTGGCCAGGAGACAGCCAGGTCATATGTAATTTTTTAATATATTTTTTATTAAGAATTTATTTTTTTTAAATTTAAAAAAAATATATTAAAATTTTAATATATATTTTTTAATTTTTTAGTTTTTTAATTTTTTAGTTTTTTAATTTTTTAATTTTTTAATTTTTTTTTAATATTATTATATTTTGACTGTACAAAACTGGTTCCTAGCAATGGGAACAGCCTGAAATAGTCTCCCAAGTAGCTGAAATCTCCCCCAATGAGACAATCACTAACAATGGTATAAGCTAAAAACACAACAATCAATGTTTAAATTACACGTGGTGAACAATGTTCACAAGTACATGGAATTTCTATTTGACCTTAGTCCCTTTATGTGGATGAGGAGAGACGAAAAGCCATCACAATTTTGCTTGTGAAGGGATTCACTAAGTACTTTTGGCTAGTGGAAGTAGCAATTGTCTATGTCCTTCGGCACTATCGAGGAGGAACATTGTTTCAACTCTTTGACCTTTTTGAAAAGCAAGTTGAATTGGATAACTCACTTGATGTCCACCTCTAGTTGGTTGTTGGGATGTATCCCTAGATAATATTCATGTTGGAGGATTTTCCATACTTTGTAGCCCATAATAAATAGACAAGAGTTGTGGATTGCTATCATGGCCTAAAATAATGTATAGGTTTGTTAACTTTGATTGTTTAAAATTTTCTTGGTCTCTTTCAATCTAAAAATATTGTAGGCTTCTTTCTTCTAAGGATGGATTGTAGCATGACTTTGTTGGGTGATATATACATGCTCAATGTATGTGGGCAATGCCAATAACAATGAAGGGTGGATTCTTCCATTACTGGGATATAAAAATAGCAATTGCCATCAAGCTCATCTAATATACATTTATTTCCTCCTTGCATTGATAACTACGCCTTCTTAGTTTGTGAAAGTTGCCCAATTGAATGTATCTTCATTTTGAGCTCTAGTCCTATTCTAAAGTTCTTTCCATTTGAAAATAATAATACCAAGGTGGAAAAATGTGTGTTTGTTTTGTAGAAGCTAACAATGAGTCCCAATCTGGTGCTCCCTTTCTCAAATAAGTTTTTTCCTTCTCAACGCTATAAGGTAGACCAACCCAATTTTGTCCCCTCCATTTGAACCTAATTTTGTTTACTTAAACATCTTAATCCCTTCAAGATTTGAACAAAATCAATGCATTAATTTCAAAATGGATAATGTGTCAATCCTTGATTGGTGAAAACTTAAGTGCCGATAGATACATGGAAAGGTGGTTATCAAGTACTTATGGAACATTTATGGCTCCATTCTATGGAGAGTTTTGAAATTTCAGAGTAAACCACTTCAAAAATTCACAAAAATTACAATTTTAATTGAAAAATTATAATTCCACTTGCATTCGTTCTGTTAAACAAGCACACACCTCTCAAAAATATGTGCCCCCATTGAAACTGGCCCCAAGATATTCAGATTCCAAATCAGGGTGGTAATAGGTTTGTCTACCTCAAACCCATCCAGAAGTGAAGAACCTGCCAAATGAACACGACACGTGTCACTGCGTGAGCGGCTACTGAAAAGGTTCTAAGAAGCTCTCAATCCATTCAATCCAAATAACTTAGGCGTCCAGGCATTCAGTTCACTTGCCTGCTGCACATCCTCGGTCCTCCCTTGAGAATGTGGGATGTCATCTGAGAGCTTTGAATTCCTTACTCCACTCTCTGCTGTTGCCAGTTCCGTCACGGCTTTCGCCATCCAATTTCAAGAGCTTGAGCTCAACAGATTTGGCCCGAGATCATTCTCGAAGTGTGTCGGTCGCACCCGAAGTAGCTCCCCTTGCCAATGCTAATTTCAAATTTCACAGGGTGGGTTGCGTCCACCGCCAGCTGAATTTGTCGACACCCATCATTATTTTTTGTCCGAAATTGAGTGAGGATGACGCCGATATCGACGTCCGCTTGCGGGATGAACCAGCAGCAATGCTACAGTGTATTCCCAGTGAATGTCGACCGCTCTTTGTATCCAAACGAAACGCTCCATCGCTTGGCACGATTCTCGCCATCTCGCAATGTTGTCGTGGACAGAGGAATAGGGTTACAGTGTAGAAGAAGAGTCGAATCGGGGAGCAGGGTGGTGATGATGAGCATGGGGAGGGGAGAGCAATTGGAAGAGAGGAGCAAGGAGAGCGTGGCCCACGAGGTGCAGACTGTGGTGATTGTGGGTGCCGGGCTCGCAGGGCTCGCCACTGCCTTGGCTTTACACAGGTATGCTTTACAATTTTATTATTATTATTTTGCAGTTGTTGTCAATGGAATTGCCGAAGGTGATTTGGAGCCACAATTGCAGTGCTTGGAGAGAATGAATCGGTTTCAGGTTTCTTTGGTACGAGAAGGTGAATTGGGCAGCTGTGAGTTGAGTTTCACCCTTGCTTTCATCTTTCAATCTTTGTGTGTTCGGGTGAGCAACTGCTATGCAACTCCAATGATTTAAAAACTAATCTTGTAGAGGTGCAATTAGTTTCGGAATAGTCCATGGCATCATCAATCACAGGCATTTTCAAGAGGTGCAAGCTTAAATGCAAAGCAAAAGTCGAGGTGACTGGACGTTAATCCTCCAACCTTCATATCTCTTAGTTGGGCACCTCCAATGCTTGAATTGGGAGAATTTTTGAAAAACCAGGGGTGCAAACAGTCTCCTGACAATAGACGTACTCCACCGAATCATTAATTACACTTGTTTAGAGGAGTTCAAAGTAAAACACAATATACGAAAAGTGTGGTGAAATTTATCAATACCTCTAGATGATCATCAGGGGATTTGAGTTATCAGAACAATTCCTGGCTGACAGCTTAATTAAGTGTTCGCAATTTGTGCTATTCATGTGAATGTGAATAGAGTGGGAGTAAAAGCATTAGTGCTGGAGCAATCAGGAGGCTTGCGAACAGAGGGCACCTCACTCACTCTCTTTCCCAATGCATGGCGGGCACTCGATGCGCTTGGGGTAGCGGATCAGCTTCGAGGCCAATTTATCAATTGTGTTGGGTACTGAATTCATCTTCATTTTATTTCATTCAAGATCTCACTCTTTATCTTGCATTGAGATCCACTATGGCCAAAGTTGGAGTTTGTGTATAATTATCCTTTTTAAATGCTGGCAACTGCTTTGCTTTCCTTCTTATGTACCACCAGCACCAAGAAAGTAGCAACTTTGGCTAATGGAATTAGATACTGGGTGCCCGCACTGCCAAAGTAGTGTTAATTTGCAACATTGGTGCTAATTCCTGCTAGCTAACTAGCACAGGATTTCCATTTATTACCAGAAAATTCGTTAATTCCCCAGTTGTAATGGTTTGAAGTGCAAACCTTCCCTGCATCAACCAAGCAGTGCCAGTAGTATGCTAATTGAAAACTGATTTCCTGGTAGCTACCTTGCCAGTGTGGACGTGCAGGAGGTTAGTCAACTTCCAGCTAGCTAGCAGTCCTTAAGATTCCATAATAATTACGGCGACGTGGTTGTGGTCTCATTTTGCTTTACGAGGTCAAAGTCCTTCATTTGAATCTACGATGTTGTAAATTTACATTTGTCTGATTTTGGAGGATCTCGCTGAGTTCGTTGCTTATATGATCTGATGGGCTTCTGATTTACCAGTAGCGTGATTGTCTTTTGAATTGCATTGCACAGTGTTGATTATAATTTACCAACACAGTTGAATATGTTTATGCAGAGCGAGAATGCGGACACCGAAGGGGAAAGTTATCAAAGAATTCTTGATGTCGGACCTTCCTGGAGGGTGAGTATCTTATCGTGCTCTAATTTAGAGTTGATCAAGGAGATCCTAATTAACACTTAAATTGAATGAATGGGATGCTCAATCTGATCCCTTCAAATTGTCTGTTAAACAGATCGGTCTCCCTCCGATTAAAGCTTGAGAAAATGGCATATTGATATTTCATTTACTATTGAGGCCAGTCTTTCATTCTATCGTTACTGTCGAACAGGCCTCATGAAGTACGAGCTATTGAGAGACGGGCATTGCTCCGGGTTCTTGCGGAGGCTCTCCCAAGTGACACCATTCTGTTCAATTCTCGAGTTAAAAAAATCCGCAAACCTAGTGACACACAATTAGTCACTGAGGTCGAGCTAGACAACAGCACTGTCTACAGGACGAAGGTAAGGTTAGGTTCTATCAGCACCATCCACATAATTACTGCCACGAATTCTAATACGAAACCATGGCATTTGCGAATTCAGTCCGGTATGTATCCAGGTTGTATAAAGTTGAGTTCCTTCTTGGTCATGTCCATTTGCATCTGGCACTTATGAACATATGTCTGTGCCGAACGGCTTTATGCATCAAATAACAGTGGTTGCGTTTTCAAACTTCATATGTTGTCATTTTGATTTATGTGTAACATTCTATAATTCAAGGTTTCTTTCGTTAGACCTTCAATCTGTAACACTTCGCCAAACAATGGAATGTCCCTCTATATTCTTGGGGAGAGATTTCAATTAGTGTTACCTCTAAGACCTCACCAGCAGGGTCTCAATTGATTCATAACATTCTTGAACCCGCCGTACAGCATCCGTTTCTATCCCAAGAAGAAGATTTTCATTGTTGAGTCTTCAATCTCCAACTTGTGTAGCGGGAGGGGAGAACAGAAAAGCTTGAATTCAATGTCGTACAAGGGTACTGTAGAAGGGATTTTTGATCTATAGTACCACTGGATAGGAAAAAAGACTCAAGTGTGTTATGTTTTTGTTGCAAAGAAAGGTTGTTGATAATGTTATTTGGGCTACCTGGAATCGTGGCAGGTCTTGGTTGGCTGTGACGGAGCTCGTTCGGTCGTAGCCTCGTGGATGGGTCGACCTGACCCCCAACCTGTTGGACAAATAGCAACCCGAGGACTGTCTGAGTTCCCATCTGGGCATAATTTCAGGGCCAGGGTGGAACAGATTATAGGCCAAGGCGTGAGGGCGGGGTTGGTTCCAGTGTCCGAGAATAAAGTGTACTGGTTTGTCCTTTTCAACATTACATCCTCAGGTCAGTAAGTTCGCTTTCGCTTTCCCTTTCCTTTTGCAACCTTGATCGATACACAACGCAGTTCGTAGTGGCCGGGGTCTTGCATTTACTGTCTCTAACCAAAGGAGTGAGTCAGAAATGGTTCAACAATGTAGATATTTCAAAGTGTCCAAAGAAATGGAGACAAATGTTAAAAGCAAAGAGTAACACGTTGAGCCTCAGCATTCCAAAGAATTAAATCTCTTACACCTTCTAAAATATAGTTGTAGCAAGAGTGGCATTCTAAGGTGGTCCAATTGAGTTTTTGAAATTGGTATATCAAGAGATGATATGGAAAGAGAGCTTAACTGAAGAATTTATTTTGGCCTTACTTAAGAGAGAGCTCGACATCCATGCAGTTCCCACCCGACTGAGTGACCCAAGCCAGGTGAAGGCCGAAGCCCTACATTACATGCGCGAGTGGCCCCGTGACATCCAAGAGTGCATCCAGCGGACCCCCCTGGACGGCTTCAACCGCAGCAGTGTGCGCGACCGCTGGTCCCTCCCCTTGCTCACCCCGCACCAAGCCGCCCAGGGGATCACCTTGGCGGGCGACGCCGCCCACCCCATGACGCCCAACCTGGCCCAAGGCGGGGGCACGTCGTTGGAAGACGCCGTCGTCTTGACTCGAAAGCTGTGTCAGGCGCTCCGAGAAGAACGAGAAGGAGGCGAGCCATCGGTGCGGTCACGGGAAATAGGAGCCGCCTTGACGGACTACGAGAAGGAGCGATGGGCTCGCACGTTCCGGCTCACGGTGAAGTCGTTCGTGTTCGGGTTGCTGTTGTCGTGGGACTGGAGGCTCGTCTGTTTGGTGAGAGATAGCCTGGCCTTGCCGGTGATGTTCCGGGCCTCGGTGGTGTTGGGTAGCAGCAAATATGATTGTGGAGCCTTACCCCCACCGTTGGAGTAAGTTAGTCATGGCCTTGCAAGTTCAGTTTGGTTCTTAGGGTTTAGGGTTTAGGGTCTTGATTGCTGGACTGAAATACAACACGAGAAAATGGCACCGCTGACAGTGCACTTGGCCTTGTTCCCCTCATACTGGGATTTCGGCAAGTGGAGTCCTGGCCCCATGTTTTGAGAGGAATAACAAGAGGCGGTAGTTAATCAATTCAGTCAGGGAACTCATTTTGTGTCCCTCATTAGGGCTGGTATATATTTGGGGCCGGATTGAAGGCCGGCCAGAACTCTACAAGTTTGAACCAATAGGATGACTCAATTTCTCCAAATCCGGCCCAAGAGCTTTATACTAGGGCCAGATTGATACCACCACTCATCCTATGTGTTGGCTTAGGTGGTATAGTTTTGGCCCAGCCCCAAGGGAGCAATTGGGTCAAGGTTTTTGGTGGACCGATTTTCCATCTAGGGTTGGATTGGGGCCGGATTGGGCTCCTCCGTTGGATTGGACAAATCTCCACCATCTACCATGCAAGGGCTTTTCTTTTCTTTTTTATTACATTTTTT
This sequence comes from Rhytidiadelphus loreus, assembly GCA_947034895.1. Classification (NCBI taxonomy): domain Eukaryota; kingdom Viridiplantae; phylum Streptophyta; class Bryopsida; order Hypnales; family Hylocomiaceae; genus Rhytidiadelphus; species Rhytidiadelphus loreus. The sequence goes on from OX344761.1 coordinate 36,762,666, forward strand.
ATTAATTGTGAACTCAATCCCATCTGGTTGAATCATGTTGTGATATAGATGCTGTGTTATAAGATGTTAATACTGAATTTATTATTATTAACCATTGCAATTGTAACAATAATGTCTTTGGGATTGTTTTAACATGAGATATTAATAATTTTTATTTTTTTGGTGTAGATACAAATTACATACTATGTTATAGACACTAATTTTGGTAAATTACATGTTTAATAAGTAAATTTTGTATACGGACACAAATTTGTAAATGAAAGTCATTGTTGAAGTTATGCCAAAAATTTTGACATCTACAAGATAATGTGTGTTTTTATCAATTTTGATGACAAACACTTGAAAAAAAAATATGGTAAGGAAAAATTATGCTACTAAAAATAACATGTATGGTAAAACCTTATTTACATTTATCATTGAATTCATTCAAGTTTTCATGATAAAAAATTTCATGCTTTTCTTTAAAATAAACTAAGAATATAGATTTGAAAAAGAGATTAAAAAAAATTACATGTTTTATTGAATTGTATGTTTAATAAATGACAACTATTATAGGGCTACAAATCTTTTTTCAATGTCAACTTTAGTTTTAGTGTCAAAAAAGACAAAAGTTCAAAAGAAGTCAAAGAACTTCCTTTTTCTTCAAATAGAAAAAATAGGAAGAGAGTGGAAAAGGTTAAAAAAAAGTAAAAAATTCTCTCTTCCATTTTGAAATAGGTAAAGTAGGAATAAAAAGGAAAAGTCTAAAGAATTCTAAAAACTTTTTTCCTATATTTGAAATAGAATAAATAGAATTTTTTTTTCTTTCTAAAGTATAAAAAATAATAAGAAAAAGGAAAAGATGCATGTCTTAGATTTTTTTAATTAAGCATTCCAAAAATCCAAGAGCACATTAATCAAGAATTCGGCCTTAGAATCGGGCCTCAACACTTTACATTACCTAGGGCTGGAGTGATGAATTGGAATTTGGCCCCAAAATTTGGCTTCAATCCTTTACATTATCTAGATTTTGGAGTGGTAATTTGGGGCTGGATTGTGGGTCAGATTGGAGGCAAATCGGGCCGGCCTTCCATCCAGCCCCAAGCCGTATATATACCGGCCTTCATTCATGAGCATTCATGGGCAACCTTGCATTCAAAATTTTCTGCAGTAAAAGGATCCTTGATCCATGGGCAACAAAGTTCAAGAATGTTCATGCCTTGAAGTTCAAGAGTCCTTTGAGGGTTAATCAATTCTATTTAAGATATGAATTGAGCTCAACATTGAGCATTGTAGTTGATGGTCACATAGACATTCCATTTTGCATTGAAGCCTTTATGGAATACAATACAACTTACAACCCAATTTCGTCATTCATTTCATCTTGTGATCTATAGATTTGCCCCATCACTGTTGAATTTATAGCTTTTATTGCTACAATGTAGTAAAAATATAACCTATTGTAATATTACAATTAGGTAGCAATATGTATCAAAGATGACACATTTAGGCAGATATCAAGCTGGGATTTTGTAATTAGTTCATGTAGAGGTACTTGTGCATTTCAACAAACATGCTTTAGGTGTGGTCCCTTTGACAAACTTGTAGTAGCTATTTGGGCACTTCAAGGTCATTGCACAATGTTGGTCAAGTATTGGTACAACACTTTGGGACATATTTGCCATGGCAATGGATTTTTTGAGAAAAGTGCTGGCCCCACCTACTCATGGTTTTCTATTTCTTCTAGAACCAACTTTGCAAAATTTTAACAATTACAATATGCATTCTGGAATTATGATTTTGGTTGCATGCTCAACCTCAAACTACACTAGCAATGTATCCAACTCTCAAATTTAGGTGATGAAGGGATGTTCTACGTTACCTTACACCTCATTGTTGATTATTGAAGCATATGGTTATAAGCACAAATTTCCAATTCCAAAATCTCATGATCCAAAGGTTTCAATACATCAAAACGTTCCCTTCCAGCATCATCTCATACTTTCTTCAATTTACCAACAATGTACATTTTAGGAGGGGGGTGCTTTTAAAAACCACTATGTTTCAACTTCAAAAATTTGTAACTAATTCCACAAAGGTCCAAAAAAAATACGAAACGACTTGGATTAGATGCCAATTCCATTTTTCTTCCTACCAAAATTTACTGAAAATTGTTTCAAGGAGTTTAGCTTCCCCAAAAATGCAAGCTCTTAAAAGGTCGCTTTAAGAGCATACTACCTTAGGTGTTTTTTTTCATTTTTTATGAAGTCCCAAAGTGGAGACATTATCAGACATTCTTCTCTGATAAACACTCATAAATACTGGTCATAAGGGGTCGTGACCTCTTATAGAATGCCCTTTTAATACTAGTCCTGGAGTTATACTGAAGGCGCAATAAGGCACAACAATGCACGTAGAGACGCCTTCAACAGGTAAGTAGTATTTGGTCTAACTTTGATGCTATCTAAGGTAAACTGGCCCATGACAGAATGACTGATTTGGTATGTTGCCATTAGCAAAATAAAATCAGATTTTTGTCTATGCAAAGACAACTTTGAGAAATGAAAGAAGTAGTTAAAATTTTAGTTTTTAGACAAAGTAGGAATTTTTTATGAATTTTTTAAGTATTTTTCCAAAACAGTCTGTAGACTACCTGAAATCAACAAAATATGTCTCCATGATGGTCATCTTACCACCTAATGGACTGTCATGGACTAGTTTACCTTAGATGCAGTCACTTGTAATTGCATCTAGAGTTGGGGATACAATTATTGGGAATGGGCAAAGGCACGTTCTTTGTACTTTTGATTAGGTTTTACTTCCTCTTTCTCTTTCTATGTTTAGCTGCTTTATATTCTTGTATTTTGCAATGGAATTTCCATTTGTTTCAAGAAAAAAAAGAGGTGATATTAAATATAATAGCCATAGATTGATGTGGTTACCTGGGGAGATCACTTAGTGTCTCTATAAGTAACCATGTGTGTTCAAGTGATTTTTTGAGCCCCTATTTACTTTTTAATAAACTATAATTTCAACCTACAATTTTGAGCTTTGTTTAATAATGATTGTAGGTTTCTATTGCCAAAAATTTCCAATCAAATAATATGAGACATGACTTGTAGAATAGGTTGAAAAATTAACTAAAATAACATGTTTTTCAATTCAAATATTTATAGAGAATACATTTAGATTACCATTGCATCAATATTCAAGATAAATGAACTTTCAATAGAAAGTTATCTTCAAGAATTTTTTGTTCATTTTTTAAACAATTTTTTCTTATATAAAATAGGGGTGTGAAAGTTATTTTCAGCTCTACAATGTATTTCTTTACTTCAAAAATTTGTAACTAATTATAATTAACGAATAAAATTATCAATAAATCAAAACATAATCTTCCAAAGTAGAAAAATATACTGATATTTTTTTCTTTTCCTTTTATTTAAATTTTAGGATATAAGATAGGGGGTCTAAAATCTTAACGCACATAGTTTCTAAATGGACACTCTAAGTGATCTCCCCGGGTGTGGTTACCTTGCTTCCAAACGAAAATTAGAAACTAAGGGAAAAAAATGTTTACATTGATACCACAAGTGTTGTATCTTTTGACCTTATCCCACTCATGACCATGTGCTATTGTAAAAGACTCGAAATGTATGATTCCATTCCCTTTGCTTCCTCAGCTTACATTCTATTTTGTGTACTAATTGCATTATTAGGGGTAGTCACACTTTGAATTCTTCATTGCATGCTCACTCTTCAAAGAATGGAGTTGTTGTAGCTTAGTTTCCATTGGCTTCTCTGTGACAAGATTATACCTATATGAAGAAATCTTTTCCATGTTCATTGTTCTCCTCTGGAGGTGAATAGTGGACGTGAAGAAGAATATTCTGCTCCAAAGTTCTCGTTGGTCCTACTTGCCGCATTTCCTATTTTCCTCTATATTGAAGCTTGTACTTTGCGCTTCATCCTACATTTGGCACTGACTGCACACTCTATGCTCGTAAATCTCGTCGGGCATTCTCTACTCTCGTTCTCTAAACAACAACAAAAAAGGGGTGTTACACCTTTTTCACCCAAAACTGCTCCCCATTGGCTCTTGTTTTCTCTCACCAACTTTTCATTCTTTAGAGAAGTTTGCTTTCTATAGAAGGTTTGACTACCCCTATTGTGTAGCTAGGTTTGATTATTCATAGTAGAGTAAAACTTCTCTAAAGCCATGACCTCTCTAAAGTGATGGAATATTGATTCTCCAATTATACACTAGGTCCAATCCCCAATATACACATTAGAGAAGATCTTTGACATTCTTGAGCATGGGGACTTGAGTCCGATCCCAGGGCTATTACTTTAAGACCCATTCTCACCTGGGCTTAGGAGAGATGAAAGAGCAAAGGGTGTTCACACCAACCAGAAGTGTTAGTCCCCGAACCTGTGTAGACATCTACTTGACAAAGGCGTAGTAAGCACACTCTTAGCTGAAAAGGTCCTCTGCAAATTCCTAAAACTATGGCTTTACATACAGCTTGTTCATAGTTTTTCAATGTAAAGAAAATGTATATTTGCAAATATTTCGGAACTCTAGCTGCGGTGTTTCATAGTTGCCGGGTCTAAGGCCCAGTACGAAACAACAGTTGTAGCTTAGGGAAAAATCGATCACCCGCAAGAAAACCTTCCGATTTCCCACAGCAATCGCCTTAACACGCATTGCAATTTTGTTTATGTTGGGAGAGGAAGTGGGAGCGACTGCAAATTGCAGAAGACAACTCTGCGAAAAGAGCCGAAGATCGTGGTTGAAGAGACCACCACCGGAACAGTGAAAGCAAAGTACTCGTAACAGGGACCCCTGGTGTGAACATCCGCTTCGCCCAATAGTCTTATCTGCCTCGCTGGTAGATATCACGGCAGTCAGAAAGTACGGAGCACCATATGTGAGAGAGCCCACCGTCACTATCTACGCCCATGTAATACGGAACATTGAAAAAGAAAACTCCGACAGTGTGACAGGGCCTTCCACAAAATACCCACAGAGATTTTTAAGTAAATTTTAGCACCGTTGTTCCATACAGCCAGGTGAGAATGTACCTTTCGAGAAGTTCTACTGTAGTCTAGTTCCCTTTGGTCTCACCCATACGGTTCAGGGTTCAGGGTTTGGATCACGTACTGCCCCTTCTCGATCGATCTGCAAATCAGTTGCCGGGCTCAAGTAGAATGGATACGAATGAAAGCCGTCCTGCAAATGGCATCCACCACGAGGAGGAAATCGTTGTTGTGGGTGGTGGAATTGGAGGGCTTGCCTGTGCCCTCGCTCTTCACAGGTACAGTGCATGCCACGGGATCTCTTTGAGCCACAAATGCAATATTTGAAAGACATAACTTGCATTGGGTTTGGGTTGCACCATCGCTGGCCAGGAAGATTAGGGTTGTACGACTAAGTCTCGACGTTTTGGTGTGATTTTCTTCAGGGTTGGACTTAAGGCTGTCGTTCTGGAGCAGTCAAGCAAACTGAGATCAGACGGCGCTGCCATCGCTCTCTGGGCCAATGCATTCCGCGTTCTTGATGTTCTTGGTGTTGGTGAAAAGTTTCGAATCCGGTTCACCAACCTTCTGGAGTATGTTCCTCCCGTATGGCGAAGTGATACTTACATGGTTGTGAATAGTGGTCTCAAATGTGATTTTCGGAACTAGATTAAGCCTGTTGCTTAGAACACTGCTAACTTTGCTAAGAATTCAAAGTTAACACTCTGATATCCTCACTTTTTTTAGCTATAAATTTACCGGTATTTTGGAGTAAGTTTTGCTAAATTTGGTCACGTTTGTGAACACTGGTTGTGTCTATGGTTCATGTCTTGTTATGTAGAAAGCACTTGAAATTCTTTGGGGAAGGCAGGATGTTCGAGCTATCCTAAATCGAGTTCACTTGACATGCATTTCGTGTTCTAATTGCAGGTGGGAAGTATTAAACGCGCGAGGAAAAAGCTTATCAAAAGTGGTGTTCGCTGATTGTGAAGGAGGGTAAGGTCTTCAAAACCGCATTATGTTCAAATATACGGAGTACTCTTTTGGTTAAATTTGACTTTTCAGTCATTTGGGGGCATCAGTCATTTGGAGATCGCAACTAATTAAAAAGGTCAATCATGGGGAAATCTCCCAATGATGATTTCTAAAATTTCTTGAATAGTTGTCCTTTGTCACGGATGACTATGCAAGTTTGCGATTATGATGATGTAGAAACCATCGGAGTCATCACTGAAGATGGGTAATTTTTTGAAGAATTTATTTCCTGAAACAGGCCACATGAATTGCGAACAGTGGAACGAAAAGTTCTTCTTGAAGTTCTAACTGGAGAGTTACCAGAAGGGACAGTCCGATACAACTCACAGGTGACTGGTATCAAGAAACCAGAAACCAGAACAGATTTCACCAAAGTTGAACTCCAAGATGGCTCAACCTACACTGCCAAGGTGATTTTTCTCTCACGATGAGCACCTTCTTTTTCAACTTACGTCTGCCTTGAAAGTGAATGATACTTTGCTCTTCTGAAGTCTTGCAGTCCGGCTTTACTTGACTTAAAATGGCGTTTTTTTTCTAACAAAAGGAATCATGGAATGCTACTTTCTTTTAGGAATAGTCCTCAGAACATTAAGTATATGAAGGTGTCATACTCCAAGAGGACAAAAGCCTATGTGTGCAAGTGATTCCTTTCTTACAAAATTGATACTTGCTAAAGGGAACTATCCATGAAGGATGAGCTCTAGCACTGTATTCACTCGAAGTTATGCTTCTGTGAGCTTCTCAGGTTGTTATTGCGTTCGATGGTATAAATTCTTGCGTAGCATCTTGGATGGGGCTCCAGAAAGCACAATCTGTGGGCCAAGTCGGCATCCGAGGAATGGCAGTCTTTCCAGATGGTCACAAGCTTGAAGACAAAGCTCAAATGTTCGTGGGGAAAGGAAGGCGCACTGCGTATCTCCCTTCAAACCAAACCAAAGTTTATTGGTTCGTTACCTGGAACGATCCATCCCGAGGTAAGCACTGTCTAAACTGCTAACCCCTAAGCACAATCAAATTGGTCATGTTAAAACCATGAAATCTCTGTCCTTTCGGGATCAACATATCTCATTCTCTAGAATATACTGACTTTTACTTTATATAGAAGTGGATGTTCTGTAACATGCCCTTGCCCACATATTATGACCTCATGAAATTCTGCTACTCAAGGATGGCGGGACGTGGATCAAGAGCAGCTGAAGAAAGAGGCGTTGCAAATCGTCGAAACGTCATTCTCAGAAACCACTATGCCCATCATCATCAAAAACACTCCCCCTCAGAACATTTTCAAGTCCAGCCATCGTCACCGGTTGAATACAACTCCGGAATCCCTCGTTGTGGGTGGCGTCACAGTCGCAGGTATATATTTTCTTGTGATTCATTTATATAAAAAAAAACATATTATTCTCAATGGTATTATAAAAAATTGAATAATTTCGCAATTTTCTCTACGATATTTTTTGTTTTCACGTCATATTATGAAATCTGAATGTGACATCGCAGGTGATGCTGCTCACCCTACGACTCCCACCATGGGGCAAGGTGGGTGCATGGCCTTGGAAGATGCAGTTGTCCTGACGCAGAAATTGTACACTGCACTGAAGAACCCCACGGAAGGTCCCAAGGCTACAGAGCATGAAAGAATACACCAGGCGCTTCTGGAGTTCCAATTGGAGCGGCATGAGAGAACAAATTTCATTACGTCTCGTTCATATCAAATAGGATCTGTGATGCAAACAAGTTGGACGATTCTGGCTCTTTTCAGGGATTGGTTCGTGATACCTCTGGCCGTCAACAAGAACACATTTCTAGCTCAGACGTTGTTTGATGTTGGGAAATTGCCTGGGCAACTTTGAGCTTCCAAGGCAGCTGACTAGCCACTGCATATGCGGTCCAGTTAGAATGTACATTCACTGTGTTAACAGTACATTAGGTATGTCTATATTTTTGACTGCCAGGGGGCAATCGGTAGTATCGTGCTCAATGTCCAGATTCTCAGATGCTAAATTCCTTGTAATTTAATGCTAGAAATGTTTGAAATATTTTGGCAAAATACTGTGACTATTAATTCAATTCTGGAGTCAGAGCTCACTTTGTGCATTAATTGTCCAGTCGGTGGAGGATATATATGTGGGCCAAAGCTGTCTCTGTGTGGTGCCTGCAAGCGGCGGCACAGTATAATCGTTGCGTCACTTGAAACTTAACCATAATTCTGTAGGAGTGTGATTTGGGGGAGGTCAGCATAAATCTATGGAGAGATGCAACAAAAGTGCCAAGTAACCGCCACATTTTGAAGTACCGTACCAAAAATGCTGCTATGTATTGTTTCTTGCACGCATCTGCAAACCAAAGCTCTGCAAATATTGGGCACTCGTGAATGCAGGGAAAGTTCTCAGGGGATTAAATGAGAAGCCCAATATGGTATTCCTTGTATTTTCCAAAGTTTCAGCCCAATAAGAAATGAATAAATGCAAAAGACAGAGTGGCACTTGGTTGAGTGTGGGCGATTCTAATTGCACCTTTGAGCTAAAACCTTACACATAGATTCTGACGGCAATTTTAATAAAGAAATGTTAGGGTGATCAAAATAAGTGCCTTTCAAGCAATGGACACTTAAAATGATGTTTTTTGTATGTCAAAGTCTTAAAAAATCACTAAATTTTGGTTAAAAGTAAGTACGTTTGGTTGGTTCAATAACTATGCTAATTTTAAGGTGTGTTGAATCTAAATCAAATATTATCTAATTCTATCTTTAAATCTTATTTTTAGGGTGTTAAAATAATGAATTAGGTGAGATTTGAAAATTCCCTTCAAAAGTTATCAAAAGAGGAGGTTTAAACCAAAATAGGCTTCAATAACTTCATCCGTTGATAAAAAAAATAGCAAATTAAGTCAAATTTTATCCAAATTTTATTCTTGGGCTTCTAGTTAAGTCTACTTCCTAATACTAAATTATTACCTATTTAATTTGATTTTGGAATAGTTCATCCACATGGGCTCCAAATTTCATCCACCATTATTTCATCCAAAAATGAATGAATTTTTAAATGAAAAATAGTTTTTGAATCCTAATTAAATTTTCTAATGATGTTTAGAAAGGATATCCTTTAAGTAATTCTGAAAAATTTCAATTAATGGTTGGTCTATTTGAATCTATGGATGGATGTTAATCTAAATTATTATTTTTGGGGTGTTTAAAAGTTTTTATGGACAAAATCAGAATTTACCCTTCTACAAAGGTAACATAATTAAATTTTTCCCTCCTAGCGAAAAAGTTATTAATGGATGAAATTATTGAGTGAGAATTTCATGGATAATTTTAGCCAGTAATTATTTTTGGTTAAAAACTATCTTTTTAATCTAAGATTTTGGTTAATTATAATTTTCTAATTGTTTACTCCTAATTCTAAGACTACAATTTAATCGGTTAATTTTGGTTAAAATAATTAAAAGAAATTAAAAAAACAAAGCCAAATTATACTCACCTCTCCGATGAAGTTCTCGATCATTCCATCCTTGAGAATTACCAAGTGGATGGTTTCATATGGTCCATCAATCTCCATGTCTACTAGTCCATTTAATTTCACTTGTTAGATTGTCGTTGTCATTGTAATTTCCTATTTTCAATGTTTTGAGAGTATTTCGGATAATTCCTAATTCTTTAGAAATTATTTAAATACCAAAACAATGATAATTCACTAAATCTAATCAAATCCAAACAAATTGTAAATAATTTTAAATCTCCTAATTAGTTTTGGATTATTAGTTGGCGGCTTGTCTTTTCCTATTGTCTTTTTAGGCCTAATAAAACAAATGTCCGCTACAATCCAAATCCCCTAAATTCCCTCCATAATCTAATTAATAACTAACCAACAAAGAATAGAATCATCAAAGCATTTGGTTCAATAGTGAGATTCTATAACAACTAGTTTTTTAATTCCCTCATGTGTATAAATTCTCTCCTATTCTAAATTCCTTTTATTCTTCTTCCTTCCTAATTCTCTCTCATTTGTTTTGTGAGATCTTAGTATTAGGATATGGAGCTATGGAGAGAATGTGCATATTGAGAGTTGTGGAGAGTGAGAGAAATTTTAGTTGAAAACCTCAAAATTGTTGGTGTGGCGAGCAATGGCTGACCTTTGAGGTTATATGGAATTTCAAGGTTTAGTGCAAGAGGAATTTGTATCATGAGTTTTTTAGTTTGGATTACTTACTGAAATTTGCACTGGATCACCAGGGAAGTCCGACCTAATACTGGCTTGTCGATACTGAGTTGGATGTGCTCTGGAGCTCCGACCCCTCTCCCTTTCATCCTCGTTCAGTCCGTTGGTCTCGTCCTCATTTAGTTGTTGGTCCAGTCTCCGTTCAATTTGTTGGTCCCATCTACGGTGTACCAAAACAGCCATACGGTGTAATCTTTGCACAAGCTCGAGGTACCCGCGCTCAAGCGTGGGGTACCTGCACTCAACTGCGAGTTACTCGCGCTCAAGCCCGGGGCACCTGCGCTCAAGAATTTTTGTCAAAATTTTCATTGCCCACTCTGATTTTTCATCCATTCACATGTCATCCAGATGATGCTGCTGGAAATTGTTGCTTCGGCATCGAAGTTGAGGAGTGGAATTAAAGGCTTGAAGGTTTGCTTTCGTAAACACTTCCGATATACTTCATCGCTGCGTAGGTGTTGATTTCCCAAGAATAGAAGTTGAAGCACGATTACTCCAAGAATGGATCCAACTAACTTCCAATGCTCTTATGTTTTGCTAGACTGTCTTGCATATCGAGATGAACTTAAAGTTCGCTCCCTCAGTTAGTAGTCTTTCACGTAGCATGACATAGATCTGCGATGTAGAACAGAAGAAATGAGATTTGGAATCACACTTGTACAGGTCAATCCAAAACTCCATACGCATGACTAATTTTCACTCTGTCCTTTGTTTTTAGCTGTGCGATGAAGGATATACAAACCTTGAAGGGAGCCCAATTTCGCCCATGTGACACCTTCCTTGGAGGACATTAAGGTTGAAGGTCTCTCAATGCAAGACTTGCTCTTGCCAAGCTCCTCAATGTCGCCTTGACAACTAGTTCTGCAATTAGTTTAGGGTTGAAGCTCGCTCCCTTACATTGAAGCTCGCTGCCAATCGAAAGGAAGAAGCCTGGGTGGAAGGGGGGGAGGACAGAGTAAAGGTCTTCTGACTTTAGGGGTTAAAGAATTGAAAGTTGCATCAAAGAAACAATGGTATTATAAAAACCTTATTTGCATCCTTTTGTAATAGCATATACATAATTGCACATATAGTAACAATAGAATGTGGTTATTAATTTTGTTAGAACCAAAGGTATACATGAATGAATGCCAAATTTCAAATTTAGGATCCCTGAATTGCTGAATTGATGATGAAGTTTTGTTTTTTCATCGAATCCACAGTTGGTACGTGTTGCCCAAACCCAATCTAAGATCACAAATCGGACTCAAAATTTAGAGTCACACTCTTTTCCCTGTGATCCAAAGCTGATGTTGCCCAAACCCAATCCAAGATCACTAACTGGACTCAAACTTAGGAGTCACACTTTTTTTCCTGCACAGATTTAGAGCCTCACTAGTACTTACTTATTGGTGCGTCGATGTCAGCTCTATGTGACTATAGAATTGTCATGCCGATGCATTGTAAGTTCAAAGCAATGCTTCTACCTAAACTTGAACTATTGTAATTTTAACCTGTTTTGAGGAATTGCTTATGAGTCAGGTTTCTTACCCCAAGTACCTTGAGCTAGATGAGAAGTTCTTCCCATGTCAAGCAGCTAAGTGACCTAACCCTTAAATTATCTCCAAGTGCAATTTGAATTTTGTCCAGTTTCAATTCAAATTTATTATTTTTATTTAGTTTTACATGAACATTTGTTCATTTATGAATACGGGAATACTTTGGAAATGGTGGGCGACATGGATGTACCCAGAGTGGAACTTCCCAAATGCATATGATTGTTCTGTGTGTATTGAACTATATTTGGGTTCAAAATGGCTAGACAATGCACCCAAAAGTAACAGACTTCTCTTTTCCGTTGAGATCAAATGCAACTTGCACATCATCGAAGGTGTGGAAAGTTGATTGGAATTTGGAACACACAAGCGGCCTTGTTATGAAGTTTTTTTTTCAATCCTTGCAGTGAGTTTGACCAATTTCATCCCAATCTAATGTTGCTGAGCAATTTCTGCGTTGGTCCCCCAAAGCCGGAAGTATTTACGAAAATTTTCCTACACAACATTAATTCTAAGACCATGAAGAAAACCCTCAGATTGAGCATGTTTTAAAAATGAACAGCTAGTACCTGTCGACTCATTTTAACTTGCAACTCAAGACTGCGTTGCCGCGTTGGTATTCTTCAACCAAAGCTCACATACCTTCCTGTCGTTCTCATAATCCAGTCTGGAGCAAACAACAGGCTTGATAACTACTTATCTATGTGCAGAAGATCAAGACCGTAATGTTGAAGAAACTTGAGTTGTTTGGGCTTGTTTTGCTAATGCAGATGCACAGGTTACTAGCTGAGTTAACAAGTACTAGCTTCGTTTCTTTCAAACAATTGAGTCGATAGGTACTAGCTGAGTCGCAATCCTATGTTTATCTCCCTTCACGAGGGTCAGAGATATAGTTCTTCCCATGATGACAGACGGAGAGATAGGAGCCATTCGTCTGTTTGAAATGGTTCCAAATATGAGCCAGTTGTTGAAACAAGGTGCAATTCTCAAAACTTCTATAGCCACGAAGATTGTGGCTATGAGGAAGCTAACTTACCTGGAGCTTTAAAGGAGAGTCACAAGAGAAACTTGTCTATGGAGTCTAAAGGAGAGCACATATGGCTCTATGTATTGTTGAAAAAGCTACTGAAATTCAACCCCAAAGGCAGCTGACCTGAATCCTCACCAGATGTTGTTGGAACTCAATATGAGATCACGAACTAGACAATAAAATAAAATAAAATAAAAAAATTTGCACTGTTCTTGCAGCACACATGCTTAGACTCAAATCTTTCACCAGACTCCACTTCTTTGTGTTAGTGTAGTGAAAGGATTTTCAAACGCACCAAAAAAAGTGACATTTGATTATCATATACAAGGGATCAAAGTTTTTTTTAGATGTTATCAAATTGTTTCTTCAACATACTTATATATTGAGTTTATAAATGTATAGAGAGTGATGATGGCAGTTTCAAGTAGGATGTGATTTTGTCAAGTACTGACAAGCTTTAAGAAATCCATTTTTTGCTCCATGGCTTGTATGTAGAATTAGAAGAAACAAAGAAAGACTATCAATTTATGAGCTTCACATTGTTGTACGAGTTTGCCATCACCTAGTCAAAAGCCTCACGTCTAGTGATCAATCCTAATTCCAACAACATTTTAATTCCAACAACCTAAACTCTTGGACAAAGGTTATATATTGGCTATAAAATTGTACAACAACATTCATGATAGTGTTGGTTTAGGGTCATCTAAAAGGAATTTCAAAAACTTTATTAACTTTCGTAAATACAATCCAAATGATATAAAATCAAGGGCATTGGTATCAACTTCCAATTTTAACAAAAAAATTGACAATAGAAATGTTCTTTCAATTGCTTACATGATTAAAACAATTGAACTGATCTATTGAACTGAGGTTTGACCTATGGTCTTCCATAACTAGTATCCATGGTAGAACACAAAATCATCTTTACCATGGTTCCATGTGAACTATATCGGGGAAGATACAGTTGACCAAAGCATGTGCTCAATTGGATGCACGGATCATCATCCCTGTTCAGTAGGGTGTGAGTGATTATTTACTCACCCACAGTAAACAACTTTACAACCAGGTTCTTGGTAATTCCTAAGTTTTTCTACTATTGGGTGCCTAGGCGTTGGTCCATTGTGCCTTCCAAGCAATGGATCTTTTCTAAGTCCTAAATGCTCTCAAAATATGCGAAAACCCAACCAAAACACACTTTGGTTTATAAGTTATTTGAGCAAGTAACTATTCTAATTGAACCGCTGTGTTTATTTTTCTAAAATCAATTCAGACTAAAACTAACTACTTCATCTTATAGAGGATTAAGTCCCTTTTCCAAAACTATAAAAACCTTCCTAATCTGATATTCCTAGCAAAAGTTATAGGCGGATGAAGTTGGACCGCTAATTGGTTCATCCAAACTTCATCCATTAATTTCTACTAAAGTGTTTAAGTCTTTCTTAGAGTTTGTGGCACTTGTGGTTCTAATTGTTGCACTCTATTAGCTTCTAAATCTAAGTTGTCACTCTAATCTACTTGTCTAAGTTCTACATTTGTTTTCTTTGTACTTTGGCTCTCGGTCTAACTTCTGCCGGTTTACTATTTTTGAAAAGTTTGTGTTTTTTTTTATAGATACTAATTCTAGCTTTCTAGATTGGGTTTAAACTTTCTAATCGGACCTTCCTACTAAAAGTTATTGATGGATGAAGTTTGACCGCTAATCGGTTCTTCAAACTTCATCCATTAATTTCTCCTAATCTACAATTTGAAATTAAGTTTTTCTTTTGGTTATGGGTTTTGGATAATATTTTATTCCTAATTCTCTTAACTTGTTCCAAAGTTTTGTTTATAACTAATTCTCATCCAATTTTGACTCTAAACTTCATTTGTTCCTATCTTCCTTGTTTAAAGTCTGATGTCTTAGTGCAAGATGTTTCTGGAAACCTCCACTCTAGCTCTACAAGATTCTAACTCTAAAACTTGAAATTGAAATCTCTATGATACTCTGACTTAGATTTCTAGTTCAGCCACTATGTTTTAAAAGCTTAACTTTGAAAATTCACAGAAATCAAAGTATTTAGGATCTTACCTCGTGATCTGGCTCATCTTGTACATTGTTGTATTAGTTACCTACTTCAACTTCGTTTGTCATGTTTCCCCCTTCCGAATTGTCGTGCTCACTGCTTGAAAATGAGGTTTTAATACAAGTTGCAATCTAATTTCTAAAAACTTTTTCCTTTTCTTTCTTCTTCTCTCTTTTCCTTCTAAACTATTTAAACTCCATTATTTGATTCCCAAAAGTTGACTTAGGCTTCTCAAATAATTGCTTCAAAATTCTACACAATAATTGACTTTTGAAATCTTACAAGTCAATTATTATTCTATCCAACTTCTAATGGTCTAAATCACTTCTCTAAGATTTCCTCACAATCTTATCAACTTCTAATTTTTGTATGACTACTCGTATTCTTCACTTCCACTTCACACTTCAATCACTTTAGGAGTTTGGGAACTCAATGCTAGACTAGAAGAGAGAAAGAGTGGTGATTTAGTTTCTAAAGCTTCCTCCTTAATTAACTCGTAATCTTTTTCTAATTCCTCCACTTCTTCTTCTAATTGCTAAACTTCTATTTTTCCTTCCTAAGTACTTTAGCTCTCGGTCTGACTTTTGACAGCTTATTATTTTTAAAAGTTTGTGATTTTTTATGGATAGAGATTCTTAGTAGCTTTCCGAAACTATAAGACACTTGCAATTTGGACTTTCCTAGCAAAACTTATGCATGGATGAAGTTTACCTACTAATTAGTATTTCAAAACTTCATCCACTCATAACTCCCTCATTTCAAATCGGATTTCTACGTGCTTTATGTTTTTGGAAAGCTCTCAACTTCTACTTTCAGATTCTAAAATCAAATTTATACTGTCACCCCTTTCTAAGGGTCTGACTCCACTCTTGGCCTCGGCTCTAAACTAAACTTTAATATTAACTTGGAATTGATACAAGAGGGAAGTTCAAAGCTTCGCCGTAAATTACAATTCCTAGGACAATTTCTAACCTAGAGGATCAAAGCTTCGCCGTCCCAATGGGACAAAGGAAAACGGGACAAACCAAAAGTTAGTGAATGGACCCCAAAGCTAAAACAAGTTAGTACAAAAACCCACAACTAAACACAAATTAGTACAACGGTGTTAGCAAAAGAAAATCTCACACACACTAAAGATTTCCCCTAAGCGGCATCGCCAATCACAAGGGGAAGGTCTCTAGGATTAGTACAAAGGTTAGTGTATCCACTCAACAAAAGTTGCCCAAAGAAACAACTCACAAAGTTAGAGCAACAAAAACACAACTAATACTTGTCCAAAACTCCCAAAACATACACAAATCAAACACAAGGACCCCAAAGTCCTTCAAAGCTTGCAAAAACAACAAGATGAGCTTGAAATGCTCAAAAAACACACGTTGACAACTTTGGCTCAAAAATGGCCAAAAACTCCACGTTAATGGAGCATGTATATAAATTTGCCAAAAAATGGCAAGAAGGGGTGAGAAGAGAGGAGAATGAGTGCCCTTTTATACATTTCCAAGGGCACTCAACTCCTCTCATTTTCCTATGGTAACCTTATCACTTAGGATTTTCATCCTAATTTTCCCTATTTTTACTTCTACGCTGGACCTAACTTCTAACTTTTGGAGTTTAACTCCAAATCACAAACGGATTGTGACATTGGCTTCAGAAGTCCATTTTTAGTTTTAGAGGTACCCCCTCTCCCTTTTCTATCACTAAAAACTCAACGAATCCTAACGCCAACTTAACGACCAAAAAGGGTAAAAATCCAACTTTTGGAGTTTGACTTTTGTATGAAAAGTAAGTGTCCTAAGCTTTTTAGTAGGTGTAAGGGAGTAAGAAAAGACCTAACTTCGACCTCATTCCGATTTCGTATGCTCCCGAAACGCCGGTCAACTCCACGGTAATCTTTAAATTTGCCGGTCTTAGAGGAATCTTGCAGGTTCGGGTACTTTTGGCTATCAAAATGTCTTGAAACTTGTTGGAGCATCTTATTAACATAAAACAAGCTACCCTAATTTTTAGTGAGATTTTACCGCAATCTGGGTAATTTCTAAGAATTTTTCATCATAGATTTTGAGCGGTTGATTGCTCGGAAAAATATCTTTGATGATAAAAAAAAACCGAGACTTTTTGTGGAACCTCTCATGGAAATCCACAACTCATGTACAAGCTCATATTCTTACTTTGCACAATGGTCATAGGAGATTTGAAGGATGCCATCTCCTAGAATTACCGGTGTCTAGGGAATCTTCCACATAAAGAAGAATTTTGGTGAATCGACTTCGCCGTTGAGCTCCTAACATGGTATAAACTCCAAAACACCATCCCTTGGCCATAGATTCTCTCTATTGGCCGGTCTTGAATTTGTAACACCTGTAAGTTAACAATTGGGGTTTCTACTAAATGGGACAAACGATTTGGAACTGAAACCTCTCTTTGGGAATCGACTTTAGGGTTCTCACCTAGGTTCTTTCGGACCAAATTGGCCATAGTTTGTCATAAGCAGGGTAGATTAGGCTATTATGGGCAATATCACTCAATATATACAGTTTGCCCTATTTCTCGGGTTTCAACCTATGTACAAGCGGGTTTATGAACTAACTAAGCCAAAACACTCAATTTATGCCCATATACCGTATTGATATGTGACATACTCATTTTGGCTTTCCACTCTTTTTTCGGCTTTTTGTACTTAAAACCTAACTTAATTTTGCAAAAATTGAAAAAAAGAAAATCATGAGTCTCAAGTGACGAATTGGGAGCTCACATAGGGCCACTGTAATTTGAGATCCTCCAAAGAACTCCAACCCCGTGATAAAAACAACAAGCTTCATTCTCTCTGAGTGGGTCATCTCATGGACAGTTGTAGTGAACCACTCTTGTTGTTCTTCGCTGATTGTGTTCTCAAACTTCACTACTTTCATGAATTGATGTGCCTCGATGCTACAAGATCCTGAAAAGGCAATTTTCAAGCAGTCTGTAGTAAGTTGCATCACTTCACTCCTATATTTCTCTTTCTTTGTAGCATCAACGGGTGCCGTCTCTATTGCTTGGAAGAACCCACCTCTTAGGGCTTTTCCCACTAATTCCCTACCTTTGAATAAATAAGACCAAATGATGCTCCCGAATTTCTTCTCCACCTGTTCAACCCAAGTGTTTTCCTGCAATTCGAAGTTTACAAATGACCACCCCAACTCCTCATTGATTTCTTCTTCAGCTAGTTGAGAAACTAACAATACAACATGTGGAAATGATTGCCGAAGTTGATGCAAGATGCTCCATTCGGATGGGAAGGAAAGTTAAAAATCCCTCTCTAAATTCGATCGGAGCTGGATATCAACACCTTGAGTGAGATCTTGTGATTCAGGAACTTGGTTGCATATCATCAATAACGTTGAATACGTGAATGGTTTGTTGACTTCCAAATCTTTTGAAGCAATCTCCCATATCAAGTGACCAACCATATACCCCTGAAAAATGTCAAATGTTGATGAGAAACAAATAATATTCAAAATCCATAATTTCAATTTAGAAATGTAAGAACATAATTGCAATTGAAACCCGAATTTGATGTGTAAGGGACAATAGGTACACCATCTTTGATGCAAAAAGTGGTACATACATACCGTATCAAGCTACAACTTTGGACGAATAATGTCTGAGTCTTTCATTGGATGAAGAAGGGCCCCTTCTCTATTTGTATACTCAAAAATAGGGCTATAGTACTGATGAAAAACAACCAATTGATTAGGGTTTAAATAAACCACTAAAGAATGAATGAATATTAATGCAAACAAATTTGTAATAATCTAAATATGTTTACATAAATGTAAATTGCAAGATAATGAGAATACTTACAAATGGTAAAGATATGAATTGCTTCCAGCAAGTTGTTAGCCATGAATTCCAGAGGCCGTCTTCATCAATCGTGTTCTTCTCTTCAATACCAGAACCATACATATATTCCACTTTGGCTTTGTAACATGCATTCTTCGTGAGAACAATTTGTCGCCATTGGGAACAAAATGCTTGAAACTCCTAGCCTTGAGTAACTTTGATGTAAACTGTATCAACCAACCTTGAAATATCTGAAAAATGCATGTACGAGTGGAAAACTTGAAATTGAAGGAAGTACCTCTGCCCTCTGGTATCGGAGTAAAGCCATCTCCACTTCTTTCCTTCTATGCAATAATTCTTCTTCTTCCATGTCTTTTGGTGCACTATTTGATTTGCACATCAATTCAAGCAATTTGAAGGAGATTTTCTTGGTACAACGAAGTTTGAACAAGTCTTCCAACTCATGGATGCTCTTGAGTCCTTCTTCGCCATGTGAATGAAGCACGATATGAGCTGCATCAAGGTATGGAACATCTTTGGATGCTTGTCCGATCATATAAGCAAAATCGTCCCAATCCCTCCAAAAAAGTCTCGCATTCTTCTCAAACTCCAACTTCAAATCAACTAGAGTGAACATCTGCATTGTAACATGCATTACGACTTTGTTGAGGTCCACATCGGTAAGGTTGATGCTTCTTCTTAGGTTCCTCCTTTCTACCAATTTGATGACGATGTTCTTAATTGTTGAAGTTGGACTTGCAAGTACCTTCGTTTCAAGCTCGATGATGGACTTCCACAACGAATTGCTCCTCTCTATGTCCTCACAGTCTTGAATGGTTGTAGGGTCTATTTTCTTATTTCTCCTCTCCAAAGCTGCAAAATATGCCTCTTGCAAGCGTATCCACTCATCGGAAAAGTAATCTAAGTTTGTCTCATCTACAGTTCCAATACCTTCAAAAGTAGGGGCGGTCAAATCAATGAAGGATGATGATGATGACGGCATCTGAGATGGAGGCAATTGTGGTGGAGGTGTCTCCAATAAGGACAATGGCGATGGAGGTGTCTCAAACGAAAGTTGCTCCGGTGAAGGCGTCTCAAATATGGCCAATGACGATGGAGGCGTCTCAAATGCAAATTGCTGCGGTCGAGGTAGTTGAAATGGAGGTGTTTCCAATGGAGGAAGTGGACATAGAGGCATCTGCAAAGGAGATGCCTCGACACGTGGTGACAACTGCATTAGAGGCATCTGTAACATGGACAGCTGCTCGGTACTTGTCCTTGGTGCAAGTACGTATACTACAACAGTGTTGGCACTAAGTTTGCCATAAGCTGCATCTACTCGTTGAACGTATGACTCTAATCTATACGCTCTCTTCGACTCTACCCCTTTCTGTTTCTTAGTACGCTTCAAGAAGGATCCACTAACAACACTACCAACTGTGTGTTGGTATTGGGGCAATCTAGAGAAATGCTCAGCTACATGGAATTCAACGCTATCTAGTGGAAAATTACTAGGGTAATTTAGACTTGCCCACTTCTTTAAGTCAGATAGACTCACTAGAAGAAACCCATGTTTTAAATTATGTTTTGTAATTTTTTAAAACGGATTTTAGGTGACGTCCATTGCAACATACCCATGTTTTTATGTCAAAATTGATGTTATATTGAACGTATTGTTGACATAAAACATGAGTATGTTGTGATAGATGTCACCTAAAATCTGTTTAAGAAAATAAGTGCAAGCCCAAATGCACGGATGACAGTTTTCCCAAGACCAATTGGAGAAAGAGCATTAGTTTTTGCATGTCCTCCGAAAATTGGAATGCATAGAAGGGCACTACAGCTTCATCATTAGGAGCCATCTCTTCTTCACATCAAAGAGCTCCAGGCATAGTTCTCCGTGAGTCTCCTTCTTCATTTGTTTCTTCTTCAAGTGTCTCTCCTTCAACTCCTTCTTCCTCCCTTGCCTCCACATCACGTGCGGTACTATCAGATGTTGTTCCCTCAGTAGCTTCAACACCTGTACAATACATTACCCGTACGTTTTTAGTCATTTCTTGATGGTACACAGTGGCCGAGTAATGGAGTGCCGTCCATTACTCATTGGCCACTTCAATTACAAACCGTAGCGGTAAGTCACTATAAGAAACTCATGTTTTAGGGTATGTTTTGTAATTTTTTAAAACGGATTTTAGGTGACGTCCATTGCAACATACCCATGTTTTTATGTCAACATTGATGTTATATTGAACATATTGTTGACATAAAACATGGGATGTTGCAATAGATGTCACCTAAAATCTGTTTAAAAAAATTACAAAACATACCCTAAAACATGAGTTTCTTATAGTGACTTACCGCTACGGTTTGTGACTGAAGTGGCCAATGAGTAATGGATGGCACTCCATTACTCGGCCACTGTGTACCATCAAGAAATGACTAAAAACGTACGGGTAATGTATTGTACAGGTGTTGAAGCTACTGAGGGAACAACATCTGATAGTACCGCACATGATGTGGAGGCAAGGGAGGAAGGAGTTGAAGGAGAGACACTTGAAGAAGAAACAAATGAAGAAGGAGACTCACGGAGAACTATGCCTGGAGCTCTTTGATGTGAAGAAGAGATGGCTCCTAATGATGAAGCTGTAGTGCCCTTCTATGCATTCCAATTTTCGGAGGACATGCAAAAACTAATGCTCTTTCTCCAATTGGTCTGGGGAAAACTGTCATCTGTGCATTCGGGCTTGCACTTATTGGTGGTGTTGGTATCCGCACATTTGTGCTTGGTGGTGGTGGTGGTGGTGGTGTCTCTTGACTTGCAAGTGGTGCTGTGTTCTCCATTTTGCAATGACTGTGATAAAAAATGTTCGGAGTAGGTATGTCTGCAAACAAGTGATACATGAACCCTTTAATAATGACCAAATCACAACATAAGATTGCACAAGAACATAACTTGACAAATACAAATTTATACAACCCTAAAGCTAGGTTCATTCAATCAAGGTTTAATACATGAAATTAACTCCCAACTTGCGTTCTTTAGGATTGATTCAAACTAACTTAGCAAATACATAAAAAAATGCAATGTACCTCACAAAAATCAGGCAAAAAACACCTGAAGAAAACACAATAATATTTAAAGGTGTGCTAGTTCCTTCTTTCTTGCCTAAATGATCAACCTTAACACACTACAACTTGCATGTGCTAAGTACTTGTTCGTGGCTTAACTTTAGTGTATTATTAGGACCAAACTAAGTGTATCAAGTCAGCATTCAATGAATGTAGACACAAAGTTCCAAGGCTTATCCCCTTTTACTAGTTTACTTGGGACTTAAGTCTATGTTTTCTTTACTATTTGTCCTAGTCTTTTTCAATGACAAGGTGTGATGTAAGCTTATGTCTCAGTCTTTTTTGATGACCAAGGTGTGATGTAAGCTAATGTCCTAGTCTTTTCGATGACAACGTGTGATGTAAGCTAATGGCCTAATCTTTTTCCATGACAACATGTGATATAAGCTTATGTCCTAGTCTTTTTTGATGACAAGGTGTGATGTAAGCTTATGTCCTAGTCTTTTTCGATGACAAGATGTGATGTAAGCTTATGTCCCATTCTTTTTCGATGACAACGTGTGATATAAGCTAATGTCCCAGTCTTTTTCGATGACAACATGTGATATAAGCTAATGTCCCAGTCTTTTTCGATGACAAGGTGTAATGTAAGCTTATGTCCCAGTCTTTTTCGATGACAACGTGTAATGTAAGCTAATGTCCCAATCTTTTTCGATGACAACATGTGATGTAAGCTAATGTCTTAGTCTTTTTTGATAACAACGTGTGATGTAAGCTTATGTCCCAGTTTTTTTTGATGACCAAGGTGTGATGTAAGCTTATGTCCCAATTTTTTTGGATGACCAAGTGATTTCAATCATCATCACGTAGACACGTACAATTGTATGTTACAACAGAAAATCGTGAAAAACATTTGTAGGTGACTTTAATTTTTGAATAATGTATTGATATTTCTAAACTCAAAAATTTACCTACCCCCACGGTGATAGGTCCTTAGTACATTTTTTTTTTTTAAATCCCGCTCATGGGCTCACAGTCTCACAAGCTCACACTCATAGACTCGCATGCTAGCAACCCTGTAATGAACACTATGATTGCAACCAATCACTTGTTCTAATATCGAAACATCATTAGTTCAAGGTGCCTAATTATTTGAAATGAGAGTCCTTTCTAATTTCTCTAGCCTCTCAAGACAAGCGCCAAGGTGGCTCCTAAAACCGAACAAGGAAACATCAAATGAAAGTTATGAAACAATTAAACAATCGTCACATTGAGTTTGAAAGTGCTAATTAATTATCTTAAGCAGTAACTGGAAGGCTTGTATACTTTCAGTAGAATGTTCAAATGGAACAATTTGTTCTATAGGAATGCCACTCTCATGAGACAAGTAGCAAACTAGCAATAATGGGACATGAAGTAGTGTAAATGAAAACATTCTACTATATCTTTCCCAACCTTCCTTCTTTCATATGCTGCATTCCGAAGGGCAGAAAGGACAACCAACAAGTCAGGAACTTCAAACATAGTGGGATTTGGTGCACCTCTACTAGCAATCCAAGTTCGTAAACCACATGGGCCCAAATCTTGGATACCAATATGCTCTTGATTATCTTGAGCATGCATGTCTTGAATATGTGATGTCCATTTATACCAGCATTACAACACAATTGTAAAACACAATTAGTAACAATTGAGGACAATATAGAATGGAATATCAATAAGAATTTGTGAACTTTTATATTCACCCATGAAGACGTTCATATTCTCAAAAATATCTTGCTGGCACATGAGATGGACGAAATCTTCCTTGCTCATTGATTAATTGCACACGGTGCACGTTCCAAATCCCAATCCACTCATTTACAATGTCTTGTAAAACATGTATGTAGACAGCTTGAAAAGAAGTCCTATGATATGGATCATCAGGAATGAAATACCCTTGTTGAACTATTTATTGAATAGCATTTTTGTGAAACCAAATAACTTTCTTCCACAACAACCTCCACCAATTTTCTATCCTTTGATTGTGCACTGATGAACCAACAAGGAATGGATTTTGAATCCTTGCTTGTACTTCCAACATGTGTCTCCGAATTAAAGCATGCTCGGCAGCAAAATCAGACCTAATCCGTACAGGAGAACCAAATTTTGTGACAGCTGCAAAAAATGGTTCAAAAAAGGTTTTTTGGATTTTGTTTGGTGCAACTCTAGCATACAAGACGTAATGTGAAGCCCCATCAATGCAACCATGTATGCGTAGCCCGTACATTGATAATTTATCATATGCTGCATAAAAAATGTATTTTCAATGTTAAACAAATGAAAGGTGAGACACTTTGTTCCTAAGCTTTGGAATGAAGTTTAAATGAAGAGATAAAGTCACATTTTTAACTTACACTTTGTTCCTAAGCTTTGCAAAGAATTTAAAATGAAGAAATAAAGTCACAATTTTAACTTACACTTTGTTCCTAAGCTTTGCAAAGAATTTTAAATGAAGAAATAAAGTCACAATTTTAACTTACAGTCAATATGCCAAAGGGCCATGGGTAAAGAGACATTATATTGCCGATGAACAATGGGTAATGCTCGTCTACGTCTATCATAATGTGCCTCTGTACATACGCAAAATTTAAACATATTAGAGTTTTTTAACCAACATAAAGAAAAAACCCAACAAAAAAATTGAATCTAAAATGTACCTGATATGGATTGCAAGGCTTTTTCCACCGTACGCCTGGGTGCCCTAATGTGCAAGCATGCAAGTACTGCCTTCACATGCCGGATTCCCCAATTAGCTCCATATATGCTCTCGAATAGGAAGGGCATCTTGAATTTTGTTGGACATTTCTTCTGTTGTGAAGCTATGATGTACTTGAAATTTATATCCCAAAGCTTTGGTCATCATTTGTTTAAGTTGTCTTGGATCATAGATGTTCAACGACTCTGCAATTTTTTTGAATCGAGTTTGGGATTGAGCTCCTTCCTTTAACATAGTTTGCACATAGTCAACCAATTCACATGTAGCCTCTACATTTGATTCTGCCATACCACTACACAACCATGCCCACAAACATAATTCAATTATGAGTTTTTTGAAAATATCTTAACAGAATTATAGTATTTTGTAGAAATGAATGTCACATTACTTCTTGAAACAAGAAACTAAATCCAACCATGACATTTATTGAATACAATTGCACAATAACTAAACTCTTTTGGACCTTGATGAACTCCTGACAATGATATAGTTGCATGTGAATAATTGTACCAAAATCCTGATGCTTCGAAGGAAAACCCTAAACCAGCTGACAGGAGTTCTTCCTAAGGAACGAGGCCAGTTGCAGAAGCTTCGGGACCTTTATGTCTACAACAACAATCTTATTGGTGGGATTCCGGTAGAATTAGAGAACCGCTCCAGACTTACTAAATTGAATATGGAGTATAACAAGCTTTCTGGACCCATTCTTGGGTAGTTAGGAAGTTGCACTGAACTTGCTTGGGCACAAATCCAGACTGCATGTCCTTCACTGATAATTTCCAAATACAACACAACTCCAAGAACAAAAAAGAAACGATCAATTACTTTATAAAATTCTCCAAATATTTGTGATATTTCTAGTTCGTGATCTCATATTGAGTTCGAACATCTGGTGAAGATTCAAGTGTCGAATTTCAATACCTTTTTCAACAATAACTTGCTTTCAGTCGGTAAGAGGAATTCAATCAGGGAATGCATACTGAAGTCAAGTGGAGGATAGAATGATGAAGGAGACTATTGAACCCGAATGGCTGAATGGTCAATTTTGTTGAATTGGCACGATTCCAACGGCAAAAATTGTGACATATATGTACTGTACATAACGGTTTAAAGTCTAGGACATGTATGGATTAATGTTTCAGAACATGCTTTCTGACTTAAGGTGACAAAATATATATTGGAAGACCGCCAATTCAATTGACGTTAGAACCAAAATACCTCCAGGTTACCAGCTTCCCATTCGAGCACGTTGAGTTCCTTCCAACCTATACTGGAATTGAAAGCTGTGAAACCCGTTCTCGATCCCATCGAGTGCCTCACAAATTTCGAAGACTTCTCTTGACTTACAGTTGCAAGCTCCTTTTGGCTTTGTTAAATTAATTTGCCTCCAAAAGATCTCTCAAATGGTCTCATCTCTGGACTAGGGGAGGACACTCTCACTACATTTGGGGTACCCACGTGTGGCGGTGGAAAAAGTAATACATGTAATTCACCTTGAATAAACTATAATTTCATTCTAAAATTTTGAGCTTTGTTTAACAATGACTAAAGGTTTCTATTGACAAAAAATTCAATTCCAAATAACATAAGATATATTGTCTAGAAAGGGTTGAAAAATGAACTAAAATGGCATGTTCTCCAACTAAAATATTTATAGAGCTCACATGAAGATGACTATTGCATCAATATTCAACCAAAATAAACTTTCAATAGAAAGCTATTCTATATAATTTTTTTTTCATTTTTCAAATTTTTTTTCTTATATAATATAGAGGTGTGAAAGTTATTTTCAACTTTACAGTGTATCTTTTTTCTTCAAAAATTTATAACTAATTACTATTAGCACAAAAAAATACCAATAATTCAAAACATAAACTTCTAAAGTAGTAAAATCTATCCATAATTTTTTTTTGAAAAAGAAATTAAATTTTAAGGTGCATTACTTGTTTTACTTTTTCTGCCGCACGTAGGTTGCTAAAACATAGGGAGTGTCCTCCCCGGGTCTCTGGAGACCGTCCTCAAGCCCCATATGCCAAACCTGCTTAAATTGTAACTCAACTGGGATATCAGTACATGGAAAAGTACAGATTGAAACATATCCTGCCATAGGAAATTGCTAACATCGTCATTTCTGTTGCAGGTTTGGTGAAGTTCTGCAGTCAGAAGAAGAAGAATAGGTGGCAATTCCACCGATATTAAAGACTAAATCTACTTCAATAATTCCCATCACGCCGGACAAAATGGTTGTTCCAAGACCTACTCGAAGGCCGATTTCCGAGAAACAAGCTTTGCCCATTGGTGGGCATGGAAGAGGACACCGAGGATCAGAGAGGGAAAAGTCTCCATCCAGTGAAACACACTAGTCTGATGAAGAGGAGCGTGCTGAGCTTGATAGAGAAGGATCAAAAGGGGTTACGAAATCTAGATAGTTGGTGATGAACCTGCGGGAGCTGTGAAGAAATCAACTCTTAGAAGAAGTAAGCGGAATCAAAAAAAAGATGATACATGAATACATCTTCTAACAATGATGATTATGTACCAAAATGGCAATTAATACTTGATGAAGGTGAAGTATCTACGCACCAGGATTCAGATAGGGCACATTCAACGATGGTATATTAATTTTTTATTTATGACAACAACCACATAAACACCATAGAAACCATACCTCTGCTGAATTGTCCCCTTCTGAGCTAATCTTGTAGACATCATTTTAATTCCATCAATATCAACAACAAAGTTGCTCATCACGCATGCATACCCAAGAAATAATGAAGAAATGGTCCCAGAATGAAGCATCGTCCGAAACATGTGAAATCGAGGTATGCTGAGTAAGTCCACAATTCTTCCACTCCTCAGCTTCGGTGCCGAAGCAGCAATTTCCAATAGCGTCATCCACATGACATGTGAATGGATGAAAAATGAGAGTGGGTCGTGAAAATTTTGACAAAAATTCTTGAGCGCAGGTACCCCGGGCTTGAGCGCGGGTGACCCACAGTTGAGTACAGGTACCCCACGCTTGAGCGCGGGTACCCTAGGCTTGAACAAAGATTACACCGTATGGCTCTTTTGGTACACCGTACCCATCCTTGTTTAGTTTGTTGGTCCCTCCCCGTTCAGTTGCTAGTCCCGTCCTTGTTCAATTGCTGAATGGTTTCTAATTGCTGATTTTAAATTGGTTTTAGTTTTGGTGCTAATTTTTAAATTCTGCAGAATAACAACTCACTAATCAAAGCTTAATGATATATAATCAAAATTTTAAACACTAAGGTTTACTTTCTAACTAAGTACCAAAGAAAGCTAATTTTGGATTCTGACAATAAATTTTAACTAAAGAACTAGTCCATTGGTCAAGAAACTTTAAGATAAATTCTAATTAAGGAATCTAACTAAACAATTTAAGAAATAATCTAAATTTTGTGGAATTTTGTGGAATAAGATTCAAGCAAGCAAATTTCAAAGGAAAATCCTCTATTCTCAAGCAAATTTCCACCACTTTCTCATGGAATTAAGCACCAAAACATTATCACATGCAAAGGCAATTTTCAAGCATGGAAAGAAAGGAAAATTCTAATGGGATCAAATGTTCTAAGACTTGATGCCTACTAAAAGGTAACAATTTCAAATATTTAGGGTCAAAGCTTTGCCGTGCAGGAGCAACATGGTTTAATGGGTTCCAATTTCCAAAGACGATGTTTTTACTATTATAAGCCAAAGCTTCGCCATGCAGGGGCAACCTGCAACCCTAGGCTTAATAGGTTCTAAAGACGATTTTTTTGACTAATTAGAAGCCAAAGCTTTGCCGTGCGGGGGCAACCCTAAGTACAAACGGTGTCCCCAGACAAAGCAATAGTATTTTGAAAGTTCAATTTTTAAAGGAGGTACACATGATAGTGTTTAACCGAACATTAGCAATTAATCAAACCAAACATTCGTTATACAACAAATTTTGACACGTAGTGATACATAAAACCTTTTGACCAAGTTTAGCTTTGCCGTTTTAAAGTTTTTAGATCACAATTTGTTTATTAGTATTTGAAAGAATCATAAAATCAAATAGAGTTTAGGAATTTTTTCCTCCTAAACTCTCGAAAATCAAAGTTTTGGGGGCTTGAAGCTTCCAAACTCAAATAAGGAAACAAATCAACTTAAATAGTAATAGAGTTTGGGGATTTTCTCTTCCAAAACTCTTGAAAATCAAAGTTTTGGGGGCTTGAAGCCTCCAAATTCAAGCAAAAAAACAAGCCAATCTTTAAAGGGACCCTCCAAACCTTCAAAGTACAAAAGAATTCAAATAAAATAGTCAATTCTTGGCTTTAAAAGTACTTCGACAACATTTCAATAGCATAACAAGAACAACAACAAGAAATGAAATAAGAGAATGAGGGCCACTGACAACTTTGAAGAAGGCCCTTTTATACTCTTTTCCAGCCCTTCCCCATTAAGTTGTCAGTAAAAAATTTCTTACTTCCAACTTAAATATTTTTCTAAATTAACCTAATGTAATTCGCAAAATATCCTTTGTTTAATGGCAGAAATCTCTAGAATCCTCTCCATTTAGCTAATCAAATCAAATCCAAGATTTTATTCCAAAGATATTTTGAAATTAACCTAATTAACCTAGATATTTTGCATATTAATCCTAAGTTAATTCCAAATTGTATTTCTTTAGTTCAAAGTTGGATTCTTACGCAAAAAAAGAGATCTTGAACAAATCCAATCTTTGATTTTCCAAAAGACATTTGTAAAATCACCGTAGATTAATCACAAATTACTATAAAAAAAAAGCCAAACTAAGGGCTGACCCTCTCTATCTTTTAGGAGACAACTCGAAATCAAAAATCAATAGTGCCATCGCATTCAAAAGACTCCAATTAGCCTAGAGGACCTCTAACCCCTGCTTCTTCGGCTGTTTTTAAGCGTAATTTCGAGTCACGATAACTCCAAATAAAAGTCAAAACTCTAACTTCTGGAGTTTGCGCTTTCTAATGAAACTATCTAACTAAAGTGGCTTAGAATGTTTATGGGAGTAAGAATTGATCCTTGATTTTCTCCATTTGGACATTGTTAGCTCCTGGTACACCGATCAACCTGCTACCAAGTTATAAATTCTTGTGAAATTCGATGTCGGTCTTAATTCCAGTACTTGGGAATGTTGGAATGTTAGAATGTTTTCAAACTTGACATGGCTCTTTATTAGCACACAAAACTCCATCCTAATTTTTAGTGAGATTTTATAGCAATATTTGTAATTTCTAGGAATTTACTAATGCGTTTTTAAGCGGTTGACTTCCCATGGAGTCAACGTAGAATTTTTCAATTTTATGAAACTTTTGGGAGAACATTTAGGACATTCCTAGAATCTTAATGCAAGTTTCACGCTCACATTGCACTAGTCTAAATATAATAAATTTAAATAATTTCCACTGGGGGGAAATCATTCTAGATATCGAGGGAATCTTGAATGATTAGATCTCAATTTGACCTTCTAGCATGCTTTGACCTAACAAAGCACCTTTTTGTATGCTTCAATCACCTTTTCCTCCATCTTGGTTTACAAACGGCTTGTATTCTCAAAACTACCTACAATGTTTAAAATAATAAACCCAACTCTTTCTCAAATTGGATTTTGACTCAACATGACTAGACTCTATTACTTAGCCAGTTTGTCACATACATACTTATACATGTTGTTTTGTATGAACAAGACACTAGGATTGACTAACTCTGATATATACTCTCTTCTCTCAAAATTACTAACTATTCATTTAAACTTACCATTAAGATTTAAAATTAGTGAAAACATAAAGTTTTATGTGTTCCACGTTTCTAAAACCACTTTTGATTACTTTGGTAGGGACTTCTATCAAAACTCTCAATAACTCTCTTTTTATGTGTTTTTGCATAAAAATAATCTAAAAACTAACTAAAAATCGCAAAAAATAGATTTAAAGTTCCAAGTGCTAATTTAAGGGCTCACATATGGTGGTCATCTGCGGTACGATTGCAAATTGTGAGAACCCAGATCTTCCTAACGCTTGATTATAGACACACGGTCAAGCACATCTGATGATTTTTTTATTACATTAAAGATTTAATCAAGTTGTCACCAACATGAGAATGTATATAATTACTAAGTGGTACTGGATTCTGGATGACACACCCTTATAAGGTTCCAGACTTGAGATAAAACATACCAACATGAATTACCAATCAACAAGTATAGATGTAATTGGTCCTAACCTAAATTCATGATGGTCTCTAACTTTGAGAACATGTAGATCAAGATGAAATGGTGAAGTTTCACATTCCTAGCATCATTGTTGATGTGGTTGCATTATAAAATAATTTTATTGAAAAAGTCACAAATGCTTAGTATATGGATTTAAGACAAGTCTAAGGACCCATTTTCCTATAAAGACTTTTTGATGTAAGTCTAAAAGACTTAACACCAGACTCTATAACTCTAAAAATGATTCATTAAATTATCTTGATAATTTTCTTATTATGATCCGCCTCAATCGGAGTTGATTTGGAGAAAAGGATAGAAAAAAAACGTACATTTCAAAACTCCTATGCAATTTTGCACTCAAAATTGGTATGCATATTAATAAGCACACTCAACAAGTGGTTAAGCTTCAATGTTTTAGAGCTCACTTGAAAAATGTCTCCAACCGCCTTCAGTCTCACTGACTTCTTGTCTTGTCACTAGCCCAGGGGCGGGCGGTGCCCTGGCAACAGCTCAAAGTTCGAATCCTCGTCGCCGGTTTGTTATTCTAAAGATCAACGCTAAACTACGGCCATCGGTTTTGATGGCTTGGAGACGACTATCTTCTTGCCGGGCAGGTATAAATACCTTTGTTGCCTATCGATTGAACTAATAAAATGGTAAAGATATAGATAACCTATCCCCCCCAAAGAGGTGAGCTACCCCATCACTCCTAAGATGTAAATAGGCTACCAATCTTGGGGAAGAATGCAAAGAGACCCACGAACTGTAAGTACTTGTCTGTCTTTCATTGACTCTTGAGTGATGTTAATGACTTCCAAAAGATTTGCAAATTGGCCTTCAAACATAACGTCGTTGCCAGGCTACAAAATCTCCATATTCTTGAGGTAAATTAATAATGACCTGGCCTTGGATGGCCACGGCCCCAGATCCTCCTAAATTGGGAAAATTCTCTCCTACGGTATTTTGCGTCCGGGTTGTGATTCCTCGTCTTACGGTCGTCTTTGAGTGTTTGATAACTGGAATAACTGCATCGGTTCTTCTTATGTATGTTGTGAAGTTGGATTGTCCATGGGCTCTTGATTTGGCTCCTCCGTGACTTGTAACTGCTAAAATTGTTCTATCGTGATCTCTTGTGTTCACTCCTCCGGTGGTGATAGTATTGGAAACTAAAAAAGTTGTTGTGACTTGGATTCAGCCGAAAGTTGAGACATAGATTCGTCCGGGTTTGCTGTAGTGATGTGAAACTCATTTTGGGGCATTGATTGGCCTATAATTCTAAACTAAACTACTTCTACTATGAAATTGGTGAATGATAATTTTCCTAATCTTGATGATGGTTTGGCCTAGGTTCCTACCTATTATATCATTAGGATGAAAATAATATCCTACTCTAATAATTGATGTGGAATCACTAACCGACGTCCCCGTCTATGTAGACATTCAAGCTAAGCTAATTTTTACGACTTGGATTCAACGTGGCTCTGATCTTCAGCTCCCCGGTTCACATCGCGAATGAAAATAAATAATAAAAAGCACTACAACTTGGATTCAAAGGTTTCAACCGGTTCACGTTGTTAGTGATCAACTAATCAAAATGGTACAACTTGGATTCAACGTGGCTTTGATCTTCGGTTCTCTTGGATTCATTTAGGGCTCTGATCTTCGGCTTTCCGGTTGACGCCGTGAATGAAAATGAAATCTACTCTAAAAATTCAAGTAACCATGAAGAAAAAACTCAAGATTTGAAATCTTAAGCCAAGTGACTGTGACTAAAGGTCTGAGACTAGAGTCTGACTTTTACCAAACAACATCTAGTGGCCAAACAATAATGGACTCTTATTTCTATATTAGAGTTGGAACATAACATGAAGAAGAAAGAAAGAAGATGGATTAACCCCTAAAGGACCATTGTCCCCTCGGGGGACAAAATGAATTTCGGACAAGTTCCTATGATCTCAATTTTCAGTGAATTTTTTTGAAACTTTCTCATAAGATAAGAAAACTTATGAGCTTCGTGGGAATATAAATTTTATTTCAATTGGTGCCCGAGAGCAAAAGTTATAGCATCTTAAACATAATTTACACGTCACCGGGCAGAAAAATAAATCTACAAAAATTTGAAATTAATTTTTTAATTTCTTTTTTCTTAAAGATCATATTTTTGTCTACATGTGAAGCTTTGATTCATTCCATTTGGATTAGTAATGTGAAAGTTATGAACAATCTTGTTTTTCAGGTAGTTTGAGCATCTTCTTGAAAAAATAACTTATAGGATTCAATTCTGAATGCAATTTTCACAATTTTTCAAAAAAAATTGTTTGACAAGGTTAAATTTTCTATTTAGAACAATCTCACCATTGAGATTATTGTGTTCCAATCCCATTTTAGAGCTATTAAAGATTTAGTTTTTCTTTCAATTTTGGACCTACTTCTACTGAACAATTTTTTAAAGAATGAAAATCAATCGTGTTTTTTTTTAATTTTTTTTTCTAGACTTTCAACTCAATTCTTCAACACAAAATTTTTTAAATTCAGGGTCCATGGTGTAATTTTTTTCGCCAAATGGCATTCAAAGTCATCTGAAATTGCAGGCTAGTGTTAAAAAAAACTTTCTTTTTTCAACTTTGAATGCTAATATCTTCCAATCTGTACGGTCAAACTCCATGAAATTTTTACCACATGATACTAGACTAGTAAAGTACAAGATCCTACGGTTAGATTCTAAAAAAAGTATTTTTTTGTTTTTTTGGATGAATGCAGCAAAAATAGCAGTTTTGAGTAGTTTTTGACAGAAGAATGGCCCTGGTCCTTTAGGGGTTAACACATACTGTTGTCCCAATGTCTTTTCTTTTACATAAGATTTAGCTAACAATAGGATTTACTATAAGAAACCCGCGTTTTTTGTGATGGCAACAAAAAACACGGCATGTTTTTGCAGACAGGACGGCGTCACAAAGTTTGAACCAATGGGTGGCAAATTCCGATGGACATTGCAAAAAACGTGTACATGTCCATGAAAAAAACATGGGCATTATACAAAAAAACAAGTATGTTTTGCAAGACATCCAAAAAAATGTTGTCATATTTTTTGTGATATGCAAAACAATATGACAATGCCATGTTGGCAAAGTCAATCAATTTCACTACAAGTAAATTTCCAGGAGTTATTGGACATCCATGTAAAATGTTAACCCAATCTGAAAATCATAGGAGAAGGGTAGCTGCTTGGGAGTCTTCCAAAAAACCCTTTCATGAATGGATGATGAAGCTACTATTCACTATTTTTTAGTTAGGATTTCATGAAGCACAAAATCTGTTGGCATCTCTTCTATAAGCATGTGTGTACATAAACATAATTATTGGAAATATGTCTAAATCCTTTAGAATTTCATATGCCAAGTACGATGTACTACGTTTCACTTTCGATCTTACGATTCATGTGTATATGTTGTACTGGAAGCTTTCAAAGCATGTGCGGACTTTTCAAATTATGTTCATATACATCAATTACTTATAGGAATAAATGAACTCTTATTTTCATTGTATTCAAATTGTTTACAATAATTCCTCTATCCCTAATACAATACTATAATATTGATAGTTCATAAATGTATCATAGAAGTAATTTTTGTAAGAAAATGTGATGCTCATCCAAACAAAAAGTCAACCCCAACCTTCCACAAAAGACATCCATTTACAAAGATGAAAGATTCCACTATATTTTTAATTAGAAAGTGCAAAAAAATAATTCCTAGCATTTGTTTTTATTTCTATTCAATGGGGGGATTTTATTGCACTGCATCTACAAGAAGGGCTTCCATTGTCGTCACTTCTAGTGTTGGTCATTGATTGAATAAAGAACTTTGTTTTGAAAAAGCGACTATGTCATTTTTTCTTTAGAAAAACTATCCACAAATCAAGTTGAATATTAAGTGTGTTTGAGCATAATCAATATCCATTTCATACCACAAGGGGACTATACAATCCATTTCACATTTAGATAAGTAACTCTTATATTATATACCATTCATTATAATTACTTATAATGCATTTTTCTTCAATCTCAATGAATGTAATTTGCTATAATGTAAAAATTGCTCGTAGCCCTTCCAACAAAAAATCTAAAATCGTATTCATATACATGACAGGTATATTCTTCAAAGACAATAGTAGTATTAAAAAACTTATTACATGAATTTTTTTAATGCATGCATCATACCAAAATCTACCCAACTATTTGGTGTTCTTAGTAATTTAAAAAAGAAATAGAACATTACAAACAAATGTTAATTTCAATTGGAGGGAACTCTATCTATGGATTTTTAAAAACTCCACATACATCTTTTTATTCTTCATATATTTTATTTATTTTATTTATTTTTATTTTTATTTATTTTATTTTTATTTTTATTTATATTTATTTTATTTTTATTTTTATTTTATTTTAAATATATAAGTCAATTTTTTCTACATTTCATCTTTTTCTAATTGGTCCTCATGTACTTTCTTGATCAATCTAATTTCATATACTTTTCTATAGAAGTTGTCTTGTAATCCGTTCTAATGCCATTGACCCTTGCATATCATACAAGAGTTGCATCTCTAGAACTTTACATTCTTCTGTAAGACAAATTAGAAGTTTTTTCATACATTAAATGTCACAATTTCAGTACATTTAGGTTCAATTACTTTTGTATAATACTTGCACTATCAATTGACATAGATCAGTTCCATTTCATATGCTCTTGCTATCTTTTAAAAAATTTCAAAGTATACAAAATCTCTTAAAAGAAATACATTTTCTCTCATTTGTTTTGTACACATAGATGGAGTTTGATACATACTACAAACAAAGGTGTAGACAGACTTTGGAGTCATTGCAAGAAAAAAAAACTTATTTTTGTAGCATTTGCACAGTCCTCATAATTTTTGGCTGAAATACTTCTTTATTAGAAAAACAATTTGAAAGAAACATGAGAAATATGTTCCAATGTATACACCTTTACAAAAAAGATACCCTAAGAAGGAACAACATAAAAAAAAATTGTGACTGGAAAAACTGGAAAAGTGCAGAATCTCATGAAGATAGGTACTTTGACATTTTAATTTGTAAAAAGTAGGAAAAACAATTTTCAAGAATACTAAAAATAGGACATTTGAAAATAGTTCATGTTTTAGGGATTTCACAATTCAAATTGTATTAGAATATTTTAAAATCTTCCAAAATCTATCAAAATCATTTGGAGTTTTCTATAGAGTATAAATTCAAAGTTTGAATTTTAATCAATTGAAATTTTTAATAGGTATAATTTGATTTTGAATGTGATTTAAATTCCAATGAAATTCAATAACTATGATGAAAATTTAATATTTAATCAAAATCTTAATAAAATTCAACTCTAATTCAAAGTTAGGTTGAAATAACTTAACCCCTAAAGTTCCTTGACTATGTTATCACCAAAAATGCTCAAAAACTGCCATTTTTTATATAAGTACCAAATTTCTTAAAAAAAAATTTGTTTTGACACATGTAACCATACAATCTTGTAGAATGCTAGTTTGAGAAGATGTGCAAAAAATTTCGAAAATTTCTACCTTGTAGATTGTAAGATATTAAGGTTTGAAGTGACAAAATTCTTTTTTTTGCCCCTGCAAAAATCTGGGCAGATGCACTTCACAAGATCAGATCATTATGAAAAATTGTCCAAAATGGTTGCAACTTTGTGGAATCATTCTTCAAGTTAAGTTGGCTACATGCTTTAAAAAATTCAGATTTTTTGGAATTGTAAAACATATAGGAAAAAAATAATAAGTAGAAAGATGTAGGGAATGATTCAAAATACTAAATTGTTAACAATTTATTTATGGAATTGAAAAATGAAAATTTAATGGTTGTAATGTTGTAATTAAAAATCTACAACATTTGAGAATTTATGAAAAAGTTTATATATACTTCTACAACATTTGAGAATTTTTATTCTATTTTTTGAGACATTGACTAAGATGTCTTCATGTTTTTTGAGTTGTTTTCTAGGGACATCAAATCAAATGTCTCTAGAGACATTTTTGCAATGTCTATTGAGACATCCAAATGTTTTCATAGACATCAAATGAGGCATTGCCGTGTTCATTTCATGTTCATCTTTGAAATTTTACTTTTAATACAAACTACACGTTCTACATATCCCATATGGTTTGCCATACTTCCTACCACCCCACTTCTATATAAGCTTGTGTTTTCATTTCAATATACTCACAATAAATTTCCAAATACAATGTATCTTGTATGGTGTATTGTACTTGTTGTATAACGTATGTTGTGTAAATGATGTATGTTGTATAATGTATGTTATATTTTTAATGTATGTTGTATTCTGTATTGTGCAAGAAATATGGTGTATTGTGTATGAATGTAGTTGGTTATCTCAATTGATGTCTTAGAAAACATGTGGATGCTGTAGATGATGTGCCAAAAAACATGTGGATGTCTTTGTGGACATCCATTTTGCAAAGGACATGCCATAGCATAAGGGTTAATGTAAATGATTTAATTGTAAACATCAAAGGAAACATGTGCATGTCCCAGAAGATGTCTTTTTGGACTTCAGATTGGACACAATACAATGAACATGTCAAAATTTTGAACTACTACAAAGTTGACATGTGGTAGTGATGTCATGGCTAACGTCATCCAAAGAATGGATGAAAAAGTAGCTTATGTGGCATTCACTGCCCTGTCATCGCTGAAGTGGCGCACATGTGGCAGCCACATGGCAACTTCTTAACATTTTAAAAGACCATGTTTTCTAAGACATCCTCCTAAATCTTCTTCAAATCTTATCATGTTTTCTGTAATTTTGCATGTTTTTCGGCTTGTCAATCCTGACGCATTTTTTTTTATATCTAAGTTGACGCATCTAATGTCCATACAAACATGCCTACCACGTTATAGGCATGTTACAAAAAGCGCGGGTTTCTTCTAGTGATTGATCAGTAGCTTCATGAAGAAGATTGACACCTTTTTGCCTCCAAAAATCTAGTGGCTTCACTTGAAGACTTCGACTAAATTTGTACTAAAGGAATCGAGTGGCTTCATCGTGAAGATCTAATCAATCATACTATGGCTAAAAACCACAATCAACAAATAAATTAGTAGTTAGCTTAGTATTGTTGCCCTAATACCTTTTTTTTTACGCTAATCCATCTAATAATGGAAATAATCTAGAGAGGCTTCTTGAATAAGACAGAGGTCCTAACATCGCTGGAAATTAGGTGGCTATACTTGTAAACTTCCATTCTAATTATTCCAGTGGGAATTGGCAGCTTTCAAGAATTTTGCAATGAGTTCAATAAACTTGTATTATTGCACAATCCTTGAACTTTTGTAGTTTTGTTTAGCACATTTGACAAAATGTATGTGATAAAAGTAAAATTCTTTTGACAAAAATCAACTCTAAACATTGGTAAAGTATGTATACGGTCTTTTGATATATGGATGTCAACTTCCTAGAATTCATCAAGAACCATAGTAGAAAAGGACGTCCTGGAATACCAAACTATAGTGTCAGAGTTTGGTATTCTAGGACCACATGAACACCAAATTGGTTCTCATATGGTCTTGGAGCACCAAGCTTTGACACTATAGCTTGGTGCTCTAGTACACCCTTTCTACTAGTGAACCAAATCTACTTACTAGGATATTACTATTGATGAACTTATTCTTTAACCATGGAATCACTACATAAAAACAAAGGTATAATTGTATAAATGTCTTGTTCACAATGACTACAAAATGACTATTTTGTAGTCATGGTCGACAAGTCATTTCTACCCTTGTTTTTACTTAGTGAATGTTGGTCTCGTCATTGTAGAAATCATTTTTTTTTGGCACCTTGTGAATCTTTTGTTTAAAGAAAACCAAGAACACTTAGTGTGAATCAAAATACTATGCAAGACCTCCCTTTTGACCTTTTGATACAAAATTCCAAGGATGATTATTTGTCCTCCATTGGGCACTTTAAGGTAAACTACCCTATTATGGGCAAAAAGGGAGTAAGCCTATTGTGGGCAAAATTATAATGGTGATGTACATTCAAGTTCTAAATATACACCAATTCACCACCATTACAATTTTGTCCACAATGGGCTTGCTCCCATTTTGTCTGTAATGGGATAGTTTACCTTAATATCCGCAGTGACATATAGACATACATGATACGTTTAGCAATGCTGATGGAAGAATCCATGATATTTGCCAAACATCTAAGCCATATTAACTGACAGATAATCTTCACCCTTCTATCTTCAGTGCAACCCGATTCA
The DNA here is from genome assembly GCA_947034895.1 of Rhytidiadelphus loreus. Lineage (NCBI taxonomy): Eukaryota > Viridiplantae > Streptophyta > Bryopsida > Hypnales > Hylocomiaceae > Rhytidiadelphus > Rhytidiadelphus loreus. Next base: position 36,801,750 of record OX344761.1, read on the forward strand.
TTTCAACTGACAAATCTTTTTAAGGGAATTTGTTTTCACAATCAACAAATGGAACCCAGAGCTGCTGTTGCACCAGGGCAGCAGATCCTTACGCCAACAACCCCGCTTCTCCAACGGCAGGCGTTGAGTTCTATTTGAATTGGAAAAGCAGCCAGTGCGACTGAACAACGGCACCTTAGTTAATGATTATCGTTCGTCTCTTGCAACTGAGCACGTGGTTCACAAAATGACACTCTAATTCATCAGAGTATACTTGATGCAAGCCTAGCCCCTAGAATTGATAGAAACCCGATTGGGCGATTGATCTATCTCCTCCGATACGAAAAGTAATATACAATTGGAGTGGCACGCGCGACCAATTCCATGCCTGGTTGGAAGCTAGGTTTCGTGTCGATCTAGCTAGTAGCCCATCCTTTGTCTTCGTGCCCACAGGAGCCCCGACGGAATGAGTCCTGGTGGCACCAAGCAGAGCCACACCGGCGTATCCGCCCCTTCTTCCGCCGAAGTGAGCTCCTCATTGCCGAACCTCCCCTTCGCCACTTGCTCCTTGTACGTCTCGTAGTCCATGGCTTGCAGCAACTGGCGGTGCATGTCGGTCTGCACGAACCCCGGATGGCAGTTGTGCACCAAAATCTGATGCCCTGGCGGACGCTCGCGCAGTCGCTCGGATAGCAAGCGGAGGGACGAATTGAGAAGCGCTTTGGAGAGGCGGTAGGCGTTGTTGGCGTACAAACGGTCGTGGCCAGAACGACAGGCGGACAGATAGCGCTGCAAGGTGGCGTCCAGGAAGTCTTGGTCGAACTCGCTCTCGTTCTCCAGTTGACTCCGCAAAGACTCGTTGTTCAGGTTCTGGACATGTGCATAATACAGTATCGGTTGCATCCACATCAATTGAGTTCCCTTTGCTTGCTGGCACAGTAGTTGTCTAGAAGAGCAAGCGGGGGGCGTTTTCATTACAATGGCGGTGGTTCAGAGCGCCGACATTGTGACTTTGCACAGTGCTCTGAAAACTAGCTAGGACTGGCATGGATCTGAGGTTCTGGACAGGTGTCTGCGAAAAATAACAAGCTCTGGAAATTCCGCCAATTTATCAACTACTGATGACGAAAAAAATTGATCGAGCAAATAGATCGCCTGGCCCATTCAAAATTCTCACAGACCCTGGAGTAGTACTTCTCAAGGTAATGCTAGAATTTAGCTAGACGTCACGCCACCCCTGGGGTAAATGTGTGTCGATCATGGATCCCATGCCTTTTTGGAAAGAAAAGAAGCACAATCACCTTCTTGCTTAAGTTTGCCCTACATACATAAAGGAATCACAAGCACACTAGAAGCGAAGCAAACCAAAAGAATGAAAACGTCAGAGTAGTTTGTGGAAACATGAAAGTTAAACTGCAAGTTGGGATGAGGGTGGTTAAGACTAGTCAGAGAGTACTCACCATCAACAGTCCAGCCCAGGAGGACACGGTAACAATTCGTGCTCCGGCAGGCGACGATCGGAAGAAGGGCAACAGTTTCTCAATCACGTCCATCGTCCCCTGGTAATTGACTCTGAACGTTTCCACCACCCCTTCGTATCTACTATCAGTGTAAAAAAGCGCCGCATTGTTCACCAGGATGTCCAGGCCACCATACGTACCCCCAATCCACTCTGCGAAATCCTTCACGGAGTCCTCGCTGCTGATGTCCAGTCTCCGAAACACCACGTTCTGGAACCCCTGCAAACGCAGCTCCTGCGTGGAGTCCAGCCCCCGCCGCTCGTCACGGGCAGTTAGGATCACCGTGAGCCCCTCTTGTGCTAGTCTCCGCACGATCTCCAAGCCAATGCCCTTGTTGCCCCCAGTCACCACCGCCACTGTGTCCGCGCTCCACCATCTGGAGGCCAAACGACCGCGCAAACGTCAAATCGCTAGCTAGACTAAGATCGACCAGAACATGCAAATTCATCTCAGGGTTCAATCCAAACTGGCAGTCCAATTCGGGTGCAAACTTTACAAATCACTACAAGACACTACCGGAAATCTATCTTCTATAATTCCGTAATTCGGGTTCAAACTTCCAGCTAAATAGAAACGATCACACTGCAGTTCAATTCGGGCTCAAACATGCAATCTAATAGAAACAGATTACCATATACAGGTCTGGTTCACACTGGCAGCCAAACAGAGAATGATCACAGAGAGATTATCCCTGTTTCTCTTTCTAGAAAATCAGAAGTTCCCTAGATCATTTTGCAGAGGAACCGAACGACAAACAAAGAAAATCAGTGGTGCCCACAAATTCTCCCAGTTGACAACACTGCAACACCAGAAATGGCAATGCGGCAAACAGAGATCATCTCCCCGTGGATCACCAAAATTCAAATCCCGTAAAAACTTGTAGAGAGTCCAAAATTTTGCAATTACAGAAAACGAATTAAAGGTTCAAAAGGCAAATCCAGTTCTACAATTCACGTGCGTGGACTGAATCTGTGCTTCTGGCTATGGCCGTTTGGAAGCAGTTGCCCCCTGGCGACATGAATCTAGCTAAGAAGTACTCGATCTTGCTATCTAGAAAATCCTCCGATCCAGCTTCCAGATCAGTGCTTCTGGAAAAGCGACTCCCCTGGAAACTAGAGCATGATTGAGCTTTCTGGAAGCTTGGCGGAGGAAACTAACAGACAGCTCTTCAATGACCCAGTTGCAACTTGCAAGTGACGACAAGAGTGAGTGTGTTGAGACAAAAGTTCAGAGAAACCACGCACCGATCTCCCATGAGTGCCGGTGGCACTGTGAGTCTTTCTTCTGCCAATTCGGGATCTGATCACAGTCCTCTTTCCACAGAAATACAATCATGCTTCCATTCCCTACCCGAGCTTGAGCTTTCTTCCGCCACTTGAGCAGCCAGCTTTATACTCCTGACCTGCCAGCAAAAGCAACGGAGAACTCGTACGTTATCTAGCTATCTCGCTATGTATCAAAAGCATCGATCGGATTCCGCTTCTTCACAACGTCACTCGCAGCTGCCTGGTGACGTGATTCGTTCTACTCCAGCCTCATCAGACCTGATCAAGAGCTGATTTCTGCTGTCGTAAAGGGGAAAACATTCAAAAGGTTCAGTTGTTGCAGGCAGGGCCGCAGGGGTGGCTGCACGAGCTTCCCCGCCATCTGCAGTTGGGAGGACACAGATGCTGGCGATTTGGGGATTTTGGGCAATTTTATTTATTTATTTATTTATTAGTATTTTTTTTGTGCTCATGATGAAATTTATTTCAACGGAAAAATGAGGAGGTGAAATTTCAATGTGTGCCAATAAAAGAAGAGATGAGGTGAAGTCCGTCAGGGTAATTTCGCAGGGACGCACGCGCCGCCTCCACCCCACTGGCACTCTTGAAATAGTGAGTAACTGCAAGTTTTGCATATTTTTTTAACAGTTACCCCTTCTAAATCCTTCCCGTGCAATTCTGTAAACTTGGGTAAATATTTGTGCTGAATGAAAGCCTGAGTGAAAATGAAAGATTAACAAACTTAAAATACAGAAAACAAACTGGAATGATTCCTTTGGCCTCCGCCGGCCCTCGGCACTAAGTCCCCATGAGAATCCGACCTAACGCCTGAAATTTTGAACTGCCCCTGCCCGTAGGAAACACTAAAATTTTTTATTTTTTACACAAATTTTTTTTTTGAAATTCTGAACTCATATTTGCAATCAGAGGCCCCGAATTACTGCAGGGAGTGTAGAAATTCCTAAAAATCGGTTCAATACAGGGGGCTCCTTTTATATTTTTTGGCCGGGCAGGCATGGCCTGCCCGGCGTTAGGTCGGATTCTCATGGGGACTTAGTGCCGAGGTCCACCGGCACTCCAGAAATATAACTGATTAGACTTGAAAGGTTCATGAATTCCATGATCTGGACGCCAGTCACTGCACCTCGACTTGTTATGTACACTAAATAGTGAAATTTGGTTGCCCAACAATAATTTCTCGACATTCTACACTATATAAATATGTATTGTTTCTTTACAAGAATTTACTACTTTTTTTAATTAAAAATTTATGCATGTGGGACTTATGAACCACCATGTGTACAAACAGATTAAATAGTAGACATATTTGTTGATTGGTTGGCTTGTAAAGTGATTTTCTTGAAGTAAGGCAACCTAATTGTTAAGGCAACCTAATTTCACTATTTAATGTAGTGAGTATTGTTGACCTTATTGAGATTACAAAGTACTTCAATGGAAGAAAGGCTTTACTTAGATGGTAGGAAGATACCAAACCCCATGAGTGGATTGAACATAAGGTAGAAGCCTTTCACTAGTTATCCACATACATTATGGGATAACTAACCTTAATGGGCTGCCTTTGACTACAAGCAATACCCAATGGATTCTAGGTCTAACTAAGAGTCTAATGCTACTCCTAGGGCTGAATGTACATAGTCTACACTAATATGTACATGATCTTCAACACTCCCACTTTGCAAGTGGTCAAAGGCTCGAAGGCCCATCTTTTCAATCAAGTTTTGGTGTTGTGGCTTCCCAAGGGACTTGGTCAGTACATCAACAACTATAGCTTGGGTAGGCACATACTTGAGCTCAATTACCTCAGCCTCCACTCATTCACGAATGAAATGGTGTTGCACATCAATGTGCTTCGTCCGGACGTCCGAGAGTGGTGGGTGGGATTCTTGGCCAAAGCAATGGCCCCTTGGTTGTCACACAAAATTTGTGTGCTCTCCACTTGGACAAGGCCAACATCAGCCAAGAGTTGCCTCAACCAAATGGCCTCCTTGGTGCATTGGCTCATGGCCATGTATTCAGCCTCCGTTGTAGAAAGAGCTATGGTGGGCTACCTCCTGGAATTCCAAGTAATGGCACCCACTCCAAGCATAAACACGTAACCGGTGGTGGATCTCCTATCCGCCTCATCACCCGCCCAATCCGCATCACAAAAGCCATGCAACTTCAGCCCATTGGCACGCCCAAGTTGCAACTTCAGCCCAAGTGTGCCTTGAAGGTACCTCATCACCCTCTTGACCGCAGCCCAATGCTTTGGGCCATACTTGGATGTGTGTTGACTCACCACACTCACCGGGAAGGCCAAATGTGGCCTTGTGGCTACCATGGCATACATCAAGCAACCCACCGCTGCCTTGTAAGGCACACCTTGCATTTCAGCCCTCACCTCTTCAAATTCAGCATCCGTGAGCTTAGGCAACTTCCCATGAGTCTCAAGTGGTGTACCTATGGCTTTGCACTCCTCCATGCTGAACCGCTTGAGAATTTCTTCAAAGTACTTGCGTTGGCTCATAGTGATGGTGCGGGCAGCCCTATCCCTCTTGAACTCCACTCCAAGGCAATACTTCAACTCTCCAAGATCCGTCATCTCATACTCCTTCTTGAGCATATCCTTCACTTCAAGCATCTTGGTCATGCTACTTGCAAGGAGGATCAGATCATCCACATAGAGGATCACAATCACCAAATGCTCACAACTTTGCATGGTGTATAAGGAGTGATCAACATAGCCTCTTTGGAAGCCCTTCCTTGCAAACATAGCATCAATATCCCTATACCAAGCTCTCCCTGATTGCTTCAACCCGGGAAGTGCCTTCTTCAACTTGCACTTGAGATGCCCTTGGCCTTCTTGCACAAAGCCTTGGGGCTGATCCATGTAGATGACCTCCTCCAACTTGGGGTTGAGAAAGGCCGTCTTCACATCCATTTGAGGCATCTCCAAGTCCATGGCTGCCCCAAGAGCCACAATGCACCTAATGGTGCTAAACTTAGCAACGGGGGCAAAGGTCTCATTGAAATCCATCCCTTCCACTTGAGAAAAACCCCTAGCAACTAGCCTTGCCTTGTACCTCAAAATGTGACCCAAAGCATCCCTTTTGGTGGAGAAAACCCACTTACAATCCACACTTGATCTCTTGGAAGGGAGAAGTGCAAGATCCCATGTCCCTTTGTCAATGAGGGCCTTGTACTCCTCTTGCATGGCCAACTCCCACTTGCTTGCATCTTCACAATTCAGCACCTCTCCAAGTGTAGATGGATCTCCAAGGAAAGCCACATTGGCTTGATCTTCATGTTGTGGGGGAAGAATGTGATTCAGCCACCAATCTCCAAGGGGCTTGCGGGTCCTTGTTGGATAACATGGCTCCTCCATGGTCTGATCTTGCTCTTCCAAGGATTGATCTTGCTCTACCAAGGGCTGATCATGCACTTGCTCCCTTAGTGAAGTGCTTGGAGAAGGAATTGCTGATCTCTTCACTTGGGGTGTGGCCACCTTCTTCTTGGGCTCCACCAAGTTTTCATCTTCCCCTCCTTGCTCTTCATCTTCATCTTCATCTTCTAAATGCACTCTTGGAGTTGTGCCCACCTTTTGGGCTGGTCCTCCATTGCTCCCACTTGGGCTCATCTCCAAGAGCTTGGAATCAACACCTCCATCCTCCAAGAAGGTCACATCTCTACTCTTGATGATGGCCTTGCTCTCCACACACATCAGCCTATAAGCTTTGGTTCCCTCACAATAACCAAGGAAAAGACACTTGATGCCCTTGGCATCCAACTTGGTCCTCTTGGCACTTGGAACCAATGCATAGGCAATGCACCCAAAAATCCGCATGTGAGACACATGGGGCCTAATCCCACTCCAAGCTTCTTGGGGTGTCATGCTTGTCAAGGCTTGTGTAGGGCACCGGTTCCTTGTATAAACCGTTGTAGACACCGCCTCACCCCAAAGCTCAAACTTCAGCCCTTGGACATGAATCATGGACCTTGCCATCTCCACAATGGTGCGGTTGGCACGCTCCGCTACGCCGTTTTGTTGAGGAGTGTAAGGTGCTGATGTGTGGTGCTCAATGCCATGGGCCTTCAAGTACTCCTCAAAGGCCTTCGACACATACGCCCCTCCATTATCCGACCGCAGCACCTTCACCTTGCAATCAGATTGGGCCTCCACAAGGGCCTTCCAAGTCTCAAAAAGCCCAAACACCTCACTCTTGCACTTCAACATATACACCCACACCTTGCGTGAGAAATCATCAATAAATGTCAAAAAATACCTTGCTCCTCCTATGGTGGTGGTCTTCATCGGCCCACACACATCGGAATGCACAAGCTCCAATGGCTTGGTAGCCCGGGTTGCCCCATCCTTGGGGAAGGGCTGCCTTGCTTGCTTGCCCTCAATGCACCCCTTGCACACCATAGAACTCCAATCATGCTTGCAAGAAGAGAGGTTCAGCCCCTTCACTATGTGTTGGAGGCTCTTCATGCTCTTCACATTCAAGTGCCCAAGCCTCCTATGCCAAAGCTCCACAAGGTCTCCTTGAGCTAATCCTTGGGCAACACATGCCAAGGAGGTGCCATTCACCTTGGTGAAGTGGAGGAGGTACAAGTTGCCCTCATGAGGGGCTGATGCAATCAAGACTCCACTTGGTGACCTCACAACACACCCCACATTGTTAAAATGCACTTTCAAACCTCCCAAAGACAACTTGCTCACCGAAAGCAAGTTGGCATGCAACTTGGGGACATGGAGTGCCTCATGGATCTGAATCCTCCTAGTCTCCCCCTTCACTTGCACCTCCACAATGATGGTCCCCATGCCAAGGGCCTCCACCATGCCATTGTCTCCCAAATAAATCTTCTTCCCCGAGATGGGTTGATATGTGTGGAAGGCATCTCGATGGCTGGTCATGTGTTGAGTGGCCCCCGAGTCCACAATCCATGTAAACATATTGGCCTTCTCCCCTCCTCCTTGGGTGGCAAAGGCAAAATCCTCCTCCTCTTCCTCTTTGGAAGCTTGGTGTGCACTCTCCTTGCCTTTGGCTTGGCTGACCTTGCAATGCTTAGCAATGTGGCATGATTTGCCACACTTGAAGCATGTCCTTGTCTCCTTGAACTCCTTGGTGTTGCCTCCTTTGCCATGTCTTGACACAAGGGCTGATCCCTCTCCTTGGGACTCATTCTCCTTGCGCTTGGTCACCTCATGCATCAAGCGGGTTGTGACAAACTCCATGGTCAGCTCCTTCATAGGCCTTGTCTCCAATGCGGTGATGAGGAACTCATAAGATGGTGGCAAGCTCTCCAACAAGGTCATCACCACATCTCCATCCGTCACGGGTGCCTCCAAACAAGCCAACTCATCTGCAAGAGCCTTGATCTTGTTGACATGATCCAACAAGTCATCCTCCTCTTGCATCTTGCTAGTGAAGAACTTGTGGCGAAGAAAGAGGATGTTGGAGAGGCTCTTGGTCTCATGAATGTTGCAAAGGGTGGTCCATGCTTGGGCTGGTCCCTTGCAATGGCGAATGTGTGCAATTTGCCGATCCACAAGGTTGATGGCAATGAGAGCAAAGGCCTTCTTCTCCTTCCTCTCAAACGCCTTCTTGGTCTTTAGATCAGCATCTTCACTTGGAGGCTCCTCACTCCCATCCACCACCTCCCACAAGTCCTTCTCCGCAAGGATCATCTCCATCTTAAACTTCCACATGCCAAAGTTCTCCCCATTGAACTTGTCAATGATGCACACGCCTTCTCCTCCACTTGATGCCATGATGGAGCACCTCCCATTTGTTGGCAGCACCCCAAGTGTCTCCAAGAATTCACAAACTCAATTCAGCCTCCAAACAATCCCTTGGAAGCCAATTGGGCTGAAATGGCACCAATCAGCCCTTCCAAGCACCTCCAAAGAGCCTTCCAACCCTAAGATCAACCAAACACTCCTCACAAGTGCAAGGACTCCTCTAAACACCAATTCAGACCCTAATGAAGCTCAAAATCACCACATGCACATCATGGGCAAGTGCTACTTCAAATCAACAAACAAACTCACAATGCTCCTCCCAAATAGGGTACTCCACACTCCAAGGAGCTCAAGACTTGCAATCAGCCCTAAATGGAGCTACTACTCACAATTCACACCACAAGGACAACAATGGTCTCCAACAACCCTAGTTGGATCACCAAACCACCAAAGGACCCTAATTGGCTCCACAAATCTCACAAGAGCACAATTCAGCCCTCTTGGATTCACCAAGTCCACTAATTCGCCTCACTCACTCACAAGAGCACAATTCAGCCCTCTTGGATTCACCAAGTCCACTAATTCGCCTCACTCACTCACAAGGGCACTAATCAGCCCTCAATGGATGGCAAATGCCTCAAGCAACAAAAAATGCTTCCAAGGCTCACAAAGGACTCTCACTAGATTGCAATTGGCACAATCACAATCCACAATGCACCCAAATGCACAATCAGCCTCAATGGACTCCCAATGTACACCTCTAAGCACAAACTCAAAATAGGAGCACAAATCAGCCCTCACTAGGTCTGATTACTACCATGAGTAAACTCACACCCAAAATGTACTCAAAACCTCACAAACCAGCCAACAAAAGTCCAAGGAAAGAATAAAAACTTTCTTCTTTTGTTAAAAAAAAAAAAAAAAGAAAAAAATTCACTCCAAAGTTTGTTTTTGTTTTAGACTTACACCACATGGTTTGTAGGTGACAAAGACACAAAAGGCTAGTTGCTCCCCCAAGCTCCAAGATCTCCTCCAAATGATTTGAATTTCTCCTCAAACGCAACTCCAAGTGCGTGGGCCCATAACCTATTGAGATTACAAAGTACTTCAATGGAAGAAAGGCTTTACTTAGATGGTAGGAAGATACCAAATCCCATGAGTGGGTTGAACATAAGGTAGAAGCCTTTCACTAGTTATCCACATACATTATGGGATAACTAACCTTAATGGGCTGCCTTTGACTACAAGCAATACCCAATGGATTCTAGGTCTAACTAAGAGTCTAATGCTACTCCTAGGGCTGAATGTACATAGTCTACACTAATATGTACATGATCTTCAACAAACCTGTACTGGCCTCGTTCTGAGTGGAGGTCCCTCTGGTTGTTTCAAAAACATATACATAAAAATAAAAAATAATACTAACTTCGGCTAGTTGGTAGCTCACTCCTTTCAATACAAACGGTTACTTTTTCAAAAATGAAAAAATGAAAAAATGAAACCCTAGTCTTAATTGGTCTTTGTGGTCGGTTGGTTCTCAATTCATTCTTCAATTTGTGCCATAACATAATAAAAATAAAAAAATGAAATTGAATCTTATTGCCTCATTTTTCCTATGTGTGTAAACAAATAAGAGCTTCAAGTTACAAAAGGTACGGTCTGATAAACTCTTTATGCAATGTGGAGGTGGTCATTGGTGTTTTTCTTAGTGATAAGATAGGAGGTCCATAAATTGCCCATTTAAGAGTTGAAACTGAATTTTGGGGAGGTGAAACTTCTTGAAATATTTTTCAAAGACAAGTGGAATTGGCATCTAATCCAAGTCATTTCTTATTTTTTGGAGCTTTGTGGAATTAGTTATGATATTTTGAAGTTGAAATGGCAGAGGGCTCTAAAATCGCCCACCTCTTCAAATGTACATTGTTTGGACATAAGCAAGTGCCTCCAAATTTAAACCAACACAGTGAGGGCACATGATGATTATTGTTCCATCCACCTCTGTTGATGGTGGTACTTATCATAGAGAGAAACTTCTTACTTGATAAAGATAGTAATCGCATATGAACTTGTAGTATACATTCTTCTAAAATATACTTCTAAATTTACAGACAAGGGTGGAATTAGAATGAAGTAACTTATTATTGATGATTTTTGCCGAGATCATCACCCTGTTATCCAAAGAAACGGGAATCCATAATATTGTTAATCAGCCTAAACCATTCTTCCTTGACGATTGGGATAATCTCTCCTAGGTTGCATGGGAAAGAATTTAGTTTAATCCCTAAATGCCCAAGGCCCCAAAATTTGGTGTTTGCCAAACTTTGAAATTAAATAAAATCTAACTAAATTTCTATTTTTAGTAGTTTATATTTTCTGGAAAGTTCTTCTTGAAGTCTAGTTTTAGCATAAAAAATCTGATCTTGAAAATAAATGATAGTGATTTTTCTATTCAAGATTTTGTGCAAGGGTGTCCATTGCAATCTTTACTTCCTGTAGTGTTGAGAGTTCTTGGAAATGAGCCTCAAATACACTAGATCTTGGAGAAAAAATCACATTCAAAATTCATTTAAGAAAAAAATTATAGAGTAGATTTTGAGGAGCCATAAATTGATGGGGTTGTAGATGTTAGGCCCTTTAACCTCCTTTTTTTTTGGTCACCAACTTTCTAGATTTGACTTGTGAAAAGAGGATTGAAAGACTTCACATCACTTTTGCAGTTTTAACATCTTCATGGTCAAACATTATAATCTTTTATTCCATAAGTGATATTGTTTGTTTGTTTTTCCTATGAGATCTCTAATATGTCTAGTTTGAATTTGTATGGTTACAATTCAAAAAAAATTGATACAACTTATCAAAATGTTGACATTTTGTTCAATTTATTAGAACAAATTCCAATAAGCTCAAAAGAGGCCTTGGACATTTAGGAGTTAATGAGCAAAGAGCCATTCGATGACTAAGTAGGGAAGTTGCAATAGGGGTAGTCACACCTTCTTCACTTGGCACTTGAAGAATGGAGAATGAGAAGTTGGGGAGGGTTTGGAGGAGTCAATGGGAAGCCGTGGTGAGTGAAGGAGGTGTGACACCCCTAAAAGATGTGTTGAGAGTGGAGAATGAAAAAAGTGGAGAAGCAACTTACCTAAACCTAAGATTAGAAATAAAGTTGGAGGAAAATCGGCAACAACAAAGGTAAAGCGGCAATGAAAGGTAAAAGTGTAGAGCACAAAGGAATATACTTAAGTACGTATATCTTCCGCACTCCCAATCTTCACCTCCGGAGGTGAAGAGTGGGAGTGCGGAAGATATACATACTTAAGTATATTCTCTCTTGAAAGGACAAGTTCAACCAAATCCCAAACCGCCACGTACGTGTTCTCCATTCTTCAACTCCGGAGTGAAGAAGGTGTGACTACCCCTTAATAGGGGTAATCACACCTTCTTCACTTTGCACTTGGAGAATGGAAAGGTGGCGGCTTCAGGTTGGCTTCATGTTGGTAGAATATACTTAAGTGCTTATATCTTCTACACTCCTAGTCTTCACCTCTTGAGGTGAAAGTTGGAAGTGCGGAAGATATACGTACTTAAGTATATTCCTTTGTGCTCTACACTTTTACCTTTCATTGCCGCTTTACCTTTGTTGTTGCCGATTTTCCTCCAACTTTATTTCTAATCTTAGGTTTAGGTAAGTTGCTTCTCCACTTTTTTCATTCTCCACTTTCAACACATCTTTTAGGGGTGTCACACCTCCTTCACTCACCACGGCTTCCCATTGGCTCCTCCAAACCCTCACCAACTTCTTATTCTCCATTCTCCAAGTGCAAAGTGAAGAAGGTGTGACTGCCCCTAATGCTAGTTTCAGTTGATGAGTGGGAAGTTGCAAAAGTCACTATCTGACTCGGAAGTTGCGATGCTGGGGGCTCCCACTTTCCGAGCAAGCCAACAGAAAGCTGCTGTTCTGTTTCGGGCTTTCGGCTTTTGTTGCCTGCATCTCTTTTGTTCCTGAAGAGGGGATTCATTAATGCGACAAAACCATGTTTCAAGGTCAATTTGCTTTTCTTGGCTGTCAGTTGTTTTCATCCAGTCTGCGACTCTGGTGACTGGATCCCCGAAAGGTTCTCCGGTGCTAATAAAGCTTCACTCACGTATGTTCCTTGTGTCTTCCGTTCGCGTCAAACAAATAGGCAGACTGGCAGATGGCCGTGGTGCTAATGGTACGAAGTCCATGAAATTAGAACTTGATTGGTTTGGACCCACTGGGGAGGAGGCTTTTCATCGACAGAAGCCAATAATCACAGGTAGTAGAACCTCTCTTAGTCAGTACTCTGTAAACCAATAAACCTCTGTCAAGAAATGTTGATTGCCAGTCCCATACCAAACATCATGACTGCAAATGTCCCTATGCTCCGCAAATTGTTCCTCCCTCCATTACCATTCCACATTTCTAGTGTGCTATAGAGACAGGGCCTCTCATAGCATAGCTACTTGTTACCGTCAAACCATGTGCACATCTTTTTCTGCGAACTTTGTAAGAGGAATTTGCACATTTTGATGTAAGCCTTCCACCAAGCAGTGGAAATCTATGTTTCTGCGGGAAAATAAACTAAGTTCTATCTTTCTAATTTTTGTGTGTGCAGTCAAGGAATATCCGAAGAACATCCGGGAAAGACCATTCCATATTAGAATACTGCTGGAATGATGTATAACAGTATTAGAGCTCTCATATATATTAACCGGCTTGACTCAAATTTCACCCCGAGCAGTCCAACACGGCTATGTTCCAGGCACCCTCAGAATCTTAGATCACATCATTAGGTGGATTTCTTTTGACAAAAGTCTTCCACATGCCAACACTGGTGGTGAAGGCATGAGAATTGTGCGCACGCAGGCAGAGGCATGATTACCAGCCAGAGTCGTCACCGAATGAAGCTGCGTCAGTCAGTCGGTTGCGTGTGCAATGGATGCAACAGTTTGATGATCGAGGAGGCTGCCCGTGAGCTAGGGAAGACGTACCGGAAGACCCAGTCCCGGTTGCACTATTTGGGCATCACCTTCGAGAATCTTCTTAAAGTTCTAGTGTCTACACCTTGCATCTTTTATTGGTGATTCCAAAACTTATGCAACCGGTGAGTGAACGTGAGTCCTACGTGAATGACTGACAGACGGTGGCACGCTCCCAAGTCCCAACAGGCGGGGCCCAAAATGTCAAATACAGTAGGAAAGTCACTGTACAAATCATAGGCCGTGTGTGTGGAAGGACTAAAACGGGACAAAACGACGAAAACGAGCATTGTTCGGCGTCCCGCATTCAGCCAGCCTGGTGCATGATCGCATGGGACAAGAGGCTCCTGCTATTCTTGTGGTTCCAGAAATTACACGATGAGTTTACTAAAAGCCCCAAGGCTTGTCGTTTTGCTCCCGCAATAGGACAAACGTACAGAGGGACGCTTCTGTCTAGTAAATACAAAAATACCGTACCCGGGACTTGACTTGGCTTCCTCTGCTGCCTCTCACTCATCCTCGCAATTTGCCAACAAGGAGAAGGGTTCATTCCTCCAGAATTTGATTCTACACTAAATAGTACTCCCTCCGTCCCAAAATGATCTTCCGGTTCTCCTTAATTATTTGTCCCGAAATGATCTTCCGGTTGCAATCTGTGACATGGAAGGAAAGAGGCTAGTGACGAAATTGGAATCATAATGTGTACAAAATAGTAAGATGCACCAATAATGTATGTGGTTGTGACACATGGTCCTGGGCCACACATCTAGCTGCCATACATGGACCTTACTGGCTCCCATATATGAGCCTCACTGGCTGCCATACATGGGATTGGGCCAACTACAGGTCAACAAAGCCACATGGGCTTGGGCTACAGGTCATGGCCCACAAGTACTGCTGAATTTTCTTTTCGACCCCACACATGATCTTGGAAAAGACTTCACAATGAGCAATCGAATGGCCACCGGTGCTCCTTAAAATTGCCCCAAATTTTATACTTTTGACTACTCCAAAACTATACTTCAAAAAAGATTTTGAAACTCAAAATTTCAAGACAATAGGAGTGCTTCAAACTCTATTCACAACTCAAAATAGGAGAAAATAATGTTATTTTTAAGCTTAATCCACAATATTTTGTCTAACAGGAAGATCATTTTGGGACGGAGGGAGTAGTAGGTTGCCTTAACAATTAGGTTGCCTTACTTCAAGAAAATCACTTTACAAGCCAACCAACCAACAAATATGTCTATTGTTCTTTTTGTTTGTACACATAGAGGTTCGTAAGTCCCACATACATAAATTTTTAATTCAAAAAAGTAGTAAATTATTGTAAAGAAACAATACATATTTATATAGTGTAGAATGTCGAGAAATTAGTGTGGGGCAACCTAATTTCACTATGTAGTCATTTGCATGAATTTTCTTGCAATTAATGTTAATAATTGCATGTGAAAGAATTTATTCAGGTTATGTCCTTTGGAGAGACACTATGAATTAGGTTAAGGTGGGTACACCCAAAAGCGCCACAAATTGGGCTGTGAGTAATTTGAAGGCTAATTAGATAACAAGGAATACAAGATTGTAAAGAGATGTGTAAAAAAAGGAAGAAATGCACAAAAAAAAATTCAGATTTTGAGAAATATGAAACCACGGTAGGAATACAAAGTTTTGGAAGTAGAGTATTCAAAAACACTCATAGGCTACACTAAAAATCAGCAGTCACATGCACAAAGTTCCCCTCCCAAGGTGTTGCAATTGTGTTTAAAACTATGAAAAAAAATACCAAATTAGTAACCAACAAGCAATAGAAAAGTTTGTTAGTAATCAATGGGAATTGTCCATGTGTTTCAAAGAAGATAAAATAATGATTATCTTGTCAAAGAAACAAATTAACATGTGATGTGAGCTTAGAAGCATGTCACCAATACCAAAATGGCCAATGGTTCTTTGATAAACCTCCATATTCACTCACTGACAATTTTTAGTAGATAACTACACCATTTAAGAGCTTAATCTAGGGTGCGCTTTAAGGCACTGCGCCATAATGGGTGTACCCACCTTATTGCAAAGGAGGCCAAGTTCTCAAGAATAATCGTTGGTTAGGACCTACTAAGCCGCATGTGGCGAGGTTGGTACTCACTTGTGATTATTCTTGATGACTTGACCTACTTTGCAATTACTAGACATATTGTCAATGTAGGAGAGTTGAGTCGTTTGACTTCTTTGATTGCTTAACCTCTAAAAGACCAAGGCCATTTTTCTGTCAAAAACTACTCAAAACTATCATTCTTACTACATTCACACAAGAAAACAAGACAAAATAATTTTTTTAAGAAATTAACCATAGGATCTTATACTTTACTGGTTCGAGATCATGGTAAAAATTTCATGAAGTTTGATCATATAGATTGGAAGATATTAGCATTCAAAGTTGGAAAAAAGAAATTTTGAACACTAGCCTACAATTTTAGATGAATTTGACCGCCATTTATCAAAAAATTTAGCACTATGGAATTTGAATTAAGAAAAAAAATTGTGTTGAAGAATTGAGTTGAATTTTTCTTTTTAAAGTTGATTTTCATTCTTTAAAAAACTGTAAAGTAGAAACAAGCCCAAGATTGAAAGAAAAACTAAATCATTAATAATTCTAAGATGGGATTGAAACACAATAATTCCAAGAACAAGATTTTTCTAGCAAGCTAACTTAACCTTATCAAAAAACATTTTTTGAAAACTTGTGAAAATTGCATTCATAAATGAATCCTATAAGTTATTTTTTTCAAGAAGATGCTTAAATTGCTTGAAAAACAAGATTGTTCATAACTTTTACATCACTAATCCAAATGGAATAAGGAAGCTTCACAAGTGGACAAAAATATGATCTATAAGGGGAAAAAAATTAATTCAATTTTAATATTTTGTAGATTTCTTTTTTTGCTCGGCAACATAAAAATTATGTTTAGAATGGCGTAACTTTTGCTCCTAGACACCAATTGAAATAAAAATTATATTCCCACAAAGCTAAGAAGTTTTTCTAACTCATGAGAAAGTTTCAAAAAGTTTCATTAAAAATTGAGGTCGTAAGAACCTAATGGAATCCGTTTTGTCCCTCAAGGGAACAATGGTCCTTCATTCTTCAATGGCAAAAGTGTCATGCATTTAGATTATATTAGGTGGATTCCCAGTCACTAAGTTAATACCGGTTGGTAGTAATAGAGATTTCTTTCTAATTTCTCTCTAATTTCTCTCACACCAAGACCTATGAAATTTCTAGTTCATACCAACCTTGTTGAAAATTTGCACAAGATAAGTAGTGAGCATTACTCTCCTTAACCAATTGAAACATGCCACAATGACAAAACTCTCATGCATTGACATTATAGCATTGACTCCCATTTTCAATCTAAGTTTCCAAATCCATATCTTAAGTTAGGTTGTTTGTTTATTTATTTTGTTTTATTTGTTTGTTCGTTATGATGAGATCTCTTAGACCATGTGTCCCCTAGTTGCGTACTTAGTACTATCGGAAAGCCCTCGGTGAGGAAGGGTGCATGGACTTTGTTTCATGGCATTTGGACATATTATGTAAATGTTATTGAATTTCAAAGTTTTTATGAATTAGAGAATTAGAAAATTACTTTTACTTACACTATAAGAAAGCCGCGTTTTAGTTGGCAACTTGGCATTTTGTAATTTTTTCAGACGGATTTTAGGTGACGTTGGAAAAAACAACTTGTGTTTTTTACATCCAATATGACATCCGGATGTCATATTGGACGTGAAAAAACACAAGTTGTTTTTTCCAACGTCACCTAAAATCTGTCTGAAAAAATTACAAAATGCCAACTAAAATGCGGCTTTCTTATAGTGTTACATTTTGGTTTGTGGTAACAGTACATGGTATACTAGTTCTATCTACAACTGCATTGACATTGGCACAACACATTATAATTTGGTTGGAGTGGAGAGAACCTCATGGTCATACCATTCTTGTTTACAATATTTTATTTTTATTTCTTAAAACAAGTCAGTGTTAAAGAAATATAGTATAAAGGGGGGCCATCAAGAAGAGAAGTTGATTTTACACAAAGTAATGAACTTGTCTCAGTTAGGTATTAAACCCTCAACCACATGATGTAGTAGTATTCTTTTTCGAGGAACAGGTCAATAAGATTGTATGGATGTGCATTCAATGGGCTTTCATAAAACTATACTAGTACTACTAGTCTTCTTAGGAAGGGTAAAAATTTGGAGCTTCAAATTTCTACATTGATGGAAACGCATGAATAAATTTTAAAATGCAAATGATAAAATTTAAAAAATTTAAATTCATATTTGGAATCCTAGACCCTAAATAAGTCATATACATTTCCAAAGTAGTTATTGAAGGTCACAAAATATGAAATTGATGGGGGGCACATTTTTACAACCATGACAAGCATTGGGGGGGAGGTTCTCATCCTTCTTTGAAAGGCTTGTAGCACTACATTAGACAAATCCATGCTTGAACTAGTTGGTAGTTCATTATTTGGAGAAGAAATCAATATTGTGCTAGGTTATATACATGGTGCTTTTTGAATGGTGGAGAGAATTTTTTTTTTTTTTTTGGGAAGGGGGAGATATTCCCAATGCCGCCTCCAACCATGTGCTTGAATTTTGAAGAAAGTCTCACTCCCTTGAAAATTGAAGCACGGGGTTAGAAGCACCATTACGGGTATTGTCTCCCTCCAAAAAATAGTAGAAGGGAGTGAATTAGTAGAAGCATTGAATCAAAGGAAGAATGGAGGAGAATTTATATAACAGAGCAAAGAAGGTATGTTCATAGATTTTTGAATAAGGTACCTTTATATGCAATAAAGGTTCCTTTAGAAAAATTTAGAATTTTTCCAAGAAGAGAGATAAATAACATCAAAAAAATTCTATATTGGTGTGAATTAATGACCTATTCATAATTTCATATTAGATCCTACATACAATCAAATTTGTTTAGGAATATTATGAAATAAGATGAACTCATAGTAAAGTAAGGGCAAACTTCCATGTTCTGTTGGAATCAAAAAACAATTTATAATTTTTTTTAAATTGGAGTTGCTTTCACTGAGTTTCATGATGTTTACACTTCTATGTCAAAAGAAACTACTTTGGAATTAATTAGCTTTGACTTGTTGTCAAACTAAAAAAAGCTAAAAGCAACCAAAAAGTTCAAGTCCAATGTTAAAATTAGTTTTTGGAAGTTAGAAAGCTTTTTCTCTCTTGCTTTTTTAGAGTCTCTCCCTAAAAATTTGTTGGAGAGTGTTTGCAAGAAACATCAAGCCCTTAATTACATCATACATAACTTAATGAACTTGTAATCTACTATAATTTTTGAAGCATGAAACTGATGAACATGAATTTTTTATTTATTGGAGATGGATGTAATTTCCATTGCAATCATATCCCTCATTTTTCAAAAATTTTAAAAATAATATTAAAAGTCAATTTTGCTAATTTATTACAGCTTCAGGTTTAGAAGTTTTGGAGAATTAGGACTTAAGAATACCCAAAATTAATGATCTAAAGCTAAAATTTTGAGTTTTATTACTCTATTTTCATAGTAGATGGTTATGTTCCATACAAGTATCATCTAGAAATATCTTATTTTATGTCCACGTTCATGCAAATAGGGCTTCCTAATGTGTACACTTCTAAATATTGAAGATGGTTTCAAACTCTCATTCTTTTAGTAAAATCTCATCACCATCAAGTCTTCATAAATAACCAATTTTTAGAATTATTTTAAAATATTTTTACTATTTTCTAATAAATTAAATATCAAAGTGTCTATTTTCTTTAGAAATATTGTCACTCTATTTCATGAATAACTATTGGTCTATATTTTTTTAGGCCTCAAATTTTGGTGATATGTTATTATCAGAATTTTATTATTCTACTAATTATCCATATTATAATTTAGTTTAGTTTTAAATCATTTATTCCAAAAGGTCCATTATATGTTTTTTTGCTACTCTGGAGGGCTACGAGTTCCCATTTGGAAACCCGCCAAAATGATCATTTTGAGCAACTAAAAGATCACTTTGGAACAAAAATATTAAGGGGAATTAAAAGATTATTTTCAAAATTCCAAATGTACTTTATTGATATGTAGTAGCTACAAATTGGGGCTCTTAGCTTAGTTGCACAAAAAATTAGAAAAGGCCTCAATCATGGCACCCCATCCTCCAAGCTTCAACCCATAATCACCAAAGTGACCATTCCTTCTTGTTTGCTCATATTGTTTGAGATACAAAGACCTCATCTCATCTTTGAATGTTTATCATTAAATATAAAAATCTAAAAAAAAAATTTGTAGTGAATTCAATGCCAATACTGGAGCTTAATTGATCAAATTCCAAATTAAACTCTACCTTTTCAAAAAAATTGAGATAGAGTTATATATTATAGTCTAATTCTCATGGTCTTTTGTGCAATTTGGATATGTATTGAAATTTCAATCAACCAATGGTATTTTTGCAAGAATTTTTGCCATTGCAAAAAAGGAAGATCCAAGGAGTTCAAGGAAGGTCATGTGTATCCATTATTTTGATTCTCTCAAATACTACTCTCATGTCAATGACTAGTATGCCCAATTGCAAATTTGATTTCAAAATGAATAACTACCAGAATGTCGTGAATTTAATTATGGGCAATTTCATTAAAATGGCGGTATCCCATATGCCATTTTCAAACTGCCCGGCTTGAATTGTAAAACTGCCATCTAGGACAGGTATAGATTTTTTTTTAAATTTACTTTTGTAGATTTCAAAAATCTAGGACAAGTATAGATTTCTAAAATACACAATTTGAATCGTAAAAGTGACATCTAATACTGGTGTAGATTTCATACATTTAGAAAAGTTGTATATTTCAGGCATCCAAAGCCATTGTACATTTCAAACCACTAGGTCTAAACTGTCAAAACTGCCAAAATAGCAGAATGGCACCAATTTAACAAAATTGCCCATAATTGTTTAAGACAATATTTTAGTCTCTTACATTTCAATGAGCATTACAACCAATTAAGTAGTTAAAGGTTTCATATTACAAGCCCAATGGATCAAATGCCAATGTGTACATACAATGTTTTTGCTAGAAAAAAATAGTGACTTAATCTCTACACTATGTCAAAATCTTGATATGGTTTTGAAAGGATTTTGGGCAAGTTTCTATGATGTCAAATTTAATTTGATTTTTAAATTTTGTTAGAGAGGTAAAAAAAAGTACTAGCTTTCTAGAAATATAATTTTTTATTTTAATTAGTGTATGAAAGAAAATTATGCCCCTCTAAGCACAAAATGCTAGAGTTTGGCCCTCAGTTGCACAAAAATCCCTACAAAAATAAAAATTGATTTTTATTTATTTTTGCTTATAGAATGTATTTATATCTACAATAATTTCACTAATAAGATTGGCATGTTTCAATTTCACTTAGAACTATTAACAATTTAGTTTTTCTCTTCTTCTTCTATATACTTATGATTGCTTAACAACTTTTTTTTAAATGATAATAAATTAATTTTTTCTAATTTTAATTTCTAAATTTCCAACTCAATTTTCCATGTTAATGATTTATAACTTAATACTCCATAATGCAAAAAGAATTAGTAAAGAGGATTCAAAGTAAAAAACTAGTATATATAGTATAGAATAAAAAAAACTTTGTTTTTGCTTTGAGCACTAATATCTTACAATCTATTTGGTCAGAAAAATTCAATTTTTTCTATACATTTTCATACAAGTCTAATCCTATAGTTGAGTGTGCTAAAAATAGTATTTGCATTGTAGCCCATTTGCACTAGAATTGATAGTTCAAAAGTATTTTTGGGTGAAGCATAGTCACATTAACCTTTGAAGGGCATTAAAAAGAAAATCCAATTAGTAAAATAATTTCCAATTATAAAGGGTGATTGCAAGAATGACCTACTGATTTTGTTTAACTTTGGTAGTTTTCAGCCTTTAAGGGGGAGTACTATAAAATCAGAGAAACATTTTTTAAATATTAAGAATAAGTCCAATATATACACTTATAAAAAAAATACTCCATGAAGGAAAAGCATTTAAAAAATCTCTAAGCAAGAGAATTAGAAAAATGCAAAATAACAAGAAAATAGATACTTTGATGTTTTAACTCATAAAAAATAGAAAAAACAATTTTCAAAGAAACTAAAAATTAGACATTTAGAAGGACTTTATGGTGAAGAGATTTCACCAAAAGAATGATCTTGAAACCATCTTCAATGTTTAAAAGTTCACATGCAAAGAAGCCCTATTTGCACAAATGTAGAGGACATAAAATAAAATATTTTTAAATACCCCTTAGTAGAAACATGACTTCCTACTATGAGAATAGACTACATAAATTCCTATTCTATATCATTAAATTTGAGGACTCCATAGTACTCAAAACCCTTAAAACCCAAATTAATTAAATCAAAATTTAAATATAAAATGATTTTTTAAAATTTGTAAAAAATACAAAATATGATTATACTCGAGCCAACCTTCTCCAATAAAAATTTCAAGTTCATGTGAATCATGCTTCAAAAGCTATTGTGAAAGTAAGCTTTGGCAATCCCCATGTGACAAATAAGTAATATTGGTCATTAGAGGAGATTTCAGTCTCCTGGAGGGCCATTTTGAGCACCTCTGGGCGCTAGTTCCTAGCAGTCCCTGCGAACGCCAACGCTGCCACGTCACCCTTTTTAAAAATTAAAAAAAAAAAAAAAAATTTACTTCGCAAAATGCAAAAAGAAATTGAAAAAAAACATTAATTTTAATTTTCAAAAAATGACGTGACAATCTCCATTCCACGTCACTACGTTGCGGGAGCGCAGTTCCCGCATTGGAAATGGGCTGGGAACTCGCAGCCCTCTGAAATCTCCTCTAATGGTTTCTTGCAATGATCCAAAGGGCAAGATTTAAGTCTCTCATGTACTTATTGTTATAGCCAGAAATTTATCATTCCATTACATCCTCATTATGATATGTATCTAACAGTGCAAAATGAATTTTTAAAGCTATCTCCTTAGAATTAATAGCAATAAACAAAGATTTTATAATTTTTCACTTTTATCAAATTTAGTCCCAAGATCTTAAATTACATTAGTTATAAGTTATTGTGATACAAAAAGGTCATAATAATATTGTTTGCAGGTTCTAAGATTTTAAAGTCTCATCATACAATCAAGGGGTTAGAATTCATTTATTTAGTTTTAGCTTTTGCTCGAAGTCTTTCAATACTTCAAGTAATCAAGTACTGCGTCAAATCTAAAGTCATAGTCATGAGAGAATATTTGAGGTTATGAAAACAACATTCATTATCTTAGACAACTTATATATTAATTTGAAGATGTATTCTACTAGGTTTTGTAATTAATTTTTCTTTTTAAAGTTTTTCTATTTGGTACTAGCACCTAGCTACTATATGGATTATTTCCCATGATAATTTCTAGAATTTTAGATCCTTGAAGACTACATCCATCTACCATGATAATTTATGGACTTTTAGATTTACATGCTATAATATTTAGCCTTGAAGACAACACATACCTTTAATGTTTTAATGCTTGCTAGTACTTAGACTTGAAGATGACATCTATCCACCTTTGATATTTTAATACTTGCTAGTACTTAGCCTTGAAGCCACTACACATATCCCCCTTTAATATTTTAATACCAACTAACAACTTTGAAGGTCTTTAAATTTACTTCAAACAAGGTAGCTGCATCTAAAACCCAATCCTTTCTAAAAACCAACCCCTTCAAATTCTTGCCAAAAATGTATTTCTACTATTCATGAGAGTCTAGGATAAATTATAAAAACACCTATTTCTTGCACTTTGAAAATTCATAATTTATTCATACAATGCCTAAAAAATGCATTCTAAGAAAATCTAGAATTCCCTTTTGACTTCCAATAAGATCCTTCATAATCTTTTTCAATATAAAAGTGAGAACCATGTTGAATTTTTTATTCGGACCCTTTTAGATGTAGTTACCTTAGTGTTGTATTCCTCTACTTGACTTGACTTCAAATTGTTCACCATTGGTTTGAGATGACCCTAAACTACTAGGTGATGATGGTGGTGAGGTATCCAAACCAAATGTTGTGGTTGCAAATCTAATACTTGGCAGTGATAGGTCCTTTACTTTGTTTGAAATCAGACTCTCTTCTTGACAGAAACCCTTATAGTGTGTTTTTTGAGCATGTTTGTATCAAAAAAATAAAAAAATAGTCTGCCATTGTTATCAAAATTGAGACTAGTTAATATTAATTTTCACCTAATGTTAATTTTAGCCTATGGATGAAGGCATTAGATGTTATTTCAGCCAAGGGAAAGGCTGTTTCAAGCCCGTTCTCTTGGTTGTTCCATATGTAGGGAAAGAACGGTGACCTGTCAAAATATTAATTAAAAAAATTCATTTAATTAAATTAAATTCTTAAAAAAAATTTTAAAAAGAAAAAAAAATTCATTAAATTTTTTTTTGTGACATGTTTGGCCATGTCAAACTACTATGCCACTGAAAAATCATCTAATGATTATTAGTAAGCTAATAAGTATATATAGTTAACCCTAGAAAGATGGGTTGGTAACTGTAGAAATCATGCTTTTTAGTATAATGTGAATCATTTGTTAAAAAAAACAAGAGCACTCATTAGAGGTCAAACTATTGTGTATGACCTTCCCTTCTCACACAAAATTTCAAGAATGAACATTTGCATTTCTATCCTACATAGAAGGATTCTTTGTCATTCATCACACTTGATGTCCGTAGCGTCTTTCTAGGGTTAAGATCACTCTTTCTCTCTCCCTCCTCCATTTAACTTACAAAGACCTACTACCAAGAATTTTGCTTGCTCAATTCACTTGCTCAATTTGCTTGTACTTTGTTTGCTTGCAGTAGATTTAGAGAACTAGATTGCACAACTAGCTTGGTGCAATTGGTGGGAAAGTAACATACTATGTAAGGTAGAAGTTCCATAAAGTGTTTGGGCTCAAAAAGTGTCATCTTATAGAGATGTACATTTTGCTTTCTCATTGCACTAGCAATATGCAAATAATGTACAATACATTTCAAGAGGTGGACACTTTTAGTGACCATTACATTTCAACTTCAAAAATCATAACTAAATAATTCAATGAAGCTCTGGAAATATAGGAAACAACTTGGATGCCAATTCCAATTGTCTTTCAAGGAAAATTTACTAAAAACATTTTTCAAAAAGTCTAACCTCACCAAATTAATTTTCAAGGAAAATTTACTAAAAACATTTTTAACAAGTCTGACCTCACCAAATTAATTTTCAGTCCATATATAGGCGCTTTATGGACCTTCTACCTTTAACTTCTTTTGAATTGAACTATTTCACATTCGACTGTCTCACAAGATAGATCAATTTTTTCTTAATGAGATTAGACTCAAACAACAATTCACCTTAGTTAATAGAATTATTTTTAATAAGATTTTATTTTTACTTTGAAGTTTTATTGACACCAAATTGTAGTGGCTTAGATGGTTAGGTTTTACTGGTAACTCCACCACCACACCATGATTTTTAATTTTATGATTTTCAGAATGAAAATGATTTCTCCCAGTGGCCATACGGGCCCAAGTGAATCACTCTTAGTGAAACGAGACTATCAAAATTAGATTAAATTCAATTTGTTTTTAACCCTTAAATGACATTACAAGCCCATGCAAATTTTGAAAGTCAAAACCTAAATTTTCACATGGTTCTTGGTTTTAAATGTTTTAAATATTTATTAAGAAAACGTAGCTCCAATGATATGTTTTTTACTCCATTTTAATTTTCTTCAAATTGTTAAAATTATAATTTATGTAACACTTTGAAAGCTCAAAATACACTACTTTTAAACTTTTTCAATTGTATATTTCGTGCCGTGATTTCAAAGAGTACATCAATTACACTAGGATGATTGAAATTATTGTTTCCATAATTCCATTTTTCTTAAATGAAATTATACTATTTTAAGTATTTCTTTAATTTATATGATTTTTACAAAGAGATTTCTTTTAAAATCATATAAAATTCAATTTGATGTTTTTGATTATAAAAAAATGAGATTAAATTTTAGACATACATTGCTACATGTGAAAAATATTGAATTTTTAAATATGTATTTCAATGTAGAAATCTAATGAGGTTTGACCAAACCCAGACACAATATGTCCATTAAGGGTTAAAAAAATAGGCAAGAGGATCTCCAAAATATGAAAAATGAAAGTCCGCATTTCTGCAAAGGTCCTCAATTATTCAACTCTGAATAAGCTTTCTTATTTTTCCATATATTGGGTGCAATCTTAGGAGAGTTAGATTGCTGGGAACTAGATTTGGGAATCTTTCTTTGATGAATTGGAGAAGAGCATTTATTTGGCCCAAAGACAAGCATTAATTAAGGGTTTGTATTTTGAAGTATGTACAAATATAATATTTCAACATATATGATTATTAGAAACAATTAATAAATTTTTCAATAAATTTTTGGGTTTCCAAATTGGAGTAGAAACAAGGATTAATAAACTTCATTTACTTTGTTGAGTTCAATTTTTTTTTAAATCATTTGTATGACAAAAACTTAAAGCAAAAAGTAAAAAGTTGTGATCTCATAGTTACAAAAAAACATCTTTTGTGATTCATTTTAAAAATAATCCATAATACTTTACTTTGAGAATTTCCACCGTAATCCTTTAAAAAGACACTCAAGGAAATTTAATAAGGAAATTGAATGAAAAATTGAAATCCTTCATTAAATATTGTTCATTTGAAATTTTGAATGTCTTGGATTAGATGGGTAATTTGCTAGGCAATTGGACAATAGGACATTCAACCTAAATGCCATAAAGTCAAGTTTTGAAATCTTCACTCTAAGCTTTATTTTTTATTTTTTATATATGAATGAAAAAAATTATTTTATTTTTCAAAGACAAAAACACATGTTTTTTATTAGTCATATCTTGTATTATTATATTTTCAAATTTTGTAATGAAGATTTGAGATCAACGTTTGGATAGTTTTTGGAGTTGCCACAATAATTTACCTCTTTTTTGTAGAAGGAGTTGGATTTTTTCAAGAGCATTGGTTGCATCTTCTCTTTATTAAAATCTCATGTTTCATTTCCTCTAGTATCAAATTCTCGCCAGTCACTTTCTTTCAACTTCAAATTTGCAATGGCTACAATCCTCTTCTATCAAAGACACGTCAAATTTGAAACTAAACTCCAAATTTAATTACATTAGGTAGACATGGACAATGGAGTAGGGGTAGGCCACCACAACCAACCCCAAAGTGATACTCGTCCATTTGTCCAAGCACTCAAGTCCCTCAACAACCAACCCTAAAGCAATACATGCCTTGTCCCAAAACATACCCACTTGTCCAATAAATTGGGTATTAACTTTGGATTTCAAATGGCAAGCAGCTAAAATATGCTAATTCTATGAAAGCAACAGCTACATGTCCACCTTTTATTTTTGTGCATTTGGTTACTTGCCAATCTTGACAATTTTTTGTTCAATTTTGGATCCTCCATTTCACACTCCAACCAATTATTTTCCCCAAGACAATAGCTAATAATAAACTAAGAGCAACTCCACCGCAAACTTGAAGGCAATTGTAATTGGGTGCCTATAAGGTAACTCTACCTATGACAGGCAAAACTTGGGACCAACCCAATGAAGGGCAAAAAAATCATGAGCAATACATTTCACAAGACACATGTACCACTCATGAACTTTTTGGCCTACATTAGGCTGGTCCCAAGTTTTGCCTGTCATAGGCAGAGTTACCTTAGTGGAGGGCAGCACTTTTGGGCTCCACTGCATCACTGCTATCGATTTCCACTCTTCATGGAGAGACGCTACAATGTTCAGTCCACTGTATTTCTGAGGTCTTTTGAGTCCACGCTGAGAGCTAACGCAACTACTTACAAACCTCGTGTCAGTCAAGGAGGGAGCAACATTCGCGTGAGCTGGAACAACATTGGCGAGAGGGAGCGACATTCACGAGAGGGTCCCAGCAGCAACAAAGTTGCAACAAGGTTAATTCTATTGCGGGGATGAAGCGGGACGCACTAAGATGCCAAGACGCTACTGGAAGTGGCCCGGGGCTTGACTGTTCACGTTGCATGTGAAGTTCAAGCGGTGCCGATGCTCTAACCGATAGTTCTTCCCTTAGAAAATGCTGAAACATTCAAAACATGCTAGCTAACCTTTAGAAAATCTGAATATTTATCATACGAGTATTTGTGTTATAGAACATTGTACTATATCCCAAATTTCCGTGTCATTCTCTATTTAAATGAGTTGTCAACTTTACACTGCAATAAAATTTCAGGAATTTCTCAAAGAAAGTACCCTACAGGTCTCCTGTACCTCACACTCTGGCAATTGTAATCACAGAGTTTGATAGCATCATACATAACCTTCCATTCTGGAACCTTTGTTACTACATTCTCAAGCAACGTCAAGTGAGCAAACTGAGTACGCTTAAAACTTTCATATACTCACGTACTCACCTCAATCTCTCAAATACTACCTCACACAACAACCTCACAACTGGTAACGTCAGGCATATGGTTCCAAGTGGATTACTGACTTTCTCTTAAGGGTGGGATCGATGTGCATCTAATATTGTGATCTCCTTCTATGGTGTGTCCTTTAGTAACCAAGCTTAGAAATGATAGCAACGTAGAGAAGTTACTTGAACAATGGCGACGAATTAATTGCAAATACTGAAGATGTTGAGTTTGTGGAGAAGTCACACATTGATTTTGAAGTAGGACTATCGTATGTGTGTAAGACTCAAGTCTTGAGTACAGTACGTAAGTCAATCCTCTGATTGTGGTAGCATTATTTCCCCGTTCAACTTGAAAGTGTGTTGACCACCTTGGGTGCCTTTAGATGGATTAAAATTGTGACTTGTTGATATGAATCACAAACAAAATATGATGGTCATCTCTTACGAATCATGCCTCTCAGACATCATTCACCAAGCCTCAAATGATCAAAACTCCGCATAAACTAGGTCAGACAGGATTAAATTCGAGATCAGTCCTTTCCTTAAGGGAAACTCATAACGAAACTGTTCAACAGCAAATTGAATTTGCCCCTGACCAGCTTGCTGTTCTGCCAAATTCAACGGTCTACTTGGAATATGATAGTTTCAAAGCACAGTGACCTTCAAATCAAACTCCAGATCCGGCACTTCGTTCACTTCGTGAGGAATATTGAGGAAAGGTCCAACCAAAATGTCTGCCAGAGTAATGCTCTCAAAGTCCAGATCACTATGACTCTGGGCTATATTCTGCACACAGGTGAACGTGCGATATATTTTTTCCTCCTTTTTGAGCATAACGCGCTCCAGCGAGAGCTTGTGCGTCACTTTCACTTTGGAGCTTCCAAATACAGTACAGAAGAGATAAGAACCGAAATCGAAGCGGCCACTCCAGCAGTTCACAATTAGCCAAGCCTTCTCCGTTTTAAACAACTTCATTGGACATGTGGCTTTCATCGTAAAACATGTGGATCGACCAGATTCAAGACATGATTCTATGCTTTCAATGCCATGCTGCTCCGCCAGGTGCGAGGGGATTGTAACCCCGGGACCGATGTGCAGGCATTGCCTCGGGGTTTGTAATGGGCACTGCAGTGGTCGATACTCACAGAGCTTGTTCTCGTGCTCTTCGATCTCGTCTCTGTCGCTGTACTTCAGCTTTGTGGTGCACCCATGGAGAGCATGTTTACAGTCTACCTGCAAAGACTGAATAACTTTCTCAATGGCTGAATTTCTGGTCAGACCAACAGGTTGTGAGCATGTCGGACAGCCTTTGGTAAGCTTCATGCGACATGCAGAGCATGTGCTGTGACCATTCCTGCACTGAGATTTCACAACCGCACTATAATCAGTTTCAGTACTATGGACGTTTCCTTGGTCATAGTTTCTCACGAAGCCACAACTTAATTAATCAAGACTTTCAGCGACAAAAACATATGTATGTAGCCCAGGGCTATAAGACCAAGAGTTCGTGGTTATAATAAAACCAAAT
Source organism: Rhytidiadelphus loreus (assembly GCA_947034895.1). Classification (NCBI taxonomy): domain Eukaryota; kingdom Viridiplantae; phylum Streptophyta; class Bryopsida; order Hypnales; family Hylocomiaceae; genus Rhytidiadelphus; species Rhytidiadelphus loreus. The sequence goes on from OX344761.1 coordinate 36,831,361, forward strand.
TGAGTGATTATACAGTGACAAAATGTAATTGACAGGGTCAAATTTTATATCACTATCTAGTTGGAAATCCTGGAATCAGTCAAGAACATGGCAAGTGTTTGGTTCAAAATTAAATCAAACTGATCAAAAAGAGGGGCTTCATATGACTTAATCAAAAGTGATTAAAAAAAACTCGTAAGCTAGGTCTAATTTGGTCTTTTAGGGTTTAAGAGCAGAATACCAATCAGCTGCAAAAGTACCGCACTACCACAAAGGAAACTCCTAAAGCTAGGAAGTCCCTTAAGAACGCAAAGGAAACCCGTAGAGAGCCACTCTAAGAACCGAACAAGTGGTTGCTACCTTCGCGTGCTTGACACTCCCCTCTGAGAATTAGACGTTGCCAATGTGCAACCAAAGCTTAGGAAGAAGAAAAAGATAGCACCCATGCCAATTGATTTCTAGGGAGCGCAGACTTCGCCTTCCATTCTTCAATGTGCCATCCAAAGATACGTCCACTGAAGCATACCACCACCAACAGGGTGCCAATCGATCTAGTTTGGCACTTCAAACAAAAGGGTTGTACAAGAAGTTCTTACCTGGAACACTGGTATGGAAAAGGGTTTTAAGCAGTTGGGACATTCCAGAGTGTCGGTGTCCAGATCACATTTTCTCTTCTTTCCGTTGCCCTGTGAAGTGCCTGCTGTTGGAGGCTGCGCCATGGCCACTCTCGAAGAAGTTGCAAAGCACTGCACACCTAAACAAGTTACAAATCAGATCCTTCACCAGATCGAACTACAACCTGCAAGAGTCTTTAGTTACTAATTGTTCCAGCAACCCGCCACAACGAGATAAACAAAAGGTTACGTTCTGTCACTAACCTTCAAGAGGGATCGAATTCCTGCATTTCATGGAATGCAGACAGCAAGTAATTAAGAAACGCATACCAGCTGGGATTTGAACAGTTGCCTTACCTTCGAAGGAAACGAGCTTGGTTTTCCGCGCACTTCCAAAGTAAGCCTTGTGCAATTTAATTCGCACCTTCCTCACTCAAGTTCAGGGGTCGCTGAAGGTATTCAAAAGATGACCGCTGCAATGTGACCCCATGAAGGGCCCAGCTCTTTCTTATGGCCTAGCTTGTGGTTGGCATACGGGGCATGCCTTAGACTTGACGGGGCGACTGTCCAGTTACAGACAGGCGCGCAATGGAAATGACTTGCTGAGCAGGCTTTTGTTAATTTAGTTTTTTTCCTTAAAGAAGATATGACAAAATAATGATATCAAACGCGACCCTTCACACAACCAAGCTTTGTAATAAGTTGTGACGATGTGGAAGGAAAGTCACTTGTCGATTCAAGCTTTGTAATAAGTTGTGACGATGTGGAAGGAAAGTCACTCGTCGATTCAAGCTTTGTAACTTAATAAGAAGTTGTGATGGTGTGAAAGGAAAGTTGTTCCATCGATTGATAGTATGGCACCATTGTCATAAGGAAAGGGAGGTATACTTAAAGTTGTCCTTTATTTCAAATTAGTCTTTGTTCTAAAGAAGATATGACATGTTCATTGTAATTCACAATCTTTTCAATCACACAAGTCAAAACAATGATATCAAACGCGACCCTTCACACAACCAAGCTTTGTAATAAGAAGTTGGAAGGAAAGACACTCCGTCGATCCAAGATTTGTAATAAGTTGTGATGATGTGGAAGGAAATTAAAGTCACTCCGTCGATTCAAGCTTTGTAACTTAATAAGAAGTTGTGATGGTGTGTAAGGAAAGTTGCTACATTGATTGATAGTATGGCACCATTGTCATAAGGAAAGGAAGGTATACTTAAGGTTGTCCATTGTTTCAAATTAGTCTTTGTTCTAAATAAGATATGACATGTTCACTGCAATTCACAACCTTCTTATTCCAAGCCAAAACAATGATATCAAATGCGACCCTTCACACAACCAAGCTTTGTAATAAGAAGTCGTGATGATGTGGAAGGAAAGCCAGGCACGGTAGTGAGTGAGGGACACGGTTAGTGCCTATTTTGAATGGATAGTGATAAACTTGTCACATTTCATGAAAACCATACATGAATTACAAAAGGGGTACGCATGTCATTTTTGTATTAGTTGTTAAACTTCTACACAAAGTTTAAAAGGGGTATATGTGTCTTTTTTTGATGAATGTAAAACTTATATATATATAAATTATCAAAGGGATACACATGTGATTTGTTTGTTTCCATTCCAAACTTCAAAATTTCCATTCCAAAAAACCAAAAGAACTAAAGAACGCAAAGAACTAGCAAGGAGCTTTGGCATATACCCTCCTACGAATTCTTGCATTCATATGGATGGAAATTGAGCAATGTGAGTAGATAACCAAAGGATCACAAAACCATCAAATTTACAACCTAGCTCTTATCTCAGCCCTAGCTGTGTCCACACAAATAGTAAATCGCCCTTGATAGTTGATACCACTGCAAAGACAATGAATAAGCACAAAACATCATTAGATGTATATGAGAATTAAATGCATCTCCTACAATATGCATGTCAAGCAAAACTTGAAGGAAATTATGGGACAAGAATGTACAAGCCTATGCCATGATTTGAAAACCTATAGCTAAATAGGATCCTCGTTCAAGTACTCTTTCAGCTCTTCTTTATTCAAAGTTTCTAGCTGAAAAAGCTTCGCCTAGTCATCTTCCATATAAGCTCTTCTGCTATCGGTACTAAACCTAACTCTTTCCTCTCCACCACATTAAAATCCTTGACCTTGCAATAACAATCCAAAAATTGAAGGTTTGGGTATAATTTCATTTGATCTTCCATTGTAGTTAACATGTGCTAAATAAACCCTTAGGAGAAACCCTACATGGAATCGGAGACAATCCTTTTTTCATACACATAGAAGGATCAACTTCAATTCTATAGTAAGAAGAAAAAATACTCTTGTAACTATAGCAATTTTATTTCAAGGACATGCACTTGCCTTTTTTTCTTAATCTACAACACAATGTGTTTGTGAAGACATAACTAAAACCAAAATGGAAACTCTATAACTTGGGCCATAGATCCATGGTGATAACAATTGCTAATAAAGTATCTTTCACAAAGTGATAAGATGGTGAAAGATACTTTTTTAGCAATTTTTCTCTTATAGAAAATGAAAAATATATGTACAAGTTAATTTTTTTAAAAGAGTGTCTTCATATCCCCCAAACACATGTTTGCGTAAAATCCATTTTTCTTCTTTTACACTGAATAGAAGGAAAAAGGAATATCATGAGTTTGAGTGTGGAACATACAACATTCCTATCCATGTCCTAAATTAAACCACCTACTCCTTAGGTAATTGCCTATTCAATTAATTGCTCATTCCCTAAAGAAATCTTTCCAACCAGCAAAGCTCTACATTGTTCCCGCTAAGCTTTTTTTTCATTTTTTTATGAAATGCTAAAGTGGAAATATAAAATATAATAGTAGTGCTCCAAATTTCAACATTCATTTACATATTGGATAGAAAAATTACATTAGCCCCTCAAAATAGCCCTGATTCATGCCTATTGTTTGCATCCATATATGAATTTGTTTATGCCATACATGAATCTTTTTATGCCCTCTTCATTCCCGTCCATAGTTTCCATCCATACCTCAAGCCTTCACGTCTGCTTGTGCCCCATACTTTAATCCTTTTACATCCAACTATTGTCAATGTTCACACCTCAATACTATGTTGTTGTCTCAACAAAATGCGTTTTGACAACCCTTTTTTTTTGGCACCATGGGTCCAAATTTGCACCATTTTAAATATATATCTATTTTTTGCTAAATAAAATTAGTCTTTTATTACTAAAATTTTTCCATGTCTACTTTAAATGTAGATGAAATTATCAAATTTAGATGAAATATGCATGAGGGTTGTTGCAAGAAATACTTAATGTTTTTGTCTCAAAAAAGTTGTTTTTGACCATAGGACTGCTACTTTTACAATTACTAAAAGTACTATGCAAAAGCAATGCAATAAAGATCATGAAAGATCATAAAAAATTAAATAAAAAATTAGAAAAAACATTAAAAAAATCAATTTAAAAATCAACACACCCACTCTACAATGCTATGTATTGCTATTAAGTGTTGTGAACTACTACAAAACTAGGGGACTAGAAATCAACAAAAAAATGGATTTGTAAACATTTTGATTTTTAGTAATTTAAAGAAATCATAAAAATAAATTAAAAAATGGACATTTTTCTACACTTCAATGCATTTGAATTGCACCAAATGCTTTTAAAAGGATTTTTTTTCATTTCATGTAAAGAATGCACACTTTGAGTCCATGAGCAAACTACACATGTCAAAATTTGCATAAGATCTCATTGTCACTAAGTGTAATCTTAGTATGATACCTACTTCCCCAATTTTGACTCCAAATTTGCATATTCAAGATGAGAATAGGACCAAATCTTCTAAAATGGCAAAAATAGACATCCAATTAGGGCCTTTTTAAAAATTAAAAATTAAAAATTAGTTTCTAAAGGTGAAAAAAAAAGTATTTAATGTCTACGGTCTACCACTATCACATGCAATTTTCACGTACATTGGACTTACATTATAAAATTTATAGCCAAGAAAACTACTTGTCCAAGGTTAAATGGACAAAAAATAGGACAAGTGTTTCTTGCAAATACCCATGAATATAATTGAAAAGCGTTTTTTGGTCCCAAAAATGGATGAATGTAGAAATCCAATGCTTCACCACATTTTAAGTACCACCATTTTGGCACTTTTTCAAAAAGGAAAAATAATGACCTAACATTGAATGTCATTGTTGACATAAAAATAAGGGTTGTTAAATTTGACGTCACCTAAAATCTAACAATTTAGACATAAAAAAACTCTAGTTTCTTATAGTGACCCATACCCCTAATTTTGCCACCCATATCCATCTGCTTGTACCCCTAATGCTCATGCCCATTCCTTATATTTTTATTCATAGTGCTTGTGCCCTTTATGTTCGTGCCTACATTTTAGCATCGAATGCTACATCATAATCCCAATGCTATGTCACTTAGTAATAATAAACTCTAGATGGGAACAATGATTTTTTTTCATAGGTCTAAATCCAAGACCTAAAAATCTAAATTTGTTTACATTGAATGATTTGTCTATCTTGTCTTACTTGATGGACACATCTAGTGACCCTAATCCGCATGATTGATGTGATAACCCTGATAAAAAATATATTTTGGGGTACGCAAATTAGGCATGTTGTCACCTAAAATTAGTAGTCTTACATAATCCAATCCCCAAATTTGAGGATGTGGATTAGAAGTGTTCATCTGCAACTAGCTTCCATCCACTCAACATTTGAATGCTTCACCCCTCTGTCTCTTCTGCCATTTATCCGTGTTGTCTCTTGATTCTTGATGTTGACAAACATGTACCGTACATGCTTTCTCTTACACCATAAAAGGGCAAGGATGATCATTTGTAAACGTGTACATTGTATAAGCATACATGTGATTGAGTTGATAGGTGACATAATTTGATTTTAAGTACGTGAGGTCATTAGGATGAAAGTGACTCTCTCTTTGATATTTGATAACTTTTGAAGATAACTTGTAATAGTGTGTATTGTGTAAGCTTAGGTATGAGTTGATAAGTGACATAATTTAATTTTAAGTGCGTGCACATTGACACTTCATATGAGTAGATCGAGGAGTAGGCCACTTTGTGTGACTAATTTTACTCAATTTTGGCCATGGAACTATAACAATTTAATGACCCTTTAGATTCCTATAATTAAATTGGAAAGGTTGCCTCAACGTGGTCTTTATTGTATTGTATATCGCTTCAAAAAATGCTTAAATAATTATTTAAGTAATTTGTAGGCAAGAGAGGCATATGATTTGATGCATGCAATATAATTTTACAAATTTGGTGATTATATTTGTTATAGTGGTTGGATTCCAAGTTATTGATGGCTATGATAAAACCTTTAAATTTACAACTAGGCAAAAATTTGATCCTCTCTGCTCTACCAATAATGACCAATTGAAGATTTTGGAATGCTAATTAAAATGTTTAAATTTCAAAAAATTCAATTTTTAAAAGAGATGAATATAGAAATTATAAGTTTTAAACTTGTGATTTTTCAATTTTTCAATTTTTCAATTTTGTGCCTATTATATTTCAATATTTGTGAATTTATAAAATTTATTATTTATTATTTGTTAATTTAAGATTTTTTATATTTTAAATTATAAAAAATCTATGAATTCATATCATTGAGAAAGTGGAGGGTGGAGCCTGGTGGAGCAAACTTCAAATATTTATGCTCTAATGTATTATAGTAGATGAGGGAACAAAGTTTGAAGGCTAAAGATTCAAATGCCATGTCTAACTAATTGTGGATTTTGTAAAGTCTAGAAATAATAATTTGTGTGGCCCATATATTACATAGAATGATCTCAATATTTGGCAAACAATGATAGGATTAACCACTCTATGTCTTATAATTTTTTTGTGGAAAGACTCCCTAAACTCCAAATTCACCAACACACTTATATTCAAGATGTGGACTATCTCCTTGTATCCCCTAGACACTTTAGGGGTAAATTTATACCACTCAAATTCTGCCACATGTAGAGAAGGTCTATCCAAAACCACTACATTGATCAAAAGATCACTTGGTGTATTTTACAAACTTGTAGTGTTTTGTATGTGAGATACACAAAAATTTCCCATTGAGATACTTTGAATTGAACTCATATATATTGAAGTAAGACAATAAGATAATACCTAATTCCATAGAAGAAATATAGAAATCACTTATTCCAATATAAACATTCAAGCAAGAGTAGCAAATGGATCATAAAAAATTGATGCAATCACAAGAAGATCCCAAATAATTCCAAATCTTTGAGTGATAGCTAGTAATAGACAAAATGAAAAAAACAATTGATACTCGTCAATTCATCACTATAAATTAACCCTCCACAACAAACTCATCAAGATATCACCTCTTGTAGCTATGAAGTATTAGAAAGTATCAAAACAATGAAAAGGGGTTTAGAATCTCCATATAGACCTATCAATCTATCGTGCAAGATGAGACACAAAAGAAAGGAATCAAATGGTAGTTTGATTTGGATAAAAGTCTGAGAATGCTTGCTCATAATACCTCCATTTTCTTAAAAATCCAATCAATATGAATGAATTTTATAATAATACTTCTTTTTTATATGGGTTTTTCAAAGTGAGAAAGAAAATAAATCAAATCTCTTGAACCCTTGTGAATAATTGATGAGGAATTACTAGTTTATGAATATATAATGTCTCTATGTTGAATACAAGGAAAAAATTCAACTCATTCCTTGTTAGATTAATCTTTCAATAATAATTCAACATATATTATATGTAAGGTCATCTTGATAGTCGAAAGTCAATAAAATTCTTGCTATAATTCATTAGATATCAATTTTAATCACTTCCTATAAAACGACAATACAACTATTGAGAGACCCCTTGATAGTTTTAGAGGTGATAACTCCTATTCACATATAGAAAATGACCCCTTATCATTAACATAGATCAAAAGATTGATCATTGTAAATCAAGATAGTAGGATCCCCTAATAGTATGTCTACTATCCCAATCGATAATTTACACCATCATAGTGACCATTGAAAATAAGCATCAAATGATATTTCAATGAATTAATAAAACAACATTTAACTATTGTAATCAAATCAACTGTGAAGACACAATCATGATACTATCAAGTACAACAAATACCATACATTAAAGGAAAAAAATATGGAATCCTTGCAATGACCTATATATATAAATTCTAGAAGATAAAATGTCTAGAACTAAGGACATAATCCAACTAATAGAAAAGACTTCCATAACATCTAATGCATAATCAAAGGAAAATAAAAGTAATTGTTGCATGCATATTTCAAAGGAATAATAGTATTTGCATATAATCATCAACAAACAATGAGAGAACTATATGTCAATATTCAACAAAATTGGGCATTGTTTAATTTTGAGATCCCCTCTACAATGTCACTTATATGTAGATAAACTACAAAGTTCACTTTTGAATCTTAGTAGAACCTGCTCCCATATTTCAATATTAGAACCTACAAACTCCGTTGTGCTTGTCACCTTGTTCACAATTAGATGGCTAGAATGAATATTCAGTGTTGACTATTGGTGAAGGAACATTGTAGTTGTGACAACTACTAAACATCTCTGATATCTATTAGGTAGTCAAAATCCAGTTTGTTTTCCAATGATCATTGGGTGATTGCAAGAAACATTTGTCCTATTTTTTGTCCCCTTGGCCTCTTGAATATGTGATTTTTGCTCGTAACTTTTGTGTTGTATGTCAATTTTACATGAAATTTGAAATAAAGGTACACATAATAGTTGTAGACATACCATTGGAGGGGGGTGTAGTAATATTTTTGACCCAAAAATTAGAATTTGAAGCTCAAAATTGGGATGTAAGAACTTATACTAAACTTGCACAAGCCCATAAAGAGATTTTCTAAAAATAGTCAAATGTCCTCCTTCTACATGTGCTCAAAGTGCACTACCTTTGTGCAAGTGCAAAGATAACAATTTTTTCTCCAAAAATGAAAATGGTTGAGAAGGAGCACTTTCAAATTAGAAAAATGGATTTTTTATTTTATTTTTTTGAATTTTCTTACTATTTTCTAAAAACCAAATCCATTTTCTTGATATTTTTTATTGTGTTTTTATTGCATAACTTTTAGAGATGAATTTTTCTAGGTGTGAATTTTTAGAGACATACTATTTCCAATGCTTTACAAATTATCCATATTTTATTTCATTTAAAAAAAATCTATTTCAAAAGTCACAATACTCACTCAAATAGACTATTTTGAGCCAAAAACAATAGGTATTTCTTGCAACGGGATCTCTCAGGTCTTCACTTGTTGTCATAGACATTTTGTAATGCAGATGGATGAAATTGCCTGTGACTTGGTTTTCCCTCCACCACTTGCAGACATCACACAAGAACTTTGCCAATTCCATGGGATCCCTCATTGTGTGCCACATGTGCAAAGTAATGCATTGTTGAATTCAAGGACGTCTAAACAATGTCCAAACTTTGCAAGAAGGCTGCATGGTTTGGCATAGAATTCCCATGCACTAAGAGACCTTTCAAAAGTTAAAGTTTTAATCATGAAATTGAAGTTTGCAAAGCCATTAAATTGTGAAATATACTTGCTCATTATACTTGAAGAAAATGAGAACAATAAAAAAGGCTTATAAGTTAGTCTACTTGCACATGAATGAATAAAGCATAAATGTGCAAGACAAGTAGGTAATTCTTTTGGACAATCAATGAATGGTTTGCAAATTGCAATGAAACATTCTCCCTTGAACCACTTTTCGAATGTGGAAAAAGCTATCATGTCTCATTGAAATGCACTTAAAACTCCTAAAGCTCCTTCAATAAAAAAAATTGAGAGCAAGTAATGTAAATGAAGGATAGGTGATGTTAATCCATAGTAAGAAACTTAGAGTAGAATAAATTAACTAAATTGGGCTATCCTCTAATTCCTCTTCTATACAAGTGAACAAGTATGATAGTCAAATTAAGTTTCTAGACCAAGGTTGGAAACCTAGGAATAATTAAATTGACAAGAAATCTACAATCATTCTAAACACAAGTACAACGGTAACTTCAAATTGTGTTGTGGCTGTTATAGCCACTTTTGGGTGCATAGTGACACTTCTGTCACTATGCACTCAAATTTTTAATTAATTAATTTAAAATTCCACTCCAGCCCCCCTGGGTTTAAAAAAGAAATTTAATTAAAATTAATTTCTTAAATTTTCATCCCCCCCTCCCCTTACTTGTAATTTTTTGAATGAGGTTATCATGACAAACAATATGGGACAATGAAAATCCTGTATCTTGTATCCCATATCCCATATCTCGTATTTGTATTGTACAATATTCCAATATCAAATATTTGTATTCGTATTTTGGTACCATATTTGTATTTGTATCCGTATTCTATTTGTATCCGTATTTGTATTTGGATGGATGGCTTAGATTCAATCTCAAAGATCAACGACTTAAGAAATTTTGAGAAATCAATGGCATTCTGGAGGGGGAAGTATTTAAAAAAAATCAAAGGCCTATTCATTTTTGGGAGAGGGGGGGCAACTAATGGCAACCAAATGTGTGACTGCCACTTTTGGCCTTTTGGGTGCATAGTTGTTCACTTGTTTTCTCCCATCTTGAGTACTAATAATTAATAAAATGGATTAGAAATCTTACATAAGATTAAGGTGTCTAAGTAATCATACTTAGAAAAATAAAATTACTAATAAAACTTTGGAATGATGCCCTAAACAAACAAGTACAATAATGGTCAATTTCGTTAAAATGGCAATATTCCGCATGCCATTTTAATGGAATATCTTCTACAAATGGAGAATAAGTGTGCCACGATAGGGTCATACATGTGCCAATTTTATGCCTAGCACATTCAAATCACTCCTAGTTCACGCATTTCCACTCCCCTCGGACAATCTTTCCATTGTTTTCATTCTTTCAGTGGTTTCATTTTGTGCCATTTTAATGCAATACCGCCATTTTAACAAAATTGACCATAATTGTACTAATACTAAACTTCAAATCTACTATGTTAGTCTTTAGTATTTGAAGTGGAGTAACTCCTACAATGTTGAATTTGTTTTTTGTAGTAGTTTGAATCAAGTGTTATAGAGAGAGACTAAATCTATAATTCCCTAGAGAATGTAAAAGAGAGGCAAAAAAACCATACTTATAGCTCCTTAGGCTGTCAACCCCATACAAGACAATTGAAAAGGAACTAAAAAGCAAATTAAGTAATTCATTAGGCACATTGCATACAATTATAAACTCAATCAAACAGTAAATGCAAAGAAATGAAAGAAGTATGTGCATGGAAAAAATATAGTATATTTGAATTTTAGAAAGTGAAATCTCCAAAAGAAACATGAACAAAATTTTCAATCTATGCTAATTGCATAGAATTACAAGCACAAGAAACATTAAGCATGCATGCATCTCTTTTAGGCCACCACCCACAAGCATCGAAGGGACCAATGTCCAAACCCTTGAAATTTCACTCAAATGATGTTCTAAAATACATTGACATTGACATTTGGAGATCTCATAATGATCATCTAGCCCAATGAAATCCCACTTGATGAAAAATACACCTGCATGATCATGAGTTTCTACTAATTAAATTGTCATCATCAGATCTTTTAGTGATTGTATAGACAATCAAATGTTACATTAATTAGAAACTTACACAAACAATTAAGGGGTTCACTAAGTTTGCACTATTTTATTTGACAAGCATTGGCTCCATGACCTCTTTAGGAATCATTTTGGTCATTGGATCTATTAGTTTAACCCCTAAAGGCCCAAGGCCATTTTTTTTGTCAAAAACCACTCAAAACTGCCATTTCTACTGTGTTTCTCCAAAAAAACAAAAAAAATACTTTTTTTGGAAGTGAACCATTGGATCTTATACTTTAATTGTTTGATATCATGTGGTAAAATTTTCATGAAGTTTGACTGAGAGCCATATGAGCATTCAAAGTTGAAAAAACAAGTTTTTTTGAACACTAGCCTGCAATTTTAGATGACTTTGACCACCATTTGTGGAAAAATTTGCACTATGAAATTTGAATTAATTTTTTTTTTAAATTGAAGAATTGAGTTGAAATTCTAGGAAAAAAATTTCAAAAAACAGAAACTTTATTTTCATACTTCAAAAAATTGTCAAGTAGAAGAAGGTCCAAGATTGAAAGAAAAACTAAATTGTTAATAGCTCTTAGATGGGATTGAAATACAATAATTCCAATAGTGAGATTTTTCTAGAAAGCAAATTTAACCTTTTCAAACAATTTTTTTGAAGAATTGTGAAAATTGCATTTTGAAATGAATCCTATAAGTTATTTTTTCAAAAAGATGCTTAGATTGCCCAAAAACTAAGATTATTCATAACTTTCACATCACTAATCAAAATGGAATGAACCAAAGCTTCACATATAGACAAAAATATGATCTATAAGGAAATAAATTGAAAAATATATTTTCAAGTTTTTTGTGGATTTATTTTTCTACTTGCAGAGTTAAAATTTTGGCTTTTTGTAGTATAACTTTTGCTTCAGGGCACCAATTGAAATAAAAATTATATTCCCCAAAAGCTTATAAATTTTCCTATATTATGAGAAATTTTCAAAAAAATTCACTAAAAATTGAGATCATAGGAGATTGCCCAAATTCCAAATTGTTCTTTGAGGAGACAATGAACCTTTAGGGGTTAAACTAGTTCTCCAAAACTAAAGTGCTAACATCAACCTACTTTGGTTGATGGGCCTCCACTACCCATTTTGGAGGTCCGAATCACAACATTTTGATGCCAGATCTCTCCTACCATTCTATGACTCTTAGAAACTGAATTTGGAATTGTCTATAATTTGGATCTTCTTCCATCCTACAACTTGATCAAGATGAATTTATCTTGCCAAATAGGACATATTGATAGGTCTTTTGGTCTCAAAAGGATCTAGCACCTCTATCTAATGTAGGATCTGATATTAATTGTTATCTTATTTGTTCCATTGTTGTGTATCATATTCATTATTTCAGTCAATTTCCTCTCTTGATATCAATTATTACCTTGATTTGGACATAAAATAGTCATTAAATATAATTGACATACAATTGGGATTGTTTATAAATAATATGTGAAAGAATTGTGCAAGATATAGAATAGTACTATATATTTTAGTTGTGGATCTCAAGTCTATTTGAAGGTCTAACACATTATTTATGGCCCCCAAAACACCCTTGTTGAAGTTTAAGGGCAAAAATTAGTGCAAATGCTTTTTGCAATTACCCTAAAGAATGTTTATCATTTGTACTATGCTTTCCCTTCATTATTTTTGAGAATGTGCTAAGGCACATTCATATTTTAGTGAAGTAGGGTGTTTTCACATACATATATATTTTGGACAAAGAATTACTTTTTAGTTATATCTCTATACTCTTTCATTCAAAATCATTAAATCAATGACTTATTCTAGACTAATTGAAATGAAAAGAGATTGGCAAAGAATATATTTATTTTTAATTTTAAAAGAAAAACTATTTTGAAATTGGTGCACTTGTCTTGTACAGTCTAAAAATATTCTCTTACTAATTTATACCTTAGAGGTATGAGTGTCGATAATTGTTACTTATTGTAATTATTTATTAAAAAATTATTTGGAATTTGAATAATGAAATATTATTTTATTGAAAGTGAAAATGAAAGTCCTTTATTTAAAGAGAATAGAGGTGTTTGGTTCAAAAATAGAGAATATGCACTTCGAAGTTCATTTGAATGAATAGAGCGCCAATAATTGATAATAAGGTCATCGATAAATTGAATACAAGATTGGGAAAAGATGGTATATGTATCCAAATGGTGAATTCACAAAATGACACTTGTTCAGTGACTTCTTCCAATACCTTCCTTTACTAATAATTTCTTGTGCCTCCTTTAAACATTTATGATTTGTTTTAGGTCCTAAAAATTGGGTAGTATTGATACTGGATGCTAATATCTTACAAGAGTCCTTCCACTCCCTTACAAGTGAATTTAAGTTAAAGTATGTGCACCTATAATCATCATAGCCCCAAATGCAACATCTACATTTGGACCAAAAATCTTCACCAAAACCTAGATATCAATGATGCAAAATGGGTATAATCAAAATACGAGAACTTATATCATGACCCTCATCTTGAGGCATGCTTGTGCTACCTTAGTGGCTTAGTTAGCAAGGGAGACATTGGGGTGACTCCCCAAGCCTTGCAAGATATGACTTGTGACGAATAAGGAGTCTCAAGCAATTCGAGAAATGTAGCACTTTGATAATGAAAAATTGGATGGTATACCACACATTCTTGGAGAGCTTGTAAGAAGACGTGTCCATGGGTCGAAAGGACATGAGGATCTGAGTTTTGAGTCAAAAGTTATGGCTCCTCAAAATTGGTAGTGTCTTGTCCACATCATGAGGTGTGGGACATGGGAGCCAAGGTTGGGGAGGATTCCTTTGAGCCAAATAAGATACGCCACATATTGTTGAAAAGATAAAGAGATAAGATTTCTAGAATGCTAAGGCTCATGAAGACGTGAGATGTGTGTTAAGAGTTATGAACATCCAAAAAGGGTGGAGTCCTAGAGAACTACTCTCCTAGGGGACTTGGACTTTTGGAGGGCCATAACTTCCTCAATACAAGTTGCATTTGAAGAAATGAGTAGTCCATGAGGATCTACAAAAAGAGTAGATCACTAAAATGGGATTTTGCTTTGAATTTTGAATCTAGAGCTAAAAGTTATCCCAATAGGAAGATTGAAAGTCTTGTGGAGCATGATTTTTGGGAGACAACTTGAAAATGGATGGCCTTCCAAAATAGGAAGTGTCTTGAGTGTTCTCAAAGATCCTTAAGATTGGTATGTGTGTGTTTGTCAAATCCCACAAAAAATATCATGAAGTGGAGTGGTCTCCCTCCTCCCTCCCGAATGGTGCCATGATGAACCATAGTGACCACGGATGGTGAGGTTGATCTTGGAGCCTCACCAACACTTGTGTGTTACCATGGAGTGCTTGTATACTAGCTCCTTGATACTGGTTGGATGTATCTTGCTTTTCACTAGGCCATGGTGTGAGTGTCCAATTGTTGAGTCCCAAGGTGAGTTCCAAAGTAAAGTGGGTTGGGCCTAGTGGGGAATTAGGTACCATTCAAGGGGGGGTAGTACTAGTAAGGGAGTAGTCTTTGCACCAAGTGCTTGGACATCAATGGAAGTTTTGCCCCATGTCATGAAATGACATGCTTGGTGTCTTGTGGGAGTTAAATGTTAGGAGTGGATAGTGGAGGAGTCATGGAAGAATAGAGAACCTCATGACTAGAGTTAGAACCTAATGTTGCATATGCCATGACATGTGTAGTGTTAGGAGATTGTAACCCTTGATGTCACTAGGAGTTAAGTGCTACAAGTAGCATTTAGAGGTGAGCTTAAGGTGGTAAGTGTCACTAAGGGACAACCTAAGAAAGCTTATTCTCAATTTTTGATAATCTAAAAATAATCTTTTGAAATTTTATAAATTATTCAAATGATGTCGAAAATATGCAAACTAAAGTGCATTGAAAATCTTGTTCACTTGCTAATAAGATCTAATATGAATAATTTATATTTACATCTTGAAAATTATGCCAACAATCCAATAAGTATTGAAACTCATATTAGTACTTAGATGAGTACATTGATTTGTTCTATTAGTGAAGGTGCAAAAATTAGTGTCATCATAGATTTTTATTTTCATAGAAACTATTAGAATGTAGTAATATTGTAGCTTGCATTAATTTAAAATATCATACCCATTCCTGCCAGTGGTTCAAAAAAGGTTGCCAAATTTTTTTCAAATTTTTTTTGTAAAGAAAAAAATGAATATTGGTAGAATATTCTATAAATTTTGGTAGGTTAGATAAATATTTGGTAGAGAATATTGAACCTCCCTTTGAGGTATAGTTGTGTGACTTTGGTAAATTAGTGTTGCACACTTATAGGACAAATCAATGTGCAAAATTTTT
Source organism: Rhytidiadelphus loreus (assembly GCA_947034895.1). Classification (NCBI taxonomy): domain Eukaryota; kingdom Viridiplantae; phylum Streptophyta; class Bryopsida; order Hypnales; family Hylocomiaceae; genus Rhytidiadelphus; species Rhytidiadelphus loreus. The sequence goes on from OX344761.1 coordinate 36,847,030, forward strand.
CCTTGATAGTGTGTCTTACACTAATTTACTAAAGTTACACTATATTGAATTATTGTAGTCTCAAAATATTACTCTTTTTATCTCAATTTCCACAAAATAAAATTTTGTAGTGACACTAATTTTCTAAATGACATTCTTTTTCTTCCTCACTCACTAATAGAACAAATTAGTGTAGTTGCGTGGATCTTCAATCCTTGTGTAACTTCCAAGACAATATCAAATTGATATACAATAGGAGTGCAACTAGTAATCACTTCTTGTTGGATTTTCACTATTAGTAAGGTAACTTTGACTATGACAAACAAAATGGGAGGGAGCCCATCACAGGCAAAATTATTCTAGTGGTGCACATTTCAAAACTAGAATGTACACCACTAATATAATTTTGCATGTGATGGGCTAGCTCCCATTTTGCCTGTTATAGGCAAAGTTATCTGAGCAATCATTTAGTCCCATCACACAAATCACTCCATTTGCCAACTTTAATTCATCACAATTTACCTTTTTGCAACTTTCATCACCTTTCACAAGCCATCAAATTGCTGCCCAGTCCGTCACAACAATCATCACATCATATCACACAAGCCAAATTGATCACATTGATTTGCACAACCAACATAAAATAATGCAATGCCATATTACGATCGAAGATTGGATGGCACAACATATATTTCTCAACCATTTTCCTTCACTCGGTTGGAGTCCACAAGTTGTATCCATCGACAAGCAAAACTCTTAGTCCAAAGAGGTATAAGCTTAAACTCTATTGTGAAGGAAGTTGTCACCTTCTTTCAGATAAAACCCTAAACCATAGTCACCGTGTTGGTAGCTCGACAGAGATCAAACTAAGCTTAGTTATGGACCCAAAGTTCGTGATTGATCCTGAAACTATTGAATGCCCCCTCTGCAATGAGCTCCTGTGTCCCCCTGTGCACCAGGTACTGTAAATCCGCTCCCAACTTCTACTTCCCTTTTCTGTGTCTGTTCCTTTGCAAGGACATGCCGTTTGTTGGATCGAGAGAAGAGTCACTGTAGGAGTGCAGATTGCAGATGGTGTGCAAATGCTCCTTTTTCCTGTTAGTATGTTTTGTAGCATTTCATCTCGCAGAAAGATAAATAATTCGCCATGGACATTATGAACATTCACTGATTATTTACGATGTAGTGCGCGCGTGTGTTCCTTTGAAAACATTCTTAAAATCTTATCTATGGAGAATGAATGGAGTTGTTTCTAGCTAGCTTTAGGAAAATGTTCAAATCTTTCTGTTGCAATCCATTTTTCCTTGAATCATATATGGCACCAGGAGAAAGTATCTATGTATCTATCCTTACAAAGCAGGATCAACACTAACTGAGTGAGTTCGTCTGTTTGTGATTTATAAAGTGCCGCAATGGCCATATTGCATGTGCCACTTGTTGTGCGAAGCTCCTTGGAAATGAATGTCCCTTCTGCCGCTCCCAGCCAATCGCTCATTCCCGATGCTTGGCGGTGGAGAAGATCCTCGAGTCCCTGCGGATTACCTGCCAGTATGCGCCGCAGGGATGCAAGGAAACACTGAAATACACCGAAAAGGAAGGGCATGAGAAGAAGTTCTGCGAATATCGCCCAATGCAGTGCCCAGTGGGGAAGTGCAAGCACGTAGGAACCAAAGTTGGAATCCCCAAGCATTTTGACCGCCACATCCACCGAGATCAGATCGTGTACCTGGACCCTGTGAGGCGAACTGTGAAATTTAAAATGGCAGACTTCAATCAATTGAATGCATTTGTGCTGGTCATTGCAGCTGAGGGCCTGCTACTTGTTCATCAGACGATGATGGCACCACACGATGTGTTTTTCTGCTCTTCTTTTGGGAGTCATTCCAAGCCTTACAGGCTCAAAGTGCAGGTTTGCGGAGGACCATCGGTCTTCACCATGGAGGCTTTCGCTTTGGACAATCAAGAAACAGAAGAAATAGGGCAGAAGAGTGAATTCCTTCTTGTTCCAAACGTGAAAGGCAGTCGCCTTCGGCAGTTCAACTTGGAACTTAGTCTCCTTTGAGAATGGAGGTCGCTGATTTTTGAATTGTTTCCAAAAGCTTCGGTTGAAATTTTGTTAGTTGTAAGAACTGCTGAATAACTGCTTGAATTTGAAGGGATCAGGAAATAGGATCAAGTATGATCTTTCAAGGCGTAAGAAATTTGAGACAAAGGCCGTTACCATGTGTATTAAGGTTTCAATTGCATTTTCCTAAAATCAAACTTGCTAACGTCAATTACCTTAAAATGACGCAATTCCATTAAAATGGCGTGGTGGACCCTCATTCAAGCAAGCAATAATGATTTAGGGGGCTGGCAGGGGATGAGGATGGAACTCATAGCTTAATTATCTGCACACAATGTTGTGGATGAACTGTACTCTGCATATGTATCGGCATACTAACGTAATATAAATGTGAAAATGGTGGATGGAATACCTCCAATTTCACGGAATTGATGTTGATAGTGCTTCTGCAAAACCAGTCTAAAATTTTATTATAAATTCAGCGATCTCTGGCATTGGACAGAGCATTTGTCAAGTTTCAAATCAAATGCGCAATCTTGAAGAAAACTTCAAACGTACGTTCAGGAAGGATCCATTGTCTTCAAGTTAGTGATCTAGTTCAGTCACGACAGCGTATCGTTAAAACTTCAGCATCATTCAGAACGCCACCCTTTATGAACTTCTCTTTAAAATTCTCACACATTAATGAGCTTGCGAACTCTAAGCGACCAATGTACTGTACACTCTGCGAGCTTGGAATTGCAGCTGCAAAATACAATAGACCAAATAATCACAGTAATTAATCAATTGCTCAAATGCTCTAATCACATTAAATATGAAGAATGAGGGTTCAGGGTTTAGCCCTAGACTGATTGTCATGACAAGGTTTGAGACAAAGAAGGGGTCTCACCAGAAAAACAAACGCAGTGAATGCTCCAAGAAGACCTCAAAGCGATGTAGGGCCCTTGAAAGAGATCGCTTGCAGAAGTAGTCGAAGATAGTTTCAAGATGGTCTACAGTTGATGAATATATGCATTGCTGAGTTCTTACTTGCATTTCTCGCCACTACAGTGGTACTGCAGTAATTACCAGGGATTCGGACGCAGTTGGGGATCAGTTGCAGCACCAAGATGGGATTGTGCTTTACACTCTACAAGCCTCAGCGTGCTAATGACTGCCGAATCTTCTGAAGTTCTTCACAAATCTTTGTGAAGTTTGGTCTCTTAACAAGATCTGCATGCCAACATTGCTGAACAAGCGCCTTCAGCCCTGGATGTAGCAGAGCAGGTAACGTTGGTCTTTCGCGTTCCCCGTTAATCACAGGAGTATAGTCTGAACGGTTTTTTCCCTGCCAAAACTTCATAGCATGTCATGGCGAAACTATAGACGTCTGCTGCCTTGAGGTCGGGCTTCTTCAAACGGTCACCTCCTGGAAGCACTTCTGGCGCCCGCCAAAGCTAGTGCCTATACCCAAGTAAGAGCCATGTCCTTCACTTTCAAGCTCATGTAGCGACATACCGGAGTCCACCAGCTTCACATCGATGCTCTCAACATATTCCTCCGCGAACACATTCCTGAACTTCAAGTCTCAATGTATACGCCCTTGGAGTGAAGAAATGCCATTCCCAATGCAATCTTGGAGATGATGGGCAGAACTTCATGGAGCTCAAAAAGAACCGCCACACATTCCAAAAGCCCTTTCTCTTCTTCCGCAGTAACTCAGATCCTTTTCTTCATTTGAAATTTAATTAAGTCTTGCAAATTGCCATCCACGAACTCCATCAACAATGAAGTACCGTTGATTGGAATCTACTGACAACCCAGCCATCTGTGCTATGCAAGGATGGTGACTTAAGATGATCAGAAAATCTACTTTTTGTTGGAGATCTTGGATGTTTAAGGGGGTTGAGGGGATGTTGAACACCTTCACAGCGAGCATGAAACCCAACCAGGTTGCCTCATACACTGTAGCAGAAACTCTCCTTCCAATGCGTCGCACTTTGTCAAGCTTATTCGGCTGAATTCGCAAATGCTTAGGTACAGCAAGAGCATTGTCACTTCGTTGAAACCCATCATCCTCTTTCTCGCCCCACACTTAAATCCTATGGAGAGTTAGTAGCGTGTTTTTTGCCTTAGCGCATGATCTCCAGCAATCCAGTAAGGGCTCCATAAACTTGAAGAATCTTCCTCACGAGACTCAGCACCATGTTTCTACTAGAAAATTTGTTCTCGACACACAACAACATGCTTCTTGGACTTGATGTAATTCAAAAAGAGAATAATTTCACCAAATTCTGATCGCTTGTTTGGGACATGATCCCAACACTTTTTTATGAGCCCCTTGAGATCCAAATTGCCAGGGAGATCCAGTCTCATGCGTGCACATATTTGCTTTAGTAGTTCATGAAAAGGATATTTTCTTGTCACAACTTTAGAGCAAGTCATCCCGAAGCTATAGACGTCACTTTTCTTCAACAACTCGTTGGGAGTCTCCTTCCCACCATAAAGATCAATAAAGATCAATAGCCTCAAGTGCAGCCCATCGGGGTTGCCTCGTCTCACTTGCTTGTTCGAATGCCTCCGCATCCCAAATTTTTCCAAGATTCTGAGAGCCCTGAAGGTCAACAATCTTCACTTCAAGATAATTGTCAAATTTCTTGTCTAGAATGTTAGAGCACTTAAGATCCCCATGGGCATATTGTTGTGTGTGCATATATGTACTGCATGCCCTTAGCAATTTGGATTATGATGTCAAGTTCTAAGGACGCTTAAAAAGTGGTGGGGGTTTCGGTTTCGGGAAAGGCTCCAACTTCTTTTCATGAAGTTTTGCAAATCATCATCCATCAACTCCATCAGGAAAACACATTGTTCTGCATCTTGCCCAAAACCTACCAACTAGACAATATGAGGGTGTCGGAAATTTGCTAAAGAACCAACTTCCACCAAAAGTTGTTTGTTGTTTCAACCAGTCACATCAATTACAACAGATTTGAACCTTGGCAGCAAAGTTACAACTGATCCTCTTGCCAAAATGTACAACAATCCAACCCTTGTTGTATGCTTTATCTCGCTTTCTGTTTAGTACAACAAGACATACAGGCTCCTCAATTTTGATAGTGGTCGTCTCAATTTTAAGATAACTGGGCAACTCGTCCCTTGGACCCAAAACACCGCTCTTCTCCCGCACCACTAGAGTAGACTTTTTCCATGTCCATTCCCATTGTGTTCTTCGAATCTTTGATTTGAGACATGTCCTTAGGCATCTCCGTTAAATCATGGTTAGCATCCTCTGCCATCGCATTTGTCTTCTTAACTCCTGAGGATGATTCAAAGGCTTTTACTTGCTCGCTAAAGCTCTCGAAGTCGAATTGTGCCTTCAAAGTGTCCAACTCCTCATGGATCTCCTTGGATGGTTCTCGGTTTCCTGTATGGCTGGTTATGCTGATGGTTCCAAATCAGCACAGGAAGATACAAGAGCACACAGTGAGAAGCTCATCAAAAGTGGCATAGTCTTATGGTTACTTCCATCAAAAGCATTTCCAATATTTAAATTCTTATCCCACCCTAGGATTTTTGGCCCCCCGCCGACGGCACCGAAACGATTGGCAATGCGCTTGCACTGGTTATTGTCCACACACGCAGCGCAGGACATAGAGCAGACATGCTTAATGGTCTCTAAGGCTTGTTGGACTTGTGAAATTGTCTCCATGTGACCATCTCCCATGCATCTTGATCTGAGTGAAAGGAAATCAAAATAGGTTCTATCAAGTTCACGTTTGGCATACAAAGAAGAGTCTGCTCTGGATATTGGCGAGCACGTAAGACCAAGAACATGAAACCCCGTTGACAAGGCCTCCACATCCACCAATTTACTCCTAAGCTTACAGACAACAACGGATACGACCAAAGAGATCGCCATATATAGGAGTAAAGTATACCAAGCATGGGGGATGACATCATGTAAGGAGACATATTGGTAACTTCCTCCTCCAAGCTCCATGGAGTTGATTTTTGTAGAGATTACTTGCTAGTATCTGCGATTTTACCCAAAATAAAACAAGCTTAGAAATGCAAAGGATTGTAGATCGACAGGAAGATCATTTCCAAGTGCAATAAGTGCATCTAGAAGATTTTTAAGCACATGGTTAAAGTAGGTCGCCTAGTTCTAATGAAGAATGAAGAAATGAAGCACAACGTCTTCCAAAACATAGCACTAGTAGCACTCATGACTCTTATAAAACATTAATCATGTTTCAATAAGTTGCTAACCTAGATCTCTGAATCTTTATGAGTTACATAATTCCAAAACTAACCTAAAGTTCCAACAAGCACAAGGACAAGTAACAAGAGAGAATGGCAAGAACTCTAATAGTAGCCAAGCTAACGTAAAGTAAGGGTGGATCAAGGATAACCTTTCTCACATAGTGCAACAATTGTGGAGATTACTTCCTAGCATGTACGATAGCACATGGCAAACAAATACAAGCTTAGGAATGCAAAAGATTCCTAGTCTTCTACAGGAAAATTGTCCCTCTAGTATCCAGATGTGTAGACACCAACCTAGATTTGTTGGTGTCCAGTTGTCAACTACAACAAATCTAGACACTCACATTGGTCAACTAGAAAATTCTTTAATAAGCATTCTTATGAACATTGTATAGAGACTAAAAGCTACTCCCTTTGTCTCAAAACAAATGGGTGGTACTCCCGTAATTCCTCAAGAGAAACTACAGATTTATTTTGAGATAGAGGGAGTAATTTCCAAGTGCAATATTGAAGGTTCTTAAGCACATATGAAGGTAGGTTGCCTAATCCTAATGAACAATGAAGGAAGTGAAGTAAAGAGCCATCGTCCAAGACAAAGTACCTGTAGCGATTCAAGAAGAGCATGATATTTAAAAAAACATTGGCCAAAGCTTTGTTTCACTAATACAAAGTTAATTACATACTTCTCAAGATTGACTAAAGTTCAAACAAGCAAGCAAGAAGACAGTGAATTGTCAGAAAATCATGAATATAGCAAACCTAACATCAAATCAAGGTGGATATGAGGACAACCTTTCTTGCACCATGCCACTACCTGTTGTCTCAACATTTTGACAACCATTGCGTTTGAGCACCAAAGCAAAAGCTCAACGGTTACCCATCAAATCGTAGTACTCGAACAGACTTCTACCATGACTATTTTCCCTCGAAAGAATCCCCAAACTTCACCAAACCACAACTAGAAACCTGAAATCAATGGATTCCTCAAAGAATCAGAAGCGTGACACACAAAACTCTCTCTCCCTCTTAAACTTTTGGCCCTTGTGACAACAAGACCACAGGAACAATCACAGTACCCAAATTCTAAAGTGGAGGTAGGTGGACCCCATTCCATTCCAGCAACTTTTGAAAAAAAAATTCACCGAATGCAAAGCTAACAATTCAAACCTCAAATGTACTTTTCCACATTATAAAGTGGATTTGTTATGTGTACGGATTGTCCAATTATATAATTTGGAAAATTCTCCTTTTTTACATAACAAATCCACTTTATAAGAACGTTCTCTCAAACAAGGGAGCAAGATTTTTTACGTGTATAAATTGATTTATTGGAACTCCCCTTTTGTATAATAGATAATTTTGTAATGTAGAATTTTTCCCAAGCTTGCCAACATTTGGAAACTAATTTGAAGTTGTCATTCAAGGCTTCAACGTACCCTTGTTTTGGAGCAATTTTGGTCGGAAGCTTCATTGGGAAGAGCTTTAGTTGTAGAGTTGCAGAGAAATAAAAGTACAATAGGAGCATGGAAGAAGTGCTCTAAAAGTTGCAAACATTCAATAATTTCAATTGAATAATTGCAAATATTCAAGGTCATAGTAGGGCCAAACCAACTTCATGTGGGCAAATGGGCAACTTCCATGCTATTCTACCCTCCCCATGTTATGTTTAACAATGTTGTTGCTTTCAGCTTAATTTCTTTAGAATTGGCGTCAGTGTTTTGTTTTTCCTATGACTTAGCTTATCATCTAATGAGTTACACCTTGTAAATGCAAACTATCTTGTGTTGGTGTAATCAATGAAGGTCTAAGATGCCTTTTGCAAATCTCCATGTAGGTAAGTTTGAGTCTTTCAATTAAATTGAAATCCCTAAAGACTCACAAGAAACAACAAACAATAATTATATTGACATAGCTAGCTCTTTGCTGTATATTGTGCATGTATAAAATCCTTAAGCTACATTCCTCTGTCTAGTTCTTAAAGGGGGAACAAAAAAATCTCCTTGAAGCAAAACATGAGTCTTGTTGTTTTCCCAAAGTTTGTGCAATTATGGCATGCAAAAATAAACAATGAACAATGCTATGATTTTGCAACATGAATGAAGTTCTTGGCAAGCCTTATTCACTATAAAAGTGGATTCTTTAGGTTAAAAACATTCTTAGAAAATTACAAAGCCACTTTTTGTCAAAAATTCTCTAAAAAACAAGCTCAAGGTATTTATTATCCAAACTATTGTTTAAAGATTAATCCCTAAACAACTTGAAGTTCATATTTAGAATGATGAACAAAGTGCTTGGAGGTGATGTTTTGTCTAAATCATTTTCCATTCATCCAAAGTAATGCTTGAAAACACAAAAAACAACCTTATTTTATAATCCATTAGATAAAATTGAGGTCAATAATATTTATATTTATAGAAAAGATACAAGGAAAACTATGCAAAATTCAAGAAAAGATTTGGATTTTAAAGGATTAAGGACCAACGTTAGAACTCTAGCATTAAATGTTAGTCCATCTTAAGTTCTTCTTTGCCCATCACAACTTGCCACAACAATAAAATATGTTTACATTGAGAACATAATGCAATCACTTGTCTACATGAACCAACTAAAATTGCTTCACAAATCCTAAATTTCATGTTGGTTGTATGTTTTACAAACTTAACAACATATTTAACAATATATTCATGGTTTTTAAATATGTGTGTTTCTTTGTTGACTTCATAATTGTCATGCATGGTTAATGCAAGGCACTTGATCCCTGTCATTAGCCTCGATATCTTTCAACAAATATTACATTACATTCACTTATGCAAACCCTTGGTTGAAATGACATCCTAAACAACATTTAAATGTCATTTCAACCTTCCTTTTAGTTAGGGTATTGGTAATGACATCCAAATGTTGTTTAGAATGTCATACCAATATTGTTGTTGAAATAACATCTTTGTAACTATATAGATTTTTTTTGTGAAATCTATGTAAATTTAGATTTCTAAAATTCTTGAAATCTATGTCTTCATTGGACTTCTTATTTCTTAGAGTCTAATAAATTCATAAATTTTCACATAGTACCACATCCTTGAAATAGAAGGATGCAAAATTAGGGAGCAAGTGTCACTTACACTATGTATTTGTTCAATCCACCTTCTCTTTGACAATTCATAACATTGTCAACCAACTAAATTCTCTCCCCCCAAGTGAACGTATAATTTATCCCTAGATACCTAGGGAAAATTCAATTATAATTCCAAAGATAAGATTAGATGGACAAATGTAAATCCTCACTAGATTATTACTATTGGAGGAAGTGGTTGGCCAACTAGCCCATCCCTAGGTACACAAAGTCAATCAAGTAAAAACTTGGCGCTGGAGTTCACAAAGCAAGTGGTGGAATTTCACAAATATTGTTACACTTATTTGAGGAAGTTGCAATAGGGGGCTCCTACTTTCTAGGGAAGGAAAAGGGACCCCCAAGCTTGGTTAACAATGTTATGTTGTTATGAGATAATTGTATCATCTCAAATTTACCAAAGAAAATGTTATTTCAACTACAATTTTGCACTAATGATTGTCCAAGGAGCTCTAATTTACAATACAATGGGGTATAGTTCATTTACAATTTTTCAGTCAATTTTCACTAGAAAGTGCAACAACTTTAGAAAGCTCTAGTGTGCTAAAAAATGAACCAATTTTGAAACCACAAATTGCGTTGGAATTGCAATGAAGGGCACTTCAACTTCATAACAAGTGAGAAACTCTCGGAGAAACTAATAATTTAAAATCATACAAGAATTTGGATTCCCTTTATACACTATCTACCATTTCATAGAGAACCTTTGGAAGATAGTCAAAGATTTTTTGCATTTGGGTGAAGAACAAGCAAGAAATCATACAAGCAATTCAAGTGGGATGAGAATAAGTATCTCTAAAGCAATTGTGAAGATTCATTTCTTATATGTATCATTGAGTACAAATTGTAATTTTCACAAATGTTGACAACACTAGATAATAAATAGTGTATAGAAAACATCAAACTCTTTGTATGATTTTCAATTACATATGTGTGTTTGTAACGATGATAAAGTAGACTTCAGTGTGATTTCAATGCAATTCAAAATTCAAAATTCAAAATTCTGTTCATTTTTGAGTGCACACGGACCTCCCAAAGTTTTCGTAATGTTAGGAGGATCCAAAAATTCGTAAATGAACTGTACCCCACTACACAATTGTCCCAGTCATTGGCAACTACCAGTATTGACACAAGTCTGAATCAAATGCAGCTATGAGTAGAGGACAGACTCGACAAAAGGCATTGAGCATCTATAGTAAACTTGCCAATTACTGCACGGACAAAATTCAAATCTTTCTCCACATAAATATAGAGATTTACATGTTTCAAAATTTGGTGTGATTATTAAATGTCATGTTTAGATTCACCTTCAACAAACGAAATGCAAAAAGATTTCTTCTTACAAATTTTATTGCAATTAAAAGGCGATGAAGTTGAAATCTAATTAAAAATTCCTTGCACCCCTTGACCGCACAGTGTGTGGTCATTGGGCGGTGATACAAAATTATGCTTCCGTCCCAAATGAATTGGTAGTTGCATTGTACGGTTGGCATGCGGAAATTGGCAACTATTGTTGTTTGGTTATTGGATGTGTGCGGTGAATGGCAAGTTTACTCTATGTGTGGCAAGATTGCTGAGAAATGAGGAGCTCACCACGTGAATTGCAACTTGCTTAGAACTTGGGCAATTCGATGCAGCGTTTCAACTAAAATTCTGCCATCACACTGGATATTACGTGGCACTCTCTGATTTCCATATTCATGAAGTAGCAGTTCTGGTGGGTCGATTGTCGACAGCAGGGCATGCGAACAGCAAAATGTTCATGTAAGCTTTCCACCTTGACAAAGTAGTAAAGAACATGCAAGTTTTCCACTTTTTACTTCATGTACCCCTACACTCAAAATGCTTCGGAAAGTCAGACCTTGGAATCAACTACTTGCTAATATCAAATTACTGCATGCGGCTTCTATCAATAATGCCATCTCGCACCCTATCACAATATGGGTATCATAGCATTACTTAGATTTAAAAACTTGGGAGTGATCCGATTTGTAAAATATTCTCATATGATGGATTCGTATTTTGCCTCTGATAAAACTCCTAAAAAAGAGGAATAAAAGAGTCAAGCTTCATCACTTTCCGCAAGCATCTTGTTTCCTTGACACCTGAAGAAAAACTGTACAAATTAGCTTGCGTTCAAAATGATTAGAGCTTGCAGTTGCGCTAATTCACACGCTCAACGACTGCACTGTAAGATAACAAACTAATTTCCCTCCTGATTCTGTTTCTTGTCATGATGCAAAGTGATATTCATCACTACACATGAATTGCAACCACTAGGAAAATCGCAAGGAAGGAGGAGGAATTTTCTCTTCCAATGCTCTCGCTGACGAATGTCTTCTGCTAACGCATTGACCATCATGTAAGAGTTCATGTCCTTTTCAAATTTAACTGTGAGGTCATAACTCATGGCATGGTCCTCAAAAGAAGTGCAAAAATAAATTTCTCCAACACTGTGAATAGTCTCCCGATGCAAAAGCAACTGAACCTTCTCTTTGGCATCTTTAAACATGAGGAGCCGATGTTTAGAACGTTGTCTAAATCGTACACGGCTTTCACCACTGGTTGAAGTACTGTTCAATGAAAGTGAAAGTGTCCTCAGGTGATGCGCGTCTGTCAAGTGTTGTGGTAATGATTGCTTCGGACCTTCATGTCTGCATTCCGACACTGGGCACGGACAAGGGCGGTACTCACACAAATTCTTGATGTGCTCTTCTCTGATGTTGTACTTCAATACCCGTTTGCAACCATGGGAAGCATGAAGGCACCTCGCTTGCAAGGACTCTATGATCTTCTCAACCAACAAGCATCGAATGTTACCAAGTCGCTCTGAGCAGGAAGGGCAGGTGGCGATCTTCACATGACAAGCTGAACATAGCGGATGACCATTCTGGCACTGAGTGAACCCCACAATCCATCTCCAAAAATTACAACAAATATAAGAAAAGAAGTCCGAAGTACTTCATTGACCTCCACTCTACTAGGATGTGAATGAACATTCCAACAAGGCTAGGAGCATAATGCCAAGTTTAGCGTTCAAGGCAGCTCTGTCACTGATCCATTGTTCCATTGGTTTATCAGAAGAAAGTTCAGGGTTTAGGGTTTAGTTCAGTGTTAGGGATATAACAACATACTAAAAAAAGAAGGGAAATTGAGCATTCCTAACTTCAGAATGCGGGTACCTGATACACTGGTGAAGAGAGATGGTCCATGCAGATGGGACACTCGAGAATTTCAAGATCGAGGGTCCAATAATTGGGCTTTACATTCCTCTTTGCGTTCGAAGTGGTGGGCGCTGTTTCAAGCGCCCTCTTTCCATTCCGCGTTACCGGTTGATTCGCTTCAACCTGGGCAAGAGCCATATCGCTGAGTGATCACCCACACGCTCTGAAAGCCGAATTCCTAAGAAACCCAGAATCAGCAGATTCAAACATGAAAACTAATTATGTATTTGGGCTTCGCAAATGGAATGCTTTCACACACCCTCTTCTTAAACCCTGATCCTTCACCAAAACATATGTCCTGAAAACCTACATCGCATCCGCTATGGATGCAGCGTGACTGTGAAAAGCAAGCGGATTTGGCAGAGGATGTGCAAACTGGCAAACAAGGAATCAGGAGCAGACTGTGCGGACGGGTTTAACCCTTAACCCTAGACCGCCCAAGAGGACAAAAAGTGTCCTCACATAGTTTTAAGTTAAATTCAAAGTACTGTAACTTTTGCATCCAATGTCCAAACTCAATAAAACTTGTTGGGAAAGTTGCGCCTTTTCTTCTAGTTTGTGTGTTAAAATTTTCAGATCAATCCAAGAGGTAAAGATTTTCTGGAAGCCAATCAAAGTTCACAGGCTCAATTTGATTCACCAAAGTGCAGTTCATGGCTGCAACTTCGGGGGCTTGTATCTCCTTCATCCAATGTTTGATTTCAGTAAAATTTGTTGGGTTGTGTTTCCCTTGAATTCTAGTTATTGTGGTGAAATTTTCATGTCAATCCAAGTTGTTTTGAATGTTTGGGAGCAATTCAAAATTCAAAATCCCGCCATTTGTGGACTATAGTGAACTTCGGCGGCTTGTATCTTCTTCATAAAATGTCCGTTTTCAATCATTTTTTTTGTAAAAGTTGCGCATACTAGTCTAGTTTGTGTGGATAAATTTTCATATCAATAAAAGAATTTATGAATGACTGAGAAGCATTTTAGTAGAAGGAGGTTCAGCCTTAGATGTGTTTTTTGCAACTTTTCTTGCCTATTTTTGACATTTGCAAGCCATTTTGCAAACACATTGAGTCAATTGAATGATATTTTTTTTCACCAATGTGTTCGTATCCTGGTTTTGAATCACTTTGTAGTTTTAAGTTTTTTCATTTGATTAGGTTTAGAAATCAAATTTGGCCTCTAAATGTGTTTTTAAGAAAATTTCAGCATTCTTTTTCAACCTTAAAACATTATAATCTTGCAATCTACACGGTCAAATGACTTCAAATTTGATCCATGACATCTACAACATGTGTAATACATGATTGTACGGTTAAGATCTTTATTACTTAGTCACATTTAGATTTATAGCACTTCAAAAGCTAGGATATTTTTTACCCAAAACGGCCATGGGCGGTCTAGGGTTAAAGACGCCGCGGCCGTTTTTCGGATCAGGGTGGATTGACCCCCTCGCTCGTCCTTACCAGGGGTGCATGTAAAAAAAAAGCCCCCTATTTTGGGCCATTCTAGGATATGTTTTTAACCTTTCTCAACTAATTTGGGGTCTCTGATCGCAAAAATGAATTAAAAATTTGCAAAAAAATTCATGTGAGGAAAATAAATAATTCCAGGGTTTGCCCGTAGGGCCGAGCGAGGGGGTCAGTTCACCCTGGCCGTTTTTCGGGGCCAGGATGAATTGACCCCCTCATTGCCCCGAATGTGGATGGATGGGGGATGAGGGGGCCATTCCCTGTCCGTCCTCCTCCCCTCCAACCCTATTTCCTCGCTGCGACCTTGCGACCTTGCGACCTCCCTTCCTGCGGTCCTCCCTTCCTGCCGTCCTCCGATCTGTAATGTTTTTTCTCCTTCTCCGAATGTTGATCTGCTTCGAATGTGAGCTCTGCTTTGCTCCACATGCTTCTTATCATGTGTGTTTAGATGACTTTTTTAGATGACTGTTTCATTTTTGCACTGTTGGGGATCCTTGGAGACCTTGTCACTGTAAGTAGTTGCGGATATGAAAGTGCATCGAATCTGATTCTCCAAGGAGATGTCTTTGAATTTTTGAAATGAAATTCAGAAAATCATTGAGAATGGCTACTCATTGTTCCAAACTGATGCAACTTGCTGCAACCTGCAAAATAATTCATGTCATGAAGTTTCAAGTTTCAAGCTTGTTCAAATGCTACTAAAACCCCACCAAATTGGTGAGGCGAAAGGTAATCCTTGTCAGAACCTGCAAATGGTAAGGAAAAAAATTCCACCCTTCATTTATTCCTTTGAAAGTCCAGCAGATTATCCTGTTGGGATTGATTGCTGCTGGAAAACGTACATGAAAAATGTGAAAAGCTCACAGATGGCCAAGGGTGTTGGGGGAACCAGCATTATTGAAGATCAGCAGAATAATTCAAGGAGAAAAAACATTGCAGATCGGAGGACCGCAGGAAGGGAGGACCGCAGGAAGGGAGGTCGCAAGGTCGGGAGTGAGCAGAGGTCGCAAGGAGGTCGCAAGGTCGCAAGGTCGCAGCGAGGAAGTAGGTTGGAGGGGAGGAGGACGGATAGGGAATGGCCCCTCATCCCCATCCATCCACATTCGGGGCAATGAGGGGGTCAATTCACCGTGGCCGTGAATGATCCGATCCTTTTTCAAATTTCGGCACATTTTTGCTTATATCTTTCTACATAAATATCATTTACTGCAATTTCACGAAATTGATCATTAAGGAAGGTTGTCTTTTCAAGCTTCAAAAGTTACATTGGATGAATGAAAAATTAGTTGGACAAAACAATGTCTTAAAGCCCTTTGTTCATCGTTTAGAAAATAGATGTCGGAGCGCTTAAGGATTAATAGTTTGACTTCCACTTAGTGTTTTTGAATTTTTACAAACCAATGATTCACACAATACCAAAAGGGATGATTTCCATGGTCACTAGTCCATTTTTCTAAAGTTAAACTAGAATTGTTGTATTAGAAGAATTTAGGCCCTCAAAAAGACCTCTAGAATGGCCTTAATTGAAGACCTTAATTGGATTTAAATGCATACTTGTCAAGGAAAGAATGATATTTTTCTCCTATTTCCACCCATTTTTGACATCTTGATACTTACAAAATTGTTTGTCTTTTATTGGACAATGGGACATTAGATACTTCTTGTCATTCAAATCCTAAGTACATGGAAGGAATACATTATATAGAGAAGGACAAATTTGGTTCAACTAAATACTAATGGCTCATGATGTTTCCACACATTAGATGGGATTCAGCTCTTTGGGAGGGCCGTTTCAAGCTAGTTCCCGTTATTGGGAACCAGCATACGTTGTTTGTTTGTTTTTTAAATTAAAATTTAAAAAAATAATTTAATTAAAATTTTAAATATATATATTTATAAAATAATTTTTTAATTTGTCTTGATGTGGTCGACTTTTGACCACATCAGCATCTTGCGTGGTGGAATTCTTAGCATTTGGGAACACAGGGAAACTCATAGTCCTTTATTGCAGTAGAATCCTATCTAATGATGAAATGCTTCTTATTGGACAACAAGACATTAGGTACTTCTTGTCATTCAAATCCTAAGTACATCGAGGGAATACTTTATGTGGAGAAAGACAAATTTTTTGCAACTAAGTACTAATGGCTCATGATGTTTCCACAATGAAATGCTTTGTATTGGACAACAAGACACTTGGTACTTCTTATCACATGAGTCTTTAGTACTATGAATGAATTCTTTATTTAAAAACGATCATAAGTAGTTGGGTACTTGATGCTCATAATGTTTGCACAATAAAATGCTTCTTATTGGACAATAAGACATCACATACTTTTGTCATTCAAATCCATGGTACTTGATGAAATTCATACAAGGTAGCAACACAATTATGTACATATTTGTGTACTTAGGCTATCATCTTTAGCCTCCAATAAATAGCTTTACATATCATTTCTTGAGGGCCTTTTTGAGGGTTCAGAATTTTTTTAATGTAGAAGTGGGGCATTGGGTGGAATTAGAGTTGTGAAGATTGAAGAGTAAAAAGGTACAAGACCCTAAACTCTAAATTCTAAACCCGAAGGGCCACTTTATTTGATTCTACAATCTCCTCTTGTCAAGTTCCAAATTATTAAAAAAATCCATTATATATGGACGTTGTGTTGACTAAATGACTTTCAAAGAAACTCTAAAAATGAACAATGCACGTAATTATTATGGAACTTAATAATTTTGGCTAATTACATTCAATATTAGGATCAAGTCCTTCTAGGATTAATGAGATTAACTATTTTTTTGATGCTTGGATAATATTTTGTGAGCTTTTGAAGTTGAAAGCATAGGGGATCTATGCTTGGTAGTAAACTCCCCTTGAATGTACACCTTTGACCCACAAAATGCTTCAACTCACATGGGGTGCTCTTGTGTTGGTTTGGGGTGACTAGATAGCTATTTAAGGCCTTAAATTAGCATATTGAATGTAAAGATCAAAGACTTAAAAAAAAGGATTTTTATTGCATACCATTCAATACAATACCATAAAATCTTGCTTTAGACTAGTACAAGAATGTGTAAACAATATTTTATAAACTTTGACTACACAAATTGCATAATAATAGTTTCTAAAGTAAAATTTAAAATAAAGAATTTACACCTTACTATTCAAGATTATAGGAGTTGAATCTTCTTAATTAAAATATTTTGCACCTTAGATTTTGCTTTAAATAATTTTATAATCGAAGAATTGAATTGAAAAATAAACTGCTTCAAATTTGGATTGCAATGAGCTTTAGTAACTCTATGATTTGCCAACACCTCTAAGGATTTCATCTTTTCATTAGATGTTATTTCAACTAAGGGAAGGCCCGTTATCTTGGTTGTTCCATACGTTGGAAAAGAATGCCGACCTGTCTTAATATTAATTTTAAAAGTAAATTTATTTATTTTAATTCTTAGAATGCAAAAAAAAGCCAATTTTTTTTTTTTTTCATTTTTTCATTTTTTTTTCATTTTTTTCAGGAGACGAGGTCGAATTTCGACCACATTAGAATGTTGTGCCATCGTAGCAGTGGTGCAGTTCCTTGGTTCCCACAACCCCAAGAACTCATAGCCCTTTACACCTTTAAAAAAACATCTAATGACTCGGTTTTTGAAGTCGTCTATTTTCATTGTTAAATGTCTAAATTTGATATTTTGTACCTATTCAAAATACTTTAGGATGTGCTTCCAATGATAAAAATTCCAAGTTCTAATTATAAATGTGATGCTCTCCTTGAAGTCTTTCAAATTGCTATAATGAAGGCATACATAACTAATCAGATAAGCAATTCTAGACGTGATCAGGAGTAGTGCAAGGTGAAGCAAATATTTTCAAAGATGCAATAATAGAAATGACAGGGATTGCAAAAACTTTCATAATTTTATTGCTTGAATTGAAATTACTATGAATTTTGAAAGGCAAAAGTTGGTTTGAACCCATGTTCAATGTCTAGAGTCATCTCATTTTTTATCATTCTAGAACTACTTTCCCATTCATTACTTCCTACTTTCTTGCTCACTGCTTTGGGATGACCTTACTAGTCCCAACCTTCACAAGCATAAAAAACAACATTCTAAGCTTTAGTTGGAAATAACTAAACTCTACAAGTTGGGTATGGGTCTTTGGTCGAGAATGGGTGGTCCTACCTTAGTTAGATTTGCTAACACTTTAACCCTTAAAGGATGGATTGGTGACCATGGAAATCATCCCTTTGGTTACAATGTGAATCATTCACTTAAAAAATTGCAAAAGTACTCATTCAAAGTCAATCTACTATAGAAGACCTTCATTTCTTACAACAAAATTCCAAAGATGAATAGTTGCACTTCTGTCCTACTAGAAGGATTTTTTGTCATCCATTGGATGCCAAACCAACGACGCTAACATGTGAGCCTAGAAATGCAAGCCTACGAGCCTTGAGCCTAGGCGTAAGTAGGTACTCTACAACTATTAAAGGTGTCTATAACATACATACCTATAAAATAAGTACTCTATAATCATGGAACGTGCTTATAACATAGGCACCTATAATATGAATATCATTAGAAGAGATTTCAGGATTTTAAGGGCCGTTTCAGGGCCATTCCCGGCGCTGTTCCCCCGGCAGTAAAAGAACGCTGCCGTCAGATTTTTTTTAAGTCCTTAAACTGAGAAACAAAGTAAAAATCTGACCTGGCCGTCTCTCGGCCAGGTCAACACAGGCCGGGAACAACGGATATCAGCGGTTCTCGGGGGGTTTCGAGTTGGGAACTCGCAGCCCTCCCCGAGAGCCAAATCACATGTAATGCCTATAACCATGAAAAGTGCTTATAACATAGCATAGGTACCTATAATATAGGAACTTAGGCTCTTAGACTCATGGGCTCAAAGTCCTAGGCTCACATGTTAGCAACCATGGACACCAAACACCCTTGTCGACGTGTAAGGGTTAACAAATGGCACTCATAAGCATGGTGTCCATGTGCAAGCACAACAATAGCGCAAATCAAATTATAATTTGTACTGTTGAGCTATTTCTAAAGTACTGTAGGAGCAGATTGAATGTATTGGACGCCATTATTTTGTCTCTAGTGATATTGAGGGGCCAACTATGAGGGAAAATCTGCTGGTCCAGGTGGAAAGGTTGGAAGTAAAAATGAATATCGATCACTGTAACAAATGAAGACCAACAAAAATTGGAGTTCTCTCGATTGGGTTTCATGAATTCATGGGGATAGAACTTCAGGTAGAAGAAAAATTAAACTCGTGGATAATGAGGTTGCTGATCATTCAAATTAGAGCATCCCCACCAGGGAGTTCTCTTTCCCTAAACTCGGGACCTCAATCCAGTCAAGCGTGTTCTCTATATGAGCTTGAATATAGAGAATTGGGCCCAACTTTTATTAAGTTCTCTATAAATTTGGGGTAGAGATCTTGTTTCGAGACTAGTGTGCATAAGCTTCTGTATCCCCATCCCCATCTGAGGTCCTGTCCCTAAAATTTTAGGGATACATAATATCCCCATCTCCATCTGAGGTCCTCTCCCTAAATTTTTAGGGATACATAACAGATTGGTGGGGATGCTCTTAGTACAAAGTTTGTTTGCAGTTCTGTCTCTAGCTAGGGTTGCACTCAAGTTGAGAAAACTCACCAAAAATGATTGTGCAAGTCAAAAGTATTTGTTGTGTAGCAACTCACCAAAGTTGGGATTATTTTTTGGGATAAGTTTATCTTAAATATGTGGGTAACAAAGGGCCAACAGTTTGGCAAATTTTGACTATATATTTAACTCCTGGCCAAATTGACTATAATTCCCTAGATTAGCATTAGTTGCACATGTCTCCTACAACTCAAAAACTATTTGCAAAATGTAGTGAAAAAAAATTATTTTCTTCTAAAGGTAGTGCTATCTATCTAAGTGGGAGTGTTTCTTGAAGTTGCCCTCTTGATACACATCTTGTAGCATACTTCTTTTTTTTTATTGCAAAATAGTTTGTCTTTTGTTAGGCCTAGCTCCAAGGCTTAGTTGTAGTTCCCATGAAAAGGCTTAGTTGTAGTTCCCATGCAAAGTTTCATTGTTTCACACTAGCATAAAACTTTCTACTTGTACTTGTAAGATAAGTATATTCAAAATCATTAGTAACCAAAAACCGTCACATCTAGATTCTTGCCTAAAATGAAGACATTAATTTTGAACATGTATAAGGTTTAACATTAGAAATTTGTATAGATTCATGATACACATATCACTATTGCTTGGAAAATTGACATCTCTTGCCATTTAAAAGTGATTTGTGACATGTATATGTAGTTGCAATTTGTGACAATTAGAAGTGTGCATATTGTCATTTGCATTGATCATCTTGGTTTGGGAGCATCTTGTTGACATTCCTAATACTTGAGAATTGCTTCTACCTTTGTACTAAGGGAAGGAATCCAATGCTTCTACTTTCAATCAAAGGGAGGGAGACTATAAAGTGGCCAAATTCTAAAAGCATTCTTTTAATGCAAATATTGCCCTTTGTTCAATGTACCAACAATGAATATCTCAAAGAAGGGTGGATGCTTTTACTACCCTATGTGATTCTAACTTCAAAAATCATA
Source organism: Rhytidiadelphus loreus (assembly GCA_947034895.1). Taxonomy (NCBI): domain Eukaryota; kingdom Viridiplantae; phylum Streptophyta; class Bryopsida; order Hypnales; family Hylocomiaceae; genus Rhytidiadelphus; species Rhytidiadelphus loreus. Next base: position 36,867,755 of record OX344761.1, read on the forward strand.
ACTAATTCCATGAAGGTCACCAAAAAATATGAAATGATTAGTGTGAGATGTCAATTTTTTTAAAGAGTAACAAATTGGGTTTGAAGAGGAATGCAAACAAACTACCTTTTCTTATTGTCTTTTGTAATATGGAGACATAGTACTATATTGTCTTTTTGCACTTTTGTTTTAGGGAAACATGTAGATTTTCAATACCAAAAAACACCATACACTTAACAAATACTAAAGCATGTTAAATTTAGCCATTGAGGCCATCATTGAGGTCTTGAAGTCTGGTTCCATGCAGTCTCTCTTGAAACTCTTAAGCTTTTCAATCTCTGTTAAGTTTATTGAAACACGGTGGGTTGGTTAGATTTGCAAATATAGATGGATTGTGACTTAGTTTGCTGCCAAGGAGTTCGAAACTGCTGCAATAGATGTGTCTAGTTAGTGCAACAAGCAGCTGATGATGGAGCCAAGGAAATTGAATCTGTGACACCCCCATGTCGTCTAGCTGATAGGTTTGGGCAACAATGCGTTTTTCCTGATAGAGTTGATGGATACTTTTTTGCAATACTTCAGTTTAATTACTATATTAATGTTAATATCATGTAAGATATAAGATGATAAACAAAAAAATGAATCACCAATTGGATCCTTCACAACAACCAGAAAGTGCACTGAGCACAGAACCGCCTAGTAGTGTGAAAAAGATAAATACGTTATGCTCAGGGTTGACACTGTAGTTACATTAGGTCCTTGCAGTTTCCGTACACCCTGAGTAAAATTATAACTCACCCTTTAGTACTTCCTTTGTCTATCAGAGTCCAATACTATAATCAAGCACACAAACTCCTGCACCATTCCTGGTCCTGTTTAGGAGGCATTATCATTTCATCCACAAAGGCCGAGCGCTCCAACGTCTCAGCATGCATCCCATTTTAAGCAACAGTGGAGGTTGAGGGCGGGTTAGTAGAGGAGTGGCGGAACAAAAGGTGCGAGTCACTGTAACATGCACACCGATATAATTGTCTAACCACTCATGTACGTGCCTCAAGAACGAACTAATGTGAATACCGTTCACGGCTGTTTAGAAGGTCTCTTTCTGCGAAGGAAAGGCATTGCTCGTAATCCCATACTCACACTTGCATCCACTTGGGCACTCTTGACATCATCACCTTCAGCAGCCAACAGATCAGAGATCCCTACTCCACTTGTCGATTGAGTCTCTGTCGTCTGAGAAAGTACTCCCATATCTTCAGTTCGTAAACTTGGTGAACTAGTAACAGGCTCAACAGTGCTGCACTCGGAAGCATCAACACCCTTAGAATGGCCCTCTATAAGATCTCCTTGTAATTCAGCCTGCATACTGTCCAGTACGTGAAGACCTGAGATTTCATCTTCTTCATCAGGAACGCAAAAACCACCGCCAGAGAAAAGATATAGTTTTGGCGGTCCTGCAGACTTCCCTGAATCAATTGCCACATGAGATAATTCCTCTGTAGTTCTATGGTTCACGTCCCCATCATTGCTCTGAGACCCTCCAGCCATGTCATTGTCACGGTTAATCTCAAGCTGGTCTATTTCTCTGCTGGCAGCCTGCGGTGGATTGGAAGACTCGCTCCTTAGTGAGACATTATCGTCACTTTCAGATTTATCCGCTCCGTCATCAGAGCCAGTAGGCTCATGATAATTGGCTTCATTCTTGCGAACCCTGCTAGACTGCACCAAAACAAAACAGGACATCGGAGTTATCCTCAAATTCAGATTTGTGATTCAACCCCCAAAACAAGGCTTGCCATCATTTACTCATGACATCATTTATTAGATTCATCTCTACTTTTTCACTGAAACAAGGTCAGCACCCCACTTCGGATGACTTTTAAGGATAAATCTATTGTAATCAGGAAAATTAATGATGGAGCTCTAGATCATTGCAGCAATACAGAGTTCCATTCCCAATGAAATGAAAATTACCCTCCGAGGCTCCAAAAATTGGTCATCCGATTTCCTTTTCAATGTGCCGGGTTCACTCTCTGTTTCCATTACTGCGTTGTCATCGTCACTCTCACTGGAATGAGCACTACTGTCATCGCCTTCAATACTAACACCAGAACTTCTAGCTCCTCGCCCCCTGCCTCTTCCTCTTCCCCGTCCTCGACCCCTCCCACGAACCGTCTCTTTCTTATTCTTTCCTCTCCCTCTTCCGTTTCCTGAATTAAGAACAAAATCTTCAGAACCTGCAACATCCACCATATTAAAGTGTTCTTCTTCCTCCAGAAGCTCAGTTTCTATTCTTTCAGCCGACTTCCTGCCTGCGTTCTTTTTCTGCTTCTGTTTCTTCATGGGCAGACTTCCGGCTTGGGAGGGGATGTCCATCATCTCCTTCGATAATCGACCCGTGGTCCCCCGAAGGGCTTTCTGAATGCGTGCACTCCTGACTTTTGCAAATCTTTGATTGAAGGAGTAAAACGCATCGATACGAAGTTGTGTCTGCAAATTTCGACAGCAGTAACACATTGAACATAAATGCATCTAAATACAGTGACAAGCAGCCTAAACTTAGTGGATAACTGCAATGAACCTGGATGAACCTTTACCTCATTCCATATCATTCATAGGTCCTTCAGCTAACAAGCACAAAAATAGATGCCAACTGATTCACAAAACATACCTCATGACGATCATATTCCTTCAAAACAGATAGCAACAACTCATCTGCTTTTTCTTTAGGCCATGAAAATCGTTCGAAACAAAACCTGCAATATAGACTCGAGTTATTCATGCCACAAAATGTTTCTGAACTTGTGAGCGGCGTGATAACCTTGAATGCTTCTTGGAAACATATTATCATTAGAACTGTCTGATGATACGTAAGAACGAAAAAGATTCCAACGACGACTTCGACAAATAAAGGAAGCTGGAATTACTTTCGGAGAGCCTCAAGGTCTGGTCGCCCCCATGAAAAGGACTGTTTTGACTTGTCTACTCGTGGACCTTCATATTCAGCCACAACTACTTCGCTTGGAAACGAGTCGGGGATTTTCCAGTTCTTGCTCACAGCCCTCTACAAAATCGAAAAAAACACGAATCAGAATGCTGTCCTTGATGCACTTTTAGGTTAGATGATCACCAGTCCACTTGCAATATCTCATTATTGGTCATAACAAATACAGAACAATGAAGCAGGTACCAAAAGAACTCCCACAAACACGACGATTGTCAGTTTAATCAAACAGCAATGCTGAATTATCTCATCTTACATGATTCTCCATGAAGGCTTCCTGGCGAAGAGATCTCTGAGTATCACCCGGAACATCTCCATTATCAGCTAATTCTGCAGCTTCATTAGAGTCTGCATCCTCTTCAACCGTATCATTATTTCCTCCCTTGTTGCCTTTTGCTTTGCCCTGTAAACCCTTTCTTTTCGATTCCCTAACTCCAAGTCCAAGAAGTGACAAATCCACAGACTCCACCATCTCTTTGAATTTTTTGAGTCCACCCTCCTCGTCAAATGCATTAACAACCTCAATGGCGTTCACTATTCCAATGCCACTGCAGCAATAAAGTCAGGTGCTGACATTAACACATGCACATGAAGTTCGTGCTTGGGAGGTTGTTACAGAAAGTCACACCAACCTTGCTTGAGAGGCCGTTAGGACAGATTGTCAGTCCATAAATCCCTTATTTTTTGTCCTAACTCAAATCCTTCGGTATCCAGTACCCGATTCTGGTGTCTAGGAAACTTAGACGGACGACCAAATACTAATAGAGCACAGAAGCTGTTAAACCTATATCATTTTGAACAGGTAACCGAACCTACTGGCACTAAATACTATTGCACGCAACTGCAGAAGATAAGCATACTAGTCTGGTGGACCATACAAAGAAATTCCTTCTAGAATGTCAATCAGTAATACAATTCTTTAAGAACTCCACCTGATGCCTTCAGTGTAGTCACTGCCCAGTAATAGAGCCATTTGTATAAGCTTCTCTCGAGTCAGTCCCAAGTCGGTCTCAACATCCTGCCACAGAAAATGATTCGATCTCAACAACCATAGAATTCCGAAAAAATCCAGCAATGGGATAGCGATTCTCAACAATGAAAGCAATGATATCCGGAAAAAATGTTGTGAAGAAATCGTAACTTTACCTTCATGTAGTAAGTTTCCACATATTTACGGTCGTCAAAGATGTTCTTGTAGACATTGCGGCCTCCAAATAGGAAGACATCAACATCATCTGTCACAACACCATCGACTAGCTTCTCTGCGTCCAAGAATGCGCACTGTGCTTCTGCTTCCATAGGAGCGATCACGTAAGGAATCCCAAAAATTTGTAAGAGCTCCTGCAAAAGCACACACGTCACAACACTTTGTTACAATTTGAAAATAAAGAGTCAAGACCCTATGAATCTTAACTTTAGGAATAGGATTGTCCCGAAATCAACCACAGGACTGATCAAAGGCAAAGGGATCTGGTAACCCCTCTTGAAAAAAGACCCCAACAGGAAAGTTCAGTGATCGCTATATACCTGGCATTCAGCAAACATCTCCGAAGTGACAGAATCTGCGTTTCGTTCATTCTTTTTCTGCATTTCGCGAAGCTCGGTTTCTTCTTGGAAAAGGAGTTCACGTTCTTTTTCTATCCCTGCGAGTAACTCTTCTTGTTCCTTCTCGAATGCAGCTTGCAATTCAGCTTCATCTCTTGCAAGTGCCTCGCGCTCAGCCAATATCGCAGCTTCATGACTCAACAGTTCTTCCCGCTCCATCACCATATCCATCTCTTCAGCATCTTTTAGCATGTCATCCATTGCCAAACTACCATCTGAATTTGGTTTGACAAAGCTTGGATTCACAACTACATTCGAACCAGCACTACCTTCCATTATTACAGTTTTTTCTAACCGTGGGGGTTGAGGAACTTCGAGTTGAGAGTCAATGCGAAGTTCTGCACTCTCCTCTGTCCCATTTGTTGATGACTTCAAATTCTGTATGTCAAGATCGGACCCAAATTCCCTGTTTTCAGCGGGATTATAAGCTAATACTGAATCACCATCATTCACCTTCGAATCACCATTAAGGTGAGGAATGCTCTTCATCTCTTCATCCTCACGTGGTAGGTTCTGACCTGGAAACTCTTCACCAGAACCAACAGGAGTGACCAATTTTGCATCCAAACTAAGAAGCGCTTGAGGTTGCACTTGGACCTCCCCTCTTCCAACTTTGTTGTTGCTCTCAACTAAGTTCACCCCATTCACCTTCACGTGGGGTAAGCCTAAGGCTGGTTCAAATTCTGCTCGAGACACAATTGTTCTGGTCACACCAGAAGGAGGCAAAACGACTATCTCGTCAGCCACAGCCTTCCCTTTCCTTGCCCGCTCCCGTGCAATACGAGCTTCTTCTGAATCCATTTGAAGATTGGCAAATGATTCTTGCTCCCCGACTCTAGGCACAGCCCCAGAGAACGCTTTTCCAGCACCCTCAACTGGTTCCCGGATGACTAACTGGGGAAGAGCATTAATTGGCGCTCTCCATGAGGCAACGTCAATCAGACTACGGCGTGTTGCTTCTTGGAATTCAAGCTCCTCTTGAGTCAGTGCTAAGCCTGACAATTTCAAGGACGTAAATCAGAAGCATTTTGTACACTACGAAAACTATTTGTAGAAGAAAAAACATAGCATTGGCTTTACATGAGAAAAATACAGGAAAACAGCAGACGATGACTTGAAATCACTGCCTGCTTGGTTCATCAATCTTACACCATAACTCCTCAATGACTGGTAGCACAATTAATGCTGAACATGAAACAGAATCATACGATAAAGAGACGAAGAGGGCGCAACAACAATAGAAGGGAACCTAGAAAGAACGGAAGAAGCATGCGGATTTGCAAAGATTTCACCAACACAACCACTGGAATTGGAATAAAGTAGAGCCTCTGAAGCAGCAAGTGAACAAGGACCTGTGACAGTATATCCAACCGCTGGTATTGCCACTGCACCGCTGCCGTCCTCCCATTCTACCTCACTTTCACCACTATCCCCTGTGTCACTATCATCACTCGGTCCCGTATATTCAGAATCGGGATATACCCCGGGTTGAGAAGCTCGGATTCTATCGTGCTCCGCTAAGCTCTCCTGAATAGCAAGAGCCATCTCTGCATCACTATCTCCGCCAAAAGACAGATCATTTCCAGTGGGAATATAACTTTCTGGCTCTGTATGAGAGCCAGTCCGATGATCAAGCGCTTCAACTGCATTGGTCCCCTTCAAACCAAGATCAACTTCTTTTCCACCGTGACAGTCACCATCCTCCCATTCACAGTCATTGTCTTCTGCTACTACCATAAGTCCAGAGGAAGGCTTCAGTTCTTGAGACTTTTCAGGTCGATAACCGATTTCATCACCCACTAAGTCTTTGAACAGACCTAAGTCTTCATCCTCAGCAACTTCATTGCTATTGAAAGAGATTTGGATGCCTGATACCTGCGGCATAACATCTGGATTAACAATTGCATTCTGTCCTGCGCCCACTGCTAAGTCGTCATGTGATCCGCCATCGTTCATGAACTGGTTAACTTCAGTTGTTTTATCCAATTTCCCATCGTCGCTACTGATGCGCTTAGAAGGAATTCCTGCGAGAGGCTCGGACAAACTAGCTTTATCTCCGGTCATGAGCCTCTGAAATTCTGTATCACCATTGTTGACTAAACTCTCTGCCAAGGAGGGCACATTGTCCTCCTTCGATTCTCCAAAGGCCTGCCGATTCTCCACATCCTTCATGAGATAGAGATTCCACTGCAAGTCTCGGGTCATACGGACACCCATCCCTCGAACTCTACTCACACGAGTCCTCCCCTTTTCGTCCACATATGTTTGAACAGTGCTATCAGGATTCCCAACTTCATCCAATTCTGTACTGAACGTTCCCTCCTTCGGCGGCAACGACCTGTAAGTAGACGAACTTCATAAATACAGAAGATTTCCGATTCCGACAAATGCGAGCTACGCTCGTTATCGGGCAATAAAACACAGAAAACAACAAAACATTTCTGTCCGGAATACTGCCATCCAACCGGAGTCCTAAACTGGGTATTCGTATAAACGTACCTGAAATTGGTTGATATAAGTGTTGTGTTCGTATCTGCTGGAGGTTGTACTTTTGGCTCAGGAGGTTTCAACCCAGGCAGCATTGAATTATCATGACCTTCGCCGGTCAACGCCCTGTCGACTTCAATATGAGTTGAAACTTGAGAGTAAAAAATCTTGAAAATCGTCTTTGATAGTATAAAACACTCAGGATTTATACTGGTAAAAAAATTTGTCGATAAAAAATACCGGCTTACTCTCACATTGGCGGACCAACCGATAAGAGTGTGATCCGTAAAATATTTCATTTCTCTAGTACGCACAACACAAGATTCCAGACTTTCATGTATCTTCCAAAGTAATGTAATTTAACACTGGCTCCTCACGAGCGCCAAAGTAAAGTAAAAAATAACCTTTCATTCATGAGTCGCTAAAGTCCCAGCACTTAAGAGAATTGAATACAGATAAAAAGTCTTACGATTTGTCTCCTTGATAAGAACTGGAATAGATGAACTCCCGGTTAGTCTCTGATGCAATGCGAGTGCTAGGAACCCCTCCCACACCCTTAACAGCAGCAGCTTTCTGTGCATCGGAGATCCCTCTGCGAAATGCTACCGTCTTCAAATAGGCTTCTATTTGCAGCTGAGAAAAAGAAGCTGGAGCCTACACACGTTTCCAAAAACAGAGTTTTAGGATGCACCCGTAAAGTTCGAAGTTGTAACTACTAGTGCCGACAGACACATAGGGTCAGGTCAGAACCAAGTGTGATACTTCGCCTCAAGAAGAAGAGCTCGGAAAAATGAAATGTTGTTTTGTACTTAAGACTTCTGTACCAATCTATGAGGTTCCTTCAAACGATCGAGTTCAAAAGTGTCATGTCGCCTGTGAACCGGTAATATTTTGCAAAGGGATAGATATACAACCTTGGCAACCTTCTGAAACTTATGTCGATTTTCAGCGACGAGCTGCTCTCTCATCTGCGCAACAGGTAAAAATTACGTTTTGCACCTAGAATAATGGCAGGTCAAAGATTTCAAAGATCAAGCAAATTACAATCCAATAGAAATGTTTTTCAGAACTAAGGCGATGACTCTATAACTCAGGATGATTACGACTAACAATCTGCAGCACCGGATGGATAACATTACTAAAACTAAGCAATTTATTATTAAATAAGTTATTGAGTGCAATCAATAAAGGTCGATGTTAACTAATCTCACCTGGACCAAAAGATCCAGCTGCATTGAGGCAGGGAGAGATGCCAAAACCGCAGGATCCACTTTGCCTTCAGTTGATGGCTGCCAAATCAAGTCCGATTGCGCCCAAAAGCATGGTATTAGCAGAACATACATTCTTCATTGAAAATTCTAAGAGGGACTGTTAAACATTCAAGACAAACGCTCCCCTAGCGTAAGAGTAATGCAAAACTGCGGGTAAGTTCCGGATATGTGTACGAAACACTGAAACATCATGTACCTCTTGCACAGATGCAACTAATACTACAACAAATAACTACAACAAATACATATCAAAAAAATTCACGCCAAAATCCACAACAACAACAGACACAAAGTACCAAGGATTCAATGCGATCAATAAAAAATCTTAATAAATCTACTCAAGCTGACAAATACAATCAAGTCACGGACAGAGACACGAGACCAGAAGATCAATTAGAAATATATATGTGGAAAGTATATAAAGTACCTCAACAGAACTTATCTTAAACAATGGATTTTCACACTCTAATATCGCGAGTGTGTGAATGAAAAGGCGAATACTCACGAGATAAACGAGCTCCTCTTCCTCGTCTTCATCGTCGAAGTGCTGGTTTTCTACCTCGTTCCAACTATTCAATTCATACACTTCATGTTCTTGACTATCACAGTTTTTGCTGTCTTCCTTCTCATGTCCTTTCACTGCTGTTGCAAGCCTAAAACATTGATCAGATCACACAGTCGTAATTAAGTTCATATGTATAACCTAAGTGCCTAAATTAGTAAAATGAAGAAAGGAAAACAACAACGACTAAACGATGAAAGTAAAACTTACAAGGCATCTACAGATCCCTCCCTGTGCAGATCACCATGTAACATTGCACCACCAGCGGGAGAAACATCGTCCGTGCCATTCATCCCATTGTTTAGAGAGGAGACATCCTTGTCATTGTTGTTATCCTTCGCCGCTGATTTAACTTGCGGTCCGTTCATACCAGCGATTTCTTCCAACTTCCTAGTCCGTAACTGTTAAAGAACATAGTGTCACCAGGGGTCGAAGGTCAGAACAAAACAGTAGCACCAAGCTCACCCGTTAACAGAGGACAACATACAGCAGCCTTTCCTCATGGAATTGATCCTCAGTAGTCATGTAGATAAGCAAAATTCCAAATTTTTACATCATTCCCAATTAAATCGTATGAACTTGTCCATAGTCTTAATGATAGCCACCCAACTAGTAGTGAAACAATACAATCTGCGATTCTTACGTGCACCTGAAAAAATACTAAGTCATAAACCCTAAACCCATGCCTTACTATGAAAAACGTGCCTTCCCAGCTCTTCACTGACAGGTTCTTTAGAAATCATGGCGTTTATGGAAACAAATTCAAAAGTAAAAACAGAAAATGAAACACGAACTAAGACTACAACTTCTTAATAATCAACAAAGAGAATTCTCCAAATAAATCAGCGAAGGACTTTGATGGTGTCTACACAATCACAATGTGGTTTCCCGAAAACGTGACAGAGCTCAGGAGAGGAAGAGGACCAAGCTCACATGATTCAAAAGCAGCTTCTCAGCGGTCTTACGAATTCTGGACTGCGCTTGCTCACGCTGCCTCCGGCGAGCTATAACAGTGCGCCTCTTCAAAGCCGGTGTGCCACCATCAAACACAAACACGGGCTTTATACGCAGAAACAGAAGCTTGCAAATTCGGCGGAAGAATCCTAACAAGTGCGCATTGCGGATCATGTCTCCACGATCATCACGCATTGCTTTCATAAATTGGATGATCCATATGCTCGCATCTGTTGGCACATCCAATAAAACCACATCAGAATTCAGGTAACCACACTTAATTGTACACTTCAAATCTGGTACAATGAGGATTTGGAGAGTGTGCACCACCTCAGCATCAGAACTCGTGTCCGTTTTAGATGATCTCCCAACTATGAACCCTTACAACTTTTGCACATGGAACCCAAGTAATGTATTCGTTAGTGCTTTGGAATTCCCTTTGGTTTGTAAGAAGAACATTTGATAATTTGACCATTCTAACAATAGAAACTATTCCCAGTGTCGAAATTACCGTACGACATCCAAGCATCATCTCTCCAGGAATAATTATAAATATAAAACACACTTCACACTCAAATTGCACACATGTGGAATGCATACCTATAGCAAGCTTTCGGCTCCCCAAAGACTCCACCGAAACGCGTCGCCCGACAGGAGCCAGAAGCTCCCATAAACCATGAACTCCCATCTCTTCTTCAAAATTGGTAAAGGCGAAACCTAATTCTTACACTCTAAGCTGCAAAATCGATCAAAAAACCTAACCTGCAAAAACACTTGATAGTATATGATGATATACTCAGCAGTGCGAAATTGAACAACGAGCTACCGCCTGTGATACCACATCCGCAAAGTCGTCCCCCAAACTTCAGCGAGACGCAACAGTCATGGATCGAGGTCACGTGAGCTCATGGTGCTGGCGGGCGCCATGTCACGGCTTGATGAAAATCCGAGCTGCTGCTGCTGCTGCAGAATCCCTTGACCAGAATAGAAAGCTAGAGTGGCCATGGCCAGCTATTCTATGAGTGTGTTCAGTACTCTGACGGAGATGCTGGAGATGACTGGATCAATGGCGACGAGCACACGAAAACCCTGCCGCTCATGGCAAAGAGAGCGCACTACTTGAAGGTACAGGTACTGTTCTGGTTGGCCTGAAACCCGGAAGGGGCCCTACGGTATCTGAAATTCTGGACGGGTATCGTAGAGGTCAAGGTTCTCAATCCGGGCATGACTAGTCAGCTGTGCAGAGTTGGAGCGCAATGGAAACAGGCCCTGAACCGCCGACCCCGGGGCCCGCAACGCGCCTCTCGCGTCTTTCCTCCCCGCAAAGCAACCCTCGGTCTCTTCGCCGCAAAATGCTCTCTTCGGGGTTCAGGGCCTGAAAACGCACGCCACTGGTGACGATGACGACCAGCACCGCGATGAAGCTCGTTCCAAGCCCATCCTCCGTCATGGTTTTGGAAGCCCCTGCAGCATCCACCTTGCCTGCAGCAGGATCGCCTCGGCGCAGAAAAGGCAAGAATTTCACTGCTGAGGAGGAGTGCACCTTGTGTCGCGCCTTCTTGGCCGTGTCGCAAGGTCCCGTCGTGGAAAATGGACAGAAAACGGCCAGCATGTGGGAGCGCGTCGCGACGTCTTTCAATGAGAGGAACCAACCGCACGGCCTGGCGCCGCGGTCTGCCCGGTCGCTGGAGTCCAAGTGGGGGACGATCAAGCACGACGTGAGCTTCTTCGTGGGTTGCCATGCAAGCGTGGAGAGCTCCAAGGAATTCACCACCTCCGAGAACGTGATCGAGAAGGCGCTGGAGCTTTACAGGTCGAAGCACCCCCGAGGGGGCACCTTCATTCATCTCCATTGCTGGAGAATTCTCCATGAAGTGCCCCAGTGGTGCGACAACAACAACGGCGACGAAGGAGCCAAGGCCGCAACAGCACCGATCAAGATCGCAGCACCACCGATCAAGGTCGCAGCACCACCAGCCAAGATCCTCCCGAACGCGGCGATAACGGCCCTGCCTGAAAATGAAATCTCTGTTGAGGAGGAAGCGCATTGTACGAGGAGTCAAGGGGACGACAGGAGTGAGCAGCGGCACCCCAAGCGCCTGCGTCGTGTGCAGGTGGACAAGGAGGCGAAGGCGAGGGAGTGTGCCTTGCGAGCGCAGGCGCGGGCCATGGCGGACATGGCGGCCGCCAGTCGGATGAAGGCGGAGATTCTGGCGGACCAAAGCGCCCTGCAGCTCTTCACGTTGCCCTTGAAGGACGTGACGGAACCGGATGCTCGCGAGTATCTCATTCTGCGAAGACAGGAGGAGATTTTCAAAATGAGGCGGAGATTGCTCGCGCAAACGGCCGCACCGGATGGTTTTACTGCCCCCTCCCCGCACTGTTCAGCATTGCCGGAGCAGCAATCCCTGAAGCAGCCCACCACAGGTAATTGGACCCTAATTGGACCTTATGTTTTGCTTAGCAGTTTAGAGGAGGTCATATGAGAGCTTTCCAAGGAGTTTTTTTACCAACGATTTGCAATGTTCTTCACAGATTCTGGTGATGTAAAGTATGACCTCATCTGAGTCATATCTTTTACAGTATGATGAATTGAATTGGTCATTTTCAAACGTTGGTTCTTTGGGATTAAACCATGAATCCTTGGTCTTTCAGGGGTTAAAACTTTCTCCTAGATCATAAGAGGACTTTCCTTATTCCAGTGTTTTTAATTTTTTGACCAACACATACGATGCGCTCACTGATACTGTCGATATAAACCTTTGCCCCAATCTGAATTCTGCTATTCCCAGAATTTGATCAATCGAATTGGTCATTTTTATACCAATAATTCTCGGTCCATCAGGGTTTAAGACATTCCCTTGGCATGTAAGTTGATTGTTCACTTGTCGGTGTATCTGAGACGGTAGCCCTAAGCACTGGTTGCGAGGAGAATTCTCATATTGACTGATATTGAAACTTGGAGCTCCTATCTATTTTAATTAGCGATGTTACTTCAAACTAGCCTAACATTCTTTAAGGGGAGGCCCTGTTACATATCAGAATCAGTTATAATGCGTTGAATCTTGGATATCTATTCTCATATTCTTTAGTTAGAGATACAATCAGGGGATAGTTGAGGGATTTAAAAAGGAGTATGATTTTAGCATAGATGCATGGATATGAGTGACTGTAGAACCAAGAAGGAACGTTAATTTCTCAGTTTAGTTCTTTAATGGCTAAAGTATGGTATGAGTGTGTGCATTAACTTGTAAGTTGATTTTAGAGCATTGGATGATGTGCAGGCAATAGCGCTTTATCAGTTTGTTCTCGGTGTGAAAGGCAGTACCAAACAAGCTGAAGTCAGGACAGCCATGAAGATCTTCCTAGCTGAAGCTGGGTTTTCCTTAATCGGTCATCTGTTATTTTTACACAGCTTGTGTATCGGCTCATGGAGCAACCTCGATACTTAGATGCAAGTGCTCCACTCACTGTATTCATTGTGAATATTTGTAAATATGTACTGTACATAATGATTGCAGAGGAGTTTGTTCTACATATGGTAGACACTGCCGGGACAATATTTTTTGCGGATTAGGTGAGCAGATTTATTATTAGAGCAGAGACACATTGGTTTGCTCAATGATTCAGCATAGGGAACCAACGCACTCTTTGATTTACCGCGTTGCGTTCAGAATTTGGTTTACTAGCGAGGATGTGGACCTGCTAACCTTCTGAATGGGCCATCAGAGAGTGCAATTCTGACATGAGTATGAAGCGTGCCAGTTTTTGAATCTTACACCTTGGTGTGAGCGTTTCAGCTTTCCATGTAAAGCTATTTTGTGTGCAGTGGTTGCATGTGCCAATTACATTTGCGTTCTCTGTATACCGGCAACAGTGACGGGCTTTCTGAAGCACTAATTTGGACAATCAACAGGGTTTGTTTAAATTGACTATGAGAGCTAATTGTGAAGCTGCTTATGCAGCAGCTGACCGTGTGAATCCAGTTATCAAGCTGTGGTGTACCCTTTCCCAATCAGACATTTACAGAAATTCATTTCCGAGTACTTCAGAATGGTTGAAATTGGCATGTGTTTGGTCTTGGGGTCTGTTGAGGATGAACAATGTTTTTCTACTTTGAAGTTTTTGAAGTCTTGCCAATGCAACAGGGTGGGCAAACACTTGCCATTGGTGGTCCGCATGTTTGGGCAGAAGTATTACACATTGGAGAACTTTCCTTACAAGGCTGCAGTGGAATCCTAGAAGAATGTGGTGAAAGTAGGCCGCCATGGAGACATCTGATGTGCTGGTTTCCAGTATCCTCCCCCATCAGAATCCTTAGTTTTCATCAGATTTCGTTGGCTTTGCAAACTTCAGCATAGTTCTTTCTTTGATGTTGAAGATTTTGGTTGGCAAGAGGAGGGTTGGAGGGTGGGCAATGGATGAGCGTTCATGAAGAGGGCGGGATGGTGTTCATTGACAAGTTCTTCAGAGTTGTTGATTGGAGTGCAGGAGGGTGGGCTTCATTCTAACTTGTGCTTATGTTATTAACTTGTTTTGTGTGTTTTGTGATGTGCAGATCACTAATATTGTAATTTTGGGCAGTCTTGCTTAATGCAAGTGGGATTCAATTCTCCAGTTAGTGAATGTATGTATTGTTCTAACACTGTGGTTTTGTGGTTTTTTCTTACTTTCACTTTCAAATTTCATTGTTTCAGCTTGTCTGACTTCTTTTATAAGTTGATTTTTGAGCAACGAATGCTTCATGTTTCTCAGGTCATATTTGAGTTTCAATTAGAAGTCCATGTTTGAGTTTATGCTTGAGTTTTTGAAATTTGAAATTGGCTTGATGTATGCATGATTTCATCTATGAGTTCAAGTTTGAACAAGTTGAACATAGACTTGTCCAAGTAAAACATGCATTTGGTGGAATAAAAATCACATTGTTTTGAAATTTTTTACCATCACTTAGCATTTCCAAATGATTCAACTGACTAAAATTAGCAAATTTAGTCCCTTGTGTTGTACCAAAGTTCAGCACTTATTGCAAGTTGCCTTCCACTATAAGCAAGAAAAATAGACAAAACACTATCATTTGTATATAAATTTATATTCCAATTTACATCACTCCCAAGGTTATTTCGAGGAAGCTACCACTTGTCAAGCATGGTAATAACATTCCAAATAAATTCTACAAAAGGTATTTTGGGAATGTTGGACACAACTCTTCCAAGTAATTCAATTGAGCAAGCAAGACCTGAAGTTCTCTCACATGGATTCATGAAACCTGAGCAAGAGAACTCCAATTTTTGTTGGTCTTCATTTGTTATAGTGATTGATATTCATTTTTACTTCTAAACCTTTTCACTTGGATTAGCAGATTTTTCTTTGTAGTTGGCCCTTCAATATCAAAGGAGACAAAATAATGGCGTCCAATACATTCAATCTGCTTCTACAATACTTTAGAAATAGCTTAACAATACAAATTATAATTAGATTTGCGCTATATGTTGTGCTTGCACATGGATACCATGCTCATGAGTACCCTTTATTAACCCTTACATGTTGACAAGGGTGTTTGGTGTCCACGGTTGCTAGCATGTGAGCCTAGGACCTTGAGCCCATGAATCTACGAGCCTAAACTCCTATATTATAGGTGCCTATGTTATAAGTACGTTCCATGATTATAGAATATTTATTTTATAAGTATGTATGTTATAGACAACTTTAATAGTTGTAGAATACCTACTTACACCTAGGCTAAAGGCTTGTAGGCTTGCATTTCTAGGCTCACATGTTAGCGTCGTTGGTTTGGCATCCAATGGATGACAAAGAATCCTTCTAGTAGGATAGAAGTGCAACTATTCATCTTTGGAATTTTGTTGTGAAAAAGGAAGGTCTTCTATAGTAGTTTGACTTTGAATGAGTACTTTTACAATTTTTTAAGTAAATGATTCACATTGTAACCAAAGAGATGATTTTTATGGTCACCAATCCATCCTTTAAGGGTTGAAGCGTTAGAAGGTCTAACTGAGATAGGACCAAGTGCCCATTTCCGACCAAATACCCATACCCAACTTGTAGGGTATAGTTATTTCCAACTAAAGCTTGGAATGTTGTTTTTTATGCTTGTGAAGGTTGGGACTAGTAAGGTCGTCCCAAAACAGTGAGTAAGAAAGTAGGAAGTAATGAATGGGAAAGTAGTTCTAAAATGATCAAAATGAAATGACTCTAGACATTGAACATGGGTTTAGACCAACTTCTGCCTTTCAAAATTCATAGTAATTTCAATTCAAGCAATAAAATTATGAAAGTTTTTGCAATCCCTGTCATTTCTATTATTGCATCTTTGAAAATATTTGCTTCACCTTGCACTACTCGTGATCATTCTAGAACTACTTATTTGATTATTTATGATTGCCTTCATTATAGCAATTTGAAAGACGTCAAGGAGAGCATCACATTTATAATTAGAACTTGGAATTTTTATCATTGGAAGCACATCCTAAAGTACTTTGAATAGGTACAAGAAAAATCAAATTTAGACATTTGACAATGAAAATAGACCACTTCAAAATTCGAGTCATTAGATGTTTTTTCAGGGTTGTAAGGGGGTATGAGTTCTCAAGGTTGTGGGAATTGCGCCACTACTGTGGTGGCACAACAGTCTAATGTGGCCAAACTTTAGCTATGTCACTGGAAAAAAAATTAACGAAAAAGTAAACTTTTGACTTTTTTTGCATTCTAAGAATTAAAAAAACTTTTTTATTTTTATTTTTTTAAATTAATATTAAAATAGGTCAACGATCTTTCCCTACATATGGGACAACTAGGGGAATAGGCCCGAAACGGCCCTTCCCTTGGCTGAAATAACATCTAATGCAAAGATGAAATCCCTAGAGGTGTTAGCAAATCACAGTTACTAAAGCTCATTGCAATCCAAATTTGAAGCAGTTTATTTTCAATTCAATTCTTCCATCATAAAGTTATTTAAAAGCAAAATCTAAGGTGCAAAAAAATTTAATTAAGAAGATTCAAGTCTTATAATCTTGAATAGTAAGGTGTACATTTTTTATTTTAAATTTTACTTTAGAAACTATTATTATGCAATTTCTGTAGTCAAAGTTTATGAAATACATTAGGGGAGATTCCTGCGTTTTAAAAGACTGTGAGTTCCCAGACTGTGGGAACTGCAGGAACGCTGTGGGAACGCTGATCTGACGTGGCCAGGAGACGGACACGTCAGATATTATTTTTTAATATATTTTTTATTTAAAAAAAAAATTTAATTTAAAATTTAAAATTTTAAAATTTAATTTAAAATTTTTAAAATTTAAAATTTTTAAAATTTAAAATTTTTAAAATTTAAAATTTTTAAAATTTAAAATTTAAAATTTTAAAAATTTAAAATTTTTAAAATTTTAAATTATTATTATAATATTCTGACTGTACAGGATTGATTCCCAGCAATGGGAACAATCCCGAAACAGTCTCCCAACTAGCTGAAATCTCTCCTAATGTTGTTTACACATTCTTGTACTAGTCTAAAGCAAGATTTTATGGTATAGTATTGAATGGTATGCAATAAAAACATCTTTTTTTAGTCTTTGATCTTTGCATTCAATATGCTAGTTTAGGGCCTTAAATAGCTATCTAGTCACCCCAAACCAACACAAGAGCACCCCATGTGAGTTAAAGCATTTTAAAGGTCAAATGTATACATTTAAGGGGAGTTTACTACCAAGCATAGATCCCCTATGTTTTCAACTTCAAAAGTTCACAAAATATTATCCAAGCATAAAAAAATAGCTAATCTCATTAATCCTAGAAGGACTTATCCTAATATTGAATGTAATTAGCCAAAATTATTAAATTCCATAATAATTACGTGCATTGTTCATCCTCAAAGTTTCTTTGAAAGTCATTTAGTGGACACAGTGTCCATATACAATGGATTTTTTTAATAATTTGGAAATTGACAAGAAGAGATTGTAGAATCAAATAAAATGACCCTTCGGGTTTAGGATCTAATACCTTTTTACTCTTCAATCTTCACAACTCTAATTCCACCCAATGCCCCACTTCTACATTAGAAAAATTCTAAACCCTCAGAAAGGCCCTCAAGAAATGATATGCAAAGCTATTTATTGGAGGCTAAAGATGATAGCCTAAGTACACAAATATGTGTTGCTACCTTGTATGAATTTCATCAATTACCATGGACTTGAATGACAAAAAGTACCTGATGTCTTATTGTCTAATAAGAAGCATTTCATTGTGCAAACATCACGAGCATCAAGTACCCAACTACCCATGATCTTTTTTAAATAAAGAATTCATTCATAATACTAAAGGCTCATATGACAAGAAGTACCAAATGTCTTGTTGTCCAATACAAAGCATTTCATTGTGGAAACATTATGAGCCATTAGCATTTAGTTGCACCAAATTTGCCCTTCTCTATACAATGTATTCCCTCCATGTACTTAGGATTTGAATGACAAGAAGTACCTAATGTCCCATTGTCCAAGTATGCATTTAAATCCAATTAAGGTCCCCAATCAAAGCCATTCTAGAGGTGTCTTTGAGGGCCTAAATTTTTTCTAATACAACAATTGTAGTTTAACCTTGACAGAATGGACTAGTGACCATGGAAATCATCCCTTTTGGTACTATGTGAATCATTGGTTTGTAAAAATTCAAGAACACTAAATGGAAGTCAAACTATTAATATACAAGACCTCCCCTTTTCACACAAAATTCCGAAAATAAATAGTTGCACTTAGGTCCGTAGATAGAAGGATCCTATGGCTTTCATCGGCCGAAAAAAGGCCGCGGCGTCTTTAAGGGTTAAACCCGTCCGCACGGTCTGCTCCTGATTCCTTGTTTGCACGTTTGCACATCCTCTGCCAAATCCGCTTGCTTTTCACAGTCACGCTGCATTCATAGCGGATGCAGTGTAGGTTTTCAGGACATATGTTTTGGTGAAGGATCAGGGTTTAAGAAGAGGGTGTGTGAAAGCATTCCATTTGCGAAGCCCAAATACATGATTAGTTTTCATGTTTGAATCTGCTGATTCTGGGTTTCTTAGGAATTCGGCTTTCAGAGCGTGTGGGTGATCACTCAGCGATATGGCTCTTGCCCAGGTTGAAGCGAATCAACCGGTAACGCGGAATGGAAAGAGGGCGCTTGAAACAGCGCCCACCACTCCGAAGGCAAAGAGGAATGTAAAGCCCAATTGTTGGACCCTCGATCTTGAAATTCTCGAGTGTCCCATCTGCATGGACCATCTCTCTTCACCAGTGTATCAGGTACCCGCATTCTGAAGTTAGGAATGCTCAATTTCCCTTCTTTTTTTAGTATGTTGTTATATCCCTAACACTGAACTAAACCCTAAACCCTGAACTTTCTTCTGATAAACCAATGGAACAATGGATCAGTGACAGAGCTGCCTTGAACGCTAAACTTGGCATTATGCTCCTAGCCTTGTTGGAATGTTCATTCACATCCTAGTAGAGTGGAGGTCAATGAAGTACTTCGGACTTCTTTTCTTATATTTGTTGTAATTTTTGGAGATGGATTGTGGGGTTCACTCAGTGCCAGAATGGTCATCCGCTATGTTCAGCTTGTCATGTGAAGATCGCCACCTGCCCTTCCTGCTCAGAGCGACTTGGTAACATTCGATGCTTGTTGGTTGAGAAGATCATAGAGTCCTTGCAAGCGAGGTGCCTTCATGCTTCCCATGGTTGCAAACGGGTATTGAAGTACAACATCAGAGAAGAGCACATCAAGAATTTGTGTGAGTACCGCCCTTGTCCGTGCCCAGTGTCGGAATGCAGACATGAAGGTCCGAAGCAATCATTACCACAACACTTGACAGACGCGCATCACCTGAGGACACTTTCACTTTCATTGAACAGTACTTCAACCAGTGGTGAAAGCCGTGTACGATTTAGACAACGTTCTAAACATCGGCTCCTCATGTTTAAAGATGCCAAAGAGAAGGTTCAGTTGCTTTTGCATCGGGAGACTATTCACAGTGTTGGAGAAATTTATTTTTGCACTTCTTTTGAGGACCATGCCATGAGTTATGACCTCACAGTTAAATTTGAAAAGGACATGAACTCTTACATGATGGTCAATGCGTTAGCAGAAGACATTCGTCAGCGAGAGCATTGGAAGAGAAAATTCCTCCTCCTTCCTTGCGATTTTCCTAGTGGTTGCAATTCATGTGTAGTGATGAATATCACTTTGCATCATGACAAGAAACAGAATCAGGAGGGAAATTAGTTTGTTATCTTACAGTGCAGTCGTTGAGCGTGTGAATTAGCGCAACTGCAAGCTCTAATCATTTTGAACGCAAGCTAATTTGTACAGTTTTTCTTCAGGTGTCAAGGAAACAAGATGCTTGCGGAAAGTGATGAAGCTTGACTCTTTTGTTCCTATTTTTTAGGAGTTTTATCAGAGGCAAAATACGAATCCATCATATGAGAATATTTTACAAATCGGATCACTCCCAAGTTTTTAAATCTAAGTAATGCTATGATACTCATATTGTGATAGGGTGCGAGATGGCATTGTTGATAGAAGCCGCATGCAGTAATTTGATATTAGCAAGTAGTTGATTCCAAGGTCTGACTTTCCGAAGCATTTTGAGTGTAGGGGTACATGAAGTAAAAAGTGGAATACTTGCATGTTCTTTACTACTTTGTCAAGATGGAAGGCTTACATGAACATTTTGCTGTTCGCATGCCCTGCTGCCGACAATCGACCCACCAGAACTGCTACTTCATGAATATGGAAATCAGAGAGTGCCACGTAATATCCAGTGTGATGGCAGAATTTTAGTTGAAACACTGCATCGAATTGCCCAAGTTCTGGTTCTAAGCAAGTTGCAATTCACGTGGTGAGCTCCTCATTTCTCAGCAATCTTGCCACACCTAGATGCTCAATGCCTTTTGTCGGGTCTGTCCTCTACTCATAGCTGCATTTGATTCAGACTTGTGTCAATACCGGTAGTTGCCGATGACTGGGACAATTGTACAGTGGGGTACAGTTCATCTACGAATTTTTGGATCCTCCTGACATTACGAGAACTTTGGGAGGTCCGTGTGCACTCAAAAATGAACGGAATTTTGAATTTTGAATTGTATTGAAATCACATTGAAGTCTACTTCATCATTGTTACAAACACACATATGTAATTGAAAATCATACAAAGAGTTTGATGTTTTCTATACACTATTTATTATCTAGTGTTGTCAACATTTGTGAAAATTACAACTTGTATTCAATGGTACATATAAGAAATGAATCTTCACAATTTCTTTAGAGATACTTATTCTCATCCCACTTGAATTGCTTGTATGATTTCTTGTTTGTTCTTCACCCAAATGCAAAAATCTTTGACTTTCCAAAGGTTCAATCTCTATGAAATGGTAGATAGTGTATAAAGGGAATCTAAATTGTTGTATGATTTTAAATTATTAATTTCTCACTTGTTATGAAGTTGAATTGCACTTCATTGCACTTCCAACACAATTTGTGGTTTCAAAATTGGTTCATTTTTTAGCACACTAGAGCTTTCTAAAGTTGTTGCACTTTCTAGTGAAAATTGACTAAAGAATTTGTAAATGAATTGTACTCCATTGTATTGTAAATTAGAGCTCCTTGGACAATCATTAGTGCAAAATTGTAGTTGAAATAACATTTTCTTTGGTAAATTTGAGATGATACAATTATCTCATAACAACATAACATTGTTAACCAAGCTTGGGGGTCCTTTTTGCTTCCCTATAGAAATTTTGTTAATCTTTATGGATTTTTGTTGAAATCAACAAAGTAGTGATTGAAATAATGAGACCAAATCAACAACGTTGTGTCAAAATTTCTGCATTTTCAAGCCAACCACTTCCTCCAATACTAACAATTCAACGAGGATTTACATTTGTCCATCTAATCTTATCTTTGGGATTATAATTTAATTTTTCCTAGGTATATAGAGATAAATTATACGTTCACTTGGGGAAGAGAGAATTCAATGTTATGAATTGTCAAGGAGAAGGCGGGTTGAACAAATACATAGTGTGACACTTGCTCCCTAATTTCGCATCCTTCTATTTCAAGGATGTGGTACTATGTGAAAATTTATGAATTTATTAGATTCCAAGAAAATAAGAAGTCCAATGAAGACATAGATTTCAAGAATTTTAGAAATCTAAATTTACATAGATTTCACAAAAAAAATCTATATAGTTACAAAGATGTCATTTCAACAACAATATTGGTATGACATCCTAAACAACATTTGGATGTCATTACCAATACTTTAACTAAAAGGGAGGTTGAAATGACATTTAAATGTTGTTTAGGATGTCATTTCAACCAAGGGTTTGCATTAGTGAATGTAATGTAATATTTGTTGAAAGATATCGAGGCTAATGACAAGGATCAAGTGCCTTGCATTAACCATGCATGACAATTATGAAGTCAACAAGGAAACGCACATATTTAAAAACGATGAATATATTGTTAAATATGTTGTTGAGTTTGTGAAGCAATTTTGGTTGGTTCATGTAGACAAGTGAGTGCATTATGTTCTTAATGTAGACATATTTTATTGTTGTGGCAAGTTGTAATGGGCAAAGAAGAACTTAAGATGGACTAAAATTTAATGCTAGAGTTCTAACGTTGGTTCTTAATACTTTAAAATCCAAATCCTTTCTTGAATTTTGCATAGTTTTGCTTGTATCTTTCTATAAATATATTATTGATCTCAACTTTATCTAATGGATTATAAATTAAGGTTGTTTTTTGTGTTTTCAAGCATTACTTTGGATGAATGGAAAATTATTTAGACAAAGCATCACCTCTAAGCACTTTGTTCATCATTCTAAATATGAACTGCAAGTTGTTTAGGGATTAATCTTTAAACAATAGTTTGGATAATGGATACCTTGGGCTTGATTTTTAGAGAATTTTTGACAAAAAGTGGCTTTGGAGTTTTCTAAGAATGTTTTAACCTAAAGAATTCACTTTTATAGTGAATATGGCTTGCCAAGCACTTCATTCATGTTGCAAAATCATAGCATTGTTCATTGTTTACTTGTGCATGCCATAATTGCACAAACTTTGGGAAAACAACAAGACTCATGTCACTAGAAAAAAATGAGGGGTTTTGCAACTGCAGTGTGCAACTCATTTTGTAGTTGGATAAGACGTTTGCAACTAGGTGACTATTTATAGATTTTTAAAATATTAATCATAATGATTTGTAGATTTCTAATTTTCAAATCTATCTTCTATCTAGATTTTAGAATTTCAAATCTATCTTTTATCTAGATTTTAGAATTTTAGATCAATTTTTTTCTAGATTTTAGAATTTCAGATCTACCTTCTTTTAGATTTTAGAATTTCCAATCTACTTTTTTTTTTTAAAATTTAAATTTCAGATCTGCCTTTTTTCTAATTTCAAAAATTCAAATATTGTTATATAATAGATTTCATTGGTTTAGGGAAACCATACAATTTCATAGTTTTTAAAATTCTTGGATTTTAAATGTTTTTTTATTTCTATAAATTGTAGAAATCTACAAACTTTAGAAATCTTAGAATTAAATCAACAAAATTCATTGCTTAAGACTACAAGAACTTACAAGTCTTATACATTAGAGGAGATTTCAGCCCCCTGGAGGGCTGTGAGTTTCGAGACTGCGGGAACTGGTTCGCAGGGGGCCGCAGTAGCTTGCAGACGTGGAATGGCGACTTCCACGTCGGAAAAAAATAATTTTTTTTTCTGTTTTCTTTGCATTTCAAGAGTAATTTTTTTTTTTTTTTTTTTTGAAATTTTTTTATCGGGAACAGCTGTTCTCCGAAAACTGCAGAGGGACAGTTCCCCCGCAGTTGCTTGAAACGGCCCTCCAAGGGTCCGAAAACTCCTCTAATGGGTCCAATCTAATGATACTCTTGACAATTGATATGGGAACACTGTAATTGTTTTCTAGTTGAACTCTAATTGTAGTCTAATTGCTTTCAAGTTGTCAGTCTAGTTGCAGTTGGAATCTACTTGCTTTCAAGTTGCCAGTCTAGTTGCAGTCTAGTTGCTACTTGCTTTCTAATACATCCCTGTAATCCTAAACTTCACTTTGCAACTACTTTGTAACTAGAACAACGTATAACTTTGTTCATGTAGATCTGGTGCAATTATAGAAAGCTATAGTTGTAGGACAATTGTATAGGACACATAGTTGCATTGCAATCGGTTGCAACGGACACGTTTTAAGTGTCAAGTGTATCTTGCTTCAAGGAGATTTTTTTGTTTCCCCTTTAAGAACTAGACAAAGGAATGTAGCATAAGGGTTTTGTACATGCACAATATACAACAAAGAGCTAGCTATGTCAATATAATTATTGTTTGTTGTTTCTTGTGAGTCTTTAGGGATCTCAATCAAATTGAAAGACTCAAACTTACCTATATGGAGATTTGCTAAAGGCATCTTGGACCTTCATTGATTACACCAACACAAAATAGTATGTGTTTATTACAAGGTGTAACTCATTAGATGACAAAACACCATATTCATTAAAATGGGAGGATTGGAACCTTTCAAAATAACCTTCTTGATCTTGACCTAAATCACCAATTTCTATTAAAATGAGAGTTTTCAACTCGAATCGAGCTAAATTGACATAAAACGTTTCAATTTTCGGTCAATTCTCAAAGGTCTTATGTCAATTTAGCTCGAATCGAGCTGAATTGACATAAAACCTTTCATCAAATTGACTTAAAACTTTTTTATTTCAGGTTGTTTTTCCTTTAAATTACATTGGAAAACTCTCATTTCGCTGGAAAACTCTCATTTTAATGAATATGGTGTTACAAGCTTAGTCATAGGAAAAACAAAACACTGACGCCAATTCTAAAGAAATTAAGTTGAAAGCAACAACATTGTTAAACATAATATGGGGAGGATAGAATAGCATGGAAGTTGTCCATTTGCCCACGTGAAGTTGGTTTGGCCCCACTATGACCTTGAATATTTGCAATTATTCAATTGCTATTATTGAATGTTTGCAACTTTTAGAGCACTTCTTCCATGCTCCTATTGTACTCTTATTTCTCTGCAACTCTACAACTAAAGCTCCTCCCCATTGAAGCTCCCGACCAAAATTGCTCCAAAACAAGGGCATGTTGAAGCCTTGAATGACAACTTCAAATTGGTTTCCAAAGTTTGGCAAGCTTGGAAAAAATTATACATTACAAAATGATCTATTATACAAAAGGGGAGTTTCAATAAATCAATCCATACACATAACAAATCTTGCTCCCTTGTTTGAGAGAATTTTCTTACAAAGTGGATTTGTTATGTAAAAAGGAAAGTTTTCCAAATTATACAATTGGACAATCCGTACCCCGGGGGGAACACTCATGGTTTTTACAAAACTACGTGAGTTAAAAGATAGGGTTCATTTAATTCAAAGGGGGAAAATTTTATATAATTTGTAGAGTTACTATAGGGTTCATGAAATGCTACACACTCTAATATATATAGATTAGGGTATGTAAAAACATCATATAATAGGATTTTTTTTTAATAAGTTAGCCTTGACAAATAGAAGCTATGCAAATTTTTCATAATATGATGAGTATAGATGTGGACAAATAATTTCATATGGATAATAAATTAAACATATTCAAGAAAATCTACGATGAAGGGCAGTCGACTAAAATTGTGCCATGGTATTTGTAGTGTATATATAAAAACAAACTAAATGTAAATGTAAGACATCAATTAAAAGTGGAAAAATTGTCACATTGTATGAATAGGAAGGTTTACTTTAGTGGGTTCAACAAATTGAAAATTGTACAATATGAAGATAGAATTTATAGTTCATTTAACTCTAAGCTTTGAAGCCATATGTGTTAATCACACTCATATTGAATGAGATTTTCATCGGATAGTTTCTTTAGGAATTCTAAAGTGTTCAATGTTATTAACCTCTAAAGATTAGAGGGTGTTTTGGAAGTGGAAGAATCCAAAATTGCTAACTTTAATGCATTGTCTAAAATAAGAAATTATTTAAAAAAAATCCAACTATATAAAAGTGTATTATGTAGTTATAACAACATGTAGAAACAATTTCAGCCCATTTGACCATGTGGATTGAAAGATTATAATGTTTGAAGTGAAAAAAAAAATCTTTAATTTCATTTATGTGAACTAGGATCAATAGACTTCAAGCCCTCTTAGAGTAAAATATTTGGTCTATACAAAAATGAGGATTTTGACTATTCATAAATATATGATGTTGGATTCACTCATAAAAAATCTGAATCAACTTGCAATGCAAAGAGGTTAAATGCATTGGCAATACACTAGTCTTTTTTTGATGATTTCTTGTGCAATTTGATATTTTTTTAATTCGGAATCCAAATGGTTAAAAATTAGAGACAAATATTTAGAATATTTGGAAAAAATTTCAAGAACTTTGACTTCACGTATTGCAAGGTAATAAGGCTTGAGGTTAGAAGAAAATGTTTTTTTCTTGAAGCCACCCTAACATAGCTAATAAAGTTTGACTCTTTTGAGAATGTGATTTGAGAACTAAATTGTTTTTGATAATTGTATGCCATATTTTATTAGTAACATAAATGCCAAATTTCAATAGTTGATGAGATTTTTTGCAAAAGATGCCCCAAAGATGCCTAAATTGCAAGGGCTACCAAAAAAATTTAGGGCAGATAAAATTATATTTCCACTAAAAAGATACATGTTCACATCTTGTGTCAAAATTTTATGAACATTTGACCAAAATTGACTTCATAGGGACCTACCCAGAGTTTCAATTGTTCATTCAATGGACAATTGGCCTTTATGGGTTAAAAATTGCCACTTGAATTCAATTGATTATTGTTGATTTCACAATGTCTACTCCATACATAGATGCAGTAGATGGAAGAGAAAATTTGTGAAGAAGGGTGGGGGTGGGAAAAAATTGGACACTTAAATTTTATATGTAAGATATACCCATTTAAAAACTTGCATGAATGAATTTATAAAAATTATAGGATATTGGAAATATGCCCTTTTTAGCTTTTTATGTAAAAATACGGTCATCTTAAATACAATAATTAAGGTAAATAGCCCCACATAAAATACCCTCTTAACTCAGGTGTATACTTTAAATTACAAGTAGTGATCCCCCGAGATCCATACACATAACAAATCCACTTTATAGTGTGGAAAAGTACATTTGAGGTTTGAATTGTCAGCTTTGCATTCGGTGAATTTTTTTTTCAAAAGTTGTTGAAATGGAATGAGGTCCGTCTACCTCCACTTCAAAATTTGGGTACTGTGATTGTTCCTATCTCTGCATTGGAGATGCTCTAAGTTAGAGAGGTATGCTTGTACCAACAATGTCTTCTAGGTCATGAGATTTGATGAGTACAAATGGCGACACGTGGACTAAGAGTCTATATCAACAATGTGTTTGTCTAGCTTTCCCAATCTATATACTTGTTCAACTTTGCTATGGAGATCAAACACTTCCAATCTAGTGGTCTCGTTGTCGCAAGGGCCAAAAGTTCAAGAGGGAGAGGGAGAGTTTTGTGTGTCATGCTTCTTATTCTTTGAGGAATCCATTGATTTCAGGTTTCTAGTTGTGGTTTGGTGAAGTTTGGGGGTTCTATCAAGGGAAAATAGCCATCGTAGAAGTCTGTTCGAGTACTATGATTTGACGGGTTGAGTCTTGAGGATGAGAGATTGAAAGTTTTGATGTAATACGTGGAAGAGTCGGAGAGCATGAGTAGATACCAGGAGTCCTAGGGCGAGGAGGCAAAGGCCTAGTGCATGTTGTACACACCCGCGGAGCTGTATTTGTGAGCAGTGGATGCAGACAGATAGGGGCTCAATGAAAAATGAATTCTGTCATTTTCAAAGTGTTTGCGCGCAATGTGGGATGAAATTGTGAACTGTTGTAGTGACGAAGAATCGAAGCTGAGTTGATTTCTTGAGAGTCGGGAATCTGAAGTAATGGTCGATGTAGGCCTACAGACTGGGTTTGGGTACAGTGAAGCACCCAAACATTCTTGTGTTGTTCTATGAGTGCACCCGACCTGTTCATTTGAAAAACATATAAAAACCAAGGTATGTCTTTGGATTCTATCATTACAGCTGGGAACGGTGTGAATTGTGAAAATTGTGAAAACAGTATGCTGTTGTTGTTGCTCACAAGGATCAATTCAGGAGAAACTGTCTGGAAGCGATGGAACTGATTGACGTTAGAGGTTCATTCTCCAGTTTTCTTGAAGTCGAGACGTTAGAGGATGTGTGAAAGAAAGGTGCAGGATTAGAGCATCTTGGGCTTCTTAATTCGTCCTTGAATTAGCAAATGGGCGGGAGGTTAGCTTCTTTCAGGAAAGGAGTAAGCACTACAGCAGCATTGGAGGAATAATAGCTCGTTGTGTTGATCGGATGAAGTTCTGTCAAGAATGGCGGGACTAATAACAGCATTATAATATACGTATATTTTCTTGTATTTGATTTTGATATAGAAGGATCATAATAATATATTCAGAGGCACCCTTGCAAGATACATCTGTTAGTCTTCTGAGAATTTAAGGAAGATGGCCTGTACGTTATATAGGGTGGCTATGGATACGTTAACTGCACCCAAATAATTCCGCAGTCGAGGCCTATCAAAAACGTGAACTCGTACACAGCTAGTTTCCGTCAAGCTTCACTGAATCTGAAGGAGCTGCCTCGTTGCAAGATTTCCTTAAATGATTTCAGTGCAGCAGGTTACTTCTTTCAGCTCTCGGGATGGCAATTCACAATACTGACGAAGGTGCTTAACTTTTCTAATCCATAAGAAGGATACCTGCTTTTCATTATGCACGTTATAAGATCATAGTAGGAAACAAGACACTGAGAAGAATCAAATGGTATAATTTTTACATCAATCATAATAGTTTGGGGCACTCATAAGTGAATTTAAAAACTTATAATAAGATAATTTTCTCAAACAAGGGAGCAAGATAGGAGTAGACAATTATCCATCATTATTATTTTTAATTAACTTCTAAAAAGACCCTTCTAATAATCTCAATTATCCATCATTATTATTATTTTAATTATCTTCTAAAAAGATCCTTCTAATAACGTCAATTATCAATTAGTATTATTTTAATTATCTTCTAAAAAGATCCTTCTAATAATGTCAATTATTGATCATTATTATTATTTTAATTATCTTTTAAAAATATCATTCTAATAATGTCAATTATCAAATTTCATTATTTTCAACTATTTGTGCACTAGGATTTGTGTATTAGTATTCATGACCATTAGGGTGTGTATTACTCATTATTGCATTCACCACATTCAACTATTTGGGCCTTGGGATTTGTATATTAGTATTCATGACCATTGTCACCTAGCTACTTTAATAAAGCATTCAGTTAATTGACATTCAAGGTACCTATATATTGCAAGAATTAAACTCTTTGTAATAATGGATAGTAATAGAATTGTGGGACACATGGACATTGCAAACCTTGATCATGTTGTCATTCTTGACAAACTTAGTATGCACCATGGGACACATGCATGAACATTGTAAACCTTATCATATTGTCATTCTTGACAAACTTGCTATGCATCAAACTACTTGAAAAGAATTAGATGGTAGAATTAGATTTTATTAGAAAAGATCTCACTTTCAAGATTTCAATGTTCCTTATGTAAGAACACATACTACTAGACTTGAACTTTCCTAAACAAGGTATTGAAATTTATTAGAAAACTCCTCTCATAAAAGCTTTATTATAACATTATAATAAGTTATTGAATTTGAAGTAAGTACTAAGTAGCTTATTTTGCTCTTCGTGAATCGCTTGCTCCCTGCGTATTATACAGGAATTTCCACCACAGCACTGAAATCTAAACAAGAAACTGAATCACTACAGATATGTCTTACTGTACACGACTCTAGTTGTTGCGAGACCTTTGAAACGCTTAGTATACTCACAAAACAGCAGTGTCTGTACGTATTAGCCAAGTCCTCCGGAATTACGAAAAGTAAACATTTCATCCGGCCTCTTCACGACTATCAATGAGTCATTGAGCACTTTTATCGATCAGGCCATGTGGTCTCACATCAGCAGCGCCCGGTGGTGATCTTGGATCTTCAGCACGGAGGTCCATTGAGTTGCGGTTGAAACAACAACCCGTCACATTTGTATTCACTTTCAGGATCATGCAAATTAACAGCGTCAGGGCCATTCCATCGCTGTTTATCCAAGTCATACAACAAGCCACACCAGTTGAAATGGTGTCCGGCTGTGAACAAGAGATGCTTCTCACATTCAAGGATGCCCCCGAAACCCGTGCTATCGGCACCGGGATCGATACGAGCATCGGGATCTAGATAGCTGTTGACTATGTCCAATGAAACTTCTGCGACAAGTTGCCAAGTTGGACTACTCCGCTCCCGCTTGAGAATGTGAGTAAAAGTAAGTGGCAACACGCAATTGTAGCTCACAATATAGAGACATGATTCTCCAACAGTAGGGTGCCCCCATGCTGTGCGTTCTGCTAGCGGTATGTTCTTATTGGCTGCCCTCTCGGCCCGCAACAGTCTAGCAGGGTGGCAGTCAACGAGCTTCCCCTGCCCGATGTCAAACACACTCGAATGAAGTTCATTTTCGCATTCATAAGTGCGACAGAATACGATTTCATTGCTCGAGTTCGCGTAGGAAACTAGCTCCCTTGGAACTGACACAGTGGACCATTGATTGGAACCTGAATCGAATATTTGCACCACACGGCGGTTTGTCTCCCAGTGCACCACAACCTTGTACGTCTTGGAATCCGCATTCACTTTGAGACCCATGTGCACCTGACTGTAACAATCCGGGTACCCCTCCTTCATCTCCGACAGAGGCTCAACCATGAGAAGCAATGAACGATTCTCGCGTGTGATGGGGTTGACAACGACCAGAGGCCACCATTGTCGACAAAGAGGGATCATGCCCTCGCTGGGGATGCCACTGAAAAGAACAAGCCCACTGCTGGCGCTCACTGGTTTCAAATATTGAACTGAAGGTGGGAGTACTAGTTGTACCCATTTCTGCATAGAAAATGCATAAACCCTGGCAACTGGGGGGTTTGATTCTGGGTCATCGCCACTGCAGGGGCCACGGAGGAAGAAAGGTTCTCCTTCAAAAACTTTGGAGCTGGTGAGGGCTCTCCATTCCTTTGACAACCCGAAGTGAAGGCGTACACAGTCATGCAGAGGGAGCTTCGCAAATATCATTTCCATTAATTCAGGCCCCAGTTCAGCCACTATCGTTGTCCCCGGCAACTGTAGAAAACGCTGTCGATTATTAGCCACATGGAAATTAAACATTTATAGACTATGAACTTGAAAAACCCATTGTTCTCTATAGAAAGAAATTTTTATATCGTCACATTCATTAAAATGGCGAACTTCATTAGAAGAACTTTGGAGCTTTCCACTGGAGGCTCGTCTGAAACCTCGGAAAGTTGGATCAATACAAGTCCTAGACTGTGACTCTTTAGTTTGTGCATTTGAATGTCACAATTTTGGTGCTTGAAGCATGGCATCTTAAAGAGTACGTATGACCATTAATGTGAGACTTCCACTGCATAAAACAACTGTATTCTGCAATAAATTTACAAGAGCGAAGAAGTTCACAATATATACTACAAGTGAAGGTGTTGCCAAGACTTTGTACTCTAAGTACGTGCCCTTGGAAAGACCTGCTTTGATCTTCTGTACGAACGTTGACAATGTGGTATAATAGTGTAGGAAACAAACACAAAGTAAATGACTCAAACTGTGGATCCCAATATACTGTAAGATAGATTCCAAAAGCCATATACCATAGTACTGGCGAGGTACTGGGCTACTGGCCTGGAGACTTCATCAATTAAGTATTTAACAGCGAGTTCTTTGGAGGAAAGAAACCCAGTCTTCAATTCGGTCAGACCAGAACCTAGTTTTCTTACCGTAACTGCATCCGAGGCCAGCGAAGCTCCAGCGACTGAGGTACATTGAAGAAAAAATCAGACATCTAGTACATTCTTATCGATCACATGAAGGAATTGTCAAGAGATCTCAGTAAACACGAAGTCTCAAGAGGTGCAAGACTGAGCTTCATAATTAGCACCTCATCTCGGCCTTCGTCTTCTGAAGACGAGCTGCTGTGGCTTGGTATTGAATCCGGTCCGCTGACAATTTCCATTTTTCCGTCAAGCCTATCCATTAGCTGGATTCTGTTATCCTTGAATTGGGTTCAGTAGTACGTTTAGTTGGTGTCACGATAATTAAGGAGGGTTCATTCAGTGTTTAGAACTAAACCATGTACCGGCACGAATCCTGATCTTCATGGATATTATAGCTTGGCAAGAGTGATCGGTTGTCAATTTGTTTGAGTTTTTTTACATTTGCGGTCACTATGTAAATAATAAATACCCATTCCTCAGTAGTGTACGGAAATGGCAACGAATGGCATGAGGTATAATTCCAAGAGACACAAGAATTCAAGGGAGCAGAATCTCAAGCGACATGGCAAGCGCCAGTGCATGTCAAGATTGTTCTCGGGGCAAGTAAACGACTAAACGTCAGCTTTTTCGCATTCTGTGAACGTGAAAAGTCATTCACTGCCAGCAAAGCAGAGCCTACCAGCAGAGATAGCTCCTTTGGCTCTGGTTTCATATCAATTCTTCTTGGGAGCAATTTGAAATTATACTTCAAGGACACAAACAAGAAACAAATTCTGATAATCCCCACAGGAAAACGCATTCCCAATCAATCTGACATGTTGTGAGCTTTGAGTTGCCTTTGTAATTAATAAGTAGTTCTCCGTGCAGTGGTTGTAAATCCCAGCTATCTCCGAGTTCAATTTTCCTCCCAATGTGAAATGAATATCCCATGGAATTGTGCCTATCTGAAGAAATTGACGATTATCTCTGTCACTCACAGTTCAGCCATACACCAGTGGTTACGTTGGATTTTCTTAATCTCTAAGAAGTGAGAGAGTGACACTTTCATGTCAAGTGTGAAACCCGGGGCTTGAAAGTGTCTGTGAAAATGATCTCTATGCCAGAGTTTGTGCCAGGACCGCTAGGTAGGCGAATCGAACTTACATGTTTGAAGAAAAAAATTCGTTGAGAGGGACGTCTAGCAACCGGGTAAGTTCTCCATTTAGCTGAGTCCGAATGCACTGCAGTGTAATAGCTTCGACGACCAAGCTCATTCAATTCATCGATAGTACATGTTTACAACGACAATGTCATTATATTGACGAGCACTTTGTAGAGTCAAAATTGCGAGATTCAACTGCACAAAGTTCTAAAAACTTGGACTGGTATAGAATTACATTTTAAGGCCGGCCGAAGTAGTGAGTTTCCGGCTTTCCGCCAATGTATCAAAATTGACAGAATGAATTAAGTTCCGCCAGGAATGGCCGGGTCGTTGAAATTTTGATATCGGTACCAGTAGATAGACGGGATTGAACGACATGCTGCAAGTGGGAGGAATGGACGGTTCAAACTTCACTTCCTGCGGGCTACAGCTAGCACGATCATTGATCACCCAAGGTTGCCATGTTGTGAGACGAAAAGCAATTAAGATGATGTGTACGTGCAATATACTTATAAATAACTGCTGGCTAATACTAATATTGAAGTCAAGTTACTATTAATCAGGTATATATGCAGCACATTACATACCCTGAATCATCAAGCACACATCGCTGATTCTGTTCAGAGAAGCTGAACCTGACGGAACTGTATTGTTGATAGACAGAGTTAGAACACGATCTCATTAGCATTAACACAAACTATGCTCAATGGCTACTACGCACTTCCTGTCTAATGTGAGACACAGTACGAATCAGCAAGTAACGAGTTCCATTGGTTCAGCTGGTTCGTTCAGAATACATTGCAACTGCTGCTTGCCTGCTTGTTTCCACCTTTCAGCCAAATCATATCACAGCAAATCTATTCTGCCAACTACGCACATTCCTCAGTACGCATCCATCATCGATTGGCACTATGTACTCCTTCAAAACACAAAGCAGCTGAAATTCACTGACTGAACGAACTACTCTGAAGCCAATCGATCCCAAACCAACGTCCCTATTTATCTAAGTTCCGTACCGCTCCCCACGCAACAAGCAAATGCACTTGTAGAACTTGGGGTAGAACTGGGGATTGGGGAACACGAGAGCCTCAATGCCCTGCTGTTTCCCCTTCCCACAGGCCTTCTCCGTGACCACCACCCTGGCAATGAAGCCAATTTCCTTGAGGTCGTTGGCCTTCACCACGTACGCGACCTCGCTGATCTCGACCGTCAGAAACGCCAGAGGAAACGCCGTCTTCTCCACCGTCAGCGTCTTCTTCACCTTCTTCTTAATCTCTACTCCAGGCACGTACTTGCAGATCGCAGGGCAGAAACACTGCGGCTGCGGACACGGCGCTCTGATGCACTGCCTCGTGGGGCACTTGCAAACCTCGCAAATGGGCGGGACGAACACCACGATGCTGCGACTGCCCTTGTTAAGAAACTCCAGCGCCTGACAGCTGGTGCACAGCGTCACCACCACCAGAAGCGCGGCGAGACGGGACCGAAAGGTCGCCATTGCAACTGAATGGACGGGGCTGTGGACCCAACTAGCTAGCAGGTAAAGTTGTGATAAGTTGTTGCAGCCTTGCAGGACGTTGGCAAGATCGAGGATTAATCGTGAGACGCTTGTAGAGATCCCTCTGTCTACATACTGTCCAGAAATACTCTGAAGGAGTTGCAAGATCGGCTTTGAAATGGGGCGTGGATTACTTTGTACAGGCCGTTGACGCAAAGCGCGGTTGACTTTAATTAGTTTTTTACTCCCCTGTAAAGATGAAGAAATCTGATCTCTATATGAGGTCGGCATGTTACGCATGTATGACTTGATATGTTTGTATTGTGTAGGTGTATATTGGTACACTAGTATGAGCCCTTTCATCTGACTGCTTGGGAGACAGTCATGTTAAGATCATCATCAATCGGTGCACTCGATATTGGCTCAGCAACTGTACGATTCATTGGCCTATCTAGACACTACAACACGATCTAGCAACTAGCTGCAACACTGTAATCAATTATTTTGCAATGGGTTTGTACGTAGCGGTTCCGGACTTCGCTCAAAAAATCATGGTCTACTGCGATTCATTACAAAAGTCTTGGGCATTTAAGAACCAAAGAACCTATGCACGTTTGTCTAAATTGTTGCAAAACTAATGCAATCTCAAATGCAATCTCAAGTAGTTGAGAATACATTGCACAATTTAGTACAAAATCATTGCAAAATTGTTATGTTAATTGATAGATTTCTGGCGGGCATTGCAAAACCGCTGCAAAAACTATTACAATCTCAGCCTTCTGTAGTCTGTCCTTGTGAGAGCCCCCAGGTTTGGAGCATCATTTGGCAGCCACCTTGATCCAATGCAGTAACCGTAAGAGGAGGCTGGGTAAACGCGGTAAAGTCTGACAAATTTTCAAAGTTGGTGATCATCGAAATGCGCTTTGCCATTTTCAAGTCCTCAATGCGATTTGCTTTGCAGTTTGACAAATTTGAGAAATGTTCAAGGCGGAGGGGCATTTATACAACGCAACTGGACCAAACGTCAATTTTGTTAACCCCTAAATGCCCAAGGACTTTTTTGAGAATTTTGGAATTTGCTCTAAATTGAACCAAAAGCCAACATTTTGATAAGTTGTATCAATTTCTTTTGATACAACAAAAATTCAAACTAATATGTTAGAGATCATATAGAAAAAGAAAACAAGGTGTTAAAAGAAAACAAGATTTAGTCAATCAAGAAGTGTAAGTACTTTAAGGGAAACTCAAAGGATAAAGGCTAACAAGATCTAGTCAATCAAGAAGTGTTAGCACTCTAAGGGAAACTCAAAGGATAAAGGTTGGCACACAAAGTCTAGAAGTACTCTAAGGGAAACTCAAAGGATAAAGGCTAACAAGATCTAGTCAATCAAGAAGTGTTAGCACTCTAAGGGAAATTCAAAGAATAAAGGCTGGCACACAGTACACAGAGTCTAGAAGTACTCTAAGGGAAACTCAAAGGATAAAGGCTAACAAGATCTAGTCAATCAAGAAGAGTTAGCACTCTAAGGGAAACAAGTGTTAGCACTCTAAAGGAAACAGTAGAAGGAAAACACTAAGTCTTACTCTAAAGGAAACTTAAAGGATAAAAGCTAACAAGATCTAGTCAATCAAGAAGTGTTAGCCACAAGAAGATTTCAAGGGATTAGCAGGGGCTAATGTTTCACGCAATAACCCCTACTTTAGCCCCTTTTTACAAGGGATTCAAAAATTTTCAAATTTTCTTTGTGGATGTCACTTTAGACCCCAAAATTGCACACCTTGGTCGGGCTAAAGTGGGGGAGTTCAAAAAACCAGGGGTCTAAAGCTGGGGAGTTCAGGCCCCCCACGAAGATTAGACCTTGGGGCTAACGTAGTGAAATCTTCCTGTGAGCGGACCAAATAAAAATTGCGCAAAGTAGAAGGAAAACACTAAGTCTTAGATAAAAGCTAACAAGATCTAGTCAATCAAGAAGTGTTAGTAGACCAAATAAAAATTGCGCAAAGTAGAAGGAAAACACTAAGTTTTAGAACTAATGTAAGTACCAGGACACGACACCCGAGAGTGGTCACCTAGATGGCATGTGTGTCAACCCGTCACATGGACTAAAGTAGTGTGGGGCCACAACGAGGATTTGATGCGGACATCAAGTGTTCTAAGTGGGGGAGAATGTAACAACCTCTTAGACTTGGCGTGAGGCTGGGCTCAAGGCGTGACATCGCGACTTCATGGCCAAGTGGGCAGACCCCAGTTGGAAGGTGTTGGGCGTAAGGACGAACACCTTTGGTAGAGAGGCCCGCGCCGCGTGGCAGTGCAAAGGGCGGCGTCACTTGGTAAGTGTAACGCTGAGGCTAGGCTCCACCCATGCCTTAAGGTACTTAGCCATAGAGGCCCGTGAGTGAAACTTGGTGAGACTCTAAGAGTGTAGATTGACTTAGGACTTAGATTCTTGAAGTTAAGTCTCAGATGCTAACTTGTGTAATTGGACTATTAGCCATGCAAAGGAGAGCGTGGGACGTGGCGTAGGTCGTTGACCGTGTTACATGTTAAGATGGTTTGAAACGAGATTTGAAGTCTTTCAATTTTATTTTATTTTTTTCAAATTAAAAAAATTGGTCACCAAAAAAAATTGAGGATAAAAGATTAAAGGGCCTAATATGCATAACCCCGCACAAAGATGATTTGAAATCTTTCAATCTTCTTTTCACATATCAAATCTATAAAGTTGGTCACCGAAAAAATATGAGGATAAAAAGGGCCTAACATGCATAACCGCAATCAATTTATGCCCTAAAATGTACTCAACAATTTTCTTAAATGAATTTCTAATGTGATTTTTTCTTCAAAATCTAGTACATTTGAGGCTCATTTCCAAGAGCCCCCAATACTATTGAAAACCAAAAGCCGAAAGTCAAGATTGCAATGGACAAGATTGCAATGGACACCCTTGCACAAAATCTTCAAAAA
Organism: Rhytidiadelphus loreus; assembly: GCA_947034895.1. Taxonomy (NCBI): domain Eukaryota; kingdom Viridiplantae; phylum Streptophyta; class Bryopsida; order Hypnales; family Hylocomiaceae; genus Rhytidiadelphus; species Rhytidiadelphus loreus. Next base: position 36,905,231 of record OX344761.1, read on the forward strand.
TAATTTTTCAAAAATAGAAGCTTGGTTAGGTTTTATTTCACTTCAAAGTATTATCAGCACCAAAATTTAGTGCCTTAGGCATTTAGGAACAAAATTGGCAAAATTTGATTACTTTGGTACAATTCGAATTGCAGTATCAGTAGGCGGTCTGAAACCAAAATCTATACATGTTCTAGTTTTTAGCCTAAAATTAGACCTTTGAAAAGACATTATTCACAATTTTTGTTTGGTGGAATATTGCCAATTTAACAAAACTGACTTTACCAGTAAGTTTCTAGCTAGTGTGCTACATTGGACCCACATTGTACTTTTCTTGTACATACAATTGATGATGCTCTAAGGGTCAAATAGTTTGAATTAAAAAAATTTAACTATAAGCAATGATATTATGGCAAATATGCAAGATATTCTAAAATCTCATTAATGAGATAGATTAACCCTTAAACATCATTTAGCCCAAGAAGAATGTAATGTATAGTTAGGGATTGGGCAAAGGTTGGATCAAGATTAAAACTTTGGAAAGTGAATTGTGGGAGAACGATGCAAGGTTGGATAGATTAGCAAAAACAACAACAATGTAACTAAGAAAGAAGACCTAGTTAATAGGTCAAGATTGAAACTTTGGAAAATGAATTGTGGCAAAGCAATGCAAGGATAGAGCAGTAAAAAGGACAACAATGTAGTCAAGAAAGAAGACCCGGTTTTTAGGTCAAGATTAAAACTTTCAAAAGTGATTTGTAGGAGAGCAATGCAAGAATAGAACAACCAAAAGAACAACAATGTGGTCAAGAAAGAAGACCGAGTTTCTACAACTAATACAAGTGCATTCCCAATTGCAAGCAACTAAGGGTTCAATAATCAATATGTAGTAATTGGCATACATAAAAAATCTCTTTGTATAGGGTCCTACATTTAACTTTGAAAAGCTTGACACAATCACCTTCATTTGCATTGAATTCTACAACAAATACAATTCTTAACACTTTTTTTTTGGCATCTTTGTTGGTAGGTATGTTAGATGGAATATTATATGAAATGTACTTAGGAGGGTGTTGAAGATTACTAGGTAAGTAATTGTACACATATCCCCACCAAGGTTTTTCCATGGAGATCATTCTATCCCTACGTAATTGTAATCTATGCCCCAAGACATATCAAATTAGCTAGGAGAGGTATAGAAGATAAATTAATCAAGTACAAAATAGGGAGTCTTTTCTTTACATGCCTCCTTGGAATGACATCAAGAGGAGTGGAGGATAAGCGAGGGGGTCGGTTCACCCTGGCTAAACATATTGTCACTATAACTAGTTGAAGTATCCCCAACCAATTTTATGAGAAATTTTGTTAAAATGACAATATTTCATACACCATTTCTCCAATTTGTTTCCTTCTTTAACTCTAAAGTCTAGGCCTATTATAGATTTCAGACCGCACGGTCTAAGTCTAAATGCCATTTACCAAAAAATAAAAATAAAAATTCACGCAGGTCTCTCCAAGCTGACAGAGCCCGGCCTTCAGTTCTACTTCGGCTGCCGGTGGGTTCAATCGGGTTTTCACTTATTTAGGAAAAAGCGGACCGGATATGCGTGGATACGAGTACAGCGATTTATGTGACTCGTGCCGCACGCAGCTGAAGCGATATTGGTTCTCGGATGATGCTTGCTGTTTCGGGAGAGTGCACCAGTTCACCAGCAATGAATATTAATAGTAGTAAAGTCGGAAGTCAAAACCAACCTTCAAAGTAAAGCAAGCAGGTGGGCCAGAATCACAATCAGATGGTCCGGAGATTTTGAATGAGTCCAGTGATCATACTCCTTGTGGAACATTCGATGCCTACAGTAGGTGAGCGCTAGATCGAGTTTTGTCAATAATGAGCTGCTTTAATTTGTAATCCAGTGATGGAGCGCAAGCTGCCGACTGCAGAGCATGGGCAGTTTCTCCTTTATGCGTACATGGTGGATTCGCCGTTCAAGAGCGGATCTGCGGTGACTCTAGCTTGTCAGGATTGCATTGAGCTGGAGCCATTATTTGATGAGGGCTTCATGGAGCAGTGAGGACTGAGGAGTGAGGAGTGAGGACTTGAACACTTGGCGTTTACAATAGCGGAAACGTCCGTCGCGTCTTCAGTTGATCAAGTTGAGAACTAATAAGTTTTGAACACCCTTCCCTGTGATTACAGGCGGAGGAGGAATTAAGTTAAGTTAGAGCGGCCTGGCTCTATGGCTTCCACGGGCATGCGCACCTGTATTTGACACTAATTACAACTGAGCATTGTTACTATTATTAAACATAAATCATTCTTATTAGATCTTGATGACAACTAAACAACGATTCCAATACAACGATTTTAACAAAGTTGAGCGTGCATTATTCTTATATTGTAGTATATAGTAGAGTCTCATGCTTTGATTGCGTACATTGTGTGTGATCAATATTTTAAAAAGGGTGGTTGCAAGAAAGATCAACTAATTTTTGTAGCATTTTGCCAAAATTGCAATTTTTGCACTTTGTATGAGGTACACTAGGAGTACTATGAAACAAAACAATTTCAGTCATTGATTTGAAAAATTGAAGGTTAAAAGTACCATTGTCAATACTACGACTACTTGTAGGTCTTGAAACAATACTATTTGAAAACAAAGACAACTTTTCATAGAAAATAAATACAATGACTTATAAATTATTAATAAATAGAAAATCATGAACAAAAGAAAACTAAAAAATCAAAAATTTGCAAGGACTAGATGGTGAATTGGTGATCAAATTTCACAAAAAAAATGAGGTTGACACTTGATACCATCTTCAATGTTCAGAAGTGAGTACGTAAGGGAGCCATATTTGCAAGAACATGGAGGCTATAAAAAAACATATTTTTAGGTTTCCCTTGGTAGGCACATGTCTCTCTAATGTGGAAATAGACCACAAAAATTTCAGCTTTAGATCATTAATTTTGGATACTCCTTAGTACTAAAAAACCCTAAACCTCAAAGTGTGAAAAATTAGCAAAATTAAATTTTAAATATAAAATGATTTTCTTAAATTTCTAAAAACTAAGGGGTATGATTACAAGCAAGTTAGCCATCTCCAATAAAAATTTCAGGCTCATTGGGTTCTACCTTCAAAAGTTATAGCACTACAAGAAAATGGGGGTATAAATGACTTGTCCACAATGACTCCATCAACAACAATGACTACAAATTAGTCATTTTGTAGTCACTTTGAAGTCATTGTTGTCGGTGGAGTCATTGTGGACAAGTCATTTATACCCCCATTTTCTTGTAGTGTAGTAAAAAACATCTCTATTACTCTAAATGTGACGCAAAATAATACCAATCTTTCTTGCAATCATCCAAAGAAGTGACGATTTGGGGTCCAAATGTAGGTGTCACACTTTAGATAGTGTTGATTATGGATGACTGTAACTTATTGTAATTGAAGGTCTGATTCAACAAGGATGTGAAGAACTTGAATTTTCAAATCAATTTTTCAAATGTCTACATCATCATAATTGAGGGTCAAATGTAGCTAGCCCTAACTGTTCTTGCACTAGCTCCTTATGTGGGACTTCTCAATTCTTTGGAGAGCTCTTCATAGAGCCTCAACTTGCAAAATACATGGTCATTGTTGAAGTGTGATGGTCTTGGGTTAGCAATTTGCGTTCATTTATTATTCACTAGTATTTTGATGTCATACCTTATAAAAAAAATTCCTTTATTGTTTCATCCCACACAACAAAGCCTTGACTTTGCTTATTGAGATTATGCCATGTGAGACTAACCTTTCCATATGTTTTGATAGAAACATTTGCATGTTAGCTTTGATTTTATAGCCTTTCATATGTCACAATTAAATTTGGTTTTTCTTTGTTTTAGCCACTTGATAGCAAAGCTTGATTAATCTTCATTTTTCATTTTTCAATTGTTAGAAACAAAAATAAATAAATAAAATAAAATAAAATTTAGAATAGAAAACAAGAATCCATGGAGAGGTCCAAAGTAAACTAGAGAGTCAAAAAGGGCTAGTGTTCAACAGTCAAGGTGGCATGTCATTGGAGACGTGGGGTCAATTGTTTGATTTATCTAATACTGAAATTGTTATATGGTCATCCTAGCCAATCGGGACATTAGGTTTGGTTTTATTTTGTAAAATGATCATATATAGGGCCTTGTAGGTGTAAGTTCATGAAACTGAGATTCTAAGAGAGGCCTTATAGCCGTGAGTCCAACAAAACTAATAGGAGCCAATGGCCATAATTTCATTATAACTAAGAGAAGCTTTCTAGCTTGAGATCCTTAAAACTGAGACTCTGAGAGAGGCCTTGTGGTCTAAGTTAAGTTTATCATCAAACTAAGAGGGCCTAGCTAGGGCCTGAGTTCATCAAAACTAAAAAACAGAGGTTAGGAAGAGAATGTGAAGAATTCAACTAGAAAATAGACTAAACAAGTTGTGATTTCCAAATTATAGTACAAGTAGTTCTTAAGTATTAGAGACAAGGAAGAACTAGAATCTAAAGAATGAAGAAGGTTCTATAAAGAGAAGAATATTCAAACCCCCTTAAACAAGATTTGATTTAGATTAAGGACAAAAATTAGATCTAAAAATAAGAATAGTTAACCTTCTGGAGATATAAAATAGAGTCAAAATAAAAAAGATAGATTAGGATGAACTTTAGTCTCAGATAAGTTCAAATTTAGATGAAACTAATTATTACCCTTCCAATTCAAATGAAATTGGAACTTTGCAAATTATAATCAACTTGTAACCAAATGTCCAAATCCGATATCAAAACTGACTTTTGATCAATAGAATATTAGAAATTGATGGATGACGTCTAATTGGACAACTTAGAACTAAAACTTCATCCATAGATAACTTTTCCAAGGAAATTAAAATTAGGGAGAATTTTACCATTTTAGAAGGAAAATGAGATGCTATACAACTTAGGTTAGTTAGAATCTAAATTTAGTTGACTTTTGTTTGAAGGTTTAGAGTTTCAGGGTTTGCATTGGTCAAAACCAACTAAGACTTCTAACTTCTGACTGCATTGTCTTAGAGTTTATACTTAGGACATTTAGGAATCAACAAAACTCAAATTTTGTATATCTTGGAAGGCATAGTTGGGCAATTTTAGACACCCATTTAGGAATTTAGCTATGAAAATACCAAAAACTTGGTTGTTCCCATCCTATTTTAAGGGTGGAGATAAAATACTCACACTAGGCAAAGCCAAGTCTAGAAATACTTCTATAGAATTGCTTAACTCATAAGAACCTATGAGAATTAAAAAAAAATTATAGTTTATTTTCATAGGTTGTATTTATATCTATTTGATTCATTCTTTTAGGATTAGTGATGTAAAAATTATGAAAAGTCTTGTTTTTTGAGCACTTGAGGCATCTTTGTTGTGCACAAATACATTGTGCCAAAATCATATTGTGCCAACATGTGACAAGCATGTATTAACAACAATAATGATGCAACAATGACATTGTAAGTACCTAAGCACCATCATTGTTTTATCTAAATACATGAATGAGAGAAAAGTCACTTCCAATCCTCACTAATGTCCCAAGAAGTGAATATATTTTACATTGAATTCTACTAAGTAGTTTGTAAGACAATACACAATCCTTGTTGCAACACAATGACCAACAATGGCTAGACTACTAACTTATACCACAACTTAATAGCTTCACTATAAGAAAACAACAAGGTTTTTTATGTTGCAGAAAACATGGGATGGCGTCTTCTTTGACACGAAAGTAATCAGTGTAGACATCTCCTAAAATCCTTTATATTTTATAAGCAAAAAACGTGCAAAAATCACAAAAAACAAGCCATTTGCAAGCTTGTTTTTCTGTAACGTCGCACATGACAAGGTGAAGAAAGGTTCGCAAAGGTCGACACATGGAGGCCACTTCAACGCCACATGCTCGACTACTGCCATGTCATCTTTTTTTTCATCCATGCCGTTGCCAACATGTCTTTGACGTGGAGGCGAGAAATTGTGATGTTGTCACTAATGTGGAGGCCATGTCAACTCCTTTTTCAACATCAATTGTTGCATACGCTATCTACAAGGCAATATTAATAAAAATTTAATAAAAATTTAAAAAATGAAATGAACAAACAAAATTTATGAATTCAACAAAAATTGAAGAAAACTTACCATCAACCATTAAGAGAATTTTTAATGGCCAAATGAAGGATAAAGAGATTGTAATTATATTCATTCTCTGCCTATGGAAAGACAAACAATATGGGATAAGTAGAATATGGCTATTTCACTTGTCTACATGTTGACGTTGTTTCTGACATGTACATGTTTTATCAAACATAGAGATGTTGTTTCAGACATCTTGACGTTTTTGTGGACATTTCACTTTGAACACAATTTTTGTTTGATATATCCCATATCAACTATCTCTCTTCCTACCTCCCCACACTTGTATAAAGACCATATGTTTTCATCCATGGAACACATTCATTTTCATCCATCCATTTTCTTTTTTTTTGGAAAGCATGTCATGTCACTTCCCTTTCCCTAAAATTTTTACATAAGGTCAATATTTTTCCATTGACCGTAGTAATTTTTCATAATTTATTAATAGTCAAAGAGGACTTCATGCTGACGTGGCAGTCTATGTTTTTGGGATGTCACAACAAAACATGAGCTTGTTTTCTCAAACATTGTTAAAAAACATCTCTTTCTACGATGACATCTATTTGTTTTCCAACTTAGTCGCACACGTTTTCTGCAACATCAAATCAAATTCACACTTTTGCACCCATTCATTGCTTCACGTGTGACATCTCAACAAACCTGACACGTTTCGGTCCAACAATAGCAAAAATACGATTTTCTTATAGTGTTTGGACTCAAGGTGGATACCACAAGTCAATGGGACCATACTAGGTGGCTTGCGACACCTATCTCGACCACCAAATGACTCTAAAAACAATAACATGTGCGAAAACACCTACATCACTACTAACACTATACAATGAAACGAAACAAATGCCCTCATTTGACATATACATAGAATTAGTAAGTGACATAGCAATACCTTTTTACATGCCTCCTTCACTAGTGCCAAAGTTTTTTTATGCTTGAGAAAACAATATCCCTTCTATAGGTACCTAAAAACAACAATTGTGAAAACTCAACATAAAATTATGATAATTGACCACCTTTCGAGATACAACGTGGACATGACTACTAACCAACATAGACTTCATGTAGTGATGGACTCAAACACTGCAAATGACCCCCCATGGAATAGACATTACACAAAACCATAGTGGAAGTGCCTTTGGTACTTCCACACAACACATTTCAACCTAGCTGAAATATGAGACTAACTAGCATCAACCTAACCATCAATAACATGTCTGTGAAGAGAGAGCAGACTTATATATATCAAAAGCTAATATTCATGGCATTGGATAACCTTTTATCACATAACATAGACTAACTACCAAAATCCTCAATAAAACCTGGGCAGCCATAAAAAAAATAAAAATAAAGAATTTTTTTATTTTTCTTAAAATTTGGATTTGTCCAAAAAAACAGAAAAAAATCAACATATTTGAATTGATCATTGTCCATAACAACGCGTCCAAAGCAACAGAAACAAACAACAATTTCATATTGTTGTGGATGCAGTTTTTTCTACTATTAGTGAAGAATTCTCAAACAAAACCTCTACTTTTACAAGTAGAATTCTCTTTCTTCCCATCAAAACCTAAATACATTCAATACTTTGTACAAAAATAAAAAAACACCAACTTCATCAAGTGATCAATAAGTGACATTGTTGCCAATAATAGACCAATATCAATTTTCTCACTAGTTTGAGAGTGAAGCAAGGAGAATTCTAAATTATTTGATTTATCATCAAGGCAATTGTGGGGCATTTTGGATAATGAAGTGAGTAGACACTCCATTCTTGTTGTGATGGACGTATCCTCTATTAGGGTCAATTAGACATCAATGAAGTCATTTATTAAAAAATACCAAATGTTCCTTGTGATTGCCCTGATTGATTTATGATGATGTAGATATTTGACAAATTGATGAGAAAATTCAAGTTCTTTCTATCCTAGTTGCATCAAACTATCAATTAAAATGATGTAGACATTTGAAAAATTGAAGTAAAAATTGAAGTTCCTTTCATCCTAGTTGCATCTAATTGCTCTCAAATATGACGAAGTAAATATTTGAAATATTGATGTCAAAATTCAAGTTCATCCCATCCTAACTTCATCTCACCCTCAATTATAATGATGTAGACATTTTAAAAATTCATTTGAAAATTCAAGTTCTTTCTATTCTAGGGATATCTAGCAGGGTTGTCATACCGGACGGGTCGAAGTGATCGGACGGGACAGACGGACGGGACAGACGGACGGGCAAACCGGACCGGACGGACGGACGCTCCGGACGCTCCGGACACCTTTCATTTTTGAAATTTTCCAACACCGAAATCAAAGTGCGAACATTTCCGTCAAGGGTGGGGACATCAACGAAGGGCAGTTTTAGTCTACCAGGGCGCGGACGGCAAGGCACAAACGTCACATCATTCCTACACGGCCCCACCCGGCCCCTTCACATCCCCGCCCGGCCCTTTCACGTCCCCGCCCGGCCCTTTCGCGTCCCCGCCTGGCCCCTTCCCGGCCCCGCCCGGCCCTTTCGCGTTCCCGCCCCGGGCAAGATGTGTCCCCGCCCCGACCTTGTCACGTTCCCGGACGGCAGGGAACGGAGGTCCCACACTAAACTTTGGTATGAATTTAGTCATGGGATTCTTCCTTCCCATAGAGGAAGGAGAACCAATTAATGTAGTCAGCCCTTAATTTGAGCACGGGGAATATCTTCAAGTCAATGGCTACATTAAGAGGTCCAACCACTTTTTGAGTTCAAAGACAACGTATTGAAGCATGTCACTCCCTTCTTGAGGCCGGACTTCAAGTTCTTGCCTTCATCAAGCACTTGAGAAGTAGGACCCATGTAAAGTTGGAAACCAAAAAAAAATTAGAAAATGAAATTGAACTTCCAAACAAGAAGTACAAAATTTGTGTGAAAAAATCCCAAAGGGTTTGGAGTCCTAATGAAAGTCAAGGTACATATTTGTTTAAATTTGAGTTTAAGGGTTTATATTTTATGCTTCTAAAGAAAAGGTATTTGTGATTTTGGATTCGAAGTTTACAAATCAAACCATTACCAACGTATACTTTTCAAGCTTTTGGTTTAAGTCTTCATTTTTTCAATACAAAGCTACAAGCTTTCAGATTTAAATCAAATACAAATTATAATGCTTTTAAATATGCTTGAAGGGTTTTTTTCTAGAAAAAAAGGCTACAAGGATTTAGGTCTTGAAGACTTTAACAACAAATTCTTGTCATGGGAAAAATAAAAGGGGTTGGTATTGAAATGAAATACTAGTTAAGTGATTTTTTAATTCAAGGGCAATGGTTTATTTTGCATATGGGGATAGCAAAGCGGTTTGGGTCTTTGAGAATGAAATGAAGCATTACCCAAATTGTTTACGATTTCAAATATTCAATCATTGGACTCCACCCTTTAATTTGTGTAATGGGATCCTAGAACTCTAAACTCTAAAGTCTAGGACTTAGGAGGGGATAATATTGAAATGAAATACTAGTTAAGTGATTTTTTAATTCAAGGGCAATGGTTTATTTTGCGTATGAGGATAGCAAAGCGGTTTGGGTCTTTGGAAATGAAATGAAGCATTACTCAAATTGTTTACAATTTCAAATATTCAATCATTGGACTCCACCCTTTAATTTGTGTAATGGGATCCTAGAACTCTAAACTCTAAAGTCTAGGACTTAGGAGTGGATAATATTGAAATGAAATACTAATTAAGTGATTTTTTAATTCATGGTCAACGGTTTATTTAATTATTTTGGGCATGGAATCTTCAAACCCTTGGAGGGAGTTCAAATTTGGCTTGGAGGGAGTTCAAAATTGGCTTGGAGAGAGTTCAAAATTGGCTTGGAGGGAGTTGAAGGAGGGAGTTGAAGACTTGCTTTAAAATTGGAATTTTGAGTGGATGTCCGCGCCCGGACGTCCCCGCTTAGGCGTCCACGCCCTATCGGGACGTCCACGCCCTAGCGTCCCCGCCCTGTCCAGATGTCCATGCCCTTGCCCACACGTCCACGCCCCTGTCCACACGTCCGCGCCTTGACCCTTGGAGGAAAAAATATGCAAGAATTCCGTCCACCAACGATGGAGGGGAATGAAATTGACCTTCAGATTTGAAATTGGCATGGGATTCTTCCTTCCCATGGAGAGAGGAAAAGTGGGAAACCAATTAATGTAGTCAGCCATTAATTTGAGCCCGGGGAATATCTTGAAGTCAATGGTTGTATTAAGAGGTCCAACCACTTTTTGAGTTGAAAGACAATTCATGGAAGGATGTGTCTCCTTTCATGTGTCGCCCTTGTCCTTCTTCACTTCTCCAAGGACTTGAGAAATAGTCCCCACACCCAAAAAATGAGATTTCTAGAAAATTAAAACTAACTTGCACACTTTCAAGAAAACAAATATAATTAGATGCTAGAAGTTTTTGGATTCGTAACGGAAAACAAGGTACACATTTTTTTTAATTCAAGTTGAAGACTTAAAGGATGAATTTTAGAGTTCTCCAAATAGAAACTAAAACGGTTTGGAGTTCCCTAAAAAAATGAAACACAAGTTATATTTTGTAGAGTTCTAATACTTCTCAATTATTTTTTATAATTGGATCTACAAGGGTTTTGAATTCACATCATTAATGTATTACAATGTATTACAATGTAGTTTAAGGGTTATTTTTGAAAATAGAGGCTAGAAGGATTTGGAAAGGAAACAAAGTTTTGAAACTTGGGGGGATCACTCCTTGTAATTTAAGGTATACACCTGAGTTAAGAGGGTATTTTATGTGGGGCTATTTACCTTAATTATTGCATTTAAGATGATCGTATTTTTACATAAAAAGCTAAAAAGGGCATATTTCCAATACCTTATAGTTTTTATAAATTCATTCATGCAAGTTTTTAAATGGATCTATCTTACATATAAAATTTAAATGTCCAATTTTCTCTCACCCCCACCCTTCTTCACAAATTTTTTCTTCCATCTACTGCAACTATGTATGGGGTAGACATTGTGAAATTAACAATAATCAATTGAATTCAAGTGGCAATTTTTAGCCCATAAAGGCCAATTGTCCATTGAATGAACAATTGAAACTTTAGGTAGGTCCCTATGAAGTCAATTTTGGTCAAATGTTCATAAAATTTAGACACAAGATGTGAATATGTATCTTCTTAGTGGAAATATAATTTCTTTCTGCCCTAAATTTTTTTGGTAGCCCTTGCAAATTTGAGCATCTTTGGGGCGTCTTTTGCAAAAAATCTCATCAACTATTGAAATTTGGCATTTACGTTACTAATTAAATATGGCATACAATTATCAAAAATAATTTAGTTCTCAAATCACATTATCAAAGGAGTCAAACTTTATTAGCTATGTTAGGGTGGCTTCAAGAAAAATAACCTTTTCTTCTAACCTCAAGCCCTATTATCTTGCAATATGTGAAGTCAAAGTTTTTGAAAATTTTCCCAAATATTCTAAATATTTGTCTCTAATTTTTAACCATTTGGATTCCAAATTAAAAAATATCTCTTTGCACAAGAAATCATCAAAAAAAGACTAGTGTATTGCCAATGCATTTAACCTCTTTGCATTGCAAGTTGATTCAGATTTTTTATGAGTGAATCCATCATATATTTATGAATAGTCAAAATCCTCATTTTTGTGTAGACCAAATATTTTACTCTAAGAGGGCTTGAAGTTTGTTGATCTTAGTTTGCAAGAATGAAAATAAATATTTTCTTACTCACTTCAAACATTATAATCTTTCAATCCACATGGTCAAATGGGCTGAAATTGTTTGTACACGTTGTTATAACTACATAATACACTTTTATACAATTGGATTTTTTTCAAATAATTTTTTATTTTAGACAATGCATCAAAATTAGCAATTTTGGATTCTTCCTCTTCCAAAACACCCTCTAGTCTTTAGGGGTTAATAACATTGAACACTTTAGAATTCCTAATGAAACTATTCCATGAAAATCTCATTCAATATGAGTGTGATTAACACATAAGGTAGCAACACCCATAACCGTCAAATTAAGCAATTCAACATAGTTGGAGGCACTTTTTTTTAGAAAAAATATTTTTTTAGTATTAGCAACTGAAAATCATGAATTTTCAAAAAAAGAATTAGAATTTTTGGATAAGGCATCTAATTTCTGTGAATTTTCAAAGTAGAACTCACTAAGGCACCCTAAACCACACTCTACTAAAGTTGCCTTGATTGTAGTTCCAAAACCTAAAAAAATCAGAGCCTACCAACCACAATTAAGAATTGGCACGGTTTCAAAGTACATTTGGAGACACTTTAAGGGAACTCTACTATCGAAGTATGGGTACACTAATGGTTATGGGCGTTGCTACCTTATGGCTTCAAAGCTTAGAGTTAAATGAACTATTAATTATATCTTCATATTGTACAATTTTCAGTTTGTTGAACCCACTAAGGTAAATCTTCCTATTCATACAATGTGACAATTTTTCCACTTTTAGTTGATGTCTTACATTTACATTTAGTTTGTTTTTATATAACACTACAAGTACCATGGCACAATTTTAGTGGACCACCTTTCATCATAGATTTTCTTGAATATGTCAATTTTATCACCCATATGAAATTATTTGTCTACATCTATACTCATCATATTATGAAAAATTTGCATGACTTCTATTTGTCAAGGCTAACTTATTAATAAAAATTCCTATTATATGATGTTTTTACATACCCTAATTTATATATATTAGAGCGTGTAGCATTTCATGAACCTTATAGTAGCTCTACAAATTATATAAAATTTGCCCCCTTGAATTAAATGAACCCTATCTTTTAACTCACATAGTGTTCTAAAAACTGTAAGTGTTCCCTCCAGGAATAGAACTCTTGAGCACTAATTTTAATTTATATACCTCATCATTCTCATGTGCGTTGTTGTACATCCTAGTGATCCTACCACAGTACCACCTCATATGCATATAAATATATAATGAACTCCCATTTCTACTCTCAAATGCAAAACATGATGATACATTATTGCTTAGATACATGATGACATAATGACACATTTTTGCTTAGAAAAGCATCAAGCATGTGTATTTCACAGTTACTACAAATTTCATACATAAAGATACGGACATATGGTGAAAATCTTGTAATATGCAATTTGGTCTTTCTTCCATCATGACAATTGTATGACTTCTGTGAATTTATGAATGTGTAGTAAACAAAGTAGCAAACAACTAATTATGTTTGAAATTGATTTTCTAGAGTTTGATATACACAAAAAGCTTAGAATCATTCCGTTTTGATCAATGAGTCAAAAATTATGAGGATTATTTGTTTACGGGCAGTTTTGGATTTCCTACTCTAAAATAAACTTTGACATCCTTTATCTTATCCAATTTTCAATATTTTTGGACAAAAATAGAATTATAAGATGTAGATACATTATTACAACATTTCGACCATTGGGATTGGAAATTTTTAATTCCATATTTAAATTGGAAATAATTTAGTATTTTTAATCATTATCTACTACTACCTACTTACTATTTTTTTCCTATATGTTGTACTATTCCAAATGATCTGAAATTTTTCAAGCATGTGGCCAACTTGTCTAGGAAAACAAATCCAAAGAAGAACCACCATTTAGGTCATTTTTTCATAGAAATGTGAGCTTGTGAAGTGTAGCTGCCCTGCTTTTTGCAAGGTCAAAAAATGATTTTAGTTAATTTGAATGCTTATATCTTGCAATCCACCCGGTGGAAATGTCTGAAATTTTTACCACATGTTTTTAATACTATATAATACAACATCCTACGGTTAGATATGTTAAAAAAAGTTTTTTTTCAAAATTTTGGTAGTTGTACTAGAAATGACAGTTTTGGAGAGTTTTGGTGAAAACATAGAGATGGTCCTTTAAGGGTTAAAAAAAGTCAACTTAGTGTTGACCACATCGGACTGGCGAGACCTCTATCGGACGGTCAAACCGGACGTCCGTCCGGTATGACAACCCTGATATCTAGCTACATCTAACCCTCAATTATGATGATATAGACAACTAAAAAATTGACGTAAAAATTCAAGTTCTTGTTATCCTAGCTAGTTGCATTTGACTCTCAATTATGATGTAGACATTTGAAGCATTGACATGAAAATTCAAGTTTTTCCCATCCTAGTTGCATTTAACCCTCAATTATGATCATGTAAACATTTGAAACATTGACATGAAAATTCAAGTTCTTCCCATCCTAGATGCATCTAACCCTTAGTTATTATGATGTAGATATTTGATACATTGACATGAAAATCAAGTTCTTTCCGTCCTAGCTACATCTAACCCTCAATTATGACAATCTAGATATTTGAAACATTGATGTGAAAATTCAAGTTCTTCCCATCCTAGCTGCATCTGACCGTCGATGATGATGATGTAGTCATTTGAAACATTGACATGAAAATTCAAGTTCTTCCCATCCTAGTTGCATTTAACCCTCAATTATGATCATGTAGACATTTGAAACATTGACATGAAAATTCAAGTTCTTCCCATCCTAGTTGCATCCAACCCTTAATTATTAAGATTTAGATTATTGAAACATTGACGTGAAAATCAAGTTCTTTCCATCCTAGCTGCATCTGACCCTCAATTATGACAATCTAGATATTTGAAGCATTGACGTGAAAATTCAAGTTCTTCCCATCCTAGCGGCTTCTGTCCCTCAATTATGAGGATGTAGACATTTGAAACATTGACGTAAAAATTCAAATTCCTCCTATTCTAGCTGCATTTCACCCTCAATTATGATGATATAAACATTTGAATCATTGATGTGAATTCAAGTTCTTTTTCATGCTAGTTGCATCCAACCCTAAGTTATTATGATGTAGATATTTGAAAATTAAAGTTCTTCCAATCCTTATTGCATCTATCCCTTAGTTATTTATTTATTATGATGAAGATATTTGAAACTTTGAAGTGACAATTCACGTTCTTCCCATCCTAGCTGCATCGGACCCTCAATTATAATGATAGAGACATTTCAAACATTAACGTGAAAATTCAAGTTCTTCCCATCCTAGCAACATTTGTCCCTCAATTATGATGATGTAGACATTTGAGAAATTGACATGAAAATTCAAGTTCTTTCGATCCTAGCTACATGCAACCCTCAGTTATCAATTTCTTATGATTTAGAAATTTGAAACAATGACTTGAAAATTCAAGTTCTTCCCATCCTAGTTGCATCTAACCCTCAATTATGATGATGTAGACATTTGAAACATTGATCTGAAAATTCAAGTTCTTCCCATTCTAACTACATCTAACATTTGATTATGATGATGTAGACATTTGAAACATTGAGGTGAAAATTCAAGTTCTTTCCATCCTAACTCTATGTGACCGTCAATTATGATGATTTTGATATTTGAAACATCTACGTCAAAATCCAATTCTTTCCCATCCTAGCTGCATCTCACCCTCAATTATGATGATGTAGATATTTGAATCATTGACGTGAAAATTCAAGTTCTTCTTGTCTTAGTTGCATCTAACCGTCAATTATGTTGATGAAGACATTTGAGAATTTGATCTGAAAATTCAAGTTTTTTGGATCCTAGCTACATCTAATCCTCAATTATGATAATGGAGACATTTGATAAATTGACATGAAAATTCAATTTCTTCATATTTGTACATGATAATGATCCACAATTTTTGAGAAAGTTTGGAAAATGCATATTAATGTTAGTTAGTAGGAACCATGGATATAAGAAATACTAGGCAAGGCTAAAAGGTGCTCTCAAGTCCTTGAAGAAAAGCTTTAAGGCTTCAATGAATGAGCACAAAGGTCCTAAAACACAAACATTATAAAAAATTTCAAGCCAAAACAAGGCCATTTTACTTTTAGACCCTAGTGCAAGGTACAAGAAAAAATAAATAAAAATTTAAAAATAAATAAATATATATTCTTTTTAAAAAATTTAAAAATTTTAATAAATTTTTATGTTTATTTGCACTAGCTGTTGGCTATCTCGTGGTCTTGTTTTCACCTGAGATTTTTTGTAATGGTAGACAATGAAAATGACCAAATTTGTCAACACTCAGTAACAAAATGTCAATGATTTTGACCCAATAACAATAGAGGGGTTTTTGAGAGAGGAGGGAGAGGTCTTTTGTACTCTTCCGAAGGCCTCTCTATCTTGTTTAACCTTTATATCTTTCTAGTAACTCAAATCTACAACTAGATCCTACATAACTTATGGATAAAAGCTTCAAATGAAAAATAAATTGTGCCATTGGCTTCAAAAGGTCCAAATTAGTCTAAAAGAACCCATACCACCTACTCCTAAGTCATTTGAGCTTGCAAAAGCCATAAGAAAGTCAAAAAATTGTCAAAATGAGGAAATATAAAATCTTCGACGATGGAATTTGTATTTTCCAAATATTTTTACTTTCTTAGAGTAACTAGAGGAATTATGGGAGTAGGAAAGATTCTTCTTTGGCCTCATTTGGTTATTACAAGCTTTTTGCAAGTCGGTCAACACATCAAACTTATTTAATTCCGGTTAAATTTAAAGAAGTTGTCAATTCAAGTACTTGTTAGTGTTGAAATGCCTTGAAAATTGTTGAGGTGCATTATTAGCACAAAAAATTCTATCCTAATTTTTAGTGGAATTTTTTTATCACTAGATTGAGTGGTTGACTTTCTATAAAGTCATCTTTTGCATTCCGAAAAAATCCGAATTTTTTTTGGTAACCTCTAAAAAATTCCCAAACACTAAGTACATGTTCATATTCTTATTTTTCACTATTTAGAAAAAGGTTGATTTTAAATTAACTTCTTTTTAATCTAACAAATGGAAAATCTTTTGATTGAAAGTTAATTTCAACAAACCAATTTGGCCATCAAGTTCTTAGCATGTTTTTATGTCAAGAATTCCTTTTTTCAATCTTTTGTTGCATTGTCCTTTGTACTACTTGAATTATTACTTGGAATGATAACATCTACTTTTTTACAGTTCTCTCAAAATGGATAGTGACCTCTAAATGGGTTGACTACAATATATCTAAGACTAAAAGACTTCTCTATCATGACTACTAATTTATGTTTAACTGAGCTCTATTACATGTACTTGTAGGTTTGGTTCAATCTCTAATAGGAATCTCACAATAATTAGGCTTGACAATCTCTTGGACTCCTAATTCTCTCTCAAACATCCAGTTGACCTCTCAAACACTTAATCAAATCCTCAAAGTAGAGAATTAAAGTTGTTTTGGCACTCCAAACTTCTAGAAGATAAATCATTGTACTAGTAGGGACTTCTACCAATTACAATTTGAATACTCTTTTTATGACTTTTTGACTATAAATTTTACTAACTAAGTACAAAAGCTAAAAAAATGAAATCTTAAGACCAAAATGATCACTTATCCAAATTATTCATTGTAAAGTTGACCTCCCTTACATGGTGACTATAATTCCAATTTACAAAATCTGGATAATTGTGTTAAACAATGATTTATGTATAGTGACTATAATTCCAATTTACAAAATCTGGATGATTGTGTTAAACAATGACTTATGTATGGTGACTATAATTCTGATTTAGAAAATCTACATGATCGTGTTACACAATGACTTATGTGTGAGTATGTGTAAAAAGACTAGGTTGGAAATGCCAATTGTATAAATTTTTTATTGAAGCAACTCTATTAAAAAATCAATATCGCAGAAATTTGCATTTTGTAGCGATTTTGTAGGACCATGAAAACATAAATTTGTCACAATTGAGTGTCACAATTTTTTATTCCCATAAATTCACCAATTGAATGATATTGACAATAATTCCTTATGTATGATTATTGTCAATATGGCATACAATATATATACAAAGATGCTCAATGTATATTTAGTATATAACTTCCATGAAGTAAATTTTGTATTAACAAAGTTGTCACAATTTTGAGCTCATCTAATATACAAAGCTCTTAAAAGTTAAAACTATAATTGATATACAATACCATTTTAAGTGCTTGTCATATTTAGTATCAATGTTATTATATTTTTGCCAAATTCAAGAAACCACATTGCCACACAAGTAGTTAATATGCCATATTTAACTACTTTTGGACTTTGGAAAGTCCATAATTAATAATGGTCATCGCGAGGAAAAAAATTGGTCATAAAGAGATAATGCAAAACATCCAGAGATCTAAACAAAACATCGGGAGATCTATACAAACATCGAGGGATCTCCTAATGTTATTATTCAAAGATCTCTGGATGTTTTGTCCAAAATTCATTAAATAGTCCAAAAGTAGTTAAATGTGCCATTAATCCAAGAGACAATGTACAATCAAGTCCAATAATCTTACAAACTACCTATTATGCCATTCAATTTCTTTACATAATAGTAGTGATCGTAAAGTTCTCCAACATGTTTATACCAAGGGTATCAAAGGAAGGATTAACTAAGAATACCATAGTACAAAATAATAACGTCACCAAACTCCATCACATCCCCAAGGTATTAGAGGAAGGCTTAACGAAGAATACCATTGTACAAAATAATCACATCACATCACCAAACTCCATCAGACCCCAATTTTGGTGCTTCACGGAGTTTTCTCTTGGAATTTTTTCAAACTTAGGCAACAAGTCTCTCATTTCATTCATTGTACAATCAATTCTATTACACTTGGCATTTTTCGTCTTGCATTGGTAACATTCTAACATTCAATTCTTACACAATCCCACTCTTAACAAACCAAATTTCAATTTCGAAAAACCAAACCTCAAATATTCATGACAATTGATTGAAAAACATTGGTGACAAGAAATTTGGGCAGATGTGAGAAATTTTATTAGGATAACTAGCTGCGGCAGAAGATTTTGAGCATGCAAATCATTAATGAACGTCAGTACGTCACCAGCCTGAGAAGTTGAGCCCTCGTACTCAGCGACTTCAACTTCCGAATGCATAGCAAGCGAAATGTGTACTCATGCATCGATGATCAATGCCAAACACGGTTCGTGTAACTGCAGAAGTATTTTACATATCAGATCATGTCGGATTGACTGGGGATGTGTTCATTTCAAGTGGATTGACAGAGTTTTTTCTCGGTTGCGGAGATCGTGGATATCAGGGGTAGTTGTGTTTTGGGTTTCACCTGGACTGGAAGTAGGGACCTCCAACTTCCATGTGAAACCCAGGTTTTCTCCGAACGCCACTGTAACGCCCACTACTCAGTACTGTGAAAATACTCTGGAAATTTAGCATTTGATATGAAGGATCATTCTCTGCCACCGTCTTCTTTTATTTTTAACACAAATGAAACAGTATTTCATTGCGAAGAATAAATTACAAGCCCGGCAGGAAGAGAATCAAAAAAAGAAAAAAAAGACAAGGACCACAGACGACCGACATATGGGAAAGAGGGAATGGCAGAGCGCGGGGAGGCATCTTCAACAAACACAAAGAAGGTTCACTTGCCTTGAGAAGACTGACATGCACAACCGCCTGCCATATCAATCAATTGAGATTCTCTTCCATTAAATCCTTCTGTCACCTGGAATTACACCGCGTGGCATTCTAGCTTGTCAGCATTTCCGTGAAACAGTGAGAGTTGAACACCAATAGGCATCGCAAAAGAAAGCATGCTCATACCTGAAGTAAATAGCGATTATTATTTTTTAACTTGGAAGTCTATGAAAACTAGCCTTCGCTCTTAAGTGGGACTCTGGATCAATACATGGTTTCTTTGCACTGACCGAACCCCCCTCGACACATACCATATGTGTACCCCGACACTGAACCCAATGCGAGTATAAAAAGCATTCCAGGCCTTTTCGCAAATGGGCGTCCTCAGCGGACAATCTTCCATGCCGAGACGCAGCCGCTCATTTTCAGAAGACGAAGTGCAAGAAGAGGTGCTGTGAGTCGAGTCGCAAATTTTAACTGATGTCATGATGTGGGAGCAACCCATCATGCCACTGTACACGGCTGTTTGCCACTACCAGAAATCGACTGTACTGTAACGGTGAGAGCTTATTAATGCGAAGTATCGTACCATACAAGAGGGTTTCTCTCAAAAACCCTGCAGTCTGCACCGCGAAGGTAGTACGTCTAGCTAGTCTCCACATCCGAGCCCATAGCATACTTCAATGCTGCTACAATGCCACTCGCCGGGGTGCTCTCCTCCTGCGGCTGATGTACCATTACAACACACAACACAACGAAGGGTCAGATACAATCAAGCCTGAAGTTGATGTAATCCACAGTGACATATCGATCCAGAAGCTTCAGAACATGAATGGCATATGCTGTAACAAACATCCAGCCTTCGTCGAAGCCATCAGAGAATATACAACCTCGCAATAGCCCCTTCAGTTCAAATAATGCTGACCATGGTATTGTATTGCGTACCTTGGCAGTAATGACACAAATGAGCCGGTGCGAGACTTTGGTGATGCTACATTGCATGACGTCCAAGTCCAAGCTCTCCAGGCACACCAAGACGTTGCTCTGAAGGCGAGGCTGGGGGCGGCAGACCATGTTAATCACAATCTGATTGGGCATGTCCGTGTGGACCTGAATACTCTCCAGAGAGTTTCGAAGCGCGGCCCGGATCCTGCTCATCTCTTCTGGCGAGACGGGCGACTTCGGTGACTTCGCTTTGAGCTTCTCAGGGCTGGCAAGAGCCGGCTGCTGCTGCTGCAAAACCTCCGCCTTGGGCCATTTCCAACGGGCGGTCCCGTTGGAGGCGTTGCCCCCGGCGTGGGGGTTGGCGGAAGCCTGCGCTAGTGCCTCCTTGCGCTTCTGAAGTGACTTGATGCGATGATGCAGATTCTTCACGTACTCAATGGAGTCGTCGACTATGGTGGACCTGTCACGCTGATCAATCAGAAACATCACGTCAGTTCGACGGTCTCAAAGATTAAAGCTAGAGTCTGGACAACCCATTTTCACTCTAAGCGCACTGCACCCTAACTTTTCACAAAGGACCTGATGCTATCACTCCACGCAACTCAGATTCTGGACGCAGGCCCAAGCCATACCCATTCGGTAAATTCACCAAGACCGTGATCAAGACCCAATTCCAACGATCAGAACTCCAGGCTCTATCTAGTGCCTGCAAACGGGAAGTGAGAGGACGAACTGACGGAGCGTGAGATTTACTTTGGGACCGGTTGGCAGAAGCGATTCCAGCACCGCAAACTTGCTCGTCATGTCGTCGCGCCGCTGTCGCTCCCGCAGAATGTGATCCGCTTGATCCGACGGGCGCTTACACTTCTCCAGCCCCACGATCACCCTGGCGCTAGTCTCCACCTTCCTGCGCGGCTGCATGTTGACCTGATCGAGCACGGAACCTTCGCGCTTCACTCCCACCCGCACGGGTGCCGTGACCGCCGCAGCAGCCCCCACCCAGCTCTCGCGTTGCTGCTGCTGCAGAACCGACGGTCCCCCGAGCCCCAGGGACGCGATCGAGTCGAACGTCGGCGCCGGCGCGGTGGTCGTCACGATGCCCACGGGAAAATTGTACTGATCGTCGACCTGCGGCATCACCTCCACATCGAACAGAAGGCTCTCGGCCCCCTGCGTGCAACCCGGGAACCCCATGGAAGAGTACGCGCTCAGTGACGAAGCCACGGGCGGCAAGCTGGTGTGCAGAAACGGATTCTGGTGCAGGAAATCGGTCAACTGGTGCTGCAGCCCGCCCGCATTGCCAGCAGCCGTGCCGTCTAGCAGTGTCGTCGACAAACCATAGCTTCCCCTATCATACAAGTTGTAGTCTCCAGTGTGGCGAAACCCTCCGCCTCTCCCATTCAAGCCCATGTTGTGCACCTCCCCTAACGACAACATCTCCGACCACACAAGAGCTCCTGCAACTGGTCAGTTGGCCCAACCGACGACTGACGACGACCCTGCCCCGGGAATTCCACTGTCTGCAAGTCGACCTGTTGCCGAACTAACTCAACCCCAACCTGCACAGTTGCTCGAAACCACAAGGCGGTCACTTGCTCTCGCTCTGCAAGTTTAGCTTGTGAGGAGCTTCGTTCTGCTAAGGCGATGGAGAAAGGGGGTATCGGCCAGCCATGTCCTCACCACTGGAGCCGCAGCTATGATCATGAGCATCATCCAGAGAACCACAGCCCACCCACCTTCCCTCCCGCACTGGAAACGCAGCGTGCCCAGGCCTCCACCACAGACACAGTTTGAGTGCTTGACGTTATGCCAAGCCAAAGGGTTTAGAGGGTGGTCAACAGGGAACCTACAAGTCCAGTTTGGTCCATCGACCTTTACGCTATAGATCAAAAGGGGAGTGACTGCAGCCGATTGGGTGAGTGGATATTGATATTCTATGCCACGGAAATCCTGGGCGCATCTCCAACGTCGGGGGTATCCGACCACGGCAAACGGCAAACTCCAATTCTCCAGTAGGCCATCTCCACCCAGGCACGGAAACGTCGTCAACACCAGAACTGAGGGTGTAGGAAAAGGGCGCCTTTTGAGCATCACTGGCAACCATCCACGTACGCAATTTTGCATATTCCAAGGAGGAATCGACCCAAGAGACTATTTTGAATACCTTGGCAATTAAAAAATCATGAAATTTTCTTTCAAGTTGTACGTTTCTAAACATGTATGAATATACTATGAATTTTGGAACTCAACTTCAAGGTCTACTCTACATTGTTTTCTTTACCCATATATACATTTAAAACATTTTCGACTATTTGAAAGTAGATGCTTTCAATTTCAAGATCAGTTTATAGTTCAAATTGGATTGGACTGGGCATTTTAGATTGTACAACTAAAATAATGGAATTTTGAAGCAACCACTAAATTTGAAGCCACAACTATTTGAAGCCACAATTATTTGAAAACTGCTTTTTGTATACTTTTATCCATTATGAGTTCATAATTGTTGCCACAATTTTTTGTCTTTGTTTGGTTACACACACATTACAAATAGTGGGCAAATCATTTTAATATTAAAATCTCCACAAGGATCATTGGGCATTAGTCTTAGAAATCTACGTGAGTCCAAAGCCATAGGAACCCTTGAAAAGATTAGGAGCAAAAAAATTATTTTATTACTTTCAACATAGGGTGTGAGTTGTGAGATTAATGGGTTATAATTAAGAGAGGATGCGAGTTTCACCTACCTTCTTAGATTAAATATAAAATGCCCTCTATAATTAATTTAGACCTTACAATCCCATAGATTCACCTTTCTATTTACTACCAAAAGTTCACATTTTATCAACCTTATTTTAGAATGCATTATTATTAAATTTATCATTCTTATGGACGTGAGAACAAAATTTAGGGTTCATTATAGACAACTCAAGGTTATTCTATTGCATAAGGTTATTTTCGTTCAGATCCATGGTTTCTATTGTTTTTGTATTTTGTATTGGAATTTGTTGCACTTCGATTTTGCATGTTTAGGGGGAGGTTGTTATAGAGCTTTACAAATGGCTATCGTGCAACATAAAGACTATTTTTACTTCTTGGAAGATGTTGCATCACCTTTAGAGATGATTGGTCGATTTGTTTGCTAATAGGAAGAGTCCTACTTATACTTGAGAGTGTGCTTTGATGTAGTTCATTGTGTGGATTAGGAGTTTGACATTTGGGACTTGGAGGAACAATGCCGCATCAAGGGTAGGATGAAGGGGTTTGGACAAAACACACATGTGTTATAAAATATAAGTTCTATAGTTCTTTTGAAGTTTGCATCAAAGAAGATAATGTAAAGCATAAAAAGTAGGAAATATCCATCTCATCAAAATTATAAAGTGATTTTTAGATTTTTTTCAGATGAATTTTGAAAATATAAATTCAAAAACTCACCAAAAATACAATTTCTATCTTTAGTTTTTGAATTTTTTTTATTGTTCAAAATCGTGGTTTCTATTGATTTGTGAAAAAATACATAAGATCTAGTAATGAGAACACCGACGCTTTTCCTAAATAGTATGTTTTTAAACACTTGGTGCTATTTCTCTTGTAATTTTTGTTTGACCATAACAATCTTAGTTTTGAATATGAATATTGAAAGACAACCCAATATTTTAAAATTGAAAAAAAATTGAAAAAAAGTTTTTTTCCGCCTGGAAATGTTGCCCGAAGTCAGGCATTAACTATAAAATGGTCGCTTGCATCTAACAAATAGTAGTGATGAATTGAGGGATTCTTGCCCAGGATATTTCAGCATGCAATCCTCTTGTGTTTTATTTGCTGATTTCCAAGCCGGTTGAGGCAATTATTGTTTGTCCATTTAAAAAAAAATTATTTCAACTACCTACTTTACGTGGTGTATGTGTGTGGAAACCAATGCAACTTTCATTTGTGCAGTGAGTGATCCAGTGCAATGCAAGTATTGTAGATACAATGAAGTTGAAAATAAATATTATTTCTTATGTCTAAAAGCCCTATGTCTAGACGTGTGCATGCATAGTTTGGTTTTACCTATAAATTATATTTTTCTATGAAAGACAGAAGAAGAGGATCTCAAGGCTCTCCTAACCTTTTCCTAACAATTTTCTAGACACCAAAACAATAGCATGGGTGTTTGTTGGGATTGTGGAGAAGAAGTGTGTTAAAGTCCAGAGATATTCTAAAAATTGAATTTCTAAACCTTCCCACACTTCAATGTTATGTATATAATCACTACGTGCATACATTTTTTATAATCATTTAATATGTTTGTATGTTGTTCATGGAAGAGTTGTCTCTATAGGCATGCCCAACTACAACCACTATAGACCTTCGTAGAGCACTTAGACAAGAATGGATGTTGCATGGAGGGAAGACATTAGAGGGGATTTGGAGGTCCTAGAGGGTTGCAAGTTCTCAAGTTGCGGGAAATAGAGCACTTTGCCATTGCAATACCACTACATCAGTCTGACGTGGTCAAACTTCAACCACATCAAATTTTAAAAAATGATTTTTTTTTTCATTTAAAAAAAATTAATTCAGATTCTAACAACCAATTGTTCTTTCACTCTATGGAAAAAACAAGGGGAACAAGCCTAAAACGACCCTTCCCTTGCCCCAAATCACATCTAATGATATGTAGTGTACATATCAATGACAAAAGTTGCTATAAGAAGCTAATGCCAGTTGAAGCTAATGTTGATTGTACAACATTTAAACCGTTTTGAAAATCTTGTTGCTTATATATCAAAACACATGGATTTGTGGAAGTCAACATCTTCAACAAACAACAAATCAATTAACCAATGGATGAGTTAGGATGACCAATATTGTTGGTTGAATTTAAAATTAAAATAATTCTCTGTCACTTGCATTGTTTTCCAAAGTAGATTTTGGGCCCACATGAAAGTCGGTTGGCTTGAGGATCCACCACAACTACATCTTCAAGCATTGGTGACCAACTTGACTAGAGATTTCAAGCATTAGACCTATGAGTGACAACTCACACCAAGTCATTTGCCCAATCATAGGGTCACTCTAAACTATCAGTCATATTTTACTAGTGTATACACAACAAACACAAGAAATTCATATTGTATTCCTGGTGTCAAAGTTTTGAGTGAGTCCCACTTTTCTCTATGTATTGTACACTAGGAAAAGTGGGACTCCTCCGGTTTTTTGACACCGGGAATTCAATATGAGACCCCTATTAAAGGCCATGTGTAGATGCAGATCAATATTTTGTTATTTTTTGGAGGATGTTATCCAATAAAGGAGTTTAGGCAAGCATTGTGAAGTTCAAGCCATGAAATCTATTCATATGTGTAACCACGGATTTTAGTACATTTGTGTTTAGATGCAAAATTTACATATTTGGTATGTCCAAGACTTATTGAAGACTACATTACAAAGGATTTGAGGGCATTAAAAGATTGCAAGCTTTGGAACTGCACACAAAGCAAGTTTTAATCACAATAAAAGACAATTGAGTTGTCCGATTTTTGGTATATGTCGGATGTGCAAGGACCATGAGCCAATAGGTGTTGAGGCAAAAGGCAATGATTGTAATACGAGTTTTTGGAGCAAGAGTTCTATTGGCAACTCCTTGAAGTTCTTGCTCATCAATTGTTGGCGCTTTTGTCTCTTTATCTTTATTTTTATTTACCTCTTGATTAGGGTTTTTTACCTCTCAACTAGAATTTCTTTTCCACAATTATCTTTCAATAACTTGAGTTCTTTTCTTACATTTGCTTTCAGAGCATAATGAGAAGGCATTCAAGTAGCATTGAGAGCATTACTTTGTTTACAAAAAACGTAGTGATGTTTACATCTTTTGAGTGCATTATAATAAAGTATTGATTTTTGTGACAATCACATATGAATAATTGAAGGGAGTACATGTTTCATTTTGCCATTGGTTGTGAAACTTTAAAAAAAAATCTAAAAGGGGTATAGAAGCCATTTTTTTGTTGATTGTAAAACTCCAACATTCAAAAAATCTGAAAGGGGTATACATGTAGCCTTTTTCAAGAGGAAAAACTTCACAATTTCTATTTCAAAAAACCAAGAGTATTTCAATTTTACTTACTAGATTACAAAATTGTTGTCCAATTCACAATCACCAAAAAACACTAGAATGTACATGGATGGAGTCATGGTTGTAACATCCACGTCAACAATGCTCTCAAGGCAAGTCTACATGAGACAAAGCCACATCATGAGTGTTGTCAACAAGAATGACATTGTTCTAGTCACACTTGGTGTCTTTCGAATCATTGGTTGTAGAAATATAATCAAATGATTAAAAAAACAAGTACTTGTCAACATTGATAAAAAAAATAAAAATTTCAGGAGTTAATTATGCTTTATCTAGAAAAAGCTTTGAAATTTTCACCCATCCAAAAAGCGTAGTTATGTTAGAATTATTATATTACCTACAACTACATAATCATTCTCTGCACCTACTCATGCTTCATTCAAATCCATTGCAAGCCATTAGTGACTCCAATCTGCAAGGCGTGAACTAGGATTTTGTGTACTAAAAAAAAAAGTCACATCATCCATCTCAACGGGATTTAGATTCATCATACATTTCCAGAGCATTGTCGCCTCGGTGTATTCCATCCCACCTTGACAATAGGTAGGACCCAAGAAGTTGAGGAAATGTATTGTTCCAACTGCAACATTGGCAAGAGAGTATCAAAAATAGTACTTCTCAACTATTTCTTCATCTTATACTTGTAGTATGTTACAGCCCTCTCGATGAGATTCATGTGAGTCAAGACAATTTTGTTCTTTGCAAAAGAAGTATTGGACTTGACATACTCAATTCCTTTTGTGATTTATTCTGGTGCTACATTTATTAAAAATGTTCTTCGCCTTTGTCTTTCACATAATAGCCCAACATTTCAATGAATGTATGCAACCTAGTATTGTGTAGTGTTTGGGTGAGAAGATGATGTCCCACTAGGGCATTGTGACCATCATCCCATTTGAGATATGTTTTGATGCACTTACTAACCATGGTTAGTGAGGAAGCTAGAAGCTTTGCATACCATTTGCATATGCAACCTCAACAGAGTTCCACCTCTGTCAATGGAACAATTTGACGAGATTGTATTTATCTTCCACATTCAAACCTAAAAACTACAAAATTTTAGAATGAAATATTATAAGAGTTTGCACTACATTCTTCATTTAAGAAAGGATAGACGAAGAATGTAAAAGTTACCAAATTGAAATTTCAAAATAGGGTAATAGTGAAATGCAACTCCTTAAGTTTGTAATTACTGGCGGCTTTATATTGAGTAAACTTAGATCCAGTTGTTTCATTTTATATTTTAGGCACAAATGAAAAGTCAAGAGCAACGAATTCGGTTTAAATGAGTCCTAATTTTTTGTTTACCCTATTAATGGAATTTTTTTTCAGATATTAAATGCAACGAATTGATTCTCTC
Source organism: Rhytidiadelphus loreus (assembly GCA_947034895.1). Classification (NCBI taxonomy): domain Eukaryota; kingdom Viridiplantae; phylum Streptophyta; class Bryopsida; order Hypnales; family Hylocomiaceae; genus Rhytidiadelphus; species Rhytidiadelphus loreus. Next base: position 36,933,303 of record OX344761.1, read on the forward strand.
AAATAGACGGAAACACGTGCCTGAACCTTACTGACAATAGGTTACGGTATGTCAGGTCAGGTCTGCAACTGCTCCCAACTGACCAGTCTGGCTTGAAAATTGAAATGCATAAAAATAAGTAATTGTAAAGAAATCTATCATTTCTTTCCAGATTGAGAAAGAGACGGAAAAGCAGGACCAGCTACACTGCTACAGTCCCTGAGATTCCTGCATGAATTTTAACACTCGTGGATCACGCGTTCAAATTTTGAAACAATTTATGAATGAATTTTGAACAATTTAGATTTTCCAATCACGAATTTTTTTTATTTCTTCATCCATTCGAATCTCTGGTTGTTATATTTATATATAAAAAATTAGTTCAAAGGATCTGAAAAATTCTTGATACGGGTATAGAATAGTTTAGAATATTATGGAGTCAAAATACTTACCATATATATTTTTATGATTAGAAAACTAGGAGATTGTGGTTCTAAGCCCAAAGCTCAAATTGCAATAATGTATTCAATTTTTGGAAGTTTTCAAGTTTTCAAGTTAAAGTAGAGATCACACTTCATTCACTTCATTTCATTAGCGGGCCTAAATTCAAAAAAGATCATTTATTTGGTTCAAATTTACATCACAAGAAAGAAGCTCAGAGTCATGAATATACACTACACAATGATTTGTGGATTGAACATTTTCTTATGTATAAAAGTCAAAAGTATATTGCAATGTAAGACATTCTATCAAATTCCATTCATTAAAAATGCATTCAAGCAACTCCCTCCCAAAAAATTGGATGAAAAATTGTTTTATTTCCATCCAATCAGCGCCTATGAAATCATTCAAAGGATATGAAACATCCCTTTGGGCATTTTAGGGTTATGATTTTGACAAAAATTGTCAAAACTATCACTTTCTAATGCATTGATAAAAAATGAAAAAAAACTTATTGATATTTAGACAACCCAAATTTTATTAGACTATTGTAGGAATCCGTAGAAAATAATCGAAATTGTTTTTTTTTTTCTGTGTGAAACATGTGGCCTTTAACCCTTAAACGCTCCGATGTCTATATTTTGGACGATGAACAGAGGGCTTCAAGGTGTTGTTTTGTCCAACTAACTTTTCATTCATCCAATGTAACACTTGAATCTTGAAAAGACAACCTTCTTTAATGATCAATTGCATGAAATTGCATTAAATGATATTTCTATAGAAAGATATAAGCAAAAATTCGTCAAAATTAGAAAAAGGATAAGGCGTTGAGGGATTAAGGGTCATAGTTGGGTTGACATGACACAAGAACCAAGGCAACCTAGCATAATCAATTTGGGAATTACACACCTTAGGTATCCTTGTCAATAACAAGTAGAGGAACAACCCTACTCCTTGTGCACCAATATGAAGAGCCCCTACACTAGCAATGTCAACTGGGAACCTTGTGGATTCCATTAGAAGTTTCTATTAGTTGGCCATCACTCATGGTAGTTTTAGATCATTTTGGAGCTATAATTAAAAACTTAAATTGAGTAGATTGCAAGATTTTTGGTTTACAAATATTTTTTCATTTGAATTCCACAAATTAAAATTAGCATTTCTATTTCATCTCTAACATTAACAATTCCATATCAAAAATTGACCAATAAAAAATAATAAAAGGTAAAACATCTAGAAAAATCACCATAATTTTTTTTTTAATGTATATATAATTTTATAGTAGATGTGAATCATGTGTTAGAAAAGTGAGTTGCAAATCCGTATGAATATATTTAGAAGGAAAAATTGTCCATTTCTTCACAAAAAATAATATACAACTTGGAGGATATTTTATATTTATAGAAAACACTAAATCATTAATCTTAGCAAATGATTATTTTTAGCATTTTTAATTGAATATTCTTTCAAATTAGTTTTTTGCATCAATAAATCCAATTTTGGAAAAAAAATTATATATTTCTATTAGAGTTTTTGTGCAAGAGGGTTCATTATGAAACTTATTTCTTTTAGTGTTATATTATAAGCTTATAGATATTGGCCTGAAAATGATATACCAGATATTTTGGGGAAATTACATTGTTTTTCCCAAATAACTTCTCATTCATCCAATGGAATGTCAGAAAATTGAATGAAAATTTTATTTGATAAAAAATTCAATGAAAGATGCAAATTTTCAAAAAATGAGCTGATCCTTAATTCCTTTAAAATAGACTAATAGAAAAGAAGATGTAGATTGTAGCTTTTGGAGCAAAAAGAAATTAACTTTGAAAGAATTTAGAGAAAAAAACTTTATTTTGATGTTTATTTTTCATTCCATTTCAACATGAAAAAATGAAAAACCTTAAAGACCAAACTAGCTATGTTGTTGAATAATAGACAAAAGTCTTGTTATTAGTATACTTGGTTGTACTTCAACCATTTTATATGGAGAGTAGGGTAATTGCAAGAAACTCATTTTATTTTGTTGCATTTTCAAGTAGTACTGGAGATACTAAAGCTTCTAGAATTTTTTATTTATTTTTAAATGAAAAATTAGTAGAACCCCAAAAATTCAAGTTTCAAATATTTTCCCTTGTAAAGCTTTTAACAAAAATAGGTCAATCAAAAATTAAATTAAAATAGATATTCTAATTTTAAAATTATTAGAAAATAGAAAAGAAAAACTAGATTAAAATTGGCCATCTTTTAAAACTTGAAAAAACTTCCAACCAACCAATTCCATCCCAAGAACAAGAAATTTGTGAATCTTGAAGCTTTTCACAAAGGAAGTATACTTTGAGCACATGTGCAAGACAAAGATAACAATGTTTAGGACAAATTCTTTTCCACTCTTTAATCAACTTTAAAATACCTCAATAGATCACACAAAATTTTGATATTGTTGTATATATGGGCCTAAAACATTGAGCTAACTTAAAAAAGTATTATAAATTAATGCTAGTTGTGTTGCTCCAAGGAAGAATTATGAATTTTTTCCCCCACTCACTTGGAGATAAATTAAAAAATATGTCCTCTTTTATATAGTGGACAATTTTGAAGCTTTCTTTGCATATTAACAACCATCGATTCCAAAGATGGATTAAAAAAAATCAAATTGGATCATTTGTGACAAATAATAAATTTTAACAATTTTTCCAAGATGAAAAATTTGGAGCAACACTTGTTGGATTATATAACTTTAACAAGTTTAGACAAACCTCTTTGTACACTCATCTATATTAAAATAAAACAATCATGTATTTAAATAAAATATGCCCCCTATTTTATAATTAGTCATTTTGTAGTAACTTTTCTTGGTTTTGGGGGGTCTCCAATTCCAAACCTATTTTAAAATGTTCCATATATAGTAAATAATAAATTCTAGCGTTTTTTTTTATAGGAATAGAAAATAGGGTTGGGACTCTTTGTCCACTCACTTTAGAGGTATGACATGAGCTTGCTTAGTCAAATGCCACTTGTCAACTAGTCTGACCAACTTAGTTAGACGCAACTAGTCAACTCATCTCACTAGCTCTAGTTGTGACATACCACATGTAGTTGTCCAAATCTATAACAAATAATAACTTCTAGCAATTTAAAAAATATTCAAAAGTCAAGAATATGGGTTGGTTTTCTTTTTCTACTTACTTTAGATGTATGACATTGGCCAACTAAGTCAAACACAACTTGTGCACCAATTTGGTCAACTCTAATTGTCACTTGTCACTTATAGTTGTCCAAATCTCAATGAATATGTTCCATTGTAAATAATAAGTGGTGAATGGTAAGTATTTCTCAAACCAACTACCATTTGTTACTCAGTTTTGTATGTTGCTTGTTGTATGGTCTCTAGTTGGTACAATTGTTTTCTCGATTATTCTATAGAAGTCCCCGTCTGATAGACAATCTCAAGATGCTCCTCCTCCTCAATATTCACGTGTCCAAATTCTACTAAAACCTAAGAAATGAATCAGTGTACAAATTCTTGGGCCCCCACATGCCACTATTCCTGAGTTCACTTAACACATGTTTCACTTTCATTTGCCTCCACAACTTTTGAACTATTGCCTCCCCTAGCTAAACTTCTCCCCAACGGGATGGGTTGCATCTCCCTGCCCCCTCCCATTGGAGGCCTCCCCTGATCCTCCCGTGATCCAGCTCAAGTGAGACTGACGTTAACATGACATGTCAGTGGTAATTGAATAATCCCTTCGTCAGACAGACAGACGGGATTGCCCCCCTTATTGCCCCACGTTTTACCTTTGGGAAAAGCGTTGGGATATTTTATTTACCACCCATGATAAAATTTGCAAATTCTGAATTCATATTTGCAATTACTGTAAGAGAGACCACGTTGCTTGAAATATCTAGTATTGTCAATGATGAGTTAGGTAATCTTAACCCCTAAATGCCCAAGGCACCACAATATGGTGTTTGCAAAACTTTGAAGTTAAATAAATCCTAGACAATTTGCTATTTTTAGGAGTTTATATTTTTTAAATGTTCTTCTTGAAGTCTAGTTTTGCCTCCAAAAGTCCGATCTTGAAAATAAATGACAATGATTTTTCTATAAGAGATTTTGTGCACGGGTACCCTGTGCAATCTTGACTTTCCATAGTGTTAAGAGCTCTTGGAAATGAGCCTCAAATACACTAGATCTCGGAGAAAAAATCACATTCTAAATTCATTTAAAAATTTGTAGAGTGAATTTTGAGAAGTCGTAAATTGATTTGGGTTCTTCAAGTTAGTCCTGTTAACCTCATATTTTTTTGGTTGTCAACTTTTTAGATTTGACTTGCAAAAAAGACTTTAATTCTTTTTTGCAATTTTAGCACCTTCATAATCAAATGTTATAATCTTTCACTTCATAAGTGATATTGTTGTGCTTTCTTTTCTTATGCAATCCCTAACAAGTCTAGTTTGAATTTGTACGGTTACAATTTCAGAAAAATTGAAACATCTTATCAAAATGTTGGCATTTTGTTCAGTTTAGAGCAGTTTTCAGGAAGCTGAAAACATGCCTTGGGCATTTAGGGGTTAAATGATCACTTTAAGATCAAACTACCTCAATGATCCCAAATTAGTTGGAAGTGGCCAAAAAATACAAAATTTACGCGACACAAAATAGGGGGTAATTTTTACATTTATCCTTTCATGAGGCAACAAGGGGGGCGATCTTCTTTGGCCTAGCCATAAGGTAGAATGCTCTAAAAGCGACCATTTAAGAGTTGGTCCCCTTTTTTCATAGTCTAAAGTGGATATAATATTTTTCAATCATTTTTCAAAGAAAGAAAAATAGATGTGGAACCTAACACAAGTGGTTTTGTATTTTTCCAAGCATTTTGAATTAGTAACTAAATTTCAAAGATTCTAGACATAGGCACTTGTTTGTGACTATAGGACTCCCAAAATTTATCCACTTGCAACTTGTAAAGAGATGAGCGGAAATCAAAGACAATGATTGGCTCTTGCAATAGAATTTTTTTTCTCTCGATGCATTCAATTGCTATAGTGGTCCATTTAAGGATCACCCCATCTCCACTCTCCACCTAAAAATAGGGACAATTTGAAGAAGATGGGCGCTTTTAGAACATACTACCTTACCTCACTCACTTAGTAAGTTAGGGCTCAGATGAACTAACCTATGGCTCGGCCTCTCAAAAAAACACTGAAATTTTTTATTTCCCATGTATGATAAAATTTCAATTCATATATGCAATCAAAGGCCCCAAATTAGGTACGAGAGGTGTAGAAGGTAAATTAGTGAAGCACAAAATAGTTTTTTTTACATGCACCCCTAGAGTGACTTTGGAGGGATGAGCGAGGGAGGGGTTCACTGCAATTGTAAATTAGTTGAAGACAAAACCTGGCATCCCTGCCTTCTTGCTAGTTTTACTAATTAAGAGCATCACCACCCGTCTTGCAAAATGCGTGTTGGTTTGGCTTGCAAAATGCGGGGCCATCAAGTTTGCAAGCCAGACTGTCCCATCCATAGCAAGCTATAAGTTCCCAAATTTGGACCACTTTGCCATCCAATGGGCTATCGCGCTAAAGATCCATACTTTGGAGGAAAGTATTGGTGCTCTTGTCTCATGTGGTTTGCAAGCCACGCTTTGGCTTGTAAAACACCCCCATTTTGCAAGCCACCCAAAGCTTTTGGCCCAGCCTCTCAATAAATTCATCTCTTTTGCAAGACGGGTGGGGCACTTTTGCAAGCTGCCTTGGACAAGTCATCCGTTTTGCAAGACAGGTGGGGATGCTCTTACCCCAACTTAATTCAAACTATTTTGTATTTTTTCTCTTCTCTTACCTATAGTAACATAGAGCCTTGGCTTTGACTCCACATGTGAATTCAAAATTTCCAAATTTTATCATAGATGGAAAATAAGAAATTTCAATCATTTCCCCAAGGTAAACTATAAGGCAATGACGACCTAGGTGAACCGCCCCCCTCTATTGTGTTTGATTAATCTATTTTCAACTCCACTCCTAGATAATTTGCGACTTTTGGTTGCAAACATGAATTCAAAATTTGGAAATTTTATTATGTGTGGCAAATTAAAAGGTCTTGTGTTTTCCCCAAGAGTAAATCGTGGGGCAATGAGGGATGGGGTGGATTGACCCCCTCGCTCGTCCTTACCATGGGTGCAAGTAAAAAAAATGCCCCCTATTTCGGGCCATTCTAGGGAATAATCTTGACCTCACATAGCTAATTTGGGGTCTCTGATCGCAAAAATGAATTCAAAATTTGCAAAGAAATTCATGTGCAGAAAATAAATAATTCCAGGGTTTGCCCACAGGGCTGAGCGAGGGGGTCAGTTCTCCCTGTCCAGCAATGAGGGGGTCAATTCAGCCTAGCCAGCAATGAGGGACCAGAGAGGATTGCCCCGTATATTACCTCACAAAAGGATAAATGTAAAAACTATCCCCTCTTTTGTACCACTTAAATTTTGTGTTTTATCATGCACATCTCCTAGCTAATTTGGGTCCTCTGATTGCGAATATGAATTCAGAATTTGTAAATTTTATTGTATGTGGCAAATTAAAAAATTTAGTGTTTTATAAAGGGATAAACTATGGGTCAATGAGGGGGGCAATTCACCCCGGCCAGCATTGAGGGTCAATCCCTCCTAGCCAGCTTAAAATAGGGTTGGGGTGAAATAACCCTCGCTCATTCTCTGCAAGTTAGTCCAGGGGGTGCAAGTATAAAAAAGACCCCTTATTTTGTGCCCAGAAAATGTATGCTCTACATCATTCCTAGCTAATTTGGGGCATCTGATTGCAAATATGATTTCAAAAATTGCAAATTTTATCATGCGTGGGAAATTAAAAAATTCAGGGTTTTCCTTCAGGGACGACGGAGGGGATCAATTCACCCCGGCCAAGGAGAACTGACCCCTTCGCTCGGCCCTGTGGGCAAACCATGGAATTATTTATTTTCTAGCACATGAATTTTTTTGCAAATTTTGAATTCATTTTTGCGATCAGAGACCCCAAATTTGCTAGGTGAAGTCAAGAGTATACCCTAGAAGGGCCCAAAATAGGGGGCATTTTTTTTACTTGCACCCCTGGTAAGGCCGAGCGAGGGGGTCAATCCACCCTGAACGTTCACCCCGGCCCTTAAGGTGTTAATAGAGGTGAACTACTAAATTAACTGAAGTTAAAGTGCCGGCTGCCTGGGTCCGTCAGTGGGGTGAAATGGGTGCCGACATTTCTACCTCGCGCCGGGTCGGACGGAGGCCCCGGTAATCCGGACTACGTTACTCCGGAAGTGGAGGGGCCCAACCCAGCCCAGCCTAGTCGAGTACTGGTAACTTATTTTGGCCTTTCGCGGAGGGAAGGCGGGCGGGCGGGCCCCACGGGCGGGGCCACCAAAGCGGCATTAATGATGCCATTATGATTGACCGCAGAAAGAAGGCCTCGCAAGTGGCAAGCCCTGTCCGAGTGTGGGTGACAAGCAGCCACGTCGGCACCAGAATGTTCCGACCAGAACAGGCCGGGCGTCGACGTCGACGTCATGGTCCGTGCCATGTGCCCCAGGCTGCGATGATTGGGTCGCTCCGGCCTGTCTCCCTGTCTTCCTGCCTGCTGGGATTGGAGGGCGGAGAGCAGGAGGCCCACCAGCCTGCATGGGCGATTCGGGATACGGGCAAGCGGTCCCGGTATGGCGGCCGGTACATTACTTATCGCCGCCCTTCCCTTCCTCTGCAGCTCCCTTTCAGCCTTCATTTTTCGGTGGAGTACTGTACGTTGAGGGGGGGCTCCAGTTGGCTTGAAGCCGGAGAGAGAAATAACTCCGATTCTTTGTTTTGAATCTGAGTACATTAACCCTTAACCCTTGAACTTCGAAGGGGTGATGTTCAAAATCATCTTTTTGTATTACCGTGCGAATCATTGGTGCTATCAAAGAAATAGCAAAAGTACCTATTGGAAGTCAAAGTACTATAGGAGATCTTTCCTTTCCAAACCCAATTCTAAGGATGAATAGTTGCACTTTCATCCTACACTCAAAGATTCCATATCATCCATCAGACGCTTGGCATCCGTGTCAATGTTCAAGGGTTAAAGGACGAGCTAGTGACCAAGGAATTCATCCATTTGGACATCATGTGAATCATTGGTTTAAAAAATCCAAAAGCACTCATTGGAAATTAAACTATTGTAGAAGACCTCCTCTTTTCACACAAAATTTGGAGTTGCACTTCTATCCCATAGAAGGATTCTTTGTCATTCATTGGCCGAAAAATGGCTGCAAAGTCAAAAATAAATTAACCTTGGGAACGTGGGGTTGGTCAACATGGAAATTATCCTTTGGGGTATTGTGTGAATCATTTGCTTTAAAAAAAAGCATTTAGAGGAGGTTAAACTATTGTGCAAGACCTCCCATTTTCACACAAAATTTCAAGGATGAGCATCTATACTTTTGTCTTATATAGAAGGATTCTCTACCATCCATCAAACACTTAGTGTCCACAACAATGTTATAGGGTTAACCTTCAAACGCCAAAGCCTATAATTGTATAGTCAAACATTACAGTCTTCTCCATGGATGTTTCCTTTTGTCATAGAAAATGGATGGCCATATATGTATTTTTCCCTAGAGATTAAGTAACATGTCATCTATAGACCATAGAAAATTCAGAATTTTTCATGAAAAATTTGAAATTACAAAGAATTCTTGAAGAAAAAAATGGAAGAAAAATCATTTAAAAAACAAAATGAACTCAAAAAATCTGAATTTTTTTTCCATTGGTGTATATTATGGCTTAGAATATCATGGTGTAAAACAAATTTCTATATCATTCTATAATTAGAAACTCAAAAGAACGTGGTAATAGGTCTAAAGTTCAAATGGCTGTAAAATATATAATTTTAGGAATTCAACAAAATCTCAAATTGGTTTTGAAAACATAATTAATAAGATTTATTGCATTAGTTGGGCTCAAATCCAAAAAACATCATTTTAAAGGCTAAAATTCAAATCAAGATAAAAAAGAGGTAGGCATTGTGAAAGACATTAGAAAGACATCTTTTGTAATTCAAGAATTAAACATCTTTTTTCACTATAAAATTTGGTAGTTCTTCAATGAAGGATTTTTCACCACCAAGTGATGCATACACACTCAAAGAACTCTCAAAAAAAGAAATTAGATGACAATCATTCATTTTGAATTAGATCAAGGCATGTTTGACCATTCATCAACTACTTTCTAACTGCATCAACATTTTGAGGATTAAGATTTTGTTCATTTGAGGTACCACGATAAGGTCTATAGAACACTATATGTAACACAAAACTACATATCCTTGTTACAAGGTAGAGTCTTTCCTATACTAACAAGAGAATAATGGTCACCTAAAATTCACAACCACAATACACATTCACACACACTATCTCAAATGCTCATACACAATCAAACAATCCCTCAAAACAAAAACATAAATACACAACAAAATCACAATTACTCTAAAAGTCCACTTTGGTCTACATTTGAAACAGAATGAGAGTTTGCAATCTATATTATATGCTTAATTCACATCATTTTTCTTTTTTCTTAGCAATTCTCATATGAAAACCACAAGAACCCTCACTAATATACTCGGAAAATTTTAATTAAATACCAAAAGATGAATTTTGTGGAAATTATTCTAAGAGGGAGACAAAAAAAATTTAATGCTAAAGATGTTGAATTATTGGAAAATGGATCAAACACAAATCTTAGAATGACTCACATGTAAATCTTATGAGTCAAATGGGCCATATGCAAATCTCAAAATAATAAATTTGCCACTTTCTTATTGTTCCTATAATCAAAGCACCAAATTCTTGAAATATATATATGAAATTTTTATTAATTCTAAAAGCAATTGTCTAGCCACTTTTTCCAACTTTAATTAATTATTTGGCATGAAATGGCGATTCTAACATATAGACAAGTACAATAGTAGAAAAGTCTGTCTTGGGGCATCAAGGAATAGTGCCAGAGATTGGTGCCCAAGGCCCATGCTGACACTAGCTTAGTGTGAATGTGGGCCTTGGGCACCACTCTTTGACACTATTCCTTGGTATCCAAAGATCAACGTCCTACTAGTGTCTTCTATAACACACAAATGCAATTACTTCCAATAGCTTTCCATATCCAAAATAGATTGGTTCTTCTATATTTCAAAACTTGAACAACACATGAAATCTGAATAGAATTTGGTTTAGAGTTTTCATGAGTGGTTGTAAATATTTTCAAGCCATTTCTATTACAAATAATTAAACAAAAAACAAAAGCATGACATGACCCATAGATGTCCACCAAATACACACATATTTGGTGTTTAGTATGGTGTGGGTTTACATATTCCAATCCATTTTGCATTCATATTGCAATTCTATAATAATCATGTAATATTTGTATATGTAAATGTATGTGATAATTATGTATATGAGTGTATATGTGTATGTATGGGATAATTATGGCTTTTAGTATATGAACTTTTTACAACCTACGGGGAAAGAAGATTAATCTAAATAATTTTTATCAAAAGAATTGTATGTCCTTTAGGAAAAAGTCCCATATTTAATAATATATATTATTAAATAAATAAATTAAAAAATTCTTCGAATTTTGCTTTTGTACTGAGATGCTATAATTGATGGCAAAATGAATACTTTTATTTTTATTTCATCAATTAAAATAGAACTAACCGATGCTTTACAAAGTATTTGGCTTCAAAGGTCAAGTGTTCAACCACTAGTGATAAAATATTGGCTTTTAGCTCTTCACACCTATATAGACATATTTGAATAAGCATTATATTGGGGCTAGAATAGTTGCACACTCATATACAAATAATATAATAATCCTCGTACTACCAAATACAAAATGGTATAATCATTAAACAATAAACAAACAAAATTTCTTTGGCACTCACACATTTGTTTACTTTCCTCTAGACACCATCATATATAAAGAATCAACAAATCAATCACGCCTTGTAATAAAAAACCAAATCCTCGATATTACAATTCATATGTGTACACTGCAAAATCCAATACATAGGATCAAAAACATTTATAGTGAACTTAACAAGACATTATATAGAACACAACATCCCTATATACAAATAAATTAGAAACTACCCAAACTACCCAATATTCTAGTAAATAACCTCTATACTTTGAATAAAACATCCCTACCACCACATTTAAATAGACACCCACCTATCACACCTACACTCCCCACATATAATGCAATACCAAACATAAAAATACTCGTCAATAAACGCCTAATATACAAATGGTTTGTTCAACCCTCCATGGAAAATTTATAAAAGGCATTGGGCAAAAATGGACTGTAGAATTTTTAAGATATGATATTTACAACCCCAAAAGGCAAAATTAATTTAGAAACAAGACTACTAGGATTACAAAATATACTCTCAAAGAACTAATGGCAATACATAGACTCCTACAAATTATAGAAGTATCACACTTGAATGAACCGGCATATATCTTTATAGATAGTCTAAACTCACTCTATCTTATTTCAACACAAATGGAATATTATATACTACAACATAACCACCCTAATAAAATAATGTTAGCATCAATTGTCAACATGTTAAAAAACAAAATAGAAATTCACACAAAATAAAATTAGAGCACACATAAACATCCTTGGAAATGATAAAGTAGATGTACTAGTAAAAACAAAACAAGAACATAGACACTTCCAAATAAATTATAAAATTGTCCATTCAGAACCTTTCTATTCACATAAAGAAACTAGCCCTCAATTAACAAATCTCATTCCTCACAAAAGTCCCATAAGATTCATAAAGCCATATCTTGTTAAAACTGAAGATACAAAAATAAACTAATAGACTCTAACTTCCCTAGTATCAATAAATGGTTAAACAACAATGACATACACTACAAACTCTCTCACAATTTCTAGGAAGATTTACATATCACAAATGCACAAAAAATTGCACTATTAAAAACCTAGGTTAGACAATATATGGTGGGCTTGTGATAACTTTGGCCTACACTATACCCCAAAACTACATGTCTATTTTGCAACCTACAACAATCAAACACATGGATCCATGTCCTTTTGGTATGTAATGGAAAAATACATCAATACTTTCAAAACTAAAAAATGAGACAAAACAATAGTACCAACATTCACATCCAACTCTACCAAGATGTTCAAACAACACAAAACAATATATATATATATACTTTCAAAAAATACATTGATTTACATTTGACTAGTAAAAAATCATGTATTGATTCCCACATGTATTGTGTGCCTACTTTACACAATTTTTATACATTTAACAAAAACTCTTTTATTCATGATAAATATGTGGAGTATGATTGTTTTTGTTGTCATCCAACTTCCAAATGCTAGTATGGATATTTTTTTTTTCTAAAATAAAAATTAATATTTTTCTAACTTCAAGCATTATTATCTTGCAATTTACAATGACTCCCAAAAGTAGTTGGCCATCATATAAATTCCTCTCATAAATTGAGAAATTGGAATTATGAAGTGAAATTTGGACATGTTGTTGCACAAAAGGGAATCTACCCTCATGTGCAATTTCACTTAAAATGGAATATATTTAAACCTAGTATTTTTTGAATGAAATATGTAAAAATAAACTTTTTGTGAAAAGTCGAAATGTCTTATTTTTTTGTCACGACAAATGTACAAGCTTCATGAATTTTTTTTTTATTAATTGAAATTTGACCTCAAAATTTTGACTTTTTTTATTTTTCACTCCATAAGTTGTGATAAAATAAAATAAAAATTCAAGTAACATCAAATAACTATATGTATCTAATACATATTTTTTTCAATTTATAGAGTGATTACATATGTTGTAGTGCATTATAATAATATTTAGGACGTGTGAATACATTTTATGCTTTATTTGTATAGTGATTACATGTGCTTCAATGCATTATACTAATTTTGAAATTTGTTTTTCATACTTTGTAATTTTATATACATGGGAAGCTTTTATTCTTTCCAATTGGTTTTGCTATATGGGAGTTATGGATAAACTTTTCTCTCGGACTATCAAAGCATCTTTTTGGAAAAATAACTTGGGTAGGATTCAATTCCGTGTTGAATTTGCAAAAATTATAGGAGAAAAAAATTCACAAGTTTTGAATGTCTTGCTAGAACAATTTCACCATTGAGAGTATTACAATCTAATTCCATCTTAGAGCTTCTAACAATTTAGATTTTCCTTCAATCTTGAACGTACTTCTACTTAACAATTTTTAATGAGTGAAATGAAGTTTATTTTTTAAACAAAATAGTTAAATTCTTGACTCGATCCTCAAACATTAAGAATTCAAAATTCAAAATCAATGGTGCACAAATTTTAAGCTAGGATGATTCAAAGCCCAAATTTCTAGTCAATCAAGGTCCAAAAAAATAAATTTATTCACTTTAAATGCAAATACCTTGCAATGTATGTGGTCAAAGTTTCTTAAATTTCTTCCACACACTTATATACTAGTCTAGTGCAAGATCCTACATTTAAATATGCCAAAAAAAACTAATTAAATTTTTTTTTGCACTTTGCAATCAGCATGGCAATTTTCAATGGTACTTGATGTAAACAAGGCCTTGAGATTATAAAGGTTGAAGGAAATGTTATTTTACAAAAAATTACGTTCACGTACAAGTAACTTCAAAAAAATTATATAGAAATAATGCAAAAGTCTAGAAAAATAAAAATAAATTCATATAATACAAGATTAGTGCTTGTATTGATGGAATCAAAAAACTGTATTGATGTATGTTTTGTGAATGACATATAACAATTACTAAAACAATACAGACTCTTTGCTTAGCTACTATATATAAAGTATAGTGAATTCCATCATTGAGAAGATGCTTCTTGTCCAAAATATTGTTAAGCATATAACATCAAATTATAGTATATAATAATAGCATAATGTCAATAAAAAGAAGAAAAGAGAATATAATAGTAAAATACAACAAAATGTAAAGGGGGAACAACAATGTCTATAAATATGGAAGAAAGATTTATTTGCAAATTAACTTTTGTTGGATTTATACAATTTTGAAGGTTTGTTCAAATGAATCCCTAATTGCGGTTTGAATCACTCTAATACAATGAACACTATAACTTTTAGCAAAGAAAAAAAATGTAATTAAATGTAGATACTATATTTGCCTTTCTTAGTAGTGTGTCTTTTACAATGTAGATGTATGAAAATTTATCTATGAAAGAGATGTTAAAAAAACAAATGATGGAAGATGTCAAAAACAAAATGGAAATGTACGATTTCTACAAAAATTTAAAGAAAGGAAAAAGAAGAAGGAAACCTATGTTTCAACATTCAAAGGTGTTATTTATGTACACTTTTTATGTTTGAAAATAATAGAGTTTGTTCTCTTAACTTACAAAAAATGTTTATATTTTTAACACGTGCAAAAGGTGGATTATTGTGCATTTCTAAAAACTTCCTTTGTATGTTGCTTGAAATTTTATATAAGCCTTTGTATCTCAATTATAAATTCCTAAATTAGATTGCAAGGGCCAAAACAATATTGCAATTATATTCTACCAATACAACAACAATAGAAGAACTATAGTATATAATATGAATACAATGAAAATGAGTGTTCAATTTTTCCTGTATATTTTTTTCACTTCAACATAATTTTTAAAGCACGTATATACTAAAGAGGTTCTAATACAAGATATAAACCTAAACCTTGTGATTTTCAGAGCGGGTCAATGTTTTACCTCAGTCCCTAGTAACTTCTGAAAATTTATCTACAATGAAACTATAAGACTTTGCTGACATGGTTTTGTCATGTTTTTTTAGACGTCATTGGAAATGTGACTACATTGTATTGGAAGTTGCAAACAACATACTTGTTTTCTACAACATCACGTCGCTTGCTCATTGACATCCACACGTTCTCTACAAAGTCCACCACAATTGTGTGTCCTACTTTACCTCAAAGTATCAAACATCCTTATGTCCATAAAAACATACCACATTTTGGGTTTGGTGTCACAAAAAACATGGGTTTCTTATAGTGATTACTCACCTCCGGAGAAAAATAATAGCCACTTTCAATGTTCAGAGAATGGGACTCCACGAGGCAAAAAGAGCCAACGAAAGAGTGTCATGTCTTCATTCTTTGAAGATTGAGAATGCGGTGACTACTGTACCCGTATTGTTTTCCTCTCATTTCTCTACAGAATTTGCAACCTTATTGTGACTCATTTGAACACCAAAAGAGACACTCACATCAGCCCGTCTCATGCAATCATTTTTTCCAATTATGGGCTGGTAAAAAGTGCTACAAAGTGTTACCGGCATTAAATGTTTTGGTGTACAAAGTTGTACTGTACGAGGTTGAATTAAAATAAAAATTTACCAAAAAAATAGCCCCTGGCTGACAAAGTCACCACCTGGCTTCACTGTATCATGTACAATCTAACTTACGCTTATTATTTATTTTCCTAAAGGGCCACCAACTACACAATGTTCAAACTCTTTTACTGAGGTACTGACATTTTTAACCACTAAAGCCCAGAGGCATATTTTGGGTAGAAATTGTAAAAAACTGCCACTTTTTAGGGCAATGAGAAAAAAATGAAAAGAAAAAGATTTTTTTCAAAATTAAACCGTACAAATTCTTACTAAACTACTATTGGAATATGTGAAACTTTCATCGCATGGATTGAAAGATACAATGCTTGAAGTTAGAAGAAAAAGTTTTTTCAACCTTGTATGACAAGGCTATTAGCCTTTAACTCCTCCTAAAGTGAGATTTTTACACTATAAATGGTTATTTTTTTTACATTTGCATCTTGTATCATATAAGTTACACACTTGTCAAATTTCAAAAGTAAAAGAGGAGTTTTGTAAAAGTTGCCCAAAGCTGCTCGAGCTATTAGAAAACTTCAAGGTAGTAAAACTTTGATCCGGGCCCCCAATTGGAAAAAAAATTAAATTCCCACAAACGAAGAACATGTTCACATCTTGTGTCAAAATTTTGTGAACATTTGGCCAAAATTGACTTTATAAGAACCTACCCGGATTTTCAATTGTCCGTTCAACGGATAGTTTTTGTCAAAAACTACTCAAAACTGCCATTTCTGCAGCATTCATCCAAAAAAACAAAAATAATTTTTTTTCTAATAATCTAACCATAGGATCTTGTACTTTACTAGTTGAAGATCATATGGTAAAAATTTCATGGAATTTGGATGTAAGGTAGAACTACCACTCTAATTCGCAATTTGACTATATTGGAGCCAACTCTAGGAAAGACACATATTTTTTAGACGTATGCTTTTGTTTCAGGAATCAAACCCAAGTGGAATTATAATTTTCCAATAAAAATTGTAATTTTTGTGAATTTCTGAAGTAAAATTGCAAAACCACCACTAGACTGGATTCATAAACGTCCTCTTACAACTCAATATTGCTTTTCAATGTATCTAATAGCACTTGAAGATCCACCAATCATTAATTGACACGTCTTTTAATAGCATTAATAAATTACTCTTGTCAAAATCTGAAGCAAATTTGCATGTTTTTCTGACGGAATTGGGACAAAGCTATAGACCACGGAATTGAATCACTGATGGAATTGGGCAGTTTTACCTTATAGATTGGAACATAATAGCATTCAAAGTTGAAAAAAGAAAGTTTCTTTGAACACTGGCCTACAATTTCAAATGACTTTGAATGCCATTTGTGGAAAAAATTTGCACCATGGACCTTGAATTAAAAAAAATTTGTGTTGAATAATTGAGTTGAAAGTCTAGAAAAAAAAATACGCTTGATTTTCATTCTTTAAAAAATTGTTAAGTAGAAGTAGGTCCAAGATTGAAAGAAAAACTAAATCGTTAATAGCTCCAAAATGGGATTGAAACACAATAATCTCAACAGTAAGATTGTTCTAACTAGAAAACTTAACCATGTCAAACAATCTTTTTTGAAAAATTGTGAAAATTGCATTCATAATTGAATCCTATAAGTTATTTTTTCAAAAAGGTGCTCAAATTATTCTGGAAAACAAGATTGTTCATAACTTCCACATTACTAATCCAAATGGAATGAATCAAAGCTTCATATGTGGACAAAAATATGATCTTTAAGAAGAAAAAAATTAAAAAATTAATTTCAAATTTTTGTAGATTTCTTTTTCTGCCCAGTGACATGAAAATTATTATTATTTAAGATGCCATAACTTTTGCCATAACTTTTGCTCACGGGCACCAAATGAAATAAAATTGATATCTCCACGAAGATAATAAGTTTTCGTATCTTATGAGAAAGTTTCACTAAAAATTGAGATCATAGAAACGTGCCCAAAATCCATTTTGTCCCCCGAGGGAATAATGGTCCTTTAGGGGTTAAATGGACCACTTTAGCAATTGAATGCATAAAGGAAAAGTTATTTTTCTATTGCAAGAGCCAATCATTGCCTTTGATTTCCTCACATGTCCTTACAAGTTGCAAGTGGACAGATTTTGGGAGGCCTATGTCACATATAGGTGCCTATGCCCTGAATCTTTGAAATTTTATAAGTAATTCAAAAATGCTTGGAAAAATACAAAACCACTTGTGTTAGGTTCCACATCCATTTTTCTTTCTCTGAAAAATGATCCAAAAATAATTTTGTTCACATAAGCCTATGAAAAAGGCGGACCAGTCCTTAAATGGTCACTTTTAGAGCATACTACCTTAAATTGTGTGACCTAAGCATGTACTTAAAAAACCAGTTAAAAGAAATTATAATTATAATTATAATTATTTTGTATTTATTGGATTTTTTTTTAATTCTAAGAATCCTACAAATTTGATTGATCTTACAACTTGCAGATTTTATATAACATAGAAGTAGTCTAAGCTTTAGTTATTGTATTGACATACCTATGCAATCAACATGTCCCTAAGTTTAATCCATTTTTTTGTCAAACCCCTGAGAGCTTCTACAAAATATCAATGTTTATTTCAATTTTCAACCATAATCATCATCATAATATTATAATGTTATTTATATTTATATTGTTGAACATAATTTTGGTTGGCACTTAGAAATGCAACCCATAACACATGTTTTTGTACTTTCGACCCCAATAATTCCAATCATTAAGAACATCCATAAAGCATTTAGCTATAGAATAAAATTTAAAATTTATGCCTGTAAGAGATTATTCCAAAAATTATCTTATGTAGATGTTTTGATATAAAATCATTTTAGTTCAGCATTCTACTCTTTTTGTACACAACAATTTTGCCTCAAATGTTGAAAAGATTTTCTTGGACAAAATAAACATATACATTGAATTTTTAGTCTTGGGGGTAGAGATAGGAGATCATACACAAAAGGTATTGCTATTAATATGAATCCTTTATCATGAACCCTAAAAGGATGTGCACTTATAATTGTCATCAATTGCAACTACCTCCAAAAGAACCAAGGCCTATTTCCTGTCATAAATCATTTTAAACTATCATTTATATTGCAAAGAAAAGAACTTTAAGAAAAAAGATTTTTTTGCATATCTAACTGTAGGATCTTGTAGTGAACTATCTAGTATTAAAATGTGTGAATTTTTTTTTAGAAACTTTAACCTTGTAGATTGCAAGATAGTTGCTTTTAAAGTGAAGTTAATGTTTTTTCTTGCACTTTGTATGATTAAATTATAAGACTTTGAATGTTCTAAATTTAAAAAAATTCTATTGAAGAAATGAGTTGAGAGTCTCAATTCTTTTTATAACCCCCCTTTGTGATTTTCATTTTGAAGCTCTTTAAACTCCCATGGAGCTTTTTAGAAACTTGGATAGATTCATATGAAGTCAATTTTGGGTAAGTGAAATCCTTAACAAAGATGCACATTTCTATAAGCTTCTCAAATTTATAATTTTTTTTCCAATTGGTTGTAAGAGTCAAAAGTTATGGGGCTCAAAAGTTTAAAAGCAGCTTAGAAGTGCACTAATAGAGAGGGTAAGCATTTGGGTAATCAAGCAATTACAATGTTTTGATATTAACTTTTACTTTATAGATTGTGAGATACAAGAGAAAAGGAAATCTTTGTATTGACCAATGGAATTTTGATTCTTTCAAAAATATAAGTCTTCTAATTACAATTGTAATCTCATTTATGTAGTTGTTTATTTTGATTCAATGCAAGATGGTTTTATGTATGTTAAACACTTTATTATCTTTGAGAATTGGCATGCAAGTAAGTAGTATACTTACCTATCCAATAGTCTAAGTGCCTCTTTCTTCATAAGTTGAGTTAAACTATACTAACCCTGTTGGAGAAGGTCCAAAATTTCTTGCAAGGTAACTAGTAAAATGCGTTGAAATTGTTTCTACTCATTCCTAGGGAGGTATAGTATAAATTTGTATGGTTGAAATTTTGGAAAATATTCTTATATTTCAATTATGCTTAATGCAATAGATAGTGGTAGTTTTGGATACTTTTTGTGAAAATACCTCCAATACTTTATGGGTTAAGAATCAATCATATTGTTTGGTAGAAGTAGGTATGATATACAAAAAAAACTAAATCATTAATAGTTTTAAAGTAGAATGGATATACACTAATCTAAATGCCTTACATGTTTTCTAAGGCCTCTGAGAGATTGATTCGGCCTAGTTCCCCATGCTATGAACAATCAGATTATTTAATAATAAAAATATATAATTAATTTTTAATTTTTAATTAAAAAAATTAGTGTCTTTGAAAAATCAATTTTAGTGTTTTTGAAAAAAAATTAAAAAAATCAAGCTATAAATTGAGATAAAAGTAACCTATCCAATTAATGGTATACATTCCACCATCTTTGGCTAGTTGAATACCTTTGGATCTAATCTATTAAAGGTATAGAATAAGAGAGACAAAAGTTGGAAGTTGATCATGAGAAACAAAATTGAAATATAGTCCATTAGATAATTTACAAAATTGCAAATTCAAATGCACATTCAATTTCAAGTCCTTAATCCTTAAAGGACTTGCAAGTCTAAAGTGCATTTTAGAAGTCAAACCTCAATTGCCATATAGTTTTTGTTTTAAATTTAAAATATTTTAAAGCTTTCCTAAAAAATAGAGATCCATTAATCTATTTTTTTGTTCATTTTAATTTTGATTTTTTTAAATTGCTAAAATTGTAGTTTGTGACACTTTGAAGAGAACATCTTGAAAGCTTAAAATACACCACCTTTGAACTTTTTCTATTGAATTTCTCTTGATGTGAGTATAAAAAGTACATCAATTACACTACGATGTTTGTCAGTATTATCTCTATTTTTAATTCCATATTATTTAAAGTATTTTAATAATTACTATGATTTTTACCAAAAAATAATATTAAAAAATAATATTAAATTCATTTCAATGTTTTCAATTATAAAAGAATGAAGATAAATTTTAGATACATAATACTACATAAGAAAAATATTAAAGTTTTAAAATTTGTGTTTTAACATAGAAAACTATTGAAATTTGTTTGCACACATAAAATGTCTTTTACGGGTTAACCTATTGGAGTCTTTACTAATTTCATTTTGTGGCAAATAGAGGAAGATTGAACAAAATTGACACTACTAAAAAAAATGTTGTTTTAAAAAAAAATGCTTTAAAACTCAAATCAAATAAGAGAATATTATATGTAGCTTCATTGTCACAATGTACCCAAAAGAGTAAGCCAAGGGTATTAGTTGCCCCCCTCCTCTCTCAAATTTTTTTAAGGCTTTTGATTTTTTTTTAAACGCTTGCTTTTGAAATCACTGTCGATTTCTCAAAATTTCTTAAGCCGTTGATCTTTGAGATTTAATTTGAGCCATCCATCTAAATACGGATACGGATACAATATATGGATACAAATCAAAGTATAGTTCCGGATATTGTACGGATACAATACTTGATATTGGAATACATTACAATACAAATACATATGTAGATATGGATATGATATACTGATACGGGATATGGGATTTTCATTGTCTCATATTGTTTGTCATTGTAACCTTGTTAAAAAAATTATAAGGGGAGGGGGGGACAAAGAATTAAGAAATTAATTTTAATTAATAATAGTTTTTTAAGCCCGGGGGGATCTAGGTTTGAGTTAATTTTTTTTTTAATTAATTAATTTTTTTGAGCTCATTGTGATAGTTTGTCACAATGACAATGAGCTCAAAAGATGCAGTGATTGCAATGTCACCATGTCAAACAAAAGTCACTTGGACTTTAACCCATAAATGCTACAGAAGATGTTTTTCGGTTGATGAATGACAAAGAATCTCTGCGTGTAGGACAGAAATGCAACTATTCATCTTCCAAAATTTGTGTAGAAAGGGAAGATGATCTACAGTAGTTTGTCTTCCAATGAGTACTTTTCCATTTTTTAAAGCCAACAATTCACATTGTGACAAAACAAGTTGATTTCTACAACGACCGGCCCGGTGTTCAAGAGTTAAATCATATAAAACATTCAATTGGATATTTTTACATTAGACTACCATGTTTTGTGTATCAGATGTGAATTGTTTTCCTTGTTTCTGGAAAAACTTGCGATGGTTATAAATTTTATCTAAAAGTCTAAAATTAAATCGGTAAATCTCAAACTGAACCATCAAATTTATTATTATTATTATTATTATTATTATTATTATTATTATTATTATTATTATTATTATTATTATTATTATTATTAATTTTGAACAATGGTAGAACCATTGCATTAAAAAAAATTCATAGATGAAACAACCAAGCCAAGAAGTTGGAAATTGAAGATGGAGATAAGAGGTGAAACTAGAACATGTAATTACGGATAGAATGGGAGCAAATTGTAACGGTGATGTACATTCAAGTTTTGAAATGTACACCACCATTATAATTCTACCCACAATGGGCTTGCCATTAGATGAGATTCAACCCTTGTTAAGGGTTGTGAGTTCTCCTTGCACTCCCCTGCATTGTCGGGTAGAGAGGCCTTGCCTTGGAAAAATGCGAATATCTTGACTGCAACTAGAATTGGCTCAAGATACAAAGGATTCCAATATCAAATATACCCATAAAAATGCTCAAATAAATCCCATAATTTGATCTTTATGGTTCATAATTATGCTTATATAACCCCCATCATGAACCATAAAGATCAAATAAAGTGTCACATGTTTATACAAAAGTGGTGTGAGTTGTGCATAAATCACACAAAGTCCTCCAAAAGTGTACTCAACACTAATATGAGTGTCAAATCCTCTTCAAAAGTTCAAATTGAAAGTATGATATCTCTCTAGAAAGCTAACGCAAAAAACTACAACACCTTCAAATTTCAATTCAAAAGCTCATACTATCCAACTTTTATAGCCAGTCAAAGTTACTCTCTTCAACTCAAAGACAACTCATTACTACTTCACTTCCAAGGCTATAACTCTCACATACTAACTCCAAACTGATCATATAATATTTCATTAAAAATCTAATACAAATATTTACAACCCCTCAAAGTTTCACTCAAAACTAAGATACTATCAAACTTTTATAGCCGGTCCAAGTTCACCCTCTCTAATTCAAAAGGCAGCTCTTCACTATTTCACCTTCAAGCCCATAACTTTTGCATCCTAACTACAAACCATGAAAATGATAGCTTTTTGAAAAGCTAACAACTCAATAAACAATCACGCCAAATCCCCAAAGCAACAACCTCCCAATCAAATAGATATGAGCTCTCAAAAATTCTGCCCTCAAACTTCATGACAAATTTCCCTCTCTCACTCCATCAAGCATAACTTTCACACAAAAACTCCAATTTGAGAGAGTGATAGGTTTTTGGAATCACCAAAACAAGATGAACATCCTCCCAAATTTTCATAGCCAAAATCCCCATGTATAAAGTGCTCTCCTCCTCTGAACACACGGCTCTCTTAAACTAACTTGGAGGTGGAAGAAGAAGAGCCTCCACCTCATCCGCTACCTCAACCTCCATGCCATCCACCTAAGCAAGTGGATTTTGGCCTCTAAAACGCCACATGGATTATCTTTCATCCATTGGCCATCCGTTTATCTCCATAACTCTATCCTTATCCCCTACATGGACTTCTAATCCATTTAAAATCAAACAAAAGGTAAAACAAACTTCATTTTTTGTTTTTAACAATTTTAACCAAACAAAATAAAGCTTCAAAACATCTCTAAGTATAAGAATATAAAAACTAGGATTAAGTAGTTGTCTAATAGAGGTAAAAAGAAAATTAGAGTTCAAGAGGATCATCATTCCAAATGTCTCTTGAAACTCCAATGAAAAAAAAAACTTCACTTTGACACACAATTATCGATTTCATATAGTGTATACATATACGATGCGACAGCATTCTAATCACTGCCACATTAGTAGGCATTGAAAAATTATTATTAAAAAAAATATGTCAGCAAGGCAAACCAGGCAATCTGCCTGTCATAGACTGGTTTACCTTAATACCTTTTTGAATGTGGCAGTGCTCAAGCCATATCTTTTTTCAGACTGAGCGTGAGTGGATTTTGCAAGGTAGGCACCTTGCTTTTAGTGCAGATGCTTGGTGAAGAGATTATGGGCCAGAGCTGTGGTGTCAGAGGCTTCCCGTCATCCCATTGCCAACGAGCTGGGTCGAACTCCACTCAATGTTTGAACGGCTCCCTAGAAGGACGTTTCCTTCCCTTCTGGAGCTTCAAGCTTCATATGACCCTTGTGTGGTAGTCTGCTCTTAAAGCGACCATTTAAGAGCTGATTGCCTTTTCAGGGAAGCTAAACTCCTTGAAATAGTTTTCAGTAAATTATCGCAGGAAGAGAAATGGAATTAGCATCTAACCCAAGTTGTTTCATATTTTTTGAATCTTCGTGGAATTAGCTACGATTTTTTAAAGTTGAAATGTAAGGGTCACCAAAAGCGACCATCTCCTAAAATGTACACTATCGGTACACTGAAGAAAGAAAAATGTACCCCTATATCATGATCGGTTTTGAAGCACAGGCACTTTTCATTTTATTTTTAACTCTCGAGACACGCTTAGCTATCACCTTTGGTCAAATTAAGACTACCAACTTCTATTTAGCCCTTAAGGAATAACCAATGACACTAGCATGTGAGCCTAGAAATGCGAGCCTACAAGCCTTGAGCCTAGGTGTAAGTAGGTATTCTACAACTATTGAAGGTGTCTATAACATACACACTTATAATATAAATATCATATCACCATACATAGGTACCTATAACATAGACACCTATGATATAATTAGGTACCTATAATATAAACATCCTATAACCATGGAAGGTGCCTATAACATAGGTACCTATAATGTAGACACCTATAATATAATTAGGTACCTATAATATAAACATCCTATAACCATGGAAGGTGCCTATAATATAGGTATCTATGACATAGGAGCCTAGGCTCCTATGTTCGTGTGCATGGGCTCAAGATCTTAGGCTCACATGCTAGCAACCGTGAAGGTAGAACTGTCTATTACCGCCATCCACCCAGTTCTACCTCTCGTGAAACTCTCCCATTACCACAATCTTACCAACCTTTTATCATAATAGCAATGCACTTGGAAAGTGAATATGTTAGCCCATGCTTTAACAAGGGTTTGCCCATACTTCAACAAGGGTCTATTCATGCTTTAACATTTCACCTTTGAAAAATCATAAAAAAATTCACTTCTTGTCAAAATTTCTTCATTGATTTTGCAAATGACTTCTCTCAAACTTTTCAATCTTTGAAAAATGTGGGAGCTCAAAAGTAACTTTTCCATAGTATCTAGATAGCAAATTTATATAGTAATATGTAGTTCTACCTTTTACTTTACTAATGAAGTTTATCATATTTTGATAACTTTAAAATAAATAAACTCCTATAAAATCAATGTGTTTTATTTCAAAAAAATAGTATTTTTTCTAAAGTGTGATTGGTAAATAATATAAATGATCACAGTATGAATTTCTTTACCAAAAAAAAAGATTAGAATGTATAAATGATATTTTTTTGTTGTTTACTTTTACCAAAAGATTAAAACAAAGAACATGTCAAGAAATACACCAATGTAATTTGGAAGACTGAGCTCTTTGGAGCCCAACGTGGGCCCCTAAACAAATAGACTCTTCATGTACATCAATCTGAATAGAATGGTTGGAATTGTTTCTCCCTTATGTAATTTGAATTTCAACACATTGCACTCACAATTACAACTTTAAGAAATGAAGCAGAAAACTAAACTTATCCAATGTCATTTTTCTAGTTTAAATTAAATATAAAAATTGACATTTAAAAGCAACAATTGAGTATGACCCAAACACATCTAGTTTTGAATGCAAGGACCTTCATGGGTTGAAATATGATTACAAGGGTTTCAAAATGAATAAAGCTTGACTTGGAAGCTCTTCTTATCTTTTTATTATTTAATCTCCTTTCACTTAATGTAAGAATCTAAGTTTGATACCTTGACTCCAAATTCTTTAAACCATTTTAGTTCATCTAAGCTTAGATTTGTTTGTATAACAAAAAAATTCAAAATTTTTAGATACTATGAATTTTGGACTGATAGATTGCACTCTTTTGGGGCAAAATTTTCCATAATTATAAATTTTGTACTACAAAATCTTCAATTTTTTTTATAGAGTAGTCTACAATTGAATGTTCTTAACAATCCTACAATTCTTTTGTTGAATCATGTGATGAAGTAGTGAGCTAGAAAGCTAGAAACATGGCATACTTTCTTTTTAAAATAATTAAGAAAAAATATTTTTGTTGACTTTAGAATGTCTTGCCTTCCAAAATGTGAAAGTACCAAATGAACTTCTAGTCTTTTAGAAATTAACACTTAAATAGTCTATGATGCATTTCACTTCTTGGTATGTGAAATGTAGTTTTGAATACAAAGATTTACATATTGGATTTGTAAATTCTAATTAGCATGGAGATTTTCTTGCAATTAGAAGGTGACCTTCTCATAGCAAGGTAATTTTTTTGAATATTTTGGACAATTTCTTGTACAAGTCACAAAATTCTCTACAAGCTTGAAAAGGCCAAAATGTTGTAAAGTGGCCTATGGAGTGACATTTTGAAACCACCATTTATGGAGAAACTTTGTCAAACCTTAACATTTAGGGAACCTACTAAAAGTTGAATTTTTTCGCCTTAAACAATGACTCGTCATTTTTACACTTAAGCTTTACATTTTCCAAAAATGTATTCTTGCGATTTTGTGAAAAATATTCACAAACAAAAAAACAATAAAACAATACTAGTCAAACTATACATACAATACCCTTGGTTCACACAAACAACAGGGTTGATTTTAATCACTCGTGGTCAGATATGATGTTTTGTCATGTGATGTTGACCACCTAGTCATGTACATCTAAATACAAAAGTCAAGTTGATATGATATTGACACCATGTTACATATAATGTTGACCTCCACTTTAGATAGAATATTGAGTATTGACCCTCCATGTAAGATATAATATTGATTAGATATAAAGTTGTCCACACACAATTGTATACAATGTTGACCATTCGTGTTTAGATATGATGTTGTCCACCTTATGACCTTGACCATTTAAGTTTAGATACGATGTTCACTGATATCAATATGATGTTGACCTTCCATGTCAGATATGATGTTACTCACCTACATGTAGATATGATATTGATCACCTATAACTAAGATATAATGTTGACTATCCACATTCAAATATGATATTGACTACTGGTGTATAGGTATGGAAAACTAGAATGATGGTGACATCTACATTTAGTTATAAAAAAATTAAAATGATGTCCTCTCCATCTAAATACAATGTTGACCATCCTCGTTCACATATGAAAAGCAAGAATAATGTTGCCCACATGTGTTCAAATATAAAAAATGATTTCAAATATTGATGTAGCTCAAATATGGTCGCATCCTTTAATTTAAAGTCTAGGGTTTAAAGTTTAGTTGCCAACGACGTATCTACATAATCTTTTGTAAAAATTGCCTCTAGGTGCTTCCAACAAAAAAACTAGTAAATTTTGTAGCATTTTGCCAAAACTGTAGTCCACACAATGAGTACCATGAGTAGTAGAAGGGAAAGCTCTTGCATTGATTTTTTTTTTTGTCGATTATATTGTCGATTTGTTGTATTATTGATAAGTATCTTTCGTGAGTACTATGCAATACTTAGTTGTACCCACCAATACTATGTTCTAATTTTTCACGAAAAACGAATATGTTGAGGTTTTCATTTATAATGAATCTACCATATTAGAATAAAAACTCAAAATTGGCAATTTGTAAAGACTTGATGATGATCAAATTTCACCAAAAGAATGAGCTCAAAACCATCTTCAATGTTCAAAAGTGTGAGTATTAAAGAGACCTATTTACACAAATGTAGAAGACAATAAATAATCTATTTTTAGATTCCCTTAATAAAATGCCTACCTTTTGTAAGAATAGACTATAAACTTTTTAGCTTTAGATCATTAATTTTTTATACTTGAAATTCCCTTAAACCACTAAACCTAAAAATATGACAAATAAGCAAAATTAGCTTTTAAATATAAATATAAATTAAAAAAAGAAAGGATATGATTATAAATTTACAATAGAAACATCCATCTTCAATAAATAAAAATTTAATTCATCAGGTTCCTACAAAAGTTGTAGCAGATCACAAGTCCAATACGCTACACCTTATAAAAAGGACATTTGTTTCTTGCAAACACTTGTGGATGCCACATGACTCTCCAAAGTTGATATTGTACATTGTATTAATGGTTAAACACTACGCATTATATCTATAAGAGTTCCACAAGTGAATCCACACGGCACGGGTAAATACTCTCCTTCCAATTCATAGAAATCATAAATATTTGTATCTTTAGTTGGTGAGGCGCACTTGTATACTCCATAGGCTACAATACATTCTTAATTGTGTCAACATGCATATTTGGTATGATTGCTCAAGGTGCCAATTGCTTAAGCATCATATGGCGGAAAGTCTTGATGGTTGGATCCCACTGAAATTGAAACACCTTGTATTTTGTCAATGTCATTGGCAATTGTTTGTGGAGTTCTATTGTTTGAATAAATGCCAAAGCCATTATTGTGGTAAGAGTCCCTTATACAAGAAGAATTTGCAAGTCTTTTGAATAGGTATTAGAAATACTAAGTTTCAAGTCGAATGTAATAAGAATTGGCAAAGGGCTCTCAAGTTATTACAGACATAAAGAGGAACCATGCTTCTTGCGAAACCAACAATGGCGACCAAATGAAAGTGAGAGGTTCATCTTTTACCAATTGTAGACATATTGGGCCTAAATCCAAAGCAATTTCTAATTCTCATTGAACAGTTTACAAGATTTTTCTCTTTCGCCTTTAATATTTCACTAGGTTTTTTGGCACCCTTCTTCCAATGGAGATGATATTAGCAAATGAAACACTATAATACAAGATTTTCCATTAGAAGAGATTTCAGCATTCTAGGAGATTGTGAGTTCCTGAACTATACGAACTCCAAGAATGCTTTGGGAATGCTGCACAAAAGCCATCTAACGTGGATAGGCGATTGCCACGTTAGATAATTACTAATTGATATTCTTTTATTAAAAAATAATAATTAATTTTTGTTGAATTAAAAGTTTAATATATTTATTATTATTATTTTAATAATAATAATAATAATAATAATAATTTTATTTTTTATATTATTATTATTATTTTAATATTATTATATTTTGATTGTACATGGATGGTTTCCAGTAATGGGAACAACCCTGAAACAGTCTCTCACGGACCTAAAATCTCCCCTAAGACAAATTCTATATACCACCTACTAAGCTATTGCACATGCATTCTTTCATGCCCCCATTGAAGACCAAAAGAATTATCCAACTATACATTGTCATCAAATATGCCTTGAATCTAACTAAACCAAGATTGACATCATCTAATTCATTTCTAGCCCCCCTCCATTGAAGGGTAGTTGTAGCTAGGGCACTATACTAGTTTTCTACAATAAATCTGGAGGAGCCTTCTATCTCCTTAGTGCTAGGCAAGTTTTCAAAGATTTATAGAAGGTTTTTGGTGGCAGAGTCTTATTCTTGGAATTGCAGTAGAGTCTTTTGCCCATCCCATATGCTGAACTTTCTATAAATGAAGTCTCTATAGATAGATATGTTATTATAAGGCATGATTGTAGACATTTAGAAAGCCTTGAGAAGAACCTTCATATTGCCTATCCTACCAATTGAAAACATATGTAGTATACCTCCTAAACAAATAGTATAAAAAGAACCTATTCGTTACTAGTTTTTATGCATGTTTCATTGATCTTAATTGTACAGGGCAATGGCTATAAATATTGTCAATTTAATAAGCCTTGTAGAATGTCAACTTGTAAGGTCCGAATTCCACATTCTTCTACCTAGTAGCGAGCATTTGGAGCACTTGTGCATTTAGATAGGAAATGGTAGAAGATGACCCCATTGTTGCTATAATTCCACAATTCTCTATCTTTGTTGCTCATAAATGTGGATGACCTCCATTCCATTCAATGCCATGAACACAAATGTCAATTTTCCATTGCCAATGCCTCTTTTGTATTTCCTACATTAGAGTAGAAAAGTTGCACTTATTAGTCTTCTCTACAAGTGCTTGATGGCACTCTCGCAACACTCATAGGAATGATCTTGCATAAATCCATGACACGCACTAAAGAGAAGGAAAATATGGCATCCACCCTCCTATTGGACCTATATAATCTCTCTAAAGCAACCTCTGAAGCCATCACTCAAGCTAAATCCTACAATTTCAGGGTATTGTCTACGCTTAGGCTAAATTATAGAAATTCAAAAATCACTCTCATATTGCATGCATCATTTAGGCTAGAAGCTTTGAATTCTCCAAGCAAAGTGGTAGGAGATTAAACTGCAACCTTCTTCCCATTTACAGAACACATGCTTCACCAAGCATGGAAGTTAGTTCATTATATGAACAATGAACCATTCTCCATATCCACTTATTCTCAAGGTCCACAATCCTTTCGAACATAATGATAGTTTATATACATTCTTTTATTCTTCTTTTATTACCTTAGAGCATTCCCACCAACAATCACCAAATTTGATGCACTAAAAGTTAACATCTATTTTTAAAGAGCCCTCAAAATCCTTGTACACCACCCATGTCCACCAAATGTGCCCTATAAATAGTCAATTAACCCTTAAAGGATGATGCCCCCTTTAACCAAGGTAGTTTCCAAAATACTCTAATTATTGGACTAATAGGTACATTCCTTGTTTCTACAGTGAATAGTGAAGTCATCCATTGGACACTTCTGGTTATGGGTATCCTTCAAGAGTTGATCAATCACCAAGTGAAATATAGAATAAAGCTCATTAATTGATTTAGGATGAACAATGATTTCAAGGGCTACTACTTGATTCGCTAGGAGTGTGTCATGAGAATATTTTGAGGGACCATGAAGATTTTGAACGGTCATACAAAATTATCTAGTTAAAATGGCAAAGTAATTTTATAATCATGCTCAAATGTACAAAAACTAGTTATTGTATGAAGGTCGCATAGGAAAATCTAGTTAAAATATAGAGATGTTAAATCTAATTACAATAAAGAAATGTCTATTTTACAAAATTTGGTCATTGCCACCCCAATATTGAAATCTCTAGTGAAAATTCTTAAACTTTTTTGAGGATGCTTATTGAAGGAAAGATGTGCATATGGATGTTTTTACACACACACACACACACACACACACACACAGATATATATATATATATATATATATATATGAATTAGAGAAATTCATCACTAATGTTTTTCAATCAATTATCATGCAAAATCATGAATATCAAATGAAACAATTCACCAAGAATGGAGTATTGGTTTGATAGAATTGAAATTTGGTATGCTTGATTGAGATTGTATAAAAATTAAATGTTATTTACACAAGATAAAAAATTCCAACTGTATTCTATATCATGCAAAAATATTGAATTCTACAAATTGTAGGGTCCAATAATCTTACAAACTACCTATTGTACCATTCAAAGATAGATATCTCTTTATTTTATTAGATTTTGGCAAAATAATTGTACAACCATACTCAAATGTACAAAATTAGTTTTAGTATGAAGTTCAAATAGCAAAACCTACTTAAAATATAGAAATATCTATTTCACAAATTTTGGTCATGCAACCTCACATTGAACTCTTACTAAATCATATTTTTGTTGCTTAATGAGTACTCCGTATTTTTTTAATATGAAAGATGTACATATGGATGTTTCCTACATATCTATGCATTTGAATTAAAAAAAATTCATCACCAATGTTTGTCAATCAATTATCACACAAAATCATAAATAATAAATGAAGCAATTCAATGGAGTTTAAATTTTTTGAAATTAAGATTTGATATGCTTGATTGGAATTGCATAAGAAATGAATGTAGGGTCCAATGCTCTCAAAAACTGCCATCATCCCCAAGTCACTTTGGCAGTTGCACGTTCGCTGAGTCCCAACAAAATGAGAGTGACTCCAGTTGCCAACAAGAAAGGTAAACCACAGATGGAGCTCGAAAGAGTACTGTACAGCCTCGCTGACCTTGACAGTGCAGTACTCTATTGAGGCAGAGGTTGCACAGGACTCCACCTGCTTTGCATCCTCTTTCAACAGACTGTCAACCTTGAGCTCTCAATAATTTATGCTGAACACTTTTCAACTGTTTCGCATAAATGAATCACCCCCAGAGATCGCAAATGCATGCCACTCCAGCATAAAGGTACAAATTTTTACACAAATTAAGCCACTAAGTCTCCTACTGATTTAAGCGGGCTTCTCCATCCAGCGGAGCCTGGTTCCACGCTCCTCCAGTTCGCTGATCACTTCGGGAGGTAGCGTCATACGCAGCGCTGTGAGAAGCTTCACTTTTCTCAAGCTACCGCAAGCCAGGAGAGTTCTCGCGAAGCAGTCATCGGTAACACCTTTTATATGAACCAGCTTCATATCCTGGAGACATGACATATTTGCAACTGCCATCATCCCCACGTCTGTCACTGCTGTGTAGGATAGGTTGATCTGCATGCACCACCATCATCCCAAAAATTAGAACTTGGTAAGAGCATCGTCAATGCAGCTCTGTGCACCGTCTGACAATCCCAAAAATGAATTTAAAAATGCTTAAAATAGCCTTCGATTTCATGAAGCTCAGATCAACAATTCATTTTTCTTCATGATACTGAGTCCCTCAAACCACCCTCTAAGACTAAGTTTGGGTGATGCTCTTGTCCTTGATTACACATGAGATGGAATCTTGTCCTACAATCTGAATAAGTGGGTTTGTGGTTGATACATTAACTCTTTAATGGGCACATGTAGTGAGTGTCTGTGGGTCACTTGAAATTGTGAAACTATACTTTAAAGTGTGAATGGAGAGTGTTCCATTGAGGATGCCTTAATCATCCGAAGAAAAGGCGAATCACATTTGAATACATAAAGAAAACACTCGAAGTTCAAGCAGTACCTGCCGCAGGTTTCGACATCCACGTGAAATAGTTAGTACTCCAGGATCTCCCACAAAGGTGCAGCGCTTGACATCCAACTCCCGCAGGTGTTTGCAGGATGCACCAATGTAAGAGATTCCTACCGAGGTCACCTGGCTGCAAGCCCGTAACTCTAGCTGCAAAAGATCTCTCAGCTGTGCAAGTGAGTGTAAGCTTTCATCTGTGATCGATGCACAATAAGACATATTGACCACTTTCAGACGCCTGCCACAACTCGCAATTGCTGCAACTCCTCCATCACTGATCCCCACCGACCTGAAAGTGCCCCAATCATGAACCCTTTAGTGAAACTGAGAATTTTGCACAGAAGAAAAGCAAAACATTGCAACAGCTGCCTGAAAGTGTAGACATAAGACGTTGTAAGCACAAATTCATAACACAACTATCGTAGTACACGCAAATCGAATCAGTGTGGCTTGAGAGTAAAGTTCCTGCACAAAAGCAAATTGCAATTTACTGCCACAGTTTAGGACTAACCTGTAACAGTCAAATTCACGCAAACTCTTGCAGGTGGCACCAATGCTCACGAGTCCAGCATTTGTGATATCCATGCAGTAACCCACCTTCAATACCCTTAACCCAGTGCACCTAGCAATTGACTTCAATCCTGCCACACAAGCAACCAGATTCAGTCAGATGCATCAATTCTTCAAGACCAACTAATGATAAAACACCACGATGAAGACAATATAAATAACTTTATTAACACGATCTCCTAGTAAAGACTAGCAAAGGGGCAGTCCCTTAATATAAGCTTCTCTAACATAAATTATTACAGGTGTTACGAATAATGGAATTTGAGCAAGAAGTAAAATTTGCATATCAGATCAAACTCTTACCATTATCATTTAAATTACAGTCAGTGAGATCAAGCTCCTCGAGATAGAAGCTATTCTTCCCAATCAAAACCAAACCCTCAGCTGAGATCGAAAGGCAGTTCTCTATTTTCAAGCTCAGCAGGCCCCTGCAATTTGATGAGATAGCTTCCAAAGTTGCATCTGTGATGTCGCGGCAACAGGTCAAATCTAGCTTTTGCAGGCCAGTGCAGGCTGTTACTACGCCCACAACACCAACATCAGTCACCCCCTGGCATTTGCTCAAACTGAGCTCTTTTAACACTTTACATCCTCTCCCAATCAGGCTCAAATTGGCCTCCCCAATAGCACAGCCGTCCAGTCTGATCACTTGCAGTGTCTTGAGTTTCTGGAGACTAAAAAATAGCACGCTGCTTATCTGTCAAAAACATCAAGAAAACAGGTGTTACATTTCCAAAAGATGTATCAAACAGATGTCTCCTCAACTCACACTTCTAATGGTCCGGTTAGTTGCATGTCCTTAGTACCAAAACGAATTACAGAACAAACAACCACTTACCGCCTTGCAGTAGGAGAGATTGAGCTCTTGAAGTTGCACAGAGCTTCCTGTCAAGGCAATGATACCTTGGCTACTCACATTTGAGCATTTTGCCACGTCCAGTTTCTGTAACAAGCAACAAGAGGGTAAGCATCAACACCAACTCAGCGTCAAAAGTAACCGGGATCAAATACATGAGGTAAGCAATTGAGAGATGACATTACACATACTAAAAACTTGCCGAAAGTACTCTTTCATATTCAATCAGTGCGGTTTCATTCTAGCTCCATTTCTAAACACTCCAAGACAAGACAGCACATTGGAAATTCAGCATACACATGCATGAAAAAACAGCAGCACCTGTAATGGCTTGCATCCACTCCTAAGGCAATCGAGACCCTTGTCAGTCACATTGTTGCATGATATGAGAGAGAGACACTCGAGATTCTCCAAAAGAGCCAGGGATGCTAGCCCAGCGTCCGAAACCTACTCCAAAACCAAAACCGATGTCAGCATATCAAAGGGACCCAAATACTACTAAATCTGAAACACTTAAAACCAAAATGGTGCCCATTCTCAGGAACATGCATTCCTGGGATCCGGACTGAAGGGGATGAGGCATTAAAATGACAAAAGCTAAATCAATACTGAAGGTGAGAAAGTTTGAGTAGGTTGCTACTTGAAAAGCAAATCGGTGCCACAGTTAGTCAGACCTCTCCCAGCGTAGCTACTTGTTTATGTATCTATATCTATCCATCAATAGATACTTATATGTAGGCACAGATTAAACTCAGATTTATTGCTAAGAAAGGACACGCTTTTTCCACGACAAACGAATGAAAAAAAGCTTAAGGTGACTGAGAATTGATAACATAAAACCGCTATACATCCAAAATGAGAACGCATACATCCCCAATTAGTACCTCAGTAAATGAAAGATCGATAACTTGCAGCCGCGAGCACCCGGTCGCAATACTCCGAACGCCATCATCCCCTACCCCCGTGCAAAACTTTAAGCTCAAATTCCTCAAGTCCTTGCACCGCGTGAGCGCTGCCAACCCAATATCCGTGACATTCCGGCACGCAGTCAACTTGAGCTTCTGCAAATGCTCCAGCTCACTAATGACAAAGATCTCATAGTCTCCCACCGCAGTGCAAAACGTGAGATCCACGTCCTGAAGCAAACTACATTCCACGAGGCTCCGAATGCCGGCCCCTCCAAACCCCTTCGTCCTCACGAGCTTGATCGACAGCAACCGCGGGCTTGTGAACTTAGCGACGGTAGCCAGCTGCGCATCGGTAATTTTCACACACGACGACAAGTCCAGATGCTCCACTAAGCGGTAGCGATGCAACACGGGCTCCAAAATCTCAGGGCTCATCAAATGCACATACTTCCGGCCCACGGCTTCGAGATACAAAAACTTCTGGCACACCAGGCACCATGACTGCCGATCCACACGATCCGGAAGCCGAGCCAAGACGTCTTGCAGATTCTCGTCGGCCAGTTTCCATATCAGCGGCTCCTCCCACCGCTGCTGAACCTCTCGGGCCACCGCCATGGCCCAGTCACACCATCTGCTCAAGCTTCAAACCCTGCCCACCACAAACACACGCTCAACATCGCCCGGATCATCACACCACACGCAAATTCACCTTAAACCCCAACAATAAACCATCTCAAAACAATATCACACAAAAATCACTCAAAATTTATTCCAAAATTACTCGAATATCAACCCTAAAACCCACGCAACCACCTCTCCCCTCTCCCCTCTCCCCTCTTCCACCCAACGAACCTCAACCGACCTTCCCACCACGACCCCCGAACAAACCCACCCGAGAAATTTCAGCTCCAGAGTGTGGAAGCCCCAAACATGACAGCCAAAAGAGATAGTAGTGCGCAGTACCTCCAATCTGCAGCTGCAATGACTCCATAGCCGACGAACTTCACTCCATGGCACGATCTGATCTCTACTTGTGCAAGGCCGCACCACCCTATGGAGGCACCATCCGGACTGGCACACCCTGTGTGAGTGCACCTGGTGCGTGATTCTGGTGTATTGATGGAAAAACCTTGACGAGGGGGAGGTGGGTGTTATTACGAGGTAAATCCGTTTTGGGTTAGTGTACAGATCGAAAGGACTTGGCGAAGTACGTTTGGGGTTACCTTTGGGGTGACATTTGGGGACGACTGTACTAGTAAGTTACTGATAAACGTGCTTGAGGAAAACGGAGCTGGAAAAAGCTACTTGTTAGTCCCTTGATCCCTTCTCGTCAGAAGTCAATTCCGTGAAGGGCATTTCAATAAGCTGCGTGCGTTGCTGCACCAATGCGGATTTGAAATAGAAAGTCGAGATTCGTTATCGTTTTCATTTCCTCATTTTTGTTTTCTTTCCTTTCTCCCATCGTATGTCGGTCCTTTTCTTCTGCGTTTTTTCGACATTTTCTGTCCTTTTCTTTCTCCCCGCCATTTTCTTTCTGAGTGCCCTTTTTCATTCGTTTTCCCTGTATTCTATTCTTTCGTTTTCCCTGTTTTTCTGGTCTTTCGTTCTCCCATTTTCTTTTCTTTCCCTTTTCCCATTGTTTTTCCTTTCCTTTTTCCTATTTTCTTTTCCATTCTTTTCCCCATTTTTTCTTTGTTTTTGCTTGATGGTTCCCTCCTGTAGGGATTTCAATTCAATTCAGTTGGGGGATGTCATGAATTTTTAAAGTGTTGTCTCAATCTAGGTGTACCAAAAAATAACACTAGGTTCTCATAAACTCTAATGTTACGATTGTGTACATTTTTTGTAATCAATGTCTCATTCTTGTTTGGATGAAAGTCATCCTAATTTTTGGTGATCAAGTTGTTGTCCTATCTATCGGTTGGATTTGGTGTTACTAGAATATATACATTTCTAAAATTACAAATGTAGAAGTATGTCAAGTGGTCAATTTGCATTGACTTTAATTCAAACCTAGATGTGCAAAAATGAGGTCAAAGATGTAAAGGTCACAAAAATTTCAAAAAATTGCCATATGAAGAGAACCTTATTTCAAATCCATTCCAACAAGTTTTACTCAAAAAATGATAATATTTTACTTGTAATTGAATTTAGAAGGAATTCTGAAATTTTCTTTTCAAAATTTATAGAAAAAGATTGGTGATAGCATTAGTAGATCTAACCATACGATAGAATTTAAAAAATTAAAATCTACAGCTTTCATTTGTATACCAATTCCAAAATATTCTTCCAAATTGTAGTTTATAATGTTTTTTCTCAAATTGTCAATTTTGGAGATGAATCTAGACGTTTAGCCCGGGTTAAGGCAAGGTATTTACAAATGATGTTACGAAATTGATTGAATCATTCTTTGTTAACCTCAAAAAAATTCTTATTAAGTCCATCTTTTATAATTTTATAGTTTTTTTTCACCTAAAGCTATAAATGGCTAAGAAAGAAGACCATTTCTTCCTTTCACTTACTTAAAGTTGGAAAGCAAGTAGAGTAGGAAGTTAGAGAAAGTGAGAGACGATTATTGTTCTTTTCGAGAGAAAATTTATTGGTTTCTAAGTCTCTTTTAGAAAACATGTTGCTTGCTTTGACATCCTCTCTATATTTTCACTTTTAGAAGTACTGATAGTAGGTGCTTGTAGTACAAATGGATACTAATTAATAAAAGGTAGCAAAACAAATTGGTTCTAAAATTCTCATAGACCAATTGAAATAAGTTTGGAAACTCAAATGACTACTATAGATGAAGTGCCTAAAGTGCAACTCAAATAAATTACAACTTGCTAATGACATATTTAATTCACTTGCTTGTTACCTCTCTAAAAGACTAGGGTATTGTATGTTTTGACAAAAACTATTAACCCTAAAGTCTTATTGCCCCTACAAGACACAAAATGGATTTGAGGAGGGCTCCTATGGTCTCAATTTTTGTTAGGATCTTTTTGAATTGTTTTTGAAGATAGAAAATCACATTAGCTGTATGGGAATATAATTTTTACTTGAATCAATGCCTAGGAACAAAAGTTATACCACCCTAAGCCCAATACAGAGCTCACCAAGTAATATAAAAAAATCACAAAAAATCATAATCAAATTTTAATTCTCATAGAAAATATTTTTGTTTACAAAGAAAGATTTGATTCATCATATTTGGACCAATGTTGAATGAAAGTTATAGACAATCTTGTTTTTTGGGCAAACAACATTTTTTTTAATTCAATATTGGTATTGCAAAAAATTTAAGCTAAGAAGATTCAAAGTCTTATAATCTTGTCATGCAAGGAGCAAAAAAAACTTGTTTTTCTTCACCTCAAACATAAATTTTTTGAAATCCATAGGATCATCAAGGTTTCTTAACCCCTAAAGTTCTTTGATTATGTTTTCACCATAAATGCTCCAAAACTGCCATTTCTAGTACAAGTACCAGCTTTTAGAGAAAAAAACATTTTTGGACACAAATAACCATGAGATCTTCTAGTATGCTGGTTATAAAGGTGTGGAAAAAATTTCAAAAATTTCCACCATGTGGATTGCAAGATATAAGCATTTAAATTCACTGAAATCATTTTTTTGGCCCTTTGAAAAACAAGGCAACTATTCTTCACAAGCTCACTTTTTTAAGAAAAAAATGTCTAAACTAGTGATTCTTATTTGGATTATTTTTCCTAGACAAGTTATCTACATGCTCAAAAAATTTCACATCATTTGGAATTGCACAACATATAGGAAAAAAATAATAAGTAGAAAGTAGTAGAGAATGATTAGAAATACAAAATTGTTAAGAATTTAGTTATGGAATGGAAAAATGCCAATCCCAATGGTTGAAATGTTGTAATGAAAAATCTAAATCCTATGATTCTATTTTTTTCAAAAAATATTGAAAATTGAATAAGATATAGGACTTCAGAGTTTATTTTAGAGTAGAGATTCTATAATTGCTCGCAAACTAAAACTCCTCATATCTTTTGACTCATTGATCAAATTAAAATGATTTAAAGCTTTTCACGTATATATAACTTTAGGAATACAATTTCAAATTTTTGTTTATGCAAAAAGTTTTTTTTTATTTGCCCAGACTACCCAACTAGGGGAAAAAACAACATATTAAGCCATAATTTTTGACTCATATTTCCAAATGTCATGAAATTTAGTGTGTATGAAATATATTCCTTGTCTCCACCTTCAATTAAAATTTCAGTCTAAAATATGCAAATCTCTAGTCTCAAGTACTTGTCTAAAATCTCCATATTATCAAAAACTGAAGGCTAGTCCTTTAGGGGTTCCATGCATTCTTATATGTCCAGTCTAGTGCAAGATCCTTTGGTTAGATATATGTGAACCACCATATTGGTTCACTTTTTAGATTGTGGAAAATGTAAACAATTTATATGCACGGGGAGGACACTCTCACTACATTTGTGGTACCCACATGTGGCGGCGGAAAAAGTAATACATGTAATACACCTTGAATAAACTATAATTTCATCCTAAAATTTTGAGCTTTGTTTAACGGTGACTAAAGGTTTCTATTGACAAAAATTTCAATTCCAAATAACATAAGATATATTGTCTAGAAAGGATTGAAAAATGAACTAAAATGGCATGTTCTCCAACTAAAATATTTATAGAGCTCACATGAAGATGACTATTGCATCAATATTCAACCAAAATAAACTTTCAATAGAAAGCTATTCTATAGAGGGTTTTTTTTTCATTTTTTCATTTTTTTTCTCTTATATAATATAGAGGTGTGAAAGTTATTTTCAGCTTTACAATGTATCTTTTTTCTTCAAAAATTTATAACTAATTACTATTAGCATAAAAAATACCAATAATTCAAAACATAAACTTCTAAAGTAGTAAAATATATCAATAATTTTTTTTTTGAAAAAAAATTAAATTTTAAGGTGTATTACTTGTATTACTTTTTCCGCCGCATGTGGGTTGCTAAAATGCGGGGAGTGTTCTCCCCGGGTTTGCATGAATGAACAAGTCCAGAAGTATTAGTACTCTAAATTAAGCCACAACCATCAATTAGGGAGTTTTGGGGAAATTCTAAGAAAAAACTAAGGATTTAGAACTAAAAAGATGTTAAGCAAGATTTGGTAGAATAACCAAATTAGACTAATGGTAAAATCGTCACAAAATGAAAACCAAAAATGCAAAACCAAAAATAAAACAAATCACTACAAGTAGAAAATGAAACTAAATCAAATTGCAAACCAAAAATATATATTAAATAAATAAATAAATAAATAAAACAAAAAAATAATAGGAGTAGGAAATAAAACTAAAAGTAATTTTAAAACCACAAAAATAGAAATCACAAAAAAATTTAGTTAACCCCTAAAGGACCAAACACCGTTTTTTGGCAACATAGCGATTTTGAGTAGCTCACTACGAATGAAATTTTTATTTTTTTTCTTTGAAATTTCCACACAACATTTGCCCAAGGAGTAACTTTAAGGCCCAACAATTTTTATAACTTTTTACTACATGGTTCAAAAGTTATTGCATGATATGTAATTTTTAGTGTTCGGCGAGTAGTTGAGCAAAAAAAACAAAACTTCTTTGAAAATCACTTTTTTTTTAAATAAAAATTTGAAATTGATTCTCTCTCTCTCTCTATATATATGTGGTAGGCTTTGAATCATTCCATTCTGATTAATGAGATGAAAGTTATGAGGAAATTTAGTTTGGGTTAGTTTGTGGGTAGTTATGGAATCTCTACTCTAAAACAAACTTTGAAGTCCTTCATTTAACTCAATTTTAAATATTTTTGGAAAAAAATAAAAAAATTAGGTTTATATTTTTATTGCAACATTACAACCATTGAGATTGGCATTTTTCAATTTCATAAATAAACTGTTAACAATTTAGTATTTTTAAACATTCTCTACTTCTTTCTACTTACTATTTTTTTCCTATATGTTGTACAATTCCAAATGATCTAAAATTTTTCAAGCATGTAGCCAACTTGCCTTGAAGAAGGAATTTAAAGAGTAACAACCACTTTGGACATTTTTTCGTACAAATGTGACCTTGTGAAGTGCAGCTGCCAGTATTTTCACAGTGCCCCAAAAGGGATTTTGTCACTTCAAACGTTAATATCTTGCAATGTACACGGTGGAAAATTCTGAAATTTTTTCCACATCTTTTCAAACCAGTGTACTACAAGATCCTATGGTTTTATGTTTCTAAAAATGTTTTAAAAAAAAATTAGTACTTGTCCTAGAAATGCAATATTGGAGCAGTTTTAGTGAAAACATAGTCTTTGATGTTTAGGGGTTAAACTAAAACTACGACTAAAACACTAGTTTAGTGTAAAAACATTAAAATAGGGATTTTGCGATAATTTAGGGGGTTTAACACTAAATTAGTTTAGTTTACTCTAAATTAGTTTAGTTTACACTAAATTAGCAAATTAACAGTAATTTGATGCGATTTCCAATAACTTGGTGTATTTTACACTAATTTAGCAAATTAACAGTAAATTATGGTAGGATGAAAGCAGTTAGGCAAAATTAGTCTGTTAATGAATTTAGTATATGCAAAGTTGGGGTTTGAAGCCCTCTCTCTCCAACTCTTCCAATTTTTTGTGTGTGTATGTGTTTTGAGAGTGTGCTTGAAAATTGCAATGAAAAAATGAACAAAAAGTATTAGCAAAAGATAGGAAGATGAGTTAGGATAGAAATTAATCCATTTGTCAAATAAATTCTCTTGCAAGGTGAGGGGGGAAGTGAAAGACTATGAATTGGGGTGATTTTGGAAAAAGTTTGGAACTAATTTTTTAGGGTTTGGAGGTCTGATGGTGAAAAATGGAAGAAAATTAGGGATCTTTTGAGTGAGATTGGACTACCAACATCAAAGGCCAATTTCAAGAGCATGGAACATTTGGAGCAAGGACGAGGAAGGGACAACCAAATTAGTACACAAAGGTTTGTTGCTATGATGACAATGACTAGTTTTTTGACCTTAAATTCTTGGTTGTTGCCATGCTCCATCTCGTAAAAAATTGTAATGTGAATTATAAGATGCATTTTGTTTACAACTCGATTTGTATGAATTTATAGTACTTGGAAAAAAATTGTATGATTGTGGCATGAATGGTGTTTAAAGAGGAATGCATGATTAGGGAGCCTAGATTTTAAGTATTTATGAGCAGGCGCGGAAGCACTGTGCAAATGGGGTAAGAATTAGGGATGGTGACTGAATGATCAAGTGGAGAAGGAAAAATCTGAATTGCATAGAAGAATGGGTGAAGATATTAGCATTGGGTACTTGAGGTGAAATTCAAAGGTCAATGTATGGGTAGATTTATGAGTTTGGTGTGATTGTTAGTGTGTTGGACTTTCTTCTTAAGGCCCCTAAATGTGCATTTGAGTTAATTTTTTGCCTAAGAAATTATCCTAATCTACTTGAATGTTAGATTAGATGCTTGCGGGATGGTAGGATTCATTTTTTAGTGATTTTAGGTGTGCTGCCTACTTTTCAACTAGAGTCATTTAATCAAAATTAACCAAAAACAACATTATAGGAGTCCATTTCTTAGAAGGCAATCTAGATAGAGGTCCCATACACTTCTTGTTAGCTAACTCTAGGGGGGATTTTTGCCACGTGTGGTAGAAATCTCTTATAATATGCCAAAAAAATAATATATAATTTTTTTTTCTTTACAAAAGAAATGGCAATTTTGAACAAATTTGATGAAAAAAAGTCTTAGGACTTTTGGAGGTTAAAAGCTTTCAATTTCTAATGCATCAAAGTGAACAAAAAATTTTCTTTTGGAAAATTAACCATATTGGTATGTATTGTGCTAA
The DNA here is from genome assembly GCA_947034895.1 of Rhytidiadelphus loreus. Lineage (NCBI taxonomy): Eukaryota > Viridiplantae > Streptophyta > Bryopsida > Hypnales > Hylocomiaceae > Rhytidiadelphus > Rhytidiadelphus loreus. The sequence continues at coordinate 36,976,570 of OX344761.1, forward strand.
ACTATTGTTATACTAATATACAATCATTAGAAGAAATTTGAGGAGTTAAGAAGATCACAAGTTATCATGTAGTGGGAGCAAGCGAATTTGATTGCTACAGCGACATTGTAGTAGCCCTAAGTGGCGAAGAGGTTTAGGTAATATTTCAAAAATTATTATTATTTCAAAATTTTATTTCCTTTTTATAATTAATTAATTAATTTTAATTTTAATTTTTTTTTATAGCTGGCCATTTCTACAATGTAGGAGGAACAATGAAAAAAATAGGCCTAAAACAGCCTTTTTTTGGCCTCAAATCCCTTCTAATGGGTAGTGTGTAGAATTTTTTTTTAAAGTTGTCAAAGTAGATTGCAAGATTGAAGTGTTTGAAATTAGAAAAAAAAGACAACTCTTGAATTCTAACATATTTAGATTTGAGAAAGATCAAGTTATAATCATTGACATTGACATTATTAAATAACTAAAGCACCAATCATTGTAAAAAATATCTATCCATGATGAACTTATTGTTAACTTCTAACCTTTACATACAATGGCTCTCAAAATGTTTTGTGTACTTACAAAAATTGCCATAGCTAATTGAAGAATTAGAGATTTTAAACAAAATTTGGATATATTCTAGTCCAGATAACACAATTGCATAAAATAAAATTTCAAAATTATTTTTATTTTCTTGTAATTTTCAATAATTTAATCAAATATATTAGTAAAAAGAACTTTTAATAGAAGTGAATTTTTTTCAAGATTCTTTAATAAGTGGAATGAAAATTCTTTTTGGAATTTTTTGGTAAGAATTTCAAGAGTTTTAAAATTTTAATGAGTGATATATTATTGACTAAAATACGTCTCAATTTTTTAATAATTTACTCTAAAAATCTCCAAAAAATTATAATTTTTTTGAAAAGTATGCAATATCTTTCTCTATATATTACTTTTTACAATTTATTGGAGATTTTTGGAATGACTTATAAAATTGTAAATATTTGGAGTCCTATTATTGTCAATAACATTTCATTCAATAATATTTTAAAATTTGTGATATTCTTTCCCATAGAATTTTCATTTCATTCACTAACAAATCTTGAAATTTTTTTTTACTTCTATTGGAAATTTTTCTCAATAATAAATTTGATTAAATTATTATTTTTTAAATTGGAAAGATTTTTATTTTGAGAAAACATTTTTTACAAGTTTCTTACTTGTGTTTTAAAGTGTCCAAAATTTGTAGAAAAAATTTGATTTCTCAATTAGTTAAGTGCATGAACACTTATGAGAGCCACTATATATCTTTTATTATATACTTCCAATGTTGGAACTGATTTTAAATGAATTTGTAGAGGTTCAATTAGTCTAGAATGGTGGGACGTAATCCATTAATTATCAAGTACAATTATTTTTAGGCTCAAAACAAAAACACAACATGAAAACAGGAGTTGAACTTAAACTCTGATGTACACAAAAGAAACTTGGCTCGTGACTTGACTTCATTATCATTGGAAACCAGCATGTATAACAAAAACTGTACACAGGCAAATGGGTATCATGTGAGTAGGTACTAAGCATACAGGGCTCACCCACAACCTTCAATTTCACCTTTAGACTCGGTGAAACCGGCTTTCCAAATTATATTGCAGGCTATCATAACACACGTTTCCAGTACTTGCACATTCCTTCGTCGTCCAAGCTCAAAAGACGGTTTAATCAGAAGGGCAACATACATAAATCATAGTATCAGTTTTCATGCCAAAGAAATTTACATATAACTGTTACAACTGAGTTGGTTGCAGTTTCTGAGACTACTCCAGTAGCATTAAGCTATCCGCCCCCCCAAAACGAATGTCTCTGACAATGACCTCCTGGACTAAGAACAACTCATAATCTTCGAAGCAAAAATGTATGGAGTCCTAAAGGTGATGATCCCAAGAAGAATGTTTGCATTGTGATGAAGACAGTGAAGTGTTTGGCAAACCTTAGCCATAGCAGCGGATGGGATCACTGCATCCCTTGGCAGGGGACTGAGGGTTTCCGCCCCTACCACCCTTGGCCAAGTACTGTTGGTGGTACTCCTCTGCTCGGTAGAATTTCTTGGCTGGAAGAATCTCCGTCACAATTGGGCTGCTCTGGGTCTTTTGTACCTCCTCCTTCGACTGCAGCGCAGCTTGCTCTTGCTCCGCAGTGTAGAAGTAAATTCCAGATCTGTACTGGGTTCCCATGTCATTACCCTGGTGCATTCAAACGACAAGAGCACCCCAAATGAGTATTCGTATTACCAAAATTGATCTACAACAAAAGTGTTAAATGAAACATCAGGAGCTCTATGCATGCGATAGAAATTCATGCATGAAAGGTAGTGAACCCTTCTTGTGGGAGGTGCGGGTAGGTCATGAATACGGCATAAGTGGAGTAAATGTTACATACAAGTAAATATTTAGAATCTAGTGAATATCGTAATGTCTATTAGTTAAAGAGTAAAAGCCTACCCATATTTTACTCACCTGGTGAGTAAAACTTTGAAATTCATAACTTATTCTACACTCCAAATAGTGAGGACATCTAAAAATTCCTTTGAAACCACTCAAAACAGATGACTAGGTTCAGAACAGCTGAACCCATTTACAGCAAGAATGTGCAATGTAATGTAATTTCAGAAGCTCTACGCATGTAATGGCACTGCATGCATGGAACGTGGGAGTTTATCAATGCACGTATTGGACGTAATTTGAAAGTGTATAATTTGAGTGTTAGTATGAACCTGACGGTTGAGTGTGGTGGGATCATGGCGCTTCCAGAACAAGTCCAGCAAGGTTTTGTAACTGCACTCCTTGGGGTCATACTGAACCCTCACAACCTCGGAATGGCCTGTAGCAATAAGATTATATCAGCATCGATCTCAACAAGAATAAACTCTTCACATTGAAACTCGAACCTGATTAAGCATAATACCACCACTGATTACAGAATTTTTTTACAGCAAACTTAAAGTAGAGGTTCATAACTGTGACACCTGCCCAAATGCAACACCCCAAAACCTTACACAAAGAATACATAGTAGGATTTTGAGAATGTACACCATCTCCACATCAAAACTCTCACGTCTGTTCAGGTCATCTACCAATAAAACTTTGAACACTTAACTTCCGCTTCGCATTCTCTGGTGCATTAAAATCCTCTTGATTAACTATATATATATATATATATATATAAATACGACCATTCTACTTCTAGTAAATACGCTCAGCGCTTCCCTTTGGTGTGGTTACCCCTACCTTAGGTTACAAACAACGTCAAGTATAAAGCGACTTCGAACGCTGTCCGCAAACCCTAACTCTCTCCATTCAATGTCCACTTCAGAACTCATATGTCTGTTCTAGGTCATCTACCAAAAAAATTTGAACCCTGAATTTCCTCTTTCGTATTTTCTGGTGCAATAAAATCCTTTTGATTAACTCAAAAGAATAAGAATAAATACGACCATTCTAATTCTAGTAAATATGCTCAGCGCTTCCTATTGGTGTGGTTAACGCTACCTCATGTTACAAACGACTTCAAGTATGAAGTGACTTCAATAGCTGTCTGCAAACCCTCATTCAATGTCCAGTTCCTCGACACTGCTTGATAGCTACTGAGAGTGATGAAGGCAATCCAACTGTACCTGTGGCCCCCGAGCAAACGGCATAATAGTCGGGATTATCCAAATGGCCCTGCGTGTAGCCCACCTCCGTAGTGGCGACCCCGTGAATTCGCTGGAACGCAAGCTCCACCCCCCAGAAACACCCCGCCCCAAAGGTGGCGAACTCGCGACCGGGAGCCGGGACGTCGTCATCGGGTCCCTGCGCACCGCTACTCGTGCTCGTGCCGTTGGCCTGGCCTGCTGCTGCAGCTGAAGCGCGCACCCCAAACCCTAGCTTCTCCATCCACCCGCCTGCTGCCAATCGCGTCCCGCTCCTTACAGAGAACACCCTCGAAGTTGCTGAGAGAGCAGGTCGAGCTCCCAGAAGGGCCACTCTGCTCGTGTGCGCTCCGCCTGTACTTCCCAATTGCACCCCCAAGGACGCACACATCGTCCCCGGGACCCTCACGGCCTGCATCGCCATCGCAGGGCTTGGTTCACAAATCAATCCTCCAACAACAGACCCAGAATTTTCTTGACGAAACTGATTCGGTGGAGATGAGATTCGGAGAGAAATTGTGCGTGGGGATGAGACAATGCGATTCCGGAATTGGTGAGTGGGCAAGCCCCAATGTGAATTGGATTGTGAATTTGCGGAGGCCAAGTGGATGTTGATCAGGAGGGAACGTGGACGCGCCCGGAGGCCAGACTTCAGTTGTACTGTCCCTCATCCAGTAGAGTCCTGGTTAGATCCTATAACCGGGACCCAACAAATACTGCAACCTACAACCGCGCGTTTAACCGTGCCAACTTCGTTACCCTACGTGAAGGCCAGATTCGGCATAAATTATGTCATTTAAAAAAAAAAAATGCCACTTGTCATTTTTTGAATGATGTGAAGTAACGTTGATCTTGGAGAATCTAATGTGGAAATTCAATTTTGGCACCTGAGTGTCAAATTAGACCTTTCCGTACAGTATGACCACTAATGTAGGAAATCTATTTTGGACCCATTGATCACTACATATAAAGGGAGAAAAACTAGTATTTTTTGGAGTAAGAAGTTACACCTCATGTTATGACAAATCAGCATTACATGTTTTCTAGCCTCTCTATAGGGCTACGAGTTCCCCTTACATTCCTTGCATTTCCAAATTTTAGGAACTTGGTCACATTGGCATGCTGACATGGCATCGCAACTGCTACGTTAGATAATAATAAATAAATAAAATTTAATTATTTTTTATTTCACACAAAACAAGCTAGTTGCCTGGTTCCCAATAACAGGAACGAGCTTGAAACGACCCTTTAGGCAGGCCAAAAAACATGTAATGATTCTTTTATTTTCAAGGAAGTGTCACTCCCTCCAAAGCAAGCAACTGTACTACAAGAAGCTTTGCCCTTATAAAGGTGAACTTCCTCGTGCTAAAATTGGCCAAACTTTAAAGAAGAGATAAAAAAGTTTTCTAAAATTTCACATGGAAGTATGCAAATATTTGCAAGGGAGGGATTTGAGTAGTTTGTTGACATGATTATAGAAAGAAGTACTTGAAAAATAGGGGAGAGCAAGTTTTTGACTTCCAAAAAACAATTTAAAAAATATTACATAGTTTGAACTTTTGGATTGCTTTTAGTTTGACATCAAGACAAAGCTACACCTAAAATGTAGTTTCTTTCTACTCACATACAAGTTTAAACATCATGGAAGCTAGTTGGCTAGAATAATTTGGATTTTGAAAACTTGAAATTTGTTTTCTAATTCCAACTCTACATGATTTTTACCCTCACATTTATATGTTCTTTGAAAAAGGTCACCTACTCAAACTACCCAATGTAGCTTTTGTCAATGCAAAAAACCCTCCTCCCCTTTAGTCCAAAGTCCACAAAGGACAATGCAAAGTGGTTCTCTTCATAGGTGTATTCTCAAAAGGAATATTTTTTCAATTTTCTAATTCATAAAAACTTTGAAATTCAATATTTTTTACACCGTCGGCTCAATCGCCATGAAACTAAGGATTGTTTGTATTACTTTGAATACTATGTTTTCAAGCGTGAAAATTTGGTGACATCAGCCCAGCAACTTCACCACTGAATCCGACGTCGGAGGTAAAATCGGTGGCATTAACACTTAACCACCCGCCACAATTTTTGGACTTCTAAATCAGCAATCAAATTTCAAAAAACTTCAAATTTCCTTCAACTACGATCATACAGCCGAACTGAACATTGAGCTTCTCTAACAGAATTACAGTACTCAGATGCTCTCTTCATGAAACCATGAATCTCAGACTCGATCGCACATGCATTTTGAACACAACAATTCGATTAGACAGTTTAAAATCTCTCGTTTTCTTCCACATTTACTGCAGCGTGCAGTCGAGCTTTGTAGCTTGATCGGTTCCAGAGCTGTATGTCAATTTCTCGTCCTCAACTTTCGACACGAGAGCGAAAATATTGTTATGGTCGAGTCAGAAATGAAACTTTGTGTTAGAAATCCGAAGCAAAAATTGTATTGCAAAGGAATCAGTCAATCTCGTAATCGATCTTTCTGTAATAACGAGACTGTACAATGGCCAGTTGCTACTAATTGTAGGCTAGGGGATTTTGCCGCGCGCAGACGAATTCTTGTGACTGAACAACAATTCGCCATTAGTTAATTTTCTCGTTTTCATGCCTTGAACTGCATGGTTTAGCGTGCTTAGTTCGACAGGTGTTTCTCAAGTTTTCGTCATCAATTTTCTACCCGCAAGCTAAGAAATGTATAAATCGCTATTAGTAGCAGATATGGCACAAGGTGTGAACGATGATGGAATTCCTTAGCTGTTTTGTACTGCAAAGGAAGATTCAGTTTCTCTAATCTTTATTGTACAGTTTAAAGATGTTTCCAACTGCCACAATAGGCTAGGCCAGTGAGCGCACACATCAGAGGAACTTTCAATTGTCACAACCGGTTATATTTGCCAACTTTCTGTGCAATTCCAAAGCGGAGTTCGATATTAACATTGCTGCTTTCAATCTCAGTGATTGGGTCGAAGGCATACCCCTACAACCACTTCGCAAGTACGGTTATCAAAAGCACATGATCTCTGTCAGAAGACCAATCAAAAGTCGATTAAGGTGCGTCAGTCTACTCTACATTGTAATTGTTTCACATCAAATCCCTGAGTCCTACTGTACATATATAGCCAATGACGCACATGTATATGTGTTGCCTGATGGGGTCAAGTTTCACAAGCCTCATGGTTAAATCTGTCTGTAGCTACGTTACGGCGTCCAGCGGGAGCTTGGAAAAACAAAAGTCGCTGTTGCGAACTTGATCATAAACATCAAGCATCGCGGCTCAAAGATGACAGAAAAAAAGGGCTTGTATACAATGGGATTGAACAACAGGAATGATACTGATCGAAGAGCTTGATCAATCTTCGTGAATGTTGATCCATGGAAACACGATCATCAGACGAATATGTTTAAGATTCTTGTTTTGGAAGCGTCACCACGAACAATGGTGACGACGCAATTGCTGTAATATTTGGTGGCAGGCCATATTTTCGATCTTCAATTTGTCTGTAAAACAGAGAGATTGGTCATCACATTGTTTCAGGCGAAGATTATGAAACTGCTGATTTACAGTGCTTAATTTCAAACCAGTAAAACCAAAATCGTGAGGGATATCTGGGAAGGAAAGAGTACCTCGGTGTCGTGCAAATCGGCTGGCGGGAGTGTGTCGGGAACAGGAGAGTCCATCTTCGACTTCCCCTTCATGTTGGACCGCTTCACAGTGCACTTCAGCAAAATCTTTTTCATGGCCTTGTTGATGGAGATCTGAATGCAGATGTCACGTCCAAGTCTTAAAGTACTGCCGTTGAAGAATTCGGATTCAAGCAGGCCGACATTACATAGCCATTTGAGAAACTAAACCGTAAGTGGACATGGCAAGGAAACAGGCTTACCATCATGGTTGGTGCATCTGAGCTATCAACTGACGAGTGGCGCCGATTGCTGAACAGAGATTTGGATTTGGACTTCCTCTCCTTGAACTCCAGCGTCAGCAACTCCAGAGTGGACTCGTAAGTCGGAGACCGGTCACCAAGGTTGTCATCATGAGGAGGAGAATGATTACTAGAAGCAACGAAACAATTATGGCGGTTGGAAAAATGACCGTCGTCACACTTAGAGATCAAGCGGCGAGGAGAGAACAGACCCAGGCGAGCAGTGACATCGTCATGGCGAGGTCTCGACTTCGGAACGACAGATGACATCTGCCGGTCTTCTAACTCGGATGGCGATACATACGAAAGCCGTCTCACAGGCGGAGTACTGCACAGCGTAAATGCAGATTCACATTCGGTTGCAGCGCAGGGACTGTCTGGTTGTTCGGGTGATTCTTGATCATTGCTGGGAAATATAGCTGTCCAAAGCTCGGTAGTCAAAGTCCTCTGGGGTGAGGACCGCGCTTCGTTGTTGTCTTCACATCCGAGGAGCTTGGGTTTTGGAGTCTCTTTGACAGCTGCAGCTGCGTCGAGTTTGGGAATCGCATCCTCGAGCGAAGGTCGTGAAGGACCGAGGTCTCGAAAAGATAAACTCGCACGTCGTGATTCTTCGGACTTAGGAGCGTTCAGGTTGAACGCTGAACGGGTAACTTCAAGGTCGTCGTCGCAATGATCAAACGATGCGCCTGAGCTCGATTTGGATTGCAATGCACATGTTGGTAGGGCTGAGAATGCGAGCATCTCAGGGTCGGACCGCAGAGGCGGATACAAGGATGGCAGGCTACCTTCGTCTGCCAGTTCACAGATAATGCTTCGTGGAGAAGGCGACTCACAAATATCCTCGAGATTTCTCTGCCTTCCCGAATCTGGACGAGATGTCCTAAAACCCTTTTCGCGGAGCGCTGCGAACAATCTATCGGGAGTTGACCATGTCTCCATCCGATTGAAATTACCTTCATCAGCATCGTTGGACGACCTCGACTTCAATATGCAAGACTGGGAACTCATGTCAGCTTCCTCGCCTTTGCTGATGACACTTTGCACTCGCGACGCAGCAGTTGGTGTCCGCGGCTGAATTACGTAAAGATTTCCGTCCAAAGGCTCGCTCTCCGACTTGAGGATGTACCTTTGTCGTAAAGCTTCATACGGCGATGTGTCATCATCTTGTTCTGAAGATGGCATTACCAAACGCGGGCAAGGCTGAGGAGCATTGCGACATGTAACCTCAGTAGCCAGCGTCTCAGACTCCGCAGCAGCTTCCTTCTCCCGTCGATTGAACGGGACCGTCGCTTCGCCTTTGACAGGTGCAAAAGCGGATTCTTCATCCTCTTTCTCCTGAACTGCGCTTATCATATTGGATAGTATGTCAGATTCAGATGTTAGAGTATCCATGGTCTTCATAGTAGAATTCATTGATGCACCTGTATTCGTCGTCGTCGTCTTCAATTGCTGTGGAATTGCATTCTTGGTCACCTCTTCACGAGCTTCTTCGATCTGAACAACGTTTCTTCGAATTCCCGAGGTGACGCCATCGACTAGACATTCTTTCTTCACAAAGAGCTCAGGCTTCGACAACATATCCCGAGAGGAAGATGGCCTGGGAGCTTCATCCGTAATGGACTGCGTGTCCCTCTTCCTCGAGGAATTTCCATGCTTGCTGCCAACCGATCTATTGAGATCACCACTCCGGGCAGGTGACATCAACAGGCCCCCACTCGACGGAATGAGCTCTCCACTCTGTCGCGACAAATTGGAGGCTCCGACGGGACTCCGCACTGACCGGCTCCCTCCGATGCCAATATTCTTCGTGGCACTGGAGTACCATGGCGACTTGGCAGATCCATGGAACGATTTCATGCTTCCTTTCCTGCCGGATAGCGAGAGCCGCTGGCCATCCAAAGACGTCTTAGGATGAACTGGCGAGCTCCGCCACGGCGCGAGCTTCGTGGTGTCAAACTTCCGCATTGCCTCCAGCCACCGCGAAGAAGACCTTGTGAGCTTCGTCCACCCGTGGTCGTTTGACGCAGGCTGCTCCTTCTCCTCCCACAGGGCAAGACTCTCACTGTCCTCGGACCGAAAGCTGTGGCCCATGCAATGAAAATCCTGAAGAGGAACAATCGTACTCAATCTCTTCTCAAACTCCCGTCGCGCTGACAATCCATCACAACACGCTGTACTATGTCGAGGCGGACTCTGCAGATCCTGCACTCGCTTCGATTGAAAGAATTTATGGCGATGACCTCCTTTGTGTGAATCCTTATGTTTCCCAACGCGCGAAGATCTATTGCCGCCGTTAGAAGACCCTCGACTGCTATCTGACGGTATAGATCCATGCAGACTTAACTTGTACGCCCCCATCATTTCTCCCCAACTGCAGCAAGTACAAATCTCACGGCATTCCTCTCCCGATGCACAACAACTTAATCCGCTACGCCTCCCTTAATGCAGGCATGGCAACCGGTAGAATCCTCAATCAACAATCCCAGAAACTTTCCAGATGCGAGACAAGGAAACTGAGTATCCATTGACTACAAAGCAGATGCTGCACATTGTCTCTAGACGAGAATTCCCCCACTTGCTGAAGAACAAAAGCGGTACGACGATGGTTGACAAGATCCAAGTAAACAAGACTCTGGCAGCGGCGCGGCTCTCTTCGAATTCCCAAGATGGGTCAATCTCGTCCTTGACTTGGATGACATAAGCAATCCATCCGGTTGTCTGCTTTGAAAAGGCTTTCCGGGAAATCTGCACTTGACGAAAAGGAAGCATTTGAGACGGGAATCACAGGGCTCCTGGAAACAAGGCACTCCATGTTCCCACATTAATGAGCGTCTTAAATGCTTTCGAAGTTTGGAGCCGCAAGCTCAGATGTTGCCAACTGCCGATCGAATTGGGATCGATAGGGTTCCCGTTGATTTATACGAATTCGATAGCGAAAGTGAGAATCTTGACCAACTCCAGATCGAATCCAGCTCTACCTTAATTTATTAGCCTCCGTCTGTATTCAATTGAGTGCCGCTACATCGATATCTATTTTTACATTCATTGAACTTCGTATTCATAACTTTCAACGCCATTCCAGACATTCCAGAGTTCAGAGTCCAAAGGATAAACTGATCTAATTCTCTGACCTCAGAGATCTAATTAATAAACTGATCATCTAATTCATGGCTGCCAGGTGTTCAATTATGGCGCCTCCAATGGCTTTCCATTGCGTCTAGAGGACCAGACTTGGAGGGTCAAAATAAAACCCTGTTTCAAGGCCACTGTAAAGCAATTTACTTGGCATCCCCCAAAGCGATTTACCAGGAATTCAAAAAACCAAAAAAAATCTTAATTTAGGGCATCTAGGGGAAGGTCTAGCCCCTCTAGCCTTGCGCTTCCTGGTTGCACGGTTTGGAGCTTGTACCTCCAGTTAGCTACTCCAAACCAATGGAACCTTCTGGACCCGTCTAGCATCGGAGGTCTAGGTTCCAATGGAGACAGGCTCTAATGGAGCCCGGACCTCTGATGCTGAACGGGTCCAAAAGGTTCCATTGACAATCAATATTGGGCTAGAGGTCTAGGCTCCAGCTAACGCAAGTCTGGAGGGGCTGGCCCCTCCTCTACATGCTCTATTTCGAGTAACAATACAAACAATCTCAGCAACTTTGATGAATAGTGGCAAAAAATAATGTATTTTGGGTACTCAAGGGCTAGCCCTCCGTTCCCAATAGAGATTGTTTGGACCTCCAGTTGTCCTCCGGCCTAGATAGCCGGACCCGTCCAACGCTTGAACATCCGGCTTCCCGATGGAGACCAACTCTAACTTAAGCTACGTATGTTTCTATGTAATATTGGAATGTTACTAATCCTTAAAGGACACATCCAATGTACAGGGAGTACCAACATTTAAGATAAACCAACCCATTGTAGTTAGAATAAGGAGCTTGACATTATGTGGTTACTAAATTTTTTTCAATTTATTTTCCATAGTAGTACAAATGTGAGAAACATTGAGAGCTATTGAAATTATGTTTTTTTGACAAAGTATGAATTTGCTATGAATTTTTGAAGTGTTTCATGCATCTTTGCCCATAAGAATCTGTAGACTACCTTAAAACCAATAAAATCTTGACCTTGAGATCTGTCCCAACTACGTTGGAATGCTGCCAACTACATAGTCCAATGTGGTGGAGACAATGCCATGTCAATTTTGGAAAAAAAAAAATCAACTTTTTTTTCATATTTTAGAATTTTTTTTTTTTAAATTGACCGCGCCGTGTTCTTTTATTGCCGTGAAAAACATCATCGGGAATAGGCTTGAAACAAGCTGTTTTTGCCCTCAAATCCCCTCTAATGCTTAATTGAGCGTAGTCATTTGGCTCATCTTAAAACCAACAAAATCTTAATCTAGCATGCTCATTTGGCTCACCTAAAGCAATCAAAGTCTTTTCTAACATGGAGGGCCTAAAAAGTCAATTCTCACAATGAATTCTCACTAAAAAATTGGAAGTTCCTAATGAAGTCACAAACTACTTCATTGATGTCATATAAGACATGCATTGAAGCCAAAATTTGAAAAACCCTGAAAAAACCATGATGGGGTCATTTGGTAGGTGTCCACTATGGGTCATTTGACCACAATGGAATGAATGGATTGATTTACCTTAGTTGCAATCGAGCCAAAATTATTTGAAGATTTTCTAATGACATAGATGGTCAATTTCATTAAAATGGTAGTATTCTGCATGCCATTTTAATAGAATATCTTCTACAAATGGAGAATAAGTGTGCCACGATAGGGTCATACATGTGCCAATTTTAGACCTAGCACATTCAAATCACTCCTAGTTCACGCATTTCCACTCCACTCGGACAATCTTTCCATTGTTTTCATTCTTTCAGTGGTTTCATTTTGTGCCATTTTAACGAAATTGACCATACGAGGTTTTGAATGAAAAAAGAAGATTTTCGGAAAGGAAAATTAAATCTTGGCATTTGGACCATCCACCCTTGGAATATGTAGGAAAATTACCAATTCAAAATCCTTTTTTCTAGTAGGTAACTAACTAGGCATATATTTTCTAAGAATTTTTTATTACTATATACATAGTATTCTATTCTACCAATTATCCTTCATTTACTGGCATTTGATGTGAGTGTGAGTGTGAGTGTGTGACTGACATTCACTACTAGCTTTTACCAATCTTTTTTTTTAACTATTGGTCTATTTTTTAGTTGTCTATTAATTAGCAAAGCAATCATTTATTTTTTATAACATACTTTTCTTTCCAAGGTTGTGGCAAAGATACCTTCAAAAGTACCATATAGAACCATCACCGAAAGATGATTTAAGTGATTTTAATTCTTTCTTTCTTACACAAATGGCATATTGTTGCACTACAAATCCCAAATACACTCAAGACTCCCAAGTCAAGCCAGTGAAAAAACCCCACAAAAATACATTTGAAGTCGTCTCCATTTTCTCCATTGACGAAAATTGACAAATGGAAAAATGGAAAAATCCAGCAAATTATCAAATTACATTCGAAAATGGAGGATTTCAACTGACAAAATTTTTACTCTTCTAGCTGACTTCTACATAAAAATTGAAAATCCAAGCCAACTTTTAGAAGCTAGAAAATTGTTTAGGAGAACCGTGTGTTTAGAAGAGGATAGCACTTTGTACATGGGGAGTTTGGCTATGAAATTTTGGGAGGATGTTTATCTTGTTTTGGTAATTCCGAAAACTTATTACTCTCTCAAATTGGAGTTTTTGTGTGAAAGTTATACTTGATGAAGTGAGAGAAGGAAATTTGTCATGAAGTTTGAGGGCAGAATTTTTGAGGGCTCATATCTATCTCATTATGAAGTTTTTGCTTTTAATATTTGGCATGGTTGTTTATTGAGTTGTTAGCTTTTCAAAAAGCTATCATTCTCTTAGTTTGGAGTTAGGATGCAAAAGTTATGGGCTTGAAGATGAAGTAGTGAAGAGCTGCCTTTTGAATTAGAGAGGGTGAACTTGGATCGACTATAAAAGTCGGATAGTACCTTGGTTTTGAGTGAAACTTTTAAGTGTTATATATATTTGTATTACCTTTCCAATGAAATATTATATGGTCAGTTTGGAGTTAGTACGTGAGAGTTATAGCCTTGAAAGTGAAGTAGTAGTGAGCTGCCTTTGAGTTGAAGAGAGTAAACTTTGACCGGCTATAAAAGTCGGACAGTATGAGGTTTTGAGTTGAAATTTGGATGTGTTATAGTTCTTTGCGTTAACTTTCCAGAGAAATATTATACTCTCAATTTGAACCTTTGAAGAATATTTGGCACTCCTATTAGTGTCGAATATACTTTTGGAGGACTTTGTGCGGTTTATGTACAACTTATACCACTTTGTACAAACATGTGATACTTTATTTGATCTCTATGGTTCATGATGGGGATTACATGAGCATGATTATGAGGCAAATCATGGGGTTTAATTATGGGTATATTTGATTTTGGGATCTTCCGTATTTTGAGCCATTTCTAGTTGCAGCCAAGAACCCCGCGTTTTCCCAAGGCAAGGTCTCTCTACCCGACAACGCTTTTTGTAATTTGTCATCAATCATAATGCCAAGCATTGTAAGATGCATATTATAGTGTTTGACATTATAAAATCATAATTATACTTACTTGGTACAATTGGTTGCCTATTGCTTAACACTATGGAGACATCCACTTATGGCATTTCATGGTGTGAGGTCACTCTCCCTTAAGCTTGGGTTTTGCCTTCATCTTTAGGGCAATGACCTCACACCACAAAACACCTTCAAGTGGATGCGTCCCACTATACATAAATGTACATGTGATCTCAATTGGAGTGTTGTTCAATAAAGATATGAAATTTGAGAGTGTCAATTTCAATGCTCCAAGATGCAAATTTTATAAGATTGGGCCTTGCAAATAGCAATGCATGTTCATGATCCATTGATCTAAATGATTTAGAGTTATTAAATGGATTATTGATTCCCTTGTTGTTCATGACTAAAATTGTGATATAGTGGCCCTATGACCCATCATCTTCTACTTGAAAGAATTACATATCTCTTAGGAAGTTTTAAAGTTGCATATATGAGGCAATTTTTGAATTTTTGTTTTTTCCTACATTTGAGGCTAACCACCTAAGTCATCACGAATAGATAGGTTAGGCATTCTCAAAATGTAAGGGAAAGGGTTACATTTTGATTTTTTTGAATTTGAGGATCTCTTTCTATTGCTATCTTGTAGCTCCCTTGTTCCCTGTAAGATTTTCTCACACGATGAAAGGACTTCAAAGTTGTTGATGTTTTGTATATTTATCTTGACATGCTGCGTGTGATAACCAAAGTTTAATCTTCTACTTTAAATTCCTAGCCTTGATGTCTATTGCTACAAACCTAGTACCCTAAATAAAAACATCTTTTTCACATATAAGTGTGTTGACTAGCCTAATAGTGGTGGTTTCAAACAATGCTTACACTTGTAGCTTTCACCTTGTCATTGGACTCTCTAACTTTTTTATAAGGTGGATGAGAAACTTCAAGGATTTGTGATCCTAGACCTCTAACCAAAATTCAAGGGCCTAAGTTATCTTGAGCTTATTCTATCAAGATTCATAAGACTTGTTCTAATAAATTGGAGGGCTCTTCAATGTAAATGTGAAATTTGAACATGTCAAAGTGAATAAGAAATGACTTAGTTAATTGAAATGTTGTTGTGGCATGTAAGAGCATCATCAATCCACCATGGGATCATGAGTACTAACTAGAAATTTGGAGACTGGAGACTATATGAATTTGGGTTAATTGGATTCAATGCAAGCACACTACCCAATTAATCATCACTATGACCTTGCAAAATATGACCTTCCATGCAATATATTTATCATTTTTGTTCTGTGTAGAACACAGAAAATCCTCTCAACTACAAGTCACAAACTTTGAAGCATCCAAGGTGGTTTCCTCTTGAACATCTCCCCATTTTTCCTTGTGGCACATACAACAGCCACCTTGCTTTGACCCTTGAAGGACTCAAGGACAAGACCTTAGTGATAGGTAGTTAGGAAAGAATGATCACATTCCTCATGGCATAGATACATTCTTTGTTTCTCTAGTATTCAAGGTTAGAATGCCCAACTGGATTCATTCCAGCATCACAAAGAGAGAGCCAACATTGGAGAGCCGCACCCACCCACACAACTGCAATCACTCTAAGGTGATGCTGGGCCTCGACAGTTGCTGGTCCATTATATTACTCCATTTGGAGTTGATGGATTGATGGATTCGATGATGCTCTAATCAGTCCATCTAAGTCTGCGATTTGTGTAACGCAAGCTTAACGTAACTTATTAAGTTAGTTGTTAATGCGAAGGGATCATGTGCCCCAGCTTCCAAGAATCAAGACGAGGCCAATTGATTCCAACTCGATCGATCTTCAAGACAGACAGGGCCACTAGAATCCAGTCAGCCGCGCCAGAGCAGGCAGGCGCGCGTGAAACGGGCAGAGACTCTCTTCGATCATTCGTCTTCACACAAGCTTTAGTTCATTTGAATCTAAGTTAAACCAAAAGGGATCCTAGAATTCAGATCCTCCACAAACACCCGGCTCCATAAATTCACAGATCTAAAAAAGTGATCGAACAACTGACTGAGGATAGCATTCCTTTCAGGAGTGTGGCACTGTTTATTAGTTTGTGCCTGATCGAAGAACTGGCTCGCTGGCCTGACAACTTCCCTTGATCTGGGCACTGATTTGAGCTTCTTTCGGAATCGAATTAAATGAGACCGGGAAGCGGTCTCAGTAAATGCCATTCCGCTAAACCCGGTGCATGCTTCTCTTCCAAATGCGACCTTTTCTCTCCGCGCGCTGTGAGAATCGATCATTGATTACTGTGTTCCTCTTTTCCTTATTAGTTTCTCGTGACCCACTTTTAGGAGAGAAACGCGACATCCAACCGAGGTGTTTCGTGCCACTGACACACTTGCGACTTTAGTCGTAGCCGTATTGACCAGCTTTCAAGTTCTTCATTCTGATCGACTCAGCGTCGTCTATCCAGTTAGAAAGGGAGTCACGTGCACAGTATCCTGCTTAGTGTAAATGTCACCCAGATTTTCTCGATTTCTAGGGTCATGAGTGCTCCTCCTTGATTTCAGGGCCGGTATACACTTGGGGCCGGATTGAAGGCCGGCCGGAACTCTCCAAGTTTGAACCAATGGGATTGCTCAATTTCTCCAAATCCGGCCCAAGGGCTTTATACTTGGGGTCGGATGGAACCACCACTCATCCTACGTGTTGCCTTAGGTGGCATGGTTTTGGCGCCAAACCATCCGGCCCCAAGGGAGCAATCGGGCCAAGGTTTTTGGTGGCCCGATTTCCCATCTAGGGCCGGATTGGTGTCACATTTGTCTCCTCCGTTGGATCGGACAAATCTCCACCGTCTACCATGCAAGAGCTTTTCTTTTCTTTTTTATTACATTTTTTATTAACTGTGAGCTCAATCCCATCTGGTTGAGTCATGTTGTGATACAGATACTGTGTTACAAGATGTTAAAAATGAATTTTATTGTTAATACTGAATTTTTGTTAATACTGAATTTTATTGTTAATACTGAGTTTTATTGTTAATAATGAATTTTATTATTAATAATGAATTTTATTATTAATAATGAATTTTATTATTAATAATGAATTTTATTATTAATAATGAATTTTATTATTAATAATGAATTTTATTATTAATAATGAATTTTATTATTAATAATGAATTTTATTATTAATAATGAATTTTATTATTAATAATGAATTTTATTATTAATAATGAATTTTATTATTAATAATGAATTTTATTATTAATAATGAATTTTATTATTAATAATGAATTTTATTATTAATAATGAATTTTATTATTAATAATGAATTTTATTATTAATAATGAATTTTATTATTAATAATGAATTTTATTATTAATAATGAATTTTATTATTAATAATGAATTTTATTATTAATAATGAATTTTATTATTAATAATGAATTTTATTATTAATAATGAATTTTATTATTAATAATGAATTTTATTATTAATAATGAATTTTATTATTAATAATGAATTTTATTGTTATTAACCATTGCAATTGTAACAATAATGTCTTTGCAATTGTTTTAACATGAGGTATTAATAATTAATTTTTTTGGTGTATACACAAATTACATACTATGTTATAGACACTAATTTTGATAAATTACATGCTTAATAAGTAAATTTTTTATACAGACACAAATCTGTAAATGAAAGTCATTGTTGAAGTTATGCCAAAAATTTTGACATCTACAAGATAATGTGTGTTTTTATCAATTTTGATGACAAATACTTGAAAAAAGAATATGGTAAGGAAAAATTATACTACTAGAAATAACATGTATGGTAAAACCTGATTTACATTTATCATTGAATTCATTCAAGTTTTCATAATAAAAAATTTCATGTTTTTCTTTAAAATAAACTAAGAATATAGATTTGAAAAAGAGATTAAAAAAATTACATGTTTTCTTGAATTGTATGTTTAATAAATGACAACTATTATGGGGCTACAAATCTTTTTTCAATGTCAACTCTAGTTTTAGTGTCAAAAAAAAGAAGTTCAAAAGAAGTCAAAGAACTTCCTTTTTCCAAATAGAAAAAATAGGAAGAGAGAAGAAAAGGTTAAAAAAACTAAAAAAAACTCTCTCTTCCATTTTGAAATAGGTAAAGTAGGAATAAAAAGGAAAAGTCTAAAGAATTCTAAATTTTTTTCTTCTTATATTTGAAATAGAATAAATAGAAAAGAAAAACTTTTTTTTTTCTAAAGTATAAAAAATAATAAGAGAAAGGAAAAGATGCATGTCTTAGATTTTTTTAATTGAGCATTTCAAAAATTAAAGAGTGTAGTAATCAAGAATTCGGCCTTAGAATCGGGCCCCAAGGGCTTTACATTGCTTAGGGCCGGAGTGATTAATTGAAATCCGGCCCCAGAATTCGGCCTCAACCCCTTTACATTGTCTGGGGCCGGAGTGGTGATTTGGGGCCGGATTGTGGGCCGGATTGGAGGCAAATCGGGCCGGCCTTCCATCCGGCCCCAGGCCGTGTATATACCCGCCTTCAATTTTTTCACAAAGTTTCTTTTTGGACCTTATACTAAAGTTGATATCAAAGTGAAGCCAAAAGTATAATTTTTTTCTTCATACATGTATTTATGAGCAAGTCAAGTAGCTTGACCACCATCCCTTGTCACTTGCTTGTCACCTTGATATAAGGTAAACTACCCCTTTCTAAACCAAATGGGAGCAAGCCCATGGTAGACTAAATTATGTTAGTAGCGTACATTCAAGTTTTGAATGTTTACCACTAACATAATTTAGTCCACAATAAACTTATTCTCATTTGATATGGAATGGGGTAGTTTACTTTATTTATGAGTCATCAAGTTAAAGTAAGCGTATCTACAGTGACTCCAAAAATTGAGTCTATGTTGTGTTCAGTTTCAATCCATGCACTATATGTTGAAAATGAATAGACGAAATTCAAATGAGCAAACATGAATGTTGCAGTATCCTTTGTGTACTACAATCCTAAAAAACTTGAAGCAAAAAGCAATTATGGCTTGAAAGTAAATGAATTCCAAAGCTAACCACTCCATAGACTCAGTTGTTGAGGCCGGTTTCATAATCACTCCAAAAATTGCCTATGCTTATTTTTGAGTCTCAATGACTTGGATATTTTACTCCATGTTGTTGTACGCCATTTAAGACCCACCCCCTCAACAATCGAGTGATTATGAAACCTGCCTCAACAACGGAGTCTATGGAGTGGTTAGCTTTGGAATTCATTTACTTTCAAGCCATAATTGCTTTTTGCTTCAAGTTTTTTAGGATTGTAGTACACAAAGGATACTGCAACATTCTTGTTTGCTCATTTGAATTTTGTCTACTCATTTTCAACATACGGTGCATTGATTGAAACTGAACGCAACATAGAATCAATTTTTGGAGTCACTATATTTGTGACCCTTTTAGCAAATATGAGACCTTTAGATAGGTTATGATTCAAAAAAATATTCAATGCTTTAGCATTTATACACTAGGAATTTGATGTTTGGAGAAACAAGATTTTCTCTTAATCCTTGACTTTTACAAATAATGTTAAAGATGAGGATGAATCATAAACATAGATCAATTTAAAACAAAATTTTATTAGATATTCTTGAAGTATTCAATTTGCACTCTACTACTACCTATTGGCTATCTTGGCATCTATTTTGAACCCTACCTATACTACAATGTAAGCTTTTTGCAACCTAAATCCGACCTACACTTGTAAACATATACACATTAGAAGATATTTGAGGCCAAAGGAGGGCCGTTTCAGGTTTGTTCCCTTGGTCGTTCCCTGCGACTGCGGGGTATAAGCCACTGCCGTTAGGGCAGTAATGATCCAATATTTTTTTTAAAAGGTGGTCAAAAATATGTTTTGAATCCTTTTTTTTATTGAAATTTTCTTTTCTTCGAGGTGGCACAGTTGCAACTACATCAGCAGAGAGTTCCCTGCGCATTCCTGCAATTCCAGCAGTGTTAGAAGGCATTGCGAACTCACAGTCTCCTAATGACCTCAAATATCTTCTAATGCAACCCTTACTACCAATAAAAAGAATTTGATCTATCTATTGTACCTAAATCCAAAGGTTGGTTTCTATACTCTTTGAAAGAATGAATGGCACACTTCAAGAATATACAATACTTCACACATAATAAAGGTTTCTATTTGCACTCATGATCACCACACAAGTATACACCCCTTACTACCAACAAAAAACAGATTTTCTATGTTTTCTAACCCCTTGTTGTATAAACATTAGGAAAAAAATCAACCCTCAAAGGGGTTGCTTCCTTTTGAGGAGTTTCCATCAATGGAACTCACAACCTTGTAAGGAATAGTGGCCAAAATTCAACATTAAAAAGATATTAAAATAAAAATAATAATAAAATATTATTTTAAAATTTAAATATTAAAAAATAATCTGGAAAATGATAGTTTGACGTAGTGTTCCCTAAAGTGGCTAAAAATCGCTCCGGTTCTACCAAGATTTTGCCCGTGCTAAACTTAAATAGTAAAAATTTGCGTAAAAAACAAGATTTGAGCAAGTTTTTCCACCTTTAGAAGAAAAAAATGCAAAATTGCGATTTCATCCACTTCTACTTTTGCGTTCATCCCTTGCCACACATGAATAAGGTTAGCTAGTTTTAGACTCCATGGGAATAGGGTTAGCAAGGACCTTACCTAGGCCATCCGATCTTAGCAATGGTGACTCATTACATGGGATTCAGTCCTTCGGGAGGACCAATTCAGGCTGTTCTTGTTGTTGGGAACCAACTTGAACTGCATGGAATAATTAATTAATTTTAAATTTAAAAAAATAATAATATTAAAAATTAAAAATTAAAAATAATTAAAAAACAGTTTTTTAATATTTTCTGATGTGGTTGATTCTCAACCACTTCAACATCCCGTGTGGCGGAGTTCCCAGCGTTTGGGAACACTAGGAACTTGTAGCCCTCTACTGTAGTAGAATCCCATCTAATGAGGTTTGGACTGTAAATTTTGTAGCCAATGTGCATGTTGTCTTCTCTTCTAGGGCGTAGGGTTTAGTAAGTCTTCTCTTCCATAGTATAGGTTTTCGCATTCATGTTTTGCATTTCCTCTTCTTCTTCGGCTTACCGTCTGTACCCCACAGTTTGTACGTGCACTTGTGAATTGGCATTCAATTTTTTTTGAATGGAAAATGATTCCGTAATTGTTGTGGCTCTAACTTTTTCAACTTCCAATTTGGGAGTCTCAATTTTAGATAAACGAAGGCGGTTTGGCTGTCTGGCGGATCGCTACCACTTTTTGGATGTTGTGAAGTTTTGTTGAGACTCGAGAGACATTTGTATTTTGTTTTTCTCGTGCATTCACATCAATTGAGAAATGGAGGCTTCCACTCTTCAATGGAGATTCAAATTTATAAAATTGAGCAACGTAGGTGCATGGCGTGATGTCGTAGTGAGTTTGGTACGTTGGAGAATGGAGAAATTAGGAACTTATTGACTTGGGGAGTTAGGGTGCAATGTTGTATTTTACAAGTGCAATTTTTGAGAGTTTTCTCGGGTTGCACTTCTACCGCGGTTGTAACTCTTTTCCCTTATGCGCTGGCAATATGGTTTCTATTTTTTTTTATATGCTTTCATGTTTGTTATCATACTCTTGTTGTGGTCTTCTAGGTTTTGGTGGTGTGTCTTATTGTGCAAGGATACGACTGATGCAATGGCACCTAAATTGAAGATGCCAGAGAACTTTCACATGTGCATATTTGGTTCATCACAAAACTCCCATGATTTGGACAAATACCTTTCTTTTGGCATGGCTAAGATTCCGATCAACGTGGAGGAGGACACGACGTGAGTGTCAAGTATGCGCCTAGAGGACTCATCTCTCGGTGCATTGCCCCATTTTCCTTCATTATCCAAGGCGACAATGATGTCACCAAAGGGCCCAAATCCTGAGATTGCTAGTTCAAACAAGCAGAAGGATTTGCGGAAGAGACGCAAAGTTTACCCCAACACCGTAACGTGTCGGTAGTAGGAGGTTTGGGCATGCAAGTTAATTTACGTCAATTACGTGGGCAGAAGGTGAATTTGATGCCGGGAATTTGATGAGGGTTGTGTGCAAGAGCTACAATGTTGTAAGTGGTAGACGGAAGGTAATGGTTCCAAAAGGGGAGAATTTGGAAAAACATGAAGGGAAAGGACTTACAAAAGTAGCAACAATCCTTTTCTACATCTCAAGAAAGGAAAAATTACGTCAAACGTAACTGTAAGCATGTGCAGTTCACAAAGCTGTAGGTGGGGCAACGGCTTGGCAGCAATGTCACCGACCAAGTCTTGGCTAACTTTGACAGCAAAGCAAACAGAAAATAGGTTTAATTTTCTACATTCTTTCAAGTTCTTAATTTTGGTCGTCCCATGTGTGACTATGAACATGAGCAATACTTGTTGAGGCATTTGAAGGTAAAGAATGTCCCTTGGAAAACATTTGTTTGAGACGTCTGGGTGGGATATGGCAGAACACCTTCATTCTTGTGTTTTGTCTCCCTTGAAGCTCGTAGTTCAGAATGCCAATTTTTTTTTCTATTAGCGCAAACAAAGTGACAGTGGTGGACAACACTTCGTAGGTCGGAGTTCACGTATATGCACTAGATTCATGGGTGAGAGGATCCCACACCTACTTTATTTTTCTTGTGTTTCTGACTATGATATTGCAAATCACCTCACTAACGTGATTATGTAAGCATTGGTTAGAAAAGGAGGATTTACACATGAGCAAATTGCAAATAAGTTGGTTTCATTCAAGGCAGACAGGGTTAGTACGTTCTAAGGCCCCAAAACTGGGATATCCACCCAAATTCGTCAAAAATGGGCCTTGTTCTACCTTGGAGTTAGTTGTACTTTGCATCGCATCAACTTGATGGTGGAAACATTGTTGAATTATCTATAGTCTCACGGTTGGAGGCCTTATACCGATCGTTCTATTTGTATTTTTGTCACAACCACAAGCGGCACTCAAAGCTTTAGAAGCTTGCAGATCTGATGGAAACTAAGGGCAAGAAGATGGTGAGGAACGTAGAGACACGATGGATCTCAATGTACCGTCCCGCCCAACGTATCATGTCTGAATACAAGACACTTTTGATAGAAATGGGTGTAGATAAGTCCACTGCTGGCCAAAAAGGGCACTTTGTTGTGGTTGTGAATTTTGATTACCTCTTCAATATAGAGGTTTTGATTTCCCTTGCGTACTTCATTCCAATGTTGAATGCAGTTCATTGCCTCATCAAACTGTCACAATCCCGTGGCATATTTATATGTGATTTCTTGTTGTCCATAAAAGTTTGTCAGGCCAATTTGGCAAAAATGTTTGTGGATGAGAGCATGACATTCTTGACAACAAAGTTCAACAGAGTATCAGGAACTCATTTCACTAACTTGTCCTAAAACTCCAATGGAATAGAGGACAAAGGAGGAACAAGGGATTTTGTATCTGGCTATAAACTTTGGCATTATTGCAGTATTTGCACACTATGACAGCAAATTGACAAGGGATCACTTGTAGGTGACGGAGGAGGATTTCTAGCGCATGCAAAGAAACATTCAACGCCAATTTGCAAGTTTGCTTTCTTCACTTCCCATTTTTTTTGTTTTCTTCTTTTTGCTTTGAACTTATCTTGCATCCTATTTTACTGGTGTTTGTTGTTTCTGGTTTGTTTGTTCAATGCTGGCGGTGCACTCGAGGCTTTGGTACAAGCAAGTAATGGCATTGCGGTAGGATTTAATTTTGTTTCCATTTTATTTTTCTTATTCATTACAAGTTTTTCTTGTTCTTCATTACAAGTTTGTGCTCTAGTTTTTGCTCGATGCTTTTTTGGTTCATCACAAATTCTTGTTTGGTTTAATTCATTGCCCGGTCCATGTTTACAGATCTATTCTTCTTTGGTTTGGTTCTTTCTTGGTTTCTTGGTACTTAGTTTTAATGCCTTTTGAGTCTTTGCCTTGTGAACCGCAACTAGATTGACTAACCTTAGTCCCTTATGCAGCCTGGCTGGATCAGCGCTTCCCACAACAAAAGTTACTAGATGCATTTGGTATAATATATACCTAGTATTGAAAACAACCGTTTTGTTTTTTGACAAACGCAGTAGAAATGGCAGTTTTGATTGGTTTTTGACAGAATAATGGCCTTGGGCCTTTGGGGGTTAAAGTTAATGTCAAGCCGCTTCAGTTCTGGACTAGCTGCTGTCTAAAACTGCTCCAGATACTAGTTGAGAGTCCAGTGTTGGATGCGCCAATATTGTGGAAACGAGCCAAAGAACAAAGATGATCATAAATTGCGTGGTAAACCAATTTCTCATGTGTGCTTACTTTCAGCAGGCACACGCATAGGACATAGTTTGCCACAGTTTAAATAGAGCTTCGTGAATTTTGACTTTTCAGGGTGTTGCATTATGGCTTCTATGGCATCCAGTCTGGATAGTGATTTGTAGGATTTCAGCATAATAGACTTTGTGGGACGCCATTTCAAGTGCTTCAAAAACAGAATTTAGATATCTTAAGGTATTCCCAAATGCTCCACACTTGCTTGAATCGCAAGCACTTGGTACCCAATAGTCCAGAAGGAAATTAATTTGCCACAGAAGTTATTGAGGACAAACAACTGCAAGTTATTATGAAAAATGCTGCACGATCATGGATCAATCAAGAATGAAAAAAATTGTAGGTCTCGTGTGTATATCATACCAATAAGCACATCCAGGAATGTTATAGACTTACATCTCTTCCAGAAAATGTCAATCAAATTGGCAATGGTCGGAACAAGAGCTTGTTCTCCAAGTGCTCCTGAGAAGATATTGAAAGTGTCATTGTGGGAACAATGACCGTGTAAGAATACAGAAATGTCTCGTCCGAAAAAACTGACTGGTAGCATCAATTACCTGGAAAATTGTAAAAACTATAACAAGCATGTCCTGTCCAACGTAGTTGCTTCAAGGCACCCAAAGTATCCAAAAATCTAACTCGACTGGACGCACAGGGAGGCAATACACCGGTCCTGTCAGTGCGTTATCTGCAAGTGATCTGCTACAGTACAACCATCAGCATTACAGCAATGAATCCCATCAAGAACTAAGAACATCCTCCATACAGATGGTATTGCAATAATATGGGAGCATCCAGAGAATGGCAACCTAGTTAGCGCGAATCAATTAAGGTAGAAAATACTGAAAGGCAAAACCTGATCCCGTCTTCTTAACTGGCCTCTGCAACCAACAGCAACTCATCTATTCATACCCTAGTTTGGCCTTCGATTAGCAAGTGGTAAGCATGACTTGGTTAAACGTCTACAGCCTCTGATCATCTAATAGAAATGGGATGTCTACTGTCCCTTCAATGGTGGTCAACATCCTCCCACTTGGAAAATGCATAAGAAATTCATATATAGTGGTAGAAATTTGATCTCCAGAGAGTTTGACTCTTATGCCCAAGTGATCTCTCCACAGCTCTTTACTGATCACCCAAATACCACACTCCACCATATACGTTGAGAAGCTAAAAGTGACGCAAGCAGTATCGTCTTCCTAACATGAAAAGCACATGAAACCTTTAGAAGGTACAGGACAGTGCACTTACAAGGTGGAGAAAGCCTCACGGTTTGCGTTCACCGAATCCGCTTGTCATTGATTCAAAGGCAAAAGGCAAAAGTAAAGATAAACTGGTTCTGACAAAAGATTACTTTGTCCCATACAGGTCTCGAACCTGTGACCTTCGCGTTATTAGCACGACGCTCTAACCAGCTGAGCTAATGAGACCGTGCATGCACACCCTAGAGAATTCCACATCGCCAGCACCCATGTGATGGTAAGGGAAAAATCATATTTTTTTTTTATAAAATCAAAGTTGTGCAAACTTCTACAGCGACTTTGATTCATAGGAAAAGGAGTGTATGACACGTTAGCGTAACCGTGCCAGATACATATGCAGAAAATATGATATTCCAGAGCACAGTTCCCAAATACTTTTTAGTCATTCTAGAAAACTGGGGGCAGAAAACTTACTTGCGCACATGCTAACGGAGAACAAACAGTGAACTTCAACAGCGATTCTCATGCCTCCCCTCCTTTTCTCCAGCCGTTGGAGAGAAATACCTCCAATCTCTTTTCGAATTTTTTTGGTTCATATCGGGTCCCACGTGAAGTTCCCAAGGACAGTTATGAGTAATGTCAAGACTACATAACTAACCCCTTTAGGAGGAAGACTCTAATTACCTAAGCCAAAGGTTCCCCAGCCGTCACAAACAACAGCAGTGATGGAGAACCATATCGAAGCACTTTGTGCATCTTGCTTCTTTGACAAGAACTGCCTTTCGTTCACAGGAGTTCCAACGCGTTATTGGCCCTTGTCAGAAGAGGTGACTCTCGATCTGTGGCCAGGAGTGCACTGCAATAAACAACTTTATCAACCTGGTTTATTGCAAGTCAGCCACAACGCGCATACTGGATATTGGACTTTCACAGGTCTAGTTGGGATTTAGTCATTGAGTGAATCTTAGACGGTTCGTTGGAGATTTACACCAATTCACCATATGTTGCTAACCACTGTAAGTACGAGAGGTTACAGTAATATAAATTTTTCAAATTCAGTGTCGCACTTTTTGACCACCTTGGGAGCACGAAGTAACTTACAAACTTGGACATCATTGTTGCGGATCAAGTTAATTTTCACCCACTTAAATTCAAGCTGGTCTCCACCACAGTGGCTATCTTTTGGTTCCGTTGTTGCACCACCCATTCCGTCTTCCTAAAAAGGACCTCGTTCTCGGGCTCCAGTGTAATAGAAAATTCCAAATTTTTCTGTGCGTACTGTAATAGGTGGCAACCGTCCACAATAATCAACTTCATCTTCTTAGGGAACATTACAATAATACCAGATGAGTTGCTGGTGCAAATTGAATCGTCATATGATAAGTCTCTGCAATTCCCACTAAAAAGCTCAACATGTAATAGCAGGCTGATCTGAAAGAGGCTTGGCCCTAAACCCTAAACTTAGATTTAGGATTTAGGGTTTAACCCTAAACTTCATGCACACATTGTCCGTCTCGCCACCTTATGTCGGCACATCCTTTAGAAGCCTCTTCATAGCTAGTTCCCTTTCATAAAAGGAGCATCTCAAACTGCTTCAATATTTCATGTTCAAATTTTGCAATGAGGTAATAAGAAAATATTCTCACGCATTCAAACAATATGAAAGTAATGCAAAGACTTGAAAAGAACAGGATTCCCACCCTCGTGATAAAGCTAATCGACAGTGCACTCGCCAACTTAATCATCAATTCAATGCGACTTGGAGGATCATAAGAAATGCACAGTGAGAAGATTACCAGTAAATAATGAAAACCATCTCAACTTCGGCGCCATTCAGTTGAGCTGCCTGCTAAACTTCTTCAGAAGCTCAATCGCCGCTGCACCACCAAACTTCTTCATCTCATACCCCTGCAAGTATTGCTCAGCTCAAAACAATCACAATCGTCAACATTGCAGGGACAAGATCACCTCCAAAGCACCTCGTCCACCATGGAGACCGACTTCTTTCAACTTTCTTGCTAAAATTCGCACCTAAGGTCTCGCACTCTCGATCGATCGCCTCACAGGTCACTCGCAAGCCGTTTCGAGATCACGGGTTTCCAAACCTCCCAAACAGGAAAGTCGCCTGTTCACGCCCTAATCGACAAAAGCGGAGTTTGCAATTCCTTGGGAGAAAGAAAAAGTGATCCTCATGAGCATGCGTAAAGACATGAAAGCCCTAAACCTAGAGTATAGATTTCACTTTCTTTCCTCCAAGAAATCGTCAACACGGCGGGGAGCCTAACCAAGTCCAAAGCAAAGAAGTATGACGAGACGCTGATGCGAGACTTGTCTCCCCATGACATCAACACCCCAATCCGCAGACCTAAGTTACTACTTAAGAGAACCCTAATAAGTGAACCGCACGTCAAAGACACTTTTTCATTAGGGACACTGAATCTGTACAACTGGACGTTTTTGACGAAGTAAAACCAATTTCAGCTTTGATGCGCATGAAATTTTCTCACAAACGTTTACATACTCACACTGAAAGAAAGGCTGGAACAGTCAACCCCTTTTAGGAATTACTGAAGGAGCTACAGTACTAGTGGTGCCACACATAATGAATCCCTCACTCGCTGCACTACAGAATACTTTCAATATACCCAAATCGCAAACAAGAATACTCTGAACACTATCCGTATTAATTACATTGATATCGAATATTCCGCATACATACTTCTTCAAAAACGCCGCCTAGAATATAACCAATCCTCGAGTACAGACCCTCTTTGACTATGTAGAATGCCTAAATATGGGACCCCCCCAAAATCCTTGATTGGTCAATGCATTTGGATTTATAACTTATTTTTCTTTTAAACAAATGAAACAAAATTTCATTGCAAAGGATGGATTTTATAACTTTTAACCTTGGAAGGATGTAACCTCCCATGACCAATTATTGGAACAATAGGTGCATTCTTTGTTTTTGGAGTTAACAATGAAGTCCATGAGAATGATGTCTTAGGTTCACAACTGCCTTGCAAGGTTAATGGGACATTTTAAAGTGCACTTAATATATGAAAATATATTGGGACTCAAAAACCAAAGAAGGTTTCAATCTACTACTTTTCTTCAAAGAATCAACTAAGATGGATCTTTGGATAATAAATGATGGAGATTCTTTCGCTTTTGCCATCTAGCTAGAAGACTTGTAATGGATTGGAACTTTAGGAATAACCATTAAGCAGAAGGAGGACAAAAAATGTCTAATGAAAACAATATGAGAAACAATAAAAATGATGAAGCACCTATTCAATCATCCACGAATTTGTTAGTGTTTGGCCAATCACATTGGTGACAAAACCCCAAAACCCCATCTTTTGATGAGATGAGATGAACTTTCACCGGGCAGGTGGAGTCGTGGAGATGCTCTAACCAAGTGACCTCACTGATGACGTTTTCCAAACTGGCGGAGATGCCCTAAATACAAAAGACAGACTGACAGAGTTCACTGGCATATCACGTCACTTAATTTGGATTTACTATGCATGCATCCACCAATCTTGCGTGTCGGAGTCCTTGAGAACTGCGTTGAAATGCTGTTGACCAAGACGTGTGCTTCTGTCACTCCCAAAACATAAAGTAATCGAAGAAATGAACCAATGTGCAGTGGCGAATGGAAAGCGTTGACTGACATGCCGTTCTTCTTCTTCTTCACCTTCTTCAGAAGTTGCGCAGGATACAGCCCCGCTCACCTCCGAAGCTGCTCATGCTGTAGTTTGCTTGGCTTTTCACATCTCGAAGCGTCACATCAATGAGCAATGCCATGACCTAAAAGTAGATTCATGGCATTCAATAGCGCAGTATAAATCTTTGCCATCCTCATTGCAAATTCCACATTGAGTTCAGTTAACTTTGCATTCAGTTTTCATTTACACCATTACTAGAGTGATCATTTCATTACAAGCAGTTAGAACGTACTCAGACAGTGGATCGGTCGAGCTTGCAAGAGTAGCCAAGGGTGAGATTCAATCACGTCTTCGGTGCTGAATGATGGAGAGTTTGACAATGTCTTTGAGTGACTCACTTTGTAATCATATATGATCAAACGATTGTTCAACTAGCACTTTATTGATTCGATCAATTGGATGGAAGAGTTTTGGGATTAATTGTGTGTATGCTAGCTGATCGATGACATGGTGTGATTAATTTGTGCAGGTTTGAAATCGAGCGAGTGAGGCATATATAGCGCAATGGCACCACCAGCAGTTAGCCATCAAGCGGACGCAGCTGCGACACCCACCAAGGTGTATTCGAAGGAGAACGAGCAGCTCGTGAAGAAGTCATGGGAGATTCTGAAGAAGGATGCGCAACGGAACGGAATCAATTTCTTTCGGAAGTAAGTCGATCAATCTGTATTGATTGTTTTGAAATTCGATTATGAGATGGAACGAAAGTATTAACGGCGGGGTGAATTTGACTGCACCAGGGTATTCGAAATTGCGCCAGGAGCGAAGGCGATGTATTCGTTTATGCGGGACTCGACAATCCCCTTTGAGGAAAACCCTAAAGTCAAGAATCACGCTCGTTCCGTCTTCCTGATGGTGAGTCAGCTCGATGCGCGTTGCCTTTTGAACCTCAAAATTGCAGCATCAGCATCAGCAGATCGAGATAGAGCACATATGTTACAAATTGTTGCAACTTCGTATTCTTAGATAAGCTGTTTTGGTCCCTGCAGACTGGAGATGCAGCTGTGCAACTGGGAGAGAATGGGGTCTACCAAGCACTGGATTCAAGAATGCAGAAATTGGCTGCCACGCACATCAAAGCTGGAGTTACAGATGACCAATTCGAGGTAACAATTAATAACAATAACTGCTGTAGGTTTGAATTTGTACCGAAGCAGAATGATGTAGATTTGATATATACTCTCTGGCGATGGAACCCGCCAATCAGTACTAATCTATTTTGTTTTGACTCTCCCGCAGATTGTGAAGGAATCAATATTGTATGCAGTTGAGATGGGAGTACCGGAGCTCTGGTCACCCGAGCTCAAATCTGCCTGGGGTGACGCCTACGACCAAATAGCCGAAGCAGTGAAGGCCGAAATGAGCGCTCAGAGGGCGGCTGCTGCTCAGTGAATCATCAAATTTCAAACCAAGCAAACAACTTCCATCGAGAAGAAACCGGCAGGCCAGCGTACAATATAGACCGCAATTTAGAATACTGATTTCCTGAACCATTCATGGCTACAGTCAGCTCAGAGTAGTTATTATAACGCCATCATTTCCTCCACACCGACGAGTTAGTCGTCGGTGGTGATGACGTGTTCTATTAAGCTTGTACCAGGTTTGACAAGACGTCGGGAATTGAACGAACACGTCATTCTCAAATTTAATAAAATTTCAATGCCTAAGTATTTTTTAGAGAATCGCGTCGCTTTTTGTTTGTACAAGTATTCTATACGATTGGCACCATCAATCTCGGTATGAATAAGCTAATTGTTCAAGTACCGACGCCGGCCACGGCGGTGACAAGGTGAAGCGTCGGAAAAGGGAACAGACACATACATCCGCGTGCCTCTAGAAATGAGGTCGAAATTTGTGTGACAATTCAAGTGGGACCACCACCCATTCGCGATGACGTCCTCATTCGGATGCTGCACATATTATTTGGCAACTTTCTATAGCACTACGAGCGCAGGAACCCCCACCTGGACTGCAAAAAACGGCAACTGAACTGACAGCCCCCGGACGTGGCTCCGGTGCCCATTCACAGGTGTCAGTTCTCCACTGTTGAATTTAGATACGTATCACAAATTTTAGGGAGAAACATTGTGAAGCATTTGCAACAGGGGTCCACCTTCGCCACTTTCTCGGCTTCGTCTTCGGGGTGATGGCTCCTCACCGACGAACGTTGGGGACGCAGCTCGGATCCCTTGTTTCCTCTACTGGAGGACTGTCCTCACGACGAATTTAGTACTTAAGAGCAATGGCATGCTTTCGATTTTCAGATTCAACCGAGTCTCCTCACTTGGACGATCCAAGCTTGTGTTACAGGGCAGGTGGGAGCTCAATCCCTCCGCAGCGAACTCTGCCTTCGCAATTCTCAGCTGACGCTGTTGAATTTGATTGTCTTGAATTTCGATTTCTCGATTTTGATCGAGCGGCAGATGCATTTCAACCGGGTCTCCTCACTTGGACGATCCGAGTGCGCATTGCAAGGCAGGCGGAAGCTGAATTCCTCTTCAGCGAATTCTACCTTCGGAATACTGAGCTGACGCTGTTGAATTTGATTGTCTTGAATTGTGATTGCTCGATCGCGATCGACCGGCATCTACATTTTTCACTGTGGTGGCGTCCAGTACCTTGTCGCGGCGCCTTGTGGTACGTGTTCATATATGGTGGCTATGAGTTTTGGCGCCATCAGCTTCTTCCCTGTAGTTCTGTGCGAAGAAATCAAACTTGGCGCGAACGGCTACAATGAGCAGTGGATGACGGCCACGCGACCTGGTACGGCGACCCCCACGGTGAAGGCTCCAGTGGCGGCGCGTGCGGCTACAACAGTCTCGTAGGGACTCCCTACGGCTCCAAGATTGCTGCTGGCAACGAACCCATCTTCCAAGGCGGCCAGGGGTGCGGCCAGTGCTATGACGTGAAGTGCAGCTACCCGGAGTGCAAGTCCCAGCCCACACGGATCGTCATCACGGACCAATGCTTCGGGGGGACCTACTGCAGCACCTCCTAGCCCGCCTTCGATTTGAGCGGCGCAGCCATCAGCGACATGGCCCTCCCGGACAAGGACGGCGCACTTCGGAACCTCGGCTTGTACGACGTTTTGTACAAACGCGTG
Organism: Rhytidiadelphus loreus; assembly: GCA_947034895.1. Taxonomy (NCBI): domain Eukaryota; kingdom Viridiplantae; phylum Streptophyta; class Bryopsida; order Hypnales; family Hylocomiaceae; genus Rhytidiadelphus; species Rhytidiadelphus loreus. The sequence continues at coordinate 37,009,203 of OX344761.1, forward strand.
CCGTGCAACTACGGGAATCAGAACCTCGCCTTCAAGCTGGACGCGGGATCCACGGGCTTCTGGCTGTCGTTTGCGTTGAAGTACATGGGCGGGCCGGGAGACATTGCGAAAGTGGAGATTCGGCAAGGAGGGAGCGAGGAGTTCCAGCCCGTGAGGCACAACTGGGGAGCCAACTGGATGCTCATCAATACCGTGGGGCAGGCGTTCAAGGGCCCTTACGACGTCCGCGTCGTGTCGAAGCTCAACGGACACGCCGTCACGGCTGAGAATGTGATTCCAGAGTTTTTCGAACCGGGCAAGCTCTACGAGAGCAACGTGCAGTTAAAATACTAAGCTTGCTAGAGTTAGATTTTCACAGCGGCTCCGAGTTTTTGAGCGTGCACGCCCGCATTCTTCTGTTGACGGTGACGAAGCTGGGTCGCCTGACCTCTCGCTAGTTAACGACGGCAGAAGTAGAGTACTTGATAGAGAATTTGATAGAGTAAGGTGATTACGGTGATTCCGATTTGTGCACCCCCGCATTGGTGCGATGTAAACTAAATTGTGACCTGCCGGATGAGAGACTCCGAAGGGAAGTCGCAGGCTACTGGCTAATTGATTCGAGATTTATACCGCATTTCGTGTGTTACCGCTCATAGTTTGTTGAGTTTGTGGTCTTCGTAATTGCTACCACCTTCTGTCAACTATCCAAGGCTAACTTTGAAGGGACGCTTTAGATGAGGTTTCTTTCGATATAATCTCTTGCTACAGCAATGTTTTGATGTTATGAATATTTTTGAAAAGTGTCCGTAGGATTTTGGATTTGGCTTGATTACATATATTGCTTCCTAAAAATGCCATCTCTGAAAATTTATGAGTAATTCATCATGTCTCCAAAATTTACTCTGTTGCTTGCATTTTGATTCATACAGAACTGCCAGTATTCAAAAATGCAAAATTTCTTCGTTTTCTCTTGCATCCCCGAGTTTATTCGAATGGTCAGTTTAGGTGCAGTTCCCTAAGGGAAATTACAAAATCTCAAACTGGTGGAATGTGTACACTGGAGCTAAAGCACACATTGGAAGTACACATGCGGAATTGCTTTGTCTACAAAGACTGTGCAGTACATATTGAGAACCTTGCTCAAACTTGAACTTTCTCAATTTCTTTTTTCATCGTAGGAGTGCCTGTGTCGACTCCTCCCCTTCAGTCGATAGACCGAACAAAGAAGGCAAGCATATCTGAATTGAAATCAAATAAAGTCGATGGCGCTAAGGTAAAACAGAGTCCTTCGATTTTTGTCGAAGGATCTCTTCCCAATTCTAAAATTTCTCTGCACCCTCCATCTCCATAATTTCACGAGTATTAAAAGAATCACAAGGTTCATAAACAAGTATGAGCCTTCTGAGCCTCGTGATCACAAGGTTCAAATTATGAGCTTGTTTACAATTATAAACAAACTGTTCCTACATGCTGCAAGCGATTATCAGACCTAATGAATATATTTTTCTTCATGTGTTCCACTCCTAACGAATATGCACCCAGAATCGACACTTGAAATGAACATTCTACGCAGATTTCAAGGGACGATTCGGCGTGCACATTCCTACTGCAACTGCTCTAGCGAGTTGGCTCAATGGCAGACGGGACTGTTACTGTTTGACAAGCAACCGGTATTTGCAAACCAGACCAAGTCCTGGACAAAACTGTGTACACTACAGACCGATCTAGGCAGCAACAGAATTCACTCAACATCGCCATATTCTTCATGAATGGCTAAATTTCAAGAAATTGGCATCAGGAACCTCATGTCTATATCAGTCCAAGCTAGTTTTGAGAGCTTTATGCAATCGAATGTCACAATTTTAGCGTTCTGAATCACGCCATTTTAACGAATGCGACCACGCTACCTTCTCCGAATTAGGTCCTACACGCACATTACTGGCTCTCCTCTAGTCCTAGCTAAAACTCTCGAAAACTCTGATGATTGAGCTGTTGTTCTCCGAAACGACATTGGCAAGAAGAGTCTCATACCAGTGCAAGCTCCGAGCCGATGAGCCATACATGACTCTATTTGGTGCCAGGTCTGGGTCGGGCCAGGTGAGGGTTAGCCTGAATGATTTCCGGCTGTTTTTTGTCAACGTGGTCCCGGGTGAAGCAAAGATGCGTGAAGAACTTGTTGAGTGGGGGACACTGCGGCTGGTAAATGGGAGGGAGCAGATAGTCGGGGTGGCGCCACACCTGCGGGTCCTGCGTTTTCCATGGCCGAGGGTACTTGTAATTAAGTCGCGCTCGCAGAAATCCTGTGGCTTCGGGCGGCTCCGGGATGTTGTCCCGCGGGTCGTAGAACTGGCGCCCAAAATGACGAGTGCTTCTGGGCGCCGCGCCCTTGTTCAACACTCCACCACCCGGTCGCACCATTTGCTCTCTCGCTGGTGTGTCCTGTCAACCTAATCTTGACCTAATCATGACCTAATCGTGATATAGTTTAGTTTGACGGTGTTTTCACAGGTTTGTGCTCACCGTCGTCGTGCTCATCTCTGGGATGCGGGAATTCTAGCTCCTCCCCTCCGTGAGTTTGGCTGAAGGAACCCTAATTCTCTTCTCCTGTTACGGTTTCTGGTTTCTGGAATAAGAGATGCGTCCGTTGGTGTTCAAGAGTCACTTGACTCTTGGAATTCAATGGAATAAAGTGATGGTCAAATAATGCTCTTCCTATTGACTAACTTAGTTGCAATTTCATGGACTAGTTTTTAGTAGTGTCCATCATCATTAGTCAACAAATCAAAGCCAATCCAATCTGTCAAAAGTTGGTTATACTTTAGTAATATGAAGAGTTTCAATAGTAAAAAATTTGTTTCAAATATACAGTGCAATAAGAAATCTACATTGATGTTATATAAGTTAGACAAAAAAAACAATGTTGGCTTTATTTGAATAGTTTTGATTGTGCCAACTAGACCTTCTTCTATTGTAGCTAAATCAATTCTTACCATAGCTCTTGTAGTGTAACCTTTCAAGCAACCTAAGAATAAGTCTTCACTCCAATTACTTCCCTCTCTATTCATCATAGGATCTTGCCTTCATATCACAATCAAGCTAAATTGATAAGCATTTCATTGTTTGGGGATGAAAGGAAAATAAGCAATATATGACACTCATCTCAACACATGATATGATAAATGCAAAGTCAAACAAAAAAAGTTTGAATATGTTCTTATACACACCCTAAACTAAATCCTAATCTCAAACATCAAAAACTTGCATCCGTGATGTAAACACATTGTAAAATAGGCTTCCAAGTTTCTAGCAACTTACTTTGTGCATTTAATCTTTTCAAATCCCATGGGATAAATGAGCTTCAAAATTCTTTTAAATGACATTTGTATTCAACAAGAATTGAAGAAGCTAATATTTAATCATATTATTAATTTGATAGTATACAATACAAAAATGTTGAATGTCAATCTACATTATAAGAGGGACATAGACTCTACATACAATGTTCATTTAGAAATTGATCACCATCTTAGAGGTCTTTGAGTTCTAGAAACAATTTTTCTAGAATTTTAATATTTAGAAAACAAACTAAAGCTTCACCTTATCCATTGACTTCTATTCATATATTTTGGAATCGTACACATTGAATTAATTATGATATTTTTTAAGTTAAATAATTCAATTTCATGAATGAGCTCTATCTTAAAGAAAATCTCCATACTTTAGTATAGTTAAAACTAGTATCATTGAGGGTATCAACACCTAAGTACTAATGAAAAAGGGTAAAATGGAAATATCTTGTTTTGTTTCTACTTTTAATCCCATCCAAATGAAACCCTTGAATTTATTTCAACCCAAAAATCTAGAAATTTGCATGCAAGAATTTTTTTTGAGTGATACACCTACCAAAAAGAATATAAGTGGTAAATAAAAGATCATGTATGTTTCTATGTTGAATTGAATGTACAAAATTCATTTCAAAGTAAGAACAAAATAAAGTGTTTCTACCTTATTGAAACAATTGAAACAAAATAGAAGAGTAGATACAACCTAATCTAGGAACTTAATTTGTAATGATGTTGGGATAAAAATTGAAATGATTTATGAAATATTATCCAATTTTCATTGATTGAAATCAAATGGAATCACCTAAAAATTCAAAGCAACATTAACCCTATTGCCAACTTTGAATGAATGTTCAAAAATTTGGATGAATGAATGTTATTTCACCAGTAATAGCCATGACTAGAATTCTCTCTATTATGGCATTCTACGATTGGCTTCAAGCAAGCAAATTATCACTCGTAGTTTGTGTCCTTTGTGACATTTATCAATCCTCAATTATATTATTACATAATCAAGCTCCTCGGGAAGATTGATAGGCAACAAATAATTGACATAAATAATGTAAATGTGATTGGCTAATGGATACTAGTCAAAAATGATAAGCACATAGTACAAACCAATTGACAAATAGCGCTACACCATGTGTCAAAATTTCTAGTCATGTTCATTACAAATGGTAATGGCCATGAAGGGTGCCAAAATGACCTCTAGGATCTGCTCTCATCTCTCCGTGACTTGAGCAAGTGATCCCACAAGCCGTATTGGCACCCTCTACGGTTGTTATCTAACTAGTTCATAACAGATACGACTAGAATTCTTCCCACCATGGCATTCTACGATTGGCTACAAGCAAGTAGATTATCAATTGTAGTTTGTGCCCTTGGTGACATTCATCAACCCTCATTTACGTAATCAGGCTCCTCGTAAAGATTGGCAATCAACAAATAGTTGATACAATGTGATTGGCCGATGGGCACCAGTCAAAAATGCAATAGGCACCAATCAAAACAACAAGTATGCAGTACAAACCAATCGACAAATAGCGCCATGCCACGTGCCAAAATATTTGGTTGTGGCCGTTACGAACGATAATGGCCATAAAGGGTGCCAAAACAACCTCTTAGAGCATCCCCACCCGCCTTGCAAAATGTGGTGGTGGCTTGGCCTGCAAAATGCCAGGCCATCCATTTTGCAAAGCGGGTGCCCCCACCCATCCTGCTGAGCCCCTCTTAAGAGGCCAATTTATAGGCGAGAGTAAAATATAAAAGTACCATCCAGAAAATTATACATGAGCTTGCTGTTGTTGATCTCGTTAGGAAGCTTAGTGGATAAAGCTAAGAAGCTGTTGAAAGCCATGTTCATTTTCAGTATTTTTATTTTAAGTATTTCAGTATTTTCATTCTAAGTATTTAGGTATTTTTATTTAAATTATTTAAATATTTTCATTTTAAGTATTTAAGTTTTTTTCATTTTCATTATTTCATTATTCTAATTCTAACTATGTAAGTATTTTCATTTCAAGTATTTAAGTATTCTCATTTTGAGTGTTTAATTATTTTCATTTTAATTATTTAAGTCTTCTCATTTTAAGTATTTGAATGAAAGGCTAAATATGCTCATTTTAAATATGCTTGAAGGTGTTGGAAAAACTTTAGGTTTCTAGTGATTTGGGAAAAAAGACTCAAACTACCACAAGAAATGCTAAATCCTTCGAGTAATTATTTTTTTCAAATTTCTCATTATCTTATACCCCACAAAATAAACCCATAAAAGACACGGACCCTACAACCAAGGTAGTGAACCAAAACGCTACAACTAGTGGACCAATGTTGTCACTCTTTGTTTCTACAATGAAGAGTCAAGTCATACATCAAGCAACTTAGGCCATTGCATCCTTGAACTCCTAAATGCCCAAGCCTTTTGAAGTGTGTTTTTCCTACCAAAAAAGAACATGGGCTTACAGTTATCTCCAATGAAGCTAATTGTTTTATTTTCAAAATCCAAGTCAAAATCTAACCGTACTAATGTATCAATAGCTTATTTATTAGTGTATATTCCAATTTTGAGTGTGAAACTGGAAAGGAGTTGTGGCATTATAACAAGAGAAACTTAATTATCCCATTTTCAAAATTAATTATTATCATGAGGAAAGAGAAGGAAAAGGAGATGGAAGGGATGATGATTTAGGGCTTTAGGCATGTAATTCATTACTAATTACATAAATAATGTTTAGAAATCCTTTCACTCCTTTGTGCATACGGAGGATATTGAATTTGAATGTTTTTTTAAATTAGAAAATTAAAAAGTCATTTTTACTTTTATTTTCATTGAACGTTGAAAGATCAAATAAATTGTTAATAGTTGCAAGAGTTAATTGTTAAGAGCTCTAAAAGTTTTTATGGACTACTTCAAATGATTTTGAATGCCATTTGTGGAAAAAAATCGGACTATGGAATTTCAATTTCAATTTCTTTGTTTTGAAGAATTGAGTTAGAAGTCTAGAGAAAAAAATTCATGGAAAAAACAGTTAATTTCATTCTTCAAAAAAAATTTAAGTAGGAGTTCGTCGTATATAGAAGGTTCAGAAAATAATAAAATAAAAGCTATCAATTACAAATTGAATTAATATTATTACTTGAACTATCTTTCTTTTGGAATGAACCTTGCCAGGCAATAGGTTTTTTACTATGTTTTCACCAAAAGCATTCCAGAATTGCCATTTCTTGTACAAGTACCAAATTTTAGATAAAAAACATTTTTGGAGTCATGTAACTATATGGTCTTCTAGTACACTATATTGAGAAGATGTGTAAAAAATTGGAGGAATTTCCAACGTGTACATTGCAAGATATATATTAACGTTTGAAGTGACACAAATCTTTTTTTTGGCTCTATGAAAACCTATACAAATGCACTTCACAAGGTTACATGTGTATGAAAATATGTCAAAAACGGTGGTGCTTCTTTGGATTCATTCTTCAAGGATAGTTGACTACATGCTTGAAAAAATTTCAAACCATTTGGAATTTATTGCATATAGGAAAAAAAAAGTAAGTAGAAAGAAATACAAGATGATTCAAAATATTACATGGTTAACAATTTATTTATGGAATTGAAAAATTCTAATCCCAATGATTTTAATGTTGTAATGAACAATCTACAGCTCATGTTTTGTTTTTCACCAAAAAAAATTACAAATTCAGTTAAATAGAGGACTTCAAATTTATTCTTAGAATAGAGATTCCATAACTACTTACAAACTATCCCAAACTATAACCCTTGTAACTTTCATTTCATTACATAAAATGACATTATTTAAAGTTTAAATAAGGTTTATTTGGCTGCCTGGCCTGCCCGTTGAGCAATGAAAAATATATATCATACAATAAATTTTTAAGTATGTAGTCAAAAGTTACGAGTGCATTGGACGTAAACACAAGTGTGTTGGAACCTGGAGTTAGATTACTCCAAGTGAAAGATCAAGATTTGGATACAAAGTGAATTGGATAAGATATAATTAAATAAATATAAATAGGACTTTTACTTTAGTGGATGGTTCTACAATCAAACCTCGATAAGTGTTACCTCGATAAGTGTTAAAACTCTATATGTATTATGGAGATTTCCGCTCCCTTAAAATTAAGACTAGTAAGTGTTATGTGTTAAGTGTTACGCAATGTCGCGCTCCCGACTTTGTTAATTTTACCTTGGTAAGTGATAAGTTTCCAAAAAAAGGCTTTCGTAAGAGCCATCGCTTGGGGGGAGATAATATTGAGGTAAAGTAATAGTTTCTAGTTGCAAAGTGACTCTAAATGTCCATTCTAGAAACAAACTGATAGGTAGATGTATTTTTAAGTTCATAAACTAAAAGATCATATATTTTTAAGCTCATAAAGTAAAAGATAAGTGTACTTTTAAGTTTATAAACTTAAAAATAAAAGGCAACTAGGCAAGGCAACCAACATTATAAGAAGGGATTGAAGGCTATAGAATTATTATTTGTGTTGTGAACTCATTCATAGAATATATGTTGTTTGGTGGAAAGTGATAGTTGTACGTACATGAGACTCAAAACATGGCAGACGAAGGTACCTCCAGGAGGTCTAAAAATTACACAATTACTGATGAAGTCCAACTATGTCGTAATTGGATGCATGTTAGCCAGGATCCTATAGTAGGAGCACAACAAAAGATTGCAAAATTTTGGAATAGAATCCAAGCTCACTACATGTCTAGCATTGGAGAAGGTAAGCATTATGTACTATATATATATATTTTATGTTGTAGCTCTATGACTTTCAAATACAACTCCAACTCCAACAATATTTGTGTAATCTATTAATAATCTAAATCTTTAGTATTGTATGTAATTACTCTTTTGAAATGTTGTTTTTGAATATAGGAGAAATTCATGGTCATAAAATAGAAATTGATTACTAATGCATGAGATTGTAAATTAGGTGGCACTGGGCGATCGGCAAAATCACTTGAAACAAAATTTAGCTCAATTAGGATAGAGACTGCAAAGTTCAATGCATTCATTATAAATGTGAGGAGCCTTGATGAGTCAGGCACAAGCGAATCAGATATCCTTAACAAAGCTATGAAACTTTACGAACACGACCACAAAAAAAGAAGTTTTCCATTCACGCATTGTTGGGAATTACTAAAGGATATCCCTCGTTTTTAAATAATTTTAAATAATTTTAATAGAGAGTCGTTACTATGAACGTTATGAAGAGGGTAGAGAAGGGGAGGGAGATGGAAGGAATGTTGATTTGAACATATAACTCATTACCAGTTACATAGACAATTATTTTTTTAACTCTACTATGATTGTTGTTCCGTTAAAATGTAATAGACACTAATGCGAATTCAAAACTTTGTATTGAAAGAATTAACTGTAATTATTTTTAGTTCACAAATTTATTAATTGTATTGTTAAAATTGAAAAGTGATCACACATGTTTAGGACTCTATTAAAAAAAAAAGTACCTAGAAAGAAGTAGATAATGATTTAAAATAAGACCTGCAGTATTTGGTTGACCTTGGTAAAGAAATGCAGATAACAAAGCCACAACCCTAGAAACTTGATTACGTCCAGAGATTGTTCAAAAAAATGAGGGATATCCTTTAGTAATTCCCAACAATGCGTGAATGGAAAACTTCTTTTTTTGTGGTCGTGTTCGTAAAGTTTCATAGCTTTGTTAAGGATATCTGATTCGCTTGTGCCTGACTCATCAAGGCTCCTCACATTTATAATGAATGCATTGAACTTTGCAGTCTCTATCCTAATTGAGCTAAATTTTGTTTCAAGTGATTTTGCCGATCGCCCAGTGCCACCTAATTTACAATCTCATGCATTAGTAATCAATTTCTATTTTATGACCATGAATTTCTCCTATATTCAAAAACAACATTTCAAAAGAGTAATTACATACAATACTAAAGATTTAGATTATTAATAGATTACACAAATATTGTTGGAGTTGGAGTTGTATTTGAAAGTCATAGAGCTACAACATAAAATATATATATATAGTACATAATGCTTACCTTCTCCAATGCTAGACATGTAGTGAGCTTGGATTCTATTCCAAAATTTTGCAATCTTTTGTTGTGCTCCTACTATAGGATCCTGGCTAACATGCATCCAATTACGACATAGTTGGACTTCATCAGTAATTGTGTAATTTTTAGACCTCCTGGAGGTACCTTCGTCTGCCATGTTTTGAGTCTCATGTACGTACAACTATCACTTTCCACCAAACAACATATATTCTATGAATGAGTTCACAACACAAATAATAATTCTATAGCCTTCAATCCCTTCTTATAATGTTGGTTGCCTTGCCTAGTTGCCTTTTATTTTTAAGTTTATAAACTTAAAAGTACACTTATCTTTTACTTTATGAGCTTAAAAATATATGATCTTTTAGTTTATGAACTTAAAAATACATCTACCTATCAGTTTGTTTCTAGAATGGACATTTAGAGTCACTTTGCAACTAGAAACTATTACTTTACCTCAATATTATCTCCCCCCAAGCGATGGCTCTTACGAAAGCCTTTTTTTGGAAACTTATCACTTACCAAGGTAAAATTAACAAAGTCGGGAGCGCGACATTGCGTAACACTTAACACATAACACTTACTAGTCTTAATTTTAAGGGAGCGGAAATCTCCATAATACATATAGAGTTTTAACACTTATCGAGGTAACACTTATCGAGGTTTGATTGTAGAACCATCCACTAAAGTAAAAGTCCTATTTATATTTATTTAATTATATCTTATCCAATTCACTTTGTATCCAAATCTTGATCTTTCACTTGGAGTAATCTAACTCCAGGTTCCAACACACTTGTGTTTACGTCCAATGCACTCGTAACTTTTGACTACATACTTAAAAATTTATTGTATGATATATATTTTTCATTGCTCAACGGGCAGGCCAGGCAGCCAAATAAACCTTATTTAAACTTTAAATAATGTCATTTTATGTAATGAAATGAAAGTTACAAGGGTTATAGTTTGGGATAGTTTGTAAGTAGTTATGGAATCTCTATTCTAAGAATAAATTTGAAGTCCTCTATTTAACTGAATTTGTAATTTTTTTTGGTGAAAAACAAAACATGAGCTGTAGATTGTTCATTACAACATTAAAATCATTGGGATTAGAATTTTTCAATTCCATAAATAAATTGTTAACCATGTAATATTTTGAATCATCTTGTATTTCTTTCTACTTACTTTTTTTTTCCTATATGCAATAAATTCCAAATGGTTTGAAATTTTTTCAAGCATGTAGTCAACTATCCTTGAAGAATGAATCCAAAGAAGCACCACCGTTTTTGACATATTTTCATACACATGTAACCTTGTGAAGTGCATTTGTATAGGTTTTCATAGAGCCAAAAAAAAGATTTGTGTCACTTCAAACGTTAATATATATCTTGCAATGTACACGTTGGAAATTCCTCCAATTTTTTACACATCTTCTCAATATAGTGTACTAGAAGACCATATAGTTACATGACTCCAAAAATGTTTTTTATCTAAAATTTGGTACTTGTACAAGAAATGGCAATTCTGGAATGCTTTTGGTGAAAACATAGTAAAAAACCTATTGCCTGGCAAGGTTCATTCCAAAAGAAAGATAGTTCAAGTAATAATATTAATTCAATTTGTAATTGATAGCTTTTATTTTATTATTTTCTGAACCTTCTATATACGACGAACTCCTACTTAAATTTTTTTTGAAGAATGAAATTAACTGTTTTTTCCATGAATTTTTTTCTCTAGACTTCTAACTCAATTCTTCAAAACAAAGAAATTGAAATTGAAATTCCATAGTCCGATTTTTTTCCACAAATGGCATTCAAAATCATTTGAAGTAGTCCATAAAAACTTTTAGAGCTCTTAACAATTAACTCTTGCAACTATTAACAATTTATTTGATCTTTCAACGTTCAATGAAAATAAAAGTAAAAATGACTTTTTAATTTTCTAATTTAAAAAAACATTCAAATTCAATATCCTCCGTATGCACAAAGGAGTGAAAGGATTTCTAAACATTATTTATGTAATTAGTAATGAATTACATGCCTAAAGCCCTAAATCATCATCCCTTCCATCTCCTTTTCCTTCTCTTTCCTCATGATAATAATTAATTTTGAAAATGGGATAATTAAGTTTCTCTTGTTATAATGCCACAACTCCTTTCCAGTTTCACACTCAAAATTGGAATATACACTAATAAATAAGCTATTGATACATTAGTACGGTTAGATTTTGACTTGGATTTTGAAAATAAAACAATTAGCTTCATTGGAGATAACTGTAAGCCCATGTTCTTTTTTGGTAGGAAAAACACACTTCAAAAGGCTTGGGCATTTAGGAGTTCAAGGATGCAATGGCCTAAGTTGCTTGATGTATGACTTGACTCTTCATTGTAGAAACAAAGAGTGACAACATTGGTCCACTAGTTGTAGCGTTTTGGTTCACTACCTTGGTTGTAGGGGCCGTGTCTTTTATGGGTTTATTTTGTGGGGTATAAGATAATGAGAAATTTGAAAAAAATAATTACTCGAAGGATTTAGCATTTCTTGTGGTAGTTTGAGTCTTTTTTCCCAAATCACTAGAAACCTAAAGTTTTTCCAACACCTTCAAGCATATTTAAAATGAGCATATTTAGCCTTTCATTCAAATACTTAAAATGAGAAGACTTACATAATTAAAATGAGAATACTTAAATACTTGAAATGAAAATATGTAAATACTTAAAATGAAAATATTTAAATAATTTAAATAAAAATACCTAAATACTTAGAATGAAAATACGTAAATACTTAAAATGAAAATATTTAAATAATAAAAATAAAAATACCTAAATACTGTAAATAAAAATACTGAAATAATTAAAATAAAAATACCTAAATACTTAGAATGAAAATACTGAAATACTTAAAATAAAAATACTGAAAATGAACATGGCTTTCAACAGCTTCTTAGCTTTATCCACTAAGCTTCCTAACGAGATCAACAACAGCAAGCTCCTGTATAATTTTCTGGATGGTACTTTTATATTTTACTCTCGTCTGTAAATGTGCATTGGCCTCTTAAGTGGGGCTCAGCACGATGGGTGGGGCACCCACCTTGCAAAATGGATGGCCTGGCATTTTGCAGGCCAAGCCACCACCACATTTTGCAAGGCGGGTGGGGATGCTCTTAGGCTCTACTCTCGTCTCTCTGTGACTTGAGCACGCGATCCTACAAGCCGTATTAGCACCCTCCATGACCATTTTCTAGTTCATAATGATCTACAGTCGTGTATCTTATTGCCTGTAAATAAGTCCAGATATCACTCCAGTCAAGATTGCACAGTTACCTTGTCTGGGCCGGGAAAGCTGAAAATGAAATCCTGCAAGGCTACGTTTGTGAGACACCATGTCCTGCTCGATCTTCACTCTTCCCACAACTTACCCTCAAACAAGGTCACGATCTCTCACCCTGTCGTCAGTTTTGCAGAGCCGTGCAGTGCCCAAGTGCTCAGGGTCCACAATGCTGAATGGGCTACTCCTGACTAAGTTAAGTTAACATCAGACAGGACGTACATACGGTACCACCAATATCCCCAACTTCCCGTGCAGGGTGGAATTTCTTGACTGCCCATTGACAGTTTCTAAGCTTAACTTAGTCCATTACGTGAAATCAATAATTATCAGCGACATTTGCATATTTCTGTACTCAATCCATGTTGATATTTCTGTACTCAATCGATCCAGAGCAGAAGAGTCAGTTGCAGTTCATTGCACTTCTTCTGGCAATCCCGGTCATTGATGTGAGCTCAGTATTTTGTTAAAATGGCAAAGTTTCAAGAAATTGGCACTTTTTTTCAGATAGACATCTGGCTGTAACCTCAGAATGATCTATGTCAGTCTTAGTATCAGTTAACGTTTACTGCACTTTAATGTCACGAGTTTGACACTCTAAGATTTTGCACACGAAGTTAAACCCGTTCTACGTGACACTTTGGGGGAACAGATGGACTTCTACATGTATTCTCATGCAACCCTCCCAACCAATTCCTCTAGTTCTCTATTGTCAAATGGTTTTCTTTCATATGCTTCAGTTATGTTGTGTACTACTGTCTTTTATTTGAAATTTCTTTTTGAAATATTGTCTAGAGTTTTAGTCTAGAATCAGCACTCTCAGAAATTGATTTGCATCATTTTACACTAGCTAGCATTGTTCACATATGTTCACAACTTGGCCGATACAAGATGTCGGATGACACTACCTTATCTTCAGGGAACAGATGAACTTCTCATTGCGTTCACCTGTACTTACGACATGGCCCGCCCGATAGAATTTGTAAAAGCTGTCCAATCGGATATAAGGAGTGTGCAGTTGTAAAGTATGTCATTAGAGAGTCAGCGTGAAGTGTGCCTGTCCAGAGGAGGTGGAATGCTCTGACAGTCCAGGTTCGGAGTCCGGACCCTGCAAAGCGGTTGCAGATATTACTCTCAGTGCACGTCAGGGGCGAAGCTTTTCTTGCAGATCCGTATCCCAATCCGAACTAAATTTCCAATCAGCATCCAATCAAATGATGAAATGAGTTCTTCTGCCGCAACTGACTTAGTTCAGGACTTCAGGCAGGAAGCTTTAGAACCTCACTTTTAATTGTACGAATGTAACTGCCTGGCTGCACGAAGATAGGAGCAGGTGCGATGGATGATCAATAACCAACCCAGTTCATTGCCACACTCCGTGCATGTGCCTCCCACTGTATCATCGCCACTTGGGTCCTGACCTTCCTCCTGGTCCAATATCTGCCCTCGTTCCACGACAATGGTACGAAGGCTTTTCTTATTTGTGGACTGCCCAAGCATATGATAAACGCCCCCGCCCTTCCTTTGCCGCTCCGATCAAGCTCCATAACCATATATGAATTTGAGACAGGATTCTCCAGTGCAGACCCTTGTGTTGTAGCCTGACTTGGCTAGATAATCCGCAGGCTTAGCGCAAGATTAGTGGTTTTATATATGCAGTTGCAAAACAGGTTGGAACGTAGACCTCCTGCAATTCGTTACGTACAGAAAGCTTCAAGCTTTAGCTAAACCTCCTGCAATTGATTACAGAAAGCTTCAAGCCTTAGATGCCCAGCAACTGATTACAGAAAGGTTCAAGCCTTAGGCCTGCTGCAATTGATTACAGAGACTGAGCTTCAAGCCTTAGATGTCCAGCAATTGATAACAGAATTACAGAAAGGTTCAAGCCCTAGGCTTCCTGCAATTGATTACAGAAATCTTCTATCACAAGTCAGAACACGTACCGTTGTGTTGAGGGACTAACGTAGAGCAGATTGTTACTGATTGGCCTCGATAGTGCAGTACGTTGCGAACAGAGTTTTAATTGCGACCTCTTGCAATTGATTACAGCAAGCTTTGAACACTCACAAGAGCACGAACCATTGTTTGTGTTCAGAGACTGTCTGTGCAGATTGATTGATAGTGATGGGAAGGTCTCGTGAGTCCGGTTTCGAATTCTCTTCCCGCGCTCCCAAAGTGAAGAGGCGTCGAGCTCCTGACAGAAGAAACTCCATTGATGCCAAGCTGGAGCGCCTCAATGAAGGAAGAATGAGGTTGACACGAGTGTCAGAAGAAGAAGAGGAACATCATGTGAAGCGAGGATGCTGGTCCATTCGAGTGCGGCAAGGGAAATTGGTGACGCCCGTGGTTCGTTACTTGAAACGGTTTCGGCGATCGTGTGCGTCCATCGCCACCATAGCTGCAGCTCCGTTTCGTTGTTACAAGCTGGATGTTCTCCTGGCCAAGCTGCACCTCTCTCGGAGGAGGAGCAGTCGCAAAATTCACAGCCTGCTCACGACTTCCTCGCCGTCGTCGGACGAGCATGCTCCTCTTCTTCCTAGACTTTGTGATCCACTGGATGTCTGATCGATCACTGTATGGTTCAGTTGTGCTGATCGAAGGTTTGCTAACTTCTATCTACTTCGAGAAGAATGGTGTGGGAGCAATCAAAGGATGACTTTTGGGAATTGAAGCGCAAACTGTGATGCCGTGCTCCAGACATGGCTTTGGGGATGCCCAAACTATGAAACCATACTCCAGCTATGGCTTTTTATGTCATTGGTGCTCACTTTGGACTTGCTTGTAAATCTTCAGATTCTCTTCATAATGAAAACCACAACACCATCAAGGGGTGGGAATTGAAAGAGGATTGTAGATTCTCTAAGTTTGTATATTTTTGGACTTGGTGTGAATAAACTATGAAATTACTGAAGTTTACATAAAATCAATCTTTTACCCTCATATTTAGAGGGTTTACATTTTAGTCAAGAATTTAGATGGAAGGATTTTAGTAACAAGGTTAAATGTAGGTGTATTTACCTTAATTGAGTATGTTGAGTACATAGTCATTACCAAATGTAGAATGTTTGCTTGTTGGTAATCAATTCGGTCATTTCATTGCCATAATAGACATTTAAATTGATTGGAAATATTTAGTTAAACTAATGAGTATAGTTTTGTACCATTGTTCTAAACTTTAAAATGTATGTGCCATTGTTATCAAAGGAAAAATAGCTTGAATCTCTCACTGTTGACAAATTAGACTTGAAAATTTACTATTTGAATTTAACTTGCACCTACATTGTTCTACTAGAAATTAGAATCTATATAATAATTTTTTTGGCCATAATTTTTGCACTATACTTATAAAGTACTTCAAATTCATAGCAAAGGTACATAAGACTATTATTTATATTAGAAAAAATTTCATATTTATAAAAAAATAAAAATTAACTATTTTAAAATAGCCCCTAATTGGATGTTTCTTTCTAAGGCTACTTTAGTTGGAGGGAGAGGCAACAATGCTAGCAAGTGAGCCTATGAGCCTTGAGCTTAGATGTAAGTAGATATCCTACAACCATTGAAGGTGCCTATAACATAGAGACTCTATAACCATGAAAGATGCCTATAATATAGGCACCTATAACATAGACACCTATAAATATAGGTTTCTAGGCTCTTAGGTTCATTGATTCAAGATTCTAAACTCTCATGCTCGCAACCCTAGGGAAAAGGTAGTACTATTTTTGCCCTTGAAGCTAAAAATTGGGATTTGAGGTCATTTATAGGGATTACATAAATTGACCCAATGGTTTCCTAAATATAATATTTCTCCATCTTGCACACATGTTCCAAGGATATTATCTTTGTATCAACGCAAGGATTGTAGAATTCTTGTTTTATCATGATGTAACTAGTTTATTAGTAGCCCTTGAGATTGAAAAAAATGGTCATTTTTTACTTTAAAGTGATTGCAAGAAAGACCAAATGATTTTGGTAGCGTTTGGTCAAAAACTGCGTTTTTTCTACCCAATACTAGGTGTACTAGGAATACTACAAAATGGAGCAATCTCAGCCATTGATCTGAAAAATCAACAGCCAATAGTACTTTTGAGTACTTTATAATATTGAAACAGTACTACTTAAAAAAAATGACAGTTTGTCACAGAAAGTAGATAAAATTAAGTATAAATTAATAAAAATTAGAAAATCATGAATAAAAAAAACTATAAATTGGCTATTTATAAAGACTTGATAGTGATTACATTTCACCAAAAACTAGAAGTTGAAACCATCACGAAAGTTTGGAGTGCTATGCACAAGGGAGTGAAGGGACCCCTATTTGCATGCATGTTGAGGACAAAGAATTGTGTTTTTTTGAATTCCCTTTGGTGGGCACATGCCCATCTAGTGTAGGAATAGGCCAAAAAAAAGTCAAGTGAATATCATGTTTTTTGGATACCTCATAGTACTAAAAAACCCTAAATTGCAAAGTGTGACAAATTAGCTAAATTGATATTTAATTATAAAATCATTTTCCAATTTTTTTGAAAAATAACAAATCTCATGTTTTCTGAGTTAGCAATCTTCCATAAAAATTTCAAGTCCATTGGCTTCAATTTCCAAAAGTTACGGCCAAAACCAACTCTGTCACTTCAATTGTGACGCCTCATAGGACCGGTCTTTCTTGCAATCACCCTTTATTTTATTTGAAAGAGTTTTTCCTATTTTCTAAAAATATCTATTATTGATCTTGAAATTTTTAGTGTCTTTATTTCGTGCATAACTTTTGAAGGATACTTTTTTAGGCTTGAATTTTTTGAGAGTACATAGTTTTAATGTCCTATTAATTTTTCATATTATTCTTGATTTTTTTTTAAATCCAAAAGTTTTTTTCCTAGTTTGATAGTTAAAGCACAACAAAATCAGTAAGTGTTTTTTGCAATTGCCTCTATTAGAAATCACATCTTGTTTACACTACAGAGGCCATCCAATGAGGTTGGAACCAATTTACAAGTCACAATTTAAGGCCACTTTCAATCAAGTTGGGTGGATCCTCCATTCACATATGGTATTAGGGAGCAAACTCAAATCCTAGAAGGCAATACTATAGACTTTAACATTCCTACAAGTAGTGCTCTGGGCACCTAATATGATGTGGTATTTGAAGTGGCACCCTATAGTATTGTTGTATTTCAAGGTTTGTGTTATTGGGAGTGGTATTTAGTAGTAGCAATTTGTGAAAATGTATATTTCAAAATGGTAGGGTAGAGGTATAGAGGAAGGAATTGAAGCTATTATTAAAATGTTGTTGCCAAACATTTCTATTGTACACGTAAACATATCCTACAATTCTTGAATCTTGATGGTTCAAGGACTTTAAAGTACATTACAAAAATTCTAAACCTTGCAAAGGGATGTTGGTTTTGCACTCCTTTGTGCATTTCAATGCAATTAGGGATTTTTTTTTCCGGATCTAATGTGGCACTACCAGTGCCATGTCAACTCTACGTCAGACTAGCGACTCTTTTAATATTTTAATATTTTAAAAAATATATATACTTTTTAATTTTTTCTATACTTGCACTACATGGCTGTCAAAAATAAAAAAACTTACAGCCCTATACAGGGTTCAAATTTCTTATAATGCTAAGTTAAAGTGAGATTTTAGTTCCCCAAATGAGAACTCAGATAAATATAAATGGCTTTATTTATTTATTTATATTCTTTCAGTTACACTTTCATGTAAAAACAAAGCAAATATTTTTTTTATGATCAGTGCTAGCTCCAAAATCCAAAAAATTCATAGTGTTGAGTGGGAAAGGGGCATGTCAACCACTTTTCCTTAGCATTATGATACCTTTTAAATCAAACAACTTTTTTATTATTTGATGGATAGGAGGGTTGCTAGCATGTGCCTAGGATCTTGAATGCATGAGCCTAAGAGCTTAGGCACCTATGTTATAGGTACCTTCCATGGTTACAAGGTGTCTATGTTGTAGGTGCCTATATTATAGGCACCTTCAATGGTTGTAGAGTATCGACTTACACCTACACTCAAGGCTCATAGGTTCACATTTTTATGCTTATATGCTAGTGTTGTTTTGATTGAGGGTATATTACTTAATCTACAACCTTTTTCTAACGTCATTCTAAGAATCATATGCTTAGAATAATTATTTTGTTTCAATAAGGTGCTTTAGATGATTTAAAAGATTAGATGAGAATGAAAGTGAATAATTTACAATGAAATCAACTGTAGGTACCAAAAAAATTATTCAAACAATCAATTGTAATGCACTTCATTAGATGAGATTCAACTTCTCTAAAGGGCTACGAGTTCCCTTGAATTCTGAGTTCCTAGACTATGAGAATTCAACCACATCAGTAGTCCAATGTGCTAGAGCGATTACCATGTCAAATAATATTATAAAAAATTTAATATATATATTTTTTAATATATTTTTTTAATATTTAAAATTATTATTATTATTTTTTAATCTAGCTAGTTGTGATTGTTTGCCAACATGGGGAACTAGCCTAAACTGGCCCTCTAATGTAGCCAAAAATCAATTAAATTTGCACAAATTTGACTACCATTTCAAAACAAAATAAGGAAGCCTTAAGGCCTCTTCTTGGGTTCAAGCCCCCTTTGTAGGTTCAATTCCCAGTTTCCCACCTTATGTTTCAACACAACTTACTTGAAAATATATCAATGCAGTGAAGGGAAAAAAATTGGAACGTGCTACTCATGGTTTTTTCTTTAATTAGTTGTTGCAATGTTGGACATGAAAATATTAATGGACATTAAATCAATTGGCAAGGTCAATCTTTCAGTGGCCGCAATGTACTAAAAAGATGTAGGCAACCTTGTGTTTGAGTGCCCCCCCCCTCCACTCATCAAATGTGATCTTGAAGGGGAAAAAAGCCCCTCAATCATTTGAAATCTACAACTACTGATTAAATTTTTTTATAAAAAACTAGCGACTTTGAACCACCACTGTTAATCTACCATCAATCTTTTTTCAAAAATTTGAACCCTCTTCCCTTGTTATGAATCTTCAAAAGCGATAGAATACAAATACTTATGATTACGTAATATCAATATGGAATACAATATATGGAATATATATGGATATTATATTAGTACAATACAATGTATAAAGTCGCATTACAAATGCAAGCATTATATAATAATATGTATTTATATGTTATTTAAATGAATTTTGATTATAATAGTAAAGTGAAAAAGATGACATCAATTGAAGTGGCTTCAAGGTGACACCTTCTCACTGACATGATGAGCAAACTATAAAGAAGAAGGAATTACTAAAGAGCTTCATCAATTTAATGTAGTTTTTTTTTTTTCACTTTGAATTTTAATAAGTCAAACAAGAGGCCGTTTCTTGTAAGTCTCAAGATGAAGAGCCTCAATCGGAGCCTAAATTTGAATTTTTTTTTATTGCAATTACCGGATCAACTTCCTATGTTGTTAGGCTTTGTATTGTTGTATGAGCATCTTCAAGAAGAAGTTGGGCCTTCTTGACCGCTAAAACAATCTTACATGGAACAATAGTGGTATAATAACTTCTAAAATGATGCTTGCACTTTGGTGATTTTGTTGAAGGTTAGATGTGTTGAGCCCAACAACGATGAAGTGATTCAAAGGGCGTTTTGAGGGTTTAAACGATGATCAATATTATTGTACTGTTAGGCCTATAAAAAAAAGTTGTGGCCACCAATGTTGGTTGGAAGGGCTAGTCAATCCTTTAACTAAAACTAATTGTATAGATTTCGTTGTAGCCATTGTCAAATGCATCCTCAAGTTTTTGTAGATGGAGTGATGTTCTTCTTGAAACTCTATTTTTTACCTCTAATTCACAATTGGCAAGTCTTAATTTCTTTGTTTTCGTATTTAGAAGTACTTTCAAATTTTATTTTGAGTGTATAAAGTTTTAAAAGAGAATGGAGATAGTTTAACTTTTTGTTGATTTAAAAGAATTTGTGGCTAAAATAAGGGGGTAGATAGGGTTGTAAAAGATCAAACAAGGTAGCCAATTAGAAAAAAGGATTCCATGTGATGTAGGCATGGTTTGATGTGACTCCTTGAGGTAGAATAAGGAATCATGGTTTTTTTCATCCTCCTTCATAGCATCACTATAAGAAATTCATCATTAGATGGTTTTTGAGGCCTCTAAGAGACTGCAGGTTCCCCTGCTGCGAGAACGCAAGGAACACGATAGCTGGTCTACCACCTCAGCATTCTGTGTGGTCGAGAGGCGACTAGGTCATTTTCGGATCTTTTTTCAACTTCTTTTACCATTTGAAGAATTAAAATTTTTTTTTTAATTTTTTTTTTTCGACAGTCGGTTGTCCTTCACTACGGGGAACAGTGAAGGGAACAACCTTGAAATGGGCTCTCCCAGGCCTCAAAAAACATGTAATGGTTTTTGGTTGTGTTTTATCACCTATGTGTGATGAAACGACATGAATTAAAGTTTCCATATTCCAACTATCCTTTTTTTTTGTCTCACCACTAATAGAGAATGGATATAAATATGACCTCTATACCCTTCATTTCCACTTTCAATGAAAGAATCCCTTCATTTTGCAATCAAAATTCTCTTGATGGTAGATGGTAAGTTTTCTTTAACCCCTTTGGGATGTTGCAAGCCTGGTTGGCCTGCTGTTTTGTGTATTTTACTATTTTGGGGTCCTTCCCTATTGTATTTGCACCAACATATTATAAAGGTATTGTGGGCATAGTTGTGAAGAGGGTGAAAATATTTATTAAAAAAAATAAAAAAAATATTGTAGTCCTGTGGACTGTGTGGAAAGTGCTGTTCTACGTATTCTTGAATGAAAATAGGGTATTTGAACAAAGAGTACCATTGTCTAGGTATTTGAATGTTTATGTACACTTTTGAGTATGGTAACCGGTACTACAAGTCAAAAAACAGTTACCCTAAACTAGGTCAGAAAGTACTGTTCTAGATTAGGATTCTAGAAACAGAAACTGAGGCTTTGGATCCAATGAGCGTCCAGGTTTTCTAGTTTTTGAATGAGGATCCACGTTGCTTGAAGGGAGCTGTTATTTTTGTTTAGAATATATTGCATTATCGACGCAGTACTAGAGCTTGCAATGGAGGCGGCTGGAGATGGGGACTGTATTTTGAACAATGACAAGATTGAACTAAAATGGGGGGAAACCCTCATTGGAGTGCAACAACATAAATCTTGGTTGCGAGACTTGGATCCTCAGAAGAAAGTTGATACAAGTCAGTTTCAAGTATTGTTTGTGTCATTACCGAAATCACTATCATCATCCAATTATTTCATGGACAGTTTAGAGAAATGCGTACAGATTGAAGAACTTTGCAAAGAAGGAGCTGAAGAAGCAATTTCCTATTGGGTGTGGCAACAGGGGGGGGCAATGGCTACGTCAACGAAGGTGGTAGCACTATTGCAGCGACAGTGTCTATTGTTGGAGCCACGATCGAAGATGTGGAATCGGAGGGGAAAATTTGTAGACGACAAACATTGTCGATACTTGTGGTATCGGCATGTTGCTAAACTGCTAGGTTGGAAGGAGAGGCAACACTTCCCATAATTTCTTACAACTTTGTTGAAGACCCACTTTTTCCCGAGTCCAAATACACAACATGAAGCAACGCGCAAGTGCACGACGAGTAATGATGTCGCCGGAGTCCATGCGAGTGGGACAATCGGCACCTCCAGCACAAGCAATGCCACGGGTGACATCAGACATGGTTGGAGTACAGCTCTTCTCCGATCAACTTCAGGTAACATTTGATGATTAGCTTCAAGTAACATTTGATCATTTGTGCAAGAATTTGTGATAATTGAAACAAAAGATTATTTTTAATGGTCAAGGCACGGAATTCAAGGTAGATGATTAGGATGTTCTAAATTGGAGATCAGAGAATTTAGGGCATAGATTTCTAGGGCTCAAGGTCTATGCATGGGGCTTATACAATTTCGGTGGCAATCGACAGGTGACGGCACCATTGACAGATGCATTTTGCAACGAGGCTACGATAGACCTACTGGGCTTTGTCCAACCTGCCATGCAGAAGAACACTGTTGTGGCACCTCAAATTCAGAAGAATGGTGTAGCAAAGCTCAAAAAACCACGTGCACCAAGGAAGAAGAAAGAAGCCTCAATAATCGGGGAGGACAACAATCTTCTACAGAATGTGCTACCTACGGTGAAGGAGCGGAAGCCTCGAGCATCTCGCAAGCAAAAAGAGTTACTGCCAAGCCAAACGGGGTGCAAGGAGCCAATTCAAGGTGTAGCAAAGGTCAAGAAGGCACGTGCACGAAGAGGCCAAAAAACAAGCCATGACCAACAAACACTTCTGCCACTACAAGTATTTGATGATGAAGGGCCGCCTATGTTAGAACCAACTACTCAAGAAACTGGTAAGTGCTGCATATGCATGTTGCTGGACCTTTTATTGGCACATTCGGGGTTTAATATTTACTTGCTACCTCCTTCACATCTTCTGCTTGAAGTCTCCCAGATTCATCTTCTCGTTCTTCATTCTTGTAAAGATCAGAATAGTTGTTAACTATTTGAAGCCTTTGCTCGAATTCACAATTACTTGCAGCATTGGACCCATAATACGTCATTCTATGGAGTTAGTAGTGCGATTAGTAGCAAACTGCTAATTACGTTCTTGGAGTGATGACTATGAATGGTGGCATGCAATTGAATGCTTCAGCTTTTGAATTGTAGGAGTTCAATGCTTGAGCTTTTGAATGAGTGAACTTTTAAATTGTAGGAATTGAGCGTTTGAATGCCATGGCTTCTCTATGCTATAAGAATTCAACATCTCAAAATCTCACAGTAAAGCAAAAATTGACACATACAAACACGCACACTCAATTTCGATTTACTGTGAGATTTTGAGATGCATATCCACAAGTGACAATTTTGAGATGCATATACATACACATAGTCATGGATAATTAGAGAAATTCTTTGCGAAATACGGAACACAGTGGATTTAGTTTGTTTTTTATTTGTATAGATTTTGGGATATTTGGATGATGTTAATTTTTCATGAAGAGTCTGGAGATACTTTCATAAAGATATTTGGTCCTTGCTGACACCTAACAATGATTCACCTGTTGGACATCAAGCCTGCAGTCATGAAGTGCTTAGAATTCTGTTTTTTTTTTATCGATTGTTCCTTTCTCGTAAGGTTAATTTAGATTTCTATCGTAATTTTGTCCAATATTTCAAGCCTAGTATCATTTCCAATTGTCTTGGACAATCTTACTCATGTCTATGCTTAGCAATTTCCATTCTGAGTGAAAATGGAAGGTTTTATACTTTGAACATTGTCTAAGCAAAAAATATTAGGTTTCTACCCAATCTTGCCATGAGTATCCATGCCTCTGAATCTCTGTTCATTGTTCATTTCAAATGACAATAGGTTGATTTTTTTCTTTGTTTTCTTAGTTCATGAATGCCAAACTCCATTTGCTAGTAGACTTGGAATGTGCCAATAGGAAAATATGAACAACGTTGTCATAGTTGATCGTGCATTTTATATTCAATTTTGCAGACCTAATGACTGAGCTTCTGGTTTGGATTTAGGGTACAAAGTTACACTGGAGAGGGTACAAAATTCTTATATAGACTCTACCATCCTTTCTAGATACCAAAAGAAAGCATCATAGCTATCATTTTCCTATACAACTATTTTGGACGATTTTAGGCTATTGATTTTATTAGTTTTTTTGTAGGATTTTGCTATACAACTATTTTTGACAATTTGCACCCAATGCATCCCTATTTAGACTACCAGTAAGAAGTATGTGAGTGCGAGGGATTTATAAGTCTCAACCGTTTTGGTGATAGGTTTTTAAGAAGCCTCCATTGTACACAATTGATGAAAGGTTGGAGGTTAAGAACAAAATGTGACGGAATTGGACACTTCTTTTCAACTCCAATACATTAGACTAACGTTAGAAGTGATTGTAGATTGAAGTCATGGCACATTGCTATTGTGGAATTCAAATTTAATAGATTAAATTTTTTGATATTGTTAATAATATGTCTATAAAATACCTTCAAATTCTCAATCTCTGTATCCAATCCACTCTCTTCAATTTTGGACTATCTTTGATGTTTTGTTTGAATTTGAAATAGTAGTCAAAAGTGTGATTTTTTGGTCTACTTGTGATAACTTATGGGTTGTTGATTTGTATATTTGGGTGTTTCATAATTGTAATTGTAATGTGATTTGTTGTATGGGATTAGCAGGGTTTTTATTGCTAGGAATTGGATTATTGTAGAATTAATCTAAACTGTAGTCTCTTACAATAGCTTGTAGCATAAATTAACCTTAAATAGAGTCCACTGTGTTGCATTGTTGCCTCCATCATGGAATATTCTTGTAGCATTGAGGATTGGAAACATGAGACTAATGGTAATAGTGAATTAACAATGCAGGTTGAAAGAAAGCCAAGGCAACAAGGGAAGAGAAAGGAAAAATTCAAGAGGTGAATCCACGAAAGCCCCGGAATTGGCAACCACCAATGAACATCGAACCAAATATTGTAGCAGGAGTGACTACAAGGGCACGAAAGGCTCTAAATTTCAAGCTCCAACAGAAGGTCGCTGCAGATGGAGATATATCTGGGCGGTGTTGCAACACTACCAAGC
Source organism: Rhytidiadelphus loreus (assembly GCA_947034895.1). NCBI lineage: Eukaryota > Viridiplantae > Streptophyta > Bryopsida > Hypnales > Hylocomiaceae > Rhytidiadelphus > Rhytidiadelphus loreus. The sequence continues at coordinate 37,034,598 of OX344761.1, forward strand.
ACCTGAATCACGTGAGACGTGCGACAGCATGGGCACACGCAATATAAGCTTATGGGACCACGTTCTTGAAGATCCAACTTGGAGATCGATCACATCTTTGTGTGATAGTCCAGTTGAGCACGGTATCATGCCAAAATCCATCCCAAATGTAGAATTGGACAATGCAAATGGTAGCACTAGACGAAGGAAGTGGAATGTTGAATGAGTAGGATGGGCAATATTGATTCCAAATAGGTTCCTTTCGGAATCGTCATTTCATACCGGATATACTCCATCGTGGACGCAAGGAACCATTGTAGCAGAGTACCTTCATGCCACATTTGATAAGACTATGGTGGTTTGTGAAATCAGTGGCTTTGCTTCTCACATGCACTTCCCAATAGAGAATGTACGTATGGCTCTTGGACCACAAATGGGGGCTCAAGGTAGCGAGGCAGGTCATGGCTACGGATGGGCAACACGCCAACATTGTTTTAGTCCATGTGTAAAGGCGCTACTTCCTAAAGATGGGAGTGGAATTGAAGGAGACACTAAGCGACCTTTATCCACAACAAAGGATGTTTGAGGATCGACCCATATCTGAATACAAGGTGCCATCAGATGTGGAGGGAGCCGATGGGACACAAGATTCCACGGCCCGGACAACCTTTCCAAAGGTGAGCACAACTCTTCCTCACTACATGCTCTTAAATGATGCGGACATGCCGAATAATGACGCACAATTATTGGATGACGATAGTGCAAGTTTGTCCGGTGAAGATTGGATTCCTACGTTCAAGGATGTTGTGGAAAGTTCTGATGAAGACCTGAGCGACTATGTCCCTCCTCGAAGACCAATACCAGCTGACTTTGAGGATTGGCGGCAAATCCCAGAGTCATTCAAGCCTATTCATCTTAATACAAATCAATTGCAATCATTTTATCGTATAGAGTCTTGGAATTCAGAGAGTGTTTCTTTATTAGGAACAAGGGACAATTTCTTCGGACCTACTCCAGGGTTTAGGCATCCACCTGAGTCGGGTCTACCAAAACTAGAGGACGTTTTCAATATATACTGGAGTGATGAAACCCTTACTCGAATAGTGCTTGAATCAAACCGATATGCTAAAGTGGAGATCCGTGTACACAAACGTTCGAGTGTAGATGAAGTTCCACGGACAAAAGGAGGCCTGAAGTGGAAGGACCTATCCACTAATAGAGCTTCGTGCATGGCTCGGGATCTGTATACTTATGGGTGTGAAGAGGCTACCTTCTACTCGACAATATTGGATGCGGAGTGAAGGCTTTATTTACTGTAATTTGATAGCAAGGGTCATGAGTCTTGCTAGGTGGGAGCAAATATTGAGATGTCTACACCTAGTAGACAATGAAGAAGTGGTGCGAGATATAACATCCCAACACTTCGACAGGATAGCAAAAACACGATGGGTCATTGAGATGTTTGTAAATGTTTCGAAAGACATTTACAATCTTGAGCGTGAGATCACAGTCGATGAGTGTGTAATTCCCTATAAGGGTAGATACTGTTTTATTAGGCAATTTATGCCTGAAAAACCAGTGAGGTTCGGGATTAAATGTTGGGTCCTAGCCAGCTCAAAGTCCAAATTTGTTTCTAACATTGAAGTCTATCTTGGTGAAGTTACTGGCCTTGGTGAATATGAATTAGGATACCATGTTGTCTTACGAATGATAGCAGGGCTTGAGCAACGCTTTCATTGTCTAGTTGTAGACAACTTATTTTCCAGTGTAAATCTTTTCCATGAGCTCATGGTGCTTGGCATGTGGGCTACTGGAACAGTACGTCGCTCAAGTAAAAACCTGCCTCTTGGGCTTTACCGTCCCAGCAATAACGTTGTGAGAGGGTCCATGCTCATTTGTACCCATGACCATAGACAAATGGGAGTTGTCTCTTGGCAAGACAAAAAGCTTGTGACTCTATTGAGCACTGCTGCTAGCCCTTGGGAGCCCGGTGTGGTTGTACTTCGTAGGATTGCTGGCATGAAGGGTCAATTAATGGTACCATCTTCCCCTATTCACACTCAATATCAAGAGTACATGAGAGGAGTGGATGTTTCAAATCAACTACGTTCGAGTTACTCATCCCAATTGAGAAGCTACAAATGGTGGCATAAACTGGGTTTTTTTTAATTGATCAGAGTATGGTCAATTCCTACGTCATCTACTGCTCGCAGATGGAGGACCTTGGGTTAAAAGTTCAAACCCACATGTAGTTCAAAATTGCTGTTGGAAAGCATTTAGTAAATACTTGGTTAGAAGCACGATCCCAGAAAGGAGCCCAACTCCTTGTACGTCAAAGAAGGCCTGATCCTGTGCATTCCCACTGGCAATCAAAACTCAAACGTCGATGCATCGAATGTGGGCATGTAGGGCGTTGGTATTGTCCAGCATGTGAAAACCGATGGATGTGCCCTCAGAAATGCTACCATGTCGTTCATGAACGGCTAAATCTTTCTAGGTATTGACGAAGGTGTGGTTTTGCATCTTTGTTTGAATGTTTGGAGTACAGAATCAACAATGGCCCATGCAAGTCTTTGATTGGGATGCTAATGTGCTCTATCATACACCAAAACAAGGCAGTTGCAACCATGGAACAACAATGAGAGTACGACATACTTGCTAGTTCATGGTGGAACAATGGTTGAAGGACAAGGATTTAACAGTGTTTAGTCCTCAAGAGTTGAACTTGGACCGTCGAACAATGACCGTTATTGTAGATTTGAAATGCTTTGGTCTTTCATGCCTACAGGTGGTGATGAACAATCTAGGCACAATTTTTGATGACCATGAACTACCATTATGACAGTAGGTCTCATATTTTTCATAACTCTTTTGAGACACACATGCTATTCACTATTTAGTTGATGTTGCATGAAATTCCTAAAAGTCATATGATGAGATCACCCACTTCAAAAGATTGTAGTTTTTCTTGTGCTTGCATCAAGGTTTGCATTTTCTAATATTTGATGAGAGATGCATCTGCAAAATCATGAAATGGGTCTATCCACTCTCAGTTGCAAGCCCTCTTTCCCCGCTATTTTTTTCATGTGAGTTGCATTGGTGTGTGACAAGTTTGTTGCCTTCTTAGAGCTTTTACTGTAAGCAACACCTCGGTTACTTGAAGTCTAGTTGCTCTCTTCACACCATGCTTGTTCTAGATGGAGGCATTTCAGAGTGAATAATTTCAGAGTGAAGAAGTTGAAAACAAGAGTGTTGAAGTGCTGAGAGACCATCAATAAGGACTTGAAGTCTAAGCAAGTGCCTGTCAGCTTTGGCTTGGATACAGCATGCAAGCTTTACTAATAAATGATCAATAATAATAAATGATCAACAACATCATGGTGAACGCCAAATCCATAGGAAAGTCTTACCATTTTGTGAGGCTCATCAGACGGGTGCCGTCTCACATGCTCATAGTTACTAGGCTCATTTTACATTTGGTTCATATCATGTATCTATGATCGGACAAGGTTCTTGAATGCAAGTCTTACTATAGCCAGAAGGAAACTCATTTTATTGTTCAGTGATTATTCCTCAACCATTTTTATGTAGTTTTCATTCAGTTGAAGGCGGTTTCCTACCATGTAGACCCCTCCTCAACCGTTTTTATGTAGTTTTCATTCAGCTGAAGGCAGTTTCCTATCATGTAGATCCCTCCTCAACCGTTTGTATCTAGTTCCTAGAGTATCATTGGTTGAGTTGATTTTGGCACGGGGCGTCCTGTAGTATTGCAATCTAAATATAGGTTGAAGAAGTCGAGAATGTGACTGTCAAACCGGCTCAAGCTTGTCCTCTAGTATGCACGGTAGTTGCACGGTGGTCCCTACAGCGACGTTGCCATCCGTCTTGTATCACATGCTTGACAAACCACTGCATACTTCTACTCTTTGGCAACTTCACAGGATGTGGTGTGTTGCAAAATTTGACAAAATTGTGTGTTCATGTAATGCAATTGTGTTTGCTCAGGCTATATGTCATTTGAAAGGAGCAATAGCACAATTTTTTGGCATATCTTTTGGACGTCTTATGCACATTCTACAGCCTGCAATCTCCCCATACGTCATTTTCACAACCTCATTCCTCACTGTTGCATTTATACAAGAATTTTTTTCATCTAGAACCGCTTATTCAAAAATTATGCAGCTAGCATAACAAGCTTTCCTACCGGTCTTGTAAGCCTCAAAAAAAAATTGGACCCATATGACACTCTTTGCCCAAGCTAAATGCCACTTGTATTTTTCCAGGTGCTTTGTATGGTCACCGTATTAGGTCAGGCAACCTCCTTTAGGGGTTAATTCATGTTGAATTCAACAATTTTTCTTGTTTGTTTAATTTATTTTTTGTTGATCTTGCCTTACAGGTAGGGAATGCACCAATTGATGTCTCAAAAAACGTCTAATTTGACGTCTCAAAAATCCTAAACCCAAACCCAAAACTAACTCATTGGATGGATGAAAAAATATCCTACATGCGTAGCACTGTCCACCCCTTTCATGCTTATATGGTGTTGACTTATTTGGCATGGGGCACATTTTGGAGAGCTTCAAAGACTACGTTTTCTATGATATTAGAAAAAAAAAACTAAAATCTTATATGTTTCTTGTGATTTTTGCACATTTTTTGCTTGACAATTTTAACGGATTTTAGAAGACATCTATGTTGATCACTTACCTGTCAAATTGAACGTCTTCTCTTGTTTTTGAAGACGTAAAAAAAACTCAATTTTCTTATAGTGTATGTTTGGTGAGTGTCATGTCTTTAGAGAAAGATAGTGAATGGTGTAAGGTTTGTATTTCAATGAAAATTTGTGAACATGTTTTTTTTCTTTTTCCAATTCCAAAAATGTATGACATGCTTCATTTGGAGTTAGAACGCAAAAGTTATGCTTAATAGAGTAATAAAAAGTCAACTACCAATAAAATTTGAAGACAATGGTTTTAAGTGCTTGTAGAATTTTGATTATAATATTTTTGGTTTTGAAATTTAAATGAGTTGTGTATAAAATTGTTACATTTCTATGAAGCTAAAGAACTCTTAGCTTGGAGTTGAGATGAGAAAGTTATAGGTTTGAAATAAGAGGGTGAGGAGTTGCCACCGAATTGATCTAGGACTTTGAAAATGTTTCAACTTTGACAAAGCTTATAAAATGAGTTTTTCCAGTTTTTAAAGCTAAGATTTGAAGAAGATAAAAATAATTTAATCATCTTTCCAAAGAGATATGACACAGTGCATTGGAGTTTCAATGAGACCAAAGCGTTCTCTGAAGTGAAGGGATGTATAATTGCCCTAAAATTGGAAGTATGGACTTTTGCAAGCCATAAAATATGGATGGTATATTTTTGTCTTTAAAAATTTAGAGTGTTTGTACTCTATTTTGTTAGCTTTCTAAAAAGCTAAATTACTCTTGATTTGAAGTGCTTATGTGACTACGGCACTCATCTGAAATTTGTCTATATCTGCAAGCTAGGGTTTAATGAGGTTTTATGGTGTTCATACGGCCTATATAGTATTGCAAAAGACTTATAAATTTTTTATACATAGATTATATGAATACGGATATGTTTAACTTACTTGTGTTATATGAGTATTGATAACATATACTTATATGATATTTTTACATGATAATATGACTATGGATATAGTCTACTTGTATCATACTAGTATTGATATGTGGTATAAACACATGTTATATATAGAGTTGTATACACATGTATTGATGATGTATACAAAGTTATGTATACCTATTACTATATGATACTTCATACAACGCTTTTATTCTATCTTAAGGTGGTACATTTTGCCACTCATATTAATTATTACTTCCCTTTATATTGTGGGCTGAATTTGGGTGCAACCAAAAACCCAAAGTTTTTCTAAAACAAAGTTCTCTCGACTCGACAACAGATATTGATATTGATATGGGATACAAAATACTAATATTGACAACATGTACTATATTGATATTCTATATCAATTGCAATGACAATAAATTAGAAAGAAATAGAAATATGGGGTGGAGGGTAGGTTATCAATTATTTCACAAAAATATAATTGGTTCATTTCACAAGTGATTGAGAAGTATTAGTTTATCACAATGTATTCAAAAGAAAAAAATACTATTCATTAGCTGCACTATTGTCCATTTATTCCATTAAATCTAAACATATGTACCCACTTACACACAAATTGCTTAGAAACAAACTCTCAAAGTTTATATCTTGAACGAGACACAAAGCTTTGTCAAATATTAATACATTTTCAAATCTAGAGTGAAACATCAAAGTTGAAGTTGTTAGAAAGTGTCTTTATTTTTAAGACCCAAATTTGATTATTAGTTATTGCATTCTTAGAAGGTTGCTAGATAGAATTCTTTATAGGCATTAAAATTCTAGGGCCAATCACAACTCCTACACACCCACATGTACCTTCCAAGTATGAACCAATAGAAGACAACTCCCTTGACACATAGTTAATAATAAGTAACTATAAAATATAAATATTAAACATTCAAAATTCTAAAAGCACATAAATTGTACAACACGACACTTTCTTTGCACACCCACATGAACCAAATTCTTTAGAGTTGCACATTGCAACAACATTACGAGCACAAAAAACTCCTCATGTACTGTGTATAGCAAAAGTTAGTCAAACTTTTTATAATTCTTGATTCAATCAACATTGTAGAAAATTTTGTAATAGGCTTCATTACAAGCCATAAATTGTGCAAGATAATATTTTTAATAGGCTACATTTTGATGGAAAATAAAATTTAACGGAAACTATGTTCCTTGACTCACTTTTGCATCCTCTATCATACAACTACTTAATACTTTGTCTATTTGCCTTTGCTAGCTAAAACAACTTGGATTCACTTTAACATGCTATCATACAACCTTCAACACTCTTCTAGTGTAATGGAAGTCCATCGTTCTTCAATATGCTCCTACAAAACTAAAATTCTTGTTGGAACACTTTCATATTGATTGAGACAACATTTAATCCCTAAAAGACAATTGTCCATTGAAACAACAATTGAAAATTTAGATAGGTTCCTATGAAGTCTATTTTTGGTTGGATGTTCATGAAATTTTAACAGAAGGTGTGAACATGTACCCCCTAAGTGGGATTTTTTTTCCAATTGAGTTCTTGGATCAAAAGTTATGTTGCCCTAAACTTTTTTGATAGCTCTGGCAGCTTTTGCAAAATTCCTCCTATACTTTTGAAATTTGGCGAGTATGTAATTTACATGATACAAGATGCAAATGTCAAAAAAATAATCATGTATAGTGTAAAAATCTCACTTTAGGAGGAGTTCAAGGCTTTAGGCCCTGTTGAGCAAGGTAAAAAAAAAACTTTTTCTTCTAACTTCAAACGTTATTATCTTCCAATCCGTGTATTTTAAATTTCTAAATTTTTTTCCACACATTCCCATAGTAGTCTAGTAAAAATTTGTACCGTTGAATTTTGAAAAAAAAATTTAATTTTTTTTTCTCACTACTATAAAAAGTGGCAATTTTTCACAATTTTGCCGAAAATATATTTCTAGGCTCTACTGGTTAAGCCTTGCCCAAAGATGCTCAATTGGACTTAGATCAAGCGATTGTGCAAGCCAATAAAGAACATAAAACTTTTGTGATTTCAACCATCAACAAACACTTTTTGATATATGTTTGAGATCAAGATCATTTTGAAAAATCAAATGGGAAGGATCAAGATTTTAAGCTATCATAGTGTACAGTGGGGTCCCAATCAAAATGACGTTTTTGAAATCACAGTGAAGGAAATTTCAATGCTGCCAACTTTGACAACCTTCCAAGAGTTGAAAAATTAGTATTTTACCACTATATTTTTACCACAGCATCATTTTTATGTTAATAACACACGTACCAAATTTCAAGGTAAAAAAATTCACCAAATTTTTTTTATTAAAAATCTACCAGCATGGGTAGTTGTGGAAAATGTTTCACTACTACCAACTTTGATAGCCAACCAAGGATTGAAAAAAAAAAATTCCATGAAATTTTTGGAAAGCAATTACTCTATGTCAATAAAATATGTTGCAAATTTCAAGGCCAAAATATCAATACCAAAAAAGATATTCACAATCTACCAACATGTGTTGTTTTGAGAAACACTTGTGGAAACCATTTCACTATTGCCAACTTTGACATTAGATGGGATTCGGGGGGCTGGAGGGCCGTTTCAGGCCCGTTCCCAGCTCCGTTCCCCCGGACCCCATCGAATGCGGGTGTCAATTTTTTTTTTTTTTTAAATTAAAAAAAAAAATTTAAAGTTCTTAAAATGAGAAACAAAGTTAAATTTTTTTTATTTTTTATTTTATTTTTTATTTAAAAAAAAAGAAGAAGACGTGGCAGTCGTTTTGCCAGGTCAGCAGTGCCTAGGAACGGCTTGTTTCGGCAGTTTCGGCCAAATTCGGGGCTGGGATCTCACAACCCTCCCCGGTAGGAAAAAACCATCTAATGCACCCTCCCAAGGGTTAAAAAACTGTCTATTTACCATGAAATTATTGTCATACAATCCTCTCTATGTTGATAATATGTATGACAAATTTCAAGGACAAAAAAGTCTTACAAAAAAAGATATTCAAACTCTACCAACATGGGTAGCTTTGAAAAACTATTTATCTATTGCCAACTTTGACACCCTCCAAAGGGCTGAGTTTTTTTTATTTACCATGAAATTTTTGGCACAAGATATCTCTATACTAGTAACATGTGTGCCAAATATGAAGGTCAAATAATCTATTAAAAAAAGATATACACAATCTACCAACATATGTAGTTGTCGGAAACATTGGGGGAAGCCATTTCCACATCTACCATATTGGTAGATTTTTAATAAAAAAATTTGGTGAATTTTTTGGCCTTGAAATTTGGTACACATGTTATTAACATAAAGATGATGCTTTGATAAAAATTTAATGGTAAAATACTAATCTTTCAGCTCTTGGGAGACTATCAAAGTTGATAGCATTGAAATTTCCTTCATAGTGATTTCAAAAACGCCATTTTGATTGGGACCCCACTGTACAATAAATCTCTCTACAAGATTTTCTTGTATTGATGTTGATTTATTCATCCTTCAACTCTACAATAGATACCAGGGCCCTTGAACAGCATACCATCCCACACCATCACTGAACAACCAACAAACTTTATTGTCTATTGAAATTGTCTTGAATCACAAGATTGTCCATCACAAATCCAATACCAATTGCAACCATCTGAGCAAAATCGGTTTAGCTTTGTCTCAATAGAGAAGATAACACACTCCAATCGTTAACACTCCAATGTTTGTAGAGTTTAGAAATTTTAAGTTGTTCTTTTATGTGCTTTTGGTTCAAATTTGGCTTCTTTTGCTTCACTTCTTATCTAAGCCTTACAACACTTACAATCCTGGCCATCTCACTATATCAACACATACAATAACTTGGCATTTTCTATACTTATGATGGACAACTTGTGTTGTAATACCAATGCCTTCTAATATAGTAGCTTTGGTGCATACTCTCTTTTGCACATCTATGAGTACTTGTAGTCTACCACTACAACTAGCTTCAAGGTCAAGAATTCTTTTTTTTCTAATTTGTGTGACATGACTCTGAGTCACTTACAACTCATTTGCTACATTCCTTGTAGAACTACTAGTTTTCAACTTGACAACAATAGAGTTATTGAGGTCTCTTTTAGCACTAGCAGAAAGCTCCTTCAGATATACTATGATGATAGAACAAAATCTACATGCATTAATCCTTAAATGTTTTTTTGGCAACATAGTGATTTTGGGCATCTCACTACATACAAAGTTTTTATTTATTTTCTTTGAAAATTTCACACAATATGGAGACAAGGAGTAGCTTTAAGGCCCAACAATTTTCATAACTTTTAACTACATGGTTCAAAAGTTATTGCATGATATGTAATCTTCAGTGTTCAACGGGCAACCCGAGCAAAAAAAAACTTCTTTGAAAATCACTTTAAAAAAAAAAAAAATTGAAATTGATTCTCTAGATTTGTATATAATTATGTGGTAAGCTTTGAATCATTCCATTTTGTCGATTGATGAGATGAAAGTTATGAGGAATTCTAGTTTGGGTTAGTTTGTGGGTAGTTATGGAATCTCTACTCTAAAATAAACTTTGAAGTCCTTTATTTAACTCTATTTTAAATATTTTTGGAAAAAAATAAAAACTTTAGGTGTATATTGTTTATTACAACATTACAACCATCGAAATTGGCATTTTTCAATTCTATAAATAAATTGTTAACAATTTAGTATTTTTGATCATTCTCTACTTCTTTCTATTTACTATTTTTTTCCTATATGTTGTACAATTCCAAATGATCTAAAAAATTTCAAGCATGTAGCCAACTTGACTTGACGAATGAATCCAAACAATAACCACCATTTTGGACATTTTTTCATACAAATGTGACCTTGTGAAGTGCAGCTGCCCGTATTTTCACAAGGCCAAAAAAATGATTTTTGTCACTTCAAACATTAATATCTTGCAATCTACACAGTGGAAAATTTTGAAATTTTTCCCACATCTTCTCTAAATATTTTACTAGAAGATCCTATGGTTGCATTTGTCCAAAAATGTTTTTTATCTAAAATTTGGTGCTTGTAAATGCAAGGGCAGTTTTGGTGAAAACATGGTCTTTTGACGTTTAGGGGTGAGCGGCACTAGCACGTGAGCAGTGAGCGGCGAGCGGGGAGCAGGGAGCGAGAACTAGAGAGCTGGGAGCGGAGATTTTGATGGAAAATAAAAAATTGTTCGAAATTTGGAGGAAAATTAGGATGAAATTCCGATGAATGTTGATGAAAATTTGGATGAATGTAGATGAAAAAGTGGATGAAAGTTGATGGAAATGGATGAAAAAGTGGATGACAGTTGATGATAATGGATGAAAAAGTCGACTAAAAAGTGGATGAAAAATCCATGAAATTGGATGACTTGAAAGAATGATAATTGAGGAAAGTGGATGAAGAAGTGCTTAAAAAAGTGGTTTTACTATCCATGACAGTGGATGGTAGAAGTGAATGATACGGGATGGTGGTGGATGGATAAAGTGGATGCATACATTATACACTGCCTAAATGGAATGAATGGATGAAGTGAATGATTAAAATGGATTGTACTACTTCGAGTGTTTTCTAAAAGAAATTTATGAAAGAAAGATAAAACCCGCCTATGAAGATGAATTAATTACAAGAGTAAAAGAGGATGATAGTTGGGTTAGGGCAAACATCCAATGAATGTCCCACAATGAAGAAGAGTCCATTACATGTATAAACAAAGGTATCTACTAGAAGAGGACCTATGACCACAGATGTACAGTGCCCTATGATCGTGTAGGACAACTAGACATTGCTCATTGATTATTATTTGTGGTTTAGGGTCAGAATATAATCATATATCTGATTGTTTCATCGTGCTATTCTTTGGAATAATTATAATGACTCTGAGAGTAGAGCACTCGACCTCTAGACCAAAATATTTTGCAGTGCATTAATTAGGGTGTTGTAGAAAACGAATATAAGGAAAATCTTGAAATGCAGAGGATAATACAAAGGATTTGATATAGTTTGAAGTTAAAGCAAAATACAGAATACAAGTAGTCCAAACAGGCGGTAACTTGTGCACTTGGTGGTTTAGCTTTTAGGAAGGTAGTGGCCCTTTTAGTCTCACTATTTTTTAAATAATAAAAAGTAGAAGCACATGAAGCACATGAAGTACTCATTAACTCCTACTTAGGGTCTACATGGTCCAGGATCCCACTAAGAAGGACTTGCTTCACGTCATTGAAACTGAAACTTGGAACACAAATAAAGCCATGTACTGTTGATTGCAAGTTGCAGATAATACTGAAAATGAAGTAAAGATGTTTGCAATTTGCCCATTGACCGCGCTTTCCTAAAGACTTTGTCTGCATGCCTTTAAAGTAGAGACATGTGCACTCCGGGAACGAGGAAATTGTAAGCATGTATTGCTCTGCTCGCGGCTCCACTCTAGAAACCAAACTCACTATGCAACCAAAACCAAGATGAGGAACCATGGTCACCCTCTTAATCCGAGCATCCAGGGTCATAGCCGAAGCCAAATTGTTTGCATGTTTCACCGTTGGTGCCTTCGGATTTCGACAAATAACCTTTCCCGATCGTAATTTTGGGTAGTCGTCGGGTGTCCCAGGAATAGGATAAGCAGATACCAACTGAATACTGGTTTTGCCACCAAACAATCTTCGAGGTGAAATAACTTGACGTTGAGGAAGCCAAAATCCAGCAGCTTCAAAGGTTAACACCTTTTCTTGCGATAATGCGGTGCCCCTTTTCACAGGCCAAATTTCAGGAATTGCGGGTTTGGACAACACCCACTTCGGCTTCGTACCTTTCACACAACGTTCGATGTCGTTGTTGCAGAAAAAGAAAGCCATTCGGTCATTCCTGTTCTTCTTGTAATTTTCCATCATACCAGTATATGTTGGTGTGGTTGTAGGTACGCTGTTTTGGACAATACGAGCTGTGCATTTCTTCTTTGTAAGGGCTTGAAGAGCAAAGCATGCCTTTGCAGATGTTTTCGGTAGTCTTGCAATGTGCCAGCCCATGTTGTCACAGTCGCTCTCATGAATAGCAGACACATGGAATGAAAGGGGACCAATACGACTACGAAATTCCTCTGTAGTATCCATATTTGATGGGATTTCTACTTCAACATTTGGAACTATGTCTTTAAAGATCGGGTGCAGAGTTAGAGCGCTGGTAGAAGCTCTAAAGGATCTTGTCTGGACACGGGGATGTGAATAATTAACTGTATCTGGTCTATGTGAATCATATTCGCAACCTAAAGGATGGTCTGCCTTTCTCTTATGTGATCCAAATACTTCTTCACCTTCAAGATGAGGCTCCCTATTGAAGAATTTTGAGACATCCGGAAGGCTTGAAAGAGCATCTGTGAGCACCTTCAGATTTCCACTACGTTCAACTGAACGTTGGGCCACTCGGAGCCGCAATTCTTCTTTGCCGGGGCCCTTGCCTACTCCGTTGCCTTTGAGGTATTGGTAAAACCTTACCATCTGCATGAAGGCCCTAACGAAATCATCAACTGTAGCGATGTATAAGTCGCTTCCACGATTTCCTGATTCTTGAAGCCACTTGTTGTGCACAGTCTCCGCTAGGTTGCATGAAGGCATTTCTGCCTTCTCAGAGTCTGTTAAATCCTGAATATATCAATCACTTGTGGAATCAGTGAAAATGGACTACATAGCAACCATTTCAATGCATGCATAACTGATTCATCTCACGACATCGATGCCACATAGGGGATATGACGCATAAGAGCAACAAAAGGAAATTGGACAACAAATGAAGTGCCAGTGATTTTTGGAAAATTATGCCTTTGTATACAGGAGTGAAAGACTCCCAAGAGGGGTCTCTCGAGGGATAAATACATATACTTTTCTAATACAGAAAGTGCATTAGCGACAAGAAATTACTGAACTGGATTCCACATAAGGTTGACATGGTGCACCACGACACTGAGATGATTGTTGTGATAGTTAGAGTGACATGTTCATTCATGCCTTATCAAGGTGAATAATGGACACAAGATCTCCCAATTGTCGAAGTAGGCAAGACAATGTAAAACAACAAACTATGAACATCACATTGTCATGAGACATCAAAATGCATACATGTAAGAATTTCGAGAAAGAATAACTTACCTGTTGCATAAATCCGCCCCATTGCCGATAACGAAAATGCCAGAAGGAGAGCCATAACTCCAAACTATGTAGTCCTTCTTTTGTTGTGGCCCCTGATGATAGCCACCAAGCCTTAATGGCAAGGTAGCGTTCCTCTGATTGTGTTGAAGAAAGTGCATTCTTGTATTGTTTGCATAGTAGTCTGTGTTGATCTTGTAAGTCACCACGTATATCAGATTTAGTATGCTTTTCCATGGATTGCGTCCAATGAAAAAGACAGGTTCGTTCTTTGTTCTCCATGGGTATAGCAATGTCACCAGAACCGTATACCGTCCTCACCGCATTCCAATTTGCTTGAGCACTGTCAGCCATAAATCCCTTGAATTGAATCTGGCGCATACTATGCCGCTCTACGACGTTGTTCAAGTTTCTCCAAAACAAGATTTGGGCAGTACAATCTTCAGATTGCATATCGCACATGGAACTGATGGCAGTGGTCATCACACGACAATACAGATTATCATAAACGTGGTATGCCATAGTGGTCCAGCCTGTGACCCGCTTGACATGGTCGAACATGATCCAGGATTGAATGCAGTCCTTTTGAAATTTTGAGTTTGGTTATTGTTTTTTCGGGTGGCGTCGAAGCTTGCCACTCGCGAGGTCAGCAGTATGCGGGTGAGCAGGGAATGGCTGAGCCCAACCCCCTCTCGGCCCCGAGACATGGATCTCGGAGGGGGGGCGATGAAGCTAACATGATTGAATGCAGTCCTTTTGAAATTTTGAGTTTGGTTATTGTTTTTTCAGGTGGCGCTGAAGCTTGCCACCCGCGGGGTCAGCAGTAAGTTCTTGAGCATGGGATGGCTGAGTCCAACCCCCTCTCGGCCCCGAGACATGGATCTCAGAGGGGGGGGCGATGACGCTCATCGGATTGGATGCAGTCCTTTTGAAATTTTCAGTTTGGTTTTCGTTTGATCGGCTAGCGCCGAAGCTTGCCACCGCGAGGTCAGCAGTATGCGGGTGAGCAGGGAATGGCTAGGCCCAACCCCCTCTCGGCCCCGAGACGTGGATCTCGGAGGGGGGGCGATGACGCTCATCGGATTGAAACTTTCAGTTTGGTTTTCGTTTGATCGGCTGGCGCCGAAGCAGGACCAGCAGTATGCTCGTGAGCATGGGAATGGCTGAGCCCAACCTTCTCTCGGCCCCGAGACGTCACTACAAGGAAATCAAGTCCGAATCTACAAAATTTTGACACAAAATTATCAAAAATGACAATATGAAAGTATTTACAACTTATCATTGTCAATTCTTCAGATTTTTGTCAACTTAATTTTGTGAGGTTAGAAGCTAAAGAGGTTTCTTTTATAGAGAAATGTATTGTCCATTAAGAATCCTCAAAAATTATGGGATAATGGGTTTGACCTCTCATAATCAAAACATAGGAACTTTGTTGAATGTGAAATTTCAGAGCCCATTTAGGCATAGTAAAATAAAAAAATTCAGAAAACTTTGAACTAAGAAAAGTTGGGAAATTAGTTTAAGTTTCACCTCCAAAAATTTGTTTTTGATTTAGATCCTCCAATCAAAAGTTATAGAATTTTTCCCATAACTTTTGATTGGAGGATCTAAATTTGAAACGGATTTTTGGAGGTGAAACTTAAACTGATTTACCAACCTTTCTTTGTTCAAAGTTTTTTGAAAAAATGTATAATACTATGCTTAAATGAGGTCTGAAACTCCACTTTTAAAAAAAATTCTGCAATCTATATATCCCATACGGGTTGCCATACCACTTCCCTTTTTGTATAAAGAACTTGTCTTCTTTTAACAAATTTACTTGCGTGAAAAGGCATTTGAAAGTAAGTATTTGAATGTGAAGTCTAATTATGATAAGTAATATTTTTAATTGATAATGCTTAATTAATTACTTGTTTGGAAACAATTTTGGCCATTAGCCCAAAAATCAGTCTCTTCTACCGTGACAAAAAAAAATCCAAATTTTGACCAAATTAAGCTCAGAATTGATAAAGAGTTGACAATAATTTGACAATTTGGTGTCCAAATCAACACGTCCGCAGATGCGCAAGTCTATACTTACCCGTGCCCATCCGCCTCCGACTAATGCTTATTCTTTGGAGATGGAGGACGAGGATGTAGAACTTGAGCGTGTCATCATGACAAACCGATTCAGTAAGTAAGTTTGACTCTGAGCTTCTGTAATTGGATTTTGACCCAACTGCATTAATTATTTATCTAACTATCTTGTGAATGATATATGCAGGCCGCTTGAGAAAGTGACAAGGTCAAGGCATGTTTCTTTTTTTGCGAGGTCAGGGTATTTTCCAAGCCCACCCAAACCATTCCATTTACCTGTTTATGCTGAGGTCCAAGCTCAAGAGTATGTTGCATTAGATCTGCAACCAAGTAATCGGGCTAGGTTGGTAGATCCACGTGTTCTACACTTTCTAGATGACTGTGCACTTGATTCAGATTCAGAGCCTTCAAATAGCGAGGGTAGCACAACTTGAGCTCTGTCAGACCTCATGTATCGACTTTATTGTATGTTATATTTCTAGGGCCTTATTGTCCCATTTTCTCTGTGGCTATAAATACTTTTGGATGGTGTCTTTGTCTTTGAATTGTTCACATTTCGATCATTCCATTGTTACTGTCATAGGATTCTATACTAGCCAACATGTCATTTCTCCATTCTCCACATGAATGGAGAGTTTAGTGGATTTTTTTATAACTCTGAGAAACAAACATTTAAGCCTATGTCACCTAAATCCATCTCTCTCTTATCTACTAACAAATTTTTTTTAAATGTAGTACAGTGATTTATGTGCCATTGATTCGAAATTCATATTCCATGATTTATGCAAGGGTAGCCGCCCCACAAAGCCAAGTGGAAATTGATAAAGAATCTGATATCTTCATCCTATTAGTTTATATTTTTGTGCCATTCAATGTCATCCACACATAGTTCCTCCTAGGAAGGGATTCATTCACAATGTAATCTAGTGTAAGAATATTCAAGATATCCAATATAAGAATTATATTGTTTTAGTTTAGGGTAGGTCAGCCGCTGAACGGATGCCACACACTAGATCATGCAATAAGGATTGGCCCTTGGAGCCGTGTCAGTTCTGAGATGACTTGTAGATCATATCCAGTATGCATAACTTATATTAAACTATGTATACTCTCTCCTTTTTATACTTTGACGGGAAATGGGCTCCAAGCACTATATTATGGGAGGAGGAACGTCCTATGAATCATCTCACACAGGAGAAGAGTTGTGCACACGTTCGGTTATACACACTTCCACTACTAAGGTAATGGTTGAAACAACCTTTTATCTATATGCTTAGGCGGAAGACCTTTAGTTTGCATTCATTTTTCTTACATAGTAAGCATCTATTTCTACACATATATTTCCAATTTGATTATTTTAGGAATACCATGTTTCTAAGGCAAATTCAATGTGTAAGTTTTTAAAACCCTTTTGGCTTCTTATTGGTTTTTGCGATTGATTACGGGTTAATTGGCTAAAATTCTTCTTCATTGTAGATAGGGTGTCTAGGCCAACAATCCCATGGTTTCTTCTACTCAAATTTGGACTTCTTCTGGAACCTTTCTAAGCGCAACCACTCCACTTATGTATATCCACAGTCTTCCCATGAATCACATCAAAGTCCGTCCACGGCCTTCATGTCCGACCCAGCCAAATTGCATCTTTTTGTCAATTGCCGTGAATTTTCTTCATGCACATTACTTTATCTTCTTTTCACACATCTTTAGTCTCTTAGACTGTCAAACCGTTTTATCACACCATTTGCAGAAGTGACCATGTTATTAAATAGTACAGAAATAGGCACATGCAATCACTCTTGTACTGGTGTGGTGAAGCGCTCTAGTTGTTCATTTTGAAAGTACTGCTAGTAGGTGAATTTATAATGCATGGAGAAAATTCACTGCAACTGATCAGAAGGTGTTGAGCTCATGTGCACTTCGTCAGATGTATGCATTCCTTCTGTATTTTTCATAGTGGCGTAAACCTTTTCTATAGTCTTAATGCAAAGTAAACTCATTAGCCTTGTGCCAATATTCATGTATGTTAATTTCCAATAGAAATAGTTTTCAATTTTAGTACTTCTTAACTCAAGTACTTCGACATCGGCTATCCCGACGTTGCCTATGTGGATGAATAACAACCATACGGCTTGTGGTTGGTTATACTTGCCTCAGGTCATCATGTGTCCGTCCTAGCCTTCAATGGTGTAGACTATCCGCTCAGTAGCCGTTAGGTTGTGCCTCACTCATTCCTTCCACAATTCCAGGAGGATGGGTTGCCCCCTAGTCAATTGGACCTGCGTGAGGCTCTCTTCATGTCCGTCCAGCCTGTAGACCATGAGCCTTGTTTTTTGTAGAGTGTAATTTATAAAGTTTCTTTTACCATCCGAGTTCCCATCCATTTCGACATCAAATTTTGCATTGATAATTTCATCCATTACATCCAACTATTTTCATCCGCTTCATCCAACTAATTTCATCCAATTCATTTTTATTGGAACAAATTATTTAATGAATCTTCATCCATTTTGGCCGCAATTTTTACCACAATTTCTTCCACTTTTCTTTAAATGTTTGTCTCCTTTTTCATAATTCTTCTTCCAATTTTCGTACAAATTCCTAATTTTCTTGCTCTCCGCTCAACAATCCCTAGTCCTTGCTCGCCGCTCGCCGCTCCTCGCTCACGTACCAGCATTCCCCGTTTAGGGGTTAAGGAGGTAGAGAGCTTCAATTGAAGGATTATGTAATGTATATGAGCATTTGAGTCCTCAACCTCAGTCCACCTACTTTCGCATTGATATGGTGATCCTAAAGCTTATTGTATATAATGTGGGGGAGGCATGCAAAATTGAGTCATGCCATGTGTTTGAGCTACATCATCAATTTTTAATTTTTAATTCTATATTTGGCATTGTGGATTGCTTGACAATTAGCAATATCTTCTAACAATGAAGATAAATATGGGTAATTTTGTTAAAATGGTGAAATTCCGCAACTTTGGCAATTTTTAGAGACTGTTTTTATTAGCGGTCTAAAATGTACAATAGTCCTAGATTTCTTAAATCTATATCATTCCTAGATGCATGAAATCTACATGTGTCATAGATGGCACTTTCACAATTTAGATTGCGCGGTCTGAAATCTAGATGTCACTTTTACGATTTAGACCAAGCAGTCTAAAAATAGCACATGGAATACCGCCATTTTAACGAAATTCTTCATAAATACTTTATGTTGTGTGCAATTGAGGTTCAAAATTCTATTTATGCATAGTTGACTTAATTTTGCTGCACATTGTAATTCAACCCACGTAAGTTGCATAACCAATAACAAAAACTATGCATCATACAATTAATTTGCAAATACACAATAGACAACAAAAGAAACAAAGACCAAAATGAATGCAAACAATGTAGACAAGATGAAACTTTGGCCACTATCTTCTCATTTTAAGTATCAAAGCCTAGTAGATGTTCATCCATCCCAACATCATATAGACTACTCAATAGTATTTTACAAAATTAGGTGTCAAATAAGCCATGTCATAGGAGAAGGGTTCACTAACATATTTGAAACTGATAATAATAAGTGATGTACTCAATATTCATTGTGAAGAAATAAGAGAGAGCTTTATTATATATAGCATAAAAAATATCTCAATTTATATAGTGTTTGCATCCTATTACAAACTCTTAATGGAAACATTTCTTTATCAATGGTTATAAAAGAACTTGATCTATCATTTCTTAACATCACAATTGCAATAATAATTTTGTACCACACATTTTGTGGAGTTTTTGAAAAAAAGTTAATAATAAAAACAAGAGCCTAGAAAATAGAATAATTTTTTTGTATTGGTAAAAAGAGTTGTGCATACACATGTGTAGTAATCATATGTGAGAATAGTAACCTTTGTTATGTGTGAAGTATTCAATATTTTTGAAGTGTGTCATTCCTTCCTTTTGATGTGATGTTCATTCTCCCCTAAAGTACCAAGACCACCCTTTGGACATGGGTGTTGTGAATAGATTAACCCTGAAAGGACATGTTTATCACTATTATTTACATTAAAAAATGATTTTCTATTATTTTAAGCATTTTTATAATTTTTGTAAAGACAATTCTCTTAAAAAATAATATAAAATTTAATTTGATGCTTTTGATTATGAAAAAATGAATTTTAGACATATGTTACTAAATTTGAAAAATATCAAATATATCAAATATGTATTTTAATCTAGAAATCTAATAAAGTTTGACCAAGTCCAAATATGAAATGTTCTTTTAAGAGTTAAACAATTGCACTAGTTTGTATTGTTGTTAGACCAAAATTCCAATTGCAATGATTTGTAATGTATAATATTGTGTTTTTTCATATTACCAATATATGGCTATATAATGGGCTATGAAATACTAAAAATCATCTTTTATTTTTTGGAAAAAAATAGATGATTTACATCATCACCTTAATCCCTCCAGATCCAACAATAATTTGACAATGAATGTTTACAATGAATTGTCCCACTTTGATATTTTTTTGCACATGGATGTGCTTGAAATGCTTGAAATTTTTGCACATATATAGTCTATACAAAAGTAAAGACTATTTTGTCTAGTGTGCATAGAATTAATTGTGGAAAATATTGACCCTTGGACCCGCCCTTGGATTTTTAGATTATTACAATTTTGGATGATAAACATTATAGGCAAAAAACATAGCTTTTGGGGAAAAAAATAAAAAGAAGATGAATAATGCTTTTTTATCCCCCAAATTCTTTTTTATTGGAATCTCAGGTAAATTTAGTATTTTTTAATTTAAAAAATTGAGAAATAAAAAGTTCTCTCCAATTTGTATACATTTTCAAATAGAAGGAGTAGAAATCCCAAACTGACCAAATTGAGTTCTACAAAATTAAAAAAATAATAATATATGCGTCGATTTTTTTAATTTAACAATTGATATTATTAGCCTATAGTTTGGAACATCTTCAAAGAATTTGGAATCATTCTAATTATTCTATATTCTTAATCACACTAGATTGAACCTTGTTTGAAAATAGAAATTTCCAAACCCAATTTGTTTGTGCAGAGTAAGGACTAGAAATGTCCAAAAAAATGATGTTTCCATCCCTACTATTCCTTTCACTGGAAAAACATTATATTTACTTCATTTTTCTATTAGACTACATTTTCTAAATAAAACTTTAAATACTTCTCACGTTGAAACTTTTGAAAATAAAAAAATGCAACAAGTATGTCAACTTCTTACTCTACAAGATCCTAGTTTACAAAATATTGAGATTTGTTTCATCCTATCAAGAATTTGCCATTGAAATTTTGAAGAAGAAACATTATGTCTTCTTGGTCCTTGAGGGGTTAATCAAATATTCATAGTATGTATGAAACTCCAATATGGTCATCTGATGTTTTTAAACATTTCAGCCACTATGTTGGTCCCCCAAACCTTTAGAGTTTTGTTCACTTTCATCCATTTTGAATTTGTATACACCCTTCCTATTTTCATTTAAGATTCATCTACAATGTTTATCCTAACAAGACCATATTTTTCCAACTTTCATCTAAAATAAGATAGTCTTCTCTTAACCCCTAAAGTCCCTTTGTCCCCTCGGGGGACAATTTGGAATTCGGGCAGGTTCCTATGGGCTGAAATTTTACCCTAATTTTTTGAAACTTTTTTTCAAGATAGAAAATCTGATAAGCTATGTGGGAATATAAATTGTGTTTCAATCGGTGCCCAGAAGCAAAAGTTATACCACAAAAAGCTTGAAACTGAACTCGGCGGGCAACACAAAAAATATTGCAAAAATTCAAAATTATAATTTTTAAATTTTTTTTTCTCAAAGGTAATGTTTTTGTCTACATCTAAAGCTTTGATTCATTCTACTTTGATTAGTGATGTGAAAGTTATGAACAATCTTATTTTTCGGGCAATCTAAGCATCTTTTTGGAAAAAAAAACTTGTAGGATTCATCTCAGAATGCAATTTTCAAATTTTTTCAATTTTTTTTTTTGAAAAGGTTAAGTTTGCTTGTTAGAACAATCTCACTGTTGGGATTATTGTATTTCAATCCCATCTAAGAGCTATTATCAATTTAGTTTTTCTTTCAATCTTGGACCTACTTCTACTTGACAATTTTTTGAAGTATGAAAATGAAGTTGTTATTTTTTGAATTTTTTTTTCTAAACTCCCAACTCAATTCTTCAACACAATAAATTTTAAATTCAACCTCCTCTGTGTAATTTTTTTCCACAAATAGAGATCAAAGTCATCTGAAATTGCAGGCCAGTGTTCAAAAAAACTTGTTTTTTCAACTTTGAATGCTCATATCTCTCAATCTGTACGGTCAAACTTCATGAAAATTTTACCACATGATCTAAAACAAGTAAAGTTTCAGATCCTACGGTTCAATTCAAAAAAAAGTTTTTTTGGACTAACGCAGTTGAAATGGCAGTTTTGAGTGGTTTTTGACAAAAAAATGGCCTTGGGACTTTAGGGGTTAAAGCGACCACTTAAGAGCTGATTGTCTTTTCAAGGGAGCTATACTCCTTGAAATAATTTTCAGTAAACTTTCATAGCAAGAAAAAAGGAATTGCATTTAACCAAAGTTGTTTCATACTTTTTGGACCTTTGAGGAATTAGTTACAAATTTTTGGTGTTGAAATGTAGTGGTCACTAAAAGTGACCACCTCCTTAAATGTACACTACCGGTACATTGAAGAAAGCAAAATGTACCTTTGTATCATGATCATTTTTAGTGCATACTACCCTAATATGAGATCTTGCACTACCGGTACCCTGATTCTCACACTATTTGAATCATCTAAGAAAGAAGAAAAGAAACAAAAACTTCACGCTTCCAAGCAAGTGGGGCGCTAACTCCATCCTATGAAACGGGCCATGTAGGGTGAATTTTATGTTTTGCAAGATAATTCTAAGAAAAGCCCCCTATTTCATACCATGATAATTCTATTTTCTTTACAACCCTCAAATTATTTGGAGCCTCTAGTTGCAAATATGAATTCAAAATTTGCATATAAGGGGTAGTCACACCTTCTTCACCCACCATGGCTTCCCATTGGCTCCTCCAAACCCTCCCCAACTTCTCCATTCTCCATTCTCCAAGTGCCAAGTGAAGAAGGTGTGACTAGTACCCCTATTTTATCTGCTGTGGCAAATAAAAAATTCCTGTGTTTTTCCCAGGCGGGTAAATTCACCCTGTAGAGCCCACTTCCTAGGACGGCTTTAAGTAGCGTCTTGTGTTCGATTCAGTCTACAAAGGAGCTTTCTATTTATGGAAGGAAAAAAATATCTCACCCTTTTCGTTCTTTTCGTTCTTTTCAGTTTGCATGAGTCTCTTTTTCGTTCATCAGTGACGGACGGATATGTGGCATGTTCTTTTTCGTCGTTCTTTTTCAGTCAGTTGGCAAAAGGAGGCCTTTCTACCTTTCTCCAATGGGACAGGACCCCTGGAAAGCCTTCGTGGCATCACCTCCTCAAAACTCGGACCGCCCTGGTCCGCAAAAGCCACACTCTATCTCTATCCCCAAAGGCCCCAAAAGGAATGCGCCTCCGGGCACAGGTGCAAAACGATAAAAATTTAAATTTTAAAAAATAAATTTAAATCCACGTAGGATAGACACTTGGCATGCAATCACAGGGTTTGCAGACGAGGACCAATCCTTGGGTTGCAATCCCTTGAAATTGCCGAAAAATTCTTGAGTAGAAAAACATAGTGCAAGATTCACATATTCATAGATTGAATCTTGTAAGTTAGAGAAGGTTCACACCACACTACAAGAGAAAGGGGTGTTTTAAGTCTAGTCCTATAAGTAATGATCTTTCAAGAGATTTGTTAGTAAAAATTTATTGAAAATACACCTTTCTATTGTAGTGCTAAGACTGACACAATAGAGTAAGATGAATTTCCATCTAGGATATTTAATATTTTGGGGTGGAATCCGTATATGCCACATGCATTTCAAAAAATCTGAACCTTAAAGAAGGCCGTTAAAAAGCTATTTGATTTTCAGCCGTGGTGCAAATATAAGAAAATAATAATAATAACAATAATAATAATAATAATTTTTTGGAGAGGGGGGATTTTTTTTTATTTTTTATTTTTAATATTTTTGGAATCACCAATTTGACGTGGCAATAGTGCCCCATCGGATTTAAATTTTTTTAAATTTTTTAATAACTTTTTTGTTGTGATTGCAATGAAGCTAAAAGAATTCATGGTCCTTTGTGGGCTTGAAATTTTTCCTAATGATTGCATGTCTTTGGTTCTAATTAATACATGAGGAGATCGGGGCTATAGTTTTTTTTTTGTCCTTTTTTTTTGCAATTCGATCTATTTGAATCATTGAAAGTCTAAATCTTGATGTTGTTGTATCTAACTGGTAGGAGGTTCTAAAAGTGCATGGGCTCTAAAATCGCCCACCTCTTCAAATGTACACTATTTGTACATGTTGCTTTTTTATAGCCTTCAACAATGTACAAACAATGTACAATTTAGGAGGTGGGCGATTTTAGAGTCCTATGCCATTTCAACTTCAAAATTTCATAACTAATTCCACACTGGTCCAAAAAATATGAAACAACTTGGGTTAGATTCCAATTCCACTTATCTTTCAAGGAAAATTTACTGAAAAAGATTCAAAAAGATTCACCTCCCCAAAATTCAGTTTCAACTCTTAAATGGGCAATTTGTGGACCTCCTACCTTATTTAAGGTATTTTAGGATGCGCTTCTAATGATAGTACTCTCAAGTTCTAATTCCACAACATTCGTTCAAATCTTATTTTATTTTCTAGGCCAATATGTTGGGTGCATTGATGAAGATGCCTTTCTCTATTTGTTTTCAAATAACTCAATATCAATGTTTGGGATATTTTTTGAGTTTTTACTATTTATTGATTTGTTTTTTTAAGTATCAAATCTAATTCATTTTTTTTTTTTTCACTATTAATTTTTATAGATTTTTTCTTTTTTTCTTTTTTTGCCAATGTTTTCAAATTGCAACTGCATTTTTTTTCCAATTCCACTGGTTAACTTTGAAATAGCCACTGTTTTTTCCCAAACATTGTTGAATATTCTCAGTAGGTTGCCTTTGTAATTCATTTACCTAATCCTAATCTTAATCTTACATGTAGGTACAATAATGATGGAAATTTAGATTTCAAGATCTACAAATCATGTAAATAATAGAAATCCCAAAACATCTTATTCATTAATTTATTGAGTACATAATTTAGTGTCAATGTAATATGGGGGTGAAGTAAGGTAGGGGGCTGTAAAAGCGACCCTTTAAGAGCTGATTTACATTTTGGGGGAAGCTAAACTGCTTAAAATAATTTTCAGTAAATTTTTGTGGTAAGAAAAATGGAATTGGCATCTAACCTAAGTAGTTTCATATTTTTTGAACTTTATGGAATTAGTTACTAATTTTTGAAGTTGAAAACATAGTGGTTTCTAAAACCAACCCCCTCCTAAAATGTACACTTCTGAAACATGTTAGAGAGGCAAAATGTACCAAATCGCTTTTAGAGACAGGTCGCTTTTACAGCCCCCTACCTTAGTGAGAGTGTTTGGTGTCATCATATTTTGGTCACGTTTCATTTTTCCACCACCCAAAAGAAATTCATAATACCAAATACCCAAAAGCATATGGCCCGGAGGGATGCCGAGAGGCCAAGTGGCGTTCGGACGAGCATGGACGAAAGCTTCCGGCGTCCTTCCGTCGAGCGCGTCCCATCACTGGAGCCCCATATAAGCACACCCGCCAAGGCCGCTAATTATTCCTTCCTCTTGTGGCGAGCGCCAGTGCGCATCTCACGTCTTCCCCGTCGCATCCTCTTTGAGTTGGGTTTTCATCATCCTCATCGTTCCCCAGATACCACGCCAATTTCACCATGCCGTAGTGTCTTCTCAAGTCCTGTCCTTAGCTTCGAATTCGTCCAGTCCCCGCCTGTCGCTAGCTAGTTCGTTCACACCCATGCAGCTTATGAATTATGGACATTTTCGATTCATGAGTAGAACCCTAGAAAATTCGAGGTTTTCATCTTTCCATTCTTTCCATTCGGGCTTGAACATCTACATCTTGACAATCTTCGGGACCCGAATCTTCATTGATTGCTGTGCTATCGCTATGAGATCGCGTTTCAAGTGTTACAAGGGTCAGCGCCGTACGTTTTGCGTCTGTTTCAGAAGGGTAGGGTTGCAATGAGCTAACTCACCCACTCCGATCTAATTCAGCGTCGTGGTTTTGCGCTTGTGCAGATTTCGTGCGACCGAGTTTGTGCGAAAGGAATGAGCCTTGGATTACGAGCAGTTTCAAGTGGAAGAGATTGATGGCATCGTATGTCATTGATGATGAGGATCCTTGATGTGAAGGAGTGAGGAAGTCCGTGAAATTCAGTTCTGGTGCTTGTGGTTGAGCAAACCTGAAATTTCGAAGTCAGCTAGAGGATGGGGAAGAGTATCGATCGTGATCCTTACCCGCTTCCCCTGCTACCCTTACGTATCGCCGATCCTTCATTCAGTCGCGTTTTCGATCTCCCCGGGGGTTGAGCTGCGCAACTGCACTGGATTTGGAGATCTCCCAGTTGGCAGCGCGTGTGAGCATCTGCTTTCGTAATCATGTTGGCGGACGGGTCGGGCGACAGATGCTCCACAGCATACAAGCATGATCGACGATAACCCACGGAGCTGAACTGATCAAAATCTCATTGATTTTGCAAAACGATCGAGTCGCATCAATCAACGAGACTTATTGGAGCAGTTCACGAAATTCAACGTCGACTTCATCCATTTCTGACATGAGCAGCTCGCACGACAAGCGATCACAGCCTTCGGTGACCATACATAAATCCTGCCCCTTTGGAAGGAATATTTATTAGTCGCAGTCAATCTAGTTCATTTAAGTATCATTTTGGAAAATTAGTTGCAAGACCAGGAATTGTCATGTTTACTACGGTCCGGGTGCTAGAAATAATCAACATGCGTGAGTGAGCATTGGATCAAAATCCTTGAGAATTCATTTCCCGCAAGTCGATCTTCGACACGTACATACCAGCTGATTCAATCGGTATTTCTGGGTTCGCGCAACCGACGGACATTGATCATCGCAAGTGAACATTCTCAAGCGATCGACGCACATAGCGCACGACATGGCAAATACAAGAAGTCCTGCCGACGACAATTGGCACGCCACCATCGACGTGGTGATTGCGGCCTCGGCGGAGAACGTTTGGGCGATCGCGTCCAACTGGCTGGGATTTCCGCGCCGATGCATGGTGGAATGCCTTGTGGGGCAGAACGACTTGCCAGGGTGCGTGCGCCGCGTGCAAGCGCACGACTCGAGCTTCTGGGTGACAGAGAAGCTCTCTCAGATCGATCACCAGAGACAAATCCTCACATATGATCTCGTCGGAGGCAACAGCGGCATTGCCGTCGGCTACAAATCTGCTGTCCAGGTATGAATAGATCCTCCTGCCTTAGTTAGCTTGCAAACCCTCACTCCGCAATTGCCATTAGTATGGTGTCGATCAATGCCTGGAAGGAACTAGATAACCAATTTTTCGTATTTCATGTCACATTCTTGCATATCCGTGGAGTACATTGTAGATCAGCAAAGAATTGATCATCACTGCCGAGTAGATTATGTTGTCGGTGGCATTTTGAATTTTGGATCAATTGTGTATCCTTGATGATTGATTGTTTTGGTTTTTCCACATTGAATTACACTACTGAATGTGTGGATTGCTAAATATGGATTGAATGCGTGGATTAATTTACATTACTGATTGTTCTTCAGGTGATGTCAGAAGGGGAAAACAAGGCGCGAGTAGTGTGGCAGTTTATGTTCAGTGCCGAGCAAAGGAATGTGGACTCATTGATTGCCATTGTCGAGAAAAAGATCAAAGCCCATATCACGGAACTTGAGGAAC
This sequence comes from Rhytidiadelphus loreus, assembly GCA_947034895.1. Lineage (NCBI taxonomy): Eukaryota > Viridiplantae > Streptophyta > Bryopsida > Hypnales > Hylocomiaceae > Rhytidiadelphus > Rhytidiadelphus loreus. The sequence goes on from OX344761.1 coordinate 37,062,386, forward strand.
TCGCTCAAGAATTTTGCTGATTGTATTTTAAACTAAATGAAAACCAACCCTCGAATAGGTTTGATTGATTATACCAGCGTACAGATCATGCTTTCAGGTAATCAGGTGTAGCCTGTTAGTTTTTTGCTCGACTGTATGTTGCCCTGTTGGTCGAGTTCAAGTTCTTTCAAAATCCGAGACGATCACTCGTTTCGGTCCGTTCTCTAGCTCTTTTATTAATTTAGTGTTAAGTAATTCAAGCTCTTTTAATATTCTTTGAATTTCCATCAGGTGTTTTTTAGCTTACCGATGTGTGGTGAGTTATGTAAAATATTTTTTGGCTGTAGATTGAGACTAGTCTCAGGGACGGGTATTCATTTGAGTTCGTACTTCAGTATAAGTACTGGATGCACAGCAGCTGTTTCAGCACGAATTGAAGCAGGATGGATAGAGGTGAACCTTTTAATTTTGCTCTCGTACATGGACACCAGCTCTGTACTTGCAAGATTTTTTCCTTACTCCAGAAGTAAGTTACTCTGGGATCCACCTCGACTCCTCACCCTCGCTCTTACTCACGTTACCTTAAATTACTCTGGTATCTACATATGTAGAAAAGATAGATCTTAGAAATATGAAGGCCGTAGGATTTGACAACTTAACTACTATACTTCGTTTTCATTTTTCCATGGGCCATTTTTCTATGATAGTTATGGTTCCCCATATGTACAAACTTCTGTCTTCGATCTAATAAAAACGGCACCTGGCTGCCCTCCACTGATCCATGCATGTTGAATGAAAATCAGTGCTATTCTTGTTGTGACTTGCATTCATTGTTTAGATTGATCAGTTCATGTTGCAAGCTGTTTTGGTAGTAATTGTTGAGACTCGGCTGAGCCAGTTGAATGCCACCTTCTACGATTAATAGCTAGTGTCTTGACACTCAGAAATTCAACTAGGGTCCGGATAGGACTACATTTCAAGCTAGCTAATATTCTCCTCAAAATATGATGCATCGTGTTTTCCCTGCACACAATGTAGGCAGATAAGGTCCTTGACGTGATATGAGCGCTCCAATTGACACGAGTTGATGAATTCCCACATGAGTGCATGCGACTCGTGTGAGGTACTTCAGAGTTCAGAACACGATGTTTATATAACTTTTTGTACCTTAACCAGCTTTGAATGGAACTCGATCTCCCACACTGCATTGCATGCCTTTTCTCACACCCTTGAGAACGGTCACACAATCATCATTCAGATGAATACTCACTGCGATCATCCTTGCAACACGAGTTGATGGAATTTAATACTATTCAAAGCATAAGGAATTGAAGGGAGTACAGACTCGTTTCCATTGCTGGTCGGTGCATGCATGATTCTCACACGATTCGTGAATTGCCGCAGCGGGCGGAATTGAAGTAAAGCATACGTGACTACTTTAGAAATGATTTAATTTCAGATCAATTGTCCCTCGACAGAAACCGATTACCGGTACTGAACAATCCTCCTCCGTTGCATTGCATTGCATTCAATTCAATTCCAACAGTGAGCTAGACAAGTACGTGTCATCTCTCTTGAATAGTTGAATTACAGTGGTCCCAAGTGTGAATCTCATACGCGGATCAAGTCGCTGAAAACACCTACAGTCTGCAAAATGCCAATAAAAATGTGCTCAAACCCTGAATTTTTCCCATTTTTGTATTGTAGCTGAAATTTTGTGGGCAATGCAGAAGTTTTGCTAATGAAATCATTGCTCCAATAGTAGGCAAACTAGCTTGCATATGAAAACGACAATTATACCAAACAGTGTGGGGCGGCTGCACGTACAGATCAGTCCGTCCTCAACGTCTGTACTGTAAGTAGTGCGAATATTTATTCATCCGTGAGCAGCTGTTGCGTTGCACTTCGCGGAGAGTTGAAAGCACAACGCAGATCGACCAAGGGCCCGCCATTCCCTCCCCTCCGATCCTATTTTCATTGCAACCAATGATATTTTCCGATCCACCCCACCCCACCCCACCCAGATATTTTTTGGGTCCCACCCACGCAGGGGGTACGTGGCTTCCTCGAATCGACAAATGCATGGTTGAATGACTTGAATCCTTCTCGAACACCAGGTCCGCCTTCCATTGCCGTCCACGTGGTGGTCTTCAGTCTCCGCGGATTGACAGGGAACCTTTTTCCCAGTCTCAAATATGGGCATAAACTTATTATTACTGTATTGTAGGATACTGAGGATGAGAAAAATGGGCCAGAAAATGTGGGCCAGAGACGACCCGAGTGATGAGAGCCCAGAAAGTGGAGCTGTCTGATTGATTCATTGTCGCATGCACTCCATGCATTCCATGTCAGCAGCAGCAGCAGGAAGTGTTGTTTTTTTGTTGTTGAAAAGTTTGAAATTGAATTCCATTATCCAAGTTAATAATAACTCTGCGGAACTGGAAGCTTGACAGCAGGCACGCCAGGCTCATCACGGCGGCATCTGGTACGTTTCCAGTGATGGATTCCGAAAGGGGAACTTGGTGCTGGCGCCAGTTGGTTTGAGCCAGAAGTGGTGATCACACTTCGAGGCGCCAACTCGCATCTTCACAGTCGGGCGTCTCCCGATTCCCTTCAGCTTCTAATACGTTGAGTATTACGTCACTGTTGTGAAACAGACACCTACACTAAATAGTGAAATTAGGTTGCCCTACACTAATTTCTCGACATTCTACACTATATAAATATGTATTGTTTCTTTACAAGAATTTACTACTTTTTTGAATTAAAAATTTATGCATGTAGGTCTTATGAACCTCTATGTGTACAAATAGAAAAAACAGTAGACATATTTGTTGATTGGTTGGCTTGTAAAGTGATTTTCTTGAAGTAAGGCAACCTAATTGGTAAGGCAATCTAATTTCACTATTTAGTGTACATACAGGTTCTGGACTAATAACGTCCTACACTAAATAGTGAAATTAGGGTGCCCCACACTAATTTCTCGACATTTGCGGATATACAAATATTTTAAATTAATTATTTGTTGTTATTGTACAAAAAAAGCACTATTTTTGAATTAGGTGTTGTAATTGGGACTCATGTACCTCCATGTGTACAAAAAGAAATATCTATGGGCAATTTCGTTAAAATGGCAATATTCCATGTGCCATTTACATACCGCCCGGTTTGAAACTATAAAAGTGATTTTTGAAACAAGTATAGATTTTTGAAACATTTGTTCTATATAGATTTCATAAATCTAGAACTGGTATAGATTTCAAACTGTACTGTTTGAATTGTAAAAGTGACATTTAGGATAAGTGTAGATTTCAAACATCTAATCAGTTGTATATTTCAGACCGCTCGGTCTAAACTGAAAAGACTACCAAAGGAGTGGAATGGTGCCATTTTAACAAAATTGCCCATATCTATAGAAACACCTATTGACTTATTAACAAAATGAGGGTAAGGTAGTTTGCTTTTAAGATTTGATGGCCTTTTCAGGGAAGCTAAACTCTTTGAAAAAAAATTCAGTACATTTTTCGAGGAAGCAAAATCACTACAAAAAAATGAGTACATTTGCAACTGCGAAATATGACTTCAAATCAGTCATTCCGGACAATGTCGACTTCAAAATGACTTGGGGGTCTTGGAGTCATTGTGGACAAGTCATTTATATAAATGATTGCGGGTGTATTATCACCATCCACTTCTACCTTGGATGTATTCATGGATGATAAAAGCGTTAGTTTAGGTAATAAAGAAAAGAAGGTAAAAGAAATGCATGACTTATTCACCATGTGGAAAGCACTTTTGGACTTGCATCTGAGCTGGACATCCACGTGGGTTGTCATTTTCAAGTTTTTCAAGACCCCAAGAAAATCGGACATGTTGGATTTCTGTCAATGATGTTGGATTTCTGTCAGAGTCATGTGTAAGTCATTAGAATTTAAACAACAAGATCATTCAAAATTCCACAATAATACACCATACAAAAATATACCATATAGAATACACCATACATCATACATCATATTTAGCATACATGTCACATGGCTATCAAAGCCACTTAGTATGTGAATATGAAGAGATGAAATGACAAGCACTTTATATTAGTGGGGTAATAGAAGGCAGGACAAACGATGTGGGATATGTGGAACACAGGAACTGTGTTACAAGTAATATTTAAGACCTCATTGAGGCATAGTAGATTAATTTTCTTCAAAAAACTTTGAACTTATAAAAGTTGGGAAATCAATCTCACTTTGTTCTAGATTTAAAACTTCAAATCAAAAGTTATAGACAAATTTGCATACAAAGCAATGTTTAAGGAGGTTGTGCACATTATAGTTGTTCTTAGAATAAATTATTGTTATGCGACTTCAAGATCACTAAGTTTGAGTCATTTTGAAGTCATACCTCTGTCACATCTGCTTTGATCGAGAAGATAAGAACTATTTGTTTGCTTTGTTTGGCTTTAGGATTTTGTCATTAGGAAGAAAAAAAAAGCCATTACAAGGCTGTGAGTTCCCGATTGTAAAGAACTCTTTCAACAATTTATTTAACTTAAAAATTTAATTGTGAAAAAAACGTGCTAACAAATTGGTGCACTTCTTTAAGGCAAAACAAATCCCAAAAACAATTAAAAAAACATTAAAATAATTAAAATAATTTTTTTTTATTAAGATGAATTCGTAACTATAACGGTTTATAATCTAAATGTGATAGGAGGGCGACCACATCAAATTGCTTATTTCTTTTAATTTTTTAATTTTTTAAATTATTATTATTATTTAATATTTTAGTGTTATTTTAGAATTTTTTAATATTTTTTAAATATTTTTTCATCAAATTAGGGAAATGGCAACAACCTTTGCAGAGGTCTTTTCTTGTTATTAATTCAGCCCGTAGGTGTAGCGACACTGTAGTCATTCCTTACTCATTCCATAGTCATTCCGTAGTGAATATAGTAGCCAAAACTTTCTCTTTCCTTCTGCCACAACCTTCTTTATCTTTTCATCTTTCTCATTTTCTGGAGGAAGTCGTAACTTTCCTAAAGTCATCCTCGAGTTTCTTTCTAGTCATTCTTTAGTTGCACAAAAGTTGTGAAGTCATAGTATATGACAACCTCATAGTCCTTGGCGACTGCGGCCTCCACGTAGGAATTCTCTATGTCCACGTTTACAGTTCGATGACGCAGTTAACGAAATATAGCGGATGAAGGTTTCTACTTTTGAAGTCCTTATCCAACAATTGCGCTGCCGACTGCAATATGACTCTATTGTTGTCGTTCTCGTAGCGATGGTGCAATTAGGGAGACTAAGTCATTTTTTAGTCGTTCCGGACAGCCAATCATTCTTTTGCAATCACATTTGTGCCCAAATTTTTGTAGTGAATGGAATTGATGTGCAATTTCGTTAAAATGGTGATATTCCATGTGCCATTTTCAGACCACCCAGTCTAAACTATAAAAGTGACATCTAGCACCAATATAGATTTTTAGAAATCTACGATTTGTATAAATTCCAAAAATCTAGGATAGATATAGATTTTAGAGTTCGCGGTCTGAATTGTAAAAGTGACATCTAGTACATGTGTATATTTCAGACATCTAGAAAAGGTATAGATTTCAAACACCTAAGACGGTTGTACATTTCAAATTGCACAATTTGAACTGTAAAAATTGCCAAAGTAGTGGAATGATACCATTTTAACAAAATTGCCCATATTGGCATTGAACACAAATCATTTCATGTTTTTTGGACCTTTGTAGAATTAGTTATGAATTTTTGAAGTTGAAACTCATTGGCCACTAGAAGCAAATACCTAAAATGTACACTATTAATACATTGAAGATAACAGAATATATGACTATATATCATGATCACTTTTTGAGCATGGTCATTTTTAGAGTAGACTACCTTATGAGATTCAAAACTCAACACTAAGGTCTCTACCAATCACAAATCCCAAACACACTTTGGTCAAAACTCCTCATGAAATGTTGCATGAAACTCATTGAATGTTTAAAAGATTTTAAATATGACTACATTGACTTGTCCTATTAGTGTTTGTGTGAACACCACTTTGGCAAAGTTACAATATTTTTAATTAGCATAGATTAATACAATGTTATATTGTGCAAATGTTTGTAAATTAAAGTAAAATTTTCTAGGTGACATTTTTTTGGCACCTTTGTTAATAAGAAAATTCAGTATGTCACATTAAAAGAAATCTGAGGCCTCTTAAGGGGTTCCAATTTTTTTATTTTCAGCAGCCCCGTAGTGCAAGTACAAAAAAACAAAAATAATATTTTTTATTTATTTTTGTTTTGATTTTTTTTAGAAATATTTAAAAAATTAAAAAATTAAAAAATAATAAAGTCACTAGTATGACATGGCGCTGACGTGGCACCAATAGTGCCACATCAAATCCGGAAATAAATAAATAAATAATCCCTAATTGCACCAAAATTACATATAGGGGGCCAAAACTAGCAGCTCTTTTGAGGCCTCAGATTTCTTCTAATGCTAATCACAAACTTTCATATTTGTACTTCTTAGTTCAGTGAATTGAAGGTTGAGGAATAGGAAAAGGATTATAGGCTATAAAAGTGGAAGACAATCATTAGAAAAAAAGAATGGGGCCTTGAAAGGGTTATTTGACTCTAGATAGCTAGACTTGCATTACAAATATAGGAAAATAAAAATATTTCTTACTTTTGTTGTATTTTTACTATTGACTAGAGTCAAATAGCCCTTTCGAGGCCCCATTTTCTTTTTGTAATGATATGTTAACATCCAATTAAGCAAATTAATACCTTCCCTATTGGCATATAATTTTTTTGTGCTTCAAATCCAAATACTTTAGTGTACCTTGTAATCCATATATATGTGTGTCAATTTTTATTTATTATGGGGGTTATTTAGCTATTATTTCACAATAGATATATCCTTATTATTTTCTACTTCTATTTTTTGCCTATTTTCCTACATCTTGTCAATGATAGTTAAAACTAAATTTTGCAGCATTTAAACATATCCCTAATATAATTCAAAAATTTATACGTGGAGTTAGAGTTGATAAAAACAACATGCATACTTTGACTACTTAGTTAGTCGACCCTTTTTCGATCAACCACTTATTTTTGCTAGTTAGATTGCTATATTTTTTATCAACTTTAGTTTAGATGACAGCTCAGAGTAAGAACAATACAAATGTCTAGGAGGCATTAGAAAAAATTTCAAGCCTCCAGAGGGATGCTCCACAACCCTCCGAGGTACCCTGAAATTTACTTTTCTTTTGCTCAAAAATTCGTTTTTTTCCTATTTCCGCCCAGCTGTACCGCTTGTACGTGCAACGACAGTGGTGCAAGAACCAAAATTTATGAATAAATTTAAAAAAATAATAATAATCTTAAAAGAAAATGTAAAACATTAAATTAATTTTTTTTTATGGCAATTACTTACTGTTTTGGCGAGCAGACAACCAAGTTGACTGTTCACTGCGGAACAGTTCTGGAGTGACAAGTCGAGCTCTAAAATAGCTTGGCTTGTCACTCCGGAGAAGCCCTTTGGAGGGCTGATATTTCTTCTAATGTGTACATTGAAAGCATACAATGATCACAAAACCCATCACAAGATGTACAGTGGAAGCCACAATTATCATTTACTTTAAAGCATTGTTGATTTTGTGATGAGCCTATGGTTGGAAATAGGGTGACCTATAGAACAAGAATAGGTTGAATATAATCTTCACAAAAATAATTTGTGGTAATTTTGTTTTTTAAGGAAAAAAAGAAAAAAAGAAAAAAAATCCTTCTAAAATCTATTTTACTACATTGGAGAATTTTCCCCTTTACCTTGGCCTCTTGCATGAATACAACATGTCTTTGAAAACCACCCGCTATAAATTTGAGTTAGTGCAAATGAATAGATAACATCCCAAAATGAGACGTTTGTTCTATTTGCAGATGAAAAATGTAATCTCCTCATACAAGTTTCTTCCCTTCTTTTTAGACTATCCCTCATTCCCTTGTGTAGGTTTATAAATTATGTACTAAGGATCATTACAATGTATTGTATAGTAGTTGTAATATAATACACTTCAAAGAACTAATGCTATACTGGTTTAGATATTTTTAAATGATTAGCTTTAACATTTAAAATGTACCCTATAGTAGGTCTTAGGTTGTTTCTAAAGTAATTGCTAGTGAAGTACCTGAGGTTGCAAATGAGAAATCTCAACTAGAGACAAATTCAAATGAAATTGTATTTTCCAACAAAATTTATAACTTTTATAAATTCCCAAAGTGGTATACCTTTGAAAATGAAAAATTTATCGTAGATAGAGTCCATGTCTATTCTCAAAAAAATATACAATCAAATACTATGTGACATTTGTCCCACAAACATTAGAGAAAATTGAGGCTTTTTGAGGGTTGCTAGGCAGTGACATCCTCAATAATTTCTACATCACTACTAGGCCTATAGAATCTCATTCAATGTATCTTCACTTTTTCTGAATTTCAATTTTACAAAAAAAATTGGGCCACCATGATTGCGTGACTATGATTGGTTGTAATTTTCTATAAGGCTCAATATCACATCCAACATGGCTCTCATCAAGATTGTCATCATACCTTGTATGTTGGGACAACATGCAAGTTTTAGGCTTGTGTTGGTGATTGCAGTGGCAAAATATGATTGTGTACTTTCTATTGTTAAATCTTCACAAGTGACTACTATTTATTTTTCTAATTTTGTAACCCTAATTTCATATGCATGTATTGTGATTGGAAATGGCGATTGAAAACTTTAGTCCTTGTAATGTGTTGTGATTGGAGATTGAAGATTGAAATATGCCTTCATTGTCATCCATTTCTAATCTTCCACCACTTGCTTAACCTTTTCACTATCCCATCACTAGCATCCCCTCAATCCCATCCAACTACTATCCCCTCAATATACACTAGCTAGCCCATTTAAGAAAATGGATTGGCCTAGGGGATACAAAATATTGAGGTGAGACTTCTTTTCAAAATGCGCCATTATAAAAATAATAATAGTATTATAAAAAAAAATGATTGAATCTCAACTCGTGTATTATCTAATACCATTTGCAAGATCTAATTCTAAGAATTTCTAAAAGAGATCCAAGACATCAATGTAGTTGCAAAATTGACTAATTGCTTTTTGTAGAATTTTGGCAAAAATAGGGTTTTAGTGGTCAATACTATGAGTACTTTGTAGTGGAACAATCTCAGTTGTTGAGAGGAAAAATTAATGGCTAGAAGTTCCGCTAGAAGTACTATTACAAGTACTACAGACTATTTGTGAGTATTGAAACAATATTACATGAAAAAAAGATAATTTGTCACAAATAGTTATAATGAGGTATAAGTGGATAGATCATAGAAAATCATGAAAAAAACTAAAAATTGGCCATTTGTGAATACTTGATGGTGATCAAATATCAATTAGAGAATGAGCTCAAAAACCATCTTCAATGTTCAAAAGTGCATGCACTAAGAAGCCCTATTTGCATGAACATGGAAGACATAAAATAATATAGTTTAGATGTCCCTTGGCAAGTACATGCTTGCCTAATGTGGAAATTACTATAAATTTTTTGGCTCTATATCATTAATTATGAGGACTTTTTGGTACTAAAAATCCAAAAAGCTCCATGTATGATAAATTAGCAAAATTGACTTTCATAAATTAATTTTTTTTTAAATTAAAAAAAGAGAAAGGGATATGATTATATTCAAGACAACCATCTCAAATAAAAATTTCAAGTTCACATTAGAGAAAATTTGAACTTTCTAAAGGGCCACTTGATTGTGACCAATATTGCAAATACATGAAATGAAAAAAAATGAAAAAATTAGAAATTAGAAATTGCAATTAATGTAGCACTTAAAACAATCACATGGTACATGATTTTGTTAAATAAAATAAAATAAAATTTTGAAATAAAAAATTATTATATTAGTTGCCTACTCACAAGCAAACAATCCTCTAGAAAGTCTAGATTTTTTCTAATGTTAGGTTCATATTTCAAAAGTTATAGCAAATGACAACTTTGTTACTTTAAATGTGAAGCAAAATAGTGCAATCACCCACCATCCCATAACATACTAGTGTGCCTTGTGCCATTGCCACAACCCAAATAAAAGTAAAAGTAATTTTAAAATTTTAAAATTTTAAAAACTTTGAAATTCAATATCTTTTATGTACAAAAGAGTACAAGGGCTTTGTTTTGTGGCATTTAGTCATGTGATGTGAAAGTTATGTTTTTTCGGAAATACTAATAATTTAATTAAATTTTTTCATTTAAAAATAATTCTAAAATCCATAACTTCCACATTGTATGTCCAAAAGCCACTAAATAAAGTTTGTGTATCCCTAATCATGGAGAGCTTTCCAATAGTACCAAGAACGCACCTAGGAGACTTACAGTTTCTTAGATTTCAAGTGTATCAAACAAACAAACAAAATAAAACAAAACACACAAACAACCTAATTTATGGTATAGATATACAATTGTCACAATAAAAACTATTATTTGAACATTTCCACACCAATCAATTTGAAGCTAACTAATAAGCACCTCAAAATCTAGGAATTGGGGACATGATTTATAATCCAATAAATGGAATAATTTTGAATGAACCATACGTGTCTTTTTAAAAACACTGCCATGTCCTTCAATCCCAAAAGGCCCATTGCCAAGTTGGGGGACAAACAAAAGTTTGGGTAGCTTCTTATGATCTCAATTTTTGGCACAATTTTTTTGAAATTTAGCTTTGGGGGAATATGTTTTTATTTTTAACTCAATTGGTTCCAAAGAACAAAAAATACACCACCCTAAACCCAAACTTTAGATTGTTTGACAACAAAAAAAACTAGAATAATATCAAATAATTTTTTGAAAATTTGATTATTATAGGTTGTATTTTTGTCTAGATGGAATGCTTTGATTCATTCCATTTGGATTAGGGATTTTAAAGTTATGGAGCTTCTTGTTTTGCGGGCAATGATCATAGAATTTTTTCAAGAAGTTAATGCATTAAATTCATTTTTTAACTCAAAATTTGCAATTTTCAAATAACAAAAATTCCACAAGGTTAAATATGCTTGCTAGAACAATCTTACTATTTGAAATTAGTGTGTTTCAATTCTATCTTAGAGCTATGAACAATGTTTTTTTCCTCCAATCTCACATATACTTCTATTTAACAATTTGTTTTTTCTTCCAATCTTGCATATACTTCTACTAACAATTTTTTGGCTCTTTGCAATTGAAATGACAATTTTGAGTGTTTTTGATGAAAAAAGGCTTTGAAACTTTAGGGGTTATCATCTTCACATTTCATTTCTAATGTGATGGAAGGGGATATAATGAAGAGGGTCAATCACAATTCCCAAGGTGTGAAATTGGATCCAGAAGAATTTAAGGCACTTCGACCTTAAATTTCTTTAGCCTATCCAAGAAAGCAAAGAATATGTATAATTGCCTAAAACCTATACTTTCTAACTAAAATATGGCCTTTCAACCTAAAGGTTTATGACCATATTTTTATCAAAAAATACTCCTAAACTATCATTTCTAGTATTAAATGTTAAAATGAAAAAAATACATTTTTTTGCATATTCAACTTTAGGATCTTGAACAAAACTTGTGTAACCACTAGTAGAAACCCATGTTTTTCTAAACAGATTTTTCTAGACATCCATATGTTTTCATGTTAACAATGACGTCAAATGAAACATCTTGATGCTTTATTTGACATCACTGTTAACATGAAAACATGTAGATGTCTAGAAAAGTCCGTCATGAAAAACATGGGCTCCTACTAGTGAACTATCCCTTGAAACAATGCAAAGAAGTCTTGTTTCTACAATCCCTCCTTCTTTTGAAAAAATTCAAAATTGTTGATCTTGGTTAAAAGAAAATTGGCCCTCTCTCCAGTGCCATTGACCTCCAATTAAAAAAGTAAACAATCACCGTTGATTGCCATCATGAGAGATGATCTTGGTTGTTGGCATTTTGGGATACATAATACAATACAGAACACATAATTCATATGGTGTGTAGAATACACACAAAATATATACAAAAACATATAGGATACATACATATCCATTCAAAAATATAGATATACATTTTACAAATATACCTCAAAAGATGCTTAGTGCATAGTTCTTCAAAAGTCAATGAAGATAAAATAGCAATGACAAGTCAATGGGTGCATAGTACCTCAAAAGACACATATGTACTCCTTTATATTTGTAATTAGAGTTTTATTGTTGTTGTTGGTATTCAATGTTGTAAATTGTGTTTTAGAAACTAATTCAATCAATATTTTTAATGCTACATAGGAACCAACAAAAATAGAGATCAAGTAAGAAATCAAGTCATTCTTCACTTCTAGTGAGATCTTGAAGGTATGTAGTATTGATTTCCAACCCTTCATCAAATACAAAAGTTGTATTTTTTTCTTTATAATATATATACTTATTTTGAAATAGGTGCTGCAACATCCTTGTTTTTTTTCTATACTTGAAAAATATTGTGTGTAGACATTGAAGGTCAACAACTAAAGAGCATCAATATGATATTTCTCTTCCTTATGTACAATATCCATTACAAAATGAATCCCTTTTAGAAAAGCATTTAATTTGTTTCTATGAGGATTGAGTCCTTCAAGATTGTGTCTTAATTTTTAATTTCTATTAGAAAGAAATTGCTTGTTTACAAAGACTAAATATAGATTTATATACAAGAATTTGTTGTAGGAGCCTTTGTAACTTGTAAGTTCATTGCACCTCATATTTTCTTGCAATGGAATATTTGAATGGCACAAGTTTTATAGAAAAAAATTGACCATATACATAGATACTCAAATTATAATTGAACATATAGAATGAAATAGGGATTTTTTTTTGTGGTAACCATGATTAGAGTTTTAATAGTATATAGAGGATTTAGTGGTGTTCACTCACTTGAATAACTATAACTAATGAAATTGGTTCCACTTGTTATGCTCTTTGTAAATTTATCAAATCGATGGTGTGTATGTATATCTACATATTGATTGCCATGCTTGTGAACTTTGAGTGGGGTTTGAGATGCAATGAGTTTATTCAATATTAGAGTGTGTTTGAAATATGAATGTTGAAAATTTATGCTAGTTGTATAATTATTGTTCTTCAAATGTTGTAGGCAAGAGGCAGAAGGGGACAAAAAAGGAGGAGACATGAGATTGAAGATGAAGTTGTTGAAGAGATTAGAGTTTAGGGCTAGTGTACTGTTTTTAGAATTTGAATAAAAATTTTACAACCAATAAAAAACTGACATGTGTACCCTTTTTGTAATTTATGTTTTTTTGGGGGTTTTATTTATTGTTTTTGACATGGCTTGTCAATAACCACTCAAAAGAGGCAAGAATTGCTTGTACCATATGGAAAAAAATTCAAAAACTTTGACAATGTAGATTGTAAGATATTAGTATTCAAATTTTTTTTTAAATATTTTCTTGAACCTAACAATTCTAGTTTTTTAGACTTTGAATCCTCTTGACTTAAATTTTTTGTACTACAAAGTTTTGCATTGAAAATTTAATTTAAATTTTTCTGAAAAAAATGAGTTGATTTTCACCCTTTAATAAATTATTAATATAAATACAAGATAGAAGGAAAAATTAAATAAAAATATTATAAAATAGAATTGAAACATGTCAATTTCAATGGTGAGATTATTTTAATACCCAGTGGAACTTATTGCTTTGAGAAGTTGTGAATATTGAGATTAGAAACAAATTCTATACAATATTTTTTTTAGAAGATATCTTGATTGCTTACAGGAAAAAGACTCATCATAACTTTGAGATGCCTAATCTAAATTGAGTGACTCAAGGCTTTCCAAGTAGACATTTATATAATCTATAAAGAAAACTGAAAATAGAAATTTGAATTTTTGAGTGTATTTTTGCCAAAGTTGAGCATTTTGAGCACAAAAGGGTATAACTTTTTTTCCTAGTCAACAGTTGAAATAAAAATTATATATCCAAAAGAAGTTTCAAAAAATTATTCTAGACTTTGCCACCATAGGAACCTATCCAAAAATTTTAAACATCTATTCATGAGATTTGATCCTTCGGGGGTTAAAATAAAAATTACAAAAAATCACAATATATAGAGTTTACTATTCTCAATTGAATGGAAGGATAAGATCTTTATTGATTCAACTCACTATTGATTAATGAAAGAATGTATCCTACCATTTTGAAATGATTGCGCCCTTGCAAACTCAATCTTTTAATCAATTCAAACATTAGAGGTATAAAATAAGAGATGTGGACTTTAAAAGTTGATGGTTAGTTCACCTAGTTTTAAAAGTTGTATAATAAGAAACAAAGTAATTAGAGTCAAAGCAAAAATTGCATGTGCCATTTATTGTGTATAGGATAAAAATAAGAGATATTTCACCTTTTTGAATAAATAAATAAATAAAAATAATAGGACATACAAATATCATATTTTCAAAAGTTATGTACAAAATAGGATATTAGAAAATTTTAACAAAAGAGATATTTTGATGTTTAAATTTTCAAAAAGATAAAAAACAATTTGTTTTTAAGAACTTGCTATAGGTGACATCATACTAAAGCAATGATGGATGAGCATTTTTGAATGTCTAAAAATATACACACAAAGAATTTTTTTGGAAGACATTGAATTTTTTGTTTTAAGGTATCCTTTAGACTATACATATAAAAAAACACTTCTAAAAGGCAAATTCTATTTAAACAATCTTTAGGTACTTCAAATTCTTAAAAAATTCAAAAAAAATGTAACAAAGTAGAAAATATGCATTTTAAATAGTAAACTTTTGTTTTTTCAAAAATTTGAAAAAACAAAAACATATTTTTAGAGGATCCACATCTAGTCACATTTACTATAAATTTTTGTTCTATTTTTCTTTACTCCAAAAGTAATGATGCACATGTTATTACAAAGCTGTATGAAAAGATCTAGAAGAGTACGAGGCCTTCGTTGTGGAGATGCTTTGCACATAAGCTCTTTATGCATTCAATCCTCCAAATTAATCCTAAACTGATTTCTAAATCTGTTTTCCCAAATCCCTATCCTACAATTCCCTCATAAACTGTAGAAATTGTCATAGCTAGCTTGACCTAGTATAAATGATGGATAATCATTCCAAATGCCTGGAAACATCACCACAATGTAGATCAATTTGTCAAAAATTCACATATCAATTTTCATCTACATCTAAAATATTGTTCAACTTTGGTAAGCATTTTTCTACTATTGAATTTCTAATCCTTCTTGTGCTAACCTAAAAATTGCCATAATTAGCTAGCTTTGACCAAGCATAAATGATGAACAATCACTTAAATGTTCTAAAACTTTATTGTGATGTAGATTAGCTTGTTAAATACTCATATAGAATTTTTCATTGAAGTTTAAGATATTGCCCCAATTTTGATGAACATTTCCATGTAAGTGACTTTTAACCTCTCTAAGATAACGCAAAAACGACAACTAGATTTGACCTAGAATATATGACAGACAATACTCTTAATGTGTTGAAACTTCAATTCAATGTAGATCAACTAGTCAAGTGTTCACATATAAATTTTCATCCAAATTTAAGATACTATTCAACTTTGGTGGACATTTTTTCACTACTGACTTTTTGCCAAGTTATGGCCTCTACACCTTGATTGCATTTTGTGCAAAACTAATAGGTCCCATATCCATTGTAGTCAAGTTTTTGATACAAGGAAGTAGATAAGTTAAGAAAATTATCCTTCAACTCTCCATATTTCATAGCCATATCACAAAAAACTAATAAGATTAAAGTTTCCAAATTCACCCTTCTTGTCTACCTTAGATTCTAAACACCTTCACTTTGAAGTCTCACATTTCTTCCTTCATAATAGATTTGGATCTCACCTAGGGTAGGTCACTTAGAATTTATTACCAAGCAACGTGCAACATAAAATAGGGAGGCATTAATTCATGGTATTAAAAAATTAGAAAAAACTTTGAGGTAATATATACAAAGTACAAATTACTCTACACTCATTTATAAGTAAGATATACATGTAAATAATACGTTGAATTTGATTTTTTTCCTAAGAAAGTATGGAAGATATTGGTCCTTGGTTTTTTTTTTGGGTATGATTATTTTAGGGTATTGTTTACCTACTTTGCCCAAATGACAACTCGTGTAATGGTTGTCTAATACGGACATTTATGTTCATCTCAAACATGGTCCTCTCTTCTACATTGGTGTACATTCTTGGATTCTTGACTTAGGATGCTTTACCTTGGATGCTAAGAATTGTTGTTCATGCTCATTGAGGGTGTTTCATGTGCTAATGCATTGAATCATGTTTTGTTGTTGTTTACGATTCACTTCCTGCTTTTAAATGAACGCTCTACCTGTGTTGTCTGTGCATCCTATAAGTTTGAATGTTTAGGGTTTCTGATTTAGTTTCACTCGTAAAAGTGTACGTTTTGGTTTAGTAGTTTTCTTGCAAGCTATCAGTATGTGTTTAGAGGTAAGGATTTAGGATTTTGTTTAGGGTTGACTATTTTGGATTGTTGGTTTAGGGCAAGGGTTCCTTCATTGTAGTTTAGGATTTAGGATCCACTATGTTCATTTACAGGGGGGTTGAAAGTGAAGATTCAAGGTGTAGACTCTAGGGTGACAAATCCTTTGGGTTTAGGAAAAATTTATTCAATCCACTAGTGTTTTTGTACTTGAAATTTTGGATTAACTATCATGACAACATTGAGGGAGAAGCACATCAAACTTTGAATATGCAAAGACAAGAAGACAAATTCTTTGACAAGATGAAAGTTGTTCATAGCAAATTGTATGCGTTGCTAGGGGAGTGCTAAAAGCTGCCAATGTACTCAACTACGGGTTTGATTTTTGAGATGGTGAAGAGCGTCTTTAAATTTGGAAGAAGATTGAAGGAATGACCCCTACAGTCTATAGATGACATGGTTCAACATTTTGATTTAGCCTCCTAGCTTAGCACATTGTTTTTCCTTGGTTGTTGATGTAGAGTATGGAGAGTTTTTAGATGTTTATGTAGTATAGGCAACAAGTTTAAGCCATGAATTTTATGTATTTATGATTGTGTTGGATGGATGCATTTTAGGCTTCTTACCAACACAATTTTGTGTTTTTGTCATAGTTGCATTGTACATGCTTGAGCATTTGAGATTTGATTTTGCTTTTCTATTTTGGGAGGCTCTATACATGTCAACTTTTTTGGTAAGTTGGTTTAATTTCAATTTTCCATTCTTTTTTGGCCAACCATGTTTATGTCTTCTTTACATGTTGATTTTGTTTTGTTTTTTTAATTTTTTTTGGCTTTGGGGTGATTGCAAGAAAGACCAAACAATTTTGGTAGTGTTTTGCCAAATTGATTTTTATCTAAGCTATAACTTTTGAGTTTAAAATCCAATGCCAAAATTAAAAAAATCCATTTCTAGATGTTTTGATTGTAATTGTATTATTTGTTTTATAATTTTTTTTAAAGATCATTCATATTTAAAATTCAATTTCTCTAATTTGTCACATTTTTTGGAGTTTTACTACTAGGGCTCCATGGCATGCACACTTCTAAACATTGAAGATGGTTTCAAGTTCATTTTTTGATTAAATCCCATCACCATCAAGTCTTTGTAAATGGCTAGTTTTCAGGGTTTTTTTAAAATTTCGCTATTATTGATTTATTAAATATCAAAACATTGAAATATCCCTATTCTACCTACAATTCTAACGGGGATGCTAGTATGTGAGCCTGTGAGCGTGAACCTGTGAGGATGTGAGCCTATGAGCATATGAGCCTCCAATTTTTTTTCGTCTATTTAGAAATTATAAATCCATTGGGGACCTATGACCGTAGAATTGGATGAAAGGATCTATAGTCTGACTAAACAACAAATGAATATGCTACTAATGATTTTGTACCAAAATATTGAACCACAGGCCTTTATATAAATTTAAAGGATGAAAATGGTCCACCTATTTTATTTTATATTTTTAACTATGTTTTAAATTTTTTAGAAATATTTTGAACATGCAAAATATAAAATGAACATAGTAGACATATATTATACACAAAATAAACGTATTAACCCTTAATACTCTAAATAATCACTTTGTTAATTGATGCCCCTTTTTTTTAACTATCTTTATTTAAATTTTATTTATTTATTAAATAAAAATCATTTCTAATAAATAGAAGACATGATTAATTCAATAGTAGTAGTTTAATTGAATTCTAAGTTAAATTTCATTTTCTAGAATTTCATAAAGTTCAATGGTGGAGTGTGATTTAAGACTCATGTTTTATTGTTCAATTTGGGCATAGGATGAAGTTTTGAATGAAATTGTTGCCACATCATACATAGGTAGATTCAATTTGAGAAACAAGACAATAGAAATCAAATATCAAATCATGAAAATAAACTTAGATATTGTTTAACTCATATACACTAAGTTCAAAATATGAGTTCAAAATATGAGTAAGGTGATAGAGACATTGAAGATGAACCAAATGAAGCATTAGTATAAGCTAATGCTAAATCTTCAGCACAAACATGGAAGCCATGAGGATTCAGAGAGGGACTTCTAAGAAAGCTAGGGTGTTGATAAAAAGACAAGGTTTGCCTTGGCAATGGATTCATTCAATTGCAAACAATAAACCATATATTGGAAAATATAGTAACAAATTTAAATACAAAGTATAGAATTTATAATTGAAGTTGTTGAAAAGGAAAAAATTAAATAAAACTTATTCACATAAACTATGAAGTAGTGTGACATCTTCAATTAGAGAATCATCATCAATCTCCATACCATTGCATGTGATTATAGAGTCAAAAATCTTGTAGACAATAATAGGTATCTATGGAGGCTTTCGTACCTCATCAAAAAGTTTGGTATCACTTTGTAATGTAAGGATATAACAATTAGAGGAATCGACTACTCTAATAAAATAACCTAAATAAAATATAATATCAAAATTATGAAACATCAAAATTGAAGTACAAAAAAAAGAAGTGAAATAAAATATAGAGAAAGAAGTAAGTCAATATTGTAGATTAGAATACATGTAGAGGCAGTCATCACTATAAGAATCATGTGTCTAAACAAACGGATTTTGTTGGACATCCAATGTAACAACCAATGTTTTTATGTCAACAATGACATTCAATGTAACATCTTCATGTTGTATTGGACGCCACTATTGACATAAAAACATGGGTTGTTGCATTGGATGTCCTACAAAATCTGTTTGCTTAGACATCATAAAACATTGGTTTCTTATAGTGCATGTCTACCAGAATGCCACCTACAAGACTTACTTAGGCAATGAACAAAAAACTTCATTAGAACCTCAGACTTCTTCTTTGCACCCCTCCATACCTTGTCATCTTCTTTTGTATATATTTGAATTGTTGTAGTAATAGAGTTGAAGAAGACGTCGTCTGTGGCTAAATCAATTTCAAGAATTGAGGGATCAATAGTAATCACAAGCTCTTGATGTTGCCTTGCAATAGAGGAGGCAAATGATTGAACATCATGTAATGTTGCCAACATAGTCACAATGTCTCCCTTGACCTCCAAAACAATAATTTCAACAACATAATGCCACATGAAGTCATTTGCATGATCGTAGTTGATAATAGGCAATCATGCTTGCAAACTGTGGTTGCCATCCCACATCATAAAGATCTTGCCAGAGAAAACTTTGAGATTTTCATCATTTTCCAATTCTTTTTCAAATGCAACATTGGCCCCTAAACTGCTTAAGATAAGAAAAGTCTTCACAATCTCCTTTTTTTTAAAACCCATACAATGGTAACTCCAATTGATCTTCAAAAAAAGGCTGAAGTCATTTTAGATCTCATTGTATCAACATCTTTGTAATTATATCCAAATGAAGATTAATATGTAATTTAACATAGTAGCTGTTAATTGGTTTAAGAAGGCAATTTTTTTTCAAAACTTAATCAAATATAGCATATGTTGCAAGCAAATTTAAGTCCCTAGAAGTGCAACCATTAACAATTGGGGGTTAGCAAGGTGAAAATTTTTAACATGTGATCTACATTCTAGCATGTAGAAAAAAAAATTGTCGTCCCCAAAACCAAAGCGATTAATGGCTGGAGGTAGTAAGGTGAAAAATTTCAGCATGCGATATATGGATTCTACTATAGGTGAACAATAAGATCAGTGGAAAGTAATTATTTTGAAGTATGCAAAAAAATAAATAAAATGAAAGGAAGAAATTGTCAAATTCAGTAAGAATTAATTGAGCAAATTGTTATAAGAAAATAATTATTTTATTACAAATCAAAGTGTTCAAAGACCATGTACAATCAAATAAATTCTTGATGAAAAACTAAAGGAAATTTTACAATGACACTTTGTGAGGATGAAGGGTAGAAAGGTGGTTTTATAATGAAATCCATTGTTCCTTATGAACCCTCAAAGGATATGGGATAATTTGAAGATTGAACTCCTACTAATCTTAACCATTAATATATCCCACATGGATTGCTTCACTTCCTACCATCCAATTTGTATAAAGATCTTATCAACCTCAATTTTACAAACATTCATGTAAGTCACTCTTGAAGTTTTGTGATGAACATTTTGGGTTTTTTTCAATATAATGTTGAATTCCCAAAATATTCAGCATGAAAGTGCCAACCTTGTCCTATACTTATGGTAGTATGTAGGAAAAAAATTGCGGTCTTGAAAATCCTAGTTGTTAACGGGGGGGGTAGCAAGGTCCGTAGAAGAAGCGAAGTTGGATCCTCTAAAAGCATAGCCGTTAACGGCGGGAGGTAGCAAGGTCCATAAAAAAAAATTGCATCTCCATATTCCTCGCCGTTAACGGCGAGGGGTAGCAAGGTCCATAAAATAAATAAAAAGTTGCATCTCCAAAGCCCCTGTCATTAACGGCAGGGGATAGCAAGGTCCATAAATAAATAAAAATTGCATCTCTATACCCCCCGTCGTTAATAGCGGGAGATAGCAAGGTCCATAAAAAAAACAAAGTTGCATCTCCAAACTCCCCGCCGTTAACAACGGGGGGTAGCAAGATTCATAAAAAATAAAAAAATTGCATCTCCAAGCCCTCGCCATTAACAGTGAGGGTAGCAAAGTCCATAAAATAAATAAAAAGTTGCATCTCCAAAGCCCCTGCTATTAACAGTGGGGGATAGCAAGGTCCATAAATTTAAAAAATTGCATCTCTATACCCCCCCTCCCGCCGTTAACAACAGGAGATAGCAAGGTCCATAAAAAATAAAAAAATTGCATCTCCAAACCCCCGCCGTTAACGGCGTGGGGTAGAAAGGTCCATAAAAAAACCAAGTTATATCTCTAAAACCCCCGCCGTTAAAGGCGGAGGGGGAGGTAAGAAGGTCCATTGAAGAAGCGAAGTTGGATCCTTTAAAAGCACAGTTGTTAATGGCGGGGGTAGTAAGGTCCATTGAAGAAGCGAAGTTGGATCTTCTAAAAGCGCAGCCGTTAACGACGGGGGGGGGGGTAGCAAGGTTCATAGAAGAAGCGAAGTTGGATCTTCTAAAAGTGCAACCATTAACGACAGGGGGGAATAAGGTTCATAGAAGAAGCAAAGTTGGATCCTCTAAAAGCGCAAACGTTAACGACGGGGGGTAGCAAGGTTCATAGAGGAAGCAAACTTGCATCCTCTAAAAGCACAACCGTTAACAACAAGGGGATAACAAGTTTCATAAAAGAAGCCAATTTGAATCTTGTGAAACATAGTTGTTAAGGGTAAAGGGAGGAGCAAGGTCCATAAAAAAAATCAACTTGAATCCTATGAAGCACAACCATTAATGACGGAAGGTAACAAAGAGCACATGAACTGCAATGTTTGACTAAGTCCTAACATTTGTTGCCCTAAATTGCAGCCCTAAAAATCGCAGCCATCAATGGTTGTGGGTAGCAAGGCACCTTAAAATCTTTGAAATCTAAACATTTCAAGCTAAATTTCAAGATGCTATTTTAGTTTTTAGGTCATAAATGACTCAATATGCATTTGTTTTTCATATGCTATATACTGTTGGAATCATACTTCCAAAGTGCACAGAATGATACAAAGTTGCAAAATTTGTCTCTAACAAAAAATTACACATACATTCAAAGCTAATATCAATTGGGGTAATTATTTCCTTACCATTTTGTTTGAACTTTTTAGCTCTGCAAGAGATGGATTCAATCTTCACAATATCTTCCCCAATTGCTTCACATGAAATAATACTTTTGTGCGTCAAATTCCTTGTTGTGCTTGACATATCAACTACAATGATTTGAGGCAACCGTCTAATCATTCTAGCTCTTAACAATTGCTTTCTACTCAAGTAACAAAAGCTATTTTTCTTCCTCTTCTTTTTTCTATTGTCAATTAGAGTGTTCAATACTAATAATGAAGGGAAAAAAATTCTTGCATCTGAAATAATAAACTAATAAGGCATTACAATATCAACATCCTCTATACTACATCACCTACTCTTTAGAACATGCATTTCTACATACTACTTCAATTCACTCTACAAGTCCTTATATTTTATGAGACTTCAACAACTCCTCTTCAAAAAATTGCAATTTAATTTTATCAACTCGTTTATCAATAAGTGATGGCTTATTCTATATGTTATTCATTTTATCATCATCAAATACAAGATCTTCAAAGCTATCTCTAAATATACAATTATAATTGCAAATATGTCGTGCATTATCAATGAATGATGACTCATCATCTCTTGTCAGTGCCAATTTTAACAATATTGTCATGGTTTAATATAGATCGATACGCCCTTAATATTATTATTCATTTATTATATGTGATTTGCTTATTGATGCCATGTAGTACGTCACCCTACCCACCTCTATCTCAAACGTTCTTCATATATCTTCTTCTATATCAAATCTTGATATGATACGTAATAACAAGCATTTAGATCATCAATCCAATTTTAAATTTTACTACATCCATGATAAATTTTCTTTCGTTTTTGAAAACCCTACAGGTCTTATATTTTTCTTTATATTTGCACCCTTTGCACTCGCAATGATCATTACTTGCTTCCTTTTGCTTTCTAATGCTGCCACTTGCTTACAACTTTCTTTAATACTTCACTGTGGCCAGTATTGTTGCTAGAAGTCATGAAGTCCTATTTGTTTTACCATTAGGTAGTCAAGGTCTTGAACATGTGCCTACCCATCTCCTCCATGTTTGCTATAGACTCTTCCCTTCTTCTATCGTCATAGAGGAAGAAGTCCATGGTAACTCCGACATTGTTAAGGAATCCATTTTGCAGTTAAGATCATATAGCAATTAAAAAGGATTCTATTGTTTTCTTCCAGTAGGACGCTATATAATTTATGGTCTCTCGCTTGAGCTCTTACTAGCTTTGATTGAAATAGTAATGTTTGTTTATGATAAGTTCAATGTTGAATGTCCACTACTACATCTAGTAAAGTAGAGTCTTTCAGGAGTGAATGTTTGGAGAATACAATTTTGTTCTATGTGAACATTGTTAAACGTGAGTCCCTAAAACTAATAATAGAGTTATTTAGTGATTCTAAAGGTGAGACACCAATTACATTTTGTCAATTTTTCTCTTCAAATGTTATTTTGACATCTATAGTGGATTTATTTGATCCTAATACCTTCCGTACTACCCTTAGTAATCTTGCATCATCCAGGTTTTCTCGTCTTCCTCACCTTCCCAATCATCACAATTTCCTAAGTGTCTTGCAATGTCTATGTAAATTTAAGAAGTTGGATTCCGCCTGCAGTCCAACGTACCAATGTCACCTCGACGTCTATTCACCTCACTAGGGTATTTGAGCTTGTACTGTAGACTTATCCTCGACCGGCATATATTGAAAGAATCCCCTTCATTCAAAATGGCAAGCAAATTTGCTAAAGTAGTAAGGCATCCACCAAAAATTACTGCAATCAGTGAAAAAGTGTAAGGAATGTTACTGCAAATATTATTAGTGTGAACTTCAGAACTTCCTTCCTTACCCTGGATTTGGTGCTATTATTATATTTTCGTTTGGTACCAACCCTAACCAGAAGGTTTATAATAATACACTTTGCAATTTTTCATGAACTTGTACTTGTCCTCATTATGGGAAATATAAATGAGGCCTCCATTGGAAAATGGGGCATGTACATAAACTACAAAGACATTTATTATATCTTTCATTATTTGTATAAATTTGATTATAAGACAAACACATTCATCTACGCTCCTACCCTCAGCTTGGATGAAATAAAACAAGTGGTTGTTGTTGCCAGAATCATGAAGACATGCGAGTATTCAAGTTAGTTGGTAGATAATAGGATGATACGAAGTAGATACATAGTATCAATATATTATCTTCAAAATCTCTAAATTCGAGTAAGAAAGTATTATTTTCATATTCTAATATGTATTCTTTGTTGCAATGAAGGAATATTTTATTATGTACACAATGCTCTACATCCTACAATATTTTCATTGCATTTGTTTTCTTCTTATCTTTAGAATTCATTGTAAATTATATGTATTCTCGCTTGATCAACCCACCCTCAAACAACCTCTCAAAATGTAATATAAATTTCAAAACATGCAATAGCACCAACTTCCTAGGCTTTTAGATATAAAATCCACGAGCATAGGTCCCATGGTAATAGGTCTTTTTTTTTCTAGACATAGCAATTTTGATGAAAAGAAATAAGCCTTTTAACTTTTTAACCAAAAATACTTTCAAATTACATCATATTTTACATTTCTAGGCTCTAGGCTTATAGAATCCTTGCTCACCACTCTTAGACTCATGCTCACACGTTCACATGCTAGCGTCGTTGCAATTCTAAATGTCCTAAAAAAGGCATATTTCAACATTTTGATTTTTGATAAATCAATAATAGAAAAATTAAAATAAAATAAAATTGGCCATTTAAAAAGACTTGATAGTGATGAGATTTCACCCAAAAAATGAACTTGAAACCATTTTCAATGTTCAAAAGTGTGCATGCCATGGAGCCTCTTTTGGAGCCTATTAGCACAAGTGCAGAGAACATAAAATAATGTATTTTTTGATGCCCTTCATATAGAACATGACCTTCTAGTGTAAAAATAGACCACCAAAATTTTAGCTCTACATCATTAAATTTGGGTACTTCCAAATACTAAAAATCCAAAAAGTTTGACAAATTAGAAAAATTGAATTTTAAATATAAAATGATTTTAATTTTTTTTGAAAAATAAAGGATGCAATTATAATCAAAGCATCTAGAAATAGATTTTAAAATTTTTGGCATTGGATTTTAAATTCAAAAGTTATAGTAGAAAACAAAATCAGTTTGGCAAAACCCTACCAAAATCATTTGGTCTTTCTTGCAATCAACCTTCACAAATTTCCTTGCATGTTTTCTTTGTGACTACACATATCAAAATGTTGTGGCATTTTAGTTATTGAAATTGTTGACGACGTTGTTGACCACAATTGTTCCTAGATGTTAATGTTGTTAGTTTCTACTTCACGTGCTTTCATTTTTGTCTTTCCTTTGTTTAGCATTTGATTTTCAACTACACTTTATTTAGTGTTTAGATTTTGTCTCTAGTCTATTCCATGTGTAAATTTCTTTGTTGCACTATTTTGTGTTTGGTTTTCATCTTTTGTTTATTTCAGAACTTTTCTTCTTTGTAAAAAAGTAATGATGTTGGAAATTGACCCTACTTTAGAATTCCAAGTAATTATAGGGAGGCATAAAATACCAAGAATGAAAAAATTAGGTAATAATAGGGATCATTCAATTTTTCATTGTCATCTAAATACCCCTCAAAATAAAAACCCTAATTGCACATAATGTACAAATCCCACACGGGGTGACCAACCTCCTTGAGAGATCTCAAAATTGATATCAATTATTCAAAAATTCAAATCCAAAAGTTTGCTTTGATCCAATAGTTTATCAAGACTTAAATCCAAAACTCTTCACATCAATATTTTTTTCAATAATAAATCACGAACAAATGTACAACTTAGCACCTAAGTTCATTTCATGTCATAAACCTCACTTTTAGTCATGTTTGTGCCACCTTGGTAAGCAAGGGGATATTGGAGGTAATTCCCCATGCCTTGCAAGTCAAAGATGAGGTGAAAGAAATGAGCTTGAATCTTGAGTGAATAGAGCATTGTTGCACTTTGGTTGCTGGACAAATTGAATGACAAGTTACATATGCTTAGGAAGCTTGTGAGAATACGCATCCATTGGATCTAAAGAACACGAGGATCTTTGGAGGGCTATAACTTTCTCAATACTTGTTGCATTTGAAGAAGTGAATAGTCCACTGTGATTTAAAAAACATGTAGATCATGAAAATGGGCTCACTTAGGATTTGGAATTTGAGAATAAAATTAATTCCAACAGGAAGATCATGGCATTGTGGGCCTAGTTTTGAAACAAAGACATAGAATTAGGTGGTCTTCCAAGATAGGGAATTTCTTAGATGTCCTAGAGACCTCTAGGAAGGGAAATTTATTCAATCCTACAAAGAGTACTTTAAGGAGGGGTGGTCTCCTTCATTACTCCCAAATGGTATCATAGTTAGTTATAGTAGCTATGTGTAATAAGGTTGATGTCGGAGCCTTACCATTGTTTTGTGTTTCCATGGAGTGCTTGTGCACCCCTTGATGTTGGTTGAATAGAGTCATGATCTACACTAGGCCATTTTGTAAGTCTTGATTAGTGAATTTTTAAGGTGAGTTCATAAATGAGATTAGCTTGGTCTAGTAGGGAGTTGGATATTATTCAAGAGCAATTAGCACTGATAGGGAGTAGTGCTACCGGCATTGAGTTTTTGGACATCAAAAGAAGTTCCGGCCTATGTCATCAAATGACATTCCATGTGTCTAGTATGAGTTAAATGTTGATAGTAATAGGGAACAGGGACCCATTGTTACTAAAGTTGGAACCTAACATTGCAAATGCATGGCATGTGTAGTGTTAGAAGATTGTTACCCTTGGTGTCACTAGATGTAAAATGCTACATATGCACTCTTAGAGAGCAAAAAAAAGAAGTATTACTAATGGATGTGACATCCCATTCCTAGAACCCACAAAAGAATCAAGAGAAAAACAAAGGACCAATCATTTACACTAAGTAGCTAATGACAACTTTAAAAGGTTAGCCACTAGCTAATTCTAACTTTGACTCCTTTAACTTAGCATCATTTACTTATCAACTAGTTATTAATTGACAACAAACAAGAACAACAAACAAGGACTCCCTATACTATTTACATCCTTTAACATATAAAAATGCATACTTCAACTAGTAGACAACTTACATCACAACAACACAATATGTTGTTCCAAAATAGTACAATTTTTTTTTTTTATCTTATATATCTCATTAGACTAGTTCATTTAATTGTGACTTTGTAAATTCAACTAAACATCTAATTTCAAAACCCTTATAAGATATGAGAGCATTTTCTAATTCATTTTGTGATTGAATTATAAAGATTGAACAAAACAAAGCATGAAATTCAATATGACTTCATTTCATTGAGTTCTTGTTGGCAAATGTGAAGTTACAAGAAAACCATTGAATGCTTAGTATGCTAAATTTGATTTATACTTTTGCATGAAAGAATAAAATGTTTTAGCCCCAAGGATGCAGTTGCAATTGCACCCATAACATTAGATGTGTTGCAAGCATTATGTTTGTGGCCATGTCCTTGTGGCTCAAGTTTAGAAAAATTTGAAGCATTATTTAATGGTGTTGGGATCACAATGACCACAAATGAATGGGGTGCAATGTAGGATCCTATGCAACCTTAAAAGTCAAAGCATACACTATTCCAATATTTAGTTTCATTCATTGAAGAAATTCACTATGGCAAGGCCACTCAATTTAATCCCCAAAGGATCATAAGGTCACTAGGTGACTTTTGCAACACTAGTTTTTGCACCTCCGGTCCTTTAGAGGGTTTAAGGTTTAGTAGTACTCTTCTTCCATCACAACACCAAGCAAAGTTCATGGGTTCAATTTGAATTCACCAAATTGCATTTTGATAGTTGCAACTTTGGAGGCTTGTATCTCCTTCATCCAATGTTTTTTTTCAATAAAATTTGTTAAGTTAAGTTCTCCCTGAAGTCTAGTTATTGTGGTAAAGTTTCATATCAATCCAAGTTTTTTTGAATGTTTGGGAGCAATTCAAAGTTCAATATCTGAACATTTTAGGATTATGGTGAATTTTAGTGTCTTGTTTTTTCTTCATACAATGATTGTTTCTAAAAAAAATCTGGAAAGTTGTGCATACTAGTCTAGTTTGTGTGGTTAAATTTTCATATCAATTCAAGAAGTTATGAGTGATTGAGAAGCATTTTAGTAGGAGGTTCAACCTTAGATGAGCAGAGCTAGTATACAAGCACATAACAAGACATTAGGAGAAAATTAAACCCCAAAAGAAGTCACTTCGTAATGCAAAAATTTGGGTGGGAAGAACCTTCTCAACTCACTAATTGGGCCAAGAATTGCATGATGAATTCAAGAATTTGTCATCATTATCCAATTCATCTCCACAATTCCATAAATCTCATGATGGTTCCATCATGGAGGATGGAGTACACGCCTCCCACAAAATTCTACACGCCAAGTGGCCACAAGCAATCCTATGTAGTGGTTCTAATGAGGATGACCACTCTCATACTCATTCAATTAGTAAGAAATCTCGAAGCCTCTTTGTGGGTTCAATTTCCTTCTAATGGCATAGAGTAGAGACCACCTTTGGTGGTTATAGGATACCTATGTTATAGTTACATATAAAATTATTTATAAGGTGCCTTATGTAATAGGGTACCTTCAATGGTTATAGGGTACCTACTTACACCTTCCAAGGGTATGTATGATTAAAAGAATAACCTCTAAAACGGCAAACTCTGGGCTCACCAAACCTAAGCTCTATGTTCTTAGCTCAACACTCTATGCTCACATGGTAGCATTCTCCAACCTTAGATGTTTTTTTTGCAACTTTCCTAGCTATTTTTTGACATTTCAAAGTCATTTTACATGACAATGAGTCTTTTGAATAATATTTTCTTTCAACAATGTGATTGTATGCTAGTTTTGAAGCACTTTATAGTTTATTTTATTTTTTCATTTGAGTAGGTTTAGAAATCAAATATCACCTCCAATTGGATTGCTAGGAAAATTTCAATATCCTTTTTCAATACTAAAACATTATAATCTTGCAATCTACGAGGCCAAATAACTCCAAATTTGATTCACATGTCATCTACAACATGTACACCACAAGATTGTACGGTGAGATTTCTACAACTAGTGGCATTTAGACCTCTAATCAATGATGTACCCTAAACCCCCAAAAGGCCCTGGACATTTAGGGGTTAAGTAAGGTGAGACTCAATTCCGTCATGATGTACCAAGGATGCACATTTTCTTAGGAAGAATGTACTCTATTGACACATCATGACGGAATTGGGTACAGGAATGGGAATGGGTGTTTTCACTGTATTTCCTATGCATATGATCCAAAATAATGTATGATTCATCTTTTCATTCAATAAAAGGAAAACTGAAACTGAAACTGAACTACAAAATCAGTGCTACTTCCACACCGGTACTATCCACGTTGAAATTCTTGGAGACTTTGGGTTATGAATTTGATCAAATAAAAATGTAAAATTATAAAACCAATGTTCTAATTTTGCAACTGTATGCAAAGTTCTAGACAGGTAGGATTTCCCTTCCACACCATCCATG
Organism: Rhytidiadelphus loreus; assembly: GCA_947034895.1. Taxonomy (NCBI): domain Eukaryota; kingdom Viridiplantae; phylum Streptophyta; class Bryopsida; order Hypnales; family Hylocomiaceae; genus Rhytidiadelphus; species Rhytidiadelphus loreus. The sequence goes on from OX344761.1 coordinate 37,092,232, forward strand.
TTGAATTCCACCTATTTCTACAGCAAATCCCAATTTGACTGAGATTCAATTGGCAAACAGGGCAGGGAAGCTGCTAATGAAGCCATCGGAAACGCATTATCTAGATCACAAGCTAATATACTAAATCCTTTCTAATCCTCCAATCTCTAACCGCTTAGCGATAACCCCACTGCCAGGAGACGTAGTCCCATCTGATGTCCCATTCTCCGGCCCTGTGGGGGAGGGAGAATAATTCAGCTTGTCTGAAAAATCATAGGCTGACGGTGGAGATTCGGAGCTCGCACTCAATACCAACTTTCTGCTCTTCTTGTACACAAGCAACGCAGGACCAGAAGCAAGAGACACGACAGCAGACAAGTTGCCACTGTTCATTCTGCTCGGCTCCAGTTCGTCAAGAACAGGCCCCGAAGCTCTGACATCTGCGGTCTCCTCCCGTAGGTCCCCAGATGGGATCTCAGCCGAAACTGTCTGCTCTTGATTGACATCTTCGTTATTGTGCCGGAGTATTTTCAGTCTTCGAAGCGTTGTTTCAAAGCTAGAGTGTTCCATCTGGTCATTGGCGATGCTCAGGAACTTGTTCAACCCAGTCTCAAGCTCCCCGAGCTTACTCTGGTTATTCGCTCCGTTCTCAGAATCACGTCTAACAGAACCAGGCCCTGCATTTTCACTTGCTGTCCAACGAATTCCTTTACCACGTCCTACAACCAGTCCCTTGGCTGAAGCAATAGTCTCACCTCCGCCTGGAATAACTGAAGCAGGACTAGGATTGTCAAACTCTTGAAAGGCCCACCCTTCATCACGTCCTTTACCCATTTCCCTTTCCCTGGCCCCACGCGAGAGTTCACAGGAAGTCACTGGGGTACTAACCATCCCATCTACACGTTCACTTGCAACCACTGGGGTGTTAACCAGCCCAGCATCCGCAACTTCTTCAGGTGTTGGATCCAAATTATTAGAAAAGTCTGCTACATTACTTAAGAGCTCTCGGCAATATTTACAGCTATACATGGCTTGTTTCGACGCAGCCATCCAACCCTTCACTCCAAAACCCTTCCGATTCTTGAAACAGTTGAAGCAAAAGCTGCGCGGACAAGTTCCACACTTCAACAGTGTCTTCGTAGAGGGACACCAAACACAATGCCGCTCCTCTGATGTACTTTCAGACCTGTTCACCTCCGCAGAGGCTATCGTCATTTGCACAAGCTGTTGGTTGTATTTAAGTTTCTCTCGTCGGACCACCAATCGAGCCATAGACCGCACACGATCAAGAAGCTCCCGAAGTTCCTTTGCCTTTTCCAACATCTGCCACAAGTAATACGACAACGATATAAAATCAAACATACGACCCATGACGATCAACTTAAGTTTCACTACATGCAGAAGATGAAAACTGCATCCATTAACTTGGTTTCACTTTCACCATTTACTTTGAAACATACGTGGAAGCGGTCCCACGTGAAAGATCCCTTATATATCACTAAACCCTCGAGAACAAATTAGAGGACAATCTCCAGTTCTTATGTCCCTCGCAAGCATTCGACAAGCTTGAAACAACTCTTTCACTAATCTCTTCAAACGGAAAAGTACTCTTCTCAAATGGACGACGGGCTGCACATGTCCAGCTAACACATACAAGTAATTTTCAGGATATACTGACCCTGCAGCTATTCCAACGTGTACTACTGGCAGCTCCAGAAGAAAACGTATTAAACAACCTAGCTGTACCTCCTGCATCTCAGGACCTCAAAGCAGTGTGCATCATTAAATTCAGTCAATGAAGAGAACTCCATAATCTTATTAAAGAGGGCATACCTTCTCATTAGACAAAGTGGACGGCTGCAGTGCCAGTGGAACACGCAACTTCCCAGTAGCACGGTTTCCCTCATCACTTGAATCCTTGTTGAAGATGCCCTGGAATTTCGACCATTGCTTCTGCATAATGAATGATGTCAATGACTCTTCAAACAACTACTTGTACCGATTTATGCGTGACAAAACATCCAGGCCTGCTAAATCTGCCAATCCTACCGACCTTCGAATCATGCCAAACTTCCATTACGGTATGGTATGCAGTTGTACTCAAAAATTTAAATGTCAGTTGCCAACCACGAACAAGTCAAACACAACCAGACTCCAAGCAAGTAAGCACTCACTAGCAGACTTACGTGGTTAAGCTCGCAAAGTAAAAAACCTTTGTGCCCTGCTCGCTTGGCACGCCAATACACAAATGCCTCCCGCATGATATGTAACGGCGCCACATCTGACTTCATCGCCTGTTCTAAGATGGCGAGTTCTTTCACTTCTTTCACAAACCTATCTTCCGACAGACCATTCACAAACGCAGAGTCCCCGTCATTTACATAAGCATCACAAGACACTTCACCGACTGTAGGCACGACCTCCTTAATCTTGTCTACCTCCGGGTCCTCGCTGCCAATCCTCTCCTGCTGGACAAGGGTGGGAGAGGACTCTGGATCCTGACTCTGGGCAAACTTTCCGAATTTGAATTTGATCTTCTTCAGTTTTTGCCCAGGCTCCACCACATGCCACGTAGATTTACATCCCGGAGCTTCGATCTTGTCTCCATTACCAGATTTCTTCGGTACGTCACTGGTGACTCCATCTTCGGAAACTTGAGTGCAAGGCTCGTCCCGTCTCCGTTTTAAAGTGAAACGCAAACCAGTGGGCCTCTCTCTACCAGTATCCTCAGTAGCCTTCCCAGTCACGCTCACAACATGATCCATCACATCCGCAACATAGGGTCCCACATTCGTGGCTTGCCTAGCTGACTCTATGAAACTTCCATCCATACATGCAGTGTTTTGCCTTGAAGACCATTCCTCCCTGTCGTCCAGGGACGACGCCGTTGAAATACTGCCGCTGGCTGTTGGGGAGACTGTGGACCCGCTCGTGGTACTGCTACTCACCAACTCCTTCAATCCAGCGGAGGGGGTCGAATCCATTGGAGTTGTCCGCGCATGACGAGGGCAAAAGGAACGAACACCTACAACTTTTTTCTTAGATTGCCGCAGCTGCATACAACGGATGGCAACAACATGATCCAAACTTCAGACTATGTCAGACGATTCGATTGCAAAATATGCAGGGATTCGGATCGCCATTTACATCGAGCGAGACTATCAAATAAAACGAGATAAGTTGCGACAGCAAAGCCAGAAAATAGAAACAGAAAAATCTTCGAAGGGAAATAAGTTTGAATCACAAAAGAATCCTGGATCTCAGCAAGCTTGCCTCGAATGACGCTCCCTGGCTTACACCACAAGAGATGTGGAATGGAGCTCTGCAGCCTCTTACTGAACAGAGCGAACATATACCCCTCTTCACTCCACATAATCCACACCGATCCTGTCGATCCTGAGCCCTGGCCGCCACTGCTGCAATACCATCGATTGGTTCCATCGCATCAGGATCAACAAAAAAAGTTTCGTTGGTGTACAGAGCACAAGCGACATGGGCCCATTTTCGAGGAGCCACTGTTGGTTTCAAAGCACCTCCTTTCTTTCGACACAGGACACAGCTGCAGCATTAGACCACCCAATCAAAATTCTCAGGGTCAGAATATATCAAACAGTATACCTCAAATTCAATTCAAAAGCTTGAAGATGACGAATGCTAATCGTGGACAACGATTATCAGTGATCTTGACAATTGTAAAGGGAAAATGGCAAAGAGGATGTAAAAATCATAAACTTTGTTTCTTTCACGGAAAATTAACTTGTAGTTCGAAAATGATAACATTCTTCAATATGAAATACCAATCTGTCCATGTGTCACCTGCTCAACTGAATAAGCATATTCAAGAAAACGGCATTCCCTCCAGTCGTGGAGAATTTGTGAATAACTATAACAAACCACGCTCAGGTGCTTCTACACATAATTGAAAACAATCCCATGACAGGCCGGAATAAAACCTATACACCGCTGAATGCCAAAAGCTCATACCTGACGTTAGGCTGCGCCGCGCCAACAGCCACAGCCTCACACTTGCGGCAACACCAGCTTGGAGGAGCAATAACTCGACCCTCATCATCGCGGAACTTTTCACGAATGCCATAACACGATTGATGCACATGTATCAAGCATCGTTTGCAAGTATAAACCTGCAAAATCACATCATATGCAAAGGCATCAGATTAGTTATCATTCTTAAAGATCTGACTTTTCAACCAATCACACGAAATTGGGTAGCCATTACAAGCAGTAATTAGCAATAGCTGGACACATGCAGGCCCACTGCTCTCAAGATAAGATGTTTGCGGGCTAATATGTGCTTTTCACTGGGAAACAAAAGCTAGTATAACGCAGTGGCTACGACCTCGCATATGTCTCATGAAATGTCAGGGTACTTGAAATCACTCCAGCTTACTCTCGGACAGACCCACTAAAAGCATCCAAAGGGAGAAGAGGCCATACAGAATGCACCGCTTGCATGACTTGGTGACAGCAACACCCTAGAGGATCCTCCAAGCACTACAGCACACTAGATACAGAAGCAAACTTACAGGGTTAGTCTGATCATCTTCCCCTCCATTACATATGCAACAGTCGTCAGAAGCATGCTGTTTTGCAGGAGTTTCGAAGGACTTTTGTAATGAGGCGTCGCTTGGTTTTCCAGTCACAGTATCTGCCACAGATTTACAGATGTTTCTTTTATTTTCTGAGCTCAAATAGTGGAAAGAATTCTACTGTCTCGAGAAGCAGATTCCCCCTCAATCCTGTCAACCCGGATTGCTGAGGACACCACAATCCGTTTCCTCAAGATCGACACATCTTTCAAAATACCAGTCCAAGGAGAGTGTCCAGAACAAATTCTAGAGGGATTCAACGCAAGTGCATTTTTCGGAACTAGAATATCTGGAGTGGCTAGATTAGTATAGAAGAAGCCCAGACCTGATGGGGAGGTGCTTGGTAATGAGCTACCAGGCACAGAGTGTGCCAAAGATTTTTGACTGTCGAGAAATCCTGGAAAGTCCCCAGCTGGATCAATTTCCATCTGAGCATACATTCGCTCAAAATATTCAATGATCTCTTCAAACTTGTCTTCAGATATCGGCTGCTTTAAACCCCCTCGAGCGAGCCGCTTATTCCATGTGTGCAGCCATCTCTCATCCTCATCGTCCATATCATAGTCTGACGCCCGTACTGTCCTCGAACTCATTAAGGTCTGTATCTACGGACCATGAACAACGATCTTGTGTTAGAAACCTAATGAAATTCTAGAAGCACTCTGGAGAGGGCCATATGATGGGGATAAAAGGTTCACTAGAATACTGCCATGCAAAACAGCTGAAATTCACAAGTTTAAAAAGCTTACCTCATGAGCACCGGGAGCAAGATGCCGCTGCATCTCAGACTTCCTTCTCGTCTCAACTTCTTGCTGTCTCTCTTCATAATCGGCAACAAATCGGAAGGACGGAATTGCTATTAAAGGTTTAGTCAGTTCCGGGCCATGCTTACGAACCCTTTTCCTTATAGATGAAGGTGGTGCAGAATTCCCTTTATCTTGATGTGCCAGCCACTGCGAGAATGAACCATCATCAGCCTCCTGAAAACCCTAGAAAAAATGGAACAGTACAAATCAGTTCCACTCCTGCAGCTTGCCCACTTCTAGACTTCTTAGCTCAACATAATAAGTACATCCTCATGATTATTCCCAACACATTGCTTTAGAATGACGTCAGAAGTAAATAGCAGAACACGCAAGTATTTCCTAATGAAACCTTCACACCTAGTCAATTTCTATTCAATGTCTACATTGACTTAATTCAGCCTCTATTAATAACATTCCTTAAGCCATAATCAATAGATGAGAAAATTCCAAAGAAGGTCGGTAGATTTATGACCCATCAACAAGGAAAAAACGAAATACAGCAATAAACTACGCTTGTCAATTCATGGTCGATGAGTACCCAACCGACAGTGCAATCTTAGTCTCACTAGCAGATTACAACAACTTGCAACGTAAAAACAGTGCTTGTAACAGACTATATACCACATTACCAGATTACCATATTACCTAATTTCTACTGCTTTCACAACATATTCAATATCCGAACTTGAGATGATAAATAGTCCACATGAAGCTGCTGATTCCATTGTTCCGGGGTCATCTGCTGGAAGGTAGAAATCAGGACTCCTGCCCTTCGGAGCAACTTTTCCCGAGTACGAGTCTACCTTTACCTCATCGCGACCTTCAATATAGACGGGGACTGGCTGGTCTGGATCAATATGTCGATTACGCCTCCATCGATTACCACCGTATTGCAAGTGTCTCTTCCTTTTAGATCCTGACGATTGAAGATGGGGCCTTCCTGTTCCATGAAGAGTTTTCTCGTGATTGTCGACGCGTGGCCTACCCTTCTTCTTGAAAGAGCGAACCTGTAGCCACAGTCAATTCAGATTAAGACCTTAAAAGATGGAATGCAAACTAAGAATCAAATGAGTTCTAATGCAGCATGTAAAGAACTACACCAACACTTCATATAAATAGAAGATTACGCAAATCACTATGTAAAATTTAATAAAATATTTTAAATTTTAAATTTTAAAATTTAATATAAATAAATAAACTAAAGGCACTACTACCTCTACCCCCACCAACTGATCATTCACGGTCCCATTCAATGGTGAAGAATATGGCTGCTCTTCAATTTCTTCACGATCGTCAGAATGACTGACAAGTCTGTTCTCAACATCGCCAACATCTCGACTACGTCTGTCTTTGGACTTCATTAATAGAGGTGACTGCACCTCCTTTCCCGCCTCTTGATGAGCGGCTCCGAATTCTGCTCCACTAACCTGTACAGATTCCAGGGACTCTGAAACTGTGGCATCACTATCACGTAGAATTACTTGCCTCAGTCCCTCAGATACTGCATCAGGACTTACGGCCTGATCAACTGGAACACCAACATTACCCGAATCCGTCGCACTGTCGACAATCTCTCCAACATGACCTTGTACTCTTTCCTCTTCGTTTCGTAAATCCGGTTCAACTTCAACTACAACTAACTCCGATGGAGGCAATTCCTCAGATTCACAACTACTTCTACTAACAATATAACCTTGGTTTGCACCTTGGCTCTCTGAGTTCGGAAGTACCGCCAACTGCTTCTCAGTTAGCTCGTCTGCCAAAGTATCAAAATTGTGCTGCTCTACTTCCAGTCGATTAATAACTTCATTTGAACTAGGAGGCAGCAAGGAAGAGGACTTCTCAACCAAGGCATTCACATTTAGGCCCTCTTTGAACGATTCACTATGTATTGAGTGTACAGGACCATCTTCAGATGTATTCAACTCCATTTCCAAAGCGATCTTTGTCGATTCAATATCCACTTTTGATTTGAATGATTCATTTTCAGTTGAAGAAGTCAGACGAGCATCGCATATCTCGCTATCTTGCTCCTCAACGAGCAAGGCATTCGGATTTTCTGTTCGACTCGAAACTGCTTGACGGGGACATTCATCAACTGTTCCTGCAGATACACCTTCGCATGAATAGTCCCCTCGTTGCTCTACAACATCTCTATCAACGCCCTCCATTTCCTTCAAGCCAGCTTTGCAGGACCATTCCAAGATCGTCACTGCATCCACAGAATCAGTGTCTGCGTCGCCCATTTGTTTCAAACCCGCCTCACAGGATGACACCAAGGCAGTCCCACCATCTATAAAACCATCACAGCCGTCGGCACAACGTTTCTCCAGATGTTGTGAAGGAGACTGTATCCTCTCGACCGACAGTTGTCCATCAGAACGATTGAATGGCAGAAGGTGGCCTTCGCTCTGTTCAGAGTACCCTAATGCATCTCCAGAAAGCCCTAGCTCTTTTTCGACCAAAGCCTCTGACAGAGGAGCATCCTCTCTTGTTCGTGTGTCCAAAAGGGATTCTGGCTCCGCAGCAGCTTCTGGCAACTTAGCTGGATCCTCCCCTATCATAATGCCTCTGTTTTGTAATCCATCCAAAGCAAGGGCTTGTGATATTTGGTCCGAAACGAATAAGTCAGACATCTCCTCGTCCGTACTCATGGAACCAGCCACCACAACTTCGACCCGTGGAACATCCACTTCCCTTCTTACAAGCACAGGCGGTGCTGATACTGTTGCAGATCCTAACGAGTCAATGGGATCTCTCTCTGGGGCAAACTCAGCAGGCCGGGATTCAACCAAAGCAAGGGCTTGTGGGGCTTCTCCCGGAACTTGAGCATCAGATACATTCTCCTCATCAGACATAATATCAGTCACCACACCACTAGCTCGGTCGATCCCTGCTGGTAGATCGGCCTCCTCTAATCTTGTGAAAACAGGTACTTCTGGAACAGCAGCAACCTCTGGCGAGTCTGGGACATCTCTCTCTGGGACATTGTGCGTAAACCGTGATTCATCTACACCAAGGGCACCAGAGAATTCCTCAGAAAGGTGAAATTTTAATGCCTTCTCGTCGGTAGACAAAGAATCGGCCACCACAACTGTTGGCCGTTCCACCACAACTTCACGTGGAACACTCTTTTGTGCTCTTGTAGGTACAGCCGATGCTAAGGCAGCAGCAGATTCTGGCGAGCCTACAGCACCCATCTTCGATGCATTCTCTGCAAAGCTTGATTGCTCTATAGCAAGGCCTCGCGACAACTCTTCCAAAAGTTGAGCATCCGACATTTCATCCACAATAGACGCAGAATCACCCACCACGACATCCGCCCGTGATACATCATCTTCTCTTCTTGTGAGGATCGGTGATGCTGGGACCGTAACCGTATTGGAGAAGTCAAAGGCAAGCCTATCTGAAAGAAGGTCTGCGGACCGCGATTCATTTACAGCTAAGGGGTCGCCGCCTTTTCCCGGAAGCGGAGTGCCGGATGCATCAGAACACATCGAATGAGCCAACTTTGAACTTCTTCGTTCCACCACAGCCTCCGCCAGTGGAACAGCACCTTCGGATCTTGCCAGCACTGTTGATGCAAGGGCCGCAGTAGCTCTCAGCGAGTCACTTCCATCCCTCTCCAACAAAGCGTCTGCGGACTGTGGTGCATCTCCAGCGACAGCTTGCAAGAGCTTACCAGAAAAGTGAACACCCGATGTCCTCCCTCCATTAGATACAGAATCAGTTCGTGGTGAACTTGGCCGTTGTGCAACAGGAGCATGCAATCGAGTGGTGTGGTTCAGTAGAGCTAAAAAACCGCCCTCTACTTCAGTAGATTGTAACTGCAACTTATCAGGTGGAGAATGAGCCTCCAAACTCAAACGCAATGTTCCCACTGTCTTGCAAGAAGGATCAGCTCTCGCTTCGAAAGGATGATCACCCAATTGAGCTTGCAAAAGTGAAGAGTATGAGGCACGCGAGACGCTATCACCAACCGTGTCTCCTCTTAGTGCACAAGAATCATGTGCACGTAATGCAAAATTTCGTTCTCCTTTCCGTAATTCCGACATACCCTCAACTGACAGACCCTTCCCCTCACCACAAGATTCCGGCGTTGTCCTGTTGGTAACACGACCATCGTATTGCAAACCTGATTCTGCAATCCTCTGCGCAGGGGTAGTAGGCTGGACTCCAGAAGCACTAATGGCACCTTCTAACAGACTTCTGAACGACAACACGGGCGACTGAACATCAGTTCGTGCTTTAGTATCCATCACTCTGGATTTCAAAAGTGATCGATGGAACCCGTCGATCTTCGAATCCTCGGTTCGCAAAGCTCTTCCCCGCATAATGCCTGAGCCAACACTTCTATGTGTATGAACAGATGGAGATCCACGTTTCTCCACAACTGCTCCGTCCATTCCAGAGCCAATCTCATGTCCGGAATTGGGTTCAGTAAGAGGCCCTTCAGCAGCTCCGGAGGTATCTTGCCGGAGAGAACCGCTCATCAGATTCTCCAAGAACCGACCTGTTCCTACAACAGGCTCTGCTTTCCCCTGAAGCTGGAAGCTCGATGTTGAATTGCCACCTTCTGGAAGTCCATTCAGAAGGGATTTCGATAGCAAATCCTGGTAACGAAGTTTATCCATCTCTCCGATGTTTGCTTTGATAAAAGTTTCTATGGAACTGTGGAGGGATGGAGACTATTGGAGGCATCCCTCCCCCAGCATCACTATACTAATCTATTGGCCCCTGCGCAAACAGCTCGGCAGCAAAGTGAACTCTGACCTTTTTCCCATTCCTGCCCTATTCAGCCCTTATCATCTGCCACAAAAAAGAACACCATCAGAGAAAATGTTTGTTTACACCCTTGTTGAGTACCAGCAGCAGCAGCGAAGTTAACTCTCCCGTCAGAACACTAAGCCTGCGACCTGACCGTCCGTAACATTAGGGCAGGAGTGGCTACAGCTCAAGGAAGCAAAACTTTGGCCATTCCTGCTCCGAGTAATCAGCCAGCAGCAAGAGACACAGTGAACGGACAGAGAGAACCACGCATTCCGTCAGCTGACCTAGAACCCTCTACCGCGTCAATTTCATATTAATATTGCGCTACCCTAGGTCTACTTTGAATGAAGGGTAGTGCAAGCTATCTCACGAAAGAAGAAACTGTGGGCTACCAAGTGTAATCCACTGCGAGTTCTAGGGTGCTGAGGTCAAAATCTCCTACACTGATCCACAAGGACGAGACAAGTTCGATCTCTGCCAGTACAATTTCCAAACGAAGAAGACAATTACTACTTCCTGGGCACTCACATCCAAACCCTAAAGAATTCTTGCAACTATCACTCCTCTGCCAAAAATGCGACCCGACCAACCGGCTTGGTCTACATCCAGCAGACGATCTCATGGACACTAAGACCAGTCCCTCACAGAAGAGAGGACAGAGAGAGAGAGAGAGAATTAAAAATTAAACACCACAGCTTCTCGAATGTTGCACTGCAACGAACCTTCACCGTAATTTAAACGCAAAAGCTCCTCCTTTAATCAAAAATAAGAATTAAAACAAAGAAGGTCGGCAAACCTGCAACAGCGCTCGCGAAGGAGCAAATTCACGCAGCGACCTCGTACCGGACCGGAATTGCCAAGGAAAAAGCAACCGGGAGCGCCTCGGAATCACGGACTTCCCTGTGATCGCAGAAGCAATTCCGTCCCGTGCGATTGTTGACAACGATAAGTGCTCCCAATCCTCGCGGCCTCGCCGAACGGCCGAACCTAACGACGCAGGCGAGGAGAGCGCGCCTCTACCCCACCCAGCTTCTTTCTTGAAGCTTCATCCTCGCAACAAACTTTTTTTTTAGTCTTACTTCCGAAATAGTGTGCCTCCGTCCGTCCGCGAATACCCAAACGAGGAGGGTCAGTTTCCCCGAAACTGAATTTCCACGTCAGATCTTTAAAGATCCACGTCGGCCTAAATCTATCGTGACATGATATGTGGCAATTTCTTGACAAAAATTTCGAACTCTTATAGGAAGAGGCTGGAGAAGTGTTTGGGCATTAAGAGTGGCCCCTAAGAAAGTGCCATGAATAGTCCAAATGGATGTTGATATGGAGCTAATTGTTTGTAACAAAGAAGGACAATTGTAGATGCATAATTTCAGAGTATTCATGAGGTGTAAAAGGTGACTATAATGAGTGGTATTTGCATATAGAAGATTTGTAAAGTAAATTTATGTAAAAGTGAAGTGCACTCAATGGCAAGGTGTAAGATTTTTTTGATGGTGGGAAGTGAATTCATTGAAGATGTGTTGTAGGTGGTTTTCAAAGGGCCCACAAAATGAAAGATCGCTTTTAGAGGAAAAAAATAATTTTTTCACTAGTGACTCTTGAGCTATTTAACATTATTAATGCATACTTGAACATGTATTAGCTGTCAATTTTACAAGGTATAAAGAAATAATTATATTTTAGAAATTAACTCCAATAAATCGCATTAAAAAATTGTATCCAATAACTTGGTTGGTGGGCCTCTTTCTCCATATTGTGCACATGGACAACTTGAAGCACTTTAGAGTTGAAAGCATTGCAAAGCAATTGGAAGTTTGGCTAATTCAAAGAGCAAGAAGTCACTATAAGAAATCCATATTTTAAGTGATGTTTTGTAATTTTTTTAAATGGATTTTAGGTGACATCCATTGCAACAAGCCCATGTTTTTATGTCAACATATCTAAGGAGAATATAACCAGAGGATTTCAAGCAATTCGGGTTTTTCTATCAATGCAACTACTATGGACTCTAAAATGGGACCCAACAAAGCCTATGGTAGAAGACAAGGAAAATAACATGCAGGTACTAAAGGCAATCCAAGCACAAGGACTAAAGAATTTCAATTACAAGCATGGAAATTACAAGAAATTTTCAAAGAGGTATATGTGAACCTTCTAAATTGTATGCAATACTTTGTTGATGTAGACAGTGATGAGAACAAAGGATGTGCAAAAGGGACACGTCTAGACAACTCTATTGACAAAAAAACATGAAGCAACTGAAGGCAACAACAACTGTATAGGAGTTCATGTGGAAGGAACACTAGAAGAAAAACGTGTCTGCTGCAACCGGCCATATGCAATTCAAATGCAACTAAGTGTCCTATATAATTATCTTGCAACTGCAATCCTCTATAATTGCACCAATTTTGATGTGTATGTTGTTGTAGTTGCAGAATAGTCGTAGAAAAAAATGTAGGAAAATGAAATCGTAACAGAGTGGGTATTTTACATCCTATATTCGTTAGAAGTGTCGATGTGGACAACTTTGCGTTATGTGGAATCTACAACTATAGTGCAACTAGAAATCAATTCAAAGACAATTATAAAACAACTATAAAACAACCAAAATACAACTAGTTTACAACTACAAAACAACTACAAAAAGACAAATTATGCAACTAGGAAACGACTACATTTTGAGTAGAAAACAACTAAGAAATCATTGGAAGATTAATATAGAATAACTATAGACTATCAGAAGACTACAAAACAATTATAGTCGGATTTGTTACTTGAAATGCTATGGAACTTGCTTGAAGTTCACAATTTGTTATTTTGTTACATGAGTTATAAATGAATCATTGCCCTACATCAAGCTCATATCGGTTGAAAACAACACTTCAAAATATAACTCATAATGGCTTTTACAACTTTATGATAAAATTGGCTCAATGACTTCTATGGAACAGAGGATTTCTAGTTGACTCTTTCTTTCACAAAATATAATACATTTGTATATGAAGTCTCTTTGAACTAAAGAACAATACAAAGATAGCTTCAAACTTGAGAATAACAAAATGGATTGCAAAAATTTCAATATCTTGCAAATGTTAAGAGATTGTCTTCTTCGGATAACTCTATGGCTCCAACCAAAGATGGAACAGGAGGAAGAGGTGGCACATTCTTTGGAATAGTCAAACTAGAAGCTTAAATAATGATGTTGACAAACACATTTGATGTATTTACAAATCTCTATCGAGCTCAAGTTTCTTCAAGTAATACTACTTTTCAACCTTCTTTTCGTGCATCATCTAGAAAATTATATTTTTATAACATATTTTCATATTCGCCATGTACAATGACGATGAACAAATTTAAAGAAGATGTAAGAAAAATGTCAAAGAATTTTTTTTTCTAATTTGTCTTTGAAAATTTGTTTATAAATTTTGATTAAAAACTTGAAATATTAAATGGATTTTTAGAGATAAAAGGTTGTTTGTTTTTCCAACTTTTAAAAGTTTGAAGTTTTTAAAAGAAAAGCAATCTACTATGTTTAAATGCGGTCTAAAATTTTACTTTAATATAATTTCTGCATTTTATTTATCCCATATCATTTGTCATACCTCCTGCCACCCCACTTATATAAATAACTCGTCTTTTTAATACCCTAAAATCACAATAAGTGGCCTTTAGAGTTACCTAACACAATTGTCCGGTATGGTGAGTATTATATGATATATGGTGTATATTGTATGGTTTACTATATATGTTGTATTATGTATGGTATATTATGTATAATATGTTGTATAGGACATTATAAGAATACTAGTTGACCATCAATTGCAAATGAGTTGTAAGACACTTGTATGCAATTGATTACAAGTTACACAAATGTATCATCAAGATGCATAGTAGTTGCAAATAAGTTGTACTCATGATTCATGAGTCACAAAAAAGTTACAAAAAAGTTGTACATATCCTATAAAGTAATCACAGTAGTCATAAAAAAGTCATAACCTAGTTGCAAACCAATTGGTAAGAAGTGACAAACATGTTGTAAATGAGTCACAAATTGCTTACATTGTCCCATAAACATTGTCCCATAATCAAATATATACCTAAAGCAATTGTGAAGTAGTTGAAATGAAGTAACAAACCAATTGCATCAAAGTTGCAATGAAGTCACAAACAAGTTGTAACTTAGTTACCGACCTCAAACGGTAGTGAATACCACGTAAGCAACCACGTCATAAAGCACATTGATGAAGTTCCAAGTAAGCTACAGAATGCGAGACTAAAACATTTTGCCTTGCAACTACGGTGCAACTAGAAACTTGTCCATAGCAATTGAGGCCCTTCAAATTCTCACCAGTTACAAATGTCCAGTGCAACTAAAAACTAGTTGCTCTTTGTAGTTGCAAAACCCCTCATTTTCTTGTAGTGGAAATGCAGCAACAATAGACCTTGCAGGGATAGGAATGCAGGAAGAGGGGACAACAAAATGTTTCAGTGACTTCCTAGAGCTTCCCCGTGTGAATTTTCCCCCTCCATTGAAAATAAGAAGTGAATTACAAATTGATTACGAAAATTCTATTCTATTGACTAAAGAGGACCATTTCTAGCAATTGGAGGAATTTACAGCGAAGAAGGACGCAGCTACAGCATAGAGACAAAGAAGACAATTAGAAAAGGAGTTTAATAAGGAGAGGAAGACAAGAGAAAAAAATGAGAAGCATCAAGTAAAACTTGTAAGGTAAAAGTTAGTAAAAAAAAATTTTAAAAAAACAAAGAACTCTAGAGTGTCAAAAATGTTAAGGCTCTAGGTGACAAATTGCACGCAGCAATTCGGGAGAATGTGTCTACTGTAGGTTACAAAGCCCAGGCCTTATTGCAGGGTTATCCCTTAAGTCTTTAAAACAATCAGAAGTTGGCAATCAAAAGGAGAAGAGCCAAAAAAAGAGGAGAGGATACCAGAAATTTACCTACTCTACAAGAAGTTTGACCGCATCTCATGAACACCAATGTTGCCCATTTGCAAGTGCAACAAAATTTTCCCTACTTCCACCACAATGTATTCAACAATGCAACTATGCAGTACGGGAGCACTTTAACTCCATTCCTTGGACCAATAACTGTATCAAGAAATGGAGACACTATTAGTAACTGCAGACCTCCTTATTGTCATTAAAAGAAAAAAAATTGAAAACAAGCATGTACAGAGTTGGAGAAGCTTACCATAGGTTGAAGATAGTTGCAGGCCTCGTATTGGCTAGTTGTGGAAGGTGCTAAAGTTGGTGGTGTAGGACAGGTTGAACTTGGCGATGTTAGAGGACCTGTAGTTCATAGTGGGGTAGGAACAAAGGTAGGCAATATAGGATGAATTCAAGCTGCCAATAGTAGAAGGGCTAGAGTTTGTTGCGGTGGAGGGACTGAAGTAAGTGGCGCAAGATGGACTAAAGGTAGTGGTGGTGGAAGGGCTCTACTTTGTGATGTTGCAAGGGATGAAGTTTGCAGTTGTAGAAGGGTTGCTAGAAGTGAACTCCAATGTCATCTACAATAGGAAGTGGAGGGAGCTGCACACAACATCGAACGGGAGGGGGCACTGCTACAACAACCACTAGTAGAAAACGCAGGAATTTTGACAAAATTTTGTTGATTTGGTTGCGTTGATTTGGTCACTGTTTTGTTGATTTCAACAAATTTCTATTGATTTTGACAGAAGGTTGATGAAGTGCAGCAACTGCATGTCACAAGCCGACCTGCACAGAATAGCAAAAAATGACGCCAATACTACAAAAGCGGTCAAGGGGCACAAGTGGGGGCATCATTGGTGGAGTTGTAGAGGAGTTGGAAGGGGAGGGGCATTGTTGCAAAAGTATTTGCAAGGTAAAGTAGAAGCTATCATTGGTGGAGCTCCAAAGAAGACGGAAGGAGAGGGGTACCGGTGTGAAGAAGATGGCGTCAATGGAGCTCCAAAGAAGACAAAAGGAGAGGGGATCCGCGGTGAAGAAGATGGCATCGGTAGAGCTCAAGAGAAGACAGAAAGGGAAGGGCGTTGCAATAGAGAAGATGGAAGGACGGGCGCTGTTGCGAAGAAGATGGAAAGGAAGGGGCGTCACTTATGGTGAGGCATAGGAGGGAGCATCGTCGCCGGAGCTGTGGAGAAGAAGGAAGGGGAAGGGGGCGCAAGTAAAACAAGGTTCATGATAGTGTGCTCATGCAATGGCCATATGAATTTGAACATTAGATGTTATATGAGGCCTTTGAGAGACTATCCGACCATGGTTCCCAATGTTGTGAATCATGGCCGAACAATTAGATTATTCAATAATAATAAATAAATAATAATAATTTTAAAAAATAATTTTTTTATGCAGTCCAACGTGGCAGTCTCTTCACCACGTTGGACTGCTAGTTTTGCAACGTTCCCATACTCCGATAACATTAGAGAACTTGTAGTCTCTCAATGGGTTGAAAAATCATCTAATGAATTCAGAAGATTTGAATGGCTACAACCAACGTCAGAGGTGCAAAAAAATTTGATCCACCTTCAACGACTCTATCACTTATCCTAGTAGACATTGACAGTTATCACATTCCTTTCATCCACAAATGGACGTCTTTTTCACTTCAGTGTAGATGATTTGGGGCATGTCCAAGGGGACCATTTTACACAACTGTATGTGATTTTTATTCTAGAATGAACGATTTCAGGGTTTTGATGCTGTAGTTTAAGACTACCTGTGGATGAAATTGCTGTACATCTCAAAGGCTATGTACAATTACTACAATCCATTTAAGAATTACTATAGCATTGACATGGGACTCAATTCAGGTCATCAATGACTTCTCAATCTTGCACAAATGGCCATGGTGTCTTTTTTGAAATAAAGTGAACAAACCAAGGACTAAGAAGAGCATCCTAAAGATCGTATTGAATACTTTTTGGATTCCCTTGCCCTATTCAAAAACCTTCTCTTCTTCATTATAGCTCCTACCTATGAACATAAATAGCGACCTATTGTACTAGTACTTCCAAAATTTGTTATTAATTCATACTCACTTTGAAATTTTTTATTAATACTATCAATGAGCTAGTGCTCTTTTCTCTTCCTACCTAAAATATGTAATAATTTTTTTTAGCCACTGATTTCTTCAAACAACCTTCTTTTTGCTTATATGGACAGTACTTGTACCTTCTACCTTATGTCAAATCTGACCATCAAGCTAGGTAGGTGGTTTTTACGTTATTACTAAGGATACATTCATACTAAAGATAAAGAAATTTATAGGGTTAAAAGAACTGAAGGTTTAACCCTTAAAGGTCCGAGCATCCAAAAAGTAGATGCACCTTGGTCAACCTTGATTGCAACTTTTAAAATAATTTCTTTTTAAATTTGATTTCAACTAAGAAAATGAAGCTTCAAAAGTTTTGTTTCTATTCCATTTTAAAATATTGAAAAATGTTAAAAATTGAAAGAGTTATTGCAAATGAAAGCTCAATGTGTTAAAATCCAAAAAACGTAATATGGTGTGTTTTCATTTATATTTTCTATTCTTAAAATATATTTGAAATTTAAATTATAAAATTATGTTTTTCACTGTATCTTTCATTTACAGTAAAAATTACGGATTATTTTCGTACATAATATAATTGATATAATTTTATTTCCACCTTTAGCTTTTAAAAATCACAATAATTTGATTTTTCCATCAAAATTATTGAAAAAACACAATATGAATGGAAAATTTGTTTATCTCTTAGCAAAAAACATCAAAATTTTACATATCAATTAAATAAATGGATAAATTTAGTTTAGTAGTCAAATTTGACATCGAGGTCTTTGTTGTAGTTGTTTTGTGTGTAAAAAATGAAATAACCAATTGAAAATTTTTCACAATGATTTCCATTGATACTTGTAACACTTGAAAAAAATTCAATTTTTTTTTATTGTTTTTGCTATTTTACTCATTTATGTTTATTTTTTGCAACAAAAATGATAACAATTACAATTTATCACGAAACAAATTGAAATTTCTCAAAGTGATATAAAATTCAAAGTTTCAAGTAATAAAAATACAAGATTGTTGTTTGAACACAATTAAAAAGGTCAAATTTAGCTCAAATAGGAAGTTTGACCATTTCACAATGGATCAAGTCCTTTAAGGGTTAAAATATGTTTTATGGATGGATGAATATAACTTAGAGAGTTAGTTCACACAAATGGAAGAAATTTAACTTTAGAGTGTTGGGTTTGTCACCAAGGAAATCATCCTTTGGGATATCTTGTAAATCATTTGCTTAAAAAAATCCCAAAACACTCATTAGAGAACAAATTCTATGCTTTTTCACACAAAATTCTAAGGATGAATAACTACATTTTTGTCTTATATAAAAAGATTCTTTGTCACCCATTGGACACTTTTAGACCGTTGTGTTGTTATAGGATTAATCTCGAATAGCTAAAAAAAGAACAAAAATATCCTACTTTCATGAGTTTGAAATCTTGGCCTTGGGGATTTTATATATTTTTTGAATAATAAAAAAAAAATCGAATAATTTGAATATGAAAATGACATTTCAAACAAGTGAAATTCCAAAATTCCAAAATTATTTATTTTTTGAAATAAAGGTGTCAAAACTAACTTAGACATATAATACTACAAAAAGTGGTGATACAATTCTTTTCTTTTGTACATTCACTTTAAAACCTTCTTTGAAACTTAAAAAACAATCACTTTAGCCATTGGGGGATCAATCTCTACTTATATAAATATTTTGTGAAAGTCAGTCTACATGTCAAAAGAACCACATTGTACAATTTGCTTCCTTCTTTCAAAATTTGTTGGTTGTGGGCTTTTGATGTTTTTAGAATCCATTTTCTTTGTAGTATCTTATCCTAAGGTCAGTTTTGACACTTGTGTATTGAAATGGTTTGATTTTGGAGTTCTGGTTGTTCAACATATCATTTTTCAATTTTCAAATGGTCAATTCCCCAGGCCTACGTTTCCATAGCTCCTTCCGTTTCCTAAAGAGCATCCCCACCAACGTGTTCTCTATCCCCAAACTTGGGACCTCAAACTAGTCAACCTTGACTTTATAGAGATGAGACCTCGCAAGTTCTCTATATGAGCTCTAATATAGGGAATTGGGCCCAACTTTTACTGTGTTCTCTATAAATTTGGGGTAGAGATCTTGTTTCGAGACTGGTGCGTGCAAGCTTCTGTATCCCCATCTGAGGTCCTCTCCCTAAATATTTAGGGATACAGAACAGATTGGTGCGGATGCTCTTAATCTGGAGTTGGATGAACGCTGAGAAAGGGATGAGTGGGCCCCTGGGAAGAGGATGAACAATCTCCAACCGATGAATGAAAATATGCTCTGCTATACAGTATCAGGAAATTAGGGTTTGAAGTACGTCCCGGATCCCATTTGCGTCAATTCTTGTGAGGTTCGTTGCAATTGCCGGGTGGTGAGTGTGTGGATCGGTCGACTCCGATTCCGAGGGAGCAATGGATGCTCATGTCGAGGACGGGTCGAGCACGATTCCGGAGGATTTCAGGGACCCGATTCAAGAGCTGGAGGACCTGAGGATGTTTGCGGATCAGAAGAGTGTGCCTGAACATGGGAAGCCGATTGTGAGGAAAGCGCGGCGGTTGTTGTACAGGAGGTTCAAGGTGGGAGTGGAGGACGGCCGCATGTTCGTGGGGAAGTTCCATTGTCTGGACAAGCAAGGCAACATAATTTTGTACGACACGGTGGAGTTTCGCAACGTGCCTGGTGCTGGGGGAGTGGGCATGGCGCCTGCAGAGCAGCGGAGCTTGGGTTTGGTTCTGATTCCGGCCCGGTGTCGGACTTCGTGTCACGCGGAGTGTTCACTAGAGGAGAAGATGGATCTTTTGCAAATTGGCTCCTGAAGAGTATGCGGACTGGCGAGCTGTGAAGAGGCCTTTTCGGCCCTCGCAGCTTGGCTGATCTCCGCCATCGGATTGTGAGCTGCATAGATGGTGAGTCATTCAAGGTTCGTGAGCATGGTGACCAAACGACTTTGCAATATGGTGTACATTGTATGATGAGGTTTGAGGCGACTGCATTGGAAACTTGTACAATTTCATGCATGGTCGGCACATGATGAAAGGATTGGAGAGAAATCGCTTCATATAAACTTAAGGGATACAGTGCGAAAGTTATGCATCCTCTTACAAATTTTGATGAGCGCACTCAAGAATTCTAGAATACGACTACCACATCATAAACCATGTTTGCTCCATTTTCAACTCTATACAGGCGGTGTTCTACCGCGGAAAACAGGAACTCAAAACTCTTGGTCACATTGTCTTAGTTGTGACTGAGGTTCTAACTGACTTGCTGCGTACAATTTTCAACCCAGCATGTCTTGTGAAGTGCTGTCGTCAGATTGAGGCGCTGTTGGGAACACCCTTACCTGTCAAACCTGGTTCAGAGGAGGGGTGTAGGAGCTCGTAAGGAACTTGAGCTGGACCGTTACGATGTTTTAGTCTCTTGTCTTGATTCCTTTGTGTTACGAGCTTCTCAATTTGACCGATCTTCCTTTGGAAACTGCTAAATGCTGCCAATATCTGCACAAGCTCCAGCGTTTTTGGTAAGTTCTAGAACTATACATTCACCATATATGATTTTGTAATGAACAGTAATTCCCAGAAGTTTGATCGAGAGCTTGATGGAAGAAATACCTTGTCATCGTTAGTCCAATTTGGTGTATTCCTTTGACCCAAATACTCCTCGTGGTTTGCATGAGTTGATAGTGCCTCTGTTGTGATTGCGATTACCGTTGCTTGTGTCTCATTGGAGACCGTTGACAGATAAAAGGCCTCGGGATCCTTTTGAAGCTCCAGGAATTCTGGTGTTCCTTCTCTGGGAATAAGTCTACGTGTAATCGTTGGATGGTTAGGCATGAAACCGGCATACTCGTATTGGCCAAAATTCACTGCTGCGTGATGGCAAGAAGCAGTCCACACGATGATGCTCAAAATATGGATCAAAGACTTTTTGGAATCCATCACTGGCCACCCTTCATCGTCCTTTTTGTCGCCATGGCCCACGGTCCGAATTTCGGTCCACCATCTTCGAAGCTCCTCGTCCTTGCGAACACTGGCATCATCCTTGAAGATTACTTCTACATAGTCTGAAAGCCATGATTGGATTGCACCCCAGTGCTCTAGCCCATCTGCAGCGAACGGATAGTCTTCCATCACCAACTTAATGCCGTGCTCTGCATTTTCGTCTGGGATAGCCATGCCCCTGTTAAGCACATTCCAGAACTTTGTTAGCCACTTGCAAGTTCAAAAAAATCTGTCCAGGATATGAAGATGGGTGATAGAAAGAGAGTTAGTACCTTTTGAGCAAATCCACAGGCAAGGCTTGTTCGTCAAATCGCCACTTATGCTTGTACCATGTGGAACTCATCTGCATGGAGATTTCATGAGGGGTGAAGGTCTTCTCTATAATGCCACCAGCGTTGACGAGTGCTTTTCGTGCTGCGGCGTTGATGTCGAGCGTATCTTTGAAGTGGTGCACAAGGGCTTGGTGCACTGGATGAAGTGGACTCAATTGCCTGTGCGTCGCAATGATCATGGGCTCCATAGCGGCGTGCGAGCGCAACCTACAACAATCATGAGCCCCACAACATTTCAGTATATATAGGAATCTTGCAAGTATCCAACTGACTTTACAATGTTTACAATTCAAAGTGCTGCTTAGAAATTCTAGAGATCCAGGGACATTCAAAATAGATTGTCTTTTCTTGGAGTTTGTTTTGAAGTACGATTGATACTTACCAGTGACTTATGAGTTGGTGATACCCAGCATCATTCGCCATGACATGAGTTTTTGCAAGCTCCCATATCCAATCCTTTTTGCCCAAGGATGGTGGGGTGACTACACGATTCATGGCAGGCTGATTATTCCCTTCGCTTGGTGGCAGGCTGAGCTCAATGGCAACCGGAATCATAGTGCCGTCCTTTCTTGTAAACAACAAAGTTCTAGTGGCGTAAGCTTTTGAAGTTGGACAGTCGTTAATTTTGTTCACAAATGGTAGAAAAATATCGTGGTAGTCAAGCACAAAGAGCTTCCGTTCAGCAACTGCCGATAGTACGTTTAACCCTTCTAGAAATGGTTCAATGTGCTCCGCTGTTATTGCTGATACTGGACTTCCGTATGTGGTGCTGTCCAGGGTGCTTCGAATGGGAAACTCACGCACACGCTCAATTGCAACTGGATTGATTCCAGCAAGCACCTGGCGAGCGAATTCCTCATCATGCATCCAAGCATCCTGACGAGCTGTGATTGATCACCAATTGCCATCAGCACACTGTATGCCATATCCAATATTTGATTTGATAAGAATTGCTAGTGCATTATGCCAGCAACAACTATCATATTTCTAAACTTTACACAAATGTACCTGCAGCAACTTTCGGAAGTCGAAACGTGACAGTTTCTGCCTCTGATTCACATCCTGGCTCAGGCTCCGACGCACATTTGGAATCAGTAGACAGAGTGACACCTTTCCTGAACAAGTCGAATACTTGATCCATGCTCTGATACTCCACCTGAGTAGAGTACAGTGCAAAGAGGGCTGGCATCATTTTTCTGGAAGCCGTTTCAATCGCATCCTCCTGCTCCAAGCCCGGGACCTTCACCAACGTTACCCGCTCATCCCTTGGAATGTAAAACTTCGCATACATTTCGCCACGGTGCTCCGATGTCGGATCTGGAACAAGACGATGTATCAGACGAAAGTGAAAAGACATTAGACTTAATGACCAACGGGGGCTTGGTCTAACATTTGATCGAAGGATGCTGAAGGGTTAGAGTTGACACATCTTTACGATTGTGCATGAGGAATACATTACATCTTCAATTCATGGTTAAGGTCGGTCGTAGGTACCAATCTCAGATGGTGGTCGTCCAGTGCGGATGCGTCTAGGGTAAGGAAATTTGTCATTTCTACCCAACACTGGCCGCTTAAAGCTCTCGTGCTGGTCACCGTCTCCTAAGTCGTTATATACATCATAGTCGTAAATCCGGTCTGCTTCCTTCCGCAACCCCGACCCTTTGCCACGCATATTGATTAGCTCTTGCTCACGCAATGCCTTCAAGCCGGCTGGGGTTTCTTGTGGTAGGTACACCTGCGCAAGAATCGACCAGCAGCCATTACAAACCATTGAATCGATGATTCTTATTTGTACATCTATAAGAATGGAAACCCTCCGGCATTGTTTCAAAGCAATAAACGGTGATGCAGTACTCTCTGTTTGCATCTCAACTCTTTCTATTCGTAACCACTCGATGTTACTGCAGCGGACTTGGAGGCTAACTAGTTCGAAATACTTCAATTTTTGTTAAATTTCAAATCAATTCCAGGGATTCCATTTACTACTGAAAACTATCAAGAAATCGATTCATTCAACTATGAACTCCAGGCAGTCTACAGTAATTAATGTACTAATACAGAAATTTGTATGAACACATCCAAACCTTTGCCAGGAAACATTTATTGTAGGCTGTGATTTCCGTTCTTAGAGCTTGACTGGTGAGATCAACGACTTATTTCAGAATAAACGGGATGTCCGTGTGCTCGTTCATTGAATGTTTGTTTACTCTTCCAATGCTCCTGGACCTTAGAACAGAAAGGCGTGTTGAAATGCTACCTTATTGCTGAAGAACACGCGGTCGTCAGCATACTGGTCAGCGTTATACACGCACGAGTTGCACGGAAAATGAACCGTAGACTCGTCGGGAAGCTCGATAGAGACGGCCTTGAGAAAGAACTCGTCTCTGTGAAAATTCTTCAAAATCAGCGCACCTGGAGTTCCAAAATCCTTCTCCACCTTCAAGTTGACATCAAATTTCGTTACATTCGAGGACGGGCTGTGATTTTCGGGATCCACCTCCGTCCACTTCTCTATCGCCACTTCGGTACTCTGCTTCGGTCTCCCTGTCACTGTGACGCTCTCACGATTGTGAGGACTATAGCTTTCACACATCACAAAAGAAAAAAAAAGGGGAGAAAATTCTAATTAGATTTTCATGAGATTGCAGTGAAAATATTACGCAAGTTACTGACCTGGATCAACCTCAACGCTAACAAGCCGAAACCGAACCCTCTTTCCACGTCTTTCGTCCTCCTCATCCCAAAACTTCAAGTCACTTTCGGCGACCGACTTCGGCACTACGAAATACTCCTTCTTACACAACTCGATAGTAACCTTTAGCACTTGCGAATGGGATTTCTGCTTCTGCAACTCCAGAAGCACATCGCTAATCCCCTGACCTACACAAAGATCATTGATTAACTCCAATTCCGTTTGAACTGGAGACAATCGTGTTGAAGACGCCGATGTCGCCTGGTTCAAGGACCTGCTGGACCTTCGCTGACTCCTCCTATTCTTGTGACTTGATTCACATTTGACGAGAAGCGCTCCTGCCATTCTCTGCCTTGGCATATGCTCATGAAGAGCGCCTCCACAGTTCCGGTGAAATTGTCGCAATTCAACTGCAACCGCTGGAGCAGCTTTGGTGAACGGATTCATCTTCAATGCCATGCACAACGGCTGCTGCCATCCCGTCACTCCTGTAATACATCGTTCCATCTCTTGAATCTTTTTGAATACGTACTTGAGGAATTCGTTCCAACTCGGACAACAAATCATTCACGACAACAACAATCTCCAGCTTCCATTCTTCTTCGTCTTCTTCTTCTCTAATAAAATTTCAGATACTGCGTAGATATGTGCTCTTTCTCGCATAACAATTCCAAACCTCGCATCATCCACTGCGCTCTAATCTCTCAACAATCCAAAATCAAAGTCGAATTATCCAAATGTTCAATCTTCTACTGCAAATAACTGAACCTCGAGTCCTGCATCGATCGAATTTAGCTCTATATAACCATGGTCATTTCTGAAGATGCAACTCAGAAGCATCGCATCTTCGGCGTGATCTGCATCAACATTTCGGGATTTTTCACACAATCCGGACCTGCAGAAATTTTAAACTACAAGCTTCGTCTTCAACTTGGATTCAAGTTTGGCCACGGTGCCACTTCTATTTGAGATCCCCGAAGGACCGCAGCCAAGGGTGATCCCGGACCTGGTGGCCTGGGCCGGGTTTCTGAACCCGCGATCCTGGCCCAGATGCCCAGTCGCTACCCCGCCTGGTTTGTCTTGACACCACAGGAGAGAATATTTCTATTCCATTAAAGCAGAAGAGTTTATACTCTTCTTGACATTTATGTTGTTGACCATGCTAAATCGAAAAATCTACCAAATCCAGGGTAACCAATAAAAACAAGTAATCTCAGTCAAAATTAGGGTTTCCACCATGAATTGAAATGCTCACTTTACCCGGTCCAATGGAATGGGAACATGGGACCGGATCCCTGATATTGTACATGGGATATTTTTTCTACAAAACCCATCTGAGAATTTGCATACAGTTGTAGAGTAACAATGATGTATGCCAGGAAATCAACAAATTTCTATATGGGTAATTCATTTGCGAACACAGTCACACCTGAAATCATTGGAGTAAGCTTTAACCCAAGGAGGGTTTGGTCACCCTGGAAATAGGCCAGGGTGAACTGACCCCCTCGCTCGGCCCTGCGGGCAAACCCTGAAATTATTTATTTTCCTCACATGAATCTTTTTTGCAAATTTTTAATTCATTTTTGCGATCAAAGACTCCAAATTAGTTAAGAGAGATCAAGAGTAATACCTTAGAACAACCCAAAATAGGGGGCTTTTATTTTTACATGCACCCTGGTAAGGCCGAGCGAGGGTCAATCCCTAATCTGGAAATCATGGTATCGTGTGAATCATTTGTTTTTAAAAAAAAAAAGAGAAAAATAAGAGCACTCATTGGAGGTCAAACTACTGTGCAAGACTTTCCCTTTTCACACAAAATTGAAATTCCAAGGATGAACATCTGCACTACATAGAATAATTTTCTATCATCCATTGATCACTTAGTGTCAGTAGCGTCCCCCTTAGGGTTAGATTCTTATCATTTAATTGCTTAAATTTTTGTTGGATCTTGTTACCAATTCAAAGAAGTTACTAGATTTTCTTAATATATAATTTTTTGGGCACCATTGTATGAATAAACAAAAAATTGTCAAATTGTTGATTTCAAGGGTATGCAAAATTGATTCTAAGTTTTGGATGGGTTGGTAGCTAGGTATTATTAGAAACAAGTTAAAATTAATGAAGACACAATGTACCCCAAAGAGTAAGCCAAGGGTATTAGTTGCCCCCCCTTTCAAAAAATTTAAAGGCCATTGATTGTGTTTTCTTTAAAATGCTTACCTTTGAAATCACCGTCGATTTCTTTAAAAAAATTTAAGCCATTGACCTTTGAGATTTAATCTGAGCCATCCATCCAAATACGAATATGGATACGATATATGAATATGAATCAAAGTATGATTATGGATATTGTACAAACACAATATCAAAATACTGATACAAATACTTGGCAGTGGAATGTAGTACAATACAAATACACACACATATACATATACGGATACAATATATATATATAAGGGATATGGGATTTTCACTGTCCCGTATTGTTTGTCATGTTAACCTTGTTCAAAAAATTACAAGTACGAGGGACAAAGAATTAAAGAATTAATTTTAATTAATATATATTTTTTAAACCTGGGTTGGGGGGATTGGGGAGAGTTAAAAAAATTATTATTAATTAATTATTTGTTGAGCTCATTGTGACAGATTGTCACACAATGAGCTCAGAAGTCTTATAAGGTAGGAGGTCCATAAACCACTCATCTAAGAGCTGAAGCTGACTTTTGGGGAGGTAGAACTTCTTAAAATATTTTTCAGTAAATTTTCTTTAAAAGGCAAGAGAAATTGTCATCTAACCCAAATTGTTTCATATTTTTTGAAGCTTTGCAGAATTAGTTATGAATTTCTGAAGTTGCAGAAAAATGCATTTTTGTGGGCTCTAAAACCGACCACTTCTTGAAATGCACACCACTTGTACATTGGAAAGTGCAAAATGTACCTCTAGAGCCTAATCGGTTTTAGAACCCGCTCCATTTTAGGACCTCCTACCTTACATCCCTTCCAAGTCTTTTGGGTTGATCCAAAGGGTTGAGAATGATTATGGATTCTTAACCTCTTTTGTTGAACTAACTAGCCAATGTGACATTGAATGAGCTCAGAAGTCTTATACATCCCTTCCAAGTCTTGAACATAAGACTTGGCTTCTTTTTCTTTTTTCCACCTCACTGTTGAAAAGTCTACATACAAGTTAGATTAGGCACACGCTGCAAATAATGAAAGTCTGTCATCTTATGGAGAATTCTTACTTGAATAAATAATTCCATGGTTTCAGATATTCAGCAATGAAAAGTTTGAATTTAATAACACGGAGTGATCACTGCTAAATTATTAATAGCTACTAGAGTGCCCAGTGTTGTTAAAGCAATTTTTTAATTCTTAAATTTATAAAAACTTCAAAATTCAACATCTTTTCTTCTGTGAGTTGAAACAAAGCCCTTGCACCTTTCCTTGGAGGGCTTTTCGACAGGACAGCAAGAACATGGCCGAGGATGTACAATTCTAAAGATCTCATTGTAACAAACCCAAACAAACAAACATACAAACAAACAAACATACAAACAAACAACTTAACTTAATGGATGGACTAGTGTGCCTTGTGTCGTTACCACAATATATAATAAAATAAAATAAAAAGTTAAGTGGTTTCCTAATTTTTTTAATTCATATAAACTTCAAACTTCAATATCTTTTCTTCCATGAGTTGGAACGTCACAAAACAAAGTCCTTGCACCCCTCCTCGCGGAAGGCTTTCTAACATTACCAAGAACATAATTGGAGATGTATGATTCCGAAGATCTTACCATAACAAACCAAACCAAACCTACATACATACATACATACAAGCATACATACATACATACAAACATACATACAAACATACAAACATACAAACATACAAACAAACAATCTAACTTAATGGATGGACTAGTGTGTCTTGTGCTATTTACCACAACGTATAATAAAATAAAATAAAAAATAATTCTCTAATTTTTAAATTCATAAAAACTTCAAACTTCAATATCTTTTCTTATATGAGTTGGAATGCCACAAAAACAAAGCCCTTGCAACGCGGAGGTTTTTTCCGATGGTACCAAGGATGTGGCCAGAGGATGTACGATTTCGGAGATCCCACCGTAACAAACATATATTTACACACATAAGTTTATTGCACCTGCAGCTGATGCTGCAGTGAGGGTGATACGGCTCAATGGCTGCCTTTGAGCCTGAATTGCGTGGAAAAGCCAACAATGGAATATTTTAATTCGGGTGTGGATCAGTTGACCAGTCAGTGTTTGAAAAATCAAAGCTAAGCTAAGTCTGACTGTAACGAAATCATGGGCCCAAGAGGAAGTGATATCAGTATTACAAATTCAGTTGGTTAGGGATGTCTTTGGGGAATCGTATTCCTTTGGGTTCTGTGTTTTCAGTCAGGTACGCCAAACATGATTTTTTTTTTTTTTTTTCATTTTTGTCAAAATGGCTAAGTCAAACGTGTTTTTTTGTTTTTGTGGGTCTATTTTTAAGAAATATGCACGGTTGTGGTGATTGCTGGAAGCCACAACTTGTGTAGAAGCATCTATTTTGTTTTGTTGTGGAATAGCAAAAAGACAGGTACATGAAAATTTAATGACTTTGGGCATAACTTACAGCACTCAACATCATTGCCGCCGTAGGGAGGGTGACAGAAAAAGATGATTGTAGCAAAGAAAATGACCTGCACTTCAGTTTTTCTTCTTTGTGTTTGACAACACGAGGCGGTCCCTTTCGGTGGTCCTCTTTTTCAAGCCTAATGCTGGTCTCCTTTTATTTGTTTCTAGTTATGTCAATGTTTTTTCCTACAAGTTTGACATGTGGATTGGATTTTCACCAACTAACAACAGTGTAAAATGTCGCTGCTATTAGAGTTGAGGGAAGGGAACATGTAACAATAATGAATAATGTAACAAGCCTTTTATGCATCTTTCAAAAGTACTAGTATGTCCTGTGCCATTGCTACAGTATAAGAAAAGAAAAAGTAAAAATAATTTTTTAATTTTTTAATTCATAAAAACTTTGAAATTCAATATCTTTTTTTCCGTGAGTCAGAATGCCATGAAACAAAATCCATGCACCCTTCCTTGCAAAGAGATTTCTAATGGTAACAAGAATATGACCGAGGGACACATGATCTAAAAGATCCATAATTTAGCATAATGAAAGATCCAAAAATAATTGAAAAAATCCATAACTTTCACACCATACATCCAAATGCCACAAACCAAGTGTGTGGATCCTTCATTCCTTCCTCGCAAAGGGCTTTCCAACAATACAAAGAACGTGACTGGGAGATGCATGGTCCAAAAGATCTCACCATATCAAACAAACAAAACAAATAAACAAACTCATTAAGGAAAATGTTATGTGTGCCATGGTATGTTTTAGGCTTTATTTTTGTAATTTCTGAACAACATTTTCTATAACATTTTTTTAAACATTTTTTTCCTTCCTAAATTACAAATATTGAAAATTGGTACTATAAAAAGCATGAAAATTTGAGGGAAAAAAACTCAAAATTAAACATGAAATATTTTATTTTCTAAAAATCTTCATATTGTAAGTGCATGTAATATTAATTTGTACTAAGATTAATGTATAGGGGATTCTTCTATTTTCTTATATGTACATGACCTTCACTTGAGTTCTCACTACAAAGCATGCTCGTGACACCTTGATAAGCAAAGGGGATTTTGGAGGTGACTTCTCAAGCCTTCCAAGAGACTAGGTAAATAGAAATGAGGAGTCTCAAGCAAACAAGGCATTGTAGCTCTTTGGTTGGAACTCAGGACAAAGCAGGTGGTGTGCACACATGCTTGGAAAGCTAGTGAAAGCACGTGTCAATGGATTCAAAGATGGAGAGGATCCAAGTTGTGAGTAAAAAGATATGGTTCCTCAAAATTGGCAACGTCCGATTTCGATTGCAAATCCAAGGTGTGAAACATGGAAACAGGGATTTCAAAAGGAATCCTTTGTCCAAATAGGACATACCACATATCTTTGGAGAAAAAAAAAAGATTCCAAAATGTTAAGACTCATGAAGAGATTAGCTATGAGCTATAAGTTATGGACAAACAAAGGAGATAGAGTCCTAAAAACTACACCTTTCAGAGGACTCTTACCTTTGGAAGGTCATAACCTACTCAATACTTGTTGCATTTGAAAAAGTGAGTATGATTTAGTCTATGGTAATTTTTTCAAAGATTAGATCATGAAAATGGGCTCACACTCTTGATTGGAGTCTAGAGCTAAAATCATTCCAAGGAAAAGATTTGAAGTCTTTTAGAGCTTGGTTTTGAAGCTAAGGAGTGGAATCAAGTACCTTCTCAAGGTAAAATGTGTCTTGGATGTCTTGGTGACCCATAAGACTAGGGTATTGAATCTTGCAAAGAATACTATAAAGAAGGGTGGTCTTCCTCCTCACTCCCCAATGGTGTCGTGTTGAGTTAAAGCGGGTACAAGCAATGGGAGTCATGAGAAAATTGAAA
Source organism: Rhytidiadelphus loreus (assembly GCA_947034895.1). Taxonomy (NCBI): domain Eukaryota; kingdom Viridiplantae; phylum Streptophyta; class Bryopsida; order Hypnales; family Hylocomiaceae; genus Rhytidiadelphus; species Rhytidiadelphus loreus. The sequence continues at coordinate 37,123,024 of OX344761.1, forward strand.
ACTTTTGACTAGTGTTGAAACCTAACGTTGATAATGCATGGTTAGAAGATTGTGTTACTTTGGTGTTACTAGAAGTGAAGTGCTACAAAGGCACATTAGAGAGCTTAAAGAAATAAGTGTCTTGAAGGGGTACAACATCTTGGGAAGTGCAAAAAACAATCTTGGTCGGATTGATGCAATTGTTTTCATCTATATAAATAGATGATATATGCAAAATACAAATGAAGTTTAAATTATTCATACAAACTATGCATGGTATATAGGAAATGATAATTAGGTTCATTTTGAATCTAAAGGGAATCATTACATGTGTTTTGGCTCTCGGGGAGGGCTGCGAGTTCCCAACTCGAACCCCCCCGAGAACCGCCAATATCCGTTGTTCACGGCCTGTGCTGACCTGGCCGAAAGACGGCCAGGTAAGATTTTTCGGAAAAAAAATAAAAAATAAAAATAAAATTGACTTTGTTTCTCATTTTAAGGACTTAAAAATAAAAAAATAAAAATTCAAAATTCAAAAAATAAAAATCTGACAACGGTGTTTTTTTATTGCCGGGGGAACAGCCCCGAAACGGCCCTTAAAATCCTGAAATCTCTTCTAATGGCTAAAGAACCTTCCCAACGCAATGCCTAATAAAATAATATTGAACATGCCTTTTATCTAGACACCAAGTAGTCCACCAATCTTAACCCCTCATTGCCTAAGGTCCATTTGAGCTCAAAAACATCATTGATTTCAAAGTGTTATAGATGTAAATGTCGCTAAGTTATAGAGATCTCAACCATGCAATCTTGTAGTGTACATGTTGTAGATGACGTGGGACAAATTTGGAGTCATTTAACCACTTAGATTGCAAGATTATAAAGTTTTAGTGTTGAAAAAAGATGCTAAAGTTTTCCTAAAAACACATTTGGAGGTGAAATTTGATTTCTAAACCTACTCAAATGGAAAAAATTTAAACTACAAAGTGATTCAAAACCCAAAGTCAAACACTTAAGTCGAAAAAAAAATCACTCAATTGACTCATTGCATTTGCAAAATTGTTTTGAAATGTCAAAAAACAATGAAAAAAGTAGCAAAAACACACATCTATGGCTGAACCTACCTCTACTAAAATGCTTCTCAGTCAATCATAACTTCTTGGATTGATATGAAATTCTTACCACAAGAACTAGACTAGTATGCGCAACTTTTCCAACAAAAATTATTGAAAAAAAAACTTTATGAAGAAGTTATAAACCGCCGAAGGTCACTGTACTGTAGAATTGTCTGGATTTTTAACTTCGAATTGCTCCCAAGCATTCAAAACGACTTGGATTGACATGAAAATTTTACCACAATAACAAGACTTTAAGGGGAACATAACACAACAAATTTTATTGAAAACAAAGATTGGATGAAGGAGATACAAACCCTCAAAGTTGCAGCTTTCAAATGCAATTTGGTGAATTCAAATTGAACTTGTGAACTTTGATTGGCTTTCAAGAAATCAATACAGCTTGGATTGATCTAAAATTTTTACTATATAAACTAGAAGAGAAAGCGCAACTTTACCAACAAGTTTGATTGAATTTGGACGTTAGATGCAAAAATTACAGCACTTTGAATATTCCGTGATGACACTTTTCGTCCCCTCCGGCGATGAGGGGTTAAGGAAAGAGGATCTTGTAAGTGTCTTGTAAGTGTCCTCTAATGCAGAGGTACATTTTTCTTTCTTCAATACACCATCAATGCACCAATTATGTACATTTCAGGAGGTGGACACTATAAATAACTATTGTGCTTCATCTTCAAAAAACAACAACTAACTCCACAAAGGTCCAAAAAATATGAAATGACTTGGGTTAGATGCCAAATGAATTCCATTTTTCCTTTCTATGAAAATTTACTCAAAAATATTTCTGGAAGTTTGCCTTCCCCCAAAATGCAATCAGCTCTTAACTTATATGGGACCTCTTACCGCTTAGTCCACTCCACACCCCAAAGAAAAGCCTAAGTAGAAAAGGTGTGAATCTCACTTAGAGTCTGCCTGCCTACAAAAGTCCAAATAAGCCAACTTACAAGTTAAGCTTACAATTGATTCCAGTGCCGTGTATGAAAGTTCATGCAAATTGCAATGCTGCCATGAAAGCGCCGGACATTCCTTGATTTGTGCGACATTCTTTTTGACACTTGCTACATCTCATGAATCTGGCATGTCTGAGAAGTCATGTGTCCACAATGCTCTGAATTGATTACCCATAAGGTAGCCTGCTCTAAAAAGCGACCTTGTTCTACATGTGACCCCTATCGAGGAATGGATGACATGTTGTTTGAAATATCTATTACTGTCAATGATGAGCTAGGTAGGCTTAAATGGTTGTTTTAAGAGCGGACTACCTTACAATCACTTCATTCCAATTCTAAGGTAAGGTAACATGCTCTAAAAGCGCTCATTTACAGGCTGTTCCACCTTTTTCATATGCTTATGGAGACCATAAGAATTTTGGATTATTTTTCAGAGAAAGACAAATGAATTCGCCAGAGAACCCAAGTGGTTTCGTAATTTTACAAGCATTTTTGAATTTCTTATGGATTTTCAAAGATTTCAGGCGTAGGCACCTATTTGTGACCATAGGTCTCCCACAATGCGTCCACTTGCAACTTGTAAAGAAATTTGCAGAAATCAAAGACAATGATTGGCTCTTATATATAGTAGAAAAACAATTTTTCCTTGATGCATTCAATTGCTAAAGTGGTCCATTTAAAGATCACCCCATCTCCATTTTCCACCTAAAAATAGGGGCCATTTGAAGAAGATGGGCGCATTTAGAGCATGTTACCTTAAGCATTAGAGAAAATTTCAGGCCTCCGGAGGGTTGCTTCACAGCCCTCCGAGGTACCCTGAAATTTATTTATTTTTGCTCAAAAATTCGTTTTCCTCCTATTTCCACCTAGCTGAACCTATAGCGACAATGGTGCAAGAACCGAAATTTACGAGTAAATTTAAAAATATATATTTTAATCTTAAAAAAATTATTAAAAAAAAAGAAGATCACGATTTCTGACTGTTTCGGTGAGCATACACTAAAATTCACACAAGCTGACAATGCACTGCAGCTATAATTGTCAGTCATCCTATTTCATTGTCAATAGACTTCTCATGTCCCTTTCTAGCAGCCCTCCTAAGGCTTCAAATTTTTTCTAATGGTAGTATGCTCTAAAAGCGGTCATTTAAAGGCTAGTCCACCTTTTTTTATAGGCTTCCGTGGACAATAATTATTTTTAGATCATTTTTTAAAGAAAGAAAAATTGATGTGGAACCTAACACAACTACACAACTGGTTTTGTATTTTTCCAGGTATTTTTGAATTACTTATAAATTTTTACAAAGATTTGGGGCATAGGCACCTATTTGTGATCATAAGTCTTCCAAAATTCATCTACTTGCAATTTTTAAAGAGATGTGCAAAAAACAAAGACAATGATTGGCTCTTGCAATAGAAAAACAATTTTTCCTTGATGCATTCAATTGGTAAAGTGGTCCATTTAAGGATCACCCCATCTCCATTTTCTAAGGTAGAAACACACAAAACCGTCAATATAAGCAATTCAGCATAATTGGAGATACCTTTTTCTAAAAATGATATTTTTGTAGTATTAGCAAGTGAAAATCATGAATATTCAAAAATCAAATTAAATTTTTGGGATGCGGTATGTAATTTCTATGATTTTTCAAAGTGTCAGCCGGCTCTCTAGACCATTGAAATTGTTACATAGGTGGACCCTAAATCGAAATTTGCAAAAATTAGTAGTCAACGAATTAGAGTTAAGTATGTGTCCTTCAAATGCATCAATGAATGAGAGGTAAGTATTTAAAGGATACATAGTTAGAGGCACTCTATAGTACATAAATAGGTACATGGACGCTTTGGGTGCCTTCACTTTAGTAGCCCGAAGACTAGAGGAGAATATTACATTAGAGAGGTTACTTATTGCTTTAGAAAGGGGCTATGGCATTAATGATGTTTGAAGATTTTTTTAGTAGGTTGCAATTTTGTGGTGTTCTTGGACAAAAATCACATTTACCAAAGCAACAACATTTAGATTCCAAACTCCGTGAAAGTTGATTTTCTTTTCTTACTTATTTTTTTACATCTTCTATGTGTCTAAATCAAGACCAAAGGCATAACTAATCACTACCTCTATTTTTGAAAAAGGAAACATGGTTTTTTTTCACAAATAAAGAAAGTATTACTTTAAGGTAGTATGCTCTAAAAGCGCCCATCTTCTTCAAAACCGCCCCTATTTTTAGGTGGAGAAAGCAGATGGGGTAATCCGTAATCCTTAAATGAATAAATGGACCACTTTACCAATTGAATGCATCGAGGAAAAATTGTTTTTCTATTGCAAGAGCCAATCGTTGTCTTTGGAATTCCGCACATCTCTTTACAAATTGCAAGTGGACGGATTTTGGGAAACCTATGGTCACAGATAGGTGCCTATGCCCCAAATCTTTGAAATTTATAAGTAATTCAAAAATAATTGAAAAAATACAAAACCACTTGTGTTAGGTTCCACATCAATTTTTCTTTCTTTGAAAAATGATCTAAAAATAATTTTGTCCATGGAAGTCTATAAAAAAGGTGGACTACCCCTTCAATGGTCGGTTTAAGAGCATATTACCTTAGAGAGGTTTGAATGGTCGCTTGTAGAGCATATTACCTTACAGAGGTTACTTATTAGTTTACAAAAGTTCACTTTATAGAAGTTGTACTGTAGTAGCTTAGTGCGAACAAAATTCCTTCCCGAATCGGAGTCCCAATCCAATGCATGAAACTAAAGTACAGTACAGTATCCGTTTGGAAGCGTCGACTTTTTCGTGATGGATTAACGTAATTAGTTTGTGTCTACTTTGTCAACTGAATGCTGCCAATTGCTTGATGGGTGGATCCCAGTGCTCAGGTCATGCCTGAGTTGTCATTTGGAATTGATCAATAACTTACGGTATCAATGAAACCTCCTTTTTCTTTTTTCTCAGTCAGCTTCCGGATCCATGGATCAGCTGCATTCCCAATGTACTGTGCACTACTGCATTCCCAATGAGGTTAGTTTCCAATAGATCCACCTCTCGGCTTTCAGTACGTGCTGGACAGGCTTAACTTATTAACTTCGATCGCGACGCAGTCCGCTGTCTGTGGCCGGATCCATCTCTATCGCGCGTAGACACAGTCACATTCGATTCATTTGGCTGACTTATATTAAGCCAGGTTGGCAATTCATGCCGCCGTGCCCTGAATTCATGTAACGAATGACACGGTTGAGACGACACTGGACCCGATATGTAAAAGGGTATCGATCCATTTGCGCTGGGTACGTACGTCTTGGAACTTGGGGAAGGAGGATGAATCCAAGTTTGGGGAGGACCAAACTTGTCTGTTGTACAAATACCATTCTTGGCCTACTCTCCAGGTGAGGCCAAAATCATTGCAAAGCATCTAAGTTCGGTGATAGCTATCACTTCGATCACTCGATCGATCTCCAACACGCTAATCTAATCTAATGAATTGAAGAAGGAGAAGAAGGCGAACCAATTAGTAAGGATCGGCATGATTCTTGAACTTACCCTGGAACGCCGGGCTCGTCACGAAATCATCCTTACTTTGGGGTATGATCGAGGGAATCATTTGCTTAATCCCTAACTGCCTAACCGACCATGTATGGTCAATCCAAAATTTCAGGCTTCTTTTGATAAAGTGAGTTAAATTCCTTTGACCGTTAGGTATATATGTGCCATTAGTGGGAGAGTATAGCTTGCAAATTTCACTTGATTTGAAATCTGAAAAGTTGTACTCATTCATTTGCTTTGAAAATGGTTCCCACGGAAAGAGGAAAGTTTTTTCATGATTTTTACCATTGAAAATTTGAACTTGCAAGTGTTGATTTGGGGTTGTTTGTGATTTATACTTATAGAAAAAAAAATTGCATTTCAACAATTGCAAGGTGGATTGTGTAATGAGTTTGAGAGCTCTTCATTTGAACTTAAGGTTTTTAGAAGTGCATTTTAGTGTGCTAACACAATTTTTAGTTATTGATGTCACCTCCAAATCTCCAATCCCAAAAATCTCTTATATGCAAATTTCTCAAATATTGTGGGGAGAGGTAGCATACTAAAAATAGGATACATACATTTCTCTTGTTGGATAGATGCAAGAAACACCGAACGATTTAGGGAGCGTTCTGTCAAAATTGCGTTTTTTCTACCTAGTATTGCTAGTACTTGACTACTCGTAGTATTGCAAAACAGAGCAATCTTAGCCGTTGATCTGAAAAATCAACTGCCAGTAGTACTTTTGAGTACTTAATAATACTGAAATAGTACTCTTTGAAAAAAATGACAGTTTGTCACAAAAAGTAGATAAAATTAAGTATAAATTAATAATAATTAGAAAATCATGAATAAAAAAAAAGTAAAAATTGGCCATTTGTAGAGACTTGATAGTGATTACATTTCACCAAAAACTAAAAGTTGAAACCATCATAAATGTTTGGAGCGTTATAGGCAAGGGACCCCTATTTGCATGCATGTTGAGGACAAAGAATTGTGTTTTTTTTAATGCCCTTTGGTGGGCACATGCCCTTCTATTGTGGCAATAGCCCACAACAATCCTAGACATACATCATTTTTAGATGCTCCACAGTACTAAAAAACCCTAAAACGCAAAGTGTGACAAATTAGGTAAATTACAATTTAATTGAAGGATTTTTTTTCAAAATTTCTCAAAAGTAAGGAATCTAAGGACTTCCAAGTTAGCCATCTCCAATAAAAATTTCAAGTACATGGACTTCATTTCCCAAAAGATATGGCAAATGGCATCTCCGTCATTCCAATTGTGACGCAAAATAGTACCGGTGTTTCTTGCATTCACCCTGTTATAATCTCATAATTATTCCTTTTCAATTTCACACTCAAAATTAGTATGCACACTAATAAGCAAGTTCTTTAAACATCTATACTATTAGATGTTGGAAAAAAAAATTTGTTTCATTGGGGAAAGTGTAAAGCCCATGCTTTTTTTTTATATTGAAAACTGAGTCAAGAAGAATAGTATACCTTGTGATTGTTTATGATGCTTTTAGTGATGAATGTCTAGACTTTCATTAAAAACAAGTGTTTTTCCTTCACCACACATCAATTAGCATATGCATTTTCTATAAGTAAGGTAGAATATTAAGCCAATGCTGTGAGTTGCCTAATTCCGACAAAAATCTATTGGACCCTCCCTTTCACATTTGTCACCCACCTATTACCACAATCTTAGCAACCCATTAGCATCATGACAATGCACTTGGAGAGGAAACAGTCAAACACAAACACATCAACTGATCAACATGTGATTTTGCATGGGTGGCTACCAAATCATACTTTACCAATTTAGTTCCAACGAACTTTGAAAAATCATAGAAAAATCATTTTTTGTTGAAATGTCTTCATTCTACTTGTAAATGTCATAAGGCACAACAATTTTCATAACTTTGACTATATGGTTAAAAAATTGTTGCATGATATGCAATGACTTTTTAACCATGTAGTCAAAATTGTTGTGCCTTATAGCTACTCTTTGGACACATGTTGTGTGAAATTTTCAAAGAAAAATAAAATTGTTCATTAGTAGAAAGCTACTCAAAATCGCTATGTTGCCAAAAATGGTGTTTGGTCCTTTAGGGGTCAATCCGTCAAGGACCAAAAGAACAAAATGTATCCTCTTGAAATTTTAAATGGTGAAATTCTTGGTAGGGTGAAACAAATCTCAATGTTTGATAAAGGATGATTGCAAAAAAGACCGGTCCTATTTTGCATCACAATTGAAGTGATGGAGTTGCCATTAGTTGTAACTTTTGGAAAATGAAGTTGATGGAGTTGAAATTTTTATTGAATATGGCTAACTCAGAAAGCATGAGATTCATTATCTTTCGTAAATTTTGAAAAATAATTTTATAATTAAATGTCAATTTAGCTAATTTGTCACACTTTGCGGTTTACGGGGTTTTAGTAGTATGGAGCATCCAAAAATTAAGATATTCACTTGAATTTTTTGTGGGCTATTTCCACACTAGATGAGCATGTGCCCACCAAAAGGCATTAAAAAAAACACAATTCTTTGTCCTCAACATGGGTGCGAATAGGGGTCCCTTATGCAAAGTGCTCCAAACATTTATGATGGTTTCAACTTTTAGTTTTTGGTGAAATGTAATCACTATCAAGTTTGTACAAATGGCCAATTTTTATTTTTTATTTTTTCATGATTTTCTAAATAATATTAATTAATATTTAATTTTATCTACTTTTTATGACAAACTGTCATTTTTTTCAAATAGTATTGATTCAATACTTATAAATAGTCAAAAGTACTGTTGGCCGTTGATTTTTTAGATCAATAGTTGAGATTGCTCCGTTTTGCAGTATTTATAGTACTAAACGCAAAAAATCACAGTTTTGGTAGTACGCTACCAAAACCATTCGGTCTTTCTTGCAATCACACTAAATTAAGATCTTGTAGAGTAATAAGTTTACATAGTTCTTGCATTCTTTTATTTTCAAAATTTGAATGTGAGAAGTATTTATAAAATTTAATTAGGAAATTTAGTCTAATAAAAAAAAAGAGCAAACATAACGTTTTTCCAATGAAAGGAATGGTAGGGATGGAAAAAAATATATTCTTTTGACATTTCTAGTCTTTACTTTGTACAAACAAACTAGGTCTAGAGAATTTTTTTCAAATTTTAAAAATAAAAAGTTCAATTTTTTGTGGTTAAAAACACAAAATAATTAGAATGAATCCAAATTTCTTGAAGATGTTTCAAACAATATGCTAATAATATTAGTTGTTAGATTTCAAAAATTGACACACAATGAATTTTTAAATTTTCTGTAGGATCCAATTTGGTCAATTTTGGCTTTCCTCTCTTTTTGTTTGAAAATGTGTACAAATTTGAGGGATTATTTTTATTTCTATATTTTTTAAATTAAAAAAAATTATATTTACCTTAGGTTCCAATATAATTTTTTGAGGTGGGTTGTTTGGTTTGGTGGGTAAAAAAGCATTATTCATCTTCTTATAGTTTTTCTTCTCCCAAAGCCACATTTTTTGCTTATAAAGTTGGTCATCCAAAATTGTTATAATCTAAAAATCCAACGGTCCAAATCTTCCACAATTAATATCATGTATACTAGACAAAATAATCTTTACTTTTGTACAATGAAAATTAAAATTTTCAAGCACATCCATGTGCAAAAGATATCAAAGCGGGACAATTCATTAAATAACTCCATTGTAAAAATGTTGTTGGGCCTTGAGGGATAAACTTTAATAAGCTTCACATTGAATACAAGAATCAAAAACTTAATCAAGGTATCACATGCTTAACAAAAAAATACTATTTGCTTTACATAATGTTGAATGTTTTTCTGCACTCTTGCTCTCAAATTAACCCCTAAAGTCCCAAGACCTTTTTTGAGCTTTTTAGAATTTGCTCTAAATTGAACAAAAAATCAACACTTTAAACAAATTTTACCAATTTTTTTTAATAGTGATTGTACAAATTCAAACTAAACATATTAGAGATAACATGGGAAAAGAAAATAGAACAATATCACTTACGGATTGTAAGATTATAATATTTGATCGTAAGGGGGTAAAATTGTGAAAATAATTTGAAGTCTTTCAATCCTCTCTTCACATGCCAAATCTAAAAAATATGAGGTTAAAAGGCATAACATGCATAACCCTAATCAATTTACGACTTTGCAAAATCTACTCTACATTCTACAAATTTTTTAAATGAATTTCTAATGTGATTTTTTCTCCAAGATCTAGACAATGTATTTGAGGTTCATTGTCAAGAGCCTTCAACACTAGAAAACCTAAAGTTCCAAGTTGGCCTTTTTTTCCATTAAAAAACAGTCAAAACTACCATTTCCATTGTAAAGAGAAAATAAATAATTTTTTTTTCCATATGCAACCACAAGACCTTGCTTAAGACTAGGGTTGGATTGTATGGATGAAATTTCAAAAACTTTGACCATGTAGATTGCAAGACAATTGCATTTAAAGTGAAGAAAACAAGTTTTTTTACACCTTGCTTGACTAGATTTTTTTACTTTGAATCTTCTCCAATTAGTTAAAATATTTTGCACTATTGATTTCGAATTTCTTAATTTATATGTTATAGAATTGAGTTGAGAGTTTAGAAAAAATTCAAAAAAACACAGTGAGGTTGTGAAAATTGAATTAAAAATGAATCAAATAAGTTATTTAAAAAAAAATGCTTTGATTGCCTCCAAAACAAGATTGTCCAAATCTTTCACATAACTAATCCAAATGAATGAATAAAAGCTTTTTATGTAGATAAAAATATAGTCTATGAGGGAAAAAAAATTAATTTTTAATTTTTAATTTTTATGTGTTTTTTATGGGTTTTTTTCCTACCGTACTAAAAGTTACAACTACAAAAATTGTGGGGCTCTGTCCAAACGATGTGACACTCTCAACCTCACACAATTGACCAACACAAAGAGTCAACAAGGGTTGACACGAAGAATTACAAATTTACAATTGAAAGAGACCTAAAACACAACCCAATTGATAGCAAAGAAACAATTTCATTCCTTTCAATGTATGAACCCATTAATACTCTTTTTGAGCACATGGTGATGACACGTGGCATTGTGGTTGAGCATATTAATTAATGGATGGGTGCCTTCACAAAATTATAGGATATTCTTTTGTAGAGGATGTAGTGCGATAACTTTTGCTCCAAAGCACTAATAGAAATAAAAATTATACTCTTAGAAAGTTAATGTGTTTTTCCATCTTTACAAGAAGTCTCAAAAAATCACAACGAATATTGAGACCATAGGAGCCTACCCAAACTCCATTTTGTCTCCCAAGGAGACAATAGGACTTTAGGGGTTAAATGCAACAAAAACAAGTTGCATAATTTGTAGGTTCTATGAAGGATCATGTATTGTACATGCTGCAAAAGAAATTCACTAGTAGAAATTCTACCGTTTCGAAAAGGATAGCACCTGCTACCTAAGCCTACGTGGCTTCAGTAGTAGAGCTATCCCCAACCGACTCTCCATTCACGCTGACACTAGTTACTCTTCTTCACTAGTAGAAAGTTGGTGTTGGAGCACCGCCATTGAGAGCAGCAGAGCTTGGTGCCCACACGGGTCTATGGCAATAAGTAAGCCAGCTCTGGTGCCAGCTCTCACTATTGGTGCTCCAGGACCAACTTTCATACTACTAGAATCATGAAACTGCCCATGAATCATCCATCATGGTTTCCATGCCTCCCTCAAAGGCCAGATTGTCTCTGGATCTCATGCCTGAATTTTGCGGCTTTAAGGCCATTTTTGCAAAGCATCACCTTCAGACTTCAGACTTCAGACCCGAGCACCTTCGATTCACAGTTGGCCAGAAAACACGATTTTGACTCTCAACGAACTCCCTTTTGACCAACCAGGTTGATATGATAATTATAGGAACCATAAATTAGTTCACAGGCAGTAAATCCAGGAGCTTCGATCTTTGACTGCAATACACATTCTTTTTTGACTTCGTTCGATTCTCCCAGATTAGCTGCATGCCCCCTAACTTGCAACAACTCTATTTTTTTTTCCAGTGCAATCGGGAGTGCAATATCTGCGAAATCTATGTAAAAAATCATTCCCGAATCCCTCTGCGCGCATCGTGTAGTACGTACGTGCTCATGATTGTCAAAGGGAAAGTCAAATAACGGTAGTTAGCGGAGGCCAGGAGGCCAGGCTCGCTATTTCGGGGAAGTTTCCGGTCGCCTGAGTTCTCGCAGTCAAGGTTTTGCGAATGAGCACCGAGCGTGCAGTAGTCGTCGACTGCATGGCCAGCCAGCGAGAGTTCCTCACTGTAGCAACGGCGCCGTGATTCCGATCGAGTCCAAGTTCCAGGCCTTCAATTCAGGTCGGAGCTCGAGACTGAGGGACATGTGGCCATCCTGCAAGTGCGTCCGGCCTCGTCGATTCAATTCCCGAATGAAGCCATAGCCATGCAAGTGCAACGCTGTCGATAAATATTAAATTTTGATGTTAGTAGGAGATCAATTGAAAATTAGTATGCATGCTCAACTAATTAGTTGGAGAGACTGAGGTAATTCGATCAATTGCAAGCTAGATCGATGAAAATGTGGAGACAGACAGATAGCTAGGGCCGTGCACTCGTACGTACAAATGGGAATGGATGCTTAGTAAGGTTCAACACTTTTGTTTTCAATTGCCGATTGAAGTCGAATTCCTAGCTAGGATTCAATAAAAACGTAACGTCAATTTCGTTAAAATAAACTTGCGCAATCCACAACTTTGGCACTTTCTCGATCGACGCAGAGCCTGTAACTTAATTTTATACCTGTCCCACTGTTATTTTTAGAGCTTGTGTAGATTTGGGTCACAATTTTTGGCGCCGGATCGGAATCGGGCTAATTCAACCGAAATATGTGTGTATATATCAATGGGTGAATATTAGTGATTTGTAGGAAGTATCGAAAAGCACTCTCACTTGTACTGGTAAGTACGTGCATACATATTTGTCCAAGTATGTTCTTTTGGTTTCCAGTGGATTTGTACACCACTGATATAATGTTGTTTAGCTGACGATCCGGACCTGTATCGTGGATTACTCAAATTATTTTGACTTTGATTATTTGCAACGTCAATTTCATTGAAGTGGCGCGAAAATCCCAGTGCCAATATTGTGACATGCATATCCGTACACACATGTGTGTCGAAAATCTCTAGACAATATGGATTTTTGTTTCAGAACAGCTCTTCGATCTGAAAGGTGCCCAAGTATTGGAATTCCCCGAATTTAACGAAATCGACGTTTTACTAGGATTCACGTATGTCAGGATTCACGTACACAGGTCTGACAAATTTTCTTTGTCCAAATTGTAAATTGTAAATCGATCGGGCATGTAATTCAATTCGGGAATCAGAGATCGATAATCTCACTCCTTCAGTTGTGTCTGTAGCTCATTCAAAATCTAATATATAAGATATCTTCGTATTCATCTTTCTGATCTTTTGGTTTCCAGTGGATTTGTACACCAATTTTATTGTGTAAAAACAAGAGTCATGCAGAAAAATAGAAATTGTTAATGTAATAAAAATGGTTAATTGGGGTCCAGGCGCTCACTTTAAATTTAGCTACTGTAGCTAGAAGAAATATGTTGTAATTGTTTAGTTGTAATTGCCTGGCTTGTAATTAATTAAATGTGTGATTCACGCCTGATTCTCAGAAATATTGTTCGAGTTTATTGTGAGTGAACACTATCATCCAGCTTCGAATAGAATGCTCGGTTTAAGGGTTTAAGGGCGGCTTAATTTGAGAGCAGAAACTTAATTAATGGATCATGGGTTAGCTGGAGGAATCACCATGACCATCGTCACCTCCGGTCACTGCTGGACCTGTGTTTCGTAGTCTCACCGCCTTGGCTATGGCGTATTGATTTCCAGGCTTGTACTTACAACGAAATTCAGAATTTCCTCCATGCTCATTGCAATTTGAATATTAAGCAAAGCAAGTTGCATTATAAAATAAATTGAACTCTCAAAGTGCCTGTCAAGAGTTGGCATCCAAAGCTATTTATTTTATTAGAGGCTAGGGAAGATAGTACAAGTACAAGAATATGTGCATAAATATGGCCACGTATCTTGTGTGCATTTCATCATATACCCATGAACTTTTCAAAATAAAGAATTTATTCATGGTACCAAGGACTTGAATGACAAGAAGTACCTCGTGTCTCATTGTCCAATTCATTGTGCAAACATCATTAGAGCATCAGGTAGCCATGAACTTTTTAAAATATAGAATTCACTCGCAGTACCAAGGACAAGGTACCTATTGTCTCATTGTCAATCTAATTCAAAGCATTGTGTAAACATCATGAGCTATTAGTACATATTTGTACCAAATTTGTCTATTTCCATACAAAAAAATCCCCCAATTCTCATTGAGGATTTGAACGACAAGTACCTAAAATCCCACCGTCCAATAGAAGGGCATGAAATTGTATATAACATCGAGATGTCAATGATGGGTGGAAATAGGGGAAAAGTATCTTTTCTTCTTTTACAAATGGGTGATTGCACACTATGGTCGCCCCCCTGCCGAAGATACGAAACAGTAAAAACTAGTACAAAATGTACACATATTGGTACAAAATGGAGCCAAAATGTCATTTATATCAAAATTCAAAGTTGGCCCATCTCAATCAAAAGGTCTTTTGATAGATTCTCAAATTTAAAATTTATAAAGTACACTTTAAAGTCAAAATTTAGGCCTTGTACTAAAATCACATATTTGAAAGGATATTTTCTAATAAAGTTCCCCAAACCCTAATTAAGTGCTAAGGCATTTTTATTAAACACTAGAACATTGAACTTATCTCTTTGAATTGCAAAAATGACCCCATGAAATTGACACAATAAGTACAACAATGCTAGAGTTGAATCTGTGACAGTACAAACATTTAATGTACTCTATACATTAAATTAATAGATGAAAGTCACTTTTTGTTGTGCAATTTTCAATATACACAAGATGTTAGACTTTGCTTCATTTTTCTTTTTAACAAAAAATGACAAAAACTATAGGAAAATTGACTCCAAACTTTCATCCTGTGCAAAAATTATGCCGTGACTACGATTTTGGACAACCGTAGTGTACTTTTATCCAAATACAAATTAAAATAAAATTATGGTCCCCATTCAAAACCACTATAATAGAGGGCACTTTCAAGGCCCAAATTTTTTATAATGTGAAACTTTGAAATTCAGATTTGAATGTTCTTGATCAAGTTCTTGATCGCATAGATTGACATTACCAAATGTTCCATCCCTGGAGCCTTCCATGGCTAGTTCTATTTCCATGGATGTTGCCAAAAATAAATTCAAAAGTTACTCAGATCTTGTTCAATCAAGCACGGATCCAAAAAAGAACGCCACATTCTGTAATGGAAGGATTCAGCAGGTGGACACGTTCCTGTCCAGTAAATATTTATTAATGGGTTCAAAGAAAAGCAAGGCTCGACAAATAAAATTTTAATTGTGAATCATATTTTGTAAGATTATTCTTTCCCACACTTGTTTTTTTGAAATGATGAGCTCTCAGAAAACTTTGTCGATTTCTAGAATTACATCATGATTTTTACTGTTTGGGGAATGGTTTTCTGCCAGCTTTGCCTTGCGTGGACTGTGCATTGTATGGACAATTGTCACATTGAGGCAGCTTACTGCCTCTTTTGAGCACATTGTATTGTGGCAGATGTCACAATGCAATCAAATTCAATTTTTTTTTAACCCTCCAAGTACCCTGGGGAAATTTAAATTAAATTAAATTAATTTTTTTTGAAATCCACCCCCCATCCCACCACTTGTAATTTTCAGGTGAGGGTGGGGGTGGCATTCGATATGGGATAAATCCCATATCCCTGTATTGTAACTGTATCCCATATTGTGACCGTATCTGTACCCATACTCATGTCATACACGTATCCCACACATGTATCCGTGTCCATATACCATGTCGTATCTATATCCGTACTTGTATTCGTATCCATATCTAGGTGTGTTTTCAAGATCAACGGCATCTGGGGTTAAGATTTATTTTTATTTTTAAATCAATGTCTCTTTTATTTTTTGTTGGGGAGAGGGGGGAAGAAATAGAGGAAACCGAGGTTTTGCCTCTTTTCAACGCATTGTAATGTCGAAGTAGGTCCAACCAATGTTCAAGAATTTTATCTTGTGTTTTATCTGCTAACTTCCTTCAATTCTCATATTGAACCGATTTTGAAGATTGAACTAAATCCAATTGTTTTCTCTATTTTTTTTACTCTAAATAGAAATTTTACAGATTTTATCACCGGAATTTCACCATTGTGTTCAAATTGCAACTCATTTTTTTCCCAATTCCACCAACTAACTTCAAACTAGCCACCAGTTCTTTCCGAACATTGGGTCCAATTAACAAGGTATTGGAAAATAGCCCAGCCTTTGTTCTCCAATGGATGGCTACCACTTCTACATAGCTTTGCAACAAGGAGGGTTATAAATGCCTTGTGACTCGTCATTGAAACACAAAACGATTGTGAGGCAGTCACCTGGAAAATGAACAAATTTTGCATTCCAGATTTCCAGCGAGGAATGGTACGACAATTCATTGTCCAGCACTCCATGCCAGCTTCTGGCTTGATTTTCAAACGGTCAACGCACAAAATATGGCCAAATTCAAGCATAGAACACAGCCAGGCAACAGCCGCAAATTGTAGAACAACATTGATGGAACATCAGTGGGCTTTGTGACCTGCTGCTTGTGAGAACGATGGTCCTTTCATTTCTACAACTAAGTTAATAAGTTACATGGACTTTGCTGGACTTGCTTGGTACAGCCCGTGCATTGGGCTTTACTCTTTTAGTAGGCTCAACATGACGTTGTTGCACGCTGTAAGGTAGTATGCTCTAAAAGCGACCATCCGCGTTTTTCATAGCCTTACATGAACAGAATTATTTTAAGATCATTTTTCAGAGAAAGAAAAGTGGATGTGGAAACTAACACAAGTGGTTTTGTATTTTTTCAAGCATTTTTGAATTACTTAAAATCTTTGAAAGATTTGGGGCACAGGCACCTATTTGTAACCATAGGTCTCCCAAAATCAGTCCACTTGCAACTTGTAAAGAGATGTGTGGAAATCAAAAGCAATGATTGGCTCTTGCAATAGAAAAATAATTTTCCCTTAATGCATTCAATTGCTACAGTGGTCCATTTAAGGATTACCCCATCTCTATTCTTCACTCCCAAACAGTAGGGGTGGTTTGAAGAAGGTGGGCGCTTTTAGAGCACACTGCCTTACTAAGCAAGACAAGCAAAAAGAGAGTCAAAGTGTTCATTCAAAGCTCCAATATCAAATCAAATCGGCAAGAATGTTATGCAAAACAATGAAAGTCAGACAAGGGAATTCATATGTGTTGTAATAAATTCTAATTCAAATATTGGGGGTATATTTCCTTCTACAATGTCACTTTAACAAGAATAATTTATGTTATATCGGTAGTGGCCCACAATTCATAGGCAACACTATAAGAAAATGGGGGTATAAATGACTTGTCCACAATGATTGCACCGACAATAATGACTGCAAACACTTTGAAGTCATTGTTGTTGGTGAAGTCATTGTGGACAAGTCATTTATACCCCCCATTTTCTTTCCTTGCAAGGAATGGATTTCTGTTTCTTTGGAAGTTCAAGAATGTTATCGTTAGGCACTAAAATTGAAAGAAAAAGAATGGCTAGAGAAGATGAATTGACATTTGTAAGTGACAAGCTAATAGGTGAGACTAAAGTATTGGTGGACAACAAAAATGATAGGAATAAAACATAGTAGATGACTTTGCTAGAATACCAACCATCTAAATTTATAAGCTTAAACATGCATGGATATAAATGATCCATTATTACAAATCCCAATATTGGATTAAGAATGTTATGGATGATGAATAGGAAGGCATACATTTTTCTCCTCTAGTTTGTTAACCCCTAAGTAATACTCTGACATCCCAATCCTATTGTAACAATGAAGAGAGGTTTTAGGGACTTTTTTACCACAAAATTCCTCATTCATCCAAATCAATGTCTGACTTTTAAAAATTCACACATTCAATATCACAAATTCTATGAAATTGAAATAAATAATGTATATTTATAAAGATATAAACAAAAATATCCAAAACTTCAGGAAAGGATTCAAGCACTCAAAGGTTAAGGATCAAAGGCATTTATCATACACATTCTGCTTGGATGCACAAAGGAAAGATGATGCATCAAACATTACATTATTTCAATTATCTTATGAGAAGGGGTAAGCAACTAGTGTCGTAAAATTAAGTAAAAGCATTCTAACCCTTATGATGAGCAAAATATTGTGCACCATGTCAAGTACATGGAGATCATGATAAGAACAAACTCAAAAGTGTCATTTGAACTCCCAATATCTTCTCCTAACAACGCCCCATGGCTAAGGTAGTATGCTCTAAAAGCGCCCACCTTCTTCAAACAACAATTGAATGCATCAAGAAAAAATTATTTTTCTATTGCAAGAGCCAATCATTGCCTTCGATTTTCACACATCTCTTTACAAATTGCAAGTGGACAGATTTTGGGAGACCTATGGTCACAAATAGATGCTCGTGCCCTGAATCTTTGAAAATTTATAAGTAATTCAAAAATGCTTGGAAAAATACAAAACCACTTGTGTTAGTTTCCACATCCATTTTTCTTTCTCTGAAAAATGATCTAAACATGATTCTGTCCACGTAAGCCTATGAAAAAGGCAGACCAACTCTTAAATGGTAACTTTTAGAGCATACTACCTTATTGCTTAAATACAGTAGTTATTGCTTAGTATTGCTTATTACTTTACTTCTTTAAGGTAATAGCTCTAGAACTAGGCTCTCAAGTCCCCATGCTCAAGAATCTCAAAGAACTTCTCTGATGTGTATGTCTGAGATTGGGCCTAGTGTGGGATTGGGCAATCACTACTCCATCACTTTAGGTCATTGCCTTAGAGAAGTTCACCTTAGAGCAGTCTACTGTAATATTTTTGTGTGGCGGTGCTTAAGTTATAAGAGCCCATTCCCATGACCACCTCGCCCTTAGTTGTTACCACACACAGAACTCTGAGAGAAGGCTATGAGAAAGTACAGAAAGAATACTGGAATGAGATGCGGTTCATGAAGTTTAACGGTACAAAAGGATGAAATTCACTCTGGTAAGCCCACTTGCATTACAAATGGAAATATTGCAGAGTTCAAATCTGAAGTTCAAATCTAAATGTTCCACCTTGGGGTGTAGCAGATTGGCTACACTAACAGGTGGATCCTTAAATCATAAAATCGACATAAACATTGCACAGCCCTTCTTAGAGGCTAAACCTGGTTAACCAAGTGATGTGGTCCGGGCACTCAACTGCAGGGGTTCCAGAACGTGTGATGTGCCTGTTAGTTCCTCGCTAACTGCCCACAATGAGGAAGACAACTCGTTGTTGACAGCTCTGGCACTCGGGTTCCCCGGACGACTATTCTCGTAGTAGCGTCCTGTAATACCTTCCATGGCGGGGGAATTTGCTAAATACACTGCTGTTGATGCACCTTGCTCAGGGGTCTGCACAATGAAAAAACCAAACCAATCAACTGAAACTGAAAACATACCAAAAAACACAAATGCCCATCTTCAGATATTAAACGTACTGCTTTCCTCACATTTATCCTCAATCTGAACGTAAGTGCGAGAATGATGCGGAACGCAATAGTCTCGGGAGACAATTACCTTCAAACCTAAGAGTTTCACCAGTCCTGGCCTGAGACCCGAAAGCAATGGGAAATTTGTGTACACTGCTTGAGGAAACACGAACCGAATCAACTGCAACAGGCAAATTGAATTAACAACTTCATAACTTATATTTCACAAAAAGTCAATGCTTCACAACGAGTCCTCAAAGCGTTTCAATTTCTAATGCACATCATTGATTTTTCAAACGAGTAAAAACTCACCTCCGTGTCAACAATGCCTGGGTGCATACAGTTCACCGTCACGGGGAGTCTCGAAGATGTGCAGCGTCGTGCTAGCTCATGAGAAAAGAGACAATTAGCAAGTTTTGATTGTCCATATGCCAGCCATTCGTTGTACTCTGCACAGAAAGGTACACATAAGAATTCTACTTCGAGGTAGCACTTATTGAGGAAACATGCAGTTTAATGCCAAATATAGTTGCAGGTTGTGTCTTTCGAATTCAGCAAAGTGAAATGAATATTCTCTATTCTTCTTTAAGCACATATTCCAAGAAAATACTAAGTGTTAGGATTGGCAATTTCGACGACAAATAAAAAGAAGCTTAGGAATGGGAAGACTCCGCACTCCGAGTTTTAAAATTTAGGTCGTCAAAGTCAAGGTTCCCAATTCGCTCTGCAGCAGAGGCCAACACCACCACTCTTGACTTGGTTCTGGAACAGCACACATGGATGAAAACACAAACAGATTCATTACAAGTGGAAAAGTTGAAAAAGAGCAAGTGATCATTCCAAACCAGACAAATCATACATGAACTCTTTACAAATGACGAAATGTTCGTTTACCCAGGCGACGCACTTGATTTGAGTTTGTCAAGCAACAGCGCAGTCAGTAGAAAGTGACCCAAATGATTCACCTGCATCAGACATATGCATCATACATACTGTGGTTATTTAGCAACGCAAAGCAAAATATGATTGACCACCAGAGCCATTCCAATATGACTTATCCTGCTACGCAGATAGAAAACTACCATATGGAATCAACACTGACATTCCATCAATACGGATCACAGAAGCAAACTAGGACATTTTACAGTTCATGCCTACTCAAGCTAACTTGTCCAATCCTTAAAGGAAACAACACTAACCCCGAGTTGGTACTCAAAGCCATCCACTGTGGACTGAAACGGGCATGCCATTACCCCTGCATTATTCACCTGCACGAATCACAACTAACCACTGTTTATATTATAACCACTCCAGATGTCTTTCAGGCTTTATATTTGGGGAAACTTCTAAAAGACAGTGCCTTCCAACACTGATCCAATGTTTGCAAAATTTTCAACCAATAAATCATGGAGGAAAAATAAACATATATTAAGACTGTAAGTAGTACTTATATTGGAATACTATGCGTAATATTATAACTATTTAAAAGGAATAGCCTCCGATGAAAGCCCTAGACACGCATTCCTATAGCAACAAACCAGAAAGTATGTGCTTCAAACCATTGCATATGTACTCATGGAGAAATTTAAAAGACTTGAAGTTTCATGCTTACAAGAGAGTTCAATGGAAGGCCCAAGTCCAAATACTCTGCAGCAAACTGGCGGATTGAGGCAAATGAAGCCAAGTCTAACTGCATTACCCTGTGAAGTTCCACAATGGTAAGGGTGACTGCATAGCTGATGCATCAACTAACATAGGCAGGTGTTTTTCTTTGTAGTGGCATCGGAGCTCTCCGTAATCGGAGGGCTGATGGACGGGGCCGTTCTTGGTATTGTCAGAAATCCTCAAAGAAGGGGTGCTCATCAAAAGTTTCTCACAAGATACTGAATTTCAAAGAATTTTCGTCTTTGAAAATATGGTCAAAATTTCTATATTTTACTTTACTCTGATGCTCCAAAATTACAGAAGAAGAATAAGTTTACAAAGGAAGCGAGGGGAGGAGAACAGTGGTAGGGCTAACATACTTGTGACAACAACACAAGCCATACTAGTAAAAATACAATAACATATCAACAATTAACTAAACAACACCGAAAGAACACCGACAGAGATCAGATCAGAAACCTGACAGATGAGCTATTGGATGCTCGAACAATATCTGTCACAGCTTGCCCTCCCTTCTCCAAGTTTCTGCATGCTTCCTTGAGCCAACACATCCAGATTACAGGTGAAATGATGTTGATTGGTGATCGATAAATTCATATTAGGCTTTGTTGTTCAAAGTACTGTACAATGGCTTGTGTCATTGTCACAGTTAGGACGTCCAGTCCATGCTCAAATCCGCAACATTCTATACCAAAAGAGGTGATACTTTAATCTTGCAGACTAGCCTCAGCCACCGTTGTCCCCAAAGCCATGGAGCAACAGACATACAAACGTCTAACTCAACGCACAGAGAGTTGCCACCTACAGAAATATCATCATAAGTGAAAAAAAATAAACAATCATCAATGTGTCTATTGATTCTCACCAATTGTGACAGCCATGCCCTGCCTTGCAAGCTCTATGGCGGTCGCCTTTCCTATACCTGGAAAAGCATCAACTCAACCTTGTGATTAAAGGAACCACTTTACCAAATGCCCGCATTTCACGTTATTCTTTTCTCCGTTCTGAGAAACGGGCAATCTGCAGAATTTGACCTAATTGATACGAGAATCCTTCAAGTGGATAGAACACAAAACTCTAACATGCATGCGGTGCCTGCATTAAAATAATACTTAAAGTAACACGTTGGGTAATGCAGTCATTTTTTTTGAGAAAATCAAGATACTGTCGAAACATTCCCCACAGAAGAATGGCTAGAGGCAAAATATTCTGCAATTGTCAGACTCTTAACCTCTCAGCAAATAGAGACCATCTCAGTTACACTGTTCACCCCCTTTGCATTTGTTAACAATTTTCTGATGGTGCAATACCTATGGTTGTTGAGTTTCTTGTCAATTTGTAGTCTAAATTCATTATCAGAAAGTTTGAATACAGGAGCGCTTCCTAAATTCAAGCAATTATCAAGTTTCAGCTACTCATACCAGTGTTTCCACCGGTGACGACGACATGCCGCTGGCTCGAAGACGACGACGAAGATTGCGCTGCTCTACATAACCCATAGCGTTGATTCCTGCCTTCACTCTGGGCGAACCAATCATTAATCAGCATTCAAAGAGAAAATGATTCACTCACAAATTCAAAAAAGTGTTTCGAAGTTGATGCAATTAACTAGTACAATATAACCCTACATTCCCTTACACAACCAATACTGATGAGTTAGCAACCTAATCAAATGCCCCTCTACGAAACATACCTTGGCAAATTTCCCAGGGGCTAGCAACTGCAAAAATCCCAACCCACCAAGCCCCGTCACAGAATTGGAGCTGCACCATGCAAGAGTTGGCCGAAGGCTGGAACCCAAAGTGGTTGACGTACTCGCCATTGCAACTTCCTGGAGAAGAAAAAAAAGGACCGTGAAGGAGAGATTAATGGCAACACCCAGAAAAGACTGTGAATACACGCAAGCTTCGAATCCAGTGCAGATTACTAGCTAATGCAAATTCGAACCGAGATGCTTCTCGTCACTAGAAGAAAACAGTGTCAAGATCAACGCTTTGTAAGCGACGAACTATGTCCAAATCAACACAAAAATGTCCACATCAGCGTGACAAATGTCCAAATCATGTGAGCTGGAAACAAGCACGGCTAACTTAAGCTTACTTCTTCTTCTCGAACAAATACTCTGACTAGGAGAGCAATTGAACCCTAAGCTTGAACAAAGAACTCACAACTGTAAGTTGCATGGACAGCAATCCCCCGGACAAATGAACTGAAATTCGCAATTCAAACTTGCACAGTGGCGCATGTGATAAGCTCTGAATGAATGTTGACGGTGGGATGAGTGGATCAGGCAGGGCACGTCGAGGACTTTTCAGTTGGGTCGGTGGAGCAAATGTGTCCCTACAGAAGAAGGTGTCTTGCAAGAGAACCCGAGCGCAACAACTTTGTGTTGGTCACCCAAACTTATGTTCTGCACTTTTCAGCCATTTGTAGTGGAATTTAGAAAGAGTGTTCTTTTGTGCGTATGCATGAGCTTTCAGTATCGTAACTGTGAAAGGTGTGCGGCCACAAAACGTTTGCATATTGAAACTTTTTGTCAGGGCTGTTTGGATTTGGTTTTTCAGTTGTATGGGATCATCTTTGTGAAGTGGATGAAGGCAAACTATTGAGGCAACAATGCAACAAATGGGGCTTTACATTGGCTAACTTTAATCGGACCCTACCAATCGGTTCGGAGTCTTTTGCATTTCCAATGCACATACAACATATATTTTTTACAGATACAAAAGGAGACCTTGGATGGAGGGTTGTGTTGAAGAAGGAAATAAAAAGACGTTGTATGTAATGGGGGCATAGAAGTGGAGAGTGTGGAAGGAATGTTTGATTTAGGCAAGGATCACAAACATGTGGGCCTTTATCCACAAACAAATTGAGCTTTAAGAAGGGAGGAAATAACGACTGCAAGGATAGAAGTAGGGTTGGACGTGTAGGATCAAGACTTTAGGGAATCTAGTTCTTTATCGGATGAAAAAGATGTGTGGCATGTGAATACTTCCAAGATCCCTATTTCTATCATGAGTGTGGCATGTGGTCTACATAGATAGGCATCTACTGCTTTTCAAAGACTTAGGTAGTACATGTTGTTTTCGAGTCACCTCTAGTGATTATGAAGTTGAAGCATTTGTTGTTCTTCTTTCTATGTGATAAGATTGTTGTAATGTATGTAGGATGGTCCAAATTGGTTGGAACTAAAAATTGTCTTCAAGTGGTGGACCAAGGATAGGTATCATGCATCATCCTTCATTAATGAACTTTTAGGGAGTGTGAAATCCAAAATGACATTGGATAGCATGATCCACTTCTACTAAAATTTTAGTGCACGACAAATGCCATTGTAGGTAATGTAAAACTTTGATGTTTGCACCCCTTAGTGACACTTACTACCTTAAGCTCACCTTCAAGTGCTTCTTATAGCACTTAACTCCTAGTGGCATCAAGGTTCACAATCTCCTAACATTGTACATACTACGCACACGCACCATTAGGTTCTAATTCTAGTGACGAGGTTCTTCATTCCTTCGGGACTCCCAACTATTCACTTCCAATACTTAACTCCTACAAGACATTGGACATGTCATTTGATGATATAGGGTGGAACCTCTATTGATGTCTAAGTACTTGGTGGCGGCACTACTTCCCACTAGTGCTAACCGCCCTTGAATGGTACCCAACTCCCCGCTAGGCCCAACCTACTTTACTTTAGGGTTCACTTTGGGACTCACTCATTGAGGCTCACCAATTGGGACTCACTCACCGAAACTCACCAATTGGGACTCACACCATGGCCTAGTGTGGAGTGGGACCAATTCACTTGGTATCAAAAAGTGCATAAGCACTACATAGTAACACACAAGTGGTGGTGAGGCTTCAATACCAACCTTATCGGCCATCCACAGCCACTTTGGCTTACCATGGCACCATTCGAGAGTGAGGAGGGAGACCACCTCTCCTTGTAGTACTCTCTACAAGGTTCGGCACTCCCCATCCTAAAAGTCTCCCGGAACACCCAAAACACTCTCCAACTTGGAGGGCCACCTATTTAATTTCCAAGTTGTCTTCCTGAAAGCAAACCCCCAAACACTCCCGATCTTCCCATTGGGATAGCTTTTAATTTAATTCCAAATCTAGAGTGCAATCCCATTTTTGTAATTTACTCTTTTCACAAATCACCGTTGACTATTCATTTCCTCAATTTTGACAAGTATTGAGGAATTTATGGCTCTCCAAAGGTTCGAGTTCCCCGGGAGAGTAGTTCTTTGAGACTCCACCTTCTTTGGATGCTCATAACTCTTAGCACGTAGCTCATCTCTTCATGAGCCTTAGCATTTTGGATAGCTTTTTTCCTTAACTTTCCTACAATATACAACATGCCCTATTTGACTCAAAGAAATCCTCCCAAACCTTGGCTCCTACGTCCCACCTTCTCGGGACGTGGACAAGACATTGCCAACTTTGAGGACAACGTTGCTAGTATGAGAGCAGGGAGCGGGGAGCGGGAAATGGAGAGCGAGGAGCATAGATTCTTGGTCAGGAAGGAGACAAGTGATGAAAAAAAACATCTGAATGTATTGAAGTGTACTAGGTAAATTTTGGGGGAAGAACGCTGGATTTTGGTTGAAAGTTGCTTGAAATTTAGGAAGGGGATTCAAAAAATGTAGATGGAAAAGTCTAAGGGATGTAGATGAAAGGAGATTTAAAATATGGATGAAAGCAAAGTTAGGAATGGATGAAAACAGTGAATGAAAGTGGCAAAAGGGATGGATGAAAATAGTGGATGAAAGTATAAACGGATGAAAAAATGGATGAAAAAAATGGATGAAAAAAATGGATGAAAAAAGTGGGTGAAAGTAGGAGAATGAACGGATGAAAAAAATGGATGAAAAAAGTGGGTGAAAGTAGGAGAATGAATGGATGAAAAAAATGGATGAAAAAAATGGGTGAAAATAGGAGAATGAACAGATGAAAAAAATGGATGAAAAAAATGGGTGAAAGTAGGAGAATCAATGGATGAAAAAAATAGATGAAAAAAATGGATGAAAGTAGGAGAATGAACGAATTTAAAAAATGGATGAAAGTATAAGAATTGGTGGATGGATATAATGGATGAATGTAGAAGAATTAATGAATGCCGGAAAAAGGGTTGAAAACAGGAGAATGAACGGATGAACCAAATGGATGACAATAGACGAAATAGTGGATGAATAAAAGGGATTAAAGTAGAGGTAAAAGTTCGTAAACATGCAAGAAGGTCTGGAAGACGGTATAGAGAAATGGTTGAGTTCATTTAATAAAATTGAGATGAAGACATGGTAAGTTGTTAACCATGTTGGATTGAGGTTCAGAAAACTCTAATTTCCTCTATGTGAACAAACAAATTATATTATTTTCAACTTGTGTCATGGGCAATAGAAAAATGTATTGACAAGGTTGATAAGGGAAGGTTAAATTTGTTCATGCATGAAGTACAAGTAATACCAGTGACTTTCGTAGGTCTGCTCAAGGTTGTTTGCTGCGACAGCGCGACATTGCGACAGACAGACGTCGCGCGACGTCTAGTAGAGCTCGCGCGACGTCACGAAAAGTCAAATTTACCTTTGACTTTATATAAAATTACCCCCCTCCAGCTGGATGCCATGTGGCATCTACATGGCAAACTCAAGGGGCGCATACGGGTACTAGGCGACTGCATGTAGGGGCAAGTGGAGGTAGGGGCGACCTATTGTAGGAGTGATTTGTAGTGCAATTCAAAACTGCCACTTTTGCTGCAGTCATTCAAGAAAATAGAAAAAATATTTTTTGGAGAATCTAACCGTAAGATCTTGTACTTAAGTTGTCTAAGATCATGTGATAAAAATTTCATAAAGTTTGGCCATATAGATTGGAAGATATTAGCATTCAAAGTTGGAAAAAAAAATTGAACTTTGGCTTGCAATTTCAGATGACTTTGACCACCATTTGTGGAAAAAAATTGCACTATAAACTCTAAATTTTAAAAAATTATGTTGAAAAATTGAATTGAAAGTTTAAGCAAAAAATTTCAATAGAAACACACTTGATTTTCATTCTTTAAGAAATTGTTGAATAGAAGTTGGTCTATGATTGAATGGAAAACTAAATTGTTAATAGCTCTAAGTTGGAATTGAAACACAATAAGCACAATGGTGAGATTGTTCTAGTAGACAAACTTAACTATATTAAACAATTTTCAAAAAAGTTGTATAAATTGCATTCAAAAATATATCATATAAGATGTTTTTTCAAAAAATTGTTTAGATTGTCTAAAAGACAAGATTGTCCATAATTTTTTCATTGCTAGTCCAAATGGAATGAATCAAAGCTTCACATGTAGACAAAAATATAATATTTGAGGGAAAAAAATTTAATATTAATTGACTTATTGTAATTTTTTTGTTGCTTGCTGACCTCTATTTTTAGCTTAGGGTGGCATAAATTTTGCTTTTGGACACCAATTGAAGAAAAATTTATATTCTTACAAAGATGATGTACTCTTCTATCCTCCAAAAAAGTTCAAAAAATGAAAATGAAAATTGAGACTATATGCACCTACTTGAACTTTTTAAAGTCCTTCAAAAGGACTCAAGTTGGTCCTTTAGGGGTTAAAACTCAACTTTATTTTTGTACACTTTTACACACATTAGTTTAGAAGCAAATAAATTAAAGTACATTGTTTGGAAAAAATTACAAAATATTTGCACAAAAGAATTCAAATTCAAGATTCAATACATAGACCTTGGCACCTAGCGTTTTGAATATTTAATATTTTTTCTAAATGGCACATCATATAAAAAGTGGTTAATATATTTACTTTCCTTTTCAAAATTTAGAAGCATGAAATGTGACCTATGTTTTTATTTGTACTAACATAATAACAACATACCCTATTACAAAACATCAATGCAATAAACAACTTCAGAGGCTTTATCAACCATGAGTAGCTTTACCACCTATCTACATATTAGTTGCTTCTTTGAATCAGGTTCAATGACTATACCCAACTTCCTCACAAAGTACCTCATTACTAATGTGTTTTCAAATATTCCATTGTCATATTTGAGTAGTTGCGTAGATGAGTGTCTCTATAGTAGCACCTGCGGCCTTACCATAGGTAACTAAAATCAAAAGAGTCCTTTTATTAATGACCACATCGTCAAATATTTGTTTCTACTAAGGATCTCTCATTAAAAAGCGTATAATCTCTGTCCTCACTTGTTAGTGACCAACTTTGAATTAAAAGCACATGTCATTATGTCACCATATGCTTAGTGATGTCAATTTTAGTTGCCCCTAGAAACCCCCAAACGGCCCAAATTTGCCAATTTTTAGACAAAAGGAGGGCCATTCTTTCCACCTCCACCCGCGGTCGCCCCTTACCCGAGGTCGCCCTTAAGCACTCGCCCTGACCCGCGTTCTCCTCCATGAGAGGTCGCCCAAGACCCGAAGTCACCCCTAGAAACCCCCAAACGGCCCAAATTTGCCAATTTTTGGACAAAGGGAGGGCCATTCTTTCCACCTCCACCCGCGGTCGCCCCTTACCCGAGGTCGCCCTTAAGCACTCGCCCTAACCCGCGTTCTCCTCCATGAGAGGTCGCCCAAGACTCAAAGTTACTTGAAAAACGCATTGGATTGCAATTTTTGGGTGATGAAAGTAGAAATTGACAACTTCATTATAGTCAATTACTTTTGTTTTAGTTGCTGGGTACATTAGTGGACGTACCTTGTTAGGTGAGCTAAGTAAATGGACCTTGATGAGATCAGATTTCATAGCTTTGACACCTAATCTCATTTATTAGAAATGAAAGCTCTTCTAAAAATCTAGTTGCTTTGGATTCTCTATAGTACTACTTGTATTTGATAATATCTTGTTTGATCTATTAATTAGCTCTAGTATATAAATTTTATGGCAAGATGTCATCTTCTATTGAACACTCAAGATTTGCAAACATGCAATTTTGTTAAATATATATCAATGGTTCATTTTCATTTATTCGGTTGGGATTATATGATATGAAATAAATCAAATAAGAAAGATCATACATATCTCTCCATCTATTTTTTTGTATTTTAGAAATCATTTTGATAAATTATACACTTATAGAATGACTATTTGAGATTTGTTTAAATCCGTAGGGGAAATTTTCATTTAAATCTCTTCCCCATTAATTTAGAAGTGAATATGGTAAATAATTTATAAGTACAAAGATGTTTGGAGAATCAAGAAAATTAAATGGGGAAGGTATTGCAAATATTTTCATGCATTATTTTGTATTTTGAAATACACTTCATAAATTATAGACCCCTTTAGTAGGATAATTCGTTGAAATTTGCATAAATTAAATCAAAAGGGGAAGTTTTCATTTAAATTCCTTCCCCACTAATTTTTAAAGTTAGAGATGAAGGTGGTAAATAATTCATAAGTACATAGATGTTTGGAGAATCAAGAAAATTAAATGGGGAAGGTATTGCAAATATTTTCATGCATTATTTTGTATTTTGAAATACACTTTATAAATTATAGACCCCTTTAGTAGGATAATTTGTTGAAATTTGCATAAATTAAATCAAAAGGGGAAGTTTTCATTTAAATTCCTTCCCCACTAATTTTTTAAATTAAAGATGAAGGTGGTAAATAATTCATGAGTACAAAGAAGCTTGGAGAATCAAGAAAATTAAATGGGGAAGGTATTGCAAATATCTTCATGCATTATTTTGTATCTTGAAAAACAATTTATAAATAATACACCTATAGGATAAGTCTTTGAGATTTGCATAAATCAAAAGGGGAAGTTTTAATTCAAATCTCTTCCTTCTAATTTTTAAGTTAGAGATAAAGGTGGTAAATAATTCATAAGTAGTTGAGTACAAGGGTGCTTGGAGAATCAAGAAAATTAAATGGAGAAGGTATTGCAAATATCTCCATTCATTATTTTGTATCTTGAAAAACAATTGATAAATAATACACCCATAGGATGATTATTTGAGATTGCATATATTAAATCAAATGGAATAATTCTTATTTAAATCTCTTTCTTCTAATTTTTAAGCTTGAAATTAAAGTGGTAAATAATACATGAGTATGATGAATTGACGGGTGAATTGATGATACTTGGAAGATAGTAAAATTCAAAATGGAAAGCTCTTTCTAAAATCTACATTTTATTATTTTATATTTTAAAATCTACGTCATAAATAATACCCTGGTAGGATGACTTTTAGAGATTTGCATAATTCAAGAGAAGAAGCTCTTATTTAAATCTCTTTCCTCTATTTTTAAATTTTAGATGAAGGTGGTAAATTATACATAAGTATGATGATGCATAGAGAATAGAGAAAATCAAATAGGAATGTTTTTATACAAATCTTTAGAGGGTGTTCAAATTTAAAATCCACTTGTTAAATAATACACTGATAGGATGTTAATCTCTAAATTCTCATTGTCTTCACAAGGGACAAATGGATTTTGGCCAAGTTCCTATATGGTCAAATTTTTATGAAAAGATAGGAAAAAAAAATTAGCTTTTTAGGAATGTAATTTTAATTTTAATTGGTGCCTAGGAGCAAGAGTTATACAACAATTAGCTTTGATCTAAATTAAATCATTTGGATGAGCAAAAACAAATCTTGAAAAATTTGAATTAAAAATTAATTTTTTTTCTCATATATTTTATTTTATTTTCATATGGAAAGCTTTTATTCATTTCATTTGGATTTATGATATGAAGAGGTTGCCAAGAAGTTGTAGAGCATCTTGTTTTGCAAGCAATTATAATATTGATTTGTAAAATATAGGTATAGGATTTGTTTTTGAGTTCAATTTTCAGAAAAATTCAAAACAAATAGGTCCACCAAATTAACATTGATTGTTAGAACAATCTCACTATTGGAATTCGTGAGTTTTAATTCCATCTTAGAGCTATTAATGATTTAGTTTTTCCCTCTATGATACCTTCTTCTACTAAATAAATTTTCAAATAATGAAAATTACATTATATTTTAAACTTTTATTTTTTCTATATTTTCAACTCAATTTTGAATGATGAAAAAAAACTAAATTCAAGATCTACAATTCAAACTATTTAAGTTAAGAAGATTTGAAGTCTTAAACTAGTTTGTCATTGTGCCAAAAAAACACAATTTCTTCACTTTGAATGCATTTATCTTGCAATCTATGTGGTCAAAATGTCTGAAATTTTTTCCATGCATTCTCAAACTATTCTATTGCAAGATCCTATGGTAACATATGGCAGTTTTGAGTGTTTTTTGACAATTGCAACAAGGAGGTCGCCCCCTTGGACCAGCAGTCGCCCCCCTGGACCAGAAGTCGCCCCCTTGGACCAGAGGTCGCCCCCCTGGACCAGCAGTCGCCCCCTTGGACCAAAGGTCACCCTAATTTTAGAACCCGTACTCACCCCATTTGTACTTGCACGCGCCCCCATCCGCGGTCGCCCAAGGCTGAAGTACATGCGCCCCTACCCGCAGTCGCCCAAGTTGGCTTTCCATGTCATTTTGTAAACCTTGCCACGTAAGCAAAATCTATTTACCGTGGGGTAAATTTTTTTACCCCTCCGCGACACGATGTCAAGTAAACTCGACACTTGGTGACACGCGACACGCGACGTCAGACGTCATACACGACGCCTAAACCCAAAAATATGTCAGACAAGACAACCTTGGGTCTGCTCAATAAAGTGTAATGCAAATAGTGGCCCTTTTAGTCTCACTATATTTTGATTTATAAATAAAAGATAGACGTGTTAAAACTTGGACTATTCCAATCTAGGAGAATCTAAACCTCTGTAGATTTCAAATGATTCAATACCCCACTAAGCAGTACCTGCTTCACTTCATTGAAGCTGAAACTAGCAGCATGGATGAAGACATCTAATGTACACTGTAGATTACAAATTACAGTGAAAATGTAGTAAAGATACTTACAATTTGCCCAACTTCCATGCTTACCTAAACAACTAAGTTTCATCTCTTTGAAATTTGGACAGTTGCACTCTGGAAAAGATGAAATGGTGAGCATGTAATTCTCATTCCGAGTCTCTTTCCCTGAATTTAGAGAAACTATGCAACCGAATCCTGGATGAGGAACCATTGTCACCTTCTGAATGCGTGCATTCAAAGTGAGAGCAGAAGCACAGTTGTTCTGGTGCTTTGTAGTAGGCGCTTTTGTATTCCTACGAATGACTTTACCCGCTTGAATCGGAGGGTGCTCGTCGGGTGAAGATGGAATAGGATAGGCATGCACCAATTCTATTCCTCCTTCTCCACCAAACAGGCAGTGCGGTGAAATGGCTTCCCGTTGTGGAAGCACAAAGCCGGCCGATTCTAATGCTAAAATCTCAGCCTTAAAGAGATGTGTGCCAATTTTGACAGGCCAGATGGATGGCACAAGGGGTACAGATAACACCCACTTGCGATGTGTTCCCTTTACACAACGTTCAATGTCGTCGTTGCAAAAAAAAATTGCATGCGCTCATTCTGGTTCTTCCTATAATTTACCATCATACCTGTATACGTTGGTGTAGCAATAACTTTGTTGTTTTGGATGATGTGAGTGGTGCACTTCTTCTTTGTAATCGCCTGAAGTGCAAAACATGCTTTCGCAGAGGTTTTGGCCAATCTAGCAATGTGCCACTGCTTCTCGTCACACATGGTCTCTTGGATTGCGGACACATGAGTCCAATCACGACTACTGGGTTGGCCGACGTTGTCCTCAATCTCAATCACATCACTAACTTCAACATCCATATATGCAACAACTTCTTCTGAAATGGGACTTGTAACCTGTAAACTTGATGCCCATCTCGAAGATCTAGTTTGAATGCGGGGATAAGAGAAATTGACCTTGTCTGGCCTATGCGATTCGACTTCACATCCAAGAGGCATACCAACCTTCCTTTTTTGTGACCCAAACACTTCTTGACCTTTGAGATGGGGCTCTCTATTGATAAATTCTTGAACTCCTCCCATATTTGAAATTGCTTCACTGAGTGATTTTGGATTTCAAGTTTGCTCGGCGAAACGTTGTGCAACTCGTAATAGGAGCTCTTCCTTCCCTGGCCCGGTCCCCGCCTGGTTTTCCTTCAAAAACTGGTAATATTTTACCATTTGCATAAAGGCTCTAACAAAATCGTCTACGATGGCAATGTATAAATCATTACCTGTCCACGATTTCCAGACTGTTGAAGCCACTTGTTGTGCACTGTCTCAGCAAGGTTGCATGACGGCATTTTAGCCTTTTCAGACAAAGTCAGATCTTGAAATGACAAAGGACCACTTCCGTCATTATAATTTGATAGTGTACACTATACTTCTGACTATGGAGACATATAAAAATTCATACACGAAGTAGAAGAAGGGTAGATGGCGGAAAAATCACATTCTGTTGCTTGACCAAATTTATCCCATTAAAGGCCGTATTCTACGAAAAGATACTGAAGGTTGTATACCCTATGAACGAAGAAAGAAGTCTTGGGCCCGAGAGGAGTATGTGGTTCAACATCCCTTACTATGCAAACATGACGAACATGCTACCTGTATATAGCTTGTTGTCAATCTGTTCACCAAAAAATTATTTGAATGCCTTACAAGCAGAAATGCGACTTAGATCGCACATACAAGAATTTTAAATTGATTACTAATGATAGGGAGAAGGCATAATACATACCAGCTGCATAAATCCACCCCACTGGCGATAACGGAAATGCCAGAAAGACAACCAGAGATCTAGTCATCGAAGACCTTCCTTTGACGTGGCACTTAATGACAACCACCAAGCTCTAATGGCTAGGTACCGCTCCTCCGATTGTTCCAAGGAAATGGCATTCTTGTATTGATTGCATAGAAGACGATGTTGATCTTGTAAATCCCCTCGTATATCTGCCTTCGTATGCTTCTCCATAGATTGAGTCCAGTGGAAGAGGCAAGTCCTTTCTCGATTAGGCATTGGTTCTGCAATGTCTCCCGACCCATAAACAATCCTT
Source organism: Rhytidiadelphus loreus (assembly GCA_947034895.1). Classification (NCBI taxonomy): domain Eukaryota; kingdom Viridiplantae; phylum Streptophyta; class Bryopsida; order Hypnales; family Hylocomiaceae; genus Rhytidiadelphus; species Rhytidiadelphus loreus. Next base: position 37,157,006 of record OX344761.1, read on the forward strand.
ACAGCATTCCAATTTGCTTGGGCACTATTAGCCATGAACCCTTTGAATTGAGTCTCTGACTGTCCGTTTCGTTCAAGAATAGAATTCAAGTTATTCCAAAATAAAACTTGTGCTGCGTAGTCCTCGGATTGCATATCGCAACATGCAATTGTCATAACACAACAGTAACGGGAGTCGTACACGTGGCAAGCCATTGTGGTCCATTCCTTAACACGCTTGACATGATCAAACATCATCCAAGCTTCTTCAAGGTCACCCTTCGGTTGCATGCGCTTCACTAAATCAACTCCGCTCCCTGGCCCTACTTCAGACATTTTGAAAACAAAGACCTTCTCTAAGTCTGTCCCTTGGCCGGGAAATTTGCTCTCTTGCACGAATGCCCATGTGCTGGATCCCCTCAACTTCGTAATGCTATCAATTACTCCAAATTTCCGTAAATATTTGAAAGAGGTTACCTCATTCCGTATACTAGGTGAACTCAAGTATTTGCATTTGTCTAAAACCGGGACCAACTGAGAGAAGTCTAGGGTCTGTGGCGATTCTCCATCTGGGCAAAGAAGTAGACCTCCCAGTAGTTCCTTTGTGGCCTCTAAAACTATTGCAGAATTTGTTGCAGATGGGGTTCTCTCCAATTGATCTCCAATGAGATTTCGGGTTTTAGCTTGCATATCTCGGAGTTCACCATCCTTTACAGGATGCTCATGAGTGCCAAGATGAACAAACACCCTAGTGATTGACGGATTTCCTGCAACGTAATATACATGCACTACACATAGCGCAATACAAGACGGAGGCTCTTTGCAAATCTTGCATACAAGCGTCGAACCAAGTGGATGTGGTTGTCCAACAGCAATTACGGTGGGTGCCATCCCTTCCCACTCTAATTCATTCACTTGCTTCGTTCGGTGAATGCGAGTAAGGAACTCGCATTTCGAATTTACACACCGTAAATGCCCTAGGCAAACAAATCTGCGAATCAATTCACAATATTGGTGGTCACTGTCTTTGTCCACACATGTCCATCATACCGCTTATCCATTCCAGACATTTGCTTTGCTTGCGATGAGGTGCCAGTGGAATTAACAGCAGGCAACTCAAAAATGACATGTCCATTAAAAGTCGGAGGCAACACTATCACTCTGTGAATATCAATTCTATCATAGTCCAGCTTGGATAGGACATTCCTACATCCTTTCAAATTACACAATTCTCTCAAGCAATCAACCACAGATGCTCCTAATCCATTAGTGACACTTGCAGTGGCCACAAATACTGACTTCAATGGCGTCAAGGTAGGGAGACTTGACACCGACGACGGAGTCTTCAAATTAAAGTCTGGCTCTGGATAATTGCCTTCTGAATTGGAACTCAAGATGGTGACACTTTTGGACTGAGGTTCTAATTTCACATGCTGAAAGGGCGGTCTCAAAATAGAACCTGAGGTCGACCAAGGCAATGCTCCATCTTCCAAAGAAGAAGACACAACTTCATTCGGAACTCCGTAAGCCCTATATCTCCCAAGCTTGAGGTTCCAGAACAAGTCCTCTCCAGATGAGGCAGATAGTTGACTGACGGTGTGAGTGAGTGTTCCCGTCTCGACATCATAAATATCTTCATCTACATGAATGGAATAAGCTTTCCATTGAAACCTCAGACCTAACCTAAACGACGTAACCACAGCCATGCCATGATCTCCTACTGGGAATACCATTGGCATCCCTTCTCCGTTTGCCGAAACGACCACCAAGTCCTTAAATTGTGCTATTGTGAAGTAAAACTATAGACAAAGAAATTAGGGTTTTGAAACGCGATAAAATTCTACAAAACTCTAATAATTGGAAACGATCTAAGGAACCATTCAAAACAAAAGTAGAAGGCTACAACGTGTATGACACATCCTACCAACTTAGCACATCTTCAGTATTTCAATAAGACATTATAGTTTATTAATCGAAGAGTTCGCTTAGAGGCGGTTTCGACAAGCAATGAATGGAAGTACTTATTAAGTACATGCAAGGCATGATCACAACAGTAGAGGAAATAAATATGTACAATTACTTTATTAAAAGAGGCGGTGTACTCTAGAAAATAAAACCACCACAATTTACTAAGTCCATGCACTATCTAATGTCAGGGATCTTAGGGTCATGATTAGATGTCATGCTTAGAGCTAAGTCTAACAGTATGAGGACGTCCCATTTTATAAAAAATAAATTATTCACTAAATGGCCAAGGAATTGAATTCCATTCAAAACATGACACACGGGTGCATCATTTTGAACAAAGGTTGAATCACATATCCAACACAAACCTGAAATAGTTTTTGGAGTCCTGAGGAAGCTTAAGACTAACAAGGTTAGGACACATGTCCCACTGTAGTAAGCAGGAATGGATGAAGTAGTTACTGGGGCACTAAGCAAGAACTACGTATCACCACCCAGATCAGCAATCTCATTATGTTGGGGTCAACTTCAACAAGGGTACATATTTTCCAAAGGTGTGCAAATGTTTCACAAATCATATTTCTCTTCATTTGTGAAGTAATCATCCTAAACTTACAAAACCGTCTCTGTACTTAAATGCCCTATCAACAACCCAAAACCGCCTTTCTATGTATCTATTAGTACTTAACAATCCACCAATCAAGGGCTGACACGTTATTGTTCATTACATTAATGTACTACTTTTGTCAAAATTCAGAGCTGATTTCGCTGATTCAGTTGACGGAATTGAGAAATTTAGCAGAAAGAATTGGGGCTAACTGTAGGGTGACGAAATTGGGACATGTACGGAATTTTGTAGGGTTACCTTAGTTAGTGGGGCACTAGTTTCCTATCATTGTACATGGGTAAATATACAGCACCTCATACTGCTCACTATCAACAACAGACTGGCTATAATGATCCGATAGTGGGGGCTGAACCTTAGTGCATGCATATGGACAGTGGGTACTCAACTAACAAGAAATGTATTATATATTCAACAGCATAACAAGGGCTGACAACTAAAACTTGTGCAATAGGCATGGAAGTATATTATTCAATATTCTATATGAATACACTTTATGGTGTTGGTTGCCATACAGTACTTACCCAAAAATCATGAATGCTTGCTTTGAACCTCATAGAGTCATTTGTAAATTCGAAATAAAATCATCATATAAAAAAGTTTAAAGCGGCTGATAACTAAATTTGATATATATACCAAAGGTATTGTTGGGAGAGAAAATCCGTGTTATCCATATTTATAATGTAATCCTGTTAGCACCGACCAAGAAAATGATAAATCGATTAAAATCATATAATAATATTTCTTTCGTTCAAAGCTAAAATATATAGGAACTATCCAAATATGTGGTAGAAGGCCTATAATGATAGACGCCATTATACTTGAAATTCACAATTTTCTCCCTATTGAATTCCAATGATTATTACTTTATGTCGAATTTATATTCCATATTGGATTCCCGATACTATGAACAGGGATCCCGACCCTATGGCCCAGTCCTCACCCTATGGGTGAGTCCTCAATCTATGGACAACCCCGATCCTTATGGCCAAATCCAACCCGCCCCTAATGCCCGCCCCCGAACCTAATGCCGACCTTGAACCTAATGCCCGACCCCTGACCTAATTGTCAAACCGACTGGGAATCAATTTTGAGCTCAAGGAAGAAACCCTAATCCTCAAACACTGCCGCAGTCCATCGACCGGCAGTCTCAGACTGAGATTCGAGGGTGGAGTCTCGTCAAATACTTCATGCTCATGTGCACATTTGCAAAGGTATTCAATCAAGTTTACTTGTGCATAGCAATGGAACAAAACTTGCGATCAAGGAAGGGGCAGGCACTGGATGCGGTGAACGATGAAGTCTCAAGAGGGACTACGGACGACTGAATAGAGTTAAAATTCGCAATTCAGTTGTTTGTGATTTGGATTTTGGCCTCTTGTTGGGTAACTACTCTCGGAATCGCTTAAAGAAGTCTCGGGGATCGGAGGCTTCATCTTGGACAACAGATGAGGTCGATCACCCCTAATGTTGCACCCGATTGCAAGAGGGAGCAGGCGCAGGTCTTCTCTCGGGCCTGAGAGGTCAATCCTCGGACCGCAGGCATGCTACCAGTCAAAACATTGCCTTCGTCTTGCGGTGGTATGTGCATTATATATTTTTTTTCATCAGATTCCTTGGCCCGTAAGTACCCGTCGGGGCTGGAGCTCGCTGTGACTGTCCAATTTAGGTCTGTGTGGTTCTTTTTTGAGCTAGAGGTCGTGACACGGGGAGCAAGACCCCACCGCAAGGAAAACAGTCTCGAGCCCGAGAGGCAATCTGCGTGGCCTGGGTCATGTGTTGCGGAACGAGGGAGTTCTTGCTCACCATTTCTGAGATTTGGACATGGATTAAAAATTCTTTCTTTGGTGGCAGTGTGTCACATTTGAAATGCATGTTCTTGTCCCGTGGATCCGTGGTTACATGGCCACATCGGCGAGAGGGTGCGGCGGTATGTGCATTATATATTTTTTTTCATCAGATTCCTTGGCCTGTAAGCACCCGTTGGGGCTGGAGCTCGCCGTGACTGTCCAATTCAGGTCTGTGTGGTTCTTTTTTGAGCCAGAGGTTGTAACATAGGGAGCAAAACCCCACTGCAAGGGAAATAGTCTTGGGCCCGAGAGGCAATCTGCGTGGCTTGGGTCATGCGCTACGGAACGAGGGAGTTCTTACTCACCATTTCTGAGATTTGGACATGGATTAAAAATCCTTTTTTTGGTGGCAGTGTGTCACATTTGAAATGCATGTTCTTGTCCCGTGGATCCGTGGTTACGTGGCCATATCGGCAAGAGGGTGCGGCGGTATGTGCATTATATATTTTTTTTCATCAAATTCCTTGGCCTGTAAGCACCCGTTGGGGCTGGAGCTCGCCGTGATTGTCCAATTCAGGTCTGTGTGGTTCTTTTTTGAGCTAGAGGTCGTGACACGGGGAGCAAGACCCCACCGCAAGGGAAACAGTCTCGAGGCCGAGAGGCAATCTGCGTGGCCTGGGTCATGCGCTGCGGCACGAGGGAGTTCTTGCTCACCATTTCTAAGATTTGGAAACGTCGAATTGGGACTATAGTAACCGTCGGTAGATTATGATGTGTCCTTTTAGAATTCATTACGTTTCGAATATGTTCTGATGAGGACAACTAAGGATCTCTTCTTATCACCTGACATTATCTTACTTGATCATGACATACGGTGCGCGACCATCACATCGGCGGAAGGATTACTGATAATCCTTCATCTTACGGATTTTTTTGATTGTGTTTGCAGGTCTGTGTCGGGTCCACGATGGTTACGGATGATCAGCTGGAGCCTGTCTCAGGAAGAGTGCTGGAGGTGTCCTCGCTTGGAACTATTGAGGACTTGCTTGTTCCCATCCCAACAGATCGACAAGTTGGCAATCTTGTCGATATTTACTCGAGGGTCCAGATCCAAAATTCTTTTCTGGATCCAGATTTCTCAACATGCTCCTCGCATGGATCAAACACTGAGAGGGCTCTATCTTCTCAAGCATTGATAGATCTTGAGATTTGCACTTGTGATCATCGTAATGTAGAAGTCACATCTGCATTACGTGAGGACGCTGACATCCTCATTTGGTGTTGCGGTAGTTACCGATCAGTTGTTGATAGGTGTACATGCAATGTATGAGAACTCAGCACTAATTGAAATCACTTCAGTTTCATTCAAATGTCTCAATTGATTACTACTATTGATGAAGGCATCAAGCCCTGTGCTCTCAGTCCAAAATTTATATCTCCTCATTCTTTTGTTCCTGGGACCATGCATTGCTCTTGGGTATGCTGTAGGATGACGTGGATCCTGGAGCCGGTGACGGTCCACAACAAATTACTGCTTCTCATCCTCAGTCAAATGTGGAGAGTCTTTCTGGTGATGAATCGAAGGAGGAAGACATCCCTGGTGTGCACAAGGATGATATGGAAGACGATATTAGACGATCGCAAAAAATGGACATTGTCTCTATTATTTCAAGCTTGCGGTTAACTACCTCAGACCAATCCCGGATGAGGATTCCTCTCTATAGGTTGGTGCCTATGCCGATGGTACGCCCAACTCTCGAATGCGACTTGACGGTGCTAGAAAACCAATTCAGCGCCGGATATGATGAGGGTGTGAGGGTTTTCTATGTGTCTGTGTCAGATGAGCAAGGGCAGACCTCCATTTTCTCAGAGGCAAAGAAAGAGAAATGGAGGCCAATATGGAATTCAGTGAACGACAATTTCAACAATCACTTGAGGTCTCAAGCTGGGGTCAAGCACTTAGTGGATTTAAAGTTCTTCGTCTGTGATGGCAATCATAGACGAATCGCCTGGATGAATCATATTCAAAGACTACACGCAAAGGAGAAGATTTGGCACATCAGTGTGGACTCAATCATTCTGGACACGCGTAACCGGATAGGGGTGGCAATGCAAGCCATGCACGATATTAACAAGTGAGTTTGGTGGTTCTTGAATACTTGTGTTTAGGCCAATCCTTCATTTGTTATTCAGAAATTCATTTCTAGTTTTATGTAATAGTTTCCATCTAATTCGGTATTTCTTTGGTGTCTTAGGCAGACAGAGAACTCTCACATCAAGACTAATCTCGTTCACACTCTATATAGAGTCCAGAAATATGGGGTCATGGAATTGGAGAAATTCAAAGAGCTTCTGAGTGCAGACGAGGTCAAGACTTGCTTGCAAAATAATTGAACTAAGTGGTATTCAATGCCCCTTGAGGTCTTCACCTCTTTCATATTCAAGGTAAAAAATTCGATACATACTGGTTCTATTTTATTGAATTCATCTCAAGTATTCCATCCCCTGATTGTTGTCCTATTAATATGTGTCATATTGGTCCCTACAGCAAGAGATTTCTGTGGCTGCGAACGTCGCAGTTTGAAAGTACAATGAGGATACTCCTGTTGATCAAATCATTAAGGCAGGTGTAGCAGCTGCAATGAGGAGCTCCATAAGAGACTCTACGGAGAAGTTCTATAAGAAACTGTCAAAGATTGTGGCCATAGCCTCTCCATCTCTTGGCCAGGATTGACTTACTGAGGTATATCCAAATTCCATGTAGATTTAACCTTTGCGCTGCATGGGTACATTTTGATCTTTGCTTCTAACCACTATTTCTTTCTTTAATGTAGATCGAGAGGCATTGGAACCTCTATACAATTCCAGAATTAACTTTGGAAAAGTTACAGATGATTTGCACGGCTAATGTCAAACCGCAGTACAAGGTAAAATGGTTGCAGTGGTTGAACGCATCCAGTCCTATAAGAGAGGCCAGAAGATTTCCAGCGCGACCGGTGAACGAGGAGAAATTGTTGTTGTTTCTGGCTAGGGCATGCTAGTATGCTGGGATAAGGATTTCGTCGTTCTAGTCTATTATAATTCTCTTTAATCATGTTTCAATCTAAACTATCATTTCCATGCCCAGCTCACTTTGGACACATGTTTGTTCAGCTCGAAGAGGCCGCGACGGAGATGTTGGAGAATATTGTCCACTCAGATAATATTCCCATTAACATGGCCATCCCTATCGAGCCAAAGGAGTTGCTAGACTATATTGAGGACTGGAGGATGAAGCTCTGGGACATGGCCTACACGGGAATGTTCAAGGGGTCCGACGCATTCAAGAAGTCAGATACTTTTAAGGATTTCAGAGGGGCAATACTTGCAGTGAAGCGTATTATTTACAGGTATTCATTTATAATTGATAGATTGGTTGAAGTACATGATAGTTGGATAAGTCCTTCTAAGCCTGAGAGTCTTCTTTATTTTGCCTTCTTCGTGCGCTTTTGTTCTATCCACTTCTTATTGACGGTGGTAGCTCTTCATGAGATTTGAATTCATGTTGTTTTACACTTTTACTGTATTATTTTCTTTTGCTGTGCTATCTCTATGAATTAACATTGTTCCCTTTTCCTATGGCTAGGTATTTCAAATTCGAGTTATACGGCAAGGGCGCTATACAGAAGGCAAACTTGCCACCATTCCTAACGACGTGGTTGGACAGATCCTCCCCTGACTGCATGTTCTCTGCCTGGCAAATGAAGAATTGGACTACCCCACACCTCCAGGCATGCCCGTGGTATCTTGAGTGTAATTTCGGAACAACTCCAATGGAAGAGGAGGCTCTTTTCAAGTCCTTGAAGTAGACAACGGTAGTAGAACCAGAGTTCAATGAGTTTGCTTCACTTGAGGGTGATGCCAAAGCTAGAGCGATTGCAAGACGGGAGGCAATAGAGAAGAAGAAGGAGGAGAGATGGGAGGAAGCACAGAAGAGGAATGAAGCTACCAAGAACAAGAGGCTTGCCTCAAAGGTTGAGAAGGAGGAGGAGAAGAGCAAAAAGAAGGGAACAAAGAGGAAGGCTGAGACCCCTGTACGTGAGGGGGCAACGGTATCCGCTAACAACATGGATTCATCATCGGGATTCTCCTTCACACAGGATTGACTGGTGCATGGTCTTCTTCCAGGAATACTCAATCTTCCTCCAGTTCCTAACATCGACAAGTGCATTCTAAACTTGTCGATGGGTGACCTCCCCAATAATGATAAGGCATTCAAGAGTGTCCTGGCCTTCATGGACATGGTAAATATCTTTCCATAGTACTTTGATTTCTTGGTCATAAGGTTGTCCAGACATGTACCACTAGTGTACATGAGATATCTTTGGTACTTTGACCTTCTTTCATTTCAAACTATCTTATTTATGCTTCATGTATCAATATACCTACTACATTTGTATTGATCGGATATGATCCTCGATGTCATCTACAGCATGCCACTAACAAAGACAGACACTTCGATGGTGTACTCAGCACACAACCAGCGGTGGACTTGATCATCGTGGATGTTCCGGAAGGGCTCCACGTACCAAGCAGGGTTGTCTTGTCTGACAGAATTTCGAGTTTTTGTGTCTAATAGACGTCGCATGTCGCATGTCGAATTGTCGAGTTGTCGAGTAAGGGCGGTTTTTGTTGTCGTGTACAGATTTCGGATTTCAAATTTTTTTACCCCTTGGTAAAACGGACTGTCCTATGTGGCTGTGACGTGGCGTGCTTCCTGAGGGGCGACCGCGGGTAGGGGCGACCGCGGGTAGGGGCGACCACAGGTAGGGGCGACCGCGGGTAGGGGGCGACCACGGGTAGGGGCGACTGCAGGTAAGGGGGCGACCACGGGTAGGGCGACCTCGGGTCCAAAATCCTGGGCGACTGCGGGTCCGAATCCAGAGCGACCGCGGGTTCGAAATCCAAGGCGATTGCGGGTCCGAAATCCAGGGCGACTGCGGGTCCGAAATCCAGGGCGACCGCGGGTCCTACTTCATGGGCTACAAGTCTGGGGCCCCCACAACATTTTTTTTCCAATATTTATTCTTCAACCAACACATTCCACAGCAAATCAGCAATATATAAGCATTGAATTATATGCTCGGTACGTACTAAAGCAAATGAACATGCATTATGTAATGATATATCATGGGACAATCAATTCATAAGTCTAAAACATAATAATAATAAAAACCTTGGACAATAATCATATTAATTTAAATGGAACTGCGTACATACATAGGGATGATCTTCACAATTGAGTACCAAGACCACTCCTGTTTGAAATTGCACACTTATTTGCAAAAAATACGAATACCTTCATTAATCATCATCGTCAACACCAAAGTACCTTTTACAATCTTCCTGACTTTGTGAAGCCAAGTGATGGACTACACAAAATTCAAAATCTACCTATTTCATTACAAGCTTTGGCAACAAATCTTCACTACAAGGCATTGATGTTAAATCCTTATAGTACTATTTGAAGGCCTCCACATCTATAATGCAACACATTACATTGTGAAGGTAGAATCGCTTTCCGCTTCATCTGCATTGGGGTCGGTGTCTTCATGTGGCCCACTACTGTCACTAGCTCCTGAGACCTCGTTTTCATCATCCTCTCTGCTTGTAGGTTGAAGGATCACCTCACGTTCCACCTCAGAGTTCAAATTTCGCACTTGCGTTTCTAAACCACCAACAACTTCGGCTAGCACTAATCGCTTTGTTGGCCTCGATGCATCAGTGGTTCCATTGATAATAGGGCCTGTCGGTCGCTCAAGCACCTGCTGCCCAACATGTTGACGCTCTGCTCTCGCTGCTGCGCTTGATGGCCAAGGATTACGAGTGGAATTTCGTTCTCCAATGACAAATGGATGGATCGTATGGTTTTGACACTTGGGGTTCCGTGTCAGTCTGTCTTGCGTCTTGCGGGTTCGTTTATTTCCTGATTTGGAGTGTTCACGCGATCGCCTGGATGATTCTCTAGGGCCTGACATCAACGAGGCCGGAGTAGGTTGTGGAGCTGAGCCATGCACTCCTTCATCAACGATTTGTCGTAGATCATTATGTGTCGGCGACCTTGTTAGAGGAGTTGGTAGTATCCTCGATGTTGTGGCAATGTCTACACTTGCAGGGCGATTGGACCCACGGGTACGGGTCTCGTTGAATACCACTTGCAATGGCGCATCTGAATCGTACACCCTAGTTTCTGTTGCAGTGTTGTTGGTCGGTGCTAAACTTGGACGAACTGCAGGTACCTCTTCAATATGCGACACCTCTTCTTGCCTTTCACCCTGTACATTAACTCGTGCACCACTTCGGAGGTTCATTGGCATACTAGGCGGCAGACATGTGGCAATTGGAGACTTTACAAGCTCCACTTCATCTGCCACTGGAATATCTGCACCGTCATTGTTGTCATCAGGAGTTCTTTCCCTCGTTGGGTCTGCATTGATTACCGGAAATGCATCCTAAGCCGACACATGAGGGGCTTCGTCTCTGCGGTGGTGCGACACCTCTGGAGAGCTCAATCCATCATCATCACCCACGAAAGTGTTGTGGTATCGTCCTCGTGGAGGACTACCTACACGGGGTACCATACCAGCCCACCTATTTCCACGGAGGCGTTCTTCTACTACCACATGTCTCTGTTCTTCTCTCAAATCTCTAAACCTAACTTCATCTTCGTCCCCCGAAGAATATGGTTCCTCATTCTCTTCATCTGTATCTCCATCTACAAGGTACTTTTCGTAGAATAGTGTTGGATTGTGTCCTTGTTTTTCACGTTCCAATTTGCTGTTGGTGTAGATATACACCAACATCTCAGCCTTCTTTGTGGCTAGGCGATTACGCACTTTATCGTGTACAAACGAATACATGCTCCAGTTTCTTTCACAAGATGATGCTGAGCATGTCAGAGACAAAACTCTCCTTGCTATTTTTGGAAGAGCGTTCCCACCCACACGATTCCACCATTGATGAGGCAACAAGTTACATCAAGTAACATCTGGAGCCTCTTGTAATGGATCAAAGGGACCCGACTTCTCTTCAAATTCCGTCAACTCAGCAATTGCTTCATCTTCATCCACATTCAATAGTCCGCTCAATTTTCTGATGACTCGATTCAATGCCCGCTTTGCCTCTCCATTGTTATGAAGCTCTTCCACATCTGTCAAATATGGGTTCAACAATGCCCCTACATAATGGAGGTCCGTGCGCATCAACTTCCAACGAGCATCAAATTGTTTTAGGAACTTCATCGCGGTCTGCTCATCAAGAAAGAACGGAGCCTCCTTTAAAGTGCACACGTGCTGACGAAGGCTACTCATTATTATCCAAGCTTTCGGCATCGCCGGTATTTTGCCATCGAACTGGCGCAGAGCAAGAATCACTGGAAGAACCATGTGCTGGAAATTACCGCATTCCACCCAAAACACTTCCGAAACTATGTCCTCTCGCGCTTTACGGGCTCGCTCTCTTGTAATGAGTCCGTTTGTTCTGCTGACCAAACTATTCTCAAATGGCATATACGTCTCGTCCCCCACCACGAATTGAAGCGCTTGTTTGCACTCTACCAAACGGTCTATCATGAGAAAATGCACTGCGAAGCGTGTGGCCGCAAGAAGTCTCAATGACTTCTTCGGCGAGTACTTACGGAAAAGACCCAAAGTCAAGTGGTATTTCTTTATAAACTTCACAATTGCCCTGGCCTTATCCACTAGATCTTTGATCCTTTTTTCCTTTCCCCAGTCTTCCAAAAGTAAGTCCAATATATGTGCGGCACATCCTTGCGTATACATGTGGGGATACCTTGCTTGCAACTCGCGCATTGACCCTGTCATTACGGAAGCATTGTCTGTACACAATTGGACAATATTTCCTGGTTCCACCTGCTCTATGTAGGTAGCCATTGTATTCACCGTATACGCCATGTCTTTCCTCTCTCCTGTGGTGTCAACCGATCCCAGGAAGACATCACCCGCAGGGCAAACGAGCATCATATTCAACAAGGGACGGTGATTCGTATCTGACCATCCATCTGAACAGATAGTGGCTCCATATTGGGTAATAGAACTCTTTGTTCGACTACTGACCATTTTTGTAACAGCCTCCTTCTTCACATCAAGTAGTTTAGTGCACACCGCATTGTACGATGGCGGGGAATATGGAAATCCACATGTCGAAGTTGCTTTTACAGCATTCACAAAGGCTGGGTGCCGCACCACATTGAATGCAATGTTAGCCTCATAAAAGAAAGAAGCCCATAGTCTGTCCAAGTTTTGTCTTTCATTGACCCGGAATGATTCATCCATGCTTGGTTGACGAGAAATCGAAGTTGAGCGCATCCTTCTCACCGTCACAGGAGTAGAATTCGTTGAATCTGGATTACGAGGCGGTGCATTAGGTGCTTCTGTCCTATCGCTTGGGTCCACAGACCCTTCCACTGATGCATCCACAGTATACCCTGCAACGGACTCAGCAACAACATCAACCTCAAGATCTACTCCATGCATCTCCTCCAAACTCATTTCTTTTGGTACAATCCCTTCACAGTTTCTGAATAATTCGAGGACTACGGATGGAATACGCTTACAACGTTCCACTGTTGATGTACGGGGGTAACCAAAGTGACCAAATGCCCGCTTCCGCACGAAAACTTTGTTCCAACCACAAAAAATACAAGTCCTCGTATTTGCGGAACAAGCGGGGTTTGTTTCAATAACCAACCAGGGATCCCACTCCTTTGTGGCTCTTCGAGTATCAATTATGTTCGTCCTCCTCCCCGCTCCTCGGTTTGCCATATTGTTTATCTGATATGCATTATTCCAAACCGAAACGTATATGTACCCAAGTGCTTCGGAAAAAAAAATTATGACAAAGCCACCGCTTCGAGTAGTTTTCTAACCACTCAAAGCAAGGTTGTTGCCCTCTGAAGAATATAACATTGCATGAAGCCTCTTGAGAAGATCCAAGCCATATGTTCATCAACAGAGCAATGGAAATCCAATGTTGTTCCTCTACATTTATAGTGCTTTCGGTCTTCCCTCCACACGCTCCAAAGATGGTTTTAGGGCGCCGCTACCAAACTCTATTACACCCGAGGTCGCCCTACCCGACCGTTGGTCCACCTCCAGGCATATGGAGGCACGCGCCTTTGCAGTAGTCGACTTCGGGTCACATGGTGCGAACGCGGGTTCCGGTAGGCGACTTCTGGTCCGAAATAAGGCGAACGCGGGTCCAGGGAGGGCGACTTCGAGTCCAGGTGGGGCGACTTCGGGTCCAGGGAGGACGACTTCGGGTCCCGGATGGGCGACTTCGGGTCTCAGATGGGCGACTTCGGGTCTCAGATGGGCGACTTCGGGTCCCATATGGGCGACTTCGGGTTTCATGGGAGACTTCGAGTGCCATGGGCGACCTCGGGGGAAAGAAGGGCGACTTCATGTGCATAAAGATTAACTTAACCCCTAAAGGACCATTGTCCCCTCAAGGAACAATATGGATTTTGGGCAGGTTCCTATGATCTCAATTTTTAATGAATCTTTTGGAAACTATCTCATAATATACAAGATCTTATTACCTTTATGGGAATATAAATTTTGTTGCAATTGGTACCTGGGATTCTGGGAACAAAAGTTATGGCATCTTTAACATAATTTGTAAGGAACGTCTCAGGGTAGAAAAAGAAATCTACAATAATTTGAAATTAATTTTTTAATTTTTTTCTTCTTAAAGGTCATATTTTTGTCTACATGTGTAGCTTTGATTCATTCCATTTCGATTAGTAATGTGAAAATTATGAACAATATTGTTTGGCAAGCAATCAAATTGAAATGATTCAAAGTTTTTCACATAGATATAAATCATAAGAAATTAAGAACCAATTTCAATATCAATTTTGTTATTGGAAATGCCTTGTCATTTGTGAAGAATATCATTAATTTTTCAGGGGACCAACTGAATGCTAAGTATTGAAAACTACTTATCATACAAAAACATTTGAACCATGTAGTGAGAAGTTCTAAAATTTGGTAGGCTTCAAATTTAATCCTTTAAAAAATGTTGTGCCAAAGAAGATACTACAAATTCTATTCATGTTTCCCTTCTAAATATCACTATGATGCCAAAACAAACTATTTCAGTCCTTACGGGTTTAGGATTTAGGAATATCTTCAAATCTATAGTAAACTTTATTTATTTTCACATCGTAGGAAGATCTTGCAATTGATGTACATGGCAAACTAGAAATTGTATGAAGTTGTTCAAATATAAATAATTGTTTGGATGTTCGGTATGAATTTCTTAAAAAGACAATGGTATTATTACATTGTTGGTATTTTGTGTAAATGAAAGCACAAAAGTCTACGTAGAAAACTGACCTACAACACATGCAATAAATGTATTTGACATGTGTCTAATCATCAAGAATTAGATCTTCAAAACACATAAAGGCTAATTCATATAGGAATATTTATATATCTTTATTGAAGAAACAAAACATGGACCCCATTGTACAACATGAGGTGGTTCTAAAGGTCAAAGCAACCCTTCCAATACACACAAGTTTAGAAAAACAACTACCTATTAGTCTATTATTTACTAGAAGACTACCTCTAGCCCAAAATCATGCAACATCCATATTGGCCTCCTCTTCCCTTTTCTTCTTCATGACTTCAAGCTCATGGGCCGCAATTCTATAAGCACTCTTCAAAAGGGGTAGGTCATGGTTCCACATCTTGTTTTTGATCCAAAAATTCTTGAACGTTCTCGCATAACCGATGTGTGCAGTCCGGAAATCTATGTGCTTCTGAAATTGGTGTTCAAGCTTCTTCAAAGAAACTAACTTCTGCTTCAAGGAAGCTACCTCTAATGTCAACACACAATGCTCTTCATCTACTAATAATGCATCCAAAGCCATTGGAAGGTCAATGGGGCCTACAACCGTGGTTTCTTTTAGGTCATTCAACCTTGACTGCGCCTCTTCCACAGCTTTCCTTTCGGTATTCAATTGGTTTTCTTCTGCCAAACACTCTTCCATTATTTTGGCCATTCGTATATCCAAGAACGGGGTGGAATTTGAGGTAGAGCCTCCATCTTTGCCTTTATTGAATTTCAAATAAAATTGCTCCAGCTCGTCCATTTCCTTTTGTTGAACTGACAAACGAACTTTCCCGCTTATGATTAGTGCTTCAAGGGTGTGCTCATCGTTGTCCTCAATGTCACCACCAGTGTGTTCACGCTGCCTTTCACATTCCATTCCTATTTCTACCAGTCTACCAAGAATAGCCTTCAACTGGGCTTTATAAGCTTCTTTTCCTTGCCTCCTCGTGTCTTCAAGATATAATACTTCCCTTCCTGCTTCTTGAAGAGGTAGTTCTTCACATGAATCAAAAATCACCAATGCTTGTTCAGCATCTCGTTGCAACCCGATCTCGCCCTCCTCCTTGTCTTCCTCCATTTCTCGCATGCGTGCATATACATGTTGAAGAACTTCGTCTTCCTCAGGATGACGGAAGTGCATTGGCTCCAACGATCCAAGAGGCGCGACATGCAATACTACTGCCCCTTCTGAGTCTCCAACAAAAGGTACCACCGCTGCCATATTTTCTTCAAATATTGGATCTTCATTTGGGGGCATGGAGTCTGCAATGTCTTCTTCATCCGAGTCGGTGGAGGTGGACGACTGGCCCCAATCGTAGTCTTCATCCGACACTTCTTCTTTGAAATGTTTTTTGGGCCCTAATCCATCCCTCGGATTATTTGATGGATCCGCCCTTGGAATGTCTTTGGTAGTGGGAACTATGCTATTGGGGGTTTTCTTAATGGTCCTCCAATCCACAGTTCTTCGCAATTGTAGCTCTGCATAGACCATTTGGCATATACCCAATGAAACTTGACTCCCCTTCACTGTTGGTTTTTGATATAATGTCCGGTAAACTTCGATGCACCGTTGCACAAATGCATCATCTCTGCAGTAGTGAAGATTAGCATTGTTTTGGCTGATATGGACATCGTGCCGGAAGTAAGGGAATAGCTTATCGATATGGCACCACCCTACGTAGGCCTTGCAAGTGTTGAACGTCCAATCCGATTGCACGTTTTGCCAATTTGGAAATGCCCTTGCTGTTGGGTCCAAAAGGATGGCTACATTCCGACTATGGCGCTCTCCTTTCTTCTTTGCCTTCTTAAAGGGGGGGGCCATGGTGAATATAGGATGTGTTGGTATCCTCCAAATGCTCAGAAAGTATGGTCTTCCACAATCGACGACAACACAAAAAGTGTCCTAGACACAAGATTCCAGTGCACGAACACGCATCCAGACGCTTGAAAGCATATGGAAGCCGATGCACAGCACTGGAAAAGAAAGTGGTAGCTCGCGTCCGTGGCGACCGCATTTGTACCCGAAGTCGCCCTAGGCGCGTGCGGGATCAGGGTTTAGGGGGGCGAGTGCGTTAAGTGGGGCGACCGCGGGTACAGGGAATTCTGGGCGACCGTGGGTCCAGGAAGGGCGCGTGCGGCTTCAGGGCGACCGCGGGTCCAGGGAAAGGTAGCAGACTCAGGAAATGCAGACGAAGAATTGACTCCCTCATTGCCCCCGTCAACTTAGATTTTTAAAAAAAGCCCCCTATATTCTGCCAACTTTTGGGTAATTCTTGCATCTCCTAGAAGTAATTTGGGGCCTCTGATTGCAAATATGATTTCAGAATTCCCCAAAAAATTAAGCAGTGCAAATAATAAATTCTAGGGCAAGCCCTGGATGGGCAATGAGGGAGTCAATTCACCCTGGCCCTCACAAATGGCTCATCTCAAGACTGATGTCCCTTTTTCATGTATTTACTTCAATGAAAATATTTTTAGATCATTTTTCAGACAAAGAAAAATAAAAGAGGAATCTAACACAAGTGATTTCATTTTTTGTAAGTATTTTTTAATTAATTGTAAATTTCCAAAGGACTTGTGTCATAGGTCCCTACTTATGCCCCTAGGTCTCCCGTAAAACGTTCACTTGCAACTTCTAAAGAAAAATGGGGAAGTAAAGAGAATGAATTGGCTTTTACAATTGATAATTTTTTTTTCTCGAATCATTTAATGATTATGGAGGTCAATTTATGAACTACAGTTTGTCCATTTCAAAGCCACTTATAGAGTCCATTTTTAATGCCTACTCCATTTTAGAGCCTTCTACCTTATATTTACTTTCACATCCTCACAAATGGAGAAAGGAAGTACAATTTATGTATCAATGAATAGGTGGTAGTAAAATCGTGGGCCACCGCAATTAAAAATATTCCCAACATGTAATGCGTTTAATAGCTTTTTCAAGTGATATTAAGTTTTGGAAGAGAACATTTTAGTGTGCCAATATAATTTGTAGTTCTTCATTTCAACTCCAATCCCAAATTTATTTTTATAAGCAATACACTCAACCATGAAAAAGTAAATTTGGTAGGTTATCATCTCCCAACTCTTATCCAATATTGCACCTTCATGAAACGTGCATACTAATACACAAGCTAATTAAACATTCCTATGGTTAGGTTCTTGTTTCATAAAACTTGCTACAATGGAAATAACTATAAGTCCATGCTCTTTTCATAAAGGAAAAATATAGTTGGAAAGGCATAGGCACTTAGGGGTTCATTAGTAATGCATTCTAATTGTTAAGCTAAACTTATCTTTTGACTCTAAATAGATTATGCAAACACCCCTCTTCTAAAATCAAATTTCATTCGCAAGTACATCTTCGTCATTGTCCATAATGACGAACAATTCTAATTAAATAATGATTTAGCACAACTGAATTCTAAAATACTCTATATCATTACAAATTAGTTACTTTAAAGATTCAAAAATTCCCGTAAAGACCTCGGTCTAGGCCAGGTGTCGTGCTTCGAAGGTTTGACCAAAGACCTCCTCGACCTCCGCAGTGAGATGTTTTCTATCTCACTGCGGAGGTCGAAGAGGTCCTTGACCGAACCCATAAGCCCAAACCAAAACCTTGTACATCATGTACACCGGGTTGGGAATCGAACCGTAGACCTCCTAGACTCCACTTGAATTCGAAGAAGTTGACCCTTGTGTGAGAATCCCTTCCACTACTTCACCTTCTCGTTGGTCACACCGGGAATCACCTTCGATGCACCACTCCTTGTCCATCCCATCTTTATTCATTTTTTTCTTTGATTCTACAGGGCTTCAAAATACCATCAGCCACCCAACAAAAATTAGTCTCCCCATTTTGGACCCGAAGTCGCCCCACCCAAAGTCGCCCCACCTGAAGTCGCCTTACCCGAGGTCGCCCAAGTCCCAGAAAAGAGGGAAGCAAAAATGCATGAGTTTTTCCCTCCTCTCTGGACCCGCGGTCGCCCCACCCGAAGTCGCCCTACCCGCAGTCGCCCCAGCCGTGGTCGCCCCAACACCGCTGAAGGAAGTCTCCAATTTCCCCCTTCTCTGGACCCGCGGTCGCCCCTACATCAGTATTTGAAAGAGTCACTTAGAGAACATTGTTGTCATCAATGGTAGGTGAGATCATAGAATATTTTCTACATAGCTTACAATTATAACACATGATCATTTTATTAAATGGTCCCTAACAAGGCTTCAATATCCTCAAGCCCTACAGTCATAAACTCCAAACCCTACAAAGCCCTCGCAAACTAGAACCCATACCCAAACCTAGACCCTTGAATGCCCAACTCATTTTAGGATGTTTTATGAATGTGCTTTAACATCAACAAGAAGCCAACATTTTGAATTATAGAATCAATTTCTTTGTACTTCTTCATTTTTCCTCCAATGCCAAAAAACTTTATTTGTGCAAATTATCAAATTGTTGTGGAGGGGGATAATACACTTGAAGTAAAAAATGTACATTTCTCTTATTCTCTTGTTATAATCTTACAACAGTTACGCAATGTTGCACTCAAAATTAACGTGCACACTAACAAGCAAGTTCTTTAAACATTCATACGGTTAGATTCAAAAATAAATAGGAAACTTGCTTCAATCCCAATTACTGTAAGTCCATACTTTTTTTTAATAGGACAAATACAAGAGGGAAAGGCTTAGGCACGTAGGGCCTAATTAGTAATGCACTCTAATAGTTAAGTTAAATTTATCTTTTGACACTAAATAGATTATGCAAACACCCCTCTTGTAAAATCAAATTTCATTTTCAAGTATTTATTCGTCATTGTCCATAATGACAAACAATTCTAATTAAATAATGATTTAGCACAATTGAATTCTAAAATACTCTATATCATTACAAATTAGTTGCTTTAAAGTTTCAAAAAATCCCGTGAAGACCTCGGTATACGCCACGTGACATGCTTCGAAGGTTTGACCAGGAGCCTCTTCGAACTCCACTATGAGCTGTTTCTTATCTCATAGCGGAGTTCGAAGAGGTCCCTGACCGAACCCAGAAGCCCAAACCAGAACCTCGTACATCATGTACACTGGGTTGGGAATCGAACCGTAGACCTCCCAGACTCCACTTGAGTTTGAAGAAGTCGACCCTCGTGTGAGAATCCCTTCCACTACTTCACCTTCCCGTTGGTCACACCGGAAATCACCTTTGATGCACCACTTCTTATCCATCCCATTTTTATTCTTTTTTTTTCTTTGATTGTACGGGTCTTCAAAACAACATGAGCCGCCCAACACAAATTAATCTCCCAGTTTTGGACCCGAAGTTGCCCCACCCAAAGTCGCCCAAGTCCCAGAAAAGAGGGAATTTCAAATGCGTGAGTTTTTCCCTCCTCTCTGGACCCGCGGTCGCCCCACCCGAAGTCACCCCACCCGAGGTCGCCCCAGCACCGCAGAAAGAAGTCCCCAATTTCCCCCTTCTCTGGACCCGTAGTTGCCCTACCCGCGGTCGCCCCACACGAAGTCGCCCCACCCGAGGTCGCCCCAACACCGCTGAAGGAAGTCCCCAATTTCCCCCTTCTCTGGACCCGCGGTCGCCCCACCCGCGGTCGCCCCTACATCAGTATTTGAAAGAGTCACTTAGAGAACATTGCTGTCATGGTAGGTGAGATCATAGAATATTTTCTACATAGCTTACAATTATATCACATGATCATTTTATTAAATGGTCCCTCACAAGGCTTCAATATTTTGAAGCCCTACAATCACGAACCAAAAACCCGACAAAGCCCTCGCAAAGTAGAACCCTAGAATCCAAACCGTAACCCTCAAATGCCCAATGCATTTTAGGATGTTTTATGAATTTGCTTTAAATTGTACAAGAAGTCAACATTATATGTGCCTACTAACAAGCAAGTTGTTTAAACATTCATACGGTTAGATTCAAAAATAAATAGGAAACTTGCTTCAATCCCAATTACTGTAAGTCCATGCTTTTTTTTCATAGGAAAAATACAAGAGGGAAAGGCTTAGGCACATAGGGCTTAATAATTAATGCACTCTTATTGTAATGCACTTCAAGATTTTTTCTCAAAGTAGCCAAAGTGACGGTTTTTAGTGGTTCTGAACCTATAATGGCCTTCGAACTTCAGGGGTTAAATTCACATCTAAAGAAACTTTTATTAGTTTTCGATTATGGCTCAAACATATAGATCTTGCAAGAATATTTTGACCTTGTATTCAAAAGTAATGAACCTGGAAGAAGCCTTCAAGGTACTCTTTGTAAAAATGTTTTGTGAAACATTAAAAGGCAAATTCAAAATTTAATTTGTAATTTGTAGACCAAAATGGTTTTGTTGAGAGAAAACGTAATTTCTACATATAAAGGTGAAATTAATTTCACCTAAAAATGGTGTATTGCATTTAACCCTTATGTTCCCATTTTTTCTGGCCCATTCAAACCAATTGAGAAATGTCGTTTTTATTGCCAAAAACCTATTAAGATTACAAGAAAGTCATCCTTTTTTGCCGGATGAACCAATACAAGTGCCAATTGTCAATGCTTTTTAGAAGGAAAATGGGCTCCATTATTCCAAGGCTATATATCTTACTGTAGGATATCTTACTGGAACATTGAGCCTATTTAATTCATTCATTGCAGCAAAATACAAACATTGATATGAGAGATTCAATACAACATACCATGAAGAATAGATCCACAATATTGCCAATTTGGGGAAAATGGCACTTCATATTAAAATTTGATTACATGTACTAGAAGTACTACTCCAAAATGATGCTATGGTATTCTTCTATCACACTACAACACGGAGTCCCGAAAAACTAATTCTGGAGGCTTTATATTCCAGGGTGGAAGCATGAGTGAAGCTACCACCTCAAAGCATGTGAGTCTCGTCTGTAAGTCAAGATCCATAAGCGCACGTAACTTCATTGTAAAGAACTTTCCCGACTCAGGGTTTTTGAATAGTTCCCTGTCATATTCACCCATATAACCAATTTTCATGTTCCAAATCAATTTACCAATAGAAAACGAATCAGACTTAACCGTATACTTGTGCCTGGTTTGCATCTTGTCAAGGCTCGTTTCTGAACCCTTTGGCCCAAACACATAGAACAACTCTGGAGCCACCCACCATCTGCCTTTCAACATGTCATCCCTCTCTTTCGTGGTTTTGTATCCAAAATGTGAGGGAGCTCCCTCTTGTATACGACTGGCAATTCCCTAATCGCAAATCCCAATGTTTATAACATCATCCGAGTACGGCGGATAATGGATTAATATGTTGTTGGGAGACAAATCGTTGTGTAGAACACCTTCATTGTGTACAAGACTTGTCACATAAACAAGGGCCCATGCCAACTTCGCCTTGTGCCTTCGAAAGAGGCTAATTTGCTTCACCTGCTCTTGTTGAAGTTCCTTCACCAACTTGATTTCGTGCCAATCGGCATGTGGCACGACCTTCTCATTCAAGCGAACAAGTTTGTTCAAATTACCACCATTCCACCACAACGTGTAGGCCTCCATTGTATTGGCATGGATAGCCACAAATTTAACAATGGCTGGGTGATTTAAAGACACACCAAGGCCTCAATGGATCGTTCATATCTCGCATCATGCGTGTTCGTTTGCTTTGACACCTTCCCCGCAAAATGTACATGCTTGGGTATTGTAGACATGCCATCAATGTATACCTTACGCACCTTTCCATACCCCCCTTGTTGGTCATATCCACTAAGCGGAACCACTTTTGCACTAGAATTGATCCACATGAGAGACGATCCACTGTTTTGAGAAAGAGCAACCGTCAATGCGTCCAACTGCCACCCCATCGCCCTAGATACAGTCTTCGATAGTCTAGACGCCGCTTTCTGCCACGATGCCATTTTTGCGTGGAATTCGATGGTCTCCTTATTTTCACACCCAGGGACTATAGGTCGGTGCTCTACAATGATTTTTTTGGTATTGAAAATGATTTCCATGAGCACGTTCTCCATCCACTTCTCATAGTTGCCAAAGTACGTTTCATCCACGTCAGCATATTTCGGGGATTCTTTGCACTTTTTTAGAATAAAAGTGCTCAAATCTCTCTTCAACTTAATGATGCTTGATTCTTTATGCCTCAAGTATGTAGACTCTAGGAATTCCACAGTGCGTCCCTCGTACCATTCGAAACACACTCGCTGTGCAAATATTGAATAATCACGTGGAGGATAAGTTGGGTCCTTATCATGTGCTGTCTTTGACTTCTTCGACTTTGATGATGACTCTCCACCCGTTGACTCGTATGAATCAATACACTTGGAACTCCGCGGGATTGTCAAGGTCGGTGCCCCTTACATATTTCCTTATAGCATTCTCCCATTCCCGGGGGTCATCGTGGTTAATATCCCATAGAGACGGACGCATTGTACTACTCCCTTCTCCTGGATTAGACATAGCTCTTCCTTCACAAAGTTACCTACAATCGATGAATAAATAGAGTCATGGAAAAAAAGGGCAACAAGTCCACCCCCCAATCACCGCCTTGGCCTACAAGCTCTCATTCAGCCACTACAAGGTGGATGAAAGCCGTAGCACAGGACCAAGACTGGCGAATGCGGGTGGGGCGACCGCTTAAGTACCCGCGGTCGCCATAGGGGCGCGTGCCGGTGACAGGGCGCGTGCGGGTAAGGGCGACCGCGGGTACCAAAGCGGTCCTGAAACCTAAACTCGAGGTCGCCCCCTACACCCGAGGTCGCCCTGGAACTTAGGACTTCCAGCCTTTTTGGTGCTAGGGCGACCTCGATTGGGGCGACTTCGGGTATGCAACTTCGGGTGGGGCGACCGCGGGTCCAGAAGTCGTAGAAAATTCACGCATTTGTAATCCTCTTTGGGGGATTGGGCGACTTCAGGTGGGGCGACTTTGGGTGGGGCGACTTCGGGTGGGGCTTTGTGTTGGGCGACTTCGGGTATTTTGAAGCCAATAGAATCAAAGAAAAAAATGAATAAAAATGGGATGGACAAGGAGTGGTGCATCAAAGGTGATTCCCGATGTGACCAACAGGAAGGTGAAGTAGTGGAAGGGATTCTCACACAAGGATCAACTTCTTCGAACTCAAGTGGAGTCTGGGAGGTCTGCGGTTCGATTCCCAACTCCGTGTGCATGATGTAGGAGGTTATAGTTGGGTCTTACGGGTTTGGTCAAGGGGCACTTTGAATTGCGCACTGAGATGAAAAACATTTTGGTGCGGAATTCAAAGTGGTCCTTGGCCCAATCCTCGAAGCACGTCGCGTGGCCTATACCGAGGTCTTCACGGGATTTTTTGAAACTTTAAAGTATCTAATTCGTAATGATATAGAGTATTTTAGAATTCAATTGTGCTAAATCTTTATTTAATTAGAATTGTTCGTCATTAGGGACAATGACGAATAAATACTTGTGAATGAAATTTGATTTTACAATACGGGGTGTTTGCTTAATCTATGTAGGGTCAAAAGATAAGTTTAACTTAACAATTAGAGTGCATTACTAATGAACCCCTAAGAGCCTATGCCTTTCCAAGTGTAAGGTAGGAGGCTCAGAAATGGTGCACCTAAGGGCTGGTCTGCCTTTTTCGTGTATTTCTTTGGACGGGAATATTTTTAGCTCATTTTTCAGACAAAGAGAAATTGATGAGGAATCTAACCCAAGTGGTTTCATATTTTTCCAAAGATTTTTGAATTACTTATGAATTTTCAAACGAGTTGGGTCATAGGTCCCTATTTGTGACCCTAGATCTTTCATGAATGGTTCACTTGCAATTCTAAATAAAAATGGAGAAAACACAGAGAATGATTGGCTCTTCCAATTAATAATGTTTTCTTCCTTGGTTCATTCAATGAATGTATTGGTCAATTTCAGAACTTTAGATGCACCATTCCACAACCATTTATAGGAGCCATTCTTAATGCCCGCACTCTTTCACAGCCTCCTACCTTAGTTTTTCTGTTCTGAAAAGAGCGTGGACTTGTAGTTATTCCCATTGAAGCAAGTTTCCTATTTATTTTTTAATCTAAACGTATGAATGTTTAAACAACTTGCTTGTTAGTATGCACATTCATTTTGAGTGCAAAATTGCGGAAGAGTTTTAAGATTATAACAAGAGAAATGTACATTCTTCACTTCGAGTGTATTACCCCTCTCCACAACAATTTTAAAGTTTGCAGAAAAAAAGTTTCTTGGGATTGGAGGAAAAATGAAGAAGTATATAGAAATTGATTCTATAATTCAAGATGTTGGCTTCTTGTTCAAGTTAACCCCTAAGTGACCCCGAGGACAGGATGGGTCCTCAACCAGTTTCCTAAGTTAAACAAAACCTTACCAAATTACTATATGTAGTAATTCATATTTTTGGAAAATTCTTTTTGAAGTTTAGTTTTAGCTTCAAAAATCTGATTTTGAAAATGATTGATTATGATTTTTCTATTTAAGATTTTGTGCATGGGTGTACACTTGCAATCTTGACTTTTTGTAGTGTTGAGGGCTCTTAGGAATGAGCCTCAAACACACTAAATCTTTGAGAAAATATCACATTACAAATGAAATTAAAAAAAATGATAAAGTAGATTTTGAGAAGTTATAAATTGATTGGGTTTATGCACCTTAGGCCCTTTAAGCTCATATTTTTTAGGTGACGAACTTTTTAGATTTCAAATTTGAAAAGAGGATTGAAATACTTCAAATCACTTTCACAGATTTAACACCCTCATGATAAAACATTATAATCTTTCAATAAATTAGAGGTATTGTTGTGTTTTCTTTTCTAATGTGATCTCTAATACGTCTAGTTTGAATTTACACGGTTACAATTCAAAAAGAATGGATAGAACGTATCAAAATGTTAGATTTTTGTTCAATTTAGAGCAAATTCTAGAAGCTTAGCAAATTCCAGGGTCATTTTGGGGTTCAAGCAAATTCATAAACCATCCTAAAATGCGTTGGGCATTTGAGGGTTTAGGTTTGCATTTATGGTTCTAGTTTGCGAGGGCTTTGTAGGGTTTTGGGTTCATCATTGTAGGGCTTGAGGATATTGAAGCCTTGTTAGGGACCATTTAATAAAATGATCATGTGATATAATTGTAAGCTATCTAGAGATTATTCTATGATCTCACCTACCATGACTGCAGTCTTCTGTAAGTCACTCTTTCAAATACCAATGTAGGGGCGACCGCGGGTGAGGCGACCGCGGGTCCAGAAAAGGGGGAAACTAGGGACTTCTTTCTGCGGTGCTGGGGCGACCTCGGGTGGGGCGACTGCGGGTAGGGCGACTTCGGGTAGGGCGACCGTGGGTCCAGAGAGGAGGGAAGAACTCACGCATTTTTGCTTCCTTCTTTTTTGGGACTTGGGCGACCGCGGGTAGGGCGACTTCGGGTCCAAACGGGGAGACTATTTCGTGTTGGGCAGCTGATGGTATTTTGAAGCCCAATAGAATCAAAGAAAAAAAAGAATAAAGATGGGATGGACAAGGAGTGGTGCATCAAAGGTGATTCCCGATGTGACCAACGGGAAGGTGAAGTAGTGGAAGGGATTCTCACACAAGGGTCAACTTCTTCGAACTCAAGTGGAGTCTGGGAGGTCTACGGTTCGATTCCCAACTCCGTGTGCATGATGTAGGAGGTTATGGTTTGGTCTTATGGGTTTGGTCAAGGACCACTTTGAGTTCAGAATGGAAATGACAAACATTGTCATTTCGGTTCTAAATTCAAAGTTATCCTTGGCCCAATCCTCGAAGCACGTCACGTGGCCTAGACCGAGGTCTTCACGGGATTTTTTGAAACTTTAAAGTAACTAATTTGTAATGATATAGAGTATTTTAGAATTCAATTGTGCTAAATCTTTATTTAATTAGAATTGTTCGTCATTAGGAACAATGACGAATAAATACTTATGAATGAAATTTGATTTTACAATACGGGGTGTTTGCTTAATCTATGTAGGGTCAAAAGATAAGTTTAACTTAACAATTAGAGTGCATTACTAATAAAGTCCTAAGTGCCTTAAGCCTTTCCCTCTTGTATTTTTCCTATGAAAATTGAGCATGGACTTATAGTAATTGCCATTGAAGCAAGTTTTATAACCCGAAAATCTAACCGTATGAATGTTTAATTAGCTTGTGTAGTTGTGTATTAGTATGCACGTTTCCTTTGAGTGCAAAATTGGATAAGAGTTGTGAGATTATAACCAAGAAAATTTTCATTTTCTTTATTGATTGTATTGCTTATAAAAGAAAATTGGGATTGAAGGTGAAATGAAGAACTACAAATTATATTGGCACTCTAAAATGTTCTCTTCCAAAACTTAATATCACTTGAATAGCTATTAAACTCATTACAGGTTGGGAATATTTTTAATTCTGGTGGCCCACGATTTCACTACCACCTATTCATTGATACATAAATTTTTTTGCTCAGGCAAGGGTGTGCATTGAAGCATTTGACACTCAAGGAAACACTATCGTAAATATTTTTTTAGTTGGGGAGTTTCTCCAAATCCGACGTCCATTGGATTTTAAAGAGGGTTCCTTTCTCCATTTGTGTGGATGTGAAAGTAAAGATAAGGTAGAAGACTTTGAAATGGAGCGGGCATTAATAATGGACTCTATAAGTGGCTTTGAAATGGACAATCTATAGTTCATAAATTGACCTCCATAATCATTAAATGATTCGAGAAAAAAAAATTATGAATTGTAAGAGCCAATCCATTATCTTTACTTTCCCATTTATGTTTAGAAGTTGCAAGTGAACATTTTGCAGAAGACCTAGGGGCATAAATAGGGACCTATGACAGAAGTCCTTTGGAAATTTATAAGTAATTATAAAATACTTCCAAAAATATGAAACCACTTGTGTTAGATTCCTCTTTTATTTGTCTTTGTCTGAAAAATCACCCGAAGTCGCCCAGGGACCCGCACCCGAAGTCGCCCAGGGACCCGCACCTGAAGTCGCCTAGGGACCCGCACCCGAAGTCGCCTAGGGACCCGCACCCGAGGTCGCCCAGGGACCCGCACCCGAAGTTGCCCAGGGACCCACACCCGAAGTCGCCCAGGGACCCGCACCCGAAGTCGCCCAGGGATCCGCACCCGCGGTCGCCTTATGGACCCGTGGTCGCCCTTGTTCGGTCGGGGGACCCGCACTCGCCCTCCCATGACCGCTAGTCCCAGTACAAATGGGGTGGGGTGGACTTGCGGTCGTCAGTCCCCCTGCTTCTGTACAAAGGCTGTCATCCACCTTGAAGTGGCTGACTGCATGTGCGTGAGGCAGGGATTGGGGAATGAAGGAATTTCATTCTTCTCATTCCATGCATGTCTAAACCGCGGTGTTTCGTAAACTTGACCCTATCCGCTACGATCTTTGAACCTTGAACATCTACTTCTGCTTCGATATTTGTAAATGTGTCACACGTATGATTACTAGTTTCACTTAGTTAGAGTAAGTATTTTGGCATTGAGACTTTTATATAGTATATATTGCTTAGTTATACATACGTTGTTAAAACATGGAGCGTACAACCTCGCCATCTCCTCCTACCATACCTACTCCATTGACTCCGCAAGAGAAAAGGGCGATGAAGGACAAGGGTCGAAAATGGTCAGGCAAGAAGCACAAGAAGCGCGTGGCCATATTACTTCATCCGAAGATTAAGGCTTTTAAGGATTGGAGGGATGAACCAGAGCCTTGGAGTTACCGGACTGTTGCGAAGTATGTGGATTGGTGCCACATCAGCAAGTTATTTCCGTTGTGTCGTCACCCTTTGCACGTTCAAAACCAAAAGGTTAACCTTGCGTATGCTATGGACACAAGGTTCATGCGTAGATGCTGCGAAGTATGGACCCTTCTATATTTGGAGACCAAGGTGTACAGAAACGAAATTTCAGTTTCTTTCTTGTGCGAATGGTGTATGCCGAAGTTGTTTTGAAGAAGGTAGTCGATTGGACAACACTCCCAGAAATGCCTATTGCGGTCCATCCGGATCAAAAAGAGTGGGAGGAAGCCTCCAACTTGTGGGCAAAGTATCCTCTTGATATAAGCAAGATGATGACACCGATTAAGTGTGGAGCATCATTTGTTGCTGATGAAGAAGTAGTTTGGTCTTCCACTTCTTCCTCGGACGAGCACACCCATGAGTACAACGGATATTCCTTCTCTAGCGATGATGAAGATGTTTTTGTCACCGAGTCCAAGAAGTCTTTGGATGTGGGCCTTCAGAAGAAGAAAGATCGTGGAAAAGAGCCCATTACCTCAACCAGCCATGAAGAAGTCTTGGAAAAAGTTGACCCCATGGAAGTGGAGGACTTTTCCACAGAGGAGTGTGCGATGCTAGAAGGTGATAGTGATTCATCAGACAATGAGGAGACCTTGATTGCCAAAATCGAGAGTGCACGTTTATCATTGAGTACAAAGAGTGAGGAACTGAAGAATTTGAAGGAACGCGAAGTGTCTTCTCCCACTGAAGCTTATTTGAAGCAACAATTGAGGTCTCTCAACCAAATACTCAAAGAGAGAGATGACGAGTTTGTTGCTTTTAAGAAGAATGGAGACCAGTATTTAACTAAGCAGAGCACCAGGAAATTGTCGCAAGTTGACCATTGTTTATTGTGGGAATCAAAATTAGAAACCCTGCAACGCAGACGTAGGAAAGCACAGAATGAGCGGCGAGCACTGCGTGTTCAAATTACCGAAGAAGAAAAGAAATATTACGAAGCGGCCAAAAAACATGTCAAGGAGGTGGACGTTTTGGCAACAGCCTCGACATACGGTAATCTACCAGAGGAGTTAGAAATGCTTCAGAATTTGGTGAAGTTCCATGAGACTAGAGTACAAGTGTTGGAAGACGAGTTTGTGGATCTGAGAGCCGAATGCGAGTATTATACGCAGTGGATGAAGTGGATGAAGTGGATGAAGGATACAACGAGAAAGAGAGGTGAAGAATACGAGAAAGTGGGTCCTCCTCCTAATATGAGTGACTTCCTGAACCAAAAAGAGGTTTTTAGAAAGTAGTGTACCGCATTTTGGTGAACAATATTGTAAATTTGTAAGTAAGACCCAATTCTGGATATTGAGGCTCTCTCGTGATTTAGTAAAGAATATGCTACAATTTTTTTGGCATTCAAAGTTCACGTGGTTTTTTAATAATTATTGTACACTTTGTAATGTGTATTGCAGATTTCTGAACTTAGTGTATTTGCGAAATATTTAGTCACAGCTTTTGAAACCAATGTAGTACAAGAACAGAAGACCTAATGTTGCTCAAATCAGTTTTGTTATGTCATTTTATTCTGGATTTGTACTAGAAATGTTTATCTTGATATTTATTGGGTGAAAACATAGCCCTAAAGACCTAACCCTCTATAGTTAAAATAACCAATTGCTTCATTTTCTAGCTAATTTCCATCGCTACTTACATGGCTTGGTGAATTTTCAAATGATTCCAATAGGTTTTTTCCATTTTCAGTGTTTTTCTAAACCCATAAAGTCCGAAGGCCATTTTTAGGTGAAGAAAAAATCAAAACTGTCATTTCTATAATTCTATTGTGTTTGTCTAAAGAAAAAACTAAACTTTTGTGGAACTGAAGCTGAGGATCTTGAACTTCACTTGTTTAAGATTTTGTGGTTAAAATTATACGATGTTTGACTGTACAGATTTAGAGATATGAGCATTCAAAGTTGAAGAACAATTTTTTTGCAACACTGGACTACACTTTCAGACGACTTTGATTGCTATTTCTTCCAAAAATGTGCACTATGGAATTTGAATTTAAAATTTATTGTGTTGAAGAATTGAGTTGGGAGTGTAGGAAAAAAAATTCAAAAAATAATAACTTCCTTTTCATACTTCAAAAAATTGTCAAGTAGAAGTAGATCCAAGGTTAAAAGAAAAACTAAATTGATAATAGCTCTTACATGGGATTGGAACACAATAATCCGTTAGTCCCAACGGTGAGATTGTTGTAGGAAGCAAACTTCTCCTTTAAAATAAACTAATTAGAGAAAAATTTGAAAATTGCATTTTCAAATGAATTCTATAAGTTATTTTTTGAAATATTTGTTTACATTGCCTTAAAAAGAACAGGGTTCTTAACTTGCACATCACTAATGAAAATGGAATGAATCAAATCTTTTTATGTAGACAAAAACATAATGTTAGCAAAAACATGAACAAAATTAAATCTATTTTGGATTTTTGCAATGTTTTTTGTACTGCCTGCCGAGTTTAGTTCTAGGTATTTTGTGGCGTAACTTTTGCTTCCGGACACCAATTGAAATAAAAATTATATTCCCTCAAAGCTTATCAGATTTTCTCTTTTCACAAAAAATTTCAAAAAATTAGGGTACAATTTCAACCCATAGAAACTTGCCCAAATTCCAAATTGTCTCTAGAGGGGACAATGGGACTTAAGGGGTTCATCATGTTCACTTTTTCTGTTTATGGAACTAAAATGATAACAATTACAATCTTCCATGAAATGAATTGAGATAATGAGATTGCTTACAATGATATACAATTTTGAATTCTAAGTAATAAAATTTAAAGTTTACAGTTGAATTAATTTTAGAAGCTTAAATGTCAATGCAAATGACAATGTCAAAGTGAACTTCAACTTTAATAGCTCTTTGATAATAAGCTTCATACAATCAGTTGTACCACATATTTGATTTTGTTCGAACATAGTGAAGTCTTTGGAGTAGAAAATAACGTAGAATATGTTTCAAAAATGAAGGCACTGTAATATTCTCGGTAATATTGCAATACAAATGTGTAGCATACAATCATAGAAGGCTCGAAGTTGGCCTATGTGGAACAAAACAAAAAGACTGAGAGCTATGTGCTTCTACCATATATAATACGCTTCTATATACTAGGGGTTTGACATTATATATCCTTGGACGTAAACCAAGTAACCAAAGGAGAAATGAAGTCCATCATTAAATTCTCAGACGTCAAATCCATTTGGATTGTTTTTACTTCTTAGAAGAACTTGCTTCACCATGTGAAGGTTGAAGTGCCTCTTGAAGGACTATCTTCTTCTTTGCACGAGTTCGTGAAGCTGGCCCTTCTACATTCAAAATGAATTCCAGGACGTTGGCCCTTCTGCATTCAAAATGAATTCCAGGACGTTGGCCCTTCTGCATTCAAAATGAATTCCAGGACGTTGGAATCTTGGAGAGCTTGTAGGGTCCTTGTGGTTTGTGGAGAATGTGCTTCCAAAAGATAGTCCAATGCTTGACTTTGGTAATAAGGTCCATACGTAGAGTCCATGCAAGCCATGTTAGTCATGTCTTCAAGAGAAGCAAATTGATTGCGATCGGGTCCCCTTTTACCTTCATTATCCCAACGGTGTCCTTCCGGATGAGGACCCCATTTGAATTCTCCCGAGCTCTTCTCGAAGTATCCACCAAGGCATTGGTAGAAGAATGCCCTTCTCCCTTCATTGTGTGGACCTTTTCCCATCAACTTCGGTGCCACTTTGACAATCTCCGCCGGGTCAGTTTCCCAGTTCAATTGAGAGCTACTAGGTGCCTTTTCATCATCATGTAGCCCTTGACGCCAGCTCCAAACGAGGTCACGACCCCACAGTGTCGTATTAGTCGTCGTTTCAACGCTATGTTCCCAAGAAGGTGGCATGTACGTCATCAAGTTGAACATGGCATACAAGCGATCATGGAATGGTGCTGAACAAAGTACACAACGTCGTCTAATGAGGCATCCCATAAGGAGGCATTGAGGATGGTACACATGTGCACATGACCCGAGAGCCCAACCACCTTCAGGGCCAAATTGCTCTTGACAAATGGGGCATTTTGTATGGTCGAGTACGAAAGTTGCAGGTTGTGGCCATAGTAGCTTTTGGTCCTTCACCTCCATGTGACTAGACATTTGCTTTGCATGGTCCCAGCCCTGTTGTGCCCAATCTATAATATTTGTGTCTGCCAACATCGGCATGTTTTCAGGAAACATGTCATCTAAGAGTGCCTAGGATGTGAGTCCATTCTCACGTTTAGGTAAAGTTGCAACAAAATTCTTTGAAACCTTATCTAATTCCTTGGCTATTTGCTGCGATCTGTCCACGGAGAGAATGCACGCCACCTTCCAATGGTAGTACGTGGCAACCAATTGATCCAACCGTTGTTGAAGCTTTTCGTTCTGCTTTTCAAGGTCTCTTTCTTTGTCACTCTGCCTTGATTGTTGAACTGTTGGAAATGAGAGTGAATCTTGGATCCCATGAATATCGTTCGTGTCAGTGGTCGTGTCTCCGCCAATCGTAGTGAGGAACGCACTTCGATTATTTTGCAAAACCTTAGCACGCTTGGAAGGTGGTGGATGGCAAAGAACATCGTCGGTAAGGTCCCCCACAACTTTGTCTAGATGATGTGGATCATGGTCAACAAAAGCCTCATCCATATCTGACAAAGTGAAAGCGCCAGCCTGATTTTCTCGCAGGGCTTGAAGCTCGGTAGATTGTCGTGCAATGAGAGCATCTTTCAATTGGCACTGTCCTTGCAATTTCTTCAAGTCACTTTCCAATGAAGCAATCTTGTTGTCTTTGATCTGTATGAGGTTTTGAGCCTTTGCTAGGGTCAGAGTGTTGTGACCTACATCCACTCGGGATTGAAGAGTTGGTGCACCAACAATTGTTTCATTGGGCCCTTCATCGTTGCAACTGAATTCGAAGACATCACTTGGATTCTGTGCAAGCAATGGTGGATTTGAAGCTGATGG
This sequence comes from Rhytidiadelphus loreus, assembly GCA_947034895.1. Taxonomy (NCBI): domain Eukaryota; kingdom Viridiplantae; phylum Streptophyta; class Bryopsida; order Hypnales; family Hylocomiaceae; genus Rhytidiadelphus; species Rhytidiadelphus loreus. Next base: position 37,190,508 of record OX344761.1, read on the forward strand.
AGAAGCCCCTTGTGGTCCAATTCATGTAGTGGAACGTCGCACTCTTGACGATTGTCCCGATTTACGTCCCCGTGATGTTCCGACGCCGTGGATAATTTCATTCTGATTTGGGGGGAGGCCGATAGGTAGTTCCGTGGCTCGTTCTACCCGAAGCACCCGCGTACCATCTGAATTGTCATCCTCTTCTGATGACTCTGTGTCAATTTCAACCTGGGCCTGATTCCTAGGAACACTTCGAAAAGGACCCAATCCACCCTCTGGAAAAAGGAGAATTCCTTTTGGTATGCACCCGTCCTCTGGACGTTTTACGTGAGGACTAGATTTGATCGTGCTCCAATCGACTTCTTTCTTCAATGCCACTTCAGCATAGGCTCCTCTGGCAAGGAAAAGAGGGGCCTCATTCCTTTCTACAGAGGCCGTATTGTAGAGAGCTTGCCACAATTCAATGCACCTGTTCACGAATATTTCATTCTCACAGAACTTCATGTTTGCCTTGTTGGTGTGTCGATGATGATGATGACGCCATGCTGGAAAGAACTTGCTGATGTGGCACCACTCAATGTAATCTTCGCAAGTTTGTATTGACCATGGCTCAGGCTCCTCATTCCACCCCTTGAAAGCAATGTGGTCAGCACTATTCAACACATGCAATCGCTTTCGGTGACAAGTACCCCTACGCTTCCGTTCCTTGTCTTTTTGAATCTTTCGCAATCCCAAACCACGACGTGGACGTGGAGCCGGTGGAGGGGCTTCAGCAAGAAATTCTCCAGTGGTATTGTCTCCACTAGCCATGGTGGGTTGTTGAAATGAAGGTCCTAAAAAATGTAGAGGGATTGTTGAAATCAAACCACTAGAAAAAGAACCTTGGATGAAAGTAGTCAATAGTAAATTTTCAACACCAAATGCTTATGCATGTAGCCAGAAAGGGATACAAGCCAAGAAGCCTTAGTGATGAACATGGGAGAATGAAGATTCAGCGACTTCATATATAGGCGAACCCGGGTGTGGATGCAAAATGGGCGCGTGCGGGTCACGTAGGCGACCAACGGTTCTGGAGGGGCGACCAGCGGTCCTGGGGGGGCGACTGCGGGTCTTGGGGGGGGGCGACTGCGGGTCCTGGAGGGGCGACCGCGGGTCCTGGGGGGCGACCGTAGGTCTTGGGGGGGCGTGTGCAAGTGACGAAGGGCGAGTGCAGGTCTTGGATGAGGGCAAGTGCGCCGACGGGTGCGGGTATCGGCGACCGCGACCTAGTACCCGTGTTCGCCTAAGACCTGTAGTTGCCCCATACCCGCAGTCGCCCCTATCCGAAGTCGCCCCGGACCCGCGGTCGCCTCACACCCGAAGTCGCCCCCACCCGAAGTCGCCCCACCCGAAGTCACCCTCACCCGAGGTCGCCCCACCCGAAGTCGCCCCCTACCCGAAGTCGCCCTCACCTGAGGTCGCCCTACATTTGCCACGCGGCTGCCACATGGCAGCCAGGTAAGCCTAGGTAAATGGGGGGTAAATTCCAGAAAAGTCAAAGGGTAAAGTTGACTCTATTAGACGGACGGGCCCCTCTACTAGACGTCTTCAACGTCGAGTTTGTCGAGTTGTCGAGTTGTCCGGGTAGACAACTCTGGTACCAAGTGTTTCGGCTTCACCTCAACCCATTCCAAAGTGGAATGAATTCTCACCAGATTGCCTAGTCGGAGTCTTCGACTTTGCTCAAGAGTATCTTTACGACAACGATGGTGTGCTGCTGATGTATCCGTCCCCTTCCGCTCGTCACAAAAGCCATATCCTTGGGTGCTGCAAGGAATATGGTTTTCGAGTACTCGTCACATGGTTCGGGATGAATCATCTCCATCTAACCTTGCCAGCGGATACAACTAGAACGGTACCATGTTTTCTATATTAAAATTCATATTGTGTTTTAATTTTTTTTGTGAATCACACTGAATGCATTTTTTTCCTTACAAACGATGCGCTTTGCCATATCACTCCTCGTTAGGGAATCGGGTCCAAAGTCAGCATCTGCATTTCCATTTCAAGTTGTGCCGTCACACCAAGAGGTTGGTGTCGATGTGTCCCGAGACGACATACTGCAGAATTTCTGCAACAAATCTGATGTTACCATAAATGGCGACATCCCTTGGCGTGGACCTCGGGAAAAGGCCCAAATATTCATGCAAATGCTCATGGAAGCCTGTGGGCGCTTATTTACCCACCCTTGGTAAATCGGCGAACACAATCAGGTTCTAGTTCTATGATAGTGTCCTACTCTAATGGGTGTCTAAGCATCAATCCATTGTGCCTTCCAAGCAATGGATCTTTTTTGCTAAGTTCCTAATTGTGACCCTCTAATCGTGGTTCTAATGACTCCTAAGTTGACTATCCTGCTATACTATGTTTTTGTGTTTCCTATTTCCAAATCCTATTCTAATGTCCTAAGGTAAAAGATTATCTCACGCCATTTCTAAAAACCTAAGGCTCGTTCAAATTGGACTCTCTAATCACCCGCTATGGGCAGATGAAGTTTTGACCGCAAGGCTATCAAACTTCATCCATGGGTTTCTATGGGTTTCCAAACCTGGTTGGGGGTGAAATTTGACCTACGGACCTGACTCCCTATTTTATATCTAAATCCTAAGTCCCAACTTGGTTGAACGAACACTTCCAAGTTTCATCCGTTTTGGGCTCTAAACTTCATCCATCGATATCTTGGGCGTCCTAACTCTGATTCCTACGTGTCTTATGTTTTCGGAAACCCCTCAAAGCCTACTCTAAGATTTCCTCATTATTTCTGACCTGTCGTGGACTCTAATGGTACCTAGCTCTCGGCCTAATTGAGACTCTTACCCCTAGTGGGCCAGTGACGTGGGGGGAAGGTTAGGTTCTTACTCCGGCATGGTGTTCCGTGAGGAGGGCGATCAATTCCCCTTCTTCCACCATGGTCACTTGCGGCTCGTAGGCCACGTATTTGGTTGGTCCCGACGTATTTGTAATTTCAAAAGACTAACGCTTCTTTCTGCGCATGCCCCTCCTCCTTCTTTCTCCTTCTCCTCAACCCGCGTGCCCTATTGATGGAAGGGGGTGGGTTGGTCACCTACCTACTTAGAAGGTCAAACTACGTTCTAACTACCACTTACGCGTCATCTTATCCTAATGTGGAAGGAATCTAAAAGTCAAAATATTGCCTAACTACCTCTTACGCCCGTCTCACCCTAATGGTGGGATGGATTTCCCTTCTACCCTTTCAGTGGTCTCCTCTCCCTATTTAAGTTTTCTCCCCAATTCTCCCATGGCACTTGGAGGTGGTGATGTGTGGGTTGGGAGGGGAGAGTTAGTGAGGTGAGATGGAAACGTCTCCTTGTCTTTTGGGTTGTTAGTGTGGGTGGCGGATCCCCTCCCTTCCTATGGCTTCTACTCTATCCACTCGCTAGTACCTTCCTAGTTTCCTATGCTTCCCTACCTTGCTACTTCTATTTCTTTCCCTAATCTCTTAGGCTATCCTACTTTCTAGTTTGTTCCCCTAGCTCCCTAAGCTATCCTACCTTGTGTGGGCGCTTAATTACCCACCCTTGGTAATTAATCGAACACAACCAGGTTCTAGGGGTTAACTAATTCTAACCTAACGGGTGACTAAGCGTAGGTCCATTGTCCCTTCCAAGCAATGGATATTTTTTCCTAAGTTCCTAATTTTCGCAGGTGACAACGGAGTTGCCCCGATTGGTGAGGAAATAGTCTAGGCTAACCGTCCCCTAATGGTAACCTACACGGACTACTACCAAATCGATCCTAATCTATGGGAATCTAAGGTTGATCGACCTTTCCTAACACTGGGGGAGGATTCCTAAGTCCCGTCCATGGTTTCCTATGTCGATTGGATGTGCTTAATTTCTTGAGGTAGTTGGCTAACCGGACTCCTAAACTTAATGTTTCTTCTCTATCTAATCTTAACTCGTGATTCAACTTAAATTCCAACTTAAAGTAGACCCTTAGTTTAACTCTTCGGGTTTAGGCTAAACCTAATTTCCACTTTGGTTTCCTAACCTAACCGGTTGTTTGCTACTCTAATTTATCTTCTAATCTAATTAATCTTCCTCCTAATTTAATTTATCTTCTAATTTAATTTCCCTTCTAATCTAATTTGTCTTTTAATCTAATTTAATTGACCTCCTAATTTAATTTATCCTCTAATTTAATTTCCCTTCTAATCTAATTTGTCTTTTAATCTAATTTAATTGACCTCCTAATTTAATTTATCCTCTAATTTAATTTCCCTTCTAATCTAATTTGTCTTCTAATCTAATTTGATTGATCTTCTAATTTAATTGATTCCTTCCCCTAATTTAATTTACCTTTTAATCTAATTTCTCTTTTTACTTTCTACCCTTGACCCTACGTCTTTATCACCTAAGGTAATTTTGATTTGCTAATTTAACCTTAACTCCTAATTGGATTATTTTGTCCTAATCTAATGTTTAACTTCTTGGTTGAATTTTGACCCTAACGGTTACTAATCCCTAGTCCTATCCTATCCTGTTCTACCTTGTTTTGTAATCTAATTCCTATCCTATCCTAATCTAATTTGGCTGCTTTTACGGTCAACTTCTATGTATGAGAGGGGTTTAGATACTTCTAGCCCTATCGATAAACTTCTATGTCTAAACTTAAGGTCCACCCTAATTCCTATTTGCTAATCGACATTAATCACTACTTAACAGAATTTAGCACAAATTAAAAGAAAAGCACTGGGGATTAATTTACTGACTCACCCGATCGTTGTTGGCATGCGCGACATTTTCCTCCATACCTCCGGCCGCGTGCTTGTATTCCATAGTCGACACGTATTTTGAAGTAGTAAAATGCCTACGGCTTAGTCCTTGGCGAAGTAGTACACTCTAAAGACCCTTAATGGTCCCTTTCTTTCTCCTTATCTTCCCCTCTTTTACTCCCACACTATTCCACCAACTCTTAATCTTCTCTTACGCTTATGACGCTAACCCATGGCAACTCTAACTACCCACTTACATCGTCATTCCTTTGCGTCATCCTAAACCTTGCACCAATGGTCACTAATCCTTCCTTAGATTTCCCCCTTTATCTTATCTCTAAACTATTGATCTTCTCCTTCTCCTTCTCCTATATCACACCCTTGCTTGCTTGTGCCTCATTCATGGCATGTGCGGTTTAGTTTGAGAGGTTGAGGATGTGGTTTGCAGGGCGCCGCTTGGAGCTTGTCTTTCTCTTTCCCCCCCCCTCCCTTTGACTGGCCCACCCTCCCTTGGATGTATGTTTTGTTTGAATCTTTTTTTTTTTTTTCTTTCTACCACCCCGAAGCCCCTGGGCCAACTCCCCGAAGCCCCTGCCCAACTCCCCGAAGCCCTGGACCAACTCCCCGAGGCCCTGTCCAACCCCCCGAAGGCTGGCTGGGTGCCTGCTGGCTGGGTCGCCTGCTACTGGGTGCCCGCTGGCTGGGGTCTGCTACCTGGCCTTGGCTGGTACCCGGCTCTAGTTGGTTGGCCCTAGGTTTTTTTCACTTCCCTCCTTAACCTCGGGTTCCCGTATGGGAACCCACTCAACTAAAACTAAACTGGATATTACTTATTGCGGACAAGGTGAAACAAGGCTAGACTAAATGTAAGATTTTCGAAGTCAAAGCTTCGCCGTTGGGGGATGACTGGACGTTTAACCAAGCTATCTCATGGCAGGGGGGGGGGGTTCTTCCGCCTTTCTACCACCTAGGGGGTATCTTGGGAGCTAAACTTTAATTTTTCCCAAGAAAATCTTGGGAACTAAACTTTGGAACTTAGACCTACCGGGGTCCAAAGCTTCGCCGTAGAATCGGTTTTAACACCGACTTTAGGACTTGCAATGGGTTGAGGTTCAAAGCTCCGCCGTCTAGGACTCGTTTTAACACACTCTTTAGGACTAAGGGGTCACAAGGTCAAAGCTTCACCGTCCCCCGAAGGGTGGGGTCCACACGTCAACAACAAAGAAGAGGGTTACTATAGTTAGATTTTTCTTCCAAGGCACACGTACACGCAAGATAGTAACGTTAATAGACTTATGCACCAAAGGCCCCCCAAAGCGGCATTGCCAAGGTATGGTGGGGGGTTACTCTGGGGTTAGTGCACGACACAAGATAAACTTCACTAAAAACTCTTCAAACGTGACCCAAAGATATTCAAAAGAAGACACACAAAGTACATATGTACGAGAAAAAGGACTCCAAAAACCTTAAAAGCTGCAAATAGAACAACAACGGAAGCCAAAAGTGCTCCTGTCGGAATCCATAATAGCTTAGTACGGACCTTAATAGACTAAGAAAAATTAAAATAGATCAAATTTGAAAAAAATTAGTTTAGGCATAGACTAGCGGAAACATATAAATACTTAGAATTAGTTTAGACTTCGTTCCGGAACCAGTACGGAATCATGACGGAACTTGACATCCGGGTGGACGGATTCAGGAGCCGGAACGCAGGAACCCGGAACGCAGGCATTAAATTCAGTAGCTTGCGGCGGTAGACTAGGGATACGTTACGGTGTTCCGTAGCCTGCATTCCCGTTACAGTGAACGTTGGGCGCAGGATTTCTATATAAACCTAGTTCCTCCTCATTTCTCGCCCTCTTTCAGTTGCTCCGCATCTGGCTGATAGTGAGAGAAAGTGTGGTGAGTTAGGGTTACCGCGATAGGAGAGGTGAGACGGATGGCAGGGGTTAGTACGTGGTATATAGTACCGGCCCGGAAGATCAGTCCGGTATATTCGGAAGATCCGCTGCACTTGCGGCATTTAGAGGACGATTTGGTTGTTTTAGGTTGTGCAGGTCTGCTGAAGAAACCCTGGAACATCCAGAGTGACCAGGTGCTCCGGGAGTTGGCGGCAGGTGCTCCGAACCAGTATGACCAGACCGTACGTGGGCATCCGGACCAGTGGACGGAGGAGTTGTGGGCGGAAGTGTACGGGTTCTCCCAAACCGGAAGCGGATTCGTTGCCCGGACGGACTAGTACCACCAGCACAAGTTCGTGAACCCACCACACGCAAAGGAGGGCTACGCGATCAAGGACTGCCGGGACGAGAGACACAGGCAGCTGCTCCGGTTTCTACTACCGATCCTGTACCCAGATAAGAGTTCCCGGGTTACAGTAACCATGGCCAACACGATCTTCGGGGCGTTTCAGGACCGGGTCGTGAATTGGGGCCGGATCGTGGCGAGCGTGGTGGGGCGCTGCACCAGGAACTTGGCGAAGAACAAGCCGAACCCGCTCAGCACGTACTTGCTCCACCTGTACCAACACCGGGAACTGTTGACGGAAGACGAGGCGACGGATTACGAGACCGGGCTCATCATGCTCCAATGCAACTACTCTGACGACGAGGAGCAGGAAACGCAGGAGTCTGAGGATGAGGAGGAAGAAGCCAAGCCGGAAGTCAAGCCGGAGATCAAGGAAGAGAAGCTGGAACCGGAACCGAAGCAGACACAGAGGGAGAAGGAGGAACGGGAGCAGGCATCGGGAAGCAAAAGACGGAAGTCTACACTTCCGGCTGCCAGAGGTAAATTCCCGGGTCCCTTTCTCATCCAGGATAAACAGGAGTGGGAAGGACCCCGCTTCTTCGAGTGCGGAGAAGAGTGGATCCGGACCGCGAAGGATTACCACGACAAGCTCACGAAGATCGTACTCCGGTCCGCGGAAGTGGTGAAGTGCGAACCGGAAAACCTGGTGGACGCGCTGAAGGCGTTACCGGCCGAGTCGGAATGGAACGAGATGAGGACGGAAATCCAGAACCTAAAGACGGAACGGGACGCGCTGAAGGGGAAGCTGATCTGGACGGAAGAAGAGCTGCACCAGTCTCAAGGGGCGACGCAGAAGGCATACCAAGCGTTCCAGACCTTCCAGAAATGGATGGTCAGTCCGGCGGATCTCTACCACAAGGCGGCACTGTATGACGAGATGCAGAAGACGTCCGCGGCCTTCACCAACACGAAGATAGTCCGGGTGATGGTGGAGATGTCCGGAAGGATGGAGGCATCGTTGAAGGAGTTCCGGTCCATGATGACGAACATGGATCCGAACAAGCCACTCGACTTCGGGGGATTTCCGGAAGTTCCGGATGTCATCGCAACTCCGGCAACTCAACCTCCCATCTCGCCCATCAAACGGACAGGTCAGTTTGGGTCACTGATCCACATTGTCACTCAAGGGGGGCCTTCATCCGGATTTCTGGGGCAGGATATGCCAGTCCGGAGCAGTTTGGATGCCCGGATCAACCTTGTCCAGAATCCGGCACGGACGCATCCGGAGCAGTTCGAGGATATCGAACCACCTCCACCGATGCCCTTACCTACACCGGATCCCATCGAGATATCGGAGGAGGCGGAAGCAGAGGAAGCGGAAGCAGAAGAAGCAGAAGTGGTGGAAGATCCGAAGTCGTTGGAGAAGGCGGACCAATCTCTCGTCCATACGGACGAGACGGATTCTGACAGTCCTCCGGTCCAGAAGACGTCGATCATCACCCGGGCGTCCCTCCGTACACCCCAAGGCAAGACTAGCACCCGGGGGCAGTTAGGATTTGACAGTAGTTCGAAGAAACAGCGGAAGGGAAAGTAGATAGTTAGACTGATAGTGTTTTTAGTTATCTTTTTGGTAGACTTAGAGTTCCGGGTCTCAGTCAGAACCCGGATTCCGAATTTTCAGGGGTAAGTTTCAGTTAACTTATCCACCCGGATTTTTAGGGCAGTTTAGGATGGCGTTTAGTGGCACTTTCCGCGGGTTTTACGGCATGTTGTTTTGCTTATAAAAGGAAGGGACCGCTTGTGGTCTTGGATTCCTTTTCTTGCTATTCCTTATTTTGAGCAGTAAATATATGTGTGCATTTTTTTATTGTCTTTTTACTCATTGCCTTAGTTTTCTTTGTGGGTCCTTGGTTTCCTGTTCCTTGGGAGTTTGAAGGTTGCTTGGGCGCTTGCTTGAAGGTTTTGGCTACAGAGTAGAGAGGTAGTAAGGAGGAGTCCGGATTCAGGGTTTCCCGGGTCTGTGAACTGTGTGTTGTCCAGGGAAGCAGTTCTAACGTGTGTAGGAAGTTGTGCGGAGTCCGGCGTTGGTGGTGTAGGTGCGAGTCCGGAAGGCCAGGGAGGGTTCCGTGCGGAGATAAGCAACCGTCTGTGGAAAACCCCCGCTCACCCGGAAAGTTCCATCCGTCTACAAAACACAAGTTGGAGTGCTAGTACCGGACCCCGTCTCAGTTTCCGGGTAAGTCTTGTATTTGTCGTTGTAGCAAGGGGAGTCGGGTTGTATTCTGAGTGACCTGCTTCTGGAGAAATCCGAAGTTGTGAGGGTCAGCCAGTCTGTTCCTTGTTTGTGACGGAAAGATCTTTGGGTACGTGTCATTAGGAAGTTAGAGTTAGTGAAATACAAGGAGTGGTGTTATCCTTACCCCTCCGGAAAAGTCAGTGAGGACCCTCTGAAGGTAAAACAGAGGTATCGAAAACCGTGTGTTAAAGTTACGGATCTGGCGTTTGTGATAATCCGGATCCGGTAGAGAGTCCGGATAGAGATAGAATCCAGTTGGGGAGTGAAAATTGAAGTAGTTACAATAAACCGGATTAGACGGAATTTAGAACACCCTCTGGGGTTCCCTGGGACGATATTCCGTGTCATCTTGCCACATTGTTGTGGTTAAGAGTGCTTACTACAGTATTACGCGTACGACAACTCCAAAAACATCGTAGAGGTTTTTTGGCCTAAATGCCAAAAATTCCAAGATAACTTGGACCCACGGACCCAAAACAAGTATTGGGGGTGTTTTGGGAGAGAGAAGGGCCCCCTTTTATAGGTTTCCAAGGGCCCACTCCCCCCCTCGACGAGTAACCTCATCCATCCGGATTTTCATCCAAATTTGAGATTTTCACCTAATTTTGGGTTTTACGCTGGTCCTAACCTCTAACTTTTGGAGTTTAGCTCGGAATTGCAAATGGATTGCGCCAATGGCTTCAGAATGCCATTTTTAGTCTAAGGGGCCCCCAACCCCCTATTTCTATCCCAAAAAACCCATCAGAAACTAGTGCCAACTGGAGCCAATTAAAAGGGTAAAAACCTAACTTTTGGGGTTTACCTCTTTTGGCTTGGGTAACTAGCTAGGGTTGTTGGGGAGGCTCTAGGGAGTAAGAAAAGGCTCCTTGATGTCTTCGTTCCGACTTCGTACGCTCCCGGGACGCCGGTCAACCCCGCAAAGATCCTGCCGTAATTATTAATTGGGGGGATGTCGTCAGTTTCGGCTGCTTCCCGCTATTGGAACACCATGAAATTTGTCGGGGCGTGTTATTAACGTAAGAGATGCTAGTCTAATTTTTAGTGAGATTTTACCGCAGCCTGGGTATTTTCCATGAATTTCCCAACGTGGCCTTTGGCGGTTGACTGCTCGGAAAAAGATCCTTTGGAGATCAAAAAAAACCGAGACTTTTGGGGGAACCTCTCATGGAGTCCCCCAAGCCACGTGCCAAGTCTTGGGTTATTCTGGCACATAGTTGGTGGCGAGGTGAAAACTGACTTCGGTTGAATCACCGGCAGTCAGGGAATCTTTCACATGTGAGGGAATCTTGGCGAATGGGTTTTGCCGTGGACACCCCGACATGTTCTAGATCCAAGAACACTATCCGGCGGCTGTGGATTCCTCCATGCGGCCTGTCTGGGACAAGTAACACCTGCAAGCTAACAATTTGAATTCCTAATGTTTCGTCGGTGGAATGTAGAAACTAGAACCTATCTTTGGAGATTTACATGGGGACCTCCCTCACTCTCCTAAGACTTAATTTAGCCTATCATGGTCACATGCACTAGGTTTTGGGCTATTTTGGGTAAGTTCCCAGTAGCCCTATTGTTTTCCACTAATTACAGGTTCTAACCTATATACAAGTGGGTTTTATGGGTAATCTATGGATAAAAGGCTATTTATGACCAAATGCTATATTGGTACGTGACATACCTATTTTGGTTCTACACTCTTTTTTGGGCTTTTTGTAGTACTTTATGCCTTAATTTGTAATAAACTAAAAAAAAGAAAACAATGAGTCCCAAGTGACGAATTTGGGGCTCGCAAAGCCCTTTGTGAGCCAGGAGATGTTGTCGTTGATTGCGTGGCATCCATTGGTAATATTCAAATGCGAATTTGTTATTTCTCTATCAATTGTCACATAATTCATTGTACAACAATGTGTAATTTTGGTGGATTGTTTTTTAATCTTCAGGGGCAAGTATCCAAGCTTGTCGTGCAACGCGGCGTCATATTATAGCTTTTGAGGAAGATAAGGCGATCTATGACGCCGTCATTGCTCCGGTAATGCAGACGGAGGTGGTACCTGAGACTGAACCTCCGCGCCCTGCTGCAGAAGTTTTAGATCTCGATGATGAGGTGGTTGTTGCTCAACATATTGTGAAGACAGCAAGATTCAGTAAGTAAGTTTGTCATTCTTCTCATTCAATTGGTCTGTCTGTCCAAGTACCTCATCTTCGTCTAATCTTGGGTTCACTCCTTTTTACAAGCAGGCCCAGGAGGTGAGGAACATCAGAAAGGTTCCCTTTTGGGGGAGACGAGGTTTTTTGCCAAGCCCACCTAAAGATTTTGAGCTTCCCGTCTATGCAAAGGCTCTTTCGCGTGACTTCGTGGCATTTGACCCTAGGCCTTACTCTCGGTCACGTTCTGTATGTCCTCGTGCTCTACAGTTCGTAGATGACTGTGCCATAGAGTCAGATTCGGATACATCATATACATAGTGTACTCAGACTTTAGGCCACTTCTGTTGCACAACACTTTTCTTTTTTTAATGGATTTTCGTGTTTTCTGAGATACATGTTCTCCTGTTCCGTTCATAATTTGAAGTCTTCCTCAACTGGTATGGATTCATAACCTCTGCATAAGTACCGTGACTATACTTTTGCACCCAATTCTAATGGTTGCAATGTGGAAATGTTTTTTGTTTGGTTATTTGAATAGATCAATAATTTTCTCTTTCATGTTTTAAGACGACCTTGACGTGCGATGCTTCATTGAGTGTGTCAAATGAGTGTGTAATATAGGGACGACATGGAGGTAGAGCCCAAAGTTGTGACCTCCGATTTCCAATTATATGCTTTGTTTTTCTTTCTGTACTCCTTCAACATTCCTATAGTTCCATATTTCGTGGGTTTCATATCATTGTCATTGTTTATACGTGTAGTCAAGTATTGCTTATGAGGCAGGCCAACCTACTTACCTCTTTTGCTTACTCATAATTCTTAATTTTTACATGGCCATCTTGCTCAGTCCAAGGACCAGGTCAATTGTGATAAATAATTTTGATATACACCAACACTTATCTTTTGGACCCACCAAGATCATGCATCACTGATACCAATTCCGGTCCATATGTGATTCTCTGTCTTGCAAAATCTTATCTCTACGATCATGTCCGTGGTTGTCTTTTCGAAGCTTGATCTTGGTTGCCTTCCTAGTATTGGGGAAATTGTGTTGCTTCGATGTAGCTCTCAAGTGTTTATACTTTCTTTTTTGGATTGCTCCCGAATTTAGAAACCCCCGTATTATACCCTCCTGTGGGTCTGAGTTGCCCTCTGCATCACCGCTTGGGATCTATGGGGTCCTAAGTATGCCTTGTATAATGTCTGCACTAACCTCATGCACACTCACTAGGGGGGCCTGTGCTGCACCAAAATAGCCCCGCCTGCAGTCTTCGCTATCCTCATGGTGTCTTCACTGCCCTGCCTTCAGACTCCGCTGCCCTCGCGGGCTCTGCAGTACCCCATGGCAACCCTTTGCGGGGTGCCAGCCAAAACACCCGACAGCCCCTCGCGGGTGGGTTGCTCTGCCATAGGGCAGCCCCTAGCGAGGTGTGTACTACCTTGAAGCAGCCCCTCGGCGGGGTCTGTGTTGCCCCAAGGCAGCTCCTCCCGCGGTTTGTGCTGCCTTCGGACAACGCCTCGAGAGGACTGTGCTGCCCCGCGGCAACCCCTTGCAGGGTCTGTGCTGCCTTGGGGCAGTCCCCCGCGGGGGAGGCCTTGCTGCCTAGGGGCGGCCCCTCGAGTGGGGGGGGGCTGTGCTACCCCGCGGCAGCCCCTTGTGGGGTCTGTGCTGCCTTAGGGCAGCCCCTCGCGGGGGGGCTGTACTGCCTTGGGGCAACTCCTTGCAAGGGGGACTGTGCTGCCCCGCGGCAGCCCCTCGCGGGTTGGGGTTGTACTGCCTTGGGGCAACCCCTCGTGGGGTCTGTGCTGCCCCACGGCAGCCCCTTGTGGGGGGACTGTGCGGCCTTGGGGCAGCTCCTCACGGAGTCTATGTTGCTGCGAGGTAGCTCCTCGCGGGGGGGATTGTGCTGCCCTATGGCAGCCCCTTGCAAGGGGACTGTGCTGCCTTGGGGCAACCCCTCGTGGGGTCTGTGCTGCCCCGAGGCAGCCCCTCGCGGGTTGGGGTTGTGCTGCCATGGGGCAGCCCCTCACGGGGGGGGTCTGTGTTGCCGCGGGGCTGTCCCTCGCAGGGGGGCTGTGCTGCCTTGGGGCAACTCCTCGCGGGGTCTGTGTTGCCGCGAGGTAGCCCCTCACAGGGTCTGTGCTGCCTTGGGGCAGCCTTTCGCGGGTTGGGGCTATGCTGCCTTAGGGCAGCCCCTCGCGGGGGGGGCTGTGCTCCCCCGCGGCAGCCCCTTGTGGGTTGGGGCTGTGCTACCTTGGAGCAGCCCCTCGCGGGGGGGGGCTGTGCTGCCGCGGGGCAGCCCCTCGCGGGGTATGTGCTGCTGTGGACCGTAGTATATTTTTAGTTTTTGCCAATTGGTAGTTTTTCATGATTAATCTGTAGTTTTACCAATAGGGAGGTTAGTTTCAATGTATATACGGGTTGTATGTCCTTTTATTGCCGATAGGGAACTGATGGTGATTTGGAGGGGCAGTTTTTGATGCTCCGATTGGCGGTTATGTTCGGTTGGCCTCTGGCCGGTATGTAGGTGATTTTTACCGATTGTGTTTTCAGTTGACCTCGAGCGAAGCAGGGACTCCTTCCGATTGAGGAAGTAAAACAATTGGAGTTGATTTTGTATTTTTGTGTGTTTGATTAAGATAGCAGGAAGTTATCAATTGTGTGTGAGTGAAATGTGTATTTGCTGATGAGATTAATATAAAGGAATATTTACGATTGGGAGTTTTGTAGAGTCTGGATGTGTGCTTGTGTAACTGTGTGTGTGTGTATCGATTGGTATGTGTGAAAATGCTGAGTGTATGATTGTGAATGTATGCTGGAGAAATGGAAAATCAATTGGAATAATAAATTTGATTAAGTGACTGATACGGTGTAGTTAAGTAAGAATTGTGGATTGGAAGTTGGGTGTTTATGTGTGTTACATGATGATCTGGCCAATTGGGTTTACATTGAATGTGTGTGATAAAAAGTATACCGATTGGAGATAACTGGAATCACTGTCGTATGCAATATCGATTGGAAAACTTAAAGAGAACCTGTGTTGAAATGGAAAAATTTTGAGAGAACAATTGGAGTTATAAATTACAAAATTAAGATAAGTAAATAGAAATCAATCGGAAATGAATTTGGGAATTAAGAAACTGTGCGTTGAGAACAATGGTGAGAAAAGCCGATTGGTTGTTTAAGAGATTGAACCTGTGGATTTGAAGACCAATTGGAGAAAGGCTGTGCGTTTCTTAGTGTACTGATTTAGTAGACAATCGGGATGTGGAATAAAGCTAGGGAGTTATTGGAGAAATTACCGATCGGAAAAGCTGGAAGACTATGACCAATTGATTCGATAAGTGGTTCTAAACCGATTGGTCGTTGATATATAATATGAATAAGCCTTACAATCGGAATCTTGCAATTAGCAATGCCGTGGAATAAATTTTACAATCCTATTGGAATAGTTTACCTCCTAGTGTTCGAATCCTTTCTTAGGATTTATTTTTATAGAAGAAATTAAAAATTCTTCTACAGCTGCCGCGAGGCAGCTCCTCTTAGGGGGGGACTGTGCTGTCCTGCGGCAGCCCCTCGCAGGTGGGGGACTGTGCTGCCGCGGGGCAACTCCTCGCGGGGGGGATTGTGCTGCCCCGCGGCAGCCCCTTGCGGGGGACTGTGCTACTTTGGGGCACCCCCTCACGGGGGGGGGGCTCTGCTGCCTTGGGGCAACCCCTCGCGGAGGCTGTGTTGCTGCGAGGTAGCTCTTCGCGGGGGGAACTGTGCTGCCTTGGGGCAGCCCCTCGTGCGGTCTGTACTGCTGCGGGGCAACTCCTCGCGAGGGAGATTGTGCTACCCCGCGGCAGCCCTTTGCGGGGGGACTATGCTACCTTGGGGCAGCCCCTCGCGGAGGCTGTGCTACCGCGAGGTAGCTCCTCGCGGGGGGGACTGTGCTGCCTTGGGGCAGCACCTCGCGGGGTCTGTGCTGCCGCAAGGCAACTCCTCGCGAGGGGGACTATGCTGCCCCAAGGCAGCCCCTTGCGGGTGGGGGTTGTGCTGCCTTGGGGCAGCCGCTTGCAAGGTCTGTGCTGCCACGGGGTAGCTCCTCGCGGGGGGGACTGTATTGCCCCACGGCAGTCCCTTGCGGGGGGACTGTGCTGCCTTAGGGCAGCCCCTTGCGGGGTCTATGCTGCCCCGCGGCAGCCCCTAGCGGGTGGGGGTTGTGCTGCTTTGGGGTAGCCCCTTGCGAGGGGGGCTGTGCTGCCGCGGGGCAGCTCTTCGCGGGGGAAACTATGCTGCCCCTCGCGGGGTCTGTGCTGCCTTGGGCAGCCCCTCGGGGGGGGACTGTGCTACACGAAGGCAGCCCCTCGTGGGAGGTTGCGCTAAATCCGCGGGTTTAGAAGCCGACTCTTCTGTTTTCCTAAACTTTTTGATTGATTACAGTAAAGAGAATAAATTTTCTGAAATTTCTAATGCCTTGGGTCGATAAATCCTGCAAGTTCGACATGCGCGGTTCCATTGTGCGGTTAGAAGCCGACAATTCTTTTTTGCTACAGTTTCTGATTGATTACAGTAAAGAGAATAAATCTTCTGAAATTCTAATGACTCGGGTCGATAAATAGTTCTTACGAGAAGATAAGGATAGTGATTTCTGTTCTCCAAATCCTGCAAGTTTGACAAGCGCGATTCCATTGTGCGGTTAGGAGCCGACGATTCTATTTTGCTACAGTTTTTAATAGATTACAATATTGCATTGTATTTTCCGGTTTTCTTCTTGCATATCACTTTCTTCAAATAGCATTGTAACCTTCACTTCAGTTTTCATTATTCTTGTTCTCGGTGAATGTGGGTCCCTGCATCGATGCTTCTCGTGCCACATGTTGCAATGTTGTAGCTTCTTCAAATGATAAGGTCATCTTTAAAGCTCTGATAGCTCCACAGGGACTTACTGGCTGTAGTTTGTCGATAGAATTTGTGTGACCCAGTGTCCAGACTATATATCTAGAGTTCTAGACGACACCACATATCCATTGTATGTTTTCTAAAGTCCTCGTTAACCAGTATGTCACTTTTTTCTTGATTCTTGTCAAGCCGACTACGTTCACAGTGTATACATCTTATTATCTAAGATTTGGTTTTCATGTTTGTGTAGCCAGAGTAGTGTTCGAGCAATGTCTCAGTTGCACAGGGCCTGCCAAAGCATAGGTCTTGTATGCCCAACTACTATGATTTTTCTACTGCTATATGGTGAAGAGATACACCTGGATATTTCCCCCCCTCCTCTGAGTTATACACCCCATTTGCTAAATACTTGCCTTGGTCTTCAATTACTTGCTATTACACAATACGATCTTGAAGTAGGATCCAAATACAGCAGTTCAGTATAGAATAACTGAAGCTCAATTACATGTACATGAACGTATTCCTAGCAATGCTTATTCACGTTACTTGCTTGTCCAGGTTGTTGGTCCGCTTCCAGCTTACAAACCGACTGTATAAGTTACATGTGCTGCTAGAGAGGAAAAATATCATACAAGAACACCATCTTCTAACATTCATCGTGCATTTTCTTCAACCAAATGACGTAATTGTCCATTACAACTTTTGAATTTTTGAATTATAGTTCGACACTGATCCCAACTCGCTTGATTAAGACTTTGTTTCCAAGATTTTTGCACAAAATTCGTTTCGTGATCTATCTCTTCTTCAATTCATTAGTTCAAGAGTAATAATAGCCAATATCGATATATGGCGAAGAAAGTGTATGATGAATGTTATAACATGGTGAGCTTAAAGATTTGAAGACGTATTCAATTCTGCAGTGTACTTATATTCAAATCTTTTGAAATTTGTTCAATCTTGGAAGTTCCAAGACATGTAGTTCGGGTTTAAAAAACCACCTATTTAATAAATTCCAAAGGCATGTATTGTATAGTCCTACGCAGTGTTTTCTTACAATGTAGCCTTCATTCTCTACACACAGTTCTATGTTGGACATGGAGTTCCTGTTGGACCTTCTACAACGTGCTATTCATGATTATGGTGTATGCTTTTCTTCACTGAGGAATTCTCTGTGATTTTCTTTGTATTATTTAGCGTCACTTATGCATGTTTTTAATCTTGTTAGAAGATCCTACATTAATTTCATGCATCCAATATCATCCATTATTTTCATCCACTTTCCCGAGTTACATCCATGTTTTCCATCCACTTTCAACATCTACATTCATCCATTTTTTTCATCCACTTTCATCATCTACATTCATTCATTTTTTTCATCCAATTTCATCCATTTTTTAAACTATGTGCACCCATTTTCTTAAGCACTTTCATTAGTTTACCTTCAATCCTAAACCCAAAACTTTTGTTGCAAAATCTCATCCATTTTACTGACCCTTTCATGTATTCTTTTTTTAACTTTTATAGAAAATTTCCTAAACTTTTGTTTCAATTATCATCCATTTTTTCCAATCTATTTGATCCAAAATTTCAAAATAGTCTCTTCCCGTTCACCAATCCCCGCTCCCTGCTCGCCGCTCGCCACTCACGTACCAGCATTCCCCACTTTGAGGAGCCATAACTTTTGACTTACAACTCAAATGCTTGCTTTTTTTGGACCTATGGGAGTGTCTTCTCACAAGCTTTTCAAGTATGTATAGCATGTCATTCAATTTGTCCCGAGAAAAGTGCTACAATGCTCTAATCGCTTGGAACTCCCAATTCCTCTCACCTCATCTCTTGCAAGACTTGGGGGGTCACCCCCAACGTCCCCCTTGCTCACCAAGGTGGCCCGGGCACGCCTCAAGATGAAGGTTTTGACATTTGATGAGGTTGTTAATTTCAAATAAATTGTAGATCTATCCTTTAAAGGCAATATGTGTATAGCATAGGAGTGCATGTTGTGGATCATAGTTTTTTTCCTTTGTGTATTTTCTGTAATGTCTCTTGAAGCTTGGTAATATTAACTTGGGTTCAACTAACCAATATTTGAGTGGCAAGATTTGTTTGCTAGTGTTCTTTGAATTAACAAAAGAGAATTCCCTTGTAATGGGTTTGAATATATTTAATTGCTCAACATGGCAATTGCAAACCTGGGGTCTTATATGATCTTTTACATGAAAAAGCATTGTTTTAAAAAAAACATCTATAATATTTGATAGCACTGCCTCCTTATAAAATTGAATGAAGTTGGTAGTAGCTATGTGTCTACAAAAATTACTTACTCACACCGAATAAGTGAACTATTACAATCTAGAAGAGGAATCAAATAGATGGTGCAAAATGATATAACAATGAACTCAACCATGTAAAATGGTAAGGGTGTGCCAAACTACTTACTTCTTTAAGATTTAACAAGCTTTGAGACTTTACTGTCTATGAGACATGAAATAGAGTTTGTGAGATTATTTACATTTTGGGAGTCAAAATAAGTGTGGTAGATGGCAAAATGAAGAAAATGGGGATTATTGTACACTTCAATAGAAAACTAAGGTAGAAGATTGTAAGAGCCTCTAATTTCTATCATGGCATATGGTTTGTTGGATTCATTGCTCAAAAGCCCTCATAATTACTATTCACCTGAAATCCTGAATCAAAGAAGTGTTGTGGCTAGAAGCCCATGAAGTACTTTGTATGTAGGTAGACTTGAATCTTAAGGTGCATTTATAATACAATTTGAGAAAGTGTGACATACAATCATGTTGTGTCCTAAAATTCTATAAATTAAAAATACTAAAAGAAATCCATGTTTTGTATGACATTAGACAAAAATGTAGCATGTTTTTGCAAACAAAAGTATGTTAGAGCCTCAATATATATGAACTTGTAGGCGGCAAAAGTGTGGTGGATGTTGCAAGAAACACATGGATGTCAGTGAAAAACAATTTGATGTTAGAGCTAACAACTATGTTGTATAAGACATCCTAAAAAACATAATCATGTTTTCGGAGACATTCCAAAGAATATGAAAGTGTCATGTCAACTTATGGTTTGACTACAAGTAAGTTTCTACAAGTTACTGGGGCTAAGATAAAACATTGACCACATGTGAAAAACCCCAAGGGAAGGGTAGTGACATGGCATGCTTTGCAAAAAAAGGAGGAAATGGCACATTAGGAGAAATTCAGTTGTTGTACATGGCCGCGAGTTCCATGAGTTTTCTAACTCTATGAACTCAGCCACATGCGTAGTCTGATGTGGCCTCATCAAATTTTGATATTTAATTATTTAATTATTATTATTTTTTATTAAATTATTATTATTATTATTATTTTTTTAAATTAATTTTTTTTTTCATTCTGATTGCATACGTTTGGTTCACAGTCAGGGGAACAAGCCTGAAACAACTTTCCCTTGGCTTGAAATCTCTTCTAATGCTTGGCATGGTATGAGAGTGGAATGCCATGTTAATACACTTTGACATCGTCTAAGATTTTTTATATTGTTTTTTGAGACTATGGCGTCTACATGTTTTTTGAGACATCATATCAGATGTCCAAATTTTTTGTGACATCAACTAAGACATACAAATGTTTTCTAAGACATTAATTGAGATAACATCATGTTCATACTCATCTTTGGAACTCTACTTTCAATACAAATCCTATGTTTTACACATCCCACATGGTTTGTCATACCTCCTACCATCCCACTTGTATAGAGTTTGTCATGGTGATTGTGTATTATGGTCAATTTTGTTAAAATGGTGGTATTCCATTAAAATGGCATAAAATGAAACCACTAAAAGAATGAAAACAATGGAAAGATTGTCCGAGGGGAGTGGAAATGCGTGAACTAGGAGTGATTTGAATATGCTAGGCATAAAATTGACACATGTATGACCCTATTGTGGCACACTTATTCTCCATTTGTAGAAGATATTCCTTTAAAATGACATGTAGAATACCGCCATTTTAATGAAATTGACCATTATTGTGTATTGTGTATGGAGTATTGTATATGGCATATTGTGTGTGAACACTACATTGTATGTCAAAAAACACATTTGAACTTCTCAATTGACATTTGAGAAAACATCTCACTAGATGTCTTTATAGACGTCTAAATTAAAGTCTCAAAAAACATGTAGACATCTTAATTGACATCTCAAAAAATAGTATAAAAACTCTCAATCGACATCAAACTATTCTAACTAGGCATGCCATGTCATCCTCATTGGATGCCACATCACTTTTGCCACCGCCATGTTAGGTGCCACATTAGATGCCATGTTATAGATAAGGTGGATGAAAAACATTTCTATGTGGCGCTCATGTAGTTGCCACAAGGCAACCTCTCATCACCTTCAAAGATCATGTTTTGGAATACATCCTCTAAAATCATGTTGAAATTAGAGCATGTTTTCTATGATTTTCCACGTTTTTGGGCCTATCCATTATAACAAATATTTTTTGGACATCCATGTAAACAAGGCTCACGTCCAAAAAACGTACCAAGTGAACCACATTATGGGCCTATTAAAAACAAGTAGGTTTTTCTTAGTGAAAACATGAAGTCCACTTCATTTTGACTAGTTGGATTCAACAAAGGGTCTACAATTAGTAGTAGATAACATGATTATTGTAACTACCCTGAAAAACACATGCAATCAAAATTTGGACCTAGACAGTAAAGGGTTAATAACTTAGATGTTTCAAGAGTTGAAACATCCTCAAAGTGCCGAATCAAGATGATTAGGTGTTGCAATCAACCTAGTTTACTCAAACATGTGTTGTTTTGGGTCCCGATTTCTAATATTGAAAGGACACATTTTAGATTGTCACAGGAAAAATACATTGTTGTTACTAAGTTGAGAACAATTCTCATCACCAATCAAATCCTAATGAGTCTCAATTTCTTTAATAGTTGCAATTATAATCCAAATTGTCCCCCAAGTTTGTGGAATAATAAATGATGATTTTGACATATGTAGGAAATGGATTGTGGTGTCATTGAATTTATAGCATTATGTCTTTTCAACCCAATTCCAAACCTTTTAACTTCGATTTCACATTGCATAATGCATACAAATCTTGGTATAATTTCTACTACTAACATTAGGATGCATGCAAGAAGGCAAAATTAAGTTCGACACTAGTGATAGAATTGGTTTGGGGGAGGATTTTAATTTAGCCATATTACATAAAATAATTAAAGGGCCTATATTGCTCCAAGTGTTAATGATTTTAGAAAACAATCCAAAAAATATGTGAAATTTTGGAATTGTCTTACTTCTTTAAACATAGACAATATCACTGTGATCACCAATTATTTAGTAATGAATTTCAATGACATGATATCTTGGAAAATATATATACTAAATTTTTCTAACAAATTCATAATGTGTACATAGATTTTGATAGATACATTTTCAATATGTCATAGTAAGGTACATAAATTTCAATATACATTATGAATTGAATAGATAAATTCATTACACATCATGGATTTTTGTAGCAAATTGTGTGTTGATGAGGTTTGATATTATAATCATAGATAGATAAATTATAAAAAATAATAAGTGAATTCTAGAAATGGTATCTCAAAAGAAATTCTAAGGCAAGACTTTACTAACACATTCATGGTTGTTAGAGAAATTTTCTACATAATAGATGATTTGACCTTAAATTCTAATAGATGGAGAAGCTTATTGCTAGAGTTGAAGATATTTGAAAAACTCTTGGAGGTATTCTCAAAAAATAGATAATGTCTCAAAATTTGTCAAAGATTTGGTTGCAAGTAACCATAATGTCCACTATTTGAGGCAATGCAATCAAAGTGTTAATCAAACTAATTCATCAAATGATTAGAAGGTTTGCCTTTTATGACCAAATGCAATTATGAATAGCTGAGATTATGCATGTCAATTTTCACAAGGATTGCAACAATATAATATTTTTCTCAAAGCCTTATAATCACACTAGTAGAAAATTTGAAATTTCTGTCATTTTGGACGCGTTGTTTTGGACAAAATCTAACAGAAATCTGTTGTTTTGGACAGATTTCTGTTAGATTTTGTTCAAAACAACGCGTCCAAAATGACAGAAATTTCAAATTTTCTACTAGTGTCAATAGGTAGTCTGCTTTTCTTTTTGACAATTAAGGTACATTGGAAAACAAGAATTCTACTTAGCTATTTACTCCAACCAAGCACCCCTTGCCCTTGTCCATTCACTATAAGAAATCCGCGTTTTAAATGGCGTTTTGTAATTTTTTCAGACGGATTTTAGGTGACGTCGGAAAAAACAACTTGTGTTTTTTCACGTCCAATATAACATACATATGTTATATTGGACGTGAAAAAACACAAGTTGTTTTTTCTGACGTCACCTAAAATCCGTTTGAAAAAATTACAAAACACCAACTAAAATGTGAATTTCTTATAGTGATTGGTACTACGGATCTATGAAATATTTTTTCTAGTAATGACCATTCATTGGCAAAGTCTCTCTTCCAAAAAAAATGTAGTGAGCATTCTTTGAAAGTTTTTGAGTTTAACACAAAAACATTGACACAAACATTTGGTGTTTGATGGATGATACATAATCCTTCTAGTAGGATAGAAGTAGTGCAACTATTCATCCTTGGAATTTTGTTGTAAAAAGGGGAAGTCTTCAACAAGAGTTTGATTTCCAATGAGTGTTTTTGCTATTTGTTAAGCCTATGATTCACATGGTAATGAAAAGGGATGATTTCCAAAGTTATCCATTTGTCCTTTAAGGGTTAAAAAAATCACCCAAAGTAGTGCTTTTGTTCCAATCAAGAGATTCTTTGACTCATTCACTACATTAAAGTAAAACAACCCTTTGTGGTCACATGACCCATAGTGGACACCTAGAAAATGATTCCATTATGGGTTTGTTTTTTCAATACGTGAGATTTGGACCACAATGCATGTCTTACATGACAATAATGGAGTGATTAGGAACCTCATTAGGAACTTCTAACTTTTCAGTGTGAATTCATTGTAAGAATTGACTTTTTAGGCCTTCCAAGTTAGAAAATATTATAACTGCTTTAGGTGAGCAAGATGAGCATCATGGATTCAAATTTTGTTGGTTTTGGAGTAGTCTACAGCCTCTTTTGGGCCATGATGCATTAAACACTTCAAAAATTCATAGCAAATTCACACTTTGTCAAAAAATATATAATTTCAATTGTTCTCACACTTTCTCACACTTTCTCACACTTTCTCACACTCTTTCTCACTCTTTCTCACACTTTTCACACTTCTCTTTATGTGGGGAAAAAAATTGAAAAATTTCAGCAACGGCATGAAGCCAAACTCCTAATTCTGAGTTGCCTAATTTTAGCAATGGGTTGTTTTACCATTAGTTGCCTTGCCATTGTTCATTGTCCCATAAGCATGGACACAGTCCCATCAAGTCTCTTTCAAGGAACTCATTGACAAAAAGGTGGGGAATTGCTAATCCTTGCATTTCCAGCCATCAAAAGTTCTTCACTGATTTGTGAGTCAGTGTGTCCATGTTTCAACGGCTCAAATTGGGGGGCTTTCGAAATGGGGTGAAACTGAAATTTCTTGCAAGTTGAAGATTTGGTTTTGAAAACAGATAAAAACAATCATCCAGAAGTGACGAACAATTGCATCGAGTGACGGAGAATCCCATCGCAGCCAGCTTCTTCTTGGCTGATCCGTTTGTCACACGTTAACACGAGTCGAAGCTACCTCTCACACAACTGGCTCGATCTACGTACCTAACCTTCAGCAGTTCACTTCATACCTTGTGCCTGGGTTACCACCAGCCCACCGACCATTATCACGTTTTCTGCACGATCAGAAATGGAATAATGTTCATACAGGCAATTCCGTCTGTACCGACTAGTTGGCACTCAACTAACATGCATACAAAATATCATTTCAACAGTATCATATATATATGCTGCGGCTGTGGGACCGCTAGCTGGGTCCCGAACAGGCAGCTTTGAGCCATAACTCCTGCGAGGAAAATCAACAGTATACGTAGGTACACTTATCATACGCACTAACTTAGCTGACTGTGTGGACTGATGAAACTATAATATTGTAAAATTTGAGATGGATGCTTCAGCCATGCACAGAAGGAAATATCATCGGTAGGTTGCTGCCCAATTAGATACAGTCACGGATCACGATTTGGCTGAAGGCCGAGGAGGTTCACACAGAGATAAGCACGACACTACGGCAAACCCTGACAAAAGTTACCCCAAACCATCAAGCACCATCAAAAGCTATGGCAAATTGACAACCACACAGGCTATAAGAGTACTATAGACTTGGACGTTGTCAAGAAGGTGTAGTTGTTAGCAAACACCCCAAATTTGATAAACCATCAAAAGCTATCAACCACGTATGCTAATTAAGAGGAGAGCCACGCTTGGACTTTGTCAAGAGGGTGTAGTTATTAGCAAAGACACCAAATCCAGTAAACCATCAAAAGTTATCAACCACACAAGCTATAAGAGGATAGCCACATTTGGACTTTGTCCAAGAGGCCGGTGTAGTTTTAGCAAAAAACCCAAATTCAATAAACCATCAAAAGCTATCAACCACATGTATATGCTAATTATTAAGAGTATAGCCAAATTTGGACTTTGTCAAGAAGGTGTAGTTTTAGCAAATATCTCAAATCCAATAATGAATAGGTATCTTTTACACCGCACATTCATCGAAGCCTATTCCTTTGGTAATGAGAGATATTTTTGCAGAAGTTGTTCACACTAGGGGGAGGGTTTCTCAAATTCCATCTTTAGAGTCTCCAATTTGACTATTATTTTATTTTGTTGTATTTTAGGTTCACACCTATAGAGATGGGGTGGTAGGATAAGAGTGGCATTAGTATTCACCATACCATTAGTTTGTTGTTCAGTAGAATGACGGGATAATGCACTTAGAATTGTTGCTTGTAAAGAAGGATTTTTTTTTCAAACTCTGTAGACATAGGTTTTTGTGATATGGAGAACATACACAATTCATAAAGTGGCTATAAGTGAAGAATGACATTCTTGATTAGCTCCACTGTTCAATTCTACACACTACCACCTCACATTCTAGTAAGGCTTGGCAATTAGTAAGCAAAGCATGTGGGAATGCAAGGGTAAAGGTATATCACCTATTTTTGACAATGTTAAACATTTTAGCATGTATTTGATCGAGTAATGGTGGGTGGGTGGGGAATAATTTTTCTAGTCAGGAAATAAAAATAATGGAGATTGCACTATTTTTTGCTAATTTTTCATCTAGTTTGGAATTAGTAAAGTAGATTACAATCCAACTTGTTCTCGATGTATAGGCAAACCTATTTCCAACAAGTGCAAAACTTTAATGTGTTATTAAAAGGTGTCAATGTGTTATTTGTCACACAACAATGAAGTTGTTGTTAAACCACACCATATTCCCCTCATTCACGAAAATAAGTCACCCTATATTGAACAATTGGGCCTATTGTCAAAAATAGGTGATATACCTTATGATCAACAATACTAATGTGTGAGCGTGGAAATGCAAGCATGTGAGCCTTAAACACATGTGTATAAGTAGATATCCTACAACCATTGAAGGTGCTTATACTATAAACACCTATAATATAGGTATCTACACTAGAAGAAAATGAGGGTTTTTGCAACTACAATATGCAACTCATTTTGTAGTTGCATAGGACGTTTGCAACTAGGTGACAATGTAGAGTCCGTAGTTGCAGTGGATAAGTCGCATTAGTTGCAGTCTAGTTGCAAGGTTTTTTTGTCATCCGACACCATACAAAGAACTTCATCCTTGTGTGCAACTTGTTTGCAACTTGCTTGCAACTTGTAGATTTGTAAATTTTAAAATATAAATCTCAATGATTTGTAGATTTCAAATTTTCAGATCTACCTCCTTTTTAGATTTTAGAATTTCAGAACTACCTTTTTCTTAGATTTTAGAATTTCAAATCTACCTTTTTCGAGATTTCAAAATTTCAAATCTACCCTCTTCCTAGATTTAAAAATTCCAGATCTACCTTCTTTCTAGATTTCAAAATTCAATTTCCTAGATTATAAAATTTCTTGAATTTTAATTATTTTTTAAATTCTTATATACAAAATCTACAAATTGTAGAAACCCACAAATTATAGAAATCTTAGAATTCTATCAAAAGAATTCATTACATAAGACTATAACAACTTACAAGTCTTATATGTTCAATCTAATGGTACTCTTTACAATTGATATGGGTCAATTGATATAACACGAATGGGAATGAACTTTGAAAGCAATTAGGAAACAATTAGAGTGCAACTAAGAAACAATTAGAGTGCAACTAAGAAACAACTAGCGTACAACTAGGAAACAACTATGGTCATTTTACAGTTGCATAATAGTTGCATAGGACACTAGTTGTTTCCTAGTCTTTTTTTGCAACTACGGAATGACTACTTTGCAACTAAAACAATGAATGAATGTTGTAAAACAATGACACAAAACAACTACATTAGATTTGGTGCAAATAGAGAGGAAACTAGTTGCATGACAGTTGCATAGGGCACTAGTTGCATAGTAGTTGGTTGTGCCGGATGTGTTTTTCTTCTAGTGCTATAACATAGTACACTATAATCATGAAAGACCTTTATAATATAGACACCTATAACACATGTGTATATTGTATAGTCTTCTAGATTCACGGTAATAAGGTAGTGTGCTCATAAACCGCCCCTCTTCTTCAAATCGTCCCGTAGATAGTTGTAGAATGGATGCAAGGTGATCCTCGAATGGACCTCTTTGCTTTGTTAACAAATTCAAGAAGAATTGTTTTTTTAATTGTAAGAGCCAATCATTGGCTGTGATTTCAGCACATTTCTTTATAAGTCACAAGGGGACGTATTTTTGGACACCTATGGTCACAAATAGGTGCCTATGACCTAGATCTTTGTAAATTTATAAGTAATTCAAAAATGCTTGGAAAAATATGAAACTGCTTGTGTTGGGTTCTGCATCTATTTTTCTTTCTCTGAAAAATGATCTAAAAATCATTTTGTCCCTGGAAACCTGTGAAAAAAGGCGTGTCAGCCCTTAAAGTGACGGTTTGTGAGCACACTACCTTACCACTCGTAAGTTCAAGTGTGGTCATACCCTAAGTTCGTGAGTATGATAAATCATAAATAGAGCTCCAGTTTCTGATGAGCTGTATCGCAACTGTCCGAACGAAATTCAAGGACGGGCCTTCGTAAGTGATGACTTGAGACTGACTTCACAACTACCGAGCATCTTCAAGGCCAATGAATGATGTTGCCCACATGTTTCTTCAGATTCTGTGGAGATTTTAAAGATGTCTTCACACAATCTTACAAAACGGAATGTTGACTACCAAAGACACCAACTGGGGAGCATTGCCACAGGTAAGGTAGTGGAATTGGCAATGGAGTGTTTTGCATTGTGCAATTCAAGCATCGGAATAAGCTCAGAAGGTTCAAAAGAACCAGGATGGCAGTATTTACTGTGGGCTACACCTACTAGCACAACTTTATCCCCAAATGAACTGTAGATAGAGGACAAGATTGATCAAATGAAATTTCCACCGGTATCAGCTTCACAGGAGCTCTAAAGTTGACACTGCAAGGATTGAGGGATACTATGAGAACAACCGTTCTGCTCAACAGTGAGAAGAGGCAGTCTACTCGACACTATACTATCTAGCCCATGAAAGAGAATAGGATCCTTGAGACAAGGACACCTTACTGCGTGAAAACGCAGAAGAATCTAGCCCATAACCTAAACCCTAAAGTTTGAAAAGTAGAAGTCACGATTTACAAAACACCACACAGAGTAAGGATTAAATTATGCAAACGCACCAGCTTTTAAAACCCTGGCTAGAAAGCCATTCGGGCAGCCCCAGAAAGACTAAAAATCAGATTCCAACACTACTGCAATCGCCAAAGATTTCAGCAACAGAACCTGTAGAACCGAAGACATAAATTCACAAGCCACACATCATTCTTTCAGCTGTCCAACATTGCCCAAACCCGAAACTGGCAGTCTACAAACCTTCAGCCTGCTTGGATTCCTGGCATACGCTCATCGCAAGCATGGAAGTGATCCCGCGCATCCTTCAACACGAGCGCCATCCTTCGCCTCGGAGCAGAGCGATCGCCAATCAATTGGCAACAAACTGAATTTCATCCCCTCCGAAACGAAAGGAGTCCCTGTCCACGTCACGGTCTTAGCCTACGACCGCCACTGTAAGAAGATTCTCCACTCGGTCATCGCCAACTTTTCACTGACGGCGACAATAATTGCGCCATTAGTCTCAAGCAGTCTCAGTCAAGGCCGTTTAGCGGTATTGTTTGAGTATTTATTCGAATCATTCTCTTGTGGTGGGCATCTCCAGTCCTCTTGACCCGGTGTTCGAGAACATCTGGATGCCTGGATCCCACCACTAAGCCCACTTTCTCTGCTCTGTTGTACATTGTACATGACATTCGCAATTAATTAAGGTGCGACGAGGATGATCCTTACGATCTGCTTAGGATGCTGTCTTATCGGGTCGAAATTGCAACACGGCGGGCTCCCTTTTGGGGAGGTCACAAACAGATATAAAATTGTACATACCGCTTGGCGCTCGTTCAATTCGCTCAGACGCTCAGTGGAGCCCAAGCGCCCGTTGTATTTTATTGGCTCTTTGGGCACAGACACGACCTTTCTACACTTCTACTGTAATCTGACAACGCAGAGATAGAACCTACATCTACAGAGAAGCTATATTGTCTGTAGCGTACAAACTGCTTGTTTTGCTGCAGTGCTGGCGCCTGCAGGGTCCCTTGACTTGATCAATCCGTGCAGGGAGCAGTGGAGCACTTGTTACGTGTGCAGTTGCGTGGAAACCTAAAGAATTTCCTCGCCCCGATACGGGCGGTCAGAATATTGTACACTGGTGAGTGACGAGGCCGCCAGTTTGCTGCCTACCACTGTTCCCCTTGCGTTGCTCTGTGCCGTATCTGAGAGGGAAACTGTCCAAGTTTGTGGGCAGTGACTCAGGGAGCATCTACACATTCATCTGTATTCGATATCTCTGCAAGCTGCCGTTGCTTGGCAACTTGTTTCATTGATCGATTGATCCATTTCTGGACGCACGCATCGTTGGGAGACTTCTCAATCTACTGGAGCATTGCTCTAGGTACTCAAGCGCCATACCCGCTCACAAAGATTTGCAAGAAGTGAGGGATCCACTTTCTTGTAAAAGAAATTGACAGGGATCAGAAGCTGTGGTGATTCGTGCTAGCTTTTGTCAGAGATAGAAAGAGTGTCACTGTCGGACTTAGATCGTAGCTTTCTTGGTTTTCTGTTTTTGCACTGTGCGCAGTTTTGATTGCTGGTGCAACTCTGTTCTCTTTCGTGGTGGTTTGCTGGTGATGAAATTGTCACTTTAATGAGAGATTTTGTGGTGTAGAACGGAATTTCACCATAGCGCAGCAAGGGGAGTTGTGGGATCCAGAGCCGGGACGCCATGGCTGTGCCAGGATTCGAGATTCGAGGTCGCTTCAGGGTATGGGAGACGGTGTGCTGTGTGCTGAATGGTGGTTGAGTGTCGGTGCCCACCGCCTTCGTGTGACGAGTTCAACCACAGGTAGAGATCTAAGCAAACCTCCCTGTTTCACTGCTTCTGTACTCCCGTTTCGTGCAGAAGAGTGATGGCAGCAATTGCAAGACGCACAAGCTGACATTGAGAGACGAATGATCTTAGCTTTCTTGTTCTATCAGCAGGGATCATTGTCCGAGAGTAGACTTTAGCACACAATGAGGTGCACATTGAGTGTCAGACCATGTATAGTGTTGCAATTGCTGAGATGTACATTCAGGAGAGCTGAAATTAGAACTAGAATCTATTGCTCGGTTTGATATGAGAAGATCGCGTTGTTTATTCTGCTGGAGGATGCTTGATTGAAGACTTTTCTCAGGAATTTCAACATCTTATGCAGCGAACTATTAGGACTTGACAGAGTCTGCTAGGTCGAATCAAAGCAGAGTTTCAACACATTTTGGGCGACGAGCTTTGAGTTTTGTCGATACGATGGCTGAATCGGAGGATACTAGACGCGCCATTGGCATCGATTTGGGGACTACAAACAGTCGTGTTGGGATCTGGTTAGATGAGGAGAATCGTTTCAAGCTCGTCCTTAACGACCATGGGAATCAAAGTACGCCCAGCTATGTCGCCTTTACAGAAACGGAGCGTCTCATTGGCGACGCAGCCAAGGATCAAGTGTCGAGGAACCCTGCCAACACAATTTTCGGTGCGTTTCTCGTCACGCTAGGTGCTTTCTTGAGACTATGGAGAAGGAAAGAAAGCCAACAGTTTACCAATAATTGAGCATGTTTTGGTGTCGTGTTTTTTGACCTTGAAGGGACCAAGGGTTCATGGTTTGGAAATGATTAATTCAATCGATCCTGTTGTGAACACCATAATTAAGATGGGGCAAAATTTTGTATCGCCTATACCAGTAAAAACCATTCCATGTGTTGGTTAAGAAATAGTTAAAATTGGAGAAAAGAAAGTCCCCCACAGGACCTGCTCAACTCTGCCAACCATCACTCGGTCCTGCAAGGTTAAAAAGTCGTAGGCAATAGATTGATACTTCGGAGCACGTTTTGCTTCTCTAGTCAAAATCCATTCGTATTCAAGGCATCAGACTGCAACCTCAAATCTATACTAGTTCTACTTGTGGAGCTTTGTGCACTTGAATGTCTTAATTTCTGGCGCTTTGATACACGCCACTTTTTCCAAATGGGATCATCATGGTACTTGTTTGTATTGCAGATGCGAAGAGGTTGATCGGGAGAAAATTCAGTGCCTTGGGAACCGATTCTGACAAAGTGCGCATCCAATGGCCATTTCGAGTGACTTGTGGGAAGGATGACAAGCCCGTGATCCATGTCGAATACAAGGGGAAGGAAAAAGTCTTTCCTGCGGAAGAAGTGTACGCTATGATCCTGGGGCAGATGAAAGATCTCGCTGAGGTTTCCTCCGGGTCCGTTGTCAATGGAGCTTCTGTCAGTGTTCCTCATTGCTTCAACTCAGCACAAAGACAAGCTACTCGAA
The DNA here is from genome assembly GCA_947034895.1 of Rhytidiadelphus loreus. Lineage (NCBI taxonomy): Eukaryota > Viridiplantae > Streptophyta > Bryopsida > Hypnales > Hylocomiaceae > Rhytidiadelphus > Rhytidiadelphus loreus. The sequence continues at coordinate 37,222,001 of OX344761.1, forward strand.
ACGCCTGCACCATGGCTGGTTTGGAGACCGTGATCCTTGTTAATGAGCCCGTTTGTGCTGCCCTCGCGTATACAGTAGCCAACACTACCCGTCCATCCCTTGGCGAGAAAAAAATCATGATTTTCGACCTTGGAGGTGGTTCACTGGACGTGACTTTGTTCAGCATTGAGGAGGGGGTTATTGAAGTCAAGGCAACCAGCGGCGACAGTCAATTGGGAGGGGAGGATTTTGACCTAAGGTTGCTCCATCATTTCATTCAAGAAATCTCGCAGAAACACGAGAGGGACGTCACCAGTCATCCACGTGTGGTAAGGAGATTGAAGAAGCAAGTGGAGAGGGTCAAGGTAGCCCTTTCCTCGGAGATGGAAACTGCCATTGAGATTGATGCCTTGCTCGAAGATTTCGATTTCCACTCTAGCATCTCCCGAGCCTGCTTCGAGGAGATGAACGCTGACCTTTTTGGGAAATGCGTCCAGTGTGTGGAAGAGTGTCTGCAACGTGCACAGATGGAGAAAGCCGACGTCTACGAAGTGGTGATGATTGGGGGCTCTACTCGTATCCCCAAGGTGCAGCAACTTTTGGCGGAGTTTTTCAAAGGCGAAGAAAAATTGAAGAAAGCCATCGACGATGCTGTTGTTTGTGGCGCTGCTATTCGATCGGGAATCTCTCGTGGGTACAAAGCTTTTGCAGATTATCTTGTAGTGGACGTGGCGCCCATGTCCTTAGGTTTGGAGACAGTTGGAGGGGCAATGCATGTGATGCACGCACGAAACTCTAGCATTCCCAAGAGCTGTGAGCAGCTGTTCACTACTTGTTATGACAACCAGACGGGTATTTTTATCCAAATCTACGAAGGCGAAAATCCTCAAGCATGCGGGAATATGTTGATTGCCACCATGGAACTCTCTGGGATTCCTCCTGCTCCATGTGGTGTGCCTCAGATCCTTGTGCGTTTTGACATCGATGCTGATGGTATCTTGACGGCTTTAGCTAAAGATAAGACAACCGGGAAGAAGGTGGAGGTTAACATGGTAAAGTATTCAAAGCTCTATAACCATACTAGCTTTTGGATCTTTTTTGAACTTTATTCTTGTCTTTTTGTGTTAAAATTGTTTTCAAGAAGACAGTGCTTGTCAAGGACAGCGTTTTTTTTCCTTTAAATACTTTCGAATTAGAAGTAAGCAGTAACAATGAAAAGCAAGGCTGCACTGACTCGAAATTTCATCTGCAGGAGGATATTGACGTTGCCACTAGTAGAGTGAATGACGATGACGAGCGCCGCCAAAGGTTTCCCATGCAGGTTCGAAATTCCAAAATCAGAGTACATTTCTTGCAAGTCTTCACTACATCAATCTGGGATGAAGAATTTGAGTGATTCAAAGTGGGGTTGCTGGCCTTGTTTGCAGAGAAATTAGGGGTGAATCTAATGACGAATGCTATGAATTGGTGTTGGCAAGCCTTTGTTATGTGATTCAATCACGAAACCGAAGTAATGTTGAATTTAAGGACAAATCTGTTGCCTTCTAAATTCCACTTCTTGTTTGTAGGTGTATCATCCCTCTGAGAATCCACATGATCCCATCAGCCCGTCAGGACCACATGAATCAAGCAATTTCAATGCGAGCAGTCCACATGAACCGAGCAAGACTGTTGAGACTAGGTCGCCAGAGCTGAGTTACGTGCCACCACAAGCAGTTGAATCCAACATCACCGTAGTGAAAAGTTCTCAACCTCCATTGGCATTTGAATTCAATAACAACGTGAAGAGCGCGTCTTCTGAACCACATGAGTCAAGCAATACATTTGAGATGACTTTACAGGAGTTTCCTCAACCACCACCAGCAAGTGAATCAAACAAGAATGTGGAGAGCAGGTCGCTGAGAATTGTAGAACCACCACTGGCATTTGAGCCATTGGAGTTTTCTGAACGACCACAAGAAAATGTTCAACCAAGTAATGCTGTCGATGTCGGATCACAGGAAAATACACAGTTTTACAGCTTTAGCAACATCGTGGAGAATGAAGCAGGTGAATTTTCTGCATCATCACCACCACAGGTACATGGATTAAATACCTATGAGATTATGCCGCGTGAGTTACCTGAACCATCTCCAGAGTTAATCTCAAGATGGACCGAGGAGGGTAGGTCAGAAAAATTTGCAGAGCCTACTGAGGTTCAGGTGCTGAAGTCGACTCCAGAGCCAAGTCACAGAGGAGATTTACCTGCACCACCACGAGCACATGAATCAAGTGTTGTTGTGGAGGGCAAGCCGCAGGAGTTTTCTGAACAACGACAAGCATATGGCTCGAGCAAGCCACAGGAGTTTTCTGAACAACTACAGGCATATGGCTCGAGCAACACTTTGGAAAGTGGACCAGCTATATTTCCTGCTATATCACCAGCATCCAAGGAATTGGACAGACCATATGAACACCCTGAACCACTACAGGTGCATGGGGTTATCTCCTATGAGAGCAAACAGCTTGAGTTACCTGTACCGTCTCCAGGAAGCGGCACTCAGGTGATTAGGTCTGACGAGTTTTCTGTACCACCGCCAGCGTTTGGATCAAGCAACGGTGCAGAGGTTAGGTCGCAGGAATTTTCTTCAGCAAATGGATCAAGCAACTCCGTGGATAGCAGCTCACATATCGCTTTAGTGCACAAGATAATTGAGACTGTCAACGTGATTGGGTCCATTGCAGATTTTCAGGCGCATAAAAAGGAGTGTTCCACCTTCATAAGGCGTGCGAACATGCTTGTCCCACTATTTGTGGAATTCCGGGATTCAGGTTTATCTTTCTCGGAAGCAATCGTCATATGTCTCAATGCCTTTGAAGCAGTCCTCAACACTGCCAAAGCCTTGCTTCTCTTGTGCAATGAAGGAAGTAAACTTTACCTGGTGAGATTTCGCCTGTTAAAATTTTTTCATCATGAGAACGGCTAATATATGTGCTTGCAAATAATGGACGGCCCTAACCCGTATTTATCATTCGTTTACTTCTCTATGTGGTTTGTGGTCTTCTTATTGTTTTGAAACTTGTTGGAGGAAGTGATTTTCCTTCACCGTGTTATTAGCTGCAAGGTTTTTCTTTTGTCTGAGCTAGTCTCTCGTTCAGCTTCATTGTTAGGATTCTTTTTTGATGGTAATGAGTCTGACGAGCATTTTCTGTTCCAGATCTTGGAACAACGAAAAGTGGCGGAACAGTTCTCCTTAGTGAACACAGGGTTGATTCAAGCCTTGGACAAGATACCGAGCTCGCTTGAAATTTCAGAAGAAGTACGGGAGCAGGTAAATTCTAACGGCTTCTCAATCCACAGTGACCTTGCTTTAAAATTCTGGTTGCGAGATTTTGCTGATGAGATCCTTGATGTTAATCCTATCTTTCTTATTGCTCCAGGTTGATCTCGTCCACAGTCAGCTCAAAAGATCAAAAGGGCTGGAAGATGCTGTCGATTCGCAGCTCTACGCGGAGTTAATATCTGTACTGGATGAGACAAACGGACGCTCACGCTCACCGTTTCAACTTACACGACTGGCTGAGTCGTTTAAGTTAGACACGGCAACATCTCTAAGGAAGGAGTTCCAAGCTCTACGAGGGATGATGACGGCAAAGGAGCCATCTTTAGATGCTCTCGTGAACCAGGGAGAATTTGATCAAGTTTATGGACTTCTTAATGAGTTGAGGGATCTATATCCACTAGCAGAAGACCTACCTCCGCAAGGACATGGCTTAAGCAAGGTTGTGGAGAGCAGTTCACAAGAATTTTCTGCATCACCACCACCACGCATGTCAGGCTCGGAATCACCCCGCATTTTAAAGGAAGTGTCTGCACCACCACCAGGGAGTTGCGTAGAGGGCAGACCTCGTACTGAACCACTACAAGTGTACAGACCAACGGAGAGCAGGCCGCAGGAGTCTCCCCCACCCCCATCCCCACAAGTATACAAGTCAAGCCACAGCTTCGAGGACAGATCGTACTCTGAAGCACCACCAGTATACAGACCAAGTAAGACCTTTGGGAGCAGGCCTTACGAACCATTTATGTCACCTCGATCAAGCAACGCCTCTGAGAGTCGGTTACAGGAGTTTCCTGGTACTCAGTATGAAAGGGTGACAAGCATCTCGTCTTCTGAATTATCTCCAGTGCATAAATCAGGCACTGGTCAGGAGGGCAGACCACAGGAATACTCTTCCGAACCACTACAAGCATACGGAACGAGCAAAACTTCAGAGAGCAGTCGACTTGAATCTCCTGAATCATCTCCTGTGCATAAGTCCGGCAATGGCCAGGAGAGCACACCACAGGAATACTCTTCTGAACCATTGCAAGCATACGCAACAAGCAGCACTTCAGAGAGCAGGCGACTTGAACCTTCTGAATCATCTCCAGTGCGTAAGTCCGGCAATGGCCAGGAGAGCAGACCACAGGAATACTCTTCTGAACCATTACAAGCATACGCAACAAGCAGCACTTCAGAGAGTAGGCGGGATGAAGCATCAGCAATGCAGAGATTGAGTAGCAAGCAACATGAACCGGCTGCACTGTCTCCTGTGTACAAATCGAGCAATGCCTCGGAGAGCAGCCGTCCAGTCTCTTCTGAACATACATACAAATCAAGCTCTACCTCTGATATGAGCTCGGAGGAGTTCTCGAATTCTGGTCCACTCAGAGCGCGTGTAGAATTGGACAAAGTGCCCGAGCTGCAGAGATCAGGAACCCGCGCAACTGAGCCATGGAATCCTGGGACTCCGAAACCAGCGACTGCTCGCAGTGCCTCCTGTCCGCAAATAATGACAACTGATTCCATTATTGAAGACGTTGTCAAGAAGTATAACTGGGACCAAGTTCTAGAGATGACGGATAATCTGACTTCCAGACAGCTTGGAAAGGGTGGTTTTGGGGCTGTTTACTTGGCCAAGTTGGAGAATGGAAAAGAGGTGGCGGTGAAAATCCTTGATGCGTCTTCTCAGCAAGGCATATCTGAGTTTCTTAACGAGGTACGACGGACGGTGCTCTGTCAAATTTGGATGTGCACTTTTCGATGAGGGGTTGTGTTTCATATTGTGCAAGTCTTTGTTGGTTGGATGACAGTACTTCTTACACGTCAGTGCAAGATTTTGGAATATTTCTGGGTCACATCACACAAATGAAAGTCATTAGTATACACTGATTTGTCCTATTACTGCGTGTGACACTAATGTGTACCAAAATCACACTGTTTGTAAAATATTTAAATTAGTGGTCACAGTATTACTGTATTATCACTAATAGGACAAAACAGTTTAGTTGACAGGTATCTAGGGAAGTGTAGACGATAATTCTTAGTCTGCATGATGTACCCATTCACTATTTTATTTTGAGGCCCGCTGCTGTGTGTCGTCGTTCATGGAATCACAATTATTACTACCAGAGTTTTGCTTAACTTTGTACGATTTCTTCTGGATTTTATGAATCGTATTGAACGTATTGATTCGGTCATGTTGTGACAGGTGAACCTTCTCAAAAGAGTGAACCATGTGAATTTGATTAGACTCTTGGGTTACTGCCAAGATGAGAGACAGGTTCTTATATATGAATTCGCAGAAGAAGGGAGTATATGGGACCATCTTCAAGGTCAGAATCACGTCTGCAAAGAAATATACGTATACTGTTTGCATTCAGCATTAGAGAGAAAGCTTTTTTTTTTGTGCCAGTGTGGGTATCTTTGCAGTTGAGTTTTGCTCTTGAATTAATTCGTTTCATGCAATGAACTGCAGCAGGGGGGAAATCCCTAGACTGGAAGCAGCGTCTCAACATAGCATTACAGTCCGCATGTGGTATGATCATTGCTCCTACATTTGTTTGATTGTTACAAGCATGACGAATCTCTTTTTATCTTAAACGACTCTGGCGTGGTTTCTATGGCGCAATTCAGAATCGCTTTCAGTTGGTTTACCCTGCCTATGAGTGCATTAAAACTTTTCATGGTGTACTTCGCTCTGGGTCTGGAGAATCCTTAATGGTCTCTCAATTTTTGAAAGACGATTTCCGTAGTGATTTATGACCGAGCTGGTAAAACTCAAGACTTGCTAACTTGCGTGAGACTTTTTTGTGCCAGGGCTCGAGTACTTGCACACCGGGTGCAGTCCTAGAATTATTCACAGAGACATCAAGAGTCAAAATATTCTTCTTACAAAAAGTATGGTTGCCAAGGTTGCTGATTTTGGCCTATCGAAGTTGGGTGCTGATCAAGAAAATTTGAACAAGACGCATGTAACAACCATGGTGAAAGGAACCCTTGGGTATCTAGACCCAGAGTATGTCTCGAATCCACTTTCACTTTCTCAATGCGATGATTTTATTGTTACATCAGTCATTAACAGAGACTTAAGTTCTTCGATTTCATTGATCCTCCGATATTTTGCATGCTACAACGGTGTTAGCATCAGGTCGTAAAACTTAGTTTGTGTTATAATGTGATGCAACCATCATTGAAGGGCTGCACTACTCGACACAAACAGCAAGTTAGAAATTGCAACTCTACCAACTAGTGCGGGTATCTCACTTTCAGGATCTGTTTGTGCAGGTATCTCAAAACCGGCCAGCTGACAGAGAAGAGTGATGTGTACAGTTTTGGAGTCATTCTAATGGAAATCATTACAGGCCGGAAACCAATCCAAAATTCTGAGAAAAAATGCTTCATCGGTGACTGGGTAAGTCACTCGCGGTCTCTCATTACTTTTAACAATGTAGTCTAGTGACCTCTTTGGAGTCTCTTGCTGGAAGCATACCATTATGGAATAAGTCAAAACGTTCCATACGTTCCATTCACTGAATGGTTAGGGGTAGCAAAATCTCCAATTATCAGACTCTTAACCTTACGCAACCAAAACGAGCGAACTTCACGTGTCTCCACTACATTGTTCACGAAAGACACCCTATGGGTTAATAATGCTATGAGAGATGTTCAATCTGTTTAGAATACCCGTCAAAACAAAACAAAATTATTTCTTGATAGGACAATTCACATTGAATCTTTTCATATCTTTGACATAAGACCATGAAAGGTTTTACATATCTCTTACTACCCATAGTGGTTTGGTTTTTAGTGTGAGTGGTTGGGATTGATAGATATAGATGGTTGAGATATTGAAGTGGTTTGAACCCTTACATAAATTGAGGCCTTAAACTCATTTACATATTCAGCTAACACTTGGTGGGAACGTCCTATGAGGATGGATTGTAAGTCTATTTATTCCGTACATCTTCTCAAAATGCGCATCAATATTTTCACATGAGCAGTACTGGATTTTTTTCTGAAGTGTAGAAGTGAGGCTCCTCAACTGAAGAGTGTTGCACAAACTCGTATGAGATGACTGACTTAGTGACTGGAAACTGCTCTTGAATTTCAGGTGGACGAACACTACAATCCCAATTCTAGTTCCAGGGCACTGAAAACCGTCACAGATCCCAGTTTAGGTGGCCATTACAACCCCAAGGCCTTGAAACGGGTGATTGAAGTTGCGAGGCAATGCATACAACCATTCGGGGCAGACCGCCCAGAAATGACGGAAGTGGTCCGTGCATTGAGAAAGGCCCAGTCGACAGAACACGATGAGAAAAAATCCTCCAAGTGGTTACCAAGTTTTCGATGATGAATTAAAGGAGGTTGGCATGAGCCGTGTACCGTAGAATATATCTCTATGCAATAATGAAACTTTTTTTCTTCTCTCCGTTTTCTGCATTCCTCGAGAGGCTCTTGAGTAACCCAAAACGAGATGCTTTACTGTTGATGTGGTCTGACAATCTACATGTTGTCCCTACATGTCTTCAGGCATTTCGTATTGGATGCATTCTTGTGGTATGGCCTTCTGTTTGCCTGGACAATTTTAATCTTCACTCGTTGACGTGTAAGTTATGGGCTGTTCAAACTAGGTATTTGCAAAGAGAATGTGCAAAGAGAATGTGCCTACACATAAGATTGTCCAAGGTTTTAGGGAACTAAAGTTTTTTAGAGAGTTCATGGAATTGATAGGAAATTTTGGGCAAGTGTGCATGAAAAAAGTTTGCTATGTAGTTGGGTATTGAATGTTCGTTGAAAATAGACTGTTATTAAATCTGATCCTGCCACCTCTTCTAACGTGATCCGTAAATAGGATACTATTTGACTCACGTTCTTATTTCAACTAATCCTCAGGACTCCAGGAGTGATTTTGGGAGATCTCTGCGGAGAAATCACTGTAGGTGCAAGAGCCAAATCTCTCTATCAAATTTCTGTAGGTGCAAGAGTTAATCATAAACTGAACCCCACTTGTAAAAGGGGTGTCAGAAGGTTGAATTAAGAATAGTACAAAAGAAACATAACACCAAACTCCATCAGACCAGGTTTTGGTGCTTCAAGGATTTCGTCCAGTGTTTTTCTCAAAACTCCAGCTCCTGGTCCTCATTGCACACACTTTCCGATTAACTCTAATGTAGGAAATATTTTATGCAATCATTCAAAAGGGGGGGAGGTGACAGCCATTGAGGTAACCATACACAACTCCATTTCCATTCCAGACAGACGTATAGTTGCCAATAAACATTTACAAACCCAACTTGTTAATTGAAGTGTATTGCAATAGACAAGTTGTCGCTGGTAACAGGCATCAGCCAATAGGCATCAAAAGCATCTTGTTGTTTGCAGTGATGATTCGATTGCAGAATCAAGTACCATAAGGAAACATTGGCATCAGCAAGAGCTAGCTAATATTGACTGCCAAAACCAACAATATCCTAGTTAAGCATATCTTCATCCAAGTCATGGACACATTCTTCACAAAATCAATAGAACAATCAAACCGTGCTTCAAAGTCACTACCACGCCCAGCCACCAAATTATCAAATTCTGATGCACGGTTAAAGGCTGATGTGTATAGTTTTGCACAGCAATGGACAACCCCCTCCCTCATGAGCCATCCAGCCATGCAAGACTATCCAGATCAGCCTCCAACGGAGCAACAAAGGAGGCCACTGCAGTATAATTCCAAACTACTCAAGTGAATTCAATCTCAGATGACCCATAAAAGGCTGATGTGTATAGCTTTGCGGAAATCAATACCACCCCGGCCATTCTATTCATCTCTGCTAAGCTATACACACCAGCTTCCCAAGAGTCTTCCAAACTGAAGTTAAGAACAACTGCGGAGCCTTCCAAACTGAAGAAACAACTCCAGCAGTTGTTCAGAAGACTTGACTTGACGACAGGGTTAACTTGCATCAAGATCTACATGACGGACAATGGAAGGATTACAAGAAACATAGGTCCAAATTCTTCTACAAGACTCAGAAAACAGCATGAGAATTGAAGAGGCTCGATTTGTGAAGGGGCTCTGAGGAGGAGGCAGGGTTATAGAAGGGAGGACGACGAGTCACGAAGCTTCGTGGCTGCTGTGGTCTCCGTGTGGACTAAATGCACGAGGGTGATTGGGGTTATCTCAGACGTTAGATGGAAGTGGATCCGACGGACTGGATCTTTTTCTTTTTGCTTGTCGGAGAATTTTGTCGGGGTCCACTGTCAGTTGATCGGGGCCGTTGGGCGGAATGGATGGTGAGATGGAATGCAGAATTATTGGGCTGTCTGTCCAATCAGTGGGCTCCATGCACGACTTTCATGTCGTGCACTCGTGCTTGAGCTCCAAGTCAGCTTTTAATTTTACTGGAGAAATTTCGGCTGTAGGCAATATTTACGGAGGGAATTTTTAAGAAATATTCATCGTTTCTTTTTTGCTGAATGATGGATAATAGTCTTGAAAATATGGATGAAATTATCAAAACAGAATAAATGAAGTACACTTTTTGTAGATGAAAAATGATTTCTATCCAAAAAAAATGATTACTGTTGGATTTTGCTAAAGTTGCTCAAGAGAAATTCTACAATATTGGAAGAGAATATTGTTTACTACCTCATGTATTACTTGAAATCACTAATTTCACATGGAATTTTACGTGGAATTTAATGTAGAGTTTTCTACTAATTACAATCTCTGAACACAATTTGTTTCAAGAGTTTTGATATTCTCCTTGTATGATGGAGTTCATGTTCATTAATGAATATCTTGATTATTTAGTAGATTTCTCCATTTCAAGTATAATATTGTAATCAATGAAGTTTGATTTATTACTCTTCATTGGGCAAATTTCAATTAAATTGAATTGCATCCAAACAATGGTGTTTGATTGTTGTCTACAAATGTTATAAGAGTTAAAAGTTAAAAGTTCAATTGAAAGATTTTTCAAATCCACGTCTTTATTTCAAGAAAATTAATATTGAACATCTTGCAAGTCGTGTTTACTTATTCTCTACATTTATGAGGGTTCAACTTTGGATAAATGCTCACTTCTAGTTCCTCCTTAATAAATGTTCTTTTACTCAATCTACATTTAATTCATCTTTATTTCTCCTTCTACATATCATTTTACTTTATTTCATAATTACTTAATCTTTTGACTTTGTTTGATAAATGATTGGGCTACAATAAATTAGAATACATTTATGGCATTATTTAAAAGAGTTATGTTAGTAGGTCATTGCAAGAAACACTTGTAGATGTCATGTCCAAATTGAGGATAGTTCTAACTAAAGAACAACATATGCTTGTAAAGAAAAATAAATAAACAAATAAATGAATAATTGTATTAAATATCACAAATAATTATTTTTTAATAATTCAAATGTAAAAGGAAAAAATTCCATATTTGATGTATAAAAAGTGGTTTATAAAGTATTTCAAGAAAATAGATGCTTTTATATTGGTTTAATTAGAAAATAATAGACCAATTTTTTTTTTTAAATTGATCATTTTCTATACTAGTTCTTAATATTGTTATGCAATGTTGGTTTTCATTTAGGGGGAGACTATTCCATAATTGAGAAGTCAAATTTAGTTATAATTGTTAAAATGAAGATGAAATAATATGTTTAATCTCTCAATGATTATTAGGTTCCTATCCCTCGAAAATTATCTCTAAATTGTTTTATTTGAAATCAATGTATAATTGTTTTTAGTGATTTGATTCCTAAAAGATTGAAGGATCTTCTTCACTAATACCAAATCAATCCACTCTAAAGTTTTCATAGTCGTTGATCATTCATATTTTTCATATTTTTTCAATCAAAGTTTAATTTTTATCCTCAACCCAATTATTTGGGAGATAAGATTTTAAGATTTTCACAAAAGAACAGTTTTTATTAAAAAAATTGTACTAAATTGCAATCATGAATAGTTGAGAATATCCATGCCAATTTTTATAAGGATTCATTGGAGTAATGAAAGATTATTTTCAAAACCTTGAAATCAATTGAGGTATACCAAGAAAACAAAAATCCCATTGTGCACAACTATTTCTTCCACCAATCAAGTTCTTGCTCACTTACACTACCCATAGAATATTTATTCATAGGATGGCTACTAATTGGCTTAGTGCCTCTCCCTATCTCCCTAGATACACTAAATTGAACAATTATTGAAGTGTTTGAGTTTGAAAATGACTCGAGGCAAAGTTTTCATCTAAATCAAGAGTTGTTTCTAACTATAAAGAGATCCTCAATGAACTACATGAAAAAAAACATCCTTTAAAAGAAGATTTCTTTACCTTCATTGTCTATCAAAGAGGGTCTACAACTAGAAAATGATTATTTTGACATTTGTAGGTAAAAACAAAAATCAAAGAAATGAGTTCAAAAACATCATTGCTTTTGAAGTGCTATAAATTTAAATGTCACTAAGGTATAGAAATCCCAACCATACAATCTTGTAGTGAACATGTTGGAGATGACATAGATAAAATTTGGAGTCATTTGACCATATAGATTGAAAGATTATAATGTTTTAGTGGTGAAAAAAGATGCTGAAATTTTCCTAAAAACACATTTGGAGGTGAAATTCGATTTCTAAACTTACTCAAATGAAAAAAATTAAAACTATAAAGTGATTTAGAATCATCATAAAACCACATTGGTCAAAAAAGTTTTTATTGAATTGACTCAATGTGTTTGCAAAATAGCTTTGAAATGTCAAAAAATAACAAGAAAAGTTGCAGAAAACACCATGTAATACTGAACCTCCTTCTACTAAAATGCGTCTCAGTCACTCATAACTACTTGGATTCATATGAAAATTTAGCCACATAAACTAGACTAGTATGTGCAACTTTTCCAACAAATTTTATTGGAAACGAACACTGTATGGAGAAGAAAAAAGCCGCCAAAGTTCACTGTAATCCAAAAATGTCTGGATTTTAAATTTCGAATTGCTCCCAAACATTCAAAGAAGATTGGATTGACATGAAAATTTTACCACAATAACAAGGCTGAAAGGGAAACATAACCCAACAAATTTTATTGAAAAAAAACATTTGACAAAGTAGATACAAGCCCCCAAAGTTTCAGCCATCAAATGCAGTTTGGTGTACTCAAATTGAACATGTAAACTTTGATTGGCTTCGAGAATCTTGATTCATCTTTTATTGATCTGAAAATTTTACCATACAAACTATCACTCGGGAGTCGATGGAAAGCGGACAAGTACTTACAGTTTGTGGCCCTCTTCGCATTTAGAAGACAAAGCACAACTTTACCAACAAGTTTTATTGAATTCAGACATGAGATGCAAAAATTACAGTTGTTTCAATTCAACTAAAAACTATGTGAGGACACATTTCGTCCCCTCCGGTAGTGAGGGGTTAAACCCGAAAGGATCAAAGAGACCAATTTGGTTATTTTGAAAACTTGGGAAAACTTTGTTAATTTCATAATTTGAAACTTTTACATTAATTTTTTAAGATGGATGCTAATCATCCCTACTAAAGCTTTGTTTCATAAATATTGCAAAAGTTAGAAAGTCCTTTTTTATTTCAATGTCAAACTAGGAAGATAAAAATAGATTTCAAAAAGGATTATTAATTTTATTGGATTGTATGGATTGATACCTACTCAAAAATATTTAAACCACTTAAATCCAAATAATGAAGTGAAAGTTATGAAGATTTTTATTTTGTAGGCAATAAAGGTAGAAAAACATATAAAGTGGTTTCTTCAACTCAATTTTGAAGATTTTCAAATTAAAAAAAATTAAAGCCTAGTAAAAATTGTTTAATACAAGAACATTGTCACCATTGGAATTAACAATTCTCAATTTCTTACAAAAGTTATTTGCAGTTTAGTTTTTTCTTTTGAACATTCTATACTAGCTTCCTCTTTCATTGTAATTTTCTTAAAAGTGAATATGAAAGTTTTTTTGGTTAAATTCTTAACATATATTTTCAACTCAATTCCAAACCATTGACTAAAATGCACAGGTTATGGGACACATAATTATATATATTTATAAAATGTTGAAAGACAAATCTAATCATCTTTTGAAAGGGCAAGAAAAGCCTACATTTTAAAGTTTAATTAGGCACCTTGAACTTGCATCGGCGGGATAATTCAATTAAAAATTTTGAGAGGATATGCTTGATTAGGTTAACGAAAAGATTATGTAGATGGATTTGTTAAAAAGTATATATAGATGAACTCAAGATTTTAGCCTTGCTTTGGAAGATGAATATTTTGAAGTAGTTTTGGGCCTTTGAACATGAAAGAACTTCAGGAGTTAACTCTTAAATGATAGGCTAAGCCCCTCAAACTTGGTTTTGAGAGAATTGTTGACAAAAAATATATTCAGAAATCACTAGGATTTTTTTTTTGCATTTTCCTATCTCACTTTTCCATGTATATGTGGCAATCCTATGACTTTCACCTTTATCACACATGGCAAAAGTCACAAGATTGCAACATACACAGGTGAAAGTGAGACAGGGAAATGCAAAAAAGCTCCTAGTGAATGTTTCAACCTAGCTACTAGATCTACTTCAATAGTGAATGTGGCTTGCCGAGTACCACATTTAGGCTACAAAGTCAAAGCACTATTCATTGTTTACTTTGGCATGCCTTGACAGCACAAACTTTGAGAAAACAACAAGACCTAGCATAACTTGTTTCAAGGATATTTTTGGTCCCCCTTTGGACTATCTTCTAGACAAGTGAATATTGTTTAGGGGTTAAAAAAGACCCACTGTTTAAAGACATATTTATTAGAAAAAATAACACTAGTTTTCAACAAAGAATAAATTAACTAAAACTTTCACCTTGTTTTCTTTGAGAATTTTACCTGAGAAAAAGGTTGGAAGGTGGTGTACTTGATTCACGCGAAGTTCATTGCTCTAATTCCATGTGCTTGTGATTCAACGCACTGTGGACATGTCTTGACTATCGGCAACACTTGAAAAGAAAAAACTGGTGACAGAACAGTAGTGACCAGACTATTAGACCGCACTTGTGATATGTTTGCAACCAAGTCTAGCCACTCTTCTGTCTGGAAGTCTGGCTGTGCATCTACACGCTTTTAGCATGAATGAATTATGCATCGAGAACTTTGAAAAAAATACATTCTTCAACCAAAATGAGATTTATTGATAAAATCGATCAAATGACAATTTCATGTATGATATGAAATGGTGCAGTGAGAGAGAACTGAGAGTCAGTACCTCTACTGAAAATCTGCATGTGAGATAAAATTTGATCCGTTTTCAAGCGACTGCGACTGCAACATTGTCGGCTACTTATAATAACTTGCAATAGCTAATAAAAAAAGTTCGACACAACTACTCCAACCTGCAAACTTGTGTTTCATTGTTCATTGCTCGAACTTGAAAGTTATGTCACGCCACGTTTGAGATCGATTCTACACGAATATACAAAAAGAACTAACATGGCGGCTCACCATGTGGCAGCCGATCTAGATGGATACACTATTGGGGATACCCTTGTTTGTGAGCCCACTTCCGGACATGGGTCGGAGGAGTTCATACGGTACTTTCGTGGGACCATTTCGGTTCTTCAATGAAGGATCTGCATTCCTTGATTTGATGAGAGCATCAATCTCCTCAATCTTCTTTGAGAATTTTTCAAACGCAGCCTCCACCTGAATCAATCAAATCACACACACACACACAAAAATTCTATGAGTCAGGCTGCTCCTGTCACGTCACTGATAAAAATCCAGCACCATACATCATGATCCACGGCAGCTTGATGTAAGATTTTTGTTTGTTGTTGCATTGCACCGGATTCCATTCCATCCTAGTAGTTTATATCCATGGAATAAGGAAAAGGAAAAACAGGGAGTGAGCATATAATTATACCTTGGAATTCGAAGTCCAACCAGCCGGCCTGTGCCCGAGATACTCCTCATTCGTCGCATGCGTGGACAGAATCTCTACAGCAGTCATGTTAATCCTCGCCTGAATTGGATTCGCCAGCATGGACAACAAAAAGTGCTCCGGCTTCTGTTGCAACTGCTCCCACTCAGCCGTGTCTTGCTCCGGGATGAGTTTCCGAGTCAAGGAAGGGTGGTTGGGCATGAAGCCCGCGTACAAGTACTGTCCGAAGTTCACAGCTGCATGGTGGCACGAGGCGATCCAGGCGATGGTGGTGATGATCTGCACCAAATTGTCTTTGGAGTCCGCCAGGATCCAGCCCTCGGTGATGTCGCTGTGGCCTTTGAGTCGTGCTTCCGTCCACCAATTCTGCAACTCGACGTCGGATTGCACGGCGGCATCGGTGGCATAGAAGAGGTCGATGTGGTCCTTCACCCAGGCGCGAATGGCGGCCCAGAGTTCAAGACCGTCCTTGGCGTAGGGGTAGTCCTCAATCACTAGTTTCAGGCCGTGGGGGGCAGATGGGTCTGGGATAGCTAGACCCCTGGTAAATATACATCACACAATTGTCACACTAATCAAAATCATATGTTGGCAAGTTTCAGTGTTCCAAAATGGAACCTTCCAGTGCTGATGCATTTTAGGGTTTCCGAATGCATCACTTTTGTAATATTACGCCAATATAACGAATTCATTTTAGGGTTGAAATCCATTGTTGTAAGACCGATGAACGACTGTGAGAACAGTGAGGCGCAGCTAGAGTCACATACCTCTTGACCAAGTCATTCGGCAGGGCCTGGTCGACGAAGCGCCATCCTTTGTACACAACGGCAGAGATTTCCATGGCGTACTTCTGTGGAGTGAAGGTTTGTTCCACAATCCCGCCTCCATTGATGAGTGTGGTGCGAGCCTGCTGGTTGATGTCCATGGTGTTCTTGTAATGTGGGACAAGAGCTTTGTGCACGGGATGCAAGATACTCAATTGTCTATTGGTGGCGATCACCAAGGGCTCAATCACGGCGTGCGTCCGCAACCTGCATCACAACCCATCAACATGATCACGTAAGCACAATGTAGTGTGCGTGTCAGTTTTCGTACTGATCATCCTATTTAGTGTTTGATACAATATATTGCAAGCCTATGATACATCATGAACACCATGTATCATTGTATCTATTGACGAATACCATTTACTAAGCTTTGGATCCCATGGATGCTCGAGTAACTATTCACTCAAAAGCTACTTGAAGGTGGTTCCAAAGTACAGAATGAACAAAAATTTTGTTATTTTATGACAAGCTGTTTCTGTATCACATATATCATGAATGATACTATATAGAATGAACTTACCAGTGGCTGATGACTTGGTGCCAGGAAGCGTCGTTGCTCTGGACATGCGCTTTGGCAAGCTCCCACGCCCAGTTGGTAGTTGCGCCTTGCTCAGCAGGGCGGAACACTCGGAATATGGGTCTGTCTCCCTCCGACTTCGCTGGAAGAGCGAGCTCGATACAAATGGGCTTCAACATGCCGGCCTTGGTGAGGAAGAAGAGTGTCCACGAGGCATACGCTTGACTGGTTTTCTGCTCGTTGATGCGCTGGATGTAGCCCATGAACCGGTCATGGTAGTCCAACACAAACAGCCTCTTCTTCTTCAAGGCCTGGGATGGTACCATGAGCAACATTGGGGTCAACTCACATCAATCTAACAAACGGGACATCGCTCAAGCGAAATTCAGGCAGCAGAATTCTGCACATGCCCCTCGAGTTGGCTGTAGAGTATATGCGTTTATGATTCGAGTACGAGATGCTGCCGTGGTTCAGCCAAAAACCTCATCTACGTCATGGGGCAAAAAAATTACCTCGGAAATGCTGAGACCTTCAAGTTGAGGCTCAACGATTTTTGCAGTTACAGCAGACGCTCTCTTCAGTGGAAATTCCTGTTGCAACAGAGTGCACCATCAGTATTTTGATCTTGAAGAAGACGATCGAAACAAACCCGAATGCGTAATCACTCACAATTGAATCTTCATAAATCAAGATAAGTAGGATGACAGTAGTACCTTAAGAGTTTCAATGAGCAAGGGATTCATGCCGGCTAGCGCTTGACGAGCGAACTCCACGTCTTTGGACCAAGCGTTCTTATCAGCTGCACCAAATTATGATCAAAACCCATCATGTTAAGTACTAATTATTCCACAGCACTGGAGTAAGCTACAATCCAGTGCTCTCCAAACCCTTCATTACCTGCGATGATTCTGGGTGTGGGGTACTTGAACGTGTTCTTGTTCTCCCCAGAGGCGAAAGCGAAGTTGCGAAGGAGCTCGAAAGGCTTGGCCTGGTGACCGGCCACAGTCTCCAGATTGGATTCCTCCCCAACCGGAGCATACATGCACCTAATCTCGTCAAAGTCTCGGAACTCTGACTTATCCAGGTCGAAGAGGTCAGCCACAGCTTTGTGTTTCTGACCCTTGATGAAGTTGCCCAGGAAACCAGATCTCTTCACCTCGTCGAACACTTCATCTCTAGGAACGTAATTGCTCGCCAGAGCGCCGCCGGTGGGTCGTGTCTCTGTTTTCCCATCTGTTCATAAGCACACAGAAAAACTTTATACATAGAGGACTAAAACATTCATAGCATTGGGCTCATAATGAACGGGAAGCAGAAGACAAATCCAAAGACGCTGCCGCTTCATTGAACTCTTTCTATGTACAGCAAGGTACTACATTCACATCATGTAAATCTTTCAACGAATCTTTGAATAACTTATACGGTGCCACCAGTGGAGTACACTCATACCTCTTTAATCTTGCCCCTGGGGTCCCAGTTTGAATGTGTGACAAATATGTCAAGGTCAATGATACCGTGAATGTGTGGCAAGGGTACAAGATGTCATTTTAGAGGAGGTCATAGTAAAGGCGCTTAAACATACCTTTGTTCAGTTTTCTGCCCGTGCGGCATCGACGCGGGTATGGGTACTCAGCCGATCCTCCAAGAGTGGGTCTGACGTTCTCTGAGGTTCCCAAATCGTTGTACACATCGTAGTCATAGATTCGATCCCCTTCCTGCCTCTCCCCTGTTCCATCTCCTTGAAGATCCTTCAGCTCGTTTTCCCTCAGTTGCACCAAACCAGCAGGAGTGTCAGCAGGCGTATACTCCTGCAATATCACATCAAATTGATTATGTCAAGACCGGTTATAAGAGATCGGTTGATTGCGATTCAAACTTGGCAAACCGAGGACCGAGGATAATGGCACAAAGTTACCTTGTTGACAAAGAACACCCTTCCTTTCTTCTTCATTTCCGACGCGTAAATCCAGGAATTGCACGCGAATGTAACCACACTCTTGTCCGGCATGGTGACATACGCTCCGGTGAGCTTAAACTCCGTCGAGATGGTGATCTTGCTGATGACCAGTACGAGGTTTTTATGTCCATTGTTCACAACGATCGCCCCCGGCACGCCAAAGTCTTTGGCCACATAGAAGTCGAGGTTGTACTCAAACGGCGTCGGTATCAACAAGTCTCTGGGTTTGCCCCAGTGCTCCACTGTCACCGTACCACTCAATTTTCCCGACTTCGTCGCTGTCACAACACAACACAACACACACAAAAAGAACAACTAAGTCGGTAGATTCAAAATCAATAGAACCTGCTCCGATCGGAGCGTCGAATTTGTGACATTCAAGTGCACAAAAGCACTAAATACTTGGACTGGTGTAGATACGACAACGTCAATGTCGTTAAATTGGTGATACTCGCACAGCCAAAAATTGTGACATATATCTTCGGAAAGCTATAATTTCACACTACAAACGAGGACAGCCTGTATAGATTTTGGGTTTATGCCGCCCGCCCTGAACCGCGCCAAAATATTGGAATATCGCCAATTCAACGAAATTGACGTTAGAGGTTCACACGGGCGACTGGAAAAGTGTCTATCATTTGAAATTTCACCATTTTAACTCTTAAACGCAAATCCGGGGATCCAGACACAACAACCATAGTATATGCCTATTGTAAAGCTTACCAGGAACAACTTCGTTGCTGATAAACGCATATCCACGTGCAGAGTCACAAATATTCCGTCATTGTATCTAACCTATTTTAAAGTTAACCAGGATCCACTTCGTTACTAATAAATGCAAATCCAGGCATAGAGACACCATAATCATAGTATCTAGGTTGTTGAGAAAATTACCAGGATCCACTTCGTTGCTGACGAGCTGAAAGGTGATGTGATTGTTGATGACCTCCTGTCCCAGTCCCACGAGATCCGAAATGGGGTTGCCGACGTCAATGCCGGCCACATTGGCCCTCAAAATGGTGACTTTTGCTTTATAGAGCGCCAGGTTGGGATCTTTGGAAGGGTCGTGGGAGGCACCTCTGAAGAGGAAGAAGCTCCCTCCCAAGGGATTCAGCTTCTCCAGCAAGGAAGGTTGGTTGGTGACCACAGTACTCGCTTGAGACGAAGACTTCACGGCCAGGGGGACCGTCTCCTTGGGAATCTCGGGAACAGGATCGGGCTTGGGCTTGGAGGTCGTCACTTCTCCGCCTGCAAAGAGCAAGAAAAGCTCCCGAGGGGATTTCAGGAAGAAGGACTCATCCTTGTGATCGCCGCCAGAGAGAACCATCTTGACTTAATCTGCACAACATGAACACAAAATTAAATCAACATCAACATCAACATCAAAAATCCGATTCAATAGAGTTTTTCCAATACTACTAGATGTGGTCCTCTGCCTGTACTGATATATGAATCTATGATACACGCGAGAAACAATGCTGAAAAATCTGGAGGTGATGCATGAGCTTGCCAACCTTCAGATAGGATTGAAAGGTCCTTGATCGTCCTATGTCGCAGTAATTTGATGTTTGGTTGCCACACGACGGAGGCCTCTTTATATGAAGCTTCCACATCCCAATTCAACGACGATCCAATCGTTTCCGTGTCCAAGACTTCGTTCTAGATGTCTAGCCTGGCAGACAGTCATCCTTGTCAAAACATTCGGAGCGTGAGCAAGCCATAGAGAATCTGAGTGCACTGCAGACAAGTAGAGACCTACAAAATCAGTAGATATCGAGGGTGAAATGTACGTAATCCATATAAAGGGAGTGTTTCAACGTATCTGCAGAGGAGAAGCCGTACACGGTAACAAAATTGCTGATGCAGCGTTGATAGCGAGAAAACCGGCAAACAGTCTTACCCAGAAATACTGGCGGTAATTTGAGTACAAGAATAGAAGTTCATAAGTAGAGACCTGTACTGTATTGAACGTAGACAGCTAATCCAAGTCTGCAACGTTCATGAATCCGGCAGTTTCCTAGAAGGAGTGACACAACACTGACTTACAGCCACGCCCTCTGTCGCCGGTCTGTACGGGTTGAATATTCTACAAGTTGCACACTCAGATTTGAAGGTGCACGACTAATAATAAGAGGCCGTTTCCATTGACTGGTCGGAGCTCTCCAAACTGTGGAGGCATCCGACCAGTTTCCATTGCGCGTAGTGGATCCGAGACGTGACAGTCTTCTGGCAATCTGGCATGGCAGGTGCTCCCCTTATCCGGTTATCCCCTAACCCATGAAAAACTTGCTTTCAGTTGTTGCATTAGAACTAGAGTATTTATAATGCCATTAAATTATACTACATGCAGCAGGGCTACTGGTCAGCGTTCATCATATTAACCTACAAAAGGTTTTATTAGCAGCTGTGCCTCACATTACCTTTGTGAAGTGCCATGTTGTAGCGCATCTAGCAAGTTTCTTTTCTGGGGATCGCACAAAATCCAGCAAGTAAAACACGCTCAAATCCATGCTCTTGAGGAGAAGTCAACAAGTACCTGAAGTGACCTACCGGCACTCCGGCAGCACGAGCTATTAGCATCATACTGCCGCACGTTTTTCTCATTGGAGACTCAATAGTCCAAGAGTGAGGTACTTCAGTTGATATCAATAATAGACGGTAACTATTGCCAGTTTTGTCTCAACAATGGCAGATATGCTTGAGTAGATTCACAAATTTTCTACGAAAGCACTGGCAATGAAGTTATGCCATGATTCCCCAGTGATTCGTGTGATAACTTTTTGCCTGATGGCAGATGCTGCTGTGACACACAAGGTACGAGCACCAGCAGGATTAGATACTAGCATTCTAAGTTATGCTATCAGAGACTTTAGACCAAAAATAGGGGTGATTTAGAGTAAAATCACCAAATTACTCTAAACCCTCGAGAAGATCTAAGGTGAAGGCACCCAAAAGCGTCCTTGTACCTATCTATTCCTGTACCCTAGAGTGCCTCTTAATGTGTTCCTAGAGTTTAGTTAATGCTTCCACCTTAGACGAAAAAATCCATGTTTGAATTAAAACAAAAATAAATGGCTTCATTTGTCAAGACTCCTCCAAAACACCGACTTCATGACGTACTCCCATATATAAGGTATTCGACCTCTTTCCGACCACTAATTAACCTATTTTCACTAGTTAGATTGCTTTGTTTTCGATCACTTGTGATAGCTCACGTGGCCAGGTGACAGCTCACGGAGCACAAAATCACAAATGTTGGCGAGGTGTACATTGAATGCATACAATGATCACAAGATGTACATTTGAAGCCGCAATTATCACCTACTTTGAAGCATGGTTGATTTTGTAAGCAACCTATGGTTGGAAATGTAGTACCCTACATAACAAAAATGGATTGAAAGGAATCTCTATGAAAAAAATTCATAATTATTTTGTTTTTGAGGAAAAAAAAGGAAAAAAAAAAATTAGAACCTTCTTGGCCTCTCCAAATCTATTTCTCTACATGGGAGATTTTTCTCCTCACCAAATGCATACTAGAAGTACATTAAATTTCTTAAATGGTCAGAATGAGGTCAACTACCTTATCCAGATTAAATAATTGGGTAGTGTTGTTTTTTCTTTCAATAGTATGGGAGCCAACCCATATCTGATCACCTTCTATACCCAACCTATAGGTTGTTGTATTATCAACCATAGACTGTTGTAGTTCTGTAAAGTTGTCGCATAGTTCGAGGAGCAATTCTGGCATATTATACTTGGTTGTAAGGCTGTCAATATTGCAACTAGCCCTTGGTCGATTTTGTAGTGAACCTATGGTTAGAAAATACAAAGGTTTATATCACCATTATATTGTAGGTTGAAGAGAATCTTTCACTAAAAAGTGCATAGTAATTACATTTCATGTAATAAAATTCTGAAAAAATATGCAATCCTTCCAAATTCTATTTCTGTACATGGAGAAAATTTGGCACTCACAAAACCTGCACTCCAAATCTGCGTAATTGCTTACGTGATCAGGTATGGGTCGGCTCCTATAAACTGACAGAAGCAGAAGCACAGGCACAATTCTAGAGGGCAGGAGATTGACTGATTGACAGGCTCCAACTTGTCAGTGGCAAAAATTCGCCACAAGGAAAACGCCATCCTGCCAACCATTCAGTCATTGATGCCTTGAATGACTAAACTGCCCATTGCCTGCGTACTATTCAGTGTCTGATGTGGATGCTAACTTATCATAAGCTTAGAGGCTGCTAGTCTACTTGTGTGAAGATAAGCATCGCGAAGTGAAAGGTACAGCAGGCCTGACTGACACTGTGATAAGAGCCACATGATGGTGGTCTGAAATGAAACCTGGCTAGTCAGCACTAGCAAAATGCCAAAATGTATGCAAGCATTTTAAAACTAGCTAAGGTAGAAGGCTCCGTAATGGTGCATGTAAGGAAAGATAGGCCTGTTTGGAGAAGCCAGTGAAACTGAAAGTATGTAATTTTTTTGTTCATGGCTAGAGAAAGAAGAGGAGCTGTTATTCCAATTTTTTTCAAATTTTTTGCAATGAAAATGAAATTTTGGCGATTTTTATAAGGCAAAAGTGCATCAGTCGCTCATTACACACGTAGACTGTAGCTGTAAAGAATATAAAAACAACAGTGAATGGATCAAATGACAACTTAAAGTGTTCATGGCGCTCTCTAAATCATGCAAAACACATCTTAATTCAGCTTAAGGTGGAAACACCCAATACCGCACCTGCACCTAATCTTTGTTCCTAGATGGATGGTCAATTTCGTTAAAATGGCGGTATTCCATTCAAATGGCACAAAATGAAACCACTAAAAGAATGAAAACAATGGAAAGATTGTCTGAGGGGAGTGGAAATGCGTGAACTAGGAGTGATTTGAATGTGCTAGGCATAAAATTGATACATGTATGACCCTATCGTGACACACTTATTCTCCATTTGTAGAAGATATTCTATAAAAATGGCATGCAGAATACCGCCATTTTAACGAAATTGACCATATGGACAATAAACCGTCCCTAGACTTTTATTGAATGGTCCTTGACATGTGTCATAAAGTTTTCTCCTCTCTTCACTGTGATTGGGTAAGTGCTGAGTTTGTCAAAATTCAAATTTGGGTCCACCTACAGGACGGTTCTAGTGGTCTAGTAGATTGCAACTTTGAAAATTTATAGAAAATACATGCCAAGTCTGAATTTATTTATTTATTTTAAATTCATGATTTTCTCTTGCTGACACTACAAAAATATTAATTTCTTGAAATGGTGCTTCCAAGTATGCTGAATTCCTTAAACTGATGTTTTTGGGTGCTTCCACCTTATTAATTCCAACTTACAATTAAAAATTATTGCATCTCATTAACTACACTTCACTTCCAGTGTGAGGTACATCATCATTCATTCATTACTAAATACTATACACTACAGTCACCTTTTCCACCCTGAAATTATTCTAGAATGAACCACTTGGGATAGGTGGTTCTCAACATAAAAAGTCTACATCACACAAAACTGCTTCTGCACGAATTTCACAGCATTTGTAGGGGTGACTGTAAATGACTGAGCAATTCTACAGCCCCCTCCTATAGAGGCAAGAAACTTGAATGACGTCAAAATGATGAATGGTTAACGCTACATTGGGCATTGAAGTTGATATCAATGCAATCATTCTAACCTTACTGTAGCCAACATCTTTCCAATCACAACCTATTTTTGTTAATTAGACTGCTTTGTTTCTAATCAATTGTGTCAACTAACATGGTTAGGTGGCAACCCACGTAGTACAAATGTTAGGGAGATGTACATTGAATGCATACAATGATGGCAAGATGTACATTTGAAGTCACAATTATCACCTATTTTGAAGCATGGTTGATTTTGTAATCAACCTATGGTTGAAAATGCAGTGTCCTATGTAACAAGAATGGATTGAATGAAATCTTTAAGAAATTTTTTCATAATTATTTCATTTTCGAGGGAAAAAAAAGGAACAATTTTTGGAACCTTCCTCAAATCTATTTCCTCTATAAGGGGGGAATTTTCCTACTCACCAAATGCATACTAGAAATATGGTAAATTGCTTACATGGTCGGAATGAGGTCAGTTCCTATACATGACACACCATCAGTTTGAATGTATTCTTGTGTTGAAATGATTTACGTGTAAGTAGTGATGAGGGAAATTCATTATAATAAAGGCACCGATAACTAATCAAATAAGAAATTCTAGACATGATCAAGAGTAGTGCAAGGCATAGCAAATATTCTCAGAGGTGCAATGATAGAAATGACGGGGATTGCAAAAACTTTGGTAATTTCATTACTTGAATTGAAATTACTATGAATTTTGAAAGGCAAAAGTTGATCTAGACCAATGTCCAATGCCTAGAGTCATCCTATTTTGATCACTCAAGAACTACTTTCTTGCTCACTACTTTGGGACATGTGCCACGACCATACTAGTTCCAACCTTGAAAAGGAGAAAAAAACACATTCTAAGTTTCTGTTGGAAGTTTGTTCCAACCTTGGTTGGAAATAATTAAGGTAGTATACTCTAAAAGCAATCATGATATAGACAGCTACATTTTGCTTTTTTCAATGTACCAACAATAATTATGCATTGCAAGAGGTGGTCACTTTTAGTGACCATTGCATTTCAACTTCAAAGATGTGTAACTAATTCCTCAAAGGTCCAAAAAATATGAAATGATTTGGATTAGATGCCAATTCCTTTTTTCTTCCTATGAAAATTTACTGAAAATTGTGCCAAGGAGTTTAGCTTCCCTGAAAAGACAATCAACTCTTAAATGGTCACCTTTAGGAGCACAGACTACGCACATGGCCACGAAAAGGTCTATTGAGGGCATCAACCCCTTGAAAGGGAAAATTTCCAGCATGTCATAGCATAACTATAAACATCCGATTTCTTGAGCTTCTTGTCTGTAAGGTGGCCTCCCTTGAGAATCTGAGGTGCTCGCCACAGACCTGTCCCTGCACATCCAGCGACATTGGGTTCCCAATGCGATGAGACATACCGAATTGAAATCGGCAATTTTGACATAAAATTACTCTTCATGATCATGCACCAACATCCGCTGCTTTGATGTCTCTGTGAACAGTCTGTTTTGAGTGCAGAAAATTCATTCCCAGAGCTATTTGGTAGCAGAGTTGTAGAACCTCACCGTGTTACCGAAAGGAGCTGATGATGTCCATGCAGATAGACCTCTTCTTCTTTCTTATGCGAGAATCGATAAGTTTTCGTAGATCCATATCCATGCGCTCCATCAGGATCCACCCCCCGTTGTCGTCCAGAGAAAGATTATCAGTCGTGCAATGTGGGAATGATGGAGCTTTACGAGAA
Organism: Rhytidiadelphus loreus; assembly: GCA_947034895.1. Taxonomy (NCBI): domain Eukaryota; kingdom Viridiplantae; phylum Streptophyta; class Bryopsida; order Hypnales; family Hylocomiaceae; genus Rhytidiadelphus; species Rhytidiadelphus loreus. Next base: position 37,247,905 of record OX344761.1, read on the forward strand.
AGTCCAATTATACTTTTGAACCCACAGACGACGCCTTGAACCTTTTCACCGCGAACGTGCACCCGAGCCAGTTCATTTGGTATACTTAATTTGTTGCATCCCCCTGTTCCAATGAGCCGCCTTCACTCCACATCAGCGGGGTTTACTGACAGATACTTCGGCAAGGATTCAAATATTGTTGCCATTTCCACGCAACATGTCTCCTCGTCACCTTCCGTATGGGAGGTCCATCGAAAACCATGATCTTCTGTAACAGAATTGCTCACAACGTTGCATTTCAGCGAGTTGCATATTTCCACAAAATCAGGCCTATTTTCTGGATTCTTATCCAAACATTTACAAATGAGCTCTTCCAAGCCGGTAGGAGGAAGTTCTGGCTTGATAAAAGATTGGCGACCTGACAGTATTTCCTGGCAAATTCTCCCGAAAAGATACACATCCACAGCATTTCTCAATCTCTGCTCCTGGTGACCAAGTTTGAACTCAAAACGATCATATGATGGTTTGTCCGTATAATGAGAGAAAGCGAAGGCACCAATCTTAACATCAAACTTGCTCTGAGGATGCACATTCATCAATATAAATCCAAGAACTCAGACATCCATCCGTGTGTGATCCCTCGGGTGTGCAAGAACTTCATACCCAAATCAATCTTCGACACGATGTCAAACTCTTCACAGGAAGCGAAGGGTCGAAAGGAGATCAATTTCCGATGAGCAATGACTTCAGATAACGAGGTTTCCATGTATTCCATCACTATATATACCATTCTCGGATGATACCCAAGAGCTGCACAACATGCGGGTCTGGAAGCCTCATCAAATCTCAAGCTCCAGTGTATTCCGGGGACTTGAATGTCCTGAATTGAAAGTCTCGATGCAAATGAGCCTGCTTCACTGCAACCTCGCAACCGAGTCAGGAAGCTCTATAGACTTCACTCGAGCTTCCTCTTCCAATGAGGCACCCTACATGTAAGTCGGATGCTGAGGGAAATAAGCATACCGTGGCAAGCGCAACTCCAAGTTGGCAAACTGATAATGTTGAAATTTTGCCTGTAAACTTAAACACTGCAAGTCCGCTCATATCGAATTACACACCCACCCATCATCTCCATGGCCAGAATCTGCAAGCTCCAAAGACATTAGGTCGATCTTGGGCAAGATACCACAGAGCACAGGAGTTGATACAGATTCATGGCGAATTCATCAAGTTCAAGGTAGGATTGCTCGAAAAAATTCTAACAACTGTGATTGAGTGCTGATAAATTCTAAACAAAATAATGACTGTCAAAGTTATGTGCAATCTAAGAATGACACCTGAATATTGTTTTCCAAAAGTTATCAATGGTCAAAATTTGATTAATAGTTTTTAAACTGAAACTATCCCCTCATTTGAATGTTTATGTGTGTTGAATATTGTGGGATGAACATCTGCTTATTATCTACATTTATTGTTGAGCATTGAACGATGAATGTCTACTTATTATCTAGATGTAATGAGGACTTGCTTAGTGTTGAATGATCCTTAACCTGTAAAGGACGGATGGGTGACTGTGGAAATCATTCCTTTAGTTACTTTGTGCATAAGTATTCATTGGAAGTCAAACTACTATAGAAGTCCTCTCTTTTTCACAACAAATTCTGAGGATGAATAGTTGCACTTCATCCTACTAGAAGGATTCTCTTTCATCCATTGAACACCAAATGTCTTCTTCAACATTTAAGGGTTAGTCTCTAGAGTCCCTAGTAGGAAGGTAGAATAATGTAGATTTTAAGCAAAATAAATTATGGCATATTAAGTAGAATTTATATCATTTTTGCAAATTTTTCTTCTCTTCCCATCCCTACATGAACTCATTTAAAACCTTGCACAATAATCATGAAGCATCAAGTAACCATGACAATTGTATAGAAGAAGAATAGACAAAATTTGCTTTTTCAACATACTTGGATGCATTGCATCCATTTCTTGTAGCTCCCATAATAAACTCTTAAAAACATTCATAATTCACCTAAGAGGGATTGTCTCTCTAAGGCATAAAGCTTGAAAGTTGCAAATAGGCTCAAAGGTTTTTAAATAGGGCCCAATTTCAAGCCTTAAAGTAGCTCAATTTGCCCATCAACGATGGAAATGTCTATGTAGCAAGAAAATTGCTCCAAATTGCACCAATTCAAGATATTGAATGGACTAGGTAATACAAAAGTAGAGTCTCATTATAAGAAATAATGCGATGAGCCTCAAGAGAAGTAAGGGATTTTATTTCTCATAATGAAGCTCTATTTTTTGCATTACTAGATATAACCTCAATGTTGGATGATTAGATTTGGGTCAACCTACTCATTTGAAGGCCTACAAAGAAAGGACATCATGATGGTAAAGCACTCCTGTTATGCAATGAGAAGCTCCCAATTGTTTAGAAATGGCTATTTTGAGGTTATGGTATCAGAGCATCCCCACCAAGGAGTTCTCTTTTCCTAAACTCGGGACCTCAATCCAATCAACTTTGACTTTATAGAGATGAGACCTTGCGTGTTCTCTATATGAGCTTGAATATAGAGAATTGGACTCAACTTTTACCGAGTTCTTTGTAAATTTGGGGTAGAGATCTTATTTCGAGACTGGTGCGCGCAAGCCTCTATATCCCCATCCCCATCTAAGGTCCTGTCCCTAAATTTTAGTGATACAGAACAAATTGGTGGGGATGCTTTCATAATGCCAATTTTTGGTTCCAACTTTCTCAATTCCTTCCCAACTTCTACGTGGTCACTAAGATAGGAAACCCATAAACTATTAAGGCTCTAAATACATCCCCTATCTAAGAATGAGTGACATGTTCCTAGTGCCATTGAGCTAGGTAGGCTTAAAGGGACGGTTTATTGACCTCCTACCGCCTTAAGTTTCTGCTTCAAACACTGCCCTTCATGCTTCCACATACATGCACACGTCTAAGGTAGGTGGCTCAAAAAGCAACACTTTAAGGGCTGTTAGGACTTTTTGATGTGTTTCAGAGGCACAAAAATATTTTCCCTTATTTTTCACTTGAAGAAGAATTGATGCGGAATCTAACACAAGTGGTTTCATATTTTTCGGAGCATTTATGAATTACTTATGAATTTTCAAAGAATTCTGCCATAGGCACCTATTTGTGATCCTAGGCCTTGCAAAACTTACACACGCGCGGTCTGAAAAAGATATGGCGTGACCAAAAACAAGCAGTGAAGCATTGAAAAAGTAATACTCAAGGTTCTTAAATGTGACCTTTACTAAATTGAAGCCCTAAACGCCCCAAGAAATCAATAGTCTTCACATACTTTCAAGTCCAATTCAAAGTGCTGTAACTTTTGCATCCAATTTCAAAATTCAATAAAACTTGTTGTAAAATTTGCGCTCTCTCTTCTAGTTTTTGTGATAAAATTTTCAGATCAATCCAAGTTATATTGATTTTTTGGGAGCCAATCGAAGTTCACAAGTTTAATTTGAGTTCACCAAACTGCATTTGCTGGCTGCAGCTTTGGGGGCTTCTATCTCCTTCATTCTAAGTTTGTTTTCAGTAAAATTTGTTGGGTTATGTTCCCCTTGAAGTCTAGTTATTGTGGTAAAATTTTCATGTCAATTCAAGTTGTTTTGAATGTTTGGGAGGAATTCGAAGTTCTAATTCCCGACATTCTTCAATCACAGTGAACTTCGGCGGCTTATAACTTCTTCATACAAGGTCCGTTTTCAATATTTTTTGTTGGAAAAGTTGCGCCTACTAGTCTAGTTTATGTGGGTAAAATTTCATATCAATCCAAGAATTAATGAGTGACTGAGAATCATTTTAGTGAAAGTATGTTCAACCGTAAATGTGTTTCCTTGCAAAAATGAACTCTTAGTTTGAAATCGACCCACCCTTGGCTCTTATTACACCATATGTGAAGTAAAAACTAACATCTAACAAACCCTATTAAGCTCTCACATTATCAAATGTCCATTTCCAAACCGCTTAGTGTCCATTTCAGAGCCTCTTGTAGGGACGATTCCAAGAAGCGGGTCGCAATTCGAGCCACCTACCTTATACCAGTAAAATGCTCTCATGTAGACGATCCCTCAGAATAGAAATGAGACTTTAGTCTTACAGACTACTCCCAAATGCTACGAAGGTTTTGTCGAAAAACTCTCTACAATATTGTATCCTACCGGAAGTCACTCAATCAGTAACTTACACCCGAGAGCATCATAGTAAACTAAGCAGATCGCTCAAGAGGAGGATTATTGAGATCAGAAATGAAACGAATCCCACGATCAAGAGCCAAATAATTACTACTCAGAAGCGTTCTCAAATTCCACTAATTCCATTTCAATAGAGGAACATGCATATGCCAACGGAGCAGGATAGCTGCTACCAATCCCTTGACTGAAAATCTGAAACTAGAGAATGCTACGCAGCCACAGAAGGTACAATCCTTAACCCTTCCTAATTCCCAGTTCACTAACCACTAGACAATAACCCCACACGGCTATCTCATGCCCCATTCTCCATCCTTACGGGAGAAGAGGGAGCGTAATCTGCAAAATCATACACTGATAGTGGAGCTTCGGAGCTCGGACCCAATATCAACCTTTTATTCTTCTTGAACACCAGCAATGCAGGACCAGGACCAGGAGACGCGGGAACAGGCAAATTGCCATCATTGATTTCGTCCCGCTTAAGAGCTTCCAATCCATTAATGACAGGCCCCGAAGCTCTCACATCTGCACTCTCTACTGCTATCCCCTCAGATGGGATGTCAGCAGAAATCGTCAGCTCTTGGTTGATATCTGTGTTTGAACGCCGTAGTATTTTCATTCTTCGAAGTGTTGTTTCAAAGCTAGAGTGTTCCATCTGGCCATCGATGATACTCAAGAGCGTGCTCAAACCAGCCTCAAGGGGGCTGGTCTTACTCTGATTGTTCGCTCCGTTCCCAGAACCACGTCTAGCAGGACCAGGCCGTGCGCTGTCACTTACTGTCCAACGATTTCCTTTACCACGTCCTATACCCAGTCCCTTACTCCGAACTTCATTTACATCCACAATCTTGTTCGCTGAAGCGACCACCCCACCTTCAGCTCGTCTAAATGGTGCAGAATCGGGGTAGTCAAACTCTTGAAAACCCCACCCTTTACCACGTCCTTTACCTATTCCCTGCCTTCTACCCCCACCTGTAGGATCACTCGTAAGCAATGATGTGATAAACATCCCATCATTAGGTTCACTCGGAATCACTTGGTTGCTAACCAACCCAGCATTCGCAATTTCCTTCGGACCTGGTTCCAAATTATTAGACAAGTCTACTACTTTACACAAGAGCTCTCGGCAATATTTACAGCTGTACCCGGGGTGTTTCATCGCAGCCATCCACCCTTTCACTCCAAATCCCTTTCGATTCTTGAAACAGTTGAAGCAAAAGCTGCGCGGACAAGTTCCACACTTCAACAGTGTCTTGGTTGAAGGACACCAAACACAACGCCGCTCCTCTGATGTACTTTCAATCCTGTTCAGCTCCGCAGAGGCTATTGTCATTAGCACAAGCTGATGATTGTATTTAAGTTTCTCTCGTCGTACCACCATTTGAGCCAAGGACCGCGCACGATCCAGCTGCACCCGAAGTTCCTTTGCTTTTTCCAACATCTGCCACACATAAAAGGACAACACTAGAAACAATCAACCATACAACCCATGACGATCAAAGGGACAGACGTAGAATTGTTCATTTAAGCGGCAAGATGACCCTAGTAGAAACATCTAGGGGTGCCAGTGTATACTGCATGGGGGGCAGCGGGGGGCATTCTACATTCTAACCCGAAACATTAACCTTCACTACTTGCAGAAGATGAAAACTACATACTGATTCGCTAATAGCATGCCAAAACTGCCACTGTAAAAACTCCAACATGTACTTTTAAGCGAACCGTAGCAGCTCATGTGCAAGATCCTTCCCTATCACTGACACTCGAGCATGGATTCGGAAATTAACCCTACGATCCTCAGGTCCCTCTACAGCATTCAACAAGCATTAGTCTCTTCAAAGGAAAATCATCGAACTCTCAAGTTAAAAGACGTGATGCACGTGTCCAACTGCCATAAACAAGAAGATTTCCAGGTATGGTGACCTCGCAGATGTTCCCACAACGTCGGTGCTTCACGCCGGTGCTTCACGCTATAATGTCAAGTCCTACTGGTTGATTAACAGAAGGAAAACATCCTAAACGAGCTCAGTGAGCATCAAAACATTCAGTCACGAAGTGTACGATGTAGCCTTATCAAAGGAGATATACCTTCTCAGTAGATTCGGAGGACAGCTGCTGTGCCAGTGGAACACGCATTGGTGAAGCCATCTTTCCAGTAGCAAGGTTTCCCACATCCCCGGGGACATTGAAGATGCCGTGGGATTTCGACCATTGCTTCTGCATCACGAATGATGTCAATGACTCTTCAAATTTTACTGATTTGATGCGAGATAGGACATTCAGACATAATAAGTCTGCCAATCCTACCGACATTCCCAAAATGTCAAGTTTCCATCATCGCAAGGCATACACTTTTACCCTCAAATTTTAGATGTCATTCGTCAAAACACTAATTAGCCAACATCAAGCAACTGCAAGCATGTAATCATTCACTAGCAAACTTACATGCTTTAGGTCGCAAAGTAGTGAACCCTTGTGCTCAGCTCGCTTAGCACGCCAATACACAAATGCTTCCCGCATGATATGTACCGGCGCAACATCCGACTTCATCGCCTGTTCTAAGATGGTGAGTTCTTTCACTTCTTTCGCGAACCGGTCTTCTGAGAAACCATTGAAAAACGCAATGTCCCTGCCATTTCCAGTGGCATCACCAGAGGCTTCACCGACTACAGGCATGACCTCCTTAATCTTCTCTGCCTCAGGGTCCTCGCTACCAATCCTCCCCTGCTGGGCAAGAGTGGGAGAGGACTCTGGATCCTCATTCTGAGCAAGCCTTCCCAATTTGAATTTGCTCTTCTTCAGCTTTTGCCCAAGCTCCACCACATGCCACGTAGATTTACATCCTGGAGATTTGATCTTGTCTCCAGTAACTTCTCTTCCGTTACCAAATTTCTTCTGTGGGTCACTGGAGACTCCATCTTCGGATACTTGCGTGCAAGACTCGGCCCATCTACGTTTTAAAGTGAAACGCAAACCATTGGGTCTCCCTCTACCCGCATCCTCAAAACCCTTCCCAGTCATGCTCGTAACATTATCCGTCAAATTACCAACGTGTGTAGCCACAATCGTAGCTTGCCTAGCCGGTTCTACGAAACTTCCGTTCATACATGAGGTGTTTTGTCGTGAACGCCATTCCTCCCTGTAATCAATGGACGAAGCTGTTGAAATGCTGCTGCTGGCTGTCGCGGAAACTGTGGCCCCGCTCATGGTACTGCTCAACAGGTGCCCTTCATTCAATCCAGTTGAGGGGGTTGAGGTTGGAGTCGTATGCGCATGGCGAGGGCACAAGGAACGGACACTTACCATTTTTTGCTTAGATTGCCGCAACTGAACACAATGGGAGACAAGAACATACCCCAGATTTCAGACATGAGAACAAAATCCTACTGAACAATACTCAATCCCCATTTAACAACGAGCTCACTTATCATTTAAAATTCGGAAACTACAAGAAACAGGAATAAAGAAAGCTTGTAAAGATCTAACTTGAGTGTAAATCACAAAGAATCCGGGAAGTTAGTAAACTTGCCTCGAATGAAGCTCCATGGCTTACACCACAAGAGATGTGGAATGGAGCTCTGCAGTCCTTTATTGAACAGAGAGAACATACACCCCTCTTCACTCCACATAACCCACAACGATCCTGTCGATCCTGTCGATCCTGGGCCCTTGCCGCCACTGCTGCAATACCATCGATTGGTTCCATCGCATCAGGGTCAACAAAAAAGGTTTCCTTGGTATAGAGAGCACAAGCGACATGGGCCCACTTTCGAGCATCTACCGTTGGTTTCAAAGCACCTCCTCTTTCTCGACAAAGGGCACAGCTGCACCATAATATCCAATCCAAACTCTCAGTAGCAGATGTGAGCAAAACCAGCTTCAAGATGCTAAAATGCTAATCGAAAGCAATATGTACCGACAGGCTGTCTAGCTGACCCAAAATTATAAACAAGTTAAACGAAAAACGACAAAGAAGATGCACAAATCATGAACCTCTTTCTTTTCTTACTTACAAGTTTGCAATTCGAAACTATAGTTTCCTACAGTATGAACAACCAGTTAATTGGCATAATTCGAGGAAAATAATGTCAACCCACGCTCAGGTAAAGATACTCCCAGGTAAATTGAATGAATTCCCACAAAACTGAGTTCAAAACATGGACTCACAACACCACTTCACAACAAAGCGCATACCTGACTTTAGGCTGTGCCCTGCCAACAGCCACCGCCTCACACTTGCGACAACACCAGCTTGAAGGCCCAACAACGTGACCTAGAGCATCACAGAACTTTTCACGAATTCCATAGCACGATTGATGCACGTGTATCAAGCATTGTTTGCAAGTGTACACCTGCAAAGCACATCATATGCATCAGGACCAGTTATCATTCTTGAAGAGTAATGCACCTTATTATTCTGTAGGAATGTTACAAAGTCAAGTTAGGCATAAATCACAGGGCGAAAAAACCTTTAATAGAATCTAATGCAAATAGAGACGAAGAACACTGCTTGCACGACTTGGAGATCGCTGCACCTAGAGGATCCTTCAAGCATTACTGGATATAGAAGCACACTGAATATAGAAGCACACTTACTGGGTTATCATCATCATCTTCGCCTCCATTACATATGCAACAACCGTCAGAGGGTTTTTGTTGTGTTGGAGCCCTGAAGGATTTCAGTAATGAACCTTCGCTTGTTTTTTCAGTCACAGTATCAATCATAGATTTGCAGATGTTTCTTTCATTTTCCGAGGTCTCCCCACCAACAATCTTAACCCGGATTGCTGAGGATGCTAGAACCTTTTTTCCCGAGATCGGCACATCTTTCAAACCACCAGTCCAATGAGGACGTCGAGATCTAATTCTAGAGGGATTTGACGCAGGCACATTTTCCGGAACTGGAACACCTGTACCGGTTGGACTGATACTTAAACAGCCCGGACCTGATGGGGAGGTGCTTGGTAAAGAACTACCAGGTACAGGATGTGCCGAAGACTGTTGACAGACCGGGAATCCTGGAAAATCCTCAGCTGGAGCAACTTCCATCTGAGCATGCAATCTCTCAAAATATTCAATGATCTCTTCAAACTTGTCTTCAGATATGGGCTGCTTTAAGACTCCTCGTGCGAGCCGCTTATTCCAAGCGTGCAGCCATCTCTCATCTTCATCGTCCATATCATAGTCTGGCATTGTCCTCGAACTCATTAAGGTTTGCATCTACGACCATGAACAACGATTCCAGAGTAAGAAGGGTGATAAACAAAGATACTGGACGCACTCTCAGGAAGGACAAACCAACGGGATGACAAGCTCCGAAAACTCCAGACTTTCCATACAAAGCAGCTGAAAAACTCCAAGTTTAACGAAATTACCTCGCAAGTACCACGATGCTGCTCCATCACAACCTTCCTCCTCTTCTCAACATTTTGCTGTGTATCTTCATAGTCGGGCACAACCCGGAATGATGGAGTTGCTATTCTGGATTTGACCATTTCTTGGTCATGCTTGCGAACTCTTTTCCTAACAGTTGGGGATGGTGCAGCATACCCTTTATCTTGATGTGTCAGCCATCGGCAAAATGGACCGCAATCCGCGTCCTCAAAATCCTAGTAAATTAAAATCAAAAGAATTAAGCAGGATTCTACGACAATCAGAGTACTATCACAACAGTGCAATCTTACTTCATTTAAACATTACAACGATTTGCAACAAAAACGTACAGGGCATACAACAGACTACATACCAGATTACCAGATTACCTCATTACCTAATTTCTACTGCTTTCACAACATATTCAATATCCGAACTTGTGAGGATAAATAGTCCACATGAAGCTGTTGATTCCCTTGTTGATACCTCATCGCGACCTTCAACAAGGACGAGGACTGGCTGGTCTGGATTAATGTGTTGATTTCGCCTGGATCGATTACTGGTGTTTTGTAATTGGCTTCTTCTTTTAGATCCAAAAGGATGAGGATGGGGCCTCCCTGTTTCATGTGGAGCTTTGTCGTGACAGTAGGCGCGCGGCCTGCCCCTCTTTTTGAGAGGACGAACCTGAAGTACAGTCGATTGACGTAAAGAGTATGAGTTCTCATATAATACTGACAGAAAAATCAAGCACTAAATATAAGCCAGGAAACCACAGCAGATAAACATTTATAAGAATTACCACAGCGCTCACCAACTGATCATCAACGGTCACATTTAATGGTGAAACGTATGGCTGATCTCCATTCTCCTCGAGCTCGCCAAGATGTCTGGTACGTTGAACTGTGAGATCATCAGTATGCCTGTCTTCAAAATCGTCAACATGTTGACTGTGCCCATCTTTGGCCTTCGTTCCAAGGGGTGACTGTACCTGTTTTCCTGCCTCTTGAGCAACACCAATTTCTGCTCCAGAAACCTGCACAGATTCCAGTGACTCTGATACCGCGGCATCACTATTCCGTAGAATCACTTGCCTTAACCTCTCGGATATTGCGTCAGGATCTGCACTCAAGGCCTGGTCGACTGGAATACCAGAAATACCAGAATCTGTCGCAACATTGACAATCTCTTCAATATGACCTTCGGGCACTCTTTCCTCTTCATTTCGTACATCTTGCTCGATTACAACTAAAACTGGTGGAGAGACTAGCTCCGACTCACATCCCGTTTCACTAGCAACGAAACCTGCTCGGCTTTCTGAATAAGATAAAATCGCACTCTTCACCCCGGACGCCACATCTGCAAAATCATAAAATTTGTGGTGCTCTCCCTCCAGCGGCGAAACAACCTCATTTGAATCCTCAAGGCATTCCAACATGCGTGCCTCTCCTACTTTCTCCTCCGCAAGAATCACCATCTGGTCACTTCCATCTGTATAAGTAGGTTTTGCAACTAGAAGATTTCCGTTCCCATGTGGGGATGCAGTGGTTGATGTCATTCCCACGGATCCACCACGATTCTTCTCTTGATCACTTCCACAATCACTTCCAATCAAGTGCTCCGCCATAGCTCCAGCGTTCTGAACCAACAGATTTTCTCGCATTTCAATAGGACAATTGCTATCCTTTTGACCCCATCCAATGATACCATTTCTGACTTCAATATACTTAGGACCTGCTTGCCAGGAAGATCTCACAATTACCCCTTCATCAACAGGTTCAGAGATACCCTCAGCACATAGTGATACACTTCCCTCATGGGCTCCAGTTAGTTCTTCCAAAAGTTGAACATCCAACATCTGCTCATCGGTAGACACAGAATCAGCTACCAGAACACTTACGGGATCCACCAAAACCTTTGCCAGTGACACATCCTCTCCTATACGTGTGGGTACATGTGATGCTCGGACTGTAGTCATTTCTCGAGAATCCATGGCAAACCTTTCTGAAAGAATGTCTGCAGACCTTAGTTCATCTACAGGCAAGGCCCCATCGTCTTCTTCTGGAAGCTGAGCATCCAACGCCTCTTCGAGGGCACACGTCGAGTCAGCCACCAGAGAACTTCTTCGTTCCACCACAGCATCTGCCCGTGGAACATTCTGTTCAGCTCTTTCGAACACTTCAGGATGTACAGAATCTACAGGTCCACTTTTAGATATATCTAACTCCTTTTGCAGCACAAATTTCAACAAATCGATATCTGCCTTTGATGTCACTGGAACTTTTTCTGTTGAAGAAGGCATCTGAGCATCGCACATCTCATCCTTGCGCTCCTTCTTCTGATTTTCTATTCGTTCAGGAACTGCATGATGGGGACGTCCAACTGCTGTTGCAGCTACAATGTCGGCTCTACACCCACAAGGGCATGTTTCGTTAGCTTCGCAGATACAATCCTGTACAACATTTCGCTGAACCTCGCATGAGGTCTCCTCTCGTAGACCTACAACATCTCTGTCGACGTCCTCCATTTCCTTCAAGCTAGCATTGCAGGACCATTCCAAGATCGTCTCTGCATCCACAGAATCAGCGTCTGCGTCGCCCATTTGTTTCAAACCCGCCTCACAGGATGACGCCAAGGTAGTCCCACCATCTATAAGACCCTCACAGCCGTCAGCACAACATTTATCCGTCTCCAGACGTTGTGACGGAGACTGTATCCTCCCGTCTGACAATTCTTCATCAGAACGATTGAATGACAGAAGGCGCTCTTTGCTCTGTTCAGAGTGCTCCACTGCATCTTCACAAAGCCCTAGCTCTATTTCGACTAAAGCCTCTGACAGAGGAACATCCTCTCTTGTTCGTGTGTCCAAAAGTGGCTCTGGCTCCGCAGCAGCTCCTGGCAACTTAGCAGGATCCTCCCCTATCACAATGCCTCTGTTTCGTAATCCATCCAAAGCAAGGGCTTGTGATAGTTCATCCCAAACGAATAAGTCAGACATCTCCTCGTCCATACCCATCGAACCAGCCACCACAACCTCGACCCGTGGAGCACCCTCTTCCCTTCTTACAAGCTCAGGCGATGCTAGTACTGTTGCAGATCCTAACGAGTCAATGGGATCTCTCTCTGAAACAAACTCAGCACGCCGAGATTCATCCAAAACAAGGCCCTGTGGGACTTCTTCCGGAAGCTGAACATCAGAAACATTCTCCTCATCAGATACCATATCAGCCACCAAACAACTTGCTCGTTCGATCCCTGTAGGAAGACCAGCCTCTTCTAGTCTTGTCAAAACAGGAACTTCTGGAACAGCATTCGAGGAGTCTGTGCCAACTCTCTTTGAGACATTGCAGGCAAACCATGATTCATCTACACCTAGGGGACCAGAGGGTTCCTCAGAAAGTTCAACATCCAATGCCTTCTCGTTGGAAGACACAGAATCGGCCACCGCAACGGTTGATCGTTCCACCACGACTTCTTCCCGTGGAACACTCTGTTGAATTCTTGTAGGCACAGCCGATGTCAAGGCCGCAGCAGCTTCTGGCGAGTTTACAACACTCATATTCGATGCATTCTCTGCAAACCTTGAATCCTGTACAGCAAGACCTCGCTCTAACTCTTCGAAAATCTGAGCATCCGACATCTCGTCCTCAATTGACGCAGCATCAGACACCACAGCATCTGCCCGTAATACATCCTCTCCTCTTCTTGTGAGGACTGGTGATGCTGGGACCATAGCCGTATCAGAGAAGTCAAAGGCAAGCCTATCTGAGAGAATTTCTGCGGACCGTGATTCATTTACAGCTAAGGGGCCGCCGCGATCTTCCGGATGCGGAGTACCCGACGCATCCTCATCAGAACACATCGAATCAGCCAGTTTTGAACTTCTTCGTTCCACCACAGCCTTCACATGTGGAACATCACCTTCGGATCTTGCCAGCGCAGCTGATGTAGGGACCGCAGTAGCTCTCAGGGCGACGCTACCATCCCTCTCGGACACAATGTCTGCAGACCCTGATGCATCTTGAGCCACAGCTTGCAAGAGCTTATCAGAAAAGTGACCACCCGTATCAGCCCGTGGTGAACCTGACCATTGAGCAACAGGAGCAAGCGATCGAGTGGTCTGGTTCAGTAGAGCCAAAAACCCGCCCTCTACTTCAGCAGACCGTAACTGAAACTTAATAGGTGGAGAATGAGCCTCCACATTCAAATGCAAGGTTCCCGCTGTCTTGCAAGAAGGAGCTGCTCTTACTTCGACAGGATCATCACCCAGTTGAGCTTGCAAAAGCGAATAGTATGACACAGGCGGTACTCTGCCACCAACAGTGTCTCCACGTAACGATAGCTCAGCTCGCGTGCCTGACTCTGCAATCTTGTGTACAGAAGTTCGAGGTTGAACTCCAGAAGCATTAATGGCACCTTCTAACAGACTGCTGAACGACAACATCGGCGATCGAGCACCACTACGAGATTTGGTGATCCCTCTGGATTTTAAGAGCGATCGAGGAAATCCAGCGATCTTCAAATCCTCGACCCGCGAAGCTCTTCCTCGCATGAGACCTGCGCCAGCACTCTTAGGTGTAAGAACAGATTGAGGCCCATGTTTATCTAACTCCATAACTGAGGCGGAAGTGTATTCTGCAAGGGATTCATCAGTAGCTCCGGAGGTATTTGGCCGAGAGACGCTCATGGAATTCTTCGCGAACCGCGTCTCTGCTTTTCCCTGAAGCGTAGAACTCGACTTTGAATTGCCACCTTGTGAAACACCATTCGGAACGCATTTCGAGTGCAAATCCTGGTAACCGGGAGTACCCATACTCTCCAACGGTTGCTTTAATAACTCCAGTATGATTTCCACGGGCTGTGGAGGGATGGAAACTGTGGGAGGCATCCCTCCTCCTGTATCACTAAACTAAACCATGGGTCCTTGCGCTCACAGTTCAGCAGCCACGACGATCAGCAAAGTATGATCGTTTGCCATTCCTGCCCTACTCAGGCTTCACCACCAGATGGGTCTCGTTGTTGCCTTAAAGTTCTTTACCATCACTAAATTCACATTCACCAATGTTATACCTGTCACAATCGAGAGCAACCGTGCGTTAGTATCCTTGTAAATACCATAAACCCGTGCCGAAAATCTAGAGCACAAGTAAAATTCATCTCGCGAAACACTAAGACTTGATTCACCATCCTCCTGAAAAAAAAAATCGCTCACAAAAGGGCAGCAGAGGCTACAGTTCAAGGAAGCGAATTTCAAAGTCGTTACTGCTCCCAGTAGCCAAGCCAGCAAGATCGACAGACAGCACCACGCATTCCACGTCGAGCGTTGTACCAAGCGATTTTCGTAGCCATTCTGTATTCCCTGTCTTGCTAAAGGCTCGACTTGTATGGCAGCGTGTGCAATCTTTCTCTCTTATATAGTTTACCCCGTGGTTCTACGGCTACTGAAGACGGCAGCTATTGATCCTCGAGGACGAGAACCGAACGAGACGAAATCAAATTCTCGTTCCCGTCTGCACGATTTCCACGACATGCAGACGTTTTCGGCTTCTAAAACACTCCCATCGAAAACTCCTCAGACTTCTTCCCACTGTCGTTCCTCTGCATGTAATGTGCACTAAGCTACCAGCATTGTTTCCTTCTCGCGCAACGAGCTGCCGATTGCGGTCTTCTGATAAAAAAAAAGTAACACCGCTCCACGAGTGCAATTAGATAATCCTAACCGCCACCAGAATTCATCAAACACACAAAGACGGCAGCAAAACTTCAATTGCCTCCGCCAAGCAGATACTTCACAACATACCTGACACAGATAATTTCTCTCAAGGTCATCGTCCCAGAATACTTCAGACGACCGCGTGATCCGTCATCTCCGAACCAATTCCTGCGCCGTCCCCTGTTTTCACAATCACAGCGCCGACTAACAAACCGTCGACACCACAAGCCACACCTGGCCTGCCGATTTTTCCTTCAAAGCGCATCATCCTCACTAAGAGAATCAATCGCTACAGTGCCGCACCTTGGAGTCGCCACCATCGGAAAAGCAAACCAGAAGACCTAAATTACGATTCGGCGAGGTTGGAAGTCGGCACTCATGATTTCTTCACCACCCGCCCACCAAAGCGGAGGAGAACTCGCTCGGGAACAGCAGACGATGTTACTAGAACGTCTGGGAACGTTTTGGGGAACGCCGAATGCTTGTCCAAAGCACGATTTCAAATGCGAATCCATTTTCGGATTTTGGGTTTTCAATAATGTTTTGAGTTTTTAAGCAACTTTGAATTCGTAAGGCGGAGTCAGTCTGGGATTTGGGATTTGCGGCGTGGATGGTTTAATACTGTTTTTCGGGCACTGCGTGTTCCCCTAATGCCGCCTCTCTATGGCCAGCTCTCGAGACCGCCGTCTGCTCTCACCAGTGAGTCTCTTTCACCATTTCATTGCCGAGTCGAAGCTTGTGGTTGTGTTTCCCGGAAATTGGCGAATATTGAACCAAATTCTGCATTCGCATCCTGGTGGCGTCGTTTCGAAAAGACTCGACGTTGCTGGCGAACCTTTTTTCAAGTGCAAGAGCTTGCTGTGTTGAGCTAGTGGCACGTGATGCATCCGGTAGGGAAATTAGGGTTGTGAGTTCTGCTAATGGTCCCGTGGGAGCATGCGCAGGAAGCCTGGTACGAAGGGATGCGGCGTTTGCAGCTGTTTCGCACCCCAGGCATTTCTCTTTGTTTTCTAAAGGTACCTAGCCTTTGCAGCTGAGTATACTTTCGTGATTGTAGGTACTATGTTGAGGTTATGGTGTTGATTTTATTTGTACGGGAATTAGATTTTTGAAGTGCCTGAGATTCGAAGCTCATTGTTTCATGGCTCCCCTGTACGTGGATCTTCATACAGGATGTTTTTCGAAGGGGCTGTGGAGGAAGGGAAGATCCATGAAAAGGCATTGCAGTACTCTTGTGGTCACTCAGTGTTCCGGTGTTGTTTCGAGTCTACCAAGTGGTTTGGGGTATATGCTCGAATGTTCTTTTTGACATGATGGCAATTTCTGTTTTTACTCATTTTGTTGGAATCAACAGCCGAGGGTAAAGGACGAAAAAGTGTCCTTACATATGGCATCTTCATGCTTGAGCAGTGATGTGACAGGCTTTGCTGCGGACGCTGTCAAAGCTGGGCTGGAGCTTCAGTCTGTTGGAGGTGAATCTGCGCTTGCTCTTCCAGTAAGTGTTATTGACGACCAATGTACAGTGGCACGTTTGTTAAATGAATGTTTGATCCTTACATTCTTGAAGAGTCTTGGGAGGGTCCTTTGCATTAGGGCTTTGAGAACTCTGGCCCCCACTTTCATCATTCATAAGCTTTGAGTTCGAGGTGGTCCCTGAAATCCCTCAGGCACATTCTTTCTTCATTATGTGGCAGAAATCAAATGGTCTGAGATGAACAGAAGCCAAGGGACAGAACATGGGTCTACAAGAATGTCAAGGTAGGGGCACCTGTAATTGCCACCCTAAAATCTTAGACAAATAGTATATATTGACAAGGAGGAAACATTTGTTCCAGTGTTGGTTTTAGGTCATCTACTTTGATCCTTCATAACTTTTGCCTATGATGTCCAAAAAGCGCTTGTTCTTTGGTGCATTCGAACCGTCTTCCATTTGCTAATTTGAACATCAATAATAATTTGACCAACCTAATTCTCTGTAGTAAGAACTCTGCTCGGTGACGATTTCTGGTGTCCCTACCTTAAGTCCCATGAGATTCACTGAGAAGGGTAGGTCACAGTCGTCACAAGATCGTTGTTTTCCAGGAAGACCTGCAACAGAGGACTGAGCACTGGCACAGCCTGCGCAAAGGACGCATCACTGCGAGCGCGTTTGGCAACGCCCTCGGGTTCTGGAAAACGGGCAGGGCGGAGCTGTGGGAGGAGAAGCTGGGCCTTCGAACACCCTTTGCAGGGAACCAGGCCACAGTCTGGGGTACAAACCAGGAAGCCGGCGCCATTGAACGATACAAGCAACTAACAGGCAACCTTGTGGATCACATGGCCTTCAAGATTTACAAGGAGGGGGATGACTTGCACGGGTGGCTGGGCGCATCTCCGGACGGCCTCATTGATGCCAACCTCTCCAGAGCATACAGCCAAGGGGGGATCCTAGAAGTCAAGTGCCCACATAACAAGGGCAGACCAGAAACCGGAGCTCCCTGGACATCTGTACCATATTACTACATGCCGCAAGCGCAAGGGCTGCTGGAGATTTTTGACAGAGAGTGGATGGATTTCTACGTGTGGTGCGTGAACGGGAGCTCCATCTACCGAATCTACAGAGATGAGAGATACTGGGGACTCATTTTTAGAGTGATGAGTGAGTACTGGTGGGGCAACGTCGTCCCTGCCAAGCATTATTTGATGAAGGGCAGCGAGGTGGACCGCGTGCAAGTGTATCGCCCTCAGGCCAAGCACCCGCTTACTGAGGAGATTGTGTCCATGAGTCGGTTGCTGGCTGTGCGCGCTCCTCTCATCTGGAAAGATTTGAAATCGCCGCATTTGGGGTCCGACGAACACCTCCAGGAGACGTTGGAGTTGTTTTATTCTCTGTAGGAGGTTTTAAGATTCTTCACTCTGTAAGCAAATCATTTACTGCCACGTTCAAGTTCTGCTGCAACTGTGTTCATCTCTCATCGGCTTGTCTGAAGAAGGGTATTACTGATAACCCATTTGCTCAATGTGAGCCCTGCATTCAACCAAATAGTGCAGATCCGGATTTAGGGTGCCATGAAAGGACTTGTCATGATGTCCGATAACATTGGGAAGCCTCCTGGCTATAACTTAGAAGGTTATCTGGTCCATTTTTCCACGAGTATTTTTGAAGTTATTACAGAAGACGCCTTTCTGTTTGAGTAGTTGCAACCTGGTTCATGAGACAGATGAGGCACAATTAGCGGTGAGGTGCATAGTCCCTTTTCCGTATCTCAATGAATAGGGGACATGAGTCCTTTTGTACGATCCAATGCGTGGAGCATTGCAGATGAAGAGCAGAAGAACGAAAGGAGAAATTTACATGGAGAGTCCATTTTCATACTTGGCAATGCAACAGAGGGATTCCTGCTTTCTATTGCAACATTGAAGACCCACATCATCATCCAAAAGGATGAGGATAGTCCCCCAACACTTTTGTCCACAATGGAAAGCTATTTGTTTTTTACCACCTACAAAATATCTTTTATTTTACACGAGCTAACCAAAATGTTTTTGGGCTATTTTTGTTCTTGATTTGCTATTTTTTTGCAAAAGAAAATAATGAATCTAACAAGTCAAAAGGAATACACCAAGACCTCAAGAAGGGTCAATTTTAATTGACCATTTAAATGTGTTGTACTTGAGTTAAGTTTACACCTCATACTTTTCTCCAAACAAATATAGTTTTCAAAGATTATTATGAATACTTTTAGGTACTAAGGAGTATCAAATATGACAATAGAAAATGGTGAAAAAATACTTTCAACTCAAAATTGGAAAATGCATCACCTTCTAGCAACATATATGTGACATTCAACACAAACTTTGCCAAGATCACTCCACATCAGCATGTGGAAAAAGTGCCTCATGTTGATTTTAATGTGAAGTACATTTACAAGGCCGTATTACCTAGTCCGTACTAAGCATCTGGCCTTCGTGGACTGTACGCTTACTGGGGAAGGAACAAAGGACAAGCAGAAACCGAAGCGAAGCAACCATTCTGCCCAAAAATAATTCAACTTTTCCGCACAAGTGCAGTCTTGCTCTTGTTCTTCTTCTCATTGTGAAGCAATACTGGTCAAGACACTGGTCAAGACACGAGTTTGGTCTTCAGGCACGAGGCTGCGGCCGCTAATTGTGGTTTCAACATTCGCCGGCAGCTTGGACAAATTAATGGAAATGTTCCATAAAGCGATTGACGCCGCTTTGGGGATACAATGGTCCCGAACTGTGCACGAGTCTTCACTTGCGATTGAATGGGCTCATGCCTGCTGTTATGTGCTTCCATCAATTCTCTGCCTGCTCGTTTTATTTCACTGACGTTTTATTGAACATTGACGCTGGCATGGAGTGCGCTTGAGGTAGTTGAGTCTTGTCACGAGTTTTCCATTGCCCGTTTCCTCAGCTAAGCGGTTAATCAATCTCACGATGGCGGATCATGAAGCTGGTAGCCAGTTGAAGCTGTATGTGCACCTGGGATCGCAGCCGGCTCGAGCAGTGGTCATTTTCTGCAGGCAAGCTTCGAATCTTACTTGTTCGTTCTAACATCGTACCGCCATGGTTATAGAGAGCTTGGCTGCAGCGGCATGAATTTCAGGATTGACCTGAAGTTGATACCCTAGTAGATTATTGTTGAGATTGAACAGCGTTGTTTTGCCTCAGTTTAATAAGACGTTACTTAGGGTTGGTCTTGTGGTACGTTTTGCAGGGCGAATAACATAGAAGCCCAGGAGATCCAAGTCGATCTCTTGGGACAAGAGACCAGGAAGCCGGAGTTTAAGAGTACGCATAATTAGCCTCGACTCAGCAATTCGTTCTCCTGTTTGATTGAAAGAATCTGCCTTGTCATGGTGCAGGCTTGAGGAGCATGAAACATTCTTGCTTCATTTCTGACAACACTGAAAAAGTAGTTCATGAAGTAAATCAGCTCATGGCTTCAGTGTGACAGCGATTTGATAAGATTCGGTTGAATGCAGAAATCAACCCCATGGGCACGGTGCCCTGCATTGACGACGACGGATTCCAGCTCTACGAGAGGTAGTTGATCCTTAATCGTCAATCATGCATTTTCTTCTCAATTGTGAGGTGAATTTCACGTCTTTGGTCCAGTTCTTACAAATTTTCATGTTGGTCATTAATATGCTTGAATCCTTACCAAATCAAACCAAAGTCCTACAACTGTCCTCAATCGAGTTGAATGATACGATTTGTCATTAATTGAGAGTAGGTCATCAAAGAATGTCTCTCCTGTTTTGAACGAGGAGGTAGTTCTAAATTAGATTGTTTTGAATCACATACATAGATATGACCATGCATTTGCAAAACCTGAATTGACAACCCATCATTATTAACGAGGAAACATCATACCACTCTCTGGTCATCACGGTATTCCCTTCCATTACAACTGCCAGAATTTCATAATCTCCGTGGTGGTTGTGCAGCCACGCAATTTTGCGCTACTTGGCCACGACACGCAATGTGGCGGATCATTGGTGAGCACGACTGATCCTGGGTGACCAACTATGTTTTACAGATTCTTTGCATCTACCTGTTTGAAGTTCACGGTGGACTCATTCAACAAAACGTAAATTCTTCTGACTCGAGAAGTCCGTTTTCAGGTACCCCAAAGATGCGAAGAAACGTGCTCTTGTGGATGCTGCCCTTGACTGGCACCATCTGAACCTGCGCAAATACGCATGTGCGTAATCCCTAACATTTAATATCTTTATGATTTCGTAATTTCATGGTTTGATTCATCCTCTTCTTAACGTACATCCTTGAACGGCACTCCGCCCACCTCGGGCCCATCTCCTAATGCAAGGAAGAATCAGGGTATTCCAAATATTTTAATCCTCTCACATCGCCTTTCTCTGACACTCATTCAATTTGCATCTGGAGTTGAAGAATTTCGAAGAAGGAAGGACCTGACATCAGTGACATCAATAGCTCCCTAGCCTTCGCTTTCAGTTTTGCAGTTGAGCAAGCAAAAGTGGCATGCTGTATTAATCCAGCAAAGTGATCGAATCCCTTTCATCTCCCGTCTGCTGTATGTGTTATTAGATGAACATTAAGATGGGTACCCTAAACCCTAAACCCTAAATAATTTAAGAATGTTGTGCTCTTGGATCGTGCAGGTCAACTATTCCAGAACCGTACATTGGTGAAGGTGCCTCAACACGCTGGTTTTTTCCCAGTTGGGGATTATGACGCCCTTGCCGCAGATGCTGAAAAGAGGCTACCCCGGGTTTTTGATGAGCTCGAGTTCATGTTACAAGATGGCAAATTTCTGCAGAGTGCAGATGAAGTGTCGATAGCTGATTTGAGCCTTGTCGGTGAGGTGCTGCAGCTACAGGTATGTATTCCCCATTCCGTATCACAAATCTCAGAGTCCGCACGCATCTCTTAGCGGAGACTGAGGATATTCTTTCCGTCACTTTGAGCATTTTGACCACCATGTAGGAGTGTGCTTTCATCGGGAGACCACTATAGAGCTGCTGTGGGGAGATTACTTTGGGTACAACTCCCAAACTTTCTTGCGACCAAATGATGCGAACACTGGCGATCTGCTTTAATTTCATATGCAATCATTCGAAGTGGGTGGTTGTAGACTACGTACTACGGAATGGATACCAAAGACAAACCCATTAGGTTCCTTCTAAAAGAGCAGTGATCATGGACATTTAGCCAAGTCGTTCTTACAATAGCACTTGCTAATAATCAATATAGTCCAACCAATTGTATGAATAGATGAATTGCTGTTATATAGTCCAACCAAGTGTATGAAGTGTATGAATAGATGAGTTGCTGTTGGTAACAGAGAACCAGAATCAGATCCTAAACGGTTTTTGTGTCCTCCACCTTTACGCACTGTGACACTGAGCTAGTGACAACCTTTTACGAGCCCTGAGGGTCCCTCTATTACGCATTATGATCCTGTGAATTTGGACCTGTATCTGCACTGAAAGCATGCTCAATTGATAGCTAGGAATCAACTGTGCTTGCAGGTGCTTTCTAGTGTCGAGGATCAGAAGAAGCAGCTTGGATCTCGTGATAGGATTCGGAAATGGATGACGGATGTTGAGGAGGCTTTGAACCCCTATTTCGATGATGTTCACCAGGAGATTCGTGCTTATGGCAAGCATATTGACGAGCTCCGTGCAAACGGAGCTGATCTCTAACCTAGTCAAGGTTAGCTGGGGCACCAGTTCTACATAAAGGCCTGCAGGATCATCAAACCAAACCATCTTGACGACGGTTACGTACTTCCAGCTTGATGTCAGTATACTGGCCCGGAAATAAATCATTCGAATACATGGTTGAGAAATATATGTGAGTGTGATATTAAGGAGTTAGATAGTTGTGAAATGGATTCTAGGCCTTGTGATCCCATGGCATTTCTCTGATGGATTGCCACTTTCATAGGGACTCATATAATCAATCACATGCATTTGGGGCTCCTAAGATGTGAAAAATTACAGGAGTTGTATTGGCATTACAGATCCTGGTTTAACCCTTAAAAGGACAAAGGGGTGACCTTGAAAATCATCTCTTTCCATTACCGTGTGAATCATGGGTGTTAGAAATAGCAAAAGCACTACTATAGAAGACCTTCCATTTTCATAACAAAATTTCAAGGATGAATAGTTGTACTTCTGTCCTACTCCAAGGATTCCTTGTCATCTATCAAATGCCAAACGTCTTCTTCAACGTTTAAGGGTTAAATTGAACTTTCCTTAAAATCCATGCTTTTTCACTACCCTCCATGCTTTTTCACTACCCTCCGAGAATCCTTGATAGAGCTTTCTTTTACAAATTTATAGATTCCCTTCAGTTGGTCTTCACTTAGTTTCTGATGGTTTGACTATAAGGTAGGAGGTCCTAAAATGGAGTGGGCTCTAAAATGGACCACCTCCCTAAATGTACACTATTTGTAAATGTTTATTTTTCGTAGCCTTCAACAATGTGTAAACTATGTACAAACTACTTTAGGAAGTAAACTATTTTAGGAGGTGAGCCATTTTAGAGCTCTATGCCATTTAAACTTCAAAATTTTATATCTAATTTTAAAAACCTCCAAAAAATATGAAACAACTTGGGTTAGATGTCAATTCCACTTGTCTTTCAAGGAAAATTTATTGAAAAACATTTCAAGATGTTTCACCTTCCCAAAATTCAGTTCCAACCCTTACATGGTCCATTTATGGACCTCCTAGTACCTTATAATCCTAAACATATCAAAGCGTCAAGCCACTCTCAAGAAATAGAGTTTGACCAACTAGATAAATTTTTGTGGTATAATACAATTGTAAAATCAAAGTGCCCAAGGAATGTAGCATGAACACTAGGAAAGCAATGAAGAGCATTGGGATTATATGAATTGTTTTGGTACATGGATTTGACTATGGTATCTCCTAAAAAAACTAGCTAGACCTATGTTTAGGTTTATTTTGATATAAAAAATTACATGATAAAATTGTTGAATGTATTTAGAAACCATATGCTCTAATTGTTTGAAAGCTAGTCAACCACCCCAA
The DNA here is from genome assembly GCA_947034895.1 of Rhytidiadelphus loreus. Classification (NCBI taxonomy): domain Eukaryota; kingdom Viridiplantae; phylum Streptophyta; class Bryopsida; order Hypnales; family Hylocomiaceae; genus Rhytidiadelphus; species Rhytidiadelphus loreus. The sequence goes on from OX344761.1 coordinate 37,271,740, forward strand.
AAGACCTACTAATCAAGATGGATGAAGAATTGTTCAAATGATTGAAAACTTATTTCAAATGAATGAAAACTAGCTTAAATGGATGGAAAGTCATTTAAGTGGATCCAAAAATTGAACTATGGAAACTAGATTTAGGATAGTAGCTTCATTCCTAGATTTAAATAATCTTTAGTATTGAGTGCAAATCTCTTTAGGGTCCCATATTTGAGTATTCTTGGCTACATGAACATTCAAATGAATCCACTATTTATCCCATATGTGTTGCTACCACAATTGTAGACTATCTAAATTACTTTCTCAATAACCTCTATCTTATTTTTAAGCTCAAACAATTGAATGCATATAATAAACTATTTTTTTTGCCTATTGCTAAAAAATAAATCTCTCACACAACTCTCATCTATACAAATTTGTAGCTATCCTAGTAAGTTTGAGTGCGTCCTAATTGACATTTGAGGGGATTTGAGGGCCAAAGAAGGCTATTTGAGGCCTATTCCCTTCATTGTTTCCCCTACAACGAAGGAATGGCTGGCTATTAGAATTTTTTTTCAAAAAATGAAAATGAAAATTCTTAAAATGAAAAAATAAAGTTGAAAAAAAAAATTAATTAACTTTTTTTTTGAGAAATTACATGGTAGCATCATGGCTACATAGGATTGTTGTAGTGTTGCTGCAGTAGTCAAGTTCACTTGTTCTCACTACATGATAACTCACAATCTTTTTGACTCCTCAAATTTCATCTAATGCTACTTTGAAAAAATTGATGGGATTTGCAATTCTAATTAAATCGAATGAGTGCCTTGAACTTACTAGCAAAAACATAAAGGAATGATTTCATTGTACTAATTTCTTCCTATATTAGATAGACTTGTCTTTGTAGACTTCTTTCTGAACTTTGTAGACTAGCCAAATAACCATATAAACGACCCAACAATGGTCTTAAACCTAGGTCTTTAAGTTTGGTCAAGTTCATCACTTGTCAAAACTAATTATAAAGTTCAATTTTTTTAACTTGGTCTCATTTTTTTCAAACATGAAGCAACATCACATTTTGAAGCTAGAAAGATGAATCTAATTTGTTGGTGCATATAGGCACATAACCTCATGTGACATGCATATAAATAGAAGACCCATCCCTAAATATGAAGGTTTGGGTGCACCACAAGGGATTGAAATTACACAACTTACAAAATAATCACATTTGGAAAATGCCACCTAAGGCATTGAGAAACTTAAGTCTTTACTAAATATTCCTACATGTACATGACCATCAAAAAATTATATTACTATAAGCTTGGTGTTGCAAAGAATTTTTTCCAAATGTTAGAAGTTTGATTGCCATGAATGCCAATAGTTATTGTTGAGATATAGAGTTTCATCTAATCTCAATTAAATAACGCTTATTTTTTGAGCATGTAGTAAAGTAGCTTATAATGTTGTTATAATTAATATTTAGTTTCATGTACATCAATTAGTAAAATTGTTTGATAAGACTAAAGATACCACATATTTTATCCAACTAATATTGTTTAGGGAGGCTATCAAAGAATCTCTTTGTAATCCATTGATGAACTATAATACCAATCAATGTTTTAGGTAAACATTCTCTCAAATATTCTTCGAGGAGTCAAGGCTTACACGGTAGTCACATCTCCCCATCCATTCGAATGGATTGATCAAACTATGTCCAATGTGGTCAACATCATGTTGACCAAAGGTATGGTAAATCATGAGTATGTAGACTTACCTTTTGTATCACATGGTTTACTACTTGGTTTAGAATTTGAACCACATAAGATTAGGGTGATGATGCAATCCAAATAAGGTGTTAGGCTGTGTACTCAAGGAGTCAAGGGATTAGGGCATGAATTCAAGGTGAAGGTGTGAACAAAAGTAAATGGGTGGATACTTAATGGATAGATTCCTATGGAAGGCACTTAAACCCTAAAGTCCATTTTCCCTTAGGGAATGCACAAAATAGATTTTGGATAGATTCCTATGGTCTCAATATTTGTTGTGATCTCGTAATATTTCTTTTAAGGAAAGGAAAATGCATCAACTTATTAGGAATATCATTTTTATTTCAATTGGTGCATGGGAGCAAAAGTTATGCCACCGTAAGTCCAAAACAAGATTTGTTGGGTAGTACAAAAAAAATCACAAAATGTAAGAATAAAAATTTGAAATTTTTATTTTTATATAGAAATTTTGTCTATATGGGTAATTTCATTAAAATAGCACCATTCCACTACGTTGGTAGTTTTTATAGTTCAGATTCGGTGGTCTAAAATGTACAATCATCTTAGATGTTTGAAATCTATACTTTTCCTAGATGTCACTTCTATAATTCAGACCATGTGGTTTGAAATCTAAACATGTCCTAGATTTATGAAATCAATATAAATTGAAGATATCTAAAATCTATACCTGTTCTAGATGTCACTTTTACAGTTCAGACTGGACGGTTTGAAAATGGCACATGGAATACCACCATTTTAACAGAATTACCCATCTATATAGAAAGATTTGATTCATTCTATTTGGACTAGTGATGAGAAAGTTATGGACAATCTTGTTTTTTGAGCAATCTAAGCATCTTCTTGAAAAATAACTTATAGGATTCTTTTTTTAATGCAATTTTCACAATTTAAAAAAGAAAGATTTGACAAGGTTTAGTTTGCTTGCTAAATCAATCTCACCATTAGAATTATTATATTTTAGTTCCATCTTAGAGCTATCAACAATTTATTTTTTCCTTCAGTCTCATATCTACTTCCATTTAACAATTTTTAAAGAGTAAAAATCATGACAAGTGTTTTTTTGTTTTTTCTAATTTCTAGACTTTAAAATGAATTCTTCAATATAAATTTTTCTTAATTCAATATCGGTAGTGCAAAAAATTTAAGCTTAAAAGATTCAAAGCCTTAAAATCTAGGTAGGCATGCAATTTGCAAAACCTTCAGTTTTCTTCACTTCAACCGCAAATGTCTTGCAATCTATGAGGTTAAAGTTTCTGAAATTTCTTGCACACATTCTTATACAAGTCTATTGCAAGATCCTATGATTAAATATGCTAGCAAGACAATTTCTAAATTTTTTTGCACTTTGTAATGGAAATGGTAGTTGTGAGTGAAATTTGATGAAAAAGACCTTTGGACTGTAGGAGTTAAGGCACAACAAGTGCATGCAATGTTCTAGGGCATGTATGTAAGGATTTAGGGGAGATATTCAAGGATACATAAAACCTCGAGTTAAGGAAAACCACCCCATCCCTTGAGTTTTTGCTTGTTTTCTTGATGTGTTGCCTAACTGGTTGGCATGAGTCACCGCTCCACTTTCTTGAGTTGCCGTTCATTGCCTAATTCATTGGCATGAGTCACTTGCCTTATTGCCAAGAGTTGTTGCCTTGTTTTCGCACAACCCCTTACTATCCCACCTAAATTCCTTGAGTAGAAGCCCAATTCATGCCTATCTACTGTATTTACTAAGTTACCATCCTTCCTCATGCATTACTATCCATTGTGTTGGTGCCTAAAGTTCTAGTATAGTGGTCCATATCATAGACTGAGATGGAGACCTTTGCCATGTTACATTGTAAAGGTGAAATACTTGCGAGCAATAAATATTTTCTACCCAAAATGTATACCCAAATCTTAAAAAATTACGTTAGTCCATTTGAATTTGCTCAAAAAGTCTATCAGTCTTCGTTCAACAAACATGTATATGACCCTAAAATCACCCGATGTGACAACCCTGAGAGAACAATCTCTATATTATAGAAAAAAAATGGAACTAGAGTTTCTATTTGTAGCAACTAGGCGAAAAAAAAAAACCCACTTAAAAGTAGAAAATCATCGTAAAATACCAATAACAAATTGCTAGTCTTGTGAGTTGACTTGAGTGAATTTTGTAGTCTTTTGGTCTTACTAGTCTTAGTGGACATACTTCCTACTAGTACTATCTGTGGCAAAAAATATGCAAATCAAATTTTATATATCAATTTTTTTTAGACAATAAATACAAGACATATTTTTTAGAATTTGGGATCTGTTCCAATTAACCTCCAAGATCCCACACATTAGATAATGAAAGCTTTTCACTATGCAACCTTAATGTATTCTAAACATACACAAACACTAGACTTGTGGCAAATAATCTTCAAAGTTTTTGGGTGAAGTGACAAGTTCACATTGTGATCAAAGTCAAGTTTAAGTTTTAGATAAAGTTTATAAGTGCATACAAATTCAAATAAGTAACATTTAACCCCTAAATGCCCAAGGAACCAAATTTTGGTGTCGGAAATACTTTTAAGTTAAATAAAACCTTACCAAGTTGCTATTTTTAATAGTTTGTATTTTGAAACATTTTTTTTGAAGCCTAGTTTTAGCATTACGAATCTGATTTTGAAAATGATTGATTATGATTTTTCTATTCAAGATTTTGTTGAGTTATGATGAAGTTTGGCCAATTTACAAAGCATTATATGAAGAATTGAGAGGTCATGGTTTTCACCTAGAAAAAGTAGAGAAATTAGATTCCCATTTTCACAACACAATTAAGTATTGAACCTCAATCAATGATCCTAATCTATTAACAAAATTGACAAAAAGTATTATTTGTCTAAAGCAAGCACAAATATTGGTCTTAGATATCTATACTATTAAAACACATAGTTACTTTGTTTTATTTTGTTTGGGATATATGTTGGATTTCCTAAACCAATGGGCCAATTGGGGTGCACTTGGTGCCAATGGAAAGTCCTTAGGGAATGTGTGTGCATAAACAAGTTTTGACATGTTTCAACCAATGGGTCGAGAAATATTGAATTTCAAAGTTTTTATTGTGCCAAAAATTAGAGAATTGGGAGTGGAGAACCATTGACAACCATATTAAAAGTTTGGGAGGTACCTTAGCTTGTCATATACCTTAGCTAAGGTATATGACATGTTGTTAACCATATTAAAAGTTTTAGCATATGTCCGATTGAACGATGGTGGAGGAATAATTTTCTCTAGTCAGGGAATAGAAATAATAAAAATTGCACTATTTTTTCCTAATTTTTCATTAAGTTTGGAATTCGTAGAAATTAGGGAAGTGCATATGATAGTCCAACTTGTTCTCAATATATAAATGAACCTATTTTTGAGAAGTACAAAACTAAAAATTGGTCTTAACAACTTCATTAGGTGCCAATGTGTTATTTGTCAGACAATAATGAAGTTGCTAAGACCACATCATATTCCCCTCATTTGTAAAAATAGTTCACTATCTATCTTACTCAAACAGAGCCCTAGTAAAAAATAGGTCATATACTTTATGTGATGGTTTCAATGGCCTAGGGAGCTTCTATTTTGAAAACTCATATTAATTACATGTCTTATCTAAAAATTCTATTTAAAAAAATTCATTATTTTCAATTGCAAATACTACAAAAATATTTTTTCTTGAACAAGTGCCTCTAGCTATGTTGAATTGCTAATTGTGACATTTAAAGGTTATTTTCACCTTAAATGTGACTTGTTTGCAAAACTATCCCATTTATATTCTTGTTTAAAATGCATAGTCTTCATACATAAGAGTCTGGGGTCAATTTTAGGTTCGCTTATACTTTATATTTTGAAAATTCATAGTCTTTATGCGGAGTCCAAAAAATGTATTTTAAAAATAGCTAAAATAGTAAAATCCCATTTCAACTATTGGCAAGATCCAATTAAACTTTAACCATTCAAAATGTTATTAGTTAGTTACATTTAGGTGTTGTTGCCGTAGTCTAAATGACATTCCATCGAGGCTTGCATGCCTTGGGGTAGGGGTCTTTATCTTCCACCCGTGTCTCTGCCATTTAGTCCAATATTGGTATTGGACATAGTCATTCCAATGAATGGACACCTCGACTAATAATTAGACAATTCACCATCCCTATTGAACTATTGAACTATCTTATTTGGTGAATAAGTGAAAGTGTCTAGTGAATAAAGAAAAATAGAGGTACATTGAACTATTTGGTGAAGGACATTGACACTTTTTCATAATAGCTACAAACCTATGTGAAATCAAATTGAGGAAGGTCACAAGTCACAATTTTCACTACAAAATTTTAATTTTTTTCCATTAGTATTCAACATTTCCAAAATAGTATGATTTCATCAATATCCACATGCCAAGAAACTAGTGCTAAGTCGTATGTGACCGGTCATTGGCATGTGTATGATACCTATGTATGCATCATGGCTTGACCAAAATGATTGGAAAGTGAAATTATTGAGTAATAACTTAAGTTAACCCTTAAAACCCCCCCCCCCCCCCCCCCCCCATGACAAAGAGAGTCACCAAAATGCTTAGATTATTGAACCAATAGGTACATTCTTAGTTTCTACATTGACTAGTTTAGAGTATCCAAACAACAACACACCAAAGCTCGCGCCAAAGCAACATTGTGAAGACATTCAAGATCAATGGTGCACAACCTTGTAATGTTACTTTAGTGTGTTGTTGTGGGGCTACTCCATCTATCGGCCACTTTTGGGCCTCATCGTCTTTTAAGGTAAACTACCCCATTACAGAATAAATGGGAGCAAGCCCATTGTGGGCAAAGTTCTAATGGTAGTGTACATTTTAGAACTTAATGTACACCACCATTAGAATTTTGCCCACAATTGGCTTGCTCCCATTTATTCCCTAATGGGGTAGTTTATGTTAAGTCTCGTGGGTGATAATGGGGTCAATCTGGACACTAGAATTCTTGGCCAGGTTTTCAATGTGAACCTAAAAACTGGCTTTAGCTGACAGAAAATGACGAACGGATGATTTTCATCTGTCTATTGGAACTCCCGCTCCAAAGTGACGAAGGCTCCCTCAGAATTAGGGTTTGAAGCTCCGAACTGGGGAGTCCGTCTGTTGAGCCCGATCACGCTGCAGGTTTGCGTTCAATCTCGTTGCGGGAAGAATCGAGGTATTTCTTCGGATGCTTGGATTCCGATTTCGTTTGTTTCTACTGAATTTGAGCTTCTTCTTTTTTCGTATTGATTTTGGTGGTTTAGAATTCCGTCGGAGTCATCGAAAGCGGAGGTTTTGAGGTCTTGATGCCTTTCATGCGTAATTGTGAGTATGTTGTAGGTGTGTTTTTTGGTTGATTCACGGATTTTGGTTTCAATGTAAAGAGAAGCGATTTAATTTTGGTGCTGTTCCGATTTGTCGCAGTTTGAGGGTGACGCGTTGAATTGGGGCGGATTTAGGGTTTATAGTTGGCGGTGCGTTAGCAATGGCAGAGACCGGTGTTGTTCCCAGGAATCGCAATGCGCGAGAGGGGAACATGGCGGATGACGAGCATCTTGTCTTTGAGACAAGTGCGGGCGTGGAGGTGATTTCGAGTTTCGATCAAATGGGCATTCGAGAGGACTTGTTACGAGGAATCTATGCATACGGGTTCGAAAAACCCTCTGCTATCCAGCAACGGGCCGTGATGCCCATCATCAGTGGTCGTGATGCGATTGCGCAAGCTCAGTCTGGAACGGGAAAAACCTCCATGATCGCTCTGGCAGTTTGCCAGATGATCGATACGGCCACGCGCGAGTAAGTGTTTTATTTTTTCTCTCTGCTCCTAGTCCCTTTACACAATTGACTGTTTACATTTTTATCCTGTGCCAAGGTCCCTTCTCTTCCTCTTGTCGAATTCCGAGGATTGAGGGGATGGTTCAGGAGTCCAGAGCAGCAACGTCATATTATTCTGAAATTACTTAGTCATCTAGTGGCATTATAGGGAGGGACTGATAATGTAGACAACTGGGGGAGTGGTGCTTATGGAATGCTAAGATACCTCCAAAGCGTGCTTTCTTGTTTCAAGAGTGGTAATCGTTTGTGAATGGGGACATTGCTTAGTTCCGTCTTCTGTTTCTGCTATAGATGTGGATGAGTACGCCCAAATGATGTTAAATGGTGACAGGGTGCAGGCCCTCATTTTATCTCCTACTCGTGAGCTCGCCGCACAAACAGAGAAGGTGATCCTTGCAATTGGCGATTTTATGAGTATTCAAGCTCATGCGTGTGTTGGTGGAAAAAGCATTGGGGAAGACATTCGGAAGCTTGAATATGGAGTTCATGTTGTGTCTGGGACACCTGGGCGTGTTTATGACATGATCAAAAGAAGGACATTGCGGACCAGAGCGATAAAACTCCTCATCCTGGTAGGTTTCGGTGTCGTCACATGTCACTGCACTTTCAGCATGGTTTTCTGGCCGGTATGGTAATGGATGCATGGAATTCCGAAAAACTCTTATTTTGCAGAAAGAATCGACTGCTGATATTACCGGATGCTTTTTAATTTCTCAATGCAGATATTGTGAATTTGTTAAAATCTTAAATTTCCGTGCTGTTCTCCACATCTTATTCATTCAGTCGATATATAGTTTGTTTTGAGTGTTGCTTACAAGCTTTCTATTTCAGTGAATCTTGCCTCATCATGTTTCGCTGATACTTAGATTTATTGTGGGCCTTCAGGATGAATCTGATGAAATGCTTAGCAGAGGATTCAAGGATCAGATTTACGATGTGTACCGTTATCTTCCTCCCGACTTGCAGGTGGGTCTCAGGTCAAATTTGTTGGTTAAATCATTTTTTGCCTCTTGTTTATTATTCACGGTTCTTCTTGTTTGGCAGAATTGTATAATTCTGATAGATTACGAAGTCTTTATTTATATGATGACTAAATGATTTCCTGCAGCAACTTTGTTTGTATTTTAGTAATGCATCTGAGTTGAATTTTCTCTTCTATGAATCTTTATTTCAGGTTGTGCTGGTATCTGCAACTTTGCCTCACGAAATTCTGGAGATGACGAATAAATTCATGACCGACCCTGTTCGAATTCTGGTGAAACGTGATGAGTTGACCCTGGAGGTGAACGAACCATCACTTGCCAATCTCACTGTTTTCCTATCATTCCCGTTTAATCTGGTGTTCTCATTCCAACCATGTGTATGGTGATCAAATTTCTTATGAATATTCTTACCTTCTTAGTCCCACAGCAATGCTAATTGCGTACCCTGCATTAGTGATGCATATTTGGACCATGAATCTTGCATCTATTGAGATTTTTGTTCTGAATGTTTACATTGGTCTGCCATTTACAGGGTATCAAGCAATTTTTTGTGGCTGTTGAACGAGAAGAATGGAAGTTTGATACATTGTGTGATCTATACGATACTCTTACGATCACACAGGCTGTCATCTTCTGTAATACAAAGAGAAAGGTATTTTTGTGATTGTTATGACTGCTTCCAACTCTATTTTGCTGAATGTGACTGTATAGTTTAGTTTGCTTGACGTGTTCCTTTCTGTGTGCCAGAATTATTGAACACCACTGCAGGTCTACCGTTACTCGTTGTGCCGGATATGTGGAAGGGGAGAAGTGTTTAGGATTAGAATCTGTTTACATTACTGAAGAGTGTGATACTGTACACAGGTTGATTGGCTGACGGAGAAGATGAGGAGTAACAACTTCACTGTTTCTGCCATGCATGGTGATATGCCTCAGAAAGAGCGGGATGCAATCATGGCAGAGTTTCGGTCAGGCACTACACGTGTCTTGATCACAACTGATGTCTGGGCTCGTGGTCTTGATGTGCAACAAGTAAGTTCAAACTATTAATTCTTGTTGCCAGTTTTTGATAAAACAGAACATAGATGTGGTCCTTCCTTTCAACATTTAAAGAGACTGCCATGCGCCGTCTTTGTGGTGAAACGCCGTTCAAAGCGTTAAACTTGCTTCTTTGATCTTGTCAGGTATCATTGGTGATAAATTACGATCTTCCCAACAACCGTGAGCTCTACATTCATCGCATTGGTCGGTCTGGTCGATTTGGGCGAAAGGTGCGTGCAGTGAAGCTATTTATGGAGAAATGTTCGGTGTTGCTTATGTTACAAACTTGCTATTTAGTTGAAGTTGAATTTTACTTCCACCATTCATACACTTTTTAGCTGTCCTTTAAGAATGTTTGTGAGAGGCTCTTTTATGTCTTACAAGTTCTAATCACTCCTGATTTGAATGTAGGGTGTGGCCATCAATTTTGTAAGGAGCGATGATATTCGAATATTGCGGGATATAGAGCAGTACTACAGTACACAAATTGATGAAATGCCAATGAACGTTGCTGACTTAATTTAGTTGCGTTCCATAAGCAAGGTTAGCAGGTTGTTTTCAAGTTTTGTTTAGATCTACGTGTGTCTAATGTAAAGTAGATGATTAAGTCTTTTTTAGTTTGAAGGCATGTTAATCACTTGCTGTTTCTGGTGTTTTGTACTGAACTCATGAAGTACTGTAGAGTGGCAAACTTGTACTACCCAGACATTTTCTATGGTCATGGCTGTTTTATAATAGTTTATTGCTCGTTGGTTATACATTTCATCGTATGGCTCTTCTTGCCAGGATTCTAGAAGTACTCAATTGAACATCCTTTACGTCATTGATGTATCAGATCAGAGTTATTCTCGATTGATTTGTAGGAGAGGATGTGGAATTGAACAGAATGACCGTAAGTACAGCTGGATTAAATATCTCGTACGGTCAAGTTTCTTGACGGGGTAGTGATAAGAACCTGTTCACTAGGATCACAAAGATTTCTGGATTGCTGCATTCTCATCCTGAACTGGGAAGTCTATTTCTTCTCTGTGATGGTAGAAAGCCCATTGTCATCCCCTTATTTGTTGGATGTGTCCTTTGGACACTGACTATTGTTTCGAATCCCATTTTTCAAATTACATCATTCTTGTTGCACATCTTTTGGGGAGGTTTTATGGAGACTAGAGCAGTGACCTCTTGATTTTGTACTTGTTGGATGTGATGATGGGACCCAAATCAAGAAATGTAATGGTACTTTGTACACTCTTGGTGTAGATCCAAGAGTGACCATATTGTGAAGTTACAAATGATCCTCTTGGAGTGTTGTGTTTGTAGAAGTTCTTATGCTTTAGTATCTAAAGGGAAAAAACAAAAACCTAAGAAACAAGTTCACAAACAAAAGTTATGTAACTTTCAAGATCACCTTCACTTTGGAGTCCTTGGATTGACAAGGGAGTTGATGCCATTTCAATAGTTTATTTATTTTTATAGTACCATAACCACTTGGAAAAGTTGCATCATAAGTATATCTAATGGACCCAAAAATTTCATGCTAACAACAAATTTCATGCAAAAAAATATTAATTGTAGTAGAAGTGATGATTGTTTGACTAATTATTGATTTTGATGGCTGCATCTTCAATGGGAGGGTTGGGAGCATTTGGGATAACATTGAGAAAAGGTGGAGAAAATGCATAATAGATCTTTAATGAGAGGGTTGGAAACATTGGAGATAACATTGAGAAAGGGTGGAGACAATGCATAATAGTGTTCTAGGCCCTAAGCAATTTTACTTCGTTTTCAGATCTAAGAAGTTGTACTTATCTATTTTCTTTGAAAATGGTCCCATTGGAAAAAATAAATTGTTTTTTTGATTTTCACCATCTAAACTTCAAACATACAAAGGCTGATTTGGAGGTGTGCCAGATCAATTCAACACAGTCAGTTGAATTAAGGTCACAAAAAGGATATACACATCCAAGTAAACTTAAGGAAATCAGTCAACCTCTATCCAGCACATCTACAGGAAATCTCGTCACAAATACTTGTCAAGATTGTTTGCTTGGGTGATCCTTCACTCACACATTCTAGGCCCTCAATTTGCTTAGATATCGGCTCCGTTTGCACGGACCTCTGCAATCCGCTTGCCCATAGCACGGACCTCCTGGTGCACATCACTGAAATGGGGGCTCAAAGCCTCCTCAACAGACACCATCCACTTCGTAACCTTGTCGTGAGATCCAAGGAGCTTCTGCACATCCTCCGCCCTACACATGGCCTGCAAGTACAATTCATTTCGAGTGAGATTCCATTACAGGCACCAGTTCGCATTCCTAGCTACATGAGGTTCAGGAGGTGTCGCTCACTTAGTGTGTTAGGGAGAGGAGACATTTATATACGATTCTGGAACATGTTGGCTCCAGCGTTTCCAAAATGCTACTTAACTGAACGCTGCTACTAAACTGCCTCTGTCAGCAAACATGTTGGATTTCCAAAATGCTTAAAAGTCACGGAAAAAACATACTCTACCGGAAGCTAATAGATGGGAACTCTGAGATTTGTGATACGGAATGAGAAATACATACCGGTAGCTGCATCACCTCACAGACAAGGCTCAAATCAGCTATCGACACTTCATCTGCATTTTGCAGATATTTGCCATCTTGTAGCATGGACTCCAGCTGATCAAAAACCCGGAAAAGCATCTTTTCAGCATCTGCGGCAAGGGTGTCATCAGCCGCACTTGAGAAAAACCCATCGAATACAGGCAGCTTCGCCAATGTGCGGTTAACGATCAGTTGTCCTGCACGATCCAAGAACACAACTTAGACAAATAACAAGATCATACTATATATGATTTCAATTCAAAACGCTTGAGATCGAATGGCGTGCAAACAGCCATTCACTGTTGCTTGCTTCAATTTGACAGAAACTGCAAGGGAGACATTGATGTGATTGATGTCAAGTACTTTCTTCTTCAAAATTCTTGAACTGAGACACATGCAAGAGGATGTGTCGCAGAGAAAGGCGGGATGTCAGAGGATTAAAATATTTTGGGACCCCCTTAAATTACTCTTCCTTTGCATTACGAGATGGGCCCAAAGGGGGGGGGGAGTGCCGTAAGTTCAAGGATGTAATTTGTGAAGAGTAAGCTTATAACTCAAGCCATGCAATTACGAGGGCAATCATCGAATCAGTTGGCTTACCGATATCAATAAATGAAAGAAGAGGTGAACAAAAAGACAATATTAGAGATGACTGACCTGAGTATTTGCGCAGATTCAGATGGTACCAGTCAAGGGCAGCATCCACAAGAGCACGTTTCTTCGCATCTTTGGGGTACCTGAAAACGGACTTCTCGAGTCAGAAGAATGTACGTTTTGTTGAATGAGTCCAACGTGAACTTCAAACAGGTAGATGCAAAGAATCTGAAAAACATAGTTGGTCACCCAGGACCAGTCGTGCTCACCAATGATCCGCCACATTGCGTGTCGTGGCCAAGTAGCGCAAAATTGCGTGGCTGCACAACCACAACGGAGATTATGAAATTCTGGCAATTATGAACTGGAAGGGAATACCGTGATGATCAGAGAGTGGGACGATGTTTCCTCGCTAATCACGATGGCATGTCATTTCAGGTTTTGCAAATGTGCACGCTCTTATTCATGTGATCCAAAACAATCTAATTTTAGAACCACCTCCTCGTTCAAAATAGAGAGACTTAAAGTGAGGTTCTTTTTGATGGCCTACTCTTAATCAATGGCAAATCGTATCATTCAACTCGAATTGAGGAGAATCGTAGGACTTTGGTTGCATTTGGTAAGGATTCAAGCATATCAATGACCAACATGAAAATTTGTGAAAACTGGAACAAAGACGTGAAATTCACCTCACAATTGAGAAGAAAATGCATGATTGACGATGACTAAGGATCAACTACCTCTCGGAAAGCAGGAATCCGTCGTCGTCAATGCAGGGTATCGTGCCCATGGGGTTGATTTCTGCACATTCAAACGAATCTTATCAAATCGCTGTCAACACCGAAGCCATGAGCTGATTTACTTCATGAACTACTTTTTCAGTGTTGTCAGAAATGAAGCAAGAATGTTTCATGCTCCTCAAGCCTGCACCATGACAAGGCAGATTCTTTCAATCAAACAGGAGAACGAATTGCTGAGTCGAGGCTAATTATGCGTACTCTTAAACTCCGGCTTCCTGGTCTCTTGTCCCAAGAGATCGACTTGGATCTCCTGGGCTTCTATGTTATTCGCCCTGCAAAACGTACCACAAGACCAACCCTAAGTAACGTCTTATTAAACTGAGGCAAAACAACGCTGTTCAATCTCAACAATAATCTACTAGGGTATCAACTTCAGGTCAATCCTGAAATTCATGCCGCTGCAGCCAAGCTCTCTATAACCATGGCGGTACGATGTTAGAACGAACAAGTAAGATTCGAAGCTTGCCTGCAGAAAATGGCCACTGCTCGACACGGCTGCGATCCCAGGTGCACATACAGCTTCAACTGGCTACCAGCTTCATGATCCGCCATCGTGAGGTTGATTAACTGCTTAGCTGAGGAAACGGGCAATGGAAAACTCGTGACAAGACTGAACTATCTCAAGCGCACTCCAGCGTCAGTACTGTTCAATAAAACGAGCAGGCAGAGAATTGATAGAAGCACATATATAACAGCTAGCAGGTATGGTCCCAATTGCAAGTAAAGAGTCGTGCACAGTTCGGAACCACTTTATCCCCAAAGTGGCGTCAATCGCTTCATGGAACGTACATTACCATTTGTCGAAGCTGCCAGCGAATGTACGTTGAGACCCCAATTAGGGGTCGCAGCCTCGTGCCTGAAGACCAAACTCGTATCTTCACCAGTGTGTTGCCTAGTGTCGCTTCTCAGTAAGGAGAAGAACAAGAGCAAGACTGCATTTTAGGTTCAGTGGCGACCGGAATCTCTTCGAAACATCGATCGCGCATGTGTGGAGAAGTCGAAATGGTTGCTTCGCTGCGGTTTCTCCGTCTCCTTTGCTGCGTCCCCAGAAAGCATGGCCACTCGACAACGCGTGCTGCTTAGTACGGACTAGGTAGTTGCAAAGGTAAATACCAAGCAGGCCAATCCTTTAAAAATATTCACTGGTCAGAAGTTACTGAGCCTTGGGCGGCAAGATTGGTACTGGCATGCAAATATTTTGGATGACTTGGCCTAAGGTAACAGGCTCAGAAACCGCCCATCTAAGGGCTGAAACTGAATTTCGAGAAGGTGAAACACCTTGAAATATATGGGAGCATATTTTCCTTGAAAGAGAAGTAGAATTTTCACCTAACCCAAGTTGTTTCATATTTTTCAGAGCTATGAGGAATTAGTTATCAAATTTTGAAGTCAAAAGGGCACAGTGCTCTTAAACTGTGCCCTAACTGAAATGTTCACCACTTGTACATAACTGAAGCCAATGAAAAGAAACATGTACAACCCATGCAGATTCAAAATAGGGCATGGTTTTAAAGCCTTAACGGTTTTCAAGCCTGTTACCTTACTTTGCAAAAAAATGGATATAATGTCAATGTAGGAGAGTTGAGCTGTTTGACATTTTTGATTGCTTAACTAATCAAAGCGTGCCACAACCACAAAACTTTCTTGAATTTTTATGTTAGGTGGATTCGCACTCACTAAGATAATATCGATTGGTAGTAAGGTAGTATGGCCTTAAAGCGACCATTTACGAGTTGTTATGCTTTTTTTTATAGGCTTTTGTAGACTAAAATCATTTTTTATTTATTTTTCAGAGAAAGATAAATAGATGCAACATCTGATACAAGTAGTTTCATAATTTTTTGAGTAATATTGAATTAGTTATGATTTTTCAAAGTTTTCAGTCCTAGGCACCTATTTATGATAGTAGGTCTGACAAAATGAGCACACATGCAGCCTACAAAGGGCGATGAGGAAACCAAGAATAAACATGGGAATTTATAATAAGTAACAACCAAAGGTTTTTAAAGCGACCGTACTTGTATGTAATCAATTTTCAGATTTTGCATTCTCCAAATAAAGTAGTTGGCATGCTAACTTCTTATTTAAATATATAAATGCTCACCTATCACTACATTTAAAAAGCAACCCAACCACATACTTTCACCATCCACATTTAAACCTTAAAGTGATCTTTGACACATTTGAAGTTGCTTTCACTTTAAATTCAGCCCATTAAGAGTTTGTCAATTATCCATTTTAAGATCATTTGAGGTCCATTTAAGACCTAGTTATAGGGGTGATTTGAAGAGGATGGGCGGTTTTTTAGCAGACTACCTTAATAGAGATTTCTCTTAAAATTATCTCACTATGAAACCAAATGACATTTTTACTTCATACCCACCTTGTTGAAAATTTGCACTACACAAGCAATGAGCATTATCAAGCTTAATCTACATCTCCTTGACCAATCGAAACATGCCATAACGGCGAAAGTATCCTGTAATGAGCTTTTGGCTAGATGATGCCTACAAAGGCACAAAAGCAGTGGAAAGAATTCTACACTACTTCAACTAAGAACCTAAACCCTAAATCCAACTCTAATTGGAGAAGATTATTGGAAGAATTTGGAAGAGAACAGAGTCCTCGTCATGAACAATGCTCGAGACACATTGATGGTTTAGTACAAATTCAGCTACTAAAAATGAGAAAATAACCAATTGGATTTTAATCCCTAAAGGACCAAGGCCTTTTTTTGCAAAAAAACATTCCTAACTGCCATTTCTATAGCAAAGAAAGTTGAAAATTGCTTTCTTTGCACATCTAAGTGGAGGATCTTACACCTCACGTATGAGAATGTGTGGTAAAAATTGATGCGCATTTATTCTTTAAAAAAGAAAATTTATGTGCTTTAAAATTTTTAATCTATATTTTTAAAATTTTAAAATTTTATTCATTAAATTTTATTTATTTTAATTCTTTCAAAAAAAATTAATTTTAATTTTTCTTCTTTAGAAATTTTAATTTTTTTCTTTAAAACATTATTAAATAGAAGTAGATATGAGATAGAAAGAAAATGTAAGTTATTAATATCTCTAAAAATAGAACTAAAATGCACTAATACCAATGGTGAGATTGTTCTTGGAAGCAAACTAAACCATGAAGAACTTAAAAAAATAAATTGAATTGCATTAAAAAATGAGTCCTACAAGTTAATTTTTCAAGAAGATACATTAATTGTTTGAAAAACAAAATTGTCCATAACTTTCTCATAACAAATCCAAATGGAATGAATCTAAGCTTTCCATGCAAACAAAAATATAATCTATAAGAAAAAAAATGAGGAGTTTTTTTTTTCAAATCTTCAAATTTTGTTTGCTACCCCTTCTCCCCTATTTTGAGCTTATTGTGGCATAACTTTTGTTCCTAGGGACCAATTAAAAAAAAAACTATATCCCCATGGAGCTAATAAGTTTTCTATCTTCAAAAAATAATTCAAGAAATTACGATAAAAATTAAGTTGAAAGGTACTTGTCTAAAATCCCATTTGGTCCCAAAAGGAACATGAGTCCTTTAGGGGATAAAAGCACAAAAGAAAACCTCGAGAAAACTTTTTATTTATTTATTAATAAAACAAAAGAAATAACCAAAATGGTTGCTTGAAAAATTGGTTCATTGTCATTAGAGAAAAATAGCTAGTAGAGTCTCAAAAAATTCCTAAATAATATTGTAGGAGTGTTGGGTGCTTCAGACAAATTGGCACAACGATGAAGTTATTGACTTTTGTAGTATTGCAAATGTCCCATTTCTTACCATAATCAAGGTCTAATCAATTGTAGTGGTTGAAAAGGATAGTTGTCTAAGACCACATATATTAGTTTATTAATTTTGGTTTCTATGATTGTATTTCAATTTGAACATAAAGCATTGAACCCAAGGTGTTTTTTTCATTAGAAAAATGCTCAAAACTACCATGATTTCTAATGCAGAGAGCAATTTTGAAGTTGACACAACCCTAGTCTATGAACCTAAAAGCGTGAGATTAGAAGCTATGAGCATGTGAGCCTAGATCATTGATTGAAAAAAACTTGAAGTTTTTGAGGCCAACAAAGAAAAAAATAGAGACATTTCAAAATTTTGATTTTAATTTTCATCCCTATGACTATGGACCTATGACCGTGGGGCCTTGTAGGCATGTGCACCTTGCTTGGTTTGGCATGCTAACAAATGAAAACTTTAATTTACCTTGAGACCCATTTTTTTTCTTCTTGTAGAAAGCCTTTGAAGAAACTATAATAAGGGAAAACAAATATTTTGGACAATTGATGGAGGGCTCATGTAGTAAGCACCATCTCAAAAGAACAAAGAAAATTTTAGAGCGTCTTACCCCCCAAATTCTCCCAACCCCCCAACCCCCCCAAGGGACTTTTTAGTGCCTAGAGTTTTTTTTGGAGTGATAAAGTTGTGAAACACATTCACGCACTCAAAAGAAAATTTGAAAATAAAAAAAAAAAGGTTTTCAAAGTATCCTACTCCAAAATTTGCAAGGGTATTCTTGAGACGCAATGGATTTTTTATTTTTCAATTTTCAATATTAACCCCTGAAGGACCAAGGCCATTTTTCTGTCAAAAACTACTCAAAACTGCCATTTCTGCTGCATTCATCCACAAAAACAAAAACAAATACTTTTTTTAGAATTTAACCATAGGATCTTGTACTACACTTGTGTAGGATTATATGGTATAAATTTCATGAAGTTTTGACCGTATAGATTGGAAGATATTAGCATTCAAAGTTGGGAAAAGAAGTTTTTTTGAACATTGGTTTGCAATATCAGATGACTTTGATTGCCATTTGTGAATTTTTTTTGCCCTATAGAACTTGAATTAAAAAAAATCTTGTATTGAAGAATTGAGTTTAAAGTCGAAAGAAATTTCCCAAAACCCCCCGCTTGATTTTCATTCTTTAAAAAATTGTTAATTAGAAGTAGGTTCAAGATTGAAAGAAAAATTGCTAATAGCTCTAAGATGAGATTGAAGCACAATAATGTCAATGGTGAGATTGTTCTAGTTAGAAAATTCAACCTTGCTAAACAATTTTTTTTGAAAAATTGTGAGAAATACATTAAAAATTGAATCCAATAAGTTATTTTTTCAAAAAGATGCTCAAATTGCCCGAAAAAACAAGATTGTTCATAACTTTCACACTTCTAATCCAAATGGAATGAATCAAAGATTCACATGTAGACAAAAATATGATCTTTAAGAAGAAAAAAATTTCAAATTTAATTTCAAATTTTTTTGGATTTCTTTTTTTGCTTGGTGACGTGAAAATTATGTTTAAGATGGCATAACTTTTGCTCTCGGGCACCAATTGAAATAAAAACTATATTCTCACGAAGCTAATAAGTTTTTCTATCTTATGAAAAAGTATCAAAAAAATTTCACTAAAAATTGAGATCATAGGAACGTGCCCAAAATCCATTTTGTCTCCCGAGGGGACAATGGTCCTTTAGGGGTTAAGAGTACAAAACTCTAGACTCCTTAAAGGATCTTTTGGTAACTAAATGGGGTTTCAAGGGGTTACAAAGTTGCAATAAAGGAAATATAAATAAAAATAGTATCTTTTAATTATTCTTTTTTTTAGAGTCCCAAACTCCAAACTCCACAAGGGTTTTTTTGATACTGAAAGGGATATCTTGGAGTGATTAAGTTGTAGAAGAAATAAAATAAAAAAATAAAAAAATTTGATTCTTTTTTTTGTTTTAGTTTAAATTTTTTTGAGAACCCTAAATCTTGAAGTGACAAAGTTGCAAAAACAAAATTGAAATAAAAAAAGAATTATTTTTATTTTTTTATAGTTGAAAGTCCCAAACCTCCTAATCTAGCCAGGGGTCTCTCTGTACTGAGAGGGTTTTTTTGAGGTGACAAAGTCACGATTTTTTTTATAAAGAAAACAAAAACTTGGTTGAAAAATCCAAATTCGAACATTTGCAGACTTTCTTGACAATTCAAGAGCATTGTTTTCTTTGAACAAGTATTGTGATCTATAGAACTTTGCGTACACCTTGGGGGTACAAGTCATTAGATGTTTTTTTGGGCCTCTGGGAGACCGCAAGTTATAATTGTGTGGTAATTAGGGAATGTGATTGCTGCAGTGACATTGTCGCGGGGGGAATAGTGAAGGGAATAGGTCTGAAATGGTCTCCCGAAGGCCCGAAAAAACATCTAATGGGTGGGTCAAATTTTGAATTCGAACCACCCAGATCTATACATTTGCACATAACTTACTTTATTCCAAATCCTATTCTTCCAATGCTTCCCAACTTTAATTGTGTCTGTGGTCCTCACTGGGTTTAGCGATGGGATCATATAAAGACGTAGTTAGAGAGGGCCGCCACTACTCAGGAGATCACTTCTTACACCTACATTGTCAACTCGTACAATGTTAGTCTCTTACCATAGTCCAAAGTCAGACACAATAACAGGAGTGGCCCCCAACAAGATTGGTGTGGAAACACACAACATCATCAAAACTTTTGCCAAGGCCACAAGGCTCCAAATCCTTTATGAGCAAATTTGCATGCATAGACACTGACCATACCGGAGATGCTTAGTGTGCAATAAAAGACTAACCTGGCTCCACTTGTAGTGGTGCCACTCAAACCTTTCTCCAACTTAAAAAGAAGCTCTTCCTCTAACTTTTCATCAAAACTGGGCAAGACTGTTCATCTAGAATTGTAAGATCCTCCTTCATTCATTTATTGACGCCGCTGCTTTAACACAAGAGATTCATTATCTTGAACAACATGTCATTATAGCGAGCTTTGTAGGAGAGGAGATAGATGAATCTACGACAATCTCATGGTTGGAAGATCTTGATAGACTATTAACCCAAACCATATCATCATTCAGAAAGTTGCAAGGGGTCGATTCTACTATATGAAATTAGACTATGGCTTAGCAATAGAGGAAGCTCTGAATCTTCTCTTACATCAGTTTTTTAGTGGAGAGGTGACATACCAACGCTAACAACTTGGCTTCAATCCAGATGCACCCGTAGGCCCCTTGGTCTCGTGTTGACTATCAGTACACCAACTACCCTTAGAATACATATCATTCTCCGAAGCCATTATCGCATCAATTGGCCATATCGTAGCCACAGACATACCCAACCAAACACTCCACTCACATAGATATTGTGTAGCACTAGACATATCCCAAGGGTGGATACCAAAAATATACATCCAAGATTCACAAGGTAGACTCATCAAGGTACATGTTATGTATGAAGACCCCCTTCTATATTGTCGATGGTACAAAGCATCCACTCATGGCTCAGAGAAGTGTCCTTATCCGCATTCTATAGGGCAAACCTCCAATGACAATCATAATAAGCCTTCTCATGAGGCTCAGTTTCGGTCCAACACTAACATAGCTCACTCTTCTACCAAACAACCACTCCAAGGTAGCTCCATGTCAATGAAGAAAATGGGTCGATGCTATAATCACAGAAGGAGCAACCAAAAATCAACCACATGACCTGTCTCGATTCAAGATGAAGAAGGCTTCACCCCAGTCCTTCCTTGTCTATAGGGGCATCTACCCAGACAATCCCCAACCTCCACCAGCTCTAGCCATTACTAGAAGAAAAAAATAACTCAAGAAAAACACAACGAAGCAACATTGAACCTAGTCTCCCTCTTGAAATCATAACAAGTGGTATCCAAACAGTCTTTCCCTATCCAATCTCAACAACACAAAATTGAAGCGGCCAACACTTCTCCACTCACCTCTAGCGGCTATCACGACATTGGATGCAACTCCCCTCATGATAATCTACCCTCTCAATCCATGCTTCTTCCATCCAACACTCCACGACACATCTTTGACCTCACCAAGCTATCCAACCTAATTGATATCTCTATCAAGGACCCTTCCAAGATCCCATCTCCTTTCTACATAGGTACAAATATAGAATCCCCACCCCTAAGTATTCCACCATGAGTAGAGCATGCTCCCCAGATCTTCTCAAAATTTGACAGTCTCTCTAGTAGCCAAAAGTTCACACCCTCCCAACCAGTTTCCTCTTCCCATAGTAAACCCATCACTCATCCGATCCAAAGTATCTCTTGGCCTAACCTCTCCACTACCTCCCGCTCAGTAGATCTAACAGCATCCCGTAGCACCAATAGTAAGTCAAATTTAGAGCTACCTTAATTACATCCCTTTGTCTACCTAGAGCTACCCCCACCAACTACATTCCCAATCAAAACACTATTGAGATTACAAAGTATTCAATGGAAGAAAGGCTTTACTTAGATGGTAGGAAGATACCAAACCCCTTGAGTGGGTTGAACATAAGGTAGAAGCCTTTCACTAGTTATCCACATACAATATGGGATAACTAAACACCATGGGCTGCCTTTGACTACAAGCAATACCCAAGAGACTCTAAGTCTAACTAAGAGTCTAACACTACTCCTAGGGCTGAATGTACATAGTCTACAACAATATGTACATGATCTTCAACACTCCCACTTTGCAAGTGGTCAAAGGCGCGAAGGCCCATCTTCTCAATCAAGTTTTGGTGTTGTGGCTTCCCAAGGGACTTGGTCAGCACATCAGCAACCATAGCTTGGGTAGGCACATACTTGAGCTCAATCACCTCAGCCTCCACTCGTTCACGAATGAAATGGTGTTGCACATCAATGTGCTTCGTCCGAGAGTGGTGGGTGGGATTCTTGGCCAAAGCAATGGCTCCTTGGTTGTCACACAAGATATGTGTGCTCTCCACTTGGACAAGGCCAACATCAGCCAAGAGTTGCCTCAACCAAATGGCCTCCTTGGTGCATTGGCTCATGGCCATGTATTCCGCCTCCGTTGTAGAAAGAGCTATGGTGGGCTGCCTCTTGGAATTCCAAGTAATGGCACCCACTCCAAGCATAAACACGTAACCGGTGGTGGATTTCCTATCTGCCTCATCACCCGCCCAATCCGCATCACAAAAGCCATGCAACTTTAGCCCATTGGCACCTCCAAGTTGCAACTTCAGCCCAAGTGTGCCTTGAAGGTACCTCATCACCCTCTTCACCGCAGCCCAATGCTTGGGGCCATACTTGGAGGTGTGTTGACTCACAACACTCACCGGAAAGGCCAAATTAGGCCTTGTGGCTACCATGGCATACATCAAACAACCAACCGCTACCTTGTAAGGCACACCATGCATTTCAGCCCTCACCTCATCAAATTCAGCATCCGTGAGCTTGGGCAACTTCCCATGACTCTCAAGTGGTGTACCTATGGCTTTGCACTCCTCCATGTTGAACCTCTTGAGAATTTCTTCAAGGTACTTGCGTTGGCTCATAGTGATGGTGCGGGCAGCCCTATCCCTCTTGAACTCTACTCCAAGGCAATACTTCAACTCTCCAAGATCCGTCATCTCATACTCCTTCTTGAGCATATCCTTCACTTCAAGCATCTTGGTCATGCTACTTGCAAGGAGGATCAGATCATCCACATAGAGGATCACAATCACCAACTGCTCACTACTTTGCATGGTGTACAAAGAGTGATCAACATAGCCTCTTTGGAAGCCCTTCCTTGCAAACATAGCATCAATATCCCTATACCAAGCTCTCCCCGATTGCTTCAATCCGGGAAGGGCCTTCTTCAACTTGCACTTGAGATGCCCTTGGCCTTCTTGCACAAAGCCTAGGGGCTGATCCATGTAGATGACCTCCTCCAACTTGGGGTTGAGAAATGCCGTCTTCACATCCATTTGGTGCATCTCCAAGTCCATGGCTGCCCCAATACTCACAATGCACCTAATGGTGCTAAACTTTGCAACGGGGGCAAAGGTCTCATTGAAATCCACCCCTTCCACTTGAGAAAAGCCCCTAGCAACTAGCCTTGCCTTGTACCTCAAAATGTGACCCAAAGCATCCCTTTTGGTGGAGAAAACCCACTTACAACCCACACTTGATCTCTTGGAAGGGAGGGGTGCAAGATCCCATGTCCCTTTGTCAATGAGGGCCTTGTACTCCTCTTGCATGGCCAACTCCCACTTGCTTGCATCTTCACAATTCAGCACCTCTCCAAGTGTAGATGGATCTCCAAGGAAAGCCACATTGGCTTGATCTTCACTTTGTGGAGGAAGAATGTGATTCAGCCACCAATCTCCAAGGGGCTTGCGGGTCCTTGTTGGATAACGGGGCTCCTCCACGGTCTGATCTTGCTCTTCCATGGGCTGATCTTCATCTCCCAGGGGCTGATCATGCTCTTGCACCCTTGGTGAAGTGTTTGGAGAAGGAATTGCTGATCTCTTCACTTGGGGTGTGGCCACCTTCTTCTTGGGCTCCACTAAGTCTTCATCTTCCCCCCCTTCCTCTTCATCTTCATCTTCATCTTCTAGGTGCACTCTTGGAGTTGTGCCCACCTTTTGGGCTGGTCCTCCATTGCTCCCACTTGGGCTCATCTCCAAGAGCTTGGGATCAGCACCTCCATCCTCCAAGAAGGTCACATCTCGACTCTTGATGATCTTCTTGCTCTCCACACACATCAGCCTATAAGCCTTGGTGCCCTCACAATAGCCAAGGAAAAGGCACTTGATGCCCTTGGCATCCAACTTGGTCCTCTTGGCACTTGGAACCAAGGCATAGGCAATGCACCCAAAAATGCGCATGTGAGACACATGGGGCCTAATCCCACTCCAAGCTTCTTGGGGTGTCATGCTTGTCAAGGCTTGGGTGGGGCACCGGTTCCTTGTATAAACCGCCGTAGACACTGCCTCACCCCAAAGCTCAAACTTCAGCCCTTGAGCATGAATCATGGACCTTGCCATCTCCACAATGGTGCGATTTGCACGCTCCGCTACGCCGTTTTGTTGAGGGGTGTAAGGTGCTGATGTGTGGTGCTCAATGCCATGGGCCTTCAAGTACTCCTCAAAGGCCTTGGACACATACTCCCCTCCATTATCCGACCGCAGCACCTTCACCTTGCAATCAGATTGAGCCTCCACAAGGGCCTTCCAAGGCTCAAAACGCCCAAACACCTCACTCTTGCACTTCAGCATATACACCCACACCTTGCGTGAGAAATCATCAATAAATGTCAAAAAATACCTTGCTCCTCCTATGGTGGTGGTCTTCATCGGCCCGCACACATCGGAATGCACAAGCTCCAATGGCTTGGTGGCCCGGGTGGCCCCATCCTTGGGGAAGGGCTGCCTTGCTTGCTTGCCTTCAATGCACCCCTTGCACACCATTGAACTCCAATCATGCTTGCAAGAAGAGAGGTTCAGCCCCTTCATAATGTGTTGAAGGCTCTTCATGCTCTTCACATTCAAGTGTCCAAGCCTCCTAAGCTCCACAAGGTCTCCATGGGCTGATCCTTGGGCAACACATGCCAAGGAGGTGCCATTCACCTTGGTGAAGTGGAGGAGGTACAAATTGCCCTCACGAGGGGCTGATGCAATCAAGACTCCACTTGGTGACCTCACAACACACCCCACATTGTTAAAATGCACTTTCAAACCTCCCAAAGACAATTTGCTCACCGAAAGCAAGTTGGCATGCAACTTGGGGACATGGAGGGCCTCATGGATCTGAATCCTCTTGGTCTCCCCCTTCACTTGCACCTCCACAATGATGGTCCCCATGCCAAGGGCCTCTACCATGCCATTGTCTCCCAAATAAATCTTCTTCCCCGAAATGGGCTGATAGGTGTGGAAGGCATCTCTATGGCTGGTCATGTGTTGAGTGGCCCCCGAATCCACAATCCATGTAAACATGTTGGCCTTGTCCCCTCCTCCTTGGGTGGCAAAAGCAAAATCCTCCTCCTCCTCCTCTTTGGAGGCTTAGTGTGCACTCTCCTTGCCTTTGGCTTGGCTGACCTTGCAATGCCTAGCAATGTGGCCTGATTTGCCACACTTGAAGCATGTCCTTGTCTCCTTGAACTCCTTGGTGTTGCCTCCTTTGCCATGTCTTGACACAAGGGCTGATCCCTCTCCTTGGGACTCATTCTCCTTGCGTTTGGTCACCTCATGCATCAAGCGGGCCGTCACAAACTCCATGGTCAGCTCCTTCATAGGCCTTGTCTCCAATGCGGTGATGAGGAACTCATAAGACGGTGGCAAGCTCTCCAACAAGGTCATCACCATATCTCCATCCGTCACAAGTGCTTCCAAACAAGCCAACTCATCCGCAAGGGCCTTGATCTTGTTGACATGGTCCAACAAGTCATCTTCCTCTTGCATCTTGCTAGTGAAGAACTTGCGCCTAAGAAAGAGGATGTTGGAGAGGCTCTTGGTCTCATGGATGTTGCAAAGGGTGGTCCATGCTTGGGCTGGTCCTTTGCAATGGCGAATGTGTGCAATTTGCCGGTCCACAAGGTTGATGGCAATGAGAGCAAAGGTCTTCTTCTCCTTCCTCTCAAACGCCTTCTTGGTGTTTAGATCAGCATCTTCACTTGGAGCCTCTTCACTCCCATCCACCACCTCCCACAAGTCCTTCTCCGCAAGGATCATCTCCATCTTGAACTTCCACATGCCAAAGTTCTCCCCATTGAACTTGTCAATGATGCGCACGCCTTCTCCTCCACTTGATGCCATGATGGAGCACCTCCCACTTGTTGGCAGCCTCCCAAGTGTCTCCAAGAGTTCAAAAAACTCAATTCAGCCTCCAATGAAGCACTTGGAAGCCAATTGGGCTGAAATGACACCAATCAGCCCTTCCAAGCACCTCCAAAGATCCTTCACACCCTAAGATCCACCAAACACTCCTCACAAGTGCAAGGACTCCTCTAAACACAAATTCAGACCCTAATGAAGCTTAAAATCACCACATGCACATCATGGGCAAATGCTACTTCAAATCAGCAAACACACTTCCAATGCTCCTCCCAAATTGGGTACTCCACACCCTAAGAAGCTCAAGACTTGCAATCAGCCCTAGATGGAGCTACTACTCACAATTCACACCACAAGGACAACATTGGTCTCCAACAACCCTAGTTGGTTCACCAAAACACAAAAGAACCCTAATTGGCTCCACAAATCTCACAAGAGCACAATTCAGCCCTCTTGGATTCACCAAGTCCACTAATTCGCCTCACACTCACAAGGGCACTAATCAGCCCACAATGGATGGCAAATGCCACAAGCAACAAAAAAATGCTTCCAAGGCTCACAAATTACTCTCACTAGATTGCAATTTGCCAAATCACAATCCACAATGCACCCAAGTGCACAATCAGCCTCAATGGGCTCCCAATGTACACCTCTAAGCACAAACTCAAAATT
Organism: Rhytidiadelphus loreus; assembly: GCA_947034895.1. Taxonomy (NCBI): domain Eukaryota; kingdom Viridiplantae; phylum Streptophyta; class Bryopsida; order Hypnales; family Hylocomiaceae; genus Rhytidiadelphus; species Rhytidiadelphus loreus. The sequence continues at coordinate 37,298,633 of OX344761.1, forward strand.
GGAGCACAAATCAGCCCTCACTAGGTCTGATTACTACCATGAGCAAACTCACACCCAAAATGTACTCAAAACCTCACAAACCAGCCAACAAATGTCCAAGAAAAGAACAAAACACTTGCTTCTTTTGTAAAAAAAAATTCACTCCCAAGTTTGTTTTTGTTTTTGACTTACACCATATGGTTTGTAGGTGACAAAGTGGCAAATGGCTAGTTGCTCCCCAAGCTCCAAGATCTCCTCCAAATGATTTGAACTTCTCCCTCAAACGCAACTCCAAGTGCGTGGGCCCATAACCTATTGAGATTACAAAGTATTCAATGGAAGAAAGGCTTTACTTAGATAGTAGGAAGATACCAAACCCCTTGAGTGGGTTGAACATAAGGTAGAAGCCTTTCACTAGTTATCCACATACAATATGGGATAACTAAACACCATGGGCTGCCTTTGACTACAAGCAATACCCAAGAGACTCTAAGTCTAACTAAGAGTCTAACACTACTCCTAGGGCTGAATGTACATAGTCTACAACAATATGTACATGATCTTCAACAAACACTAGTCTAGATCTCCAAAATATTCACACTTTGGCACTTAGGATTTTCAGTCCTATTACGGATTCACTTCCTCAATGGGCAGCAACTAATCCTCTTCCCTTAGAACTCCCAACTGGCATGCAATTGTCAATTTGCCATCTAAAATTCACTACTCAGAATTGCCAAGGCGAGCAGAATGTGCCTCTGCAAGTCAAGATTGAACTAGTGGCACTTGATCCTCTACTCAACTCATGGGGCCTTAAGAAAAAATTAGCTTCTGACTGCGCAGGGGGTGCTTGGCAATCCTCCAACCCGTCTTGCTCATGAAGCTCAAAATATTATCTCAAAATGTCTGAAGTCTTAACAATCCCTCCGCCATCGACAACCTCTGCAATTATATATAGACGAATCCAATAGATATTTTGTTTATACATGAGCATAAATTGAAAGGACAAGGTGTGACTAATAATCTAGGCAGAATGGTAGATTGCTCTAGAAAAGAGCCCTAATTCTCTACACTAAAGTTGAACCTGGCTACACCACAGACGGAGCCAACTCTGGAAAGGGGGATGTTGCAGCTCTCATTTCACCAAGATGGTCTTCATTGGTGTCCCAATCAGGTTCATTTTAGGGGGGTCACGTACAATGGTTTATTCTATCTAGGATTCTAGGAGGGGATTTGGAGTTTATCAATATCTACACCCCATTTTCACCTCATCCTCGTTGAATTTTGTTGGAGGCAATGACCCAGGAAATCCCAACTTTCTGTCAATGGATCATGCTTGGAGATTTTGATATGGTCAAATGCAGGCTGGACAAGTCTAGTCTCTACGGGAGAATGCTCCCAGCCCAAGAACTTCTCCTTTTTAATTCCCTAAAAAAGACCCTTTAACCCTAGACCGCCCAAGAGGACAAAAAGTGTCCTCACATAGTTTTAAGTTAAATTCAAAGTACTGTAACTTTTGCATCCGATGTCCAAATTCAATAAAACTTGTTGGGAAAGTTGCGCCTTTTCTTCTAGTTTGTGTGTTAAAATTTCCAGATCAATCCAAGAGGTAATGATTTTCTGGAAGCCAATCAAAGTTCACAGGCTCAATTTGATTCACCAAAGTGCACTTCATGGCTGCAACTTCGGGGGCTTGTATCTCCTTCATCCAATGTTCGATTTCAATAAAATTTGTTGGGTTGTGTTTCCCTTGAATTCTAGTTATTGTGGTGAAATTTTCATGTCAATCCAAGTTGTTTTGAATGTTTGGGAGCAATTCGAAATTCAAAATCCCGCCATTTATGGACTACAGTGAACTTCGGCGGCTTGTATCTTCTTCATAAAATGTCCGATTTCAATAATTGTTTTTGTAAAAGTTGCGCATACTAGTCTAGTTTGTGTGGCTAAATTTTCATAACAATACAAGAATTTATGAATGACTGAGAAGCATTTTAGTAGAAGGAGGTTCAGCCCTAGATGTGTTTTTTGCAACTTTTCTTGCCTATTTTTGACATTTGCAAGCCATTTTGCAAACACATTGAGTCAATTGAATGATATTTTTTTTCACCAATATGTTTGTATCCTGGTTTTGAATCACTTTGTAGCTTAAAGTTTTTTCATTTCATTAGGTTTAGAAATCAAATTTGGCCTCTAAATGTGTTTTTAGGAAAATTTCAGCATTCTTTTTCAACACTAAAACATTATAATCTTGCAATCTACACGGTCAAATGACTTCAAATTTGATCCATGACATCTACAATATGTGTACTACATGATTGTACGGTTAAGATCGTTATTACTTAGTCACATTTAGATTTATAGCACTTCAAAAGCTAGGATGTTTTTTACCCAAAACGGCCATGGGCGGTCTAGGGTTAAGTTTATGAGGTTCCATTAACTACCCCTAGCCTGTCTTACTCTTGGGACAACCTCTAAAGCGATGGAGCTCAAGTCATGGCCTGTCTAGATAGGATTTATATATTCCCCGACTCAGTTATTAGCGGAAGTAAAATTTTAGAATATAGGATACGGGGTGACCACACTAGGTACGATTATAACCAGGTCTCTTTAACCATTGAACTTGCGCATTGTACTCTTCATTCTAGACGTTGAATCATGTTGTTGATCCACCTTGACGCAAGTGAAACATCGATCAGAGAAGCTTGGGCGTGGACACCTCCAAACGCATCCTTCTTTTTCAAGGTTAAGAGAGTGGTCCAGGCCTACAAAAGATTTTGCATCGACCAAGTCAAGATCCATTGAGAAAAGTAAACAACTTTATATCAAAATTTAGACTAGAGGACCCGCCAACTACAAGATGACCCCATCTTCTCATCACTACAGACTGAGGTCCAGGCAATCAAGGCTCAATTGGCTTGCTTTGAGGATCAGAAGCTCGAAGGACGGAAGATCCATTCCCGCGCCAGATGGCGCTTATTTGGAGATCGAATGACTGCCAAATTTTTTCAAGTTGTCCACGAGACTCCTCAAACTTCCTCCATTATCGAACTCCTCGACTCCCAAGGAATTATCAAACATGACATCACAGAACTAGGGCTTATTTGTACGAACTTCTACTCCAAATTTTATTTTGAAGATCTGATGACTCTAGACACAACGATCGACCAAGAGGTGATATTAGCCTACATCTCCATCAAGTTCTCAACTGAAATGGACCAACAATTAATACAACCCATCCTACAAGACAAATTGTTTGTTGCCTTAAAATAGATGGCTAGAGGTCAAAACTTGGACCTTGACAAGGTGATGATGGATTTCTTCTTTTGATATTGGGACATGACCGGTGGAGACTACACCAAGATGTTATAATTCTCATTCAAACAAGGACAACTCCCCAACAGAATGACATCTAGCGTCATTGCCCTCATCTTCAAAACCAGCGACAGAGCCAATCTCTTCAATTAGTGCCCAATAACGCTCCTCAACGTCTCCTACAAAATATTGGCCAAAACTTTATAGGTTAGATTACAAAATCTTTTTAAAGATGTTATTAGCCCAAACCAGGCAACTTTCCTTCCACTCAAGTACATTCTAGACAATGTGCTTTTGCAATATGAAACAATTGAATGGGCTAAGGAGTCTCACCAAGACCTCACATTCGAAGGAATTTCGGACCAAGGGAAGGCCATTTCAGGCCTGTTCCCTTGGCTGTAAACCAAATATACGTAGTCAGAATTTAAAAAAATTAAATTAAATTAAAAATTAAAATATTAAATTAAAAAATAAAAAAAATAAAAAAAATAAAAAAATATATTAAAATATTAAAATCTGATGTGGCCAAACTTTAGCCACATCAGACTGCGCATGTGGTTGAGTTCACAGAGTTAGGGAACTAAGGGAACTTGCAACCATCTACACCAGCTGAATTTCTCCTAATGTCTTCCTAAAATTAGATTTTACAAAAGCCTATGATATCATTTCTTGGAAATTTTTATTTTGGGTTATGGACAAGCTTGGCATCCCAGAATCCTTCACCTACATGGTCCATATGCTCCTCCAAGACACTTTAGCTTAAGTGATGATTAATGATAAAATCACCAACTCATTTTCCATCAAGCGAAGAGTGCAATAAGGGTTTCCACTGGTACCCTATTTATTCTTACTAGTAGGGGAAGCCTTTAATATGGCAGCCAAGGAAGAAATGTGGCACGTTCAGCTATATCACATTTGCGAAATACAATCAACCTCGTTCAATGTTTCAGCTCAACATCGGGCCTAGTTATAAACTAAAACAAAAGCATAGGCTACTGCTTTTCTAAGACTCCTCTTCCAGCATGGCTACAACAATTTGGAGTCACTTGGGCCCCCCCGGCTTCCTATTCAAATTATTGGGGGCCCCATTTGGCATCACACTCAAAACAGAGGACGTTGATGATTTTCTCTTGCAAAAGATCTCTAAAAAACTTTCTTGTTGGTCTACGCAGCGACTATCACTAGTAGGCAGAGCAATAATAGTTAATATAGTCCGATTATATACAAATTTACTGCTTCATCGCCATTTGGTGCGGTTCACTTCAAGCTATTAGAGCTATTCGAGGCAAAATGCGAAACTACTTGTGGAGTGGCACAAAACATTTCTCCAAGGCTAGAGTCAACTGGGACAATTGTTGTCTGTCTAAAGTCGCTAGAGGCCTCTAGCTATTAGATCTCAAAGTATCTCTAATGGCCTTACTAGCTAAATGGGTCCTCTAAGCCATAGAACCTGGTATATTTGGGCTTAAGGTCCTCTTTTGCCAGTGCATCCATAGAATGAATCCCCATTCCAAGATGGATTACTGGTACCCGACGAATGTATGGTTAATGGTCCACAAACCATTTGTTACAAGAGGATCCAAAGTTTGGAATCGAATCATTTTGGCATGGCAAAAGACGGTACTGCATATTGAACTTATACCACTTGCTAATTCTAATGAAATTCTTATGACCAACATTTGGTGGTTGACTAGTTTTATTGTCTCGAACTTCAACTTCTCAGCCAAAAGGACAAGGAATTAATCCGCCGCGGTTTGAAATCCATTGGAGACTTATGGAACCCAAACAAAAGAGAATTCAAAACTTGGGACGGGATCTCTGTGAAATTTCCCCTCACTACCCTTGATAGGAACTAGTGGTCCTTCTTTATTGCTCAAATTTCTCAAGCATGGTTCCTCCTACTTAATGAGCAAATGCAACAGGTGGTGGCAAACGACTAGGTTGGAGTGTTTGCACATTCGCACGATCCTATTGTGGGCGCTTATTTACCCACCCTTGGTAAATCAGCGAACACACACTAGTAGGAGCCCATGTTTTTTTTGACGGATTTTTTTAGACATCCACATGTTTTCATGTTAACAGTGATGTCAAATGAATCATCGAGATGTTTTACTTGACGTCACTGTTAACATGAAAAACATGTGAATGTCTAAAAAAATCCGTCAAAAAAAACGTGGGCTTCTACCCCGGGGAGATCACTGTCGATTTTTTAGAAAACAACGTGAGTTAAAAGATAGGGTCCATTAAATTCAAACTTTCAAAGGGGGCAAAATTTATATTATATGTAGAACTACTATAGGGTTTATGAAATGCTACATATTCTATTATATATAAATTAGGTTATATAAAAATATCATATAATAATTTTATTTATTAATAAGTCAACTTTGACAAATAAGGGCCTCTAAAAATTTTCATATTACAATGAATTTAGATATGAATAAATAATTTTGTGTACATGATAAAGTGTATACAATCCAATAGATCTAGGGAATTATTTTGAGAGATATATCATTGATGTCCAACCTATCTAGATCGATCTGTCCATAAGTGTGCCAGTAGTGTTAGCATGCAAGAATCTATTGTTCTAAGAAAAAAAATGTTGAGCTGTTAGTGTACAGTACACTAAAGACTATAATGGAGATTTGGCCATTAAGGAATTGTTTTAGGGTTCTGGTACCTTCACTCCCATGCGGGTAGGGTTAGTGAGGATGGTTGTCTCGCTCCTTTGCTTTGCTTCACTGCAACTAAGATTGTTAGGGTTTGCTGTGAATTTTTTTGGTTGTGTTACAGTGCAAGGTGGATAGGATTTTTTGTGATTTTTTCAATCCACTCTTGCAATTTAGAGATTAAGGTTGTAAGGCAATTGCTTGGCGCTGGGGTTTCTTGTGGGCCTCAAGGTTTGGGTGCTGGATGCGGCTGAATTCAAAGTTTTGCTTTGATTCAACATTTTGCTTCAAGGTGCAATATTGCTTCATTGGGTCCAAACTTGACTGGATTTGAAAACTCATCTGCTACTCCAAGGTTTGTTAATTTTTATAAGAATGTTTCAATTTTTAGAACATTTTTTTAGCCTGATAGATACTAGAATGTGTCACGAAGGCAATGTTTTATGTTAGCATACATTACCAGATAGAATGTTTAGTTGGAAACATTTTCTATATTTTTGTATCATTTGGTTGAACTTGATGTTCATGATTTGCAACCTAAATAGTCATTGGATATCAGTTTAGGGTTTAGAGCACTTGTATATTGGACTGATAGTGATTTAGTTTTTAGCAATATGGTTGCTGGAAATATTTCTATTTGTGCAAATATTGTACTTTTCTGGAGTTACATGTTTAGTGTTATAATGTTTATGCAGGTCATAGTCGTCATCTTTTTCTACCTCTATTTTCTAGAGTGACTACCATTACATCATCTGCTACTACAACCTCTTTGCTGGACTTTGAGGACTGACCTTCGAGGACTAGATTTCGAGGACTTGCTTTGTCTGAACATTTACGAGACCTCTATACTTGCTACAAGCTCTTTGAAGCTCAACGTCCTTAGTTGCCCAGGCTTTTCAACTTGCAATTGCTGCAATTTTGGTATGTTTTTACAAACTTGTTTTATGCCCCAGTAGGTAATTTTCCTTCAATGTCAGGCTTTTTCTTGGTGGAGTTACAATTACAATATCCTCAGGAAAGTTTCAGACCTAACAGAGGATATTATAAAGGAGGAAATTTCACAAAACAAAGTGGTAATGATAGTTATATTGGAATACAAAATTTTCCATTTTGCTAGAAGCCCTAGATCTTAATTATGGATTCATAGAGATCAAGGCTTTTTTTTCCACATTCAGACTAGTTCTAACATTCATCATTCCATGTTGGATTAAATAACCGCACTTGTGTGATACTAGCTCCAATATTAAGACACTAAATTGCCTATAGAGTCATATTGGCTGCTACTAGTGAATTGAATCGCTTATAATTAATATGCGATTACTCATGCAGTTTCCAAATTTCCAATAGTGCTTGATCAGTACTAACAAATCATAGATTTCAGATTTGAGTATGTATAAGGTAGGTGGTTCAAAATCCGCCCTTCTTCTTCAAATCGTCCTGTAGGTAGCTGTAGAATGGATGCAAGGTGATCCTTGAATGGACCTCTTTGCTCTGTTAATGAATTCAAGAAGAATTGTTTTTTTTAATGTAAGAGCCAATCATTGGCTGTGATTTCTGCACATTTCTTTATAAGTCACAAGGGGACGGATTTTGGGACACCTATGGTCACAAATAGGTGCCTATGACCTAGATCTTTGAAAATTTATAAGTAATTCAAAAATGCTTGGAAAAATATGAAACTACTTGTGTTGGGTTCTGCATCTATTTTTCTTTCTCTGAAAAATGAGATAAAAATCATTTTGTCCCTATAAACCTGTGAAAAAGGCGAATCAGCCCTTAAAGTAACAGTTTATGAGCACACTACCTTATATGTTCATTGGTCAAGATACATCTTGAATTTCAGATTCAGATTTGAGTATGTATGTACATTCAGTGTTAGAAATTTTGACTATTTGGGCACTCATAGATTAAAGAAGTATTTTGCGAACTTAAATTAAATATATTCTTTAGAGGAAGATTGTCATACAACTGTGGCCTTGGCTGTGGCACATATTGACTGAATTTGAACTTAATTAATCCTAAGTTTGATTATGTATTTTTGGTACGAATTCCAGGGAGGACAATTCCCAGATGATTCCCACAATTGTATGTTTTTGCTTAATCAGAAACATGTTTCTTGCTGATTGAATATCAATTTTATGACTGACCTTTTCTGTGCAAAGCTCCCAACCATTCCATTTCTAAATCATTAAGTGCGCTCCCTTTGACTCTTCAGTTGTGATTCTTTGCATGGATAATTGGTTACTGTAGGACATTCTCAGGGACAAACAATCCAAAAATCAGAGACGACAACTCAAAACATCAGGGGTGCACTGCGAAAGTCTAAAAAGATAGATACCGAACACACCTCAACAAAGTATAAAAGAGCAAGACAAGCAGTCACTTATTGCCGGTATGTTGAGTAAATGACTTGGCTTCATATATTCATCATCGATGAATATTTGTGGATATTTGTGGAAATGGTTTTTTGAATTTCTAGATTAGTTGTTACTTGTTTTGCAGCTGATTACAGACATTGCATTTTTTATCTTGCTTTATTTTAATTGTGGCAATGGTACAGGGAACAATAGTACAAATTACTTCATAACAAAGAGTAGGCAGCAAGTAGCTTGGAGTTGGCAAGAGACAGCAAGTATCTTGGAGCAGGCAATAGGCAATAGTTGGGCATTAGCCAGGTTCATTTGCTGTAAGTGGCAACAAGAAACTTCTATATGGTAAGAAATCTTTTAGCTCTTGTGTAATGCTTTTTGTTGTTGATTATTTTTTTAAATCTAAGATTTTTTCTTCAGCATTTACAATTTTTGCACTCCAAATTAATGAGAACTAGTTAGATGCTCAAACTGATAGCATTGATGTTTCATATTATAGCTCTCTATAGTTTGTGTTATTTTGTTATCCATAATGGTTTTTACAAGGGTGTGTCATTTTGGAAGTGAATGCTGTTTTGATACCTTCTGGGAATATAGCTTTACAAATGTTAATGCAAGAGGCAATTCAATTCTTGTTGGATGTGTTTAAAATTGGTGTTTCATTTGGAGGAAGTCAATGTGGTTGATTGAATTCTATAGATTTTTTAACATTGGTGGTAGGTTTGGGGTTTTAGGATTTTTGGAACTTGACTGAAACCTTAGATCTGCTTATTCCTAGTTTTTATAGCTCTTAACATTTGAACTTAACAATTTTAGCACTATGAAATAAGCCATTTTAATAATTATGAGCATTTTGTATTCTCATTAGGTATTTTTGAGAAGGAAGGACCCAAGGAATTGATAGATGTAGGAAAAGTTGGCCTCATTACTGTCCAAAAACCTTTCTTGGTTGTCCTTGGTAGCTTGCTAGTCTGTAAGTTAAATTTCTATTTACTTATTATTCATCATGCTTTGCCCTCATTTTGTCTGTCAATAGAAGTATATGAGAATAGTGATTTAGTGTTGCCAGCTAAATTGTATGTAATTCTAAACTTTTGACAAGAAATGCTTAAGGTAAACTTGCCCATGACAGGCCAAGTGCCTAATACAGACACCTACTACCCCCCCCCCATTACAGTCCATTTCAGATTTTTGTTGCTATGACTTAATTAGGTTGGTTAGTGGCCCACATTAGTGTATAGGTGATTGTGATAGAATTAGTAATGACTGTCATTAGGACACTTACACATTGTGAGTGTAAACTCATCATAAAGAGTTTTTCTTTATTCTTTTATGTGATGGCCACATTAAAAAATCTTGTGGTTGTATTAGGAAATCTGAAGACTGCATTAGGTGGTAAGATGACCATCATGGAGACATATTTTGTTGATTTCAGGTAGTCTACAAACTGTTTTGGAAAAATACTTAAGAAATTCATAAAAAATTCCTACTTTGTCCAAAAACTAAAATTTTAACTACTTCTTTCATTTCTCAAAATTGTCTTTGTATAGATAAAAATCTGATTTTATTTTGCTAATGGCAACATACCAAATCAGTCATTCTGCCTGTCATGGGCTAGTTTACCTTAGAGCAAATTTTCCTTTCCAACTAAACTTGTTAATTTTGACCATAACATGATTTTGATGCCATTTTCTTTGTGGAATGCAGGGTTGAGAATCTTGAAGATCAAGGGTACTTTTCGAGTTAATGTCAATTGCTTGGTCTCATGATCCTCTTTTCCAAGTATTGTCATCAATTTTGTATATTTAAGGTTAATGAATATTGTTATTATTAAAGTATGGGTTGAGGTTCTTGAAATTAGATGAAAGAATCATAGGTAGGTTAAAACTTGGAAAAGTCATTAGTGTATTTTTTTATTGGATCATGAATTAGTTTTGCATGCTTAATAATTGTAATTAGGTTTTAGAATAAACATAATGGAATGTTGTATTTAGAATAGGTGTGTTGTTTTGGATATAAAATTGTACTAAACTAGGGTTTTAATGTAAGTTATCACATGGTTAAGGAAAATTTCAGTTTGGAGTTCTAGGGTGCTCATTGTTAATGAGTGTTGAGTAATATGTGTTGGGCATTCATAATATTGTTAGAATTAGGTAAAAAAATTGTCATGAATTGTCATGTAGTTAGTTTGTTGTGTACATGTGTTGGTTGTGTTATTGTGATTACCAAAGTGCAGATTATAGGTGGTCACTTTATTTGAGAATAAAGGCGATGGTAGCTGGATGAAGCTTCTAGGTGTTTTATCTCAAGGACTAGATGGATTGTTGTGAACATTGAAGCTGGATGGATGATATTGAAGGTGTAGTGTGACAACATTGGAGCTGGATGGATGATATTGAAGGTGTAGTGTGACAACATTGGAGCTGGATGGAGGATATTGAAGGTGTAGTGTGACAACATTGGAGCTGGATGGAGGATATTGAAGGTGTAGTGTGATGTTGTGGACATGTTGATATGGGGTTGCTTGTACATATATTTGAAAACGTTTAGAATCATCTTCTTTATGCTAGTGTTTTTTAAACACTTTTTAATTTTTTGATCCTAAATTCTAAGCCATTCCAAATGCATGTGTATAGATTAAATATATGCTCTCCATGTTGTAGTAAAGTTCATGTTCTTGTGTGAATGTGTAGTGTTTTTTGAATGCTAATTCTTCATGTTGTTTATGTTACACTATTGGTATTGGTGCTTTTATAGTTTCAACACCATGCTTGATGCTTCTATGATGTTGCTTGTTCCCCTCTATACTAAGTTGTTGAGAATTCATGGCATAGAATTTAGAAATATCCTAAAACTAGGCTTGAATTGTTATCATCTGAAATTATTCCATAGTACTAGTAGTGCATATATATAAAAAATTAAGTATAAGTGTAAGACATTGATTTTATATTGCATACCAAATATGTGTATGAAAAAATTGGACACATAAGTTTTATATGTAAAATAGCCCAACTATAAAAATCGCATGAATGAATTTATAAAAAATCATAGGGTATTTAAAATATGCCTCCGATAGCTTTTTATGTAAAAATACGGTCATCTAAAATAAAATAATGAAGGTAAATAGTCCTACATCAAATACCCTCTTAACTCAAGTGTATACCTTAAATTACAAGGAGTGATCTCCCTGGGAGCTTCACACAAAGCGAGACCAACGGTCCAAAGTACAAAAAAGGGTGTGTTTTGGGAGGGAGAAGGGCCCCCTTTTATAGGATTCCAAGGGCCCATTCCCCCTCTCAACTTACTACTAGTAATCTCATCCGTCCGGATTTTCATCCTTATCTTTTGAGATTTTCACCTAATTTGGGGTTTTACGCTGATCTTAACATCTATCTTTTGGAGTTTAACTCCAAATTGCAAACGGATTGCACCAATGACTTTAGGAGGCCCTTTTTAGTCTAAAGAACCCCATACCCCCTGTTTCTATTGCAAAACCCCCGTCGGAAACTACACTGATAATGGTATATAGTGTTGGCAACACTAATTACGAAGTACAACACTAAATGTCAACAATTTCACTACACTATAAAGGATATTTAGTGTTGGATTACATTTAGTGTAATTACCACCCTACTTGACCCTACACTAAATGTCAATTTTAGGACAATTAGTATAGTGCTAAACTTCAATGCGTAGATTTAGATTTACCAGATTTCAGATTTCAGATTTCAGATTTGTCATAGAGTAGAGATTTCAGATTTCAGATTTGCCATAGAGTACAGATTTCAGATTTACCATAGAGTACTTTTAGTGTTAGAAATTACATTTAGTGTTACTTACTTTAGTAGGGTAAATGATATTTAGTGTCATGGTTCGCAAATAGTGTTGCCAACACTAAATATCCTTTTTAGTGTAGTGTTACTAACACTAAATGTCAATGTAGGCACTATTTGACAACTTTTTGAATTTTTTTGGGATATAAATTTTTAACAAGACTTCATTTAGTGTTAAAGGTAATTTCATATTAAAAATGAGCTCACAAGAGGTGGAAAGTAAAACTCTAAATGGATCTGGTAAAAATTAGGTAACACTATTTGTAACATAACACTAAATACCATCATTAGTGTAGCGCCAACTGAAACCAGTTAAAAGGGTAAAAACCTAACTTTTGGAGTTTACCTTTTTTGGCTTGGGTAACTAGCTAGGGTTGTTGGGGAGGTCATAGGGAGACAGAAGAGACTACTTGATGTCTTCATTCCAACTTCGTGCACTCCCGGGTCGCCGGTCAACTCCACGAAGATCTTACCGTAATTAATAATTGGGGGAATGTTAATGATTCAACTGCCTCTCGCTATCGGAACACCGTAAAACTTGTCGGGGCACGTTATTAACATAAAAGATGCTAATCTAATTTTTAGTGAGATTTTACTGCAGTCTGGGTAATTTATATGAATTTCCCGTCGTGGCTTTTGGCGGTTGACCGTTCAGAAAAAGATCCTCTGGAGATCAGAAAAACCGGGACTTTTGGGGGAACCTCTCATGGAATCCTCCAAGCCACGTGCCAAGTTTCGGGCTAATTTGGCACACAGTTGGTGGCGAGGCAAAAACTGGCTTTTCTTGAATTACCAACAATCAGGGAATCTTTCACACGTGAGGGAATCTTGACAAATGGATTTCGTTGTAGATACCCTGACATGTTCCAGATCTAAGAGCACTATCCAGCGGTCGTGGATTCCTCCATGTGGCATGTCTTGGACAAGTGACACCTGCAAACTAACAATTGGGGTTCCTAACATTTCGTCGATGGAATGGGAAAACTAGAACCTATCTTTGGAGATTTATGTGGGGACTTCCTTAACTCTTCTGGGACCAATTTAGCCTATCACGGTCACATGCACTGGATTTGGGCTATTTCGAGTAAGTTCCCGATAGCCCTGTTGTTTCCCACTACTTACGGGTTCTAACCTATATACAAGTGGGGTTTGTAGGTATTCTACGGATAAAAGGCTATTTATGACCAAATGCTATACTGGTACATGACATACCTATTTTGGCTCTACACTCTTTTTTGGTCTTTTTGTATTATTTTATGCCTTAATTTGCAACAAAAAAACTATGAGTCCCAAATGACGAATTTGGGGCTCACACCCATTCCTCATATTATCTAGTTAGTCAAGGATTTCTCTCTCGGGGGGTGCATTTAGTTCTACTATAACAAACCACGTGCGATCGAGTGGTTTCTAATAAACTATAATTTCAACCTAAAATTTTGAACATTTTTTAATAATGACTATAACTTTTTATTGCCAAAATTTCCAACTCAAATAAAATATGAAATGATTTCTAGAAGAGGTTGAAAATGAACTAAAATGGCATGTTTTTCAACTCAAATAATTATAGAGGACACATTTAGATGACCATTGAGTCAATATTCAACTCAAAATGAGCTTTCAATAATGAGTTATTTTTAGGAATATTTTGTTCATTTTTTAGACAATTTTTTCTTATATAATATAGGGGTGTGAAAGTTATTTTTTAGTTCTATAGTGTATCTTTTTACTTCAAAAATTTGTAACTAATTATTATTAACAAATAAAAATATCAATAATTCAAAACATAAACTTTCAAAGTAGGAAATCTATTCATATTTTTTTAATTTTGTTTTATTTAAAATTCAAGAAGTATATAGGGGGTCCAAAGTTTTGTTTGCACGTGGTTTCTAATGGACACTCTAAATGACCCCCCCGAGATTTCTCTCCTTCTCTCATCAAAGCCCATGCTCAATCGATCAAAATTTCTAAAATGACCATTAGAGCTATAGCCAGCAACAATTCTCATCAATTGTCTCTTCTCCCGTGCAGCTTGGAGGATTTATACTATATGAGATTCATACGCAAAATTCGAATAATTTAGATTAAAAAAGGCCGAGGCAGACCTAAGCACCTCTTTTTTGTTGGAGAAATTATTGCGCTAGAATTTGATCCAAGACGGTGGCAGTGGGATAATGGGATCGATCTTCTAGACTACTAAGCTTCCTCTGGGCGGAAGCTTCTCATGACACATGCGGCTCTGAAATGATCCATCCCATCCAAATGGCCAAAAATTCTTCTAGATAGCCGGATTCATTCACCCTTGTTTGGAAAGAGGTTTGGATTCAAACCCAAACTTTGAAGGATGCAACCTTCATGTTATACATTTGGCATAAAGTCGTTGCATTCAATTTGTGGCAAGTTCAAATTGCCCCTAGCGTTGACACCAGATGTATTTTTTGTCCCCATGGGGTTGTAGAAACCCCTCTTCATAGGGTTTTTTCCTGCCCCAGTTCTTAAGCCATTTGGGATTATGCCTAATCCATCGGCCACTACATTATCGGGTCCACAACCACCTTAGGGCCACACAAAAGGTTGGATGCAATCCATTGCATCTTTGGCTCCCCTCTTCCTCATCGATTCCGAAGTATATGTATTATGTGATCAATTATTCATGGGGCCACTTTATGGATGTGTTGGATCACCCACAACAAGCTTACCTTCACCTAGGAATGTTGGCCTCTCCAATTCATCCAAGTTGCTCTTTGGGAGGCCCTTATTGATGTCAAACGGGTCTCCCTTCTCAAGACTAATCATGCATCTATTGCATATCCTCTTAAGTTTGATAGCATTTGGAATAACTTTAGCAGAATTTGGCTGTGCTCTTCCATTTTGGCTAGCTGGGATGGCAATCGCATTAGATAGAGCAGTAGAGGTCTTCCCTCTTGCTTTTTATTTCATTTTTTCGCCTTTCCTATTGGCTCTCTTTAATGCTCTGTTCTTTTCACTCGTCTAGCCCTTGGGCTTGGCTGTTGGTTTTTATTTCTCTTTAATGCAATATCTCGCCATTTGTTATTACAAAAAATAAAAATAAATCCAAATTTCAAACCTTGTCAAGGGTCTCTCTATATCGAAAGGGTTTTTGAAGGTGAAAAATTTGCAAAACAAATTCAATAATTTTAAATAATTCTAAAAAATTTATTATTTTTCTTTTTCCCCTAAGATTTCCAGTCTTCAAACTTTGCAAACGGGTTCTCGGTACCGACAGACCTTTGACAAGGTTTAACCCCTAAGTGCCTAAGCCTTTCCAAGTGTGTTTTTCCCATGAAAAAAGAACATGGGCTTATAGTTATCTCCATTGAAACAAAATGTTTTTTTTTTTTCAAAATCTAACTGTATGGATGTTTTAAGAGCTTGCTTATTAGTATGTTCACCAATTTTGAGTGCAAAATTCCATAAGAGTTGTGAGATTATAATAAGAGAAATGTACGTTTTCTATTTTTAATATGTTGTCCCTCTCCACAATGTTTCAGAAATTTGCACATAAAAGCTTTTTGGGATTAGAAGTGACATGAACAACTACAAATTGTGTTAGCACACTAAAATATCCTTTCAAAAAACTTAATATCACTTGAAAAGCTATTAAACTCATTACACAATCCACCTTGCAATTGTTGAGATGCAATTTTTTTAATAAGTATAATTCACAAATAACTCCAAATCAACACTTGCTTGTTTAAATTTTCAATGGTGAAAATCATGAAAACACTTTACTCTTTTGATTGGGACCATTTTCAAAGCAAATGAATAAGTGGAAGTTTTTAGATCTCAAATCAAGTGAAATTGCTCAAAGTTGGAAAATGAAGTAAAATTTGCAAGCTTTACTCTTCCACTAACGGACATAAATGGCTTTGGAGACCTCTCAACACTCAAATATGTACCTTTTTCAGTGAAAAATGAAAGTTTTGAATAGTTAACCCTAAAAAATGCCCAAAATTTTTTTTAAAACGGGCAAACGAATTTAACTGCCCACTTCAAAATGAGCCTGAAATTTCAGATCGACCAGATATGGTCGATGAGGCAGTTAGGGGTTAAGGTTTTGAACTTTCAATCCAAATTGAGTTTGTTTTTGTTTGATTTTTAATTTTTTGTCACGATTGTGTCATTCCTCCCAAACCCTCTTGGTACAGACTACAAAGAGACTCCTAGCAAGGTTTGGAGTTTGGAACTTTCAATCAAAATTAAGAAAGTTAAAAAAATTTAAATTAAATTAAAAAGAAATTCCAACTTTGTCACCCTCCAAAAAAACCTCTCAGTACAAAGAGACACCTAGTGGTGTTTAAAGTTTGGGACTCTTAAAAAATTAATTAGTTAATTAATTTTTTTGCAACTTTGTCTCTCCAAGAATACCTTCTCAATGTAAAGAGACCTCCTGGGAAGTTTGGGATTTAGGACTCTCAACAAAAAAATTTAAGAAAAAAATCAATTATTATTATTATTTAATTTGAGAGTTCCGAACCCTAATACACACAATGGATCTTTTGGTACCAAAGAATATTGGGGGTACCAAAGTCACAAAAAAAATTAATTATTATATATATATAGACATATACATTTATTTATTTTAATTTATTTTAATTTAAAATTTTATTTTTGAGGGTGCCAATCTGAAAGCCTTCAATGGTTCTTTTGGTACCAAAATTGGTTTGTGAAGGTAATGAATTCAATAAAAAAAATTGAAAAAAAAATTGCTTTTTAAGTTTTTTGAGTCTTAAACTCCAAAATCCTCAAGGGACCTTTTGGTACTGAGAAGGTTTTTTAGATGTGACAAAGTCATGAAATTTTTTTGAAAAAATAAAAATAAAAATTTTGAGAGCTTCAAACCCAAAGGACTACTCGATATCGAGAGGGGGTCTCTAGGGGGTGATGGAGTTGTAGAAAATAATAATAAAAAAACAAAACAATTTTTTAAAAAGAATTTTGAATTTTTTTTTGAGAGTTTCAAACCCTAGATCTTTCAAAGGACTTCTTGGTATATATGATATTCCTTGTTGTATTTTGTTATAAAAAAATCTTCTATTTCCATAATTTTTTCAAGAACAGCCTCCAAAACACCCTAACCCTAATCTTCAGTAATAGGTCCTAATCCAAAAAATCCCCCCCAATTTAAAAAAAAATTGGAAGCTCACAAGCTCAAAGGCTCTATAGCTCACACTTTTAGACTCACAAAATAGCACCCCCGTGTGGCAAACTAATTTATGTGACTTTGAACCTTCTAAACTGAAAATTTTGCACCATAGATTTTGAATTAAATTTCTTTTTATCATGAAGAATCAAGTTGAGACTATAAAAAATAACAATTAAGTAAACAATGTGATTTTCATTTTTTAAAAATAATTTAAGTAGAAGAAGATACATGTTAGTCCAAAAAACAAAAAATCATGAATACCTCTAAGATAGAATTAAAACACACTAATTTCAAAATGGTGAGATTGTTTTAACAATCAAAGTAAACCCCAGGGAACTTGTTTTTTTGAAAAAATGTGAAAATTTAGCTCAAAAATACATTATTTTTTCAACTGAAGATACTCTAATTGCATACAAACAAGATGCTCTACAACTTTCACATCACAAATCCAAATGGAATGAAATTTAAGCTTTCCATAAAGAAAAAATACAATATGTAAGGAACAAATTAATTCTTTTAGGTCTTTGTGAAGGGTTTTTTTGCTTATAGGAATATTGTGGTATAACTTTAGCTTCTAGACACCAATTGAAATAAAAATTATATTCTCCAAATGCTAATAAGATTTTCTATCAAATTAAAGGATTTGAAATAGTTTATTAGAAATTGAGCTCATAGAAACCTGCCCAAAATCCATTTTGTTCCTCAAGAGGACAATGGAATTTTAGGACTTGATAGATCATTTTCTAGGTGTCTCTCATTGGTGGTTTGTACATTATAGTTTGGCTTATCTTTAGTTATATGCATATTTGGACTACATTCCCTAGGGTTGGTCAATGAATAGGAGATAGATATAAAACAAATTAGGATGGCATAGTCACACTTGCTCCTCGTGGAAAAGGACAAACATTCATATCATCCCAAAATATTTTATTAGAATTTAAGGCATTTGAGAAGTTTACCCGAATAGTTTACCTCTTCTTTGTAAGATCTTAGGGTTTCTTTCAAAGACACATGTTGCATGCCTCTCCTTATCAAAATCTCCCAATTCATGTCTTCTAGTATCAAAATCTCACTAGCCACTTTCCTTCAACTCCAAATTTGCAAAGGTTAAAATCCTCATCATTACAAAAAATCTAATCTTTATGCACAGTCATTTGACTTTCAAAGGATGTACAATTTTAGGGCAAAGTTTGTTTGTTTGTTTGTATGTTTATATTTAATTGCACAAAAAAAATTCTATCCAAAGTCCTCAACAAAAGATATTTGTTATTACTTTTCAATTTTTGTTTTTTATTTATAATTGCACATTTTCAAGTATTCAAACAACCTTGCACAAGGTTCAAATGTCCTCTTATGTCTTTCAAAGATATGCCAATTTTAAAATTAAATCCCAAATTTCATTACATTGGGTAGACATAGATGCTAGAGTAGGGAAGACATGGATGCTACAGTAGGGACTGCCTTGTTTAGCCCCTCAATAACCGATCCAAAAACTATACCCACCTTCTTCAAGGACTTACCCACCTCCAACGACCCAAGTATTGAACTTGGATTCCAGATGGCAAGCAACTAAAATCTAACAATTTCATGGAACTGGAGGCTACATATCCACCTATTATTTTTGCACACCATGTGGTTGCCAATACTAGGACCAATTTTCTGTCCAGTTTAGTGGACACATTATGAATCCTTTTGATGAAGATTGCATCTACATACAACAAAGCGATAAGATAAGGCGGCTTCTCTCTTCCTCCGAGATAAGCAAGGGCGTCCTTGAACAACAAGAATGGCTGCAAAATGGTCCAATGTCTACTCCAACAATCAAACATTACGAAACCAGCATATGGATATTCGTCAGCGCGCATGAATCAATAAATTGCCTAAATCTTTCTACAACATGCCAAATCAATTCAACTCACAGTTGAATTAATGTCAACAAAAGGATATACACATCCAAGTAAAATCAAGGAAATCAGACAAACTGTCCCGGACTAACCGAAATCTCATGCGTGATTTCCAGGACATATACTTTCCAGGACATTTCTAGTTAGAAATACTTGTCAAGATTGTTTGATTGGGTGATCCTCCACAAAAACAGTCTAGGCCTTCAATTTGCTTAGATGTCAGCTCCGTTTGCACGGACCTCTGCAATCTGCTTACCAAAAGCACGGACCTCCTCGTGCACATCACTGAAATGGGGGCTCAAAGCCTCCTCAACAGACACCATCCACTTCGTAATCTTGTCACGAGATCCAAGGAGCTTCTGCAGATCCTCCGCCCTACACATGGCCTGCAAGTACAATTCATTTCGAGTGAGATTCCAATACAGGCACCAGAACGCATTCCTACAGGCGGTTCAGGACCTGTCGCTCGCTTAGTGTGTTAGGGAGAGGAGACATTTATATACGATTCTGGAAACATGTTGGCTCCAGCGTTTCCAAAATGCTACTTAACTGAACGCTGCTACTAAACTGCCTGTCAGCAAACATGTTGGATTTCCAAAATGCTTAAAAGTCACGGAAAAAACACTCTACCGGAAGTTAATAGATGCGAACTCTGAGATTTGTGATACGGAGTGGGAAATACATACCGGTAGCTGCATCACCTCACAGACAAGGCTCAAATCAGCTATCGACACTTCATCTGCATTTTGCAGATATTTGCCATCTTGTAGCATGAACTCCAGCTCATCAAAAACCCGCGGTAGCCTCTTTTCAGCATCTGCGGCAAGGGTGTCATAATCCGCAACTGGGAAAAAACCATCCAACATAGGCAGCTTCGCCAATGTGCGGTTAACGATCAGTTGTCCTGCACGATCCAAGAACACAACTTACACAAATAACGAGATCTTACTGTAGATGATTTCAATTCAATACGCGTGAGATCGAATGGCGTGCAAACAGTCAGCCACTGCTGCTTCAATCCGACAGCAACTGCAAGGGAGCCATTGATGTGATTCATGTCAAGTACTTTCTTCTTAAAAATTCTTGAACTGAGACACATGCAAGAGGGTGTGTCGCGCGCAGAGAAAGGGGATGTCAGAGGATTAAAATATTTGGGACCCCCGAACTCTTCCTTTGCATTACGAGATGGGCCCAAAGTGGGCGGAGTGCCGGAAGTTCAAGGATGTAATTTGTGAAGAGTAAGCTTATAATTCAAGCCATACAATTACGAGGGCAATCATCGAATCAGTTGGCTTACCGATATCAATAAATGAAAGAAGAGGAGAACAAAAAGACATTATTAGAGATGACTGACCTGAGTATTTGCGCAGATTCAGATGGTGCCAGTCAAGGGCAGCATCCACAAGAGCACGTTTCTTCGCATCTTTGGGGTACCTGAAAACGGACTTCTCGAGTCAGAAGAATTTATGTTTTGTTGAATGAGTCCAACGTGAACTTCACACAGGTAGATGCAAAGAATCTGAAGAATATAGTTGGTCACCGGGGATCAGTCGTGCTCACCAATGATCCGCCACATTGCGTGTCGTGGCCAAGTAGCGCAAAATTGCGTGGCTGCACAACCACCACGGAGATTATGAAATTCTGGCAATTATGAATTGGAAGGGAATACTGTGATGATCAGAGAGTGGGACGATGTTTCCTCGCTAATCACGATAGGTTGTCATTTCAGGTTTTGCAAATGCAGGCTCTTATTCGTGCGATCCAAAACAATCTAATTTTAGAACCATCACCTCGTTCAAAACAGAGAGAGACTTAAAGTGAGGTTCTTTGATGGCCTACTC
Source organism: Rhytidiadelphus loreus (assembly GCA_947034895.1). Lineage (NCBI taxonomy): Eukaryota > Viridiplantae > Streptophyta > Bryopsida > Hypnales > Hylocomiaceae > Rhytidiadelphus > Rhytidiadelphus loreus. The sequence continues at coordinate 37,319,701 of OX344761.1, forward strand.
TTAATCAATGGCAGAATTTAGCATTCTACTCAATCGAGAAGAATCGTAGGGTTTGGGTTTGATTTGGTAAGGATTCAAGCATATCAATGACCAACATGAAAGTTTGTGAAAACTGGAACAAAGACGTGAAATTCACCTCACAAGTGAGAAGAAAATGCATGATTGACGATTAAGGATCAACTACCTCTCGGAAAGCTGGAATCCGTCGTCGTTAATGCAGGGCACCGTGCCCATGGGGTTGATTTCTGCACATTCAAACGAATCTTATCAAATCGCTGTCAACACCGAAGCCATGAGCTGATTTACCTCATGGACTACTTTTTCAGTGTTGTCAGAAATGAAGCAAGAATGTTTCATGCTCCTCAAGCCTGCATCATCACAAGGCAGATTCTTTCAATCAAACATGAGAACGAATTGCTGAACCGAGGCTAATTATGCGTACTCTTAAACTCCGGCGTCTTCGTCTCTTTCAGAATATCGACTGTGATCTCCTGGGCTCCCATGTTATTCGCCCTGAAAAACGTACCACAAGACCAACCCTAATTACGTAATATTTTACTGATGGCAAACAACTCTGTTCAATCCCAGCAATAATCTAATAGGATATCAGCGTCAGGTCAATACTGAAATTCATTCCGCTGCAGACAAGCTCTCTATAACCATAGCGGTACGTTGTTAGAACGAACAAGTAAGATTAGAAGCTTGCCTGCAGAAAATGGCCACTGCTCGAGCCGGCTGCGATCCCAGATACACATACAGCTTCAACTGTCTACCAGCTTCATGATCCGCCATTGTGAGATTGATTAGCGCTTAGCTGAGGAAACGGGCAACGGAAAACTCGTGACAAGACTCAACTATCTCAAGCGCACTCCAGCGTCAATGTTCAATTCACTACTACTACTGTCGGAGTCCTTCAGTGGGGTAGTCTGTAGCAGCGACGACCTTGCCAATGGCGCGGGAAGAATCGCCGAGCGACCCCTGCTGGGAATGATAAAGTTCATCGGGTAACGAACAGATCGGGGTAACGGACAGGCGGGGGGTGATCGCTCCTGTTCTTTTGGTTTTATAAAAGAAAATTGAAAAAAATAGAACATTGGGGGGACGGCGAGCCGGATGTCCTTCGTTTGTTGGACGGAATGGAGGGGCAGGAAGGCGCTCAGCAGGCCATTCTTCCGGCAATGGCGACCGAGGTCGCCGCTGCTACAGGTGTCCCCGTCAGTGCAATAAAACGAGCAGGCAGAGAATTGATGGAAGCACATAACAGCAGGCATGAGCCCAATTGCAATTGCAAGTGAAGACTTGTGCACACTTCGGAACCATTGTATCCCCAATGCGGCGTCAATCGCTTCATGGAACATTTCCATACGTCCAGGCTACCAGCGAATGTACGTTGAGACCCCAATTAGCGCTTCGGTTTCTCCTTCTCCTTTGTTCCTTCCCGTAAGCGTAGAAGGAAGCGTAGAGTCGAGGAAGGCCACTCAAAAACGCGTGATGCTTAGTACGGACTAGGTAGTTGCCGAGCAGGCCAAGTTTTATCAGAAGTAATCCCTGGTGTGGACTGACTAAGGGGTGGTCTCCATTGGGGTCCTGGACCTCCAGGAGCAGGAACCCCCAGGACCTCCAGGTCAGAGGCCAGTCACCCTCCGGGTGGTCTCCATTGGCGTCTTGGAGGCGATCAAGGTGGATTGACCCCCTTGCTCGTCCTTACCAGGGGTGCAAGTAAAAAAAATGCCCCCTACTTTGGGCCATTCTAGGGTATAATCGTGACCTTACCTAGCTAATTTGGGGTCTCTGATTGCAAAAATGAATTCAAAATTTGCAAAAAAAATCATGTGCAGAAAATAAATAATTCCAGAGTTTGCCCACAGGGCCGAGTAAGGGGGTTAGTTCTCCCTAGCCCTGGAGGCAGACTTGGAGGGGCCTTTTCAAAGTAGTAATGAGCATTAACAAGGAGTAACAAGGATAATACAAAGATCCTTTCTGTAAATAGGGGGTCCAGGGGAAGGTCCAACCCCTCCAGCCCTGCGCGCCCAGAATGCACAGGCTTTTAGGCAAGTCTGTTTGGTAATGGAGCCCTCCTGGACCCCTCCAATCGTGGAGGTCCAGGAGGCAATGGAGATGCACCCTAAGGGCCTCCTTACATGTATCGGTCATCAGAGAACTTTCACAGCAGGTGCTACAGTGAAAAATAGACATTGCACTTTCATGTGGACCCGGTGGGTGGGCACGGAGACAATAAAAAGTTTCCACGTATTGGATTCCCTTGTCTCCACCAAGTCTCCACCAATGAGGTTGTCCACCGGTATTGGTAAAACTTCACCTCCTCCTTTCCCGCTTGCCCACCCCGACAAGACCATCGGTGGAGCTACTTTTGTCTTCTTGCTTGAATTAGAGGAAAGTTTGCCTACCGGGTGAGCATGTAAGCTGACCCTAAGCCTCGGGGAGGTTGATACTAAGCTTAACTTGCAATTGTTTTTTATTACTTGGCCTACTTTGCAGTTACTAGACATAATGTCAATGTAGGAGTGTTGAGCTGTTTGACTTTTTTGATTGCTTAACCAAACAAAACATGACACAACTACAAAACTTTTTTTGAATTTCTGTGTTAGGAGGATTTGCACTCACGAAGTTAATATCAATTGGTAACTTAGTAATAGAGATTTCTCTTAGATTTATTTCATTGCCAATCCAATGAAATCTCTACTTCATATCCACCCTGTTGAAAATTTGCACTACACAAGCAATGAGTAGTATCCTCGGGGGGGTCACTTAGAGTGTCCATTTGAAACCACGTGTGAACAAAACTTTGGACCCCCTATATACTTTTTGAATTTTAAATAAAACAAAATAAGAAAAATATGAATAGATTTTTCTACTTTGAAAGTTTATGTTTTGAATTATTGATATTTTTATTTGTTAATAATAATTAGTTACAAATTTTTGAAGTAAAAAGATACATTGCAGAACTGAAAAATAACTTTCACATCCCTATATTATATAAGAAAAAATTGTCTAAAAAATGAACAAAAAATTCTTAAAAATAACTCTCTATTGAAAGCTTGTTTTGAGTTTAATATTGATTCAATGGTCATCTAAATGTGTTCTCTATAATTATTTGAGTTGAAAAACATGCCATTTTAGTTCATTTTCAACCTCTTCTAGAAATCATTTCATATTTGATTTGAGTTGGAAATTTTGGCAATAGAAATCTATAGTCATTATTAAACAATGGTCAAAATTTTAGATTGAAATTATAGTTTATTAGAAACCACTTGTTTGCACGTGGTTTGTTGTAGTAGAACTAAGTGCACCCCCCGAGGCAATATCAAGCTTAACCCTTAAGCGCTGCAACATCCATATTTTGGACGATGAATAGATGGCTTAGAGGTGCTGTTTTGTTCAACTAACCTTTCATTCATCCAATGTAACACTTGAATCTTGAAAAGACAATCTTCCTTAACGATCAATTTCATGAAATTCTAGTAAATGATATTTTTGTAGAAAAATATAAGCTAAAATGTGCCAAAATTAGAAAAAAGAATCAAGGCGTTAAGGGGTTAATCTACATCTCTTTGACCAATTGAAACATGCCACAATGGCAAAAGTCTCCTACAATGAGCTTTGGGCTAGATGATGCCTACAAAGGCCCAAAAGCAATGGAAAGAATTCTATACTATTTCAACTCGGAACCTAAACCCTAAATTTGACTCTAATTAGAAAGAGTTATTGGAAGAATTTGGAAGAGAAGAGAATCCTCGGCATTAGCAATGCTCAAGACAAATTTGTGGTTTAATGCAAAGTGAGCTAGTAAAAATGAGAAAATAATCAATTGGATTTTAACTCCCAAAGGACCAAGGCCTTTTTCAAAAAATATTCAAAACTACCATTTTTATAGCAAAGAATAAAGAAAGTTGAAAATTGTTTTTTTTCACATCTAATCGTAGGATCTCACACCTAACTAGTATGAGAATGTGTCAAGAAAATTTAAAAATTTCAAGTTGCAAGATATCTCCGCTTAAAGTGAAAAAAAAAAGTTTTTCATTACATTGCGGGACCAAATTATTTGACTTCGATTCTTCATAAATTAAATATTTTGCACTATAGAGTTTTGAGTACTAAATCTTTATTGTAGGGAATTGAGTTGAGAGTCTAGGGGAAAAAAATTTATTAAGTGGAAGTAGGTATGAGATAGAAGGAAAATCTAAATTATTAATATCTCTAAAATGGAATTAAAACGCACTAATCCCAATGGCAATGGTGCTAGTATGTAAGTCTAGAAATATGAGCCTACAAGCTTTGAGCCTAGGTACATAGGTACTCTACAACCATGGGAAATGTCTATAGCATACATATTTATAATATGAACATCCTATAACTATGGAAGGTGCCTATAACATAGACACCTTTTATATAAATATCCTACAACCATGGAAGGTGCTTATAACATAGTCACCTATAATATAATTAAGCACCTACAATATAAACATCCTATAACCAACGACTCTAGTTTGGGAGCCTAAAAGCATGAGCTTAGGAGTTGTGAGTGTACGTTTTGTGAGCCAAGAGCATCTACTGAAAAAAACTTGAAAATTTTTAGGCCAACAAAGAAAAAATGGAGACATTTCAAAATTTTGATTTTGATTTTCATCCCTATGACCATGGACCTATGATCGTGGAGCCTTGCTAGCATGTGCACCGCACTTGGCTTTGCACATTGACAAACGACAACTTTGATAGAAGGCTCATGCAATAAACACCATCTTGTAAGAACGAGGAAATTTTAGAATGTCTTCCCACCAAATCCCCAAAGGGACTTTTCAATGCCTAGAGTTTTTTTTGGAGATGATGGAGTTGTGACACACATTCACACTCAAAAGAAAATTTGAAAACTAAAACTAAAAAAGTGTATTCAGAGTCCTCTACCCCAAAATCTGCAAGAGGATTCTTAAGACGGCAAAGTAGTGGAAACAAACAAACAAAAGATTTTTTTAATTTTTAATTTTGAGAGTACAAAACTCCAGACTCCATAAAGGGTCTTTTGGTAACAAAATGGGGTTTCAAGGGGTTACAAAGTTGTGATAAAGGAAAAATAAATAAAAATAAAATCTTTTAATTATTCTTTTTTAGAATTCCAAACCCAAAACCGTACAAGGGATTTCTTGATACTAAAAGGAATATCTTTGGATGATTAAGTTGTAGAAAAAATACAATAATTTTTTTTTTAAATTGATATATTTTTTTTAATTAAATTGTTTTTGAGGGTCTTAAATTTTCAATCCCACAAGAGGTCTCTCTGTACCGAGAGGTTTTTTTTGAGGTGACAAAGTCGCAAAAAAGAAAATTTGAAATTATTTAGTTAGTTAGTTAGTTGAAAGTCTCAAACCCCAAATCCAACCAGGGGTCTCTCTACATCAAGAGGGTTTTTTGAGGTGACAAAATCACCAAAAAATATTGAAAAAAAATAAAAACTTGGATGAAAAATCCAAACTCCAAACCCTTCCAAGGGTCTCTTTGTACTGAGAGGAGTTTTTTGGGGTGACAAAGTCGCAAAGGAAATTCAATCATTTAAATAATTTAAGAAAATCTTTATTTATTTGTTATTATCCCCTGAGATTCCCAATCTCCAAATTCTACAAGGGGGTTCTTGGTACCGAGAGCCCCTTGACATGGTTTGAGGTTTGGGACTTTCAACCTAAAATGAGTTTCTTTTTGTTTAATTTTTAATTTTTTGTTGCGATTGTGTTACCTCCCAAAACCCCTCTCAGTACAGAGAGATCCCTAGTAGGGTTTGGGGTTTGGGACTTTCAACCAAAATTTTAAAATTAAAAAAAGAATTAATCTAATTTTTTTTTTTAAATTCAACTTTGTCACCCCAAAAAAACCCTCTCGGTACAGAGAGATGCCTAGTAGGGTTTGGAATTTGGGACTTTTACAAAAAACAAAACAAAAACAAATCAACATTTTTTTTTTCATTTTTTTTCAACTTTTGGGAGTTTGGAGTTTGGAACTTTCAACAAAAAGGATAAAATCAATTATTATTATTATTTAATTTGAGAGTCCCAAAACCTAACACATGCAAAGAATATTTCAGTACCGAAAGGAGTATTGGAGGTGACAAAGTCGTAAAAAAATTAATTATTATATATATATATATATATATATATATATTTATTTATTTATTTATTTTTTTTAAATTTTTCATTCTTTTTTGAGAGTTTTAAATCCAAAGCCTCCAATAGTTCCTTTGGTACCAAGACAAGTTTGTAGAGGTAATGAAGTTGGGAAAGAAAATTGAAAAAAAAAAATTGAAAATAATTAATTTTTAATTTTTTTGAGTCCCAAATTCTATAATCCCTGAGGGACCTTTCAATATTGAGAGGGATTTCTAGATGTGACAAAGTCATGGGAAAAAAATTTGAAAAAAAAAAAAAAAAAATTTTGAGCCCTCAAACTCAAAGGACCGCTAGATATGAAGAGGGGTTTCTAGGGAGTTGTGAAATAATAATAATAATATTAATTAAAATTTAAAATTTAAAAGAATTTTGAATTTTTTTGAGAATTCCAAACCCTTGACCTTTCAAAGCACCTCTTAATATATATGATATTCCTTATTGTATTTTGTTATCAAGAATCTTCCATTTTCATAATTTTTTTAAGATTAGCCTCCAAAACACCTTCATCCTAATCCACAGTAATAGGTCATAATCCAAAAAATCCTCCCTAAAAAATTCTAAAATCACAGGTTCTTTGGCTCATGCTTTTAGGTTCACAAAATAGCACCCCTGATCCCAATGGTGAGATTGTTCTAGAAAGAACACTAAACCATGTGGAACTTTTTTCTGTAAAAAATTGTAAGAATTGCATTCAAAAAAGAATTCTATAAGTTGTTTTTTCAAAAAGATGCTCTAATCACCCGAAAAACAAGATTGTCCATAACTTTCTCATAACAAATCCAAATGGAATAAATTAAACCTTTCCATGTAGACAAAAATAAAATCTATGAGAAAAAAATGAGAAAAATTCAAACATTCGAAATTTGTTTTGATGCTCCTTTTTCCATGTTTTGAGCTTATTTGGGCATAACTTTTAGTCTTGGATTACAATAGAAAAAATAAATAATATTCCTATGAAGCTAATAAGTTTTTCTATCTTCACAAAAAAACTCAAAAATTTATGACAAAAATTCAGCCCATAGGTACCCATCTAAAATCCTATATGTCCCTTGAAAGGACATTGGTCCTTTAGAAATTAGAAGCACAAAAAAAGAACTTGGTGAAAAACTTTGGAATTTTTTTTCTATTAATAAAACAAAAACAACAACTATAATGGGTACTACAAAATTTGGTTCATTGTCATTGGAAAAATAGAAAAAAGAAAAGCTAGTAATTAAAGCCTAAAAAATTTCTTGAACAATATTGTAGAAGAGTAGGAGTTGGGAGTACTTCAAACTAATTGGCACAATGATGAAGTTATTGATTTTTGTAGTATTACAAATGTCCCAATTCTTACCATAATCAAGGCCTAGCCTATTCTAGCCCGTGACTAGGGTAGTTGTCCAATACCACATATATTAATTTACTAATTTTGGTTTATGTGATTGTGTTTCAATTTAAACATAAAGCCTTGAACCTAACTAAAGGTCTCTTCTTCATAAGAAAAATGTTTAAAACTACCATCATTTTTAATTCAAAGAGCAAAAAAATTTTAAAAAATTTGTTTTTGGCATATCTAATTATAAGATCTTGTAGTAGAATAGTATGAAATGTGTACAAAAAAATTCCTAGATTGCAGGCATTCAAAGAGAGGAAATCATGTTCAACTAGGCATTGTAGTGAACTAATTTGTGAAACTTTGAATCTTCTAAACTTAAAATTTTGCACCATAGATTTTGAATTAAATTCTTTTTATCATGAAGAATTAAGGTGAGATTATACAAAAATAATAATTAAGAAAACAGTGTGATTTTCATTCTTGAAAAAACTGTTAAATAGAAGAAAATACATGTTAGAAAGAAAGAAAGAAATCATTAATAGCCCTAAGATGGAATTAAAACACACTAATTTCAATAGTGAGATTGTTTTAACAATCAAAGTAAAACCTAGGGAACTTGTTTTGAAAAAACGTGAAAATTTAGCTCAGAGATGAATCCTTTACATTATTTTTTCAAAAAAATGCTTTGATTGCATCCAAACAAGATGCTCCATAACTTTCTCATCACAAATCCAAATGGAATGAAATTTAAGCTTTCCATAAAGAAAAAATACAATATGTGAGGAACAAATTATTATTTTTAGATCTTTGTGAAGTTTTCTTTTGCCTATGGAGTTTAGTCATAGGAATATTGTGGTATAACTTTAGCTTCCAGGCACCAATTGAAATAAAAATTATATTCACCAAATGCAAATAAGATTTTCTATCAAATGAAAGAGTTTGAAATAGTTTTACTAGGAATTGAGCTCATAGAAACCTACCCAAAATCCATTTTGTCCCTCAAGAGGACAATGGAATTTTAGGGGTTGATGGATTATTTTCTAGGCGTCTCTCATTGGTGGTTTGTACATTATAGTTTGGTTTACCTTTAGTTATATGCATATTTGGACTACATTCCCTAGGGCTGGGTCAATGAATAGAGGATGGACAAGTTAGGATGGTATCATAGTGACACTTGCTCCTCGTGAAAAAGGATAAACATTGATATCATCCCAAAATCTTATATTAGAATTTAAGGCATTTGAGAAGTTTACTTAATTGAATAATCTCCCAATTCATTTATCTTGTATGAAATTCTCACCGGCCACTTTCCTTCAACTCAAAATTTGCAAAGGCTTAAATCCTCCTCAATAGCAAAAATCTGACCCTTGTGGAGGATCAATTGACTTTCAAAGGATGTGCAAATATAGGAAGAAGTTTGTTAGTTAGTTTGTTAGTAATTGATAACAAAAATTAAAAGAAATTAAATCTAAGGTCCTAGCTAACACAAGGTGATCACATGGACTGAAGAAGGTAATTTTTTCATTAGTTTAAAATTTAAATTTTTTTCACACAGCCTTGCATAAGGTTCAAAATTCTTCAAATGTCTTTCAAAGATATGCCAATTTTGAAACTAAACCCCAAATTTCATTACATTGAGTAGACATGGATGGTAGAGCAAGGATTAGCTACCATGACCAACCCTAATAAAAGCAATACCCACTCATGTCTTCTCTAGCCTTCAATGATTGATCCAAAAGCTATATCCACCTTGTTCAAGAACTTACCCACCTCCAACAACCCAAGTATTGAACTTGGATTCCAAATGGCAAGGGACTAAAATCTAACAATTTCATGGACCCGGAGGCTACTGACATATCCACCTACTATTTTTGCACACCATGTGGTTGCCAATACTAGGACCAATTTTCTGTCCAGTTTCGGATCCACTGCCGTTTTCACACTCAGCAACCGGTTATTTTCCAGAGGCCCAGGCTACCAATGAACTAACCCGCGTTTCTCCCCGAACGAGATCAATTCACTTCGGAGTCGAATTTAGGTCACCAGGAGGATATAAACAAATCGAAGTAAAATCAATGAAATCAGTCAAACTGTCCCAGACTAACCGAAATCTTATGCTTGATTTCCAGGACATTTACAGGAATATATCTCGACAGATTTACTTGTCAAGATTGTTTGATTGGGTGATCCTCCACTCACATTCTAGGTCTTCAACTTGCTTAGATATCGGCTCCGTTTGCACGGACCTCTGCAATCTGCTTGCCCATAGCACGGACCTCCTGGTGCACATCACTGAAATGGGGACTCAAAGCCTCCTCAACAGCCACCATCCACTTCGTAATCTTGTCACGAGATCCAAGGAGGTTCTGCACATCCTCCGCCCTACACATGGCCTGCAAGTACAATTCATTTCGAGTGAGATTCCAATACAGGCACCAGTACGCACCAAATATAGCTAGAAGGATCCTAAATGGGGTTCAGGAGGTGTCGCTCACTTAGTGTGTTAGGGAGACGAGACATTGGTCTACGATTCTGGAAACATGTTGGCTCCAGCGTTTCCAAAATGCTACTTAACTGAACGCTGCTTCTAAACTGCCGTCATGTTGGATATCCAAAATGCTTAAAAGTGACGGACAAAACATACTCTCCCGGAAGCCAATACACGCGAACTCTGAGATTTGTAATACGGAATGACAAATACATACCTGTAGCTGCATCACCTCACAGACAAGGCTCAAATCAGCTATCGACACTTCATCTGCATTTTGCAGATATTTGCCATCTTGTAACATGAACTCTAACTCATCAAAAACCCGCGGTAGCCTCTTCTCAGCATCTGCGGCAAGGGTGTCATAATCCGCAACTGGGTAATAACCATCGAATGCAGGCAGCTTCGCCAATGTGCGGTTAATGAGCAGTTGCGCTGCACGATCCAAAAACACAACATACTCAAATAACAAGATCTTACTCTATATGATTTCAATTCAGTACACTTGAGATCGAATGGCGTGCAAACAGCTTGCTTGCTTCAATCCGACAACAACTGCAAGGGAGCCATTGATGTGATTCATGTCAAGTACTTTCTTCTTAAAAATTCTTGAACTGAGACACATGCAAGAGGGTGTGTCGTAGAGAAAGGCGGGATGTCAGAGGATTAAAATATTTTGGGACCCCGTAAATAACTCTTCCTTTGCATTAGGAGATGGGCCCAAAGTGGGCGGAGTGCCGGAAGTTCAAGCCAGGATATAATTTGTGAAGAGTAAGCTTATAACTCAGGCCATACAATTACGAGGGCAATCATCGAATCAGTTGGCATAATCATATCAATAAATGAAAGAAGAGGTGAACAAAAAGACATTATTAGAGATGACTGACCTGAGTATTTGCGCAGATTCAGATGGTGCCAGTCCAGGGCAGCATCCACAAGAGCACGTTTCTTCGCATCTTTGGGGTACCTGAAAACGGACTTCTCGAGTCAGAAGAATTTACGTTCTGTTGAATGAGTCCAACGTGAACTTCGCACAGGTAGATGCAAAGAATCTGAAGAACTTAGTTGGTCAACCATGATCAGTCGTGCTCACCAATGATCCGCCACATTGCGTGTCGTGGCCAAGTAGCGCAAAATTGCGTGGCTGCACAACCACCACGAAGATTATGAAATTCTGGCAATTATGAATTGGAAGGGAATACCGTGATGATCAGAGAGTGGGACGATGTTTCCTCGTTAATAATGATGGGTTGTTAATTCAGGTTTTGCAAATGCATGTTCATATCTATGTATGTGATTCAAAACAATCTAATTTAGAACTACCTCCTCGTTCAAAACTGGAGAGACATTCTTTGATGACCTACTCTCAATTAATGACAAATCGGATCATTCAACTCGATTGAGGACAGTCGTAGGACTTTGGTTTGATTTGGTACGGATTCAAGCATAGGAATGACCAACATGAAAATTTGTAAGAACTGAACCAAAGACGTCAAATTCACCTCACAATTGAGAAGAAAATGCATGATTGACGATTAAGGATCAACTACCTCTCGGAGAGCTGGAATCCGTCGTCGTCAATGCAGGGCACCGTGCCCATGGGGTTGATTTCTGCACATTCAAACGAATCTTATCAAATCGCTGTCACACCGAAGCCATGAGCTGATTTACTTCATGGACTACTTTTTCAGTGTTTTCAGAAATGAAGCAAGAATGTTTCATGCTCCTCAAGCCTGCATCATCACAAGGCAGATTCTCTCAATCAAACAGGAGAACGAATTTTGCGTACTCTTATACTCCGGCTTCCTGGTCTCTTGTCCCAAAAGATCGACTTTGATCTCCTGGGCTTCCATGTTATTTGCCCTGCAAAACGTACCACGAGATCGACCCTAATTACGTAACGTCTTGTTAACAATTACCCTTCGCTGAAAACTGAGGCAAACAACGCTGTTCAATCTCAACAATAATCTAATAGGGTATGAACTTCAGGTCAATACTGAAATTCATGCCGCTGCAGCCAAGCTCTCTTTAACCATGGCAGTACGTTGTTAGAACGAACAAGTAAGTTTCGAAGCTTGCCTGCAGAAAATGGCCACTGCTCGAGCCGGCTGCGATCCCAGATGCACATACAGCTTCAACTGGCTACCAGCTTCATGATCCGCCATTATGAGATTGATTAGCGCTTAGCTGAGGAAACGGGCAATGGAGAACCCGTGACAAGACTCAACTATCTCAAGCGCACTCCAGCGTCAATGTTCAATAAAACGTCAGTGTAATAAAACGAGCAGGCAGAGAATTGATAGAAGCACATATCAGCAGGCATGAGCCCATTCAATCGCAACTGAAGACTCGTACACGATTCGGAACCATTTTATCCCCAAAGCGGCGTCAATCGCTTTATGGAACATTTCCATTAATTTGTCCAAGCTGCCGGCGAATGTTGAAACCACAATTAGCGGCCGCAGCCTCGTGCCTGAAGACCAAACTCGTGTCTTGACCAGTGTCTTGACCAGTATTGCTTCACAATGAGAAGAAGAACAAGAGCAAGACTGCACTTGTGCGGAAAAGTTGAATTATTTTTGGGCAGAATGGTTGCTTCGCTTCGGTTTCTGCTTGTCCTTTGTTCCTTCCCCAGTAAGCGTACAGTCCACGAAGGCCACTTGACAAGGCGTGATGCTTAGTACGGACCAGGTAATATGACCTTGTAAATATGTCGCTTCACAATGAGAACAAGGACAAGAGCAAGACTGCATTTCAAGTCTTGAAAACTTGAACCCTAAACCTGACTCTAACTATGGTGAAAACACCCAAAGACACTGGATTGCAGTGGTGGGTCGAACGGTAATGGATCGAAATAGCTTCTGTTCTGGAGGTGGACTGATCAAAGCGATTGCATCGGAAAATAGATTTGGACAAGAGAATTGTTGCTTGCGTTTGTTTTATGAGTAAGGTAGTGTGCTCATAAACCGTCAGTTTACCAGCTGTTGGGTCATTTTGATGGTTTTCAGATGCCTAAAAATATTTTCGCTTATTTTTCACTTGAAGAGAAGTTGATGCGGGATGCAACCCAAGTGGTTTCATATTTTTCTGAGCATTTATGAATTACTTATGAATTTTCAAACAATTCTGCCATAGGCACCTATTTGTGATCCTAGGCCTTGCAAAACCCACACACGCGCGGTCTGAAAAAAGATATGGTGTGACCAAAAACAAGCAATGAAGCATTGAACAAGTAATACTTAAGGTTCCTAAATGTGACCTTTACTAAACTGAAGCCAAGAAACCAATATTGTCTTCACATACTTTCAAGTCCAATTCAAAGTGCTCTAACTTTTGCATCCAATTTCCAAATTCAATAAAAGTTGTTGTAAAATTTGCGCTCTCTCTTCTAGTTTGTGAGATAAAATTTTCAGATCAATCCGAGTTATACTGATTTTTTGGGAGCTAATCGAAGTTCACAAGTTCAATTTAAGTTCACCAAACTGCATTTGCTGGCTGCAGCTTCGGGGGCTTCTATCTCCTTCATTCTAAGTTTTTTTTCAGTAAAATTTGTTGGGTTATGTTACCCTTGAGGTCTAGTTATTGTGGTAAAATTTTCATGTCAATTCAAGTTGTTTTGAATGTTTGGGAGCAATTCGAAGTTCTAAATCCCAACATTCTTCAATCACCGTGAACTTTGGCGGCTTATAACTTCTTCATACAAGGTCCGTTTTCAGTATCTTTTGTTGGAAAAGTTGCGCCTAATAGTCTAGTTTGTGTGGCTAAAATTTCATATCAATCCAAGAATTAATGAGTGACTGAGAATCATTTTAGTGAAAGGATGTTCAGCCATAAATTTGTTTCTTGCAAAAATGAAGCGAACACATGTCTTGTATCCACTCTCAATTCAAAATCGACCCACCCTGGCTCTTATTACACCATATGTAAAGTATAAACCAACATCTAACAAACCTTATTAAGCTCTCACATTATCAAAAACCCATTTCAAAACTGCTTAGTGTCCATTTCAGAATTGCTTAGTGTCCATTTCAGAGCCTCCTATAGGGACGGTTCCAAGAAGCGGGTCGCAATTCGAGTCACCTACCTTACAATGCTCAGTACTCTTTGGTGATGAAATTTCATGAATCTAGTGTACTCTAATCCTTCACTTTATGGAGATTTTGTTATAAACTTGGAATTCTCCTTTAATTTGGCAATATGAGATCTTGCATGCATTTACGACAGCTCACAATTTTTGGACATTTGCTTTTTTGATTTCAAGTTCGGTATCTAGCTCCGAACTTCTGCTGTTCAATACCGCGTGAGTACCAGTTCTGGGAGGGGAGGAGCAGACCCTTCTTGAAGTGGTTTCGTATTTTTCCAAACATTTTTGAATTACTTAGAAATCTTCAAAGATTTGGGGCATAGACACTTATTTGTGACCATATATAGGTCTCCCAAAATCTGTTCAATTTCGATTTGTAAAGAGATGTGTGGAAATCAAAGACAATGATTGGCTCTTGGAATAGAAAAACAATTTTTTTCTTGATGCATTTTATTGCAAAAGTGGTCCATTTAAGGATCACCCCACCTTCACTCTTCACCTTAAAATAGGGGTGGTTTGAAGAAGATGGGCACTTTTAGAGCATACTACCTTATTGCCTAGTTCGTTCTTCTTCTTGTTTGACACCTAAACAGCTCAACTATTGGTCTTCTAATCCTTTGATCATGTGGAAGAATGTTTACTCTTGCCGACCAATTCAATGTAGCGTCTGTAGTGGAATTTGAGATAAAAGTCTTAAAAGAAGATTTGAAAATTTAACATCTTAGTTTGGAAATTTTGAAGTTTGAATTTTGAAGTACCCGTTTGAAGGGGTCTAGGTGGTCCAGTCAGATCCGATTAGGTTCAGCTTGACCTGGCTTCAAATGGATACTTCAAAATATTTATAATGATGTTCACTTTTGTCCTTTTTGATTTGTGTTTTGATTCAAAGTTTGTCAAATGAGGTTTATGCAAATTATTTCAAAGCTAATAGTGTTGTTTTGGAATTTTTATTAAATGGATTGATCTCTTATGAGTTGCTCCTATTGGTTTATGATACTTCATTATATTGTGCAACCATAGAGTTTGGACCTTTGGTAACTTTGTATTGATAAATATAGAATTCAATTATGCCAAACATCATAATGCATATTTTTTTTATTGTGTCATTTTAAAATTAGAAAATCATCACTCCATGGTTGCAAAGTCATTTTTCAAAATTGCTAGTTAACATTTCCAAAAAAATAAATTTTTACTTAAGTAGAATCACAATTGAATATCTAAAGAGTATTGATGAAAAAATGATTCCCAAAAGAAATCTAATGTTTTTGTGGGCTCCAATATTTGTGTAAAAATTCTCATCGCTAAGGTCTCCCAATTGCCAAAACAAGGCTTCAAAACCTCCAACTGAAGGTCACTGGTAGCTTGGAGACCTAGTTTTAGTCTTCATAGAAACACAAACCTGAATATGGGATTGAAGATGTGAAGCACAAACTGAGCGTCTCAAGTTAGGCAATTTGTTTGTTTTCTTTGCTACGGTGAGATTTTCAACTAATCTCTATCATTTGGATCTGTCAGACATTCAAATGGTCTTCTAAATCTTGGACGTGCACACATCTAGAGCAACAAATTAGAGCGCATCACACAAGAGAGCCAGATACAGCAACATTGTCGCAGTTTGAAACAGGAGTTCAATGACTAATATCATAAACATGGCAACAGTCAATCCGAGATTTCCGAAGGTTCAAAGAAACACGGGGGAGCAGTTCAAAAACAAATAAAAACAAGTGGGAGAACTCCCCCTTGGCAACTGGACAATGGAGATCAGGCTTATCTTCACCAAAATATATGCATTGATCATCAAATTTGACAAATTGGAGCCGCAACTGTTAGTCTTACAACCATCCAGAAAAAAAATTAGCTGTCAAGGATAAAATGTTGGAAATCTGATATGAAATGTATCTTGGCTATGTCATCATTCTCGATCTAATGGAAGTCATTGCGGCTGCAGGTGTGGAATCCTTTCACGTTCCATTTCAGACTCTGCAATGGGCGAGTCACAAGATGTGAATCCCACTTAGAAGCACAAAAGGAAGGTGCAGAGATCCGCTACACTCTCGCGAATATACCCTTCTTCTTTGGTTTCTTATTCTTGATTAGCACCCTCTCGTCAGATTCGTCATCACCTTGCAGCACTGGAAGGTCAACAATTTCTCCATCGCCTACAGCCTCCAGTTCGATTTCCTCTTCATGTTCAACCTTCTTCCCGTTCTTTAGTTTCTTCGTGGCCTTGCCACCTGCATTGTCGCTGGCCTTCTTTTTCTTCCCTACTTCTTGGGTTGCTACTTGGGCAGACGCTTCTATGGGTGTGTCTGGGACCTCGACTTTGGCAATTTCTTCAACTGATTGGGGCCAAAATTCAGCTGTCTTGCCTGCACGCAATACCTTGTCCAACACCGCTTGTGGCTTGACGGTGCCGTAGACCGTCACCTTGAAATTCTTTTGGTCCACATGAAAGGATTCCACACCTGGACCCACAAATGACGACTAGTCAGGATAGAATTGAAAGGGAATTTGCAGGCATTAAGGGAAGTCACGGCTAATCACTCCTCCCTTACCACATCCTTTTTCAAACCAATGGAGACGTGGCCACCTCAGAGGCCTTCAACAAACTGGCTGGAATCATTAGGGGAGTCACAGTTACCTCCTACCTCCATTCCTCTATCTCCCCATCTCAACAAATTAGAGCTCATTGTTTCAGACAGCACTTCCAACAAACTGACTGAAACCCAACTCATGGGAGACGAAGAAATTCCCATGAAAAGCGCACTCAAGATTTTCACATAACTTTCCATTCCTTGGGTAGAGCGGATAGTGATCAAGTGTAAAAATTCAAAAGGTGATTTAACATTCCAAACCTATAGATAGAGGCTAATATTTTATACCAAATTGGGCACAAGCACTAACCCCCACCTATACTTTTGGAAACAAACGCGCACTTAGCGGACCAGGAATTGCGATGAGTGACACCACCTAATGAAATCAACGATGAGTGACCCCCGCATTGTCTTAAAATGACAGGCGTTCACAACAGGGCTTACCCTCGAGTCTTCGAATGTGGCGCTTCACCTTCGAGACACATCCATCGCAGTGCAGAAGCACTTTGAGCACGGTAGTCTACAACAGAAGCGGGACCACGCACAGATTGTGAGATGATAGTGCATTAATAATGATTCATGGGGAATGACAGAAAGAAAGGACAAACTGAATTGTGACACGAACTCAGTGTTTTCTTTCCTACTCGTACCTCAGGCATGTTACTTTGTCGAAATGTAACCGTGGGATTTTAGCTTTCGAAATCAGGTGTAATCTCCGTAGAAAACAAATTCCTGACAAAAGTGCGATGGGCAATGCAAAACATGAGAATGAGAGATCTGTCACTGCCTTCTTCAAATGAACGACCGAAACGGCGAAATGCAGCGCAAAAAGGACCACAAATGGGAGAGCTGAAAAATTTGGTCACGCCGAACAAGCCACACAATCATTCACTTGAGACAACAAGACGGAAAGAACTAGCTGAAATTCTCCAGGAATGCGAGCTCAAGGGGGTTGGAAACCCACTTCAGTGAAAATATGCAGAGGAGACGGATCTATTGGAAGCAAATCGCTCCAGGAATTGCTCAGGTTGCCGGTAACTCGGGCACTGCAACGTTGATCGCCTGAACGTGGATCCATCATACCAAAATTCATGTGCAACAGAAGAATCGCTAGTTCTGGCAATCAATTCTGGGATCTGCAACGGTTCTATTCTCTTCCGGATTCCATCAACGGCTCTTTCCAATTGGAGTCAGATTAGGGTTTAGGGTTTAGGGTTCGTGGCGAGATAGAATATAATTCTTTCCAATGCGCCAGTGGCGTCATCCTGCCGTACTAATCACCCCACGTTGTTCGGTGGCGTACCTCAGGAATGACTTCGAGGAAACCGAAATTCAACTATTATCTCGTGTTAAGATAATTCAACTGGGCGTCTCCACCCGAGCGCGATATTTCCTCTCAATTCTTCAGAGATATTGCAGTCGTCACTTGATTTGAAATACATTCTTGCACTTGTTCTTCAGATGTTCTCACTGTGAAATGACATTGGTCAATTGCAAGATGGTTTCTAAAAACCTTGACATGAGACTGTGTCTTCCATCTGCCAGATAGCTTCCCTTGACACGCCGCCAATTGGGGTCCTACCATACGCCGTCAGCTTGTACGGACCTTGAGATTGTTGCATGTGCCGGTTGACGCCGCTTCGGGGATAAGTTACAATGTTTCCTAACTGTATTAATCTCTTCGAATTCGGCTCATGCTTGCTATTATGTACTTCCATCAATTCCTGCCTGCTCGTGTACACGCGAAGATTTCATCAATAGTGGTGAACCTTTGACGCTGGATCGGAGTTTGCTTTGATCTTATTAAGTTTTCTCACGATCTTTCCAAAGTCGTATAAATCTCGCAATGGCGGATCATGAAGCTGGTAGCCAGTTGAAGCTGTATATGCATCTGGCATCGGCGCCGGCTCGAGCAGTGGTCATTTTCTGCAGGCAAGTCTTCTGATTTTACTTTCTCGGTTCTAGCCAGCTTCTGCCATGGCCATCGTGAGATTAGTTGCAACGGCATGGATTTCAGTATTTAAGATTAAAGTTGGAGGTCAGGACCTCCAGGAGGTCATAGTCGATAGTGTGCGACAAGAGGTCAGGAAGCCGGAGTTTAAGAGTAAGCGTAGTTCTTTCTCATGTTTTGTATGAAAGAAGCCGCCTTGTGATTATGCAAACTGACTTCAGGAGCATAGAACTTTCCTGCTTCATTTCTGATAGCACTGAAAAATTCGTTCATCAATTAAATCAGCTCATGGCTTCAGTGTTGACAGCGATTGATAAGATTCAGTTGAACGTCCAGAAATCAACCCCATGGGCACGGTACCCTGCATTAACGACGACGGATTCCTGCTTTCCGAGAGGTAGTTGATCCTTAATCGTCAATCACGCATTTTCTTCTCAATTGTGAGGTGAATTTCACGTCTTTGTTCCAGTTTTTACAGATTTTCATGTTGGTCATTAATATGCTTGAATCCGTACCAAATCAAACCAAAGTCCTAAGATTCTCCTCGATTGAGTAGAATGTTAAATTTGCCTCGATTGAGAGTAGGTCATCAAAGAGCCTCACTTTAAGTCTCTCCTGTTTTGAACGAGGAGGTGGTTCTAAAATTAGATTGTTTTGGATCACATGAATAAAAGCATGCACTTGAAAAACCTGAGATGACAACCCATCATGATTATTTAACGAGGAAACATCATACCACTCTCTGGTCATCACGGTATTCCCTTCCATTACAACTGCCAGAATTTCATAATCTCCGTGGTGGTTGTGCAGCCACGCAATTTTGCGCTGCTTGGCCACGACACGCAATGTGGCGGATCATTGGTGAGCACGACTGATCCCCGGTGACCAACTATATTCTTCAGATTCTTTGCATCTACCTGTGTGAAGTTCACGTTGGACTCATTCAACAAAACATAAATTCTTCTGACTCGAGAAGTCCGTTTTCAGGTACCCCAAAGATGCGAAGAAACGTGCTCTTGTGGATGCTGCCCTTGACTGGCACCATCTGAATCTGCGCAAATACTCAGGTCAGTCATCTCTAATAATGTCTTTTTGTTCTCCTCTTCTTTCAATTATTGATATGAGTAAGCCAACTGATTCGATGATTGCCCTCGTAATTGTATGGCCTGAGTTATAAGCTTACTCTTCACAAATTACATCCTTCACAAGCACTGCCCCCACTTTGGGTCCTTCTGCAAGGACCCAAGGTCCTTAATGCAAGGAAGAGTAAGGGGTCCCAAATATTTTAATCCTCGAACATCCCGCCTTTCTCTACGACACACCCTCTTGCATGTGTCTCAGTTCAAGAATTTTTAAGAAGAAAGTACTTGACATGAATCACATCAATGGCTCCCTTGCAGTTGTTGTCGGATTGAAGCAAGCAAGCTGTTTGCACGCCATTCGATCTCAAGTGTACTGAATTGAAATCATATAGAGTAAGATCTTGTTATTTGAGTATGTTGTGTTTTTGGATCGTGCAGGACAACTGCTCATTAACCGCACATTGGCGAAGCTGCCTATGTTGGATGGTTTTTTCCCAGTTGCGGATTATGACACCCTTGCCGCAGATGCTGAAAAGAGGCTACCGCGGGTTTTTGATGAGCTGGAGTTCATGCTACAAGATGGCAAATATCTGCAAAATGCAGATGAAGTGTCGATAGCTGATTTGAGCCTTGTCTGTGAGGTGATGCAGCTACCGGTATGTATTTCCCACTCCGTATCACAAATCTCAGAGTTCGCATCTATTAACTTCCGGTAGAGTGTTTTTTCCGTGACTTTTAAGCATTTTGGAAATCCAACATGTTTGCTGACAGGCAGTTTAGTAGCAGCGTTCAGTTAAGTAGCATTTTGGAAACGCTGGAGCCAACATGTTCCAGAATCGTATATAAATGTCTCCTCTCCCTAACACACTAAGTGAGCGACACCTCCTGAACCTCATGTAGGAATGTGTACTGATGCCTGTATTGGAATCTCACTCGAAATGAATTGTACTTGCAGGCCATGTGTAGGGCGGAGGATGTGCAGAAGCTCCTTGGATCTCGTGACAAGATTACGAAGTGGATGGTGGCTGTTGAAGAGGCTTTGAGCCCCCATTTCAGTGATGTGCACGAGGAGGTCCGTGCTTTTGGCAAGCAGATTGCAGAGGTCCGTGCAAACGGAGCCGATAACTAAGCAGATTGAAGGCCTAGAATGTGTGAGTGGAGGATCACCCAATCAAACAATCTTGACAAATATTCCTAACGAGATTCCTTTATATGTGCTGGGGACAGGTTGACTGATTTCCTTAATTTTACTTCGATTTGTATATTCTTTTGGTGAACTAAATGCAACTGTGAGTTGAATTGATTCATCAGGTTGTAGAAAGATTTAGTTAGGAAAACTAAGGCTTAGTGTGAAGTTTGGTTAAGGAGACAATGTGAATAGGATTGCTAATGGATTACCTAATTAGATGATTACAGTCACCTGCAAAGAGTATTCTTCCATCTAAAACAATGCGAAATTTCCTCACGCAATAGACTAGTTCCACAATGTTAATCCACTCTTAAGGGTCACAAGGGTATAGAGTTTTCTCAATAAGTCTCCTTTCTCTTCTTTCATTTTTTTCCCTGTATTTATCTTTTATCTTTCCCCAATAGGAACACTACAGTCGACATGGCTTTGTTGCCATCTCCTACTTTTCCAACTTGGTATTATCGACTTCATAGCCTAGCTTGGCTTTTTTCCCCAAGTACATTTGAAACTTTTTCAACCGAATTGGCTTTGTTATTTTTGAATGCACACCTTTCCACAATCAAGAAGACAACAAAATTGACAATTCTTTAGTATTACCTATTGGCAAGCATAACTTTTCTCTCAATTACAATAGAATTTGCAATCACTCACACACAATAGTACATCACTAATTGAAACATGATATACACACTCAATTAGATTCAACTAGGAATTGTCTAAAAGACAACATTTAAATTTTATGAATTTCAACTTGATTTTACAAATTAAAATCATACATCACATTACAACATTCACTTAGCATGCACTTCACACCATTTCTACACACAAATACATCACTTTGAAATAAGCACTCAAATTAGAATCACTAATTAGCAACCGCAATACTACTCTCAATCAAGAAAGATCAAATTGAGCACAATACTCTAATTTGCAAGACATGACATCAACTACTCTTTCAATCTTGATTGATACTCAAGAGTTCAATCAACGAACTTGGCATTCATTCTTCCTAATGCACATGCACAAATTGGCAGCACTTTGTCTTGTCACAACTCAATAAAGTTTTCACTTTTACAATACATACATTCATACACAATTAAAGACTCACAAACTACTTTACACAATCACTTTCAATTTGGACCACACTCAAATTCCAACTTGGTCTTGCACAACAACATCAATTTGGATCCACGGTTCACATTTTTAGACATCCCACATTCAACTCAACTTGTGCTCACTCATTACACATATGAAAACCAATTAATCTTGAAATTATGTCATATTAATCTGAATGGTGAGCATATTACCCAAATTTACAAATTCAAAATTTGTTCCACAGTTAATCCATCACCTCATAACATCTCACCCAATTAGCACTTTATAAACTCCCACTTCTTTCATCACAATCTCCATCACCTAAATTCTAAAATTCTAAAAGAAGAAAAATACACAACCAACTCGGAGCTCAATGTAATGAGCTGATGCTAATTACCCCCTTTAGGATGTTAGCAAGTGTACGCTTTTGTATACTACGTTGTAAAATACAATCTGACTCACATTAAAGTCTGAAATCTGAAAATGTGATAGTGCACAAGTTTCCATCAGTAGATTAATAATTTATCCAAAATTTTGCACTTTTGTCTCACATCCCAAGACTTGAATTGAATTTCAGCAATTAATGAGAAGAATCACATGTTGAAAAAAAGGAGAGAAGCAATGAGCCATCTACTTACATTTGCCCACCTCAAACCATACAACAAAACACATTTAATGGAAAGCGAAAACATTTGAAAGAGGACCCAATTAAGGCAAGGCATACTGTATTGTATAAAAATTCGTAGGCCAGTTTGGGCTGCTAACACCCTAAAGGGGTTAAAGCGCAAAGTCTCTCATTGATAGAGTTTGTTTTTATAAAGTATAGTACAAAGTAATTTTAAAAGTCTGTACTGTCTAAGTTAAATATATCATCATCCAACTAAAATAAGAATCAAGGTCAAGTTTTGATGATGATGAAAACTGTATCCGGCTTTTGGTTTTCAAAACACACGTTTAATGCTTTCATTGTCTAGCTACAAAATGAACTCCAACCTCAAGGCCGGCACTAAGTGACCGAAAGAATATTGATACACCTTATTAATTAGGTTCGATTAACTAGCTGATGACAAAATTTCAAGAAATTAGCACTGCCGATCTGATCCTCTGTCACATCGGCATTCCAGAATTACCATCATTCCCTGTTTTTCTTAGAGATGTCGGTGCATTTGAATGCCCCAACTTTAGCACCCTGAAACACGCCAATTTTAACGACTACTGTCGAGTCCAGGACTTGAGGACTGGTATAAGTCACCGGTAGACGAGACTGGCAAGATGAAATCATATCTGTCTGAGGTTCAGTCGGGTACGTGACAGTCACTCTGCACCAAATTCACTGAAATCCGCCTGGCATCATAACGATCATATTGAATGATTGTGAGGATGATAATTGTTACGAGAATTGCGAAGCACATTCATCGCGAAGTACGGAGTACATTCAGGTAGCAAGTCAATGTTCGGGGAGAACCGCCGGTGAGGTCATTGTTAGCCGGTGCCTTTGCGAAAATAACCGTGTTGGAGTGTGAAAATGGAGGATCCAAATCTGGACAAAAAGTTGGTAGGATCGGCAATCAACTTGTGTGCACAAAAAAGACAGATATGTAGTCGTTGTTTTTCATGAAATTGTCATATTTTAGTTGTCAAGTTGTCATTTTGAATCCAACTGAAGGTTAACATCTGGGTTGCTGGCCGCGGGTCTATTCTTGGACAAAGTAGGTATTGCTTTTAGGGTCGGTTGGGGAGAGGGGCTTGGAGTGCTTGCATAAGCAGGTGAGTATCACTTTAGGGTTCGTTGTAGTGGCCAACCCTTGTTCCGTCGTTCGTGTACACCCAATGGAATGGAATGAGATTTGGAGTTTAGTTTTGTGAAGGGGAGGATTATATCGTTTTGCAAATTTGATGTTGAAGGAAAATGGCCAGTGATAATTTGATACCCATCTGGAGGAAATGAACCGGGAGATTCTGATAAGGAGAGGTTGCAAGCGGTATCGTTGGAAAAAACAAAACGAATCCTTCTACAAAGATTTTGGTAGAAGGAGGTTAATTACCGGGCAGCTCCAAAAACTTCCCGAGCGCTGTAGCAAGTCATACAGTATATACCGGGCATTGGAATGTGCATGCGTCCTCAATATTTGTCGGTAACCTTTGAAGATCGCTCTTTCATAATTGCTCTGCATGATTGTAATCGGAATATTCTTCCCATGCCAAGACGTTAACTTTACTTTATTCAAAGATGCGTTCACTGTGTGGAATGCATGCTGCTTCGAGCTTTGTGAACAAATGAAGTCAGTCGGTGCATACGCATTTCACTCGTCACTTTCAGCAAGCGACTGCCTGAATTTAGAAGGCGAACATCTAAGTTTACTTTTAGACGCGCGCGTTGGACCAACTACTGACGGCGAGAATGATACTGTACTGCTTTGACGAAATTACAATAATGTTCCGTACAGACTGCAGGCTCATACATATCGATCAGACAAACAACTTCAGAATACATACATTGGAACAAGAGCTAGAGGGTCAGGCTGGCTGTTGCCACGACTTCTATTTTATCCTCAGGTTCAGGTTCAGGTTTGAACACGATTAATGTCGACGTCGACAATTTATTGCTTTCTTCAATTCTGCAGTGAGATCTTTAATTTTGAGCATGGCTCTAGCTGATCGAACTGTGTCAGGTTCGATGTGATTCGAATGGATATTTCATATTTCATAACTGTGCGTTCGATCTCACATCACAGGCTAGGCCGGGATCTGAGGTTATCCTTGTTTCTCTTTCAGATCATAATGGGGTGGAAGAACAAAGAAACCGTACACCAAGTTCCAATCTTTAATTTTGCATGTAGCGTCTTTGGTAACGATTCTTCTCGATCATGGCAGCTAGTTCTCTCTCACGTACCCATTCTAGCTCGTGATAGTCACCCAATTGCACAATGCCCATTAATTTTTAGTCTGCGACTACCGGTCTCATTTATTTAGGGTGATTAATTAACGTCCTACACTCCTACTGTTGTAAGGAATCTGAACCGAATTATTGTTAATTAAATGAATGTCATCACAGAACTTATGTCCATCCATGACTAGGGTTTCATCCGCGTCACATTTGAATTTTGTCGCCTATTTCGATTTCAGTTGGGTAGTTCGACTGTAGGCAGATTGAAGCAGTATTTAGCATTGCGCCAGGGCTAGAGAGCTGAAGCTTGTAAGAATGAGTTACTTAAGTTAATCTGTCTTGAACATTTCTGTTGTGCTTAAGAGCACTAATCATAATGTAGGGGGCTCAGTCTCAGTTGTTTTCTATATTTGTTGTTCGAATTATGTTTCTCATGTTGAGGAAAATTCATTAGGTTACGGGCCCCACCTGTGAGTTAAGTTGAGTACGTCAAAGAGTGAAATTAGGACTCTTAATATATTTGTTAGAATCGTGGCAGAAAATGGCGTAACTGTAGTCGCTCAACTGAAAGCTCAGAGATTTACAGCAGTCTATGTTTTCAGAGCTCTAGCTTGAAGTCTTGAAGTCTTGGACGTCAATTTTGTCGCTCTGAAACGCTCCATTTTATGAAAATACTGGATAGTATTAGACAGTAACATTAATGTTGTACCTTCATCACTTAATGAAAATTACAAAGCTTATTGTGCTCGTGAGATATAGTCACATTTTCTTGCGCCAATCCCACAGTTCACTACGTACATGCCCATTTGCACTAAGTAAACGTACTTATGGCATACTCTGGAATTGCGCCAATTAATCTCACGCAATTAATTCAATAGTGGTCCCTCAAGAAAGAGACAAAATGAAAGGATTCACGAAACCAGGGCGGGGTGGAGGTGAAAATCCTAGCTAAGCAGTGCAAAATGCTGTGGATGAAATGCAATTTGCACATTAATTTGCACATATATCGACATAAAAAGCTAGTGTAAAATGTCAAAATGTCGCCTAGAATATATACCACCAATTTATGAAACTGACTAATACTAAGGTTGAGAATATCCGCCAGTTTTCACAACTGAAATCATTGGCGTTTTATTTAAATTAATAAAATCCACAGATCCTTGAATGTGAATCTTCCATCTCTCAAACTCGACCGCAAAAGCTATCTAGAGTGGAGATGGACATTGATCACTGAAGGAATCATGCATGCCTTTATAGGCTAACACGCAGTCTAAAGCTCTCTGACTAGCTGCCGACAACATCAACCCATGCTAGGCTTATTTACATTAATTACTTTATCATCAAAGTATTACTTGCTGGAAATCCGGCTAGAGATTATTTATATCAGTCCATGGATTGCAGTCCATGAGTACTTCATTCCTGATTTGCTCCGGACCAGTACGTGAGCGTGCTGGCAGCAGGGCAGCCACTAATTAATAGTTACCGGGAGTTATCTAGCTTCAACCGCTCTGTCGATCGACTCAGAACGGAGTAATCGTAAGTTGGAAACTTGAAGAAGACGTTGATGAGATGAAACTGCTCATGATGTGCTTGGTCTGATCGCGGTTCCTGTCGCACACTGGGCATGGGAAGTCCTTGCAGACATGAGGGTCGGGCTCAGTGAAGTCGACGATGCCGATCGCGCTTGCTTTCTCTTCGACGTCTGCACCATTTGGAAGATTGCGCTTCCCTGCCGCGTTCAGCATACGAGGATCCATGCCTGGCTGGATCGGAGGAAGTGCAAATTCGATCTCTCGAGTTGTTGGAATTTAAGTCGTTGGAGGAAATTTCTGCAAGTCTCATGAATTTCGTGCTTCATTAACATACTAAGTACAGCTAGAAATCACGAGAATTAATATAGCTAGTTTCAGTTTCTAATGCTGGAAAGATTCAAATTATTAAACGACCACGTTAGTAATGAATGATGAATAAAATCAGTACGCAACGTCGACACTGCCATTTGATTTCATTCTGGTAAACAAACATCCGGTCCGAACGCATACATGTTGTAGAAAGTGAATTTTATTATATACAGTATATAGTATTACCTTCAGCGTAAGTGAATATCACCGGCGATTGAAGAGCTCTTTCGATCCGTGAGTTGGACTAGCTGCGCGCATGCACACGCGTATCAGTGATTGATTGAACTGGACGATGGAATGGAAAATGCAGATGATTGAACATGCATGGCATCCATATATATATAGGCTATGGAGTTCGAAATGGCGTCCAGACATAAGAGCACTTCATTGTAAAAAATTAACACAAGAAACGTCAACAAAAATTATTCAATTATTATATTGTTGTGAAGTAGCTCTAGTCAAAGTAGAGTTCCTAGTAGTAATGTCCGCATTCTGATCCTACCACCTATCGAATGATCTGATCCAGACTTTCCTTTAATTTCTGTTTAATTTCTCAGAAAACACAGATAGAAAGAGCAGTTTTGTTTTCGATCCTTCAGTTTCTTTCTAGCTCACATTATTTCTGTTCATGCATAGTATGAAATATAAAATGTAAGATTTAAAGCCAGAAATTCGAAAACGTTCAAATGTCGTGAAATTATGCCATTTATTACCGCAACTGAAAGTTTCTTCACAGACTCGCTGTACCTCCAGCCCGCGTTTGCTTGAATTCCGGCCTGTACAACCGACGGACTCACATGGAACTTATCATGGAAAGTAAAGCCAGCAATAAAGGATCGCCACATCTACCGACAAAATTCTTACAGTCGGACCGAGCTAACTAAGGTAGGCACGCCACGTGTAAGCTAGCTGCCTTCCTTGGAAAAGTTGTAATCGATTTATTAGAAAAGTTGCAGAAAACATGTACAACTTACGGAACTTACTTTAATAATTTCCGTTAATTTGACGCCATTCCATGCGCCATTTTGATATTTACTGGAGTTTGCTGAGCCCATGGATATGCAAATTGCTTTTCATGCACCGCTGATCGATCGATCGAGCTATGATTTCCACCTTACCCCCGGACCGACCCTCCTGGCTCTGTAAATCATTTTGTTTTATAATATTTCCTTCGGATCCTTTCTTGCTTGAAAGATTCACCGTCAGTGCCAATTCAACAAAATTGAAGTTTTTACGAATTTCATTGGTAAGTACCAACCCTGGAACTTGAAAGGTTTAGCAACATTTTTCAGCAACGTTTTTTAGTTAGTTACATGCAACGATTTGGGCCATGCTTTGGGTAAAGATTTTCACCAAACACTTGTGCCAATTTCTGAACATGCTTAATATAAAGCGCGCAAATTAAAGCATGCAGCCACGTTTTAATTTTCAACAAACATGTTCCAAAACGTTCTTCACTTTGGACAACTTTCAGTAGAAACCTTGAGTGCCAGCTAGCTTTGAATTGGAAGCGCGTTCTAGACGTGTTAACAGCAATTTTTTTCAAACATTGCTACAAAACCTTGCTACAAAGCCTCAACCTATTAAATTCTAGTAGTGAGTAACTGTTGATAGAATTGACCAAAATTATATATATTTCGAACACGAACTAGGGATGGTGGTAACCTGCAATTCAAGTCCACGTCTTGTGACATGGTGCCACCAGTTTTGATTCTTGGAAGGGGTGTGAGGTTGTCGGTAGCTACCGGTTTTCTGCACGTAACTAGCACCACTGAAACTTACGGCGCGCTTGCGAAAACATTAAAGGGTAAGATGATCACTTGCTAGCGGTGTCTGCAATGCGCTATATAAAGCAATTTCTAACCATCAACGTCACGGCAGTTGTAATCACCAGGTCAACCATATACGTATCAGGCTATACGCCGTCTTCGTTTTATTATTGTTCACATGTATTGTCAGTTATCATAAGTTTTTGTTTGTCAGCATGTATCGTACACGGTAGAACATTTTTATTTGTAATTATATGTCAATGGCGCTTCGTGTTCAAGTTAGCCAGCTTAGCTTACTCGACGGATGAAGGTTATTCAAATCCGAGGTAGCTAAATAAAGTAATCAGACAGGGAATTTGAGAAAATTAATCATACCGTCGAATTCTATAAAACTCATAATCGCTAGTTTCAGTGTGTCAAAATTGCGATATTCAACTAAGGTAGTGACTGTGCTCATAAACCGTCACTTTAAGGGCTGGTCGGCCTTTTAAGATGGGTTTAGATGCCTGAAATTATTTTCACTTATTTTTCACTTGAAGAAAAATTGACGTGGAATCTAACACAAGTAGTTTCATATTTTTTGGAGCATTTATGAATTACTTATGAATTTCCAAAGAATTCTGCAATAGGCACCTATTTGTGAATGATCCTGGGCTTTGCAAAATCCACTGATATGCACAGTTTAAGAAAAAGATATGGCTAGACCAAAAACAAGGAGTGAGGCATTCAAAAAGTAATACATAAGGTTCCTAAATGTGACCTTTACTAAACTTAAACAAACCCTACATTCATTTAATATGTGTAATCTTGAAGGCAATTGGGCAATCAATTTCTATTTAATTTGAAAAATTAAGTGAACACACCTTGGCTTTGAAATGGACCCTCTTCAACTCTTATTCCATCCATTAAAGAAGTATGAATAAATCTCATTAATGCTTTGACATTATGAGCATTCCAACTCACACCCATTGACTATTGCTTTTGAAGCAACCTATAGGACGGTTTGAAGAAGAGGGTTTGAATTAGAGCCATCTACTATCATGTCATTAGAGAAATTCTTAGCCTTTTGGAGGGTCGTTCCAGAGCAGCTGAAAGGACCCTAAGATTACATTTAACTTTGTTTAATGATTTGTTTTTCCCCGATAGTCAATCACTGGAAGTTGTGATGGCTAACAATTGTCAATGGATCAAAATTCAAGTATAAATAGTTAAATAATCAAGGTTCAGGTATTGTAAATTAAACAAATTCAATGAAATTAAGTAAAATGAAGTGAATTTTCAAGCTAGTTGCCAAAAAAATTAGAAAACTTTGACATTTTCTAACTAGCTTCTAAAGCCAGTTAACCCCTAAAGGACCGGACTGTGTTTTTTGGCTGTATAAATTTTTTGGGCAGGTACCTACGAGCGGAGATTTTCATATTTGGGGCTGAAATTTTAACAGAATGTGGGGGCAAGGAAGATCTTTCATATGCACCAAATTTCATGACATTTGGAAATACGAGTCAAAAGTTATAGCCTAATATGTTACTTTTTTCCCCAAGCGGGCAGTTCGGGCAGATCAGAAAAAATCAATTTTTTCAGAAACAGAAATTTGGAATTGATTTTCTAGAGTTTTATATACACAAAAAGTTTTGAATCATTCCATTTTGATCAATGAGTCAAAAGTTATGAGGATTTTTTGTTTGCGGGCAGTTTTGGATTTCCTACTCTAAAATAAACTTTGAAATCCTTTATTTTATCCAATTTTCAATATTTTTGGACAAAAATAAAATTTTAGGATGTAGATACATTATTACAACATTTCGACCATTGGGATTGGAAATTTTTGACTCCATATTTAAATTGTAAATAATTTAGTATTTTTAATCATTCTCTACTACTACTTACTTACTATTTTTTTCCTATATGTTGTACTATTCCAAATGATCTGAAAATTTTCAAGCATGTGGACAACTTGTATAGGAAAACAAATCCAAAGAAGCACCACCATTTAGGTCATTTTTTCATAAAAATGTGAGCTTGTGAAGTGCAGCTGCCCTACTTTTCGCAGGGTAAAAAAAATGATTTTAGTTCATTTGAATGCTTATATCTTGCAATCCACCCGGTGGAAATGTCTGAAATTTTTACCACATGTTTTTGATACTATATAATACAAGATCATACGGCTAGATATGTCAAAAAAGTTTTCTTTTCAAAATTTTGGTAGTTGTACTAGAAATGGCAGTTTTGGAGAGTTTTTGGTGAAAGTATAGTGACAGTCCTTTAAGGGTTAATTTAGGGTGTTTAATAATGAGAAGAGAATATCTTTATGTACACATGGGGTGATAGGAGGTAGAACAACCCATGTGGAATATGTAGTTTAGAATTTGTAGTTTCTCAACCTCTCATAGTTAAGCTTAAAGTAGGAATCGTGTTAAAACTAGAACTTTAAACCTCATTTAGGCATAGTAAAATGAATTTTTACAAAAACCTTTGAACTAAAAAACGTTGAAAAATCAAACTAGTTTTCATGTCCAAAAATCCGTTTGATGTTTAGAGCCTCCAATAAAAAGTTATGGACAAAATTCTAAAAGGGGTTGAAAGGGAGATTTCTTTGACATTTTCAAAAACCTTCTCCAAATTTTGCCCATAACTTTTTATTGGAGGCTCTAAACTTCAAACGGATTTTTGGACATGAAAACTAGCTTGATTCTCCAACTTTATTTAGTTCAAAGGTTTTTGATAAAAATCATTCTACTATGCCTAAATGAGGTTCGAAATTCTAGTTTTAACACAATTCCTATTTTAAACTTAACTATGAATAGTCAGTGAAAAACTACAAATTCTAAACTACATATCGACATGGGTTGTTCTACCTCCCCCAAAAGCAAAAGTTATGCCACCCTAAGTCCAAGAAGCAACTTGAGGGTCAACCAAAACAAAATTACAAAAAATTGAATTTTTTCAATTCTAATTTATTTTCTTAAAGATTATATTTTTGTCTACAATTGAAGCTTTGATTCATTCTATTTATACTACTGTTGAGAAAGTTATGGACAATCTTGTTTTATGGACAATCTAAGTATCTTCTTGAAAAAATAATTCATAGAATTCATTTTTGAATGCAAGTTTTACAAGTTTTCAAAAAAAATAATAGACATTGTTAAGTTTGCAAGCTAAGACAATCTCACCATTGGAATTATTGTGTTTTAATTCCATCTTAGAGCTATTAATGGTTTAGTTTTTCCTTCTCTTAAACAATTTTTTAATGAGTGAAAATTAAGTATATTTTTGTTGAATTTTTTCTTAGATTTTCAACTCAATTCTTCACCATAAAATATTAGAAAATCAAAATTAGTAATGTAAAAATTTTAAGTTAAGAAGATTTAATGTCAAAGAATCTAGTTGAGCAAGGTGTAAATTCAAAAACTTATTTTCTTCACTTTAAATGCAGATATCTTACAATCTACGTGGTCAAAGTTTTTGAAATTTCTTCCATGAAATCTTATACTAATCTAGTGCAAGATCCTATGGTCAAATATACAAAAAAAAAATTCAAATTTATTTTTGCTCTTTACAATAAAAATGGCAGTTTTGAGTTATTTTTGATGGAAAAAAGGTCTTGAAACTATAGCAATTAAATTAGACAATCATTGTGAAGATATATGTCACAAATTTTGTCTATAGAATTGCACCAAATTCAATGAAATTGACAACATCTTTGTACAAAGATCTGAAAAGTGAAAATCATGACTTTTTAGCTCTAAGATTTGAGGTTTCATTTGGGAATTGGAGTTGACCCATAAATGACACGGAGGATGTTTTTTGGCCGATGAATGACAAAAAATCTCTCCGTGTAGGACAAAAATGCAACTATTCATCCTCCAAAATTTGTGTGGAATGGAAAGATCATCTACAGTAGTTTGTCTTCTAATGAGTACTTTTCATTTTTTTAAGCCAACAATTCACATGGTGACTTTAGTCATAGAATCTATAGTGAATATGTGAATTGTAGGAAATTTTGATTTAAAGCTCTAATTTTCATGGTTCTATAGTGCTTTAAAGGCTAATTTGTGAATATTATTAGTAAAAGTAGGCTTTACTATAGCTTATCTTTAATAGATGGATGGTAGCGGATGAATGGGGTCCAAATCTATAGTGACGGTTATTTACTTGGCAAGTGAACATGGTGAAGAGGACGATTGTATAGCTTATCTTTAATAGATGGATGGTAGCGGATGAATGGAGTGCAAATCTATAGTGACGGTTATTTACTTGGCAAGTGAACATGGTGAAGAGGACGATTGTGAATTTTTGGGATTCAGTCTGGAGAGTAAGTCAGAACTCCTACGTGGTAAGGCCGGCAGTGTGTGCGTGTGTGATCGATAGTTGTGAATGGTTGTGAATCTAGTGAGTGGAATTAATTCGCTATAGTGTTGTTGTTTGTTTTAATCATGCTGGATTGATAGATATTATGGAGTGAAATTGTGCAGGAGTGAGAAATTATTGTAATACTTTCTATGTGGAAATATAATGCGGAATTGATTTTTCAATATGTTGTGTTCCATTTGAGGTTCCATTGTGTGTTGATTTTGTGTGTATGAATTTGTGGATGTATTATGGAGATTGTGATTTTTGCTATGGTGTGATTAGATGTGCTGGATTAGGCGGATCAATTGTGATTGTGTTTGGGTGTCGAGTGTTACGTCTACAAATTCAATCCTGTGAGGAATGTCTATTGTTGTGATTGAATGGTGGTGTCTGGTGCATGTTGGTTTTAATTGTTGTATCAATGGTGTATGGGCATAATGTTAATGAGTGTATTAAGATGTGGACTAAGAATTTAATCTAAAGAAACTGTGTAATTAGAAATACACTGAGCATGAATTTGTAAACTGGGATCTATAAGATTGAAAAATGAGTGACATAAAGATGAATGGAGAGTGGTCTAATTTAAATTGAAGCAAATGTAAATTTTGCAATTAATTGGACAAATCAAAGTCTGAGTGTAAAATTAAGAGAGAATCTGCCATAATAGAAGTTAAAAACAAGGATTCAATTGAAGAAAAGCTGGATGGGACCTATGTTAAAGCGAATCTATAGTTGGTGAAAGAATGCTACAAAGAGCAATAGAACGAGGCGGAAGAATCTATTGGTTTGTTGTACAAGTCGAAGAAGATCCATAGGAGATGAACCAGAGTGGTTGGTGAAGCTGTTGGAATTTCAGGGAACAAAGCTAAAGCTATGGATTTAGAGAATAATTGGATAAGCTTTCCAACTTGGGTTTAATTATAATAAATTAAAGCTATATCTATTGTAAGTGTAGAGTTGAATATTTCCCCATTTCCTTCAATTGTGCATAACTTGGGTATGGATTTAATTCATTACCTTACAGAATTACCCTAAAGCATCCATACCTCCCTACGAACAAACTCAAAACTATAGGAATTTATTTATGTTCATCCATAGTAAATTCCCATCTACAGTGACAAAACAAATGATTTCCACGGTGACTGGCCCAACATTCAAGGGTTGACCAAGAATATAATACAATATGACGGAGGTTTAATTTGATGTATTTGGTATTTTCTGCTGGTAAGTTCATTAGATGTTTTCTGGGGGGTGGGGAGGGCCGTTTCGGGCTTGTTCCCGACCCTGATCCCCTCGGCAGTTTGGGGGAACATGCGTTCCCGAGCCGTTCCTGATAGAAAATTTTTGAAAAAAAAAAAAAAAAAAATTACATTCTTGAAATGAGAAAAAAAAAATTCAATTTCTTTTTTGAAAAAAAAAATTAAAATTTGCCGATGTGGCAGTCGCTCGACCACATCACCAGGCAGTTCGCAGCAGTTTGCAGGGAGTTCACAGCAGTTCCTAAGGCCTGATAACTCGCGGCCCTCCACAATGCTGAAAACCCATCTAATGACAGTTGCTCGTTGAACATGCAGATCACAACTTTTTTTCTAGTTTTGATGAATATTTTTGACAGCTTAACAAGTTTATATTTATTTCAATGGTGAACTGGCATTGATTACTTAGATCCATATATAATTCTGATGGCAGCGCCACACTACCCATAGAAGAAGCAGGCTGTGAACTCATAAAATGTTTTTTCTTAAATTGGGGACAAGAAACTGTGCTCAAGATTCCATATGATGTTTTAACCCCAAAGTGACATTCAATTTCTGGGGTTCAAAAACATCATTGCTTTTGAAGCTTTATGGATCTAAATGTCTTCAAGTTATACAAATCTCAATCGTACAATCTTGTAGTGTACATGTTGTAGAGGACATGTAGAAAATTTGAAGTCCACATAGATTGCAAGATCATAATGTTTTAGTGTTGAAAATGAATGCTAAAATTTTCCCAAAAACACATTTTGAGGTGAAATTTGATTTCTAAACCTACTCAAATGTAAAAACTTTACACTACAAAATGATTCAAAACTAGTATACAAACACATTGGTGGAAAAAAAATTCATTCAATTGACTCACTATGTCTACAAAACGGCTTTGAAATGTCAAAAATCAACAAGTAAAATTGCAAAAAACACATCTAAAGGTGAACCTCCTTCTACTAGAATGCTTCTCAGTCACTTATTAATTCTTGGATTAACATAAAAATTTAGCCACACAAACTAGACTAGTATACGCAACTTTTCCAAAAAGAAATATTGAAAATAAACTTTGTATGAAGAAGAAACAAGCCGCCAAAGTTCACTATACTCCAAAAATGGCAAGATTTTGAACTTCGAATTGTTCCAAACATTCAAAACAACTTGAATTGACATGAAAACTTTACCACAATAACTATACTTCAAGGGAAAAAAAACCCAACAAATTTTATTGAAAATGAGCAATGGATGAAGGAGATACAAGGCCCCAAAGTTGCAGCCCTAAAATGCAGTTTGGTAAACTCAAATTGAAGTTGTGAACTTCGATTAGCTTCCAAAAAATCAATAAATCTTGTATTGATCTGAAAATTTTACCATACAAACTAGAAGGGAGAACGCAACATCTCCAACAAGTTTTATTGAATTTGGACCTTGGATGCAAAAGTTATAGCACTTTGAACTGGACCTTAAACTGTATGAGGACACTTTCTGTCCTCTTTGTCACTTCGGGGTTAATTAAATATAACCTCAATGGAGGTCATTGCAGAGCAACGGACAGTTTCTCATTTGTTAAGGAAAAGCATGTTCTTTTTCGGGTATAATTATCTTCTCTTCGTTGAGCATGATTGATCAAGATCCAACGTGGAGGTTATGTCTTGTATTAATGGAAGTGACTTTTTTTCATCGATTGCAGTGAATTTCTTAGGATTTCATATTGTGGTTATGCTAGGATAAGATGACCATTATGACTACACTTTTATGTTGGTTTTGGGTAGTTTAGAGACTCTTACAAACCAATTGGGCAACACAATTCAAAAATTAAAAATAAATTCATACTTTGTCAAAGAAATAAAATTTCATTTTTCTCATTTTACTCATTGTTCTACCCATTTTTCTCATTTGTCTTTATGTGAAAATATTTAAAAATTTATAACAATGTAAACGTGGCAAATCAATCATTTTGCCTATTACAGGTTGGTTTACCTTATATAGTGTGAGCCCTCAAGTTGGCACTTGGAACTCTGAACTTATTTTTCGCGATTTTTAGTTAATTTTTAAGTGAAAAATAGGAAAAAACATATAAAAATACAATTATTGTGGGTTTTGGTAGAAGTCCCTACCAAAGAGGTGTGCCATGGCCTTAAATGCGTGAAACACGTAAGACGTTACATTTTCACTAATTTTAGGTCTTATTAGTATAAATAAGTAGTTAAGTCAAGTAATTCTGAGCGATGTGAGAATTTGAGAGTTAACCAGTCCTAGTGTCTTGTTCATGTAATACAACAGCTATAAGTATACATGTAACAACCTGGTTAAAAGTTAGAGTCTAGTCCGAGTCAGTCCAAATCAAACTCGAAAGAGTTAGATTTATTGTTTGCAGGTAATTTTGAGAAATACAATCATTCGCAGATCAAGATGGAGGAAATGATGATTGGAACATACAGAGAGGTGCTTTTCTAGGTCAAAGCATGCCAGGAGGTCAAATAGAAGCCCAATCATCCAAGATTCCCCCGATATCAAGAATAATTTCCCCCCCGGGTGGAAATTATTAAAGAATTGCTAAAAATAGCATTCTTATTGGAGATTTGGTTTTGCCCTTAGTTGATGGACATCTTATAGAAGATTGCCCAAAAGTTTCGGGATTTTACAAAACTCCACGATGACTCCATGGGAAGTCAACCGCTTAAAACTGCATTCGTAAATTTCCTAGAAATTACCAATGTTGCGGTAAAATCTCACTAAAAATTATGATAGTGTTTTGTGTGCCAATAAAGAGCCCTGTCAAGTTTGAAGACATTCCGACATTCCCAACTACCAGAATTAGGACCGACAGTGAATTTTACAAGAATTTACAACTTGGCGGCGGGTTGACCGGCAAACCAGGAGCTAGCGGTGTCCGAACGGAGCGTTTCAAGGGTCAATTCTTACTCCCACGAATATTCTAAACCACCCAGGACCAACAGTTTCATCAAAAGATGCAAACTCCAAAAGTTAGCTTTTTAACTTTTGTTCTGAGTTACCGTGACTCAAATTTGTGCTTTAAAACGGCTGGAGAGGTAGGGGTAAGGGGTCCCTTAGGCTAATTGGGGTCTTCTGAACGCGATGGCGCAGTTTGTTTTCAGTTTCGAGTTGTCTCTCAAAAGATAGAGAGGGTCAGCCCTTAGTTTGACTTTTAAAAGGTAATTTTTGATTAATCTAGGTTGATTTTGCAAATATCTTTTGTAAAATCGAAGATTGGATTTGCCCAAGATACTTGTCTTGCGTAAGAAGCCATCTTTTGGACTAAAGAAAGCCAATTTAGAACTAACCCTAGATTAAAACACAAAATATCTTGGTTAATTAGATAGATTTTCAAAATATCTTTGGGAAAATCAAATATTTGATTTGGGAAAAGATTCTAAGGCCATTTAGGGCCTAGAAGGAACTCGCTTGAGAACCTTCCTTCCCATTAAACAAAGATTATTTTGAAAATACGTTTAGGTAGTTTAGCAAAATATCTAGATTGAAAGTAAAAGATAATTTACGAACAACTTACTGGGGGGGCCGGGAGCGAGTATATAAGGCCCTTCCTCGAGGTTGTTCGTGGCCCTCATTCTTTGTTTCATTCTTGTTGTTGCTCTTGTCGTGCTACCGACACTTGTCGGAGCACTTTTAAGCCAAATTTTTGGCTCTTTTCTTCTATTTTCTTCTATTCTCTTGTACTTTGAAGGTCTGGAGGGCCCCTTCAAAGCTTTGTTTTCTTTTCTTGTTTGAATTTGGAGGCTTCAAGCCACGAAACTTTGTTTTTCAAGAGTTTAGGTGGAGGAAATCCCCTAACTCTAGTATTGTTTGTGTTAACCAACTTATTTCTTGGATTTGGAGGCTTCAAGCCCCAAAACTCTGACATTTTGGGAGTTGTGGGAGTAGTTCCCAAACTCTACTTTGATTTTATTGTTCTTTTGGATACTAACCAACCATTTGTGCGAATTGATACTAGTTTGTGAACTTAAAACTTTAAAGCGGCAAGGCTGGACTTTGCCAAAAGGTTTTGAGCATCACCACGTGCCAAAACTCGTTGTACAACGGGTGTTTGGTTTGAATAGTTGCTAATGTTCGGTTAAACACTGTCATGTGTACCTCCTTTAGTGATTAAACTTAAAACTTTGCTTTGAATTTTGGAAATTAGTTTTTAATGTTCGGTTAAACACTGTCATGTGTACCTCCTTTAAGAATTAAGTTTTCAAAATACTAGTTGGGTCCTTGGATACCGGTTATTCCTGGGGTTGCTTCCACACGGCGGAGCTTTGACCTTGAAACCTTGAAACGGGTACTTGAAACTTTGATTTGTCAATTAATTCCTGGGGTTGCTCCCACACGGCGGAGCTTTGACTTTGAAACCTGGAAACGGGTACTTGAAACTTTGATTTGTCAGTTAATTCCTGGGGTTGCTCCCACACGGCGGAGCTTTGACTTTGAAACCTGGAAACGGGTACTTGAAACTTGATTTGACCGTTAATTCCTGGGGTTGCTCCCACACGGCGGAGCTTTGACTTTGAAGGTTAAAA
Source organism: Rhytidiadelphus loreus (assembly GCA_947034895.1). Taxonomy (NCBI): domain Eukaryota; kingdom Viridiplantae; phylum Streptophyta; class Bryopsida; order Hypnales; family Hylocomiaceae; genus Rhytidiadelphus; species Rhytidiadelphus loreus. The sequence goes on from OX344761.1 coordinate 37,358,367, forward strand.
ATTATTTTTAAACTGACCATCTAATCGTAATTTTGAACCGCATGGTGAAGCTTTGAACTAGAGGAATCAATAGAATAAGGTTCTTTTGGAACTTATTTAAAGCGCCAATTGTTGATAATTGTTCATTTTTCGTGTGGTGACCGTGGAGGAGGTATTTGGTTTAATCTTGTCATTGGTAGTGTGTTCATTTGAATGGTTTTGCTTCCTTTTTTTTCTTGCCCTTTTTTCATTATAATTGGTTGTCTTTATTTTTCACTCATTAAAATTCACACTTTTACTTAATCATTAATTTGGTGCGCCTAATTTATATTAAGTATTTTCACATTAGTAAAAGTTCAGAATATTACATTTAGTTCTTTATCCAAAATTTCAGTTGGCATTAAAATTCAGCCAGCCTTAAGGGATTCAGTTGTAAGGGCGACGTGACTAGGCGACCAGAAAGGGGCGACAGAACGGGGCAACGGAACGGGCGATCAGACCGGGGCGACCAGAACGGGCGACGGAACGGGCGACCAAAACGGGCAACGGAACGGGCGATCAGACCGGGGCGACCAGAACGGGCGACAGAACAGGCGACCAAAACGACAGAACGGGGCGACGGAACAGGTGACCAGAACGGGGCGACCGGAACGGGCAACGGAACGGACAACGGGACGAGTGCCAATCACGCCTCGCCACGTGTCGATCGGTAACAGCATGAGGTGACCAACGAGCAACAGCAGCGGGGTGATCAACGAGCAGCAACAGCAAGGGAGGGGAGCTCTCAGCTTGGATACTCCAGACAGTACTATCAAAAGCTCCGACCAATTGTTATTAAGTGAGTCCATATACAAATTGATGTGGAAACTTGAAAATCCAAACCTAATTGTAGGTTGGCCGTTGCTTGCCACACCTCAACTTGTGTTTAAAAGAAATTTTGAACACTAAACTAACATTTTCTCTCCATTCTTGAATCTCTTGAATCCACTCCAAAGCCATAGCCAAAATTTCAACAACAACAACAACAACAACAAACCAACAATTGGAAGAAGAAGGGGAATAAGAAGGAAAGAATTCGACACGTGAAGAAATTAGAAGACTAAAAAACTATTAAGGTAAGAATCTAACTATTCATCAATTAATTATTTTGGTATTGTTTATTCGGTTTATTCTTTTCACTATTCATGGTTAGATTTGTTTTAGATTATTTAAGATTATTTTATTAGATTACTATTCATTCATTTGGTTTTAGTTATTAATTAGGATTCCAAAGCCAAATTTGTTGTTTGTTTGTAGTTTGGGGAATTTGTTTTATTAGGCCTAATAAGCCAAAACAATAAAAACAAACAACAACTAATATCTTGGAATATTTAACAAAACAACTATTAAAAAATTGGCAATCGAATAAAACTACTATTCATTGAAAACTTGGGAAAAATGAATTAAATTTATCATTTAATTTAAATTCCTAAAATCAAAGGATTAGTTTTAAATTGCCAAAACTAACAAACTTGAACTTTTTAGATAGGTTTAGAAACAATAATAACTAAGATTTCTTTCAAATTCATGAAAGACAATGGAGAATTTCGAGGAGACGATTATGATGGTGTTTTGCGATGATGGGACGATCGACATTCTCGACACCAAGGTATGATTTCAAATTTTATCTTTTGTCTTTTCTTTTGCTTTCATTCTTTAAAAATTTAGATTAGAAAATTAAAACTAACAAATTAACCATTAAGAAGCCAATAGCTAGTAGAATTTAAATTGTTAGAAAACCTTTGAAAATTTATCCAAAATAGTAAAAAGTAATAATTAGATTAACTTTGAATTAATTTGGAAAACGAAATAGTAATCTCATCCAAAAGAATCTCAAAAGGAATCTAATTTAGGAACTTAGGGAATGTTAGAATAATTAGGGAAAGTAAAAACCTAATTTATCTACTTATTCTCTTGAAAATTACTAAAGGAAGGGATTCCATCCAACCAAGGGGAATTTTCATCCATTTACAAGTTTTCACCTAAAAGTTCTAAATTTTTACTTTTTATCTTAACAAGAAGTTAATTAATCACTTTACTCATAAAAACCATAAAACCCTAAAAATTCACTAAAATTAGAATAATAACTTAGAATTAGGATTAATTAAAGAACAATTAGGAATATTCTCAAGGCACGACTAGGGAATCTTTTGAAACCATAATCTTTTAGGGAATCTTTTGAAGATTCTAAATACACCTTTTATTTTTTAAATTACTTTAATTTGGAAGGATAAAAGGGTAGATGAAGATTTGACCTAATTTTGGATGAAAAGTCCTAAAATAGGTCAAAATTAGGTTTTATCTTAAAATCCCATTAGCTAATTTAATTAACCTTTCAACCCTGAAATTTAGATTTATTTTACATTATTTTGCTATTTTTAGTTGACGGATGAAGTTTTTAGAATAGAATTAGGTACGAATTTCATCCACACATAACTTTCATTAGGAATATCAGAATCCAACTTGCTTTACCATTTTGGAAAGGGCAAATTGTATTCTTTGATTTAGTTTAGGTAAAAGTTTAGTTTAGCTAGAAGTTTAAATCACAATTAACTACCCTCAACAAACTTTATTTCTTAACTATTAGAGTGTTTTGAAGTATTTAAATTAGGTAAAAATCAACATAACAAAGTGTCCATTGCTTGGAAGGCCAAAGAACACTACGTTTACATTTCACCCTTACAATTTACTAACTTATGCCGCTAGAACCTGTGTGCAACTTTCTGACTTAAGGGTGGAGTTAGAAACACTCACATATAGCCAAGTCATTAGAGAAAGAATGGGGTCTCAAGTGGTCCACTAGAGCTCAACCAAAAATGAAAAAAGTGCCACATCTAATTACAAGTCTTTAAAAAAAAAATTCATTTTTAATTGCATAACTAGTCCGCCTCTAGCGGCCCTTGTGAGGCCCCATTCTTTTTCTAATATAAATACAATAGTAAATGATTCAAAACAAGCTATCTATAGTAGCTAACTGAGAGATTGGGGTGCCTTGGCATAACAATATCCAAGAGGTGTCGCAAATGATCTGCATTGTAAACCTAACAATCGAGGTTTGTCATGTCGCCAATGCTAGTTTGGGCGTTTTGTATGGAAGCTTGACTCCCACTCATGGCCGTTTCTGCCGCAAATGCATTCCTCCTTTTTTGAATAATCAACTTTCGCCTCAATGTAGTTAGGCTCCGAATGTCGATGTTTATTAGATGACTCATCTGTGCAATCCCCTCCTCCACTTCGAGAAGCCCAGTGCGGCGTACAACTTCCACTTGGCGGCACCGATGACGCAAGATTTCACGATACACTTTTAGTATGACCCAAGTAATTGGAACCTCATGTAGTGGAATGGGGCGCGAGGGAATAATTGGAGTAGAAACAGCAATAAGTGGTGGTTGTGGAAGCTCTCTTTGTGTGGAAACGTAGAGTGGGATGATACTTGTGTTGTTGGGGAGATGGGATTGGCACACAGGGCAAGATTTGCCATTGGCCATGTTGTGGGTCCATTCGTACAGACAAGACCAACAGAAGAGATGTCCGCAAGTCGTGCAAACGGGGTCACGAGATTCCTTGAAGCAAATGTTGCAAGCCCAAGCAGAAATGATAGTATTTGTGGGAATATTTGAATTCGCCATAGGTTGTGGTTGGAGAAGTACTAGTTTGTTCTAATGGTGCATGTCACAAAAATTGTCAAAAGTCATTGACACTATTTTTGAATTAGTTAGTGTAGCTTGAAAATAAATAAATATAGTTGTGTGCCAATTTTGTAGTTCACTTTTGAAGGTAATTTCACCCCTCTAAGTAGGACTACGACAAATTTGCAACAATTACTAATTTTGAATGTCAGTTAATATTTCTTTTTCTTTGTTAATCACAATGCAAAATGTATATTGGATATAGGATATAAAAATAGAAGTACTATCTCTTTATCTACTAAACATATTATATATTTGTTTTGTTTTACCTTTTACTTTTTTTTTACTTTTTACTTTTTTTTTACTTTTTACTTTTTTTACTTCTTTTATTTTTTTATTTTTTTATTTTTTTATTTTTTTATTTTTTTAATTAATTAATTTATTAATTTTTTTATTTTTTATATATAGGAGTACTTTTGATTACTATCTGTAATATATTGATCATGTGATCAAGTTACATTAATTTATTCTATTAGAGGAAAAGATTAATTATACAAAAATGCAAAATGCAGAAGATTAGCACCCTGTGCAATATCATTAAAAAGACAAATTTACAGATAATTATAAGACATTAGGGGAGATTTCAACTACTTAGGAGACTGTTTCAAGGTTCTTCCCACTACTAGGAACCAGTCTTGTACATTCAGAATATAATAATATTTTTTTTAAATTAAAAAATATATATTAAAATTTTAATTAAAATTTATTAAAAAAATTATTTAAAAAAAAAATTATCATAAATTATCAAAAAAATTATATAAAAAATTATTATAAAAAATTATTATAAAAAATTATCAAAAAATATATATTAGAAAATTATATCTAACATGGCCGTCTCCTAGCCACATCAAGTCAGCGTTCCCACAACGTTTCCGCAGTTTGGGAACTCATAGTCTTTTAAAACGCAGAAATCTCCCCTAATTGTATAGGATATAAAAGGAGAAGTATCATAATTTTTTTAAATGATTATTTTTACTTCTATCTAACTATGCTATGCTAGATACTTATTTTTTTACTATTTTTTTACCATTTTTTTTACTTTTACTATATCAAGATTTCATAGTCTAGTTTAAACAACTAGAGTCACACTTGAAACTTTTTCTACCTCTAATTATACTTATTGCCCACCCTTGTAGCCATTAGTCTATTGTATTCAAGTTGCTAGTACCAATTGTTTTTCATACCATACAAAATTGAGTTTTTTGTGATACTCATTAGAGTAAATATGGACCCTATCCATGGCCATTTGATTGCATGAAAATTTGTAATTACAAAAATAATCAATAATTAATAATAATAAATTGTTTGTAATTCTTCTAGGAATCAAAGTTGAAATAATAACTTCATCACAATACAATGTATGTAGCCAAATTGACAATTTTGCCAAAAATTTGTGATATTGTTTGAAAATTGTTGATGTGATCTTATGCTCCTTGTGAAAGCTATAATACACATTGTGGATTGATAGTAGACACCCATTGCACCTCACTAATTTTTCATTGATTTGAATGTGTAATTTTGGAAATGGGCATAGGTGAGGTCATCACATCCTCTTATAGTATTTTTGAAACTCTTTATAAAATTTCTTAACTACTTTCTCATGTGTTAGTCCTTGTATGCTTAGAATGGTATGAAGGGTGGTTGCAAGAAAGGCCAAATGATTTTGGTAGCGTTATGCCCAAACTATAGTTTTTTGCGCTCAATATTGTGAGTACTACAATACTATGAAATAGAACAATTTCAACTATTGATATGAAAAATTGATGGCTAATAGTACTTTTGACTACTTGTAAGTATTGAAAAAGTACTAATTGAAAAAAATGACAATTTGTCAAAGAAAATAGATACAACTAGGTATAAATTAATAATAATTAGAAAATCATGAACAAAAATAAATAAAGATTGGCCATTTGTAAAGACTTGATAGTAATCACATTTCACCAAAAAATAGAATTTGAAACTATCTTGAATGTTTGGAATGCTATATACAACGGCCTCTTATTTGCACGCACGTGGAAGACAAAAAATTATATTTTTAAAAATTTCCTTTATAACTGTCTAGTGCGGGAATAGCCCACAAAAATTTTAGGTGTACATCATGATTTTTGGATACTCCATGGTATGAAAACCCCTAAAATGAAAATTTAAGTGTGACGAATTAGCTTAATTGAATTTTAATTATAGAACTTTCAATTTTTTTGAAAAACAAGGAATCTCATGAATTCTAAATTAGCCATCTCCAGTAAAATTTCAATTACATTAGCTTCATTTCCAAAAGTTAAAGCCGACGACAACTATGTTACTTCAATTGTCACTATAGGAAATTTGCGTTTTAGGTGACATCCCGGATTTTTTTGAACGGATTTTTTTATATCTATGTTGACATCTAACTATTTTTATGTCAACAATAACATCCAATGAATGTCATGAAAAACATAAAAGCAATTGGATGTCAACATAGATACCCAAAAGAAATTGTTCTAAAAAATCCGAGCTTGTCAAAAAAAACATGGGATTCTTCTAGTGTGATAGAAAATAGTATCGGTCTTTCTTGCAATCACCTTGAAAATGAGATACTTTGTGCAAAATTAGGGACTTAGTAATTCTATCATAGATAGTTTGAATTATGGGCTATCAATTGATTGGGGAAGAGGTAAATACTGCTTCTTTTGAGTGCATTGTTTGAATATATAGATGTTTTGATTGACCAAGATGGAATCATACAATGAGCCCAAAAGATGCAATCACTGCCATTAGTTGCCCCCCTCCCCTCCTAAAAAATGACAGCTGCTGATTTTTACAAAAAAAAATTACAAACCACCCCCATAGCCATTGATCTCAAAAAAACTCTGATATGCATACGCATACACTGATATGGATACACTGATACGAATACATTACGCTGATACGAATATAATACGTTGATACAAATACGGATATAGATATGTACATACAAATATGGATATGAATACATACTAATATGCATACGGATATGTACTTGGAAAACATTGACTTATCCCATATTGATTGTAAGATCATTTGTTTCTCAAAATTACAAAAGAGAGGAGGAAGGGGAGGGGGGAGGTTCTGTAAAAATTTAATTAAAAATAATTCTGAATTTTGGAATTTTGGAAGGGCCTGGGGGTAGTTGGTAATTAATTAAGGAATGAAATTAATTAATGAACTCATTGTGACTTTGTCACTCAATGACAATGAGCTTAGAAGATGCAGTTTACTACATAATGCAGTTTATATACATGTAGCAATTCTCTTGTATTTGCAAATTACGTACAAAAGTATCTTAGACTAGTTCAATACTTCTTATTCTTAAAATATGCAAAATGACATGGAGACAAGTGGTGCTTAGTTCTATTTTGATCTAAGATTTGAACTTTATAAGTCAGAGTAAACAAAATCAATTTAATGCATGTTCTAGGAATGTGCTAGAAAAATTATTTTTATATATGGGAGAGCTTTTGACTACTAAGTGTAATATGTTGATCATGGGGTCAAGTTTCATCTATTTATCCTATTAGAAGAGAGAAAAATTAATTAATGAATCCTAGAAAACTAATATATTCCTTTACCTTTTTTAGAAACTTCAAAAAGTACCCGTATTTAAGATTTGACATTGTAGAAATCTACATACTTGAAATCCTTACTAGTCTATTTTAGAACTTCAAATCTTTCAGTGAGTTTAATCAAAACGGAAGCGAATATAATATAGACTAGTGATGTTTTGCACAAAATTTAAAACATTGTGATTTGGTAAATTAGTGTTACACAAGTTAGTTAAATAAATCAATGTGATTTGGTAAATTAGTGCTAGTTAAACAAATCAATGTAGTAATAATTATGTGTGTAATTGGATTCAAAGAAATAGAATGAACATCACGATACATTATTTTAGAAAAAAAAGCATAAATAATGAATGATGAATGAGCATGACTCATGAATAAGTTATATTTGTGATAAAACCATGAAAGCTTTCTATAAATACAATAAAATTTGCCAAGTATTTGGTATTAATTTTGATAAGATCTCCAAATTAATGAGCCTCCAAATTGATGAGCTCCTCTTGTTTTTATATTGCAAAAAATTCACTAGCTTTCCATTGGGTAATTTTTTTTTGAAAAAACACAAGAATGGAATGATGTCTACAACTCTCTACTTGAAATTTTAGTATTGTCTTTGTTTCCAATCATGAGTTGCAAATGCTCTTAGAGAGTAGAGTATAAACAAAAAAAATGCCATGTGGAAGGAAGAAATTGCAAAGACTTCTAAATTGATGAGCCTCTTGCAAACAACATTGGGTTGGCATTTTTGCTTCTTCTCATGCCTCTACTATCCAAATACAGTTAGGGGAGAACCACCCATAACCGACTTAATAAGAAATTATGGATATGATTTGGAGTAGTGCAGGGTGAAGCAAATATTTTTGGAGGTGGAAGGATAGAATGACGGGGAATGCACAAACTTTGGTAATTTTATCACTTGAATTGTAATTACTATGAATTTTGAAAAGGCAAAAAGTGCTCCGGATCCACTACCAATCTCTAGACTCTTCTAATTCTGATCACTCAAAAACTACAATCTTACTAAATGCTTTATGCTTTCTTACTCACTACTTTGGGACATGTACCATGAATCTATTAGTCCCAATTTTGAAAAAAACAAAAACAAAACATTTTAGCTATGGTTGGAAATAAGTCAATTTATAGGTTGGTTCTTGGGTCCTGATCAAGAATGGGTGGCTTCCCCTTATAGTGTGTGGTTACAGTTTCCATTAAGGATCAAGGATGTTTTGGAGGGCTTTCTAGTGCCAGATTACACCAACAAAAAATAATTTTGCTAAAAAATGGCAAAAAAATTGTGAAGTTTTCGCCAAAAAACTTCAAATTAAAAAAAAAACGTGAATGAAATTGCCAAATTGTTGATGAAAATAGAATTAGAGACATGTGAAATGTACGAATGTGATCTTTTCTATCCAAATTGTGGATGAATGCTGAAATTTAGAGCACCACCATAACATTTTATATCGCCACTTTGGCACTTCATAAAAAATGAAAAAAAAAAAAAAAAAAACCGTTCAGGATGCCCTTACATTTTTACAAGCATGCAATCCAAGCACTCCCATATGGAGTATGGACACTGCATTGATTGAGGCTTCAATTGGGTGCCTTGAAGCATGTGAGGGTGCCAGAAGGGACATGAAAGTACAAGAATTTTCATTGATGGATTGCAAACTTGCTATCAATGTGTCATTTCTTGAAATGTGATAATTGGAGCACATAAGATAAGGTAGGAGTATCATAAATGGCACCCCCTTCCTAATGGCACAATAGAGTGTTCTAAAACCAACAACAGTTAGCTTTAACGTTGATTAGAATAAGATTCGATTTGCTGAAATTTGATTGGCTCAGACTTTATTAGGAACAAGTTCCAAAGGTGACCATTTTAGCTGAAGCTATGAGACAAGAATGGGGTCCAAATGAAGAATCCATATTTAGTTTGCTCTAAAAGCGACCATGTGCTAAATGCGACTTCTAGGAATGGAATGGATGACATGTTGTTTGAAATATCTATTACGAGTTAGGTAAGCTTAAATGATCACTTTAAGAGCAAACTACCTTTGCTTGTATGAGAACTATTAATAGCTTTAGAGAGCAACCATTTTCTATAAGATTATCTTGGATTTTTGGATTTTTAAATTAATTTTCCTTGAAAGAGTAGAAGAAGGATTCCGAGTAAAATTGTCCAAGGGTCCATACACCCACTCATGTTCTTTGATAAATAATAAATGATGCATGCACATTGCTATTGCATTCATTTTTCATTTTCTTTCTATAATTTCCAAGCCAATGTTTGACTAGTGACTATACAGGTAATTTTATCCATTCCCAATTCAAAAATATACCATATGTACCTATATGGGATGAATTCTTTTCCCTTCCCCCTAAAATCCTAAAAATCCCAATGCTAAAATTCATTATTATAGTGAAAATACCTTTGAAAATATTTACACCTACTGAATTGTAAAATGAATTGCACCAAATACCAAGAATAAAACATCAAACCAAGTATGCTCATTTACCATAATTATAGGTACGATCTAAGATGTACAATCCTACTACATATGCATGTGGCTTAAGATTTTTCTTGAAGTTGTATCTTGTAGTTTGTATCCCATTTTCGCCCACACTTTGAACACATGTCCAATCTTCTCCTATATTACATTTGTTTACTTATTCAATTTTATACCTTTTGGAAATGACAATTTGTAGTTGCTTACAATGTAATTGGTTGCTTCCCCATATTGGAATATTGATATCACCCTTGCAACTCCAAGCCCAAACAACTAAAGGGACTAAAGTACCATTGGCATCCTAATGGCTAATAAAATGGTTTTGGTCTTTGTTTTTTTGCCGTTGCTTTTGTCCATATTGACTTCAATCCTATAAAAAACATGCACCTCTAAAATTGAGGTAGAGACACAAACACTATAAGAAACTCATGTCAAAGTAGATGGATTTTGTTGGACATCCAATGTAACAACCCATATTTTAATGTCAACAATGACATCCAATGTAACATCTTGATATTACATTGGATGTCATTGTTGACATAAAAACATGAGTTGTTACATTGGATGTCCAACAAAATCCATCTACTTAGACATCATAAATCAATGGTTTCTTATAGTGAAACCTAGCATTTCAATATCACTAATGTGTTTTGCCTTAGAAGTATATTCACTCAACACAACATTTTTGAACTCCAACATAGGGAATTCTTTGTTTTCCATGTATTGTAGGCCCCTTTAACATGAATATATTCTTGTGCTATAGTAGAAGCACCCCATGCCTTCTCAGTCAAGAATGTTATGAAATACTTAGAATTAGCTATTGCTTCCAAAGTCATTAGAAGAGATTTCAGCCATGCAGAAGACTGTGAATTATCAGAGCGTTCTCAGGCATTCCCATGCTGCCAAATCAACATGTTGATGTGGTTGGGCGATGGCCACATTGGCAGTACATTATTTAATTATTATTTTTAAATAAAAGAATAAAATAAAATAAAATATTTTTTATTTTTAAATAAATAAATAAAATAAAATATTTTTTAATTAAATAAAAAATAATTAAATATTCTAGGTAGTACAATAGTGTTCATAGGAATGGGAATAGGGATGAAACGACCTTCTAGAGGCCTGAAAACACATGTAATGAGAATTCCTATTTTTGTTTTGGGCACAACTATGAAAGTTTCAAAACATTCCATCATTTTGAAAAAGTTGTGTGCTATGAAAACTCAAGGATATTTCCAATTTGTACATTTTCTATAATTTACATTCTACAATATAATTTAGGGAAAGTTTGAAAGGCCCAACGCACAATTTTCCATTTTGTTGAATATGTAAAAAAATTGGCATCCAACAACCATCCAATCATACACAAAAGTGACACTTCAAAGACCAAAATGAATCACTATATGTTATATAAAAAATTGAATGAATTCTAAAGCTCTTACAAGGATGATTGTCATTTTCCAATCCATAACCTTTGTAACAAACTATATCCCCAAATCTCCTTCATTTCTACCGATGCATTTATGATCACATTGATGCTAAAATTGATTCTAACCTACATGATATCTTTCATCCTTAGCTGTCTACATGAGTCTAGCTTTTGCTTTGAGACAATGTTGTAATTATTGCTTGCAAATTTGCTATGAGGTCATCTGTGTCAATTCCTGCTCCACAAACAAAGTGTTTATTATGACAAAATATGGATAACAAGAGCAAGACTTCCTTGTTTCTGAGCATCACAATTACTCTAACCTTCAACAAGTATTGTAATTCTACAACATATGTTCAATAAGATTCAAAGAGGACTAGAAAACTAGTAGCTTATAGCCATCCCTATACGCTACATACCGACTTCATAACAAACAATAGGTTTAGTTCTGCACCTTGGGGAGTAGTGAGGAGTTTGTCCTCGTCAATAATATATAGGTGGTCGTTTTCCCGAATAACACTTATATCATCAATCTCTGCTGCCTCTATACTCAATACTTTTGTGGGGTTATTGTGGAATTTCTCCTCTGCAATTGTGATACCGTAAAAAAAGTCAGCTTGTACCCTCAACCTAAAGATTTGTTCATACTGAACAACAAAGGTTCAACTGAAATCACTACGAGATCGAAATAGGAATGTCACACTTCTAGATCTTAGCTCCACATCTATATTAGGTGAACTGGAGATTCATTTGGATTTTGCAATCTCTAACCGCAAACAAGACCGCAGACAAGAGATTGTGGGACGAGAATTGAGGCCTCCAATTCCTACTAAGCCAAGTTAAGAAAGAATGCATAGGACCACATTAAATTTCACACTTGAATCAACCACTCTTACATGGCTACACACATTGACTGGTGCAAAAATCATTTCTTATTTTTGTAACCTCATTTTGTTCAATGTTGACTCTACTCAAGACGAGTAATAAGAATGAGTATGAAGAAGTGGCAGTTACACATGGCACCTATGTGGCATGCTAAATATATTTATATTTGAGAGAACAAGGTTTCAAGCGACTTCTTTGAGATAGATCAAACACAAAATTATTACATCAAATGAATCATGACGACATGTTACAAATGCAATGGATTATATTAAACTTGTTAACTCGCCCCTTGTAGCACACTATGATTTTGACACAAGTTTTAAGGTTCCAACAACTGAATGAATGTGGGGAGGTCCGAGAGTTCACTTACTGGCAAGTTGGAGAAGCTCCTCTAAAGTTTTCGGCAGGACAACGAACTTCCCAACTCCTGTAACTTCCTTGCTCCAAGGATGGAATGGGTGCAGGATAACACGCACTGCAATCTCAGCTCCCGAAGGAACGATCTGGTTGGAATTGAATCTCGTTTCAAGCCGCAAGGGAATCCAACTGGAAGGATTCGCTGGTAGTTGCCGGCGAACGACTCTGTGTCCCTTCAGCGTCATGAGACGTCCTCGTGCCGACTGTTTTCGCATCAGGGAGTGCAGCGTCCTGTCCACCGCACCCGCAATAGCTGCTACTCGATTGGGAGGACTCACCGGAGGCGTTGCATTGTCGAACTGGAAGAAAATCAATCAATCAATACCAGGTCGGGTCAGCACGCTTCGCAGTAAACTTTTGTCCCCTGAAGGATCGAGAAGCTCAAATTGGGCCTCATGTTTTCAACCATGGAAAGAACTAGGCCTGTCACCAAGGTACTTTGCCAAAAATGGGCTTAATAGGTGCATGATTCTTCATGTCAAAGTGACACAGATTTGAGTAGGTTATAAGGGAACTCTTTTCTATTTAATTTTAATTATTTTTTGAGCAACACATGCAATATTCTTCATTGATTCTGGTGAAGGAAATTTGGACCTACTTGATTTATGTTTTTCATTGCAAGTATGATCGATTGAATTGGTCAGTTGATAAACAGGAATTCTTGGTGCTTTAGGAGATATTTCATCCTAGCCAACTTCATTCCCCTTCTAAAGGGAACAGTCAGACCCTTGATTTCCAATTGAGCTATCTGAACCGCTTGCAGAATAAAAAACATTCGAATGTCTACGGCGATGTTACCTGGAATTCAACAGTAGAGCTTCCTTTCCTTAAATGTCGGCCGTTGGTGGTAGTATTATTAGTTATCTCTTTTGATGCATCGGAATGGTGTGTGTCGTCACGGGCCGGTTGGGCTTTCAGATACGAGGTAATCTCAGGGAAAAGTCCGTACTGTTCCGCTATTTCGCACGGGGAAGGGATATGTTCATCACTGCTCTTGAAGTGAGCATCCGCCCCTCGGGATATCAAAAACTGAACCATCTCCACCCGACCTCCACTGACCGCAGCGTGAAGGGCAGTCAGCCCGTCAGAATCAGTGGCTCCGTTTAGGTCAGCTCCATATTTTATGTAGTCATCTATGAGGTCGGTGTTGCCGTCTTGCACGGCTTGAAGGAGAAATTTCCCAATGTCCGCATTCTTCAAGGTTGCCCCGTTCTCCCAAAGCAGCTTGATGGTAGCTGTGTCACGGGCGATGAGGGCCTCGACCAGGGGAACTTTCCCATCCACATCTACAGCCAAACACGTACGGACCACTTGAATTTTCAAATTCCTGAATCTTCTAAAATTTCTGCAACCCGTAAAAGCACTACCTGTTCCAAAATTATACCATGCGATGCCTTACTTCATGCTTAGCAATATTGAGTTCAAAGTTATGGTTATTATCACCCTTTCTCGATGCCTTCAAATTTGAAGTCTATTGTTTCGACGATAGACTCGGTTTTTCAGGTCGGTGTATCAAAAAACAAGCATGCAGAGCTCCTAACTGATATAAGGTCAATGCAGCTGCAAACTTACCAGCCTTGTTGGGGTCCGCTCCTTGTTCCAGAAGGAGCTTAACACACTCCTCATAACCTTTTGCTGATGCAATAAGCTGGTCGTAACCACAAAACACGACCAATCAAAATAGATATAAGGAAGCTAACAAATTGATATAAGCAAGCTAAATTCCTCTACAAAGTTTCTAGGGAATCTCTCTTGTCTGCAAAATTAGCTCGACTTGTTCTACAATGCATGTGGACTTCCACAAAAGTAAAAACAAAATTCACAGGTTCTCTGAGAAGACATCCAGTACAGTGATCCCATCTCATTCCCTAATCTCATCCCTAAAACTTTAGAAAGTTCGATCATATACAGTTACTAAATACAAACGTAGGAATTAGAGTAGGGATTACAAAGTCAATCCTACCAGGGCTGTGCGGCCACAATAATCCGTCTTGTCCACTTCAGCGCTATTGTTCAGCAGCTCCTGCATTACCTCCAGATTTCCTCCTGCAGCAACCGCACATAAACTCGGAGCAAACTCGTTGCCTTCCGCGAGCAGAACCTCAATTTCTGACGAAAGTTCCTTAAATCTTGCATCGTCCGATTCCCGCAAGCGCTGCAATCACAAGGGATGAAGAGGTCTTAATTAGATTGCGCAATTCAAGAGCACTTTGCCACATTCTCACTGACACAGTCAGAAAACGAATCAGAGAGCAAGGACAGTTCGGATTGTTCTGGAACCTGTAAGAGGTTATCTACGATCCTCTGACCGTCTTCCTTGAAAGATTGCACGATGTTCATGAACACAATGCGATCAAGTCGCAAAAGCTGCGATAACTTCCGACTTCGCACTGTAAAGGGTTGCGGCATGTAACAAAGCACGCCAATCTCGCCAACAACATCGGCTGCATGGGCCGTCGTTAGAATCTGAAAGGTTCAGTATAATTGTATGAGGATGAGTTTTTATGGCAAGACAGTAAATGCACGTCAATATTGAAAAACATGAAAAACGGGAATGGCTACTTACCTGCTCAGTGGCAGCAGCATCCCTGTCAATTAATACATCCTGCAACCCATCAACAAACATACTTCTTTAGTCATAAAACGCAAATCACCACCAGCGTACTGTACTTCAACAATTTTCAGAATAGAAAAATGCTAAAGCAAGCCCATTGCAAACAAGGTCACATACATGTCATGTTCATCTCCATCTCTTGATAGAACAGCTAGTCCTTTTAATAAATTATGATTATAAATTACTGTAAATAATACAAAAATATCAATAGGAACAATGCAAAAAGAGAATGCAAGTATTTTCAGTTCTTCTGAGGGTCATCATGAATTTCTACTCATGGCAGGGAAAATGTCCGACTTACAGCGGAGCCGCTCACAACAATGTAGAATTCGGAGGGGGCCTCATTCAGCAGTATAATGTCTTCACGAGGAGGGTAGAATTCGACCTTCATCTCCGACACCTTCACTCAATAGAACTTATCCAAGTTAAGCCAGGAATATCGCCTAAATTTTAATCGATAATCCTGATAAATAGAATCACATTGCCCAGGAAAACTGCAGTACACGTATTACATACGATAATACGGTGCACAATGGAGGTGCGCTCTTAATCCTTAAGCACAAGTGATAGATGAGTCAAGCAGAATCAATCATGGCGCACCAGCTGAGTGAGAAAATTGTAAGAAGTGCCCTGAAACAGGTAAACTCTCTCCACGGTCTCAAGAAACAGAGTCTGCGCAACAGACGACCGAATGGCCTTGGGGAGAGACGCTATAGTTCCTTGATGTTGGAGGCTCTCTGTCTGGAACTTGAGCTGCACGTGGGATATCATTTGCTCCTGAAGCTTGAGAGGCAACTGATTTCTCGTTGAAAATTCCATCAATGCTTGCACTGAGTCACGCTAAGGTCACACCCAATTAAATCAAAACCTCATCATCCAATGGAGACACCAAAATTCAAATGTGACAAGATCGTACGGATTTGACAGCATCTTGTGGTGACCATTTCTACCACATGTACCGGAACTGTAGAAAACAATACAGCGAGTGTGAGAGGCTCACATAATCTCGTGTTCGAGCTGTCAGACGAATGATAAGATTGGTCATGTTTCCGATGATGTATGCTGTGAGGGCCAAGTTAAGTAACATGTAGAATATGTCATAAATCATTTCCCCACGGTTGACTGGATGCAAATCGCCATAGCCAGTAGTTGTGAGCGTCGTGATGGACCAGTACATGCTAGTCACGTACCGTGACCACAACGATTCCTCTCGGAAATCTGGAAGCACAGACCCCAACCACGTCTCGGTCTCCTTGCTTTTGGGGTACCGGGCAGCTAGTAAGTAGTAGGAGCACGCCGCAAAATGACAAACAAACACTGTCACCTGCAGCATCACTCAAATTGTCAGATGGTAAAAACGACGCAAAAGAAATGAAAAGAAAGAACATTCAAACCCACTAGGAGAAGGTTAATATAATTATGATCCAGCTTGTCCTTTTGTCTAGAACTACCAAGTATTACTTTGAAATGCGATTGAAAAGCTGGTCACGGAGTGGCCAATATCTCCTTCAAAGCCATCGACCATTAGCACAGACGAGCATGAAAAGATGCATAGTTAACTGCTCCGAAGTTTTCAGCGAGACAATCAGGGCCTACATACCAAGAAGAGTTTGAGGCAACGAGTCCAAAAGTAACTAAATCTCACATCCTTCTCCAGCCTGCACAATAGCATCAATGAGAGTAAGTGCACAAATGGAAGGATCAAAATCATAATGCAAACAAAACAAGAGTTCAAGGCATTCACGAAGATGATAGTTCAATGCAGGATCTCCTCCTGAAGCTACAGAAATATGTGCTCATTCGGTAAATGTAAATCTTATGTACACAGGACATAGAAATAGCATTATCACTGCGTGTGTGCATGGTGCCATTCACCAAAGCTAACCAAAATAATAAAATCAAAATAGAAGAATGAATATGTCCGGCAAGTACGAATCAAATGCTTCATGCCCTTGAGATACCTTGCAAAAACGGCACTAACACGCCGCAGCCGCCAGAGCCGCAGCAAATTGACCAAGCTTGTCGCAAAGCCTGTCTCATATTTATGCGTGAAGATCGCCATTATTGCGGAAAAGGGAACAGTTGATGCAACATCCAAAATAAACCATGAACTCAAATACCTGGCAGAGAAAATGAATTGATGAAATAGTGTAAATATTTGGAGCTTCAAGACAGAACGGAACTGACACTTTTCCATCCATGACAAGCAGAATCCGACATCGATCATGCACACTAGATTATAACCACATGTGAAAACGATTCTCAGTATGCGTAAACAGCAGTCAATGTAACACTCCAGAATGTTACCTAACAGAAATCTTTTTCAAGTCGTCTTCCATCAAGAATGTTGTTGGGTCGAGATAAGCCACAAAGAAGGTCATTACAATGTCAATGAAAAACATAGCATTGACGGCGTGATCCGTGTAGAACAGAGCACCTCGTGGGTTTTGTATAAACCCAAACTCGAAAGGCGACACCCATGCCGAGTAGAAAACCAACACGACCAACCAGTTCTGCCAGAACCTGTCCACGCAACAAAAATCATACGAATTCAGGACCGTGACCTCTCACCAAAACCCTAATACTTGAGAAAATTCCCAGCATCACGGCATCGGTCTCCGAGCTGTAAATTCAACCTCACGGATTGAAACAACCTTACAAACGAACACAGTCTTCAAAGTACAGAATTTGCACAAAATTTGCATAGAATAAGTCAAATGCACAGAATTTGCCCTAAGAAAGGTACATTGAACGGTGTGCAATGTTTTGAAGATAACTTCTTTGCTCTTCAATGCAACGAGTTTTAGGATGATCGGCATTCATACCTGTATCGTCGATCGTAGGGGTGAATGATATATTTCTTGCCAATGACGTTTTTGGAGCTCTGGTTGGAGCCCAGAGCAGGCAACAGACCACTGCTGTACGCATCGCTGAAGATGCTGGGAGTGGAGGCTTTCCGCAGATGACTTTTCTTCACAATACCCACGGCCTCCAGCACTCTGTTAATCATCAACCCTACCTTCGCCATCAGAAAAGAGAATTGAAATTAATCAATTGAAACCTTCCACCAGAAGCTGCGGAAGATCCTCAAACAACTTCACCGCAACAAATTAAAGTCAATTCCAAACTGTGTCTAAAGAATCGCACATGACGCCCTAAAATCCCAGCCAGGTCGCCATGCAAGATTGCTCAGAAAAAGGACATTGCAGCTGCTGCAGACGCAGACGTTCCTCAGGAGCTTCAATTCAGCCCTTCCAAAGGAGTTCCTCAAACTTCTTGTAGCCTTCGTTGCCACAAACCACCGTTGCGTTCTACAGTCGGAGAACGCGAAGCTCGAAACCATGTTGATCCCTCCCGCCAGCCGCAAACCGTAAGGAACCCAACTCGTGAGGGATGAAATCGGGTGGGTCCATATCACTGGCTTCGGATTCCACCGAGTCCTTCCGTTACAGACCTAAAAGCAACATTCAGTTTCCACCCTGACACCCAAGTATGCACTAACCATAGATCTAATTCACGAACTAGTTCTCAGCTTCCATCCCTGCAGTCATCCCTTCCTACAGTCACGAACCACGTCCGAGAGATCCCTTCCTTCCTCAAACGATTGAAATTCTCCTGACCTGTGAATCACTCCACTTGCCAATTCACGTCCTCCGATTTAAGCCAGGACAAAATCTGCACAGCATGGATGCTCACGAAGTCCCTCCCAGCCGGCTGGCTCCACATACAGTAAGAACAGCCACCCAAGAACTACCCCTCCCACCAAACTCCACCAAGAACAGCAACCGAAGAAGCCATCCCACCAAGCTCCAGACAAAGCAGGGCCAACCCCGTTGAGCTTCTCTTGGCCTCCCACCCCCTACCCCCCCTGGAGCAGCAGCAGCGTCATCAATCTCCTCCCAACCACTCCAGCTGCGGACACTAACGACTATGATAAGTTGGTGCGAATCAATTGTTCCCAGAGTCAAGCCGCCACGTGCACCCAATTGCAGACTGCGGCTGTGGTAGCTGAGTGTGCAAGCGAAGCAAAGCGGAGTGGAGTGGAGTTCGATAGGGCCGAATCTCTGGAAGCGGGACGTAGTCCCGCTGAATTCGAATCCGCCGGAATTTGCTGAAAAGGCCGCGCAGATGGAGTTCGTTGTGGAGCGAACTCCGAGGGTGGCGAGGGAGCAGAGCAAATCTCGGCGGATTCGCTTTCCCGGAATTAGCATCTTCTCTCGTGGACTACTCGCTTGCGAGTTGCGACCCTTTTCCAGTGGCGGATCAGCAGTTCAGCGGCACATTCCAGTCACGCGACTGACGCGAGGTCCGTCCCCCCCCGCCCCCAAAGTTAATATAATTCCGGAATCTGGAGTACCGGTAGCAGCGTATTTGTTGGGGGCGATCTATAGCGAAAAGCACGACCTCCCGCAGCCCTGGGGGACAAGAGTACAGGGTACAGGGAATTTGGGGTCTTTTTTTTTTACTACATTTTGCCAAAGCCAAATCCATCCATGTGAGGGCTCGGGGTTTGTCAAATATTTCTAATTGTAGTAAAATTATGAAACTCAAATAGAAAAATATTGCTAAAAATAGTAGAAACCAAAGTCTATTGGCATTTGAGCAATGTCGCTGAAGGGCAAAAAAATGTAGCCTAACCAATAGGGGGAGTTTTGAGGGGAGGCGGCTCTTCAGTTGGGAGAGTCAATTAGTGGTGAAAATAATCAATTCATTTTTATAAGAATGTTAGTCTCCTTGAGAGAAACCAACCCCAAAGTTTTTTTGTAATTTTTCAGCACTGAGGACAATATTCTATAAATTTTCAAAGTTGAAAGCATAGGGGACCCTAGGAGCATTTTCTTGCCACCCTCTTGGTTTGAGCCTGCCACTCTCCCCTTGAGTTGGGATTGGGTGGCAAGGTGGGGCTAGAAAATCTCTTGGGACCCAAAGCAAGAAGGCTGGCAAAGGACTTCTTTTAGTAATAATTGGTAGGTGACCAAGTAGATAAGTGACTTAGAGCCACCATGGTAGGGAGATGTTGCTATAGAGGGCCACATCCTTCACAAGTTGCCACAATGACAACTTAAAAAGCTCCTTGCAAAGCCTTCATATGTTGGTGGTCTCTTCTCAAACCATATTTTTATCAAAATTCTTAAAAAATTTAAAGTGTCTAATGTCCCTATAAATTTGCACTTGGGTATTTTATACAGTTCATATATATATAAGAATTTTAAGAAAATTTAATCCTCCTCCACTCAAGAGTTGTGGAAGATTTCCTTAGTTGTGACTAGTCACATCAATTACAATTGAAGAAATCTTCTACAATTCTGACCACTTGATTCAAAAAATCGCTTAAAACATTTCCAAAAATTGCAATGAATCCTAAATAGACATCTTAACATATGAAATTGGACACAACAACTCTAATTTTATTTATTTTTGGATTGGAGTTACAACAGTCCAAACATTATGAAAAAATCTAAAAGTGACCAGTGCCCCTACAAATTTGCACCTAAGTGTCTTATATAGTACAAAAAATATGTATGAATCTTAAGAAAACTCATTCCTCCTTGAATTCATGAGTTGAGGAAGATTGAGTACAGCTATGACTAATGTGACTACTAGTAATGTCTAAAAGGGACATTATTCACATTAATCACAATTGAAGAAATTTTCTACAATTTTTACCGCTTGAATAAAAAATCGACCAATTTACAACATTTATTCCTTCATTCGCAAATGGGCTCGAGTGAACTAATTCCATCACTTGTTCCTGATTTTATTTCTAGGGAACATATAAGACATTAGAGGAGAATTGGGGTCTAGGAACACTAGAAGAAACCCGTGTTTTTTTTGACACGCAAATTCTGCATGCTCGTGTCTGGAGTGATGTCCGTCCATGTCCAATCAGACATCCAAATTTTTGCGTTCATTAAGACATGCAAAAAACATCGAAAATCTGCCCAGA
This sequence comes from Rhytidiadelphus loreus, assembly GCA_947034895.1. Taxonomy (NCBI): domain Eukaryota; kingdom Viridiplantae; phylum Streptophyta; class Bryopsida; order Hypnales; family Hylocomiaceae; genus Rhytidiadelphus; species Rhytidiadelphus loreus. Next base: position 37,379,454 of record OX344761.1, read on the forward strand.
CATCACATGTCCAAGGCTTGATGTCAAAAAAAACATTAGTCAACGGGGTTCTGAAATTGTGCCATCTGTCATGCCACGTGAGCGCGGGAAGCCAAGTCGGATTTTTTTTCATCCATTACCCGTGAGTGACGTGTCATGTCGACGTGGCTTATTTTTTGGGTGTGACATGGCATTGTTTTGGGGCCTGAAAATAGGTCTAGAAGGAATGCTACTATGTCATAAATGATGACCACACAGACATTATGTCGTCTTCTAGGATGTTTGTGAAGACATCTCAATAGACATTCTATATCCACAATGACATCATGTTGTCATTCTAGACGTTGTTCTCGTCACGTACACTGTGAAGAGAGACGTCTACTTTGATTTTCATTGTACCGAATGCGACATGTCCATGACTTTTGTGTTGTCCCTGTGGATGTTGTTTGTGACATAGGGCGTAGCTCTGAAAGCAATAGTGTGTACTGTATAGAACACTTGCAACTGACTTTGGACGTTTCCGCCTGCATCCCTATAAAGTAAACTAGACACAACGATGTCACCATGAGCATTTCCTACACTGTTTCATCAACATCAGAGAAAACATAGAATGTCCAAAACAATATAGTTGATGTACAAAATGATATCAAATTTGACATTCATGTGTTAAGCAAAGTAGTTTATTATCCAACATGATGTCTAGAAAAACAATCATATGTCTTACATAATGTACATGTCCATATCATGATGCCCTCTATATAAACACTGTATAAAATTTCGTACATAATAGTCTATACTTGTACCATACTATATACATCATACATAACATAAAATACATACATACATAATATAAAACATATACATACATGATATATAATATAAAATACATACATTAATACATGATACATAATATAAAATACATACATAGATCATACATAATATTAAATACATACATACATCATATATACAGAAATAGTTTACCATACATAATACACAATATTTGATAGTTAGATCAAAATAAAGGCTTTAAACGCACCTTATTATGATTAAAGGGAGGGAAGAAGCCAATATATTTATACAAGAAAGGTGGTGGGAAGAATAACAAACGGTATGGGATATTAAAAATGCAATCATGATAGAGGATGAAAAGAGGCAATGCTAACGTTGGTGCTAATGTTTGTTTGGACGTTGGTGCTGATGTTATTGTTAGACATGACGTTTGTAGCTGATGTCTTTGTAGGCATTCTTTTGTTTAATACAACATCTAATAAGGTAAGGCATGCACGTGGATTTTTCTACTTCTGACATGTTTTACCTTTCCTTTTGCAAGATCTCCTAGATTAATACATGTTGGATGTCATGCATTGTGAGAAAAATTTATGCGAAAATATTTTGAAGATGTTGCTTTCAATGAACGATAGCTAAGCAATTGTGTGGATGCCGAGGATCTAAGAATTTGTAAGGAAATCAGGTTGTAGGCGCCAAGGCAATGCAATGATGATTTCCACACGCCACATGCACCTTACATCTTGATCACGCAGGAACAAGCTGAGTTCATAGCCATAGTGTGCAATATACACAATTACGCACCCTCACAAACTATATCAATGCAATTCACAAACACAATAGGGATGACAAACTACAAAACATGTAAGCACATGACTACCACGTACTCATACAACAAATAAGACACACCAAAATCAATTGCCTTAGAAGTGTTTATTTTATTTCCAATAGTACTAGGTCATGCAAATTCCACAATTGAGAGAATGTACAGGTCTATGGCAAAGGTAGTGCTTCCGATGTTTGTATGTCTCCATCGCCTTTGTCATTTTTTGTAAAATGAATGTAGTGTCTCTCTACAATTGCGCGTACCATACACCCTTCTTCAAAGCACAAATTTTTACTGATTTCTAAGTATATTATATATAGTTTGTTGTGAAAGTGCTTGTAGAAACGGGACATGCTGTCAAGGACATTAGTGACGACATTGCATTGGCCCGCACTTGATAGTACCGTCTTCTTTGGCGGCTGTTCAATCATATGCCAAGATTTGGCATACACAAGAGTGTCCTATGAAAGACCTTCAGAGGCAGCCAATGCCATTTGCGCAGTGACAAATATCTTTGTCAATGTCTAGGTGCATTTAGAAATGTCTATGTAAATATCAAGATGGATAGTTAACTAATGCTCTTGCATCTGTTTTGTTGTAGATTCTACCGGTGGTGGTTTGAAACATTTTGGATGACAATGTGTAGTTGGCTATCAAAAAAATCAGGAGAGTATTCCCAAAGACTTTGTGACAAGGAAGTGAAGGAGATAGAGAAGGACATTGTCATGCAGAATGTCTACATGAGAAGGAGTTTCTCAGGCACGACTTTCTTGAACATTATGACACATTTGCCGGTGCATCTCATAAAGTAGTTATTTGTTTGTGATCCACTGCATTGTCTGTACATGAAGACATTAAAGGAATATATTTGTACCTGCGCACACCCAAAAGGTAGCATAGCTGAGGGATCTTTTGCATAGAGTACATGAAAGATTATGAAAGAACCAATAAAATATTTGTTGCATTCTTAGTCCTCGAGCACCACATGCACTCTTTTGTTTTTTTGCAATGATTTTGTAGGAAGTACACACATCTTAATACATTAACGTGGAATATTGGAAATGAACAATTTCTATTTGTCTGTTTGAATTGAATGGTGCATGTCGTTCATTAAATTAGCTTGAACTTAGTCTAGAGGTACAATACTACAATGCTTGAAGTGCTCACTGTGTATTAGATAGAAATGAAACGAAGAAGACAGTTAAGCATTCCAAAGTAGCCTTAATAAGATAATGTAAACGGATAATGTCATTGTTAGGAAGTACTCTCCTATTCGATCACTTCGTTGTTCAGGCTGCTCACTCTTCAGTAGACTAGTAGAACACATGAACGCCTCCAGAATATTGCTGTGCTAGAAGACAACGATGTCAGAATGAAACCAACTTATCTAAAGACATTCACATGTTACTGTCAACATCAGCATGAGCATTATAGTACTTGCTAAGAAGTCCCTAGCTAAGTCAGACATCTCAAGCGACGTCCATACAAACACGCATATGTCATCTGAGACATCTAAAAAGATGTCATGACGTTTCAGTAGGCAGTTTGAGGTTTTTGAAAATATGAAGGTCAACATTGTAGTACTTGTACAAAAGTCTCCAAGAATGTGAAGACATTGCAGTTGACATCTAGACTGACATTGAGATGTCCTTTGAGACATCTAAACAAGCGTCACGATGTCTCAACAAATACTGTCAGGAGGAACAAGGAAGACATTAAGCTCAATGCTTCAAAATCTGTGCTGACGTGGCCGGGCCATGTCAATCAAAAAAATTGCCACGTCAGCAAATTTCCCTCGATCTCGCCACGTCATCTACCACGTCAGCATGTCTAGAATTTTTCAAGACCGGGCACTGCCCGGCCCTCCCTTTTTTCATGGCGGGTAAACATTTTAATTAAACAAAAACAAAAACTTAAAATTACAGCCGATGAAAAAAGGTCAACGATGCTGACGTGGCAATTCCGATTTTTACAAATACTATTGTGGACATGCTCATGTCTGCAAGAATGTCAAAAGAAAGGGGTACGTCAGTGGAAACAAGAAGTTGTTATCACCTAAATTTTGGCATGTCCGCTGCAACAGCCACTCAGATCTGTTGGAAATGGCAAACCATCTTCCAGATACGAAGATGTCTCCTTGGACATAGTATGTCCAACCTCGGACACTCTACGTTGCGGGCCCGCTGTAAAAAAAAACGGGTTTCTTATAGTGGAATGCCCAATTTGAAATTAGCTAACATCCAAAATGATCCTCCCAAAATGGCTAGGAAATGCCAACTTAGTTGTTGCCAATGTAGAGCCTTAGGTGATGACATCAAATTTTGGGGGTGTTGCCACTAGTAACAACAAGTCTTTGAAAAACAATGTACAATGATGGCATCTTTTACTTATCCCTTGGGTCTTATAAAATATTAAACATTGTTGCCAACGGCTATACTTCTCAAATGGCAACAATCATTCTGGTAGCCAAAATATACTATTCAATTTGACATCATCATTGCTTGAAGTAGCAAGGTATTAACATGGACCCTGTTTGTACATGACAAGGACAAATGACCATAGCCACATAAGTTGGACAAGAGTACATTGTTTCCAGCTTGGATTGTACCACCAACATTCCGTTGGGACACAAGTTTGATGGAAATGTGTAATAATGACCATATAAATGGAATTATCCCTTTTTTACATACCAAACAATTAATTTCTAAGTAAAAAATATCAAGCATGTTGAGACCCTAATTCTCCTTATTTGCAACACATCATAAAATTTGGAACTCATGTAGGCAATTAGAAGCCCAAAATTAGCTAGGAGTGGTGTAGAAAATAGATTAATCAAGCACAAAATAGGAGGATTTTTTTGGAACACCAAAACATGTACCCTAGCTTGGAAAAAAACAAAAAAACTTTAGGAGGACAAATGAAGGGGGCAGTTCATCCTATCTCACAAATGTGACTATAGCTTCTACAGTTGGCATTGTCATCGCGGCATTAGCTTTTGACTTGTTAGAATACATAACACAACAATAAGGGGCTATGAAGGTCCTTTGTACAAACTAAAATTCTACTAGGGTTGAGGCTAAATCTACAGGCCTTGCAGCTCTACATATGCAAATACAATATTGTTGGAGATTGCATTTCACTTGCCGGCTCCAGCAAGTTCAAAAATATGTTGGTAGGATTGTTTTAGGGGTAGACAAGAGATGCTCTAATCGTGCCATTGGACTCCTTCTAAACAATCACCATTGAAGCAATATGTGCTTCAACTCCCATTGGTTGCTATTACGCACTATAGATGGTTTGAGACATCGAATAAACCTTTTTCATCAAAAAAATTGATGCAACTAGATGCATATACCTTAGTGGTTTTAAATTGACATGTACCTTATCTCCTAACTTGGTGAACAAAGCTTTACAAAGAGGGAGCACTTGACACATTGTGTTTCTAAATTTTAAGTTTTACTTGAATTGACCATATACTTATGACTTTCACTCAAATCTAAACTAAAGTACGACCAAACTTCATCTTATGTTATCTCCTTCTATATTAATCTAATTCCTAATGTGAATTGATTTTAGATTCTTCTAAATATTCTTTAGATAGCTCTACTTTCTACTTGTTCTTTAGTTCTCTTCAAAAGATTTTAAATGACTATCTACAAGTTACTTACTATTCAAGACTTTTATTTTAAACTCAATATTTTTAGGTTTTTAATATTTTTAACTTATAAAGCATAAAATGAACTTTCTAAAAATCTAAGACATTTAAAGATTAGAGTTTCCTATTGAAAGTTTTGGATGGATGAAGTTTGATCTCTAATCAATAGTCTAAAACTTCAAACACTAATTTTTACTAACTTAAACTATTAAATTGATTTTTTTCTTCAAGTTTAAACTTCAGACCTCTTACTTTAATTTAGATTCCAATATTCTTTTTTGACGTTTTTTGGATGATTTTACTATTTTCATCCACTCTTACAACTAAACTTCATCCAAACATAACTTCTTTAATTTTCATCTATTTTGGAAGTTAATATGTTTGGCACCTCTAAAAATTAACTAATCATTACTAAATTCAAAATTGGACTCTAATAGACTACTAAAGATTTGATTTAAATGTTTAATTCCTAATTCTATTTTCTATTTTGAATGAAAAATTAAAAATCAAAGAACAAAGTTTAGGTGCATATCTCTAATGCTATGTGCTCATTATTCTAGGTTCACAGAATAGCAATTGTAGGTGAGGCCTTCAAGGTTTTGATACCAAAACCTCAATGGATGAGGTGAGGCATGCTCTTTCTATAAATCTATAATGTGGAGTCACTTTAGCATTATAATGCACTTCTTTCTATCCCCTTGATTGAGCGTGGTTGACCAAGATCCAACCATCCAAGATGAAGACTATGTTTGGTAATGTAAAAGCAAAGGCTCATTATGAGAAATACCATTCCTCGCCATGCCTATATATTATTTCCCATATTGAGACTCAGTTTTCACTTCACTTTGTCCATATCTTTCAACCAATGCATCAAGCTTTGGGTTCTGGCAATCACCGTTTCATTGACTTTTCAAAATTTGTTGATGAAATGTCAAGTTTCCTATTGGTGCAACATTCATTTTGAAAGCAATGACTTTTGCCTTGGAAAACAATCTTCTACACCCTAAATTAGCATTTGTAGGAAGCCTTGTTTAATTGGATGTTCCTGCGTCAAAGTTGACGGATTTTTTTAAGCATCCAATGTAATATCTTTATGTGTTTATGTCAACAATGACATCCAATGTAGCATGAAGATGTTACATTGGATGTCATTGTTGACATAAACACATAAAGATGTTACATTGGATGCTTAAAAAAATCCGTCAACTTTGACGCAGGAACATCCAATTAAACAAGACTTTCTTCTAGTGTAGGTTGTTTGTTTTGTTTATTTGATACACTAAGATCTTAGAAACCATGAGTCTCCCATTGGCGTTCTTGGTATTGTTGGAAAGCTCTCTACAAGGAGGGGTGTAGAGACTTTGTTTTGTGGCATTTGGACCTATGGTGTGAAAGTTATTGAATTTTAAAGTTTTTGTGAATTAGAAAATTGAATCAAATTATTGTTTTATTTTGAAAAATCCATAAATTTCACATTGCATGTTCAAATGCCACAAAACAAAGTCATTGCATTCCTTTTTGCATTTAAAAAAAATGAATTTCAAAATTTTTACAAATTAAAAAATTAGAAAATTATTTTTACTTTTATTTTGGTTGTGGCAATTGCACAGGGCACACTGGTACAATTAAGGTGGACGAGCCCATCACCGCATGTTTTCCAATTCTGTTACCTACTGTTTGGCCCCAATTCCGTTCATTGTCCCATCCAAATTTGTCTAGGAAATATCCTAGAAACCATTTAAGCCATTTTGACAAAATTTGATTAGATTATGGCTTTAATGTGAACACGGGCGAACGTGTCAGCCCTTGATTGGTGGATATTTAAGTGCTAATGGATTCATAGAAGGGCGGTTATGGGTTGTTGACAGGGTGTTTATGACTCTAGTCTAGCTATGGGCGGTTTTGTAATTTCAGGCTGATTGCTTCAAAAATTCACAGAAATTATAAATATGATCGAAAAATTATAATTCCACTTGGGTTTGATTTGTGAAACAAGCACACACCTCTGGAAAAATATGTGCCCATCTTGGAATTGGCCCCAAGATATTCAGATTGCAAATCAGAGTGGTGATAGGCAGTTCTATCTTAATATAAGCTTTATAGACAGGAACATATTTCTTTGGATATTCAAATATCGGCGCCCTGCTAGAAGTTGGCCAGATGTCTGCTCCGACTGTTTATGAGACTTGGCCCAGCTGGTGGTCGCGCCGACTGGAGCAGATGCGCAGAGATGTTCTTGAGGCATTCAAACTTCGTCGAGGAGGAATTAACAAAAGTTGGTTCTCTTGAGCGGCTGCACGTTTTTCCATCTAGCTGAATCAAAGCACCTCTTTGCTCTGCTTCTGCAGCTGTCTTTTCCACAGTGCCTGTCGGTACGTGAATCCTGTTTTGAGTATGTCAACGAACTGGAGCAATTTGAATGCGCAAAGCGCTGTTTTGATTTCGTCTTGATAGAGTAGAAGGTGTTTTCCTTATTTACAGTTTGTTGTTTTTATCAAGAGTGTGAATCAAGCGGTGCGTTGTCAAATTCAGAGTTTGTTTGTGGAGTTAGGGTTACAGAATATATACTGTCAGTAAATGGCAACAAGGTCTTGATTTTGTATTGATTGATATTTTGAGGTCGATTGTACTTACATGGACGAATTCCTCAGCTTCTTGTGGACAATTGATAAATTTCCTGGCACAGAAGTATCCGGACTTGAACACGGGTTCACGATATGAAAGCGGATGGCTCAGGAGGATGTGTTTGTCGCAGCAAGCTCGAGTCATGGAGGAACGGAGGACGTTCGGAAAGAGTTATCGTCGTTATCTGTGAGCCCCAACTTTCTCACCCCAATGCAATCCCTCTCTCCATGCTCTGTCCATTCAATGGTTGAAGCTTCAAAGACATCGGCGGCGTCAGGTCCCTCTTCCTCACCGTTCTTCTCTGCACACATCCAAAGCTTGAGTGAGCGAAGGAGCGACTTGGGTACCGAGTTGGAGTTTGAGATCGAGTCCTCCAAATCCCACTGGACTGAGACATCTGTTGCGACATCAGATTTTGATGACGAAGAGCAACGGGTGCGTGACAGCGTTGCGTTTGAGAAGTTGAAGGAGCATCCGGAGTGGGGTCTGTTTTTCCGGAGACAGCCATACGAGTTGGAGATTGGTGGGAAAATTGCTGAGGGAGGGCAGGTTGAGATATTTGAAGCTCTTGGAACAAATAAGCACGATTATATTTCCGTTCGAAACATACAAGAAAAAACAAGCCTTGTGGTGAAAGTGTTCAAAAAAGGTTTTTCTCTCGAAGATGTGCAACGACTGTGGCCTCCTGAATGACCTTCAGCCACATTGCCATACCGATATTTCGGCCGCGTTTTCAGAAAAGAACCTACCCCGCGTTTTGGCTTGCAGCAAGGTCATGGACTTTGTTTTTCAGTGGGTGCCCAATTGTTGGAAGATGGCCGATTCGCATTCATATTTGACAGGTTTTGGGGCGATTTTCGCAAGCTCATAGATAGGCGAATGCGCAAAAGTAATGGAGCCCCGCCATTTTCATTGTGGGAGACCTACACGATCTTGTGGAACATTGCACAGGGTATGGTCATGCTCCACAATTGTGGCCTTCTCCACAAAGACTTAAAAGCTGCCAACGTGTTAACGCTACACGAGGATAGTGGAAAGTATCTTGAGTATTCAGCTTATATTGCCGACTTTGAATCCTTGGCCGGGATTTCAGGCACGGGCTTTTGGAGAGCTCCCGAGGTTTTGCTTGCAGTGAAGAATGGCAGTTTGATGCCGGAGACATTCACGCAACAATCCGATGTGTATAGCTACGGAATGACCTGTTATGAAGTCCTCACAGGTCGCGTACCTTTTGCTGTGAAAGTCAAAAGAGGCTGGGTGGAGGCACAAAGCCCCTTCACTTAAAGCAAAAATCATTTACAAATTGAGCTCCCGAGGGAGTTTAAAGTTCCAGAGTTTAAGTCCCGGGTGATAAAAGACGGGGGACCATAAAGACATAAAGACAGACTGAATGGCCTCGCGCTTCTTAATATTGGAGATCCTAGCCCTAAGATCTTGACTAATGGCCATATCCGTGTGGATAGTAGAAGTCCACGCCGAGTTCATCACACCCTTCGTGTTGAAGTCCCGGGTGCCATACCTGACGTTGCATCTCTCAACCCAGAAATGCCAAACAATAAACGATCTGAGAATGTCCCAGGGTTGGAAATCATAAGTGTATTTGTCAAGTTTGGCACTGTCCTGATTGCTAATCCTACCTAGAATAACATCTCTGAAATGTCTAATTCTAGGAACTTCATGTAGGCTACTGAACAAATTAAACCTAATCCACATCTGCGTGGCAAATTTGCAATTCCAGAATAAGTGCTTAGCAGTTTCCAGTTGGTGACCGCATAGAGGGCAGCTCTTCGCGGCTGAGGGGATTCTAGGTGCAAGCCAATCTCCCGTGACGATGCCTTTGTTCAGAATTTGCCATAGGAGCATGGCCGGCTTGCGAGGGCGGGCCTCGTGCCAGAGCAACTTATGAGAATAAGTTCTCAAGTCCCAGGTGAGATTCTGGTTTATCAGCACCTGCATACTGACTGAATTATCTTGCTTGCTTCTGAGACCCACTGCATAGCCTCTCCTGACTGTGTATGCATAGAAAGGATCTTCTTTAAAATGGCCGTGTTTGCCCCAACTCCATTCACCAGGGTTCCAAGGGAGATCCTGAAGATTCGCATTCTTAAAATGCCAAATCGTGTCCGGGGAGCCGGGAGGTGTCTGTGGATTACATTCAACGAATCTCTTGGCTTGGGCTGACCATTTCACGACTCTAATCGGGATAATGTTTGCGGAAGGAATGGGACATTGGATGTCGTCCCTGAGTAGCAGCTCTGATCCTATTTTTGTGGTATAACTCACTGTGACTCCTAAGGTTGGGTCATGGAAGAAGATCTGCCTACCTCTCCTTTCTTTAAACCAGCCTATGTTTTCCCAATGGGGAAAAGGATCTGGGCTCCCACGGTATATAGCTAATAAGTTTTAATCTTCTTCTTCTCCTATTCTCAGTGATTGCTCCCTTCTTTGGTAATTTTTTTTTAATCTCTTCTCCTGTGAGCCAGTCATCCTTCTGTCTGTTCCAAAAATGCTGGATTTGTGTTAACCCCTAACTGCCTCATCGACCATATATGGTCGATCTGAAATTTCAGGCTCATTTTGAAGTGGGCAGTTAAATTCGTCTGCCCGTTTAAAAAAAATTTGGGGGCAGTTTTTAGGGTTAACTATTCAAAACTTTCATTTTTCAGTGAAAAAGGTACATATTTGAGTGTTGAGAGGTCTCCAAAGCCATTTATGTCCGTTAGTGGAAGAGTAAAGCTTGCTAATTTTACTTCCTTTTTCAACTTTGAGCAATTTCACTTGATTTGAGATCTAAAAACTTCCACTTATTCATTTGCTTTGAAAATGGTCCCAATCGAAAGAGTAAAGTGTTTTCATGAATTTCACCATTGAAAATTTAAACAAGAAATTGTTGATTTGGAGTTATTTGTGAATTATAATTATTAAAAGAATTGCATCTCAACAATTGCAAGGTGGATTGTGTAATGAGTTTAATAGCTTTTCAAGTGATATTAAGTTTTTTGAAAGGGTATTTTAGTGTGCTAACACAATTTGTAGTTGTTCATGTCACTTCTAATCCCAAAAAGCTTTTATGTGCAAATTTCTGAAACATTGTGGAGAGGGACAACATATTAAAAATAGGAAATGTACATTTCTCTTATTATAATCTCACAACTCTTATGGAATTTTGCACTCAAAATTGGTGTACATACTAATGAGCAAGCTCTTTAAACATCCATACGGTTAGATTTTGAAAAAAAATCATTTTGTTTCAATGGAGATAACTGTAAGCCCATGTTCTTTTTTCATGGGAAAAACACACTTAGAAAGGCTTAGGCACTTAGGGGTTAAGCCTTCTTTTGCCCACAGATGGAGCCCTGCATTAGGACCTTTGTCTAGGGGTATATTTTCGGCCTCTAAAATCAGAGGATTTCCGAAAAGGGTATGTCTTAAAATTTCTGATAGGATTTTAGGCTGGCTTTGGATGAGGCTATGTCTAACTGCTATAAAGGCTTTGAGGCAAGCCGCTACTAATGGCGAATGACTCTCTGCCTTTAAATCCCTGCTAAACAGCAACCAAGTCGGTGATCTATGCCATTTGGAACCTGCTAATGGCCTACCTTGATCTATTCAATATTTCATCAGGCTCTTCTAAGGATCTCCACCTAGTGTGAGACCTCTCACCACAAGCTTTGCCAATAGAGCTTGGGTTTGAATAAACGGGTCTATCAATCCCAATCCACCCTCTTCCGTGGGGAGGATGCATGTAGCCCATCTTACTCGAGCTGGGGATCTGCCACCTTCTTTTCCTGTCCAAAGGTATTGCGTAATTAAACTTCTAATTTTGTCACAGACTTTGGGGGATAAGCCGCAATATGCTGCTATATACCAGCATGTGGCTAGAAGCACCTGGTTGCAGATTAAAATCATGCCTGCTTGCGATGCTGTTTTCGAAGCCCAACTTCGCAACTTCTTTTTAAGAAGGTCCAAGAGAGGTTCTGTGTTTGCGTCTTTGGGTAGCCTGAAGCCTACTAGGGGGCCTAGATATCGTACGCCTATTCCTTCCAGCACCCAGTTAAGTCCAAACTCCGTACCCCAGTTGAATTTTCGGCGATTTCTAGCCGCCCAATCGCCCATATAGCGTTAGATTTCTCCCAGTTGACCTTAGATTCCTATGCAAGATAAAACAAATCTAATAATACTTTGACTTTCTGCAGATTTTTCTTCGTCCCCAGTAGGTAGAGTGAAGCATCGTCTGCGAAGGAGGCATCCGCAACTCTCTTGCTGTTCGGCAGTCTAAAACCCTGAATCCCGTAGCGGGGGTCATCTAACATAAATCCTAATGAATCAAAGACTACAATGAAAAGAAAAGGGGCAAGGGGATAGCCCTGTCTGACAGAGCAAGACAGATCAAAGACCTGCCCTAATTCACCGTTTACCAGAACCGAGGAGGTAGGGTGAGCGTAAAGCAACATCACACCCGCAATGAATTCCAGGTGGAATCCTCTAGCTAGCAACACTTCTCTCATAAAAGGCCAAGAAATCCTGTCAAAGGCTTTCTCGAAGTCAAGCAAGAGTAGTGTGAGGTTCTGCCCGGTTTCTTTCGCATATTTCATCGATTTTTTAGCAAAGAATATGTTATCTATAATGCTTCTTCCCCTCACATAACCTGTTTGGTTCGGTCTAATAATTTCTAACAGGATTAGCTGCAGTCTTCTAGCCAAAATTTTCGCAACTATTTTATAGAACGAGGGGAGGAGGGTGATGGGTTTGTAGTTTTTTATAAGTGTCCCGTCCCCCCCTTTCAGTAAGAGCGTGATGATACCTCTATTATGTTGTGGTGTGAGTGCTCAATTCCGTAGTGCTTTCCGTACAGCAACGAGCAGGTCCTATTCTGTCTCCTCCGAGCAGGCCTTGAAAAAATCGGTTGGGATGCTGTCTATACCCGGGGCGTGACCTAAAGTCAGATCTTGGATGGCTTCTCTTAGTTCTTGGATCGATACTTCTCCCGTGAGACCATTGTTCTGTCTAGCTGAGACATCCTGCAGAATGCTTCTCATGACTTTTTTCTGCGCTTGAACTATTTCTGGGGTCTCCTGCTCACTCGTGTATAATATCTTGTAGTAATCGGTGATCTCTTGTAGCTTTGTCTTCTGGTCCGAGATTAAGGAGTCCTGTACCATGATCTGGAAGATGCTGATCCGTCGTTGTGCATCCTTGAAGACATTAAAGAACTCCTTAGTGCAGCGGTCTCCGTTCTTGAGCCATCTCGAGGATACTGTATGGTACTGTATTTCTAAGGCTTCCAACGTGAGGTCTTGTAGAGTTGTTTTTCCTGCGTTGAACTTGGACGTTGCCTCAACATCGCCTGGGGCGTCTTGTAGTAAACTCTCGGTTTCTTGGATTATTCTTAGGGCCCTGTTCTCTGCCTTGTACCGCGAGATTCGGGCTTCCTTCTGTATCTTTATTGCTTTAGCCCTGACCCTGATCTGCGCCCTGGAGATCCAATCCATACCGGGATGTATTGGATCTACGGTCTCGTCGCCCCTCCATGCTTTGATGACTCTGTCTTGGTCTTCCTTCCGCTTTATGGAGCTACAACAGAGCAGCTCGGGTTTTTTCTCCTTCTTCAGAGCTGAGAAAATTTTTAGCTAGACTGGACCGTGATCGGAGATTTTAATGATAGGGTGGATTGTAAGCTGCCTTCCTTGAGCCGCGAGGCAGGAAGAGACATAGATTTTGTCTATTCTTGCCATCCTATGTGCTTCTCCCTTTCGGTTATTATCCCATGTATATCTAAGGTTTGATCCTTTGTGGAAGAGATCTAAATCCCCAGAATCTGATAACCCGTAATGGTTCAAAAGCTTGGACCATGCCGCTTTCTCCAGGCGGTTTGGTGTGGTGCATGTAAGGGAGTTTCCCGTTCTGTCGTCTTCTTTTTCCACCATATTTAGGTCGCCTGCCAGGATGAAGCTGTCTCCTAAGAGGTCTGCTTCTACTAGAAGTTTCCAGAAATCTGTTCTGCTTGAGGAAGATGTGGGAGCATAGACGTTTATAATTGTCAGTGTGTCTCCGGAGTCTGCTCTCATCGTGATGGCTTGCGCTCTTCCTGCCACAATAATTTTTTGATCGGAGATTCTACCTGCTAGGGATTTAATTGGAGACTAAGATGGCTGTACCCGCCCTCCATCTTTCTACCGCACCTTGATTTCTGATCGCCAGACTCTAGGCCTTGTGTCTGCCTTTGAAGGGAAGACTGTGACATCTTCTGGAGCAATGTTCCTCCGACATCCAGTGCTCCTGTAGCAGCAGCAGGTCCAGAGGGTCTTGCATGCGCTCAAAGAGACTCTTGATGTGGACTTGTTTTTGCGAACCATTGGAGCCGACCTCTGCTCCTCTAATATTGAGGGTCGCCAATTTGATAATGGTGTCCATCATCATCTGCTGTGATTGTATGTGGAGGACATTTCCATCGCCACTGAGGCTGAAATGGAAGGTTTTAGACCTGCTGGTCTAACTCTTTTTGGAGCCGGTCTCAGAGATGCTTGCTGTCCCGGTTGCCATTCTCCATCGTTTGTTTCATCTTCGGGATCGTATAGTGCTGCCGAATCCTTTAGGAAGGTGTTTGCTTTGGCTCTTCCTCGGTTGGGATTGAGTGTCGCTATGAAGGAAGAGTCCATCCAGAGCTAGGGAACCTTTTTCGATACCTTCGTGTTCTCTTGGACCCTGATGATGGCCAACAAGGTAAGTTCCTGCACTTCGCTCGAGCTGTCCCACCTTCCGAACTAGGAGATCATGTCCCAATCCTTCAGGGCTATGGGATCCCTAAGTGTGTCTTTGGCGTGCTCTTGCATGGCAGAGAGAATGGTTCCCTTAATATTTTCTGGTGTGAGGCCCTCCTTTTGAAAATCCATGGATAGAGCGGTTGGGATGGCTATGGATCTGTCTGCTCTCTGGGATAGGAGGACTTCTGTGTCTCGGCTTTGGGTTCCACTAGAAGAAACCTGTGTTTTAGGGGATGTTCCGAAAGACTTGAACATATGTTTTTATGGAAAAAAAATGTGTCAACTCTAGTGTCACCTAAAATCCGTTGGTGTGTGCGTTTTCTCAGACACCAAAAATCTGGTAGAACATGTCATGATGTCACCATGTTCTATGGAAACAAGTGCTAACATTCCCTCTTTTGAGTGTGTAGAAATGCGCCACGTGGATTCCTGTAGGCTTACACGTCAGCAAATTTCGGCCGGGCAATGACACATCAGTTTTTGTTGGGAATTTTTTGGATGACGTGGCGTATGACGTGGATTTTGTAGTGTATGACGTGGCAGCTCTTGTGAATGGAATTCACAGATGATGTCCTCTGTTGTTAGTGTTTTCCGGAATGTCATATGTGATGATGCTGTGTTTTATAAAACGTATATTACAATGTTGTTGTGTTTTAGAAAACATCGACCTCCCATTATTCATGTGGAAAATCCATTTTTTTGCATGCTGTAGAACACTTGACAAGACAGGAAGCTATGAATGGCCAATGAGGCGATGACATTGTGAACATGGAAGATATGTACTACCTGTTTCTGGCAATGTTTGCAGTCTCGTAAAAAGTGGTGAACGTGTTTGACTTTTGCATCTCATGCAACATTTGAATGACAAGGTTGTCCTGTTTGTTATTTGTACTGCTACAGTAGGACATCAAACATCGTCTTCCATTCAAAAAGTATGCATTCTAAGATACATTCTTTGAAACATTGCCAATCGTATGAAATGAAAGTTTGTTGTGCAATGTTGTTTCAATGGACGAGCTAGCGATGCAATGCAATGTCATATAGAACAACATTTTTGGTAGCAATGTTCAATCAACAAACATGTACAAGGTTGTAGGCCTCTGTGAATAGGAATGTTAATTCCCAGCAATGAGTGTTCACAATGTGTTTTTCTTCTTCACATGAAAGGCATGTTGCTACATGACATCCTATATGCAGTCCTGTTTTTGTGAATGCGTTTTGTGTTCTAACAAATGTCTTCAAAGACAAGAAGCGATGTACATTCATAGGAATATCAACATGGACTACATTGACAGAAACACATATGACTGATTGACAGCCATATCCTCCAACTATCAGAACACAAACATCATGCTTTGGGCATCTTCTTTCAATCACTTGTTTTAAATGTGCATTTCCACATACGTTCCATAGGCACATTCCTATAGTCCCTCCCATTGTACATACATGAAACAAAACTAATGAAGTGATGCTTGCAAAAAGTGATCTTCAATAAATGTAAGGTGCATTACACAAAGTACCTTTGTAGTCAATGTACAACATAAACTGCAGTGTCTTCGCTCCTTATGAGTAACATGCCATCACTTATACGTCTTACAGTCTAATCCTTCTCCATTTTCCATTATTGTAATGCTATAGAAGATGCTATGCTTCTTGTTGTACGCACTGTTGCATGCCAAAAACAACGATGCTTTTAGTTTTCATTTTTGCACATGAGCAGCACATCCTACAGATGCAAGACTTTACTATCACAGTTGTTGTACAATCCACTTACCTACAGAATTGACCTCCTCTTAGCGGCACAGTAGCAGAGATGCACAAATGACTGTGAAGCAGACGTCGTCTTTGCCTTTTTGGAAGTGAAGTGCATCAACACCTGATTGCCCCTGCTTTTTGTCCATGCAAAGGATGCGCAGGCACATGTAACTTTCTTGGGACACTTCAGAGTCATGATTGAATTAGTCAAGAAATATTGCGTTCTAAGCAATAGAACGAAAATAAGGTTGCGGACTAGCAAATGAGTGTAGCAACTATACAGCCTGCAACCACCCATGAACAGAAATGGAAGTTACCTTGCACTGAAAAAGTAGCGCCACCTTCATTGATAGAAACCTCTTCCTGCAAACCACTGCATTATTGATCCTGTCATTGGAATTTGCCATTTTGGTGCGTGCAACATATTCTAATATGTTCCTTGTACACTTAGCTATAAGATTGCATTGACTAAGTGAGTTCATAAACCATATACAAGAAGTTCAAAATGAATTAGTTAGTTCCATGTGCATTTCAAGATTTGTAAAGATTTATGAATCCGTTATTGTAAGGTGTTAAAAATGAAGTAACTTCTAGTGTAGCCAAGAGAGAGGACCCTTTCTTGTGATCATGAAAGGGAAGCAATACCTCTTTTATTTTTGGCCTTTTCTGTTTATTCACTGCTACAAATGAAAAACTTGTGACCGGAGTTCTTACATGATAAATAGAAGGCCATCATCAGCTTGTTGAAGCACAAAATTGCACTTCTAACAGTAAAAGAAGTGCGTCCATGGATTATGTTGCTTGTTGTTGTGCATGGTCATTTGTGTCTATAATTGTCCGTTTACAAACTCACTATTAAAAAGCCTTCGCTACGTGCAAGCTTTGTGGAAGACAAGCACATATAAAATTGCAGTCAGTACAACGTCAGAGCAATGATATGTGACCCTATCCAAAGAACGACACGTACAGATTGTGGTGAAAATTGAACCAGAACCAAACATGACAATGTACGATTGCTTTTATATATAGCTAGTTCTGCAACACACCGAATTCATACATTCTTAAGATGTTTAGCAACAAATGCTAAATCACAGAGCAATGCAATTTCTAGAAGCTTCCAACAAAATTGTGCAATCCGACAAGAGGAACACTTTTCAATAGCTTTGTCTACAAGGTGATAGGTGTTAAATCCTTTCATCAGAACGTTGACATTCATTTAACACGCACAGAGTGTCAGAGCTTCCTGTAAAAATGCCCTTTCTGTAGTTGTATGGCATCTTATCAACGGCATCATTGTAACAATCGCAGTCTAGAAATAGGAGAGTAGCGCGTATTGCAGACAATGTACAAACTTCTGGACATGAGAATTTTAGCGACACGCAGTACTTGTGAAATGAGATTTAGAAGTCCTGATTCAGGAAAATGAAGAAATATAATAATAACTTTTGAATACAAAGCAAACAGTTACCTGCAGATAGAAGAAGACCAAACTTACTTTGCAAAATGGCAACACACATCTGAAATGATATTGAATTGCAAGCCTCTAGTCTCTTCAAGTTCTGCCAAAAAAAACGCAACAATTTAGAAATATGAGAAAAACTTTCGAATACAAAGTAAAAAGTTACTTGAAATCATGCATCAATGAATGAACAAAACTATGGAGAACCTCTTCTACAATGATAGAGGCCAAAGAATTGAGCTGCATACCAAGCATGCTAATTCTGCTTCCGCAAAGAATCCATCTTGCACTCGTTGCACCTGAATAGTCCCAATTCTGTTAGTTTCTGCAGTGTTGAGTGTGCACAATGAAGGAAACAATGCAAGTTATAGAATGATTGTTCATTAATTGCACTGGGCATAACAAGTCCCAGTTTCTGTACGTCATGTACTCCCTGTAGGGCGACTAGAAAATTATGTTCTATGCGAAATTCCATGCATTGCTTTCTATTGCTAAACCCTTAGTAATTGTCTACAAATGCAGAACTTGGAGATAGAGAACAAGGAATTCATGAATTCCTCACAAATTGTGCGTTTAAACGTATTTGGAATTACATTTCACGCTTTCTGTCTCTAATAATGCATCATCCTGTATTCAACGAATGCACACATTAATCATGCGCGAAAAAATGTTAGATCTCATATGCTTTCTCCTGTAGTTGTCAGATTTGCCTTCTTTTGTATGCACCCTTCGCTTGTACATGAAATAACAAAGCAAAACTCACAGCAGTGCATGCCATGTTATACCTTTATGCTATAATACATGTTTGACTAAATAAGGAGTAAGTGAAGGTAAGATAATGGAAATTGCAAATGAGCATGACGGGATAATGCATAGTCTTTGCAACGCACCTGCTTGCAGAACTGGCGTGTTGTTCATTTGAAACACGTTAATTCTACAAGAACACCCATGAGACGCAGTAGATACTGTCAGCTACATTAAATAGTAAACTTAGGTAGCACTAAAAACATGAATCCGCTCGCAGTGAAAGCCACACATCAACAGAAGTCATAACATCTGACTTCGGGCTTTCTCATATTGAAATTTAGGGTTTACCCATACCAGAAGCTGAAGGAAGAGATTTCTTGGCTAGCAAATACTTTGCCGGTGTGAATAATGGTGATCTCTGGTCAATAGCAAAGAATATTCAGGTTATTGCTAGTGCTGAATCACGCTACTGGCCCTTCCTCATCATAGGTGACAGAGAAGGCAAAAGGTATGATCTTCACGTCAAATGTGGCGACCGACTTGTCAGCGGGGTACTTCATTTGATAAGTACCTTCTTGCAATGCAAGAACGGAAGAAAGTTACACATCGCCATTTTCTAGTGACTGATTTCATGGGCAGGCCGGAAATTGTCTTAGAAAACTACAAAGCATATGTAGGCATAAAGGAACTTGTCACACTATAATAACCCCTGAAAGCCCACATGGCCAAAGGAGCCGCCTCCACATCTATAAGAGCTGAAATGAATAGTTTAGAAAGGTTCTAGGAAAGTCCTAAAATATTTAGTTAAAAAGGCGACAGTTTGGGATGCTAAGGATGTATTTTAGAACTTACTCCAATTAGGTGTACTTCTTTAAAGTGGACTTCTCATTTTTAGTTCGAGCACTTGGGGTTCCCATGACATGATACTGTAAGCCAAGTTCTAGCCCAAAAGCATAGTAAGCTTATATGTTGAGATTTTTACCATTTGACCTGTTGCGGTTCTCAGCGGATAGGCGAATGTGCACTCGAAACTAGTTCCTGGCAAGAGTAACGGCTGCTTCCCAATGACCCCCAAACCTCTGCACAAACGAACTATGTTATCACGTCCTACAATATATCAAAAGCATTTCCAAGCAGCGAAACCTATTACATTTGTGAACAGTAACTAGTCACCGATCATATCAGACCAAGATAAAATATGTCAACACTAAGAGCAAAACGCATAGTAACCAATTACCTGGCCTCTTCAACTTTCCCAGTTGCATCTATTATAACCCAATACCGACTTAGAAGCTGAATTGACTCAAGGGAATCATTACTGATGTGAATGAGATAGGCAAAATAATACTGTTGCTTGAAAGGCCGACTACGATCGTTCATGTACACACTCCAAACTCAAACTATGATTCCTTGTAAACGAATAAACAAAATCAGTGCTCTATGACAACAAGCAGTCGGTCGAATTTCCAGTGCCATATTAGTTGCACTCTTTCTGAACAGATGAGTTATAGCAAGTTGGGTGGCAACTAAGAACATAAAACTTATACACAACTTCACAGAACCAAATCAATCTTGAAAGTTGGTTACGGCCATTTACATTGTGGTTGTATCACTGTGACATTGGATCCCGAAATGAACTTTAGGTGGGGACACTTTGCTCAACTCGTCTCTATATCTTGCTGCTTCCTGGAAAAACAAGTACATGAAATTTTTGTAACGAAACGTTCAATTTCCAATAGAAGGGAAATTCAAACTCTTGTCTACGCAGGAAAGTGCATCTTGATTAAGGAGACATAATCATCAACTCCCAATGAGTTACAATTCTTGGCCTACAATAAGAGTTTCAAACTTAAGGCATATTTCTCTTCAACGATAGCTTTTTCCATCAAGGTTTTAAATTGAACAACAGGATCTTCACCTGAAAGAGACTTGACCATATCCCTCAAACGCGCAGCTTCCGTATAATCCTGGAACCACCGCTCAACTTTAGATGCATACCAAGGCAAACAAGATGGGACCTTGATAGGCTGCATCTTCTAAAAATTGTAAACATACAGAAAAGCACCTTCCGTATGCATGAAACACCAAAACAAAGACTACACTCAGGAACATGTGCTGCTTTTGAATGATAAAGTCTAACAAAGTTATTGTTTCACAAATGAAGTGTAACATGCATACATATGAAATCATGCAATGTCAACATGGATTCATGTGTCACTGAACGGTATGCTTACACACACACATCTCACGCATTGAAAGCACTTCACGACAATTTCAGTTGCCTCCTTCAAGGCCTACATTATGACTTTATGAGAAGTCCTTTACAAAAGTTTGCTTCCATTCAGACTTTCTACATGTGCTATTGTACAAGAAAAATTATAAACCGAAGTACTAGTTTCGCAAAACTATATAGAAGTTTATATTTGCAGTTTACAGAGAAACGATGTACACAAAAAACAAAAATCATGTGGCGGCGGCCGTTCTTGCTTCCATTGTATACCCTCCCCTTTGTAGTTCCTTCACAACGCTAAAATTTCCACTCCGATCGTTGTCCACTGAATTTCTGTCTGACTCAGCACATACCTACAGAACCCCACCATAGCATACCATGATTATATGAATGACACAATGAGCTTGATGCTTCAGTGTAGACAATGATTTTGACATTTTTCTTGTACATACGGCCATTAAATTCAGAAACAAAATTTTTGAAGTCTTCACGCCCGCTATTCCAATTCTGCATTCCATTTATATACACTACTTTACTATAGTGCATGGCCGTCCTTCTGCAGTGCTACATGTTCATTGTTGAAGACAAGTGCAGACACAGAAGGTTGAGGGACATGAACTCACCCACAACTAGTGCTCACAATCAGTCATTTTTTCCGAACGGGCTCTACGCGTCTTGCATTCGTCACCTGTCATTCGAAAACATACTCGTTAGGTTGTCATGCTGATCCACCAACAATGTACAATGCTACAATGCTTGTACTATACTTTACTTCTTCTAGTTCAGTCTATGCAATAATAGCAACCTCGAATCCATTTCAGCAGTCCAAATGTAAGGTCATGTACATAGTTCATAGCATTCCACAACAATGAAACGTCATGAGTGCCGTACCTTAGCAACATGTAGGGGTGGCTTTGTCACACCCGGTTGTTTCTCTGTACTTGCTTTAGTAGACTTGGATGCAACAACTTTTTTGGAGGCAGCATTGCTTTGTACTGTCTTCGTCAAACGTGGAGGACGTTTGACGCCATCTACAGGGGATTCATTGTCATGCTGCATCAACAAGGTAATCGAATTACCAACATTGGAATCGATAAGCAGTAAATGTTTTACAAAACCAATGCCTACATGGCTACATCCCCACTCCAATTTCACATGCACACGTAAACCGTTATTGCAGAAGTTCTGCAGTATGGTTTTCCAAATTCAAGAATCATGAAGCATCGGTACCTATTTCTGCATTCATACGAGAGTGCCAATTTATAATTATATATGGCAATTGCTACAAGCGTGCTTCAAGAATGCCATTTCCGTCTCCAAGGCCCTATCGGCACACATAAAGTAATTCCATTTACAACCAGGACGACAATGACGATTGCAACCTGCCTTTGCATCTATAAAAAAACATATAATTATATTCTACACTAGTCAATTTCAAACAACGTACTATGCAAACTGCCTTTCAAAATTTAAGGACGTTGCAATGATTTGGATAGAGAAATGGAATACCTGCTGCATACGTTCACCATCTTTGCCAACAGAAACATCTGTCCCCCCATCTTTGGGAGCAGCCACTTCTGTCAACACACAGTCATTGCCATCGTTCGATATGTCGTCTGCTACAACCGCAGGCACAACGCACTTCACAAGTGTGCTTTGTTTGTCCATCTTCTCAACTATGGGAACCTCATCCATGTCAAGTCTGTAGACATCCTCTTGATCGCTAGCTTCTACATCCACTTCATTCGGTAGGTTTGCATCGGTATGTAGAACTAGGCCGCCCTTTCCATTCTCTTCAGTGGACACAGACTCCGGCAATAACAAAGTATCTATAGAGTTGGTACTGGGACCTCGAGGACTAGAAGAGGACGGTCCCACTTCTGCTAAGGTCAGCTGCAATGGCGATGTATCCAAATCTTGGGGAGAAATCTGCAGCTTCCCAGCACGACTGTCTATAATTTCCCGAAGCATGTCCTCCAGACGACCATGTGAAGAATCCATCTTCTGCTGCAGGCCGCTCAGAGTCCCTTCTATGTCAGCAACTCGTGTGCTAATTTCGTCAAAGTCTTTTGCTCAATCCACAAGCGATGTCCGCTTAGCTTCTTCTTGTCGACTATACTCTCGTGCAACCTCCACGCTAACTTCCTCCGGTTTTGGTTTTCGACCCAACTGTATGCTCTGGCAACATGATACCATCCCTATGTCAGTCATATTAAGCTCTTCAAGCAACATCAGGCGTAATTGCTATAATACATTCTACGAGCAACAAGTCTTGGTCTTCTTTTCTTGTAAATTTAGTTATACATATTCCACTGACGAGGAACTACAGGCTCAGTGTATGCAGTCTTCTAATCTTCTTCCATGATCAGTACTTGCACATGTTTTTCTAGAATTTCTGAACAGATACAGTGTCAATGACCTACAATTGAACAATCATAGTCACATACGGATGAGCTAAGCAATGAAACTTACCAAACTACTGATGGCATCACTCTCTATTACCCTCAATAGAGCTAAATTTGAGCCTTTGCCCACTGAAATTGCACGCATGTGCTCAGACATTTTTCGTGATGCCGGGGATTGCCGATTCCTAACAAGCGTGTCCCATTGGTCGGCATTGACCTCCGCCGGTTTAGCTTTGCCAGCATCGATCATGGAATTCAATCTCCATCGAGTATTGATCAATATCTTAGTGACGATGGGAGAAATCCATTTATCACTTACTTTTGAGCTACCCCCCTTCATCTCCCAATCTGCAAGCAAAAAGACAGAATTAGTGAAGTAGTATTTGAACGTCAATGACAATGCATTCCATCTCCAATGAAAATAGTCACGGAAGCCTTACCATTGTATAAGCGCTTGAAGAAACGCCTCTTTTGTTGGGATGGTTGCGCTTCCCAACTGCATGTTGGATCCAAGTCCTTCGCATAGCGCTTCACATCCTCTGCCAATACAGGCATCATTCGTCCATTGGGAAAGCCAATGACATCTACCTTGATGGGCTTCTTCTCCTCTTCTGTAACCTTTCTTTTGTGAATCGGTTGGGGGCTGCAATCATCATTGTCGCTTTCGTCGCTGCTGTCTTCGTCCTCCACTGGCATGCCAGAAGCATCACTGCTTCAAAGAAGGGATTCACATTATTGGGAATCGACAATTACAAACAACGCAAGTTAGGTATACAAGGGTTCATAAATATGTCACAAGTTTGGTGTGAAGACAACGCTCCCATGACGACATTAACTATGGCATTGAAATTTGGAAGCCGTAGACATAACACTGAAAGTGAAGTCTTCCAACGAACTAGACGTCCACAACAACACATTTGCGCAGTATCGGTTGCCATCATATTCATTATACTTTCTTTCATCACCATTATTGTTTTTCCATTGCTACTAAGTCTATGTCACTATGTAGACCACTATAGAGACGACAAAATGTGTGAATCAGTCCAAAGAAGTGGAGCACAAACCACAGCTTAGGAAACCTTAACATCATAGAATTCTACGTCTCAAAAAACGTATCGATGTCTGAAAAAACATGAAGATGTTTTTGAAAACGTATACAAAATACAGACGTTTTTGAAAACATGTACAAAACACAAACGTTTCTGTTGGTTATGTACAGTGCTAGAAAACGTAAACAACATTCCTTTTCAGAAGAAGGGGAGCATACATTACCAAACCAGGCCACGTTTTCTAGAACATGCACAATAACAAACATGTATTTACAGAAACATAAAGGCACGGAGTTCACTAAGATCATTGATTACAAAAATGAAGTAATGAACAAGACGTGCGCAATGCAACACACCTGTCCAGTTCCTCCTCCTTCTCAGAGTCTTCCATACTAGGAAGGTCACGTTCCTCATCAGATGACGTCTGTACTTGCACGGGAAGTGGCTTTCGCTTTTTCTGTGGTGGCGCGATTGACACCGTTGGTTCCTTTCCTTTTACAACACGCCTGTCTTCCTTCATCTTTGATCGGCGCTCATCGGCGCCTCGCATACGGAACTCCGATGTCCTGGGAACGACAATGTCATTGCCGCGATTGGGACGTGATGGAGAGGGCTTCCGCTTCAACATTTTTGTACGACCTGGTGCTATGCGTC
Source organism: Rhytidiadelphus loreus (assembly GCA_947034895.1). Classification (NCBI taxonomy): domain Eukaryota; kingdom Viridiplantae; phylum Streptophyta; class Bryopsida; order Hypnales; family Hylocomiaceae; genus Rhytidiadelphus; species Rhytidiadelphus loreus. The sequence goes on from OX344761.1 coordinate 37,404,388, forward strand.
TGCGTGTGTTCGGCCAAGCAACAAAAACCTCCCCCAACAACTGCACACAGAATTACAGTTGCAGTAGACATTAATGAGCAAGTGCATCGATGAGCAATAACAAAAAATTGGTGCATACAAATACAAAAGCATACAACATAAATGCCTACAAGCATGCAGAGCGCACATAGTCCAAGGACAAGGACGTCAAACAACTTCCATGGATGTCATTTAATATTTTTTTGCTAAGTCTTCGGCCCAACACTACATGAAACTAATGTACCAATTACAAGTTCCAACAAACAATAATATGCACAACACTCACGATCACACCTGCACTTCACAAATAACAAACACGTAAAGAAGTACAGAGGAGACGAAGCCCTCGCTGAGTCACTGTAGTAGGTCCAAAAGTTCTGAATGCAATTGAGGGGTTACAGCCTGCTCACCTCTGCGGTAGTAAGATTTCTCTTCCAAATTAGCTAAGAAAAGATGAACAGCTGATGAGTTGAACAAATGTGTAGTGCCAGAAAATGCATGTGCACAATCAAGCAAAAAACGAATACACAATGACAATGCGTTCCATGTGTCCTACTATACACCATGAACTTCGTTTTAAGCGCACACTGTGTCACTCGAAACGGAAGACACGGCAACACATCTGAAGGGCAGGTAACCTATTTCCACGGGAGCCCAAACCCGGTAGTACGTGCAACCTACACCCGTGGCCTAAGGCCCCCTATGACTAGTAGAAGAAGAAACCTACAACCGTTTCTGAAGCCCTTCCTGAAAGATAGGCGGCGGCTGTGGTAGGTGCCAGGCAATGGATTGGTATAATGGTGGCGTGTTAAGTGAGGGACGTTCCAGCGTACAAGATTGTCCATTTTCTTTTGAAAACAAACACAAATTAAAGAAGTTAGGGGTTTACCTCATTGGCGGCGCCTTTGTTGTCGACAGGAAGCATCGCAGCTGTGCGAGAAATGCAATTGGCGTTGCCCAAAATCTTCAAACGTGTGCTACGCCTGCAGCCATCAATCTCTCTCTGATTAGGGATTTTGAGCTCCGGCGAAGTGTCTGCAAAAGTGCGGCGGACCTGCTTCAAGAAATCCGTGAAGACGTGAAGGGCACACTCGCTAACACCAACATCTGTATAGCTACAGTTAGGTAAACTTCTTGTGACTTCGGGAACCCATTGATCCCTTACCAATTCACTATGCACGTCCATTTTCCACTTTCTAAAGTGCAAGAGCTGAACAATGCTGCAAGAATTTTTGAGTAGAGAAAGTCAGTACGTCTCCATGGTTTAACAACTTCTTCCTCTGTATGTGGAAGACACGTAAGACTTCCTTTGTGACAGTACGGCTACTAGTCAGTGGTCCATCTATAATTTCATCTGATGTTGGATGTCATGTTTTTTGAAACGCAGCCATGTTTTTTTCAACAACTAACTGTATATGAAAACGTCCACATAGAGAATGCACAACACTGTTATATGCATGTATGTGAATCCGAGGTAATAGACAGCGTTCTAGGAAACGAAGCTTTGTTTGTATTGATCCTATATTGCGCATGCCCTTCCTCTTGAATGACCATGTGGACGTGCAATTGCCTTAAACAGCATGTGATACATGACATTCCTTGTGCAATGAGTTGTATGTGTTCCTATTGTCTATTTAGCTTTTATTGCTTACTACAGATCCATAGGTTATTTACTACACCAACTGTACATAATTGTCGGGCACAACAACTGTGAATTGCTTGGCATATTTGAATTCTTGTTGCACACATAGAAACATTAAATGGGACGTGCCATCTATGTACCATAGAGCCTTACGTAGTATGGCTTGTTTTGTGATCATGAGCATTTGTATAGAATACTGTCATTAGTAGAAGACAATGATGCATATGGTAGGGACATGCAATGAACGGTACTATGTTATTTTGTATCGCAAGTGTCCCTTTCCTATCATAATAATATGGAAAAAATTGAGAAGTATATAGCAGGAGTGCTTCAAAATGAAGAATGGGTTATATAAAGCAAAAACAACAAACAGCTGGAATCCCATAAAGCCTTTGTAGTACGGTCATTTGTGAAGCACCATTGACAATATGCAATATTGCTCATTTCGGAACAGTTTCTCGAATATGAGTTTGCCTGAATGTAGGGATGACTCATATGATGTTGTAATTGCATGTGTAGGAAATTGCAGGTGATGTGCCTTTCATCCACATAGACAGAAAGTGTACAAAGCTGATGGTGTACAGAAGCGTCAGGAAAGGGAACTCCACGTACTACGTCTATAAGGTAACCTCATTGAAGCACTCAGTAAAGCATGTAAATGGTATTTACAAACTTGTAGCATCCGCAGGCCCAATGCTTGTGGCGTTTGTAAGCTTTTTGCATTCCTAGCCCCAATGCTATTGGCGTTTGGCCTTGTCACAGTAACGGCTTGCAGTGATAACAATTACTGAATATGAACAAGAAGGATTTGGATTCAAAACAAAGTACGACCACGTCAGTGCTTCTGAGAGACTGAGACGTTGTCCATACATGCTTAGAATTGTGGATATTTCGAATATGTTCAGGGAAATGTCAACTACGGAAGCAGAAGTGCAACTTTCTACTCTTTCCGATGCTGAATCCATAGGAGAATGTATCAGTTACATGGATGTAGAGTCAGAGAGTGACAATGGTGCTGCAGATGATTTTCAACTATTTAGACAGTATGAAATTGAGTGGGAAGCATACCTAGAGTGCATGGTTTTTTGGCACAAGGAGCATATGTGCTGGTATGACTTAGGATTAGTTTGCACCAAGAACTTCATGCCGGAGACCATTGACGATGTGTACTACAACAACACGTACAATATGTCATGGTTCTATAACGGTGTTTATCCTTTCGAAAGTTTGGAGGAAGCGGCCAACTCTTGGTTGGCTGAACAAGTATACTTAGCGATGGTTGATTGAAAGTTTGCTGTAAATTGTAGAAGTCCTTACATGTTCGTGCTGGTATAACACTTTTGTGACACAAGGCAATCTGTACAGATGTTCACAATGTAGTATAGAACAAGTAATAGCTACTAGCGCACTCTGTACAGAGTGTATATGACCGTGTTCTGAACAACAGTTACCAAGACATCAAACTTACCAAAAGCAATAAGTTGCGGTCACTTGTAAAACTGTGCTTCATTTCATGTACATTATTCAGTATATGTATGTTCCATTGCTTATAACAAACATCAAGAAAAAGCACATATATGACCTTCAATGCATGTGACGATAGTTGCTACTGGCATTACTGAACTGAATGCTTGAATTTCTAAATGAGTTCTTTTATGGAAACGATGTTTGGTTCAATTTTCTGTTGATGCATTTCAAGTATAATGCAACATGCTTTGCAGATGGTGCTTGAGCAATGATTACTGGAACTTGACTATTGCAGTTCATATGTTGGAAGTTCAGGAAGTGCTAGTACAACGTTGGTTGTAGCAGCTTCAGAACGCAATACAAATCAAAGCACAGTACAAGGTAGCTTTTCCAGAACTTCCGTACAACTAGCTATTTAGTCCATTCATGAATTTTAGAAGTCATAAACTATTAAATGTATGAGTTGTTGTTATTTTATTCATACATGCATGCATTGATAGTGTTGCTTTGCATCCCTTTCATAAATTGGAGGTAGAATGGCATAGTTCACAACCTCATGAGGATGGCAAAGAGCACTTCCACATCTTCATTTCCTGTCTATTTTACAATGTAACAGCTTAAAGCTTGAGTTTGGTTCAAATTCTTGTTATTCCTAAAGCTTACAACAATGAAAATGGATTTTTAGTCACACCATGTTGGACACAACATAGTGTGCTTTTATAAAAATTCAATTGATTTTCTAGTAATATTTGTTGATATATGGAGAACTGAAACTTTTACTTCCGAAATTAGTTCATATACAGCCCTTATAGTACAAAATATATACATATCATATTCTAACACAATCAGCACTTGCCTTATTTTCAGTTCTTAAAATGACTTTGACGTGCTTATAGTTCAGAATCTTAAAGCAAATGTAACAGTATTGAAACTGTAGCAAAACAATGTTTTGTGACTATCATATGGTAATGTATACTAGTGGTTTCTTTGGATTCAATCATATTTTTATTTATTGCAAATGGTAGTCCTTTTAAACCACTGCAATACTAATGAAGTTGACATGGGAACTGAAATAGGAACTATAGCAAAGTTACATTGATTTTTTGAGTCATCAAAAATTATTTGGCTTCATATGATTTGAACTACTACTAATTCAGTGAAGACTACACTATTGATAATGAATACATTAGCTTGCTTGAAGAGTAGAAAAATTAGGTGCAATCTACATTTCAATAAGTTGCACGCACAGTGGGGTACGTACCTTCTACTGTGTATTGACATATATGTGCTAGAACACTTCAAATTCATAGTTGTTTACTAAAGTTGTAGCATGCACTTGCACTACACGAATGAAAAGAAGGCACAAAATGAATTTCAAAACTATGTTATAACAGAGCATATTCTTTTCTTGTTCCTGATGTGTGCACTATAGTGACTACACAAACTAGAAGGGAAATTTCTATGAATCCAATAATGGACTTCCTTGTTTTTACGCTTTGCACAGGATCCCAAGCATGTAGACTTCTGATGTTCACTAGAACTCATTACGTCTGAGAATTGGTTTCAGCATGCCGATCCATTCCTTACAGCGACCCGCGACAGTCCGCATTTCTACCGATGGACGTACACTACGTCACATTCCAGTGGGCGATTTGATATTGGAAACGGAGTTGCGAGTAGCAACGGAGCAAAACATAAGAGCATTTCGATGTCCTTGCAGGGACTATCATGGCGGGCGGCGTAAAAGTATAGACATAATACGAAAGCACCATACAGTTGTGGGTCGAGATCCTTTTCTAATGAAATCCATGATTGGAGGTGATCCTCCAAACGGATACCCACGTCGAGGACTATGGATAGAAGATGACATATATGACGATGACTTTGTACAATCTGATGCACAGGCTGAAGGCATGTTAAATGACAATGATAACATAGCAAACATGGATGTACCAAACATGGTGGAAGAAGAGGCTGCGGATCGTCCTGACCCTGCACTCGATGAATTACATGAGGTGCAAAGACAAGTCATGGAGGCGTTGGACAGAAGCGATGCATTACACCGAGATGCTATTGGAGTTGTAGACGTCGAAGACAATGACGACAACGGTGGAGATACATTGGATGGATTGGAAGAGTTGTATGAGCAAGCTACAACGCCACTCTATCCAAGGTCTAAAACAAGTGTGGTGTCAGCAACTATCATCATAATGAATATGTGTGCAGTTTTTCGTGTCAGCAATAGGTTTACGGATGAGCTACTACGGTATTTATCTGAGGATTTGTTGCCAGCTGAGAATCAACTACCAGGGACTCACTATTTAGCACGGAAAAACATTCGGAGGTTGGGCTTGAATTATAAGAACATCCACGCTTGCCCTGATGGATGTGTGCTTTTTGACAACGAGTATGCTGATTTGGACTCTTGTCCAAAGTGTGGTAAATCGCGTTGGGTGGACGGCACGGATGCGATTCCAATGAAGATTGTACGACATTTTCCCCTCATTCCAAGGTTGAAGAGGATGTGGAGGTCAGCAGAGATAGCACGCATGTTGACTGGGTACACTAAACACGTTAGTGATGATGGCATCATGCGCTCAGTGGTAGACAGCCCAGCGTGGAAGCATGTGGACTCACATCCAACTTTCAACAACTTTGGACTGGAGAAAAGAAATATGCGCCTAGCGTTGGCGTTGGATGGGGTGAATCCATTCAAACTAAGTAATACAAATTGGTCTACATGGCCTGTGCTTATATTGATATATAATTTTGAACCGTGGTTTGTTACAAAGAAGTTTTTCATTTCATTGTGCATTCTCATATCAGGGAAGCACTCTCCAACATCAAAAAACATTGACGTCTACATACGTCCGTTGTTGAAAGAGTTGCAGGAACTATGGAAAGGTGTCCCAGCAATAGATTTCTCACAACCAGAAGGGTCAAGGGGATTTACAGTCCGTGGTTTGCTCATGTGGACCATCTCAGATTATCCAGCATATGGGCTAATATCAGGGCTATGTTGTAAAGGTTATAGGGGGTGTCCGAGTTGTGGGCCAGAAACAGACTCGAGACTGGCTAAAACAGGGGACATTCTAGCAAATGGACGCATTTGTGGTTCAAAGATTGTATATGGTGGAATGAGAAGGTATCTCAATCGACATCATCCATACAGACGCAACAAAAGGTTCAATGGTGAAGTGGAGCAACGTTGTACGCCGCGGGTCATGTTTGCTATAGACATCATCAGATATGCAGCATGGCGACAATCATACCTTGATCTAGGCGGAAAAGAAAATGCTAAATCAGACCCTGTGCATTGCACTGGCGTCAAACGATTGAGTGAATTCTACGAACTTCCTTATTGGCAGGTTTGTATGTCCTTCACATTTCATTGCAATGCTATATTATTCTTATGGAAGATAAAAATGATTCATCTTCAATTCTCTAAGTTCCTCATTGTCCACCATGGGTTTGCAATTTTTTCTTAATGCACCGTATGACCTTTCTAATGTGGAAATGAAGATATATTGCAAATATGTACGAGTTGTAGTTGTTAAGTAAAACCTAAACCTGAGGTTATTGTACATTTCACTCTAATAGTAAGTATAAAATAAGTGCATGCAAGGATTTAGTGTTGCATAGCATGTGTTGACGTGCATGTGGCATGTGATGTTTGTCGATGGCATACAAAATGTGCTGATGCATTAAACATTGACAATGTCATTGTTTACAGCATTTACTAGAGCGACATCTTCTGGATCCTATGCATTGCGAGAAGAATTTGTGTGAGAATATAGTGAAGACCATAATGGGTCTTCAAGACAGCGCAGGCAGTCGCCAAGATGCTCAGGATTTACAAATTCGAGAAGAAATTTGGTTGCAAGCAGGAGCACAAGGGCATCAAGAATACTACATGCCATATGCGCCGTATGTAATGAAACCAAATGAACGCAAGGAGTTTCTAGACATCATCACAAACATTCGCACGCCTTCGAACTACGTTGGCTCCATTCACAAGAGATTCATGGACGGTAAACTACAGTACATGAAAACACATGACTACCATGTCCTCATGCAACAGGTATTGTACATAACCAAAAGTATAGACAAGATGCAGAAGTAGTTGGTGTGAGGAATACATACACAAGTGAAATAAGATGCTTTTGTAAAATATTATTTCCCTTTCATCATTTGTATGTGTAGAAGATCTTGTTTGCAATAGGTCATTTTCTAACATATTGAATGTGCATCACTCATTTGCTAAGAATATTTAATTTTTCCATCAATCCATGTAATAATTGCAAATATTACAACCATAGTTGTCAAATGTAGACATTTTTACTAATGCAACAACAAACATAGATGTTATAATGCATGGCTTAAGAAGAGTGTATAGTGCTTCACAATTGTTTCATTCTGTGTGTTGTAGATTCTTCCCGTCGTAGTACGAAATATACTACCCGAAAATGTAAGGAGTGCTATAATCCGAATATCTCGAGTTTTTCAAAAACTCTGTGAGAAAGAAGTCTGACATTCAGAGAAAGAAGAATTGATGCACAATGTCATTATGGCAACATGCGAGTTGGAGAAGGAGTTTCCACCGACATTTCAGAACATCATGTCACATCTTCCTGTGCATCTAGTGCAACAATTATTTGTATGTGGACCAGTGCATTGCCACTGGATGTATCCTATCGAGAGGTACATGAAGACACTAAAGGATTATGTCAGAACATATGCACATCCCGAGGGAAGCATTGCTGAAGGCTACCGCATGGACGACACTCTTGGCTTCTGTACGGAGTACATGAAGCAATATAGAGGAACGACTCATCGTGTTTGGGATCCAGAGGAAGACGCAACCATGAACGATGAGGTCCTTCACTCTAATGAACGTGCGAAACGTAAAATGTCGAAAGAGGTGCAGAATTATGCACATGCATTTGTTTTGGACAATGCTGCGAGTTTGGAAGATTGGCGCCAGTAAGTGCTAATACCTTACAACACAATGTTCCATGAATGCATACTTGCACACGAAGTCTTTCTTTGTTAGAAATTATCATTGTAATGGCAGTACCTGTATAACATTCCAGTACGTAGCATCAATAGTGATATGTGCAAAAACTGTACTATTGTTCCATGAGGATTGTTTGTCCATGTCTTCCACATAGGTTCATACAAATACTTGCAGTGACTACAGTACAGCATGTTCTTCAACATTCACAGGAATATGCTTACGACAATAGATGATTTATTGATTTATAATGATATATGATGTGCAGAGATTATGTTATTCAAAAAGGTAGACGTTGGGAAGAACGCGAGGCTTTTCGTTTGGAGTGTCGGCGTCGCCGTCCTCCACAACAACCAAGATATCCACCTGAGTTGAATGAATTCCCTAGTTTTCCGGATTGGTTGAGGGCAAAAGTAGATGCTGCAGAACTAGCTGGTGAAGAACTCGACAATGACATAGTACAGTACGCCTGCCCACCTGAACGTTACGCGACCTCCCACCGCCACATGTATGCATGTGGCATGCATCTACGCGTCCGTAGTTCTGAAGTTGGACTTGTAACCCGTGATTCTTGTGTTGTGGCATCATTTACAAGCCAACTTCGATGGGGACTTCTCCAAGGACGCCCCATTGAGAGAACTGATGATTACGTGGGGTACATAGAAGAAATTCTAGAGTTGGATTATCGCAATCATTGCACAACGGTGCTAGTGTGCGATTGGGTTCGCAACTCTCAAGATGCACGGTATCCGAATGTACAAAGGGACAAATATGGGTTTACATTGGCGAACTTCAACCGCATGGATGGGAAGGTGCATGCTGATTCCTTCGCATTCCCATTACATTGCCAGCAAGTGTTTTTTTCAGACGATCCCAACAAACGTGGATGGAAGGTGGTTTGTAGAACTGATGTTCGTGGAAGGCGTGGACGATTACACCTTCCAGAATCATTAAATCGGATCATTGATGTCGGAAATGACTCTGACTTTATCGGTTTACAACCGATATTGTTGGCAACTGAGCCTCGACGAGATGCAGCGACAATCGGGGGCACGTACATCACAGTACCTTCAGAGACAACAACGGAAGAAGATGCACATGCGGCACAGTAGCAGAGAAGTACTACTGAAGTGTTTGTTGTAATATTGATGCTAAGAAGATTAGTTACCAAAAACTATTATATGTACATAGTACAACATGAAGAGTGTTTGTTCTTTAGTTTTTATGAATGCTAACATCAGTTAGCATGTGTTCCTATATTAAAACTATGTTATGAGTGACATATGAAGTTGTCTGTTGCTAATGAATGTATAAAATGCTTGCATCTACTACAATTTGCTTCAGAATGGTAGTGCTAATGATGTACCTTGGATGTTTAAGGATTTTAGATGCCCATGTAGTAATGAATTAATGATGGATATTGTACTACACTATTTTGAAAAACTGTACAAGAAATTTTATAATATATGATGGTGAATATTATAGGACATGTGCCTGTGAAGCACAAGAAAATTGTGTTGGTGCACCTTGTCAACCCCTGAAGGACCACTATCCCGCCGTGGGGCAAATGGGATTTCAGGTAGGTACGTACGGGCTGAAATTTTTCCCTTATTTTTTGAATTTCTTTTTAACAAAGGTAGAAAATTGGATGTGCTTTGTAGAAATATAATTATTTTCTCAATTAGTGCTTGAGAACAAAAGCTCTGTCCAAATAAGTTAAAAACAAGAAAGGCAGGGCAACCACCACAAATTTCAGATTTTTGTTTTTGTTTTTTTGAATTATTTCCTTGTAGATAATTTTTTGGAGTCCATGGAAAGCTTTGATTCATTCTATTTGCATTTGTTATGAGAAAGTTCTAGACAATCTTGTTTTTCGAACAATTACAACATTTTCTTTTCAAAAAACACTTATAGGATTCATTTTTTAATGCATTTTTTGCAATTTAAAAAAAAAAAACTTCCCATGGATTAGTTTTTTTGCACACACAATCTCACCATTGGAATTAGTGAATTCAAATTGCATTAGTAAGATATTAATATCTTACATTTTCCTTCTATCTCATACGTACTTCAACTTAACAATGTCTAGAAGAATGAAAATTGCGTTTTTATGGATTTCTTTTTTTCCCCTACATTGTCAACTCAATTCTTCACTATAAAGATTAAAAGCTCAAAAAATTTTACTGAAAAAAATTTAAGTTAAAAATGTTCAAAGTCAAAAAATTGATCTAGTCCAACAATGTGCTAAAAAATTTGTTATTTTCACTTTAAACATACATATCTTACAATCTATGCAACCAAAAATTATGTAAATTTTCCTACACATTTGCATACTAGTTAGATGTAAGATTGTATATTTAGATGTGGGGGAAAAAAAGGTTTCAATTTCATTTACTTTTTGTTATATATAAAAATGGCAACTCAAAGTGTTTTTTGGCAGAATAAAGGCCTTCGTCCTTTAGGGGTTAAATTGCTATGAAAGTGTTTGAACCTTCACACTTTCAATTGCACATATCATAACATGTTTTGCTGGGGCACTACCGGCCCATTACAGACTTCATTCCCATATTGTAAAGCAGACATAACAACAAGGAATAAAATATTCAATGAACAAAATTCATTAATAGAAATGAACATATATATAAATATGCCACGAAACTAACAAAAATATTGAATGAACAATATAAGGTGCACTGCAAAATTTCTATAAATGAAAGAAATGTTGAAATTAACATGGCATTATATTTACCACGTCATACTTAGGCTAACTAGCTAGTTGTGGGTGACCACACTTAATTAATTTGGGGGATATATACATATATAAGCATTAATTTTATTCTTTTCATTTGGAAAACTACACTAGAATGGGTGTTTTCTAGCCACTAAAGTTCATTATACAAAATTGCATGTTCATATGTGCTAATAACCTCCTCTCTCAAAAAATATTATGTTTTTTTTCATAATGTATTAATTAAATTGCAATTTCTTAATACATTTGTACATTATTCTCGTTGTAAAATTTAAAATATCATAAACTCTAACAAATCTATCAACTTCTTTATGTACATAAAACTCGGTCAATTTGTAAATACATATAAATATTTCTCAAAGGTAACTTCAATTAGCCACTACAAACATAAAAAGGATCAATAAGGACAACATTCTTTCTTCTTGGTCATTTTGAGCTTTAGGCTCATAGCAATTGTCACATTTGCTCTATATATACTATCGACATGCACTGATGCACATGGTACTTGAATTGAACAAGTGAGACAAAAGATTCTACAATTTCATTATGTATTATAGAAGTGAAGTTTCTATAAAATGTGAACCTCATTTACTTCAAAAAAGACAAATATTTAAGTTTCTATGCATGTATATATATATAAAAGAAAATATGGAAGGGTTGCGCTCAAAAAAGGGCACACAAATTTTTAAAAGCTAATTATAATTTGGCATATGTAATTACTATAGAGAGAACAAATTTCCTAAGTAGAGACCCTAATTTTTTATGTAAAATTTCTGAAATAATTGTTGCTCAAAATTCCTTCTACCGACTTTTGTAGGGAACAGAAATAATGTTTTGAAAAGAAAAATTTGGACAATAGGTCAACTTTCTGCCCTAGCCGCATCAATTTCTGTATTCTAGCCTTTGAAATACTTAAAACTAAAGTAGTCCCACCCAAAATTAATGTGTGGAAAAAAATATTGAAGAATGCAAAGCCGCTACCTGTCCACTGTGTTTTTTTACTGCTGGTCAGTTTTTACTGTCAACCCGTACTAGTAAGTTCTGAAGACTTTACTGCAGTGAATCGAAACCTCTCAGCTGACGTGGCAATTGTATGTTTTTAGCTGCGTTTTTTGTAACATGAACATGTTGTAGTCAATGTCTGAAGAAACATACACGTCTGACAAAACGTCATCATGTTTGTGCACTGACATCCATGCATCTTCCGAAACATGTAGGACAAATGTGCCTTCAAAACCTGAAAACCTTGTAACAAAGTGATGTCAAGGAAAACAATACCTGTTTTTTCTTAACGACACTAAAAACACGGGTTTCTTATAGTGTTCTGGAGAATATCGGCCAGATAGATAAGAATTTTGACTACCTGTCTTCCCTTCTTGGCGGATAAATTTGAAAAGTGCTGTCTAAAAGCTCCTCCGGCCAAGCCGACCACCATTCCTCAGACAGATGAGAGGATGAGCGGCTGGATTTGGCTCGATCTCCTTTGCTATGTTCCTCGATGAAGAGGCTGCCCTTCCTGGGCCTTCTTTGTGCGCCCTGTGAATGTGAAAGCGGAGGAAAATCATCCGCCGTCCACGGTTGAGGGGGGCATTTGATGGCTGGGGGGGTAGGGAGCTCGTCTGTTCTCTCCTGCAATGCTGAGGTCTAATGTACGTGCTGAGGGGCTGGATCAGCCTTCATAATCCGCTGAAGGCTCCATCTTTTCTTTCGGAGCCGCCTCCGTTGTCTCTCTTCTTTCGGACTGTGTGCCCCACAAGTTCTTAGTTGGGTCCTGTGATGATCTGAATTCACCACCTTGGCCATCCAGAATCTGCTCTCTAAATGATGACACTTCACGTCCTTCTTTTGTTCTCTCCTTCTGTGAACCTGCCAAATTATCACCCTGCCTCTCTCTTGTGACTTCTGATGATGTAGCTTTCATGAATGGTCCCCCTTTGGGCGGGGTGAGAGAGGAGTCTTGAGTCTTTTCCGTGCTCTGCTGAGATCTGTCTTTTTGTGTCTCCGGACCTGTCTCTACTACTATCGTCTGTTCAGGGCGGGGTGGTTGTATGAATAGTTCGCGTCTACTCCGGCGATCTTTTGTCATACCAGCATTTGGCGCTATCTTGGACGTTTGTATTTTTGATAAGAAGATTGTTGAGTCTTGCATTTGGGCCATTTTTAGTCCTAGTTGCCTTCTTATTTCTACTGTGTCCGAGATAGCTGCTACTTGAATCCGTGGACTTGTGATATCTCGCTGAGGTGGCTGCCTGTCTACCTCCTGACCAGGAGCACCTGCGAGCTTCTCCTTTCCCTGCGTTTGTATTCCATCTCCTTTTGAGCTGAGAGATGGATGGAATGACTCTTGATGCCTAGTGTGCGGCCCGTCTACCTCTTGACCAGGTGCACACTTGGTCCGCTCAAGGGGGCGGATCTAGGTCATGCTACGAACCTCCTCTGCTCGTCTTAAGGGGATCGAGTCCCGGGTGGTGGAATCGACTATCCTTGGAGGCATCCTGTCTACCTCCTGACCAGGAGCTCCTTTGGTGAGAGTCTTCCGAGGCGGGGGGTGTCTATCTGTATCCTGACCTGATGTGTTGGAGAGATCTTGTATGTTGTGTCTGCATCTTGTCTACCTCCTGACCAGGAGCCTTGACTGCGCATTCTCGGGAAGAGCTAGAGACCGCTTGTCGCGTGCCTTTTGAAGGCCATCCTTCCAACAATTATGATATAATCTTGCGTGGTGAAAGACCTCCTTTACCGGATGATATCTATCCCACTTTCAAGGATTTGGTGAGAAAATGTTGGCATGGAGACCCTCTTCAAAGGCCCTCATTTCACAAGATTGTTGTAGTCTTGCTGACAGCAGTTGTCGACGTTGAATACAAGTTTCGTATTTCTGGAGATTATTCGGATCTTCGACTAAGAAACCCGCTGCCATTAAGGTAGTATGCTCTAAAAGCGACCATTTAAGAGCTGGTCCGCCTTTTTCATAGGGTTACATGGACAGCGTTATTTTTAGATCATTTTTCAGAGAAAGAAAAATGGATGTGAAAACTAACACAAGTGGTTTTGTATTTTTCCAAGCTTTTTTGAATTACTTATAAATTTTCAAAGATTCAGGGCATAGGCACCTATTTGTGACCATAGGTCTCCCAAAATCTGTCCACTTGCAATTTGTTAACGGATGTGCAGAAATCAAGAGTAATGATTGGCTCTTGCAATAGAAAAATAATTTTTTCACTATGCATTCAATTGCTACAGTGGTCCATTTAAGGAGCACCCTCTCTCCATTTCTCACCCCAAAATAGGGGCGGTTTGAAGAAGGGGATCGGTTTTACAGCATACTACCTTAGCTCAAGACCCTCGGTGCAAAACGTTTTTCACAAAACGCTGGGGACCCACCTAGGGTGTACCAAAAGGCATGCCTTGTCACCTAGTCACAAGCGTGGGTCAACTGCGGGGAAGGGCAGGTCACCCGCGGTCGAGGCCGGGGTACCTATGGTCCAAGGTACTGCAATTTATTTTTCAGAATTTTCAACTGCCCGCTTTGATTTGTCATCCGTTCATTTTTCATCGATTTTCCATCCGAATGAAACCGCTTGAGTTTGCCGCCGAGGCACTCTGCATCTTCACTTCGCAGAATCGAATGTGCGCTTTCTTTTTATGCTTGCTCTTTCCCATTTTCTGGAATCATGGAGGGTTGAGCAGCGAGTTGCAGCACTCTTAGCTGTTTAGTAGGTGCCGAGAAATTCCTTGGTTCTGTGGTCACGGAGGTTGCTGATGCAGTGGACGGGAGCATTTGACCCGATCGGGGAACAGTTATAAAAGCTCACAGACTCCTTCACCTTCTTCGACCGCAACGGCGACGGCCAAATCTGTAAAGCCGAGGTCGGCGCCGTGTTGCGTTCCCTCGGGGAGACTCCCATAACTGATGCCGACCTGGAGACTCTAATGCACGACGTGGACGTGAATGGCGACGGGTGCTTGGATTTTCACGAATTCATTCAGTTGAATACAAGAGCGGTGCAGCTGGAATGCGGGCTCGAATGTTCGCAATCTTCCAGTACTTCCGACGATTGGTTGTCTGCATGTGTTTGATGTCGATCGCAATGGATTCATCTCTGCAGAAGAGCTTCATCGTGTGTTGGTGGGATTGGGGGATGAGGAAACCTCTGTGGAGGAGTGTCGAGGTATGATCCTATGCATGGATGAGAATGGAGATCACAAGGTGGATTTCCGACAGTTTCAGGCGCTCATGACCGGAGCTGGAGGAATTTGTGTTCATTGAGCGAATTGATCAAATCTTTAGGTTCAATGTTTTCACACTCGTTGTGCTTTTATTTTTTTTCAAAGGCAACGAGGGGTTCGTAGAGATTAAGAGTTCGCAGAATTGCACTCTCGTAGAGGTCTACTCGATCATTTGAACAGCAGGTTTCGGAGTTGTACTTGTAGTTGATTGAATTCATACTTCACCGTGTAATTAGAAGAGGTGATTTTGTACATTAGAAACATTTAATGAAAAGAGACATTGCAATTCTTTCACAATCATTGCCTTTTGTTGTTTTTCAAGTGCAACCAGGTGTTCGTAGAGATTCACAAATCACACAACTGCAATCTCTAGCTGAATATCAAGCTCTGTTCACACAACTGGCAGATCTCGAAGTTGCACTAATAGTTCAATTCATTGAGGCGTGTTGCATGCTTTCAACGACATCGACATTCACCAGCTTCCTCTTTTCCCCGACAACCCACCCGTGGGGATAAGCTGAAATATCAAAATCAGGCGGAGGCAGAGAACTGTCGAGCCGGGAGAAGCCATCACGGGGTCCACGATACGAGGGCCAAAAGACATGGCTCGAACATTTTGCTTTCCTCCGCTCAGACAGTTGTGAATCTTCCATGCCATTTTCGATATCATCTGCATCATACTCAAGCAAGTCGTTGCGACACTCTTCCTCCGGTTCGTATTCTGGCCTTACCTTGCGTGATCCAAATTAATCGAATGGCTCGACGAAAATCCCCTTCCTACAACTTCCGTAATCGAGTCAGGGAATCGAGTCAGGGAAGTGTAACTTACTTGGCTAGGATCCGATCAAGAAGCTCCACACCTTCACACAATCTAAGCAGGCGACGGAAGTCACAATTATCAGATCAATAACATGAACCAAGTGTTGAACCTTGGATGCACAAAGCTGATAAAGAGCAGGCATGATGTGTAGACAAGCCGTAGAGTGCCGCAGGCCGAATTCAAGCGGTTTCATTCGGATGACAATTGAATGGATGACAAATCAGAGTGGGCAAGTGCAAAGTTTCTCAAAAAAATTGTGGTACTTTGGATTTTCTCCTATTCATGTTTACCTGTAAACTAAAACTCCTCATAACTTTCATCTTATTAATTTAAATGGATTGATTCAAAGCTTTCCATGTATACATAAATCTAGAGAATAAGAGAATCAATTTCAAATTTTTATTTTTTTCAAAAGTGATTTTTAAAGAATTTTTTTGGGCTACCCGGCTAGGCTACCTTCTGATTGTTGAAAATTACATATCATGCAATAACTTTTTAACCATTTAGTCAAAAGTTATGAAGATTGTTGTACCTCGAAGCTATTCCTTGGATACATGTTATGTGAAATTTTCATAGAAAAAAAATAAAAACTCCATTCGAAGTGAGTTGCCCCAAATCACTATGTTGCCAAAAGAAACAATGTTTGGTCCTTCAGAGATTAATAACTCCATCACCATCTCCCAAGGCATTGATTTTAGCCACTAACCAACTTAATCTCATTTTATTAGCAAAAATCTACCATGAGTTGATGTAAAACTATAATGGGTAGCTGGTTTTCTAGGTGTCCGCATTGGGAGGTTTGCTTGTCATGGATTGGCTTACATAAATGTGCTAGTATCAATCCCCTACTAATTTTTTTTTGAACTCTCTAAATAAGGTAGAATTGCCTAATACCACCATCCACCCAATTCTATCACCTCCCAATTGCGTTAGTGACCCATCTATCACCACAATCTTTATAGCCCTTTATCATGATGGCAATGCATTTGGGGAGCGGAACACATCAATCCAAGCTTTTAACAAGGATCTGCTCATGCTTCAACAAGGGTCTATTTACAGTTTAAGAAAGTTTACTTCTTATCGGAATGCCTTTGTTCTTTTTGCAATTGACTTCTCTCGAACTTTTCTATCTCTGGAAAGTATGGGAATCGACAAATAACTTCTCTAAAGTACTTGGATAGCAAACCTGTGTGATAATGGGCAGATCTGCCTTAAGTCAAAATCCAAACAAGCACCTTCAATTGACGAAACTCTAGTGCCCTAGCAACTCCATCTGCATATCCTGTTTCTTGGCGCAACCCTAACCACCAATCAAGCACTGATGTCACTCTCTGGACAATTGACACGTATCACTAATGCATACGTGTCAACCGAGACTTGCTTGTCACTGGCGCCAAGTGGCATCCTCCCAGTATCTTCATTCCTTGCAGTTCGTCTCCCTCGCTCCTGCCTCCTCACGTTTCAAGCACCAAGCTTTATCGCAATCCACTTCAAGAAATTGGTGGACGTTTGTTGAATTTCGAATTCTTCATTTCGTGACGAGAATCGCGTCCACCCACCAGAGAATCAAGTGGTGAGTACGCTAGCTTGTGCACATTTTGCGCATTGATTGTGCTGAATTTTGTAACCTTGTTTCCTTGCTCCTCTGATGTGGGTTGCTTGCAATTGCTCCCTTCTGCTGCATTCTCTGCGAATGTCCAGAATGACCTAAGTGGCCAATGCAGTTGTTTTGTGCTCTGTTCCAGACGCCTGAGAAGCTCACAGTGCCTGCAGTGGTTCCAAAATGGAGGAGTCCTCTCGAAAGTCGATTTGGTATGCGAATGCGAAAGAGAGAACCCCACCACCACCTTTCGAAATTGCAATTGTGATCGACTCCAAAGACTTGGACAGCGAACGCTCTGTACGTGCTGCACCTTGTTTTGATTACTACTGTAATGACTCGTTGGTTGGGGACGAAGGCTCACCTCATGTTGTGCGTGGTGTGACAGAAGTTCGGAGGGGACCCTGTGAGGCACCTATTTACAGCGTTGTCTAATGTAGGCCTCATTGTTGAGGAGGTTGATGGTGCAAACTTCCTCATATATCTCAAGGTAAAAAGTATTTCCCAATAGATGCACTGAAGCATATTTAGTTTCGCCTGTTAGGGTTATGATCTGATGACTTGTGTGGTTGCGGTTAGGTTGCAGCGCCGCTAGAAGTCGTTGGTCGAGCAGCAGAGAAACTGAGGCTCAGGAAACCCACCAATGTAGGTATGGGATACTGAATTCGGTCATTTTCTTGGTTTCTGGAATCTGTGGGATGGATCAATGCATTGAAGCTTTGAACATCTTCGGTTCAATTTTCTCTTCGAGAATTTGCAAAAGTCTTCCTTGTCTCGTAAGTCAAGACCTGAAACCCTAAACAGTAGTTGGAAGTGCAAAATTGTGGTTGGAGCTCCTTTGCGCTTATCAATGAAGTCTCTGCATCCAATCACGAAGCATCCTGGAATTAATGCAATAGGCAATTACTGTCTACTTTAACTTCTGGCAAACAAGCCTTGAACCCCGGATAGTATTGTAACAGCTTTGGGTTTCAGCTTGGGTTTCACTGCTTCCATGGAAAGTACCGAATTTAAGAAGTATCTTGTGCTTCGCGCGTTTCTGATGTAACTTTGAATGTTGGAACCTCATTGCACGCAGGACTTGATGTGGTGTTTGATTGGGAGCGTCGGGATGGTTTTTGCCGACAGCCATTGGGTGACGCTCTTTTCAGCTGGACAGAACGTTACCAGTGCATCACCAGTATCATCAATTCGGTGTCCGGGACTGGCAATTCTTCTGAGTCATTGGTAAAGAAATTGCAAGATGATAGGATCATCAAGGAAATTATGCCACTCCATCGTAAGCCTCTTGTTGAACCTTTTCGTTTAGGACTCCAGCTTTTTTCTACTGGAGGCTGTCCTTTGATTCAAATTATGCCATGCTGCGATTGCTCATTGGTGATTGCTTGCAGACGAGCAGCAACGGAAGTGGCTACTGCAGCACTGGACCATGAGGTGGATGGATCTTACGAGTCAGCCCCTTGATGCCGTGAATGCATACTTCGGTGCGAAGGTTATAAGACTTCCAGAATCTTTTGCTTAGTGAGAAAAATACTCGTATCAAGCCATGATCGTGTTTCAGTGGTGCATACCTCTATTTGGTGAGAAAGATGAGTGGTTCGGTGTTTCTTACTTCATTGATGACGCCCTCGCAGGTGGCTACATATTTTGCCTTCTTGGGCATGTATACACGGTGGCTCATATTCCCTGCCGTTTTAGGAATCTTCTTGAACTTAACAGACCAAGGGTTAGTCACTGAACTCTATAATGCCATCCTTAATAACTTTGAATGCGCGCATTATCCTAATCACCTTAGAAGCACTTCATGTCAAGTGGTTTGCAAGAGTCGCAACTGCAATACACACAAGCAAACGCACTTGGTTTCAATAAATTTCAAATATACGAGAGGAAGGTCTCTCGTTCAGGATATTCCAGATTGGAAATGAAGTGGGACTCTGAAATTTGGCAGAATTGAGCGCGTTTTGAAGGAACACAGAGATGAGTTTCTAATGCTGTAAGATTGAATCCAGAAGAGGGTCGGACTATTTGGTAATGTAAAAGCTTGTAAATTACTGTTTCTATCTAAACATTCTGTAGGATCCAAGTAGAAATTTGTGATAGGTTTACCAATGCTCAGGGCTTGAATGCGTGTGTGATTGGATCATGGTCTCAACGGATTTCTGTCTCGGCATCTTGTCTTTGGTCAGAGCAATGGAGCCCGCAGTACCTCCGATATATGCCATGATCGTCGTCGTCTGGGCTGTCGTGTTCCTCCAGTTTTGGCGTCGCCAGAACGCCGGCCTTCAGAACAAGTAAGTCCTTAACTGCAACTTTATTTCATACTCCCTTTAGTTTCCATGTTTCAGGATTGATAATGATTGCCTGTGGGGCCTTGAGTAGTTGGGGGATGAGTTACGAGAGCGAGGAACTTCAGACAATCAAGTCGTTAACGAGGGAGCAGCAAGGGGTACTACTCAGAGGAGCGACACAGCAAGAGAATTTGTATGGAGCGAACGTCTCTGATTATGAAGCAAGGGTTTTGGGAAGAGAAGAGTGGTTGTCCCGCATTCGGAGTCTGAAGAATAGCATGATCGCCGTCACATGTATTCTGTGTGTACAGTTGCCCTTTGAGCTCCTTTACGCCCACCTTAACAGATACGCTCCCAATGACATCATCAAGTAAACTCACGATTCATAGACCCTGTGATTTGCGTTGCTCTTCGAGAATTTTGTGAGGAGATTTTCGAGTGACCAATGTTGATGAGGGTCTTCATCTCTATTTTTGCTAGGTACATCCTCACCGGAATTTATCTTCTAGCAGTCCAGTACCTCACAAAGATCGGTGTCCAGGTAGGCATTGCGCTGACGAAGTCGGAACATTTGGCCAACAAGGAAGTCGCCGCAAATAGCATGATTTACAAGGTACCTGCATCATCCACGTACATGTTTTGCCAAAGACGCGTCGAAGTACTCCGTGAGATTGCTTGCGTTTTACAGATTGATGTTTCTCGTCAAAATTTCATTTATGCATATGGTTTTGCAGGTCTTCGGTTTATACTTCTTTCAATCATACATTGGCCTCTTCTATCAAGCCATTCTGCACAGAGATTTCAATACTCTTCGTTCAATGTTGGTACAACGCCTCATCGTGTCTCAGGTGTGACGATCAAACCAGAGGGATTAGACGCTCACCACTCTGCCCAGTGTCGTCTGGATAGTTAATAGATGACCTGGTTAAGTTCTACTCGAATGATGCAAAACTGATCCGTTTCACTAATTAACTGCCTGAATTGCAGCTGATGAGCAACGTAGTAGAGAATCTGGTGCCGTATTTGACGTACCGATGGGCCGAATACAAGGCTATGAAGGCTGACGAACAAATCAAAAGAGATACAGGAGAGAAGGCACCCGAGAGCCACGCGTTGGGCGTTGAGAAGCAGTTCTTGTCGCCGAAATATGAAGCTAGCGTCGGAAATGACTTCGAAGACGGCCTCTTCGATGGTGAGTCACTCTACGATCTCCACTCCTTTCTCACCGGAAAAATAACCTGTCGAATGCTTTGGAATGTTAGGGAAGTATTCCGCACTGCAGGTCACATCCTCATTCTGAGACAGAGCCAAACTAAAATATCGATTCGCAATTTCAAGTGCAGATTTCTTGGAGCTTGCCGTGCAATTTGGCATGGTGACTATGTTCGCCAGCGCCTACCCGCTTGTCGCCACATTTGCGCTTCTTGTACACACCCTTCCCTATTCTCTTCTAAACAGTCACTATAGTGTATTAAGGTTTTCGATATAGGTTTTGGGTCGTGATAGGTTTCTCTTCTCTGCAGATGTTTATCATTCCTTCTCCAAATTGTCTGTAATTTCATCTTAATGTCCTGCTTTAAACAGAATAACCTAGTGGAGATTAGGTCGGACTCACTCAAGCTTCTCGTGACCATGCGGCGTCCAGCCCCGAGACAAGCTGCCTCGATCGGAGCGTGGCTAGTTATATTTCAAGTACGCCTAGCCTTCTTCCTTGCTCACGATATTCATTCCACAACTTTCTCAATCGCTCATTGTCCACATCCTATGCAAAAATATTATTAACTTGATCGGTCATGGCAGAATCTTGGAGTGGTGGCGATTGTCACCAACTGCGCACTACTGGTGTGCTTGTACGACGACGCGGGACGATGGAAGATTGAGCCAGGCCTAGCCGCTATTCTCCTGTTGGAGCATGTGTTGCTTCTGGCCAAGTTTCTATTCTCCTGGTTTGTTCCCGAGGTAAGGCGCTAGCTTCTTCCAACTCTCAATGAATGTTGCTCACACAGAAGTTTCGCATCTTAATTTCTACACAACCACAGAACAATCACCGCTCTGCACATAAAAATGGCTTCTAACATCACAGATCAAGATGTACCACTGACTAATTATGTAAGGTAGAGGCTCCATTGACCATACAGGTGAGCTTTGAATTTAGCTAACTGTGAAAATACTTGATCTTCTGACATAAGTAGTTTTTTCAATTGTTTTGTAGTTTAACACGAAATAAACGTTCAAAATTTTAGATAGTGCAAGTTTGTGGATTGTTGGAGGGATAGGCTCAAAGTTCACCTGTACGGTGAATGGAACCTCAGTCTCCCTTTTGTATGGTGATTGGAAACCTTGCATTACGAGTATCACCGAGATGCGTTGAATGTGTGTTGTGATAGGAGCCCGCGTGGATCAAAGCGCGTCGCATCAAGAAGGCCTACATCCAAGACCGCGTGTCGCACCGGCTGCTTAGCATGCTGGAGGACGATACTGCGCAAAACGAGATCATGCGGGATATTCAAAACCCGGAGCTCGACTAGTGACGCGCAACGATACCACCGCGATGGATGGTGTCTCTTCGATTTTGTATATGATCCTGTAGTTTCATTGTCATTGCATTCTTGCACGCATCCATCATGTAGGATATTGTACACACTGGAGCAGTTCTGCTTACATGAAATTGAAATATTTTTCCAAGTGCATTGAACTTCGCATCCTTGACCCATAAATGGTCCATTGGGCGTACCCTTGTGCATTAGAATCTCCATCACGTCAAATTCACCTCGTTTAGTTCTTTGTTCGCCAACTTGCTGAAGCTCAAACTGATGGAATCCAATAAGTATGTGCCTAAAGCTATCCCATCGCGTCCACAGTGCACAAGTTAAGAACCACTCTTACCTAGCTTTTGAAAGATAGCCAAGACAAAGAGGAGCTCAGATTCAAATTGTACAGTACCCGGAAGTATTGTTACTGAAACAGGGCATGCAAAAGCCTTTCAACCCAAGTCGTGGAGGTTCAAAAATTCATCAAATCTTGTGTAAGAAATTGCATTTGGAAGCTTTAGCACTCTGTTTTGAAGGTATTATACAATTACACAGAAAATTTCAAATCAATCAACAATTTTGCTTCTTGCTGCAAGTCATCTAATATCTAGTACTACCACCTTTTGCATCAATTACTTTTTTCATCCGAGTAGGCGTGCTAGCAATAAGAGTTTGCAAAATCTCTAAAGTACCTCTTCCCATACTCTATGAAGAGATTCAACTAATTCTTCTTTGTTTTGTGTCTTGAATGTATTTTGAATTCCATCTTTCACCATCTTCCATAAGTTCTCTATTGGGAGAATGCTAGCTGGTCAATTTTGCTTCTTCATGCTATGAGCTTGTCTCCACAAATCCGGCAATAAACTATGGTGAAATGGAGTGTTGTCTTCCACAAGTGTAAGGTCTTGTGGATGATCGTGGAGAAAATAAAACCCAGTCAAAATCATCATTACTATAGTCTTTTGTAGAGGCATGATTACTAAAGGACATCTATCAAAGACACTAAAGGCACCCCAAACCATCATTGAAGTGCAAACGGGCTTGGAAATAGGTGCCAAACATTTAGATTCATATCTTTCATATGATTTTTGCCACACTCTAATTTGTCATAATTTTTCCCAACCTCAAAACAAGACTCATCAGTCCAAATGACTTTCTTCCAATCCTTCCTAGTCCAATGCCTATGTTGTTCAAGCAAATGCTAACCTTTCTACTTTGTGCTTATCGGTAAAAGAAGTTTTTTTTGCTACAACACGATTTCTATATCCAAGGTCATTCAAAGCCTTTCTTATAGTACGACAACTGAACTTTGCAATGTCCACCATCTGATTTGTAATCTCCATGAGTGGTAAGTGACGATCATCCTAAAGTACACGCTCTGAGTGCCTCATGTTGCGATTAGTAAGTTTTTGAGGCCTACTAGGTGACTTTGGTTAAACTAAAGTTTCTCAAAGCCTATAGTTTTGCAAAATAGTGTAAATTGTTGAAGGTTTCGTCTCCAATTCTTGTGCTAATATGCACACCTCTCATTCCAGCTTTGTGCATTCCAACCACTACACCAATGATGATAAATAGTGTTAGCCATACTAACTATTTTAGAAATGCTATAAGTTTTTACTTTTGATGAATATTTTTACTGAGTGTATAGATCCTAATATCATTTTAAGTGGGAGAACTTTACACCTATAGTTGATAAAAATATTCATCAACAATAAAAACTTATAGCTCTTTTAAAACAATTAGTGTAGGTAACGCTATTTATCATCATTAGTGTAGTCCTTTCTTAGCATCTATTAATGCTCTAGTCTTCATCACTCTAAACAAGTGACACCACTCAAGCTACCCACAACACCCAACACACACACTTGCAAAAAAGCAATGCACCTCACTCTTCTTCTATGACTAAAATTCACCTCTAATCGTATCAGAAGTTTTGTTTGTAGTTCTCAGTGTCTTAAAAGCGCAGCTTTAGAGTATGTAATCTCATATGGCTAATGAAGTGAAGCACTCTTGTGCCACAATGGGAATATGTAGATCTCATTGCATTGGCAAGCTATTGACACACTTCATATAGAGAAAGAAAAATCGTGACTATTCAAGGATTTTTTGGTGGAATTCTCCACATGTAACGTGAATAAGAAAGTCATTAGCAAATAACGCAACAATACTTCTAGGTCTATACAGTAGATGGACTCTTTTATCGCAACTATTTGTTTGGGTCATCAAAGCTAAGAAGATCCATTGCAATTGGAGATGTGGCAGGCATTTTAGGAGTGACATTGCAATATTTGTTTTGTAGACAATGCTCAAATTTTGGGTTGAGAAAGTGTGAAAAACATATTTTCTATCCTTATCAATTAGTTGTTGCAACATGATGTCTACCCCAACAAAGGAAACTCCACCAAGCTTTCTAGGGAGTAGTAATCAAAATGATAAGGGAAACAACATCAACCATGAATCAAGTTACTTAGTTTAATTTTCTTCTCTGAAATGCTTCATGTCTTTTGCCCTTGTCCATTCCCTCGTTCTCATTTCAGTAGACAAAAAATTCTTGACCTCCGTATATGCTTTGTTGTAGCTTACGTTCCAACATGTCTCTTGTCTAAATTCCCCTTCATATTTTTGAAAACATGACTTGTTAATTGGAAACCTCTTATTGTCATTCTTCTCTAAAGCAAGCGCAACAACAATTTCAAGCATCTCCAACATATCTCACTAGTTTGATCTACATGAAAATAGGTGTTCGAATGCTTTTTCCAAATGTAGCCTCAAATGAATCACTTAAAGGAATGATCTTGTAATAGGTATTTTTTGGATGCGAGTTTTGCATTTAAGTGATGGTGTGAAAAGGTCTTGCAAATACATGTTATTTTTTAAGCCTAACGTATTGTGAAAGTAATTGTCAGCTTAGTATTTGGGCTATTGGTTGTTGATGGTTAGGAAATTAGAAGTTGGGTACACTAGAAGAAACCCGTGTTTTTTGTGGTGTTTTTAAAGAGATGAAAGTAAGTTTTTTTCAATTGAAGGCATGCCAACTCTAATGTCACCTAAAATCTGTCATAGGCGGCATTTCCACAAACAGTTGAAATCTATTATAATGTGCTCCAATGTCTGACATGCAGACGGTTGTTGATACCTCGTGTTTTCACTCTTTAAAAGTTTGCCATGTAGATGCCACATGGCAGCCACATCATCTTTTTTGTTTGGGCAATGTCCCTTTTTTTTAATAAAAAAATCATTGTGACAATGTGGCAAATGATGTGGTTTACTGAAAAACACATGCAAAATTAATTGTATGAAATAATTATTTAAAAAATAATAATAATATATATGAAATAATAATTTTCTTAAAATTCCAAAAAAACAAACAAGAAAAATTGTCAAATTCACCAAGAATTTATCATCTACCATCAAAAGAATTTTTGATGGCAAAATAAAGGAATTAATTCATTGGCATTTAGTGATAATAAAGGGTGGAAAGGTCCCCTTTATACTGAAATCCACTATCCATCTATAACAAAGGATATGGGATAATTCAAAGATGGGAACTTGACTACATTACATGTGGACGTTGTTTCAAACATGAGGACGTCTTTTTTAACATCTGCACGTTCTTTTTGACATCTGGAGGTTGTTTCAAATATGTAGATGTTTTTTCAAACATTCAATTTTAAACAAAAATTTTGCTTTACACATCCCATATGGGTTGTCTTATTTCCTCTCACCCTACTTGTATAAAGAGTTTATCTTTTCATCCATAGTGTGCATCCATTTGTTTTCCTTTTTTTTTCAAAGCATGCCACATGGTTGCCCATTTCCTATTTTTTTTCACATCCGATCTACATTTTACCTTAGCCTACAAATCTAAAATAACTTACAAAAATTTACCCAAGTGAATCTAAAACCCATAGGTGATGTAGTACTTCCATGTTTTGGGGGACATTTTTATAAAGATGACCATGGTTTATTTGATATCCAAAAAAACATACGCGTCCCTTACGTCATCTAAATGTTTTTGCTCTGACATTGCCATGTCTTTCCAAAAATGAACAAAAAATTGTCTCCTATAGGCTCAACATTTGTGATGCATTGATGTCAATGGAAACATGTCCCATTTCTTTGTAACACCACAGAAAACATGGATTTCTTATAGTGGTAGTTATTTTGCAAGAATGGATATGGAATTCATGAGTAGTATATAAGGCTATTGCCTTGTCTTGGTTTTTTTCCATCATGGTAGATGGTGATAATCTAACTCATGTTTTTGTAAAGTTTCTTCTTGTGTGCTTAGTTTTCTTGTATTCAAGTTTTTCTTATGATCAATTTAGTCTGAGTATTCCATCTAATTATGAAAATTGTGGTTGGCTATTTTATATATGAGTGTGTGTAACTTGCAAGAGACAAGTTTGTAGTGTTAATTGTTGGCAATTGCCTATGTGTATTTATTCATTGTGGTTGTAATTAAGGCTATTGCTAGTTAATAGAAAGTTGTAGGCTACAATAAATTTTGTATGCACAAACAATGTTAATGTTTGTATATGTGCTAATCTTGCCTAAGCTAAAGGCTTTTGACAAATTATGAGAATAATGAAGGCTATAATCAATAGAGGTTGTGATGATTGATCATGACAAGTGTCTATGTGTTTTGTAATGATTGTTGGTAAATTTTATATATGACAATTTTCAAAGTGATTAAATTGTGATGCATTGTGGATCATGCATGGATGCAAGAAACACTTGTCCTTTGTTTTATCCCCTTGGCTTTAGAGTGGTGGTTCTTGCCTATAACTTTGTATTGTGTGTATGTTTTAAAGAAATTTGAAATGAAGGTATATATGGTATTCGTAGACATTGTTTATATTTTTCCACTTTAAAAAAATTTAGTTTACTAGTTTTAAATAGCCCCCAATTAGATGTCTACTTTTACCATTTTGGCAGTTTTTAGTCCTATTTTTGCCCCCTTAATGGTACACTAGATGATCATGTAGGCCAATTTTTTTTTAATTATTTAATTTAATTTAATTTAATTTGGTAATTGCACATTTTCATGAAGTCAAATGGCCTTGGATAGGGTCCATATTTACTCTAAATGAGTATCACAAAAAGCTCAATTCCATGTGCAATGAGAAACAATTGGTTCCATTAGTTTGAATCCAATAGACTAATGGCTACTACTTCACAATTGTATCACATACTAGCCACATAAAACACATCTATGTCTTTTCAAAAAAATGAAATAGATTCATAAGAGCAAATACGCCTTTTTGTATTTGTTTAAAGTCATCAAGTTAATCTTCATTTTTTTCCTATAAGCATAATTAGAGGTAGAAAAAGTTTCAAGTGTGATTCTAGCAGCTTAAACTAGACCATGAAATCTTGGAAAAGTAAAAATGAAAGTAAAAGAAATAGTAAAAAAACAATTATCTAGATTACATTGTAGATAGAAGTAAAAAAATCCATTTTTTACAATTATGATACTTTTTTTTTAATATCCTATACTCCTATAATTATTTGTGAATTTGTCTTTTAAATTGAAATTGCATAAGGTGCTAATTTTCTGCATTTTGCATTTTTGTATAATTAATTTTTCTTCTTCCAATAGTATAAATTAATGTAATTTGATCCCATGCTCAACATATTACACATAGCAATCAAAAGAACTCTTATATATAAAAGTAAAAGTAAAATAAAAAATAAAAGATAAAACAAAAGTAAAAGGTAAATCAAAAGTAAAAGATAAAACAAAACAAGTATATAATATGCGTACAAGATAGAAGTAGTACTTCTATTTTCATATCCTTACTCCTATATCCAATACACATTTTGCATTGTGAGTACCAAAGAAAAAGAAAGATGAACTAACATTTAGAATTACTAAATGTTGCAAAGTTTGGCTACACAAACTAATTTGTTCTAATCCCACTCAGAGGGGTGAAATTACCTTCAAAACTGAACTACAAAATTGGTACACCACTGTATTTATTTATTTCAAGCTACACTAATTCAAAAATACAATAGTTTTTGACAATTGTTGAGGCACACACCATTAGAACAAACTAATACTTCTCCAACTGCAATCTATGGCGAATTCAAATATTCCTACAAATACTATCATTTCTGCTTGGGCTTGCAATATTTGCTTCAAGGAATCTCGCGACCCCGTTTGCACCACTTGCGGACATCTCTTCTGTTGGCCTTGCTTGTACGGATGGATTCACGACATGGCTAATGGCATATCTTGCCCTGTGTGTCAATCCCATCTCTCCAACGATGCAAGTATCATCCCACTCTACGTTTCCACACAAGGAGAGCCTCCACAACCACCACCTATTGGTACTATTGCCCCAGTTATTCCCCTGCGACCTATTCCACCACGTGAGGTCCAAATTACTTGGCCCGTACTAAAAAAGTATCGTGAGAACTTGTGTCATCGTCGTCACCAAGTAGAAGCCATCCAATATGCTAGGCTTTTGGGAGAAGAAGAAGGGATTGCGCAAATGCGACGTTTGATCGACGCCGAAGCTCGGAGCCTAACTACATTGAGACGAGAGTTGAATATTCAAAAAAGGAGGAATGCACTTGCAATGGAGATAGCCATGAGTATGAATTAGACTTCCACTTAGAATGCTTGAACTAGCAATGACAACATGACAAACCTTGATAGTTAGGTTTACGATGTAGATCATTTATAATACTTTTTAGATATTGTTATGCCAAGGCATCCCAATCTCTAAGTTAGCTACTATAGATAGCTTGTTTTGGATCATGTATTATTGTACTTATATTAGAAAAAGAATGGGGCTTCACAAGGGCCACCAGAGCTAAACCAGTTGTGCAAATAATTTTTATTTTTTTTAAATACTTGTAATTTGATGTGGCTATTTTTGCATTATTGGTCCAACTGTGGTGCACCACTTGAGACCCCATTCTTTCTCTTATGACTTGGCTATATAAAATAAACCAACTGGCTGATTTGCCATGTTGACAATGTTATAAATTTTTAAATATTTTTTCACATAAAGACAAATAGGAGAAATGGAAAGAACAATTGATATTTTATTTTTTTTAACAAAGTATGAATTTTTTATGAATTTTTGAATTGTACTACCCAATTGGTCCATAAGAGTCTCTACTCTCTAGACTACGCAAAACCAACAAAAAGTGTAGCTATAATGGTCATCTTATCCTAGCATAACTACAATATGAAGTCCTAAGAAATTGAATTCCATTGATAAAAAAAATCACTTCCATTAATACTAGACATAACCTCCATGTTGCATCTTAATTCAATCATGCTCAATGAAAGTCTAAAAAGAAGGTAATGAAAAAGAACATGCCTCTCCTCAACAAATGACAAATTGTTAATTGTTCAACCCCAAAATGTGAATTTGAAGGTCAGAATTGGAAAATTAAGTCTTTAACTAAAGTTACACAAGCCGATGAAGAGATTGTCTAAAAATAATAAAGTGTTCACCTTCTACATGTGCTCAAAGTATACTACCTTTGCGCAAGTGCAAAGAACCCGATTTTTTTTCCAAAAAATACAAATGATTGAAAAGAAGCACCTTTAAGTTAGAAAAAATGACCAATTTTAGTTTATATTTTTCATTTTTCATTTAATTTCTAAAGATAAAATTATCTGCAATCTAATTTTCAAGACACTATGATTATTGTTCATGGTCTAGGATTGTAAAGTAGTTTGTAGGCCATATAGTCTTTCTTGATAGAGTTCAATTCTATAATTAGTGTTCAATAATTGTTCAAATGTTTGCACTTCAAGGTCTAATCAAAGTCATTTGAAAGACACAAGGCATGTCTTTGGGGAATGTAGCTACAAAAAAATGAACGTAGTATATGAATTTTTGAATGTTCTAAATAGTACACATAGTATTAGGAGCAATGACAACACTATTTTCAGAATTTGAGACAAAAACGTGAAGTGTTTCTTGCAAATTGAATGATTTTTGTAAGGAGTGTTGAAGAGTCAAAACTTTTTGAATTTATAGCTTGACTCAATTGACAAATTTAGATAAATGAGATCATTGCAATTGAGTTTATTCTATGCATTAGAGGAAATCTGGACCTTGTGTATGGTCGTTTGGTTGTATGAAAATGTGCAATTACCACAAAAAATATAATTAATTTAAAATCTAACAAAAAAAATGTGTTTTTTTCCTACATAATCACCTAGTGTGCCACATGCCCACATAGGACTAGGGACCAAAAAAAAATTCCCCTTAGATTTGTACATTGGCTAAAAGTCAAACGACCTTCCATAAGAACCAAATTTTCTCTAATGTGTGATGGATGATTGCATGACTATATAGGGCTATAGTCAATATAGTGTCTAAATAAAAAAATTGCCAATATTAAAATTGTAAAAGAGCGTGGCCATAGTTTGAGTGAAGAAAATGGTCAAATTTGATGTTGTAAGGCAATTAATATAAAGATGACTATGGCCAATTGTTACAAGGTTGCTAAAGTACGAGCAAGGAGTAACGAGTGATAAACAATGAACTATGACTATTTTTAGAAAATCTTGTCAAAGATTTTAAACATAAGATGCCTATATCTGTAAACACTTATGGCTATAAATGAATTTGAAGAAAATGAATGGGGATGAATGGAGATGAATGAATTTGGATGAATTTTTTTTAGTTGACTTTGTTGGATGAAATACATCCATTGTTCATTACATTGGATGATGAATGTCTATTGAATGGGATTTAAAACTCAATTATTTAAGATAAGGATTGATGTTTAAGTGCCTTAAATCAAAGGTAGAAAGGTTGCCAAAGGACCCTTCCTTTATTAATTTGGGAGTTTATTTAAAGTACAATTAAAATGAAAACATTTCAAAATTATTTTCTTCAAAAAATAATTTGTATTTAAAAAATTCAAATTTAAAAAAAACTCCTTCAAAAAAAAATTGATACATGGCTCCTTGAATCAGAGGAGCTATTTCTTGATGCTAACGTCTTTGGGAGAAAATTTGAACTACTATTAAAAATTAATTAGTTTTAAATTTTGAAATATTTTTTTTCCAAAATTTTCAAAAAAAATATTTCAAAAAAAAAATTAATATTTTGTCCTCAATGCCAAGAGAATTTTTTTATTTTGATGAGTAAAAACTATTTTTTTGTTTTGATGAGTAAGTAAAAAACAAAAAAATTCTTTTGAAAAAAAAATAATTTTGAAATTTTTTTCTTTAAATCACAATTCAAATAAGCCCCAAATCAATAGCTAGGGAGGATCCTTTGGTAACAAGAAATGGCTCCTCGGATTTGATGAGCCGTCTTCTATATAAAAAAATAACTTTTTTCTATAATTCATTGATTCTCAAAGTGTTTGAAATTATTTCCCAATTATTCCAAAAAATGAATGGATGACATGGATGAAATTAATTTGCACACCACCTCTATAGTAGTACCTTTTATGTTGTGGGAGAGGCTAGGCTATCATTTTTGGCCCTACCTATAATATTTAAATGGTAAGTAATTACCTTAAATTAAACTTTTTTTTAGCAATAAATTGGTTTTTTGAAAATTTTATTTTTAGTAATTTCTATTTTGGTAATTTGGACATTGCTATTTTTGGTTTTGACATCATTATTTATGACTCTAATATGTCTATTTTTAGTAAAAAAAGTCTTAGAGAGCATTCAAGTCTAAACACTCATTGCTCTTTGCTCTCCGCTTACATTTTAGCGTCATTGCCAATTGTTATGCTTAGAAGCTATAACCAAAGTTGTTTTGGATATAGTTTGAGAACAAAATAGTTATGGTCTTTTACTATAGTAATATTACATAGTACGTAATTGGGAGATTATTGCCGTTAGTAGATCATAGCCAGTTCCTATGTGTAAAAATGAACTGACATTGATTGATTATTTGTCTTAGATTTGAAATTGTTGAGCATAAAAGTGTTAGTATTATAGTGCAAGTGACAAAATAATATATTACGTTTATAGCAATGTACAAAACTTTAAAGATAGAACTAAATCAAAAGTCTTAGCCAAATTAATTAATATATGTGTATTTGCTTTTTGAGATGGCCACAAACATGCCTAATTGAAAAGTGTAGAGTTTCAAATTAATTGGAATAAACATGTGTGTTCTAGTATGTAAATGGGATCAAAGAGGATTGCTAGTTTACGCTTAAGGCTATAGCCAAATGATGAATATATTTAAAAGACTATTGCTAGACTATTGCCACGTGATGATGTTTATAGAAAGACTATTGCCAATGAATGATGCACATTTGAGTGCCCCTTAACCCACTGCGTTTATTCTTTTGTTATAGAATTACAACATTTGCATGAGATTACATTTATGGGCGACTAACATTTCATATTTCATGAGATATGAAAGAGTAAGTATGGACTAACATTCTTTGAGCATCCCTTTTAACATCCCATTTCATAATTTAAGTTCCATTTATCACTCATATGACCTTAGCTACAAAGATTTTGTTGATATAGATCTACCTTTAAAGAACCAATTTGCTTAGTATTGTGATTGTTGTCCTTGGTGTTGTATAAGCAAGTTACAAACCGAACTACATTTTAATATTGTTGCTAGAAAAGGTCTTGGCTAGAGGTGTCTAAGATCTAGAGTTTAAAATAGAAAATTAAAATAGAAAATAATAAATGAAGGATTAAGTGCCTTACCAATGCATGTAAAACCAAAATATTCTTTTAGGTAATTTCAACCCCTATTGAAATACCTAAATGATATAAGTTTTCATAACTTCTAATGGTGTTTTATGAAATCTTCACAAAGAAAGTTTTAGAAGGTTTATTATGGGGAGTATTTGAAACATCAAAGGAAGTCTCAGTTGAAGGACAAAGGACCTTTAAAGAAAATAATCTCAAGGGAAGTGTAGAATTCATTAAAACTAAACCAAAATCACTTTCTACCCAACTAAAATCAAAATTATCATTCATTCAAAATCCATATTTGAATAAACTTACATGAGATGAGAAAGTTAGTCTTAGAAAAAATTGAAATTGAGTACAAACTATTTGTTGTTAAAATTGTGATGGAATTGGCCATTACGCAAGATAAATTGTTCTTGTGCCAATATACCATTAATTCAAGTATTTCCTTGGGTAGCAAAATTGGGTAATAATTTGACTTTTGAGTCCGAATTTTTAAAGATTGTAAAATTCTTGAATATCTTAGAGGTTCAACCTTTAATAGTTGCCAAATTGGTCTAATTTAGAACTATCATAGATACTTTAATCTATTTTCACTTGACTTCTAAATCCCAAAACATTTCTTAAAGGGAATTTTTCATACTTTCAATGGACATGAAATGAATAATGGTGTTAAAAAGGAAATAGAAAATTGCCTTAAATTCACAAGAGAGTCTTAATAACCCCAACAAATAAAGGGGAATGCTAACTTTTATTATCAAAACAACAGGTATAGAATTAATTCATGCAAAAAGTGAAGAAACCACCCAAACTTTGAAATAACACTACTAGAAAACGCTGAAATTTCAACACAACTCTGTTGATTCGGTCGCGTTGTTCCGGTCACTGTACAACCAAATTCTGTTGATTTCAACAGATTTCAATAGAGTTTGGTTGTACAGTGACCGGAACAACGCGACCGAATCAACAGAGTTGTGTTGAAATTTCAGCGTTTTCTAGTAGTGTAAAAGAGTTCACATGAATTAATTTTGTACATGGCTTAAAAATGAAACCATTATTCCTTTGGGAAGCACATGAGATAATAGAAGATTATTTTGGGGCCCTTAACTTTTCAAGCTTTATATACATTTGACTATAAGAATGAGTATTGAGCAACAAGATTTTCTTTCAGTGGTAAACATCATAAAATCCAAGAGTTACAAGATCAAATTGATCAATTATCTTTGGATCATATTGGGTGGATAATTTATTAGTAAAATTTGAGATGAAGAAAATCTTATGAAGAAGTCAAAGTAGTGAATAGATTTCAATTCCATTATTTTTTGTTCAATATTGAAGGTTAATAGCAATCTCTAAATCTACAATTCCAAAGGGAATTGCAAGGTGGAGTGGTACGAGAATATTATATATGTCTAATATATAAGGAGATGACATTTCAAAATAACATAGGATGACCTTTCAAGTAACTATATGATCTGATGGAAGAAATAGTAATTTCATCCTAACACAATCCCAAATTCAATAGTCTTAAAACTATTATGATTTAAACCCATAAGACGTATACAAGTGTTATGATGTCATTTGAGAGGCTTTAAGTGAGAATATCCACTACCATATCATTTGTAGGATAATATGTCAAAGTGATTGCTTGAGCTTTAATTTATTAACAAATAAAATGAACTAGAGTATCAATATACTTGTTTTGGTCATCAAAGTGTGGATTTTCTAAAGTTGTATTGCACTTTGGTTGTCAAAATATATGTTTATTGGTTGTGATTGACGACAACCAATATTACTAAAGATACAAGAATTATAGAAAGGTAGGTCTTTTATGTGTTTTAAATTTATGCCTTTAAACATGATTGTGATTATTAATCATTTTAGTGTTGTAATGTCTTGAGACTGATGTGTCCAAGGCAATTATGCCATTGAGGCACCAATTGTTCATTTGTAGTAGTTACTAATGCAATTTGATTTGGATTTTGGGTGTCAACTTATTGTAATGGATGAAAATAACCAAGGGTGTATTAATAAATTATACAAATTAATAGCACATGTTGTAATTATTTGATTGAATAGGTTTTTGTTTATGTATTGGTCGGCAAAAAGTAGGATAAATGATTTGAGTAGATATATGCAATAGGATTAGAGTGGATTAGGAAGTGTTCAAATTCCAAATCTTGGTTTGGAAAGAGAAAGTGTGTAACTTTAGAATCATCATTTGAAAGACCTAAAATCCCTATAGCCATGGATTCCTGTGAGTTGGTGAATCCTAAGGTTAGGACAACAAAGATTAAACAATAAGGTGATAGAGCCTACTATAGTAAACTACTGTAGTGTTTTCCAATGTCTAAGCAGATGGATTTTGTTGGACATCTAATGTAAGAACCCATGTTTTTATGTCAACAATGATGTCCAATACAACATGAAGATGTTACATTAGACATCATTGTTGACATAAAAACACGAGTTGTTACATTGAATGTTCAACAAAATCTATCTACTTAGACGTGGTTTTTGTATAGTGGCCCAAGGCAAAGATAGGAGGTTAATGCAACAAAACAACAAAAGAGACCAACAAGGAATATAACAAGATGAGCAAGGGACTAAAAGATCAATACCAAATTTACAACTACAAAAATCAAGTATCAAAGCTACAAGCATTGAATTCAGCCATATCATGAGAATTCTAGATTTTGAATATAGGATGAATAGAGCAAGGATTGGATAAAGATTTCAAGGAACAATAGCTCTAGTTGCTTTTGAATACAATCTCCATTATGGACCTTCTTGTCTCTCAAGTGTGAAACTTGTATTGCCAATTAGCCATGTGTTTAAGGCTGTGACAACAATTTCTAAACATGAGACTTATCACCAAATTAGGCCAAAGTAAATAGGAAGGGAAAACCACAAGATTTGAAGGTGCCATGATCCATAGATAGTAAGGTGGAAAATAGTGGCAAAAAACAATCCAATCCACCTCCACTATAGGAGGGAAAGAAAACTAGTACATATCCACAAGAAGAAATTGGAAACCAAAAAATACAAAAAGATGAAAATATCACAAGTTGATGGAAATTATCGTAGCAAGCATCAATTTTGCTAGTAATAAGGAAGCTAGGGTGATAAAAAGGAAGAGGCAAGGAAATACAAGCAACAAGAAGGAAAAGAAAAATTGAGTTAAGTTAGAGAAGCAACAACCCTTGACCACTATAGAAGGAACAATCTAACACTAGGACCTTAGATAGAGACTGTAGATCAAAGGCTAGGACATGGGGCGTGCTTCAATTTATGTATTGAGATGATCAAAACTCTAAAAATTAAAGATTTATAGCCTATGAATTATATGGCTATGTTTCATGTGGTTATAGCTCAATAAATATATAAGAAAAAGAGTGAACAAAACAATCAATAGTATAAAATACTAAAGGAAAATTGCTTAGAATAAGCCATAGCAAGGAATTTCACTTGAATTATGAACATATGGAATTAGACATAATTGTGTTATTTAGAATTCTTATATGGTTATGAAAAATTGACAAGTGATCTAAACTACTAAAAGCTTCTAATCCAAAGGGTGGTTCCTAATTAATTATTTCACCACCCAAAAATACAAGAGTAATTCTTTTCAATCAAAAAATGACAAGTGACATGGGACATGTCTCAAATGCGCATATTGTCATTATAACTATGAAAAGAAAATTTGAAGAAATTTGAGGTCTCAACAAAACCACAAGTTCTTGGATAAAGTTAAACATGGAAACTAGGCCACATCAAATATATTTTTAAATTAATATTTAAATTAATATTTTTAAATGCATTTTTTAAATTTATTTAAAAAAAAAAAAAAAAATTATTATTATTATTTTTTTAATAATTTAAATATTTTGATAGTAGAAGCTTGTCATGGCAAATGGAACAACTGTGAAATGGCCCTTTCATGCCCTCAAGTCCCCTCTAATGATTCAAGAATGTCAAATTTAGGGTCAATTTCAATGGAAATTAAAGCTAAATCATATTCAATTCTAGAAAGGAAATGATATATATATATATATATATATATATATATATATATATATATATATATATATATACATATATACATACATACATACATATATACACATAGACACACATTGTCCTATATCTTTTAAACATCTGATAAGTTATTTTTACAATTTGATTTTCATTCTTGAAAAATAATGAATTAATGAAGGGCTTTCCAATTAGAATGCATGATGGAAGTCTTTCACTATGTCCATCAAACTTTGAAATACTCCATATTTTTTTTTTACCTATAAACCTACCTACCTACCTATGTCATCAATGACAGTAATAGATATTTCAAAGAACATGTTACTAATTTCTAGATAGGGGACACATTCAAAGCACAAATTTCCTACGTTTATGAACCTTTGAGCTTTCTTATCTGATCTGAGCTTCTTTGTTTTGCACATAACTTTGTTGGTAGCTAATGACGGAGCAATCATCATCCTTCCCCCAAGAGCTTGAGAGAAGGTGCACCACCCAAGGGACGATTCTTGATCCGTTCTCTAACAGATACAATGCGTTTTGCCTTGATTTTCGTGTAGAATTAGCTTCAAACCATTGTTGGGGTCAGATTGATAGGTGGTTTCCTTGATTTCCGTAGGGTAACGAGTTTTAGAGCTTCCCCAATAGTTTTAGGATTTTGGACGCTTATTGTGGGCGGAGCATCAAAGTTGGTAGAGTAACTTTAAGGAACAGTTTTTGAACTCGTTTTTTACGGAATCTGATGGATTTAGCCCTTGTGGTCAGATTACAACAGTCTGGAGACGATTAGTACCATTTTTTGAGGTAGAAATTAGCGGGACAGGTTAGGGTTTCTTCGTCGGATAGGGCAAAAAATAGTTCTTCAGCTACCGGCTTCTAGTGAGGTTTTTGTCTTTACTAATTCAGATTTGTATTGGGATTGTAGAAGATCTATGAATGATTAGAGTGACACTACCACACAAGTGAGCAAGAATTGAGGGAATCCAAATCCGGGAGGCTTAGGATTTTGCAGTGTGTTATAGCATCGGGATGAAACTTCTTGAGTTGACAGGGGAGGGTTTTGTCTCAAATCTTGTGCTTATTCGAGGGTGGGAAGGTCAGTCGGAACGAGGCAAGCAATCACAAGCGCAAGGAAGAACATCGAAGAAGTTGATTTCACAATTTGGTTAGGATTTACCCCCTTCCCAAAGGGTCCGTAAGCAAATCAGGTTGTTGGGGGTCCGTGGAGGTTACCCGGTTCATTTTGAGAGGAAGATAAACAACGAACCGAAGAAGTGATCAGTTTCAAGGAAGATTTTCTTACTGTACTATAGCATTTAGTCTTTTGGGTACGTGTTAAAACATTAGGCTTGTAGCTTGTCCCAAGCACGCAGCTATCATTCATTGCACGGGAAGGTTGTCTTGACTGTTACTTTGCATGGATTCTTTAGGGGATTGTTTAATGGAGGATTCACAGACCTTACGCCTGCCGGACAACTTGGAGGAGGGCTGGAAAGCCTCGGTAGGTACCCAAGTAAAAGGAGGACCAGAGGAGAGGAGGAGGGCAAAGGAAGTCCCTTAGCCACCAACGCGAATACCAAACTCTAAATCAATCGTGAGGGAGGCGAAGGGGGGCAAGACTCCCACCAATATTTCTCCGGAGGAACAGGGGATACAAGCACCGGCTCAACCACATATAGACAGAACATGGAAACTAGACTTGGCTCTCACAGCAAAACAATTGGAGTAGCTAAAAGCGACAAGGGAGGAGATGCACTCAAAGATGGTGTTGGAAAGACTGGGAGAGTTGTGGGCACCTCCCCCGGGTATGTATGGATTAAAAAACTTATCTCTATTCATTTCAAAGACTCAGTGCGATCAGTTCAAAACCTGGCGTGGGATTTCTTTAGAGTGGAGTTTCAGAACCCAATAGTTGCTGCAGAAGCGATAAGTCTGAGAGCTATTCAAAGGGATGGCAAAAGTCTGAGATTTTTTCCATAGCGGAAAGGGCTCTTTCCAGAGAATCCCCCGTTAGAAGTATTTATAAGACACATCATCAGAGTATAGTTTCCCGGACTGGACCCAATATTCCAGTCGAAAGAATGGTTGAAAGCTCTGGCGACACTCATTGGAGAGGTAATCACAGTTGAAAACAAGAAGCAGGTGTACAAACGACCAAAGGGCCCGCTCATAGTAGTATGGGTGATGAAAATCTCCAAACTTCTAGGAAATATAAGCATCCCAGGACTAAACACCGAATTCATTGATCAGGAGGTGAGTTACTCGGAATTGCCCAATCAATGTAACAAATGCAGATTGTTTGGCCACAATGCAATCAACTGCCCATTGAACAAGGATAAACCCAAGGCAATCAAAGAAAAGGTGGATAAACAAACAGGAGACAAGGCAGAAACATTGGCGGAACAGACACCGGAAAAAGGTGAATTAGACGGTTTTACGCTGGTGGAATCCAAAAGGAAGAAGAAAGTGACACCCGGTAGTAAATCAAGAGCTCAGTGGAAAGCAAAATAAGCCGAGGAGGGGGAGGAAGCTACAAAGAAAGTACAAGGGAACCCGAGTACATTTATGGCGGAGCAAGGAAAGGATAGCAGTCTGACCCAAAAGGATGAAACAAATGGACAACTCGAGGGTGAAAGGTATGCATTTATAAGGAGGGGAAACGGGAGCGAAACAGATGGAAACTTTGAAAGGGAGATTACCTTCCATTACAACCAGGGTTGCTAAAGTATGAACATGGAGCAATGAGCGTTGAGCATTGAGTGACAAGTGATGAGTAGTGAATAGTGACCATTTTTAGAAAATTTTGTGAAAATTTTAAATTTATCACTATGAGATGCCTATATCCATGATTTAGGATAAACACTTATAGCTATAAATGAGTTTGAAGAGGATGAATGGGGATGAATGAATTTGGATAAAATTTTTGTAGTTGACTTTGTTGGATGAAATACATCCGTTGTTCATTTCATTGGATGATGGATGTCTATTGAATGGGATTTAAAATTCAATTGTTTAAGATAAAGATTGATGTTCAAGTACTTGAAATCAAAGGTAGAGAAGTTGCCAAAGGACCCTTCCATATTAATATGGGAGGTTATTTAAACTGTGATTAAAATAAAAAATATCCAAAATTATTTTCTTCTAAAAAAAATCTTTAAAAGAAACAAAAAAACATTCAATAGATGGCTCCTTGAATCAGAGGAGCGATTTCTTGTTGCTATCTTCTTTGGGAGAAAATTTGAACTACTATAAAAGAAATTAAATTTAAATTTAAATTTCTTTTTTCTAATTTTTTTTTCAATTTAAAAAAATAATAATATTTTTTATATTCGCACTCCTCGGAATGAACAGAAGGCTCCTTAGTGTGAAGAGAAGGCTCCTCGGATTCCGAGGAGCTCTTGGTGCAAAGAGCAGGGTTGCTATTTTGTGAGCCTGTGAGCCTGTGAGCATGCAAGTGTGAGCCTGTGAGCTTGCGAGTGAATATTTTTGCGGTTTATTAATTGATGAAGTACCCATGACCGTGGACTTAAAAATAATGACGGGAGCATAGAATGTAAATTTGGGAAAAAAATGGTCAAGCATAATTTTTTATTAAAGAGTTTAGTACGTGCAAAGTGAAATTCATTTTGAATTCTATTGTTCCGAATTAGAGTAATTCTAAATCATCCTTGAATTACCTTTTTAGTGTATGTTGGCCAGTATTGGCGTATACATGGTGTTTGGTTAGTTTCAACCATTAAAATGTAGAATAAAAACTGCGATTAGGACTCCAATTCCAAAATTACTCAGAAGGATCAAAGTGAAATACTTCTAACAAATATAAAGTTATATTTGTAACCATTTTGTACTAATGAAATAAGGGATAAAAGAGGGTTATTAGGGTTTAAAACATGACATACAATGATTTATGACACTAGAATAATATAACAAGATAAAGGATTATTTGAAGGACATTTGTTTCATTCTCCATGCATTGGGACGGAGGAAGACCTCTACACTGGCCAACTCTTAATTTTGAATGTTAATGATTTAGGGTAACTTTAGGATTATGGTCTTCACAAATGTATTAGGCCAAAATTGTGTTTAGGCATATAATGTCAAATATACACCAGAAGGACTGTTACTTCATTATCATGGGTTCAGAATGAAATGGAATGAATTATAGTGATTATTATTCATCTTTATAATCAGTAGTCATATTAAACCACTATTAAGGATTATTCAAAACGAGGCTCACATTCTGAAAGTTGTACAAGAAACTAGATCATACCATTTCAAAAAGTATTACAAAATTGAAAAAAAAATGTTTACGTTCCAATACAACAATCATGTATGTTATGTAGAATGTTGATGACTATGGGTTAGAAAACAACATATTGTAGACAATAAAATGAAAGGCATGTACTGCAATGCATCCCCAAATCAAATCAAGTAGAAGATGTTGACATAGACTCAGAGTGATCACTACTATGAGACGATGATGTCTCATTGTCTGATTCGAAGGCTATGACGTCTACAAACTGCAAGACTCGTGGCTCTGTCAACCTAGAATTCTTCTTCAGAGGAGCATTTGGTTGACATGCATATGTTGAAGCTAAAGCCTCTGCGTACGACGGCAACATGAATGTCTTCTCTGGGCTTGGGAAAAAACTAGGTAGACTAAAGAAAGGGCGATGACCAGCTGTCTTAGAAATCATGCTGCAATCCACAAAAGAAATTAGAAATTATATGCAAATCCATTTCACAACGTTGAACAGAATGGACATATGTGAAAGTGAACCGCATGCAAGTTTTAGGATACGACTTATTTATTTAATGTAAATGGTAGTTCAGGATAGACTTACTTACTGAATCGAGATTTCTTCACAATGTGGGGAACATCAACATCCAATGAATCCTCATCGTCAAAATGTTCCACGACTGTTGGAGTTGATGTAGGAGCACATGGAGGTACACGAATCATTGGGGCCAAAACGGTATCAAAGATGCCTTTGTCTTCCTCAAGTGCAACAATGTGCCGGCTCAGAACCCTACAAGCATGGATGGAGGCCCCTAATAGCACACACTAGTATGACAACAATGAAGTCAATTAACAGAATTGAAAGAATCAAAGACCAAATAGAAGTTAGAGTTTCCAAAAATACGTAGTGAAGGCATTTGATATAACCTGTTGCAGTAGTGCAGTCTAGAACAACGTCGTCTGGGAGTGAGCATGCTTCAATCAGCATTTGCAAAAATCGTGGATCCTTCTCTCGCGCCCCTCTCCAAGGTTTGGAGTTGCTGTCCATACTCAATGTCTCAACTTTCGTGAAATTTTGTAGGACATCGTCGCGGGCTACATCCACCCCTAGTTTCTTCAAGTTCGGGCACAGTTGGAATTTGAACTTGGAAGGACCAATCCCAGGGAGGTTCCTCACCAACAATGAAATCCCAAATCGTTGTGTCTGCGTGAATGAACTCAATTAAGAAATTAGCACAAAGTAGAGTAGGGCCACGGAAACTTAGTAATTGGAATGCATAAACTTCAATTACATTTCACAAGAACTAAAACAAAAGCAAGCATACAATTCCAATACTAAATACACCATCATTGGATCTCATGATAATTGCAAGAGTTTTGGAAGTCAAATGAAATGCCAATAAGCAATACGATACATTCAAAAACAAAATGAAAAAACTATGTACCGTTCTTGAGGGTGAAACCGGTGAGGCCAAGTGTAGCCAGTTCATTCCCCACCAGTCCTTCATCTTCTCGAAAGAGTAAGTAGTACCATACTTGAGAATAGTGGCTTTCGTGACGGCCCTCAAAGGATAGATAATAATGAGAGCTCCATCGTCATGCAAGTGACCATCTGCAAATTCAAACAATGCCTCCAGCCAGAGAGGGTCATCCACATTCCACTTGGGAATGCTAATCGCAGGCACCGACAAATCTGGGACAGGCAATTCCTCTGGCATATCAGCAATGATGAGATCAATGCGTGGTTTATCACTCTTCACTCCTTTGAAAAACCGATGCTTCTCTCCCTTGTGCTGCAACCAAATCTAGGTAGTCAGTAAAATTAAGAATTCAATTACAGAACATGAAGCGGAAATAACTAAAGAAAGAATGAGATAGTGCTAACCTTGTCAATGAAACTCAAAATGTCGTGGTACACTTGGGGTAGTGGATCAGTCAATACATGTTTCAGAGAAAAATTAAGAATGAACTCGTGGATTGAAATCTCGCCGTCATTTAAGATCTCCACTGTTGAGGGACCATGCACCATGCCACCATCGCTAAGTGAAATGTACTCAACATCGCGCTTGGTTCCTCGTGAAACCGAAAGTTGGTGATGAGAGCCCTCGTCCTTAGTGTTGGAGGGCACAATTAGCTGCTTAGCCTTCTTCCCCTTTTGCTGCTTTGCCGTAGATGCGTCCCCCGTCTCGGCAAGTTTTAAGGCTTTCTTAGCAATCCTCTCCTTTGCCTTGTCCACCGCCTCTGAGTTCTTCAATGCTATCTTCTTGTCAGTGTCTTCTCTCTTCTTTAGAGCTCTTGCTTTCGCATCTTCATCAAGGCTAGCAAAGTCATTCATGTCTTGGGCAACCTCATGAGAAGCAATGGAGTGTTTGAGTTGCTCCTCGGGCAAAGGAGTGAACTCTGGTGGGCAATCCAAGTACCAGGCGCCAGACTTCAAATGCGAACTGGTCCACCACCTTAATTGCGAGGCAGAGAACATGTAGTGCTCCGAGGAGACATCGAGCCATGTTCCAAGAAAAGGAGGAAGATCTCGCTTCAATATGGCCCCTTTCGGAAGGAGCTCGTACGTGAAGTACCTGTAGAAAAAAATATGGTAAATGGAAGTAAAATTGTGGAAATTGACATGCATAGCTACGACCATGAATCAAGTGCAAGAATAAAGAATATAATATTTACCGGTAAATCACACGCTTTACAACTAGATCACTGTCCTTGCATTTCTTGAAGTCATCGGACTTCCTGAAAACGTCTTGTCCCTTGAAATTGGACAAAAATGCTTTGTCCCACACCCTAAGTCTCCATCCTTCAATGTAATCTCCAAAACTCTCCGGTTCAGTGGGGGAATCCATAGACAATGCCAACTGGTCCTTCTTGACAATGTCATCAAACATTTCGAAGCCTGTGTCTTCAATCTGTGGAATTTGAGAGTTCAATTTTATGAGAAAGAATCATATGGCAATAACATTTCAAATATCATGCACACTAGCAAATAGCGGAGGAGTATAGAGGAATGCAAATAACTAAGAAATACATACCCCACCATACCAGCATGCCTTCATCAAAAAAATCTTTAAGTCATTCTCTCCAACTGGCTTCAATGGAAACCTTCTGGCCTCTCGCGTTTGAACTGAAGAATTCCACCACCTCAGCCACCTCACCTTGTGTTCACTCTTGACATTGCAAGTTGCAATCATTTGCAACTTGTCAAGAGTCATTTCAGGAGTTATATTGGAGCTCCAGTGCCGCTCAATCTGTATAAACAAACCATTAAAAAGCAACCATTAAAACCAATCCAGAAGAAGATAAATCAAATTATTAATTGTATACACTAAATATGATCAATATACCTCTTTGAGCCAGTCGCTCCCTAGATTGGGGTTAGCAATTGCTGTCATCTTGCCCAATTTCTGAACCAACTTGGAAGTTTGCTCCTTAGTTCCCAATCGCATAGCGGAAAGGACTCCTTCTTCTGACTGATCCTCTTTCGTCGTTTCTTCGTTGTATTTTC
This sequence comes from Rhytidiadelphus loreus, assembly GCA_947034895.1. Lineage (NCBI taxonomy): Eukaryota > Viridiplantae > Streptophyta > Bryopsida > Hypnales > Hylocomiaceae > Rhytidiadelphus > Rhytidiadelphus loreus. The sequence continues at coordinate 37,449,184 of OX344761.1, forward strand.
GAACAGCCACATCAGCAGCTGCCACAATCTCGTACTGCAAAACCAATTTGAAATTTGCTTCGTAATTATGAAACAAATATTCACAACTATAATCATTAGTAAAATGAAGATTCTTACCCGAAAAATGAAAGACGCGAACACCTCCAAAGACATAGTGTACCAGCTCTTTCGTGTGTTCTGCTGGCACTGTGTCATCTCAGAGGCACTCAAGTGCTCGGCAAACTTGTCTAGCGGGAGAATACCATATTTCTGGACACGGTATAGCGTGTGTACGAGACTCGTTTTAATAAACGAATTCTCTGTTTGCCTTCACAAACAACACATGGTAATCAGGACACCATAATATGAACACTCATGAATTTCGAATTCATAAAAGACAAGAGACTGTACGTACTTGTTGATATCATGCATAGCGTGCATGACGTCCCCAATTTTTCCTTTTGTCTCTAGAATTATGGAGTCGACAGAAATGTGCTAGTCCTTGTCAACAGCATGGTGCTTAGAAATATATGATGACCACGCCAGGAGTCTATGGTTCCCATCACACACGAAAAATTTGGAGCCCTGAAAGTGGCCCATCCCGGGTGTTGCATTCAGCTTGGCATCAAACTCTTCATTCTCATCATTCCATATCGGTCCCCAAGCTTCCTTCTCGGCCTCGGTTACCTTCTCTGTCTCTCCTTGCTCGTTCGTCAGGGAAACGTAAAACACCGAAGATCCATCTCTGTAACCGTGTACAAATTCCTGCTCTAGTCGTGTGAGGTCACATCTTAAAGCTGGTCGAACCATCGGCATCTGGGCAAGACGGCACAGAGGAATCCTAATACGTGATATGGAGTCAGGTTTCAGTCTCAATGCGCCAGTGGATGCTACAGTATTAACTTTCTGAGACCTCCGATATGCGTCTTCTGTTGTGAAGTCCTGGTTGTTGTTCTCTGAGTCGTCGTTTGAGACTCTGTCCTCATCAACTTCATCTCCAACGATATCCGCACGTTCTTGAACCTCGGGATTTTGGTTTCCCTGAACTACCACCTCCTGTGAGAAAGCCAGGGATTAATACTAGGAGCTTCAGCAAAATTTTATCAACATGTAAGCAGCCAAAGAGTGAGTTACAATATTATTAACGGAGTATCCAAAATCTGCCATCGTCGCCAATGATGGCAAGAACTCGGATACCATTATCACATGTGCTCTGCCTAGTCCTCATTACGAACCCAGTCGGCTCCACGGATATCATGCACATTAATTTTCTGTCTAACTGGATCAAACATAATTTGATCCGTCTCTACTCTCGGCGCCGATGGACCCAATATCCTGCCTCCTCTGACCACGCTGATAGAAGCTTCGGGCCGTCTGGGTGAGCATACACCTTCGTCGCCAAAGACATTTTCTGACTCAGTTGGGCACCCCTCGGCGCCAACGGTGACCCTCACACCACACGGGCACTACAGAGCCAGCAGGTTAGAGCCAGCAGGTTGGGGCCGACGGTGACCCTCGCATGGCGCAGCCACCACGCAGCCCACAGCTTGGGGTGAGCCCAGTGCTCGTTGTCAAAAAAATTTATTTGAAGATCAGCTCCCCTCGGCGCCGACGGTGACCCTCGCATGGCGCAGCCACCACGCATCCCACAACTTGGGGTGAGCCCAATGCTCGTTGTCAAAAAAATTTATTGGAAGATCAGCTCCCCTCGGCGTCGACGGTGACCCATGCTTGGCGCAGCCATCGGGGAGCCCACAGCTTGGGGTGAGCCCAGTGCTCGTTGTCAAAAAAATTTATTGGAAGATCAGCTCCCCTCGGCGCCGACGGTGACCCTCGCATGGCGCAGCCACCGGGGAGCCCACAGCTTGGGGTGAGCCCAATGCTCGTTGTCAAAAAATTTTATTGGAAGATCAGCTCTCCTCGGCGCCGACGGTGACCCATGCTTGGCACAGCCACCGGGGAGCCCACAGCTTGGGGTGAGCCCACTGCTCGTTTTCATAAAAATTTATTGGAAGGTCAGCTCCCCTCGGCGCCGACGGTGACCCTCGCATGGCGCAACCACCGGGGAGCCCACAGCTTGGGGTGAGCCCACTGCTCGTTGTCAAAAAAAATTTCATGAAGATCAGCTCCCCTCGGCACCGACGGTGACCCTCGCATGGCGCTGAGACCAGGCAGCCCACAGCTTGGAGTGAGCCCAGTGCTCGTTGTCAAAATTTTTTATTGGAAGATCAGCTCCCCTCGGCGCCGACGGTGACCCTCGCATGGCGCAGCTACCGGGGAGCCCACAGCTTGGGGTGAGCCCACTGCTCGTTTTCATAAAAATTTATTGGAAGATCAGCTCCCCTCGGCGCCGACGGTGACCCATGCTTGGCGCAGCCACCGGGGACCCCACAGCTTGGGGTGAGCCCACTGCTCGTTTTCATAAAAATTTATTGGAAGATCAGCTCCCCTCGGTGCCGACGGTGACCCTCGCATGGCGCAGCCACTGGGGAGCCCACAGCTTGGGGTGAGCCCACTGCTCGTTGTCAAAAAAATTTATTGGAAGATCAGCTCCCCTCGGCGCCGACGGTGACCCTCGCATGGCGCTGAGACCAGGCAGCCCACAGTTTGGGATGAGCCCACTGCTCGTTTTCATAAAAATTTATTGGAAGATCAGCTCCCCTCGGCGCCGACGGTGACCCTCGCATGGCGCAGCCACCACGCAGCCCACAGCTTGGGGTGAGTCCAGTGCTCGTTGTCAAAATTTTTTATTGGAAGATCAGCTCCCCTCGGCGCCGACGGTGACCCATGCTTGGCGCAGCCACCGGGGAGCCCACAGCTTGGGGTGAGCCCACTGCTCATTTTCATAAAAATTTATTGGAAGATCAGCTCCCGTCGGTGCCGACGGTGACCCTCGCATGGCACAGCCACCGGGGAGCCCACAGCTTGGGGTGAGCCCAGTGCTCGTTGTCAAAATTTTTTATTGGAAGATCAGCTCCCCTCGGCGCCGACGGTGACCCTCGCATGGTGCTGAGACCAGGCAGCCCACAGCTTCGGGCCCTCCGGCTGTGTTGCGAAATTGGGACTCAATAAAAGAAATTCTTCATCAGGAACAACTCGGCGCTGATGGTATCCCTCGCACGTCGCAACCACCAAGCAGCCCGAATCATGCAGCCCTTACAGAGAGCCCACAATCGGGTTTTAACAAAAAATCTTTCTCCATCAGGAAGCCTGGAACCCCTCGGCGACAATGGTAATCCTCCAGCGAATCAGGCTTGCTTCCCCGTCGATGCCACTAGTTCGGGTCCTATTTGTAATTTACTAAATCCAAAATTCTTGTTCAGCTGCTGAGCATTCATCACAATTGACTGAAGGGAGTGCATTCATAACCAACATCAAAGAAAAAAAATATATTAGGGTTCTCACAGTGGATGTCGGCGCTCTTGCAGTATTGATGTTGACAGACTCAATTCCTGTCTCGTCATTGCTTCCACTTGCGTCTGCTGGGATTTGTTGAGTTCCCATTGGCGCACTCCGGGTTGCCGGCCTCCGCGCCATTGCCGTCGTTTCCTGCAAAACCCGAATCGTATTCAAACCCTAGTACGAGACAGTGAGAAGAAAGCAAGGAAGCGATAATCGGAAATCTTCAGGGAAAGCCTACGTACCAAGAACAAGAGGATCTGCAAATGAGAACAAGGTGATTCCCTCGACCTAGCTGCACTGGATTCTCTAACTGAAATGGTGAGAATGGGGGAGACTGCGACGAGTCTTCTTGAAAGTGATGTCCTCCAACAGTCTTCCGGAGAGAGAGCACCGCATACTCACCAGTTGACTTTTTCCTACTACCTTGCTTGATGCCCAGGTCAGCAAGCGATAGTCCGCCTCCCAAACTTCTAAATTAATTTCAAGTTACTCATATTGGTATGTCAAGTGAAATCAGTATATTGCACAAGATGTTCTGAATTTTTCGGTGCAATCAATAATTAGTAATGACATTTTATAGTTGACATTCATACAGAATTCTTGAATGTCCGAGCAACCCAGAAATACACTCTCTATACGTTGTCCTAGGATACGAATACTCAACATGTGCACATACTTCCAATTTAATCAGTATGAGATGTTTGGGTACTCAGTTGCATCCGTTTATACATAAACAATTTGCAATTCTCTTGGTCCTCACATCAAATATATTATTTACTAGGATTTGGATTTTATCAGTGTCTGCGATACTAAATAATAGATACTCTCGACTAATGTAACATGGAACAATGCAATCATGCGGAGATGTGTTCACTTACGTAGGGATTCGATGTTGCTCCTACGTTGCATAGTCTCCTCTTCACTGATCGAGAGCTCCCAATGGCTACCTTCATTTCTATCACAAATGACATTATCTTTTTTATCATCTACTGTCACGTATCCTTTTAGAGGTGATGTAGTTGTTATAGGATCACCTTTGCCTCTTCTTCTAGACCGCTGCAACTGTTTCCGCGATGAGTACAGGAGTTTCCTTTGTTTTCTCCTCTTCCTAATTCTATGCCCTAAAGCCTTTTCGGAAATACCATTTGCCGCATGCATGAGACTAATTGCACATACTGCAAGTGAACATAAGAAGTGGATACTAAACTCTGAAATGCTAATGGTACAACTACGAACTCGTTGTTAGAATACTTCACATAATGCTGATGGTACTGTAAATACTAATGATCTTTTACCATGTCCACTGCAATTGAGATATAATGACTTCAAGCTTCATTTTATAAGATGTGTGGAAGTACTTTTTATTGTAATAATCATTTTTATGATCTAATGGTGAATCTTTGGATTTCTGACATCCAATATTTCACTGCTTATCACCGTTATGTATTCCATTACGGCGAACTCATGTAGGATGAGAAATTGCTTTTGTATTCACAAGCATTCGTCTACTTCTTCAAAGAAATAGTTCGTTGGCAATACTACCGAAATGAATGAAGTACGGATGTTTTATGGGTACAGCACAATTTCCACATAAACGTCTCATTATGCAAGTGATCATGGTCATAGGCGCTTGTAAATAAAAAAAATGTATGCCCTCCAGATTTCAAATTGATTTGACAAATCCTTATTTCATATTTTCTATCGTTTGATTTCGATACCATCAAAACCGTCATGCACTTGTATTTGATTCTATATCCATAGATTCTAGTTGTGCAACTAAAATTTAACACGACAATGCTTTGATGACACTTCTATAGATCCATGTAATTGAATGTAGGACAGATGCAATGAATGTTTTGAAACCTCGGATGGGTCCTAAGGAAGGATGGATGGTCCTTGGAAATTATGAATGCGCCCCAAATCTACTCACAAGTTACATATTCCTTAGTTTGTGCTTTACTCGCGTTTATGAGTTCGGTTTTAGAAACGGCTTGTTTCCCTCAAATACGATTTGAATATCTATATGAAGATCGTCTGTACGAATACAAAATTGGAGGCCTCTGGCAACATTAATTTCATTGTCAGAAGCATTAATCAAATTTTTTGAAACGTCATTCTCATGCTTATATAATATATACAAACGTACCCCATTCACTCACTTCGCCTCTAATGTCATTGAAGGTCTAGTACTACAACTCTCTTTTAGCTTGAACCTCCTTCTTGTGTCAATGGCCTCCACTCGAGCAGATGGCCATGAAATCCCAGTTGTTCTCCCTCTTGGAATAGAAGGGTATGCTGTAGTGTCTTCACACCTTCTGCATGTCCGATTTGGTTTCATCCAGTCTAGTATATATGTTGAAGAAGAAGTCTTGTTTGATTCAGGTCAACTAAAGGAGTATGTCCACATACTAAGGTTGGAAGTTGACGATGGTCATGTGTGGCAACTTCATTAGGGTCGCTACAGAGCTTATGGATTGTCATCTCTTATGATAGGAGCCTCCACAGACATTGTACATCACCGGTCAGATCATTCTACTGTTGATATGCCTCCTGCTCGGCATGTTGTTGGAAATTCCATAGAACCTGAGTCCTTTACAGTTGCCAGTACACCTCCTGAACATCTTCACTTGAAAAAAGAAGTCCTTGACCTAGTCATAGATATCTCAAGTGAGTCAGAGGGAGAATCCCCTAACCAGCCCAGTATACAAGGAATGCATCTTCATGAAGTATTCGAAGATGGCCCTATAACTACTTTGGGTAAACACCGCACGTCGTCTAGTACTCTTCATGTTTCAACTCACTCTCGCCCACCAACGTATCCAATTAGTACAGGGCAAACTAGTATAGTTGGGTGCCTACGAAATCTTGCTTCAGTAAGGCGATCTAGGAACGAAGTGGCTGCTTTAGATTACAATTCATTAATCCACCACAAAGTGCAATATCTTCCTGCAGACTTTGATGGAGACTTAGTATTTGAATTGCCATCACTTCGTGTCTCCACTTCGTCATGTAGCGGTGGGAATCTTCAAGGCATGGATAAACGATACGATGGTCATGCTTGGTGTCGGACAATGACATCCAATATCCACAACCAAGACGGGTTGAAGTTCAGAAAATCAACTTGTGCGGGACATTTGGTATGTACTAATTCTGAGTGTTCATACTTCCAACGGTCCACCAAGCAGAACGAGACAGAGTGGTGTGGATATATTGTTGCTCCATTCCAGGTTGGTTCTGATCCTCCAAAGGAATCAAGTCTTCTCTACAAGATATGCAAATATCCGCCAAGTTGTCTTAGTATGTGTGATGCACGAATATATTACGTGTTTAGCGATAACGCGTTGATGACTAGAGCGTGCATTCATCTAGGGAATCACATGCATCCTGTGGCTTCAGGAGTTTGTAGAGAGACTGTAGATATTATTTCCGTTCTCATAGCCAGCGAGGTTGCCAGAACTCCTACCGCTACCAACTCAGCCATTGCCCTCTCAGCTAGTAAAGTATTTCTAGACCGCCACTTGATACATAGTGGTGAAGGGCCTAAAGAGATCTTGAAAGGGAAATCGTTAGAAGATGTCATGGATAGGTTCCAAAGACTAAGTTCTCCTAACATCCGTAATATTATCACTTCTTTCCGTAGCATTGGAAAGGGTGGAGTCATAGATAGTATTATGAATATGAAGCGGAATTTGAAGTTTGACTACATCCATGACAGTGTCTTCCCTGGACAAGGGAAGGAAAAGGTGTACCTGTTTAAGATGTTGGTAGAAGGTCCTGGTAGTGGAGTTGATTTGGTGAACCGCATGCAACCCGGTGGAGATTTAGAGAACGCATGGCTCATGTTTGATCACGTCAAACGAGTAAAGGATTGGACAACTATGGCTTGCCACGTCTATGACACAGGTTGCAGGAAGGTCATGACAATTGCTATCTGTGACATGCAATCCGAAGACGCTGAGGTGCAAGGCATTATGTGGAGGTCCTTAAACGAGGTCATGAGACGCAATGGAGTGCAAAATACAAACTTCAAGGGCTTCATGGCTGACAGTGCACAAGCAAATTGGAATGCCGTTCGCATTGTGTATGGTACAGGGGATTCTAAAATAGAGATGGTGAATCGTGAACGTACATGTCTCCTACATTGGAGTACTTCATTACACCGCCATACACAGAAGCTCATCAAACCAAACATGCAACATCAACACACTCGTCTTTGCAAGCAGTACAAGGATTCAAAGACTATAGAAGAAGCGGAGACGCGGTACTTGGCAATCCGCTCTTGGTGGCTATCATCGGGAGCAGCTTCAGAAGATGCTTTGAGGGAACTCGAGTTGTGGCTTGCGTTCTGGCACTTCCGATATCGCCAATGGGGCGGGTTCATGCAAATGGTACGTCATAAGATGTCCTTTCTCAATTTATATATGAATTGCTTATAGACCCTTCAACATATTCTTTTTTTGTTTTTTATTCAGTGAATTAGTTGTACGTCATTATGATTTTTTTGGGTCCCATCAAAAATCATATGAAATTTATATGGAACTCGAAGCAGTATAGGGAGTGGTGCCGTGGAGGATTTTCCCCTCGGCGCCGAGGGGAGTCTTGACCTCTTCCTGTCGAGACCAAAATCGAAGTAGTCTACCATTTTCTGGTGGGTTTTTTTCCAGGAAATCTTTATACAGGGCCTAACTGTACATTTGTTTCTCTTTTAGGGGTTGAGTCTGGAAGAGATAGCAGACATGCCATCATGCAACTTATCGGAAACAATTCACAACAAGTGGTTGCAACAATCCGGAAATCGTGGTAATGATTTATTTGCCGCCACTTGTGATGACTGCATTCGAGCCTTCATGCAGATGACGAATTATCGAGCATTTTTGAACGGTACAACATCAAGGTCAGGGCCATCAAAAGAAGAGTTGAAGTTAAGAGGCGCTAGACGAAGCGGCGACCCTAAGAAGATTGCCAAGGCCTTGAATGATCTGCCTGGCCCAAGTGATGTTGGAACACGTATTCCACATTTGGAAGGCGAAGAAGTTTTTGGTAGTAGCAAACGTAAACTTGACCTGCCTATCGGGTCAGATGGTGATTCTCATTGTCCAGACAAGGTGAACTTCTCTCAACCACAAGTGCGGATTCGATCTACAGGTACACCGACAATGGCTTCTAATGAACCAGCCCCTCTCGCTCCATTGTCGCATGTAACGCATGTCTCAACTGCAATGGAGAGTGATTGTGACCCTACACAATGGCACATTGCAAGATTGTCTCATAAATCGAGCTGTAAATGTCACGCCCAACAAAGAGGGACAAACATTCGTTGCACTGCTAGAATTGCAAAGGGATCTAAAGGTACTCCAGCCCCAACGTATCGGGGTCGCAAGAAGCAATATGGTGGAAACAAGGAGATCATGACCGACTTCTGGTTTTGTCCAGATGACCTTGATCGATGTGTGAGAGGCTCAAGACGTCCTTGGGTTATTGATTGGCCTCAAGTACCAGACGTATGGCCAGTGCTCACTGCCACCAGTTTAACTCGACATGAAACCCTTCTATTGCAAGAAGCCGGCTTTCAACTTCAAGAGCGACTACCTATGTCACCTCGACGGTTGTTTACAATGTCAAATGTGTTCAAGGCGCACTTTTACAATGAAAGTAGTCCATTGAATGCGAACACATATCCAACAACTCGAAGGAGCAAGGCCATTCGCCGTATTGCAAATGCTCCAACTACTGAGCATCGCAATAAATGGGAGAGTGCTGGTAATGTCAAAGGGTTGATTTTGGGAGTAACCATGCTCCCTTTACCCGGACTTGGTGCCATTATCACCCTTCAATCTGGAACGGAGCCCACGCAAAAGGTTTACCGAATCACAGTAGGCATGTATTCTGAGTGCACTTGTCCCGATTTTGTAGATATGGCCGTCTCCGCAATTGGTGGTCGGCATCAATATGTGAGTTGCAAACATCTTTACTACTTATTCCGCTATTTCTGCAAAATGAATCCAGTAGTTGACAAGTTTATACACTCTCCAAGCTTTAGCTTCAATGAAGTGAAGCTGCTTCTCGTTAAGGCTGGTATCATCAAGGATTCAAGTGACACTCACGAACAAGCCTAGAAGACCAATAGTACTTCAGAGATTGGTATTTCAAATTTTGAAATTGTAGACTGAAATTAGAGGTATAGCTCCAACATGATCACTTTCTGTTTGTGTGAATATTATAATTTGGAAATGTACTCAGTACAAACTATTTACAATATCAATATCAATTTTAATATACTCTTGTGCTTTGTCTTTATAACGTGTACCCTACTATTTGAATTCATACCGACAATAATAAATTCTACAAATATTCACCCTAAACCATGATTACAAGTCCCTAGTAATATGTCCGTAGCAATCGCTACACCTAAATACTTCCACGGTTATAGGTCCACAGTAATAGTCACCCTAAACCCTAAAAGTAGTAATTGACCACAAATTTTATAAAATTTTGTCTATTTAGAGCCCAAAATTGTCTTTTCTTCTGATTTTTCTAATTCTGAATTCACCGCTCACATTACCCCTGCTCACCGCTCTTGGGCTCGTGCTCGCAGGCTCACAATCTAGCACCGCTGGTGCAAAGAGAAGGCAACAAGAAATCACTCCTCGGATTTGAGGAGCGATTTATTCACTAAAAATATTTTGAAATTTTTGAAAAAAAAAATTGACATTTTTTTTTGGAAAAATTTTGAATTCTTTTTTTATCAAAATGAATCAAAAAATTCTTTTGAATTTAATAGAAAAGAAAATCACAGTAGAAATAACCCTCCAAATTAGTAGTTAAGGAGGATCCTTTGTCAACTTGAAATGAGCCTTGCATGTGCTATTTGGTTCCAAGGAGCCCTAAAGTAGCTTCAAAGTTCAAAATAGTAAGATGAGTTTTGATGTCAAGAACCCTAAATTATTTTTTTTCTATTTTTCTTTTAAAATAAAAAATTGCACTCAATTTATTTGGACATGTATTGCAATATACAAGTAAAGCATTTCTTGGATGGATGATGAATTGATGACATGGATGAAGTTCATTCATCCATTAGATGTATGGTTGAGCTTCTTTTTGTTGTGGGAGTTGCTTGACTTTCATTCATGCCCCTTTAAATGCAACATTTGATTGCATAATTGATAATTTAAAATAAAAAATTGAATTGAATTGAATTTTTGTTTTGACACTACTATTTTTGGATTTGACAACCCTATTTATTACTCTATCATGCCTATTTTTAGTAAAAAAATTTGCAAGGAGCATTCAAATTCAATTGCTCATCACTCAACGCTCGTCGCTCCCTACTTATACTCTAGTGTCGTTGCCTTCTATGGCACTAGGATCTCTTCACAAAGAACCCCCATCCTTGTAAGGACAACCAAAAAAATTTAAAGAAAGATTATTTAAGCACCAAAGGAAGTTCCTAGGATCCTAAAGACCCTTCCATAGCACCAAAAGACCTTAAAAAAGAACCAAGAGTCTCTCAAATGACACCCCCCAAAATTAAGAAAGTCTCTTGGTACCGAAAAATGACTCTTCATATTCCAAGAGCCTTCTATAGCAAGAGTCTATCTAATGACATAACTCCAAATGAATGGAGAGTCACTTCTCCTAAAAAAGCTCTTCGGATTTAAGGTTTGGAGTCTTCTATAATGCCAAGGGTCTATCCAATGATATACCCAAAAAATTAAAAGAAAGGCTTTTGGCACCAAAGAAAGGTTCTTCAAATTTGAAGAACCTTCCATGGGTTCCTTGATAAAGTTTTTTTAGCACCAAAGAAGGGCTCTTCGCATCCAAAGAGCGATCCTTAGATTTGGAGGAGTTTATCTTTGGAGAGCCCTTTGGCAAGAAGAAAGGGCTCCTCAAATATGAAGATCTTTCTTTGGAAGAGCCCTTTGGCAAAAAAAATGGCTCTTCAGATTTGAGGAGCCCTTCTTGGATTCTTTTGAAGCCTTTTTGGGCTAAGAGGTACCTTCTATGGGATCCAATGAATCATTTATGGGTTCCAAAGAGCCTTTTGTTGGGTCAGAGGGACCTTTACAAAGATCCAAAAACCTTCAAATGACTCCCCTCCCTCCAAAAGTGTCACTAGAAGAAAAAAGGGGGTTCTGCGACTGCAAGTTTTGAGTCACTGTGGACACAAATTACAGTAGTTGCAGTGTAGTTGTTTTCTAGTTGCATCGTAGTTGTTTTCTAGTGAAAACAACTACGATGCAACTAGAAAACAACTACACTGCAACTACTGTAATTTGTGTCCACAGTGACTCAAAACTTGCAATCGCAGAACCCCTTTTTTCTTCTAGTGTGTAGAGTCCATTGGCACCAAAAAATTACTTCTTGGATCCAAAGAGCCTTTTCTAATATCAAAAGTCTATCTAATGATATATCCAATAAATTAAGGGAGGGTCAATGGTATTAAGAAATGACTTCTTGAATTTGAAGTCTAGAGCCTTCTTTGGCATCAAGAGTCTATCTAATGAGAAATGAAAAAAAAATGAAAAAAGCCTTTGGTACCAAAGAAAGTCTCCTTTGATCCATGTAGCCATTTAAGGTCCCTTACAACCTTCATTGAAAAAGCTCTTAGGAAACAAGAAACGGCTTCTTGGAATTCAAGGAGTCGTCTTCATGTTCCAATGGAAGAGCCTATGGGAACAAAGTAGGGCTTTTCAAAATTCAAGGAGTCTTCTTTGGAAGAGCCCTCTAGTATAAAAAAAAGCTCCTTGGAGTCAAAGAGCCCTTTGGGTTTCCTTAGATCCTTCATTAGGATAGCCCTTGGAAACCAATGAAAGGCTTCTCAGAATATGATGAGCCTTCTTTGGCATTCAAAGAGTCTTATTTCAAAGAGCCCATTAGCACCAAAGAAAGGCTCATCGGATTCAAAAAGCCTATTGGGATTTCTTAGAGCCTAAATTGGAAGAGCCTTTAGAAACTAGAAGAAGGCTCCTCAAAATCCAAACAACCTTTTTGGGATTCCAAGAAGCCTCCCTTGGTCTTGTAAAAACCTTTGGCACCAAAAATAGGCTCCTTGGAACCAAAGAGCCTTCCTTTGGTTCCGAAAAGTCTCCTTTGGTTTTCGAGGAGCCTCCTTTACAAAAACTCTTTGACACCAACAATAGACTCCTCAAATTCAAGGAGCACTTTCTGTTCTTGAAAGCCTTCACTCAAAGAGCTTTTGGGAACCAAGAGAAGGCTCCTCAAAACCGAAGAGCCTCCCTTGCAAGAACCCTTTGGCACCTAAAATAGGCTCCTCGAAATTGAGCAACCTTTTTTGTCCTTAAAATTCTTCATTGAAAGAGCCTTTGGAAACTGAGAGAAGGTTCCTTGGAATTGAGGAGCCTCCCTTGGTTTTCAAGGAGCCTTCCTTGCAAGAATCCTTTGGCACCTAAAATAGGCTACTCAGAATCGAGGAGCCTCCCTGCAAGAACTCCTTGGCACTAAAAATAGACTCTTTGGAATCGAGGAGCCTTCCTTGGGTTCCAAAGAGTCTCTCTTGCAAGAATCCTTTGGCACCAAAAATAGGCTCTTCAGAACCAAGGAGCCTTTTTTGTCCTTGAAAGCCTTCATTGAGAGAGCTTTGGAGAACCAAAAAAAGGCTCCTTGAAACCGAGGAGCCTCCCTTGGATTTTGAGGAGCCTACCTTGGATTCCGAGGAGCCTCCCTTGGATTTTGAGGAGCCTCCTTTGGGTTCCAAGGGGCCTCTCTTGCAAAAACCTTTTGACACCAAAAATAGGCTCCTCGGAACCAAGGAGCCTTCACTACTAGAGAATGATGTTCAAATCAACAAAAAGTCAACAATTTTTTGTTGATTTGCATATTATATTGACTATTTTAACAATTTTTTGTTGATTGAGATAGTACAAAGTCCAAATGAACAAAAAAGTTAACACTTTCTTGTTAATTTTGGCAATCTCTTTATACAAATGGGATGGTAGAAGGTAGAACAAACCATATGGGATATGTGAACCACTCATAGTCTTAATTTATATATCCCATATGGTTTGTTCTACCTTCTACCACTCCATTTGTATAAAGAGCTTGCTTTTCCCTTCTCCTCTATCATTGAAGTTACCTTTCTTCTATCATCAAGTTAATACAAACTTGTCTTCTTCTTTTTTATTAAAGTTTAAAAATTAATTAATTTTTTTTTCTATATGACAATTTTTGCCTATGTAGCATTCACTATAGGGCTGATTTTTGGTTTGCTATGTGACGTTCATTTTTTGAGCACATATATAAATGAATTATTATTTTATATTTTTGACTTGATCACCTTAACAAAATGGACTACAGTTTTTTGTTAAGTAATATCCAAGACAACGCGACCGAAGATACAAACAACATCAACACTTTTTTGTTGATTTCTTGTTATGGTGGTCACTATTTTTCTATTGGTTCTTCCTTGCAAGAATCCTTTGGCACCACAAAAAAGGCTCCTCGAATTCGAGGAGCCCTTTTTGTCCTTGAAAGTCTTCATTAAGAAAGCCTTTGGGAACCGAAAGAAGGCTCCTCGGAATTGAGGAGCCTTTTTTGGGTTCTAAGGAGCCTTCCTTGATTTCCGAAGAGCTTCTCTTGCAAAAACCCTTTGGCACCAAAAATAGGCTCCTTGGAACCAAGGAGCCTTTTGGGGGTTCCAAGGAGCCTCCCTTGGAAGAATTCTTTGGCACTAAGAAAAGGCTCCTCAAATTCAAGGAGCCTTATAGGTCCTTTAGAGCCTTCATTGGAGAGCCCTTGAAAATCAAAGGAGGGCTCTTTAAAATCCGAGGAGCCTTCTTTGGAGGAGCCCTTTGGCACCAAAGAAAGTCTCCTTAAATTCAAGGAGCCTTTTGGATTTCCTTAAAGCTTTTATTGGAAGAGCCCTTTGGCACCAAGAATGGGCTCTTGGAAATCCAAAGAAAGGTTCCTTAGATCCGAGGAGCCTTTATAGGTGCCTTAGAGTTTCATTGGAGAGTTTTGGGAACCAAAGGAGGGATCTTTAGAATATAAAGAGCCTTCCTTGAGATTTAAGGAGCCTTACCTAGAAGAGCCCTTTGGCATCCAAAAAAAGATTTTGAATTTGAAGAGTCTATTGAGGTTCTTTAGAGACTTAATTGGGTGAGCCTTGGAACCCAAGGGAGGGATCCTCCAAATCCAAAGAGCCTTCCTTGGAAGAGCCCTTGGGTTCCAAAGAACCTTTTGAGGGAGAGTCTTTTTTGGTAAAGCTTTTTGGCAACAAAGAAGGGCTCCTCAAATTTAAGGAGCAATCCTTGTGAGAGGCCTTTTGCACAAAGGAAGGTCTCTACTCTATGTGGATACAAGGACTTCTTATATCCAAGGAATCTTCTTTGGATTCTTGAGGAGCCTTCTATGGCATCTAGAGTCTATATAATAACATACTAAAGAAAATATAAGAGAGTCTAAGTCCCTTGATACTAAGAAATTGCTCCTTGGATATGAGGAGCTTTTTTTGGCACCAAGAGTCTATGTAATGCCATACCAAAAACAAAAGAGAAAACCCTTTGGCACCAAGGAAGGGCTTTTTGACACTCATGAGATCTAGAGAGCCTTTCTTTAGCTTGAAGGGACCCTCACAAATCATAATGAATTAGAGATCTTCAAATAATCATTTCTATAAATAGAAAAAGGTCCTTTAGCACCAAAAATTGTCTCTTTAGATCCGAGGAGTGAGGAGTCGTGTAATGAATAATTTTTTTTGTAGTTTTTAAATATTTGAAAAAAAATTTTAATTACAATTCTTATAATCCATGAAATTAATAGGAAGAGGGTCTTTCGCACCAAAAAATGGCTCCTTCCATCTAAGAAGCCATCTATTGCATAAAAAGAGTTTAATTTTTAAAAAAAAATTGAATTTAAAATCAAAATTGAAATTCTATGAACTCCTCAAATTAATAGAGGGAAGGTCTTTTTGCACCTAAAATTGACTCCTTATATTTGAGGAGCCATTGACTGTTTAGTAGTACCTAGATCTAGTAGCCCTATTCCAACCCTATTCATCCCCTAATGATATCCGTCTAACAATTCATAGTCAAGACACATGTGTTTAGAATTGGTTAAATAATGGTCAATTGGAGTAGGTGACATAGGCTTTATTGGACTAATTAGTTCAAGGTGGGAGTAGTATTTGACACCCTAAGAATGACTCAAATCATTTGTAAAATTATAAACATCAAAAGAATACATACAAAAGGTATAATTTGTGCATTCCATGTGCATGGGAGTCATAAAAAAAATGAATGGAGAAAACGATAGGATTCTAAAGCATGTATTGCAATGTGTAAATAAGGCCTTCCCTAGATGGATGATATGGATGAAATTAATTCATACATCATCCCTATGGTAGTACTTTTTTTGTTGCAAGAGAGGCTAGACTATTATTCTTGGACTTAATTGTAACATTTGAAAGCTAAATCAACCACCTTAAAATAAAGATTTTTTTAACAATAAATTGATTTTCTTAAATTCTATTTGTAATAATTTATATTTTAGTAATTTTGACATCACTATTTATGACTCTAACATGTCTATTTCTAGTTAACAAAAGTCTTATTGAGTGCTCAAATTTAAATGCTTGTCGCTCAACACTCATTGCTTGTTGTTCCCCGCTCTAGCGTTGTTGTCGAAGTCTGTACATATTCTCAGAATAATTAATAAACCAACATCTTCAATAAAGTAAAAGTTAGGTTCCAAAGCGAGTCATTATAAGAACAAAAAAACTAACCCCAATATATGGAGGGAAGCCTGAGGCTCATGAGGAGGTTGTGGAAAAAAAATTGGTCTATAAAGTCAATGTTCTTTGATGAAAGGTTTTGAAATTACAAAAAGAAATAAATGAACCATTGTAGAATTGATTGTTACATTTCTTCGGATGAACCTTAACAATATTCTTTGGTTGTAAGAACCCCTGAACCACAATCAAACTATAATATAGGATTAGTTATTACATTTCTCTAAATGAACCTTGAAGATGCTATTCGGTTTTGAGAAGCATTAACCCCTAAGTGCCTAAGCCTTTCCAAGTGTGTTTTTCCCATGAAAAAAGAACATGGGCTTATAGTTATCTCCATTGAAACAAAATGATTTTTTTTCAAAATCTAACCATATGGATGTTTAAAGAGCGTGCTTATTAGTATGTACACCAATTTTGAGTGCAAAATTCCACAAGAGTTGTGAGATTATAATAAGAGAAATGTATGTTTTCTATTTTTAATATGTTGTCCCTCTCCACAATGTTTCAGAAATTTGCACATAAAAGCTTTTTGAGATTAGAAGTGACATGAACAACTACAAATTGTGTTAGCACACTAAAATACCCTTTCAAAAAACTTAATATCACTTGAAAAGCTATTAAACTCATTACACAATCCACCTTGCAATTGTTGAGATGCAATTTTTTTAATAAGTATAATTCACAAATAACTCCAAATCAACACTTGCTTGTTTAAATTTTCAATGGTGAAAATCATGAAAACACTTTACTCTTTCGATTGGGACCATTTTCAAAGCAAATGAATAAGTGGAAGTTTTTAGATCTCAAATCAAGTGAAATTGCTCAAAGTTGAAAAAGGAAGTAAAATTAGCAAGCTTTACTCTTCCACTAATGGACATAAATGGCTTTGGAGACCTCTCAACACTCAAATATGTACCTTTTTCAGTGAAAAATGAAAGTTTTGAATAGTTAACCCTAAAAACTGCCCCAAATGTTTTTTAAAACGGGCAAACGAATTTAATTGCCCACTTCAAAATGAGCCTGAAATTTCAGATCGACCATATATGGTCGATGAGGCAGTTAGGGGTTAAACTAGCCTCAAAGTAGTTAACAAAGTTTTGTGGTCAACAATGCAAATATTAATGATTTTTGTAAATTTTTGTTTTTGAAAATAAATATTCAAAAAATTCTACTATAATGTATAAATCAAGCCTTTTTTGGATGGATGATGAATGAATGACATGGATGAAAGGATGTTCCTTCATGCAACATTTGATTTCAACATTGATTATTTTAAATAAAAAATTTACAATTTTTTTTGCAATTTTTCCTATTTTGGGTTTCTAACATTACTATTTTGGAGTCCAGCAATACTATTTATTACTCTGACATGTCTATTTTTAGTAAAAATCCTCGCAATGAATGCTCAAATCCAATTGCTCATCGCTCAAAGCTCAATGCTCATTGTTTCTTGCTCATATTCTAGCGTCGTTGCATTACAACCAGGATTAGTAAAGGTCCCAAGCCCAAGGAGAGGACGAAAGCAAATGTTGGGGTAAAGGTACTCCATTCAAATGGGAAGGTGTCAAGGAAAAATAAGGTGAATACAAAGGAGACGTAGTCAAAAATTCAACAACAACAATTGAATGCGATCGACAAAAGAGGAGAAAAGCCGATCAAGAGCCCCAAGGTGAACACAGAAGAAGCATCCAGCAGCTCTCCGGATCTCACCTGGGGTCGGAGAGAGTTGGAAGAAGAGAGCTCTAGAAGGTCGAGGCTACAAGGAAATTGGTTGGAAGCACAAAGCCAGGCGGAATTGGACTCGAGGGATATGAACATAGAGCCGGTTTTGTAGGAGCCAGATCCTATTTGGACCCCGAGAAGCAAGAACAAGTCTAAGCGCAACCCCTTTGAGCTAGAGGTAAAACTGCCTCTATTATAGCAGAATTTTGCATGCAGCTTTGGAGAGGGGGGGGAGCTAGCAGGAAACCCAGCCATTACCGACCCAAAATCCCTTTTAGGAGGAGGGGAAGTGGAAGGAAGGGGATTTCTCGGCGTTGGGAGCAGTATTTGAGGCCAAGAGGAAGGAGACTTCAGTTGAGGTCCCATGGAAGTTACATGACAAAAACCAGTCGAAGGCAAATTTTGGAATCAAAAGAAGGAAAGGTAGTCTACGCACCTCTCAGAGCTATGGTGGGATGCGTGGCCAAAAGGAGAACTACAAAAAGCATTTAATATCCCATCGTCTAGTTTTTCTAAGAGTGGGGAGAAGTTTTTCTCAGTTTGGCCGATAATTTGGAAGGAAACGGAGGAGGGCATAGTAGCACTCCTAGATGCAGAGAGCAGTGACAAAGGTTGCATCCCGACACCATTGCAGTTAGAATTTGGGGAAGGGGATTGCTGTCAGGAATCCATACATGATATTATTAGAGCTGCAATTCGGGAGCACTTTAGGGCGAACGTTAAAAAACCCTTGAAGCTGACAAGGTGGGATTCCATTCAATGGATGTCGCATTGGGATAGAAAGGGATAGAGCTTACATGGGTGGATACAGATACTAGACCCAGACAACGGCCGATCCAAGGCAAATGCACTACTTCAAAGTTGGGCAGGCATGCAAACATTTCAAGAATTCACCAAGGAGTGGCAACCGGGCCAACAAGCCTTGCCATGTCCGAAATCCAAATGAATGAAGACGAGAGTGGAAGCATGCTGCAAGTTGCTAAACATAGCCTTGAATTCAGCAATAGTGAGTCAGGGTGAGGCCAAAACATCCAAAAAGAACTAATGGATTTACAAGTGTCAATTGCGACCCTCAACATTAGGGGTGCAAGGGTCGGCACCCGAGGCTCACAAAACAGGTACATATACGAAGAATTTTTGAACATATGGCAGATCCTCCCAAAGTGATATTGCTATAGGAACATTGGATGTCGGCAGACCGATGTAGGAAGAGGTGCCAGAGCATGCCTTTTGCAAGGGTATTAGGGCGTGGAACCCGGCAATGCAAAATGTTGGGGCAACACTAAGATGGCGCGCATGTACTGCGATCCTTGTGGCACAACAACTGACGAATAGGGTTAAGCAACAAGGGGTCTTTCTGGAAGGAAGGGCCCAATTTTTCTACACTTCAACGGAGTCGGCGACAAGAGTGGAATTGTGGCATAGATTGGTAAATGCTAACATATTAGGAGACGGATACATCCTTGTAGGTGATTTTAATATGGTGGAGAGGGAGTCAAATAGAGTAGGTGGATCAGAGAAATGCACGACTTCCAATAGAAGGGAAAAAGCCGCATGGACTCGGTTACTTCACCACTACGGACTCAAGGATGCATGGTCCTCAGATCACATCAGGAAAACGAATGAGTTACGATTCTCCTGGGATAACAACAAGAAAGGAAGCGATGACCAAGGAGCACGTATTGACAGGATATATGCGTCCATCTCTCTGTGTGAACAAAGGAGGGACTTTGCGATACATTCATTATCCAAGATCTTGGACCACGCTCCAGTCCAACTAAAAATCTTTTCAAGAAGGAGACAGAGTGGCAGACTAAGAATATTTCAATGTTAGACGCCGAAGAAAAAGAGCTTTTGAGAGAGATTAATAAAGGCGTGGCACATCGGAGATAAACTTGAGGCAAGAGAATCATAGGCCGCTTGAATTTCGGAAGCACAGACATGAACTTGCGAAGAAGCGATTAGAATCTAGAAAGAGGACATGGTATGCAAATAACATGCGGAAAATAAAGCCTTAAGGAGATCAAGGCTGCAGAGATGGTAATGCAAGAGAGACTAGGACACGAGAGAGCGGCCCAGGACCTGAACGATGTAAAATCCAGGCTCTATGAGATTACGATGGAGGTTTTGAAAGATCAGTATCATGGGGCATCGGTGTCGTGTTGCAAATGCAGACATTATGTAGAATATGTATATATACATGATTTAGATAGATTTAAATATTTGTAGTGTTATAAATAAGATGACGTCATTTGAGGTGGCTTCAAGGTGACGCCTTCTCTTGCCAAATATATAGAGAAAGATTTATTTGAAGCCTTCATTTCATTTGATATTCTTCTTCGTGTTTTATTTAGATCATACTATGTTGAACTGGAGGATTTTTTTTAAGCCTCAAGATGAAGAATCTCAACTGGAGCGTAAGTTTGAATTTTCTTTATTGCAATTGCCGAATCAGCCACAACTGCCACTAAATCTTTCATTGCTACATGGACGACCAGAAGATGAAGTTGAGCCATCTTGACCACCGAAACAACCTCGCGTAAAGAAACGATGGCACGGTAACCTTCAATGTGACGCTCGGGCATTGGTGATTTTATTGCAAGTTGAATGTGATGAACCCGACAGCCGTGAAGTAACATTTGAAGGATGTTTTGAGGGCTTAAATGACGAGCAGTACTATTGCATGGTGAGGCCTATCGAAGAGAGTCGTGGTCATCAATGATGGTTGAAAGGGCCAGTTAATCCCTTAACCAAGGTTGATTGTGTCGATTACGTTGTTGCTATCGTCAAACGCATCCTCAAATTCTTGCAGATGGAGTGACATTTCAATTGAAGCTCTAATTTTTTACTTCTATTATATATATGTTGAATTTTAGTCCTTCATTCCATAATTGGAGTGATTTATTACAATAAATTTGTGTTTGTGAAGTAGTATGAGGGAAATATTTAAATAGTTTATCTTTTAGGTGAACTTGAAGTGAATTTCCTTCAAAGTTAAAGATAAAGAAATAGTTGTGGGGCCAAACAAGTGCTCAATTAGTCATGTTGTAGTTTTGGGAGTGAATTAGGGCTGACCCTATTTGTTTGTTTGGTTAGAGTGAAGATAAGGTGGAGAAAAGGTGAACACTATTCATCTTCTCTTCCGTTGAGAGTTTAAGGAAGACCCGAATGTTTGAAGAGGAATTGCGTTGGGAGTTTGAAGAAGTTTGAAATGAAATTTGGAGTAGTTGTGTATCATGGTGTGTAGTCTCTAAATTGCTCTCACTTGCTTGATTTGGAGTTGTGAATCAAATGTTGTGCTAGTTTGAGTGGAGGGAGGTTTGTTGCCTTTGAAATAAAAAAGCAGAGACTTCGCCTAGCCATAAAAGACGGAAAAGTTCTTTATTTGCAATGATATTTAGATGAAGTGTAGTAAATTGTGTTAGCTTTTCATGAAGATATCACTCATTCTGTTTGGAGTTTGTATGAGTGAGTTGTGAGTGTGGAAGTGAAGGAGGATTTGCTGCCCTTTTTTTCTCAAGGCTGAAACTTTGAACGGCCATAGAAGTTGTACAAAGTTTTAGAATTGCTTGAAATTTGGAAGAGAAGTAGAACTTTGTGTTAGCTTTTCAAAAAACTATCTTTCATCTCATTTGGAGCTGTAGAGTAATGGTGGAACTCAAACGAAGTTCAGCTTGAGAATTGAAAGTTGAAGTTGGAGTTTGAAGGAGGTGTTGAAGACTTGTGTGTGTGTGTGTGTGTGTGGTTTGTGGCTTTGTAAATTTTATTTTATTGTTGCGGGGGGTTGGTTTACACCAACACTAGCCTCATTTTGTGTTGTGGATGCGACGAAGTGAGGTTAATTGCCCACATGGTCGAGACTTTTATGTTGTTCACACTAGTGAGGCAAGTTTGCTGGTCACTGTGGGTTTGAAATTTAGGATCCAATCCCTCGGACGGTTCAACTCGTGATCAGGCCGTCTTGTTTTACACGTCCGAAGCTCATAGTTTCTTATCACCCTACCTTAACCTTTGGCCTATTTAAAAACACAACATGATAGGACAATGAGTAGCAGTTTGAAGATTCGAAGTTTCTACAAGTTACGAATTCATTTGTTGATTTATATCATCTTACGACCTCTTTCATTCCCAAGCCATTTTTGGTAGTAGACAGAATCCTCGTGATTTTCCGTGGTAAACGCTCTCAACATGACATCGGCAAAATGGTTGCAAAAAGGGGATCGGTGCACAAAAGAGTTCTTCAATGCGTACAAAGATGCCCAACAGAGGACCACAATAGTCCAGTTACAAGTGGACGACAAACTTCTCACGGATCAAGGAACCAAGGCTGCAGCAGTAACGGAGTTTTACAAAAACCTTTATACAGAAGGAACAAAGACGTTGAAAGTGCTGGAGGCTCGCATGAAGGGGCTTGAAAGTGTGCCAAGGAATGTCTTGGAACAACACAATGTCAAATTAAGGGAAAAGGTTACACACAAGGAATTGCAGGAGGTGATCAAGGATCTTTCTTCGAGCCGGGTTGCGGAGGAGGACGGCATCCCCACAGACTTTTTCAGAGACTGTACAGAGCAGATTAAAAATCAGCTGTTGAGTGCGGTACAGGAGGTGTTGGAGACGGGTGTGCTCTCTAAAGAGCACAACAAAGGTATAATTATTTTACTACCCAAAGGGGGGGACTCTACCCTCATTAAAAACTTCAGACTAATCACGCTCCTCTTGTCTTTCTACAAAGTCGTGGCAAAAATCTTCGCTAGACGATTGCAACACATACTACTTGAGATAATCAGACCAAATCAAACCGACTTTGTGAGAGGAGGAGCATAATAGATAACATATTCTTGGTGCAGGAAGCCATGGAATATGTGGTAGAATCAAACCAAGAGCTAGTCTTGATGTTGCTAGACTTTGAGAAGGCCTATGATCGTATATCATGGGCCTTTATGAAGAATACTGGGCGAAGCTTGACAAGTTAAAGAAAAACAATTTTTTTGGCTACACGGTGAAAAGAGGCTACTTGGAAGGGTTGAGAAAGAAACCAGCCACTTCTATAGGGATGCAAGAGCTAATTAATCATGGACTAACAGTGAAGCAACGGGGCTTCATCTTGAGACTGCTATGGCACCTGGCTTGTCCACAAAAGCAGGCGATGTTGGCTTGGCAGATTCTTAACAGAGACGTAGTAACCGGGGAATGGCTGTCGTGGAGAATTCCACACGTTGACCACAGTTGTCCAATGTGTGGTTTTCAATTGGAGACCTCGACTCATTTACTCTGGAACTGCAGGTTCGCAAAGGAGCTGTGGCTAAAGGTTGATGCGTTCAGTTCTGTTTTTAGGGTTCCTACTATTAGGAGTTTCCAAGATGTGCTAATTGGCAAGATTTGTAATGAGTATGACAAGAAACTGGATGGTTATGTGTATGATTTCCAACCTTGGGATATCCTTAGATCGTTCCTTCTTTGGCAGATTTGGATTGAGAGGTGTAATGCCAAATACAGTAACTTAGATTTCAGTTCCAACCGTGTAATGGGTGTGACTTGGGTGTTCACCATTCACACGGGGATGGCCATTAGAAGAAGCTTCATTTCTAGGATTAAAAACCAGGACAAACTCCAGTTGATCAAGATGCAGTTTGAGAAAGAGTGGTCTCCTATTTTTCTGCACCCGGGATTTAATTTGCCGGGGGCTCTGACTCTTGTAATTTTGCTTGTGTTTTTATGAATGGGGGCTTTGCGCTCCCGCCTTGCGACTTTCACAGCTAATGACGAAGCAACAAACACGATCCACTCCCATTTGAAACTACGGAGAATTTCAAACTTCCTTCCCGCCTCTTGTTGAATCATCAATCCGCTGTCGGCAGCTTTGTCCAGGAATGTCCAAACTCCGCGAGCTCACCATCGCCCTTTGAATCGCACATCAAACTGAACCTTATTGCAACAAGATATTCTGTTTTTACAAAGATCAGCAGTAGAAATAAAATTCTCCGCAAGTGGATTCTTCTCGACGTTGTCGCGCAAGCTGTTGGAATCTTCGAGTCCCTTAAGTTAGGGTTATAGTACTCTCAGGTCTTTGATCAGGACATGGACTGGCGTGCGCTGGATGCGGCGCCTTGTCGTTGCGTGTGCTGCTTGGCATGGTTAGTTAGTCGTTGCGGCGATGAAGCTTGCAATACACGACGACACCCGCCACTATATATGGCCGAATCTTCAACACCACGGTCACGAGTGTGCGGGCGCCAGTCAGTCAAACGTGCATCCTTGCACGGTACCTGCAGGTCGATATTTTCGCTCTCGTCTCGTACGAGAGAACTGCTTCCCTGTCCGGCCGGGTCCCCTCGTGGAAGTTATTGCGAGTGGAGCCATTCGGATTCCTTCGTGGATAAGAAAAAACCGATTAAAGTAAAACTTGGTTAGCTTGCACACCAGCGCGTAATCGAGCGTGCATTCGACTTCTTCCCGGCTCAGTTGAAGACGTGATCGGTTGTTGGCTATGGAGTTACTTTGTAGCTACGATTATTTGTCGCACTTCTAAATTGTAAAACGTACTCCGGTGCGAGTTGAATCGGAGTATTCTCAGATTGCGAGTTGCGATTATTGAGAGACGAGATGGAAGAAGCTGACTTTGGTTTTGATGTGGAAGCTGTTGTTCCGTTGCTCATTGATCATGAGGACGAAGAGAGCATCCCGGGTGAGGAAGAAGAAGAAGAATTGTCGAATGGTGAATTTCTAGACACAAATGAGGATTCAGACCAGGGCGATGTGGCAGTGGAGAGCCTTGACTATGATTCTATTCACAACGTGGTCCACGACCAGTTACTCACCAAGCAACATCGTCGTCGTCTCTATGGGTTTGAACAATACCAATTTCACACTAATTATTGTACCGGGATTTTATTGATCATTGCAGTTGATTTATGTCCACCGCGATGCTGAGTGTGGGATCGGTCTGTTTACAAGTACTAGTGTCAGTGTCTTTATTACAATGGTTGAATTGCAATGCAGGTATACGGGACTCACACTTGCGAAGTGGTCGATTACAATTTTGATCGGACTTGTTGTGGGTATACCTTTTTATTATTCTGAATTATTCATGTTTGACGCCTCTAGGTTGACAGATTGTATGATTCTCCTGAGCTGGCGAGTAAATCTAATTGCAGAGTTTGAGGTTGAGCTAAGTCATCGTGTCCGATTTGTAGGATTGATTGCATTCCTTATCGAATCTTGTCAAGAGGTTATTATCACATCCAAGGTATTCTACATCCGATTCAGTAAACTTACAATCATAATGCATGCATGTTTAGGACGACTTCTTTCTTGCGTAGGTAGGGGCTTCATTGCTGCAACTCATTTCAGTGTAATTTGCTTTCGATTGGTTCAACGCCGCTAATTCATAGATTTTACATACTCATATACATGGCAACAGAACTGGGCTATGAATCTCTGCGGTTTGGTATTTGATTGTATAAGCATTCATGCTGCCGCAGAGAGAGTGGACAGAGAGATTGCTGCTTGAGCGTGGAAAATTAGGGCTTATTTTTCTGAACTATGCGGCCACAAGCGTGGCTCTGGTTCTTCTGTCGAGCTGTTTGGTTATCTTCTGGGCTCCAGCAGCCGCGGGCGGAGGGGTATGCTCTCTGCCTCTTGCTCAGATCCTGGACAATCCCAGCTGCCGGCCAGGTCATAGAATTATCAATTAGTAGATCGCACCACGGACAGCTGCATAGCTGTCCATAATTTCCCTTGGTAGTGTAATATTGCTGAAGCTGTTGACATGGGCAGTCAGTATGAACTATTGTTGATGCTCCTCTTAATGATTGAATCCAGCTGGAAACTAATTTATTGTGCAGGTAACTCTCGTCATGGCGTATCTGAATGGAAATGATATACCCGATTTTTTTCGGCACAGAACTCTCTTTACAAAAGTGTGTTCCTATTTCTGAAATTCCACTACTACTTCTCTCCTCTAATCCTGCTGGATATGTAGAGCTAAACAAAAGTGTGTGCATCTGCTTTCCCCTTTCTAATTGATGACGGGTTTCCTCGTCTGTGATGTATTTGCAGATACTGGGCACTATCTGCACAGTGTCGTCTGGCTTACCGGTGCGCCTCCTTTCCACCTGCAGCTCAGCTTGCGCTATCCACGTTGCAGCTTGTTCTCAGGGCTTGAACATTGCCAGTGTGGTGTGCTGCGGTTTTTCGTTCCTGATGATTTTGATTTGTTGATTTGGGAGTTCATACTTTCTGGGCAGCTCTTTAAACCTTTCAGTTTGAAGTGGTTACATGCTGATTATTGTCTCATTCTCGTGCTCAGATTGGACAAGAAGGTCCCATGGTTCACATTGGCGGTGCAATCGCATCTGAGCTGACGTGGATGCACGGCCCGTCTCCCACAAACAAGCTGCTCCAAGACGACGTCGTTCGACCTCCACAACCTACCTGGCGAGAAAATGTTCTTAATCAACTTAGACCGAAAGCTTGGGCTTTTGTAAGTGCGGATCAAGAGTGATAGAATTTTTTTTCTATTTCACCATTCGTCACTCAGAATCATTTAATTCAATTTATTGCAGTCTCCAGAATTATACTGAGGGCGGTATTTGTCAGGTTTAGGGTTATGTCATTCTCGAGTAAATCGAATTTACGTGTTTCGTGCAATGCAGGAATTCTATAACGATAAGGACCGGCGAGAATTCATTTCGGCTGGAGCCGCAGCTGGGTATGAGTCTGTTCTTCAGAATCTGGCATCATTCAGTTGACTAAAATTTGCAGAATCGTGTCGCTCTTATCTTTGCTGTTATCTACGCTATATCGCTGTTATTGCTTTAATTTAAACTGGCTACTAGAGTTCATGTATTGCAAATATCTTGATGTTTGAATGTCATATATTTCTTAATGTATCTATATTTGGACTCCAACTATTTCTTTCAACCAAGAAGAATCATGTGTTATGTTTGACAGCTTGGCAGCTGCTTTCGGTGCACCCATTGGCGGAGTCTTATTTTCTATGGAGGAAGCCTCCAGTTTCTGGTCCAGAAAGGTTTGCACTCTTTGGAGAAGATTCATTCTGTAACTATGCGAGTTCATATTCTTTACGGGAAATAGAACAACAATATGCAACTACTTTTGAGTGAAAATATGTACCTTACCAGTTTTATGTGTTGATGGCTACTTGAGCAGGTCATGTGGCGGTCACTTTTATGCACAACATGTGCCACCATGGTTTTGTCATTGCTCAATCAACGGTATACTCTACTCTGATACAACTTTTGATTGATTCTTCAACTAACAAATCAATTATACTTGCTTCATAGACCATTAACCTCGCGAACTTCACCTGGCCCCAAAAGAGTTTACTCCTGCTCATGAAATTGCTTTCTGGTGGCAGCTACTTTCATCACTTGTTGCTAATGCTATATAAGATGGTCTGGAATTATGTGACAGGCAATTTTCATTCTCGTTACCTGGCACCATCTCCTTCGAAGGTCTAAAGGTAATTATCACTGTCGATTAAATTAAATTATGAATGCTTAGTGATGAGATAAATTCCCACATTTACTGTGTTTTTACAGTGGCCTGCTAACTGCTCAATGCGATCTCGCCTTGTTTACATTCGCGTCCAATCTCTACATCGTCCCCATTTTGTGCGCACATGTTGAATGTCTGGGTCTAGGTTTCTGTGTCATATCTTTCCCAGGATAAAGAGGAATGACACTTTTTCATTTGTAGTCGTGGACCGAATGTACCTAAAGTATCATGTCAGTACAAAGTAATACAACTACTCTAGAAATTTGCATTGAACGTGATATCGGTAATCCGTTCCTGAAAATTTGAAAAGATTAGATAGTCATTTCAGAAGTTGTTAATTGGCTTTGCTGGAGGTATCCAAAGTACAGAATTAGTGTGGGCACAAATTTTCTATTCTTCAATATCGTGTCTGTCTTGTGCCAGCCTGAGTTCGATTTCATAGACTTGCCGCTATTTGTGGTCACAAGCGTGTTTGCTGGTGTGATCGGTGCTTTTCTCAACATCTTCCATGACTGGCTTGCTCGATTTCGACCGTCGTCAAAGCACAGAATTCGGAGGTTTGGTCCTCTCTTGACAAAAACCTAAATCTACTATTTCCATCATCTTATTAGTTTCCCTCTTATTGTTCATCAAATGCTGCGTGTCGAATCTGGTACTTAGATCAGAAGGTTGCTCTCATATGTTCAAACCTGCACAGCATGCATGTCATGCGGGGACATGATCTAATTCATGATTTCAGTTCGCAGTTCACTAAGACTATAATTACTGCTTGACATTTATTTTGCAACTCTGAAAACAGTTTAAATATCGTCGTCAGGTGTCCTCATATTTCGAGTTGCGCGAAGAGGCGGGTGTTTATTAATTTTTTGTTATTTCTGTAAGGATGCAGGGTGCTGGAGGCTTGTCTTTTCACATTCATTTCAGCCATCGCCATTTTCATGCTGCCCCACTATTTTGGACATTGTCTACCCATCCAAAAAGGGTATGTGGATCGCATAGCTCAGAAATCTGAAAATGGTATCTTGGAATTCTTTCTTTACAGTTATATAAAGTTATTACAATAGTTTTCTATGCACAGTAGTTCGTGGTCTTTGAAATTGTCACTTCTGGGATTCACTTCTCTTCTGGATGTGAGGTTGTCTACGATCAAATAACTTAATATGATATTAATAATTTTATATTCTGCAGACAAGAGGGCGAAGAGTATTGGTACAGATATACGTGTCCGCTACCAGATCTGGAAACAGGGGTTCAATACTACAATGACCTAGCATCTCTCTACTTTGCCGTTCCAAGTCAGGTTCTTTTAAGACATCTCACTTGAAATTTTTGACTGTTGAGTATAATCGAAATGCGTGCTCACTTTTGTAAGAATTTTGCCTTTGTGGAGGACTAGGGTATAACTTGTGTTGAATGGCGGTCTCTTGATTAATTAATTAGTTTGACTAGTTTGAACTCGACGTTGAAAAAGAAAACGGTTGACTCGTTTCAGACAATCCAACAGCTTCTCGCATTAGGAGCGGGTGCTGGCGATTCTCCATTCTCCATTCCTAGTCTGGCCATTCACTCGAGTTCTTTTTTGGTTCTGTTCATTTTAGCCTACGGCATTGCGACTCCAGGCGGTATTTTTATGCCTTCCATCATGGTACTCTTTTTCCCCTGTATGATGCTATACAGGCCTTGGTGTGCAATCACATCTCAAATGCAGGGCTTTGATTTTCTGCTGTCAGCTTGTTTGAAATTATGTCTGAAAGAACACAAGCATGATAAATTGTACGGATTATATGCTTTGCACTCAGAGAGATTCATGAGAGCTGTACGTTTAGAAGCTAGTGAAAAACCCTAGGCATTTATTCGCTCCTCACTCACGTTGACTGCTAATCAGGTTGGCGCATCTTTTGGAGCATGTCTGGGGCGCGTTTTTGAGCTCTTATTCCCACGGTAAGAGATTCATCAGTACATACTTTTCCTAGACTTGACAGCTATTAAGTACAATTCCTACCTGTTTTAAGTGATTCAAAATCTTTGTATAGTTTGAATGTTTGTAGCTTGAAGAAAACTGCTTGCTCATCTACGAGCTTTGAGTTTCAATATACCTTATGAAGTACTATTCAAATCTGAACATGTGTAGATTAGTTCTTACCACATTTGGATTACATGGCCATGGCATTAACTGCATACATAATTTTTCGGTTCCAGGCATAAGCTTACTGAGGTCCTCTGTTCATAACTTGATGAATGTCCTGGCATCTGGTGATTGGCTTGCAGGTGGCCGATACAACCGGGAATGCATGCGCTTGTGGGGGCGACTGCTATGCTTGGTGGAGTTTTTCGATCCTCCATTTCCTTGGTAAACTAGTGCGGTGTTAAATTCTTATCCAGTTCTGAGCATCAATATGTCTTTACTTTGGATAAAGAATAGGATATTGATCTTGGAACAAGTTGAACTCTTTTGACATTGGCCCCTTGTTCTATTTGGCTATCCCTGTGGTGTGGACGTCTAGAAAGCATGCTGAATGTGTACATGAATCCATTTCCGTTGATGGGATCGGTTAACGCAGAGTGGTGTTGTAGTGACGAAGTTTTAGGTGGCAAATGCGTGCAGGTGGTGATAATGGTAGAGGGCACAGGGGGAATCGAGTTCTTATTGCCAGTTATACTTGCGATTGTCCTCTCCAATTGGGTTGCCCATCACATTCATTCTGCAGGGGCGTATGAATCCGACTTGGAGCGAATTGGTGGGGTTCATTTTCTGCAAAGTGAGCCTTCACAAAGGCTTCACTTGATCACGGCTCGGGACATCATGGCACCAGATGTGATATGTTTTAACGAGGTAATCGCAACCTTGAGACTGAAATGATATAGAGATCGTCAATAATTCTACTGAGATTAATACCAATTATATGTTAGTAATCAATTGGTTAAGACTCTCATCTTATCGGTTTTTTTTTTTCAGACTACCTCCGTGGCAGAGGTGGTGGAAGTACTTCGTGAAACATGCCACAATGGCTTCCCTATCATTCGACACACCAATGGACATGCTGATCACCTGGATGGTCAGATTGTGGGTGTAATGTTGAGGCATCAGATATTGTTGTTATTAGAGCAACGAGCCTTTCTTGAGATGGATACCCAAATGTTGCATTGTCACGGTAGTGGTAATTATTTACAATTGCCGCGGTTGAAGAAGGAGCACAAGTTGTTGGACCGACTCATGCATGTGTATCACCACAGTCATCATCCCCATCAGCGATACTTAAGCTCACGGCCTGAAGCTGTCGATGAATTAGAAATTGATGAACTGCTCTTTAAGGTATGACTGATCTCTCAATTCCAACTGTAATCATGCTATAGAAATCATTGCGAAGAAGTGATTGACTGATTGACTGTTACGTCTCTGTGATACATTTTGAGAATAGCAAATGATCTAGTTCCTTGTTGATCGACATGGAGACCATGACCTTCATTTTCTCGTCAGTTCATACTAGTCTCGTGGCGTGCATTATTCCAGGACTCATTACAACCAACCATGAACGGCAGTAGTAGCACTCAAAGCCTTGAAGAAGGTAATTGTAAGAACCAGGATATTCACCAGGCTTCGCAATGTTCAGGCAAAGAATTAGCAATTGATTTCCGGCCATGGATGAACCGCGCTCCTTTGACGGTACAGCGTTGAAAACTTACCCTATGATATTTTCCAAGGACGATGAAACTTAAGTGGAAGAAGTGGTATGGTGATTATTCAGAATGGAATTCAAGTAGATCTCTTATGCGTTAGAGACATAAGAATTAGCTGTGCTACAATGAAGATCTTTTTTGTTTTAGGTCCACTTAAGCTCCACTGCTGCCAGTCTGAATGGAATAGTCATGGCCACGAATCACTTGCTGTGTAGCCGGTGTAATTGGCAGCGCTACTGTTGAATCTTACTTCCAGTCGGTGTTGTCTCATTTTGATGTTGCAGGTTTGTGCTGAGACCTCAGCGCGGCGTGCCTACATCATTTTCCGAACACTGGGTCTAAGACATCTGTGCGTGACGGATGCAAGCAACAGGTCAGGTTCTAACTTTGACACGTAAATCGATGCCTCCTGATTTAATGAAGATGAGCAGTGCATCAAATACTATTAACCCCTCAAGGCCCCGGGCCTTTTGGGATTTAAAAACAGCATAGCTTTTGAAGTGCTATAAATCTAAATGTCACTGAGTTATATAGATCTTAACCGTACAATCTTGTAGTGCACATGTTTTAGATGGCATGGATCAAATTTGAAGTCATTTGACCGTGTAGATTGAAATATTATAATGTTTTAGTGTTGAAAAAGGATGCTGAAATTTTCCTAAAAACACATTTGGAGGTGAAATTTGAATTCTAAACCTTCTCAAATGAAAAAACTTTGAACTACAAAGTGTTTGAAAATCAGCATACCAATACATTGGTGAAAAAAAATATCATTCAATTAACTCATTTTGTCTACAAAACGGCTTTGAAATGTCAAGAAAAGTTGCCAGAAATTACATCCCAAAAATTACATCCAAGGCTGAACCTCCTACTAAAATGCCTCTTAGTCACTCATTATTTCTTGGATTGATATGAAATTTTATTGACACAAACTAGACCAGTATGTGCAACTTTTCCAAAAAGAATTATTGAAAACAGGCATTGTATGAAGAAACAGGCTGCCAAAGTTCACTATAATGAAAACTATTAATGAAAACTATTAGGGTTTTGAACTTCGAATTGCTCCCAAACATCCCAAACAACCTAGATTGATATGAAAATTTTACTACAAGAACTAGGCTTCAAGGGGAACATAATACAACAAATTTTATTGAAAAAGACCACTGTATGAAGGGAATACAAGCCCCCAAAGCTGCAGCCAGCTGCAGCCATCAAGTGCAGTTTTGTGAACTCAAATTGTACTTGTGAAATTCGATTGGATTTCAAGAAACTAATACATCTTGTATTGATCTGAAAATTTTACCACAAAAACTAGAAAAGTATGCGCAACTTCTCCAACAAGTTTTATTGAATTTGGACATTAGATGCAAAAGTTACATTACTTTGAATTAGACTCGAACTATGAGAGGCTCATTTTGAGCCCCTTGGGCGTTGAGGGGTTAATGATGCAGCGAATCACAGGGAGTTTATCTTTGATTTCCGAATTGTCATTCCCGATTTTAGCCTCTGGTTTTCTCTGTTTGCTGCTTTTGCCTGATTTCCCTTCCCTCATGCAAAACCACCTGGGAAACAGCTGATATTCTCGCAAGGGAAACCAGGATAATCTCCCTGTGAATCAATCGCCACTAGTTCTGTTTTTTTTTGACTCGGCAGCGGGGAGATATCAGTGCATGACCTTGTAACTCGGTGGTGTTGGGGTGAAGGTTGGTGGGCATGATAACGAGGAAAGACATCGCCAAAACGCACAAGGATGAGTTGGAATATCTAGTGGACTCGGATACCCAAACAGACGGAGATAACAGCCAGTCCAGCTTCGGAGGAAAATATTCGATCTTCACCGAAAGAACAGCTCGAGATGTTCTCTTTTCCTTACCGTGAAATGCTCAAACTCACTAGGGCTGCCATTTACCACATGATCCCAACTGTTGCGTACTGTACATGTTCCATACTGCGGTAATGGAGCTGCACAACGAGATTTTCTTTCGAACAACAGCAGCTACTTTCTCAATCACATTTAAAACCTGTCAACAAAATGAGGGAATTTTGCCCTTAATTGGCCGCAGTTGAAGGTTGCCACAAGGCATTGGCAACGATTTACATTCCATGATACTTGGAGCTCACAAGTTCCTCTATTCTTTTTGTACAAAAGCAACTACGGTTAAGACCCCATCGCATGGGGACATTACCTCCTACCTTGCTCCAAATTCTTTTGGACTCGTCTTAAACCTGCAATCCTTCATGCACAGTAGATTGGATTGCTCTGGACATTTCTTTGTATAAGAAAAGATTTGAATTCTTTTGAACACTTCATCATGGAGAATTGCAATGTGTTTTTCTTTCGGCACAAGATGCACAATGGCAATGGGAAACTCCATCCCAAACTCATCACAGATTCTTCACCAATTTCATAGAAATTCGATTTTCCCATTTCAACGACCACTTTCTGGCTTCCCAGTAGCTCATTCACCACCTCATGAACCTCAAGCGCCTTCAGTGCATCGGTTTCTCTCAAATGACATGCTCCATATAATACGATTCCCACAATTCCTGCTATTTAAATAGATTACGATTCCTATTAATTGCATTTCTTCTAGTCTGGCAATAATCACTGCAAAAGATGCTTCAATTTTGGAATCTGTGCACCCTTGCACTGTTTCATGAGCATGTATAAAGCACCCCTTGCTTTACACCGATAGCTGTAACTCAATTAACAAAAACTCCTGAATTCCCGGACATGGAACCACAGTTCGTGATTCAAATCTCAGTTTAGTTTAGCTTTGCTAATTGAACACACAAAATCTCCCACGACAGATCGGAGCTTGGTGCACCCACTAGATTCTCGTAATACTGTTGATTTGCTATACTCCACTAACAAAATTCTGGTGAAAACGCTACAAGAGTAATGACTGAAATAATCATCAAAGGATACCAATAATATGCTTTCAATGGAAAGAAGAAAATAGACAAAGCGCCCTCACTGACCCTTTGTTGGAATCTCAATTCTTGCACAGGTGGTTCAAAAGGGAGTCTGGCACAGAGGACAGGTAGACTTGTGGGAAGTGGAGAACCACTTGTAGAGGCAGGCGGAATGGAACTTATGTTTACAAGTTTTGCACGCCAGTCGGGGAAGGGAGTGGTTGGTAGTGTGAATGATGGAATAGCAGATGGGGCATTCCTCCACCCCTTCAAATTCACGGTCAACGTTTTTCTTCCACATTTGGATAGCCTCCAGTAATGCTCCATTCTATCATGCACAAGCGACCAAATTGCATACCTCTCATGAGGATTTTGAGTTTGGAATTTGAACGAGAATTGGTCAAGATTCCTACGTGATTTACTTCAACTCCAATAGGCATGGAGACAGGCACTTGTGGCCATTTGGCCACTTCCGGGGTAAGCTTCTAGGAAGGTAACAAAGTGAACCAATACAGAGAGGACATCATACCCTACATTCCAGAACGATTGAAATATGTTCTAAAAGTTAATATACTCAACAATTAGCTTCCAAAGTAGATAATATATTCTTCGCTTGAGCACTTAGGGGATATGTAAGTGTTCAAAAAGTACCTGATTTCGAAGAAAAGATGCCATGGAGAGAATCCATTTACGGAGCAGGGTCTTGCTGATCCCGAGACGCCTCGTGCAGTCCACCTCTACAGCCCTCAGCGGGTAGCAGGCTGGGAGTCGTATCACAATGTCCAGGCACGCCTCTTCCTTTTTATATACAGCAGTGACTTCACGAAGCGTGCGATTGGCACGAATGGACAGAGTCTCATCTGCTACAACTGACGCTTGGAGCTGCGTACATCACCATACAGGAAACTCTCAATTGCTTGACTTCTTCAGAAAGCCGTAAAATCATAGAGGTGCACCATAAATATCATGTTAAAAGCGCATGCAACACGATACGGCAGCCATTGCGATGGCAAATATACCATACCTGTGAAAACTCGTCAGCTAGAAGATGCGTGCTGCAATTGCTGGATGTGAAGTTCTCGATTGCTGATACAGTTGATCTCTCACGTAGACCTGTGAACCATATGCGCACGCATGCTGGTAAAACCCGCAGCAACAGACCATAGACTGCCCCAGCAAGGACTACTACATTTTGTTCCTTCACTGGCCACAAACTTTCCACAGCAAAGCCTACAGTTCCACTTGACACTGCCCGAGTTGCAGACGTAGCAGCCACACTTATTTTGGCACCAGCTGCTGCAGTTCTTCTTCTCGAAGCAGACGTTCCTGCATTTACATCGGTATTTAGTGGGCAACTATATTAATGATGGGAATCATTAGAAACTTAGAAACACGATAGCTCTGAAAATCATCAATCAGTGTATGAAATTTGACCTGAAGTTAGATCAAGAGGAATGTGTTGAAACAGGCAGTCCAAGAGGGTAGACGACGTGTCGGAATCTCTTGCAAATAGTAGAAGCCTCTCCCTAGTTGGAGAAAGTAGTGGCAATGCATGCAAACGCATTAATAAAAGCGACCATCCCAAAAGATACTGTACCTGCAACACCGTACAGTAAGCTGCAGTGTAAGGTTTGATGATCTAAGAGTTTTGAACTCACTCGTAAAACCCTTTCAAACGTGCAACTAGAAGAGTCAATTCAGAAGGTTTGTGATAAAGCAAGCATGTCCAAAGCGACAACATACTTTCAAAAATAATCAGTGTACCCTAAAACTGGAAAAAGAAGCAAGGTGACTACATACACGAAGAGCTGAGGTGAAAGAGGTCTGAAGAAGAAGCTTTTCCGGAGTTTCCAACAATTTGATAAGCTCTGGCCGAAGCTTGGCAGCAGCTGCAAGCGAAGCCTCGTCCTGCGGAGCAGCATCCTCTACTTCCTCTTGATTTTGAGAGGCACCACCCCAAGTGACGGCCAGTTGTTGGATGGGTTCAGTTGATAGGAACTGAAAAGCAACCCATTGCAAAGCGCCACTTGAATTGGGAGACAGCAAGAGGGCGTAAAGGGCACTGATTGATCCCTTTCCAACTCCCCACAAGTCAGCTGCTCGGACTGCAGCTTCGCGAGACCTAGTTGTAGCTCCCAGAGCAACTACAGCAAGGCTCTCCCACAAGGACGATTCAGCCATTCGGTGCTTGGAAATGGTTTTTGCAGCCTCACTGTCGGCATCGAATTCCAATGCTGTTGCCTCAGAAAGACCAGTAGCCAACAGAATTCGAAGAAGAGCTTCCATCATGTGGTCCTCCACAGCCACCCAGTTGGATACTCGCAAAACACCTTTAGCCCTCAAAGCCGTCACGGTTTCAATCTTGGTGAGATCTTTGAGCAAAATTAAAACTGACACAGCTGTTGCAGCAAGTTCAATCAAGATCTTTCTACCTGATAATTGCTGCAAATCTAAATCGCCCTGCTGTCCATCTTTGTAAAAGCTCACGATAATCTCAGTCATCTCTTCATACTCTACAACAGCCGAGTCCACCCATTTGCGGAGGCACTTGAGGATAAACGCCCATTCTTCAACACTAAAATCTTGCCAGCAATAGGCTACTGACACAGCGACTAATCTTGCTAGTGTCAGCTCAAGTCCAAGCTGGAGCATCACGTCTGTGGTATCAGCTGATATGAGCTCAGTTTCGGAGTATTGTGCCATTCTAAATTGCCTTCGTAGTAACCTCAGAAGAAGGGAAGTTTCTTGGAGGCTGATCTTTGCACTAGCAGCTGCAGCAATACCAGATTTCAGGCCTGGCAACTGCAGAGGAAAACATGATATGGCCACTTCCAACCATTGCTTTCCTTTAAACTCTATGCATCCTTTCCCAACGTCAGCACGAGGTAGAAGGCTGAGGGCTTTGTTTAACCAATCACACACAGTCTGTTTCAGTGCCCAACCCTCCTTTTCAAGACCTTCAGTATCAGATGTCTCAATCAATGGATTACGTAGCACTGGCATCAAAATCAACAACACAGAAGGCAGAACTTTGAGAAAGCCTGCATCTGCTAAATCATCTGCATTGCTCGACTTTGCAATGTACTCAGAAAAGAACTGTTCCACATCTTCTCTTTTCCACACAGCTTCACCATCCACTAAGGCTCTCAACAAGGTTAGCAATGCATTTGTAGAGGGGCCCATTTCTAGAAACAGATCATCCTCAACAGGACCTTCCTGGGAAATCCGGTCTGATATTTCGGAAGAAGAACCAGATAAGAGAGAACGAAAACACATATCCAGTAAAGGAGGAAGCTTTTGTCCCGTTGCGTTTCTTGCAGTGTCACAAAGGAACTCAAAAAGGTGCAAAGAAGCAGAGCCGCCCGGCCATTCCCAGGAGCAGAGTAATTCGATGATGAGCCATATCCTATACTCCGTATTACCTGTATCAATAGACACGGAAGTACGCCCACTATACACTGTTTCCGGCCCAAGATATGTAGCCAGCACATCAGCATATGCACAAAACCGCTGGTGTACCTCCCCCTGCTTAATATCAAAGTAGGACAATAGTAAGTACATCCACTAAAGAATAGAAGATAAAGCACTTCTTTTAGTCCTGAAATAAAAGGCAAAACGATAATTTTCTGACCACTGAACCCAACATCCTCAAATGGCAGGCTTCAAATTCAATCCCCCAAACTACAAACTACCAACAAAAAACAAATTATAGGTTGTAACTGACCTTAACCAAAGTTTTCTGTCGAGGGAACTTGACAATTGGAATTGTGTTGTTTATATACTGGGTATCTGCCACCCAAGTAGGCCAGGAGAGTCTTGGAGCAAGAGTACAGGATATAGTATCTTGAATTTCGTTTTCATCCACGCAGAAGCATTCAACCATGTCACAAACCCAATCGGCGCACAAAGTAGATGTAGAAAAAACGTCGGAGGATTCCTCAGAAACAAGCGCGCTTCTCACAACTTCTGTAAGTACCCGCCGTATGCGCTCACGGCTCTCTGACCTCAACTTCCAATAGATAGCTGGGGGGCTACTCCTGCGTAGGGTCTCTAAGCAATTCAGAAATGAGAACCGGCTCTGCTCGACGTGGTGGCTTGAAGTCACTTCCTGAATCAAAGCGTGTTCTTCACCACCATCGGAATTCGGGAACGTGTCCTCTTCCCTTCTCTCGTCCTCAGACTCATCAAAATCTCCATCATTGACTTTTCTAGGTGAGGGCTTCAGAAAAGCCCAATATAGACAAAACAGGGTGGAGAGCAGCTGCGTCCCACTAGGTTCCAGTTGAAGAGCACCAAGAGTCGGCATGGAAACCTCCACCACTTCAAGTGCTGACCTTGCCAGCTCAAAGCTGATTGATTTCTCCACATCACCACTTTGGGTTTTATTCGATTTGTAATCAACACTATCAGACAAAATGAAAGAGGGTGCAGCTCTAGTCCATGGAGCGTCATGCAAAAGCAGCACCTCAATCAAATGATTTAAAAGCATTTCCATCAATTGTGTAGTAGCAGCAGGAGAGAGAAGACTGTCCTCTGGATTCTGGGGACTCAAAAAACTCCTGCATAAAGAGAAGACAGTACTGAGATGGCGCGCAATAAATACCACACGTCCACAACGGATTAGCACTGATATCCAAAAAAGTGATATCCCAGGACCATTAAGATAAGAGTGATTGGGAAGTAAGTAAAATAAGGCATAGAACCCATGTACCTTAGAAGCCGAACACACTCTGGATGAATAAGGTTGCTACTGCGCGCAACAGTCAGACCAACGGCATCAAGTCTGGGTAATCTCCATAGATCTAACATATTCATACCAGCGTCATCCTCAGCCACGTTGCCTGCAGGTTTCGTCAGCCTTAACCATTTTTCACTGAATTTTCCAACTAAAGTAGCCAGAACTCCTACATGTGCCAGATCATTATCATCAAGGTCCATCCGCTCGTCATGCGGACGCAGCCATGCCGTGGCACACTCTATTGTTGATTTCCAATAACCATGGAATTCCTTCACCTCAAAGAAAGACAGTAGAAGGTCTATCTTAGGTTCAATAAGTCTGCTCTCTTCTCCAGATACGCACCATGGAACGACCTCCTGAAGGAATTGCCTCCTGATAATATCGCCCAGAATTTGTTCTCGTGAAGTGAATGCGAACGTCCCATAAGTCGCAATGAGCTTCCCAAGCAATCGCAGTGCTTCTGGATGTCCCTGTCATAAACGAACCGCAAGCTTATTAGGCACTAACCAGAATTATTGCCTCCCTAATCTCTAGTGCATCAGCATTCAGAATGCCAAATGAAGTAGTGTAAAAGGGAAGATCAACACAGGATTACTCAACATTTGGACACAATCAACTCGCTCAAGAGCTCTTCGCTAATACACAGCGTCCTAGACTTCGAAGGAGACACCACCTAAAAAGTAATCAAATAACAATTCATACGCCGAAGAGAAAAAAAAAGTAACTCACTGAACGTCTTATTGCTGGAAAACCCTTCTCCACAAATGGCTGAACCGCATTCAGAAGAAGCCACGCATTGCTTGTTTCCTCAATTTTTGGTATCTTCACGTGAAGCACAGAAAATAAATTTCCGAGACGAGTCAATCGTGATGTATTCTCTGGAGACGTGTCCAGGAGAATGCTCAAACATGCAGTTTGAAATCCAGGCCAGAATGAATCTAACACACCTTCTTCTTGGCCAAGCAGGATCAAAATATCAACAATAGTACTAGCCACATCATCCCAAACTGGGGGTGGTAAAACAGGTTGCAAATGAGCAGAGTTTGTAACAGCGCTGCTGAAGTCTTGATCCAGTGACGAATTCTCTAAAAGATACTGATTGGCAACACTTGCATACTGACACCAGACTATCTTCAATAACACCTCCTCCACTAGAAAGTCCTGCAATATTTTACAGTCTGCGTTCTGAGCATATCTGCAGCAACATCGAATATCGGTCGCAATGTCAGTCAGACTTAGCAATAGTGAATGGAAAGAACTAACATCGATATCGGAAAGATCAGAGCACGGGCTGCACCAGAGCCATTAGCAAGTACCTATATTATTTAAGAGCCTAAGCCACCTAAATGCAAATTGACTCTCACAACTACCATGCATAATTAGAATAAATTTTCTTTCAACAACTCGTGCTTCTATAATCAACAGGAACCGCATGGAAAAGTTGGAAATGCCCACCTCTTAGCATTCTTAACAACCCAAACAAAACATTCTTGGAAAGTCGTGAATAGGGATAGCCGATCTGCAGTTGATAATACAGGCATGTATACGCCTTGCCAGAGGTTTTTAAAGAACTCAAGGAAAAAGCCTTTAGGAGAGGTCACGAATTGAGGTGGAATGAGTGCGAGTAATGGATACATACAGGGGTAAGAAATTTGTTGAGATCCAAAGCAGCCCTGTTTAAGAAAATCCCACAATTTGGGGAGGACTGTTTTGCTTATAGAGGTACTTCCCCAGGCTTGAGGTAATTTTTTACTAAAAAGTAATATCATATCCCACATAGGTTGATGACAACTTGTAACTTTTTCTCCCAAAGCACCCAGCACAAGATTCACAGAGTTGTCAAGATTCTCTTCATCAGAGAAGACCTGCATCCAGAAACCAAAAATCAATCACAGGTGTTGAAATAATTTTGTAGCTTCAAATGAAACACCAGCTGTATGCATTTCTGTATCTTCGGAGAGGCAGAACCGTACAAAAATCTCGAGCCATCGGAGCTAAAAAGATACAACGACTCTCTTCATTTTGCAATCCAAAACTTAGGAGCGACGGATGGAATATTACTCGTGTAATACACAGATTGAGTACCTGTGGAATGTGCTGAATGTAGGTTCGGAGAGTTTGATATACAGCCGACCGCACCTGAGAACTTTTGTTCTTTACAGAGCTTTGGAAAGACTTCTGTTCATAAAAGAGTGAAGTGGCAGCCTCCTTTACAGCGTCTCCTGCCCCTACAGCGGCACCAGCTGCAGAAGTGCTCTCTGCAGGCCCCTCCTTCCAAAGTGAGGGTGATGAACCTACTAATACATCAAGTAGTGCAGCCAGAGCAAGTAGAGAAGATGATAAAATCTGCACACAATATTCTTAATTTAGAACTATTGGTGCAGATGGCACTAACTCCCATGGCAGACATGCAGAAATAAATTAAATACAGCAAACTAAACACATGACAAACATGAGGCGACTCCCGCAACTCGAATAGAAGGTATGCGAAGAAAATAGTAAGATTCTACAGGAAGGCATTCCATCTACAAACTGGACCCAAACTTTGAATAAAAAATACAAAGCAGAGTCAATTTTCAAATAATAGAGTCCATAAGCAAGACACAACTTATCATGAGCTCAAAGGTGGGAATGCTACAACCCTGAGCATCTACACAAAAAAACATGTAAAAACTCAAAAGCATGCTCACCTAACAACCATTCCGTTCTAAATAATGTAGAAAAACACGCATCATTCACAGAAAATGCAGATTATTAACTCACCCTTTCTAATTTCTCTGCAACCTCTTCTGGCAAAGTACCCATTTCCGTTAACATCTGAGGAGTCAACTTCAAATTCTCGTCCAGATGGGTCATGATGTCTTTCAAACAAAAAATCAACACGTCCACTCTCCTCTTCCGATCTGGAAAAGTAACCTGAAATTAAGTAGAAGGAAAGCGAAGAAACAGCAAACGTGAGTATGGTCATCCAAACATAAGATACAACATGAGGACCTACAATGATACATGGCCTGGTCAAATTAAAATTCAAAACATTGTGTAACAACAAGTCACATACTAAGTGAGACTAAGGTAGTATGCTCTAAAAGCGACCATTTAAGGGCTGGTCCACCTTTTTCATAGGTTTCCGTGTACATAAATATTTTTCTATCAGTTTTCAGAGAAAGAAAAATAGATGTGGAACCAAACACAAGTGGTTTTGTATTTTTCCAAGAATTTTTGAATTACTTATAAATTTTCAAAAGATTTGAGGCATTGGCACCTATTTGTGACCATAGGTCTCCCAAATCCGTCCACTTGCAACTTGTAAAGAGATGTGCGGAAATCAAAGACAATGATTCGCTCTCGCAATAGAAAAATAATTTTTTCTAGATTCATTCAATTGCTAAAGTAGTCCATTTAAGGATCTCCCCATCTCCATTCTCTAGCTAATAATAGGGTCCATTTGAAGAAGATGGGTGATTTTAGAGCATACTACTATAATACGTCCGAAATGAATATTGCTCAAAGCAGCCGATCATGAGTCTAACCTGAAATGATCGCTGAGCAGCTTCAGCAACTTCTTTTGAAGGATCGAATTGAGAAACCCACCAAGCCCCCATCAGTGATCGAAGGTGGGGAGCTAACCCTCTCCTGTCAACACAGAGAAAAGGACGATATCTAAGTTTCGGTAGAATGCTTGACAGTAAAATAAAGAGCAACTAAAATACAAGTCAAACCAAGAACTTTTTAAGACACCAATACATTCTACTAGTCAAGAATTTTAGATCGATAGTGTTTCAGCTGTCAGATTTGGAACAATTACGATCTAAATCAAATTATCCATGATAGAGCTTCCAAAAAACGGCTCCAGCGTTTCTAGAAAGGTCTAGATGTTGCCAATCTAATGGTCGCGTCTAACTTTCGTCCAAGGTACATGTGATTCTAGAAGGACATAGTAGATAACTGGACTTCACTATATTGCAGCTTACGAATGAAGCTAAGAGTCAACAGTCAATCAATAAGAGCAGTTTCCATATGAAGAAAAATAGTTTTTTCAAGTCATAAGTGACAAAGATGCTAACAAAGTAGAAAACCAAGGATACAAGTGAGGACGCACCCTGCATTCGTTGTGAGGTCAGCCATTGCCCCATGGGTATTTTCCCGCACCTGCCGGTTATTGTCTTGCACGAGCCTTTTATACTCAAAAACCTGTCAACAAATGAATGAGATTCAATACATTCAATATGGATCACTACTTTTTAATTGAGCATACACAAGAGAACAAGAGGCACATACAATCGCAGGTCCTCCTGCAAGAATGGGCGTTGCAGACGATCATAGTCATTAACCAGAAATGGTATCATAAAGATGCAGTTCAAATAGACGTACTAGAAACCACCAAAAACTCAAGAAGTTACCATGCAAGCTCTTACAAACTTATTTTGCAATAAGGACGCACCCAAGTGAGGAGAATTGCAGCCAGCTCATCAACCGAACGCTCCTTAAATATTCCCCTGAGAGCAGCAAGGGCTTTAAGCTGCAGGGTCACTCAATCATGAAGAGATTTAGCAGATTGGTTTTGTCCAAGCATCGTAAACTATCAATTGCTTATTTGTACACAGGATGCAATCAAACTTTTCGGGTGGGCCTCTAACCTTCGTTGTTGGGTCTCGTTTGGACAGCCTTTTAAGCTGAAGTGCAGCTTCTCCATCAAGGTCCTATATTAACCAAAAACTAGAATCAGACAAGGAAAACGAAAATTACGAGTTCCAAAAAAATATATTGCAGAATTCTTCCAAAACACAGGAGGCAAAAAATCTACCAACCATGCTCCAATTTCAGACTTCATGGTATGGATTCGATCAGACAGACCGTGCATGAATTTGCCCAAGGAGAGCTGAAAACAGAATGAATCAAGATCTTTAAAAAGTAGTAGTAGTACCTGTGAGACCTCCCTTTCAGCTGAGAATGTTGTCTCCACTAGAGAGCTCCCCATATACCCACCAAATCCAAGAGGTGCTG
The DNA here is from genome assembly GCA_947034895.1 of Rhytidiadelphus loreus. Classification (NCBI taxonomy): domain Eukaryota; kingdom Viridiplantae; phylum Streptophyta; class Bryopsida; order Hypnales; family Hylocomiaceae; genus Rhytidiadelphus; species Rhytidiadelphus loreus. The sequence goes on from OX344761.1 coordinate 37,492,890, forward strand.
CTCCAGAATGGGCAGCTGCCAAGCTGCATCCAAGACCACTGATATTATAATTTGATTCTAATTCTTACAAGTAAAAAACTACTATGATTGTTAGCATTACGTTAACAATTGATAGATAAAATCATAAAAGTAACACTTAACAATCAAATAGAAAGTTCAACTATTAAAATAGATACAAACAAACCTGCTGGTTGAGGGCCGCGATTTACTGCGACCAGGACCTCCTTTTTTTTCCCGGCCCATCTTCACCAGATGGGCTGCACCTTCTAGTCAGACACCAAAGTACCCCCAGGACATCATGAGCCAGAAGAACCCATCAAAACTAATCAAAATTTAAACATTACTCCGGGTTCCTTTAACGCGGTGTGCTCTACTCTAAACCTTCAATATTAATGAATTTCTTAGTGAATCAAAATGCATCCGCATCCATAATCTGATGCTTTAAAGATAGTGTAAGGACCTCCTGAAATCTAGAAGTGTACACTCTCATACTGCAAGCCCTTAAACGAAAGCACTTGAAACATGTTCTCAATATTTGCAAGAAGACGCACAGCTCGAGCCAGAGTTTGATTGCATCCTGTGTACACCAAAACCTAAATGAGAAATACTAACTTCAGAATTTGCGAATTTCGGAAGAAAAATTAACACAGCGCAGACGCCTCATGCAATTTCACCCCGAATTCTGCCTTATTCACATGCAAATTGGACCCTCACTTAATCTCAGCTCCAAACCCTAGAAAAATCCTGGGTCCAATCGCACGGCATAAGCCGTTACACAGCCCTAGAATTAGCAGAAGAAACGATTCCTTTCAAAGATGATTCAAATTCTTATCACACACTACAGAAATTGCAACCACCAAAAGAGCGCAACGAAACAGAGTGCACAGACAAACCGAGGAAGTTCGTCCCAAGGCTGCAATCCTGGGCCAAAAACACCCAAAGTGCTACCAATGGAAAGAGAATCGTCAGTCCAGTCTTACCAGAAGCTCAGAATCTTGCAATCATCCGATCGCGACGCACAGGAAACCAAAAAGCCAGCGAAGGTTTTGTCACGGATGCCGAATCGTTGCTTGAAAACAGAGCACTCTTCGACTGCAGCCCATTGTTAGAGTTCTCAATGCTGTTCCCAATGACTTAGGGAACACGTTTCCCGATTAGCTCTCACTTTGGACGATTTTGGTCAGGAAGCTGCAAAAACTGACACCCCTAATCTGTAGAAGTAATTGAAAGTGCAATTAGACATAATTAAGTTCTTTAAAATGAAATATTAAATATTCATTAAAGAGCTCAAATTTAGATAAGATTTTTCTTTTAATGAACGTGTAACCATTCTAAGAAGAAAGTCATATTATGGAAAATTTTCTCTATAAATGTGTAGTGCCATTCTAAGAAGAAAGTCATGAAAATAAACAATTCAATGTTTTCTAGAAATTTGAGGAATTAGCTTCCTTTTGTATGGATTTTCCAACATAGAAAAATCTAACTAGTGCTTCATGTTGCTGGAAATAATAATTGTTGTTGGAGTGAGAGATGTTGAAATTCAAAAAATAATAATTAATTAATTAATCTAAAATTTGAAGAAATAAAAATTAATTAAATATATTTGCATTTGAAGAATGTGAATTGTATAGTATTCCTTGTAGTCTTTAGCAAGACCTTAATATTCAAGAATTTTTAAAGCACATGCTTTTCATCACAAACAAAATATCCTAGTGATCTTCTACATTTGTATATTAAAGAAAGTATTCATAGAAAGTAACTTAGAAAAGAATGCACAATTGTAATAACATGACTATGGTGTCCATGTAAAGTATCAATGTACAAAACATATTCCATGATCCAAAACTTGACAATTCAATTTGAAAAAATCGATGTACCTTTCTAAATGTTGAGCCCAAAACAACACCCATGTGTCCGCTAAAGGCTTGTGCTTATTGAGAAAAATCATCGTAGAATTTAAAAACACAAAAAATAGACATCAAAAGATGTAAAAATCTTTTACAAAATCATGTTAAAAAATATATGAATATGTACTAGATAATATTGACTAATACTACATAAATACATCAATGATGAATATCAATACTAAAAGGCCAAAAATCACATGATTTTTATGGATGTGTGAACATTGCCAATCTTTGTGTTCAAATTTCAACCAACAAAAAATAAAATGGTCCCAAATGGACTTACACTATCTCCAAGCAATTCATACTTATCCCTATCATGATGACAACTCTACAAACCCTTCAAACACTAAACAAAAATCATCTATTCTTCATGATGCCCATTGAATGAAAATTGTATATGCCAATCTTTTATGCTAGATCAAAGCTAGATATGGTAGTTCCTAGGTTATTGTAGCCGGAAGGGGTTAGAATGTTAGTAGTAAGGAAATGTCCACCAAACTTAAGTTGGATAGTATCTTAGATTTGGATGAAAATTGATATGTAAGTATTTAGTAGTTGATCTACATTGTAGTGAAGTTTCAAGACATTTGGTTTGATTGTCCATCTTTTATTCTTTTATGCTAGTTAGATCAAAGCTAGATATGATAGTTTCTAGTTTATTGTGAGAATTATAGAATAGGGATTTGTAGAAAAAGAAATTTGAAAATAGGTGTAGGATTAATCAGGGGATTTAAGGATATTAAGAGATTATATGCAAAACATTTCAACAACAAAGGTCCCATACTATTTTAGACCTATTCATAAATCTTTGTGACATCACATACAAATCCTTTACATGTTGACCTCTCCAACCCATGAGCAATGTGTTTGCAAAAAGATTATTGAAGTTGTGGTCCTTCTAGTTACCACCCAATCTAGGAAGTGTGGAATTTAGTAAACATAGACAAAAAGAGTAAAAGTTGAATCTCTATGTCTTGAAAGACAAGCCCACAATGCAAGTATTTCACCTCCCTTAACGTGATTGGTTGGGTATAGAAGTGGACAAGGCCTTTGCCTCCATGATTTAGGCTCTCATTGCCTCTGCCACCTATGACCTACATAGTCATCCATGTCACCACCTCAAACAGAAATTAGTGGTGGACACATACAACCCTACTAGTATCTCATAATGAAGTCATGTAGTTGTCTTCTAAGCAAGAATTATAGACCATCTTAGCCCACTCCTCCAACCACTTCAACGTATGATGTGCTACACTCCACCTAAGTCATGTTTTTGCAAGGAATAGAGCTCACTATACAAGTGACAATGAGAGGGATAAGTCTTGAGGTGCACGGTAGAAGAGACAAGTGCAATTTATGCAATGGCAATTACATATGTTAAAAGTAGGATATGCTTATTCTACCTTTTCGAGTTCTTGTAAGGATGCAAAATCTATAATGAGGTAGTGAGGTGTTGATTTTATCATCAAGGTGCTAATTCTACTATCATGTCTTGCTTTTAACACTTGAGAATAGGCAACTCCTTATGAGTTGTGCCACACGCGCAACTACAAATCTCACCTTGTCGGGCTCAAATTGCAATTGGTTGTAAGACAAAATGTGGAGGGAGTTGTCCACTTTGCAGTATAGGCGGAGTATAATAATCTTACAACTAGCCTATTTGAGTCATTCAAATTTTTTATTGCATAGTATAAGGAAAAATTGGAAGTTTTCATCTTTCATAATTAATATCCAATTCTTATGCAATCCCAATCAAGTATACCAAATTTTAGTTTTAAAAAAGATACTCCATTTCTGGTGAATTTTTAAGTCAATTTTCATGGTTTTATACAATATTTTATTGGAAACAATTGGTGTTGAATTTTTTTCAATTCGATTGCATAGATATGTAGGAAACATCCACATCCGCATCTTTTGTTTAAAAAAACACTTCATTAAATGACAAAAATATGATCAATGAAGAATTCAATGTAAGGTGTCGTATGACCAAAATTTGTAAGATAGATATTTCTATATCAATGAACTAGATTTTGGCAAAGTAATTAGTGTACCATTGTCTTGAGGGAGTCATTCTATGTAGGGGTTTGTACATCACGTGTGGTTGATTTTTTAATTTTGGGGGGTATTTAGATGACCATGAACAATTAAATGGTCCCTATTATTACCTAATTTTTTCATTCCTGGTATTTTATGCTTCTCTAGAATTACTTGGAATTTTAAAGTAGGGTCAAATTCCAACACCTTTACTTTCTTATGAGGAAGAAAAGTTCTCAAATAAGCAAAGATGAAAACCAAACCCAAAACAATAGAATGAAGAAAACTACATATGGAATAGGCCAAAGACAAACCTAAAAGATAAATAAACCAAAACCAAAAATCAAACACTAAATAAAGGAAAGACAAGAATGAAAACATATGAAGTAAAAACTAATAACATTAACATCTTGAAACAATTGTGGTCAACAATGTCATCAATAATTTCAATAACCAGAACGCTACGACATTGTCGAGGACATTGTAATATAATTAGCCACAAAGAAGAACATGCAAGGAAATTAATGAAGCCATACAAATTTGGAAGAGTAAAAAATAATCAACATGTAAGGAAGACAAAAATGCAATTGGCCAAAAAAGAATAGAAAATTGAAATTATACCAACTTATCCAAAAGGTAGACATGAACAAAGCATTAGGGGAAATTCAGTTGGTATTGATGGCCGTGAGTTCCCTAAGTTCCCTAATTTTGTGAACTTAGCCACATGTGTTTCCTAAGTTCCCTAAGTTTAATTTAGTTCCCTAAATTTCCTATTTTTTTAAAATTTAAATTTATTTCTAATTATTATATATTTTTTAAATTTTAAATTATTTTCTAATTTTTTATATTCTGATTGTGTACGTTTGGTTTATAGCGAAGGGAACAAGCCTGAAATGCATTCATTCAACACATGGTTAACCCTAAACCCTAAACCTCCAAATGCCAGTAAATCAGATGAATTTATCCTAAACCCAAAGGATCTGTCACCTTAAAGTCCAAGCACACCTTGAATCCTCACTTTCAAAAATCCATAAATGAACATAGTGGATCCTAAACCTTAAACTGCAACAAAGAAATCTTTGTCTTAAATCAACAATACAAAAATAGTCAACCCTAAACAAAACCCTAAATCCTCACTTTAACCCCTAAAGGACCATTGTCCCCTCGGGGGACAAAATGGATTTCGGGCAAGTTCCTATGATCTCAATTTTCAGTAAATTTTTTTGAAACTTTCTCATAAAATAGGAAAACTTATGAGCTTCGTGGGAATATAAATTTTATTTCAATTGGTGCCCGAGAGCAAATGTTATAGCATCTTAAACATAATTTACACGTCACCGAGCAGAAAAATAAATCTACAAAAATTTGAAATTAATTTTTTAATTTTTTTCTTCTTAAAGATCATATTTTTGTCTATATGTGAAGCTTTGATTCATTCCATTTGGATTAGTAATGTGAAAGTTCTGAACAATCTTGTTTTTCGGGCAATTTGAGCATCTTCTTGAAAAAATAACTTATAGGATTCAATTCTAAATGCAATTTTCACAATTTTTCAAAAAAAATTATTTGACAAGGTTAACTTTTCTATTTAGAACAATCTCACCGTTGAGATTATTGTGTTTCAATCCCAATTTAGAGCTATTAAAGATTTAGTTTTTCTTTCAATCTTGGACCTACTTCTACTGAACAATTTTTTAAAGAATGAAAATCAATCGTGTTTTTTTTTAAAAAAAAATTCTAGACTTTCAACTCAATTCTTCAACACAATTTTTTTTTAATTCAAGGTCCATGGTGTAATTTTTTTCCCCAAACGGCATTCAAAGTCATCTGAAATTGCAGGCTAGTGTTCAAAAAAACTTTCTTTTTTCAACTTTGAATGCTAATATCTTCCAATCTGTACGGTCAAACTCCATGAAATTTTTACCACATGATACTAGACTAGTAAAGTACAAGATCCTACGGTTAGATTCTAAAACAAGTATTTTTTTTGTTTTTTTGGATGAATGCAACAAAAATGGCAGTTTTGAGTAATTTTTGACAGAAGAACGGCCCTGGTCCTTTAGGGGTTAAACACACATTGACAACTTGCGGAGAAACAACTAAACCAAAATATGCATATTCATGGGCAAAACTAAATCAAAACCCCTAAACATTCAAACTTATGGGATGCACAAACAACATAGGTAGAACATTCATTTGAAAGCAGAAAGTAAACTATAAACAACAACAAAAAACATGATTCAATGCATCAGCACATATGGAGTCCACAATGAACCTCAAACAACAATTCATAGCATCCAAGGTAAAGCATCCTAAGTCAAGAATCCAAGAATCTACACAAGTATAGAAGAAAGGTCCACACTCAAGACAAACATAAAATGCCTATGTCAAGCAACGGTTACCTAGGTTGTCATCTAGACAAAGCATGTCAACAATATCCTCAACTGAACATACCCAAAAGAAAACCCTAGGACCAATATCTTCTATGCTATCTTAGAAAAAAAAATCAAATTCAATGTATTATTTTCATGTGTATCTTACTTATAAGTGAGTGCAGAGTAATTTGTACGCGATATATAGTACCTCAAAAGTTTTTTCTAATTTTTCAACACCATAAATTAATGCCTCCCTATATTATGTCACACATTGCTTGGTAATAAATTCTACCCCCTTGGACCATCGTGCTCAAATGTACAAGATTAATTACCATGTGAAAGAGCAAATAGAAAAATCCAATTACCATACAAAGAGAGATCCATTTTTACAAAATTTGGGCATTGTCACCTCAACATTGAAAACTCTATAGAAGGAATTGTGAAGGGAAGATGTGCATATAGATTGCATTTTCTGCGTTTGAATTCCACCTAATGTAAGGCAAAGGAGGCATAGTTGGATGTTAGAAAAGCGGACAGAGGTGTTTGGAGAAAGGCAGTCTGTGAGAGAAAAGACACGAGCTGGAAAGCCACCAACATGCGTCGATGTTTCAGCGTCACTAAAATTACAGGCTGTGGGTAGACCTCAGGCATCCCCTCCGAGCAGAAAGGGCACTAAATGCATTGTTCCGTAACTGCCTAATCGTTACAGGATCTTTCCTACACCCTGAACTCTCTCTCTCCTCCGTGACAGCGTAAGGCTTCCGCTAAAGATTTGAACACCAGTGCACACATTTTGAAAGTTACCAAGTCATTCATGGAGCCTGTTGCAAGGGAGCTTCAAGAATGCACAATCCTGGATTACCTCCCAACCCTTACCTCAGTCTGGAAACGGTACACCCTTTACTAGTTGGAAGCAATCCACTCCCAGGCAGTTACTGCTTCAGTTTGATGAAGGGGAGAAGGGCAGACTGGGTCCACTTTGATGGATTGATGCAGAAACAGGCAACGTAGAAAAGGTGACAACTGAGCCTTGCTATCCACAAGTTGGAGAATTTTCCTCAAAAATTCAGACAGACACGTTACGCATCATTCATACTTGGAGCAGCCCTGTCAGCAAGGAGTCGCCTGCAGCTGAACTGCTTGAACGTCTTCCAGGAGTATCCTAATGTACAAGGAGAGCAAGTGTTCCGTGAATATCCTCTCCTTCGGAAAAGGAAGGAGCTCCCTGAACTATGGACTTCATCATTGGGCAGCTGGAACCCGCGCATCATCGCTCACCCCATTGTGGTCGTCAGCTGACCTTGCCAAAGACCGGTATTGCAACCGCACACTCTCTCCACTGTCCAATAACCGGACTAAGTACCTACAAGCGCAAGTCGACTCTCTTAGAAATTTTAGCGTCTCGAAACGAAAGAGGTGCAATTCTGGACGCCTTTGCAAAGTCAGAACAAGCGAGGAAATGAGAATGACTGAAATGTGCAACAAGTCTACTACATGTCTATAGCCTGGTTTCGTTCCGATCTGCATGAAAGAGTCCTCCAACTGTTAAAAGCGATTAAGTGGATTTTCTTACCATCCATTCAGACACTGGTTAGTGATGCAGGCTTCCCTTCCAACAAACTTTTCAGGTGTGCGCTTGTTACCCTGCCAGCAAAAGTTCAAGAAGGAGCTGAAGTGTGTCACGACCAGGTAAGGTTAAGTCTGTCAGACTCGAGCTACGAGAAATTGTTTCATGACCATACCAAGATGCATACTGTCTGGCGGATCCAAAAGATGAATTGGAGAAACCACTCGTTTCTATGAGCGGCTGACCTAACGCCACCGAAACGGTCTTTCTGGTCAGCTTCACCAGCTTGGCCATCAGGTCAGACCCTCACGATGACAGATAATCAGTTAACATGATATTCCAGTTTCCACAACACTTAAATCTCCAAGGAGAATGTAATTTTTTCCATTCTTGCTGTTCATGTACGAGACACAGACAGGCAGACACAGTAGGTCAGTCTCAGATTTTCATTAAACACAGATGTTACATTTTGCAAAGACCACGTCAAGTAACAACCTTCCTATCTATTTGTTATCTCTTGAGAAAGAAAGAAATAAACCAAAAACTAAAGAGGTCTCATTTTTGTTTTTTAAAGTTAGGAAACAGAACCCTAATCCTCACCAAGTCCAAAAAATAGTGATTGATTTACTGCAAAATTTGAGTGATGGAAATGGAAAGATGTACCTTGATCATAACTTTCTCATTGACGGAGAATGGATATTGCACGCCCTTCCCTTGGTTGCCAGTACGTGGACTCACATTCTTCTCAGGTGACTTTGGAAGTTCCTGGGATCGACAGAAATTCCAGAAAGGCAAAACGGTCTCACCACTTTTCTGTGTGCTGTAGAATCTAAACATGAATAAACGAAATTGTTCCACACCACACCAGCTTATTTCTAACTAGATAGTCATAACTGGAAATAACTTACGAGAATGCCATGGACAATACCTTCTCAGGCAATTTCAATCCGCCCATGTCAGTGTGCTCTCCCATCTCTCTTTTGCGCTTAGCGAGCCGCAAAGATCCAGAATGTAACTGCCTCATTCGTTCATCCCGTTTAAAAGCAGAAGCTGCTGCTCTCAAGGCTGTCACATGCATCCATGCCAATATTCACACGCAGATTCATAACAAATCCCTAAAATAAATAATGAGTGAATATCATATAATCGACGATGCCCAAAATTAACAACTCTGCTGCGCTGAGGAAATAGGTAACTTCCACTGCCCCAGAAACCATAAAAAAAAAGGTCATCATGATGACGTAAATTCCTCTTTCGAACATACCAAGGTTGTGAACCATAGAGGTTCCTTCCACTGTGGCCCCACATGTTGTGCATTGCATCTGGAAGACCAATAACAAACGTCAAAAAGTTGCGCAAGTAAGGAGCATAAACTTAACTAACTCGTACAGTGCTAACCTAACTGCTTCGGAATTGGTGAGAAAACAAGCATCAGTAACGATCTTGGCGACCGTCATAAAAGTAAGAAGGAGATCAACTTCTGTAGGGGCAACTCACAACAGACATCCACGAAATAACACTTAGGTTGACATGATGTGGTTTCGGCGATTTGACTAACGTTAGGGTTTTCCTGTTTCAGAATATCCATGGAATATGTGACTGTACCGTGTCATAGACTCTTTGTAAAGTACCGCCCCCATAAGAGTGACCACAAAACGATGCCATGGCATCCTCCAGAAGGGCACCTCTGCACCAAAGAGACGACGCCAATAGGTGTGAAAAATAAAATAAGACTCTTTGGCATTGAACAGTGTTATAGAGTAGTCGAATAATTATAACTTCTGTCAGCAAGGGAGCAAATCGAACAAAATGTTCAGGCTTCAGAGCTGAGCAAACCCTAAAGATTTGGAACAGTTGAGACAAGGAGGGTTGATTCTTAGTACTCACGTGAGAGGGTCAGAAAGAGTACTTCGCAGTGTTGGCTCTGCATTGCAACCGATTGGTTCCTGTACATAATTTTACAATAAGCACACAGATTTATTGACTGCAAACACAACTCACTGAAACCCCTGAGAAGCAGAGTAGAACCACATTTCCAAGAAAAGGGATTAAAGGACAAAGACGAAGAGTCTCACAATATGTAAATATGAATCGTTGGCAATGGAGTTCTCAGAGGCAATTACATGGTTGAGGAATATGTGCACTGGAATAGGCCCATATCCATCAGGTATGGCGTGACCAGCTTGCGCTACCGCCATGCAGTCGATAGTTCGACCCACGCGAGGCATGAGTCGAAATTCTAAGGATATTCTGCAAAAAATGGAATTATAATTCGTTAGGTACCCAAAATCGATTGAATTGATTGTGTGCCTACCTTAAGGTCAGAATGTCGTGTCCAGCTAATTGAAATAACAAACCACTCGAGCACTCGAGCACATGAGCACATACTCTTTAAGAAAATTAATAAACTGGCTAAGGCTCTATGACAACGCACCTGCCTGAGAAGGCGTTCACAGTTGTCGGAGTTACAGGGACTACACGATAGACGCAAGCCCTCCGCACACCAGCAGTAGCTTGTTCCAAAGTCTTTCCTGTGAGTAACAGCAGGTCTCCTGGACCCATGGCATTGTCAGCCAGGTACCAACGGCCACTAGGATCCAGTACCTGTTTCCACAAACATTACACACCAGCTTTTAGAGTATCCAACTTTCTAACTGTTCCCTACCGAAGAACCCTCATTCGCACATGAGAACGGTGAAAGAACCATCTACCTAGTTAGGCAGCTTACTTGAACTCGCAATCCCAGAATTCATCACACATTTAGAAAGGTGATAGACCACGAGTAAGTGCATAAACGAAACCAAGACCACTCATGTTTTGTTATTCCTTCATGGTGTCCACTTATGCATCATTTAACCGTAATGAAGAAAATAGAAAAAAGAAGGGGTAAAAGAGAAAATGTGCAACACACCTGCAAGCCAGGTGTATCAGACGCAACTAGAAGCAAAAACCCTTTCTCGACTTCTTGGGCAGCACTGGAATCTCTGATGGCTCCCTTCTCGCCTGTATGGAATGCTGTAGCCGTCAGCACAGATGAGGAAATTTCTCCAGTCCCAAGAGGAGAATCATCCAGCAGCTGACCAAACGCGCTGTCATACGTAGGCTCAAATCAGCAAATGAGTGCAAAATTGTAATAACCAGAAAACATTCGTGCTGATGATCAATATAGAGATACTTACTCTCCGCGAAGTCGAAGATGCCGAGCAATTCCACTCAAAGAAGCACGTGAAGCCTTCCCCAAACATCGAAAACTTTCGGGCATGCATGGCGGCGGTGGCTCCGTCTCTTCACCTTCTAAAGTTCTGCAACCCAAACTCATAAATTCCATTATCCTGTAATAAAATTTTAGCCTAACATAAACATGAAAGCACTTAATATTGTATCAGTTCAATATTATCTTCGTCATGGAGTTTCATGCTTTATTACACAACTCTTGTTCTGATCATTTCAGTCAGTACCTTCCGGACCGATAGAAAAACATGTCCCGTGCAGGAGCAGCCAAGTAACCCGAGAGCTTGAGCCAATCTGATGAGTTCCAAAAGGTCGCAGTGTGGGGCCGCGTCCGAAAATAAAGCTTCGCAGATTCAAGAGCGCAGTGCACAATCGATGCATCTTCCGAATTCAATTCAATTATGGCAGCGTTGTTCCGAGCCAAGGAAAGTGACAACTTCTCCACTGCTCGAGTGTACACTGCAGAGGCTGCACCATCTTCTGGCAATATTTCATGGAGCTTTATCCGCGCAAGCCCCAAAGTAGTGCCTCCCTCTCCATTTGCAGAATGCTGCAACAACACTCTCAATCAATCAGGTGAAAGTCGAATCCAATCCAATCAAGCAAACCTATGTTGTTCTTCCTTTCTCACTAATCAAGTGAAATTCTGGTACTCAGTAGTTCACAGTCATTACATAATTGGTACTTTGAAGCGGTAAACCCACCGGAAGCATGTTGACGACCGACTCGTCCACTACGAGCACATCAGTCGATTCGTCTCCGAAGAGTTCAAACCGGAGCTCATCTCTCTCGACCTTCAAGAAAAACAGAATTTATATATGCATTTAAATCACATGGTAGAACATCTGCAATGGTTGAATGACACACAATCCAAGGGTGGCAGACATTTGTTGTTAAATTTGAACTCTTCAATCCTCTCCAGACGATATGAGAAACAAATAACAAGCTCACGATAACCCTTAAATACTTCAAGAGGACAACCTAGAAGTTTTTTCATGTGGTTGCATGGCGATCACAATCTATATAACATTCTCAAATGGCTAATAAACCCCATCCTCTAGAGAAATCTTTTTTGTGCAAGTAGATACATTTTGGGCTCCTCTTCCATTCTCTCCAAGCTATTTGATTATTCCATGCTCCTCTCCACCTATGACTCCACGCATGATTTTTTCTTCCTACAAGGATGGTCTCTCAACTGACTCAAGAATGTTAAATACTCCGGAAATTGGGGCAACATTCGAGAAGGTGCCACAAATCAATAATCAAGAAGCTACACAAGAATCCCTAAGACGCAAACAATTCCCCGAAAGCGACGAACAGGACCCCACGTTGTGGAATTTCCAACTCGCATTGGGGTAGACCAGAACAATGTCGAACAATCAGCAACCAAGAAAAATCCACAACCAAAGAGACGTTGAGATATCAAAGGCTTAAGTACCCAAAACCTAGCACAAAGAAAGTGTTGTAGCACCACATTTTCTTTCTATCAATGCGCACACAGAATTCATCATTCGTGCAGTAGATTTCACAGCAAGACCTAGACAATTGGGGATCCAATTTCCTCAACGCAGCTACGCCTGGAAGTTCATGCAACTCCCAATGCCGCTATTCCGCAACTCGGCTACTCCGAAAGCAAATAAACTGGCTGCAAAAGAGAGCTCGAGGTAGACAATCTCTCCACAATTTTGCAGCATCTCTATATCTCTTTCTCTATTTCTCTGCCCCTTTCCAATAGCCCCCCAAAGAACGCTCTCTCTCTCTCGCTCACTCCCTGCCATCTCTCGCAAATTGCGCATACACGGTTCCCGACCTGATTCTTCTTTTTTTGTGAGCTGCACAACGCATGTTTCGCTCTCCTCGCCGATCCTCACCTTAAACCCAGAAACGAAAAATTCCCCAAGAAGCAGCACAGCACTGTCATCGCTTACAGAGATTTACAACAGCGATGGCGATGGCTATTGACGAGAAATTGTGGACACACAGTGAAACTCCACACAATCTGGAAGAGGACATGAGCTATCAACCAATAAAACACTGTTCATCGCAAGTGAGTGTTTACGGCGCTACTAAAGAAACAGAGACTGACTGACCGACCGACCTGGCTGGCCCTCTCTCTTCTCTCTTCTCTCTAAGCTTTACAGTTGGGCTCTCTCATTCTTCCTTTGCTTGGCTTGTTGCTCGTGCTTGAAATCTCTGCTAGTGCCGCCATTTTGGTGCTAAATTTAGATTCGAGAAGGGACGTGGACTCTATTTCGGGACTTTATTCTTTTAGGATCTGAAGGATCGCATCATCAGGGGCTTTTGTAAGAAGAGTATACAAATGCAAATTACACGATGGGCCCTCCGCAATTCAAGGAGTGCAACGTCTTCATTCTCTGAATGATCGAGAGTGGGGAGAAGGTGTGACAATCCCTACTGAAATGAACCGAGTTCTCAAAACGAGTTCATAAATAATTTTCAGCTGCATCTCAACGTTTCGGTGTAGAAATAGTGATTGTCCAAGCAAATGAATGCGAAAATGGCCTGTAGAATCCGCAGCCTTTTTCGAGGATCACACATTTTGAAATGAGGGAGTTTAGTCAGAAATTCATAGTTTGACCAATTTGCTTCCATACTAGTCTTCACCAAGAATTCAAGTGCTTCACTCATCCAATAACAACGTGATAAATTGATGTGCCAAGTAAAGTTACACACGTCTCCTAGTCAGGAGGAGGTGATTGAATTCAACGTAGATGCGCCTCGACAGCGTTTCAATTACGAGCCATATCATTTAGAGAGGTATCCGAAGAGCTTCACTTGAATGTCTGGACTATAAATTAAAAAAACCGTCGCCCTGAAGCAGAGATACGAAAGGGAATGGCAATTGTAAAAATTTGGACTCCAATCCGTCCTCGGTTGTGGTCACTTTGGGAAATTTCAAAATTCATGAACTTAGTAATTCAATGTATGTCCTGTACCTGTGAACCCTGTCCATGTGGCCACACATGCCGCTCAAGTCCTTACCCTCACCCCCAGAAACCAGTTCCGGGCCTCTTTACAAAGTTGCTCACATGGACGTCAAACCACACATTTCTTTACTCCAATGTTCACAGCCTCGGCAATGGCAGTGTGATCAATTCTCCTTCCTGTGATCAATCTCAGTGTGCTGCCCAAACCTCTGAAGTCGACAAAAAGCTCCTCAACCTGTAAAAACTTGATCATGTCTACCAAATGCAAGACCACAACGGAAATAGTCAGTCACAACGCTATAGAAGCTTTCACCGGTTTCTGGTGCGTCCATCCCCTTGGAAGTGATCCTCCCAGGGAGCCCCCAGCCCATTACTGGCACCAGAGTATGAGCCCTCTCCTGGAAACTCGGCTGGTCCTCTGGGCCCTGCAACAGGGGGAACTACTCTGTCATTGTACAAAGAGCCTCGAATGGAGCGCGGCCCCCGGTTAGGGGAGGGACTATAGTCACTATACCCACGGGTTCCTTCAGGAGGACCCATACTGTCGAACCTTCGGTCCCCTGGGATCATGCCTCTATCTCCAAAAACTGGCGAAGGAGCAGCTCCTAGTAATCCAGGCAATCCAGGTAATCCAGGTAATCCAGGTAACGGAGCCACAACAACTGGTACTCTGACTCTCTCTCTCTCGGCTGCACGAAGAGGTGGTCGAGGTGCAACACCAAATGCTTGGCCCGAATTCCCATACTGAATGCGAGGGAGAAACACAGGTGGTCCTCTTCCTTGTTGTTGCTCTCTGTTCCCAGGAAAAGCACCTCGGTTGGACCACACCTGGGGACTTGGAGTAGACTCTACAGCTTGCTGTTCGCTCATGGATGCAGCACGTCGCAGTGTGTATCGCTGGGGCTTGGTCTCCCAAGCCGGCTCGTAATCTCGCTTGGATCCCGGGTGATGATGATTCTTCCCTGTGTCAGAAGAAGGCTCCTCTCGCTTCTGTGAGGATCCTGGTTTGGAATGATGCTCTCCAGCAGCAGCAGCAGCAGCTGGACTATCGCGGCTCAACTTGGAGCCTTTTTCGAAATCCATGTTGACGTCTTTCCTCTGACCAGACTGCGTGGGTGCAGTTGATGCAGTGCTTTCGTTCTTCATGGCGGACTCGGTGCCTGTCTTTGCCACTCCCTCTTCTGTTGCACAAGTCGCTGGAGGATTATCTTCCTGCCTCTGAGTTGAAATTCTCTCCGTCAATACAGCCATAGCCACGTCATTTCTCCGGGACTTTGAGCTCGGACTCTCGTTCTTGGGTTCACTGGTCTGTAGACTAGCAGGTTCAGTGGTGAGAGGCTCAGGAGAATGATGCTTAACCTTGTCAGTGGTACTATTAACAGCAGCTTCAGATATGGTAGAGTCGTTCTTCTGAATGGAACCTTCCTCGGGTCGAGTATCCGGAGTCAAACCTTCACCTTTCTCAGATCTCGGTTGAAGCTTCTCAGGATTTGCAAGTCCAACTTGACTGTTGGAAGCAGTGCCTGCCTCGAGGCGAGTTTTGGACCCCATGGTTCCTGCAGTTTCGGAGAGTTGTGTTCTCAGTGAAGTACGTCTTTCATAATGAAGCTCAGTTCCCACAGGAGGTCTATCCCTCTTTGGGCTGGAGGTTTTGTGACCAGGAGGCTCTGGAACGATTTCACCTTCTTCCTTGACTTGTGATTCACGGTCCGAGAGCCTCGGTGTTGACTTCTCTTCGTGATTGGGGGTGCGCTCTTTCCCGTTCCTGTGCTGTTGTTTTGGCAGTGGACTTTTCCTCTGATACGAGCTTCTAGAGGGTCTGCCAAGCTCTCTGGTCGTGTTGTAGTAGTATCTCGAATCATGTTGAGATTTTCCATCGTTAGTTGCACCTTCCACCGCCCCAGTGAATCCTCTAACCTGAGGTGCACCGTTATCAACACGTACAGTAATTGGAATGGTATCAACTTTTGGTAGTTGCTCAGCTGATAAAGCAGTCTTCTTAGGAACGTATTCACTAGACCATCTCGACACTCGTTTCTTCTTCACTGGTACCGGAATTGGAGCACTTTCATTTCCCGGTCGCTCAGTCTCGGACTTTGAAGCATCTATTTTCTGGACGGCCTCCGAACGCAATCCACTGGAGTTCGGCTTGTCTGTATCAGGGTCAGAGCTTCCATGTATGTTGCTCTTGAAGCCCTCCTCTGCCTTCAACTCCTGGATCCTCAAGTTGGGACTTTCGGTTGTCTGACCTCCTTCAAATGCTTTGGGCTTTGGGCTTTCAATTCTCTGACCAACGGATCCTGGAGGCTTGCTAGCGCTTGGACTGGGAGCTCCAGTTGCGTGCGCCTTGCTTGCGCTTGGACTTTCAGATCTCTGGGCCCCAGGTGCTCTTGGCTTGGTTGTCCTTGGGCTCTCAGTTTTCTGTGTGGATGGAAGTCCCCTCGATTCGGGGGTTGCGAAAGAGCGACCTGATTCGTTCTTGGCGACAGCTTCAGGCTTGGCTTTGCTGGGAGTCCTCTCCTGTTTTTCTTGTAATTTAGAACCATTCGAAGTGGCGATGGCTGGAGAAGCCGAGAGCTTTCGTTTTTTCGAGGACATCTCCTCTGGTGTGGCAGGAATGCGAACATGAAGAGCAGGACTAGGCTTCTTGTGCTTTTTGACATCAGTCAATGGAGGCGGCGGTGCAGAAGTAGGTACAAATGAAGCAGCTCGCTTTAGAGCTCTCACACGCTGCTCAGGGTCAGGCTTCTTGAAGACAAATGTCGTATACAAACCTGCAGGGGGAAAAAGGCGTGGTTAAACCTCGAACTGATGCAAATACACTTGAAACGCTGAAGGAACTGAGTAGACTGTTTCACATTCAGCAGCAGCCTTCCGCAACACCAGATGGGAACAATGAGTCAATCCGAGAAGAGAATACATAGAAGAAACGAGATTACTGCAGAAGCTCCAAGATTGGGACGTACTTAGCACGTCTTGGGCAATTGGCGAAAGGCGAGACTTCCCATCCACAACTGGATTTCCTTTACCGTCAACCAAGGTACCACAACTGCTCTGAAGGGTTTCTGCGAATGGAACACTACCGGTGTCGCATATGGCATTCACGCACAATTCATCTCAGAGTCAGGGTTTCTCGGAGTCTCACAATCTTACAATACAATGACGTGTAAAATGTGGTCTAGATAGAGTTGAAGACTGAGCATCTGACATAGAGAAAGATATCACTGACCTTAAGTTATGATAAATAGACCCTAAAGTATAGTCTTGCCAACATTCTACATTTTTCAGTGTAAAAGCATATTCAATTTTCGGTCAACGCTCAAAACATATTTCAGAACGAAAAGTACCGGTAGTCTTCGTAAAATTCAGTCAGATTCTGGATCTCCACATACTCTAATCCCAGCTCTTCTGCAAGCCTGAGAAAACACAAGACAGAACCAGGTCGGTTCCAGCTACAACTCCCGATCGCATCGAACAATCCGAAGTACGAACAAAAAACAAAGAATGTATGCACTGGATCCAAAGCATCAAGCTTTCTGTTAACACCACACGTACAAATCCAGTGCAGAAATAAATTTGAAAATTCGACGTTACAATCCCTGAATATTAAAGACTGTAATTAGGAAGCACCTTATCAGACTCGGGAAATGAACCAGGATCTGCGGCTGAGGTGGCACAGTATCATCGGTGAAGCGTAGCTGGTATCTGGATCCATACAAGTTAAACCTGCAGGCGAAAAAGCGTCAGCCTATATTGAAATCAACTACAGACTTCACCATATTCAAATAATTAAACCAACGACTGTCTCCTGACGTCGCAGGCAATCAAAGAATAAGAGCTCTTCGATCACTCAATAGTTGCCATCTAACCTGCTAGACCCTAGTTCTAAAGTGCATTGAAAATACACCTTAGAGGGGATCAACAGCAGTCGACGTCCCCTACGTTCTTGCAGGAAGTCAGCCTAAGACAGGCATAAGGGTCTACCTCCAACGACCTTGAATAAAAACTAGGGTGCAAAGAGAACACGACGTGCTGACAAGCTCTTCAATAGAAATGCTCTTGTTTTCAGGAAAATACACGCAAGCGGGATCCATTCCCTACACACAGAAGGGAATCATCACTCACAAGTGCTTCCCCGCAGTTTGCAAATGTTCGATTATTAACCTTCAAGCAACTGAGCTTAAAATAACGGAAACGAAAAATACCTGTCATCTTCGAAGCTGATACTATACAAATCTGTTTTCACACGAGGGAGTTGTCCATTTGCTCTGAGAGATCCAGCTTTCATTGCGCCTTCGACAGCTTTCTGGTACTTGTACCTAAAAAGTTACCACCCCAATACCATGTGAACCAACAGACTCAGCCCTGATGCCAGCACTTCTATGGGTGTTTAATTCCAACAATTAGTTGGCAAGATACAATATCAATTGCTATATTGAAATGGCAGTGGGGAAAGATAATAAACCAGATGGTGGAAGAGTCGGGAGTAGCTCCAAAGAAGTAGCCACCTGGCTTCAGTAGAGATGCAACGTTCTTCAAGAGCTGACGCACCATATCCTCGCTTGCAAAGCAATCCTGCACCAAACACTCCAAAAACTACATAAGCATATGCATTGTAATAAACAACATCAGGTTGATCCCTCCATCTTATATAGTACATCCTTAATGAAGTGCTAAGTAAAACCAGATGACTAACTAACACCACTGAAGGCACATCATGAACAAGTCAGACTCACCAAACGATAGCTATACCATGTGGTGAGAGCTAAGAGCATTTGACCCACTAACGATTCATATCTCTACAGGTAAAATAACATTTAACTTCCAGTTAGACAATACATTTAAAAGGAACAACCTGCAGATGAGCGAGACAAGTGACGATATCAGCAGAGAGAAGATCTTCACCCAAGTGCTTTTCCAAATCTACCTGCATTACATCAGAGGTGAAAAAATAGGCTTAACCCTTCGCTCGTTTGAAAAAATCCAAAAGAATATCAGCAATTCTATTGAACGAGTTCCTAGAATCTGGTAGCTTCAATTCAATCATAAGTATGTCTGCCACTCCAAACCTCTCAAGTCCTTGTGATCAAGGAGATCAATAGCGAAGGAATTGATGCTTGAACAACTCCAAACCTACCCTTCGATTTAGCTACCCTAGCTGGACTTCACGAAGGTCTGCAACAACCTGAGTTGATCACCGTGTTTATTCAATTCTCTAACTAATGAGTGAGTTGCAGACTATAGCCTACTGCTGAAGAATATAAGCTGCCAATTCTGAGGGTTTTAGGAGTTCAATAGCAGGTAGTTGCATTCTGCAGCAATGGTTTCCCACGAAGGCAAGAAAATAACTACCATGCACGGGTTGAGTTCACAAAATCTTGCAACAAATGGTTTCTCACTCTTCTCCCACTGCTCCTTTGCTTCCTCCAATGCTGATGATGATAAATCTTCACGTAGAAAATGAAAAACATTACTAGTTGCAGAAACTGCCAAACTGTAGTTTGATTCGTGGCAACGAGGCAAAAATGAGAGGATGGATAAAGCAATTAACTGAGCGCTCATAAAGTACCTTTCAGAATCGCTCTGGTTCTAGCAACAAACAGTACAAGGTATTCAAAGGTCGAAGGTAAAAAATAACTTCAAAAAAAAACTCGTCAAACCTCTTTGACTAGCCAATGCGAATAACAGTAATTACATTCTCTTCGGGATTTCCTACACTGAAACTCAATTGCACTGAAAGTCACGTACCAACGCCGACATATTTCCCGATTTCGGCTTCTGCCCAGTTTTGAGTGTCAACACCACGTCCGCAATAGAGGTCACAGACCTGCAACCAAATAACTGAACACCTCAGCTGCCATCGACGCAATCGTAGAGTTCAGTTAACTCCAGGACAGGTAAATTAAGCAAATCTAAGCATTTGACAGAGCTGGAGATCCATTCCCTCCGTCGCCACTTTCACTCGAA
Source organism: Rhytidiadelphus loreus (assembly GCA_947034895.1). Taxonomy (NCBI): domain Eukaryota; kingdom Viridiplantae; phylum Streptophyta; class Bryopsida; order Hypnales; family Hylocomiaceae; genus Rhytidiadelphus; species Rhytidiadelphus loreus. The sequence continues at coordinate 37,512,919 of OX344761.1, forward strand.
TGCCATACATTGTGTGCGTTCTAACGAAGCTAAGCAACTAACTAAAACGTTAACGCTACGTGTTTCCCAGCTACATCAACGATTAGTCCCAAAGGAAAGAACTTACAACAGCACCAGTGGGCACCAGCTGCTGAATGAGAGATTTCTTCACAAAAGTATTGAGGCGCTGGTGGAGCGCACCAGCGCCCCAAGACGCAGCCGTCATGGGAGTGGACAGAGACGTTGCAGGAGATGGATAGGCCGCAGGTACAGGGGCCAAGGCCTGCACTGCTGCCATGAATTCACACCAGGCACCAACAAAAAAGACTACTCCATAGCCTCCTCCTTCTCTGTCACAAATCCTTCTCACACCAGTAACACACAAGAACCCCTAAACCTCCTCTATATTAGCCCTAACTTGGTATAAATCCTACAAACCCCGTGCAACCCCATGTCCAGCTCATACTCGTGCCTACACTTTTTCTCCAAACCAATAACTTCACCGTTGGTCGACCAACATCCCAAGGAACTAAACTGAACTAAACCAAGTCCAGGGAGATATCACAACTCAGCTCACATACGCAGCTTCACCTGATTCCGGCATCGAAAGAAACATGCCCCATCTTCGAAACCTACACAAATGGCGCCCAGTGCTGAATCAACGCAACCCAAAAGCCCCAGAGCACTTCAAAATGGGGACGTAGCCCCCCTCTACAAATGCTATTCCCTGCTTTTCCTCGATCCTTAGATGCACTAGTGCAAGCACGAGAACTGGCAGAAGTGCATCAACGGGGTCATCGCACACACTAAACCCTCCCGAAGAGCGCAAAACCCCCACAGGCGCACACCGACAGCAAGAGTACACAAGCGCCCACAAGGCCACAAGGGAGAAGGTTGGGAAATGGAAAGGGGTGAGGGTAGAAACGATGCAAACGACCATGGAGAAATGCGTCACACAAGGTTGGGAAATTAAGCTTGGCAAGGAGGATTCTGTGCTTCGGGTTGAGGTGCTAGCTAGGGCAGCAGGGAAGCTCCCCAAAGTGGGGATTGTGCTTGTGCTTGGGAAACTTGGAGAATCGTCGACTCTGTTCCTTCCCCTCGACACTAAGCTTAAGTCCCGGGTGAAGTGACCCCCTCACTCGTCCCCCCCGAAGTCATTCCAGGGGTGCATGTAAAATACTGAAAGCCCCCTAGTTTGTGCTTGATAAATTTGCTTCGTACATCATTCATAGCTTAATTTGGGGCCTCCACTTGCAAATATGAATTCAATTTTTGCAAATTTTGTCATGCATGGCAAATTTTAAAAAATTCAGCATTTTTTCTCAGGGCAAGTGAGGGGGTCAATCCACCTTGGTTGTCCCAAGGGAGCAATCAAGTTTCCGCCTTGTAGCCCATTAAGGAAAAAAATTTGCCCTCCTAGCTTCGACCGCTAGTAAAATTTCCGCCCACCTACCCGGATTATAATCTATCATTTATTGATGATAGGGTAATTTAAAATCCCTATAGGTGGAAGGGAGTATATTATAATAATATTGTAGCATCTAAACCCTAGGTAGCGGAGTAAGTGGATAAATATGAAGGAGTGATTTCTAGTCCTAGCTAGGAGCTTTTGGTTTTATCAAAATATATATATATATATATATATATATATATATATATATATATATATATATATATATAATAATTAAATTGGTTTGAGTATGGGCCAGAGTTCAAATAGGTGGGCAAAAATTTCCCCCAATAGGTTGCCAAGTGGAAACTTGATTTGCCTTGGGACTTGGTGCCGAGGGACAAAAGGCCTTCTTTCTTTCTAGGCTCTTGGTTGCCTTCATGGAATTCTTTTGAAGTCACTATATACTCTTCACTTTTCCTTTTTTCCATACCCTTGCATTTTTGCTTCTTTACACTCACTTCAATTCTCCTTCTTTCTAACGTCCTTATTTTTCCTTCTTTCCACACTCTTCATTTTTTATGCGCTTTATTTTCCCTTCTTCCATACCAGTTCTCTACATTTCCCCTTCTTTCCACTCTTCATTCCCCTTCTTTCTACTCTCCATTCCCCTTCTTTCCACTCTCAATTTGCCTTCTTTTCAAATATTTCATACAAGCTAGAGAATGTGAAAAATGCAATATCCTTCTCTATACCCCCACCCTCCATTGTCCTACCTATGTTTTCAATTGAACATGTCATTGCCAACTTGAGATCATTCCTATACACAATACACACACCCTCAACAATCCTACTTATATTTCCAAGTGAACATGTCATTGCCAATTCTAATACATATATTTCCAACATAACATGTCATTATCAGTCCTAGTTCCTATATTTCCAACAAAACATGTCATTATTACTAGCTTGAGATACTTTCTATTCACACATACTTAAGCAAGACCAAATTTAAAACAAAGATCTACCAACTAGCTAGTGAAATTCTAGGGCATGTCATTGTCATCTTAAAAAGAGTATGGGCATGGCATACAAATGATTTTGTTTATCCTTAATAATGCAATGAAAGGCTTTATTGGTTAGGGTTGCACCGAGACCAAATCTAAAACAAAGATCTATTAGCAACTAGTGAAATTCTAGGACAAAACATTGTCATCCTTGAAAAGAATGTGAGGTTGGCATATACATGATTTTGTTTATCCTTAACAAAGCAATTAGAAGCTCTAATTGGTCAATGTTGCACCAAATTTTATCATCTTTAATATGACATATTTGAAAGTATATACCACAACTCCCTACTCTCTTTGCAATATATCTTTCTAAATACACTATTAGTGAGGAAAGTTGCATACATGATTTTTCTTGACTCTCAATCCATTTCTTACACTTCATGCAATGTCATTTAATTTTGTAATGAACCCAAAGATCAAGAAATCAACATAATAGGAAAAAATAACAATTCATTGCAATTTAAACAGAGAAAGGAGCTCAAACATGGATTATACATGCAAATTTTTCATTTCTCACTCACTCACGTTGCACTTTATTTTATTTTTTGCCCTATTAGAACATTTTCAATTAAAACAACTAAAATAATTTTGCTATCAATGCCCTAGAATTCAATTAAATGCCCTTGAATTATTTTAATTGTTTTAATTGAATTATTTTAATTGAATTATTTTAATTGAATTATTTTAATTGAATTATTTTAATTGAATTATTTTAATTGAATTATTTTAATTGAATTATTTTAATTGAATTATTTTAATTGAATTATTTTAATTGAATTATTTTAATTGAATTATTTTAATTGAATTATTTTAATTGAATTATTTTAATTGAATTATTTTAATTGAATTATTTTAATTGAATTATTTTAATTGAATTATTTTAATTGAATTATTTTAATTGAATTATTTTAATTGAATTATTTTAATTGAATTATTTTAATTGAATTATTTTAATTGAATTATTTTAATTGAATTATTTTAATTGAATTAAATGCCCAAATTGTAGGGCATGTCATTGCTAGTAAAACAATTAAAATAATAGCATGAAAACTCTATGGTCTCATACATGTGAACAATAATTCTTGATCTAATCCAATATTTCATGAAGTACATGCATTTTCTTGTCTATGAAAAAACTCCTACTACATCACCAAGGCAAATACATGTCAATCCGTTTAGGAATTAAATTTTAATATATGAAAATCATTCAATTGCATTTTCAATTTAATGTGGAACTTTTACAATGATCTTCAATTCAATATGTAACAACAATCATTGAAAATGTTAATAATTAATGGATAGGAAGTTCTCCAATGAAAGCAAATGATTCCCTTGATATAAACAAATTTGTTGTTGGAAAATATTGCCACAAATTGAAAGAAATAAAGAGAAGTTTAAGTTAGAAGTGTAAGGAATGCAAATGAACAAAATTTATGCAACAAAGTGGTTGTTTTCCGAGTTGTTTTCAAAAAAAGATTCAAATGTTGAAATATGCAATAGCCATGACAAAAGTATGGTTTTATTGTTGTCATTAAAAATCTCCCTAATTCTAGAAATTTGTCTCACATATAAATTTGGTTTCTAAGCTAGAAATTATACAAATCTCTTCCAAATTAAAATAACTACACAAAAAATTGTCATAGAAAAGAACTTATATGCACTACAACTAAAGTCTCTATAGTAATATTATTAAAAGTCCAAGGGTTAATGTAGTTGTTTCAAATGGTTTTAGCTAATTGATCTAGGTATATCCTAAAAAGTCTTTGTATTAACATAAAAAAAAAATCTAATTCTATGTTATAATTTGGGTGCAATGGTAACAAGCATATTGAGAATGTAGGACCAACGAGTGAATACAACTCCAATGGATTGGATGAGTATACACTAACAAGTGTATTTGAGTGTCAACAGGTTGGATGAGTGTACACTAAAGAGTGGATTTGAGTGTCAACAAATTGGATGAATGTACATTGAAGAGTGGATTTGATCTTCAACAAGTAGATTTGTCCTTCAACTGGGGGATATGGACACAACGATTACATACACCAAACATAATCAGATACACCAAATTTGATGCTTTAATATAAAGTCCGTTGACAACTCTAGATATATGCACCCCAGATCCTATCGGCCATTGTATAACTTGACAATTGTCTATGTAATTCCCTATGTACTTCTCACTTTCCTATCAACCTTAAAAATAATACATGTATCCAACTTGTATACACAGTAGAACAATTAATAAGTGGCAAATGTTAATCCTCAAAAGTACCAAATGTCATGTTTGAGAATACTTGAAGGTTCTTGGTAGGTTCTTATAATCTCAATTTTTTTCATAATTTTCTTAATCAACTTTTTCTAAGATAGAAAAATAGATTTATTTAGCTTTCTAGGAATGTAATTTTTATTTCAATTGTGCCTAAGAGTTAAAGTTATGCCACCAAAAAATCAAAATAGTTGAGTCCAGCACCCCAAAAGCCTTGAATTAAAAAAAAAAAAAATTTATTTTTATAAATTATATTTTTGTCTACTTGGAAATATTTGGTTCATTCCATTTGAATTAGTGATGTAAAAGTTATGGAGTATCTTGCTTTGCTTGCAATCATAGCTTCTTGACAATATACTGAATTGGATTTGTTTTTTAATTCAATTTTTACAAATTTCAAAAAAACAAGTTGCAAGAGGGTTAAGGTTTTGCTTAAACAATCTTACTATTGGAATTAGTGTATCCAAATTCAATCTTAAAACTATTACCAATTTAGTTTCCTTCAATCAAGTACATATTTATGCTTAACAATTTTTGAAAGAATGAAAATGAAGTGCTTTTTTTAAGACTTTATTTAGAAAAATTCTCAATTCAATTATTTAACACAATTTCTTTTAAATTCAAAATCATTAGTGCAAAAGAAAACAAGTTAAGAGGATTCAAAGTCGTTTAATTTACTATAGCAAGGTGCAAAAAAATATTATTTTTTACACTTTAAATGCAAATTTCTTGCAATTTATTTGGTAAAAAAATTTGAAATTTCTTCCACACATTTTTATACAACTATAATGCAGGATTTTATGTTTGGATATGCCCCCCAAAATCAAATATTTAGAAATTTTTCACTTTGCATTGGAAATTGCAATTTTTGAGTGTTTTTGAAGCAAAAAATGTCCATAGACCTTTCTGAGAGTTACCCCTTAGGGGACCAAGAGTCCCATTAGAGGACTCTAAGGAGTTTGGGTAGGTGCCTACAATCTTAATTTTCATTGTGATTTTTTGAAACTTTTTTTGAAGATCGGAAAACATATAGTAGAAGAAAGCAGACTCGTTTTTTTTATGTTAGCTAGAGACATGCATGTTTTACAAAACATCAAGATGCCAGAAAAGCATATTTTTAATGAAGTTGTAGAGGACATCGACAAATTACTATAAAAACAAGAATGATGCTATCATCGATGTCAATGTTTTATTTGACATGAATACAAACATAGTGATGATTTCTTGAACATTTGAATAAGCATAGTATTGCCATATCAACAAGCAAACTTATTTTGACTATAGGTAAGTATGTGAAAATGATTGTGGGAGGAGGTAAAAAGCTAACTAGATGTGAAAAACACAAGGGAAGGGCAAATCTTGCAATGCTTTTGGATAAAAGGGAATTATGCCATATCCTTTGAGGATTCATGATGGACAATGGACTTAACAATGGATTTTATTTTAAAAAAAGCCTCTTTACCTTTAAGTTTCACTAAATGTCAATGAAATAATTCTTTCATTTTGCCATAAAAAATTCTCTTGATGATAGATGGTCTTTAGACTTTACTTTGAACTTCCTGGCTAACATTAGACATTTTTTTTTACAACAACTTGGTCATTTAATTCTTCTTAAATTCAACATTTTCTCTAGCTCATTTTATTTTATTATGATTTTTTTTAATAATTATTTTTTGTTGACTTTGCTCCATAGGTATAGTATACACAAATTGTATTAATGTGTCTTAAAAGTGTATTGACTATGCATGCCACGTCATTGGATACTACGTCACTTTAGTCTACTACCACATTAAGGATGAGATGGATGAAAAACATTCCCAAATAGATTTCCTTGCCTACATAGTACTTACATAGCACTAAGGTAGTAGCTACACAACAAGAATTCAACACCTTCAAAAACCATGATTCTGTGGATGTTAGCTAAGAACATCTAGATTTCAGGGCATGTTATTTGAGATTTTGGATGTTTTTGCTATGTGAATCTTGATGCGATTTTTGAACAACATTGCAAATAAGTAAAACATCTAAAACAATGTCCAAATGTATCAAATTTGGCGAGTCTAAACAAACATGAATTTCTTCCAGCGACATCAGCTTTCTAGGAATATAATGATTTTTACAATCAATGCCGTACAGTAAAAATCAATCCACCCTAAGCCAAAAATAGAGGTAAAAGAAGAATAGAAAAAAAATCACAAAAAATCAATATAAAATTTTCAAATGTTTTTCTTCAAATATTATATTTGATACATTCAATTTGGACCAGTGATGATGAATTTATAAACAATCTTATTTTGGAGGCAATCTAAGCACTTTTTGAAAAAATAATTTGTAGAATTCAATTTTTAATGCATTTATCATAATTTAAAAATTGACATGGCTAAGTTTGCTTCATTGCTAGAACAATCTCACTGTTGGGATTATTGTATTTCAATTCCATCATGGAGCTATTAACAATTTAGTTTTTCATTTAAGCTTAAACCTACTTCTACTTAATAATTTTGTAAAGAAGGAAATTTAAGTGTGATTTTTTGAATTTTTTCCCGTAGACTTTCAACTTAATTCTTTAATATAAAAATATTTAATTCAAAGCATGTAATTCAAAAAAATTCCACAAATGGTAGTCAAAGTCAAAAACTTCAATGTTCAAAAAACTTTTTTTCCAATTCTGAATGTTCATATCTTCCAATCTATATAGTCAAAAATTTAGTTTATGATTTGAGACAAGGAAAATACAAGATCCTATAGTTAGATTCTAAAAAATATATTATTTTTGGTTTTTGAATGAATACAATAGAAGTCATGTTTTTGAGTGATTTTTGACCAAAAAAAATGACCTTATTCCTTGAGGAATTGACTATGAAACACTACAAATCAACAAATGATCAATGGATGACTTTCAAGATTAATGTAGAAATGATGAATGCATCTATTGGACTATTGCCCTATTGGTCCAAAAATCATATCATTTTTTAAGACTAACTTGGTGATTGATCTTGTCTTTTTGGGATTAAAATATGAAGAAAAATCAAAGACTTGTAACAAATGGAAGTAGATTTTAGCCCTTAAAGGACCAATGCCATTTTTATGTCAAAAAACAATAAAATTTAAAAAAATATATCATTTCAATTGCATTCACCTAAGAAAAGAAAATTCTTTTTTTTAGAATTTAACTGTAGAATTTGCACTTTACTTGTCTAAGATCATGTAGTAAATATTTCATGGAATTTGATTGTATAGATTGGAAGATCTTAGCATTCAAAATTGGAAAAGAAAAAGTTGTTTTAACACTGGCCTACAATTTCAAATGATTTTGACTTCCATTTGTGAAAAAAAATTGCACTATGGACTTTGAATTTTTTAAAATTTTGTATTGAAGAATTGAGTTGAAAGTCTAGGAAAAAAAATTCAAAAATACCCTACTTGATTTTCATTCTTTAAAAAATTGTTGAGTAGAAGTAGATTTAAGATTGAAAGAAAAACTAAATCATTAATAGCTCTAAGGTGCAATTGAAATACAATAATTACAAGTGAGATTTTTCTAGCAAGAAAACTTAACCTTCTAAACAATTTTTTTGAAAAATTGTGAAAATTGCATTCAAAAACAAATTCTATAAGTTATTTTTTCAAGAAGATGTTTAAATTACTTGAAAAACAAGATTCTTCATAACTTCACATCACTAATCCAAATGAAATGAATCAAAGTTTCACATTTAGACAAAAATATGATCTATTAGAAAATAAAATTAAAAATAAAATTTCAATTTTTTGTAGATTTCTTTTTCTGCCTAGTGATGTGAAAATTATGTTTATAATGGTATGACTTTTACCTCTTGGCACCGATTAAAATAAAAAATATATTCCTATGAAGCTAAAATGTTTTTCTATCTTATGATAAAGTTTCAAAAAGTTTCACTAAAAATTGAGGTCATAAGAATTTGTCCATGATTTATTTTGTCCCATGAGGGAACAATGGCTCTTTAGGGATTAAATAGGATATTTGCCACAAGTTTATAATGTTTAAAAAATCATAAGTCTTGATGTTCTATGTTTAAAGTTTTTAATATTAAATAGAATATATTAAATTATAGAAGGAACTATGAAATTTAAACTTCAAATTTTTGTTTATAATCATTCTTGATAGCATAATAGTTTAATGATCATTGAACAATAACTATGTAATCCAAAATTTCAAATCTACTTTAACCTTTTTTCATGTATCAAACATCAAATGATTTTCTTAAAATCCTTCTTATAAAACATCTTCACAAAAATTCAAATCACAAATTTGTTGGGACATTGAGCCCCTATGGCCCTCAACACTCTAATTTAATCATTACATGTGTTTTGGTTGCTATGGAGGGCTGCGAGTTCCCAATTTGAACCCCACTTGAAACCCGCCGAAACTTGTTGTTCCCTACCTGCGCTGACTTGGCCAAGTGACTGCCAGGTCAGTTTTTTTGAAAAAAAAGAAAAGAAAAAAAAGAATTTAACTTTGTTTTCCATTTTAAGGACTTAAAAATAAAAAAATTATTATTATTTTTTTTTTGAAAAAAAAAAATCTAACACCAGAGTTCAAGAAGACCAGGGAGAACGGAGCTGGGAACAAGCCCAAAACGGCCCTCCACCCCCCACCCCCAATTTCATCTAATGATATTTTGGATGTTGAATTGAAACATACATATGGGCAATGCTTTGTCCAAATGACTTCTCATTCATCTATAGTGGTGATTCAAACTTTTAAAGTCGATCTTTCTTCATTACCAATTATGGTAAACTTATATGCTCTCATCCATGCATGTATTCATCCAAAACTAAAACAAATGTTATGGAGACCAACCAACCTTCATTGAAACTTCACTATAGTATTTGCAATCTATTGAAAAGAGCTATATTTTTATCTTTCAAATAGACTAGTACAACCTTGTGCACTTGGCCTAGATTTTAGATTTTGTCATTATTTAGTTGTAACTTTCACACTATATGTCCAAATTAAATGCCACAAAACAAAGCTTGTGCATCCCTCCTCGTAGAGAGCTTTTCAGCGGTACCAAGAATAGGACTAAGGTATACACGGTCCTAGAGATCTTACTGTAACAAATAAACAAAACAAAACAAACAACCTAACTTAAGGTATAAACTAGTGTGCCTTTCAGCGGTACCAAGAATAGGACTAAGGTATATACGGTCCTAGAGATCTTACTGTGTGCCTTTCAGCGATACCAAGAATAGGACTAAGGTATACACGGTCCTAGAGATCTTACTATAACAAATAAACAAAACAAAACAATCAACCTAACTTAAGGTATAAACTAATGTGCCTTGTGCCATTGTCACAATAAAAATGAAAGTAAAAATATTCATCTAATTTTTTAATTCATAAATTTTAACCCTTATTTTAAAGTATGGACTAACGTGCTCTATGGTGTTGCCATAGCCAAAATAAAAACAAAAATAATTTTCTATTTTTTTAATCCATAAAAACTTTAAAATGCAATATCTTTTTTGCCATGAATCAAAATGCCATGAACATCCGTTCCCTTCCTCCTCACATAGGGCTTTTCGATGATACTAAGAATGCCGTTGGGGAACTCCCGGCTCTAGAGATCCTACCATAATGAACAAAACAACCAACCAAAACAAAACAACCTTACTTACAATATGGACTAATCTGCCCTCTGTCGTTGCCACAACCATAATAAAAATAAAAATAATTATCAAAAATTTTAATTCATAAAAACTTCGAAATTCAATATCTTTCATATTATATGTCCAAACGCCACGAAACAAAGTTTGTGCACCCCTCCTCGCTAAGAGCTTTTCAACCATACCAAGAACACTACCCAGAGATGCATAACCCAAGAGATCACTCCGTAACAAACATAACAAAACACATAACTTAAGGTATGCATTGGATTGTTGCACTAGTCTTAGAATTACATGAACAGATATATAAAAGTAAGAAATCAATGTGCAGAAAGGATTCAAGGGCTCATGCCTGTACGTGAAGACACTCACGACCGACACTAAACTCCCCGCAGAGCAGAAAAAAATCGAATCAAAAGATTCGAGTCAATATTAAAATTTGCTGATTAGAGCACTGCTTCCTCAAGAGTAACTGAACCCCAGAGCAGTGCACAAGTAATGAAAACATTTGAACATATAACTAGGAAACTTAAGAAAATCACAGTAACTTAGTTCTCGGCCGCTCGATCACTGCATTTGAGACGACGGACATACTTGCGTCCAGTCATTGACAAGTTCAAGCTAGCTATCTTGCAAAGACGGAAGTATATAAGTCATGGCGACAGATGAACTGCACTGTACAATGACGTCTCTGTTCAAGCTCTCCTGTGGAGACGGAAGTAAGCCATAGCGACAGACAGTGTACGTCTAAGTAAGTTCAAGCTATGCTGCAGAGATTGAAGTAAGCCATGGTGGTAGCTCAGATCAGACCGTGTGGAATTAAGCTCAAGCTGTCCTGAAGAGACGGAAGTAAGCCATGCCGGCAGACAGAGCGATGGCGAAGAAAGCGAGGAAACTCATGGCGACCGAAGCAGTATTCTTGTCGCAGAAGACGCTCAAGCCGTCGTCACAGGACACCGCCCCAGACTCTCCCTTTTTGAAGAAAGCCGTCGCTGCCGCTCCCGATCCACATCCCGCCATAAGCATGTACGTTAGTACCTGTTGATCAAGCAACCGGCCAGTCATATATTATCACATCTCTGCATGCCCCCCCTCTCTTTCTGTCGATCTGCTCTGTACGTGGAAATACGTGGAAATTAATTAGCTCTACGTACTAGCTTGATTGAAAAAGCAACAGATCTACAAAGGAAATGGGATCGGACTGACGCGCACTCACCTGGTCGCAGACGTAGGTGATTGTAGCCGCTGGCGATGTGGGTGCTTTCAGCACAGGCGATCCGGTGCACGCACTAAAGACGGACAGCACCAGTTGCACGATCGAGTAGAAACACACAATGACGTCGATCGACAACAGGTAACTGAAATTAAAACCCAACCCAGGAGACCAAAGAAAAATCCGTGAGAATTTATTAAATGACAAGAACATTTCACACTTTTCGGAAGGTTTTAATTTCTGTACTTACGTACATGGGTGCAGTGAACAAATGATGCGTACCAACCAAGTGTTGCACATGAAACGATCGATTTTAGCTTGAACCTTGAGATGTTGGTTCACGGTTCCGGAGAGATCAGACGTGACTTACGCTAAGCTCGAGGTGTTGACGGCATTCCAAATTGAATAGTAATATACGCCATCGACATAGCCCTGCGACTCTTCGCCCGAGTTCGACGCGATGACAGCAAAACCTACCGCGCTGAAGAGAATGGTGGCACTACGCAAAGCCATGGAGACGATCGGCATATACGCGGCATCTTGGCCACTTCGGGAGGAAGGCACGGGGTTGTACATGCCTGCCGGAACCCCAGGCACAGGACTCGCTTGCTTCTTCTCACCGTGATGGAAGTCACGGCCATTGTCGAATACATCACTTCGCCACGCTCCCCCTTCCGCCATCTCGATCGCCTAGCTAGCTAGCTACACAGGTACTCTAATTAATTAATGCAGCCTCGCTCCGGCCCTCAAATCTCACAAGCTAGCCTCTACCTAGCTAGATTCTAAAACCTGAACTTGAAGCCGATCGACCTTCAGCTGAACGTACTTCCTCTCCGAAGTCGCAACCTTAATATTAAGCTCTGGTCGACGTTCAAGGCAGAGATCGAGAATCCCTTGAGTTCCACAACCCTTCTACAACCTCTATTTGAGCTCGAGACTTGCGGCCTCGATGAAATACTCCTGTAGTATGTCAACTGGCAAGGGACACAAAACCCGCACCAAATCCCTCCCCTGTACCAGAGTCCTCGTCCTAAATCAGATCGAAGTAAACAAATATTAGCAATCAACTGTTGGACTACCCACGCTCTACAGCTGGGATCATAATTTAGCTGTCCAGAATGGCGACCCAAAATGTCTGCAAAACCAAAAAGAGAAACTGCTAGTAATTATAGGTTCCGCGTCTCCTCCTGTCGGTACTGTAAGTTGAAGTGCAAGTTGTGGACGTACTTAATTGTGGAGTCTGCATTTTTCCATATTGCAACATAAAAAACCCGGCGAGCAACGTGCCATGTATTGATCCTCCCCGACTCCCGAGGCTCCAAGTGACCGACTGAGTGATTGAATTCATTGATTACGTACTTTGTTGCTAGTTGAAGGACTCTAGAGCTGGAATTTTTTTTGCAGTTTGCAAGTGCGCGCAACTGAAGGTGACTCGGCGCCATGCTCGATTTGGAGGAGCTCTAAGCTTAACTTTCGAAGCTCGGCGGTGAATATCCTATTATATGGTTGACTAGCAGCAACATGACAGAGCAAACTTCTACCGCCGGAAACAAGATTACTCTTATAATAAGAGAAGAAGAAGAGTAACTCTGTTCGTATGACCAGCGTCAATGAAGATGAAGAGTCTGTTGGGGATAGTTCTACTCTTATTTAAGTTATATTGTATATTCCACAGCTGGCATTGAACTTATTAAGTAAGGTAGGAGGCTCGAACTTGGATCCGGCATTTTGAATGGAACATGCCTCAGAGGTACATTCTGCTTTCTTCAATTTATCAAAATGTATCGACGGTGTACATTTCAGGGGTGGTTGCTTTTAGAGCCCTACGGTGTTTTGACTTCAAAATTTCATAACTAATTCCATGAAGCTTCGAAAAATATGAAACAACTTGGGTTAGATGTCAATTCTCTTTGTCTTTCAAGGAAAATTTATTGAAAAATATTTGAAGGTGTTTCACCTCCCTAAAATTCAGTTCCAGCCCTTAGATGGTCCACTTACGGACCTCCTACCTTACTCTTTGTTTCGTATACCTTTGTGTTTGGCTTCTGGGCCCATAAAAAATAGAGAGGGAGGTTTGATGACCCCCTTCACGTTGCCCCATGTTTCACCCCTAGAGAAAATACTGGAATTTTTTCAATTTGTCACAAATGATTAAATTTTGCAAATTTTGTATTCATATTTGCAATCAGAGCCCCCAAATTAGCGAGGAGAGGTGAAGAAACACTCAATTTACGGAACACACAATAGAGGGGAATTTTTACATTTACCCTTGGATGGAGCAATAAGGGGGTCAATCCTCCTTGGTTGTCAAGAGTGGCGATAAATTTCATGCCATGTTTCATGACTTTTATCTAAACAGAACCTATAAACTTTGAATTTTGAGATGAAATAGAAGATCTTTCAACTCTTTGAAATGGTAATGTTGTTGAGCCCATAATAATTACCGTGAGCCTTACCTAGCTGGTGTTGACTAGGGGATTCTAAATGTCTTTAAGAACTTATTGAGGGAGCTACATGAAATGGATAAAAAGCATACACGTATGTTGATTCTTTTTGAGTTTTTTACTTGTCAGATTTGACTTTTTGAAAATGGTTTTGTTTGCTTTTAAATATAAATAACAGAATGAAGTTTTTGTGAGTATGTACACCAGTTGAAAGGTTTGAAAAATCCATGAAATGAATATTTCATTGTCAATAGTTACCTTGAAGTTGATTGTCTACAAGCAAGTTTCTAATATAGAATGACGTGAAATTTTCTTACACCAAAGGATTCTAAACTGTAATGTATTACACCCAAGTCCATGTTGAAAATTTCAAATATTATAAAGTTAATTTTTCTATTTGAAATGAATTTGCTTCACATTTTCTTCAAAAATTCACAATTATTTAAAAATCATACTAAAAAGAAATCTAAAATTTTTATGACTTTAGAAGACACATGCTTTCATCTTTGAAAAAAAAATTGAGCAAATTTCAATTGAATATGTTGAAGAAATAGAGCAAACAGTATGACAATTTTTGAAATTCAATTACCCTATCATACATTTGCCCTTTTAGGATGAATTCACTTTATTTCTATAGTTTAAAAACTTTAGACTTACACTCCCCTCTAAACAAAGATTCATAAAAGACCCATAGCAACCATTAATTTTTATATTCACATTTTCACTTATATCTGTGTAATGATATATTACTTCAAACATAATATTACCTTCAACATCTCTAGTTATATGCAAAAGGGATATCTTTGCCTTCAAGAGTTGAAGTTGGCCTATAAAGGATTGTAGTCAAATTACTTACAAAACTATATAAGCACAATGTCACAATTTCATTTGCTAAAAGAATGGCCACCTTTTCATCCATGTTTTGGAGTCTAAAGAAAGATTGCGTTGCTACAAAGCTTCATATTGTAAATTTTGCAACGAGGACACTATATTCATAATAGATCCCTTTAAAATTTGATTACAAATACAATGTTGATGATTTGTTGAGTGAAACGTTTTAGAATGGACTTGAAATGTAATTATCTCATTGTTTTTTTTTAAAGTATCATGTTATTTAAATCCATGAAGTTTAAACTTTCAATGCTCATTTTGGTGTGAAAGTCAACTTGGTCTAATTTTTACATACTTCTATATCAATCTACAATCCTCTTTGAGAACAAAATTTTTAAATGTCAAATTTTTGCTATTGCATGGCAAATTGATCTTCTTAGAGCTTCTTCCAAGAAAAAAAATGCACCACAAATGCTTTTTATTTTAAGTAAAAAAAATTGAAAACACCCATCACCAAAAGATGGGCTTGTTTGTCTTCTAAGCATTCATAAACCTAAAAAGATATTATGGTTGATTTGTGTGCTATAAATGACAAAGACCATTCAACTAAACTAATCATTTTTGTTGAGATTTACTTAATTTCTATTTCATCTCATTGTACAAGTTTTAAGTCATTTAACAAATTTTGACCTTTTGCATAATGTCCTAATTCTAAAATAATGGCTAAATCTCAATGAGTATGTAGTGCACTGAAACAATTTCTAATATCTTATTATTCATCTCAATTATGACTACTAATTGATCTCTTTTTCAAATGATTTGTGATCAACAAACTATCGAGATGAAGCTTACCAAATTTGGTTTCTACTCTATTTTGAATTTTGAAAAGGGTATCATTGCAAGAAACATTTGTACTCTTTTACATCACAAGTTGTGTGAAAAAGTGTTTTTTATGCACAACTTTGGAAATAATGATTCAATGTAGTTGAAATTTATGGTGAAGGTGTCTATGGACATGTTAAGCATGTATAAGTATTTCATTATTTTTAAAATTAATTTAGTAGGAAATATTATTATTTGAAAATATATCAAATTTAATTCTTTGAGGATTCATTTGGAAGTACATTGAGTATGCTTTCTAAAGGATTTGAAACAAAATTAGGAGGATGGTCTTCTAGTGGACTTTTACCGATGTATTATGTGAAGGAATTATAAAAATAGATAATTCTATATTATTAGGATATCTGCAAATTGAGCATTTTTGTGCATGCATTTTAAAATATGGAAAATTTTAGGTACATAATTAACCATCTCCATAGAATTGTTATAAATGAATTTTTTAAATACTATTTTAAAAACATTCAGTCTTTTACAAATTAAAATGTAAATTAAAGTTCCTATTTTTTTTGAGATCTTGCCCCTTTGTAGATGTCTCATTTTGAGAATTATTTTGTATAAGATCTTCCTGAAGAACAATCTTTTTGAAAGTCTACTAATCGAATATTTTATTTTATTTGAAAATAATTAATTTAAAATCACTTCAAAATAGAATTACAAAAAATGCAATAAAATCAACAGTTTGTATGGTTTTCTTCCAAAATTTTGAGAAATTAAGTATTATAGTGTTGAAATTTGAAATTTAGGACTAAAATTATTAATTATTTTTTATTAAATATAAAATGATACATAAATTTGGTTTGTACTATAATCAAAATTTTGTAAATGTTTTAATCCCTAAAGTCCTCAAGGGACTCTTGAAGGTTCGAGCAAGTTCTTTTGTATTTGTGATTGGTAAGATTTTTCAAAAAATGATTAGCTTTTTAGAAATATAATTTTTATTTAAATTGGTGCTTAGGAGCAAAAAATACGCTACAAAAATAGGTAACGGTGGTTTGCCAAAAAATTCACAAAAAAATTTAAATAATTCAATTTCTTCGATTTCTTATAGATTATATTTTTGCCTATGTGGAAAGATTTGATTCATTCTATTTGGATAAGTAATGTAAAATTTATGAATGTGGGCAATCGTAACAAATTTTTGAGAAAATAATGTACCCGTATTGGATCCATTTTTTAACTCAATTTTTTACAAATAAAATAAATTTGCACATGGTTTAATTTGCTTTCTAAAACAATAACATTGTTGGGATTAGTGTATATCAATTTCATTTTATTTGTATCAACAATTTAGTTTTTCCATTCTATCTTGAACTTGCTTCTACTTAACAATTTTTTAAAGAATGAAAATTACAATGCATTCTCTTGAATTTTTATTATAGAACTATCAACTCAATTCTTCAACATAAAATAATTTAACTTACAATTTGTAGTACCAAAAATTTAAGTTAAGGGGATTCAAAGCCTTTGTCTAGTGCAAGATCCTATAATTGAATATGCAAAAGAAACAAATGTTTATAAATTTGTTTGAATTGAAAATGGTAAATTTAAGCAATTTTGCCCCCAAAATGGCCATGGGACTTCAAGGGATCATTATCATTTAGGGCTTTTATTGATGCAATTTGTTTGCAATCTAATGAATTGTTATTTTGGGCTTAGTGTTTAGACAAGTACACAATAGTTTACATCAAGTTCTCTAGATTGAACTATCAAGTTATGGATTGTGGAGGATCTTTTGTACATTAATACTCTACATAGATACTATACTCTACATGGACACAATACTCATGTTATTGCAATTGTGCATTATTTTTTTCTAAGCCTTTTACTATCAATACTTTCTAATGTGGAAGAATGTTAAAATATTTTCCTTGTGGTACAAAGCATACATTGTAAAAATTCTTGAGTATCAAGGTCTTGCTAAACACTACAAAGAAACTATACAATTCACATTCTTGAAATGCAAATATATTTAGGTATATTTCTATTCATTCAATTCTTGAATTTTTTTTAATAATTTATTTGAATTTCAATATCTCTACTTTATACAACAATCATCAATAATTATGTGCATCAACACAAAATTTTGTGTTACCCGTCCACTTTCACATTTTATATTCACTTTAAAATATAATATTTTAGTGTCTACAATCTTTAAAAGGGTTTAAAACTTGGCTAGCTCCAAGCACAAAAATGAATAAATGAAAAGATTTTTTCATGTCACAATTCTCCACAAGTCATTCTAGAGAACATCCAAAAAGAAGACATTGGAGTGCTTAGGGGTTGAACTTTTAGGTAGGGCTTTGTATAACTTTCAATAGGGAATATAGTCTTTTGGGTGCATAGTCATAAACATGTTGCTTTTCCTTCAATTCACATATGAAAAAAAAAAGGAGTACAATTATCATTCTCTCATTGGCTGTTAAGCTTTCATGAAAATTCTGAAAGGGGTACACATGTAATTTTTGTATTGGTTGTAAAATTTGAGCATATTGTGATAAACACTTGTGAAATGAATTTATGATTTGTGCTTGTAAATACCCACCCAAATCCCATATTTGTATTTTTTTTAACATATTTGGATTGCAATTGATATGGAATATTGATTTGTATTTTGTATATATTTGTTTGAGTTTGTGTAGTTATGTATGTATTACATATATTTCCATATGTACTTTGTATTTTATATATATTTCATATTTGTATCCATCTATGTATCCATGTTTCATATCCGAAAGCACCAAATCCTAACTGTTTGACGGTCAAGATTGTCTATTCAATGGCCAATCAATTACTACCTTTTTTCATCTCATCATCTGATTGACGACAGTGGAATAAGGGCATTTTTTTGATGAGAAGATCAACAGTTGTGGTTTTTTCACAAGGCGGGGGGGGGGGGGGAAGAATTATAAGAACAGGAGGTGAATGCATCTTTTGGGTGCATAGTCATTTGAAGTACAATTTAATGTCCCTAGTCAATTTGTGAAACATTGATCACACCTATCATTTATTAGATTTTGGTAAATCCAATTGTGACTCAATTCCATCAAAATGTACTAACTACACTCATTTTATTGAACACCTATCTAAGATTATCCAAGATATCTTGTTCTTGAAGTGCCCCAAATTTAAGAGATATTTGAGTGGTCTTATATTGATGTTCTACATTGATAAATTTTGCTAGAATTTGACAAAATTGAGTGATTGATGATTTTGTAGCAACCTAACTTATGTGTTGATATTGCAATTCTATCATAATTATTCTAATAGTCATCACTTTTTTTTCCTACCTCATTGAAGAAGGTTGCTATTATGTGAGCATAGGAGTGTAAGTCTATGAGCCTAGAATATTACACACATATGTTATAGGTTTATACACTATAGGAGCTATCTATAATTATAGGGTGTATATGTTCTAAATACCCATATTATAGGTGTTTATGATATACACCATCTATAATGTGTGGTATCTATATTATAGGTACCTATATTGTAGGCTCAATGCTCATAACCTCACATTCTTGGGCTCACATAATAGCACCGTTGCCTCATTGAACAACTTCCATCTCCAAAACAATGTTGAAGATCCAATTTAGATTCAAAGTAAGGAATCATCTTAAGTGTTTTTTTGCATTTTTTTGCATTTTTTTGCGTTTTCACTGCATTTTGAAACGGGAACTTAATAAAAACAAGGTGATGTGTTATAAGGGATTTTAACACAGTTTTCTTCTAGTGTGTAAACTAAGAGGTTGATTGTAGTCACTAAATCAATCCATTATGGCTTGAATCTCATTTATTGAAGAATAGTCCATTACAAGTTCAAATAATACAAATATTGAAAAGTTCATTCTTTGACAAATGCCCCATTATCTACCTTCTAGGTAGGGATTTTTTTGAGCAATTCATCACAAGAAAGAAATACAATTTTTTTGAAGGAATATTTGGCAATATATTCTCCCTTTTGTGATGAATGAAATTGTTAAAATGCTACAAAACCTTTGACAATATCATTCCATATTGGTTGAATGTATATACACTTGGATGAATATACAATTATCATCTACATTTGGCATATTTCATCCATGTCTATGAATGTAAAGGGGCTCACAAGTCACGACTAGTGACAATGACTTTCTAAACCCTAAACCCTAAAAATGAAAAATGAAATAATAAACCCTGCTTCTAGGTTCGTCTGGGGTCATTTTTGTACCTTGGGAACGAGAATGTCAAAACAATGGGAACCAAGTGCAGTAGGGAACAGTATCAGGGGAACAAGACTCTCAGGCATTAGGGTTAGGGTTAAGGAAGTGGGAGGCCACGGGGGATCTTTTGCATTCCTTTCCGAACCTGATTTCAGGTGTGCGGGTTCCAACGCCTTTCGAGTTTTCATCCTCCTCGTCAAGAAGCGGCTGGAATCTCTTCTGCTGCTTCGTCACTTTCTAGTCACTTCGTATTCATCAAGCTCTCTTGTCTCGCGAGACGTTTCTTGCATTCCGTTCAATTTCTTCGTGCAGTTTTGTTTTTGTGAACGTTGATTGCGAAGAAGGTCCAATGGCGTTTCTTGCGAAGCTCGGGGGGTTGGTACGCCAGTCGGTGGCGCGATCCATGTTGCAACAGCACAGTGGCGCCGCTGCCATTCCTGCCATGTTCCTTGTTTCCAGGGGCATGGCCAGCTCAAAGCTTTTCGTTGGTGGTACGTTGTTCCTTAGTCATTTGAATTTGCCGGAGCTTGTTTCAATTGTAATCTCTTCTCCTCTTGTTAGGAGATCGGGCAATGGTTCAGATTGGTGCCGTTTGGCTGTTAGGGACTCTACTGTCCTTCCACCGGTACTAGGGCCGATGAGCAGGGGAGTCCTGGGAGTTAATATTAAGCTAATCTCGAGACCGTATGGTTTACCGGTGGATATACTATTGTGCGAAATAGTCTGCATCTCGTTTTCTGATGTACGTTTGATTGTTGCTCAGGTCTTGCATGGGGGACGACTGATGCCAACATTAAGGAGGCTTTCAGTGCCTTCGGGGAGGTCGTTGAAGGTATGTTCGAAATTTAATCGAGATTTTATAAAGATGTTTTGAAAAACTACTTCGAAATCTTGTTTCATTGATTCTTGAACTTAAACCCTAGGGTTTATATCCTAGGTTTAAGAAAAAAGATCTGCGACCGTGAGTGTCAGGTTCATGAGTTTATTAAGTCCTAACAGGCTGAAATGTTTCGTTTGCAGTTAAGATCATCTGTGATAGAGACACTGGAAGATCCAGGGGTTTTGGCTTTGTGAGCTTCACTAACGAGCAAGAAGCCGAAGCTGCACTTCAGGCAATGGACGGGCGGGTGAGTCATTTTTGTATGTATTACTTGTTTTCATTGTTTGCGATACTCTTGTTTTGCTTTCTGTCCACTTAAATGAATAGAAACATCATTGTCTTGTCATTCTGCACACAGAAATAGTGTTCGGTCGCTGACGTTAGTTCTCGATATCTGTTCCAGGACCTAGCAGGTCGTACCATTCGAGTTGATTACGCGACGGAACGGTCACCACAAGATAGACAGGCAGGTGGAGGCGGTGGCCTGTACCGCACTGGTGGATATGGTGGCCGTGATAACTCAGGTGGCAGCGGAGGCTGGAGGGGCATGTAAGGACTTAGCAATCATGCTTTTGTGGCCAAGTGTTTGCCCATTAGGCTTTCCTTTCTTTTATTAACAGTTTTGATTCATTTAGGTCGTCTTCTTTTCGGAGGGTAAATGGGGCCTGTGAGCCCTGGTGTCCCAATCAAACAGTGAGTTTTCTCAGTGATACAGCATGATAATTCTGTATTGTAGATGAAGAATCAATTTTTTAGCGTTTACAGACTGGGTACTGTTGTGTTCTATCCTCCACTTCAATTGATATTCTCGCTTACTCACATCGCGTCGAATACTTTGATGCCTGGTTTGCTCTGTTCTGACTACTGTGTTTTGGAGTAACTTAGAAACTCAATAGGAATATCATTCATTCTGGTATTTATAAATCATAGCATTAAATGGTTTTCCCAAGGTAATTCTTCAACAGTTCCTCTTAAGTGAACGAAAACTAATGGTCATAAATTACTGTATCTGGAAAAATATTTCTACTGTTGAAAAGCATGCATGAGAGGCTCCTCCCTCGAGCCCTGCCAGATATGACGTATGATGCCAACGATGTCTTTACTCCGGGATGTCATGTTAATATTCAACGAACAACATGAAGTATGCCAGCTTTTCTATTGCCAACTGGGTGTCATTTTTGTCTTGCATGTTAACTGTTACTGTCTGTAAGCCACCGAGTGTTATGAAAAGTGTTGGCAGTGATCGTAGGTCATGCTTTTCAGGATAATTGAGGTGCCCAGTGTTCGCAGCGCCGGTTGAAAGCATAACCGCAATTAAAACT
The DNA here is from genome assembly GCA_947034895.1 of Rhytidiadelphus loreus. Classification (NCBI taxonomy): domain Eukaryota; kingdom Viridiplantae; phylum Streptophyta; class Bryopsida; order Hypnales; family Hylocomiaceae; genus Rhytidiadelphus; species Rhytidiadelphus loreus. The sequence continues at coordinate 37,535,059 of OX344761.1, forward strand.
GTATGTCGTTAAAACCAGTTCGAATCTAATGTTTCCTTTGATATGAAAGGTTGCGAGTCGGTTCTCAGTGCTGAACTGGAAGTGATCTGGAGCTAAGTCCCGTATTCTTTGATTTGGATGTGAGTTGCCAGTGAATACTGAAGCTTGAAGTGACCGTAGCAGCATCAAGGATGTAGATTGATGTTGCTGTTTTTGCGAGGCAGTGGAGTAAAATTGTTTTCCCTTTGTTAACAGAACGAACCTGAACTGCAACTATTCTAGAGTAATTTGATCTACGGTGGGACCTGAGCGAGAATGTCAGCCTATTGGGGCAAATACGCAGGTAATCACCTCAGGAGTTAATGTAAAGCTGCAAGAGAATCATATGTTTGATTTCAATGTGCATGATTATTGTAACTGAGTTGTTTACAGCAGTCCGATTGACGTCGACTAGCGTTTTTATTTTAGCCCTTTTGTGTGTCTGGGTGTAGCGAGCAATCCACAAAGCAAAGGCGCTCACCAGAAACACGCTTGCTGGAAATGCGGTTGGGTCTCAAACATTGAATCCCTTCTTTTCTTGAGTACTCTCGGTAACTATCAAAATTGTCAGATGAGTAGGTATGTCTCTCCATCTCATCTCCGACTGCACGCTGGAGGCGCAGGGGGCTTTAAACAACCCTAATAATACCATTTTTCTCTTTCAATAATCCTTGCCAATGACTATATCTGAATTACTACAAACACTGGGTACATTAATTCCTGGAATTGCGATATCCCTTGCCGGGTAGTAACAATTGAGGTGCGGGTATATATTATTCTACTAAAGCTTAGACTTTATTCGTCGTGCTCATCCCAATACTAATTAAAGGGTTGGCTTGAGTTGCAACTTCGATGTGCCTCTACGATCGTTACTAGTAGGGCTTGCACATACTACGGAGTATTAATTTTAGAGTTTGCGTATATGTTCTTCCTCAATTTTCGATTTTCACCTAATATCAAATCCTTGCCTGAAGCTGCCTGAAGCTCAATCAGAACTGAATGCTCTTGAAACTGTTCGGTTGGTTTGTACTTGAGGGAGATCAGTCAGGTCAATACTAGTAATGGTTGGACTTGTAAATTTTGGATTCTTTCTCATATCTTTCTTTCTCAATTTTTCCTTCTCATCTCATTATTATCATGTGTGCATTGTTTAATTCTTTGACTTTTCGACTGGAAGTTGCACAATTGCAAACGACATGTAAGCGTGTTGAATCATAGTTACGTTGATGTGTGTGACGGCAGATGAGCTCATTCGGACGGCCAAGTACGTGGGCACGCCAGGAAAGGGCATTTTGGCTGCAGATGAAAGCACGACGACCATCGGAGCCCGTCTATCGAGCATCAACGTTGAGAACACAGAGAGCAATCGCCAGGCTCTTCGTGAGATGCTGTTCACCGCCCCGGGCACCCACCAATACTTGAGCGGAGTGCTGGTCTTCGAGGAGACGCTCTACCAGAAGACCCAAGCAGGCAAGCCCTTCGTCAAATTGCTGGAAGAAGGTGGCGTGATGACAGGAATCAAGGTTGACACGGGCACCGTGGCCCTAGCCGGCACCAACGGCGAGACCACCACGCAAGGGCACGACGGGCTGGGCGCGCGCTGCAAGAAGTACTACGACGCCGGAGCTCGGTTTGCGAAGTGGCGAGCCGTGTTGAAGATCGGTCACACGGAGCCCTCGGAGCTTGGGATTCAGCAAAACGCGCAGGGGTTGGCCCGGTACGCTATTCTCTGCCAAGAGAATGGGCTTGTTCCCATTGTGGAGCCCGAAGTCATCTCCGACGGGTCACACGACATCCGGAAGTGCGCCGAGGTCACGGAGCGCGTCTTGGCCGCTTGCTACAAAGCACTGAATGATCAACACGTCTTGTTAGAAGGGACGCTGCTGAAGCCCAACATGGTGACGCCCGGATCCGATGCCCCGAAAGTGAGCTGCGAGATCATCGCCAAGTTCACCGTGCGCGCGTTGCAACGAACAGTCCCACCAGCTGTGCCGGCTATCATGTTCCTCAGCGGAGGGCAGAGTGAGGAAGAAGCGACCATCAACTTGAATGCCATGAACGCCCTGCAGACGTTGAAACCGTGGACGCTGAGCTTCAGCTATGGCCGTGCCTTACAAGCCAGTGTGCTCAAGACGTGGGCCGGGGAGAAGAAGAACTGGGTGGCTGCGCAGAGGGTGCTGTACAACCGTTGTAAAGCAAACTCGGATGCTGTGCTGGGGAAGTACAAGGGCGACTCGGGTGGGGATGCTGGTACTCTTCATGTTAAAGATTACAGGTACTGATGAGAAAAACAATTTTTTTAGTGATGATCTTTTGCTCTGCCACAGGCTGTTTTTGCGTTCTGAGTGTACATTATATTGGCGGAGGAATCATTTCCACCCTCGGAACGAATACAATTTTTTTTGAAAAAACACCAAACAATCTCTTGCCAGTCTCCTGTCGGTCCAAGTTTAGCTCCGAGCTATTGATCGAATGTCCTTGGTGCACTAACTGATTCGAAGCTTAGCTTAACAACTTGATGAGCTGGTCCACATCAGGACTCGCCGCTGAAGTAGCGATTTACACCTACAAGTGTTTCAATGGATGACCAGAGACAAGAATTTGTACTGCGAAAAAAGTGTACTTAGTGACAGAACTGGTACATCTGCAAACGAGGTGCCGGACGGATATGAGTGCTTGATTGTCCAGACAGAAAACCGTAGCATACTGTTTCAATTTGCGGAAGCCATACTAACAAGACACTGGGTACGATACTAAGGATCCCTGCGCAGAAATTTTCTCTCAGAATATTTGTTCGGTGTATGGCATTTTTTGGTACTTAAATGCCATACACCTAACAAATATTATATTTTTGGTACTTAAAATTTATATGTTATTGCACAACAACAAAAGTTCACTATATTGTAGACAATTGTAGACAAAAAGATAGTTTGTTTGCAATCCTCTTCAAACCCATTTTGTTACCATCTACAAATCAATGGCATGTAATCACCAAACAAATTCATTGTTCTTGGAACATCATGTTAGAAAAGGTTGAAAGAAATTTGAAACAACTCTACAACAACATTGTGAGGGAACCTCAACTCCCATGCACTCAATCTATACATCCACTAAAGAAGAAGCAACTCGTGAGTATTAGGAACATCAAAAAGACACCACAAAATCAACATGATGAACATGTACAAAAGTATGTGTACTTCTAATTGCCACAAATTGCAATTAAACATACATACTATTAAATGGTAGGATCTGTCTCTATCATGTTGAATTAGTAAATGAAAAGGGATTCCAACACAATTTGTAATGCAATGTTTGAACATTGTAGGAATAAGTTAGGAATTTTCTAAGTGCTAGTGCTAGGTGTACCTCAAATCAACACAAAGTTATAATGTTTAAAAAATTAATTAAATATTATTATCTAACATGGACATCTCTTGACCATGTCATAATATTGATTTGGCATTGTTCCCACGTTCCCTATTGTCTAGGAACTCATGCTTTTAGAAGCCTCAAATCTCTCCTAATAATTAAGGACATTCTTTGTAATTGAAAATGCAACGGTTGGTAGCCAAAACTTATTTTATTTTATTTAAATTTGATTTGATCCAAAATGATGATTTTGATCTATTTGAACTCAAAACTCTACATTTGGACTATATTTTTTTATCATTCACCTGCACATGCGATATTATTTTTGGACTATAGATTTGTCCATAATTAATTAAATAGACATTCCTTGGAACTGTTTAGAAGTTATAGAGTTAATCAAAATAGAATGAATAGATGGAGAATTTCATTAAAATGGTGGTATTCCGTGTGCCATTTTTAGACTACCCAATCTAAACTGTAAAAGCAACATCTAGGATAAGCAAAATTTCAAAAATCTAGGACTTGTATAGATTTTAAACTGTGTGTTTTGAATTGTGAAAGTACCATCTATGACACATTTACATTTGAAACATGTAGGAATGATATAGATTTATGAAATCTCTTGTGAAATCTAGGACACTTGTACATTCTAGACTACTCAGTTTGAACTATAAAAATACCAAAATTGTAGACAATCACCATTTTAACAAAATCGCCCATATAGGTTTTTGAACATACGTTAGTCCATCCAATAAAATAGAAAAGTTAATGAATTTTTAAAGCAAATTTACTAGGATGCACGCATTGAGATAGAAATTGAAAGAATCTTATCATAACTTTTTCAATAATTACCTTTCAAACTATTGCATGCGACACAATGTTTTTGTTGAAAAAGCAAACTTTAAATTTCAACAATGATCACTTCCAATAGAAGCTACTTTATCCATTTGAGCATGTAATCAATTCACATCCATGACCATTGTGACTTTTACATTGTGCTAAGTTTTTTATCATTGTTCCAATGCATGCTTGCTCTCCATAAGAAGACAATTTATTATGAGGACCACTCTTTCTGGATTTCCACATCCATGTGAGGGTTGAATTTATGTTGCCAAGGTCTTTTAAGCTGGAAATGAACTGCCAAAACCTTCAATCTTCAATGGGCGTCACTAGTGGTATGGAGAACACTAGAACTCTAGGTGTTTTATACCAAATCTTCACTGCCAACCTATACTAATAGGATAACTTGGATATCTCTACATTTTCACTGCCATCATATTCTGAAATAAATTGCATAGTATGGAGTATTTAGATGCATTGTTCTATATGAACTGAAGGGATATAGAATCGAATTTGGATGATCAAAAGTCATCTTGAATGTTGTGGCCTATGGCCAGTATTGGCCACTGTTGAGTACCCTACATGAAGGTCAATTTCATCATAAATCAAGTCATTTTTTTAAAAAGAGCCACATGTCATCTTGTGAATGGTGTGAGGTGACATAGACCCTTGAGAATTTGATGTGGCATCTGTGTGCCGAATTAGACCTTCATATATGGGACTATCATTTGTTTTATATGATTGGGTACATGTGTCCAATCATCCTATACACTCCACAATTTCCAATTCATAACTTAACCTATAAACGACGCTAAGGACATTTTATCGAACAATGAATGACAAAGAATCTCTCTATATGGGACAGAATTGCAACTAGTATTCATCTTCCAAATTTTGTGTGAAAAGGGAACGTCTTCTACAGTAGTTTGACTTCCAATGAATGCTTTTGTAGTTTTTTAAGCCAACTATTCACATGGTTCCAAAACAACTGATTTCCAGAGTGACTAGCTTGTCATTTAACCTTTAAACGTTGAAGAGGATGTTTGGCATTCAATGGATGAAAGAGAATTCTTGTAGTAGGACTAAAGTGCCCGGAGGTAGGGGAGAGGAAGCCCGAAGACAGGGTGAACAAAAGACGTCAGATGGGAGCTAGAATACATCCAAAGCAGAGGTGAGAACCCAAGAGAGATCCAAAACTAGAAAACACCAAAGGTGGGAGTGGAGGGAGAGAGGTAGGGGCACATGACGCCCGATGACATCCAAAGGCAAGAATGAGCAGTGACATAACAAACGGCAAGGAGGTAGGAATGAATACAAAAAGAACTATACCACAGGCGGAGTGAACAAAATTGACGACACACAAAGGAAATAAAGAAGGCAGCGAATACAACACAAAGAGAGAACATCCGAAAACCAAATGCCCCTTAAGACCATGAAAGACCTATGAACAAGCAAAACATTCATTACATGGGATTCAGCCTTGGGGAGGGCCGTTTCAGGCTGGTTCCCATTGTTGGGAACCAACCTGTGCTGCCAGAAAAAAAAATATTAAGAAAATAATTCTTTTTTATAAAAAAAATATTATTATTATTTTTTTAATAATTGCTGATGTGGTCATCTCTCGACCACATCAACATCCAGTGTGGCGGAGTTCCCAGCATTTGGGAACACATGGGAACTTGCAGCCCTCGAATCCCATCTAATGGCTACCCGTGAAATTTACTGCTCTATAAGATCCCTGAGTGCTTTTGCTATTTCTAAAACTCATGATTCTTAAGGTAATGAAAAGGAATGATTTCCAAGGTCATCCCTTTGTCCTTTAAGGGCTAATCAGAATTGCATCCCATGCTGCTCCCAGTCAAAAATGCCAGTCAAAAATGCCACTCATGCATTAGCCTCAACTTCCAATGCATTGTCTAGTAAATAATGTTGTACCATGGCCAATGAAGGCTTGACCATATATGGGCTTGTTTAGCCAAAATATTTTTATGGGAAGCAACCCATTTTTTAACCCTTAAAATACACATATCTGTAAGGTAGATTTCTTTAGTGGGGAAATTTTCCCAAGTGCAAAAATAGAGTTCAAAAGGTTTCCATAATTTTTCAAATTTTTATTTTTTGAAACATAATTACTATGAATTTGTTTAGCTACAAATTTTATTTGACCCATACTAGTCATATAGACCTTCCTATTTCCAACTAAGGACTAGTTGCCAATTCCACCAAACGTTGGTTGCAATATTGAGAGTCTTGCAACCAATTATAGTGTGCCACAACTACACTGGGAATTGTGTTATAATTTATTACTACTCATCTCTTCAGTCTTCATGTACGGAAAGAGAGCGGCCTACATTGCTAGAATGGGGTGTGTGTGATCAAGAATGGGTTGCTAGCTTCCATATGGTGCAAAAACTCTACCCCATTGTGGAGTGATTAATTTAGTATTTTTTCACCTATAATCCAATCTTGAAGCTAATTCAAGATCCTTGATTCCAATTATGAATTCCAATTTTCCAAATTTAATCTCTATAGTAGATAATGAGTTCCTACAATTTTCCACAGGGGGGAATTAGGAGATGGGTCCACCAAATGTAGTCTAACTCTGAGATAACTCCCACATATTCTACAATTTACAATTCATGCATAGCAATTTAAAATCCCTCATTAAGAACCATAACTATGTTTAATCCATAAATGACGAGTTCATCACCGTGGAAATCAACTGTTTTGGAACCCTATGAATTGTTGGCTTAAAAAAATGCAAAAGCACTCATTGGAAGTCAAACTACTGTAGAAGACATTCCCTTTTCACACAAAATTTGGAAGATGAATAGTTGCACTTCTGTTCCACATGGAGGGATTATTTGTCATTCATCAACCAAAAAACGTCCTCCGCATCGTTTATGAGTTAAGCTTCTCCTTGAGTGAATTATGAGAACCCTACCACAATTATAACTTAACTATAGTAGTATTCAGTCAGGCAGGGAGAGTATTCTATCACTTCATTCTTTTTCATATATGATCGAGTGTATAATTTGTTCCAATGCCGCAGGTTCAATGTTAGATTTTGTTGCACTATGAATCGGCCTTTTTTTCTTCAATAGATGAAAATGTAGTTAGATCTGTCACCCATATTTTCTTTAATTGCTTCTCCATTGAATTCAATTGTTGATGCCAATTTCGTCTTTATTCATATACCCTAAACCCTAACCCTGACAATGAAAATATTGTTAGTAGTCTTCTTCAATTGTACTATGGAACTTGCAACTCTAATGTTATATTGTATCAGCTTCTTCATGGACTCAAAAGCCCTTCACATTACAGTGGTGAAGGCGACGAAACTTACAATCAAAGAGTGTTAAGGCGTTGATAGTGTCACGTTCGTAATGCCCTGTATAAACAATTCGCGCGTTCAGTTCCAATTGTCAAGCAAGGTGAGGTTGATAAGAAGTACTCCGTAGAATTTGAGTGAGGAGGTGGCCGTTCATCCTCTCGCAGCAAAACTATACTCGAAATGGAAGTTAATTCAGATACTCTGTGCTATTCTCAACTCCCCCCCTAGGATTTCTGGATTTCACGGAGAGGGCGCACTTCCCCCAATTTACGGTTTCTACAGTTTCTTGAGCAATTTTTCCAGGCGCTTCCAGTCATTCAGTGATCGGAAGGTAGGAGGAACGTTTAGAGTCCTGTTCAGACGACTTTTTAGAGGAGTCTAGAGCAGTAACGAGGAGATTTCGGGGCAGTATTGGCGGCAGTGTGAATTGCCCACAGATTGCTGCAAAATCTCATTCCATGTACGGCACTAAGCCCAGGGTTCAGTCCCATTTGTCCTGTTGTCGTCTGCTCGATTGCAGCGGGGTTGGATTGTTGGTGTCCATGTTCGTCTCTTAGGGTTTCCAGGTCTAGGGTTAGGGTTAAATTTCAGTCGATTTTCTTCAGACTTAGAGTTAGTTTGCAGTCTAGGAGGATCAATCTAGCAATGTCAGTCTTCACCGTGCTATAGTACTCACCCAGCTGGGTATTTAGACATTAGGCTCGCTCAGATTAGTGAAGCCATCGTTACCCGCACGTCTAGGGTTTCACTGTTAGGTTTTCGGTTTTTTCTTTTCCAATACTGGGATGGAGAATGAACAAGTCTTAGCTCTCCCAGAAGAGCTGGGAGAGGGATGGAAGGCCTCAGCTACACAGCAGTTGCCTTTACCAGGGTCGTCGAGGGTTTTACCCGCAAGTCCGAACGTAGAGACAAACTCGATGTTAAACCCTAACAGAGACGCAGATGTAGAAACCCTAGTGGTCCAAAACACATCAGATTGTCCTGTCATTGACAAGGAATGGTCCCTAGACTTCCAATTCACGGAAGAATAGGTCCATAGTATTCAGTAGGCTCAAGCGGAGCTTCACGGTAAACTCATTATCGGAAGAGCTGTTGGATAGTCCCCGGGTTACACAACTGTCGCCAAAATTATGAAACATTGTTTTGAGAACTCTCTCATCTCAGTCTATAATATGGCAAGAGGTTTTTCATGGCGGAATTCACATCGAAAGAAGAAGCAGTAGCTGCAGCTTTACTGCGCACTGTAACCAGAGAAGGCAGAACACTGCAACTCTTCCCCTGGAAGAAGGAATTCTCTGCAGAAAACTCATTCACCACCCTAAACACAGGACACATCATACGAGTGCAATTCCCGGGGCTAGACCCGGTATTGGCCACAGAGACATGGCTAAGATCCCTTGCAACAAAAATTGGAGATGTGTTGATAGTAGAAAGCAAAGAGTTGGCACTCAAACGCCCGGGAGGTCCGCTAGTTACCATTTGGGTCTCGGACATCTCAAAACTCCCGGACAACATCCTCTTCCATCTTCCGGGAGATTTGGGGATTTTCTCCACCATTAGCCAGAAGGTGATCTACTCAAGTCTACCGGATCAATGCAACAGGTGCAGGGAATTTGGGCATACAATAATCAAATGTCCATTAAATAAAACCAAATCCCCGGAGGCAAAACAGGCCAAACAGAAGAAGGGACAGACATAGGTGGCTGACTAGGGAGGCCAAGAAGGTTTTACGACTGTAAAATCGAAGAAAAAAAAGAAGTAGAGCCCGAATGATAAAGTCAAGGAGAAATGGCAAGAGAAGGCAACCTCGGGAGTGAAGACTCGGGCACAAACACAGCAGGCCTCCGGGATGAAGGAGCCCCCTCAAGTGCAGGAGAGAGCAGCCGCAAGCAATCCTTCACCCACAAAGCTCGCGGTTAGTAAGCAGAAGGACCTCTTTCCCCCCAGACAAACACAATCATGCAGGAGGCAACTGATCCCCCAACAGGAATACTAAGTTCCCTCAGGGCAGAAGCAGGGACACAATAGAGAGATAACACGACCGAAAAAAGGAACACAATTCCCCCCACAGTCATGGTATTCGGAGCAAACAGAGTAGAGATAGTACAAAGCAAAAGTAGTCATCAGAAGGCGTCTCACTCTCCTCCGGTAGCTGACAGAGCAAGACCTCAGAGAACCCCCCTTAGTGGAGCAACAGAAGGTAGAAAAGCAGCTTCGAAGGGCTCTAGTAAGTCTGCAGCCAACACACCTGGTCAGGAGGTAGAGAAGAGGCGTTCACAACGACCGGACTTGTTCTCTTAGATTCCAGAGCAAACGAGAGACAAACAGCCTCCTCACAGAGGAAATGGAAGCAAATGAATACCTGGTCAGGAGGTAGACAGAATGATTCCTAGAAGAGATGGCCTCAGTACCCGGGACTTGACTGATCCCGAGCGGGTTGAAGGGGATCGGACCTCGAATTGGAATAGCTCCTGGGAGCATCTCGGAAATGCACTCGGTCAGGAGGTAGACGGGTCGCAGATTCCACACCAAAGATCGTTAAATCCTCCTCCTGGCGAGGAAGGAGATACAATTCGAGGGCAGGAAAGAGAGATGCTTGGAGGTACGCCCGGTCAGGAGGTAGACGGGAGGCCACCAAAGCAGGTAGATTCAAGCCCCAGTGTCCAGAGGTTTAAGGTAGCCTTGAGAGTAGGGTCGGCAGAGGACTGTCGGAACAAAAGGGAATTGTTTGCACAGCCACCTCGCCCACAACCGACGGCAACAGCTGAAACTGGACAGGAATCAGAGAGGAACAGTTTTCATTATCATATAGGAGGAGCCCAAGACTTGACTCCGGCCCGGTCAAAAAGGGATACCGCCATGACAGCCTTACCATGTGAAGTCACAAGGGAGCGACAAGGAGATAACCTGAAGGAGGCTTGTGTGGCTAGTTTACAGAAGCATCGAGTAGAATCCCTTCCTCGAAAACAAATAGAGGTCGGGAAGGAGACAAACGGCAGAGCATTGCAAGGCCTTATAGACATTGGTGGTGCACAGCAATCAGACAAGCAAGAGACGGGAGCGAAGGTCTTGAAGGAAAAATGGAGCTTCCATCGTATTATGCAGGCAGACCCAGCCCCCTTGCGCCTCTCTCCGTCTCCATTGACACAGAAGAAAGTGGATACGCTCCCCACCCCGCTAGCCATAAAATGCCCTCTCCAGCCATGGACAGCAGAGGATTTCTCTCCTCTTTCACTATCCCAAGGAGTTGAAAGAAGGCCTAGGAAAGGGAGCGTCTTTGTCGAAGATCACAACAGAGAAGAGCGAGCTAAGTCTAGCCGCCTCTCCTCTCATGTATCAGATGAATGGTGGTCGGCCTGGCCCGGGGATTCAATGGACAGCACATTTCAAATATATCCCCCGAGACAGGTAGACAGACAGAAAAAATACTTGTCCATTTGGCCGATCTTCTCCCAAACCCAATGCAAAGATACAGAGGTTCTTTTATCTCAGAGAGCAGACCGATCCATTGTCATCCCATCCCCCCTTGCGATGGATTTTCAGAAGGAAGGCCTCTCACCAGAGAATATCAAGGGCTCAATTCTCTCAGCCCTTCAGGATCATGCCAAAGACACACTAAGAGACCCCATCCTAATGAATGACTGGGACAAGATATCTTGGTTTGGTAGATGGGACAACTTAGGAGAGGCACATGAGCTCACGCTGTTAGCCATCATCCGAGTTCAGAAAAACACAAAGGTGTCAAAGAAGGTCCCTTGGCTGTGGATGGACTCCTCATTCATAGCATCACTCAATTCTAGCTGAGGGAAAGCAAAAGCCAACGCTCTCCTAAAGGATTCGGCAGCCCTTTACGATCCAGACATCGACAACACAAATGATGGAGAGTGGCAGTCGGGTCTGGAAGCATCCCCGAGGCAAGCTTCAAAGAGAGTTAGACTCGCAGGACCGGGCTTTTCCAATTCAACCTCAGTGGCAATGGAAATGTCCTCCACATACAACAAGAGTTTATGATGATAGACATCACCATAAAGCTAGCGACCTTAAACATAAGAGGAGTTGGGGTCGGCTCCCGCGGATCGCAAAAGCAGGTCCATATCAGAAGACTCTTTGAGAGAATGACAGATTGACAGACCCCCCGGACATCCTTCTTCTGCAAGAACATTGGATGTCGGAAGATCATTGTGTGAAGAGATGCCACAACCTTCCCTTCCAAGGCGGCATGAGAGCCTGTAATCCGGCGATTAGAAATCAGGGAGCAATAGAACGATGGAGGGCTGGCACAACCATTTTAGTCTCAAAAAACCTAGCGGGAAGAATCACAGACTAGAAAATTCTGGTCGCAGGAAGAGTCCAATCCATCTCGTTGAAGACTAACTCAGGAGGCATTTTAACGGTAATCAATGTCTACGCCCCAACATCCTCTTCGAGCAGAACCGAGGTCTGGAGATCCCTGGTGGAGGCCAATCTTACAGGGGACTTCTTCATTCTCGCAGATCTCAACATGGTAGAGAAAGAGGTAGACAGAACAGGAAACTCTCTTACGTGCACCACCCCAAATCGCCTCGAGAAGGCGGCATGGTCAAGGCTTTTAAACTTTTACGGTCTGGCGGATTCATGGGATATGGATCAGTTCCACAGGAATTCAGACCTGAGATTCACATGGGACAACAACCGGAAGGACGAAGCACACATGATGGCCAGAATAGACAGATTTTATGCATCTACGGAGCTAGGGGAGCAGGGAAGACAGCTCACAATTCATCCAATTATGAAAATCTCCGATCACAGCCCAATTCAATTAAAGATCTTCTCGGCAAGGAAGAAAGAGAAAAAGCTTGACCTGCTCAAAAGCTGCTCCATTAAGAAGAAGGAGGACAGAGAAAGGGTTATCTCAGCCTAGAGAGGTTCTGAACCAAAAGATCCAACGCGCTCCGGCATGGATTGCACACAGGCGCAAGGAAGGACAAGATCAGAAGCAGTAAAGATCCAGAAGGAGGGCCTTATTTCACGTTACAAGGCAGAAAATAGAGCCCTCAGAATTATACAAGAGACGGAGAGAGTCTTGTAAGACGCCCTAGGAGACGCCTTGGCAGCAGCCCGTTTCAACGAAGAAAAGACGATCCTATAGGACTTGACATTGGAGGCTCTGGATATCCAATTCCACAAGGTATCAGCCAAGTGGCTGAGAAATGGGGAACGTTGCACCAAAGAATTTTTTAACGTCTTCAGGGACGCACAGAAAAAAATCAACATTTCCCAGATAAAGGTGGGAGATACCTTGATCATAGACCAAAGTGAGAAGCTCACGGAGATTACGAATTACTATAAAACCTTATACAAAGAAGAGCAGGAAACCGCAGAGATATTACAGGCTCGTATGAAAGTCATGCAAAGCATCCCTCAAGACGTTTTGGAGAGACAAAACAGAGGCCTTCAAGGCGAAGTATCGTTGGTTGAATTACGAGAAGCTATCGCAGATCTCACCTCGGGCCATGCTCCGTGAGAAGATGGCATTCCGACAGACTTTTTTAAGATATGTTTAGAGGAGATCGAGCAGGACCTGATGGAGGCAGTCAGAGAACCATTAAGGGAAGGTGCGCTTACCACCCAGCACAACAGAGGTATTATCACACTCATCCCAAAAGGAGGGGACAGGTCGTTAATTAAGAATTATACACCGATTACCCTCCTCCCCTCCTTCTACAAAATTATAGCAAAAATTCTGGCCCGGCGACTTCAACCGATTCTTCAAGAAATTATCAAACCGAACCAGATAGGGTACGTTAGGAGCAGGAGTATAATCGCCAACATCTTTTTAGCTCAAGAGTTAGTGAAACATGCGGAAGAAACAGGGCAGGACCTCACACTGCTCCTCCTTGACTTTGAGAAAGCATTTGATAGGATTTTGTGGCCCTTCATGAGAGATGTGTTGAAAGTGAGAGGTTTTCATGCAGATTTTATAGCAAGAGCAATGTCGTTATATGCCAACCCCACCTCAGCGGTGCTAGTCAACGAAGAGCTAGGGCAGAGATTCGATCTGTCTAGATCAGGCAGGTAGGGCTGTTCCCTTGCGCTGTTTTTATTTATCGTAGTTTTCGATTCCCTGGGCTTCATATTAGAAGATCCCAAATACGGCATCCAAGGATTCCGCCTGCCGAATGGCAAGAGGGTTACAGATGCAACCTTTGCAGATGATGCTTCTCTCTACCTTTTAGGAACGAAGAAAAATTTGCAGAGAGTTAAAGCCCTGCTAGATTTGATCTGTCTAGCCTCCGGCTCCAAGGTAAACTAGGAAAAATCCAACGCAATATGGGCCTCCAAGTCTCCAACAATCGCCGGAGATTCAATTGGGGATCGGAGTTCGGCCTTTACTGGGTCCCAGAAGGGATAGGGGTTTGGTATCTGGGTCCTTTAGTTGGTTTTAGGCTCCCGAAGGATGCGAACACAGAGCCGCTTATTGATGTGCTAAAGAAGAAGCTACGGAGCTGGGCAGCAAAGATGGTCTCGCAAGCAGGTTGAATTTTAATATGCAACCAAACTCTGTTGGCAACATGTTGGTATATAGTGGCATGTTGCGGCCTCTCTCCTAAGGTATGCGATAAAATTAGAGGGTTAATGGCTCAATATCTGTGGACGGGGAAAGAAGGTGGTAAGACCCCTGCACGGGTCAGATGGACCACATGTATCCTCCCAACAGCAGAAGGAGGATTAGGTTTAATAGACCCTTTTCTACAAACCCAAGCCCTATTGGCAAAATTAGTTGTGAGGAGCCTCTCACCGGGAAGAGATCCCTAGAAGATTCTAATAAGATACAGAATAGATCAAGGTAGACCAGTAGCAGACTCTAAGTGGCACAGATCCCCATCATGGTTGTTGTTCAGCAGAGGGATGAAGACTGAGAGCCACTCACCTCTGGTTGTAGCCTGCCTAAAAGCATTTATTGTTGTTAGGAGTAGCCTTATCCAAAGTCAGCCCAAAATCCTGTCGGAAATCTTACGGCAGCCCCTCTTCGGTAACCCTCTTATCTTAGAGGCCAAAAAAACACCATTAGGCAAAGGCCTGAATGTAGGTCTCCACCTCTGGGCAAGAGAAGGACTCACACAGGTGAAACACTTCTGAAGCAAAAAGATAGATGATTGGATTTTGGGAACAGACATTCAGAAGAAGCTTCCGAGGAAAGGAGCAGTCACGGAGAATAGAAGGATCAGAAGAATAAAACTCATCAACCATATACCGTGGGAGCCAAGATCCTTCCCATTGAGGGAGAATTCAGGATGGTTTAAAATAAGAAGAAGCAATTAGGTTTTCTTCCATGATCAGACATCGGGCGAGGTCCTGGGTTACACCTCCAAGACAAGGTCTCAATTGCTCATCAAGGATGACATTCAATGCCCCCTTCCATCCGGAAAGATGTCCCCTGTGAGAGTCGTGAGGTGGTCAACTCAATCCAGGAGATTTGCAGACTGCAACCCACAGACTCCTCCCAGGCCTCCAGATCATTAGATGGGTTTTCCCTACCGGGGAGGGCTGTGAGTTCCCAACCCCGAATTCGGCCGAAATTGCTGAAACAGGCCGTTCCCAGGCACTGCTGACCTGACAGAACGACTGCCACGACCTTTTTTTCGAAAAAAAAAAAAAAAAAAAAAAAATTAATTTTGTTTTTCATTTTAAGAACTTTAAATTTTATTTTATTTTATTTTTTTGAAAAAAAAACTAAACTGACACCCGCGTTCGATGGGGGCCAGGGGAACGGAGTTGGGAACGGGCCTGAAACGGCCCTCCAGCCCCCCCAAGAATCCCATCTAATGTTCAGTATGGCATTTTAGGAATGCCAACCTTCAAGATCTCCCTTGGGATCTAGGTGAATGGAGTTGGGGTAATCAAGGTCGGCTTAAGGAAGAACCTTTCTTCGCTTATTCAGTTAAGCGTGGGTACGACATTGGGCTTCGAAAAAAGCAGGAAATCTCAGTTGGTATGCAGGCTCTGATTAACCAAAACCTCACCCGGGACTTGAGATCCTACTCTCATAAGTTGCTATGGCATTAGACCCGTCCTCGCAAGCCGGCTATGCTCCTTTGGCAAGTTCTCAACAAGGGTATTGTCACGGATGAGTGGCTGGCACCCAAGATCCCCTTAGCGGACAAAGGCTATCCCCTCTGTGGTCACCAACTCGAAACCGCCAAACATTTGTTTTGGGATTGTAGGTTCTCCACTCAAATTTGGACTAGAATCAACTTGTTTAGCAGTCCGTTCGAAGTTCCTAGAATTAGGCATTTTAGAGATGTCATTCTTGGTAGGATTAGCAGACAGGACAGCTCTAAACTTGGCAAATACACATACGATTTCCAGCCTTGGGATATACTCAGATCTTTCATTGTTTGGCACACTTGGTGGGAGAGATGTAACGTGCGCTACGGCACCCGGGACTTCAACGCGAAGGGGGTGATGAATGTGGCCTGGTCCTCTACGATTCACACCGGCATGGCCATCACGATGGATTATAGGACTAGGATTAGTAATATCGAGAAGCGTGAGGCTATCCAGTCTATCTTTGTTTCCTTGTGGTCCCTTGTGTTTTGTCACCCGGGACTTAAACTCTGGCATTTCAATCTCCCTTGGGAGCAAAATTTGTAATTGTTTTTGCTTTTATGTGAAGGGGTTTCGTGCCCCCGCCCAGCCTTTTCTGGCTTTCACAGATACTCTGTGCTCGTACAAACTGAACTAATAAACATCTCATTTCGTCTCAAATGCAAACCACGGCAACATTACAAATTTAACCAAAAAAAACAATCCAGACTCCCACAGCAGACTACCATTCCAAGCATTTGCAGAATACCGGTGACTGAGACACGACCATTGGAAATCACCCACTCAGGTGGGTACTTTGATACCCCAGAGTCCATGGCAATATTACCATGTCACACACAATAGAGGCTATGGCAAAGTCTTACTCTAACATCGCTACGCTAGTTACAAACGAGGCTCTTCGATTCCAACAGGGAATTCTGTCGAAGATGCGTCCGCCTGTGTGAAATTGGCATGAGAGATTTGCAAGGGGATTTCAAAGCTCGTCTTTCGCCTCCGTCTCCTGCACCGTTTCCTCCAAGTGGGTCAGAGGTTCCTCGTCTACTTCGGGTTCCACTTCCGGTGTCTCTTCCTTGGGCTCCACGTACTCCGGGAGATCGGCCGTGAAGGCGATGGTGGCGTGCTCCTTCAGGAACTTGCCCAAGCCGGCGGTGGTGCGGTACGAGCCTGCGGAGATGGGCTCCTCGCTCTTCTTCTTGCCAGCGGGGAAAAGTAAAACGGTCGGGAAGCCCTCGATCTTCGCACGCGCATGCTCGTTCTTCGTGCCGTCCATCTTCGCCACCACAATCGACTTCACGTCCTTCAGAAGCTCCGCCAGCTTCTTGTACTCGGGCTCCAGCGTCTGGCAGTGCCCACACCACGGTGCGTAAACCTCCAGCAGCACGTCCTTCGACTCGTCCAGCACGATGGAATCGAACGACTTGCCCACCACCACCTTCACGGCCTCGGCGTTCGTCTCCGGAATATCCTCCGACTTGAAGTAAGGCTCCAGCGCATCCGACACGAACTTCTCCCCAAACGCCTTCAAAGACTTCTCACTGAAGTCGCCCTCGTAACCGAACTTCAGACCGCTGGCCTCCGAGACGAACCCCATCAGCTTCGTCGTGTCGCCCGTCAGTGAGAAGAAATCCAGCACGGGGGCCGCAACCTCCCTGTTCGTCAGGTCCACCAGCACGAAGATGATCTGCCCCTTGAAAGACTTCGCAGCCTCTTCGTACGCAGCAGAAACCTTCGTGTACTCCTCCTTGCCGGCGAACAGAATCAGCTGCTTCTGGATGTCGGACGAGAAGATCGACTGCGCAGTCTCGCGACTGAATGTGATCACCAGAGGCAGCTTGTTCTTCGCCACGAAACTGCTCAAGCTCTCCGCCGAGAATTTCGCCTCCTCAAAGATGGCCACCTTCTCCGCCTGCTTCTTCAACACCACCAGCGACGGCGTCTTCTCGCCCAGACCAAACTCCTTCGCCACCTTCTTGTCGTCGGTCATGAAGAAAGTCACGCCTTCCTCACTTTCGGCCGTGGCCACAAACGCCTTGGCGTTTTCGTCCTCCAGACTCTCGAGGTATGCCACGGCGATCGGAGTCTCCACCGCCAACGCCTTCTCAGCATCGGCAGCAGATTTCAAAACCTGCACCGCAGGTCCAGTCTTCTTCTGCACCCAACTCACGATGTCGTCTGCCGTGCGACCGCCCGAGTAGGGCTTGTGCACGCCATTCACGAAGAATAGCAAGGTCGGGTAGCCTTCTACTTGGTACTTCTGGGCCAACTCTGCATGCTCTGTGGCGTCCACCTTGGCCAGCACCACACCATCCTTCTTCAAGATGGTCGCGGCCTGGGCGTACTCAGGAGCCAAAGTCTGGCAATGCCCGCACCACGGCGCATAAAACTCTGCCAAGACGTACTTGTTGCTCTTCACCACGTCCGAGAAGTTGTCACCGCCCAGCACCAGCACGTCCTTCTCATCGATGTCCGCTGCATACGTGGTCGACAACGTTTCTGCGACATACAGCATCGCCAGCAGCAGTGTCGCCGCCGATCGCCAGCTCCAATGCCCCATCGCTGTTCCAAACTACACACACGCTATGGATATGCAATGTTGATGGGAATTCCAGAAATCTCTGCAAGCACGGCCATCAACACAAGTGTGAGATTTCTTTCTGTAATCACCGTTTCTATAAATTCATGTCAACGAAGAAGTTCTAGTGAAGGGAAACTTGTAAAACGCCCAATAAGTTACCAATTGTATTGACTGAAATACGTGAATGACGCCGTATGAGATATGTCAACCATTAAGTTTCAGAGTAAGTCACATCCCGAATGCATCCCAAGCGCAATGAACGAGGACTCTACATCCCGGTTATTCAAAACACAGACAATTTTGTGTTTCAAGCATACGGTGCATATCTCAAGAGCGAATCGCCCTTGCTGGCGAAGTGAAGCACACATGGGGAAAGCCTCAAAAGTCACTGCAAGCGAGAGTATAATCTCAGCTCAAGGATATCCAGCAAGAGGGATGCAACGCAAACATACAGGATTCTAGGCGCAGTGCGCCCACAAATCGTCTCAGTTGCTAGAAAAAGCTCACAATGTTGACACTCCGCGAAAGGAACACCAATTACAGTCAAGTGTTCAATACAACGAAAAGCGATCTTACCCTTACCGAAATCAAAGCAAACATCGAATTCAGCAGAATCAAAGAGTAAATAAAATCTAGCCTTGAACCACACTCCCAGAGTCCCAGCACCAAGATTCGATTACGAAGATCGGCAATGCACGAGGTCCACAATGCAATCCCCACATCACAAGCCTCGAATTCAGAGAGGCATCCGACAGCAGAGCCTTGACCCCCAACCCTTGAACTGCAAAAGGAAGGGACTAGCTCCATTCACAAGCAGGAGAGTCTGGTGTGCACAAACCGTAAGACCGGCGTCAACAACAAAGCGTACTAGATGATAAATTATTCACCCCACACCAATCATGCATGCGCAGGTGCCGCAGCAGCAACGCTAGGCTCTCTCGGCAAGTGAGCTTCCTCTTCCTCTCCTACAAACAACACTGGAAATAGACTCAACGAAACCGACAAAAAAACAGAACCCAAGTAACTCAAAGGGATGAGAAGCAAAACCCCACAGAACAAGCACAATCCGTGAACAGCAACAAAACATGCAAGGGAAGCATTCACAGGCAAGGGTTTCGGTTGCACAAACCTCAAGATCGGCGTCAACCAGAAAGCGCAGTTGCTGGCTAAGCATGTGCAGGCGCAATACAAACACACACGCCCTCCCCTTCAAGTTCGTCGTCGTCTCGATCAACTTGAAGGTTTTGGGGGAGTCGAGAGCAGTGGATGAAGACTTATTCATCCTGGCATTGAAAATGCGGCAAGCAAACTTACTAGTAGCTCCGATCGTGTTCAGCTACTCTTCTGACGCCGTGCAAAATTAAGTTAAGCTTAGTTAATAAGCGTGGTGCTTGTTGTTTGGGAGCTTCTGGTTGGTACACCCGGTTTCCATGATGTTGCACATCCAATCGACACACAGCGGCTATGGTGCTCTGACGTAGTTGGTGTCCAGCACTCGTGCTACAGGGGTACAGTAACAGGGGTGACAAGTGTACACGAATCACCACAAGATTCTGTGCTTATCTTGACTTAATTTAGATAATCGACTGTGCTGGGGTTCAGATTTGTCAACGGACCTTCGACGACATGGGCAGGGAGCCCACGGCGTTGACTTCTGCAGTCCTTCGGGAATAGTTGGCAGGAAGCTAAACCGGCCCGGCCCGGCCCATGAAGGGTGAAAAAAAAGAAAGAAAAAAACGCAGGAATTTTACCCCGGGGAAAAAAACAGGAATTTTTTAATTTTTCACACATGAAAAAAAATTCAAATTTTGAATGCAGATTTGCAATCAAAGACCCCAAAATCGTTAGCTGTAGATGGAGATGTACCCAAGACATGGCACAAAATAGGGTAAGAATTTACTTTTATCCCGGAGAGCCTACATTTTCACCTTGTTGGTCCCACTTCATGAGATGAGTTTAGCATCTAGCAAATAGTTGGTGGAAGAAGGGTTATTTTTTTTCATTTTTTATGAAGTGCCAAAGTGGGATATAAAATGGTACTAGTGTACCCTATACCGTTGGGCTAAGGTGCCTCCCTTGCTCATCTCCATGGAAAAACACTAAATTTTTTTTAATTTTCCATGCATGGTAAAATTTGCAAATTTTGAATTCATATTTGCAATCAGAGACCCCCAATTAGCTAGGGGATTTAAATTAATCAAGCACAAAATGGGCTTGTTTTTTTACATGCCCCCTAGAATGATTTCAAGACAAGCGAGGAGGGTGGTTATGTGGTTCACCCCAGGCTACTATTTCCACAATCAAAATGAAAATGAAAAGTAATTTTCTAATATTCTAAGTCCTAAAAACTTCAAAACTTAATATTTTTCACACTATGAATCAAAATGCTACAAAACCAAGCCCATGCACTTCCTCATAGAAGAGAGGGCTTTCCAATAGTACTAAGAACGCAATCAAGGGATGCGCAATTCTAAAGATCTTTCTATAACAAACAAAATAAACAAACAACCTACCTTAGGGTATGGATAGTGGTGCTTCTAAATTTCAACATTCATCTATATATATTGGATAGAAAATATCACATTAGCATTTATCAGCGATTTCTTCCAATTTTTTATATTAAATCTGAAGTCTTTTGGCAAAAAACTTCACAATTTGTCACCATTTTTTAGCCAATTTTTTTTCATTAGAGAAATTCTAAGCCCTCTGGAGGGCCGCTCCAGAGCAGCTGAAAGGACCCCAAGATTACATTTAACTTTGCTTAATGATTTGTTTTTCCCCTATTATAGTCAATCACCAGAAGTCGTGATGTCCGACGACTATCAGTGGTTCAAAATTCAAGCATAAGTAGTTAAATAATCAGGATTCAAGTATTGTAAATTAAACAAATTCAATGAAATTAAGCAAAATAAAGTGAATTTTCAAGCTAATTGCCAAAAAAATTAGAAAACTCTAACATATTCCAATTAGCTTCTAAAGCCAATTAATTTAGGGTGTTTAATGATGAGATGAGAATATTCTTATGTACACATGGGGTGGTATGAGATAGAACAATCCATATGGGATATGTAGTTTAGAATTTGTAGTTTTTCAACCGCTCATAGTTAAGTTTAAAGTAGCAATTGTGTTAAAACTAGAATTTTAAACCCCATTTAGGCATAGTAAAATGAATTTTTTCAAAAACCTTTGAACTAAATAAAGTTGGAGAATAAAGCTAGTTTTCATTTACAAAAATCCGTTTGAAGTTTAGGGCCTCCAATAAAAAGTTCTGGGCAAAATTTGGAGAAGGTTTTTGAAAATGTCAAAGAAAATCTCCCTTTCAACCCCTTTTAGAATTTTGTCCATAACTTTTTATTGGAGGCTCTAAACATCAAATGGATTTTTAAACATGAAATATAGTTTGATTTTTCAACTTTATTTAATTCAAAGATTTTTGAAAAAATTCATTTTACTATGCCTAAATGGGGTTTAAAATTATAGTTTTAACACAGTTTCTATTTTAAACTTAACTATGAGCGGTTGAAAAACTACAAATTTTAAGCTACATATCCCACATGGGTTGTTGTACCTCCTACCACCCCATGTGTACATAAAGAGATTTTCTTCTCATCATTAAACATCCTAGACTAAGTGACTTTAAAAGCTAGTTGGAAAATGTAAGAGTTTCCTAATTTTTTTGGCTACTAGCTTGAAAATTTACTTCATTTTGCTTAATTTCATTGAATTTGCTAAATTTTCCAATTAATCATCTCGTATGTTCATGTGGTTGATTATTAAATCGACTTCTACTACACTTTCATTATTGGAGTTCTGACGTTTGTTGCTAGATTTACCCACTTTGACAATGCACTACGGCTATGTGCCCCTACTAATTGTTAGGCTATTAATAGATTGGTTTGGTCACTATGGAGCGGCCCTCTGAAGGGCTGAGAATTTGTCTAATGTCTCAATACAATCTCACACTATTTTGCCCCTCCAAAAAAACTGGGTAGAAGTATAGAACTATGGAGCATTGCATTTGAAACCACAATGTCAACCACCATTGATAATTTACACAAAATAGTGAAATTAGGTTGCCTTAACAATCAAATTACCTTATTTATGAAAGTTACCTCATAAAGTCATGATTCACTACTTGTTTATGTGGAGGTGCATGTCTAGATTTATTCTTCATTATTAAAGATTATATAATACAATAATAACTAATGACAATTATTTCATCTTTATAAAATTAAATACAAATATTTATATAATGTAAAATGTCAAGAAATTAATGAGGGGCAACCTAATTTCACTATTTTGTGTAGTTCATAACCTACAAAACTAATAGTTGCATTACATGGAATTTGAGGGTCTTGCCACTGCAATAGTCTAATGTGGTCGAATTTCAGCCACATCAGATTGGGAAAAAAAACTAAATTTTTTTTTGTAATTTCTTTTTCATTTAAAAACTTATTTATTTGTTTATTTCCAAAATTTAAATTTTGACAATGAGACGTTTTTTCACTACAGGGGTACAAGCAAGGGAAAATAGGCCTGGAACAGCCCTCTCCTTGCTCCAAATCACATCTAATGCATACATGACAATTTTCTAGTAGGGGAATGCCTTAACTTCCAAGTGCCAAATTTGCCAATGTCACATAATCTTATGTGGCACATTGAAAAGTAATCATTTTATCACTTGGATGTCTGAAACTGATACGCATAAGGTAAACTACTTCATTATGGGTGAAAAGTACACCACCATTACAATTTTGCTTACAATGGAGTTGCTCCCATTTTACCCATAATGAAATAACTTACCTTATGGTAAATTACATTTATTGTTCAAATTACAACTATAGTTTCAACACCAAGTAAGTTGACTGATTGCAAGCAGGAATAAGCAATGATTATAAGTTGATTACTGTAATTTGGACATTGGATTTTAATTATAATAAAGGTAGAAATGCTCATTATTATATAAATTTGCTATCTAGGCACTTTGGAGAAACTTTTTCAAAGATTGAAAAGTTTGAGAGAAGTCAATTGCAAAAAGAATGATGACATTTAGACAAGAAGTGAATTTTCATTGATTTTTCAAATGTGAAATGCTAAAACATGAATAGACCCTTGTTGAAGTATAGGCAATCTCTTGTTAAAGAGTGGGTTGACGTGTCCACTTTCCAAATGCATTGCCATTATGATAAAAGTTTGGTAAAATTGTGGTAATGGGTGGGTCACTAATGCAATCTGAAATTGGATAGATGGCGGTAATGGACAATTCTACCCTACATTGATCTAAATATACCACCATAGTTATTACTTTTAGTTAACCCCTAAAGGACGCTATAGATGTTTTCTTGTCTTTTTTTTTAAAGAAATGAAACAAGATTTCATTACAAAAGGTGAAATACAAGCACACCAACCACAAGTAGCCTGGTGGAGAGTTTATTGTCTTTTTGGATGACTTCACCTAAGACTATAGGATGAAAATAAAAGTTTTTCATTTCAATTCTCTTAAAAGTAGTACATTTTCAGTGAATAGTATTGCAAATTTCTTGATTTCAATATTATTGACTTTTTTAAAGAGGAAGATGCTTGATCTGTAGATCACCTTTGTAATGTATTTTGGCCATTTTCTTGCTATTTCCTCTTGATGTGAATTTTAGCCATAAAATTTATATTATTTGAATTTGAGTTCAACTAACAAAATGAAAATTATCAAGTAGAGTTTCTAGTCCAATTAGAAATTTTGAAAAATTGGTAAATTTCAATATTTTATAGCAATATGAAATTTGGATTTATAATTATGGTTTGTTGATTTTCTAATTTTAGAGTGGCATAGATGCTTTGGTTTATACCATGATGTTCTACACTATAATATACATCTTTGGTGAAAATTTTAAAGATAAAAATGTATTTTTTATTGGATATGAATTTTCTTCATTTTTTTCTTAAGAAAATTCACTATAATTTCAATTTCAATTTCAATTTTGCAATTTTGCAATTTTGCAATTATAGTGAATTCCCCCCCCCCCCCCCAAATTGAAAATTTTACAACTGGTAGTAGACATATGATTTCATCTTTGAAAAATAAATATGAAAATTTTCATTCACATCTAGTTGCAAAATGGTAGCAAACAGAGTGATGGGTAGTGAAGCTTGAAATCAATGGTGATAGGCCCATCTTTCAAGGATCAAGAATAATGCAATCATCAATAAAATTGAAATGAAATCGTTGTTGTGATTATTGTTTGGAGTGTTCAGTTGGCAATAACTCGAAACAAATTCTTTGAAATGTTCTAACTAGGTCCAAGCATCTAAATTTTGCAACATAACAAATGTTTGGAGTTTATCCCCTACATGCCCAAGGTCTTAGGGTCTTGAAATTTGCTCTAAAATTAACAAGAAAAGAAAGTTTTGATATATTTTATCAATTTTTTTTTAATTGTAACCGTACAAATTCAAACTACCTTGTAAGTTTATTGGGGCCAAAAAGTAATTCATAGATGACTCTTAAGTTTATTGTAAAAATGGGGAATGCACCTATTATTCTATTATCAAGCATTAGTTTGGCAAACAACCTTGGTGATAGGTTTCAAACTTTCATAGTCAATCTATAACCAACATTAATAGCCTAGTAAATACTCAAGGGGGAATAAAAAATCTCCTTGAAGTAGGCTATGCCTAGGTCTTGCTCCTTGTTTAAGGAAAATAAAATCAATCAATGAATAGAACTTTAACTTTGCAATCTAAAAGTGGTATTTGCTAAGTCGAATTCACTATTAACGTTAGTAGGTATAAACATTCCCCAAAATCTTGAAGCTGCTTTTTGTCAAAGATTCATTTGAAACCAAAGTCCGAAGGGCTTGGCCTATTGTTTAACCTTAAAAGAACAAGACCTAATACCAAATTACTTTGCCAAAAATTATCTAAATTTTAGACCAATACTTTGATTCTTCATTTCTACAATAATCTTGATAGTCATTGATGGTCTATTTTTTGGCTTTAGCATCCTTTAAAGGTTAACCTTGTAATGTCATTGCAAACAATAAGTATTTGATGGATGACAAAGAATCCTTCTATGTAAGATAAAAGTGCATATGTTTATCCTTGAATTTTTAAGCAAAGAAGGGATACCAGAAAGGATGAATTCCAGTATGACTAGCCCATCATTATAGGATTAAAGGCTACTAGTATTCTTGAAACTCCAAACTGGTCACAGTGAAAATCATCATTTTTGATAGAAGGTGAATCATTTGCTTAGAAAAACAACTAAAAGTACTCATTGGATGTTAAATTGATGTGCAAGACCTCCCTTTTCACATAAAATTCCAAAGATGAACATTTGCACTTTTGTCTTATATAAAAAGATTTTTTTTTATCTTCCATTAGATATTTTTAGGCCACCACATCATTACAGGGGTAAAGATGAGAGCTTTAGGCTAGTTGAGAGAATGCACACAAAAAATTCCCCCAAGTGATAGTGCCAATTATGGATGCATCTTACATGTACAAAAAGGAATATTTCATTGCCCAATAGTAGATATGCAAATATAATTGGACATAACTTTAGATAAGGTGAAGGCACCTATAACCAATCAAATAAGCAATTTTGGACATGATTTGGGGTAGTGCAAGGTAAAGCAAATATTTTCAAAGGTGCATTGACAAAAATGATGGAGATTGGAAAAAATTTGGAAATTTTATTGCTTGAACTAAAATTACTATGAATTTTGGGAGGCAAAAATTGCCCCAGACCCATAGCCAATGTCTAGATTCTTCCAATTCTTATCATTCAAGAACTACTTTCCCGTTCATTGCTTCCTAATTTCTTGCTCACTTATGTGTCATGGACTTATTGGTCCAAACCTTGAAAACGGAGAAAAACATGCATTCTAAGGAAAAAATAGAAATTTGTCCAACCTTGGTTAGAAATATGGCACCCTATTGATTGCTAATGGACCTCGTGAATTTGTTGATGGTGATGAAGTTGAGTACAATGGGAAGTCAAACCTCACAGCTTCCCAATTTGAGGTTTGTTATCAAATTGTGCACATGCAATTCTTCTTTCCCTACAATGTTACTCATCTCGATAATAAGCCGGTTTGGGAATGCTAGCTCTTGTGCAATCATAATGTCAATGTAAGAGAGTTTTGTCATTGTGGCAAGTTTCCATTGGTTAAGGAGAGGTAGATTAAGATTGATAATGCTCATTGCTTGCCTCATGCAAATTTTCAGTACAGTGGTTTATATAAAGTAGAAATCTCATTGGTCTAGTCGTGAGAGAAATCAGAGAGAAATCTCTACGTACTACTGCCAACCGATATTAACCCTTAAACCTTCAGAGCAATTCCAAATGGCCTATGGTTTCTGATGCCATACAATATGTTTGGTCTTAATGAAATTCACTGTTCAACTTTTTGGTTGTTCATTAATTGTGTAGTAAGATTAATGTGGTTTATTTACCATGGTTTGAGTTGGCCAATTTTGAATGGATGGCTCATTCCTTCACTTACTCATTTGGACCTTCATGAAATCTGATCACCTTTGGGATGTGGGATAAAAGCACAAAATTGTAGAATCAATCAATAGTCAATTGGTGGAAATTTGTGCATTGTTAGGCTTTCAATTCATTCTCTTTATTGCTAGGCATATGGTATTGTACTCTATATTTCGAAAACCGTATGCTGAGTGCTGAGCATTTAAGGGTTATTTTAGTGAGTAAGGATTCACCTAACATAATCTAAATGCACAAGATTATTGTTGTTGTGGCATGTTGGTGATTGGTTAAGCAATCAAAAAGGTCAAATGACCCAACTCTCGCCACCTGAGGCTCAGTAGGTCCTAACCAACGATTATTCTTCCTAACTTGACCTGCTTTGCAATTACCTAGTCCATCAGCAACTACTGCGCCACACCATCTAAGATCTTTTTTTTTTTTTTTTTTTTTTACACAAATGAAACAAGATTTCATTGCAAAGATCCTTCAAGTCCGACAACATGCAGCCAGTACAGCGTCTAATTAACATACAGAATCAAAAATAAATACTTGGACTGACTGGTTCTAGTCGTGCAATCCTTCTTGCATGACTCATGACCATCTGTAGTGTAGTGAGCAGCAAACTAAATGATTCCCACTGTTCAACTGTAAGCTTTGATCATGCTATGGAAACGTTAAATTCTCTTACAGTTCCCATCCAGGTTAACAATGTTCAGTGAACTATATTCATGTAGGATTACGTATGAAACGTGCCTGCAACGTGAAGATAATGTGCTTTAATTTTCCTTTAACTATTGTAGAGTTTTATAATGCTACGTGAAACAAAGCTATAACATTGAAATCCGAGTTGATAAGCTTGCGCAGATAGATGACAAACTGAGCAAAATGGTTTAGAAAATTAATTTTGTAACTGAATGATATAAGGATGGTTAGAGTGGGGATTCCACCTTCGTTGGACAAGTGCATCATGCTTGGACCCTCGCAAAAATGATTTTCAAGCTTGTTGCATAATTAAAGTAAGTCTAGGACTACAAAGGACCTTTCACCCAGTCCAATCCAATCCAAATTGTCAATAACTTGAGCATAATTAAACCAGTTCCGGAACCCTCAAGCTCTTGTGCAGTGAGGTTCTCTAGCTTCTGGAGGTACCTCGAACATATATAAGGACGCCGTAGCAGGCTGTAGCATCTCACACGACTGCTCGAACAAGCATTCTTTTCAATATGAGTGGCGAACAAGAAAAGCTACAACGTAAATTCAAATATAAATATTCAGAACTTCAGTGCCATCACAGAGTCAATTGCAAGCAGTGTTGATTTATGAAGTATGATTCTACAAATCATATTGAAATGTACATTCAATTAACAAGTGCGTACCTAACCAGTTTCACAATCAGCTAGCATCAAAGACTAGCACAGAATCTCACTGAGAGCCTTCTTCCTCTTCTTCGACAGGCCTTTGAACAAGAACACAATGCCCAAAACCGGCCTTGATATGATATGAATGAAACAGCGATTGGCATGTGCCACTATTCAAGATCGATGTTTTAACAAGGACGTAAAATTGAAATGCAGTTTGCTGCTGTTCATCTTGGTGTTGCATCAACAACATGTTCCTTTTGAAAACAATTTTTATTGGATCATGTCAATTAGGAGGTTCTAGAAAAAAAAATTGAAACAACCTCGGTTCTTGACACGTTCCTCCCACGCACCTTTCAATGTTTTCCTCATTGACGTCCCCCACCACCATCCTTCGGGCAGATGATCAAGAGCTAGCTAGCACCATACTGTCTCCCGAGTTCTCCATCGCCTCTACGAAATGAAATCGGTTTCTTAAATGAGTTGGTGGAGAATTGGAATCAACTACTTAATTAGATGCATGTATCCAAGTTTCTCAGACTGCAAATGGAAATCCGAAAACTCATCGCATTGACGTACTCAGACATATATCTCAGACATGGCATGAATCGAAGGGCACCTTAAATGTGAACTGGAATCGCACAACGGGCGAGGAGAAGGGCCACCATGTTAAGAGCTCACCACCACCACCACTTCAACTCTACAACTAGAAGTTCGGCAATGGCTTCAGTCTTCTAAAGAGACGATGCAGTCCTTATTCCTTAATTCCCAATGATAAAAAAACTGGGTACTTTCCAAATGGGCCCAAACTGTCAATAACTTGAGCAATTTGTTTGCTCATTTTTTCTTGAGATCAGATAGAATTCTGCGAACTTTGGATCTTCTAGCCCCTGGGACAGAAGATCGAGAGAGGGACTTAACCACCAATTTCTAGCCCTTCCTACACCCATGTGTCTGAGCTTTTTGTGACGTCTCTCACAAGAAATTTATTCCCGGTTAGTGGAACAAAAATGGAGCTAAAATTACTGAATTTTTTAGCCCTCTTCCCATTTCTAGCCCTGGTTAGTGGTACAAAAATGGGGCTAAACTAATCCAATGTAGCCCCAATCTTGCCCGGGCTACAGAGCTCACAGTTTTCAGTGCTGCGAATGCAATTATAGGATCTTGAAGTTCACATTAAGAGCGAGCACCTCAAAAAATCTCAAATCATTTGACTGTACAATTGAATACTCTCTAACTCTCTTTCTAAATAGACAATACAATTGGATTCCAACATTTTCTTTTGTTTCAAATGAAAACCTGGATTTTGGGTTCTTTCAACAATCCAAGATGTTGCAATGATAGATGGAGAGGGACATGGTGAACAACATCTTCCTCTGTTGGAATCAATGCATAATCGTATTGTTGTTGTATGAATAGTTCATGAGGAATCTTGAGGTTGAGCTTACGAATACTTAAGCTCCTAAAGGATTGAGGTTGGGCTTGAGAATACTTGTATTACCACTCTAGGATGCTTGCCAACTGAATGTTTTCAGATGGTTTTGAGAAATGCTCAAACATATCTTGGTTTGAGTTTCGAATCGGTAGTTTGGTTGCATTTAACACATTAACTAAGGTTGATGTGAAGGCCAAGTGACGAGCTATATTGAAGGGTAAGATTTGATATCAACATGGCAAACATTTACAGGTAATGGATCCTTTGTTGTGGGGAAACATTTATAGGTAATGGATCCTTTGTTGTGGGGAAACATTTATAGGTAATGAATCCTTTCACAAAAAAAAGGAATCATTTTCAGGTGAATCACTTTTTTGTATGTTAGAGTTAATCAATAAATGTTTATGAAGAGTCCAAGTTGGAAGATGTCATAGACAAATACAAGATGAACTTCTTGGAGCACCAAAATTAAGGTTTCATGGAGTTTGGTGTTGTGTTTCAATAAGTCGCTTTTGTAGTATTCAAAGTTAAGTCTTCCTCTAATTACCCTTATACAAACTTGGAAGAAATCTATGATTAACTCTATTTACTTTGGAAGAAGTTATATGTAATTAAGGAAGTTTGATCAAGAACCTTTGTAACATTATTAACTAGTGGGATTCCCTCTTCCTAATTCTCAGAGAGAGGTATATTTTTTTCTTAGAATACCTAATTAAAGAGCCTTTAATTACATTACTTCTTCCAAAGGTTATTTAGTTTAGCACTTTACCTATGGTGGTTTGGAATACTTACTAGGGAATGTAAAAGGGCCCCCCCAACATTGGTGAATGATGTTATGTTACTTAGTGAATGAGTTAGTGCTATAGGAATAAAGCTTCATAGAGTATAACATCTTGTTTTTATTATAATAAATAATCATTGATGGTCAATTTGTAAAAAATTGATCGTACCAGCATTACATCATCATTCAACGTGATTGCAAAATGGACATGTCCTATTTTGCGTCATATTCATAGTGATGGAGATGTTTTCTACTATAACTTTTGAAAATAGAAACGGGTGAATTTGAATTTTTTTTAGAGATGGTTAATTTGATTGTGATCATATCCCTTTTTTTTAGAAATTAAAAAAAAATCATTTTATATTTATAAGTTAATTTTGTTAATTTGTCACACTTTAAGGTTTAGTTTTTTTTTTAGTATTGGGGAGTACCCAAAATTAATAATTTAGAGCACGAGTTCAAAATGGAGATGGGCCTCATTTGAATAATAGAAAGTTGATGACATAGCCCCTCTTCTAGGAGACTGAGATGTTTGTCCACTAAATTGATTAGTGAAGAAGACCTTTTAGAGTTTTATTCAAATAGAAGTTTCTTGAGGAATATTTTTAGAATTAGGGATTGAGATTATTGGAAATTGTTTTTCAAAAAATATTTTTTTAAGAAGAAATTAAAGAATCTCAAAGTAATAAACTCGATTGTTTGAATAATACTAATTATTTGCTACAGAAGCAATGAATGTATAGTTCAACTATGGACTAGATAATGCTCAAGAGCTGGAAGGCTCAAGAGCATTATGGGACATAATGACAAATCTAATAGTTCATCACAAAACGTCCATATCTATACTTTTTCTCAAGTCTAAGGGTGTAAAAAGAGGGTATGCATTATGAGTTATAATGCTTTTCTGATTATCCAATGGAATGGCGACATCTTTTAAGTGTGTGAACTCACGCGATCAATGGAATCAAACATCTTTTAAGTGTGTGAATTTGGACTAAACATTAACCTAAAAGAAATTTAAA
Source organism: Rhytidiadelphus loreus (assembly GCA_947034895.1). NCBI lineage: Eukaryota > Viridiplantae > Streptophyta > Bryopsida > Hypnales > Hylocomiaceae > Rhytidiadelphus > Rhytidiadelphus loreus. The sequence continues at coordinate 37,566,364 of OX344761.1, forward strand.
AAAAAGACCCAAGTTTGTTTTATGAACAAACTATTTTAGCTCCATGAAAGCTTGTTTTAGATTACCGAACAAAGAGAATTGTTAAGGAGCCATTGTAAGAGAGCAACTCATTTAAATGGTTTGGCTTTAAGTGATAGAATAATGATGCTAATGTTATTGTTCCATTTTTTTTTCCTAAGGTTATGCTCATATGCGAGCTCATATGTTTGCTCATAGTTCAAGAGCTTTGAAATGAATGATCTAAACGGAATTACTTAAATTTGTGCTTTGGGGCTCAAACTTCTTATGAAGTAAAAGTTCAATGCAAAAATGCAACACTGATCCCATGTTTTTATGTCAACGATATGTTCAACATAACATTAATGTTGACATAAAATCATGGTTTTGTTGTGATGGATGTCACCTAAAATCTATTTTAAAAAATTACAAAATGTCACCTAAAATGTGAATTTCTTGAATTTGTGCTTTGGGGCTCAAACTTCCTATGAAGTGAAAGTTCAATGCAACAATGCAACAAATCCATGTTTTTATGTCAACAATATTTTTCAACATAACATCAATGTTGACATAAAATTATCGGTTTGTTGTGATGGATGTCACCTAAAATCTATTTAAAAAAATTACAAAACGTCACCTAAAATGTGGATTTCTTTTAGTGAGAAGTAGTAGCAGCCAAGAGAGTTGTAGAAGTGGAAGCAAAGTGCTCTATGTTGAATCAAAGTTCAAAGCAAGCATTCAATTTGGGCCTTGCAATTTGGGCTTTTATAAATACATGTGTGTCTAATTTCTAACATTCTTTATTTCGGGATGATGCCACCAAATATGGAGTTGATGATTAATCCCTAAACACCTAAACTGCATAGCAATCTAGGGCAGCTCATTATGAATGGAATTTTTTTTTCTTTGAGATTTCTATACAACATGTGCTCAAGGGGTAGTTTTAAGGCACAACAATTTTCTTAACAGTTTTGACTACATGGTTAAAAAGTTGTTGTATGATATGTAATTTTCATTGCTTGGTGGGTAGATTGGGCAACTAAAACATCTTCTAAGTTAAAAATCACTTTTTTTTAAAATAAAAATTTAAAATTGGTTCTTTAGACTTATATATACGAGGAAAGCTTTGAATCATTCCATTTTGATTAATGAAATGAAAGTTACGAGGAGTTTAGTTGTGGGTGGTTTGCAGGTAGTTAGGGAATCTCTACTCTAAGATAAACTTTGAAGTTCTTTATTTAAGTTAACTCAATTTTTAATATTTCAGGAAAAAAAATAAAAATATTGGATGTAGATTGTTTATTACAACATTACAACCATTGGAATTGACATTTTTCAATTCCATGAATAATTTTTTTAACAATTTAATATTTTGAATCATTCTCTACTTTTTTCTACTTACTATTTTTTTTCCTATATGTTGTATAAATCCAAATGATCTGAATTTTTTCAAGTAGGTAGCCAACTTGCCTTGAAGAATTAATCCAAAAAATTACAACCATTTTGGATATTTTTTCATATAAATGTGACCTTTTGCAGTGATGTTGCCCGATTTTTTTTGGGCCCCCAAAAGGGGTTTTGTCACTTCAAATGCTAATATCTTGTGATCTACATGGTGGAAATTTTTGAAATTTTTTCCACATCTTCTCAAACCAACATTGTACAAGATCCTACAGTTACATGTGTCCAAATTTTATTTTATTTTCCAAAATTTAGTACTTATACTAGAAATGGCAATTTTGGAGCATTTTTGGTGAAAATATAGTTTGAAACAATTAGGAGTTAACTATGAAAAAGTTGAGCAAACATTGAGAAAGTATTTCAAGGATCCTACAGACCACCAACATAGAGTCAAGGCTTTTTTTTGTAGAAATGTTCATAAAGGGAAATTTCTGTGTTTTAAGAGACTATGAGTTCCCAGACTGCGAGAATGTTGTGGGAACGTTGATATGACGTGGCCAAGAGACAGCCACGTTAGATATAATTTTTTAATATAATTTTTAATATATTTTATATATAAAATAATAATCTTTTTAAAATTAAAAAAATTAAAAATTAAAAATATATTTTTTAATTTTCTTTTAATATGATTATATTCTGACTATACAGGACTGGTTCTCAGCAATGGAAACAACCCTGAAATAGTCTCTGAAGTAGTTGAAATCTCCTTCAATGCTACGAGAAATTCATGATCTATAAGTCTCAAGCACTAACAAATCGGGTTTCTATTGGCAAAGTTGAGTACAATGATAGACTTCACAACGTCCTTCTAGTAATACACTTGCTTCTGGCTTGATCACAATTTGAAAATTTGATTCTAAAAAAGTCATTAAGGTAGTCTGCTCTTAAAAAAATCATTTAAGCCTGTCTAACTCATCACTCATAGTAATAGATATTTCAAGCAACATGTCACTTGTTCTTAGATAGGGGTTGCATTTTAGAATATGGTCGCTTTTAGATAAGATGACCTTAAGGTAAGGGGTCTTGAAATGGCTCACGTCCTTAAGTGTACATTGTTTGTACATGTTACTTTTTGTAGCCTTCAACAATGTACAGCTATTGTTCATCTTAGGAAGTGAGCCATTTCAGAGCCCTATGCCATTTCAACTTCAAAATTTCATAACTAATTTGAGAAAGCTCCAAAAAATATGAAACAACTTGGGTTAGATGTCAATTCCACTTGTCTTTCAAGGAAATATACTTAAAAATATTTCAAGATGTTTCACCTCCCTACAATTCAGTTCCAGCCCTTACATGGTCCATTTATGGTCCTCCTAAGCTTACTCTGCATACGCCGCTCAATACTGTACCGTATCTGACATACGAAGCGGACCTGCCACGTCAGAGTGCCCAAGTCACAGCTAAACAGTGATTGGAGATCCCAGCTGATCCAACTGAGGTGTACCAACCAGAAGGGCCACAATCACGACCTATGACAGGCAGCCCCCTTCGGATGATTTCCATCCCCACCCGAACCACGATCATCCATACCAGCCCTCTTTGCAGTGGATGAAGAAAGTTTCATCCCTACCCTTGTCTTCAATTCCAATTCTGTGAGGGTTGTTTGGAGGAGGAAGACGAAGCTCACTTGCCGGAGAGAGCTGCTGCGGCACCTGCGCATGGTTGGCGAGGGGTGCTGATTTACCTTCTACGCTTTGTTGTTGACGCCGATCTTGAGGTTTGTGCACACTAAACTCTCTTGCTTGTGAATGCAGCTAGGCTAGGCATGTTTCCGCCGCTTCCTTTGCAGTTCAAGGCCGGGTTGGGGTTGCTCTGTTGTCGGTTGCGCTCTGAATTCGAACTTGTGATGTGGGTATTGCATTGTGGACCTCGTGCATTGCAGATCTTCGTAATAGAATCTTGGTTCTGGGAGTGGGGCTGATTTGATTTTACTTCCTGTTTGATTCTGCTGAATTCGATGATTTCGTAAGGGTAATATCGCTTGTCGTTGTAATGAACACTTGACTGTAATGTGGTGTTTCTTTCGTGGAGTATGTGAATATCGTGATAATCATGTCAGACGAATGGTTGACACATTGCTCCTGGAATTCGTTACCACAGACACTTCTTTCGTTACCTGGCACAGAGGGCAGTCTTGACTTCGTAGGACTCCTTACAGCTGAACGCCGGCACTTCGTTCGTGTGGTGCACTCTATGAAAAGTCTTCTTGAGTTGTCAAGGATGCTCCTGTTTTAGTGAATTACAAGGTCATTGATTAGATCCCACTTGCTGGAATTACGCAATCCTGTATGTTTACGTGGCATCCCTCTTGCTGGATATCCTTGATCTGAGATTATACTCTCGCTTGGAGTGACATGCATGTTTATATTGGCCCATGTGCTTTGCTTCGCAAGCAAGGGCGATTCGCTCTTGAGATATGCATCGCATGCGTGAGACACATAATTGTCCGTGTTTTGAATAACCGGGATGCGTGGTTCATTGCGCTTGGGATGCATTCGGGATGTGACTTACTCTGAAACTTAGTGGTTGACATATCTCATACGTCGTCATTCACGTATTTCGGTCAATACAATTGGTGACTTATTAGGCGTTTTACAAGTTTCCCTTCACTAGAAATTCCTCGTTGACATGAATTTATAGAACCGGTGATTACGGAAAGAAATCTCACACTTGTGTTGATGGCCGTGCTTGCAGAGATTTCTGGAATTCCCATCGACATTGCATATCCATAGCGTGTGTGCAGTTCGGAACAGCGATGGGGCATTGGAGCTGGCGATCGACGGCGCTGCTGCTGGCAGTGCTGTGTCTCGCGGCGACGGTGTCGTCTGCGTATGCAGAGGACATCGACGAGAAGGACGTGCTGGTGTTGGGCGCTGGCAACTTCTCGGACGTGGTGAAGAGCAACAAGTACGTCTTGGCGGAGTTTTATGCACCGTGGTGCGGGCATTGCCAGACTTTGGCTCCTGAGTACGCCCAGGCCGCGACCATCTTGAAGAAGGATGGTGTGGTGCTGGCCAAGGTGGACGCCACAGAGCATGCAGAGTTGGGCCAGGAGTACCAAGTTCGCGGTTTCCCGACCTTGCTATTCTTCGTGAATGGCGTGCACAAGCCCTACTCGGGCGGTCGCAAGGCGGATGAGATCGTGAGTTGGGTGCAGAAGAAGACTGGACCTGCGGTGCAGGTTTTGAAATCTGCTGCCGATGCTGAGAAGGCGTTGGCGGTGGAGACTCCAATCGCCGTGGCATACCTGGAGAGTCTGGAGGACGAAAACGCCAAGGCGTTTGTGGCCACGGCCGAAAGTGAGGAAGGCGTGACTTTCTTCATGACCGACGACAAGAAGGTGGCGAAGGAGTTTGGTCTGGGCGAGAAGACGCCGTCGCTGGTGGTGTTGAAGAAGCAGGCGGAGAAGGTGGCCATCTTTGAGGAGGCGAAATTCTCGGCGGAGAGCTTGAGCAGTTTCGTGGCGAAGAACAAGCTGCCTCTGGTGATCACATTCAGTCGCGAGACTGCGCAGTCGATCTTCTCGTCCGACATCCAGAAGCAGCTGATTCTGTTCGCCGGCAAGGAGGAGTACACGAAGGTTTCTCCGGCGTACGAAGAGGCTGCGAAGTCTTTCAAGGGGCAGATCATCTTCGTGCTGGTGGACCTGGCGAACAGGGAGGTTGCGACCCCCGTGCTGGATTTTTTCTCACTGACGGGCGACACGACGAAGCTGATGGGGTTCGTCCCGGAGGCCAGCGGTCTGAAGTTCGGTTACGAGGGCGACTTCAGTGAGAAGTCTTTGAAGGCGTTTGGGGAGAAGTTCGTGGCGGACGCGCTGGAGCCTTACTTCAAGTCGGAGGATATTCCGGAGACGAACGCCGAGGCCGTGAAGGTGGTGGTGGGCAAGTCGTTCGATTCCATCGTGCTGGACGAGTCGAAGGACGTGCTGCTGGAGGTTTACGCACCGTGGTGTGGGCACTGCCAGACGCTGGAGCCCGAGTACAAGAAGCTGGCGGAGCTTCTGAAGGACGTGAAGTCGATTGTGTTGGCGAAGATGGACGGCACGACGAACGAGCATGCGCGTGCGAAGATCGAGGGCTTCCCGACCGTTTTACTTTTCCCCGCTGGCAAGAAGAAGAGCGAGGAGCCCATCTCCGCAGGCTCGTACCGCACCACCGCCGGCTTGGGCAAGTTCCTGAAGGAGCACGCCACCATCGCCTTCACGGCCGATCTCCCGGAGTACGTGGAGCCCACGGAAGAGGCACCGGAGGACGGCGCTGAGGTTGACTACAACGAACGCTTGGAGCAAGCAGTGGACGAGACAGTGGTGACAGACGATTCGAAAGATGAGCTTTGAAAGTCTTTGTTTTAGATTTCACATAAATGGCCGCATTTTCGACAGGATTCCCTGTTGGAATTGAAGAGCCTCGTTTTGTAACAAGCGTAGCGGTGTTAGTGTAGGACTTTGCCATAACTTCACGCGTGTGTGACGTTGAAGCTATGCTTATCGCATAGAAATGTATCTGCTTCTGTACCACTCGCTAATTGTGAACATGAATTGACTTATCCTCAAAACTAGGAATGCTGTCCAAGGAGTGAGCATGCATTCGCAACCCTGCCTTAATATGAATGCCTTCAATATGTGCACGAATAGTGAAAAATGGCACAATGGTACTGTATACCACCAATAGAGGAAGTCATAAGAAGTTATTGAATGTGTGCAAAATGTGAATCCACCAATTATCTGCTGATGATATTCGTTTCAACATGTTCATATGTACTGTACATGTGCGGGTGACCCTCCTATCAATCATTGGTTCTTTACTGAATGTCCCTCCATTGCTTGGGTTGAAATTCCATTTCAGATGACCTTCTCTTCTACTTGCTAAAAAACGTGCTTTTCCTTTGAATTCCAGTCACTTTTTGCTTAATTGCAACATGTGGCGATTATGGGTGATCATGGGTGTCCCTTGTTTCTTACGATTCAGTTTGAGAGGTTTGACAACCTCCCAAGTGAAATCAGGGTCACTTCGACCGAAATGCCCATACGCAGCCGTCTTCTGAAACCTCTTCCTGCCACCCCTTTTCAAATCCAAGTTGATACATATCATCCCTGGCCGGAAGTCGAAATTCTCTCGGATCAGCTTCAGAATCTCGGAGTCATGCACAATGCCCGTGCGGTAGGTATCCACAAACACAGACAAAGGATTCGGCACGCCAATCGCATACGAAACTTGCACCAGGCATCGCCGCGCCAGCCCTGCCGCCACAACACTCTTGGCCGCCTGTCGCACCACATACGCGCCACTTCTGTCCACTTTGGTGCAATCCTTGCCCGAGAACGCGCCCCCTCCATGCGCGCCCCACCCGCCATACGTGTCGATGATGATCTTTCTCCCCGTGAGCCCCGCGTCGCCGTGCGGGCCCCCGATCACGAACCTCCCCGACGGGTTGAGGTGGAAGATGGTGTTCTCGTCGAGGTAGACGTCGGGGATGACGGGCGCAATGACGTGCTTTCGCAAGTCCGCCGCGATTTGATCATTCGTGACGCTTTCGTCGTGTTGGGTGGAGATCAAAACCGTGTGCACTCGCAGCGGAATGAGCGCGCCGCCATCTTGGCGATACTCCACTGTGACTTGCGTCTTTCCGTCGGGGCGCAGCCATCCGCAGGTGCCGTTCTTGCGAACTTCTGTGAGCTTGGCGCCCAACTGGGTCGCCAGGACGTGCGTCAAGGGCATGAGCTCGTCTGTCTCATCCGTGGCGTACCCGAACATGTGGCCCTGGTCGCCGGCGCCGATTTCCTCGGGCTTCTTCGTGAAGTGGCCGTGGACGCCTTGCGCAATGTCGGGGCTTTGAGCTTCGAGGTTCACGAAGACCGTGCAGTGGTCAGCATCTAAGCCCACGGCTGGGGATGTGAAGCCGATGTCGCGACAAGTCTCCCGCACGATGTTCTCGTAGTCGACCACGGCCTTGGTGGTGATCTCCCCGAATACCATCACCATGTTGGACTTGGTGCAGGTCTCGCAGGCCACTATGCTGTCGGGGTCTTGTGCCAGGCACGCGTCCAGGATTGCGTCGGAGATTTGGTCGCAGAGTTTGTCTGGGTGACCCTCGTTCACGGACTCCGAGGTGAATAGGAAGGTCTCCATCTGCACACATCCTTGAGAAATTAGAAACCAGTGCAGCGATGGACCTACATGCGATCACCAATTAAATCATGACTTGCCCACTACATAACTTCTTGCAAGATCGAAAGAAAAACACACCGGCATTCCAGGGTCTCGATGCACATCGGCTGTGCATGAGCCCTGGGTCGATTCGCCCACGCACATGCGGCAACCAATCTCCTAAGTTAGCTATGAATTGAATTGAATTGAATTCTGACTAAGAAAGAGGAAAGAGAGGTACACGATGAAGAGGAAATTGGAATTTTACATTGAGAATTCCAAACACCAGCACGGACTCAAAAAACTTGAACCGTCACAGCGTCGTCACGACCTTTCGGAACAAAGCAGCTGCAGCTTCGATTTGCCCACCAATTCGGGGACAGGCAAGACCTATCAATCCAAAATGCTGTGACATACTTGAACTGCAACTGGAATTGACGTACTTTCTATTACCAAATCAGCAGACACTTAGGCCAGGATTTTCAATGTTCACAGAAGAGACATTAATTGTTATGGTGATTCCTGCACTGCCTTGTGGAACATACCATTGCTCGTGCGAGTTGGTGCATCGGATTCAATGCTCGGTCAGAGAGAGCGAAATCGCGTCCGTTACTGAAAACTCTTTTTCTCGTTGCAAATCGGTCTCACGCCATGTGCGGCTCAATCACAGATCGACCTATAATTGATCAGTAACAACCCAGCAAATGATCGACACGCCTAGCGCTTCAGTCAACTGAAAAAGTTGAATGAACTTGCGGTAGACATGTGCACTTACCTTGCCAGTTTCTTGGGAATCTCAGAAACGGTTACAAGCATTCCATGAAATATCGTCAGTTATAATGCAGCAGTCCAAAATCCTCAACACAATGCTAAAATTGGGTAATATTCGAGAACCGTGGATGACGATCATATCACTGAAAAACAGAAAATACTTTTGCAGAAAAAGTCGCACGGTGCCTGCGTCATTTGCTTACTTAGCCCTAATTGGAAGTGCCTGTCCTGTCTGAGCTCCGCTCCGCTCTTATTCCTTTCCTCGTCCACCTTTCTTGCTCTTCGAATCGAGTCATCCGTTTAGCGACACTGTCGTGGACCCACAGCGAGACTTCCGAGGACGGTTTCGCTTCTATTTTGCGGAGCCAGTGTCTTGAGTAGTACGAGGTGACGAAGCTCGTGAACTCCCATTTTCTGGAATTTTCTGGATTTTCAAGGTTTGGCGGTTGCGAGTAATTGGCGTGATTGCTGTTGCGGACGACAGTGCAATCGCGTGTTAGGGTTTGGTGGTGTTGAGATTACGCTGTGATGGGGGACGAGGGGTACAAACCCTGGTGGGCGATCGACAAAGCCGCATGGCGTGAGGCGTTTGCGCCCTTCTACAAGTTTGCGAGCATCTCAGAGCGCCGTGACGCACCATTGCCGCCCTGGAGTGAGGCGGATGTGCAGGAGTTTATTAAGTCGGACCCCGTTTACGGCCCGCAGCTCAAACTGGTACACGCTTCCCTTCCCTGCTTTAGGCTTCGTGTGCATCTCTCGGCCTGGATTGGGGTTTCACTTCCGCAAGTGACTTCATAGCCACTAGGGTCTTTCATTTTGTAGATTTCTTCTTGTCTCTCTTTCTCTCTCTGCCTCTCTGTGTTCGTTCTGTTTCTCCTGTTTCTTTCAGCCCTTTTCTCGGTCTTCGAGGCTCATGATGGAGTGGAGGTGCCACTCTTCCTACCTTGAGCTGCCAATGGTGCTCGAGATTATTCTTGCTGCCGTAACGAATTTGTTGAATACAGATTCATGTCTACCTTGCACGCTTAAAATCCGTTGTGCTGCTGTGTTTGTGTAAAGTTGCTGCAGCGTTGATATTTTCTGTCTCTGTATTCTGGTCAGAGTGATTTGAATTCGCAGAAGCTCGTCCGTCAAGTGCCAGCAGTAGAGCAATTTGCAAATCTTATATGCATCTCAAGGTTGAAAATACTAGTTGTGACTGGTTAATCATTTTAACACATATAGGAGTGTGATTTCTGGGAGACACTGCTGAGGTGTGAAAGATTACTTTGGGTACCAGAGTCATGTCTGTGGAAATTTTTATCACTATGTATAAATTTCTTATATAGTTTCAAAAGTGGGAGATTGTAGACTACTACCAGTGACGTCGACAACCCCATTTCCAAAGATCAGTGGCCATAGTCATTTAGCCCAGTCCTGCTTACACCCAACTTGCTGATTGTAGGTCAAACAAGTGCATGAATACTTGACTTGCTGTTGGTAAAAGGGGTGGATATAAGAGATGGGATCAGATCCTAACGGTTTTAGTATCCCCTACCGTATATGCTTCCAGTACATGCAATCACATACTTGCAGTTGATTGTATCTCCACTGCAACGAACTTAAAGGAGCTTTTATTCTGTTTCGGTCAAGGCCACTGTCTTTTAGGTTATAATGGGTGTGACAGAGATTTGGAATGACAATTTGTATACTTGAAATGCAGGTGAGGCAGGGAGCTACCATTGCCAATGTTGGGGCACTTGTGGGAGGTCTTGCAACTGCCGGTTTAGCTTTCAGGTACTCCAAGAACGTTCCTGGAGCGTTGGGCGCTTTCATCGGGGGTGCAGCCATGAGCTGGGCAGTGGCCGAGGAAGGTGCCAGTTTGGGCTTAGGTCTTTACAAGTTCAATTGCATGGACGCCAATCTCAAGTTCTTGGACTGGTGGGAACGGCATCAAAATTAATAATTAGGCCTAGAGGCTACAATAATGAAGAGGCTTGGAAGAAATTCCGTCGGACCATTTTCTGAGTGGCCATTTTGTCATCCCCAACAGGAATTGGAAGTATGCAATATTTCATCAGGTACCGTTTTGGTGTATGTGAGGTTGTGAATGTAGAAAGTTAGGAGCCGCAGTAGCGAAACAAGGCAGCGGGAATTGTTTCTCTTTTATGCTGCATGATTTCCTAAACCTTTGAATAGCTGGTAAAGGCTTGTAAATACAGAATTGGTGCAGCTCAGGTTTTCGCACTCACATGGGTTTGCTGCATTGACAAACGAACTCGTCACTTGTGATCGCAACTTACTTAGCATTGTGCGAGTTGATGTGTACACTGTATGACAGTAAACTGGGAATTTGCAATTTGAGGATGGTATAGAATCTCGTTGCCTGCATTTTTGCTCATCTAATTTGTATCTTGTTCTTAGATTTCCTATCCTGCAGATGATCACCATCGTGGCTTAAACACACGTTCCACTTGCTTCTTGTGGAGCTTCATATGGCAGTGTATTAAGGTAGGTGCACCCGTAGGTGCGACTTTTATGCCACTTAAAAATCACAGAAGGAGGTTTAGATTTGTTTCTTGTGATTTTTACAGGAAGTGCGACTCGTACTGAGGATAGTGCGATGTGATCATTTCTCAGGGCGAACTGGCCTACAGGAGACATTCAGTTTTCTCACCACAAAGTAGAAAGTGGGCAACTCATTTTGCAAGCATCTCTAAAACATGCGGTCTATATGATCAAACGGGCATGCAGCCAGAGAACTTCCCACTGACGCAAGAGCTGGAGAATCCAGAATCCAAATTTTATTTTGCAATCACATTGATGTCCAGTGTCGCTTAGCTAAGCAATGGATAAGATGGAATTATTTGTATCTGACCAAGACCAGTTATCTTTTGGCTGGTGATGAGAACGCCAATATGACCTCCCCCAATTGTAGAACTATCGAACAACTGCTCGGCTGTTTCCAACCTTCTAATCCGAAGCTAGATTGAAAAATGGGATCAGGAATGAATTCATCAACTCTAATCTCTGAGTCACTCTCACGTGGAAATCGTGTGAACTTTATGGAGATAGTATTATTCAGTCGTTCAAATCAATATCGAAAAAGGGGCCCTCCAAAGCGATAGTCGAGAGGTGTCCGAGCGCTTTCTCCTCCACCATGAACTTGCGTAGACCTGGAAATCAGGTCGATTTATCATTGCTTAGGTACTCACCATACCATTGTCCAAATAGGCTAGTTATCCATCACAGACCTAAACGGAACAAGGTAAAACACTCTTTCGACACCCTCAAGCTAGCTCATTGATGAATAATGTTTTGCTTGTTCATGGACTCTACATAACTTTGGAGAACTGGGATGGAGAACTTGGTGCATCTTGGTTACCAAGAAACACCAAATGATGATTGTATTGTTTCAGGTCATGGTTAGTCAAACTCACATGCTGTTGCTGACGAATTCTCGTGATCATTGTTGCTCTGCGAGCTCTCATTTCGCAAGAGGTCAAAGAATTGGTCATGGCTCAAAGTACTCCTCTACATCCAAATAGTTATACAGATTCAATTTCCTCAGTCCAGTGATAGATAAGAGTGAAAACAGTGAACCTTGCATAGAATCCATGTTTGAAATTGGAGTGAATGAGCGACGTGGTTCAATGATTATACCAGTTGTTCGTCTTCCTCGTAGTCCTCTCTCTTGAACGTCAACTGAATAACGATGGACATGGTTGCATCCGTCTCCAGTTTAAGGAGTGCTCGGTCTTGGCATCTGGCGAGTGAAGGAAATCATTACATTCAGCCAGTTTTGAAGATGAATGGCTTTTGGGTGGCACACATACACGTCTAGTACATGAATATATGTATTCCGGTTCGACAGCAACAAAGGCTTTGTCAGGAGTTAATAGTAGCAAGTAGTTAGACATATTTGAATCAGTAGTTGTACAAAATTACATACCTTGCTGCCAATCTTTGCGTCAAGTGAGATCCTGCAAACACCTCAACAGCTTAATTATTTATAATTATCGTCGACAACGAACAATGACGACCGTGGCAGGTGCCATAGTCGATTTGGGAATTCATGACAGCCATGTTGAGAAAGGACTTCGAGCCTGAATTTCACTGAGACTTTACAAAGAACTGTGAAATTAGCTACGATAGAATTGATATCACTAGAATTGCAGCAGTAAAAGGAAATTTCCAGTTTGTGATTGAGTATTTGGTTCCAGAACTAGAGATAGTCCCGGAGCTTGTGAGAAACAGTACCAAGGAATATCCAGGAGTTGGCTCCTCCAAGACTCGGCTCTCTGCAACACAATAACATAAACATTAACAATTAAATCAAGGAAGGGTGCTGCGGGTTATTTTCATTGCGTAAAATTGTGGCTTTGTATCATAACCCAGGTCATTGCTTTTTATGCCCCAAACAGCTTCTTCTTGCAAAAGTAGTACACAACTGCAACATCCGGCTACTGATTTGGGAAAAAAATTGCATGAAGTGATCATGCTCACCTCACCCAAGCGCCCCATCGATTGGTATCCTGAAGGTACTGCGCTTGGCCATGCAAGAATTTGGACATACTTCCCTTGGGCTGCAGCTGTGCCATTCCGGCCTGAGTGACTGTCGAAGCTAGCGAGGGCCGAAACTTCTGGAATTCACTTCAATCTACAGGCGGCTCAGAGGCGGCTCAGTGGCTTGCTGAGCTTTCAATTAACATCCACTAGAACAGAACTAGCTGAACAAAGGATGCCAATGCTAGCTCGACAGAACAAGAGATGGACACGAAAGGAGAGAGCGAGAGGCGATGCAGTGAAGAAAAATGAAGAGGACTTTCTCTTGCACCTGCCTTTATAGGACGACAAGCAAGCCTCGGTAGTATGAAACTGTGCATCACTGTCTCGAGGATACCGTTGATACCCGGTGCCGAGAATTTTCAATCCATGCCTCGGTAGGCAAACAATGTGAGTCGAACGAGATGGCTCCACATTCAAGCAGTTCATGGCTTCGTGTAGAAACTTCAACTTGTTGTTTGAGACTTGGGCACAACTGGTATTACCGACCACCGAGGCTCCACTGCAATGGACTCTTCGATCAGATGTGCATTCAGTATGACACTGTATTACTTACTGGTAATACGAAATTGTAGAGTGACTGCAATTTGAGGGCGAAATGTACAATTTCGTTGCCTGCATTTCCCATATTAAATTGTTTTTTTAATTCTTAGTTGTCCTATCCTGGAGAGAGTTCCCTTCGTGGTTTTAATAAAAAACAAGTTCCACTTGCCACTTGGGGTGTTTCGTAAAGCAACTCATTAAAGTCGGTGCATCCCACAATGCTGTGTTCTGCCGCATTGTAGAACTTTTCATTTCAGAATCTAAATCTGGTGTAGTCATTCACTCATTCTTCTGTATAGCACAAATCTTATTTCAAATGGGTTTTGATAAGAGGACCTACCCTAAATATAGGTTTTGAAATGTACAAGGGATGTACATTGTGGTGAAATTTAGTGCAGTGGTGCTTTTGAGTGTTCCTACACTAATGGACTAGGTAATTGCAAAGTAGGATAAGTTATTAGAAATAATCGTTGGATAGGACCTACCGAGCCACATGCGGTGAGGTGCCTATTGACTTGCGATTTCTTTTATTCATGACTTGGCCTATTTTGCAATTACCAGACATAATCTCAATGTAGGAGGGTTGAGCCACTTTGACTTCTTTAATAGCTTAACTAATCAAAACATGCCACAACGGCGAAATTCTCCTACATTGAGACCATGTTAGGTGGATTTGCACTCACTAAGTTAATATTGGTTGGTAGAAATAGAAATTTCACTCAAACTTTTGTCTTTTCCAAACCAATGAAACTTCTACTTCATATCCATCTTGTTGAAAATTTGCACAAGCAAGGAGTGAGCATTATCAGTCTTAATCTACGTCTCCTTAACCAATTGATACATGCTACAACAACAAAACTCTAAAAACATGCAATCTATATGTTGAGATGATCAAATGGTCATGAATGCAGGCAGAGAACTTCCCACTGGCACAAGAGCTTGGAGAATCCAGTTCTAATCCAAATTTTATATTGTAATTAAACAAATTGATGTCCAGCGTGGCCTAAGCACAAATTGAATACGTTGAAATTATTTGTATCTGACCACGACAAACTATCATTTGGGGGAGACAATTAGTCATCAGAGAAGATTTGGACTCTCCAGAGGGCCGCTAAGAAGTGCCAGAAGGGACCCTGGTTTCCTTCCAGGAGAGGTGAGGAACATAGAATCAACATGGCACAAAACAAGGGTTTTTTCTACAATTACTCGGCATTCACCTTGCATGGCCCACTTCATATATGGGAGAGGTTTAGTGTCCTACATACCATTGCTAAAGGACATTTAAATGAGTGGAATATATTACATAATCTCAATGCAAGAGAGTTTTGTTGTTGTAGCATGTATCAATTGGTTAAGGAGACGTAGATTAAGACTGATAATGCTCACTCCTTGCTTGTGCAAATTTTCAACAAGATGGATATGAAGTAGAAGTTTCATTGGTTTGGAAAAGACAAAAGTTTGAGTGAAATTTCTATTTCTACCAACCAATATTAACTTAGTGAGTGCAAATCCACCTAACATGGTCTCAATGTAGGAGAATTTCGCCGTTGTGGCATGTTTTGATTAGTTAAGCTATTAAAGAAGTCAAAGTGGCTCAACCCTCCTACATTGAGATTATGTCTGGTAATTGCAAAATAGGCCAAGTCATGAATAAAAGAAATCGCAAGTCAATAGGCACCTCACCGCATGTGGCTCGGTAGGTCCTATCCAACGATTATTTCTAATAACTTATCCTACTTTGCAATTACCTAGTCCATTAGTGTAGGAACACTCAAAAGCACCACTGCACTAAATTTCACCACAATGTACATCCCTTGTACATTTCAAAACCTATATTTAGGGTAGGTCCTCTTATCAAAACCCATTTGAAATAAGATTTGTGCTATACAGAAGAATGAGTGAATGACTACACCAGATTTAGATTCTGAAATGAAAAGTTCTACAATGCGGCAGAACACAGCATTGTGGGATGCACCGACTTTAATGAGTTGCTTTACGAAACACCCCAAGTGGCAAGTGGAACTTGTTTTTTATTAAAACCACGAAGGGAACTCTCTCCAGGATAGGACAACTAAGAATTAAAAAAACAATTTAATATGGGAAATGCAGGCAACGAAATTGTACATTTCGCCCTCAAATTGCAGTCACTCTACAATTTCGTATTACCAGTAAGTAATACAGTGTCATACTGAATGCACATCTGATCGAAGAGTCCATTGCAGTGGAGCCTCGGTGGTCGGTAATACCAGTTGTGCCCAAGTCTCAAACAACAAGTTGAAGTTTCTACACGAAGCCATGAACTGCTTGAATGTGGAGCCATCTCGTTCGACTCACATTGTTTGCCTACCGAGGCATGGATTGAAAATTCTCGGCACCGGGTATCAACGGTATCCTCGAGACAGTGATGCACAGTTTCATACTACCGAGGCTTGCTTGTCGTCCTATAAAGGCAGGTGCAAGAGAAAGTCCTCTTCATTTTTCTTCACTGCATCGCCTCTCGCTCTCTCCTTTCGTGTCCATCTCTTGTTCTGTCGAGCTAGCATTGGCATCCTTTGTTCAGCTAGTTCTGTTCTAGTGGATGTTAATTGAAAGCTCAGCAAGCCACTGAGCCGCCTCTGAGCCGCCTGTAGATTGAAGTGAATTCCAGAAGTTTCGGCCCTCGCTAGCTTCGACAGTCACTCAGGCCGGAATGGCACAGCTGCAGCCCAAGGGAAGTATGTCCAAATTCTTGCATGGCCAAGCGCAGTACCTTCAGGATACCAATCGATGGGGCGCTTGGGTGAGGTGAGCATGATCACTTCATGCAATTTTTTTCCCAAATCAGTAGCCGGATGTTGCAGTTGTGTACTACTTTTGCAAGAAGAAGCTGTTTGGGGCATAAAAAGCAATGACCTGGGTTATGATACAAAGCCACAATTTTACGCAATGAAAATAACCCGCAGCACCCTTCCTTGATTTAATTGTTAATGTTTATGTTATTGTGTTGCAGAGAGCCGAGTCTTGGAGGAGCCAACTCCTGGATATTCCTTGGTACTGTTTCTCACAAGCTCCGGGACTATCTCTAGTTCTGGAACCAAATACTCAATCACAAACTGGAAATTTCCTTTTACTTCTGCGATTCTAGTGATATCAATTCTATCGTAGCTAATTTCACAGTTCTTTGTAAAGCCTCAGTGAAATTCAGGCCCGAAGTCCTTTCTCAACATGGCTGTCATGAATTCCCAAATCGACTATGGCACCTGCCACGGTCGTCATTGTTCGTTGTCGACGATAATTATAAATAATTAAGCTGTTGAGGTGTTTGCAGGATCTCACTTGACGCAACGATTAGCAGCAAGGTATGTAATTTTGTGCAACTACTGATTCAAATATGTCTAACAACTCGCTACTATTAACTCCTGACAAAGCCTTTGTTGCTGCTGAACCGGAATACATATATTCATGTAGACGTGTATTTGTGCCACCCCAAAGCCATTCATCTTCAAAACTGGCTGAATGTAATGATTTCCTTCACTCGCCAGATGCCAAGACCGAGCACTCCTTAAACTGGAGACGGATGCAACCATGTCCATCGTTATTCAGTTGACGTTCAAGAGAGAGGACTACGAGGAAGACGAACAACTGGTACAATCATTGAACGATGTCTCTCATTCACTCGAATTTTAAACATGAATCTATGCAAGGTTCACTATTATCACTCTTATTTATCACTGGACTGAGGAGATTGAATCTGTATAATTATTTGGATGTAGAGGAGGACTTTGAGCCATGACCAATTCTTTGACCTCTTGCGAAATGAGAGCTCGCTGAGCAACATTGATCACGAGAATTCGGCAGCAACAGCATGTGAGTTTGACTAACCATGACCTGAAACTATACGATCATCATTTGGTGTTTCTTGGTAACCAAGATGCACCAAGTTCTCCATCCCAGTTCTCCAAAGTTACATGTATTCCATGAACAAGCATAACAGTGTTCATCGATGAGCTAGCTAGAGGTGTCTTCGGGAGTCATTAAGGCTTGAGATGTACCAAATCACTGTCAATTTTGTACTCTCCTTTCAACATAGTTTCAACATGATCTAAAGTTTCAGAACCTTCGGAAGCCAATTTCTAACCTTGAGGGTGTCGAAAGAGTATTCTATTTTGTTCTGTTTACTGTGAAGGACAACTAGCCTGATTAGACAATGGTATGGTGATTACCTAAGTACTAATAAATCGACCTGATTTTCAGGTCTACGCAAGTTCATGGTGGAGGAGAAAGCGCTCGGACACCTCTCGACTATCGCTTTGGAGGGGCCCTTTTTCGATATTGATTTGGACGACTGAATAATACTGTCTTGCAAAAGTTCACACGATTTCCACGTGAGAGTGACTCAGAGATTAGAGTTGATGAATTCATTCCTGATCCCATTTTTCAATCTAGCTTCGGATTCGAAGGTTGGAAACAGCACAGCACTTGTTCGACAGTTCTACAATTAATTGGGGGAGGTCAGATACTGGCGTTCTTATCACCAGCCAAATGATAACTGGTCTTGGTCAGATACAAATAATTCCATCTTATCCATTGCTTAGCTAAGCGATGCTGGACATCAATGTGATTGCAAAATAAAATTTGGATTCTGGATTCTCCAGCTCTTGCGTCAGTGGGAAGTTCTCTGACTGCATGCCCGTTTGATCATATAGACCGCATGTTTTAGAGATGCTTGCAAAATGAGTCGCCCACTTTCTATTTTGTGTTGAGAAAACTGAATGTCTTCTGTAGGCCAGTTCGCCCTGAGAAATGATCACATCGCACTGTCCTACGTACGAGTCGCGTTTCCTAAAAAAATCACAAGAAACAAACCTAAACCTCCTTTTGTGTTTTTTACGTGGCATGAAATTGGGTGCACTGCCAGGTTATGAAGCTCCACAAGAGACGAGTGTCCGACGTTTCTCAGACTGAGGAAATCTAAGCTCGACAGTTGTTGCTCCATCTGAATTATTTATTGAAGGTGGCGTCGGATCAATAGTTCGGTGTTGATGAATTCAGTGCGAGTCCGGAGGAGAGTGAAAATAATAGTCATTTATTTGAAATATACATTTATCCAAACTTGAGATTGAATTGAATCCAAACTGGCAGCTCTAATCGAAAGCTATAATTTGTGCATTTTTGTTTACCACATTGCCACGATTTCTTCAATGACTTCCAAAATGATTTGGCACCTCTGATTTTCGGAAATTAGCGCTCATATAATTCCCACAACTATGCTAGGCCAGCAATTTGGTCTTGAAATACCGGTATGTATAAATTTTTGAACTTACGTGGGAAATGGTTCTATAATTATGGTTTAAATCAACAGTTTCAGTGAAATTATTTTGTTCTTATTGTCGTGTGATCCCATTTCTCTTCTGCGTCCTTTTTCTCGCCAGCTTCTATGTTATGGTTTGTCGCTGAAGCAAACTCAACGTGGTGTGTTGCGAAAAAGTCTCTAGCTAGCGACTCGATCGAGACACAGTAATTAAAGCAAAAACTTGCTGTTCTGAGCGTTCTTAGTTCTCCCGACCGACCGGCTCTGATCTGCCAGTTCGTGTTTATATCTATATCTGTCTATGTATATATCTCTCTGTATATATATATCTGGGCTTAATTTTCAGGAGTTTCATGGAATTTGTAACTTGTATTAGGTACAGTTCTACTGTCGTCGCTTGGACGTCAATCTTTCATCTTTTTTCGGAATGATTTGATCATTACGTTGGTGGGATTGGCGACCTGTCATATATATAAACTAGTTCGGAGGAATACGTTGTTGGATTCATTGATTTCCTGGTAGAATAGAGAATGATGCATTATTCCGATTATGTTCCATAGAAATTATGTTTCCAGATTGCTGCATGCATGTGTACATACCGAAGGGAAGATTGGGTCTGTGATTTGTATTCATGGGCGGTCCATTCTTTGGATGACTGAATTCAATTCAGCCCTCCGTCCGTCACTATGGAGTCTCACTGTTGCATCCAATGTTGACGCCATTTGCTTGCTTAATTGCTTGCTGTGGAGCGAGCATGTTAGACAGAATATGAATTACGGCGGTATTGACATTCAAGTGGGTGCAGCATGTGGAGTTAGTCACGGAGGCTTGGGAACGTGTCAACTGCAGTGTTTTAATTATGCAACAGGCTGTTAATAAGCTTAGCAGTTGGAAGATTTGTGGTTGCCTCTGCATAATTATGTTTAGGAAGCGTTTTGACTTTTAACCCCTTCTAGTTAGTGCTCCGACATCCAAAATTTGGACGATGAATAGAGAGGTTCCAAAGGTTTTGAGTGGGACCAGGCACAAGAAAAGAAGAACTTTGATTCATTCATCCAAACCAATGTTTAGTTGACTTTTTAAAAAATTCATTCTTTGTATGATGAATTTGATGAAATTGAGGTAAATAATATATATATTTATAAGGATAGAAGCAAAAATATTTCAAAATTTAAGAAAGGATTCAAGCGCTAAGGGGTTAACCTTGGAAGAGACTAGCATGGACAATAAAACTTCCTTTAGACTGATGGAAGTGGTCTTGTGACACAAAGAAATGATAACTTCCATCCAATGCACATATTGTGTGCAAACGTAAGATGTGAATTGTAGAGAAATGATAACTTTCATTTGAAGTTTTGTTTACAAAGATGTGTATTGTTAGTAGAGAAATGACAACTTTCATTTGATGTTTTGTTTACAAAGATGTGAATTGTACAAGCATCTTTCACCCCTGAAGATTCATGCATACTCAAAAAGTAGATGTGCCTTGGTCAAGTGATTTTCAAAAGAATCATTTCTGGTATTTTTTTATTTAAACAAAGAAATGACGTTTTAGTGTTCTTCATTTGAAAAAAAAATCCAAAAATTGGAAGAATTTTTGCAAGTGCAAGGTTTATGTATTAGAATCCAAGTTACACAGCTTTTTTGTGTCTTTCATTTTTATTTTCTTCTTTTTAAATGTTTTTTAAACTAAAATTAAAAAATCATGAACATTTCTCATTATAAATTTCATTTATGGTAAAAAAATTCAAATTACTATGATATATTTTATAATTGATAATTTTGTTTTCATCATTGACTTTAAAAAATTATTATTATTTTATTTTTCTATCAATTTTTTTGAAAAAATAACAACAACAGACAATACATTCTTTCAAAAGTGAAAATTATAAAAAAATCTTATATATCAGTTATTCAAAAGGATAAATTTAAGCTTCACAGCTCGAGGGGATCACTCCTTGTAATTTAAGGTATACACCTAAGTTAAGAGGGTATTTTATGTGGGGCTATTTACCTTAATTATTGCATTTAAGATGACCTTATTTTTACATAAAAAGCTAAAAAGGGCATATTTCCAATACCCTATAATTTTTATAAATTCATTCATGCAAGTTTTTAAATGGATCTATCTTACATATAAAATTTAAATGTCCAATTTTCTCCCACCCCCACCCTTCTTCACAAATTTTCTCTTCCATCTACTGCAACTATGTATGGGGTAGACATTGTGAAATTAACAATAATCAATTGAATTCAAGTGGCAATTTTTAACCCATAAAGGCCAATTGTCCATTGAATGAACAATTGAAACTTTGGGTAGGTCCCTATGAAGTCAATTTTGGTCAAATGTTCATAAAATTTTGACACGAGATGTGAACATGTATCTTCTTAGTGGAAATATAATTTCTTTCTATTCTAAATTTTTTTGGTAGCCCTTGCAATTTGAGCATCTTTAGGGCGTCTTTTGCAAAAAATCTCATCAACTATTGAAATTTGGCATTTATGTTACTAATCAAATATGGCATACAATTATCAAAAGTAATTTAGTTCTCAAATCACATTCTCAAAGGAGTCAAACTTTATTAGCTATGTTAGGGTGGCTTCAAGAAAAATACCTTTTCTTCTAACCTCAAGCCCTATTATCTTGCAATATGTGAAGTCAAAGTTTTTGAAAATTTTCCCAAATATTCTAAATATTTGTCTCTAATTTTTAACCATTTGGATTCCAAATTAAAAAATATCTCATTGCACAAGAAATCATCAAAAAAAGACTAGTGTATTGCCAATGCATTTAACCTCTTTGCATTGCAAGTTGATTCAGATTTTTTATGAGTGAATCCAATATCATATATTTATGAATAGTCAAAATCCTCATTTTTGTGTAGACCAAATATTTTACTCTAAGAGGGCTTGAAGTTTGTTGATCCTAGTTTGCAAGAATGAAAATAAAGATTTTTTTTCTCACTTCAAACATTATAATCTTTCAATCCACATGGTCAAATGGGCTGAAATTGTTTCTACACGTTGTTATAACTACATAATACACTTTTTTACAATTGGATTTTTTTCAAATAATTTTTTATTTTAGACAATGCATCAAAATTAGCAATTTTGGATTCTTCCTCTTCCAAAACACCCTCTAGTCTTTAGGGGTTAATAACATTGAACACTTTAGAATTCCTAATGAAACTATTTCATGAAAATCTCATTCAATATGAGTGTGATTAACACATAAGGTAGCAACACCCATAACCGTCAAATTAAGCAATTCAACATAGTTGGAGGCACTTTTTTCTAGAAAAAATATTTTTTTAGTATTAGCAACTGAAAATCATGAATTTTTAAAAAAAGAATTAGAATTTTTGGATAAGGCATCTAATTTCTGTGAATTTTCAAAGTAGAACTCACTAAGGCACCCTAAACCACACTCTACTAAAGTTGCCTTGATTGTAGTTCCAAAATCTAAAAAAATTAGAGCCTACCAACCACAATTAAGAATTGGCACGGTTTCAAAGTACATTTGGAGACACTTTAAGGGAACTCTACTATCAAAGTATGGGTACATTAATGGTTATGGGCGTTGCTACCTTATGGCTTCAAAGCTTAGAGTTAAATGAACTATTAATTCTATCTTCATATTGTACAATTTTCAGTTTGTTGAACCCACTAAGGTAAATCTTCCTATTCATACAATGTGACAATTTTTCCACTTTTAGTTGATGTCTTACATTTACATTTAGTTTGTTTTTATATATACACTACAAGTACCATGGCACAATTTTAGTGGACCGCCTTTCATCATAGATTTTCTTGAATATGTCCATTTTATCACCCATATGAAATTATTTGTCTACATCTATAGTCATCATATTATGAAAAATTTGCATGACTTCTATTTGTTAAGGCTAACTTATTAATAAAAATTCCTATTATATGATGTTTTTACATACCCTAATTTATATATATTAGAGTGTGTAGCATTTCATGAACCTTATAGTAGCTCTACAAATTATATAAAATTTGCCCCCTTTGAATTAAATGAACCCTATCTTTTAACTCACGTAGTTTTCTAAAAACCATAAGTGTTCCCCCCGGGCTTCACAGTAGCATTTGATTTCAAAGTCATTGACAGCAAGGGTATTTTGCATGTAAAATATAAAATAATTAAATGATAAATCTTCACACCAATCTCCATTTCTAGTTACATCTCTTGAAAAAAATTTAAATGAATTGGATTGTTTTGCTATATTTACTAATTTATTTTCATTTTTTGCTACTTAAATTATAACCATGACAATTTTTCACAAAATGAATTGAATTTTTTTTAGGGTAATAGACAATCCATAATATTACATACTAAAATATATATATAAAGGATATTTGAATACAATTTAAAGGCTAAATTTAGCTCAAATATGATGTTTGAACATTTTGCAATGGATTTGGTTTTTTGGGGGGTAATCTCTAATCAAATTATTTATTTTATGATTGTAGTACATGACCATGTAGTGTATTTGAGCACTTCAGTTTGAGATGGGGGACCAATGGCAATTTACAAGCTCACCTAGTAGTGGATGACGAGGCCAACAATTACAAAGTAATTCTTGTGTTGAGACACGGTGTGTGTGTTTACAAATCATCCAACAATTGAACTTGTAAGGCTTTTCATGAGGGAGCCTCATAGGATTATTTTGGTGCAAGTGTATGTCACAAGCCTAGGCATTTGTACTTGGCAAATCTAGAGGTTTTCAACAACACCTTGCTAGTCTTGCTTGATAATGACTTCTACATCCGTAAGGCCATATTCATTAAATTGAGACAATATGGTCATTTTGAGAACTTAAGGCTCCTCCATTCAAAGATAAATTGTTGAAGGCAAAGATAAAAATAGGCAAATCGTTACAAGGCAAAGAGCAATCCCACACCAAAACAATTAAGAAACGTGAACGTGCAAAATGCAATTCCACATGAGTTGTGTAATAAGATGTAATATTTATAAAAGCGGGTCCCTTTACATTGAAGAACATGAATTTACTTGAATCAACTTCTCTCACTTCTCTATATACTTCACTTCCTAGGAAATGAAATCCCGGTATATCTAATCTTGTTAATTCTAATGATTGAATGTCTTGTGTAAAAATGTAGAGGCTATGTGCACAGAGAGCACTCACCCTTACTAAAAATTGGTTTTTGTATATGAATGACTATTCTATTAATAGTAATGATCCTTCCACAAAAAGAAGACCACTGTGAACAACGATCACTGGGCAAACCATCGTTCTTGGATTAAGAACTGCTATTTGTTGCCTCCTTGGCTGCCTCCAAGGCTTTCAACTTGGCCAATCCTCTGAAAATATCCTCGTGTCGAGAAGGCTTGGGTGATCCACTGTCTTTGCTGAAAGTATTGAACATCCCCATCATCATTAAATCCTTGGCCTCTCTCTTCCGTTTTCATTTACGTCGCGGAATCTCGGTATTGGAAAGAGACCTAGAACCTCGAGGAGGCGGCCGTGGTATCGATCTATTCACAGTGCTTATGTACGGATCGACAGTTGTTGTCGATCGAGTGTAATTTGACCGCCGTATGTCTCGAAGAGTCGTTCGGCGGGAAATAGGTACAGCCGAAGGCAAAGATACTCTGCCCACGGATTTGGAGGGGAACGAGATAGGAATCTCTACGAGGCGTGGAACCTGTTGTGCACTGCATGCACCCAACAGTACCTCATTGATCCGATCCCCAACCTTGGGATCCACATTCAACTCCACCCTCTTGACAGCCTGATGTGGGATTGTCATCGGCAACAACACTTCATCCTCGAGACGAGGATCCATACCCCGCTCTTCGTCATCCGCATACAATTTCCTGTGCGGTGTGTTTGGAGTTCGCAAAGTTGGCGACTGTGAACGCAATCAACTTGGGGTGGAGCTGGCCCTCTTCATTGGCGACGGTGAGCAAATCGGGGTCCTCACGGGACCCCGACTAGGTGGGCTATCTACCACGCCTTCCTCGACATTCCCCTTCGAGAAGTCGATGGCCGCCGAAGCTGCATCAGTGGCCGATCCCAGGAGGTAAGGCTTAGAATAGGAGGACGGCACGAAGCTCCCTCCAATCGAGCCGGACCTCATTGGAAGTGACACGTCTGATCCAGACAGCAAGCTCCTCGTCAGTGGTTCCCTTTGTTGGAGAAAGAGTAGAACGGATCCTCCGACCTATAGCAATGGCAGTGAACAAACATCTTTTACAATTATCCTTGACCCAAAGATAAAACACATCTTTCACAACTATCCTCGACCCAAAGACAACACACATCCTCCACAACTATCCTCGACCCAAAGATAAAACACATCCTCCACAATTATCCTCGACCCAAAGATAATTCAACATGGAAGACAAACACATGTTGAACAAAACAGTACAACCAAAAGAGGCCAGAAAACTTGATTAAAAATTCAAAATTTTACTACTTCACAAGAATGAAATGTACATAAAAATCCGTATTCACAAAAATAATGTACATCGAGTTCTATGATTGACTGAGACACTGAGAAGTCTATTTCTTCCTTCGTCTCTCTTATTCAATCACTAGATTCATCCCCCGCAACACGAATCGCGATTCGAATGCCTTGGTGGACATCCTCATCCCATCCAATATATAATTTGCTTGATCGTCTGATGCGACCAAGGGCGCCACACCTATGTGGTTCCGATCTACGAACTCACGAAGTCGTCCGAGTGGACACTCCTCGTGTAGTTTCTTCAGTCACGGAATGAGAGTGCCGACGAGCACATTGTCTCCACGCATGTACGGGTTCCAACTCTCAAGGTATATGCAATTCCCGTTCTCATTGAGGATGCCCTTTTGCGGAGAATCATCAATGAGAATGGTATTGTCCTTGTTGAATGAGTTGGGATCCTGAGGGTCGAGGAACAATTCTTCATCAAGCACTTTGAAGAGCAGAGTCTTCCACGGACTCCCAACCTGATGAAGAAATTTCCCTTCGGAGGTTTCTACCCTCCTGCAATTGTCCTGACCTAGGATGTAGTAGGGAGCCTTGCAATTCTGGAAGAGGAAACTTGCAACAGGCTCCACTGTCTTCTTGAACATGGAGCTCCAAACTACGACGCGGTTCGAAATCTTAGAAACCTCGTCTAAGAACTCGTGCACATTGGGACGAACGAAGACGGCCTTCGTCCCAATGAGGGTTGGGGTTTGATGGGAGAATATATTATCTCGGACTGTGTAATGTTTTTTCTTCTTATGGGGCCCTTGACCTTGGCTCTCACACAGTACTCCGTTCAAATCGAACACGATATTCAACCACTTCTGTCGCGGTTGGACCACTAACGAGGACACACTCCGCGGCACTCTGTTTTTTCGACCTGCCGTTACTACCTGATCAAACACAACACGAAAGAGATGTAGTTACCTGTTGAAAGGCAGAATCAGGCGACCCATAAAACGGAAAAAAACATTGAACCCCACTAAGCGACTACAGAACCCCTCCGTTAAGTGATTGTTTGAGTGCCAACGGGTGGTGCACACTTCTAAGTTGTCCGCACTGGGCACAAACATGGGCAATATCAATTCATTAGACACTACACGCATTGAAGAGAAGTTTGAGATATATTTATTTCAAAATAATTTATGATACACCCAGTCTAATGGTTTCGTTGATCTCTAGCCGATTGTATACAAGTACCAACTACAGTCCGTTGCGGTATCTACACTATGCTACAACGGAGTCACACAGTGGCAGTTCGTCCACGCTTCACAATCAGAGACTGTCCACTCCCTCCTGTTAGATAGAAGGAATTGGCATGAGAGTCTCTCACTGGGAATATGAACATGATGGAAGCCAAAACAAACATCCATCACATCACATTCGACAGACTCAATCACGAAATATCGTAGGGATCTGATGATGGAGGGGAGTGTACCTGACCGAACTCCAGGTTTCCGGCGTCCTCATCCAAATATTCCCCGTAGTCTACAGTCTCGTCGTCGTCGTCCGGGGGATTTTCAAACTCTATCTCCACCTCCGGTACTCGCGGCTCAGGCGGAGGGGGGATGGGATCTGGAACAACCTCTTTCTCCTCTTGAGTCTCCGGGACTGACTCCGCTTGCGCCTCCAATGCAAGGGGTTCACTCAAATTATCCTCGCGGCGAGGATAATCAGCACCCTCTGTCCCAGTTGCGGGGGGAGCTCTCTCTTCCTGGATCTGTTGATCTGGTCTATCCACTGGAAGATTAATCCCCTGCTCTTGTTCCATTGGAGGAGGAGAAGGGGGAGCAATATCGTCTTCGGCAAGTGGAAGAGGATTATCTTCGCCTCGAGGATAATCCTTACCGATGGGATCGGCGGTCTGCTGACCTGTGGCTTCTGAAGCACCACCAACGTCATGCGCATCAGGTTGAGAGGCAGAGGGGTCTTGTGATCGCGTTCTCAGAGAAACATTCTCTTCACGCAATTTCTCTAGTTCCCTCTTCAATGCCTCCTTCTCCGCCAGCTCCTCTTCCCTTCTTCTTGACTGCTCTACCCTCTTGAAGGCCTTCCTCTCCTCTCTCTGCCTCCAGAAATCCTTGAGCTCCTGCTTCATAGGTCGGAGAGGAACATGAGTTTCCCGTGACGGACCCGCGCCACCATCATCCGGACAATCATAGTTGAAATCCTCCATATCGGAATAGGAGTCCTCGACGTCGCTGATTATGATGTCCGGTATAATCTTTTCCAAGGGCTTCTTTCTGATCTTCTTTTCCTTCCGCGTACCGGCTCCCGCGTCTTCGATTCCCTTGGATGCAGATTCGGGGCCCTCGTCCTCTATGCGGCCCTGGCCCTGCTCCACATTCCCTCCTCGAACAATATTGGTATTTGTTCCATATTCATTGATGCCGAGGTTGGAAGCACCCTCGTCACCAGGGAAATCCCGATCTGCCCTTGAGGCTCCCGCATTGCCGTCAATTGAGGGGGTTGACTCCGAGTCAACATCTGGAGTTTGAAGGTTACGAGGACGCTCATAACCTGGGAGATATGGCGAGTTTTCATGGCAGAAATCATTGATGTCTAATTTACTGCCATACTTTGCCATTTCTCGAAGTTTCTGGGATGCATGCCTGTCAGTAAGGCCATAATAATAGAGACCATACATCTGTAGAAGAAACAAGCAGTCGTTAGTACTCGTTATCCACCCCTGAGAATTTATCCTCGATTCGAGGATAACACACGAACATACAATATACATCGAGTAAGCTAGCACATAATACAACACTAACAGACATATCTTCGAGCCGAAGATAACCAACAATAAGACACTTTTATCTTCGAGCCGAAGATAAAGACAAGCGAAACATGAAGTCTCACCTTGGCAGCAATCATGAACTTTGAGCCTGTGTAAATGCCGATGACGTTTTCTCCAGTCACGGCAAAACTCTGGAGAATGTCAATATAGAATTCCATCCTGAGCTCACTAGCATGGACTCTATATTTCGCCTCGGTGTTTTTCTGAAAGTCCGTGTAGTAAGGAATGTCATTGGTGGCGTAGACCTTCTTAACTACATCCTTATATCTTGGCTCCCCGTCATCCCATTTCTTCAATACAAATAGGAGCTTCACCGGGGGCGCCAACGCACGGTTGGTCGAGTTGTCCATCCTCTCCGCCTTACTTGGTAGGTAGTTGGACACCTTGACTTCGTACCCCGTCATCTTCGACGCCGCAAATTTCTTAGCCGCGTCCATGTCGTATGAATTTCCCATAATCCATAACCACACATCCGGAGTAGTCATGACCGGCTTCAGGTGATCTGTCAAGAAATTCAGCAATGGCAAGCACGGTGGATTGTCACCGGATCCTGGATTTGGTCTAGGGAGGACTCGAAAATCTATGATAGCAACACGAAGGTCTCTCATGACATAGGGCCACACGTGGGTAGTCAGGGGAATGCTGGCATGCGAGCGTGGAGCGTGGAGCGGGAATTGGTGAGCAGGGAGCGGGGATTCTGTGATTTAGAAAATAAACTAACCAAAAAAGTATAAAATCTTTGAGAAAAAGTGGATGAAAAAGTGGATGAAAAATTGGATGAAAAAAGTGGATGAGTTTCAAACAGGATGAAAAAATTGGATGAAAAAATTGGATGAAAAAATTGGATGAAAAAGTAGGATGGCAATAGTAGATGAAGAAAGTGGATGAACTAAAAAGAGGATGAAATAGTTGGATGAAAAAAGTGGATGAAGAAAGTAAATGAAGAAAGTAGATGAACTAAAAACAGGATGACATAATTGGATGAAAAAAGTGGATGAAACAGGGATTATAAGTGCTGCAATAACCCGATGAAAAGAAAATTGGGAATGGATTTGCAGTGGATGAATGCCAATTTAGAGAAATGGTAGATTATCCCAAATGAAAAAAATTGCTTAAAGTGGATTGAAATTCTATTGACGATGGATGAAAAGATTAAAATGAATTGGATGAGAAAATGGATGAGAGTCGATGAAAACAATAGAAGGTTTAGGGTCAAACTTTTGGATAGGCAGATGGAAAATTCCATGGTACATGTATAGGTGGATGTACTCATATGAGAGGTAGATTTAGGGTTTAGGGTTAAAGGTGATGGTGTCAACATAATAATAAATATAGATACAACATCAAGTACTTTGTACAAGTAATAACTTCTAATAGACAATGCTATGAGACTGTCCTACGACTATAGTAGATGGAAGGGTGATTTTAAACATCTCTATAACAATAAATCTGATATACACTTATTGCACTCGGAATTTGGAAGTGCATAGAAGTCAGACCATGTTTTTTGCACATTCATTGATAGAATTCTATTTTGTTTTGAAGCGAAATATATATTTGGAGTATAATGCCCCATAGGTTTGGAGGAAGGGGTTGAAGTCACTTGATTACCTAAATAGACACGAAATGCACAGGGAATTATAAGGACAACACATTGACATAGAAATCCAAGGAGGCTAATTATATGCAAGTAGTGGCCCTTGTAGTCTCACTACATCTTCATTCATGAGTATGGTAAACATAAAGAATATTCCTGTTCAGCAAAAAAGAAACTACCTTCACTAAATATGACTTAGTATCCCACCGAGAAGGATTGCCTTCACTTCGTTGAAGCTGAAGTTCGCAGCGTGAATAAAGGCATCAGTAGCACTATGTAGATTGCAGGTGACTGTAAAAACATAGTATAGGTGTTTACAATTTGCCCAGGTTCCGCGCTTCCCTAGGCACTTCAATTTCATCTCCTTGAAATTAGGGCAGGTACAATCGGGAAATGACGAAATGGTGAGCATATACTTTTCCGTCTGAGGCTGCACACCGGATATCGGGGAGACTATGCAACCAAATCCAGGATGGGGGACCATGGTTACCCTTTCTATGCTTGCATTTAAAGTCAACGACGAAGCACAATTGTTCTGATGCTTGATTGTTGGGGCCTTCGGGTTCCGTCTGATCACCTTCCCTTCTCGATTTTTTGGAAACACATCTGGATTAGGTGGAACAAGGTAGGCACGAACCGATTCAAGTCCTGCTTGACCACCAAAAAGTCTACGCGGTGAAATCACTTGTCGTTGTGGAAGCTGAAATCCTGCCGCCTCCAGCGATAAGATCTCCGCTTTTGATAGTTTGGTACCCATTTGAACGGGCCAAATGGACGGAACAGGTGGTACAGATAACACCCACTTCCGTCGATATCCCTTCACGCACCGTTCAATGTCGTCGTTGCAAAAAAAGAACTGCATACGATCATTGGTATTCTTTCTGTAATTCACCATCATACCTGTATATGTCGGTGCTGTTGTAGGTTGGTTGTTTTGGACTATTTGGGCAGTGCACTTCTTCCTTGTAATAGCTTGATCGGCAAAGCATGCCTTCGCGGAATTTTTTGGTAATCTGGCAATATGCCATTGTGTTTCGTCACACTTGCTCTCTTGGATACATGACACGTGAGTGGACCGGTGAATACTTCCAGGTTCCAAATTGGAATCATTTGCCAGAATATCATGCATATCCACATCCACGCTTGGAGAAGCGTCTTCCCTAATGGGATTCAGAGGTCCTACAGTTGTTGACGCTCTTGAAGATCTAGTCTGAATGCGGGGATGAGAGAAATTGACTTTATCCGGCCTATGAGAATCTTGCTCGCATCCTAGTGGCATGTCTGCCTTGCGCTTGTGAGATCCGAAAACTTCCTCACCCTCAAGTTGAGGCTCCCTATTCACAAATTCCTCAACTTCAAGAATGTTGGATATAGCTTCGGCCAATGCCTTTGGATTACCAATTCGTTGTGCTGACCTCTGTGCAACACGAAGCATGAGTTCTTCCTTCCCTGGACCCGTTCCAGCTTGATTTCCCCTCAGATATTGGTAATATCTCACCATCTGCATGAAAGCTCGAACAAAATCATCAACTGTGGCTATGTACAAATCGTTTCCCCGATTCCCGGATTGTTGAAGCCATTTATTATGTACTGTCTCCGCAAGGTTGCAAGATGGCATCTCGGCAAGCTCGTTTTCATTGAGATCCTGAATAACCAATATCAAATCCTGCCATTAGATGCTGGAAGATAGAGATTTTACGTACAATCAACCTCAAAGCATTAACAATTTCCAACTATTGGTTAGGGTTTAGGATGAAGATGCAAAACTTCATTGTTGGCCACCACATCCAAGAGATTGTCATCACGTGGAGCCTCGAAAGCCCAGAAAGAGTTTGGAGCGTAAGGCCCATTTGGTGCCTACAGTGCTCTTCTAAAGCTGCACTGCATGTATACATTACTCATTACTTGTCTATTAAAACACATTGGCAACAATGAAAACCATTGAATATCCATAAGTAGCGTACAGTGGACACCCCTCTCGGTACCGAGAGGGGTATCGGTAAGCACCTAGGTATGCATACATTTTTCAGTTTGGATTAGATCGACAATTCTTATTCAGCCCAAAATCTATGGATGTTTCATAAGTATACATAGGTGCTAATCAATGTTGGAATCGGTAGAACCTTTCTACATTAGCTAGGTATGCAAGCATTGCTTGTGAATTGCAAAATCATTGTAGCGCATTCTATGAACCCTAAACCGCCAAGAAGTTGTATAAGGAGAGATATATGCTTGAAGCACAAAACTATGCACACCTTTGACCTCACTTTATATAAACTGCCTATCATGATGCGTTCTAAGAGTGCTACTTACAATCTAACATATAAAATATTAATTGTAGAACGGCGTGATATAAGTATAACAAATTAAAAATTCAGAGGATTAAGATTAACAACATTTAAACAGGCCTGACTGTAAGAAATATTTAAAATGAGAGTGATACAAATCGAGAACTCACAAGTTGCAAGAATCCTCCCCATTGGCGATAGCGGAAATGCCAAAAAGACAGCCATAGGTCAAGTCGACGCTTTCCTTCTTCGCAAGTGGCACCTGATGACAACCACCACTCTCTGATGGCAAGGTACCTTGTTTCACATTCATCTAGAGAAGTTGCATTCTTGTATTGCTTGCACAGTAGTCGATGCTGATCTTGCAAGTCTCCACGGATGTCGGCCTTCGTATGCTTTTCCATGGACTGTGTCCAATGGAAGAGGCAAGTTCTTTCACGGTTTGCCATCGCTTCGGTACTGTCTCCTGATCCGTAGATGATCCTCATAGCATTCCAATTTGCTTGCGCGCTGTCAGCCATGAATCCCTTAAACTGAGTATCTTTTACACCGTGTCTTTCTAGTATTGAGTTCAAATTCCTCCAGAACAAAATCTGGGCAGTAGTGTCTTCGGATTGCATGTCACAAATAGCGATTGTCATAACGCGGCAGTATGTAGAATCATACGTATGGCAAGCCATTGTGGTCCACCCTTTTACCCGTTTCACATGATCAAACATCATCCATGAGTCATGAAGGTCGCCATCGTGTTGCATACGCTTCGCTAGGTCTACTCCACTTCCAGGACCCACTTCAGACATCTTGAAGAGAAAAACTTTATCCGCCTCTATTCCTTGACCGGGAAATTTGCTCTCCTGAATGAAAGCCCACGTGTTGGAACCTCTCAACTTTGTAATGCTATCAATGACACCAAATCTCCTCAGACATTTGAAGGATGTAACCTCGTTCCGAATACTTGGAGAGCTAAAGTACTTGCATTTGTCGAGGACAGGGACAAGGTCATCGAAGTCAGGCGGCTTTGGATTCACTCCATCTTGGCTGAGGAGCAGTTCGCCGAGTAATTCCTTAGTCGCCTCAAGCACAATAGATGAATTTGTTGCGGTCGGCGTTCTCTCCATCTGTTCACCAATTAGGACTCTAGTTCTAGTTTGCAAGTCTCGGAGTTCACCATCTTTTACTGGATGATTGTGAACCCCGAGGTGTACAAACGCCCGAGTCATTCCTAGATTTCCAAGGACATAGTATGCTTTCACAGCACACTTGGCAATACAAGAAGGAGGGTGCTTGCATATTCTACAAACAAAAGTTGAACCCGGTGGATGCAAATCCCCAACATTCATTGTCGAGGGAGACATGCCTTCCCATTCCAACTCATTGACAACAGCATGTCTATTACCGCGACTCCTAAACTCACAAGTCGCATTCATGCATCTAAGATGCCCCACACAAGTAGATGTGCGAAATGTTAAGCCCATACGATTACTGATATTCGTTGTCATTGTTTTTGTCCAGACGTGGCCGTCGTACCGCTTATCCATGCCTTCCATCTGATGAGCATGAGAAGGACGGCAATCGGTCTCCAAAGGAGGCAACTCATAGATAATATTTCCGTTGAAGCACGGAGGCAACGTTTGTACTCTCTCTATGCAAATCAACTCATAATCAATTTTTGCGAGTATATTCCGACATCCCT
The DNA here is from genome assembly GCA_947034895.1 of Rhytidiadelphus loreus. Taxonomy (NCBI): domain Eukaryota; kingdom Viridiplantae; phylum Streptophyta; class Bryopsida; order Hypnales; family Hylocomiaceae; genus Rhytidiadelphus; species Rhytidiadelphus loreus. The sequence continues at coordinate 37,599,996 of OX344761.1, forward strand.
TTTGCACACGTAATTTACGCAAACAGTCGATTACAGATGTACCACTCCCACAAGAATTCTCCGCCACTAATGCTGGAAGAGTACTAGGGCTAGGCAAAGTAGACAGCGAAGATGGAGTCTCTACATTCAACCTACGCTCGTCCGAATTGCGCTCGGAGTCCGAACTAAGAATGGTTACACAGTCCTCAAGGGATTCTACCTTGACATGATTCAAGGGAGGTGTTTGATACGACGCCGTTGATGACTGCCGTAGTCTACCCCTCACTCTCTCATCCGCATCCATGAGAGTATGAACTCCGTAAGCTTTATACCTACTGGGCTTTAGATGCCACGCAGTGATGCCATCCCGCAAAATAGAAAGTTGCCCTATGGTATGAATAAGGACTCCGGAGTCTGGTTCAAAAACCTCTTTGTCTATATAGATCGAGTCCTCCATCAATTGGAACCTAAGACTTAATCGAGAAGCCAATACAACAGCGACACCATTGTCGTACACCGGAAATAAAATTGGAACTCTTGCACCATCAGCAGAGACAACTACCGAATTGGAAATGTCTCCCATCGCAACCACGTAATGAAGTCGGCCAAACCGAGTGATCAATCTAAAAGACGAAGAAGAAGCACTGCAAAACCATTACCCTAAACCGCTAAACAGAATTTAGAAATGATCTATAATTAGTATCAATGAAGGTCTCACATCACCCAGAAATTAAATCGATCCAACGGGATTAACCAAATTACATCGCGTCCTACAGTACCGTGATCAACAGTGGACTACCTGAGGGCGAGAAACGAGTTCCAGAGGAGTGAAACATAAGGGTGAGTCGTCCAAGAACTATTCCTAGATGATGGACGTCATTTCCATCGACCTAAGTTGTTCAACAAGAATAAGAGGCGGTGGATAATTAGTAATGACCATTACATCATCAAATGGCGCATACTCATAGATGGCGCACCCTCTGAAATGTACATTGTCTGCACATTGCTAAAGTTGAATGATTGCAAAGAGGTCTGACCATAACAATGTACTATGAATGCAATGTAAAAAATTCAAGATGTGCTACATTATAGAACTTCCGCCATTCCCAGATCTATTAGCTTACGTAGTTCTAATAATGATTAGGGATGATCACTGCACACATTAAGAACAGAAATCAAATAAGCTGAAGGAATTGAGCTGAGGTATGTGGCAGGTAATCAACGTCAGGGTGTATGAGAGTGGTATATTAAGCGGTGGACAACAAGTTTATAATATATGAAGAGTCATCATCTAGGCTACGAGGTTAAAAATTCAAATTCACCACTGAAACATTATCATTTTCTGAGTGCGGTGTAATTGACAGATTGTAACAAAATCAATTGCGACGGCTTAAAGGAGATCAGTTATGCTGCTCCATCATTCACAAAATTCAATAGAGCTAGTTGAGCAGTGTACTGATTATGTTAAAAACAGGAATAACAGGATGGAGAGTATTGAACTCAGTAATGGAATGAATGCCCATAATATATTCTAGATCCACTACTCGAAGTGGAGTGATGGAAATCAAGAACTTCTAGTATAATATTGATAACAACAAATAAAGAGCTCATGATTAAAATATAAATGGATACTTTTGAAGATGTAAAATCATCTTCACAAATAGTAATAAATCACAGTAGAACTATATGAAATTGGTCTGCCGCATTTTATAATCAAATCCAAATGCCCATCTGATATTGTCAGTGGTGGCCAGAGGGAGTGAATACGAGTTGAGGACATCCAGATATATTGCCAGAAGGAACACGTATATCCCCTACTCAGTTGTGTCATTGATGATTGAATTCCAAAGTGGACTCTGACACTAATTTTAATCATATCTAGGCCGTTCATGAGTCAGAGAGGAGGATATTCAGTGAGTACGTCAAGACATCTTCATTACAGTCACACATAAGCAACCACGTAAGAAGAATTTTATCTCATTAGACTAACTTCATTTACGTCTGTCCTCATTTTCAGATTCCCACGACTTACAACCGTTATTAATCATAAATGAGCTTCGATCGTGTTGTAAAAGGCGGCTACCAAGACCATTACCGAACTGGGAGGCGATAGTACGAAGTCACGAACCAGATTCACCTGACATCGAACCCGCAACTGCATTTTATACCACACAACGAACCTCCCCTAGAACCTAACCAACAACCAGAGGAACTTCCGAACCTACAAGATCACATTATATGGGAGTCTGTGCCGCCAAAATTGGTCTTTTACAACTCCAGCTCTAGGCTCTTGAACTTCATCGACTTGGCGGCGTTGCTTTTGGGTCTCTCGCCGTGCTTCCCTCAAGGTATAGCATTTCTGAGATTGAACTTCTACTCTCAGCTTGCTCTAGATGTATGGTTTGCCATTTCTGTTCTTTTCTAAGATCTTCAAACTCGTTTGGCACAGGGAACTACTCATGGAGAGACAGGGCCCAAAACTGAGGTCGCGGCGTCCAGTCCCCGAGGTTCATGAAGCAAATAATCGACCTCGGGCATTGCAGGCCGATGGACAGGAGGTATGATCTATCCCACCTTTCTCCCATTCTTACTCTGTAGGATTGATAATGACGTGAATATAGTGTGGACGAACCTCGCAATGTGGTCACTCCATTTGTGATTGAATCGGGGCCTCACATATTCATGCCCGTCCTAAGAGGCAACCTGCCTATTACCGTCGTGATGCACCAACCTTAGATCCCGATGGCGTCCTGCTTGAGTACATACCTGGGAGCTTCCTCTGAATACCTCGGTGCGTTTATCTGAGCTCGGTCACCAGGGATCTTCATCAATACTCACGGGGTCTCGTCCATCTTGCCCTACCTGTGTGAGTCCGAGCCCCACATTTGCTTGGTGACGTGCTGGGGGACGAACAGCTCTTGTCGGCGCCCCGTTTCAGTACATAGGTCGGAGACAGGCGAGGGACCTCACGGTACCTCCGCGTGTTTGGGTGAGCTCGGTAAGCAGGGATCAATTGTTCTCTCTTGAGTATGGGTTGTCCTTCGTCAGTCCAGATGGTGCGAGAGAGACGCGGCCACTCCTAGGCGATGGAGTGCTCCTCGCGGGGTCAGCTTCGTGAGCTCGGACGACAGGGCTGCCTAGGCCCTCTCAGTACCGAGAGGGGGTCCGCGGTGGGCTGGGCTGAGCTCGGGCGACAGGCTTCATATTTTTTTGGTTTTTGTTTTGGTGGTCCTTCGTCAGTCCAGATGGTGCGAGAGAGACGCGGCCACTATTGGGCGATGGAGTGCTCCTCGCGGCGTCAGCTTCGTGAGCTCGGACAACTGGGCTGCCTGGGCCCTCTCGGTACCGAGAGGGGGTCCGCGGTGGTCTGGGCTGAGCTCGGACGACGGGCTTCATATTTTTTTGGTTTTTGTTTTGGTGGTCCTTCGTCAGTCCAGATGGTGCGAGAGAGACGCGGCCACTGCTGGGCGATGGAGTGCTCCTCGCGGGGTCAGCTTCGTGAGCTCGGACGACAGGGCTGCCTGGGCCCTCTCGGTACCGAGAGGGGGTCCACGGCGAGCTGAGTTGAGCTCGGTCGAGGGGCTTGCCTTTTTCTGGTTTTTGTTTTGGTGGTCCTTCGTCAGTCCTGAAGGTGCGAGAGAGATGCGGCCACTGCTGGGCGATGGAGTGCTCCTCGCGGCGTCAGCTTCGTGAGCTCGGACGACTGGGCTGCCTGGGCCCTCTCGGTACCGAGAGGGGGTCTGCGGTGGGCTGGGCTGAGCTCAAACGACGGGCTTCATATCTTTTTGGTTGTTGTTTTGGTGGTCCTTCGTCTGTCCTGAAGGTGCGAGAGAGACGCGGCCACTGCTGGGCGATGGAGTGCTCCTCGCGGCGTCAGCTTCGTGAGCTCGGACGACTGGGCTGCCTGGGCCCTCTCGGTACCGAGAGGGGGCTCTTGCCTTTGTCCGTGGAGCTCAGATATCATTGAATTTCAATTTTGTTATTATGTTTTCAGACTTTCTGATTTTGTTGGTTTAGTGAAGGTCATGGTCTTTGCTTGTGAACTTTAAAGTGTTCTGCTATACCGCATAATAATGGTAATTCCGGTGCAGATGATTGAATCGGCTTCGGTTGAAGGTGATCGCATCGACCCTCCGCTGGAGGACCCTTTACATCATCCTGGGATGGATGTAGCTATGACGGATGTTGCCGCAGTGCCAATCCCTGTCCCTGTTGAGGGAGATATTGATGGTCCACATGAAGATCTGGCTCAGATGGTAGGCGACCTTGATGACCTAATTCGTGAGCTTGATGAACTAGTGGAAATCAGAAATTTGGAGAGACCTTTTTCACCGCAATCTTCTTGCTGCACGTCGCTAGGATCTTGGGATCTTGAAATTATTGTGTCCAAGAATAGGGATGACTATTGCACGAGAGACATGGATGACATTGACTCTGGCCAGATGTCAGACAACGACGTTCAAATATTCTGTTGCGGGATCTTCAGGCCTCTAACAGAGGCTTGCCCGTGTACCGATTTGTAGATCACATGTGATCGAGTCAATCAAAATGGTTGATTGAATTACCTCTTGTCCACTTTTGTGAATCCGATGTCCAAAACTAATATGATACTCTTTTATCTGATATTGATGAATATGGGAATTCCTTTGGTGTCTTCTTCAGTTGGGTCTGAATTTCTTCCTTCACTTGTAGGATCTAGAACAATACCCATGTGCTCATGGATCAGCGGACGTGGCTGATAAAATCGTCCCTCGCGAGGTCATTGAGTTCCCTACGGAGGATGATGATTCTGAGCAAGATCAAGTTCCGGGAGTGGGACCTGGCTTCATGGAGGAGGACATTCGGCGTGTGCAAACTTTTGACTCAGTTACTGTCATCAACAGCTTGAAGATGACGTCTGACGGGCACTCGCGCATGAAGATCCCGCTTTGCAGGTTGGTGCCGATGCCAATGGTGAGGCCCACCTTGATGTGCGACTTGACCCAGCTCGACAATCAGTTCTCTAGAGGATATGATGAGGGTGCACGAGTATTTTACGTTTCCTTTTCGGATGAGAAGGGGAACACGGAGGTGTTCACTGAAGCAGAGAAGAAGGAATGGGGTTTGATTTGGAACTCTGTGAATGACAACTTCAATGCACATTTGAGGACAATTCCGTCCTTAAAGCACCTTGTGGACTACAAGTTTTTCGTCTGCGATGGAAATCACAGGAGAATAGCTTGGATGAATCATATCCAAAGGCTACACAGCCATGAGCTCACATGGCATGTAAGTGTGGATTCTATTGTCCTGGACACTAGACAGAGAATCGGTGTGGCGATGCAGGCAATGCATGATATAAATATGTATGTCATTCTACACTTTTAATTTTCTTCCTTTTGTTGAGTACCTCCCCTTCCTATATTAGATGATAATCATTGATTCTCCGTGATTCGCATATGAGTCTCACATGGTTGTGCTATGTCAGGCACACAGAGAACTCCCACGTGAAAACCAACCTTGTCCATACTCTTTACCGTGTCCAGAAGTATGGTGTTATGGAACTTGAGAAGTTCCAGGAGCTATTGACAGAGGAGGAAGTGCAAGCATGCAAGATGTACACTCAGACAAGTTGGTATACTATGCCACTTCAAATATTTACTGGTTTCATATTCAAGGTATGTCATAAATCATTTCTAGTCCATTGATTCAATCGTTTTATCTATGACATTTTCATCAAGTCAATATGTCTAACCAATAATCTCTGATGTGGTGATTTCATTCATTCAGCAAGAAATTTCCGCAGCTGCTGATGCGGCCATTCGCAAGTTGAAAGAGGAAAACCCAGATATTGAGGTCACAAGGGAGGCAGTTGCTGCCACAATGAGATCGGCTATAAAGGACTCCACTGATAGACATTACAAGAGACTCTCAAAAATCGTGGCGGTTGCCAATCCCGCCCTCACTCCCGACTGGCTTAAGGAGGTACGAGAATTTTGATGCGTTACTTGCTGGTCTACTATATGATGTATAGCAGCTGAACAGTTTTTTGATATTTGGACATCTGCAGATTGAGAGGCACTGGAGCCATAATGCAGTACCTGAGTTGACATTGGAAAAGCTTCAACTTATTGCGACTGCTGCAGTTGAGCCTCGACATAAGGTCAAGTGGCTCAGGTGGTTGAATGCCAGCACGCACACGAGGGAAGCTCGCCGATTTCCACCACGCCCGGTGAATGAGGAGAAATTGGCAATATTTTTGGCGAAGGCTTGTTTCTATGCAGGGGTATGCTCTATTAGAAGTTTATGCTGTCAGTGTTTGCTTCAATGTGAAACATGTGTTTGGATGCTTTATATATTATACATGTTCTAATTATTCTTGAAATTCTACAGCTGGAGGAGGCAGCTGTGGAGATGTTTGAGAACATCACTCAGAATGATAGCCTCTCTATTGACATGAACGTTCCAGGGGAGCCCCAGTCACTTCTTGAATATATTGAAACTTGGCGGATGAAACTTTGGGACCAAGCCTACACGGGAGTGTTCAAGGGATCAGATGCCTTCAAGAAGTCGGACTCTTTTGCATCGTACAGGGGAACCAACCTCACAGTGAAGAGATTGATTTACAAGTACGGTAACGCATTCTGAAATACTTTGCATCTATGCTCTATTTATGACAATGTAATTATTTATGGATTACAGCCTATCAAATATTGGATTTTCAGAGTAGCATTCTTTGGTGACAACGACAACCATGTCATTCAAGTGTCGTGACAGTTTTCTGTGATCAATTTCATACTACCATTTGACAGTATTTGACATCTTATTTGATACACTTTAACAAACTGTCTGGCCTTTCTTCTTTCGTGCCCAAGTACTTCAAGTTTGAGTTGTACGGGAAGAAGGCCATCAAGAAGGAGGACTTACCTCCTTTTCTGACTACTTGGCTAGAGCGGTCGTCCCCCGACTGTATGTTCTCTTCAACGCAGATGCAAAAGTGGACCAGTCCCCATTTGCAGACCTGCCCTTGGTATCTGGAGTGTAACTTTGGAGTTACTCCACCCGAGGAGGAGGCCCTATTCCAGACATTGAAGGATTCAGTGGTCACTGACGCGGAGTTTGACGAGTTCGCGGGACTAGATGCAGAGGCCAGGGCTAAAGCCATCAAGAAACGGGAGGTCTCAGATAAGAAGAAGGTGGAAAAACTGGAGGAGGCCAAGAAAAAAACTGAGGAGAACCTCAAGCGGGTCGAGGAGAAGAAAAAAAAGCGACTACTTGAGAAGGAGCAAGAGAAGGAGAAGAAGAAGCGACGTATTTCAAAGGATGACACCCCTTTGCCCGAACCAGCTACAAGTGCTGCGGATGCAAACCCGTCATCGTCTGGCTTCTCCCTCACCCAGGAACGCTTGGGGCAAGGCAAGACCCCGTCCGCTAAGATTGTGGTTCCCGCACCCGGCATCGATGAGTGCGTATTTAATGTCGGCTTGAAGAATCTTGACATGGAATCTCCAGCCTTTAAGGACGTTGAAGCCTTCTTAGCCATGGTAATTCCTTTACATCATTATTGGTTTCTATTGCATTCTTAAATTAGTTTATAGAATCTGAATAAATCAAATGTTCTCAACATTTACTTGGAAACAGTGCAAGAGTCAATGTAACTTTGAAAACTAGTAGTGCATTAACTATGTCTTAATTTATTTGCTTCATGTAGCATTCCAGTGACAAGACACGCTGCATTGACGGAGTTACTGGAACCGATCCAGGTGTAGACTTCATGATAGTTGATATACCTGAAGGACTTCCCGTTCCTACTATCTCGGCAGCACCTTCTCCTGTTCCAAAGTGGAACGAGTTCAAGACCGACTACTTGTTTCCTGTATTCGATTTCGCCCAAGAATTCCTCCATGACAGTGGAGCACTCATCTTGATTTATCCAGCATCCTCTCCTTTACACCGAAGTCACATTCTAGGATGTTGTCAATCTTACAAGTTTCGCATTCTGGAGACGTATCTCGGATCCAATCATCTCCACTTGACTTCAGCCGCAGATAAGAGGAAAACGGTAAATCTCCCTTACTTCAATTGCATTGACTTCTATGAATTTCTCATTCCATTGTACGATATTAAAATCGTTGGTTATGCAGACTCAGAGGTTCTCCATCTCCTTACTTGTGCGAAATGGTGGGCCGAAGACACTTCAAGACTTCCCGTTCCAGCTTGTCCCGTCTCAAGCCAAGGTGGGTGTAAATCTGGCTAAGGACGACATCCTTCGAAACCTTGTTTTCAATGAAGATGTGACAATGAATGGGGACGTGCCATGGCGTGGTCCTCGGGAAAAGGGTTGTGAGTTCATGCAAATGTTCGTTGAGGCATGTACTGCACCAGGGGACGTGGTTGTTGACTGCACAGCGGCCACAGGTATGGTTCTTACAATCACTCAAATTCACTATGCTGCATTTTACAAATACCGTTCGATTGTGAACTCGATCTGAAACTTTCTTGTATCACAGGATCCACCATCCACGCTTGCCGTGCAACGCGTCGGCATATTCTTGCATTTGAGGAACATAAGGGCATCATAGATTTTTTGGTAATCCACGTTTCTTCCCGAGCCCCCCGAGATCGTTTCAGCTACCTCCATATGCGGAGGCTCTTTCCCGGAATTATGTTGCACAAAACCCTCGGGCAGCTTCTAGGTCCCGATTCGTGAGTCCTCGCGTTCTGGAGTTTGTAGATGAAGAGGCAGTTGAATCAGATGTGGATACATCTGATAGTGAGGATAGTTCCATGTCTGCACTTTAGCTATCGAATAGTGTCTGGATAGGCTATTGAACACCATATTTTGTTGGATTTTATATATTACTCTTTTTGGGTGCTTTCAAGTGACTTATTGTTTGAACTTTGTACATTGCGATTTCGTGGGTTAGTCCACACCTTCCCGTATTATATCGTGCTCTCCAATGGAAAGATAACTTTTAATGCGTCTAAGTTTCCAAGGATATGATTTGCTTTCAAACATAAGCTAGCTTCTGTATTTTTTGTGTTTGATAGGAATTTCCAAAAGAACATTAAGCATGATAGTAGGTTGTCTAAATTCCTTCTCAAGAGTGGTTCTTCTATTTCAAATGGTTTCCTTTCAATGGAAAATGTGAATATGATACACAAATAATCATATTTTATGTTGTTGGTCAAAGTTGTTTAGCATAGACTCGTTAATCAATATGGTCTTCTTGGAAAGCAGATGACATTGATGTAGACTTGTGCTTGGCTTCACTATTTGGTAGCCTATGAAGTAATCGTTATTGCAGCCTGCTTTATCTTTTGATGGTAGTTAAATATCGGAATTATGATTCTAGCTCCTACACTCTTCTAAAGTGCTCTAATCAAATAGAACACACTCTACCCTGAATACACCACCCTGAATCCACTAGTGGCAAATTCAGTTGGATTACTTTCCCAGCTTCAAAGATTTCTCGACGCTAGCTCAAGTGAGACGCAACATACAGTATGCAAATTGGACATGAATCTATTCACTTCATGTGTAGATGATGCAGGCAATGTTGCAGTTTGGACAGAGATCATTCCAGGCACTGCTAGTCATTCAATACGATACTACGCACTGGGAAACAATTTCTCTGTATAGAATGCCTTCTTCCATTTCTATTCTGAAGACCAAATATATAAAGGGGATCCAAGTATTGTCTTTGTTTTCAGGGATAAAAGGAGCTGAAGTACTTCGTCAAAAGAATGGGAAGGTTACCACGGAGGTCAAACAGGGAGTTCGGCATTACTTGCAGACATGGTAGGCCTTAACCAATCATAAAGGCTATCTTGAACTGGACTATGAAGATGTGAGATAACTTAGAAGAGATGTAATGAGCAATCTTGTATCGAAGTACTGTGGCTTAGATTTCATTGTTGGTGAAAGCTCATGTAACAACTTCACCAACTAAATCCATCAAACACACATACGACTTCATGTTGAGCATTCTACTCAGTTTTTTGAGTTTACACATATCATTGCTAGTTTGCAACTGCACCATGAGCACAACTGCCTATGAGCACAAATTGAATGGTGACAATGCATCAACACACCATGCCAAGTAGGTCGATGTAATTCAATAATTTCCAGGTTTCACTATTATCAGCAATAACATTCGAACCCATTTTTTATATTGAGTTTAAACTTTTCTTTGCCAAGTTTGAAATCCTCATGTATGATAACTCCTTTGCATAGTTAGTAGACAATGCATACTTCATTGTTAGTGTGCACAGTATTCAAAAGAATGCTAGAAGAGTTCATTAGCGTGTGCTGTGTATGAATGATTGGCACCATTGAATGTTTAGCCTCAAAGTGTTCCGCATTTGTAAGATTGTTTATGACATGGCAGAAGTTCAGAGTCATTCTAGGATCCCACGCAAGGGGCGTGGCTTTCTTCTCTTGTAATGTTCAATGGTTTAAATGTGGTGGTGGGCCAATTAATATATCATCGACTGTTTTCATCCACTGTTTTCGACAATTACTTTCATCCACTGATTTCATCCAATTTTTTCATCCAATTTTTTCATAGTATTTTTTCATCCAATTTTTTTCATCCAATTTTTTCATCCAATTTTTTTATCCAATTTCCTCATCCAATTTCTTCTTCCACTTTTCACATCCACTTTTTAATCCACTTCTCATCCACTTTTTCTTATCCACTTTTTCATCCACTTTTTCATCCACTTTTTCATCAATTGTCATCCAATATTTTATACTTTTTTGGCTTGTTTATTTTTCAAAATCAGAAAATCCCTGCTCCCTGCTCACCAATCCACGCTCCATGCTCCACGCTCACATGCTAGCTCCCTTGTGGGTGGTCACAAGAGCTTGGGGATAGCATTGGTGACCCCGAATGAACACATCCCCTCCCACTGGCTCCACCCGCTTCTTCATCTTCAAGAAGGTCTTGAACATGTTATAGACCATCGACAATTTTGGATTGTCTTTGTAGTCTATTGCAGTCTTCTTCTTCGCCTCGTTGGTGAGGCGCTTAACGAAGAACTGGTTGGGGGGGCGGTTAGGAGGAAATCCCACGTTGCCGAGGAAAACATGTTGTCGCGCTTCCATTGCTTCCACGCAACGTCAATGACTTCCCCATGTCTGTCCTTGAATTTCAAGGACTTATCGAGAGCCATGAATTCCTCCATGATGACTTTCTTTCGCTTCCTCTTCTCTACCCAGTGCTCGGCTTTATAATTGTCCTCGCACAAGATCTTTGAAGCGCCCATTGAGACCTTTGGGTAGTCCCGTGTGCAACCTTCTGTTCTCCCAAGCAAATGGAGGACGTAATCCTTCAGATCAATGTCCGTGAAGTGACCCATGTGCTTGAAAAATTCCCTCTTCAATGAGAAATTCTTCTCGTTGAATGTCTTCGCGCTTTTGAATGGTTTGCGCGTCACAGGATCAATTAGTGATCCTTCCATGTGTTTTTGGAGGAACTCCTCCCACATCTAGTAAGTCTCATCGGCCAAGGTAATAATTCGGATTTCATTCTTGACATCCGATGCGAGCTTCACCTATGCTCCTTCCTTGTCCGGGTTGATGCTGCCATACTGGATCATGACAGCGTCTACAAAATCCTGTGGAGATGAACATTCAATGAAGTAAGCTCACTGCTCTATGTGTACAATATTACTGACCATTATCCTCGACCCGAGGATAATTGTGACATACATCACAAAACATACAAATCCATATTACAAAACTTGTAGAAGCAAAACATTAAGACATCTAGCTAGATCATGAACATCTAGCTTTTATCTTCGCCTCGAAGATAATAGGACCTACCTTGTATGCTGCAAGGTTGTAGACGGCTTTGTTCTACCTCACCAATCCCTCATTCTCGATGTTGGTAGGCCGCTTGAGCTCCTTCCAAACCTGCCTACACGCGGAAATTTGGTTCCCCCACGTTGGCTGACTGTGAACGAGGTGATTGGAGGCATTGCACCATTTTGAAATAGCTGTGAGCTGTTTCGGGTCTCTAGTCCAGACAATTATAGCCTCCCACGTCTGCAACTCGATCTTCCGAGTCTCACAACATCCTCCTTGTTAAAGCATTTTGGCTGCTGTGACATTGTGCTGGCCATTGATGATGTAGAAGCCTCCGTTCTTGATAGAATCCCAATCCTTCGGACGCTCCTTCAGAAGTTTCTTATTGGCATCTACAGGTGTCAAGCAAAGTTTTTGCCTTTGCTGCTCTGAGCCGAGATGAACGAGGGTGTCTTTCATCTCAAACACCATTCTCATTTCTAGCTTCCGGATAATATATCTCTCCTTCGCCAGGAAGCATTGTTTGATGTCTACGGTGAAGATCTGGGGATGAAAAATGAAGCACTTGCCATTTTCCTTCCAAAAATCTGATTGATATGCTCCAGCCACTTCATGTTTTTCGATTGCTTTCTTATCTGATGGCTTCCGTGGATTCACATTTGTGAGAATAGAGCCTGAACTGCCAGCGGTTGCTGGACGAGTCTCCATCACAAATTTCCTGCGTTTGTCACTCAACTCGCCGGTACTGGTTTCCGGGTTCTTCCTCTTCAGGGCCTGAGCGCGGGCCGTTCCTCTCCCACTTCCTCTACTCCCTGTGCAGCCACGCACTCCAGACGTTGATTTGGTCTCAACGGCAGTTTCCTGCCTTTGTTGACCGTGACTCGCTCGAGCAGGTCCTTTGTGGACATGTTCCTTTGCGTGCTTTGTGAGCTTATGGAACATGTACGCTATTTTCCTCGACGTGGTCCTGGCGTTCCTTCTTTGCCAAGGGTGGTACCTTGAAATAAAGTCTTCGGCCACGGTATCGAGGTTTGCCGAGTGCAAGTCGGCGATTAGGTTGTCGAAGTCGAAAACTCCCACATTGTCATCTTCATGGCAGACAATGGAATGGGTATGTTTGGTTTCCCTTCCCGCGTTGTCGTGCCCTTGTAGGGTGATGACAATGTATTTATCTTGGTGGTTCTCCACGAGTGCGACCTTCTCACTCAGGTTCCAATTGACGTACATCCCGCTGTCTTTTACTCGGTGACGGAGGTAGATGTAGTCCTTGGACTGGTTGACACCGAATGTCCAAGAGTCGACAACGGCTTTGAATTGCCAGAGCTTGCCGTAGAGCTCTGGCATCTCCGTTATGAAGGGCTCTTCATCCACCCACTTGCTAAACGGCTCTAGAAACGGGAGGGTGGCTGAGTAGTCGTAGTCTGAGTCTGCAGCCATGTTGGTCCGATTCTGTACAAAGGAAACCATGAACATCAGAGTCGTAATTTGAATTTTATCTTCGCCTCGAAGATAACAGAGGAAAGATGTTCAGACTAATGTATTTCCACTCATTGATGGTCATGCCAGACTAATCATCATAACAAAGTAGTGATGAATTTATTGTTTGTTTTTGTATGTCAGAACTACGGTTAAATATCGTCGAGAAGAGGATAACTGTTTGTTATTCACATTTCGTTATATTATTTTCTTGGTTCTTTGGGTTTTTTATCTTCGACCCGAAGATAGCTTTGAGTGCTTTTATTTCATTATATAATTTTGTGTTTTCTTTGGTTTATTTTATCTTCGAGCCGAGGATAATTGTTTTGTATTTTATTTTTAATAGCTCAGCCGACATTATTACCTATAATATATATAAAATTGATAACTACGATTGAGTATCTTCGGGACAAAGATAATTCTCTACGATTTCGTGGGCGTTTTTTTAGTTCTCTTTCGTTTTTAATCATTTGGTTGTATATTTCACACTGTCTTAATTATGATAGTGTCATTTCTGTTATTGCATTATCCTCGGTCCGAGGATAATTGTTTCTTATTTAAATATAATTGTGATATATTGGTGTTATGTTTGTTTGTTGTTATCCTCGGACCGAGGATAACTGTATCATATTTTTATTCTTTTATATTATATTTGTGTTTTGTTAGTTTGTGTATCCTCGGTCCGAGGATAATGTTTTTGTTATTTTACCTCTATTGGTTTTATCCTCGAGCTGAGGATAATTGTTAGTGAAGTTCCATTACTTTTCAGTGTTCTTCACCTTTGTAGACTGGAGTTTTACGTTGTCCCGATAATTATTATCTTCGACCCAAGGATAGTTTTTGTTGCTCACTCATTAATAACTCGTGAGAATATTGACGAAAACCCTAATTGTAATATTAATCATCTGGGCACACTCTGAATACAGACAGTGGCAAATACTATACTACACCAAGTAATCTCACATTCAACTAACACAATTAGAGAAACAGAATTGAAATCAAACATAGAAACCAACAGATACAACAATGTAGAAACAACAAAATACTAAAGACTTGCTCACCTTCAAATGATTCTAGTTTCACACTTCCTGCACCAGATTTGAGAGTGTCACAAAACTTCACAACACTTACACTTCCAAATCCAGTAGGTCCTGCACACATTACAAACCCTAATCAAAGAAGAAATGAAAAAAAACTGCACACTCTAACTCTAAAATCTAGACCACTCATAGTTGCATACTATGCAACTAGGTGAAGAATTCAAGAACAAGAACAACAGTAACAACAAACTGAAGATGCAAAGAACAAAAACAAAAAATGCACACCCTAAATTCTAGAACCTTGCACTAGAAAACAAATAAACACTATACACAAAACAAGCATGGAATGCTTCTTACCAGAAATTCAGAATCTGTGTCAACTAAACCCTAAAACCCGTGCCTACAGTCGAAGAAATGCAGAAATGGATTCAGAAATCTAACACCTGCAGTCCAAGTCCCCTGCACTTGAAAAAAATCGCCAAAAAACACACCAAAAAATCGACTACAGTCCAGGTCGCCTACACTCGCCAGAAATCCGCGCCTACACTCAAAGTCTTGACTGCACTCGAGCTCGAAGGAACCCTAAACCGCGCCGCGCCACTTGAAAAAACCCGCGTCTGCACTCAAGGTCTTCACTGCACTCGAGCTCGAAGGAATCCGCGCCGCGCCGCGCCACTTGAAAAAACCCGCGTCTGCAGTCCAAGAAATAAGCGCCTGCACTCAAGCTCGAAGGAATCCGCGCCGCGCCACATGAAAAAACCGCGCCTGCACTGAAGCTTCAAGCTCGAAGAAGCAGCCGTGCGACAAGTTCCAAAACAAACCCGCACATCAAGCTCCACCCTAAACCAACACGCGCAGCAAGCTCCACCGGAAACCAACACAGAAAACTCCAAAATAACCCGCGCCCCAAGCTCCAAACAAACGCGTGCAAACTCCTCCAGAACAACCGCGCGGTACAGTTCTAGAAAGAAACACCCGCGTGCAAACTGGTGGGGAGGGAGGACTAGCCGAACCGAACACCAAGCCTCCCCCAAACCGAACACCAAGCCTCCCCCGAACCTACTTTCCCTTCCCCAGCTTTGGGCCATAACGAACCTACTTCACCAACCTACAGCCCCTTCAAACCTATTTTCCCTAGCTTCCGGCCTCCCCAAACGTACTTTCCCAAGCCTGCAAACTCTCAAGAATATACTTTGTTGAATGTACGTCACCGGACCTGTCTCCACAAAACCTAATTCTTCAAAGCTTCAGATCGTATACACGTATGTGTTTTGCAACCTCAAACAATGGGCGGGTCACCGAGGAAATCATCTATTTTGTCACCGTGTAAATTGTTGGGTTAAAAAAATGAAAATGTACTCAGTGGAAGACAAACTACTG
Source organism: Rhytidiadelphus loreus (assembly GCA_947034895.1). NCBI lineage: Eukaryota > Viridiplantae > Streptophyta > Bryopsida > Hypnales > Hylocomiaceae > Rhytidiadelphus > Rhytidiadelphus loreus. The sequence goes on from OX344761.1 coordinate 37,615,662, forward strand.
TAGATGATCTTTTCTTTCTACACAAATTCTAGAGGATGAATAGTTGCATTTTTGTTCTACACGGAGTGATTCCTTGTCATTCATTGACTAGAAAATGGCCTTTGGCATTGTTCATGGGCTAAAGAATGTAAGGGAATGTCATCCAATTAAGTTTGTACAGTTCCCTATTTCTCAAAGAAATGGCATTTGATTTTGAAGAATCGAAAATTCTACCACAAATTATACCTTGTGACATTTGGGCATTCTAAATGTTGTTAAAAAAAATTAACTTTTGAATGCCAGGCTGTTTGTTGTGAAAATTATTTGTTTTATCACCATGTGAATTGTTGGCTTATAAAAATGGGAAAATACTAATTGAAAAACAAAATATTGTAGATGACCTTTCTTTTTCACCCTAGAGGATGAATAGTTACATTTTTGTTCTATATGGCAAAATTGTTTGTTATTCATTGACCAGGAAAAAAACTTGGCGTTGTTTAGGGTTAAGGTTTTAAGGAAGGCTAAAAATCCACATGATGAAAATAATAGATGTTGAACATATGTATCAAGCCATTGTCCAAAGTGAATGTGATATCTTCTAATCCCATAATTCATCTCCTTTAGACTTTTATAAATTTTAGACTTCATATAAATTTTATATGAAATACAAAGTTTAGTAAATTTAAATAAACTTCTAAAGTATTGTCATGAATAAAAGAATAATCAAGTAATAAATTTTTTTTCCATTGTTTTATTAAAAAATTATAAAGAACTTCTACATTACAAATGATTCTAACCCCTCAAGGTCTAAACACCATTTTTTAAAGATTCAACATTATAATAGGTATGAAATAACCATTAAATGAGACAAAAAATAAAATGTAGAATTATAAAATATTTTAAACTTGAATTTATGATTATTCTCTTAATTAATTTAATGCCATTTGTCTAATACTTCACAATAAAACATTAAAATTAAGTATTCATGTTTTCTAATTTAAAGAACTATTATTTCTGAATTCATGGAATAAAGTTTAGCGTAGAATGAGAAAAAAAATGAAACTTCTACATTTTTTCTCACTTCACTGTCTTCTTTAGAATTCCATTATTGTAGTGCATTGAGTTTAGTTTTTAAAGTACAAAGTACGCTTGGCTTGTTGTTTTTCTTAATTCTATGTTAAATAGTTTAAGAATTAGTTTGATACAATATTTTATTTATTGAAAACTTATAATCACAAAATTATAAAAGTATAGCACTCAAAATTGTTCATAGTAGTTAGAAGATAGGCCTTTCATTCATACACAACTAGCACTTTTTGAGTAATTATGTGGTTTAAGAACACAAGAGAATTTCTAAAACTTGTAGAGTAAAGTATTTTTATACACTTTAGGAAGTCATTGTATAAGATACATTCTAATACATTCATTTGTAGGAAGTGAACCTCTAATGATGATTATTTATGAGACATTGAAGTGGTTCAAGTCTCTAAACCATGATGGAATTATTACTAATGATTGGTAGCAAATGAATGCAAAGTCCATCATTCATTTCAATGTACTAACAAAGTAGTCTCAGTTGAAGCCAATTATGCTTAAAATCATGGCTTGGGAAGCCATGAAGGTGGAAATCATGACTTCTTAGAACAAAGGTCTTTGAATTTTTTTTACTGTATTATTAATTACCATGCTTGTAAAAATAGAGGTCCTACTTTGTATGGTTAATTTATCCTACTTTCTTTTTGAAATATTTTAAACATTTTTTTTTATTTCCTTCATCTTCATAAAAGGTTTTGGCTTCTTTTTTATTGTACTTCTTTACAGTGTTGTGCAAATTTTAGGTTTTTTTCCCAAATCATTCTAATTTAAAAAACAATTGAACAAAATAATAAACTATGTTGAAGAATCATTATTCTTTCAAATTTTATCATGATTTAACTAGTACATTATTTTGTTGTTCTTCTGTAGTTATCCTCATTAAAATTTTAAGCTTCTGTGATTTTAATTCTATATAGTACAGCATCAATGGCTTCATTTCTTCTTTGGTTTCCAAGGTGCTTTACAAGAAGAATAGCAAATATTTAATGTGCTCCTCTATCAATGCAAATCCCTTAGAATGTGTTACAATATTATGGAAAATAAAATATAACAAATACTACATTTTATAGAATTGAATGTTATAAAATTCACAATAATACATTATTCATTGTTTTGGAAAAAGAAGCTCAAAGTTGTGTATATTTTTTATGACATTATATTAGAGATTGTGCAATATTTTGGGTAATTTTGAACATGTACGGTCATTTACAAGCCAACAAAATTGGAGATCATTTATTAGTTGACATAAATAATATTTGAAACAAAAAATATTATGTTTAATCATCCGCTTGCATGTAAAAAATATCCTAAACCCAATAAATTTTAAATAAGAAACATCCTTGAAATTTTTATTATTGGAATTTCAAAAACAAATATGCATTTAGGGTTTAAGTTGCAAAATCACAATATGAATTGTCAATATAATTTGAATTCGTGAACATGTAATTTACATTTCGTGAAGATTTTCTTGTTGCTCCTAAACCAATAAACTCTGAAGTCCTAAACCCTAAACCCTAAATCATAAACCTAAACCCTAAACCCTAACCCTAAAAGCCCTACCTTCATTCCCTATTGAAAGCTTACATTAGGTACATTTCTGTTTATAGCCCTATACATTCATCTAAATCACACATTAGAATAAACTATTTTAAAAAAAAGGTTGTTTGGCGGCTGGTGTAAGAATTGCCAAATTTGACAAATCCAAAATTCTGCTGTGCTTTCAAAGAATATTTCCACATTTTCCGAGAAAGGGTGACTGCCAAAAATTCCACAAACTATGAATCCCCCTGTTTAAATCTAGAAAAGATCGGTTACGTTAGATCCCATTTCTATTATTGCAAAGCTCCTTCGTTGTTATTCATCGATGTCATTATTTGGGCGATGAGAATGTCAACGGCCCCCTAATCCGAGGCGGTACTTCTCCCCTACGTCCTGAAAATCATGAAAAATTCAAATGCCGTTGTATTTCCCGCTCATATTCTCCCGCTAGTATGTGCATTGTCTCTCATCCTCGAGCACCTCATTTTCTCTCTCCTGTTTCCCAGTTCTCCCTCCTCCGCGGCCTCTTGCTGACATTGCTACCACACGGCCTTTGAACTTATGTTTTTGCATTCATTTACATGTTTATGTGAGTAGGTGGCTTAGTTTCACACGGGTTGTCGTAAGTTCCTCTATTTCCCTTCTTCCCTTCTCATTGAATTCTAGATTCCTGCGGTTGCTCTTCAGTTTCAAGCAGAGGTGCATAGACCTACGATTCTTGGAGTATTGAGAATTCCGGTGTCACGTCTCAAATGTTGACTTCTGTATGTTAGTTTCGGTAAAGAACAACCGACTTTTACGCCGTAAATTTCGGAACTCTACATTTATCTCTCACATACATGCATGCCAGTTATCCTCGGCTCGAAGATAATCGAAGACATCCATGCATGGCGGTTATCCTCGACTCGAGGATAATCGAAGACATCCATGCATGGCAGTTATCCTCGACTCGAGGATAATCGAAGACATCCATGCATGGCGGTTATCCTCGACTCGAGGATAATCGAAGACATACATGGATGGAAGTTATCCTCGGCCCGAGGATAATCGAAGATGTGCATGGATGGAAGTTATCCTTGGCTCGAGGATAATCGAAGACGTGCATGGATGGAAGTTATCCTCGGCTCGAGGATAATCGAAGACATGCATGGATGGAGGTTATCTTCGGCTCGAGGATAATCGGAGACATGCATAGATGGAGGTTATTTTCGGTAGAGGGTAATCTCAGACATACATGCATAGATGTTATCCTCGGTTCGAGGAGAATCACAAACATGCATGGGGGTTATTTTTGACTCCAGGAGAATCACAGAATTTCATGGAGGTCATCCTCGAGCCGAGGATAATCACTGACATGCATCGAGACTATCCTCGGCTCCACGATAATTTAAGACATGCATGGAGATTATCCTCGAGTCGAGGATAATCGCAGACATGCATGGAGGTTATCCTAGACACGAAGATAATCATAGACTTTGATCGAGGTTATCCTCGGCTCGAGGATAATCAAAAGCATGCATAGTATGTGAATGATAACCATAGACAAGCATTGGCATTCATTGACATTTATGATGATATTCAGAGTTGATATGCATCATCACTCTGACACTGTAATGTCGTGTGCGGGAATGCATAATATCTCTAAATCGTTTCCATCTGATATCTTCGAAGCGAAGATACCTTTCATTATCTTACTCCTTGGGATGAGTGTTCAGTATATGATGTAAGCTTGTTCTTATTTATTCTAAGGAATGCAAAGATATTAGATTGAATTTTCTTCTATGGTACTGTTGTGCTAATTCTTCGCATTTCCACTTCTTTAATCTAGGTGGATGGATTATTATACTTGATCACAAAATGATTTACAAGTTTTCACTCCTGTGGAGGTCACTTTGATCCTCATTTTGTGAATGTGCCGTACCTAATTATTATCCTCGCCTCGAGGATACTCACAATAGTATGAATTAATTGGTGTTCTTGCACGCGTAGAATGGATACTTCAGATGCCAACGAGTTTACAGTTGCAGTGCCAACTTTGCCGCCGGGTGTCGCAGCCTGCGAGGGATTTCCTCGAGCTTCTTGGTATACCAAATGCGTCACACTCAGAAATGAGGAGGGGGTAGAGGTGGCAAAAGGAATTTGTCATAATATTGATGCAGATCTCGTCATTGACATGGACGGGTAGCCACTCGGTGATGACCGGGTTGCAATTCAAATTGCAGAGTCTTTGTGTGAGGCAGATGTTCCGTCGGAGTGGATGTGGTCCATGCACTCCTTGCACATTACCAGGGTATACCTTAATGGTGCCAGCTTATATGACCACAAACAAACGCATCTCTTCAATACTGCAGTCTCTTCAAACGGTTCAAGGCGGCGTGTTCGGACTGGAGTTCGTTCCTATGAAAGCTCACGTGAGAGGACTGAGCCTACCAATCTCCCGAAGAAAGAAGCCCTCCTCACAGAGCAAGCAATTGCTGATGTTTCTAGTATGAAATGTTGCCAGAAGAATTGCTTGCAACCATTTCCACGTGGTCAGATTCAAGCCGTTCGGTCTTTACTTCATATTGATGGTGGAGTGTTTTGGCGCAAGTCACGTCTGCTTGACGTGCACAAGCAAACCCACACTGATTCCAATGGAAGGGACATGATTACCTTGGCAAACCATGAAATTTGTTCGGTTGCTTGGTGCACCATCCATGGAGTATCAAAGGCTACCTTTTATAGATATAAGAAGATGGCAAAAGATGACCAAAAACCGGAGCATCATGGCAACCTTGGAATGAAAAAACCTCGGACACACACTTTGCAAGCCACAGCAACTCTTCGATTATTAGTGGAGAATGAAGCCGACACGATGCCCCACAAATCTAAAATCCTTGAGTCTGGGGAGAAAGTCCCTTCTATGGTCCTACCCTCTGCATTTCGTTGGAAGGATAAGTTGCCACAGATCAACAATGTCAATTCTTCACTTCAATTGCAACATATTTCGGCTAGTGGATTGAGTAACATTCGACGTCAATCTTTTCCAGAGTATGCTCTTAAGGCTAGAGGCGATAGTTTTTCTCGTTGTGGAATGTGCGATAGATATAGGCAACTCAAGAGTGCTTGCACTCCACGTTCGCGAGCGCAAGATGTGTGGTCTAACAAATTGAGAGTGCACCTATCGGGACAAAAGGCGCATAGGGACTTGTACTATGGAAACCGTTCAATGTCTGAGATGTATCCTGACAAGGTTCTGACTATAATCCATGACAAGATGGATCACTCCAAGACTGCTTCTCCTCATTACTCTCACAAGAGTAAGGGTAATGATTCTTTCATGAAAATGCCTGTTGCTGTTACAGGCATGATTGTTCATGGTCATGGAGATGTGCGATATGCACACTATGGCTTGGACATCTTCCCAACAGACTCCAACCATACTATTGGATCCATTGCAAAATTATTGCGAGATCTAGAGTCACAACCGAAGCATTCATCTCGTCAATTGTTTGTAGGAGGAAAGCGTTCTGAATTGATAGAGGCTTTGTTAATAGGCTCCGAGATTTGTACGGACTCCCTCGGGTCCCCCCCTGAAGTGTTGGTGGAAGCTCAACCTCTTCCTCCAACATTGACTCTTCAGCTTGACAATGCTTCTGGCGACAACAAGAATCGGTGGGTTTTTGCATTATGTTCTCTCCTTGTCTATAGAACTATTTTTCGAGAGATATACATCAATTTCCTCATTGTTGGACACACTCATGAGGACATTGATGCTCTATTTGGTCGTTGGAGCACTAAATTGAAGACGAATGATTACCCCACGCTTCCGAGGTTGATGAAGTCTTTTATGGATTGTGAAACGCAACCCGTGATTCCTCATCTCATTGAGGAGGTTCCTGATTTTAAGCGATTTGTGGACGGGTATTTGCATACAGGCGATGATTCTCTACAGGGTCATTCTCAAGCGCAGCAGTTCAAGTTTTATAAAGATTCGAATGGGTGGCCATTGATGCAGTACAAGATCCTTTGTACCGATGTGGATTGGTTGCCAAAAGAAGGTGGGGGGATTCGCTTGTGGAAGGAGACAATAGATGGGCACCCTAAAGTACCGAGGGGTAGTCCTCTACCTTTGCCACCGCAACAAATGCGTTGCTTTGATGAGATTTGCAAGGGTTTAGATGGGTACATTGCATTGTGGGGGGCAATGGGAAATCAAGACTTATCTGGCGAGTTTAGGAGGAAGAATGAGCCGGTGCGGAAATATTGGGAGGGTGTAAGAAGTGCTCTCAATGCTCCACTTGTGGTGCATGAGACATTATGGTATGGATTTTGGCCGAATTCTCGAATTACCGATGAGGTGGAAGACCAATACCTAGATGATGGCACGATTCGTGAGCAGTTTGCAGAAGATGCACCTTTTGTTGGTCGCAGGCGTGATCGTCCACCTCCTTCATTTCGTGTTGGCCGTGATGTATATGCAGGTTACTTAGTTGTTGTGCGACCAGCTGACGGTGACCTCCGTCCATTTTGGCTTGCTCGAGCTCTAACAAATCCTAATCCAGATCCAAGTCATGTCAATTCTATTCAACTTCAATATTGGACACCTACGTCTTTTCACCACACCAGTGAAGAAACATATGCTGGATGGGACACAAAACAAGGGAATTCTTGGTGCGAGGATAAGGCTATCTCTCCGAGTTGGACACATACAGACTGCATTATGACTGCTTGGAAGCCACGTTTCAAAGAAGGCACTTCTGATCCAAGAGTTAGAATTCCCAAAACACAAATTGCTATCATCCAGACATCGGTGGATGCATATGTATCTGGTGAAAGCAATAATGTATCTTCGGAGTGAAGATGAATAGTTTGTAGGCATAGGAAATCATTAGGAGTTTTGCGAGTTTATATGTTATTTTCTTAATTTAAGGAAGCATGACAAAAAAATATGGAAAAAAAAAATTATAAAGAATTGTAGAAGTTGATAGTTTCTTTGATTAGGGCACAAAAAAATATTATAAAAAGTTGTTAGAAAAAAATAGGTAGAGAAGATGAAATAGATTTAGTTTTTTTATTCTTTTAGTTAATTGTTTTGATCTTTTTTATATTATTTTAGAATTTGATGTTATAGATGTTGTATAATATAATATATTTTTATTTTTATTTCTTGTATTGTATTGTGTATTTTGTAAGTTCTTCATTGTAATTCTATTGTCTATGACATTTGTTTTGGAACACTATGAGTACTAATGTTTTCTATACAAAGTAAATATGAACTTCTCTATCTAAGCATATGTCAAATTCTTCACTTTGACATTGTAGTTTTTGATAAGGCTAGGTGGACAAATGTATTCTATCATGGATGATTTCAAAATTCTCTACATCACTATATGTCAAACTATTTATTTAGACATTTTAGTTAAGTACTTATTATAAATGGTTCTAGTTTCCCATCCAAAATCCCTCCTTTCACAGCCTTCACTACTAATTTTTTCCTCTAATTTCTTATACTTGTACAAATTCTTTATTCTTCAAGCAGTTTATGGTCTCAATTTTTTGAATTGTCTCAATTTAATGGACTCTTCTACATACTAAATTTAGGAAGATGATTAAAATGAGAATCCACATTGTCTCAATTTAATGAATATGGCCTTCCGTGAGCATGGATGCTTGCAAGTCCTCGAAATAGACAAAAATGTTGGGACATGGAACCCACCCATTTGGAATTTTCTTTGTATCACAAGTTGATCGTGACTATGGTTTTTGACTCAATAGTTGTGCATTCAAACTTGTAGATTGCATGGGTAGCTTGTACGCAGTCATTCCTACCAAACTTGGCAATGTCAATATAGAACTTGATACATACGGCATAGAAGTCTTGAAGATTTAGGAATGGAAATTGGTTTGATGCCATTGTAGTTCCACATCTTGAAGTTGCAAGGGGACGCAAACTTTCCAATTGATAGAATGTTATGCATTTACATGGATCAAACTAAAGATGAATGTGTGGAGTACAAACAATCTTTGCTTCAGAAAATAGAACGAGATTATAATCAAAGATTGACTCTAAATTGATTTCATTGCATTGCACGTGGAAGATCCATTTGGGTGACTTGAGATGACTTCTTGTTGCAATATAATGTTGTGTCAGGGCACTCGACAACTTGGATCTTGCCCAATACCTTGTTTACTATTGCAAGTACGATTTCATATAACCCTAGCTTCCACATGAAGCCATAGGGAGGGTTACATTTCTACATAGCAAAAACTTTCCTAGTCATTTGGCCTTATCCTACTATTGTAATCCTAATAAAAAGGAGAATTACATAAGATATAATTTATGAACTCTAAGTTGAGCTTTTGTTCATCTAACTAGCTAGTTTAGGTAAGCTATATGACTTTGAATGTGCACCAAGTTGCACACACCATGATATCACCATGTGCACTTCTAGTTTTTAATGTTGGAATCTATTTTTATAAACTTATTATTCAATAAACAAAAATATTTTTTCCAAAAAAACCTAGTGTGGTATGAACTACATAGAATCAAAATATATGTTCACTTAATTCACTACGTAATTGTCAATTTAAGGATTTTGGATATGATGTCTAACAATAAACATCCTCAAAATTATTGGACCCTACTAGCAAGAGAAAAAAAATTCCAATGCACTTTCAAATGTATTTTTTGGACACTATGAGTAAAAATTGTAAATTTTTAAAGAGCCCACTATAGATGCACTTAATACCAACACTAGGATCTCATATTCAAATGTAATACATCTTTATAATCACATCTATTTACTTCCTGGGATTTTTAAAGATTTTAAAGTATACGTATACATGAAAAATTCCAAATTCAACAAAACATAGGGTTTATTTTAAAAGCATACATTTCAAAACAAATGTAAATTCAAGATCCTCAACATGCTTTTGTTTGAATTTAATTACATTTGTTGTATGAAATTTTTATACTCCATTTTATTCACCAACATTCAAATTTTCTTCTTAGTTAGTATAGAGTTGTCAATTAATAATTCAAATTTTGTATGAATAAAAAGATTCCTTCTACCGTTTTGAGAAATTAGAGTGGGAATGCTCTTAGGTATTAAATATGTTAGCTTCCAATTTTGGCATAGCATTGCAAGGATAGAACCTAAATCCTCAACAATTTGAAGTTGAACTAACTCAATGGTAATAGATTGCTTTAAATTAGTGGTGTTTTCTATCCAAGAAAAAATAACTAAATTGAATAAAAAACTTAATCTTGAATTTGGTTCCATATAAATCAAATTAAAAATATAAATATTAGTATATTAGTGTGACATTCAAAGTAAGAATTTAAAGATAGAAGTTTCATCACTATTGAAATGATTAATGCCTTTAAAAAAATGCCAAGTTCCCAACAAACATTAAATATATTTGTTTTTTTGTCATTTTTTGTAGGATGTAATATACAACCTATTATTATGGTAGTGTCATGTGAGAAGCATGGTGAGGATTTATCATTAACCCTTAAAGGACCGTCACCATACTTTCACCAAAAACTCTCCAAAACTGCCATTTTTAGTACAAGTACCAAAATTTTGAAAAAAAACTTTTTTTTGACATATCTAACCGTAGGATCTTGTATTATGTAGTATCAGAAACATGTGGTAAAAATTTTAGACATTTCCACCGGGTGGATTGCAAGATATAAGCATTCAAATTAACTAAAATCATTTTTTTGACCCTGCGAAAAGCAGGGCAGCTGCACTTCACAAGCTCACATTTTTATGAAAAAATGACCTAAATGGTGGTGCTTCTTTGGATTTGTTTTCCTAGAAAATTTGGACACATGCTTGAAAAATTTCAGATCATTTGGAATAGTACAACATATAGGAAAAAAATAGTAAGTAGGTAGTAGTAGAGAATGATTAAAAATACTAAATTATTTACAATTTAAATATGGAGTTAAAAATTTCCAATCCCAATTGTCTAAATGTTGTAATAATGTATCTACATCCTACAATTTTATTTTTGTCCAAAAATATTGAAAATTGGGTAAGATAAAGGATTTCAAAGTTTATTTTAGAGTAGGAAATCGAAAACTGCCCGCAAACAAAAAATCCTCATAACTTTTGACTCATTGATCAAAATGGAATGATTCAAAACTTTTTGTGTACATAAAACTCTAGAAAATCAATTCCAAGTTTTTGTTTCTGAAAAAAGTGATTTTTTCTGATCTGCCCGAACTGCCCGGTTGGGGAAAAAAAGTAACATATTAGGCTATAACTTTTGACTCGTATTTCCAAATGTCATGAAATTTGGTGCATATGAAAGATCTTCCTCGCCCCCACATTCTATTAAAATTTCAGCCCCAAATACGAAAATCTCCGCTCGTAAGTACCTGCCCAAAAAATTTATATAGCCAAAAAACACAGTCTGGTCCTTTAGGGGTTAAACCCGATGTTGTAGAGCTCAATGGCATTGGTGGAAGACGACATGGTCACATAGAGCGTCTTGGAGCCTAGTTGAGCCTAGTTGGAGATTTAGACCTTAGTTTAGGCCTTGGCGATGCTTTGGGCACCTTGGTTGAGACCTTGTTTGCCCATGTCTTCTAAGTGGGTGTTTGAGAGACTCTTCTTTTTCAAGTTTGAGGTTTTTATTAGAGCAATCAAGCCTTGTTTCATGTAGAGATCATTCCTTACTTTCCATAAACATCCATATCATCTTCAAAGAATTAATCTTCAATATTGCTTTTGTGTTGATGTTTGAAACAATATAAAAATAGATGCTTTGGTCTCTCTAGCCATTTAGGCATGAAGGGACTAGAAATTCCAAAAAAAATTTACACGGATGGAAAGTTATTTGGATGAAATATAATTTTTAAGCACTCTATTCATAATTTAGAACATGAACTTTGCGGTGTTTAAGAGTTAAGTATTTATTTTTTGAAAGCATTAAAATACAATTTGAAACAATACATTTCTTGGATGGTTTGACTCTGACTCATCTCTTAGAGACAATTCAATAAAATTGGAATCTTAATGTGACTAGAATTGTTTATTCAAAAACAAACATTCAAATTTTGTTGTTATTATTAAAACAAAAAACTACACTACAAATAACTCTAATACCATTACATACAATAAGCATTTTCTTGACTTTCTCATGATCATTGTACGTATAAGGTAACCACACCAAATTTATTTTAATAAGCTTTAACCCTAAAAGGACAATTGTCCCAAGTAGATAGTTGGAAATTCATGTAGGTTACTATGAAGTCAATTTTTAATAAACCTTTTTGAAATTTTGACATAAGGTATGGACATATACCTCATTCAATGTGAGAACTAAAAAAAATTGAGGATCAAGTGCCCAAATCAAAAGTTGTGCTACTTGAAGTTTTTTGGATAGGGCAAGTAACTTTGGGTGAAACTTGTGCAAAACCACTCTTTTACTTCTAAATTTTGGTTTGTAGACAACTAACATGATATTGTAGGATTTGTCAAAAAAAATACTATGTTTGGTGCAAAGGTCTCTCTCCAAGATGAATCAAATTCTAGTGATTCTATCAGCCAAGTTCAAAAAAAGAAATTTTTCTTCTAACTTCAAACACTATAATCTTTCAATGTATGCAATCAAAGTTTATGAAATTTTTTCTACACATTGCCATTGTAGTCTAGTGCAATTTTGTTCAATAGAATATTTCTTTAGCTTTTTTTTTTTTTTTTTTTCATTGCCCTAAAAAGTGGTAGTTTTTAACAATATCCGCATGAAATGTGCTATTGTCCTTTAAGAGTTAAAATACTATGTGCATGCAAAAAAGAATAAAGGATAAGTAAATTAGAACATTGGATCCATTGCCATTTCAAAAAATCTAGAGTGAAGAAAAATACATTAATTAGTATACATTTAGTGGTGAATTTCACCGAAAGATGAAATACTAGGAGGAATCTTTCATATATTTTTTTAAATCATAATTTGTAGTCAAATATTATAAATTAAAAAAATTAGTGAATGATTAAAAAATAATGTAGATGAAATATCATTTCTATTTTAAAATGGAACGAGAAATGGAAAGATGATGGATTTCATTGTCGCCATTTCAAACTATTCAAAGAGTTTTTCTATTAAATACTTTCGAACTACACAAGGTAATTTTTTAAATGTAAGATTTTGGATGGTGTGAGAGCTTTTACACTAAATTAGATAAATATTGGATGAATGTATCTCATTAGTGTGAACATTCCATTGTAATTTAGATGAAAGAAGATGAATAAGGATGACTTACAATTGACAATGTCATTATTGTAGATAGTATGAAAATAGTATAGACCACATTGTATCTAAAAACTTGTAAATTTCATATTAGCGCACTTCCTAAATTCACATGACTCTTACTAATTAGTGCAAGTTAGAGTTTTTCTATGAACCACACTTAGATAAGCAACGACGCTAGCATGTGAGCGTGTGAGCGTGAGCCTAAGAGCGGTGAGCAGGGATTGTGTGAGCCTAGAGCCTAGAAATGTAAAATATGATGTAATTTGTAAATATTTTTGGTTAAAAAGTTAAAACATTGATTTTTTTTCTCCAAAATTGCTATGTCTAGAAAAAAATGACCTATTACCATGGAACCTATGCCCGTGGATTTTATATCTAAAAGCTTGGGAAGTTGGTGCTATTGCATGTTTTGAAATTTATATTACATTCTAAGAGGTTGTTTGAGGGTGGATTGGTCAAGTGAGATTACATATAATTTATAGTGAATTCTAAAGATAAGAGGAAAACAAATGCAGTGAAAATATCGTAGGATGTAGAACATTGTGTACATAATAAAATATTCTTTCACTGCAACAAAAAATACATATTGGAATATGAAAATAATACTTTTTTACTTGAATTTAGAGATTTTGAAGATAATATATTGATACTACGTATCTACTTCATATCATGCTATTATCTACCAACTAACTTGAATACTCACACGTCTTGATGATTCTAGCAACAACAATTACTTGCTTTATTTCATCCAAGTTGAAGGTAGGAGCGTAGATGAATGTGTCTATCTTATAATCAAATTTACACAAATAATGAAAGATATAATAAACGTGTTTGTAGTTTATGTACATGTCACGTTTTCTAATAGAGGCCTCATTTATATTTCCATAATGAGGACAAGTACAAGTTCATGGAAAATTGTAAAGTGTAATATTATAAACCTTCTGGTTAGGGTTTGTACCAAACAAAAATATAATAATAGCACCTACATGCTAGAAGTTCAAATAAGATAGTAAGGAAATAATTATCCCAATTGATATTAACTTTGAATGTATGTGTAATTTTTTGTTAAAGACAAATTTTGAAACTTTATATCATTTCCTGCACTTTGAAAGCACGATTCCAACGGTATATAGCATATAAAAAACGGATGCATATTGAGTCATTTATGACCTCAAAACTACAATAGCATCCTCAAATTTAGCTTGAAATGTTTAGATTTCAAAGATTTTAAGGTGCCTTGCTACCCCCAATCGTTGACGGGTGCAATTTTCAGGGTTTCAATTTAGGGCAACAAATGTTAGGATTTAGTCAAACATTGTAGTTCATGTATTCTTTGCTATCCTCCATTGTTAACAGTTGCGCTTTTAGAGGATCCAACTTCGCTTCTTCGATGAACCTTGCTACCCCCTGCCGTTAACGGTTGTGCTTTTAGAGGATCTAACTTCGCTTCTTCAATGACCCTTGCTACCCCCCACCGTTAACGGCTGTGCTTTTAGAGGATCCAACTTCGCTTCTTCGATGGCCCTTGCTACCCCCCCCCCGCCGTTAACGGCTGCACTTTTAGAGGATCCAACTTCGCTTCTTTGATGGACTTTGCTACCTCCTGCCGTTAACGGCTGCGCTATGAGAGCTTCCAACTTTGTTTTTTTATGGACCTTTCTACCCTCCGCCATTAACGGCGGGGGATATAGAGATGCAACTTTGTTTTTTTTATCGACCTTGTTACCCCCCGTCGTTAATGGCGGGGGGTTTGGAGATGCGACTTTGTTTTTTTTATGGACCTTGTTATGCCCCCCCCCGCCATTAATGGCAGGGGTTTGGAGATGCAATTTTATTTTATTTTTATGAACCTTGCTACCCCCCACCGTCAACGGTGGGGGTTTGGAGATGCAATTTTTTTTTTATGAACCTTTTTACCCCCTGCCATTAACGGCGGGGGGGTTGGAGATGCAACTTTGTTTTTTTATGGACCTTGTTACCCCCCGCCGTTAATGGCGGGGGGTTTGGAGATGCAACTTTGTTTTTTCTTATGAACCTTGTTACCCCCCGCCATTAACGGCAGGGGTTTGGAGATGCAATTTTTTTTTTAAGAACCTTGCTACCCCCCACCGTCAACGGCGGGGGTTTGGAGATGCATTTTTTATATTTTTATGAACCTTGTTACCCCCCGCCGTTAACGACGGGGGGTTTGGAGATGCAACTTTGTTTTTCTTATGGACCTTGCTACCCCCCGCCGTTAACGGCTACGCTTTCATAAGATCCAACTTCGCTTCTTGTATGAACCTTGTTATCCCCGCCTTTAACAGCGGGGGTTTGAAAGACCACAATTTTTTTATTATATACCACCATAAGTGAAGGACAAGGTTGGCACTTTCATGTTGAATATTTTGGAAATTCAACATTATATTGAATAAAATCCAAAATGTTCATCACAAAACCTCAAGAGTCACTTATTTGGATGTTTGTGAAATTGAGGAAGATAAGATCTTTATACAAATTGGATGGTAGGAGGTAAAGCAACGCATGTGGGATATATTAATCGTTAAGATTAGGAGGAGTTCAATCTTCAAATTATCCCATATCCTTTGAAGGTTCATAAGGAACAATGGATTTCATTATAAAACCACCTCTTTACCCTCCATCCTCGCAAAGTATCATTATAAAATTTCCTTTAGATTATCATCAAGAATTTATTTGATTATACATGATCTTTGAACATTTCGACTTTCATTAAAAAAAATATTTTTTTACAACAATTTGCTCAATTAATTCTTGTTGAATTCGACAATTTCTTCTCTTCATTTTATTTATTTTTCCATATACTTCAAAATAATTATTTTCCACTAATCTTATCTTTCACCTATAGTAGAATCCATATATTGCATGCTGAAATTTTTCACCTTACTACCTCCAGACATTAATCACTTTATTTTCATGATTTGATATTTGATTTCTATTGTCTTGTTTCTCAAATTGAATTGACCTGTGTATGATGTGGCAACAATTTCATTCAATGCCTAAAACTTCATCTTGTGCCCAAATTGAACAATAAAACATGAGTCTTAAATCACACTCCACCATTGAACTTTATGAAATTCCAGAAAATGAAATTTAACTTAGAATTCAATTAAACTACTACCATTGAATTAATCATGTTTTCTATTTATTAAAAATGTTTTTTATTTAATAAATAAATAAAATTTAAATAAAGATAGTTAAAAAAAAGGACATCAATTAGTAAAATGGTCATTTAGAAAATTAAGGATTAATACATTTATTTGGTCTATAATATATATCTACTATGTTCATTTTATATTTTTCATATTCAAGATATTTCTAAAAATTTAAAGCATAGTTAAAAAAATAGAATAAAATAGGTGGACCATTTTCATCCTTTAAATTTATATAAAGGCCTATGGTTCAATGTTTTGGTACAAAATCATTAGTAGCATATTCATTTGTTGTTTAGTCGGACTATAGATCCTTTCATCTAATTCTACGGTCATAGGTCCTCAATGGATTTATAATTTCTAAAAAAAAAAAAAAATTGGAGGCTCACAGGCTCATAGGCTCACAGGCTCATGCTCTTAGGCTCACATACTAGCATCCCCGGTGCTAGTTTGTGAGCCTGCAAGCGTGAGCCTGTGAACTATGAGCATGATTCTGCGAACGTTAAGTTCAGAAATTTTAAAAACTACTAGAAAAGTTAACAATATTTCTAAAAGAAGAATATATCTAAAAAAAATTTATCAAAATTTGTTGTTTTTAGTAAATTTTTGTATCAATTACTATAGACCTATTACCGTGAACCTATTACTGGGGATTTGTATAATTCAAATGAAAATTAGAATTTTCAATGTTGTTTAAAATAACAGAAGTAGACATTATGAAAATGATGAACTCAATTGATGTGAAAGATGAATGGATATGAAATTAGTTCATATAAAATAATGATTGATTACTATCCTATAGCAACATGGATCCCCTTAGGATTGAATAGTTGGTGGGAAGGTGCTAATAGAATTTTATTTTATTTGGGTTGATGATTGTCTTGTAGCATCATGGATCCTCTCAAAGTCAATGGGAGGGTATAATACTTCCGTCTTGATTTGTAAGTCTATAGACTTGTTTAGATTTTAGAAACAAAAATTTGTTAGTAGGATTTCATAATATGTAGAAATAGCTTAGGTGCACCAAATTTCATTTTTGGTGATCACTATTTTGTAGTAGTGTGGATCCTCTTGGGATCCATAAAAGGTACCTATACTTTTGTCTTGATGTGCTAATACTTGGACTTGTTAAGATTTTAGAAGAATTTTTTTGGTTGATAGGGGATTATTTCTACAAGGATTGAGCCTAGTTACACCAAATTGTTGATTAGTTGATCATTGTCCTCTTGTAGAACTTTTCAACACCAAAAAGAAGATTACGCACTTAAAAAAAGCTCTAGTTGAGCTCTCCTTCGTGCCAAGGAAGCCCCCACCCAAGGAAAAAAAAAATTTAATTTTTTTAAATTTTTATTCACCTCGCGGCCTGAAAACTCCTCTTGGTGCTGACGCAAGTAATCTGGCCAGGATTTTTTTTTTATTCTCCTCGGCACCGAGGAACTTCCCTCGGCTCCGAGGAGAGCACAACTCAAAGTTCTCCTCGTAGTTAGGGGCCCCTCTCGGCTCCGAGAGGAGCCCAACTCTAAGAGGCGAGCGGTTATAAAAATTAAAATCTCGATGAAACAACCTTCAGTGATTTCAAATGAATCCTAATTAATAACCAATTTTTTTCCTAAGAATTTAGCAAAGTCCAATATGTAGCACATTAAAGTTGTTGAAGGAAACACGGTAATAGATTCACGGTAATAGGATCATGGTAGTCGATACTAAAATTTATCAAAAATAATAAATTTTGATCAAATTTTTTAAATGGAATCTCTAAAAAATTATATGCTCACAGGCTCACAGGTTCACAATATAGCAACCCTGCTTTTATGACTTCAATAAACACAACCATGCAATTTCTACACTTGCAAAAGGTTCATTAATTATTCCTCCATCTAAAAAGACATTGTTAATTGCACCCATGTACCTTCAAAAATAAGTTGATTGAAACACATCTAAAAAATCTCTAATTTATTTTTCTATTGGGAAAAAGAATAGTCATCCAATCAATCTATATATGTGCAACAACCAAAAGAACAACCAACGACGCTAGCATGTGAGCGTGTGAGCGTGAGCCTAAGAGCGGTGAGCAGGGATTGTGTGAGCCTAGAGCCTAGAAATGTAAAATATGATGTAATTTGTAAATATTTTTGATTAAAAAGTTAAAAGATTGATTTTTTTTCACCAAAATTGCTATGTCTAGAAAAAAAATGACCTATTACCATGGGACCTATGCCCGTGGATTTTATATCTAAAAGCTTGGGAAGTTGGTGCTATTGCATGTTTTGAAGTTTATGTTACATCTCGTATTACATTTAAGAGGTTGTTTGAGGGTGGATTGGTCAAGTGAGATTACATATAATTTATAGTGAATTCTAAAGATAAGAGGAAAACAAATGCAGTGAAAATATTGTAAGATGTAGAACATTGTGTACATAATAAAATATTCTTTCATTGCAACAAAGAATACATATTGGAATATGAAAATAATACTTTTTTACTTGAATTTAGAGATTTTGAAGATAATATATTGATACTACGTATCTACTTCATATCATGCTATTATCTACCAACTAACTTGAATACTCACACGTCTTGATGATTCTAGCAACAACAATTACTTGCTTTATTTCATCCAAGTTGAAGGTAGGAGCGTAGATGAATGTGTCTATCTTATAATCAAATTTACACAAATAATGAAAGATATAATAAACGTGTTTGTAGTTTATGTACATGTCACATTTTCCAATAGAGGCCTCATTTATATTTCCATAATGAAGACAAGTACAAGTTCATGGAAAATTGCAAAGTGTAATATTATAAACCTTCTGGTTAGGGTTTGTACCAAACAAAAATACAATAATAGCACCTACGTGCTAGAAGTTCAAACAAGATAGTAAGGAAATAATTACCCCAATTGATATTAACTTTGAATGTATGTGTAATTTTTTGTTAAAGACAAATTTTGAAACTTTATATCATTTCCTGCACTTTGAAAGCACGATTCCAACGGTATATAGCATATAAAAAACGGATGCATATTGAGTCATTTATGACCTCAAAACTACAATAGCATCCTCAAATTTAGCTTGAAATGTTTAGATTTCAAAGATTTTAAGGTGCCTTGCTACCCCCAATCGTTGACGGGTGCAATTTTCAGGGTTTCAATTTAGGGCAACAAATGTTAGGATTTAGTCAAACACTATAGTTCATGTATTCTTTGCTATCCTCCGTTGTTAACGGCTACGCTTTTAGAGGATTCAACTTTGCTTCTTTAATGAACCTTGCTACCCCCGCCGTTAACAGTTGTGCTTTTAAGGGATCCAACTTCGCTTCTTCGATGGCTCTTGCTACCTCCCGCCGTTAACGGCTACGCTTTTAGAGGATCCAACTTCGCTTCTTTGATGGACCTTGCTACCCCCTGCCGTTAACGGCTGCGCTCTTAGAGGATCCAACTTTGTTTTTTTATGGACCTTTCTACCCTCCGCCATTAACGGCAGGAGATATAGAGATGCAACTTTGTTTTTTTATCGACCTTGTTACCCCCCGCCATTAACGGTGGGGGGTTTGGAGATGCAACTTTATTTTTCTTAAGGACCTTGTTACCCCCCGCCGTTAACGGCGGGGTTTTGGAGATGCATTTATTTTTATTTTTATGGACCTTGTTACCCCCCGCCGTTAACGGCGGGGGGTTTGGAGATGCAACTTTGTTTTTTTATAGACCTTGCGACCCCCCGCCGTTAACGGCGGGGGTTTGAAGATGCAATTTTTTTTTTTTTTATGGACCTTCTTACCCCCCGCCGTTAACGGCGGGGGGTTTGGAGATGCAACTTTGTTTTTTTTATGGACCTTGTTACCCCCCGCCGTTAACAGCGGGGGTTTGGAGATGCAATTTTTCTTTTTTTTATGAACCTTGTTACCCCCCGCCGTTAACGGCGGGGGTTTGGAGATGCAATTTTTTATTTATTTATGAACCTTGTTACCCCCCGCCGTTAACGGCAGGGGGTTGGGAGATACAACTTTGTTTTTTTTATGGACCTTGCTAACCCCCGCCGTTAACGGCTACGCTTTCAAAGGATCCAACTTCGCTTCTTGTATGGACCTTGTTACCCCCACCGTTAACAGCGGGGGTTTGAAAGACCACAATTTTTTTTTTACATACCACCAAAAGTAAAGGACAAGGTTGGCACTTTCATGTTGAATATTTTGGAAATTCAACATTATATTGAATAAAATCCAAAATGTTCATCACAAAACCTCAAGAGTCACTTATTTGGATGTTTGTGAAATTGAGGAAGATAAGATCTTTATACAAATTGGATGGTAGGAGGTAAAGCAACGCATGTGGGATATATTAATCGTTAAGATTAGGAGGAGTTCAATCTTCAAATTATCCCATATCCTTTGAAGGTTCATAAGGAACAATGGATTTCATTATAAAACCACCTCTTTACCCTCCATCCTCGCAAAGTATCATTATAAAATTTCCTTTAGATTATCATCAAGAATTTATTTGATTATACATGATCTTTGAACATTTCGACTTTCATTAAAAAAAATATTTTTTTACAACAATTTGCTCAATTAATTCTTGTTGAATTCGACAATTTCTTCTCTTCATTTTATTTATTTTTCCATATACTTCAAAATAATTATTTTCCACTAATCTTATCTTTCACCTATAGTAGAATCCATATATTGCATGCTGAAATTTTTCACCTTACTACCTCCAGACATTAATCACTTTATTTTCATGATTTGATATTTGATTTCTATTGTCTTGTTTCTCAAATTGAATTGACCTGTGTATGATGTGGCAACAATTTCATTCAATGCCTAAAACTTCATCCTATGCCCAAATTGAACAATAAAACATGAATCTTAAATCACACTCCACCATTGAACTTTATGAAATTCTAGAAAATGAAATTTAACTTAGAATTCATTTAAACTACTTCCATTGAATTAATCATGTTTTTTATTTATTAAAAATGTTTTTTATTTAATAAATAAATAAAATTTAAATAAAGATAGTTAAAAAAAAAGGGACATCAATTAGCAAAATGGTCATTTAGAAAATTAAGGATTAATACATTTATTTGGTGTATAATATATATCTACTATGTTCATTTTATTTTTTTCATATTCAAGATATTTCTAAAAAAATTAAAGCATAGTTAAAAAAATAAAATAAAATAGGTGGACCATTTTCATCCTTTAAATTTATATAAAGGCCCGTGGTTCAATGTTTTGGTACAAAATCATTAGTAGCATATTCATTTGTTGTTTAGTCGGACTATAGATCCTTTCATCTAATTCTACGGTCATAGGTCCTCAATGGATTTATAATTTCTAAAAAGAAGAAAAAAAAATTGGAGGCTCACAGGCTCACAGGCTCATAGGCTCACAGGCTCATGCTTTTAGGCTCACATACTAGCATCTCCGAAAGAACAACTATTAGTCATCTTCTTTTAACCTTGGAAAGACCAACCATGACAACCAATTTCAAGCCTTAATGTCCATCATTTTGTTTGATGACATTTTTCAACAAGATGTGAATGAAGAATTTTATATTTATATCTCATAGATGAATTCATATGTCTATTACAAATCATAAAATTTTCAAACTTTTTGGTAAAAAATTGAAATTATTGGGAATTTCTTAAGAAAAAAATGAAGAAAAATTGTATCAAATACATAATATGTTCAATTTTTTTGAAATAGTGTATATTATAGTGTATAACATCATGGTATAAACAATGGCTACCATATCACTCTAAAATTAAAAAATCAACAAACCACTATTATAGACCCAAAAGTTCATATTGCTATAAGATAATGAAATTTTCAATTGGAGTAGGAACTACACTTGGTAAGCTTCATTTCATTAGCTAGACACAAATTCTGAAAATATCATTTTTATAGCTAAAATTCACATAAGAGTAAATAGCAAGAAATGGCCAAAATACACTCAAAAAGGGATCCATGGATTAAACATCTTCTTCTTTAGAAAGTCAATAATACCACAATCAAGGAATTTGCAATACACTATATTAACTAAAAATGTACTCAAGCAACTTCCAAAGATATAAGTGGATGAAAAAAAAGTTTTTTTTTCCCATCCTACAATCTTAAAATGAAGTCATCCCAAAAACGTTTTGTCTCCTCAACAATGTTTCACAAATAATTGAAAGAACATAGTATAAGGTGGACACCTCAAAATGTGCCACTGAAACCCAAAACCACCATCATCACAAAATCAATATGTACCTATATGGAAAAATCGATTCCAGTACTTCTACCAAAAAAAGCTTTGACCCTTCCTAACTTTTGCGTACGGTATCCAAATGCCGTATTCTTTGGTGCATTGGAAACCCCTTTCACTTGCAAAAAATAAAATATGAAAATTTGACCAATCTAATGATAATAAATAGGCACAATAGTAAGAAGTGTCGGTTTCGGGGTGCCCACCTTCCTCACCCAGCAATTGGAGTGACCAGAGGAGGAGCATGTGCTGACGTGGGATATCATGGAAAAAATGGCGCCACTTTCACAGCCACGTAGACGTCCCCACCTCGTTTGTTTCTGACCAGTGACCAGTCCCGTGGAAGTCCACATGGGACGCCGCCACCCGCCGTGGCAGAAAGTGCATCCGCCAATCCCGCCGCCTCGCTTTTTCCGCCACCGAATGAATTCCTTATTAATGTCATCTTCTTTTATATCACACCCTCTATTATCACACCCTCTATTATCACATCCTTTGAAATAGGGGCTTCTGAATTGGGGCACAAACAAGGTCTCCAACACATGCAATGTACCTCTATCGATTCCAGTGACATCAAAGTTTGGGCCCCATTATTGTCACAGAACTTCGTGCTGTGACAATACAGAGGTCCCGAAAGCATCACTGAACCGGCACCAGTTGTGGGCTGCTTGGCAGCTTGGGCCGGCGGCATCATCGTTATCCCTTTTCCTTGTTTTCCTCACAGCGCCTTCAAAAACCTGCCCCCACACCTTTCCTTTTCCCATCTCTCGCGTTTTCAATCAATCATTTCAGGAAGACGATTCGCCGCAATTCTCTGGAATTTCGACAGAATTTGGCAGAATTTGACGGAATTTGCTGAAGTTCTTTGGAAAGTTGTTCGAATTCTTTGCAAATTCTTGCGAATTCTTGTTGTGTTTTGGGTGGGGTTTGGGGAGTTGCTTGAGTTGGCAGAATTTGACGGAATTTGCTGAAGTTCTTTGGAAAGTTGTTCGAATTCTTGCAAATTCTTGCGAATTCTTGTTGTGTTTTGGGTGGAGTTTGGGGGGTTGCTTGAGAATTCTTGCTGTGTTTTGGGCAGAGTTTTGGGAGTTGGTTGTGTTGTGTGTGTGTTCTTGGTGGGGCGATGGAGGGCGGCGTGGCGGAGCTCGGCAAGGTGATGCCTCGGGTCCTTATCGTCTCCCGCCGCACAGTCCGCAAGAACAAGTTTGTCAATTTCGTCGGAGAATATCACCTCGACCTCATCGTGAGCTACGGTGCTGTCCCCGTGATCGTCCCGCGCGTCACCGGCGTCTCCTCTCTCCTCGACAGCTTCGAGCCTTTCCACGGCGTCCTCCTCTGCGAAGGCGAGGACGTCGACCCGACTCACTACATGGACAGCAGCGAGTTGCCCGCCCTCACCCCGGAGGAGCTGGAAGAAATCAAAACGACTCACAGCAGCGATACCTCCATCGACCGCGACAAAGACTCCATCGAGCTCCAACTCGCGCGTCGCTGCTTGGAGCGCAATATCCCTTACCTCGGCATCTGCAGGGGGAGCCAAGTGCTCAACGTCGCGTGCGGTGGCACATTGTACCAAGATGTGGAGAAAGAGCTCGGTCGCAAACAGGGCGTCACTGCCGTGCAGCACATGGACTATGCGAATTACGACGGACACCGCCACCCTGTTACCATTGTGAAACAGTCTCCACTCCACGACTGGTTCGCGGATTCGCTTCTTGACGACATGGACATTAATGTGAACAGCTACCACCACCAAGGCGTGAAGCGACTCTCCGCCAGGTTTCGTCCCATGGCGTACGCTCCCGACGGACTTGTTGAAGGATTTTACGACCCTGATGTGTATAATCCGGAAGAAGGGAAGTTTATTGTTGGCTTGCAGTTTCACCCGGAGCGTATGCAACACGAAGACTCGTCGTTTGATTACCCGGGATGTCCGCGCGCGTATCGGGAGTTTGTAAAAGCGGTGGTAGGGTACAAGAAGAAGACGGAGAAGACGAAGCAGACGGAGAAGACGACGACGACGCCGGGGATTGAGAAGCAACGGAAAGAGCTCATGTACAGTTTTTCCTTGGCGAAGAATTTGTACGAGCGAGAGAGGAAGGCGCAGTCGGTGCATAATGGGAAAAGCGCGCTGCACGCGTTGCAATTGTCGTCCTCGCAGCAGGAGCTCAACCTGGGAGCACAGTTCTTGAAGTCGAATTCGCCGCTGAACAAGCAGCAAGTGAATCGATTGCATCAGATGGGAGCTACTGTGAGAGGCTCCAAAGTGTTTGAGAGGACACTGGAGATTGCGAGGAAGACGGAAACGAATGCGCTTAAGTGGATGGAAGATATGTCTAGGGAAGAGTTGCAGGAGTTGCAGGAGTTTTACAAGATGATGGTTGATGTTTCGCATAAGGTATTGGAGCACAAAACCTAATTCATGAATCCGGGACTGTCTGCAAGCTTATACCATTCTTCCCAGCGTCAAATTTTTTAATAGTCTGGGCATGCCACAGCAGAGCAGATTTTGAAGCACAAACAAAGCTTGAGCATGCTCTGACATGTGAAAACATGGGCTCATGAGCTTGAGAAGCTCTCACTTGCACGAATTGAGCTCAAGTTTCAAACTAAGGTGCCAGGATTCCTTTGATGCGTTAGGGTTTCATGTATTAGGGTTTCCTTTTCACGTGGTTGGGATTCCTTTTAATGTTACAGGGGATTCCTATTCATGGATTAGAGATTCCTTTTCATGTGGTTGGAATTCCTATTCATGCAGTAGGGATTCTTTTCCATGTGTTAGGAATTCGTTTCTATGGCAATTCAGAGGGGTTCTGCAGTGATAGGAGGCTACTTTGAAGGATCCTTGAGCAACTGCAACTGTTAGGACATTGTTGGGTAACTGTAATCGTTTAGGAAATTATTCCATTTTGTACCAGATTCTGCAGATTTGGTATATATTGTATAAGATGTACACAACTTATAGTGCCGGTTGATCGGGTTGTTGACTTTGACAATTCATCAGAATCATGGTTCTTTTAGAACTTTTGAAGGACTACAAACCTTATTTGTCTATCACCCCCAAATCTCTCCCAGAAGATTTGGCACTTGCATATATGGGCAATCACTTAAAGTGATGCAGATAGCCCTATCTACCTTAGTTTCCTTCTTCCATTGAAGTGTAAAACACTTCTATAAAGAGCGTAAAGTTTTGAGGCATAGCATGATTCAATCGGTGTTGAAGGTTGGCATTGACTGACCCCATGGAATTATGAGGTCCCCATTCATATGCAGAAATTTCAACTCTACAAGTTTCATGTAGACAGCGTCTTCCAGGAGATTTTCTCACTTTCTGAGAGATGAGGTTGATGACTCACTAGTGACTCTCTGAGTACATGAGGTTAGTGATTGCTCACACTGAAGTCTCCTAGAGAATCTCGTGAGTTTATGATGATCAGATGTACATGTAAAGAGTGATTGCTAGGCAACAAATTGTATCTCTCATCAGTGAAGTATTTTCTAAAGGAGTTCAAATTCTGTAGACTTGTTTTCTCTGCCTTTCTGTATGGGGACTGTGTACGCGCATACTTTGGAAGTGTGAAGCATTTATAATGGAGAAGTCATTAAGCATCTTATGTAAGATGTTTATGCTTTGGATCCCAGTCGTCTTCTCTTTCTTTCAAAAGATTACGCAGGAGAACGAGGTATCTAAACAATATGGAATTGAACAACAATCTGGTGGCATCAACAATCCAATCTTCAACAATCCAGTCTTGGGTGAATTGTATTTATGGAATGTGAAGGACATGTCCCCCATGACCAAGGTAGTCACCAAAACTACCATTATTGGACCAATAGGTGCATTTTTGTTTTTATAATGGACAATGAAGGCATCCATCAACCACTTTTCAGCCTCATCATCCTTCATTATTTAATATACTAGTCTATTTTATGTCATTCATTCTAAAGAATTTTATGAAATTCCATCCAAATTGTTAAAATATTGGAACATGATGAACTTTAGGGTCACATCATGTCACATGTTGTGACATCCTGACGTCATGACTTGATGTCACGTGGACAACCTTGCCATATTTCAAAATGACCTTCAAGTGGTTACAAAGTTAGCAAGAGAAGAAGTTCTATAATTTAACCCTAAAACACCAAATCGTATGACTTCAAACTTCAAGCCTCTTTATTTTGGAAGCTCTATTTTTCCATTTGAAATACACAAAAAAATTCCAGAGATGGAGTCTATAAGTCATGAAAATTTCATATTTTCTTACAAAAGTTTGAAATTATTATATTGAATTTTTGAAAAAAAATTAAGGAAATACTAAATACTTTTAAAATCTGAAAATTTCAGAATATATGTATATTGTAGATTAAAATATCATGGTGTAAGCCAAATTTCCATTTCATCCTATAAATAGAATTCAAAATAGCCCATGGTAATAGGTCCAAATTTAAATGACAATATAATATTCAATTTTCAAAAATTTCAAAAATTTATAAATTAAAATAGAAATTATACTAAATAAGCTTCAATTCATTAGTTGAACTCAAATTCAAGAAAAGATCATTTTCATTTTTTTTTGCTAAAATTTAGATGAAGAGCAAAGAGGTATGAATTCTCAAATACACTAGAAAGGCATCTTTTGTGATATAGCATCTTTTTCTTTAGAAAATTACATAGTCACTATTCAATGAGGGACTTTCCACCTTCAAGTGTTGCACATACACTCAATGAACTCTCTCAAAAGATGGACGAAAATAATCCATTTTTCAATAACAAGTTTGACTGTTCATCAACTACATGGTGGCTACATTTCTTGGTTAATTAAGGTGCGCAAATTTGAACATGCCATTAGCAAGTTTGTATGCAGATTTAAAAGGTCTGATGGATGGGTTTATTGTTAAGTGTAGGATTAAAGAATGCACCTACTAGTCTAAAAATCAAAGTATTTGGATGGCTACTTTGGTCATGAGAGGGAGGTGAGTCCTTTTAATGTTGACCTCTTTAGGACAATTGTTCGTTGAATGAACAATTGAAAATTCAAATAAGTTCCTATGAAGTTAATTTAGGTTGGATGTTCATGAAATTTTGACACAAACTGTAAACATGTATCCCTTAGTGGGAATATAAAGGGTTTTTTCAATCGTGTGCTTGGATCAAAAGTTATGGTGCCGTATACTTTGGAGGCAACTAACCAATTTGGGCATCTTTTGCTAAAATCCTCATCAAATTTGAAATTTAGCATGCATGTATGTAACTAATAAAACATGGCATACAATTGCCCAAAGAAACAAATTTTAGTTCTCAAATCACATTCTAAGAAGAATCAAACTTTTTTAAGCGTTTTCTAGAAGGAAAAAAAAAACATTTTCTTTTAATTTCAAGTCCTATTATCTTGCAATCTATGAAGTCAATGTCCTTGAAATTTTTTCTTCATAATCCAAACGTCTATTCTAATTTTTTTATTTTTTGAATTTCAAATAATTTTTTGGTCATTGCACAAGAAATCATCAAAAAATAACTAGTGTATTGCCAATTCACTTAACCTCCCTACATTGCAAGGTGATTTAGAACAAGCTGAACTTCATATTTTCTTCTGAAAATTTTCATGAGTGAACCTGACATTATTTATTATGAATGGTGAAAATCCTCATTTTTTATAGAGCAAAATTTTTATTCCAAGAGGGCTCAAAGTCTACTAACATGTTTCATAAGAATGAAAAAACAAGGGTTTTCTCACTTGAGTTCAAACATTATAATCTTTCAATCCATGCAAGCAAATGGGCTGAAATTTTTCCCCATGTTGCATTACTTATTTAATACACTTTTGTATAGTTGGAATTCCAAAAAAAAAGTTTGAATTTTGAATTTTGGATATTGCATAAAAAATTAATAGTTTTGGACTTTTCCTCTTTCAAAACATCCTCCATCCTTTAGGGGTTAATAACAACATGGTGACACAATGCATGACTATAAGCATCCCCACTTGTCGCTTCCCTATCCCTATCCGAATGATTTTCATCCGGATAGGAAAGAAAACTTCCCCACCAACATTCCCTAATCCTAAAAATTTCGGAAGGGAGGGTCTGAATTCCTCAAATGGGATGATGGATAGGGAACTCAAGTAGAGTAACCCCTAAATCACTTTTCACCTTTCCAACATGAATTGTACTTCATTGATTCGTGGAAGTACTATTCATTTGGCCTTGTTACTATTTCTATAGTTCCCTTTTGACTTCTCCCTACCTCTATTTAGCAATAAGTTGAAAATTTAGGGAATTACTAGTGGGAGCTTGTCTTCTCTATCTCCATCCATGCTCCCCTTCATCCCTATGGAGATAGGGATAGGGAAGACACTAGTGGAGATGCTCTAAAGTTCATTCTAAACTAGTACAAAACTAGATTCATCTCTTTTGTCCTCCAATCATGTTAGTTTTAACCAATTGCCAAGGTTTGACTACATGTAAGGTAAGCTACTCTATTAGTAAGACAATTGAGTTTCTACTATGTATAAATGATATACATTTTGAATTATGCATACCTAATATCTAATGATCATAAAATAATGTGAATAGTCACATGGCATAAATTGAATGGCTAAAATCACTCACATGAGGTCACATTTTTCTTTTCATTTGTCTATTGTGAGGGTTTCAAACTTATATATACGAGGATTTTGGACAATACTATTCAAGCAACCAATTTGAAACATGAGTAGTCAAAACCAAGGTTTCAACCACTATTTAACCTACAATTTTTGAACTATTATTACCATAGTTAAGAATAAACCTAAATTAGGTGACACTTCTATGTCTAGATTCATGAGCAACTCATGTTTGTACAATGCTCCATAGTCATTTGTGGGTCACTCATTCTTCAATATTGCATGCATTGCAACATTGCAATCCTAAACATTATGTAATTAATTGTAGAAAAGTGCCACAAGACATAAATGTAAAATATTTGTTAGTAGGATACTTTAGGCAAGCCTTGAATTGAAGTTTTATGTTGTTTTTGTACTATTGGTATACAAGCATTAGAAAAAAGATTGAACCCATTAAGAGGCTTTGAGTCTTTTACTAATTTTAGTACTAATTGAGTCTAGAATGGGCCTTAGTCGTGAGTTTACATCATCATTAGTACCACTGTATATGAACACTAAAGGTTGGTAGTAGCCACTTGGTGTGTAGATATTTGTGTGAGGTGTGTGATTTATGAGATCATAGAGACAAATTGGATAATCATAACAAATTTTTGAGCCCATCATGCAATTCTTGACCCAATTAGTGAGTTGAGAAGGCTCTTTTTTACCCAAACTTTTGCACTGTGAAGTAACTCCATATTGGATTCAATTTCCTCCTAATGATTTCTTCCCATCATTAATTTAAAATGTTATATTTGAGTATAATATGTGTACAAAGTTTAAGGGTGAATATATATAATATATTCCAACTATAGGTTAGGAGAATACTTTGAAAGTCATGCATAAATCAATAACTCTTTTGTTTGTTTATGTGATTGCATACATAATACCTTAAATGCACCCCCTAAGTATTTTTTTAATTGACTCAAACCTTTATATTGCTTCTACATTGTATGAATATTGCATTAGTGAAGTTCCAATACCATTTGTTTGTGTTATGAAAAATGTACACTTTTACAATATTGGTAAATAAATTGTTTTCAATATTGCATCACCATTGAGTTTTGTAATATTGTGCACAATTTATGAGTAATCAATGGCATATGTACATGTCAAGATGATCTTTCATTGGTAGGAATCTTAAGGGTATACAAAGGTTTAGAGATTGTTTGAGTCTTGCAAAGGAAATAGTACAATACAAATTTCTAAACTTTTGTAGGCTTTTGAGGCTCATACCAATGAAGGACTATTACAAGAATATTACATAATTGTCCTATAAACCTCAAATGCCACTAGAAATACAATTGAAGCAATTACTAAAACCATAAATATTCTAGAATTTAGAAGAAAATACAATAACAAATTAACAAGTATGAGATCTTCTTTTTAGGTGGCTACATCCCAATTATTCCATATTTGTAGACTAACTTTGTGACATCTTAGAGAGTAGTCACTTGTTGGTGCAAAATTCTTACCAAGAACAAAGAAAATTGGACATTGTCAAGATATGGAAAAAACACTCTCTAAATTCTTATGGGTCCTTTACACTAGTAAAAAAACACTCAGGTGAATAACACAAAGTTAGCCTACAAAATTAGATAAATTCACTTAAATAATGACTATCAAAATCATAAGTAATTAATCACTTGAAGTAAAACCAATTTGAGTTATAGTTGTTAAACTATAAGTGAACTATTCCATTAATGATCACTTTTTCATTGTATAACCTTCATATCATAAAACTATTAATTGATGCAAGATAAATTATAGCCTTTATTAAAACTTTATGTTGACAAGGTCATCATTCATCCTCTGTAAGCTTTAGTTTGTTTAATATTCCTTTGCTAATAGAAAAATGAATCAATTTTATCTTTATAATACTTTATACATGTGTGGCTCCAAAAATTTATTGCAATATATTTTGTCTAAAATTGAACATAACAAACTTAGGAATTAACCAACAAACACCTATAAGAAAATTATTCTATAAAATCATTGTATTTGTTTTTATTGGGTAGTTTATATATGTTTTCTTTCTCTTATAATTGAATAGAAAAGTTTTATCCAATCTAAGCTAGTACCCCTAAAATGATTGCATTTAATCTAACCATGGTTGTCTTGGCAATGACAATGACTATGAATTTTTTACAATATGAAAAGCATCCCAAAGCCTCTATTTATTAAAAAAAAAGATAATGCTTATCTCTAAGAAATTCATAATATGTAAAAGTTAACAAATTTTTGGATTATTTTGCACATTGAAATATAGAAGTTATTGTCATTGTCAACACAACCATGATTAAGTTAAATTGATTTGTTATTTTTGTACTATCTTGGATAGTAAATGGATTGGTCAAGAAAAAAGGAATCTCTATCAATATCTTAAGATAGGTTACCATTTTTTTAATATTTGTAAAATTGTTGATGTCTTTGGAGTGTGCTATGGATTTTAGGCCACGTATTCCATGGGCTTTCTTCAAGTTATATGAGACCCTCTACAAGTAGCAAATAATTTTAGGTATGTTACATCCTTGGCCACAAATGTTGCTTTTTTACAACAGTCACAACTAAATCTAAAAACTCAAGTGCAAAAATTCCAATTTTTTTACTATGACAAATACATATAAAGATGTGATCCCTATTTTGAAGTGGTTAGTTTTGTATATCTTCACCTCTCCTAACTAATATGAAGTCTTCAATTTCATATATTGATTCAAATTTTTCAAATTCGATTTGAAATGAAATTGATATTTAGTGCATTTTTCCTCTAAAGTCAGCTTTTTGATTCAATGTAACTAGTAGAGTACCATATAAATGTATAGTAGGAGGCCTCCTTCTGAAGGCCTCTAAAGTTGTGAAGGCCCTACCACAAGGGTGAGGGTGGGAACCTCAACCTAAGTGCCCGGGGAGGACACTCCCTATGTTTTAGCAAACTACGTGCGGCGGAAAAAGTAAAACAAGTAATACACCTTAAAATTTAATTTCTTTTTCAAAAAAAAAATTATGGATAGATTTTACTACTTTATAAGTTTATGTTTTGAATTATTGGTATTTTTTTGTGCTAATAGTAATTAGTTATAAATTTTTGAAGAAAAAAGATACACTGTAAAGCTGAAAATAACTTTCACACCTCTATATTATATAAGAAAAAAAATTTGAAAAATGAAAAAAATTTATATAGAATAGCTTTCTATTGAAAGTTTATTTTGGTTGAATATTGATGCAATAGTCATCTTCATGTGAGCTCTATAAATATTTTAGTTGGAGAACATGCCATTTTAGTTCATTTTTCAACCCTTTCTAGACAATATATCTTATGTTATTTGGAATTGAATTTTTTGTCAATAGAAACCTTTAGTCATTGTTAAACAAAGCTCAAAATTTTAGAATGAAATTATAGTTTATTCAAGGTGAATTACATGAATTACTTTTTCCACCGCCGCACGTAGGTACCCCAAATGTAGTGAGAGTGTCCTCCCCTAGCCTAAGTGATGGAGCCCTTACCACTGCAAAGGTTTGAAGAATGGAGTCTTCTTGTTGCATTAAGTAGAGAGCAAGCTGCCACTTATCATACGTGAAATCCCAATGTTTTCCTCACCCCCATATATTAGACAATTTTTTAATATAATTGACACAATTTTTTTGAAGCCACCAACCACCTAGTGCTTAACCTTGTAACATTCTTGCAAACATTAAGTATCTGATGGATGACAAAGAATCCTTCTATGGAAGACAAAAGTACAAATGTTCATCTTTGAAATTTTGTGTGAAAAAGGGAGATCTTACAGTACAAAAGTTTGACCTTCAAAGTGAATGTGGAGTGTTCCAGGGTTAACGCTACGTAGGATGTTATGTATAGGGGAAGGCCTTGAGGGGAGGGGGTTCCTACATTTAAGGGCACTAGACTGAGGGCGTTAGCGTGAGGTTGTGCCCGAAAATGCAAGGACCCTCGACCTGAGAGGGCTTCCCCTACATAATGCACGTGAAAGATTTCTTTCCAACTTCGTTTGATTTCTGTTGAATAGTGCATTCCGCCGGTGTTGAATAGTGCATTTCACCATGTTGAATAGTGCATTCCGCTGGTGTTAATGCCCTCCCTTGTGAATGGTGAGATTCCGCTATGGGAGGAGCAAATATTAATGAAGAGAAATCTTTCCAAGTGCATTATGTAAAAATGGACGTCAAAAAGAGTGGACGGAGAAATGGGGATGTCATCCGTCCAAAAGATTTCGTCAGCATCCACCAGTCCCTCGAGGCTGCTTAGGAGGGAAGGAGAGTGGGCCACCAATATCCAGCCTCTCACCTCCTCACTGGCTCCCGGAGATTATCATCAACGCCACTCTGCCCCGCCCCCCCGCCTTCTGGTTCCTTTGCTCGCGTGCAGTTATCTCCCCTCGCAGCAAATTTTCCTCTGCTCACCTCCTTCCACATTCCTTCCGCACTGAGTTTTTCATTTCTGCTTCTTCTTGCGCTTCTTCCGAGCTCGCGGTTTTGCATTTTGGTGGCCCCTCGACAAGGCAACACTTCTTCTTCTTGGCGAGCGCCGGATTTCGGATTTCGATGGACATTGCTGAATGCGGCATTTGATTTGACTTTTTTCTTTGATTTCTTATTGCTGCTGATGGTGTGGACGCGACCTGTGTGCTCGTGATGGGAGGCGCGGTACCGCAGCTTCACTCTTCTGCTTGCTCTTCGGCTACTTCATCCCCTGCGAAGCCGTTCGCAGCTGTTGTTTGTGTCGGTCGTCGCAGCAATTGGCTGCGGCTTCCTGCGCGTCGGAGCAATGTCGTGGTTGGTCGCGGCGTGAAGCGGAAGGGGAGATATCAGCAGCAGCATTTTCGGCCTGTTTGTGCTTCGGCGACGGTTTCGACGCGTCCCTACGATGGATTGGCGGAGGATAGGGAGGATTACATCAAGTCCGGTGGAGAGGATCTGGATCTCGTGCAGCTGCAGGCGAATAAGGTTTTTGAACAACCGAAGATTGCTGATAAGGTGAGCATTGATGAGATGTTTGCGTGTTGCAAGTAATGCTGACTGCTGTGCATGTCCTTCGTCTCGAATTATTTGATTGATGGATAGCGAGAGGAAGTGCGGATAGCACGCCATTGGATGTCTTCGTGTTCTGAATCATCTAGTCTGAGGTCTAGCGCATCCTTTTAAGTGAATTCTTCAGTATGGGGAGAAAAGACACTGAGGACGATTTTAACCGAAGATTGCTGACAAGGCGAACGTGTGATGAGTTTCAAATATTGCTGGCGGTAGTTTACGTCCTTCATCTTGTGTTATGCGATGAATTGATAGCCAGCAAAAGTGCTGATACTTGTGCGAGACGTCGGTGGACGTTTTCTTCATTTGAATCATGTACTCTCAGGTCTAGTGCATCTTTGTTAGTGATTTCTTCAGTATGTCGGGAAAGCAAATTGACTGAGAATTTTTTGGTTCGTGTCAGAACTGAAACTGGTCCTTGGTTGGTGCAGTTACGACCTCTGGCGGACAAAGTATTAGACTTGGTGGTGGTAGGTTGTGGACCTGCGGGAATGTGCCTGGCAGCCGAGGCAGCGAAACAGGGCCTTAGTGTTGGTCTTGTTGGCCCTGACTTGCCGTTCGTCAACAATTACGGTGTCTGGACAGACGAATTCGACGGTACGAATTGTCCTCGAGCTACTTGTCGATTTTCAGTCACCGAATTGTCTGAGGGTCATGTCTTGCATACTCTCTCTTCTATTGGTCACGCTAACTGGAAGAAGGCCTCTACGTTTCGGAAGTGCGGTCAACGGAGTTGAAGTGGAGTATCTTTATAGGAAAGGGTGAAGACTCGTTCTTCGCGTATATTCTTGGACACTCCTCACTGAAGAGTTTGGAGGACTTCAATTTGCATTTTAAGTAGCGCGAGACCGTAGGTTGCTCAATTGGGCACTCTATCAGTGATTACGGTAGTTAAGTTGATTCCACGAGTATTCTACCAAAGAACGAAGATTATCGAGATTCCTGGCAGAAAGAGGAGATGTGTAGAGGAATTCGGTTGTGTCAACGTATTTCTCTACATTTGCTTTATTCGCGAGATGTTGAGTTATGACGTCCAGATTTTCATCGTGCAGCACTGGGGCTCGAGAATTGCATAGAGCAGACTTGGAGAGACTCTGTCATGTATATTGAAGAAGGTTCGCCCATTATGATAGGGCGTGCGTATGGTCGGGTTAGTCGGACTCTTCTCAGAGAGGAGCTCATGAAGAGGTGCGTGTTTCGCGACTTTTGAAATTGAACGATGGGAAAATGCCTGGTAGAGGAATGTTACTGGTCAATAATGGTAGTGGTCAATTCTGGAAGCTGTGCAATAGGATGACAGCAACTTCTGATTTGGATAACTGCAGGTGTGCTGAGACAGGAGTTGGTTTTCTTGATTCAAAGGTTGATAGGATATTGGAAATTAACGAGGACTTGAGTTCCGTTCTGTGCTCCAGCGGAAGAGCCATTAAGAGCAGGTATCGCTTATTCGCTTTTCATCGCCTTGGTTTACTTAGTCAGTTAGTACTTAAGCGTACTTAAGCAGCTTAAAGTTCCTCCTTTGTTTCAAAGTGATACCATTGCTGAACGTGTCAAAAGGAGGTTCGAAACACTATCGCCAATGGATATCCTTTCAAGACTTGTTCGCTAGTGACGTCTCTTTTTGGAAGCAGACTTGTTGCAGTCGCCTCTGGAGCAGCTGCTGGCAAATTCCTGAAGTATGAGCCAGGCGGTCCAGGAGTCGGTGTCCAAACTGCGTACGGGGTGGAAGTGGAGGTAAATAGTCCTGCGCGGAGTATGATATGTCTCTTCCCCGTTGAACTGATCATTTGATCGTTAAACGATTTGGCGTTCATTGTATCCCGCGGATATGCTCCATTGTGGATTTATTCACGAGCAGTATATACTTTGGAAGTTGTAGTCGTCCAACTTTTCCATGGTTTGTTTTTCTTTATCATTGCTGCTGGTCCTCAGTTCGGAAGAATTTTACAAATGCTCACTGTTTGCCGTTGTACAGGTTGAACATTATCCTTACGATCCTGATTTTATGCTTTTTATGGACTATCGAGATTACAAGTGTCGAGACGCTGGAATTGTTGATTCTGAGGAGATCCCCACATTCTTGTACGCAATGCCTATTTCACCCCATCGCATTTTTTTCGAGGTAAGGTCGGCTTTCTCTTTAGGGTAGTACATCGCGTGTCACTCTCTGCTTGAATTTTGAAGGCTGATTTTTCAGGGAGTGATTTTCCTCGTATCTGAAGCCAATTTGTTGGGTGATGTTTTCAGGAAACATGTCTTGCTGCAAGACCGGCCATGCCTTTTAGTATTCTTAAAGCTAGGCTGCAGGAGCGTTTGAACAAAATGAACGTAAAGATTTTACATGTACATGAAGAGGTAATTCCAAATCTTGGTCTAGCACTTTCTATCAATAACGACTGTGCAAATGGTGTTGTTGTCAGGATGCTTCTCAATAGTTGAACCTTCTGAGGACATGACTACGTTTTTTATTTATTTAAGTTTTGCGGTGCAGGAGTGGTCATATATTCCCGTGGGAGGTAGCGTACCCTTGACAAGTCAAAGACAACTGGGTTTCGGTGCTGCTGCTAGCATGATTCACCCGGCTACTGGTAAGTGGTACGTCTCTGTACTGTGTCTGCAGATGCTACCAGAGAGCTCTTAAGTTCTGGAAATGTCCAGAACGTCGAAATTCTTGTTTTTTGGGATCGATAGCGAGATATCTGAAGAGTCGGTGAAGCTATTAAAGGATGTCTCTGCTGATGACCCACAGGCTACTCAGTAGTGCGCTCACTATCTGAAGCTCCAGTCTACGCTGCAGCCATTGCAAGGGCTCTTAAGATTTCAGATGGCAGGTCCATTGTCTCAAATTCTAAAGAAGCTGCCTATGAAGGTACGATTTGATTGACAAAATCTATGTAGTTAGTAACTTGTTCATTTTGGTCTTTTGGAAGCTATTGGTTGAATTCCCAGGTGTTAATGCGATAAATTTGGAATCTAATCATTCAGCTTTACGCTAAATCACTTTGTCTTGTGCTCAGAACCGTTTTGTACTTCTTATTGTGGCTACGTCTATCCCTGTTGAGATTGCGCTTATTAGTCGCATTTGGTAATGTTCTCATGAGTGCTAATATGACGAGACTTTTCTCTATTATGAGATTAGGCAAATACTAAAGGGTGCACAAAGGATATGTGACAAATCCAATAAATATTTATAGTTCTATTAGTGTTGCGTGATAAGCTCTTAATATACGTTTTTTCACGGAATTCTGACGTATGATGAAAAAGAAGGACCCTCGTAATTAGGCGTATAGGTATTTATGTATTCTGTTATGTTGTTTTACCTGTTATGTTTCTGAAGCGGTATTTTGTTTATTTTTGCAGCATGGAATGTCTTGTGGTCCAGCGAAAGAAAGAGGCAGCGAGCTTTTTTCCTATTTGGATTAGAGCTCATTCTGCAACTGGATACTCCTGGTATCAAAGATTTTTTCGTCACATTTTTCCGACTTCCTGAATGGTATGTTTACTTTTTATTCAATGCCAAATGTGTATTTTATGATCTGGAATTGTTAGTTACCGGGTCATAAGATTAAGAATTATGTCCCTCTATGGCAGGTTGTGGAAGGGGTTTCTTGGCTCTAAGCTCTCATCAGTGGATCTCATTTGGTTCGCTCTTGCAACCTTCGTGATCGCTCCAAATTCGTTGCGCTTTCGCCTTGTTCAGCACTTGATTCAGGATCCCAGTGGAGCGAAATTATTGCAGACCTATACGGGTCTTGGAGGTGTGAGCTCTAGTTCTAAGGATTTGGAACCAGTAAAACAAGCATAGAAACCACAAAAGAAGGAAATGGTTTCTAGCAAGATGTCCCAAAATGTTGGGTTGGCTTCATATTTCTTTTACCGAATTAGTATCAAATGGCAATATAACGGGGGCGCTAAAATGTGGTCTTTGTTAAGTTTCCTGGCAAGTACTCGCATGTTTAGATGAATTGTCACCTTGTTCTGGCTGGCTTGTATTAAATGTCTCATTACTTGAACATCATCTCCAATTCCCATTCTGAAGTTCATGTATGACATGTCCATTAAATTGTCCATAAATTGTCAATTTGTGATTCTCTTTCATTCCTTATTCTAAAGTGCATCTTTATTCTTATTCAACTTGTATTCTCTGAAATTTTTTATTTCAGTTTGCATTCACATTCTAATCCAACTTTTATTCTTTTTGAAATGACAAGTTGTGGTTATAAGAATTGTAATTGTATTGAGTTCTTCTCAAGATTGAGGTTTTGGTCCATGTAAGGTCAAAATTAATTACCAGAGTATGCATAATTTTAGAACTTGAAACACAAAAATGAAAAGAGAATTTACTTACGCATGTTTGATCTAAAACTCTAAAGGGCAATCACAAGATGTGTCCTATAAACCCAATTGATTTCAGTTAGAGGAATAGTATAGAAGTAAATATAATTTACACATGTCTAATCTATTCTAAAAGCAATTATAGGATGTTGTACCTTAAGATGAAGTGATTTCAATTAAGCCACAATGATTTCAATTACATGATTAGTATGATGTTGTCAATTAATGAAGGAATCACTTTATCAACAAAAAAAAATTGTAAATATTTGACAATGCCCAAAATACAAAGGCATAGTTAGAAACCTTAAATTTTTCCACAAAGGCTCTTTTGACATCCAAAACATTGATACCTTAATCCTTAAAAGATGAAGGGGTGACCTTGGAAATCAATGTCTTCAATGTAGAGACTTTTTTCACATGCATTACCCTATTTCTCATTCCCAATTCACCTATTGTATGGGTTGAAAATTTTAACACTCCAACAAATATTTTCTACTATTTCTTTTATAAAAGGTTTCTTTTTGCCTTGATGAATAATCTTATGTACTTTATAATGTTGTGACTTATTAAAATTGAATGTATCAAAATCTATGGCTCAAGACTCACTTCAAAATTTGAACTCTAACTCCTTAACCTTGGAAGGACGTTGTAACCAAAAGTGTTTGATGAATGACTTCCAAGATTAGTGTAGAAATAAGGAATGTGCCCTATTGCTGTATAGATTGGATTGTTTTTGACAAAATACCTTGGTGATAGGTCTCATCCTTTTGAAGTAAACCTTGTAATGGTTCAATGAGCCAAGGTATCCCATGGATGGCTTTCTAAATCACTATAGAAATGAAGAATGCACCTATTGGTCCAAAATAAAATCATTTTTGAATGAATATTTTTGTCATCCTTCCAAAGTTAAGGAATTAAAGAGTGAAATCTGCAAATTTTGGTCCAAAATGATCTAAAATATTAGATGTTTTTTTGGGCCTTCGAGAGACTACGAGTTCTAATGTTGTGAGAACTCAAGGAATGTGACTATTGGCTTGACACCTCAGTGGTCCTACATAGCCGAGAGGCTATGAGCGCATTTCTAGATAAATAAATAAAATTTCAACTTCTTTTTGCATTTCAAGAATCTGAAAAAAGAAATTGAATTTCTTTTAATTTTTTTTTTGACAGCTGACCATCCTTCACTGTGGGGGGAACAATGAAGGGGAACAATCCTCAAACAGTCTCTTGGAAGCCCAAAAAAACATCTAATGCTGCTTTGGATGATGACCAAGTGATAGGAACTTTCAATGGAATTGATGAAGTTCCCGGTTCAACTCCCTATATTGACATTGTTCATATTGGGGCTCCTCGTGCTAATGCAGGAGGAGAAGGTTTGTTACTCCACTTGTTCCTCACTGGAATACCCACAATGTGTAATTCCTGAGCTTATTATGCTGGATTGCTTGGTTGTTGTGTCATATAGTCTAGTTGCAGCCCTTGAAGGATGTATGTTAAAAATAAAAAATAAGAAAAAAATATTAATTTTGATTGAGGTTTGAAAGTAATGATCCGTCCTATAATGATCTTCTTGTTGGCTCTAATTTTTTGTCCCAAAATGATCTTCCTATTGCATTTGTAATGTTGCAAATTGGTTAGATTCAATTTTCAATTACTCTCTAGGATCAACAGAACAATTTTGAGGAATAGCTCCCCCTCCATCCATTCAATCATCAATCAAAAGACACATGAAATGATTCAAGGGTCAACATTGTTCAATTTTATTTTTTGCATCTCTTTGAGTATTGTCTAATTGAAGGAGAAGAAACTTTTGGAGTCAATATTGAGGTCTACACATGGGCTTTGGCTTATTCTAAATGCCCATAAAATTATAACCTCACAATCAACAACTAAATGCCCACTGGTGCTATTTAAAAATGCCCAAAAAATTCTACTTTTCAATAATTTAAAACTGCACTTTGAAAAAGTCTTCTAAAGTCAATGTTTTTGGAGGACACTAAGAGTATAATAAACTCTACCTACCATGCAAAATGGGTCTTAAAAAAGTTATTTTTAACCTTAATCTAGAACATTTTGTCAAACAAGAAGATCATTTTGGGACAAAGGGAGTACAATTTTATATTCAAAAATATATTTTGAGATCTTGATGTCAACATAGACATTCATGATGTTTCTTTGAGAAGGTGAAGCAAAATAGAAGATACTAAAATCATTAGAACTTCATCCCATCTCCTACAATGACACTTTCAAGGGCAACTCACCTTTTCATAATTGACTTCTCAAAATAAGCAAAGCAACCAATCATTGCATAGAAATAGTCTCTACAGTCCCTTCACTGAGTGATCTACAACATTCCACTTTGAAATTACATACGAAATTCTTACACAGTGCTGAAAATTTAACCTCAACAGATTTGGCTCTTATAATCAAAGATCACTTGAGCTCTATACATCTCCCCCCTCCTGAAAAACTCCCCTACACATTGGTTTATAATGCTTAAAGTGACACAGATAGTATCCTCTTCCCTACACATTTCCTGCAATCAAAACCCTACGGCTAGATTTGAAATATACTTGCAACAGAATTGAAAAATATGTAGCACATGACAAATCTGCTGCATCTCTGCCTCATCTCTGCCTCCAGTGTTTTCTCTCAGCCCACCTCCATGACTAGATTCTCCTGGTTAGGATGTACAGACGTTGATGTTGTAGCAGCGGAGCCAGTTTCACAAGCGTCCAAGATAAAAAAAGGTAGTGCACCTATTATCAACACTGTACCGAAATCAGCATACTTATGGGCGATACTCATACTCATAGGTGCAAGCAAGATTTGAATGGATTGGAAGTTGAAATCACATATCACCAAAAATGAAAAGACACAATTTGAAGGTGAAGTGAATATCACTTGATAAGGTAAGAGACCCTATTTGTGTGCCATGTGACTATTTGTGCCACTTTGTAACCAATTTGTAGCCACTATGTAATGCATTTGAAAATTTGAAATGTACACTAATGATACATAGTGGCACAATTAGGGCACAATACGCAACTCTGAATTGTGACACAAATAGGGTCTCTTACCTTACCCCAAACCAACACCTATCATGACATTATTCACCCAAAGGCAGAAAGCTTCTCTTAATACAAGAGAAGCAAGCAAAATATTCAGACTTCTGTCAAAATTAAATTTTTCCCTACCGAGTGAAGAAGTATCTATGAGAAACCAGGGTAATGCATGTGAAACAAGTAACTGAAGTGAAGAGACATTGACATCAATGCAAGTGATTTCTCCATGATTTTCTCCACGTTCGTGACAGACACCTTGCTGCTGCTACTACTGCTGAATAATGTTATGATAATCATATACACAAGTAGTATACTTCAAATCACTAAACTTCAGATACTCCATATTTCACAGAAATTGGTTCGAAGTGAAGTGCACCCACCTTCCAGCCACTCTCTACTTCTCGAACTGCTTATCTGCTTGCTTGGACCTTCGGGGCTTCTTGCTATGGGACGAGGAGCCGCTGTGCGAGCTGCGGTGCCTCTTGTGATGCACGGACTTCTTGGGAGAACACCACAACGAGCGAAGGAACATGAACACGGTGACGAAGGGAAGGGCCAGAATAGCAGCAGCCA
Source organism: Rhytidiadelphus loreus (assembly GCA_947034895.1). Taxonomy (NCBI): domain Eukaryota; kingdom Viridiplantae; phylum Streptophyta; class Bryopsida; order Hypnales; family Hylocomiaceae; genus Rhytidiadelphus; species Rhytidiadelphus loreus. The sequence continues at coordinate 37,657,597 of OX344761.1, forward strand.
AAAACCAAATGAACTGCTCCGTCGCAAACTTGTACTTGCCCAACTTCACCCTCAACTGGTCCTGCACTTGGGAGTGGTAGCTGTAGGCAGCAGTGATGGCACGGCGGTAATGAGGACCAGCCAGAGTCTGCACGCGCTCCAAATGAGGGGCAGCACAGGTCTTCGCCTGGTCGATGTAAGGCTTGCTCTTCTCTTTCACAGACTGCACATGATGTCCATGTCACAATTATATTAACCCAAGCAGGTGAAGCTGATCATCAAGAAGAATTGACCACATACGAAGTGGAAGCAGCTAATTCAGAAAGGACCACGAATCGAAAGGGTAACAAAAACAGGGCTTTCAGTAGAATTAAGCTGTTCCAGAAGCTGTTGGAAAGCATCATCAAGAGAATTCATGGTGAAGACTCTCTTGATGATGCTGTCTAACAAGCTCCTGGAGCAATCTAATCCTCCAGAAGCCCTGTGAAAAGGTAAAAATTCAATAAGTTGAAGAAGTTGATCCCCAAGAAGAATTGACCACATACGAAGTGGAATCAAGTAATTCAGAAAAAAGGGTAACAAAAAAAGAGCTTTCAGTAGAATCATCCTGTTCAAGGAGTTTTAGAACAATCATCATCACGGTGAATACTCTCCTGGATCACCCTCATTCTACTAAAAGCCCAGCAGAAAAATGCATATTCAATAACCAGCAAGGTCTGATATGGTGAAGACTCTACTCATAATGCAGCGCAAAACCTCCTAAAGCAGCCTAATTCTACAAGAAGCCCAGCGAAAACATGAAAATTCAATAACCAGCCAGCACTAATACGGTGAAGACTCTACCGAAAATGCTAAGAAAAAACTCCTGGAGCACCCTAATTCTACTCAAAGCTCAGTGCAAAGAGAAAAATTCAATAACCAGCAATGTCTAATGTGAGAACGTCCATACCTCCACGTAGGGATTCACAGTCTTCTGCACAGTCTCCACATGCGGTGCCATATACTCCCTCCCGGAGTCCACCCCTTTCTTCACACTCTGAATATGGGGCGCCACCGCCACCACCACCTTCTCCCACTTCTCCCTGATCGCCGGCTTCACCTTCTCATGGAACGTATCAAGATGCGGCTTCACGTACCCATGTGCATCCCCCACCTTACTACTCGCCGACCTCTTCAACTCCTTCACCACGGGCTCCCCATGTGTAGACCACCTTGAACTCGCCGTCTTCTGCAAACTCTCAGCATGGGTAGCAGCCCAAGGAGGTAACCACGATTGGTGAAGATCGTCCAACTTCTGAGCTTTCTCCTCAGCTTCTCCTTTCGCCTTCAACATCGCTGCTTCAGCTATTTGTAACCCACGCTCTGCCTTCTGCAGACGAAGCTTCTGATCCTCTAAAGCCTTGATGGCTTTCTCCTTTTCAGACAAGTGAGAAGAAGCGGTCTCTGAGACTGTTTTGGCATGATTCGCATGTAAGTCAGCTTCGGTTTTGAGCTTGGCGGATTCGTCTTGGAGGGATTGGACTTGGGACTCGAGCTCACGGATCTTGGACATGGCGGAGTCCACCTTGAGTTGGGAGACGTCGCGGGAACGGAGAGTGGTGAGCTCGTGTTCGAGTTCTTTGATCTTTGATTCCTTGGATTTCATGCCTTCCTCCAGAGTGTGAAGCTTGGATTTGAGGTGAGTGAGCTCGTTGGTGTCGTCATGAGGGGTGGACTCGCAATGGGATACAGTGCTCAGGGAGAAGCACAGGAGGAGGAGCAGTAGAAGGGGTTTTGTGGATGCCATCTTGAGTAGCATGAGAAAGCAAGTGGGTGCCTTCAAGGGGGGGTCGTTTTTGCAAAACCTAGTCACTGCAGAGAGAACACCAGAGCAGTGTAAGAACATACAGAATCAGAATTCAAATGCGTGCGCAACTGAGCTACTAGCTTGTACTTGAGTCACTGAGTGGAACGGTAGAACATCGAACAATAACATACATATTACAAATGACGGTACTTGCTAAACCCTCACAACACCCCTCACCAAAAATGCGAAGATCTAGGATGTAGTAATCTCTACGAGCAAAACACAAACCCTAGCTAGAAAAACACACCATGCCCTACATGACACGCACGCCCCCTGAAATGCAAGAGCCTGTAAACGAAACCAACAACTAGGCTTCTATCAGAAATTTTCCAGAAATCCCCAAAACAGACCCAACCTAAACTAATAAACACCCAGTTAAAATCTGAACCCTAGATCCCACTTCCAAACCAAGACATAATCTGCAAAGCCTCTGAAAAGGGAATGATTAGCACCTCCAAAACTCACCAGGCACCTTACTCCACCAACCAGAAAACTATTACAACCTCGGACATGATAGTACCCCAAAACCTCCAAGCACACAACCACGGAATCTCCACCCACCCAAAACCAAAGCTTTACAACAAAAACCTACATGACCTACACGATAAGCACGTCCCTGCAACGTAAGAGCCTGTAAACGAAACCGAGAACTAGACTTACATCAGAAATTTTTCAAAGATCCCAAAAAAACAGACACAACCTAGACGACTCAACATCGAGCTAAAATCGGAACCCTAGATCCCACTCTCAAAGCCAAGACATAATCAGCAAAGCCCTCTAAGAACGGGGATGATTAGCCACTCCAAAACTCTCTAGGCACCTTCCCTCCACCAACCAGAAAACTATTACAACCTCGACTATGATAATACCCCCAAAACTCTCAGCACACACACAACCTCCACCCAAACCAAAAGCTTTCACACATCAACAGAACCCAACAAAAACTAAACATTAGAAGATCCCACTTCCAAACCAAGACGTAATCTGCAAAGCTTCCATGAAGAAGAGGACGATGAAAACCTCCCAAACTCACCAGGCAGCTTCACTCCACAAACCAGAAAACTATTCCAAGCTCAGATATGATATCTTAGTAGTACCCAAAACTCCCCAGGAATCTCCTCCCCAAGCCAAAGCTCTTACAGCAAGGGATTCCAAGGAAAACTGAACCTTGTGAAGTGAAGACTTTGTTTGACTGTGCAGATTCGTTACCTGCATGCAGGCGTTGCGTTGGCAGAGAACTAGACGAGCTGCGCGCTTGTTGTTGCAACATCAAGCGGAGGGCCAAGTGCCTGTGCGAGGAAGAAGAGAAATGAGTGACTAGTGGAAAGACGCGGGTGGAATGGCAGTGAAGGCGGAAGGTGGCACCGTCCACTGGTTGGTCCAAACTGAAGATTTTTTTTTAATTTTTTTAATTTTTTTAATTTTTTATTATAGATTTTTAATTTTTTTTCCCCTTCCTTTCTAGTTTGGGAACAGTTTTTTGGGAACAGCTGCAGCTCATAATAATTCCCCAAAACAAAGACGGAAAATTTAGAAAAGTTAGAGATAGTCTTTTCTATGTGTGTAGTTTCTTACATGTACATGTGGTCATGGTAGTTGAACAACTTTAAGGTAGAAACAATTTCCCATTCTCCAACACTTCAACAATGCCACTTTCAAGACTCAAAAATCACCACGTGCAACTTTTGAAAAGCAACTAATGACATAGAGGTGTCTTGCTTCAAGGGTGTCCATTCAAGGTGAGTTTAGTCTTATGTATAGGCTTCTTTATGTTTTCTACTTTGAAAATTTATGAAATATTAGTGGGGTATCGGAAAATTACAAAACCACTTTGGTTGCATTTTTCTTGAGTTTGTTAATAATCTCATCAATTCTTTTTGGATAATTTGATCTTTGAGATAGTGGGGCAAGAAAAAGTGTTGCTTTTATGTGTTTCTATCTTATTCATCCACAAAAGAAAGGCAACTTTTATGCTACTCAATATAGAAATAGACCTAATAGGAAGCTCACATATAGAATGGATTTCCTCAAAATTTTATTGGCTATGAACCAAAGTAGAGGAGGCTTTGCTTTAACAAACCTACAAATAAAGATTTGTCCTAATTTGGGGGAAGGGGGGTAGCATCACCTTAAAAATTAGTGTTACTACAAAATTTTGATTTTTGAATATTGGTTCAATAGAGTACTATCTCAACCTTCAATAATTCAAAATATTGTGAATTTGATATATTAGCATCACACACACTACTCAAGACAAATCAATGTACATGTATGTGAGGAAGATTGAGTAGGACTTTATTCAAAGAAACAAGTTAGTGATGTAAGGTTAGAGCTTCTTGAACTATAGTTGTTTGTTAGAATAAATATAATAGAATTGCCGATAGTGTTGCAAATAAATACACTTCGATATTTTTTGCATGAAAAGTGCACAATTGATGTTTGGACCTATTAAAAGATTCTTTGGGGCATGAAATTTTTTTCATTTTTTTTAGGGTTGGCAACTTTGTCAATTATTATTCTTTTGTCTAAAAATAGGCCATTGAAATATATTTTGGAATCTACTCTGCTCAAGTATCATTGAGTTACTATAGTACAATAATAAAGAAAAAAAATTCCATATAAAAATCTATCCTTTTGCATTCTATCTATTGTCCATAAATAGACCTACGAAAGCTAAGGGGTTTAACCCCTAAAGGACCAAGCTGCATTTTTAGGCAACATGGAAATTTTGGTCAGCTTACTACAAATGAAGAGTTTTTTTCTTTGAAACTTTTACACAATATGGGAATGAGGAGTATCTTTAAGACCCCACAATTTTCGTAACTTTTGACTACATAGTTCAAAAGTTATTGTATGATATTTAGTTTCTTTCATGTACTGTGCAGTCTGGGTAGATTAGAAAAAATAACTTTTTTTAGAAACAAAAATTTGAAATTGGTTTTCTAGATTCCAAAATTTCTATATATATGTAATAAAATTTGAATTATTCCATTTTGATTAATGAGATGAAAGTTATGAGGAGTTTTAGTTTGCGACTCGGTTTGCGAGCAACTATGGATTCTCTATTCTAATATAAACTTTAAAGTCCTTTATTTAACCCAATTTTCAATATTTAAAAATAAAAATAAAATCATAGGCTATAGATTTTTCATTACAACATTAAAACCATCAGGATTGGCATTTTTCAATTCCATAACTAAATACTTAACAATTTAGTACTTTAAATCATTCTCTACTTTTTTCTATTAACTATTTTTCCTATATGTTGTACAATTCCAAATGATCTCAAATTTTTCAAACATGTAGCCAACTTGACTTGAAGAATGATTCCAATGAGGCACCACCATTTTGGACATTTTTTCATATAAATTTGTGCTTGTGAAGTACAGCTGCCCTGTTTTTTGCAAGGCCAAAAAAAGAAATTTTGTCCCTTCTAACGCTAATATCTTGCAATCTACACAGTGGAAATTTTTGAAATTTTCACTACATCTTCTCAAACCAAGGTACTGCAAGATCCTAAATTTACATGTGTTCTAAAATGTGTTTTTTTTCTAAAATTTGGTACTTGTACTAAAAATGGTAGTTTTGGAGTGTTTTCAGTGAAAACATAATTAAGGAACTTAAGGGGTTAAAGTCAAACTATCCATACCCAACTTGTAGGGTGCAACTATTTTCAACCAAGGTTGGAACAGATTTTCAATTGAAAATTGGAATGTTTTTTTTTTCTCTTTTTCAAAGTTGGGACTAATAAGGTTATGACACATGTCCCAAAGTAGTGAGTATGAAAGTAAGAAATAATGAATGGAAAAGTATTTCTTGAATGATAGGAATTGGAAGAATCTAGACATTAGCAATTGATTTTTACCACTTTTTAGTTCCCAAAATTCATAGTAATTTCAATTTTGGGAAAAAAATTACAAAATGTTTTGCAATCCCCATATTTCCTATCTTTCCACATGGGAAAATTTTGCATTGCCTCATATTGCTCATAATATGTCCCAAAATTGCCTAAGTAAACAACTATGGGTGGTCTAACCTTATAACTTATCAAACTTTTTATTCAAAACTAGTATTGAGGCTTGATTGCAAATTCAACATGAAATCATTAATTTTTTGCTCCAAAAATTCCACATTGCATCATCACCAAAGTTTAGTTGCAATGAAGAAGTTGTCGAGCATAAGAAGAAAAATGCCAAAACATTGTGAAAAGTTGTCGCACCAGCCAAAGAGCAACAAAAACTTTGCAACTTCTTATGGAACAAAGGAAAATTGGATTTGTAGTGTTGCAAGATGTCCCCCAAAGCAAGCACCTATGCTATTTGTAAACACTGACACGTTTTTTGAATAAGGCCCTCTGCAAACTTCAAAAACATGCAGTTTTGTCAATCCTCCCTTTGGTCCAGAGCCGAAAATAATTTGACACGGGGGTATTGGGTATGACAGGCAAGTATGGTACATGCGCCGGGTCCTATTACAGTATAAGAATTGGCACTGAAACAATGTGAGCTGGGCTTCAGAGTAACTTACTGTTGTAGGGAAACGCACTTAATTGCAGGTGAATGATGATGTTCATTCTCAGAATTTTGACAACTTTACAATAACAACCAGAACACCCAACATAAAAGAAAGTCCTCAGAACATCTTTAGGCTTCAACTGACAAAGTAACATTTTTACCCATTACTGGCAGGGTTCCTTATCCTCTCATGAGAATAATTGGGACCTTACTAGTCAGATGTCAGGAACCACTTCAATTAAAATCACTCTCGAAGGATACCAGGGAGGGATATTCCATCCTCCAATGAGGTGACACAGTAGACCTAAGGAAGCGAAATCTCTAGGTTATAGTCTATGCAGTGCCCCCAATGACGCCCACACTATCCCAGCATAATGCACGTCGTACAAGTAATCCTAACAATTGACCTACCTATACGGAAACTTGAAGGAAAAAAAAAAGACTAATCCACAGTAAAAATCTGATATCGAAACATAGAGGGCCGAAAAGTGTGACCTATGTTGAAACATTGACCTGTTTCAACAAGGTCATGATTTTCAATACGTGCTTCCTTCTGGGGGTTGTTGTAATTTCCGGTTGGATGGGCTGGCCATCTCTTTCTTCAGCTCCACCAAAATGCCCTCCATTGTGTACTGGCGGCGCCAATTCGCGAGCATTGGGAAATATCTTGGATCAACCTGCGTCATGAGAGGATGAACGAATCAGTTTCTGCAGTAAAACCATGACAAACTGTTGAAGAAAGCACAAAATTCAAGCCAGTAGAGGATACTAAATCCAATACGAGAAATTGATACCGTCTCATATATTAGCCCCTCCTGACCTATTGCTAGACATATAAACATACACTAGGTTGGACCAATTAGCAACTGGTGTATGCATGTCATGGCAAATTGACTATGGCCACTCATCTTTGAATAGAAAAGGAGCTGCCTACTGTCCCTTCATACTGGACTACAACCTACCCAGATGAATTGCATAAGAATCCAATCACAACAGATTTAGCTCTTATCAAACCCAACAATCTCTCTACAGCTTTACGTAAATCTCCCAAATATAACACAAATGCTTACAGTCATGCAAATAGAATCCTGTACCTCATACAAAAAAAACAAGTTGCGCAACAGGGTTCTCCCCATTCATAGTGGCGCAACAAAGCTACTAGACACTAGAGACTAAATGGCTTGTCATAGTGCAGCTGCATTACAGATGTAGTGTATTTCATGTTAAGAACTGGGCTCATTTTTCAAGAACATCCTACCCAAACTCTATTGTGCCGACAAACTCTCTATCATGTAGATGTAACTTGTGCCGACATAGGGGAATCGTAAAGTAGCTGAAAATCAAGACAATGACTTACCAATCCTGTCTCCGAGTTGACATGTGTCATGTTGATTCGAGAATGGAATCTCACTGACGGAGGTTTTTCAGGGTAATCCTTATCACAGAACAATTTCAAAGTGTAGATGCGACCCTCATGCACAGACTGCACCAGTCGTCCATGAGTTAGAATCAATCCAGTGATATGCCTTGACACGAACTCAACGAACTCAACAACAAGCTAGCAGCTAGGAAACCTACAATGCTGTGAGCCTCAGTGGTAAACAATTCACAAGTCAACAACCTGAATAACGCCTTAAAATCGTCAACTACCGGGCTATCGCTCAAAGAGAAGAGGAACTGGATTATAAGCTATATCCACTCTCTTCTTTCCAGTTTCAATTCTCGCATCTAGTTTCCCAGTATCTGCTTTCATCAACCAAGATCGTAGCATCCTCATTCAGACCATGTTAGGGAACGTAAATCTGAAGCCCGCTTGGGAAAATATAACACTTGCGCAGCTCGACATTTACTATTTTCCACAATCAGGCTGTAGATTTGAGTTTCAAAATCGCTCACAACACAAATTTCAAAACATCAACGACAGTCTCCCTCCCAAAAAAAATCCACATCATTTGTGTTTACCCTTGCAACTCACATGGTTCGGTCCAATGATGGTGCCTGTCCAAGAGCGCATAAACACATCGTCCCCATCGTCCATGCCATAACTAACAGTTCCATCCCCAATTCCTTTCTCCCCCCTCTCAAGCTCTTCAAGGAGACGAAAGTTCCTCGGAACTGCACACACAAAAGAAATGGAGTTGGAATTGGAAATGCGAAAAAGATTTGACCCATATGCAATACAAGCTTAGTCTCTTGAGGGATCCAATCTTTTAACACAGGCCACGAAACACGAGAGCGATGGGAACGAGACTATAAATCCAAGGATGTAAAGACGTACCAACTACAGACCCTCCCGAATTCATCTCGCCAGCCCCAACACACCTGCGAATTGGCAGACACGCGCAGTACACATAAGGCACGGAGAAATCGTTAGATGAACATCACGTACTAGAGTTCCAAAAGCAACCAGAAATTCTGAACGACGCATATACAGCTGTCTTCCACTCTCAGATAACAACACTTTGGGGTCACGTGAACAGAGGGCGAAAATAGGGTTTGATGAATATGAATTAACCTAAACATCAATTGGAACAAAACATGTGAAACTGCAGCCAAGTGTAAAGCTAGGTGTACATTAACAACCACACTGCCACCTCAAAACCCTAATCACAAACTCGAATTCTCTTCAAAAGAAACCGACAAATACAAAGATGAACACAGCGCAACTGTTGACAGCAATCCAAGAAAGAGAACCCGTCTGCAATCCAAATCGTTCAAAGCGAAGCATCCCCGAACACGACGAAAGTGAGAAGGGGATCCAAGTTACCCGCAGGATGCAATGGCGGAAGACAACAGCAAGAAGGAAGCATGGGTCGCCAAAGAACGACGACAATAGAAATGGAGACGACGAAATGCACTTCCGTGTCGGGCCGGGCCGGGTCGGGTCGGCCTGTCTCGTTCCGATCCTGCCCGACCCGGGCGCCCGACCAGATTTTAACTCATTACTTACTACGGATGTTTACTTACTACTTTTGGAAAATTTGAATTCATACTAAACTCTAACTCTAACTCCCTAATGCCTAATCAACCATTTTACGGTTGCTACCCAATTTCAAGGGCTCTCTGGAGTCCCCAAATATACTTCTTTTTTTGAATTTCATATTTTTTTCATGTAGTCCATCAAGTTATCTTTCCATAGCCAAAAAAAACTTTTGATTTGGACAAAAATTCCATCTTAGGTGATTTTTCAAAGTCAAACACTCCACGAAATGCTCATTGCTAACTGTCTTGAACATGAAACCTAGCCAATCAAAGGCCATCCCAAGGACAAATTTTCATAAGTAGGCAAGTGAACAAGGGGTTGATTGAATTCAAGTTGGAGCAAATAGTGAATGGGCACAATCAAGTGAAAATTTTGTTTTCCCAACTTACCTTACTTCATTGCAATGCTCTAAAAACAATCTTTCATTGCTTTTGTGAAAATTGGCATGCATGTTGTCAATTATTCATAATTGCATTTGGTCAAAAAAGACAAAACTCTTCAATTGTGAAAATATGAGATATAAGCCCTCAAAGTCATTTTGTCTAAGGAAAAAAATTGTTTTTTTTTTAACCCCTAAAGGACCAAGACCATTTTCTGTCAAAAGCCACTGAAAACTGCCCCTATTGCTGCGTTCATCAAATTTTTCAACAAAATGTTATTTTTACAAATCTAATCGTAGGATCTTTTACTAAACTTGTAGAAGAAGAAGTGGTAAAAATTTCGTCACATTTGACCGTACGGATTGAAAGATATAGGCATTTGAAGTGAAAGTTTTTGTTTTTTTTCACTGTGCCCGACAACTTCAGCTGCCTTTGACCATTGATTGTGGTAACTTTTTCCACTATGGGTGCTGAATTTAAAAATTTATCATATTCTGAATCATGTTAGGCATGTCTCCAAAAAAATTCAAGGAAAAAAAAGACATGGAACACATCCAAATAAATCTTGCAATGCAACAATGTCGGAAAGTTCACAATGCCTCACATAAATTTTCGAGTAAGTTCTCCACCACATAATTTTGAAACTCAAAAATCCAAATGGTGGATTGAAAGATATAGTGTGCCTTTACAATCTCCAAAAAGAAAACTTGGAAAAAAACAAAAACTCTATTTCTTATGGAATTTAGAAACAAAATGTGAAGAAATTATGGATTATGGCTTCGGGCATGGCATGAGAAAAGGGTTGGGGTGTGTCCCGATATGTTCCCACTATGTTCCCGGTATGTTCCAATCATTAGGAACTGTAAGTTAACTCTAACTACGTGGACCCGGGATCGTGGGGGAGGGGTCACCTTCAATGACACCCAACCCTGCCATCACATGCTGGCCACATCTTCAGTACGCCTGCCAATATTTTCTACCCCCCTACCCTCTAATCACAAATGAAACAAATAAATAATTATTATATAGGTAAATAAACAATTAAATAATTCAAGTGAAAAAGTAATTTTGGTTTATAAAAAAGGTAAAAATTATTATTATCTTATTGAACACATTTACATAATGCATCTTTGCACCTAAACAATGGGAACCACAATTGTCTTCAAAATAAATTTTCTTGCAATTATTAGTAGTTAGGATCTTCAATTTTTTACACTTGGATTTTTAGAGAACACGTGTAGAATAATAGAATCTACTTGTTCTAGATATGAATTGTAAACTAATTTTAGGCTCTACATCCAAAAATAACAAAGTAAAAGTTTTATCACTTAGTTTATTTATATACACACACATGAATTATATATATATGTTCATTTTATATTTACATAGTTTCATTTTATATTCACATGAAGTCTTCATCTTTATATTTACAGGAAGTCTTTGTCTTTATATATTTGTTTATACTAAGTTTGCTTTAGGAATTTTGGCATGCTTCCCAAGTATGTGGTGTGTGCATTGTGTGAAGGATGACTTCCAAAGCGTCCCCACATACTTGGAAGGCATACATTAGAGTAAGCATTATGACGTCATTTTTATTTTTATTTTCATCCTTCTTTGTTTAGGAATTTTGGCATGCTTCCGAAGTATGTGGTGCGTGCATTGTGTGAAGGATGACTTCCAAAGCGTCCCCACATACTTGGAAGGCATATTATGATGTCATTTTACATTTTCATTTTCATTCTTCTTTGTTCTTGAATTTTGGCATGCTTCCAAAAAATCTACTTCATCGGCATAGCCATCCATTGTAGCTGTACTCCCTAGCATGCTTCACCTCTCTATTCCTCCCACCCCGTAGTTCTCTTCCATGTTCCCCTCTCCCCCACGTTCCCCTCTTCCCTCCCCGTTCCCACTCAGTCCCTCTCTTTCCTGCATGTTTCTCTCTCCCCTTTCCCCGTTCCTTTCCCCTTTCCCTGTTTCCCTCCCCTTTCCCTGTTTCCCTCCCCTTTCCTTGTTCCCCTCCCCTTTCCCTGTTCCCCTCCCCTTTTTCCATTCCCCTTGGCCTGCCTCCCGCTGCCCCTCACCCGTGCACCTCCTTGCCCCTCACAGTGTGCCCTTCATCAAATTTTAGAAAGTCAATTGTGCCTGTGCTGCCCCTAATGTGTAAATTACACAAGATTTGCAATAACTTTTGAACGACAAAACCAATTTCCATGAAAAAAAATTTCCCGCATTGTCCTTACAAAACTCTATCTTTAAAAAAAATTCAATTAATTTGAATAAAAATTATAGTAGTGATAGCCTACCCGATTTCCATTTTGTCCCCCGAGGGGACTTTGGTCCTTTAGGGGTTAAATTGAGCTTTGATTGAGAAGATCTCAATATCTGTACAATCAAAGTCTTTGAAAATTGGAAAATAGACTAGCTTGATAGTGTTAAACAAGATCATATGGTTAGATTTTTCAAAAATTTATTTTTAAGAAAATTATACTTTTGTTCAAGAAACAACAATTTGGAGGAGATTTTGGAGTGAAGAAACTCCTTAGACATTGGGCCTTGGTCATAAAGGGGATCCTTCTAGGATTAATGTGATTGCTTGGAAAACAACCATAGTAAATGTCAAATAGTTTGAATGTAAGACAAGTATATCCTAATCAATAACATTATAGCAAATGGACAAAATATTCTAGAATGTTATTGAAGATAGGGTCAAATTAAAAAGGTCTAAGTGTATTTAGAATCAAAGATCTCTAAAATTATAAAACACTAGATTTATCAAATTTGAAATAAGAGATAGACTTTTAGATGAATTTCCAAACAGTTGGAAATAATAGCTCTAAATTTGGATAGACAACAATATTTTCTAATTGGATTGGAGTTAGTTGTAACATTCTCCATTCTAATATTCTCCTAAAATTCTCCTTAAAAGTACTACGAAAAAAATATTGAATGTATTTTGGCATGTTTCATCCAATAGTGATGTCACTATCCAGATTCTTGTTCTAATGATATTCACTTTGATGAGTATATATGAGACACAAATTTAACAATCAATTACCAAAAATAAGATAAGATCCTTCTCATCCTACCTTAATCCCTAAATGCCCATGGAGCCATTTTATAGTCACTACCCAACTTTAGGTAGTGTTTCTAGGTGGAATAAACATTTTTTTCTACACAAACCTAGATAAGGCTCTCTTTCCATTTTTTATTTCAAAACTAATTAAGATCACTAGAGTCAAACAAAAATTATAAGGAAAAATGCACAAAATGTTTAGTATTTTTTTGGTGTTCAATATTTTTTTAATGTTTTTTGCTTGGTGGAACAACTCACACGTTAAAATGTGGGTAGGTTAGAGAAATCACTATCTACTTTTGCTCATTTGTCCATTAATTATATGCTTGTATCTTTAAATTTATACAACTTAGTAAACTTCATCCAAAATTTGGCAAACCTTGAACATTTTTAGATGATTTAAGAAATTTCATTCATTATTTTGTATTTTTTCTCTAGTGTAATTGGAGCTAGTTCAAAAATCAAGTAAGATACTTATAAAAATTTGCCACTAAAAAAAAATTGCTAGTGTTGGAAGGTTTACTATTTGGATAAGAAAAGGTTGATATTCTCAATACTAAATCTTATTTCTTTTGTCACAATTCAATTGAAACTACAATTTTGACCACTCATAGAAAATTTCAATAGGCAAGATAGAAATTGTACTTTTGTAAATTTTTCAAGTTAAAACTTGAAAATTCATTGAAAGCGGATCTATAAATAATTTTGAAATTTTGATTGTATAAGTAATTTCTATTCTTGATGCTTAACATTGTCTTCTTTAATACAAACTTTTTTTTTTAAACTATTTTTTTGTACCCACTTGGAGATACATATAAAACTTTTCTCACTATTTTGTCATTAGTAAATTTATATTTTGTAACATACTTTAACTAGTTGGAGATCTTTAATTCCTAAATGAATTATTTATAAAAAAATTGATCATCTACAGTCAATAAATATTAAGTTTTTAGATTTTTTCCAAAGTTAATATTTTGTAGTGGTCCAGTGGAAAAATTAAAAATAGGTTGGACTTCTCACGCATTTCAATTTTTATCTTGTTGGATTGGAGATTGTATTGAGGCTAGCTTGTAGGCAATTTTTCTTTCTATTTCTACTTGTGAGTGTATTTCAACAATTATGTATAGTAGAAATGATTTGAGCAAAGGTAGTTATAACATTTAACTAAAGGGCATTAAGCAAGGGAATAGCCCATGTTATAGTGTCTACAATTCTTGGCAAAAGAATCATTCAACTTCATAAGAATATTATAAATTGTGTCACTTTCTCATGCAATTTGATAGAGAGAATGTACAATGAGAAGTTCCCCTTGGTAAAAACATCATCAATGCACATGGCAAAATGGATCAAAATATTAAACAACTTTTGATAGATTGATATGGAATTAGATCTTGAATGTACTATCATTAGAAGTACATCAATTTTGTTAAAGTAGTCACGAGAATATTTGGATTTGAATCATAGAAAAAAAAAAAAAAAATCTATTAAGAAGAGGTCCAAAGTCCAAAATTATATAGGGCAAATTAGAACAACACTATAATATTTTAGTCTCGATTTCAATCAACACCATTACCAAAAAAATGAACCCTCCATAAGGCTGCCAATGATTCATTTTTGGTAGCCGCACAATGCAAGTACAGAAAAATAAAATAATAATAATTTTTTTCAAAAATTTAAATAAAATTAAAAAGCTGCCAGTTTAACACTACTAGTTCCACGTCAAATTGGCAAAAAAAAAGCCATAATTACACTATAAATTACTGTGGGTACAAAACTTGCAACCTTTTCATGGATTCAGATTTTTTTAATGCAATTTATATATATCACTAAAAGAGTCATTTTGGTAAATTAGTGTCACATGTACTAATTGAATAAATTAATGTAGTTCTTTAAGTTATTTTATCTTACTTCAAATATGAAGATTAGTCATAAATTATGAACGTAAAATGAGAAAGAATCTCTCAAATACTTCCTTTGCAATGGGTTCCATATATTTGTTTTTTAAATTATAATAAAATATATGAAATCACATGCAACTATGTAACTAGAGACTTTTTCTTTGTAGCATTTAAGAGCAAGTCAACCCTAAGAGGGATAAAAACTTTCAAAACTTAAAACATTTTAATACACAAATGTTAGAATTGATCTCAAGGTGCTAATATGATATCAAAGGTAAGTACAACTTGGATCTAAGTTGAATCCACCTAATTGTGATTATGACAAATTAAAGGTATTGATATGATCCTTCAACTATAATATCTTGTATCAAGAGTAAGTACACCCTAGATCCAAGATAGATACACCTAATTGTGATTCTAACCTAAATATATCACAAATTCACAATTGCATGATTGCATCTTTTCTTATTCTAAAGTCTAATTTATCTAAAATTGTTATATTTGTCATATGGAACTTTGCTAAATGAGTGTCACATGCATGGAGAAATTAGTGTAGTTATTTTAACTACCTTGTCTCAAGTCAAATATGAAGACTAGGTATCAATTATAAACACTTAAGATAAGGTAGTCATTCAATCTCTTACACTCTTCTTTTGCAATGGGTATTATATTGTACTATAATATAATATTTATTATATTTGAAATATAAAATATATAAAATATAAAATTCCTCAAAGACATTCATGATGATATTAGTAGACAAAGTATGATACTTTAGGGACCATTTTGTAATTAAATAAAATTTGAAGCATACACAAATTATGATAAATTTGAAAATTTCTATTACAAAATTGAATGAATTGTACTTGTTTAAATTCATTTACTCCTTTGGAACCTTAAAGTTCTAAAGTTAGCGAGGTTTCAAAATTTTGAAAGTTAAAAGATTACATTTTTGTTGTATGAATTTTAAATATGACATTTCTAACTTAAACCATTCTCACAAACAAATGTTAAAATTGACGTAGAATTACCATATGATATTCTTCAACAAGCATATCCTAGATCTATACCATGATTGTTTTATTTGAATCCATCAACCTTATATATAATACAATTGTATAACTACATCTCTTTTAATTCCTAAACCTAAATCTAAGAATGTTATATATGTATGAGCTTAATTCTAAGATTGCTATGTTTGTCATATGAGGTTTTGGTACAAGTTGCACAAAGTGAGGCTTGAATGACATTTAACATTTTGATTTAGTGATGAGTTCACTAGGGTTCAATCAATTTTGAAAGATAGAATCTAAATCTAAGATTGTTGTACTTCTCATATGAGATTTGTTCTGGAACAACTTGAAGAAAGTGATGCTTGAATCTCCATCAATATTTGGGATCAATAACAATTTCACTAGGGAGGCCAATCAATTTCTAAGGATTGGAGTCTAAATCCATGATTATTGTACATGTGATATGAGATCCATTCTAGTACAGGTTTAAAGAAGAAAATTATGCTCTAATGTCCTTCAACATTTTGGTTCTGTGATGAGTTCACTAGGGGGTTCAATCAATTTCCAAGGATTATAAATTGATGTATGCTCGTAAATAGATTTGATAGTGTGCATCTTATTATGCAAATGACCTCGAAGGTTGTGTAACTCCTTGATTGGGTGAGCCATATTAGTAAACTTGGAAATGCCTGTATTGGTCCATTTGTCTTTAGGAGGATATGTCTGCATACATTATATTAAATTATGACATCACCAAATCAATTATAAGACATAGCATTATTTTATTTATGCAAATTAGATGTATTTGGTAAAATTAATAGTTCAAATAACTTACGTATAGCTTGTTGGTATTTGTTTTCTAGTTAAGAATTTGACAACTAAAAATTATTCTACATTTAATTAGCCATTTATGACAATGAATGACTTGATTTACCTAATAATGTTTCTTGTATTATAAAATTGATAAACAACTACATCAAATATTCCAACTTTAAATTGCACCTAAGCATTTGATGTATAGGTTGGAGTAATTCCAAAATTTTCATTATGGGTAAGAAATGAAAAATTTGCCCCAATTTTGTATTTCTCTCTCCTATAGCTAATTTGGAGACTTTAAATCCAAATACGAAGTGGTGAATAATATGCTCTTATGTTTTCTTCCATGAACTATGCCATGAACTATGCCATCAAATAATAGCACTAAACAACAAATAGATGAAGATTCCATTCCTAAAAGTCTTCCATTCATAGTTTGTCACCTTGCTCAATAATTGGATATTCTTTCTCTTATACTTTCAAACTAGACTATGTAGTGCAATCACTATAGACTACACCAATTCTAAAAACATATTTT
This sequence comes from Rhytidiadelphus loreus, assembly GCA_947034895.1. NCBI lineage: Eukaryota > Viridiplantae > Streptophyta > Bryopsida > Hypnales > Hylocomiaceae > Rhytidiadelphus > Rhytidiadelphus loreus. The sequence goes on from OX344761.1 coordinate 37,674,637, forward strand.
TTCTTAATTTAAATAAATAAATAATATAGATATAGCATGAAGATATCTTCCATCAACCATTTATTTTGAAACATTTTAAACCATAGTATAATTGAACAAAACTAATTATTTTCCAATAGTAATTATGAGAAAAAGCATTTGTAAATTCAAGATTAAACAGTGCTTCACTGATGAAGAAGATTCCAATGAATGAATCCAAAGGTCCTATATTTCCACCTAAAATCCTATATTGCTGCTTCACTAGAATGATATGTCCCTTCCATTATTCTTCCACATTTGATAATCTCAAATATTCTTAAAAAATGGCATAATATATACACCATGCAACATGGAAATCCAATTCAAAAGGACACCAATCATATCACATTGCAACTTACTATTATGAATCCAAATTATAAACCATTGTATTGCATTTTCAACCTGTGTAACATTCTCGCGTCGGAAATGGCTAACTTCAGTTTGTGTACAATGTGTCCTCAACTTTTGTAATTCCAATTTCCTGTAGTTTAGTTAAGCACATTTAGATTTAGAAAGTTGGAGAGCATGTCCTACATTTCAATAGCAAAGTGAAAATCTTAAGCAAAAATATCTAAAACTATTTTTCTTTTTCATGTTACACATATTGGACCTAGTTTTGAGGATTTATATAGCGACTTTGAACTGGTTAGAAGACCAACCTTCTAGAATAAAAACCCATGTTTAGGTTTATGGCAATCTATAAGAATGCTAATACAATCAAATTGTTTGGAGGAAATTCATGAGAATTTGTAGGAGCAAAATTTATTATGTATTCCTATAAAATAAAACCTTTGAGTCCAATTTAAGAGATCACAATTGAAAAGGTAATTTTCAAGAAAATCTAAGTGGGAGCACCTTAGGTGGAGCTTCTCTCTATCCCATCGACACACCCATGGGTGGACATCTGTTTGAGCCCCATAGTCTTTTGGCACCATCTCATTTACAAGTTCCGTCTCTAAACTCTGTTCTAACACTTGTTATGAATTCTCATACATTATATGCATTAAAGTATGTGCATCACGAATCATCAATTGCAACGAATGCTTTGGAATACATTTCAAATGACACTACTTTACAACCTAAACTAAGCTCACAACATTCTATAACCCATCATACAAGTACTCCAAAGTTAAACTAATTCTAATCCTATTCTTCTTAACTCTAATCTTACTATATTTGAATCCTATCACAAGATCAACCAAATCTATTGTCACATATACATGAGATTGTTTTTCATCCCCCTAAAATGTGTCAACATGAAGAAGCTTGACGTGCATTGTAGCAATAGGCATTTGCTACAACATGCTTCATTTTTGGTGCTATTACAAAACAATGGGTCCCATTTTACATTCTAATATCTTCATATCACAAACATATCACACCAAGAATCTAAAGCTTGCTCCCATTTAAAAAGTATTTAGCAAAAGATTGTTATGCATGAAGAGAATGTGCCTTTGGGATGGAGAGGTAGCAAAACGTAGGTGTATCTTGTAAATTCAATAGGTGAACGTATTGGGGCATCCCTTGCACCAACTTTACCACATCAACAATATACTTGCATGGTGCCTTCAAGAACCTGGCCAGTTCAATCCAAATGTAAGACAATATAAAAATATTGTAAAAATCTTTGATCCAAATTCCTATTAAAAATGGCCTTATCTTGATTTTAGAACACAAACAGAGACAATTAACTCTAGCTTGAAGATCAACATGAATGAAGGGATAATTCAACAAACTAAACCATGTAGACTTCATCCTTTATATGTCCTTGATATTTCCTTTTAGAAGTAAACTCTATGATACAAATTTAGAACACATGTTTCTAACTAGAGTGAATGACAAGTTTATAAAGGGTAGTTTTGAATCAAATGGTGCTAGTTGGAAAGTGCTAACCTCAATGCCTCTTTTTGAGGTAGACTCTAAGACACTTTAAACACACTAGCGTGCCCTTGTGCTCTTGCCACAACCAAAATAAAATAAAAAGTTATTTTCTAATTTTCTAATTCAAAAATAACTCAAAATCCATAACTTTCACACCATGAGTTGGGATGCCACAAAATAAAACCCGTGCACCCCTCCTTGCACAAAGATTTTTGATGGTACCAAGAACGTGAATGGGGGATGCACAATTTTGGAGATCTCGATGTATCAAACAAAACAAAACAAACAAATAGCCTAACTTAAGGTATAGATGGGTCATGAGTAAAGTGAATGAAGAGTCCGTAAGTGCTACCCTCGATGCCTCCTTTTAGGTAGACTCTATGACACGGAGTTAGAACACATACTCTCAACATGAATGCATGAAGAGACAGGAAGAGTTCTCTGAAAATTTGTGAGTACCTAGCTTGTGAGTCTTCATCCCCGAAGCAATACAATTTCATGTCTGCTGTTTGAACGATGCCCATACTTGGATCTCCTTTCCATAGTATTCCATTGTTTTTAACAAAACAAACCGGACAGAAGCCATTGTACTCAATTTGAGGCTGCTTTGCCAATACATCGGGTACTTTGTCTGGGGGGATGAAAATCGATTTACATTCATCTCGACTCACTGTGTACCTGAAAATTTTCCAACTGAAGTTAGTCGAGTAGTAAATGGGTTTCTTCAGAAAGCTGGTTTGTCTATAGAGGACCTAGAGGAAAAGCTGAGCAAACCAAAGGGTTTTCCTCTCCAGGCCCAATGTCTTGAAGAATCTCAATTTCAACGTCAAGGTGCTCTTCGAAGGCCTTGATAAATCACAAATTCAATCACAAACTCTGTAGAGTGGAGAGGTAGGGTTTGTGAAAATGCTAGGCTCTGCAGGCTATCCTACTTAGGGTCTAATGAAAAAACCTACGAACAATAAAAAACTCTAAGACTTGACCTCACTGACCGGATTTTATAAATATACTAACGTCCTGTACACATAGTATAGAACTTCGTTGGTTTCCATACCCTTTAGAACGCGAGGTTTGGACGGTGGATCCTCTGCACTACATTGATATATCCCACTCGAGCATGGGACCTCTAATTTACCAAAATTACACTATTTAAAATTAATGCAGGCTGGAATATTACTATATTTTAACAAAATAAATAAATTGTAATGACACTAATTCTGCAAGTGAATATAATTTTGCGCGCTCACTAATAGAATAAATTGGTGTATTCTTGTCCCCTTCCCTCTCATCTGCAGCTATGCATAAATCGTATGAACCTCTGAATCTGCTAAATTCCAAATTTCAATGAACATGTGCACTCTACAAGCCATCTGGATAAACATATGTTACCCAAATATTGAAAAATCAGCATCTAAATCATGGTTGAGAGAAACAATAAGTGACCTTCATGAACCCGAAACCACAGACCTTTTAGTATCTTCCTTAGGAGGTTCGCACGGCAGAAAAAGAAAGTTTTTCTGCTTTTTGTCAAGGCGTTTCTCTGTGTGTGGCATTTCTCTGTAGAAAGGATTGTTGGCCATTTCCAGCAAAGGTTTGGCAGCTTTGATTCGAGCTTGCAAGTTCCGGAATTCTTGAGCTATGGCGATATTCAGGGCTCCCAGTGCTCGCAACTCGGGAAATACCTGCTCTAATGCTTCTATGATTAACTTGTGATCAAATTCAATGTAAACCTAGAAAGTGAGTTAGCCACATTTGTCTCATCTTTCCTGAATAAAATTAAAAATTAAAATTGAATTCTTTAGTCCTTGAAACCTTACATACCTCACTTTCGGAATCAACATCACATTTTGACATGACCGATGTTTTTTCCTTCTCGCTATCACAAGCAAGTATCTCCTACTTACTAAGTAGATGACAAAATGCTTCTGGTAGACAGAAGAAAAAACATCGGAGACGACAAGCTCAAGATTTGTTAGCTATTTGAACTCAAATTTTATAAAGCATTCTCCTATTCCTATACAACTAATAACTCTTCACTACGTAATTAAAGAAAAATTAGTAAAGCCAACATGAAAACTCTATATAAACATTTGATAGAATCAGAATGATGCACTCAAATTCTTGGGATCAGCGGTGGGCATATAAAGTATGTTATGAAAAATAATTATTAGATTGATTTCTGCAGTAGGAAAAGAAACAGTGAGACATACCATATCACTTGGAACGACCTCGTAACTCCCAATGATCTCCAAAATTCTATCCAAGTGCTCATGAGACTTTTCCAGGAGATCTGAGACAGACTCCTGTTTATCCCACAGATATTTATGTACAGGCTCCATGTACAGACCAGCCTGCCAATTAAGTGGAGTTTAGAGTAAAGTTCATGAAAGTTTGGTCACTAATGAAATTTTGCTTGGGATAGAAAACAAAACATTAACCTCCTACATTAGAGGATTTTTTCTTCTTTTGACAAAACAGATTAGTCCATAGATTATTCATAGACTCTCATCATGCCTTAGTTTTAATGTGGAAATCGATGATCAAGCTACTGAATAAAAATACTTTGTTGACGTAGAAAACGTTATAAAATTGCTTACAAACCTTTCATCAAAGTAAGGAAATGAGAAAATCTGTTGAACTCGATCAAAGTTAAAGAAAGTAAGAGAATACTGACTTGAAATTGGTAAGCAATCTCATCTCGCAAGCGCTTGATAAAAATGTGATGGACCCCCATTTCTTCATAAAACTTTGTAATGCACATACTGTATGCATGAATTTTGGTGTTGATGATTTCTAAAGTGTCATGAATCTGGAATCCCAGATCTAATGCGTCATGCTCGTATTGCTCGTGAGGGAGCTGGAAGCGGTAGCCTCCTTTTCCTTCATATCTGTAATTCACAAAATCAATAAAATTAGCATGGAAGTCAGAACATCCATGAGTAGCAGCAGCAACACCTTTCGAAAACAGTGGCAATGATGAGTAATTTAGAGCGAAGTCATATCAAATTAGTGAAAATCAAAGGTCTAAAAGGTTTAACAAGTGATGACAACGCCACAATGGCTTGATAACCTCACTTGTTCAACATGAACTCAACTTCAAAAAATAAGGTGTTGCTACTGTAAGAGATTCCCTTTCACATATGTCAAGAATAACTTTCGTACCGACTCAGAAGGTGCTCAACAAGGATTCTCTACAATGTTATCGCTAATAGAAACACTCCACAAAATCTATCTACGTTAAACCTTGCCAATTGCAACGCCATTTAATGCAAACTTTGTAATTGTAACACAGCTAGATTTTTTAGAACACCTAAGGGAATTAGGTTCTCTACTAGTGCATGGAATATGGAGTAAGGGGAAGAAATCAAGGAGTAACCGTTTGATTGTATTTCAAGATCTAGATTGCTCAGAACTAAACTTTATACTGGTAAAATACTGGTTGCCCTTGACAAGATTTTGAGTGAAAATACGAATTGTTCAGCAACTGAGAGACCTAACTTGTTGAAGACTCTCACGCCCATCACCACTTCAGCGAGTTCTTGCAACTGCACCATCTTCTCCTCCTTGGAAAGGTCCATCCAATATAAAAAGCCCTTCCTTGGGAAAACACTCTCCAGCGCAACCTCAAGCTCTGCTTTCATTTCGTCCTCGGCTCCGTCTAGCATGGTAGCATGTACGTCTACAAATTTGTTGTACAGAATGAGGTAGTGGATCACCCTCTCCCGCAGAACCTCAGCGGTCTCATAATACTTTCGAATGTCAATCACCTAATTATAGTGATCCACAGGCAATGTCAGAGACAGAGGCTGAACTCGCACTGAGTAAAACTATAAGATTCATAACTTCCATTTCAAAGGCTGACATTAGATAGCCCCATTGCAGAATGGCTGCCTTGCCCCCATCGGATAGTTAAAAAACCTTTGTTTTCACATATAGAAATGTACGAGAAGGGACAGCCTGTGAAATTATTCTCTTCCGATAGAGTATAAATTTTTTTATGGATTTTTGAAGTATACAGCCCCAAATAGCCCAAAAGAGTCCGTAGATTTTTCCAAAACTTTATAGATTTCTCAGAACTAAACATTAATTATTTCAAGATCTAGATTGCTGTATACTAATCTCCCCCAAACCAAACTCCTACATATGCTAAAATGCTAAAATGCTAAACTTGACAAAAATAGTATCCTTTACCTTAGTATGTATGTCCTTGATTGTTGTTTGATTAGCACTCAATCAATTTGCTATTATTCAACCTAATACAAATCACTAACCCAAAAGCTGACAGATGGTTAAAAGATACATTCTGACCTTGGTGTCAATGATCACTTGCATTATAGAGTCCAGCTCTGCTCTCCTTGAACTGTTTTCATCATCCAATTCTTTCATTGCAAAGTGAAAAGCTGCTAGAGTGGTTATCTGCATACGAAACAAGGTAAATCAGTTGTCTTATTTCACTAATGTTGTCTTGTACATGTGGATGTACCTTTGTAAGATAGAGACATCCATAATCGCCACAGCCCATGGAAACTTATTGATTAAGAAGACGTAAATTACTTATACATTGTTCAAGTGTCAGACTTGGATCAACTACCAATAAAACGTGAAAATCTATTGACTCATGCGTACAAAAATCTAAATAACGCTTTCTTTGGCGCGTTGGACTCATCTTTCATTCGATTGCAAGAGCGGAAAGGTATAAAACTTTGACTACACAAAATAAAGAACTATGCTAAGTGCTGAAAATGGAGATTATGGATGTACCTACCTTAAGATATCTCCTCATGAACAAGTTAGAGAGGTTCGGTTCTTTTGCGTAATATCATGCAACTATGATACTAATTCGTACTGTTACTCATCATAAAAAAGATCTATACAATGGAACTCAAGTTCTTGCACCTGTAGTTGGACTGTCTCTTGGGCTGGGCAGTTGATGAGAGTCAAATGCTTGGCAGCAAGCTCCACCATGGCTGTATACTCTAGTTCGCTCATCTTTGAAACATGCCTAGTAGAACAATGAAGGCAGCTTTACATTTGGATCCAAACTGAGAACCTGAAATAGGAAAATCTTTTTAACTAGGATCATTTCCGATACCCATCTCTTCATACTGAAGACAACAATGGGGCATTTCTAAAAAAAATGTTAGAAAAAGGGGATGATCATACTAGGAACTTGAGGCTAATGGAAATCAACAGACTTTGAGGAGATATGCTAAGGGAGAAGAACCTAATTGTGACATGTACCAAAATACAACAGCCTAAATCTTGCCCAATGAACACATATTGATTTTGAGAATGTACACAACCATGACATCAAAGTTGTTGTTGGCTATGAATAACATACCAAGAAAACTTAGAAATCTTACAACTATTGCATTTGATATCCAAATTATACCTCCGTTGGTGCATTGGAATCCTTATTAATTTTTGCTAATAAAAATAGAATATAAACTTGACCAAACTAATAATAAGTATGCTTAAAATGTGGTCTTTAGGTGTCATTACTTAGTAAAGAACTGCATAAACACCAAAACTCATAATCCTCCAAAATTCTCACCTTCAATTGTCAGTGGAGGATGACTGTAAAACTCACTTGTCAGGCCATTGAACAACTGCACAACGCAACTGAAAACAAGCCAGGGCTTCTTGGTACACGCGAACATGTCCCATTTTCATATATTGGGGGTGATCACGAAAACTCCGAAGCACATCCCGCACCATAGTTTCGATCGGCCTGGGATCACTGTATGGCAATGCCTTAAACACCTGATCACCACCAAGTTGTTGCAAAGGTTTTAGAACTACCAAACAACTTGCAGCAAGATTTCATTTCGGGGTTTGGCAATCTCTTTGCCATGTACCTTTGAACTTCAAACAGGATTTTTAGTAAAATAGGTCTACTTCAGGAACTTTTAGATGGGATATAATTACGAGAATTTTCCCTACGTCTCTCCCAATGGTCACAATGATCGTACAGAGACCTCCCTTCCTTCCATTGGCTATGGGAAAAAAGATGGTTGACGTAATGTTGAAGATTGATAATCGTTAGAAAAATAGTATCCTTACGATTACAAAAACGAAATTACCGTAAAGAAAATCTTCTCCATGAATCTCCCTATGATATACAGAGGCCTGCCTAACGTTTCTTTCTTCAATTTACTCATAGCTGGGGTGGCTCCAAGGTTTTCTTGACGCTCTAAATTCTGGTTAATATTGCCTAATTTTCTAGTTATTTTGGTAGCAATGCTGCAGCATCTGACGATTTGTAACAAAGTTTCATTTTAATTCTGTGTAAGTACTAATCGCAATATCTTCCCTGAAGGCTTGTAGCAAGACCAAAAATACAAGTGACTGGTCCTGCCAAAGTACAAGGGAATAAGGCTGGCTGACCTGATGTTGAAGCTTGACAATGGTGGGAGAAGAGGGCGGCCCCAGTGGTACTTTGCGATACAGAGGATACGGATCATCGTAGGGATCTACCCACGGCGGGTTCTCCTCCTCGGGGGGCGCTGCATCCGTAGCTCTCGTCAAGGTCAGGTACAAATTCAGGTCTGGGTCTCGCCAATCTGCCACATCGAAGGTACGGACGAATCCTTCCACACGATCCTCGGGTTTCACTTCTTTGATCTGCATGGTTACGACCGCTAATCTTCCCTTCTGGTGTTAAATAGCGAAATTCAAAACCCTAAGGATTGAAGCTTCTCGCATCAACTGCTGCAACCACTGCATCTTGCGGACCAGAAACAACCCTGACATCTCCAGATTTTCAAAACTGTGCATCGCGCAGTTCCAACGTCTCATCAGGAAAGTCCCAAGTATTGGTTTCAATATTGGATCAATACATTCGATGGAGTCCAATCAGAATCCGTTACTGAACCTCACCAATACTCAACATAGATTCAAATATGATGCTCACATTGCTTCATTCATTGTTAAATTTGCTTGCATTCCTGATGTACATGGCTAGCAGATTCTCATGTTGCAACCGCTGCATTTGAACAACGAATCTCTCATACATAGAAACGCATTTCAATCGCACAAAACTCCAAAAAAACGAATCCAAAGCAACAACATGAGAATGTCAAATTAAACAGTGGCAAAAATTAAGAAATGAGAAAACAAACAAAATGGCAGGAATTTCCACAGAACACACTTCTTCCGAGAAACCCTAATTCTTCAGAAACGCACAAATCGACGGAAAACGAATCTTGATCACTAGAAGAATTTGTATCCGTTGCGGTCTACAATCTCAAAAGAATTGATTGTAAAGTATTCGGAATTGGATGCGAGTCAGGAAATGCAATGCACCGCTGAAGCAAAACATGGATTGCAAAATGGCATTACCAAATGGCGAATTCCACAACATAAATTCTCCGAAATAAAAACACAAATAGACAGAAATGAACAAGTGCGATCACCAGAAGAATTGACAATTTAGAGCAGTATCCGCCATAGATTACAATCTCAAAACAGTTGATCATGAAGCATTTGGAATTGAATTTTCACAAGGTGGAGCCAGGAAAAGGAATCCAGCAATACTACATGGATCCAAAATGGAATTGTCATCAACCAAACTGGCGAATCCACAAACCCTAACAATCTCCTGAATCTTTTGGAATGCAAATATCGGTTGCTTACCAAGCAAAATCTTCCCCATTGCATTCTGCCGACGTTGAATTGCACGAGGAAATGGAAAAAAATTCAGTAATAAGCTTATGTTGGCATGATTCGTCACTAAGATGCACATGGTCAAGTCTATCTATGACGTGTGACATGTACAATAGTCTTAAAATTGAGGTTCTAGAATAAAGTGAAAGATTGCAATCACACAATCCTATCACATTATTAAGTCAAAATCACAATTAAAAGGTACTTAGCTTAAATCCAAGTTGTACTTACCTTCCATCTTAATCTTAGATATGATTATTGAGGTATCATATCTATATATAAGGTGAACTATCCCATTCAGCCTTTCTTTTTTTTTGGAAAAAGTGTTAGGATGGTGATCACTTAAAATTTGGTGAAGCATTTTATTTCTTTGTACATCCATCTTTTGTATTGTAAACACTTTTCAATCAAACTCATACACTTTTCATCCAAATTGGACAATTTCATCTCTCAGGGGGTGCACTTAGTTCTACTATAACAAACCACGTGCGAACAAGTGGTTTCTAATAAACTATAATTTCAACATAAAATTTTGAACATTGTTTAATAATGACTATAGCTTTCTATTTCCAAAATTTCCAACTCAAATAAAATATGAAATGATTTCTAGAAGAGGTTGAAAATGAACTAAAATGGCATGTTTTTCAACTCAAATAATTATAGAGGACACATTTAGATGACCATTGAGTCAATATTCAACTCAAAATGAGCTTTCAATAATGAGTTATTTTTAGGAATTTTTTGTTCATTTTTTAGACAATTTTTTCTTATATAATATAGGGGTGTGAAAGTTATTTTTCAGTTCTACAGTGTATCTTTTTACTTCAAAAATTTGTAACTAATTATTATTAACAAACAAAAATATCAATAATTCAAAACATAAACATTCAAAGTAAGAAAATCTATTCGTATTTTTTTAATTTTGTTTTATTTAAAATTCTAAAAGTATATAGGGGGTCCAAAGTTTTGTTCACATGTGGTTTCTAATGAACATTCTAAATGAACCCCCCGAGTTTCATCTACATTTTAAATTGAATTGAAACTTTTTTGGTGAAAAAAAGATTTTCACTATGAAATGGTGCTTTTGGGCTCCATTTTGCCTCCCCAAAAGGGTTAGCAAGCCCATTGTGGGTTAAGCTTAAATTATGTTAGGGGTGTACATTTGAGAACTTGAATATACACCACTAACATAATTTAGCTCATGATGGGCTTCCTCCCATTTGGTCTAGAATGGAGTAGTTTACCTTTATTTCCAAATCATTTTCAACATTTCAGTGTCAAAATAGTTTATGTGAGATAGGCTTTGTCCTTTGTGGCTTTGGTTCATTTTTTTAATGGTATAGGTGAAAAGCTATTTATTTTATATAATTTTGTCAATGATCATTTATACCAAAGAGGATTTATCTATATTGAAATACAAAACTTTGGCCATCCACATAATTAGAGTTTTTTAATTTTTAATTTAATTTAATTTATTTGGTGTGTTTGTGTGTTCGCAATGTTTCTTATTGGATTGGAATCAACAAATTTAAAAAAAAGAAGATAAATAATTAAAAAATCAATGTCACTTCCTTACAACATAATCATTGATAATCATGTGCAACAACGCTAAGTCCTAGTTTATTCAATCTTCCAAATTCTAAATCCCTTCAAATTCAAAGTTTTCAAAATTGATCATCTACAGTAAATAACAAGAATATACAACGTCCCCAAGGTAAACAATTTAGACTAGGTGGGTGAAAAAAAATGGTTGGAATTGGGATATGCCCTTCTTGGATGGGCTAAAGTAAATATACTTAATTTTGACCACTTTCTAAAATTGCACAATTTAGATTTTTGGATGGAGTAAGGCAACTACTTATACCTAATTCCAATCACTTTCTAAAATCACACACTCTAGATTCTTGCCTAAAATGCACTTCTACTATTCACGAGAGTTTGATGGTCAATTTCGTTAAAATGGCGGTATTTTGCACGCCATTTTAATGGAATATCTTCTACAAAAGAGAATAAGTGTGCCACGATAGGGTCATAAATGTGCCAATTTTATGCCTAGCACATTCAAATTACTCCTAGTTCACACATTTTCACTCCCCTCAGACAATCTTTCCATTGTTTTCATTCTTTCAGTGGTTTCATTTTGTGCCATTTTAATGGAATACCACCATTTTAACGTAATTGACCATAGTCTACATTTGACTACCCTAAATCCTATTCTCAATGCTTCAATAATTTGTAGTTTATTCATACCATGTCCAAAAAATGCATTCTAAAAGAATCTAGAATCCCCTTTTGACTACAAACAAGACCCGACAAAAAGTTTTTCAATATAATAATGGGAGGGCTGGGCTGCTGTCCAGTCCCACTGGACCATGCTGAATTGCTTATTTGTGTGATTTAATGTGCAGTCAATAAAGTCGGCGAAGATGGCCGCTGCGTTGCTCATGCGGCGCTCCCCCCATGAGCGATTCAAGGATCCGCAGTGACCATGCTCGAAGTACCCAATCCTGTCTCGCACGATTACATCAAGTAGACGTCCCTTTCCCTGCGCGCTGCGCGCGTAACAGGGATCGAGCCTGGGTGGGGTAGATTAGTCGAATTTAGGGTTAGGAAAGTTAAGCCCTGATTTTAGGGTTTTAGAGGACCAGCCAGCCAAGCAAGTAGGTCACGATGACGCAGAGGTCGTACGCGAGTACACTGAGGGCAAGATTGGAGCACGCGCCAGCCTCTCTCAGCGCCTCCGGATTGGAGCAAGAGACGGGATAGCAAGATGAGGTGGAACCGGAGCTAGTTGCGGCAGTCACAAGTATGGGCAGAAACGCGAAGCTACACCCCACAAAACCTACTCCTGGTGAGTCACTGCCAGAAGGCTTTGCACGTAGTTATGCTGGTTTCCTTCTTTGCAACACGGCCATTGAAGTTCAAGTCGACCAGGAAGTAGTAAGAAAGGAAACCGAGCGTCTTCAGAAGCATGCAGTAGTGGCATATTTCGTAGGGGGCAAGCCGTCACACCACGAACTCATGAAGTGGGCGAACGCCCTTCAAGTTCAGATTGGTGATTGGATAGGATTAGGGCGCGAGCTGGGCAAAGGCTTCTTTCAAGTCCTCACGAGGCAGATGGTGGCCACCCAAAAACTCCTGATGCTAACTCCCCACCATTCAAAATGGGGCACCTGCATTATACAAACATGGGCATCCGGCTTCAGCGCAGGCAGCCCATCAAAACTGAAAGTCCCCACGTGGGTCACCCTAAGAGGGATCCCCGGGGAATTTCTGGGAGTTGCCAAGGAAATTGCCGGAGGGCTAGGAGTCCTGATTGGCAGCGACAGACGCAATGCCAATGCATCGGAGCAACGTTTTTGTGTGGCGATGCAATCTGATAAAGGATGGGCAACACAGCTGACGGTGATGAACGAAGGCACGGGAGAAAGAGTATTCATTGAAGTGGACTATTGCAATTTGCCAATTAGATGCAGGACGTGTCATGCCACAGATCACGCAATGAAGGAATGCCAGAGATTCAAGAAAGCGGGTCAAGCAGCAGAACCAGGACAACAAGGCAGAGACGAACGGGGTGGAGAGATGGAGGGGTCGACAGAAAGGCCACAACAGCAGGTCGATCCTTCATACGGCCCTCCCCCTCCTCCTCCTCCCATTGGCAACCACAACCCAACAGTGCTAATTGATGGAGACGAGTCCATAGGGGGGAGCCGGGACCAGGACTTTTGGGGGCTCAAAAAGGAGCATCCAGCACGCCAGGAGAAGCCAGCCAGGCGTCAACAGAGGAAGAAGGCTGGACCACAGTAAGCAGAGGCAAAAATAAAGCGTCTGGCCCGCCACCCAAATCACATACACCAAAAAATAGGCCCAACGACAAAGCCACTCATGACAGGCACGGGGGATGGAGGCTAGCGACCCCCTTAATCCATTCGCAGCATCCCAGCACCAGTGCACCAAGGGAAGATAGGTTTGCCCGAGCAAGCCAAAGGCATGAGAAGGACAGTCTGAACCAAATGGTAGTATGGGAGCAACCCCGCCTCCACCCAGGTCAGAGTGGAGATGCGATCCAGCCGCAACATACCAGCCAAGAAGGGGCGAACCGAGCAAGTGTGCGCAAGGAGGACGTAGGGATACAGGCAGCGGCCGCTATAATCCTAGGCAATGGCGGGAGGAGTGAAGTCATTAGAACACAAGGGAGCCACCCTCTCATCAAAGATGGGCCACCACACTCCGCCTAGGAGGGGTCCAGCCTCCCCGGATTGTTTGGCCCGCAAGGCTCAATCCGTCGGACCGAAGCAGCCCCCAAAGTCCCCATCCAGATGCCCCCCCCCGCACATCCTCCCTGGTGAGTCACAACCGGCTCGGATGCCAACTGAGACGTCACGAGCGCTGGACCTCAACGCAACGGCCGCCCCTTCAGCATCCACAGCTTACACCCCGGGCCCAGAAGATGCCGGACAAAGCTACCCCACCCCCCACAGAGGAGCTTGTGAAGCCGAAGATCAGTCGCAGGCAGATCCATGCACCCCCCGGGCCACGACACGTGGGGACCACTTCACTCCCTTCACCCCCGTGATTACGGGTATCCCAAAGGGGATGAGGGATGAGTTCCTCAAATGGTTTAGATTGACGAGGGAAAGAGTGGCCCCATCCTCGATTTCCAAAGAGTTAACCCCCAAACAGAGAAACAAAAGACTAGTGGCCTCAGAGACCGCCAAGCGCCATCGCTCCGCCATCCTCCAGCATTGCAGAGATGTGGATCGCAGGGGAAACGAGAGTGCTGGACGAAGGGCCACCGAACTCTTTCCCGCTAACCCACCCCCCCATCCACTCCGATGAAAGTCACAACTATCTTACAAAACGTTCAAGGATTGAACGACACAGGAAAACTCGACATAGTCTGGAATTACTATAGGGCTTTATTTAAGGAAATAGATGTGCTGTGTATGCAGGAACACCATCTAAGGGAACCAAAACTATCTAACCTGGGCAGATCATTCTGGCCCCGTGCAACATTCATAGGACGTGAAGCAGCCCCGGGATTTGGTCACATCCCAGGAGAGGTCGGAGCGGGGACGGGTGGCATATGTATGTGGCTAGCACCGCACGTGGCACAACGCCTCCTCAGCTCGGGCCACACACAATGCGGACGCGCGCAGTGGGTGCGGCTTGGAGGTATAGAAAGGGGCGATCTAGGCATCTTGAATGTTTACGCCGCTAACAGCGCAAATGTGAGATGCGTGCTATGGGAAAAACTATTGGAGGTACTCCCTAGGGATTGCCGTTGGATAATGATGGGCGATTGGAACTTTGTGGAAAACCAACATGACAAGTCAAATATGAACGGACGTATAATCTCGAGTGGAGAAAGCCGATGCTTTGCATTGCTCAAAGATGCTTTCGATGTTTCAGATAGCTTCCCAGCCAGTGAGAGAATTAGATTCTCATGGGACAATAGGAGAATTGGAGCTCTCAGATCCCTGGCTAGACTGGATCGATGTTACTCATTCAATCCTCTAGGTGCCGGCCCCTCCCCAGTAACTCATTATAAAATCAGAGGTGACTCGGGTCATTCCGATCATCACCCTGTTGTCCACACGGTTCAGCTGCTTCCACCCCCAGACAGGAGATCTTCCTATAAGATGAGCGGTTTTTACCTAAGAGACCCGGAAGTGAAAGCGTCAATTCACCGGATTTGGCACCACAACCCACAGCTGGAGTTCACGGGGAAACTACGGAAAGTGGTGAAGTATTATAAAGAATATTGCAAATCGAGGGCAATAGAGAGAAGAGCCAGGGAAACGGAGCTGAGAATCAAGCTGGCTCAAGCACAGAAAGAACTACACCGATCCCCCTACAGCCAAGAGATCTAGGCCGAAATCGCTAACACCACCAATGAGCTTGCCGTGCTGGGCAGGCACATAGCGGAGGGACAACGCATAAGAAGTAGAGTCAAATGGCTAAAATCGGGCGATAAGTGCACCCGAGATTTCTTCAAAGCGGCCAGACCCCATTCAAGCGCCTCCAACATCTCAGAGCTGGAAGACGATCAAGGTATTAAAAAGGGAGACCAAGGTAGCCTGGAACGTATATGCGCAAAGTTCTATCAAAATTTATATTCCACCCCAGCACATTCCCCTCTACAGGATAGAAATCAAGAACTGGCCCTCGACGGCATAAACAACAGGCTCACGAGCAAGATGAAGGAGTTGTTAGCAAAACCGATTGGGATGAAGGACCTTGACACAGCCCTGAAAGAATTGAGTCCCGGGAAAGCCCCAGGGCCTGACGGTGTGATCACCGAATTCTACAAATGCTATTGGGACCTCATCAAGCAGGATTATCTTAAAATGATTTCAAGAGCTGTTGCGACAGACGTGCTTCCTCCTGGCATTACGACCAATCTGATTTCATTAATCCATAAAGGGGGAGACCGCTGCCAACTGACCAACTAGCGTCCCATTACACTCCTAAATGTGGCCTACAAAATATTTTCGAAGGCACTACAGGTTAGACTTCAGCCGATACTTATGGAAATCATCGACCTCGACCAATCGGCTTACCTGCCCCTCCGTTTTATCCTTGACAACATTATGTTGACACATGAGACAATCGGCTGGGCTGAATTCTCCAAGCAGGCGCTAATCTTCCTGAAACTCGATTTCTCGAAAGCCTTCGATACGGTCGACTGGAGGTTCTTATCCCGAGTGATGACAGCGATGGGCATTCCCCCACACTTTACTGCCATGACTACCATGCTATTTAAGGGAGCTAAAGCTTCAGTCAAAGTTAACGGAGCGCACTCCCAGTCTTTCTCAATCTTAAGAGGAGTCAGGCAAGGTTGCCCGTTAGCGCCATACTTATTCTTAATTGTGGCGGAAGTCTTGAATACGATGGTAAAGAGGAGTGTAGCAGTAGGCCGAATCCGAGGTATCCAGCTACCGGGCGGAGAGGCGCAGCAAGTCATTGCGCAGTTTGCTGATGATACCTCGCTCACCCTACGAGCGGAGCGGGACTCAGTCTTAGCCATGGTGTCTTTATTGGACAGCTTCTGTAGCGCAGCTGGTCTTGTCCTCAACTGGGTAAAATCTTGCGGATACTGGCACTCGAGTGAAGAAGCAGTGCGTCCAGAGTGGACCCACCAGCTAGGGATCACATGGGTGGAAGGAGAGAACGTGACAAAGCTGTTGGGGACACCGTTCGGCATGAATATAGCGGCTCCTGCAGTGGACACCTTCCTCCAAGAGAGGATGACAAAACAACTCCAGAAGTGGTGTACAGCTAAAATCAATTCGACAGGGAGAGGAGTAATTGTCAACAGCGTCCTATTATCCTCGCTAATTTTCTTTGTGGCTATCTGGGGGGGCACCCTAGCCGGCGTGAAAAAAGCCACCTCAGCGGCAGTGAGCTACATGTGGTCAGGAAGGGAACACCGCACCAGACACAAAGTAGCGTGGCTACAATGCTGTCAATCAAGGGACGATGGAGGCCTCAATATGATCAACCCGCAGGACGCCCTTACTGCCTTGATGGTCAAATGGATACTAAAAGCTTGTGAGCCTGGAATGTCCAATCTTCACAAGCTGCTCAGACATAGGCTGAGACATTTTCAACCGTATAAAAGAGGCCGATGGGCCCCCAGCCTAGAATTCTTCACGGTCCCCCAGTTCCAGATCCACAAGGGCTCGACAGCCTGGAACAGAGCTGGTCAATCATGGCGGAAGTTAATTCACGAACTGCTCCCGATTCGCCCCAAAACTCCTGAAGAAGTAAGTGCGGAGCCTTTCTGGTGGTCCCGCTTCACCTCCATTATCGGCCCGGGATTCTCAAAGGTCAGGGGAGCCCAACTGCATAAGAGAGGGCTAAAGCAAATCAAAGACGCTCAGAATCGCGGACAACTTATTTCCGCCGAGGAAGCCTCAAGGAAATTTGGCGTTAAATCGGAAGAAGCAGGAGCCTAGAGTGCGGCAGTACTAGCAATTCGGTCCCAATGGGGTGACCTGTTAACCGATATTCTTCCTCCAGCCATCGCAAACGAATGGGTAGGATGGTACGAATCAGGCGAAGCGACTATCCCACAAACTGTAATCCAGGTTCCGAGAGGGGAGACTGCTCAAATAGGCGGGCCGGCACAATTTTGGCCGATGAACTGGACTGCCCCAGGCTTCACGGTCCTTTCCGCAACTCGCATCCTCCTTCCCAACCCGGAAAAGAACAGAGGGCACAGACCCACTGGCCCCCCGGGCACATTTCACAGAGTCCGCATCTCCCTAATCAGCCGCGGTCCAAAAAAGTCCCCGGTTTGGCTTTTCTACGGCCGCATTGATAATCTAGAATGGGATCCAGGCAGGTTTGAGTGGAATGGCATAGGGGAAAAGGTTCCTTTGTTAAACTTCTCAGCTAGTTTAAGAAGGCGAATGCTCAAGAGGACACATGTCGTACCCAATCCCGTAGTACGGAAATGGGCTGGACTGCTCCCAGGCGAGTTTAGACTGCAATGGAAATCTGTCTGGCCGAAAGACAGGAAGAGGAAAGAAGCAGGACTCCTGTGGTTAGTTTGGCATAAAGCAGTGGCAGTTAACCACTGGCGGGGGAAAATAGACGACACCATTGACACACATTGCCCCATGTGCCAAAGGAACATAGAAGAGACCATCCTTCATAGGTTCTGGGAATGTCCGGCTGCGCGGAAGGCATGGCAATGGGCCATCCATATTCTCAACACTCTTCTTGCAGGAAAGGAAGCAAAAGGTCCATGGAGGCCACTTACTTGGCGTCAGGGCATTTTCTCGGTTAGCATACCAAGGAAATTCAACCCGGTAAAGAGGATTTGGGTAGAACTCCGATCCACTGTCCTATGGTCCCTCTGGATCCAGCGAAACGACTGGGTCTTCAACAACCAGGCTTGGTCGGATGAAAAGCTTCTGCAACATATCTGGGCGGGCCTCATCGACTATGGGAGATTGGAATGGAAAAATGTGATTCGGAAGAAGAAATCTCCCGACCTCCACCGCAAGCTGCTCATGAACTTCATCAAACACAGATGTAAATTCGAGATCTTCGCCTCACTGAACAGCAGCCAACCACTTTGGTCACCCACCGGGCCTCAAGCGGGCTTCATCTACGAGCCGCCTTGAAGCTCCCCCCCCACGGCTCTGGAGGGCCACTCGCCGGCCGCTCGGCGTCCCGTCCCTTGCTGTGCCTTGCTGCGTCCCTGCGTCCCCTGCCGCGCTGTGTTTTTCTTCTTTTTCCTTTTTTTCTTTCTGTTTTTTTCCTCTCTTTCTGGTTCCCCTTTCTTTCCTCGCCAGGCCACATGTGGCTGGCGGCCTTGTTCCTCCTTCCCTTGCAATGAAATTCTGTTTCATTTGTGTCAAAAAACAAATCTCTGGAACATCCCTGGAACGGGCACTGATCTGATAAAGTCTTTACATTTTGGGAGCCACTACTAGACCAAAAATCCCAAAAAAATCAGCATTTAACCTATAATCTCTTGGATAACTGTAGAATTGGAAACCATTTATCCAACCATTGTACCTAAAAACCCAAGCTTTGCTGAAAAAAATATAACCCAATCGTTTTCAAATCAATCAAAATTGGAGTAATAATCTCCAAAGTTCAATCCAAAGCACCTTATCTATATCTCTTAAGTGTAGGACCTAACATCCTTGCATATTTATCAACAAGCAAAAGAATGTAGTGTGAGAAATTTGGAATAAGAATTTTTTGTAGCTTGCCAAAAATCCTCCAAGAGTCTATGGACCTCACCTGTGCCCATCCCACAACATGACAAAAAGGAATGTTAAATGAGGTACACGAGGTGTCTTCAGTCCATAGTGCGTGTTATTGCAGTCACAAGGAGTTTAAGAAAAACTAACAAAACTTCAAAAACAAAATTACACCCAAACAGCACATTTGTAGAAAACCTGGTTGTTAGCACGAGAAGAAGATGCCATTTTCTGAGTATAACCGTAAGTTCCCCCACAGCAAGACTTTTCCAGAATCACAGCTCCTTCGTAGACAGCTGAAACTCTCGCAAGGTTAGTTCGGTGAAGCACCCCAGCAGGTCAAACCGAAATTTCAAGCCAGTCTCACTCAACAGCACGTCCAGACAGAACTCTCTTTACGGAAATATGTTAAAAAGTTCCTCACAATGAATTCCAAAACATAATTTTGGACATGTTATAATGTGAACAGTAGAGGTATGACCAGTACTCCATTCCGTAGTAAATTTTTCATCTACTTGTAAGATCAACTTACATCTATTATTAAATTTGCTGTCATTATTCCAGCCGTCCATTTGCAGGATCAGTACTTAGAAATGAAAGCTAATTTGTCTGTTGTGCAGGTTTTTAGCTGTCATTTGCAGCTTCATTCAAGGGAACCTCATAAAGTGCTTAAATGGGGGCTAATTTGAACATAAGATAAAGATTATGTCATCACTTTAGAAAGATTTCAAAAAATCCCATTAACTCCACAATGGGAGGGAGGGAGGTATTAATTCTTCCTTTTTCTTTCTATATATTTATTTCTTTTTTTATATAATACTCGTGGCACTTCCTTTATTTTAACAACCTTGCGTGAACCATTTACACATAATTTTCTCTACCTCATAATAGAGTATGAGCTGAAATTTACATCAAGTATTAAATCTTGAAGTTAAAATCTAGAGAAAAAAATAAATAAAAAAATAAAATAAAATAAAAATGTGCAGTCAATAGCCGGGCCGGGTGGGATCAGAACGAGGCGGACCGACCCGTCCCGGCCTGACCTGCAGGAAGAGTGCACTTCGTTTGTATTGTTGGCCGACCCATGCTTCCTTCTTGCTGTTGTCTTCCGCAATTGCATCACTCGGGTAACTTGGATCCCATTCTCGCTTTATCATGTTCTTTTTCATGGATGTTCCGCCTTGAGCAATACGAACTGCAGATGTGTTCTCTTTCTTGGATTGCTGTCAATAGTGGCGATGTTTTCTTCTTTGTATTGTCGGTTTCTTTTGTAGAGAATTCGGGATTGTGATTAGGGTTTGGAGGTGGCAGTGTGGTTGTTGATGTACACCTAGCTTGGCACTTGGGCTGCAGTTTCATATGTTTTGTTCTAATTGATGTTTAGGTTAATTCTTATTCGTCAAACCCTATTTTCGCCTCTGTTCATCTGTCCTCAACACATACTATTTTGTGGTCTGAGATTGAAAGACAGCTGTGTATGGGTCGTTCAGAATACTGGTTGCTCTTGGAACCCTAGTTCCTGATGTTCATCTAACGATTTCTCCGTGCCTTATGTGTACAGTACTGCGCGTGTCTGCGAATTCGCAGGTGTGTTGGGACTGCTGAGATGAATTCGGGAGGGTCTGTTGTTGGTACGTCTTCATTTCCTTGGCTTGATACTTATGTTTCCATCGCTCTGTTTCATGACCAGTGTTAAAGATTGGATTCTTCAAGAGTCTAAGCTGGTCAGGACTGTTGCATTGCTTGTTGGTCGATTCTTTTTTCGCATTTCCAATTGCAAGTTCGTGTCTCGTGTGTGCAGTTCCAAGGAACTTTCGTCTCCTTGAGGAGCTTGAGAGGGGGGAGAAAGGCATTGGGGATGGAACTGTTAGTTACGGCATGGACGACGGGGACGATGTGTTTATGCGCTCTTGGACAGGCACCATCATTGGACCGAATCATGTGAGTTGCAACGTTAAACACACATGACGTGGAGATTTTTTTGGTGGAAACTGTCATTGATTTGTTTGAAATTAGTCTTGTGAGCGACTTAGAACTCAAATGTGGATCTGAGCTGCGCAAGTGATAGTTTCCCTCAACCGGGCTTTAGATTTACGTTCCCTATTAGGATCTGTACGAGGATGCTACGATCTTGGTTGATGAAACCAGATCGTTTGAAACCGGGTGTGAGAATTGAAACTGGAAGGAAGAGAGTGGATATGACTTGTGATCCAGCCCTTCTTTTCTTTGAATGGCAGCCTGTTAGTTGTCGATTGTAAGGCCTTCTTGAGATTGTTGACTCGGGAATTGTTTTACTACCTAGTACTGCAGCATTTCCTAACTGCTAGCTCTTTGTAAAGTTCGTGTCGAGGCATATCACTGGATTAATTCTAACTCATGGACGACTGGTGCAGTCTGTGCATGAAGGTCGCATCTACACATTGAAATTGTTCTGTGATAAGGATTACCCTGAAAAACCTCCGTCAGTGAGATTCCATTCTCGAATCAACATGACACATGTCAACTCGGAGACAGGATTGGTAAGTCGTGACTTGATTTTCAACTATTTTGTGATTCTCTGTGTTGATTTTCATTCGGTGTTTTGTTGGCTCGGGGGGAGGAGTCCACCGGCATCGGCACCAATTCCATCTACAGTGAAGTAGGACAGTTTAAGGATGTTATGTTCTTGAGAATTAAGCCGTAGTTTTGAACATGAAGTAAGCTACATCTGTAGTGCTACTAGCTTTGTAGCGCCACTATGAGAAGGGAGAAGGCCTCTTATAGCATAGCAGCTTGTTTATTGTATGAGTTAGAGGGTTCTACGTACATCACTGTAAGCATTTTAACATCTGTAGGACTGACTTTTGCGAGATGTAGAGTTGTGGACAGATTGTTGGGTATGATGAGATTCAAACCTATAGGGATGGAATCTGTTGGGATCGAATTTTTGATGACTCTGTATGATTTTTTATGCAAGTCATCGTGGTAGGTTCTAGACAGTAGGCAGCTCCATTTCTACTCAAAGATGAGTGGCCATAGTCATTTTGCCATGTCATGCATACACCAGTTGCTAATTGGTTCAACCAAGTATGTTTGCGTAAGTTGCAATTGGTTCGGAATTTATGAGACAGAATCAGGTTTTGTAATGGTTTTAGTATCCTCTAATTTGGGATGTTTATAATTCTGGCTTGAATCGAATGCCTTTTTCAACAGGATGTCGTGTTTTACTGCAGAAACTGATTCGTTCATCCTCTCATGACGCAGGTTGATCCAAGATATTTCCCAATGCTCGCGAATTGGCGCCGCCAGTACACAATGGAGGGCATTTTGGTGGAGCTGAAGAAAGAGATGGCCAGCCCATCCAACCGGAAATTACAACAACCCCCAGAAGGAAGCACGTATTGAAAATCATGACCTTGTTGAAACAGGTCAATGTTTCAACATAGGTCACACTTTTCGGCCCTCTATGTTTCGATATCAGATTTTTACTGTGGATTAGTCTTTTTTTTTTCCTTCAAGTTTCCGTATAGGTAGGTCAATTGTTAGGATTACTTGTACGACGTGCATTATGCTGGGATAGTGTGGGCGTCATTGGGGGCACTGCATAGACTATAACCTAGAGATTTCGCTTCCTTAGGTCTACTGTGTCACCTCATTGGAGGATGGAATATCCCTCCCTGGTATCCTTCGAGAGTGATTTTAATTGAAGTGGTTCCTGACATCTGACTAGCAAGGTCCCAATTATTCTCATGGGAGGGTAAGGAACCCTGCTCAATATGGGTAACAGTGTTACGTCAGTTGAAGCCTAAGATGTTCTGAGGATTTTCTTTTATGTTGGGTGTTCTGGTTATTATAGTAAGGTTGTCAAAATGCTGAGAATGAACATCATGATTCACCTGCAATTGAGTGCGTTTCCCTACAATAGTAAGTTACTATGAAGCCCAGCTCACATTGTTTCATTGCCAATTATTACACTGTTCTGGAATACCAGCCAGCTCGTATATTCTGGTCCAAGTGTCGAATGAAATCATTTTAGGGACAGTCAGTATTCGCTGCTTGAATTCTAGTATTTCGTAGTTTGGACGGAGTCGTTCCACGCTTTTTATGCTCCTCTTCGCAGGCTCCAATGTTTGACAATCTTCTTCATACACTATTCAGCTTGTCTTATCTCTGCATAATTCTTTGTCCTTCAAAGTTTTTCTGTGCAGTACTCTTCATGTATGGCATCTCTACTCACTGACATACTTTCTGCAACCTCCTTCATTCTTGCTTTAGATAACAAGGTCTGTTGTCATTGTAGTTGGCCAAAAATTATCAAATTCCTATATTCCTATATTTGAATAGGTGTTCTTTGTTTGTTTAGTTCCTGCAATGTTATTGAGAATTATTTAGGGTAAATTTTTTGGATTTTTATGAAATTTAGTTTGATTGTGAATTATTTGAGTAAGAAAGTGACTTACTTGTCAATCTTGAGTCAAGGCCTTAACCCCTCAAGGTCCAAGGTCTTTTTGGATTTAAAATCATCATAGCTTTTGAAGTGCTATAAATCTAAATGGCACTAAGTTATACAGATCTTAACTATACAATCTTGTAGTGCACATGTTGTAGATGGCATGGATCAAATTTGAAGTCATTTGATTGTGTAGATTGAAAGATTATTATGTTTTAGTGATGAAAAAGGATGCTGAGATTTTCCTAAAAACACAATTGAAGGTGAAATTTGAATTCTAAAGTTTCTCAAATGAAATTTTTTTTAAAAGTTGCCAAAAATTACATCCAAGGCTAAACCTCCTACTCAAATGTCTCTCAATCACTCATTATTTCTTGGATTGATATGAAGTTTTTATTGACACAAACTACACCAGTATGTGCAACTTTTCCAAAATTTTTTATTGAAAATGGGCATTGTATGAAGAAGAAATAGGTTGTCAAAGTTCGCTATAATGAAAAACTATTAGGGTTTTGAACTTTGAATTGCTCCCAAACATTAAAAATAACCTAGATTGATATGAAAAATTTACCACAAGAACTAGACTTCAAGGGGAACATAATCCAACAAATTTTATTGAAAAAAAACATTGTATGAAGGAAATACAAGCCCCAAAAGTTGCAGCCATCAAGTGCAATTTTGTGAACTCAAATTATACTTGTGAACTTCATAAACTAGACAAGTATGTGCAACTTCTCCAACAATTTTATTGAATTTGGACATTAGATGCAAAAATTACATTACTTTGAATTGGACTCAAACTATGTGAGGCTACTTCTGAGCCCCTTGGGCATTGAGGGGTTAAATGTCCCTGCATTCAACAACTAGATGCTCATTGGTCAAAGTTGATTATAACTATCAAAATATTCTACATTTGTCACTTGATTTATGCCATTTAAATGAACTTTGACAAGGTTTATTTTATAATTTTGAGAAAATCCAATTTTTTTAAGAATTGTTGATATTGCAAGCCATAATTATGAGTTTGAATCCAAATTACACATTAAAGTGAGCTTATCATTTATATTTTTTACATTCACCCGTAAAGGCGCAAGACCACTTTTCTGTCAAAAACCACTCAAAACTGCCATTTCTACTGCATTTGTCCAAAAAAACCTAAAATATACTTTTTTTGGAATTGAACTGTAGGATCTTGAACTTTACTTGTTTGAGATTATGTGGTAAAAAATTCATGAAGTTTGACTCTATAGATTGAGAGATACGAGCATTCAAAGTTGAAAAAACAAGTTTTTTTGAATAGTAGACTGCAATTTTAGATGACTTTGATCGCTATTTGTGGAAAAAATGTGCACTATGAAATTTGAATTTAAAATTGATTGTGTTGAAGAATTGAGTTGGAAATTTTGGAAATAAAATTCAAAAAATAATAACTTGATTTTCATACTTCAAAAAATTGTCAAGTAGAAGTAGGTCCAAGATTGAAAGAAAAAGTAAATTGTTTATAGCTCTTAGATGGGATTGAAATACAATAATCCCCACGGTGAGATTGTTCTAGAAAGAAAACTTAACCTTTTGAAAAAATTTGAAAATTGCATTCTAAAATGAATCCTATAAGTTATTTTTCACAAAGATGCTTAGATTGCCCGAAAAATAAGATTGTTCATAACTTTCACATCACTCATCAAAATGGAATGAATCAAAGCTTTAGATGTAGAACAAATTATAATCTTTGAGAAAAAAAAAAATTTCAATTTATTTTGAATTTTTGCAATATTTTTTGTGTTGCCGACTAAGTTCAGTTCTAGGCTTTTTGTGGTATAACTTTTGCTTTGGGGCACCGATTGAAATAAAAATTATATTCCCACAAAGCTTATCAGTTTTTCTATCTTCAAAAAAAGTTTTAAAAAATTAGGGTAAAATTTCAGACCATAGGAACTTGCCCAAGTTCCATATTGTCCCTCGAGGGGACAATGGGACTTTAGGGGTTAAAATTAAAATGTATCAAATGTGTTAAAAAATAAAATGTTGTTTTCTAATTCACTTTTCATTTTTGTTTACAATCCCAAATTATTCTAATATATTTAAAATTGATACTATTTAATTTTCACATAATATTTAAGAGAATCTCAATAATTTGATTTTTCCACCCAAACTTATGAAAAATTTAATATCTATAGAAAAAAATTCATTTATGAAAAAGAACAAGATTTTATCTATGAATTATTTGCAAGCTAAATTTGGCTTGATAGTGGTTATTTGACATTAAGGTCATTGCCAAGGTTGCTAATATGTGAGCCTGTGAGCCCAAGCCTATGAGTCTATGAGCTTGGCATTTTTTTGTCTATTACCTAGCTATGATCGTGGATCCATGACTATGTGTATTAGATCAAGGTTTAAAGGAAAAGATTTATATAGTTTTGTGTTCATTTGAAACTAGATAGTTTGAAACAAGTCACTAGAAGAAAACTAGAAGAAACTGCATTTTTCTTCACAGAAACTACGTTGTATTCAACAGAAAAGTATCACTTGGATTTTGTTGAGGTCTCCCTTCATAACACAAAATTTTGCATTCTAATACAAAATTATGCATTTGACTTGTCAAATTCAGTGTTGAACCGTTGGAATGTAGAATTTTACATTACAAAGGGAGAACTCAACAAAATCAAGATGATACTTTTGTGTTGAATACAACGCAATTTCTGTGAAGTAAAAAGCAATTTCTCCTGGTTTTCTTCTAGTGAGTAATGATCTTACTTACAAGTAATCTCTTTGTAAGAAAATACATGAATTTCAATCGAATAAGATCATAACATACAATACAAGAATTAGGAAAAGAAAAGAAGAATTAGCTATATTCAAGGATTGAGAAAATAAGAGAAAATCAAATCTAATATATAGCAATATAAGTCACTAATACATTGTCATGAAATACATAAATCCTATTTTGGGACCTACAAATCCAATCCAATCCAAATCAAGCTAAACATCTCTAAATTAGGCACTAGCAAAATTTGATGTTGACTTCCCATTTGAAGAAAATGCCTCAACATGAATATAATCCAAAATATAAGGGTCTACTCCTCGATGATGGGACAAATTGCATGTGCTACCGTGAACTTTGAATGCCAGAGTCAAGTATCTGACATAAGCTAGCAAATCAAGAGACTTCTTTGAACTTGGAAAGAAGTTGGGTCTACAAAAAATGACAAGTTTGACTGGGAGTTCCACCTCACAAATCTAAAAGACAAATCCAAAACAACTTAGTCAAATTGCAATATGAATTTATAACTTAATCAAATGAAAAGTCTAAAGTTGACGTACGTATTCAATCATAATTTCTTTTCGAAGTAAGTAAGGTGAAGTAAGTGCTGAAACTGTATATTGAAGTTTGAAGGTCTTTTACCAATACAAATGACAATTGGCAAAGTAAGAAAAAAATTAAACAAAATCCATGATCATAGGGGTAGCAGTTATAGGTCACAAAATTTACCATAAATAGCAAATTTTCCTCTTTTGGATTTTTTTGGAAAAAGAAAGAAAAAATTATAGTTTGTAGCTTTATGCTCATAAGCTCGCCACTGTAGGCTTGCATGCTAGCATCATTGAGGTCATAAAATTTTTAAATGCTAAAGATAAAAATTGTTTTTTAACAAATTTTTTGAAGTTATATCTTCAAAAATCATTTGAAGAAAATCTATAAATAGTTTTGAAATTTAAATTATAAAAATACTTTTTATTCCTGATACTTAATATTATCTCCTTTGATGCAAATTTCCAAATAGTTATAGAGATTATATTTAATAAGACATTTGTATTGAGTCATAAACCCTTGGGCCTTTAGGGATTGAAGGTTAAATTTTTACAACTTTTAATTCAAATAGAATCTTGATGTTTTCTTTTTTTGAACTCGGGGAGGTCATTTAGAGTGTCCATTAGAAACCACGTGTGAACAAAACTTTGGACCCCCTACATACTTTTTGAATTTTATATAAAACAAAAACAAATAAAAATGAATAGATTTTTCTACTTTGAAAGTTGATGTTTTGAATTAATGATATTTTTATTTCTTAATAATAATTAGTTACAAATTTTTGAAGTAAAAAGATACACTGTAGAACTGAAAAATAAGTTTTACACCCCTATATTATATAAGAAAAAATTGTCTAAAAAATGAACAAAAAATTCCTAAAAATAATTCA
Organism: Rhytidiadelphus loreus; assembly: GCA_947034895.1. Taxonomy (NCBI): domain Eukaryota; kingdom Viridiplantae; phylum Streptophyta; class Bryopsida; order Hypnales; family Hylocomiaceae; genus Rhytidiadelphus; species Rhytidiadelphus loreus. The sequence continues at coordinate 37,702,554 of OX344761.1, forward strand.
TTATTGAAAGTTCATTTTGAGTTGAATATTGACTCAATGGTCATCTAAATGTGTCCTCTATAATTATTTGAGATGAAAAACATGCCATTTTAGTTCATTTTCAACCTCTTCTAAAAATCATTTCATATTTTATTTGAGTTGAAAATTTTGGCAATAGAAAGCTATAGTCATTATTAAAAAATGTTCAAAATTTTAGGTTGAAATTATAGTTTGTTAGAAACCACTTGTTCACACATGGTTTGTTATAGTAGAACTAAATGCACCTCCCGAGTTTTGAAAGATCTTTAGATTCTTCATTGAGATAGTGGAGTTTGAAAAGACAAGACCATGAATATAAATTCAATTTTAAATCCCTAAATTTATAATTTCTTCTATTGTGACATTTTATAAATGAATTTTTCACATATAATATCATAGATGAAGTCAAATCCCTTGTTTACCTCCAAAATACAAAACATTGTAAATTTTTGAAGAATTAAAAAAGAAATATTGAATTAGCTTTAAAAATCCAAGTTTTCCATGTATGTGTAAATTTTAGTGTAGAATATTATGTTGTAAGCCAAATTTTTGTGAATTTCTATAATTTGAATTGTGATATAATAAAAACAATTCTAAATTTATAGTGATGAATAAGTGACTTTAAAAAGATTACCAATACAGCAATTTTCAAATGAAACTTTATTAGCATAATATATTTACAATATACATTCAATGGGAAGGCTTGAAACAATACAAGTACTACATGATATAATATCACTAACATACTCTAGAATATTAGTGAAGTTGTACTATCATATTAGCAATATAAAAAATACCATTTCAAGTGTAGTTTTGTGAAGGATATGGTGAGAAATATGCAAGAAATCATCTTACAAAGTTATATTGTGGAAAGCAAGGAATTAATGAGATGAATGCATGGATGTGAATAGGTATCTTTCATTCGTGCAAAGGCAAGATAATGACAGTTGGGTCAGTTCAGCCGACTTCACTAACACTCGTCTACGGAGTCCGGCTGACATTGTGTTATTCTCCTCTTTCCAAACTTCATGCCAAAGTTGTCTCTTGGTTTACTTTAACATTCATTGCAACTTCTCTACACTAGCAAGTGGTCTCTCTCATCCATGAGTGCAATCACTTGCTACAACAATCATAAAAATTCTATTCATATATGTACAATTGATCAAACCTTTGTAGTACATTTTAGTTTTGGATTTGACAAAGGAAAATGAAAAATGTGTGAATTCAAACTTAATCAACAATCCTAATGAATCATTTTCACTCACTCAAACTTGTCACAATTCTTTTCATAACAAATGAATAACAACTCATTGAAAAGCATCACAAGAGCTTATCTTCCTATCAAACTCAATGAACTCAATTCTTCAACCATAGTAATTAACAATCATGAATATAGAAAAAAACTGACTTTGATATTAACCACAACATTATTCAAAAAATACATCTGAATTTCAAAACACAATTAACAACACTATTGGATAATCTTTGCTCACTTATTGATTTCAAAGATCTCACAACACTTTCAATATCTATTTGCATCATGTTCAAACGCATTTTAGGCTCTCATCTTCCTTCCAAATTCAAACAAACTCGTCCTTCATTTGCTTTGATTTCACAAATCCTTGATAGCAATTGAATAAGAAATCACAAGATCTTGTCTTCCTTCCAAACTCAATACAAGCATCCCTTCATTTGTAGTAGTCATACGAGAAATCCAAAACACTAAAGCAAGAAAGCCTTGCACAAAATTGGACAAATTTGCATAACTTGCACAATTTTTGCATACACTAAACTTTTCCCGCTAGGATCAGCAATTTGAATTTTACACATTTTTAGGCTCTTGCTTGCTTCCGGACGATGGACATGGCAAGCTACAATTGCAACGGGCACGACGGCGATGGCGACGCGAAGATGGAGCACAAGCATTTGGAAAGTCCTGCGGTAGCCATGGACGCCGCGGAAACTGCTACAGGAGGAGGAGGCCGCTTGGAGTACTGGACTCCCACAGGAAAAAACGTGAATGCACTGTGCGGCTCCATCATCTACGGCGACGACATGCTGCTTCCGAAAGTGGACTCGCTTCGCGGCGATGTCCGAAGCTGCTGGCGCGATCTCACGGGCGCCAGCCGCACGAGCTCCGGGACGAAACCTTTCGGTCATAGTTGCAGTATGGGACAACAGCGAGCGCGAGCAACGGTTGAGGAGAAAGAGTATCATGGCCGGGTGCTTAAAGTTGGTGGAGACGGTGAAGAGGCGGCTCATGGCGGGTATGCCGTTAATGCCAATGGATTTTTAATTTTGTTGATGTTTTCTTCCTTTTCACATTGAGATTGTTTCAGAAGTTCCTTGAATTATTGACTTTCTTTCAACGATGAGGAGGCGTAGTTTCGAACAACAGCGTTCGTGATTTTCTGCTCAGCGTCAATTTCCAACGTTTTTCGTATTCATCTGAAAGGTTAAGCTCAAGAACACAGCATGGTGGAAAAAAAATAGACAAAAACGTAAAACTGGTTAGCAAAAGTGCAGTCCGAAAAACTTGCGTCCGGAATTTTTCACCGTTAGTAGGAATGCGAGATAGTTCTAAGTTAATCTGCGACTTCAGTTAGCTGTGGAAATCCTAATTCTCTTTTCGAGATCGATTAAATTGCAATTGCTGTGATTTGAGTTTACTTGTGACTGAGGATTTCTATTCCGATGTCACGAAATTTTTTGTTCGGGTGGAGGATTTTAGATTATCTCCTGGAAAATGGGAGATTCTCGTTATCATGATTTTTAGGTGAGTTTCTGATTGCCTTACAGTGCTCTCTTTTTCGATTCTGTCTTGAAGGACTGTTCTTATGCTGTAAGTACACATTCAACGCTTGAAAAGTGTCATTGTGCGAATTACTGTCGAGTTGGCAACCAAAGAACTGGAATATTTCGATTTCCGTAATGTAGATTTTAGTGAACAGTGTGCTTGATCTGTAAATTTTACAGCAATCTGTTGAATGGAAATTTGATTTTGAAAAATAAATTTATCTTTATATTGTTCGATATGACGCCAGTATACGCATTCGTTAGTAACATTCTTCTTCGTGAACTAGAATTACAATAACAAAGGTGATTATTAGGCGCTGTTTTCTTAAGTTCAGCGTTTATGGCTGGGAATTTTTGACGTGGTTTAGCGTTGTGGTAGGTGGGAGGAGGCAGCAACATCCGAGGGCGAAGAGATTAATCATGCTCAATATAACGTTCAAAAAGAGGATCTCAGAATTAATCCTTGTCAGAGGGATCGCAGCTTTGACCATCGGCTGCAAAGTGGTCGAGATCTTGAAGTGTTGGGGATCGACATACGACGCAGGAGTCGCCAAGACATTAATGAGTTGGATGCTGATTTAGAGAGGAGCAAAGGGAGTCGAGATCACGTCACTTATGGAGAGTGCCAGAAAAATCAATCTGCGGATCGTGGAGTTACGTCGGTCGATGGGTGTGGAGAATTTCTCTCATCAGGTTTCAACGACTTACTCATAAGACTAGTAAGACATCCTGTATTTCGTTCGTTGACCGAGTTTGAAGTGCGTTACAAGTTTAGGGCAGTATTCAGATGCAAATGCAGACCTTCAAACAAATCAGCATCAACTGTACTACCACAACTCATCCTAATAGAGGTTGGGCAAGAACAATTATCATGCTAACTAAGTTGACTACACTTTCTCCTGCAAGTACTGTGGAATTCACTGGAATTTATATCATGTTTTACACTTTGGTGTAACTTTTAGATATATTATCTTCTAGTGTTTCAAGGATTAAATCATGCATGACTTTTAACTGATCCATATTTATTAAAATAAGTTAGAAATGATACTTCTGATCCAAACTTCTAACTAAATGCGAAATAACTTAGCAGCAGTCCTTTGGCCCCACAGTAATTGCATAGAAAAGTGTAGCTTATGCAAAATTTTGTCTCATAGCTTTCTTTGGTTGTGAGAGAGAGGATAATGACCCATATGGCTGAGAGCCCAAAAGTACTCTCTTGGACGTTCTTACATTTTACATCGACATGAAGTATCCAAGCGTCATTCTCACCTTGTTTAGTGCAGGCAAAGACGGAAAGCTTGCATTTACGTGTGCTGCATGTGGCTGCCATAGAAATTTCCACCAACGCATTGTACTATTCGAGGGGGAGGAGCAAGAGCTTGCGATTCAAGCAAAGCGAGAGAAAGAAGAGGGAGGTGGCAATTACTACGCGACTATCTATGACATTGACCGCGTTGCTCACGAACTTATGGCAGCAGCCAATGGAGCTATCGCCCTTGCGCAAGAATCACTCTGTTACAATGAAGGAAGAGGCCGGGATTTGTCGATTGAGGAGCAGCACATCATAGCCAAAATCTCGCTTGAGAATCTGGACCATATTGCCAAGGTTGTACAATTATACCCCATCTTCGTTCATTCTGTCGCCAACTCTTGGCATAGCAAGTGTCCCCTGATTCCGGACCCGTAATCATGATCGTCACTACAAGTGTTCCAATGGGCTTGACTTTCTTCAAGTGATGACCAATCTACATACAATGCTTTTTTTTTCCTTTGATGCACATGCAGGTGATAAATTCCACCACCGAGTGTCTCACGCTTCTGCGAAAGCCATCCATGTTTCGGAAAGACAGCAAATCGGAATGTCCTCATGAAGGGCCCTCTTCCTCAGATGCGAGCCCTGTCATCACCGTGGAGAAACGAGCCATTCAGTCGTTACTGACTCCACCTTCGTCAGCACGCCCGTTTGGTGCCATTGGTGACCAGCCCTTGAAAAACTCAATCGCCCTATATTCAGATGCTTGTGCGATGCCTAACTGTGGTAGCGGTGCTCCGAGGAAACCATTCGAGCGTCCCACTCAGAAGATGAAAAGAACAAGGACACGGATAAGCTTGGAGCAGCGGGAAAAACTGAATGCATTTGCAGAGAAAGCCGGATGGACTGTAGTTGGTCAACGCAAAGAGACCATCGATGCCGCATGCCAATACATAGGTAATGCAGACCTTCCCTCATGCTGTACAGTACATTACTGTACTGTACAGTTGTTGTTTTCTCGTTTTGTAGAGTACGAACTTCTCTTCCTACTGTGATATTCCTTTTGCTTCCAACCCCGAAAGTCTTTTTTGCAGGCATTGAGCCCAAGACTTTAAAGTATTGGATCCACAACAGCAAGCAGAAGTGGAAGAGGCAGCCCAGCCAATCTGACGACACAAGCAAATAATACAAAGCCCCGAACTTGTCTACTGCGATGACAACGTTGCACGGTTCGAGAACAGGAAGACCCTGTTGCAAACAACGGCACTTTCAACTTTCCCTTTTCTATTTAGTACTTCTGCAATAATTAATAGACTTCGTTCTGTAAGCAAAATAAGACCACAAAATACATCTCCGCCTATGTGATCGCTAAAATTAATCTTTCGTTTCGTTGGAATGGATGATATGCCCCCCCCCCCCTACTTAGTTTCTTCCATTCCCAGCTAACCCTCTTCACAGGATTACCCCAGTTCCAATTGAAGGTTTCTTTCTAGGCACGCTAATTGAAAATTCTATTTCCCCTAATCTGTTCCGTTTCCAGGGCGTCCATGCAAAAAACCATGGTGATCAACGCAGAGAAATCATCACATTTGCCTTCGCCGATAGACACCGTCCCGCAACTCCAACTTTTCTTCTCCTACCAAGCGACCAAGAAACCCTTGCAACTGTTGAAGTGTCTTGTCATAAGGTGGGTCGGATACGAACATCTGCGTTTCGGGACCCCCAAAGTGTCAAGGCTGTATTCCACAAGAAATTCGATATCACTCGAGTCGACTCAGTGAGCCAAAAAAGAAAGGGAACATTTTCATTGTTGTTGTGCTGAGCTGCCGACCCTTGCTAATTCCAACAACAATCCACGAGTGACAGGACGTTACTTACTTTGAGCATGTTGTGGATGCGATCAAGCGGCAAAGAGTCGAAGTTGGTGAGCATGCCGATTACATAAGACTGCAAGAACAGATGATCACATCAGCAGCACTTCGCATGACACTTACGAAGGTAAAATTTACTAATTCTCCCCCCATAAAAGGGACATGAGCTCGCAATCCATTATTAACACAAAATGCAGGGAGCATAATCAAAGCTTAGAGTGAGCTCAGTGCTTGTTATCCTAGAAGTGACTGAACTAAAATTTGCAAGTTCATTTTGGAATCATATAGCCAATTATAACAACTTTGAAAGCACATTACTAAAAAATGCACAGTACTATTTCTTCTTTCCATGGTATATTTTTCTGCTTTCTTTGAAGCTTCCTGATTTATTCCCTTCAACTCATAGATACAAAAATATCAACTATGGAAGCTAACACTTGGTTATAGTGACTTCCAAAGCATATTTCAATAGTTCTAAAAAGTGGGATATAGTTTCTTTGGACATTTTATGACCTTCCTTGAAGCTTCGTAAACGATTCATCTCAACTCCTGTAGATATGAAAGGAGGCCACTTGGCAGCTAATAATTGATTATAGCTAACTTTCCAAGACGTTCTTTTCTTCGTTCAAAAGTGTAAGAAATAATTTCTTGGGACATTGTGTTATTTTCCTTGGAAGCTTCATGAAAATTAATTTCCTAGAGATATAAAACCACATGCTAGATAGAGCACTGCTCGTGGAGAATTCTCTAGCGAACTCGTGACAACATGAGCTGAAACTTGCCTCATAAACGTTCATCTCCTGTTGCCACTGGTCTTCCATAGAAGCCACAGCACTTTCCCTTTCTTCATCACCCAGTAATGGCAGGATTGCATCCATCGAAGGAGCACCAACACCTGCCCGAGCGCCAGCATCCCCCATGGTCTCCACAATGCTGTACACTGTATCTCCGTCTTTGATCTTATGCGACTCCACAAGAACTCCCTGAGAGATGCAAGTATCCAATTAAACGGCGTTGCCACAAGACAACAGAGCCAGACAAACACTGAATCCCACATAGCACGAATAGCAAATAAAAGTTCTTTACTTTCCCCATTTCATGGACTTCCTAAGAAACAGTTCCTGGAAGAAAGCGAGAGCCTCTTCGTTGCCATGTCATCTTTCATATACCACGTAACGAGACTCACTAGAGTTCTTTCCAAGCATTTTAAAATTTCTCTCAAGTGGAGACAGCAAAACCACTACTGAAGTGGAAACCACGCCAGAGTAACCAGTGGAGTTCACACCCACTTGGTGGAATTGGGCACATTGGTGAACTTAATGGTTCTCTCACTAGTTATCTCAGGCCTGTTTTCTATGACGTAGCCATATTTGGATTAAAATCCTAATTCATCTACATATTTGTACTTTACTTCCTCAATTTTGATGATTTCATCTAATTTTTAGTGATTTCCATTCATCATTTGGTGACAAAAGAAAGCTTTTTTAACCAAAAAAGAAAATTCATTTAAAAAGCCCTCCCAAAATTTCGCCAGAAAATTAGCACTAGTCTCGACCTTCCTTTTCATCCTTGAATATGTGTACCTGATTCACCCAAAGCATGATTCGTCTCCGCAATGTAGCTACTGGCAGACCTACTGCTTCTGCCAGTTCTGTGGCTGTCCACCTGCAATTTAAGCACGCAAGAAAGAGACCACGTACGTACAAACATTTAGCAATCAGGACAGCAGACAGGGAATAGGCGATCAATCCATCTAGACGTAATACTTTGGGTACATGAGCATCGAGCAAAACTGAGATGAGCAATAAATCAAGACAGTTGATACAATAGAGAACCCGGAGGAAACTCAACAATCTATACGGGTACTTCCCTCCAGGCTCAATATTTCTGAAGACTCGTTCAGTTGGAGACCCCTGACCCCACACTTCAAGGTGGATTTTAAAGACCTTCATAAATCACAAACCCTGTAGTGCGAATGTTTCAAAGACCCGTTCAAATGAAGAATAATGATCCCGGGCTTAAGGTGCTTTTTGAAGATTCTCATAAATCGAAACCCTATAGAGCGAAGTGAACAGAGTTTACTTCGCCTTCCGAGGATCTAATGAAAAAGGAGGAAGTCTAGGGAGTAGCCTCGGGGGTAGGGGGTGGGGGGTGGGGTCTGTTGACCTTTGGGTTTTATAAACACAGGGTCCTCCCTCGTTCGGATATAACTTCGTCACCTTCAATACGCTATAGAGCGCCGTGTCTGCACGGACGGGTTCTCTATACTACTCTACTAAAATGTGTAATAAAATTAAGAGCATAACCCAAATATACTGCCCAGTGGACACGCTCAACAGGAATGACAAGGAAGAGTGGATGTTAGAGTGAAGTGAGTGCACCTTGTCTGGTCCTCAAAGTGCATGATTATAGCAGCGTGCATGGGTGAAACCACAAATTGCGCTGACCGATCCTCAAATTGCAGCTCCAACTGAGCAGGGTGAATAATGACAGATGCAGGAAAACACAAGATTATTCGTGAGATTCAAAGACTGGATTAATTCACAGCTGTTCTTACACTGTTAAGGTCAGTGGCCACTTTCAGGCGCAGTTTCAACTGGAGGCATGTCTTATTTGAAATATATATCTAGCACAAGAGCAATGTGTGATATTTTGAAGTTAGTAACATGATCAATTCTCACGTGATCATTTACAGATGATCTAAAATAGTGAACTGAGAATGATTCTCACCTTGACAGTGCCAAGATTCTTTCTCCATTGAAGTTTTCTGGGTGCTTTGACTGTATGAAAGCGTTGTGCATACTCTCCCAAGAGCTCTTCGACCACTGCTGGCACTTTTAATGTCTCTACCTGCACAGCAGACCAACTGTGGGTATATAATTCCACTTCAAAATTAACCAGATTCAAGAACAGTCATAGATAGGATTCTCAGAAAGCCTAATTAATAATGTTTCATTTCCAGTAGAGCAGCACAGAGCGACGTGAATTTCAAATATCTATTGCATGCTTTGAAAAATAGAAGTAAAAATCGAGGTTCAAAGACACTACCTGAAATGGAGGCCAAAAGAGAGAGGAAATGATTGTGGCCTCCAGGACATCAAGGGGTAGCTTTTTGTCTACACCCACATTTGCGATCTCAGCATTCTGAGAGCCCAGACTCTGCGGAAAGGTAGCCGGTGAATGAGAATCGGTCAGACCAACAGTAGCTGGTGGCGTGCAGTATCCTGCATCATCCGCCTGCGATACACGGTCCAAGCCATGACGACTTTGCTCGGCAGCCGCTGCAGCTTTTATATTGGTGTTGATACGCTTTGAGTCTGCCAGATCCTTGAGCATGATCTCACACCCATGCATGTTGTTCTCGCCAAACCGCAGCTGCATTGACGAAACCAAAATCAAGCATGTAACTCCATAGCAGAAAAGGCACATCTACTTGACTTGAAAAGGCACCAGAAGTATCAAAATTCAGGTGATGTAATCTTCTAATATGACCCTTATTTTCTATTTGTTTTCTGGAATGATATTTCTATCTTTTTGACACACTTAGAAATATATTCTGATTGAATCTTCATCCAATAATTAATCAAGTCCGAATTACAAACAAAATTTGGACGGGAACTTTACATCGAAGTCGCTAGTATGGAAGATGACAACTTTAAGCCTAAGGTTCATACCTTCAGCAACTCCAGTGTGCGAATATCACGATCTGTATCATAATCGGACTTGTTCAGCAGTTTTTCAGCCAACATTACTCGGTACTCGTTCACAAACAGCTCCTTTGAACCATATATTCCAACGAGCATGCTAATAATGTCCATCAATCGCCGACTTTTGCTTGTCCTAGACGGGTCCGCCTCTACAGGATCTGGTTCCCACCTGCCAGTATACAAATTCATTAGTGTCAGCAACCACACAATCTTACTCATCCATCCTCACGACCAACCAAGTGACTCATGGAAATCACCATATCAAACTTCGTCAGCTGCCTCCATATGAAAGAGCAAATAAAAATTATGAGAAATCAGTCCAAGGCAACTGACGCGAATATATTCGAATTTTGCTGCAAGACTTTTGGACTAAACATACCAAAAAATCACGAAATAGGGAATCGAGAAATACCAGAACTTTGTCAAATTCACGAAATGTTTTGCAATATTTACCTTTCTGCAGCAGCCCAAGCTTCATCCCCATCTAATTCTGTATCATCGTCACTGTCGACATTCTCAAGAGAAGCCACACCCCGACTAAGCTCTTCAAATAAGCTCTCACCTACGCCACCCAGCCCCGCAACCCCACCCGCCCCTGTGTCATCAGTGAGCATTGTCACAATACACCGGATTGTGTCCTTGCGACCTCGAAGGTATTCTTTGATGGGCTCGCCAACTGCCTCAAGGACCACCCCTGTTGGATCCATAATTCTTAAGGCCTTAATAGTTGAAACATACTGGAGTAGAATATCTGTGGTTGCTGCTCCTGCTGTCAGCAATCTCTGTCGGAGTGCGGTACGAAAAGAATCGACAAGCTTTGCATGATGCCTGGTGTTTGTCAAGCATTGACGCAGATCCTCAATCGCTGGTAAGCTGACAGCAACGAAGCCCATCATCTCACATCAGTATACTTGTAGAAAAGAGGGTCGACTCTCAAACTGACTGAAAATTAGAAGTAGATTCACAGCTAGAATTCACAATTCACAACTCGAAGCTATGTCGAACATGCACTTCTCAAGCCAGGTGTTGAACCCGGACCTACGAGTTGTTACACAAACCAACCCACATAAATCCCCAGTCGTAGTCAGAAGAAAAAATTACCTTTCAGGATAGTCAACAATGATGTCAAATAACTCACTAATGCGCATATCGCCAAGAGTCTCATAAGCAAAAAAATGGAGCCGTAAACGCCATCTAACCACTCCTTCCTTAACTATCTCATCTGCCCCAGTGGCAGGTAATGATATTGACGCTAAAGGGGAAGGAAAGGTCAGTGAAGAACTCTTCGAGTATGGAGCACCTGAAGACGCCAGAATAATACAGAGGAAGCGGAGTGGAACAGCCTGTACAATGGAAGAGCATAAATAATCAATCTGACGTCATATACCCGAGTACCGAAGTTGTAGATTAGAACACCCACACCACAAAGCCACAGAAGTCAATTAGACACAAAAACAGTGCATAACCGCACATTCTGACAGAGAAGCGAACCTCTATCCAAGACCGTATGGATCCCAGAACTGGTTTCTCGTAGCGTTTATTTGTAATAGCATGAATTTTAGCCTGCAAATCAAAACCAAATCCTTGAAATTAATGAATGTTTTCGTCTAGCGTTATTCAATACATCAACAAGTACTCAGAAATATCGACGGTTCAAGAAGTCAACATTATTGTGAATATCTAAGTTCACTAAGACGTCAAACAGAATAATAACCTACGGAAGCGGCTCAGTAATAGCCAGGAAAACCAAAAAATTAGTAAGATATGAAACGAGCCAAATAACTCCAATGCACACCATATTGAGAACTGTAGGTGGTCGACCTAGAAAAATCTTCAAAAAATTCCAGAGCAACAATTCTCACCTTCAGAAGGGAATATATAGCAGACGCGTATCCCTCTTCACTCAGGGCCGCAAAGCCAATGTGACGCAGATTGCTAATAACAGAACCAACACCACTGACCCACTCTTCACCAACCACAGCTGCAACTTCCTTCACTGTCGCCGCACCAGTGCCTAATTTGAGATCACTGACTACCGCAAAGTCAACCCCTTCCATGTCTCGTGCTTCGTCTGTGTCATCCATAGGTTTAGCTTCCTGATTATCAGATGGATTGTCATTGATTTCCATGTCATCTGCGTCAGTACAACGACTGCTCCGTATACTCTCCATCTCATCGTCCTCACCATTGTTCTTCTCAGGGTCTTCTGAAACACCATCTTCACTCTCCCCGCTTGCCGAACCTCTCCGACAGTTACGGTTGCGTTGTCTCACTGCTTTACTAAACTCTCCCAAACGTACCTTAAAGAAGAGATTCAGTATTTCTGCAGTACAAAAATCGGGAAGTCATTTAGCCGATAATAACCCCAAAATCTCTACCATAGCACAGTGCATTCGACCACAGATTTCGTTATACTACGGCCACACAAATTATGATAATTATTGAGTTGAACAGTTTGATATTAGCATTCTGTATGTTAGAAATCTGTGATGGACAGTAAAAAGAAGAAGGAAAAAAGGCTAGTATTCAATCACCATCAAATTTCAAATCTCGAAATCTAAAAATCAATGTTTCTAAGATGCTAAATGCATTCAGAGAGGGATCAGATACCTGGAAAGTATTGCGGTGCACTTGTGAGAAGCACAGCAGTAACTGCAGTGTGGTACTGAGAAAGAACGCGTTCTACTTCAAGTGATTGCCTAGAAGTTCCCTGGTAAATGAGACGTGTAAGCATTCGAAGAGATTCCTCCTGAGATAGCTTGGCGGAGCTGACTTCTGAAAGCACATTCGGAAGGGTAAACAGAATCCACTCATTCAGCTGCATCAGGTCACACAACCGCCATTAATCTTTCGCACGTAGGACCCAGGAAAATGTCAAGCAGACCCTGCCACAGGCAATGGCAATCGAGCAAACACTTCTCTGATCCAGGATTACCACAACACGGGAAATTTTGTTGCATTATCATTTTTTGAATGCATTCCTGATTGCCTTAGATACCTTGCCTTAGATGCGATTTTTCCAATTCAGTTTTCAAGGACTTTGTATGTATATCTTTGTACTCTTCCAAAGATTGAAAAACGTTAAAAACGTTCAAATTTGTATTGAAATAGATATCGAAAAACGATTATATTCCGTTTTGCCAACCTTACTCTGAAGCTTAATTGAAGCAGTTCATGAACAGTCATCTTCTAAAATTAGAACTGAAAGGCAGCTGAACGAAGTGTTGCCGGATAACTAAATATTCTTCTCACAATTATTCGTCTGCGTTTTTATGGTTGCCTTAAACTGAGATTCTTTCGATTTTGTTTTCAAAAGACTCCAATTATGCTATATGAACAAATGCAAAGGTTAAGCATGATCAACTTATTACTAAATTAGAACCAGGGAACAAGAGAATTCCGTGACACTGGCTAAAGGTGAGACTTTAAGTCGCATAAGTTCATCAGCAACAGATGGTGAAATTTTTTTTTAAAAGCGAATACTCAACATCACTTACCTTGCCTGAACCGTTGCCATCATCTTGCTTCAATCTGCTGTACTCATCCAAATGTTGCCACAAATTCACCACCTCATGCTGCTTAAATGCCTTCTGCGATCATCTCAACCACAACACAGCACTCTTAAAAACCGCGTCACATCTCTCTCTAAGTTCTAATTCAAATCCATCGCCTAATCACCTGGTGACTAGAAAACAGAATATGCCCGTCCTCACAGTTTCGCGATTGTGATTCTGATTCTGATTCTAATACTCATGCATTCTTATCAATTCTATTTCAAAAGACTCTGTTCCAAAACTACAAGTAGACATACAAAAGATTGAAAAAACACAATTTCTCGATTGCGTTTCTGATTCTAATTCTCATACATTGCGTTCTTATCAATTCTCTTTATAAAGACTCTGCTCCAACACGACAAGTAAACATACAAAAAGATTGAAAAACGTTCAAATTGTTGCTAAATTCGAAATCGAATATCGAGAATATTCCCTCTCCCCGTAAATAAACCTCATTAACCCTAGACGACACCGATTACACACCAATAACTAGTGCGCATTACGCATTGCGCACTCGCATCCAAGAAAAGGCGATCAGGAGACAGACATTACCGAAGACGGGATACGTAATGAATCACAAACCTCCAGAGAATCGAGGAAGTAGCTGAGAACGAGAGACACAAGGCCTTGGTCGCACAGCACGCGCACGGAGCTCTGAAACTCTTGGTCGATGATGGAGTGCGGCGACGAGCGCACGAGAGCGGAGGCGCGCACTACGAAGAGCTGCCATGCTTGTGTCACGGAAGCCAGGTTAACGAAGGCGGAGGGCGCCCCACCCGCAGGAGCAGCAGCAGCAGCAGTGGCAGCGGCTTCCGCCATAGCCTTCGCCGTGGTGGCAACGGAGAAGCATGTCCTTGTCGAGTCGACGGCAAACTTGTTCGCTCCAATTTTTTCGCTCCAATTTTTTTTGAAGATGGAATCAAAGACTGTTCCTCATCCCTCGTCAATGGCACAATGGCACAAGGCTCTCCAAAAAAAATGTTTGGAAGAACAGATTTCCAATTAAAAAATTAAGTTTTTTTGAACCCTTGAAGATCCAATGTGTCCGTCCATCCATTAAGTTAGGCTCATTGTTTTGTTTGTGATATTTCCTAGACCATGCATCCACATTCATGAGCTTGGTACCGTCGGAAAGCCCTAGGCAAGGAAGGATGCATGGACTTTGTTTTGTGGCATTTGGATGTACGGTGTGAAAATTATTGAATTTTAAAGTTTTTATGTTGAATTAGAAAATTATAACTTATTTTTACTTACATTTTGGCTATGGCAACAGCACAAGGGACACTTGTAGATATGAAGAATGCACCTATTGATTCAGAAATAAAATCATTTTTGGCAAAATACCTTCATGATAGGTTTTGTCCTTTAGGGGTTAATTTGTATAGAAAAAAAGGAATTTTGTAGAATATTTTTAAATTTCTACTAAAAATCTACATAAAGGTCATTACTTAATATCTTACCTCTAGGACTATACTAAAAACGCACTTGAAACACTCCTTTCTTTTGTAGTGGAGGTTTTACTTTTTTTGTAGTTGTTTAATCATAACCCTTGAATGCCAAGAGAGCCTAATTGTTGTCTTGACATGGGATTTTTTTTGTGCATTTGATATATAAAGAACATGAATCGAGGTAGTATACAATATACATTAACAAATATAGTTTGTCTTCATATTAAGGTACATCCCTATTACACAGCACTTTCAATTTGGATCATTGTTGCTTTGTCTACATATTTGAGAAATTACAATACAATAACCTAATTTACTTGTACATTTGTTGTGTTTGAATATGCTTGCATATTTTAGGATATAATATTCATTCTAGGAGTGAGATAACTAGATGTGTTGTATTGTCACTTTTGTGAAGCCATTTGAAGGTTAAGCAAAAAAACACCAATAAAATAATGCTCTTCAATGTAATATTCTTCATACTCTACATGAATTATTATTGCACATTTATTGTACATTATTTTGTCTATAAAAGTATCGTTCTTTGCTTGTAAGGTCCCTCTTATTCTTTCATGCTAGTATCTATTTGATTATTTCACCATCTACTCCACCATTGACTCCATTAGTCTCTTAGCCCTTCAGAATTCTACATAAAATCTATTTCAATTGGTAAAAAATATATATGAATCCGTTTATATCACAATAACATTGTTCAACCCAAACATTCCTACTCGTGTATGGAATAGTATTTGTACAACAAAGACGTGAATCAAGTTGTTTGATGAAGAATTTAACCTCTAATACATTTCATTGACCAAAATTGGGTTTTTTTTGGATTGCCTAAAATATTTTTATTTTTTCAATTTAATTTTTAAATATTCTTTGGTTAGCTTTTATTTATCATCTTTTTCATACGAGGCTTTGTTTTGTGCAATTCCAATAAGTGTTATACAAATTATAGGATTTTTCTATTCAAGAAATAACCTCAAGAAATACAGGCAACAAAGACATTTTGTTATTTATTTATTTTTTAATTTGGATTTGATTTTAAATGTGTATTATAGTACATATGTGTACATAGAAAGATTTGGATCATTCTATTTTATTGATAAAAGAAAGTGTTCACAAGTTTGTTTTATAAGCAATCATGGTAGTTCTTCAAAAAAAAATATATTTGATGTTCATTTTTGAATGCTAATTATAATATTTTTTTTAAAAGACGTAATCATTGGGTGTAGATTGTCCACAAGAACACTTTTAATGAATTTTATTTTTATTTTTAGGAATGTAGTGTTTTCCATCAATTTATAGTAGCCTTACACTTATAAAAATCAAGAATAAATTTGAAACGTGTATTGATAAA
The DNA here is from genome assembly GCA_947034895.1 of Rhytidiadelphus loreus. NCBI lineage: Eukaryota > Viridiplantae > Streptophyta > Bryopsida > Hypnales > Hylocomiaceae > Rhytidiadelphus > Rhytidiadelphus loreus. The sequence continues at coordinate 37,718,563 of OX344761.1, forward strand.
AATAAAAATAAATATACGTGCTTGTTAGCTTATACCTACAACATGAGATCCATTTCTTAATGTTGAAGGGCACAAATGCTTTTTTATAAAAGGTTTGGAAGATTCAATTTTACCATTAGGATGGATCAAAAAAACTTATTGTTATAATTCAAGGTCCATGTTTTTGGAATTGATGAGGTTTCAAAATTCTAAAATTTTGGAGGATGTATTTTAACAAATTAATTAAAAATTCTATTATTGGTTCTCCAAAACAATATGAGGAAACATATGATTAAGACATGGTTTAAAGGAACATATTTTTGGCTTGAAATATTAACAAATATTTAAAGAATAAGGAATTTTAAGTTTTGGTACATTATAATAATTCCACCCTAGAAATCCCACCTATGTGATAAAAAAACATACTTTATTTGTTTTGTTTATTATGCAAGGATCATTGATATTTAGTTATTTGTTATTAAATTAATTATCATACTACTATAACATATTTCTTGTAGCTTAAATTATATATACTATACATCTTTATTTTATTGTCATGTTCCAAACAAATAAAAATGATATATTTAAAATTTCCACAAGCTAAATTATAGTAATCATCTTCAAGAGTATGTGATTTTTGTATTTTATATACTTTAATTCAATTATACATTCATCATTTTGGATCTCTTTTTATGTTGTATTTGTCATGTTATTATTATTATGTTAATTATATATAAAATTTAGAGTCCTTAAAATTGCTTGATGTTTTTAATTTCAATTTTTTAGTAATACATGTAGAATTTAAATTGGTACTATATACAAGTGTCTCTTTTATTTATTATTGATAAATTAATTCAAAGACTTATAGTAACTTCCAAATGTCTTAGAAATCTAATAAAAATATCACTAGGAAAAACATTTTGCTATATTTTAGGCTTTCCTTATGTAGCAAGACCTCACTTAGACATCTTATTTTGAAGCTTTTTCATTTATTTTTTAGGGCCATTTTCAGCTTATAAATATATTTGACATATTTGTTTGACACATACTCTCCACTTTTTTTATGTATATCCTCCTACCTTTATTTCCATGTCTAGTAGTGAAGTCATAGCATTATAAACCCTTACAAGTGGGAATCAATAGAGTAAACCCTAAACACTTGAAGGTTCAAAGTCTTAGAATTATTTTTAAGAATTTTAGATAGATTCCTACAAAATCAATTTTTTATTTTATTTTTGAATTGTTTTAGGGAGATGCAAGTTTGCTATCACATCATTGGAACATAATTTTTTGCTTTGGGCCTTGGGTATAGGAGTTATGAGGCATCAATCTAAAAAAAAGAAAAGTTTAGGATCACTTAATTTTTTTTAGAAAGAGTTTAATGAACATCCGAAAGGTCAAGATAAAAACAAATTGAAGATATGTATATCCATTATGACCCCTTTGGTTTAGTACACATATTGAGATTGATCAATTTTACAATTTTTGTTGTTGCAATAGAATAGCAAATTCAAGAGTTCTTTCACACATATTTCCATCAACACATCTATACTTTAAATGAGGTTGTTTGTTTTGTTTGTTATAATGAGATCTTATGAATTGTACATCCCCTTATTGTAGTCCTAGTACCATCAGAAAGCCCTTTGCCAGGAGGGGTGCATAGACTTTGTTTCGTGGCGTTTCAACTCACAACCAAAAAGATATTGAATTTCAAAATTTTCAGGGTCTTAAACAATTCGAATTTTTTATTTATTTATTTTTTATATTATATTGTGGAAACAGTACAAGGCATACTATTTTTTCATTAAAGAAATAAACATGTCAATGCAAAAACATACAACTTCCCATTATTGTCCCTAGGGGAGACTATTCTTGTCCTTTGGGAATCTCTTGTGGTTCTTTGGACTCCCTACATGCTTGCAATGGTAACCCAAAAGTGTCCTTCAAAGGGTAGAATGATGAATAAAACCTTTGTGCATATGTCCAAATTGCATGGCAAGGGGGTTCCTAGAAGTTATAGGATAGGAGATTCTAAAAGCGTGCAGGGTCTAAAATCACCCACCTCTTCAAATGTACACTATTTGTACATGTTTCTTTTTCATAGCCTTCAACAATGTACAAAAGGTGTACATTTCAAGAGGTGGACAATTTTAGGGCCCTATGCCATTTCAACTTCAAAATTTCATAACTAATTCCACAAAGCTCCAAAAATTATGAAACAACTTGCGTTAGATGCCCATTTCACTTGTCTTTCAAGGAAAATTTACTGAAAAATATTTCAAGAAGCTTCAACTCCCCAAAATTCAGTTTCAACTCTTAAATGGTCAATTTATTGACCACCTACCTTCATACAGTGACAAAGCTCACTCAACTAAATTCCACTCCTTTCAACTCCCTGTTCAGTACAGTTTTAATGACATTAGTGCGCAATGAGGCCCCAACAGTAGGATGCCATTTTGGGTTTACATACCTTTCCGCCTGAGCTCCGAGCTCTGACGGGCGTCTGTTGCGTCTTGCAATTGGTGACGGGTGAAATAGGATCCATCGTGCAGACGCCGGCACCCATGCACGTAACAGACTTGACCAAAAGGCGGTTGTGAACGTGTAGTGGCACTTGTCGGCACTGTTGAACTATATTATAACTTAGGTCGTTTGGGTCGAATTTCATCATGAAGTCTTGAGCTGGTACGAAAGCAATCAGTATGCCGCCCATGAACACAAGAACACGAAACCACCATGATCAGAATGTCTTGCGGTGTTTATGAAGCAGTGACTGCATCTTACTATTTTGAGTTCGATCACAATTTGGGATAAACAAAAGATGTATACAAAAAATTTAATGAACAAAGTATTCTTCTAGGTATTCTACAGAAGTTAGCGAAATAATCCCTCAGCCGAAAATTGGCTGCACCAACCTTTCGAGGTGATGATGATAGCGATAGAGACATGGGATCCGTACTCCGAGGCATTGCAATAAACCCCATTCCCCCAATAATAAAATATATTCACAACCAAAAGGATTTCACAAAAGTTGGAGCGACAAAGAGAGGATACCGGTATTACCAGAAGAAGAAATTTGTAAGTTGGTCCCTGACAATTTCAATGTACATTATTCCTGTACCTAGGTAACTTTTGGAGAAAGTGTTGTGCTCTCTTAAACTTGAACACCTGTAGCTCTCCGGTGCCACCTTTCCTCGCAGGTCAACGTGTGAATGATTGAACATTAAGCCAACTTCAAATCCCATAATCCAGTAGCAAATGACAGGAACATCAAAAACTTAAAAACAGTCCAGAGGGCTTCGCTGCATTGGAGAATACGATATTTACGACCCACAAGACTGAATACCAAAATCAATGTAGCTCAAAAAATCTCCTAATGAATCAGAGTTTGTAAAGAATGCTGTTATTTTCTACTCCAAAAAGATTACAGAAAAAGATGGAACGGTGTATAAGAACCGCAACACCCAGCAAAGACACCTGGTAAAACACCTTAGGTGCGCTTCGTTGCAGACGTCTATGTAGACTGACGCACTGAGGTCGCAATTTAGTACAGCAGTATCGGAACAGACACTGCCTCCAGAGACAAAACTAGATAACGCAAGACAGTTGTGCTATTTCCTCCTACCAAACCAACCAGTCTTCGACATGACAACATCGGGGTTCCGAACCTTGGAAACGGACGGAGAACCCCCCCACCTGGAAGTAATTTTCGCAGAGAGACTCCACAAAGAGTCGATCTTGCTGGGAGATTTGGTGGGTGCTGGAGCAGTTGCTGGGCGAACTGCTGAGGGAGCTGCCGGGTGAGAAACTGGAGGAGCAGCGGGGTGAGATACAGGGCGAGCTGTTGAGTAAGACAATGGGATGCTCTTCGCCTTTGAGATTGGAGCCTTCGCGTTCTTGTTGGACATTCCACTAGCAGCAAGCCAGCGAGACCCTGATTGCTGCTGTTTTGGATTACCCCATCCTATTTGTTTTTGGTTCTTCTTGTCAGTGGCTGATTCCTCGCCAGTTTTCAAACCGGAAAGGGTTACGTCCGTGATTTTGAACAGTGGTTGGGCTGGGGGATCATCGTAACGCTCATTATTCCCCCTCAGCGAAATCTGTTTACCGAATCTTAATTTAGGCATAGGCGGAACAGCAACTCTTTCAGCTTGGACCAGAGCCATCATAGGAGCTCCGATGGGCTCGAAATTCCGAAGAGGATCCCGAAGCTGCACTAGCATAGCTAAAGTGATCGTATTACCCATGTGTCCGCCTTTGTCGTTCGAGCCATCTGCTTTTTGCTTACCCGTTTGCTTACCCGAGTTACTAGGTACAATATCCGCATGAGTAGCATGGTGAGCAGCCACTAATGCCATAGTATCGTCTTTGGTCTCATTCTCATCAACCAAACCAGCATCCAGCCTCATCCACTCATCCAAGGATATGGCCATCGAAAAGTCATCCGAGATTCCAGAATCTTCCGCGCTCCCGTCATCAAGGAAATTCATACTCGATGCCTCTTCCAAATAGTTGGCTTCGGACGTTCCAGCTCTAGTACTGTAGCCACTTTCTATCCTTCCCTGCCTAGAGAAAGGCTCAACCATATAAGGGGCTTCCTCTTCAGCCATGTCGGATTGTATCTTCAGGCCTTCTAAAGCCAAAGCTTCTATTTTTTGCATGGCCACGGGCGCTAAATCTTCTAACGACGCGAAAGTATCATCACTAAGTTTGGGATTACCTCTGCGCGTGTTTGTGCGACCTGATGGTGTCGATAAACTTGACCCTGTATGGGAACTCAAGGTCCCAAGACTACGGGAAGAATCTTGCGGGTATTCCAGACCGTAAGGTGCATGGCCGCCCTCTATAGCCGGATACCTGCACACAACACCACTTGAAACTGAGATACATTGACATCATCGTAATCGATAATCAAAGTGCTTAGCTCAACATTCAACAAGGACAACCCAATTGGTGTTCACAGAATGTCCAAAATAAGAGGCATCTTGACTTCATTCTAAACTCAAAAGAAAGCAGTTGTGCAAAGATCAAGTACATGATGACTCGACTTTGAGGTCGTGGGTCTATGAAGGCTCCTCAATCAACCCCGTAACAACAGAGGTTGGAAGTACACCGCCGTAGAGTGTGGAATGAGAAAACTTACCCATATTCACCACTTCCCAGCTGGTTCCCCTTGAAGGCGGCAAACCCCTCACTTGCAATTTGCTCCACACTTTTGCCTGTGATATCATCCAAGGGCATTGTCAACATGGCCTGATTCGTCATTCCATCCATACCAGATGATGCCATCCGTAGCAAAATATCCAAGGATTGGGCTCCCATCTCCGTTGGTACCACAACGGGCTTGGACACCTGCATGACTAGCTTGCTGCCACTTGTTGCCTGAAAGTTTAAGGGATTCATAGACATCAAGGAACCCCCGTCTCGCACAGGAACAACAGAACCAAGTCCAAAGCCCAGAGGTGGTGGCTCAAAGGACACCATGGCAAAGGGATTGCCGGTGTCGTCTGCATAAGAGGATGTCCGAGAAGACCCCTCAAACACTTTCTTGTTTAATCCCCACTCTTGCATGAGAGCCTCTGTCTCTTCATCTTCAAGCATTTTAGCTCTGTTCTTACTGCGCATTGTTTGAGTCGCCTTTTGAAGCTCTGATTCTGCAGCTTCCATTATAGAAGCCAATTCAACATCTTCTTCACTACCCCAACCTGCACACGGCACACCTTAAGATTAGTAACCAAGAAACAGTTGACAAGCAAAGCATGAGTAACACAAACCAATTCCATGAGCAACAGCTGCAATAAAATTTACACATCACCAGACAAAACCTTCCATGAAATGACTGATAAAAGACGATTGAATAGATGTTATCAGACCACAGTCAGGTAATGCAAAAACCCCGTCGAAAGACTCAACACAAACCTAAAATCGGGGCCTACGAGAATCCAACGTAAGTAACAATCAGATCTACAATAGGATCTAAAATTCTAGTATCATTCAACCATACCGAGGGAAAGGAGTCATGCCAGAAAAACCTACCTAAATTGTTGAAGTCCTCAGAATTGGTATACCGATGCATAGGCTGACTGTCGAGTTCATTTTCCAGCCTAGCATCGATACTACGGTCTCTGGGAACACCATCCAGGTAAAGGTCTGGAACCTCAGACTGCCCTTCAGATGATAGTAACTCTGGCATTTTCATATTTAGACCCAAACCACTTTCAATCATGGCCTCCTTTTCAAACTGCTTAAACATCAGAGCACGAGGGGAGTCTGGCTCGCTGTCAGGAGTGAGTGGTACTGGTGATGGCTGTTCTTCACTTTCTAAAAGGCTGAGAAATTCACCCGCAACATTATCAAATTCGTCATCTGATTCCAACCCCTTACTTTGAGGTACTTTCTTAGCTGATTCCCACTGATTCCCACCAGGAAGTAACGATAAAAGTTCTTCCTCCGTCATGTCATCTGCACAAAAGAGCGCATATTCTCAGTGACCTGGTCGGTAATCATCTCGTTTTCAAGAACGTGAGAGTAAGACAGAGCTCCACCTTTAAAATCTTCCGCCTCTACGGCATTCGAAGTATCAGCACCCTCCTCTCCCCCTGTCTCACGTTCTTGTTCATCCAAAGCAGCCAGAAGGTCTTCCATCTCCAGTTCGTCATCGATTGATCTTGACACGAGCTGGGAATCGGAAAAGCTCTCTGATCGAGTCCCAGAATCGTTGTGATCATCAACTTGCTTTACATGTTCCTTCGCCTGAATTAGATCCCCTCCTACAGGTTCAGGAGCCTCGTCTTTCACATCTATACAATTAACGGGAAAATCTTCATAAACCATTACAATGAACATCACAAATAAGAAAACTATCTGAATTGCGTACATCAAGGCTTGCGACACAGAAAATCCAGCATAAAAAGATTCACATACACCATGCAAGGGCCTTACCAGTCTGGTCTTGCAATACAACAGATTTATTGCATTGACCGACACTAAGGCCGGGACTGTCATTGCAATACCAAGTAATCAAAAGGCATTATGCGCCATAGACCTAATGAGTGCACATTAGGTCTAGTAGTTCTTCATTATAAAACAGGAAAAAAATCAAATATTCTCGTTCACGTTAGCTGGATACCTTCGTTATCGTATTCTTCATACCGATACTCCACTTCTTGAGAGACATCACCATAATATAATTCCCTTTGAGTAGACACATCAACTTCCTTCTCTTCGAAATCTGCCGCATTCTCTGATTCGAATCCATCATAACCCCGGCCAGAAGCAGTATCCAATATCGTACTCACTTCCACTCCTTTATCGATTACAGTGAATTCCACCTCTTCTTCTTCTTCCTCCTCCTCCTCCTCCTCTTCTTCCCCTACATTTGCATTCTCATAAAATTCTGCGTCTTCGGCATGGGGATCGGAATGCGTACTTCCTCTGTAGATCCCCTCGTGATGGAAGTCATCAAGACTCAAGTGCTCCATGCCATGATACTCAGCTGAAGGCTCAGACATAGTAGGAGAGTGACCCTCCGAAACATATCTAGAAGGAGTCGCATTCCCAGAGTTCGGCAAGCTGATAAACGACCGCACAGCCCGTAGAACTGGCGACTCTCCGAATCTAGCACTCGATGAAGCTGAAACATTCCCTGTCTGAATCTCACAGCCAAAAGTGACAACAAGCGTCCCCCCTTGCGCCTTTCCCGAGAGTTTAAACGTGGTCGTCCATGTGTCCTGCTTTACAAGATCATCCTCAGTCGTTTCCGGAAGCAATCTGGAAAGCTCCAATTTATGTCTTCCAAGCACAAGCTCATCAACGTCCAGAGCAATCACAGTCAGTACGAACTGCTTCGCCTCCCATTTCATCCCCTTGGTGCCATTCTTCGTGCCGTGCACGCTACACCTCGTGTGCAGCGTCTCCTGAAATTCACAATGCCCGTGCGAAACCCTAGACGGCATCGTCTGCACCCCGACATCATCTTTCTTTGCGAAGTGGACTCCAAGACGAAGGCCATTCACGGAAGCAGGCAAGCCTTCAATCCCGTGGACATGCACAGTAAACAAACAATTATACTTCTGCTGTCCAACATGCGCCAACGCTCGAAACGGCTTCCAGCTCCACAGTCCTTTCTTCTTATCGCCAACCTCCAGCTTCGGTCGGAAATCACCATTATCGTCACTCACCTCATCATCCTCAAACTCGTTCCGCTCGGCTACCAAATTCTCTCCCTTCTTGCCCGCATCGACTCCGCTCTTACCTCGCACGGGAGGCTTAGGGTGCGAAGATCTCAGCAACCCGGCCAGCGTCTCCCGGTCCCCTTCCGGTTCGCTCTCCACGCGAGCCGCCATGCTCTCACGCCACGACTGCCTCTTCGACACATTGCCGTGCTGACCTCCCAAACTTTGCTGCTGCTGCTGCTGCCCGGCTTGATACAGAGCTTGATTCAAAGCTTCCAATTCCTGCAGCAGCTGCCCTCCCACTTGTCCCTGACCTCCTGCCGATAACGAATTTGCCGTGGTTTGCACCATCTCTCCTCCCACTCACACGCTTCTACACAGCACGCTACATACCTCCCGCCTTCTCTCGCACCATAGCCCTCTCTCGCACTGCAATGCTCTCTCTCTGCTTCTTCTCCTTCCTCCTCCTCCTCTTCGTTCTTCGTCGCCATCGCCAGAGTGAGATGTATTGAAGACGACAATCGGGCGACCGGGAGGTAGATTTGGGAGTAGTCATCTACGAACATCAGAGATCGATGTCCAATCATAGATCCTAAATCATGCTTGGATCCTAGATGCACGAGCTTCTCGTTTAAAGGGAATGTTCCAACCAACCGCAAGGGCTCCGGGAAACCTAAATGCAATCCGAAATTCGAACAATGTGAGCGGCGTGGGCTACAGTTTGAATAGACTCTGCCACAGCTGGCCTTTAGGAGAAAGAATGGTCTTCTTCACCTCACCACTAAACGTAAGTGCACCCACAATATTATTGTGACTAATAGCAACTGACGGAGTATGTTTATTAATATTATTAAACATAATGAATTAATTTCTTGGATCTTATTGGTGTATTAGAGGGGATTTCAATGCACTTTAGCATACATTATTTCGACTCTATTTGAATAAGTAACGAATTTTTAAAATATTGCTTACAAGTGTATCAAAAATTGACACAAGGCTGAATGTACGCCCCCTTTTGATTCTTCAACCCTCATCAAAACCTAAATTTATAATAGTTATATTTATCTTATAAAAGTTGGGCCACATGGGACAAAAAGGCAACTTCAAATTCAAGTTCTAGAATCAAGAGTAGGCATACGTTGTGATGCAAGTAGGTGAGGTTTGCACATGTAGATATCTCATGTGAAAGGGATTTATTCAAGTGGTTTGGCTTTGATTTTTCAATAAAGGTCTTACTCAAACTTCCTCTCATTCAATATCATTATACTTTTTATCAATGCAAAGCCTTTTTTCGCTCAATCCAAAACCAACAAAGCCAACATGAAAATCATGTACAATGACCTTGTCTTCAAAGCATCCAAGTTAAACAATTGATCGTAGTTCTCAATCTTGAAAATACTTTAAAAAATATGCAAGATATTGTTGGCAATTGAAAAAGAGTAGAAAAGTTCTTGGCAATCCATGTGGTTTCCAAAATAGGAGAGAAGGGGCTCAAAATAGGGGAGAAGGGGCAGCAAAAAAAAATTCAAAAATTTGAATTTTTTTGAATTTTTTTTTTCTCATAGATTATATTCTTTCCTACATAAAAAACTTTGATTCATTCCATTTGGATTTGTTATGAAAAAATTATTGACAATCTTGTTTTTCAAGCAATTAGAGCATTTTCTTGAAAAATAATTTGTAGGATTTAATTCTAATACAATTCTTACAATTTTTTAAGAAATAAAGTTCCAAATGGTTTGGATTTCTTGCAAGAAAAATCTCACTATTGGGATTAGTGCATTTTAATTCCATCTTAGAGATATTAATAATTTAGATTTTCCTTCTATCTTGTACCTACTTCTACTTAACAATTTTTTAAAGATTTTTGTAATTTCTTTTCCTAGATCTTCAAATCAATAATCCACTATAAATATTTAAAGCTCAAAACTCTATAGTACAAAAAAAGAAGTTAAGAATGTTCAAAGTCAAATAATCTTGTCCCACAATATATTGAAAAACTTGTTTTTTTTCACTTTAATACAAATATCTTGCAATTTGTGTAATCAAAATTTCCGAAAAAATTTCCACATATTCTCGTACTAGTTAGGTGTAAGATCCTATGATTAGATGTACAAAGAAAGCAATTGCCAAATCTTTTTACTCTTTGCTACAAAAATGGTTGTTTTGAATGTTTTTTTGCAAAATAATGGCCTTGGTCATTTAAGGGTTGATGAGATCTCTAAATTTATTATGATGAAAAACTCTCTTAGTGTAAACTTCTCAATATTGAGCACTTTGAGATTTAAAATAAATTTAGGGGGAGGCATGTAGTCTAGGTAGCCACTTTCTCTCAAAAAAATCTTCCACTTCAAATTCAATGTACTTTGACTGTGGACATTTTTCAAGTTTGTTAAAACACTTTGAAGTTGTTGTTGTGACAAAAAAATTTATTTCCTCTACTTTGCAAACATCCATGTACAAATGATAAAAAAATTAACACAAGAATCTACAATAATCAAATGGATAAAAAAATCAAGATTCTATGTGCTTGGGACATATTTAAGCTCATCCGTTCCTCAAAATTTTCAATGAGGAGTTAACCCTTAAGATCCTAGAAGAAGAAAAAATAGTCACTTTCAACATTTGAAATTGAGTACAAAGTTGAAACGTTTTCATTTAAACAACCATACTATAAGCATCAATGGACAAAGTCAAAAAGTAGATAAACAATATTGAGATGATAATTTACTTTTGAGGAGATATGCTTAATGAATTATGTGCATCATGAACTCTAGTCTTTGGACAAAAAAATTAAACTTAAAAACACATTACAAGGTTGTGAAATATATATTGAATGCATTGCTCAATTCAACAAATACTTTAAATATAAGGGCATTAAGATGTAATAACGGTCCATATTGCAAAACGTACTCTATGAATGGCATTCTTATGATGAACGATCACAATATTCAAGATTCGATGTTTTTCGATTGCATTTTTGTTAGATGTTTTTGCATTGATTTGCAATACTACATTGATTTGTCCTATTAGTGCATATTACGAAATGAATTTACATATGGTTGCATAACCTTTTATAAGAAAGGAGTATTTTCATCCATTGTGTTTGTATTAGTCTCAAGTATTCACGTCAAAGACTCTTCACAAATATCATTGGCAAAAATATTCGTCCCTTGTAGAAAGAAACTAAAATCACATGTAAGTTCATTTTGTAACACACACTAATAAGATAAATCAATGTACTTTAACATTCTTATTGGGTTTTCTTTTTCTTTATCTTGTGTACTTGAGTTGTAACCTTAGTTTGAAAATGTTGAAAAAATATGTTCAAATTGACATTGGTCTGGAACATGAAAAACAATACTTTTGAATGTTGTAAGTCTTCATAATTACAATCAAGTGGTGAAGTTTATGCTCACTCTAAGTTAGTTAGTCGATTCTAGAGATAGTCACACCTTCTCTGAATCTAGAATTAGTATGAAGAATGAGAAGTTGTAGAGAAAAAAGAGGAGACAATAAGAAGCCAAAAACCATGACTTAGAAGGTGTGACACCCCTTTTGTAAGCAAGGAGAAGTCCAAATGGATAATTAGAAAACTAGAACATGTAGGACATGTATGCGACATAGGAACGATTGGTGCATAGAAGGTGTAGATGACTTGAAATGCAGGATGCAGGGTGCAAGAGCAAATGGAACACATAATGAAAAATGAGATGAGAACTCGAGATGTACTAAAACAAAAATGTGGCAAGCATGGTGAAGATGAGCTCTGAAGTAGTCAAAAATTCTTCAGCAAAATCTTTTCCATTTTCATTATTCACCTCCGGAAGAGAATAATGGCCCTTATCAATCTTTAGAGAATGGGACCTTTGCAAGCCATGGAGAGCCAATGGAAGAGCGCCACGTCTCCATTCTCTAAAGATTGAGCATAGGTTGAAGAAGGTGTGACTACCCCTACTAGGGAGTTGGTGATTCAAGAAACAATTGAAGGTGACTCCATCTTGCAGGGCATGGAGGAGGTTGTAAGGTGGGTGGCTCCAAAACCGCCACTTTTGCTATTGTGCCTAGTTACTATTATTAGACTAGTCAAATTTTCATATTTTCTTATTGACAAGTGGAAGAAGTTTCTAATGCACCATAGAACGTGACATTTGGATCCTATATGCAAAGGTTATTAAAGAGCAAAGTTTGTTTCCAAAACAATTTTTTTTACATAGGTGCATAGTTGATTTTAGAGATGTATCCAAAGTGAAGATGGTGGTTTAGGGTCAATGGAGCATTTAGGAAGGTCCACCTTAGGTGAGCTCATTGTAGGCAAAATGGAAGCAAGTTCATTGTGGACAAAATTATATTAGTGGTATACATTTCAAAACTTGAATGCACACCACTATAATTATAATTTTGTCAATAATGAGTTTGCTCCCATTTGTGTCTCCGATGGGCTCATTCACCTTATATCAAAGAACTTTATATCAAATTGGTAACATATATTTTGTTTTGTACCTATATGGTTCCCAAAATTTAGTTGAGGTTACAAATTTTGACAAATATTTTATTTTGATACCTATAGTACAAAATTTTAACAATTCATAATTTACAATAGATTTTCTATATGATTTTGATCATGATAGGGGGAAAATCTTTCTATAGTACAATATTTTAACAATTCATAATTTACAATAAATTTTCTATAAAATTTTGACTATGATAGGGGGCATCCTAATATTGCACGCACCCTAAATGTGCACACTTGATTTGCATAGAAAGAAGTGCCCAATATTAGGGCACCTTCAAAAATTTGAAGAATAATTATTATGAGCCTTCAAAAATTCAAAGAATAATTATTATTTTTTCAACGAGAATTGACCATTGAAGTAGCTTCAAAATTACATAGGTTATGAAAAAAATAATTAAAATCCAAATGTAGTACTAGCTCAAAGTTATTTCTTCATTGTCTTATAAAAATCACCAACAAATGACTTTCTAAATCATTGTAGAAATGAAGAATGCACCTATTGGTTCAAGAATCAGATCATTTTGAAGTGACCACCTTGATCATACTTAGGCCGGGTCCTTTCAAGGTTAATAATGCATGCAAAAGTGCACTAGAATCTTTTGTTGCATGCAAATAATATTTATCAAAAATGATTTTAACTTAAAATAGCAATAACTAATGCTCAATAATTATTACACAAGTTAATTCAATTACTAATCCACATTATTAACACTATTAACATTAATTCACATTCTTTTTAGAATTATGCAAATTTGCAAGATGCAATGATTGATTTATGTGGTGATTGATTGCAATATTCAAAGTTTCATCCAATAGTTCACACTCAATAGATCAAATCCATCCCCAGTGATTCAAAATTCGTGAGAGGAATCTCACCCTCATTCAAACTTTCCCAAACTCATCGTCCTTCTTCATCCCCTCTGAACCGACTGCGAGCGACTGGACTGAGACGGGCGCGTGTGGAGAGCAGGAGGGCGGTCTTGGCATCCAGAGGTACAGTAGTCTAGGGATGTCTGCTGAAATCCAGAAGGTTGGATGAACGTGCGTCCTCATCCTCCGTCCCTCTCATCCCTGTCTCATCTTCAAGCCTTGGCTTCATCCGGGGCCATCTTTTTAGAGGCCACCATGCTCCGAGAGAGGAAGAGGATAGTATAGAGGCGAGGCAGGCGAAGGTAGCTGTGGTGGTGGGCGATGGAGATATGGCGAAGGATATGGCGAGACTAGGCAATACACATTGTGCTCTTGGAACGCTGTCGGATTCGCCTTTGCGAGACAGCGTGACTTCGGTCGTGGCCGATTGTGGTAACCCGTCGGAACAGCAGCACCGAGTAGTTCCGGCTGTCGAGACAGAGTCGACCGAGGACGCGACGTCGGTGCATGGTCACCAATTCGCTGAGTGTTTGAATTTTGTGACGGAGTCCGGGTGCGGCGATGTAGATGTGTTGGATTTTGACAAGCTGCCGGATGAACTTAGTGGCGAGGTGAGTGGTGTAGGCGGGAGCAGCGCCGTGGGCGAAGACGGGGAGCTCTTGGAGTCTGTGAACTTTGAGGAGCAGAGTTCCAAGAGCTTAGAGGAGAATTTGGAGCTGCGGGAGCTCAGGGAATTGTTGCAGCACGAAGGGGCGAATTCCGTGCAGGTTGGAGAGGAGGAGGCGTTGTTGTTAGCCAAGGCGGGGAACGTCGCGGGGGATGGCGTTTCGGTGTCGGATAGCGGGGGAGAATGTAGCAGCGGTGATCGGAAGGATAACAATAATCAAACAGTGGTGAGTCCGAAATCGTCATGTAAAATTGCTAGTGCGACGACGACGACGACCGCGACCGCGACGGCGACCACGACCGGGACCGGGACGAAGAAGAAGGCCAAGGTGGATTGGACGCCCGAGCTTCACCGCCGGTTTGTGCACGCGGTGGAGCAGCTCGGCGTGGAGAAAGCGTTCCCGTCGCGTATCTTGGAGCTCATGGGAGTACAATGTCTGACGCGGCATAACATCGCCAGCCATTTGCAGAAGTATCGGTCTCATCGTCGGCACCTGGCTGCTCGGGAGGCGGAAGCTGCGTCGTGGACGCATCGGCGGACGTATACGCAAGCGCCGTGGCCGCGAAGCTCGTCACGGCGGGATGGAGCCTTACCTTATCTTGTTCCATTGCATACTCCGCACATTCAACCGCGGCCTTCCATAGCCATTCCCGCATTGCAACCGGGGCAACATCATCCGGTCACGTCTACTCCTCTCAAGGTGTGGGGATATCCTACAGTAGATCACTCCAATGTACATATGTGGCAGCAACCTACCGTGGCGCCTCCGCCCTTTTGGCAAGCTCCTGATGGATCTTACTGGCAGCATCCCGCTGCGGGAACTTATGACGGTTTTTCACCTCGTCCCGCTGCTTGTTATCCACATCCCATGCGCGTCCCGTTAGCCGCGGGATCACCAATGGTAGCGCCAGGCTTTCCGGATGAGAGCTGCTATTACAGTGAAGATCAATTCTCCGCTTCCATGTATCTTTGTAACCAATTGTATGACAGTGACATAGGACGAGCCGCGGGCGTTGCTGCGTGCAGCAAACCGCCGGAGACGCATTTGTCTAAAGAGGTTTTGGACGCCGCCATTGGAGAAGCGCTCGCGAACCCCTGGACGCCTCCGCCCCTAGGACTGAAGCCACCCTCCATGGAAGGCGTGATTGCGGAGCTGCAGCGGCAAGGCATTAATACCGTGCCTCCTTCCACCTGCTAGTCTACTGTTCGTCCATCCCAGCTCTAGAGAGATGCCATGTAGAAACTTCAAGGATTCCAATGACCGGTGACCGCTGGTGTCGCTTGCTGGTATTGTCGCTGGTGTTCATCCTGAGGAATTTTAATTTGGTGAAAATTCGGCCGCTGCTTCTGTAACAACGTTAGAGGTCGTCGTCGTCGTCGTCGGAGATTAGGAGGTGTTATAAGGAGGTTCGCTGTTTTCCAATAAGGCTGTGCGTGCGTGCGCGCGCAGCCAGAGGATTTTACATCTTGGAGATTTTCTTGGAGCGATCGTGGTGTCAGGATGTCACTTTGGATGCTGCAGCATGTAGCCACATTTGTAGTGGAGCTCTACTCAATGCCGTGAAACCAAATTTTATTCTCCTCTCCTCAAACATGTTCCCACACATGTGACTGAAATTCTGACCCCCTGGAGTAACATTCCTATCTGTTTTTTTGATTCACTTCATTTCCTCCGAAACACACCGGTGTCACTGTCTCTTAATCTACTACTCAAATTCCCACTAATTCTCAACAATTGCTCTCTCCCTTGTTTTGGAACTATAGGTGCCTTATCCACTCGTATGCATGGTGCACTTACCAAGGTACGAGGATTCATTTCCTTCGTACTTCCCACTTTCGTGTTGCATGTTTACCAGTGAATAACTCAAAGATTACTGTAAGAAATCATGCCGTGTGAAGTGACGGACTCTCAGGCATTCATTCATTCCCTCCCCCTCCCTCACAAACATTCTTTCTCGTTTTTCTCATCCAGAAGCTTCTGTTCCCACCTTTCTTTTTCCCGAAGGATTATGTACTTGTGAGTTTCATTACCAACTCTCCGAGTGTAGTAGCACTAGTAGTAGTCTAGGGATGAAGCTTCTGTTCCCACCTTTCTTTTTCCTGAAGGATTATGTACTTGTGAGTTTCATTACCAACTCTCTCCGAGTGTAGTACTAGTAGTAGTCTAGTAGTAGCACTAGTAGTAGTCTAGTAGCTCGAAAATCATTGCTTTCTGACTTGGTAGCATCTCTCCCCTGTCTAGAGTAAATAAAAACACATATCATATCCATTTTGCTTTGTAGGAAACAAGAAGAAAGAAGGCAGCAGGGGGGCTTGAGCGGATAATGCACATGTCATATGACGCAGACAGACAAAACCCAGTCTCTTCTTCCACTTGGTAGTTATCATCCTGCCCCCAGCAATGGGAGTGCACGCTTTCTAGCCTTGGACGAGGCATCTTTTAGTAGTAGAGCTCTCAATCTCTCATGCACATGCAAAGCCCAATTGCCGAGCTAGTCCATTTGTTGTTCCCCATTTCCAGCCTCAGTCTTTTTGGGGTCAACAAAGCTACGGAAATCAAAAGAGACTACTACAGTATGTTGTGGCACTGAATCACCCAGGCGTCCGTGGGAGGCGAATAAAAATCTCCTTCTTGTGGCAGGAATGGAAGCGAAGAGTCACTGCGAGACTGCCCGACTGACAGCTGGAAGAAGAACCTTTGCGAATGTGTCTTGTCAGTGTGAATGAGGAAGAAAATAAGGTAAAAAGTCTGGTGGGGTATGTATAATAAGGTGAGTTGCCTTCACCTAATTGTTGCCATACCAGGCACTCATCCCCAACTAGTACTGGAGCCTTGGCTTTTAATGTATATATATTAAAACTTTTAGTGTACCTCTGATTCATTTTTCAGAAACAGAAATCGAGGGTTGTCATTTGGTCTCTTCCTTCTTCTTCAAGAACAAATCTTATAACCCGTATGCATTGGCCCCAAAGCATTCTTTAGAACCGAGAAAGTTGAGTCACTGATAAGTCATGTGGTGCACATAATGCAGGAGATAAGTTAAGAAATGGTTGTACTGTTTTTCCTCTGTCAATGGGAATTGTGCATGTGTTGTGTTTTAGGGAAGAAAAAAAAAAATTAAATTAAATTGGCTGATTTGGATTTTGGTGATGTGATGGAATGGAATGAAGAACGGGGTGGGGGCATTGCGGCATAAGGTAGGAATACCATAAATGGCAACCCCCCTCCTAATGGCCACAACCGGGTGTTCTAAAATCAACAATAGCTAGCTTTGATGTTGATTTGAAAAGATTCAATTTGCTGAAATTTGATTGGCTTGGGAACAAGTTCCAAGGGAAACCGTTTTAGGTGAAGCTAGGACAAGAATGGGGGCCAAATGAAAAATCCACATTCATATTCAATAAAATATTCATTTTTGAAGGGGTGCAATTAGGCGTATTTACTTTTAGTTCCTCACAAGGTAACAAATGCCATTTCTGACACTTTTAATAAATACATCAACATAATTGTGGCTAGCATTGATAAATGCAAGAATTTTTAGTAGATTGGAAAACATAGATGTTGGCTTCTGGTAAGGGGAATGAAAATTGTAGTGGAATAATTCCTCTTGTTTTGGTAGTCTTGTGTCTACCTATATATTAATGAAATTGTTGGCAGAATTGATAGGTTCATAGATTGGAAGATCAAATTGATTATTTAGATCTCTTCTCAATTAAGATGAAAACTTGGGTGGGTTAGTTCTCCTTAGGTGGGTGAATGGGAGAGAACCTATTTCAAAGTCACCATAATTGTAGGCAAATTTAATAGGTGCAAGCATGACATTATTAAGCAAAGTTGAAAACAAAGTGATTTAGTAAAAAATCATGATTTGAATCCCTAATGAATCCTTTATGTAATTTTGAAGTTCAAATATTAATGACTCCCCAAAACATACACAAGATGTGCATTAATGAATCACTCATGCAACTTCATAAATTCTACATATCACATGAATTGGTTGTGGGTGCAGTATTGAAAATAAATGTGTGTAACATTATTTATCAATGGTAGGAAGGTTGCTCACATATCCACGGCAAGGATATGTACCATTAGGACACACCTATACCTTTATACAATGTCATATGTATCCACCCTACTTAACTACACTAAACAAAGATGCAAATAGTGTTTGCTATCCATAGTGAGGTCTCTCATATCCTCTTGAATGTAGACAAAAGTCCTTCTTTCCTTTTTATCTCTACCCTATCATCCCAATAATCTTTGCAAGCAATTCAATGTATTTTCATATGAAAATATAGAATAAGCTCCTATGTTCAAAATGTTCAAAATATTCACACTCACATTGTAATTAACTATATAACCACTAATTCAAAAGCATCAATTTGCTTAGCATCTAAAAGAAATTGAGCCAAATCCTAAAGTGTATATTATTAATTGATTTTGCATTGAAAACAATCAACTCAACGATTTATCCTAAACTTTATATAATTTTGAATTGATATTTTCAAGAAATGAACCGTCTCATCTCCCACTAGTTGCTAGTTCTCTGTGTTCATTGAACTCTCAACTAACAAGCAATCCATGTCCATGGGTTCAAACAAAATGAGCCCTTGGAATAGTTTGATTTATTCCATCTCGTGTGATTTTTCTTCTCAGTATTGCATGGGAATCAAAATTCTCTTTTGTTCCCCATATAGAAAGAAAGAAAAAGAAAAAGAAATCCAATGAAAAATAGCTTGTTTCTCAACTGCTGTGATATATCCTGTTGGTGCATGTGACTTTTACCAAAGTCACACTATTTTATTTTAAGTCAGTGCAACCACTTGAATCTTCTCTTGGAATTCAAGACTCTTGGATATTCTCCAAAAAAAATTGGACACTTGCCCAATTTTGAATTTGATCGTGTAATGAAAAGTGAACCCACAGTAATTCCAATGTTTACTGGATATTCTCAAACTTTTGGACATTGCCCATTTGTGAATTGATTATGTAATGAAAAGTAAACCCACAGTAATAAGTAACCCACACTAATTGCAATCAGTTTGTTGGATATCATCTCATACTTTTGGACATTGCCCAATTTTGCACTTGATTGTGTAATGAAAAGTAAACCCACGGTAATATGTAACCCACACCAATTCCAATCAGTTTGTTGGATACCATCTCATACTTTTGGACATTGCCCAATTTTGCACTTGATTGTGTAATGAAAAGTAAACCCGAACTAATAAGTAACCCACACTAATTCCAATCAGTTTGTTGGATACCATCTCATACTTTCGGACATTGCCCAATTTTGCACTTGATTGTGTAATGAAAAGTGAACCCACAGTAATAAGTAACCCACACTAATTCCAATGAGCAATAATAAATCACCGCTACTGTAGTGAGTGAGTGCGTGCTACCCACCCCAGGCGGTCACCCACCCACCCGTGCACGGCCCCGCCCGGTCCAATTTTCAAAATGAATGATTAGAGAAGACAAGCCATTGGGCACCCAAAGGGGTCCCATCCACTCGCCAATCATCTTCACAAGCATCCCCAGACGAATCAACTCTCCATTGGAAAGAAGGAAAAGAAAAATGCCCCATTTGATACCACCAGAGCCAACAAACGTTCAAAAGAATGATTTTAGAAGAAACCCAATTCTTTTGACTTAAAAAAATGGGGAAAAATCTGAGAGAAGAAATTGACAGGAATAATTAGAAAGAATGGGGAAAAGAAAAATGATCCATTTCCGACTTGAATTGGGTTGCCCATCATCATCAGCAACGTGACTGAGACGACGGATTCGGAGTCCTCCGTCCCATCCTGCTATCCAGTAGCCTTTTGGCATGGATTTTTGTTTTTCTTCTTCTTCTTCCATAGCCCGAGACACAGTTGCACCACAACTTTCTGAAGGGCTATGATGGGCACACTCTGTATAAGTTAAGTTAGCAGAAAAAAAGATGACGGACCGCTTCACTTCGCTTGGAGTCTTCTGTGTCACTTGTCGCTGTTTGAATTGGGCGAGCAAACTCCGGCCAATTCACGGCAGGCAGGCAACTTGTTGGCGGACTTAATTGGGTCTCCGTTCGTCCGACTGCTGCTGCTGCTGCCGAATCGCAGCCTGCCAGTAGGGGATATCATCAGCGAACAACCACTTTTCAACGGGAAGAGGTCATTGGAAAGCTGGGAGGCGAATGAAAACAGTCGGAAATGGGTGAGAGAGAAAGGTAAGGAGCTTTTCCTGTAATTAAATCAAAAATCTTGCGAGGTTTCCGGCAGCGGTTTCTGATCCAGTGGCGTCCCAGTGAATTGGGCCGGGTTGGGGAATTGAGATTGATCGACGATTGGAAATTGAGACATAGATAGCTAACAGCAAATGGGAATTGAGAAGAAAGCGAAGAAATTTTTGAAATTGAGAGAAAATCAAAAATCTTGCGAGGTTTCCGGCAGCGGTTGCTGATGCAGTGGAGTCCCAGGGGATATCAATTGTGAATTGGGTCGGGTTGGGGGAACTGAGATTGATCGACTATTGGAAATTGAGACATAGCTAGCTAACAGCAAATGGGAATTGAGAAAAAGCAAAGATATTTTCAAAATTAAGAGAAAATAAAAAATCTTGCAAGGTTTTCGGCAGCGGTTTCTGATGCAGTGGAGTCGTCCCGGTGATATCAGGGTTGGGGGAACTGAGATTGATCGACTATTGGAAATTGAGACATGGCTAGCTAACAGCAAATGGGAATTGAACAAAAAGCGAAGAAATTTTGAAATTGAGCCAGAAAGCAAAGTAGAAGACGAATCGCTGGCTCTCCGTTGGGGTCTTTGCTCTGGAAATTGAATGACGGAATTGCCTTCGTTTCAAAGGAATAAAAAAGAAGAAGAGGAAGAAGAAGAACAACAACAACTGCAACTGGGAATTGACTGAGACGAAGCGGAAAAGGATTTGGGGGCATTCTGCTTTTGCGACGTAAGTTTTTCTTCAAATGCAACCGCCTTTTTCTCTCCGATGATTAAAAAAAGAGATGGAGAGACGGATGTGGTGTCCTTTGTTTGACATTGACAAGACAATTGCAAAAAGTTGGGAAACTGGAAATTGGAAATTGATGGGACGCCTTTTTGGCTCAGCGAGCGACACTGTCGCTTGACTGATTGTTGTTCCTTTTTTTTCTGCATGAAATACAGTACATGGACAAGACTGCTGTTCCTTTGAAACCCTAAATATCCGAGGCACCAAATGTTGGTGTGGACGATACTTTGAAGTTAAATAAAACCTAACCGAGTTTTTATTTTTAGTGGTTTATAATTTTGAGAAATTGTTTTTGAAGTCTAGTTTTAGTATCAGAAATCCTATTCTGAAAATGATTGAACATGATTTTTCTATTCAAGATTATATGCAAGGGTGTTCATTGCAATCTTGACACTATGGAAAGTCTCAAATACACTAGATCTTGGAGAAAAAAAATCACATCAGAAATTCATACCCCTAAAGTCTCATTGTCCCCTCGAGGGAGAAACTGAATTTTTGAGCAGGTTCCTATGACCTCAATCTTTGGTGAAACTTCTTGAAACTTTCTCTTAAGATAAAAAAATTGATTAGCTTTATGGAAATATATTTTTATTTCTATTTGGTGCATGGGAGCAAAAATTATACCACAAAAAGCCTATAACTGAACTTGGCAGGCAACACAAAAAAATTTGTAAAGATTCAAAATTAATTAAAAAAAAAAATTTCCTCAAAGATTATGTTTTTGTCTACATCTAAAGCTTTGATTCAATCCAATTGGACTAGTTATGAGAAAGTTATGGACAATCTTGTTTTTTGGACAATCTAAGCATGTTCTTAAAAAAAGAACTTTTTGTCCAACTTTGAATGCTGATATCTTCCAATCCATATAGTCAAATTTGATAAAAATTTTACCACATGATCTCGAGCAAGTGAAGTACAAGATCCTACGGTTAGATTCTTAAAAAATTGTTTTTTTCCAGCTTCCGTAGGTGGACGCAGCAGAAATGGCAGTTCTGAGTGGTTTCTAATAGAAAAATGGCCTTGGGACTTTGGGGTTAAAAAAAAAGGTAGAGTTGATTTTGAAAAGCCATAAATTGAGTAGGGTTATAGGATGTTAGGTCCTTCATCCTCATATATTTTTGGTGACCAACTCTATAGATCTTACATGTGAAAAGAGGATTGAAAGACTTCAAATTGCTTTTGCAATTTTAACACCCTAGTGATCAAACATTATAATCTTTCAATCCATACGTGACATTAATGTGTTTTCTTTTCCTATGTGATCTCTAACATGTCTAGTTTGAATTTGTATGGTTACAATTTTTTAAAAATTGATACAACTTATCAAAATGTTGACTTTTTGTTCAATTTAGAGAGAAGCTTAAAAAAAGGCCTTGGGCATGTAGGGGTTAAGTAAGCCTATGCATTGAAGTAAAGTTTTAACTTGATTTGTGTTGTAAAGATAAGGAAAAAAAAAAAAAAAAAAAAAAAAAAATTAGAAATTTAGATAGACCGGCTAATACAATTGATACATGCTCATACCAACAGGCTAATACAAAATTGAGACAAAGTTAACAACAATCAGAAATTGGAAAATGATAATTGGAAATTGAGACCCGCAATTGAAACTTTGGGTAGGAGCAAAGTCAATTTTAAATGATTCTTTTTCAAATTTTGACACAAAGTGTGAACATATACTACCTTGTCCCGGGTCCAGGTGAACCACCTCCCTTACTTATTCCATCTCCTAGCTAATTTGGGCTAACCCCCCTTGCTTGTCCTTGAAGGAAAACCCTGAATTTTTTTATCTTCCACACATGATAAAATTTGCAATTTTAGAATCCATATTTGCAATCAAAGGCCCCGAATTAGCTAGGAGAAATATAGAACATACATTTTCTGGGCACAAAATATGTTTTTTTTTTTATACTTGCACCCTTTGGACTAACTTGGAGGGGGTCAGGTCAATTCACCCCAACCCTAATTTGGGGCCTCTACTCGCAAATATAAATTCAAAATTTGCAAATTTTATCATGCATGGCAAATAAAAAAATTCAGCATTTTTCCTTGGGGACAAGCGCAGGGGTCAGTTCACCCAGCCCTTGTCTGAATATAATTTTATTTTCCAGTCGGGTGCCCAGATCAAAAATTGTGCTGCTCAAATTTTTGGGGCAAGGAGGGCAGCTCAGGGGTCCATGTGCTTCTTCCCTTTTGTCTCATTTCCGGATTTTATGCTCGTCTCAATTTCAAACTGTTTGCTTGTCTCAATCAACAATTGGAGATTGAGACAAAGCTAACAGCAATTGAAAATTGAGAGAATGCAACGGAGAACTGGAAAATGACACCAACTATCAACAGAGGAGTATAGAAACAAGCAAATATAATATCTGAAATTGAGACAAAGCAGAGAAGAAATGGAAATGGAGACCAGTTAACAACAAATAGAAATTGAGACAAAGCAAATAATTTGAAGTTGAGATCAAGCAAAGGAAGAACTGGATATTGAAACAAGCTAAACAAAAGAGGAGAATTGAAACAAGCTAACAATTGAAAATTGAAACAAGCTAACGCCAATCGAGAATTAGAAGATAAAAACTTGAAATTGAGACAAGTAAATAGAGATTGGAGCGAGTGCAATTAAAACCCAAACAGATTTATACGGAGTAACATTTTCAGTAATACAAACAAAACCATGATACCAGAAAATAGAGAGAATAAACAAAGGAATTGGGCAAAAGAATTCGTATGTTCAGATTTTATTTCATACAGGAAAATCACTGAAAAAAAAAAAAAAGGCGAGCTGACAGAGCGCCAAGCTTGCATCCAAACCCTTGTTATATCGAATGGATTTGAAAAAACAGAAAGAAAGGAAAAAAAAAGAAAAAAAAAAGGGGGGGAAAAAAAAGTAGCCAAGGGTTACCCTGGTCTCCCAACTAAAGGTCTTCTCCTATGTATAACTACAGCAGTTCCAACTACTCTGCAACAAAAACCATTGGAAATCGGTTTTCGCAAAAACGACGGTGATGAAAATCACCTGTCAAGATGACTTAACCAAATCAGCAGCTGACTTTTCTAGCACGGAAAAAAAGATCCTCTCACAGAAGAAAGTTGCAGGCAGACCCGCATTTGGGAAACATCTCCTGAAACGTCTACTGCTTGAAGTAGGGTCTCTTCAAAAAAAAGTGGGTGGTGGGGGAACTGGCTGCAGGTGGACAGAAGAAAAGACCTCAAAACCTTGGTGTACCATGGGAACATAATCCTTGGCGTTAAATATTGACAAGCACAGCAAACCCAAAAGCACTGCGCTGAAAATAAAGCTCCTTCGAAGACGACGACGGTCGTGGCGCTGTAGTAAAGTAGTAGTAGTAGAAGCCATGCACCGTCACGTGCAGGAACGGAAAGTAGTGTCCACTTCCCTGATGAAGGTAGACCTGTGATGTTTTTAAGAAGAAAAAAAATTAATCTTGTGAGTCTTGTGGTAGCTATCATGTGGAAAATCTCGTTTTGTACGCGCACTGGTCAGTCCATAAAACTGTCCCAACCATGCTCAGTCTTCCAGCGTATAATACAGGTCTTGCAAACTTCTGACAATCTCGTCAGTACTGATCTCCAACCCCTCTGTCATCTGCACCATGTCACATCACATCACACCCTACAGTTAGTACAAATATCATAAATCTCACGAGGCTAAATAACCAAAAAAGAAAGATTCAGATGTGTACAGCTCAGGAGGTATCCTCATCAATCTGGATTAGATGATGTGATAAAGAGTAAAACCTGGATGTAGCAGCACATCATTGCACCAGGGTTTATCCGAAAAACTTAGACTACGACAGGGACGATGAGGCAGCATAATATGGGAATCTTCTTTATTGTTTCAAAGTGAGATCTCTCTATGGTCTAACAGAGATCTCCCTATGATCATAAAAGGCCGGGCTATGGGGAAAGCTTATGTAATAGACGAGCATTAACTCAAAAATTGAACCAAACGCTATCCAAAAGTCTCGGAGAAGTAAAAGCAAAACCATAACCGATGAAAGGATACCTGTGCACAGCAAGTCAAATCCACTGTATTTGCAGAGAAGGAGAGAATGTTGGCATTCAGAATCACCAACTTCATCTTTTCCAGCTCTGCAAGCGACTTGACGAGTAAACTCTTCCTCTTTTCACAATGCATCCGAATGAGAAGATTCTTGTCGATCTTCCGCGCCTCAATCTCAGGTTGAGATCCATCATCTTCGTCCACAACTTCGTCCACCAGTTGCTGCTTCGCAGCAGGCTTGGAGCCTTGGGAACCAGGTGAACCGGCCGCTGGGGACGCTTGTTTCTTGCTGGAGAGTGACCGCATTCTTTTCTTGGGCAGCTTCTCTTCCAACGTCTTCAGTTTCTCCTCGAGTGTTTTCACGTATTTGATGGCGTCTCCCAGCACAGAGGCTTTATCCATCTGCAACAGTTCGCAAACAAATCAGGAATATGATAGGCAAGCACCGCAGCTCAAACATCCATAAAATCTCAGTCCTTCATAACATCACGTTCTCTACAGCAACAATCAGGAATATCTCGCACACTAGTCACTTTATTCAGAGACAAACTAGTCACATTAAACGGATCACGGTGACACATCTCCATAATGACAAAAGGTGAATCAACCACATCAATCTTAAAACCACAAGCAATATGATGAAAGCATGTCATGCACACAGTGAACATAGTATCTAACAAAGGCAGTGCCAACATTGTCGACTTCACTCACAACAAGTGAAAGGCACAAGGTTACATACACTACATCTGCTATTCCTCCAAATCCATAATCAAGGAAACCCGAGAAAAAAAACCAAACGTACACACCATCACAGATCCAGTAATATACAGAACCTACCAAAAGACAAACACCACTGTATAGTTCACTCTCCATAAGTAAACGAAACATTCTTCAACGTACTCCTAAACCTCATCTTCCATCAAGGAAAAAACCGAAACAGAAGAAAACCAACTACGCTCAGACTACAAAAAGCAAGTGATACACCGTGCTCAACAAAAGAGGAAATAGCATCGTCCAACAAACTTGGTTACATACACCCTTCCCACTTTCCTAGGCAGGCATTCATGGAAGGAACATGCTAAAAATGTACTCACGAACTCCCTCTTGCATCAAGGGTACCCAGGTGAAAGAAAAAACCCAAACAGACGGAAACCAAATCCACTCTTCAGACATTGTCACACATCACCACGACAGTAATACGCAGTGCTTGACGAAGGAAGCAACAGCATCGTCGGTTAAATATACTCTTTCCACTTTCCAAGGCAGTCATGCATGAAAGAAACAAGCTAAAATGTACTCCTGAACGTCCTCTACCATCAAGGCAACTAAGATGAAAGGAAAAAAACCAAAAAATTGAAAACCAAACACATCCTTTAAATATTATCACACATCAGCACACAAGTGTCACGCACTACTTAACAAAGCAAGCAACAGCATCGTCAAACAAACACGGTTATTTACACCCTTCCCACTTTCCTAAGCAGGCATTCGTGAAAGGAACATGCTACCTATGTACTACTGAACTTACAGTCTTGAGGTAATGAGCAAGGATACCATAATCAAGCCACCCAAGGTGAAAAAAAAAAAAAACCCGGAGAACCATATACCTCCTTCAGATATTATCACTCATCAACACGCAAGCAATACGCACTCCTTAATAAAGAAGGCAACAGCATCGTCTACTTAACACAAAGCAGTTACAAAAATTATTCCCACATTCCTAAGCAGGCATGATGAAGGCAAGCAAAAGAGTGAGAAAAAGTCCCTTTTTGAGACATCAACACCCAAGCAATACGCACTCCTTATCAAAGTAAACAACAGCATTCTCTACTTGACACAGACACGGTTACCAAAACTCTTTCCACATTCCAACACAGGCATAACAAAGCCAACTAAAAGCTCCCCCAAAAATACCTTTTTGAGACCAGGAACAATGGCCGAGAGCGCAATGAACCTCTGACTCAGCTTCTCCCTCCTCTTCCTCTCCGCCATGATGTGATCCTGCGTGTGCCCCGTACTCTTCACCGCCGGAGCTGGAACATTCACCAACCCCATCCGTGTCCCATCAGTCACATTCGCCGGAAAGAATCCCTGCTTCCCCTTCCCTTGCTGCTGCACATACTCAATCGACGACAACGGACTTGAGCCTCTTAAGCCATCGATGGACGTGGGATCCATCTTCGTCGTACCCACAGATACAGGCGATTCCACTTGCGGCTGGCGCCCTTCGTCACGCAACATGGCGTAAGAGTCCATGTGCTGCTGGGGAGGATGCAAAGAGGCATTGAACGTCATGCTCATGGAGTGATTGTTCCAGTGATTGTTCGTGTTGGTGGTTTGGTACTGAAAATCTTCGAAGGTGTTGTTGGGCTTCAGGATCTTGCTGGGACGCTCCTGTTGGTAGAAGGAGTCCATATCGACGTAGACGTTGTTGGTGGTTGTGGAGGTTGTGGTGGGAACGAGAGGGTGCTTCTCCTTGTGCTTGAAGATGTCGAGGGATGTGTTGTAGTCGTGGGAGGGGACGCCACCGGGGAGGGTGTTGTAGTGGTCTGCGGAGGTGTGGAATAAAGGGTCGAACTGGCGAACCAGGGTGGGATCCTCCATACCCTATAGCAATCACAGAAAAAAGAAAAAAAAATTAGCCAAAAGAAAAACCCTTAGCACCTACGAAACCATTACACCATCACAAAGCACCCTCAATACAAGATTCGGAACACAAAACCTCGGCTAAACACAACCATACACCATTACAAACACACAACACAGTACAAGATTCAGAACACAAACCCTCAGCAAAGTTATACCATACACCAATACACACACAAACCTCAGTGTAAGATCCCGAACACAAACCCTGACCAACCATGAAACCATCACCATCACACACAACACCCTCAATATAAGATTCCAAACACAAACCCTCAGCAACCATGAAACTGTATACCATCACACACAACCTCCTCAACACAAGATTCCAAACCCAGAGAATACTAGACACCACAACAGCATCCCGAGGTACGTGGTTGCTTACCATTTCAGTAAGCCACTGCATGACGCGCGCTCTAGATGATGCGTCACCCACACCCAGAAACCTCAAACTCCAGCTACACACACAAATCCTCCTCTTGCGACGAAACCACGAGATTCCCCCAACACTCAACTCCAGGTCAAGATCTGGTAACCCTCAGTCGGAAGCTCCCCGTCGTCACCCAAGCTCCCCGTCGTCAAAGATCGCTTCGGCATCTGTTCATCCCCACCCCGGCTGCAATCTTGTCCCCAATCGCACACACCCCAACAAAACCCAAGACGTGGGTAAGGAAGCTCAACCCAAATTCTTCGACTAGCGTGAAACGCGGATCCCGGAAGGGGTCACCACTTCGAACTGAATCGCGAAGAAGCAGAAGAGGCGTCTGTATGGAGCTCGGATTGAGCAGAGGCGCACAATCTTGTGCCCAAATCGCACAACCCAACAAGCTGGAGAGGTGAGTGAGCTCGGAAATTCTAAAACGAGATCCCAGGAGAGAAGAAGGAGTCCGAACTTCGAAGACGGAGCCCTGCAAAAAAAATGGCGAACTGAAGAGTCTTCTGTTGTCTGTACGTGATGAGAGAACTGAGGAGGCTATGGTCAAAACCACAGATTGAGAAGGGGTGCGGAATGAAGAGGAAGTGAAGGAGAATTATGGAGATGGTGAGATGGAGGAGGGAGGTAGTGGAGATGGCGATGGTGGTGGAGATGAGTTGGCGAGAGGAGCAGGCTGGCGAGGAGGAGGAGGGGCCGCAGGAGCGGGGCTGCAGCAGCCGAACCCTGCTGGGGAGGGAACCCGGCGGAGAAGAAGGGGATACCGTCGTTACTGGCGATGGATGAATGAATGTCGGAGCGGGAATCAGGGATGGATGAAGGGGAGTCTGTTCGTTGGAGAGAATCTCGGAGTAAAGTCAATGGGCAGAGTTTCGTTGACTTGACTAATCAATGTTCCTGTTACACTAATTATTTTGTGTTTACCTGCATTAATTGATTTCGAAATGCTGTAAGCTTTTACCCTGAGTGAATATTTTTACCAACTTAAGTTAAGTTTAAGATAGGGGTAAGTTACAATTTGCTTTTCATTGCACCAGAAATGTACAAATAATGTACTTTTTAGGAGGTGGTCGCTTTTAGTGATCACTGTGTTCTAACTTCAAAGTTTTACAACTAATTTCACAAAACTCCAAAAAATATGAAACGATGTGCGTTAAATGACAATTTCATTTGTCTTTCAAGGAAAAAAATTCTAGAATTTTTGTAAGAAGTGTAACATTATCCAAATTAATTTTCAACTCTTATATGGACACTTTGAGGTAACAACCAAAGGTAGGAGCCTTGTTTTTGGACAATGGAGAAAGTAACCTCTAGCAGAATGTTGAAGTTATTTACATCCACCAATATAGTTGAAAAATTCAAAATTGGAATGAAAACACACATATTAATCCAATGGTTGAAAATTCATCCAAAATAGAGTGATATAGAGTGATATTTATGTTGTTGTAGCAATTGAGCAATTTCAAATATCAAAATAAGGGAAATGTATCACCAAATATTAGTTTAACATTTTGTTTGCACCATTTCAGCAATAAATCACCTGAACATATAAATGCATCCTAATAAAATTTTGAACATGGTTCGTATTATTGAATTCAAAAATATCTTATTGGATTTGGTCAAAATCATAGTTGAAAAGATATTGTAGATTCTTTTATAACACATTTTTGGAAATTTGTATGAATAAACTATAAAACATGTCACAATTAGGTTATATATATACAATATAATCACAATTCTAGTAGTAATTGAAAGCAAAAAAAAATCTTCATTCTTTATTATGCCATCATCATATCTATAGAAGAACATGTACTATTTAGAAGAGTTGCCAACCTCAACAAAAAATATTTATTTGTTAGAGAATGATAATTTAAAGGTGGATTTAAACATAACATTTGTCTAACATAAATTATTTGATGTTCAAGGCGATTAGGTGTACGAAGTTCAATGCTTTATTGTAAATTATGAAATTTTATCCTTTACATGGCAATTCTTATTCTTATTTGAAATCAAATTCATATTCAACTTGTATTTTGGGGGATCATAACAATAAAACATGATTACATGCATTTTAGTGACATTGAGATGTTCTTTTCTATATTTTGAGGTTTTAGTCCTACCTATGCAACCACAAGCCACCATTATTACATGCTTTGTATTCACATTGAGTTGTCTTCTCCTTAAATATTGAATTTTTGGGTATCCCCTTACAACTCTAAGAGAAATTCTACATATGAATATTAAAATCAGATGTTCAATGTACAAATGGTCATCGTGTGGACATTGAAATTAGATGCTCACTATAAAATTGTTCAACATGTCGACATTAACATTAAGATATTAATTTAGAAAATCTATCAATTTCATGTTATCCTCTTTCAACTTTTTTTTTTAATAATCTAAGGCAACCTTCACACTTCACATTATTTTAGCTACAATTTATCTTCATGTGGGTAAAATACCAAAATTCATTAACAAACAATTATGAGAATCAAAGAATCTTTGTTTGATTTTAAGGAATCCTACCTTATATAATGAAAGGTTAAAACAACAGCTTCTTCATACAAGTTAGGCTTTGGAAAAAGAACGACAATTATTTCCTCGATTATTTTTCTCATTTTATACCAAAAGAATGTGGAGTATTGAATAAGTGGTAACAATCCTTGTTGATCCATACAAATACAATTATTTCTCTCTGTGTAATAACAACAAAATAACATTTTCAAATTTGTATTAGAAGATGAATAACTTAGAATGAAATATTATGCTTGTAAATTAATCCTATATCTAGAGTTTTGGGATAAATAACAAACCAACTTTTAAGATTGGAATGCTATGTAGACCTGGAAGTAATCTAAATTCTCAAAATTGTATTGTACAAATGAAAAAACAAACATTATATATATATTTGGGACTTGTATGTGTTGATCTATTGTTTAGAATTCAAATGTTTGGCCTATAGAATTCAAATGTCTAATTTCTAGTATCACAACAAAAAAAAAAATAGATAATTTTATGATTTGAATGTGAAAAATATTGCATTTGTTTGCATACTTAAAAAATGTAAAAATCATATTGAAATATATTTTAAATATTATGTATTTTGAAGACTAAATGCTTTAATTTACTTTAAAGACTGAAGCTTTATTTCATAAAGTTGACTGCTTATTCTTACAGGTAGTATATTAATTTACAAAATTTGACTTTGCTTTTTCATAATTTAAAACATTAAAATGAAATCTATATGATTTTTTCAAGTATTTATTCTGTAAAAATTATAGTAATTATAAAAATGATTAAAATAGTATTAAATTTTTGGCAAAATTGGAGATGATAGAGAGTAGACATCATGGTGTAATTGGTGTGCTCTTTGAGCTCACCACATTGAGAGAATTTTGATAGAAAAGTTCAAATAAAGATGTATCCTTCAAAATGTCACAAAAATATCAATTTTAACAATTAAAAAAAAATGAGGGAATATAAAGTAGATTATTAGAACTAAGTTTTTTTAAATAAACTTTGAAGACATTTCAAATCTACAAGTATGTTCAATTCAAGTTTTATCCTTAAACTATGTCCTTAGGGCAGGTTTGACCTTTAAAGTGTTAAAAACATTTACCTTTAGAGATTCACCAAAAGTATATACATTGTTGATTCCTAAAATTAGAAATTATGTCTCCTTTGATTGGCCAAAAATGTATGTTTATCATTATTTATTTATTAAAATAGAAAAATAAGTGACATTTAAAACCTTTTTTCCTTTCTAATTTAAAATTTTGAACAATTTTCGTATACTCTATATTTTGTGTTTATTTGCTTCCTCCTAAATTAAACATTGAGATCTTCATTTGAAACATAGAAACACTAAAAAAAACTTGATTATTTATATATACAAATAAATATAAATTTTTGAATACATTTTTTTCTATTTGAAAATGTTGCCAAAAGTTAAAGGTGACCATAAATTAATTACTATGTCACTCCCGAGATAAATGATCAAATTTTAATGTAACTTACACAATTAAGAATGAAATAACAAATTCAAATTTTGAACCAACGTCTTTCTTTAATTTTGAACCTACTTCATGATTGACCAAGGTTGTGGTATCATCACTCGTGACTAGAGATGAAATAATGGATCATTGATGATTAACTAGCAATATTTGAAGAAGAATGTAATAATCAATTCAAATTTGAACCAACACTATTTGCAATGAAGGATAAAATAACTTACTTTAAACTATAAAGATGTATAGTCTCATTGTTTTTAGAGATTTGCAAAGATTTGTTATAAAATTCTATAGAGGAATATTTTGGATACAATATATCAAAGTTGTAGATTGTGAATTTTAGATTGTGAATGTATGGGTAAATCTACCCTAGCTATCACTTATGTTACAATATGTTATTTTAAACTAAAATTCCTAAAACTCTTTTAAATTTGCTTCCTAAAAAGGTGATCACTTTTAAGTGAAATTTGTTGAAATAGATTTGAGTGTGATAAATTTATTGCAATATTTTTTTTCAAATTTTATTGTTGTTTAAAACTATAAACTCATATTTTCAATGCACCTTTGAAATTGAAATTCAACAAAATCAAAGTTCAATATACCTTTATTTTCACAATTTTAGTGAAGTAATGTCAAATCCCATTGTTGCATAGGAAATTATTTTAATTAATTTACTACCAAAAAAAAACCCACCTAAAATATTGAAATGCTTTTGATTACAAGTAACAAACATTTTAAAATCCTCTATCAAACACAATCCATGTTTGATGCATCCTTTAAGGATTCAAAACTCTATTGTATTTATAAGGCTTTATAACAGAATTCATGTAACAAGTGAGGTGACTTGAAAACTTTATTATCTCAAATGATTTTAGAATAGCAACATAGGAACTAACCAATAAAGGATGTGGTGCCCATGACCAAGGTAGTCTCCTAAATGCTTAGATTATTGGACTGATAGGTAGATTCTTTGTTTCTATAGTGAAGTCATCTATTGGCCACTTTTCAGCCTCACTCCCCTTTACGGGCTAAGTAAGCACTACTTCTTCATGCACATTGTTGTCATCTCGGTTGTCATCTAGACTTCACAATCCAATTTGCACTATCAGTGAGGTTCAAAATTAGTCATACTACAAAATAAAAATTGGTACAACATAGCAAGTTAGGAAACCATATTCGTGCAACAAATGAATTCAAAAGCCATCTTATTTGTGCTATTATATGTGCTTGATGAATATTTCAGATTCTCAAATGTACTCTATTGATACATAGTGATGCAAAAGTGGCACAAATAGTCACATGACACGACGCAAATAGAGTCAACTACCCTGCCTTACCTTACTATTCAGTCAACAATAATTTCAAATGAATTTATAAATAGTGTGACTCTCATAAATTAGTGTGACTCGCAATGCTGCTTGGTGACATATCACAGCGCGGTGTGAAACCGGCAGTGCAGGAATCAAGGTGTAGTAATTTATAATAATGTATATTTTGGGCTCCCATTAAATATGAACAGGTAGAGGGCCCACAATGGACAAGAATGTGAGCTCTAATAATACATTTCGATACTATTCTCATACACTCAATACACCGCATTAATAAAAATGTTTTAGGATATTAACCAGCCTCTCTCCCCCATGAAAGTCCCGTGATTTGTTCAAAAACAATTAAATCATTTTAAAATTTTATTTTTTAAAAGTTTTTTTAAAATTTATATTTTAAATAACATATTTTAAAATTATGTGGAGTCAAAGTGAGTGGGGGACTGAAGGAAGGGAGGTGGAAGGGGCAGAAAGGCAAAAGGTGAGATCGTTGGAGATTCTATTGTTTATCTTTTTTATCTTTTTTAACTTTTCAGATGTGGTGGCATGTGGGTCAGAGTATTTTCACACCACACTGATTTGTCCTATTACTGAGGGTGCATTTTTTTTGAAAATAAAAATTTGGTAGATGAGTTATTCCTACTCGAAGTTGTTTTTCAATTGATTGTCCATGACGAACAAAGATGCTCAATTTCGCGCCTCTTTTTTTTTGTATAAAACTTTTCTTTTCTTTTCTTTTTTCTTTTTTTCAAATGGAAAAAACATTGCATTAAAAAAAAAACATACAAAAATAGACATACAAAAATAGACAAGCCAAAGGCTAGACTATGAAGAAAAACAAGCATACACAAAGGAAAAGTCACAGAGGAGAACCTGAGAGAAGAATCCAAATGGTTTTGAGTCGAGGAAAGCATCAAGGAAAGGCAAATCCAAATACACATGGACTGAAGTTAAATCTAACATGAGGGCATGTAAGGTAGCAACACCCATAACCGTCAATTTAAGGATTTTGGACATGATGTCTATCAATAGACATCAAAAAAATTATTAGACCCTACTAACAAGAGAAAAATAATTCCAATGCACT
Source organism: Rhytidiadelphus loreus (assembly GCA_947034895.1). Classification (NCBI taxonomy): domain Eukaryota; kingdom Viridiplantae; phylum Streptophyta; class Bryopsida; order Hypnales; family Hylocomiaceae; genus Rhytidiadelphus; species Rhytidiadelphus loreus. The sequence goes on from OX344761.1 coordinate 37,753,303, forward strand.
TTCAAATGTGTTTTTTAGATACTGTGAGTATAAGTTATGAATTTTTAAAGAGACCACTACAGATGCACCTAATACCAACACTAAGATTTGATATTCAGGTGTATTAAATCTTTGTTATCACATCTATTTACTTCCCAAAAAATTTCAAGATTTTAGAGGTGGTGGTTATGGATATAGTGATGCTTATAGGTATTGCTAACTGAATTGGTGAGTTCCTTTGGGTGTGATGAAGAATGGATTGGGCATACTTCCATATCTCTTGAGCACGTGGATATAAGAAGAAACAATTAAGAGGTGTTTCTTCGGTCCCAAAAGAGTAACAATCGCATGTGATATCAATACCCAGATTAATTCACACTCTCCATGGATGGCAACAACATTATGCTAGATGGACCATTTAAAAAATTCTTCTTTCTAGGAGCGAGCTTTGTACCAGACATCTTGATTGACTTGTGTAATGCACTTAAATGATTCTAGTGATATATAATATTGCCTCATTTGAATTATATTTTTCACAATATGATTTATCTTTTACAATTATTTTTCATAGGGGTTGTTAAGAATGAATTTTTTTTCACAATTAGAGGTTGACACTTTTTATACATACTCTCAACAAGTTTGTTACATAACCCCTAAAGTTGAAAGACATACGAGCATATGATTTTGTCTTACAAATGTTTAAAAAAACTCAAACTAATTGATAATTTCTATCATCACTGCCTAAAAATTGCTTGTAACTCAAAAAAAATATCATTTTAAAAGTATAATATTTTAATTGTTACTAAAATTGTTGTAAAATATTATAGGCATTAAGCTATTAGCAAAACACACCTTCGGTAAAAATTTCACAAGAGTCCAACAAATATTGCATCAAAAAGGACCATCACCAAAGGGGAAAATGACTTGAAATCATGCCTTTTAAGGCTTTAAAGGTTAAGGTAAATCTACACATTCTATGCCAAACCTGTATTGTAGGTACCTAGAAAATGGACCATTAATCCCTTGATTGGAAAATTTGGTAGTTCTATGCTATTTGGAATCTTGATAGGTTTCTACAAAGTCAATTTTGAATGGATCATTTTGAAATTTTGACACAAGGTGTACCACCTTGTTGGGAATATAATTTTTTTTATTGTGTGCCTAGTTAAAAAATTATGATGTCTAAATTTTTTTCAAGTAAGGTAGGCAACTTTGGGCAACAAAGGATAAATTCTATTTTTACCTTTGAGATTTTGTAGATATATAACTAGTATAATGTAGGATGCCACAATCAAAAATAATTTCATGTGTTGCGCAACAATCTCACTCTTAGAGAAGTAAAACCTTTGACCTTATTAGGCACACTAAGAGAGGACTAAAAGAAAAATCTTTGAATTTCAAATTCTATAATCTTTTAAAATTCGTTGTCAAAGTTTTTGAAATTTTCTCAACTCATTTCCATAGTAGACTTCTATATATTTGTACTATTGAATTCTTAAACAAAAGGACTTTTTTCATTTATTTCATTGTCCTAAAATGTGAAATATTTTTATAGTTTATGTAAGATTTTTTTAATTCAATTCTAGAAATTTTAGCTAAAATTATGGTCTTTTAAAAAAAATTTAATCCCTGAAGGTCTATATTAAACCAAAAAATACTCAAAATGAACCATTTTGATGACAATGGCCCTTCAAAAATGACAAATGAAATCTTGTTGCATCTTACTATAAGATCCAATGGTAGACTACTTCATTACATTGAAGTTAAAAAATTGGAGGTTTTCATAGTATAAATTGCGAGATTATAGTTTTTGAAGTTAAAAAAGATGTTTTTAGGGGGCATCCAAATTTTGGGAAGCTCTGATTTGGGGAAGCTTTTGTACAAGTTAATTTTACTTTTTAGCTTGAGCTTTTTTTCTTTTTTTTGTAACAAAGTTGGACACATGTTCAAAAACTTTAATAACATTTGAAATTGGAGAACATGTACCAAAATGTTCCGAAAGAACACTAGCTTTAAGATAATTATTCTACAAAGCCCTTTTTTCAACAATTTATGGCCTACATGTAGTAACCTCTTCAAAATGTGAACGCTGGAGTTATAGATTTTAGTTAGCCCTAGAGGAAGGAAAAAATTGCCCAAAATATCAAGCTTAAGCAAACTTTATCAATCTATAGTCAAGTTGAAGTAAAGGACAATTGGACATATTGGCTACTTGGCATGGGAGGCCATATTAGGTTTAAGTATGCCCAACTCATTGTAGATAAGTGACACTAGATCACATTCCCCTCGAATTTCAAGATGTACCCATGTTCTATGAAATATAGCTTTAGAAAATTCAGCATTAAACTCAAAGAAACCAAGATATTTGACAACTCTTACATAGCTTCAAAAGCCACTTAATTTGTGAGTGCAGAGATGAGGAAAGAAGTTGTTTACACAAGACCCGGGGAGATCACTTAGTATATTTATAGCATACTACGTGTGTTAACGTGATTTTTTGAACCCCTATATACTTTTTAATAAACTACAATTTCAACCTATAATTTTGAACTTAGTTTAACAATGACTATAGGTTTCCATTGCCGAAAATCCCCAACTCAAATAACTTATGAAATGATTTGTAGAAGAGGTTGAAAAATGAACTGAAATGGCATGTTTTTCAACTCAAATATTTATAGAGAATACATTTAGATGACCATTGCATCATTATTCAAGGATAATTAAATTTCAATAGAGAGTTATTTTTAGCAATTTTTTGTTCATTTTTTAGACAATTTTTTCTTATATAAAATAGGGGTGTGAAAGTTATTTTCAGCTCTACAGTGTATTCTTTTCTTCAAAAATTTGTAACTAATTATAATTAACAAATAAAAATACCATTAATTCACAACATAAACTTTCAAAGTAGAGGAATGTGCTCATATTTATTTCTTTTCTTTTTATTTAAATTTTAGGACATAAAATAGGGGGTCGAAAATCTTAACGCACTTAGTTTTCAATGGACACTCTAAGTGATCTCCCCGGGACACAAGAGGGTTGGTAAGAGGCAAAACGACCAATGTAGGATAAATAAATGAAATTAGTAGGAACTAAACCACTCAGTTAAGTGAAAAGTAGGAATTGTGTTTGAAGAAAAATTTCAAACCTCATTTTGGCATAGTAGAATAATTTTTTCTAATAAACTTTGAACTAAGAAAAGTTGTTAAATCAAGCTAATTTAAAATCGGGCCTCCAAGAAAAAATTATGGACAAAATTTAGAGAGTGATTTGAAGAAATATTTTCTTTGACATTTTGAAACATCTTCTTTGATTTTTATCCAAATTTTTCTTGAACTTGGGATTTTGCCTAAGCTCCTCTAGGCATTATAATAGAAATTTCTCTACAATATAAAGAACTATGCCCATGCTACCCACTATCCATCAGAAACAACATTTTCCAGCATAACTCTTTATGGGTGAATATAATTGTAAGAAAAATTTGGTGGAGAGCGATGTTCTCCTCATCCCTACATCTAAAAAAATTCAAAAAATACAGTGAATATTTTTGTTTTTAGTGGGTTGTCTAAAATTGCTATGTTGCCAAAAAAACTTGTGGTTTGATCATTTGAGATTAAAGAACTTATAGTATAAATTATATGCACATTAAGCATGAATTAAGTGTATATGAGTACAATGCTAAAAAATTCATACAACAATAGAAATTCTAGCATTAAAAGCTCAATTTATGAATGTAATTTGCCTTTGAAAATAGTAAAATTACAGTTTTAGATTCCTAGATTTTTCCACTAAAATAGTTGGGTCATCATTTGATTTACATTTTTAAAGATATTTAAAACAAGAATGCAGATGCAAAACTCGTAAATGAATTTTATTGTTGGTTGTATTATATAAAGACTTTGGAGATTGTAAACAATGCCAAAAAGAATGATTACTACATAATTAGATGAAATTTGAGGGATTCGAAAGATTGCAAGTTCCTGGACCGTGGGAACTTTGGGAACTCTATCACACCTATAGTTTGATATAGTCAAGACCATGTTATGTCAGAAATTAATATTTAATTAATTAAAAAATTGAATTAAGAAACTTTGAATATTTAGTTGATTTTTAATTCTTTTAATTTTTTAATAATTTTTTATTATTAAATATTTTGAATGTAGTATTGTAGTTCCTAACAAAGGAAACATGCCTGAAACAGCCTTGCCATATCCTAAAACCTTGTCGAATGTAAGGTCTTACATTCAAATGTTCTAGGCAAGTGGGGGTCAATTTTGTTACAAATAAGCAAAGAGTGTTTGTTGGTCCATCTAATCATGTATAAAATTTGATCACTAGAGTTACAAATGATTCATTGCTATGACTATTCATCTAAAAGTATGTCCAATCATTACTTGTTTAGTTGAATTTATGAATAATTCTCATATCATCAATCTTTTATGAAAATAAATGAACTTGAAGTAATGAAATTTATTTCAATGAATAGAGTGGTCAAAATCACTTGCATTTAATCCTTCCCTACTAGGTGCTAGTTGTAGATATCATTCATTCTCTTGAAAAACAACTTTTCATCCAATTATAAGCTTCTAGTATGATAATGATAAATATTTTTAAATGCACTAGACTAAAGTTATCCAATATAAAATGTTGATGGGTTCTTATAGAGATGTATACTACAATGTGGAAAATTGGAATAAAAGCAAACCTAGTAGTGATCAAAGAAGCAATCAATTTGATATTATATGAAAGAAAATTCTTCAATTAAAGGCACAAAAATAGATGTTAGAGAATCATTTTTAACCCCTAAAGGACCATTGCCTACTTGGAAGACAAATGAAAGTTCAAGTAAGGTCGTATGATCTCAATTTTTGGCATGAATTTTTTAACTGTTTTTTAAAGATAGTAAAATACATGAGTTTTTTAGAAATATAATTTTCTTAGATTTCAATCATTTAGCAAAAGTTATACTACTCTAAGCTCAAAATGGAGTTATCTCCGCAGTAAACAAAAAAACACAAAAACTTGAAATAATTTTTTTTGGCTTCTCAATAGATTATATTTTTAGCTACATACAAAGCTATGATTCATTTCATTTGGATTAGTGATGTGAAAGTTATGGAGCATCTTGTTTCCTAGACAATTATAGTGAAAATAACTTATTGCATTTATTTTTGAACTCAATTTTCAAAAAGATTTAAAAAAAGAAGTTCTACAGACTATAGGGTCCAACTTTTGCTTGCTCGAACAAACTTACCACTAGAGTTAGTATATTTCAATTCCATCTTAAAGCTATAGTAACATTAATTTTTTTCCATCTATCTTGTACCTACTTCTACTTAACAGTCATTTTAAAGAATGAAAATCAAGTGTGCATTTCTTGAAATTTTTTCCCTAAACTTTCAATTCAATTCTTCAATATAATAAAATATAAAACCAACATGTGTATTGCAAAAATTTTAAGTCAAGAAGATTCAAAGTCTCACAATCTAATTACACAAGGAGACCCTAACTTGTTTTCTTTCAGTTTTAAATGCAAATATATTTCAACCTATACAATTAAAGTTTTTGATCACACACAAGGAGAACATAGCTTGTTTTCTTTCTGCTTTAAATGCAAATATCTTACAACCTATACAATTAAAGTTTTTGATCACGGAGAACATAACTTGTTTTCTTTTAGCTTTAAATGCAAATATCTTACAACCTATACAATTAAAGTTTTCAAAATTTCTTCAAAATTTCTTCATATTCTTATACCAATCTAGTGCTAGTTACTACAGTTACAGTTTGAATTGATAAAACAAACAAACAAACAATTTCTATATATGCTTTTTGCTCTTTGCAAAAGAAATGGCACATGTGAGTGTGTTTTTTTTATGGAAAAAGGCCAAGAAACTTCAGAAAAAATATCCTAAATGGAGTCTACCTCGTGCATACATAATGGCAACGCATATTGCTCATTAGATGGACCTCTGCCAAAAATCACCAGTCAGATATTCAATCAAAAGTCGCATGATGCTGATATTACTTGAGTCTTACAATATAAATTAAAAGTTTATTATCTCAATGAAGATCATTTTCATATTAAATTTTATATTATTTGCTCTCCAAATATCAAACTGTGCAAAAGCTGAAACGCATGGCAGGTTCATGTAAAGAAACAGAAAAGTGGTCATTTACCGACGTGGTTCGGTTGCCCAGTCTTTCCTCTTTTTTGCGTTCCATTTCTTTTGGAGGGGAGTTGCTGCAGACTTCCTCTGTGAATGGAGACAAACAACAGCACCTAGCAGGGAAGTTGCTAAAACCCAAAGACTTTTTGACTTCACACAAGTTTCCAAAAGAAGAAACACGTGGAAAAATATCCGGAAGAAGCAAAGTGGACATGCGTTGCATTTAATAGTTTCCAGGAAAATCGAATTTGAGGTGGACAAAACAGTTTGTCTTTTGGCCTTGTGTTGGGTTAGTTTTCTGCAAAAGAAAGCAAGGTCAAAAAGAAAATAACAAGTGAATTTTGCAATTTTAGGTGATACTATTCGTCCCTTGCCACACATGGAACACCATGAGTTTCAAGAAAAACTCTATTCTACATGACTGTGTAGCAACTTTTGTCATCAATGTTTGTAGAACACTGTGCAGTAGAAAGAGTGTTTCATTCGAAGTAAAATGATCAATTCCAGCAATGAAAGGTTCATGAGCACTAATCTTTGGCGGGATATGTCATTTAGCACGAAAACAGGTAGAGGACAAGAAAACTAAAAGATGCAACCAGAGAGCAAGTGTTTACAAGAGGAAGCAAGGATTCTCTCAAGTGGGAAACTTTTCATTAAAAAGAAACAAAAGAAGTGGAATTCACAGAAATTTGCTTAGTGTGATACCTTATGCTACATTGTTCAACCTATACCAGCCATGATACATGTACAACGAAATGCAAACAACCCCTCAATTTTCCGGCCCCCCTCCCGGAAAAATTGAAGGGTCCAATGCACTTCCAAACAGAAGACTGCACTCATGAGATGCATCACCGCACAAATGAACCAGACTTCTTCTCCTTTTTCGCAAAATTATCTGAGGTTTCCATGATTGAACCGCTGGCGTTTACCATGTCAATATCATCCCCACAGTCCTCTGCACCCACAAGAGGAAATTGTCAAAACAATATCCCAGGCAATACTGACCCCGAATTGCCGAAATGGCTAAAAGTAGGTTTAGGAGTTGGATACATCATTCAGGAAACTTTAAGTAAGATTAACCAATAGGAAGAAGAAATCACACCCGTACATCTTCGAGTCATGTTTTAAAAGTTACTGCAATCAAATTTAAGGGCTCACTGGGGCACTACAGGGGTCAAGGATCATGCAGTATATGTTGGAAATAAATGAAACTCCAGATAGACATACCCAGGGTAAGTTTCCGCTTCTTAGACCATATTGCAGCCTTGAACCCTCTTCTCTCCCCTCTTGCAGCCTCCGGGAACTCTTCAGCCATTATCTCATCAAGCTCTCGCTCTGACATCTCCAGCAATGTCGCTACAGTGTACTTGCTAGAGGCTAATTTCTTAGCAAAATCTCGAACCGTCTCTTCTTCCAAGAAATTCTGCAGCAACGCCTCAATGTTGTCTTCCAGAGTCCCCGCCATTTGCATTTGTATGACGGAATCTGACAGACTAACCACCCTCGATAATTTCTTCTTCAGGTACACGCTAGGAGAGAGGCCTGCTTCCACAGCCAACAAACCTAACCACCTTTTTCAGTCTCCTCGTTCCTAGAGCAAGTATTCTACGAACCCAAAGACATCACCAAATACAGAACAAGAACCGAAAATTGAACTGTCCACATGCACGAGGTGGCAAACATTAAGGAAACAAAATTACCTCCGAAATAGGGTGTGGGTAGCCCCCCCGGGGGCCGCGGAGAAGGAGAAGAAGAAAAGCGGGCTTGTTTTCGAGCCGAGCCAATGCGAGACTGTTTCGGACTGCCACCAATCAGCTCATCCAGAGCCTCAAACCATGGCCACTTGCACGGTACATTACCCGCCAATTTGTCCTTCTCCTGAAATAACCAATCCCAACATCAGAACACACACTACGAACAAATCCGAAATCACCACTTGCTAATAAAACTAGTCATTGCACACCAAGAATAACAGAAAAACAGAGGAAGCGAGCAGTTCTCACATAAAAGCCTCAAAACCAAGATCCAAAATGCACCCTGAGAAAACACAAAGCCTTCTCCTCATTGTACCTGACGATACCGTTTCTTTAAACTGTCCACCTTCATCCGACATTGCTCCTGCGTTTTGTGAGTCTTCTCATTCGCACAATGCGTATTCACTTGCTTCGCCACTTCACCCCAATCCTTGCTACGAAAGTTGTTCCGATCCAACGCATGAAACTTTTCCCTACAGTATGAGAAACAATAACATCAGTCAACACACTCCACTGCAACATACTCCCTCCGTCCCGAAATAAGTGTCCGCATTGGAAACCCGTGTCTTGATTTCCTCAGTAGGTTGTATGGAGGCTTTCTTGGAACCAATTTTTCTTTAGGTTGCAATGAACACATACAATATTTTTCATTTCTTGTGGTGATATAAAATTTGGACTCTTCCGAATTATGCAACTATGCAATTTGGTATAAAAAAAACACGAGGTTCCAATGCGGACACTTACTTCGGGACGGACGGAGTACCAGACCTAGCGAAAACCAACAAAACCTACAAAACGCCGCACCCAATGCACCCAACCACAAAACATACAACCCGCCATTCCCAACAGCCCCCCGCCCCCCCTCCGATCCTAAACACACTTAATCAACACGCAAAATCAACCCCAACAACCTCAACAAAAACTCTCCAATCGCCAGAAACTGAAACCCTAATTCCCGCAGACCGACCTGAACGCCGAAATGAGCACGGCCGTCGCAGCCTCGCTCCATTCCGTCGCCGGCTCCCGTCCCCCCGCGGCGGCTTTCAACAACGCGCTCTCAGTCTTGGCGTCTCCCCCTCCAATCCCTTCCACGTCGTCCAAGTCCGGCTCCGTGTCCTAATAGCAATAAATCAAGAATGTGCTCAAAACTCCTATTAACACGAGTATCAACTGCAGCCGTTCGAAAATTCAACAGCAGCAGCCTTCTAATTCAAATACTTCCACCTGTAAAACTCTTCCGTCACCAATATAAAAAAACACGACACAAGCGGAACAAAAACTCCATGTCCACCGAGTGTAACCAGTCCAAGAGTACATATTTATATACCATGAAGGAACAAACCCAAAAGGTGTTACCTGGAGGTGCAGCGGAGGCGGCAACCCTCCTGCGCCAAGATGATGGTGATGGTGGTGGTGATGCAAGTGATGCTCGTGATTGTTCCCGTCGTGTACGTCGTTCACTCCCACTCCCACTCCCACCACTTGGTGATGATGATGATGCCCCGCGAGCGCCTCGATGTCGCCCTCCAGGTCGCCGTGCACCACGAGATTAGGGTTGCGACGAGTCTGCTGTTGGGGATGCACGGGGTGCAATTGCGATTGCGACTGTTGTTGTTGCTGCTGCTGCTGCTGCTGCAATTGGGGTTGCTGCTGGGACGAGTTCACAGCTACGGCGCCCGTACTTTGCTGGTCGTCTTCTTCCTCCATCGCGACCCCCCACGACGACGAGGATTCCCCGGGCACCCCCAGGCTCACGTCCTCGTCTGCTGCTTCGTGGTCTCCGTCGTCGGTGGGAGCGAGCGAGCGAGCGAAGGGAGGGCGGGCGCGTTGGGTTCTCGCTTGGTTGTCGTCGGGTGGGGTGGGGCGCGGTGGCTCGCTTCGTTGCCGTCGGTCGTCAAGAAGAAGGCGGGAGGTTCCGTTCGTCCGCAGGGGGCAGCTTCCATAGCCTCAGGGTTTCCTGCGTAAACGACGTCGGTCGAGGGGAGCGGAGGGGGGGGGCGTCGAGGACGCAACCGAAGCGAGAACTCGACGACGACGACTGACGACGGGAAAGCGGGGGGGGGGAAGCGACGAATGAGGAAGTAGAAGTCATCCACTTCCGAGGTTCGGTGGTCATTCGTCGTTCGCTGCCCCAGGGGGGCTGATACCGGGCGGGGCTGGGATGGGGCACCACCAGCGTCGGGAAATTTTCGGAGTCTGCCCCGGTAATTTGCCTCCTCTTTGTAGAAGGAGCCGGGGTTTTCCCCCAGGCACCGTTTGCATCAGGGCTTTTCTTTTGGGCTTTCTGGTGCAAAAATAATCTTGGCTAAAAAACATGGCAGAAAAATGCCTGGAAAAAATGGATGAAATCACCAAAAAATTTCAAATAAAAAAAATCTTGGATGAAATCACTAGATTGTGAATGAAAACCAAATTATAAACATGTGATATGAGCTAATTTGATATTTTCTATCCAATATGTGGATGAATGTTGAAATTTGGAGCACCACTATAACATTTTATATTGCCATTTTGGAACTTCTTAGAAAATGAAAAAAATAAATTGGTTTGCATCCCCTCCTTATCAAAATCTCCAAGTTCATTTTCTTTGGTACAATATCAAATTTGCATTGGCGACTTTCCTCCAACTTCAAATTTGCAAAGGCTAAAAATCCTCCTCTTTCAAAGACATGTTGGTTTTGAAATTAAAATCTGAATTTCATTACATGGGGTAGACATGGATGAGGGTGCAAGGGTTGGTCACTTTGACATCCTCTAAACTCTAAAGTGAATCCTACCGCCACATTGTCCAAGCACTCCAAGCCCATCAATGGTAAATCCTAAAGTGATACCCACCTTGTCCAAAAACATACCTGCCTCCAATAACTAGTATATTAGCTTTGGATTTGAAATGGCAAGCCACTAAAATTTGACAATTTAATGCACTACATGTGATTTGGGGCCTCCAGAAGACCGTTTCAAGCCTATTCCCTTCATTGTCCCCCCACAGTGAAGGAATGGCTGGTTGGCAGGAAAAAAAAATATTAAAAAATATAAAAGTTGAAAAATAATAATAATAATAATTTGAGAAATGAGATGGCAGCCTCTCGGCCACGTAGGACCGTTGTAGTGTCACTACAGCAGTGACGTTCCCTGGTTATCACGACATTATAACTTGTGGTCTCCCGAAGGCTCGAAAAAACATCTAGTGAAAGCGGCAGCTACATATCTACCTTTCATTTTTGTACACCAGTTGGTTGTTGGTCCTACCAATTTTTTGTTTAGATTTGAATCATCTATTTTGACAGTCTAATCAATTATTTTTCCAAAGGCACCAACTAACAATGAACTAGCCGGCGGTTCTCTCCAAACATTGGACTCTTACAAATCTACAATAATGAAATTTAGTGTTTACAACACTAATTATGAACTTTAACACTAAGGGTGCTAGAGTTGGTTAATGACAAAGGGTTGAAAATCAATGTTTGCATGCTTTCAAGGATCGAGCTTTCATGTTGCGAAATATTATTTTCATCACTTAGAGATGTTGAAGATCTAACCCCAACTCCAAAGGGCCAATTTTTAACAAAACTTGGAAGATTAAGAAAAAGATTTTGTAACATAGAAGGGCTTGTGAAAGCTAACAAAACTTGAATTTCAAACCCTTCCTATCATCAACCAACTCTAATGCCCCATGTTAAATGGCAACAATGTTGGTAATGCATTAGATGGGTTTTGGCCCATCCGAAGGGCCGTGAGTTTCCAACTGCAAGGAACGCGCTGCGTTGTGCCAGTGCAACAGTCTGACATGGCCGAGCAACGGCCATGTCATTGGGAAATAAATAAATAAAAATTTACTTTAAGTTTCTCATTTTGGAAGCAAATTTTTTATTTTATATTTTTTATATTTTTGGTAATACAACACTCGACGCTCCCTCGCTGCATTGGGAACAGACTTGAGAACAGCCTTGAAACGACCCTCCAGTGCAGCTGAAACACATCTAATGTTATCAACACTAAATGTCAATATAAATACCGGTTGTCAATTAATTTCCACCCAAAAAACTATAATAGTAATGAGATAGTTCACCTTGTTTTAAATTAGTATCTAACATAAGTACTAACTATCAATTAAATGAGAATTAGAGTAAGTTACATAATAGGATAAATAACATTATAGCTACTATAGTACTAAATTTTAGAGAGAAAAAAATCAATTGTCCTTCATTTGAATTTGCATAAATTAACAGTTTATTCATATTATATCTCACATGAATTTCTAGAAGAACTAGCATAAGTGACTCCAATACTACATATCTCCACTAGAAGGGAGACTGTATGATACTAAAAAGGACCAGATATAAAGATTTGTAAATGTTGATAAATTTGTAGGAGAAGGGTTGTCAATTTTACAAAAAAATCAGATATCTATCATATATTTTTGTTTCTTTAGTGTAGACATGTGTGAAATATTGTCTTTGGTGAAAATTAAGGTGGGTCTACTAGAATTGGTAAGCGTTTGTTTATTTCTAGTTTACGGTTATGTAAGAGAATGTAAGTGGAGTATTTGATTTGATGCTATTTATAATATTTAGTGTATTTGTGATTGTATTTTTGGGGATTTTTAGTGTTGTTTGTAGTGCTTTAAAAGTTTGGATGTGAGTTGTATTATATGCACTTGCAATGAAGATGATCAAAGGTTGTGTATTTTATCCTATATTTTAGGTAAAGATTATGAAATCACGCTTGATATTTAGTGATTTTTGAGTCTATTGATATTGGTGAGAAACAATTGTTGTAGTATGTAAATTTAATGAATTTGATATTCCAGTTTTTTGAAGGATTGAATGGGTGTTAAAATTAGTATAGTGTATTTGGTATAGGATTTCTGGACATAAATGTATATTACAACTACAATTGTTTAAGGTTTGGCACATGCAAGGATAAATTTCATTATTAGTGTAGTGTACAAGCATTTTTTTGTAGGGCTAAATTTGGAAGGTCTATATTGGTCCAATTTTTTCCCATGGAAAAAAATAAAGAATAAATTATTTATTGTAGATGATAAAATTTGAAAATTTTGAATTTATATTTGGGATTACAACTTGTGAATGAGGCAGTTTAGGTCTTCAAATACAAAATTTACAATCCAAAATAGGGGCAAGTTTTATATCCCCATGCTATGCATAAAAAATAGTTTAAGAAATCTTTTCCTTTCTTGAAAGGCTTGTGGCAAAATTGTAGACAAATCACCAGTAGGGTAAGGGATTTACACCTAAAAACAACATTTTTTCTAGTCCCACTACCTTAAAGGTCAAATGACTCCAAAAAATAATTAAATTATTAAACTCAAAAGAATTGCAATCAAAATGCTTTTGTAATTTTCCATTTGAATGATATCAGATTACAAATTCTCAAAGGTTGAGAGCATAGGGAAGCCTATACATAATACAAGAGTCACCTTAGATGAAAACTTCTAAAGCATGAAATGTCACTCAGCTTTGTTTGGTTGCTTCAAAAAATCTTCACTTCTCGTTGATTGTCTTTAAAAAGTTGCAATGATTTTGAGTCATGGAAGTATACTCCAAAGTCATTTTAGGTGTCAAAGAATAGAAGGTAGAAGAATGCTAGTATAAAAGCATAGAATTTATGAGCCCATTAGCCGTAGAGTATATATTATAGATACCTTCTATGGTCATAGGTGTTTATATTATATGTACTTATGTAATAGATTCTTTCTATATTATAGTGAACCTATATTATAATTATAGGTACATATGTTATAAACACCTTCAAATGGTTGTAGGGACATACCTACAATTAGGTTAAGGCTCGTAGGCTCACATCTTTTGTTTGAAAAAAAATGTTGATTATGTTTTTGTTAATTTTAGGATTAGACAGTCTAATCTACAAATATATGTAAAGATAGTTTGTCATAGAATCCATTAACAATCCAAATTCATAGAATACATTAACGATTCATTGAGTCAAATACCAATTTGTCAATTGACCATGTACTATCAAGCAACTTTTTGATGGTTAAATGAAGGAATGAATTCATTGACATGTGATGAGAATGAAGGGTACGTAGAAAATTTTTTATAATGAAATCCATTATTTGTCATGAATATTCAAAGGATATGGAATAATTAAAAGATGAGAGCTTAGCTACTCATTGACAATACATAAGAATTGTGTGTAAAGTATAATTTCAAACTTTATTTTGGCATGGTAGAATTTCTTCCAAAACTTTGAACTAAGAAAAATTGGAAAATCAAGTAGTAACTTTCATCTTCAAAAAATTATTTGTGATTTTCAACCCTCCCTTAAAATTTATGGACAAAATTCAAAGAGGATGTTTGAAAATGTCAAGGAAAATGTTCCTTTCAACCCATCTTTGAGCTTTGTCCATAACTTTTGATTGAAGGCTTTAAATTTCAAATGGTTTTTTGTAATGAAAGTTGGCTTAATCATTCACATTAATTAAATTCAAAGTATTTTGAAAAAAATATATTCTACTATGCCTAGATGAGGTCATAAATTATCCTTTGAACACAATTCCTGCTTTCAACTTGATTATGAGTAGTTTAATTGTTACTAATCCTAATTTACATATCCCACATGGGTTATTTTACCTTGTACCACCTTAAATAATTTGTGTTCCCATCTCTCTACACACATTAAGTGACTTTTGAAGCTATGTGAGAGACTTATGTATAAGGTGAATAGCCATATTAGGGTAGAAAATCAAGGTTAAGTGAACAATAACATGTTTAATTAGATGATTCCAAAATATCCATCTATGTGGGATAAAGACATGATTATGGTTAGCTATTGAATATTTTGATTTACAAAAATTTAATGCAATTTTTTTTAAAATCACATTTTGAAGTGCCAAAGCTCATTTGTTGACTTTAATTAAATATCTGGTATCAAAGTTCTAAAGTTCCATATGTGCTATTCAAGTACAATATTCACTTTTTATCTTCAAGATCTCAAAAATACAATTTTGGTCATGTATTTTTGCTTGTATATTGTTGTTTTGTATTATGATACAATTATATTTTATTACATTATCAGATTTAAGTGTTATTTTATATTTATGGTAATGGATGCAAAGTTGTATTTTTTTCCATGATTTTGATTTAATAAGACTTTATATGATGTATATGCATAGAGTCTCTAAGGGACCTTTTAAAGGTTAAGCTTTGCTATCTAATACGAGAATGGTCAACTTCAATTTCAGGTTCTTCTTCATAAACTTTTAGAGATTTGGATAGTGCACTCTAAATACATTTATAGCAAGAAAATGTTATCCTCAAATTTGTACACAACTCAATATATATTCCATATTTGACAATCAACACACATTGCAAAGCAATAGAGTGAGTCATAGTTATAGTTAGTTTGGTGATGGCAAATAGTACTTTCCTAAGTTTGTTGAAACCTTAATCATCTTTTGAGACACATAAGAAATCTTTATCAAGTTTGTTGAAAAAGTGGTTATGGTCCATTCATAATGTTCTGCTTCATGAGTTTCAATGAATTTAGAGACGAGCGTGGACGACTAATTCACAACTATGACTCTTTGTAATGAATAAGGCTACAATGTTCATCCGAATTTAGGACCTAAAATTCATTGGTATTGATCACCTCAGGTTCATCCTATTTCTAAGCTTTCCATCATATTCATTTGTGTGGTCAACTATGTTGTTAATGATTGTTGGTATTTCATTCATTCTTATATTGAAAGCTTCATTTGTTTAGAAGCTTCTATCGGTGGCATCCATTCTATTAACCAACACTTCACATTTTTGATGTTTAGTTGCATCAAAATATTGAACCACTCTAAAAAAAGATTGCTTAAATTTTGCTTGTTTGCTTGGGTAGCTAAAATATAATATTTGATGATTTCCAACAAGTTCTCAATAAGTTTGCATGTAAGATTTTGATAAATATTATATTTTTTATTCTTTAAATTTTCTATAGATTTGTGTTTTCTATATGTACTCAAAATATGTGTTGAAATTTGGCAATTTAAATCTAAAAATAACAATATAAAAAAGATACTATTATATATGAAGTTAGATATATGTATTAATAGTATAAATAGTTGAAAAGTGTCTAGGTTCTAAAAACATGGAAAATATAGAAGATGTTCAAAGTAAGTGCCACTTCTTCAAGTAGATCATTGAAAACACAAAAGTATTTTTTCAAAAGAAAAAAATAAAACTCATACCATCTAACTACAACTTCTTTCTATTCCAATATTTGACTTGTTGCCCAAATTCAAATAAATGATAGAAAAATTGTCCTTTTTTTATATTTTTAATAGATGTAGGTGAAAAAATCTTACAAATTTGAAAAATAAGGTCAACATTTGTTTTACAATTTTACTATAAGTGATACACAAAGTAGATTTAGTCTATGAAAAATCTAAAATAAAAGTATTCTTTCTATTCTTTATTTGAAACTATATGAATGATCAAACACTGTGCAATTGATATAAAATATTGTGTGACCCAAGAATATATATTTTATAAGATAATAGTTGATCATTTATAAGTTTTGCTACTAGTGATAACATTGTACTGTAGAAGTTAAATATATATGTTTTGCAAAAAAATGGTCTAAACTACCTTGTTTCTAGTGTAAAGAGGCAATATGAAAAATGAAAATGAAAAATTAATTTCTAATAGTAAGATCTTGGCCTAGATTGTTACAAAATGAAGTATTTTCATTAAAGGATATTTTGGGAAGAAAAATTCAAAATACTTGATTGCATGGATTGGAGGACGTTGATACGTTTTGGTGTGAAATTTTCACATTGTAGGAGTGTGATGTTTAAATTCATTACAATAAAGATCATCTTGTTACTTTAGTACCAATTTTTAGAAGTAGTTGATGGATTTCGCACATTCATTGCCAATTTGATGCAATGGAAAAGCAACCAATTTTAGATTCAAGCACCCTGATTGGCCGAATTTGATTCTATGATGAAAGTAGTGCAAGAGATAGTGAAGTTAGAATAATAGCTAGGGGATAGTATAGTTAGCAATATTAGCAATGCCATCTCAAAACATCAAGCAAGGTAGTTTGAATGGTTGGAGCAACCATTCGATAGAAATGCTTGTTTTTATAAGTAATGATCATTGGAGCGGTTTTTAAAGGAGATAAATTGGAAGTATGAGTGTTCCTCCTCATATCTACGTATTCTTTAGGGGATATTTCAGCTACTCGAGAGACTGTTTCAGGGTTGTTTCCATTGTTGGAAACGAGTCATGTATAGTCAAAATATAATAATATTAAAATTAAAAATTAAAAATTAAAAATTAAAAATAATAAAATATATTATTTTTATAAAAAAATTATTTTTATAAAAAAATTATTTTTATAAAAAAAATTATTTTTTAAAATTCTAAATTTATAAAAAAAAATAATATCTGAACGTGGCTGTCTCCTATATCGTTGGAAGTTGTATATAACAATAGGTCTATGAATAGCTCTTGATACAAATTGTATGATAACCAAATCACCCCACAGTCCCCCTTTGCCTTGTGGTTGAGACATTAAGTCCACATAATCCAAAACAAATGATTCAGAAGAGAGTTGAAGAGTGTTCATGGTGTACATCTTTGTAAATTCAATTTCAAGCTCCAAGTTGTTTCCATCAGGTCTAGCTAGCTCAACCCTCAACAAATTGGTTGTATAAACTTTCAAATCCTTTGAATGAGCAAAGTTTTCAGATACATTGTTGGCATAGACTCTACAAGAAAAAATGATTGCATACACTACTACATCAAACAAACAATCTCCAATTATAGTCGGATAGCTTATATGATGTCTACATCTTTTAATAATTGAGAAGGACCCTTAACCCCTGAGCGCCCAGCCCATGTTCACAAAAATTCAAACCTTTCTATACTCATTTCAATTAAACTATCACTTAAAAAAAGATCTACGCTAATTGACCGTACCGATTGATAGTAGAGACATGTCCAAAGATACATGGAGAGGATGCGTCCTTTGACCGTACCATTGAAAAGATTATAAGAGTCAAACAAGGGCATCTTTCAAAAATGGAGAGGCCATATTTTGGCCCCTTGGGCGCTCAGGGGTTAAACTTAGATTGAACTATACTTGAGATTGATAAAGATTTAGATAATTAGCAAGAGATGAGAAATTAAAGATGAAGACAATTTGAACAACCATCCCATTATATACGACCAATGAAGACCCATCCAAAAGATTTTAGCATCTTTTAAAAATATATTAGCATCTTTTAAAAATACTAGCATCTTCTAAAAGATTCTAGAATCTCTCAGAAGACCCAATATAATCTTCAACTCAAAAAATCACACTATAGGGTCAAAAATCAAAGGAAATTTTTGACACAAACAAGACATTTTAAGAAACTCTGGACCAGCCTTTTTCAAAAAGTCAACTTTCTTCTCAAGATTCTTAATATTCAATCCGCAAGAACCAAATCAATCCAAAATATTTTATAGTCAAAGTTGCTATATCTCAACTTCTAGAATAAAACTTCAACCAATGGATTTGTAGACCCCATAAAAGGGGGGAAGGTAGGTGCAATAAAAACAAAACCGTACAGAAGCCCTAGCTCAAGAATACCCATGTAACTCTACACCCTAAACTGTAAATCCTAAACCAGTCAAGGTAGGCTAAAAAATCCTTTATATTCAGTCATGGATTGGTTGATTGATAAATGTTTCAAAAATGTATTTTATTTAATTAATTTTTTTGAAATAGATTCAAGAAGAATCATATAATATATCAATAGAAAGAAGAAAAATGCCCCATATGGATAAATGATATGGATATACTAATTGATTTGTAATTATTTGTAATGATATTTTATTGTGTACTTTTCGTCTATGTTTGAGCAATTATGAAATAAGCATTATTGTAGAACTTCACATACATTTATTGGATCACTTGATATTTATTGGAAAGAGTGTTTTCTTATGGATTATATATCAACTTCCTACATTATAGATTTTGTGTTTATACAATTTTGTCAAAAATAATAAATAAAATTAATTCTTTATACAAGTGCCAATGCTTATAAAGAATAGATATAAATAACCTAGAATCACTGATATTTACAATTTGATTTGTATAGTCAATATCCTTAAAACCTTATTTGATCTCACAAAAAAATACTTTTAATCATTGAAATAAAATGATGTAATATATTCATCAATCTAAATTGAATCCATAGGAAATTTTATCACCATTTACCCTTGTTTAACCCCTAAAGGACTAGCCTTCAATTTTTAGCAACATTGAGATTTTGTGTGCATGTGACTGGAGATCTGCATATTTTAGGCTGAAAATTTAATAGAAGGTGGGGATGTGGAATATCTTTCATGTGCACTAAATTTCATGATATTTTGAAATATAAGTCACTAATATGGTAGTCTAAGCAAATAAAAGAAAATCACTTTTTTTAGAAACAAAAATTTGAAATTGGTTTTCTAGAGTTTTACATATATAGAAAGCTTTGAATCATTCCATTTTGATCAATGAGTCAAAAGTTATGACGAGTTTTAGTTTGCATGAAGTTATCAAATTCCTACTCTAAAATAAACTGTAAGTCCTTTATCTTACTCAATTTTCAATGGTTTTGAAAAAAAAAAATCTAGTGATGTAGATTGTTTATTACAACATTGCAATCATTGGATTGGCGTTTTCCAATTCCATAACTAAATTCTTAACAATTTTGTATTTTGAATCATTCTCTATTTCTTTGCTATTTATTTTTATTTTTATATGTTGTACAATTCCAAGTGATGTGAAATTTTTTAAGCATGTAACCAACTTGTCTAAGAAAAAGAATCCACATAAGAACCCCTATTTTGTCAAAAAAATGATTTTAGTGAATTTGAATGCTTATATCTTGCAATCCTGGTAGTGGAAATTTCTGAAATTTTTTCCACATCTTTTCTAACCAACATACTACAAGATCCTACAATTACTTATGTCCAAAAATGTTTTTTTCCTAAAATTTGATACTTGTACTAGAAATGGCAGTTTTGGGAGCATTTTTGATGAAAACATAGCCAAGGATTTGTTAGGGGTTAACCACTATGGATTTGCGAGGGTATGCTAACAAAATGGAAAATATATTAAAAGAGTCCCAAATATGGAGATAATTTTTTCTACTGGAACTCTAACAAAATCACTTTTCATTTTAATTCTAAGTTTTTGTTGGTGCTTTTTTTTTTATGTAATTGTGATCGTAATGGTTGTACTGGCATCCTATCTAAACAATCTAGTCTTACATGCATCATGTCATTCAATTTTTTTATTTAAATTAAAAAGAAACTGAAAACAGGTTTGACTTCAAATAAAATCTGTAATTTGTTTCTACTCCATTTGAGTATTACCCATTAATTCTTTCAGAAAATATCACATAAAAATATAAGAAAAAAAGAGTTAAAGTAAGGAAAAAAATTCAAGATATTTAAGATATTGTCAGAATTCTTGATTATGAGGAATACTGAGCACTGAACCAAAGAAAGTTTAACTTCTTCCAAGCTCAACGTGAAAACATCCCCACAACCAATGTACGAGCCACTGCAACCGAGCTCCATGTACAATCTAAGAAAATTAGAACAATGGCAGAGTAAACATACAGCAAAAATGAAACAAATTCCAAAGGGTACACGCCTGTCATCAATGCCAATGGATACACGCCTGAACAATGTCGCCCCAGTTGGGCATACTGTATTTCTCAGAGTACAAAGCCACTTTCAAGTCCTCATCAATGAAGCATCCTAAGCCTACATGCTAATCGAAAATGCTAAGCAGTCGGAACAAGAAAAGTAAAATAAACAAAAGCTCTTCAGTCTATTCCCTTAATTGGAAAAAGAAAAAGAAAAAAAGAGGATATGGAGATTTAAGAAACACCATACCGAGGGTCGGGTAGCTAGCCACTAGAAAATTCATCGATTTGGACCGTAATTGGATCCGTTGAGGTGCCATTGAGCAGCAGGCGGATGGTGTGGCCTACAGTCCTGGGGTCTTAAGGGAGCCAGATGCGAGGAAGGAGCGGGCTGCCAATACCGGTTGCTAGAATTATGAGCTAGGAAGGAGGGCAATGGAGGAGGCGGTGGTAACGGTGAAGCAGAAGCAGCCGCTCTCCATGAAGGAGGGTCGGGTAATCGCTGCTGGTGTTGGAAATCCGGGTTAAAGCCAACGGCGGAATTCCAACTACTTGAGACATTTCCTTGCACAGTATGCGCATTAGCAACGTTATGATGGTTGACAGGAACGTTGATTCCATGCGGAGGCCAGCCCACAGGGTTAAATTGAGGAGCAGGAGGAGCAGCCACCGCCTGACCAAAGGATGACGACGATACTGTAGTCGTAGTCGCAGCGTCATCGATAACATGATCAGGCATCATCCCAGTGGTGGCAGGTCCATTCACATTATGACTCACAACTGGCGGAGGTGGTCTCCCTCTTCCTAGAGAAGGCGAATCAAACTGTAGTTTAGGAGTAGTATGCATAAGAGTGTTTAAAGGGGCCCAAGTGTAGGGCGCATTGGGCAACTTTTGAAAGCTACCATTATATGCTGCTGGTGATACGAACTCCTGCGGTGGAATACTACCGGGAGGAGGCGGAGGCAACAGATTGCTGGTGTTGTTTGCTTGTTGCGCTGGCATTGCTGCTGCGGAGGGTGGCGGTGGTGGTGGTGGCGGCGTCGGCGTCGGCAGAGCCCAGTCGGCATGTACAACATCCCAACTGGGCACTGGGACTACTGCCTTGGAATCCTCGACGATTCTCATCGGCTCTGCATTGGTTTCTGAAAACGAATGATGACCAGTGGATGTAGAAAGCGGCTGGCCACCTTGAAAATTACCTGTATTAACAATTTCTTCTCGGGGCTGCTGCATTGGTGCTGGAAACTGCACAAACACAAACGCAAATCAACGTTGAGCCTCAAGTATGCATTCACTTCATCATTCAAAGTTATTCGTTTCCTACTTGCTAAGCATGGAGGAGAAAACAAGAAGACCACCACGAGGCGACCGCAAGAGCGCACTTACATTAGTTGGCTGAAGCGGGACTTCCCGCGGGGCTGACGGAAAACCACCGTTCTCCAACCCCAAAAGTGCAGAGAGACCTGCCATACCGCTATCTCCTTTCTGCTGTGAAGCGAGCTGAGACACCAGGTGTGGGTTGCTAAGGAGAAGCGCAAGTAAATTGGGATCGTGTCCAGGGGCTGCATCCCCGCTCGGCTGCTGTGCTGCAAACGTATTTGAGCTTGCTATGTGCGGCTCGCCGAGAATCTTAGCATTGCCGTTTGTCAAGGGATTAAACTCTGCACCTTGGTCAACAACAGCACGGGGAGAACTTGCTTTACTTGACGTGTACTCCAAAACCTCGACTGGTATTTCGGGAGTCAGAGTGTCATCATAAGTAGGTTCTTCGTCCCACAGATCTTTGGGATTGTCAGGGATGGGAAACGCGTCAGAGTAAATCACTTCTTCCTCTCGTTTCACACGAGCAGCTTGAAATCCAAACTCTTTACTTGCGTCTCCAGCCACAACGCCCCATGCGGGATTCAGATTAAAAACTGCACAAGTGGCAAAGGATTTACTTCATACCTACCTCTGCATCCCGGTCTTAAAATGTACATTCCTTTCAAATCGGCTTAGAGAAATAATGAAGAATAAAAACATGAAAAATGTGGATTCACGGACCAACCAACTTCATTTACCAAAAAGGTTGTAGCCTTCGACTACAAGCACTAAAACAGTGTCTCGATTAACATGCAAACAGCTTCTACTAAATCGGCAAAACGAAACCCGGCAAGATTAAACCCAAGTGAATGTAGGCATTAATTGAAAATTGAATAAACTGCAAAAACGCCTGAAATTAGACCCTTGAAAGCACAAACCTGATGGTACAACCCAAGGAACGGAGTGTGCTTCAATGCCTATGCAAGGCACGTTCTCAGGTGCTCCAACGTCAAGGCCCCGACTTTCCTCTGGGACATGATCCATCGACGAATCCGCTGCTACTGGTGCTACATTCACTTGGTCGTTTATGATATCTTCCGCTACTTCTGACCCTATGTCCATGGGATTTTCACATATTGCAACAGCGATTGAGGGAGACAAAGGGCTTATGCCGACATCATCCAGCTGAATACTCGTATCTTGACCGAGATTTGGGTCACTCCCTAGAAAAGCAGCATCATGCAAATGAGAAGTACTTTCTGCTATCTTTTCAAGGGTATCCACATAAATAGGACTTCTATGTGTGTTAATAGCTTGCTCAAACCCAGGAACTTGGGCTTCACTAGCTTGTTCAGCCAGCAATAGATCAAAGGTCTTTTCATCTAGGATCTGTCTAGGAGCAGAGGTGACATCGACATTCGCCGTCGGTCGAAGAAGAGAACCCCCACCCCCAACCTGAGCAGGTTTATCCCCTCCATCCATACTTGCATATCTGTCCAACGACCAGCCATCACCAACAGGTGTGGGTTTCCCTCTACTGCTATGAAGTTCTGGTGTGCTGGTGGACTTGTTACCACTAGAACCACCTGTAGGAAGTTGCATCAAGCGGGCACGCAATTTGGCTTTACGAATCTCATCGGCAGAAAGGGGACGTGAGGTTTTGCCAACTTCAATGACAGGGCGTCTTGCAGTGGATTCTCTCCAACGATTACCATTTCCCAGATCCTCCACTGGTAGCACTTTTCGCCTCCCCTTCAGCTCTGAGCAAGCATAAGCTAAGGGGTTTCTCGTAGGCACAAGTAAATACTAATGATGACAAAAGAATGAAAAGATATAAAAACACAAAGGATCCCGAAAGATGAGAAATGGAAAATAGGAGTCAAACACTTGCAAAACCAAGAATTTCTTGAAGCATAAAAGCACTTGAAGTGAAGACAAATTTTTAAATTCAGATGAAGAAAATTTCAAAATACAGTTAAGTATAAGACAGCAACAAAACCCGCGCCTCCTTTCAGCATAAAAAATATACATATGAAAGAGGATACGATCACTCAGCGAATGTTTTCTCGACACTGGTGTTGCAATGTTTGCAGCATCTGAAACAGGGAAGGTACTCGAGCTCCTAATAGAACTCATCGCAACAGCCCCCTTTGCAGTCCCCTTCAATTCATCATCCGCTCTACAAAACAGTTACTTGTTAAAGTCACCAAAATCTAAGACCACATAAGGCTGCTTCATTTGCATCTAACCAATAAGAAACTCCAATTTTGGGATAACTATTACAAAATTATAAAAAACAGACATCAATAACTAGACCAACAAGGAAGAGTTTGCGTCCTGGGTACAAGAGTAAACTTGCTCATTTCTATCACGATCACTAGCAAATAATCTTACAGACCATGACGCACAAAATAGACGGACATTGCACATGAAGAAAAAAATTACCTAGCCTTTGGCGCTTGAGTGCTGGATGAAGTGCTCGACACCACATTATTTTCTCCAAGCTGCCAAAAACCAACACTAATCATTTGCAAATTCACTTTACCAGATTTTATGTTAAAGAAACTTTACAAAGACTCAATGCCAGATTGTCGAGACAATTAATGAAGAACTATAAAATCATTACTTTCAATAGACAGTGATCTTTCCATTCGCACACACAACGACGTAGTGTAAAGAACTGTTATTGAGTGTAATAAATATGTTCAGCTGACCTACAATTAAAGAAAGGCCTTCGTGAAAATGTTGTGCGTGAGCAAATTTCAACACAAAAGACGTTGACATCATCAACTCGAGCTTTTTCTAAATTGCTGACTTTAGTGAACACAATGCCTAAAACTGGTTGCGGTCAATAATTTTTAGACATTGGCCGAAAATTTCTTACATCCAATGCCTGGTTAGTGCCAGTTTCATCCACTACTGCAATTTCTGAAAGACGAGGTTTGATTTCAGTTTGAGCCTGCGGGACTCCCTTGCGTGGGACAACTTTCCGAAAATTGCGCTGCACTGCTGCTAATGCTATCTTTGAGGAATTGGAATTTGGTAACTCCTTAATCATTGTCTTTGACTTGAGATCAGGCTTGGATTTAGAAAAGTGACCGCCTGCAGCAGGTGCCGATTCAGATGACAACTTCGTTGCTTCTCCTGGTGAAAGCGATCTAACTGAGGTCCGAGCAAAGTCAGACTGACCCGTCACCAACCCCACTGCAGTAAAGAAGAGAGGCCAAATTGTCTCAGGTTTCAGAAATATGTCTTCAACTAATAAAAGGACGATTTAAACCAGCAATGAAGCACTTAACAACACTTCTAATAATGAAGAATATAAGTTACAAGTAACGGTACAAACCTGTCTTTTTCTTCGAAAGCCCCCCTTCAAATTTTTTCATAATCAATCCTGGATCTCTGCAAGTCCAAAACGATTTAAATAAAAACATTGAATTGACAAATAAATTTCAGTAGAAAAAAAAGTGAGAAAATCCATGACCATAGAGAACTGCAGGAACAAAATTAGATACAAGGTCTGTATTGACAGGAACTGATAAGACCAAGTAAAGGAATTGTTTCAAGGGAAAAGTGATGATTATACCTTTGCCTCTTCTGAACTCTTTGCTGAACAGACAGACTGTCTGCAAGAACAAAAGCTAATAATGTTAAAAGTAAAATGTGAAGTAAATGACTCAAACAAACAAGCTATATTCTTCCAAATCCAATCCAACTAAATTCTGCAATATTGAAACGTAAGCGAATGAGATGGAATTGCATTCGATATAGAAGATGCTCAAAAAGAGACCTAACATCCCTACCGAAAGAAAATACAACCAAGGCCCATTTCTATGAGCCAATCTGTTATATACAAAACGATTCCACAGGGCAAACACATCCACCCGTTAATCACCATTTACATCTCACACATTATAGCGACAGATCGTTTACCTTTACTAGCAGGTCCAAGCCCAGGAGAGTCCATGGGAATTCCACTTTCAAACTTGCTCCTAAAGAGATTGCTCCATTTTGACATAAGGGTGCGAGCATGACTTGCAACATCTGACGCCAAGCGCAATCGCAGAATCATACACGGAGAATTGCGGAAGGTCCTCAACTTTGACACACAACAAGAACGAGACAGCTAACATACCGTAGAGAGAACGAAAAACTTAATTTTTTTCAGAAATTGGGGACAGCCAGTAACTAAGTAATCACAAAACTCAGAAACTCTTACCTTGTACAAAGTAGAAACGGAGTTTATTGACAGGTTGCAGTAATGCAGATACTTGGAGGGGGATAGCGCAGCTCATAGGTAAGTGAGATAAAACCTGCAAATGACTTTGTCACCTTAAAACTTGCTTCCCACCCGAGGCATTTATATAAATATAAAAATAGAATATTCTACAACTCTCAAGTGCTGCATTTGCAATCAACTATCATCTTGTACAATCGATACAGATAGCTTGAGTCCCGACCAATCACAAAAGATAAATATGCATCTAGAAGATCCATACGACATGAACACATTAGAATAGAACCATAGGTCTCGATTAGTACATGTAGCAGTTGCCGCAGGACACTGGTCTGTTCATCGGCAGCAGCAGTGATCAACCACGCACACAGAACCTTAAGCCCCCCTTTTTCCAAGAATCTGCCGATAGAATGTGGCATAAAATGTGGCAAATCAACTACTGTGATACAGGATACTTTTACGATGCAAGATGAACTTAAAGCACGAACATATGAACATATGAACAAAAAAATTAACAGATGGAGCCTGCTTGCCAAATAACATTCATATTACTCCCAATTAACCCCAACATCGACCTCAAGAATATGGTAAGAAAGGAAAACAAAAACAAAATAAAACAAAGACAAAATAAAAATAAAACAAAATATACCTTCTGAGTATCAGCCCTGGCTCTGTCTGTAATATGATCTGAAGAAGCTTTTCTTGTTGGGTGAAATATAATTCCTGTCGCATTGTTTCCAACAGCATTTCTACAGAATCTACATCGGTTAACTTTGTAAAGCTAAGGTCATTTTCAAGGTCGGGTCGACCCTCTACGATTTGATAGGAGATGTGCGGCTTAGCTTCATCTGAGCATTGTTGAATAAAAGCCTTCACTCGGGACTTCTGTAACGCAAAAAATTCTCGCACCTGAAGAACTCCCAAGAATTTCATTTGAAGTGGTCAGAATCTGGAACTTGACAAATTCAAAGTCCAACAAAACTCTGAATTAAAGTAGCTAAAGTGTTCACTATTACATTTGAGGTTGATATAGCATAGAAGGAAGATGAATTAGCACTAAAGGCAAAGCGGTCTGAACTAATAAGACGAACATTACTATGATATTTATCAATTCATAATTGCCGCTATGCAGAGACTAGAGAGGGAAAGGGCTGGTCGACACAGATAGTTTAATAGGTTAACAGGACAAAACAACCTGAGTCTGCGTAGCACCACAATTTCGGGCAATGTAACGATACTCCGTCTTGGTGAGTGTATCTTTGATGGCAAAAACATCTTTCAAGTACGTCAAAGCCTCCGCTGACAGGTTGTGATCTTGTCTCCCTGCCACAACACCGAATGCTTGCTCAGTTTGAGAAATGAACTGGTGTGCAAATAATATAAACAGAAGATCAGTAATCCCAAACTACTAATTCTGCAATAAAACAATAGCAAGAAAAAACTCGAGCATATTATTTATCACTTGCAAAATTCTCACAACCCGAAAATCCCACATAACCTATTTGCAAATGCTCAGATATCCCGAGTACGGCAGGGAATCATACCTTCGTTATTTCCGAGAACTGCAGAGGCCTGCAGGACATAAGACAAACAATTCAGTGACTGCATCCTTGTCCATTGCAAACGTAATATAATTGAGGAGAAAACGAGAAAATGCAATCCCTCACTCTCACTAGGCATTGAAAACTGAGGCAATTAAGGTAACACCAAAGACCGGAACATTAATCGGATGTCTTAGGGTTTACTGGTCTCTCACAATACCCCTACTAAGTACAGTCCATCACAAGGCTCACCGTGCCTGTCATCGGCATATGAGAAACATGAATGTACTAAAAGCCTTCAAAACGACGACCTCAGTAATTCTACATAGACGGACGCGACAATAGAGATTGCTGCTCTCCAAAACATGCATCCAAAGCAGCCACAGCATACAAAAACACTACAAACCGATTAAACAATAACCGCCATATCTAACGTGTGTTGCAGCATCACCCAACCACTTCAATCGACACGTTATCCTCGGAACAAATTTCTCGATCACAACGACTAACAAAACACCCAAAAGCGATATTCGCACCAGCTCTTGGTCCAAGGGGTTGACACCCGTGAGGCGGCACTGCAGAGAAACAACACGTTGAAGCTCTTCAACTTGCGCATGTAAACTGTTTCTATGCAATTCCAGCTTCTGCAATGCAACTCTACCGTCCGGCTCCTCTTCCAACTTATTAACATCATCACTCCCATCCTCCATAACCACATGAAACGCATCTCTCTCCACCACTCCCTCCTTCTCACCAGCCTCCACCACACCGTCGCTCTTAATCACAACAGCATCCCTGTTCCCGTCCACATCTACAACAGCTTCCTGACTGCCTATCTTAGAGACCCTAAACTCCAGATTCGAGCCTTGTGCAATCGGATTCGCGAACAGATCCTCGAACTCCACCGCCTCACATGCAACGGCATCCTCCGTCGTCATCGTCGTCATGGCGGGTGCATCCTGCCAGCTCGGTCCAAAGAATGAAGGCTCCTCGTCCTCCTCTAATTCGGGCCACGACGGGGAGGGACGAATGCCGGAGGGAGATGGCACCTCTGCGGAAGACGATGGGAAGGCTTCCATGGCCTAGAAGGATGGGTGGTTAAGCAGCGGCCATGGAGAGAAAACAATCGGCCGCGAGAGAGACGAAGACAACGGCTATGGCGAAGATAGAAATTCCGTGAGTGCGAAGAAGGCTGCTTGTTGCGCGGGGCTTTGATTCTTTTGTAATTGGGGAAACATTCCCCGACGACGGAGGACGCTTGGAAGGAAATTCTCTTTTCTGCGGGAGCCTTGCATTGCCCTACTTTGGTCGAAGCAACAGGCTTGAGGATGTCAACAACAAATCCTCTTTGTATTTCCGTCAGGGATGTTTACCGCTGAGAGGGTTTACCCGAGATGAAATACAAGGACTTCATCGCCGGCGTCAACGTCGTGTCCTGTAGGGCGGGTGTACATTTTCAAATATAGAAACTCGGACAGGCGGAGATAACTATGGCGCGAGAGATTCCTCGGCAATCTCGGCTAATCTCGTCCTCGGCTTTTGCTCTAAAAAACACCTGTTGCCATCCTGCAGCACCACCAGCATCGCTTAAAGTCCAATACCAAATTTTAAAGCCTTGCAGAAGTACTTTGAAACCCTAGGCAGCAAACTTCAAGGTGACCTCAATACTTCGAATTAGGAGGAGGATTACATTTACATTTTCAATAGTTTCCCTATAAGACATCACTCCCAAGGTCTGAACTAGAAATGCGCAAGAAAAAGGAAAAAAAAAATAACAAACTCCTCGTTGGCTCTCCGTGTAGTCTTGTCAAGTTGCCTGCACACCTTTGATTCCTTGATTGATTGATCTCAATACTTCAGGTTAAAAGACGGGTTACAGCTAATTAAAAGTGCATTTTCAGAAACTTTCCCGCAAGGTATCCCTCATACCACTTGGTCACGGAATCTCAATTTGAAAGTTAAAGTGCAACAATTGAATACGTGACCTCTGGTTTCCAGGGAATTTATGCCCGCCGTTCCGTTCCAGGTTAAGAAGCAGAAAGCTACGCCTAATTTCATACGGACATGCTGTTGCCTGGTTTAAAATGCAACCACATACTAATCATCACAAGTGCAATGGCACTTTTCAGAAGCCGGCGATAACCAAAAAAATGTTCGAAGTATGAACTGCTTTACCTCGAGAATGCAACGACGACGCTCACACTCCCTCGAAATCGGAAACTGACGTTCAGAAGGAGATGACGAGTCGGGTTCGATTTTGCGTTGGCTTCGGTTCAATGTCCCAAGATTCCGCAAAATTGGAATCGCCAGAAGCTTTGAAAGAGAAAAGAGAAGTTCACCTCAAAAGAAATATTCACTCTCGTGACCTAAACGCAATGGCAGGGCAGCAGCCCCAGTTCACAATCCTCAGATTCAGAGCTCGAAAAAACAACGCAACTGTTGCGAACCCTAACCCGTATCGAATAGTATGTATCGAAGTACTCTTGTTGAAGGGCAAGGAAGTGCCACGTCAACTGCCACATCGACAAATGACGGGTTCCCTGTGTTATCTGAAGTTCCCACTTTCGTTCTCCAGTTTGTCAAATTAGAAAGAAGAACTCCAACCAGGCAAAGTCTCGAAGAGGAGAGAACGAGTGACACTAGTTCCATAAATCGCCCAGTTTAAGAGCTGAAACTGAATTTTTGGGAGTTGAAGCTTCTTGAAATATTTTTCAGTAAATTTCCCTTGAAAGACAAGAGGAATTGGCATCTAACCCAAGTCGTTTCATATGTTTTGGAGCTTTGTAGAATTAGTTATGAAAATTTGAAGTTGAAATGGCATAGGGGTCTAAAATCGTCCACCTTCTAAAATGTACACTGGTTGTACATTGGTGAAGGCTATGAAAAAGCAACATGTACAAACAGTATACATTTGAAGAGGTGGGTGATTTTAGAGCATGTGTGCTTTTAGAACCTCCTACTATACATACCTTTGATAGAAGACTCTATACTACCAAAACAAAAGAGTTTAATCTCAGAAGGATAGACGTATGCTTGGACTAATGACTTGTCAGTTTTCCCATGACATTGCCATTTTGTCATAAATTATTTTGAACATGTTCTTGCCTTAACACCTCAAGCCTAGTTTACACCAAAAACAAGGGAAACAAAGAATTGGGAAGTCTTACTCTCAAGGCCTCCTTGCTTGCAAAAAGTCCTCCTTTGGAGGTCATGACCTTTGGATTGGTGTAAATCATCAAGACAGCATGAAAGGGCAAAAAAAAATTTATCCAATGGACATGGCTACATTTATTGCCTTTTATCCTTTTATCGTCAACTAACAAAAAATTGGCTCTTTCAAGGGGTATTCCTTGTCATGCATGTGTATGAATGCTAACAATAGACACCTCTCTTCAACCCCAGAATGACCTTGGAAGTTTTGGTCTATGCAATATTGGAGAAGGAGGTGTGTAGGTTTCAAATTTTAGAATTTAGCCTCCGGTGGATTCTTAGTACGTAATCGTACCAATTGCAAGTATACTCTTGCGGTATAGTCCTCAAAAAATTTCAGTAACAAAATTTGAAATTTGAGTACAGAGGATTCACCATAAAAAGGTACACTCGAGTGCCGAAGCTAGCAATTTCAGGCGTTTCAATGCGCTTCAAGGGCTCCACCACATCATCAAGGAATAGTATGGGGGCAAAAACTATAGAAATCAATAGTGCAAAATCAAATAGCTTCAGAAGGCCACATACTTCAGCCGCAAACGTGTCTTATTTGGTAGGTCAGGACAAACCACCTCAAAAATAGCTTAGAAATTCAAAGGCAATTACAAACAAAAATTTGGATGGTAGGCACCACATTCATTGTCATTCTAAAACACAGAACAAAACTTGGACACATTGCATAGTGAATTTTGTCCAAAATCACATTGCAAAGGAGGCTTGGGGTCACCCGGAGAAGGAAAAGGTGTTTGTGGTGGGAAGTAGTCGTGGCAGTTGATCGACAACAAGCAAGCTTGCGGGAAGCATGTGTTAGACTCAAGTCCATGGGCGCGCCAACACCAACAAGGCAGGGGAGGCGAACCATTTTGCGCGGGACTAGCACGACGTTACGCGGGCAGTTGTTGAAGCTTCAACGCTAGGACTAGTGCAGCTATCTTCAAAAGGTCAAGTGACCTTCATATTCAATAAGTTGGGCAACCGGAGACCGCACAATCAATCTTAGGCAAGGCAAAGCGATAAGAACCCACTCAATTACGCATTCAAAACGCCACTTCATTTTCCAAATTTCATCACTGTCAATGTTTGCTCAAATAGTCATTGCGACATGCAACGTTGCCACTTTCGGGTCGTTCCAAGCCAAAGTGATAACAAAATTGCAACGACTAAACACTAATGCATCTACAAAGCCGAAAAGACAAAGCAAAGCTATGTAAAGTACTAAAAACCTGCTATAAAGCACTCAAGAAAGCTAAATGAGCTATTGTCTTGGCTGAGAACTCGCCATCCAAATGGTTGCCGGATGCTTGCACCTCTTCAACTAGCGACACCACGCCATGCAACCTTCCCTTCCCTTCTTCACGGAAACCTACAACAAGACGTCACTTCAATACTTTTGCAATATATTTGGCAATGCTATGAACCTTCAAATAACATTTGCCTTCACATATACGCTCCACTACATCCCGGACAAATCTGAATTTGCTTGCGCCTACATATCATGCATTTGGCATGAAGTTTAGGATGTCGCGCAGAGTAATGTAGTCCATTATGAGTGCGATTGAATGTTGCTCCAATTTGCCCAGGTCGCACTGCAGGATTGTATAACCAATTGGAAAACTCATAATGGAATGCAACACGAGACAACACTCGCTTCTGCCCCGAGGCAATTGCATGAAACTTATACAAAATGTATGCATTTCCAAGGCTTGTATCAAGAATGAAAAGTAGCAATTGGTGCCAACACTTATGGCTACGGAGTTGAGCCGTGTACTCCATGCGGCATTGGTCTACAAGATCAACCTTTCGCATCATTTCTTGGTATTCAAGAACAATGGGAGAACTGTGGAACTCAGATCAACCTTCATGGCGCTTCCATCTATAACACAATGTGCCCTCTCGTATCGGTTTCACAGATGTGCCAAACAAGCACACTGAAATTCTGTCAAACCACACTATAGCTGCCATGCGACGGGATTGATGCATCTATACTATCAAACCGCCACGCTCTCTAGAGACATGAGCGTACGCTGCCAAACTTGGTGGCATCCCTATCCTATTCGGCATGATTGTGCTAGTTGCCAAGAACCTTAGTTTCAGTATGTCATCAGAAAGATGAGGCGAAGTGAAAAATCGATCAATAACTACCACATGCCTTAGTCCTTCCAAGTCATAGACCAAGGCTAAAATTACCTTATGCCCAAGATCTTTCTCACTCTTCTCACCCTTTCAACCAGTGTACACTTCCAAATCATACACATATCGCGATTTGCTATTGGCACAACACTAGACTTTGATTCCATATTTCACGTGTTTATTTTTCATAAATTGCTTTATAGTGCAGCTCCTGCCACAGTAAGGTATCATTATTTTGTCCACACATATATGTCACTCACAATTGTAAAGTTGCAACGAAAGATTCTAGTAATCAAAGCATTTTTGCAATTTTATCATAACTGGGATCTACTTTCTCTGTCACTAAGCGGAAATTATCAACTAGGTGTATGTTTCGACAAAAAATTTCAAATCGAGCTCTACGCATGGTTGCCTTGATACGAGAACAACCGAAAAAATTGCAACAATCCTAGTAGAGCCGGATATTTAACAATTGTTTTAGCCCCATCAATATGGAAATTCCAAGCAGCCAACACTTTAGTTCTTGCGGGGACACAACCGACACATTGACCCAGTTCAAACCACCATTGCGTTTGAGAAGGTTGCGGTAGCTTGGAAACCGGGCATAGTGATTTGTTTGATTACATATCTCGGTCAAAGTCTCTTTAGGCCGGTATTGATCAAAAAAATGATGCATTGGAACGGGACGCTTGGAAATACGGCGAACAAGACCTGAACTTGGTCCTGTAAAAGGGATTTGATGTGGCAAAAGGGTGGTGCTTAGATCTGCCCAATAGAATGGAATATAACGGTGTTCAAATTCTAATGATTCAAAATCAATGTCAAGAAGTGAAAGAACACTATCTTCTACAACTTCAGGCTCACTCCCTTCATGTGACATGATCCAATTGGAATTACCTGAATCGGAGTTGCCCTACCAATCGATGAAGTCTACTGCCCAGTCTGGGTCACTCCCTTCTTCATTGCTGTCCTCCGCTGCATCCTCCAAGTAAGGTGGCAAATCCAATGTGAAGGTGCTATCTTGAGTTGGCAATTGACCTCTCTCACTCAATCCGCCTTCCCCCACCATTGAAGCACCAAGTACATCTCCTTTATCTCCCGGTTGGCAATTCTCATTTGTAATTGCATGAGCTCCCAATACTCCACCAAAATCAACATTGTACATGGTGCAACCGGTAATGGCGTGGACAAATTCTCTTTGTACCTCCCCGAGAAGCAAGTTTTCGGACCCCATAGTTGGACTCAATCCCAAGAACGGACATGCCACCCATACATGAGTGGCAATGGCTGCAGCTAACCCCAAAATAGCATCGTCCATACCTTGAATATGTGGGCACCCACCCTCATCGCCACAGAATTTGTACCAGTCCAAGCTATCATGATCTCTAGCTGGAGTATAAAAGTCAGAGGCGACTGAAATTGCCCGCTTGCCTTTCTAAATCTAGTGGAGGCACTTAGCGCTATCACATCCAAAGTCCAGGGTCTCCTTACAATCAAATAGTATTACCAAAAATTTTTAATTGCCTATGCCGCTTGGAGAATGCTCCACTGCTTCATTTGCCATGCCCAATCCCAATGCATGCAACCCATCGTGCTCATCTTGCATTCGAAAAAGCAAGTTCATAGAGATGTTGTTTCTGATTGGTCGCAGTGTGCATGGATTGTCCACTGAAATTTCTGGTCTGAACCACCCTCGCGGTGTCCCGACCTCCTTGTATTGTTGAACCGCAACATTTTTTTCTTCTTCCCTTGTCTAGTACGTCCCTACACCTGCCCCTTCTAAATTCCCTTCACACCCTGTGAAAATTGTTTTGCATCCTTCATCCCTCCCACCCTCCCCGTGCCATGATTAGTGAGGTTTGTGCTAAAGGGAAGGGGATCTATCCCTCCCCCTTCTCCCCCATCCATGTGACTGCCGAATAGTGTTGCATTGCCCTTCTGCCTCCCATTTGCCCAAGTATTGGTCTTCCGCTTACTTGCGGCAGAACTCTCATTTTTGGCGATGGAAAAATTGGGAGCATCTGGTGGATTATGTACTCTCTAGGGACTTTGAATCGATTGGAATCCCTTTGCTGGCATTGGCGCACTCTGCGGGTTGTTGTATGGCACCTTTGCTAGCAATTGGTGTGCAAAACTTGAATCCCCTACGACGGAGCCCGGGCCCAATTCCTACTCCGTGTTTTCCCGCTCCCTTTCCCTTCACTTGACCTGGCTCTTGCATGCCGGAGACCGCACAAGAAGCCTGCCTTTTGCTACAAGGCGAGCGGCATCTTTGATGAACACTTGGCCACTCATTGTCATCCGGCCACAACTGTCTCGCAATTTGGAAAATCTTGTCTAGGTAGTCTCGCCTTGTCTTCCACCCTAAAATGTATGCGATATTGCTATAGAATAAAATTTTGTAATTAGTAGCCCTCACTACTTCTGGCAAACGGTGAATCTTCTCGCACCATAGAAGCAATAACAAATGAGAATCGTCCAAACATTTCAAGATCCGTTGTGTTTGATCCTTGGTAGGATCAATGCTTACAAGCCAAGAATGAAGCGCATCCGCTTGCTCCGTTGGGCACTCAGGGAATTGGCATAGCAAACGCCTGCATAAATTGGCCATGGCAATGCTTTCTTTACACTGGTGCAGGTACACATGAAAGTACTACTTGAAGGATTGAAAGTAGTGCTTGAAAAAAATCCCGGAAAGAATCCGACCCCAAACCCCCACTACTTAGATTGATGATCCGGACGCAATCACCTCCCGACCACGGATTGTAACCTCGCTGCCTTTGAGACCGTTGCAAGTTGATTGTTGCCATTGCCAACTGAAACCCTTACCTCCCCCCAAATTTCCACTTCCGGTAATCAATTGTCTTTGCTCGCATCCAAAGCTTGAAAATAGCGACGCAGCTGCAATCCTGTACCCTAAATCCAAACCCTCATTGTCACCTCCTCACATGAACGTACTCTATATTTTTTCTAAATCGTTTCCACCAGAGGAGGCTTGAGTGTATACATTAGAATATGCATTTCTTATGGCAGGAAAGGTGTCACACATGACAAAAAGCCAGCGTTCCAACGGTCTTTCATTGGATCGGGCCACCCGTTGTTCAAGCCCCAAAATTTGAGCTGGCATAGTCCTTTCTGACTTGGTTTTGAACCCAAGCAACACATTTTCCTCTACCATAATTCAAAGATAAGTCAGATTTGAAATTTGATTGCATCTTTAGATTCATGACGTGAATATCTCCAATTGTATAGTTGACATTTTTCCCAAATTCTACCGTGATTTTGCATTATTGAGCTTTCAAGATTGCCCAAGGATAGATTGTGTCCCCATGGTCATTTTGGGGTTAAGCCAAAAATGGATTAATTCCATCATTGTTCCATTCCTTAGTGCATTATACATTTTTCAAATGAAAGTTTTATATCCATCCTAGTATTCAAGGGTTAAATTGAATCTTGGAAAAGGCTTAAAATATGGATAGAAGTGTAGGAAAAATTGGAGGATATAAATAGTGTTTGTGAGGGGTAGAAGGAAGGAAAATATTAATTGGAAGGGATTGCATGCATTTATTGTTAAGGAGGAATGAAGAATGAATAAAGCTTAGTTTCTTTTTAGTTTTTTTTTAAAGAATAAATTTTTGGTGGGATATTTGTTGGTTATGCCATTGATGGTGACGAGTGTTTTCTTGATTGTGAATTTGGTAATGGTTAGAGTGTTTAGATTGCATTAAAAAAGGGGATAATTATGTGTAGTTCACCATGAGCTTTGGTTTTAATGACTATGAGCGGTTTGTAGGTCCCATCTATAGTAGAGGATATTATTGAGTAATGATTAGTATTCATTGAGTTTTTATGTCATTGAATTAATTGGATATTCGAATAGTATGGTATGTTGTTTGGAAGGAGTTGTGGGAGTTTTCTAGAGGAAAAGAATAGTTTTCATACAAAGATGTTAGAGTATAATTTGGTCTTACAAATGCAATGACTCAATGTATAGTGGTTAGATATATGCAAGGGTAAAGCTAGTGACAGACTATGCTTGGCTATCATAATCCAATGGATGTGGCATTTATGAACTAGAAATATCTTTTCAAGACTTTAATATGTGAGAATATGACTTTATGGAGCTCTTGATATCTTTGTTATATCGTTGGATTTATAGAGCTTTGATGTGTGGGTGGATATAACAAAGCAATACATAAAGTTGAATTTCAAGTTGGCTCAAATTGTAGAGTAGGTAAGTGATGTTAGGGAATTGTGTTGACCAAAATAAATATTTGTAAGCTTGTCCCATGTATTGACCATATTAGAATTTGAAGAAATGTTTCATTTGTGACATACAAGAGATTCATAGAATGGTCCAAAATTT
The DNA here is from genome assembly GCA_947034895.1 of Rhytidiadelphus loreus. Lineage (NCBI taxonomy): Eukaryota > Viridiplantae > Streptophyta > Bryopsida > Hypnales > Hylocomiaceae > Rhytidiadelphus > Rhytidiadelphus loreus. The sequence continues at coordinate 37,790,654 of OX344761.1, forward strand.
ATTCAAAAATACGGATTCAATGTTTTGGTTGTTTGTCCATATTGAAGAAGGATAATGACCGAATTGGAGATTATCCTTTTAGTATAATAAGTTCGTTCCAAGGGAGATGGTAAAGTAGGAAATCAATGCTAATGAGACTAATATCTAAAATAGGTAATACAATCCTAAAATAGAAGACTATGATCCAATTTGGAAAATCAATAATCACTCAATCTACAACAAAATTGCATATACAATTCACTCACATATAGTTTGACTAACACCATCATACTCCATTCTTAAATAATTTCATAATACACATGTGCACATCAAATCATACACAACAAAGACACCCAATTCAGCTTGAACATGTTTCTTATTTCCAAATTGGTAAATACATCACCGTTTAACATTTATCATAGTTTAATCTCACACAAACTTATATTTTGTTATCTTCACTCCAAATAGTATTATAGAATTATCTATTCAATCACCATCACAACAACTAACTCTCCAACTTGTACTTTATAGATTTAACTTTCTACTCAAATCGGAAACTTCCACAACATCTCACATATTCTCGTTATCACTCATTAACACCTAAACTCAGGAGGTGCACTTAGTTCTACTATAACAAACCACGTGCAAACAAGTGGTTTCTAACAAACTATAATTTCAACCTAAAATTTTGAACATTGTTTAATAGTGACTATAGCTTTCTATTGCCAAAATTTCCAACTCAAATAAAATATGAAATGATTACTAGAAGAGGTTGAAAATAAACTAAAATGGCATGTTTTTCAACTCAAATAATTATAGAGGACACATTCAGATGACCATTGAGTCAATATTCAACTCAAAATGAGCTTTCAATAATGAGTTATTTTTAGGAATTTTTTGTTCATTTCTTAGACAATTTTTTCTTATATAATATAGGAGTGAAAAAGTTATTTTTCAGTTCTATAGTGTATCTTTTTACTTCAAAAATTTGTAACTAATTATTATTAACAAATAAAAATATCAATAATTCAAAATATAAACTTTCAAAGTAGAAAAATCTATTCATATTTTTTTAATTTTGTTTTATTTAAAATTCAAAAAGTATATAGGGGGTCCAAAGTTTTGTTCGCACATGGTTTCTAATGGACACTCTAAATGACCCCCCCGAGCACCTAAATTTCATAAATTTATATTCATTCATTATAAATTTCACTCCTAGTCAAACATACTTCTAGATTCCATCTCTCTAAAGTGAATCAATGGCAAATTCCTTAGTCACACACATAACATCACACATCCAATTAGGAACTCAATAGCTCAATCAACACACTCAAATTCACATTTATAGACACACAATCAAATTAAAACAAATTATGCAACACAACTTGGTTGGGATTGGCAATGGACACTCTTTGACACTGGGTCCCTTCCAAATCGAAAGAGACAACCTAATAGGGACCCAATAGCGGTTACCAAACCGCTCAAACTTCAAACTTAACCGCAAAAGAAACTACCAAATTGGAACCACAAAGCATAACTTCCATTAGACTCCAACTAGGACACAAATACCCTTGTTCTCCGACTTGGAATACGACTGCATCAGTCCAACTTGGAAACTTATTCAATTAGTACCTAACTTCCAACTCGGCTCACTCCAAACACAATTTGACACGACAAATAGTGTACTCCTATTCGGACTAGACATCTCCAAAAATCGCATTCCAAATTGATAAAAATATACCCAAAAATACCAAATTGAAATACAAACACACCAACAAAATACAAATTATACACAAAAAGTTCAAAAATACCTACATTAAGGTAAACAGTTAAGTCCAAATAGTCTATCAACAGTCCATTTTCTAATATAATGGAAGGTATTTGAAGTTGTTTTCATATCTTTTATTTATTGTTTTTAAGGTATGATTGTAAAAATTGTATGAGACCTTTGTAAGGAGATTGATTACATTCTATGAACAGAAAGGGGCTAGGCAAAAAGGGGTAGGGGTGCATATGCATTGTCTATTTTAAAAAGATGATGTTCTTTGAGGTAACTTGAAATGGCGCTTGAGACATCATTGCTTTTGATGTTATTACGAGCACAAACTTTTGTAAGAAAAGGATTGAAGCTAGGATGTACATGATAGAATAGTTGAAAAATGGTAAAGAAGATAGTTGTGATTGAATGATTGTTTTGGGAAGTAGGATGTTTAATATATGTGAAAATGAAGTATATAGAATTAAAACTACATGTGAATATATGAGCATGTTTATGTGCATAGTGGTCAATAACAATATTATGAATCTTAATGTAGCTTTCATGGAAACAAAGTATGTACCTTGATTTTTCTTGAAGCTATTTGATCCTATCATTTGGATACTAAATTCATTCTTGCTTGTGTTGAGGAATCAAAACAAAGACTACAAAAAGCAAGATTTTAGCAATTGTCCATAAAGAGGCATGGACTCTAGAAGCTAGAGGGAAATCACTAGTAGAAAATAAGGTATAAATGAATTGTCCACAATAACTATAGCAATCATTTTGCAATCATTGTTATTCCTAAATGATTGCTAAATTCATTGTAAACAAGTCATTTATACCCTTGTTTTCTATTAGTGAATACTTCTTTACACAAAACTTATCAACAAGCATTGCTTTTGTTAGTTGGCAAAAGCGAGTTCCACAAAGAGCTTCTTCTTTCTAATCTATAGACATTGTATAGGTTATTGGGAATGAATCTCAGATTTCATGTTTAACTACTACTCTAGATCTAGTGTGTTTATTATTTGCAACAATTTCAAGTGAAGATTTGGTGGAGAACAAAACAACTTATACATTAGAATGATTAATTCATTTCTTGTTAATTGCTTACATATCTAAATACTATAGGATAAACACAAAGAGAATCATTAGCAAAAGATGCACAAATGGCTTGTAATACATGATATCGCAAATTAGCACTACGCTACAAATGTGATAAACAAGATGAATGTGATTGACCAAGGCTTACTAGTGAACCAATAATTTGTCGTATTGTTATTCCTATTGTTGCTACAATTATAGTTTAGTTTTTCTTTTCTTTTAAGATCCTTCATTTAATTTTACTCGTTTCATTTAATTTTAGTAGAGAAATCTTTGTTTGCTAGTGCCTTCTACCTTACCCTTCAAAACAAAGTGAATTTTTCTTCTTACACACCCATACTTGTTGAGGATATATTCTTTGATGGTTCTAAGAACCCCTCCTATTGGCTTGACAATCCTAGAAATCTCTATTGCCATCTTAAACAAACAAACATACAAAACAAACAAACAACAAATTTATTATTGTTATTATTATTATTAATAATAATAATAATAATATTATAATAATAGAGTAGTCTACCTTGAGTTGATGCTCTAAATCTTGTGGCTTAACTTTTATTTTTGTTCTTTATGTTTTATGTTATGTAGCAATAGATTGTGTTCATAATACATTGTTTTGGCCAACCTATGTGGTCAATTATAAATCAATAATGACATTGTTACTATAAAATACTAGCTATTGTGGCAAAAAAGTGTTTGTAGAATTTCACTACAAACACAAATCTTTACAACGGATTAAGACAATTACAAGAATCATCTATATTATTTGTTGGATTTGCTTGATTTCTACTTAAGTATTTTTAAAATATAAAAAGGTTATTTTATATTTAATATATCATAGCCTAAGTTTAGACATTTGAATAAACTCTACCTCTAAAAGATCAAACATGGAATAATTTTAAATAGGAGAAATAAGAATGTACAAAATTTAAAGAAGGACAAATGTTTTCATTTTTCATTTGTAAAAAATTGAAATATTAATGAATAATTAAAATAAGATTTTTCCATTTTTCCATTTCTGCTAACTTAAGATAATTATGAACCAAAAGAATTGCCAACTTATTGTTTTTCATAGTAAGAAATGCATGCCCCCATGCATGCCAAAGCAACTTCATTTGCAGATTTCTACATTACATCAAATTAATTGTTTCTAGGATTACAATAGTTGCAAATCTATTAGAAAGACATCTTATCCAAATTTGATCAACTTCTAAAAAAACATAATTAGTAGTACTTCCAACCTTAAAAATTGCAAGTGTGGTGTCTATATCTTTGAAAACCAAGTTTTCCTACCAAAATAATTTTATATTATAAAAACTAGACATATGTTTAAATACCGTAGCCATATCCACCTTTTCATGAATTTCAACTATTGAATTAATATTGGATGATCAATTCCAAACTTGTATATGAAAAATAATTTAACATGCAATAGATGGATGTCAAAAAATTGTATTGTATCTAGCAACCATATTACAAACACCCTATTGTATCATTCAAAGAATTTTGTTTAGTATAGAACAACTAGTATTTTTTTGTCTTGCATAATTAACATTCAATTCTTACACATCCCAATCAAGCATATCAAATTTCAATTTCAAAAAGCCAAAATTTTATTTTTAGTAAATTGTTCCATTTAATATTAATGGATTTCAAAAATAAATTATTGAATGACATTGGTGATGTCTTTTAAAAATTTGATTGCATAAATATGTAGGATATCTATACCCATAGCTTTTATGTTACCCCCTCTACTAAGTAACAAAAATATTATCTATAAAATGTTCAATGTGAGGTGTTGTATGATCAACTTTGTAAAAGTAGATATCTCTATATAGAGCTAGATCTTGTCAAAGTAATTGTACCATCATACTCAAAGGTACAAAATTAGTCATAGTGTAAGGGTAGCAAAATACAATTGTTTTCTATATTGTATAAAATTATTGGAATAGCACAATACCATGTCTAAACATGGTTACTAAGTATTGTACATTTTTTTCTTGCAATTGTCCATCACAACACTTGACAAGATCCTTTGATCTAGCTCATGACCTTAACACTAATTGATAGCAAGTGCCATGCAATCATCTTACCATAATAGTTGATGTTGTCAACTACATGAAAAACATACTACCAACATGAATTCATCACTCAACAAGCACCAATTGCTTGGAAGAAATAACAAAAAATACTTTGTAGTCAAGTAATGAAGGCCAACGAAGCTTCTTTTATTTAGCTATTTAGCCACTAATAAATCTTGTTTTGTAGCACTTGGCAAACCTTATAAGCATATTCACACTAATACTAATATTCCATAATCAACACATTTAGGGTAGATCCATATCCTAATCATCACCTTCTCTAATTAATGACAACAACAGATGTTCTATATGCCACCCCATAGAGCACCATTATGGAACAAATCATAATATGCTACTACACACAACATGCATTTGAAACATTTGGAAATGTGAACCCCACTAGTATCAATTAATCTATCAATGCTAGATATGGTGTGCAATTGTGTTGGTGATCCTTAACAATGTAAAACCCGTAGGTATGCACCTTTCTATAAGGTAAAACAACCTATTGTGGTCAGAATTAGGAGTTTGACCTTATATGGTTGCTGGAATTTTTAAATTTTTTCTCCACATGTAGACAAGGGTGAGAAAGAGCAAGAGCAATTGAAATTATATTTTTTCAACAAAGTATAAATTCACTAGAATTTTTTGAAGTGTTCTGCTCAAAAGAGTCAATAGACCACCCCAAACCAGCGTGCAACGGTGCCCATAATGGTCACCTTACTCTTTTTAAGCAGTCACAATATTTTCGTGGGGTACACTCAAATAGTTGGGTGTTCCTAAGAGCATCTCCACGGAAGACGCAACAAATACAACTGGCCGGTGGGGCTTGCAGTGCGGTTTCAAAGCCCGTAGCCGGCAAGCTCCTCATGTGCCCCACGGCCAACATGCTAAGAGGAGGCTTCAAACGAATTATGCAATCCAAAGAAGTTTCCTTGCTTTGAATTTAAAAAAAAAAAAATTGTATCTTTGAATTCATTAAAGACAAGTTCACCTTACTTCAAACACATTTCAAAGTTGTTCCTTGAAATTCCAATAGAGAAGTGGAGCTCTTTATACACATGGGGTGGTAGGAGGTAGAGTATCTCATATGGGATATGTTAATTTAACTTCACTTTAAGTCGTGAAGCTCCTATTAATTATAATTATCCCACATGGATTGTTCTACCTTCTACTACCGTATGTATGTATACTAAGCTTCTCACTAAATTCAAAACACGTTTATATTTCATTTATCATATAATTTGGGACTTATGTGAAAATGCCTGTGTGCATTTCATTTATTCTGAAATTATTAATTTCTAAATGTGATTGAATTCTTTTGAGTGCCAGTCGGGGGCCGATACCTCAGTAGATTTGGCCGTGCCTGCCGTGGGGCAGTAAAGTGACCGGGCCCGCTTACTTTACCAGGTTTATGCCACTTACAGTATTGTCGTTGGCATGTTCTAATGTGGTTACTAAGTATTCCATTAGAGTAAGGTAAGACATTGATTGTGGTGCAAAATCTCATAAACTGAGAATAACCATTAGGGAGTCCTTCCATAGGTGACCGGAATAGGAGAAATGACCACACTGGGCTGTTTTACCTTATGAATAAAGAAAATTGGCTAATAATTACATCCAATGAACATTGTTAGTGCAAATTGTTGCAAATATACTTAACCCTTGAATGCTGGGCCGGTCGCCATGGAAACCATTTGTTTTGTCATCGTGTGAATTGTTGGCTTAACCTACAGGACCAAGGCCTTTTTTATACCAGAAAACACTCAAAATTGCCATACCTGTAGCAAGAAGTAAAAAAAATTAAAACATTTTTTTTTTCATATCTAACCATAGGATTTTACATCTAATTAGTATGAAAGTGTGTGGAATTTTTTTTAGAATTTTTGACTACTCAGATTGCAAGATATCTGCGTTTAAAGTGGAAAAAACAAGTTTTTCAGCACATTGCGGAACTAGATTTTTTGACTTTGAACATTTTTAACTTCAATTTTTTGCACTACAGAGTTTTGAGCTCTAAATCTTTATAGTGGAGAATTGAGTTGAGGGTCTAGGTAAAAAAGAAATTAAAAAAGAAATTAATTATCATTCTTAAAATAATCGTTAAGTAGAAGTAGGTATGAGATAGAAGGAAAATCTAAAATATTCATATATTTTAGATGGAATTAAAATGCACTAATCCTAATGGTGAGATTGTTCTAGCAAGTAAATCAAACGATGCAAAAAAAAGAATTGAAAAATTGTCAAAATTGCATTCAGAAATGAATCCTACGAGTTATTTTTTTCAAAAAGATGCTCTAACTGCTCCAAAAACAAGAATGTCCATAACTTTTTCATAACATATCCAAATGAAATTAATCAAAGCTTTTGGTATAGACAAAAATATAATCTATGAGAAAAAATAATATTAAAAAGAAAATTCAAATTCTTTTCCATTTTTTTTTGGCTGCCTGGGCTGCCCGCTGTCCCCTCGTTTGAGCTAATTTGGTCATAACTATTGTTCCCGGGCACCGATTTTGAAAAAAATTATATTCCCACAAAGCTAATCAACTTTTCTACCTCTTAAAAAAAATTCAAAAAATTAGGAGAAAATTTCAGCCATAGGTACCTGCCCAAAAACACATTTGTCCCTCGAAGGAACAATGGTCCTTTAGGGGTTAAGAAAATGAAAAAGCACGCATTAGAAGACAAACTATTATAGAAGACATTTCCTTTCCACACAAAATTTGGAGGATGAATAGTTGCACTTATGTCCCACATGGAGAGATTCATTGTCATTCATTGGCCAAAAAATGGCCTCTATGTTGTTTATGGGTTAATCTCCCTTTGAGAACTATTGTAAAGTAAACATGCCATTTACCAAATAAATTCCAAAACTAGATAGTGACCATCCAATTAATAAACAAGAACTACAACATGTGAATTCTACAAACAATCACGACATTTGAAACCTCACATTAGGAATCATATGACTTTCAACTAGATGATATATTGTTCAAATTTTGATCGTGTTTGAAATTTGGATGAGGAAATGGAATTCATTGCAAATGGATGAAACTTGAACACTCAAACAATTTCAAGAATAGATGAAGTGTTTGATAAAACCCCATTGTGGTGTTTTAAAAAATGCAATTTTCAACTCATTGATGTAAATAGGAGTTGCACAAAGCAAAGAGCTAGGACTTGCAAAAGAATTGTAGAGGTCATATTTGTATTGTCAAGTTACTTTAAAGAGTTTGAAGTATTTGGAGCTTCATCAATAAACAAGGTAATTGCCTCACATTGTTTCATTCATTTAATCCTCTTACATTTTTGTTCAATATCCTAAACACAAAATCAACTCTTAAAGTTAAAAAGTATAAATTTTTTATATATCTGAATGGGCCTCCTTTCCTAAAGTATGTGGCAACTCTTAAAGACAAGTACTTCAATTCCAAAGAGGAGTTGGAGAGAACTTGTAGCAATATAATACCAAACCACAAAATCCTAAAACAAGTATCGATGGGAAGAGGGGTCAATGAAAAGAGGCATATATGCATTTGGCACTTGCAGTAGTGGCATCTAAAAGCATGTCAATAAGGCATGCATGAAATGGAATTCCACCTTCTAGCATACAAGACTGAATTTAAGTGATTAGGACATCAAACCTACTTGAAAGAAGTAGAGGAGTTGGCTATGGTTAAATGGTACTTGAATATACAACATGTGGCACTATGAATCAACTTTAATATGCTAAAGTACACCATACAAACAATTATATACAATGCACGAAGACAAAGTCCCTTTAGAGATGGAATACTAGGTAATAAATGGTGATATGGATACTTTTCAAGAAGAGAAATTGGGCAAAGACAATGTTGAGATATGCAGGTGGGTTAGAAGCGAAAAGAACACAAAGATTCACAAATAAATCTACGATTGCCATTTACAACCCATTGGAGAATGTTTACAACACTGAAAATTATCACTTGAGTCACATTTGGAATGTAGATGAAATTGGAATGCGTGTATCAGAGGGAAATTATTCTTTCAAGGTGACAACAAAAAAAGGAAGTAAGGCTATTAGATGATCATATCATAGAGAATGGATGTCCATCGTAACTTGCATCAATGTTGCAAGATCCTACATCCTAAACCTATACAAAAGGAAATTTAAACCCGAAATTGATTACATTTAGCAACTGTGACGTAGAGATAATAATAACTTACCAAAAGATCTAAAATGGCTACATGATTGTAGAAATCTTCCTAGATTGGCTAGTGCACTTCTAAAATAATGTACTTGTGGGCATTTAAAAGGAAAACAAACACCTACTTATCCTAGATGGACATATCAACTATGTTACAAATGAAGCTATACAATTTGGCTTAGAGAATAGACTGGATATTATTAACCTACCATCACATTACTCCCATAAAATGCAACCACTTGATGTTGCAATTTTCCATCCCTTCAAGCTAAATTTGGCAATGGAAAATTTGCAAAGGGTGAGAAAGAACCTCCACTAGGTACAACCATGAAATTGCATCTAGCAAAAATGTCAACTCATGCATTGGCAAAGACACTTAAGCGCATAAGTATTAAATCAAGACTTTCAAAGACAAGTATTATTCTAATCTATAAACTAGCTGTAGATGCTAAATTAGATCCTAATCTACTACAAAATACCAAAAAAATCAAGTTTAATCTTCTATACTTGGTGCAACTAAAGATATGAACTTCAATAAGCCATATATAGTATTTTCTCTCAGATGAAACTTCTTCCACTTCAATCACTAGTGCCCACTCTGTTTTCATAGCTCCATCTTTATGTCCACTAGTTCATTTTTTCAATTGAAGCAATATTCTTTTGAGTATAATTTTTTGCATCACATCACATCACATCTTGACGTCCATCAAACTGATAAAGTGTCAAGATTCAATCCTAGCGTCCATTAGGATTATAAAATAAATAAAAAGATTTTTTTGGGACTATCTAAACAACTTGTCTATTCAAGTCATTAGCCTATTTGTCTAGGCCATCAAAATTTTATTTATTTATTTTTAGATTGCCTATCTATCCAATTGACAAATAAGTTGTTGAGGATGTCAATATTTTTTTGGCTAACATGAATTTTGATGTGTCTAGATACATCCTGAGTAATATTGATAAACATTCCAACGGAAAAAGCTAGTGTCACATCATAATAGAAAACCATGCCTTCGAGGAATTGGATACAAGTTTCCAAAATGTGGATGCGAAAGACCTAGCTAATGCTATTGAAGATTCTTTTTCTCATCTATCACTAGTGCCTAACTTAGAGTCTCAAAGAATATCACATGCAAATTCTCCACCTAATATCTCAAAATTAGATTATAAAGATGAAGAAGAGGCACCATTTGACCTTACAACAGAGATTCCAATTGACTACTAAGGTTGGTATTGTGACTACATGGAAGAGGAAGAGAAGGAATCAACCATTACATGAGATTTGGGGCCTCCAGGAGACCGTGAGTTATAATGTTGTGATAACCATGGAACATGACTTTTGCAGTGACACCGCAATGGTCCTATGTGGCCAAGAGGCTACCACCTCATTTCTCCAAAAAAAAATTCAACTTTTTTTTGCATTTGAAGAATTTAAAATTATTATTTATTTATTTATTTATTTATTTATTTATTTATTTATTTATTTATTTATTTATTTATTTATTTATTTATTTATTTATTTATTTATTTATTTATTTATTTATTTATTTATTTATTTATTTATTTATTTATTTATTTATTTATTTATTTATTTATTTATTTATTTATTTATTTATTTATTTATTTATTTATTTATTTATTTATTTATTTATTTATTTATTTATTTATTTATTTATTTATTTATTTATTTATTTATTTATTTATTTATTTATTTATTTATTTATTTATTTATTTATTTATTTATTTATTTATTTATTTATTTATTTATTTATTTATTTATTTATTTATTTATTTATTTATTTATTTATTTATTTATTTATTTATTTATTTATTTATTTATTGACAATCGGCCGTTACTTCATTGCGGGGAGAACAACAAAGGGAACAGGTCTAAAACGGTCTCTCAGAGGCCCTAATATCATCTAATGATTAAGAGATCTAGAACCAATTGTCTCAATTGAAATACTTATTACCCTTACTCAAATTGCCATCACTCAAAATTTTACTCCTATTTGAAGATAGCTAATAGTGCAATATGTACACCACTTCATGATCTTGTAGCATCTGAGATCCCTATTGTTGCAAAATAAAGGTCATTTTATAAATCTACAACATGTGAGGTTCCTCTAACTGAAGCATAAAGGTCAAAGATCATAATAATACTATTAGAGATTCTTTCAATTCTTAGTTTTGAGACAAGTTTTGAAACAAACAAAGCTAGAAAAGGATCAACTATTCTACATTGTCACAATAAACTTCTTACAAGTGCAACATTTATTAGAAAATCCCAAGATGTTGTTTGATAGTCTATCATTGCCTTCTTCAACTAAAACTTTGGAATTTACCTCAATTTATTTCTTGGCATGTCAATACTATGGCTGGTATTCAAAATTGACTCAGTACCTTGTCCAAGAATGTATAAGCCACACTCTTGGTGAATTTGTCTAGTCGTGCTTCCAACTAAATGCATTAAAAAAATGTTCAAGTACGCATTTGATGTACCTTGAGGTCATTAACAATGGGCATGCATGATCTAAACTAGTGACAACTGGTCCTAAGTTCTATACTAGACAATGCTTGTAATTGTTAGGTTGTGCATTGAAGGATGACCACACCTATTATATACCTTGTACAATGCAACTAATTTTTGAACTTCACAATGCATGCCCCTCCAAAAACAATGAGTATAGAATAGACTATATTATGTTCATTAATTTCCAAAATATTCCAACTCCTATTTGAAAGGGTGCATGATCAATTTATCTCCTAGTAGTAGGATTTTTTTCATTTTTGATGAAGTGCCAAAGGGGTGATACTAAATTTTATAGGTGTGCTCCAAATTTCAACATTCATCCACATTTTGAATAGAAAATATCAAATTAGTGCATATCACATATCCATAATTATGTTTTCATCCACAATCTAGCAATTTCATCCAAAGTGTTATTTTAATTCAAAAAATATTGCCAATTTTTTGGACTTTTCGTACCATTTTGTTCCAAGGGCATGGTATTGGATCCATTACTTTGGTACAAATGGCTCCCAAGTTATTGGAAAAAAAACACGTTGTCTCCTAATTGAAATTTTGGTTTCACCATCTACTCCTCCAACCAGCTATCAATGAGATGCTTGCTCCTTTTTAAAACATTCCATCACAACCACATCCTTATATTCCTTGGTGCCTTCAACTTCTCCATCTTTTTCTTCCCTTCCTATGCCCTCATTGTAGCCCTAATGTACAATGAATTCATGATGCTGATCCATCCTACCACAACAAAATCAATGTCTGTTGTGCCATTGACCTCCCTTAACATCTTCATGACTAGAATTTGGATTTATTTGAGGCTTAGTCCATCTCTATCCATTTTGACCAATTTTGCACATAAGCCACATCAAGGGTTGTTAATGGATTAGATCTTGTTGTCATTTAGGTAGCCTCTAATTGCATGTAAATACTGTAAAGTTAAGCATTTTTCTTCACATGAGTTGTATTGGTGTCAACATTGGTGTCAACATCAATATTGGTATCAACATTGTTATTGTACCAATTGACATATCCAATTATGATCTCTCTACTATCATTTGAATATAAGAACCAAAAGAGGCTAATATCGATTTTTGGTACACTTAGAACCAACACTTTGAAAATTCATTACCTATTCATACAAAGTCAAAATAATGCATTGAAATCTTCTTTTACTTGACGTTAAGACCCCATAAAATAATCTATGTTTAATGATATTACTTCCATTCCAAAATGATCTTTTTGTTGGACAAAATGTTCCAGATGAAGGCTAAGAAAAACATTTTAAAAACCAATTTGGCGCTATAAATAGAGTTTGATGCACTCTTAGCATTCTAGAAACTTTGAGTTTTAGAGCCCTTTTCAAAGTGTAGTTTTAGAATATTGAAAAGTAGATTTTGGAGGGCATTTTGGAGAAGCACCAATGGTCAATTAATTGATGAGTGCAAGATTGTCATTTTGTAATCATTTTGTATATGCCCAAGACCATATGTGGCCCTTTGTTTGGCCTCCCAAGGCTTCATCCCCTTCAATTGGGCAATATTCAAAGAGATGCAAAAAATAAGAATGAACAAAATTGATTGACCCCTTTAGTCATTTCATTTGTCTTTTGATTGATGATTATATGGATGGAGGAAGAACTACTACTTTGAGTTGTTTTACTGATTGGTCCTAAATAGCAATTGAAAACCAAATTTGACCAATTTGCAATGATACAAAGTGCAATAGGAAGATCATTTTGGGACAAAAAATTAAAGCCAAGAAGAAGATCATTGTAGGACGGAGGGAGTACTAATCATACATAATTGTTATTTGTGACCTTTATATGTGCATTGACCTAGTAGGATTGAGTGAGGCATTGAGAGGGAATTTTTAACAAATGATTTTCATGCAGACTGTTCTAGGTACTGAGTCCTCTTCATTTTGAAAATCTACAAGCTTTTTCCAATCACCCAAGGGTGATTGTTTCTCATTTTATAAATGGTTATATTTGTGATTCATTATCTCTCCAACCTAATTTGGAGACCCTCATTCCAAATATGAATTCAAGTTTTCCAATTTTAAAACCTAATAGTAAATAATATTAGGTTCATATGTTCTTTTTAAGATAAAAAAATCTTTAGGCAAATCCTTGTAAAGAAAACTTAAGGTAGTAGATACCATTTGTGGTATGCAATAGTTTGTGCCACTTCTTAGTCATTGCTTACACCAATTGAGTGCATTGAAGTTTAAATTGTACAATGAGGTCCCAATCAAAATAGCGTTTTTGAAATCGTAGTGAAGGAAATTTCAATGCTACCAACTTTGACAGCCTCTTGAGAGCTGAAAAATTGGTATTTTACCACAAAATTTTTACCACAACATCATCTTCATGTTAATAAGACATTTGTTAAATTTCAAGGGCAAAAGATTTACCCAAAAAAAGATATTTGAAATTTACCAACATGTGTAGCTGCAAGAAAAATTCACTACTTCCAACTTTGACACCCTCCCAAGGACTGAAATTTTTTTTTCTGATAAATTTTTTGGCATAGAATTATCTGTATATTGATTAAATGTGTGAAAAATTTCAAGTCCAAAAGACCCCCATAAATATATATATATATATATATATATATATATATATATATATATATATATATATATATATATATATATATATATATCTTTAAAATCTCCCAACATGTGTTGTTGTAAGAAACTATTAAAGAAACCATTTCACTGGTGCCAACTTTGACACCTTCCCTATGGCTGAAAAATTGTTAATTTATCATGATATTTTTGGCAAAGGATCATCTCTATATTGATAACATGTATGCCAAATTTCAAGGTCAAAAGATTCATCCAAAAAAATGTTTAAAATCTACCAACAAATTTAACTATGAGAAACAATCTTAAGGTTGCCAACTTCAACACCCTCCCTAGGTCTGAATTTTTTTTTTAATTATGAAGTTTTTTTGGGATAAGATCGTCTCTATATTGATGAAATGTGTGCCAAATTTCAAGGCCAAAAGATTTACCAAAAAAAAGATATTCTAATTCTCCCAACATGTGTAGTTGTGAGAATGACTTTCTACATTTGTGTCAAACTTTACCCAAAAAATGACACTATCCCAAGGGTTAAATTTTTTTTCTCACAACTACACATATTGGTAGAATTAGCATATCTTTTTCTGTGTGAATCTTTTGACCTTGAAATTGGGCACACATGTTATTAACATAGATATGACTTGACAATAAAAATTTCATGGTAAACAAGCAATTTTTCAACCCTTGGGATAATGTCAAAGTTGATAGTGGTGAAATTATTTCTCACAACTACATATGTTGGGAGATTTTGAATATCTATTTTTGTGGGGCACTAGAAGAAACCCATGTTTTTTGTGACGAGTCTTGATTTATCTGATGGATTTTTTTTGATGTCTAAAGGTATGTTCAGACTTGGTGTTAAGAGGAGAAAAAGCAGGCATGTGAGGATTCCTAAAAACAGTGGTATTCACACTTGAACGGAGTGGTAAATACCGAGCCTACACGGCAGTCCAGTTGGCGTCCAGTAAGAGCGTATGTTAGAAGCTACTTACAGGGAAAAGTTGCGGTCGTTACGGAGTTGCTGCCGGCTTTTACGTAGAACTTGGAACTTCCCAATACGTAGATTTTAGACACTTGCAAGCGGTTTTAATTAATGTGCGCTGAAACGGACGATTACCAAAGAGCGGTGCTTGAGCTTTTGCAACTACCACCTAAAAATGGGAAGAACTCCAAACTTGGGACTGACATGCTACCAAAAATGAAGAGTGAAGATTGGAAGAAGGCAGCGTCATGTATGCTACCTGCTAGTATAAAGTTTCACGTTGTCTTCACCAGGGTTGTCTTGTCTGACATATTTTTGGGTTTAGGCGTCGTGTATGACGTCTGATGTCGCGTGTCGCGTGTTACCAAGTGTCGAGTTTACTTGACATTGCGTCACGGAGGGATAAAAAAATTTACCCCATGGTAAATAGATTTTGCCTACGTGGCAAGGTTTACAAAATGACGTAGAAAGCCAACTTGGACGACTGCGGGTAGGGGCGCATGTACTTCAGCCTTGGGCGACCGCGGATGGGGGCGCGTGCAAGTACAAATGCGGCAAGTACGGGTTCTAAAATTAGGGTGACCTCTGGTCCAAGGGGGCGACTGTTGGTCCAGGGGGGCGACCTCCTTGTTGCAATTGTCAAAAAACACTAAAAACTGCCATTTTTGTGCAAATTGCAAAGAGAAAAAAAATTTAGAATGGTATTTTTTTTCCATATGTTACCATAGGATCTTGCAATAGAATAGTTTGAGAATGCATGGAAAAAATTTCAGACATTTTGACCACATAGATTGCAAGATAAATGCATTCAAAGTGAAGAAATTGTGTTTTTTTGGCACAATGGCAAACTAGTTTAAGACTTCAAATCTTCTTAACTTAAATAGTTTGAATTGTAGATCTTGAATTTAGTTTTTTTTCATCATTCAAAATTGAGTTGAAAATATAGAAAAAATAAAAGTTTAAAATATAATGTAATTTTCATTATTTAAAAATTTATTTAGTAGAAGAAGGTATCATAGAGGGAAAAACTAAATCATTAAGAGCTCTAAGATGGAATTAAAACTCACAAATTTCAATAGTGAGATTGTTCTAACAATCAATGTTGATTTGGTGGACCTATTTGTTTTGAATTTTTCTGAAAATTGAACTCAAAAACAAATCCTATACCTATATTTTACAAATCAATATTATAATTGCTTGCAAAACAAGATGCTCTACAACTTCTTGGCAACCTCTTCATATCATAAATCCAAATGAAATGAATAAAAGCTTTCCATATGAAAATAAAATAAAATATATGAGAAAAAAAATTAATTTTTAATTCAAATTTTTCAAGATTTGTTTTTGCTCATCCAAATGATTTAATTTAGATCAAAGCTAATTGTTGTATAACTCTTGCTCCTAGGCACCAATTAAAATTAAAATTACATTCCTAGAAAGCTAATTTGTTTTTCCTATCTTTTCATAAAAATTTGACCATATAGGAACTTGGCCAAAATCCATTTGCCCCTTGTGAAGACAATGAGAATTTAGAGATTAACATCCTATCAGTGTATTATTTAACAAGTGTTTTTTAAATTTGAACACCCTCTGAAGATTTGTATAAAAACATTCCTATTTGATTTTCTCTATTCTCTATGCATCATCATACTTATATATAATTTACCACCTTCATCTAAAATTTAAAAATAGAGGAAAGAGATTTAAATTAGAGCTTCTCCTCTTGAATTACGCAAATCTCTAAAAGTCATCCTACCAGGGTATTATTTATGAAGTAGATTTTTAAATACAAAATAATAAAATGTAGGTTTTAGAAAGAGCTTTTCATTTTGAATTTCACTATCTTCCAAGTATCATCAATTCATCATACTCATGTATTATTTACCAATTTAATTTCAAGCTTAAAAATTAGAAGAAAGAGATTTAAATAAGAATTATTCCATTTGATTTAATATATGCAATCTCAAATAATCATCCCATGGGAGTATTATTTATCAAATGTATTTCAAAATACAAAATAATGAATGGAGATATTTGCAATACCTTCCCCATTTAATTTTCTCGATTCTCCAAGCATCTTTGTACTCAACTACTTATGAATTATTTACCACATTTATCTCTAACTTAAAAATTAGAAGGAAGAGATTTGAATTAAAACTTTCCCTTTTGATTTATGCAAATCTCAAAGACTTATCCTATGGGTGTATTATTTATAAATTGTTTTTCAAGATACAAAATAATGCATGAAGATATTTGCAATACCTTCCCCATTTAATTTTCTTGATTCTCCAAGCTTCTTTGTACTCAACTACTTATGAATTATTTACCACATTTATCTCTAACTTAAAAATTAGAAGGAAGAGATTTGAATTAAAACTTTCCCTTTTGATTTATGCAAATCTCAAAGACTTATCCTATGGGTGTATTATTTATAAATTGTTTTTCAAGATACAAAATAATGCATGAAGATATTTGCAATACCTTCCCCATTTAATTTTCTTGATTCTCCAAGCTTCTTTGTACTCAACTACTTATGAATTATTTACCACATTTATCTCTAACTTAAAAATTAGAAGGAAGAGATTTGAATTAAAACTTCCCCTTTTGATTAATGCAAATCTCAAAGACTTATCCTATGGGTGTATCATTTATAAATTGTTTTTCAAGATACAAAATAATGCATGAAGATATTTGCAATACCTTCTCCATTTAATTTTCTTGATTCTCCAAGCTTCTTTGTACTCAACTACTTATGAATTATTCACCACCTTCATCTCTAACTTAAAAAATTAGTGGGGAAGGAATTTAAATGAAAACTTCCCCTTTTGATTTAATTTATGCAAATTTCAACGAATTATTCTACTAAAGGGGTCTATAATTTATGAAGTGTATTTCAAAATACAAAATAATGCATGAAAATATTTGCAATACCTTCCCCATTTAATTTTCTTGATTCTCCAAACATCTATGTACTTATGAATTATTCACCACCTTCATCTCTAACTTAAAAAATTAGTGGGGAAGGAATTTAAATGAAAACTTCCCCTTTTGATTTAATTTATGCAAATTTCAACGAATTATTCTACTAAAGGGGTCTATAATTTATGAAGTGTATTTCAAAATACAAAATAATGCATGAAAATATTTGCAATACCTTCCCCATTTAATTTTCTTGATTCTCCAAACATCTTTGTACTTATGAATTATTTACCATATTCACTTCTAAATTAATGGGGAAGAGATTTAAATGAAAATTTCCCCTACGGATTTAAACAAATCTCAAATAGTCATTCTATAAGTATATAATTTATCAAATGATTTCTAAAATACAAAAAAATAGATGGAGAGATATGTATGATCTTTCTTATTTGATTTATTTCATATCATATAATCCCAACCGAATAAATGAAAATGAACCATTGATATATATTTAACAAAATTGCATATTTGCAAAACTTGAGTGTTCAATAGAAGATGACATCTTGCCATAAAATTTATATACTAGAGCTAATTAATAGATCGAACAAGATATTATCAAATACAAGTAGTACTATAGAGAATCCAAAACAACTAGATTTTTAGAAGAGCTTTCATTTCTAATAAATGAGATTAGGTGTCAAAGCTATGAAATCTGATCTCATCAAGGTCCATTTACTTAGCTCACCTAACAAGGTACGTCCACTAATGTACCTAGCAAACTAAAACAAAAGTAATTGACTATAATGAAGTTGTCAATTTCTACTTTCATCACCCAAAAATTGCAATCCAATGAGTTTTTCAAGTAACTTTGAGTCTTGGGGGACCTCTCATGGAGGAGAACGCGGGTTAGGGCGAGTGCTTAAGGGCGACCTCGGGTAAGGGGCGAGTGCGGGTGGAGGTGGAAAGAATGGCCCTCCTTTTGTCCAAAAATTGACAAATTTGGGCCGTTTGGGGGTTTCTAGGGGCGACTTTGGGTCTTGGGCGACCTCTCATGGAGGAGAACGCGGGTCAGGGCGAGTGCTTAAGGGCGACCTCGGGTAAGGGGCGAGTGCGGGTGGAGGTGGAAAGAATGGCCCTCCTTTTGTCCAAAAATTGACAAATTTGGGCCATTTGGGGGTTTCTAGGGGCAACTTTGGGTCTTGGGCGACCTCTCATGGAGGAGAACGCGGGTCAGGGCGAGTGCTTAAGGGCGACCTCGGGTAAGGGGCGAGTGCGGGTGGAGGTGGAAAGAATGGCCCTCCTTTTGTCCAAAAATTGGCAAATTTGGGCCATTTGGGGATTTCTAGGGGCGACTTTGGGTCTTGGGCGACCTCTCATGGAGGAGAACGCAGGTCAGGGCGAGTGCTTAAGGGCGACCTCGGGTAAGGGGCGAGTGCGGGTGGAGGTGGAAAGAATGGCCCTCCTTTTGTCCAAAAATTGACAAATTTGGGCCGTTTGGGGGTTTCTAGGGGCAACTAAAATTGACATCACTAAGCATATGGTGACATAATGACATGTGCTTCTAATTCAAAGTTGGTCATCAACAAGTGAGGACAGAGATTATACGCTTTTTAATGAGAGATCCTTAGTAGAAACAAATATTTGACGATGTGGTCATTAATAAAAGGACCCTTTTGATTTTAGTTATCTATAGTAAGGCCGCAGGTGCTACTATAGAGACACTAATCCACGCAACCACTCAAATATGACAATGGAATATTTGAAAACACATTAGTAATGAGGTACTTTGTGAGGAAGTTGGGTATAGTCATTGAACCTGATTCAAAGAAGCAACTAATATGTAGATAGGTGGTAAAGCTACTCATGGTTGATAAAGCCCCTGAAGTTGTTTATCGCATTGATGTTTTGTAATAGGGTTTGTTGTTATTATGTTAGTACAAATAAAAATATAGGTCACATTTCATGCTTCTAAATTTTGAAAAGGAAAGTAAATATATTAACCACTTTTTATATGATGTGCCATTTAGAAAAAGTATTAAATATTCAAAACGCTAGGTGCCAAGTCTATGTATTGAATCTTGAATTTGAATTTTTTTGTGCAAATATTTTGTAATTTTTTCCAAACAATGTACTTTAATTTATTTGCTTCTAAACTAATGTGTGTAAAGTGTACAAAAATAAAGTTGAGTTTTAACCCCTAAAGGACCAACTTGAGTCCTTTTGAAGGACTTTAAAGAGTTCAAGTAGGTGCATATAGTCTCAATTTTCATTTTCATTTTTTGAACTTTTTTGGAGGATAGAAGAGTACATCATCTTTGTAAGAATATAAATTTTTCTTCAATTGGTGTCCAAAAGCAAAATTTATGCCACCCTAAGCTGAAAATAGAGGTTAGCAAGCAACAAAAAAATTACAATAAGTCAATTAATATTAAATTTTTTTCCCTCAAATATTATATTTTTGTCTACATGTGAAGCTTTGATTCATTCCATTTGGACTAGCAATGAAAAAATTATGGACAATCTTGTCTTTTAGACAATCTAAACAATTTTTTGAAAAAACATCTTATATGATATATTTTTGAATGCAATTTATACAACTTTTTTGAAAATTGTTTAATATAGTTAAGTTTGTCTACTAGAACAATCTCACCATTGTGCTTATTGTGTTTCAATTCCAACTTAGAGCTATTAACAATTTAGTTTTTCATTCAATCATAGACCAACTTCTATTCAACAATTTCTTAAAGAATGAAAATCAAGTGTGTTTCTATTGAAATTTTTTGCTTAAACTTTCAATTCAATTTTTCAACATAATTTTTTAAAATTTAGAGTTTATAGTGCAATTTTTTTCCACAAATGGTGGTCAAAGTCATCTGAAATTGCAAGCCAAAGTTCAATTTTTTTTTCCAACTTTGAATGCTAATATCTTCCAATCTATATGGCCAAACTTTATGAAATTTTTACCACATGATCTTAGACAACTTAAGTACAAGATCTTACGGTTAGATTCTCCAAAAAATATTTTTTCTATTTTCTTGGATGACTGCAGCAGAAGTGGCAGTTTTGAATTGCACTACAAATCACTCTTACAAGAGGTCGCCCCTACCTCCACTCGCCCCTACCTCCAGTCGCCCCTACATGCAGTCGCCTAGTACCCGTATGCACCCCTTGAGTTTGCCATGTAGATGCCACATGGCATTCAGCTGGAGGGGGGTAATTTTATAAAAAGTCAAAGGTAAATTTGACTTTTCGTGACGTCGCGCGAGCTCTACTAGACGTCGCGCGACGTCTGTCTGTCGCGGTGTCGCGCTGTCGCAGCGAACAACCCTAGTCTTCACGTATTGCACTGCCTTCCACACGTTGTCGTCCCCTGCATCAGCACTACTGCAAACTTCCATCAGGTACGATCGACTACGTAGTTGTTGCTATTTAAATGTACTCTTCATTTGAATTCATCCGTGCATGTCATCATCATTGTTGTTATTTCAGTGTGTTTGTACTTGTATTTACAGAATTCCAAGCATGGAGAACTTACTGGACGCTAGAAGCTACGGCACAGCAGGTGGAAGTGAGCTGCCTCCAAGAATAGGTAACTTTATTTTTGAATTCATGCTGTTGAAGTCATTCCGCTGCAAAACTGGACCTGCACACCACAAACAAGCACTCCGATGCTGCAATGAGTTCAAGTTCTAACAAAATTTAATCTACTGAGTTTGTGTCTGTGAATGTACCGTCATAGCCGCCAACGACAGTACGTCATCTCCGGCAACATCGGCTGCTTGTACGCCGCAGGCAACTTCTCGTCCAGGCGCAGTAGTCGAGTCCAATCGCCGAAACGAGCTCGCAAAGACCGTGGGCCTAATTGGTTGCCACAGGAGGTCATGGCACTAGTCAATGTAAAGAAAGATATGCATGCAGAGGAGATTGACACAATTGATGCACGTGATCTCATGAATGTTGTCTCCACAAAATGGCAACGAGTCAATGTAGAACTCATGAAGTGCGGGTTCTCACCATGTCCACGTGACGCAGCTGCATGAAAAACCAAATGGAATCAAGTTGTGCTAGAGTACAAACGTATTGCAGATTACTTTGCTAGAACAGGAAGAAACGGTGCTGACTATTGGGATCTTAGTGCAGATGAGAGGAAGACGGAAGGACTACCGAAATCTTTTCCACAACATCTCTTCTACAATATTCACGGATGGTTTGGTACTAAACCCAGTATGCAACCACCACATACGCGTGATCTGCTTTCAAATGAAGACGGTAACTTCCGCAATCAACAACAACTGCCTGCACAGCCTGAAGAAGACCATGACAGCGACCAAGACAATGAAGACCCGATGGATGTAGCTGTTGAAGTTGAAGCCCAATACTTATCAAGCACAAAGACACCAACAAGTCCACGAGTGCAGACCACTGACACGGGATCATGTCCATCGAGGTCAATGAAGAAAGGTGCTTCCAGTGGTCGACAACGACCTCCAGTTCCTACCGGAGTGATGCCGCAGATTATTAGCTCCAGCGACACATCTAACTGCAACGCTAGGGGCCGTGCAAGTAACACAACAATCAGACGAAAAAGTTTATCCGGACACAATCTCATAGCCGAAGCAACAAAAGCTAGTGGCGATGTGGTGGCTGGGCAGATGCGGGAGATGACTAATGCCACCAGGGACCTCGAGCGGTCCAAAATTGAAATGCAGTTGAAATTATTTTCAGAGCAAATGCAGTACCAACGGGAGAAAGATCTCCGACTTTATGAGAGTAGTGTCACTGCCAACAAAACGCTAGGCTAGCGATCATAAAGCAAGGTGAAGTCGTTCAATGCCTGGCTCAATTATCATCAGTTTTAAGCATGGGTTTGCGTCTCCCACATGGGACATCATTAGGAGGTCAGCCACATGCGGCCACTCCTTGTAGTATACAGCAGGATAGAGAGCCACCAGATGGTCCCCTCGCGTCCCAAACTTTGCCTCAGCAGGACAATGCCGGCATTGTAGGCACTGACACTAGTCTACATGTCAACAAAGACTAGCTATTGAGCCGCATCCTCCACCTGCATAGCATTTCATTCAAAGATGTTAGTGATTGAGAAGGTTGTTTGAATGTCGTGCACAAGAATTCTATGTTGTACTACATCAACATTTTGCAATTTTGAATTCATGCACTTCATTTTCTATTTGCATATTCGTTTGCCATTCCCCTGAATTGTTACTCCTTTGAAAAATCAGAGAACTGGACAAATGAAAAAGAGAATTGAAATTCAAGGTCCAAAAATGTGCACCTGCAATTTTCATAGGGTGATGTTTCGCTGTACCGCAAGGAATACACCCAACTGCCGACGCTTTTTGGTGCCCTCTGCAAAAGCACAGTCATCTCTGACCACATCCCCAACCTCAATCGGAACTGCCAGGTCCTCTCCGTTTTGCTCATTGAACCCCTTTGTGCGTAGGACTTGGAAAAGTCTCTCCACATGCTCATGTAATTGTTCCAACAGCATGTTGTGGAGAATCGCACATGTGATGACATCCGGTAGAAACGTCACCTGCAAGTCAGATTTCACCAGGAGTTCTCGAAATGTCTGCTTCAGAATACCAAAGGCATTCTCTACAACACCATGACCTCGACGGAGCTTTTTGTTGAAAAGCGTATTGGCTATGGACAGGTTTGCTTGCCCTCTATATGGCACCATAAGCCAAGGCAACAGCGGGTATCCAGAATCGGCAAGTAGGTATGGGCTAAACCCATTGAACAAAACGATGGGATCCCATAATGTGCCATGCATTCCCTTGTGGTATAGGGAAGAACGACGCAACACACGCGAATCGTTAGTGGACCCGGGCATCCCCAGAAAAAGATCCAAAAAACGCTTATTACTATCCACTACGGCCTGGCAGTTCAAACTGTATCCCCTCGATTTAAAGTAAAAATAGCACTACTAGAGAAGTACTGAAAACCAAGATAAAATCAACAAATTTATGTTGGAATCAACATGAAATTGATTTTTCCTCATCAAACACAATTTTTTAGACCGCATTAACACGTTTTGTGTTGGTTAAATAAAAACCAACATAATTTTGTTACATTTTTTAGAATTTTGGAATCTTTTGGAATCTTTTGGAATCTTTTTGGAATTTTTGGAATCTTTTGAAATACCATAATAATACTAGAAAACTTGCAAACATCACCTTAAAACACCAAAAAAACACTGAAAAAATTTAAAAACACCACCTACAAATGCCCTAAAAACAACTCAAAAATGAAAAACAGCACTCCCAAGTGTCCAAAAAACATCTCAAAAATGCAAAACAACACTTCCAAGTGCCCAAAAAACAACTCAAAAATGGAAATCAGCACTCCCAAGTGCCCGAAAGACAACTCAGAAATGCAAAACAGCACTCCCAAGTGCCCAAAAATCAACTCAAAAAAGCAAAACAGCACTTCTAACTGCCCAAAAACCAACTCAAAAATGGAAATCAGCACTCCCAAGTGCCCAGAAAACAACTCAAAAAAGCAAATCAGCACTCCCAAGTGCCCAAAAAACAACTCAAAAATGGAAATCAGCACTTCCAAGTGCCCAAAAAACAACTCAGAAATGCAAAACAGCACTCCCAAGTGCCCAAAAAAACACACTCAAAAAAGCAAAACAGCACTCCCAAGTACCCAAAAAACGACTCAAAAATGCAAAACAGCACTTCTAAGTGCCCAAAAATCAACTCAAAAATGGGAATCAGCACTCCCAAGTGCCCAGAAAACAACTCAAAAAAGCAAATCAGCACTCCCAAGTGCCCAAAAATCAACTCAAAAATGGAAATTAGCACTCCCAAGTGCCCATAAAACAACCCAAAAATGCAAAACAACACTTCCAAGTGCCCAAAAAACAACTCGAAAATGGAAATCAGCACTTAAAAGTGCCCAAAAAACAACTCAAAAATGAAAAAAATGAAAAACTTTGGAATTTGGTGTTTCTTTAATTTCAGTATATTTCAACAGTCATTTCGGCACAGTAAAATAACTTTTTTCAAGAAACTTCAAACTAAGAAAAGTTTCTAGATGAAGCTAAGTTTCATCTCCAAAAAACCGTTTGATATTTCAATCCTCCAATCAAAAGTTATGGACAAAACATCAGAGGGGGGTTCAAATGGACATTTTTTTCTACATTTTCAAACACCCTCTCTGATTTTTTTCCATAACTTTTGATTGGAGAATTGAAATCCCAAACGAATTTTTGGAGATGAATCTTAGCTTCATTTAGCAACTTTTCTTAGTTCAAAGTTTTTTCAAAAAAATTAATTTGCTATGCCTAAACGGCTACCAAAGTCATCTGACCTAAGAAACATAGAATTTTAAATAGTTAAGTATATTTTTTATTTCCAAATAGACATATAGTTGCAATGGGTGGTGTGGTGGTTAGTTCATGGGGCTTGTACATGGGAGGTCTCGAGTTCGACCCCCCATGGCGGTAATGGCCTAATGGCGAGGCTGCCCGTAAATTCCGGGCAGCGGGCAGTTTCTAAAAGTAGTAATTTTGTCCTGCCCGAAAATTTCGGGCAGCCAAAAAAAAATTGTTTTTTTTTTTTTTTTTTTTTTCAATTGTGTTTGATCCAAGAGAAAATCAGCAGAAAATGTGTTAATAAGGAGTCCGAACCAAGTGTTCCTAACCCACAGAGAAAACCAACACATTTTCTGTTGAATTTGTCTTCATTCGGACTGTTTTCTTCTGGTAGTGTAGTCTGCTGGGCCATTACGTGGCTTACAAATGGAAATATGCGTACCGTCTATAGCCCCGACGACTCCTGGAAGGCCAGACAGATGTTGGAAGCCGGCTTCAGTGTCAAGCAGCTTCTGGCCACTTAGCCACGAAATTTCAGATCGCAAGGAAATGTTAATGGCTTCCACTACCTCTCGGAGCACCAAAGACACAGTACTTTTTCCTATGGCGAACATTTCGCTGCAAACAAACAAGCTTGCACCATGAGTAAGTTTAAAGAGTGTACAAGCAACACGAACAAGCACAGGAATAGATAAGCGATACTTGGTATCTTTTCGTTGAATTATTGGTTTCAGAATTTCGGCCAAGCTCTAAACTGTTGGTTTCGTCATACGGAACATGGTTACCCATCGCTCGTTGTCATACTGGTTCAAAAGGAACTGAGAGAACCAAGCAGTTGATCTAGGCTTCACCCAGTAGCCAAGATCATCTTCGAGGAGGCTAAATACATGACACAACCTGAAACTGTGGAGGGAAGCTCGTGCCACGGTTAGGAACTCTAGAAGAGGTTCTTGCGGTGGTGCCGTGACAATTTCCAGTGAGTTCTCCATATCCTCATCTGATGGCGTTTGAGGAAAATCAATTGCACGATTGTTGGACATCAGTAGCAGCAACAGAATTGAAGCCAAAGTCATGAACTCCGAAGGACCAACAAGGAAGTCCATAGCCGCCTTCTGTCACAACTACACAGCAAAATACAGGCACATGAAGCGGGCATTTCGAGATCAGGAAAAAAACAAGGACAAACCACTTGAACAAGGCTTTCTCTTCAAATTACAAATTAGAAGTGAGAAGCAAACCGCATGATAAGGAAAAAGACGGGAGGGGGTATTAGAAATGACCTAGTTTTTGCAGAATAGTCTGGTGATGAAGACCCGATGAATGTTCAAGTATGGCGCTGCATTAGTCCCTCCACTATGTTGAGAAAGTGACGACAAAGTTCTGTTGGCCTCAAGAAAGAAACCTGATGACAAGCAGTATATGCAATATTGAATGAGGAGATGCAAATTGACTCCCGAACCCTAAAAATGGAGACCCGCACAAATCAGTTCCTTCTTCTCCCTACAACAACCGAAGCACAAAAAGTTTCAAAACAAACAAATCCCCACAATAAACATTCATCAAGACAAAGAGTTCAAAGATGGCACTGAGAATTGACGTACCTTGTTGGATACCCGCACCTTCTGAAAACTCGAATACAAGAACAATGTCCGCAGCATGTACGTCCAGTCTTGCTTCATGAAATTATCGCAAGTTAATCGAAGTACCGAAGAGTTCTTGCTGTTTCCGTAACCACAACCTTCACTCCCACAAACAAACCTTGACAACGATGAAGGCGTTCTCCAACTCCCTCAAACGGTCCCAAATTCAGAATGTGCAAGAGAAGAGGCTGGGAAGAAGACAATGTCTTGTGAAACTCAGGGGACAAAGTGCCGAGAAGACAAGCGATGATGGACCCACCACTAACTTTACCTCCCACTCTTCTCAAGTGTGACCAGTACCGGAAGATGGCACTGTCAAGTCCACGTGGCTCACTTGAAAATAATAATTTTTTATTATATGTGAACAGCAGGTACTTAAGCCAGAACGAAGCACGTTCAGATTTTCTACAGTGAGCTTTGTTAAAATCTTGAGCACATAAATAGCTGTTCTATTTTAACTATCTCGCTCTTATGTTTTAGCAACGGTCTTCCCCTAAGCTCAAGTGTGACTATACCTTAAGTTGACATTTAGCTATTTTTATGTTTTTAATGATGTTCATTAGATCATTTGGACTATTAAAATTATTATTATTATTATTATTAAAATTATTATTATGATCATCATCATCATCATCGCTAAAATCCACCCCCCCTTACGGTCCCCTCGGGCCGGGTCGGGTCCATCAGCCGTCCGGCAGTCCGCCCGCATTGGCGCCTTCATCCCGACGCCTGCACGGCGTAACCTGCGCTCACTTCCGTGGGCTGGGCTTTCCATCCGCGAGCCCCGAGAGAGAGAGAGAGAGAGGGTCGCGTTGAGGGCAGCAGCTCATCACTCATCAGCTCTGGCCTAAGCTTAGGGTTTCCTTTGTCTTGCTACTCTGCCTCAGCAATCTGCGGAGCCTGGCGGGCTTTGACCTTCTCCTCCCCCTTTTCCTTCTTCTTCTTCGTCTTCTTCTCTCCTCCTTCCTCTCCGCTCGCTCGCTTGCTCGCTTGCTTCCTTCCCGACATTTGCGACGATCTCCCGCTTGTGTGTCACCTTTTGGTTTGGATCTCTCTCTCTCTCTCTCATCGCACTTCCAAACTTCTTTCCAACTATTATGAGTGCTCCTCTCTCTCTCTCCTGCTGCTGCAGCGCGCTGATGAGGCCGTCGTCTTCGTTGTCGTAAGAAGCTCCCGTGAGCAATGTGTGTGCAGCAATTCTTCGCGTGGGTCTGATTGTGGCGGATTTGAACCAGGAGAGATCCCCAGAGGGTGGTGGTCGTGGCGGCGATGGAGTTGGTTTAGATATCGGTAGGACGAGGTGTCTGTCTGTGACGAGGACCAATGTCTGAAGGCAAGTTGTTGATCTTTCCTGGTTCTCGTTCGGGTTGGGGTGGGTTTGGGTTGGGTGTGGTGTGGTGGCGCGTTTTTCTTGGTTCGGGAATAGCGGTGGACGTGTTAGGAAATTGGTTGGAAGGGAAACTGTAGGTTGCACGGAAGAGGAGATGCAGCTTTCGCGCCTGGAAAACGGGTTGGTTTTGTGAATTGGATGTGGAACGATCGTGAGTGTTGGGAATGATTTCTGGCGTCGGGAATGTGTTGGTGAGGAGTTTGTGGAAGTAGTTCTAGCTCCTGAATTGTTGTCGTGTTCTGGAGCCGTGTTTGTCGTGACGATGGTTGGGCAGTGAGCGTTAGCTTGAAGGTAGCACGCTGTGAGGAGCCAGTTTTTAGCGCTGGAAGGGAATGTTTCCCCAAGTATTGGTATTTGAAATGAATCGGGAGTGTTAGGCCATGCTTTCCGTCAAAAATGTGTCTCTGGTGTTCTGTTCAAAGTTGTGCTAGCTCTTCTAGAATTATTGTTATTGTAATCTACAGGCCTGCTGAAGTGCTCTGATCATTCGTTTAAAGGCAATGGTTGAAACTACTTTTTGAAGGTTAACCGTAGGTGTGAAGGTAGCGCCCAGGAGCACAGCTTCAACGAAGGAAGAAAGTTTTCTAAGTAGGGTTCACGCGTGCATTTGAATGAATGTCGAAATCGTATGATGTGCGCCAAAAATATGTCCCCGATGAGTACTAGGTCCTTTATAATTATTGGAGTGTACGGGTCTAATCATTCACGATTTTCGGGGATGAATTTACCTCGATTGCCTTTCGGAGGCAACTGGTTCTGGAGTTTGATTTTTTGTACTGTTGAGATCATGGTACTGATGTAGGGCTTGCTTTGGGACTTCAGGGCTCAATGAGACTCATAGGACGAAGGATGTTGGCACACGCAGCCTTTCTAGAGGAAACGACAGTGGCTTGGCCGCATTGGCAACAACATGTAGCTTAGGTCATGCTGAGGAAGGCAATGTGGCCCAGCATTCAGTGCAAGGGATACGAGGTCTAATATTTAGTTTTCAGAGACGATCACGGAAACGGGCTGTTGCACCTGAGAAGGCTGTCACCACCCCTGGTCTCACCTGTATGTCTGGCCCGTTGCCTCATGTGGACACGGACAACGACTTTGATTTGCCAAAACATACTAGAGGCAAATTATATCCCCCACGCACTGCTTTTTCGGGGAGTTGTGAGGTGCCTGCTGCTAAAGGTCTCACCTCGGATGACAATGACGAGGCCAAGCACATAGATGGGTTGGGCGATGCGGGGTCGGCTCCCATCACGGGGGAGAAGGTTCTTTCCAATGGCGACTTCTACGTCGGAACGTGGCAGGGAAGTCTGCCGGAGGGGACGGGCAAGTATTTGTGGGCAGATGGGTGCATGTATGAAGGAGAGTGGGGTAGAGGCAAAAAGTCTGGAAAGGGCAAGATCTCATGGCCAACTGGAGCCACTTACGAAGGCGAGTTTGTTGGGGGTTACATGCATGGGGTTGGCACATACATGGGTATCGGGGGTACTACCTACAAAGGCCAATGGAGTATGAATGTCAAGCATGGTTATGGTCGGAAGAGGTACGCCAATGGTGATGTCTACGAAGGGGCTTGGAAACAGGGAGTTCAAGAAGGCGTTGGCAAGTACACCTGGGCGAGTGGAAATGAATATCATGGGGAATGGAGAGGGGGTACGATGTGCGGTAAGGGAGTATTAACCTGGGTAAGCGGTGACAAATTTGATGGGCAGTGGTTGGATGGATTGGAGCATGGGCGTGGAATCTATGTGTGGACAGACAGTAGTTGTTACATTGGTACTTGGAGCAGGGGCCTGAAAGATGGAAAGGGTGTGTTTTATCCTTCTGGCACACGAGATTTGCAAGCTGTGCGAGGCAGTGAGGCAGTTGGTGGACCTCATGGTCATGCTCAGCACAGCGGTGAACTCCGTCCACTGCGGTGGTCTAGAAGTAGGTCCACATCATCTGAAAAGATTCCTCACGCGAGTGAATTGTCCAGAAGCGGGGATCTTTCAAATAGTTTCCAGAGACGATGGAGCTTGGATGCTCCCGTCGAGCGGGGCTTTGGATCGGAAGGTAACAGTCTCCGAACTACAGATACAATACTGGAAGGTGTGGAGCGGCTTGCGCTGAATGGGGCTGCACCCCTTGCCCCTACGGTAGTTGTGAGGGAATATGTTCAAGGCGTGCTGATGAGTGAGCTGGTGAAAGAAAACGCGGACTTAGTGGGTCACAAGAAGAGGAGGCCCCGGAGGTCTGTTAGGGAAGTTAAAAGACCTGGGGAAACGATATTCAAGGGCCATCGCAGCTACGACCTTATGCTGAATTTGCAGCTTGGCATAAGGTATGATATATATTTGGATTGCATGGTCTGGTGTTTTTATGATCACTAGACTTGTTCGACTTGTGGAAGATGTCCTCGTTGGTAGGCGATTATATTCAGGAATGTCCTAGGTTTCTTTTTTGAGCTGGTCCGAATATTCTTTTGAAATTTTAGGTCTTAAGAAGCATACCATATAGTGCTCCAGAATCATGAGTAACAATGTGATCTAGTGTTTGACAAGAACGTTCATGAAAACGGCGGTGGGATTTCTTTTTAGTAGTTCAAGTTTTGATTTTCGTTTTGAACCTTCTTGGTATCTCATGACAGGTATACTGTCGGCAAGATAACGCCTGAGCCGAGGCATGAGATTGGTCCAAATGATTTTGGACCTCGAGCGAGCATACACATGAATTTTCCAAAATCTGGGACTCCAATGACACCTACTCACAATTCATCTGATTTTAAGTGGAAGGATTATTGTCCTATGGTTTTCAGGTTACCTATTCCCTCTTTCTGTTATCTATGCAATTCATTTCTTCGTATGTTTCTTTTTCTGGTTTGTCTTGATCCCATCATGTTCCCCTTAATTGTATTCGTATTTTGTTTGTGTTCTTGCTTCTGGAGGTTTTGATTTACTACTCTTTTGAGAACTGTAGTTTTAGCATTTGTTTTTCAGAAACCATGAACTAGGAACTACCAAGGTTAGCAGGATTCATCTTTATGCTTGGGTCATTGGCTAATCGCTTTATAGTGCTAGGTTGAGTTACGTTCAATGTGTGAAGCCAAATGTGTCATCTATTCGTCTCTGTGGAAAGTTTTAGTATTTTAGATCCATTCAGTGTTTTCTCGTAGAAAGGAGAGTCTTGAGCACCATTTCATCCTTGTGGATAATTGTTTTGGCAGACATCTGCGAGAAATGTTCAAGATTGATGCAGCAGATTACATGTTATCTCTGTGTGGGGATGATGCGTTGAGGGAGCTTATTTCACCTGGGAAAAGTGGGAGTGTTTTTTATCTTTCGCATGATGATCGATTCATTATCAAAACTATGAAGAAGGCGGAAGTGAAGGTGATCTACCATTTGCCCTGATTTCCTTAGTGGATTTTAAGATAGCGTATAAGTTTTTGTTTGCAGTGTATTCATCTCTGGAACGAGGTGGTTGATCACAGTACCTTGGGGTTATCATCAGAAGTATCCGGGAGATGGTTAATGAAATCTTGAACCCAGTCTACTAAATTCTTTGTATGATTGTTTTTTCAGGTACTTTTGGGTATGCTGTCAGCATATCATCTTCATGTGAAGACGTACGAGAATACACTCATCACTAAGTTCTTTGGCCTTCATCGCATCAAGCCATATGGAGGTCAAAAGGTAGACACGTCATCCATCACGTATATTTTTCATCTAAATTGACTTCTTGCCGTCTCAAACTAATTTTCCTCGATCACTTAATCCTGATAGAAGCTTGAGAGTATTGCAGGTACGGTTTGTAGTGATGGGGAATATGTTCTGTACTGAGCTTCGCATTCATCGACGATTTGACTTAAAAGGATCATCACAAGGGCGTTCTGCTGATAAAGTAGAAATTGATGAGACAACCACTTTAAAAGATCTGGATCTTGAATACGAGTTCCGGCTTGACCCTTCCTGGCGTGACTCACTCCTTCGGTAAAATTTTCTTTACTCCATCCAAATCTTGACTGTACATGTAATTTTGATTTGTCGATATCAAATTTGTTGTTTATCCTGCCTTTTCCCACCTCCTCTTTCCTACTTTTTCAGTAGAATCTTTCTCTACTAATGGATGTGGATTGTGGCAGGCAACTAGAGTACGACTGCAAATTCCTTGAAACTCGGGGTATTATGGATTATAGTATGTTACTGGGCCTTCACTTCAGGGCACCACAATACAGAGCACCAATGTCTCCTGGCCCTTCTTCTACACCAGATGTACCTCCAAGTGAATCATTTACAAGCACATTGGATGATGGTACCGAATTTGGTCTTACCTTTGTTGCAGATGATTTTTGCACTTACCTTTGCGTCCTTTGAAGATGATTGCATCTATTGCTAATTTTTTTCACTTCCGTTGAGGACAATATATGATAGCATTTTGGTTGCCTTATCTTTTGTCATGCCAAGTATCACGTGGATTGGATGTAACCTTAGTCCATGCTTTTCCTTGAATGTATCTTCTGTGGAATTGGTTCGGCAAATGTTTTCCGGATCATTTTGGTGAAGTGTTCCGGAGTAATGAAATTTTGTGATGTTTGATGTGAAGCCACTGGAGCAGAAGAAGATTGGGCGACAACCAGAGGCTTAGTGCTGGTGGCCCGAGATAATGGCCATGGCAGCATCGGGACACCGGGCATTCATATTCGGGGAAGTCCTTTACGAGCATCAGTGGCGGGAGACCCTGAAGTTGATTTGCTTCTTCCAGGCACAGCTCGGTGAGGGTTCTACTTCATTCTTCTTTCACCTCTTCGTGAGTGATTTCCTCACTGTAATTGAACCGATAGTCTTAGTAAAGACTCTTTTTAGGCCAGTTAAAATTTCATCTTGGGGCTGGTATGTTGTCGTTTAAGTCATGTTGCTCCCTATCTGGTTTATATCTTTGTATGCAACTCCGGTAGATATGGGTGTTTCTTTGGCCGTTTAGAGGTCCAGCTGATGCGTAATACTGAGACCTTGATTTGTATACTGTTTCTTTTGTAAGCAGGTTGAGAATACAACTAGGAGTCAACATGCCTGCAAGAGCTGATCGTGTACATAAAAAGGACAATGACGATTTGAAGCCTTCTGAAGGGCAACTGTTTGGAGAGTCGCATGATGTGGTGCTGTATTTTGGCATCATTGATATTCTGCAAAATTACAATCTCAGCAAACGCATAGAGCATGCGTACAAGGCGTGCCAGTTTGATTCTATCTCGATATCTGCGGTGGAACCCAAATTGTATTCCAAGCGATTTCAAGAGTTTATTCGGCAGATTTTTCCTCCCACTCAGCTATGACAGAGACAGCGGTCACACTCGTAAGGTTGCCTTATGAGTATTGATCGGCAACTGCGGCTCAGAAGTTGACTCGGAAAGTACCCAGTGCTGATTTTGACATCCAAAACGGCCAAGTACTGATCTGGCGTTGTGTCGTTTTGACTGCTACGGAGAAGACCACCTCCATACGGAGTACACAAGACCTCCTGATGCAGGTGGTTGGTTGATACCATACAGGGAATATCGCTGCACTCGATGATACATTGTAGATCAGCCAATTAGTTGGATCCTCAACGTTGAGGGCAGTCCCTTTGCGTCATTGTTGCCCAGAATTGGTGTGCGCAACAGTGTTAGCTGATGTTGAGGTAATCATTTGTCGCCCAGAATTGGTGTGTCGCAGAGATACAACTGCTTCTTTTCTATTATTTAGTTCATTGTCAAGGATGTCATCCGGGATCAGACATGATAGACCGTGCTCATCTTGCAGAGCCTTGGAATGATGTCTTGATGAGAACAGTAAATGGATGTAGATGTGGATTCGCAAGTATTCTACCCTCATGCTGTCATTCTTCATTATAATTTTCGCTTCCGAACGGTTTTTGACCCTGGTTCTGGGATTCTATTTTCAACCTTTCTGTTGCCGACATTATGGCGGCTGGGTTGATATTTCCATAAAACTTTGTTGCCGTTCACTGTATTTTCCTTTTGAATTTAGTAGCCAGAGAAATTCCTTTTATATCTGTCGTGTACTCCTGGTTTTTCTTTTCTTTTGTTGACAAGTTCGGGTATGCTACAGTAGTGAATTTTTTCCACCGATCCAGAATCCACGTCTGCTACAAAAAGGTCGTCAATGCAGAATTGCTGGTGTTGTCAACCAAGAATATAGATGTAGTTATTTTGGGGGGGATGAGGTGGGGAGTGGAGTTGCTTGAACTCATTGAGAATGGTATTGGATATTTCCTAGTGATATTTTTTGACTTTCGTACATGAGTGCATATCCTGGATGACTGGATGACTAGTGGTCTATTGGTAGTGTATTTTGGCAGCTTCTTGCTCCTTTTTCTTGATTTGAATTTTAGCCATAAAAATGATGTTTTTTTAATTTTGAGCCCAACTGACAAAATTTAAACTTTTGGCCTATAGCCATAAAGTATTGATTTTCTAGTTTTAGAATGATATGGTAAATTGATGTCTACTATGATGTTCGTCACTAAAATGTGTAATTATGGAGAGAATTACAGAATTTCTTAAGCATATTTTGTATCTGATTTGAATTATTTTTAATTTTCATTCAATATCTCATAAACACATCTAAAATATTTATTATACAAAATTTATTTTGCATAAAATAAATGTAATAAATTTGATTCATACATAATAGCATAATGGGACCATATAGGGAGGACTTTGAAGCTTGAAATTAGACATAGGTCTGTCCTTTCCAAGTCATATCTTTAGGTTTTAGTAAAAAAATTTATTAGGATTACACTACTAGGACTGTACTTAAAACACCCTCTTTTCTTGTAGTATGCCAAATATTATCCGACTTTATAGTGCATTGAACAAAAATGAATATGAAAAAATGTTTTTTTTCAAATTCCACCGTCCAAAATCTTGTTAGACTGGCCCCTCTATTTGAACATATACATTTATAAGACAAAATAGAATGCATTGTTTTTTCAAGTAATCCTCTTTTTTTGTTTTTTTCCTTTGTAATATAGTTGTTTTAATTATGCTATGTGCTACCAAATTGGAAACTATGTTAACAATAGGATCAAATTGACTTTGATTTTTTGAGCAAAAGCAGTTTTGCAAGACCAAATGATTTAGAGGAGCACACATAGCTGCAAAAAGAATATGTGGAAATACATTGCTATTTTAACACAAGAAAACACATAGCTTTCTTTTGACATTCTACCATTGTTCTCCAAATGAATATTGTTCCTTAAAGAAGTAGAGTAGTTTTGGAGGCCATCCAATCGTTGATCGGAAGTAATTGATCAATTCCATACAATAGTGGTCACCTATCTTTGTATCCATAGTGCCAAATCTTGACTTCGTTTCACTGTAACTTCGTAGCATCATCAATATGTCACAATGAATTTAATGTGTTGTATTGCCACAAGGCTTGTGTGTCTCAATTGACTAAATCAATCCAAAAAAATGCATGAATGAATGCCTTCTTTAGGAAAAACAATGAATATTACATTTGCCAAAACAAAAGTGAAATGTCTTTCCCATAAATGGACGTAGTAAATCAAAGTAATCTCTAAAATTTACATATTGATACAACAGTTTTTCATAATAATAATCAGTAAACCAAATTGAATGTGAACTATAAGGTGATACCAAAGGCCTAATTCCTTTAGTGCATCTTTCACCCCCTTCCATGCGGATGATCAACCAGATTTATAGCACCCTCCCCTCCAAACAATGGAACA
Source organism: Rhytidiadelphus loreus (assembly GCA_947034895.1). Classification (NCBI taxonomy): domain Eukaryota; kingdom Viridiplantae; phylum Streptophyta; class Bryopsida; order Hypnales; family Hylocomiaceae; genus Rhytidiadelphus; species Rhytidiadelphus loreus. Next base: position 37,826,881 of record OX344761.1, read on the forward strand.
TCTGCCTAACCATCAACTTTGTCCTAATTTGTTAAGTTTTAGCCGGTTTGTTATGATGAAGATTGGACATTATACCAATAATAACTCACCATTGATGTAGTCAATCATGTCTTAAGGCTCTAATATCTTTATAAAGTTTAGTGTTGCCAAAGTCTCTAGAGTCAAAAGCAAGGCTTTGTAACCTTTAGTCAAACAACACTGATACAATCAAGGAGAGTAGCAAAGCTTGAATAATTTTTTTATAATATTTATAAATTAAAAAATCTCTAGTTTGTTCAATTTTATTATATATGATTTTAATTTTAAAAAATGCTTTTGTATTGAATATTCAATCTTCAACTATCTACTAATGATCTCAAAGTTGATAACGCCACAAGAAACACCACAAGAAACATGTTTTGCATAAATAGAAGGATTAGTGTTGTTGCTACTTTAGGGCTCTATTGTTGTACAATCAATTTATAATCATAAAATTTTAAAATTGTTGAAAATTTAAAATCTTCTATCCTCAAAAATTTAAAATCTATAAATCTATGAATTTTTTTATATTTATATTTTTTCATTTATAAAATTATGATAGATAAATTAATTTTTTAAGAGAAATAGTTTGGACATTTGAATTTTTGAATTTCTAAATTTGAAATAATTAAATTTGAAAAATTTGAAAATCCATTAATTTTTTCATTTTCATTATTAAATTTGAAATTTTCTAATACGTTTAAACATTATAAAATAGGAAATTAATTGAAATGCAACAATTGTTATTACTAATTTTTTTATTGTTTACCAAAATTGTTGACAATGATAGAAGGCTTTAGAAAAATCGGTAGACTCTCTTTTATTTTTACTACTCCATTTAATAGATCTTTTTTATTTTCTATAGTTGAAAACAAATTAAAAGGATTAATATAGGTTAGTATATATCCAAACTTGACTTTTTATCTTGCCTTTGACATTTATCAATATATGCTACCAAAGAAAGCTAGCTTGCTTGTAACAACACAGTTGCTATTATGTGAGCTTAGGATCTTGAGCCCATGAGCATAAGAGCCTAGGCTCCTATATTATAGGCACCTTCCATGGTTATAGGATATTTATATTATAGGCACCTATATTATAGACACCTATATTATAAGCACCTTCCATAGTTATAGGATGATTATATTATAAGTATGTATGTTATAGACATCTTCAATAATTGTAGAGTACCTATGTGCTTAGGCTCAAGGCTTGTAGGCTCACATTTCTAGGCTCACATAGCACCGTTGTTTGTAACAAAGCACTTCAAAGTTGTTTAGATAATTCTATACACAACAAATGAAAAGAAACACATAGCTCCTATACTTTATTGATGAGGGGTGATTCTATTAGTTGGAACTAATTAATTAATTAACCCCTAAAGGACCGGACTGTGTTTTTTGGCTGTATAGAAATTTAGGGCTGAAATTTTAATATAATGTGGGGGCAAGGAAGATCTTTCATATGCACCAAATTTCATGACATTTGGAAATACGAGTCAAAAGTTATAGCCTAATATGTTATTTTTTTTCCCAACCGGGCAGTTCGGGCAAATAAAAAAAAATCACTTTTTTCAGAAACAAAAATTCGGAATTGATTTTCTAGAATTTTTTATACACGAAAAGCTTTGAATCATTCCATTTTGATCAATGAGTCAAAAGTTATGAGGATTTTTTGTTTGCGGGCAGTTTTGGATTTCCTACCCTAAAATAAACTTTGAAATCCTTTATCTTACCCAATTTTCAATATTTTTGGAAAAAAATAAATTCATAGAATGTAGATACATTATTACAACATTTCGGCCATTGTGATTGGAAATTTTCAATTCCATATTTAAATTGTAAATAATTTAGTATTTTTAATCATTCTCTACTACTACCTACTTACTATTTTTTCCCTATATGTTGTACTATTCCAAATGATCTGAAATTTTTCAAGCATGTGGCCAACTTGTCTAGGAAAACAAATCCAAAGAAGCACCACCATTTAGATCATTTTTTCATAGAAATGTGAGCTTGTGAAGTGCAGCTGCTTTGCTTTTCGCAAGGTAAAAAAAATGATTTTAGTTAATTTGAATGCTTATATCTTGCAATCCACCTGGCGGAAATGTCTAAAAATTTTACCACATGTTTTTGATACTATATAATACAAGATCCTACGGTTAGATATGTCAAAAATAGTTTTTTTTCAAAATTTTGGTACTTGTATCAGAAATGGCAGTTTTGGAGCGTTTTTGGTGAAAGTATAGTGATGGTCCTTTAAGGGTTAATGCTCCAAACTAAGATTCTTCTATTATTTTTCACTATGGATGGTTGCAAGAAACACTTGTATTATTTGTGTCACATGTTGTAGGTCAATTAGGTTTTGGTCTATATCTCTTGGAGTTTTAATCAAATGCCATGAAATTTTTACCAAATGATTGTATAAGGAGAATATAGTTCTACCATAGTGTTTTGGTACTTTTCACATACAGAATAATTGTAGAATAGTACTCTTGAAGGTGTTTTATACTTGGCATTAGGGTTTTTAGTACTTTTGTGTACCTTTTTTTGGAGTTACAATTGGAAATTTTTATAGCCTCATGTCATATCCAACCCCCCTTCCCCACACATTTTCTTGTAGAAGGGTTTCAAAAAATAGCATTGCAATTTCTTTAGACTCTTGCTTGAAGAGGTTTGCAATCCGAAGGTTCTAGTGGTTCAAGAGTGATTTCAAATTTGAGTTTTCATTGTCACATGTCTTTTTTGGACAATTTACACGGGAGTTTACGACAATGGCCATTCAAAACAATCATAATTTATTTTCTTTACTTCTAAGTAGTACAAGGAACTCATTAGTGTAAGGTAAAAAACCCATCGTGGTCAAATGACCCATGATGGACACCTAGGGAATGACCTCATGGTGATTATTTTCAATTTGTGAGATTTTGGGCGACAATCAATGTCTCACTTGACACTAATAGAGTGATTTAATAACCTCATTAGGAACATCCATCTTTTTCACTGTAAATCATTGTACAAAAGTGATTTTTTTAAGGATTTTCACATTAGAAAATATTGTAACTGCTTTGGGTGAGTAAGGTGAGCATTATGGATACATTTTTTTTGGTGGTTATGGAGTAGTCTACAGATTTTTGGGAGGCTGAATTTTCAAAAATTCATAGCTAATTCATAATTTGACAAAAAAAAAATTCTTCTAATACTTCCTCTATTTCTCACACTTGTCTTTATTTGGGAAAAAATTTAATTTTTTTTTAGTAATGGCATCAGGACAAACTCCTAATTCTAACCTTGATGGGCTATTTTACCTTATATCCACCAAATATGTTTTGGAAAAGAAGAAAGATGAAAAGTGAATTTTATTCATTTGCATGAACCAACGGAAAGGTTACACATGCCTAAATCCTAGAAAATCAAGGAAAAAAAACCGGGCTAAATTCTTTAAGCCAACTTAAAAAAAATATTCAAACGTAGTCATAGGACTGATAGGATTGACTTCCAAAATTTTAAAAATGTAACAAATAGTATAAGAGTTTTTCTTGCAATAATCCTATAAACCAACCCATTGATGTCCCTATTTTTTTGCAAGGCAATGGTCTCTATGTTTTCTTTGTAGTCAAATATATATTAGGACTATCTTATTAGTCATGAAATCTCATTCTTCATTTTACTCTCTTTCAATTTCTTTTACTAGATTGCATTTAACTTTTATCCAACCTGTTATTTTTTTGAAATGACTACAAGCTATAATTATATGCACTCTAAGAAATTGAAGTACAGAGTGGCACCCGTGCAACTTTTTTCCATCATTACATGTAATCTAATCACATTGCAATCTTCCATCTATATTGAGGTTTTAATCAAAGCCATCTATGCAACCTTGAACTACCATCATCACATGCAATCTAATCACATTGCATTGTCTTCTATCTATATAGAGGTTTTGATTCCACCTGTACAAATCCAAGCAACCAAGGAAGCATCAATTCTTTTTTGGCACAACATTCTTTACAATGCAAGATGTACTCCTCCAAACTGATGTAAGAAGAGATTTGATGGCAGTTTAGGGTATTAATCCTTAAAGGACAAAGGAGTGACCTTAGAAATCATCCCTTTCCAAGCAAAAGCACTCATTGGAAGTCAAACTATTGTAGAAGACATCCCCTTTTCATAGGAAAATTCTGAAGATGAATAGTTACACTTCTGTCCTACTACAAGGATTCCTTGTCATCCATTGGACACCAAACATCCTCTTCAACATTTGAGGATTAAACTTGCTCAATATTCAAATTCTAGGGGTATTAATATAATTTATTTTCATCAACTTAATATTTGACATGCCATGCATGGCTGAAAGGCAAAAGGGTAAAGATTGCATGTTTGTTGTCATTCCAAAAAACCATATCAAATTGGAGGTTGAATCTCCAAACTTGAGACACCAAAGGGTACTAAAGGCACTCAGGGGTTAACAAAGAGGAAGACACCTTGCACCATTGAGTCTAAGGTTCAATAAACAACTTCAATAGATTGGTTACAGTAGGCAGTTTCGGGATTGAAAATCCCATGTGGTGGAAGATTGGTGCAGTCCTTCTCTTTTATTATCCACTGGTCACAATAATTTTTCTGGATTTGAAATTTGGGTCTATAGTAGCCATTGTTGCTTTCAGATCAAGCATGTCTCAACTTGATATGCAGATATTGAGATTGCTTTCATGCCTGCTTCAAATGTTATGCAGAGAGTTGCATCGTATGACACGTACAGTATCTTGGCCTACCAAGTTTTTCCTTTCACAGCACCTTCACAAAAGGGATATCAAATACTGGAAACACTCTTTTTGAGATAAGTGAGGAGCTAATCAAACAATTGGTTTTGGAACTAAGTCCCTTGAGCGTCTGCAAGTCTGAAGCTGCAGTACGACACACCTACGAGATGTCCATAACAGGAATCTTCCGCATGATACTCATGCATAAACCCCACTACAGTTGACATGGCCATGTCAGATTCTGGAGGAGGTTCTTGTACAATGAATTAAAAGGGATCCGCTTAAATCATTGAAAGGTCTACTTACGGTGGTGGCGCCGTGACTTAACTTCTGCCCTGGGTCGTTTCTCCTCTTCCCAATCCCCTCTATCAAAAGATCTGGCGCAACCATGTCAAGAAACAGCACGCTTGCAAACTATGAAGTCCTACGACCAGTGCTCAACGGACTCAAAAAACTGACTCAGGCGCATGTAAGAAACCTTGAATGCCCAGGCTAGACTTAGAAATTTCACTTCAGAAGCTAATAGCCGATTGTTAGTAACCAAAACATATTTCTATTGTTAGTAGCCAATTATATTAACCAGGTATTTCTATTTTTTTTAAATGTTGAGTATGATTGTTTCTTTCGATCGGTACAATTTTTTTACCTTCGTTGAACCTTCCTCAACGGTTAATTTCAACTCTTACAGGTATAAAAACTGCAACTTTCGGCCATTGGGGCACGTAGGTGTTAACTAGGAACATCATCGACTGATTTGACTACTTAATTGATGAACAAATACAAAAGCAAGAGTTGCATTGAAAGGATACTGGTCATGTTCCCGCCTTGATACTTTAGAACCTTCCTTCCCATGAGCGCGCCCACTGCTGGGACCCTTCTCATAGGGGACCTCATCCATGTAGGAAGGTCCACGAGCTGGTAGCAGACCACTTTTCCTTTCCCGATCACGGCCCTCGTATTGAAGTGCAGGGCCGGGCAATAGAGCAGCAGCAGTAGAACCAAAATTTAACGGACCATCGTTTCCTGGCAAGTGGTCGTTTCCTCGCTTGATTCGTCGGCGCTTTCCTGAACCGGATCCCAGGTCGTCATCCTTCATCTGAATCACCTTCTCTTTCTCTCGTTCCCTGTCTTGGTCCACCTACAGCCCCACCCACACAAATACTTTTCATGATCAGGTACTGGATATTAAACCGTTAGGGATTTGATCATGTCTCCTACACTTACTCCTGTAACGAACAGCAACTCATCCATTCAAACACTCGGTTAGCTTTCAGTCTGTAAGCGTCACTTGGCTAAGTGTCTATAGTCACTGATCTTTGAATGGAACTGGAATTGTCTACTGTAACTTACAGTGACCTACAACCTCGCACTTTGGAACTGCATACGAAAATCTCAGTGACAAAAAAATTGGTCTCAACAGATTTGGCTCTTGTATCCAAACTGATCTCTCCACAGTTCTATACATTCACAGAATCAAACTTCTACATATGTTAAAATGCAAACAGTGTCCTCTACAGCAACGCTGACATATTTCTTAGGTATACATCGAGAGAATACCATTGAGCAATTACAGGACAGTCACTTCATATAAAGATGGGAGGAAGATCACATACCTTGATTGCTTGCAGTTCGCGATCGTCAATGCGTTTCCGATTTCGTACGTCATCATCCCGCCTCTTTCGAGGCTCCTCCAAAGTCACACTCCCGCCACCGTCATCTGTCCGTCTCTTATCCAGCTTTTCATGTGGGCGTGGAGAGGACAACCTCTGAGCATTTCGAATGGGTCGACCCTCCAGTGCCTCCTCCACTCTCATCCTGCTGACACTCACAGTCCGAGGTACGACATGTGGAGGAATAAAAGCAGGAGGAGGAGGTAGATTCTGAGGTTGAATTTGCATTGGAAAGCGATCATCTGGATGCGGTTGCTCTCCTGGTAGGTCGACATATCTTTGTCTGCCTCGTTCCTCCTTCACCCGATCCTCTCTTGACCTTTCACTCCCTCGTTCAAACGAGCGATCAGGAACCCTGTCCGAAGACCTCTCCCTTCCAAAATTCTCGATGGACCTGTCCCTGTGGCGGTCGCTCGGGTACTCATCTCCTCGGTCCCTATCTAGCCTATCCTGCATCCGCTCACGCTCTACTGCTCTCTCTGCCCCTCTTACACTAGTTCTATCACGAGGCCTCTCCTGTGGCCCCTTCTCAAAGACGTCATGCCCGGGTCGGGAATCCGCCATCCTCTGATCCGAAAACCGATCTCTTTCCGATGGGCGCACAAGCTCTCCAGCTTCTACATTCTTCTCAACAGTAGCATGCGGTCCCTTTCTCCGTTTTTGTTGTCCCCGATCAACATCGTCCTGACTTACAAACCTCTTAGTTTGCCTCTCTCTGACCAACTCCTCTCCCTGTCTCAAAGCACTCGAATCTTCTCTTCGAATTGGAGATCTGGATGCAGGTCCCTTCACATACGCATCGTTTGCATCTGCTTTTTTCTGCTCTCTCTCTGCCACTTTTACTTCAGCCTCGGTTACTTTGATGCTGCTTTCATTTTTCAAATCAGACGTGCGTCGCGATCCACCATCCTGATTATTACTTCTTTCCCCACCTCTTGCTGCTTGAGCTTTCACTGGGGCAGCCAGACTACCACTTGCACTGCCATTGCCAGTAAATCCTGATGATGGCAAATTGCGGGAACGTGAACTCCCTCCAGTCTCCCGCTCAGGCTTCCCTGGAGAGGTAGCTGCAGTTGCTCGGGTCGTTCCACTCTCCTCCCTATGCATAAGAAATCACGTAAGGTTCATAATTCACAAAGCTTACCACAACAATGTACCATGCCTGCATTGAACGTAATGATACAGTACGCTGACGGGTTCTGAGTGACTCACTTGAGAGAGTTAGTCGCTTGCGCGGCACTCAAAGATGGCCTTCGAGCACTAGATCTCCCACCCTGAATTAAGACATTGATGTTAATAGCAGTAACGGAGGTTGAGCTAATGACATCACAAAAATCTTGAAGTGAAAAAGTAGAGGACCAGCTCTGGGCGAGGGTAGTAGTATAACAGGTGATTCAAACCCACACCTATTTCAAGTTCTTAATACTCTCACAATACAGATAGGTGACAGAAAACATACCTCGGAATCAGTATTTGATGCCTTTGTAGTGACCCCATCCTCTCCTTTCACAGCAGAGGCCACCAGGTTTGCTTGTCCTCCACGAGATGGAGCATCCGATGCAGTTCTAGTAGAGGTTTGGGAAAAACTGCGGCTGGAGGGAGGAAGGGATACTGTATCATGTGCAACTGAAGACTTCTCTGTGCTCTTCGCAGTTGGGACAAAAGGTGGGGCCTTCGCTGAGAGTGCACTGCCTTTACTATCCACCTTTGGTACGACAGTTGGCTCCGCTTCTACTTTAGTAACAGATTTCACAGTCTCCGATTCATGATCACCTATTTCTTTTAATGGATTGGCGGCCACCTCAGTGGAAACTGCAGAGGAAGGCATGAGGGATGAGGCTGGTGGAACACCAACTTTTGCGGGTATTGGTTTGAGCTCGACAAAACCCATTGTAAATTCTTCTTCAGCAAGCCAAGCACTCTGTCAACAATCAATACAGATGAACCCAATAAGGTACTAATCCTAATTCCATAGTAAGGCAAGCCGAAAGTAACAATTAAGCAAACCGCGCGACATCTTTTATGGAAAAATCGAGAACTATGATATGTTACAACTCTGGTATTTCGAGCCCAGCGAATCCTTATACGGATAAATGACATCAAGAGAAATTCAAATTGGGACACAGCACCAATATCCAGGGTGTGATGGGCAGTAGGAGACCTTGCGTGAAGCGAGCGCAGCTGCAACGCCAGTAGCCAATACCTTGAGATCTTCCCGTTCATCTCCTTTTATTTTTAAGACCTAAATAATGAAGTTCATCCATTCCCACATCATTAGTTGCCATACTGACTTGATCATTCAAAAAATCAAGATTAAATGCCTCAAATTCAAGGTCATGATCTGCAACTAATGTACCAACATTCCACTCCCAAGCGAATTATTATTCAAAAAACAGATAAGATATCAGCTGTGACGGATCCAAAGAGGAGTTCGACACATCAGCTGCAACGATTTAAACAAGGGCTCCATATCAAATTGGTCATGAATTTGCAAACTGGCTTTAAAGTTTTAGGGTCAAGGAATCGAACCCGTCTTTCAAGATTGGCCCCACTTTTCTTCATTACGGGATACACACTCGCTATCTTTGTTAACACAGTGAGTCCATTTCTTATCTCCATATATTCCTCCGACTCCAGGCATTGAATGAGCAGACGTGACAGCCGAGAATTCCACTTCCAATGGACCTTCAAAACAGAAAAAACTCGGCTGTAAAGATAGCTTTATATTACTATGCCATCGCAAAGCCCGTCGACCAATCTGGTTGGACAGAGCCGACTACAGTAGTTTAAAGCCAAAACCGAGGCAACAACAAAGTTGACATGGTAGTCAACGTTGCAGACCACAGAACTATAGATTGTAGGTTATTAAAAAGGAAATTCTTAGATTCTCTTGACGAGTAAACCCAAATCAGAGAAAAATGCATGAAAATCCCAAAACTGAACAGGAAGAATTTTCATACCCGAATGTACTGCTCAAAAGTTATTCGTGCGCTGTTTGGATCGCGGTAAAAGGTAGCAAATCCAGGCATGTTGCCACATTCTTTCTCATACACTTCCTCCGAACTCTGCGTGCACATTGGACTCGCGTGAGATTTGAGAACACACTACCGTAATCTTCTCATTGGTTGATAAACTTCCTTTGATCACTCGAAAGTGTAATGAACGAGTATGTTCGCAGAATGCATTTCTCGTACTCGACCCAAACTCAAGAATACGAAAATTAGATAAATGAATAGGGACGAGTAGACCTTCCAATGGTAGGCCATCTTTAGTGTCTCGCAAAGGAACCGGCCCAGTCTGCCGGCCTCATACTCGGTGCAGGAACAGATCATCGGCAACAATGTTTTGCAGATAAGGACATCGATATGATTGATTGTGTTGAAAAACGGAGTCCCGAGACTGTGGACAGTCTGAACGAATCTGGCACAAATATGAACATCAATGGCTCAGGTGATCATTGCATAAAAAATATCCAACATGAAAACTGCGCTCGTGTCCTGAATTAAAAATTGACCTAAACATTATATTTGACGCATAACTGAAATACTCATGTGAAATACAAGTTAATATAAAATATCCATACCTAGTAAACCAATTCGCTAAAACATAGAAATATTATTATACTTCTCTTACTATCAGCAATTGTAATCAATGCATTACTCGAGACTCATAAGACATACTGGAATATAAGAATGAAGTTTGAAGCCAAGAAGGTTGTCACAAACCTTGCGCAGTAAACAGCGTCCATCATACTCATAACACATCTTGGAAAGATACACCGTTGTAGAAACTCCATGTTGATCTTCAGCGAATCAGAGCATGAAACTAACCAACCGTCCTTTTCGCGTACCAACCGCTGATGAACCGCTGTAACGTTCGCCTCCTGCTTCTGGTACTCAGTTGTAAGCCGGTCCAGAACCTCCTGGATTTTTTCTTTGTCCTTTTTCCTTTTCGCAATTGCTGCATGAGAATTATCAGAGTTTTCTTCCAGGGCCTTGAACGTTAATCGTTGCTTTGCTATTTCTGCTTCGTATCTTTTCCGTGGCACATAAACATCCAAATGGGTTAAACCCCAGAAGGTGGTGTAGAGTTCAGGAGAGAGGCTGTTCCATGATTTACTAGGAAGTAGATTTTTAATCACTTCAATCAGCTCAGACCACCTGCAAGGGAAAATGCGGCCCAATTATGCAACGGCTTAGCAAGAAAATTGAATCATTCACACATACGCCACAAACTGTGAGATATTCTCAAACCATCATTGCCGACAGAAGGTGTCTAGGCGAGCACACAAAGGAGATATCCCTTGAAAGGAGCTCACACTCATCATTGTCTCGTACACTTTCATCAGGACTGTTTCAAGAACACAAGTGCAGAGAACTTACTTGACGCTCTTCTGATTAGAACCAAGGTCCAGTGTCAGCTCCGATGACAATGGGGCTGAATCATCCTTCCCCTTAGTCACATCAGCAGGCCAACCTGAGGAAGAAGACTTATGTGCCTTGAATAGTCTCATGACAGGTCTATAAATATGGAATGCCACCTGTGCCCACAACCATGGAAAATGAGATCATGCCTCAAAATTTCTTGTTCAAAGACGAAAATTTAAAAAAATTAAAGAAGGCTAACACGGAAAATGAGATACCTCAGCCTCCAGATGATACTTTTGAACAAGGTCCTCGAGAGAAGGAATGAGTTGTGCATAGGCGGGGACTGGAGTAATAGCACTCAATAAAAACTCGACGTACTGAAGAAATGTGCCGTGGCATCTATCAAACTGCTCACTAACCACTTTGATGTAGGATGCTTCTGCATTGACCACCACACTGCAACAAGGAAGCAATTGAGCTGATGAACCAAGCGCCATGATCACTTTACGATATATAGTAGTGCAAATTTTGCACAGTAGTTCCCCTTAACAGGGAAAAAGAAATGGTCTTTTTAGTCACAAATATAGTAGGGAAACAGAATCACAAAATTCACAGGGAGCAACGGAATGGCCAAAATAGAGAAATATGGGTATCATATGGTAATGTCAAAGACTTACTACGATCTTTGCTGAGCAATTAATAGGAGCAAGGGTACAGCCAGCTTGGGATCATCCTTTGAAAGCAAGGAATCACGGAGTCTGTTTGTGGACTTCATCAGCGCCTGCACAATGATGAATTTAAAACTGATAAATATTTCAGAACCTGTGACCTAACTTCGAACTGTGACCTAATTGTTAAGTAGTCAGTCAGGAAAAACATCTTTGGACTAGATCCCTCCACCTTATTGTTTTTTGTAACACCAAACGCCGACGCTTGATACCGTAAAGCCTCACCACCAGCCAAGGCTTCCAACTGGTCGTCAGTAACATTCTCAGTATACTCCACACTAGCCATCTGCTGCATCAATTCCTGAAAAGTACTCAAAGAAAAGAGTCTGAGTTTGAAAACATTCCACTAGTCACTATTGCAATAAAAGTAGGCGACTATAAATGTAGATAGCCAATGCATAATACTATGCTTACGCGTTCACTTGTTTATCCATCAAACTACAGACAATTGCATTGAACATGCCTCTACTTTCTAAACAGACTATTACAACTATTACAACTATTACAACTCCATCCATAGACATTGTTGAAAGCAGTGGTAATGAATCGAGTCTTTATTTCTGTCCAATTTTCAAAGCATCTACACACAGAAAAACAATATACTCTAGAATCACCTGCAACAGAACTAGCTCAATTCCTTCTCCCCGTTTAAGCTGATTTACAAGGTACTGAATAAGCCCTCGTAACTCCATCGATGGATACTTCTTACACCTACAAGCCAACGAAAACAGTTTATGGAACGTGCACAAGAACAGGTAAAAATATCCGAGATTTTAAACAAGCACATTTAAAAAATAGCTCTTATCCCCTAGTTAGAAGTCAAAATAGTGGAACATACCTCAGATTATATTATGACAACTTATTCAGTTACATGAGCAAACCTACTCAATTGTGATATATAGCTACTATGGAGCATACATTCAAAGCAAATTTCCCAAAATTGACTTAAACCAGCATTGACGAACTCACAAATGGCCCCAGAAAGAAGCAAGCGACTGTAACCAATCTGACACATTAAGTCCGTCGTCCTTAAGTTTGTCACGACCACTTTGTGCCAACCGCTCAATAACCACATACTCCAACACGTCATACTCCAGCTGCATAATGAACGAGTACCGCAAATTAGTTTCTAATATTCTCCAACTTCACTCATCATTCAACTGTAATATCAGAAGAATGCAAAACTGGTCTTCCTTCAATTATTCTACAACACAATATGTAAATGGCACGCACTCTAAAATTCAGGACTTTTTCACCCAAACCCAGATATCCACCTAATGAATTAACAAATGAGAATTTTCAAAACTCCAAAAATAATTTAGATTCAAACACATTCCTGCGCTGCTATCACTGAAAGAGGTTACTACAAGATGCCGAAATGCAAGTGCAGTAAGAAAACGTCTTCGTTAACTCAGATATCGATACATACTTGTGTGAGGTATTTAAAAGCGTCCACAACCGGCGCAATCATGTCCTTGTAAGCCTCAATCTGCCCCGCATAACATTGACAGAAAAGAAAAATTCAGCAATGTGAAGAAAACTTATGACAAATAATACGAGCATATTACTGTAATGAAAAGATCTAACACTCTCCACGCACAAAGAATTTACCGAAGAAGCACAAAGTCGACTCAGATACCTGGTGGACAATAGTACGCAGGACAGTCATGGGGTTGGCATGGGCAATCTTAGCCACCATCCTACCCAACTGCTTCAGATTCTCTTTGGCTAGTCGTTTCAATATACGCCTTGTATCCAACTGTTCAAATTTACAAAACACTTGCATCTTATGAGGAATACGAAACAAGGAGAGGTCGACGCTTCCAACACACCTTTGGAACCGAAGTAACCCAAAACACCATCAGACAAACGAGCAGTACCAAGTAATCCTACACTTCAATGCGTTTTACTCCAGAAGGTAACGACTTGTGCAACACTACAGGCCGCACTTCCACTATACACCTAGTTCCGATTCTCAATCAAAAGGTATCGATTCCCACCCACCGCATGTGTCCGACTTCCATTAAGCAGAGAGTTTGACATTATAAAAGCCGACCGAGTAAGGCAATAGATTCAAAGAAAGTCCAAACCAAAAGGAGAGACATATTGATGATAAGGGATTCAAAGTGCTGATACCTTTGCCGTTTGACGAGCAGCCAAGACCATTGGAATACACTCGTCCTCTTTATCCCACTCACCATAAAGTCGGTACCTCACCTATACAAAGCACCAGAAAGAATTCGAACGGCATAAGACACGTTGATAATAGGTTCTTAATCAAACAAGGCCAACATCATCAATAAATATTAGAATGTCCTACGCACATATAACACACATTGTGAAAATCGAAGTTACCTCGTAAGGGAGAAGGCACATAACATCCCATATGGCAAGCCCAACCGCTGGATTAGCAGGTAATAACTGCAGTGATGGTAGAAGTGAAGCCCCTAAGACGTCTTCTACATGCACCCGCGCCTCAATCAGCAACTGCCGCGGATTCCGCTTCTCCACTTGTCCATTGCTTTGTGCACTTGCAGATGGATGAGTCGCGTCTGATAAAGCCGCCTGGTAATAACCTTGTAACACTCGGCATACCTGCACGTTATTCCCACCTCAGATATGCACACAAGACACGGGGACTGTAATATACCGCAATATCGCGAAACATAATGAGAAACAAGAAAATCCACCGGGTATATCGTCTACCAGATGCGAATCTTGATTCCGTGTTTATATGTATAATGATAAATCCATAACAGTATTAAGGGTTTTGGAAACTCCAATGAATGGAAACAACAGAACACCTACAGAGATCATAACAATGTGAGACACGCAAAGAGCCCACAAACCTTTTGCAAGAGAAGAGCGTTTCGATGAAGGTAAGGGCCAATGCATAGAAGCATTCGAAAGACTTCTTTCGGAAGCTCGGGGGCACTTTCTCGCTGCTTTTCGGCACTCCCATTCGAAGAAGAGCCCAATTTAGACAGATACTGAGGTCTTACATATGAATAATAAGGGCCAATGGCATTCTCAATAGCTCTGTTCACATGAAACCACATAGCTCTTAGAACAACATACTCGAGGTAACTATTCACTACACAGAAATAATGCAAATATTGTTAGAATTCTTGTGTAGGAATCAATTCAAAAATACAAATGATGTTCTTCAGAGACTGTGTCACTTCAAAGAACACAGGCCTAACGCACTAAGGTGATTCAGACAGCTCGATGCTGCTTATCATCGCTACGAAAAAACAACAGTCAATATCCCTCGTGACAGGGCGATACTGTGCAAATGAGAGAGTACAACCTCACAAGTTCTCGGTTAAGCAAAACGTGTAGTCGCTAGCAAAATTACTATTCTGCTAGCAAAGCAGCTGATAAAGCAACATCAGGGCTTGGAGAATTAACACAGCTGAAACAAAGAAGGTAAAAAACAAACCTAATCAGACCGCTAGATATTTGTTCATGGGCTACTGGGTGCAAAGGTGCAAGTCGTTCAAACATCACTTGTGCATGAGGCCTGCACCGTAACCAATAAAATATCAGAAATCATTCGAGAGATGACTCTAACAAATTCAACACATCTACAGTAGTGTAGATTTGAAAAAATAATGCTCGAATAAACCTCGCGTTGCAATACCAGTGACTTGAAAACCAATCCAAATTTCAAGCTTTACTATTTACACGTCATTGTCACAAGCTAGATATTAACCTCTAAGAGTCCTGGATTCCACAGGGTGGATTCTGAATGTTTCCAAGAGCTTTATGTGGGTGCTACATGAAGCTGTTGAAGTACATCCCAGTACATTGAAAAAGTTTATCTATTCTGCCTAGCTTATTTTCACTAATTTCCACTAATTGCTTCATGATTTTCATTCAAGGTTCTGAAATACTTCATGTAATGGGAGGAAAAGGAAAACGTGCAAAAAAGAAGATATTATGTCTAGATTCTTCACTGGTCATAATTTATTTTGTCAAAAAAGCTCCAGATCTACATTCCCCTCCCTACCTGGGACTCTTAGGGGTTAAACAACTTCCTGAACTAAAAAGGCATTTAAACGTAACACACTGGACGAGTTTCTTCTGCTGAAATGTACTCGATGGAAACATGTCATGAGCTTTTGTATCTCATGAAAGCATCTCAAGCTTGGGAAGCTCTTCATCCTCATTATTTGTAAATACTTCTAAAAAAACCCAGCTTGAATTCAAGCTCTGAAGGCCAGAAACCACAGAACAGTAACCAGATGCACAAAACTCACCAATCATCCACAAGTAGAAATCCAGTGAGAAGACCAAGCTTTTGATTGTTTAAAAGCTCATCAGATCGCTCCATCAAAGCAGCGCTCTCCATATCCAACGCCGCATATAAATCTATTGTAACATCACCGGGTTTATCTTCTTCCATCAGATCCTTCCCTATCGCAGCAAGGTTGATCTTTCCTATCCTATTCGCCTGCAAGGATTGTCATTTTTTAGTTTCAGCTTAACAGCTATACTAATTCGAAGCAAACGCCACCAGGAATCTCTTCAAAACAAGGAAGTAAAATTAAAATTACATTTCACCAGTAAAACAGAAAGAGCCTTAAGGGAGAAGCACCTCCAACCGACACTTTTAAAGCAATTCCGCATACTTTTAGGTGGAATCAACACATGAGATTGTTTTTAGCACACTGGCAATTAGAAATCATGATTTTTTTTTTGAATTGATCATTTTCTGAATATGTATGAATGTACTATGAATTGTGAAGTTCAAATACAAGGTGTACCCCAAACCATTTTTTGCATTCATGTATGCAAGCTGTATATTTTGGACTTCCTATATCTACATATTTTCAAGATATGTTTCGGGTACAGGGTTGGGAAGGGTGCCTCTACCTTAAGCAGAACCAAGTGTATGTATCAGTGAAGCAAATAGTCTCTAGGTTTCTCTAGCGAATAAAGAGTTCGAAGTTGACTATCCATCGGCTATCAAAAAAGGAATTACGCAAACAAACAACGCAGGTGCAATCTAAAGAAGATGATTTCCAGTTGCACTTCGTTTGCATGGCTGGTAAGCTGACACCACTATATGCATTGTAAATCTCGAAGACATTGCACGCCATAGAGTAAAGAGTTACCTCCTCCATGCGCCGCTTTGTAATCTCCTCATATTGAAGAAGTGCGTCCTCATCCTTAGGTGTCATGTGCGCTAGTCTGTATCCCAAACAAGATCACCATTAAAACATACAAAGCTCAAGCGTAATTCACCAAAGACATGCAATTGCCACTGCACAGTCGTTCTATTAAGTAGCATAGCAGCAACCTTTTTTCGGTAGCAACAACGCCGACTCCAAAACTAATATTGCAGTTAGCATTGAAGGAGCGCACCAATTATTCATCTTATATCTCAATTACTTCCCACTATCACAACACAACTTGGTTAACAGTACACAGTAAACAAGTAGTGTAAAGAACCAATATAATCGTGTGAGGGAAAACAGGTGGCAGGGGCATACATGCTATCTAGATCGATGCAATTTGCTTTAATAAGTGATGCTGCTAATCTGTACAAGAAACCAGGTGCGGGAACTTCAACATCCGGCCGCTGGTAGAACTGGAACTTAAACCCAAGAATATGCGTCGTGTGTGTCTGTCACAAAGCCAAGATCATTCGTAGAATTAAACAATAGATTATGAACAATATAAACAAAAACAAGCTTTCTACTAATCATGCACTCACCAGAGCACCACGAGAGAGTCTCCAAGAAAGCATGCTAAAAGGTCACAAGAATGCAATTTTTACTGCTTGGATCGTCATCCACAAATTTGCAGAGAGTCAAGACTGGAATTATTTCCTAAGGGCAATTACAGCATGTAAACAATGAATAATAAAGCTCAAAACGATATAAGCGACCTGATATCCAATGAGCTACGTAACCTACTGCAAAAAACTTGCAAATACATGAAATATTGGCAAACAAAGGAGTGCTCAAATGGGAACCTTGGGAAACATAGGTATTAGCTCCAAAAATGTACTATTTTCGGGCTGTAGTTCAAAACACTCCAAAACCTGCGTTACAAATCATAACAGTTCGAAGAGTTCGCAAGATAGACTCATAAGGGTCAAACCAAAAAGAATCCGATAGAGCAAAACCGATAGTTTCGTGACTCGCAATCACAAAACTCGTCAAACAGCAAAATGACCTTGCTGTGGAAAGTATTCATGAAGAGTTAATTAAGAAAAAATTTAGCCTTCTAAAAACTGCAAGGAGATTAACGTTACAAAAAGAAAGCGCCGACGACGTGAATTTTCGAAATCACTAGGACGCAACAGTACGTAACAGGACCAATGCACTGCAACATCATGTACACCAGAACTTCCATTGAATTCGGAGCATTCCAGAAAGAAGTAATCCTGCGAAAGGTAGATCGTTAAGCTTACTATATCAAAAACTCGATTTGGGTCCAAATCGAAGTGGCCGATCAAAGACTGCATAAACAATGCAATCAGATTTAGTCATAGTTAGTTGTTTCAATATGCCAATCGCTCTACATGAAATCAGAAAATTTAATGAAGCTCCAAACAGTATTGCTAGAAGTTTTAACATTTAAGGCAAAAATTGAGATCCAACAATAATAATTCATCAGTCATAATATATTCATAATTGTTGCTTTCCAGTAGGATATTCAAAAATCAAGCGCAAGAGAGAACCTTAATTGCACTGATGATTGCGGGAGCCTTCTCGTGTGTTAGTCCATCAAGACCTCGTTGGCTAAGCAATGTCAACTACAAAATCCAACGTTAAACTGTCCATCATACTTCTAACAAATAAATTGAAGTAGACACTCATCACTGAGTACTAGTGCACCAAAGTCAGCAATCATTAATTTCCCGCTACGTTAGTAAAGTTTAAGGCACATGCTGAGTCCCCTCATTAAAACATTATTATTCATAAAGGATAAAATCTCGAGGCCAAATGAATAAGACAAACCAAATGCTTAGGGACACCCCAATGAAAATTTATATTACAACAAACGCAAACATAAGATCACAGCACAGGTACATACCAGTTTAGCATAGCCTTCACTTTCCTCTCGCAAAAGATTGAATTTTGTTTGCTGGTAAAGCAGTCTTGTATTAACCCTGACCTGTAGCGAAACTGAAAACATCAAACATAAAAGCAAAAAAACATAACAAAAAGTCAAGAATAAAGTATCTCTTACCCATTGCGAGCACATAAGAAAGCTTATGCAAAGGGACACTCTTAAGCTGTGAGGCGTACAGTGCATGACATTAGGCATACAGTTTTCACAGCAAGAAGGTTGCAACCACTTTTCGAAAACACTGTACTTTCTCGCATTGTAAACATTGTAATTTACTCGTGGATGAACTAATACACTCCTAAATTGCAGCCATACACTCTCTGCATTAACATGGAGCATGAAAGGAACGTAAGACAAGAAGTGAAGCGCACCTCTTTAGATTTCAAGTCCGGGGCTTTGATCTTAATCATCTCAGCTTCCCATAAAAACTCCGCCTGAAGCATTGGCAGTCAAACACGACCCTCAGGAATAGGTACAAAAATCGCAAGAGTCGTCCTAATCAGAGAATCGCAACTTCAAGAAAAGGTCAAACACACCTCACATCGTTCTTGGAGCAACCTGGCAGGTATCAAACCAGAATCCACCAGCCACTTTGCCTGCGCATGTAAAGCAGTTACAAATCTTCAGAGGTATCAGTGGAATCTAGACACTCATCGTGTACGGAGACTAATAGATAGAAATGGAATTTAAAGATCATAGTGTTGAGTCGTGACATTGCCCAAGCTATGCTCCGTAGCCATATCAAGTGTAATACTCAAATTGCAAGTAATTCTTACAAGATCGACAAGGCGATTTCGAAATTCTCCAGATACTGTGAGCTGCCAGCCACCGAACAAAACATCAAATTTCAGCTATTTTACAATAGAAGGATTTGCCCTAAACCCTAAACGAAACAAAAATAGGCATTAAGATTGGAATCATCAGGATCGAAAGACAGTGCATCTAAAGAGAGCTAAGCATCTACTAAATAATACTAGGCAGGTTCATGAATTACTTCTATCCCCTTTAGCATGTCCGACTGTGTTCTCATGACAACGCATAACAGAACTCTGGGCACATACACAGCCCCAGGTCAGAGTGCGTAGCTTGATAACAGACTAACAGGCTAACACAAATTTGCAACCCTCTTTTCCAGCACATTTTCAAATGTCTAGTGTCTTAAATATGTCCTTGACCCGGATTTCAAATGAAAAATAAATCAAGCGAAGAGTATGGGAACACGAACTTCTTGGCCTAAATGAGCAATAGTATCTGCTAGAAGAGATGCTGTTCCATCCTTGACTGCAGGCTCCGCAAGGTTCACAGCATCCAGTGCGACTCGGCATTTTGGAAGTGGGAGCTCCCCTAGCACCTGCAAAGGAAGCATCAAATTCAATGAGAAATCATTCCGGAATCCCACAAATAACTTTAAACTGAAAATTCACCTGTCAAACCAATATAACTACGATACTCAAATTACATCTTTCTCTCAAACTCAAGTATTTCTCCGATGAGACTAGAGAAATAATCTCTCCGACCATACAAAACGATAGATGCATCCTTAATTGCAGGCTTCAACTGACTCGTATTACAATTTCTGTGTCCTAGCTCTAAAATCCCTAAGTGCCCAAGCCAGATAGTTACACTTTGAAAGCTAACTTTCAATACTTATTCCTATCGTTTACAATGATTTCTTCTTTCCATTGGTACATTTTTTCGTCTTTCTTGAAGCTTCCTAAGTGATTCAATTCAACTCAGGGATCGGTCACTCTGATCACTTAGGGTTTAATCAAGCCTTCCAAGAGAATTATCCTGAGGCCTGCTTGAAATTTCTGGAGCGTCCACCAGATTATTAAAATTGGAGAAAATAGTTACTAATGCAACACAAGCGAGCTAGCGACTGAAATTTGGCTATGCGATGCATCTTTTGAGTTGAAATAACTGGCATCATAATTCTCACATTACTGCTTATACCTCATGAGGATCGAGTTTAAACCTTAGCTAGTTCAGTGTATCCAAAAGCTTGAATAAAGCCCTAATACCACAGCAAACCCATAGGATATCTGTAATCCAAAGACGAAAATCCTCACCAGGGTTTGGCAAAGCTCGAACACAAAGCGAGCGGGAGGAACGACGGCCTTAAACTTGCGCGCCGTGTTCGTGGTTTTCCATTCCTTCACACGATCCTCCGTCACATACAGACACTGTATACCGAAGAGCGCCATCCGTCCTCGTCGTCTCCAAACAATTAAACCCCAAACCAATTTAGTGCCGCTGCTCGAGATTCACTCCGATTCCTCCCAAATTTCCAGCTGCGAAATCCAACGCAATGACACTCAATCCCCATCTTGCGTTCACGCGTCCGGGAATACATTCTTGCACACAATCAACTCCGAAGGGATAGAAATTCAATGAAATTTGGAAGGAAACCCTAATTCACCATTTTGGCTTCGAACAAAGCGGGCCGTTTACTGTTTGACATGACGTTCCCCTCTTTGGAAACACAATTTTTCAGTGGTTCATATCAACAGCGGCATGAATCAATGCGATGCCGTGGCCGTGGCCGTGGAGAAAAACGAAGGAATCGAGCATCCCGCACTGCAGCACCGACGAGTGCGCTGGGCAGGAAGATATTGATGAAAGCCCTAATTCTGCTTCGTCATTGTATTCTGCAACTCAACAGCTCTGTTCACACTTGCTTTGAAGTGTTCGTGAGAACGATTTTGGGAACGCGGTCCTTTGTGACGTTCACAACCTCGAGGTGTCTGGGAAATCTAGGACCGTACGTGAAGGTCTGATTCCGCACTCAGTGCTGAAAATGGAATTTCCACGTCAGATTTTGACAAATCCATGTCACCTTGTACCAATCACTAGATGCCATGTGGCAAATTTTATCATAAACAACTTAATTTATGTCAAATTTGACCTTCATGTAAAGTATGGTAAATTACCAAAATCACGTTAATTGAAGTTTGTGCACATTGAAATATTCTTGGATTATATCAATTTCCACAACATTTTGTACTAATATTAATATCCCCCTTCTATCATTGTATTGGTAGTCAAGTTAATTCAATTATGGGCAATTTCATTAAAATAGTGAAATTCTACAACTTTGACAGTTTATGTAATTTAAACCAGGAGGTCAAAAATGTGTAACTATCCTAGATTTCTTTAATCTATATCAATCCTAGATGTTTAAAATCTACATGCATCATAGATGGCATTTTCATAGTTCACACCACGTGGTCTGAACTATATACAAGTCCAAGATTTTGAAATCTATACTTGACCTAAATGTCACTTTTACGGTTCAAACGAGGCGGTTTGAAAATGGCACCTGGAATACTACCTTTTTAACAAAATTCCCCATAATTATTAGAAGACACATTGATTGAATTTTATATTTTATTTTTTATTACAAGGCATATTATTTTTATCATTTATTGGCTATTGAGAAAAAAAAGAGTGTACCTTCTTAGATTTAAACTTTTAGAATTAAATTTTGTTGTAGTGGAAAAATGTGATATGAAATAATTAGTGCATCTCATATAAATTTAATTTATTTGAATAGTGAAAATATCAATCTAAGACCATCCATTTTGATATTGAGCTCACTTGTATATACATTTTTAATAATTAATTAATCAGTTGTGTCTTGAAGTCAATTTTATAGGGAAATGCTCTAAACGAATCACCCATTTCAACATACATTTGAAAGATGCATTGGTCATAGTTTTGAAGTTTTGAAATTGATAAAATTAGAGATATGGTCAAAAAAGTCCATTCCTCAGTTAGACCTTTTTCCCACAAAGTCAATTTCTTCACCAAATTTAAAACTAACTACATATTTTTGAGAGATGAGGAAAGGGAGAAAAAATGCATTAAAATTGAAGGTGTAGGCAATTGCCCTACCATCCTTGACTAGTAGGAACGCTATGTTTTTCTAGACAGATTTTTCTAGACATCCACATGTTTTCATGTTAACAGTGACGTCAAATAAAACATTGAGATGTTTTATTTGACGTCACTGTTAACATGAAAACATGTGGATGTCTAGAAAAATCTGTCTAGAAAAACATAGGGTTCTACTAGAGCTCTTACCTCCCAGTAAACACAATTTTGCACTTGTAATTCTCAAGAAATGTGTCATGCTTATCAACATCCAACAACATTATTTTGACTTAGATAAACTATTCTTCATAAGAATCCAAAAGTGCTTCAAATCAAGCAAGTTTTTTTAGATTGAGAATGGATTAATATTAAACTGGAGATTTATTATTGGTAGATTTAAAACAACTTTTGGAGCCTTCAAACTATGATTTTAATTTATTATTTTTACTTTTTTATTATTAATTCTCTTTGTTTGATAAGATTCAAATTTAATACCTTTTGTCTCTCCTTCTTAGCTTTCAAATTATTTAGATAGTGGTAAAATTTGGTGAAGTATTGACTATATGGAAAAGCATCTCAATGACGAATGGATCTTTTTGTATCCAACTCTATTATAGTTTCCAATTTTAGATAGCATGATGTATAAGAAATTTGACCAAACTTTAGGCATACACATCAAAAATATAAATATAAATTTGTTTTAGTTTGATGTTTATATAACTATTGTAGTTTGACCAAATTGTAGTAAGTTTGAAGGATTAAAACTTGGGTTTAGAAATAAGTGCATTTTGTGGACAAGAGCTTCTTTGGAGAAAATGTTTTTTGGTATATCATATTTATTTAACAAACTATTTTTCTTATTTTTTTATAATTTTCTCACAATTTGTGTTACTTCTCCATATATATAACCTTGCACATTGCTAATAGAAATGTGTCTCTCTTGAACTTCTTACAAATTATTACACTTCATTAAATATAAAATTTAAAGTAGACTACAAGTCATATCAATTCATATTTTAAAACTTACCTATAATATTGTACAAAATTCAAGAAGAGTTTCAAAAATGAATGAATGAATGTTTGCCTATTCTATCTGCTAGTGAAAATAATTAAATTCCATTAATTCCCACTTGCACATGAGACCCTACTACCTCACCCTTATCCATATATACTTTTTGTACATATATATACATCTATGGAAAAAATAAAATAAATTCATGGTTTGTAACAGGAGTTTAGAAAAGTTTAGTGCCTACTTCTTTACTTATCATTTATGAGAATATCAATTTACTAAACATTGATCAATCATAATATATGGCTATTACACATATACATTAGATGAGTTTCAGGAACAAAATAAGATTGCAAGTTCCCAAGAGTTCTTGAACATCTAGGAACAATGAAAACTTTGCCAAATTAACAATCTAAAGTAGCTATGATTGTGCTATGCCAAATAATAGTACTCTGTATTAATTAAGTAATTTTTTTAAAGTAATTTTTAAATATAAAATATTTAGTTTAAGTTTAAATTTTAAATTATTATTTTTTTATAATATTTTGATAAGTTTCACAGTGTGAGAATAGGCCTGAAACGGACCTCCTTGCCCTAAAATCTCATCTAATGCAAAGCAAAAATATTACCTAGATTCTTTACAAGTATCATTACTTCTCATTAGCTTGCAATTTTTTTAATCAAAGCACATCATGGTGTCAAATTTTGTGAGAATTCTTTACTTCTCTTCACTTTTTAAGTTGAAGTCATTTTTTATTTACAAGAACAATATATTAGTTTATTTGCTATTACAAAATAAAATCCTTGAAATTCAACATATTTTTTGTTATTGTTTTAGTAGGTAAATTTTTGCATGACCTAGACCTTTCTAAATGTAGTGTTTTGCATGTGAACAAAGAATTCATGCCATAGTTTGTAGTCTTTGGTCTATGTTGAGCAGGGGTTTTTTTTCTGGCGATTTGGAGCAAAATTGCACCAAAATTTTCACCCTGGCACCAAGCCTATAGGAAAAAATTAGGGGAAAAACACCTAAAGTCGCCTATAGCCCCACGCGGTCTTGGGCTCTGGCGCAATTTCCACTTGAAACAGTCTTCCAGGACGGAGAGGCGTCGCCAGTGCATTCCGCTCAGTCACTTCGCGCGCGCCACCTTCTACAGCCGCATCAACTCCATAACGTCTCCTTCTGTCAATTGAACTCGCCACCTTCTCCCACCTCCTCCCCCTCTTCAAGGCCACTTCCCATGAGTGTTTAATTTGTGTTGTCGCCACCTTGTTGTGTTCTTCAATGTTGCGTAGCCCACTTTGCGATGGATTATCGTTTTGCGTAGCCAATTTTGCGAGGTTGTAGGTGTCTTAGGAGCCAGTTCTTAATTTGCAAGACGTGCTTGAACGCCTTGAAGCCACCATGATTGTCAATTTGTATAGGGTGCGGCTACATTGGCTGCATCTCGGTAGAATTATGTTTTGCCATCAATTGTGCTACTGCGTAGGGCTTAGGGTTCAGGTGCAACGGCAATTTGCGAGAGCTAGGGAGTCTGTTCACTGTAGAAATTTCGTTGTTTGCAGGGGTTTCCAACAGTATCTTCCTCTAAATTTGTTGTTGTCTTCGTTTAGGTCATGTTGGTTTAGGTGGTTTAGTTTTGTGGGTATTGATCTTTCCCGAGGTTTTCCTTCGCGGTGTGTGTGGCGAGATTGGTTGTATTGGGCGATTGAAGGTTTTCTCTTGCGATGGCGGAATTTCCTTCCACTCCCCCGGACATCGGATTCGGAGCAGTAGCACTGGCAACGCATAAGAAGAATATTGCGGACAAGCGGAAACGAAAACTAGCTCGATTGCAGAAAGAGGCCAAGGCAGTGGAGCGGAAGGCACTTTAGTCGAAGCGGGCTCTGGAGATCAAGGGAAGGAAAAGAGCAAGAACCGGCGCAACAATGCGCACTTACTTCACGTCCAGCCGGAATTCTTTGAATCGCGGCCCATTGCAATCGGGCGACCCACTGCAGTCGACCGACGGTGGCGGCATCGAGGCGACATCATCCCCTGCGGAGTTCACCGAAATGGAGATTGGAACCTCCCAGAGTATTGACACCGAGGTCGTGTTTTCGCGCCCTGCTATTGTTCCCGTGTCCGATGCCGAAGATTTGGACTTAAGCGAAGATGACATGGTTGATTCAGACAATGACCTGTTTATGGATCCGCCGCCTCGTGGCGGAAAGAAGAAGAGCACAGATGCGAAGGGTAAGGGTGTGGCATCGATTGGAACTTCTACATTCCAAAAACTGAAGAAAAACTATGATTTGCACCGAAAATTCCACAATGAGTGGGCAGCGAAGGAGCCTTGGAGCGAGGGAGTGCTGGAAGAAGACGGTGTAATGCACCTGGTTCGTTGTAGGCCTTTCTCTCTGATTCGTGGAAAACCCATCCACATGGCCCCGAAGTGGGATACGATTTCAAAACACGGCCAACGGGAGATACACAAAAAATGTATAGCCTTGTTTGCAGATCGTGGTCCTGTGGCTGTAGGAGAGCAGATTCAAGGGTGTAGTACGGCGGAGTCAAAGAGGAAACGAGTCCAATTTGCGACACTCTTCGAGTTGCTCGCTAGCGGGCGGCCAATGACTGAGTTCGAGCCCCGGTTTGAGTTGTACGAGTTCTTGAACGTCCCTGAATTGCCTCGTAAGCACTGGGCTGATGGGTCTGGTTGGGTCATGGCAGAGCATCTTTACGACTTTGTGAAGCAGAAGATCATGTCACTTGTGAGCAGTGCTGCTTACTTTTCCTTGTCAGCAGACGAGACAAGTGCCTGTGATAACTCGAGTTGGATCGCTATTCATGCATACGTCCTTATCAATTGGTGTCGAGTTCCTCTGTTGCTAATGATTCAGAAGCTTGAATCTGATGGTGCTACGTCGAACAACTTGACCGCTGTGATCATGAATGCTTTGAATGTGGGAGGAGGGGTGAATGACGCTGAAATTGCGGAGAAGTTGTTGTGTTTCGGTGCAGACGGGGTGAGTAGCTTCCAGGGCCTAAAGACAGGGGTGACGGTACAAATCAAAGGTAAGTACGCTCCTTTTGTGACAGGAGTGCATTGCTATGTCCACCGCCTGAATTTGGCCGCCCAGTCCTTGTCATCCAACACGGTTATGCATTCAGTGGAGGAAGTGTTGCGTACAACTCACAAATATTTCGCACACTCTCCAAAGAAAGCAGCTGAGTTTAGGACTTTAGCTCAACAGCTTGAGTCCAAAGGACTTAAGATGCTCAAGAACGTAAAGACTCGTTGGATGAGCTGCTTACCTCCAATCCAGAGGTTGCTCGCAGAGTATAGAGGAGTGATTGCGATGATGGTGGCAGATAAGAATGACAGTCAATGGGGTCGGAAAGCACGGGTGAGACTCTACACCTTCTCTTGTTTATTTCTTCTTCTTTACATCTCCATTGCATATTTCATGGTCAGTCATGTGGCATTGCATTTGCTTTGTCATGTCTTGTTTTGATTTTTTGGTTGTTCCAAATGGTCGTACAAGTAAGAGGGTCGATTTTTTTTACGGAACTTTCACAGTAGGTTCACAGTGCGACATTGACAGTAGTTGTGTGCTTCAGTTTGCAATCCAGCAATTCATGCTTAGTTGGTAAGGTACTTGGAAACTTCTCATAGGATTGTAGGTACTATTTGCCTTGCAGAGAAAGTGACAAAATTGAATCACGGCTGTCTAATGCAATTTTTGTGTTTCAGTATGTTTTTAGTATGTTTTGGTGTATTAATTTGTGGACTTATGTTTTTTACAGGCTAATTTAACACTTCTGTTGGACCCTTACGTCTTGCTCGGAATGTTGGGTCTTCTCCCCATGCTGGAGGCTGTAGACACTCTCATTCAGTGGGCACAGAAGCAAGATGCCTTCATTTGTGATTTCGTGGGAGCCTTGGGCGTATGCCAGAGAAACCTCTTCACTTTTTATCTGAATGATGATACAGCTTTCCGCAAGGATGAATTCCATGCATTTAACCAAGTTGTTCAGTGTTCCCACGAGCAGATTTTGATGAAGTGGGAGGCGAATTTGAACCTGCCTTATGAGAGTTTGTGTTTTGTGGTGGGCAGGGAGACATTGTATGCCCTACATGATGGAAACATGGTGCATCGGGAAAATTATGCTGCAATTATTTCTAAGGTTCAAAGTGACTGCAAAGGTGAGTTCTTTCTTATTTGATTTCGTTTTTTGCAATTGTTTTTTTGAATCTCAAAATGCGGAGATGACGGTGCTTCAATTCTGTTGAAGTATTAATCTTCCGTTACTTCAGTTTTTTGCTTCAACTCTTTTGGTGCTTGAGCTCTATACAGTATCAGTCTTTCGATACTTGAATTCAGAGCTTTCGTTCTTTCGATGCTTGACTGGTTTCGGTGCTTCAGTTCTGTGAAGTATCAGACTATTAGTCTTGGGTACTTCAATTCTGTGCTTTCATTCTTTTGGTGCCTGACTTTATTCGGTGCTTCAGTTTTGCTGTAGTAGGAGTCTTTCAATAATTGCTTTTACTGATTCCCTCTGTGGTCTGGCAGAGGCTGCACGCAAACTCACAGAGGATATAGCTAGTCGCTTCCCCGACCACGGTTTAATGGACGCTCTGGGAATCGTGTACCCGCAGTATTGGCTCCAAGGGAACTGCCAAGTGAGCTTTCGAAAACATTTGCAGATCATCAAAGAGTTTTACGGAGAGCCGAAGTGGCTTGGAGAGGGTAAGGACTGGCGTTGTATCCCTGCGGTGTTGGATAAATTTCTCCTAGATACAGAACAACCTATGTTCAAAATGGCAATGATGGCGAATGCTCGTGCAGCTATGGAGATGCCAGTGCTTATTGCTTCTTCACATCACTTTGTAAACCCCCTCACAAAGCTTTGGAGAGTTCTAGATGCAAACTCCTCACTGGGCAAAAAATTTGGAGAGTATGTAAAACTTGCCCAGATTGCTATGATCCACATCTTGGGCAGCGTGGAAGACGAACGCACTTTCTTAGCGTTGAATTTCCTCAAGGATAAGCTACGTAATCGCCTTGATCAACATCTTGGAGTTGTTGTGGGCATGCATGCCCAAAGTGTTTATAACTTAAAAAATTTCCCTTATGATGATTGCTTTAAGCAGTGGGTATTGGCTACTGAGCGGCAGCGCTATGCAGTGACAGCGTGATACATTACGTTGCTTCACGAGGCTGCCCAAGGTTGGTATTTCCAGCTATTTTTTGCCAATTCAGGTTTTTCAATTCAGCTAGTTAGTGATAGATTAGCATTTTGAATTTACAGTTCACTGCAAGTTCAGGCATATTGATACTGCAGTACTTCTTTTATTTAAGGACTTCTTCTCTTTGTTAGTATTTATTATTCATGTTTTGCATTCATGTGTCTTGCTTGCCGCAGATGGATAGTGCAGATGGAATGAGCTGCAAGGAGTTGTAGCTTACTTGGACTGATTCACAGTGCTTAACTATTGAATCTGTATATGTTACGAGTATTTGTTTGAATGCATTTGTTCTATTCCACTACTAACTTAGGCATCGGAGTGTTAAATGTTGTTGTTTGCAGGGACCATGATTGAAAGGAAGAGAGTTGATTGCTATAAAACTTTGAGGGAGTTTATCATTGTCATTTTCTTTGTCCTAACCCTCTTCTACTTGTTTCAATACTTTGTTGTGAATGACATTGCTTGCATTGTGTGCATATAAATTTTTTGTTGCATCTTTCTAGCATTGTACTAAATCAAGCATCGGAGTACTTGTGTTTGTTTTGCAGGTCATGTTTTACTAAATGTAGAGCTTGGAGAATAGGAGCATGTTCAGAAAACTTAGTTTTTCATTGAACCTTTGTTTGTTTAGGAAATTTGTTTCATCTTGTATTTTAATGAAATCGTTGTTTTTGTGTTGGATGATTGCATTGAATCGTTGAAATGTGTACAAAATTTGCAAGATCTTGAAATGTGTAGCCAAATGCACTTCAAAATTAGAAACAAAGGCGCCCAATTTGTAGTAAATCTAAATTCTCTGTCGCCACTCCCTTCGACAGTAAAAAATCTCACAAAGCAATTTTCATCAAATTACTTCGCTAAAATTTCATCTGAAGCCAACAACTTTTGCGAGTGCACGACAAATTCTAAAGCCAGAAAGCCACACAGGCTGGCCCAATAAGGAACTTAGCGTCAGAGTAGCATCCATTGCTAAATGAAAAAAAAAAAAATGATGTTGAGTGGTATCCTTAAACCTTGCTTTAGACTGGATTAGATCAAATAAGTGAATATATGTTCACAATAGTAAACTAGGAATAATAAATCATTCATATGCCATTTTTTTACAAGCATAGGACATTCACTTTCAACATCAATAGGTAAAACCTCATTATTGCAACAAAACTTTAGTTCTTTGGCAAAAACTATAAGTGCCTTAGAGTCAATGGATATTATAAGATACATTCTATTTTGACAAAGAAATATTTCACAATCATTTAGCATATGCAAAGAATGTCTACTAATTTTGTACTAAATGAATATAATACATAGAGTAGTAGGAGCTCTTGAGGAAATTTTTTACAGTATATAGAAATTTGTATAGATTAAAATTTGTATATTCTACCAAATTTGTATATATTGTAAAAAAATTCTATATATTTTAATGTTCTACCAAATCTAATTTTAGTAGTTTCAATAAATATTTAACCCCTCAATGGTGAAGGCTCTACAATTGGGCATCAACAAAACTTTGAAGTCAAACAATTTTTTTAATAAATTAGTATTTTTAATATTAAAAAAAATTACCTTTCAAAGTCTATATTTTAGCATCAAAAATTCAATTTTAGAAATGAATATTTATGAATTTTTCTATTTAAGATTTTGTACAAGGATGTCCATTGCAAATCTTGGTTTCTAAAATTTAAGATTCTTGGAAACAAGTCTCAAATACATTGGATCTTAAGGGAAAAATCACACTATGAATTCATTTAATAAAATTTTAGAGTAGATTTTGAGAAGATATAAATTGATTGTGGTTAATGCATGTTATGTTAGTTAACCACATATTTGACTCATGACCTCAATTTTAGATTTGACATGCAAAGCTAGGAATATTAGACTTTCATAGTTTTAACACTTTTATGATCAAATGTTATAATTTTCAATCTGTAATTGATATATAGAGATATCCTAAAAGTCTTGAAATCATCCTTTCCTTGGTCCTTAGTTTCTTTCTAATCCTTGATTGCATTTGAATTGTTAATCAACTTGTATTTTGTTTAGATTGAAAACAAAGCACAATTGTATGCAATCTAATCACATTGAGCAACAAATTGATGCAACAAATTAAAGAGCAATATAATGTCAAATGCTCATTATATACAAAGGATGAAGAGTTAAGAGACAAGCATAATTAGATTCAAAAGACAACTCTTCACCGAAAGGTTTTAATTTCATATGTTTTAGGCATTAAAGAAAGCAATTGTCATTGGAATAATTGCAATACCTACATCTTTGGACATAGATGAATCATACAAAATATGGTTAAAATTCACTTAATCATCCAAAAAAATAGACCATTTTATCCAAAAAGAGTAATACCATTCAAAGATTATGAATCCATGTAGCGATTTCATTCGTAGAAAAAGGAAGAATATATTGCCAAATATTCTTTCAAAATTATTTGTTTACTGCTTTTAATCACATTAAAATAATAGGAACTTAAAATTATATATTTACTTCTTTTGATTGTATTCAAGAGAAAAAACAAACTTTGCTTCACCTGCACTTGAAGATGGAGTGGTCTCTTGCCCAACTTAAAGATTTGGAAATGATATTAAAATACACCTCAGTACAATGCTTGATTTTTGAAAAACCTGACCTTTATCTACTTTTAATAAAGACACGTCACAATTGAAAACAATTCCATGCTAGATTTGAAAGTAATAAACATAGCATAGTAGCTTGAAATGTTTTTTCCTAAGAATCTATCATAATTGCATTTGGTAGAACTACCATTAGATGTTTTTTTCCTACTTTGGAGGGCTGTGAGTTCCCAATCTGGGAACCAACCGAGATTGGCCCAAACTGTAGTTCGCGAACTATGCTAACGGCACATTGACTCCATGTCACTTTTTTTGTAAAAAAAATAAAAATAAAATTTTAACTTTGTTTTTCATTTTAAGAATTTTTTCATTTTTTTAATCCTTTTTTTTTTTTTCTGACATCGGTGTTTGATGAGGCCTGGGGGAATGGAGTTGTGAACAGGTTTGAAACAGCCCTCTTGTCCCAAGATCTCATCTGATGCCATTCCCTACCCAACCCATGAATCCATACCCAACCTAGAAGGTGCAACCAATTCCAACCACAGTTGAAATAGATTTCCAAACAAAGCTTGGAATGTGTTTTTCACTCCTTTCGGCAAGGTTGCTCTTTTTTTTTTTCATTTTTTATGAAGTGCCAAAGTGCCAATATAAAATGTTATAGTGGTGCTTCAAATTTCAACATTTCATCTACATATTGAATAGGAAATATCACATTAACATAGATCACATTTGCATAATTTTGTTTTCATCCACAATTTGAGAATTTCATCCAATACATATTTTTTAATTTGAAGTTTTCTCACAAAAAACTTCATGATTTGTTGCCATTTTTTAGCCATTTTTTTTTATCCTGGTGCAATCTGGCACTATAAATGCCAAAAAACAAAAAGCCCTGTTAAACGGTGTCAACGTGTACTTGTCCCATGGTACATGTCTCACTGCACCTACAAAATTCTCAAATATCGGTAGTTGCAAGCTTTATTGCATACAACCCATTAACTACTTCCTTGCACTTTACTGTGCCTCAACACCTATGAAGGGGAGCAGGATACAGAGTAAGCTCTTTATAGCGACCATCGATACTCGGACCTAGCCTCTCCTGTAAGGAACCCCAAAAGAAAACGTTAGATTCTCGAACAACAAGTCCAGCAACAATAACTTAAGATATAGCAGATTTGAACATTCTAGCAGACCGAGGAGAAGATAAATACTAATAGCATGATACACATAATGAAGAGTGGGTGCCAGAATTAAACAGGATTATCAATATAGTATCAGTTTTGCAGTCAACACCACAATCAATACTGTACTTACATGCATGAAATTAAGACTGAAAGGTAAAGAGATGTCTACCTTGAGATCTTTTGTATTCATAGGCTCTGCCAGGGGATCAGGCAGCATAATTGGGTCCATTGATCGGATTAAATTCTCTGCTTCCTGTTAAAAGTCAAACATTTACCACATCTTGATGAATAACTTAATTTTGTACAAAAGTCACCAACACAGGCTGAAATCTAACAGTACTAAGTTAGCCTGGATATGAACGACTTTCTACCAGATCAGGTTCAAAAAATTTACATGGGAGGTATCCTCAAATGAGTAGTAAAATCAATGTACACTCAACACTCTCTAATTGCTCGCTGGAATTGCACGCTCCCTGTATGTATATCCCGAGAATCTGTCAGGTTGTGAACAAGGCTTATTGAACACCTTCCGCGTGTCTAGTTGTCAACACATGTCAGGGAGTTTAGAAGCGCATTTGTCCTCCAAGGCAGTGCAAGGGGGCTGAATATAAAGACTTACAAAGCCACTAATTTTGGTATTTGTGAGCAGCTCCTCAGTGAGTCTTCTCAAGATGTGTTCGTTCTTGCGAAGTGCCTCCACAGCCACCTCTTCAGATTCGTCTATATACTGTGAATGACAAATAGCAAATTAGGAGCAGGAGATCCGTGTAATATGAGATTCAAACGCTGGCCAAACCTCGACTGTTCACAGCTAAGTTCAGAGAATTCTCGAAGATGTTCTTACTTTGGTGACCTCCCGCGTAAACAGTTCGGAAAATTCTGTCGACATTTGAACGATTTGAGAGCCAGTTTTGTCCCACTGCCACATGCAGATATTTGTTAATCTTGCATAAAGATAACACCGTATCTGTTAATGAATTGAACTAAATATAGTAGGGATACAAATGGAAGAAACAAGACTCACCTCATTGGGGATAAGATCAGTTTCATCAGGGCGCTTAGGAGGGTCAAGTGTATCTTGCCACTTCATTGGAAACAAACCAAATCTATTATTTGCAATGCTGATGGTCAACTCCCTCGCTATCTGCAGGGATATGAACCTCAATGTGAAAACTGAACCCCCTAGAACATCTTCACAGCAAGATCCTTCTACCTTTACATATAGCAGTCACCCCCCAGCTCGAACGTTGTGAGTAATATGAGCTTCCACGAGCACAATGAACGTCACTACCACGTTTACAGCCTTGTACACAAATCATCGTGTATTATATTTTTAGCAGATTAACCCCGAAATACCCAAACCAAAACTAGAAAATCCAATTTGAAGCTAATAGTTGATTATAGTATCATTCAAAACGTATTTCTATCTTTCAAAAACGTCGGACATGGTTTATTCCTAGGTACAGTACATTTTGTTACCTTCCTTGAAGCTTCCAAGAAGATTAATTTCAACTCCCAGAGTTATGGAAACGGACATTGAGAACTTAAGGGTAAAGCCCTCGAGAGAATGCATATATTTGCTGTCATACCTGATTATTTAGGTGACACTAGATAACCACTCAACTACAAGTTATGCGATTGTAACCACGTGTTCTCTTCTAAGTGCAATATTATACTCGACTGTTCATTCAAAGATAAAGGTTGGTGCTAAACATGGAGGATACGGCATAATGAACGAGCCATTCTCTCGCTCATTAGGCCTATTCGGGTTAAGGCAAATGGAAAGCAATGTCAGATCAAAAGTGTAAGAATTCGCCAAAACAACGTGAATGAAACAAAAATACGCACCGCCGAAATTTTCTGGAGGTCTTCTTGACCCCCGTCAGAGACGTTATCACCATACAAGATACGCTCTGCACACCGACCACCATGGGCAACCACCATTTGCATGTGCAGATAACCCACTGTCGTATGACCTTGATGTACCATCTCTTCTCTTGGATAGAACACGGTCAAAGCATATTCCTGTTGAACAAAGAACAAGTATTAGAGCTCAATTCGAATGAACCCGGAGATCAGATATTTTGCAAAGTTCTATAAAAAAATTAGCAAAGAAGTGACTAATACAATTCCAAAGGTATGAGCTAGCTCTTTTTCAAGGGCAGTTAGGTTGAATTTCAAGACTAAAGTAAATTGCTTCAATACGGATATATGAAGAATCACCATTTCTAGTAGAAAACCCAACCCCAAATACAATAAAAAAAACCTAGCCTCGTTACAATTGGCAGAATATATGTCAGAAGCTTCCTTAAATGGAGTTATAACAGGCAGGGATCAACGCAGCTAGGTTTTCTAAAATACATCTTTGGGGGTTTTTACTAGTGAAATGTGAATACACATGCTCTTTAAGACAAAAACTTACGGATCCTCCAGGAAGAAGGTGACTGAAAGCATGCCAATCAAATCGAGGAAACAAATGAGCCAACAAAATATGGCCTGCTTCATGAACTGCTAGTATCCTCTTGTTGTCCATAGGGATCTGCAGAAGAGACAGTACGAGGTAGCTCATCGTTATATCTCAGCAACCTGAAGTTGTTCAGAATGAGAAGTGAGTCCAGTATTGAGTCAGGTAAGATGAGTGTTAAAGCTGCTAACCAAGTATGAAAAATAAAAATCAGAAAGAACCAAGTTTTCAATAAAAACAAGCATCCTTGTCTATTCTAAGAACACTTGCTCAATATAATCTTCCTTCCAAGAAGCAAAGCAACAGTTACACCACAATATCAGATATTGCAAGAGAATCAGTGACTTACTGTTGCTTGTGTCCTTCGCTGCTCATCATCAGTAAGAGACATGCCCATTCCTTCAAACAGTTGTTTGTCCAAAACATCTACGAGGTCTTGTTGTGTAATCTCCTCATGTCCATTTCTAACCTGCTCATCATGCACAAATGACCGCCATCCCAAATGAAATCTGAAGCATCCGTGGTCATAGAAATCTCTAAAGAACCAGTAGCACGAACCACGATCACATATTCAAAACCATCACAAGTCACATGGGACAGAACAAAGGTTCAGGCACAAAGCAATAACTTGCTGCCTAGCTATAAAAGTCAAATGCAAAAGGTACGCGTCAGAGTGTCAGACCACAGCATTACAATATAACCGTCTTCTTTCTCTTGAAGTCACTCACCGCCATGATGCCTGCCTCGTTAATGAGATTTCGTATGTCCGCTCCTGAATATCCTAGTGTTCGATACACGAGCTAATTGCAACAAGATACGTCAAATGTAAATTAAAAAACAGAATTATAAGGAGATGCCCACATTTCTTGACGAAAGAGTCTAAATAAGACTAATCTAGCGTTTACTTTACTATTGTACAGAAGCACAATCTCATCCCAGACTTTCTAATGATCAAGAGCCTCCATTGATTATACAATTAGAATACCTGTCAAAATATTACAATTTTAGACTCTAGGATGTATCAGCACCAAATTGGAATTTTAATTGGTTTCTAATGGACACATAGCGAAAGTAAAGCGTGGAATTCCTGTCCAAGCATGATACGTAATCGTCCATATCATATCAAAATTGGCATGTCTCAGATAAAAGAATAAAGCACCAGCATCTTCACAGTAAATTACGCACCTTCCTGAAGTCGAGATCTTTTGCCAAAGGTTTGCCACTACTATGGACACCAAAAATGGAAACACGTTCCTCCTCTCCAGGAAGGCCAATATGAATCTCCCGGTCAATTCGCCCAGGCCGCACGAAATTCTCATCTAATTCATCTGGGCGGTTTGTGGCGCAAATCAGAATTACAGCTTGTCGTTGTGACCATCTGTTTACATCCGTGTCATCTGGCCTACAGCGGTGAAATCACATGTAAGTGCCTGAAAAACATTTAGTTGATGCAGAAACTCAAGGGCTTTGAACTAGAGAGTCCCTGGAGGAGGAAGCCCAGCATACTATAAGGGTTCTTCCTCTAGGTCCAATGCATTGAAAACCCCATGGATGAATGACCCCAATTCCGGCCTCAGGGTGCTCTTCGAGGCCCTTCAGAAATCACAAGTCCTACGGAGCGGAGTGAGTAGGGTTTGTAATAAGACTAGAACGGTCGCTAGGCTGTACAGACCGTCCCGTTTAGGGTTTAACGAAAATGGGGTCCCCTAGGAGTTGATGTCATTGGTCTTCGGTTATTATAAATACATTAACCCTCCACACTTTATATAGGACTTCGTTGATAACCAATGAAACGCCAGATCTGCACAGCGAGTCCTCTATACTACTGTTCCAGACTCAAGCTAGCTAAAGTGCAATACCAAAGACGAGAAAATTCCATGATTCTTTAATGGAAAATATGATTTTTGATGGACCACATTCTTACTTCGCCAGTACGAGCTAAGAGAGTATCAAAGATGTGATGACGATGACGGCTGCCCTACAAAGTAAATTAACCCCAATCATGTTAAATAAACGACTTACTCTCCGTCAAGCTCTGCCAACAATTGATGAAACGTAGCCCTTCGTTCCGCATCATCATTCACATTCTTCCCCGCCAACGCATCAATCTCGTCAATGAAAACAAATGAGGGTGCCTGACAACACACACAGGGCATCAAATAACTTATCAAACGATCATCATATTTGCTTAATGATGCAAATTTCGTAAGGATTCTCCAAATTGCAGTTGTGTCTAAAATTTGGCACTCTGGATATACTTACATTGGCTCTGGCGGTGAAGAATATGTCAAATATTTTGTCAGATCCATTTCCGGTGCTAGATTCAACAAACTCAGCACCAGACGCGAACACAAATGGGAGACCACTCTCTCTGGCAATAGCACGGGCCAGCAACGTTTTCCCGGTACCTGGAGGTCCGCTGATTAGGATTCCCTGCCAAGACACAGAAGTATCAAGCTTGCTTAGAAGCTGACAACTACCCTTTTGCAAGAAGTTTAACTTATTGGTATCCATCTGAAGCAAAGAGCCTAAGAGAAACAAATCACAAAACAGCAAGACGCACAATACCCTTATAATCACTGAAACAATACATCAATGAAGTTTGAGGATAAAACAAATACCCGAGGAAGTTTAACTTTCTGATTATAGAACTTCAATGGGTTACGCATGTACGTCATAACCTCCTCCAAGACCATCCACACATCGCCACCAACCACAACATCCTTGTATTGAGACTTTGCTTTATCAGCAGCATCTTCAGGCTGTCAGAGCACAACATAATTCAATCAGTTCTAAGATAACGATAAGCATGAAAAGTTGAAGGACAATTACACAAAAGAAAACATTAAGAGAAGTTCAGAATAATAGCCAGCTTCAATAGGTAAAAAAGCATCAATTATGTGTACATTTGCAGAGGTAAAAACATTTTTATGTGAACAATATATCAATGAAAGATTATAACTGTCAGCAATCATGACCAAAGTATCCATTAAAAAAAAGGATACAGGATTTTGGACAGCATACCAGTATCAGGTGCTTGCGGTTCATTCTGAGAAGATCGTAGATTCTTTCCGAAAAAACCTCTTTTGCACGGTATTGCAGAGCTCGAATGAAAAGAATCATAATTACAGTCGGCAACAAGGACAAAAATGCACGTCCGTAAAACTCAAAGTTGCTTTTTGTAAGAATACCAGTCTCGACACCACATCTGGTCAAGGCTTCATATAAATAAGGATCGACAGGAACATCCACCTGGTCATCAACACCACCACGAGTTTGTCAATGGTTTTAGATAAAGCTATCCAGTCTATAACGCTTGATATAATCCTGGCACATTGTACTCACCACGTACTCCGATGGAAAGCCGTCTTTCATTGTCACGAATAGCTTCTTTGTGTCACAGCTGTAAACCACCGCAGCTACCTGAATAAAAAAATAACAGCTTTCATAGTGAACAAAATATAACAGTAATGAATATTTTATGGACAAAACTGATTTCCTTGGGCAACCTGAAAAGTTATACACTGAAATTCTGAGTACTAAATAAGTCTATTTTACCGCTTTGCAAGACATACACGCTGCATCCATCACATTTAATCACTGTTATCATCCAATAGGAAACTTCTTAGAAAGCACCGTAAGTATTTCCATACTTGAGAGTGAAGGCATATTTGCACCTGGTGTCAAGAGCCGTGTTAGCAAGGGTCTTAAAAATGCATTTTGGTACAGTTTTGGACGGGGTTCACTTTACTAACACCACTCCTAACACCAAGTCGAAAAAACTTTGATGATTTGCCTTTCTAGTAGTACTATTTCCAGCGCCAATGATAAAATTACTATGACAAGAAAGTTTAAAGACTTTGAACACATGGAATAATACATTTGCAACCAATTCCACAATAAACTTGATAAAATTACCTCTAAATTTTCAACTTTACTCATGAAATACGTATATGGTATATTTGGCCGGTGTTTCCACCATCGTCGAGATACCCAGAAAGCCCAATCCCTAGGAGGTTGCGCTTCTGCTTGGTCCATCTCCTCTGCTGTATTCCGTGACAATTCATCAGGATTTACTTGAATCTCGTACTTGGTTCGATCAGCCTCTGCCATCTCTTTCAAGTTCTCCTTTTGGATGAGGTGCTCCCATGCCTCTAGCCTTTCCTGCCAACTTGTCGGTGATGCGGCAGATGTGGCAGCAATGCTAGCTGCATGGTCAACACACAATATACTCTCAGCGGTAAAATCATCGACACTAAATCCAGGGCCAGCATACTAAACAGAAAGACGTACACGTGGCAAGGTAAGTTCCCAGAAAATATGTGAATAAGGATCTGAACTATGTGAAGATTAATACCAAGGCATTTACCACAAATGAAATCTTAAGATCTGACACTTTTCATTAGTTTAAGGTTACAACTGGAATAATATTCTGGGTGAGTTTTCTAAGTCACTACGGAGTCTTTCTCAAAACCATGCACAAGACTATGCTTATTCTGACCACCGTAACTCCTGGTAGGAATGAAATCTTAGCATTTGACAGTTTTGATTGGTTTTAAATTGCTCCTTGATAAATGTAAGGAGCCATTCGGTATTGAGACATCTACCTTGCAATAAAATGGCACAATAATTTCAACATATAAGATATAAAACTATAACATTAATAAGACCAAGAACTTACCTGCAGTGCGATCATTGCTATTCTCCAAAGAGGAATTGTCATGCCCGTCCAACTTAAACTCGCTGTTATAGAGAGGCAAACCCTTCTCCACCCTGCCTTCGTTGAGAAATTCGAGCAGCTCGGCTTTCTCCCCATCGTTTAGATTCCCCGCAGCAACGACTTGTTCCACAGTTTCATTTGTTTCCATTGCCCAAGCATTCTCCCCAACGTAAGTTGGATCACGTTTATACTCTCCGTCGGGGCCAGCCACGAACTTGTGCGCCCGAAATCCCTCCGGCATCTCCTGCTTCCACAGCGCCTTCTTCACTCTGCAAAACGTTTGTTATTCTCCGTTTGTCACTCAACTCAGTCAAGAGTTACCAAGAAGTTATATAGTTAACATGCAATTGATCGGACACCCCAAGTTATAAATGGATTCAAAATTGTGTTAAACGACTTGAAACTTCTTACTACTATTGATGATTGAGTCTTAACCTTTCCACAAGAATAATGGTTCAAAAATAATGTACATCTTCTAATTAAAGATGCAATCAGTGATGAACATTCAAAGTTTCGAACCTATCAAAATTTCAATATTCATCTATTGGAATTGTTCAATCACAAACATGAATAAAATCAAGTGAGATACGAATACCTGACTACACAACTTTCAAAAAGTCAAACAAAATTTTATTGTTCACAAAATCAAGGAGGTTTCTTACAATTAACATGGTTTTCATTCTGAGAATGTCAAATATAAGTTTCTATGTATGTTATCCAAAACAACCTAATCTTATATTCATTCAAGAAGAACTAAAAGTAGTTTGAACTTCAATTTCTGATGTTCTCCTTTGAAGGAATGGCAAAATTCAATAATCAAGTTAATTGATCAGAACATTAAAGAGATAAACCTAAAACGAGGTGATAATAACCCTCAAAATGAGAAAAAATGCACGAAGATTTACGATTGTACTAGAGACCAACAAACGATGCTCACTTTTGCAAATTATTTTCGGTAGGCTCAGGAATAACCGCCTCAAGGTAAGCGTCGGCTATCTGCTGCTGAACACCACGGTTGCGAAATATTTCAACTGTAGAATAGACACCTCGTGCAGATGCGCCCAGCAGGATTCCAAAGAGCACCAATGCACCAACACGTTGCGCATTCCAGCTCCTCACATCCTACATCACCACATAAAAGCACAATCCTCCATCAAGACAGATATTTGAGTTTCAAACACAGATGGCAAATATCGTAAAATGTGAGGCAGTTTGAAACCTAATGAAACTCCTTGAAATTTGAATTCAAGATTTAAGGTCCAGGATTTAACCCCTAAAAAAACAAGGAACCATGATTTGAAGAATCAATAATTCAGATAGGGCGAAGTTTATATAACTGACGAACATTGTATAAATTGGTCCAAATAATTGAAATTAAACAAAAGAAATTCTCCAAGAGAAAAATTCAAAACTGCCAATAAATAAAAACAAGAGGC
Source organism: Rhytidiadelphus loreus (assembly GCA_947034895.1). Classification (NCBI taxonomy): domain Eukaryota; kingdom Viridiplantae; phylum Streptophyta; class Bryopsida; order Hypnales; family Hylocomiaceae; genus Rhytidiadelphus; species Rhytidiadelphus loreus. The sequence continues at coordinate 37,868,017 of OX344761.1, forward strand.
ACAATTGGTCCTGTAGAGATTAACGAACTTCCAAACATGGATCCCGAGCTTACTTTCCAAAGCTCCAACCGATTCCATTCCACAAACTGCGGCCAGTATTTGCCTTGCGCTTCAGAAACAGTCTGCTGACTCTGTGTCTTCGCCCCTTCAAACTCCGTCCGAAGTTCCTTCGCCCGCTGCTGACTAGCACCAACTGCATTCTCCACAACCTCTTTGCCCTTCCCAATCTGCACCTTGACATTCTCAACAGCATCACCAATATCGACCCCTAACTCAGACTTGGAGGCGTTCACAAGATTCGAATAGTACCGCGCGGAGCCCCGAGCGAATGCATCGCGCAATGAAGGCTTCCCATTCGAATTCTCACTGCTCTCATTCTCATTCTCATTCCCTGTCCCCTCAGCGCTCTCATTGCTCGCTCTAGCTGCACCAGTTCTATTCCTCTGAGAAATACCTGAATCCAACGCTCTGCGATAAACCCTAAACCTCGCCAATCCGACGCGCTGGTGCAAAAGCGAAGTTCTTCTCCATTCCTTCGTGCAAGGGACCGAATTTCGGTGTCGTAGGGATGCAGCGCAAGAGAGGAAGGGAGACCGAGCGAGGGACTCCATAGCTGCAAAACTGAGAGGCAAATCAAGACCAAACCTCTCAAGCAAATTCAAGCAAAAATGGCTTGAAAAAGAGAGAAGAGCTGGCTGGCGCTAGTTCTCAGTCTAGCCAACGTGTCCATACAACCATGGTTGCTCCACAATTCGCTGCACCATTGCGGTGAAGCAAACACCGCATTGCACAGCAATGTTGCTGTTTGCTGTTGTTGAGAAGGTTGATGTGAAACGATATCCACAGCCGAGGGAGGTCTTGTGTGAGTGCCGGTGTGAACGGAGCTGGGCCTGGGAGATGGATATCCGCGTCTAATCCGGGTATTATCAAGATGTACATTTAAGGACCAGGGTAAAACCGGGTATAAGGTAGACAAGCCTATTACCACCCTGATTTGGAATTGGGGACAATTCCAAGAGGGGCAGATTGTTTCATGGATCAAATCCAAGGGAAATTCTAATTTTTATTTATTAAAATCATTGGAATTTATGTGAATTTTGTAAGTGGTCCACCCTAAAATTATAGAACCACCTATAGAGTGAAGTCATAAATGTCCTATTAACAACCCATAATGGCCTTTCCATGTATTTATTAGCACTTAAGTATCCACCAATAAATGATTGACAAGTTACCTTAATGCCCTGATTTTGCCAAAACCTTAAATGGATTTGAATATTTTTCTTAATAAATCTGGATGTTTTTTTGAATGGTTTAGGGGGCCAAAGTAGGGGCCAAAATTGGGCTATTCTACCTTATGAGTTAGACAAGGGCTGATACATATTTGTACAAATATTCATAACCTTGTATCTGTAACCATATGGAACATGGTTGACATTTTTAACTTTAATATTTTGTCCCTTAACCTAAATAAAAGGAAGGGAGAGTTTTAATGTTAATTTTCTAAAAACCTTTGTAAGCCATCACTATGTGCATGTAGTGTCTATCTCTATTGAGGACATAGTCACATATACTATAATAATGTAGTAAAAGATGTTATATAAAATGAATGTATACCACTTTTCATTAGTGGGTATCTTGAGAGGAAATTGAATCTAGTTTCTAAAAATTCTTGCTTTTCTAAATTCTAGGTACTTTGTAAGAAGGCCAAATTTGATACTCTAGTATACAAGATGAAGACTATTTCTAAGGGAATCATCTTGAGGTCCTAACAAAGTGAAGAGCGAAGAAACAATCTACATCCTAACCAGGTATCAGACCAGATATAAACCCAGTGTCATACAGGGTATCAGACCAGGTCTCATCAAGGTATATATATATAAGCCGGCCACCTAAGAGATCCAATGAGCTGGGCTGAGAACGTATGTCCGAACTCTGTCTTGGAAGGGGCTTCTTCATCGTCTTCGTTCATCAATATCACACCAAAACCCCGTCACTCCGCCACTCTCCTGCATCCCCAGAATTTTACAACTTGCCCGTCTGCATCTTCAATTCTACGCAGATTCCACTCATTTCATCAGTCTTCTTTTTGCCCATTTGCGTTTCCATTTACTAAGCTTCAGTGCGGGTTTTCTCTCGTTACATGAGCTACTGGTTGTTTTATGGTCCAGTTTTAGGGTTTCACCGAGATTGTCGACGAATTGGCAAGTAAAAACAGCCAGCAGCAGCACTAGCAGCAGCAGCGTCATGGTAGTGGATGCAGCCGCCAGCAGCGGCACTTCCAAGGTACAATGCGTTTTCGGATTTTCGGATTTTCGGATTTTGCCTTTTTTTTGTTGGTTAATGGATCGTTTATTAGTACGGAGTACAGAGCTGATGTATAGAATGGAATTTTGGTATGGTTCGTTCCAGCAATTGAAGAAGCTTGAGAAGAGAGTTCAGGATGGGGAGTTTTATGAAGCGCAGCAAATGTACAAGTCTGTTAACTCCAGGTGAATCGCGGGGTCTTGATGTCTGAGATTTGTGATTTAGTTTGGCTTGTACTGTGGTCGTGTTGTTGTTGTTGTTGTTGTTGTTTGATAGTTTAATTTTGAAGTTTTTGATTCTTCTGTTAACAGCTTTGGAGGCTCTTGAATGACCGATTTGAAGACGAGCTGCTGATTTGTTGTGTTTTTATTTATATCCAATGAAGTGCTGTTGTTTGGGTTGGTTTTGGTTAGGTATTTGCATGCGAAGAAGTACAGTGATTCCATTAGTCTCTTGGCTTCTGGGGCCATTGCGATGCTCAATCACGGGCAGGTACCTTTTCGCTTCCCGCGATATGGATTGCTCTTGTTTGCTCAGTGATGTTAACTGTGCCCTAGATTGATAAATCGGCTCATATTTATTGATTTAAACCCTTAAGGACTTAGAAGCCCAAATTAGACCTCATGTTTTTCTTAGCCACTTGGATTAGGTCATGTGGGAACTACTTTCGTCCATTTTGACCAACATATGGAATGTTCTTTAGGAACTCTTGTTAATGAAATTTGACTCCATCTGAATTCAAATACTGACACGATATGATGAATGGTCGTTATATAATACTTTGACTCCTTGGTCCTTGTGGGGTTGTTTATTTCGAGTTTATGTCTGTTCAATCACGTCAATAAATAACCTTCAATGACGTTATTTTGATGTTATTTTTATCATGTGATGTCTATTTATTTGCAGGTTACCTGTGGGACGGAGCTTGGTTTGCTTTTAATCCAGACTATGACTGTAGCCAAAGTTCCCTTTGATAAATCGGCAATCGGTAAGTGTGTCCTTGGTTATTCTGTTATGTAGAAATTTCAGTGCATTGTCGACAAGTGTTGCTGTAACATTTACCCTTTGTTGGTTTCTAGTGGTTGCTTTGTGTCCAGCACTTGGATGATAACAGCAATTGCATTGATTGCACACTTTCAAAAGTAGGGGTCAAAAAAGGATGACGCACCTTTACATTGTGTCATTACTTATCACAACTTATGGGATAAGTCTAATGGCTTATACCACTTTATGCGATTCTTGGTGTTGTTGTTTCATGAATCGGCAATATCAAATTTCGGAACTGGTATGTGTTGAAATGATAAGTCAGTTTCTATTTCGTTATTTTTCAGATAAAATAAGAGCAATTTATAACGCATATCCGCGGGTGACGAATTCCCAAGACGGCAATGAAGCGAGTCCCTCTGGAGTAGAATTTTCTGAGGCCGCAGTCGCTGCCAGAACACGTGTGGAGGGATGCACTTCATTCTTGCGAGCAGCACTAAAGTAAAGATTCAAGACCTTTGTCTGATCCAATTCCCTTCTCCTTTTTTCCAAATATTTCATGTCTGTGAGCACATTGTCTGCTGCGAAGATGCACTCACGTTACTGTCGAGCCTTCATTATGGTTACTGCGTTATGAGTTAAAGAATGTGAAGGAATTAGTTACGTGTTAATAGATAGACTTATTGTACCCCGCTAGTGTATGGATAAAGCTAAATCCTGAATTAGGGAATAATATGATGAAAATTGGAGATGGATGTTTTGATGAAACTATCGGTGTCGTGGAATTAAAAAAAATTAAGAGTTTTAATTAACAGTGGCTACCTTGTTAACAATTCAATACTATCGGCTAATACGTCTACATTATTGGATAATGGGTATAAGTTAAAACAAAGATATTAGAATTTTTTTGCTACGTCACAAAAATTACAAAGAGAGATGGTTGATGGTTAATCTTTTTGTACCCCACTTGTGTTAGGTGTGAGCCAATTATAGACAAACTCTATTAGGGTATAGCAATTATTTTATTAACAATTAAAAACTATTGTTTCACTCGTGTTTTTCTTACCCTCAATTGTTGACTAATATGGAGGTTCGACTCTATTATTCTGTATGCAGATGGTCGATGGAGTCTGGAGAGCTCAGTAGAGGTGCTCCAGAGTTACATGACATGCTTGCTGTATATCTGTGGACCGAGTCTCCTGCCCCTGTATGTACACCGAACCAAGATCTTGTGGTTGTTGTGTTTGATCTGTCTTAGGCATATGTGCTTGAGAAAGCTTACTAGATGCATGGATAAGAAGTTTGTTTGTTTGGATTGTTCCTTTCCTTGTCAAGCTATCTTTGCTTTACTTTTCGCTTATATTTTCTGCAGGAAATGCTGAAAGTATCTCAACATTTTGTCCGTGGCAATCAACCAGAGACCTTCGCTAGAGTCGTTGTTGAGTGTATGAGCCAGGTACAGCTTATTGATCTATGTGACAGATTTCTTACATTCCAGGTTACTTACTTTTGTTGCTGTTGATCTCTTACACTAGTCTCAATCTCTCAGCAACGTTCCCTACCTACAAGTTTTTGCCCTTTCTCTTCCGAAATGCTTTCCAGGTTTTGGATAACGCTTAGATGTTATAAAGCCTAGATCCTTGATTTCAAAACAGATGTTAAGCATGATGATAAAAAATTATCCTTACACGACAAATCTTCATGGATTTTTGCCAAGTGAAGTGGAGACATATAACTTTGCTGATTCACCAAAAATGTAATTTCCAATTTTAGCTCATGAATTTGGTCTGATAGGCTAAAATCGTGGTTTTAAAATAGTTATAATGGGTTTGTACGACATACCTGAGGTTTTGGATTGTTCCATAATTCAAGAGAGCATGCTCTAGTGCCGCAAAGAGCACTATTAGAAAGCTAACTCGTTTCTTGAGTGTGGAGAGACCTAATATGTCTTATAGGAAGTTCATTATCAAATGAGAGGGACACATGTTTCTCTTAGCATTTAAGGGTTGAAGCTTTATTTCAGAAAAGGAGCGAATGTTAATCCTTTTAACAGTTGATGTGATGTAAAAATGCAGTGCTATCCTAGTGAAGCGGATTTGGTGATTGCAAGGGCCGTTTTGCTGTAAGTGCGCAACCCAGGCACTACAGTTTCCTTTGCAGCACTTCCCAATATTTTCATTTAAAGATCCTTCTCTCATTTTCATTAAGAGCTACCCTCTTGTGCAGATATTTGTCGCTGGGCAACCTGAGAGATGCCAATCGCCTATTGGATTCAGTTAGGCAGAGACTTAGCGACAATTCGGAAGCATTTCCTGATTCACCACTCCTACACTTCGTCAAGTTTCTTCTGTCAACGTATGTGAACGCTATGTGAACGTTTTCTTTTCAATTGTAGTCTCTACGCAGTGTCTTGTAATAATTCTCTTTTCATCGTTTTATCTTTTTTAGGATGCCTCTTAACAGTAATAGTTCACATTATCACCACTGAATGTCCTAAAGTAAATGATCTTTGCTGTTTGCAGGCTGGAGAGGGATGCATTACCGTTGTTCAGGATGCTACGGCAGAAGTACAAGCCTAGTCTCGAGCGTGATCCTTCCCTAGATGAGGTATCTTCACGAGTCTTATTAGTCAATGACCCAGGTTTCCTTTTTATTTCATTGAGCAGTATGCACTACATTGTCTACCAGTTTGTTGACATTTTTAAGCTAGGGAATCATTTGCGTGGGGGTTGAAAAGGTGTTCATTTACAATGCAAGTGTCATACAAACCCTTGACTTTAAAATTAGAAACCTATTGAGAACGGCGACTAGACCCACTATAAATGAATGCTATACTAGTAATGGAAACCACTCAGTACCACCTAAAAGTCACTGGAATTATGACAGACAGGGAACAAGTCAGAACTGTTGCCTTTCTCAGCAGCACAGAGTGAGTGATTTGTAAGGAATAGCCTTAAGAAGTTACAAAATCATTAGAAATTGCATGGTTGTCTGACGAGACTCTCAGGAACTAAGATGAACCTCATCAACAAGGATTGTATTCGAGCTTTTCTCATAGTTTTGACCCATTTTTCTTTGGAAATGCAGTATTTGGACGAAATAGCGGAGCGTTTTTATAATGTCCCGCGGAGGAATGGCATGCAAGGCATGCTTGGAGATTTTATGAAGGTGTGATATCTATTCTTGACTAGTTTTTAACGAGTCAGCGCTCATTGTTTCACTCATGTAATTTTGATGTGCACCAGATGAGTCCGTTACTTCCATCCTAGGAAATGACTACTCAGTGTTTTCCGTCAAAACTTTTCGGCAAGCACTAAAGAAGAGGATCATCCTTAGGGAGGAGGTCTTGTTGTGGTCAGAGTGATCAATCCTCTCTATGTATAATAGGGAGGCTAGTGTATGATCACTCTGAGCCCAGCGAGACATCTCCATGAATGATTTCGACCATCATCTTTATGATGCTGACTAAAACATCATAAAGTTGTATCTGAAACAATTTAATTTCACTCAAACGCTAATGTCATTCACTTTCAGTTGACCCTTTTAGAACTCTGTTATGAACTTCGATGTACACCCTGTAGTCAGTTTCCGTAGCCAAACCAGTCAACACCCGTCAACCTCCAAAAATGAACCGTTTCTTCTTTCGCTAGCTTTCACTAGTTGCCGATTCTCCAGTTCTCTACTCACGTTGCCTTTATTACTAAAGGTAGAACCTCTCTTAGTGCATGGTGCTGGGACTATGCACTAAGAGAGGTTTTATGCATTTAGAGGGGCCACGTGCCATGCGCCTTTCCATCTTGAGTCAGGCGCAGGCCCACCTACTGTCTCCAAACTCTCTTATTGCATATTATGCACTAAGGGAGTATGCAATAAGAGAGGTTGGAGACTGTTTACACTATTTACTCTATTTTGTAGACTCATAATACATTATGTAGCAGTGTACCTATCGATGAACACCACTTTGAATCTTGTTGCTGGCCACTTGTTGATTGAGGGCTGCTTTGGACAATGGCCTAAAGGAAGTCGAGCCAAGAGATTGAGGATTCTTATTGACCCAGAACAAATCTTGGCCCCAACTTCCGTTTCGACAAGGTTCTAAAACCTAGAGTTATGAGGGAAAGTCTTGGACCAAGCCCAAAATGGAGTCTTGGCTTGGCTCCAAATGTGGGTATTTTTTCTTGGGGCTAGGTCAAGACTCCATTTTGAAGTTGAGCCCCTTCCCAGGCCTCGAAGCGTCCTTAGTGACCCATGTTTTGTATTGGTGTTGACACTGGAAAGACGTGACCGTATCACCTGGGTAGTCGGCCAAAAATGATCAGATTCCTAGATAATAGGTGCATTCTTCGTTCCTAAAGTTCCCCTAAAATTCACTCATCGGACGCTTTTAATCCTCAGCGTCCTTCCTGGGTTACGGGTCCCCAACTGATTACCGAATTCACTCAATTTCTTGTCTGCGGTGGTCCGTGCGGTACAATTTAACAAAGGTAATGTGCATTTTTGTGACAGTAAATTACAAATCTATAACATGCTATTTTGGTGACACTAAAATCTTGGGTGACTTGTAAAACCAGTCTTGTGGCTGTCTAACTTAAATCTCTTGTTTGCAGATGTTTGCAATGGACAGCTGAACCAGGTGTGATATATGGGTGTAGTTAGTATTAGCTTGCATACTGGTCCGAATAATTCTTGGTAGCATCTGGAAACGTAGCCTGGTGAGATGGGCATCCTATGACATGGATGTTTATTTATATCATTCCGAGATCAACACTTTTGGGTAGGTCTTTTCCTTTAGGTGAATGTAACGTGCTGTTTGGTTTCAGTCACAGGCCACAAGGTAATGAATTAAATAGGGGTGCATGAAAGGATAGAACTATGTTTAAAACCTTCATTAAAGCTGATGTGCGTAGGTCAAGTCAAAAGTACAAATAGAGTTTTTCCTAGACAAATGGAAATCATGGATTATGTTTTGGGGAAGAATTTTGTAATTTTTGTGAATTTTCAAAGTCAAATTTCTAAAGAAAAATTAATGTTCATACACTGCATCTTTAAATCAACTTCAAACCATTAACTGGAAGGATGGTGTAAGGTCATATTGGCAATACTTTGAAAGAGTCCTAGAAAATAGAAGTTAAAGAATTGGCATGCTTGAAATGTGTATTGGACATAACCTTCTCTTGTTACTTAATTTGATTCAGGAGATCTACAAGTCTTTCAAAGAGGGGGAAGATGGGATGACACCTCTTTCCAATTGCAATGTAGTAATATGAGAAGGTTATGTCCAAAAATTGTAATGTCTTTGCCCTTTTTTTGTTATCTAGTACTTTTACTACAATTAATAAGAATGTTTAAAATTTGAAGGAGAGAGCTATGAATATTATTTGAAGTAAGTTACTTGAAAGTTTCATATGTGTTGGATGTGTACAATTAATAAGAATGTTTAAAATTTGAAGGAGAGAATTATGAATATTATTTGAAGTAAGTTACTTGAAAGATTCATATGTGTTGGATGTGGTGTTTGGAACCAATATTTATAACCATATTCATGTCTTGTATTGGTGTATTAGTTTTCCGTTTATACTTATATCAAACAACAACAAAATTGTTGAGATCTCTAGTGCATATCCATACTTGTGGCTTTGAATGAATCCTTTGTGGTCTATCATCAATAGCAATTGTTGATGTTTAATTTTAGCAACTCAATTCTATCATTGTCTCTAATTACAATGGTTGTTATATTTGTGAAAACTATTGTAAAGTAATTTTTACTTAGCAATTTTATAGTTGCAATGAAAATTCTTGCAATATTCTATTCATTTGAGAATGGCATTGTACAAGAGTTTAAAAAATTTGCTTCAAAAAGAATTCAACCTCAAGAATTTCATCTCTTTTAAAACTTTAGTTGTTTTTGTTAATTGTTTGTTTTGGAAAAAGCATAATGGCAATTGGTATTAGCAAGGACTAAGAACCATGAGTAAAAGGACTCCAATGCCAATTAAAAAGCAAGAGAGCAAGAGAAGTGCATAAAATGTAGTGTCACCAAAGAAAGTAGCCAAGGTATACATGACGAGTAGAGACACTAAAAATGAGATTAGAAATGATTCAAAAGATAAAACAACAATTGTTGCAATGCTAAGCCTTTTGAAGAGTATTATCTTCTTAGAGGAAAGATGATATCTCCAATAGTCTAAGATTTTGATAGGTCAATTTAAACTTGAGGCACTCCACAAATCATATTCTATGCTTAACTCCTAAATGATTGACTATATTTTCACCAAAAATGTTCTAAAAATGCCATTTCTAGGACAAGTACCAAATTTTAGAAAAAAATCATTTTTAGATACATGTAACTATAAGATCTTGTAGTATGTTGGTTTGAGAAGATGTGGAAAAATTTCAGAAATTTTCACTATGTAGATTGCAAGATATTAGCATTTAAAGTGACAAAAATCTTTTGGAGGGCCTTGCAAAAAAATAGGCAATTGCACTTCACAGGCTCATATTTATATGAAAAAATGTCTAAAATGGTGGATTCCTACTTCAAGGCAAATTGGCTACATGCTTGAAAAATTTCAAATCATTTGGAATTGTACAACATGTAGGAAAACAATACTAAGTGAAAAAAAGTAGAGAATGATTCAAAATACTAAATTGTTAATAATTTACTTGTAGAATTGAAAAATGACAGTCCCAATTGTTATATTGTTGTAATAAACAATCTACATTCTATGATTCTATTTTTCTCCAAAAATATTTAAAATTGAGTTAAATAAAGGACTTCAAAGTTTGTCTTAGAGTAGAAATTCTATAACTACCCACAAACTACCTGCAAACTATCCGCAAACTACTCCAAACAAAATCTCTTCATAACTTTCATCTCATTAATCAAAATGGAACAATTCAAAACTTTCTACGTACATATAAATCTAGAGAATCAATTTCAGATTTTTCTTACTTAAAAAAGTGATTTCAAAGAAGTTTTTTTTGTTGCCTGGAGTACCCACCAAGTAAAGAAAACTACATAATTATCATACAATAATTTTTTAATCATATAGTCGAAAGTTGTGAATATTATAAGACCTTAAAGCTACTCCTTTGGCACATGTTTTGTGAAAACTTCAACGGAAAAAAAAGAAAAAATCTATTCATAGTGCATTGTCCAAAATTGTTATGTTGCCAAAAATGTAGTTTGGACATTTCAGGTTTAGTAAAACCAAGACGGTTTCAATAGTCAATGGCTTCAATCGCAACACAAAAGGCTATTGAAGTCACATATAAAATGTTTATTCAATGTTCTTAGGAGAGAAGTGAAGCAAGCAAGTGATAACCATTCAATGAATCAAAGATATTTAAACTTCAACATGAATCAACAAGGGTCATTGCATGCATCATTGTTATAAAAGTTTCATACCTTAAAAAGAAGAAGTAAGAGAGTGTCCAGTTATGGTCTTCCATGGAAAAAAACATTGATTTTTCTTTTCTTTGGGTGGAATCTCACATACTTTTAAGTGGATTTAGAGCTACAAGTTTCAACAATCAGAAAATGTTCACAATTGAAAAACATATGTTTAGATTGTGCTTGCAACAAGAAAGACAATGACTCTGGGTCAATTGCAAACACTACAAATTGTTCTAGTTGTGTTGAAATAGACAATTTAGTTAGTATTTGTTTGAAAAGAGGTGTTAGAAAAGATTGTTGAGGCTCCTGCAATGATGTTTTAGTGTCATAAGTTGTGTTTTTGAGCCAACCTAAGGTTGGTAGGTGAGAGAAATATACCTATTATTATAAGAGAGGTTAGATTTTTTAGATATATTTGACATAGAAAAAGAATTCCTATACACCAAACAATGCATCATTTGGATACCCTACAAAAAGTTATGAAGGTTCAAACTTTTATTGTTAGATGCTCTATGTGTAACAATGAGTATATTGAGTACTCTTTGGTCCCAAAATAATTCCATAGTTTCAAAATGCTAGTTAAAATAAGCTCAATTTGGAATTGCATTAGAAAAAATGAATATGTAGATAACTATTTCTCACACTACATTATTGTAACAATACATACATTGCAAGCATATAATACTAGAACGTATACTATAAGTACACAATACCATTACTTTTTGACAAAATCTAAGTTTATTTTAACTAGTGTTATCAAACTACATAATTATTTTGGGATAGAGGAATATTGGTTTTGAAAATGTACACCAACTTAACATTACAAAATGACACATTTAAATACATGGAAATTTTACCTTAGAATTCTAAAATTCAACCAAACTTTTAAGTTTCACCAATCTTTTCTTTTCTTTTCAGTTTTACATTAATGCTTCACTTAATCTTTTTTGACTTCATTGTGGTTCACTTCATTGTTTGACATTATTAAGTCGACCTATAAATTAATTGTTTGGTCTCACAATTACAATGATTGATTGATGTAATGGCCATAAACTAATGATGAATATTTGGATAGCATTAAGATAGTCTTAACATAAGATTTTCTTATAAATAATAGATATATTTGAAAAGTCAAGATATATTGATGTTACAGGTAATGGAGTGATTTTTTTTGTTAATCCAATGCACCCACTAGAAATGGAACCATTGACCAAGTGTAAGAATAAGTCACCAATGAAATACAAAGTTGAACAAGGATTCAAATGCAATTTAGAAAAGAATTGAGATTGACGTATTCAATATCACTCAAAGAAAGGTTACAAAGAAGAATTACAAACTAAAGCATCTTAAGGTTGGAGGTCCATAAATTGTCCATTTAAGTCTATCTACCTCATTAATGATATTAATAGATATTTCAAGGAGCATGTCATTCATTCATGGATAGGGGACGCATTTAAAACCTAGTCGATTTAAGGACCTCCTACCTTATGAATTCTCAAATACCTCTAGTGTCTCTCTTAGCCTTTTTAGCTAATGTAAAATGCAAATCATTGAAAATGTCATAAAATTTTCTCCTTCTTAAATACCTAGAAGCCAATACATTAACCCCTTAAGTTCCTTAACTATGTTTTCACCAAAAATGCTCCAAAAATGCCATTTCTTGTACAAGTACTAACTTTTAGGGAAAAAAAAACATCTTTGGACACATGTAATTGTAAGATCTTGTAGTACACTAGTTTGGGAAGATGTGGAAAAAATTTCAGAAATTTTCAATATGTAGATTGCAAGATATTAATGTTTCAACTTTAAAAAGACAAAAGTCCTTTTTGAGGCTATGTGAAAAACGTGGCAGTTGCACTTCACAAGGCCACATTCACATGAAAAAATGTCCAAAATGGTGGTGCTTCTTTGGATTCGTTCTTCAAGGCAAGTTGGTTACATGCTTGAAATATTTTAGATCATTTGGAATTGTACAACACATAGGGAAAAAATAAGTAGAACAAAGTAGAGAATGATTCAAAATACTAAATTGTTAAGAATTTAGTTATGGAATTGAAAAATGCCAATTCCAATGGTTGTAATGTTGTAATAAACAATCTACACCTAATGTTTTTATTTTTTCCAAAAATATTGAAAATTGAATTAAATAAAGGACTTCAAAGTTTATTTTAGAATAGAGAATCTATAATTGCCTACAAACTAAAACTCCCCCTAACTTTTATCTCATTAATGAAAATGGAATGATTCATAGTTTTATATATATATATAGAGAGAGAAAAGACGAGAAAAGAGAGACAATTTTTTTCAAGACACTCCAAAACAGGGCATATTCTATTGATGCATTATCCATAATACTTATTGTACAAGTCATTGTTCATGCAACTCGGTTTGGTTAAAATTGGAAACACTTTGGAAATACAAACCAAAAATAACAAGTCTAGGCATCACAATGTTTAGCAAACATGCTACAATTATAGTCTTGATCGAGAGGGTGGGCGGGATTATTTGTATGAACCATTAATATAAGACATCGTTATCAGTGCCATTACTTAAGCAAATAACTCACAACCATATGAGTGAAGTTCTTGTACGTAAGGATTCACTAATCTGGCATGCAAACCTCATATGTGTACCGCTCGTGACGGCACTAAAACACAAGCCATGAGCACCATTGATCGGACATGCAATGAGGAAACAAATTTTTATTATACAAACAGAGCTTGGCAAAATATTGAATGCTATGGGAGAAATATTGTGCTTCCAATCTTGAGTAGTCATGCCTCACCTACACCCATATCCCACAATAAACACAAGGTTAGTTACAGGACACATGTGAGGTGTCTACAACATGACTACACCAAGTTATCGGAGCCAGAGATTGCCACATATACTTGAAAACAAATGGTAACTGCCTTGTAAAAGTTCAACGTAGCTTCAATCAACACTGCACCTCGTCTCTCAGTAGTAGGTGGAAAAGGACAAAACTTGTGGCGTCATCTCGATATCCATAACTTGAGAAAAATGCAACTCAGTAGCTTATATTCCTCCTATCATGAACCGTGGAGCTCGGTTGAACGCAAGTAGCAGCAACCCAATGTGCCTTCCCATAAGTACTGCAAACTAGAGATGCTTTATTGCAGCATTCCCAAAGCCCTTCTTTCTTGCTAGTTAGCCAATTAGAAATAGCAAGTTGTTTCAAACAGATCAAGAACAAGATCGTTGGCTTATAACTGGCTGGGGTGTGTATGGCATGTGATGCCCGGTGGTCTCATGGTATATGCCTTAGTATTTGTGGCATGGTATATCCTGTGAGATATCACTGTCCATTGCACATAAGTATATAAGTGTGGATTATTGGGGTCCGTGATCCCACGTATGAGTTATCGTTTGTGTTAACAATTCTTATGATTTTCAAATTTGTACATAGATGAAAGAGAGAAAGAAGACATTTGACTTGTCACCCCATTTCTGGGCAACTTTTGTTGATCAAGATATGCCTTATTCTATTTATACTTGTCATTTTGTTACATTCTTGTCACGAGTATACTTCTGTCAAGCACAACTTTTGTCAATCACAGTATGCATATACTAATCATATGGACTAGGGTTTTCTTTTTTATTCAAGATTCTGTACGCCTAGACTTGTTTGATTGTATACTTCTTTGGCAAACCTGATCGGGAGGTACTCTAAGCAATACCTCACAGTTATATTTCTATCAATCGTGCTATCACTTTTTGATCAAGCGAACCATGGCTTGCTTTCTTGATTTATTCAAGATTCCTCAAGTCCATGCTTACTTGACTTCATATTCCTATGGCAGATCGGGAGGGAGGGAGGGACATCTTACATGTTCCCTCATTTTAGCATAGCAACTAATTTAATAACTGCAATTCATGGCATATCTTAACCACACTTGCATCTTACAACTTTACATGTGTGCCTTTGACATCTGTGTTGAAAGTTATGTTTCACAATTCAGCCACTAGTTACTACAAGTCTGGAATTTATTCATTTCTATATAGCAATCTTTCTATTCAATAGTACAAGAACTTTCAGCATAGTTCTAGTTTAAAGAATTAAAACACTGCACTGCAAACCATTGTTCATGCTTGAATATGAGGAAGTCACGCCTCACATTTGCCCAAGATGCCCACCAAACAAACAGGAATGTGTTAGTGAACGTGGACAAGGTGTCGTCAACGTGACTACAAGTTGTTATCCTAATCGCATATTGCAAGCATACAAGAAACAAGAAGATGGTGCGTTTAGTTGAGAATTGTTTCAAGAAAAAAAACATGCAATACACATCATGCGACAATAGTTTGCCATCTCTAGAATATGTGCAGTAACAACACCTGTGAGACCATCTTTGTATCCATGTGACAAGATCAAGCCGATTGTGCCACAACGTCTGGAAGCCGAATGTATTGCGTGCACTGCCGAGTTTCTTAGAAGCCAGAAGCCCACTCGTCTAGTGCAGTGGCGTACTATGGGCCAGGCTTGCATCATCTGTTGATCATTTGTACCACAGGACAGGACAATCAACTTCCCACTTGCTTGCTTGCTACGTTGGTTTGTACCCGCCTATTGCATGCCGTGCTGGCTTTGTCTGGGTATCAATCGTGTTCTATAGTCACATAATCGTACCATTGTATTGCGGTTGTATCTTTTTGCTTGTGTCTTTGTGCTTTTTTCACTTACACTAGTAGGAGCCCCTGTTTTTTTGGATGTTAGTATGAAACAAGAATGTTTTTTAAAACATGAGCAAAGAAATGGAACTTTGGCCATAGAAGGCTTAATTCAGTTGGATGTTGCAAGAAACACGTCAACGTTAGGGTCATAACAAGCTTTTGTCCTGTCTGATGTCCATATTTTAGAGAACATGACAAAAAAACATAGTCACATTTCTCCTAACGTCTTGAGAAACAAGTAACTGCCACATTGGCAAAGTATTTCAGTTTGACTATAGATAAGTTACTGAAACTTACTATGGGTTGAAGTAAAATGCTGACCACATGTGAAAAATACAAAGGAGGGCAGCTTGTAAGCATCGTTTCTCAAAAACCTTGCATGCATGGATGGGAAAGCTACAAAATGACTTCATTTTCTATTGTACTTCCAATATAACACAAATTGTATTAACAAATCCTAAAAAATTAGTATAATGCGTTATAGTATATATACGCATACGTAAATCTTTGTCTTTATGCTCCCAAATACTTCATAATAAAACATGATTTATTGTCAATTTTTGAAGATTCATTTTTTGACTGCATTGCAAATAAAATTCTTTTTTTGCTAAAGTTATTATTCATATCTTCTCCCAAACAACAAAGAATATTGGAAACAAAACAATGACTTTGCACTATACAATGATTGCAATGTCTTGCCAGGCATACAATCTTCATATGTTCAATCAGACATTGTCTTGCTAGACATACAATGATTGCGATGTCTTGCCAGATACATGTTGGCAATTGTAAAAGTAGTTTTTAACCTTCTACTATTACTTTAACAACATTTAAACCAGAAATGCAGAACGGCAGAAGGCACTACATTTTGGTATTGATAGAACTTAAAAGTGAATGAAATCCTTATTAAAACTACTCATTATTCTAATTAATTTTTTCTTAAGAATGACACTACAAGAAAATGGGGGTATAAATGACTTGTCCACAATGACTGCATCGACAACAATGGCTTCAAAGTGACTGCAAAATGACTAATTTGCAGTCATTGTTGTTGGTGCAGTCATTGTGGACAAGTCATTTATACCCCCATTTTCTTGTAGCATGATGTCTTCTTGAAGTGTAGTTTTAGCATCAGACATTTGATTTTTATAATGAATGATTATGATTTTCCAATTCAACATTTTGTGCAAGGGTGTCCACTGCAAATCTTCATTTTCTATTGTTGAGGGTTCTTCAAAATTAGCATAAAAAACAATACATCTTAGAGGAAAAATCACAATAGATATTCGTTTTCATAAGATTTATATTTTATAGAGTATGGGCTTACGATTTGACTGTGGGTAAGTTTCTAAAAATTATTGGGGGCTAAGGTGAAATGTTGACTACATATGAAAAAGACATGGGAAGGGCAACCACATGGCATGGTTTTAAGAAAATGGTATCTGACATGGCATTTCAATGATATGGCATTTAATGAAGCTAAAGTGGCATGCCACTTCAGTATACATTGACGCCGTCTAAAAATTTTAATCCCTAAATGCCCAAACACTATTTTTGTGATTTTGGGCATTTCACTATAAATTGAATTTTTAATTTTAATTTCTTTGAAATTTTCACACAACATGTGCTGAAGGGTACCTTTAAGGCACAATAATTTTCATAACTTTTGACTACATGGTATGTAATTTTCATTGCTTAATAGGCTACTCAAAAAATTCTTAAAAAATTCTTAATTTCTAAAATAAAAATTTGAAATTGGTTTTCTGGATTTATATATGCGTAAAATGCTTTTAATCATTTCATTTTGATCAATGAGATGAAAGTTATGAGGAATTTTAGTTTACAAGCAATTATGGATTTGCTACTCTAAAATAAACTTTGAAGTCCTTAATTTAACTCAATTTTCAATTTTTTTGTAAAAAAATAAAATTGTAGGATGTAGGTTATTTATTGCAACATTGCAATCATTGGAATTGACATTTTTCAATTCTATAACTAAATTCTTAACAGTTTAGTATTTTCAATCATTATTTTTTTTTCTACTTACTATTTTTTTCCTATATGTTGTACAATTCCAAAGGATCATAAATTTTTCAAGCATGTAGCCAACTTGCCTTGAAGAATGAATCCAAAGAAGTACCACCAATATGGGCATTTTTATTATAAATGTCGCCTTGTGAAGAATAGCTTCCTATTTTTTTGGAAAGCCAATTAAAGAATTTCTGTCAATTCAAACACTAATATCTTGCAATCTACACAATGGAAATTTTTGAATTTTTTTCCACATCTTTCAAATTAGTGTATTGCAAGATCCTGAGGTTACATGTGTACAAATGTTTTTTTTCCTCTAAACTTTAGTACTTGTCCTAGAAATGGCAGTTTTGGAGCATTTTTGGTGAAAGCATAGTCAAAAACATTTAGATTAACACTATTTTTGAAGACATCAACTAAAACGTCAACTAAGACATCTTCTAAAACATCTAGATGTTTTTTGCGATGTCAACTGGCACATCAATTGAGACGTCTTAGAGGATGTCTACATATTTTTTACAATGACAACTAACGCGTCAATTGAAATGTCCAATGTTTTCTCATAAAATACAATCTCTAAGTTTCACATATCCCATATGCTTTGTCTTTGTTCCTATCACCACACTTGTATAAGTAGCTTGTCATGTCAATATACTTATAATAAGTGGCTTATTAGGCCATTTGACATAATTGCCAATACGATATATTGTGTATGTTGTATAATATATTGTGTATTAAATATGGTGTACAATGTATGACATATTGTGTATGCTGTATAGTGTATTGTATATTATGTATGGTGTATAATGTATGATGTAAAGTATTGTATATGATGTATAATATATTGTGTATGGCCTATTTTGTATTGTGTATGATGTACAATGTATTCTATATGGTGTATTTTATATGTTTTTTTTTGTATGGTGTATAGTGTATGTCTAAGCTGACATTTAAAAGAATGTTTAGATGTCTAAGTGGACATCGCAAAAAGAAACATTCAAATTCTTTTAGACATCTATATCGACGTTGCTAAAAACAATATTAATTTTTTCAAACAGTATGACGTCAAGTGCCACATCATCATCTGGTCAGATTTAAGAAATTTGATGGGGCATTGCTTGCCTGCATACGTGGCGCTTACGTGGCTACCACATGGCACACTTTCGTCTCCTTTTTTGACCATGTTTGTTGTGATGTCACTTTAAAAACACGGCATGTTTTTTCAAATTCTTCGTGTTTTTGTCCTGTCAATCTTGAGGGATTTTCCTAGACATCCACAGTAGACATGCCTGATGTTAAACGAAACACATAACCATGTTCATTGGCATATTAGAAAAAATGCAGGTTTCTACTGGTGTTATAGTGAATTGTTTGCATTCGTCACACTCGGTATTCCTTAGCAATATGCCAATACCTAAGCCAGAGAGAGAGGAAGAGAGAGAGAATTTTTTTCACATGTCACCTCATTTTTTAGCAAATTTTGTAAATCAAGACATGCAATATTCAATTCCAACATGTCGTTTCTTTTATCCAAGAAAAGTATGCACCCAATACCACTTTATCAATTAGCATTCGTATATAATGATCAAGTGGGTTAAAGCCAAATAGGTGGATTAATATTTGATCTGGAGAGTTACTACGTCTTTGCAAATCAAATGCTTTAGGATCGATTAAACTACTTGCTCAGGTGGATTTCCACAGTGTTTTGACACCTCTGACCACAGTCCACAAATACTCACTTTGCTTGATGCACAGGTACAGTACCAATTGATCAATTCGGGAGGGAGGGTGGATATCTTCTTATTGATTTTTCTAAGATCTAAATTCCCTCTGTGCAGATCTGAGACTTTATGTTGGCTTCATCGCACACTTATCGACAATACTATTGTCCATGCATGCAAAACCAGTTCGTATTCACACCGAGATTGTACAAAAAGTAATATAACTGGGTAACTCAAGACTTATCCAAATGGGCTGAATACATTCCATGCACACCACAGGGAGGAAATCAATCCCCCACTTGCACCATAATACAATCCTAAACCACATTGATAAGAGCAAAATTCATTAAAATCAATACTGCCAACTGCAAGCAAATTGATATGCTTGAATATGAAGACGTCACGCCTCACCTGTGCCCACGCCCACCAAACAAACGATTGTGTATTAGTGAACATGCACGAGGTGTCTTAAGCATGACAACAAGTTGTTATCCTAATCACATATTAAAACACACGAAAAACCAGCAGGAGGAGATTATAAGCTTCAACCGTGGACCACTTCAACTTGTAGCCAATATTCTCAGAACGACCCAGTAGCAGCACCTGTGAGCTCATCTCCATGTCCATTGCATGCTGGAGCAGACCTGTTGCACCACGATGAAGTGTCTCAGGGAACAAGAGCTTCAGCAGCCTTATAGTGTGCAGAGCCGCACTGAAGCAAGAAGGTGCCATTAGTACCCGCCAAGATGGCCCATCATGCCCTTGGAGTATCAAGATGAGCACTTGGCTTAGCTAATCGTATTACCTGACATTATGAGGCCACGCACCTAGCCCTGGTCCGGGCATCAAACCAAACCAAATCAATGCATACATATACCCGTGGAGGGGCTAGTATTGTGACTGGTATCGCGATACCCATGTATCTTATTTATTCATCGCTTGTAAAAGGCATGTTTGCCCGAATGAAGCCAAATATATACTCAAGTGTCCGTAATCTTCTGAGAAGAATCATCGCTATTCTTGGGAGGGAGGGAGAAAGAGAAAGTCTTACTAGTCATCCCATTTCTGGGCTCTTTCTTTCCATTCAAGATCAAGACAATTCCTTTTCAATGTCAGTAAGCATCTCGTAATTACCAAACCTCCTTGTCAGTACCACATTGTTATAACGCTGAACAGTAATTCACGTTCCATGGATTGAGAATTTATTCTTGATGACAATATATCACCCTCACTCAAGTTCTTCGGGAAATAAACTGAGGATTTTTCAAACAGTTGAATATAGTCACGATATGTTGTGACTCATATCACCCTACTAATCCAAGAACCAATCCAGTTGAGTTACAACCTAATCCAAATTTTACAATATGATTCGATTCATCTGACTTTCATATCTATCACATGCATGTGTGCACAGAAATGAGACCAAACCTCACCAGTAACAGCAGGGTCTTATTCAACCAAGATTTATACGAGGCTAATATCATTCTGTAGATCCAAGAATCGTTTCTCTTGATTTACAAACTAAACTAGATATAACAAATTGATTCATCTTATCAAACTTCCATATTGAGCACACACTAGTATGTACACAAGTATGAAACAAAACCTCACTAACATAGTAGCAGCAGAGTTTTACTCCTTCATCATTAATACCTCTCAACGTTTTCTATTACAATATCATCTGGGAGGGTGGGTGGGCACTCTAAGCTTCTCATAAGGTGGCTGGAAATTCTCACACCCGCTTATGAGTACACAATCAATTGCTCGCAAAAATCTCTCAATATGTTCTTTTGTCGAAACACACATCCAGAAGGACTGATTGTTCGATAGTGGCTTTTAAGATAATTGTCAATTTAGCTTGAGAAATCAAGATCGACATGGTTAAGTATAGCTATTCAGAAGTATATACTCAGCCAAATGATATCACCCTTGCATGACTTTAACACAGCCTTTAAGTCATGACTCATGACTGCTCCATACTTAAGAGGCCAAGATTCTATGGACCCGTAATATAAAGTAAAGGGCATCTAAATAATGTTTGGGCGGGAGGGCTTGACTAGCATAATTCCAAACAAACTTTGTAGATGATTCCTGGTTTCAAACCCGTTGTATTTCTCAAATGAGAATGTATACAGGCATGTCAGTCACGATCTCTTTTAGTCGATAAACTTGCTACTAAATCACTACACAATACTGTGTTACCCTTCAAACTTTACGGCATCAAGCTCGATAAACACCGTTTGTACTACATGGATACACTACACCCTTTGTTCACGAACCATGTAGTTAAGATTTACGGTGTTATGGTTACGCAAACCACAACCCTTATAAAATTTCGACCCATGTCTGTAAAAGACTCATATAGTAACAAAACTTACATGGAATTTTGACCCTCGATCCTCAAGAAAACCTGGCTTCTGTCTGTCCATGACCCTCAAGTGAAATTCACGAATAGCACAGTTTCTTGATTCATGAATCATACAGATTCACAACACATATATATACTCGTATGATACTGCATTTATTTTACTGCAATTTCTTTTTCAGAAAACACATAAAAAATCACTAGACGATTATCAAAGTTCAGAGTAAGAATTTAAACAGCCTTAAGTCTGGAGCAGAGCTCCAATCCTAGGATGTCATGCCTCACCTGCGCCCATGCACCCCAACACACACAAAGTTTGTCAGAATACGTACGCAAGGTGTCTACAGCATAACATCAATTGTTATCCAGATCGAGGAACAGAACAACGCAACCAAACTAGCTTCAGCACAGTCTTGATCATCACCTGTTACGAACATGCAAACGTCAAAACATCAATGCAACATAACTGGCTCTCAAATGAATTTGAATTGTCCATGGAACCTAGTTTGCCATCTCAGTATCCATGGCGTCCGAAGCCGTAAACAAGCGCTGTAGTTTTGCACAGACAAAACGGGGATGGCCGCGTACAAAAACTTGTTAGAGCAGCACCGCAAAATTATGAGCACAAATGGGCGAGCGTAACGCAGGGCAGCCTGAAGTGGACCGATGTCCTGTTCTTTACCCCACTCCTAGAATTGATTGGGACGTGGGTTGATACCCGTTACAGCTCATGGTTATACTTAGGTGTACGTTTATACCCATTTATATGAACCCCGCCAGGTTTGGATTTATCACCATATACCTGTTTTAGAGCGGTTCATACACTATGGCTGAAAATAAAATGTTTTCAATTGTACTTATCCCTTTATATGCATGAATATGCATATCACAACTCCAGTAACTTTGTAGAAAAACTTCAAAATCATCCAAAGTTCTCAGATGAGGGAGTTTGCTGGTGCTTGGAAATTCATTATTTGCATTCTTAGAGAGAGAGAGAGAGAAGACATGACACCCCAGTACAGGGCAGATTCATACTATTCCAAGATTTTTCCACAATAAGTTAGAACAAATACATGTGTGGCAGTTACACAATTTGAAAGTGTTGCAAGGATCGGTAGTTTTTTCAAAGAACAAATGATTGTATCGAAAGGAATGGTAGATGAATCTAAGATTTAAGCTATAGTGTGGATTCCTTACTCTAATATTAACAACCACCAGACCGTCATCATAAGCTATGGCCCACGGTGCCGTGTAACATCTGGAATAGCATCAAGAAACTAGTACTAGGACCACTATACCATTTGAGAATACATAGTATCCTTGAGATGAATAAATTCCAGAGCTAGTTACGTCAATAACACAAATCTGCAGCCTAAGCAATTTGCACATGCAAGTATAAGAGCTTGAGGTATAGAAGTATTTGGAAAGTAGTGAACTCGCTCTCCATTTTTGCCACAAAGTTGGAGGGAATGCTCCTCACCTACGCCAAAGCAAGTCAACAGACCAAAATTTTGTTAGTTTACGTGCGTAAGGTGTCTTCAGAACATTCCACGTTGTTATCCGTGTCACCAAATTGTAGCATAAACAAATAGCAAGATAATCATGAAACTTGGAGCCATTGAAAAAGCGTTCCAAATAAGTGAATTCTTCTTTGCTTTTCAAAGAACCTGTTTTGCGTCGTTCTCCATGGTAAGTCTCAGTGTCAAGAAAGTGTTTGGAAAGTAATCCGCTTGCATTAATCTCGGGCACAGCTAGTTTCATTCCACACAACAAGCCAACAATACTAAATTGAAAAAGTAGTTTCCTTAGTCACGTAGCTTTGAGGACTAGTGCTTAAGGTGGTCATTTAGAGTGTCTATTAGAAACCACGTGCGAACAAAACTTTGGACCCCCTATATACTTTTTGGATTTTAAATAAACCAAAATAAAAAAAATATGGATAGATTTTCCTACTTTGAAAGTTTATGTTTTGAATTATTGATATTTTTATTTGTTAATAATAATTAGTTACAAATTTTTGAAGTAAAAAGATACATTGTAGAACTGAAAAATAACTTTCACACCCCTATATTATATAAGAAAAAATTGTCTAAAAAATGAACAAAAGATTCTTTAAAATAACTCATTATTGAAAGCTCATTTTGAGTTGAATATTGACTCAATGGTCATCTAAATGTGTCCTCTATAATTATTTGAGTTGAAAAACATGCCATTTTAGTTCATTTTCAACCTCTTCTAGAAATCATTTCATATTTTATTTGAGTTAGAAATTTTGGCAATAGAAAGCTATAGTCATTACTAAACAATGTTCAAAATTTTAGGTTGAAATTATAGTTTATTAGAAACCACCTGTTCGCACGTGGTTTGTTATAGTAGAACTAAGTGCACCCCCCGAGGACTAGTGAAACAGGCAAGATATGCTTGTGAGCTTAACCTTGGTAGGGTTTGCAATTGGTGGAGCTTCCTCTACTATGGTCCCACTTAGCTCACTGGTGTCCATGTATAGAGCCATCAGTCCTACAAGTAGGACCACTGTTCAGTTGTTACTATTAATGCTATGCAATAATGCAAGTAGGTAACCTTGCAATATTGGATGTGGCATTGTGTGGATTATGGTGGTCACGAAGTTAATGTAGATTTGAGAACCTCAGCTTGGTATGCAAGCTTTCATCGCTAATTAATATGCAAGCTGGGTGGGATATCTTGACATGAATACACATGGTTCAAATCCCGTGTTGGGGTGATTGCAAGAAACACTTGTCAAATTTTGTATCCCCTTGACTTTGGACATGTTTTTTGCTCATAACTTTTGCATCATTTTTTTGTTTTCTATGAAACTTAAAGCGAAGGTACATATGGAAGTTTTAAATGTTGAATAAATCTTTGGGATATCTTAAAATTGTTTTACTATTTTTAAATAGCCCCCAATTGGATGTCAACCTTGGCCATTTGGGGGGGGGTTGTAGTACTATTTTTGACCCAAAAATAAGAATTTGAAGCTCAAAATTGGTATACAAGGATTTATACTAAAGTTACACAATTTCATTGAAGGATTTCTAAAAATAGTAAACTTTCCACCCTCCACATGTGCTCAAAGTGCACTACCTTTGCACAAGTGTAGAGAACACAATTTTATTTTTTCAAAGATAAAAGTGGTTAAGAAGGAGCATCTCTAAGTTAGAAAAAATGGCTTTTTTTTTAAATTTTTTTAAATTTTTTAAATATTTTCTAAAAATAAAATTCCAAAGATACTATTTTCATGGTATTTTCCATCACTCTTTGAGTGTGTATAACTTTTAGAGATAAATTTTTTTTGTCTTGAATTTTCACTCATACTTTTTAGAATGCTTTACAAACTATCAATATTTTATTTCATTTAGAAAAAATTTATTCCAAAAGTTCACAGTATTCCAATACTATAGTCTTTTGATTCAAAATCAACAGGTGTTTCTTGCAACGACCCAGTGGTCCTTATGAGAATTGAACTCTAATTAGAATATATATACCGAAATAAGTTCGATGTCTGAATTGATGAAAAAGATGTAGACTAAAAAATCCTAACATTTATGAAATTAGTTCAATTTGTTCCGGAATGGAACAAAACCAGAGAGAGAGAGAAAATCAATTTCAAATTTTGTTTATGAAAAAAGAGATTTTTTCTGATCTCTCCAAATTGCCTAGTTGGTGGAAAGAATCATATATCATACAATATTTTTTGAACTATATAGTCAAAAGTTATGAAAATTGTTGGGCCTTAAAGCTACTCCTCATCCCCATATTGTGTCAAATTTCAAAGAAAAATAAGTAAATCTCCATTTGTAGTGAGCTATCTAAAATTTCTATATTGCCTTAAAACACAGCTTGGTCCTTTAGGGATCAATAATATGAATTTTCCAAAAAAAAACATTAAAAAAAAATCACATGTATTCAACTATATCTACTGAACATCAAAAACCTTTAAATTACATTCAAGTTTTAACAAAATAGAAACATTTTTTTCTTCACAAATATATTTGAACAATATATTTGAACCTTAGTATGAGAAATTAATTGTCACATTGTCAATGGAAAACGAAAACGAAAAAGTTGAAATGAATAGTGTAATATTCTAAACTTTTCAAAATCAATCAAAACAACTTCACCCACCTAAAATATATACCAATATATAACCTCTTGTTGTCAAAAAAAATCATTAATCCACAACTTGATTGTTGAAGACGACGTCTAACAAGAATGACTATCCTCATAACTATCTCTTGTGATTACATGATTGAGTAGTTTGGCATCCTCCTCCCTTCTAAGAAAATCCCCCACCGTTGATTACAGGAAAACAAAATATATTACCACCTCTACCGTTAATCTAAATAGAAATTAAAAAGAAGTTCCCATGAACCCCTAGCTGCCTCCCTCTCTGAGTAGGCCATTAGGGTTTGATGTAGTTAACTCCACTTACTCTTGAAATTTCAAGAACCATCAAATCTGATTTTGTTTAAAATGCCCCCCACTCTATTGTCAATCTCATTTTAAAAACAAAGTGTCAGAATAAACATTCATTCGGTCATCTACGCTAAGAGAATCATGTTGTCGTGCCATGCCTTCCATTCCCTCCATTAGTTTTTTGTTTAGGGTTTTGAGGCACGTAGAGAGTTGTTGCGCCATACTACAATGTTGTTAGAGCGATCAAGGCAACAATAAAGCAACAGTAAGGGATGATAAGGACAACAATCAAATAACAATCAAGGGAGAAATCAAGGTCAACCAGAGTGTAATGATATGACTAGTTGTTTGATGGGATTATTTTGATTTTGCGGTTTGGGAGGGTTTGGATTTGGGAGGTTCATTAGATTTTGCAATTTTGGGGTTTTATTGGTTTTAGCATGTTTGGATTTGACTTGGAGGTTTGGAGATTTGAAGGTTTGGAAGATTTGTGCAGATGAGTGGAAAGGATGCCCTTCTCATTTGGAAATTTTTTAGTCATTTTTTAGTCCTTCTACCTTCAATTGTTGTCATGTAAAGGTTTGAGCGCCTTTATTGCTAACAAAGTGACCATTCACAAGAAGAGTTCCAAGTCTAGTTTCATCATCTGGTACTCGGACCGGTAATTGCCGTAAATTCTACAGTTGGAATTGAAGATGAAGAAGTACCTCTCAAAGCTCCACTCTAGCAAATGGAATTTCAACTATTGATTCTAATTATGACAAGAAATCATAATAGGCATCGTTTAGACATCAAATTGTATAGGAAACAATGTCGGTCTCTAGGAGTTTTCATTCTTGCACTTAGGGTTTGAACCCCCTTGTGTTTGTGTTTGTAGTTGTCTAGAACTTGCTAGAGCTTTCCATAGACAAAAACATTATCATAGTGCAACACTTGTAGCAGATTATGTACAACCTAAGAGTCATTCTACCAAAAGAAGGTCCATACCGGATCCTCAACCTGATCAATCGACTTCGGCTAAATGTGGGATTCAATTTGGAGTTTTGAGGTACTGAACAACATTGTTTGACTAAATTTGTTTAACTTAATGTTTTGATTCATTGTATTGCGAGTTTCTTAGAAGTGAGCATTCATTTTGTTTGTATTTTTGTTTTTTTATTCATTGTGTTGCAGGTGTTGGTGGCTATGAAAGTCTGAGGACTACTTTGAGGTCACTAAAGTAATTAGTGTAGTTTTGAATTGAAGGGGGACGGCAAGACAAGGTTCTTCAATGATAAGAGATATTTAGAGTTTTGGCTTCTTGATAGAGAGTGAGTGGTAGTCAAGTTTGTGACCTCCTTTACTAAGAAAATTAGGTCCTTCTTGTGCTGTAATACGACCATTATTATGAAGTCGTCTTGAATATTGGGTTTTCTCTTGATTGTCACTTTTGCTCCTTAGACATGGCATCTCTTCTATCACAAACTCTTAATGTTGCTTCCCATTCAAGCTGGCAATTGGAAATGGAGTTTGAACAATTGTTGTTGTTGTTTTGACTCTTGTTGCCCTTGTTGCTTCTACTCTTGTAGATAGCAAAAAGACGAGGAAGAACAATTCTAAGGCAGTTGCCAAAAGAAACTCTCTTATAGTTGATGGAATAGGTCCTAATGCTGTAAAGAGTACTCGATGCTTAAAACCTCTTTGTATGAAGAAAATTGTCACTAAAAAGGCTCCCCCAAAACAAGAACAAATTGAACGCAAGCGGAATTGAGTGTCACAAATTTTGTTGGCAACTCAGACATCTCACTTGATTGGTTGAAAACAATGAAAATTCCTAGAAAAAAATGTATTTGTAGACTCTATTCTATTGAAAGAAGCAGTGTTATAATGAAGCTCCATTTGTAGATGGTTTGCCGGATTATAGTTGCTAGTGCATCCATGGTCAACAAACTAATCAAAACCTACTTTGCTTGGAACAAACTAGGAGTTGTCCCTATTGGTCACTAAATCCTCAACAAAACATTACGAAACATTGGTTTTCACACTTGTATTGGCATACTCAGTTTTGCATTAAAGACAAAGGAGAGGATCACTTCGATGTGTTCAATGGAATTTGACGTCTCAACAAAGGGAAGAAGGTGTAGAGAAGTATGTTAAACACAGGACTCCTTTTGCGAAAAATCAAGTTGTTTTGACTCATAAAATTCTCATTGAAAGAATTGCTACTTTTTGCAGATACAAACTTAAAAAACAATTGGACAACATACTTCCAGGCACAATCCTCCCCATGCTACAATCAAGACAAAATATCCCGTCTGCTTCATAGGTTCTCCTTATTTGGCAAGGCATTATGGAATACACGAGAGTCACTATTATGTGGAAATGTATGATGTAGCCAAATACTGTCACCATGGATGATGTGACTCAAATTTTTTTTGAGCACACAAATTTTGGATCCCGTCTTGCCGACTTAGGATGGCAAAGGCTAGCTATAGCATTAGATGAGGCTTGTGAAGGCACACAACATGATTTCATGGTTCTAGGTATTATTTTCAACAATTTTTTTCATTTTCTCTTGCAATTAATTTGTGTTGGCTTCATTGTCCAATTAGTTTGTCTTTATTTCTCTTATTAGTTTTCTGAATTTGCAGATACAGTTCTTGGAGATGTTGGTCGAATAGTTGACGATATCATTGTTGTTGAAGACACCCAAGACAATCCATTGTCACCCATGGTACTTATTAAATACACTCCTCTGATACCTCTGGAGAACACTACTAATAGTATGTACATACCCATTGTATACAGTAATTGAAATACTCTCAATAGTTTTGTTGTTTAGGTTATGATTTTGGAGGGATTTTTTGGTTTCCACACGTCACAATACAAAACGTGTATAACACTTTTAAACTTTGTTTTTCACCCTTTGCAATACTCATGAATCCTATTTTCTTTAATTTCATATGAAGTTTTTTTTTGGTGATTCTTCATGTTATAAACTTCAACAACCTTGTACTTTGGTCTTCCTCTCATGGGGTCATGTGGTTTTTTAATCATTGAGGACGTGTAAATGGGTGCCACATGTGCAAGTTGACATAAAATAAATCAAAATTGTAATCATTTTGAGGATTTGTTCACTTTTCCTCACTATAGACTCAATAGACAGAACTCACTATGCAACCATAGCCAAAACAATTTCAACAAACACAATTAGTTTTATAGACAAAATTATCATTCCACATCAACAAGATCATCAATGAATTGTTCAAACTTTACAAAAATGCATTGGATGGGATTTGGGGGGGTTGGAGGGCCGTTTCAGGCTGTTCCCAGCTTTGTTCCCCCATCCGTTCCCCCGGGCATCGAACGCGGATACTAGTTGTTGTTGTTTTCAAAAATAAAAAAATAAAAAATAAAATTTAAAGTTCTTAAAATGAAAAACAAAGTTACTTCTTTTATTCTTTCTTTTATTCTTTTTTTTTAAATCGATGTGGCAGTCGCTCGACCAAGTCAGCAAGCCTCGCGAACAACCAATTTTGTCCAGTTTTGTCCAGTTTCCCACTTGGGAACTCGCGGCCCTTCCTTGTAGGGAAATTCCATCTAATGATTCACTACTACAGCTTCAAACTATAGTTTCATTCTATCAATTAATACACATTACATTTATAACTGACAATTCATTAATTCTACTTACTCATTTAGAATTAATCCACGACACTTGGATCACTCTTAAACTGTACAAAATCCTAAACTTACTACCAAAACGCCAGAGATACACACCAATACAACAATTTTTTTAAATCCGATTGCATTAGATGAAGGAATTCATAATACAGGAAACTAAAACAACTATTCACTAAAAAGAAGACCAAGAAAGTGGGTGCCAAAAACTACTAATTGTCTGGCTATATCAGAAGAGATGAAAACAATTGTTTGTAACTGCTAAAAATACTAATTGCATGCTAGCTTTCCTCTCATTTCCTTAATCTACTCTGACAACTGGTTCATGGAAATACTTCAAATAGGAGTAACTTGACTATTTGTTCACTTTAACTATTTGTCTACGTAATCAAAAAAAATCTTTCCATTCTTTACCAACAAAAGACAAATAGTAAAAAGAACCAAAATTTCAAGTGACAACGGCTTTTCTAACCCTTCCAAACTAGGTGAAGTTTTGTCTTTCAACATTCATTTAGGAAAAAATGGTTTGTCCTATAACCTGTGCATTTAGTTAATATGTTGGAAAATGGTTTGAAAATATATTTAAAATGTTTTAACCAAAAAAAATTCTTATTCATCTTTAGGAAAATATAACGGGGAGGGTGGTATAAATTGGAAGAAAAAACTAGTTTGCTAATGATTTTTAAAAGAAATTGAAAATTATTAATTCCAACAATGAGAATGTTGTAGTGAACAACAAATATCTTTCATTTTTATTTTTATTTGAAAATTTTCAAAATTGAGAGCAAGAAACAAATTTATATGTTTTTACTACCTTCATTGATGCAAAATAAAACTTCTCATAATTTTTTCCTCATTTTTTGGAATTGAATGGTTCAAATAATTTTGAGTAGGTATCAATCTACACAATTTTTTCAAAAAATAATTCATATTTTTTAGAATACAATTTTTCTTGTTTGGTTTGACATTGAAATCAAAAAAATCCTTCTAAGTTTTGTAATCAAATAAATCACTAGAAAAAAATATATTTCTTGACTGAATTCTTGAAGTTAATCTTTAGTTTTTTTACAATGTTTTGAGGTCCAAAATTATTCCAAAGTACTCTTATCCAAAACAAGGGTAGAATGTTTATCTTTAATTTATTTCTTAATATATTCAACTACAAAATCTCTTTTTCATATTGTTCAAGTATACCCTCCTTAAATTTTAGATTAAAAATCCCCACTAGTTGCAAGATCAATGTGCCTAAACTTCAGAATCAAGACTTATATAGTCCTTTCCAAAAGTAATAATATCCTCTTTCAAACTTAGAGTAGAACATGTGTGCCCAATACCTTTTGTGTTTTAGATAAAATGTTGGAAAATGTTTTGCAAACTATGTATGGAAAAAAACTTAAACAAAAGAAATTCCACATTGATATTTAAGAAAATTAGGGTTTATAGTGTGGACTTGAAAAACTTACCAATTTATTTTCACCAAGGACGTGTTCCTTTGGTTATGTGTATTTTTTCTCCATATCAATGGAAATTGTCCAAGTGTTTCAAGGAAGTTTTTTTTTAATGTACCAATTAAACTTTAACTTTCTAAAGAATTATTTTGCAAGATTAAAAAATTTCCCTTTATAAAAGAAAAAAGAGACATTTAATTGAACCTTGTCAAGAAGTAGAATTTTTAGTTAATATGTGAAGAGAAAACAAAAAACTTGAATGCAACAAATTTGCACAATGACAATGAAGCGTGTATTGACACTAGTGCAACGACGGTTCTACTTTGATATAAATTTTCTATGATTTTTCATGTTTGTAAATAGAATATTTTTCTTTGCATAACCTCCAAAGACACTTTTTAACACTATTAAATAATATTATATTTAATATAATTTTTATTATATATATAACATTCAAAAATCTTTCTTAAATTTTTATTATACAAATAATATTTGAAAGTGATTTTTAGATTTGCCTTAGTTTTGTTGATATATATATATATATATATACACATGTTATTATAAAAATCAAACCTTACTCCTATACATTTATGGTTGTCATTGGAATTTATTTGGCAATGATTTTAGTCAAAGACACTTTGCTAACCGCATTAGATGAGATTTGGGACCTTCGGAAGACCGTTTCAGGCTTGTTTCCTTCATTGTTCCCCCCACAGTGAAAGAATGTCCGGCTATCAGAAAAAATAAATTTAAATTTAAAAATAAATAAAAATAAAAATTCTTGAAATGCAAATTCTTTTTAAAAGTAAAAAAAATTTGAGAAATGAGGTGGCAAACTCTTGGCCACATAGGACTAATGCAATGTCACCGCAGTAGTGAAGTTTGTTGGTTATCATTACATGATAACTCATGGTCTTCCAAACTCCCCAAATCTCACCTAATGACTACTAAATGTTGTAGTTATATCTTTTATTATACATATAACATCACTAGAAGTTAGTCTTAGACTTTTGTTATACAAACAACATTCCAAAATGAATTTTAGATTTGCCTTAGTTTTGTTGATATATGTCTTGATATGCTACTTATAAAAAACAAACCTTACTACCACACATTTATGGTTATCATTGGAATTTGTTTATCAATGATTTTAATATGGATTTTTTCCAATCTTTGTCTCTCAAAAAGACTCTCCAAAGCATATGAGGGCATTGAAATTGAATGTAAGGTCCCTTACGCGCTCGGTGTCTAAAAGCGACCATCTTCCATAATGTACATTATTTGTACATTTTTCTTTCTCATTGCACTAGCAATGTACCAATAGTTTACATTTCAGGAGGTGAACGTTTTGTAATGAACGCCACTTTCTTTCTCATACATCCCAAAGCTTAAAAAGGCATTGAAATTGGATGTACATTACATTTGAATTAAGTGTAAATGATTCTCATACAACTTTTAGAGTTAGATGAACTCATGAAGTCATGATTAATTTTCAACTTCTTTAAATATCTTTTAACCCTCAAAAGATGCCAAAGATGTTTTGTGTCCACCTTTGAATGGTCAACTATACTTTGTGCATATTAAAGAATGGGTGATTTTCTTCTGATTTTTTGTGTGCAACTTTATTGATGCTATAGCCACATCATTGAGTTAAGATCAAGACATTTTAGTTATTTTATTATTTTATATGAGGTGGTTTATCAAAGCTATGGTACACTATCCAATGTGTTTCAATGCTTTGAGCTTTTTCCTTTAAAACTTGATTTTGACCTTAAAAACAATTCTTTGTTTTTTTATATAACTAATAAAATTAAGCTTCAAAATTGTGGTTTCTACTCTATTTGAAAATAAACAACTTCATTTAAGGTATTTCATGGGCATGGATGTAATATCCAAATGTAGATGAAAACATATCACTTTACCCAAAAGTGTGTACATTAATCCAAAAACAAACAATATTGTTTCATGATTTTTTAGCAAATTAGCAATCATGTCCATTGTAAAAGGACGTTTTGGGGAACATTTTGTCAATAATTTTCTCTCAAAAAATCATTACTTTTGAGCATCTTTTTACTCAAAGAAAAGAAAATGCAATATTTTGTGATCCCTTTAGCTTGCAATTGAAAATTTGAAGTAAAATAATGCATTCTAAGAAATTATGCTCATGACAACAACTAAATTTTGAAGTGGATGCTTTGAATAAAAAAATTTAGAGGGTACAATAGTTGTTTTGACACCCCCAAATAAGGAGAGAGTGGCATCCTAAGTTTTGGGAAAGTATCAAATTTATACTCTACTTGGCCATTGACCAAGTATAATTACAACATAGAACTTTATCTTATAAAATTTAGAAGTACAACATTCCAATATCGAATTTTCCAAAGAGGTAATTATTTACTACCCTGAGATTTTTGAATTCTATATTACATTATTGACAATTTTTAATCAATTTTCATATAGAAGTGTAAGAACCATGAGATTGAGATTTTGATTTTTTCGAAATTGAGATTTGGAATGTTTATTGTGATTGTGAAAGAACACAATGGCATTTCAGTTATGTAAGATTGCATTTGAAACGGGGTACTTCAATGGAAAACATGGGAGTTAAATTGGCAATTTTTTTAAAAAATAGGACAATAATAAAACATTTAATAATATAACTTTGACTCCATTACAGCTTGCATACGGCATCCACATGATGCATTCTCTGGCGAGCTGGAATCCTCTTTCATTGCCCAACAATCGCCAACAAGAACATTTTAAGAAACCGATGAGTCTACAACAATATTACAACAGTACTACATGTACGAACATTCAAAAAATCACACGAACAGAATTCAATCATGTCTACTGAACATCCAAAACCTTTTAAGTTATATTCAAGTTTAACAAAATAAATATTCTCTTCTTGACAAACATATTTGAACCTCAATGAGAGCAATTGTCACAGAGCACACAATGGAAAATGAAAACGAAAATGTTGAAATGAGCAGTGTAATATTCTAAAGTTTTCAAAATCAATTAAAACGACTTCACCCACGTAAAGAATATACCGATATAAAGCATCTTGTTCTCACAAGAAAAAAAATCACTCATTCACCCACCTAAAGAATATACCGATATAAAGCATCTTGTTCTCACAAGAAAAAAAATCATTCATTCACACAACTTGATTGTTGAAGACGACGTCCAGCAAGGAACCTTCACCTCCTGTGAAGAATGACAAGCACACAGCTGTGGACAACAAGACAGATCAGTCGTGATAACTTATCATAAACAGTTCTCGCCTGTCTGTCTGACAACTTCCAGATGCAGTGACTTCAGCATGCTTACATTGGTAGACAAGTTGAGCCTACAGAAAACACTTTTGTTCATATGCCAGTAGCCCATCCAAAAACTAAATCCCGCAAAAAAAAGGAGAAGAAAAAAGGAAGAAAAAAGAGGAAAGAGGAGAAGAAGAAGAAACGTTATAAATACTCCAGTTTCTTTAAAAAGAAAAGACCCTATTTACACATGACTCGGCACCTCTCTTCGTCTTCTCAGCTACTACACTTCCGTTACAGTTTGTTCAACAAAAAAGAATACACTCATTGTGGCAACGGACAGATGGGGCTTACTAACAATGTTTTTTTCTTTTTCCTGCCCATCACCCCAATGATTTCACAGTGGTTTCTAAAATTGCAAAGAAAGAGGCTCTCGCTACAACAGGCATAGTTTTTAGGGTTAGGGTTTGGAGATGACAGCAGCCAACACCGGCAACACCAGCAGGAGCAGCAGCAGGCGCAGCAAGACGAAGAAGAAAAAAGAAAGCCCATCAGGTCTGTATGGCTGCTGCTTCCGGGTCATCTCATTCCAAACCCTTTCCCGCACTGCGTCTTCCTTGAGTTTTAGGGTTAGGGTTTGGCGATGCCATCAGCAACCCCCGCAGCAGCAGCAGCAGCAGGACGAAGAAAGGAAAAGAACGACCATCAGACCTCGATGGCAGCTTCCGGATGGTAGAACAGCATCTCATTCCAAACCCTTTCCCTTAACGCATCTTCTTTCAGATCTTCATCTTCGAAATCGAATTCAAACGGCGCAGGAGCAGAAGGCTCAACAGACGCGTCGTGCAGCATCGACAGGTACGGATGCTCCAGCGCTTCGTGCACCGTGATGCGTTTCCGCGGGTCGAACACGAGCATCTTGTCGATCAACTGAATCGCCAGAGGATTAGCGCGCGGGTAGAGACGAGCCAGGGAGACGCGGGGAGTGAACGGAAGAGACCGGATGTAGCTCCGTGCTTTCTGCGATTGAATGAAGTGGAGATCGGTCTCGTCGGGAGAACCGATGATGCTGATGATGAGCTTCAGCTGGTGAATGTAGTCCTTCCCGGGGAAGAGAGGCTTTCGGCCTAAGAGCTCAGCGAAGATGCAACCCACGGACCACATGTCGATGGCGGAGGTGTACTCGTCGCAGGAAAGGAGAAGCTCAGGGGCACGGTACCAGCGCGTGACCACGTACTCGGTCATGAATTGGCCCTTGTCGCTGCCGGTGCGGGCTAAGCCGAAGTCGCAGATCTTTAAGTCGCAGCTCGCGTTCAGGAGGAGGTTGCTGGGCTTGAGGTCGCGGTGGAGCACGTTCGCGGAGTGAACGTATTTTAAACCTCGCAACAACTGCACAAATCACGCAATGCGTTAGAATCCAATGCCGTGGTCATTGCTAACAAAGGGGCGATCAATGGAAATTGCAAATTTAAGACGGAGCAATTGCCCGCTTCAGTTGGAGAAAACAATGCCATCGCCATCGCCAACGAAGTCGAATCGATGGGAATGTAAGAGGGATTCATTCTCTGCTTCAGTTGACAACCAATGCTGTCGCCATCGCCATCGCTAACAAAGGGCGATCAATGGAAATTGAAAATTTAGGACGGATCAATTCTCCGCTTCAGATGGAAAAAACAATGCCGTTGCCATCGCCAACAAAGTCGATCAACAGAAATTGCAAAGGTACGAAGGATCGTCTCCGCTTCAGTAGGAAAAAACAATGCCATCGCCAATTCCTACAAAGTTGATCGATGGAAATCGGAAATATAAGAAGGATAAATTCTCTGCTTCAGTTGAAAAAACTAATGCCATTGCCATCGCCGACATAATCGATCGATGAAAATTACAAATTTAAGAAGGATAAAAATAAGAAGGATCGAAAATAAGAAGGGTTCTCCGCTCCAGTTGACAAAAAATAATCCCATCGCCATTTCCAACATCGATCAATGGAAATTGCAAAGTACGAAGGATCGTCTCAGATTCAGTCGAAGAAACCATGCCATCGCCATTTCCAACAACACCGATCAATGGAAATTGCCAAAGTAAGAAGGATCAATTCTCTACTTCAGTCGAAGGAACAGCGCCATCGCCATTGCCAACAGCATCGATGAATAGAAGTTGCAAAGGTAAGAGCCCCGATCAATTCCGTGCACCCTCTCTCACCTGATAGATAAAATACTGGCAGTGATCATCCGTGAGCGTCTGCGACGACCGTATGATCTGATGCAGGTCCGTATCCATCAACTCATACACAATGTACACATCGTTGAAGCTCTGTCTCCCCACGGGCTTCATGATGTCCTTCACCGCGATGATATTCTCATGGAACAAGTGGCGCAGCAACCGAATCTCCCGCAACGTCCTCCTCGCATCCGTCGTATTCTCAAACGCATTCGTGATCTTCTTGATCGCCACGCGATCCCCTGTTTCGTTGTTCTTCGCCGAGCACACCACTCCATACGCGCCTTTCCCAATCGGCTTGATCGGGACGTACTTGGTGTCGATCTCGAACACGCTCCGCCACAACATGTAGTGGTGTTTCCCTGGCGGACAGGTGCCCTCGGGAACTTCCACTTTCGTTGCCATTCTCAGAATCAAAACTTCCTAAAAAGCACGAAACCCTAGATTTTCACAAACCCCACCCCCTCCTTCTCCTCCTCCTCCTCTTCTTCCCTATCTGGCTCGACAGCTCGGTCCACCATAGCCTAACTGATTCAAACCACTTCGCCGATTCGCTTCGACTCTTCGCTTTCCCGCAAGAATCACACTGTCACGCTCCATCAACTGAAACCCCCAACGCGATTCCAAACCACGTCCAAGCAGCAAGATCTTGACACAAAATTCTTTTACCCTAACTGATTACCCTAACACGGTCGTCGTCTTCCACAACAATCGAAACAGGCTTCCAAGAAGCAAACCCTTTGGAATTTGAACAATTTCCAAAAGACGAAATCCTGGAAAGCCCCACTCGATCGATCCAAACTTACAATGCTCTGCCTTCTTCTCCTTCTCCTACTCCTTCCCCTTCTTCCCCTTCTCACCACCTCAACCCCACCCCCACCCCCAAATGAAATCTAAGAATGGCACCCTGCAATTCAAAATGCCACTCCGTGTTTCTGCAATCTATTACCCTAAAACACACACATGCACATACACACCACACCCCTCGCTTACTCGCAACCCACCATTCGCACTACAGTACTCCACCTTCAAAAAAAGTCTTCCCTCCACATTCCACAACACCCCCAAGACGCGATTCTTCTTGATTCTGCGGATCCACACAACAAGATTGATGGCCAATCGAGGAACGACCCAAATGCACTAACACCCAACCAACCGACCTCGCTCCCGTCACTAAACTATTGGCTACTGAACTAAAAGCAACTGAACAACAGGGCAGGCAAACCTAAACTCCCCACTTCTCATCCGCCCACGAAACAACACTATACCTTAAGCTTCCTACTACTACTACTACTTCTACTGCAATGGGCTTAAACTCGGAGAACGCAGCATCTGGCAAGGCCAAGGCCAAGGCAAAAGTAAAGCAAAGAGGACCCCACTTGCTCTCTCTCATCTATCCAACTTCGTTTTATTATTATTATTATTAATAAAAAAACTGATGATACATCAATATCTTGGCAAGGAGCATACAATCCCATCCGCCTGGCTGGCTGGCTCGCTCGCTCACTCACACACGGACAAACCGCCAAACAAACAAACAAACAAAACCCAACAACAACAACAAAACCCACAAACGTGGAAATCACTACTACTCACTCTCAAGTGAAGGAGGAGCGTAAGGGAAGGTAACCCGTCCCTCCAAGTTGGTCCTTTTGGCTTCCGGAAACGGCAACGCCCGCGAGGAACTGGGAGTGCGGGGTGCAACTATCTTGTTCAGCTTAAAAGTGGCACCTTGGGGTGGAGATCAGGGGCTGTTTTTTTCTTTTTTTCTTTTTTTCTTCTTCCCCATAAAATGTTATACATTCTTCCACATATTGGATACAAAATATCACATTTACTCTAGCACATATCTTGTGTGCATAATTTTGTTTTCATCCACAATCTGGAGATTTCATACAAGATTTTTTTTTTTTATTTGAAGATTTTTTTGGCGAAAAAAAACTTCATGATTTGTTGCCATTTTTCAGCCCAATTAATTTTTATTTTTTTTCTGATGCAATCTGGCACTATAATTATAATAAAAATAAAAAAGGCCCTGGTGGAGATGGGATGGGATTTTTTGGGTGGGGATTTGGGGGAAGTGAGGAATTGGGTGAGTGGGTTTAGGGTTTCAATTGGGGTTATGTAGGTGGGTTTGATTTTGATTATTTTTACCGGTACTTCATTACTTTTTTGTTCATGGGTTGGGTTGAGTTTGTTTTTTATTTATTTATTTATTTATTTATTTATATTACTTATTACTTTCGTTTTATGTTTCTGGGTCAATTCATGTGTTGCTGAGGAGGGAGGTCTGACTCCTCCACCACCGTGCTCATGCGAGGTCATGAATGGGAGCTGACCTCCATTATTGTTTGGGGGGGATGGGTTGGGTTGGGTTGGGGCCTCGTGGGAGCCAGGCTCCATAGCAGCCCCCCAAAAAATTGGTCTCTTGTTGGTAATGTAGGTAGGCCCTATTTATGTTAAGCAACTTTTTTTAAGAGCTGATTGATTGCATTTGGGGGGAAGCTGAACTCCTTTGAAAAAAAAAATTTAAGTAAATTTTAGTAGGAAGGAAAAATGGAATGGGTATCGAACTCAAGGAATTTGTTTCATGTTTTGGGGACCTTTGTGGAATTAGGTATGGATTTGTGAAGCTGAAATGCACGGGTCACCGACGGAAAGCAACCACCTCCTGAAATGTACACTATTGATACTATTGATAGAATGAAGAACGCAAAATGTACTTTCCTTGTGTTAGTGGTGACTTTTAGAGTAGGGGCGCTTTTAGAGCACCCTACCTTATTATTTGGGTTACGGTTTAGAAGCCACACTACTTGTCTCATTGATTTTATGTAGCAATGATATTGTACACTTCAAATTTTGAAATGAGGCCTTATACTAGTGGTATTAATAGCAATATTTGGGGAGAGCTACTAGTTAGTTCATTGTTAGTTGGGGGAATTGGGGGAAAAAATCGTTTGCAATTTGAAAACATCATTAAAAAAAATAGTGAAAAAAACTATAAAATTTCTATTTAGAGATTAAAATATAGGAAAAAAAACCCACAGATTGTGTAATTGAGTAATTGGTTCTATTTTGGGAATTAAAGAAAAATAGCTACTAAAACTCAAAAAATGTCCTAAATACTAGTTTATAGTGACTATAAAGTAGCACTACAAATACACACATGACGCAAATAGGATGTCCTATCTTAGGCAATGTGCACATGAAGCACATGCATGTGAGGGAAAAAAATGAATAGAATAATTCATATGTAAAAGTTCATCCATAAAACCATCTTTTACAAGTAACTTCCGGCATTTACATATTGAAAATTTTAATATATTTTTTTGAGAAGATTTGGCAAATTCATTTGTTTATTTAGCCATCTTTTGGCATTAAAGGATCCTATGCCAAAATGAGGTCAAAGTTTGGAAAAAAAATTGCCTAAATTTTTTTATGTTGTTCTAAAATCTCTATATTTCACCCTTGCATTTGATTGCAAGAGTGAGTCCAACTCCAAATCTTCCATTGTATGGGATAAATATTCTAATTTGGCCATTTTTCATGGTTAGTTAATTTTGAACCAAGGCTTCCCTCATCACAAA
Organism: Rhytidiadelphus loreus; assembly: GCA_947034895.1. Taxonomy (NCBI): domain Eukaryota; kingdom Viridiplantae; phylum Streptophyta; class Bryopsida; order Hypnales; family Hylocomiaceae; genus Rhytidiadelphus; species Rhytidiadelphus loreus. The sequence continues at coordinate 37,908,125 of OX344761.1, forward strand.
CTTGGTAGGGATAGAATCGAAGGGTTCATGTGTATTTATACATATTTTACATTCATAAAAGGATTTTGGTGATTTTCAATCAAAATCTTAGTGATAGACTTTAGGTTGAAGTGGGTTTAGATATGACATTTACATGGGATATCAATCAGTTTTTGAGAAGCTATAATGTGCTATTGTAGGAGAGGTGCATGAAATTTTTTTGACATGATTTTGATTTTTGTATATGTTTTAAATTTTGCCCTTTTGTATGTCTTTTAACATTTTAGACTCAAATAATTGTTTTAAAGTCTCTTGCTTTGCCAAAGGATGCATTAAATTGTGTTAAATGTTTAGAATTCATCACATTAGGTTAAATTGAAAACCTTTCATCACTAACCAATAGAGTTGAGAAAAATATTGAATCTTGAGTTGATAGAAATAGGATAATTATGACTTACAATACATGTATGTCTTATCACATGACACTTATTACGTAAAGATATACTTTTGTGGCTTATTTGGTTACTAATTGCTTTGTAAATTGTTAAAAATTCAATAGAGAATTTTTCAATTCATCTCAACAAACTTAAAAATCTAAGATTTGAAAATACAATAAATGATCAAATAGAAAAATTAACATAATAGAATCTTTTTAATATATTAATGAAAAAAATTTAATTTAAAATTTTAGAAATTTTAGATTCTATAATTTCAAACAATTAAATTTTTGAATGGGTGTATTTGATAGTGTTTCAAAGACCATTGGTACCTCAATGTTGAAACAACTAATTCTTCTATGCCTACAAAACTTGTAGAAATCAATAAGTATATGGTCCTTTGTGTTCAAGATAAACTTCCATGCCTCTTACAAAATTCAAAACATACCACTTTTTTTTATCTTTATCTTGTAACTATTGTGATCATGTTCAAAGTTGATTTTTTGGAATTAAATATTTAATAACCCCTAAACTCCCAAGAGTTCTTGAAGGTTTGGGCAAGAACCTATGATCTCAATTTTTGGCAATTTCTTTTAAAAAAAAGTTCAAGATAAGAAAAGGCTAATTAGCTTTCGGTAAATATAAATTTTATTTCAAAAAGTGCCTAAAAGCAAAAACTATGCCATGATAAGCCTACAACATAAGAAGATGGTAAAAAAAAGCTTGAAATCATTTTTAAAAATTTTCTTCTTATAGATCATATTTTGTCTATGTGGAATTATTTGATTCATTCCATTAGATAAGTGATGTGAAAAATATGAAGCTTCTTGTTTTGGAGGCAATCTTAGCAAATTTTTAAGAAAATAATGCATTGCATTTATTCGTGAACCCAATTTTAAGAAAAAAAATTCACATGGTTTACTTTGCTTTCTAGGACAATCTTACAATTGGGATTAGTGTATTTCAGTTCCATCTTTTTTCTTATATGATATAGGGGTGTGAAAGTTATTTTTCAATCCTATAGTGTATCTTTTTATTTCAAAATTTTATAACTAATTATTATCAACAAATAAAAATATCAATAATTCAAAATATGAACTTTCAAAGTAGGAAAATATATTCATAATTTATTTATTTATATTTATAATTCAAAAAGTATATGGGGGTTTCAAAGTTTTGTTTGCACATGGTTTCTAATGGACACTCTAAGTAACTCCCCCAAGAATCCAACTATCTTCAACATAATTTTTTTTTAATTCACAATATGTAGTACAAAATTTTAATTTAAGAGGATTCAAAGCCTTATAATCTAGTCAGTCTAGGAGCAAAAGAACTTATTTTCTTTACTTTAAATGCTTATTTTTTGTAGTCGATACTCTCAAAGTTTTTGAAATTCTTCCAAACATTTTCATACTAGTATAGTGCAAGATCCTACAATTGGATATGCAAAAAAAACAAATGTTTAAAATTTTTGTTGTTTGCATTGAAAACAGTAGTTTTAAATGTTTTTTGGCAAAACTCTTGGGAACTTTGAATCATTCCATTTTGATTAATGAGATGAAAGTTACATATGAGGAGTTTTTGTAACCTACTCTAAAATAAACTTTGAAGTCCATTATTCAACTCAATTTTCAATATTTTTTGAAAAAAATTAAATCATAGGATGTAAATTTTTTATTACAACATTTCAACCATTGGGATTGGTATTTTTCAAGCCTATAACTAAATTCTTATCAATTTAGTATTTTGAATCATTCTCAACTTCTTTCTACTTACTATTTTTTTCCTATATGTTGTACAATTCCAAATGATCTGAAAATATTCAAGCATGTAGCCAATTTGACTTGGAGGATGAATCCAAAGAAGCACCACCATTTTGGACATTTTTTCATACAAATGTGACCTTGTGAAGTGCAACTATTTGGTTTTTCACAAGGTCCCAAAAGGATTTTTGTCACTTCAAACACTAATATCTTGCAATCTACACGTTGAAAATTCCTGAAATTTTTTCCACATCTTCTCAAAGTAGCACACTACAATATCATATGGAGTGATTTTGGTAAAAACATAGTAAAAAATCTTCAGAGATTAAACATTCTAGATCTTTTAATTAATTTACTTGAATATGTCTTCATTAGATTTTATATTGAAAATTTTACCAATAGAAAGATCAAATTGCTGAAAAGTCAAATACAAAAGATGAGTTTTGTAACCTTTGTAATTTTGCATTAAAAAAATTTACATTTGGAAATATGTATAAAAACAAGAAAATAAAATCTCAAGTTTCACTCTTAAAAAATATAACGAATAGAAAGAGGTACATAATGGAATGAAATGTTGAATTATAAATCATTTAAATAAAATTTGGAGAAATGTCAATTGTAACAACGAGAGTGATATTATAAACTATATGCCTCGTATATTTTGTTTTGTAATTTAAATAATTGAAAGACAATGATGCCAACACGTGAGTGTAGAGACATGAGCTTATAAGCCTTAAACCTACAATAGTTGTAGGTATGTATGTACAAGCATTTGAAAGTGTTTATAATATATGCACCTATAACATAGATACTTATAACCAAGAAGGTATCTATAATATAAACTTTTAGGCTCATGGGCTCATAGATTCTACGCTCACCGGGACGCTTACATGTTAGCACTCTCTAATTGACATATGAGTTTTAAAAAGAACCACACAATATTTTATTTCATTTTTTAATCTAAAATGATTATGCGCATAATATATTCTAGAAACTAAAACAAAGTAAGTAAAACATTACTCACTATGCACCCAAAAGAGGCTGTCTTTTTTGGTTTGTGATTCAGTAATTAACCCCTTCCATGGAAAAAATCGAGAGTTGTTGATTTGTTTTTAAAAAAGAATGACTCCCCCCCACTACTGTTGATTTTTTGAAAGATCACAAGCCATTGATGTCCATCAAATACAATCTAGGCAATTCAAATGGATAGAGGATACGATACAAGATACAAATACAGATATAGATATAGAATACAATATAATCTATAGGTATAGAATACAATAAAGAATATGGATATACATACATGGGATACTAATACGGATATATGGAAGTTTATTTATATTGTATTTTGTATCTAAATGAAATTTTTACAATAATTTTTCATAGTGATCAACTTTGACATTGATGTAAACATTTGTCATTACACACTTTCTTAGCTCTTTTTACAACATATTGGATTTCAAACATTTAACAATATTTTAACAAGACTATGCAATGACTTTCAATGCTTTAGATTTTTCAAATCGAATAAAAAGTTGAAAGTAGAACCATTTTTGGATGGTGTTATTATCACATATGACCCCCTTAGAAAAATAATTGTTTCTCAAATGAATAATTGAAATTTAGGTACATTCCTTGAAAGTCAATCTTATTAATGAATCTTTTCAAAGTTTTGGAACAAAGTACTTATTGTACCTTGTTTGATAAAAGTGTGCATTATTTTCCACTCTAATGCATGGATTCAAGTTATGATGTCCAAAGCTTTTCAAATTGAACAAGTATTGTCAAACAACATATGTAAAAAGCCCTCTTTTATTTTTGAATTTGGTGAGTATTTTACTAGGTAGCAAGATATAGTAAGTAATGGAAAAAAAATACTACATATAGCTTAAAAAATCTCACTCCAAGAAGAGTCAAGGTTTTGCTTATCCTATCAACAAAATCTAAAGGTAGAAATTCTTCTTTTGATTGCCATTATTAGTCAATTTTGTATCATCAAAATTATCAAAATAAATTAAAAAAACCCTGCCAATAGCACTATAGTACTAATGTGAATTAGAAGATTTCATTAAAAAATTGTTTTTTATTTATACTCAATTCACTTGAAAATGGCATCTTTACAATTTAAGTCCAAATTTTATCTTAATCCTTTAGAGGTTATGGAAGCAAGTGAAAGGGACAAAATTAGAATTATAAGTTCTCAAGCAAAAAATGTATGATTCAACAAAATTTGCAAATGGTGGAGTAAGAAGTTTTCTCACAAATAAGAAGTTTGGGATGAAGGTGACAAGGAAGGTGAAAAACTTAGGACAACATGGCTAAAACAATCTTAATTTTTGATAGGAATTATCATGAATTGAATCTACATGAAATTCAAGATCATTTAATTTATAGAAAGCTTTAGTGCATGTATAGTCGCATGGAAAGTTGCAATGAAAATTACCATTACAAAAAGAATTGTAATTTTAAGCCTCCCACAACAAAATATATAGGTGTTTAATGAAATGCAAGTATTATTAATTCATTCAATATAAATTGCTAAAATATGTTAATTCAATTCTAAAATAGAAATTCAATGCATTGTTACATCAAATTTATTTTCAATATGATTTTGCATGGCATTTGAATTTTTACAAATTTTATAAATATGAGTTTTATTTTTGTTTAGAATTAAAGCAAATTTATCCATCCGTTTTTATTTTTTATAAATAAAATATTCACCACATTCTTGTTTTTCTATTTTTTTTTTTTTGTGTAACTATAAAACTAAGAATGTTCTACCATGGTATTTGAATATCTATGTCTTTGTATTACATTGTTTCGCCTATGATACATATAACATGCCGCCAAGCTAAAAAATGATGCAATGATAATAATTGTACCAACATGAGAACCAGATGAATTTATTTCCATTGAATTATTTGTGGTATTTGTAAACAAATCCATTTCATTATAATTTTCAGGTATTGCCATAATTATACACAAACTATCATTTTTCACTTTCTTCCATCCTTTTATGCATTCATCACATGCCTTTCCGCCATAGCCTACGTGAAATCAAGGAAATTTTATTGGATATTATTGAAATATGATTCTATAATTTAAAGAAATGAATTTAATGTATATTTAATTTTTAAACTAGTCATTATTTGAATAGTATCAATTAGAGTATTAAAAAATATATGAAAATACCATATATATATTGCATGGATTACAGTGACAACATTTTTTATTTGAGATAAAGACGATTAACAACGGTGTAGAAATTGGTAATGACCATCAGCAGTTTATTCATTTGCTACATATTGAGTTTATTAATTATCATGTCCAAATAAAATTTCGGATTTTAACATTTTCGTTTTATTATTTATTTTTGAATAATCTCAAAATAATTTCAAATGTCAATAATTTTAAGACTAATATTAGTATTTTGTCAAACACTATTCAATTGCAAAAAAATGCAAGGAATCAAAAATAGAATTTCAAATTTAGAATCTTTTGCATTTCATTAAAAAAATTATATTCAAAATGATTAAATTTAGATTCGGAATTTCATCATATTTTGCAAACACTATATCCATTATTTCAATTCAAGAATTGGAAACAAATAATATGGAATTTAAATTCAAATTTTCATTGAATCAATGTATGTCCAAAATAAGAATGTAGGTAATATAGACAAGAAATTTCTATGGACAATGGATTTTTTTTAATGATTCCAAATTTCTTTTAAGTGATATAGGTATATTTTGCATTTTTATATATATTTCTAATATCTCTTAAATTTAATAAAATTATCACAAATTCCTTAATAAAATATCTAATTTTGTAATATTTTTTTAGGTGGTATTATTTTAAATTCCTAAAGGACTAAGGTGTTTTGAGACCAAAAATTACTTGAAAATACTCATACCCAAAGCAAGGCTAAAATATTCATCTATATTTATTCTTTAACATATACAAAAAAAGGATTCTAAATTGACTTATTCAAGTACATTCTATCCAAATTTTAAAGTGAAAAGCTCCTTTAATTGCAAGTCCAATGTGTCTAAATTTCAAAAAGTAGTAGTTTCTTCTAGCACCACCCAAAGATGAACTTTTGTCTTTCAACGTTTTTAGAAAAAACATATGTCATATACTTGTGTAACCAACTTTATTTTCATACTCATCCTTAAAGTTGGAAGGTAGTACCATTGTACTAGATGAAAAAAAAAACTAAACTTCTAATAACTTTGACAAAAAATTATGAATCATGAAATTTAATGGTGAGAATATTCTAAATAACAATAATTATCCTTTTTTTTAGTTTTTATTTGAATTTATTTGAATTTGAGCTCCAAATTTAACAACTTTATATGTTTTCTTACATTTATTGTTCTAAAATAAAACTCTTCATAATTTTCATCTCATTATTTAGAATTGATTTTTGAGTAGGTGTCAATTTAATCCTTGAACATCAAAGGGATGATGCTCAAAATCATTATTTTGTATTATCGTGTGAATCATTGGTAAAAAAAATAGCAAAAGCACCTATTGGAAGTCAAAGTAATGTAGGAGATCTTTCCTTCCGAAACCCAATTCCAAGAATGAATAGTTGCATTTTCATCCTACACTCATAGATCCCTTGTCATCCATCGGACGTTTGGTGTCCGTGTCGACATTCAAAGGTTAGAGATTCAAATAGAATTAATTAATCTTTCTCTTTTTAGTTACCTACTTTCACATTCAAATTGAAAACAAATTTCACATGTAATTTATTGGAATGACAAGAAACAAAACTTTACATGTAGTTTATGATGATTAGCATGCATCTTGAAAATTTCATGCAAAAATCCAAGTCAATAGAACCTACATAAGTTCTCAAATAATCCAAAATGGTCTCTTTAGTCTTTTAGGGGTTACCTCAAATTAAATAATTTAAAGCTAAAGTTTTGAAAGGATGTTCTTCTACTAGGCTTAGACCTTTCTATATAACATTTGCTCTTCATAGTGTAGACATCTACAAAATATGGGTTCATCCTTTTCAATGCAATTCTAGATGCAAGAAATAGATATTTGGTTGCTTTTCTAATGCACAATCATTTTGTAAGAATTGTAATAAAAAAAATTCTTTTGCATATATTTTGGAGATTACTTTTTCCAAAATCTAGATTTTTTGAAGCACACTCTTTTTATTGCTTAATATTTCTTTCATATGTTATTTTTTATTTTTTATTTTCTTTCTAAAATCTTGTTATATTCCTCGATGTTTCCTCTTATAAGTACAAAAACTAGTAATGATTTCTTGGGATAACCTTTTAAGAATTGTTTTCTAAATATAGGCCAGAGAATTCATATTTTTATTTATTGATATGTCAATTTTTAAATTAAATTTGAGAAGAAGGTTTGGAAACTTTATTTTCTTTTGTTCAGATTTTTTCATACTTAGAAATATTTCATACCAAAATTGCATACCTTCAAGGTGTTTTGATAACTTGATTTTTTTAACCTTTAAATTATTGAGGGTTAAATTTTGGATTTTAAACAATTTGGGCTAACAATTGCCACTTTTTTTATCCTAGGGTTGAAGTTTTCACATATATATGTACACAAATATTGTCTTAAATGGAGCCTAAATTTTATATAATTTTGATGATTGGTTACAAGGTTATGTTCAATTTACCCTTTTGCTCTCAACATGAGTAGATTGGGCAACTAAAACAAAAATTTATAATTATGTTTTGTTTTCTTTATTTTTTCCCTAGATTTTATAATAAGTATTCAACTTGTACAAGTTGTAAGATACATATGTATTGTAAAAACAATTAAAAGATGAACTATACATTTGCAAAAGCATGCAAGGGAATTTTTTTGAAAGTTTTAATGTAAATATCTTATAATCAATGAAGTTTATCTATGAAGATTTTAATATGATATAATTTTAAAATTAATCAAAATATAATACATTTATTTGATGGCCCCATATTGAGACCAAAAACACCTTTCACTTCATAGTTCTACAACCACTTAGTTGCATCAAACAAAAATTGGTATGTTGGAATGTTAATAAAATGTCACATTTAGATCCTCAATTTTTATCAATTTTTTATTACAAATTTTGACTTCAAAATGAATTTCCAAAATAATGCAAAAGTCTAAAATGGTTTCCTAGTTACTATGTCTTCATTTAATATAAATTTCTAAGAAAACAACATTTAAAAAAAAATTTAGAGTTCATCAAGAAAATCTCTAAGCCAATATGTTATAAACTTTTCATAGAATCTATAAATTATAAGATATAAAAAATTACCTTTTAAAAAATTGTGTAAACTTGAATGTTTTCTGCAAAATATAATTTAATTTCTATTGTACACATACATAGTGATTTAGATTTTAATAAATCAAGATTTAACAAAATTTATTAAAAATAACCTTGTACAAATTACTAATGTTGGTGATTTCTGCTACAAAGATTTTTACAAGAATATAAAAGCATCAGTTAAAACACTCTTACACTTAATTATTTTTGAAATAAAAAATAAATAAAATTTTTATCTCGATCATCTATATTCATAGATTTTTACTGAAATTTCACACAACAAATTAATTAATATGCTTTTGAAGTACAATGTATGCACACACCCAAAAAGCACTGGCATTGTCCACTTGCATCTAAGCATAAGCCTTTTCCAGAACATGCTCTTTGCGCATATGGTCCATTAAGAGGAATAGGACAAGTAGCTGAGATGTATGGACAATCTTCAAAACAACATGTTTTGTCTCCATGTTGAATTGCACTTTTACTTTGGAAATCACAACGTTCACCTTTTTCACAAATACCATTACCACAAACTCCAACTTTTTCCAAATGTAGTATTGAATCAACATAAAGGGATACCTAATATAAAATATGAAAAATGATTTAAATATATTTTTTGAATAATGATTAAAATAATATATTACAAAATCATTTTTCAATATCAATACAATACTATTTTTAGTAATATTTGATGAATGTTATAAAACCTGGTTTACCATTAGAGTGTTGCTCAATTTTTTTTCATTTATAGAAAATTCATTTGAAATATGTAGGTTTTTTAAAACTTCATAAATATCATTTGAAGCAAAAATCATTTGTGTAAGATGATCCTATGAAATAATAAAAATAGATTTTTAAGTATATATTTTCTAAAACATGACTAAAATAACATTCAATTTTAATGATTTTTAATTTAATTTTATATTTTTAGAAAAAAATTATGTTGCACATTAATATGTAATAAAAAATTATGTAGCATATACTCCATATTACCTTAGGTTTTGGTAAGAGAGTCATATTGATGACACCAAATTCATTATAATATCCATTTTGTAGACAAGCTTCGGCACGATCAGTACTTGTTGAACAATCACCTTAAATAAATAATTTTTAATTTTTAATGATTTTCTAAAATACATGAAATTATTCTCATAATCAAAAAACTTATTTTTTTGATGTTTTGCTCATAAATATTTATCTATATATTTATTTTTCAAAACCTATAATTGTTATAGATGCATGTATTGTGTGAATTTTTTTTAAAACATCTATTTATTGTTATTTTTCTATATGATCCCATTTTAGGCATTTGTTAAAGAAAATTTAAACTTACAAAATATCAAATATATCAAATAGTTTACCTTCATAACTGTTTTTTAATTGCATGGAAGATAATATTATTGAGCCATCACCTAAACCTAGTTTTGATGCAATCTGTTTTAAAACAAATATATTTTTATTATATTAATACGATAATTTTTTGTATTTGTTTCTAAATTTGGTACACTTAAATGATACTATTGATGATTTAGTAGCGATGTTAAGATTGTATTGTGCATGAGTAAATTTAAGCTTTGATGATAGTTCAAATTAGGCTTGAAATCTCCAAATAGTTTAAATGTTTTCAAAGATTTAAATATAAAATTTTACTTATATTGATTTTTATTTTTTAAATTTTATTCTAAATAGTTGATTTTAAAAGACATTATATAATTTCATTTTTATATGAATTATATATTTAATTTATTTTCCAATCCTTTCAATTATGGATCATAAAAATTAATGACTTAACAAGATTATTGGTTTGAAATCATATGAATGTATGATTATTAAATATTTTATTAGGCACCAAGTACTATAAGTTTAACAACCTCTAATATTGATCCTATATTTTTTTCTCACAATCTTTATGTCTAAAATATTAGAGGTGGTTTTTAAGAGACATTGTCAAACATTGCCATTTTTAGCAAATTGACCAAAATAGAAAATTTGATTTTTTTATAGAATTTCAAGCTTACAAAAGTATAGTAGACCTCTTATATAGAAATCTATGGAAAAATTATAGACTATTTGACCACATGAATAGGAAGATTAATTGTGACAATTGAAGTTTGGGAGCCCTCTTGGAGTAAAATTTTTGTTCTATACAATCATGTTAAGCCTCTATTCCATTCAATTAGTATGCCTTCTTAGATACACAAATGCAAAATGTTGGAAGCAAATTTGTGGTCTAACTTACTCTAATCACCCTATATTGCATGGAGGTTTAAAAAATTGCTATATACTAGTCAATTCTTGACAATATTCTACACCCTCAAATTTTTTCATTGACAAATACAAATGGAAAAAATATATAAACCATCATCTTTCATGAGTAAGAAAATTTTAGTAGTTTTTAAAAAAAAAAATTGTTCACTTACGACTAATTTATCTTATCGCATTGTCTATGGTACTACACAACTTGTTAAATTAGCACTCAATGCTTGACATGATTTTGTTATGGAACCTCGTAGATTGACAATATTGCAATGGCTAGAATTGAAGTGGAGGAACATAAATTTTTGGCCATTTTGGAATCAATTAGCAAACAACTTTCAAATGGGTAGGTTGCAATTTATAATTGCGCATGCTATGAGCAACAACCACAACAAGTGCATAACAAGTCCCTTTAAGATTTCCATGGTTTCAAGCCCCCTTACACCTTAATCCTCCCTACTGCAAGATTCATGTATCATTGATTGGTTTCCTTTAACAAAGTTTGGACAATGTATTTAAACTTTTTTATGATCCTCCTGTAAAGATTTTATCCTCACCCAACTACCCAAGCTTCCAAAACACTATCCATTGGTGTCCAAATTTCCCAAATTTTAAAAAAAGCATAACTTTTGATCTAGCCTCATGATTGGTGTTGGAATTTTTTTCCTTAAAAGAGGTAAACATCTCCATCTTGAGCCAAAACTCTAGAAACATTTATTCATTTCTTATATGAATCCAAATATCAAATGCCCCTTACATGGACATTTGGTCATGAAGGGATTAAAATTATTATTTTTACATTTAATCTTTTATCGTAATGAATATCAATTTATAAGATATTGAAAAATTCTTATACTTGCGACTACATTCAATGGTCATAGTTTTTATAATTCTTCTATCTCTTCAAATTTAATTTATTAACCTACTCCACTATAAATTACTCCAAAAAAAAAGATTGACTATAACTACAATTTGGTGAAAAAATTTGTGGAATCCAAGGTGACTTTGAATGCATGTTGTTCCATAGCCTTGAATTTATTATAAGACCATCTAAATGAGTTTTCTTGCCACTAAAAGAATCATGGATAAATGGAGGTATTTATTTATACCATTTGAAATTTCTAAAAAAGAGGGTTTAAATATTGAATTCAAGAATTATTTATGATAAATCTTTATAGAAAATTTTAAAAAATAGGTCAAAAGTTGAGATTTAATACAAATTGATATTTTACAAGTTAGATTGTGAAAGTTGTGATGACAATGCATATCATACTATCATTATTTTTTAAATCTTAGTTCGAATAATACATGATTTTGTAAAATCTAGACAAATCATTCTAGATTTATAAAAAAGTTGTATACAAAATTGTGTAATTGGATTGTTCTTAAACTTTTTAAATTGAGGTATTCTAAAGGAGTCAATTGATTCTTTCAAACATTGATTATTGAAAATCACATTTAAAAAAATTAAACATATATATATATATATATAAGATATATTCCATTTTTATAAGAATTAAAATATAGATTTTCAATGTAATTTACACATGTAGTTGTCTTACATTTGATGTTAGAACAAAAATGAGGAGTTTCCATTTTTCATGTGCTTCATTGGTAATTGTTAAATCTGAATTAAAATTTACTAGTAGAGTTACGTTCGTTGCGCAAGTTATTCCATCCCCATCACAAATGTGACATTCATCTAAATATCCGCTTGAACAACATATGCCTTTTTCATCACGGATTGTACTACAACATGTAGCTTGAGAGTCCACATATCTATATAACAAGGTATTGTAGTTTTAGCTTTACATCTTAAACTTTGAACACCACAAAAAGTCTTTGCATTCTATAATTGTATTTACATTTTTTTTTTTTGAATGAAAAAATGCATGGAGATAGTGAAAATTAAGCATATATATACATTTCAAATGTTGATTGACGTGAACAATTTGAAAACACAGTCTATTAAGGATAGTTTTATATTTAAAAAATAAACTTATATACTATATATAATATCAAATTTATATTCATATAATTATTTAATTAATATTAATATTAAACTTTATTTAATTAATTAATATTAATATTAAACTTTATTTCATTAATTAATATTAATATTAAACTTTATTTCATTAATTAATATTAATATTAAATTTATTTATTCATAATAAATTGATAATTGAATAAACTAATGTAGAATTTGAAGAAATTTAATAATTGTTATTCTATTTTGCAAATAAAATATTGAACAATAAAATATATTTCTTATGATTTATCAATTATCAAAATTTTAGGCTTATTGAAATATGTATTAGATAAACATATTCAATTAGTATTAGATTAAATAATTTTGGTTGTGTCGTATTTTTTTCAATTTGGGGTGGTGACAAATATTTACATCATTGTTAAATAATCAATCAGTAATTTAAAATTTTGAATTTATACTTGTATGGAGGTGTACTTTAGTGGACTATTTTTAGCAAACCATATTTCTACTAGTGCTATAATTGTTATAATTTTTTTTGCTAAGTATTTCAATACATTGAAACAATAATAAATTTGAATGAGCCATGTTCTTTTGTTTTTGTTGAATTCCTTTTTGTATAACTTTGAGTTTTAATAATATTTAGTGAAAACTAAATGTATACTACAATATTTATATGTTAATATATTATGATATTTAGTAGTTACAATGTTATTTTATGATTCTTCAAATCACTAGGACTTAGTTTATATTTGATAAAGATAGAAAGACCTATTAAGAGGGCATATAAATTCAAAGGAATTTTCTTATGCTACTATCTAGTAGTTAGTTCAACTAATATTAGACAATTCTAATTTTTTTTTGAAAATTATGGATTATCCAAGTTTAATTTACTTGATACAACTTAACCACAATTAATTTTGAAGGAGTCTTGGCTCATTGATAATTACTTCTTTCTTTCAAATCAAATTTAAATGTATTCTTGATTTTAATGTAATTTTTACAAATAGTTAATACTTGAACTAAAAATGGAAATTCAAAGTGTGGTGTTAATAAATTATTTATATAATTAACCTTAAATTGGAGTCATACATCTTTGCATAATCAATTTAAAACAATGCAATTTGAAAATCTACAAATTTTTAAAGCAAGTGGATTATTCAGAGACTAAACTTTGGTATCGTACACATAGTGTAATAAGTAACTATATTTTAATTTTGATTTTGTATCCAAAATTTTAGAATATAATTTATAATTTAGATTTATTTGATATGTGTGTTTTTTAATTTTTTAATTTTTTAATAGCATTTTTTTAAATTATTAAACAAAGGCAAAATAAAAATTTGATTCCATTGTTAGAAGTACCAAATCCCTTCCAGAATGTTCTAAGGAGATGAAAAACACCTTAAAAGAAGATGGGCAAAATGTACACAAAAATAATAAACATACTTGTTTAGTGAATGAAAATGTCTATATAATGGATGATTATATAGTAAATGATATTGTCATTCATTTTAACATATTTGATTGTTCATTCAAATGTACATCATCCATACACATTGACACATTTTTTTGCAATTATATATAATAATTTTATGCCTTACTAGATTATAAATTTGTTAGAACATTCATTAAATAGCCAAAAATTTCAAACATTTAAAAGGAGTCAACTTCATTCTTAATAGATAATACAATTATTTGTAATAAGAGGGCATTATAAAAAAATCACTAAAATCTTTAATTATGGTAATTGTTGAGAATTTGAATTGAAATGATTGTAGACTGTTATGGCCACAATGTATCCATGATGAACTATTGTGTTCTAGATTGAATGTCTAATTGAATGAAATGTCTTTTATAGATGTTGTAGAAGGGTAAGGATTCATGTGCATAACTCACAACTTTCCAATTGAATGTTTATATGCTAGTGAACAATGTTTACCAAATAGGTCTCCTTTTTCATGTGGGTGTTGTGGATTGAGCGTAATGATGTGGCCTTCAACAACATTTGGTGGCATCTAGTTAAACTCTTGCAGTGCATCTAATTAGGCTTGATCGACTATGGGCATGTTGAATGAGACAAGGCTTGCAAGGAACAAGAGTTGTCCTATTAGGAGGAAGTTCGTTAGGAGTAGGTTTGCTACCAAGTGGATTTGGACTTTTTTGTTTGCTAAGATGGTCAAAGGTTCATCTAGGTGGAGGTTCTTTGGGCCTAGGGCCGGTATTGTGTTTCAACCGCCTTAGGCAGTTCTGCCCTCGTGGGATAGGCTTTGCCCTCCCGGGTGGTATCTTCTTTATATTTTAGTTCAGTCTGTGTTAGTTATTTGCCCTTACAAACCGCTTGCGGCTAGGTTCTATTTCTTTTTCTTGCAATAAAGGCTTCCTTTATTTGTGTTTAAATAAATAAATAAGTCTCAATTTTGGGGTACAAATAGGAATTTTATCTTGATTACTTGCATATTACCTCCTAGTGGGAATGAGTCAAATTGAATTGGTATAGAAAGTTCCAATGAAGATTACAACTATTTAATGTTGGATAGTTAGAATGAGCAAGTGCCATTCCATAAGGATAAAGGAAAAGAATCCAATTAGAGTGCACCATGGCTTGAAGAACATGTATCGAGTCCTATGTAATTGTGATATTTGATTGTATATTCTTTTGAATTTGAGGACATAATTGATTTGTTTTAAGTAAAATGTGGAGATCATGAAAGTGAAAAGTGTATGGAATTAAATAATTAGTTTTAATTGTTAATGTAGATTTTTTATAATTGTCCTATTTTGGATGTTGTTTAATGTGCACTAGTAGGTAAAAAGTTGAAGTAGTAGATTTATATATGATGAAATTTGAAAATATTAATAAAACTATTATAAAAAGATAAAAATAAAATTGTGATGTCTAAAATTGAAGTGCAAAGTGTGGTGAATATTAATATCATGTAAAATTAGGAGAGTCAAAACAAAATTAGAGATTTTGTGATTTAATTGTTGAATGATTTCATGATTTAATTGTGTAAGGCAAGTACTTCCTCTTTTGAACTCATTGTCATTGTCATTGTGACACAATGAGCTCAAAAAAATTTGGATTTATTTATTTTTCATTAATCCCCCTCCAAAGAGAATTTAAAAAGTTTTAAAAATTAAATTAAAAAATATTTTTCAAATACCCCCTACGTCTATCATTTTCCTTTTGTAATTTTCAGGTAAGGTAGGGTTGGCATTTGATATGGAATATGTCCTGTATCCAAATCCATATCCTTAGCTATGTATATATTTGTATCCATATCCATATCCCAAATTTTTTTTTTGAAATCAACGGCATTTGAATGTGTGTGTGTGTGTAAAAAATTGAAGGCTCTCAATTTTTGGAGGAGAGGGGGGGAGGAAATGCATATAAAACATCATGTTGCCTCTTTTCAGTACATTGTGTGTCATTAGTAATTTAGCAAAAAGGACTTCCAAATAAGACAAACTATCATTTTTTAATAATAAGATATAAATAAGAGTGATGACATGAAAGGTGACTTGATTTTCCTCAGGTTTATTATTCTATTAGAAAATAAATTACTCTTGTAATTCCTTATTGAATTTTGCTAGAACTCTAATTTTAACTAGAGGTAAATCCATTTTTCTATAAACATAAAATTTCTATTAAATAGTTAATTTCCATGGAGTGAGCTTAGAGCTAAGAGTTAGATTAATCCAATTTGGATGATTATTGATTCTTACTATATATGCTTCATCTCTTATATTTTTGTACATTCTATTTATACAATGAAGTCCTATATTCAATGCAAAAAACTCACTCTATGCATGTTTACATTTAATAAAATCATTTTCCTATGTTATTGGTGTTAATATATTGTAATGTAATAAACAATTTGTTTATTTGCAAAATAATTTGCTAAAGCCACATAGTATAATAATTTTATGATTAGTAGAGTTAGTAAAATTCTAATTAAATACATAAATAGAGAGAGAGAGAAAATCATATGCACAAAGCACAATTTTGTATACTTAATGTAAATAGTGAAGTATTCTTACTTTGCAATTCCATTGCATTGTCCACATGCATCAATATTACCTTCTTCACAACACAATCCATCCTGGAAAATTCAATGATAGTCATGATAGTGGTAATATACTCATAAAAATGAAATTATCTAGTATAAAGTATCCATTAGGAAAATTTTCAAGCCAATAATGGGTTGCGAGTTTTTTCGGTAGTAGTGCAATTATAGCAAAAAATTTATTAAATAATAATTTAAAAAATATATATTTGACATAGCACTACTAGTGCCATGTTAGTGCCATGTCAAATTGGTGATTTCAAATTTTTGTTATTTATTTATCTTTTCTATAAATAAAATAAAATATTATTTTATTTCTCTATATTTACACTGCCTCCTAAAATCAAATAGTTTTGTTAGTAATTTGGATTTTTTTGTCATGCAAATCCAAATTTCTTCACCACTTTGATTCAGTGATCATGAGTATAATTCTATATTTTTTATTCAATTATGAACAATGATTATCTTTTAAGGTCAAGTATATTACAATGGCTAAAGTTGATGTTGAACTTTTACAACAATTACGGTTTATGTCAATAGTATAATAAGGGCAACAATCCAATTTGTTGTCAAAATTTCCAATAGGGCGACCTTGGCATTTTTTATAATTCTCACATTGACGACCTTCCCAACCATCTTGGCAAACACATTTGCCTCCCTATGATTATGATTAGAATTAGAATTAGAACTTGTTAAATTTGCATATTGGAATAATGGATCAATTAACTTTAAAAAATATCAAATTATCAGACATTAAATAGAACATAATTTGATTGTATTTTGATTATAAATACCTCAAATTGCCCATATTCAGAGCAATACATTTGATTATCACAAATAACATTTGATTGTGAGCACAACATAGTTGAACTTGGCATGTTTCTTGCATCACAAAGTTGTATAGGAGATGTAACTCCTGAACCATCTACACACTACAATAAATAATGCAAAATAAAGTAATTGTGTAATTTAAAAATTCAAGATTTTATCAATGATCATAAACATATATTTTAAAAACTGATAAAAAAAATTGTTTATAATAAAAGATGTTTCAATTTTAATAAAAAAATTCTTGCAATACTAGTAATGAAATTTCATAAAAGAAATTACTAATAATGTGAAAACAAAAACAATGTTAAATTTTGTTTTTATGAATATTGCATGATTTCAAAATCTTTTATACAATTGAATTAAAATTTGAATTAAATTTGTAGATTTAATCAATATTTTATTATTCTTGAAAAAAATATCAATTAATATCTCTTGAATATCTTCTCATTTTGGAATGGGTTTTATGGAAGTTATGAAAGGAAAGAAATCCAAATATTCTCATGGACCAATATAGAAAATATGTAAAAATTACATGGATTGTTTAAAGTGAAATTTAGTAAATTTAAATTTCACAATTTCAACTAAATAGAGCCAAATTTTGATAGCTACTTCTTTCTAATGTAATTAATTTTTTATTTTAAGTGAAACAAAATTACAATTTTTACAAATAACCTATTATATAGTTTTAGCTTGCACATGATGAAAAATAATCCTATATTGTTTGTTTTAATTTTCAAAGGTTTTGAGTACATGTGCATGGGGATAGAAATAGATTTGAAAAAGGTGCAAGGTTTACACCTACAAAAGCCTTGAATATTATTCTAGGATATGAAGATGTAAAACTTTTATTCTAATAAAGTGAACATTTTAATGCTTCACTTTTAGTTATTTAGTCGTTTCTTATCCTATTAGCACTAAAAATGGAGATGTGATTGGAATTAGACCTTAACTTGAATGGAGCCACAGAGGTGTATTTGATACCATTAGAATACTCTCCAAAAAGAACCAAACTCTTTTGGTTGTTTCTAGTTTCGAACTCACTACACATAAAATAATGAATTTAAAATTCAACTTGGATTAGGATTTACTTAGGTTATTATTCAAGTTATATTCATGAGAATTTGTTCATTGTAGTTGTGGCAAGAAAATAGGACAAATTAGTTTGAACTCAATTAACTCCTAAAGTCTCAAGGCCTTTTTTTCATCCAATAATGCTCAAAACTGCCAATTCTAGTGTGAAGAGCAAAAAATTGAATACATAAAATTGAAATGTATCTCCATTGGATCTTGCAATAGAATAATATGAGAAAATGTAGAAAAAAATTCAAAAACTTTAACAATATAAACTGCAAGATAATTATATACATAGTGAAAAAAACATGTTTTTATGGCACCGTGGCAAACTAGTTCATAAGACTTTAGATTCTCTTTAACTTAAAATTCTTACATTTTAGATTTTGAAATAAGAAATATTTACTATGAAGAATTGCGATGATGGTCTAGAAAAAAAGATAACATGATTATCATTTTTTTTTAAATTGTTAAGTAGAAGTAGGTACAAAATAGAAGGAAAAAGTAAATTGTTAATAGCTTTAAGATGGAGTTGAAACATACTACTTAACTCTAGAACTTTTGTTTATAGAAAAATTTAAAAATTTAACTCAAAAATTAGTCTAATATATAATTTTTTCAAGACTTTGCTTTGCTTTCTTGCAAAACAAGATGCTTCATAAATTTCTCATCACTTATCAGCATGGAACAAACAAAAGCTTTTCATGTAGAAAAAATATAATCCACGAGAAGTAAAATTTTAAAATTTTAATTTCAAGTTTTTGTGATTTGTATGCTACTCAACAAGTTGAAATTTGTACTTAGGAGGGCATAACTTTTGCTCCAAATTACCTTGATTGAAACAAAAATGATATCCCAAAATGCTTATGTATTTTTCTATCTTTAAAGAAAGGTTTCAAAAAATTGCACCAAAAATTGAGATAAGAGGAATCTTTCAAATTTTAAATTGTCCCTCAAGGGGGCAAATGGGACTTTAGGAATAAATTATTTTTTAAATAGTAAAATTAACAAAATCATATATCCTAAATAATGATTACAAATAGTTTCATTGTTTTTTGTAAGTTTGTGGGTTTATACTATAAAGCCTCATCATCTTAGTCTTATAATAATATAATAATTTGTTTTGCAATGATATTGGTTTATAATATATTACATTTATAATATTTTAAAATTGTAATAATATTGTTCCAATGATGATTTTCATATATAATAATAATTTTGTTTTACATTATATTTATAGTGTTCAAATTTTATAAATATAATGTAATGTACTTCTAGAATAGTGTTACTACAATATGAATTATAATATTGTTTTGAATTGGTATTGACATTATGACTTCTTTTTTACAAATTCACAAAAACATTGAAGAAGAATTGAAACTATAGATAATCAAAGTGTGAAGACTTTTGAGATATTGGCTAGTGTTTGAATAATAATATCAAATTAAAAAAGTCTATAAATATAAATACTTATAAGACATATATTGAAATAATTATTAAATATTATAGTCTATTTAAATTATCATTGTCAAACTTCAATATATAATAATAGTTGTGGTATTTTATTATATTTTAGAATAGCATCATAAAGATAAATACGATATACTTACTTGTACTTGACGTATTTGAATGCCTTCACAAGTACCCAAACAATCATTCCAAGGACCCACTAACCATGAATATGTTTGGCAAGGCTGTGAAATATATAATAGTTGAATGAGGTGATATTATAAAATAAAAAAACTGAATTTAAATAAATTATTATGATTTATTGAATCTATAAGTTTAATTCAATTTATTCTTTTATAACTTAAATTTTAACACAACACATTAAAAAACATAGTTTATCTTTAGAATAAATGACAATAAATGATATTATAAGTATAATAAGTCACAATATAAAAATAAAAATAAAAGATATTTTAAATTTTTAACAAGTATTTGTTTTATAAGAATTATAAGATCTAAAAAAAACAAGTACGTGTTTAAGAACTTTTAATAAAATAAAATGCATCAAAATATTATTTGATAGAATATCTTTAAAATAAAAATTTAATGAAGATTTTTTTTACGAATTTAATTAGAATTGGGTTTCAGTTGCAATAGATAGGATCTACTTTAATTGCCAATATAAACACTGCATTTGTAAGATGAAATCCATAATAAGGACATTTCAGTTTTTTGTAAATAAGTAAAAGAACATATGATTAATTCTACATTTTATTCCTAAATATCTATGTATGAAATTTATAGATGTGCTATGTTCAATTCTATCCCAATTATTTTATTTAAATAAAATCTAGAATTCATGGAATTATTGCAATTGCTAGTAAGTTGTCCATGTCAAAATCCAAATTCCAAATATTAGGATTTTTTCTTTGAATTCTATAAGTTTAAGTTTAAATAAAAAAATTCCATTATAAACTACACTACTCAATACACTATTTTCTATTATAAACTACTTTTTTTCTTCTTAAAACCTCAAAATATATTAATAAATATCATGAAAAATATTACTATTTTCATATTCTATCATGATGGAAACCCTAATAATTTTCATTTTGATCTTTCTTCAATAAATTTTGAATTCTTTTTATCATTTATGAGAATATTTCAAAATTTATTTATTTAATGATACAATAACTTGATTAAGTACAATATTTGTGATTGAACTTGAAAATCACACTCAAGTGTGTTTTAAGTGTGAAAAATATATTTATTGTTTGAAACTATTTATTTTTTACTCGACACTTCAAAAATAGATTTGAAAGTAATTAACTATTTTTTAGTATTTAAATTTTTTCCTATTATAATGATTTCAAAAATTATATGAATCTCATTTATTCCCAAATTTATTGTGAATCTTTATGTCCATAAAATCATATGGTTTTATGTGGTATAAATACAATATTAATAACTATATAATATTTTAAAAGCCAAAACAAATGTAGGTTGAATCAATGTTTATCACACTTCTTAAGAGGTTGAATCAATGGTTATCACACTTATGAATACAAGTTTATAAATGGGTTATTTTCATAAATCCAATTCATTTTTGTACTATCTACAAAATCGAGAGTGTTATGTTGATATACATATAGACAATGTCAATTAATGCCATCTAAGAAAGTTATTTGATCTCTTATTCAAAGTTTAAAGTAAAAGAAGGAAGTCTAATATGAAGAAAAGAATTGAAAATTGAAAATTGAAATTGAAAATTGAAATTGAAAATTGAAATTGAAAATTGAAATTGAAAATTGAAATTGAAAATTGAAATTGAAAATTGAAATTGAAAATTGAAATTGAAAATTGAAATTGAAAATTGAAATTGAAAATTGAAATTGAAAATTGAAATTGAAAATTGAAATTGAAAATTGAAATTGAAAATTGAAATTGAAAATTGAAATTGAAAATTGAAATTGAAAATTGAAATTGAAAATTGAAATTGAAAATTGAAATTGAAAATTGAAATTGAAAATTGAATTTGAAAATTTTATAAAATTTGATGAATACATTGCCAAATATAAATATTGGACTTTTAAGAACTTAACCTTTAAGTTTTGGTAGTTAGATTTGGTGAATTGTATTAAAATCATATCATTTATTTAGATAAATAAAATTTAAGGGACATTTTTTTTTTGACCTTTTGATATTTGTATATAAATCAAATCATATGAACTAGATTTAAGACATAGCCATAGTATAATTACATGTGTATTGCAAGTTTTTTGAGTAGTTGGAAGTGCTAATTGATAGCATGCAGAGTCCATTTCAATGTGAAGTGAAGATCTACAAATAACATCTCTTGATCTCACTCCCATACCACATGGCACATTGCAAAATTCCCAATTCATTACATCCCAATATGTAGCATTACAAATTTGAGAAATACATGTTTGAGTCTTTACAACAAGGTCATATTCAAGCCCACATAGACTAGAATGTGCTATGTTGCCTAAATTATCTAAGCACAATACCAATCTGCAAAATATCATTTTATAATATTATGTATCTTAATTAAAAATTAAATATAATCAATTTTGTTACTATAAACAAAATATTATATATTACTTGTATTTAATCTAAATTCTTTTTTTATATATTTAGAATAATTGCACACTAGGATACACAAAAGTCCTATCATGCACTTTGGTTGCATATAGCACTTTATTTTAATCAAAATTGTAATATTTGGCACCGAAAATTGCACTAATATATCCAACCTTTTTTTTCCACAGATAATTCATGACCTTCAACAAGAATTCCAAGACAAATGTGCCTTCACCAATTGTATAAAATAAACATTGAAAAATAAATAAAAGAAAGTTTTTTTTAAACCTTTCAAATTTGATCTAAGATTTTGAACTTCAAAGTTGAAATCCTAAATTCAAAAAATCCTAAAATAATATGAACTTAAAAATTACAATCATTTTAAAAATATATATTAAAAAAATTAGAAATTATCTCAAGAATTTTCAATGAGATTTCTAAATTTAGTGTGCACAATGAGTCATCACAAAACACTCTCTTAATGTAAATTTTCCAATTTCGAGCACTTGAAGAGTTTCTTTAAACTTTGGGGAGGGGATGGTGGCCCTTTTCCCCAAAAAAACTGTCTACCACATCAAGTTCAACATGCATTTATAGTTTTAATGTTCAAATGACATTTTTCAAGTTTATCAAAACTCTACACATTTAAGTCCATCGTGATAAAAACCTTGAATATTGTAGCATGCAAGCATCTTATATATAGAGAAAAAATAAAAATTATGTTCATTACTAGTCACCTAAAACTAGTCACCAACATCATAGGTGTTATTTTCTCATGTCCTAGTTATAGATAGCCTTTAACTACTAATGTACTTTGATTCTATGTTCTTGTATTTCGGAAGCTATTATAATTATAACTAGTTGACAATATTAAATGATTATTTTTGTAATTTTATATCTTGTATGAGCTAGTCAACATCTTATCAACCTTTAGACAAGTATTGTCATCTCAAAAGCAATTTTCTTTAAAATTTTCATAGATCCCTATAATAGAAGTTTTCCAATGACTTTTAGTGGATTTGGAGAATTGTTTAAGGTAATACGGAGTACTAATCAAGGAGCTTCTACTATGAGAATTGAATAGTACTTTAGAGAATTTGACAACTAATTGCTATTTTCATTTAATCCATATAAATAATATATTTATCTTTTAATGTCCAATATAAAATAATTTCACATTTTGTACTAAGTGTAGTTTACAATCTCCATGCATTTGCAAGCAAACTAAGGTATTTTTGCAAAATGTCATTGCTACACATTCATCAAATTTTGGATATCAATAAATTCTCTTCCACTACACAAGTGTATAAGAAAATTCATAATTTTTACCATAAAGATTTTAAGAAAATAGTGTTTGAAGTTAGAAGAATTAATTTTTTCTTATAGGTCAACAAATTTTAATTTGTCCTAGAATAAGATTTTTGTGCTACACTTAGGGTTTTTTTTAGCAATTACATTCTACATCATGTTAGATACTATATGTTGGAGTCAAATTCATCCTATCGGGGTTGAATATTCTTTCATTAACTTTATTGTGGTACTCAAATCTATCATGACCTTTGGAAGTAGGGTCCTCCTAACTTAGTAAGTTAGCAAAAGAATTGGTCAAGTTGCAATTCCTTTCAATGAACATAATCTCTTTTCGAGGGGGGAAAAGGAACTAAGCTAAGTAAGCTTATGTATTCCATGATTTTTTACATTTATAAAGCAATCACCTGGTTATATATATTATTTTTCATTTTTCATTGGATTTCGTTTTAAGATACATTTAAAAAATATATATTTTATGCACTATTCAATTATGCCACGTTATGATTTTTGAATATTTCATTACATGCCATATTTAATTATTTTTTGAATTATTTTTTAACAAATCTAATCCAAGCGTAGGGTACACGCTTGCAAAATTTTACAACGAAAAGACGATTTTTTATGAGCTACCCAAATTGCCTAAAAATATTCAAGGAACATAACTTTGATTTGGTCATTCAATTAGAAAAAAATTACTTTTTCAAGAAGGAAGTATGTATCTACACCTTGTATCAAATTTTTAGAAATATCCATTCAAAATTGACTTCTTAGTTAGGAATGTGTCCAAATATTCAAAAGGTTGTTCAATGCTCGGTTCAATGACCTCTTGGTCCTTTAAAGGTTAAGATGTCTAGAACTTTATAAATGAATTAAGATAATAATTTGTATCAAATACCACACCCTAGATCAACTTCAACACTAGTATATCAAAATAATTTAATTTTAAAATTCTAGTTGAATGAAATGTCATTTTTAAAATTTAAAATTATTAGAAAAGTTTCTTATTCTACATTTCAAATTTTACACAAATTAAAAACCTTTGAATAATTTTATTTTTTTAATCAAATACTAGATTAAAAATTTAATAAATCTAAGAAATGCTTCAAGTACTGCTTGATTATTTACCAAACTCAACTAAATGTATAGTATAACTTTACTAATATCTATCAACATTAGATTTGTATTTATCACCTTCTTTGATAACCTTCTCCACAGACTTTATCACATTCATTCCATGATCCTATATATAGGTTGTATTGTCTACATTCAATTATATTACATTCCTGCATAATTAATCCTTTTTTAATGAGAATGAAAATCAAATTAGTTGTTGCAAATGACACAAATCATGATATTTTGATCATAATTTTTGGTATCAAGTATCAAATGTATCAATTGTTTATAGTTTGTATTTATATATTTTTTAATATTAAATAATTTAAAAAAATACATTCCATTAATTATATTGACTTTTTTCCATAATTATATAAATTTTATAAATAAAAATATGAATAGATGCTTGTAAATCCACCAATTTTAAACACTTCACTACAATTTAATTAAGAAATCATTTGTCTATGCTAATTTTGTATTTTTGATATTCTTGAAACTAATTTTCAATTGATTTAATATCTTTAAAAAATAGTTTAGTCTATGCCAATCCTTCATTATATTTAGTGCAAAAGTCATGGACTTTACAAACTACAATATCTAGATATACAAATTTGTCTTCATATTTGCAATTAGGCCACAATGTAGTCTAATTGGATTTTAAAGATTATATTAAAAGATTTCAAATGATATTTGAAACTCAATGTGTCTTCATTTGATTTTAGATTTGAGTTTCATGCTTTGACTTAGTTCAATCTTCCTCTTTTTTGCAAGATTTCAAATCTAAAAGGATGTATGTCATTTTTTCTTACAAACTACTTCAAAAGTTTAATGAACTCATCGTCAATTTCTAACTTCTATATCTTTTATTCTATATCTACAATGTCTAAGTTGATTAAAAATTTGAATTTATAAAGGTGAAATTAGGTTGTAATGATACAATGTACTCCTTTGATTATTAATTACACTTCATTTCTTAAGGACCAAATGTTCAAATTTGGACAACAAATGAATGCAAATATATTCAAAATTTCAAAACACACAAAAATACATTTTTCATCCATCAATATTTTAAGATTCTTGTATTAGTGTTTTAATAGTTATATAGTAAATATATTTTGAAGACTTTATTTTGCAAATATTTTGCAATTCAAAGGATATTGAAAGATTTTGTCTTAAAATTTTACCTTTTAAATTCAAAAAATGGTCTTTCAAAAAACAATTGAATTGAAAAATAAAGTAAAAAAAAACTTTTAAAATCACTATGATTAGACCTTAAGAATTTTGAACTCAAAAGAGAAAATTTCTTGTAAAAATCATACGTATTCAATCTACAATTGATTTTAGAAGGAATTTTTAAATTTTGGCTTCAAATTTTGTTGGACATTATTGACTTTTTGCTTGACTAAACCATATAGATATAACTTGTGAATCAATTTTTATAGCTATTGTTTGAGAGTTTCTATTAAATCATTATTCGAAATTGCATTTTATAAGACATCTTTATAGTTTTGAAAATTTAGACTATCCTTTGGTCCTTTAGGGGCAACAATGCTAGTATGTGAGCCTAGAAATGTGAGCCTATGAGCCTTGAGCTTAGGTACATAGGTACTCTACAACTATTGGAGATGTCTATAATATATACACTTATAATATAAACATCCTATAACTATGGAAGGTGCTTATAACATAGACATCTATTATATAAATATCCTACAACTATGGAAGGTACTTATACATAGTCACCTATAATATAATTAGGCACCTACAATATAAACATCCTATAACTATGGAAGGTGCCTATAACACAAGAGTTTAAGCTCCTATGCTCATGGGCTCAAGATCCCAGACTCACATAATAGTAACTGTGCCTTCATGGATTAAAGTAACAACACCTAAGTTCATCCAAATAAACATTTTAGGTTGGTTTCTATTATTAAACTATCTAAATTTATTGTTGGATGTTGTTGCTTGTCAAAAGAGGATTTTATATTCTTTTAGAATGCATACCTTGGTAAACGTATGAATAAACTATGAATTTCAAGTGCTAAAAATAGATGTGTCCAAAATCAACCATGGACTCTCATATTCAAAGGACTTGCACTTTAGGCAAGAATGTAGAGGGAATAGTTTTGCAAACAAATTACAATCAAGTGCAATTAACTTACTCGTAAAAGGTCAAAGAAAAATTTAATCTCAATTTTTGAATTCATTTTAATCCCTTAACTTCTAAATGCCTAAAGCACCATATTTTGGTGTCAACTAAACTTTAAATTTTAATAAAAAATTTATCACTTTACTATTTTGAGGTAATTATTTTTTACATAGTATCTTTTAAATTCCATTTTAATCATCAAAATCTAATTTTGAAAAAATTGATTATGATTTTTCTATTGAAGATTTAATGGAAGGGTGTCCATTGCAAATCTTGATATTTTAGTTTTAGAGTTTTATAGAAATGAACCTTAACTATACTAAATCTTCAAGGAAAATTACATTGAAATTCATTTAAAAAAAATGTAGAATAAATTTTTGAAAAGTTGTAAATTAATTGTAATTATATTTGTTTTGTCCTTTGACCTCATTTTTTTTTTTATCATGACCTTAGTTTTACTCTTGCAATGTACAAAGAGGATTGAAAGATTTTGAATTGGATTAATAGTTTTAATACTTTCTTGATTAAAAATTATAATCTTTTAATCCATAAGTGATATTATTATGATTTTATTTTATATATAATCTACAACATGTCTAATTGGAATTTGTATAGTTATAATATTTTTCAAATGATAAAACATACAAAAACTTAGGTTGTTTATTTAGTTTTGAACAATTTTCAAGAAGCTCAAAAAAGGCATTGGGCATTTAGGGTTTAATGACCACTTCACGGGTAGTCAAAATTGTCAAAATGTATCATAAATGTTATTTAGAATAATAATTTAATGATGACTTTATAGTGAAAGTTGTAAAATATGATTCATAGATCATATCATATGGTTAGATCAACTATTACACTAATAAACATTTTTGAATAAAATTAAAAACCAAAAATCCAAATTTCTTTTAAAAATTGATTATGGATTGGATACTTGTAATTTGTATAAGATTTTTTTTCCACTGAATTCAAAGCTTTAAGTTTTAAATATGGTAGTATTTTAAAATTCCACATTACTCATTTATTCCTATATCTTTTACAAGATCATTTTTAGAACTAGGAAAGTAACTTTTATAGTGAAACATACTTATATATCTTGAACTATAGAATATTTGCAAAGAAAAATTTAGAAATGAATACCATAAAAATTTAAAAGAAATAGCATTCAAATCTACAAACATCTAGATGGATAAAAGAAACAAGTATTTTTTGTGCTTGAGACATCTTTGTGTTCATCCATTGTTCAAAATTTGAGTGCATGATTTGTAGGGGTCAAAAAGATATTTCTATAATTCACTCAAATCTTGTTCAAGTCAAGCAAATTGGCAATCAAACTTGAAGTTAGAGTATTCATAATTTTTACACAAATCTCACGATTAGTTCTAAACATTGAGATGCTCATATGCAATACATTCTCTAAATTCAACCTCATGAATAGAGACATTGTAAGCAACTTAGTACTCTTGAAGTATTTTTATCAAGTCCCCTAAGCTTAAATGAACACAACTATCAAGAGACAACCTACCTACCCTCCAAATATAAAAAAAAATTACTCCCGACTCTTCAAATATTTTTCTTACAATCCTTAGATATATGGAATACGTTGATATGTTGATATAAATATGGATGTGGATACATGGGCACATTACACAAGCACAATGTACATATATATAACATGAATATGTATATGTATACTGTATATACATATTGGCATTCATGTATAGGCATGGCAAATAAATACTACAAATGGATATGGCATATGGTCACATATCTGATATCAACTGTAATCACATATATTTTCAAAAACAATATATGGTCTAGGCTTGGTAATGAAAATGAATATAAAATGCTATTTTTATTTTCTATATAGGATAATGAATTTTTATTTATTTTTAATTTGGAGGTCTTGTTGTCTCTTTTGAGTGATTGTCCACTTCAAAAAAGGGACACCCCTCATAGCTTGAGCTCAAATCTCATCAAAAGAATGATAGTTCTTTAATATTTTATCCATTTATGAGTGTTGAATTATGTGAAATTTTACAAGCATGGGAAAAACTTTTTCCCAAAATTTCCATTTGATTTTGTAATTAAATTTTGCAAAATTGTTACCAAATTTGTAATTGATTCAAGCAAAAAGATTTGAAGATTTTATTTAGAAATTATTATTAACCATGAAAACCTTGATTATGATTTTATTTTCAAATCAAATCATATCATTAAAAAAAAATTATCCAAAAATTAAAATAAAAGAAGAGTATGGTATTTGAATATATCCTTGAGAACTTATAAACCTATAGTTTACTTAGTTCATGTATTTTACATTGAAAATCTTATGGATTAGTGATGTAGATTAGATTGCAAAAAACACATTTAACTAGAATTTTAGAATTCTCCCCTTATTACCTGTGAAATCTTAGGCAATGTACTTTGTATACAATTGGATGCATCCGCTTCAATGTAATTGCCAATGTAGCACCTAAATTGAGCATCCTACATTATTTTATATAAGTCATTGAGAATTTACAAAATATAAAACTTTAAGGACAATTATAAAATCAAAATTCAAAAGAAAATATAAGGAAAATATGATAATTACTTACAAACAATTTCTTTGACATTCACAAGAATGAATTTTCTTAAAATGTTTATTTTTGTTTATTTAGGTATTATAAGGAATTTAAAAAGAAAATATTTCTTTAAAATTAAAAATTAAAACTTTCAATCCTTCAATCTGTTGATGGAGTTGGAGAAAAATTGATTCATAGAATGTTTACAATGCCCTTCTTAGGTATTTTCAGATTTTTAAATTATAAATAAATAATTATAAGATTTCATGAAACAAATTAATATAAATTAATGACAAAATATATAGTTCTGCCTAAATGAGAAATAAACATATATATCTTTCTCTATGAAAATGTACAGTGCAATAATTAAAACTTATCATATGAAAGAAACTTTAAATGTTTAAAAATTTCAAATTAATTTAATTTAGAAATAAATTAGATAAGGTTTTTAGATCATAATAAATGTTATATATAACCCATTTTATAGTACTAAATGCAAATTTTATATCACATTGAAGGCATTAGGTACCTGGTATCCACCTCCACATGAACTATTGCATGGACCCCAAGCATTAGTACTCCAAAAATATGAACTTTGGGGTGGTGTTAAAAGTGGCACACTTTCATTAGTAGTTCTATTGTTCCATTTTGTATTTGTGTTCAAATCTACTCTTTGTGATGAAACTTGAATGGAAGAGGTTGTGACAATAGATATTGGTGATGTTGTAGCTACATGATTAGTAGAAAATAGTGTTTATTTCGAAAGTAAAAAAATATTTTTCAAAGAAATTATCATATTATTTTGAAAAAATTAAACAATTCTTGTTGAAAACCAAATTTTTTATTTTTTTATTTTTTATTCTTTAATTCATATAAACTTCAAAATTTAATATCATTCACATCGTAGCTCCCAATGCCACAAAACAAAGTTTGGGGGACACATGGTCCCGAAGATCTTAACGTAACAAATAAACAAAACAAAACAAACAAACAAATTTAATCTAAGGATTGGTTTTAAATTTGAGTATTAATTTTTCTAGCATCCATTTATAGCAATTTGGTTTTGGTGAAATTTTTTTTGATACTAAATCAAATCATCTCTAGTATCCTAGCCCTTAAATACCCAAGGCATTATATTTTCATTATTTTGGTGTGAATTGAACTTTGATGTCAACATAAAATCTTACCAAAATTTTATTTTTAGTATTTAATTTTAATTTTAATACCCTTTAATTTATGTTTTAACCATCAATACCTCTCCAAATGAATTTATTATGAAAAAAATTGTTTATAATATTTTCTATTGAAGATATTATGGAAGGTTGTCCATTGCAAATCTTGATTTTTTTTTTGTGTTAGTGGCTCTTAGAGATGAGACTCAAAATATAATAGATCTTAGGGGCGGGATGTATATTGGGAATTCATTTAACAAAATTTGCAAAGTAGATTTTGAGAAGATATAAATTAATTGTAATTGTGCATATTATATCCTTTGACCTTATATTTTTTTTATGACCTCAATTTCAAATTTGACTAGTAAAAAGAGGATTGAAAGACTTCAAATTACTTTCGCAGTTTTAACCCTCTCTTGATCAAATGTTGTAATCTTTCAATCCATAAGTGATATTTTGTGTTTTCTTTTTCATAACATGTAGTTGAATTTGTATGGTTACAATATTAAAAATATTGATGAAACTCATCAAAACTTGGACATTTTGTTTAGTTTTGAGCTAACTCTCTAAAGCACAAAAAAGGCATTTAGAAACTAGAGTATACAATTTTAGAGTCAAATTAATTTAAAATATGCATTTTATAGAGGCATATTAATCCAAGTTCCATTAGAAGAAACTCAAGATATTAGGTAGATGGGCAATTTCATTAAAATGGTGCCATTCCACTACTTTGGCAGTTTTTACGGTTCAAATGGTTCAAACTGAAATGTACAATTGTTCTAGATGATGGAAATCTATATCCTTACTAGATGTTTGAAATCTATACTAGTCCTAGATATCACTTTTATATTTCAAACCATGCAATCTAAAATCAAAGATTTTTGAAATCTATACCTGCCCTAGATGTCACTTTTACAGAACATATAGGGCAATTTGAAAATGACACATGGAAAACCACCATTTCAATGAAATTGTCCATATAGGCTTATATGACATTGTGACTACAATTTTGATTTGAGCTTTTGAAACATTTCTAGAAGATAGAAAAATACATTAACTTTGGGGGAATAGAATTCTAATTTCATTTGATGCCTACAATAGAAACAAAAGTTATGCTATACTTAGCCCAAAAAGTAGTTTGTGAGGCGACAAATCTACAAAAATTGGAAATACACACACTCAAATATATATATATAATTTTCTCAGAGATTATATTTTCTATCTGTATGGAAACATTTGATTCATTTTACGTGGATTAGTAATGTGAAAGTTATGGAGCTTCTTTTTTTGTGGGCAATTAAGGTAAATAAGCCCATTGTGGTCAGATTAAGGAGTTAGACATCATGTAGCTATTGAAATTTTTCAATTTTTTTTCCACAATAGTATAAGCGTGAAAAACATTGAGAGCAATTGAAATTATGTTTTTTTGTAGAAATTGTGAGCAACTGAAAAAAACATTGTGAGCAATTGAAAAAAATTTAAAACATTGTGAGTAACTGAAAAGAATCTGAATCTATCATGTTCATGTTGTTCACCAAAAGCAGTTAAAGTCTTTTCTATCATGGAAGGCCTAAAATGTCAATTCTCACAATGAATTTTCATTAAAAAATTAGAAGTACCTAATATGGTCACTAACTACTTCATTATTGTCATGTGAGACATGCATTGAAGCCAAAATCTGAAAAAACTGAAAAAAAACATAATGGGGTCAATTGGTAAGTGACCACTACGGGCTGATTGACCACAATGGGCTAATTTACCTTATAGCATCCATCTGAAAAAACAATATATTGGATTCATTTTTGAATTTGATTTTTACAATTGAAATTTTTTTCTAGAAATTTTACTTTGCTTACTACAAAAATCTCACTATTGAAATTAGTGTCCTTCAATTCCATTTTAGAGCTATTGAGTCTCATACTTGCTTCTACATAACAATTTTTTAAAGAACAAAAATTAAGTTTGTTTGTTAATTTAAAGAATCTCAACAAAATTCTTTAAAATCATTTAAAAAAATTCCAAATCTATATTGAAATTTTTTTAAGCCCAGTAGATTCAAAGTCTTACATTTGACATTTGAGTCACTCAAGATATCCAAAATCTATATTTCTTTCAATTTGAACGCAAATATCTTGCAATCCATGTAGTTAAAGTATTTGAAATTTCTTTCATACATTCTTATGCTAGTCTAATTTAAGATCCTATAGTTAAGCATCAAAGAAAAATAATTTTTCTTTTTCTCTTTGTAATAGAAATGGCTGTTTTTCAATATTTTTGATGAAAAAATGGTCATAAGCATTTATAATAAGAATTTTTAAATATTTACTTATTTAAATTATTTTCAAAAATTACATTTATTTATAAATCTTAATGATAGTTATCTGAATTTGAATTTCGGAAATATGCATGGAACATATCTAATATAGTTCAAATAAATATGATCTTACAATATTTTTTAGATAATTCGTACTTTGGAATTTTTCATCATCTCTATTTTCTATTATCAAAATTTAGTATGCATTTAAAAAATTATCTATGAAAAATTAGAATGAAATTAATTTAGTTTTGATATTTTGCAATTTAAGAAAATTATTTTTTACTTTTCTTAAATTATTAAATATACAAATATTTTGTGAAATAATAATGAGATATCAAAATGCTATTTAATAAAAAAAATATAGAAAAATTACAATATCGTGGTATATTTCATATTAAATAAATTAAAATAACTTTAACATTTTATTTGTTGATTATTTTTTATTTTAATCACTCTAAAATTCAGTTGAAGAAAATCCAGATTAGAAGAAAATTAGTACATCGTGCATTATATATTGTAAATCACATATTTTCTATAATTTGCATTGAAATCATTTCAAGTTTCATTATTAGTTATTTTTTTCAAGAATTAGACCTTAATGTAGAAGTTATGATAAATAATGATTAGACCAATCACCTTTAGTAGTGTAATTTGTTAAGATGAAGCCAAATGTACCACCTAAATTACTCCATCCATCAACAATCTTTATATATGAAACACCTAATCATTATTAAAAATTTAATTTACTTTGAATCAATAACAAACTGTTTTTTAATTTATTATCATTATTTTCTTCAAATTAAAAAAAAATAAACATTATTATTAAGATCATTTCTTCAGAACACAATAGAATAATTAACTACAGTCATCATTAGCATTCTAGATTTACTTTTTACATATGAAAAATTCAAATTATATCAATATATTTTACTCCGTAGTATTTATCAAATTCTACATTAGAATGGACAACTGTAATGTCATTTCACTATTAGAAAATTCAGTTTTTTTTTGTTGATTTGGCCACATTGATTCATTCACTTTTTTTGTTGATTTGGACAGTAAGCTGTCTATTTGGACAAAAATTGACAAACTACTGAACCAAATAAATAAAAAATTGAATTTTTTAGCAATGTCATTTTTATTCCCTTTGTTTCTAAAAAAGACTTGTATTTAATTTGTGTTTTACAAACAAAACATGGGGCTTTTTCAGAAACAGAGGTAGTAAAACTAGCCTATGACAGGCAGAATGGCTGGTTTGCCATGTTCACATTTTTGAAAAAAATTAATTTTTTTTTATATGAAGATAAACATGAGGAATGCAGAGAGCAACTGAAATTTTATTTTCTGGACAAAAAATGAATTTTTTATGAATGTTGTGTAGTTGGCTTAAAAGAATCTGTAGACTACCCCAAATCAGCAGAAAAGTGTTTCCATGATGGTCATCTAACCACCTAATGCAGTCAAAACATTTTCTAACATGGCTCCAAGATTTCCTAATATGGACATGACATGAAAGAATTACAAAATAACTTTTTACTATCAGTTTACACTGAAAATGGGTAAGTGTCCCAAGACAGTTACCAATAAGTTCATGACCATTTCCCAAGGCTTTGATTATGACCACAAATTAATCAAATACAGTTCTAACCCCATTTATTGGAAAAAGTTTGTCATGGGTTGATTTAAGACTGTATTGGGTAGTTCTCTAGGAGCCTGTCATAGGAGATTTGCCTGTCATGGGTTGGTTTACTTTATATATTTTGTATATGAAATTTCATATAAAAAAAGTTTTTTTTGTATAACAATATCTAATATCCATTATAACATTATTTGTGGTCAAAGCCTTTGAGTTGTAGAATTTACAAAAATGTAAGTTATATTTGCTTTTAGTGACAAAGCTGTCAAAATAGAAATTTGATTCCATGCATCATCACTACAACCAATCATTGTTAGTTTTGATACATTTCCTTGGATGGTCTTTTGATATGCAGATAGCATAGTATCAAAGTCTGTCTCTGTACTATTTAAAGATATTGTCACCAGCTACAACATGAAAAAATCACACATAATTTGGTAAGTGTATTAAATTAAAGATTGCAATGTACTCTTATTACAACAATTTTTTTGACATTTAAACAATATGTAAAAAAGAAAAAGAAAATATGAAGATTAAAATAAAAAATAAATTTTATATTCTAAAACATTTGCATTGGAGCTATTAAATAATCAATTAACGTACCATATTTGACTTGGGTGTATATTGGAAAACAACATCGGGGCCAACATTATGACAATAATCATAATTCACATCATATATATTTTGGTATTTCATAGCATTTTCAGTATAAGTGAAAGGCAATTGTGGAATAATTTTTGGATTGTCAATAGTTTGTCCACATGGATTTTGTATCGACCATTTACAAATTCCTACCAAAAATTAACAAAAAAAAATTTATCATTTGAAAACAAAATGTTGTGTTATAAATTAGTATAAACAATGATGCTTATTTTATATTGAAAGTTGATTTTTTATCATTAAATAATTTGAATAAATAATTTATAATATTTAATCATATTTTTAATAAAATATGAATTTTATGCTAAAAGAAAATTTAATAAAAATGAGTGTAATAGATAATTATGATGGTTGTATTATTCCATAAAAGATGATTATTAAGAATTTCCATTTAGGCAAATGGTAAGTTTTGAAATGTTGTAATTAAACTTAACTAATCATTTTACAACTATATTGAATCCATTAATATTGATCAGAATAATTTTGTTTACAAAAAGCAATATTTTTTCAATCTATAATGTTTAATATAATTATTAATAAGTAGATAATCAAAATTTAAAAGACAACTGGCATTTCGTTTTTTCTAACTCATACAAGATAAATGTGGTTCTAATATATTTAATATAAAAAGTTAATACATAGAATCTTTATATTTTTGTATTTTTTTTTTTAAACAATACATACCTGTATCAAGAGACAAAACATATCCTTCAGGAGAAATATTATATCGAGCATCTTGACTTGTAAAAGACCATTGAATTACAGAGCCACGATCAAGATAATCTACATAATTTCATAAATTTAAACTTTAGATTAGATGGAATGAATTTCTAGTAGTAGCGAAAAAAATTAATAGAATATTGAGATCATTTTCTTTTATTCATATAACAAAGAACTTCATTCAAATACCACTTTAAAAAAATAATTTAATGCTATTTCTTTTTTTTAATATTCTTGTATGTTTCTATGTAAATTCAAATGCTCAAAAACAAAAAAAAATCAATTAATATAAGTTAAACTATCCCATTAAAGAATAAATGGGAGCAAGCCCATTGTGGGCAAAATTCTAATGGTGGTGTACATTCAAGTTTTCAAATGTACACCGCCATTAGAACTTTGGCTACAATGGGCTTGCTCCCACTTATTCCGTAATGAGGTAGTTTACCTTATTTCATAGTTAGGACAAATTGATATATGAAATTCAAATTTATTTTGTCGTATCATTTTTGTTTAAAAAATTGTTTTCCCCCTAAATCTGCCAACAAGAATATATCAATTTGTCCTAAGATGTGAAATTCAAATTTATTTTCTTGAATATTCTTAAACAAAAATGATACAACAAAATTTATAATGAGAATTCTTCTCCTTAAATTATTCATATCATAAATTGATGTAATTGGATATTTATTTTTATACATGTTAGTATATAATAATATATGTTAGTATGTTTTATGTATAAATATAAATTTTAACCTGTTCGATTAGCAACTATAAGCTTGATTTTTTGTACCATTGACCAACTTGCGTCATTTGCAAAATAAAGGTATGTTGGTTGAAAATATCCTAGTCAACCACATTATGAACAGAAATTTTATTTTGACAATGAATTATATTATAGTTAATAATTTACAACCAAAACCTGTTTTACAAAAGATAGTAAAGTTTATGAAATATTTCCAAATTTTATAAATGTATATTAATTCAAAATCAAGTAATGTTTATACCACGGTACATAGTTTGTATAACAAAAAAAGATCTAAATCTTTTTAATATATGTAAAAAAATGTAAAAGAAGTCTGTTGAACAACATGCTTGAGGTCAAAATTGTAAAATAATATGCAGTTTTGGGTGAGTTTTGGGTGTTATATATTGTACAAAAAATTTGTGTATAATTTTTAAAATTACATTGATTCAGATTGTAAAAATCTTTAGTGTATTTTTGCATTAATGCTATTATATTGTAAATTTTTTTTTAAAGTAAATTTTGTTTTGATTAAACTCATTACATAGGTTTTTACCTCTAAATTCCTAAATTCAAGGATTTATTAATGATGTCCTTCTTTCAACATTTTTTTCATCCATTTAAAAGGTTATAGAAAAATGCATTAGGTACCTCATGATATAAATTCAACCATTTATATATCTGTTTTAATTAAGAATTTTCAAGAATCACTTTTTGAAACAACTCGAGATTACTATATTTATAAATAATAAAAAGAATTACATAATCTCTAAAGGACTTGGGCTGCTATTATATAAACCCAGGATCATGAATACATGAGCCTAAAACACTATACACTTATGATATAGGTATCTATATTATAAAATCTTCTATGATTATAGGGTACTTATGTTATAGGTACTTATATTATAACTTGTGTTTATGTTATAAGCACCTTCAAGAATATCTACTTATATATACGCTCAAGGCTTATATGCTTGCATTTTCAGGCTCTTATGTAGTGTCATAGAGTTTCTTTAAGAAACAAATGAAAGTATAGCACGTTTTTGTAATTCCAATTTTTGTTAGTAATTCTCTTAAATTTCATTTTAAGATAGATTTTTTTTTGTTAGTGGTTCTTTTAAAACTTCATTTAAAGATAGAAAAATTGATTATCTTTTGGAAATATATCTTTTATTTCAATTGGTGCCCAAGTGCAAAAATTATGCCACTCTAAGCTCAAAATAAGCAAGCTTTAGCAACAAAAATATCCTAAGAACTAAATTTTTTTTTTAAATTTTTATCCTTGAACATATTTTAAAATTAGGTTCTTACATGTGTGTGTGGAAAGCTTTGGTCATTCTTTTTTTATTAGTGATTTGAAAATTATAAAGAGTCTTGTTTTGCGAGCAATCCTTGTGTCTTCATAAAAAATATCATATAGGATATTAGGATTTTTTTAATGAAATTTTCACCATTTTCCAAATGAACACCGAAGAGCATTTAGGGATTTTGCTAGAACAAGTCTCACTAGTAGGACTGATTCCATGTTTGAATAAAATTAATGATTTAATATTTTTGTTTTTTCTTCAACTTGTACTTGTTTCTACTAAACAAATTCTTAACAACTGAAAGTCAATTTTTTCTGTAATGATTTGGAGACCCTCAACTAAATTTTCCAAAATTATTATATTTAATTCAAAATCAATTCTACTAGAGATTTAAGTTACGAATACTAAAGTCTTACATAATTGTTTCTTTTACAAGGCAAAGAAAAGACAATTTGCTTCACTTCAAATGCTAAATAATATCATGCACTTTATGTTCTTTAAATTTATGACATTTTTTTACACATTCTCATATTAGTCTAGTTGTTCTTTGAGTATGATTTCACCAAAAAAAATTTAGAAACTATATCAAATTTAAAAAAAAAAAAAAATTTGGACACATGTAATTGTAGGATCTTGTAGTAAGATGGTTTGAGAAGATGTGAAAACAAGTTCATAAATCTTTACCACGTGGATTGCAAGATATTAGTCTATGAAGTGACAAATTCTTTTGGAGGCATGTGAATAATTAGGCAACTGCACTTCACAAGGTCACATCTATGAAAAAATGTCCAAAATCGTGGGGCTTCTTTGGATTTATTCT
This sequence comes from Rhytidiadelphus loreus, assembly GCA_947034895.1. NCBI lineage: Eukaryota > Viridiplantae > Streptophyta > Bryopsida > Hypnales > Hylocomiaceae > Rhytidiadelphus > Rhytidiadelphus loreus. The sequence continues at coordinate 37,947,387 of OX344761.1, forward strand.
TCAAGTCAAGTTGGCTACATATTAGAAAATGATTAGATCATTTGGAATTGTACAATATATAGGGGGAAAAAAAGTAAGTAGAGAGAAGTAGAGGATGATTTAGAATTCAAAATTGTTAAAAACACTACTAGAAAACAATGACCAAAATAATAGAAAATCAACTCATTTTAGTTGATTGGGGCACTGGAATGACCATTTTCATTGATTTTTAAACTTTATGTGAGAATCAACAAAATGGCATCTACTTTCTATTGATTTGCGTAGTGCATTGAACGAATCAATAAATTTTTAGAAAATATAGAATCTTTTTGGAATCCTTTAGAATCTTTCAAAATCTTTTGGAATCTAATTTCATTTCCAAGATTCTATTTAAACATTATCCTATTAAACATTATAATCTTTCAATCCATAAGTGGTATTGTTGTATTTCTTTGCCCGTGTGATCTCTAATATGTCTAGTTTAAATTTGTATAGTTACAATTCAAAAAAATATTGATGAAACTTATCAAAATGTTGGCTTTTTGTTCAATATAGAACAAATTTCAAGAAACTTAGAAAAGGTCTTAGGCATTTAGGTGTTAAAAGTTTGATGAGGACCACAATTTGGAATTTGGAATTTGGAATAAGACCAATCATCAAATGCTACAATTACTAGTGTTATTTCAAAAATCTTGTGAAAACCTTAAAATTTAAAGATTGTGATTGCTAAAAACTCATCCTTTAGTTATTCATATTTTCTTCTACCATTTGCCTTTTCTGACTCCTTTCAAAGATTGTTGGGTGGTATGAAGAATATGCTATCATTTTAAGAATATGCTATCAAAACTATCCTATGAAATTTATTATTTTATGCAATCTCGATCATTACACCAAATTTCAATTTCAAAAAACAAAATCTTCATTTTTGGCAAATTGTTTTGAATGTTTTTCATTGTCTTACATAATAACTGATTGAAAAATTTTGGTGATGAGTTTTTCAAATTTTATTGTGGAAACATTTAAAGAACATCAATGTGCTCAACACACTTTATGAAAAAGTTCACATTACCTTTAAAAGAATTTACAATAGAGAAAATTCAATGTCAAGGTGTTTCCTTCACAAATTTTATTAAATAGATATTTCTAAATTGTAATTTTATTTTACTAATTGACCCTTGGATTATGACTACTTCTATACATTTGAGCATGATTGTTCAATTGGTTTATCAAATCTTATTATATTATTGAAAAGGTTGTTCTACACATTTTTTATTAGATTTCATAAGGTAGGTGGTTCAAAATCTGCCCTTCTTCTTCAGATTGTCCTGTAAGTAATTGTAGAATGGATGCAAGGTGATCCTTGAATGGACCTCTTTGGGTTGTTAATGAATTTAAGAATTTTATTTGATTTTATTGTAAGAGCCAATCATTGGCTTTGGATTCTACACATTTCTTTTAAGTCACAAGGGGATAGATTTTGGGATACATATGGTCACAAATAGGTGCCTATGAACGGGATCTTTAAAATTTTATAAGTAATTCAAAAATGCTTGGAAAAATATGAAACTACTTGTGTTGGGTGCTGCATCTATTTTTCTTTCTCTGAAAAATAAACTAAAAATCATTTTGTCCATGAAAACCTGAAAAAAGGCAAATCAGACCCTAAAAGATTGCTTCTAGAGCCTCCTACCTTAGTGGTGTTGAAAGACTTCTTGGTCAGTACTACACAATGGAATATTTTTTATAAATTTAACCATTCACAATTTGGTGGTCTTTAAACTTGGTAGACTTTGGCGGGCCATTTGAGATAGTAAAATAATTTTTCTCAAAAAACTTTGATCTAAAAAAAATCTTATAGTCAAGCTAATTTTCATTTCCAAAAATCCGATTGACATTTTGAGCTTCTAAACAAAAGTTGTGGGCAAAGTTAAGAGAGAGGTTGAAAAGGATATATTTTTGACATTTTCAAACATCCTCTATGATTTTTGTTCATAAATTTTTCTTGGAGTCTCAAAATATCAAACGGATTTTTGGAAATTAAATTTAGCTTGATTTTGCAACTTTTTTACGTTCAATTTAAAAAAAAAAATTGTTCTACTATGCCAAAATGACCTCCAAAGTCTGTTGATTTTATGAAGGAAACAAAAACAATTAGAAAAACTAGTTAAAATAAAAACCTGCATACAACTATTGTATGCAAAGCTATGCACTTGAGGGATGGTCATTTAGAGTGTCCATTAAAAACCACGTGCGAACAAAACTTTGGACCCCCTATATACTTTTTGAATTTTAAATAAAACAAAATTAAAAAATATGAATAGATTTTCCTACTTTGAAAGTTTATGTTTTGAATTATTGATATCTTTTTATGTTAATAATAATTAGTTACAAATTTTTGAAGTAAATAGATACATTGTAGAACTGAAAAATAACTTTCACACTCCTATATTATATTAAAAAAAATTGTCTAAAAAATGAACAAAAAATTTCTAAAAATAATTCTCTTTTGAAAGCTCATTTTGAATTGAATATTGATTCAATGGTCATCTAAATGTGTCCTCTATAATTATTTGAGTTCAAAAACATGCCATCTTAGTTCATTTTCAACTTCTTATAGAAATCATTTCATATTTTATTTGAGTTGAAAATTTTGGCAATAGCAAGTTTTAGTCATTATTAAACAATGTTCAAAATTTTAGGTTGAAATTATAGTTTATTAGAAACCACTTGTTTGCATGTGGTTTGTTGTAGTAGAACTAAGTGCACCCCTCGAGGCTATGCATGGTGTAGTGGTTGAAACCTTGGACCTCAATCACGAGGTTCAATTTTCAAACCTTGTGGTTTATGCCTACCCATGTGGCAGGGACTGCCTTGGTGGATCTCTTATTGAAAAAAAATAATTTTTTTCTGAAATCCGTAGAAAATCTGGGCACTTAGGAAAAAAAATTGGATATGTCCAAAACAACCTATCAAAAATAACAAGTGCAAACAACAACTTCCTGTTGTTTTGGATGCAAGATTTTCTACTAGTGGAATTTAATTATGAAATTGAAAAATGCCAATCCCAATGGTGGAAATGTTGTAATAAACAATCTAGATCATTTTTTTATTTTTTTTCAAATATATTGAAAATTGAGTTAAATAATGGGCTTCAAAGTTTGTTTTATGGATTTAGGAGTAGAAAATCTATAACTACCTACAAACTAAAACCCCTTGTAACTTTCATCTCATTAATAAAAATGGAATGATTCAAAGCTTTCTACATATGTATAACTCTAGAAAACCAATTTCGAATTTTGTTTTTAAAATTGTTGGGCCTTAAAGAAAAAACTTGTCCCCATGTTTTGTGAAAATTTTAAAAATAAAAGTAAAAATCAAAATTCCATTCATAGGGAGTTGTCCAAAATTGCTAAAGTTGCCAAATTGCTAAAGTTGCCAAAAAACACAACTTGGTCCTTTAGGGATTAAGATTTAAGATAAAATAGTTCACTACTCAACAATTTTTTAATTTTAGTTGCTATTGTTGATTATACTAGAAATGGTAATTTTATAGTAGACAAGGATAAAACAGAGTCATGAAGCTTTTGTAGCTAATTTATCCCTTAAAAATAATTAAATATTGATTTAAGGATTATTGAATTTAAAATCAAGTCATTCTAATAACATCTTTAAAAAATAATTATTTTTAAAGATAAATTATTCAAAGTCATTTATTGTAATCAACTATTAGAGTCAACTTTAAGTTTTTTTTATAATTGATGCTAGAATTTTGGAAATTTTATTTTTCCAAAAGATGATTGTACAGAGAAAGTATGATTTTTGAAGGAAAGTTTATATTTTAAACATTTGTCAAACATTTTCTTACAACTTTAATTAAATATTTGCATAAAATGTTGACTATTATAACTTGGTACAGTAGTAAAGATCTATTAACTCTTAACTTTTAACATATAAATTATATTAATCATCATGTTAACCCTATTGACACCCACTTGACCTACTCACATTTTTGGGGTGAGGGGAGCTATGGAGTGCAATCTAAAATTCAAAGGTACTTAATAGTGAATTATTTAGTTATAAAATTTTCTAAGAAGTAAATAAATAATTGAAGGTAAGTTGCTATTGTACTTTATTCTTGAAAAAAGTAAAGCCTAATATATTCTTAATTTACTATTTTTGCATATCAACATTTTCTTTAGATATTTGTTTTTGTATTTACTTTACCATTGAAAATTATATCAACATCTATCATAATATTGCATTGACACTCAAAACTCTTGTTTTAAGAACTAATACACTATAGTTTGCAATTACTCATTTTTTGTTTCATAATATAAAAGTAGATCTCTATCTTTATAATCTAAAATTATTAAAATATAGACCAATAATTTGAATCCAATGTGATTTCAATAGTGATTAAATATTATTAGGTGAAAGTATTGATATTTTTGCCATCTATTTATTTTCAATTTAAAAAAATCAATGGATGATGAAAATTTATAAACTGAAGTTTGAATTCTAAATATCTATGTATTTTTTCAAATTGGATGTGACAATTGGATGTGATTATTTTTGTCTATACAATTAATTTTTCATTATAATGGTTATTATTTGTCTTTTTGATGCAAATTTCAAAACAATCATGAATGACTTATTTTATAGCTTTTCTGTATTTTATTTGTGAACCTTTTGAATTTAACATTATTCTTAATTGTTGACTTTCAATAAACTAAAGAAGAGTTGTTTTGTCCAAGATAGATCAAATCAACTTCTATGTGACCAAATGAATAATAAGTTGGTTTTCAAATTTTGGATGTAATTTCTTTTAATAGAATTTATGAACATATTTTTATAAAAGTTTTTAATAAAATCCCTCGAAAATCAAATTTGAAAGAACTAACTATAATTTAAAAAAATATTATATTTAGAAATACTATGCATTGTATTTACTATGGTCAATGTTGATATGATTGCAAACTTTTCATCTTTTCATTTGAAAATTTATTTTTGAATCATGAATGATTCAATTTCATTTATGACCTCCAACTCCAAATATATTTCATTTATTTTCAAATGAAAAGAATGAGTGTTGATTTGAATATTATTTATTGATTATTTTTGGAAATAATTTTTTTCTACGTTCATCGTTTATTTTATTTGTATATGTGTTTATTCAAATAAAGTGTATTTATTAAAACATATAGGAAATGATTTTTTTGTTAATGTATCGTGTCGTATAATATATTGGTATTTTATGTTTAATTCTAAAATGTATTTTCTGTAAATTATATGTACTAAAATAAAAACAAAAATATAGAAAGAATCATATTCATTTATTTTTTATTTTTTATTAAATCCATAAATATAATAATGGATATTAGTTTATTAGATATACCAATAGACGAGTCAATAAGAGTTGGAGTAACCGTAACACTGCTTGTTGGCTTTATTCGTAATGATATCATGCTAGTTTGAGAAGTGCCTTCAAAGACATTATAAAATTCTCTTGGAGTGATGTTAAAAGGTGGTTGCATCATATTGACAACATTCAAAAACTTTGTAGTGGTATTAGCTAGTGCATTATTATTTATAGCCCCAACTTCACATGCATCAAGCAAAGCTTGTCGTACATCTTTAGGCCTTGCATCTATATATTGACTTAAATAAAGTGCAGCTCCACCAGCCTAAACATTATATTTTTAGGAATTAAATTCAACTTGTAAACCCATTCTTGTTCTAAAAAAACAAAAACATTGAAATCTTTAATAAGAGATTCTTCTATTTTTTATATCGAATGATATACAATTTTATTATAAGTATCTCATATAATAAACTAATGAAAACTATATATAGTAGGGTTTTATTTTCATTTTGGAACATAATCATTCCAAGTAAAATTTTCTTTTTGAAAAAAAATGAATTTCATCTAATAGTAAATTAGAATCAATTTTCATATTTCCCATAAGTAAGCAACTTCTAAAATTTTATGTAATAATTATTGATATTTATAAGATTTAATTGAAAAATTATTATCTTCATTTTTATAAGCCATTAATTTGAAATCAAATCAAACCTCTATAATAATCGAAGATAAAATTAAAATCATTTCAATATTTTTTAAACACCAAAATTGTAAACAAATTCATTTTCATAGTAAAAGCCACCTTCATGTTTAAAACTATTTTGAAACCTATAAGTTTAACTTTAATGTCTGAGTTGTTTCTAGTTTGATTTTTTTTGGTTGAAAGAAAAACAAGATTTAGAAATTTAGAGAAATTTTTAATAAATACACATTATCCTTAATAGTATACTCATCAAAGTTTGAGATGTATTTATGTACCACATGAGGACAAGCCATAGATGTTCCTGAAATAGTATTATATGAAGTATCACTTGTATTCCATGTACTTGTTATAAGTTCACCCTAACCATTTCAAAAACATTAAAATTACAAATTTGAAAGGAATCAAGTGAAATGAGAAGAATATAATTTACTACAATAATGGTTTGCAAAGTATATATAAATTAACAAAATAGAAACCAACGCACAATTGTATAATGCATGTTGTAATTTATTGGACACAAACACCATTCTTTATAGCATTAAAAAAAACAGAAATATTGGTATGATTTTTTAAATTTAAATTTTTTTTTTTTAAATTTGAAAAATAATAAACCAGAAAATTTTAGTCAACTTTTTTTGGGACAATGCTACTTATTACAACTATCCATTCCAACATTGTATAGAAATAAAAACAAGTTTATGCTATTAAAAATTTGAAACTTTCCTTAGTAGATTCTCTTTGAAGTTGAGTGATGTAGTGACAAAGGTTTAGGATTATGATTCCTTGTTGAATTTTAGCCATACAATAAAGTTTTAACCAACCAATGTCACTACTTTCCCCTCAAAGATAAATTAGATCCACAAAGTCCAAGGAAAGGACATGTAAATGTCTATTCTTGTCATTCTCTCATTCTCTTAACTTTGAAAGTCCTAAGACCCATTATTCACTCAAAACTATTATTTATTGTAAAAAGCAAAAAGCTTAATAATTTGCTTTTTTGGAATATTTCACCAACAAATCTCATATAGATTATAAGATATTTACATTTAAAATGAATAAAGTGGATTTTTGAATATGATCCCAGACCAAAATTATTTGATTTTGAAACTTCTTAACTTAAAATCCTTACACTAGAAATTTTGATTTAAAAAAATTTATGTTGAATAATTCAATTGAAATTCTAGAGAAACAAAACTAAAAAAATACTTTATTTTCATATTGAAATAGACACAAACCAATAGTGAGATTGTTCTAGCAAGTATACTTAACTTTGTGGAGCTTTTTCTAAATTGTCAAAATTGAGTTCAAAAACAAATTTAGTACAATGTTTTCTCAAGAAGTTTCTATAATTGCCCCCAAACAAGATGTTCCATAACTTTCACATCACAAATCCAAATGGAATGATTCAAAGCTTTCTATGCAAACAAAAGTATAACCCATGAGAAAAAAAATTCACAAAAATTATTTCAAGTTTTTGTGAATTTTTGTGTTGTTTGGTATTCTCTAATTTGAATTTAAATATTGTGGTATAACTTTTGCTTCCAAGTACCAATTGAAATAAAAAAATTATTTCCAAGATGACAATATGATTTTAAATATTTAAAAAAACTTTCAAAAAATCATGTCAAAAATTGAAGTTCATGAGCCTACCCAAAATTCATTTTGTCCCTCATAGAGACAATGAGATTTTAGATGTAAGCCATCATAGATTGCAAGCACCACCAAAAATTTAAGATTGACTAGAATGTTCTAAAATTTAGAGAATCAATTTCCAGGATCAATTTTAAACCTCTCATCTATTACAAAATACAAAGCAAACACCATTTGAATTATTCTGAAATGTTGAAATGTCTTTCTCCAAGCTATATTGGTTAGTTTTTGTATATAAAACTATATAGTCAAACTATATGGTCAAATTATTTGAGATATATTGAGGTGCTCAATATTTAACATTGATATCCAATAGTCATATTCTTGACCATCTAATCTTTAAAATAATTAGAGAAAAAATTAGTCAAAGTATTTTATTATTTTTGCAATTTAAGCCTATTTTGAAAGTCACCTAGTTTGGTCTTTAGGATTCAAGGTGGAAAACATTCTTTCAACCAATAGGATAATAGCAAAAAAATATATTTTAAATTATCTAAATTAAATTAAATCATTGTAGTTAAATTGAATGGTTTATTGCAACCATTGCAACCTCATATAATTTAATTAATCAAATTCTAAAATAACAAAAATTTAGAGAATCAACTTTTTTTAAATAGAAAAATATAACAGAACAATTTTGGTCAGCATAAGAAAACAATTGACATATATAAAATATTCATTCCAATAAAATTTGCAAAATTTACAAGTAATATATGAATATATGTAACATAAGTGCAATTTATTTGTAATAGTTGAAAAGAGCCTTTTATTGTTTTTTTCTTACTGGAGCAATAATTGATGAACAACTACCATAGTTTGAGAACCAACTTATAACATTTAGAACGGAACTAGAAGCAACAGACAATGTAGAAAGTACACGAGCAGGAGAATAATTGCATGCATCGTCATGAAAATTGCCTGCAGCTACTACCTAATTCAAAATATATAATATTTAAAGATGGATGTTTAGAATGATTTCAATTATTGTATACAATATGATTTTTTTTAAATCAAAATTTAATTTAATTTACTCAAATGATTGATATACTCAAATCAATAGAAGAATGTACAAAATATATTTTAGATTGAATTGGTTTATTATAGGCAATAGTATATGAAATAATTATAATTTTTAATATCTTATATCACATAATATTTATCTTTAATTATATTACATCACTTTCAATTAAAGTTTCTATAAAACTCTAAACATGAAATTGCAATTTAATCATATCAATAGTATTGTTGGTAGAAAAAAATTCAAATTTACATTCGAAGTTAAAAATATAAAAATGAATGCAACCTAAATAAGGATGATTTTTTTTTTTAATAAAATCAAAATCTTTATATATATATATGTAAAATGTCATTCATTCTAATGTTTTCTTGGACGTTTGTAGTCCTTGACTTCTATGAATTTCTAACATGCATTTATTATTATTATTATTTTAATAAAATATATAGTTGAAATTGCATTTACTGACTATGAGAATGCCTTGGGTGTCCATAAAATTTATAATTGCTTGATCAATACTAATGGATGCTGGAGATGCAAGAGACATAGAAATTATTGCAGGCGAGATAGCATTGTAGCTTAACCAATCAAGAGCATTTATAATATTTCCATAGCCTCCATTACCATCGCAAGACAATGCTCTAACTGGATGAACATAAGCACTTTTTGCAACTCCACTTTGTAAACCAGCAACAATGCCTTCAATAAATCATATTTTTATACTATTAGTGAATTGAAAAAAATGTAATCTATTTTCAATTAGAAGGATTATTTTTTCACTTTCTACTTTCTGTCTTTTTTTAATAGTTGCATTTGCTAGAAATTACTTTATAATGTAAAATCAAAATAGTATTATCACTAGATTGTTATACATGATTATTTTCAACTTCTATTACCTGCACAATGTGTACCATGTCCATTGCAATCATTTGTTAAATAGCCATCACCAATTATATCTAGTCCAGCTAAACATCGAGTCATAGGTTTCTTATTTGAGTCAAGTCTTCCATCCGAGTACAAAAAATCTTTATGAGAACATCTAATACCCTTCAAATAAAGTACTATAATGTTTCAATCAATAGAATTCTAAACTAGTTTAAAGTAACTTGGTCTTTTGATAAACCAATAACATTGATAAATTATATAATTTTTTAATTATATTATATTTTTGTTTACAAGGATTATACAACCATAGTTATTCTTAAAAAACATTTATTATTTTTCATCTCCTCTAAGTTTCTAACCTACAGTGTCAACAATGTAAACATGTACACCACTGCCTCCACTTGTGACAGAATATAAATTATTTATAAGAGCTTGCTTAGATTGGTGGTCAATGCGATCGAGCCCCCAACTTGGAGGATTGGTTTGTGTAATATTTGTAGCAGTCATGCTTATGATAGATTGACTCACACGAACAACACCCTCTACTTCTACGTGCTCAATAAAGTTCAATTCAACTTCCAAAAGTTGATACAAATTATTACCGGTTAGAACCATCAACATGCCTTTCCACTTAGTATTGTACCTACAAGTAAAATATAAGATAAGAATAAATATAAAAACACACACACAAATATCTATATCTATATATAGAATTATGACTTCACAAAAAAATGTTGTAAAAATCTATAAAATTATCACCTTTGACAAAGGTATTTAAATACCAAATGTAATAAATTTTCAATATCCCAAAAAATCTTTGTAAATCAAACTTGTTATTTTTTAGCTCTTAAATGGTTCCATTCTTCATTGAAAACAATTTATTGTTGATTATAAAGTTGATCTTCTATATTACTTTCAAAATTTAAATAAAATAATATAAATTTATTTCTAGTGGTTATTGATATGAAATAAATATCAAGTAAATATTGAAGTAATTTGAACAACTTCTATTAATTTTTATAATTTACATTATTTAAAATAAAATATTTCTAACAATTCTAAAAGATTCTTATTATTTTACATTATCTATGAATCTTATAAACTATATAACGAATAATTAAAATATATATTTATTCATGAAATAAATATGCATTTATGAAGGCTTGTAATGATTGTCTTTATTTTGTGATAAATTCTAAATTTATCAAACAATTTGTGCCATAAAAACTATCTTAAGACCAAATCATTGTGGAAGTGGTTGTTTAATTTTTGAAAAATATTTTAACTAAAATATTTCTATCATTATTTTTTTTTTTTTTAAATTTATTTGAAAAAGTGTTAGCATCGCTACAAACATGACTAATTGTATATCCATTTAGAGCATGAAAATATTTTTACTTTTTGAAAAAATAGATAATACATAATGTGTATTAATTTTGACAAATATATTTTTAGTATTGTTCAAAAATCCTCGAGAATAGAGTGTTTGTATTGATTCTATGACATGCACTATATTCTATTTTCAATTATTGTTGTTTTAAAAATAAAATAAAGTTAAAAATAATCCAAAAATAATAATTTCAGCATACATCGGATCACCCAAGTTTTCAAAATAATTTATGTATACTAGAGGACTACTAAAACAATTAGTTTTCTTTCAATTATCATTTGTGATATTGAGATCTTTTAAACCATGACCACTACTTGACTATAGAAAGTGTTGTAAATAAACCATCAATAAGGAAGGATGAACTCATTATGTTTCATAAAAACTAGATTTACAAAGTTGCAATGTGTAATTTGTTGATTTTGAAGTGTTTGCCATCAAAATGAATAGAAAACATGTGAATTTGTAAAAGTAATCAGATTTTTGCACTAATTGTAATACATTTGTATTCAATGGGACATATAATAATAGTCACCATAATACTATATAGTATATTTGGCAAGAAAAGTGATAAAATTTGCTTCAATACTATAGCATTTAAATTGGCACTTATTTTAATCCATATGATTTCAATTTTGGGAATGATTTTATAATTTTTTTTATGAAAGTAGTAAAAAGAATTGCTGTCAAGGAATATAATTTTTATTCCAATCGATGCCAGAAAGCACACTAAACTCAAAATGCTCAACCATGTGCAATATATAAAAATCACAAAAGTTCAAAATAGGCTTAATTTTTTGGAATACAATCTATTTGGTCTACATGAAAAGATTTTATTCATTCTATTTGGATTAGTGATGATAAATTTGTGAAAAGTCTTATTTTTTAGGCAACCATAGCATCTTCTAAAAATTACTTATAAGGTTCATTTTTTAACTCAATTTTCACAATATTTTAAAACAAAAGTTTTATATGGTTTAGTTTGTTCTCTAAAACAATCTCATCTTTGGGATTAATGTGTTTCAATTCCATCTTAGAAATATTAACAATTTAATTTTACTTTCTATCTTGTACTCACTATTACTTAAAAAACTCTAAAAGAATGAAAGTTTATTTTCTTTTGAAGTTTATTTTAGACAATCAACTCAATTTTTCATCATAAGTTCATTTTAATTCATGATTTTTATTGCAATAATTTGAAGTTCAAAAAGATTAAAAGTCTAATAATCTAATCATGCAAGTGATGCAAGGTGCAAGAAAGAATGTTTGTTTCTTTATAAACACAAATATCTTACAATCTACGTATTTTTATACATGTCAAGTGCAAGATCCTATAGTTAAACATGAAAGTTTAATTTAAGATTTTACTCTTTGCCGAGCTCTTTGCAAAAAAAATACATTTTTGATTTGACAAGAAAAAAGACCTTGGTCGTTTAGGGGTTAAATAAAAAAAATTCTTTTTGCTATGTATTTTGTACAATATAATAATAGACTTTTGACATTGCAACTAGTACGTGAATTATTAATTTGTTTTATTGATTTTCTTAAAACTTAAATTAAATAAATACTATTTTTTTTTAAAGTTTATATTTCTTCAAATCTTATTGGCACACATCTTATAGAGAAAAATTTACAATATTTCCTTATTCATTTCCATTAGCCTTAGAGTTTAAAAGAAAAAAACTAATTAACATTTTGAGTTAATAAAATAAATCTAAAATGGCCATTTTGGAGTCAAGATTTTTTGATGTAAACTATATAAATCATCAAAATCAGAAGGAAACACTTACAAAAGTTTCAAATTTAAATTCCTTTCCACTTGTGAAATCAATAGGTTCAAAGTATTCAAAGTAAACAATTTCTATTGCATTTGCATGGGCATATCTTAACACTAAATTTCAATGAAAAGTAGTGGAAGTAGAATGTTGTCATAATCATTTTAGTATAAATCTTGAACATGCTCAAATTTTAAAATGGCACACCAAAAATCCACTTTGTGAAATAGCCTACATGAAGGTTAGATTTGGCATAAATCAAGTCATTTGTTTTAAAAAAAAATGTTGCCACGTGTCATCTTGTGAATAATGTGAAGTAATGTGGGCCTCTAAGAATCTAACATGGAAATTCAATTTTGGCACCTAAGTGCCAAATCAGACCTTCATATATGGCACTTATACACCATGCATAACTATGATCCTTGCCCATGATGATGAAATACCCAAAACCATCAATAAATTCACCTAAATTGAACTTTTTGTGAAATTTAAAGTGCTAATAATATAGTTTAGATTGTGTAAAATGTTGAGAGTTTAGAGCAATGAGTGATCCAAAACATGGTAAATACAAATGGTTGTATAAATGGGCTAAATCCATACAAAACTTTATTATTAAGAAAATTTTCTCAAAAACTAGTATGAATTCTTTTGAACAACCATTCAATATACTTGCATAAAAATGAAGCATTGGAATTTGGTGTGTTCTTAAAGTAATGAAAAATAAAGATGTGAAATGGTCATACTATGATGTATTTTTCTTCCATAATTGTCACTTTATAGTGCAACCAAACAACAAATTTGTTAAGAATAAAGGATTTCAAGAAATATTCAAAGGAGTGAACACTCCATATAATTTTTTTTAATTACATGCCAAAAATGTAATAAAGTTGTTATTAATTTACATAAACCTACCTTCATACTTAGTGAAAATTTTAAAAATTTATTTGTAGTTTTTAAAAATTTATTATTTCTAAACCGTTATAGATCTTAAAATTTTTGAATGTTATAGTTAGACACCGCAATTTTAATGAAATTGATAAACTATTTAGAAAGATAATTAAGTTTTTTGTAAAGTCTATGCCTTTATAAAACAACACATATGCTAATTCAAATTTACAATATCAAAACCAATATTTAATTGATTTCTTATAGTCCAAGAATCTATATTTTGGATTAACCCCTAAAGGACCAGGGCCGTTCTTCTGTCAAAAACTACTCAAAACTGCCATTTTTGCTGCATTCATCCAAAAAAACAAAAAAAATACTTTTTTTAGAATCTAACCGTAGGATCTTGTACTTTACTAGTCTAGTACATGTGGTAAAAATTTCATGGAGTTTGACCGTACAGATTGGAAGATATTAGCATTCAAAGTTGAAAAAAGAAAGTTTTTTTGAACACTAGCCTGCAATTTCAGATGACTTTGAATGCCTTTGGGGAAAAAAATTACACCATGGACCTTGAATTTAAAAAATTTTGTGTTGAAGAATTGAATTGAAAGTCTAGAAAAAAAAAATTAAAAAAAAAACTGATTGATTTTCATTCTTTAAAAAATTGTTCAGTAGAAGTAGGTCCAAGATTGAAAGAAAAACTAAATCTTTAATAGCTCTAAAATGGGATTGAAACACAATAATCTCAATAGTGAGATTGTTCTAAATAGAAAACTTAACCTTGTCAAACAATTTTTTTTGAAAAATTGTGAAAATTGCATTCAGAATTGAATCCTATAAGTTATTTTTTCAAGAACATGCTCAAATTGCCCGAAAAACAAGATTGTTCATAACTTTCACATTACTAATCCAAATGGAATGAATCAAAGCTTCACATGTAGACAAAAGTATGGTCTTTAAGAAGAAGAAAATTAAAAAATTAATTTCAAATTTTTGTAGATTTATTTTTCTGCCCGGTGACGTGTAAATTATGTTTAAGATGCCATAACTTTTGCTCTCGGGCACCAATTGAAATAAAATTTATATTCCCACGAAGCTCATAAGTTTTCCTATCTTATGAGAAAGTTTCAAAAAAATTCACTGAAAATTGAGATCATAGGAACTTGCCCGAAATCCATTTTGTCCCCCAAGGGGACAATGGTCCTTTAGGGGTTAATTGATGGTGAATCCATTGAAGACTTGTTTTTTGCTCATATGATAGTTTTGAAGAATTTAATATAATATTGCAATTTTTATAAAATTTCAAAATCTTGTCAACAAATATTCTACAATTCAAAAATATGTATATGATTTACCTCAAAAATTAATTTATTAATGTTCAAATAGGATTCATTCAAAAATAAAAACGTTAAAATGAGTGATAGAAGGATTAGGAACGTATAAATGTTCAAATTTAGTATTTTTTATTTCAATTTGATAGGAAAAATGACCTTGTAATAAACAATCAAACAATTTACATCTAATTTCAAGGACTTTTGTTGTGTTGTCGTTTTTATTTACATTTAAATCACTCCTAAATTATTATTATTATTCTCATTCTATCAATCATCTTTATTTTTCAAAAGATATTGAATATCTTAAGGATCTTTAGGCATTGATAATAAACAATGAGAGCAACAATTTTGTTTCATGTTTATAAGTGATTGCATGGTTAGTATTTCATTTTTTCATATATATATATATATATATATATAATTAAAATGTACATGTTTTGTGATTGACATGTCAGTTTTATTTATGCATTATTAGCTCAAAAATGATATTTTGTTAACATCATATTATTCCAAAATATCTTTTCTTTTATAAAATTCATAATCATTTATTTAAAACACAGTTCAATTGGTTTAATCATAACTTCTATTTTTTTAAATGGTCTTAGCCAATTTTTATGTATTTATAATATAAAATTACTTTATGAATCATTAATTATGATTTCTAATCTATGAGGAATATTTTGTATCAATAATTTAATATACCAACCTCTATAAATTATATTTTATTATCAAAGTTATGATATAGCTTGTAGCTAGGTGTTTCATTTTTTTTCTTTTGTGCAGTAAAGGTCTCTTATATTTGTGTAAAAAAACCCTCTAAAAACTCCTATGATGAAGTATACATTTAATAAAGGTTTAAAATTCAAATTGGTGTACTATTTATCTATGATCCATGCCCTAATTATTTTAACATTCAAGCATACATTGGAATATATAAAATCACCATCTGTTCATTTTGAATAAGTTTCTTTGTAATATTAAGTTGTAGCCTTATTTTCTAAATCTTAAGTTAATGTTATTATTATTTTGAATAAAATATTATATTTTATTAAAGCAATTGTCAAGTTGATGAGTTAATATAATAAAATTAGCTTTAAATAATTAAAAACTCATATTTGAAAACTATTAATTTGATATAAATTAATGTTTTGGCTCCAACAACTCGTGATGTCAAGTCATAGCACAAGACAAGTCATATATGCAATAAATAGTACACTTGTTTATACTTTCATCCTAAAAGAAAAATTGCATAAAGGTAGGATTTGAATATGTGATTGTTGGCAATAATAGTGGCAATAACAATAGTAGGTATGTAGCTTCTTAGTAGATTAGGCAACTTTCTACCTAATAATTAATCAAAGTGCAAAAAATACTTAAAATAGTAAGGCAATTCAAAAAATAATATATAAAAATTCAAAATTTTAAAATATAAATAAAATAAGTTATTCATCCAAATTATTCCTACTTTCATCTATAGTGGCTACACTTATCTAAATCCTTATCTTGACCTCTAAAACCTAACCTACCTACTTTATATCTTAGGGATTTGTTAGGTATCAAGGTTTGTTGCATGTAAGAGAATGTGCTTTAGAACAATCAAAATAGCAAGGCAAAAAACTTTGCAATCTTTGTTTATAGTTATTAACAAAGAAATGCAAAATTGTGTAGAGTGAATTGATATATATTTTGTGATTCAAGCTATCTTTATATAGAGAGAGAGATCAATAATTTCCTAAGAATTTAGGCAACCTCTTAATTAATTATTTTCTTGACCAAGTTGCTAAGAAACTACAATAGTTGAATTCAACAATCAATTAATGATATAATCTACCATAATCAAAGTAGAATCAAGATATAACATGTTCTACATTAATGCAATGACAATTGTAGCAATATTAGAGTCTTTAATGAGTGGACTGTAAATCATGGATGATATAAATTAAAGCAATGAAAATGCAAACAAATTGTTATGCTTGCATTGAAAAAATCTTTAAGAAAAAATTTAAAGTAGAGTTATAATGATTGAAATTTAGATTTAAAATTTAATAAATAAAATAGAATCTTATTTTATTTCAAAATTAAAATTTTAAAGAAAGAATGTAAAATGCTTAGTCAATTTTTCTTAATCTCTAAAGTTCTTTCATGCTTAGGGGCCCCATGAAGGGTCAAAACTATTTCTTAATACTAGTTTCTAAAGGAAGGCTAAAATCTTCATCTATGTTTATTTTTTAACAAACTCAATTGTAAAATCCCTTAGTTAATCCTTGAGGGTACACTGTCCTAAAATTTCAGAATAAAAAACATTACCAATTGCAAGATCATGATACTTTGATTTTAAAAAGAAGTATTTTCAACTCTTTTCAAATGGTTAGATTTCATTTTTCAAACATTTTACCTCAAAATGTATAGATCCTACAACTTACAATTCTCTATAATATGTTGAAGAAATAATTTGGGAATAAATATTAAAAAATTCAAATTTTTAATGTATTTATGCTTGAAAAAAATAGTAAGTAGAAAGAAATAGAGAATGGTTTAAAATACTAAATTGTTCAAAATCTAATTATGCAATTGAATAATGCCAATTCCAATGGTTGTAATGTTGTAATAAACAATCTATATTTTATAGATTCATTGATTGCCTGCAAACTAAAACTTCTCATCACTTTCATCTCATTAATCAAAATGGAATGATTCAAAGCTTTCTATGTACATATAAATCTAAAAACCAATTTTATATTTTTGTTTTAAAAAAAAGTGATAGTAGCCTTGGTTAAGAAAGAAACTACATATCATGAAATAACTTTTGAACTATGAAGTCAAAAACTATGAAAAATGTTGTGACTTACAGTTGCTCCTCAACCATATGTTGTGTAAAAATTTCAAAGAAAAAAAATTGAAAACTTTGTTCTTAGTGAGTTGCATAAAATTTCTATGTTGCCAAAAAACATTGTTTGGTCTTTTAGAGGTTTTATTTTCCAAAATTTTAATGTAATGCAAAGATGAAGTTTTATTTTATTATATATACTTGAAAAAAAAACCTTAAATCAAATTAGCCCAACTTACTTATGAACACAATATCCAGAATATGAACAATTATTTGATTCAGCTTTAGAACAAATTTCATTCACTTTAGTTGAAGTTGTATTGTTTTTTAACTTCAAAATGTATCTACAAAACAAAGCATAGAGGCAAGGTTATTAAAAGTGAATACATTTATGTTTTACAAAATATAGGAACTAAGAACTTTATATTCTCTAAAATAATTATATATGTGCCCGAAGATCTAAAAATTCAATATTTATGAGGTACAAAGTCCAAATTTATGACTTTCATATCAAAGGTCCAAATCCTTTAATTTAAGTTGAATGAAAGTTCATCAATTCTAGTATGTTTTCCTTCTTTCAAATCCATTTAGAGTTTTTTATTTATTGAACTACTTATTGCAATTTCAAATTGTATATATCAAACTCATATGTATCTTGGACAAGTTTGACTTGAAGATTATAGTACAATGTAGTTTCATTATTGAAAGTGTTTTTAAGTGTCCTTGTAATGAAGGCAAAAGTTTTAAGCTAAATAAATAAAAAACATTTGTCAAAATTGCTTCATATGGACTTATATAGATGCATCATTTTCTACAAACTTATTTGAAATATATTTTTACCATTATATGTAGAATAATAACAAAATACTAAATTTATGAAGTTCAAATTTTGAGTCGCACTTATTACATTGTAAGAATATTTTGCTAAGCAAATTTTTTTATATCTTATCTTTGAAATACCTAGCAACCATATAATTTTTGTAATTTTATATTTTTTTGAAAGAGAAATCATAAAATCTTAAAATCATAAATTATATTTTTCATGATTTATAACCTTCTTCTACTAATCCTAAGTTTGATTTATATTTGCACAAACTACAATTGATGTTCCAAATATAAGACATTGATTTATATGAACGATTCTTTTTTAAAGGATGATCATGACTATTCTTTACAAGTAGATCTACATGGAATATTTTTTTGTACACATGACCTAGAAGAATAAAGAATTTAAGGATTTTAAATAGTATCACCTACCTTGTTGGAGTAGTATGGGATTCCAACTCTGCAAGTTTGTCGTTATCAAGGTCAAATTGTCTGCCACAATTATATAATTGAACATTGCCCTTTCCAGTGTGACACGATGTATAAAGTTGTTCTACTGTAGCATTTACATTCACATTCACCAAAAGCATTGTAGATATAGATAGTAATAAAATTAGAAATTTAGAGCCATCCATTTTTGGTTCTTTGAAATATTCCCTTTTTTTTAATAAGATAACAATTATTTAATCATTTCCAATAATACCGAAACAAGTAAAATAATTCAATTACTTTGAATTTTTTGAAGTTTAACGACCATGTATCTAAAATAAACTACAATTATAACAAATCAATTTTGTATTTTTTCCTTTCTTCATAGAATAAAGTGTCAATTACTTTATCATGTGGTTTATAATTCATCATGGCACAACAAAATATAATTATCAAAATTTCTAATACAGCATTTTTATTTATAAATTAGCCATCTTCAACTCAATCTTTTTGTGTAATATAAACATATTATTATTTGTTACGAAACACTCTTATCTAAGTTGTTATAAAATTTCTTTTAATGAATGAGTTCAAAGTAATTATATAACACTCTTTTGCTCAGCAAGTTTGATGTTTGCCTACTTGAAAGTTGTACCTTCTTTGTAGTGAAGTAAAGTTTGCACTTGTGTCAAGAGGAAAAGAAAAATTGTTCAAATGCAAAATAGAAAATCAATCATTTTACTCAATATTATAAATAAAAATTTCATTACTTTAACTTTGCACAATTTTCTATTATGTTTTGTATGATCAAATGTTTTCACTATACACTTCAATTTAATTCTAAATGACCGTTCATTTTTGACAAAAATTACACATCTTCAAAATTTAATTTGTTAATTAATCCTCATATAATGAACTTATTCATAAAATAAAAAAATTGAATTTCATTAAAATATAGGACTAAAAACATTGGCAAATAGAATATTTCATTTTTAAATTTTGATAATTTTTAGGTCAAAGATGGTTTATGAATTGATGTATATACAATCTATAATCCTTTGGACTCCATTGTTTCATCTACAATGCATTAAATCATGATTGTTTGAAGTTCATCGCATTATGTTAGATCTTCTTCCTTTGCAATATTATGAGTTAAATTTAAGAAATTATTTAATTAAAAAATTAAAATTAAAAATAAAATATTGAAATTTGTTAACTATGAACTGCTTGAAAGGGCATTTAGTGCACTTTGGATGAGTTAGAGAGGCCTCAAGAATGGAAGAAAACATTTTATCATCTAATTTGGGAAGGAGGAGTTGATTGACTCTTATGCAATGAGGGGTATAATATATTCCTTTTAAAAAAAAATTATGGATTGACTTTCTTATAATAAAAAAATGGATCATCCATGGATTAATATGTAGTATACTGTCTAGGTTGTCTTTTGAGTGGATAAATATTTATGGATTGACTTTCTTACAATAAAAAAATAGATCATCCATGGATTAATATGTAGTATACTATCTAGGCTATCTTTTGAGTGGATAGTGAGAAATAAGTTCCAGATCAAATTATTTTTCAAAACCCTCATTTTATTTTGGGGAGGGTTTGAAAAATAATTTGATCGAAAAATCTCAAAATCCCAGTACCCCCCTCAGTCTTGTATTTTTGAAAACGAAGTTGTTTGACAATCGATATGGGATAATTTGTATCCGTTTTCCATATCCGTTTTTCATATCTGTATACATATGATATATGTAAGGTAACATAATATTTGTATCAAGATCAACAGTAGGGAAGGGAGTGTTTTTATTTTTTTTCAAAAACAATCAATGCCTACTAATTTTTTGGAGGAGGGAGGGGGCTGATTAATTGAGCAAGAAGTGTTCCTCTCTTTTCAGGGGATAGTATACTTTGGCAACTTCTTCTCCTTTCTATTTATCAAAATTTTAGTCATCTTTTTTTAATATGATGAAATGAAGTTTATCAAGTCTATTTTCTTTTTTGATTTAAAATTTCTAAAATTTTATAAAATTTTATATTTTATAGCAATTTGAACTTTGGATCTATAACCATCTAATTTTAGAATGACAAGGCACATGATGTCCTACAATGTACACCTATGGAAGATAATTCAATTTTTAAACTAATTTTGTATTTAATATGATTTATTTTTAATTTAAAAAATTCACTCTATTTTCAATTTTTCATTAAAAAACTTGAATTTAAGTGACTTACAATAGACATATGGTTATATCTTTCAAAATAGATATATAAAAATTCATTCATATATAGTTGCAAAACAAGAGCATACTAAGATTTTAATTATAAACTAATTTTCTTAAGTTAATTCAAACTAATTCTTTTAAATTTTATTCATAAACTTATAAATTTATAAAAATAGGTTTTTAAATCTTAAAATTTACAAACTAGGATCTAGAAAAATGCAAGTTTCAAAATTTTATTATTTATATGCATATAACTTATAAGACTTTAAGATATTGAAATTTCGACATTCCAAAATCTTTAATTTATTGTCATTGGTAGTACAGAGAGAAGATCCAAAAGGAAGCTTGAGGTATAGTTAAAAATGAAATTGCAATAATGACTACAATGTAGTATTTCATTTATCAATAAGAGATCATCGCTTTTACATTGATTACAATCCAAAAATACCTCTTACTTAAAACTTAAATTTAAATTCATTTTTTAGATGCTCATTTATTAATTTTTTATATTATTATATTTATATTTTCTATAATTTCTATATTATTTTAAAACATCTATTTTATTATTTATTTTATTTCATAGCTTTTTTATGTTTAAATTTTTTTAACATGTCAAATGTATTTTATATTTTCTAATTTTCTAATGTATTCAATTTTTTGTATTTTTCAAAAAAATTGAAGTATTAATTATAGATTTAAGGGGCCCTACACTTCCAATGATCAAATGCCATGTATGGCCAAGGCATTTATTGCATTTTAATAGGAGGAGAAAAGCGGGTTAGTTCAATGTGACTCTCGAGGGGTGCACTTAGTTCTACTACAACAAACCATGTGCGAACAAGTCGTTTTTAATAAACTATAATTACAACCTAAAATTTTGAGAATTGTTTAATAATGACTGTAGGTTTGTATTGCTAAAATTTCCAACTCAAATAAAATAAGAAATGATTTCTAGAAGAGGTTGAAAATGAACTAAAGTGGTAGGTTTTCAACTCAAATAATTATAGAGAACACAATTAGATGACCATTGAATCAATATTCAACTCAAAATGAGATTTCATTAGAGAGTTATTTTTAGGAATTTTTTGTTCATTTTTTAGACAATTTTTTCTTATATATTATAGGGGTGTGAAAGTTATTTTCAATTCTACAATGTATCTTTTTACTTCAAAAACTTATAACTAATTATTATTAACAAATAAAAACATCAATAATTCAAAAGTAGGAAAATCTATTCATATTTATTTATTTATTTAAAATTCAAAAAGTATGTAGGAAGTATAAAGTTTTGTTTGCATGTGGTTTCTAATGGACACTAAGTGACTCTTCCGTGCAAAAGTAGATGAAATATTAGATTGAAAAACAACCATAGCCATAAGTAGATGAAATATAGATATAGAATCCAACATGTCTGTAAGCAAATGAAAATATATAATCACCCAATTTTTGTAACAAGGCCATCTATATCTGCTCTTTTTGCTACACAATGTCTAAGTGAATAAGTAGTAAAAAATCAAGAAGTAGTGATAAATTTAATTTTAATTTTAAAAATCACTTTGTCCTTTCAAATTTGTATTTATTGTTATAGCAATGCCTATTCTTCTTTATTGGAATATGTATGTGAATAAGAAATAAAATGGCCAACAAGAAATAATAAATCCAATTTAAATTTTTGGAGGACTGTACTTATCATAACAATAGCACCTATTTTTCTTTACTATTATAAATAAAAATCCATACAAAGAATAATATGAGAGATTTCTATTACATGTGGCAAAAACAATCCCCCTTAGATTTGGGCGGAAGGGAGTATATAGGACCTCTACCTAAATTGCCTTCCAAGTAATGGACTACTATAATGTTGTTTTTGGTTAATTTTTGGTTTAGGGTGATTAAATAACTTTAGCTAAAAAATGGATAGTACATCAAAAATCATTGAAAAATGAGTCCTACCATTCCTCAAGCATCTAATTAAACATTCAAGTAGATTGGGGCAATTTTCTAAGTAAAAATCTAACTCAAATGCACATTTAGGGGCTCAAAAAGGCCTAAACATGATCCTAATAAGAAAGTTTAGCACACTAATAATCACACCAAGTCCTAAACACACCCATGCATTGACACTTGAATTTCGCCCCAAGTATCTAGATTCAATTCTAACATGTTCACTCATACATTCTATGTTTTGCTAATACTTTTTGTTCTTTTTTTCATTGCAATTTTCAAGCACACTCTCACAACACACACACAAGAAAAGTTGAAATAGTTGAGAGAGAGAGGGCTTGCAACCCTAATTTTCCATATATCAAATTCACTAATGGACTAATTTTGCCTAACTACTTTCATCCTACTTTAATTTGTTGTTAATTTGTTAAATTAGTGTACAACACGCCAAGTTAATGGAAATCGCACTAATTTACTGTAAATTTGCTAATTTAGTGTAAACTGCGCTACTTTAGTATTACCCCCCCTAAGTTACTGTAAAATCCTCTAAATTAATGTTTCTAGCACTACACTAGAGTTTTAGTCATAGATTTACCCGTAACTACTTAAGCGGCCATATATGGTCAATCTAAAATTTCAAACTCATTTTGCAGTGGGCAATTAAATTTGTTTGACTATTTAAAAAAAATTCACAAGCAGTTTTAAAGGTTGACTATTGGAAAATTCCATTTTTCACTGAAAAAGGTCAATAATTGAATTTTGAGAGGTCTTCAAATCCATATTTGTAACATTAGTGAAGAGTAAAGCTTGCATATTTTACATCATTTCTTGGCTTTGTGTGAAGCTCGTCAATTTCACTTGATTTGAGATCAAAAAAATTGTACTACCCATTTGCTTTGAAAATGGTCCCAATGGAAAGTATAAAGTGTTTTCATGATTTTCACCCCTGAAAATTTATACTTCCAAGTATTGATTTGGAATTATTTGCAATTTGTACTTATAAAAGAAATTGCATTTCAACAATTGCAAGGTGGATTGTGTATCGAGTTTGATAGCTTTTCACGTGAATTAAATTTTTTGAGAGTACATTTTAGTATACTAACTCTATTTGAAGTTGTTCATGCCACCTCCCATCCCCCAAAAAATTTATATGCAAATTTTTGAAACATTTAGAGAAGGGCAACATATTAAAAATAGAATGTGTACATTTTCTTGTTATAATCTCACAACTCCTATGCAATTTCACACTCAAAATTGGTATGCATACTAATAAGCAAGTTTTATAAACATCTATACGGTTACTATATGTCCATGCTCTTTTTTCATAGGAAAAACACACTTGGAAAGGCTTCGGCACTTAACTAACTTCTTTTGTGTTTTATTTCCTACTCCTAGTCTTTTTTCTTTCTTTCTTTTTCTTATCTTATTATATTTTATATTTTTTGGGTTTACAATTTGATTTCAAAATCATTTTTTACTTTTAATGTTTATTTATTATTTATTTTGTCATAATTTTACCGTTAGCCTAATTTGGTTACTCTACCAAATTTTGCTTAACATCTTTTTAGTCTTAAAATCCCTAATTTTTCCTGAGAATTTTTCCTAATTTTCTTCTAGCTTCTCGCCCTAACTTCCCAAAGTTCCCATTGCTATCTAGCAAAAAACTCCCTAATTGATGGTTGTGACTTAATCCAAAGTACTTACACTTCCAGACTTGTAAATTCATGCAAATTGTTTACATTTTCCACAATCTAAAAAGTGAACCAATATGGTGGTTTACAAACAACTAAAAGACTTCATTGAAAAGTTATTCTAGAATTTTTATTGATTTTATGCAATATAGGAGTTGTATCAAATTTTGAAAAAACTAAAATAAATAAAACAAAGTAAATAGTTAAACACTAAGAATAATGTATCATCCAAAATTTACACTTAGATATGTACAAATGTTCCCTAATTTTGAAAACACTTTGAGCCTTGAAATAAATTCAAGTAACTTGTTCTATACATTGGAATTGACTCCATACCTACTAAAAAACTAAAACTCCACATAACTTTCATCTTATTAGTAAAATGATTCAAAGCTTCCTATATATAGAGAGAAATCTAAGAAAACAATTTCAAATTTTTATTTCTTAAAAAAATGTTTTTTAATAGAAGTTTTTTGGGTTGTCTAGGTTGCTTGCCAAATGATGAAAATTACATATCATGTAATAACTTTTTAACCATGTAGTCTGTAGATAGTATGTTTAATTCCAATTTGGTTAATTTATAGTTTTGTGGTAATTGTCAACTTTTTTGTACTTTGAATAGCCAATTGGGATGTTAATATGAAAATTTTATGCTGATTTTGGCTAAATGGGTGATTAGACAATCAATTGAGTTATGTTAAGCTTGTGTGAATAGCATGGAGTTCTAAATTTCTAATGGCAGTTGGAGACTGTCTCCAGGGAAGTATTTAGTATTCATTTGCAAATTTAAGAGTAATTTGGATGAAAAAAGTATGTGTGTGCAAAGTGAGTGAATGGAGAGTAATAAAAACATTTAATTTTATGATAATGAGGTCAAGTTAATTGGAAATGAGAATTTGAAATCAAATTGGATTGTGCATAAAATAAAACTTGTATTAGTTGTGCAAAGGTGTAATGAAATGAATCATTTGCCAATTGAAATTGGATATTGTATGATTAAAGTTGTGTCATACTTATGCTACAATGTGTAATTGGATTTATGTTAGCATGTTTGCCTAATTGGGTGACTGTAATTGGATTATTGTTCCTAGTTGGATTTTCTATGTAATTGTGTCTATAAAAGTGGATTACATGCAAATTGGAAGAGTGAAATATGTTGGATAATTGTAAATGTTGAAACCAAAATGAATTATTGAATGTGCATGTTTAATTTTCAAATTAGTACTGTGTGAATCATTGATTTATGTGTATGTTTACGTGAGAGTATACAAGTGTCAAATCAAAAATAAACTAGGCGGATGCCACATTTAACTACTTCTGGACTTTTGAAGGGGCCAGAATTAATTATAGAAAAAAAAATGGTCATTTGGAGATTATGCAAAAACATCAGGAAATCTATGCAAAACATTTGGAGATCAATATCAAACATCTAAAGATCTATACAAACATCTGGAGCTCTCCACATGTTATTATTTGGAGTTTTTTGAATGTTTTGTTTAGAAGTCACTCAAAAGTCCAAAAGTAGTTAAATGTGGCATGTGGGTGTTACAATTGATTTATGTCCAAATTCGAAATTGAAAGAAGTAGAAGCTATAGGGACATTTGTCCTTGTAATCACTCTTGAGTGCCATTTTTGAACTAAATCCAAGTATAGGTGTAATTTAGGAATTTAACAAAGCTAAATTGGAATGCTTAAAGTCTGAATTTTGTCCTTAAATTTTAGAAGTACTGAGAGTGTAAAATGAACAAATAGGAACTGAATAATGTTAGATCATTCAATGATAGGAAATTAAATGAGAGCAATCCCAATTTGGGAAGAAGAAGAGTAAGTTTTGTTGTTGGTCAAATTATTTGGATACCATTTGTATATTGTAAAATTCTATACCCAAATTGGAGCATAAAGATGTAGCATTGGATGAGGAGCAGATGATCAAATTGGATTGATTCTTGCAAATTAAAGATAGAAAGGCCAATTTGGATGATTAAGTAGAGGCAATAAAGACAATTTGGAAATATAAGTTGTATGTTGTGGAGCCCAATGTGTAATAAAGAATTATTGAAGAGAAAGAATTAAAAGAATAAAGAAAGAGAAAGCTCAAGAATTAAGAGTGCAATTGGGAGAAACTCTAACTCTTGTGGCCTTTAAGAGTGGAGTGTAGAAGCAATTAGGCTTAGTGTGAGAATATGCTATTCAATTACCTTTATGTCGTGCTTATTTAAAATAACCAAGCTTATTCGAAGTGCTTAAAAGTCCATATTCTAAATGATGAACACAATGCTCTCGTGCAATGTTTCTTTGAAGCAACTTTTCATTTATCCAAAACAATAGTTGAATCTCATTTATAACCAATTCTATAAAATTGAAGTAAATATTGATATGTTTTACAAAATGATACCCAATTGTTGCCTTCATACCCAATGATGATTGTCTCAAAATACATTGAGGAGAATATAAGTTTTTTAATCACTACATTATTAACACAAAAATAAAGAGGATCTACTTTGCAAGCTAATACATGATTATTATAACTATCAAATGGTATATCTATCATTACACCCAATTTGAATTTTGCACTTGATCTTTATATATTGAATTAAAACTATTTATAGGCACAATTTCAATACTTAAAATATTTTAAAATATTTTAATATAAATGTATTGAAATCACTAGTAGAATGTTGGGTGTATAAGAGTGAGACTACAAGAATCTCAACAATTGTGTTAAAAGAGGAGGCTACCATTTTTTACTACTCCCCCCTCAAAAAATATAAAAAAAACAAGAGGATGTTGCCATTTTTGGTTGTTCATGATTTGAAGCATTGTTCATGATTTTAGAAAATAAAAGAGGACAATGCCATTTTCAGTTGGTCATGATATGAAGCAATCTTTATGAATCATGATCTTGATTGCTATTGAGATTTAGTGATTTACAATTGTCTCTCTTACGAAGTGTTTGGTATAAATGAAAATTTGGGCATTTCATGTGCATATATGATGTGAGGAGACTAAGTGCCCCAAAGTAGTGGAATAGCCACTTTACAAGTTGTAGAATGTAGGTTTGATTTTTGCTACCTACATTGCTTAGATATTGATATAAATTAATGTGTAGAGCACATTGGAATACACATGGATTGGTATATATTGATTTGTTTTGCTCTTGGAATTATTTTGTTGCAAATAATTTAATTTATTTTCTATTTGATGGGGTAAAACTTCACTCAGCTACTAATCTACAAATAATTTTTACAAGTGACATATTTGACTCAGAAGACAACCTAGGTCTTAAGACCATCTTGAAGTCATCTTAGTAATCATTTGGCTAGTCTATTAAGCCCAAAAATATTCTATGAGCACATCTAGCATATTGGACACATGTCCAACACAACACCATTCAACATATGTCCTACAAGATAGACATGGACCAAAACATGTTTGATAAGACAACCCTCTTTTCTAATGAATGTTGTGTTGATGTGTAGTGATATTGTGTCATGTTCAAAATAGATGTATTCAAATGCATCCTACGCTCTCATTATTAATTAGCTTTTCTAAAACATTCTCACAGAATATAATACAAAAAATAAATTTAGTAAAAAAAAATGTGCCTCAAATAACTCTTCAACTCTCAAAAGATTAATTTTCAATTTTTTTCAATTTTTTATTAAAAGAATGAAATTAAAAATGAAAGAACATACAAATTATTTGAACATAAAAAAAAATAATATACAAATTTGTATTTGAAAATAATTCTTCCACTTTCAAGGTCAAATTTATTCCAATGACAACTTTCTAAATTATTTCAATTTTTTGTGATTTTTTTTGTTAGCAAAGCTTGACTATTTTGCGCTTCATCTAGCATAACTTTTTCCACAATACATCAATTTAAATTTTTTTAAATCATGTATATAGCAGGCTAATATGATTTTCCTATCTTAAAAAAAATTCAAAATATCATGCCAAAAATTGAGATTATAGGAATTAAACCAAACCTTCAATTGTATCCCAAGGGTAAACTTGGGACAATTTAATATAGGATTAATCAAAATAGAATAAATCAAAAGTTTCTTAGTATACATCAATCCATCTAATAAAATAGAAACAATACTTAATTATTTTTAGTAAATTTCTAAAATGCCTACATTGAGATAGAAATTGAAAGAATCTTATTATGAATTTTGCAATATTTGATTTTAGAATGCTTTTTTTTAGAATTTTGAAAAAAATATTGTATGTAATGCAAAGTTTTAGTGGAAAAGCAAAATTTAAGCTTCAATAGATGATTACTTCAATCTAATGGAGTTTACTTTACCCATTGATACTTGTGATCAACTCACCTTTATGCCCATTGTGGATTTTACTTCATAATGTACTTAAGTTCATTGTTCCATTACATGTTTATTCTCCACATGAAGGCAACCGATTCCAAGGACCATTCTAACTTTTGGCTTCTCAAAGTCTCTCGAGCTAGAAACAAAGCCTCTAAATTTTCAATTTTCAACCCGCAGAACAATGGAGCCCTATTTTTTATTGATTTATTTTTATAAAAGTAATGCAATAATGCAATTGTGTGTGAAGGGACATACAGTTTATTTGAAGCAATAATCATGATTGCACTCTTATGCCTTCATTTTTCATGGCTTTCGTCGTGTGGCCTCAAAATTCTATAACCAAGTTTTGTCTACTTCTCTCCTCACACCTAATACATCCTATATTCATCAATACAAAAAATATGTATCATCAAATAATATTGACTAAGCCAATTTCAACCTGAAAGTCATTGTGATTGGAATTCATTCTTTGAAGGCTCAATTGGGATCATTTATTTCTCATTTGATTTGGTTTCAGCCCAGTAAAGACAGAAGATGTGTTACACCCTATATTCATCAATACAAAAATATATATCACCAAAAATTAGCTAAACCAATTTTGACCTAAAAGTCATTGTGATTGGAATTCATTCTTTGAAGACTCAATTGGGAGAATTTGATTTTCTTTTGGCCCATTAAAGACGGGAGATGTGTTGCAATGAGGCGCTTGCTTCATCAGTCGAGATGCCGAGGAAATGGAAGCCAAGCAGTTGATGAGGTAACTTACACAAGCATTTGAACATCACATTTGTTCATAGATTTTGATTGCAGCAATGGAGAATTAAACTTACTCCTTGAATGAGCCTCACACATTAAAATTTAACTTAGGTTTCTAAACTTAACAATTATGATGAAATTTGGAAAGACATATTAATTAATTCCAAAAGGGCTTGAAACACTTTTGCAACCATTATGAATTTGGTGGTATTTGATCAAAAAAACATCAACCAAATATTTTTCAGTACAGAGTAAAGTAATCATCAAGGTAGTAAGTAAATAACAATGTATCAAGGTTCACATATTAAACTACAACAAAGGAGTTATAAGGCTAAATACGGGTTGTATAAAAGGACTCGAGGGCCTTTCAAGGGTTAAAGCTAGGAATAACAAGAAGGTTTGAAATTTGTGGAGACAAAATCTCAACATCTTTTTTTGAATAATTATGCTAAATCTTCTCTAATAGCATTATTTAGCAAACAAATAGACTCAAAAGTGTGACGTACATTGTTAGTAGTGAATATTGATCAAGGGAAGTGACCCATGAAAAGACTCGCATGATCAATTAAACAAATTGTGGTTTTAATTATCAATGAGTCATTTTCATGGTCTACACAAATGAAGTTTCCACGATTGATAGTGTGTGTTTAAGGTTATGTACCAAAAGAATGTCAATTCCTTTTCAATGGTGTTAAAGCAACTCCTCAAGAATGTAATATATTCCAAGAGGGAGGGAAGAATGGGCTTTTTGAATACACTCTCATGTGCTTGCACTTAATATGTGAAAACTATCAAATTAAATTTGTATAGAACACAACATATTCATAAAATTTACAGAGAATGTATAATTAAAAAAGGTAGATTGAAGAGGGAACAAATTCCAAGTGAACCCTTTGTTGTTGGGTTGGCTTAAGAATTAAGAGTTTGTTCATCTTGTACTTGAAATCTACTTTTGAATAGAATCATGTGTGATGGATAATTAAAAACAAGAGTTAAAATGTACCAAATGTTGCTAATCAAATTACACTTATTTGCAACCTTCCAGGCACCATTTGAATCAAATTTTGAGCAAGGACATGTTGATTATAAAGGGAGGCAACAATTCAAGAGGGTTCTTACATTTGGACTCCTCTTTGTTATGATATACCTATCATACTTGTGGTGGACACATCTTTACCCCTCGACAAGCCAACCACAAACCCTTAACAAAGCACTAATATTTCCACTACATGCCCGTTTTTTCTTTGACAATGGATCGCAATTTGGACAAGGTGTTACAACACATTCTCCAAGCTTGAAACTCTTAGGTTGGCGTGACGTGACTCAACCAGAAACTTACTACACACAAGTTCGTCGACTTTATAATATGTATCCAATTTACTATGCCATGACTTCACATTAAAATGTTATTTTGTGCATCTAGGGGACTAAGTCACTCTATAATTAATAAGAAGTTTCATCAATGTAAGAATAAATAAGTTATACCCCAAAAGCAACCTCTACTCAATTGTGTCTCCTCTCCTATTCACAAACATATAATAATATTTTACGACAAAAATAAATCTCAAGACAAGTGTAGAAAAAATTCATATCACTTTTATGAATATGATTTATTTAAAATTTAAAATTTAAAAGTCAAATTCAAGCCACAGAGATACCGCTTTGTCAATGACCTGCCGTCCATTGGGAATCGGCTATTTGTAAACTGATAGAAGGGCCCCTACAACTGAAAATAGGTACTGATAAAATGAACGGATTTTAGTTAATTTAAAATAAATAAATAAAATATAAATATAAATGAAAGGATTTCAATCCAGCACCATAGCTAAGCTGAAGTGCATAACTTAACTTATTATTAGCTACAGTATTCAGTGTTACATTACTGCACTAACTTAGAGAACATAAGAGTAACTCTGGTCACATGACCACCGTGAATGAAGAGTTTGTTGGGGATAGCTATGCTTTAATTTGATATATAATTGTGCTTTGGAACTTCAGTAACTTATCTCATAACATTCAAGAAGATAAGTTAGCTTTCATAGCTACTGACTTTTCTTTGTGCACCCTGCTCATCACATTGAGTGTCTACCTATCCACTTAGCTACTGATGAAGCATTGTTGGGTGCAAAATATTTCACACCATTTAAGTGTAAGTCAGCCTATGACAGGCCAAGTTTGGAGTAGCTTAATGCACGCCAAAAAGTTCTTGAGAAGTACATTTCACAAGACACATGTACATGTAAAGAAATTACGGGTCTACATTAGGTTGTTCCAAACTTGGCCTGTCATAAGTTGGGTTACCTTGAGTTAGACCCATGTACAACTAAAGAAATTATAGATCAACATTAGGCAGTGACAATGGCGGTACACTACCTTACTGAATGTTATGCTTATTAGGGGTCGTCACACCTTCTTCTCCCCGTTCTCAATCTTCAAAGAATGAGGACATGGCACTCTCTTCTTGAATTGCAAAGATCCCATTCTTTGAAGATTGAAAAGAGTTTGTTTTTCTTTTCTTCTAGAGGTGAAGAAATGTTCACACACAAAACTTTCAGCGCTTCAATTCTTGCTTTCACTTTGTCCTTGCCGATTTTACCTAATTTATTGTCACTCCATTCTCCATTGTCATTTTCTTTAGGACACAAAAGAAGGGGGGGGGGGGGGTCATACCTTCTTCATGAAGAAAGGCTCTTATTGGCTCCTCTTTTCACTCCATACCTTCTCATTCATCGTGGAAGTTTCATTCTTGGAGAAGGTATGACAACCCCTATTGTGCAATACATGACCATGGTTTAGAACAAAGTAATTGACAATAATTACAATAGTGCCTTCATTGTTTGGTTGCAGAGCTTTTTTTGTGGAGATGGTTGTTGGTGGCAAAACATACTTCATGCTAATCGATACTGGTAGTGAAGTGTCTTGGCTTTTTTGTGAGCCTCCGTTTGTAATCTCAAAGGACAAGTTGACATTTGCGGTGAAATTTCTTTCCCAATACTTGTGGATGAATGGGTCTCCATTAGGTTGGATCAACCTTTAATAACAAAATAAATTTCTTTGACAATCATGATTGCATTTCAATAAAGTTTAATTTTGTATTTACTTGTAGACAATGAGCATCTAAAGTTAGGAATGGAAAAAATGACATTATAAAAGGTCAAAATTCAATTAGTAGATTTTCTTAATCCATGCTCTAATTTGATAGTCCTTGTATTGAACATTATGTAATGAACATCTACTTTTTTCTATTATCTAACTTTATTTGAGCAAACTTTTGAAAACATTGGTTGATTTGGTTTTGATTGATCCTACTTTATATATTGTATTGTATGAAAATGAAATATCTTTTGGAAAAATATAGAGATGTGAAAATTACTCTTGCTATTAACCAAATCCACCAAATTCACTCTAATCAAATTCACCTGTTTTTTGAATCATTTATGATCAATCTCAACAAAGTTGGGTGGAATGGATTGGAGAGTATTTTCTAGTAACATGCTACATTTAATTATATTTTTCATTGAATTACACTTTATTTTTTACAAACTACACTAAAAAATATGTATTAAATCTATACATCATGAAAAATGCTTGATATCTAAAGATTTTTCAAAAGTTAATATCATATTGTCTTTGTTTTTCTATCATGTGATATAGGGCCCTCATGGACGCTATCAACCCAATTCTAATAACTTCATATTATACAAAGATTTTCATCCTCCAAGATTTTACACCTGCTATCAAGGTGGATATTTATGTAAGGATATCTATTACATAGGTGGATTGGTTGTAAAAGTGCTAATGGTTAAAGAAACCTTTATGATGCAAAAAATTGACTTATCAACAACTTTAGGGTCACTTGTCTTTGGGTATGAATTGTTTCTTTAATTCTAAAAATTTCATAATATCAATTGAGAAATTAAAAAACTTGTGTAAAGGCAACCAACAATGGGTGTTTTTTTTTTGTTAAAGGATTCTCCTTTACTATTCAACTCTTAAGAGTGGAATGAAAAAATGCATAGTTTGACCATCATAGGTATTTAAAGGTTAAATTGATAAATGCAAATAGAATGTACATTAATATGGAATAGTTTCAATTTCAAGAGTTAAAGTTGCATTCGTTTTATATCAATAGATTTATTCTTGTTCCAAGAAATTTATTTGAAAAATATATCAAAAGCATTTGTTACAAGGCTCTCTCTTAAACGATTGATTCTATTTAAGCATTATAGGTGCGGACATTCATTTACAGGACCTATTGATGTTATAGAGAACGGTGTTGATGGTATTTTAGGATTGATGCCAAGATTGTTTTCATTACCTTGCCAACTTGCTTCAACACGAGCTATCCGCAAAGTTACAGGACTTTGTTTATGTAAATACTCTAACTACCATCTACAAGAGGTGGTAGGATATTTATTCTTTGGAGATGAGGTTATTTTGGTTCAAGAACAAATGACTTGGATTAAAATGATTGATGATGGTGCTACCTTGAGGTAATTATTGATACAATTAAAAAATGTGATAAACAATGTAAAAACTATTCTCAATCTTATTATGATAAAGCTTGAACTACTGTTGATAGCCTTTAGATTGATTACAATAAGTACAAATAAAATTATTAGATATAAAATTCTATATGAAAAAAATTTGAATCTTAAATAAAATAAATTGCAAAGTTTATTTGATAAATATTAGAAAACTCATTCCTAACTAGTCTAGGAGCTCTTATATATAAATTTGTCATCCACTATGCATACCAAAGTTCAAGCACTCCATTTGTTTGTTCTCTTGTTTCATGCTTATAGAATTGAGTAAGATGGAAAATATTTCCTATGACATTTGTGGAATAACACTAGTAGAAAGTAAAAGCATGATTAGGTAAACAACCTAATTACACTTGAATTTGAGAATTCAAGTAGAATAAAGTAGAGAGTAATTAAACCCTCAAATCAATGATAATCCACATTCATAGTCAAAACCTTTGGAAATAGATTTTTGGAGACTAGATGAATGATGTGGTTTTTTAGTCCACCAAAAATAGAAGATTATATCAAATGTTTAAGTAATATAAATTATAAAAAGTTAATTTTAAATGAGAGAATATACAAATCTTTTTTAAGATTGCCTTCTTTAAATCTCTACAATTCCAACTTACTAAACATCATTTCATTTTGAGAGGTAAAAATGTATGAAAAGACTATTCCAAAAGATAATTAGTTCATTTCCTTCAATGTGCTTTTTCAATAGATAAGTTACTCAAATATGATATATTTGACTAATGTTTTCCACAATGTTATGTTTGAGAGCAACATATTTATGTGCCACTGCTTTTGATAAATTTTGGACCACTTTAGAAGTACCTTTTTAGTATGTCCATTGTATTGATAATCCTTTAATATTGCGAAAGGTACATTAAAAGTAGAACATTTTCAATCAATCTAAGAATCTCTATCATGTAGAAAGATTATTGATTGACTTATAATTATATATCCATCAAAATTCTTTGTTGAATTTTAATATATACATCACATTCATACATTCAAATGTAAATGGGTGAAAAACATACAAAGATGATTACTTTCCAAAAAAGGAGGGTCTTGACACCGAGTTACACTCAAGAGTTTGCTTCCAAAAGGCTCATATGGAAACTAAGCTACATGGATTGTGGAACCAAACTTTGGTATTGTAGCTTGGTGCCAAAGATCTCCATTTCATTAGTGCATATTCTTAATTGGCAATTAGTTTTGGCAATTAATAACTAATATCTTTGAATAATTTGAAATGTTTTAGCATTTTAAAGTATACCGTAAGTAAAGGATAAAGAATTCCACATCCCTACAAAATAACATTTTATTTTTGGCATTTCATTCTTTTAAAATATGATATCTCAAATTAGGAAACCATGTAGTTTTTTTTAATTATTTGATTGAAGTTTTCTTTAACTTTCAAGCTAAAAGATACCATAATCTACTACAAATTATTACAAAGATTATTGAGCCTTTTCAAATATTTAGTTTTGCAGCTGCATCACTTGAGAGTATCCAGATAGGAACATTCAACTATCAGTTTGGACCTTTACATCAAGGGAAGCAAAATGCCAAGATGATCTTTGACACAGGCACAACTATGACTTATTTGATGTCGGATATTTATGATGGACTAATCCAATATGTAAAGAGTATTATTCCTTCATTATATGCCATAACTTGTTTTAAAATTCAAGTTCAATTTTGATATGAGATGAGAAGTCTTCTAGAATGTAATCAACATAATATTCATAAGTTAATACAACTAAGAAAAAAATTAAAAATTATAATAAGACTATAGATTCAATGGGCCATGTTTAAAGTACCTCATCATGCATATGAACAATCTTTAAAAAGATATTTAGATTGTTTATATTCTCCTAATTAATATGTATCCATTGTTTAAAATTTTAGGATTACAATTTTGGGATTAGTGATAATTACAGTCTTTTTATACTACCTTTAGTTATTATAACCATAGATTTTGTTTTATTCTCAGCTTGATAAACATTTTGTTTCTATGGGCTATAAATCTCTTCATGAAGATGTAACAAAAAGACTAGTGAAGAATGGAGAATTAATAGAAAGACTTTTGAAGAATTACAATATGTGTTGGTACAGGTTTGCACCCCTTGAAAGCACCCTAAAGTTTGTCAAAGAACTCATAATTTTTTTTGGAGGTTCAAGTAGCTTTTAACCTTTAGAGGTAAATAGCTCAAAATGTCATAGCTTAACCCTACTTCATATATAGAATTAAAAATTAGATTAAATATGCTCATGTTCAATGTTGATGTGGACATTATTCATAGAAATGGGTGAAATATGAAACACTTGTATTGATTCTAGATTGTATATTGTACATCTAACTCAAATGCTAGCATAACTTTGGAGGTATCATTGCAATGTATTTGAAATTAAGATTAGAAGTGTACTCTACATTCTTAATTGGAGTCAATATTTCTCAAATTTTCAAAAAAATAAATACTATTAAAAGATCATTTTTCAATTTTTTTTGCATTTTGTAGTTTTCATGCTTTCTAGTATTATTGTGAACCAGAAACATTGAATCTTAGGTGAAATTTTGAGGGCATATTCTTCCACTATGTTTGCACCTATTGTCATGCTTTGTCTAAAAACAAAAAATTCCAAATCTCCATGTGCATAAAAAAAGGCTCCCTTGTATGCACATTTTTAGACATTTAGACACAATTTTCCATCGTTTTTTTTGGTAAAATCACATCTCCATTAAATTGTTAGGAAAGACCTATTTTGTTATATGTTTTTTTTTGTTTTTAATGTTTTCAATAACTTAAACATCAAAGTATCTATTTTCTTAAAATTCTGAACTAATTTATTTTGTCCAATTTTTTTGAATCTTTCTATTCTTTAGGTTAATTAATTTTAGAAAAAAAATGTAATACTTGTAGTATTGTATTGATTTTTGATATTCTTTTTCAAATTCATTTATTTTTCCTAGGGGCCCTAGTATTTCCCAATACCACTCCCCCAATGCAACAATATTAGCAAGTGTTTCGTGCTTCCATCAAAATATGTAATAAAATATACAATAAAAACATCGATAAAATTCTCAATAATATTAATTACATTGTTTGTGCCCTTTTTGAATCCTTGAAATTTCTTAATTCAATTCAAAATATGATCCATGTGTTTTATTTTGATTGAAATAGAGATCTTAATGATATGAATTCTATGTGGCATAAAGACTTTGAAAATCTTATATTCACATTTCATAATGCTGATGAAAATGATTTAGCTCAATATCAACTTGAGCCTGCACAATTCCTTAATGTTTATAAAGTAAGTACTATTGAAATTTCAATTCATTCATTCTTACCCCATTACAGGCAAAATAATTAGTGCAATATGATATTTCTATCTAGAAAATGTAGAAATAAATTTTAGTGGTAGACAAGCAATATGAAA
Organism: Rhytidiadelphus loreus; assembly: GCA_947034895.1. Lineage (NCBI taxonomy): Eukaryota > Viridiplantae > Streptophyta > Bryopsida > Hypnales > Hylocomiaceae > Rhytidiadelphus > Rhytidiadelphus loreus. The sequence goes on from OX344761.1 coordinate 37,985,364, forward strand.
TAATGTCACAATAGAAAAAATAATTTTCCGACTTCATGTGATTTTTTAAGGTTTCTAAAGATTTATATTAGGATGTTGCCTTCCTATAAAAGCCCATAGACATGCCTATTAGTGTCAAAAAAATAGCTACCATATTGTAGGGCTTCTACCAACCCCATGCTTGGCTTAATATATATCCAATCCAATCTATAATGACCTCAATACCAACTTCATACCAATACTTCTATGGATTGAAGTGATTTACATTGATTTGAAGCTACTTTAGAGTAAATTGATGCCAATGTGTAAAAAAGGCATGGATTTTGTCCATTCCACATATATGCCCGTTTCCTTCATTTGTATTTTTTGTTTTCAATACAAACAAATTGAAATGGGGCTTTCCTAGATGTCTGGAATGGAAGTTTGGACCCAGAATGGGATAGTTTACCTTACACAATTGTACTCTTTATAATTTGTTGATTTGATTTAAATAAATTAAAATTCCATTCATTTATATTCATATTACTTACACAATTTGTTGCTATAATTTAGGTTTTTGACATTGATTTAAAGATTGGTATTCTATGTTCTTGGTTTCTTAAACAAAAAACAAAACATTCCAAAGCATTCAACATACTTGGAGGTAAATTTTCAACATTGACTTTGATACAATTTCTTTATTACTAATTCTTATGTTACAATAATTGTATCAGGAAGTGATATAATCATCTTATTCACATGGTTTGATTGAATTTTTTTAATCTTCAATAAATTTTTCATAATTGAATTTTTACTGCATTTTTCAATATTATCTACTCTGTATATCATTATTCTAAAAATTAATGATTACGTCTTGAAATTTTGAAGCGGATTATGCAGGTTTGGCATTTCAAGGACATTTAGTTGTATTTGATATGGACAATAAGAAAATTGGTTGGTCGGTCCCAAAAGATTGTGATCTCTTAAAGCTTCAACAAAAGATTTCAATAGCAAAGACATTACACAAGATCCATTGATTTTGTAAAATAATTTTCAGAGAGGTATAGAATTATTTGGTGAAATATTCAATAATTATGATTCATTCACAATATCAACATAGATTGATTTTAATTTTAAATTTCACTTCATTTTTTTACCATGCTAAAAACCTCTATTTGTGAAGCCTATCATGGAAAATACACTTAGTAATATGGGTCATGTTCAAGTGTAAATAAAAGTCAGATCAATAGCAATGTGTTTTGACTAAACCCAAAATATGCCTATGCAACAAAAAAATGACTGTCCTATGCAAATATTGTATAATCAATACATCAAAGAAGTCATCAAAGAGAACCGAGAAACCTGAGTACACAATGACAATCATGCAAGTTATTTCCAGGAAGATCCAAGAGATGTATTGATAATAAAAAAAATAAGCTAATATCATTATTTCACAGGGTACAAAACTACTTGGTGAAGAGACCACTACTTGCTCCCCAAACTCTACAAATTCATTAATAAAAAAAAAATCTACCTGGTAGTGTAGTTTCAGAGGGGTTCAAGCAAGCCAGGGTATCATTTTCCTACACCTACAGCCACATTGAACAGCACTTCTTGTGAATTGCAAATCCCAACGACATAAGCCGTTTCATTACAAGATGTAAGACAGAGGAACTGATAAACCCTAAATTTCCAAAAGGGTTTGGACAAATAACAATAAAATATGATTTTTATAACTTTGATTCTGAAAGTTGATGTCAAAACAAACTTAAGGTATTAAGCATGATGATTTATTTAGAAATGATCATACAACTGAACTAGAAAACATCATATTTTGTCAAATTAATTTAGCTTTGAACATTATATTTTGTCAAATTGATTGAGGAATAAATCTATTTTAGACATCTGTCGAACCTTTATTTCTGGAAATAATTATATATTTGGCAAAGGAGTGCTCATCCTGCCCTACACTTATGGTATGTCTTGAGCATTTAGGGATTACTTCCGAGTTCCCAATAGCCAACTTTGGGAGGTAATAGTTGATTATTGTAACTTCCAAAACATATTCTTGTTGTTCAAAATTGCACAATTTGTTACCTTCTTAGCATATGGAAGTAAGCCGTTTTGGCCATTTGGGCACATAGAGGCTAATCAACAAGGTGATAGAGATGCCACGGAAGTACATAATTAGTGAAACTTGCCTGCCATGAGAATTCGCCTGCTGATTCATGCGGTCCCATATCTACTAGTTGTAAGCTTCAAAGTGAACCTCTGGTCACTGTGGCACAGGTATACCCCCGCAGCACATCCAAATTAGTTGGGTAGCGAGATTTAATTTCCATGTAAAAATGATATGCATTGTTATCCTTGCAAACAACCAGAAAATGACAACCTGCTACCAAGTGATAAGAATACTTCCATCCAAATACATGACACGTAAAAAATTGAGATCAAATTGCACAATCAACGTCAGAGATACTTTCATGAGATCCATCTTAGATGCAATATTCATGGTTCAAGGGTAGACTCAAATTGGTAGTGATTAGGACCATAAATTTAGTCAGAGTATGCAAATAATACATACGCTAGTACATGGAGATCCCCTGAAAATGGGACAGGATTCGCAAGAAGAAAAAAATCCATTCTAATAATGGGAACCTTTCAAAACAGCTGAAGCCACGGGAATGAATTCCCTACCTCAGCGGTCAAAATCACATGTCCGCGTGAATTCCCGTAAGTGATCCAGCGTTCTCTACAGCATTCTCATGCTCGAGTATTAAGAAGACAGCTGCTAACACCAATCTGCAAACATAAGCACTGCCGACTTCAGATAAAAACATTCCCAACAAATATGAAAGAAATCATACAGCATCCCTCCATCCAACTTCACGAACCAAGTTCCAAAGTTTCCAGACGCATTGAGGCATCAAACAGCTCAATTTCTACTATATTCACAATCTATTCCCCACACACGAGCAATAATCAAGTTTTTTAGTAAAATTAGACAATTCCAGGAGCTCTTAGACAGCATCATAAAGGCACTCTTCACCATAATTCATGAGAAGGTCTTCCTACGGTCACACAAATTCTTCAGTGTAGACCACGTATCTTGGTCTAATCCTCAGTGTAGACCATGCGGCTAAGTTTTAAAAAATAATAACAAATGGATGAATGAACACACCCACACAACGGACTCTACAAAGACGAGATATGAACAATAGGAACTCACCACACAACAAGCATCAAAATGATTTATCACAGAACAATGACTTCCATCAACAACCTGCCAAATAAGCGGCAAGAAATAAAAAATCTTAAAAGGTAAATTCATCTAGTAGATTCCCAAGTTCGAGGGAAACGAGGACCTGATAAATGATAAATCCTAAACAGCTGTTATGCCAGCATGAGAACATCTGAACCCGAAAACTTCAGAACTTGTCAAGTGATGAATGGATTAAAAGGACCTTTCAAAGATTGAACCGAAAATGAGAAATGAAGCAAGAGATCGAAGACCTTACTTGTAAATAACAATAAAGAAGAGAAGTAGGTAAAACGCGAGCTTGACCATTCGGTACTTCTTCTCGCGGTTAAGCTGATTGAAGATTTCCGTGACATCCAGCAGATGCTCCTTCTTTAAGTACCTGCAGCAAGCAATAAGGTAAAGGGTACTATTAGGGATATGATCTTGACTATCCCTTGTTCCCAACAAAACACCTATTCATACAATTGGTTGCCCTTCAATTAGCAAGTTGAGTATAAGAATGACTTGTCTAAATGGAAATGGGGTTGTCTCCTATCCCTTCAATAGCGGTCTACAACCTCCCATTCTGAATGATTGCAAAAAGAAATCATTCAATACATTGACAATTCGATGAAAAAGAATAGTCTGGCTCTTGCACCCAAAGTGACCTCTCCAGTGAGCTCTATTGAGTAACCTCCTACCGAAAGCACAACCCTGTTACTCATTATTAGACCTCGACCTTAACCATGGAACCGCACAAACTAAAGGAGGGTCAGAACATGACTTCTTCGAAGAACAAAAAGCATAGACATTCGGAACGGATAGAGAAAGCGATCAGCAAACCCTATTCCAAACGGACAAACAAGGTCCTAAATCCTAAATATCTCGCTACTAAGAGTAACTAATAACTAATAGGTTTAAAAAGATCTCAACAACTAAGTGTCAAAAGAAACCCCAAAAGCTATATCCTAATAACCGAAACGAAATCTCTGAACTTACAAATTCGTGTGATAGTAGGTCAAGGGCACGTTGAGTAAAAACAGAAGCCAGTGCCCCGTGAGGAGGAAGACGCAGCCCAAAGCTCCATGAATCGCAAATTCGGGGACAATGAAACTATTGATGCGCGATGAGGAATCAAACGGGTTGATGTAATCGAATTCCAGATCGGACAAGCACATCAACTGCACACCAACCAACCAACCAACACACCAAATTGAAAAAAAAAAAAAAAAATCTTCAATTCTCACTTCACTCTCACCAGCTCCAAATTACACGCTTCAAAACGTCGTAAAAAACAAAAACAAACAAAATACAAAAACAATAGCAATATACAATCACAAAACTCTCAGAAATTCACAAAGATTCAAATTTCTGAAAGACTCGCCGTAAGTGCAAACCCTAAACCAAACCCTACCCTGCCTGGGTTTTGCTCCAAAAAAACATCGATAGTACCGTACCTGGTAGACGAGGACTCCGAGCAACGAGACCACAGCGAAGAAGCTCAAGAGCCAGAGAAAAAGCTCAAACGCCATAGCCTTCAAACAAAGTATTTCGGATTCGAAAAAATTGGGCTTCAGGGTAACGAAGATGAAGATGAAGAAGATGAAGATGAAGAAGAAGAAAAGTGGAAGGTAACGGTTGTTTGCCAGGAATTCATTGAAGCTGTGATTTGGAGGGGTTCAGGCGGAAGAAGATTCTTCCGATGCGGCGGTGAGGACGAAGCCGGACTCTGTTCTGCCTCGTGTGCAGCTAAAAGTTTAATCCTGAATCGTGTTTGAATTTTTTGAATTTTTTGAATTTTTTGAATATTTTCTTCTTTTTTCTTCTGCTCTCTAGATTTCATCATTCAATGGAATTGAGAAAGATAAGCAAAAAGGAATAAAAAAGAAAAGAAAAAGAAAATAAGAGTCGGATTTCTTTAGCCAAATAAAGCTAAAGTCAAATTAACAAGACACAACAATAAGAAAATAAATTAATCCCTAAAGGACCATCGTGCGTAGAGGTCGAAAACTGTTTTAATATACTCATCTTTAAAGCAAGGTCAAAATCTTCATCAGTAATTATATTTTAACAAATCCAACGATCTTCTAGTTAACCATACGATCTTCTAGTTAACTTACTCAAGTACATTGTCCTAAATTATAGAGCAATTATCCCCACTAATTGCAAGTTCAACATGCCTAAACTTCAAAACGTAGGCTTATGTAGCCCTTCCAAAAAGTGAAGTTTTGTCTTTCAATATTTTTAGAAAAAAACTCATATGTCCTATAACTTGTGCATTTTGTCAATATGTTGTAAAATGTATTGAAATCATGTGAAAAAAATTTATCCAAAAAAAATGTCATATTAATCTTTTAAAAAATTGTAAAGTGGAAGGTGGTATCAAATGAAAGAAAAAACTAGTATGCTACAAGAAATTGATAATTGTTAATCACAATCATGAGAATGTTCTAATAAACAATTAATATCCTACACTTTAATTTGAATTTAAATTTTTTCAAAATTGAGAGCAAAAAAAGACTTTGTATGTGTATACTACCTCATTGCTTGCAAAATAAAACTTCTAATAACTCTTCATAATTCATTATTCGGAATTGAATGGTTTAATTTTTTTGAGTATTTATCAATTTATAAAATCTACAAAATATAATTTTTAATATTTTAGAATGTATTTTTTGCTACTTGTGTTGACATTTTTTTTTTAAACTTCTAACTTTTGTAATATTATTGGAAGGATGTGAAACAAAACTTCACACGTAGAGTATAATGAGTAATATGAACATGTAAAAAAATTCTTACAAAACTTTCAAATTATGAAGTCAATAGAGCCTACTTGAGTTCTCAAAAAGCCCAAATTAGGCTCCTTGGTCCTTTAGGGGTTAATAAACCTAGGGCTTTGCATTGCTATATCACTACAAGAGAATGGATATTATATGATTGTAAAAATATGATTGGAGATGACTAGTGATTGCTTGCAGTCATATTCTTGGAGCCAACACCTTGAAGAGAACTATAACTACTAGTCATTTCTGGAACTTGTACTTCACAAATGCATGTTATATGCCCATTGTGAACACCAAAGTACTTCATAGGGAATGACAGGGAACATGTTTGGGGAACATTGAGTCATATTTCCAATCAATTTTTTATGGTAGTGACATTTTTTTCTTTTTAGATAGCCTTCCAAAATATGGGTAATCTAAAAAAAATATGGATAAGTTATTGTTTAGGATTTATAAAACCTAGCTGATTCTTTTTTAGGATTTTGAAATCTAGCCACTACTTCTTTAGGGTTTTGAAACCCTAGTTGTCACTTCTTTTGGTTCTTCTACCTTGCCATTATTGTCTCTTAGCTCTTAAGCTTATTTCTTGTTGCTTCTTCTTTTTTCCTTCTTAATTGTTGTTTTTTGTTGCATCTTAACTTTTGCTTCTTGTTGCTTTTTTAATTCATGCTTCTTGTTTCTTCTTGTTGCATCTAAATTCTTTCTTCTTGTTGTTTCTTAGTTCTTGCTTCTTCTTTATTCTTGTTGCATCTTCACTTTTGTTTCTCGTTGTTTTCTCTTACTTCTTAATTGTTTCATCTTGTTGTTTTTTGTTGCATCTTAATTCTTGCTTGTTGTTATCTCTTAGCACTTGTCGCTTTTTTCTTTTTCTTCCTTCCATCACTATTGTTATTCTTCCAACCCTAAACTTGTGCCATATATTTTGTGTTGTTATAACAACAAAAAATATTAAGTTTTGTTGTTCATTCACTAAAAATATTGAGCTTTGTTGTTCATGTACTAATAATTAACTTCACATTTCTTTGATTGTATATGTAGTTACCAAAAACTGTAATACAATTATTCGAGGCTATTTTCAACTCAATAGAGTTATCTTCATATTATTATAAAGAATATAGGCCCTATTGGTCTATATGAATGATTTATTGTGATATATTAATATATTTATTTTATTTTGTATTGATATGTAATAAATGTCATTGAAAAAAGCTACATTCCTTCTTGCATTTTTTGTCGCATCTCTTAGTGACACTTACCACCTTAAGCTCACCTTCGAGTGTTTCTTGCAACACTTGACTCTCAATGACACCAATGGTTACAATCTTCTAACATTTGCTTTCAACACTTAACTTTTACAAGACACTAGGCATGTTATTTGATGACATGGGGTGGAACTATTATTGATGTCCAAGCACTTTGTGGTGGTACTACTTCCCACTAGTGCTAACAAACCTTGAATGGTATGTAATTCTCCATTAAGCCCAACCTAGTTTACTTTATGACTTACTTCGTGACTCATTAACCGAGACTCACCAAATGGAACTCATACTATGGCCTAGTGTGGAGCAAGATACGTCCAATTGGTAGCAAGGAAAGCACAAGCACAACATGGTAACAAACAAGTGGTGGTGAGGCTTCAACACCAACCTCACCACCCACAGCTACTACAACTCATCATGGCACCATTCAGGAGGGAAGAGGCAGATCATCCTTCCTCATAGTACATTTTATAAGATTCAGCACACACCCCATTCCAAGGGTTTTTAGAGATACTTAAGACACTCTCCATCTTGAAAGGCCACCCATTTCCAAGTAGTCTCCTCGAAACCAAGTCCTAAAAGACTCCTAATCTTCCCATCAAGATAAATTCAAAATTCAAATCTAGAGTACAAGCCTATTTTTGTGATCTATTATTTTTGTAGATCACCATGGACTACTCATTTCTTCAAATGCAACAAATATTGAAGAAGTTATGGCCCTCCAAAGGTCTGAGTCCTCCAAAAGAGTAGTTCTCCAAGACTCCACCCTCTTAGGATGCCCATAACTTTTAGCACACATATCACACATTCATAAGCCTTAGCATTCTAGAATTTTGTCTCTTTAGCTTTTCAACGATATGTAGCATGTCCTATTTGGCTCAGAAAAATCTTCTTAAACCTTGGCTTCTACATCCACACCTTGGAATGAGGTCAAGACACTGACAATTTTGAGGAACTATAGCTTTGACTTCTAACTTATATCCTGCATTCTTTAGACCCATAGACGCATCTTCCCACAAGCTTTCTAGGCTTATGCAGCACACCATCTAATTTGTCATGAGTAGAGCGCTACAACACTCTGATCGCGTGGGACTCTCAATTTCTCACACCTCATTCCTTGCAAGGCTTGGGGAGTCACCCCCAACGTCTCCCTTGCTCACCAAGGTGGCACAGGCACATCTCAAGATGAGGGTTGTGACATTCTGTGTTTCCAATATAATTGTCTCTTGTATATCTTATATCTTTAAAATCATATGTTTATGTTTTTAACTACATGAAGTCTTTTATTAAGTTGTTAAATCATCTTGATGTATAATTGCAACAAGTCATGTCCATTTAAAATGCATGGAAATGTAATTGTAGTTTGTAATTGAAGTTATTTTGGACTTCAATCATCTCAATCACAAACCACACATATAAATCTAAAAAATACGACTCTCAATCATTCAGAATATTACTTGCTTAAGTTATATTTCATAATATATATTAGCCAAAATATAACTAGCTATAATCATATAATGCTCACAATTATGTGTGCAAAAACAACACTTTGTATTTTCAAAAATAAGACTGCAGTCAATTATAAAATTATCAATAACATTCACATGAACTACCACATTAACCAAAAATATGACTCACAAAAGTCGTATTTCACATCAATAAAGAATATGACTCACTAGAGTCATATTTCACATTATTCAAAAATATGTTTTAAGAGTCATTTTCCACATTAACAGAAAATATGATTGCACAAAGTCATATGCCACGTAGGTTTGTTTTTTCTTTGCCCGGATAGATCAAGAAAAAGTCAAACTTCCAAGGATAGTCAATGTATATTCCATGTTCGGGGCCACGATAGCAAATTATGGCTAATTATACCTTCAACCCATATGACTACAAATATGACTCATGTTTGAAGCAACTCATTGGTAATGACTAGACCTAGTCATATTACGAATCATCTTCAATAAATTTTATGTGAGTCATATTTTTCAATTTTACCACTCACTGTAGTTATATTTTGCAGTTATAAAACATTGATATTGTTGTAATGTAAACAACTGTCAATGATTGTGTTGCAAGAGAGAGACATTGATTTGGGAGGGGAGGCTTTGCAAAGCAAAATTAAAACAAAAAGTCATTATGAAAACAAAACTTTCAATGATAAAGATAGTAGAAATCACTTCAAGATTATTAATTTTTACTAACATAATAAGATTGACATGCTTCCGGTTTTGTAAATGAGACTCTTATTGTGAACAAATGGAAGACCTCCATTCGGCCCACAATATGACCAAAGGTTGCTATTATGTGAGTCTAGGAGTGTGAGCTCATGAGCTTAGAAGATTATACACCTATGTTATAGAAATCTTTCATTATTATAGTTATAGACACCTATATTATAGGTATTTATATTACAGGCACCTTCAATGATTGTAGGATATCTACTTATACATGTACCCAAGGCTCACATGCTTACATTTAACCTCAATTGGATTACCTTCATTTAACTCAATTTCATCAAATTAGTGGTTTAGGAAGGTTTTCTTTTGAAGATTCAATTACTACTATGGATGATGAGAATTAAACAATTTGGACAAAACATTTTCAAAATAGCATTTTGTTTCATCATCTAGAATATGGACTTTGGAATGTCAAGGTTAAATTTTTTCCATCTATATTCCTTTTGAGGCAATTTTTACCAAATTTCACTTCAATTTATTAATTTTAGAATATTCCTTCAAATGTTTAGAAAAATAAAATAAAGATTGGAATATTTTTCTAAAAGAAAATAAATGGTTCTGATGTATAGGAAAAAAGTACATAATATGTATAACGATATTAGTAATGACAACTATCATGTATTATTTTATTTGTTTTGGGTTCAATTCACAAAGTGGACTTTGAAATGCTTGCATTATAAGAAAGCCGCATTTTTTTGGACATTAGCAACAAACAAGGATGTTTTTCAAAATATGAGCACAAAAATGGGATTGCAACCATAGGAGGTAGAATTGAGTTGGATGTTGCAAAAAACGTTTGGATGTCACAGGTGGAACAAGTTGATGTCCTATGCAACGGTGATGTTCTAGGAGACATTAAAAAAAACATAGTTGTATTTTGTACAATGGGGTCCCAATCAAAATGGCATTTTTGAAATTGCAATGAAGGAAATTTCAATGCTACCAACTTTGAGAGACTCCCGAAAGCTAAAATATTGGTATTTTACCACAAATTTTTTTAACAAAACATTATATTTATGTAAATAACACATGCACCAATTTTCAAGACCAAAAAATTTACACAAAAAAAGATATTTTGAAATTTATCAACATGTGTAGCTGTGAGAAAAATTTCACTACTTCCAACTTTGGCACCCTCCCAAGGACTGAAATTTTTTTGTTTCGTATGAAACTTTTGGCATAGGACCGTCTATATGTTGATTACATGTGTGAAAAATTTCAAGTTGAAAAGACCCCCACAAAAATAGATATTCAAAATCTTCCAACACGAGTAGTTGTGAGAAATAATTTCACTACTATCAACTCCAACACTATTCCAAGGGTTGAAAAATTGCTTGTTTACCATGAAATTTTTATTGTCGAGTCATTGCTATGTTAAATAACATGTGTGCCTAATTTTGAGGTCAAAAGATTCACACAAAAAAGATATGCTAATCATTAGATGTTGTTTTAGCCAAGGGAAGGCTGTTTGAGGCCCATTCCCTTGGATGTTCCATATGAAGGGAAAAAATGCCAACCTATCAGAATATTAATTTAAAAATAAAAAATAAAAAACAAAAATTTTAAATGCTAAAAAACGTAAAAAGAAAACTTCATTAAATTTATTTTTATTCTGTGACATGGTTGAAGTTTGGCCTCGTCAGATTGTTGCGCTACCACAACAGTGGCATAGTTCCTTGGTTCCCACAACCTTGAGAACTCACAGCCCTTTACACCCATGAAAGAACATCTAATGTCTACCAATATTTGTGAGAAAGAAAAATTTAGTGCTTGGGATAGTGTCATTTTTTGGGTAAAGTTTGACATGGATGTAGAAAGTCATTCTCACAACTACACATGTTGGGAGAATTAGAATATCTTTTTTTTGGTAAATCTTTTGGCCTTGAAATTTGGCACACATTTTATCAATATAGAGATGGTTTTATGCCAAAAAATTTCATAATTAAAAAAGAAATTCAGCCCGAGGGAGGGTGTTGAAGTTGGCAACCTTAAAATTGTTTCTCATAGTTACACTTGTTGGTAGATTTTGAACATTTTTTTTGGGTGAATCTTTTGACCTTGAAGTTTGGCATACATGTTATCAACATAAAAAAGATCCTCTAAAAAAAATTTCATGGTAAATTAACAAATTTTCACCCATAGGGAGGGTGTCGAAGTTGGCAATAGTGAAATGGTTTCTTTAATTGTTTCTCACAACTACACATGTTGGTAGATTTTGAATATCTATTTTTGTAGGGGTCTTTTCAACTTGAAATTTTTCACACATGTAATCAACATATAGACGGTCCTATGCCAAAAGTTTCATACGAAAAAAAAAATTCAGTCGTTGGGAGGGTGCCAAAGTTGGAAATAGTGAAATTTTTCTCACAACTACACATGTTGATAAATTTCAAATATATTTTTTTGTGTAAATTTTTTGGTCTTGAAAATTGGTACGTGTGTTATTAACATAAATATAATGTTTTGTTAAAATTTTTTGTGGTAAAATACCAATATTTCAGCTCTCGGGAGGCTCTCAAAGTCGGTAGCATTGAAATTTCAAAAACGCCATTTTGATTTAGACCCCACTATACAAACGTCCAAGAAAGCATAGAAATGCCATGTTGGCAAAAGATTTTGTTTTAACTTAAGATAAATTAGAGAAAATTACTATGGATTGAGGTAAAATCTTGATCAAATGTAAAATGTAGGAGAAGGGTAGCCACTTGACAAGTTTTAAAAAAAAAAATTTAAAATTTAAAATAGTGCCAACTAATGTTGCATTTGATTGATATGGAATTCAACAAGAATGAGGTGGCATATCACATCATCACGCTTGAATGCCATTTGAAAATTTGAACAATGTTTTTTTAAACAACAACTGAGACGTCAACTTGAACAACTTTGTATAATTTTGAAAATTTACAAATTCTATATGGTTTGTCATGCCTCGCTCCTACTGCCCCATTTGTATAAATAGGATGTCTTTTCATGTCAATTTATACACAACAATTGGCTTTCAAGTTGTATGACATAACATATAAAATACTATATATGGTGTATTTTGTATTATGTATGGGCTATTTTGTATGGTGTATGTAAAGTTGATGTTGCAAAATGTTTGGATGTCAAAGCTGACATTTCAAAAAATGTCTCAAAAGACATTTGAATTGATATTGCCCAAAACAATATCAAAATTATTGTTGATGTCTAACTTGATGTTGCTCAAAACAATATTAATTTTTTCAAACAATATGACTTTAGATGCGATGTTAGTTGCCACATCATCTCCAGGTTGGGTGAAAAAAATCCCATGTGGCACTGCCCGCCCACATGGCGCTTATGTGGAGGTGATGTGGCTACCTCATGACACATTTGGGCACTTTCTTTGACTATGTTTGTTTAGATGTCACAACAAAAACATGCCATGTTTTTGTAGATTTTCACATGTTTTTGCCCCATCATTTCAAACAAATTTTGTTGGACATTGACGGTGACATTCTTGACGTCAAAAAAAACGTGTCACCACATTTTTTGGTACATCCAAAAAAACAGAGGTTTCTTATAGTGTTGGTTCACTTTACTTTTTGCTTCAAGTATGTTGATTATCCTTCTAAACTTCATATGACTAGTTAAATAATTAACATAACACAATTGACTAATACATATCTCCAAATGATACCTCCATGTATTTTGATTACTATAACCCTATTAAATATTGGACATGGTCAAAAACTTTTTTGTACCACATGACAAGGAAAAATGACCTTAAATACTTCTTTGTTGCTTTGCTTCTTTGCTCATTGTTATTGTAGAAGATGTCTATAAAGTTACAAATGATAAAATTACAAAGGAATGTTTAACCCCTTAGTATGCAAATGTCTATAAGTGGTTGCTTTTACAACTAATTAAAGGAATATACAAGTATTTCACATCAATAATGGATAGTTTGATTTTGGTCAAATACAAGTTGTGAAGGCCATATAATCAATTACAATTTTATGTAATTCTGGCTATAGAAAATGGATCTTGCAATGCTAATTCATTGGTTTTTGAATTTTTTTGAAATATTAAAATTAAAGTATATACTAGACTTGACAAACTTCAGTTTCTAATTTAATTGGAAACCATAATTCAATGCCAAAAACGCAATGAAGTTTGACAAAGGTGCATTAAATTTTGGATGTAGGGACCATTGGAAGTAAGGAATCAACCATGATTAATTTGATGAAATTGAGGTAATTAACATTTGGTATTGAAAAGTTATCTAAAGTATGTTGAGATTTAGAATTGGATTTGGAAATCAGTCTAAGACTAATTTCCAAAACATATGGTATCCACTAGGTGAATTACAATTGACTTTAAAAGCTTCTTATAGAAACTACATGAAATTAATTTAATACATCGAATTATGTTGAGAAAGCAAATTTTGTTTATGCTTCAACTATGCAGCTTTTGTGTTCTTTTGATACTTCATAAATTTTGTGTTAAGTTTACTTCAAATAAGTTCATGAAAAGGTGTGAGAGAAAAAGGCTTGCAAAAATTAAGAGCTTAGGTCACAATTAATTTTGCTTAAAAAACTCCAGATCTTCATTATTACGGACTTTTTAAGGGCTAATTAGGGATCATGCCGGCTCTGTTCACACCGCAGGTTCCCAACATTTGAGCGCCGCATTTCCGACGCCGTCCCGCTATTCTCGTGAACGCTCGCAAATCTGCACACCCAAACATCGGCACGCAGCCGCCAGGTTGTTTGATTTTTGCAATTCTTTCCGTCTTCTTATGATGAGCAGAACAAATTTTACAGGAAAAAAGCAAAAAAAACTAGAATCATTCATGTATTGTATCGGTGCAGCCGTAGGACAATTTGTATACGGTCCTCTGTTTATTTCTCTGCTCATTTGTTTGTGAATTTCTTCTTTGCAGCATCAATTTTGCAGTTGCTGGGGGAAGCTGTAACGAGGACGTCGAAGCTTTTGTGTAATGGGAGGATATTGAAAGTCGCTTACGAGGAATTAGGGTTTGGTGATGCGGACGAGTTTGTTACTTGATGATAGGTAGATGGAAGAATTTTGAAGTAGACCGGAGGAGAAGCTTGGAGATGGTGGAGCATGATGCGATGGTTTGTTTGAGTAATGGGGACGAGATTGAAACCTTTGTGGTTGAATTAGGGTTTGGGGATGATGCAGAAGTATTTGGTGCTTGATGATTGATGGTGGAAGGATTTCTAAGTAGGACAGAGGAGAATAATGGAGATAGCAGAGCATGATGCGGAGGTCGGTGATGGTTTCTTTGATAGCGAGGATGATGACGCGCCAGTGGATATGGCGGTTGTGTACGAAGCGATGAAGCGTGTGCCACTACCGGACTTCGACTACGCGGAGCGTGCTGTGGCCACTCCTACTGCTGCCGCTGTTGCTGCTGAGGCACCTGCCGTTCCATCGAGTGAGGCTACTACGGTTCCCAAGGTATGGCTGAGAATTTGGTTATGATTTTTTCTTTTTTTCTTTTTTTTTGGAGTGGCCGGCAATCGACTTTCACTTCGACGAATTATTGTATATTCTTGCTCTTTGTACTATTGATGAAAAATTCCTGTAATTAAAATTCTTGTGCATTGGCATGCAGGACGCAGGGCAAGGCAAGAAGAAGGGTGCAGGGAGAGCAAGACCGATAAAGCGCGTGAAACTTGTTGGTTCGGCCGCTTCTACTGAGGAGAAGACTATTCCGAAAACTATTGTTAAAGGTCCAGTTTCTCGAAACATTGGTCATGCTTTATTTTGAAGTATTTATGTATTCACAATGTCACTACATGCAGTGACGCTTGAATCATAACTGTTCCTTCAATCTGTTGAAGCTGAGGAGTACTTACAATCTTGTCTTGCTTGGACGGAGGTCCAGAATATTTTTGTTGCAGTGAATTCCAGATGAGCATAGTTATTTTCTTGTCATTTCCTTTTACCTCGATTCTTCACTTCAAGTTCTGGAATGGCAGCTACTGCTGAGTCATTTTGTTTAGGGTCGTCGGACTTGCAAGCTTAGTACTGCATCTTGAATTCCTCTACGTGTTGATTTCGGGTTTCATTGCTTGGATCATCTCGTTTTTTTTAATATTACTTTGTTTCTTAAATTGTGATTATCTGCTTCTAACATTAAAGGCATGCTGACTCCAGGGGGAGGGAACAGAATAGCAGCGGCTGCGAAGGTGGCAGCAAAGGTAGCGCCTAATGTGGTAACAGGAGGTGTTGTTGCAGAAGCAGGCCCACGGCCAGATTTTAGTTTGTGGACTGTGGAGGATGATCTATTATTGGAGAACGCGATGGAGGTGAGTATGTGCAGAAATCACTATTATGCAGTTGGCCAAGCCTCTTTCGATTACGATAGTTTGTGCAATCAATTTCATGGCCTTTCCTATCAGTGCTAGTGTTTTGAAGCACGGTATGTGGGATAACACTCTCGTCTATGGATACCCGAGAGGGGGCTGTTTGCTCAGACATATCCAGTGAGTGTTGATATTGTTGTTGGCGCCTCTCATTTGGTTGTATTGCTGAAACGAAATATTTATTACGATATCTATTGTTTACTTTCCGATCGTTTTTTGAGAAGGATTTCGAATGCCTCAAACATATAATTTTTAGGACTTCATTGGTTTCTGGTGATGAGAGGGTATCTTGTGAGGAATATCCTCAAACTTCTGTTGTCCCCGTTTGATGGATTGTACTCGGGTTGATACGACACTCTCTACTTGAAGATCCCTTATGTTTTGAATTTTTATGGATTCTATGGATGCACCTTTGAAGGCTGGAGCAGCTGTGGAGGCGCTTGCAAAGGGTGCCATGCGTTTCTCCCACAGATTCTCCGTTCGGGAGCTTCGGGAGAGATGGAGAGCTCTGTTGTATGATCCTGAATTATCTGCTGAAGCTTCTGCACGTATGGTCGAAGCTGAAGCAGCCCTTTCCGATCTTCCTCCTAAAACTGGCGGCTCTCAAGTTCGACATGTTAAACACCTAGAACAGAAGCGAAGGTCAAATAGCATTCGTTCTCTGTATCACAAAAGAAAGAAATCATTGACTGAAGGGAAACGGATTTCGGGTACAGAATCGCAAACTCCTGATGAGGGAGCGATTGGAGAGAAGCACGAAGAAGGTAAAGAGAAGTTAGTTGCTCCATTGAGCACAATACCGCTTGGGAATGTGGATCCTGGGTTGCTCGAAGGCCTTTTGTCTCCCAAAGGAAGCGCCACAGACTTTGACAATACTTTCACTCAGATGGTTAGTCTTCTTGCAGCAGGTCAGTCTGTTCACGCCTCACGTCCGGATCAGTAGAATATAGTAGACACCGTTGTTTAAGAAATGGTAGTAACAATATCCGTACTAAGTGTATTACGAAGGAAAGCGTTTAAATGCTCCGCTCAGTAATCAGTTTAGTCTTGCAGGTGGAGTGGGGGCGGTCTTCGGAGCTCTGCCAGGAAATTCAAACGTAGAAATTGTGGAAGATCAAAAGAGAGGACAAGAAAGTCAGAGTAATGAAATGATACCTGAAGTTGTCATGGCCGCACCCAAGGGTGATTATATAGAAATTGAACAGCTGCGTGGCAACGACAAGCTCAATCTTTCTGGACAGTTAAACCCAATTGAGCAGGATGTTTTGCAACCACCATCTGTTCCACTTGATCGGAATAAGCAAATTGAGGAGAGTGAAGGTGCACCAGAAGTCTTCTCTGACAAGAATTCTACGAGGAGTGAGGGCTTCAATGGAGCAGCCAATGAAGTCGGAAACAGCGAATCGAATCTCAAGGACTCGGGGGACCGTATTGTAATTATCTTATCCTTCATTCGTGTTTCATCTAATTTCCGTTTTTTTTTTTTCAAAGAGTATTTCCTTCAAGAGAAGTTGCAAGCACTAAGTTCTGCATCTCTGTGTCCTTCATCGTCATAAGTATCCCTGAAGCTAGACTGTCAGCAGTCCGAAACTTTATTGGGCATCTTAGTTAGAGCTGACGATTACCTTACTGGGATGTCGTGCAGGTATCTCAACCTCCCGCTGAAGCAACTATAGCCGCTCCCGTGACACAGGAGAGTCTGGTTTGTTTACCTGAAACTCTTTTGGTTGGTTCGGATTCTGAGTCAGCACATACTGAAGTTGGTAGAAGGACGGAACACAAAACCCAAGAGCCCTTCGGGAGTGTGTCTATGGATGCGGACCCTCCTGTTCTGCATACTGAACAGTTAAGTTTTGCGCAAAGTATGAAAGCTGAGAAGGTGGCTGAAACAACAGCTACAGGCTCGGCACTGGGAGAGGCAATTTTACAACATCCACCTGTTCTGCATACTGAACAGTTAAGTTATGCGCAAAGTGTGAAAGCTGAGAAGGTAAGTGAAACAACAGATATTGGCTCGACACTGGGAGCGGCAATTTTACAACAACCTCCTGTCTTGCATACTGAACTGTTAAGTTTTGATCAAAGTGTGAAAGTTGAGAAGGGAGCTGAAGCGGCAGACGTTGGCTTCACACTGGAAGCGGGAATCCTACATCGTCCCCCTGTCCTAGAGGAAAGTCATGAGGTGGGAGGTGAAGGTTACATTGATTCACATGAGCACTCGAAGCAGGGAGCCCTGAGCAGGAAGACGGACCAAGGTCAAGAGCAAGACCTTGAAAGTGATCCAGACCAAGAACGCTACTTTGGAAGTGATCAAGACCAAGACCTTGAAAGCGATCAAGATTTTGAAAGCGAACGTCGTTTTTCTTACATTGAAAGCGACTATGACGGTGAGAGAAGATCTTACGAGCAGTGTCCAGCACGTAACATGAAGGTGCTCGGTTATGGTTCAGTTTTTTGTTCTGTTGTCATTAGAATAGAGTGCAGCACTTGGTCACTATTGCCTGTCTTGAATAGGGTATGCAGGGGCTTTGAGAAACTTTGATTTAACCCCTTGTGTTTTGCTGGTGAGGTTGTAGGAACTAGTTTCGTCTTTGTTTTTAGTTGTATATATAATGTAATAAACTTGTGGTAACATTTCAGGGGAATATTACGAGAGTGAGGGGTTGGATATCCCTGCCGAGGACGAACTACTGTACGCATCGGGCAGCCCTGATACCTTACTTGACTATGACTTGTCCATGCTAGACATGGAGCCCAGTGGGCAAGTGCAAGTTGAACCTATCGATGAAATAATGATCGATCCTATCCTTGGTCCTGTTGTTTGTACACTGAGTACAGAGGACACTGAAGTACCCAATCTGTGTGATGTGCTTCCTTTGCCGGTGGCACTTAATTACTATTCAGACGGAGGGCCCAGAGATGGTTACCTTTTAGAGTACAATAGCAATGATGACGAAGCTGATGTACCTAGTTCTCCTTCAGAGTTACATGTCTACGAAGATTGGGAGTCTTCAGATGCGTTACGGGATCAAGTAAGGAAATTAAATTCTTTTCAAAGTTGTATGAATGTTTTTCATTTTTGATGTACAGTAACCCTATTCATATTAATTTGTGTAGTTGGTTGGAATAATAATTTCGTACTAATTTAGGTGTAGTTTTGGTTTCTTGTTCTTTCTATGTAGTTTTATGAATGGTTCCAAGAATTTTAGTGTTTCTGGCCTTGTAATTTTTTAATGATTTTATCGCTCCTTATAAGACTATTTTTGGTCATGGGGAAGTGTTACGTATTATATCATTTTCTGTGCTTGAGATCATATTTCCTGCGTTCATTTTTCTCTTATGGTCTGGTATTTCCTCTGCTCTAGCATGTCAATTTATCTATAGAACACTTCTCTGCGACCACTGCCCAGTGAAGGACTAAATGAAAACTTTGGTTTCATCTTGTACAGATACATGTACCAAAATCTGGCGATGATAATGTCTGGGGTCCAGAGATGAGTGCTGGCAAGCAAGGTTGTGCGTTTCCGCAGTCCAGCCCCCCAAGTCTACTCGCTGAAAATTTAAGCCCAAACAGTTTTTGCGGTCGACCTGTGAAGGATGAAGCGGTTTCCATGTCAGATTTTGATGGTGAGGACCAGTTAATACAGTTTCCAGCCTTGCAACTCCAGCCTTCAGATTTAGATGGTGCAGTTCAGAGAGCATCATCAGACCCTGCAGGAAAACCATTTTCTACCGGTCAGCATACTCAATGGCAACCGGTGCCGGCTGAAGTATATCCTGTTTTTTACCATGGAGATATGGATCCACTCCCAGGACAGGAGGGTCTGGTGCGAGAAGATCCAGAGACTGGAGTTTTACGAAGTGATGAGGAGGCAAGTGCACTGGAGATTGCAGAGGAAGATCTCGAAAGTGATGGAGACACTCGCTTCTCAGATGTTGAAGCAATGGTATGTCATTACTACTGTTGATCTACTTTAGTTTGATTTTTTTCACTCGTAGTTTATCTTTACCACTTTCTATTTTGGACAGGTTTGGTGCTTATTGGTTGTGTGTCTCAATACGTTTTATGGGGAATACGAGTTTTATAGGATGCTTTAGTGTTACCACTCTGAATTTCATGAAGGGCTGCTGAAAAGATATTTCCAAGGAGTCCCAAGCTGAGCCACGCATATCGAATTCGTGTTTCAGAATGATTTCTTAGGACGGTCGTCATTTTTATGCCCTAATAGTATCGCAGTATATGATAGTGGCAAACGTAGAGAAATTGCAGCATTTTATGCCTTCGGGATTTTATGGTTAGCCCTTCGTTGGATCAGCTAACAAAGTTTTGGGAGGCAGATGATGAACATGGATCTTGACCCTGGAGTGGATGACGAGTTTTCTGCGCTGGAAGGTATAACTCTATCTCTCTTGCCAACACGTCAGCATTCCATGTAGTTGTGAGAATTTTGTGGGCTTTCTGCCTTGTTGGTGGATTGTTGATTTCTTTACCCTCGCACCCACAAGAGAAATTCCGGATACATGTCTTGAAACACGTGCGTTAGAAGTATAATTTGGTTTACATTAGTTGTTTCTATTGAATTTATGTTCACGTCGGTGCGATTGATTTCAAATCCATGCCGTGAAATTTTAGATATTACCGTCAGCTGCATTTACCACTCAAATTTAGTCATGAACCTAAGTTCAGCCACTGTAATTTAATTTTCTTTTTCGACAGGCTAGTATGTCATATGTTGTTGATTCGGAATCAGCATGTGTGCTTAAGTTGAAAATCTTCTACGTATTGATTCTACAAATGAGGGAAATACTTTGCCATAGCTGTAATTTAAATTTTCTGATATATCTTAACTTACAAATGTCATGGCCCTCAAAAGTTCATGCGGGCTCTTAAGGGTTAAAGCATGCATATCCTTTCTTGTTTTTGTGAACTGGATTTATGAAGTGTGAAATAGTCCCTTCTACAGTCATAATGGAGAGCCGCCTTATTGACCTGACTTTGTCTTGTTGGCTGCAGAGTCGAGGCGCATGTACAGCCGGCAGCGGAGGATGCTTGTCCGCTTAGAACAAAATTTCTCATCTGCAATGCAACGGTCTCTCACGAAACGAAAAGCTCTAGCTCTTTTATATGGGCGACATCTGCTTTACTACATGACGAAAACTGAGGTTTGCTCGAACATTGTTTGACCTATAGCATGCATTTGTTTGTGTGGTAGTTTCGGGGATATTCTAAAGTCCTGACCAGCCCTTTTTTTTGGGCGAAATGGAGCCAGAAAGCACCATTTCATAGTGAAAATCTTTTTTTCGCCAGAAAAAAGTAATCTTTTTTCGCCAAAAAAGTTTCAATTCAATTAAAAATATGGATGAA
Organism: Rhytidiadelphus loreus; assembly: GCA_947034895.1. Classification (NCBI taxonomy): domain Eukaryota; kingdom Viridiplantae; phylum Streptophyta; class Bryopsida; order Hypnales; family Hylocomiaceae; genus Rhytidiadelphus; species Rhytidiadelphus loreus. The sequence goes on from OX344761.1 coordinate 38,006,572, forward strand.
ATTGTCATATTTGGATGAAAAAGTGTATGAATTTGATTGAAAAGTGTTTTATGGTACAAAAGATGGATGTAAGAAGAAATAAAATGCTTCACCAAATTTTAAGTGATCGCCATCCTGGCACTTTTTAAAAAAAAAAAAAAAAAGGACTCCTGACTGGTCGTGTTGAATACTATTTTGATTCTACTCATGCTATGCCTTCGGTCTTAGGTTTCTGTTGTTCACGAATTTCCTGGACTTCAAAAATTCTAAGAATTTTGGGAATTTATTGTTGCACTCTTGTCCTTGTTCAATATCAGTCCGCAATTTTGTGTAGATGTTGGCTTTGTCGTCACAGTCACATGATACGTGGACTCTGATATGATCACAGGTTTTAATGGGAAGGATGACACAAGATAACATAGTGGACATAGACTTGGGCAAAGAAGGGCGTGCGAACAAAGTCTCTCGGCAGCAGGTACATGCTGGAAACTGTAATTTTACAATTAGAGTATATTATCTTTCACGCCATTATATCCCATTTAACTGTATCTGCTAACGGCCGAATATATCTCTGTATTTTCAGGCATCGCTGAAGCTCAAGGAAGATGGTGTTTTCTACCTTCGAAACCTGGGACGGAGGAGTCTGACAGTTAACAATATTGCAGTCGACACTGATCAGCGAGCGATTTTGGGCTCAAACTGCTTGATTGAGGTGAATATTAAATCCCTAAGTGTCCAAGCTAAGATTGAAAAGTTCACTTTCTAAGCAATTAGTTGATACTAGAATCTTTCGTAACTTATTTCTCTCATTATAACATGTAGGATGCGATCTCCTCTTTCTATTTGTACATTGTGTTATTTTCCTTGTTTCCTAAATGATTTATTCCAACTCCTGTTGATGTCGAAACGGACACTTACTGCTACATGACTTTTCACCAGTAGTTGGGTACCTTTATTTGTGCAGGTTGGGGGCATGTGCTTCATTTTTGAGATTAACAAGAGGCTTGTCAAGCAACAAGTTGAGAGAATGCACCGAGACTCGTAATTTTTTGAACATTTCGAAGCCTTACATTGTTTGACTACCTTTCATTAGCTACGCAGAGAGCAGGCATCCTGTCCCATCTTGACTTTCAACTTGGGTTTTGATGTTGGCTCCTTTTTATGATTTCAGCTGAAGTATTCTCCTTGAGCAAGTGAGAAATTGCGACACTTCATTGGTTCTGTCCATGCACTATTTTTGAAGGAAGGCACCCGAGTACCATTTATCACTTTCAAACCCTTTACTTTCCTGAATCAACCCACTGTTTTTATGCCCAACAAGGAATCCATGTCCTTGAATGAACATATAGGCCATTTCGAAGGGAATGGATGGCACACTTCGGAAATGAAGGTCAATTCCAAGAGCTCTGGAGTCACTATTCCTACAAGTGAGCATCACAAAGCTTGTATGCTCATACCAATCTGAAATTTTGTTCAAACCAATTGAATGATGGTTTTTTAATTTGTCATGTAAACAATTTCTTTCAGTTTTACACAAGCTTGTTTTGTAGAAAATAAAGTTTGGTCATCCTCAAGACTCGTGAGTCTATACAATGCAATAATAAGAATGAACTGGAACCCTTCCAATGTTTGTGAGCACACAAAAAGTGTCATGGAGGGGGTAGTGTTTCTAAATAGAAAACTCACATGATATATTTGAACATTCATAGAGTAGATTCTCTTTGAAGTGCAAACATGGTGAGAACATGATGTACAACTTTTGACATTCTAGCATAGTGTGGTGGTTCTTGTTCTTGCATGCCAGATTTTTTTGACAAGAAAATCAATTATATAGTGAGTTTATCAGTCAATTTGAAGTACCATGCTGATATTAGATGCTGTGCACTTTAATTGTTTTTTTTATATTGGTATGTTGAAATGTTACAGATAACTGAAACCGAATCATTCAATTAATTCCTTAGTTTCAATTATGGAATTCAATGCCTATGTATCACATGTATGGTGCATTTTGTAAATCCCAAGTACTTCGTCACTTTTTGTACCAATGTTTTTTAGAAGAAACAATTGTTGACCAATTCATGTACTTCTTCACAAGTTCATAGATCAACCTATTCTTCAAAGGCATTAGAAAAAATATTAGGCTTGCAGTGGGGCCTACAAGTTCTTTTGGTAGTAGCGCAAAACATTTTTTTTTAATAGAATGTGGCACTACTCAAATTGGCAATTTCAAAAATATTAATTTTTTCATTCATTTTATTTAAAAAAAATAGATATTAATAAATAAATAAAATTATTATATTATTTCCATATATTTGCATTGTGGCTGAAACTCAAACAACTTTCTAATAGCCTTCTTCTTCAAGATTTAGATTTTTGGTAATGGTAGATGCTATTGTAGCCTTCAAATTGGCTAATATAAATGTTCAAGGAAAACCAAATAAATTGTCAATTGTCTTTTGAGTGCATAGTCTACCATGGCCACAAGTTTTAGACATCATGTATTGTTGTCAAAATAAAAAAAAGTCATTCACGGTGGACATTGTTGTTGTTAGAAAAGTGCTTTTGCCATGGCATTTGGAAGATGATGGTAAATAGTACTATTAGTTTGTTAGTAGGCAATTACTACCTCTTTTGGATTTGTGCACACAATCCAAAAGAGGCATAAAAAAAAATAATCCCCTTCCTTCCAAATTTCTAAAATTTTAAATTAAAATTCTTTTCATTAAAATTTTATTAAGCTTGATTTTTCAAACACACACCACCCCTCTTATAATTTTGAGAGGGTGGGGGTTTCATACAATCAATATGGGACATATTGATTGATCTGTATCATGTACATGTATATGGTATACAATGTTCGTATACAATATAGAATATTCGTATCCGATATTGATAGGGGACAATTTTTCACAATGACCCTCATCAACGGCAAAGAGAGGGCCTTGGATTTTTTTTCCAAAAACAATCAACGGCTGGGGTGACTAGGAGAGAATTAATGGTTGGGAGAGAATTAATGGTTGAGGTGGGCATGGTGAAGAAAAATGAGGTGACTGCCTCTTTTGACTGCATAGTAAAGGCACAGATGAAAGATGAACCAACCTATATTGACCATGTATTTGTAAGTTTCTTGGAATTATAGAATAGGGACCAAGGCATGTAAGAGGTGATACTATAGAAAGTAATAGAATTCATGGGCATGCCTTCTTAGTCATGTGGAAGAAAGTGGATTTTCCATTTCCATTGTTCATGATGCACCAATACATTCGCAAGAGATTAAAGTGGTTCCCAATTACAGAAGATATTTTTTAAGGCACTAGTATATACTAGGTCATTTTGATGTTGACATTTCTAAACTTGTATGTATAGCAAGTTTTTAAAATTATGACTACATCTAGGTATCACTAGTACAGGAAGGAAAAGCTCTCACATCAATTTTGGACCACTAATCATATTGTAGATGTATTGTACTATTGACAAGTGTCCTACCTTAGTTGTACCTTCTAGTATTATGTCCTAGCTTTTATAAAAAAAATCATGTCAAATTTTTAATTTATAAAAAATCTACCGTAGTTGAAAAAGATAATCTCAAAATTGGCCATTTGTGAGGACTTGATGGTGATTAGATTTCACCAAAAGATTGAGCTCAAAACCATCTTCAATGTTCAGATATGCATGTGTTAGGGAGATCTATTTAACTCAAATGTAGAAGACATAAAATAATAAGTTATTAGATGCTCCTAATGAAGCATATGCCTACCTACTGTGGAAATAGACCTTAGAAATTTCAGCTCTAAATCATTAATTTTGGATACTCGAAAGTATCAAAAAACACTAAACCTAAAAGTGTGACATTAACAAAATTGACTTTTGAGTATAAAATGCTTTTTTATGAAAGTTCTCAAAAATAAGGGATACAATTAGAATGTAAATATCCATCTCTGATAAATAATTCAAGTTCATGAGATGAAGGCTTCAAAAGTTTTAGTAGATGACAAGTGTGAAATAAAATGGACCAATGTTTCTTGCAAACACCCGTATTCAAAAACCAATGTTTTACCAAGAATGGATATCCAAGATAAATTTGCAATCTTCATGGAAATTAGTGGCTACAAGGTGGAAATGTACAAGGTGGAAATGGAGGTTGGATAGTACGTAGGGGGATATGAAATTGGATGGGATTACAATGGAAATGCGGGGTCACATGGTATGCAAGGGGCTCAAGGGGCTCTTGGGCAAAAATGGGCTAGGGGTATGACACTAGGAATGCTTAGAAACAAGAAAAATTTGAAGATTAGCAATTGGAGTGATCAACAACTTAAAATAGTTGTGGTTGTCATGGAAAAGGGGATGTCCTAAGCAAATGGTGGCTTTAGACTACTACAACATATTGAGAAGCATTTTACTTTATAAATGCCAAAGGCCTTTTATTTTTGTCAAAAATCATTCAAAACTATCATTTATATTGCAAAGAATAAAAACTTTAAAAAGATAAAATTGTGAATTTAACCATAGGATCTTGTAATAGACGATTATGAAAATGTGCAGAAGAAATTTTAGATATTTTGACATTATAGATTGCGAGATATTTGAATTCAAAGTGAAGAAAACATTTTTTTTGGCACCCGTAGCAAACTAATTTTTAAGACTTTATATCCTCTTAATTTTAATATTTTTCCATTTCAGATTTGGAATTGAAATTTTTTTTTATAAAAGAATTGAGTTTAGAATTTAAGATTTTTTTTTAAAAGAATAACATAATTTTTATTCTTTAAAAATTGTTAAGTAGAAGTAGTGATGAGATAGAAGGAGAGACTAAATCATTAATTACTCTAAGATGTAATGAAAACACTAATTGAAATAAAAATTATATTTTCAGAAAGTTTATGTATTCTTCTATTTTGGATTTTTTTTTAAAAGAACCATGCCAAAAATTGAGATCACTTCCATCAAGAATTGTCAAACTTCAAAAGTGAATATCCAAATATCCCATTAGTTTTGTTAGCCAATAAGTAGAAGCTTCTATATATTTTAAGGTCCAAAAAAGATAAAATGATATACATTAGATGCCAATTCCATTCTTCTTTCTATAAATATATTGGAAATTTATTGAAAAATATTTCAAGGAATTTAGCTTCCTTCAAAATGTAATCAACTCTTAAAGCATGCTTTTTGTACTTTACAAGCTAAACAATAATGAATTTAAATAATCCCAACCAGTTCACTACTATCTTTGCAATTCATGAATTAGCCCAAAACATCAAATTCTTTTGATTTTTTTATGCATGGGAGGCTGCCAATTGGGAATTCTTTTTAAATAATAATGTTGGTTGAAGTTATCCATAAAATTCAAAGCCTTCAAGTGTGAGTTCTACATAACCTAAGCACTTATTTTTTACTATGATTTTGTATGTATTTTGCAATTGGAGTTGTATAAATCTCCCTAAATTCTAGATTATTTATCCAAATTGTTTTGAATTTGTCCCGTTAGTTGCATATATAATTCTCATGTGCAAAAATGTTCTTCATGGCTAAAAAACATATTTACCACTAATCTCACAAAATTCTTCTAAATGTTTCATTTGCAACTAAAAATAGTTGTGTGGTCTTTAAATAATTAAAGAAGCCATGGAAGTTAAAGGAACATATTAGGAGAATTGTTGGGTACAAAATACATAATTGTTGATCTATACCTCTTGCCAATCTTGCAATTGTTACAATTAACACTATGGAAAGAAGTGCATGAGTTGACCTTGTTTGATTGCACTTATGTGGAATGGTGAATTTTTTAAAGAGTCACTTATCATGATTTATATTGTATGCAAAGGGTAAAGGTTAAAAGTTTGGAGAGATGACCTAAAATACCAGAAGGTAGATGACCACTTTGATGGTAATAAAATTATCGTTTATATCATTAAAATGTAGCCCTTTATTTGACCCCTCTTTCAAATCTTATTTTAGATTATATTTTGATTCAATGTGTTATTTGGAGGGAATAACAATAAAGCATAATTGCATGCACTTTAATCAAATTGAGTTATCATCTCTACACATAAAGGTTTTGGTACTACCTTGTATGTTGAATTTGCAAAGAAGTGCAAACAACTTTTTTACACCTTATATGGATCTAAATATATTTTTACCCCTTTTTGGTGCTTGGAAGTACAAAAGTGTTCTCAAAACTTGACTTTAAGAGGAAGAAAACTCTCAATTTGATTAAGGTGCATGCAATTAAGCCTTATTATTATTCCCCAAATTTAACAAGGTGCATCAAAATTCAAGTACATTCTCCAATAAGAATTGACAAGAGGGTCCAGATGAAAGGCCACATTTCAATGACTTAGGGTAGAGACAACTAAAAGCACTGCTTTTTCTACTACATACAATTTCTATTCCTGTATATATACTCTAATTGGGAAATGAAAGTCGATTTCAATACACCAAAGAATGCCACATTTGGATACCATATTAAAAAATCATCATAGATCAAAGTTTTCTTGGTAGCGATTCTAAAGTCTTTCTTCAACAGTAGGTACATTGTTAAAGGAGATGTACATAATGAATACATCTATTCAAGTGGCACTTTTGAGTGGATGTCCCACCTTGAAGAATAACTCTAATGTTACATAAACTTAAGAATTTTCAATGCTTATCATCAAACATTGTCCTAGTGTTCATGTAAGGTACCTCCGTGATCTAGGTGATACCTCACCTTAAGTATGTTTCCTATAATGCCTGAGCGAATGGAAGGTGCTGTGGAAGTCAAAGGATGTAGCAAGTGGAAATACGGTAACTACCTTAATTGTGATCTAATTGCAAACCAGTCCCTACAAATTCTTGCCTAAAACTTATGTTGCGTTAGGATCTGACATGCATGGAGAGAATGAAATCATTCTAATAGAATAAATCAAGTGCGTAAAATTGACGTGATGGGACTACCCAATGAGTACAATACCTCCTTCGAGGATAATTCATTAGCCCAGACACTAGGCCATTTCTAAAAGACCACAGTAGTATTCTGCAGAATCAGATAATACTACAGCGGAACAATCTCCTATTGTAGATATTAGTAATACCTCTACGCCAGAAGACTAAAAAAGTTGTTGGCATATGCCATTGGTCTCACATTAGGATGCCACTGCAACAGCAACATATTCAACAAGAATAGTAAGTGGACAATACTACAAACAAAGAAGGAAAACAGCACAGATAGCCCACACGTTGATTAGAAGTAAAAACAAAAGTATTGATTGTCTTGAAAAAGCAAACAACATACAGCAAGTACTAATTTCAAATGGTGCAAAATAGTGAAGACTCACCACAGAACCAAATTTTGTGAATAGAGGTTTCATCTCTGGCGCCTCAAACCGGATAAAAGCTCCTTTATTAGCCATCTGCGTCGATCGAAGTATGAGTAAATCATTCCAAGTCAGACGTGCAAGAAAAAAGGAATAGATCTCATTTTAACTTTTTACCTGATCACAGTAATTCGGTGCGGAGAAGACGGTAATGAGTTTGCCACTATGGTCCAGTTCATAGCCCTGGTCCTTGACCTCATGTGATCGCACCACCAATTCTGAAAAAAATGATGAGAATCATCGCACAAGATGGTATAAGGAAGAGAATAGTTAAATAAACCCGGGTGCTCAAACTAATAATAAAAAGTACACTTTGTAAGCTAATAGTCGGTTGTAGTGACTTTCCAAAAATGTAGGATACGATTTTTTCTTCGATAGATATATTTTATATTCCTGGATGTTTTCAAAGCGATTCGCTTCCTACAGGCTAGATCTTAACTCCAATAGAAATGGAGTCCATTTGGGCACTTATGAGATTAGTTGAGAATGGTCTCAAGAAAAATAAAATGAAATAAAATAAAGTAATGCAACTCGATATCAAGAGAAGAGTGGGAGGTGCATTAGAAACAGCTGCAGAAAACTAAGTGTCAGATCCACAGCAGCAAATGCAGTTCTATATGGTACAACTAGGGCTTAGGAAATGCAAACCTAGATTATTGTCTTCCAAGAAGCGGTTCGTGACGTCAGATCCAAACGCAACACCAACACCGCGTTTGCTAGGTGCACGACCTAGGCCAGGGTGAGGATCGCTCCACAGCAACTCACACATTAAACCTGCGCAAAAGATCCAAATCGGAAAAATATTATTCCAAGGTTCTCATGTTCATGAGATTGTCAAAATGTTTAAAAATATCAAGGAATTCATCTAGAAACAACTCAAATTCCTCGTCTCTAAGTTCACCAGGGCTTCTGATCATAGAATCAAAGTTGATCAAAAGTAAGAACAAAGTACAGTCACGTGTCATAGTTCTTTGTATCCTAAAAAACATTTTTGAAAACCATAACCTCAATTCTGGTATTGGTCCATAAAGTTCCTGTGATTATGGTACTACCAAAAAGAGCCTGAAATTTTCGTATGGTCCATAAAATCTAAAATCAACCTTGCAAATAATCTTGCAGATTTGTAGACTAGACGTAATACATTAATTATCTTATTCAACAATGCATAGAATTGTTATCAGAATGATGTTATATTAATATTTTTATCTCAATGTTTGTTGGTCTTAATAGAAAATTAATGTGCCCACCATGTTCACCAACTTAGACCACCCGTAAATGATACACTTGCTAACACGACTTGTGGTTACTTCCTAAAATTGTATACATTCATATATAATTCACTTAGTTGCTTAAACTGTCATGAAATTGTTTCACGAGAAGTTTTTTCAAGTTTCTTAAACGGCACAAAGACTTACGGCATGCGACTGTATATCCAGGATGTCCCAAACAGGACCTGCTTTTCAACTCCGAGGGATTCACAGGTAATCAGAAGTGATCAAGTGGTAAGAGTTCATACCTTCATCTGGAGGCTCCCTGAATCGGTCAATTGCAGCTATGTCAGATAATTTCACACCGTCACTACTGAAGAGCCCTCCGTGCACTACAAACACTTTCTTATTCAATACGTTGGCCAACGGCAAGTAGCAAAATGTCTCGGCAAATAGTTTGACCATAGTGTCATTGAACTTTTCCTTCACTTCTCCTTCAAACCCGTATATCTTGTTCATGCTTTTACTTTCATGATTACCTCTGGAAAGGTACAGACCTGTCAAAAAAATAATAACAATGATAATAACGATTGATCAGAACATAGGTGAAACATTTAGTCTGTATTCAATCTCCCAAAAAATTCCCATCAGAAAATGCTCTTCCCAAATTTGTAAAATCTTGCTATATCCAAATGAATCCAAAATCACGGACAACACCCTTTCAAAACAGAGGAAGAAATTCATCAGATAGTCCCTCATAAAGAGAGCAATCATTAATGAAAAAACGTAATCAAACGTTACCAGTTGGATAGAGACACTTGAACGCAAACAGCGTGAAAATAACCTCAACCGAGAAAGAGCCACGATCAACGAAGTCTCCATTAAAGAGATAGGGATTCTCCTCTGACGGAAGACCATTCAGCTTGAAGATGTTAAGCAAGTCATAGTACTGCAAAGAATCGATAAACATTAAAGTTAGATAATAAGGCAGACATTTAATCAACGATGAAGTAACCAACGCAAACCTCGAAGAATCGTACTTTCAAGAAGAAATTCTTATTATACCTGTCCATGAATATCACCACAAACAGTAAAATGTCCTTTGTCAGGGACAGTAATGTCAACCAAGGTGGGCGTTGCTAACAAAATCTCCCGCGTTTGCATCAGAATCTGAAAAGCGTACCTGCAGAAAAACATAGTAAAACCAACACAAATACTGAATGTGAAAGAAGCGAACCTAAGAAATCGTTCAAAATTTACGAACAACGAACCTGTGATTCAAACACAATACAGACACTGAATACAATTTTCGAAGATTTCAAACCAGGGATCGAATATCCACTACAGTATCAAGAAAAGCTCCCAAATACCTGGAATGGATGGAGCGCTGCTGTTTAAAATCATCCATCATCTTTTGCACAAACTCCAGTGTGATATCGTCACCCTCTAATCTAGCCCCTTGGTAACTATTCTCCACCTCTGTATAAACCATCACAACAATATACATACAACTCTCGTTATACTTCACATTCGTCCACTCTAACCAAAAAACTATTGTCATGCAAACATCATGTCCAAGAGGAACCATTACAAAATAAGGTTTCAGGCTGAGACAAGCCAACAATTCCCTCAAAAAAAAGGGATTCTTGATAAGAAGCAAATTAAAAAAGAATGATCTCAAGGAATGCGTAAGCACCTATGGAGTGAAAGTCTAGGGACTCGGTAACAGAATGTTTTTGTTCTTCTTCAGTGGCTATGGCCTCTTCAAATTTGATTTTTGTGATTGATTTTTCACATTCCCTAACCTTTTTGGCAGCATCTGGATCCTTGGGTACAAGCCTTTTCACCTGAAACCAAAATGTGACCCGTTAACCCTTAAGCGCTCCGACGTCCATATTTTGGACGATGAATAGAGGACTTGCAAGCACTGTTTAGTCCAACTAACTTCTCTTTCATCCAATGCAATACTTGAATGCTTGAAAAGACAACCTTCTTTTATGTCCAATTTCATGAAATTTTGGTAAATGGTATTACTGTACAAAGATATAAGCAAAAATGTGTGAAAATTTGAAAAAGGACCGAGGCGTTAAGGGGTTAATGACCAATTTCATGAAATTGCTATAAATAATATTTCTGTACAAAGATATAAGAAAAAATGTGCCAAAATTCGAAAAAGGATCGAGGCGATTAGGGATTAAATCTCTAAAATAGTGCGTTGTCACTGCTCAGGAACACCGAAAAAACAGTACACACAAGCCATGATACTTCAATGTCAATGGAAAACGAAAGCAAACAGACTACCTTCGACTGGATCTACGTGGTACCCGACGAGACGCTTTCATGCAGAATAGTACAAACAATACCACATCGTAACATATTACAAGGTAACTATATTTAATCTCAAGTGCCTAATATCCCACAGCCCACAAAAACATCAGAGTAAGCGTTAAATTGGCCGAAATAAATTCCAACATGCTAAATATCATCGGCCTCCTTGTTTTTAGATGTTCAAAATTGCCTAAAATAAATATGAAAAGTACGCAGTTTAAGGAATACTATGGACGGGTTCAACATCAATCAGACCATTAATCCTTCAGTTCTCCAATTGGAATCACTTCAAAAGCGCACAGGAATGTCTTAAAACAAAAAGTGAACTCATTATACAGCTGCACCTGACATGATACCTGGGAGACGCATAATATGTACTACATAAAAGAATCTCAAAGACGAGAACAGGGATGTGCATTTGTCCAGGCAACAAAGTACTCATATTTACCTAGGACAACACTAACTAAACGGGAAACAGAAGTAACGAGCGTAGTACCTGCCGAAAATCTTGAAGAGCTTCCTTGAATTTTCCCAATGCCAGATGAGCAGTTCCTCGTCTGTAGTATCCCTGCATGAGATAGGACCTCAATAAATACAGTGGCCAGGATATTTGCACACTCACCGTCTAATTCAAACATCGAGTACTCATTCAGGACAGATGTTACCGTTTTTAAAACAATACCTTCACGTATTTAGGATCAAGTTCAATAGCCCTTGTTGCGTCCTTTATCGCACTTCCATACGATTCCATCTTCGTATGGGCAAATGAGCGATTAGCCCAGTACACAGCATTTTGATCATTCAGATCAATGGCTTGACCGTAAAGTTCTATGGCAGAAGCAAATCTGTGCGCTGCATCGTATCCAATTGTAAAATGTCATCATAAGCATAGGCTAAAAGTAAGGCAACTTTTTCCTCAACCCCAAAGTTGACATAGAATAACAATAAATACGACCAAGAGCCCATGTGCTATAACATTCTACACGACAACATTCTAGACTGTTGTAAAAATATGCTGTACCTTGAAAGGCGGCATTAGCAGCTGCCTTAAATTCCTCGGCCTTCGCTATATCGACCTTCGTAACATCTGCCTTCGGTAAACTAGCTGGATCTTCAACTACTTGAGCAGCCATGCTGAACTCGAACTCCTTGCACTTTCTGGTCAAGTCCTGTATACCGGAATTACCGAACCCTCGGGTGCGCCCCTTCAAACTGCATACCAGAGTAGGTCACGAGCACGCGAGACACTACTTACAACAAGTTACCCTGCCACAGGATAAAACATATCAGTAAGAGTGACTGATCATCCGAAGTAGACACACACCCTCCTAATAATGCAGAACGCTCATACTCATTAATCCTAAAATTTTATTTCCGAAGAAGATGAACTATTACCCTGTCTCACTGAACCGATCACGCTACTCAACCGGGAACCATGTCCAGAGCCAAAGACCTAATCTAGACCTGTCACTCGGTCACCCAAAACATCCAATCTCTTCCAGCTACCATTCCGAAACCTAGAATCAACCACGACAGTATAATTTCTGTAGTTGCATCATAGCATCTGCCAGATTCAAAAACACGGACCTCTCCTAAAGCCAGAATCTTAGACCACATCCACAATGTCGCCTTCTTTCCAACATAAACCAGCGCCAGTGCAAACCACGACGGCGACGTAACACATAACAACCAGATCCGACACAAAACCCTAACACAGAGTTTTCCTAAAAACACCTCACTTCCCTGCAAATCCCTAGAATCCACAAATGTCTCTAACGCCCGCAATCACTACACACGAGATATTCTCTGGCTAACCTAAACCAAAGTGATAACACACCAAACACCAAACATCACAAATACGAAAACCTAATACCAAAATAAATTATATTTTTTTTTATGAAAATGTTGGGATTTCCAGATCGACGATAGACTATTGTTCTTAAAACAAGCGTCGCCACTTGCGGAAGAGAGAGAAGCATTAAGTACCAATGAATGAGAAAAAAGAGGCGCGAGAAGTTGCGAGACGAGAAGCAAAAACCCTAGGTCGTCGGGAGCGGAAGAGAGAAGACAAGGTGAAGTAAGTTACCGACTGCGATGTTGTGGAGTGTGACGGTGAATGAGAGTCGTGGGGAGAGACGACGGCCGGCGGGGGAGGCTTGCTTGTTTGCTTGCTTGCTTAGTCCTCGACCTTGAGTTTCCGGGACCGGGCGACGTTGGGTTTGAAAAATGCGAGAACGGCACTGGAAAAAAAACTACTACAATGGAAGGAAAGCTGCAACATCCGTCAGTCCAGAGCAAGCAGGCATGATAAGTTTACTCTGCATCGGACCCTTTTGAGGGACGACCCAGTCCCCACCCCACCCTACGAGGTTTCTACAGGGCTGGTCCGTTGGTCTCCACCAATGGAGGCCTATTGGACCGAGCAACAGGGCACGGACCTGCTGGCATTGGACGACCTCGTGGACCTCAGCATCGCCATAGGAAACGAAACAAAACTACAAAGTATTATATAACCAAAGTATGCAAGTAGAAAAGAGCTCACTATTAACCATGGAGGTATCAAATATATACAAGGGAGGAGAGAAGGTGAAATCCTTCTCTTCTATTGGTCCAAGGGATATCCCTAGGTTCTAGTAGAACTAAAGTAAACTATAGTGGAGAGTGTGTTAATAGAAGACATTTTTTAACACTCCTCCTCGCTTGACATAACATTATTAAATCAAATTATATGCAACACCTTCATCAACTCATTCTCATGGCAATACCAAATGGGAAAAAACCATGGAAGAATATCAAAGATTTCTACAATAATAATAGAATCTATTCAATTTCTTGTTCCAAAGTGTTGAGTCGTCGCATTCCAATGTCGTAATGTAGAACGAGCACTATGCCTTGCAAGGACACTAATTGCAAATGCAATATTAGGATGTGCAGATGTAGACAAATATAAAAATGCTTGAACTGCAGCAAGGTTTGGATATTGTTCATTCAATAATTCCTCCTCCTCCTCCTCGCAACGGCAATAAGGATAAGCAATGACTACATCAATAAGACGCATCTCAAGCATAGTTGTATAATTATATATATGAATAAAAATAAAAATAATTGAAAATGAGGGATGAAGGAATAACCTGGGTCTTGTTGTACTCTGAGCAGTAGTCAAAGAGCAAGTGTCTAGATGAAACAATAGTCGTCGATGCTAAAACCTCCTCCAAAAAATAAATAAATAAATAAAGGAGGTATAGAAGCCACGAGCAAAAAGTTGAAGAATAAACAACTAGGGAGCAACGACCAAAGAGCACGTAGCTTGAAGAAGTGTGAGTCCCGATTTTGTCACCCGGGACTCATGCTTTGTTTTTTTTGGAATTTCATTGTTTTGAGTGTACTTTTATATACAAAAAAAACTAAAAAAAGTGTAGAACCAAAATAGGTATGTCACATGCCAATATAGCATTTGGTCATAATTATAGTATTTCCTACAAATAACGACCTAATCCCACATGTAAATAGGATAGAAACCTAGAAATTGTAAATATTAAACCTAAAATGTAGAAATTACCCAAATTGCCTAAACCTGCTATGCATGAGGCATAGACTTGCTAAATTGGTCCAAGGGAACTATGTGAGAATCCTAGCAATGATTCCCAAAGAGAGGTTTCAGTTTTCCCATTCCATCGACAAAATAGTAGAAACCCCCAAATGTTAGCCTGTAGATGAAGAAAACTCAAGATGGACCGGCGAAGGGCATCTACGACATAAGTACAGTGATTTGGAGAGGGAATCATGTCAGGAGTCCAGCGGCGCAATTGATTCGCGAAGATTCCCCTTTCTGTGGAAGATTCCCTGTTCACCAGAATTTAAAGGAGATAGCAGGATTTGATTCTCCTTGTTCGAATGTGCAAAGTAAGAATATGAGATTGCACATCTTTTGAGGAAATCCATGAGAGGTTGCCCAAAAAGTCTCGGTTTTTTCTGATCATCCAAAAATCTTTTTCCGGGCAGTCAACCACCAGTTTTTACAACGGAAAATTCATGGGAATTACCTAGAGTGCGGTAAAATCTCACTAAAAATTAACATAGCTTCTTTTATGTTAATAATGCGCTCCAACAAGTCTCAAGACATTTTGATAGTTGAAAGTATCAAAATTAAGAAGATCCTCCCCAAATCGGCGAAATTAAAGATTAAATGCGGAGTTGACCGGCGTATCGGGAGCATGCGACATCGGAATGAAGTCAAATTAGGGTCTTTTCTTACTCCCTTATACCTACTTAGAAGCCTAGGCTAGTTACTTTTCACAAAAGAAATGAACTCCAAAAGTTTGGTTTTTACCCCATTTTTTGTATAAGTTGTACGCTAGAATTCCTTAGGTTTTTGAGGTAGGATTAAGGGTTGTGGGTTCCCTTAGACTAAAAATGGCCTTTTGAAGCCATTGGCGCAATCCGTTTGTGATTTGGAGCATTTCTCCAAAAGTTAGAGTTTTGGACCAACGTAGAAAGTCAAAAATTGGAGATTAGGATGAAAATCTTAGTTGATAAGATTACGGCTTAGGAATTGAGAGGGGGTGAGCCACCTTGAAAGAGTATATAAGGGCACCCATTCTCCTCTCAAACCAACCCTTAGGCTCATTTGAATCGCCCCATTCTCGTTTGGATCCATTAATTTGGATTTTGACCAATTTTCAGTCACGTTGCCAAACTCTTGTGGTTTTGGGGCATTTTTAGCTCCATTGTTGTTGTTTTTGAAGCTTCTTGAAGGACTTTGGGTCCCCTTCAAGCCAAGCTCTTGTTTATTTGTATCTTTTGATTGAATTTCTCTTGTATTTGGTTGTTTTTTGAAGGATTCTTGAATTGTTAAAGTTTTTGGAGGTCTTTTTGTACTAACTTGTACTAATCCTAGAGATCTTGCTCCTCCTAAGACTAGCAATGCCGCTTGGGGAGCCCTCTAGTGTCTTTTGAAGTTGTTTTATACTAACACATGTGCTAAATTGGTGTTTTGTTGGCTTATATTGCACTAATACATGTTCTAGTGATTTTTCTTGTACTAACAAGGTTATTTTTGTTGTTTCCAAATTTCCTTGTCCCATTCGGGACGGCGAAGCTTTGACTTTTCTTAGAGTAAATTTTCGTTAGTTTTTGTGGATTTTGTGAACTACGGCGAAGCTTTGACTTTGGCCCTTGTGGATTTTCTAGAGTTTTTTGAGAGTTTGTGAAAGACGGCAAAGCTTTGACTTTGTGGGTAGTGAATTTGTTAGAAATTTCGTGATTTACCAAAAGACGGCGAAGCTCTGACTTTGCGATCTCCCCAAAAACAATCTAGCAAAAAATAGAACAAGTGAAGTAGAAATCTCACCTTCCAAACATAAGTTGCAAATGAACAAGTAGGGCTTTGAAGGGGAATTGAGATTTGTCAAGAGATTAGGTGGAAATCTTAGGAATTCAATAGAAACCATTAGAATTTGGATAGAATAATAATTGACCAAGATAGGATTAGGAGTTCAAAGGTCAATTATTTTCTTGGAATTCAATTATTTTTCCAAAGTCAAGTCAACTAATGGAATAAATAAAAAATAATTGAATTTGAATAGTGTAGAAGGGAAAGAAAGGAAGTAGAAGAGAAAGATGGAGAAGACTTAGGGACATTAGTATTGTATTTTCAGATTTTTTTAAGCCTAAGCAAAAATACTTAACTATTTCAAAATATGGCGAATGACGGAGAATTCGTAGGAGTGATGGACCACCTACTCGCCGAGTTTCAACCCGAGGTATGAATTTGAGTTCTTGAATTTCCTTTTTAACTTTCAAAAGTAGTATTTAGACATAGGAACCGAATTAGAGGATCAAGTCAGTCAGACTAGACTATTTCAATTCCAAATTTTTAGAGTAGTATCTTAAAGCCTAGGTCCATAGCTTTCTAGGAAGGTATCATACGACTAATTTGGATCAAAATTGAAGAAGTTATGAATGGATGAAAAATAGGTAAGAATTTGTGTGACACAGAGTAGAAATCATTCAAATGACTTGAAATTAAAATTATAAATATTAAATAGTAACTTAAGACAGTAGGTCAAATTTCAGAATTAATTGAATTAGGGAAATATTTTAAAACACTGGATGAAGTTTTCAGGGTCCTTTTAGGACAAAACTTCATCCGCTCACAACTTTGGCTAGGAAGGTTGGATTTCGATGAATTTTATGTTTTTAGAAATTGCATAGCATGTACTTTAACTTGGGATAGCTAAATTTAGACTTTCTTTCACTTTGTCCAAAACCGCCGCAGCCAAGACCTTAGCAAGAATTCCAAGTTAGTAGCAATTTAGACACTTTCAATTTGACTAGGTTTCAAAGGTTAATTTCAAAGTAGGAAATAGTAGAATTTAGGGAAAAAGATCCATTGTTTGGAAGGCACAATGGATTACCGCTAGTCACCCAAAGTCGAAATTAACCATAGAAACTAAGAGCCTGGTTGTGCTCGCAATTTTACCAAGGGTGGGTAAAAAAGCGCTCACAAGAAGTAACGACTAGAGAAAGGGAGGGGATAGAGAGCTCGAGAGAAAAGAGCAAAAATTAATTTCTCTAAAAGAAAACTAAAACGGAAGTTTTAATCATAAGAAACTCAAAACCAAAGTATTAATAACCTCTTTCAAAGCAAAAATAAAATAAAATAAATGCAAAGCTCAAGATACAAATGATCAAAGAACTTACTGATAACGTGTTGAGAATAGAAAACAAAACAAAACTACAAAGTATTATATAACCAAAATATGCAAGTAGAAAAGAGTTCACTACAATGGAGGGATCAAATATATACAAGGAAGAAAAGGTGAAATCCTTCTCTCCTATTGGTCCAAAGGATTCTAATATAATCCCTAGGTTCTAGTAGAACTAAAGTAAACTACAGTGGAGAGCGTATTAATAGTTAACACTCATAGACCTCAATATCACCAATCCTTTGCTCATGGACCTCAATTTCACCAATGCTTTGCTCATAGACCTTGGTATCAAGCTTCAATTATAGTCAATTCAATAACAAAAAAGTCATTAGGTGTTTTTTCAGGCCTTTAGAAAATTGTGAATTTCCCATAGTTCCTAGATTGTAGGAACGTTGCTGCAATAGCAGTTTGACGTGGCAAAGAGATTGTCACATCAAATAATATGAATTAATTTTAAATAATAATATTTTTAAAAATAAAATAAAATTCATTCATTTATTTATTTATTTTTATTATTAAATAATTTGACTATTTGATTGTGGTTCCCAACGTGGAGAACTAGGCTGAAATAGTCTCTTAGAGACTTGAAAAGACACATAATCATTAAAGAAAAAATGATACCTTTGGAGGGCTGCTCCAATAGCAGTTGAACTACCTTTTTTTTTTTTTGGCAAAAAGAAATTTCCCCTAAAATTTCCCACCTCAAACCTACAGTTTTCAATGCTACTACTGGCACAAGAACCCAGTTTTATATATTTTTTTCTTTCAAAAAAATAAAAATTTAGTCGCAAAAAACTAAAACTAAAAAACTAAAACTAAAAACTAAAACTAAACTTTTTTTAGTCGCTGGGACTCACTACTCCGGCGATACTCATCCAAGCTAACTTTCCTCTGCAACTAGATTCCGGTTATGGACTACTTTGAAAACAATAGCTTGTTTGGTCACTCTGGAGCAGCCTTCCGGAGGACTCATTTTTTTCTAATGGCACTAAATCGTGTTTATAGATCCAAAGTTCAAATTGCAATATGATTTATAATTTCAAAAAAAATTTAAGAATTTGAAATTAGAATAGAAATAAGATTTAGTATCCTTCTTTTTATAGGGGGAAGATATAGTTGCAAAACTTTCATTACCCTAATATGGTGAAAATTCAATGTGGAACAATTTGATCTAAGAATTGTTTTTTCTTCCTCCAACTCAGTGGAAAAATTGTACTTGGCTCAAACTTTAAGGAGAAGTAATCATCCCCCCCCCTCATTGAAGCTTTCCTTGTAGATTTTTTGGCTACCATGCATTAGAGGAGTTTTCGGACCCTTGGAGGGCCGTTTCAAGCAGCTATGGGGGAACTGTCCCCCTGCAGTTTTCGGAGAACGGCTGTTCCCAATAAAAGAATTTCAAAAAAAAAAAAAAAAAAAAGTTTTACTCTTGAAATGCAAAAAAAAAAAATTATTTTTTTCCGACGTGGAAGTCGCCATGCCATGTCAGCAAGCTGCTGCGACACCCTGCGAACCAGTTCCTGCAGTCTGGGAACTTACAGCCCTCCGGGGGGCTGAAATCTCCTCTAATGACTCCTCCTCCTCAGTTGGACTCAAATTCAAGGACCATTTAGACCAAGAGCATGGAGCTAAGATAGAAGGTCAATTGTAAAATAAATATGGAACTAAAATAGACGGAATTGAAATGGACAAGGTTTTAAAATGGTTCACATGTATTCATGGTGATCATTTATGTCCTAAAACGATCCCCAAAAGATCATGTGAAGCATATGAGAACCCTATCTATATTACCACCCACCTTACAAGTTGCCAAAATACATACAACAATATCTTTTGTATTCTATGGTTAAACAAATAATAAAGTAGAAGCACCTATTTCCAACAAAAGTAGCAAGAAAGTGTATCTTCCAATACTTATTGTGGACATTTTAAACACAAGACAAATAGATATTCTTTAAGATAAGATCAACTCCAAGATTTTCAAAGAAGAGTGCAAGAACATAGCTAGAATAAAAAAATAAAAGTGCAATGAATGTGTTGTCAAGACTAAAAATCACCTGAACCTCAGCATCTTTACATAATAATCTATTATTTATAGTTCTTTTCATAGAAAACTACTACTTCTAAAAGGTTCTAATATGTCCATGACAATAGCATACCACAAGTCAAGATTGATTTTTTTTGCAAATATGCAAATACAAATGAAAGTTGAATTTTTTTTTAAAGTTGAATTTTCAAGGTACCAAGCAGTGTTCCCTAAAGTGGCTAAAAATTGCTTTGGTTCTACCAAAATTTTGCCCGTGCTAATCTTACATTGTAAAAATTTGCGTAAAAACCAAGATTTGAGCAAGATTTTCCACCTCCGGGAGAGCAAGATGCAAAATTGCAATTTCATCCTCTTTTGTTTTTGCATTCATTCCTTGCCACACAAGAATAGGGTTAGTTACTTTTAGACTCCACGGAAATAGGGTTAGCAAGGACCTTAATTGGGCCATCCAATCTTAGTGTTGGCAGCTAGATTTGAACTGTGAATTTTGCAGTTGATATGTGTGCTGTCTTCTCTTCCGGGGTGTTGGGTTTAGTAGTTGTCTTCTCCTCCATAGCATATGATTTCGCACTGATGTTTTGCATTTATTCCTCTTAGGCTTCCCATTTGTACTCTGTAGTTTGTATGTCCTGGCGCTTTGGCATTCAATTTCCTTTGAATGAAAAATGATTCCGTATTTTTTGTGGGCTGAGCCGTCCTGTACTTTTAATTCTGGAGTCTCGATTTTGCAAAAACAAAGGCAGTCTAGTAGATCGTTGCTACTTCCTGGATGTTGTGAAGTTCCGCTAAGAAACAATTCTATGTTGGGTTTCTCGCGCATTCACGTCAATTGGAAAATGGAGGCTCCTGGAGTCCTAGTCTTAAATGTGGATTCAATTTCTAAATTTGGGTGGCACGGAGTTGCGGGTGTGTGGCATAATGTTGCAGCGAGTTTAGTACGTTGGGGAATGGAGACTTGGAGATTTGGAGACTTGGGAAGTCAGGATTTGCTTGGGGTGCAATCTTATATTTTAGAAGTGCAATTTTCGAGATTGTCCTGTGTTTTTGGCTTCCACTTTCCTGCGTTTTGGGCTTCTTCGCACTGCACTTTCACTGTCATTGTGACTCTTTTTCTGTGCATGCTTTCTTTGTGCATGCTTGCAATTTGCTTTCGTGTTGGTTATCGTTGTTTTGCTGTGGTCTTTTGGGTTTTGGTGGTGTCTTTTGCTATGTAGAGCTATAGGCGGTACAATGGCATTTAAATTGAAGTTGCTAGAAAACTTTCGTATCTGCACATTTGGTTCATGACGGAACTCCTATGGTTTGGGCAAATACCTTCCTATTGGAGTGGCTAAGAATGTGATTAATTTGGAGGGGGACGTGATGCAAGTGTCAAAGACGTGTTTGGAGGACTCGTTTCTTAGTGCATTGCCTTGTTTTCCTTCATTGTCCAAGGCGATGGTGGTGTCAACAGAGGGCCTAGATCTTGAGATTACTAGGCCAGATAAATAAAAAAGTGCGCGGAAGAGAGACAAAGTTGCCCCCAACACCGTGACGGGTCAATGGCAGGAAGTTTGGACGTGCAAATTTATGTGGGCAGAAGGTGAATTCGATGCCGTTGGGAATTTGACGGGGGTCGTGTCCAAAAGTTGTAGTGTTGTAAGTGGTAGGCAAAAGATAATGGTTCCCAAAGGAGATAATTTGGAGAAACACGAAGGGAAAAGAACTTGTAGAAGCAATGGCAATCCTTTCCCACAATTGAAGAAAAGAAAAAACTACATCAAATGTGATTGCAAGCATTTGTAGTATATGAAACTATGGGCAGAGTGACAACTTGGCAGTTGTATTTCCGACTAGGTTTTGGCTGGCTTCCACGACAAAGCAAACAGAAAGGAGGTCAATTTTCTACACTCTTCAAAGTTCTCAATTCTGGTCGTCCTATATGTGACTCTAAGCACAAGCAATACTTATTGAGGCACTTGAAGCTAAAGAATGTCCCTAGGAAACACTAGTCTGAGACTTTTGGGTGGGATATGGCAGAACACCTTCATTCTTGTGTTTTGTCTACCTTGAAGTTCGTAGTTGAGAATGTTAGCTTTGTTTCTATCAACGCAAACGAAGTGACAGCGGTAGACAACACTTCATAGGTCGGAGTTCACGTATATGCACTGGATTCATGGAAGAGGATCCCACACCTACTTCATTTGTCATGTGTTTCTAACTGTGGTATTGTAGATCACTTTACTAACATGATCATGTAGGCATTGGTTGGAGAAAGAGGACTTATACAGGAGCAAATTACAAGTAAACTAGTTTCATTCGGGGTAGACGGGGTCAGTACATTTTAGGGCCCCAAAACTGGGGTATCTATCCAAATTCACTAGAAATGGGGCCCCTTTTGCCTCGGAGCTAGTTGTGCTTCACATTGCATCAACCTAGTAGTGGAAACATTGTCCAACTATCCGATGGTTTCATGGCTAGAAGCCCTCTGCTAATCGTTGTATTTGTATTTTTGCCATAGCCACAAGCGGCACTCAGAGCTTCAAAAGCTTGTAGATTTGATGGAAACTATGGGCAACAAGGTGGTGAGGAACGTGGAGACAAGGTGGATCTCAATGCGCAGTCTCGCCCAGTGTATCATGGTTGAATACAAGACACTTTTGGTAAAGATGGGTGTCGATATGGTCGCCACTAGCCAAAAATGGCACTTTGTCGCGACTGCAAACTTCAATTACCTCTCCAACATAGAGGTTTTGCTTTCCTTTACATGCTTCATTCCAATATTAAACACAGTTCATTGCCTCATCAAATTGTCACAATCTTGAGACATTTTTATACGTGACTTCCTACAGTCCATAAAAGTTTGTCAAATTGATTTGGCAAAAATGTTTGTCGAAGAAAGCATGGCATTCTTGACACTAGAATTCAAGCGGTACCAGAAACTCATTTCACTCGCTTATCTTAAAATTCCCATAGAGTAGAGGGCAAAGGAGAGAGAAGCTATTTTGTATCTGGCCATGAACTTTGGCATTACTGTAGTATTTGCACGTTGTCACTACAAATTGACAAGGGATCATTTGTACGTCACAAAAGAGGATTTCTAAGGCACCCAAACAAACATTCAGCGCTAGTATGCAAGTTTTCTTACTTCTCTCCCCATTTTCTTTTTTCTTTTTGGTTTGAACTTGTCTTACACTCTTGCTAGGCTACTAGTACTATAATCGAGCCTCGAGGCTTTGGTACACCCAAAGAATGATATTGTAGTGGGATTTTATTTGGTTTCCATTTTTTTTCTTGTTCATTACAAGTTTTGCTTGTTCTTCATTACGGGTTTGTCCTCTAGTTTATGTTTGGTATTTTTTTGGTTTAATAGAGGTTCTTATGTGGTTTAGTTCATTGTGTTCCTTGGATTCGTTCTTTTTTTGTTTCATGATATTTAGGTTTGCATTGGCGTGGGGGCTTTTAGTCTTCTGCCTTGTGAACCGCAAATGGATTCGCTAACTTTAGTCTCTTGTGTGGTCTAGCAGAAATTGCTCAGTCACTCTCACACGAGTTGGACTGGGGCTTCCCGCAACAAGAGTTGCTAGATGCATTCGGCATAATATACCTCCAATGGTCGAAACAACCAGAGGTTGAAGACAACTTTGCTCACCACTTGAGTGTACTTAAGTGATTATATTCTTACCCTACGCTGTTGAATGCAGGGCTGTAGGAAGGAGGAACATCATACACTAGCCTTGAAATGTTGTTTAGCTCTAATTTGAACAATCAACAAGGTTTGTTTAAATTGACTATGAGAGCTAACAATGAAGGTGCTTGTGCAAGAATTGGTCACGTGAATCCATTTATCGAGCTTTGGCGTATCCTTACCTAATCACGACATTTATGGAAACTCATTTCCGAGTACTTTAGAGTGGTTGAAATTGGCATGTGTTTGGTCTTGGGGTCTATTGAGGATGAACGATGTTTTTCTACTTTGAAGTTTCTGAAGTCTTGCAAATGCAATAGGTTGGGCAAGCACTTGCCATTGTTGGTCTGCATGTTTGGGCATAAGTATTACACATTGGAGAACTTTCTTTACAAGGCTACAGTGGAATCTTCAAAGAATGCGGTGAAAGTGGATTGCCATGGAGACATCTAGATGTGCCGGTTTCTAGTATCCTCCCCCTTTAGAATCCTTAGTTTCATCAAATTTCGTTGGTTTTGAACTTCAACATAGTTCTTTCTTTGACGTTGAAGATTTCGGTTGGCAAGACACTAGAAGAAAATTGCGTTGATGTTAACAAAACCAATCTAACATTTTGCGTTGGAAAATAGAAATCACAGAAAAATGTCAGATTGGTTTTGTTGACATCAACACAGTTTTCTTCTAGTGAGAGGAGGGCTAGAGGGTGGGTAAGCGTTCATGAGGAGGGCAAGAGGGCAGGATGGCGTTCATCGACAAGTTCTTCAAAGTTGTTGATTGGAGTACAAGAGTGCGGGCTTCATTCTAACTCGTGCTTGTGCTATTAACTTATTTTGTGTGTTATGTGATGTGCAAATCACTAATAATGCAATTTTGGGCAGTCTTGCTTAATGCAAGTGGGGTTCAATTCCCTAGTTAGTGAATGTATGTAGTATTCTAGCACTGTGGTTTTGTGGTTTTGTCTTACTTTCACTTTCAAGTTTCATTGTATTGACTTGTGTGACTTCTTTTACAAGTTGATATTTGAGCAACAAATGTTTCATGTTTCTTATGTCATATTTGAGTTCCAATTGGAAGTCCATGTTTGAGTTCATGCTTGAGTTTTCGGAATTCGGAATTAGCTTGTTGCATGCATGATTTCATCTTTGAATTCAAGTTTGAACAAGTTGAACACAAGCTTGTCCAAGTAGAACATGCATTTGGTGGAATAAAAATCACATTGTTTCAAAACAAATTACCATCACTTAGCATTTCCAAACGATTGAACTGACTAAAATTAGCAAGTTCAATCCCCTATGCTATACCAAAGTTCAGCACTTGTCACAAGTTGCCTTCCATTGTAAGCAAGAAAAATAGACAAAACACTACCACTTGTCAAGCACAATAATAACATTCCAACAAATTCTACAAAAGGAATTTTGGGAACACTAGTACCAAGATAAAGATATAAATTATGAAAGTGAGATTTCAATGAACACCCCAAACATGACCCATACTTTTTGAAAATTCTAGATGTACATGTTTCACAGTTTGGCGTAGGAATGCAATGTTGGCAATGGGTGCCTCCACCTCAATGATGAATTTTCCACCATCTGCCCCTCAAAAAACTCTCAACAAATGATTGAATGAAAAATTGCATTCCTTCATCTAGTATTGTTCGTTCGCACTCACCCAATTACCGCTCAGGATTTCAGGTCGATATGGAGACCACGCCCAACGTTCATAAAACCCTGTTTTCAAATCCTGAAAACGTTGTTCTTTTCATTAAATAAAGGTAAAAGGGCAGACAGTATGAGAAGTGAGTAAGCGGCCCCTGCGAGCCAAGGCTTTTTGGATACGCTGTAGGCACCACACGATTACAAGTTCAAATTCTACAAATATCCATAGAGCTCAGATCACACCACTTGTAGCTTGACTGGGTGCACCAATCCCTGTTCCAGCTAAAATGCTTACAGATATCGCCAAATACTTACGCATACTACAGAGTCGAGACCAATCACCACAATCAATGGCACGGTCTAGTTGCAGCAATTGCTGGCAGTGTGCTTTCAGGAAAAAAGGTGGACCATCCTACATGCCAACCGAGAGTCTAGCACTTCCAACATTACCAGAGCAGGCTAGTGTGACTGATTTTGTATTTGATACAAGCTTTGCAATCACTAAAATGCAGCAGGTTGAGGGCGCAGAATTCTCCGTAAATACTCTCGGATCTCGGGAGTAATGCGATGTAGCAGACCTGGATATCTGCGAGACAACAAAAACACACAATAAGCCCGAAAGATGGGTTCAAGTCCACATGCTGCTGAAAAGACTAAAACATGTAAAAAAAAGGAGCAAATTTGACATCAGGATTCTATACCCCGTTAAGCCACACATTTGATCATGCTGTTTCAAAATGAACAGAACACAAGTATCCCTAAGCGACAGAGCATGGTATGCCTCCGCCAAATCAAACACATTCATCACAGTCTCCAGAGTCAAGTTCTGCACAGCAACACATGTTCGAGAAACTTAATGCCTCTTTGACGACTAGTTTGATTGCAGAAGAAAAAAACAGCTGTCCTGATTGGATATTATGCAGAGAACTTGAAGACAACAGTCTGTTACGGTAGTGCCTGAATCCGGAAGACTTGAAACAAAAAAGGGTCGCTGCAATATTCTGTACCTAGCGAAGTAAGCATTGGAACACGTACCTGGGCTATGGAGTACTCACACAAACG
Source organism: Rhytidiadelphus loreus (assembly GCA_947034895.1). Taxonomy (NCBI): domain Eukaryota; kingdom Viridiplantae; phylum Streptophyta; class Bryopsida; order Hypnales; family Hylocomiaceae; genus Rhytidiadelphus; species Rhytidiadelphus loreus. The sequence continues at coordinate 38,032,580 of OX344761.1, forward strand.
CTTCAATCCTTCTAACAAGTATTGATCAGCAGCTCTCAATAAATCCTGCGCATTATCAGTTGAAACTTCCACGTTTCCTGTGTATATAAATCTGAGAAATTGCACCAAAAGTGGATGGAACTGGTCAGAAAAGAATGTAAATGAACAATATGATTGACACCCGAAGACTAGATCATGAACCGAGGTTTAACACTCGTCCACTGGGATTTTACATTCATCGGCTGAGGTTTTACACTCGTGAATGTATTTTTGAAAGTTCATTACCATCGGCAGTACATGTTCGAAGTGAGTACATAATCAAAAGTAGGTACTTCAAATATGAAGAGTAAACCAAGTTCCTTTACAAGAATTTTCAAAGTTAAGGCGCTCAAATGATCTACCTCATCATCAGCTCGAAGACCTTCCAACTAATGTTTGGAATCTCGATATCCACCGCTTCCTTCTCCTGAACGAGAAAAATGTCAAGACAAGAAAGATAACGCACATTCAGGTCGCAGTTGACGATTTCCAGACATTGTAGAAATATCAATCCCATCGTGGTGAACATGAAAGAAAATCTATTGCGTCAAGGTTAAAAAGTAACTGTACCCTGTAACCACCATCAAACATGGCACGGAACGCATCAGAGGACGCTAGCAAAGCTATTCGATGGGCATAAAAGCGTTTGCCTGCGATCATCAGGAAACAAAAACCTCTGTCACTATTGCAGTCATTCACGTAAAACGATCCATGGACCGTGTAAAAAGCTGTAGGTCAGTATAAATAGATGAAGGCCACTGCAACCGAACTTCCACAACAGCGTTCCTTCATATTAGGAGAGTTCAACCCTCAAGACTTATCATAATGTCCACGATCAAAATATCAGAAGTAACACTTCATAATGAACCTCTTCATACAATTCTAACCATTCACCCTCAATCGCCTCGACATATATCACCCAGATTCCAAGAATGCATGGCAGCACACGGTCACAATACGTCACGTACTCTATTAGCTTAAAGAACTGAAATGTCAGCTTGATCAGTAAGGGTCGTCGAGCTGAAATAAGTAAAGAAAACTTGTGAATCAAACCACAGTCAGCAACGAAGATAGATAAGGACTAGAAAAAGGGAAAACGGCAAAATAGTCTATTCAAATATAAACGTGAAGAGAACCAACCTTCAACGAGGAATGTCACGTCAGAAAGTGTGCTGCTGTTTACATACTGCTCGCCAAGGTATACCTGTCGATCATCACGAAACAAGGAAAAGGTCAAGATTTCAGTCGCACACATCCCGTACCTCTTTTAATCAAGAAAGATTTCAAGGCTCAGCTTTAATTGAGACGAACATCAAACTCTAGAGATGAGCTCAAGCTCTCATTATTTAACACGTTTCAAATTGGATATTAAAGAGAAGACAAACCTGGGGCGTAGGAGGAAGAGGGGCAGCGTCTATGGGTGATAGAGCATTTGCTTTTCTAGCTAATGTACATAGAGCAAGGGCACCATCCCGCTGATGTTTGGGCACTGAAAACCCGTTCAGCATCTCCAATAGCACATCCATGCCTGCTCATCCACATGCTAAATGAATAATCTCCATTATGCACCCTTGAAACAAACATCTCAGAAAATTTGCAAGAGTACAAACAACTACAACTATAGAACTCCAGGAAATCCTCACCATTGTTCTCAATAAAGATAAGACGCTGATCATCTGGACCGCAGAAGTGAGCAAGAGTAGTAGCAACTCTTCTTTGCACAACCTTATCAGCTGTGCGCATTAGGTAGAGTAGATGCTTCAACACCTAAAAAGGCCAGACACAGAATGAACAGATGAGGACGACTACAGAGGTGTGATTGAAAGTGTAAAAAACAAGCACAACATTCAATCACTCCGGTACTAAAAGCCTAGATGATGGTTTTCCATACCCGTCCATGAATCTTTTCTTCCAACCTCTTCAGAGTCTTCTGTACACAGTCTTTAGATGCCTGTGTAAGTAGGAACCCAAAAAGTCGTCAACATCCAAGTCGCCAATTGTTGTACAGAAATGACGTTGCTTATATCTCGTTAGCCAAGCAGGGAATTAACGAGAATCGAGAATCGTTGCAAGAAACAAACTTAAACTTTGCTAAGAGGTCACATACGAGGACCCTAAAATAGGCCTTAACGAGTATGAAAAGTGACCCCAACACCAAATAACACCAAATAACAAGCATATCACAACATGGACAAGCAGGTGACTAGGCAATACCTGCACGATAAAGTAACCATCGTATAGTCTCTGTACACCACCTTCACTAACTATGTCTGAGACATTATCCTGGAAAATTTTGAAAACATATCTCAAAATACATTCAAATTTTGAATCTAATCAACAAAAAACAGAAGAAGAATTAGAGTTCTGTGGCCTACAAAAGCGCTAGCAATTTCCAGGTGCCACATCCAGAGCGGTACCAGACCTCGTTATCAGCCAAGCCATATAATGCGAATGCTGCGTTATGCTGTAGGGAACCATTTTTTGATTCCAAAAGCTCCAGCAAAGGCCTTAGCCCACCGTCATGTACAATCCCAGCTTGATTGTGAGTATTCTGCGAAGACTATAAGAAGAACTGTTAATTCATATAGTAAAAAGTTAAAAAAAAAGCACCCCTCCAAATTCAAAAGAATCACACCGTACTGCCTATCAAGAAATCGTTACCACAACTGACAATTAAGCAAGATGTTTCCAGAAAAATGGAAAGAATGCGGTTCAAAGATTGGCAACGCTCCCGTGGTCAAGAACGCCTATGATTGATCAGGACCTGAGCTAATCGGCCCAAAGCAAATGCCGCCATCTCTCGAAGCTGAGTATCAGTAGCTTCCAGCATTCTTATCAATGGTCGTACAGCACCCCGTTGAACAATGTGAACCTGAATTCAGCAACATGTTATTACAAGTATAACCTAACCCTAGAAACCACTGCTTATTCCCCCAAGAAGACTTTAATCTTCCATGCACTCGAGCTGGGAATCCAAGACATCTGTGCAATACAGTTCGGGATTACAGAAATCCTAGTCTTTGATAGACTCTAGAATATAAGCATCCCTTCTTCATATCTGGTTGCCACTATCAATGAGGCATACCACAACTGGAAATAATTACTAGATATGTGGTATGAATGCCTCGAATTAGGCAACATATACCTACACCTAAATTGACTGTGACAAGTAGAACTTACTGATGATTATAGAGAGAAACGATGAGCTGTCAATTTAATAATAACGAATTCAACGAAGTTATTTCTTCCACAAAAAATATCTAGATACTACTTTGCAAATAACTTTCAGCTAACATCGAAATCATAAATCATCTACCAACGAAATCGTTTTCTTCAAGACTCTCAACACAACTAGACATGGAAGGATAGAAACTGTTACACCACAAGGAAAAAAGACCAGATGGCACCAGAAAATGGAATAGCTGAAGAATACCTTACAGTCCGGGTCAGTTGTTGCGAACTGCCCCAACAACAGAGCAGCCTCCCGCTGACTTTCCTGGCACCTTGAACTGTCACAGACGTACACCCATTAGTTAAACTTAAAGAGTACACCTCCCTTTGACTCATATTAACTAGTATTCTACACAGACTAATACCAGTTTACAATTATAACAAAAAAGAAAAGAAAATTGAGAAGAGACGAAGTCAAGAACTGAAAAAAGTGCACTCATTCTACTGTGTTTTCGTCGATCACCAACATCCACTGATGAAGATGGGTGTTAATGCGGTTCTTTAATAAGGTAACATCCTCACATAAAAAATCAACAGATCTCTTCAGAACCTTAAGAGGCCGATGACAGGTTGAAGAGCTCCCGCAGCCAGCACCTCCTTTTTGATGTTGACAGAAGAGTGGACAAGATTCCCAATAACACCAACCTGGTTGGCCAACATAAGACATCGCTGGGCTCAGCATCACAACTTGTTATGAACTAGCAACCAGACACATGCGTCAATGATAGCTACAATTTTCCACCCTTAGAAGCATGATGCCGTCGCAGCATCAGTTAAGAGCAAAGCAAACAGCCAAATGAATAGTGCCAGAATGAAAATAGAACAAAATTGATGACAAGATAGCGAACTCGGTTCATACAGCCTCATAATGAATTCCAACATCTTCTGAGCGAAGCATTAGAATGAGAGTAGGGAGCGCATTTCCCTCCACAATCTGCACATCAATATCTATTTCTCAAAAATTCGGCAAAGACCAAAGTAAAAAGAACATAAACATGAACAGTTCTGCAAAACAGTCCAGTAAGTACATAACCATGAAATAGTAATGAGGAATTTCCAAATGAAATGCTACTGTACCAAAGGAGTGAACCTCGCACGTTTGTTTGAACGTACACCTAGCATAAGAAACTCAACCTTCCAGGTATCAATAACTTTCTCGAAAGAGAGCAAACGATCAAAATCCAGAAAGTAAACCTGATTTTTGTTAGCCTCGTTCTTGAAAGCCAGCGTCCGCAGCGCACCAGCTGCAGCCCGTTGTACCTTGGCGTCATTGGATTCTAAAAGTCTGACTAACGGAGGAATACCGCCTTCCGTCCTGTACCAAAGAAAAATATGCGTTAGCTTGTTCTACAGTGACTTCTCGCACCACTACCAGCATTAGCCTGAGCAAGCGAGAGGACAAACCTAACACGAGTCTTAATATGCGCGTTCTCATGTGCAAGATTCGTCACAGCATCGGCAGCTCGCCGAACTACACCATTGGCAACTCTTGCATTGCTGCTATCGCCTTGGCGTAATAATAAAGTCACCAGCATCGGAAGAGCACCAGCATCCGCAATTCGCCGTTGATAGTCTGGCTGTACGACAAAAGGACCATCAGTGTAACTGCTCACAATTGATCAAAGTCATCCTAAAGAAATAAGCACATGCGAGTATATTAACTTCAACTGACTCACCTTAACTGCAAGCAATCCCAACGCAAATGCTGCATCCTTCTCAACTTCGTATTCACAAAATACAGGACCTTCCCCTTCTCCATGACTCGGCGGGCACAGATGCGAAACCAGCGCATCCACAGCTCCTTCTTCCACAATTGCGTCCACGTTCTCTTCTGAAGAGTCGCTAGAGTATTCCGAGTCAGATCGTGCTCAACCAAACCTCACACATACCAACCTCAAAACACATTAGGGCTGCGTTTCCAAGCAAAAACAAACTAACTAGATCATTTCTCACCATTCTTCGCAAGCTCCGCAATACCATGAGCAGCACGTCGCGCTGCAATACGGTCGTTCTCTTTCCAAGAAAGGCAAGTCCTCAGAACCTCCACTTGCTCCCTGATACTAACTGATAATCCACTATTCCCTTCATCTACACCAGCAAACCTCCCGAAAGTATCCGCCAGTTTCCGCTTATGTCCTTTCCGCTCACTCTCAGGATAAGATTTCGTCTCCATAGAAGGAGTGGTATCCATGGAACCAAAATAATCCAACACTCCCTCCCTCCCACCTCCTCTCAATCAAGAAACTGTTCCTAAACACAGCAGCGAGACAGGAAAACAAAGAAGTTCATTCTACAACATCCAATCGCTCCTTCCTCGACTAATTCTGACTGTAAAACCCTCCCCCCGCTAACCTAAAACAAAAAGCCGTGCACCACAACAAGAAAGCGCCTACCTATCTATGGTCGAGAGAATCTCGAACAGCACACATCCAGATCCAAAAAAAAGGAAGAGAACCGCAACACACTGAAGTGCCAGGGAGGGAGGGAGGGAGGGAGGGAGGGAGGGAGGTTTCCCGTTATTGGAAGGTTGTGGAAACCGAGAGGAATCCGGAAAGAGAATGTTCCGAAAGCTCTTTGAAAGGAAAAAACATCGCCGACGGACGAAATGTGCGAAAAGCAATAAGATCGGCAAGTTGTTCTCAAGCAGAGCGCATAGAGCAAAAAAAGGATGCTACTGCAAATTGAATTGTCGTGGTGATGGATCTGCAGCAGCACCAGCAACAGACCGTCGTCCTCGCGGAAGTAAAAGGGTGACAAGAAGAAGAAGAACGGGGACTGAGGGGGTCACTGGCTTTACTTTGAGAAAGACGGAGCCTATGACCGTGCTGTCAAACTTCAAAAATCTAATGTCACTACAGTACCGTATGCTCCAGTTTGCCGCTATTTGTTTGTGAATGAAATTTCTTTTGTTTTTAAATTTTTCAGATGAAATTAGGTCATAATAGTTTTAGAATTTTTTGTAATTTATAATAATATTATGGAAGATACTCTGAATATTTTTAGAAAAAATAAAGAAATCTTTTATGTTAAAACAAATTTTGTTGAAAACATATAAATATTTCACCATCAATTTGTCAAATATTTTTAATTATTATCGGAGGATGAAGTTTTCTAAATGACTTTAGAATAAAATTATTCTATAAGATTCTTTTTTTGCCATACAAAAATATTTAAATAAATAATTTCCCAAAAATGTTTGGCTAATATTCTTTTTCAAGAATTATTATTTTCACCAAATTTGCCCCGTGGGTTTGGTAACTAGCTTGTCGTATAGCTTGTTGTATAGCTTTTGGTTATTGGCTCTCAACTTGAAACTACAATAAAATATTTATATTCCAAAGAATTTTTTCAATAGTCTTCAAATAGAAATTAGATTTAGAAAACTTTATTACTGACTTGTTGATTTTATTCAAGAGCAAAAATACATCATTATGGATGTCAAAATCTAGACTTACAAATAAAAGGCCAAAAGTGCTAAATATACTACATAAATATGTTGATTTTGTGAAACAAGATCGTTCATGTAATTGAAAACTAATTATTTGTAACATGATCTTAAGACAATGATGTGTTTCCATCACTAGTAAAGTTGTATGCACAAAAAATGAGAATTTTTTTATTCTCTCTATATAAGCCTAATTTGGCTCTAGAGACCTTCAAAGATTAAGAAATTGGGTATAAGATCACCTTTGAAAATAACTTATATTTCTATTGTAAAATTTAAAATTATGTTTTAGAATTTAGAATTTAGAATTATTATTATTATTATAACATGATGAGTAATTACAAAAATGATTTAATCCTTGAATATTCAAAAGCAGTTGTTTTGTATTTAGAAGACTTGAATTAAATCATTTAGAAAAGGAAAGAAATTACCAATTGAAAGAAAAAATTACTTTTTATGCAATAAATATGTTCTAGAGGGTCATTCAATTGTTTGTATGATTGAAGCACTACAATAGTTTACAAAGTCAAATTTTTATTTTGAACTTTGAAAATTAGAATTTAATCAAGAGTAAGTTATGAGGTAAGTTATGCCCAAAGGGTTGTCTGTACATCAATGTCTACACATTTAATTGTAATGTGAGTGAAAATCATATCTTTAATTAAATTTGTATTATTTTTGTATTATCCAAAAAACATTAATTATTTAAAATGCAATTCTACTCATTTGTCACACTTTCAATTTTCATAGTTATTCGGAATTTTTTTAGGAATTTTGAGTACTTAATATGACACATTTCTAAAATAGACTATAGTTCAAGGATCATCTAAAAATAGAAAAGTCATGTCCTCCATATGGGTGCAAGACTTTCTTTATATCTATAAAACTGTAGAAAAAATTATTCTATAATCTAAATTTTGATACAAAAGAAGCGTGTTAAAACCATACTGTAAGTGCAAAATTGAGATTTACTTTATTTACTTGCCAATATGTGAAATTATAGTAGATGATCTTGAAGATCTTGAAGTCCAGTTCATGCTCTAATAATGTTATATTGGACATAAAATAGTTTTCTATATGTCAAAATATACATCTAATCAATGTTGTTTATTAATAAAAAATTATTTTTGAAAACTCTAAAATATTATGCAAGATGTAACTATCCCATCAAACCTTTTTTGAAATTAAAGGCAAAAGTTATGGCTAAAAAATCTTCTTATAAAGATTAGAGAAAATAAGGCAATTAATTCATACAATCACTTGTTATAGATACTAGTAGGAATCAATGCAAGGAATTTTTGAAGCCAAAACTAACACTAAAAGTAAGAAGATTATAAAAATATGACTCAAGCAATAGTTTTAAAGCCACATAGCAAATTTATTGAATTATTTGTTAAATCTAAAAAAGTGTCACTTTCTAATTGATTAAAATCCAACTTGATTCACATAGACACTAAAAAATGTTAGAGTCACAATGGGATTTATTGCACCAAACTATTAGGGTTGGCATTTCATGCCAAATACTTAACTAAAGGTTGAAAAAAAATCTAACAAATTTTTTAGCTCTTCTTTCTAGATTCTTTTTTCAAAAAAATGTTTTTCCTAAATTCTAGCATCCATTTTGAGAGTATTACTTGCCAATCCAAACTACTAGATGTCTAGATATGGTACTTGAATACAATATTTAAATGCCTTAATGTATATTAGATATAGACTTTCTAATAAAAAGCTCAAGAATGCATACCAGTATGATGTATTTCTATCAAGAAAATTAGTCATTAGATTACTAGATTATCCTTAAAAGATCTACGAAACTCAATTTTGGATGCAACACGGTGTTTTCCATGTGTTTGAAATAGAAGATGCATTATGTTGCTAGTCTAGTCAAATGTGACTATTGCTTGGAATGCTTTTGTTTGTTAAGTGGGTGAACAAGTTCATTTCCAAAACATTGGTGTGAGTAAGTTGAATCTAATGAACCAAATATGGCATCATGCTTGTGAGGTGAATAAAGTGTTTGAAATTGTGTAGGGTATGAAATGGAAAAAGAAAATTTAGGAATGTGTGAGTTTGAATGTAAGTGCAAGTTGATGGGAGATGGGTTATAAAAATTAGGAACTTTACATAATGTTGTTTGGGTTGCAATGTTGTTTGTGAATCTAGTCGGAAGTTATTGTGGTGTTGTGTATGCAGTGTATGTCCAAGTTGGAATTAATTGTAGTATCTGTTGTATGAATGTTAATACTAATTTTCAGATGTATTGTATGAGTATGTGCTAATTGGTTAAGATCAGTTGAAAGTCTGAGTTAGTGTCTAGTGTTGTGAAGATCTTGTGTGATTCTGTAAAGTGAAGTTTTTTTTTGAGAGAAGTTGTGATTGCCAAATTAGAAGGAGTGTAATTTGATGTATGTTTTTGAATCCAAATTGGAGTCTATGAATTCTAGTTGAAGATGGACAATCAAATTAAAGTTTGGTTGTGTGTGAATGTATGATTGTGAATAGGTGTTCCTAATTAGAAGTCTTTGTTTGTGTCGATGATTTCCTAAGTTAAAGTATTGATTGAATAATTTATTCAAAATTGTGAATCTAGTAGGAATTTGAAGGGCGTTATAAAGGTGTTTATTATCACAATCCAAATTGAGAATATAAAGCTTGGATGTTGTCTTGTAAGTAATTTCCAATTGATTCTAATCAAGAGTGTAAGACATGATCCTAGATCACTCCACTCTTAATGACCACAAGGGTATAGAATCCTCCCAATTAATTCTTTGCTTTAATCTTTACTAATTGGGAGGATTCTATACCCTTTGGAATTAATAAATCATGTAAGGAAACCACATTATCTAAGTTAAAAGAATTCTTTCTATTACTTTTGGTAGGAATGATTCAAAGTAAAATGAATTAGAAGCACTCCTATTATTTTGCCTCCTTGAACAAACTTTACACTAGAGCTTAGTTTTCCTAATTGGTTTGCCTAAGCTAATTTACACATTACCATATTAACACTTTTTGACATTTAATGGTATGATAAACCACCAAACAACATTACCGTACTAATACTTTAAAACATTCATTGGTATAACTAGCCAACATCCCACCCACCCAATTTTGAAAACACCCATGTACTAGCATACTTTCCACTAACTCCATCACATATTATAACCCACATGCCCATTCCATCTAAAACAAAAACCATTTAACTCCTAGAGTTATTTGATTATATTTCACCAAAAAACACTCAAAATGGGTTGTTTTTATGGCAAAGACCTAATGAAAATGACGAATGAAATCTTCTTGCATCTTTAGTTACCATAAGATCTAGTAGTAGGTTACTTCATTATACTAAAACAAAAAATTATGGAGATATGGATTGCACAAATTGCAAGATTATAGTCTTTGAAGTTTGGAAAAAATGATTTTGGAGTGCATCTAAATTGCAGAGAGATCATTCCTTGTAATTTAAGATATACACCTGAATTAAGAGGGTATTTGATGTGGGGCTATTTACCTTAATTATTGCATTTAAGATGACTATATTTTTACATAAAAAGCTAAGAGGGACATATTTCCAATACCCTATAGTTTTGTAAATTCATACGGTTTTTTAAGTGGGGCTATCTTACATATAAAATTTTAATGTCCAATTTTCTCCCACCCCTACCCCTCTTCACAAATTTTCTCTTCCCTCTACTACATATATGCATGGGATATACATCATGAAACTAGTAATAATCAATTGAATTTAAGTGGCAATGTTTAACCCCTAAAGGCCAATTGTCCATTGAACAAACAATTGAAACTCCGAGTAAGTTCCTAAGAAGTCAATTTTGGCTAGATGTTCATGAAATTGACACAAGATGTGAACATGTGTCTTTTTAATGTGAATTTAATTTTTTTTTTACCCTATACTTTTTGGTAGTCCTTGCAATTTGGGCATCTTTTGCAAAAACTCTCATCAACTATTGAAATTTGGCATTGAATTTGGCATTTATATAACTAATTAAATATAGCATACAATTGTCAAAAAAGATATAGTTCTCAAATCACATTCTAAGAAGAGTCAAACTTTATTAGCTATGTTGGGATGGCTTCACAAAAAAAAAAATTCTTCTAACCTCAAGCCGGGCCTCAAGCCCTATTATCTTGCAATATGTGAAGTCAAAGTTCTTGAAATTTTTCCCACATATTCCAAATTTTTGTCTCTTATTTTTTCTATTTGGATTTTAAATAAAAAAATCTCCTCATTGCATAAGAAAGCATCAAAAAATGATTAGTGTATTGCCAATGTACTTAACCTCCTTGCATTGCAAGTTGATTTAGCGTAAGCTAGACACCATATTTGCTTCTCAGATTTTTCATGAGTGAACCTAATATCATACATTTATGAATAATTAGTCAAAATCCTCATTTTTGTGTAGACCAAAAATTTAACTCTGAGAGGAATCAAAGTTTGCTAACCCTAGTTCGTAGGAATGAAAAAAAAATTTCACTTCAAATATTATAATCTTTTAATCCACATGGTCAAATGGGCTAAAATTGTTTCCACACATTTCCATAACTATATAATACACTTTCACATTGTTGGATTTTTTTAAAGTTATTTATTTATTTTAGACAATAGAGTTATTTGTAAAGTCCTCCCTAGTTTGGAGGAGACATTTTCACAAATTTCCTCCGACGAAGTAAAAACGCAAAGTCAGTTGGAGTTTTGAAACTCCAGCCAATAAATGGAGAGTTTTGCAATACTTGGGGATGTACCCGGTGACGTCATCTTCCCCCCTTGACGGTTAGCGAAGCATCTGCCTCCACGCCTTGCTCGCAATTTTGTCTGTGTCAAACCTTTCTCTCGCAAATGTGTTCTCCAGGGCCCAGATACATATTGCATCGCTCATGATTGCTGCAGTGAATGTTGTGGGTTTTGAAACTTGATTTTGATTATTCTTAGGTTCAGGCAAAATTGGTTTCTCGTTGTTGGTGTTCAATTCGAGTTATCCACTTTCAGTGAGTTCTGTTGGTTGTGAGGGCGATCAATTAGGGCGGAGATGGATAGCAATACATCAGATTTGTCCTCCTCATCAGAGAGTGATGAAGAGCAGGCCATGCTTGTCATTCAATTAGCAATGCAGAGCACGATGGAGCTCCTTCACACAAACGAATTGGAGGAAGGTGGGCAGGAGTCAGTAAACCCCAACGAAGGTGTTCGTGATGTGCTAGGATCCATGATGTCTACTCCAGCTCTGTTTAAGGTTTTGACAAACTTCTCCATTTCTGAATTTGCGGAATTGTGCCAATTGGTTTGTCCAACAATTGCAGACTATGCATGATCTACATGTGTTGTTCGCATCCTATCATGGCGTCCGTCTAAGTTGAGTCCGGAACAACAATTGCTTAGCTTCTTGTTGTATATGAAGCACGATCCTACTACAGCCTTGCCAAGTTTCCTCTGGAATTGGTCAAAGTCCTTAGTTATAAGTGATCAAGTTTTTATTGCTAGTTGTGTGAGTTAGGCTTTGAGGGATGACGTTATGGAGAGGCAGGCCTTAGCTTCTATGGTGCCTGGATTTCCAGGGTGTATTGGGATTATTGATGGTACCTTGGTCAAGATTTGTAAGCCATGGAAAAATCCAGATCATAGCAAGTGGTTCAACGATCACAAGAAAATGACTTGTATGAACAACGTCGTCATTATGGATCACCATGGTTTGTTCATCTATATAGATTCTACCTACCCCAGGGCATTTCATGAACATCAATATGGCGTGAGCATTTTGCTCATAACAATGTCAACCAATATTTTGAGTACGTGCTTGGGGACTCAGGGTACGTTGGTACAGAAATGTTTATTATGAGACGGATTCAAGGCCATGAGACAGATGACGGGATCTCATAAGAAGTAGTAAACGCTTGGAACAAGATGCATGCAGGCTATCGCATTCAGATGGAGTGGGGCATTGGAGGTTTGAAGCAAAAGTGGCGAAGGCTGATGAAACGATTTGACGATCGAAGGCCACGATTCTGTCATTTTTTTGAAGCTGCTGCAAAGTTAACTAACTTTCTTCATCGCTACCACATAAACTTCAATATTGTTGTTCCAAATGAGCAAGAAGAAAACAAGGAGCACTTTGGTTGGGATAGGGATTTCTAACCATTGCAACATCAATTGCTGTCACTGCTTCGGGTTTAGGGTTCGTTCTTTTTTTATGATTTCAATATAAGTTGCTAATGATGGCAGCTACGGATCATGACATCTTCACATGCTAATTTAGCCAGGTTATGTTCTTAGCTTCAACAGCTACAACTCATGTTTTCGAAGCTACAGACTTCAAAGTCTAGCTTTTTTTTGTGAGAATTCATTATATTTTTGCGTATTTCAACCATAGAGCTATGCTTTAATTTCTGGACTAAAAATGTGAAGGGACTTGTTCCAAAGAAGAAAAATCTCAGAGAATCAAAGCTTCTTCAATTTGTCAAGGAATTAGTATTTAGAGAATTTGCTACATGAATCTTGGCATAGTAAATGCAAGATATCAAACAAAAACAACTCCATACCTTGACGATCAACAACAATCTCCGTGATGTCATACAGGGCCTCAGAGCTAAACAACTTGAGTAGTCCGCATGTGGCAATTGAAATTTTTTTACAGTGATGAGCTCCAACTCCAGCCTCGCGAAGTAAACCTATGAACTCTCTCAACGTCTCTCGCAATCAAGAAAATGAAAGGTTGTACGTAAGCTAAATCCTACAAACAACTGTTAATTGAGCGCTACTATGAAACTAAGCCCTATAGATCACTGATCAGCGCATGGGAGATTTTCTAATCGAAGGTGACTCCGTCAGAGCTACATGGTGCTCGACCCACACATCAAAAAAGAAGATATTTAGACCTAAGAATTTCTCCGATGCTACTGCTTGAGAACTACTCAAAGAGGGTCTTCACCAATTGCAAAAACTCCACCAGAGTTGTGTCTCACTCGTAGAGGATCATTGCCAATTGCAATGTCACCACCGGAGTTGCGTAGCATCGTTAAGCACTTCTATCCCTACTACTTCCTTGCGACATAGTTTATCCTCAACCAGCCCTACCTCAAAACCTCAAGTTCTTCCATAATACTGACTACGCTTTAGCAACCAGCCGACGCCTGGCCCGACTGCCAAAAATTCCAAACCCTGAGAATTTTAACTTGCTATAACTTCCTTAGTATAACTCCGAATCAAGCGTGAATGGTGTCAAACTCTTCGCATTTCTCCTGGCTTCCTTCTCCAAGTAGTTTCGCTCAAAAAAACAGAATCCAAGAAGCACGACCCCAAAAACTGAATGGCGACTGCAAACCCCCTAAAAAACCCTAACGGACCCATCTTCCCCCAAATCCTCTTGATTCCATGGATATTTCAAATCAGGGCTTCCAAGCTGAGCGACAGACCTTCCAAACCCTAAACCCAGGGCTTCTGCTCATATGAACATTTTATAACCTGTTATAAGGGGGAATTTCAAATTTGTCATCCAATCCAAAATTGGTTCGTTGCTTACCTCAAAGAACTCCCGCAATTCATGTACATGTCCAAGCACGGACACAGTCAAAGCGTAAAGCTCTTTGTGAGTCTGAACGACTTCAAAATAAATCGATCAAAAATTTGTTGAGGTCCCTCCCCTTCTACACTCTTGAAATCTCTATCAACTTAGATTTAAAAGAAGACATTGCATAGGAAAGTGACTGAGATTCAAGAGTCCTGGAACATGAGCTTACATTGAAACAACGGGTGTTACAAGTTGGAATCAAGTAGTAGATTCCAAAACATCGCCTACCAAGAAAGCAAACTAGATTGGAAGTCTAGATGTACCAAATTGAACCTCATTCTAGAGGTGCCTCAAAGTGTAGACCAAGAATAGCCCTAACCTCAGACTTGAATTTGACATCAGTGATGGCGCCCAAATCCTTTGCACGCTCCAGGTTCGCAATTTTAGCAGCTTTCTTTTTCTCCATCTTGATGTCCATCTTCAAAGAGAGAAGAGCCTCCTTCCCTTCTGTTCTGGCTTCCATACTGCGTGCAATGGATTTCATATTCTTAGATTGAGCTGCTAGGAGCTCAGCTTTTGATGGTAGATTTTGATTTGACGAGGGGCTTGGTGAACGGATACCTACTCCACGGGTGGGTGCTTGCGGCCCTGGATTCGCATTTTGTATTTGACTAGGTGCCATTCCAGGTGATGAGGGCTGCAAAAATGTTGTAGGTGAGTTCCCACCACCTGACGATGCTTGCTCTAGCATGTTTTGGCAAAGCTTTAAAATATTACGTGTTGCATGGGAATCTGTATTTCTCAAGTGGGCGAGAACGTCATCAGCTTGCAGGACAACCCTATTTGATCCTTCTTCATTTGATGTGTCTGTCTTCAACTCTTTGAGGGTCTCCCGAAGCCTGTCCTTCAAAGTCTCCTCTACGAACTTGCTGCCAGGGTGCTCACAAAGGAATTGGTCGTAAACCAATTTCCACACCTTCCCTGGCACCAATTGTGTAACACTCGTCTTGCCTCCGCTATAGGCTGCAAAATAGGTCGTGTAGGTCACAACTAGAGAGGAGAGGACAACGGAATCAACAATAGGGCGATGGATCTTCTCCCGGCGTGGCAATTTGGCCGGTCGTTGAGAAAGGCGCTAGGAGTCCAATACAGTGTAATCATCTGGTTCGTCGGCCATGGGAAATCTGCAACGAAAATATTGAAATGTGGTTGTGTCATTCACTCTCTACACCTTACAGGACCAAATCAAAAACCCTAAGTGACTTTGCAACTTCTTCATACAGTAGGAATTGACGGAAATCATCACATGGCATCGCTCACAAAGAGGGCAATTCACTCAAGTCATTAATTGCAAAAATGCCCAATAAGATGCATTGTAAACGGTATTGAATGGAAATAAAAGTGGAAGGAATTGAAGCATATGATGCACCTTAACAAACTTGGTGAGGCAGTTGTTACCGTGCTCGCACCCTCGACGTCGTGCACCCAATGGAAACCTTCACCTAAGCCATGTGCTTGCGAGTGAGAGACCACCTACTCCGCCCTCCCGATGCACCCAGAAATCCATCGCCTAAGTCACACACGCCTGCGAGTGAGAGACCACTTGCTCTACCCTCTTGACGCTTGTGACCACGACTCCGCAGGCAAAGTCAGGACGAAATTTCTTTTTGGTCGATTTGGGTGCCAAAAAAAGTTTGATACCCTTTTTTGTATTGGGTATGTCAAATGCGAGCGACTTTTTGCCCGAAACCTACCTTTTTTACAAAACTATGGGGTTTAAACCCCGATTTTGGGTACTTTACGAATAACTCTAATGCATAAAAAAATTGGTAGTTTTGGATTTATTGTCTTCTAAAACACCTTCTAGTCTTTAGGGGATAATAACATTGAACACTTTAGAATTCCTAATGAAATTATCCTATGAACATCTTATACAATATGAGTGTGATTGACACGTATGGCTTCAAAGATTGGAGTTAAATGGACTATAAATTCTATCTTTGTATTGTACAACTTTCAGTTTGTTAAATCCTATTCATTCAATGTGATAATTTTGTCACTTTTGGTTGATGTCTTACATTTACACTTAATGTTTTTTGATATATACACTACTAGCGAATGACACAATTATATTCAACCACCCTTCATTGTAGATTTACTTGAAAATGTTCATTTTATCACCCATATGAAATTATTTATTCACATCTATACTCATCATACTATGAAAATTTTGCACAGTCTCTATCTTCTAAGGCTAATTTATTAATAAAAATTCCTATTATATGATATTTTTACATATCCTAATTTATATATATATTAGAATGTGTAGCATTTCATGGACTCTATAGTAGCCTTACAAATTATATAAAAAATTTCCCTCTTTTATTTAAATGGATCCTATCTTTTAACTCACATAGTTTTCAAAGAATTTTGAGTAATCTCCCTTGGATTCAAATTTTGGACAACTCTAATTTAAAGTGGCATTTTCTCAAGTTAATTTCACATTTTAGCATGAACTTTTTTTGATTTTCTTGTAACTAAGTTGGCCTCATGTTCAAAAACTTCTATAACATTTGAAATTGAAGAGCAAAGCCATTTTTCAACAATGTTTGACTTGCACATATAATAATTTCTTCAAAATGTTAATTAGATTGATTTCTACGTTTTAGTTGGCCCTAGAAGAAGGAAAAATTCACCTAAAATTTGTGTCTTTGGCAAGCTTAATCAATCTATGGTCTAAAACACCTAAGCTAAAGTGAAAGGCAATCAGGTATATTGGGCTTGAAGATGCTAGATTAGGGTTTGCTATGCTTTATTCATCATAGATTGCTAACATTGGATAAGTTTACAACATGCCATGTCCTCCAAACACCCACGTTTTTCTTATGCATAAATTTGTCTCAGCTCTATGAAATATAATTTAAAAAAAATTGGTTTTATATTCAAAAAATCAAATTATTTGACAATTATATTACATAGCTTTCAAAAGTCACTTACTTTGATGCAGAGAGATGAAAAGATAAGCTCTTTATACAAGAACGATGGTAGGAGGTAAAACAACCCATGTAACATACATAAATTAGAATTAGTAGGAGCTCAATTGCTTACACTTAAGTCAAAAGCAAGAATTATATTTAATGTAGAATTTCAAATCTCATTTAGGCATAGTAGAATAAATTTTCCAAAAAACTTTGAACTAAGTTAATGTGGAAAATTAAGCTGACTTTCATCTTTAGAAATTTGTTTGAGATTTCAAGCCTTCGATTGAAAGTAATGGGCAAATTTTAGAGAGGAGTTGGAAGGGACATTTTCTTTTATATTTTCAAACATCTTCTATAAATTTTGTTCATAAGCTTTTTTGGATACTTGAAATTTCAAACAGATTTTAGGATATAAAATTCAACTTGATTTTTTACATTAGCTTAGTTGAAAACTTTCAGAAAAAACTTATTCTACACTACCTAAATGAGGTCTAAAATTCTACTTTGAACATAATTCCTACGTTTAACTAAAAGCGATTGAGTTCCTAATTTACATATCCTACATAGGTTGTTTTATATCCTACCACCCCTCTTGTATAAGAACTATTCTTCTCATCTTTAGACACACAAGATAAGTAGTTTTTGAAGCCATGTCAGATAATTGCCAAATATTTTGATTTCTTTGAATTTAATGATGAATCTTCAAAAATTATATTTCATAGAGCAATTGTCTTCTTAGCACTGTCTCCTTGTACTTTGTCCTCAATTTATTAGTCCCTCCAAAATGCCAAAATCAACTTGTTTTCAAATTGAACCAAAAATATCATACTCCCTTGCCCTACTCTTCTAGGCATTGTAGTGAAAATTCTATTCTAGTATAAATAACCCTGCTTATGTTGCCCTCCTTCTATTAAAAACTCATTTCCCCCATACTTCTTTATGAGAAAATCCAATTGTAATTTGTTTTTCATGGAGCGACAAGGTACCCCTTGTCCCTACATCCAAAAAAATTCAAAAAATATAGTGAATATTTTCGTTCTTGGTGAGCTACCTAAAATCACTATGTTGCCAAAAACATTGGAGGGGATTTGAGGTCAATAGAAGACTGTTTCAAGCTTGTTCCTTTCAATATTCCCCCCGCAATGAAAGAACAACCAGCTATCCAAAAAAAAATTCAAAAGAAAAAAAGAAAAGTTCAAGTTCTTAAAATGCAAAAAAAAGTCGAATTTCAAAAAAAATGAGGTGGTAACTTCTTGGCCACGTAGGACTGTTGCGATATCACTGTAGCAGTCAAGTTTGCTTGTTCCCATTGCATGATAACTTGCAGTCTTCCGGATGCCCCAAATCTCACCTAATGACCATTGTTTGGTCTTTCAAAGGTTAAAGAACCATTAGCTCTACACCTACTTTGCGTACAGTACAAAACATATCATCTAGGAGGTAATACAATAATTAACAATTTACACTGCAAAACTATAAAACTCCTATTTACAAATTATGCCTTCCACACCACAACTCAAAGTTAACAAAACACAAACATGGAAAAAAACCCTTCCGTCCACTACAACAACACAACTACTAAACATCTCTTTCATGTCGTTGTACAATACGGCCAAAAATTTAAATATAATAAATCATATTCCTATTCTTATAACACCACAAGAACGCAACCACCAAGGCTTTGGAAATTGGATTGAAGAAATGGTGGCATACAAAATATACAACTTTAAAAATAATATAGAAATATCAACAAGACTATAGGGCCTCCAAAATATACTTAGGGTAGAAATCACTACCATCTACACCACTCTACTAAAGCTCCAACAAGAAAGACCAAAGAAACCACCACATATGATCTTCACAAATAGCCTCGCTCCATTTACCTTATCATCAATCATATGAAAAATTCTACCTCACAAATTAATCACCTTGGTAATAACATACTAACATCAATTGTACAAGTTTTAAAACACTATATATATATACATGATCTAACTATAAACAAATTATGAACACACTCCAATATTTAAAGTAATGAAATAGTGGAGGCACTTGTAGCGACTAGAAATTAAAAAGAACACAAACTACTCGAAATCAACTACAAACATGCACACTCCATGCCATATTATTTACATTGAGATGGCTAGCCTTGAGTAGAGAGTACACTAGTCAAAGGACCTATTAGATTTCTGCAAGCATACCTTGAAAAAAAAAAGCTAAAGAAAATGCAACACTCATACTCTAATTTCCCAATATAAATAAATAGATAGAAAATTGAAACATTCACAACAAATTATCCAACAAAATCATGGTACAACAAAAATATATTTGATGCTCAAATCACACACCTTCTCAAATTTAGATATGGCCAATATATGGGTTAGGTATGAAAACATTTATTTTAGTCAACTCAATATCCAAACAAGATATGTTGACTTTGCAATCTAAACCAAACAAATGTATGGATATATGTACTACTGAACTATACACTAAAGCACTTCATTTCCAAAGACATAATAAAGTCGTACAAGAAATATAGAAACTATTAATTTCACATACAAATTCTAGATGCCTCACTCTAATGAATGCATGAAACTTTGATGACTAGGCAACCTCCAAAACACATACTACCCTTATGACTTCATCCATGTCAATGCCCTAACCAAGGCAACTACAATAATATATCCAAACTTTGTCTAAATCTACTTTGTATACGAACTCTATCACACACGAGTGTACCTTCAAATAAACCATATATCCAAAAAAACATACCATACAATTTATAGAATTCACATTCTACAACAATAGATACTCCTTTGAATAAGTTAACCTAAAAAAAACAGGAATACCAAAATCTCATGCAAAATACAACCAACTATGGTTGGAAAATCAAACCATACCACTTATAGTTCTTATAGCCGATGCTAGGGGCACTACACATGTTCCATCCATTCAAGCATTGCATGAAAAAATTTAATTGACTAAATTACCTATTAAACATGCATTAAATAACACTACTAACATTGCAATCAAATACTCAATGTACATATTCCTTCACAAGAGAAAACTTGAGAGTAACCAACCTCTACCCACATTTAGGGATCTCCCTTGAAATCTCATAAAACATATACAATACTTAACCCCAAAACGACCCTACGATTTCCCCACTGTTTGAGCCGTTAGAGAGAGGTAAGTCAGAATTCAAATTTGATAATTAGGTACAGTACAAAACGAAAAATGTAACCGTACAGAATGCGAGTTTAGTCTTCAAGGATCTTGCAGCAATTTTTTATTGCACCATACTCTGAGCAAAAGTTCCTTAGATTGACCAGATTGGAACGGTACACAGTTGCCCAAGCACGCATTTGCTGCAAGGTGGGGGAACTTCGATGCATGCTGCGTGATGAATACCAATCAGATTGGTACCAAACTTTTTTGCTTTGGGACGCGCCGAGATGTAGAGCACATTTAGAAAAAATGCCAATTCATCGGACACAAGATTCCTGTGTCATGATGTCATGCAAGTTCGGAGTGCTGGGCGTAATCAGTACATGCATCGAAGAGTTCTTTATTTATGGAAAAAAATGCGGAATGAAGGAGGGTAATCCGAATGGTTCAAACTACAAGGCCGCAAGAGTGAGCAGTTCTGAAATTTTGCAGCATGATCGGATGGTTCGTTTAGCTGCAATTGCGTTCTAAATGGGACTCTGAGGGGGACCCGGTGAAACCAAGGGTAGCCTCGGCAAGAAGCTTGCCTGGCATGGAGGAAAACGCGCGTAACATGACTTGGCACACAAAGCCAGGGGAGTGGCACAGCCAGCAAGCACAAAGGACTAACCGTTTCTCTGGAGTTCCCGCCGGTTTCAGAGGTCAAGAGCAGGAGGGCCTCAGTATGCCTTCACCAGCGAAAACAGGGAAGGAGACACAGAAAACTCGCAACTTCCACCACACAGTGATACTACGGATTGTCAAGTACACTTCAGAAACATAAATACAACAACCTAACCTTGAATTTCAAGTAATCGCCATCACATTGAAGGTATCAAAAAAATATGTTCACGGGATTAGAGAGTGTCCACAAGAACATTGGCGGTTCAGTTCCCGATCATCCTTGAAGCACTAAAAAACACCGACGACTGCAAAACAAGTGCAAGATCCTACAAAAGGGGAAGACAGTTCTAACTGATACAAACCATGCCTATGGTGACGCAAGCCAACTCAAGTACTCTAGTGTCCCTCTGCTAAAGTTTCCTTCAAGGTGGCTAGTGTTCTCATCGTCCGAGAAAATTGGCGGGGCTACACCTGCACAAGATCCCCGCAGCGCCTCTGCTGTCCTTGCAAAACATGATCACTTCAAAACTTTGGCCGCATACTTCGGAATAGTGTGAACCTTGACGTAGCAAGAACCCTCGCACATGTATGCACCCCCACACCCAGGGCAAATCCGTATCTGCTTCCTCCTGCAAATTATGCACTTTGCACGGAGCCGCTTGTGTTTCGCAGAATAATGCAGCCTACGGTCGCTGCGGTTGAAAGAAGCGGCAGTTCGCCCAACCCGTACTTCAGAGTCACACAACCACCCAGCAAGCGTATAATGAAACTCAATACGAGACATCAACCGCTTCTGCCTTGAAGCAACTGCATCAGCTTTATACAACACGTATGCATTGCCAAGACTAGTGTCAAGGACGAAAAGCAACAACCGATGCCACCACTTGTGGGTTCGCAACTGTGCGGTATACTCCATCCGACATTGATCTACTAAATCGACCCCCCTCATCATCTCTTGGTACTCAAGTAGAATGGGTGAAGTGTGAAATGCCTTCCGCCTTCACGTCTGGTCCAATGGAAGCACAACGTGCCCTCAGCAAGCGGGTCTACTGAAGTGCTCAAAAACAACACGGGGATTCGATCAAACCAAACTATAGCGCACATTCTACGGGAACGGTGCATCTGGACAATGATCCTACCGCGCTCACCGTCTATGTGTGAATATTTCACCAAATTGGGAGGCATTCCTCTCCTGTTGGGCATAACGGTTCCTGTCGCAAGGAAACCTTGCTTCAAGAGCTCGTCAAACAAACTGGGTGACGTGAAGTAGCGATCGGTAACAACAACGTGCCCTAATCCTTTCAGATCTGAGACTAAGGCCTTCACTACTTTCGCACCCAAGTCCTTCTCCCTGCCTTCACGTGGTCGTCCAATATAGACTTCTAAATCGTAGACATACCGAGATTTACTATTTGCACAACACCAAACCTTTATACCGTACTTAACTGGTTTAGCCGGCATATACTGTTTGATGGCACACCTTCTTCCACAGTGGGGAATCATTATTTCATCTACGCAAATGTGCCTTTTGCAATTGTACAGTCCCTTGGCAATCCTCACAAACGACTCCAGCAACCAACGGACTTTGGATATCTTATCATAATTTGCATCTTCTTTATCTACCACTAATCGGGAATTGTCCACCAAGTGTATATTACGGCAGAGCTACTCAAAACGAGCTCTACGCATGGCGGCCCGGATCAAGGGACAACCAAAAAACGACCTGCGATCCCAATACAAACGAATATTGGGCAACTTTTTTATCCCCATATAGATACAGATCCCTAACCAACAGTGAATTTCTCTTGGTGACACATTGTCCCACTTTGAACCCCCATTTGATTTCAAAGGATTACTAAATCTGGGTTGCCTCACATAATAATTCGTTTCGTCACATATCCTTTGCACCGTCTTAGGCGGCCAATATGGTTCGAAGAAATGGGACACTGACACTGGATGCCGGACAGGGCGATGGACAGGCCCAGAAGTTGGCCCGGTGAACTCTAACCGATCTGGAAGAAGTGTTGTACTCAAATCCTCCCAGTGCTGTGGAGCGTACCAATGGTCAAACTCAAATGACTCGAAATCCAAATCGGGCGCAGCAAGTACACTATCTTCTACCACTTCGGGCTCACTACCAGCCTCGGATAGGGCCCAGTCAGAGTTACATGAATCGGAGTTCCCTTGCTAGTCTTTGAAATTGTCCTTCCAGTCTGGATCAATTTCTACCTCGTCGTTGTCCGCAGCATCTTCAAAATAACTTGGCAACTGCAGCGTGAATGTACTGTCTTGAGTGGACTACTTTAGTTTGTGGTTGCCATCTTCCAGCGGCTGTATTGCCCCAACGTCATCCCCTTCAATAACCGCAATGCATTTGTCCTTCTCAATAGCGATAATTCCAAGCACCCCACCAAAGTCGACCTTGTACATTATTGCGAGAGTAATGATGTGTTCAAACTCTTTCATCACCTCCCCCCTCAGCATGTTGCTTAATCCGCCAGTAGGACTCAGTCCTAAAGTAGGGCGAGGCACCCATACATGGGTCACAACGTCACCCCCTTTTGCAACTGCTACAGGCGAATGGATATTGTCACTGTCTCCAAGATGCATACAGCCTCCCCCATCGCTGCAGGAGTTATACCAGTCCAAGCTATGTCGGTTGGGCCTCGTGGAATTAGCTTGACCACTGTTTGGTAATGGTCGCTTGCCTTTACGAATGATTCTCAGGCGCTCTGCACTCTCGCACCCCAATCCAGGTGTCTCTTTGCAGTCCAGAATTGCAGTCTCATCCTCCTCCATACATGTGCCTTCAAACTCAGTTTGGATTTCAACAGAAGGCTCCCCCGAAACTAGCCTGTGCAATCCATGACGCGCATCTTGCAATCGGAAAATCAAATTCATCGAAACGCTACCTCTCAAACGACGCGGTGATGGTTGTCTATCACCCTCAACTGTTGGAGTAAACCACCCCGGCGGTGTCCCTGTGTCACTCAAAATTGGGAGCGTAGAATTCACCTCTGGGAGCGTGGACTTCACCTCCTTGCCTCTCTTTCCCTTCTTTACAGAGTATCCTTTTCCACCCCGACGAGCAGCATGATTTTCATGTGAATTAATTGTAGTACCATCCCCATCGCCCCCCACCTTCTTTCCCCTTCCCCGTCGACGCCCTCGCCGACCTCTCTGACTGCCATCCCATTGTCTACTACAGAGCGGGGGATCTGCCTCTCTCCCATCCATCCCCTCCAATGGTTGGAGTATGGCTACTGTCCCCTCCAACGGGCCCCCTTCCAACGCCCCCTTCGGTGAATGCAAACTTGTCCTCGGATTGCTTCCGAGCAAACTCCCTACTCCGGCGATGTCTGCAACTGCTTCGTCCAGTAGATTCGAAACTGTCAGGGGAACGAGGATTTGTGCGCCCTCCTGTGGTAAAACTGGAAGCTTGGTGGGGAACAAGGCCAGCCTTCGCCGATTTGTAGGAGGGCACACCACAGGTGATTCGGCATTCCTCGATTTGCTTGTTGTTGTGACCCCCATCGGAGACAGAGGTTCCCGATTCTTCCCATCGAGTTGCAATCCTTGGTTGGAGATTGCCGGATCTTGGAGGCGCAAAATTCGCTCCCGCCGCTTCAGCCTTCTCTTGCATGCCGGAGATCGCAAAATGAGCCGATTGTGGGCAGCGTGATGGGCAGCCTCCTTCGCCGACATTGGATGGCTCATTCTCGTCTGGCCAAACTGCCCTCACTGCATGAAAAACCTCGTCAGGGAAGTCACGTTTTTCCTTCCACCCCAATATGTAAGCGAAATTGCTATAAAAGAGAATTCTCCAGTGTGTTGCCTTCAACGCCGCTGGTAGCTGCCGAATCTTAGTGCATCGAGGGAGCGAAAGCAAGTGACTAGAATTCAAGCAATTGCGGATTCGCATCCGTTGCTTCTCAGTTGCGTGAATCTCCAGTAGCGCCCTATCAATGACCCCTGCTTGTTCCACTCTAGATTGTGGGATTTCTAGACGCGGCTCGCTCCCTAAATCTACCATCCTGCTCGCAACTCTAATCAGGCGGAGGTACACACGACAGTGAAGTGGCTAAGATTACAAGTAATGGGAGCAACAAGAAAGTGAAAACAACCCTAATGTCCCAAACCCCACTACCAAATTTCATTACCCCCACGCAATCACAACACAGAAGGGGATTGTGACTTCCATGTATGCATCGCATAATCGAAGGGCCGATTGTCACCATCGCCAGGCACACAAAGTCGCTCCCTCCCGAAATCCACTCTCACTCAGGAGTAGTCCTTGCGCGAATTGGATCCAAAGCACCCTCACAGCGACCGCTCACAATTAGATAATCAAACCCTAAAGCCTTGTCCTCGCGAGCTTCTAGTCCTATATTGTTTCTAAATTTTTCTTGATGTGAACTAAAGACGCACGTACATGGGAGTCATGGTTTCTACTGGCGGAAACGGACATGTCCCCAAGGATGGACTGCAGTCCTCCAACGGCATTTCTCCGGGTTGTTGGCATCCACCTGGGCTACGATTGCTGAGCTGGCAGGGTACGTTTGCTCCCTTTCCTTGGACCTTGTTGTGGTGATGTGGGTATTAAAATTCGAGGACACGTCAACTACAAAATCAGCCAGTATATCCTTTTGCAACATTTTCAGATGCATATTTGTGTAGTTCACCAAATTTTATAATTCAACTCCGATTTTTCATTATTCCAGAGAGAAGAAAGCTCGGGGACAGAAAGTGTCCTCAAGGGCATTTTGGGGTTAAGGTAGGTGGTTCAAAATCCGCCCTTCTTCTTCAGATCGTCCTGTAGGTAGCTGTAGAATGGATGCAAGGTGAACCTTGAATGGACCTCTTTGCTCTATTAATGAATTCAAGAAGAATTGTTTTTTTTATTGTAAAAGCCAATCATTGGCTATGATTTCTGCACATTTCTTTATAAGTCACAAGGGGACGGATTTTGGGACACCTATGGTCTCAAATAGGTGCCTATGACCCGGATCTTTGAAAACTTATAAGTAATTCAAAAATGCTTGGAAAAATATGAAACTACTTGTGTTGGCTTCCGCATCTATTTTTCTTTCTCTAAAAAATGAGCTAAAAATAATTTTGTCCCTAGAAACCTGTGAAAAAGGAGAATCAGCCCTTAAAGTGACGGTTTATGAGCACACTACCTTACTCTCCATCTTTGAACTCCTTCAAGGGGAGTTTCCATCATGTCTATCTATTAGTATAGAATCTCCCTTCTTACAAAGGTTTGTAGATTTGGTGTAACTCTTGCTATTCAAAAGAATTTCAAATAGAGTTTAAGATTAATAGACTCCTAATTCACACTTGCCTGAAAAGAGGGCAAGATTTTATTTTTATTTTTATTCCTAAACAATGTCCTCTAAGACTATATACTAAACTTCAATACTTTTTACTTTGTATAGTATTTTTTTGAATATGTATATATTTTATTTTATTTTATTTTCAAAGATGAAATTGCATATCTTCTAAATTTCCTAAAATTTTCAAAATTTTTAATAAAAATTTGAAATTATTGTGAATTTCTTGAAGAATAAGTTAAAAAAATTAATTTCAAATACATAGTAAAACATGCTTAAAAAAACTGAAAATTTTACCATTGTTATTATACTACTAAAATCATGGTGACCTCCATAAAGTCACAATTAAAATTTGAATAATATTATAGAAATTCAATTGCTTTTGTAATAGCCATAGGATACTTTCTACTATATATTATGTATTTTTTTCAAGAAATATTTGAAAGTCAAATGGATACTTCTAAAAAAATTTCAAAGAAAAATTTCAAACAACAAAACTATAGATAAATTCGATGTCTTTTAAAAATGTGATATTAAAGAATAATGAAGCACCAACCACTAGTATAGAACTAAAATTCCTTGTAATTTTATAATTAGAACATGAATAGACCTTGGTTATAGGCTCAAAGTTCTAACTACACTAAATTATTGAAGTTTAGGGATTTTACAAAATTTCAAATTAGAGTAGAAACTAGACTTAATTAGCTTCATATCATTAGTTGGTCTCAAATTCAAAAAAGACCATTTTAATGTCTAAAATTCAGGTCAACAAGGATGTATAAGATGTCAAAATACACTAAAAGAGCATCTTCTGTCATCCGTTTTTCTAGCATCTTCTTATATAGAGGTCAATATACCTCAACGAAGAAGTTTCCATCACCATCCACAACACACCCACAAAAAGAACTCTTCAAAAAACATGGATGAAAAAATCTCAAAATTTTGCACATGAAATCATCCAAAAAACACTATGTAGCTCCATTCACATGTATGGATTGAAACAACATCTCATATCCAAATGAAAGATGTTAATTGTTGAACTATCAATCCCATGGATCATGTCTTGTAATATTTTAATGCATAATTTGTATTCTCAAATTTAAATACAATACCATATTCACGATTCCCGATACACCATCAAGGATTAAAAAGAATCACACACGTCATATTTTCAAATGCTAAAAAATCAAGTAAACAAGTAAATTGAAGAAAAGCCAACATGAAGTAGTCAAAGAACATGTCAAACAAGTAAGCATTGTGGAGTCCCAAACCCTAGTTGAAAATGATCTTCTTCACCAATAGATTTCTCCAGATTAGTGAATAAATTACCCTTTTCTGCAAGAACCCCAAAGACAAGCTATTACCAGGGTTTAATGATGTGAAGTTTCAATGCAAGTTGGGTTGAAAAAGCATAATAAAGACCAGAAGATAGTCCTGAAAAGAGGTCCAAAACTTAATTTTACCCCTGAAAAAGCATTGTATTTACATAATTTTGTACAGAAGCTTCAGGCTAAAAGTCACAAACCCTACCAACACAAAAGAATCATGTTCTACATACACCAAAACTTCAATCCGCACTTGAAAGAAGTCATGAGACTCTCTGATCGAACTAATGCTGAACCAAAGACCCTTTCATCCTAGAAAGCAATTTTCAGGGTTGATGATGTACGGCGGTGTTCAGGCAGATCAACTCACATTCATCTACTGTTCAGCAATAGCATACATCTGTACGATATTAAAAGACAAAACCCCGACACATACAACACCTTCGGTCATTCACGGCAAAATTTTCCTTCTAGAAATGAGAAAAAATAGATCTATATATCAGAGCCGGTACACTTTTTTTTACCAGCTTTACTTTGCTTCACATCTGAATGATCTCCCCGCTGCACCTCAGGTTTGTCCCTTTGATATCCTTCCATGCTTTTTCTCCTTGCTGTTGCAGAAGTACATGTTGCATTCAATCAAGCCATATCAATCAAAACAGTCACTGAAATGAGTCATCACAAAATCACTGGAGACATGAATCAAATCTGGAGAAACAGCAGAAAGGCCACAAGTCAAAAGAACAGTTCAGACAAAGAGAAACGAAACGAACTGAATATAGAAGGTACCAAAGAGAAAATATATTGATTACAGTCGATTCGGAATATGGAAGCCATTCGCTACCAGGAACAACTCTTATTAAAAGAATTGGTATTTGGGGAGGGGGGAGGCAAAAGTGTAAAAATACACTGCCTATGGAACTATGGTACAATGGGAGGGGTAGTCGAAATAATGCACTACACATCGGGGTTAAAAGAGTACACAAAAATAAATCAACTCTAAACGCGTCTATCATTCAGATTTATGAGAGGCCTATCAAGCAGGTCAACATGCCTCGGCATTGACTTGTTGTTCTGCTCAGGCACGCCTGAATTCTCATCCCCGTAAAACCGTTGCTTGGTCTTGTCCAAGCTGATGCTGGCCTGCACTCTTGATGAGAATCCTTGGTGAGTCTTCTGCACCGCCTTCGTCCTCTCCTCCTTGTACATCTCCGGGTCCGTGATGTGCTTCTGGAGGTAGTGAATCTCTTGGATCAAATGATGGTCCATCGGGTGGAACATGCGTTGGTAGCCTTGGTAGACAGAGTACGGCAATACACAGGTAATTGGGATGAGGATTGTGGCAAACCAGAACATCGGTGAGTCCACAAGGGTCTCCACAAACACCTTGTAAGCTGTGGTTGAAGTAGTGGGAGTTATAGCTCCATAAACCACCACGAAGAGGTACCAGAGTGCAACACTGCCCCAAATCAAGACATGCTGGATCCATGTGAAATAGCTCAAAGCTAATGCCAATTGGACATTCACAACCCAGATAACACATGTGTACATTGCAGCTCCGAATTCCTCAATCCCAGCAAGCTGCCCGTCATTCCTGTAGGCTTCGATTTCGAATGCCGCCAGTGTGAAAAAGAAGGCGATTAAGGAGCTGTAGACCCCGTTTGCCATCCAGCCCAGAATTCGAGTCCATGTGAAGAACATGTTCCTCGGGCCTTGCTGGTACAGAGCCGGAAACTACACATCCAAGAGCATTGAGTCAGGTGATTTATGTTCGCAACATATTAGTTTCCCAAATTAGATTCACGAAGACATTAATAGTAAGCTATTCCTGATCTTACGGTACATTTGTTCAATACTAAGATAATGTTGACTTAAAGTAAAGCGCATGCGGCTTTAAATGTGAACTTAGAAGTTGTCAATGTAATACCAAATTTATGTCAATGAAAATTACGTCACTAACATCAAATTAACATCACATTAACATGAGGATCTAACATCAATTAACTTAACATTAATATCTCTGTGAATCAATGGGCGAAGTCTTTCGAATGAATTAAATTTGAACTCAGGAATTAGCAAGGATGAATGCAAATCAATATTCAAGATCTTTTGAAGACGTACAAAAAAAAGATAATCGGAAAAAAGTGCGGTGAAGCTAATATCAGAATTCATGCCAGGAAACAACTGACTTAGCCAGCAATGATCAATTAAGAGGAAAGAAATTTGACCATCTCGACTTTCATAAAGATCCCATGCAGAAAATCAATGTGAATAGGCTTGCCTTAATGCATCACAGCATAGTAAGGTCAAGTGTTACATCGCAAATAATGCGACGATAAAAAAAGGAAAGTAAAATTACCTGCAAACAGACTCGCGAGGAGACGTCTTGTTCAAACACACCCATTGCGATAACGGGTAGCGATGTGAAAAACACGTTGAAAAGTGTACTATACCAATCGTTGTAGGCAGTTTGTCCAGAAAAGGTGGTGAACGCCTCATAGTAGAAGAGAGTGAGTCCAAACGTGATGTTTTTGTAGAAGAAGTAAACAATCTGCAGGAAGCGTCAAGTAGAGATACATGAGAAGGTGAACCACAAATTATCCACAGTATTAATTAAACTCGATTATATCAAATACAAACGCACCAGATAGGCTCTCAAGGTTTCACGAGCAGTCAGCAGAACAAATAACCACATTGATATCAGAGTAGGCGATTTGAGCAATGGCTATGATAATGTACCATCAAAGCAATACGCTTGTAGCACCAGTGCCCATGAACAATGAGCAGACGCTCCAAGAATCGAAACTGTGCAATTGAAAAATCACTTGCCATAACTGCCTGAAATTCCCACAAACAAAACATGTTACATTTCACGAATTAGGCACAGACACTTGGAACTCATTACTTCCAGCAACAGTTCTTCGATAAATGAACGCATAAGATGCTCACCTGCATGCCTTCAACTCCACTAATACCAACCCCAATGTCAGCCTCTTGGATCATACCAACATCATTGGCGCCATCTCCAATTCCAAGAGTCGCTTTTCCTGTTCCTTCCTTCACAAGTCTAGTAATCTGCAAAGAATGGGAAAGTGTCGTTTATAACAAGGTTATGGTACCTAAATTGCATTCTATGATGGAATGGACACTGTAGCTCCATAAAACCAGGAGGCCCAAATTAGACCTACGGTTCTTTTAGCACTTATGAGGGGGCACTTGAGGACTTCTTCGTCAATTTTATTCATTTTTTTACCAACACGTCCAATGTTCTGCAAGGTTTCTGGTGATATAAAACTAGGCCCTGTCTAATTTACAGTTTTCACAATGTGATCAATCGATTGGCCATTTTAAAAAGAGTCATTCGCCAAGGACGAAAAGAAAAACAGAACTGTAAATACATTCAGTTGCAGAGTTTACACACCATTGCCTTTTGCTTGGGGGACACACGGCAGCAGATAACAGATGCACATTGAGTTGCAAGGTCGAGAAGCTTCTGCTTCAAATCGTCTTCAAGAGCATACATCAGAGATTTGCCGTCAATGATCAAAGCATGAGGCTGGTCATCTTCATAGTCCAGCGTCAACTGATGGCGGCCAGCAATAATTTGCTGCGTTATACTATCCCTTCCTGCCTTCTCTATCTGATTCTTGTCTCCATTTTCCTCAATCGCCCTCATTTCAGGCGTTTCCAGACCGATGACAATCTGGTGCATTCCCTGTCGCAATAAACTGCATGCAAACCTGGATACATAGATCAACACCACGTCAATGAGATTCTTCATTTGGAAAACAATACAAATCGAATACATTCTACTTGGTAAGTGGGCTCATTGACAGTACAAAACTCACCCGATGTTAATCGCAGTTTCTTGCTTGTCACCCGTCAGCACCCAAATCTTAAGACCCGCTTGTGCAAGTCTGTCAATACATTCTGGGACCCCTTGCTGCAGTTTGTCCTCCACAGCAGTAGCTCCAACAAGAATAAGATCCTTCTCTACCAGATCCGAGGCCTTGTCCAGCAACTCGTCACGATCTGGACCGATTGTAGTTTTGGCCTTGAGAAATGTTGCATTCCATTGCTCATACTCAGCCCCCTCCAATTTCCGATAGGAGAGAGCTAAAGTCCGTAATCCAGCATCACCGTACTTGGCGAGATGGCCTTTGGTCGCATTCCAATACATTTTCCCATTCCTTCCTAGTCTATCATAAATTATGCTGTGCATCCACAACAAGGATAGTCCAATAGTCAAGAAATAAATCAACAGTGAATGACGACTATGAAAAATGCAACAGGAAAATAAACACAGCACCAGCTAGTCCATGTGTAAATAGAATTAGCCATTAATATTGAATTCAATATGTGCAAACAAACGATCACAGCAAGCAGTGACGTACCTATCAGCACCCTTGCACATGAGCAAAACTTGACCAGATGGATCCCTCACAACAACAGACATTCGCTTGCGTGTGCTGTTGAACTCCAGAAGTTGAAGAATCTTGTATTCCCTGAAATTGAATAATAACATCAGATGCTGCCGCTCACATTCATAAGACTCGGCTCCTAAAACTATAACAATCATACATATTTCTGGGAACTGTGAAAATTTCAACAAAAAAATTTCAGAAATAATCAAAAGTCAGTTTCTATTAACCCTTACCGTTGCACTGGAGCTCCCTTATCTCCCGGTTCCTGTACAATCACACTGCTTTGGGTCCGCTTCAAAAACTCAAATCCAAGTTCCCTTGCTGCGACCACAAAAGAAGCTTCATCCGGTGACTCCGCCTCATACATCATCAATCCGGTCACTTCGTCCACTTCAGGAATTGCAGTGTGGCACACAGCAAGAATCCTAAAGAACATTCGAATCTCCTCTGCATTGGGTTGATCCACCCAGCGTCCGTTCTGAAGCCTCTCATCCTTAAAGTTGAACCCCTTCACATGTGGTTTTTGCGACATAGGCCTCATCTCAATCCCAGACCCGGAGCCTTCATTGTTGACGACACTTTCTCCCTCTTCAATCATGCTCGCATCTTCCAGCATGCGAGGATCCTTACCCAGTCTCCGAGCAGTGGCCTTCTCCACTTCTGTGACACCCCTTCCATACGCAATGCCTGCAATTGAGCATTTTATGAACTCCATTTGATTGCACGTGAGCGTTCCCGTTTTGTC
Source organism: Rhytidiadelphus loreus (assembly GCA_947034895.1). Classification (NCBI taxonomy): domain Eukaryota; kingdom Viridiplantae; phylum Streptophyta; class Bryopsida; order Hypnales; family Hylocomiaceae; genus Rhytidiadelphus; species Rhytidiadelphus loreus. Next base: position 38,065,430 of record OX344761.1, read on the forward strand.
AGAAAGGATGGTATCAATCTGCCCAAGCTCCTCATTTAGATTCGAAGTGCGTGCACGAGCTGGTTTATCAGTTTCCTCATGGTACATTTTGAGATCATTGTTAATGAACCTGGCCTGTAGGACCTTCACAAGCTCAATGGAGACATAGAGCGAGATGGGAATAAGGTACCCATACAGGATCAATGCTGTGACCAAGTGCAACAATCCCGACGCCACAGCTTGCTTTGGGTTATAATACATAGTTGTGTTATCAGGTTGCAAGTACCACCAATGTGGCATGCTCACCTTGGTTCGCACGGCGAAGACAATGGATCCCACAATAGATATCAGCACCAGTATACTAAAGAGGAAGTAAATGATCTTGTCCATCTTCCTCTCAATTCGACTTCGTTTTGAAGGTGGATCTGTAGCATTCTGCATCACCTTCGTCTCATGGCCAGAAAAAACCACCACCCCATAGATAAACGGTGTGTTCCGAAGCTTCGAATCTCGCAGCAGAATCTGCTGGGGTCCCACAGGAAGTGTCTCTTCATTGTACTCCAAGTTTCCAACAAAAGTGTACAAGCTGGAGTTCGGATCCTCGCAGCGAATCTTGGCCTCAAACTGTAAAAATTCACCGTCTTCGTCAAGCTCCACAGTACGATCTAGAGACTTTTTGAGTTTCAAATTTGTCTCACCATCCAAATTCATGGTCTCCACATAGCAGATACCGTCTGGAAAACTTGAGGAGAGCATGAGAAGATCTGCTGGGAAAAAATTGTCTTTCTCGACCTTCACAATGTCTCCCACTCTCACTTTCTTCCATTCACGTAATTCAAACGTTCCCCCTCCGGTATGTACGTTTACCTTCCTATTGTTTATCTCATTGTCCTGAACAAAAGCAACACATAGCGATGAGAATTTGGATTCTACACAAGAGTGCATAAACCTAGAGCACTCGGATACGAAACCTCGACCATCCTACAAATTCTTCCGAACAGTCCCTCGCCTCAATTTGACATCTGAATGCTTTCAGTAAACTTAAAAGACAAAACTTGAAATCTGCAAGCCGAGGCTACGACTCAATTCAACAAGTCTAAGTTCGTCTGGTCAAGAAGTACTTGGTGAATTGGAGTTGCAGACGTGACTTGCATAGACAGAATCGAAATCAGAAATCAGAAACTAATGCATCCAACAATGGTCACCACTATTACATACTGCAATTATCTGACTGAAAGCAACTCCAGAGTAGAAGCTTCTTCAGACCATTGCAAACTTAGAACCACAAGGCCTTTCCCCCAAAGGTTGACAATGTCAACAGAATGTGGCTAGCGGAGTAGCTGAGAGGATTGGCAAATTCGGAAGCAAGCGCGTCCAAGTCTCCCAGATCAGTGAATCTAGTCAACGGGAGCACAATAGCAAGAGCACCGGGAAGAGATCGACAAGCGCAAGCAAGCAGAGAGGCTCACCTGTCGAAAACGGCGCCAATCTTCGAGCGCTTCTTTGCACATACTGACACCCACGACGAAGACGAGTGGGGCGATTAGACTAGTAGAAGAGTAGGGAGACACCGAAGTGAGGGACAAAATTGCCGCGAGAAGAAAATAAAGGTTAGCAACGCGACGAAACTGCTCGAAGAGAGCCTTCGGGAAGAACGTGAGCGCATTGTATTTGGTGGTGGAGACGTAATTGCTCTTGTACCGGTACGGTTTCTGCAAATGCAACTCCGAATGGTTGCAGAACACCACGCGGGAGAATCCTGGCCCTCCTACAGACATGGATTGCTGCCGCTCCAGCGGCGACTGCGGCCGGAAACATCCCGCCCATGTGTAGAGCTTGCTAAACCGCACTCTGTTCTTCCCCCCCGCCATGGCACCCCTCTCCCAACCCTAATCCACTAAAATCCCTCTCCTCAGTCGCCCAGTCGTTCCCGTAACTCTAATCTAGCGAAACTAAACCGCTCGACTCCCTAAACCTCTCGAAATCCAAAAATAAATACTATTCTCCCTGCCCGAGCCTGATCCGGCGTCGACAAAATCAATTTCACCCAATTTCGGCTCCCAAACCCCCGAGACTGGATCGAGAATGATACGAGGATCCCTCAAACAAAATCTTCTCTCTCTCTCTCTCGTCTCACGAAAATCTAACCGCGTTATCACCTCCGTTTTCACACGATTCAGCGGAGGAAGAAGAAAGCGATGACGCGTCGTCCGCAGAGGCAGAAGAAGAAGAGCAGCTGGTGAGCTCTTGGTTGCAGAGCGCAAACCCACTCTTCAACAACATCTTTCACTCTTTCCAACACGCGATCACACACACGACACCATAGCCCGACGCCAGATCTAAACCACACGAAACACGACCTCAGAATCTCAAAACCAAAAATAAAAATCAAATATTCAACGCAAACAAACACACTCCATGTTCCAACCTTACATCCACAACACGTCCTCACACCTCCAGAACCAGAGCCTTTAAAGACATAAAAATACAAAATACTCAAACTATCAAATCTGAAAAAACGCTTTCAAAAATCCACCAAACCTCACGACCTCGCTCCCTCACTCTTCCCCTCCACACAAAAAACTGGATCTACAAAAACAGAGCGACGCTCAGAAGTATATCTCTCTGCGGCTCACTCTGCACCACGCTTCCAGTCGGCAATCTCCTCGTAGCCCGAAGGAAGAATCTCAAACAAAAAGCTCTTTTGCACAAGCGCCTTCCTTTGCAATTTCGCAGCGCATTCTGCGTCTTGCAAACTGAGGCGTTCTGGAAGCGGATTTTTCTGTTGCTGCGGTTTTGCAATCAGCAGTTTCGAAGAATAGCGGTCGTCGGGATGACGACTCTTTCACTGCGAGTAGTCTCGCAGTAGTCTCGCAGTCTCTACCCCGTCAAGGCCCCTGCAGCGCCTTCCTTGACTCGGCGGGGCCACCCGCCATAGCCAGGAAACTTTGCGACGCGTTCGCGGTTCAAATGCAGACTTAGATTTATTGGATGCATGTACGAAGAGATTACATTTGTTATAGTTTTATCTACGTAAGTGACTGATGTTACTCGCTCGAGCCCGCCAAGCTTCTTTTCGGGTTACGCTGTATCACGTCATTTCGTAGAATTCAGGTATCTACACGGAAATTGGTGCGGTTGCGTAGATTATTCGGCGACCGGACATTTTGGAGGGATAATATAGCCACGAGGGACATCGTTGACTTGAAACGAGAAAAACGATTGTGGTAGATCGTGTGGCTTCATCAACCTACTTTCTCTTCCTATTTTTTGCTTTTGGAAAATTAAAGAGAGATTTTTTTACTTTTGAGAAAAAAAAATTCATCTTTCTATTTTTTCTATTTCAAAATGGAAGAGAGAATTTTTGTTTTGTTTTGGGCACCTTTTCCTCTTTCTTCCTATTTTTTCTATTTTTTATACTTTTCAAAAAAACAAAAATAAAAAATTATTCAACACATGAACATGCATGCATTGTAAAATACATTATCCAAATACAAGAGATTGACTCAAAGTAACTAGAAATGAATGCATCTTTGAATCTTTAAAAGTTTACTAAATCCTAGAATTAGTTTGATATTGCAAGTTTGAGAATTGATTATTTATGTACTTATTTATGTACCTACCAACATTCAATCCAAATTGATCAGTTGAATGTTAGTAGGTTAGTTGATCAATTTTTTCAGTTGATCAATTGAAGAACTAAATTAACTAAAGAGCTAAAATATGTTTTCTTTAATCAACTAAGGATCTACTAACTGTAAAAATTAATTCAAGGGCTAAATTAATCATAAATATTAATTGGGGAGCTAAAATTTGTTCTCCTAAATCTAAATGTTTTGAAATTTAGGTGGATACCACCACATTTTTCTATTGTGCCTAGTCACTATTATTAAAAAGTTAATTTTTCAAATTTTTCTTGTTGGCGAGTAGAAGGAGGTTCCCAAATGGCCCAAAGAACCCAACATTTGGATACCATATGCAAAAATTATCAAAGGTCAAAGTTTCAAATAATAACTTTTGTTGATTGAGACTATAGATGTTCATGATTCAATGGAGGGGCCCAATCGGAACCACGATTGAACTTCATGCCACCCCAAACCTCATCTTGATTTCATCCTTGAGGACCCAAATATATAAATCAAACCTAAAGTAAGAGGTCCATAAAGCACCCATTTTAGAGTTTATCACACTTGAGGGAAGATAAACTCTTGAAATGTTTTTTAATAAACTTTTATGGAAAACCAAAAATGGAATTGGCAACTTATTCAAGTCATTTCACATTTTGGGGACTTTTGTGGAACAAGTTACAAATTTTTGAAGATTAAGTGTAGTGGCAATTAAAAGCATCTACTTCCTAAAATTTACATAATTTGTACATTGATGGTGTATTGAAGAAAGGAAAATGTAACTCTAGATTATTGGAAGCTTACAAAGACACTTTTGAGCCTCGATCATCATTTTTAGGACCTCAAACAATGATTTTTTGGAAGGAAGTATTTAACAATATACTCTAAAGTGTATGAAATTATTATAATCACTAGAAGGATCCTATGATTTCTTTTGTATTCTTATGTCGAAGTTGACGGATTTTGTTAGACATCCCATATAACAACCCTTGTTTTTATGTCAACAATGATGTCCACTATAATGTGAAGATGATATAGTGAACATCATTGTTGACATAAAAACAATGATTGTTATATTGGATGTCTAACAAAATCCGTCAACTTTGACGTGGGTTCCTTCTAGTGAATGCTCCATAATCTTAACTAGGATCACTTTGTTTTGGATAAATAAGTCTTTGGGGTATATAAATATTTTTCATTCACATTATTACGAACATCTCTACTATACAAGTTATCTCAATCACTACAAGAATTTGAATAGTCTAAGACCGAGTAGTAATATGGATAAATGGAATTCATTTAAAGTGAACATTTGGATAAATTTTAGATTAAAATTGGATAAGTGCAAATAAAAGAAAATGAAAGCTAGAGGACAATTTCAATTGTGATAGTATGAAAATAATGTAGACCATATTAGTGTGTCTTGAATATTTGCATGTTTTCCAAATTAATGCTAGTTAGCAAGACTTGCTAATTCAATTATCTTGTACATTGGAGATCATTTGGAGGATCATTTCCTTGCAAAATTTCAAAATCATAATCTTTGAGTTCGAATTCATAGCATTACTATAGCAAGTATTAGAAGTTATTTACAATAAAATTCAAAAAGCATAATATTTTGTTGTTGTCATGAACTTATAATTCAACAAATTTATCAAGAATGAAGGAAAAAATGCATTGACAAGTCAAGGCAAGAGTGGGGGAAAATAAAATGGAAGACTAAATAGCCATTTGATCAACCTTTTTAGATCCAATCAACATCCCAACATCATTGTTGAATGATGTCATAATATCATCCACTATTTTCTAGAGATTTCACTTTAAATTATACAATCATTCACTTTATAATTGTTACAATATACATGTATTGCATAGAATTAATTCTTAAATTTTATCACATTTCTATCTATTGAATAAAGCAACATGAAGAGACCTTAAAATACTGTCTAAGTCTTTTTCTTTCCTTTATAGATTTTGGAAAATTAAAAAAATGAACCTCATAAAGACACATTATTTCATGGTAGTTAATCACTTCTTGAAGTAGAAAACTTTGACCTAAAGTCCAATATGAATATAATAGATGTTGGAAAACATTGATTTAGGATTCATAGCAAAAAAAAGTGATAAGCTAAGCATATCTACTATCGTCATCTTTCCCTATTGTGTCTCCTAGCTACCTCTTTCTAACATTTCAACCAATAAATACTGGATTAGTGTAATCATAACATAATTGATAATTTTTTGTTGACTACCTCATTGATAGGCCTCTTCTTTTTAGGGTTAATTTTTATGACCAAGAAACGTTTAACTCCAACTTCTTATAACATCTAGATATTCACAAAATTTGTAAAGAATTTCCATCTAAAAATAACATTTTCATTATCCCCTAAAGGAGTCTGTGGACTTTTTGTATTTTAAATGACTTAAATTGGATCTATAGGATGGGAAAAAACATTTTTTCATCCAAATTTTGGAATGAAATTGCTTGAATGCATTTTTAATGAATATTATTGCATATTCCCTCATTATGATATTATTGATTTTTCTAAAGAAGAAGATGCTTAATCCATGGATCACCTTTGTAGTGTATTTTGGCTCATTATTGCTTTTTACTCTTGATGTGAATGCTAGCCATAAAAACAATATTTTTTAAATTTGTGGTCAACTAATGAAATGAAGTTTTATTCGATGCAATTTCTATTCCAATTGGAGAATTTGAAAAAATCTTAAAATTCAATGTTTTATTGGAATTTGAACTTTGAACCTATAACCATGGTTTGCCAATTTTCTAATTTAGAATAACTCGGTAACTTGGTTGTACTCCATGATGTTGTACACTACAAAATACACATGTACTAAACATTTCAGATTCTTTGAGCATATTTAGTATTTGATATCAATTTTCTTCACTTTTTCCTTAAAAAGATTCATTGGAATTTCAAATTTCCACAAAAAAATCTAGAACTTTTAGCACATATAGAAGACATGGAATTTTATTTATTTTTTAATAATAATAAATATAACAAATTTTATTCATATTTTTTTGTAAAATGGAAGCAACCAAAGATATAGGCCCATCCTTTGGGTTTAACCTTTAGAAAACACCCCTACGACCAAGGTAGTCACCAAAATGTTTGCATTATTGGACCAACAAGTGCATTCTTTGTTTCTACAATGAATAGTCAAGTCATCCATCGACCACTTTTTTGCCTCAACATTGTTTAAGGGTGAAGGTAGCACCCTTGTTCTACAACCAATCATGACGAAGGGGTACATTTTGTTTTTCTTCAATGTACCAATGGTGTACATTCCAAAAGATGGTCGCTTCTAGCTGGTGATTACTGCACCTGAACTTCAAAAATTCGTAACTAATTCTGCAAAAGTCCAAAAATATATATAACGACTTGGATTAGATGCCAATTCCATTTTCCTTCCTATGAAAATTTACTCAAAATTGTTTCAAGGAGTTTAGCTTCCCCAAAAATGCAACCAGCTCCTTTTGGGAATATTTGAAACAACTCAGAAAGTGCGTCCAGTGGAGCAACGGGCCCCACTGTACACGCGGCAAGCCACTATTTGATGATTATCGATGTCTAAACATAGGGTCCTTGTACTTGTATCTTTTTGAATTGGATGAATATAATTGGATGAATGAAAACGGAAGGATCCGTCCTTCCAGCTCGTCAGAAACTTCATTCAATATTTGTTTCTTGTTGGGGGGACCGTTGGCTGACGAAATGTCCGCGCACACTTGATAATTGATGGGCCGGAGTTGGGATTTTTTTCAAATATATTTGGAGTAGTTCTTTATTATTTTATTATTTTGGAGAAGTAGACAGCTATTTCTTCTGTACTTAGGGTGATGCTTGCCGTGATATCTATATCAAAACTAGGTGATACTTAGGTAAAATACTTGGTTGTTGGTCTTAAAATACAGCAGTAATCTGGCTATTTGGACTGAAAAATAACTTTTTCAATTCAAAAAATGATCCTTCATGAAGGACTCGAATAAAAAAACAATATTAATTCAAATATCACTATGATTAAAACTTAACATTTTGAACTTAAAGGGATCAAATCTTTTGAAAAAAATCACAAATATTCAATAGATTTCTAATTAATTAAAAATAATAATTTTCAATTTTTGGCTTCAATAAGTGTGGTAGTATATCTGACCGCGTAGATGTGATCTATGAATCAAAACTTTACAACTATTGTTTGAGAGTCATCATTAAATTATTATTCTAAATTACATTTTGAAATACATCTTCACAATTTGGGAAATTTGGACTTCTCTAAGTCTTTAAGGGATCAAGGCCTGATGTTTTAATCCTTTTAGGGAACTTTAAGTGAATAAGATGACCATTTTGAATGCAAATTTGGGTGGTTTTGTGGTATACTAAAGACTCTTTTTGAGACATTTAGATAGAACACTTCAAAAATTGATAACAAATTCAAACTTTGTCAAAATAATTTATAGTTTCAACGGTAATCACCTTCTCTGACATATGTCTACATATTTATTTTTTAATTTATAATTAAATGATTGTGCTACAAAGGGGCAATACGACTATTGTGTCTAAAATAGGCTAGTTTACATTAATCCTATAATATCCACCTTCATAAACGAGTGTTTTGGGCCAATTTTGACACATTGTTTGTTTATTAGAATTGCACGTGTAATGTCTTCAAAGAAAGTTGTATTTGCAGACTAGAATTTTGTAATTCAACAATAATACAATTTCAATGACTGTGACTTGATTTAGACCAAGATTCCTTAGGTAGATGTTAGAGGGTTAAGGTATATGTTTATAATCATCATTGCCCCAAATGCAATGTTTACATTTGGAAAAAAAATACTAAAACCTAAATTTTGATGACACAAGATGTACCGATGTTCAAGACACAAGAGCTTGTAAAAAATCCAGTGTCCATTTTTTTACTATTACAAAACCAGGTTGAGAAAAAAAAATTGGGTGACATTCATATATTTTGTGATATAAAAACATCAAATTCAATGCAAATTTGCATTTGAATTCAATGTTTTTATATCACAAAATATATGAATGACACGCAAGTATTGTTCCTTTGAACTAGTTTCCCTCTTGTAATTACTCTTGCAAATAATACTTTGAAATTTCATATTTTAATTATGTTGTGTCCCAATAATGCATGCAGAAATGTGTGTGAATTCTTTTAGATTTGTAGAGAATCAAACACATGGTACCATAATTGACTCCTAGAATACAAATTATGTACTAAGATATAGCAAAGCATCCAACATAGAATTGATAATTTACAATGAACATCTTTAATTTGAATGTCACATAGACATCTAAACTCTATGAATCATGCTCAAATACATTTCCATTCATAAAGAATATGTGATTATTAGTCATGTAAAATACATGGCCATTATATATGTAGAATACACGACCAACATATATGTAGAATATATAACTGTTAGATATGTAGAATACACAACCATTAGACATATAAGAATTGCATGTAGGAAGTGTAATAAATAATGTAGAAAGACATGTGGGAAGTACAATAATGATCCAAATTGGAAAGTACCATGGGTCATTGGATCCATATCAATATGAACCTAAACTTTTTTTCAATGTTTTATATCTAGCTCTATCAATTCATGCACCTTCTCTATTGATACAAAAAAAAGCTGTCTATTTGTTTCCAAAATTGGCTTCCCAAACCTTCAAGGGTTAATGAGGTAAACTACACCTACTTTTGACTACTTTCCAAAATCAACCACTCAACAAATTATTGCCTAAAATGCACTCCCACTATTCATGAGAGTCTATGGTCGTTTTTTTAGAAGCACCTATTTTCAATGCTTTGAAAATTCTTAGATTATTCATATGGTGTTCAAAAAAAGCATTCTAAGAAAATCTATAATCTTCTTTCTACTATTAGCAAAAGTAATTCTATAAAAAGTTTTTCAATATAATAATAGAACCCATGCTCAATAGCCTACCCATTTCCAACCACCACCTCCATTTCCAATCTCTTTCTGTGAAGTTGTGGCGCATTATGATTGGTTGCAAAGTTGTCAATATTGCAACCACCCCTTGGTTGATTTTGCAATTAGCCTATGGTTAGAAATTAAAAGGTCTATATCACCATTATAGGTCAAAGAAAATCTCCCACTAAAATAATTCATAGTAATAACATTTTTGTATTAAAATTTTGAAAAAATATGCAATCCTTCGAAATTCTATTTTTGTACTATACATGGAAAAAATTCCACTCACACTCACAACATTCAGTAGCAAAGAAGATTGCCTTCCTTTCCTTTGGATGGAATGATGTGGAATATTCTACACCCATTAGTAACTATGTATCCACGCGTCACAAATAGTCAAAAAATTGAAGTTTGCTCTCCTTGGTACCTGATCATAACTACAGTTAAGCTTAGTAATAAATCACTTAGTAAAAAACAATGCATTCAACTGGGTTAGTAAAAAACAATGCACTACACTAGGCTAGTAACAAACAATGTGGGATATATAAATTAGAATTAGTAGGAGCTAAACCATTCATAGTTAAGTCAAATTAAAATATGAATTATATTCGAAGTAGAATTTCAGACCTCATTTAGGCATAGTAGAATAATTATTTTCTAAAAAATTTGGACTAAATTTTTTTTGGTAATTCAAGCTAGATTTCATCTTCTAATTTCTTTTCTATTTAAAGACTCCAATAAAAAATTATGGACAAATTTTAGAGATGGATGGAAGGGACATTTCCTTTACATTTTCAAATCCTCTGTAAAATTTGTCCATAACTTGTGATTGGAGTCTTTAAATAGAAAAAAAATTGGAGATGAAATTTATTTTGATTTACTAACTTTTTTCAGTCCAATTTTTTTGAAAAAAGTTATTCTACTATGACTAAATGAGGTCTGAAATTCTACATTAAATTAAGCAGTGAAGCTCTCATTTTGAAATTATCCCATACTCTTTGAGGATCTCATTTGACAATTGATTTCAATATAAATAGTACATCTCCAACCTTCATTTCTACAAATGTCTTCTAAGCAATTCCGTCATTGGACCATCAAAATTGTTTTTTATTGGCAAAGGGTTAAATGATATTGGGTTTTTATTCAAAGAGTTCTAGAGATTTTTTGCAAATCATCTTAAGGTGAAGGCACCCAAAAGAGTCCCTGTACCTTAGATTGTTTCTTAATATGTCCCTAGACTTTAGTTAATGTGTTCTTCAAATGCTTGCCTCTAATTTGTTGATGCATTTGAAGAACAAATATTTAACTCTAATTTGCTAACTACTGATTATTGCAGATTTTGGTTTAGGGTCCACCTACGTGACAGTTTTTGTAGCCTAGGGAGCCGACACTTTGAAAAATTATAGAAATTACATACTACATATGAAAAATCTATATTTTTCTAATATTCGTGATTTTCACTTGCTAGTACTACAAAATATCATTTATGGGAAAATGTGTCTCCAACTAAGTATACTGAATTGCTTATATTGACAATTTTAGATGCTTCTATCTTAACATTTATTTGTTGATTTGTTTGGCCTATATGAGATTTAGCAAAAAAATAAAGTATACTATAAATGTACTACCATGATCTTTGTATCCGGTATTGACACTTATTTTAATTTCCCATGTGAATGTTTTTTGTGGATGAGGCTTCCAGAGAGGAAAAGGCAGTCACGCTGAAGGCTACTAAGGTAGCCAACCTCATTCCAACCATTTAAGCAATTTAGCATAGTTCCAATATGCATTTGGTGAGGAGAAAAAAACCCTAGTACGAAAATAGATTTGAAAAAGGTTCCAAAAAAATTCTTTTTTTTTCAAAAAACAAAATACTTATGAATTTTTTTTGTAAAGATTCCCTTTCATCCATCCTTGTTATATAGGGCACTACATTTCCAACCGTAGGCTAATTACAAAATTGATCATGCTTCAAAATAGATGATAATTGTGGCTTCAAATATACATCTTATGATCCTTGTATGAACTCAATGTACACCTCCCCGACATTTGTGTTGCACGAGCTGTAACCTAACCACATGAACTGGCACAAGTGATTGGAAACAAAGTTGTCTAACTAGTGAAAATAGGTTGTGGTAAAAAAGAGGTGGGCTACCTTTAAAACCCTAAACGCCAGAGGCGCCATTCTGTACCACTTTGATGGCAGTTCAATGGGATGGAAAGAAATTGGAAACATTTTTTTCATTTTTCATTTTTTTGATCTTTCATGTTGAGTTACAAAGGGTATCCAATTGATTTTGTAGTCTTTTTAGTGTTTGCCTCCACGTAATTGAGAGTTTACGGATCACAAAATATGCTAATATGCTATTTTAGTGTATTTGGAAAAGTTGTTGCTCCTTGCTCTAAATCTAAAATTTCTCCACAAAATTGATATTTTTTGAGTTTGAGCCAAACTAACAAAATGAAGGTCATTTTCTCTAGTTCCTCCTCCAATTTAAATTTTGAAAAAAATCCTAAAATTCAATTTTTTATTGCAATTCGAACTTTGAATGTGTTTTTAATGTCTACTAAATTCTAAATATAGAATGAAACGGAAATTGAGTTTACACTATGATGTTTTTTTTATTGTAATATACACACATGGTGAAACTTTGAAAATTTTCAAAGCAATTTTCTATTTGATGTGATTTTTTTTCACTGTTTCTTCAAAAGTTCTCATAAAAATCAATTTTCTAAAAGATAAAAAATAAAAAATTACAAAGTGAAGAAAACATGTGATTTCATCTTTGAAAAAAAATATAAGTTTTTTTATACATATCTAATTCCAAAATGGCAACAAATTGAATAGTAGGCGGCGAGGCTTGAAATCAATGGTTATGGGTCTGTCATTTAGGGGTTAAATGTTATGCTCAAAAAAACCTGCAATCCAAATATGCATTAATGCATAACAGGTTAGAAACGGGTCGGCCACCTTAATGAATAGCAGCGTAGTACACTGCTAGTTCTTCCTTCTTCGGGGATGTTCATGGCATGACTGCCAACAAACGTGGCTCCCAATGCCGTATGGCAAGTACGGTTTCATGCGGGATATTTGTACCCGAACATGTAATTATGTGTCCATCCTCTTGACAAGCTCGCCACAAGCTTCAATAACAATCTGGGCAATGATGGCAGATAGAGAAGAGAAGAGCATCAGAGACGGTATTGGGATCCCCCCGGGCCCTGGTAAAGGTAGGAGGTCCATAAATGGACCATTGAAGGGTTGGAACTGAATTTTGGGGGTGCAAAACATCTTGAATTAAATTTTTTTTAGTAAATTTTTCTTGAAAGAGAAGTGGAATTGATATCTAACCGAAGTCGTTTCATATTTTTCGGAGCTTTCTGGAATTAGTTATGAGTTTTTGAAGTTGAAATGGCATAGGGCTCTAAAATGAATCACCTCCTAAAATGAACATTGTCTGTACATTACTGAAGGCTATGAAAAATAAACATGCACAAATAGTGTACATTTAAGGAAGTGGGTCATTTTAGAGCTTGCTCCATATTAGGACTTCCTACCTTGACTTTATAATCACAAGTTTTCATTCAAAGCCAATCACTTGAACCAAATAGCTATGGATTTCACAGCTAGGGCAAATTGACCCCCTATGCTTGTCTTGCCAAAGTCTTCTCATGGGTGCATGTAAAAGAAAAAGATCCCCTATTTTTGTGCTTGATTAATTTACCTTCTACACCTCTCCTAGCAAATATGAATTCAAATTTTACAAATTTTATCATGTGTGGAAAACAAAAAATTTCAGAGTTTTCTCTAGGGATAAAATCAGGGACAAGCGAGGGGTCAGTTCACCCTGCTATTCTCATAGGCCGCGGTTCATTAACCCCTCGCTCCTCCCCAATTTTATCCCCAAGGAAAACAATTTTAGTTTTTAACCCCTAAAGGTCCATTGTCCCTTTCGAAGACAAATAGGATTTGGGGTAGGTACCTGTGGGCTGAATTTTATTCATATTTTTTTAAATATTTTTTTAAGATAGAAATATTGATTAGCTTCTTGGTAATATAATTTTTTTTCAATTGGTGCTTGGGAACAAAATTTATACCTAAATAAACTCAAAACAGGATAAAGGGGGCAATTAAAAAAAATTGAGAATTTGAATTTCTTTTCTTTATTATTTTTCTTTATAGATTATATTTTTGTCTATATGGAAAGCTTTTATTCGTTCCATTTGGATTTATTATGAAAAAGTTATGGACAATCTTGTTTGGGGGGACATTAGAGCATCTTCTTGAAAAAATAACTCGTAGGATTAATTTCTAAATGCAATTTTTACAATTTAAAAAAACAAACTCCACATGGTTTAGTTTCCTTCCTAGAACAATCTCACCACTGGAATTAGTGTGTTTTAATTCTATTTTAGAGATAGTAATAATGTAGATAATCTTTATATCTTGTACATACTTCTACTTGGTAATTTCTTAAAGAATAAAAATTAAGTTCCTTGAAAAGAAATTTCCCCATAGATTCTCAACTCAATTCTTCACAACAAAGATTTAAAGCTCAAAACTTTGTAGTGCAAAAAAAATTAATTTAAGAAGGTTCAAAGTCACATAATTTAGTCCTATAATGTGTTGAAAACTTTTTTTTCCACTTTAAACGCAAATATCTTGCAATTTGTGTAATCAAAATATCTTACAATTTCCAGAATATTTTCATATCAGTTAAGTGTAAGATCCTACGGTTAGATGTGCAAAAAAAAGCAATTTTCAATTGTTTTTACTCTTTGCTATAGAAATGACATTTTTTAGTGTTTTTTGGCAGAGAAAAGGCCTTCGTCCTGTAGGGGTTCATTTGTCATGAATAATATAATTTGCAAATTTTGAATTTTTATTTGCAATCGGAGGCTCTAAGTAAGTTTGGAGAGGTGTAGGAGATAAATTAATCAAGTACAAAATAGGGGGTCTTTTTTCTTACATAGCCTCTTGAATGACTTCAAAAGGACTAGGAGGGGGAGAGATTGCAACCGATTGGGGCTTTATTTTTACTTTTTGAGAAAGTACTGACAGGATGGTGATCACAAGAAATTTGGTGAAGAAATGTTGATTTCTACATTCATCCATCTTTTGGACCCATTAAACTTTTTCTGATTAAATTCAAACACTTCTTCATCCAAATTTGGTGACTTTATCCATCTTTTGATTAGAAATGAAAAATTTATGGCAAAAAAAAGACTATTTTGGTTTTGCAAAAAGTAGAGATTTATTTTGAAATAGTGCAGTCTTTCATTCAAGATTTACAAATGAAAGAGATGGTTGGATTTTATATTTACAAAGTACTAGCAACTTCAAATTGCAATGAATTGTTGCACTCACATTGAGGAAGAACACTCACTCATCGTCTTCTAGGTTTTCATCGTGAAACATTGGAGGAAATAATTGGATGATATTTGTTCAAGATGTAAACATCACACATTTGTAACAATAGTCATGACATAGGTTGTGACACCATGTACTTGATCTCTAAAGGTCCCCAAACCCTTTTTTGGCAACATAGAGATTTTGAGCAGCTCACTAAAAACATTATTTTTATTTTTGTACTTTGAAATTTTCACACATGTGTTCGAGAAGTAACTTTAAGGCGCAACAATTTTCATAACTTTTGACTACATGGTTAAAAATTTATAGCATGATATGTAATTTTTATTGCTATGTGGGCAATTCAAGCAACTAAAAAAAATAACTTTTTAAGAAATAAAAATTTGAAATTTGAATTCTAGATTTATGTATACATGGAAAGCTTTCGATTATTCCATTTTGATTAATGAGATGAAAGTTATGAAGAAATTTTAGTTTGGAGTAGTTATGGAATTTCTATTCTAAAATAAACTTCAAAGTCCTTTATTTAACTCAATTTTCAATATTTTTGAAACAAAACAAAACAAAACCTTGGGTGTAGATTGTTTACTACAAAATTAAAACCATTGGAATTGTCATTTTTCAATTCCATAACTAAATTCTTAACAATTTAGTATTTTAAATCAAACTCTACTTCTTTCTACTTGATATTTTTTTCAAGTATGACTATGAAATATTTTTTGTTTTAAAATTTTTATATGTATTTCCAACTTATTTCTTCAACATACTATAGAGAATAACAAGTTGTAGGATCTACACATTTTTGTGTAAAAAGTTTGAAAGATTCAATCTTACCATTTGGGAATAGTTGAAAATATTTTTTTTTGAAATTCAAGTGAATTGATCTTATAATTGGTAGGGTTTCCTATTCTAAAATTTTAGAAAGGTGTACTCTAACAAGTTAACTAAAAGATTCTACAATTGAATTGACACAATTGAATTTGTCAATGAATAAATATAGACGAAGATTTTAGCATTGCTTTGGATTTAAGCACATTGAAACAATTTTGCGCCTGAAAACATCAAATATCTTTAGAGGTAAATATAGTATATTTGATTAATAAGTTTCCGCAAATGCCTACCTTGGTTGCTAAGATATTGGCCCCCATTTTCATTTGCCAAGGCTCTGCAATTTGATCAATGTACAATTTTTTCCTTCAAGCAATGGGATATTATATTATCCATTTGTAACACAAAAATACAATAAACAAATCCCATTAATTCATTGTCGGATCTTAACATCCCAAAGTCTTTTTTGAGTTTCTTGGAGTTTATGCAATACTTGACAAAATTCCTAAGTTTTGATAAGTTTTATATAAAAATTGAATATTGTACTTGTACAAATTCAAACTAGATATGTTGTGGATCATATAGGAAAAGTAAACACAACATTATCACTCATAGATTGCAAGATTATAATATTTGATCAAGAAGGTGTTAAAATTGTGAAATTGATTTTAACTCTTTCAATCCTCTTGTTACATGTCAATTTTAAAATTGAGGTCATGAAAAAATATGAGGTTGAAGGACATAACTTGCATAATTGTAACCAGTTTACAATTTCTCAAAATATACTTTATAATCTTTTTAAATTAATTTCCAATGTGTTTTTGTCCCCAAGATCTTAATGTTTGTAAGGTTCATTTCTAAGAGTCACTATGATACTAAAATTTCAAGATTTGCAACGAACACCCTTGCACAAAATCTTCAATAGAAATATCACAAACATTTTTTCTTAAAATGCTTAAAATGAACTTTAAAGAATATTCAAATACTTAGAAAATACTAAAAATAGTAGTTTGCTTAGGTTTTCTTTGACTTCAAAGTTTGTTAGGCACTGAAATATGGTGCCTTGGGAATTAGGGATCAAGTGAATGTATTCAAGCCTTTTCCTATGTTCTGAACTTTTTGTAAGATGGATAGTGAGCTTAAAGTTTAGATCCAAGAGAGGTTGATGGAGTTTATTGACAATATTGTCGACATGATGGGAGATTTGTAGTGCATGATGTAGAATGGACCAAATGAATTTTTTTTTATAAAAGTAGGAACTTTTATATAAGTGTTACTTTTGTTAATTCCAAAGTCACATAGGTATTATTCATGTAAGAGTTATAAGTTGTCTACGATACTATCACTAAGTGTTAATAAAAATGTTAATACCACATACTTATTACAAGTTTCCTTTCTCCGAAGTGTTAACAAATATTGAGGGTGGACTATAATACTTTTACATGTGTTATAAGTCAAAGACAATCAAAAAGTAACTTCAAGAAATCATAAAAATTCTTCTTCCATCTTATACGTACAAAGAAAATATGACTTTTTACATACGTGTGATAAACAATACAAAATCTTCTATCTATATAGATCATATTATCAAAGCACACAAACCCTACTAAGGTATGTACACATGCAATCAACATTGCTCAAAACATGACACCTATATTTGCACCAAAAAGAATCATTTATTTTCCGCGGATATTGATTAGATAAGATGTACACAATCTGAAAATGAAAATCTATGACAATCTAGTGTTCTTTTTTAGAACACCTAAAGACAACACTTTGAAAGTTCATAACTTATCTATACAATATCCAAATTGTGCATGCTAAAGTGCATTGGAATCACCATTTAGTTGCAAGTAAGGTCCAACAAAAAATTAATGTTAAATAATAGTAAATATGCTTAGTTGTAATTAGGATCTATTGTAGGTGCATATAAGGTGGGTACATCCAAAATTTCATCCTGGTGAAAACCACCATCATCACTTTGTGTACATCTCCAAAACCAATATATACATAATTATGTTGAAAAAACGATTGAAGAACTTCTACAAAAAAAAAATTTGACTCTTCATAACTTTTGCATACATTATTGAAATGCTACATTTTGTGATGCGGTGGAACCTCTTTTCACTTGCCAACAAGAAAATATGAAAATTTGACCAGTTTGATAATAGTAAATAACTAGGCATAGTAGCAAAAGCAATAGTTTTTGGGTATCTACTTTGCCTTATGCGACCAAGTTTGGTAAGTTGTAAAGTAGGGTGCTCTAAAAGCGCCCCTATTCAAAAAAGCAACCACTAACATAGACTAGTTGTACATTTCAAAAAAGGGGGTGCTTTTAGTGACTACTCCATTTCAACTTCAAAAAATCATAACTAATTCTACGAAGGTCCAAAAAATATAAAGTGATGTGGGTTCAATGCCAAAATCACTGAAAAAATCACTGAAAAATTATTTCAAGGAGTTTAACTTCCCAAATGCAATCAACTCTTAACTAAAAGTAGACTAAGGTGAAGGCACCCAAATGTGTCCCCATATCCATTCATGTACCTTGGATTGCCTTTTAATTTGTTCCTTCAAATGCTTACCTTTGATTCGTTGACGCATTTGAAGGCCACGTACTTAATACTAATTCGTTGACTACTGATTTTTGCAGATTTTGGTTTAGAGGCCACCTATGTGACAATTTCAATGGTCTCAAGAGTGGTCTCTTTGAAAAATCATAGAAATTACATACCACATCCGATTTAAATTTTATTTTTTTAATATTCATGATTTTCACTTGTTAATACTACAAAAATATAATTTTAATGAAAAGGTGTCTCCAACTATGCTGAATTGCTTACAATGACAGTTTTGGGTGCTTCCACCTTAAGGTAGTATGCTCTAAAAGCGCCCGGCTTCTTCAAACCGCCCCTATTTGGGAGTGAAGAATGGAGACACTATGATCCTTAAATGGACCACTGTAGCAAATAAATTCATTGAGAAAAAAATTATTTTTCTATTGCAAGAGCCAATCATTGCCTTTGATTTCTGCACATTTGTTTACAAATTGCAAGTGGACAGATTTTGGGAGACCTATTGTCACAAATAGGTGCCTATGCCCTGAATCTTTGAAAATTTATAAGTAATACAAAAATGTTTGGAAAAATACAAAACCACTTGTGTTAGTTTCCACATCCATTTTTCTTTCTCTGAAAAATGGTCTAAAAAATAATTTTGTCCATGTAAGCCTACGAAAAAGACGGGACCAGCTCTTAAATGGTCACTTTTAGAGCATACTATCTTACCTAAGTTAGTTACGGGCAGTTTGATTTTACCATGTTTTGTTTTTTACATTTTTCTCACAAAGTGTTGTACATAAACAACAAAGAATTTTAATTATTTGTTGGTGTGGGTCATCATTCCCAACTGCTAATAAATAATCTGTTCTCAGTGACTGACAGGCTCAGTCTTGATGATATCCTATGACGGCACACTTGGGTTTCGGATTGGTACTTTGGACACTCATCAAGGCCACAAATATTTGTTTATGATAACTAACTTAACTTAAGTTGGTTGTGTATAATTTGAATTCATTGTCGGTTGACAAGACTCGGTCCATCATTGAAAATTTGGAAAAAAGAAACTTTACATTTGCATGAGTAGAGTGTGGGATGGCGATTTCAACATCAACAAAGAGATATAAAAAGGAGACCGTGGACCACCGATTGAGGACTGACCATGCAAATTGAAAGGCTTGAAATTGACCCTCTGATTGATTGGTACGGACTCCTATTCCCACACAAGTAGCATTGACAGAGCCCTCGACAAATGGCCATAAGTTTGATTTTTTCTGGAGACACCCAAGCTCAGCCCTTTCACAGTTGTATATAAGGTAGGAGGTCCATAAACCGCTCATCTAAAAGCTGAAGCTGACTTTTGGGGAGGTAGAACTTCTTAAAATATTTTTCAGTAAATTTTCCTTGAAAGTCGAGAGAAATTGGCATCTAACCCAAGTTGTTTCATATTTTTTGAAGCTTTGTAGAATTAGTTATGAATTTCTGAAGTTGCAGAAAAGTGCATTTTTGTGGGCTCTAAAACCGACCACCTCCTCAAATGCACACCACTTGTACATTGGAAAGTGCAAAATGTACCTCTAGAGCCTAATTGGTTTTAGAACCTGCTCCATTTTAGGACCTCCTATCTTAGATGGAGTGAAAATCTTTGTTATTTTTGCCTTGTAGAGAAAATGGAAATAGATGATATTCACATTAAAAGGGCTTTTTTTTTTTTAATTTGGAGAGTTTTTGTGAATTTTCAAAGTTAAGATTGGGAGAAATGAATTTCAATTGAAAGTATTGAGAAGAGTCTTGAGCAAGAACACACACCATTCAGTTACTAAAAGCTCGTTACTTTTACAATCATGAAGTATCATTTGTTACAATAGGAGTTTGCAAATGGTTTGAGGTCATATTGGTGACACTAACTTCATTGGACACCTATTTGATAGAAATTAGGGGGAGGTGTGAGTGAATGGTGAAGGATATAACTACCTCAAAGATATGCATTCTTTTCGTTCAATTCTTGTTTTAATGTTTGATTTTTTTTTTTTCCTTTTACAAGAAAATGTATTTAGTGCCTACACTTCACAAATAGTCAATATTTTTTAGGGTTAACATGATCTTTAGCACCTCTAAACTCAAATGAAATGAGACCATTAATGTTGAGTTTCATGCTTATATAAGTAAATGTGTTGAATTCCTACAAGAGCCCGGTTGGAGAGGGAATGATTATAAATCTAGAACCTTTTTTGGCAAAATAAATCATCATTTGAGAAGAATTTACAATTTTTTTTTTTTGCAAGTTTTCGATTATTCTTTACATTTCTACATATTTAAAGATGTTGCATACAATTCATAAAGAATCATAGGGATACATTAAAGAAAATAGACTAGCATCATGTCAAACATATTATAGTGAAAGATTATCCTATGTGAAACGAGTTCAAAATGTCTTTTCCACAATTTATTTTTTCCATTTAAGAGAATGCATAAACTTTCTTTGCATGAACCCCAAAGACACTAGCCAAGGCTTTTTAAAAATTGTAATGTAGGGTGCAATCTAAAAATGCCTTTGCTCTAAAAGCCACTACTAATACACAAACATACATATATTTTCCTTCAATGTACCAATAGTGTACATTTCAAGAGGGGTGTGCTTTTTAGTGACCGTTGCATTTCAACTTTGAAAAATTTGTAACCAATTCCAATTTTCCTCCTACAAAAATTTATTGAAAATTGTTTCAAGGAGTTTAATTCCCCACACATCACAAATGCAATTAGATCTTAAAAGATTGCTTCAAAAGCAAATTGAGGTAGGAGGTTCTAAAAGTGCACTCACTTTAAAACCATCCACCTCTTTAAATGTATTTTTTGCACATGTTGCTTTTTTGTAGCCTTCAAGATTGTACAAACAATGTACAATTTAGGAAGTGGGTGATTTTAGAGCCTCATGCCATTTTAACTTCAAATTTTCATAACTAATTCCACAAAGCTCAAAAAGAAAAATGAAACAACTTGTTTTTTATGCCAATTCCACTCGTCTTTCAAAAAACATTTACTAAAAAACATTTCAAAAAACTTCACCTCCCCCAAATTCAGTTTCAATTCTTAGGTGGGCAATTTATAGACCTCCTACCTTACCTAGGCTCTAGAGTTCTTAGCACCATGTCATTGAATTAAAAGTTGGAACTAGGGACGTCAACATATTAGCTCCTTTCTGTTAGAGTTGGCAAAATTTCACCCCCCAAGGTGTTGAATTAAGACACCGATAAGGTAATTCTGCCTGTTACAGGCAAAATGGGAGCCAACCCATTACAAGCAAAATAAGAGCCAATCCATTACAGGCAAAATTATACTAATAGTGTACATAAGTACATTCGAGTTCTGATAGTGTTTATGCAGTACTTATGTTTGAGGCCATCTTTCTCCTTTGGTTCCGTTTACTCTTGCATGGATAAGCCTTACAATATGGTACTTCCCGACAAAACAAAGTCTGTACTTGGGGCCCAACTGATTCAACTGAGAATTTTGAACACGTAGCAACAGTGCTGGCAGTGGTACCGTGGCTTTATTACCATGCCTTTTTTTTCTCAATTTTCTTTGTCATGCTTCAAAGCAGCAGTGTCGTCCCCAGCTGTGCGATTTCAGAGCCAATTCACCAAACATTTAACCCTTAACCCTAGACTGCCCATGGCCGGTTTGGGTAAAAAAACATCCTAACTTTTGAAGTGCTATAAATCTAAATGTGTCTAAGTAATAAAGATCTTAACTGTACAATCATGTAGTACACATGTTGTAGATGTCATGGATCAAATTTGAAGTCATTTGACCGTGTAGATTGCAAGATTATAATGTTTTAGTGTTGAAAAAGAATGCTGGAATTTTCCTAAAAACACATTTAGAGGCCAAATTTGATTTCTAAACCTAATGAAATGAAAAAACTTTAAACTACAAAGTGATTCAAAACCAGGATACAAACACATTGGTGAAAAAAAATTATCATTCAGTTGACTCAATGTGTTTGCAAAATGGCTTGCAAATGTCAGAAATAGGCAAGAAAAGTTGCAAAAAACACATCTAGGGCTAAACCTCCTTCTACTAAAATGCTTCTCAGTCATTCATAAATTCTTGTATTGATATGAAAATTTAGCCACACAAACTAGACTAGTATGCGCAACTTTTACAATTTTTTTATATTGAAAATGGACATTTTATGAAGAAGATACAAGCCACCGAAGTTCACTACAGTCCATAAATGGCGGGATTTTGAATTTTGAATTGCTCCCAAACATTCAAAACAACTTGGATTGACATGAAAATTTCATTACAATAACTAGAATTCAAGGGAAACACAACCCAACAAATTTTATTGAAATCGAACACTGGATGAAGGAGATACAAGCTCCTGAAGTTGCAGCCATGAATTGCACTTTGCTGAATCAAATTGAGCCTGTGAACTTTGATTGGCTTCCAGAAAATAATTACCTCTTGGATTGATCTGAAAATTTTAACACACAAACTAGAAGAAAAGGTGCAACTTTCCCAACAAGTTTTATTGAATTTGGACATCGGATGCAAAAGTTACAGTACTTTAAATTTAACTTAAAACTATGTGAGGACACTTTTTGTCCTCTTGGGCGGTCTAGGGTTAAGGTGGGTAAGGTTGGAAGTCCAGAAATGGAGCATCTAAGCGCAGAAACTAAATTTTGGGGAGGTAAAACATCTGGAAAAAATTTTCAGTAAATTTTCCTTGAAAGACGAGTGGAATTGAAATCTAACCCAAGTCGTTTCATATTTTTTGGACCTTTGTGGAATTAGTTACAAATTTTTGAAGTTGAAAAAAAGTGGTCATTTGTAGTCATCAAAATGGACCACCTCCTGAAATGTGCATAGGTGGTACATTGAAGAAAGCAAAATGTACCTCTGAGTCATGTTCCATTTTAATGCCCGCTCCGTTTTATAGCCTCCTACCTTACCCCCATGAACCACCACTTTTTGCTATTGTGCCTAGTTTGTTACTATTATTAGATTGATTAAATTTTCATTGTTTTTTCTTATTGGCATGTGAAAGGAGGTTCCAACGCACCAAAGAACATGACATTTGAATACTGTATGCAAAAGTTATAAAGGAATAAAAAGATTGATTTAAAAACAATTTTTCCCACGTAAGTACATAGTTGATTTTGGAGATGTACATAAGTTCACGGGCAGTGGTACATTGGAGGGCCCATCTTATCACAACAATCAATGTTTTTGTTTTGTTTTGTTTTTTGAAACAAATGGAACTGGACTTTCATTGCTAAGAGAAAAGAGAACAATCAATATTTGGAAAAAATGGTGTCCAGCTACTTCAAGGTTAGCCAGTGGAATTGGGATATATAGTGGAAGCACCCATTACCAACCAAGGGTGGGTACCGGACTTGTAGGATACCCCTATTTCCGGCCAGGCAAAACTTCTCTGTGAATCATGTTCAAGAGTCTAGTTTTAATGACATGCACAATATGCAAGGCTGTGAGGACCAATTGCCAAAAACATGCAAGCCTTAAATAATTCAAAGAATATTGAATCACATGAAACACATCATCCAAGTCTAGCAATTGAAAATCAACTACAATCGCTAGTTGAAGTTCAATATAGCGATTGTTAATGAAGAACCCTTTCATTTGTGTTAAAGAATGTAAGGTATGAGCATCTGTAATCAACACTAATTATATTGAGCATGTTTATTATAGAATATTACTTAACCCCTAAACGTTAGAGACTATGTTTTCACCAAAAATGCTCCAAAACTACCCTTGCATTTACAAGCACCAAATTTTACAAAAAAAAACATTTTTAGAAACATGTAACCATAGGATCTTGTAGTACACTTGTTTGAGAAGATGTGGAAAAAATTTCAGAATTTTCCACCATGTAAATTGAAAGATATTAACGTTTGAAGTGACAAAAATCCTTTTTGGGGCCCTATAAAAATACATGCAGCTGCACTTCACAAGGTCACATTTGTATGAAAAAATGTCCAAAATGGTGGTTACTCTTTGGATTCAATCCTCAAGTCAAGTTGGTTACATGCTTGAAATTTTTTATATCATTTGGATTTGTACAACATATAGGAAAAAAATAGTAAGTAGAAAGTAGTAGAGAATGATTAAAAATACTAAATTGTTAACAATTTATTTATAGAATTGGAAAATGCCAATTCCAATGGTTGTAATTTTGTAATAAACAATATACACCTAATGTTTTTATTTTTTTCCAAAAATATTTAATACTGAATTAAATAAAGGATTTCCAAGTTTATTTTAGAATAGAGATTCTATAACTACCCACAAACTAACCCAAACTAAAATTCCTCATAACTTCCATCTCATTAATCAAAATGTGATTTTCAAAGAAGTTTTTTCTTATGCCCGGGCTGCCTAGACTGCTCGCTGAACACTGAAAATTACATATCATGCAATAACTTTTGAACCATGTAGTCAAAAGTTAAGAAAATTGTTGGGCCTAAAAGATACTCCTCGTCCCCATATTGCGTGAAATTTTCAAAGAAAAAAAAAACTTTGTCTGTAGTGAGCTGCCCAAAATTGCTATGTTGCCAAAAAAACGTTGTTTGGACGTTTAGGAGGTAACATTATTTATTTTTATGAGATCTTATTGGTAGTTGAAAGAGGATACTATCACACTCTGGCATGTATTATTCAAATAGTAAGGTGAAAACACCCCAAAACATCCAAGGTCCAATTCTTGACAAGTAGACTTCTTTTGAAATTGTCTTCAAAAGTGCAATTAAACAATTCATATACTTAATTGTAATTAGTTGATTATTCATTTCTTATATTTTATTTGAGCTTCCACTTAAAAAATTTGTGGTACTTGATTACATATTTTATCCAAAAATTGTATATTTTTAAATTCATGATATTCAATTGTTAATACTACAAAAATATTTTTTCTTGAAACACTCGCCTCCAACTATGTTGAATTGCTTATCTTGATGGTTTTGAGTGTTTTCACTTTATATGAATAAGATATGAATTTTTGAGTTTACTATCTTCAAGTGTAAAGTTTTGACTGAGTACATCTTGCATAATTAGTATCTAAGAAAAAATGACACTTTCTGGTCCTAATGTACATACTGAATTTTAAACAGTGTTGATAAGTTAATGCATGTAACTTGCATACCTTCATGTGGATCCCCCCAAATTACAACTTTTTGTTGTTGTACCTAGACACTATTACCAAACTGGGCAAATTCTCATTGATTTTTGTTAAAAGGAGGTTCCAACACACCAAAGAATTTGAGATTTGGAAAAAGTCGAGGTTCCAACACACATCATATATAAAAAATTAGGACGGATTCAAGTTTTTATTGGTAGCTAGATGTTCTACAATTGTTTCTTCTACATAAGTGCATATTGATTTTGAAGATGTACACAAAGAGATGATGGTGGAATTCAATAGGGTGTGATGAATTTTGGATGACCTTGTTACAACCTTTGATGGATGAATGCATTGATAGATGAAAGATTTATGATGATTTTATAATGACTTTCATGTCAAGACCTTTTATAGATGAACACATTGATGGATTAACTAATTCATGATGAATTGTGCACTAGTGAATTGTTTGGAGATAGATATCTTCTGATGGTGGATTTATGCAATGGAGTTAGACAACTCCACTTGGATGACTAGTGCACTGGACTTAACACATTTGTGTTGAAATTTGGAGTTATCTAACTCCAAGTAGAAGATGAAGATTTGGCTACAAGATGAATTAGATAAGATATGATTGGAGAAGTATAATTAGGACTTTTACTTTAGTGGATGGTTCTAGATTGAACTGAAGATAGAAAGTTAAAGTTAGAAAAGAACTCCTAGTCTATCTTAAAGACTAACAATCTTATTGATAGTCTCCATTTTATAAGACAGAGTTTGGGGGTGAGAAGACTCTTTCTAGAGATTGATCTCTCTCTATGGTCGGGTGGTTTGAGCTCCTTGTAGATTATTCTTGTTAACCCCTAAAATACCAAGGCATTTTCTAGCTCCGAAACCACTGAAAATTGCCATTTCTGCTGCGATCACCCAAGAAACCAAAAAAAAACATTTGTTTTAGGATCTAACCATAGGATCTTGTAATTAACTTGTCTTGTATCATGTGGTAAAAATTTCATGAAGTTTGACCGTACGGATTAGAAGATATTAGCATTTGAAGTTGGAAAAAAAAGTTCTTTTGAATGCTTGCCTGCAATTTCAGATGACTTTGACCGCCATTTGTGGATTTTTTTTGCACTACACACTATAAAGTTAAAGTTTTTGATGTTGAGTATTTGAGTTGAGAGTTGGGGATAAAAATTTCAGAATGTCAAAACTTGATTTTCACATATAAAGAAATTGTTAAGTAGAAGTAGGTCCAAAATTGAACAAAACTCTAAATTGTTAATAGCTCTAAGATGGAATTGAAACATCATAATCTCAATGGTGAGACTCTTCTTGCAAGCAAAATTTACCCTAACAAAAAAAAAAATTGAAAAAAACTAAAAATTGCATTCAGAAATGAATTCTAAAAGTTTTTTTTTTCTGAAGATGAGTAGATTGTCCGAATAATGAGATTGTCCATAACTTTCTCATTATTAGTCCAAATAGAATGAATCAAAGCTTCAAATGTATACAAAAACATAATCTTTCAGAAAAAAATAAAAAATAAAGAAAAATATTTTTTTGGTGTTTTTTTATTTCTGCCTGGTGAACAATTTTTAAAACTTTGGGCGGTATAACTTTTGCTCCCGGGCACCAATTGGAAAAAAAATTGTATTTTTAGAAAGCTGATCTGATTTCCTATCTTCAGAAAAAGTTTTAAAAAATCAGGTCAAAATTTGAGGTCACATGAGCCTGCCCGAAATCCCAAGTGTCCCCCAAGGGGACTTTGGTACTTTAGAGGTAAATAAGAGTGTTAATAAGTATATTTTGTATTTTTAGTTGGTGTTCATTGTCAGAGGTCTGTAGTAGGGTGTAAGGTGGGTACACCCAAAATCCATCACACCGTACCTAAAACTACCATCATTACTCTATGTACATCTCCAATATCAATATGTATGTATGTGGAAGAAACAATTGTAGAACATCTACTTACCAAAAAAAAACTTGAACCCTTCCTAACTTTTGCATACGATATCCAAATGCTTCATTCTTTGGTATGTTGGAACCTCCTTTTACTTGCCATCAACAAAATGAATGAAAATTTGACAATTCTAATAATAGTAACTAAGCATAGTAGCCAAAAGCGTCTGTTTGGGGATACCCACCTTACCTACCTTGATCCTTCCTAACTTTTGCCTTGATCCTTCCTAACTTTTGCATACGGTATCCAAATATTTAGTTCTTTGGTGCATTGCAACCCCCTTTCACTTGCCATTAACGAAATGAATGAAAATCTGACAACTCCAATAATAGTAACTAAGCACAGTAGCCAAAAGCGTCTGTTTGGGGGATACCCACCTTACCCATCGGTAACGCGCTTCGTCGTCTTCACTGAACTCAAACTGCTTTTCCATGACTAGAACTGAACTGCAAAATCACCTGACCAGTTGGCAAATTAAACAGTGAAGCAAAGTACTGCACGTATGGTGAGCGTACTTCTCCGTCCATCACTAGTCACTCGCGAAATGGCCAGAACATTTTTTGTCAGAAAATTTTCAGTTGTCAGAGTACCAAGAATTTTGTCAAAAAACAACCACAGACTACAAAGATTTGAAGCAAGCTCCCAAAAGCCCCAGGCCAAGTAAATGTGTCTCAGTACTTTTAAAGTACAGTTCTGCAAACTTTTGTCAAGGAGGGGTTGATTGCACTGAGCACTTTTATTCTTTGCCACCGAATGGCATCTCTAAATTGATTCCATACTTTTATTCCCCTTCTTTTCTATTGAAAAAGAAACTAAGGTGAAGCCACTTATAACTGATCAAAAAAGCAATTCTGGATATGATCTGGAGTAGTGCATGGAAAAGCAAATATTTTTGGAGGTGGAAGGATAGAAATGAGGAGGATTGCAAAAAAATTGGTGTATGATTTTTGAAAGGCAAAAAGTGCTTCGGACTCACTGGTGATCTCTAGACTCTTCCAATTCCAATCACTCAAAAACTACAATCTTATTCAATGCTTTCGGCTTTCTTATACACTACTATGGGACATGTGTCATAAATCTATTAGTCCCAATTTTGAAAAGAAGAAAACAAAACATTCTAGCTATGGTTGGAAATAAGTCAGTCTATAGGTTGGTTATTGGGCCCTGATTAAGAATGGGTGACTCTCCTTTAGCGTAGTCGACCCAATTAAGCGATTACGCGTATCTGGAGTGTAGGGCTCTCGAGTGGGGAAATTTTCTTATATACAAAAATAGAGTTTGGAAGGATTCCACAATTTTCCATAATTCTATTTCTCAAAAATGTAATTACCATGAATTTTTAAGCTGAAGATTTTGTTCAAACTATATTGGTCATCAATAGGTCTTCCTATTTTTGACCAAGGGCTAGAAACAGAATTGACCCAAGAGTTGGTTGCAATATTGAGAGACTTGTAGCCAATCATAGTGTGCCATAGCTACGTTGGAAATTGTGCTATGAACTATGCCATAACTAATCACTATTGATCTCTATTTATACACAAATAGGCTAGCATGGACCGTCAAAATGGACTGTAATTAGAAGTGGGTTGGCTTCTTCTACGCTACAAGAGGTTGTGTGAAGGTAGTGCTAGCTCGCTTTTGAATAAAAGAATCTCCACAATTACACACCCAAAATGGTACACCAAAGTAGCTAGTTGGGCTCATTATTTCATTTTCAGTATGTGGAACAAGTTGGGTTGGTTTCCCACTCATGTTCAATGGTGTCATGGTCCACCAAGAGCTAGATTTAAGCAAAGCAAATGCATGTTGAAATTAGATTGTTGTTTGATTCAAGGGGGGTATTGTTGTCATTGTCTTGAGTCCCAGAGCCATATGTTATATTCACCACAAATTTGGACTTCCAACTGAAAAACAAAGTATTTACAAGCAAATGCTCTAATTCAAGCACTAATTAAGTCATATTGAGCTTGCACAACAAGATGGTGTTCAAAGCTTGATTTTTGAGAACCCTCGGGTGTGTTTGGAAGTTAGCATGTAAAATGATTGGGGATGAAATCAACGGCTGACACTCCCTACACCAAGTTGGACCTTCTTATAGTGAAACAATGGTGATACTATGAGGTCCTATTCAAACTTCTCATGCTCACTCTAGATGGAATGCCACATTTAATTACTTTTAGACTATTCAATGAATTATAGACATAACAGCCGAAGATCTTTAGATAATAACATCAGGGGATCTTCCGATGTTTGTATAGATCTCTCAATGTTTTGCATTATCTCCTGATGACCAATTTTTTCCCCTCTCAATGACCATTACTAATTCTAAATTTTCTAAAGTCCAAAAGTAGTTAAATGTGGCATTTTCAAAATTTGTTTGTATAAATTTTTTTTTCTTCCAGTCTATAAACCAAAAAATTTTGTATTACAATCTATAGTGTAAAGTTGACAATCTTAAGGTCCTTTCTTATTCCTAAACTATTGTATCATTTTTAAACATTTCCAATATTAAAAAATAGATCTAGGTCAATTTTCCTTTCATCAAAAAATCTTAATTTACATTTTAGATAGTAGGACTTCCTTGCATCCCTATTAGACAGTTTATTTTTATTTTTCCACGAGTAGGCGAATGTCAAAGAAAACATTTGGGATTATATATTTCTCAACAAGGTATAAATTTGATATGAAGTTTTGAAGTATATTGCCCAAATAACATAACATAGTCATGAGACCCTCCAATAGAAACATAATGTTTACGCATAATGGTTGTGTTGCTCACCTAAAATGGTTGTAATTTCTTCCTAAAATGCTCACAAAATCCATGCTCTAAAAGTAATCAAATTTGAGATGGATTTATACTTAAAAAGTAGAAGTTCCTATTGTAGAAACTATTCATCCCATTTGAAACAAAAATCTCAATTATTCAAGACTGGTGACTCCAAGTTCATTGCATGATTATTTGCTTAGAATGGGCCAAAATTTTGGAGTAGACCTTCATACCTCATACTTTTGTACATATGTTTGAAATAATTTACAATCTTTTAATTTTTCTTCCAATTAATTTACGAATTCATCATAAAAACCATGCACATAGTCATGCTTGTTTGGACTTTTTGGAGTGGTTACCTTATATGTGATTTACAACACTTAGACCATAGTTATTTATATTTGAGATCCAACAAACATCAACTAAATAGACAATATCTAAAGTTGTGAGATTGGATGGATCATAGTCCCTTGAAGTTATGTAACTAAGCATACCCAAATCACGTCATAATGAAAATTATTCTTAGAATCTAAAATAATATTATCTATTATGACTATGTAGGATTTTCAAGTGAAGCTCTCATTCATGACATACCATTGCTAAACTATGAAGTCTTTCCCCACAAATCTCCCTAAGGCCAAATACCTTTCCAAGATTCCTATGGATTCAATTTTCCATTCTAAAGCAAATGGGAGCAAACTTATTGTGGGCTAAAGTGTGTTAACTTAGTAGTGTTACATTTCAAAACTTGATTGTACACCACTAACATACTTTAGCCCACAATAGACTTGCTCCCATTTGGTTTAGAATAGAGTACGTAGTTTATTTTAATTGTGAGTTTAGGATTGATTTAGGGTATTTCAATGTACCAAGTGTCTCAAATGATTTGAGAATTTTTGAGTGCACAAGACAATGCACAAAACTCAAAAAAATGATAGTTTTTGACAATTTCTCTTGGAAAAAAGGGCACCCCGGGGGCCCTTTAGTTGGTAAGCCTTGACATAAGTGTAAACCCAACTTGGACCTCCAATTTTGTTTGTGAGCCCCACGGACAGCTTTAAGTGGACCTTTCCTTTAGTCTTCGTGGAAACCACAAATCAGTGTTGACCCCTGGTTTTCTTTTAGGGGGCTCCTGTACTAAAGGTGTACATTTCAGAAAAGTACAGTGTAACTTAAAGCACCTAGCAACACCTTCCCGAAGCCCCTCCAAAAGGATACTTACTGTAAAAGTACCTAGGAATATATTCCCGACTCCTTCCGAGTATATAAAAAAATAAACGTTCCGTGTTTATTTATTACAGTAATTTCTTCAACAGTTCCTTAAAGTCAATCAATGGACGTACACACGAGCTCACACTGCCATTGGTGTCAATGGTAGCCGTTAATCATAAAGTGTGTGCAATGAGGGACCAAGAGCAGCCGGAATTTGAAGAAAAAAACACAACCCAACATGACAAAAAACCTCCTTGAAGCACCCAAACTCAAGGGTGATGTCTGTGATGGAGTTGGTTTTGGGGCAGTGTTTTCTTTCTTTTGTACTATTCTTAGTTAAGCCTTCCTTCTTATTGACACTGACCCTTGGTACAAGTTTGTACGATTCTTATTAGTTTATAAGCTTAATAAGAATCGTACAAATTCCAAGCAGTGTGTCTATGGCAAATAATGGTGCATGAAAGCACCATTTTCAAAGATGGAAAAGTGCGGTTACCATCAAAAGTTGGCCATTTGGAAAATGCTTATTACTTTAGTGTGGCACTTGGAATAATGTGTGCAGTGACTGGTGACTTGAGTGAAAGGAATGATCTGCCTCCATTGATCATCTACTACAGACATTGTGGGCATCAAATTTGGAGGAAAAAAATACAACTTATGGTGAACATCCGAACCCACCCTCTTTCAAATTGTCATAGATGGCGCACTAGTCTTGGGTGCGATTAATCCTGACTTGATTTTGTAGAATTTTGTAAGATTGCCACCATCTAATTTATGCTGCAACCATATACTCCCTTTGTACACCATTTTAATAATCTCTTTTTTTTTAGTATTGAAAGTATTAATGATTTGGTGATGATTTTCTTTAACCCCTAATGACCTAAGTGACTATTTTATGGTTGTTGCTACTCTTTTTTGAGCTTCTCGTTCTCAAATTTTGAATTTTTCTTTTCTTTTTCTATAAAATGTATTTTTAGAAAATAGATTGCGTTTCATCAAATCACAAGTTAAATTCTGCCTTGTAGAATTTTTTTAAGTTGAGTGGTGTATTGTAGTTTATGGCTCATTTTGGAGGGGTTAATTTGGGAATGAATTGCAAAGTCAGTCAACCAATATAATTGATACCCATCTCGTGTACGGTAGATCCAAAAAGCTCAAGGAAAACACGAGTGTGTCTATTTTTTAGTGAATAGGGGTCATTAGATGCGTTTCAGCTGCACTGGAGGGTCGTTTCGGGGTTATTCTCAAATCTGTTCCTAATGCAGCGAAGGAGCATCGGGTGTTGTATTACCAAAATAAATAAATAAATAAATATAGCTTCTAAAATGAGAAACTAAAAGTAAATCCCCCCCCCGATGATGTGGCCGTCTCTCGGCCACATCAGATTGTTGCGTTGGCGCAGCGCAGCGCGTTCCCTGCAGTCGGGAACTCACGACCCTTCGAATGGGAAAAATCCCATCTAATGTTTAAGAGGACCAATACTAATTAATCGACATTAGACATTGTATGAATATCTACCTTTTTTGTACATCAGTAGTTGCTAAAGTGCCCAAGGGTTGTACATCATGTTTCAAACATCTACAGTTTTCCACACTAAGTCCCTTTATTTTGTGGGTCCCCTTAATAACCCTATTTAGTGTTGTTTCAATAAACAATACTATGAAATTTTAGACGAGCATTCTCAACTCTATTGTCTTTGATTGAGCACAAAAAGTTCCTCATTTCAAAATATTTTCACGAAGATCAAAGTGCATTGCCCTATTTTTCCATTGACTCAAATAAAACTTCAAACTTCAAACTTCAATATCTGTTACACTATGTGGTCAAATAATTTGAATTTTTTTGAAGCACTCACTCTCAATGTGAACCACAAGATCCTAGGGTTATATTCTATTTGATCTCAAGAAAAAATGAGCAAACAAATTGCTCAAATTTTTGGCAATTTTGGCCCATTTTGAAGTACATCTTCCATTGAATCATTAGGAGTTAATGCATGTTATAGTTATATGATTCTATAGTGAATATTTAACCCTTCACCGCCTAAACATGATTTGAGTGCAATGGTTGCTTCTTAAACAATTTGGAAGATGAGTTTTCTTTGGGGGGTGAATTTCATAGAAAAGAGTTGAACTTATCATTCAAATTGGTTATTAATTGAAATCAAGGAAACATTAAAAAATAGGAAGTTGCAATAGATATAGACTGCCACATATAAGCAAGGATAGATTTTATAGAGTAAGAAGACTTCCTACACAACTATCTTGCCTTCTCCATGTGTTTAGATTTGTACAAGAATGGCTTAGAATTTGATAGATTCAATAAAAAAATTCAATATTTTTAGTCTTTGACTTTGTCAACTTCAAATTGCTATTAAAAATTAAATCATAAGAATTTTTAATCTATGAAATGGATGATGAACTAGAATTTTTATGCTTCATTTCATTAGTTGATGGCAAAAATAAAATAAATTAGGTATGAAGTAAAGGGGATAAGTAATTTTGGTTAGATGAAAAAAACTAAAGGGAATATTAATATGTGATGGAGGGAGTAAAAGAGAAGTGAAGTGATGTAATTTTTACATGCATGACTGAAGAGTCTTTTGAAATTATACTTCATAAATACAGTAAATGGAAAGAATGTTTTTGTTAGCAATACATATCCGTTGTTGTTTAAATAAACAAATAAAATTGAATTCAAAAAATGACTTTAATTTGCTTGCTTTTTTGTTCTCATTAGAATATAAAACTCCTTGTAACTTTCATTTCAATTTTCAAAAAATGATGGTTAAATTTTTTTTAGATAGGCATCAACCTAACCAATTAAATTAAATTAGCTTCACACTTTAACATTTACAAAAAAATTCTAAATTTTGCAATACTAATATGATAGTTTGAAGTATTTAAGATAAATCTAATATGGTGTGGTCTACACTATATTTATAAAATCTCAATTAATTACTATCACTTCATCCACCTTTCATTTGAATTTCACCAAAGGTTCACCCAAACTACATTACACTCATCCAAAACTATCCAAATTAGTACAAGGGGATCTAACACAATTCAATCTTCTACACCCATTGAATTAAATTGTGTTACAAAAAAGAGGAGTACTAAGCTACTATATCAAAACCTGGTACCAAACATCATTTAAAAAAAAAATTTGGACAATATATCGCTCTTGTCAGCCCATTGGACATGACTCCCTCCAAATATTCATGAATGCTAAGAAAGTATGAAGTTTCTATTGTTCCAAATAAGAATCGTTGGTACCAAAGTTTTGTTCCAAATGTTCACAATGATCCCAGCTAGATACCAACCTTATGCCCATATAGTTATCCATATGAAATCATACTCTTGTACCAACGTAGGTCAACCCATTGTGCTCAATGATCGATAGTAGACACCTAGATAATAATCTCATTATGGATTTTTTTAGTATGTGAGATTTTGGTTGGCAATGCATATCTTACATAACACTAGTAGAAAATCAGGGCCAATCTGTTGTTTTGGTTGCCTTGATCAACAGAAATTTGTTGATGATCAACGCGACCAAAACAACAGATTGGGCCTGATTTTCTACTAGTGTAACAATAATGGAGTGATTAGTGACTTCATTAGGAACTTCCAACTTTTGAGTGTGAATTCATCGTAATAATTGACTTTTAGGCCTTCCATGTTAGAAAATATTATGATTGCTTTAGTTGAACAAAATGAGCATTGTGGATTTGGATTTTGGAGGGGGGGTCTAGGGTGACTCTTTTGGGCCATTATGCATTGAACACTTCAAAAATTCATAGCTAATTTATACTTTGTCAAAAAAATACATAATTTTAATTGCTCTCACTATTTCTCACACTTGTATTAATGTGGGAGTCATGAAGTCAAACTCCTAAATTTTGACCACAATGGGTTATTTTACTTTAAAGCATCCCTACCAGTGGCTTCCCCATCCCTATCTCCATTGCTACTAGTTCCACCTTGAATTTTCAACTTACTGCTGAACAGAGGTAGGGAGAAGTCGAAAACAAAACTATAAAAATAGTAACAAGGCCAAATGAATAGTACTTCCACAAATCAATGAAGCACAACTCATGTTGGAAACTAAGGTGAAAAGTGGTTTAGGAATTACTCCATTTGAGTTCCCTATCCATCATTGCATATGGGGAATTCGGACCCTCCTTCCCTAAATATTTTTAGGAACAGGGAATGTCGGTGATTTTGTTTTTTTCTTCCCTATATGGATGAAATTCATTCGGATAGGGACAGGGAAGCCACTGGGTGGATGCTCTTAGTTTGTTGCCCAAAAGATCTCCTTCGACTAGCGATTCTTCGAAACAAGAAGCGTCTTCGGCTCTGCTCTGCTTCTTCTTCTTATGCAGACTATTCCCTCGTACCGAGCACTTCCCATGACGGCGGGCCTCACGAAATACCAAAGTCCATGTCTTCTAGAACTTCACGGAACACGATGAACAGCGGATGAAAAAGCTCGGACGGACGGAGTGAACAGATGAATGAAAAATGGATGAATAAATCTCCATCCAAAGTGGCCCGGCCGTCACCGACGGGTACAGGCTACAGACTAGAGCCAGAAAGATTGCTTGGTACTTCTGATTGACTCCTCCTTTCCACAACAGGCTGTGTACGAAAAAACTTCCATGAATTTTTGAGTACTGTTGTGTCTGCCTGTACAGTACAGTGATTGTTGTACAGTCAGACAGTCAAAGATCATGGAATCGTGTACTCGAATTCGCTGCGATGGTTGATCATGGAATCATGTACTCGAGTTTCGCTGCGGTGGTTGATCATGGAATCGTGTACTCGAATTCGCTACGATGGTTGTCGAAAAGGGTTTAGGGTTTGGTCGATCATGGAATCGTGTACTTGAATTCGCTACGATGGTTGCTTTCTTTTTGACCGAAAAGGGTTTAGGGTTTGGTTGATCATGGGATCGTGTACTCGAATTCGCTGCGATGGTTGATCATGCAGTCGTGTACTCGAATTCGCTACGATGATTGATCATGGAATCGTGTACTCGAATTCGCTACGATGGTTGCTTTCTTTTTGACCGAAAAAGGTTCAGGGTTTTAGAAAATGATGTTTGGAGATAAAGTTTGCAGGTGTTTGATTCCAAGCATCAGCATGAGGAGCACTGGGAGTCAGTCTTAGATGAAAATTAAGGTACTAGAAAATTAGGTTACCGGAGTTCAATAGGAGGCGTCAGAATTTGTAATTTCGCCTACGAGCCTCTGTGGTTTGCTTCTACACTCTGACCCGCACAATGCTGTGCCCAGAATCTATCC
Organism: Rhytidiadelphus loreus; assembly: GCA_947034895.1. Taxonomy (NCBI): domain Eukaryota; kingdom Viridiplantae; phylum Streptophyta; class Bryopsida; order Hypnales; family Hylocomiaceae; genus Rhytidiadelphus; species Rhytidiadelphus loreus. The sequence goes on from OX344761.1 coordinate 38,102,160, forward strand.
TCAAAGTACAGGGCTCCTGGTGGAAATTGCATGAACATTCTTGAAAGGAGAGCATAACAACTTGCAAGAAGCTTTTCCCATCTCTTAATTCAAAAAAAAATCACGGCTTTGATCCTCTTACATCTTGAATCAAGGATTTTGGATTTTCCCCCTAGCATCAACCACTTCAATAAATTCTTGATGGTCGCTCCCAGATTGACACTAGTGAGGAGAATTAGCAAGACGTTACACACCCTTCTTTGGCATATTGATAGAATCCAAATCATATCCAGTATATTTATATATATGAACAGCAAGACAGGTGCACTCAAAGAACCTGCTTGTTCTCGGGCAGATTAGGTCATTAGTATTTACAACCCCCTCTTCACGTCACTGCCGCATGAATCCTACCAAATTTGGCCGCTAGAAACCCTAGAATCTCCAAAAGTACATACAGCCTTGTGCAAATTGCTGGACGGTTGTCGAAAGATTACCATCCCCAAGAGCCTGGACCGGGATAAACCCTAACCTCTCAACAACGAAAGCCTAGCTTGTGCTCGAACTAAAAGCGTCGCAAGTACATACATCATTGTGCCAATTGCTGGAAAGTTTACAGCAAATTTGTCGACAGATTACCATCCCCAAGAGCCCGGGCCCCCTTTGAAAGGTCCGACCACCTTCTCCGTCACCCAGCCTCCATAAAACCCACCAGGTTGCGGCTGCGCTCGCTCCTCCCCGACATAGCACGCATCCATAGGACCAGCGTAGAAGGCAATAAACGACTTGATGGGTCGGAACGTGGCCGTGGGACTCTCGTAGCTCCATCCCACTTTCTCAGCACTCCGGCCATCCACCTGCACAGTCCAGTAGGTCGCGTTGCCTTTCCACTCGCAGAAGGAGCTTCCCGATGCTTTCTTCACGAATTCCATCTTGATGTCCTCCTGAGGAATGTAGTACACTGCAGTATGTTGACCACGGTAGTGTCAGAGCCTTCCAAAGGATCGAAATTGTATGTATGAGTCTGGAATAATGTAAGATCTCCATTCACGATACAGTAAGGGAGAGCTTCCATTCACTTGAACCTTTCTCTACAACAATCTAGAAACTCGCACCGTCTACAACTTTGCACATTTATTTTGTGGTAAGCTACAGAACAATTGCAAAAAACAAGAAAGGGCAATGGATCAAGTATTCTCACAATTAGTTAGCACAATTCAAGATCACTTGTATAGTCAATGGAGCCCCTAATGTACTGTATGGTTAATGTACTGTATGGTCAATAGAGCCTCTACCTTAGGTAATTCAAATTCACAGATTAGGGTTAGGAAAATGCCAATCCTCGTGTGTCTCTCTTGGAGTTAGCAACGTTGCTGTGAGGGAAGTTCCATGGAAAGCACTACTGAATTTCATGCATGCTTATCGTCTGGTTTCGACCACCTTTCACAAAGAAATTCCAAAGGCTGAAATAGAGGAGAATTGATTTTTAAGGAGTCTTGATTGAAACTAGAGTAAAACTAACCTGTGGTCAACTTTTAACTCAAAGAATGCACCTCAACAAGTAGGAAATTTATTATCAATCATTTCACCAACTAGGAAGTTAATATCAATGAGGCCTCAAAATTTTCATCCATTTCGCTAAAAATAGACCGGTAAGCATTGTTCAGAAGAATGGTCGAATATTCCAGATTTAAGTTTTTTGAACAGCTTCTTTGCCGGTTGCGTTTTCCTCTGTTCTTGAATATCGTGCGCTCTTGAGCTACAACCTATCAAAACGTTCAAATTCAAACTGACCCTAGACATCGCGAAGCGCTGTTCTCCGAACCAACGCAAATAACGCGATTATCAATACTCCCTACCAAAATTCACAAATTAGGGTTACACCCCACCCCACCCCATCTCTCCCACCTCTCATTCACCACGCACACCCAACACCCAACATCAGAGATTCCAGAGAGAGAGAGAAAACTTAATAACTCCAAATTAAACGGCTAATTAAATTGCATCCGCCCCTAGACACCGCGACTGCCGTTCTTCATACCAACGCTACCAAAGCAACGATCAACACTCCCTATCAAAATCCCCCGATTAGGTTTACAAACTCCCCTCCCACTGGTCTCTCTCATCTCTCTCATTAGAGATTCCACAAAGAAAGAGAGAGAGGGAGAGAGAGAGAATGACTCCAGAATTCAAATTAAAACCTAACGAACCTGGTGGATGACTCGTCTCCAGCACGCGGTACGCTCCCGTCGAGTCCACAATTGTTTTGGAGTTAAACTCGATGCGGATTCTGTCCGGTACGGGCTCCAAGGCGGGAGGCCGCGGGTAGTCCCACACGGATTCCTGGCCGGGTCCCGGCTTCACTCTCTCCTGCCTGCCGCTGCCCATGACGGCGCCAATTGCAGGTCTTGAGCTGAAACTGCGAGAATCGGCGGTGGGGATGCGCAAGAGCGGGAGACGAGGAAGAGATTTTCGAGGGAATGAAGAGCGCAAGGAGAAGGCGGTGAAGAATGGAGATGCAGCTGCGGTGGTCATGGCTGCTTAGATTGGAGCCATGGCGGTGGTTGGGAAGTCGAATTTCTGTGAAGGCGACACTCATCACAGTAGGATGAGGAAGGAGCAGGCTGACGTGCCAAGTGGAGCACCACTGAGTGCGGACATGATGTGTATTAAGGTAAGAGCATTTCCAATGCGTACACTGGAAGAAGCACGGGCACGGTCGATGCAGTCTTCGTAGAAATAATTGGTCCCCAATGCGGCCCGCTCTAGTTCACTGCACCTTGCAGGTCTCGGCAAAAGAGAGCCCCTGCTCGGTATATTTGGGAAATTTGAAGAGCACCGGAGGTGGCACACAATACAGAAGTCAACACTTTCTGACATTGTTTTCCGTGCTCATCAATTCAAGCTCCCCCTTTTGGCATGAAAGTCTATATTTAATGTTAAATCAATTTTTTTTTTCTTTTTATAATGCAGTAATGCGATAAAGGTTCATTTGGGGTTTGGGTTGCCGTTTTTGCATTGGGGCAATTTTTTTTGAACGGAATCTTGAACGGAATGAGGTCTGCCTACCTCCTCTTCAAATTCTGGATGCAGTGCTTGTAACAGTGTACGCATTGGAAATGCTCTAAGACGTCCATAAAGCACTCATGCTCTAGAATCGCCCACCTCCTAAAATGTACACTATTTGTACATGTTTTTTTTCCATGGTAACAGCAGAGTACAAATAGTGTACATTTCAAGAGGTGGGCAATTCTAGAGCCCATTGTATTTGAACTTCAAAAATTCAAAACTAAGGTAGCAGGCTCAAATGTTGGAGGGTCATTTAGAACCGCTCATGTAGACTCACTTGTAATGGACTTGAGGTGGTCTTCAAATGGACCTTCTATTGTCATTGAATGGATCAATAAAAAAAATATTATTCATTGTAAGAGCTAATCATTCACTTAGCTTTCCCCATTTCTCTCTAAAAGTTGTAAGTGAACAATTTATGGAAGACCTATGGTCAGAAATAGGGACCTATGACTCATCATGTTTGAAAATTCATAAGTAATTCAAAAATGCTTCAAAAAATACAAAACGACTTGGATTACAATCAGAATCTATTTTTCTTTATCTGAAAAATGAACTAAAAATAATCCCATAAAAGAAACGACATGAAAAAGGCAAACCAGCCCTTAAGTGCACGCTTTAAGAGCCTCCTACCTTAATTCTAGATAGCTGCAAAACATATGAAACAACTTGGGTTAGATGCCAATTCCACTTGTCTTTTTGAGGATAATTTACTGAAAAATATTTCAAGAAGTTTCACCTCCCCAAAAATCAATTTCAGCTCTTAAATAGTCAATTTATGGACCTGTTACTTTAACCCTTAAAAGAGGAAAAAAAAATTTAGTAAGGTAGGAGGCTCTGAAATGGCTCATCTAAAGGTTGATCCACCTTTTTCATGTATTTTATTAAGTGAAAACATTTTTAGCTCATTTTTTAGACAGAAAAAAATAGAAGAGGAATCTAACACAAGTGGTTTCATGTTTTTTGAAGCATTTTGAATCACTTATGGATTTTCAAAGGAGTCGTGTCATAGGTCCCTATTTATGTAAGTTCTTAGGACTTCCGTAAACCATTCACTTGCAACTTCTAAAGAAAAATGGGAAAGCAAAGAGAATGATTGGCTCTTGCAATTAGTAATGTTTTTTTTTTCTTGATTCATTCAATGACCATGGAAGTCAATTTATGAACTACCGTTTGTCCATTTTACAGCCATTTATAGGGTCCATTCTTAATGCCTGCTCCATTTTAGAGCCTCCTACCTTAACGGTGGGTACCTCCAAATCCGCCACTTTTTGCTTTTGTACCTATTTACTATTATTAGTTTGGTCACATTTTCTTGTTGGAACTTGAAAAGAGGTTCCAACGCACCAAAGAATGTGACATTTGGATATTGTATGCAAAAGTTAGGAGGGAACAAAACAATTTCTTCTACATATTAGATACATCATTGATTTTCTGGAGATGTACATAGAAGGAAGATGGAGGTTTAGGGTCAGTGACACATTTTGGGGAACCCTGTTACATTATGTTGTTGCAAATACTAAGTGTATATTTGGATGACCTTTGCCTAAGACTGTAGGATGGGAAAAAAAGTTTTTTCATCCAATTTTTATTAGACATTGCTAGAATACATTTTGAGGTGAATAGTATTGCAAGTTCTCTCATTATGGTACTAAGTTAGGAGGCTCTTATTGCCACCCTCTTCTTCCAATAGTCTTATAGGGAGCTCTAAAATGGAGAGTAAGTGGATCTAAAATGGACTGCCAACAATGTGAGAGCATAATTAAGGGTTGTTAGATGTTGGTTTATACTTTGCCAATGGATGGAATAAGAGCTAGGGAGGGTCCATTTCAAAGCCAAGGTGTGTCCACTTAATTTTTCTAAATGGGAATTGATTGCCCAATTGCCTTCTTACAAATGTTTAAAGAATGTAGGGTCCATTTAAATTTAATAAGGGCCGCATTTAGGAGCCTTGTGTATTACTTTTTGAAAGCTAAAGTGCTTGTTTTGGGTCAAGCTATAGGAGAGGGCTCTAAAACAGTGCGGTCATTTTCAACTGTCCAGTAGGAGGTTGTAAAATGGATACCTAATTATGGGAAAATGGCTTCTTGATTACATCAGAACATGATAAGGTTTGGTTTTCCAACTATACTTCTTCAATGGATGATTTAAGAGCCACAATGGGTTCTTTCCTAACTAATTGGATAGGTGTCTATTAATTTTATTCAAAATAAGAATTAGTTGTTCAACTACCTTCTTACAAAGGTTAAAAAATCTGAAATAATGATTGATTCAAGCATTTATTTCAGTCTTAGAAAAGGTCGCTTACAAAAACCATATCTGTTACTTTTTACATGTTGCAATGCTAGTTTTTGAACAAAACCATATTTTTTTCAAAACCAAGCATGTGTGTTTTTTCAAAGCCTAGGAATCACAAATAGGGACCTATGCCAGATTTCGTTTGAAAATTCATAACTAATTCCACGAAGCTCTAAAAAATATGAAATGACTTGGATTAGATGCCAATTCTATTTGTTTGTGAAGGAAAATTCACTGAAAAATATTTTGAGAAGTTTCACCTGCCTAAAATTCAGTTCCAGTGCTTAGATGGTTGGTTTATGGACCTTCTACCTTATATCTTTTTTCACACTACCCGTGTCTGGGTTTTGCAAGGCTTATGATCAAAAATAGGTGCTTACCACAGAATTCTTTGGAAATTCATAAGTAATTCATAAAGGCTCCAAAAAATATGAAACCACTTGTGTTAGATTCCTCATCAATTTTTCTTCAAGTGAAAAATAAAGAATAACATTTTTGGATATTTGAAATCCATCTAGAAAGCTGACCAGCTCTTAAAGGGTCACTTTATGAGCCTCCTACCCTGTTGACTTTTTTAAAGAAGAAGATGCTTGGTCAAGCAATCACCCTTATAGTGTATTTTGGCCATTTCTTGCTATTTACTCTTGATGTGAATTTTAGCCATAAAATTATATTTTTTGAATTTGAATTCAAACTAATGAAATTAAGCTTATCAAGTTTAGTTTTTGCTCCAATTGAAAGTTTTGAAAAAATTCATAAATTTCTCTATTTTATAGTAGTATGAACTTTAAGCCTATAACCATTATATTTATTGATTTTCTGATTTTAGAATGACTTAATAACTTTGGTTTAGGATTCAAGGTTTATACCATGATGTTTATACCACGATGTTATACTATTTTTGGTGAAAATTTCAGATTTTTTGAGTATATTTTGTATTTGATATGAGTTTCCTTCATTTTTTTCTTAAAAAATTCGCTGTAATTTCAAAAATAATCCAAAAAATATGATTATCTTATGACTTGTAGTAGACATATGAATTCATCTTTGAAAAATAAATATTAAATTTTTCATTCATATCTAATTGCAAAATAGTTGCAAACAAAATGATGGACAATAAAGCTTGAAATCGGCGGTATTGGCTCGTCTTTCTAGGATTAAGTGCATTGCACGTATTTAACCATAGAATGATGCACCCCCCATGACCAAGGTAGTCACCAAAACGCTACAGTTATTGGACTAATAGGTGCATTCTTTGTACAATGAACAATGAAGTCATCCATCAAACATTTTTGGTCCTCAAGGTCATTTAAAGATTAATTCTAAAAGAACAAGACCTATCTAGGAGTCACAAATCCATTGTCGATCATCAAACGTTAATTAATATGATATCCCATAATCTCATTGCTAAATAAACAACACAAACAAATCCCCAACATTCCATACCAAAAACAAACAATGTAAAAGAACCCAAAATATGCAACTTCCATATTATATGGCCCTAATTTTAATCACTTATAATGCATTTTAGTCCGATTGCAAGGGATATAATTTGTTTTAATGTTAAAAACTTTTATAGCCCTTTCAACAAATAATCCAAAAATATAATTTTATATATGAAAAGAATATTTGTTGATGACAATAATAACAACTTTTAGGACTTTTTAATAAAAATTTAATTTTGCTATTATAAATCAAATACTAAAACATTTATTAATTTTAAATCAAAAGAACTTTTTGTTTGGATTCATTTAAATAATGCATATGTATTTCAATTTTTTATATGTATTGTGAAGGTTTTTTATTTTTATTTTTTATGAATATGCAAACTCAACAATTTCTACATCTCATTTCATTTGGTCTTTATCTAAGTTTCTAGTCCTTTTAATTTGATATGATTTTCACAAACTTATCCTCTAAGCTGTTTTAATGTCAATGCCTCCTACATGTAATACAAGAGTTGCAAATGTGAAAAATGATGAATTTCTAAACAATCGCCAACACTATTGTCGAGTAGAAAAAGGTTTGCCTTAGGAAATCATGGCTGAAATCAAGAATGATTTAGGAACAAAAGAATTTGTAGTTGTGTAAAATCTTCAAATTCAATCATTGAATCTTCTACACTTCCATGGAACTACTTCCCACTGAACTATCTTGTTTGGGCTCTAAGTTGACTTGCGGGTCAAGGTAAAAATAAGAAACCACACGATACGGGACAGGTAGAACCGACGACATAGTATGAGATACTGTTGGTCAATATGGCCTATAAGCTTTTAAATTCATGGTCTGTTGGTTATCAACCTAGCTTCACTGTGAAAACAAAGCAAGTGTCGACCATGTGGACGAAGAACTTTGCTTTGTTGCCACGACAAAAAATGAGGCTAAACAATGGTTTAATATATGCCACTTGCAATAATAAAAGTTTACAAGGAAAGACAAAGCCAAAAGTCACAACACACAACATAGATCTTCAATGTCTCCTTCAACTTCAAAACTGAATTTAAATTTTGTACCACCATTGCCTCAAAAGTCCAAATGAGATGAATGATAGTGATTTGAAAAGCTAATATAATTTCCTACTTTACTTTTAAATCTCAAATCATTCTAATACTTTGTTCAACTTCTATGGCCCTTTGAAATTTCGGTCCTTAGAATTCAAGGCACCAGATCTTTCTTTACTTCGACACTTACAAATAGAATGAGTGATAGCTATATGAAAAGTTAAAACAATTTTACACACCCTCTCAAAATTTCATTACAAACAAAAAACATGGCAATCTTCTATGGTCGGTTGAAGTCTCTACCCCTTTACATAGAAGGCAATAGAGCTCCCTCCACTTAAATTAGCATAATTTTTTAATGACAATTCCAAATTAAACAAGCGAGGAGTTTTTGAAAACACAACACCATGATATACAACATTTTATATTTTTATTGCCAAATTCATAAACCATAAAATTTTCTCTTCCACATTTTATTTTTCAAAAAATACTTTCAATCCTCTATACTATTTCTAAGTCTTTTTTTAGATACTCAAATCACATGGATTAGCCTATATACCTCTTTTACGTGTGTGGGCCTCCAAACCTTTTGGTCAGCATATTTGACGACACAACCTCGTACACAGCTCCTTCTTATCTTTACTTTAAAGATTTATATCTCTTAAAAATCAACTAGTAAATAAACTAATATCATTTTATTTTTCTACAACTTCATATGCCAAAAATAAATTAGAAAAATATTTCAGATATGGAAACAAAGACTATGATTTAACAATTGCCTACTAGAATTAAAAAAACAAAGTTACAAAAAAAACATCACTCCATCTACAAGAACTTAAAGATACTTTTAAGAATAACAATAACATAGTGTGTAACTGTGTATGGTCTACCTTGGTCAAATGATTGATTGGCCTTGTAATCAACATTGGTGGTCATGACTTCCTTTAATAAGTCTAATTATGCAATAATATTGTCTGTCATTGATACCTTCAAAACATCATTCAAACCTCACTTCTTGGTTGTCATATTCAACATATCCAACTTGCAATAAGATCATCAAGTCCCAAGTGTCAAAACATCCTTCAAATGTCATTTCTTAGCTGTCGTGTTCAACATATCCAACTTGCAATAAGATCAGCAAGTTCCAAGTGTCATTGAAAATTCTCATCCATTACTTTTCTACACAAGATTATTTGGACAGATGAGAAGACCCGACTTCTTCTCGTGGTAGTATCAGGTTCAAAGTTTGATTTGGCAATTGTCAAAAAAAAACTCAAGCTTTGATTTTGGTCGACTTCTTCTCGTAGTAGTGTCAGGTTCAAAGTTTGATTTGGCAATTGTCAAAAAAAACTCAAGCTTTGATTCTGGTTGAGGTTCTTCATTTTGAGATACCTAAAATTCCCTTCAGTTTGACATATTGAAACTAAAAAAGATGAAATATCTCGGTATTATGGCAGGTCTATTGCCATACTCGTGTAGAGAAGTAATGGATGTTTTGCACAAGATGTTTTTCACCATGTTTGGCTTCAATAAGAGCTGAAACCTCGGAGGAGTTCCAATTTGGACCCCTTTCCTTGCGCGCTCATTTTGCAAGCACCGTTGTGTCTGACGTTCCAACGCTCCGGACTCCTCTTGCATGGGTAGCGACCGCGGAATCACAACCACCAAAATTTGAGACAAGTGTTGCCGGCAAACCTTGCATCTATGAACGATTCAAGTACTTCAGTGAATTGAGCAAATGCGAAATGAAATAAAACTGTTCTGCATTGTCGTCATCTTTTCTTACACAGTTACACTGCTGACTTGAATTCACATGAAATTTGTAGGTGGATGACAAGTTGTAGACAGTGCACCCCAGACTCAGATGTCATGCAATACGATTCATGAAAACTAAAACGCAAGTATGTTGGCAGAAAAACATTGAACAACTGACACGATTATAATCATAACAAAGGAACTCACTAGAGTGTCGGAGTGTGTGTGTGTGGTTGTGCAGGTACATTGTTTTCGGGGAGAAAAGTGGACAAGTGAATGGGTCGATGCACCTACTGGCATAAGGCGTCCCTGCAGATGCGCTACGTGCATCACTTGCTCCGCTTATCATACAGCTAGTTTCCACGACGTCTTCTCTGCAAAACCACAGAACCACAATTAATTAATGACAAAGAAACAGTAATCACAATTTTCAGTTTCCACATGCAATGCAAGTTCTACGTACCTCACGCATTGTAGCGCTCACTCCACACAACTTGCTTCTTCTGTGGAATTCAGTAAAGCGTTCTCCTGGATCTCCGAAAAATGATTGCATCTCCTTAGCAACGGATTTTCTACAAGCCTTGGGTCGACAAGTAGCCGCCAATTTACACTGCTTGCGTACGCCTCTGCGACCCTGCCATTCTGCTTGGCTACAGCTGTAGCAACTGCGCTTCCTAAAAACATTTTTTTTAAAGCCTAAAACGCCGCCTTATCTTGATTGGCCTTCTGCAAGCCCTTTAAGTTAAAGTGGTCCTAGACACACAAAATCTACGTTTCCCTAGGAAGCCGCTCCTACTTAATTTCCGCCGTCTACCATTTGTCCTTAAAATATTTGCCCATGCTCTCCTCTCTGTAAACCGCTCTTAATACTTGGCACATAAGTTTAGGCGTCCCCGTCGGCTCGTTTACAAAACTCTCCTCATCTGAAACCGCGCAGAAAAATGAGTTTACCAACACCCAGTAATTACAACCTTTCCAGCTGGAGCGAACATACTTGCCAATTCCAAACTATGTTGTCATAATGTGAGCTTGAGTACAGTCACTACATTAATTGAAACACAGCAAAATTGGGTACAGGAGTAGAGGTGGCAATTGGAGTGGAATCAGGATTTGTTCCACCCTTTTGCAATTCGGGGTTGATCGACAACATAACATAATCCAAAATTTCGAAAGAAAACCATCTTTCATCTATATACTTGACACCTTTTCATTCCATTCCAACAAAATCAACAAAAATTCTTCAGTCAGTTCGATGCCCTGCACGCTAAAGGGCGATCTCCTGGACGAAATAGAACAAACAAGTGACAATCCAGACCTTATAGCATTTTTTTCTATGTCGATCAATACAAAGCGCAGCAATTAGAACTTTTCCCTTGACTAAGCCTGAAGACGGAGATGCCGTTCAAAAGTATTCAAACATCTGAGAAATGCTAACTGCACCATCCACTCCAATCTAGTCAAGAAAGTGAAGGCCTCCCCATCCTTGTTGATAATAAACAAGCCCTTTGACTTATTCCTTAACCCTAAGCCCAGAACCAAAAGAAATTGGCACTATAGGCACGAGGAATCAGAGCAATTCATGAATGCCAAAAATAGGGATACGAAGTTTGGGAGCAGTGAGGAGGGAAGTTCTGCCAAAGCCCCGGAATGGTTCTCTACTCGATCAAATTGAAAATAAATACATGAGCACGAGAATGATCAGCTTCATTTGGCACGTTTTGCAATGTCAGAGTAAGGAGGGCCCATATGCTCCATGACTTCGTTCCACAGGGGCTTCGGCAGTTGTATGCACTGCTTTAGAACGAATTTCTTGCTGCAAGAAGCCAGGTACCACACTCCAGCTGCCACTTCCTGCTCTAACTGTCCTGGTCCCCATCCTGCACCAACAGAGAAACAAACTGTCAGAACTAGACACAAACATCAGCCAAGAAGAAAAAAAAAGCTGACAGCTTTTCTAGCAGTGGCAATGGTAAGCATGCCTGAAAATAGAAGCTCTACCACTTCCATTGGGTGACTGGGCCCAATCCACATGGCATGAACGATAAGATTCCCCGACTGTCGAGCAATAATGCCCACTACGACAACTACTTCGTCAATTGAAAAATCGTCTTCCATGTGCCTCACAGGATGCCTCCAGCAAACCCGATTGAGAAAAAAAAGGGGGCGGCGGCGGCGGCGGCAACTGAACCGCCCTAATAGACCGATAACATGCTCCGATAGAAACATCCTTTCAAGTTTTTCTCCATTGTGGTAAGACTCCAACGTAGAATAAGTAGCCAACAACACAACTAACGAAATTGAAATATCTACAGGTGCATCAAAGCTGAAAGTATTAACTAGACAGTGTCAATCATAAGACTCAACCATCTTAGACACTTAGACACCAATACTCCAATGTTAAACTGTGCCGGTCCTAAGTGGTTACTACTTACTACTGTCTTTTCCGTGTCTAACATGTTCCCACACGACACTTGCAAAGTTACCGTTCTCAAGAAACTCCAAAAGGTTTAACGAAGGTTGGCGTTAGAGTGGTGGCAGTAACCTGTGACAGAATAACCCTACCACAAAAGGTGCCAGAAAACAAGCAAGAAGGCCACCCACAGTGGGTGCTTTGGGTCATTAGGAGGTGTCTCTGTTCGATTGCGAGCCTCTGTTCTGCAAGAAGAGGCAATTCACAAAAACGATCTGAAATCTCTACAAAGAGAAACGCTTAATCTGCTACCAACTTACGGATAGGAGGAGCAGAAGCCATCACCTGCAAAGCGAAGAAACCAACGAAAGTCGTTAGGGGTGCTCTTGCCGCTTCGGACGCTCTCCTGGATCCTGGCTGTGCCGCCCATGAACACTCCGTTCATGATTTCACGACTGTCCTCAAAGCCTGCCACGCCGTGGATGACTTGAGTGCACTCCGGACCCACGTCGCCTCCGAAGTACAGCGGACAATCTGTCATCTCCGGCATTAGGTCTTTGAACTCTTCCAATTGCCCTAGTGAATACTGAGTTGGCCTGTTGTCATGCCAACAATATCATGAGCACCTCCTTCATTGAAATCCTTGACGGGTAAAGTAAAGGCAATCAAGGACGAGACTATCAGAAATACTTAGCAACCGGAGGATCTCGACAATAATGTAAGGATTGCCCTCAAATTTTCAGATAGTGATTCAATACATGCTAAAAGATCAGAACAGTCAAAGTTTCAAAATCTAGCACTGCCAAAGAAGTGCAGAATTGGCTAGGATTAATTATTCTAATTTTCGCAACCATTGCGATTGGTCACATTGACTTCCAAATCCTGCATTGGCATTATGTCAATGAAGCCCCTCGCGAACTGTCGCTCAAATCTCAAGAAGAAAATTTGACAGTAATTTGGTAGAGATATACCTGTTGAGAATTACGCCAGCACTTCCACCCGCACTGATAATATCACACAAGAACCCCCCGTTTAGAATTTTCATTCTAGCTTGAACAGTAGTCCACAAATAGCAGAGATTCGGGAGAAATCAGATCACGGCCATGGCAAAGGTTTAGAAAAAAAGGAAGAAAGTCATGTCCAAGCCAAAACAGGCACGCAGAAGCGTCAATTTTCATTCTAGCACTGGTTCAAATTCACTAGTAGAAAATCCACACCTCACAGGTCTTCTACAAAACGTGGCCGTTTGCAATCGGCAGGATTTACTAAATAACCAGTCTGAAATGAAATTACGATTTACAAGGTTTATTTTTTGCCACTAGGTTTCATTGAGAAGACTGTTCCGAATTAGGGTTGCAAAGATATTGATTAGTGGAGAATGGGGCCATGGACATACTCGTGGGCGAATATGAAGATGACGACGCGGTGAAAGTACTGCTGGCTGTTGGTGAAGGCATTGGGATGCGCGATGAGCAAACACCCAGCCTCAGGTTTGACGAGAGGGTGAGCCCAAAGCTCCTGCTCCTGGTCTTGAACCGAGTCCAGCCCTCCAGTGCCAAGGCCCGAGCGCACAAGACGAGCTCGGAATGCTCGCCAATCCGCTTGCTCTACTTGTTTCAAAATCCTGGAATCATCACCGTCATCGTCACCACTCGAAGACGATCCACCCCCTTCTCCGGACGCACGCACATTGAAGCTTCTTCTTCTTCCGGAGTTCACTTGCAATGACCTGCAATGCCCTCGATGAGAGTTCAATTAGGTCAAGCGTGAAAACAATTTCACCGACAGTTGCATTGTGATCATAAATTTGAGACTCGGATTAGTACCTGCCATGCCGTGTGAGGGTTTGAGCGAACATGTGCGATGACGTGGAAGTCGAAACCTGAGACTGGAGTGACAGCCCTGCCGCCGTGCGAACATTGCAAGTGCACGAGGGCGCCACCGCGGCGGTCACCATAGCCGCATTCATCAATCGAATCTCACAAACCGAAATTCGCTCAATCTCGAATTCAAACCCCAGAAACCTAATCTCCACCTCTGCAACGCCTCCTCTGCACAGACTATACTATGAACTTAGTTCAATCCTTATAATCTGCATTTCTTCCAGCTCGCATTCGCTTAACAACTCGACAAAAATCATCACACAACATGAAGATACCCTAGAGTAGTCAATAGTGAACACACCTCCAATCGCTTCCACAACTTTCCACGAAATCTCGTAGGATTGCAGAAAAGAATGTGTGCGATTGCCGAAGCTCCTCCGAGTACTCACTTTTGGTGCTCAATCTGCGGAATCTGTTCAATCTACTCAATCCTGTCCATCTACTCAATCTTTTCAAGCGATGCTTGAATTCTCACCGTTCGAAAGGCCGATCGATTTTCTCAAAAGTTCTGGAAAGTGAAAAATTCGTGAGCCACTCGCTTATGAGCCAGAGTCAAAACAGTGATCAATGGTGGTGCGCTGCGCAGATTGGACGTGTGCTGAAAGCATGGACATAGTGCACCAAAAGCGGCTAAGCTGCTTCACTGAGAACAGTGAAAGCGCTTCGCCTCATCCAAAGCAAGGAGAGGAGAATTGGTTTTAGGGGAGCCAGCGGGTTCAGGGTAAAGTAGGGACCCCCATGCCCGTGGTTTTGAATACGGCAAAAATTAATGTCACTGCAAATCTCAAAATTAGAGTCACTACAAAATTGGTGGGACAGGATTTTCTTTTTTAAATAAATTTTCAAATGCTGAACTCATTTAATGATATTAAACCTAGTGTGACTTTCTTAAGTTATTGTCATGTACAGTAATAGGATAATTAACCCTTAACCCCTAGACGTATGGATCCTTCTCCAGAATTCACGATTTGAGAAAAATCATCATAAAGTATTATTTGGAAGAATATTTTGGAATTCACATACAAATAAAAGTTGTAGATTTTGAGTTTTAGATTCTATCCATATGGTTAGATTCACCAATGCTATCACCAATGTATTTTTTTTATGAATTTTGAAATAAAAAATTTAAAATTCCTTCTAAATTCAACTACAAACAAAATATGTATTCTTTAAATCTATCACCTCATTTCTCCAAATCTAGTATTGAACTAGATTCAATGCAATTTGGGCTTGGTCAACCACTGGACATACTTCCTCATTTGTAATTTTAGAAAAATATAAACTCTAATAACACCAAAATCCAACTATTAGATGGGACAACAATTTGATATAGTATCTCCACAAATTAAGATGACTTTCATCCAAGCAATAATGAAGATGAAACTTTAATTCCAATTTGTTAGTTGTCCAGAATTTGGACTTTGGAGCGCTTCAGGGTTAAATGATGAACATGTGACCTTGGAAATCATCCCTTTTCATTACCGTGTGAATCGTTGGCTTAAAAAATAGCAAAAACATTCATTGGAAGTCAAACTACTATAGAAGACCTCCCCTTTTCACAACAAAATGCTAAGGATGAATAATTGCACTTATGTCCTACTAGAAGGATCCCATGTCATCTATTGGACACCAAACATACGTATCGATATTTAAGGGTTAAGTATAGTTTGTATTATTAGAAAGATTTTTTTTTAAATTTTCCTAGAGGATTATTTACGCATCAAAATATGAATTATTAAATTAACAAGTATGAATAAGTTATGAATTATTGAAGTTTGAGGTAACTTATTTTGGAGTTAAATTTGACATATAATAATTTTTTTTTAAATTGTCATTGTAAACTCTTGAATTGTAAAAGGGACGTAGAATTTTAATAACAATGAGTTGAAATTGATCCAAAAGGTTTGTAGTATGGTTACAAGTATCATAGACTATTGTTGAACAATAAAACATTGACTTTCCAAGGTATTACATTGAAAATTCTTTTAATTTTGATAAATTGTATTAGAAGTATTCCTTTAACCCTTATATATCGCCACGGACCTTGAGTGCCCGATGGATGGTAGGGAATCTTTCTAGAAGGACAGAAGTGCAACCATTCATCCTTGGAATTTTGTTGCAAAAAGGGGAGGTCTTCTACAATAGTTTGACTTCCAATGAGTGCTTTTGCTATTTCTTAAGCCAATGATTCACATAGGTTAATATTAAACCTTTGTACAAATAAAAAACATTTGAAAAAAACTTTGTGATTCATAGTGGCCATAGTTTCAATTGTGTTTCGTAGCCTTCATCTTTGAACAAATTATGCTAATTTTGTATTTGTTTCTAAGAAAATATTTTTCAAATTTTCTTTGTAAAGATAGAGATTGTCAAAGTTTTGGCGACCTTTACTTCACTCTCATCTTAGTTAAGATTGTTCATTTTTGCATGTTTTAAAAAGGTAATGAGACTAAACGAAAATATTTGTATCATAGTCTAGCTCAAAATAACATTTGAAATCAATATTATTACAAAATTTGATTTTTTGATTCCAAGGCAATCCAAAACTTTGCGTTAGACATTTTAGGGCCAAATAGATGAAAGTTTATCCAAATGCATGGAAGTTTTGAAACTCCTAAAAATTAGGTTCTTTAATGATCAAAAGATAATAAGAACACTTAAAAAACAATACAAATAATTATAGTTCTTCCAAAATATTTGTATCAATGATTAATAAAGAGAATTTTTCTTTTCTTTTTTTGATATGTATAGGTTCATCCACACAAACAATTCACTTTTGGAAATTTTGGTTGAATAAAAAATACAACTAGTGTATAAGACAACACAAGTGAAGTGAGTTTTTATTGGCTTGTAAGCCATGGTTGAGTTTGAAAACTCAACTAGATAACAAAATGAACAATAATGATCTAGCTTTAGTTGTCATTACACTATAAAATCTAATTCATTGTATTAGGTCTCAAAAATGTTATTCAAATTAATCTTGTAGTAGGACCTCCAATTAAAACATGGAGTTACCTAAAACATAAACTAACTGGATTAGATTGTAGTTGAATCTAGATTTCAACTCCGCTCAATAAATAAGGTTTTATTGTAAAATCCCAATGAGGAAATAGACCTAAGTGGGCACACTTTGAATGCACTCAAACCCTCTTTGGGATTGTTTATATTTATGCGATTTTTCTTGAAGCTTGTTCCACGGTTGCTATTATGTGAGTCTGGGATCTTGAGCCCATGAGTATAGGAGCCTATATTGTAGATACCTATGTTATAAACACCTTCCATGGTTATAGGATGTTTACATTATAGGTATTTATGTCATAAGTACCTTTCATGGTTATAGGATATTTATATTATAGGTGTCTATGTTATAGACACCTATATTATAGACACCTTCTATAATTATAGGATATTATAGGATGTTTATATTATAAATATGTATGTTTTAGACATCTCCAATAGTTGTAGAGTACATATGTGCTTGGCTCAAGGCTCAAGGCTTGTAGGCTCACATTTATAGGCTCGCACACTAGCATTGTTGAAGTTTGCTCCATGACTATTAACCCCTCAAGACCCAACAACTTTTAAACAATGGAGGTTTTCAATGTATTGTCCCACTTTGATATTTTTTCGCACATGGATGTGTTTGAAAATTTCAATTTTATCCATACAAAAGTAAAGACTATTTTGTCTAGTATGCATGGAATATATCGTGAAAAATTTCGATCACTAGATGTTTAGATTTATAACAATTTTGGATGATCAACTTTATAGGCAAAAAATGTAGCTTTGGAGGAAGAAAAACAAAAGAAAAATTATAAGAAGATGAATAATGCTTCTTTAGCCCTTCCAAAATTGTACTGGAATCTAAGGCAAATGCAGTATTTATTAATTTTAAAAATTGAAAAATAAAATACTCTCTCAAATTTGTATACATTTTTAAATAGAAAGAGTAGAAAGCGATAACTGACCAAATTGAATCCTACAAAAATAAAAACAAATTACATATGCATCAATTTTTGAAATATAGCAATTGAAATTATTAGCATATTGTTTGGAACATTTTCAAAAATTTGGAATTATCCTAATTATTATTTTGTGTTTTTAATCACACCAAATTTAACCTTTTAATTTTAAAATTGCCAAAAATGAAAATTTGAAAAATAGTTCTCTAGACCTAATTTGTTTGGGAGAGTAAAGACTAGAAATGTCCAAGATTTTTTTTCTCAATACTACTATTCCTTTCATCGGAAAAACATTATGTTTGTTCCCTTTTTCTATTAGACTACATTTCCTAAATGAAATTTTAAATACTTCTCACATTCAAATTTGAAAAATTGAAAAATGCAACTAGTATGTAAACTTGTTACTCATATATAAGAGCCTTATTTGCAAAATATTGAGATTTGTTTCACTCTATTGAGAATTTGCCATTGAAAATTTGAAGAGAACACATTGTGTCCTCTTGGTCCTTGAGGGGTAAATGGAATGAAATATACTTTTCAAAATATTTGTAATCTACACACTACATGGTTGAATATTGAGATATTCAATTGGAGTGTTGAAACCTAATGTGACTTCAAAACAAACAACTATTCTACAAATAAGGTTACATTGTCCATGTAGCATTGACTTAGTTTCAAGTAAGCAACTACTCAAACTTCCTCAAAGCAAATTCTTTCAATGCAGAATTCCTTTTAAATCCAAAACTAATCATTATTCTCATTGACTAAGCTTTAAAACCAAGTACAAGGTAGGGTAGTCTTTCTCCATTTTCTAATAAGTGCACCCATAATTTACAGTATTAGCACTTGTGTATATTTACTAATATACAATACAAAATATTCTAATTGGTTTTGATTGGCAAGTGATAGAGGATTCCAATGTAATTTAGCATGCAGTATTTGGATAATGTATGAATACGTTTTCAAAATTATAATTATAATTTAAAAGTGTACCAAAAATTGACACTAGTCCCTCTTAGATTTTTATATTTTGATTGTGTACATCTTATGTCATCAATATTTAGGTTTTGTGTTGTTTTTTGATTCAAATATAGGCATTGCATTTTAGATGATGATGATAATGGGTGCCCATACATTAACTCCTAAATGGCTAGGAAGTCCAAATTTGTCTTTTGCATTTAGGAAGAAGCCATTGTGAAGTCAATCTTTTTGTATTTTAATGATTTTCTGAGATTGTATGTCATGTTATTAGTTTTCTAGCACACCATTTGGTACCCAATTTGATTAAATTGCTCTTGAATTATGAGGTGGAATGTATTTTTGGTCTCAACATGGGTAGCTAAAAATAATTCATTTTGATGAATTTTTTAAATCCAACCATAAAATCATGTAGCTAACTCATTGAAGTATTTTATGTAAAAATTTCATATCCATAAACCTCAGTAATTGTAAAATATTTGCTTTGAAACTTTAAAGGAAAGTTTTTACATCTCTTTGGACTTGGATAATTCATCATTCAAATTCTTTCTAGAAAAATGTATATGTCCCGAAACTTTTGGAAGTCTATGACTTGCTTTGAAAATCCACAAAGAAAAATTTAAGTATAAAAAGTTGTTGACTTGCCTATGTTGAGAACAAATAGACTAAATTGGACAAATCTTTGTATATACTAATCCAAATTTTATGAAATTTGTCTTGCATTTAAAACAATGTGCAAAATTTATGCATTTATGCATTTATGTGCAAAATTCCAATTGTAGGATTGAAAAATAGAGATTGCAGTTGCGTTGCCGAAAATTGATGAAAGCCCCCAAAACATCTTTCAATCATTTAGGAGTTAACCCCAAAATAATAATTTTTAACTAACAAAATTTTGCCAAAAATGAAATTTAGACGAATTTTTTTCAAAATTTACTTTTTGGTTTCAAAAATCAAAATTTTGTCACCAAACAATAATTGGTGGTCATTAAAATATAGGCAAAATTATTGATGTTGAATGGATAAACTACAAATATACAAATGAAAAGTGATTTCTATCCAAAAATGGCTCCATGATGGTTTTATTTGTGGGTTTTTAAATTTTAGTATGGTTAGAAATGACTGTAAAAGTGCACATCATTGATGCAAAAGTGCACACCATTGACTCAATTTTGGGGTGGGTTTGTTGGTAGAATAAATGGCATTCTACAGTGCATGCAAGGAAAGAAAAGAATGAATAGAATCATCTATATGTTTATGTTCACCCACAAAATTTTCTATCAATAGTAGCTTTCATCCAAATATTGGTGAATCTAGTGTATATGTAGAAGGATTTTGGTGATTTCATCCCATTTTTTTCACTCATTTTTTTAGTATTAAAGTAAATACACTCTTCATTCTTTTTGGTACGTCTCAATTAGTGTTATTCCTACAAATATGGACGCCACAATAAATAGAGTTTTTATCATCAATTATTGTAGATTGTACTTCCCTCAAGTTTGTAGTGGTACAATGGTATTGTACTTTGAAGGTTGTTACTTTGATTGTTGGGTTGTCAATCAATATGCAATCAAAGAAATTACATAGCCCAATACTATTGTATACATTATAATTGTAATACTATTCAAAGTAAGAAGAAAAACTCAACCATTCAGAATAGTGTGGATTTTTTAACCCTTAAGCGCTCCGACGTCCATATTCTGGACAATGAACAGGCGCTGTTTCATCCAACTACCTTCTCATTCATCCAATGTAACACTTGAATCTTGAAAAGACAACCTTCTTTTATGCCCAATTTCATGAAATTTTGGTAAATGGTATTACTGTACAAAGATATAAGCAAAAATGTGTCAAAATTTGAAAAAGGATTGAGGGTTAATCCTTGAATGATGAGTCGGTCACCGTGAAAATCATTTGTTTTGGTACCATGAGAATTGTTGGTTTAAAATAATGCAAAAGCACTTGTTGGAAGTCAAACTACTATAGATGATCTTCATTTTCACACAAAACTTGGAGAATGAATAGTTTCACTTCTGTCCTGCATGGAGAGATTCTTTGTCATTCATTGGCCGGAAAATGTCATGAGAATCATTTATGGGTTAAATCATAGGAGCAATATTAAACAAAGTTAACTCAAATATATCGTAATAGTATTTATTTACTACGATCACACTAAATAGAATGAAAAGTGTACACTATGTGAGGGTCAAATTTGGTCTAAATTAAGTCATTTATTGTAAAAAAAAGGTACCACATGTCATCTTGAGATTGGTTTGAGATGACATAGATCCTTGAAAATATGCTGTGGAAATTCAATCTTAGCATATCTTTATTGAATTAGACCTTCACGTATGGTAGTTTACTATAGACTATACTAACTAGAATGAAGAGTATATCCTATATGAGGATCAAATTTGGCCTAAATTAAGTCATTTATTGTAAAAACAAATTGGTGTGAGATGACATGGCCTTTTGAAAATATGACGTGGAAATTCAACCTTAGCACGTCTTTGCCGAATCAAGCCTTTATGTACCGTAGTTTACTATATACGACACTTAATAGATTGAAGAGTGTACCTACATGAGGATTAGATTTGACCTAAATTAAACCATTTTCTGTATTAAAAAAAAAGTGTCACATGTCATTTTGTGATTGGTGTGAGATGACATGGCCCTTGAAAATATGACATGGAAATTCAATTTTTGTCGAATCAGACCTTCACGTCTGGTAGTTCCAATTCTTTTTTTTATGCATGATTTTTGGCCAATTGGCTTCAACCAAATGATGTTGGCTATTTTTTGTAACATTCTAGGGGGTCACAATAGCCAAATTACTGCTACATTTTCAGACTAGTAGACAAATTTTACCTGGGTATTATATAGATATCACCAAGTATCACATGAGTATCATCCAAGTATCACATGAGTATTATCCAAGTATCACATGAGTATCATCCAAGTATCGCATGAGTATCATCCAAGTATCGCATGAGTATCATCCAAGTATCACATGAGTATCATCCAAGTATTGCATGAGTATCATCCAAGTATCGCATGAGTATCATCCAAGTATCGCATGAGTATCATCCAAGTATCACATGAGTATTGCATGGATATTGCATGAGTATTGCATGAGTAATGCATGAATATCGTGTGAATATCACCCAAGTATCACCTAAGTAATACATGAGTATCACACAAGTATCGAAGGAACAACTGGCTCCTTCTCCCAAATGAACAAACAAACCCACTGGGTAGTTCCAAACTGAAGTAACTTACGACAATGGCGAAAATTTACCAATCAAAATTTGGTCTGCTCCCGTCCACGGGCCCGGGGGGGACGAGGATAACACACGACGCTCCCAT
This sequence comes from Rhytidiadelphus loreus, assembly GCA_947034895.1. Taxonomy (NCBI): domain Eukaryota; kingdom Viridiplantae; phylum Streptophyta; class Bryopsida; order Hypnales; family Hylocomiaceae; genus Rhytidiadelphus; species Rhytidiadelphus loreus. The sequence continues at coordinate 38,124,358 of OX344761.1, forward strand.
CCGCAATCCCCTTTCCCAACTGGCTGAGACCACCCGCCAACACGCTCGTGGTTCCCCATGAGCCAATCACCGCCCTCCCTCCCCTGCACCGGATATTACGTTCCCCGCCCCATCAATCAACGTGTTCCCCCCCCCGCGTTCCCTTTCCCCAACACTCCATCGGATGAGAAACTTTACTCCGGGGCTTCTTTTGATCCCCTCATCCATCTCGCGGTTGGCTGGTTCCGTAACTCCGTTTCATAAATTCTTCCTCGGAATTTTTCCTCTGTGGCTATGTCGTCGTGTGTTCTTTGCACCAAAAGAAGGTAGTGCCAGGTTATTATTATCACATCCGAAGGGAGCTACTACACATTCTTCTTCTTCTCTCTTGTTCGTGATTGTTTGTGGTGTGTGTGTGAGGATTTTTTTTTTGTTGAAGGAGTCTGTAGCGATGGCGTGCGCAGCTATGACGTCGACTACTGCTGTGGCCGCTTTGGCCTCCCGCGGAGTCGCTGCCAAGGCGCCCGGGGGTAAGGGAGCTTCTCTGCCGATATCGAGGAAGCAGGTGGCGCTCGCGGTGTCTAACGGCAGTCGCGTCTCCATGAGGTGATGATTTGTGATTCTCTCTGTTTTTTTTGGTTGCTGATTTGTAGAGGTAGATGATAGGAGTGAGTGAGTGAGTTTGGAAGTTGTAATCGGTTTGATGTGGAGTTGAGAAATGCGTGTGGTTTGACTTCATGATTTCTTAGATGTTTTCTTGGAGAGAGGATGTGCTTGGTAGTGGTAATCGGTTTGTAGTGGAGTTGAGAAATGCGGTGTGTGGCTTCGTCAATGCAGAGCTGTGAAATGCGAGTGAGGATTTGCCTGTTTTAGGATGTGCTCTGGTGCGTGGTTCGCCGTCGCTATTTTTGCATGCGGTTTAATCTCTTTGGTTAATTGAATGCGTATGTGAACCGCCGGATATTAAATCATTTGACATTTTAGCTCCTTCGAGGAGTAATAGAGTAATTTTAGTTGCAGCCGTGAACAGAGCATTCGTTCATATGCAAACTCGTGCTGTAGATGCTTATCTTTCCTTTAGCTATGGCGACAATCTTGATCTCAATTTTCGACTTCGTACTTGCTGTAGGAGATCTCACGCCCGATCTTGTAGCGCCATTTAAGCTTTAGAGCTCGCTTTGTGTGCATGCCTGTCGTTCGTTTGGCTATGGCTATGGCTATGGCCACTATCTTGATGTCAAATTTCGGCTTCGTATTTGCTCTCGGAATTCTCACTAGCGATCTTGCAAATTTTATAAGTTTTGGAGTTTTGTTCTTGTTTTAAGCGATAGTGGAATCCTGAGATATAAATTTACCTCTGACAGCAGTCTTGTGGCATTCTGACAGTGCTACTAAGGAACACAACGTCGTCGGCCTCACCGGTCTGGCACTTGTCGCCGCTTCCGTGGTGCCGGAGATCGCCGAAGCAGCACAACCCGGCGTGTCCGACTCGCTCCGCAACCTGCTTCTGAGCGTCGTTGCCGGAGGAGTGGTGGTGACCGTCTTGGGGGTGGCTGTGGCCGGAGTTTCTACCTTCGACCCCGTCTCCAGGCGGTGAAAGCATCCCATCCCATCAAGGTGTGATCAGAGTAAAATTATTGTCAGTATGTGAAGCATAGTAATCTGTATAGTGCGCTTCGATTGGAATCATCTCAAAAGTGTTCGGTGTATGATCATCCTCGGTGATAAGATTATTGTCATCGTGAGCTTCTCTTGATCGTCCTTGCAGTTGTATTTTTCATTTTTTGCAACATCCTTCCCTGCTTTTCTTGCAACCCTCGCATGTGTTTTTGCAACAGCGTGCGGATTTTCTATCCGTCGTTGCATTGGTGTGATCAATTGCGAGCTATCAGCTGCGCGTAGCAGTGTGTGTATCAGGGGGGATATGATATCAGTTAACGGTTTGCAGATATCATGATTCTTCTGTACTGATAATTTTGAACGTATTTAACAGCTAGATGATAAATTTACTGAAAGTGTAGAGATCTCTAACCCTTGCTGTGATCTCAGGACAACTCTCACGACAATTGAGAGAGAGACTGAGATTTGGTCTACGGTAGTCCTCATTTCAGTGATCATGGTAGGTTATATTGCCTAATTGTATACACCCTGGTTTGTCACCATTGCCCGGGTAATCTACGTTTCCGTGAGTCCCGTCATATATCCTGCACTTCTAAATGTGCAAGCATTTACTCAAATTGCAAGTACTTAGGGTACGACCAATGAAAGCGGTGTTTCGAGCTCCTTGAAATTCGCCGATGTAGAGTTTGTTTTGTCGCAACGGCACAGCCTAGCCGACTTCTAGCGGCCGTGGAGACCAACATACTCTATTATGCGGACAGGTGCTTCGAACAGAAATCAATTCGGATTGGTGACTGGCAGTCCGTGAGAGATGTAAAGCCCATCTGTGAACTGGAAGGCGGTAAAGGTCTGAGACAGGCTGATTAGTTCACGAAGGGTTTTTCATGGTCTAGGAAGAATCAATGGTAGTGTTAGCACGAACGCAGTCCCGATCACACTCTCTGCTGTTCAAACAAATCTATTTCCTCATTGCAAAAGGAGTCCAAGAAGGAATTGAAAAAGACCAACCAAGAACCATATGGTGCAAAACTTCCCGAATCTATCACTATGCTACTTTATACAAACAGGCTACTTATGGATTCAGGTAAACCATCCTATTAGGTGCCATCGAATTTTGCTAAGCATTCAGGTACAATGCATCTTCAATGATCATAAATCTTCAATGTGCAGTCGGGTACTGTAATCTTACAACCAGTTAATTTGAGCCGTTCACATTTTTTTGGTACAATGTGCAATATAATTGGTATATTTTGGTAAGCATAATTAGCATTGCATCCTTATGCAATCTTGATCAAGCATTCCAAATTTCAGTTTTAAAAAACCAAAACTCCATTTTTGATGAATTTTTAAAGTTCATTTTCATGGTTTTACATACTCCCTTCGTCCCAAAATGATCTTCTTGTTGGCTACAAAAATTTGTCCCAAAATGATCTTCTTCCTATGACGTAGAGGAAGAGCCTGCCAAATGAAACACAGTTGCCTATTGAGAAATTGCCCCCTGATGATGAGCGGGGATGCTTGCTTTTTTTAATTAGAAATAATCAGCAGTCACTATATTTGGGCTTAAACTACTGTGCACAATTTTTAAAGGTCAAGTACACTGTTCACTGTATAACTACTGTACACAATTTATGAACTACTGCACACAATTTCTGAAGGCCATCCACAATTTCTGAAGACTCACACCGCGGGAAGATAAATGGTTTCAACAGACAACGCGGGAATTCTAGAATTGATTGGCTAGCGGTGCTCCTCTAGAAAGGTCCCTAAAACTCACATTTTGAATCTTTACAACTTTGATTTCATAATGAATTTGAAACTCAAATTTTGAGCATTGTAGGAGAGCATCATATTTTACTTATACCTCAAAACCAAATTGAAAAATATTGATTTTTGACTTTAATCCGGAACATTCACTAAAAGAAATTGAGGCCAAACATGACTGCGAATAATGACTGTGCATCAGTCATAGTGGACACTAATGACTACAAAATGACTTGGGCTCTCTAGAGTCATAGTGGACAAGTCGTTTATGCCATGACTGCTAGGTTTATTATCACTGGATGGTTTCGGGAATGGATGTAGAAATGGACTACATAAGTGTTCATCCTACTCATAAAGAAGCTTGGTCTTAAAGAAATGGCTGATATGTTGCCATTTGGACAACAAGCAGCATAAATTGACCTAGGTGGACTTACACGTGTCCAGTCGCATGAAAGTCACTATGAAGTCATGACTGACCCATGACAAATCTGAGGTGGACTGCCACATCGACAATCATTGTATAGTCATTCTGTAGTGAATTTGAAGTCAGGGCAAATCCCTTTCACATCTGACGTGGACTGCCATGTCGACAGTCATTATAGAGTCATTTTGTAGTAAGGTTGAAGTCAAGGAAAACCCCTTTCACATTTGACGTGGACTGCCACGTCGACAGTCATTGTAGAGTCATTTTGTAGTAAGGTTGAAGTCAAGGCAAACCCCTTTCACATCTGATGTGGATTGCCACGGTGGAAGTCACTACGAAGTCGGATGGAAGTCATTTTGTAGTGGTCCTAGACCCGACATAAATGTGCCCTGGAGAGTTACGTTGGCAGTCATGGTGAAGTCATTTTCAAGTTATTTTTTTGGTCTCCGTTTTACAGTTGTTGTGATGCATGTCTGCTCTTAACAATGTGTTCAAAAGCAAATGATTTACGCTTCTAGGTAACATGCCAGAAGCTTATTTTGTTAGATTCATGAATTCTCATATTGCTGCCTCTGTTAAGTTCTAAGGCCCTCCACAAAGCAAAAATAAGACAACAGACCACAATATTGCCCTAGCTAGGTGTAGTTTTCCATGACGATCACAATGTAATTTGAATATTACAAAACAAAAGCACTGAGGGCTATGGTTACATAAGGTCCACAAGGAATCTTCGTTGAAAGAATACATAGGCATTTACACAAAGTCTAAATTGTAGTTTGCTGAAGTAGTCCAATGGTACTTCCTCCTCAGTAGTCACCAAAACAAGGCAACCTACATAGTTTATGTTGCTAACTTCATATACTTTTGGTCCCAAATTGTGCATCTCCCTTTGGTATGCTCAATAAGTGTCATGTCCATGTCACCTTGGGGGTACATCAACGACACTCCAGATAGGAGAATGTCAAGCACGTCCACTTTGAACCATGACTCAGGGATCTCCCTACAGTGGAACTTGGACTCCCCTGTAATGCCGCTCACTTGACCCAAAGCCACTTTATGCCTCACGGCACGTGGGTTCATTAGATACACTTTATCGCCGGAGTTGAACTGCATGAAACAACATGGATTGCGGTTAGTGTTCCATAGAATTCAATCTGCCCTTGCAACATACCAAGGCATTGCTCGAACTGAGTAGTCGGACTTATAAGTGACAGGTGAATGACTTCACAACAACTAACCTTCTACTCAGTTGTCACTATCATGTGACTCACATACAACATCCCACAAATTGCAATCCCAGAGCTCATGCCACCGCGGTTTAGGCATACCACTTTTAGAACCTGTAACATCTTGTATAACCAAATGCAAGCGTAGATTTCACATGTACAATCCCTTCATTTACAAATGGTTACTTATGTGGTACACAAAGTTCAATTTGAATATGATACACATTCATCTTCCCTAGTCACTATGAAGGGCTTCTGCCCTGAATTATATGTGAAACTTCTCTAACACTCTGCTCTGAATTATGCGCGTGGAAGTGTTGAGAACATCTGGACACATATGACTTCAAGATGACAACGGGAGTCTATGATAGCCTCTTCACAGTAAGAAAAAAAATGAGAAGGTAGAAGCTACGATCTAACCTTTCTTGAAGTGCCGTCACGTTTTTTGTCTGCTGTTGTCTTTTGCCGTGTCTCCCTCTTCTGCGTTATTCCCTACACACAAAAAGAAAAAGGGTCAGACACAATGATCCACCAAAGGTGAAGGGCCACCCTTTGGGGGCCACCCTGTAGTCTGCGAGTCAACTCACCTTCCACAAGGTCCATAAATTCATATGGTGTGCCAGTTCGACGTTTCTGTAGCATTTCAGCCAAGGAGTCGTTGACAACTTGGGGGTACTTTGATCAGAAGGAAGTTACGTTGGGACACTCGCATAACGCCTCTAGAAGCGGCCACAAATAACATTTGAGGTAATCCTTGTCGTCTACCAAAGTTCAAAGCCATTTAACATAGAAAGGTGGAATGATGAGGACATTTTCATTTGTGTTGCAAGCTACCCTAGACCTCTTACTATCCACTATGATAGTGTTTCTGGCACTAAAAGCGGGCCATAGTTTATACACTGTGGACAAATCTTTCTCCCATCGTGGGGGGGATCCATCTCCAGATGCCTGCCAAATACAATGCTTCACCCACCAAGTGAAAAGAAGAACGACATGTGTTTGGGGGTTCAAATCAGCTAGCATGGTGGAGACAACATCATCCATATATGAGGCAGTTGTGCTGCCCCAAAAGGCCACTGCAAACCGCATGAAACAACGTGACAAAAAATGCTTTAGCCAAGGCCTAAATACTACTCTTCGACTGGGTTTTTGGTACTTGGTCGTATCCTTGTATTTGGATTGCGTTGTACTAGCAAATTGCAATCAAGTAGAGATCCATGCACATTAAAGACAAGCAACTTCCGTCCCCCATGACTACTGCCGTGAAGAATGTCAAAGACTGCCTACCAAGGTCTCCCATCGGTGGACACAAGTTTGTGACCACGGCTGGGGAGTATTACCTTCGTGGGAGACTTCGGATGTCTCTTTGCCTTTTTTTCCGTTGCCTCTGCTACCACTGCAGCTTTAGTGTCGACAGGATCTACTGCATTGTCGTCCACATCTCCGGCCTCTATGTCCAAGGGAGGTGTAACTAAGTTTGGCGCTGAGTCCTCCACGTCACCCTTGTTCTCTTTATCACATGACTGGTTGCTGCTAGTTGATTTTGGTGCGTCCTTGGTTCCCTTTGCATCGACTTCAACTTCATTAATGGGCTCTCCTGCCGGTGGGGAAGAAGAGGGGGGGCATTGCAGCAAGCACAACGGGCACGGTTGGAGCGATATGGAGATGTCCAGACGTGCTAGGGGATACTTGGTCCAAGAGCTTAGATGACAGACTAGGATTGGAGGAATACAGGTTTCCTACACCAATAGCAAGCACCTCTAAATCTGATGATAAGTTTAGGGCAACTTGCTTTTGTTGGTGCAAATCCTCACCAGGTTTTGGCACTTTAGACACAGCGACAGACTTTTGAGTCATGGTCCTGGTTGTCACGTCTACTAAGGCATCTATGGATAAAACTTTCTTTCTTGACTTGGGAACCACGCCAGCCACTTGCACATGCTTCACTCCACCCAAATCACGATCATCTAAGACAGACTCTGTCATTGACAAGCTCCCGTAGTCCTTGTCCGAGGAGCAAACCATGTAAGATTCCAACATCGACTTCAAGTCAAATATTGCTGAGGCATGAACCTTGGAATTCTGCATGACTTCCGTGAACTTCATATCTACGTCCTTTTTTAGTGACTCCACAACCATCCTCAGGTCCGAGTCCCCTACGGACACAACCTGTCCAAAGAACACTACCAAAGTCATTCATGAATCATAGTCCATGCCCTAAGCTTCTTATGAGAGAACTGTGCATGTCACTCCCACATGACTTCAAGAATTACTCACATGGCACTTTAAGGTGACTTCTCTGCGACTGTCTTTCTCTTGAATGACTACAACATTACTATATAGCAATTCCACTCGCACGATTGAAAAGGGGCTGACCTTACGTTCGTTCTATACTTTTTCAATGACAATTCTCACCTGCCGACGTATTGTAAAGTGGAGAAAGCAGTATAGCACCCCACTGCAAAGCAACAACGACTTCTTGAAGAAAAGAGAGTTCTATGGAATGCAAAAGAACTCACCGTCTTGCTCATTCCATTTGCAATTTCTGTGATTCTAGGGGGACTATGTCGGCCTTCTTGCTGCCATGTTTACATGGAGCCAACAAGAGTTAAGTCCAAATGGTTAAGTACACTACATGGTCAAGAATAAGAACTGTATGCAGCATTCAAGGTTTGCAAGCATGAAAAAATGCAAAAGGCAAGGGCAGATGTTGCACATTGGACAGTCAGTGCCCACATGACTTCAGAATCTTACCAATTCGGCCTCCTTGCCTGCCTTCTTCTTTCTGCCCACCTGTGTGTAGTTCTTAACGCTTTGTCGAGCAGCAACCATTTTTTGGGCTTTCAATTGTTGCGTTGGAGTATTCCAATACGCTAGAAGCCTCTCCCATTGGGTGTCATTTATGTGCTCTGGGCACTCTTCTTTGCCTTTGAGGAACTTCACCTTTAAACGAGATCTCTCTGATTTCATGTAGCGAGTGACAGCAGTGCGGAAGCCAGGGGTGCTCAGGGGACGCCCCATGTACTCAAACTCCACGTCTAAGGACACTACTAGAAAATTCTGTTTTTTTGTTGATTTGGACGTGTTGATTTGGACAGAAATCAACAGTAAAGTGTTGATTTGAACAAAAAACTGTTGATTTCTGTCCAAATCAACACGTCCAAATCAACAAAAAAACAGAATTTTCTAGTAGTGGGAGTCCTTCAATTTCTTCACGGCATGGGGCTTCTGCTTTGTCCAATCTACTATGCTCATGTCCAAAATCTTGGGTACAAGGTCTCGCAATGCTGCATCCCAGGCGTTCTTTCCCTCACATCCCGGATCCAATTCACCTGACTCAGACACAAGTACCCTGTTTGGCTTCATTCCCGCTTTGGCGCGCTCCCGCCCAAATAATTCATACTCATTTTTGCGCCTTCGCCTAGACAAACAAGTGTTGCTTCTTTGAGCAGGGGCCATTGCACCTTCATCCCAAGGATGTACATATAGTAGCACTAGAGCTGGACCAGACCAGATGGGTGGACGTGCGTTGGACTCACGCGACACATAATGCCCAGGAACCCACGACCATTGCGCACCATACTGACCTGCTGGAGGTGCCAATTCACGCGGTAGAGATGGAGCTGCGGCAATATACTTTGAGGGTGAATTCACTGTCTCCAGAGTCCATTTTCTTTTCCCTGGCAGTTCGACGAGGGGTTCCGCATTTTGCATGTCATCATCGCTGGAGTCAAAGGGGTCTTTACTGTAATCTACAAGCAAACATGAGTAAGATGATGTACCTTCATCTTGCCCATTTCTGCTACAATTTAGGGTTTAGGTTGCAATGTGGGATGTTTCTGCTCGAAATGGAGAACCCTCATTGCGACTACACCTTCAACTACTGTGCAAGAGGGTTTTGTTGCCAATAAACCATCCTAACTGGGACTACAACAACAAATAATAGTATTTGCAAGGCGTTTGAGGACAGATGAGAGATTTAAATCCTAAACAAATTGCTCCGTCCCTCACACCCTAAACAAAAAGAGAAAGAGCGTGAAATTAGATTACCTGCAGCAGCGACCTCTGAGGGGGCTTGCTCCTGAAATTGGTTACAAACTAGAGCAAGATTGAGCATACCTGCTGCAATGGCCTCGTCATTGGACTTGGTGGCCTCAGAGGAAGAATGGCGACCACTGCTCATGTCACTCCAACGCACCGTTCTCACACCAGCGCACGTCGTTTCCTTCCCCTTCTTCTTTTCTCCGCGTCCTCGAAGGCCCTGCCACGGATTTGCTGTAACTTTCGATGCAACAACCTTCTTCCTATCCCTCACTCCAGCAACCTTCTTCTGCCTTTCGATATCTGAGTCACTGAGGTAGGCAACTCAATCGGTGAAAGGTAGCGCACTTTATGGATAGAAATCGGATTGGTTCAACTCTCGAGAACTCACAAAATTCACATGCACAAAATGCAAATGCAGGCAAGACAGTGAAAGTTGAAATGCAAGTGCAGAGAGAATGAGCAAGAGTGCATTTCTGTGTTCTTGGGATGCGTGCCGTCCACGCTGTCGATGTGTCCAGTGACAATTATGAGGGTTGGTATGGTTTTGAACATCACACATCCTAACTAGGACATTACTTCCACATGACTTCAGATCAACTTCATAGCACTGCCAACATAGCTATGGTCACTCGGGCGCGACTTCAAGATGACAACGTCACGACTTCACCTTCACTCACTTCGTAACAAGTGCCAAAATTAATGAAGTTCCACTTCTAAACCCTAACGCGTCGCCAAGGATGCCTCTGCAATGAACACAGTTGTAAATTTATGAATGAAAACGTCCTTCACCCTTGGTCTAGGCATGTTGCCTTTGCAAAGACGTCCTTCACCCTTGATCGACCCTTGGAGTTGTCCTTCACTATTGTTTCTCTACGGTGTTTTGCACCAAAAGAGTAGGTACGGTGACTACAGAGACAATTTCTAAGTATGCTGATAGAAAAAGAACTCTACACATGCATGTACGTCGTCATTCTCTTCTGCAATTAGCAAGGACGTGCACTTGTGACTTACAGCTTTGCTTTGCTTTCCAGGACAGGTTCCAAGGCCGCTGCCAACTCCGACTTGTTCCGGTCGCGAAGCAACTCATATTCGGTTTTTGGGTGCAGTGGACTCTCAGGATCTTCGTCCATATTGTGACGACAGAAATTGCTTGCGCGTGGTCTACGTCACTTGAAGCAAAAACTTAGGTGCGTTCACTAATTTTGCATCGATCACTCAACAAACAAGACGAGTAAACCTCCAATCTAACATGCAAGAACTCACAGTTGAAAGTGCAACCACTTCTAAAACTTTGAAACAACTTACTCCTTGCCTCTTGTAAGTAGTTATTGCAGTGGGCCTGAGAGGTGGTAGAAAATGCACAAGTAATTGAGGTAGTCAGGAGAGGTAGTGCAACTGAGTGCAAGACGCAGGGCTTGGCGGTGACTAATTAATACAGTCACCTCGCAATTAATGTATAGTTCGAGACCAGTAGAGAAGGAGTCACTTTGCAATCAGGCCATGATTGGGCTGAGATTACAGTGAGACACCAACCAGTAATGCAGATCTATGTAGTTGATGCATCTAGTTCTGTGACTAGAAAGGTTGGACACGCGATAATGACGATTTGCATGTAGATTGTGTCAGAAAACCGTTGCTTCCATGGAGTTGGCGGTGGAGGGGGATTACTCTCTTGTCCTGTATGTTTCCAGTCATGGACAAGTTAGCTTTTTGGTGCCTTAGACTCTTAGAGAGATCTGATTACATTGAACATTGAGAGATTTGATTTTCAACAATGATTGAGCTGAACATGACTTGTATAATATCTTAATACAATAATTTATGGCAGAGAAAACCAAAATCTACATTGAAGTCCATCTACACATAGCACACAAACACTTCAGTATGAGGACTCGCAATGACTGTAGCTGAGTCATTAGGAAGTGCTTGCAGATATATCGAAGTCGTCTACAAGTAGTTCGATAGGAAGTGCTGCCAGACATATCGAAGTTGTCACTAAGTCGTCACAAAGTCGTCACAATGAACATGAAGTAATGATACAGTAGTGGCAGTCATTCACAAGTTCTGCATGAGTTCATGGCCACTCGAACATCCTTGTTTAATGTTCGCAAATCTATCCCTACCCCCATATCTAACATCAACACATATCCAAATTGCAGAGTGATTGGCCACAAGATATTACACAAACAACAAACGATGATCCCTGCTAGGCTGCCCCTTTCTGACAGTCGTAGGCAACGACTCCGTGATGATCGCTTGTGGGTGAGGGAATCTGAACAAGTTCGACAAAACAATGTGCAGAAAATTTTATGCCCGTGCACAAAATGTCGGATGCGGAAGAGGTTATTCCTACGCAATGTCCGAGAGCACCTCATCAAGAATGGGAGAAATCCAAATTGCAGAATGTGGAGGGGATCAGGCCTTCGCGACTCTTCAGATGATGACTGGGAGCAAGAATTTTGGGGAACACCTACTGACGAAGGTTCACCTGGAGCTCCTTTAGGAGCCATGGAAGAAAATGCAGAAGAACCTCCTTCACTTGATGCCAACATTGATACAGCAGGAATGGTCCACCAAGTAGCATGTGGATTATCTGAACGACAGTGTTCACCAGAAGCAGTGCGACAAGAAGTTACTGAAGCATTTGCAACTGCTGATAGCATCCATGGCGATATAATGGACGTTGCCCCAAATGAAGGTGCAGATGCTGCTGAAAGCAGAGAGGTGCCTAATACAAACGACATTCCCCCACTCGAACATGGGGATGGCATAGACTTTGACGGTCGGGTGTTAGAAGAATCCATGGAATCATTGTTTGATGGAGCAAGGTCCAGTAAGCTCGCAGCCATAGTGTTGCTAATGAACCTTTGTACTGTTCATGGCATGAGCAATCACTGCGCCAATGAACTTTTTAGTCTACTGCACTTCCAAATTTTGTCGGTGAGGAACACACTTCCTAGAACTTACCATGTTGCAAAGGTGCTCACCTCAAGACTAGGCTTGACTTACAACACCATACATGCATGTGAGCGAGGATGTGTCCTCTTTCGTGGAGATTATGCAAACGAGGTTCGATGTCCAAAGTGTGGAGGTTGCCGGTACAGAGATGAAGCTCGGAAGGCCTTCCCACTGAAGGTTCTTAGACACTTTCCTATTATTTCGCGCCTTCAAAGAATGTACAGGAGTCCTGCAATTTCGAAGTTGATGGTGTGGCACGCCCAAAACCAAAGCAATCGAGAGGGTGGAGATGGCCTTGTCAGGCATCCATGCGACTCAAAGGCTTGGAAACACTTCCACGAAAATGTAGATCCTACCTTTGCGGAGGACCCTAGACATGTTCACTTTGCTCTTGCGGCGGACGGTGTGAATCCCTTCAAGCAAAACCGCTCCTCGTGGTCAACGTGGCCTGTGCTATTGCTCAATTACAACCTCCCCCCATGGTTGACAACAAAAAAGTTTTTTATATTGTTGGCACTATTAATTCCTGGAAGAGAGTCAATGACATCGGATGTCTTTGATGTTTACTTGGAGCCACTTGTTGAAGAGCTGTTGGAGTTGTGGGCTGGAGTTCCCGCCTATGACATTACAAAAGATGTTGGGCGCAGGGCGTTTCAGTTGCGGGCCATGTTGTTGTGGACAATCCATGATTTTCCAGGCTATGGCACAGTGGGCGGATTTTCTCATCAAGGTTATGCAGCCTGTCCTTGGTGTGGTGAGGAACTAGGGGCTGAGCACTCTGTAGAACTGGGGAAACAAACTTATGGTGGTACAAGACGATGGTTGCTTGAATCCCATCCGTATAGGTCTGAAGAGATGAAGCACCACTTCAACGGTGAAATAGAAAATCGACCCAAACCACGTGAGGTTACTGTAGAAGACCAAATTCGACGTGCAGCTGTTTGTAGGGCATGGAGAGAGGCTGGAAACAGGGATGGTGCTCAAGGCGACCCATCAAAGTTGTACGGCGTCAAAAGACTGAGCATATTGTTCCTATTACCCTACTGGAAGGTGATTTCTTTATTCCCATGATGATCAAAGGGTCAACCTCGTGACTTATAGATAACTGGAAAGTGGTTTACTAGTCACACTAAAGTATAATGTAAGTCACGTTCAAGTAATCTGTAAGTCATGTTGAAGTATTAGTGAAGTCACATAGTAGTTGTGGAAGTAGCAGGGAAGTCACGCAATGTGAGTATGTGACAATGGACTCTGGTAAGTCACATACTAGTGACAAGAAGATGTTGGGAAGTTACATAGTAGTCACAGGAAGGAGTATTGCACAGTCTTGCAGTGACCTCAAGTGAAGATTACTGGAGTTGCTGTAGGTTTCAACATTGACATTTTTACTGACACGTATTGTATTAGAGATTCCCAAATGCGGCTCCACTCTATCTTAAGATGTATGCACTCAGTGAATTTTTGTGGTGTAGCATTTTAGGACCTACTCATTTGCTATACACTTGATGTCATGCACTGCGAAATGAATTTAGCCAAGAACTTCCTGAAGACAATAACAGGAAAGAAGGACACGATCAAGGTTAGGAGAGACTTGCAGAGGCGGCAAATAAGAAGGCATCTGTGGCTCACCCCAAACCCTAGAAAACCAGGGAAGATGGTGAAACCTCGAGCATCATATGTTATGGCTGACAACGAGTTCGAGAAGTTTGCGTGTTGCTTGGAATCACTGAAGACACCAAGCGGTTATTGCTCAGATTTGGGAAAGTGCATTCGCAAGAAGAACTTTGGCGGGTTGAAGTGGCATGACTACCACGTTTTAATGCAACAATTTTTACCACTAGCTCTTCGTGGCCTTATGCAGCCCGGTCCACAAATGTCAGTTATACGAATGTGTAGGGTCTTCAGACGACTTTGCACAAAAGCATACAATCTCGTGGACTTTCCGTCGTTGCAAGTTGATGTGGCTGAGACTATGGCATTGTTGGAAATTGAGTTTCCTCCATCATTTTTTGACATAATGACACATCTTCCTTATCACCTAGCAAAAGAACTTGATCTTTGCGGACCGGTGAGTGCCTGATGGATGTATCCGGTAGAACGATACATGAAAGTACTCAAGAACCATGTTCGAAATTTAGCACGGCCTGAAGTGTGCATGGCAGAGGGCTACTTGAAAGATGAGTGTTTGGGCTTCATCACGGAATACCTCCACAGATTTGAGGATACAGAAAGACGTGTCTGGGACAAAGATGAAGAGTATAGGGATGCTGAAGAGGTCCTACAAGGTGCCAGCAAACCCTATGTCATGAGCACAGAGCTCCGAGACCTTGCCCACAACTACGTGATCAGTAATGTCTCCATTATGAAAGACCTTGTTGCGTAAGTGTTTCCATGTGTGTTGGTCCAATTTTTTAATTTGTGAATTCTAGAAAAGGATGTTGTGCAACTTCATTAGTGGTAGTACCCATGTGCACTTCCGGTGGATAATCACCAACTTGTAGTACTAGTCCAGTTCTGTGACAATCATGTTATAGTAGTTTACATGTTGGTTCACTCAAACATGACTTCCTTGTAACTAGATGTATTGACTTTGCATAGCAACTGAACCCATAACTAAAGTTTCAATTTTAGTCTATACAGGTTTGCTATTTTATTTCATTGGTCTGCTAGCGGCACATCATTTTCTAAAGGATGCCTGACAGTGGACCTTGATTCTTGTACAGGCAATGGAAGGTCGAGGTAGAAATAGATCCATCTACTCCTACCTTGGCTAGAAGAATTGAAAGCATAGTGCAGGATTCAGAGATGGACCTCCGAAATCCTGAGAATATGGAACGCTTTCTCTTGAGCAAGAAGCCTTCACAACGTGCAACAAGGTTCTCATGCATTACAGCATTTGGCAACCACTTCCGTGTGGAAGACGAATCAACATGCCGGTTGCTAAGCTACAACAACGGGGTGGCTTCTACGTTTGAATTGCCATCAGAAGGAACAAGCGAATCATTGGTTAACTATGTAGGAGTGTTGAAGGATGTTTTGCTCCTGGACTACGGTGCGCTACGCACACAGATCATTCTTTTACGTTGTGAATGGATTAAACAGCAAGACAATCGTGGAAACCCTACCTACACCCGGGACGACTCTAGATTCCTTGTAGTAAACTTCCGCCATACACTACCTCGCATGGCAGAGCCATTCATCTTCCCTAGTCAGGCTACACAGGTATTCTTCTCTGATGTGGTAGAAAAACCTGGTTGGAAAGTGGTCCTCCGCAAAGAAGCTCGGGCCAAGAGGGAAGTGCTGGAGAATACAGATGCTTTCATTAGCACAACAATGCAAACAAAAGGACTAACAGATCCTGAAAGGTGGCCACTTCCAACACATACGGTGAATTTAGTTGGGGCAATAGAGTTGTCAGCGGAAGAAAACTTACTGGCGCAAGAAGAGTATTAGGTGAATAAATACCTCACGAAGCTGGAACTTCGCAGATGTATGGTAAGTGAGTACATTAATTACATGAGGGTGCTATAAATCTTGCAATCCTCCTATATCTGGTTGGCCTCGAACCTGTAATAGTGACGTAGTTGCCATGTTCGTGCGCATGGTGTGTAGGAAGTCGCATAGAAGATATGTGAAGTCATGCTTCAGTGAAATGGGAGACGTCGTATAGTCATGTATCCTTCATCTAGAGGCCCACTTTCCGTCTGTCTATGATTGCACGAAAGTTTTCTAATGTATGCTTACATGGAGACGTTGCGGTCTGTGGGGTGATCCATTGCTTGAAATCTCTCAAAGTTGCCTTGCTATCGCTCAATCCTCTTATATCTGGTTGGCCTCTAGCTTGCAGTAGTGCCGTAGTTGCCATGGTCCTGCGCATGGCGTGTATGAAGTCGCGTAGAAGTCGCATAGAAGATATGTGAAGTCATGCTTCAGTGAAATGGGAGACGTCGTATAGTCATGTATCCTTCATCTAGAGGCCCACTTTCCGTCTGTCTACGATTGCACACAAGTTTTCTAATGTATGCTTCCATGGAGACGTTGCAGTCTGTGGGGTGATCCATCACTTGAAATCACTCAAAGTCACCTTGCTATCGCTCAATCCTCTTATATCTGGTTGGCCTCTAGCTTGCAGTATTGCCGTAGTTGCCATGGTCCTCCGCATGGTGTGTATGAAGTCGCGTAGAAGTTGCGTGAAGTCATTCTTCAGTGAAAGTGGAGACGTCAAATAGTCATATATCCTCCATAGAGGTCCACTTCCCGTCTGTTTGCGATTGCACGACAGTTTTCTACTGTATGCTTCCATTGTCCCCTGTTGCAGTCTGTGTGAACGACACTTGAAATCACTCAAAGTTGCCTTTCTGTCATTACATTGAATTAATAGAAAGAAATTTGGAGAAAATAAGAGAAGAGTCCAAACCCTGTAATGAATAAAAGAAGCATAGTACACAGTGAAAAGGCCCCAAACCCAAAAATAATGAATTTTGTGTAGAAAAGGGGCAGAGTGAAGACTCCGCCCCACATGTTTGAAAAACCATAATTCGGAATTGAAGGTCCTCATACCATAAGGATGGTAAATGAAAGAAAGAAAGCAACGACACTCTAAGTAGAAAAAAAATTAGGATATGGCTGCATCCAATGAAAAAAATTCACAAAAATTTAGTACATACAAATATAGTCAAGACCATAAGAAGGAACAAATAATCACCTCAATGAATCCATTGAGGGTTATGTAGAACATACGAGTCTCCCTCCCCAAAAAAATTGTCAAAATCAAGGACATTGAGAAAGAAGAACAAAAATGTAATTAAATTCCAAATATAGATTTGCAACTTTTACTATGAAATTCACAAATGGTTAAGTAGTTTGCATTGAAAAGAGATTTTTTAAAAGCAGAAGGGACTACACAAAATAATGGTACAATGATCGAAATATAGAAAATCTAAGCATCCTTTTATAAACATATGAATGTATGTTACCCGAGAAACATGAAGTTCTATTGGTGACTTGGCTACTACAAAGTTGTGCCCTTTAAAGTTGTATTGTAGTCACCTAGAAGTCGTATACAATTACACTGTATTTTCCCTCGTATGCTCAGTGTACCTTGCAGTGCTCATAGTGGGCAGTCGCTGAGTCCACGTGGAACCAGTGATGACGTTGTTGACGGAACGCTGTGGATGAAAACTGTTTTTTTTTAAGTCATCATTCCACAGTTAAAAACACGACTGCAGAATCACTTCAGTTGTAGATGTCATAGGCTAGCCGGTGCAATTATAGAGCTTGAGTCATTCCACAGTCACTGTGGACATGCAGTCATTCTGCTACAGTCACGTTGGACCTCAATTTCTTGTAGTGATTTTGTTGAACAGGAAGATCATTTTGGGATGGAGGGAGTAATATTTTATTGAGAACAATTGGTGATGAATTATTTTAATTTGATTTCATATATATGTAGGGAACATCCATATGCACCTCCTCGTTTCAATGAGCATCTCCAAAAAAGTTTTACAATTCTTTTTGAAGAAATATCCATATTTGAGTGACAATGTCTAAAATGTTGTAAAATAGATATCTCTTTTTTATAATTAGATTTTTCTATTTGCACCTTGAATGCTAACTAATTTCTTACATTTGAGCATGATGGTACAATTACTTTGTCAAAAGCAAGTTAAGATATAGAGATATCCATTTCTTCAAAGTTTGGTCATACAACACTTTTCATTGATCTCTTTGTTAATCATCTTCTTGTTACTTAAGGGGGTGTTTTTTAATATGACAAATGTGCATATGGGTGTTCCCTACAAATCCATACAATCAAATGTAAAAGAAATTCATCACCAATTGTATTCAATAAAATATTATCTAAACCCACAAAATTTGACTTCAAAAATTCACCATAAATGGAATTTTTCATTTTTGAAATTGAAATTTGGTATGCTTGATTGGGATTGAGTTAGAATTGAGTGATAATTATGCACGCAAAACAAAACAAAATTCATTTTATTCTATTCTATGTACAAATCTTTGAAATTTGAATGCCTCTAAAAGGCAATTTGTAAACTTTTAATACTTGATTGTGCATATGGTATGAGTATCAAAATTGGTGTATGTGGTATAAGATAGGAGACCTTAGTTTATAGCACAATACTTACACTTTATGTTTCTAAACTATCAAATGTCCTCCATTGATACACAATGGCCATGAAGTGTTGCAAATAGGATCTCTTACCTTAGATATGAAAGAAGTCTTCTATCCAAAATATTAGTTGAATATTTGTTGAATATTTCATCACCATACATTGCAAGCATGCAAAGAATATGGGATAGTTTGAAGAAGGTGTAGAATTAACCACTCTTACTAAAAAAAACATAATAATTGTAAGCTTACTAGAACATCTAACCTCATTTAAGTATGTTCAATTCAAAAAAACAGGTAAATTTTGTTCAATTCAAAAAAACAGGTAAATTCGAGATTAATTTCATCTCTCCAAAATCCCTATTTGATTTTAGTTTTCCATTCAAAAGAGGGATAAGGGGAATATTTTCATATTCTCTCTCTAAACTTCATCTATAACTTTTGAATAAATGATTCAAATCACAAATTCATTCTTGAAACTAAAAGTCAACATAAATATCAACATTTTCTAAGATTGAAAAAGTTGAATTAATATACTCAATGAGGTTTGAAGTTCTAGTAAGCTTACAATTATTACATTTTAACAAATTCCATACAAATTGTCATGCTTCATAATCCCCATTTGTATAAAGTACTTGTTTTCTCTCCATTAATCAAACATTGAGTTGTTTGAATTAACAATTGAACATCTTAATCAGAATAGAACCATCTACTACCTTTAATACATTTGGTTGATGTTAGCAACAATTCAATAGAGATTGCAACACCACCATGTTTGACACAATAAACATGTGTCTAAAATACTTACTCCACATAATTGTATATATGGAAATGCAAAATTAACAAACACACCACATGGCAAGGCAACCAACCTTGTTATATAAAACATAGCACTACAAGAAAACATGTATTTTATGATTGCAAAAATATAACTAAGGATGTGGTCTCATTCCTCACTTCCAAATGGTGCCATGATGAGCCAAAGTGGCCATGGGTGGTGAGGTTGGTGTTGAAGCCTCACCACTACTTGTGTGTTACCATGGAACACTTGTGCACTCCTTGATAATGGTTGGATGTGTCTCACTCCCTACTAGGCCATAGTGTGAGTCCCGATTGGTGAGTCTCGGTCAGTGAATCCTAAGATGAGTTCTGAAGTGAGTTGGGCCTAGTGGGGAGTTTAAGGGCGGTTAGCACTAGTAGAAAGTAGTGTCGTCACCGAGTATTTGGACATCAATGGAAGTTCCACCCTATGTCATCAAATGACATGCTTGGTGCCTCGTGGGTGTAAAATATTGGAAGTGGATACTTAGAAGTCACAGCAGAATGGGAAACTCTATGTCTAGAGTTGGAACCAAATGGTGTATGTGCGTAGAAGTGTAGTGTTAGAAGATTATGACCTTTGGCAACACTAGGAATTAAGTGCTACAAGAAGAACTTGGAGGTGAGCTTAAGGTGGTAAGTGTCATTAAGGGGTGCGACAATGATCTAGAATATATTGGGCTTTGATAATATTCAAATGCATTGGGAATGTAATATCTAGATCAGGCTCGGCAGAACTCTCCTTCTGCAATCAATACTATAGGTAACAAAAAACCAAGAGCATTTATCAAAGATTCAAAGCAGACTCTAGAAAATAGATTGTTAGCCCTTTTATTAAAGCTTGTGCAGCACCAACATATAAAGCTTTTAAAACTTCAACAATGTTAATTAAAATCTCCTTTGTCACCATCTCTAGTTTCCTAGTGATTGGATGAAGATAATAAATCCACCAAGAATCATCTTTGGTGAAAAATACAAAATAATGAATATTTGTGCTATTTAGATCCAAGTATGAGTCTACCACCTCAAGGAAATGGTTGGGTGAACATAGTCCTAGGCACGGTACCCAAAGTAGTTTTATCGAATCTTGTAGCTAGATTAAAATAGAGCTTGTAGAGCTACAATTGACATTGTTTGACTGCCACTAGTCACACACATAGACATCTCGCCTTTAGGCAAACTTAATCAAAGAATGGACAACATCAAACAAAGAAAACAAATACGTCAACCTAAGAAAAACTTGCACATTGCACATTGACTTCAATTCTAGTTAGGCTAACTCATCCTTGTACTTGAATGCATTATCACTCATGTTGCCACAAAGAGATCTTGGCACACTGTGTTTGTCCACAACATTAGAAGTAAACTAAGGATCTAAGAGAAGGTAAGTTTAATACTTAAAAAACCCTCTTATGAAGACAAAGTTCATGAATATGTATAAAAAATTACCTTCTAGAATAAGTTTTGAACCTTGCGAGTTTCATTGGGTTGACCCAAAGAGAACATTTGGGGACTCAAAGTATGCAATCAATGACTTTTATGGGAATTATAGAAACAAAAAATGCATCCATTTATCCAATAATTGAATCATTTTGTACATCTACTAATTTAATTAGTTTTGTTGACTACCTCACTAGGTAGTCTTTATTCTATTGAAATTAACCTTGGAAGGACACTAGGGCTGAAAATTGGTCAATGGATGACTTTTAAGATTATTGGATAATATTTGACAAATTGCCTTAATAATAGGTCTTGTCCTCATAAGGTTAATCTTGAAAGAACAAATCCATGACTATGTAGTCAAATTCCTCATAATCTTCCACTTTGTATCTTCCATTTTGCCAATTTTTCTAATGATTGAGTGAATTTAAAAAAATAAAAATTCTAAGATGATATCACAACTCTAAAATGTAACAAAATTCTAAGATTCTTTTGTGAGAATTTCAAATTTTCATGAATTGTTGAAGAAAAAGTGAAAAAATCTGAAATTTTAGAATAACATGTTCAAAAATCTGAAATTTTAGAATAGCAATACATTTAATATAAGGTAAACTACCCCATTATGGGCAAAATGGAAGAAGCCCATTGTGGACAAAATTGTAATGGTGGTGTACATTTCAGATCTTGAATCTACACCACCATTACAATTTCGCCCACAATGGGCTTGCTCCCATTTTGCCCGTAATGGAATAGTTTACCTTGGAACAATATAGTAAAGGAAATTCTGTGTGCCACTAATTATTTGGGAATGTGGTTATGGAGCCTCAATGTCCGATGTCAATAAAATGCTCATTTTCAGGATTTAAAAAAAAGATTGGAGTAGAAACTAGACTTAGAAATGTTCATTTTGTTAGTTTTGCTAAAAAAACAAAAGAAATCATATCGAATGTCATAATCAAGTTTTTAGGAAAAAAAGATCAAAGTACAGAAATACACTATAAGGTACAAATGTTCACAGCAAATAAAACATAAACCTCAAAATCGATTCGTCCTTCCAGAGTTAATGTTCACAGCAAATGAAACCTAAGACTCAAAATCGTGCAGCTTCGCAAGCTGTGTCTTTGCACGCGCACCACCCACTTACTGTTCATTGTAACACAAGTCAAACGCTCCATATTTAGTTCAAGGTCATTTTAAAATGAAGATTACAAAAAATTTCAAAGATTCAAAACGAAATAAATATGCAAAATACCAAGCACCATTGGTATAAAGTAAACGCACACTTTACATGACAGGTTACTAATAACCCAAAAGCATTGATTATCTGAAAATGAACAGCTCTTCTTCCGTTGGTTAAAGTCATCAGAAGGATTTCTGCACCTCACCAAGAAAACTCCTGTCATCCGAGTACGCAATCAACTACCACTACAAGCACTATTTCACATCTAGTATTTCCAAAAGCTACTACCTTCAATGACGTGCCTGACCTCGCTTCCTCAAAAAACTTGGAATATTGATCCCAGCGCCATTGGAAGAGCCATTGCCAACTGAAGATCGACCTGCTTGACCTTCCAACATGCGACTTACATGCTGCAGAAAAATAGCAGATACAGAATCACGAATTCAGAATAGATACTAGATGGAGACATTATGATAAACCACGCTACAGACCTCTACTGAATTTGAAAGTCATCAATCGTTAGAAAAATATGTGGAGCACTCAAATAATTATGTTAGAATATGCTATATCAAAAATCGCTTCTGCTAACGACCAGTTTATAGTCTGAACTCAGTTGAATACGTCCTTCCATTCCTTATCGCCTTGGAAGTAATACCTCCTTGCTATGTAATTATGTTTAGCGTAGTGTACAGGAGTGAAATTTGTGGAATACTAAAAGACTCCTCAGTGCTTCCATATCTAGGGGATTTGAATCAAATCATTTAGAAAGGGAGCAAAATATACCAACAGAAAGAAGAAACCATGCCCTACATTCTTGAAGGGCGAAAATATGTTTCGGAGGTTAATAAAACTGACCATGACCTTTCAAAATGGACTTTCTATTTTTATTTCAGGCAGTACAGGTATTACTCATCGTTCAATCAAATTCACGTTCTGATCAGGTTCGGAGCAGTGATCGACTTACCTGCAAACTACGCGCATCAGGTTCATCTTGAGCACTAAACCCTGTTGCTATCAAGGTTATACTAACCTGCACCACAGCATAACCAATCCACACGCTCAATACATTTCATTCTCATAGTTTAAAACAAATGAATGACCTATAGCACAAACAGCAATCTAAGCCATCTTTAAATAAATTAGGCCTTCCATATGACATGCTTCGTCAGTTAGGCATCACAAGAGAGTGGTGTATGAACCTCCGAAACAGGAATTCATAATTTAACAGCTAAGCAGTTGAGTCTTGACGAGGTGAATTAATGCTTACTTGTCCGTGAAGTGCTTCATCTACCACAGCTCCAAAAATCAGATTTGCGTTTGGATCCACTAAATCATAGATCACCTCTGCTGCAGCATTGACCTGACAAAAAACTAGTCAATAAATATACATACTTCAGAAATTTAAGAGAAATAGTAAGGAAAAATCCATCAACGACGTCGAACATACCTCAAAGAGGGTCATATCGCTTCCCCCCGTGATATTCCAGACAATCCCTGTGGCTCGCTCGATGCCCACATCCAATAAAGGAGACTGGATTGCACTCAATGCGGCTTCTCTGGCTCTCGACTTACCTGCAAATAGAGAGAAAAGTTAGTACGATCAAAATTTACAGTCACCCAAATATTGATGAGGTTAACAACGCATCAGATTCAGTAAGGTTATAATATTGTCAACAGTCACTACAACATCATTTCCTATTGTTATTAATGGTAACAGAAAACGGATAATTTTTCATAATATGACTATCCGCAGTCTACAATGTATACCAAGTACAGAGATTCTAGTGCGATGTTCTAGTTTCAGTCTGATACGTATCAAAGTGGACCCTTCTTATAGACCGTACCGTTTAGAGCTATCTCAAATAGTCTCAACTGCTTAATCTTTACTAACTTCTACTCCCACCTAATAACAGCGTAGAGCTGAGTTGCAGCGACACTCGAGAAATGTTGTAAAGCGCTTGGGCACAATGCTGCTAGGTGTTTACATCTCAACCTTGGTAAGTACGACTTACGAATCAATAAATGTCCCCATTTTAAGTGTAGGACAGCGATTTGATCACAAATCCAATGAACGAAAAATGAAGCAAAGACAAGGGAAAAACAAGAACTTCGACGAGAATAATATACCTGTGGCAGTCCCAATTCCCATTAGAGACGATCCTGCATTTGCCATTATCGCCCGCACATCAGCAAAATCGACATTAACCAGACCAGGAACCTGCACAAGGACCGTCACCAGTTCAATATGAAGGATGTTCTCTATACATCAACTCCAAGAAAAATTCAAAACCACTGCCCACGCTTGCAACAAGCATTGGATTTAGAGCTCATGATCATAAATAACAGATATGCTGCTGAAATGCATTGGACTAACTACACATGGACGTGCAGATACCACTCACAGTGATAATATCTGAAATACCCCGCACACCCTGCCGAAGGATGTCATCAGCAAGATTGAATGCTTCTGTCACAGGGGTAGACTGCGCCACTGCAGTTAAAAGCTTGTTATTTGGTATGGTAATCAACGTGTCCACGTTGTTTTTGAGAGCAGCAATGCCTTCGTGTGCTTGAACAGCACGTCTCCGCCCTTCAAAAGCGAAAGGCGTGGTGACGATTCCAACAGTAAGAACTCCCAACTGCTTCGCCACACCTGCAATAATTGGGGCTGCACCGCTGCCAGTACCACCTCCCATACCTGCCTGCAACCACCAGGATAAACCACAATCCATATTGTCTGAAAATGATAATCGGACATTCAGCCTAAGAATGCAAGCTCATGCAGACAGTGACTCAGACATCAATGCTCAAGGCTTTAGCATTGAGAGGAGCTGTACAGCCATTCGCAATTCTCTGTGTCCCTACAAAATTAACCATGAGCTGGATATGCTACACTGCTTCATCCACTGTCACACCGATCAACCTTGCACTAGAGAAAAAAAAAATGATAAAAACATTAGCTCCTTCAGATGAGTCAATTATGAATTCTGATGAGAAGATGTTTTCCAGTTGGAGAAAAGGACGAGCAAATTAAAATAATAAGTTACATTACTCGCCAAACCGCTACCATGGTCATCACTTAACTTAGGCTCGTAAGAAAAATTTATAGACAACTCAGAACACATTCTTCAACAACATTCACATTCTTAAGAAAAGGGGAAAAAAAGAGGCAGTCCTCAAAACATATTGTTACACTACTCCATCACCCGTCATACTCATCAACCTTTAAAAATGTATGTAGCTCCCTGAGATAGGTCAATTCTGAATACAAGAAAACGTTTTCCGGATGGTGAGAATAGGTGGAGGAAAACAAAATCAAAAACCTACATTCTATGATATCCACCGACACCAAGGCCAAGAGCGTTCCCCTGGTCATCACTAAGGCTAGAAAGAGAATTGACTCGATTGACAGCAGACAACTGAAAACAAATAACAAAAACATCAACATTCTTAAGGAAAGGAAAAGAAAGAAAGGCACACTTACTGTCACGAACACCATATCCGCACCACGCAAGGCTTCTTCCACCATCGCTTTGCTTTCTTCCGCGGCGCTACAACCAATTTCCGGATTCCCGCCCGCTCCCAGCCCGCGCGTCAATTTCTGTCCAATCTGCAACCGATTCTGCGCAGGCACCGGCGACAGCGCCATCGCCTGCGCATCCGTATTAACGATCCAAAATTCCACGCCGTGCATCTCGCTCTCCAGCATGCGGTTCACAGCGTTCGAGCCACCGCCTCCAACGCCAATCACTTTAATTTTCGCCTCATTATACGACCCGAGCTCATACGCGCCTCCTAACGCCCTGAGCGGGCGGCAAGAAGCGCCATGCGCAACCTCCAACCTCGCCGCCAACGGCTTCTCTCCAAGATTACACACCACAGGGCCTTGGGGAGCGCCAAGGCAGCAGGAGGCGCGCGCACGGCGAGGAGAAGCCCCGGGAGAGCGCAGTGAGGTCGACGGGGGATCCAACGGGCAGACGCGGAGGCCGGACCAAGCAGGGGAGACTCCGAGGCAATGCGTAGCCATGGCTGCTCGCAAGCTCGCAAGCTAAATTTCCAGCCGCAACTTCACCTCCGCCCCGGCGGTCTCCCCCGGGCTGGGGTTCCGAACGTCAATGCAAAGCGGCTCTGGCTGTTTCGTTCAGTACTGTACGAGTCCTGGCCGCGGTTTTGAAGCTTAAAGCTTAGCTCCGCCTTCTACTACTGCCTGCCTGCTGCCATCGCCGTCGCCGTAAGAAGCTTATTATGCTGGTAAAGAGATCCAGTTGCGCCCCGCGCTTTCTTCTCTCTCATTCGTCCTCACGTTCTCGCAGGAGTTTTGAGCTTGCCATCCAACTTCTTCTTCTTCAGAGCTCGCAGCTGCGTCTCCTTCCCCACTCCGCTTTGGACTCCCTGTCATCAGTCTATTTCGGTCTTCCTTGGTTCGCCATGGCCCATTCTGTGCATAAAAGAATCCCTTGAGAGTCCCCCGGAGAACGAGGGGAATGTAGATATCGGGAGCTTCTGAGACAAAGTAGATTATAGGGAGAGAGGAATCTAGACTAGACATAATATCTTCATTTTTGCAAGTTTTTTTTCCTAGATGAAATGATTCAAAACTTGGCGTGAAAATCATGAAGCAATGAATGACTATGCTAGTCACATTGGTGAAGAATAGTGGGCAAAAATTGCTTTCTCAACTCATAGATGGATGTACTTCATCCAATCTTGCATCTTCTACAAAAAAACACTTGAAAACATTCATAGTTCATCCACATAAGATTTGCTGATATCGAGTTTTTGAGACAAAGTAAATGATAGGGAGAGAAGAATCTACACATAATTTCTTCATTTTTGCAAGTTTTTTTTCCCCTCTGCCTTATCCGTGGCTGAAATGATTCAAAACCTAATATGAAAATCATGAAGCAATTAGTGACTATACTAGCTAGTTACATTGGTGATGAATAGGCAAAAATTGCTTTCCCAATCGATAGATGGATGTACTTCATCCAATCTTGGAGGTCCTACAAAAAAGCACTTGAAAAAATTTATAGTTCATCTTGACAATGGACGACATGACTTTTAGGAAATAGAGTACAAGCATACATTCCCAACTTTGTGTCCTAAACCAATTCTAAAAATATAGATTGAATATAAATTGTGCAAAATTTATAGTTTGTATTAAATGGTTTGGAATATGCCATGTAGTTGAACTACAAAAATTTATACTATATTCACAACTTTTGAAAGTGTTGTTTTGTAGGATTGAATAATTCAATTGAATTTTGTACAATTGGGAAGTTAAAACTTCAAATATCAATTGGCAATTCTATCCATAGACTTATAAATCTATAACTTTTTGAGAACATGATTTTAAGGAGATTTCCATAGTTCTTCTAGTAAGTATTAGTTCTTCATTAGTAGGTTCAAAATGTGACAATATTTTTTTTAAATGGTTTTATAACTTTGATTTTAAAAAAACTAAAAAAATTGTTGAACTGTTTTTTTTCCATTAAATTCAAGTAGCATGTGAATCTTGTCTTATGTAATTGCATTTTCAAATTTAGTGAAGATTCTAACTTTCTAAATTTATAACAAGAAAATCAAAGTGGAAGTGGATTTCTAGACTTTCTTTGGTGTAGTAATATACAATCCCATAACTCAATCTTCATTTTAGACACTCTTTATAAAAATAATTGCATATTATTTTTGTTTTGGGTATGAATTTTCATTATTTTCTCTTTAATCCCTCCAAGTCCAACAATTTTTTGATAATGGAGGTTTTCAATGAATTGTCTAACTTTGATATTTTTTTACACATAGATGTGCTTTAATTTTTTTAATTTTAACCATACAAAAGTAAAGACTATTTTGTCTTGTATACATGGAATTAATTGTGGAAAATACTCACTATTAGATTTAGAGACTATAATAGTTTTGGATGATCAACTTCATAGGCAAAAAACGCAACTTTCGTAGAAGAAAAATTATAAAAAGAGGAGTAATTATTTTTTAAATATTTTTATCTACACAAGCAAAAAAAATTGTCTCAAAATGGCAAGCTAACTAAATTAGCCTCTACATTATTGATTGGATTTTTAGAAAGTTGGGCATAGATAAGTATTGGTTCAATGCCCAAGACTTTTGATACAAATTTGTAGCACTTTGCAGGTTTACCATAGTCCACAACTATAAAGCTAAGTACATAAATACTATAGAACCATTATAGAATAATTAATGATTTGTTGCTTCTACTACACTAATAATGAAATTTAATGTAACCAAACTAGTTAATTTAGAAATGCTATACATTTTTATTGTTGATCAAGATTTTACAAATAGTATGAATATCTATACTATTCAAAGAAGGGAATCTACGTAACTAGTTGGTAAAAATATTCATCAAGAGTAAGAATTTATAAGTCAATTATTGTGGTTTACACTAAATTTCATTATTAGTTTACTTCCTATTGTAGTGTAATTTTGAGCTCAAGTGAAGAGATCAATAGAAGGGGAATGCTACTATATGAGTGTCGAGTGGAGTTTAGAGCAGAAAGCTTAGGTTTTGTGAACCTAAAGCTTGTTTTAACCCCTAAAGTCCTATTGTCCCCTCCGGGGACAATTTGGAATTCGGGCAGGTTCCTATAGGCTGAAATTTTACACTAATTTTTTGAAACTTTTTTTGAAGATAGAAAAGCTGATAAGCTTTGTGGCAATATAATTTTTATTTCAATCGGTGCCCGGAAGCAAAAGTTATACCACAAAAAGCCTAGACTTGAACTTGGCGAGCATCATAAAAAATATTGCAAAAATTCAAAATAAATTAAATTTTTTTTTTTCTCAAAGATTATACCTTTGTCTACATTTGAAGCTTTGAATCATTCCATTTTGATTAGGGATGTGAAAGTTATTAACAATCTTATTTTTTGGGCAATCTAAGCATCTTTTTGAAAAAATAACTTGTAGGATTCATCTTAGAATGCAATTTTCAAATTTTTTCAAATTTTTTTTTTTGAAAAGGTTAAGGCTGCTTGCTAGAACAATCTCAATGTTGGAATTATTGTATTTCAATCCCATCTAAGAGCTATTAACAATTTAGTTTTTCTTTCAATCTTGGACCTACTTCTACTTGACAATTTTTTGAAGTATGAAAATGAAGTTTTTATTTTTCAAATTTATTTTTCTAGACTTCCAACTCAATTCTTCAACGCAATAAATTTTAAATTCAAATTCCATAGTGCAATTCTTTTCCACAATTAGAAATCAAAGTCATCTAAAATTGTAGTGGATAGTTCAAAAAAACTTGTTTTTTCAACTTTGAATGCTCATATCTCTCAATTTGTACGGTCAAACTTCATAAAGTTCTTACCACATGATCTAAAACAAGTAAAATTCAAGATCCTATGGTTCAGTTCCAAAAAAAGTATTAATTTTGTTTTTTTGGACTAATGCAATAGAAATGGCAGTTTTGAGTGGTTTTTGACAAAAAAATGGCCTTGGGACTTTAGGGGTTAAAGGTTATTTTTTATAACGTAGGTACCCTTAGAAGGTGTAAGTAGGTACCCTATAACCATTGAAAGTACATTATAACATAAGACATTTTATAGATATTGTTATATATACCTATAATGTAGGTATCCTATAGCCACCAAAAGTGGTCTATGCTCCACACTCTCACTCTATGCTCATATACTAGCATCCCTTCTTATGAAGCATGATTAGTCAAACTACCTCCAATAGATTCTCCATTTACAATGGTCTTATCAATGCTAGTTTAATGATTTTAATTTGATTTCTTGAACATATTTATTAAAAGCAATCATGGATGATTCAAATGACAATCTTTGAGAAATTATTCCTGAATGGTTTTGTCTCCTACCCAAGAAATTAAAATATAAGGTTACGGAGATAGAACAAGAAATCTTCAAGATATAAAAATTCTTCATTCTTAGCAAAATATTATTGCTTAAGTTGTAAGAAGGATGTCTCTAGAAGGATGTCTCTACATCACATGTTTTAAAGTTGGTAACGTTCACTATAATCAAAAGATACATATTCATAGAGCATTAGAGAAGCTTTCTATTAAGGCTTTGAATTTAGAAAGACATATTTTTGAACCACATCTAACATCATTCTATAGAGCTTTACATGAGTTATTAACTTACTCATGGAATAAGCATATGCACTATTTTTTGGCACCTCTAGAAACATGTAAGGAAGCTAAAACAAACATGTGTTACACTTATAGAAGAAAAGAAACAAGCTCCGTGCAATTTAAATATTGTTCAATCAAGTGCTTGATAGATTCAAGTCTTCCTATAAGACCATTGCAATCAATACATGCTTTTGAAAGTACAAGAGAATCAAAGATGAAAAAGACATCAAAGAAGAGAGTTCATGAAGATGTTTTTGATTCACAAATTCATCAAGATGAATCTTCTCATGTTGTTGATGCATTTTGACATCTAAAAAGGCCAAAAATGAAGAAGTTTGATCGTGATAAAATCTATTTGTCTTTATCTCCTCACAGAGGCAAAAGTCATAAAATGTCAAGGAAAAATCTAGAGACAACAAAAAATCATGAACGCAAAGACAAAATAGATAAACATTTGCAAACAGTGCATTCTCTTGTGAGCAAAATGGAAGTATGCATCAAAGCAAACGAATCAAACCAACAAGCGGTTTTTATACTTGAGGCCGATGATAAAAATAAGAAACATTTGAATGAATGGGAAGTTGTTAATAGTTTAACCATAGCTCTTCAACATTGCAAAAAAACTCAAAATTTGAAGAATGAATCCAAAGAAGTACCACCAACATGGACATTTTTTCATACAAATGTGACCTTGTGAAGTGCAAGTGCTTGATTTTTTGCAAGGCCCAAAAAAGATTTTTTGTCACTTCAAACGCTCATATCTTGAAATCTACATGGTGGAAATTTCTCAAATTTTTTCCACATCTTCTCAAACTAGCTTAGTATAAGATCTAACGGTTACATGTGTCCAAAAATATGATTTTTTTCTAAAATTTGATACTAAAGTTTGTATTGGAAATGACAGTTTTGAAGCGGTTTTGGTGAAAATATAGTAAAAAACATGTAGGAGTTAATTTTCATATTTTGTACCCGGGACAATTCATGGGATGGCTGGTGTTTTTGAGGGATAGTCATCCTTCCTATATTCTTGGGAACCGGCTTGCATGTCAAGTCGAATGGAGAAAACCCTAGAACATTGCATGTCAACTTGACGGACTCAGTCGTTGGCAAATTCAAGGGAATTGCACTTCTCCATCGCAATAGTCTTCTCCAGTTACTCTTGTTCATGTTATCGCTCTTCTTCAGGCTTCAATCTACGGTATTTCAATTGCAAAATTTATTCATTGCACTATTTTGAGAGGTTGCAAATTTTTTTATTGTGAGGATGTTATTGGTACTTCATTACGAAATGGTTTCACATTATTGCTCGTAAGCACAATCTTCGTTTTGAAGACCATCATCTGGATCGCATTGTGAAAATTTCTGAGTAGCATGGTACGTGATGGCCAGTGTGACCTGGAAATTGAATATTCTCGTTCTCCGTTTCTTAATTCAGTAAGGATTTGAACTTTATAAAACGTTTTGAACGCTTTCCAATCTTTTGTTTGTGTAATTACAGCTTCAGAACAGAGTCTTTAACAACAGCACAGAAAAAAATGCAGATAGAGGGAATGAAAAGCGCTTCGGAGATTTGTAAGAATGAGAAGGTCCCGTGTTTTTTGTATCAGTGGTGCTGCATTTCGGGATACATATGATTGTTGTTCTTAAAAAAAATCGATTGATTTTTTTGGAAAATGTAGCAGTGTCTTGTTATGAATGGCACAAAATTTGCAAGATCTTACTACGACTTGAATGGCTATGAGGTGGATGAGCCAGTGGAATGCGATATTTTCGTCATCTTGACTGTAGGTTCAAAAACATTCACAGATAAGGTATCAGACAATGACCAGCTATTGAAAGTTGAATCGCACACGTATGTAGTATCAAGATTCCGAGCCTTCTTTGAACAACAAAAGTTGAGGAGCTCTATATTTTTGTCTTTGTACTTGGAGTATGCCCTTGTGCAATAGTTTGAGAAGTTTCTCGGTGATACTTGCATCCCTTGATCAATGTGTGAATCTGAGATTTCCATATCGTTTATTTTAAGCATTTATTGCTATTTTAAAGAAGAATTACAGAGAAACTGCAATCGCCGTGAGTAGGTCGATCATACTTCGATCTTTAATAGGCGCAGAAGCAGATCTCAAGGAAGACAGCTCTTGCAGCCTATTCCGAAAAAGCGAGAAGGTAACTTAGTTTCTTTCGTCTCCTCCAAAATCTGAAGAACGCTGCATTCAACATGGTTTGGTTGAATGAGCCCTTTAAAATTTCACTGCCTCCAGCTGTGTCTGGCCAGAATTCATGAAGCTTCTGTAGATTTCAGCTGTCTTCTTTTCAGCAAGAGCAATTGAATTTCTCGTGTTTTTTCACATGTTGAAACCTATGATTCAGATAATGACTTGCGATGGAGTCTGCCAATATTCAGGAGCGGTAAAAATTTCGGTATGAGAGGATGGTGACGTGAAGGTACATGGTGCACTTCGTCTATTGACATCTTTTGATTGATCGACTTTTAGTTGTACCTTGTTCCAGTTTCAACTTTATACTTAGAATTTTGGAATTGTTGAAACCAAAGGATTGTCGTTGCAAGACTAATACAATCAGCCATGCTCCGAAATGAGCTAGTGCAGGCTAAGTAGTTCCCGGAGCTGCGTTCCAAACTCAGTGTACTAAACCAAACTGCCTGCTGATCCTTTTACCAGATAGCGTTTAAAATTTCATTAGAACTTGAGCTCTGTCCAAAAGTATGCCGTGCGATTCCATATCCAGGTCTGTTGAACACACGTGTTGTAAATCTGGTTTCAAAGGTTCTTTCCATTTATAATTCTTACATTTTGATATTTCACATCTCTGTGATCGAATTTCTTGATTGGCGTTCGATTGAGAAATTATCTGAAGTAAGAACTTGAGAGCTCGCTTCAGAGTGGAGTCAGATGCAACAATGCCATTGCAGGCCGAGCTCTAATTCAATTTTACTTTCCTAGACTTAGGGTTTACTTTTTGAGTAGTTTCTGAAAAAACATTTTCATTTGCGAAGCACATTCACATTGGAAATATACTGTGCACTGGACACTTACAAGAATTTAGCTGTGCTTTGACTGAACTAGAGATATTAATGAGGATAAGATTGACATCTTGATATGAAATTGAGCAAAACTTGGACGCTCTGAGATGGACCTCGATGTGTTTCCAATTTTGGAGACTTTGTATTAACACTCTGTGTGTTATTTCTTGTGGTAGTGAGGTATGTGGAGCTTTCCCTATGTTAAATATGTGTTTCTAGAATCGTATGAAGAATTATTTCCATCCCCATGGAGGCAAGCCCGATTGCGATGCTCGCAACGCAATTTTCGGTTAAAGAACTTGTTAGGGAGAATTACTACTTCATGAGTGACGTGATATTGTTATGTGACCTATTGCAGGTGAATTATGGATCAACTGGCGATCGGACTATATTCCAGATGCTTCAAGTGAGAGTGCGGAGGTTTACATGAGTTTTATGGAAATGGTTTTGGGGATTGGAATCGGCTTTGCTCCGCCACTGTTGCTGTTCAACTCCATATTGTACCTGACAGGGGCCTCCCTCGCTGCCTGGGCTTTAAACCGAAACATCGACAGCCAGAACGAGCTAGCCCAAAACGATATTGGTAGGTCCAATGATCGAAGCAGGTTGAGATAGCTGGCTATTTTCCTGCTGCACAAGGTTCATTAACTTAGTGACTTAGTTTATTATCTTGCTCAATGAAATGATGTGGAGTACCTTGGATTTTGGGGAGGCCTTCTGAATTTTTTTCTGGTTTCCGACACAGGCGATTACGTGACGACATGGTTCTTGCCAATGGCAATAATATCCTGTATGGTGGGTTTGGCGTCGGTGCTGGCGGGTGTCCGCCATATCTGTTTGTCGAGAGCTGAAAGCCTTGCATCAGCGGCAGTTGCATCCTTGATTGCTTGGGTCCTTGATCTCATATCCTTGGGGTTAGTGACCTCAAGCTTAATGAAAATAATTTTCTATTCTCTTATATTGCATTCCTCAGTCTATGTAACTCATGAGTTCATGTGCACAGATTTGCAGTAAAGGAGGTTGAAATCAGTGGTGGCTACCGCCCAGGAAGATTGGTAAGAAGTCCATCATGCCTATGTCGATCTAATTATCATGCGACTATCTCAGATTGAATGTATTTCATCAGTTGAATTGCTTAGGTGTCCTATTTACTTGAAATTTTTTTATTGCATGTAACTTATGGAATGATAAATACTACTCATTGAGGTGATAGAAGCTTTAATATTTTCTAGATTATTGTCTTGAAGTGATTGCAGAAGGTAATTGAAGCTTTTGTAATTGTTTTGGCCATATTGGAACTCTTCAATTTTTTGCTCCTCCATGATGCAAATTGTGGTACTGTTTCCATCAACAACAATTTCTTCAATCAAGGCAACCCAGTATGTAGGCAACCCAGTATGTTCAATCACTCGGGCATGTTCAACCAGGTTGGTGCTCATGTGCATCATCATCATCATCCTCAGGGATCTATGATGCAACAATCTATGGATCTATGACACTGTGTATGATGGACATTTAATGTAAATGCTGTGTCTAATTTCTCTTTCTTCTTATGTTCTTGAAGGGAGAACATTGTATTTTTTGGTATTTGTAAATATACTCGTAAGTTTGATAAAGTACTGCTCCTATTGTTAGATAATAATATAATCCTTTTTAATCATTAGACTGTAGAGTTCTGGTCTGACAAAACTAGAGGTCATCAACTGGAGATTTTGCAGCAGTCATTTTAGATGAGCAAAAGCTGATTTCAAGCACTTTGCAGCGACAGGCGCTCCGGACCCTCAAACAATTCAATGACAAAAATATTCATTAGCAACCCACTCAAGTTCTAAGAGGCACTTTTCATCTACTGAAATTTAGAATCCAATGATTGTTAGCAGTAAAATGTGCCATTTTTTGATTGACAACTAATTTTACACCCAAACATCTCATTCGCAGCCTCACTTATGCTCTCATCAACTATGGACAAGAGTGCAAATCGTAGCCTGTGTGGACCTTGCAGGTTTGATCTACACATGGGCTCATTTCATTGAGTCCATGGAATAATGTGAGCTTCTCGAGCTTCTTTGCATTTTTGAAGTTTGCCCTTGTTCAAGTATTCATGGTGGTGTATGAGGATTAGGTGTACTACAGTGATGTAGATTAGGTACATTTTGTTCATATCAAAATGCAGACGAGGTGCACCAAATCATTGTCTGCACTCTGCACTATTCCATGCCTGATTCTATGTTTCTTCACAGCCGGTCATGCTACGTTGAAAATCTCTGGAATCAATTTTTTTATGGTTCACGATGTAGTTGGTTTTGATGACAAAACTGTGCAGTTGGGGTTGGAGACATAGTCCAATGCAAATTGTTGTATGGCAACAATTGTTGGAGAACTTGATTCATGTAAATTTTTCTTTGTTTGTCTCCATTAGGAAGAATGAGTCTTGGAAATTTGAGACAAAGTGAATTGAAAATGATAGCTTAATGCTTGTTCTAGAACAGAAAGAAGATAGTTTGAGAGGCTCACTTTGGTGTTTCATTTCTCCCTCCCTTTAATTTGATTTGTAAGAACTTATGCATATGATTCATGCTCAACCCTGAGAATATTCATTGGTAATGATAATTCTGAGAAATCAAAGCTTACGTAATCATTCTCTGAATTTACTGCATCAAAAACTCATGAAAGACTTAACTTGAAGGAGTCGGCAAGGTATATATCCAAGACTCATGCTAGCATTTGGGACTGCTTGTTAGCTAAGTTATTGGAGGAGGCTCGAAAACTTGATGTTGTTGCCTTTTATTTTTGTTGTTGAATTTGACTGCAAACTTCAAGGAGTAGACTCATGTCTTAAGACTTTGGGTGTTGGGTGTACGAGGCTCTCCAGGGAACCCATTATCCTACTACTGGATCATACCAAATATATTTAGTTGAATTCTCATTTTAGATTCCCATTTGCACTCAACAATTTGTACACTAAGACTCATTGCTTTAGTTCAGAATTGGCCATAATTGAAGTCACTTCTCAATTTAAAAAATAAAAAATAAATTTTGGATGATATTGAGTAATGTCTTGAAAATGAAACAATTTGAAAACTTATAAAAAATAATAATAATAATAATAAATTTGATAAATAATATTGATTTAAAAAAATATGTCATATATTATTTTTTTATTGGGGAGTGCTAGCATGTGAGCAAGGAATCTATGAGCTCATGAGTTTAGGAGTCTATATTATAGACATTTTCTAAGGTTATAGGTGTATATATTGTAGACTCCTTCGCTCATGTTATATTGTATATATGTTATAAACATCTTCAAATGGTAGTAGGTATAAAGGCTCATGGGCTTATGTCTCTATGCTCATGTGCAAGCATCATTGTATATAATTTGATTCTTAAACAATTGAAGGAGATCTTCTAATTTAGTTTGAGTTCAACTTTTTATCTTACTATTGAAATTTCAATGGTACTTCAAGAGAAAGGAATGATGTGGACATTGTTGTTGCCCTTTGTGGCAACACAAGTGCACACATTGTGAATCTCCAAAAATCGAGTCAAGCCTACTAAGAATTGTGACCTAACACAAATTTTGGAGACCTTTAGGCCAATATATTACAAACACTACACTAAAATTGGTAAATAGTGTTGGCAACACTAATTAGCCGAGCTAACACTAATTGTGATTTGCGAGCTTAGTGTTAGAACACTAATTAGCAATTCTAACACTATTTCAGATGTGTAGTAAAACATGGTAATTTTAACATTCTTAGAAGAGTGCATTTAGTGTTAGATGGTAACAAGAAATAGAAGTTGGAATGGTGGTGAAAAATTGGTTAAGCTAAAATGAAGAGAAAACTCTTGAATTGAACAAAGAAAAGCTGAAAAATCCAATAAATGGTGAAATAAACCAAGGAATGCTAAAATAATGCAAGAAAGGTTGAAATAATCCAAGAAATGATGAAATAAACAAATGAATGCTAAAATAATCAAAGGAATGCTGAAATGAACAAAGAATGTTGGAATGAGCCCGAAAATTCTGAAGTAAGGTAGAAAATGCTGAAATGAACAAAGAAATGCTGAATCAAATAAAGAAATGCTGAGATAAACAATGGAATGCTCAAATAAACAATAGAAAGTTGAAATAACAATGAAATACCGAAATGATTAAGAAAATCTTGAAATTTTTTACAATACATGTGTAAATTGCTAAATATAGCAAAAAGCCTGAAAATAATATAGCAAAAAACCTAAATATAATATAAAAATCCTAGTTGAAGGCCAAAATTTTATAATAGTAGTAAAATATCAAAAATGATTTTTAAACTGCCCTATTGATATGGGGCAGTTTTTGCCCTTGGAAGTATTGCAAATGTTTTGCAATAATTTTTTGGAGTTGTGGAGCCAATTGTCCTACACTCCAAAAACCATCAAGTCCTAATGTCAAGCCCCAACGAATCATAGCTTTTCTAGCATAAGAAATGTTGTCACAATCTACCTCCCGATTGACATCTTCTACACTATCTGCAGCCAATTGTAAGAAAAAGCGTTTCCCTGGATTTGCCAATTTTCCAGACCATTGACCATCTGCCCGTGGTGCATTTTGCCAAGCATTTTGTTGTATCATCTGAATTTTGTGGAGTTCCCATCGTCTTGTTCATGCATTTTTTATTTTTGAAATCAAGAATGTATCTGTTGGTTGGCATAGGTGAGTAGAACATGGAGGTAAGAATTTGAAAGTTGTGTTTTTGGCTGCTAGGACGGCAACCAGTGTAGGGATTACGGTATGGCCGCTACAATTATCAAGCCATATGGTCTTCATCCGTTGATGAGGATCGGCTTGGTATGCACGAGGTTCCAAAAAATATTCGGGAAAGAGGGTCTGGTCCATCCACCCTTTAGGACCTATCCTATATGAAACTCCCGGAATATTATCCATCAATCCCCGGATATGATAGCTCCTATTTTCATTTGAAAAAATGAGCATAGGAGCCTCTATGGTAGCGTGACAACCTCTTGAAATACGAACCACCATAATCATAGATTCCCCCCGCCGAGATTACTTCAGCGTATTTGACCGTAGTATCTCCCCTAAAGCCCAAAGTGCGTCCATTGTCAAGATTGACAACGAAATGGGTCTCATCTAGGTTTTCCATTAGGTTTTCATCAAATTCTGCGGATGCAAATCCCCTTTGAAGGACCCCAAATGGTAAGCGGTTTGTATTTCAATTTGGAGTTCTTTTTCAGGGCTACAAGTTAAACGCCCCCGTTGGGATAAAAGAACTATATTGTGGTTATCCATGAATTGAGCGACCCAATTCGCGGTGATTTTGTTGACCAACAGAATGTTATCTTTGGGATCAACAGAATCGACTGTAAAAGTGGATTCGGGAGCTACAAGGAGGGAGAGGGCCAATTCACGAAGGAGATGAGTAGAAAATTTTACACCTGATTTACCGAGGTGGTTAAATTCTTCCAATAGGAGCGGATATAAATACTTCACCCACTCGCTCCTCTTCTTGCCACGACCTGGTTTGGCTTTTGGAGAATTGCGCCACCGGATTCCCAAACAACTTCGGCTATAAGAAAAAGGAGTGGTGGGGCCCGCGGCCCCCTCTTGAAATTCAGCGCATTGCTGCCACCAACGACGGGCTTTGACAAGGTTGGCAGGCCGTTGTCCACAAAAATGTTCGGGAAATGCTTGGACAACCCGAGGATAAAGACCAACTTCGCCGCAAATAGCAGCATCTTCAACCATCCACAAAATGACAGATCGTCGGATGGTGAGGTTGGAAACCTGTTGAAGACGACGGGGCGTGGCATTGAGGTCAATCCCAGCAAGAGGAGGGCGATCCATGGCCGGCTACAAAAATGTGAGAGGAAATGGATTTAAAAAAATTTGGCGACAAAAAAAAAAACTTTTTTTTAAAGGAAATAGAAGAGAGAATGAGCATTCTTTGGGAATTCCAAGGAACAGCCAGAACTTAATGACCGGGAGGCAAAATCTGAATTTGTCAGGGAAGGACAGAAAATGGTGGCAACAAGTACCCTAACACTAATTATACATTAGTTGGAAAAAAGTGTTGGGGGTAAAAAACTAAGAACAACACTAATTATCACCCAACACTATTTACCAATTTTAGTGTAGTTAAAAGAAAAGAGAACTTTTTATCTCTCTTATTTTCAAAATATACTAAGAAGCTTCCACGATGTAGTCCCTATTCTTACTTTAATCTACTCCAAGAATTGCAATGTCAAAGATTAGCCTTTAAAAGCCATGGCCCTTTCAAGGCTTTCTTCACAACCTCACAATTTACTCGACAATGTATATACCAATATTTTTTTGTTTCAGAGTTCTCAATGACAATGCTAAGAAAAGTTGAGATAGAAGTATTATCAAAAGGCAATAGTTTTTTGTTGATTTAAAATTTATGTAGAAGTTAAGTAAATTTTATCCTATAGCAATTTGTCAAGGAATTCTTTAAAGATGTATACCTTCATTTTCAAAATGAAATACACAATTGTAATGAATTGATGGCTTTGAATGACATCTAAAGTCCCAAGATGGTTGCCCAAACTTGGATTTTAGAATCTTTCTACAATGGGCGTTATGTAGCTTGTTTAAATGACCAATCATTGATGAGCTCCCAACTACCTCAAGGCTATGGACAACCTCAAAACCACTCTTCAAATTTTTTATCAAACTTTCTAATGCAAAAGCTGCAAGTTCAAATTGTGATTCAAAATCTAAGACTTAGATTGATAGATGCATCTTGTGAAGACAAAGAGAATGATATCAAAGAAGCGTCACATGTAATTGAGTATTAGAAGAGTTTTTTGGAAGATTCTTTGAAAATCCAACCCCTTGGATTAGGTTTGACAATTAACCCTTAAATGACGAGTTGGTGACCGTGGAAATCAACTGTTTTGGAATTGAACAAACAATTGGCTTAAGAAAATGCAAAAGCACCCATTGAAAGTCAAAGTACTATAGAAGATGTTCCCTTTTCACAAACATTTCACTAGTAGAAAATCTGAAAATTTTGTTGTTTTGGTCGCGTTGATCTGGACAAAATCTAACATAAATCTATTAAAAACAACAGATTTCTGTCAAATTTTGTCCAGATCAACGCGACCGAAACAACAAAATTTTCAGATTTTCTACTAGTGTTTGGAGGATAAATAGTTGTATTTCTATTCCACATGGAGAGATTCTTTGTCATTGGTCGGAAACTGTCCTTAGCATTGTTTATAGGTTTTGGGTTATAGGGTAAGCTAGAAACACACTTGTTACAAAAAATTTAAACCATGCAAAAGGCTACAAATGTTTTATTTTTTATTTTGTAAATATGAAAAAAATCAACATGGCACCAATTGTGTCACATCTAATCCGGAGGAAAAAAATAAAATAAAAATTCCCTAATTACACTAAAATTGTACAAGATGGTTGCAAACCTGGTAGCCTTTTAAAAGGCAGGAGTCCACGTTTTGACTTGACGGATTTTTCTAGACATCCACATGTTTTCATGTTAACACTAAACAGTGATGTCAAATGAAACATCGAGATGTTTTATTTGACATCACTGTTAACATGGAAAACATGTGGATATCTAGAAAAATCTGTGTAGAAAAACATGGGTTTCTACTAGTGTTTGCACGGTTCAAATTTTTTGTAATAATCATGCCACTTTCCATTTATGAACAACTGGAAAATAGAAACCAAAAGCAAGCAAAGCATGGCGCTAAACAAGTTGGGTCCAACTTAGAATGGACAATCCCCTTGGCAATGTTAAAAAAAATCATTGTTACCTCATTGTGGAGTTAAAAATTAAAAATTAGTGAAATTAGTGAAAGTTAGTGAAAAATTAGTGAAAAAATAAATAAAATTTCAATTTAGAGTGAAAAATAGAGAGAACAAACAAACTCAATACTTGAAAAAGTGGGTCAATATGGGAATTATTAGGAAAATAACAAGTTTTCTCCTAAATGCCCTTTTTGATATTCACTTAGAATTTGCTTTGAATTGAAAAAAAAGCATTATTTTTACAAGTTTCATAAATGTTTTTGGAATTGAAACCCTACACATTCAAGTCAAATGAGATATTTTAAAGGGTCGCATGGCAAAAAGAACACTACAATGTCAAATATAATTGAAATTTGGTAAGAACTTCAAAGTTTTGTCAACACCAGAATTTGACATTCCAGTGATGTCATTTCCAGCTTGGATGTCATTTCCAACTTGTGCACCTCAATTCTCTGTATTACAAGGAGGTGATTTTATAAACATGTCATGGTCAATTTTTTTTTTCTATCATTTGTGATTGGAGTGTGTTCAATTGTGGCAATTGAGGAACCCGGCCCATCTAGAGTTCATAGTAATTCTAGTAGTCTGCTCTAAAAGTGACCATGTTCTCAATGCAACCCCTAATTGGTAGCCTCCTCTGAAAGGGACCATGTTCTGAATGCAACCCCTATTTACGAATGGGTGACATGCTGCTGGAAATATCTATTACTGTTAATGATGAGATAGGTGGGCTTAAATGGTTCCTTTGAGAACAAACTACCTCATACTATGCTTGGAAGTTCAAAATTTTATACAAAATATTCAGTGTCAAATAAATACTCATACGCCGTAAGCTGGTTTTCTCTTGAGAATACTTATCCAAAAAGCTAACATACCATTCAGTATGTATGATCTGAAAAAAATTGTTTACCTTTTAGGTGTTTCGACCTAGAGTGCCCACACAAGAATAAAGGTAAGTGACTTCATTATGGACAAAATTCTATTAGTGGAGTACATTTCAGAACTTGAACGTACACCACCATTACAATTTTGTCCACAATGGATTTAGCTCCCATTCTCTTACCTTAAATTCGTTTAGAGTACTGATCTCCACGTAAATGCAACTACTAAGCTTAAGAAACCCACTAAAAGCAGGGACTGGAGAGTGCATGACTTGCTTCAAACCTTCACCTCACTTCCGATATTGAAA
Source organism: Rhytidiadelphus loreus (assembly GCA_947034895.1). Classification (NCBI taxonomy): domain Eukaryota; kingdom Viridiplantae; phylum Streptophyta; class Bryopsida; order Hypnales; family Hylocomiaceae; genus Rhytidiadelphus; species Rhytidiadelphus loreus. Next base: position 38,166,100 of record OX344761.1, read on the forward strand.
TTCAACAGTCCAACTTTTCCAGTTAATGACCATCAATGCTTGCTATAAATGACACGAAAAAACGGCATAGAATGTGAAACACGTATCTTTTTTACGAGGCATGAGACACAAATTCCTGCTCCAAGCAATGCCAGAGAAAAATCATCAAGCGAGATCTTGATGTAAAATTTCCAATAATAAGAAAGAACTAGAACATGACTGGGTATACGTGTGCCATTTGTACAAGTACACGACCAAATTCTCCGGAGGGGAGAAACTCCCATGCGCAGGAGACCCAAGATCTGGCCGCCGATGTATGTTCTACAATCACAATCACCTCAACTTCCGAAGGACCTCCCTACACACCAGAAAATGTGATCAAGTTGCAACTTGACTCCAATCCAATCCAACGAGGCCCCAATGTTGAGAATCCAGGTTCTGAACAGTAGGAAATCAAGCAGTTGTCTGCTTAAAGAATCAAGTTGGGCGGACGCCCACAGCAGTCTGACGGTGGGGAATCCCAATCTCACATGCATTCACCTTGGCAGCGAATCTAAGTGAACACAATGATTCGTTCAAGGACTTTGATTCAGGCGAGATGTTGACAAACATCAATGTCTTTGAATCTCCTCCGAGGCAAGGCTGAAGCGGCAGACAGGTGAGATTAGGGTTAGTCAAAATAGGAGCGCGAATCAGTATAAACATTTAGTGAGACCGATAGTAAAATGCGTGTGAAGTAGCATGCTAGTTTCCGAATACTTTGGACACCACTTGGGAAAACTGACCTACAAGACAAAGCATAAAAAGAATCTGACAACACTAGGGTGCTCTCGGAGTTCGTACGTGTGAGATTCGGAATACAAATCGAGGAGTTTTTTTCTGATAAATAGTAGTCCGGACACGAAAGGCGATGAACAAGAGGTGACAAGGATTCAAAATTCTCTCATCAAGTCGCTCAAGAAATCTTACTTGGAGAAGATAAGTGAGCTTCGAGTTCCGGAAAGGAACGTGGGGGTCTTTGTTGGCAATTGACATTATGACATCACCCAAGCTCGCCAAGCTCTTGTTGATAGCCTGCGCACATTCAACTTGGTCAATAGTCGACCACGAATAGACCACCATTTGAAGAGAGACAATATGGCATCTCTACTAGTCCACTAATGACTACTCTAACAGTCCATCCTCGATTACGTCATCCAACAACCAGAGGGAGTTACTGGAAGAGAATCGGAGTCGCACCTGAGTTTCTTTCAGACGGTCTCCAGTGGCACCACTACGCGAAAGACGCTCACTTCCAGCTAAATCGATGAGGTTAAGAACTCCGTGAACGGCTTGTTCGGTGCCCTATGACAGGAGTAAAACACTTAGCCAACGGAACGCCGAAGGAGGACAACAATTACGAAAACCAACGGGTTTCCATTTTCACAATGTATTCAAGGGAAATTCGCACTCCATTCTTCTAAAGGAAAAACAGACAATCACCTCATTTACACCAGATATTCGTAGAGTAAAGACGCAATGGCTACGAGACGATTGCTCATTCATGTTCGTCTTACTCGTAGACCTGGGGTCATAGGAAATACACACAAATGTCAAATGCTGCACCTTTATGAATTTATATATAAATGTATCACTGATGACATTAATCGGTTAAGAGAGGACATCCATGAAAAGATACATCACAGTACCTCTGCTGAGACGCGCGGTGAAGGAGACTAGACACCTCTTTCCAGGTAGTGACTTCCACAAGGGTCAGATCTGACACACAGGTGTTGCCGTTTGCGTCATGCTTCACCACGTACATCTGCTTGGTATCCCCATTGACTTGTCCTTTCACCAACAAGTCTCGGATGGTCTCATTGTAGATTTCCAACATTGACGCCTGCAGAGCAATAGATTTTGCGGTTATGTCACGATACTCAAACCCTGCCGTCTTAACAAGGGAAGTAGATGGATTGTACAGGCACCTGCATGGAGAACTTCCAGCCTTGAGATATCAGGGCCTGAGAGGACTCGAACACCTGCTCCAAAGAGCGGGGAATAACGCCTCCCTCATCAGGAATATCAGGGTTGCCTAGCATTGTGTGCGTCTTTCCAGAACCGGTCTGTCCATACGCAAATATGCAAACCTGGACATGCCAAACGAGAGGTACTAATTATGGACCATAACAGTAACCGGATCAGGGACAGGGAACAGCATTAACATAATGTACTACTTCACATCGTCATCGAACTGAAACTCATGCACATAGCTCTAATATGCACCATAACACAGGGAAAGAAATCTGTACCTTGTAACCATCAAGAGCGCTTTGTACCAATTGAGAGATTTCTTCGAATACACCACCTTGCTTTACTTCGGGCCCAAAGACTTTATCGAATTGGAAACAATGTTTCGATCCCCCTGCTGTTATCAAAAATTTAAGCATGGGTACAAGTTATCTTTCGTGCCCAGGTGATGCGGCAATAAGCAAAATGCTCTAAAGAGGATAATTTAGTTTGAACGTCGAAAACTGTGTTGACTTAATAGGTGGAGATCTCTTCAAGACCATGGTTATCATAAAGTATCAGGTATCAAGATGAAATGTGCAAAACTGTCACAATAAAACTACAAAAGGTCGTAAGTGCTTTTACCTGACGATTGAAGAAGTTCAATCCCCCGACCTTGTAGTTCAGTAGAAGAAGGATATTGCACAGTTGGTAATTCGTTACCGTCCTCTTCTTCAATCATTAAGGGTCGTACTCTACAGAATACTCGGATGTTACCCTTCAGCTCCTGTGCAATCCAGAGAAATCAATCAGACAGGGAGGTATGTAACAAGTAAGAATAGATCACAAACGGAAAGTAGTTTCAAAACCAATAGGCCAGTGTTTAGTTACCAGAATGGTATTATGCAACTTCCTCCGCAGTAGCTCACCCTCCTTCACTTTCTGCTCTGCTTCATCCAGGCACTGGACGACCTCTTCATACTTCATGATCTGACTCTCACACTCACCACGGCGAAGTTCTAGTTGACATTCAGCAGCCTCCAGCTTGCGGTGCGCAACGTCAAGTTGTTGACGAAGAGCTCTGATGTGCTCATTTGCTGAAGAGTAGCTCTCCTGCACAGATCACTCTGTGGTTACTGCCTATGCTGAAGAATCACGGAGGTGTGAAACGATAATACTGGGGAGCACACAACGGGACCTCAGGCTTCAGAGATATTACCTCAAGAGCAACGGCTTTGCTACTTATGAGTTTCAGTTCCGCCACTGACTTTCCAGTGCAATCCTTATACATCTCGTTCTCTGCCGTGAGTACTGATATCTGCAACCCCAATGTACAAACAAAACCTGAGTGCTAGGACTACATTATAATAAGCCGATGCCTTGGTAGTCTTCTAAAGGGACTGTGGATTTAAAAGTTCAAGCTATTCGGAGAACCTGATTAGCCAGTTGATCACGATCGTCCGAAAGGCGTAATAGCTCCATGCGCAGACGGGCTGAATCCTCAACAGTTTCCTTGTGTTGCTGGGCCTTATCCTGTAGACTTACCTGCGAATTCATGTGGTCCCTAATATAAGATAACCTCAACGGAAATACTAAGGATTACCCCTGCAGCTGACTGTAGATTTCTTGAAGAAAGTACATCTGCGAGATCATTTCATGCATGATAGATACTCTTGTTTCATTTCAAAAAAGTCCCAAGAGCCATAGAAATTGCTTAGGTTGCTTAATCGTGAAAGAAAAAACTTGCAGTTGGACGTCTTCAGGGTAGGCAGGCACCTTGGCGGTCGCAAGTTGGACATTCAGAGACGTAGTGGTCCCACGAAGGGTGCTCAGATTTTCCATGATGGCAGCCTTCTCCTTTTGAATGCGTGAGATTGCCTCAGCTGCATTGCTGGCATCAGCTTGCAACTTACTGTTATACTGCTGCAGGCTTGTGTTGTACTCTTGCAGTCTCTTGTTGATGTCTTGGAGGGAGACAACCTAATTATCCACAGGGCGTCCAAGGTAAATAAGAGTGACCGGCAACCCAGAGGAAAGAAGAATGACGGCAAGCAATCCATCGGCTTTTAAGTACTGGAGGTGCATCGTACCTGTTTCCCAGAAGACTGCAAGTCACTCTGGATCTTTTCAATCTTTTCATTCAGCGTAACCTTCTCTTTCTCTCCAGCTCGAATAGTTTCCACATAATTCGCTTCCGCACGCAAAAGTGCCTATTGAAGCAACCGTCAAAACTTTAGTCCGTAGTAATCGTGAAGTCGACAAACGATAACTCTTATAGACAGACACATATTCGACATCTTACAGAAGACTAAAATGTTAAATTTAGGCAATGATCTTGCATTTATTTTATCTCGTGCAAAACTTGATAAAATTCAAATGAAAGGATAACCAACATTCAGAATTAAATGTGCACCTGTTTCGCAGCCTTCTCTTTCTTTAATTCCATTTCTAGCTGACAAATACTTGACTTGAGCTCAGTGTTGCTCGTCTCTAGTAGGAGTTGCCGGGCACTCATTTCATTCTCTGGATTGGCAAATCAAGATAGTGATTATCAGCAGACCCAGAACATCACAAGCAAACCTCACTACAGCCAGGTTCATCTGTACTCACTGGAAGTACGATGCAGTGGTCTAAATCAGCATAGTACAAAGTTGTGTGACTAGGAAAACCTGCTTCAAGTCGGCACTGTCTTTCATCTTCAATCTGCTTCGAAAGGTCAAGATGCTCCCGAGTATGATTTGTGTCCAGCTCCTGAAAGGCTCGAATGCATGCACGAAGTTTCTTGATGTAGTCCATCATCTGCTCACTCTTCCCCTATTCCAGTGAGGAGTTCAAACACGGATATAAGATCAGACTATCAGACAGAAGCTGATTAGAACTCAAAAAGAGACTATTTCCAGAGCCACGTTGGTGCAGTCCGAGTCATTGAAAGTGAGAATTCCTTGAGCAGCCAGAGATCTTTAATCAACTTCGTTATTTCTTCAGGTCAAATCGAGTCAACCTACAGAGTTACGACCCTAGTCCGGTCTCCAGAAGAAAGAGAAAGGTTCATCCCTTCTATAAGTAAGGTACAGAGTTCATTGATGGCGTTTACATCACTAGATCGAACGATGACCTGAACATTCCTGCTAAATTCCGTTTCGTGCCATAAATCTGAGTAGAAAACGAATTAATTCCATGGTGCGTAATATGGCCTCACGAAATTCATCAGCTTACAAAGGTCACGACACGCTGCAAAACGAGTCGGGGTCAGGCACCTTCCGGGGAATAGGAAACAGATAGTTATTCGTATTCAGAGGCATCGTTCATGCAACTGAAGGTGTAGTTCTCAGGTATGGACATCGTACTCTGCCTGTACACTATCTCCAAAGCTTGAACAAATCCGGGAAAGAGGCCAGCCTGTCTCGATTTCGGCTTACTTGAACACCTGACGCAGATATTTCACATTGAGCGCCGCTACGATCAATGATCGAGTATTCTATTTCGGATATCCTGAATTCCGTTTCGACAACAGATTTCACATTTTGTTATCACGAATTTCTTAACACCACCCGCTGATCTTCAGCGTGACCTCTCTGCTGCAACCCCTCAAAGCGTGGCATAAGCGCTCAAATTATAAGGCGACCAAGTTCTCCGACGCCTTCCTTCGTAACTACGCCAGTGACCAGCGGCTACTAATGCTCAGCTTCAACACTCGACAGATTCAAAAATAGAGAAGCAAAGTGTAACAATTACCTTAAAGTCGAATTTCGTTTTACCAACCATTTTCAAATTCAAGAGCGCCTCCACGGCTTCCGCGGAAGTCGAGGAGCCATCTCCAATTACAACACCGTTGGGAGGAGTCCCCGCCTCCAAAGCCTTCCCCGCAGCACTACCACCATCAGCTCTCAGGTTCACCACAGACAAAACAGACCTGTGCGAACGGACTTTCACGCCGGAAGTCTCTCTCCCTACCAGCTTCCGCTTCTTATCCATCGGTGTCTCGTGATTCTCCTTCTGCCCTCCCCAGCGCGCCTTACCGCTACTGAACGTAGCCATTATTTCTCCCTGCCTACCGCTCCCTCTCACGTCACCTCCGACCCGCTTTCCCTCCCTCTAAACTCCAAACATCGCCAACAGGAAACAGAAAAAACAATCCTCCTCTGCCACCTCAGAACTGCACGTCCACGCGAAGAATGCGTCCCTTGATGCACAGGGCACAAACTTCCGCCGGGTCCCGTCCCTGGGTAGACCAAACGAAACCAGAGAGTGAGGGAGAGAGCGCAAGGGCGTGAGATGCAAGAACGGAAAGAACTCCTAAGAAAAACAGGAAAAACAGACACGGTGCTCCTGAAAAGGCCGAAATGTGAAGGACCGGTGAGAAAAATTAGGCGCGCGAGCAGTGTACCATGAATTGGTGCGGGATGCGTGAGCGTGCGCGAGGCTATGATCGCGGCAGGACTGCGGCGAGCTTCACTGGCGGGGGATGGTGGCAAGCAAGCATCTGGAGGGAAAGGGAAGGCGAGCTCCTAGCTTGAGCTGCAGGGCCAACGGCTAAGTGACAAAGAGTGCGGGACGGAGCGCATTTCAAATATTTCCTTAACCAACGGTCCCCCCCGCCCCCCCGATCCTCGCTCCCTAACATTCAAACTCACGTTCTCAGGTGCCCCCTATCTCCGGCCTTGGGAACTGCTCCGGTCTGATTTCCACGTATCTACAATATCCAGAGATTTCAGAGATTTTAGAGCATAGGGCAGGGTATTTTGCACAAGGTATGCGGACCTATACTCTTCATTAATTACAATTGAGTTCTAATGCATAAGCATGAATTATTTTTACTAAATCATATTGGCAATGAAAAGAGGATTTGAACACACATTGGCATGCATCACTTGTACACCATATGAACAAGTTACAAATTTTTTAAGTTGATTGTCTCACCCCGTCTTGGGGTTGTATTTTAATCTACTTCTAATGCAATGGATCTTCCATTTGTTACCAAGAAAAATAAATAAATAGATAAATAAATAAAATGATTGTCATTAAGTGTACCAAAAACAACAAAAATTGGATCACACAGAGTTTCATGTTTTGATTGTGTGCATCTTGTGTAATTAATATCTAAGAAAAAGGGATACTTTTTGGTCCAAAATGTAGGTGTTGCATTTTGAACAATATTGATATAATGAATGCATACCTTAGGGTCAAGATTGTTTTCTAGGAAATTTTTCAAAGTCATGGAGATTCAAGGGGTATTTCAAGGAAACAATTTTCATCCAATGTAAAGACCTCTTGTTCAATTTTGAGAATTTTAATCCAAATTTGAGATGGATTATGAAATTTTATCTTAGGGGAGTCCAATGTGACCAAATAATTATAAACCACAAGAAACCTAACAAAGAGTCTTCTAAAACATGCACTATACATATCAAAAAAATAATACTTGTAATATCAAATACCAACAATGCCATAGAAGGTATTATAAATTGTATAGGATTCATAATAAACTAGCATATTGCTTTTAAGTATAGAAGTAATGAAGAATGGCACATTATTACAAACATATTGATAAAAAGGTTATAGTTTTGACTAGAAAGGTTTTACTAAAATTATAGTTCAATAAAACAAGAAACAAACCCCTAATAATGCCACCAAAAGATCGAGTGTAGAGAGTATAATAAGGTTTATTCCTATGATTGTGGAAAAAAACTAGATTTTTTATTCTTCGAGACCTAATGAGCATGAAGAGTTGTTTGCAAAGAAACTTGCAAGTACAATTTGGTTGGAGGTCCTTAAATTATTTTTTATTAGGATCTAACAATGGTTTATATAAAATTTACTCATGCAATTAGAGCCACAACTTGGATGGTCTAGATTTTTTTCAATCCAATTTATTTATTAGATGTACACATATTTAGCACAATTTGGATTTGGGGCTCAATGGCCATCTGAATATGTCATTTGCTTCATCAAACACAAGGTTTAAACCTTGATGATGCTTACTTAGTGTTTCACTCATGGCCGAGAAGATTGTGAGCTATTGAAAGATTGTATTTAACCTTACAATTTACTATGACCAAGCTTTTTGACCTAATGCATTATTTTAGAATTGATTTAGTATGATTCTCTTTGACAATGTAGTAATTTAGACCATCTTTCAATTTGGGGCTATAATACCCTTTCACTTGAATTTTGGCACTATAGATTTTGAATTTTGAATTTTTTAAGGTTGAAGAATTGAGTTGATGATTTTGAATTACTTTTTCAAAAAGATAACTTCATTTTCATTCATAAAAAAATTGTTCACTAAAAATAGCTACAAGATAGAATGAAAATCTAAATCATTAACACATCAAGGCCCAACAACTTTTTGACAATAGAGGTTTTCAATGAATTGTCCCACTTTTCATATTTCTCTGCACATAGATGTGCTTGAATTTTTAATTTCAACCATACTAAAGTAAAGCCCGGGGAGGACACTCCCTATGTTTTAGCAAACTACGTGCGGCGGAAAAAGTAAAACAAGTAATACACCTTAAAATTTAATTTCTTTTTCAAAAAAAAAATTATTAATAGATTTTACTACTTTATAAGTTTATGTTTTGAATTATTGGTATTTTTTTGTGCTAATAGTAATTAGTTATAAATTTTTGAAGAAAAAAGATACACTGTAAAGCTGAAAATAACTTTCACACCTCTATATTATATAAGAAAAAAAATTTGAAAAATGAAAAAAAAATTATATAGAATAGCTTTCTATTGAAAGTTTATTTTGGTTGAATATTGATGCAATAGTCATCTTCATGTGAGCTCTATAAATATTTTAGTTGGAGAACATGCCATTTTAGTTCATTTTTCAACCCTTTCTAGACAATATATCTTATGTTATTTGGAATTGAATTTTTTTGTCAATAGAAACCTTTAGTCATTGTTAAACAAAGCTCAAAATTTTAGAATGAAATTATAGTTTATTCAAGGTGAATTACATGAATTACTTTTTCCACCGCCGCACGTAGGTACCCCAAATGTAGTGAGAGTGTCCTCCCCTAGAAGTAAAGACTACTTTGTCTAGTATGCAAGAAATTAATTGTGGAAAATTTTGACCATTGGATTTTTAGATTATATTAATTTTGGATGATGAACTTTATAGGCAAAAAACACAACTTTGGGGGCAAGAAAAATTATTTGAAGATGAATAATGCTTCAAACTATAACAAATGCATAAGACAAAAATGAAAGAACTTCTCAAAATGCTCCAAAAGATGTTGAAAGAGCATTTGGAATGCTCCAAGTAGATTTCACACTATTTGCAGTTCATGCAAGCAATGGCATTTGTAGACAATTGGAAACATCATGTGTACTTTTGCCATTCTTCACAATATAGTCATAGAGGATGAACATAGAGATGGTTTGTTGTCACTTCATGACTTGCACCTAGGGAAGCACTTAGTTTGAAATATATAACCTAGCTATGCATAAAGGATATTAAATCAACAAATATGAAATGAGAGATGAGTTTCAAAAAAATTCTTTAAACTAGAAGCATTTAGAGATTACTTTGTGAAAATTCCTAGAATATTTTCTTGATCAAAATTTTGAAGGCAATTTTATAATTATTTTGTTGTATAAGTAGTCGATTGTTTACATATTTTAAATTAAATGGACCTTATACTTGCTCTCACCTAGTTTATAAGATTTTTGTATTTATAGTGTCTTTTTGTAGGACATGAAGTTGTTAGAAATAGAGTTTGACATTATCTTCCGACAATTTTCTTGAATGTTATTGCATAAGAAAATCAAGAAATGCATGATTGCCTTAGAAGAAACCTATTTTTGGAAGTTTGAAGGTGAGAGTAGAGATTTCATGGACATAGCTTGAGCTAGATAAATCAAATGACCATCAATAATATACTATTCTAATTTGATTGTATAAAGAGTATAAAAGAGACTATTTATTTGTAGTTCATACTTGATGAGGTCACATTTATATAGCTTTGGTATGCTCACAAATCTAAAGAATAATTTATAGTACCCTAATAGTAGTGTCCCTAAAATAAAATTATTCTAAAATATTTCAAGAAATATGTTCTTATATTTTTTTGCAAACCCTATATTAAATTTAAAAAATATAATCAATAGATTCAAGATATGAAATGCACCGTATAAGTTGGATTCATTTAGTTTCCTATTTTTTTGGTAATGACCTACTCAAGGATTCATACATGAAATTCACCTCAATCAATATCATTCAAAGCTAAATCAAGTAGCTACTCAATAAGAAGCATTGTCCTTGGACTCTTGGAACATTAGCTTATTTTTTCATATAAGGTCCTATTCAATCTTAATTACATAGAACCTCTATCAATGCAAAGTCCAACCTCTTCTTATGGTCTAGAGCTAACAATTCATTTCAGTTATTCAATTCTGATTGTTGATATTACATCTTCTATAGTGAAAACTATTATTAAGCTTGATATTCCTTAACTACACTCTTGAATGAAATCTACCATACAATTCATGTGAATTCATAGTAAGATCTTTATTGTCACACTATTAAAGTATTTGATATCCAAGACAACAATTGAGACTACAAATGTATGTTCCCCTAAAGTTCCAAGGCCCTGAAAGTCCTAAGCCTTAGATGAGATTTGAAGGCAAGGGAAGGTCGTTTCATCCTTGATCCTTGCCTTCTAGAACCAATCAAAATAAAAAATAAAAAAATAGATTAATTAATATTATCTAAAGTGGTACAATTGCGGCCATATCTGATTGTTGTTGTGGCAGAGTTTCCAACGTTCTCCATTGTTCAGTAACACTTGGGAATTCATAGTCTTCTTTTGCCCTCAAATCTCTTCTAATGGCCTTTTTTCATCAAATTTCTTTCAATCTACTAATTCCTTTGTAAAGTGCAAAAAACTTTTGAAATTGTTTTTTTCGCAAATCTAATTATAGGATCTTGCACTAGACGTGCATAAAAATATATAAAGGAAATTTCTAAGACTTTGACCACATGGATTGCAAATGATGAAAAATCTTTTTTTGTACCTTACTTGACTAGATTTCAAAACTTTAAATCTTCTTAGCTTAAATTTTTTGTCCTATTAATACTGAATTAAGAAACATTTATGTTGAAAAATTGAATTGAAAGTCTAAGAAAAAATTCAAAATATATAAACTTGATTTTCACTTTTTTTTAAATTGTTAAGTAGAAATAGATATGAAATGGAAGGAAAAACTATATCGTTAATAGGTCAAAGATGGAATTGAAACACAATAATTCCAACGGTGAGATTGTTCTAGCAAGTGATCTAAATCGTACCAAACTTTATTTTTTGAATTTATTTTGAAAGTGCATTAAAATAAGAATCTTGTGATGGTCGTTTTTTAGAAAAGTTGCTTAGATTGCTCAAAAAACAAGATTGTCCATGACTTCTTAATGACTATTCTAAGATGAATGAATCAAATTTTTCTATATAAACAAAGATACTTTCAAAGAATTCAAAGAGAAAGGGGTGTTTTAAGTGTATTTTTAAGTATAGTCCTAGAGATAAGGTATTAAGTAATGACCTTTATGTAGATTTATGAGCAATTTCGTTAAAATGGCCCCATTTCGCTATTTTGGCAGTTCCCACAGTTCAGACCGGGCGGTCTGAAATGTACAACTGTCCTAGATGTTTGAAATCTATACCTTTTCTAGATATCTGAAATCTACTCATAACCTAGATGTCACTTTAAAAATTCAAACCCTGAAATCTAAAATCTATATATGTCACAAATCTCTAAAATCTATATAAATCAAAGATTTCTAAAATCTACACTTGTACTAGATGTTACTTTTATAGTTCAGACTGCGCAGTTTGAAAATGGCACATGGAATACCGCCATTTTAACGAAATTGCCCATATTTTTAGTAAAAATTTACTGAAAATACATGTATTTCTAGTAAATTTTTACTAAAAATCTACATAAAGGTCATTATTTAATATCTTATCTCTAGGACTATACCTAAAAACACACTTAAACACCCCTTTGTCCTGTAGTGAAGGTTTTCAAATGTACAATAGTTATAATTTCAAAAATTACAATGCACAAAATAAATTTGAAATCTACACTTTGATAATTTTGACAATTGATTGCAAATTGTACCATTGTGAATTGACATTTATAATCATATAAATGTTTTTACTTTTGAAGAATTCTAAATCTATATAATATTTCAAATCAATGAAGAATTTCATTCTATAAAGAAATCTAAATCTATAATGTATTTCAATTCTATGTAAATTTCTAAATCTATGAAGTTCTAAGTGCATGAATCTCTAAGTCTATAAAGCTCTAGATCAATAAAATTTAATATGTATGGTACTTTGCTAAAACATCAAGAAAAGACTTCAAATCCTAAAAGAGAGGTCATGCCAACAATATCTTAACAAAGTTATGCTAAAACGCCTTAGCCTACATTGTAATAGGCAACACTGACAATGTCGCAACATAGTTTAGTTGAAATGCCAAGGTCATTATTGTGGATTTGTGTTGTAATATTGAAACAAAAATAACAAAACTTAGTATTTGATTAGCAATAAAAGTGGACAATGACATGAGAGCAAAGATCTATCAACAAAACCTAAAATACCGTGATGAAACTTTGTGCCAATAGTCACAAAACTTTGTATAAACATTGAATTTTGTCAAAAGCGACAAAATTGTGTTGTTCAAAACTCATTCATTGAAAAGAAACCAACCGAAATAAGATGAAGTGGAGAGTAAGAGTAGAATTCTAGAAATCTATATTCCAAACTTTCAAATCCTACTAAACCATCAAGCAAAAATCCACAACACTTTGTTGAAACATCAAAAGAAGACTTCAAATCCTTATTGTGAAAGCAAGTAGGTGGTGGGAGACAAGAGAAGATAGGTGATGTTGTAGATATAGAATAGCCTTAGATGAGTTTCAACTTTTGTTTAGGGTTGCAAGTTTTTCTAAGTTCCCAAACGCTAGGATCTCTTCCACGTGGCCTGTTGACATGGTCGAGAGATTGCCACATCAGCAAGCATTAAAAAAAAGGTATTTTTCAAATATTTTTAATTTTTAATAATTTTTTAATTTTTTAATTTTTAATTTAAAAAATATTCAAAAAGCGCATCCTAGTTCTCAGCAACGGGAACCAACCTGAAACGGCTGTCTTGATAGGCCAAAACACATCTAATGGTGCATTGTATTCTATATTCTGAGTGGATAGTGACAAAACTAAGCACATGGTTGAAAATTCATACACTTTCAAATTAAAGTCTCTCAACTTGTACACATGGCACATACTAGTAGGCCCTTACTATAAATGAAAGGGAGAACTTTCCAATAGAAGATAGTGTGTACATTGATATTGAATGGGCCATTTGGGATTTTGAGTAGATGAGATCTTGAGATTCATGATTTTTAATTTAATTAGCCCCTCTCCATTCTTATATTTTTCAGACTCACTCACATGAGCAAACAATATGGAATAATGCATATGTATTTCATATATATATTCTTGTTGATATCCGTATTCCCTATATGTCTTATATATACATATACTTACCATATCCAACCACAATACACCTCACTAACAGCTAGTTGGCAAGGAAAAGGGGTATTTCATAAGAAAAAATGATGAATGAGCCAACAAATAGATGCATGACAAGAGTACACAACAAATATTTTACTAGAAAAAAAATTGAATCAATGACTGTGATAGGTACTTGTGAGTCCCATCAATGATTTACAATTTTTCTTAATGGGTGGGGGAGCCCAAGCACCTAGTTTTGTAAACACATAAGATAGTACAACCACTACAAGAGAATGGGAGGTTTTAAATGTATTTTTAAGTATAGTCTTAGAGATATGATATTAAGTATTGACCTTTATGTAGATTTTTACAATTTTTTTATATTGAAAACACATGAATTTCTAGTAAATTTTTAATAAAAATCTACATAAAGGTCATTACTCAATATTATGTCTCTATGACCATCATTAAAAACTCACTTAAAACACTCCTTTCTCTTGTAGTGAACTCTCCACTTCAACTTGGATGTTTCAAGGCCACATTGGACACTAGAGTGTTGATACCATCTTTAAGACAAAGTTGAATAACTAATAAGTTGAATTATCATAAACAACCTCAATTTTCATTTGAATGGACTCTATCATCTCTATAGTTGCCGTTGCTTTACTTGGATGACCAGCTTTGATTTGTATATATTGTTGTTATAGATTTTTCTTCGATAGCTACCTAAATAACTTAAGCTCTCTTGTTTTACCAAAGCAATATTTGTTTCTTCACTTAATAAATTGACCTACCTAACATCACATGCTTTTAAATTTTCAATGAGAGTATCTTTTATAAATTGTATGACTAATATTACTAATATACATGCAAGCTATATACTTCTAATATTAGTTATAACAAAATAATTATGGATGATAAATTTATAATTATTTGATCATAAATGATTGATGATTGATTATGAGCAATAAAAATTCTAATATAAAATATAAAATAATGATTATAATTAAAATATTAAAAAATTAGAATAATAGTAAGTATTTTATAAAGTACTGTTCAAAAGCAAACTTTCACTATGAGATTTATATTGTGTCTTCGACTCAAACAACATAGCTTTTTTAAAATTTACTTCAATTGTTATAGTTCTTTTATAAAAGTCATCAAGAATATTTTCATAAAACTCATGTGAAAGTCAAAAACCATCTTAGAGCTATTAACAATATTTTTTAATATGATTCAAACTTAGTTTGCCTTATGCAAGCAAAAACAATTATTTTCGATATGAATACAATTAGTTTTTAATCTACATGGTCAATGTTTCTTAAATTGTTTCTACACATTTTCACACTAGTTTAGTGCATATTTCCATGGTTGGATAGAAAAAATTTATGTTTATTTATTTATTTTTTACTCTTTGCACTAGAAATGGTAATTTTTGTAAGATTTTGATATAATAAATCATGGAACTTTAGGTGCTAACAATTGAATTTAGAGATTTTTCTAAATAACATCCAGAGCTTTTTTTTTTGACCATAGGGTTCTAATACATATATATTCCTAATTTGATTCATGACATTAAAAGTTAATAATATGATCAACTACAAAATTGTATTAGAGTTTTAGGTTTGTAATATATAATGCATGATAAAAGTTTGAATTGACAAGAGTTCTACTACTATTAATTAAATTTGTAAACCTATATGATTTTTATATTTTATTTATAAAAAAACTTCATGTGCTTTAGAAAGGTGAAGTGCATTTAATGAAAATATTGCATGTGATGCCTTCTATGAGTTTTATAATTTTGAATATTGGAGTTGATTATTTGAAATAAACTTTAAATTTTTGGAAAACTTTAATAAAATATAAAGTACAATGAAAATAAATTGCATAATATTCCTAATTGTACACTATTGTCCTTTGAAAAGATGCAAGTAGGTCTTGTTCCTTCAATTCCCTCTTTCGAAAAAATTCAAAGTTGTTGGTCTTAGTTTAAAGAAATTCCCCCCCTCAAATGCCATCGATCACCATCATGAGAAATGATCATGGCCATCAATACTATGGGATACAAAATACAATATGGAATATGGAATATGAAATACATACAAATATATATGGATACATTCATATCCATACGGAATGCAAATACAAATTATACAAATATATAGGAAATATAGACGGCAAACAAGTTTCAAATATCTAATTTCAAATATCTCAAATCATTTGCAGGCCTAATAGATTTAAAAAATATATAAATATAAAGTAAAAGTGAGTATTTCACAAGCACTTGTCTCATTTTTCATCTAATGACAAAATGATACATGAATCCTTTTTTAAAAATTTGGAAAAATTTAACTACCAATGGCTAAATGATATGTGTATCCCATTAATTTTTCAGGAATGATTTTCTCACAATGCTACAATTTCTCACTATTCCCTCTAAAGTAGAGGTAAATACCTAATTAGCTCTTCACAGTATGGTTATCATTACCATGTTCTATGTCATTTTATGCTTAAAAATTAATACTTTATATTTATATCTTTTAAATTCAAAAGTCATTTGCAATATAAGTATTCATATTTACATTTAGAAATTACAAAATAGAATCGCAAACTATAATTATATACTAAGCATAATTTTTTTGATTCAATTCAAATGCCAAAAAATCACTTCAAGGGTAGAATCAAGGGTAGAAACACAAAAATTTGAATATATTTGTAAAGTTGTGTATACAGTATTTTAATTGAACTTTGAGAAAAGAATTTTAAAAATTGAATGATATGAAATAACATGCATATTCCATTTTCAAACCTTTCTAACAGATTTGAATGAAAATAGCTAATGCTTTTACTATCACAATTGATTCTATATATCTAATTGTCACTTGGTATTTTTTAAAGAAGTTTAGTTTGAAAACTTGATGATCCATTGTAATTGGCATCTTAATGTATAAAACAAAATTTTGTTCAATTCAAATTTCCAAAGTTTATCGCAAATCCATTTTCAATAGTTAATTTTGTAGGAATTGTAAAAAATGATGATTTGGTGTATTTGATTGATTGTTGTACATTGACATATATTTTTGTATTTTCTATGACGTACAAAATAAAATATTCAAAGTTTTAAAATTTAATAGTTGAAAATGACATTGAAAATAGAAGAAATATCCTTGATACATTAGAGTTAAGAAGATTATAAGTTTTATAGGGATGTATCCAAAGCAAAGAATGGAAAATCTAAATAAACTTTGTAATTTAATATACAACAAAC
The DNA here is from genome assembly GCA_947034895.1 of Rhytidiadelphus loreus. Classification (NCBI taxonomy): domain Eukaryota; kingdom Viridiplantae; phylum Streptophyta; class Bryopsida; order Hypnales; family Hylocomiaceae; genus Rhytidiadelphus; species Rhytidiadelphus loreus. Next base: position 38,182,864 of record OX344761.1, read on the forward strand.
ATGAAAGTGTAACCTACATGCTAATAATTTTGACATGAATTAAAGAAATGTCAATCCCAATGTTGAAAATTTTCCAAAAAGCTTCACATATTTTGTATGTCGGTGTTCATTTGAATTTTAAATAATTCAATCGGAAGACCAATGTAAACAATATTGATACTTTCATTGTTGCAAAATTAAAACCTTTCAAATCTTCCATTTCATTAGTATGGATACTTAAATAAAATGATTCAATGCTTTGTAGATATGTATCAATCTTTTAGATTAGGTAGAATTAGTTTAGTTTTAAATTTGTTAAGCTTTGAGATATTAACCAAAAAACACTTATAACATTTGTAATAACTATATGAACAATATAAAAGAAGTTTCACTTGTAAAGTATAATGATGAATAGCTCTTATGAAAAATTTATGCAAAAATTCAAAGATGAAAAGTCACTTAAGCCTATCCAAATTTCAAATAGTCCAAAGTGGGTCTAGTTCCACTTAGTTCTTTTTGAGTTAGTGGCATAAGTTAGAAAATAAAAATGAGAAGTATTTATCCACAAATTCCTGAATAAGATATTCATCAAATGTTGCTAATGCTCAACAATACATACAACTAATGGCTTTTAAAATTATATATAATATTTTGTATAATATAATATAGTGCAAAAATGTTTGATAAAAAGTGATTGAAAGATCTCTATTTTGAATAGATAAAATTATTGTTCCCTTCGTCCCCAAATGATCTTCTAAGTATTTTAAGGAAGTTGTTGTTCATTCATTAAATCTTCAGGGACAATAATGCAACCAAAAGATCATTTGGGGACTAAAAACATTAAAGGGAATTGGAGGATTATTTTGGGATGAAGGGAGTACAAATTTTCCAAGCATTGAAATATTATTAGTGTATTTTTGGGAGAATCTATGCATATGTAGAAATGAATTATTAATCCATTCTTTTCTATGTAATTCATTGATATGCAACCAACTTCATCCACACTCAACAAGCTTCATCTAAATTTGTCACCCTTCTTCCACTCCATTTGATATGTTCTATAAAAATTTATTCAGTTCTAATTTTACGAGTTTCATCTATCATCTACATTCTTCATCTATGTTCAAAGATTTTACTATTGGAAAGATCTCATTTTCCACAATATGGTATAGAACATTTCAATGGGAGCAACATTATGTTGACACTTTTATTTTAATTTTAACATTTACTTCTACCATACTTTCATCTTCACTTTCACTTTTATTAAGATTAAAAATCTATTTGTCATACTATTTTTGAATGCCCAACAATTTATTTTTTAAAACATAGTGCAAAAATTGTTATCAAGCGTGATATTAAACATTAGTGCTATGGATGATTTCAAGAATTATAAAAACAAATATGTGAGGAGATTTATAAAGGAATTGGCCATTACTTTTTTGGCCATTACAAATGACATACTAATGGTTGTGGCAACAACACATGACATACCAGTGCTCTATGAAAACTTATTTAGCTTTAATCATATTCTACGAGCTTCATCTGTTGTCTACATTCTTCATCCATGTTCAAAGATGTTAGTACTTCCTCTACTACTTATTGCAAAGATCTCATTTTCCACAACACTGGAAATAATGTAAAAAAAAAATCAAAGATCCCTGAAAATTGCCAATACTTCCTTTGATGATGTTCACATCATAGAGAGGATTTACCGGATTGAAATATGATACTTTGGTTAGTGAAGTCATCATTGTTGAGAAATATAAATTAAATGAATTAAGTTTGATAAAAATTAAAAGAAGAAAATATATGATAAATAAGAATCAACATCTCTTACTTGCAACACAATTTTGCCGAGCAATGTGAAATCCTAATTTTTTAATATTATTTAGTAATTAATAAAGATACTCATTCCATCGAAAATCAACGGACGGAAATCAACTGCACACTGAACAGCACTTTGAATATCGACCCTCCGTCAGAAAATATCCGCCGGAAAGTACTGGAACAGGTCGACCGACCGAGCGGGTCGACTGACCCCAAGAGTAACTGGCACAACCGGTAAAACCAATGAAACCCCTCCACATCATTTCCTCTCCGATTCCGATTCCCGCGAGCAGAGCTAACTGGCATAATGATTCCCCTCCACATCATCACCTTCCGCTGCTGATTCCGAGTCTGTCCAGCATGGACCTGCTGAGGTGTCCAAAAGAGTCTAACTGGCATCATGGGTGAAACCAATGCAAACCCTCCACATCATCCTTTCATTTGCAGATTCTGAGTCCGTGTTTCCTGGCACGGAAGGACCTGCCGAGCTGGCAAAAATAAAAGAGTCTAACTGGCACAACCGGTTTAGCCAATGAAACCCCTCCACATCATATCGTTCCCTCCCAGGGAGAGGGAAGGGGAACATTAACTTTTACTCTAGGGGAATAAAAGGAAAGTAAGGAAGGCGTGCGGAGGCTATTTCTCCGTTTCCTTGGGCGGCCTCCTTGAGTTCGCAGGTTTGTGAAGTTAGGTCAGTTACTTACGTACCGTGTGCTGCAAGCTCGTCCGTCCGTCGTGCTTCCCCGTCTCCGTTAGGGTGCGATCTTCGCTTCTCCGGCGTATTTTTTTCCTTGCAGCGCCGTTCAATTCAGGCGAGCTTGCGCTTAAATTTTTTTATTCCTTTTTTCCATCTCGTTTTCGCCCTCCGTTTGCTCTATTGTCGCGTTGGCGGGAGCGACCTTCTGTTGTGTCTAGTTTTTTTTAAATTTTTAGTCGTAGCGATCAATAGCTTTGTTGCTGGAAGCCGCATCCATTGAGGCGCACTCATCTTGTAGTACCTCGGATTTTTTTATGTTTCTTTGAAAGTAGAGGTGGAGCAAGAAATTGGAAGCGGGAAAATTCGTTAATTACATTGCTGTTGAGATCGGTGGTTTACTTCGGTAGCTCTTGTAGTCGAGAGCGATTTGTGAGGTGGAAGATTTGCGAGGTTGTTTTGGTGTCCCAAGCGACTTCGGGGAAAGAGTATTGCGGTTTTGTTTTTGTTTTTTTTGTTTTTACCGACTTAAGAGAGTAAAGGGAGAGGTCTCTTGATATGCTGGCGCGGGATCTTGTAAGAAGAGTGTGTGCCTGTAGCGTTAGTCATGTCATTTATGTCGGTCCCTGCCTTGGACAGGCTGATTGAGCCATCCGAGATTGAGTCGAGCTCAGTGCAGTCATGGAGCACAAGAGCTGAAAGAAGGAGTGCTATTAACATGTCACCGTTGTTCACATCTCAACCCCATTCCCAGCCGTCACCGCCTCAGGCACGCATTTCCCCTCCCCCTTTCTCCCCTTCCCCGTATGTGCTCAATTTCAAGAGGCGAGTCTTCGAAGGCGCGAACGACGTTAGTGCTGATGCGGCCAGCTATGTGTCGATGCAAACTGCCAGCGGTCAATTCCGCGAGGCTACTTCTTCAATCAGAGGGGAAAGCGAGGTCGGGGGGAGCAATAGTAAGACTGCGCCCAATGAAGCTGGAGTATTGTCGGTCAGGGAAGTTCACGATCGGCTTCGTTTTGGGGGGAATTCGTTTGAAAGGCATGAGAGGTCCCGGGTCAAGAGTATTGATAAAGTGGAAAAACTGATGAACAACCCCGTGACAAAGTCAGTGGACGATAAAGACAATGGACAACGGCAGCATGAGTCTGGATGGGAATCGAGGAGTCAGAATGACTCAAATGGAAAACAGGATTGTGATTCAGTGTCCATTTCTTCATCAAATCGGGAGGAGTTTTTTGACGCTCCAGAAGAACCATTTGATGGTAGCTTTTCTGTCTCTTGCTAGTTCTCCTTACGATAATTGTACAGCTTTCGGATAGATCTCTGTCCATCAATTTTTGATCGTGGTATTTGATGATGTCTTGCCCTGTCCTCGTCTTTGCGATTTATTAAGCCTCTGAGATTTTTATATCCAACCTCTGATGTATCAAGTGTTGAGCAACAGATTTTTGTTCAGATCATAGGCATTGCTTCCCTAGTTTTATCGTTGACTAGAAATCTATTTATTAATATTCTGAATGCATACGTCAGTATTTCAGACCATATATGTTGGATAGTTTTGAAACCTTCCATGTCCAACAGAGGAGTTTGTTTTCTTGCATCACAGATAGTACTAGTGACGAGGAGAGTATACGAGCGCAGAGGACTCCCAGGTCGAAATTTGGTGGGAGACGTGATGTAGATGGAAATTTAAAGTCGCTGCTGGACCAGGAGATCAAGCGGCGAATGGCTGCAGAAGATGCCATGGCAGTTCTTCAACTTCAGTGTGCTGAGATGGCCTCTCATGTAGCATCCGTAGATGAGGAAAGCCGTGACTTGAATGACACTGGTGGAAATGAATGCGACAGTGATTCCCAAAGACTGGTGGTTGCCAAGGTCGTGGCCTATTCTGTGGCCAGGGGAGCTGCGAGGGCTGAAGTTGACGTGGAGATGGAAAATGTGGTTGTCGAGAAGAACCGTGAAATCGCAAGGTTGCGGGACAAGCTGCACTACTACGAGCTTGTGAATCACGAGATGTCTCAACGAAATCAAGAAGCCTTCGGTAAGTTCTGGTAACCCTGTGATATAGATATGAAGTGGGAATTCCTTATTCTGAAATGGACTCTTGGATCGGAACTGCATACTTCTTAAGTTGCACCCGTATGGGAATTCTTTTGCTTCTGTTTTGGTTATATCTAGATGGTCGTATTTTGATTATGAGTGGTGTCCACCGTAAGTCGCTCATTTTCATGATCCAACTTGACTTTAGTTGGATGATAATAAAGGTCATTTATTTAGATGTTAATGGGAAAGCCACCTCTAGAACCTGAAAGAAGTGATTCACTTTCATAGGCTCGACTCCCTTTGTTTCGGCTTGGATGATCAAATCTACGAGCCGAATAGGCCGTTTTGGATGCTATTTTGAAGCGTAGCTCAAGTGGTCTACTCAATGAACTGCCAAAGTGAACTGTCGAGTTTTGTCCAATCACGTGTTCCAGTGCCAAGTGGAAGTACGGTTGTACGTATTTGTTGATAGAGAAGGAAAGCACGCATAATGCCACACCGTCTTTGTTGAGGCAACTTATTCGACGCTTTTCATTCACTAGTCGATGTATTGTGGTCGTTGGGAAGAGCAGGTTCTCAATTGAACGAATAATTCGGCTGATGTGTGTTGGGTATTTGTGACAGAACTTGCAAGAACTAGGAGGCACTTAAGGCGGAATCGGAACCAATGGCTCATGGTATGTGCTGGAAGTGTTATATGCGTGGGTGTCTCAGCAATTTTGGTGCGCAAGTTTGTACCCTGGCCATCTTCGCAGTTTCCTGCCAGAGGCATCCTGCCATCCCGCATACGGGCAGATACATTTCATTCTGCACCCTCTCATGATGTATGAGGTCTCGGATTACCCTGGCCAAATTGGTTAAACAGACACCTTTTCCATAATTCTGGGACTTTTTGACTTCCGTAAAATTACAACCGCTATAGCTGTATCAGGAGAACGAAGTCAACCACGTAACTGATGTCTCAGGTTGGCATCTCAATCTTGTTTCACAACCTCTCTTTTACAATTTAGTAAATACAATTCTCGTGTATTCCTATTTACGTTTTCCAGAGCGTCCTAATCTGCTTGTTTTTGGTTGTCATTTTCCCCTTGTCAGATGTATGTGGAATCTTTCTTTAGCAGCTCTGTTACTTTCTGGTGTCGATTCTATAATTTCTGGTGCCTTCACGCTGCCAATTTATTGGAGGTTTGCATACCCAAGACAAAATTCTACCATAGCTTTGTTGATCAAGGTGGTATTAGAAATTGAAGTACTTCCATGGGTCGCTATTGAATTGGAAGAGTGGTCCCCAAACGTCTGGCTTTCCCTTGAGCATCCGTGTGGACATTTCATACAAGTTTTGCTGTTTTTAGTCGGAAGAATCATGAAAGTTCGTGATATTCCTACCGTCGAATGCTAAACTATAATCTCAATGAGAGCCTCATTCTCTTGTAGATCCTGGACATTCCTGGATATACTGTGGTAGTATTAAGAGCATCCCCACCAGGGAGTTCTCTTTCCCTAAACTGGGGACCTCAATCCAGTCAACCTTGACTTTATAGGGATGAGACTTTGCGTATTCTATATGAGCTTGAATATAGAGAATTGGGCCCAACTTTTAGAGCATCCCCACCAATCTGTTCTGTATCCCTAAATATTTAGGGAAAGGACCTCAGATGGGGATGGGGATACAGAAGCTTGCGCACACCAGTCTCGAAACAAGATCTCTACCCCAAATTTATAGAGAACTCGGTAAAAGTTGGGCCCAATTCCCTATATTGGAGCTCATATAAAGGTCTCATCTCTATAAAGTCAAGGTTGACTAGTTTGAGGTCCCAAGTTTGGGGATAGAGAACATGTTGGTGGGGATGCTCTTACTGAGTTCTCTATAAATTTGGGGTAGAGATTTTGTTTCGAGACTGGCGCGTGCAAGCTTTTGTATCCCCATCCCCATATGAGGTCCTCTTTCTAAATTTTTAGGGATACAGAATAGATTGGTGGGGATGCTCTAACCCTTAACGGACTGTTGAGGGTTGCTTTACACTATGCTAGAAAAGTGCACCATTAGATGAAGAAGTTTTGGCCAGGATATGGTTATTTGAGGCAATTGATGGGATGTTGGAGAAGACGAAAAGACAAAAAAAAAATGATTCTATAAGTCTTAATTGAAGTGTGCTTGTGAAGTGTCCCTTTAAGTCTTTTTGATGGATTTCAGATGCACAAAAATATTGTCTTATTTTCCACTTGAAGAGAAATTGATGTGGAATCTAACACAAGTGGTTTCATATTTTTTTGAGTAATTATGAATTACTTATGAATTTTCAATTTTTTTTGCTATAGGCACCAATTTCTGATTGTAAACTTTGTAAAACCCAAACATGGACAATCTGAAATAAAATATGACTTTACCAAAAACAGATACTATGGCATGTAGAAAGTAATACACAAGGTTTCAAAATGTAACTATTACACCTAAAGTTTTTTACTATGTTTTCATCAAAAATGTTCCATAACTGTCATTTCTAGTATAAGAACAAAATTTTAGAAAAAAAAATTGATGTGATAAAAATCTATTTCTTAGCCCTTTGAAAAATTGGGCAGCTACACTTCACAAGGTCACATTTATAGTGTCTACTTAGTTCAAAATGGATCCACTTTAGTTCTTATTCCATCCATTTGCAAAGTATGAACCGATATTTGATAAATCTCATTACGCTCTCACATTATCAATAGTCCATTTAGTATCCATTTTAGTATCCATTTTAGAACTCATTACTGTCCATCATAAAACTTCTTGTAGGAATACTTTGAAGAAGATGGTTGTAATAACATGCCACTCTTATAATACTATTTGAAAGCCTTCTATCACTCAATTGAAATATGACAATAATGATAAACAATAAATGAAGTTAGAGTTCTCTAGAGGTCAAGCTTCTTGTTTGGAGGGTGAGACTGCCTAAAAAACTTGACCTCCAAAGAACTCCCCTTATGAAAAGTATCGTCACATAGGTAGCTATGCTAGTTTTTCATCAATGCTTGAAGTTCTCTACCCAATAAGTCTTGGCCTTGGTGTAAATCCAATTTGGTGAAGAACAAAATTTCTTCAAATCATATTGTTCTATTATCCTATAGTTTTTTTTATTGATTCACTTTTTCACAATAGTATAAAGTAGCTATGAGCCGCAAAGTGGCATTGGAATGATTTCAAATGAGTACAACGGGATGAAAAATTGCATTGTTTTTGCACCAGATGTTAATTGAAATTCCTTCATTGAGGTGTCATTGACTACTCTACAAAATTTTGTAGATGCTAAGAAAACAGATTACAAAAGAAGTCTTTTTTAGTTTATTTTGACCATTTGTACCTTATTCTTAAATTTGAGTTTTAGTAAACATAAAGATCTTTTTGAGTTTCTCATCTAATTAAATGAAGTTAACTAAGTTTCAAATTTAATTGTTTTATTTATATTTGAAACAAGAAGACAAATAAAAAAAATACAACCAACAAGTAGAAGAGATTGATAGAAAGGCCCTAGCCTACTACAACTTGAGCTTTTAGAAAATTAATGGATTGTGGATCAATCACCAAAATATTTTGAGTTTCTAATTCTAGATTAACATAGAAATTTGGATTACATTATGATGTTCCACACTATAAATATACACTTGCAATGAAATTTTCAAAATTTTCAAGTATATAGTATTCTTCACTCTTGAAATAATCATAGTAATTTCAAAATTTTCCAAAAATATTTGAAATTTTTATGACTTATAGAAATTATGTGAATCCATCTCTGAGAAATAAAATAAAATAATTTCCACTCATACTTAGTTCTGAAATAGAACATACAAAGCAAAGGATATTGAGGTTCTTTACATGGCCATACGCATTTCAAGGGTTAAAATAATTTAGGGACACCAACAGGGACACCTAAAACTATCACTTATTCTACTATGCACAATTTCTACAAGGGTCAAATTTTTTGGTAATTGTTTCTTAATTGATGAGAAAATGATGGAAGTTGAATATTAAACAATTGTTGAAGAAGTTTTGTACAAAGCTTGCAATATTTTATTCATACTTCAACTATTGTTCAAATACTTATTTTTTAGACATTTTTCTTCTCTATGAATAAGATTCACTCAAAATGAAGGCATGTTTTATCCCCCAATTACAAAATCCATACCTTAAGTTAAATTGTTTGTTTTGTCTTGGTTTGTTTGGTTTGTTGTTGCAATGAGATGTCTTGGAGTGTGTGTTTTCTATATGCATTCTTGGTACCATTGGAAAGCTCTCCGTGGGGAAGAGTGCATAGACTTTGTTTTATGGTGTTTGGACCTACGGTGTGAAAGATATTGAATTTTGAAATTTTTATGAATTAAAAAATTGGAAAAAATCTTTTACTTTTATTTTGGCTATAACAATGGCATAAGGTATACTAGTATAATCTTAAATTCACATATGTATAACTACAACAATGTAATCAACTAATTTTCAAATAATGATCAATTGCAAGTTCAAAGATTAAGTATTTATCATTAATAATAATATGAAAAATGAGAGTGTTTTATTCCAAAGTCACAAACCTATGACTACACAATGAAAATAATTATTAATTGCAAGTCCAATTAAAGATTTATTATTTTGATATTAAATATGATTGAAAGAGTTTTACTTGAGATATTCTCTTAAAAAAAAATACAAACTTGAGATACAAACCTAGGATAATATGTAAAGTAGTGAGATATGGTTACAAAGCAATTATTGGTCATATTCAAAATAACTTATAAATTCCATATGTCCACTACTATGTTGAGCAACCTATTCCTCCTACTTTTGATTGAATTTGTTGATCTAAAGGAAAATGCCACTTTAACATTCACGTCTCCAATGACAAAGTTCCTACTAGCCTCTAGACTTGCCTACATATGAGAAACAATCCCTTTATCCTATGTCTCAAAAAGTAGCTTATCAATAATGTGTATAAGTTGTTTTTGTTTTAAAAAACTAAAAAAATACTTTTGTTTGCAATCATAGAATTTTCTATATTTAATGATAATTTGGATATGAATTAGAGGTTGTCTTTCAACAATTGGCAACAATTGAGATATTGATTTCAATACCATGATGCATTCCAAAGTATGAAAACAAAGAATAAAAACATAAAATGATACTAAACCTAGATTTATGTGATTTTTCTAAATCAAATGCATTTGTCCTCGTGCCTAGCTAGAGGATCTACAAATGAATATGCGCTAATGAGCTATTAAGGTATCTCATTGGGATTTTGTTCACTAGTCCTAATAGACAGCCATAAGTGGCCAATGAATTTAGCATCCTAGTTGTGTGGCTTTTTTGAAATAAAATGATACCAATGTAAATTTTGTCTTTGATTGATTATTCAAATTTTGAAGCCACTTTGTAAAGTAGAATAAGGAAATTGTAAAATAATATCAAACAATTACAACAAACTTAAGTTCACATCTACAAACAAAATACCTTATAAAAAAATGAACATTTAATAATGCAATTTTTTTCTATATTTAATTTGATTAAAAGGTGGCCTAAATTTTACAATAATAAAGTGGTACCAAATATAAGAAATGGGGTAAGAAAATATTGACTAGAGCAAACCTTCAAACTATCATATCTTACTACACTAGTAGAATGCTGGTCCACACCATGGGGATTTGGGGAGCAAGGGACCTAGTGACAAAATCCATACAAATGGTTAGAGGTGCTAGTAGGTCCTTCACCCCTCCCCCACCCCAAAAGAAAAATTATATGGACTACCTCAACGGCTTGGCACTTGATCCAAACTCAATCAATAGATGTACGTCTTTGCCACATAAACTATTAGTCAAATTTGGCATGGTGATTTCACTTGTACCATGCCATTTCACTTTTACCGTGAACTTCAAGTGTTTCATTCCAAAAAGTGACTATTCATTTCCATCATTTTTTATTTTTTTATTTTGGAAGCAAATGCAAAGGTTCATTGCATCATCTCCATCATTTGAGGTAGATTTCTTTGCCTAGATGCTTGGCAATGGAAATTTGAATTTAGCATAGCTGAAAGTACCTCAATAAAGAATTGATTCATTAATCGCAATTCATTGCATTTGACTCGTGATTTGACTCCATTATTGTGTGCACATTAGTTGTGCTTGGCATTCCATTCATTCAAGGGCTAACAATTCGAATATATGTTGTTTTCATTACAAGTTGTTCTTACATGCAAAGAACTCAAGTAGTCTATAGGTTACATGACAACTATATCCTATATGAGCACTAATTGCATTTAAAGACTCACCACCTATTGCAAAACAATCCCCTCTAGTTTAAGATTGTACGCTTGATTGTAATCCATGTTCAATAATATTTAATTTGCAACCTCCTGTTGAAAAAAATCTTTAAATAAAAATACATCAAGCACTAGTGATAGAAAGGGGGGCCCAAATTAATTTATATAGTTTTTGTTAATATGTATTGATATTAATTGTCTAAGCTACTAAAATAGCACATTCATCAACCTCATTTGGGCAATCAATATAATTTGCCTAAACAACATCAATTTATCGGAAATATTGACATGGCAAAAGTTATGAGGTTTTTAAATTAGGACTATATTATCAATTTTTTGAATCCCTTGCACATGTGTGAAATAAAGGGGAGATAGTTAGGGGTGGACAATTAGGCTTCATTGTTGATTTCATGAAATCTTGGGTTCAAATCCCATTAGCTTCACTTGTTGTGATGTGGTATTGTGGTAGTTGATTTTAGTTGGTATTTATTGACAAAACTATGTGAAATCTATATTAGAACACTAAGAATATTTTAGCATCAACTTTAAGAGTCCAAATTTTTTAATTTCATAATCCACTCATGTTTGGCAAAACTTTAAAAGTGTAGTAGATATTCAAATGTCACAATCAGGAAGGTCAATTGGTCTCAGTGTGCAAAGTATGCAAAAGTTAACTTTTACGTTAGCAAGTCAATTGGACCAAATCCCATAAATTACATTTACAAATTAACAAGCTATCTAATTGTTCAATTAGTCTTGCTCTTCTAAACACAAGCTAGGTCCAATTTTCACATTGTCACCATACTCTTAGCTCACTTTGTCAATTGGACCACATTCTTTCCCAAACATTGTTCACTATGGTCAATTTGTCCAAATTCTAACATAAGATCACAACAAAAAATACACAAACATTCTAATTAGCACAAGAAACTAGACAAGAAATCTTGGTCCATGTCTCCATCTACATAATACTATTCACTAATTGTCTATTTGTCCTTGATTTTTAATTTAATTTTAATTTTTAATTCCGTTTTAATTTTTAATTCCATTTTAAGTACTTGACTACTATTGACTACTATTCAATGTTAGCACTAACTTCTCAACATGACAATTAACAATTAATCCACAAGATTACTCCTTTAATTTTTTCATTCACAAACTTGGGAACTTCTTATCATGTCAATAAGACTCAGTAACTTCAACTATTCTTTGTCTAATTGACTCATAACCTCCAAAAAACAACCATATCTTGATTTACACATCTTGATCCAATTTTCTCACAAACAATTTGACTACAACGACAACCCTCATATTTACAGTCAATTAGACCAAGACTATAACTAAAGAATATGTGAATCCCTAACTTTCTTATTATAGTTTTAATTATGGACGATTTGACTTCCAAAATAATTTTTTTCACTCATTGATATCAAGAAACTTATCAATACTGTCTCAACAAAGACTTGTAAACACTTGAACATATTAATTAGCTTCACACAAATGGCTAATAGGCTAATAAACAAGAATAACATTGCCAATCACTAGCATACTCATTCACATAATACTCTCTGTCTATTTAACTTCTAAAATAATTTCTCAAATATAACCATATCAAGAAACGACCACAACTATCTCAGTTACATCTAATTGACATGACAAAAGACCATAATCAAATTATCATCGCAACCTTGCTTAATTTGACTAATAGGTCGAAAGAAATAAGAACATTGCCAATCACTAGCTAATTCTTGCACGTCATTTACAGTCTACTTGGTAATAGCTACACTAGAAGGAAGGTGCGTTTTTCGTGACGAGCACAAAGGCAAATGTTTAATTGGACGTCAGGCATGTCTACTGTGAATGTCTAGGAAAATCCGTCAAACTTGACGAGGCAAAAACACAAGGAAATCAATAGTAACATCCCTTGTTTAGACTATAGTGTCACATAAAACATGGTGAATTTTTTGGAAAAATTGAAGACAAGTGGCAACCACATTAGTGTCACATAGATGTGGACTGCCACGTGGATTTTTTTCAAACACAACCCGTTGATGATGTAGATGTTGATGCTGATGTGGCATAAATTAAAAAATGATGTGGCAGTTTTTATTTTTCAAGGTGGCATGTCTAGTCAATAGGCTGTGATGAGGGTTTGCAAATCATACAATGTTCAAGAAGACGTTCTATCTAACAGATACGCGTTTTCGAGAACGTTAGTAGCAACGTGGGAGTGATTTATGTTCATGTTCATTTATCATTAGCTATATTGTATTTTATGTCAAACGGATCATCTGCAACGTCCAAAAGAACATTGATGACATCATAGTGGATGTCTACTTTGGAATGACCATACAAAATATACCATACATAGTACACCATACATAATAGATCATACACAATACACCATACATACTACCAAACATACTACACAATACACCATACATAATAGATCATACATAGCACACCATACACCATACACAATATGTTGTATTTTGTATTTATGTTACATGGCTTGAAAAAACACTAATTGTGAGTATATTGATAAGAAAAGGCAAACTATAAATACAAATGGGGTGGTAGGAGGGAAGACAAATCATATGGGATATGAATTTTTTTTAAATTATACAAAATTGTCAGAGTTGACATTAGAAAAAAGATCTGGATGTCTCAATTGACGTCTCAATTGACATCACAGAAAACATTTGGACGTTTCAATTGATGTCTTCATTGACATTGTAAGAGATGTTTAAGAAAACATTATTCAAATTTTCAAATGGTGTCAAAGTGTGCTGACATGGCATGTCACTTCATCCTTATTGGATGTCATGTTACTCAAATGCCACATCATGTACTATTTAAAAATTTTAAATAATTTTTAAAATTAATTAATTTAAAAAAAACATATTACACGGTTGCCCTTCCCTTATGTCTTTGCAATTGGTCAAGGTTTTACCTTAGTCCCTAGTAACTTTCACTGATTTACCCAAAGTTAACAAAACACCCTTGCCAATGTGGCATTTCTATGTTCTTTTGGACATTGTATACAACGCATCTATGTTTATTTTATGTCTTTTGGAACATCACTATCACACATGACATCAACTTGTTTAGCCAATGACATTCCAACGTTTTTTAGAACATCTACCTCAATTCTGCCTTCCATGGTTGCAATCCCATCTTTGTACTTTTGTTTTGAAAAACATGCGTATTTGTTGCTAACATCCAAAAAAATAGGGGCTCCTACTAATGCTACAATCTTAAGTACTAGCAATTTGACGATCACCCTTCTTGCCAAATACCAAAGATAAAAAATGCCAATCCTTGGCTAATCAACTGCTCCACAAACTCTCACAAGAAACTTAGCTGCTCCAAGCATAACAAAGTTTAATTGACACTCTCTCTCAACTAATAGACCAAATGAAATGAACACATAAAATTTAGCCAATCATTAGTTAACTCAAACAAAAAGCCAATCACTTGCTACAAATAAACATAAACAAATAGACAAGAATTGTATTGAAGGAATGCATAAGTACATTAGACAAGGTGAGCAATCACTTCAAGTCTGAGAGAGAAAAGATCCAAAGTCTAATCATCCTTATACTGTCTTCTTGGCAGTACCTAATTGGAGGTTAAACGCATTGTCTATTTTTCTTAACCAACTGCAACTCTCTTAACTGGCTGTCTACTAGTCTTTTCAATAATTACGTGTCTATTTGATTGTTTTCACAGTACACTTCTACTTAACATTAACATAACCTAGACTATTTGTCTTTCACTTTAAAAAGATTTTAAGATTCCAAAAAAATTATCTACAAAGAGCAAGGCTCTAACAATACAATTGGGAGGTTTCATTAAACTTGCAAAACTACTTGTGCAGATTGAAAATTAATCAGTACTAAATGACCGTTCAAAACCAAGACAAAACTAGAATAACTTAGTTGGTACCAACATAAAAATGATTTCTGATATGTACACACTTTTGTTTGGACCTCATCAACAAGTTTTTTGTTGGTTCAATGTGCAATGCTTTATATTGGCCCAAAATCAATAATCTTTTGTTGTTCTAGACAACGACGGTCATAATTTGCCAATTCAATAGAATTCTTTGAAGATTTTAAGAATCTTAAGAATCTTTAGGAATATTTTAAGAATATTCAAAATCTTTGAAATTTATTTAACATATTCATAATATTTAAGAATATTTAAGAATATTCTTGTAATATTTACAAAAAATATTTACACACATTACGAACATGTTTCCTATAACAAAGTAGTAAAATTACATTGGGATCCAAATATTATTATTAGGATTTTAGAGTTTATTTATATGGAATAGAATGACATTGTTTATAAGATTTTTAATCCCTTTATTTTATTTTATTGAAATAAATGCTAGAATATTATAAATGCTCCAAACCCCCTACTATTCCAAAAAAGTTGAAACTTGAAATTATACTTTTTTTAGTGCCCTATCATAAAAGCACTTATTAATCATCAATTTTACAAAACATAATTAACTAGATTTTAAATATTAATTTTACATCAAATCAATGAAAATAGAGTGAAAAAATGCATTGTATGTAGTAAATACAAGAAGTTATCTTCATGCATCTAATTGTGATTAAGAAAAAGATGACTTGTAAGAGATTTATGCTTAATTTCATGTTCTAATAATTTTCCAAAAATTCTAAGACCTTAGTTCAAAGATTTTAGTTGAAAAGTGTTTATAAAAAAATCATTTCACAAAATTAACCTCATAGGACTAAGTGTCCTATTTAGAAACCAGATAGGTTCATGTGGTATCACTTTTGAGTCTATTATTTAGAGATTTTTAGTGATTTCAAGAGCTTTGTAAGAAATACAGTTTTTTTCCAACATACATCAATAGACAGAGTCTAGTTGCTTAAAGCTATTCTTTTGTGAGAATGGGTAGATTGAGAAAAATGCTACATCACTCCAATAGCTCTAAAATTTAATAAGAAAGCAAGTAATACAAATTTTCTATAGTATTATTAGATTAAATTGAAACTTTTACCACAAAAACTAGACTTAAATCCAAAACTTTCCTAACAATTTTCATTTAAAATGGACAAAGTATGAAGGAGCAAGTGGCCACCAAAGTCTATTAACTTTGGAAAATACAAAATTCAAAATGAATAAGTAAACAAAAATTCCTAGTTTATACATTGAAATTGAAGTATGGTGTAGTTGTTGGGGCTCAACATTTGTAGCCTCAATGTCTCAAGTTTAAAACCAAATGATGACAAAGGGTTGATAGTGTCATTTCCTGGAAATTTGGGGAAGCAAACAAAATTTTCATTTTATGCCCAAAATTTCT
Source organism: Rhytidiadelphus loreus (assembly GCA_947034895.1). Taxonomy (NCBI): domain Eukaryota; kingdom Viridiplantae; phylum Streptophyta; class Bryopsida; order Hypnales; family Hylocomiaceae; genus Rhytidiadelphus; species Rhytidiadelphus loreus. The sequence continues at coordinate 38,199,035 of OX344761.1, forward strand.
AGGTAAGATAAAAAAAAATTCATTTGCTATCTAAATTCATTTTTTTGTTTACTGCCTAGAAATTTGAGGCACTAGTGAAAAAAAAAAAAAAAAATTTGATTTGACTAAGATAAAATAAATAGAATCATCTTCAAATGACATTTGAACCAATTGTTCCTAACCTACAAAGAAAGCCAATAGAATTTTTTTTAATTTTCTCTTCATCTAGATCTCATTTCTCTAGTAGTAGATATTGTACGATCCTTCTTGGTGTTCTATCAATTTTCACAATTCAACTACCCTTGATCTTTGATGTTTCTACTCTAGTTGAATTGGGACGATGCTATTTTGCGTGCGTAGAGCGGTGAGCGGTGAGTGTACGGTCGCAAGCGTAGAACACAAAAAGTTTGATAATTTCTTGAAACGGGCAATAAAGTGAAAGTTTAAGGGTTTTTTAGAAGGAGGAATTCTTAAATTAGTATTAATGATGGATCTATGACCGTAGAATATTTTGCATAATTTTTCTGCATAAAAAGTATAAGGTGGCCAAATATGTATTTTAAAGTCGAGGAAAGATGCAAGTTTCTAGATGAAGGGTCTTTAACCGTGGAGTCTAGGGATACGAATGATTAAAATATATAATTTTTGTGATCGTGAATGTAAGCGCCATGGAAACAAGAAATGGTGGATATTGTGAGGGACGAAAGAGATTTCTTTGCAAGAGAGGTGTTCGAGAGAGTTCTAGAGAGGGAAAGAGGGAGTAAGAGAGTTCAAGAGAGGGACAATTGGTATGGAGGATTTACATAATTTGAGAGATGGGGGCCGAAGGTTAGATTAAAGAGGGTCAAAGCATTAGATAGGGAAAGCAAAGAAAATAAGCGAGGGTTATGTAGACGTTTTCTTTGGAGACAAAGATTGGAAGTGGAGAAGTTAAGGGTTAATTGGAAGAACAATTAAGGAGTGGATTTAGGGTGGGAGAAAGAACCGGATATTGAGACCAAGAAAAGGATGTTGTTTAGTTTAGGGAAAATTCTGCAAACGATAAGGGGGGTTAGTATGAGGTTTTCAGATCTATTGGAGGGAGACATACTTGGGTTTAGGTTTAAGGTAGAGAATAGGAAGGAGGCGGGGACTAAGGATTGGGGTGAGTTTGTGGCAGTTGAACAAAAATTGAGCTATGCAAACAAAAAATTGGACAAATGATTTAGGCACCAACATGACCATGTACAAGCTTTGATGGTGGCCTCTTAGTCTCACCATCATTTTCGTATTAGTGAAAAATAATATCTTAATAGTACGAATAATAATTACACTCCATAATACTTTAGGAGCAGAATCTGAAGAACTCTTTTAATCTCATTCCAGCTGAAACTAGGAGCGTGAATGAAGATATCAACCTCCGGATCTAGGCTACAGACTATGTTGAAGATGAAGTAGATGTGCTTACAATATGTCCATGCATCGCGCTTGCCAAGTGACTTGTCAGACATAACCTTGAAAGATTGGTAGTCATCAGGGTTGTTCGCTGCGACAACGCGACAGACAAACGTCGCGCGACGTCACGAAAAGTCAAATTTACCTTTGACTTTATATAAAATTACCCCCCTCCAGCTGGATGCCATGTGGCATCTACATGGCAAACTCCAGGGGCGCATACGGGTACTAGGCGACTGCATGTAGGGGCGACTGCATGTAGGGGCGACTGGAGGTAGGGGCGAGTGGAGGTAGGGGCGACCTCTTGTAGGAGTGATTTGTAGTGCAATTCAAAACTGCCACTTCTGCTGCAGTCATCCAAGAAAATAGAAAAAATATTTTTTGGAGAATCTAACCATAAGATCTTGTACTTAAGTTGTCTAAGATCATGTGGTAAAAATTTCATAAAGTTTGGCCATATAGATTGGAAGATATTAGCATTCAAAGTTGGAAAAAAAAACTGAACTTTGGCTTGCAATTTCAGATGACTTTGACCACCATTTGTGGAAAAAAATTGCACTCTAAACTCTAAATTTTAAAAAATTATGTTGAAAAATTGAATTGAAAGTTTAAGCAAAAAATTTCAATAGAAACACACTTGATTTTCATTCTTTAAGAAATTGTTGAATAGAAGTTGGTCTATGATTGAATGAAAAACTAAATTGTTAATAGCTCTAAGTTGGAATTGAAACACAATAAGCACAATGGTGAGATTGTTCTAGTAGACAAACTTAACTATATTAAACAATTTTCAAAAAAGTTGTATAAATTGCATTCAAAAATATATCATATAAGATGTTTTTTCAAAAAATTGTTTAGATTGTCTAAAAGACAAGATTGTCCATAATTTTTTCATTGCTAGTCCAAATGGAATGAATCAAAGCTTCACATGTAGACAAAAATATAATATTTGAGGGAAAAAATTTAATATTAATTGACTTATTGTAATTTTTTTGTTGCTTGCTGACCTCTATTTTCAGCTTAGGGTGGCATAAATTTTGCTTTTGGACACCAATTGAAGAAAAATTTATATTCTTACAAAGATGATGTACTCTTCTATCCTCCAAAAAAGTTCAAAAAATGAAAATGAAAATTGAGACTATATGCACCTACTTGAACTCTTTAAAGTCCTTCAAAAGGGCTCAAGTTGGTCCTTTAGGGGTTAAAACTCAACTTTATTTTTGTACACTTTTACACACATTAGTTTAGAAGCAAATAAATTAAAGTACATTGTTTGGAAAAAATTACAAAATATTTGCACAAAAGAATTCAAATTCAAGATTCAATACATAGACCTTGGCACCTAGCGTTTTGAATATTTAATATTTTTTCTAAATGGCACATCATATAAAAAGTGGTTAATATATTTACTTTCCTTTTCAAAATTTAGAAGCATGAAATGTGACCTATGTTTTTATTTGTACTAACATAATAACAACATACCCTATTACAAAACATCAATGCGATAAACAACTTCAGGGGCTTTATCAACCATGAATAGCTTTACCACCTATCTACATATTAGTTGCTTCTTTGAATCAGGTTCAATGACTATACCCAACTTCCTCACAAAGTACCTCATTACTAATGTGTTTTCAAATATTCCATTGTATTATTTGAGTAGTTGCGTGGATGAGTGTCTCTATAGTAGCACCTTCGGCCTTACTATAGGTAACTAAAATCAAAAGAGTCCTTTTATTAATGACCACATCGTCAAATATTTGTTTCTACTAAGGATCTCTCATTAAAAAGCGTAAAATCTCTATCCTCACTTGTTGGTGACCAACTTTGAATTAGAAGCACATGTCATTATGTCACCATATGCTTAGTGATGTCAATTTTAGTTGCCCCTAGAAACCCCCAAACGGCCCAAATTTGCCAATTTTTGGACAAAAGGAAGGCCATTCTTTCCACCTCCACCCGCACTCGCCCCTTACCCGAGGTCGCCCTTAAGCACTCGCCCTGACCCGCGTTCTCCTCCATGAGAGGTCGCCCAAGACCCGAAGTCGCCCCTAGAAACCCCCAAACGGCCCAAATTTGCCAATTTTTGGACAAAAGGAAGGCCATTCTTTCCACCTCCACCCACACTCGACCCTTACCCGAGGTCACCCTTAAGCACTCGCCCTGACCCGCGTTCTCCTCCATGAGAGGTCGCCCAAGACTCAAAGTTATTTGAAAAACGCATTGGATTGCAATTTTTGGGTGATGAAAGTAGAAATTGACAACTTCATTATAGTCAATTACTTTTGTTTCAGTTTGCTAGGTACATTAGTGGACGTACCTTGTTAGGTGAGCTAAGTAAATGGACCTTGATGAGATCAGATTTCATAGCTTTGACACCTAATCTCATTTATTAGAAATGAAAGCTCTTCTAAAAATCTAGTTGCTTTGGATTGTCTATAGTACTACTTGTATTTGATAATATCTTGTTTGATCTATTAATTAGCTCTAGTATATAAATTTTATGGCAAGATGTCATCTTCTATTGAACACTCAAGTTTTGCAAATATGCAATTTTGTTAAATATATATCAATGGTTCATTTTCATTTATTCGGTTGGGATTATATGATATGAAATAAATCAAATAAGAAAGATCATACATATCTCTCCATCTATTTTTTTGTATTTTAGAAATCATTTGATAAATTATATACTTATACAATGACTATTTGAGATTTGTTTAAATCCGTAGGGAAAATTTTCATTTAAATCTCTTCCCCATTAATTTAGAAGTGAATATGGTAAATAATTCATAAGTACAAAGATGTTTGGAGAATCAAGAAAATTAAATGGGGAAGGTATTGCAAATATTTTCATGCATTATTTTGTATATTGAAATACACTTCATAAATTATAGACCCCTTTAGTAGGATAATTCGTTGAAATTTGCATAAATTAAATCAAAAGGGGAAGTTTTCATTTAAATTCCTTCCCCACTAATTTTTTAAATTAAAGATGAAGGTGGTAAATAATTCATGAGTACAAAGAAGCTTGGAGAATCAAGAAAATTAAATGGGGAAGGTATTGCAAATATCTTCATGCATTATTTTGTATCTTGAAAAACAATTTATAAATAATACACCCATAAGATAAGTCTTTGAGATTTGCATAAATCAAAAGGAGAAGTTTTCATTTAAATTCCTTCCCTACTAATTTTTTAAATTAAAGATGAAGGTGGTAAATAATTCATGAGTACAAGGATGCTTGGAGAATCAAGAAAAATAAATGGGGAAGGTATTGCAAATATCTTCATGCATTATTTTGTATCTTGAAAAACAATTTATAAATAATACACCCATAGGATAAGTCTTTGAGATTTGCATAAATCAAAAGGGGAAGTTTTAATTCAAATCTCTTCCTTCTAATTTTTAAGTTAGAGATAAATGTGGTAAATAATTCATAAGTAGTTGAGTACAAGGATGCTTGGAGAATCAAGAAAAATAAATGGGGAAGGTATTGCAAATATTTTCATGCATTATTTTGTATCTTGAAAAACAATTTATAAATAATACACCCATAGGATAAGTCTTTGAGATTTGCATAAATCAAAAGGGGAAGTTTTCATTTAAATGCCTTCCCTACTAATTTTTAAGTTAGAGATAAAGGTGGTGAATAATTCATAAGTAGTTGAGTACAAGGATGCTTGGAGAATCAAGAAAAATAAATGGGGAAGGTATTGCAAATATCTTCATGCATTATTTTGTATCTTGAAAAACAATTTATAAATAATACACCCATAGGATAAGTCTTTGAGATTTGCATAAATCAAATGGAGAAGTTTTAATCCAAATCTCTTCCTTCTAATTTTTAAGTTAGAGATAAAGGTGGTGAATAATTCATAAGTAGTTGAGTACAAGGATGCTTGGAGAATCAAGAAAAATAAATGGGGAAGGTATTGCAAATATCTCCATTCATTATTTTGTATCTTGAAAAACAGTTGATAAATAATACACCCATAGGATGATTCTTTGAGATTTGCCTAAATTAAATAAAAAAAAGGAAGTCTTAATTCAAATTTCTTCCGTCTAATTTTGATTTTTGAAGTCAAAGATGAAGGTGGTGAATAATTCATAAATAGTTGATTACAAGGATGCTTGGAGAATCAAGAAAATTAAATGGGGAAGGTATTGCAAATATCTCCATTCATTATTTTGTATTTTGAAATACATTTGATAAATAATACTCCCATAGGATGATTATTTGAGATTGCATATATTAAATCAAATGGAATAATTCTTATTTAAATCTCTTTCTTCTAATTTTTAAGCTTGAAATTAAAGTGGTAAATAATACATGAGTATGATGAATTGATGATACTTGGAAGATAGTGAAATTCAAAATGGAAAGCTCTTTCTAAAATCTACATTTTATTATTTTGTATTTTAAAATCTACTTCATAAATAATACCCTGGTAGGATGACTTTTAGAGATTTGCATAATTCAAGAGGAGAAGCTCTAATTTAAATCTCTTTCCTCTATTTTTAAATTTTAGATGAAGGTGGTAAATTATACATAAGTATGATGATGCATAGAGAATAGAGAAAATCAAATAGGAATGTTTTTATACAAATCTTTAGAGGGTGTTCAAATTTAAAATCCACTTGTTAAATAATACACTGATAGGATGTTAATCTCTAAATTCTCATTGTCTTCACAAGGGGCAAATGGATTTTGGCCAAGTTCCTATATGGTCAAATTTTTATGAAAAGATAGGAAAAAAAAATTAGCTTTCTAGGAATGTAATTTTAATTTTAATTGGTGCCTAGGAGCAAGAGTTATACAACAATTAGCTTTGATCTAAATTAAATCATTTGGATGAGCAAAAACAAATCTTGAAAAATTTGAATTAAAAATTAATTTTTTTTCTCATATATTTTATTTTATTTTCATATGGAAAGCTTTTATTCATTTCATTTGGATTTATGATATGAAGAGGTTGCCAAGAAGTTGTAGAGCATCTTGTTTTGCAAGCAATTATAATATTGATTTGTAAAATATAGGTATAGGATTTGTTTTTGAGTTCAATTTTCAGAAAAATTCAAAACAAATAGGTCCACCAAATCAACATTGATTGTTAGAACAATCTCACTATTGGAATTCGTGAGTTTTAATTCCATCTTAGAGCTCTTAATGATTTATTTTTTCCCTCTATGATACCTTCTTCTACTAAATAAATTTTTAAATAATGAAAATTACATTATATTTTAAACTTTTATTTTTTCTATATTTTCAACTCAATTTTGAATGATGAAAAAAAACTAAATTCAAGATCTACAATTCAAACTATTTAAGTTAAGAAGATTTGAAGTCTTAAACTAGTTTGCCATTGTGCCAAAAAAACACAATTTCTTCACTTTGAATGCATTTATCTTGCAATCTATGTGGTTAAAATGTCTGAAATTTTTTCCATGCATTCTGAAACTATTCTATTGCAAGATCCTATGGTAATATATGGAAAAAAAATACCATTCTAAATTTTTTTCTCTTTGCAATTTGCACAAAAATGGCAGTTTTGAGTGTTTTTTGACAATTGCAACAAGGAGGTCGCCCCCCTGGACCAGCAGTCGCCCTAACTTTAGAACCTGTACTCGCCCCATTTGTACTTGCACGCGCCCCCATCCGCGGTTGCCCAAGGCTGAAGTACATGCGCCCCTACCCACAGTCGCCCAAGTTGGCTTTCCACGTCATTTTGTAAATCTTGCCACGTAGGCAAAATCTATTTACCATGGGTAAATTTTTTTACCCCTCCGCGACGCGATGTCAAGTAAACTCGACACTTGGTGACACGCAACACGCGACGTCAGACGTCATACACGACGCCTAAACCCAAAAATATGTCAGACAAGACAACCCTGGCAGTCATAGTTCGGGAACCGGCCAATCGTCAACAAGTACTTAGAAAGCTTAGATATGCTTCTAGACTCAAAAGTCACAATGCAGCCCAAAGCTGAAGGAGGTACCATCGGAATTGAGCAGATCTTTCCAACAACTGAAGAGCAGAGGCGCAGCTATTATGATGTTTGGTAGTCGGAGCAGAAAGATTTCTTCTAATATTCTTACCATACCTCTTTGTGGGGTGATCCGTAGGATTAGGGGGTGGAGGATAATCGTCCAGATTCACGGATATTCTGTCATTGAAGAGTTGTTGTGGAGACAATTGGACGCGCTCAACAAGAGAGAACCCGGCATTTTCTAGAGAGAGAATCTCTTTCCTGCTTAAGTTTGTGCCCATAATAACAGGCCAGACATCCGGGATAGGCAGTTTGGAAACCACCCATTTTCGACTAGTGCCCTCCACATAGCGATGGATGTCATCATTGCAAAAGAAAAACCGCATTCTCTCCAATCTAGTCTTCTTATAATTGTTCATGAGACCAGTATAAGTAGGGGCAGCTATACTGCGATTGTCTTGTACAATCCTGGCCACGCACTTCTTCTTCGTCTTGACTTGCAACGCAAAACAAGCTTTAGCAGATGTCTTTGGCAGCCTTGCAATATGCCATTGGTGTTCATCGCAGACAGTTTCCTGAACAAATTTGACGTGGTGCACCCTAGCGGAAGTTGTAGGTGTCTTGGGAGGACGATCTTCCGATTCTTCTGGCACATGATCGGGTTCGGATGGCGAATCTTATGCAGTGAGGTCAACTATCTTTGGATCAATTTGACGAGCCCTGACACGTAAGTGAGATATGCTTATCTTGTCTAGGCGGTGCGAATCAAATTCTGAACCTGGTGGAAGATCTGCTTTCCGTTTGGTGGAAACAAATACTTCTTCACCCTCGAGGTGAGGTTGGCATATGCAAAAGTCGTCAGCACCTGGCATGTCGGCGAGGGCGGTGTGAAGGACCTTAGCATTTCCAGAGCGTTGAACGGTGCGATGTGCAATACGCAGTTGGAGTTCTTCCTTGTCAGGACCTGTCCCCGCTTTCTCACCTTTGAGGAATTGGTAGTAGGCTACAACTTGTATAAACGCTCGGACCATGTCATCCACAACGTCAACATACAGGTCATTCTCCTTTTTGCCAGATTGCTGCAGCCACTTATTGTGAACAGACTCCGCCAAATTACAAGATGGCATCTTAGCCAATTCAACTTCCAAAAGATCCTACGAGGCAACATTTAAAGTTAGATGTTTGAATGAATAGCAAAAAAAAAGGATTAAAGTAGGTATCAAATAGCTACCTCAACAGGCATCCACGGAGGAGAGACCACCAATGTTGGCTCTCTCCCATCATTGGCTTCAGGTAGGGTTAGGGTGTTAAAGAGGTACCGCTGATATTGGCTGCGCATCAGGAGCAAGGCCAATATCGGCACCGTACTACTGGGCAGGCGAAATCAAGAATTTTGAACAAACAATAAGCGTTGTCAATATTGGTTGTGGTTTAGAAAATAGAACTTCTAATTGTTGTAATGTGATTATAAAACTTACCAGCTCCATGAACCCGCCCGATTGACGATATCTAAAGTGCCAGAAAGCTGGCCATAGGTCCAATCTCGATAGCGCCTCATCAGTGGTTGCTCCAGAAGATAACCACCACACCCGAATTGCTAAGTATTTGCTTTGCGCCTCTTCTAAGGAGGTGGAATTCTTGTATTGTTTGCAGAGTCGCCAATGTTGCTCCTGAAGGTCCGCCCTGATATCTGCCTTGGTGTTTTTCTCTAAGGATTGCGACTAGTGAAATAGACAAGTTCGCTCCCAATTTACCATAGGCAGAGATGGATCGCCACTCCCATAGACGATACGCACTACATTCCAATTTGCTTGGGTGCTATCGGCCATAAATCCTTTAAAATTTGGATTGGAAATATTTTACCCGCTAGAAACCGCATTCAAATTATTCCAGAACACCTGTTGTGCTGTTACATCCTCGGATTGCATATCGCAAACAGCGATAGTCATGACACGGTAGTAAGTAGAATCGTACACGTGGTAGGCCATAGTGGTTCAAGACTTGACGCGTTTGACATGGTCAAACATCATCCAAGCATCCTCCAAGTCTCCGCCTGGTTGCATGCGCTTAAGGGTGATTGCAAGAAAGACCAAACGATTTTAGTAGCGTTTGGTCAAAAACTGGGGTTTTCCTGCCCAGTACTAGGAGTACTAGGAGTACTACAAAATGGAGCAATCTCAGCCGTTGATCTGAAAAATCAACGGCCAATAGTACATTTGAGTATTTTATAATACTGAAACAATACTACTTTAAAAAAATGACAGTTTGTCACAGAAAGTAGATAAAATTAAGTATAAATTACTAAAAATTAGAAAATCATGAATAAAAAAAAACTAAAAATTGGATTTTTTTTATAAAGACTTGATAGTGATTACATTTCACCAAAAACTAGAAGTTGAAACCATCATAAATGTTTGGAGTGCTATGCGCAAGGGACCCCTATTCACATGCATGTTGAGGACAAAAAATTGTGTTTTTTTTAATGCCCTTTGGTAGGCACATGCTCATCTAGTGTGGGAATATCCCACAAAAAATTCAAGTGAACATCATAATTTTTGGATGCTCTACAGTACTAAAACCCCCTAATCCGCAAAGTGTGACAAATTAGCTAAATTGACATTTAATTATAAAATTATTTTTCAAAATTTATGAAAAATAATGAATCTTGTGATTTCTCAGTTAGCCATCTTCAATAAAAATTTCAAGTCCATCGGCTTCATTTTCCAAAAGTTATGATTGATGGCAACTTAGTCACTTCAATTTGTGACGCCAAATAGGACCGGTCTTTCTTGCAATCACCCTTAACCAAGTCTACCCCGCTCCCGGGTCCCAGCTCCACCATCTTGAAAATGAAGACTTTGTCAGACTCAGGGTTTATGTTGTCATGTTTGCATTCAAAAAAATTTGCACGTGTATGAGCTTCGTTAGATAGCTTGGGGCGTTGGAGTTTTGTTGAAACGCCCGGTCGACCATTTGACTCAAAGAATTCGGCGTGCACAGGAGGCGACCCTTCAGACCAAAGCAGACACGAGGAAGGATTTGCAGAAACACCAGCAACAATGGCAGGTACATTGTGACAGGCATTTTAGAGTAGTCAATGACTAATTGTGTTTTGTGTAGCGGAAATTAGGTGTTTTGTTAAGATTAATTTCGGACAAGAACAAGATTTAGGGTGGTTTTTGGTCTCCCAAAAGCAACACCGACATCGGCGTTGCTTTTGGGAGCCGGCAGTTGCTGGAGAGAGTGCCCCCCAAAAGATGAAGCCGACATCGTCCATGGTTTTGGAGGGCTACTGGGGGAACAACGAGCGGGCCCAAAAAAACAACGCCGATGTCGGCTGGGCTTTCGGAGCCCTACTGGCCATTCAAACAGCAGCCCCACAAAGGCGTCACCGACGTCGGACGTCGTGCTAATAAAATGCGATCCCAAAGCCATGACATCGTTCTGGAGATGGGGTCGCACCACAGCCAAAGGCTTCATCCTGCAAAGTGAAATGTTTAATTTGGACTTGTTCCTTGGCTTAAAACGAAGCCGGTCAAGCACCACATTTGTATTCACGGACTCTTTTGCAATTTGGGCATCCATCTCCTTTCCCAATTCTTCCGCAGACATCTCTGCTGTACTATCATAATCCAAATCCATGGGTCGGCCAACATTGCTATCATGCTCTCCTTCAACACCTTTGTCAAGTTCACCAACAACAAAAGAACTCCGGTCAATGTCAAGTTCACCAACATCAAAACAACTCCGGTCAATGCCAACAAATGGAGGACAACATCAAAAACGGCACCAAAATGGGAAATTTAGAAACCTGATCCGGCAATTTCCAGCTGTGAAGACTCCTGCTCCTCCGCTTTTGCGTCACTTTGACGGACAATATCTTCCATTGCATCACCTAAACCAGATGCTCAGAGTTAGGGCAAAAATAATTTGTTGTAAAATGCCGGCAGTTGCTGGAGAGAGCGCCCCCCCAAAGATGAAGCCGACATCGGCCATGGTCTTGGAGGGCTGTTGGGGGAACAACGAGCGGGCCCCAAAAAATGACGCCGATGTTGGCTGGGCTTTCGGAGCGCCGCTGCATTGACTGGCTGCAAACTTTGGAGGCCAATAAGTTTTGGAGAAATTGTCCAAATCGGGCATGTGAGATGTTTTTCGGCATCTACAGAAAACTGTAGATGCCGAAAACTGTAGATGCCGAAAAACATCTCACATGCCCGATTTGGACAATTTCTCCAAAACTTATTGGCCTCCAAAGTTTGCAGCCAGTCAATGCAGCGGCGCTCCAATGCAGCGGCGCTCCGATTTTGAACTGTATCACTTCAAAAGCAATGATGTTTTTAAACCCAAAAAGGCCCTGGGCCTTGAGGGGTTAAGCCCCGAGGCCTTTTCTCCATGAAAACACACTCAAAACTGCCACTTCTATTGCAAAGAGCAAAAAACTATAAAAATTGTTTTTTTTTTGCATATATAACCGTAGGATCTTATACTAGACTAGTATGAGAATGTACACAAGAAATTTCAGAATCTTTGATCAAATAGATTGCAAGATATTTGCATTGAAAGTGAAGAAAACAATTTTTTTTGCACCTTGCTTGACTAGATTTTTGGGCTTTGAACCTATTTAACTTAAATTTTTTGTATTGTTGATTTTGATTTTCTAAGTTTATATGTTGAATACTTCAGTTGGGAATCTAGGAAAAAAAATTCAAGAAAAAAACACTAAATTTTTACTCATTAAAAAATTATTAAGTAGAAGTAGGTTCAAGATTGAAGGAATAACTAAATCGATAATAGCTCTAAGACAAAATTGAAATACCATAATTCCAATAGTGAGATTGCTCTAGAAAGCAAATTCAACCTTGTCTAACTATTTTTTTCTGAAAATTTTAAAATTTGCATTCAAAAATGAATCCTAAAAGTTATTTTTTCAAGAAGATGCTTAGATTGCCTGAAAAATTGAGATTGTCCATAACTTTTTCATTATTAGTCCAAATAGAATGAATCAAAGCTTCAAATGTAGACAAAAAGACATAGATTTGGGAAAAAATATTTAAGAAATTTATTTTGACTTTTTGTGACTTTTTTATGTTGCCTGCCGAACTTTATTTTTGGCATAATTTTTTCTCTCAGGCACCAATTGAAATAAAAATTATATATCCACAAATCTCTCGCAGAAGCGCACAACCTCAAAAAATCCCAAAAAAATTCTCTACAAATTGAGGTCACAGGAACCTACCCGGACCCAAATTGTCCCCTAACGGCACAAACAGGCCTTTAGGGGTTAACCTTAGCTTTGTTTATTCTGATCTCATTATTTTACCTGGGTCCTTTAGTCCTTGGTCACTATCATCACATTCGTGCATATTCCCTCATGCACCCATACTCCCCACATGGACATGAAGATGGGGATTCCCAAAATGTTAATAATTCAAATTTCACAGAAGATAATCTTTACAAGTTGCAAGACTTAAACATATTTAAAAAATTCGAAGTTGAAATACCATATAGTTAGAAGCGACTCAACTAAGTCCGCATTCATGAACACATACACCCTACTCTGAAATTCTATTTCACAGCAGCACTTTACTACTTGGACAGTTGAAGGACATAATATTTTCACTTTTACAAGAATGATGATAAAATGACCTATACTCGTATAGTGATCTTATCCATACGTAATTTTTTTTGCTTTAATAAGCCTTTACGACCCACGGCCATAGGGTACATAATAATCTACCCAAATTGATGACTACTCTATTTATAATTTAAACACCTCCTGCTACATCACTAGGTTACTATAGTTTGTATTATCACAACAATTTCCACAGTTATAGGGCCCTAACACTACACTATTATTCTTATTTTCACATTTATTTTTACTTTTACTTTTATCTTTTGTCTCTATTTAACTTTAACTTTTAGCAGAAAAAAATACAACTTTTTGCGCTCTACGCTCACGACCCTACGCTCACCGCTCTACGCACGCAAAATAGCAATCCCCAGTTGAGTTGCATGTAACTCTATGTGTTGTTGTCACTAGATCCTAAGCGCACAATTGGATTCAATGAACTCCAATAATTTAATTAGGTGAGTGTTGTAGTTGAGGAAGCCCTAGTTTTGCAATTTATGGTACAATTTTGGGATCAGTGAATCAATGGCACAAATAAAGAGCCTAACAAAAAAATGAGTTTGTAGATAGCTGATGTTGTTTAGATTACACATCCATATGCCTGCATGCAAAGACAACTATCATTAACCATTGCCAAACTAATCGACAAAAACTCCAAAGAATTTACCAAGCTAGCAACCAATCATTTCTGCTAAGAATGTAGGTCCTAGAAAGTAGACTTTTGATGCCTTTTTGATGACGTGGTGGTCTTGTGGATCCTTCTACTTCCTATTTGTAATATCCAAGAAATGGTAGGAGTCACCACTTTTCACAAAGGACAAAAATAAGAGGCTTGTTGTCTCAATTTACTATTGTAGAATCTCTTTATAAGCCTTAGTCTACAAAGACCAATATTCTACTACTGCTAGCAACCATTTGATAGAAAATAATTTATTATTATAAGCTATTTATGCCTAAATATTTTTGAAAATAATACACTTTGTTTACCTTATATTTGGAATTGCATTAGCTTGAAAGGATCTCCTATAAGACATGGCTATAATTTATGATCCCCTAGTCCTCTAACCTTAGATAGTAAGAAACACATGATTTGGACTTACAAGGATTGTAAGTCCAAATCATGTACTTGTTTGCCTTTAAACAACTTAGAGTTTATATTAACAAATTTGTTGAGAGTATGTGTACAAGTTTTCAAACCAATAGGACCTATCTAACATGGCTACATGAACCGCCCAACTATAAATAAAGTCTTTCTTTTTGAGGCATAAATTTTAAATTGCAACTTGGATTCTCGTAAAAAAAATTTAGACATCAATTTAGAAGTGCAATACATCTTTGATGAAAATTTCACAAGAATTTAACAAATATTGCATTGATTAGGCCCAAAGTAAAAAATGACCTAAAATCATGCTATTGGGCTTTTGTACAGGTTAATCCCTAAAAGACCAAGATAGTAAAAATGCATTACAAAATGCAATTTAGAATAATAATTTAATGGTGAATTTCAATCGAAAGTTGTAAAGTAGTATCCATAGATTCTATCTAAAGAGTTGGATTTACTACAATACTTACCAATGTTTTTCAATAAAATCTAAAACAATAATTGAAAATTCCTTCTAAAATTGATTGTAGATTGAATATTTGTAATTTTCACAAGAAAGATTCTTTTTTGAGTTCAAAATTTTAGGTTCTAATTCTAATTATTTTATAGATTATTATTTTACATATTTATTTTGAAGAGTCATTTTTATTATTGGCTTAGTTAATAAAAGTTAGTAGAGACAAAGAGAAGATAGAGGTTGAGGTTGATTAGTTGACTTGTCAGAAAAAGCATGAAATGTTGTCTTGAACTTGAAATGATCAATTTCTAAATGAATAATACGGGTAGTGTTATTTCAAGTCTACAACTTCAACGTTCTTCACATTACTATCAATGACATTGCATTGTTTGAAAATTTTGAAATTTGAAAATTTTTCAATTGTTGAATTAAAAAAAAATTCAAATTTCAAATTGTAAATGTTTAAATTATTCATAAAATCTCAATATGTTAATTTGAAAATCAATAAATTAAAAAAAATTGTTCCTTATCAATTTGTCAATTGTCAATTTGTAAATCTTATACTTTATAAATCAAGATGCATACTTAAAATTTGCAAAAAATACATTTCTTTTACTTTTAAAATAAAATACTTTTATTCTATCAAATATTTAATATTTGACTAACCTAGTAGTCATAACAAGGATCATCTTAAATGTAATAATGCCACATAAACTAGCATATCTTATAGAAATTGAAGGATGAACAATGCTGCTTCATTATGGCTCTATTGCTTTATTTGTTGACTATTATGGTAAATCTATAATTATGGAGTTGTAATTTGAAGATTGAACGTTGATGTTTTAAATCTATAAATTTGTAATGAATTTAAATTAAATTCAAATTTTAAATTTATAAAACAAAAATTATAATTAATAAACTAATAAATTTAGAAATTCAAAATTCAAAAATTTTAATATTCAAAATAATTATACAAGAAAATCTGGATATTAGTTAATTTATTAAAATTATTAAAATTATTAATACCATTAAAATTTTCAATTATTTTCAATTAAATACAAATAACTTTTAGAAAATCTAATTTGAAGTAGAATAGTTCAAATTTCTTGAGATGTATTTTGAAGAACATAAAACTTACATCAGAATCTACAAAAATTTAGATAGATAAAAATACCAATACTCTATGTATTTGGAACATGTTTGCATTTATCAATTGTTCAAAATTTGACAATCATGGATTAAACTTTCATTACAAAAAATCTGAAGCCATCTAAAGGCTATTAAGGAAATGTTTAAATTATGGCCATAGTGCAATTGCAAGGAAATAGAAATAGAAATAGAAATAATAATTTTTTAATTTAAAAATAAAAATAATAATAAATAAATAAATTCAAATTGCCAATTTGTTGTGGCATTGACTTGGCACTAGTAGTGCCACATCAAATTCCAAATTTTGAAAATTTTAAAAATGTTTTTTAATCACTTTTTTCTTGTTTTTACATTGCAGTCGCCTCAAACTAGCAAGCCACTACAAGCCCCAAAATTTTCCTAATGAAAGGTTAACAGGGAACCTTATATATCTAATACCATTTTTTACTTTAAAATACAAATGATGTATTAAAAATATGGAAAAATAGACAACATTGGATGAATAAATCAACAATTAACATCTTTCATATGAATGTCATTTTAACATCCAAATCTTTCCACCTTCAAAGATGCCACCATACAAGCACATAGAGTTTATAACCATTTAGTAGCTTTTGGTTCATCATTTGGAAAAACTATTATCAAAATTGTATACTTTAGTTCATGAACCTTGTATATCAAATATTTCTTCTATTTCAGAACAAATCCGTGGTTTTTCCATAGTTCCCTACAAGAAAACATGGATTTATTTTGAGAGAGAAGGAAGATATAATAGGGCACCATCTTGAGAGCAAACAATTTTTAAGGGTTAAAATGCTATATAGACAAGAAAATTAGTTGTTATTAGTAGTCAATTTAGACAATTCAACCTTATTTTATAAATACTATTGAGTTATTATCTATTCAAATATCTATATTTATAGAATGAATGATGATGTGAGTCTTTAGACAGTAAATTCGTTAAAAAATTTAAGGGGAATGTAATATTCTTATTACAAAAAATCTAACAAGAATTCTATTTATAAGTATAAAAACTTATATCTACTCTAAATCTAGTCAATTATTTCTTTGTTATACATGGCTAGTTTAATCACTGTCTTCAATATTGCATGATTTTAGCAACTAATAATTAAACATAAACTACAATCACCTTTATAGGTACAATTTAAATTACAATCACCAAAATAAATGTAAATAAATGTTACCAATGCAAAGAATAAAACAAAAGTGAAAAATACAAATTTTATTATTAGAGTTAATCGTAAAGTAAATCCCAATTTGTAGAAGAAGCATCATAGTAAGGCTTAACTTAGAATAGTACAAAAGAAATACAACACCAAACTCCATCAGACCAAGCTTGGATGCTTCAAGGAGTCTCATCCTGTTTTTTTCTCAAACTCCCACTCTTGGTTCCTCATTGCATACACTTTATAATTAACTTTATTATGCAACAATGCTTGAAGAAACTTGAGGTACGACTAATGGCATAACATGTTCACTTGAAACAACATATGATTGAAAGTGACATAATAACTTTGAACTCCTCAAAGTTCCGGATCTTGAACGCAAAGCCACGGATCGAATACCATATTTCATCTCCCTTATTGGAAGGCACACTTGTCCAACAAAATCGTCATTTCCCAAGTCCCACTCCCAACATTCCAATCGTAGTATTGCTATTTCAGGAACTGGAAGAGAAAAATGTATCACGTTAGAGTTAATCATAAAGGATCCCCCAATTTGAGATAGGAGTGTCAAAGGAAGGTTTAATTAAGAATAGTACAAAAGAAATACAACACCAAACTCCATCAAATCCTAATTTTGATGCTTCAAGACCTTTTGTCTCGTATTATTTTCCAACTCCAACTTTTTGTCCCTCATTGCATCCACTTTACCATTACCTCTACTATCAATAGTGTAAAATTTATCAAAATTTTCTATCTATAACGCTACACAAATGTGTAGAGTGTTTACTCTAATTTCAAAATTATTCTAAAATTTCATTTATTTATCCAAGGTATTAAATTTTCAAATATGATTAAATTTTTTTTCTATCAAATAAAAAAATTAACAAAATATGTACCTCGAAGTGGAAACTCAAAATGTTCATTCTCCCAATGTGGCTCATTAGAACGGTAGACTATTTGTGTTTGTTTTTTTGCCATGTCACTTTTTATACCATGAATTGCAACCTAGGAAACAAGTCAGTATTTTATTTTATTTCTAGCTTTATGAAGCTACTTAGTATATATTTTCTTAATCCAATTTGATTTCAAAATTAATTAAATTCTTGAAATGGTCAGCATCATAGTAAAAATTAAAGAAATTATATAGAAATTATCTTTTAATAATATAAAAAAACACAATCATTTGCACATTGCAATTAGGGTGCTCTATTCACACTTTCTTTTAAGAATAAAATAAAATAAATGAATAAATTTTATCTTTAAATTTCAAAACGTGAATTTCATAACATATGATTTTATGTTCATTTCAACTATTTGAAACCCAATTATTTGAGCGCATTGAAAACTTGCAAAACAAAGTCTATTAGGATTCATTAATATGAGCGATTATATACTACAAATTCAATTTCAAGAAGATTGTGTTAGATACACTTTTTTAATGAGTTGTTGCAACTTTATAAGAATGATTTTTGAATTTTGAATGAATTTTGAGCACACCTTAACATAAAAATCAGGCAATTTGAAGAAGTCAAATTTTCTATGCCAACTGGTACCTAACAGCACAGTCACCTACAAGTGTTGATATTTTGTTATTGGAAGAAGTTTATATTTTAAAATATCTATGGAATTGAAATCAATATAGATTAGATTATTCATGAATTATATATTAATGGCATAAATCCAAGAATGGTAATATTGTCACAAGAAATCTAATAGTTCATCATAACATTAACCCCTAAATGTCTAAATCGTTCTCCAGAATTCACGATTTGAGAAAAATCATCATAAAGTACTATTTGGAAGAATATTTTGGAATTCATATACAACTAAAAGTTTTAGATTTTGAGTTTTAGATTCCATTTGTACAGTTAGATTCACCAATGCTATCACCAATATTTTTTTATAAATTTTGAAAGAGAAATTTCAGAATTTCTTCTAAATTTGATTACAAGCAAAATATTATCATTTTTTGAGTAAATTTTGTTGGAATGGATTTGAAATGAGGTTCTTTTGACATGGTGATATTTTGAAATTTTTGTGCTCCTTAAATCTATGACCTCATTTTTGCAAATCTTGTTTTGAACTAGAGTCAATGCAATTTTGGCTTTGTCAACCACTTGACATACTTCCACATTTGTAATTTTAGAAAAATATGTACTCTAGCAACACTAAATCCAACCATAGGAAAGAACAACACCTTGATAAAGTATCTCCACAAATTAGAATGACTTTCATCCAATTAGTAACGAGAAAGAAATGTTAGATTCAATCTGTTCATCGTCCAGAAACTAGACATCGTAGGGCTTAGGGGTTAAACTAGGCAATATTTGAAGTTCAATCCTTTATGTTGTTGAATATTGAGCATAATTTTCTACAACATAATTAATTGAAAACGAAACATGTTATCTATACTACCGTTGAAAAAAGATTCAACGAATTTGGAAGCAAAATCATTGTGTTACATAGGGTTGCTAGCATATGAGCCTAGGTATCTATATTATAGGCACCTATATATTATTGACACCTTCTATGGTTATAGGGAACCTCTATTATAGACATCCATGTTGTGAGTGCCTATATTATACATACCTATGTTAATATATGTGAAGGTTTGATTTGGCACTCAAGTGCTGAAATTGAATTTCCATGTCAAATTCTAAAGGGTTCACGCTACTCATACCATTTACAAGATGACATGTGACACTATTTTCAAAAATGACATAATTATGTTGAGTATGACCTATAGGTACGATATAGGCACCTTCCATGGTTATATAAGAAATCTATATTATAGGTATAAATGTTATAGGCACCTTCAATGGTTGTAGGGTACCCTACTTACACTTAGACTCAAGGCTCATAGGCTTGCATTTCTAGGCTGACACACTAGCATCATTGAAATATACAAAGATAAATGATATTTTTGGACATTCAGTGCAGATGAATTAAAAGTGGGAAGTAGTAATGACCTTCAAAATAACCTTAGGAGGCAAATTTTGGATTTCTCCATATGATAATGAAAAAAAAATGTCTTCTTTTTTTACGTAACCCGTGCTTCCATTAGCTTGGAAAAACCCTTGTGCCAACCACACCGGCCGATCTCTTCCTTGGAGGTTGACCGCTGCCATTTGGAAGCCATGACTCCAAGAAAGCATTGGATCGGCATTTGATGAATCAAAACGCAATCCAAATGGATACACCCTACCCAAGTTTTTCTTTGAATACCTATATTAATAGTCTTCATTAACATCATTGTTGTAATAATAAAATTTACAAATAGTAAATTATAACATTTAGACGAATATAGTTTCTCTATCTTTAATCTCAAAATGATCAAATACATTCTTAAAAGAGTACTCAAACATCATCACATCTAAGCTAGTTTTGGCCTAGTACATTTTATTTGCATATCAACCTATTTTCATTACGTGAAATTATATGAATTGTCTATTGTTGTGAAAAAATTCAATTTGTTTCATGAAAAATTGTTGGTATTGTAATTTTTGTAGCAAAAAAGAAAAAGAAATAATTCAAAGTAGCAAAAATAATCCAATTAATTTGAGATTATCACAACTAAGAATTACAAGTAGAAATGGAGATTAGTGTGGAAAATTGCCAATTAATTTTATTTATTTTTAATCCAAAATATCCATCACAAAGACCTTCAACTCTTCAAGTCTAATTCTACTATCAATTTTTTTTATCCTTTTATGTAATTGATATATAGAAGTTTGATATTTTTTGCTAGTGAAAAGATTTATATTCTATTGAAGTTCTTTTCTTCAAAAAAATTGACAAATTATTGTGATTTTTTAAAATAAGAAGTAAAACTATCAATTAAAATAAATATTAGGATAATTTGATATTTTTTAAAATCATAAATGAAGGTTATAATGAAAAATATAATACTATAATTTAAATTTTAAAACCATTTTAAAATATAAAAATATAAATGAGAACTATACAATAGTGTTATTTGGATTCTAATATATAGAGCTTGCAATTGCAATTTCTTTCAATTTGTGGATTTTTTCAAAAATATAATAAGTATAAACAAATCTTGTCAAACTCAATTCATTGAGTTTAAATTAAAACCAAAAATAGTTATATTAAAAGATATAATCAAGGTTGACCTAAACACATCCACTTTTAGGATGCTTGGACCTTTAGAGACTAAGATTGCATTTTTGGATTCCTGATTATAGTCTTTCTACAATGTATTTTTTCATCTATATATAATTCTTTGGTATCAGCAGTACATTTTAAGAATTATTTTGGTGCTCGTACTTATATATTGTTGTATTAAATGTCTATTAGTTTCAAATAGATTTTTGACATGAATTTTATGGAACAATTCATTGACGTATAATGTTATGAAATAGTCATATTCAAGGTTTTTATAACAACTATATTCAACATTTTGGATAGACTATAGCAACAGCAACCTTAGCAATGGTCACTATAAGAAAACAAAGTTTTTTTTTATGTTGTAGAAAAAAAAACATAGATGTCTCCTAAAATCCATTATAATTGACTAGCAAAAAATGTGTAACAGACATGTTAAAACGTGTCCGATTTTGGCATGTTTTTTGTTGATGTCAAGAAGAATTTTTTCATCCATCCGGTCAGATCATTTTTGTATCATTTGAAAATTTTATTGGTGTTTTTTGAGACGTCAAATTAGACGTTTTTTGAAACATCAATTGGTACATATAATATATCCTATCTATAAAATGAAGATAAATTAAAAAATTGTCAAATTCAACAAAAATTTAAAAAAACTTACCATTTACCTGCAAGTAAATTTTTTATGGTAAAATGAAGGAATTTCTTCATTAAAATTTAGTGAAAAATAAAGGATTTTGAGGTTTTACTTATATTCTTTTTCTACCCATAGAGAGACAAACGATATGGGATAAGTGAAAAAGGGGATGTACAATGAATTACGTTTTTTGGGATGTTCCTGCAAACGTCTTCAAAGGCGTAAATGTCTCACTTGACATCTTTGCCTTCTTCCCGAATTGCATTTTTTACTAGCGATCAATACTCTATTGCTGACTGCACTAACTTCACTAACTTCTGCAAGTGCAAAATGTAATTAATGCTGACGTGGACAAACTTGTTGTAAGTGATGTTTTTTGGGACGTCTTCAAAGACGTACACGTCTCATTTGACATCTGGCGTTCTGATGTTTACAACGCCATGTTTGTATAGACGTCAAAAAAAATTTGCACAACTGCATACGTTAACTTGAAAACGCAGGACGTCTCAAAAAACATTTGCCGTTCTGTGGCTAACGTGACCCAAAATGTAGTTTTCTTATAGTGGGTGTAGGAAGAATTGCTCAAAGACCCCTACCCGTCAGTTCCAGCTAAATGTACTTCATTGTGGTAATGGACAAGAGATATAACACCTAAACCCTACATAGCAAAGTGCATAGGATTTAGGCCT
The DNA here is from genome assembly GCA_947034895.1 of Rhytidiadelphus loreus. Lineage (NCBI taxonomy): Eukaryota > Viridiplantae > Streptophyta > Bryopsida > Hypnales > Hylocomiaceae > Rhytidiadelphus > Rhytidiadelphus loreus. The sequence continues at coordinate 38,221,414 of OX344761.1, forward strand.
ATAGTAGAACATTGTTAGGAGCACAGCTATAGTAGTTATGTGTATAGCCATGTGTAGGGATAACCTCTAATATTGACTATTTTTTTTTGGTTTTATTATTTTATTAATAAAAATATTTAAGTGATTGGGCAGGTGAATGGGTATAATGGATGTCTTTTGTTTGTTGGACAAAGAAATGGAGCATGGAGTGCAAGCACTTGTCTATTCTTCCAACAATGGCAATCAAGGTTGCCAATGCTATAGGTGTCTCGAACATTTTTACAAATCCATTACAAAAAAGACTAGTATTTAGTTGAAAATATTTTAAAAAAGTTGATTTGATGACTAACAAGGTTTGGAAATTGAGCTCCAAAATTACTTTCTTCTATGAATGATTGAGAATGCAAGTTACATACTAAATTGTTGCATAATCTAAAAGTTATGTTTGCTCAATGAATAAGAAATTTCAAATTTAGATATGATAAACTTGATTTAAATTTTGGTTACTTTTTTACTATAAAAGTTAAAGAATAGTAAAATGTTATATAAATACTATCATTGTCTTCTTGTATTTTGATATAAATATTTTTTTAAATCAATTAACCCATGGTATAGATAATTGATGCACCATAATGGATTTTAAACCTCAAAGGTTTTAATCCAAAAAAAAAGTAAAAAAATAGATCCTTCAAAACACTACAACTCCTTCTTCAAGGTTATTTTATAAGTTGAAATATCTATATAAATAACTAATGAAATATTAACATTACCATGATTGTATATTAACATGTTGTCACCTAATATTATAGAAATAAAAAAATCATGAAAAAAAGATGTAAAAGAAAGTTCATTAAATGAATTATTGGCATGTGGCATCTTTAGTCAAAAGTTATTTTTCATAAGCTAAACAAAAACAATTTTGCATAGTCTAAAGTAAAGGGTGATTAATTAAAAAAATTGCACATTCTACATATAAGAGGTTAAGGATAGAATACTTTGATAGGGTATGCCGATAGAATTGAAGCAATGACACAAGGCAAACTAGTATATAATTCAACAATGATCAAAATTTGACTTATTTATTAGCATCTATTGCTGGGAAATCTTAAATTCTATTTCATTTTGTTGTCAATTGTAATTGGACATATTTGAATTTAGAATTGTGTTTTATAATGTATATAGTCAAAATAATTGCACTGACATTCTATTTGAAAACTACTTATGATATTTATTGGACTAAATTAAAAAAATTGGTGATCTATACTACATAATGTTATGGTTATAAATATAGAATCCAATTTAATTTAAATTCAAAAATTCAATGTAGGTATGTAAAATAGAAATAAATTTTTTTGAAACAAATATCTTCACTAACTAATAAAAGTTTGAATTTGATTATTTAATTGTACATTGATTCTCAATGAATAGTTTGAATAGAAAATAAATTCATGATTTGAGGTATTGGGTTTATATGATCATTATCATGTAAAAAAATAATGTCATTTGAGATATGAATGATCATAATAATGAACTTTGAATTTCAAATGAAAAAGTATGTTGATTTAAAAATATATATATTGTATAACAATTATAGTTAAGGGAGGATAAAATGACGGAATTTTCAATTTATTTCATTCGTATTAGCTTACTCAATTATAGAATCAGGATGTTTGTTGATGAAATTTTGGAATTGTGGCTCACTTAAATTGGCCATTATTGCTCTATCTCCACCTATTAACGGTCCTCCATGCACTTGTTTTTCTTTCATCTCTGATGGTTTTGCACAATAGATATAAATGAGTTCTTGAAACTCAATGGTTTCTGGCACTTCTATCCTTTCAACCAATATAGACTTTCGAAGTACATTAGCTGCAGTATTGGCTACTTTCAATAAAGCCTTCTTATGAACACGTTTCAAATGTTTTTTAATTTTTTGTGCATGTCGTACATGTTGTAAAGTTGAAATATTGGCATCATCTAGTTCATCATCGGCAAGATTATTAGCTGCATCTGGATCGACTGCCAACTGTCTATGAATGTCATTTCAAAACAATCATAACTCTTATTAAAAATGAAATAATACACAAAAGATAAAGACGAGGAATAACCAGATTGAAGTAATAAACAAAACTTTTGATCAATTAGAAAATTTCAATTCAAAATAACCAATTTAAAGGACTTTAGACTCAAATACTATATTTTTTTAATATAGAAATTGTAATTATATAAATTAATTAAGTAAGTTTACAAAGGCCTTCAATTAAATAAGTTTACAAATGCAATAAGACTTGTTTCAACTTTTCACTTATTATTTGGGACCATAATTGAGATTTATTTTGAAAACAAAAATAAATTTTCTCATTGAATCTAAAAATGATTGCAAGAGAGAATTGAAAATCTCATGCTGTCCAAATTTTGACCAAATCAAATATGAATCAAATATTGTTGAAAAAATCTTTTCACTTTTGAAAATAAAGACATTGCAATAGCATCATATTAGAATTAGAGTTTCATATATTCCTATGGTGACTTAAAAATAATCCATAATTTTAAAATAAAATAAAATAACTTCATTTTTAATAGAACAAGAAGCTACTTTTCAAATGCCTTAATGATGAATGAGGTTATAAATAATAGAAATGTACTTGATCTTCAACGGTGTCACTTGGAGGTTGATCTGAAATGATGATAAATCCTTTCAATGATTCAGGAGACAAAAACTCAAGTGGTGGTCTTTGATCTTTGGTGGGATAAAATAGTCGGTCACCAAAGACTTCACGAAGTACCTAATATATTTTAATTTCTTTAATTTTATATATTTTTTAAAATGATAACATTTATATATTTTCACATGGCTTTTGCATCAATTCATTTCTATATATTAATAGATTGTGATTTTTTTACATGAGATTTATAGAAGTTTTAATTACATTGATTGTGAAACATAATTCATTTAATTTCTATATTTTGTATTTACATTAATTTTCCAAAATATTGTATCTTTTCTAAAGAGAAGTATTTGTTTTAATAGAATAGAATAAGATATTGTATTTGATTTTATAATTTCAGATTTTCCATTCGAAACTTCAGTTTGGTTTATAAATGTTGTATTTTTTACTTCATATAAGATGATAGGAATATTGAAAATAAATGCTTAATTTCAATTCATTTTACATTGATTCAATTTTATCAAAGTACTCACTATAGCTGCTTTTTTTTGTAGCTCTGATCCAAGATGATTTTCGATTGTAATAATGACTGGATATTCTGATGTTAAAAATGCATTTTCTTTTATTGCTAATAAACAATCTTTGAAAGAAATTGCACTAGTCAATGTACTGCAAAAATAAGATTAATGAAAAAAATTAATTTTACAAAATCACTTGCAAAAGTTCATAGACAATCTTATTAGTGATTAGTCTTTTTTTACTTTGAAATTTGTATAACCTATTATATGGCATTGGAAGATGGATATTAAAGCATACTTGCCATGAAGCACCATGATATTGCCTTGTCGTTCCCAACAATCAAGTTCAATGACTCGACAACCACTTCGAAGAGCCTCAACTATTGGAACAATACTAGAATTAGAAGTTAATTGATTTCCAGTTAAATAGGAATTGTGGCTTGAATATATGTAATAATGTGATAAAGGCCTAGTCATGTCATGAGTGGGCTGCAAAGATTGCAAAAATTAAGAGAAAATCTAAATAATGTTGAGATTTGTTTAATATTTCTACTTGGAACATATGCAATATGTGATAGTGAATTTTACTTATAGTTTTACAAACAGACTTTGACAAATGCAAAATCATTCATTTGGCATATTTTTCAAATATCAATGCCTTCTTTTCATATGACTACAAATTCATCCTTCTTCTTAAACCAATTCTTTGATTACAATATCAAATATCATTTCTAGCTCAATTTGACCTTTTAAATTACATGCAAATCTAAATTTTATATTTTACTACAAGAGACTACAAGTTATCTATAAGAATTTTTTTGATTAATTTGCTAAAAAAATATGATTGTTATTGATTATAACCAAAGATGAATACAAATTGCAATTTGCAAAATAAAACCAACAAAATTTGTTTACTTTCAAATCTCTTTTTTAAGGTGCTAATAGCAAGGAAGTATATTATCAATTTTTTAGAGAGATTGTTTTGTATTTTGCACTATAAACACTCTTAGCTATAAGAGAAAAGTCCAATTGTCACTAAAGAGCTATATTATCCTTTATAAACTTGACTATTGGGGTGGGTGGGGTGTATTTTGAATTTGTAAAAAAAACATATTTCTATACATGTTGATTTTTTGAAATATTGAGAAATAATTTAAAAAATTGTGGGTTTTGTAATGAAATATAGAAAAAAATGATAAAAATGATAAAAATGATAATATATATTTTGGACTTTTAATAAAAGATGAAGGTTTGAATGTAAAACAATCATTTTCATTTTAAATTAAAGGACATATTATTTAAAGAATTTTTTTGTATAAAACTACAAAACATACATAGTTTGTATTTCAATACATATAACTTGCAATTGCAATATTCATTGACTTTTTGAGTTCTTATCAACTTGTTTTTTCTTATTTCTTAGCTTAAATTAAGCTCAAAAATGACATTTGAAATCTACAATTGAGTTTGACCAAGGCTCATCTATGTTTGAGGAAACAAGGGTCTTTAGTGGTTAGAGTGTAGATTAAAAAATGAACTTTTTTTCAACATTTTTCACAAAGACACTAAAATTCAACTAAATTTATCTCAAAATTATAATTTTGAACATTTTAGAAATATGGTGATTGGGTTTAGTACAAAAAATAGAGTAGATTTATATATAATATCACCAATGAATTCCTTAACTTAAATGATTACATTGTTCAATAATCTGCATAATCTAAAACATTGACGATTGGAATAAAATGATTTGATATCTTACTGTGTTGGTTGCAATAATAGGTGGATTTAGCCTTGTATTGATTAAATAGTTTGAAAAACCCAATAAATCAAGTTGTACACTTTGCACAGATATAGAAAAATGAAATCCTGCAATTACACTCAATACTATTTGTGTTATAAGTGATGCAGCTTTGTGTTCATCTATACCTTTTTCTCCTTGAACATTTTCTAAAAATAAAGCAAGATCTGTAGCATCCATGTAATTTTTTCCTCGAGAAGCCTCTTGGAACATAGATTTAACAACTTCTGGAGGTCTATGTTGAGTTCGTCCTTTTCTTATGAGAGAAAAACAATGACATCCAACAACCATTGTTCCAAAGTTGATTCAATAAAGCATAATGCATAAACTCTAATAATAAACTTTGCACTTGTCATCATATTGTTCTCTTGTACAAAACCATTTGCCGTTTTTTAAAACGATCATGCTATGTTTAAAATTTGAAATTGAATCATATAATAAATATGAGATACAATGTATGTTTGTACATATGAAATTCAAATCCATTTCAACAATATTTGAAACAATATTTAATTAGATCTTTTTTGTTGAATATCTTAACTATTATTTCATTGTGATTGCTTAGAAGTCTCTATTGACCATTTGCATTACTCACAATTTGAATAAAACATGTCTTAACTTTAATTTTGTTGAAATTGAGAATTCAGAGAATCACTTGTCAACCTTAGAATGTAATCATGATTCAAAATATTGTTCTTCATTGTGTAAATAAATGGCACATAAACAAAATATATGAAATTTTATTTTCTCTATTATATTTTTTCTATTATCTCATGGTTTAAATTTTGATTGGGATTATGGCAATGAGCTTCAAAAAAACTACATCAAAGCAAGAAAAAGCTAAACCTAAAACAAAAATGTTTTTAATCATCTAGTTCAAAGGCAAATTAAAAAAAATCAAGTCCAAAAAATAAAAAGAATTGTCATTTTCATTGTGTTTCAAAATGCTTGGTTACCTAAAACTTAAAACTATATTTTATTGGATAAAAATTTATTAGAAAAACTTTCGAATTTTTTTGGGTTCAAATGCTCTCATGTACAAAAGAAAATTGTATCAATCTTTTAATGACTAATCTCTCATCTATTTATATATATAATTGACAAATTTTTGCTCCAAATTATTTGACTTTCCTTCTTTCAATAGAATTAATAATTTAAATTTTTTATTTATCTAATAATAAGAATGTACTATTTTATATGTAAAATAGAAAGATTATTTTAAAATATGTTTGCTATTTTTTCTACAACTATGGTGTACTTCACTATCTACTCAAAAAGAATGGCCTTATGTGATTGAAAAATTTAGATGTAATTGAAAAAATAAATTGTTTGGGCTTTAGGTTGCACCATTTACACAAATAAAGATATTTATAGGACATACATGTACAATTGTATGGTTATATGAATACATATATGGATATGGAGTTGACAAAATTAGTGAAATGTAGAGTAATTCCAAATAATGGCTCAGAAAACTGACTTTTTGACATGGCAAACTTTGAAATTAATTTTCTTTCAAATCACAATTATTTTTTTTTCAAACTTCCATAGAAATGTGTTACATGTTGTATACTACAACTTTCATATATCTACATTTAGACTTTGCCCATTGATTCTTATGGTATGGTTGCTTGATTGACAAAGTTTTAAAACCATATTCATATTTGTTAGTCACTGTAGTAGGTTTGCAGCTTAAGTGCCAAATATTTATTTAAAGTGCAAAAATAAGGTTCAACAACATAAAATTTGATTTATGCTATTTTGGCAACATTTGGAAAATTCAACAAAATTACTACACAAGAGGTTCAAATTGGGGACCTTTGTGACCAAGAAAGGATTTACTAAAAACTGTTAGAAGTTGCGTCAATCTAGCATTGAACCTCCATCAACAAATATATTGACTTATACTCATCAATATTTCATTTCATTTAAGTCTTATTCTTTGCAAGAATTTATTGTAATTTGATATATATTAAGAATAGTTAGCTTTAAGTTTTTTTTATTAATTTGTGCTCAATTTGCTATGTGAATGTAAGGTACACTCAATCTCATGCATGTATGTCAAAACAAAAATCATGTCACTGCAACAACAATGTGTAGGATATGATGTCTATTAGAAGTAGTCCAATGATTATTGTGTGCTATAACATGTAATTATTTATATTAATGGATGTTTTGAATAAAATGATAATAATGATTTATGATAATGGTGATTTTCTACGAGCACTAAGGTTAACTTGTACACGTAATGCACCCAAAATCAAAATTTGAAGAATGATCTCTTAAAAAAAATGGAATTTTTTTAGGTAAATTGACCTTGTAAAGTTTTATCAAAACTAATCTAAATAATCCATTAAATTTGAATGACAAGTATTATGTATTTACAAGAAAAGTACAAAGGAAAAAAAAAAAATCTTTAACTACTTGCATATTATAGCCAAGATTGGTCACTTGCATGGACCAAAATATATTTTGCACCAAAATATTCTTAAGGCATGTGTTTATACTTATGTAACAAGTGAAAGTTGCCCAATCATACAATATTTGTTAACCTAGCAATATAATGGGTTCGCACTACATTAGAAGAGGTTTCAGGATTTTGAGGGCCATTTGAGGGCCATTCCCCCGGTAGTGAAAGAACGCCGTTGTCAGATTTATTTTTTTTGAAAAAAATATAAATATAAATGAAATAAAAATTTAAGTCCTTAAAACGAGAAACAAAGTAAAATGAATTTTATTTTTTATTTTTTCGAAAAAACTGACCTAGCCGTCTTTCGGCCAAATCAGTACAGGCGGGGAACAACGGATTTCGGCAGTTCTCGGGGGTGTTTCGAGTTGGGAACTCGCAGCCTTCCCCAAGAGCCAAAACACATGTAATGCCATGGTTTCCATGATCTATAGATGTATCGTGAATTCCAATTATACTTTTCATGTTGTATTTTCCTTTTCCTTTGAATAACTAATTGTATTTGATAATCAATAGATTACATTATGTACACCATTATAGACTAATTGAATCCCTATAGAGCTATTTAATTTTTTAATCAATTTAGACATTATAGACTAAGAATGAGAGATATAGGGTTTTGAAGTTGACCATAAATTCATCTATGTTTGAAAGTTTCATGAGAAACAAAGTAAAATACAACTTTACAAATTCAAATGAACACTACATATAAAGCCTTCCTAAGTAAGGTTTTAGAATCTTTCTAATCCATCTTGGACTTAAAGAAAAAGATTGAAATCAACAAGGTTTGAAACTCAAGATTGAAATAAAATGAAGTTGTATTGAGATTCTATACTTTATTTTTTCAAAGCTTCCTTTTATGGTTACAAAATAGTTTAGAAAAGATCCAATAAGGCAAACCAACCTATGACACGTAAAATGGCTAGTTTGCCTTGTTAATATTTAAAAAAAATTCTTTCATATAGAAACAAAGATGAGAAATGGAGAGAGCAATAGAAATTTTATTTTTGACAAAGTATAAATTTATTATGAATTTTCAAAGTGTATTACCCAATTAGCCCCAAATAGTCTCTAGACTACCCCAAAACCATGAAAAAGTGTACCCATAATGACCATATTACCATCTAAAGCATTCACAATATTTCCTAACATGGCCACAATATTTCTAATATGGCCATGACATAAAGGAATAAAAAAGTTAGTTCTTGTAATGAATTTACACCAGGAAGGTAGAAGTTCTTAATGCAGTCATTAACAACTCCATCACCATCTCTCAAGGCATTGATTTTGGCCACTAACCAAGCTAATGAAGTCCTAATCTCATTTATTAGCAAAAATTTGCTATGGATTGATGTAAAATTATAATGGATGGTTTTCTAGGTGTTTGCATTGGAAGATATGCCTATCATAGGTTGGTTTACCTTATCTTAGGAGGGCTTTGAAATTGGAGGTTCTTTTGAATTTGCAAGGCTAGGTTGCAACTATGGAAGAGGCACCCTTTACTAATCGGCACCCCATCAGCAATGAATAGGATGCTGTATTTCCAACCAAGCCTAGATAGATTTCCATTTTTTCTTTGGAATGCGTGTTTTTCTTCTTTTTCAAGATTTGGACCAATAAGTTCATGACACATAAGTGAGCAAGAAAGTAGGAAGCAATGAACAGGAAAGTAGTTCTTGAAAGATCAAAATTGGAAGAGTCTAGACATTGGCTATGGGTCCGGTGTTCTTTTTGCCTTCCAAAATTCATAGTAATTTCAATTTAAGAGATTAAAATTTCCAAATTTTTTATAATCCTCCTCATTTTTGTCAATGCACCCCAAAAAATATTTGCATTACTTTGTGCTACCCCAAATCATGACCATAGTTGTTTATTTGATCAATTATAGGTGTCTTCACTTTAATTTAATGGGATATATTTTACTTTTGTTTATTATACAATTTTCAAAGATGGGTGATCTCATTGACAGTATTAACTTCAAACCTTTGTATCTTGTACTCCATACCTCCAATGTTTGAATTGATTAAAATTTTGAATTTGTAAGGGATCAATTGATCTAGCATTGAAAGACATAGATGTCCTCTACTAATTATTAATTATGTAAAGAAGTTCAACGGAAGAAAATGGTATGAAAACTTGAATTGGAGTTAAAGGATTTTCTATTGAATATAGAAACCGTGATTGTATGAATCCTAGTTAAGTGGACAAGCTTGTTCATTGCACAAAAGCTTGACATAGGTGAATTGTATTATCTCCATTCCTTGTAAAAAAATTTGAGATGGAAAGACAATCAAGCTAAAAGTTATCATATGAACAAAGTTGGATTTTATCACTAGTAGAAAATAGTGCCTAGATCAACATATTTTGTTGCTTTGGACAACTTTAGTTGAACATGAACACACAGTTTTTTGCTTCAATATCTTGATTTTCCTTCATTTTTTTACTAACAATATATATTAGGCATAGGAGACAACTTCATTACCTTTAAGCCCTCCTTATACTAGAATCAAGAGGTGTAGAGAGCACTTTTCAACCAATGAGCTTCAAACTTCAAAATACAAAAGATGTAAGAACAAGGAAGAAAATAATGTGAACAATTTTTTTGTCCTTCTAGGCAATAAAAGTACATAAACTTTGAGTCCCTCAAAATTTGCATGTATAAAATTTGCTTAGAAAAGGGGGTCTTAATGGAAATTTTGGGAGACCTTGGGCCAACTTACTTATAGACAATTAAAAAAACAAACTCGCAGTGTGAATTGCTCTATTTAAAAAGTATATACTAAAACAAAAGATGAGGTACTTTATGGTTCTTTCTAACTTTACTCTACCCACAAAGGCCATAAATTTGAAAGTTCAATCTTTCAAAGATGAGCCATGGAACTGAGTTGTTTTATCCAAAACCCTTGGAAGGGTCACTTAGAGTGTCCATTAGAAACCACGTGCAAACAAAACTTTGGACCCCTATATACTTTTTGGATTTTAAATATAAATAAATGAATGAAATATGAATAGATTTTTCTACTTTGAAAGTTTTTATTTTGAATTATTGATATTTTCATTTGTTAATAATAATTAGTTACAAATTTTTGAAATAAAAAGATACAATGTAGAATTGAAAAATAAATTTCACACCCCTATATTATATAAGAAAAAATTGTCTAAAAAATGAATAATTTTTTTCTAAAAATAATTCTTTATTGAAAGTTCATTTTGAATTGAATATTGATGCAATGGTCATCTATAGGTGTTCTCTATAATTATTTGAGTTGTCATTTTAGTTCATTTTCAACCTCTTTTAGAAATCATTTCATATTTTAATTGAGTTGAAAATTTCGGCAATAGAAACCTATAGTCTTATTAAACAATCCTCAAAATTTTAGGTTGAAATTATAGTTTATTAGAAACCACTTGTTCACATGTGTTTTGTTATAGTAGAACTAAGTGCACCCTCTGAGCCAAGACCTCAAATTGAATGTTGAGAGGGTCAAAGACTACTACTTGTTGGATGAACCATATTCATATAAAGCAAATAGATATTCATTCAAAGACGGACAAGAATAGTCATAGGTCATGTATGCCTAGATCATTGCTAGACACAATATAGATCCTAAAATATAAAAGTGGGTAATAAAGGGAGAGAGGGATGTTGAATTAGAGGAAGGAATTAGTGAAGATATTAAAAATATATCAAGGAGACATCTCAAATATGTTAATTTCTAAGTTGTTGAAGATGTGGATGAAGACAAGCCTACAACGCATCTTGCAAGGTTTTTGGGTTGCTTGGCCATTGTATTTTTTAAGATTTTGCTCATGTGGAAAGTGATCAAAGACTAGTAAAGATGATCTTCTTAGAACAACTCATGCTTGATGAGATGAACTCTATTGTTACCTTGTGCAATGAAATGGTTCAATTGTTGTAATTTCCTTCACCCAATTATAATTTATGCACCACTTTTCATTATTGTTTGTAAATATTTACACCAAGTTGGGAGATCTTTTATTGAGCACATTTAAATCCTCTACAAGGGTGGTGGGATTCATTGTTTGGTCCTAGAAGGTTATATTCAATGATGTATGGGTGTGGAAATTCTATAAGAGATTATTGAATTTTGGTTCATTCAAAAAATGTAAGTGATGTCTACCACTTCTCATTATGTCTCTAATTTGCAGATGTTAGTGAGACTTTGGACATACTTGTACAACACTAGTTATTGTATGTTTATGTGTATATACATACACATATAATATAAACAAACTCTCAACCATGGGAAAAATATCTATCTCCACATGGATTTAGAAATAAACTCTTCTAATATTTATAAGGTTATAATTTTTTTCTTCACTTGTGCTATGAGTGTACTATCAAGGATGAAATTACTCTGCTCAAGGTCAATTGAAAGAGTTTAACCAAGGATATTATTTGAAACTATTTGGGAATGAAAATTGCTAGCATGTGAGTATAGAATCTATGAGCCCATTAGCTTAGGACTCTATATTATAGACACCTTCAATCTATGATTATAGGTGTTTGTGAACATTATAGGTACCTATATTATAGATTCTTTTGATATTATAGTGTACCCAGGTATATTTATATGTCACTAACATTTTGAGAAAATGTAAGTTGGTGTATTTTGGTACTATGGGTTGATGGTCTTAAATATAGGTGTACTTTTGAAAATCAAAAATTCAAACTCCCTCTCTAAAATCCATTTCTAATATGTTCCTTGATGCTATAGATAATTTGGAGGAAATGCATATTATTTATAATTATTAAAAAATAAACTTAATTTTAAAAAAAAATACTTAATTCAAACACTTAGAGAATAAGCAAGTTAACCATTTAAATCCCAAAGGTTCATTATTTGGCCTTACACTTATCTCAACACCTATTCAATAGGTTAAAGTTTTAACTTTATATTTTTACGTTCTAAAAAGTATTATTAAGTGAATTTCATTCATATTGTTCATTCATATTGAAGGGAGAATTTCAAAAGTATTGTTATTATTTAAAATATCATTGATATCAGTATAATATCAATCCAAGTTTAAAGAGTTCACTTATAAATAGTGACATTAAAACCAAAATATTATTGACATAAGATATATACTTGCTTAGTATAAGAACCTATAAGAGCCTAATGTAAATTTTTTACATCCACAAATAATATTTTAGAATTTCATAACTTATTCATTTGATATCCAAATAATGCATGAAAAAATAAATTATAATCTTTAGTCTTTAATATGATAATTAATTTTAATAATTTTTTATGTTTTATTATAATAAATATGCTTGATTTTTATTATCCTTCGCTAGGATCATATTTGTTAACAAATAATTCAAAATAAAATAAAATGTGACACCTAATGAAATTTTTTTAAATTGTACTACCTCCGTCCCAAAATGATCTTCCTGTTAGACTAAATCTTATGGATTAAGGATAAAAATAACTTTTTAAAAACTCAATTTGTATAGTATGTAGAGTTTGGTGTTCTCTTTGCATCCTAAAAAGTTTGAGTTTTGAAGCCCTTTTCAAAGTGTAGTTTTATAATGTTGAAAAGTGAATATTTTGGGGCGTTTTTAAAGAACACCAGTGAGCACTTAATTGTTGAATGTGAAGTTGCCATTTTGTGGGCATTTAGCATATGCCTAAGACCATGTATAGACCTTTGTTTTGGCTTCCAAAGCTTAATCTACTTCAATTGGGAAATACTCAAAGAGATGCAAAAAATAAAAACTATAAGTGCGGATTGAAGCTTTCAATCATTTTATTTGTCTTTTGCTTGATGTTTGCATGGATGGAGCAAAAACAACCATTTAGAGTTGTTTTGCTAGTCTCAAATAACAATTATAAGCCGAATTTGACTAATTTCAACATCACAAAGTGCAATAGGAAGATCATTTTGGGACCAAAAAAGAAGGCCAACAGGAAGATCATTATGGGACGGAGGGAGTAATTGATAAGCTATAACTACTGCTAAAGGTTACTGTAAAATATTTTGAACCATGCTAAAGGTGATGAAATATTCCGAACCTTGTAAAATGAACTTCCCAAAATTCTAAATTAAATTAATGAATGGAAATTAAACCCCAAAAGAAATGATTTTGTATAGGTTTTAATGAATCTGACCCAACGTACAATAGAGTCAATTATTTTAGAACTTCAGTGGAAAATTTATTGGATAATTATAGATCACGTATGTAGCAATCAATAGAGGATAAAGACTTTTATTTATGCTATTTGAAACTAATCCATTTGGATTACATTGTAAATACTACAAATTTTTTTTTTGGCAAATCTCCAATCCTTAATTGGCTATGAAGGAATTGGCAAAATGCTTCTTTATATAATCTAAAAATCCTATATATTTGCCATTTCCATTTGGACGAGACCATTTTTTGGCCTAAAATCTCCAATTCTTTTATAGTGGTGCTTAGAGAATGGCCAATGTTTTGCCATTTTAGCTTGCTTCACCATTTTAGGACAAAAATTGCACAATATTCACAGCAGTACATGGGAAGTTACAACTTTGTTGTACTTGGCAACTTTACAAGAAATTCTTTTTTCTACTACAAATAGTTTATTAGAAAAGTAAAGATAAAGATTCTCTTGCTTTTACAAACTACGATGCTTGAAAGGCAAATTAAGAAGTTTTATAGGTGGAATACACAAGGGATTTGCCAAGATTAAATTTTCCCAAGTCTACTAGCCATGATTTAAGAACATTTTCACTAGTTCAACTTTTAGACCACTCTAGCATTTGGGGGATAAAAATTGAGCAATCAATGCATATTCTCTTATACACCAAAATATTCTCTTTGACACTATAAAAATGTTCGTTTGCGATTCTTTTGCAACTCTACCAAATCCTACTATTCATGTTCAAAATATTACAATGAGATCTTCAATGATGAGATTATGTTTGCTCTTGCACACTCAAAAACTTATCATTGGTTGGATGTTGAATTAGCAAGTTGCACAAGTGGGGCACATAATTGAATCACTTTCCACATCTAGGACACAATATTTTGTCTTAAAGAACTTTTGGTGAACTGCAAGACATAATCAAAGGGCGAGTCAAAAGGTTGCTTTTCATACCTATCTGATTAGCCAAGACCTATATAAAAGACAAAAAAATTTAGAATTTCTACATAGAAGTGTGCAATATTTGTTAGAAGAGAATCATAGTAGTTGGTCAATAGACTTGTAAATAACTTAGTAGACAAATTTTTTACTTTTAAAAAACTAATTTTAACATTAGATTTGAATTTTTTGGTTGCTTTTAGTTTGACAACAAGGCAAATGTACTACTAAAATGTAGGTTTTATATGTAGACTTTTGTATACAAAAACTGACCAAACTTTGTAGAAAAGACAAAAGAATTTTTGGAATTCAACATGGAAGTGTGCAAGAATTGCAAGATAAGAATTGGATTTGTTAGTAGATAAAATTTTAGGGAGAGGTCTATGAAAAATAGGGAAAACAACTTTATGAATTCCGGAAAAATAATTTTATCATTGAACTCGAACTTTTGGATTCTATTAATGTTGACAATAAGACAAAAGTTATTCCTAAAATGTTAGTTTCCCCCTGCTTATATGGAAGTGTAAACATTATGAAACTCGGCAACAACAATTCTGATTTTGAAAAACTTAAAAATTGTTTTCCAATTTCAATATAGCATAGAAGTCCGTCCTAATAATTCTTAGTAATTTATTTCCAATTTTGACATAGTATAGAAGCTTGGTAATCCAATTTATACTAGATCCAAAGGTGAGGGGAAAAATTATTTTGAAGGTTTTGATAGGTTGGAATCTAAGTTGGAATCAAAAAGTCTTTAGAAAATAGGCTTATACTATGAAATGAAAGGTCATACGTTTCTAAGAAGGTCCAGAGATATACAATGCACTTGTTTCCTTTGTAGCAAAAAAATCTTCAAATTCTGAACTCCTAAATTCTAATCTCTTTGATATGGTTTTCATTTAAATTCAAGTTTTTTACTAAAAAGTGGTATTTTTAAATATTTTAAATATTTTTTTTGGTCATTTCATGGGTTCCAAATAGTTTACATCAATCCAAAGATCACAATCTCCAATAATTCTTCCTCCAATTCTCCAATGGAGGATTTTCCAATGGCAAACTAGGAAGCCTTCTTCCTGAACAAGGTCTAAAGGTTGCTTTACAACTAGAGGCTCAGCTAATTCCCCTTGAGGTTGATTGCACAAAATCTTTGCTCCTTTTAGGCTTAAAGTCACCCTCAACTACTCATTAGAATAAGATTATAACATGGGCTAATTTTTCCATATGTAAAGGGCTTGAGGTCAAGAAGTTGGATTGATTCAATAGAATTTAGAAAATTTTAGTCCTTCTTTCTCTCTTTACAAGGCCACTTTACACCTAGTGACTGGGTCAGTTCTTTTTGGTGCTAATTGTACAAAATCCAATGGATTTGATTTTTGAAAAAACAAATATTTTATTAGAAGAAATTTAAAATTTAAATTTGACATTGGCCTTGAGTCCAAGAGTTAAACTTCTATTTACAGTGCACCCAAATCATCGAGCTTGGACCATATTAGATCTTGTCTTTTTTGAATAAAAAATTCATTATATGAAATTAGCTTGGTTCCTAGGTGTAAAGGGATTCGGATTGATTTCAGCCTTTTATCCAAATACAAGTGATGATTTTGGGCCTCATATACAATAAATTGGTGTAGCCTCCAAGTGTGAAGTAGACTAGCCCAATTTTGTCTCCTACTTTTGGCCCCAATTCCGATCTAAAAAACATCCAAATCTATTCATTTTCTTGAAAAAATGAGTGAATTAATGTCTACGAGGGGGAATGTGTCAATCCTTTTTTGGTGAGTATTTAAGTTGATTATGGGTTGTTTATGGGATGTTTATAGGATGTGTATGACTCCACTTTGTAGGCAATTGTGTAGTTTCAAGACAAGCCACTTCAAAAATTCACAAAAATTACAATTTTCATCAGAAAATTATAATTCTACTTGGGTTTGATTCATGGCGCTCACCTCGGGAAAAATATGTGCCCCTCTTAGAGTTGACCCCAAGATATTCAGATTACAATTCAAGGCTTCTCTACCTTAAAGCGGCCCTAAGTATTCCTGAAAGAGCCCAGCAGAACTGGTCTAGTCAGACCGGATGGACGATCAGGACCAAGCAAGCCCAGATCAACGGTCTGAAACAGTCTCATATTAGGTCAAGCTATAAAGAGCTCTTGCCACCCGGGCGCAGAGCTTCCTCACCGCACCCTGTGTTCTCGCAAGTTCTTCTTTCGAAGCTTGCTGCTACCCTTTCCATCCCTCTCCCCGCGATTAGGTTTTCCTGAACACACACCAACCATGGCGCACGATGGTGAAGCTGCCGCGACGGAGGATTACGAGCAACAAGCGCCTCGCCTGGAGAACAAGCGCAAGTTCGATGACACCACTGGCCCCGGGGACGAAGCTCCTCCCGCGGGCACTACCATCTTCAATGGCAACAACGCTAACGAAACAAGCGAGTCCGTCGTGGCTCCCGGCGCTGTGACGTACAATAGTGTCCCTCCCCCGTTGTCCGAGTTCGAGCTCGTGAAGCAGAAGGCGGCGCAGATCGCCGCGCGCTTGGTCGGAGCAGAGGTCAAGCGGCCTAGGACGGAAGACCTCGGTGGGGATGATCATACTGGCGGAGGGCGAACGAACGGGTTGGATCTGAGTGGTGCCTATGCTGGTAATGATTCGATGGTTTTTAATAGCGTTTCGTGAGGTTTCGTGAATTTTTCCTAGGGCTTGAGGTGTATTTGGTGTGTGAGCTTGGGTTTGCTTATCGGTCTGTGGTTGAATTGAATTTTTTAGTTTTTTGCCGAAAACAGATAGGTAACGACACATAACGAGAGACACCTCCACTTTTCTGGATGCTGCGGAAGCTACTTACTGTAGTTAGACTTCGTTTTGACGATGGTAACGTTTTCCTTGTACGATGGTGTTTCTTAGTGTTTTTAGAGATAGTCCTTAGGGTTAAGGTGTATGTGCTGCAGACGCTTGATTCTTTGTAGTTTTCGCTGGTTGACTTGGCTATTTGGTCTCTCTGTGACAATATTGGTTACTTTTTGTTGCTGTGGTCGGCCGAGTCGTGTGTCTGTCGTTGTGTTTCTTAACCTTGTGTTCTTTCCAATTTCACACAGATGATAGCTCCAAGCGCGATCAGGAGTCGCTTTCGCAAGAAACGCATGGTCTGCATCATCAGATGCAGCAACACCAAGATTCGCAGCAGTATCAGCATGATTCGCAGCAGTATCATAATGCTCCGCAGTTTTATAACCAGGGGGGGTCCAATCAGTCAAGAAAGATTGATGTGCCGAACTCGAAGGTTGGTCACTTCTTTCTCTGTGTGAGCATGTGTCTCCAAAATAGGCTATCCAGTGTGGGTTGATGGTTGACTTCTGGGGATATCTTATAGATGGTCGATGTCTTTTGACAGGTTGGGCTTGTCATTGGAAAAGGCGGTGAGACTATCAAATATTTACAGCACCAATCAGGTGCCCGAATTCAAGTGGCAAGGGACGGTGAGTCGGATCCACGTTCGTCGACGAGACAAGTGGAACTTATGGGCACCCCGGAACAGATCACTCGTGCGGAGCAGCTTGTGAAAGACGTTATTGCTGAGGTCTACATTTAAACCCACATTGTTAAAACCCCTGTTTCCGAAATGATTTTGCGTACCGGGAATGACGATTAATTTCCGCCAGTGAATGGTCTGTTGTAGAATTAAGTGTTGTGAAGGATTTAGATTTCATGTGCGTGATGTTGAGGATCGATGCTCTGATTTTGACAGTGTATTGCTTTTTTTTTATTGATTTCTCAGCAGGCTACCACTGGTGGAGCTGGTGCAATTGGTGGTGGTAGTCGTGGCTTTGCTGCCCCAGGTGGTCCTCCTGGAGAGCAAGTACAAGTCAAAGTTCCGAATAACAAGGTTTTCACCTATCTAAACCTGGAGGAATGACAAGTACTAGATTTCTGAATGGTGTAATTCAAAGTAGCACTGTTCATCAACCGAATTTTGAGTATACGTTTTGGTTTTACGCAGGTTGGTTTGATAATTGGCAGAGGCGGTGAGACAATCAAGAATCTCCAGAGTCGTTCTGGAGCTCGCATTCAGGTGCTGTGTGCTGATGGTGGACATTGTCACCAATTTTCTGCTTTTTATTGTCTTGGAACACAATTCTTATGCGAGTTTCGTGATGTTGATTACGTGTTTCAGGTGCAAAACGATTCTGAGACTGAGCCAGGGGCCACTGAGAGGATGGTTACCTTAATTGGCAACAAGAAGGCCACGGACATGGCGTATGATTTGATTAAGGAAGTTATTGACGAGGTAATATTGCTTTCGCAACTTTTTTGTGTCAAAAATGATGCGTATGTGCGTGATCTTGTTGTCATATCTTTGCTCAAGGTGCTGACTTCTGCATTCGATTGTGTGTGAGGACAATTTTTTTATTCTTTACTGTTGGTTCAGTGTGCCATCTTTCTTGGTGATATGTACCGTTATGTTCGCCCCTAGGTCTAGAGGAGACTGCCTTGTGCAAATACATTCTCGTTATAATGCCTCGACTGTGCTTGCGGTGATCCTTTTAGGATGAATGTATTGGCAATGTATTTGTTTGCGTTGAGTTCTAATTCTGACAGCTTCCTAGTAATCGAGGGTGTATTTGCGCCTCCTGGAGCTTCGTAAGGTACTGAAACAAAGCTACATGACACGTACTGGTTTTGGAATTCGTAGATAATCTCATGGTCTGCCTTGTGATGTACTTGTAGTTGTTACATTGCGCTCAAAGATTACTGTTTTTAATGGTAGTACGGTTGTCTATCTTCTAGTTAGTGTGAAGCTGTTTTCAATGCACTGTTGCCTTGTGTAAATGGTGCTGTCAGTTTCTCATCCTCTGTCATTGGCCTCTCTATTGGACCTACATGTCCAATTTTAGATGAGAGCTTCCGAGTTTTCAGACTTCTAGCAATTGAGTTAGGGTTCCATGTGCAGTAACAGAGTTTGTCACCTGTTCCATGTCTAGCTGGACTGGGTACGAGTATAAGTTCTCATTTGGATGATTTGGCCGCTGAGAAAGGGACTTCAAATGGCATCACTTCTGATTTTAGACTACCCCACAGTGAGAAGTCGAGTTCGGGGTATGATTCGTTACAGGTATTTATGGCGTGATATTATACTGAGTAATGAAGAATGTATTTTGGCACAATCTTGCTTACTCTAGGGTGCAGAGTGCCAAAATCATTGGCCTAGAATACACCGTCCAGAAACTAAATATGCATATTTTAGCTTTTGAAGTATCCCCTGATGCGATTTAGGAGTGTGTATCCTGTATGGTTTTGGAGTTATCATCGTCTGTTGTCTTCTTGAGTCCCGCTATTTGGTTACGGGATGGACATCTTTAGTCAAGCCTGGAACAGGTGCACCTAAATTGCACTGAGCAAGGATGGGGCTTCAATGTTTCGCCGGTAGCCAGAAAGCTCACTCCCAAATTTTGGATGAGGTGAGAGTAATTTGTCCAGCTTGTGTATATTGACTAACCTCTTGACTTTTGTGGTAATGATGACTTTGAACTGTCGACGTCGTGCTTCTCTCTGTGCGTGCTTGTTGCAAGATGTCTAGAGTCTTTGTGTCGTGTATTTGCATATTGATTCTTGTGCCCATTGCATCCCTGGTATCTTCTCTAAGTTTGTGTCCCGAGGAAGATGTGATCATTATTGCTGAGAAATTTTGTTTGGAATGTTGCTGGCTGTTGCCTCATGAAATAGTGCATTTTGTAAGGTTTTTTTGGGCTGGTTTGGCGGATGTTTGAGCAGAATCGTACCTCAAGGGGGCCTCTAGGTAGTTACAATCAACACCAGGGAGGTGGATACAGGCCTTCGGGTCCTCAGCAGTGGGGTCCTCCTGCTGCACCTCCGCCTTATGGATACCAGCAGCCTCCCCATTATCCAGGCCCTCCTCAACAGTACCAGCAACCACCTCCCCAAGCTTATGGCCAGTTCTCTCAACAGCCAGCAGGTGGTTATTCCTCTGGTTGGGAGCAGCGCTCACCTGCTTCTGCTGCACAGCCCCAGCAACAGTCCTCTTATGACTTCTATGGCCAGCAAAGCCAGCAGGTGACAGTTCGAACTTCTAGTATATGGTTTTTTGGATCGCACTTCCGTGCTTTGCCCTTTCCGTTGGTATTACCCTGATATAGGTTTTGTGCAGGAATGTAAAGGTATTTGACAAACCTGATTGTTTTCCAGGTTCATCAAACCCCTCAGGGGACTGCAGCTCCTGCGGATGCCTCTGGGTATGGGTACAATCAGCAAAGCTATTATCAAGGTTACCAGCAGCCCCCTGCTCAAGCTCCTGCATATGGTGATCCGGCCACAACATATGCTCAGCAAAGTTACCCTCAGCAGGCATATGCTCAGCAACCTGTGTACAGTGGATACTCGTATGCACAGCCTACTCAGGGTGATCAGCAAGCGTATGGTCAGCAAGGTCAGCAAGGGTATGCTGCATATGGACAATCTCAGGCTGGGTACTCTGCCCCAACGAGTGATGGGTCTGCTCCAGCAGCTGCTAGTGGCTATGATTACAATGCTTCTGCTGTTGGAGGTGCCCCTGCAGTTCCAGTCAGCCAAGCTCCAACTGTGTCTGCCACCCAAAGCTAAGGGGAAGTGGTTATCCTATCTCTATGGTTTGTTAACCCTAGTTTGCTTAGGAATTTATGTCATCTCTTTTGTACTAATTTTAGAATTGGACAGTGCAGTTCATTAGAGCATGATACATAGTTTTCTCAAAATTTTGTAGTAATGTCTTTGTGTAGTTTCGGGCAGAAGACGAGGTATTGTTGCACATTGCCTGCCAATGTAGGGATTGTATTATCTATTGTTGGCTGTGAAAAGGGTGTACTAATTCTCCGGGACTTCATGAAATGCATAAGTTCGTTATGTTCATATGCACAGGATCGAACAATTACTCCTCTGCTATTATCCAGTTCATATGCACGAGAACAAACAATTGCTCGTCTTTGCTTATTCTGCACGTGCAAGCTGTCTCTTAGTTTCACCCTTAGTGGTGCATCTGCAATGCTCGAGTTAGAGGTCTGACACTTGCTCAACTCGGTACCTTCAAATATACCATTGGTCAGATTTAGTTTATAAGGTGACCACATTGTCTTCTGGTCCGAGAGTTGCCATTTCTTTTAAATCATGTTTACTCCAGGATCATTCTCGAGGTCTTCTCGTGGGAACTTGGCTCGTGGGAGTTGTGGGAGAGAGATGCCCGAATAATTTGGGACTCGTAATTTATTGTCCTGCGATTTCGTCAGAAAATATTATTGCATCTGGCTCGAGGCATTAAAGCCAGAGTTGAATGCTAGGCTGAAGTATCAACGTGGCCCATGTGGGTCTTTGGAGCCAGAACTTTGTCAGTAACCTGATCCGTTCCAAAAGTGATGCCTTTGGCAATTCTTCACCGAGGGCAAGATTTCATTTTCGAATTTACTCGCCTTTTGTACGTTTCAGGGCGGGTCAGTTTTAATAATTATATACCCCAATTCATGTCCAATAATTTATAGTTCGTTCACTGATACTCCAGAATATAGAAAATCAATTGGCATTTGGATTTGCCTTTTCTTTTCGATGATTCCCTTACATGTGGAAAGAGCAGAGAAGGTCGTCCTTAGCCCATATGTTGGCTATCCAACTAAAGAGTGCCTACGAGCCAACATATTAGTTGAATAAGTGGCAACATATTTTGGTATTGGTAAATTGTTGTCATATTTTATTAAATTACCAATTATCTAAACAAATCTTCTATATACAATCCTTTTAAACTAATATGTCACAATCAAAAAGATTGTGGTGAAAGTAATTATTTTAGTTGCTTAATACAATATTAAAATATTAAAATCATGAAGGCTCAAAAAAGAAGCATAGGTGATTTTTAGAGTGATTATGAAATCCGTCTCAATAACTGAGTCTATGGGATGGTCAACTTTAGATATCAACTTTACTTTCAAACCGTAATTGATTTTTGTTTCAATTTTTTTTAGGATTGTAGTGCACAAAAGACACTACAATATTTGTGCTTCTCATTTGAATTTCGTCCATTCTCTTTCAACATATAGCACACGGATTGAAATTGAACACAATATAGACTTGGCTTTTGTAGTCATTATAGTAAGACACAATTCATGCAAACATACCAAGGGTCTTGAGGTTCCATGCTAAGTCGACTCCTACTGACAAAAGAAGTAGGTGGCAACTATGTTGGATGTATCTTGCAGTATGTGGCAACTCAAGGTTAGATTGATTGATACTGGATTATGGATAAGTTGTTAAATTCTACTTGATGGACATAATTATAACAGATCTTCCATTCTAACTATACAAGGTTCTTCAACAAAATGTAAGACTTGCGAAATTTGGAAAGTAGGTTTAGACAACATCGATCCTTCAAAAAGATCTTTCCCAGTAATTATTCAGAGTCTAGACTCTATACTTAGCTCCACAATGATCATTCAAAGGCCTTCATATTTTGTAGGATGGAGAGGCCTCTCTATGCAATTATAGGAAGATCTAGCTTCTTAGAGAAGATTATTTTTGTGGTGATTGTCTAAAAGTTCCTAGAACACTCTAATTATTGAAGACCTTTCAAGAATTCTCACCGACACCACATATCAGGGTATTACTAGTTGATGAACACCGTTCACTGAGCTTTGGATTTCATGTTGATCACTTTTGGACGAGCCACTTGTTACTTGCATATATGAGTGAACCACTTGTTGCTTGTATATATGAGTATTCAGTTAACCCGAGAAGGACGTGGCCTTGTTATAAAGGTAGTCAGTCAAACATGAACAAATTTCAAGATAAATAGGTACATTTATGATATTCCAAGATGAATAAGAACATTCTTTTTTTCTACAATTCCCTTTAAAGTCATTGATTGGACAGCTTTAGTCCTCTACATCCTTGAGAGCATCCCCACCAACATGTTCTGTATCCCTAATAATTTAGGGAGAGGACCTCAGATGGGGATGGGGATATAGAAGCTTGCGCGCACCGGTCTCGAAACAAGATCTCTACCCCAAATTATAGAGAACTCAGTAAAAGTTGGACCCAATTCCCTATATTGGAGCTCATATAGAGAACTCACAAGGTTTCATCCCTATAAAGTCAAGGTTGACTAGTTTGAGGTCCCAAGTTTGGGGATAGACAACACGTTGGTGGGGATGCTCTTACTTGCTTCTAAGCTTTGCTGGTGGTTCCAAAGCTCAGAGTTTTAACAAAAAGTTCATCGATTCTAGGTGTGCTATATGGTGTTACATGAAATCGTGGTTTCAATCCGCTAAACAAAATGAAAGGTGTAGTGGATAGGTGACGGGAAGAACTATATAGTCAGAAGACAATGGGCAATTTGGTGTCTCATATTCATGTTTTGCACTGTCAGTAGAATTATTGATTATCCACCTTGGGCAATCTGGTATCTCATATTCATGTTTTGCACTCTGTCAGTAGAATTATTGATTACCCACCTGTAGTAGATTAACTAAGCTTTTTGAGTGAGAAGTTGATACTGCAACGCGATTTTCACTGCGAACTGAAAATGTAACTCATTGGGAGGAATCGCGCCCAAGACGGACAACTCATATTCCTCATGTATCAAATCATCAACTTCCCCAGAACTCATCTCTGCATTCTCAAATGGCTTAGCAAAATGTACCACAAGGTGGGTACACCCCGAAATCACACCCTACCTAATAAAACCGGCATATCCAAAATCAATATGAACCTAAGTATGTGGAAGAAACGATTTTAGAACATGGAAGAGAGAAAAAATTTGACCCAAGTTCACAACTTTTGCCTATGACATATCCCAAGGAAGAAAATCAATGAAAATTTCACCAGCCTTATTGATAGTAACTAGGCACAGTAGCAAAAAGTGGCGGTTTTGGCCGGGTACCCGCCTAGCATCCACATACCCAAATCCAATTGTCACAAAAATTAAGTTTAGATTGGCCACAGCTGCTGCAATCAAACTCTCAGAAGGTAGTTTACGAGTTTTTTAAAATTCACAATTGAAAAATTCATCGTGACCGACTACAACAAAGGCAAATGTCCATCCAGAAATCAGTTCAGTGGTGAGAGATCAATTGGTTCTCTAAATTGAGTCCTTAGTCAGAGTAGTAAAAAACTCGGTAAGTAAAGCTCAGATTCAATTCAAGGGCAAGTGAGAGAATTGGTAACGGAAAACTCGCTGCCAATAACTTAGTCTTTCTCAACTCTCACCCTTTCCCAAATCAGATGCCATTGACTCGGCTCGAGAATTGGCCAGGTTATCTCTTGGGTTCCCACACACCCAACATGCTAGAATCTACTGAAGAACATCGAACCGATGCCAACGTAATAAGTTCATAAATGTAGCATGGACATAGATACCTCAGTCACTTCCGATATTCAACTCCCAAGGAGCCACGATGACGGAAGAAATTTAAGGACAATTAAAGGGAGAGTGTGTCAGACCTTGAGTACGTCATGGAGACTGGGTTATGGAGCTAGAAGTTTAGGGAGGGGGGCTTCAATTCCCAAGGACCGGCCAAGTTTGGAGGCGACATTGGAAAGTGGCGACATTGGAGACACGGATTGCGAGCTCCAGTCCAGTTCAGGTTTGTTCCCCCAAGTTTTGGCAAAAGGTGCATCGGTGATATTTTCACGCTACTTGGCCGGCTGGGGAGCCGCAAACGAGCCGGCCGACTTTGGGCATCAAGTAGACTTGGCTCTTGATCACCTGTCCGTGGACCAGGAAGCCGGGCGTGACCATGAAGCCCACTTTGGATGAGAAGGTGGAGGAGTCAAACTGCGAAACCTCCAGCACGGGCTCCATGTAGTTCGGGTCATAGGCGGTGGACGTCTTGACGCAGAAGATGGCGGCCGGGCTGTCGAACGCAAACGCCAGCTTGTGGGCGCGCCACACATGCTTCATGGCCTCCAGAAACTCCTCCACCAGCGCCGGCGGCCACTCCTCCCACCACCCGAGCTCCTCGTGGATGGCCTGCGGGATCCAAGTACGCACCCCCAAGGATGTCAAAATGTTGAATCTTGTCGGCGATGGCATCCGGTCCAATCCATCGAGGCCCTTGTTCTCCATTGATTATCAAATGCTATCGATTTCGTATTCTAGTTATCCAAAAATCAGCTATCGATTTCATATTCTAGTTATCCATACTAGTGAAAAAACCAGCTATAATCGATGATTTCATACTCTTGTTCTCTGAAATACTGTCGATTTCATATTTGAGTTATCCATACTATTGAAATTCTCAGCTATTGATGATTACATACTCTTGTTTTTTGTGTTAACCGAAAATGCTAACCATGTGTTGTCTCAAAGTCTCAATGTTTCATCCACCTTGAAAGCAGTGACCTTCTTTTTGTTGAATGGCCCAAGTGCTGTAGTAACATGGGCTTGTCGAAAAGACACGCCCGGGACCCCTAGCAAAGTAGCTTGGACCCTGTTGCGCCTAAATCGGTACGACTCAATATCAATTAATTAATACACCCCAAATATATACTTATACGTAACCACAGGTGGGCAATCAATCCCTGGCCAGATTCTGAAGCTGATAATTAGGGTTTCCTTGACCGATTACACGATTTTCAGTTGCACGTGTAATTGGGCATTACTATGCATTTTTCATAGCCAAAAATTCTGTTCATCCAAGTTCTGTGCAAATGGAGGTTTTCTTCCACCCACAGTACTAGGCAATGCCACTTGTCATCAGGGATTTTGAGGGAAAGAAAAAGCCCCAGGCTCCTTGTCAAACTCCGCCCTCCTCATTGACACAATTTTTTTCTGCGAAATCCGTGATGACAAGTGCCCCTGTACAGAATAGTACCCATCGTAGTAAGGTAGAGTGCTCTAAAAGCAACTCTACTCTAAAAGCGACCTCTAACATATAAGTACATTTTACTTTCTTCAATGTACCAACGGTGTACATTTGAGGAGGGGTCGCTTTTAATGACCACTATGTTTTCAACTTAAAAAATTCGTAACTAATTCTGCGAAGGTCCAAAAAATATGAAATGAACTGGGTTAGATGTCAATTCCAATTTTCTTCCTACAAAAATTTACTGAAAATTGTTTCAAGAAGTTTAGCTTCCCCCCCCCCCAAAAAAAAAAGAAAGCAGACTACCTTACCTGGAACTTCCGGTTGCAAAACAAATGGAACCGTTCGTGATAGAGTCCCGCTTTCTTGCGCGCCGGGTTGATGGCGTCGCTCGGGGACAGCAGCGCCAGCTTTTGGTACTCGTCCCAAGGGGACACCTGCGCCACCTTCGACGTCATGGGATCGACCCCTTTCGTCGCCGTCGCCGTCGTCCCCGCCTCATCCAAACCGTAGCTGTCGGTCCCGAAGTCGCCCAGTACCACACGATTGATCCACGCTTCTACGGCGTACTTGAGGTGCCACGGCTTGGCAAAGGAAGTATGCGGCAGCAGGCGCGCCACCAAGGCGCTCACCGCGTCGGTGGGAAATGGGGTCGGGTTCTTCGTTGGGGTCACACTGGAATTAGGTTTGGGGTTAGGGTTGGGATTGGGGTTCAGTTCGCTCTCCCGTTGCTTGACGACGCACTGGCAAAATGAGCGCAGGAACGTTTTCTGCACTTGCACAATCTCTTGGAAGAGGGAAGCCGTGATGTCGGTCCAGGGCGAGCGGAAGAAGAGATTGACTGAGCTGCTGAGGTCTCTTGCTGGCGGGTGAGACTGGTTGTTGCCACCGCGTCGCGCTCGGGGCACGGATCGCGCTCTCCGGGGGGTGACCAAACTCCCCTTATTCTCCGGCGCGGCTTTCTTCTCGCTGTTGATGATGGTGGTTTTCGCTGGACGAAGCGCCAACTGAAGAGGTGATTGGAGGGAGGAGGAGTCGATGGTAGGGGTGGGAGTCTGTTCACCGAATGTGAGGGCTTTGGGTGCAGTGGGCGGGGAGACGACGCCCGGTTGTAACCCTGTGATGGTCTTGATTTCCTGGCACATGGAATGTAAAGCGCTGTACATTTGCTTCATCTCGTTCATCTCTTGCTGGTGTTGCTCCCGGAAACTGGACCATTGCTCTTGGAATTGGGGAGAGGAGGAAGGGGAGGCGGCGGCGGCGGTGGGCGGGGGCGCCGTCTTGGTTCGCCTGGAAAGACGGACGGACGGAAAGGGAAATTAATTAGTTATGGGATGTAGCTGGATTTGCGGAAGGATGGGATGGCAGGGAGTGAGTCGCGCCGTGAGTCGCGGAGGGAGGTCCGGAGAACGAACTTACCGGAAGAAAATGCCGGTTACGGATTTGGCCAGCTTGCGGTTGCAGATGGTCGTGCTGGGGGACACGGGGGTCTTTTCTCCGGACTGCGGCTTGCGCGTCGATTCCGAGGTGGACGTGGACGACGAGCCTGAGTCGAGGCCCAACCCGATGCGGTTCCAGGTTTTGCAGCCGCACCCAACCTCCTCCACTTGTGGCACGGGTTGCCCTCGGTTCCCTGCTTGGTACAGAACTCTCGTTAGAAAACCGGCCTGCAGCATTACATCAGACTTGCATCTCAAGTACACTACATCCTATCTCCTTCACTGAGCCATGTTTCGCAACTTCGATTCGATTCTTCATCGGCTTGATTGGACTTCTTACCGAATAGTGTCATTATGGCTGTACGTCTATAACCATTGATCGTTGATATGGACATGGGTTGTCTACTGTCCTGGACTACAACCTCCTACTTCGAAATTGCATAAGACGAGCATGTGGACAGGGGTAAATGTACAAGCTTATGTATCCGGGAGATAATAACATTTGGGCTACGCGGGGTGAACAGTATGAAAATTTGACAGCGAAAGATCTGATGTGCCTAAGATCTCGCTCCAGCTTTACAAATCTTCCAAAACTGACTCCTCAAAATGCTGGAAGTGATACAAATAATGCCCTATACCTCAATTATTCGCTCCAGATGAAGGCGAGGGAGGAGGCATTGCATGAAATGAGGAGGCATTGCACTAAACAAGATATATTGGACTGAGCTCCATATACATTCTAAATGTTGTTACTAAAACAAGGAGACCAAATCCTGATATAAGTGATAACATTTACATTTACAATGTAGCTCAGCTACACTACGAAACCTCGTGTTTCGGGGCTGGGTGTTTCGAAGTGTTATTACGGGCCACGACTGGAAGGACAAGAAGGAGTCTCACCTGAAAGCATGGAAGGGTCCAGCGTCTTCCTTCTCCCAGCTCTTGAAATAGACTTTGACCGACTCGAGGGAGGCGTTTTCACGGCACTACGACGCCCGCTGCCCTCCAGTCGTTTGGAAAATTCATCCCCGAATTCTTCCACGGACAGCATCCTGTCGACTTTTTCTCTTCTCTGGTATTTGCTTCTGCTACTCTTGCAACAATGTCTCCGTCCCCGCTATGATTCTTCGCTGACAGATGTCACTGTTCATACTCATCTCAATTCCTTTGAACTGCCTGGAAGTCACAAACCATGTCCGCACTGTCAGAAGGATAGAAACGCGCTACATATTAAACGATAATATAACAGAATCTTTAGCAAATTCGTTCTCTGTTCAATAAACAGTAACCTTGCATTTTCCCGGTCAACAGTACAAATTCCCATTTTCCCAGTCAAGTGCACGAACTAGCACAGAAACGATACAGAATTCCGATCTCACAACCTACTAACCCAAATTCAAAGTACGTCATCGACAACAGTCACACCACAGGGACGTATGAAATGTACTGCAGTACCTGCCCTGCTACGAAGCCGCATTGCACGGGACACGGGGATTAACCCCCTTCCAGACCTGCTGTCGGCGTCAAACGCGGAATCCAGCCAAATGGCATGCACTTGATCGACACTCCTACACCATTCGCACACCGCAAACCCTCAGCCGGAAACCCTGAATGAAATGCAAAACCCTGCTCTTCACTTCACACTGCTAAAACCAGTCGTAACACAGGTTTAGCTTCGTAAAAGCTAGGAACAGCATGGATTCATCACTCCAAACAACCCGCACCGAAATACCCACCCTAAACTCAAGCCGGCCACTGCAACTGAATCGAACATAGTAAAACCTGAATGTCCAGATCCAGGTTCCTCACCGTCAACAATCATACGCATTCTCGATTTTCTTACAAAACCCTGTCAGATCCTCACCATCCAGAACCTCCCATGAACCGAAAACTACAATGCCAACTACAAATCCTACAATGCGTCTGAATCTTACAAGGCTGTCTTACTAACTAATTAACTACCTAGCTAGCTAGCTAGCTTTGGATCGAATCCAGCCAAGTCATGACCTTGCCCTTTGCTCCTCGCGGCGAGCTGCTACAATGTGTGAATCTCGTCATCTTGTCACGTACCCCAACAAGGTCCAACTAAGTTCGACGCCCTGGCTGGCTAGCTAGCTCGGTAAGATCCTGCGTCGTCGACGTTTGAATCAACCAGACCACCCGTGCGCAGTCCAAACGGGAGTGAACGTCAACGTCTTTCTTGCGACGTACGGGCGGGACTCCGGCCGGCCAGCTAGCTCCCTGTCGATCCGGCGACTGTGAAAAGAAGAGGATTCGTTGGCAGCGTAACGTTGCGGATCTGAGTCGGATGGGATAAATGAGTTTGCGCGATTTGAGAAAACGACCTAGAATGGCAGCAGATGCAGTAGTGGAGCACACGAGGAGTCGCAACCGCGATCTGTCGATATCCGCGGGATCGTCGGAGTGCGGTGGTCGACGTAATTCATCGTCAACAGTGGCGACGGGGCTTCAGTCGAGGTGCGCATCTTCGGGAGAGACGACGGGCTATGACTTCCGTTACGTTGGCGACTCTTTGGGGCTCCTCGCACTACAGTGAGTAGGGGTCGTCAGAAGTACTCCTAATGCTATATTGGACACACGGGCAGGCGTGAATTAAGAGTCTGTTCATCCAAGGTCCCACAACACTTCTCGAGAAAAGTTAAAAAAAGTTAAAAAAAGTCGAAAAAGTTGAAAAAAGTTGAGGGATTAGTCATACCTTTATGAGAAGGAAGATTCATAAGCATTTAGAGGAGCTAAACTTCTTCATAGAGAATTTTTGGTAAATTCTTGTGACAAGAAAAAAGGAACTGGCAAGGAACTGGCAAGGAACCCAAGTCGTTTCATATTTTTTGGACATTTGTAGAATTAGTTACGAATTTTTGAAGTTGAAACACAATGGTCACTAAGCAACCCCTCTTGAAATGTGCATTGTTGGTATATCAATTGAAAAAAAGCAAAAAGTATCTTTGTGTTAGGGGTTGCTTCTAGAGCAGGGTCACTTTTAGAGCACTCTACTTTATACTAGGACTAAGAAGCAATAACTATTTTGAACAAGAACGGTGTGACCGTGAGGCGTTGTCCTAGGTAAATAACAATATTAGTTTATTGCTAGTAGATAGATGGCAAATTAAACAAAAATATTCAGGCAAAAGTAAATAGCAAGAAAATTGATAAAGATGATTTCATTTTAGCTGGCAAGTGTTAGAACTATTTACATTAGTTGAATGTAAATTGTTACTAAAAAATTAGTGAAAAAAATTCAACCATGTGTTATTGTAAAATTTTATGTCACTTTGTAAAAAGATGTTTTGAATATTTGTAGTAAAATCATGACTTTTAGGCCATATATTCTATAATTTTGGTATTTTACGATAAGAGCAATTTCTTTATATTTTTTCATATCAAGGATGATCAACCAAAATGTTGAAAAGTCAAGTTCTTTCACTATGTTTATATTCAAAGATATTTTTAGGATGGTATTCTTTAGTAGCTGCAACAGATAGACCAATCATTAGATGAGATTGGGAGGGCTGGAGGGCCGTTTCGAACCTGTTTACAACTCCGTTCCCTCCGGTCTTCTCGAACTCCGGTGTTAGATTTTATTTATTTCATAAAAATAAAAAATAAAAATAAAAATTTAACTCCTTAAAATGAAAAACAAAGTTGTTTTGTTTTGTTTTGTTTTCAAAAAAATTGACTTGGCAGTTGCTTGGCCAAGTCATCGCACGCAGGTTTCAACGGGTTTCAGGTGGGTTTCGAGTTGGGAACTCGTAGCCCTCTACAACAACCAAAACACATATAATGATTAGGTTGAAAAGTTGTTGTAGTAAAAGAATTTTTTTGTAAAACAATTATAATAAAATTCCTACATATATTGTTATGTACGAAATATGTTACGACTTTCTTTTCTTAATTAAATTTAGATATTGATTACAAACATTCAATGACTCATTTATTTATAAGGTAAAATTACACAATAAAGATTTGATTGTTTGTTGCAATACGAATGTAAGTGTTAATGGGCTAGAAAGTTTAAAAAATAATAATCTTTGAAATACGTAACACACACAAATTTTATACATCATTTATTTGTTCATTAAAATGAATAAAATGTTTTCTAATTGTTTATAATGATTTAATGGGCAATTTCATTAAAATGGCGGTATTCCATGTGTCATTTTCAGATCGCCCAGTCTAAACTGTAAAAGTAACATCTAGTACATGTGTAGATTTTAGAAATCTTTGATTTATTTAGATTTCAGAGATCTAAGATATTTATAGATTTCAGATTTCAGGGTTTGGATTTTGAAAGTGACATCTAGGATATGAGTAGATTGCAGAAATCTAGAAAAGGTATAGATTTCAAACATCTAGAACAGTTGTACATTTCAGACTGCCCGGTCTGAACTGTGAAAACTGCCAAAATAGCGGAATGGTGCCATTTTAACGAAATTGCGCATTTTAGAATAATTTTTAATGGCATTTATTATTATTAAATGATTTATTAATAAAATTTTGTGTTTTTTAATTTTTTAATTTACAATTTTTAAGTGTTTTGGAACAAAAAATTGTATTTTTTATTAGTCTGTGTAAGATCAATTTCTATATTACATAATACTTTTACTATCAAGTTTTGCAAAATCATTTTCACTATTTTTGATAAAATGTGAACATGGTTTTTATTAATTTAATTAAAATTTTAAATTTTAATAAACTAATATATTTAATTATTTGTTGAATAAGAATATTAAAGTTCTTATCTAAAGACTAAAAGACATTCTTGTCTAAGAACCTAAACATTTATACCATTTTTATATTAGTTAAATATAGATTTTTCAAAAAAAATTGCCATTTTTTCATTCATTTCGATTGACTAATATATTTTTTTAGATTTCATGATTTCATGATTTATACTGTATCATTTATTGATTTTAATAGAATTTTAAAATAGAATATTAAATTTGGATTGATTAATTGCAAAATTGCCTAAATAATTGAATTTGATACTGAATCTATTTTTTGTTGTAGATTTCATTCAATTTCCATTTGTTCTTTTGTCAATTCTTTTAAATTTATAGTCTTTATATTGTGAATCCAAATCTATTACATTATTTACATTGTTTTGGTTGATATGTAGAACCACCTAAAACTTCAATGGTTCAAAATGAGTATTTCTAGAAGCTATATACAATATTTCATTGCTAAAGTTCCTATCAAATATAATAAATATTATTTTTTATAAATTTCATACACTAATTTGATTTTTAAGTAATTAAATATCCACTAAGTCGTAAAAAATCCCCCCTACAATTCTCCAGTAGTCATTGACATGCTTTCTATATAGTGATTTGTATTTCAAACCTCTCTATTATGTAAATCATCCAAAAAAGATTCATTAATTCTTATTAAATTTTATATTGCTAAACATTGTTTAAAAAAATGTATTAAATTTATTCATACATTTAATGATGATTAGATATATTGTAGTAAATATGCAATCAAATCAAATAAACAATCTTCTACATTATAATATAGCCTATATTGTATCAAAGAATATAACATTTAATTTCTCATCTAATTTTATTATGTATATATGTATGTATAATTTTAAAATCAATTACTTTGACATATCAAATTTTACTTTATCAAATTTTCCATACAAATTTTTCTCATACAAATTTTTCCACAAATTGCCTAAACCTATACAAAGTTGCTACAATACAAATATACAAATATACAAATAAACCTGTAAAACAAAATAAAAAAATGTTAGATAGATATAACAAATCATTGAATTGAAATTCAAATATAAGCCAAATAATTGCATAAGAAATGAATACTCCAACTACTGCGAAGAACATGATAGCTATGATGTTTTCGTAAAATTTCTTCCATTTCATATCAACAATCCAACAAGTCTATTCCATCACACAATCATGGTCAACTTCTTAAGAATCAAAGATAATATACCATGCATTTAAGTAATAAGGCCCCAATCTTGTATTTCTTTCGTATGGACTTTCACATAAACTTTCTTAACAATAGTCTACTAACAAAGACTCTCACCACTTGGCATGTATACATGGTCGGATTAAAGTTTGACAGAGAAGTCTTTACTCACCTTTTTCTGAGAGGGCAATGTTAACATTAGTAACATTGCTCAATTTGCAACATTTTGGCCATGTCTCAACCATGTGATTGTTACTATCTAGTCATTGTTGTCCATAAATTGTCCATAAAACGCCTCCTATAGTTCTCCCAACAAGTCTCCACATCAATCAACTCAGCAGAAAGAATTGAATAAACTACATGTGAATAAGCTTGAATCAAAACTACTTGGCCTGTCAAATAACAACTACTTGAAGTGCTAGGTAAATGATGTACCTTGTTTAATATGTACCATGAAATTGCAAACAACTAGTATACCAACTGGATCCTTAGACTAACATGGTCACTTTGAACAACTCATTCAACTCTTTCTCCCTCGCAGCCTCTTCTTCCTTCTTTTACATGCACGCAATTTTGAGAGCAACAATTTAGGTTTTAGGTTTAGGGTCTATACAGACTAC
Source organism: Rhytidiadelphus loreus (assembly GCA_947034895.1). Classification (NCBI taxonomy): domain Eukaryota; kingdom Viridiplantae; phylum Streptophyta; class Bryopsida; order Hypnales; family Hylocomiaceae; genus Rhytidiadelphus; species Rhytidiadelphus loreus. The sequence goes on from OX344761.1 coordinate 38,255,783, forward strand.
AACAATCAATCAAAAGTAGCGAACAATCTCACAATTCACAAATGCAAACCTTTTAAGCAACTTTGGGGTCCTCTGTTCCGCGCTTTCTTCGCGAGGTTTAGAGCACCACTGCAGCAATGAAGATGCTACTGATCTTCCATACACCTACTTCACGACAACAGAGAATTTGAATAAGATCTCAAATAGAATTTGGTCAAAAATACAATTGCAATAAGTTTCAGAGCTCCAAGTTCCTAGTACTAAAATTTAAGGTTTTATGTTTCAGAACTAAAACCTGACAGTTGAAACTTGCACAAAGCTCCAAGTACAAAGCCAAATGATATGTCCCCCCAAATAGATGTTTTTGATATTCTCTTTGAAACTTCATTTAAGCAATCAACTCAAAATTGAACCAAAATAACTTAATAGCAACCAAATAGGAAGCGAGTCAAATGTTTGTTTGTACCTAAGGTAAATGAAAGACAAGCTTCCCACGAAAGAGAGTAATTGGCCTTAGCTTCACCTTCATTTAACTCCACGGTTTCCATACATGATCAATCCAAGATATAACAAAAGAACCCCAATTCTACTTAATTGTTCACCCTCTGGAAGAAAATTTTGGTAGGAAATTCTCTGGTGCAGGTGGTGCACCCTTTTGATCCCTCATTGTCAAAACCTTAGAGGCTAAGCAATGGCTGACAAAACCCCTCATGAGACGCAAAGTCGATGGCATAGTCTTTCCAAGGACAAAGCCAAAAAACTTACAATCACAAAGAAACGAAGATGTACAAGAAGTACAAGAAGAAGTACAAGAAGCATAAGAAACAATGAAGTACAACAAATCAAGAAACATAAGAGCACAGAGAAATGAAGAAGTTCATGAAATAAGAAAGGTATTCTTCTAGCACTTCCACATTCATAAAGTCACGTAACTTAAAAATAGTTGCTTCACGTGAACTAGCATCTTTAGGATATCGTATAGAAAATATGAACTTTATTTAGTAAACTATAATCTCCATTATATTATAAGAAAATGATATTTTTTGGATTTATTACAAAAATCTCACCTAATCTAAAATGTCCAATAAGTCTAACCTATGTAAGTCTAATAAGTCTAACCTACCTATTTGCTTTCCAATCAACCTAGAATTCTATAAGGTTTAGATCATCTTATCAATTTGCTTCAAATCATAGATTGTATTAAAATAATATAAAAAAATAAAATTATAGCAAAAAATTAAAAATTAATTTAAAAAATTTAAAAATTTAAAAAATTAACACTCGGTTGAAAAGCCCCCCTTCAAGCCTTCTCCACCTAGGCAGACCTTTCCCATCTCCTCCACCCTTTGCTTGGGCGAATATAATAACATGTAGTGTGAATGGGGAAGTAGATAAAATTTGGAAAAGTTTACAAACCAAAGTCGATGCAAGTAGTTGCCATAGTCTCTGTCCAAAAGGATAGAGCCAATAAAGGATCACCTTAAAAGAGAGCTAGAGATAGAAATGTTGATGTTAGGAAGGATTTGGTTGTATGTAGGGTTTTTAATGTAAAGGAGAATGTAAGTTGCCTATTTTATGGCAATATTGTTGATGTTGTATAGGGTATTTTCTAGTGGTTGATCTTGGAAGTTTGAATTCTTCATGCAATTTTGCACGATGGATGGAATATGTGTCGTTTCTCTAGCACCAATGGTCATGACAATTAGTGGTTGTGTTGACTATTCTAGATTTGCTAGATTTTGTAGTAGTAGTTGGTAGGGAGTTTTTGAGTTTTTATTTATTTACAGAGTGATGAGAGAAGCAATCATTAGAGTAAGTGATGTCAATGTATTGGGTTTTATGGTGTGAATGGAATAAGGTAAAATTGCCTATGACATGCAGAACGAGTGGTTTGATGTGTTGCAATTTACCAAAAAATTCAGATTTTTTTCCACAAAAAGACAAATGTGAGGAATTGTATTTTTTAGACAAAGTATGAATTTCCTATAAATTTTGGAAGTGTGCTACCCAATTAGCTCAAAAAAATATGTAGACTATCCCAAATAAGCCAAAAGTGTTTCCATAATGGCCATCTTACCACCTCAATCAGTCATAACTTTTTCTTTCATGGATACCAGATCTCCTAACATGGCCATTACATTGAAGAAATAAAAAAATAACTTTGTTTGACAAGTTTACACTATAAAGGTGTAAGGTTCCTATGATAGTCTCTAATAACTCCATAACCATCTGCCAAGGCATCAATTTTGGCCACTAACCACCCTAATGAAGTTCTAATGTCATTTATTAGCTAAAATCTGAAATAGGTTGATGTAAGACTATTGGAGGTGTTTCTAGATGTCTGCATTAGGTGGTTTGCCTGTCATAGGTAGATTTACCTTAGATGGAGATGTACTTTAGTATAAGGTACTTTGTGCATTTGCTTAAATTGCTTTGTTAACTTCTAAGGGTGAACTTTCATGTTGAAAATCACCCAAACTTAGTAGAATAGACAAAAGATTTTTCAAGAGTGTGTGATATTTGCAAAAGAAAAATTGGAATTGTTCACCAACTAAATTTTAGGGAAGGCCTCATGAAAACAAAGGGAGGTAACTTTCCAACTTCTATTATTAAAAATATTAAAAATCGTAGAGCATGTAAATAAGTAAATATCTCAAGTGCCACGTGAGATTGTGAATTATTATTTTTATTATTAATTAAATAATATTTTTATTTCTCATTTTTTATATTTGCATAGCTAAATGACATGTCTCAGGCTCTCAGCCCTCTACGAAGTCCAAATAATTTTTTCTAATGCAAAATACTAATTTTAAAACACTAACATTGAATTTTTGGGTTGTTTTTACTATGAGGATGATGGCTAGAAACACCTACTAATTTTGTTGCGAGTACTTTAAAATTACAAGAATAAAAATTGAGGGTTATTTTTGGATAGTGAATTTTTTGAAAAATGCAGAAAAATATTAGACAAAGTGTAAAATAGTAAGAAGTACCTTAGCTATGAATCTTGGATCATTTGGAACTGGAATGCAAAAGTTATGGCCAAAAAACAAATTAGTACAGTGGTTGTGATGCACAATGGTACAAGTGTTTATTGCAATTACTTTGACAAGACAAAGCTACTTCTAAAATGTAGTTACTCATGAATCACATAGGAGTGTAAACATTATGAAACTCAACAAAAGCAATTACAATTCCGGAAAACCTAAAAATTGTTTTCAGATTCCAATACAATATAGAAGTCCACATTGAGAGCACACCTATCAAAGATTGCCAAATTAACTAGCCATGATTTCAAGCATATGTTTGACAAGACTTCTAACTTCTTGTCTCAAAACCCCTACCTTCCAAATGTGTTCCATAACTGTGAATTGACCAATTTCAAGTAGAATGGAATAGAAAACCAATTGACATTTGACTTTGTCTATCCTTGACACAATAGAATGGGATGTTGGATGAAAAATTGGAGGGACTCGAAACACTTCTCATCCAATTTGATAGTGTGTAGACTTTGCCTATATTGAGGTTGAAGCATTCAAAGGCAAAAAGGCAATTGTAGAAAGGGTCTCATAGAAAGAATTGTTCAAAAAATTATAAATTTATTAGCTTCAAAATAGAGTGTGAGTTGTGGGATTTTGAGGATTATAACTAATATAGGGTGTGGGCATTGCACTTAATGTTAAATTCAATATAGGGTATTGTGTATATACTAAAAGTTTGTGAAACAATTGGATCTTGATCAATAATATAATTGTAATTATTGCTAGATTGAATGATCACCTACCATGTCTTCTGGATGAAAATGGACCATAGTTATTGCAAAATCCTATACTATATGGTCTTCTTTATTAGACTCTTTTTAGGCATGTTGGTGTTGTTTTCTTTTGTAATTGAGGTGCACTTTATACCATTTTCTCTTAGAAGTAGTGAAGATGACATTTGTGGTCATTCTAAATTGTTGTAATTGCTCAAGGTGTTATTGTGATGCTTTCACCTTTCACTATAATTTTTAAATTTTTTTGTTGTGATGTTGTAGTTTTCCAATGACTTGTCATACCTATGGCTAGAACTTTCGAAATTCATGATTTGAAAAATTAAAAAGTAGAAGATGGTATATATACAATGAAAAGAAAAAGAAAATATCTATAAACTTTTAGAAGAAATTGAGAATTACTAATCCCAATGATGAGAATGTTTTAGTAACATATATCTAACTTATGTTTTTATTTTTATTTGGAATTTTTTAAATTGAGTTCAAAAGCAACTTTATAATTTTTTTCTAATTTTATTGCCCTCCAAAATAAACTCCCTATAACTTTCACCTCATTATTTGGAATTTAATAGTTCAAATGTTTTTAAGTCTGCCAATCTATTGGATTTAATAGAATCAATAAACCTTTTTTTTAAATATATTTTATTTGCCTAATTTGATGTTAACTTTTTTTAAAGTTGTTTTAGTTTTTGGAATATTTATTGGAATGACCTTAAACAAAGTTTCACACTTAGATTGGAAGATTAGTATCCAACATAAAAATCTCATGTAAAAATTCCAAATTATAAAGTCAACAAAGCCTACCTGATTTTATTTTTAAAAGTGGGTTCCTTTGTCTTTTAGGGATTAAGTTCAAAATGTTAAAGTCCAATTACGTTAATCACTTAAGATTTTAATTTCACTAATATATTCAAATTATTTTTGCAAGACTGATCATTTATTGAACTAAAAAAATTAGTTCTTGAGATTCGATTCACCTATATTCTTTGCATTATAGAAACTTTAAAACAAAAAATATTTGAAAATTTCTATTGTGCAAATTTGAAAAACTAATATAAGAATCTATAAACATTTAGATGAATGATGAAATGAAGGCTTTGTATACTCAAGATATATTTGTGTTCATCCATTATTTAAAATTTGAATGTCTAATCTATTAGGGTTTAAAATCCAATAGTTACATTTTATTCTTTACATTGTTTCATTCAAAAATAGTGACCAAGAATTCTCTATTTTATTGGTGTTCCATTATGAAAAAGCAAAGGAATTCTTACACCATTTTTCTCACAAGTGTTTAATTTTATTCATGTGCCTCCAAATAACAACACAAACCTATACCAATTTTGATATTATGCAAGTGAGATACACTAATATGACAATTTATATTATTTTAGGTAAATTGATATAATGTAGTCTTCAATAGTATATGCTTAGGGGGGTCACTTAGAGTGTCCATTAGAAATCACGTGCGAACAAAACTTTGGACCTCTATATACTTTTTGAAGTTAAAATTAAATTTTGAAAAAAAAAATATGAATAGATTTTCCTACTTTGAAAGTTTATGTTTTAAATTATTGATATTTTTATTTGTTAATAATAACTAGTCACAAATTTTTGAAGTAAAATGATACATCGTAGAACTGATAAAAAACTTTCACACTCCTATATCATATAAGAAAAAATTGTCTAAAAAATGAACAAAAAATTTCTAATAATAAATCTCTACTAAAAGCTCATTTTGAGTTGAATATTGATTCAATGGTCATTTAAATGTGTTCTCTATAATTATTTGAGTTGAAAAAATGCCATTTTAGTTCATTTTCAACCTCTTCTAGAAATCATTTCATATTTTATTTGAGTTGGAAATTTTGGCAATAGAAATCTATAGTCAATATTAAACAATGGTCAAAATTTTAGTTTGAAATTATAGTTTATTAAAAACCACTTGTTCGCATATAGTTTATTGTAGTAGAACTAAGTGCACCCCACGACAGTATATGCTATCTCAAAAGATGAGATTTTCACCCACTTTCATTTTTAATCCAATTTCATTTTTTTTTAATTTCATTTAAATTTAAATTTAATTCAAATGTTTACATTATTAAATTCTCTTATAATCCATATGTTTGTAAAGGAATCTTATATTATTCAAACTCTTGCACTAAATAATTGAGTTGACTTTGAATAATGTTTTTTTCAAATATTATCTTTCTATTGTATAATAATTAATTCACCAATTCATTGAAACTACTAGATTTTCTTTACTCTAGGTTTTTATTAATGATCAATTGAAGATTTTAGACTTTAGAGACATTGGAGACCAAAGTTTTAAAACATTGGATATTCAAGCCTATGGACCTCCAACATGATCTAGAAAGTATAAGACCTCAAATATTCAAGTGATATTTTGTGAATTTTCAATGTTCTAAGGATACAGCTACTCATGCAATTGTATTTCTTTAAATAGACACCATTGAAGCAAAAACTGCTTCAATTCCCATTATTAGCCTTATAAAACTGTTGAAATCCATTGGTTGCATTTAGAATTAGTCATAGTTTTAGTTTTTGTGTCCATTGAAGCAAGGTTCAAATGTATATGAAAAGATATAATAAAAATGAATCCAAAATGTAGTCATGACACTTTAGTTGTATACTTGTATAATTCAAAGTTCCGTGGCTTCATGTTGTGCACCCAAAATGAATCCTTTGGTTCTTCAAGAATTGTGAAAAAAAATCCTTTCTATGTCAATTCATGTGCCATCTCTAATTTGAAGGTCTTTAGTGAAATAAACATATCAATACTTTATTTTTAAATAAAAATGGAAACATGATATACTAATTTAATATTGATATTAATTTAAATAAATAAATCACCTATAAAAAAATAGTATATTATTTGTTAATATAATACAAAAAGTTAAAAAAGTATTAGGCCATTGATGAGATAAAATAACATCATTTTTAATCCCTAAAGGACCATTGTCCCCTCAAGGGACAAAATGGATTTTGGGTAGGTTCCTATGATCTCAATTTTTAGTGAAACTTTTTGAAACTTTCTCATATGATAAGAAAACTTATTATCTTTGTGGGAATATAAATTTTATTTCAATTGGTGCCCGGGAGAAAGAGTTATGGCATCATAAACATAATTTTCACGTCACCGGGCAGAATAAGAAATCTACAAAAATTTGAAATTAATTTTTTAATTTCTTTCTTCTTAAAGATCATATTTTTGTCTACATGTGAAGCTTTGATTCATTCCATTTGGATTCGTAATGTGAAAGTTAAGAACAATCTTGTTTTTCGAACAATTTGAGCATCTTCTTAAAAAAATAACTTATAGGATTCAATTTTGAATGCAATTTTCACAATTTTTCAGAAAAAATTGTTTGACAAGCTTAGGTTTTCTATTTAGAACAATCTCACCATTGAGATTATTGTGTTTAAATCCCATTTTAGAGCTATTAACAATTTAGTTTTTCTTTCAATCTTGGACCTACTTCTACTTAACAATTTCTTAAAGAATGAAAATCAATCATATTTTCTTTTCTTTTTTAATTCTAGACTTTCAACTCAATTATTCAATACAATTTTTTTTAATTCAAGGTCCATGGTGCAAATTTTTTCCACAAATGGCATTCAAAGTCATCTGAAATTGCAGGCTAGTGTTTAAGAAAACTTTCTTTTTTCAACTTTGAATGCTGATATCTTCCAATCTGTACGGTCAAACTCCATGAAATTCTTACAATATTATCCTTGACTAGTAAAGTACAAGATCCTACGGTTAGATTCTAAAAAAAGTATTTTTTTTTGCTTTTTTAGATGAATGCAGCAGAATGGCCTTGGTCCTTTAGGGGTTAAACCAATGAAAGTAAAATTTGGAACAAATAAGAAAACTAGAATTAAAAAAAATTAAAAAAATACCTAAGGGTTAATAATATACTTCGTAATTAATATATAAATTATGCAATAATTAATGTTTTTTGCAATGTTATGTATACAACATTATGCTTTCTTAAAGTAACATAAAAAAGATATTTGTTTATGTAAGATTTTGTAATACCAAGAAAACACAAACCTTCAAGCTATCATATACATGTTGTAATGTGCATGCTATTTTAATTTTCTTTATCTTTCTAGTAAGACACTTGTACATGCAATTCGATTAGCTACTCATCAAGTCTAACATGTTTTTATTCTAAATCCCTATAATACGTAGTACAGATAGAGTGTCGTGGAGCCCAATTTATTTTCATCAAAGAATGAATTATTTTCTTTTGTCAATTTGTATTTGACAATATAAAGTAATATAATCATGTTTATTTTATTTTATTGGAGGCCTTTTTTAAAGATCTTCTTTGATGTATTTGACGGATCAAAAGACCTAATTTATACAAGCCAAGTTCAAGTTATGCATAAGGTGGCAATTACATGGCTTTTGGTTTAACTTGATATATTCTATATTTTTGTAAAGGCAATGCAACATTTGAGATAACACATATTGATGGATATTAACATGCTCAATTTCAAATGGCAATAAATTAATCATAGTCAACATTTTTTTCACTATTTGTAAAAATAATCAAAATATAGATTTTAATTATGATTTGAGAAATCTCATGTTATCATCAATTTTGTAATCTAATTCTAATTGCAGGACTCTCACACACAACATCCACACATTAGATAACAAAGAAATTTTGATTATAAATTTTAATGACTTGAAAAGTATAAATCACCATGGTTCTTCCATTATTCTTTATCCATGAATGCATCCGAGATCAACTTCAACGTATGGGAGCAAAAGGCATACTTGTAATTTCATAACTTATCATTAATACCATTGTAATCAAATTGTAATATATTATGGAGTATTATAAATGATGAAATGATTATGAGAAACGATATGTTGAAGTAGAATGAGTTTATAAATTTAAATTTAATATTTTGAATCTATAATTTATAAAATTTTCAATTATAATCTATATTATGAATTTATGAAAAAAAATTACAAATCTTTAGGATATATGTTTTAAAATCGTGCTCTTTAGATTATATTAAAACGCAAAATACAAAACGTTCATTTAAAATTCAAAATAAAATGTAATAAGAAACAACCTTACCAATAGCTTAATACAATGTATCACAAATGATTTCAATCTATTTGTTTCACATGCTTATACCTGTGCTTTCTCCTAGTGCATTTGGATTAATTTGAAAATGTTTCATCAGAAATATCCTATCTCACACTTTCATTGAATTTTGTCAACAATAACTTTTAATTTTTCTTTTATCCATGCTTTGAAAAAATTGTAAAATTTTGAATACATTTGTTTCAATATAATCCAAGTCTATAGACATAAATGTACTTATAATATGACTACAAGGTGTAGATTATAACTTAAAATTCCATTATGTTCTAAATATTATAAAACCTTATAATTCAATCTTTATAATATTGACTTTGCCAAGTGGTTGTAATCTATATAATATAAATAAAAATTGAAGTAATTAAAAACAAAACAAAACAAAATTCATTCTAATTGCTATGGAGTATTTTTTTAAATGATATTTTAGTAAGAAATTCGTAAACAAATATATTCAATGTAATCATCAAATCAATACTTAAAGTAATTAAATTTTAGGCCTTGAAAACATTCCATGCAAAATGTGATAACAATAGGCGGTTTGATATTGCAACATGGAGAGAATTTTTGAGGTTTACAGGCATTCGCCTCAATCCAGAAGTAAGTATTTATTTGATTTCTAATATTTTTATTTTTATTTCTTCACTATATCAGATCTTAAAGTAGTTATTAAAAAATTTATTCACATATGACAGATTTATACCTTTCTTAAGTACTTGTCCATACTAATTATTTGCATCAAATAAACATAATTTTAGTCAACATAATTTTTCAAAATACTATTATGGAGAATTTATATTTTTTTTGGATGTAAATTTTATATTAAAACTAGTCATTTTAGATGTTAATTCAAGAAATTAACTTATTAACAAGAGTTTGTATTGAACTTGAGGAAGTAAATTATTTGAAGATAATTATTCATTGTATTTTGAAAAAAAAATACAAATACAATTTTATTTTAATTATAAATTTAATTAAAAAAAAATTCAAACATCAATAAGCTATAAATATAAAATAGTATGAATATTTAAAAAATATTATTTATAATTTTCTATCATTAAATATCACACTCATTTAGAATATAAAGCATTAAATTTATGATTGTAATTTTACAATGTGGATATGTATATGAACAAACTTAGGAATTAGCTGTGATTATGAGAACACATGCAACTTGTGGAAAAGAATTTCATTTTGGAACTTTTATGGAATGCGTGCGGGGAACGGTGAGTTGTTTTTCTATATGCTTTACTAATTTGGTAATGGAATGCATTACAAAGGCTTGTAAATTTGGTAATATTTATAAAAACATTTATTTGAAATTGATTTTAATATTATAATGATTGAAATTAATAAAAAAATCCTAAAATACTTTTTGCAATATTTTAAGACTATTTATTTATTTGATTTTTGTCAAGAATAATGTTAAAATTTTAATTTGAAAATTCATTTCATACAAAATAAGTTAAAATCTTTTCATGCAATTATCTTATTGATAAATTATTGAATTAAAATTACATTATATTTCTATCTTTGATATTTCAATATGTAATTTTTTTTTTAATGATTAATATAATTAAAGGTAAAGTTTTGAAATCTAATTTCTTTTATGAAACTTATTATTAAAGTAGAACAATCTAAATAAAACTAAAGAATTTACCCAAGTAATTTCAATGATTTTTATTGCCATACAAAAGTAGCTAGTCAACAATAATTATCAAAATAAATTCTATAATTTAAAATTTAAAATTTATTTTTGTAAATTCATGGCTCATAACAATCCTATTCTTATAAATAAAATTCAAATCCTATGCAATTTCATAGATATATATTTTCCAAGTACTTTCAAAACTAAAGTTAGACCTAAAAATTTTTTACTTTCAAATAGAAGTAAATATTACATCACATGGTTGATGTATAAGCCTCAATGATAAGGCAAATTTTAAAGTTCAATAACAATTTTTTTTAATTGAAAATATAATGAAAATTAAAAAGTCATTATGCCATAACACAAAATTCATACATTATAATCATTTTCCATTTTTAAATGCATTAAATAGCATGGAACATATTTATAGCTTTCATCAAAGTTGCTTAATGATTAAGGCATTTATAATTAAATTATTCAAAGAACTATTTATACTATGGTACAAAAGATAAATATTATAATATCTATTATTTGGTGATATGAAATGTGCAGCTTAATAGATTTCGTGAAAAATTGGTAGATGTTTGTTGGAAGAAATTGGACAATGTAAGTATAAAGATGCAATCATCAAAATAGAAGTACATACTTTAATCTTTAATAAAATTATATCCTAACAACTATTGGAATTGTTATAAGTCAAGAATTCATACAGAAGTTCATAAATTAAACTCCGGGGGGTTGTTTAGAGTGTCCATTAGAAACCGCATGCAAACAAAATTTTGGACCCCTTATATACTTTTTGAATTTTAAATAAAACAAAATTAAAAAAATATGAATTGATTTTCCTACTTTGAAAGTTTATGTTTTGAATTATTGATATTTTTATTTGTTAATAATAATTAGTTACAAATTTTTTAAGTAAAAAAATACACTGTAGAACTGAAAAATAACTTTCACACCCCTATATTATATAAGAAAAAATTGTCTAAAAAATGAACAAAAAATTCCTAAAAATAATTCATTATTGAAAGCTCATTTTGAGTTGAATATTGACTCAATGGTCATCTAAATGTGTCCTCTATAATTATTTGAGTTGAAAAACATGCCATTTTAGTTCATTTTCAACTTCTTCTAGAAATCATTTGATATTTTTTTGAGTTGGATATTTTGGCAATAGAAAGCTATAGTCATTATTTAACCCCTAAATGCCCAAGGCACCAAAATATGGTGTTTGCAAAACTTTAAAGTTAAATACATCCTAGCTAATTTGCTATTTTTAGTAGATTATATTTTTTAAATGTTCTTCTTGAAGTTTAGTTTTGCCTCCAAAAGTCCGATCTTGAAAATAAATGATAATGATTTTTCTATAAGAGATTTTGTGCACAGGTACCATGTGCAATCTAACTTTCTATAGTGTTAAGAGCTCTTGGAAATGAGCCTCCAATACACTAGATCTTGGAGAAAAAATCACATTCTAAATTCATTTAAAAAAGTTATAGAGTGAATTTTGAGAAGTCGTAAATTGATTTGGGTTCTTCAAGTTAGGCCCGTTAACCTCGTATTTTTTTGGTTGTCAACTTTTTAGATTTGACTTGCAAAAAAGACTTCAATTCCTTTTTGCAATTTTAGCACCCTCATAATCAAACGTTATAATCTTTCACTTCATAAGTGATTTTGTTGTGCTTTCTTTTCCTATGCAATCTCTAACAAGTCTAGTTTGAATTTGTACGGTTACAATTTCAGAAAAATTGAAACATCTTATCAAAATGTTGGCATTTTGTTCAATTTAGAGCAGTTTTCAGGAAGCTGAAAACATGCCTCAGGCATTTAGAGGTTAACAATGTTCAAAATTTTAGGTTGAAATTATAGTTTGTTAGAAACCACTTGTTCACACATGGTTTGTTATAGTAGAATTAAGTGCACCCCCCGAGAAATTAAACTTTGATTTTTTTCATTATTATAATAAATACCATTCAATATCAATGAAAAATTATTGCTATTTGAAATTTAAAATTCAATATGCATTGTTTAATTTTTTAGAATATCACTTGATAGATTAAAGCTAATGGTATCATTTTTTCCTATATCATTTTAATTTTTTGTAGATTACATGGAAAAAATTTCTTTAATGAAAATACACATATTTATTCTTTTCTGAAATTGAAGACAAATAATTAATTTCATGAGTAATTACTCTTGAGTATATAATGGACATTTTCCTTTATCAACATAATTCAAAATAATCATAAATTGCAAGACATTACTACAACACCAAGAAGTACAACTACATGTGAATAAATTTAATAAAATATTTATTAATAACAATCTCTTAATCAATCAAATTATTTGAACTCAATCTTAATTTCAATTACTAACATTCAACAATAAAGTTTTCAGGACAACGTAAGTTACGTCACATTAGATCGTATAAAAGATGTATACCACCTACAATGTCATCCGATGGTCATGACACAACAAAAAACACAAGAAGAAGCAATAAACGATTGGCTTAATGAATCATTTGCATTGATTCAAAAAGTGACACATTTTGATGTTAAAGAATATTACCTACTCACTGGAGCAAGTGTACCCAAAGATCGTGATTTTGAATTGTTATTCATAAAAGCTTGGAAGGTAAGTGAAGTAATCTTCCTTAACTTTTGATATGAAATTTAGAATTAATTGTACATCATATGGATTTAATATATTTATTGAATTATATATATAGATATCAATATCTTTTAATTTTTAAAAATATTTTTATACATTTTATGTGCCAGATTCGTGCTGATGGTTATAATGTAGACATTGCATTGAATAATATTAAAACACAAGTTTATAAAAATAGAAATCGAACTAGAGAATTTTTTAGGGATTATGATCCACTACGACACCGGCTTATACTTGATGCCCAATTTGCAGCATCTATTGACAATTCGAAATTGATTGTAACTCCTCAAGAAATGAAAGTCGTGTGTGATCAATATTGTATGAATGATGATCCACAACATCTTGTTTGTTGGACAGCTTTTTGTGATGAAATTGATAGTATATACACATTAAAAGAGCTTGAAAAAACTCCACTTAGAGAGGTAAATCAATTATCTTTAGTTGTATCATTACTATTGTTATATAAAATTTGTTTTATACAATTACTTGGTTGTATGTTACAAAACATGATTGTTATGTCAAACATGTTTTAGTTCATGTCTGTCTTATATAGGATGTTTGTTGAATTGTGTTGCGTTGAATGTGTGTTTAGTATGTTAGGTGTGCTTGTAGAATATTCTCAAGTATTCCAAATGTATTTCAAAAATCTACCTATTAGACAGATAGAGGGATCTACTAGACATCCTAAATGTGGTATTAGATGTTGTGTTGTAGTATTCAATACCTTAGATACAAATAGCATTTAATATACTCATTACATTAACCTTGTATTTGATATGTTTAATAGGTATTGAAGATGCCTAAATTGAAGGGGCTCACTCCAGATAGATTTCTCACATGTCCGGTGGTTTTGGATGATAAAAGAGAGGAAGCTGCTAAAAAACTCATGAATCGGATTAAAAAAGAGTTGTATGATAGAAGAATCTATGTGCGTGGTTCATTTCGAGATTTTGCTCAAACCAAGATGTGTATAGGTGCAGTAGGTCATGTAACATATACCCAATTTGCTCAAGCTTTGAGTAGTGTGCTTAAATTAGAGTTGGAACCACATGAAACAGCTTTATTGTGCGCAAAGTATGATGACATCAAAAACAAAACTGTGAATTATCTTGCATTTACAACAGATATTGATCCTCCACCTTAGATATAATTTTTTCATTCCAAAATCAACATCGTTTTAGGCAATTGTAAGAAACGATTGTCCTATTTTTGGTCCCCTTGGCCTTAAACATGTGATTTTTTGCTCATAACTTTTGTGTAGTGTGTCAATTTAAACACAAAAAATTTGCACAAAATTGTGTATAAGAAATCCATAGAAACATCCAATTTCAAGAAATGTACAAAATTAATCAATATTTGAAATGCATAGCATTTTCATAACAAATACATTTATTAGGTACAAACTGATTGATTTATTGTATAGACTTTGAATGTTGTATTTTATTTTAAGATGAAAAAGAAAAATATTTTGAATAACATAAATTTGAAATTTGGAAATGTACATGGAATAATCACATAGAACATTAATCAAAATTTCATATGTGATTATTCATTCATGTATACACAAAATTGGCTAATCTTGAATATAAAACTTCTAAAGTAATTAGAATACTTGACTTTTTTTACTTATTTAATTCAATTTTCTTTTTGCCATACCTTACTTATGGATTACTTTTATACATAATTTCTTTTGAATTTAGGATCTATGACCGTGGTTTAAGATTCAAGATTGTGGTTTAGAGAATTTTAGAATTTATAGTTAAGGAACACAAAATAGGTTGTTAGGGTACATTGTGTGAATGTTTCACAAAAATTAAGTAAAATCCTCACCCCACCCCGTGCCCACCAAGAAATCCTTCTTAAGGCCCAAATCCCATTTTTAGTAAAGGTTGGGATATTGAAAAATTCATGAAATTCTCTACCAAGACTACATTATGGATTGATGGATTTAGACAATTGCTATGTGTGACATGCAATTAAAGGACATGGATGTAGAATGCATCATTTTCTAGGGTTATAAGTACCATACTTTTAATTACATCATGTTTTTCCTACGGATGAATATATTTGAACAACTTGTTTAAAAACTTTGAATCTTTTTGAATTTTGGTGATTTAGGCTATCTTCTATAGTTGTAAGGTACCTACAGTTTCTAAGTATCAAATTTATTTTCTAAGAATCCCACAACTTTTGAAGATTTTCAAGGATGATTTTTTTAAATTTCATTTTTTCTTAGTTCCCAAACTCAAGGCTCACCAAACCTAGGCACAAGACTTGTAGGCTCACATTTCTAGGCTCACATGCTAACATTGGTGAAGAGGAGAGTTGAAAGTTTGGAAACCATTCATTCCAAAAATAAGAAAGATTTCAATCTAGGTAGTGAATGCTAGTGTCTCTAAAAATGATTATTTTAATGCATGGGTATTGAATATGACATTCTAGAAAGGTATTTTAAAGTTGAAAAATCCAAAATTTATTATAAAATGATTGAACTATGTAATTTAGATTATTTGAAATAATAGTTAGATATGATGAAAATTTATAGTTCTACAAAACTAAACAATAAAATATTAATTGAATTGTAATAAAAATAATACAAAAATGATACAAAGTAATACAAAAATAATCTAAGTACGACTTACATTCTTAAAGTGCTTGGTTGGTTAAGCCTTTGTTAGAGTCATCATTGTCAATTTGTCACCATCATCAACTATAATTAATCTTATCATCTAATTCCTCTACACCAATCTTTGGTTGGCCCATTTTGTCAATTCAAGGGTTTTGATCACTAGTTTAGGTTGAGTTTGGTTGATTGAAGGGTCAAGATCCTTGGTACATTGTCATGATCACTCACTAATTGAGCAACAAATGCCATGTCTAATAGCTAGGGGCAAACATAGCTAAAATTTCTAAGGCCTAAGGTCCAAAGATACATCTATTCAAAATGTATAGGAAACCAATGTGTTGGCAAGTTTGCAATAAATAAATTGTAACCAACTTTTAAGTGTATGTTGATGATATAGAATGGTATATGAGAAGGTTGAAGTGGCATTGGATTATTAATTGGCTATAAGTGTGTAGTTTGTGATTTGTCTTGACAAGGGCAAACCTAATCTAGAAAGAAACATTGTTGGTATAAAAAGTAGAATTTCAATTCTAATAACAACCTTACATGTTGCCACAATAGCTATTTGCACTGTCAAAGTTTGTTGAGAAAATTTTGTATGATCACTTGGGCCTCCTCAAGCTAGTGGTGTACCCAACAACTTAAAACAAAAAAATGATCTACTGAATTTCTATTGCACCAACAATAGATAACCACAATACGTAGGAGAATATGCAAATATGAAAGAGGCAATGTAAGGAGTGATATGTTTTCCTTCCTTGGCCTTGGCACCATAGCATTGTTGCATACTAGTTTAGAGTAAATAGTGAAGTTGTATTGGCATGTTCTTGACATCCTGCCTAGTGTGAACATGCCGAGGTTCTATTGACATAGTAGTTTGTGTAATTGGTGATCATTCGCCATACATGAGCTACAAACTTTTGTGAGTCTACGTCTTTTAATACTTTTGCGAATCGATTATTGAAGACAAATTTATCTTTTTTGCACATTATAGCTTCAATAAAGTGAAGACTCTACTTATTGAAGCTATGATTGTTAACATCGTTGATAAGGCATCTAACAAGTCTTAAGATTACTTAAGTTTAAGTGTACATGGTCATAACAAGTTGTATGAGGTACAATGTACTATCTCCTATGCACTTCTCTACATGTCTTGAATAATGGAATTGTACTTCATTGGATAATTGAGAAGAATCTTTGCTTGGGAGCATTCTGTTAAGATTTTAAATTCACTAATGTATAAATCCTAAACCAAATTTTTTTTTAATACATCTTTCTACAACAATAATCATGTGATATTTTCTTACTCAATAATATCATACAACCCTAAAATCACAATTATAAGGTCATGCCTAAAACTATGGCTTTTTGTCCCATTTTTTTTAATAATAGACAATATTTTCACAAATATATGTTGTTTAAGTTTTGAAAGAATTTAAAGTGGTTGTAAAATTATAAGAATGTGGGCTTTAGGCTAACATAATTCCAACTTGAAAATTGTCACGCTTGCCACTCTAGCTTCATCCAAGCATCCATCATTGGAAGAAATTAACCGTGTTTACTTAATAAACACTAGCTCCCTATAGGTACCTAAAACATATTGATTTCAAACCAATAAAGAATATTGAAATAGACTTACATCTTTAAGCCAATGAGGATCTTTGCTAGCAATGCGTGTGGTAGATAAGATAAATTGTGCCTTGTCCCATGGGATGGTCAAATATATATTTTTAAATTTACAAATAAGCCTTGAGTTCCCCATTTGTTTTGCCGCTATGGCACTATTCCTGAGTTTTAGACCAATAGACATAAAATTGGAAGCTACAAATTCAAAAATCCAACTCCTATGAGCTGGCCATTGAAATTGCATGTTTACTACAAATTAGAGCTTTTGGAAAAGTTTGAGAACTTTTGACTATGTGGATCTACATATTACAATGGTCAAACTAACATTAAAAATTATAAGAAAGCCAAAATGGGGGGGGATAAAGCACTTTCTAAAATTGCTAGAACAAAGGAAGTAGCTACTTACACTGATTTTGGAGGAGTGGAAAGATAAAGCAATTGTCTGACAGCTACCAATTGAGAGAGTTTTCTGAATATTAAAGCATTGATCTCCAAAGGAATGCATTTAGCATAACTCCACATCATTAGATATTTTTCAGGCCTTTGGAAGATCGTGAGTTCCCGAACTATTTGGAAAGTGGGAATGGTGCCACTTTAGTAGTTTGACGTGATTAGGAGATTGCTATGTTAGACAATAATATTTAATTGATTTTATGATCATTTAAAATAATAATGATAATAATAATATATAAAGTTTTTAACTTATTTTTATTTTATTATTATTTAATAATATGACTACACTATTGTAATTCACAATAAGGGGAACAATCCCAAAACAGTCTTTTAGAAGCCCAAGAAAACATCTAATGAATTTGGCACGAACTCCATTGTTGTTGTTGAAGACTCTGTCTTAGTGCCTAACAAGTCCCAAACCAACCTTCCTAGAAAAATATTGTATAATTTGGGTGTACCCGCCCTCAAAATTGCATGGACCCTACTCCAACTAATTGCTCCCAACTTCTTAAACCCCCTAATACAATTTTAGAGCTATACAATCTAGAAATGGAGTCTAATTTTCATTTCAAAAAATTTAAGAGGCGAGATTATCACCTTCAAATAGTTGAAAGGTTAAAAGAAGTTGATAATAATTGAAATTAAAAAATTATGCTTAAACATTATGAATTTGTTATGAAGTTTTAAAAAACCATACAATATCAAAATCTCGGGGGGGGGGCATTTAGAGTGTCCATTAGAAACCACATGCGAACAAAACTTTGGACCCCTTATATACTTTTTGAATTTTAAATAAAACAAAATTAAAAAAATATGAATAGATTTTCCTACTTTGAAAGTTATGTTTTGAATTATTGATATTTTTATTTGTTAACAATAATTAGTTACAAATTTTTGAAGTAAAAAGATACACTGTAGAACTGAAAAATAACTTTCACACCCCTATATTATATAAAAAAAAATTGTCTAAAAAATGAACAAAAAATTCCTAAAAATAACTCATTATTGAAAGCTCATTTTGAGTTGAATATTGACTCAATGGTCATCTAAATGTGTCCTCTGTAATTATTTGAGTTGAAAAACATGCCATTTTAGTTCATTTTCAACTTCTTCTAGAAATCATTTTATATTTTATTTGAGTTGGAAATTTTGGCAATAGAAAGCTATAGTTATTATTAACAATGTTCAAAATTTTAGGTTGAAATTATAGTTGATTAGAAACCACTTGTTCGCACTTGTTTTTTTATAGTAGAACTAAATGCACTCCCGAGATCAAAATAAGTTATCATACATAATTAGTTGAACATTTTTCAATCACATCATTTTATCTTCATGATTCAAGGGTGTAAAAAACAAGTTGAAAGTAAAGAAGGTTATGATTTGCAACTTGTAATGGTAATGGTCACAGGTTGCCAATTGGACGGTACCACATTAGCATTAAAAAGTCAACGATTGATTATAGAAAGTTTATATCAACATTGGCCTTAAATTAAAGATTTTTTATATTGAATGAAGACACTTTAGCAAATAATATGAATACAATTACTTAAAAAATTTAATCATTTTAAAAATAATTTTTTATTCATTCATTTTAAATTTATAGACATTTAAATTGAGTCGCAATGATCATTATTTTTAAAGTCAAGAGCATGTTTGTTGCAAGCTTTAAATTTAAAAAAAACAAAGTTACTAAGTATACTTTGTAAATAATAATTGCCACCAAATAAGGAAGTTTGTTATGAGTTTAATTTGAGCATTGTATATAGGTTGTGAACTACTAAAGTGCAAGAATTTTTTTATAATGTATATACACGTTGGAACCATTTTGAGTATGTTTAGCCCATCATATACTAAATAACTTCTTAGGAACACACCAATATTGCACTTCAAATTTAGAATCTAATAAGTAGCCAATTTCATATTTTACATATATATAAATCATTTCTAGATGCTTCTATATTAAAGTTGTATTGAAATCATAAAAATTGAAAATTTGATATGCGTGGAAACAATTAATTTTTTTTCTTGAAATTGAAATGGATTTTTCGAGTTTGTCAACTTGGCCAAAGTTTTGAAAATATCACTTCAATTTGCGTCTATATAAATAAATAAAAACCTAACTACTATTGCGTATATTATGTGCATGACATCATCTACCTAATTATCACAATTGCAACGCATTTTTGAAAGTCCTTTCTGTCTAGAATTAATCAATTTTTTTTTCTAGCCTTCCAAGTTCAACTATTTAAGATGTTTAAATAATAAATTAATTGATTGGCAAGAAATTATATGATTTTAATGCCATGAAATATATATAACATTCTAAGGTTGAATAAAGAGATGTAGACATGTATTTTTGACCATACAACATTTGGGTTTGTATCATTAATTTGGGTTTATTGGGTTTGTGTTATTAATTTTTTTTTGTGAAAAAACATATATTTAAATCAATCATCAATTTGAACAAATTGTTCATATGTTCATTCACAATAATATCTTTCAAAAAACTCATAAAAATTTTGAAGGTAAAATTCAGTCTATTGTTTATTAAAAAATTCACAACAAAAAAATCTCTACAAAATACCAATCTTAGTTTAGTTTTTTTCATTCAATTCTTGTATATTTTAGTTATTTCAAGTGTTTTAACTAAAAAATTGTATAAAAAACCCAATAAAGAATGCACCAAAATTTTGTAATACAATAACACTAACATTATCATGTTTCAAATATATTACTACGTTCAAAATATAAAATTTTGAAATAAGATTAAATGTTTTAGTATCCAATATGGTTGAGTTTTTGTTATAATAGAATTCATCCAAATTGATAGAATAATATTTATTAATTTACTAAATAAAATTTGGAATTTTTTATGCTATATAAAATATAATTTATATTTTTTAACTGAATTACATCATTTGATATAAAATATATGTTTGAATCAAATATTCACATTAAAACATATTCAAACAACATATATAGATTATATATTAAAATATTCCATATAATTGCATATATGTATTTTCAACATGCTTATTGAAAATATATGAAAATTTTACAAAATTGTGGAATTCTTCTAATGTAATGCATTTCAATATGACATCTATAATGTAAACAAAGAGTACAATTCAACAATGAAATTGTAAATGTATTCTTGATGGAATATTTCTTTTGTGTTTGAAGAGTCACGTGATAATTGTTCTATGTAAATCTCTATATGTTTTATTTAACCTCCTTTGAATTCTACAACGCTTGTAAATTTTGATGTTTATTATTCATCTACATCTTTATAGATACTTCACCAAAGCATTTTCTGTTATTTTTCAAACCACCTATACAAAATCACATATAAATATCAATGAATTGATTTACAAATTTATCATGTTTTTTTAATATGAAATATTATAATAAATATTCATATTTAAAAAAATAGGTATGATTATAATATTGAAATTTTATAAATAATATATATATATATTTTTAAATGACTTATTAATTATTAACAAATCACATTCTATTACTAAAAAATGTATTTTATACCATTACTATTATTATATAATATCAAACAATCTATTATATAAAGCACACAATGTCTCAACCTACTATTATATTTCCATCCAAATGGTTGATTACAATTTTTTCTTTACGAGTTTTCATTCAAAATTTGGAAGGGCTATTGAGCTCAAAATCTAGTTTAAGCAAACTAAAGAAAATGTATTATTTAGTAATCAAGATCATGATTCCTTGCTCAATAATTAATTATAGTTTGGCAATTGTGATTTTGCATATGCTTTAAAATAAAAAGATTTATTTGTTTTCCATGTAATTTGTTTTTGAAAAAATAATAATCCAAAAATTCGTTGACCTTCACTATTGCAAATAGTAGTACATTTTTGTATGCAACAGATTGTTGTAAATGTTGCAACAACTTTATTGCTAGTATATATGGGTGATTGGACATCAGGGTATACAAGCTTTTTGTCACAATACACTACTTGGTAGTGTTTTGATAAACTTGAAAAACTTCCTTGGTAAATGCATATTCCACTAGCAGTGGAAGACAATATTTGAGAGGGACGGGCTATTTAGAATATATGACACACATACACAAAAAATCTCCTAAGTGCTCAATTTTGAGATTTTGCACCAAAAGAGTGCTATGTCATGTTACATGGTATACCCTAAATTTAAAGATTTCATTGACAACTATTGAAATTATTTTCAATTTTTTAAATATAGGTCCTCACAATTGTAACTTTTGAAGATTTTATTTTTCATAATAATACTATTTAGAGTTTTTGTATTTGACTTTGAAGTTTAGGATTTTAGATTGACTTTTTGTGAATGTAAATGTACATTTTATAGGGAAATTTATCTTGTTTTTTTTGGTTAAAGGTTAATGAATTATCTATGGCAAAAAATAGTGGATATGCTACTAAAGTTTTTTGCAAACATTAAAAATTTATGCAAAATTAGTGAAAATTGAGCATGTCTATGCACCACGAGTATATGATGGAACTTTGTATACCATAGTGTGCAATTATCCACAAACACATGTTTATTGAATTTTAAATTTTAAATATTTTATTTTATTTAAATTTATGATGCACTCAAATGTTTTTAAATTGCCTTGGCATAAACTTAAAAAGAATGGATTTGTATTCAATTTCAAAATAACAAAATTTGACATTTGTAGAAGACAATCAAATTCAATAATAAAACAATATTATTAGTATGCATATGCATAGATTCACTAGCATAAACAATATGGTGAAAACAAGTACCACACCTTGGTCCTACCAACCCCCCCCCCCTCTATTGCCAAAAAATTCTAAACTGTCCGATTGATAATATCTGAAATTTGACTACCACCCCTCATCCATGTTGTTGATCTTGAATTAAAAAATTAAGCCATCATTGTTGATCTCTATCAGATGGAATATAGATATGAAATGCAGATATGGACTATGGATATGGAAATATGGTTTCAAATATCCCTAGGCAAATTGATGTCATACAAATACAAATATGGTGTATTGTGTGTAAATCAAGTAGTGGTCTTGTTTTCTATTGACCACTCACTAAGTGACACGTGCACTCCTTTCAATTTTTTTGAAAAAACTTAACAACAAATGGGGTAATGTCATGTGTACCCTTTTTGAAAATTATTTGTGCTTTTCTGTGAAATTGAGCTCATTGTGACATTCTCACACAATGACAACAGGCTCAAAAGATGCAGTTACTACATACTCACATTATTATTATTACTATGCTTATGCATGCATTCACTAGCATAAACAATGTTTGATATGTGAGAAGGGAAGTACTTTATAGAGGTTGGCAATAAGGAATACAACAATTCATGTAGAATTAAAAATTAAAAATATGTAGGAGCTTAATTATTGTAGTTAGGTCTAAATGCACTACTCATATGTGTTCTTAGCATAACTTAAATTTCATTTGGATATAATAAATAAATAAATTTGAAATTACTCAAATATGAAAATGAGAGAAATCAAGTATACTTTCATAAAGTAATTTGTGATTTGGAGTTTCTAATGGAAAAGTCATAGTCAAAGTTTGGAGAGAGGTAGGAGGTACATTTCTATGGCTCAACTTTGAATTTAGATCCTAAACTTTGATCAAATTATCAAGATATAAACACTAAATTTGGGCTTAAAATTCACTTTAATTCCAACATTATTTTAGTTAGTCAACAAATCAACATCTATAAAAAGTTGAATTACTATGCATAATGGGGTATAACTATTTGCCAACAAATACATTGATTGATTTTCTATTAGGAGGGATTGAGCTCTTATGTTGCTTGAAATTATCTTGTATACTTTGAGGATTTATTAACGGCAACAAACTTCATTATATTAAGATCTTCTCCATCTTAACATTTGAATTTTATCAATGAAGTATTTCTTTCATTCGACTATGGTAAAAAAAACTTATGACATTAGATGGTGTACATGGCAATTTGATATTTTACTCAAAAAAATATTAAACTTTCATCTACACTTGACTATAATGTCAATTGATTTTGGGCTATTGAAGTTATTGATTTTCAACAATATTTGTTGTATATGTTAAATTATATTCTATCATGCATACTTTTGTGATATAGTTGATATAAAATTGTTTATTAAATCAAACATATACATTACCTTTGTGAATTTCTGAATATGAAAATTTTGTGAGAAATTTTTTCTATTTGTTTTTCATTGATTTCAAGAATGTAATCTTGCAAGTTGCCATGGACTAATCTTCACCAAGTTCTTTTTCTTTGGTGTTATCTCCAATGTCTATTGATTATTAAAGAAATCAAACATGTACAATGAATAAATATCAATTTTTAACATTAATATATGTTATGTGTACCAACAAATAAATTAAATGCATTTGAATTATAAAATTTCTATTATATAAAATCATATTTCATTTTATATTTTTTGAACAATTTTAAATTAAAAAAAATCATTATATCCATACATAGAGGGAACTAAGTTTTGACACAGGATATCCATATTTTTAGACATTTAAATCACCACAATAAAAACAAATTATGTATAGTTCTAAAACACATTGAATTGCTGAATAAATAAATTAAAATATCTTTGTTGAATTTGGTACTCATCTCAAGATATCATTAAAATGGCAAAATCCATATGACATACAATAAGTCAATAATAGACTATTAGAATTCCAATTAATAAATCAAATTTGTAAAAATGAAAATTCATTATATGGTAGAAAGAAGTTCAAAATGGTATTTAAAGGAATTAATCAAATAATCTTTGCAAGTATATATACAAGGGTGCATAATCATTGTAACATACTTTCTCAAGGGACAAACTTTTAAACTAAAAACAAACGCAAACTTTTCTCAAGCATATAGAATCTTGTTTTTTTCATTTGTCTAATTGTTTTATGATTATTGTAATAGTAACATCTGAAATTTTGAATAATATAATTTTTCAAGACTTTATAGTAAAAATATCCTATAATTGAAAGGAAATTATACATATCATATTTCACCTCATAAAGTAATTATCTAGTTCAAAAAATATTTCTTCAAAATATTACTTGAATAATTAGATAAAAGATTAATCTACTTAAAGTTCTATAATTAAAATTTGAAAATTTGAAAAATAAATAAATTATTACAATTACTTCCAACACGCAATATATATAATTAATTAAAAAAACAATATCCATTCTTTGGTTCAACATTTCATTAATAAATATTAATGAATAAATAGCAGTTTCAACTATATATATGATCAATTAATCATATTTTATAATTTGTGATCAAAATTTATCTTTGAATTATTATTCAAAATTGAATTTTATTATTATTATCATAATTTTGGATACATGGACTTTCCTTCAATCTTATAAGGCTTAACTAATATGCAACGGACACTTTAAATATGAAAAATATAAGACATTAGTTTTAAAAAACCATTATCATGTATTTGAAGAACATTGAATTACTTTGCTTTTGAAAAAATTATCTTAGAGATTTGAATGTAATATAGTAGAATAGAATCTAAATTTATTTATTTTATTCAAATTTTGGTATGTATTTTAATTTTTTTTCCAAACATTAGTTTTTTTTTAAATTTAAATATTTTAAATACATTAAGCTCTTCTATTATTATATCTATTAACTATAAACAAAGCTTAGGAAAACTCAAAACAAATATGCATGTTTGCATTATATTAAATTTTTCAAAGGATTATAAAACCTTCATTGTAATTTATAAAAGAAAATTGCAAATTTATAATATAATTTTTTTTAAAAGAGTCAATTATTCACATTTCTAATGACACCTATTTTCAACCTCAAAATCCAATGAATGGCTTATGTATAATTAAATATCCAATTTTTTTCCTCTTTTTTTCAAAGTGATATATGTTTTTTTAACTTCTAAAGGACTATTGTCCCTTTGGGGTCAAATGAAAGTTTGAGTTAGTACTTACAATCTCAATTTTTGGCATGATATTTTGAAACTTTTTTTAAGATAGGAAAATAATGAGCTTTATAGAAATATAATTCTTCATTCAGTTGATGCTTTAGAACAAACCCAAAGAAAAGCCCTACAAAAATAAATAGAGAAAGACACTAAAAATCACAAAAACTCAATGAGTTATTAACAATTTAGATTTTTTTAGAGTTTAAACTTAATTCTCCACCACAATGTTTTACATCAGAACTATGTGGTGCAAAATTTCAAGGATAGAAAATTCAAGGTCTTATAATCTAGAATAGGTAGGAACAAAAAAAAATTGTCTTTACTTTAAAGTTTAAACCCTAATATTTTTCAATCTTCATAGTAAAAGTTTTTGAAATTTCTTGTATACATTCTTGTACTACTCTAGTGTAAGATTTAACATTCAATTATCCTAAAAAACTAATTTTTACATTTTGCAATAAAATTGGTTCACTTATCTTAGAGTGTTTCTATGGTAGAACAAAATCAATGAAGTTTCAAAGGTTAAAACATGTTTTAAAATTCCAATTTTGTTAAATTTACTTAAAATAGCACACAAAATTTTAACGAAGTTGCATTAAAAGCTACACTCTACCCAAAATTCTACAAATTTGTATATGTTTTTTAGTCAACGCATAATCACTATCATTCATAGATATAAAATAATCAATATAGTCTACTTTAAATACAGTACTACATATATTTCAAATAATTAATCTCTAAAGTTCTTTAGATCTCTATGAAGTTTTCTAAAAGATCAAAAAGATTCATACAAGTCAATTTTGAGTGGATGAAAAGGTGAAATTCTTGCCTAAGTTGCATATTTCTATAAGATTCTTGAAAATCTAATTTTTTCCCAATCAAGTGCTTGAATTAAAAATTATAGGGTTTGAAAGTCTTCAAGGAGCTTTAGACATCTTGCTAATAGAGAAGGCTAACACTTAAGCAAGTTGGGAATTTTTTCAAGCAATTTAGATTGCTTATATCTTGCAATCTAAAAAGCAAAATGGGATAAAAAAAAACCTTCCTACACATACTCATAGTACTAAAGAAAAACAATTTTAGAACCATTAGCATAAATTCTAGTGTAGATTTATAAGGGGGGGGGGTTACTTGATTATGAGAAGAAAAGTTTTGTCTTGACCATTGAGATTTTGATTCTTCCAAAAAATGATTTCTCCAAAAAACAATGAAATCTTGCTCACATAGTTGCATTTTTGTGACATTATGTTAGTGCAAGAGAATTTAGGTATGTAGATACCTTTGTTATCTTTGAAAATTGGCATGCAAGAGTTTGCATGCTAGGATACACAAGTTTTTTTGTTACAATGCACTAAAATGTTGTGTCATGATATATTTGAAAATTGTCCATGACAAGTCAACAAATGCACATTGAACTTGAGGTGGAGGAAATTTTTTCTAGGAAAAAGGCACTTAAGCTACTAAACACCCCCTCTAAAAAAATTGATCTTTGAATGCTCAAAATTGAGAAATTTACAATGAAAGAGAAGTTCATTACAATGCATCATTCACACAAAATTAAAGATCTCATTGAGAACTATTATAACAATTCAAATTTATTTAATTTTGATTTTTACAATTGAAATAATTTTATTTTTCAAGTTCATACTATTTGGGATTTTTTTGAATTTTTATACTTAGCTTCAATGGCCAAAATCTTAGATTCCATTTTAAGAGTTTGAAAAAGCATTTTTTCCAATGTTTACATTATAAAAATTGTAATTGTGGATTTGTCTTGAATTTTTTGGCTAAGGTTATAAATTATCTGTGGAAAAAAATGAATAAATATGCTAGTGCACATTCCAGTGCCAATAGCACATTTTGAATGCAAAACTAGTGCAAATTGAGTATGTTTTGAACCTTGAATGCATGATGGACCATTGTCTACCATAGCAAGCAAGTAACTAACATAACTACCTATGTAATTGTCTAAGTTTCCAAAGTTGGACAGTACCTTCTCCACAAAGTTGAGTCAAATTATAATAATCTTACAATCAGGTGGAGCCCAAAATTTCATTTCTTTTAACTGAAAACATTATAATTTTGCAATCTATATGGTCAAATAGACTGAATTTTTTATACAAATTCCTATAGTATTCCTATAGAAAATTGTATGATCAAAAGTTTCAAAAATATTTTTATAACTCAATTATGCTCAATGTGCCAACAAATGGTAGTTTTGAATATTGTTTTGTGAAAAACACCCTCCAATCTCCAAAACCAAAATAGAGATTAAAACCAAAAAATTTATTCATGTATATGAACATTCTAGAATATATATATATATTTTAAATTATTATTATTATTTTTATTAAATTATTTTTATGGCTATGTATATTTGTTTTTCAATTACGAGCTAAACCTTGAGTACAAATGATAGAGATTGTAAGTAAACCTTAGAATTTAAGCTTTTCACACATTGATATTTTGCATTAGACATTTCAACTTATGAACATCATAAATTTTTGGTCAATTTTTCTCATTTAAATTTTTTAACTTTGAAAAAAGAAAATGGCAAACATTGTGTAATTATTAATTTCTTGGTATTTAATGAAGCAACAAATCTCTTGTTTCTTTCAATTGACTAGATTATTAAATTTTGATATTACTTCAAAGTAGGCCATCAACAAACGTGATTTGTAGTTCATAACAAGATAAATTTAAAAATAGATTACATTACATTTCAAACACGTAGATCTATACCAAAAAACACAGTCTTGTCCTTTAAATTTTAGGTATAGATCTACATGTTTGAAAATCTAAAAATGATAGACAATTATACTTGAATAGAATCTAAGAGCTTAGTGAAAACAAACAAAGTTGCATTAAGTTTTGCTAAATTTGAAACTTCAAAGCTTGTTTCTCAATTTAGAAGGGTCATTTGAAATAGTGTGATGCTATTGAAAAATAAGAAACTAATATAACATGATTGGATTTAGATTAATTAGATTTACATAAGAGTAATTGCTCAATGAAAAAAATAATTGACAAAATGAGAATTGACAACAATTAACATTTTGAACATTTGCAAGTTAATATGCAATGCGTTTGTTGCTTTATTTTTCCAAAAAATTATCAAATGAATATGGATTAATAAGTATTTACTTGGAATAAATTACTCAATTGAATAATAACATGTTTGACAAATCTCTTCCAATCAACATCAAAAAAATGCAAATAAACATTTTAAATATATAGATATATAGATTTAATGTAAAAATATATATAATAAAATTAAAAATGTTATTATGTTGCTCACATTTGATTCTCTTGTACTTGACTCATTATTTTCTTCCATTTGAGTTCTCATTGCCATAATGTAATCATATGTAGTGATGCCCTAAATAAGCATCATACAAAATTCAATCGGGACTTTCATTTAAAAAAGGATTTTTGGTAAAAAATTACTTTAATTGTGTGATATTCATAGTGGTATTAAAATGCAATCATTTTCAAGTTTAAAAGATTAATTTTAGAATACCTTTTTTATTAACAAAAGATGAAAGAAAAAGAGTTCGCCAACTGGATATGATAGGAACAATGGAATTATTGTGAATATTGCCTATATAAGTATTGTAAAGTAAAGTTAAGAGAAAATATTTTATTCCATTTAATTATTTTAAATACTCACATATGCACCATAGGGCAACATAAGAAATTGATAATGCTATTATAGTTATTTTTTTAATATTTGGAAATTTGGAAATTTTATTTATTTAAAATTTGAAAATAAATGATGGTTTTGATTGGTTATTACATACTATGATAGCAATAACCAAGTTTTTTGTCATTTGATTTCCAAACTTAATGTGAATGTCTTGTATCATATCAAAATCCACAATTGAACGAATAATTATGATTATGCCTACCAAAAATTCTAAAGTAAGCTGCAAAATATGTAAAATGTAGTAACTAGCAAACATTACAATTGATAAAAATGCAATATGTAATTAAATTTAAAAAATTGATGCAAGAACAAGATTGATGCAAGAATTATAATTAATATGTCTTTATTAATTTGACATTGATCCATTATGTTTATCTTAGCACTCATAAATAGAACTAGAAATTATGACTCCTAAAATTAGTTAAAACCAAAATTTGCCAATGATTGCATTTTTGAATAGGCTATTTGAAATATTAAATAAATTAAATTAAAATTAAAACTATAATTGAACAAGGATTTTCATTATTTTTTCACCAACATATAATATATCAAATTTAGAATCTAGATGGATATACTTAGAGTGAACATTATCATAAAATGGACAAGGAAAACCATGAATATACTTAACTGGCTTTGGAAAGGACTGATGATTGTGTCAAAAAACTGAAATAAATGTTTTGGAGGTGACCACTAGTACAAGGGATAAAAACTAATTTTTTCTATAGGAATTTAGATTCATATATTATTTGGTGCAATAATTTATACATTGCAATTTTCAATGTCATTGATTTTATTTGAATGTGAATACTTCAATATATGTTGTTTTTATAAAATGCATATTTCATAGTGTAGGAGTTTAAGTCAATTATAAGCCAAAAAAAAGTCAAAGACTTTATAAAGATTTAACTTCTAAAGCTTTTAGCAAACAAAATAGTTCTATAAGAAAATTGAACATTATAGAATGTTAGATTTTCATTCAAACATGATAATACATGATGATGAAAAAATAAATCTGAAGTATTTTCAATGTTAGTCATTGAAGTTATGTATGAATTCTAAACTAAAATTGCACTAATATTAACCACATAGGAAATACTACCTTCAAATTGATAAGTTTCATATTTTTTAATTTTTTATTAAAATCATAAATTTGCATTCACAAAATCTTCAATGTAAATATTAGAAACATGTTTCTAAATATTAACTTGTATATCTAGATGTCTACCATTTGAATATAAAAGTTATTGAATAGAAAACTTCAATTTTTAAAAACTCATTAAGGAATAAGGTCAATGTATTCTAGAAGATGAATGCAAAATTATATCCCAAGTACAATTTTCTTTTTATCTTGTTGTAATTGTTTCAACATTCTTTTGCTATTGCTTTTCAATAGCATTTGAACTCAAAATAAAGAAGTATGTTTCACTTCAAATTCCATTTTAAGTTTTAAAACTATACCTCTAAAAATGACTTGAACTAGTAATTAACCATAAACGAAACATTCAATTTTTCAATTTTTAAAAGAAACTCTCATGAAAATTCCAAGTATTAAATTTACAATTATTATAGAAGGAAATTTGAATTTTTGTCTTGAAATTTTAAAGATAAGTAGTAGTTAAAATAGTAGTATATCCAACAACATAGAGGATGATGAATGGATTATATTTAACAAATTTTGCTTCATATTCATTATCAAATTATTATTCAATAATACATCTTTACAAATTTGAATTATTTTCCTATTCTCTAATCCTTAAATTGTTAGAGATAGTCCATCCTAAATTTTAATTTATGCGTATAATACCCCCTAAAGAATTCAAAGCCCATTTTGGGCTTTTATTTTTTTCAGGCAAGCCATTGTAAAGTCATAAAAGTTTATTTTTAAAATTTATTGCCAATGGAACATATATCATGCTTCTTTGTGCATTAATTTGTACCTAATTTAACTAAGAAATAATAAAATTATGAGGTGAGTTCAATTTTCTGTCTCAACTTAAGTAACAAAATTTCATTTTTTAATAATTTGTAAAAAAACTATAACATCATATAGCTAAGTTGTTGAAGTTCCTATATATCTTATTGAAATTTCAAAGTAATAAACCTCATTGATTGTGTAGAATAATTTCTTGAAAACTTTGCAATTTTTTTTTCTTATATGGCTTTGAATATGAATATTTCATCTTTTAAATTTATTCTAGCAAAATGTATGTGTCTCTCAATTTATGCAATATTAAGAGTTGCTTTGAAATTTTAGATTTTAAATAATTTCTATCTTGTATTTATTCATGTAGTACATACATTTAGAATGTATATTTTTTTAACTATATATGTTTAATGCAATTTTCAACATGGATAAAAAATAAATATATAATAAAATAATCATGTTACAAATACTATATAAAGGATTTGAAAATTATAAAATTAATGCATTTTGAAGCTAAAACAAAATGACAATAATGCTAAATTGATTATCATTATTCTTTATCAATAGAGAGTTTTTTTTAAGATATAATATATAGTTGCTTTACTTCATGTATACTTTCATGTTAAAAACATGAATCTTATAGGAACTAAACCAATATAAAAATGCAAAATCAATAAGTTTTTTATCAATTTGTGGTGACTTTAGTAACAATGTCAAATTTTTTGCTTATAATTTTTAAAATTACAAGTTATTATACTTACAATTGCAAAAAGAGTTGCTAACATTGTAAAAAACGTATTGTAATTTCTTTTACCAACACACCTGCTCAACCACTATGTTTGAAAATAAATAGTATTTAAAAAAAATAAAAAATAATTTTAACTTAATTTATTTGTAATAAAATTTTGATTGGTATTATTTCTATAAAATATTTGATGAATTTAAAGCAATTTTTTTGACTAATATTATATTAACTTATAGAGAATCCTACCCAACAATGATGATCAAATCCTTCAATGCACTTATCACAAGCTTTGCAATGTTTACTTAACTTTCCAACCTAGGAGATGTGTTGTCATTTAATTTCTAAGTTATGTATACTAAATTATTACAATGTTGTAAATCATTTTAAATAGATAGCTCATTTTATGATGGATTATAAAAAAAAAATTTAATTCCACACAAATTTATTTTTAAATATTATAGATGCAATTGTCACATTTCATTTATTCGTTTCAAAATTCCATCTATGATCATAGATGGAATTTCCAGTTGTCAATTTTCAAGTATATAAATTCGAAGAATACAATTAATAATTTTTTCCTAATATTTTTGTATTTATTTTATATTTCATTATTTTATATTTTGAAAAAAACAAATTGATTATTGTTTTGATTGTGGTAATGTATTGAATTCTAAAGGTCAGTTTGTAATGTAGATCTAGTTATAGAATTTAAATTGAATATCATTAATCACAAAAGTTTTTTCATATTTTGATTTTATGTATTATTTATATGACAGAATCTCAAGCTTTAGATCATGTGAAAATTTGTTTAAAAGAGTTAAAATTTGTACCTTTGGTTTGTACATATATGATTCATAAGTTTGCCTTTTAAATTTTTAAATAATTCTACACTAAAATATGAAAATGGTTCAATTAAGGGTTGTACAATTGTAAATGATTACTCCGTGTTATTTTATAGTAATAATTAAATGTTGATTATTAATATTGTGTGTAAAAAATGGAAATTTCATTTTTAAGCCCTAAAGTCACAAGGTCCTTTTTCATCAAAATTTGCTCAAAATGTCATTTCTAATACAAAGAGCAAAAGAAAAAAATATTGAATGGCATTTTTGCATATCTAACAATACGATCTTCCAACAAACTTTGATCATATATATTGCAATATAAATGTAAGAAAACTTATTTTGGAGGCATTGTAGCAAACTAGTTTATGAGACTTTGAATCCTCTTTACTTAAAATATTGCACTACATATTATGAATTTTAAATTTCTTATCATGAAGAATTGGGTTGAGAGTATACAAAAAAAAATCCTGAAAATAATGCAATTTTCATTCTTTAAGAAATTATTAAGTAGAAGTAGATATTAGATAGGGGGGAAACTAAATTGTTAATAGCTCTAAGATGGAATTAGAACACACTAAATCCAATGGTGAGAATGTTCTAACAATTAATATTAACCCTTTGGAATTTTTTGTTTTTAAATAATTTGAATGTTGAGCTCAAAAGAAAATCCTATTATATGTTATTTCTTAAGGAGATGCTTTAATTGCCTAACGATTTGAAATTTTAGCTTATTGTGATACAACTTTTGCTTTTGGGCCCCTGTTGAAATATAAATTATATTTCAAAAAAGGTTTCAAAAAAATTCATTAATAGGAACCTACCCAAAATCCATTAAGTCCCTTGTAGGAACAATGGGATGTAAGAGTTTAATAAAGGAGATGTTAACCCCTAAATGCCCAAGGCACCCAAATATGGTATTTGCAAAACTTTAAAGTTAAATATATCCTAGCTAATTTGCTATTTTTAGTAGATTATATTTTTTAAATGTTCTTCTTGAAGTCTAGTTTTGCCTCCAAAAGTCCAATCTTGAAAATAAATGATAATGATTTTTCTATAAGAGATTTTGTGCACGGGTACCCATGGAATCTTGACTTTCTATAGTGTTAAGAGCTCTTGGAAATGAGCCTCCAATGCACTAGATCTTGGAGAAAAAATCACATTCTAAATTCATTTAAAAAAGTTATAGAGTGAATTTTGAGAAGTCGTAAATTGATTTGGGTTCTTCAAGTTAGGCCCGTTAACCTCATATTTTTTTGGTTGTCAACTTTTTAGATTTGACTTGCAAAAAAGACTTCAATTCCTTTTTGCAATTTTAGCACCCTCATAATCAAACGTTATAATCTTTCACTTCATAAGTGATATTGTTGTGCTTTCTTTTCCTATACAATCTCTAACAAGTCTAGTTTGAATTTGTACGGTTACAATTTCAGAAAAATTGAAACATCTTATCAAAATGTTGGCATTTTGTTCAATTTAGAGCAGTTTTCAGGAAGCTGAAAACATGCCTCAGGCATTTAGGGGTTAAATTTATTAAAATCTATCAATATTTCACATTTTTTATTTTTTTATTGGAAAAAATTTAATATCTAATTGTATAATTTATCTACTACATTTTCACACAAATTTTTTCAATTGTAAAATTTACCATCTTTGACATTTATTTCAATAAATATTATTTTTCATAAGTAATTTTTTATAAAGAAGATAATAGATTTTTTATTTTCTAATAATTTTAGAATGTCACCTCAGCTTTGCAAACTGTACAAAACATCATTTCTTCTTCAACAATTGGTGGATGATTTTTTTTATTAAATAAATTACAATCATATGGATAACAACAATTTGCATATAAATAACATATGCTCCAATTATGGTCAATAAATGATGGTTTTTGTTCTCTAATAAAATTGTGTTGCAATTTTATTATTTTGGGATCAGATGGATCAATATTAATGAAGCGTATAAGCAACAACACAATTGTTATAACCTATAGCAAATAAAATGATATTCACATAGTAATTTTAAATAGTTTTCAATTCTAAGTAAATCATCATTAAATTATTAAAAAAATTAATATCTTACACGGAGTAATATGTTTAATCTAATATTATGATATTATATAATTTGAAATATTATGCATATTCTAAATTTACATTAATTTTATACTATATCAAAGTTTTTTTCAAATACACATAATTATACAAATTAAAAAACAAGTATGAAACAAGTACCAATATTCCATAGATTCCAATAGCAATGTTTTTTTCAATGTCTAACCACAAAAGTGGAGCAGCAAATACAATATAACAAATAACAAGTAAAATGAAACATGACACAGCTACCGCCTATAATGAATAAATGTATTATATTCACTAATTATTTTTTATAGTTATAAACCCTATCTTTGAAATATTTAAAATTTGCATTCAATAAAATATTTTATTGTTGTTCATTGGAAAATAATGTATAGATATGAAAGCACAGTTGAACAATAATTAAAATATATTGCAATCATTAAATTAAGTATTTTGTTTCAGTAGACTAATTCAAAATAAATCTTAGTGTCAAGCATCAAATTTAAATGAAATACATATTATTTGTACATTGTAGCTATAAAAATGAGCATTAATTTGATATTAAATTTGACATTGTCATTTAAATCAAATGTCACTAGATTGTAGGAAAAAGAATTTAACTAAATTTTGATTTTCAATGTTAAATTTTTGATAACTAAGAGCTTTTTAAGTAATAAAAATAATTTTTATATAAATCCAAATTTAAATTATATTATGTACAATTAAAATATAAAATATTGACAATAAAATTATTTTGCATATCAAATTTTTAGATAATGATAGTTGTATATTAAAATCAAATTTAATAAGTACTTTGTAAATTACTTGGATTGTATAAGTGCTAAAATCTCGACTTTTAGCCATCATATATCAACCTGTTTATAAACATTTAAACTACAATTCAAAATTTTGTATCTAATTTCCTCCATATTATCATTTAATTGGCTAACATGACTTTTAGTAATCAAAATTGAAGGAAATGTATATTAATTGTGATCATACATTAGAAAACATTGAATGCCTTGGCAAAGGCATGAAAAAACTCTCCAATCCAATTCTTTTTCCTTGTAAAAGAACAAAAATTAATTAATTGAGAAATGAAAATAATAATGAGAAAAAATGTTGCTTCATACCTTAGACAACAAAATTTGAATTTAAATATTGGAAAAATGGGGCAATTTTGACATTGACATATTCTTCAAATCTAATCCAATTGAATAAATGAAGACTAAATATTCTAGGATATTGTCTTTGCTTTTGAAAATTTCTTTTCATTTTCAACTAATTTGTTTGAAATAAACACTTCATGGACTTGTTGCCTCAAGAATCTTGTGTAACATTTTTTGTAATTTCTTTGTCAAAATGGATTCAAATGGTTCAAGTTGACTATCAAATAAAATTTTAAATCGGGTCAAATCCAATAAAACTATGCTCAATCTTAATTATAAAGACAATAAGTGTTTAATACATAAATATTGAAGCTTTTCCTTTGTAATGATGATGGTTTTGATAAGTTGTATTCAAATTCATATAAAATGCTACAAATTTTCCTTAATAAATTACAAATGATGTCAAAGTTCAAATTGTAGTTAATAAAGACATTGGATTTTTATTTGTGTCGGCTAAACAAAAGTATTAATTTTGAGATTTTTAAATTGTCAATTAGTTTTCTATTCCAAAATGATCTTCTATTCCAAAATAAAACAAAAAAAGTGTAAGTGGTTAATTGTTTTTTAAACAAAAACTATTTTTTGACATTAAAAATCTTGAAATGCATGAATTTTACTATAGTGTTGAGTTTTATTTTTATTTTTCAATTTAAATACATATTGATAAAACAATACTTTGTAATGACAATCATTGAATTTTCATCAATATTCACTTGGACTATGCTACTCCTTAAGCTACCAATGAAGACCAACTAAGGTTTTGAGACTTTGTTTTGACTTTGGAAACTTTGACTACAAGGAATTACAATTGTTGGATTTGAAGAAGACATTGCAAGATTGAGATATTCTTTGTCCACGTAAAAAATCCACATAAGCAAAGAGAGAGTTTCATTCATTTGTGCAATTTTGGAGCTTGGTGATAGACCAATGAAAGTTTTTAGTTACAAAGCATTTATAAATAATTGCCTATATTTGAACTTAGTTAACTTTCAATGGCCTAGGCCATGTAATTTCTTTGAGAGTGATAAATCTCCGAACAAATTCAATTGGATTAGGAAATGCATAGGTTATAATGTATTTGTTGTAATGGCTTTTGGGAGCCCACTTTAGACCTTTCCAAATTTGGCCATGATCTAGTGCTTTTGTACTTATGAAAAAGTAAAAATAACATTCATGTGATTTTTTGAATTTCCATCCCAATGTGGGCATCCAAGTAAATTTACTTTTAAGAATTCAATAATTTTATTTTATTAGATAGATTGATGTTTGTTCAAATATCTTTGATTCATTCCCAATTTGATTAATGAGATGAAAGTTATAAAATTAAGACATTGAAGACAAAACAAAGTCAAACATTTAATACATTTGAGAGTTGTATAATTCTTATTCTTATTTACATTAAATACAAAATTTTCAATAAATCAAAAACATTGGATACGAATTTCTTACTAAAACATTCTCACTATTGGAAATATGGTTTAATCCATACATGTTTGAGGATTTTTATGATATTTTTAATATAAATTTATAAACAAAGAGTTTTAATTTTTTGGACTTCAATTAACTTTTCACCCCTCAACTCTCATGTACTTATTTTGATACATGTCTCCCACTACTAGTAACCCCCACTAAAAGTTTCAACATTTCTTTTTGATAATGGAGTCTTTGATGACAATAAATTAATTTACAAATATTGAAACTTTGAAATTGTAATAAGTATTGTGCATCACGTTATTTGTGTGGAATAAGGAATTTTGTAATTTTTCTATAAAAAAATGGCAAAATAATGCATACATTGTATTTTGACAAGTTGTACTCTTTAACCCATATTTAACTATTTATGGACAAATTGATGAATTATGGACAAATTCATAGTCCATAATGACCTTGAAAATAGAATAATATGATTCAAATGATATAAAAGTGTCGGCTGGCCACCCACACAATGATAAAGAGAATTGCAATACTAACAAAATGCTTTAATGGCAAACAATTTGCTTTGAAAAGAAACAGAAAGTAGTGGTTTATTAATTTTGCAAACAAGGGAATGTGATAGCAGAAGAGACGCCTATAACCGTGCAACCGAAGTCCCGGCGAATCCCAATCTATGTCCGATGATTCCATCCCGGAACCAAGACATGTATCGGCATTCAGCCGATAAGACAAGGTGGTTAACGATTGCCGCCATTAGTAAAGACAACAATAATCATACGTGGTCTAAAATTCATGAATCCTCGAGCGCACTAAAGAAAGTAAGTAGGAAATTCGTCCCCAGAGGAGGTTGATATAAATTTATTAATTGAAAAACGAGACATACATATCCGATGCAACTCCCACATGAAAAGAGCACTTTGAAGACGAATGACAAAAAATATCGTCTACATAATTGCTGTGCTGACGGAAGTAAATTGTATCGGCGGGCAGCCGATACATATTGTACATATCAAAGTCTATACCGAATAGATTTCAGAATTGAAGCTACAGCCGACATAGTGCCGAAAATGAGAAAAACCAATGTGCAGAACCGTGAAATCATCCCGAAAGAAGATTATCCGGTTTATAGAACATAATGATCAGTATGCAAAGCAGTCAGTCGTATCGGCTGGCAGCCGACAGCTGCACCGGAGTCCCGTATCCGAGAAGCGGAGTGATGATGCAAGACCACCATGATTCGAAAGTGTCATATCGGCTAGCAGCCGATAGGATAGAGAAGCATGGTGGGGTTAATCATCTCCTCATCGTTTGCATCCTTGTCCACAGTTGCACCTGATGCCTCTAGATTTGCAATCGCAACAACAACCGAGGCCTCCGGGATAACATGAGACGTGGGAGGTCCTTTCTTTGCATGCGAGGGCATTCTATGTGAGTACAAGACAATGTTGACATGAACCATCTGCGGCAGACAAAGTTCCTTGTGCCACCTCCAAGTCTAGCATTCCCTCGCCACAAGCGCTTTTCCCTTCCTCTTGGCTTTCATTGGAGTCCACCACTCTATCTTGAAATTCCCATACGTTGGCCCTGGAGTCATGTCCACACACTCGAGTACCCTATCCAGCCAAACCGGCAGGTAATTGTTTTGACATGGTCGGCAAAGAACAAAGTCTCCTAGCATGACATCCCTGAATGGATTGAACGTCAACCTTGGTCTGTCCTTGGCAGGTCCGCAGTATGGAGTTGGCTCAGATTTGTCCTCCGGCGTGGTGTCCACTGGATTATTTGGATCCGCCCCGTCCTGTGTGAAAGCAGTTCCATGATCCCTTGTCCAGTCAGAGAGCGGCCACAATCCCTCTTGAAGCAATGCTGGAGTTTGTGGCAACGGCAAGTTAATCTCTGATAGAATTCTTTCCCAGTAAGCAACGCAACCTGCCATCTCCTTTGCGTATCACTTGTTTCTTGCCATTCCCGATTTCCAGAATTCAATGTACTTAGCGATTCCATTTTTGATGAAGGATTGTTTTTCATTGCATTCAGTAGCCTTGGCGACTTCTTTCTCTGCATTTCATCTTCTAAGATTAATGTCCACATTTCCCTAGAGTGCCTTAAATGGCACCGGTTGTGGGTCCCCCTGTGGAATGTTGGATCTCCCATCTTTGTCCGCGGTCCACATTTTGACGGGCGGCCCTGGAGGCAGCCATGATGAGTCCGTGGTCCTTATTTTGTACCTCATGACCGGCCATCCACGATCATCTCCAGCCTCGACGACGTAGAATTTGAAGAGGTGTTTGTCTCCAAGCCCGATGATCTTGTTCACCCCATCATGATGGAAGCCCTTGAGGAATGATTTGAAGTCCGCCACTTCCTGCACGAACTCCGGAATGAAGGCAACAATCTTCTGTGAATCCATGAACGCCTTCATGAGATCAGCAAGCACGTAGGTGTTTTTCCTTTTAATTAGTTTCGAGAGATAACTGAAGTGCGCGTCGATGTCTTCGTGCGTGTGCCCGACAATGAGAAACTCGACAGTAACTTCTTTGAAAATTCGCTTGGCAGTGAGCAATGAGCAGAAAGCCATGAGGAACCTATTTTTATTGTCTTTTGCGGAGTTGTCAAGTTGCAAGAATAGTTTCCTAGGAAGTGGAACATGAGGTTGTCTTGTTTGTGGAGTGTTCGTAACTTTCCCTGCGGCCTCAGGAACGGAGGAGTTGCACCTCGATTTCCCATGGAGCAGAGCCTCGAAGAAGCTATTCTGTGGCGGAGTGGAGAAGAGTATCTTGGATTCCCGAACAGGTGGCCTCTCGAGAGCTCTGAGTACCCTGCACAGCGACGATATAGTGAAATTTGAATCCCCCGGCCAGAGTGATGTGGAGTAATGAACATATGCGCCATCTCCATGTCCATGTGTGAGCATGCCGGTACATGAGATTGGAATCTGCCCTAGCCCAGCGGTGGCTTTGGTGATGCGTTGCATCCTCGGAATCGCAGTCTTTGTGGTGTCCATTTTGTCATGAATAATGCAGAGGAACTCTAATGGATTTTGCACTGACTGTGTAGTCCATCCACTATATACATTTCTACAAGCGCGTTGGTAATTGAGATGTTTCTCTCTGTCCTCGACTAGGGCTTGCCACTCATCGCAACCTCTCGGATACTTCGCAATGAACTCAACTAGGAAGTCGCATTCTGTGCATTTCGAGAAATTGCTCCCCACTGCCTTGACCTCTACGTTTTTGAAATGTGCTTTCCTGAGGCGGCTGATTGCAGACTGCGAGACCGGCTTCATATTACATATACCATTGACCTGTTTGACATAGCTCGTTGAATAAGTTTCCGAGAGTGGCTAAACAGTTCTATCGGCCGCCAACCGACAGAGTTGCAACGGACGGACGAATAAGAGAAGTGATCTATGACTGAAGTGCATGGTAAAGGAATTTGTAGGCAGAAAATGATTGTATCGGCTAGCAGCCGACATGAGGAGCTATGTATTGATTAAGCACAGGCAAATAATGAACTTACATAATTAACTTGTTCGCGCATGTGATCCCAATTCATAGTAGAGGGGACGACCTTGAGGTTGTCTACGCGTTTATTTTCAACCAATCTAAACTCGTTGGGCATCTGGTCCGCGTTTTCGTTGATGATCGCCATGAGAGTTGCTTGAGCCTAAACTATTTGCGGCCTTGGTCTTCGAGCCCCTGCATTTCCATGCGATTTGCTAACAGATCCTCCAACGGTCGCAGCCTTGTAGACATGATAGGCCGACCTCGAGACCCCATGAATGATATACTAAGCGTTCTCGCAGACGTCTGTGTTTGCAAGAGTAATGAATTTTTTTCCAGGAATAACACCTGCATGAAGTTGACTCTGCACCGCATATGCCATCTCCCTCCTGGTCTCAAATGTGCAAGCAAAGAACTTCCGTCGTATATTTCTGGTGTCCTCCTAGGGAAACGTCTGGCAACATCTGAGCTTGCAGCACGTTTACGAGCTGACCTTGCGTATGTCCATGTCCGAGGTCTTCAACTGTAGTTTGGACAAGCTTGCGGTATTCCTAGGAATGACCTTTCTGCGCACCGACCGGTATGGATTCTTCGGTACTCCCTGCATTCCATTGTCGTCGGACACATTCAAGAGAGCAGCCTCCGAGCATAGCGTGACAATTTCAGAGAGTAGCCTTCCTCCTTCCAATCTTGCATGTGATAACCTCCAACGCATGGTTGTCATTTGCAGTGCCTCATTGTCCGATACGAATATGACTCCGACATCCGAATCTCCGAGGACG
The DNA here is from genome assembly GCA_947034895.1 of Rhytidiadelphus loreus. Lineage (NCBI taxonomy): Eukaryota > Viridiplantae > Streptophyta > Bryopsida > Hypnales > Hylocomiaceae > Rhytidiadelphus > Rhytidiadelphus loreus. The sequence goes on from OX344761.1 coordinate 38,297,872, forward strand.
TCATCGTCGCAGGCTTCGTTTGGCAGGCAAACTTGGATAATCGCTCTTCCGAATAACGAGAAGTCGTCATTGAGAAGTTCACAATATTGGTTTCTCCATAGAGGTCTATCCGGGATTGGGAGCCCGGACTACAATCCATCCGAGTTACAGCTAATATTTCCACTTCCCATATTTTCCCTAGACGCGTCCGCATGAACGAAGCTGTCTGCAACGCTTGTTTTGGACCCGCCCTCGCCGGAGGTACTGTGACTATGAACATTGGGAGGGTCATCATCGTACCCGCGGCTGTCATCATCCGTGGAGTAGAGCCTATCCTCTCGATCGTCCTCGTCTGATGCATTGTCAGGAATGGCTCCTTGAGCCGGCTCTCGAAACTCCTCCGGCGGATCGTTGGAGCTACCTCCACTTTCGCATTTCGCAAGCAGTTGTGGCTGCATCATACGGGTCTCTGGTGAATCTATCGGTTGGCGGCCGACATTCCTGCTGGACGCATTAGAGGTCTCGATCGGTCTGACTTTGTAACCACTCCAGAGTATTCTGTATCCAACACAACATTTGAGTGTCATGAATTTCGGAATTTCGCAGTAGGCAATGTGATCCTTGAAGTCGTCGACGACCTGCAGAAGTTTGACAACGAGGAAGAAGCTGTGCGGAACGCGGAAGCCTTCCCAGAATCCCTTGGGAGAGCACTCTACAATTGTTCCCACTCCAGCATATACCAGTTCCGGGCCCACAGTTTGCAAGAGTGCAACATCCATATTCACAGTGAGTGATAGGAATTGTTGAATTGGTTTTTCATCCTTGTTGACCTGTATCGGTTGCCGGCCGACACGAGCGCATGCAGACCCATCCGCTTCAGCGTAGGGATAGATGTTGTCTGCCTCCCAGATGATTGACCTTCCTAGGCAGTGTCTGAGGAAGATCAAGTCTCCCTCAGGAAACGGAATAGGCATGTCCAGATTTTGTGGAACATCTAGGATATGAACGCGCACGAGGTAGGGATCGCGGTTCACCACCCCTTCTACGACCGCCCTTCCAACGTAATAGAGTCCTTCGAGGGTAAGGGCAACCACTACACCCTTCCCTATTTTTAGTCTCCCGGAGCCACTGTTTTTAGTAAATGCTTCTATAGGACTCACGTCCAAACCCATATCATCAGATCCACTCATGACGTAGAATTGGCGACAACGCCTACAATATTTGTGCTAACCCTTCTCACGGAACCCGAGCCACTTTATCGGCTGGCAGCCGATACAGCCGCCTACCACCTGCTAGACGACTTTCACTATCGTGGAGGATCCTCTAATGAATCCACGTGGATATGGACTCCACTTCCTATCGGTTGGCAGCCGACAGGAAGTCTTGTACAGACAATAGTAGAACCCTAATCTGCGCAGACGAAAACATGTGAATCATGGACGTTGCTAGATTTTAAACATGCTGATCTAGGTAGTCTGCATTGAATCCCAATCCAGACCTGGGCATGTATCTGGACCACAGATGCGAGGAGACAGAAAATGCAGAATCACAGCCAGAACAGAAATTTCTAGCTATGGCCTTGATTAATTCCTGAACTACTTGTACAACGCACTGCAAACTACTGAAATCCCCTGGTATGCCTACATTCTAGAAATCTATTACATTGCTCTGCATTCCAGTGTACACTACTGCATTGCCAGGCATTCCACTCAATCCACTGCGAACCATTGCAAACCACTCCAAATCAATTCATAGAAGACCAATGCAAGCCCCCGCAATCCACTTCTCCCTAATGGTTCTTGGACGGTCTGAGTGCGTGTAAGTGGCAAATGAAGGCGAAAGAATGAAATGCTCTGGAAATTGAACCTAAGAAGGAGGCCAAAGATTGATTTTGGCGCTTGAAATTTGAATCTGGAGGAGGATGATGCTGTGGTGATTGCAAAAGAGACAGGTACAACCGTTTGGAGATCGTGGTGGGAAACGTACGCATCTCTCTGCAATGAGTGTTCGTTACTTGGTTGTCCTCGGTTGCAAGTGGAGTACTTGAATTTGGATGAAAAGCCATGGATGGATGTAATCATTGGATGAATGCATTAGGTTTCTAATGATGGTTCTCCCGGCTGGCAGCCGTCACTTCAGTGGGGGGGGTATACTCCCCAGGCCACTTTCATTTTCTCTCATTTGCAATCTACTCTCTTGCTCTCTCGTTCTCTTCCTCTCTCCCACGTTCTCTTTCTCACCGGCTTGTAGCCGACACTACGTCATAGCAACCGCGTCGCTACTTCAGCCGTGGCGTCCTTTCCAACCTCAGCCGATAGGATTTCTTCGGCAGCTGATAGAGGAGGAGTGCGGGCAGGACGGGATTCTGAGCAGCCGACACGATATTCTACCCAGCCAATAAGCAGCTCACTCCTGCGGCGATGGCGTTCTAGGATGTGGTGCCCGAGAGGTACTACACATACCTTCTTTCGGCTGGCAGCCAATACAATTCTTCTTGCTTGCTATTGCGATTTGAATTTCATTCCGGGTTCTTGCGTAGTAGTAACTTTATCGGCTGGCAACCGACATAGTCTGTTGTTCAGGGAGCTCTAGGGTTTCAGAAGAGTCGCGGGCAGTGCGCAGACTGTATCGGCTGGCAGCCAATATCGATTTATATTGGTAGAGTGAGGACATTTCAGGTTCTATCGGCTGGCAGCCGATACAGTCTGCGCATGATTGATTTGGGTGTCCTCGAGCGGATTCAATATTATTGAGCGCTAAATTGATGTGTAATATTGTGCACAAAACCGACCCTCTTGGCAAGACTTCTCGGACCTCAAATCCCGAACTCCGAGATATTAGGCGACGGGTTCCCACCACGAGCAACGTGGAGAGCAAGCGATGCCATCCAAGAGTGGGGTCTGTGCTGGAGGGAGTCGTCTGACAGACTTGTGGAGATTGCGTGTTCTTTCAAGTTGAAGGGAAACATGACCCCCGGGAAGGGAAATGTTATGTCAGTCATGGCTGTTGGAGTAGACGTGCACGTCATGATTTGTCTGCTCCCAGTTGGCAATCCAGATGGCATGGCCGACTACATCGCGGTGGAGTTGCCTGTCCAGAAGTGCACGGAAGATGTTTGTGGAGCGAGGTCTATGTCGCTAGGCATGACTTTTGTCGACGACACACCAGAAGATGCTGATGAACTTGTGTTGGGATGGAAATGCCTCAAGCATGAGCGGGATGAACATAATGCCCGCGTCATCCTCGAGATGGAGAAGGGGAAGAAGAAGGTGACGGCCCCTCGGAGGAAGCCATCGACGCCCACGGTTGACCTCCCTAAGAATGAGGCTGTGGACACGGGGTCGCCAAGCAAACCGAAGAGGAAAGGGAAGGGGAAGGATGATCCCAATAGGGTGTTGACGCTATCGCTTGACGAGGCATTGGTGCGTGGAAATCATCTCACTACTAAGACCAAGGACAATGAGGTGAACGCAATCTACCAAGCGCTGGAAAAAGGACTGCTGCACGCCTTCCCATACAAGAAGCAGCGACTATCAGATGTCATCCCCTCTGAGAAGCTGCACATTGCACCAGATGAGTTGAAGTACAGGAAAATTGCAAAGGATCGCCTTGGTCAGGTATTTGACATTCGTTTCCCTTCATTCCGCATACACCAATCCATATGCGTTTATGTGTTCTATCGGCTGCCAACCGACAGATCATGAATGCTAATAAATTTTTGGACCTGGTGATTTTAGGTCAGGATCATGTATAAGGGGTATGGATCAATTCGGAAGAAGCCTGAAATTCACGGCATTCCACTAAAGCGCGCGCCTTTACCAACGGATAAGGGATTGGATGCGGTCATGGACAGGTGTCCAGCACAGAATGATGTGGTGGTCATTGACGGAATTCCAATGCCCTGGTGGAAGGCACCCAACGTTCACTGGTACATCATTGGCGGGCAACATACCGTCACTACATGTAGGGAACTGGCAGACCAATACCCTGAAGGATCGGAAGCCAGGAAGGATCTCCTGGAGTTCGAGGTCATTCCAGTCTTCAGTAGACAGGCGGACACACTCGTCCGGGTGTCGAACGCCTTGAACCTAAACATCGCCGAGAAGGTGGCGAAGGAGACCTTCTGATCCTGCGCGGAGATGGGGAGGGCTGCCTGGGTGAAGGTAGGATGTCCGGAGCCGCATCGTGGAGGTGGCAAGCCGTCACCAGCGTTCGAGGTATTCATCAAGCATCTCTTGTAATGTCTATCACTGCGCCTTATGTCTGGATGTGCTATTCTATCGGCTGCCAGCCGATACAATAGCACATTGTGTAGCTAATATTGTTGTTATCGGCTGGCAGCCGATACCAACTATTGTGTTCTGATTTTTGGGTGCGAAATCGTGCAGGCTACGAAGCTTCAGGTTATGGCGCACTTGGTGGATGAGAAAGTGTCCTCAAAGCTGCCGCTCATCTTCATCAAGGAGAGTACATGGGTACTCTGGACAGAGGCATTCGATGCTTGGGAGAATGGTGAACTCATTGGGGACGATGGAACAGTTCCGAATCTCATTGTCAATCGAAAACCCCTCACGCACATCACGAAAACGGATCTCACGCCAACGCTGGGGCTGCGAGACTCAGACCTCTGCGAACTAGTCAGGGATATCGTTGCCCTACGCGTCAGCATCAAGAACACTACCAAGGCGAAGTCATCCGGGAAGATGACACTCTTTGATTGGTGCAGAGAGAAAAAGCTGGACAGGGTGGTCATGAACGAAATTATGTGGACCAGGAAGAAGTATCCCCTTCCTTGCAAAGACACAGCTTGGGTCCCATATACTGATGAAGACTAGCAGGAGCTGGCTGACAAGGAGGGCTACTCTGCTGTCGTTGTTCGGAATGTCTGGAAGGATGTCATGAAATTCACGGATGGAAGCAACTGGCTGAAAGGGCGCGTCAACCCCATGAATCCGACAACGGACAAGAGCGTCGATGGGAAAGCGCCGGGGGTGTTCTACACAACTCTCATGAACTACGCCACAATGTCAGTGGCACCGGTGGAGGAAGGAAGTTCGAATGACCTGAGATACGAATGTCGACTAGGACAGACTATCGCGGAGGTGGTGGACGTGCTTCGAACAAGGAAGGAGAATGAGGGGCTGCAAGTGGACGACAAGAAGTTCATTATTCTCTTTGGATACAACGATAGTGGAGAAGCCCTAGCGGTGTCGAAAAATGACTTCCTCGACATATCCCTGGCAGCTGAAATACTCGCAGAAGACGATGGGACAGACAGGCCGTCGAACGACGCGTACATTCCCCTCCCAATGCTTTTCATCGGAAACTCATGCTTCCGGGATTCTGTCGCGTTGGCATCATATTCCTCAACAGCATCGTGGTACTACCACACCGTGTACTATCAACCGTCAGCTCGTGGCGGCTTCCTTAGGGCGGAGATAGAGGCCAGGCCGATGGTCACACTATCCATCACCTTCCCCAAGCCGGAGGACAGGGCCTCCCTCTTTCCGGTGTTCAAAAGGTTCACCGGGATCTCTAAGGTGCCGGAATGGTTTCAGGTCGACGTCAAGGGAGAAGTAGACTGGAATGGCGGAATGTGCGGGGTCGGACATGGGCTTCTCGAGCAACTGATGAAGCCCACATTGAAAGCGAAGGAGGCCACCGTTATCAACATCTGGGGCGGGGGGAACATCACGGAGATCACTCTGGTAAGTCACTCCACCCTCATCTCAAAAGGAATTCACATCATTCATGCCATTCATTTGTGTCGGCTGGCAGCCAATACGTCGTCTCTGACTCAAGTACTGTGGGTAAGCAGAGGAATGGACGAACAGTCTTGGAGTTCGTTAGGGAGGAGGACGGAGTAGCGAGGGCGAAAGAGCGCGTGAAGGGAATGAACCTCGTTTCTGCTCCCAGTGTGTTACCTCAGTCGGGGACTGGTGGAGGACCGAATCTGGAGGCCCCGCCGCATACATTCACTACACAGCAGCCACCACCAATATCATCACCAATGTTGCAGCAGAATCCGAGAGGCTCTGCTGGTCCATCGCGGTCTGCGCTGCTAATGCCCGCAGCACGCATGAGGGAGAGCTCTCCAATTAGGATATACTCGTCGGACTCGGAAAGTGAACTCTCCCCTGGAGAGGCTCTCGTTCACAGGGAACAACCACAATCAACGATCCCAAATCAGTCATCGACGCCGGACCCCGTGGAGTGCCAACAGTCATCGGCGCACACTACAGTGGAATCTACCGAGTTGAATAGACAGGCCTGCAGTGCCACCTTCGACGCCATGGTCGTCAATCTGCATGATGTTCCTCCATCAGAGGAGGTCCTCAGGTTGGACGATACCCTCCCGGACGACAATGCGAGTGAGCCTCAGGAACCGCTCACTGCCATAGGGATTCCGACAACAAGGATGGATGTTGCTGTCGGCGGGCAACCAATACCTTAGGAAGCTCCGCATGTTGAACTCAGAAGGGGAAGGAGCAGAGGAGTCACGAGCAAACACACATCGGGTTCGATCGACTCGTCCCGCTCAACGCCATCCGGACAGAAACGGACACGACAAGATATGGAGCTAGACGAAGGCGGGCCATCACGAGACCACGACTTCCCGAATGAGGCGCTGTCTCCCGGACCATCGTCTAAGCGGATGCGGACTAGAGGTTCGTAGGCGATAGACATCTACTTAGTATAGCTCATTTACATGTAGTGATGACTGGCTCAGACTTGATCGTAGGGACCTGTCAATGGGAGCCTGTACTTGGATAGACTAGAGTACTCAAGTAGTGTGTCGACTGCCAGCCAATACGTTCTACTAATGTTGTCCAATTCCGCTCTAAGTTGCATCTCATGTTTTATGTATTTCATCTTACATTGCAGATGAAGTATCTCAACCATCTGAGGCAAACGACTAAACCGAGGACATAGTGTCTGAAGGAAGGGATGAGTGTCAACAACCGCCTCTCGAATCAAGAGCAAATCCGTCCCTTTATGATCCTCCCCAAGTAGCGACTTCGAGATTGTTCCTCTTCTTAGAGGTGCAAGGAACACTACTGCACTATGAGCCTTTCATTTTGAAGGGGTCAAACTTGTACTAGAGATCGCACGTTAGAGATTGACCGGGGCTCCAACAGTTCCTCAGATTTTGTCAGAGTCAAGACATTGTGATCATCTACTGGTCGGTCTTACCCTTACAGACTCTGAAGCAGAGACTGCACAATTTGAACCATAAAGTACCGGAGATCGGAGAGGATTTCCTTGCCTTTGGGCAGGAGTCGTGTGACGAGTCTGTGTACAGAGATCGTAACAATCAGTCACGACCAATTTTCCTAAAACGTCTTGCACGACTTCTCGGGTCCTCCCCCTTGCTGTACAATAGTGGTGCCTCGATCAGCAACTCACTGATCGTGGATCACGCACCATTTACTAACGTCCTCAACCTGCCATACAACGCCATTCATCCGCCTCCTTGTACAATGTACTCGGAGAAATCGAAGAAGGGTGGAAAGCTGCCTTTCCTACAAGCCTCAATGATACCGTTCCTGGAACGGTTCCTCTCGTCAGATTTGATGGTACCAGAATTCTGTGAGAGAAACTCGGACATTGGGCTTCCGCGATATATGCCGGGATCCACCTTGCATGATCTCTACGTTAGAGTCATGCCCAAGTATCAAAAGGGATTCGAGGTCCCCTATTCGGAGGAAGAGCTAGATGCCATGGGAGGTAGCATGGCGGTCGACCAGTCGGAGGAGGCAGGATGATGTATCGGCTGCCAGCCGACATGCATTGTGTACATTCTGTAGATTCTTTATGTGCACTGTAGATATAGCGGAAATATTCTAGTTCGTAGAAATTTTGTAATCATTTTGTATGTTTCATGTACATTTAATTGTAAATAAAGGCTTTACAGGCCGAGTGTCCGGCTTTAAAAGGCGGATGTCAATTTCGCTCTCGAAGCATTCAAATGTTTCCTTCGAGAGTTTGATCGGTAGGGCATGGTCACTATAATCAAGATGATTGTGACCCTCTAAACTCTCGAAGGTTGCGTTTCAATACTTCGAGAGCAATATTGGCTCTGCCATTTGAGGCCGGGATTTTCCCATCTTCATTCGATAACAAGCGTCTTGCTCCGGCTCACTCTGTGCACTCATAATGGATTGCTTGCTCTTGTACTTTGGGTCAGTCATGTGTATCGGCTGCCAGCCGACATCACATGGACTTGGCTCCCATGTTCTCTTATCCGTTTCTTATAATCTCTCTTCTATTCAGGAGTCCAACAATGGGCAACCACATTTGTTCAAAAAATGTGTTGTACTCGGCGTCACGGGTTTGCTTTGTTTTATTGACACAAATATCGAGGTTGATAATTGGAATCCGCACAGGAACGTCATCAAAAGACCGGGACTAATTGCATTGTTCACGACATTGTTTGAAAAGTTCAACATAGGAATTTGGTCAAGGATGCCAATTATAGAACTTAGACCATTGCTTGCGCACTTGCTTCCAAAACATGTTAGAGACAAACTAGCATTTGTGTATGGCAGAGAATACTGTGTAGATAGCAAGAAATTCCCATGGTGCTACAAAATGATATCAACACTCTTCAATAAGCGACCTTCCAAGGATATTTGTTCACTGGACCAGGTGCTCATGGTGGACGTATGCTCACTCTCGCTGAGGAGGACACCGGATCCGGCGTGCTACATTCCGCTGCCATTTATGGGGGACCTAAATTTCCCAAATGACAGTAGAGTCATTCCAAACATTTCGACGGATATTATTCCCTTCATTTATCCAATGCATGAGCATGAGTCGGTCTCGGAATACGTGAATGGCGCAAAAAGACCGGGACAATTACACTATGAAGTTGCACAGTCAATCAAGTATGGGAACCCAAATTGGAAGGGAATTTTTTGGTAATGTAATATATGTCATATCGGCAGCCAGCCGATATCACTATGCAGTGGAATCGAGGGATTTACAATGACTTGTACAAGCCTACAGCCTTCTCCACATTCAAGGCTTTGGAGGACACGTTTCTCGAATTCATTGCCTCTCTTCATACGGATATCGGCTGCCAGCTGATACTCAAAATTGAAGACATTGGACCGGATGCACTCAATGCTTTAGAATGATGTGTAGTGGGTTTCATAGTCACACCTTTAGACATCTTGGTAGTTTGGCTTGTTGTATAATATCGGACGCCAGCCGACACTTAGAAGAGAATTAGGGATATTTTCTAGGAACTTCTGTAAGTTGGTGTTTCATTGGATTATATACTTATTCTGAAATGACCTACTGCGTCCATTCTCGATCGTGAATTATCGCACATGTTTTGCACTCTACTTTATCGGCTGACGCCCGATTTATTTCTGGACTATGGATTTGTCCATAATTAGTTAAATATCAGTTCTTTTCTCTTGATTTGCATTTTTAGCCATAAAAATGTTATAAAAAATTTGAATCCAACTAATGAAATGAAGCTTATCAAGTTTAGTTTGTACTCCAATTTTAAATTTTGAAGACTTCCTTAAATTGAATGTTTTTATAGCAATTTGATCTCTAGGGCTACAACCATGGAGTGCTAATTTTCTAATTTTCTAATGATATAGTAAAAGAATTTGCACCATGATGTTCTACACTATAATATAAACCTACAAGGAAATTTTCAAATTTTTGAGAATATATTGCATGAGATGTGGATGGTTTGCTTGTCACATACTAATAGGTTGGTTTGTACCTTGGTTGTAAAATAAAGCTTGGTAAAATGGTATTAAACCATATATTTATCAATTCTTAAACCCCCAAAGAATCAAACTAGTCATGGTTGCAAAGTAGACCCTATATGCCACTCCTTTTTGTAAGTCCCATTAGTTGCTTCATAAAAACTTTTGAACTCTTTCAAAATTTTAAATAAATTCCAATCCAAATTTTCTGGCCTTTGTTTCATAAATTAATCAAACCCTAAAGGTTCTCAATATTGTAATCCTCAAAAAAACTTTTCAACTCCTTCAATTGAAAAGACATTGAATTTTTTATACGCTTTAGTCATACAATTAACACCAACACGGCGCAACACCAACACTATTAAAAGTGCATGTGGCATATGAAAAAGTGCACATATATGTACAAAATTTGGTGTATCTGGAAAATCAAGTATATAATTGCAATGAAATTTTTACAAGTCATGCTTAAAATTTAGAACAAAATAAATGCCCAAGAAATTAAATATATGCATTTAAAAAATATAGCAACAACAATTGTTGACATTATTATTTGATTAACCTAAAGTTTTACATGCATGAGCCTATGATGAAAACAAAAATTGACATAAAAAATTGAAACAAGATATGGACCAAAAAAATTTATTACAATATTTCAAATTCAACTTTTTGATTCGAATCTTATCCTCTCTATGTCAATACTTATTGTAATTTGGCAATGTTTCTACTGTAAAGTATGCACAAGCCTATTCCAATACCTCCCTTGCACCATGTTTTAAATTTCAATCTTTTTAATAGAGGGTAGATACGTTCTTATATACCATTGTGCAATGTACTAAATTTTAATAATTGTTGTAAGAGAAGGCCATGTTGCTACTTCCTTATTGCTATGTTTTGTGTCTTAGTTATTTAAGATGGAGTAAGCATGTTTATTCGCTCCAATATTTTTTTTCTCTTTCTTTTTTGCCATAACAATAGTAAACATTTTTTCTTTAACCTCAAGGTGCAAGTTTTTGTTATGTTTAAAGAAGCCAATTAAATACTGACATCCATTTCTTCATATTATATAGTTTTTTTTTATGGATAGTAGGCAAGTGCCTATCTTTTTCTACCATATTTTATATTTAATTTTCTTTCAAATAAGAGACAAGGTAGGTTTGAACCACTCTTCCTTGAATCATTACTTGTAATTAGAGGTAAGTACGTGCCTATTCCTTTGGCTATTATGCCATCTTTTTTATTTAAATTTTTAAAAAAAGAAGGAGGTAGGCAAATGCCTACTATTCTTTGTATCTTTTTTATATTGTAATTTATTGTAATTAGACACACACATAAACCTAAGAGCCTTCTTTCATATTATTATTTGTATTAACTTGTCATGGAAAATAGGTACATGCCTATCTCTTTTGGACTATGATTATATATTAGATTTGCAATGGACGGTGGGCACATGTCTATCTACCTCTCAACACTATTTTAATTTTAATCATTGTCAAGGAGTGATAGGGCTTTTGCTCACCTCCTTTGCATTTTTTCCCTTTCAAATTGTTGTGATGAGCGGTAGGCTTGTACCTATTTCACAATCGAAAAGAAAAAGAAAATAGTTTGGTCTACCATCTTTATCTACAAGTTATTAGAAAAAAAGGGTTAGGGTGGCTAAGCACATGCCTACCCCCTTTTCCTTGACAAATTAAATGTTTTACTTAGGAAACTATAACACTTGGCATTCAAGAATGAACAAAGTGCACTACTTGACATTCAACAGTTGCTACATGCTTAGTTTTGTCATCTTCAAAGTGTACACTATTGCTCTTTTTGACTATCTTGGTTTTATACAATGAAGTTGTTAAATAGTATAGTTGTTGACAAAGTGACGGGTGTCAAAATTTCCTTACATAGTATTTTGCACCATTTGGTATTCAAGAGTGAACAACTTGCATTATATGACATTTGACACTTTATATCATCCTTGTCATCAAAGTAGAATAGTTGCTCTCCCAGAGTTGGAATTTTCTTATCTAAGAAACTAAATCACTTGGCATTTAAGATTGAAAAAATTGCATTAGTTGACATTCAATAGTCGCTATTCATTGGTAGTAGCTTCATGTGGTACAACTGCTCTTCCAAAAGACCACCAATTGTCACAATTTTCTTACCGAAGAAACCACACTTCTTACAAGCCAAGAGTGAACACATTGCATAAGTCGACAATCAATAGTTGCTATTCATTGGCGGTGGCGTCTTCCTCAATGTTGTACAATTGCTCTTCCAAAAGACTACCAATTGTCACAATTTCCTTAATGAAGAAACTACACCTTTTGATAATAAAAAATGAACAAATTGCATAAGTTGATATTCAATAGTTGCTATTCATTAGCGGTGATGTCATCTCAACGTCATACAATTGCTCTCCTAAAAGATTGTCAACTGTCACAATTTCCTTATCGAAGAAACTACACCTCTTGATAGTCAAGAGTGAACAAATTGCATAAGTCGACATTCAATAGTTGCTATTCATTGGTTGTGGTGTTGTCCTCAACGTTGTACAATTGCTCTCTCAAAAGACTTCTAGCTATTTCCTTACCTACAAAACTACACCTCTTGACACTACACCTCTTTATAATCAAGAGTGAACAAATTGCATAAGTCGACATTCAATAGTTGCTATTCATTGGATGTGGTGTTGTCCTCAATGTTGTACAATTGCTCTCTCAAAAGACTTCTAGCTATTTCCTTACCTACTAAACTACACCTCTTGACACTACACCTCTTTATAATCAAGAGTGAACAAATTGCATAAATCGACATTCAATAGTCACTATTTGTTGTTGGTAGTATCATCTTGAATGTGGTACAATTGCTCTCTCCAAAGATTGTCAATTGTCACAATTTTCTTAACTAAAAAACTACACCTCTTGATAATCAAGAATGAACACATTGCATAAGTTGACATTCAATAGTTGCTACTTGTTGGCGGCGGCATCGTCCTCAACGTGGTACAATTAGTACTCTCTCAAAAGAATGCCAATTGTCACAATTTCCTTACCTAGGAAACTACACCTTTTGACAGTCAAGAATGAACAGATTGCATAAGTCGACATTCAATAGTTGATATTTGTTGGCGGTGGCATCGTCCTCAATGTGATACGATTGCTATCTCAAAAGACTACCAATTGTCACAATTTCCTTGCCTAGGAAGCTACACCTCTTGGCAGTCAAGAGTAAACATTTACACTACTTGAAATGAATGCCTTGTACATTTTAGATGACGATTATGGATGCATATACTTTAAGGCAGTATGCTGTTAAATGGCACCTGACCTTAAAGCGCCATCTACAAGGTTTGTACATTTCGAATTTCAGTTATGTACCTATTTGGATGGAGCGCTTTCAAAAACAAACTTTGACCCTTAATAACTTTTGCATACAATATCCAAATGTGGCGTTCTTTGGTGCGTTGGAACCTCCTTTCACTTGCCAACATGAATATGTGAAAATTTGACCAGTTTTATAATAGCAACTAGGCTCAGTAGTAAAAAGTCACGGTTTTGGGTGTACCCACCTTAGTTTCAACAACATTTTAATGCACTTGAAAGTTGTGTCATTCTTCACAGGATTATTTTGATGATGAATACGAAAAATACACCAGTGCAATTTCCGAAGTAAACCAACCATTAGAAATTAGACCAGAACCCAAAGTGGACATACCCGGAGAGTCCGGCGCCCCGTGAGCTCCACTAGATTGATACCCGACACCCGGCAAGCCGCACTAATTTCTGCGAGGTCAATAAGTTTGAGTTAGAGAAAGGAAGTTCTCGGAGAGTGCAGGCAGGGGGCCACCGAGGCTCGCCGAGCCAAGCCCCAACCGACGAGCCTCGGGTCGAAGCAATTCCAAAGCTGGGTAGGTTCGGGCCAAAGCCACCCGAGCAGGGGAGCAGGCTACAGGACAACGCCCCCAGTGCGATTTGGCCTTGGCTCGTCCTTGAGCAGGGGTTCCTTGCCGCTGCCTTGCTTGCATTCCTTTGCCAGCCCCTCCTCGCTCGCGCCATCGCCGAGCCTGACTTGCTTCCTTCCTTCCTTGCCGTCGTCGTCGTGCCCGTCAGGACATCAACAACCACGAGAACACGAGGTTGGAGAGTTTCTGTGTGTGGAATGAGGCAGAGTCGGCTTCGCTCTGCGACGTTTAGCAGGGCAACCGCAGAAGGACCAGGGGTTGCGTCGTCGTCCTCGTTGTCGTCGTTGTCGTCGTGGTTGTAATGCATGCGCTCTTGTGAGCAGAACGGGATCGTGAGCCCGCCGCGGCGACCGTCGGACGCGGTGCCGGGGAGCCTGGATGCAGCCAGCTGATTCGCGGAGAAAGTGTGTGATTGTGGCTCTCCCTTGTTCTGTTTGATTTCGTTTCCTTTCGCTTATGTGCTTGGAATGTTAAGGTTGCGGTTTTTGAGTGGATTTGGGAGTGGATTTTCGGCGATTCGGTGGAGTTGCACAGTTTTTGAGGCTGGCGTTTTCTTGGAAGTCTTTTCTTGGGAGTACGAAACCGTCTTAAGAGACTTGGAATGATAGGTTTTCGTAGGTGATGTGTAGATCTTGTTGGCTACTAATCTCTTAGCTCTTCTTACGGGCGAAAGTAAGGGTTAGATTTCACCTACACACCATGAGTGACGAGGCAAGGGTTTCGATGCCACTTTTTTTGTTGCAGCTGACTGAATGTGTATTAGCGACTATTGATCACGGGATTAGGCATAGTTTGCTGTAGATCATGAATGTTGATCATAATTTGTTAGCTTTCGTTTTGCTTTGTTTTTCGTGTCAGCTTGTCATTCTGTGTTTTAACTCTTAGTTTGGCTTCCGCGGAGTTATTATTAGTGTAATGTCATTGAGTTTAGCGAATGTAGTGGGACGGTGGTGTCAATAGTGTTTTTTTCCTCCATCTGGAAATCGTATGGATGACGGCTCGCTGAAATTTGGAAAACACTTGTTTTGAATGTTTGGAGGTGAAAGGTACTCGAGGGTTTCGAGAAAGTGATGTCCTAGTTTGTATGATCATGTAAAATGGCGTGATGTTTAGGCTTTGCCTCATTGTGCCGAAGCTATTGCCTTCATGTATAATTCGTCTTAGGTGTTGTTCGCGGATGCTCATACCGTATGTGAACGCTGATCGAGTTTGCGCGTTTGCAGAATATGGCGGACGCTGAGTTTTTTACCGAGTACGGGGAAGCCAACCGCTACCGTATTTTGGAGGTCATCGGGAAAGGAAGCTACGGGGTTGTCTGTTCTGCAGTCGACACACTAACGGGTGAAAAGGTGGCTATCAAGAAGATCAATGACATATTTGAGCATGTTTCTGACGCCACACGCATTCTCCGGGAGATTAAGCTTCTACGATTGTTACGACATCCTGACATTGTGGAAGTGAAGCACATCATGCTTCCACCCTCTCGGCGCGATTTCAAGGACATATATGTAGTATTTGAGCTGATGGAGTCTGACCTACACCAAGTCATCAAAGCGAACGATGATTTGACCCCCGAGCATTACCAATTTTTTTTGTACCAGCTTCTGAGGGCTCTCAAGTATATTCATACAGGTACATGTTATTCTTTTAATCACATCTTCTTTCACTCTATCCTGAAGTTACTCTGAACAGTTTCTACTTCTTGCAGGCTAAAATTTCATATAATTGCTTCCCTTCAGTGAGCTGTGATTGCATAGGCCTTAGGACTTTGGCAATTTCCTAGTGTCTGATTCACACGGTTTACTTATTAGAGGAAACGAGTTCCGTATTATTAAGGTTTTGATGTTTGACTTTCGATTAGCCCAGCTGATGGAAATTTCCTCAGATTTTCTGTTTTTTTACTGCTACAGAGATAATCCAACAGCTAATGAGATAAAGAATACCTCGCTTGTGCGAAAGAAAATGACGATTGAAGTTGAATTGCTACGCTTCAGTCAAAATGACAATTCTCCCATTCTACGGTATGATTACACTCTAGTAGTATTACACGGAGTTTGCCTAAGTGGTCAGAATTTTGACTCGTTGATGTTTGGGTGCTTGTTCAGCTAACGTCTTCCACCGTGATCTTAAGCCAAAGAATGTGTTGGCGAACGCTGATTGTAAGCTAAAAATTTGTGACTTTGGACTTGCTCGAGTGGCGTTTAGTGATGCACCAACAGCCATTTTCTGGACGGTAAGGTTCATGTCCAATATTGCAGGTTGATGCATTACTAAGAATGTATTACATATTAAGTTTTTAGCTTTCAGATGCCAAGTCAAAAGTTTGATGCTTGGAAGGTTCCTGTGTGTTTGTTAAAACCGTATTTGTTTTGCTGTTGGGTGGTCAGGATTATGTGGCCACAAGGTGGTATCGAGCGCCAGAGCTCTGTGGTTCATTCTTTTCTAAGGTGTGTACACTTTGGTTGATATTGAAGATTTTATGCTTTCATGTCTTTTCTCCCTGGAAATATTTGTAAAAGATTTTTTGTAAGTATTGTGACTAAGGATCGTCTTTGGATTTACAGTATACTCCTGCGATTGATATCTGGAGTATAGGGTGTATATTTGCGGAAGTTTTGACCGGAAAACCACTTTTTCCTGGGAAGAACGTTGTCCATCAGCTGGATCTGATGACAGACATGCTGGGAAGCCCATCTCCAGAGACTGTTCAAAGGGTGAGATCGTGAGCCTGAACCATGTAATTTTGGTGTTGTAAACTACTGTTATTAGAAGGGATGTCATGTTCATCTTATTAAATTAAACAGGTTATACTGTTGACTACCGTAGTGCCTTGTCGATTTCAACAAGGCGTTTTCGAACCTTTTATTTTACTCATGCAATGTAGATCTCAACAATACGAATATTCTATCATATTCTGATTTTCTTTTGACAGAACTAAGTTTTTTGACCAATATAAGATCCAAATATTCCAACATTGAAAAAAAATAACATAAGTAATGTTGAACCTGCCAAGGTAACTCAGTGTACATGGAATTTATGAGAACGTTGATTTCATCTGGATTGCGATTAACTGAATGTATCGACCATTGATACCTTACATGGTTGACGTAGAGTGACTCTTAAACAATTTCTCGTTTAGGTAGCCTTCTGATATACTTGGAGTCCCCGCAGGTGCGTAATGAGAAGGCACGGAGGTACCTTAGCACCATGCGGAAGAAACTGCCGATGCCCTTCTTGCAGAAGTTTCCTAACGCCGACCCCTTGGCAATTCGGTTACTGGAGAGGATGCTTGCTTTCGATCCCAGAGACAGGCCTACGGCTGAGGAGGTACTTAATCATTTGAATACATAGCGTGGACGAATATTAATATTTAGACTGTTTAGATAAATTTATTTTGCAACTCGTCATTGTTGTTATGATGGGTCTAAACTGTATTGTTGGTTGCAGGCTTTGGCAGATCCTTATTTCAAAGGTTTGGCAAAAGTGGATAGAGAGCCATCAGCTCAACCGATTACGAAGATGGAGTTTGAGTTTGAGAGAAGAAGAATTAACAAGGAAGATGTGAGAGAGCTCATCTATCGTGAGGTCTGTACCTTCGATGGACTCTGATCTACCAGTTTTGGAGACGTCATCATTGGCTATCAACGTGAAGCTGGGTTTGAGTTTATACATTATCATCTCTAAATTGTGTCCTGTGACAGATTTTGGAATACCACCCTCAAATGCTCAAGGAATATCTAAATGGTTCAGACAATGCGACTTTCTTGTACCCAAGGTTCGTTTCAAGCCACAGTATTCTCAGATTTATGTCATGATATTGTCGCTTCAAAATATTGCTGCATGTGGAGGACTTCTTCAAT
This sequence comes from Rhytidiadelphus loreus, assembly GCA_947034895.1. Classification (NCBI taxonomy): domain Eukaryota; kingdom Viridiplantae; phylum Streptophyta; class Bryopsida; order Hypnales; family Hylocomiaceae; genus Rhytidiadelphus; species Rhytidiadelphus loreus. Next base: position 38,315,394 of record OX344761.1, read on the forward strand.
AGATGCTGTCTGACAAAAATATTTTGTGTGAGAATAGTGCGGTGGACCAATTTAAAAGACAATTTGCTCACCTTGAGGAACATTACGGAAAGGGAACCAATAACCCTCCTCTTGAGAGACAGCATGCCTCACTTCCAAGGTGCATAAACTGAGCCTTCTGACTTATTATAATGTGTTTTCCTTGCCAACCAACGTCGAGTTTGTATGCAACTCAGTAGATAGTACTGCTATTTTAGAAGCTCTTTTAACCCTTCATTAGGAACCAAGTTCATTGAAGAAGTTATTCGAACATGTTTTTAGGGAACGAGTTTTGGAGTTCCGTGAAGAGGCTGCAAAATATCAAAGAGAGGAAAGTAAGTTGCAGGACAAGCATGCTGGTAGTGGTCAGCGGAACATTTATTCTCAAACCGCTTCCAAAGCTCAAGAAGGTACGTAGATGTATGGTTATAAACTACTGCGCTAATGCTCCGGATGCATGCAGGGGTATGATTGTGGATTTGTCACAGTGCTTCAATGAAGTTTTATGCTTTTTAAGCATCCATTTTGTGTTCCCTTTCCCCTTTTTCCCCCTCTCCTTAGCTTTGTAGTCATCTGCAACTTGAAGTTGTTTTTCTTTGAATACGATCCTAGTTGCCATTTATCAAAAAGCGTAAGGGCTTAAGAATATTGCACGATGGCATCTTCATGTCCTTGGCACGATTGATTTCCATGTTTAAGCGCACTGAGCTTACTTCTGTTTTTGGTACACACTCAACATTGCAGGTTGTGTTGGAAGAACCGGAAATGCGTCAAACTTTGTGGCTCTTCCTAGTGCCAAGGATTTCGCAGATCCTCGACGGGTTGCCAAATCTGCTGCTGTAAGCTCCAGTAATTCATACAATGCTCCTCTGAACCCATATGGAAGACGACATTCTAGCAACAAAAGTGATAGGGAGGACTCCGTTCGTGAACTCAGTGCTGTGCAGTCCAAGACAGAATCCATGGGGCTAGGAGCATCCCGCAAAGTTTCAGCAGCTCAGAGTGTTGGACAATAACTCAAGACATGGATCTGTAGACTTGACCCTTACTGGTTGATGTCTTGGACAGCACAGATAGGTGTTCTGGTGGAGAGATGTCTAGAGCTCCTACAATGAGGTTGTGAGAAGGCTTCTGCTAGTCGGACGGCTGATTGGGAGCACCATTTGCACAATTTGGGTTAAGTGGCAGTATATGAATCAAGTCAGCAGCAGCCGTGTTGAGTTTTTTGTTTCGATAATTTCCTAGCTGTTAATGGGCCCTCTTCTTATTGTACTGGCTGTGGATTCGAATATGAGGTCCACATTGTTGTATGTACAAAAGAATAGTGTGGCACCCTGTAGGTACATACAAGTTACGTAGATTTCAACACTGATTCAAGGTGAACATAGCTCAAAACAGGGTCTCAATATGGGGTTTCGGAGGAAACCAGACTACTTCAGTGACCTCCGTGTGTGCACTCATTGAGGTACCCTAATCACCACTCTCTATTTTCATGCTACAGTCTGCCACAATTTGAACTTATTTCATTCCGAGTGCATTCGTAGTGTGCTCGTGAATTTTTTTGTGGACTTGGTATAATGTACCAATTCTGCTTGATGAAATGACATTTAATATTTTATATCCACCTTTGGATCGTACACCACGTACACGTCGATTGTTTTTCTGCTCTTCATTCTCGCAATTGTTCACCAACTTCCCTGAAGCATATTCCCTAATTTGTGCAGATACTCGCCAATGGCTTTTATCTATGGAGTAATGATTCCTCATTTTTGCAGCTCAATAAGTAGACTATATGTAAGTGCATGTTTGCCGAAACAGCAGGCAGTAATTTTTTTGTAATGCGTACCTGACTGGTTGGAAAGCCTTGCATTTGACTGCCCCCTGAAGATGATGCAATAATGATTTGTCGAACACACCTGAGAACATTGAAAGTTGTTGGGGACTTGCTCAAGTCGTTCCTGTACTTGGATTTGTCCCTGGTTTAATTTCACAGTAATGTTTCATTACTATTTTGATGCCAATTCAAGATGCTATAAAATCTAACAGGATATGTTTCAGTTTATGTTGCGTTACTATTTGTGGAGACTAATTACGGTACATCTAATCTCATTGACTTTGGGGACAAGTTGCCATATTGACGTGATTCTAGTACGGAACCCGTATTCTTGGCAACAGAATTCATGAAGATCTTTGACATCAGCTCCAAATATTATTGGATTTTTGTTCTATGTTAGAATAATGTTACCAATAATGTTTCACCACATTATATAGAGCATGGTGGTAAAATTGGTACAATACTAATGAAATTTGGTACCATACTAATTACAAACTTTAATAATAAATGGTAACAATATTGGTAATATTACTAATGTTAATTGGCAATGTGAACACTAATTGTTAACTAAGTTTCCACCTAAAAATTAAATTAGAATAAAGATGGTTCACTTTGCACTAAATTTAGTATCCAACATGAATACTAATTGTCAACTAATAATAATTAGATGGAGTTATATGATAGGATAAATAACATTGTAGGTACTATAACACTAAATTTCATTATCAGTGTAGTGAAGAATGTCTTTGCAATAAGAGATTTGATTAGAAACTTGAAAATTTTGATTGTTTCAAAATTTGATAATTTATGTGTATATTATAATGTATAACACCATGATGCATGCAAAAACATGTATCATGTCATTCTAAATTAGAAAATCAGAAAATCCATAGTAAAATGCCCAAAGTTCAAATTGCAATAAAATATTCAAATTTTTCAATTTTTCAATTTTTCAAGTTGGAGTAAATACTAGATTAGATAAGCGTCATTCCTTTATTTGGTCTCGTTCAGAAAAGATAATTTTTATAGATTAAATTCATATTTAGAAAAAAATGAAAAAAGAAGGCCCTATACACTACATGAAGATCCATAAATTTGCCAATTTTTTATGTAAAAAAGTAAAGACTATTGCAAAGGAAAGAATATACCACATCTTTCATTGAAATTGGGTTCAAGCACTCCCTCCAAGAAATTGAATGAAAAAAAAATTCCGTCACATTAGATGAGATTTTGGGATTATTAAGGGTTGTAAGTTCTCAAATTGTTGGGAACGTAGGAATGTGACTATAGCAACGGTTTGATGTGGCAAAGTGACTACTATGTTAGATAATAATATTTTTTATCTCTTTAATATTTAAAAATTATAATTTTTTATTCTAACTAGTAGTAGTGGTTCCCAACATAAGAAATAGGCTTGAATCAGTCCTCCAATGCAACTAAAAAACGTCTAATGTCCAGAGGATACAAAATGTCTTTTTAGGTGATTCGAGGTTAAACTATCTCTAACATTATTTTCTCAAAAAAATTATTATTTATTATTTCTATTGTTATTACTGGATGTTCTTTGATTAGGTCAACATTGATTTGATTTTTGGATGAAAGTTTAATTAGCTTCTTTTTCATCTTTCAATCTTTCATCTTTAATTGTTTAAAATACTAAAATGATATATTGAAATTTTAAATGTTTTGAATCCAAGTCATAAGTTTCTAATTTGATTTAATTCTTAAATGTTAGACAAAGCCCCAAGTAATATTTTTGTAGAATCTTAGAGTTCATAGAAGGGTTGCCTTGTCTGACACATTTTTGGGTTTCAGTGACATGTTGAATGTATGATGTCATGTGTCATGTTAGACAAGTATCAAGTATGCATGACATTGACGTTGAATAAGGCCATTTTCAACAGTTGAGATAATTTGAAATCTCACTATAATTACGAACCTAAATTTAATATGTAATATGTGATCATTAAATTGAGACACTTTATTGGAATGAGACTTTAATATGTCAAAATAATAAATGGGGGTAATTTATTTGAAAGTCAACTTCAAGTTTACTTTATTAGATGTCACAAGAGTCTCCTAGATGTCACGTGACATTTGTTTGTTGTGTTGTCACCATGTTTGGGAAGTCAATCATGTGGCAAATCACAAAGTAAACCTTTCTTTACTTTTTGGTGCTTCCTCAAACAATTCATCCTTTAGGATTTTCAATGTACAATTTCTTTGTGCATACGTGGGGAAGGGTTGTGAAAATTCTCAAAGTCATTGGCTTCAAATGCTATCGTGTTTCTTTTCCACCTTCGAGAGTTTAAATGTTGTAGCTCCATTACTATCAAACATTATATAATGTTCATCTCATTATACAATGCAAAACAAATGCAAACTGTTTTTTGAATCATGAATTTAATCCCTAATTACCCAAGGCATTACGATTTGGTGTTGATAAACCTTGAAGTTATATACAATCTTACTAAATTATTAGTTTAAATACCTCTGGATATTCTTGAGGGTCTATATTTAGCATCAAAAGTCACACGTCTTCATTCCATCCCAAACATCTTGCCATTCCCTCCCTTAGCGTGTCAATTTTAGCGTGTACCGGTGCACATGCTCCTCTACACACTGAACATGCGTCAGTCCCTCGCCCACTTGCCCCGTCAAAAAAGGAAAGAACCCTGAACGGGAGAAGCAAGTCCGCCCTGTAAGTTAGCCCGTGGGACCTGCCGTCCACGGCACCCGGCCCTCCCTGACCTTTCTCTTTCCCTTTCCCCTTTGCCAGAACATCAACGACGTGGCCGCCTGTGCGGCCTTTCTCGTTCATTGCAACGCTGACACTCAACTCGTCCGCCATCGCCATAGCTTAGTCTCCTACTCTCAGTCTGTGCCACAAACACTTCAAGTTAGTAAGCTTTTTCGCCGCTGGCATTCTCCCTGCTTACCCTGCCCGCCCGCCATTTTTTTTTCTCACAGCCGCAGCTTCAGCCGCAGCTGTTGCCGCATTGTCTCAATTCCGCCTGAGGGAATGCTAGGGATGCAGGGGATGCGAGCGATTTTAGTTCCGTGAGGAAGTGGTGGAGTAGTGTAGTGTTGTGGTTGTGGTTGTTGTTACGGCTCGGAAGAAGGAGTGGCCGCGAGAAGAAGAGCCGAGTTAGTGGCGGATTGGTACGCTGGACTGAGGGTTTGGCCGGTTCCGAGGGTTTGAAAGGGTTTGAAGGTTTTGGCGAGTTTGGAGGTTTGGAGAGGTGAGGAGTGTTGGAAGGAGGGAACTAATGACAGACTTTGATGAGGTTAACCACGGGGACTCCTCCAAGGTGCAGTGCGACGCGGATTCCGACGCGGATCATCCTTCTGATTGTTACTCGTCGGGCGACTCCGGCGACGAGACCGATGCCGAAGTGCCGGACGTGACGGATCCCGTAGCGTGTACTTCCAACCACTTGCAAGGTTAGTCTTGGCTCCGTTGAGTGGTCTTTGGCTTCTTTCTTTCTCTTTTTCTTTTTCTTTTAATAATAATTTTTTTGTGTGTGTCTCTGGTTCCTAACCTGATTTGTTGGTGTGGATGGAGTATTTGGTTGAGGATGTTTGAGCAGTTTGAGGCTTTCTTGTTATCTAAGTAATTTTTTAAAATTTAATTATAATTTTTCCTTTTCTGGAAGGATGAGTGTTTGGGACGTTTATTATTATGAGTGTGAGGTTCTGGAGTCTAGGTTGAAGGTGAGTAGAGTGTTGGTATTGTTGTGACTTGTTCGCGGAAGGTGAGTGTAATTACATTATTTCGCCGGGAGTTGTTGTGCTTACGGCGAATTAGGGACTCCATCTGGCATGAGCGGTGAATTGTTTGGTATGCTTGGATGATTATCATGTTGCTTGGTTTCGTATTCGTGTCGATGCGGTTGCTACAGATGGTCGGTGAAGCTTCTGATTAGTGGACAGTGAAAAGGTTGTGCGAATTTGTGTCGAATGCAGTAGGAGTATTTCAGTGTTGGGAAAGATGTTTTTCTTTGGGGCAAGCGATTGACTAGTTAGAGGCGTTTTTGATTGCCCTTGCAATGCTCATGTGGCAAATTTTTAAGAGGGGACCCTCTTGTGTTCTTCCCTTTCTTCTTCTTGCAGCTGGATCATTGCAGCTCAATGTAGAGGATAACTCATGAAACCGAACATTCTTGAGATAGTTGGGACACTGCCGTTTCATGTGTAGTTAGTCGTATGAATGGTTACAGGAGAGAATGTTGGGGAACATTCAACTGGTTGGTCGAAATCGAGGAAGGCATCTAGGGGTATCGTAAGGGGTCGATCGTAGGGTTTCTAGAATGTTACTAAGCTTGAGTTCAACAAACTATAGCCAAGATAACATAGTACGCTGAGCCTGTCACATAATTATTTGTGTTTCAGCCCCATTGTCAAGGTCCTTTTGCAATCGCGTTATCGAGGATTCTTCACAAATGCTTTTAGATTGATGGGAACGGAGGATCACATTTTTCAGGCGTTTTCAATTTTGTCATGGAGTAGATCACCAGAGCACTTCTAGGAGTTAGGTCTTTCGTCATTCTCTGTTTTGAGTATACTGGTGCCGTAGAAAATGAGATGGATTCTCAAAGATCTGAATTATGATCTTTCAAAATATAAGCTGCAATCACAGTTAAATTGTAGGTGGAATGGTTGTAGTGATGTAAATTGTACCAGTGATTAATGTTGATAGTTCGATATTTATTATCAAAAGGATTTAGTTACAGTTTTGGAATCAAAGTTTCAGGGATGTACTCAAGTTCTGAAAGTATAAGGTAATAGTGCAAGAAGACTATGGAATTAATATATCTGAGGTGCGAATCAGCGGGTGTATCATCTCTTAGTGTATGTATTATAGGTTCGTGGGTTTCTGTTTCTATTTTTAATCGTCCACAACTTACAGGATTCTTTGGCACTGGAGTGAACAGATTTGGGCAGTCATTCATTGGTTTGAGGGTGTTCAGTTGAAAGGCTTGCACTAGCATTTGGCGAGGTTCGCTGGGTACCTTTTTCATTGCAGCAGGAATTGAAGAATGTTGGAAGGAACGGTAGTGCAACTAAATGAGCAAATGAAATGGCACGCGCAGGAAACGGGAAGAGATTCCTGAGCTCAGTTATTGGGACCAACAATAGTGTTGCAAATAGTAGCAGGAGAGGTTTCAGAGAAGAGATTGATAGTGGCCGGAGTTGGAAACCTGTCATGTTTGGTGAGCACCAAGAATTGGAGGAAATCTTGCCTATGCAGGTTTCCACTGCGGGGCCCGCTTCTTCTCCAGCCTCATCAAAGCAGCAGACAGGCACTGACATGTCAGTATCACCGCCTTTGGCTAATACAACTGGTGACAAACTCATGAAAGATGGTAACTCACTACTATCTCTATTGCCAAGTTTCTCCACTTCGTTGTTTGGTAGTCGTGGAGGCGGATTGCAAGGCTTTCAGTCGTTGCTCAGTACGGTGGTTTTGGTGCGGCAGGTAATGAAAGCGATTGTGATGTTAGGAGGGTTCCAGAGTTGTCTGCGAAGACCGGTGGAGGGGTTCCAGGTTTGTCACATACGCAAGATAAAGGTCCGACTGGATCCTCTCATCGAAAACGAGGCGGTGCTTCTGCCGATAAGGAACACAAGCGTCTGAAAAGGTCCTCATTCACATATTTAACGCCTATCTTATTGCAGTGTCTTTGATTTCTTCTTCTTTTGTGCGGAGGTACAGCTCTTAATTTACGAGATTTGGGAAGTTTTTTTAAAGCTAGTTTATTTATTATTGTCCCAGTCAAATAGATATGGTCCCTGTCAAAGAAACGACTCTTATAATGACAATTTTGCTTAAATTCTATGTATTTTGTTATTTTTAGAATGGTCTGGAAGCTGGATTTGATTTAATTTAAGGATTTCCACATTTGAGACTTTAAATTCCATATTCAGAATTTATTTAATTAAAAATCAGTAAATGTTTCGGTGGACGAGTGTTAAGGTAATGAATCCTCTTATTCGGTTATAGAAGGACTGTAAAGTAGAGGATCAAAAAATGGAAAATGTGTGCCCATAGTATTCAAAGAACTGTCCAAAAAGTTCAAGAAGATGTGGTTGTTCTTGATTGTAAATGTGAAAAATCTCCACATTAGAAGAGTTTGTTTTTATTTTAAGCCATTTCTAGCCTTCTTTCCTTCTTTTGTCGTTCTACTAGGTACACATATTCTTGACCCCACGTTTAGATCTTGCTCCAATGAATTTTGGGAAATATTGTTACGTCTCAGTAGGTTTACTTTGTGTGCCCTTGGTTTTTTAATTAACTAGTTGTTTTTGTGTAAATAGGCTGCTTAGGAATCGTGTGTCAGCTCAGCAAGCGAGAGAACGGAAAAAAGCTTACTTAAGTGACTTGGAGGTTAGATCCAAGGAATTGGAGCATCGAAATGCAGAGCTGGAAGAGAGAGTATCCACACTTCAAAGAGAGAATCAGATGCTGCGACAGGTATTGACTTCTGTTAGCAAAAAGGACCTTGGAATGAATATGCAATTCGGTATTTTATATTAGCTATGGACCTTTTGTCACCTCTTGAAGATTGTCTTATAAACTGATTCTGAGTTCAGGTCTGTTTCAAGATCCTTACGGTGGGTGCATGTTTCAAAACGTCTCTATCTATCCTTATGAGTTGTTCGTTTTATGTCTCGCTTGCAGATTGTGAAAAATACTGCGATTAAAAAGCCTTAGGGTGGCGACAAATGTGAGGGAGGTGCTCCATGATGGATTGCTCAAGATTTCACGAGGCTGACCGGTTACTGTTAATCAAAATCAACCGTTTAGTATACAATACAGAAGTTTTTATTACAAGTCTCATTCGGTTCACCTTAAGTTCGAGGTGCTTTTGGTTGGTAGCCGTCAGAAATCCTGTTTGAGTTATCTTTCAGTCCATAGACTTCTGTTGTTTCATAGAATGAGCGTTCCTCAGGCGCCTTTTGTTGTTACCAAATACTCCAAGTCTTTATTTTAATTTGGTCACAATGTTTCACCACATTAGTGCGTCCGTGTTGATAACCCACTCTTTCCAGGCGCTGTCCTGCTATTGTTAGCTTGTAAGCATACGGTGTAATGCTTACATGTTTATTTCTGTTCAGTACGCTTATGTTTGGATGCTTGAAATCTGGTGACGTTATTGACTTGGGTCTTAGACACTGACCTTGTCATTGGTTATGAGTTTTACGTCTCTTAGTTCCAGGGTGCAAAGTATTTTCTTACATTTTTATAATCCCCACCTTGATGATAAGGTCTTGACTGAGTTTGATTGGATATGTGGCACATTTGTTGCGTAGTTTCGTCTAGTGGATAAAAGTGTAGTGAATTCCGTGACCAAGTGCGGTTCATAACATCCTTGAAAGGAGCTAACCCAAAGAAAATTTCTCTGACATCTTCATTCTTGGTACAAATCCTCACTCCTTTTTAATAATGAAAGTGTTTGTATTGCTGATCACACTCAGTCAGCGATACCGAAGGGATTGTTGGTACCAGTGCCTTAGAATGTTTTTTTAGAAGAAGCTTAGATTTGTCCTCTTTACAATTGTCTGAATGTGGAATTCTGAACTTGTCAAACCTGACATGAAGTTGTTATTTTGTTTTAAGATTCCCTTTTGTCAATGATTTTATCTGACATTTCCAATTTGTTTGGAAAATACAATATGTGACTTAGCCTCTAAAATATTGCAGACTTCTGAGGCTCAAAATTGCTTCATAGCAAAGGTTAAAATTTACAATTTTTTGCATATCTATACATTAATTTAGGGTATTTGTTTTGTTTGTTAAGATGAGATCATCGTATTGTTAGAAAGTGTTCTTCAAGGAAGGGTGTACGGATTTTATCTTTTGGACCATGCGTTACTTGGTTGCATTCTTGGTATCGTTAGAAATCTCTCTACCAGAAGGGGTGCATGGACTTTGTTTCATGGTGTTTGAACATATGGTGTGAAAGTTTTTTAACATTTAAGCAAACATCTTCACAATAATTTTTCCAAAAATATTATTAGATAAATTATGTCAAGAATAAAATGAAAACTAGGCCATTGGTACAGGAAAATGTTTTGGAATTGTATGAATTGTTGGAAGTCAAACTATCGTAGAAGACATTCCCTTTTCACACAAAATTTGGAGGATTAATAGTTGCACTTTTATCCCCTATGGAAAGATTCTTTGTCATTCATGAGCCAACAAACACCATTCGTGTCATTTACGGATTAACCTTAGAAGGATGTGGCCCCTATGATCAAAGTAGTCACTAAAATACTCCAATTATTAGAGCAATTGGTTCATTATTTGTTTCTATAATTAATAAAAAGTCATCCATTAGACTTTTTAGGCCAACATTGTCCTTATAAGGTCAACTTTGGAAAGATGTTGGCCTATGACCAAGGTAGTCAATAAAAAATGATTCGATTTTTGAACCAATAGGTACATTCTTCATGTCTATAGTGACCTAAAAAATCATCTATTGACCACTTTTCAGCTGCATCATCTTTATAAGGTTAATCTTAGATAATTTATAATTAACTAAACAATTAGAAAATTAGAAAGTCTTCATAATTGAAGGTTAGTAACTCCCAAACCAATAGTACACCCAAAAACAACATTATGCAATGGTGGTGTATATTTGATGCACCTAGATGTAGGCCACTACTACATACTTAGTGTCATTTATCTTAGTGTATTGGTTTTGGGTGTACTTACTTTAATTCCTAAAGGAAGGGGGGAGCACAACTCTTGTCTTTTTTACTAGTTCTCGTAAAATTCCTCATTCGTGTGGAATAATTTAATGATTGCCATTGTTGAAATGAAAGAAGACTTACATAGCTTTCCTATGGAAAAAATTGATGAAATCACACAATTTTTGAGAACATGCTAGTGTTGATAAGATCAATGAAAAACATTCAATTAGGTGGTATATATGCTAAAATGAGAATGCTGAAATCAAAATGTTCAAGAGTGCTCCATCTTTTCACCATGGTTACATATCATCATGATTTTGATGCATACTTTTTTTAGTTCATTTTGAGGTGTGGAAGAAAAGGTATGAAGATCGAAAGTGATGGCCCAAAGCACCTTCTCCATTCTCCAAAAATTCACCAAAAATTGCATAGTTGATCATTTCTTTATCAAATTACACTAATGGATTCACCAAAAGAATGGTCGAAAGGCTCTTTGTTATTTATACATTGTTAATGAGATTTGCATTTCAAATTTTTTGGAAATGTAGTTGCAAAAGACACCAAATGGCCTTGTAATCCTTTAGCGATTAACTTATTTTCAACTACTGACAATTTTCAATTGGTTTCCAAACTTGTAAGAAATTTCCACTTTTTTTTAATGATACCTAACACAAACACTCCAAGCTTGGATATATTTTGAACACACAAGGACTCATTATTTCTTGTATTTTTGCAACTAATGGAAGATGGCAAAATTTCATAAGAAGTTGGTTGGGTCAATTTCAATGCAAAGTCTCTCAATCCCATCAATGAACCATGGAAGGCAATGAGATCACTTATCTTGATGCCTTGGATGTTTGACTCTTTATCCAAATTGTGTATTTTGATGGGATTGTAATGATAGGCTCAATTTTGGGGCTTTTGAGTGAAATCATGAAACATTGTTCTTAGTTGGCTAACATAAAAGATAATACTTAGATTTGAACCTATATTATTTGGACCTTCAAAAGTCTTTTGGAAATGCCAATTGCTCTTCTTAACAATGTAATAATTGTTTATATTGATATTATGTTAAAAAAATAAAAAGGATGTAACTTGCCACCTTATTACAAAAAAAGGATATAGAAAGATATATCAACTCAAGTATATCTCCTACACCCACCAAGCTATATAACCCCTAAAGGACCAAATGATTGTTCAACATATGCAAGAGACCTTGGATAATTACACAAGAAGTCAATTTTAGTCACATGTTTATGAAATTTTGACACAAGGTGCGAACATGTATTCTTTTAGTGGGAATTTGATTTTTTTTCTGATCAAGTACTTAGATTAAAAGTTATGTTGCCTTGAACTTTTCTGGTAGCAAGGTAGTTTTAGATAACATGTGCAAAACTCGTCCTCTAATTCTAAAATTTGGCAAGTATGCCACTTATGTGATACAAGATGCAAATGTAAAAAACAAACCATGTGTAGTGTAAAAATCTCACTCTAAGAAGAGTTAAAGTCTATTGGCTTTGTTAGGCAAGGGTAGAAAAAAAATTCTTCTAACTTCAAACATTATAATCTTTCAATTTGCGTGATTAGAGTTTTTGAATTTTTTTTACACATTTTTGTAGTAGTGTGGTACAAATTTTTACGGTTAAATTTTGAATTTTTTTTTCCTTAGTGTCCTAAAAAGTGGTAGTTTTTCACAATTTTTGTCAAAAATGTGCCTTAGTTCTTTAGGGATTAACCTTTAAAGAATGGCCTTTTCAATGTATTTCTAGTAAAATTTTACTAAAAGTTCATTACTTATAATCTTATGTCTAGGATCATACTTCAAAACTCACTTAAAACACACCTTTCTCTTGTAGTGAGATAATTTAGAATATTCTTTTGACTTCTAACAAGATTCAACAAAATCTAAAGCAATTTAACCCCTAAATGCCTAAAGTACCAAATTTTGGTGTCAACAATACTTTGAAGTTAAATAAAACCTAGCTAAGTTGCTATTTCTAGTAGTTTGTATTTTTGAAAAATTATTTTTGAAGTCTAGTTTTAGCATCAAAAATCTGATTTTGAATTTGATTAATTCTGATTTTTCTATTCAAGATTTTGTGCAAGGGTATCCATTGCAATCTTGACTTTTTGTAGTGTTGAGGGCTCTTAGAAATGAGACTCAAATACACTAGATCTTAGAAAAAAATTCACATTAGAAATTCATTTAAAAAAAATTGTAGAATAGATTTTAAAAAATGGTAGGCTAGATTTTCAGAAGCCTTAAATTGATTGGGGTTATGCATGTTAGGCCCTTTATCTTCATATTTTTTTGGTGACCAACTTTTTAGATTTGACATGTGAAAAGAGGATTGAAAGACTTCAAATCTCTTTTGTACTTTTGACCCCCTCATGTTCAAACATTATAATCTTATAAGCAAGTTCCTAGAAGCTCAAAAAAAGCCTTGGACATTTAGAGGTTAATAATTGGAACATTGCTCAATTTCTTTTTTGGATGCAATCCAAGGCATTTGAAAAAGTGCATATTTTGAAATAAGACCATGAATTTTTTTAATCCTAACGTTCTTTCATGTTCAAGTTTATACAATTTCAAGCACTACTAGTATGCCTTGAATGTGCCATTTCTACAATATAATAAACTAAAATTAATTTTCTAATTTTTTATTTCATAAAAACTTTGAAATTCTATTTTTTTTCTACCATAAATTAGAACACCATGAAATAAAGTCCATGCACCCTTCTTGTTGTCCAACAATACTAAGAATGTAACCGAATGACGCACGATTCTAGAAATCTCACCATAACAAACAAACAAAACAAACAAATTCATTTAATCCTTAAACAAGTTGGTCATTGTAGAAATCAATTGTTTTGGAACTGTGTGAATTGTTGGCTTAAAAAAATGCAAAAGCACTCATTGGAAGTCAAACTACTATAGAAGATGTTCCTTTTTCATACAAAATTTGGAGGATGAATAGTTGCACTTCTCTCCCATGGAATATGGTAGGCAGTTATTGCCTCTTTTGAGTGCATAGTTGACACTATGTGCGCACAACCCAAAAGGGGCAGTAATTCACCCCTCCAAAAAAAAATAAACCCCTCCCTTCTCCACATGTTTCTAAAATTTTAAAATTTGATTTAATTTGTTAAAATTTTAATATTAAAATTTTATTAAGCTTGATTTTTCAAACACACACCACCCCTCTTATAATTTTGAGAAGGTGGGGGTTTCATACAATCAATATGGGACATATTGATTGTATCCTGATTGATCCAGATCATGTATTTTGTATATGTATATGGTATACAATATCTATATATAGTATAGAATATTCGTATCCAATATCGATGGGGGACAATTTTTCACAACGACCCTCATCAACGGCAAAGAGAAGGCCCCGGGTTTCTTTTCCAAAAACAATCAACGGCTGGGGTGACCAGGAGAGAATCAATAGTTGAGGTGGGCTTAGGGAAGAAAAAAGGGGTGGCTGCCTTTTTTGAGTGCATAGTTGCACTTCTCTCCCACATGGAGAATTTCTTTGTCATTCATTAGCTGAAAAAAGTCTTCCGCATCATTTATAGATTAAGATATAATATAAAAAGATTGTAGATGATCAAAATTGGATGATTTGTGTAACCTACTTGCCAATTCTAGGATGTGTGTCACACTCGCACCAAGGAAACCAAAAAAAATTCATTGACTCTCAAGGCCCAAATGAGATCCAATCTAATAAATCTTGACCCCCCCCCAAAAAAAAAAATATAAAGAAATAAAGAAATGAATAAAGAAAAAGAAAAACACCAGGTGTGGGTGGACGGAGTTGGGGAGCCATTCTAGGGTTATGTCGGTTGATTCCCTGCAGATGCGGGCCTGGTCCACGGGCCGGCCGGTACAGTACCCCAGTCAGGGCAAGCGCCCCGTGATCCCGTTCCCGGCCGTCGTCGCAGCCGCAGTGCCGCACGGAGGCACACATCCAAGCCCCGGCCGCGACCGCAAATCCGAAACTCGAAATCATCATCAGCTCAAAGTGCCAGATGCTCGTGTCCCAAATCCGCCACTCGCACTTTGTTTTTTCGCCAATTTTTTTTGCTTGCCTCTTTCCGCAAATTTTTCCGCAAATTTTCCCTCAATTTTTCCGCGTTTTTTTAGCTTTTGTTTTTCCGGGGACCAGTTCCGAGAAGAGAGAGAGAGAAGAGAATCATCGTACCGTCCGCCGCTATCCAGTCATTCCACTGTCGTTCTGACCGTGCGCCGGGCCGCATCTTTTTGTCACATCGCTTGTCCCTCCCTCGGACTTTGGTCGTTGATTTCGTCCTCTGCTGCAGCTGCCTGTGCTCCTGCTGCTGTTGTTGCTGCTTTTAAAAAAGAATTTAAGTTAGGTTTTGAAGACTTCCCAGAGATTTGGCTCTGTAGCTCTGGTAGTCTGGTCCGGCCGTCGTACAGTACAGTCCGGCGCTAGTCCCGATCTCCAATTTTTCAACAGGGCCGTTTCCGTTCCCGGCAAGGGTTACCTTACTTCTTCTTCGCGGTCGTATTTCGGTAATAGGATTTGGTATTTGGATTTGGAGTTTTTTCTCTCTCGTCTCTTTTCGTTCTTTCGTTCTTTCTTATGTAGGTGAAGACTACTGTTGGTGTAGCGTTTGGTGTGGAATTGAAACGAAACGGAACGGAACGGAACGAAACTCGCGGTGCATGTTTTTTTCCCGACAATGCGGCGTGTGCGACATTGGGGAAGATTTGGTGGCGTTGCGAAGCGGTTCTTATGAAAAGTTAGGGCAACGGAAGGGAGGACGACGACGCGACGTGTACGTAGATGTATAGTGACGATACGTGAAGCGGAGGCGCGTTTTCCGTTGGTTCTCGTGGTTGGGGAAGGGGCGTGTGTGGGAGGAGGTCACGGTGGCTGGGTCCAGTAAGCGGGCAAGGCTGGACTTTCGACGGCAGTCCTTCATGAGTGATCCTGAGGACGAAGAAGATAGCTTGAGACTGACTCTGGGGCCGCCGGGCTCATCGTCTCGGCTGTCATCTTCGCAAGATTTATTCCTCCGTTCGCAACAGCAGCAGCAGCCGGGCTCGGCCGGGTCGACGCACTCGACGGAAGAAGATGAACACTACCGACCGAGACGCACTCCCGTGCGCACGTTGGCCCCCGGAACTCTATGTTCAAGTCAGTACCACGGTTTTTTACATGAATCGTGTATTGTGCGCACTCGATTAATTAGTGCTTGACTTCTCTATTTCTGGAAATCTTCGATGCAATCGTTTCTGGTTCTGGTTATGCAATCTGCATGTATTCGTAAGCGTTAGAATCGTTGGCCTAACATATTTCTGACTTTTTTCCTCTGAAGTTGTCTTATGGAACTATCGAACCCCTATGGATTCAGAAATTTTCGAGATGTAGTGGTATAATGACTTTCGGTTTGAGGGTTAAGATCTGAGTAGTCGAGTGGTGAGGGTTGAAGGTACGGACTGCGGATTGCAATGATCACGAAGCGGAAGCTTTGTGTCGCATTGGGAATCCAACCATTTGATAGAATTTTGCTGTTCAGTCTGTCTTGACGCACTCGAGTGTCTGTAAACAGTATCTATTTGCGTGAATGGTTAATTTGAGGACATCGATGATGAGATTGCTGGTTTTGCTCGTGAGAAAGATCCCCACCTCTAGATGATACGAATTGAATTTTTCTCACGATGTTCTCCCCCCCTCCTCTTCCTTCTCCGGTGTAGAGTTTGTTTGTGGTCACATGTTGTAGTTGCGTGTGTATTCGTGAAGAAGCCCTGATTTAGGTCTCGACACAGGAACAGTACGACGCTGGTAACTCTTGAATTTTGATTGATGCAGTGTAGCTGTACAGTTATTTTCTTTTGATTGAATGCACTTGGTTTTGATATGTGGAAGCTACTCAAAGTTTCATGTGCATTATGTCTTGTTGTCTTTACTGGTGCCTGTTGACATTTTAAGTTCAGTAGAAGTCTTACTTACCGTGACGTTCAGAGAAAAGGTGAATGCTGAATGCCGCTTTTATCTTTTTTGGATTGCGGCAGGTGAGCGGTTGTCAGCGACTAGTGGCAACTCAGCGAAGAAAGGTCCTCACGTGCCGGCTCCTTTTCCTTGGTCTACGGAGTACCGTGCGAAGAACCATAGCCTCGAGTGGATATTGAGGCGCGGAATGAGCACTATTGGAGGTGAGGTGCAGTGTAAAAGGTGTGACGGAATGACAACCGTCGAGGTCAATCTTCAGGTTTGTATTCTTCGTTCTTTATGCCCGGTTTTGGACGGAGAATAAGCACGATATTTGTAATGCAAGTCCTCCTATCAATGAATCCGTTTTAAAAAAAATAAATTGTTGTGGACACTTGACTTGACTATCACAACTCTTGCTGATTGTATGAGCTGGTTTTTATGAATTCAGGCAGCTTTTGTTCAGCTTGAAAGATACTTTATTGAGAACAAGCACTCGATGCATGACCGCGCACCAAAGCACTGGATGGTCCCACGGCTCCTTGATTGCACATTGTGCCATCAAAATGATTGCGTGAAGCCAATTATAGCGGAGAAAAAAAGAGAAATAAATTGGTTATTTCTCTTGCTTACTCAGACACTTGGTCTTTGCACTCTCGACCAGCTCAAGTTCTTCTGCAAACATAACGACAAACACCGAACAGGGGCAAAAGATCGCGTCCTTTACTCCACCTATGGGGGCCTGTTGAAACAACTCAATCCGGCCGGTAAATATTTGCCAAATGACTAATCTAATTAATTCTCTTTCTTTGCCTACCTTTGTTTGCAAAGTAGCACTCTGGTGACTCTGGCGATAGCAATCTGAGAGCACATCAGAGGGGCTTTTCTTTTGGTGGCGTTTTACGAGATCGCGGAGGAGAGATCAAGATTGTTGGTAGGTCAAGTACTAAGTCTTTTCTGCATGAGATCATGCCTGTCATAAGGTTGTGTTCTTGTTATGCTGAATGTGAATGTAATAAAAGGCTTTTCTAGAATAAGATGCTAGTCGATTCAGCTCTTAGATCAGGCAAGCTTGCTAGTTTGCGCATGTCCAAGAACTCGTCTTGTGCTGCAACGCTATTTTTCAGCTTCTCAAAAACTAGGGAGATCGAAAGCGAAGTGATTGCAGGTAGATTGCGCTGTCATCTTTTGGCTTTGTGTGTCAGCTTCCGTTATTGTTAAACTGATTCACCGTTGATTTGGTTTGGGAAATCCAATTATAATAAATTTCGTAAGTGAAATTGAATTTCGGTTTCAGTCCTGCGCTATCTCGTACCAGTTGGAGACTCTAAGAAATTTTGTTGTTCAGTACATTTTGATTTGCAGACGTGTTAAAAAATGGGCGCATGGTCGTAATTAGATGGCTGATGAACTAGAGGTTCGTGGAGATCATGAGAGATGATGCCAACTACTGAAGTGCTCTTGAATCTCACATGGGAACATTCATCGTTATTTCCGCAAGTATGATTATATGACAATGTGTAAATGGATGACGTGTCCTTTAAACTGAAGGATCTTAAGTTTTACCAAAAATTTGAGGACAGTATCTATAACTTACGGGATTACACTATGAATTCAAAGTTACATACGATTGTTCAAAATCCCCTCTCAATTGCCCAGGATAAAAATAGAAAAATAGAAGTTCTACTTTCAAAAGCTACCCTATGTGAAGGTCAGAGTCGACATAAATTAAGTTGTTTTGGGAAAAAAGTGCTACTTGGCATCTAGTCATTGGTGCAAGAGGATGTGATCTTGTCAAAATTTGATGTGGAAATTCCATTTTAGCATTTATCAACTGAATTTGACCTTCACGTATGGTAATAGAAGATTGTTGTTACTTTCTAAATATATTTGTATTGTTAAAAATGTGAAGTACAAATTCTTCTTCCTATTTGTAAATTTTGTTACTTTTCTTGAAGCTTAATAAATGATTGATTATATTTCTCATAGATTTGAAAACTAGTCAATGCACTACTTAAGGATTGATGGGACAATGTTTGTACTTTCATGTAAATGCCTAAATAATGAACTCTTCAAACTATTTCTACACTCAAAACAAGTCCACCTACTCTTGACCATTTTGTTTAAAACTTAAAAGTAGAATACATAAAATACATGCTAGTAGAATTGGAACAAAATCCAACAATACTTAAAAGATTTAAAGAATATAAACTATATTTAATTGACCATTTGAATGATTTTAGGATTAGTGCCCTCACGATACATTATTTTTCTTATCATTTTCACACTTAAAACTTCTTAGAATGCATTTTTTGGACAATGACTTGTGAATAAACTATGAATTTTTACAATGCTAAATACATGTGTGTCTAAAATTGATCCTAGACTCTCATCTTCAAAGGGCTATATTTTAGGCAAAAATATAGATGGGATGGTTTTGCAAAATGAATCACAGTGGGATACAATTACCTTAACTCCTAAAGAACCAACATGCATTTTTTGGCAACATAGAAATTTTGGGCAGCTCACTATGAATGGATATTTGCATATTTTAGGCTGAAATTTTAATAGAAGATGGGGATGAGGAATATCTTTCATATGCACTAAATTTCATAACATTTGAAAATATGAGTCAAAAGTTATGGCCTAATATGTTATTTTTTTTATAAATGGGTAGTCCGGGCAAATAAAATAAAATCACTTTTTTCAGAAACAAAAATTTGAAATTGGTTTTCTAGAATTATATATACATGGAAAGATTTTAATCATTCAACTTTGATCAATGAGTCATAGTTATGAGGAGTTTTAGTTTGAGGGGAATTATGGATTCTTTAACCCCTAAACGTCCAAACAACATTTTTTGGCAACATAGCAATTTTGGGCAGCTCATTACAGACGCAGTTTTGATTTTTTTCCTTTGAAAATTTCATACAATATGGGGACAAGGAGTAGCTTTAAGGACCAACAATTTTCATAGCTTTTGACTACATGGTTCAAAAGTTATTGCATGATATGTAATTTTTGGTGTTCATTGGGCAGCCCAGGCAGAAAAAAAAACTTCTTTGAAAATCACTTTTAAAAAAAAAAAAAATTTGAAATTGATTCTGTAGATTTATATATATATGTGGTAAGCTTTGAATCATTCCATTTTGAAAGTTATGAAAGTTATGAGGAATTTTAGTTATGGAATCTCTACTCTAAAATAAACTTTGAAGTCCTTTATTTAACTCAATTTTAAATATTTTGGGAAAAAAATAAAAACGTTAGGTGTATATTGTTTATTACAACATTACAACCATTGGGATTGGCATTTTTCAATTCTATAAATAACTTGTTAACAATTTAGTATTTTTGAACATTCTCTACTTCTTTCTATTTACTATTTTTTTCCTATATGTTGTACAATTCCAAATGATCTAAAAATTTTCAAGCATGTATCCTACTTGATTTGAGGAATGAATCCAAAGAGTAACCACCATTTTGGACATTTTTACATACAAATGTGACCTTGTGAAGTGCAGTTGCCAGTATTTTCATAGGGCCAAAAAAGGGATTTTTGTCACTTCAAGCGTTAATATCTTGCAATCTACATTGTGGAAAATTCTGAAATTTTTTCCACATGTTTTCAAGTCAGTATATTGCAAGATCCTATATGGTTACATGTGTCTCCCTCCAAAAAAAATTAAAAATTTGGTAGTTGTACTAGAAATGGCAGTTTTGGAGCGTTTTCGATGAAAACATAGTTAAGGAACTTAAAGGGTTAAAAGATCCTCTTTATAACTAAAGCGTATGTCTGTATGAAAAGTTTAAATTCTAGATGTGTTGTTTGATGTCAATTCCAATTATATATATGACAAAGGCTTCTTAAAGTTATAGAGTTTTATTTGTTTCCTTTTTTAACACATTAGAAATTTATAATTTTATAAAATTATTATATGCATATACATTTAAGCTCTAAATTGTACTGTAGAGTGCTCAAAATAACTATGCATTTGGATTTGCCAAATAAGTATAAGTCCCAAATCAAGCATCAATTAGGTTGATTTGACCAAATCACATGGGACTTTTAAATTAAATAGTATGCTATATATATTTTGTCCCACCCACCCTCAATGGGTGAATATTTAATTTAAAAGGCTCTCACTATCCAAGGCTTGGTACCTAACAATAACTAACACTTAATTGCCTTATCTTCTTCTCTCTAAGAGTTTTTCCTCTAATATAGTGAACTTGTGGTGGCTTCTCTTTGCCACTTTTCACTTGTCTTCCTATAACATAGTTCATCTTTCTTGGGGTAGTATTTTGAAAAAAGTTGAGCGACTTTTAAACTTCAAATACTTATCTTGAGAATGACAAAGGTCTCTTTGGCTTGTAATATGATTAGAGACTTGCATTACTTCTTATTGTTATATACTCTTCTTGATACTACTTTCCTATAGATTTGTAATATAGATAGCTAAATTGGCATCAAGTGTAGACACCTCATACATCCTCACTAATTTTACATTGATTTGTATCATGTTGGGATGCGCACAAGTGAGAAAGAGACTTTAGGTCTTGAATTCTTAAATTAAATTTCTTGGAATAAGCTCTATTACAAAAAATATGACCCTTTCTTGTCTTTTATGTATTTACTTTTGCAATAGTTTTTTGTTTTTTGGCACATTCGGGCAAAAATGCTCAAAGAATATTTTGGACATCTTAATTGATTTATATAAAGATGTGTGATTTTGTGTTAAAGGGATGTTTGAGTCTTGTTAAAGTAGGTGAGCCCATTGTGGGAAAAATGGGAGCAAGCCTTTTGTGGGAAAAATTGTAATAGTGGTGTACATTCAAGTTCTAAAATGTACACAACTAATTGAATTTTGCCCTACAATAGGCTTTTTTTCCTTTCCTTCTTCTTTGTCTTTCTTTCTTGCTTCTCCCATGAGGCTTGTGTCTCCCATTTTGCTACAAGCTTTGTTGCCGATTAATTCCTTGAAATTAAGACACCTATAACAATGGCGCTTCCATTGTCAGCCTCGTTGCCTGCTACATGGCCAATTTTGGATGTGCGTTGTTCTTCTCACCACACCGGCGTTCATGGATCCGCCTCTGGTACTCACTCCTCTGTCTTCCTTTTCTTGCATTCCATTTGATTCTTTACGTTTTCATCTAGTACACTTGATCACTTGTATGAACTCATGTCTCCGTAGTAATATGTTTGAGTTTGACTTTCTTTGCAACTTTGAGAATGTTAGAGCTCCCACAAGTCAAGTTCCTTGCTATATAACTTTTCTTTCAATCGCAAATTCTGTAGTTATAATTTTTTTTTTATTCTACAATATTCAATCTCTCTTGTTAGTTCCAGACTTCCAATTTTTGTAATATTATTGATTTTTAGGATTGCATGTGATCTTCTTGACGACTTTGAGAATATTAGGGCTCTTGCAATTGAAGTAGCTCTCTCTCTTATAAGAGCTCTTGTCTTTGTAATTTTATATTTGTATGTGTCTTTCTTTGTGACTTTGAGAATATTAGGGTCCTACACAATTCAAGTTTCTTGCTCTATATTTTTTCTTTCAATTGTGAATTTTGTAGTTACAAATTTCTTTTTCAATTCTTCAATGTTCAATCACTTGTATTAGTTCGAGTCTTTGTAATCTTTGTAATGTTGTTGATTTTGGGGGTTGCATGTGGCTTTCTTGGTGACTTTGAAAATATTAGGGTTTCCGCCATTCACGTAGCTCCTTCTGTATGTTTAATTAAAATTATTTTCACAATTTTACATTGTTTGATCTCTCATATAAGTTCCATGTCATTACTCATTTTTAGGGTTGCACGAGACTAGCTTAGAGACTTTGGGAGTCTTAGACCTCTTGCAATTCATAATGCAAACTCCTTCCAATTGTAAATGTTGTAGTTACAAATTTTCTTTCTCAAGTAATGCAAGAGAATAATCAAACAATGTAAAATTGAAAGAAAATTGATATCTAGTATTGGTTTTAGTTTTTATAATGTTGCTGATTTTTAGGGTGACATGGGTCTTTCCTTGCAACTTTGAGAATTTTAGCATTCCTACAATCAAAGTTGCTTGTTCTATAACTTCTTTAGAATTGTCAACATTGAAGTTACAACTTTATTTTGTCAATTGTACCTTGGAAGGGCTTTCTATTATTATCTTGAAAGGCAATTTTTGATGAAAATGAAAACATTTAGTGCAATTGCACTAACCCTAAACCCTATACTAGTCATAGTTATCAAAAAAATAAATTGTTTATGCATCTTATTTTTGGCAATTAAAAAACTATCAATAAAGTTGAAATGGCCTTTTGTTGTGTGGTTGTGGTGTTGATGAGAACTATTAGACTATAGGATTTATTCCTCTATGCCTAATGATTTGGAAGTCCAAGTAGCTTCAAAGTGCTCTTTGAAAATCCTCTTATATCACAGAGATGAACTCAATTAAATTGTCTATTTTTAGATTGCCTTAAGTGAGACACATAAGTGATTTTTTTCTTTGAAAGCAATGATAATTGTAGATTAAAGACAAATATTATTGTACAAAACCTTGTCATATTTTCCTAAAAATTGTAATGGAGCTTCCCTTGAAGGCAATTCAATAAATAAAAAGTAAAGATTGTGATAAGGTTGGGACAAACGTGACAATGTATGTAGACTTTTTTAGGGTGTAATAAAAAAAAATTAAAAGTAGGGGTCTATAGGAGTTGACCTCATTGACATTTTGTTTTAATAAACACTTTAATTAGGACTTCATGCTACCTTTAGTTTTATGTCCTATAGAACATTGGATTTGTAAGGAGGGACTCCTCTACTACTTCTATCTTCTATGTCAGCTCATTGTTCTTATTTCCATTTTTTGGTTGATGCATGATGCCTTGTTTTTTGGCTTTTAGATGAGGAGGTAAAAGACATCTATGCCTACGGAGCAAATCTACACTCCATGAATGCAATTGTGGGGCTATCTGATTTCACTCACTTACAAACTTTAAGCTTGCATGGCAATCAAATTGAACGAATTGAAGGGCTTGAGGTGTTACACCATCTCATCACTCTCAATTTGTCGTCCAACATGATCACATGGATGGAAGGCTTGTCCCAATTGACAAACCTCAGGATTCTCAATTTGTCCAACAATCACATCCGGGAGATCTCTGGTTTGCAAGGGCTAATTGCTCTCAAGACTCTCATTCTCTCTCATAATGAAATCAACCTCCTTGGTGGATTGTCTACCTTGCAAGGACCATTGTAAGTTCCTTCTTCTCATGTTTAAAATAATGTTTCAATTGATATTGAAGTATTATTAATCTAATTTAACAAGTAAATTATGAGTTGAGTCATTTTGAGCATCTAGAGATGGAGAGGCTTTCGAATCTTCCTTAAGCAACAACCTAAATAGCTTGAGAAAATCTCTACATCTTTAGGTGGTCTACATAGAGAGCCCTCCCCATTTTTTTATGCCATCTTAAATTTGAGTTTATCAATTTCATTGAGTTTAAATTGAAACATTGTTCCTAATAGACATCTCTGACTATCACAATCTCAATACATTTTTAGCTAGGATTCTCCATGATAAAGATCACCTTCTAGCTATTTCACAATTTTTGGCAAAAATGATAGTGTAGAGTATATATTAACCTCTTAAAGACCAAAGATAGTCCATATTTCTAATATTGTGGAGATATATTATAAATTGCATCTTAGAGTAATAATTTAATGATGACTTTTAAACAAGAGTTGTAAAATATGATCCATGGTTAAATCAATTACTACATTAACCAATACTTTTCAATAAAATTTGAAACCCAAAATTGATTTCAATACAAAATTAAAATTTAACGATAAATATAATATTTGTAATTTTCCAAATGTCTTTTTTTTAGTTCAAAATATTAAATTATAATTATGATACTTTTTAAAGATTTTTATTTTACTTATCTCTTGAAGTCGTTTGTGAAAGATCATTGTTTGAACTGAGAAAGTTAGTATTTGAAGTCAAATGTACTTATTTCCCTTTGAAGTATAGAATATTTACATGAGGAAGTTGTGAAAATCTACACCATGCAAATGTAAAGGAACTAACACAAGAATCTATAAATGTTTAGATGGATGAAAAAACAAAGATTATGTGTGCTCAAGGCATTTTTGCATTTAGTCATTGTTCAAAATTTGAAAGTCTAGTCTTTTAGGGGTTAAAAGATAAACAAAGGTCCGTAAGACTGATTCTTAGGGACCCAATTTTCATTCTAATCTTAGTTGGAGATTTGTTAGTTTTTTATTAGACCCTAAGTAGAAATGACCAACCTTGTTGTAGACCCTAATTGCCTTCTTCTAAGCAATTGTAATTTTTTAAAGGTCTCTCAAAGTACCCTAAATCCAATTTTTGGTCATGAATGACAGTGTTTTCTAGCTATTTGTAGTCATTGAAGCATAATAGGTCATTCCAACATTATGGTCATGAATGCAGATATACATTACAACATTTGGATTTACGCGACAACTTCATCGAGTACCTGTGTGAATTGTGGATATTGGGAGGTTGCTCTCACTTAAAAGAGATTATTTTCCAATGTGGTGGTTATGCCAACCTTGTATGTAGAGCAAGTGCATACCGTTCAACTCTACTCTCTCTTGTCCCACACCTACAAAGTTTGGATGGTAGTCCTTGTGTGGGTGAGGTCCCTATAGACATGCTCTCTAGTACGATTCCTTCTTTATGGGCAATTCATCATTCTTATCCTGCACTCCAATATCCTATAGAGAATCATAATCATGTGTCCTGTAGTCCATATACAAAATCAACTAACTATGAACTCCAAGATCAGATTCAAAAATCAAACAATTGTGGTGCTTTGAATCACAAATCTGCTCACCAAATATATAATGATCGGCACTATTTGCAAAAGATTAATGAATCAAGTAACTATAATCAAGAAGATGAATTCTTTGATTACAATTCTTCTAAGCCGGACCATATCAAGTACTTTCAGCAAGGGGAAAGAGGCTCTACACATTCAAATGCTGAGAATCTAATTATTGGTGATGATGAAATCAAAAGGGACTCTAATTTATCAATTTGTAAGGAGAGCAATGAACACAAGCTTGAGTTTCATGGTGAAGATGTGGCTTGCAATATTCATCCCCGGAGTAAGGCAATCGACAATGAAGAGCTTAGCAATAAGGAAGCTTGTACTGACAATAGTCGGTATGTCCGATTTGTTGGAAAAAGTAATAAATCTGCATTGGTATTGTCACAACTCCATCTACCTAAAGCCATTGTAAGTTTTGCAATTTTCATATTTAGTTATTTAAAGAGTTGATCTTCAATTTATATAAAACATGATTTTTCATTTTGCAAACCTTCTATTTTGAAACATCAAATTATTTTTTATTTAAATATTGATTCCATAGGAGGTTTGTAAGCACCTCCTCTGGGAAGGATACAAGGTTCATTTCATTGTTCATATTTCACAACAAAATATTTTAATGCCAAATTTTTCATTTTAGACTAATGGTTATATTTATTACAATAGTATGTTTTAAAGAGTCCAAGTAGTGATTTTCAATTGATTAGAGTTTTAAAAACTAGTAGTAAAGATTTGAATTTTCAACTAGACAATTGAATTTGTATCAATTTCACTGAAATCCACCATTTTAACAAATATGAAGTTTTAAGCTCTAATTCCAATTGGTTATCAATATGATTTTTTTTTATTATACAATTATGTTTTGATATGCAGACCCACCACTATTTTTATGAACGTAGTGGCCGTGTCAAATCTCATTGTGAATGCTTTGAAGAGCTTGTGGTGTCCATATTATTTATTTTCAAATTGTACCGGAACACCAGGATCAAAAAACACAAACAACCAAGGAATTGGCAACCCAAACAGATTCAAGTTCCCAAGAGGTCTGCTTTCCATTCCCATTTTATACCTCATTATATCATTTTTTTATTACATGGAACACATGTGCTTATTGTGGTGAAGTGTCACAATTACATACTATATTATTGCTTATGCTCCAACTATTGTATCATTTTCAGGTTTACCACTTGCAACCCAGTTTGAGTACAATCACTGTAGTGATTGATGGAAAATCTTCTTATACGGGGATTGAGAAGCACAACGTCCTAGCAAATTTGGAACTTTTCAAGAAAGATAATGAACTACTACACCTCACCAAAGAGAAGAAACTTTTAGAGGATGAATTTGTAGCATTCAAGAAATTGGTTGGTCATGATAAAATAAATGATGGGCATGTAGATGACGACCACCAGTCCATGGTCTTTAGAAGATTATTTATAAATCTTAAGGTGCCCATTGCCACACTAACTTTCATTTTTTCAAATCTTCCAACTATGTGTCATTACTTTCTACTAGAATAAAATCCTGAATGTGATTAAGCTTTTTAGTAATATTTCATTTCTTAGTAAGGACTTTCAATCCTTTGGCTTCTTGTAATTACTAAAAAAGCCTCCCTGCAATCACAATGACCATGTTGAGAAGCAGAACGTCCTAGCAAATTTGTGTAATGTAATGAATTGTGGTGGTATTGTAGGGGTGCAGGTTGGAATTGCACAATTTGAGAAAAACAATAACGCAAACTGAAAAAGAGTTGATGATAGAAGCAAAACATGTTGAATCCAATATCATAAAGCATATTGTATTAGATGATGCTTTGAAGTTGTCTACTTTGAGCACTGAAATTTTGGCCTTGAAGGAGGCCTTGAATTCTGCATTGAATACTTGCCAGGTTCTAAATATTATCCCTATTATATGCTTCCTTAACATGGTTGTAATCTATGTGGTTGAATCTTAGGATCTAGTAGTATATAGATCTTGTTGTAGAGAAAATGTTCAAAAAACAAAACAATGCTTATACAAGGTAGAAGATATAGTTTATATCACAACAAGCATTCTAATATAAACAAGAGTGACCTTTGGGAGATGTATGGAGATTTGATTTTGGCACTTGCAATTAAAAATCTCTTCTTCTCTCCATATAAATTTTCTAATGCAATTTCCAGAGTAGGAAATTGTAGCCTATCATTAATAACAATAGACAACGCCATTTCTATTCAAAGTTTAATAGATATAGCCAATAAACCAAGCCATGCTTATGTCACTTGTTTTAGTATCATGTACATTAGAACATTTATTTCAAAGACTATTTTAAGACATCTTTATAACACCATTCTTGGCTTGCAGACTGTAGGTACATCATTGAATGATGCAAATCATCAAAAAGACAAAGCAAAGAGAATGCTAATGTCATTAACAACAACTTTGGATGAGCAACGCAATAAAGTCAAGATTGTTACAGAAATGATGGTATTATTTTGAATCTGCATAAAAAATGTGTGTGTTTAGGGATTGATTGCCAAGTCAAAGAACCATGAAATACTAAATTCCTAACCATGATATCTAATGTAATGCCACCATCCATTGTTTTAAAAAGTGAAAAAGATGGATATTGAAAGAATTTACTTGTAGATTTGTTTATATCAAGCCAAGCAGTTATGAAGGTCTATAAAAGTTCATCTTATATTACTCATGTGATTTTCAGGAGAATTGTACCCATCAAGAAAGAAAGAGTAGGAAAGAATGTACTCGCCTTCAATCAGAGTTGGATTTGGTGTGCCAAGTGTTGAGAAAGTGCGGATCCTTCTAGTAGTCTAATTTCTTTCATATTCATACAATTTGTTGTTTATAAGAGTTTGAACTTATTTTGTGGTTATTACTCTTTTTGTCCTCTATTACCTATATTTCTAGTGTATAATTTGCTATTGATCATTTTTTGTTGGTAAACTTTACTTTGGATGCTCTCATTGTCATTGTAACTGATATTACTAGAACTCTTTGGAAGTAACTAAGTTTCTACCTCATAGACAACTATGTAAGGTACCTTATATTTCTTAAAAAATAATAGATTTTAGTGAAATTGATGCAATTATAGCAAATAGTCTTAAATATTAGATTTTGATTGTTGCAATTTTTTTTAAAAGCTTGATTGATACTTGATTGACAATTGATTTTTACAATTTTGGCACTATGATAAAACCATCCTATTCAATTGAGTCTAATTCTTTGACTTTTTTTAACTTTTAATATTCACTATCTAGACATGTAACCAAGATTTTGGATTTAGTTGCAAATTCAAAGTTTTGTGTTCTCCTATATAAGGGTTGGATTTGCAAACTCCCAAGTAAATTTTAGTGAAATGTAACTTTAGGGACAAGGATCGTGAAACTGAAGACCCCCTTGGGGTCAATAGGGTGCAATCAACTCATTGGCATGCTCAAGGTCGAGAGGAGGTTGAGAAGTTATGGCGGCAGTGGGCAAATGAATTTCATTGTCGGCTTGTGGTTACCCAAACTTTGATTTTTCAAGTCCTTCAAGGTGTGTCAACCTTTTATTTTTTAGAAGTGGACTATGTTTTTTTCTTTTAGAAGTTATTGAAGAATATAAATAAGTTAAGGTGATATTTTGGATGATGTTTTCTTGATTAGGTTGTTCATGCTCTTTATAAAACCATGTGTCGTTTTGAGGTCAAATGAGCTACATCTATGATTGCAAAAAATCTCACTTGTAGCTATGATTGCATGTTACATTTTTTGGTCACAAATAGGCACATTGAGGCTAAGCAAAAGTGAAGTTCAAGCATGATAATTGTTTACAATACTTATATGAGTTGAAAGTTCAATTGGCAAATTTTCTACGTCCATGCTCTAATTTTGATGTCTTATAGTTGTTCATTTTGTTCAATCTACAATAAGTATCTATTTTTTTACCTAGATTTATTGCAGCATTTGAGCAAGCATTTGATTTCAGCTCATCTAGTTGTATTAAAAATGTCATTTTTGTTAAATTGGTGGAATTCCATGACTTTGTCACTTTTCATTGCCAATAGCATAAAATAGAAACCTACATGAATTCTAGTTTTAGAGCTTTGTACAAATGAAGCTGACCATTCAAACAATATGTTTCAAATATTTCCAATTGTCCAAATGTACAAAGCTCTAAAAACTATAATTAATCGAGATACAAGATTTCTAGTAGGTGACTTAAATAAAGCTAATGATGTTGAAATTTATCATCAAATAAAAAATGTGGTTGTTTTTATGAACTCACAGAGAATGCAAAGACTTTATCTAGTGTTAGCAAGCTACGGGACATGATGATTGAAAAAATGTTAGAATTGAGAAATGCATTGGAGGCTATCACTGAAAAGGTCACATCTTCCACTCAAATCCTTTGACTTTGAATTGACCTTGTAATGACTTATAGTTTTTATCAAAGGAATGTGTTCCAAATGTTTAAAATAGTGATTGTGTAGGATTTTATAGTTTGTATTAGACTTAAATCAAGATGCACAACAATTGACTAATTTATGTTGTTCTATATATGAGACATTAGCTCGGGGGGGGGAGCATTTAGAGTGTCTATTAGAAACCACATGCAAACAAAACTTTGGACCCTCTATATACTTTTTGAATTTTAAATAAAACAAAATTAAAAAAATATGAATAGATTTTCCTACTTTGAAAGTTTATGTTTTGAATTATTGATATTTTTATTTGTTAATAATAATTAGTTACAAATTTTTGAAGTAAAAAGATACACTGTAGAACTGAAAAATAACTTCACACCCCTATATTATATAAGAAAAAATTGTCTAAAAAATGAACAAAAAATTCCTAAAAGTAATTCATTATTGAAAGCTCATTTTGAGTTGAATATTGACTCAATGATCATCTAAATGTGTCCTCTATAATTATTTGAGTTGAAATACATGCCATTTTAGTTCATTTTCAACCTCTTCTAGAAATCATTTCATATTTTATTTGAGTTGGAAATTTTGGCAATAGAAAGCTATAGTCATTATTAAACAATGTTCAAAATTTTAGGTTGAAATTATAATTGATTAGAAACCACTTGTTCGCACGTGGTTTGTTATAGTAGAACTAAGTGCACCTCCTAAGGACATTAGTCATTCAATTGATTCTTTAGAAAAAATAGTACATTGTGTGTGCCATCATATTCTTTGTTTCTATAAGCATGGCCTCACTCATGTCATATTTGATTATCTTCGTGTAGGAGAGGGGAGCTAAAGAAATTATTACAGAATTATCTTTCATAGTTTCTGCTCAGGTGGTCACTTTCCCATGTATTACAATATTTGGATTTTGTTGTATTTTATTTTTATTTTTATATCTCGTCCATGCAGTGATGTTACTAGAGTAGGTCAATTGCCATGTTTCTAATTTTTGTCCATGAACTTTCAGAAAAAGAAGTCAGAATGGATGCAAATTGAACTTGATCGTCTTGTTGCTAGCAAGAAAGTAAGATGTTTGTCCAAGTCTCTACAATTGCTAGTTTGACCATTGAGTTTTTAAAATTGAAAGAATTCTCTTTGAGAAGTTATATATAATAAATCAAATTTTTTGTTGCTTGTGTAAAGCATTATTTAGTTAATATAGTCTTATCATTTAGCGTAGCTTTGTTTGCCTCCCAAAGAGCTACCAAAGGACATAACTATGTGCTATTAATGTATATATTTATACAAATCCAATTGTGTGTGGAATTTCCAATTATCCAACAGGTGTAGACACTTTGTTCTAAAGTTGTCATCAAGGAAACATGGCATTTTTTAGCTAAAGGAATATGCTTCAATAGACCTTCAAGAATTCAAAGTGGTAGCTAAAATTTAAATTGAATCTTCAAATGGCTTCATGAGTTGTATTTCTTAATTTGTAGAATTTTAGATTTTTTCTTACATTTAGTAGTTATATTTTCAATCTCTCTACTCATCTTGCATATGTCAACATTTTCTTTTACAGGCTATTTATGAGGAAGTTGAACGCCTGCAAGTAGAAATAGTTCGGTTGCAAGAGAAGAACAATGCAATAGAAGAAAAAACAATGGAAATTGAGGCCCTAAGATGGGAACTTGCAAATGTGACAAGTTTTGCACAAAGAGATCGTGGAGCTATAGAAGCAGCAGCTAATGCCCAGTTTTCATCTCTTCTAATTGAAAATGAGAAATTGACTACAAGAACTTCTTCTTTGACACATAAGATCCAAGAGACTCAGGACATCATTATGGTAATGCCTTTAAACTGAAATTGCTATAATAGAAGAATGGGAAGTACATCTATGATCACATGGCTTGACTAGAAAAAGTTGAGTAATTTAGAAGTAATTGATCATTAATGACTAGTTCTAGCTAGCTAGATCCTTGGTTGAAATAGGAGATGATTTTCACTTACTGAATGAACAATATAGTAGTCTAGCTAATCTTTTATTTAATGATTGTCATTGTCATTATTATGCATTGCTTAGGGTTATTAGCTAAGTTTTAGCAATGCATTTTAGAGTAAATCTAACATTTGGTTTAAAAGTTGGATTGATTTAGATTGTGATTAACTCTTTTTTGAATCTTATCACTAGTAAATCACTCTAAAAATCTTAGTTGGTTTTCAATCAAAGTTTGATAGCTTTAGCAATATAATGTTCCAATAACATGGCAATACTCCAAAAATTGTTAGGGGGGAACAAATATCTAAATTATAGTGGGAAGTAGAGAGACTACTAGAGTATTGATTTTTGTTCCTATTTTCTATTGATACTTCTATTTATTAGGGGCATGAATTGGATACATTTGCAAAGGAATTTTAATTTTAATTTTGTATGGTAGGAAAACTTGTGTTCTTAAATAGGGTGACAAAGCTATTTACAATCATTAACATACGTGACAATATCAACCTACATTGAAGTTTTGGGAGGTGAATTATGGCAAATTCATCCATTTTGCAAAATTTGCCAATATTTTTCTCCAACCTTGCGACAAGATATTGCAAACAAATAAATCTGTGTGTATTTGGATGTAGGTAAAGACTGAAGTTTGTAAGAGCCAGGAGGCCATTATTGAGCAATTGAAAGAAGAGCTAATGGAGGCTCAGAATGCGGGTTGTATATCAGAGGCAAATATTAAAGCTCTTGAAGCCGATTTGTTTCAACGTCTGCAATACGAAGTGGAGCAAGTTAGTGACCCCAAACCAAGGAATTCAATTTTCAATTTTTCAAGGTAGTATAACTTACAATCTTGGCTAGAGTAATGAAGCTATTTACATTCAAACATATGCAAATGATGGACATGGTTGTCACGTTGAACATTGTGATAGGTTGTCTATTAGACAAATTATAAGCCCGTGTCCATGGAGGTGTCCATCTAATAAATATATTCTTAAAATATATCAAGAATATTGTACAATCATGTCTAATATACTAGACACACATTTAGTATGAGAACGTTTGATAGACATCCTACAAGATAGATATGAACCAAAATATGTCGAACAAGACAACCTTAGATGAAATATTATTTTCTAATCTAAATTTATTTACAATCATCCAAAATGTAGCAATATCATCCTATTTTTAAAAAATTTAGTGATTCTTGGTGATGCTACCCATCCGATTGATTTTCAAAAATATATTTGAATTGTTTATGCAAATCTCCACTCAACAAAAACTTGTCACACTTAAATCTTTAGAAAAACCCTAAGTCCCCCTTTTCATTACAATATTCAAACTTCAAATTAGGTTGTTTGTTTTATTTGTTACATTGAGATCTCCTAGACAATGTGTCCCCTGATCGCATTCTTGGTACCATCGAAAAGCCTTGAACAAGGAAGGGTGCATGGACTTTGTTTCATGGCGTTCCAACTCACAACATAAAAAATATTGAATTTAAAAAAAAATTATGAATTAGAAAATTAGAAAATTATTTTAACTTTACTTTTATTATTCTGTGGCAACTTAGTATTAATGTAAAAATCATATTATCTCAATTCATGTATACTTTTCTGCAGAAATATGAATTACATAATGAGTTGACTCTGCAAGAAACCATTATTTCAAGGATGGAAGAAGAACTCGAGGTCTCCAAAGCTGCAAAATATGGAGCCGAGCAAGCTTGCAAATCTCTTCAAGAAAAAGTTAACAATGTGGATTTGATGCTAAGGTTGGCATTGTCGGTACCTATATAACTTCTTTCAAAGTAAATTTGAGATATCTTGGCATTGTATACAAGATTCACTTCACAATCTTTAAGATGGGTAAGGTAAGGTAAGTATACTTAATTTCGATGGCTTTCTAAAATTGAGCACTCTATATTCTTGCCTATGATGTACTCCCACTATTCTTGAGAGTGGTCAGTTTTAGAAACATTTATTTTCTGCATTTCAGAAATTTGTACTTTATTCATATGGCATAAAAAAATGCATTCTAGATAAGAGAATCTAGGTACCCCTTTTGACTACCAACAAGCCCATACAAAAAATGGGAACCATGTTGAATTGCTTATTTCCACAATTTTAGATGTAGTCACCTAACCCCCCAAATTGCCAAATTTTTCTTCTTATTTACTATTATTAGACTAGTCAAAATTCATATTTTCTTATTGGCAAACAAAAGGATGTCCCAATGTACCAAAGAATGCAACATTTGGATATTGTATGCAAAAGTTAAAAAGGGTCAAAAGTTTCTTTTGGTAGATGTTCTAAAGTCATTTCTTCAACATATATACATATTGATTTTGAAGATGTATAAAGAATGATGATGACAATTCAATGATTTTGGGTATACCTACCTTACTTCAAATCATTATTGGATTTGTATTACCTTAAAGTTCTTGTAACAAACATTTGAAAGGGACTTACATCTCATACAACACCGATTCAACATTGCTTCAAACATTGACATAAATCATTTATGTGTTATTTATAATTATTTTCATAAATCTCTTCATCTTTACTTTAATTTTTTTGAGGTGGTATAATCCAAATGCAATACTAAAAGAATTTACTTTCTTCCCAACAAATAAATTATATATAATGAATAGACTTATATATAGCACAAAAGATACCTCTACAATTATGCAACGTGATTCAAATATAATATTATTTGAGTATAAATTCAATTATCCAAGGTTATGACATGAAATAATACATAAATGATAGGCATATGGATGACGAAATCAATGGTGTTAAGACTTTATATGAAGGTAGAGAAAAGACCATTTCAAATGAAAGAGATGACGCTTTGGCTAAACTTATAGCCATGCAAAAGGTTAAGTTCTTTTATTTTTCAATAAATGTCTTATGTAACTTTTTTATTATATACATTTTTGTATGTCAAGTTTGAAGGTTTAATTGGAAATAGAACTATCATATGAGTCAAGAAATGTTGCCCTTCATTTTCTTCTCCTTTCAATTCTAATCTTAATTAAAAATTACATTAAATTTTAAAAAATTCATTGGTTCTTCTTGAAGTTATTATATAATTATAATTTAAAATTCTGTATTCTTATACTTTTGGCAGAAATTAGAAGACGCGGAAGCTTGTACTACTAATGCAATGCAAGCTCATTTTGAATCAACTAAATTGATGGAGGTATTTTTGTTTTTTAATTCAAAATTATCATGTTTTAAGAAAAATGAAGGAAAAATCACTTACCTTAGTTATTGAAGATCATACAAGTTAATAGCATACAAGTTTCATATATGTAAGTAGTTAACATGTTAATATACATGTGTGTCATTTCTATACAAAATCTAATGTAGTTTTTAAGTTGTAATTGTTATGGTAAGTGACTATACTTCAATCATTACATTATATTTATCAAGGGCCAACACCTTCAATAATTTAATATTTAAGGACGACTTACAAGAAAATATTTTCTTATATTTTTCATGTAGAACACTTACAATAAATATTTGAATGCTTTCAAAGTTTTGAAATCAAAATCTACAAATTCCATTACTTTTTTTTGCTTCTTTGCCAAATAATCTTATATAACACTAAAGAATGTAGTTTCAGATTTGAAAATTCATAGCTATTTTGTAGATAGAAAATGAAAATTATTAAATTTTTTTAATAATAAGCATACCAAAATATATCTAGAAATTCAAAATTCAACACATCATGTACATGTAGAGAATTCTATTTTACAACTTGGTTTATTTGTCCTATATGGTAGGCAAAAGAGCAAAAGATGAATGCCACTTTATTCCAAAAAGATATTCTTATTGAAGATTTGAAAAGGAAGATTTTAGAAGTAGAAGCGAAATTGAACTCTAGGGATTTGGCCTTAAAAGCTCAAAAGGCAATCTCTATTGCAAAGGTTTACATTCATATTTTCAATTTTCAATTGTTCATTTAATACTCATACCAAGTCATGAAATATTTGTTTCATTTGTGATATAATAAGCATACCAAAATATATCTAGAAAAATTCTAATTATCCTCTTAATAATAGCATGGTATGTAAGAATTGTTTTGAGTAAGATTGAATGACATTCTATATCATTTTATAACACCATCTAATGTAAATCAAATATAAAATCGTTACTAGTGCTAAAAGCATTTAATGTTAAATAATTGTTTGACTTAAAATGAATGAATGAAATAAAATAAAATAATTTTTTAAATTCATATCCACCTTCAAAAAAAATTGGAGTTCTTCTATTCTAGATTAATCTAATTTTGAATGTGTTGTTTATATTAGGTGGAACAATTGGGAAAAGTATTGGAAGAACTACGTGAAGTGGCATAGACATATTTTTCTAGCAATTGATACCATGTATCTTTAGCCTTTGAAGTCCCAATGTCATTTTTTTCCACTAAAAAAATATTTAGAACTACCATTTTTATTGCAAAGAGAAAAAAATATTATTTTAATCATTTTTTTCAAATCCAACTATAGGACCTTGCTTCAAACTTGTATAGGAATGTGGATGAAATTTCAGAAACTTTGACCATATAGATAGCATGATTTTCATGTGAAGAAAATAGATTTTTTGCTCCTTATATGACAAGATTATAAGACTTTTTTGCACTACAAATTTTGTATTTATATATTTTTATATTGATTAATTGATTTGAAAGTCTAGGGAAAATTTTCAAAACAAATCCTTTGATTTTTGTCTTTAAAAAATTGCTAAATAGAAGTTGGTGCAAGCTAGAAGAAATAACTAAAGATTCTATGATTGCCTACAAAAGAAGAAGATCTATAACTTTCACATCAATAATTCAAATGGATGAGTCAAAACTTTTTATGTAGAAAAAAAATATAATTCATGAAAAACAAATTTTTAAAATTTGTAGTTCAAGTTTTTGAGTTTCTTTTTTGTTGCCTAGGCTCAAGCTTAAAGAGCATAATTTTTGTGCATAGATTGAAATAAAATAAAATTCCCTAAAAGTATTTTTTTCTATCTTAACAAAATGTTTCAAAAATTGAAAGCATATGAACCTATCTGAACTTTTATTTGTCTCTTGAGAGAATAAGGCCTTATAGCCAAGGAAAGGGCTTAAGATTTTATCTAGAAAAATTAGCAAGTAAAGAAATCTTGCTTTGCTATTTAATTTGAATATTATCATTTACATAATTAATAAAAAATTCTTTGAAGCAAATGATACCAATTCATTCAACAAGTGTCAATGCAAGCTCCACCACAACTAGAGGTATCTCATTACATGTGTTTTGGCTGATGTAGAGGGCTGCGAGTTCCCAACTCGAAACCCACCTGAAAATCGTCGAAAACCATCGTTCCTCGCTTGCGCTAACTTGGCCAAGTGACTACCAGGTCAGTTTTTTTGAAAAAAAAAAAAAAAAAAAATTTAACTTTGTTTTTCATTTTAAGGACTTAAATTTTTTTATTTTTTTATTTTTATTATTTTTTGAAAAAAATAAATCTTACATCGGAATTCAAGAAGACTAGGGGGAATAGAGTTGGAAATAGGCTCAAAACAGCCTTCCACCCCCCACCCCCACCCCAATCTCATCTAATGGCAAGGGTATCTACCACTGCCATTAGTAAAAAGGTAGAAGGCACCTATTAGAGAAGGGTCAAAGTTTTTTTCTAGATGTTCTAAACTTATTTCTTCAGTATATTATTAATTTCATTGTATTTTGATTATCATTTGTAACTTTGTCTTTATTTTACATTAATTTTTAAAATTTTATTACTTTAAAAATTGGTTTTTATTTTAGTTTATTTTAGTTTTATTTTAGTTTTTAAATTATTAATTTTCCATTTTTCTTCTTTTCCATTTCTACATACAATACATATAGACACAAACATAGATCCTCGATTTTTTG
Organism: Rhytidiadelphus loreus; assembly: GCA_947034895.1. Lineage (NCBI taxonomy): Eukaryota > Viridiplantae > Streptophyta > Bryopsida > Hypnales > Hylocomiaceae > Rhytidiadelphus > Rhytidiadelphus loreus. The sequence continues at coordinate 38,353,070 of OX344761.1, forward strand.
GATAAATTCTAGATAAAATCTAGAGAATTTACATATATTATTGGCATTTTAGGTAAATTCTAGATAATATTTAAAGAACAATGGGACTAACATAAACTACTCCATTATAGGTGGAATGACTAGTCCAAAATGATATTACTATCCCAAAGATTGCAACAAGCATTAGCGTTACAATTCAAAAATTATTTATTGAACTTCATATGATTTTTTTAGAATTCCTAGAAGGATTTTGCCTTAGGCAATCCATTTTAAACTGTAGACACACTTGTTAGCATAAAAAAAATAGCTATTGTAGAGCTTCTACCACCCCATGCCCAACTGAATATATGCCCAATCTAGCTCACAAGGACCTCAATACCAACTACTAATCTCTATTGCTAGAATAAATTGATTTGAGCTTAGAGTAAATTGATGAGGGTATATAATTAAGGCATCAACTCTATCCATTCAAGACATATGTTATCTTCATTTTGTACGATCAACTTGCTAAAGTAAGCAAATAATTTTCTTATTTGTATTTTTTGGAATGGTACTTTTCCTAGATGTTTGGAATGAGAATTTGGATTGGAATGGGCTAGTTTATCTTACAGGTGTTAAAATCATAACAATTTTTGGTCAATCACAATGATATTTTGACAAGAAATAAAATTTTATATTACAATTATCATGAAACATAACATTCTTGAACAAAAAAGAAGGCCCTTCGACAATGGCAATGCAACAAGAATATAATTATATTACAATGGCCAAAAATACATAGACAAGCTTGCATACAAGATGTTCTAAAGTAGAAGGAGGATTCAAGGAAAACAAAAGGGCTCTTGCCATGAAGTTCAAGAATGTTATGAATCTATATTTTAACTTAAACATTATTTATTTGTTTATTTTCATTTGAAATTATTTATAAGTCAATTTTCAACTTCAATTTTTATTAAGTTTAGACATTAATAGAAACATGAGTTGCAAAGACTTGAGAAACATGCACCAAAAGACCTACACCTAGTCAAGTTTGTCATGTGGAATCTTTTTGTAGGTCTTTTCTCTAATCTATGAGACCCATATTTCTACAAGTGAGAAAATATCCACGACTACATAAATGACGACCACCTTCAAAGGAAAAAAGTGGTAAAGGGATGGGAAATTTCACGTGTGATCCTTAGAAATGTGGTGAACAGTGGAAACACGGTTTTCATAGACCAGGAATATTTGACACTGACACAAGATCCATATGACCAAATTCGAGCAGTTGTGGGTTTACACAACCCACGTACCCATTGGTGTGAGCTTTTACAAATGAAAAAGCAAGATTCTTAGCATTGTGTAATACTCGTGAAACTAAGCGAAAGCTGCTGCCATATGAAATGGGTTCTCGAAGTTTGAACTTAGGGCTTTTGAACCTTAAGTAACCTGCATTTACTTTAGTTCGAGGCAGGACGAGCAAACAGAAGTTATCAATGGTTGGGTAATTCACCTTGTACAATTTTCAGAAACAGAAGGCAAATGACGGGGCAATGTTACTACACTCAAAACTAGCAACTTGCAAAATTCCTGTGCAAGTGAAATGTACTAAAAGCTAAACACTGCAGCATTAGATACTAGCAACTATTTGTGAAGGAATCTCCTGCCTTTAGAGGCAGTGCTGTGACGTTGATGTTTCATACTAGCACGGCGCGCAACATCCCAGGACTTGACTGGAGGAGGCACACCCTCTTGTTGAGCGAAGAACGACTCATATCCAGGTGAATCGAATGAGAATCCTGTGTGTTTGGATCTTTCTTTCGGAAGCTGAGCCATTTGAATTCTCCTCCGATCCTCCAAACTTGGTTCTTGAGTATCAAGCATAGCCATCAGCTCTGGTCGGCCTTCGGTATCATCTCTGCCAAGCTTACGAGACTCCTCTTGTAAGATTTGGAAGTCATATGGGTAAAACCACCGCTGCAAGCTGCATAAAAGGCGATCCCAAAATATCTAAAGTTAGAACACATCAACAATTTGTAGATTCCAGAAGCACTACATATGCCAAAGAGTCGTAGTAGCGTCCAAGCATTCAAATAGAATTACAATAGATAGATACACTTACAATAGAACAAGAAGATCCCCCGACAAAGCTATAACTGGAACCAGCAACAGGAGAAACCAGAAGTACCAGGTGCCTAATAAAGTAAACATCACCCAGTAAATGTTTTCCTGCACATGAAACGTCCATGAGTTTCCAACTATTAACGAACCTACAAAACTCTTGTATCAAACCCATACGATTCATGAAACTGAAACTTCCAACCACTAGACTCACTACACCGTTTTCCCTTGATTTAATGCAACCAAAATAAGTGCCATAAAAGTAAAGGAGTCGACCCATTTCCGGCCGTCAACCCATTCTCACAGCATGGCCAACAGGAGCAGCAGAAATGTCCGGGAGGTGCTCATTGAAAGCATAAAACGATCACAACATGTACATTGAAAGTCACAATGATCACCTACATCATTTTGTAAGCAACCTATGCTTGAAAATTGGTTTGCCTACAGATCGAGAATGGGACAAACAGAATCTTCACGAAAAGAAAAAATTCATGATAATTTTGTTTTCGAGGGAAAAAATGTCAAAAATTATGAAATCCTTCTTAAATCTATTTCTCTACACGGGAAAATTTTGGTAGAGAAATAGATTTAAGAAGGATTTCATAATTTTTGACATTTTTTCCTCAACCTTGGATGAATTGCTCAAGTGGTTGGAAATAGGTCATCATCCTGAGAAATGAAATCTATATGTTAAATTGTGTATCTTGAGACCACCATCAAAAAGCTCGAGTAATAGTCACTCGAGCAAACCAGTGGATAGTCAACAGGTGGCCGACACAGAATCCAAAGCTCAGTAATTGTGCTCACCAAGACGTACAGCGTTCCTAGTGTATCATACACTACATAGAATAAACGATGTGGTTATCATTACCTGTATGAAGCTAACTTGGACCCCAGAATAAATAAAAACAAAGACGAACCAGCCTCCAATACTTCCACCAACGCCAACAAGGTGCCACTTGGTCAGCGATGAAGAGGCCATCATAAGACGCAGATTAACAGTTGTTAATATACAAGTGTAAGCCAGAGTGGATACGTCCCAAACTCCAAGCATTCTTGCAGAATAATTCTGAGGACTCTGAGCAGCAGTAACAGGGAAATAGAAGAATATGAGCGATTGGTAGGTGGCACTAATAAGCCACAGAATAATCACACGCCACTTAAAAAACAGGTTTTGAATTCCTGCTTGATAAAGCTCAGGGTATCTCTTTGACGTCCTCGCACTCACATCCTGTCATGGATCAGGCCAATGAAAGCAGATGAAGGAACTATTAGAAAATACAAAAGGTAACACAGCATAGTAGAAAAGAATATGACCTGCTGTCAAAGGAATATCTATCAACAAGAGATAAATTTAAGAGCCTTCAATATTCCTGCTTAATCAACAATTGAACTGATGTCACAAACAACATCAGCAAATTCCGGCAACAAACTGGAGGAATACCTGATCAAAGATGCCAACGACAATCACTGGAAGGGCGGTAAAGAGAACATTATAGAGCGACTGAAACCAATCGTCATAAAAGCGTTGACCCGAAAACCCCGTGTAGAGTGTGAACCAGAATTGGGTGAGTGTGAAGGCCAAATTCTTGTAAAAGAAATAAGCAACAACCTGTTAACAGCCGCACCAATATTAAATAAGAAGCCGACATACATCAGTGGTAAAAGAAAGCAGTGCTATTAACCATTCTGATCGTTAAATATCTCGGGCCATAAGAGAGTGAACTTCATAAATCCAGCAAGCAGATTGAACACGAACAAATGTCGATCCAGCAATCCAAAAGTGAGGCAAACAGATATACTGTTTAATGCAGCGAATTCATATGCGTTTTTGTCATTATCGCACTGCAACAAACTTCGAGCGAGTTATAACACAAAAAAATAAAAAATCTTACATACCTTGGTAATCCGTATGTAAGACCATCTTCCATGCACTAGGAGCAAGTCTTTCAGAAATCGAAACTGGGCAATCGCAAAGTCGCTTGCCATCACAGCTTGCATTCCTTCTTGCCCACTAATTCCTACCCCAATATGAGCAGCCTGAATCATGCTTACGTCATTCGCTCCATCACCAATGCTCAAAGTAATCTTCTTAGCGTCATCTTTAATAAGTGTTGTGACCTGCACAGAAAACAAATTCAAAAATTACGGTAGCAGTCATAACTGCTCCACAATATGCAGCACTAAACATTAGGAAAAAGCACAGCGCATATTTGTTACTCCGTATTAGAATTGAGAGCATGGTACATTCCTGGAAAGTCTCTAAACCTGTATCTGCAGAGTGGTCTCAAAAGTTCTTGAACATTTTACAGCTCTACAAGAAAATTATACATCGGGACTTGTTAACAATGCTGCTGAACACGATAAAAGTGAAGGAGTTTCTACGTACTTTAAAGATACTGACAAACAGAAACCTCACCAGAATTCGATTTCAACAATGAAGACAGGAAAGGACTGTCTAACACATCCAGAGAGAACAGAGAGAAATTCGAAATTCTTTCGAAATTCTTTTAAAATAGGAGAATCTATTTCGAATAATACGTCATGGATTTATCCACTGACTCTAAGCTGCCCTCCTTGCCAGCAGAGTGTCAAGAAATCGACCAAGAAGATTACCTGCGCTTTCTGCAAAGGAGAAACTCGACAGCAAACCACAGCCTTGCACATCATACAAAGCTTGAGTAGTGTTCCTCGAAGCATGAGCGGATCCAAAGCATACATGAGGCACCTTCCATCGATGACAAGGGCCATATCCATATCCTCCGGCACACGCTCAGCATCAGCTAGATAGCCCTCCATGCGCTGCTTTACGAGGGCACTAACAGCTTGCGCAGTCATTAAAGCATCACCCTGCACTCAAAAGTTCAAGAGATTGGAAGATCTAGACAGAACTTATTTGCAACGGGCTGCACTTATTCTCATGCTAGAGTAGGCAACTGCTAATATCAAGACAAGAAATCCTTAACTTGAAAAAATGGTGGCGATTCATCATACCCTCTCTTCAACATCTCGAATCTCCTTCACATCTGAATTCAAAATGAACTGTTTCATCTCATTGCTGACGAGACTGCAAGCTGCACATCGAAATCAACAGTATCCAATACCCTTTAATAGTACGCCCCTTAAACTAGCTGGAAAACAAAAATTCAATTTGACAAAACTATAAAAACAATAGAGCATTAGCCTTGCATCTAGACTAATTCAAGTTAGGAAGAGAACCATATGCAATATTGATGGCCGTTTCCAACTTGTCACCAGTCAACATCCATATCTTAATGCCGGCTCTTGAGAGGGTTTCTATGCAGTTCGGAACTCCCTCTTGCAGTTTATCTTCAATAGCAGTGCACCCCAGTAAAATTAGCTCTTTCTCAATGAGCTCAGCAACCTGTAGGAGATTAATTTTCAACGACATATTTAGACGAGAAGAAGTAATTGAATGTTTAAGGAGATGACATTCCGAGGTGCAACGATACTTTCAGGTGAAAGGACGAGACCTATCACCAACGGTACTTTGCCAAAAATGATCTGATTTTTGAACCAATAGGTGCACTCTTCATTTCTACAGTGATCTGAAAAGTCATCCATCAGTCTGGCTGCAGTGTCCTTACAGGGTTAAGGAGAAGACCTTAACTCCACACATATAAGACCACCATTGAGCAACCGGTAACTGAATCATGTTAGTTGCTCAATTGCATGACCACTGATCAAATGAATGTTTTCTTAAAATTCTATCGGTTCATCTTTTAAAATTTTGTGCAGGACTACGAACATCAAAGCAACCAAGGATTCTCTCTCGAGGGACTCACTACACAGCACCTTCGAGAACCAACACAGTCGGCAGTCCTAGCTCAATCAGTACATACCTCGTCTATCTTCTTTTCCCTGTCTCGGAGTGCCGATTTGGCCTGAATGAATTTTTCATTCCAACTTTCATAGATGTCGGCAGGCAAGCGGCGATACGCCAAACACAGAGTTCGAAGCCCATCAGCACCAAACTTCTCGAGATGGTCTCGCGTGGACTCCTTAAACTGGTTAACAGGACCCTCTGCCATTCTTTCGTACATCACCGAATCAGCACCCTGCAGGCAGTCATTAACAGTAAGTTGCCATGTACCACCTCAGAGTATCCCCAAAAGTTCTGGATTAGACTGGGAACGTCTCGGAAGCAATCATTCGACAACACTTACCTACACGATGAAAAAAGGACTAGGCAGAAAAATAATCTTTATGAATCTACGACATTTTAAGATTTGAATTACCATTTAAGTGGAACACAGAATCTGACTTCAATTTAATCAAAGAAAAGTTGCATCAATGATCGCAGTCTTCAATCAATGCACTAAATAAGAATTCAACAGGATAAAAAGAAGGAAATTCTAGTAGACCATAAAGCTCATAGTCAAACTCAAATAAAATGCCTCAGCAGTATTGGCATAACTGCTAATATGGCTAGCTTACTTTGCAATACAGAATAAGTTGACCATCGGGATATCGACATATTACAGACTGCCGCTTCCGAGTGCTGCTCCGCCAACCAAGATTCCGTCAGAAAAATTATTGAACAAATCAGAAACAGTCGTTAATAATTATGCACTTACAAAGTGCAAGTCCGGCTGTAAAACAAAACAATACAATACACGACAACGACTACAGTGACAGTGAATTTGTAAAATTAACAGAGTAGGACAAGAATATAAATAGATAAACAGTACTCGAAAAAACAAACCTGTTGAACTCCAAAACGTGTAAAATCTCATATTCCATTTCGGATAATTTGTTCAGCTTCTCAACATGAGCTTCTCGAACACGAATTGCGGTTGGTGAACGCCTGCCACATACGAATCATTACTTATATACTTTCTCGCACGTGAAGCCAACCTCTACATATCAGTTCCATCGCAAGTACCGTAGACATAATTCAACAATATCCGAACTGTGCAAAAATCATGTCCATGAGGTATAATAACAACTGATACCGTGATTTAACATTAATAAATAAATAAAATCTTGCGTCACATAAATAATTTACCATCTAAAGTTACCCAGGGGAGAACCCCCCCGGATTTGATGGACAGTAAACTCAACAGTACATTCAAAGAGAGGCTCTTACGCATAGAAAAAGAAACCAAAATTTTTAGCGGCCGTCACCAGTGCAGCCTCGTCAGGAGAAGCTGCTTGATAAGTGGTTTCATCCGGCGTCTCTCCACCCTCAGGAAGCACGGTATGACAGATAGCTAAACATCTGAAAAACTCCTGCAAGTAGAAACAAGAGCGGGCCAACTGCTTAAGAACAAAGAATTCTTCCACTGCCCAAGTACACAAGTTAGTGGCATATCTCCGTGACTAAGATTCTCACACTATAACACTGCGCAAACATTTCATCTTGAGAAATTTCGGAGCACTAAATATACGTAGTACGCATGGACGACAGTCAAAAATTCAAGCCTCAGATACAAGGCATTCAAGCATCCGGATATAGCACGTCGTGATCTAATGCGTCAGAAGAAGAGAACTATAATGACAAGACAACCTATGATAAACAGCCTAATCATTGTAAGAACATTTCAAAGGACAACTTCCAAAATTATGAAGTGATCGTGCCTATGAATCATGAATAGTCAGAAACCATGTGTTACCATGTAAACATCTGGATTTCTTTCATTACGCCATTGGCCTTTCATGAGTCTCCTGTCGTCAAAGTTGAAGCCTTTCTCCCATTTAGCATCTTCTGATCTTGGAATCTGAGTTGTTTCACAATAAAGAGAGGGTATGAATTAGCTGATTTCAGAGAAATTTAGAAAATCATTTTGAAATTCAAATAAGAACCCTAGTCCACCTAGAATGTAACCAATAATCTGTCGACATAGATCCTGACAGTACACCAAATACAGCCCCTGTAGCTCTATTGAAAAGGTTTATAAAAAAATATATGAACAATGTTATAAAACACATGATCCGGATGAAATTGCGACAGAGAGATCACAGCTTCAAAACACTGCTAATCAACTTCTCTGAAAATTCTACGCTGTGGAAATGAAAATAACTTCAAATTGACTGAAGAATGATTTCCATTACATAGATCCACGTACGGATACCTCTTCAAGCGGAACACCGTTTCGACGAGCAGCTGCTCTTTGAATTTCTGTAATCCCGGTGCCATACATAGTACCGGCAATAGAGCACTTAAAGAACTCCATCATATTTCTTGTCAAAGTCCCGGTCTTATCTGAGAAGATGTATTCTATCTGCAGAACACGTAGAAAGAAATTAGATCGGCGAGTCAATTTAAAAAATTATAAATTTTATAAGCCAAATAGTTATAAAAAAATAAAAGCGGGTGTTGCAAAAGTATTTGACCTGGCCCAGTTCCTCATTCAGATTTGATGTGCGTGACAAAGCAGGTGTGTTAGTTTCTTTGTGATACATTTTCAAATCGTTGTTGATGAACATATTCGACTGTATGAACTTGATCATCTGCAAAGGAACACAGAAGCTGTACAATTACTCTTCTGTTCACTACACATAAATAGCAAATGAAGTAAAGACAAGCAGAATAATACATCGACACACAAAGATCACTAGAGTAAATTGAGAAATACAATAAGCACCAACTTCAGCAAAACAGGAGGGCACTGACCAGATTTTGACCAAAAGCACAGCCGACAAAGCATGTCTAAGTAACACGATTTGAAGGCAACAATGTAGTCCTTAGAACAAGCAACGCAGAGAATGTAAATACCTCGATAGACACGTATAAAGAAATAGGAATAATATTTGCGTATAGCGTCAAAAGAGTGAAAAACGTCAGAACAGCCACCTGTTTACCACACAACAATAAAATTAGACAATGCACACGATTCAGTACATTGTGAAAAACAATGATATCTCTCATAATTGCACGAATCAGAGTTGAAGAGACATTTTCAACATCAAGCCAAACAAATACTCAAATATTCATCACAAGCACCTGTGTAAACATTTAACAGTTGTAAAATAATACATGAAAAGACAAAAAGGTGGAAGCTATCGTACCAAAGCCTTATTCCCAGGATCGTACTGCCCTTCAATTCCAGGTAGAGTTAATCCCAAATACCAATATTCCGAGTTAATGAACACACCGCTGCAGAGATATCGGAACAAAACAATTTGTAAATATACTAAAATTTGATCATGGCTTATGAAAATGTACTCTACAAGGACATCTAACATGTTGAAAGCACTTAAGCACATAAAATCACACTTCCAAAATGTTGCATATAGAACGTTTTTGTCTAGGTAACTGAATGAAATTTTTTAGCGAGGTATATAAGAAGCGATGAAGAAAAAGGTAACTAATTAGACACAAGAACTGGAAAAGGAAAAAGAAGAAAATAGAAAAGGTTCTCATGATAATCAGATAAAACTATTTAAAATAGAAACTGAGATCCGACCTGCCTATGGCTCCAATAAAACATATTGTGAATAAAATGCCGAACAGCAGTAAAATAAGCATATCAAGCTTCAGCTCCAGCGTGCTGCGCTTAGATGGTACATCCATCGAATTCATCATCACCTGCGAACATAGAAATAAAATCATTTATTGTGCATGTCAGAGTACAGGCGCTCCCAGTTCTAGACAGGAAAAACACCTGAATATTCACATAATCCAAAATATCACTAACACAACCTATCACAATAAACGGTCACATACAGAAACTCATGGAGTTCTATTAAGAGTTGTACCTATATAAGAAGACAATTAAGTCAATTAACATGTGTTGCTGTAAGCAAGAACCCTAACTAACCTTTGTCTCATGCCCAGTGAATATCACCGCACCAACAATGGCAGTGGTGTTTCGTAAGCTACATCCCTGCCAAGCACCCAAGAAAAATTATGACGAGTACGGAAAAAAAATCTTAACCGAAGTATAAATATTAGCTACATCATGAGCTGACCCAGTAAAATACTACGAAATCAAACTCACCCGGAGAAGAATTTGATTGGGTGTAATAGGGATTATTTGCTTGCTGATTTCAAGATTGCCTGTGAAGGTGTAGAGTGAATTATTTGGGTGTTCACAGGTAACTACGCCTGGCGCAAGGAGAAGAACAAGAAGGAAGGTGTCAGTAGTCTATTTACATAGTCAGAAAGCATGACAAAATAAACAGAAATTATGTGAAAGAAGTCTGCATTCTGAAACACAGTTGACAAATTCCACTCATAAAGGAGGACGCAGATAGACGTTGAGAAGTAACTCACAGAACCAAATGTACCGAAACGCCACATTAGTTAAGGCAAGTTAATAATACCTTTGAATTCCACAGCTTTCTTTTCATCAATATAATCCCAAGTCCGCTCGAGTGCTTTCCTGATCTTGAGATTGGTTTCTCCATCCAAGTTCGAGGTCTGGATGCAGTAAAATCAAATTAGAACCTCCCGAAATACCCTCGACATTTCGTTGTAAGGTTAACATCAAAACCAGACTGCATTGCCCTACGACTGTGTGCACAACTTAAGCACGATCGACACCTGTTTCAAACATATCGAATATCTACGTCACATACAACCGAAAGAATAAGCGTGTGTAACGTATTCTGTGCCGAAAAATAATCAGTAAGGGGTACTTCAGAAATCAAGTCGCGCTTTCATAATAGACGCTGCATCTTGGAGAGAAATGTCGGGGATGCTTGTAAAGTTTTCTAGAGTACAGGAACTTAAATTCTAAAGAACTGTTGAAATTAGGAGTTTCCAGACTTGGCAAGCCTCAATACAAGGCAAGGGTCACACCTAAATATTTACTGTTCTGAGAATATTTGAAAGTTCAGGACCCCTACACCCGAATCAGCTTTTTCGGGGCTAAACTGTAGGGATACGTGTCAATATTGATAGTTGAGAGGAAGTCAAATTCATCAATGAGTACTCAAGAAAGAAAATCGACAAGGACTCCAATGAAAATAAAATCTTTGCAAGAATTTACCTCAATGTAGCAGATACCATCTGCATTTGTGCTTGCCAGTAACAGCATATCTGCTGGAAAATAATTATCTTGAGATACCTGTCAATACAAATCACATGAAAAATAGAGTTGAATATAGGACAAAAGAAAATTCAGAAACACAGGATACTCTATAAAGGCCCTCCGCTCAAAATTGAAGTCCAAATTATTCTACATTTCTATCAATTAACATAAACCTGCTCTATTTACGACCTTGAGGTTCAAAAATCTCACATAGATTCAACTCAACAACTACTTCCAGCAACGCAATAAGGAACTCAATAGGTCAAAAGCCGTACCCGGACAAGATCGCCAACTCTAAGAGCGCTCCATGGCACCCTCAGCCACATCCTCCCCTCAAGCCTATCAACTAAGCTCGAGTTCACCACCTTGTCATTCCTCCACCGTTTCTGAAATCAAAGAGACATACATAGTGCATATAGATCAGGAGACACATCAGTAGTGCTGAAATAAGTTTCATCAGAAATAATAATATACCAATCGCATTGCAGTCCTTGAAACGACAAATAAACATCAAGAGTAGAATCAGTAGTTCACTGAGCATAATCATGACACGGTTCACTGCATCAATGGAAAATACAACAACAAAAACCAACTCCAAGGTAAGCACATGCTTACATTATCCTCAAAGGCCTCCTTGATGAGTGATACACCGAGCACCAGAACCAGTGGTACAATATTGGTAATAGGCTGCACAGGACTACACACAAGCAAGAGAATCACGAGGAAACACAAGATTTATTGTTGATCACCTGACTGGTTTGGGTGACCGGTCGAAACATGACCCAACTTGGATACTTTCTTAAGGCAATAAATTGAAAAGTAAGAAAAAAATTAATACACCCAACAACTTCATAGGCTCGTCCGAACACCACCCCCACGACAGATGAACAAGAAATGACTCTGTTCAGTAGTATTTCCACAATATCCTTTCCAAACTCACGAGACAAAACGAGTTGATGTAACTCTGAACAGTATTGAAATAGAGCCACCTAAAAAAATAGAACATGCTGCTGAGTTTACTATCGCATTCGTCCCGCCAAAATGGCTATAACCACAAAAGTTCTTTAATCCATGATAGAGGCTACAAAACCTCCGGCAATATAAGAAAAAACAAACCCACAATTCAGGAGCAAGACCATTCGAAATCTATGCATTTACCCACCCACCTCAAATAGATCTACAAGTCACCTTACCTGATAGGAGTAGTTGACAAGATTGCTATCATCAGAAAATAAAGATTAGCCACACGTCGAAACTGCATACGGCAGAACAACACAAGCACTGTCAACAATACCCTAAACCTCTACAATCAAAGAACACAATAGCCCACTTTCTTGCCAGGGGAATTTGTTCTTAAGTAACATATTTCATCTCATTCTTCAGAATGCGAATACGTACAAAGTCAAAGTCTGGACTCTGAAGTACTTACAAATATCCATCAACCAACAAACTCTTTCACAACAGCAGGCAATCTGCAAACAAAGTCTCGTTTGTGATAGGTACCTGTTCAAACAAGCCCTTCGGAAAAAAAGTAAACAAATTATACTTCGTCGTCGACACCGAGTTGTTCTGCAAGAGAATTTTTTTAAAATTAGCATAAGACTAAGAATTGTGTATACACGGTGGGGGAACTGCGTCCCATATAAGCTGAAGACGTCCTGTACAAATTTGTGTCGCCGAAGTGGTTCCAGCTCGGAAATGCAATAAGCGCTCAGAAGATGATTGTTCCAGCTCGGAAATGCAATTGTTTAATTATCTAAGATGCCGACAAACAAATGAAACATTGTGATTTAGCTCAACGCTTCAATCTGCCCTGATCATTGCAGCCACGGTTACGAAGAACGGTCTCGCTTGAACGATTTCCTAGTTCAGAGTCAATTGAACGATTTTGTAGTACATCTGAGAGGTTCCAGCTCAAGAACACAGGATACTGGAACAAAATAGACCAAAACGCCAAACTAGTTCGCACAAACGGAGTCCAAAAATTCGAATCTAAAATATTCACCCGTTCTTCGCAACAGTAGTTACAGCCAGCAAAGTAAAAAAACAAGACGACCAGAAACAAAACATGTTCCTTAAAATAAAGTAACACAGCACGCAGTACAGAATAAAGTCACAGCTCTTTTTCCCAAAAGCTCTACTGATTGCCTCACCAACTAAATTAACAAATTCTCCTCAAAATCGAAACAACCAGAAACGAAACCCTAAAGATCAGCTTGTTTTAGTTAAAACCGATCCGCGCAACCAATGCCACTGTAATCAACCAAACATTCAAGAACTCCCGAGCTAACTGAGCCCTCGTAAGTACGGTACCATGAATTTAAAGTGCCGGTCGCGAAGGGGATCGGGATCATTGCAGAACACCGTGCGGTGATCCGCAACCCCATCGTCGGTGGCCATCACGATGGATGCGCTCCTGGCTAGCAGCTACAAATAAACAATCCCCAGACACGCCCCCATGGGAGAACACAACTCTGCCCCCAAACCCTAACTACAAATGGCGAGCACAAATGCTGAACACAAATCCAAGGGACGATCTGTGCGGCATCGAAATTGAAAAATCAACAAGAAAGTCTCATCGAAAACGGACATGGCGATGATGCAAATCTGCTGAAACAGAAAAGAGAAAAAGAAAAAAGAAAAAAAGAAAAACGGAGAGTCGATTTGCGAGACGCAATTGAATGTGAGACTCCGCGTGACAGAAAAGGCTTCGGCGCGAGTATTGGTCGGGAGTCACGGGGTTCGAGGTTCGAGGAAGAAGAAGACACGGGGGCCGCTATGTTGCCCGTGGAAACGCGTGGGTGCACACTATTTAACTATTGCCATGTAGATTATTGCCATGTAGATTTTTAATGGGGTAGGACCAAGCAGGGGTAGTCCAGATTTCCAAAAGTGTGAATAAAATGCAAGTTAGAATAGTAATTTAATGATGACTCTCAAACACTAGTTGTAAAAATGTGATCTTTAAGCTTAGATCATATCCATATGGCTACAGTAAATCAACTAGTACACAAACCAATGTTTTTCAATTATATTTGAAGCCTAAAGTTTGAAAATTCCTTTGGAGATCGATTGTAGATTGAATATCTGTGATTCTCACAAGGGTTTTTTCCTCTAAATTCAAAATGTTAAGTTTTAATCATAGTGATTTTTGAAGTTTATTTTTTACTCAAGTCATTTTTGAAGGGTCATTTTTTTAATAGAAAAAAGTTATTTTTTAAGGCTAGACTTGCTAGTACCCTTTGAATTATAGAATATTTGCAAAGAAAATCTTTAGAATCTATAACATATTGATGTTAAAGAACTAACACAAGAATCTTCAAAAAAAATTATGGATGAAAAAATGAATTTCAATGTGCATAGAATGTATATGCGTTCATTGTTCAAAATTTGAACACCATGTAGGAGTTACACCAATGAGTTTGTTTTTTTAAGCTATTAGCCTTGACTCAAAAGTAGAAGAATGCATGTCACAAGTGTAGAAAGACGCATAGATTATATAGTATATACTAATTTTTAAACTAATGGTGAGGTAAAAACCACAAAACTTCTCATTCATCTCAACTAATGCTTGACTTTCTTACAAATTATACTTTCTATATGATGAATTTGATGAGATTGAGGTAAATAATATATATTTGTAAAGATATAAGGAAGAACATGCAAAATTCAAAAATGATTTAGAAATTACGGATTAAAAAGGACTTATGATTTGTGTGAAAATATCTTAGTACATTGGAGAGAAGTTTGCTATTATGTGAGCCTAGGAGCACGATCACATGAGCCTAAAAGACTATGCACCTATGATGATAGGTGTTTATATTATAGAAACCTTCCATGATTATAGTGTAACTATGATATAAGTACCTATATTATAAGCACCTTCAAAGGTTATAGTATATTTACTTATATGTATGCTCAAAGCTCACATACTCTCATTTTCATGCTCACATATTTGAATCATTGGCTAAAATGTTAGATAGAAGTTGATAGGGTGCAATTGAAAAGAGAGTCTATAATGGATTTACCTACTTTAATTTCTTTATCTCATTGTTTGGAAGAGACTCGTGATATTTCAAGTCAAATAGTTTGCATGTAAGACAAGTGTGTTGCATGCAATGATAGTGCAACAAGACTGCACTAGATACATGAGAATGTCATTGATGAGAGGAGGTCAAATTAAAAGGTCTTTGAAGAGATAATTAACCCCTATTGACCCAAGGAGGAACTCATGCAATTTGTTTGCTTATTTTTTCTTGAGATATAGAATATAACCATATGACTTTGTAGTTCACATTGAGAGTGAGAACCTCAAAAAAATTTAGATTATCTAACCACACAATTTGATAGATATTGAAGTTTGAAGCTTTATTTGTATCAATGCAAAAATTGGGCAATACACTTTGAAGGAGCATATCTTAGTGAGAATATTTTGAAATGATAACCTTTTTTGCTCAATAAAAGACTGGAGAGTTGAAAATGCTCATCTAAAAATTTACAAGATTCTAGTCATTTTGCAATTTTTGGTAGAGTTTATAATGCATGGTGGTCAATGAAATTAGAATAGTGTTAGTGTAAGAAAAAACAAGAATGGGCACACTCGCCTTTTCCTCGAGCTCCTTGAATCCACCCTTTATGAGGTGGGCAACAATCACATTGGTTGGTTGACTTTTTAGTCCATGCTCAAACTTAACCAAAAAACATGAGGCAGCCATGAACTACACTCTATACCACTCAACTTAAAAAAATTCCACAAAACAAAAGTCTAACTTGGAATTTGATAAAACTACCACCATTGAATTCATAAAGCATTCTCTTTTTTAGAAATAGTTTTTTTTAAGAAAACTCAAAATTTGAAAATGGACAACTCAAAAAAGAGGGACAACGATCAGAAAATAGTTACTTGGATCATTACGGGTTAATGAAGTTTGATTTTGTCTTAAGATTAAGTAAATGTTATTGACCATTACAATTGTTGCTCAAGTACCTCGAAGTATATTTCTGTAGCAATCTAATAAATCAGTATTAGTTACAAAAATGATAAAAGTTATTATAAATTATTGAATTATTATATGAACAATTTTCAATGACATTGAAAGCGATTCATATCATTGTACTACAACTATTTGAATCTATGTTACACAAAGTTATTTTGAATTTTTGCATATAAGAGAATTTTTGACCAACATCTATAATTAATGTTTAACCCTTGGACGTCGACACGGAAACCAAACATCCGATGGATGACAAAGAATCTTTGAGTATAGGATAAAAGTGCAACTATTCATCCTTAGAATTGGGTTTGGAAAGGAAAGATCTCCTTTAGTACTTTGACTTCCAATAGCTGATTTTGCTATTTCTTTGACTAATGATTCACACAATAATACAAAAGGATGATTTTGAGCATCACCCCTTCAACATTCAAGGGTTAAATGAACAACATACATTTTACGTTTCATTTTTCAAGATGTCAAAAGTATTCTATTTGAGTAATTTTTTAAAATATTATGAAAAATAATGTGAATTCACAACATTTGATTTGTTGTTGCCAATTATGATGTATTACTCTATGTCAATCTTCATCACATCATTGTTTCTTCATATGCATTTATTTTATAATAAATATGATAAAATATTATATTTAATTATATAAAGTATTCAAATAATCAATAATAAAATTACATTTTTTAAATCTTTATTTTCAAATTGATTTATTTTATTTCAAAAATTGATTTCATATTTACAATGTCATTAAACTCTTGTAGTCACTACGTAATTTCCATTATCAAACCGGGGCCTATTCCATTGAAAAATTGTCCACTCCACGTGTTGCCTTCTTTATCTATATATATTCCATCTCCATGCATCTTGTTTTCTCTCCATCCACCATTATATCTTGCACCATTTGGCCACTGTAAATATGATGAATTAGTGAATATGTATGAATTAAAAAAAATATTAACATCTAAATTCGAAAACCTTAGTAAGATGCACCAACAACTATTGTTTTTAAATTCACAATTTTGCTGCAATCTTAACAAAGAAGGAATTTCTCAGTATTTTATTTTATAGAATTAAATTAGGATTATTTTTCATGTGAATTGGTTCTCAATTAATTTACAATGGATTTGGTGCTTGTAAGTTTTCAAACTAAAAAGAAATGTGAAATTTTATTTTAAATAATTTACACTAATAAATTATCTACCAAGCAATCTCAATTTGATCAAAACTTTATCTCTACTAGATTGTATAAGTGCCTACAAGCTTTTTGTATCAATTATAATGAATTTGCTTCAATGTCTATATTTTAAAATATTACTATAATAATATTGTTTTTAACAATTCTTTATATTTGAATTTCAAGAGAGAGTGTCAGTTATTAACAATCATTGCTTGAAATATATCTCTAAATTGAATTTTTTTCTTCTGAATAAGAAATTGTATTTGCCCTCAAGTTAAGTAAATTTGATGTACATATCCTAAGATTACAAGTGTAATGCATGTTTGAGACAAGATAATTGTTTTCTAAGAAAAAGTTCACTACATAAAAGTAAACTCACCACCAATTGATTTGGATGTATTTTTGGAAAACAAATTAATATTGCATTCATCATTTAAATTTCCTAACAAATAAAAGTTTTATTTTTATTGATTTAGTCATTGAAAGTTAATG
This sequence comes from Rhytidiadelphus loreus, assembly GCA_947034895.1. NCBI lineage: Eukaryota > Viridiplantae > Streptophyta > Bryopsida > Hypnales > Hylocomiaceae > Rhytidiadelphus > Rhytidiadelphus loreus. The sequence goes on from OX344761.1 coordinate 38,370,821, forward strand.
TGCGTGAAATGTTTAAATTAAAAAATGTGTTAAATTAAGTAAAATCCAACACTAAATCCAATAAACAACTAGAGTGCCATGTGCTATTGCCACAACACAATAAAATAAAAATAGAAGTAATTTTCTAATTTTTAATTCATAAAAACATTTAAATTCAATAACATTCACATTGTAAGTCCAAACAATACAAAATAAAGCTCGTGCACCCTTCTTCTCAAAGAACTTTCTAACAGTACCAAAAATGCAATTATGGGGCACATGGTTTAAGAGATTTCATTGTAACAAACAAACAAATAAACAAACTCATTTAAGGTCTAGACTATTATAAATTCTTTGTGTGATAAAAATTTGAAATTTAAATTCCATAATTAGAATTATAAACATATTTTACTTTGAATAATAAGTAGTTTTGTGATAAATGAATACAAAATGTGCAAGGTCTCTGATTGAAACTTTTTCCCATCAAAATATAACATTATATTTGGATTTGCAATCATAGATATTAAAACACGCCATTTGTCATTTTTGCATTTGCCCATATAAATTTGCACTTACAAATCATACTATGGGCAAATTCATCTCATCACCACAAAGAAGGGGTACTTGGCAAGTACACTATTTCACACAATACACCATACAAAACTTTGATGGGTGCCAACAACGGGAAAATTAAAATTAAATTAAAACTGAAAATGTATATGTTCTTCATACCTTCAAATTCAACTTAAAGTAACAAGTAAAATAAAAATCTAAAAACAAGAAGAACTTAATATTTCAAACATCAAGAGAAAAAAACTCTTGTGAAAATTATACCTTCACTTGGCTTAGAAATGATTTTCCATTTTTATTTTCAAAAGTTATTGAAAATTATTGTTTAGTATAGTCATACATTAAAACTTATAGATATGACCTATGCATTCAATGACTATTGAATCGAAAGACCATTTAGCCAAAAAAAATCATGGTATAAATGTTTTAATTAAAATATAAAACGTAATTTATTGTATATATAAAAAGTTATTCTAAAGAATTATTGAATTCTAGTTTTTTCTAAATTCTTCTTATTCTAACAACTATACTAAAAAGGATGATATGATTGTTCAAAAATATAAAATATGATATGATAAAAGAATAAGTCCTAAAATCCTAGAGTTTGTACACAATGAACAAATGTGTTGCAAAATACAAGTTTCATAACTTCTTTGAAATTTGCATTATAGAAGAAACAAGCATCAAGACTAGAACGTAGTAGTATGTTCTAATTTTCAAAAGTATTCCTAAATTTGTTTCAAATAATTTTAAAGATTTAACTTTGAAAGTTCTCAAAAAATATAATTTCAATATTTTAGCATTTGAAACTTCTTATGACTGATAAAAATTAAAATTGATTTGTGAGAAAGATACAAGATTTTATGAAAAGAACATCAACACATTTTTCAATAATAAACTTTTCAATACTATACGAATACTGAAACCTTTGTATAATTTTCCGTATTAATAACTTTTGACCATATTATCTTAGTTTTGAGTAGAATTACAACCCACTTTAGTTCGTATTGAAAAAATAAAATTTGCCCAAACATCTTGCCTTAAGTTGGGCAAAGACTATTAAATAGTTGTTTGGACATATAGAAGTTAAGCCCTTCAATAATACACAAATAATTTCAAATTCCTTAATAAATAAGTATATTTAGATTTTGTTTCTAACATTTGAACCTACAAGCTAAGAAAAATTAAATTCCAATTTTTGTTTAGTTCTAAAATAAATAAAAACTACAATAACAATACTTCTAGAAGGCCCCAAAGATTTCAAAATAGCCTTTTGTAATGAAATCTTTTTCAACAATTATTGTTTTGAAATTATCATTCAAATTATGTATTAGAAGTTGTTTGACACAAAAAAGATTTTTCAATGAGTATTATAAAAATAAAAAACATAGCTAATATAAACTTTAGTTCATTTTTAATTTTATTATAATTGTACTTAGCAATACAAACAACATTAGTGATCAATCTATAGCCAAATTTAAAATATTAAATCAATTGATGTTATAGAAAAAAAATATTCAAACAATGTAAAAATGTTTCATGAAATATTAGATTGAAAATGCTTTGTGAATAAAACACCAATCATTTGACTATAGTGGCTAATTGACACTATCTAGTTTTATTTAGGCAAAAATCTTTGATATTTATGTCATATTCAAAAAACTATTCCAAACATGTACCATGTAAGTTCCAATGCCCATGTATATATTATTATCCCATTGACCATCATAAGATGCTCCACTTGCATATTTGAAGCAACCTGTTTGTTTAGAATTGTTTATTAGTAATTATAACAATATGAGATATTCATGTATACATTAGATAATCATATTTGTCAAGTTGGTATTAAATTAACTTATTGTACTTCACAAGTTTTAATTGTACAAATCATATTTATTCCATAAACTAATTGATATCTATAAGTAAAAATCAATTTGTTTATGAAAAAACATTAGCATCTAATTTTAATAGTCAAAATTACAAATTATGTTTTATATACCATAGAAATTTCAATTTTATTTTTTTAAATTACAAAAAATTGGAAGTTAAATTTCAATTCTATCAATGTTTTGTGAAGCTCTATCATTTAACCAAATAGGATAAAAATATGTAATTAGATTTACTGTTTAGCCTTCAACAAGGCTTCATAAAATTTCATCAATTGATTTAATTTTTATATTTAATATTTACAAAAAACATTTTTAATTCATCTCAAAAAAACTATAATATTTTATCAAATTTTAAAAAATTTGACTTTGAAAGAGTAAAATATTAGAAGTTTATGAATTAGAAGATATATCTAATTTCTTTTACAATTCAATGAAGAAATGTTGTCAAGTGCAATTGTCTTTTTTTTTCTACAATGTGATGTTAGTATATATAAACACCAGGGTTGACCTTCAAATCTTAGAATTCTACAAGTGTGAAGTACAAGTGTGTGGTGCAATTGACGACTAATTGAAGATTTTAAAATGTTAGATTGTTGGAATTTGAAATCTCAAATTCTTTAAAGCGAATAATATAGGTATTGCAAATTTTGAAACATATAATTTACTAATTTATAGTTTGTGAGTTTGTGAATTATTCATTTATCCAAATTTTTTTTATTTTCTTTAATTCAATTGTTAATTGTTAATTTATAAAGTTTCAAATTTATGCATCCTTTATAAGGGGATAGAATTCAAAAGGCTATAGACCAATTGCATTTTGGATGAAAGGCATCTAATCCAACAACAACTTTTAAGTTAGTGTCAATTTATGCATTTTTTTAATGCATTGATGTAGATCGGGTTCACATTCCCTCCCATAAATTAAGGTGTGTACCAAAAATATATAATTTGAAGTCACACAATTAAACTTTAAGCCACTACTATTTTTACACCATTTTAAGAATTCATTTAATATAAGAGCCATTACAAGCCCACCATTCTTTTGTATGTCATTAAATTGCCTCAAAATTCACACCAAAGGATTATATAGTGAACACTTAAATTTCTAAATCAATGCAAGTATGAATACAAATATTAAATTTGCCTTTTCTAAATTGAATATGCAAATTGTGAGTATGCTTACTAGTAAACTACTATGCTCTAAAAACATTTGTACTCTTTTGAATGAATTATTATGGAAATTTTAGTTACAACTTTCAAATAATCTTTTTATAGAAAAAAATTCATAAATATCATATCAACCAAACATAAAATATAAATAAATGGTCATAATACTTCCAAAATTTTATATATAATTTAAAAGTCAATCTATTTTGTAAAACAATGTATAATTTAAGACATTCCAATAAATTCCAAATTAAAGATTACATGTAGATTTTCAAAGTTGTCAAAATCACCTCTAAAGGCCTAGGGGATTTGAGCATATTTCTTAATTTCTTGACTAGTTCTTGTAACAAGCATAATTCTTCATTCATGTGAAATAATTTTAATGATTGTCCCCATAGAAATGAAAGAAGACTTTTATAGCTTTTATGTGAAAAAAATATTGACAAAATTGCTCAATTTTTGAAAAAATGTCACGTTGACAAGATTGATAAAATATGATTTTTTTTCAAATCATTTTGAAGTGTGAAAAAAAAAATATGAAAATTTGAAGTAACCGCCTAGAATACCTTTTCCATCCTCCAGAAATTCATCAAAAATTGCGCAAACAATCATTTCTTGATCAAATTGCATTGATGGATTCATTAGAAAAAAATCATTCATGGTTTTGTTGTTGTTCAAACACTGTTAGTAACGTTCACTTATCCAGTTTTCTACAAATGTAGTTGCAAAAGCCACTTAGTGCTCTTATGGTTCTTTAGGGCCAACTTGGTTGATTTAATTTGAATTTTGAAAATAATTTAAAGCCAATGGTCCACATGTAAGTGAAATCTAAATGAAATAAGAAAGTACAAAAACTGTGCATCTAATAAATCTATCACTAGTAGAAAATTCAGCATCCAACTTCACAAAAAAGTGTTGATTCGGACAAAATAGTTTGTGTTGATTTGGACCTGCTGATTTGGACAAAAATCAACAAGTTTTTGTTGATTTGGACAAAATTCTAGCTAAAACTTGTTGATTTGGACAAAAATTGCAACTAAAACTTGTTGATTTGTACATAATTTTCAACAAGAATTTGTTAATTTTTTTTCAATTTTTTAATTTTGAAAAAAAAAAAAAATTTAAACTGCTGTGGGAGCGCCACGTGGCACCGCCATGCGGGCAGCGCCTAGGTGGCACCCCACGCAAGCAGGGTGCAATGGGGTTTGAACCTTGCACCCCTAGCCAAGGGGTGCAAGGTCTTATCCATTGGGCCATGTGAAAAATTACATGACCATATTGGGAAAAAAAAGTTATTTATTTCGGTTTTCAAATTTTGGTCATTTTTGGTTCAATTCAGCAGACTTTGGAGGCTAATTTCTCATAGTATAGTACCTTTTTTCAAAAAACTTCAAACTAGTAAAATTTGGAAGATCAATTAAAATTTCATCTCCAAAAATCCGTTTTTGATTTTGAGTTTTCAGTAAAAAGTTATGGGCAAAATTCAGAGAGGGTTTGGAATGAAATTATTTTTTGATATTTACAAACACTCTCTCTGAATTTTGCCCATAACTTTTTACTGAAAACTCAAAATCACAAACGGATTTTTGGAGATGAAAGTTTACTTGATCTTCCAACTTTTACTAGTTTGAAGTTTTTTGAAAAAGAAGACTGTACTATGCAAAAACAGCCTCCAAAGTCTGCTGAATTGAAAAAAGACTGAATTGTGAGTTAAGTAGTTAATAGAAAATATTTCTATTGCTTATACAATGTCAAACTTGGTGGTTTAAAAATTTTCCACATGAAATTTTAGTGTTAAAAACTTCAATTCAATTAACCCCTAAAGTCCCAAGGCCATTTTTCTGTCAAAAACCACTCAAAACTGTCATTTCTACTGCGATAGTCCAAAAAAAAAAAAAAAAAACTTTTTTTGGAAGTGAACCGTAGGATCTTAAACTTTACTTGTTTTAGATCATGTGGTAAAAATTTCATGAAGTTTGACCGTACAGATTGAGAGATATGAGCATTCACAGTTGAAAAAACAAGTTTTTTGGAACACTGGACTGCAATTTTAGATGACTTTGATCTCTATTTGTGGAAAAAAATTACACTGTGGAGTTTGAATTTAAAATTTATTGTGTTGAAGAATTGAGTTGGGAGTCTAGAAAAAAAAATTCAAAAAATAAAAACTTAATTTTCATACTTTAAAAAATTGTCAAGTAGAAGTAGGTCCAAGATTGAAAGAAAAACTAAATTGATAATAGCTCTTAGATGGGATTGAAATACAATAATCCCAACGGTGAGATTGTTCTAACAAGCAAATTTAACCTTTTCAAAAAAGAAATTTGAAAAAATTTGAAAATTGCATTCTGAGATGAATCCTGTAAGTGTTTTTTTCCAAAAAGATGCTTAGATTGCCCGAAAAATAAGATTGTTCATAACTTTCACATCACTAATCAAAGTGGAATGAATCAAAGATTTAGATGTAGACAAAAACATTATCTTTGAGAAAAAAAATTTTAAAAAATTTATTTTGAATTTTTGCAATATTTTTTGTGTTGCCCACCGAGTTCAGTTTCAGGCTTTTTGTGGTATAACTTTTGCTTCCGGGCACCGATTGAAATAAAAATTATATTCCTACAAAGCTTATCAGATTTTCTATCTTCAAAAAAAGTTTCAAAAAATTAGGGTAAAATTTCAGCCCATAAGAACCTGCCCGAATTCCAAATTGTCCCCCGAGGGGACAATGGGACTTTAGGGGTTAAAGATATTTTAAATATTTGGCAAACATTTTACTAGGAGGTGGTTTGGACACAATTCCTATTCAAGTTTTTTGTAATGTAGAACATACAATTTGAATAGCTCTAAATTAGAATTTGGAAATTGCTCATCTAGAATTTAAATATTTAAAAAATTTTGTGTTCAAGAATTGTGTTGAAAGTTTAGAATTAAATTTTGTTTTTTTAAAAACACGCTTGATTTTCATTTTTTTTTAAATTATTAAGTAGAAGCAAGTTCAAGATTGAAAGAAAAACTAAAGCGTTAATAGCTCTAAAATGGATTTGAAATACAATAATGTCAACGGTGAGATTGTTCTAAGTAGGAAACTTAAAGTTGTTAAACATTTTATTTTGAAAAATTGTGAGAATTGCATCCAATAAGTTATTTTTTCAAGAAGATGTTCAAATTGCCCGAAAAACAAAATTGTTTTTAACTTTCATAGTACTAATCAAATGGAATGAATAAAAGCTTCACATGTAGACAAAAATATGATTTTCAAGAAGGAAAAAATTTAAAAATTAATTTCAAATTTCTGTACATTTCTTATTCTGCCTAGTGACGTGAAATTTATGGTTAAGATGCCATAACTTTTGCTCCCGAGCACCAACTGAAATAAAATCTATATTACCACGAAGCTAATAAGTTTTTCTATCTTATGAGGAGGTTTCAAAAAGTTTAACTAATAATTAAGATCATACAAACTTGCCCGAAATCCATTTTGTCCACCAAGGGGACAATGGTCCTTTAGGGGTCAGAAAAATTTAAATTTAAATTTAAACCTCTAAAGAACAAAGTAGAATTTTTTGACAATATTTCTAGTGTTTTTATTCATGTATTTAGAAATTGAATTCCCTTTTTTTTCCTTTAAAATTTTACACAACATGTGGTGAAGGGATAGTTTGAAGGACTCACAATTTTTATAACTTTTAATTACATCATGAGAAAGTTATTGTATGATGTATAGATTTTCTAGATATGTATGCATGTTAGCCAAGTAGATTTGAATGTATTTTTCAAATAAATAGGAATTTCAAATTAGTTTCTAAAATATTAATCTTGTGAGAATTTTTGGATTGTTCTATATAGATTAGGGAGGTGAAACTCATGAAGAATTTCAATTTCCAATTTAAAGTAGAAATTGCACTGTATAGTAAATTTTAAGTTTCTTTATTGAATGCAATTTCAAATATATATTTTTTAAATTTCAAAAATAGGATGCAAATTTTTGACTACAACATGTACATTTAGTACATTACAACCATTAGGTTTGGAAATCTTTAGTTTCATTACTAGAATTCTTTTCATTGAATGTTGTAAATCAATCTCTATTTATATCCACTTATTATTTTCTCCAAGCATGAATATAAAATATTTTTTGTTGCAATTTTTAATATAGATTCTTTAACATATTTTTTTAGCATATGTATCTAAATTTTTCAAATAAAATTTTGGAAAAATGAAATATAATCATTTGGTATGAATGAAACATTATTTTTTTAAAATCCAAGCATCATGATGTTGCAATTGGTGAAGTTTTTTATTTTACAATTTCAAGATGGAAAATAGGTCAAAATAAATATAAGTTAGATCATTTAGTTAAATCTATTGAAAAAATAAATATAAATGAAGATTTAAGCCTTCTTTGAAGACTAATATTTAGAAGCAATTACGGGCCTTTCATATGTTAAAAACCTTGATACAACCAAAGTTGAATTACATTATGAATTTAATTAGAACTTCAATCAAATTCAAAATATAATTGAAAATAAAATACGATTTGAACTCTAAATTCATAATTTTTGAAAAATTCTTAAAGATTTCAAAAACATTCCACAAACAATCCAAAAACAAATCTAAAATCAACCTCAAAACAACTCCCAAACAACCCCCAAACAACTCCCAAACAACCCTCCAAACAACCCCAAAACAACCCCAAAACAACCCCAAAACAACCCCCCAAAACAACCCCAAAACAACCCCAAAACAACCCCAAAACAACCCCAAAACAACCCCAAAACAACCCCAAAACAACCTCAAAATACCCCCCAAAACAACCCCAAAATAACCCCCAAAACAACCCCCAAAACAACCCCAAAACAACCCCAAAACAACCTCAAAACAACTCCAAAACAACCTCAAAACAACTCCAAAACAACCTCAAAACAACCCCAAAACAACCTCAAAACAACCCCCAAAACAACCTCAAAACAACCCTAAAACAACCCTAAAACAACCTCAACACAACCCTAAAACATTGAACAAAAACATGTTGATTTGGTTGTTGCACTATTCACATGAACAAAAATTTGTTAAACCATTTTGTTAACTTGTGCTCAAATCAACAAAAATTTGTTAACCATTGTGTTAGCTTGGGCTCAAATCAACAAAAAAATGTAAAAACGGTCAATGCAGTATTCAAATCAACAAGTTTTTGATGATTTTCTGTTGATTTGGACACAATTTTCTACTAGTGTATATATGGTAATTTTGAATCAATATCAATTCCACAAGGAAGAAATTTGAGTGAGTTAGGGTCATAAATCTTACTAAAGAATTGTAGAACTTGAGTAAAAGAAAGAAGGGCTAAGGGCCATATCAAATTGGAATGCAAGTAGTCATTTCATGAGGGCTCATGGGAATGGTGAGTTCTAATGAAACTACTAGCCACGTTAGCAATGTTATTGAGGCAACTTTCATTGAGATTCAAGAACATTCATCCATTAGTTGATAGGACATATGACTCATTTTGGCACCAACAAAAATGTCTATTGCAAGTACAAGGGTGCAAGAGCATCCCAAAAACAAGAATGTATTTTTATACTACCACGGGGACCAATTTGTGAAAGTCATGTGCTTGGGCAAGAACAAGTATTGCCTTGGAAGAAAAAAGATGCCTCTAAATGTTGTCCAATTTGATTGTGACCACAACCACTCGTGGACTATGCAAATGTATTGGATGGAAAACTATGGATGGGAGGGTGTGGGTGGCTAGAATGATTGTTTGTGGTAGTGAAGAAGAGAGAGAGCTATTGAAAATGGAGCGTTGAGAGGGAGGAGGCCACAACTTGCTCGATCTAAGAGTTGTACAAGAGAGGCCCTTCTATGTAGGAGAGTAGCCAAAGCCACCAAGAGCGCCCCACAATATCTACCACACTATTAGGAGGCTTCTTTTGTAGCTGGATTGGGTATTGCAATAGTAGAGCAAGATTGTGTGGAAGGGTTGCTTCACTAGTCATACTTACTATTGCTTCCGTTGCCTATCAATAGTGTTCTTACCACCTCCAAAGGAATTGTTACCACCTTGGTGTTGTATTACATTTTTCGTTACAATTTGTAAGGGTTCTAGAGAAAATTGCAAGACGCAAAACAAGTTTGGAATGCCATCTACTTTTGAGTTTGATCATGAGGCGGGACAAGGCAATACCGTAGAAGAGCTTAACCCCTCAAGGACCAAGAATACACAATGTGTCAACTTTAAATTTCCAATGGCAAATTCTCAGTAGAGTAAAACAAAACTCAATATTTTATAAAAACTGGGACCTTGTAGAGTAACAGATTGACATACTTTTTGCATTTTCTGATTTTCAAAATTTGATTGTAAGAAGTATTTAAAATTTTATTTAGGAAATATAGTCTAATAGATAAGGGAACAAACATAATGTTTTTCCAATGAAAAGAATAGTAGGGATAGAAAAAAAAACATTTTCTTGGACATTGTTTTGCACTAACAAACTAAGTATGGAGATTTTTTTTAAATTTGTATTTTTAGCAATATAAAAAATAAAAGGTTCAATCTAGTGTGATTAAGAACACAAAATAATTAGAATGATTTCAAATTTTTTGAAGATGTTCCAAACAATATGGTAATAATATCAATTATTAAATTTCAAAAATTGATGCATACATAGTTTTTTTTTTTTAATTTTGTAGGATCCAATATGGTTAGTTTTGGCTTTTTGCCTTTCTACTCCTTTTGTTTGAAAATGTGTACAAGTTTGAGAGACTTTTTTGTTTCTCAATTTTTTAAATAAAAAAATACTACATTTGCCTTAGATTTCAATGAATTTTTTTGGGGGGGTAAAAATAATTCTTCATCTTTTTATAATTTTTCTTCTCCAAAAGCTGCATTTTTTACCCATAAAGTTGATCATCCAAAATAGTTATAATCTAAAAATCCAACTGTCAAAATTTTCTACAATTAATTCCATGCATACTAGACAAAGTAGTCCTTACTTTTGTATGGTTAAAATTAAAAATTTCAAGCACATCCACGTAGGAAAAAATATCAAAGTGGGACAATTCATTGAAAACCTCCATTGTCAAAAAATTGATGGGCCTTGAAGGATTAGTAGAGGCAATGTGATCTACACTCAACTCTGTGGATTACGTAGAAGGGGGGGTCGAGGGTTTGTGAATGTTAGGGGGAGTCAAACATCCAGACCTCCAATTGCTTGTCCAATTGTTGCACAAGTATTATAATCAATTTGTAACCTATTGGAGTTGATTTTGCCTTCTAGGTGTAGGCAAAAGAAGCAATGTACAAAATCCAATTGACTAGTGGTGGGCTAGAATTTACAAAGCATTACAATGGAAATGGCTAGCAATGGAGGTCCAACTTGGAGGGTACAAGAAGTTGGTGACTCTGAGATTCAATCCCTAATTATTCAAATTGCTTAGGTAGATTCTATCCTACTTCATTGCAATTAGTAGGAAAATCATTTAGTTTAGATGAGGAATTGTCAAGTCTTGAGGGGGTAGTGAATCATCCACCACCATTGACTAGAAGTAGAAGCAATGCTACAACATTTGTGAACTGTAACTAGTTTGTGGCAACACTCTTTTAGATAGGCGAGGCATTGAGTGTGGAGGTAGAGAGGAGGAGGTTTGTAATTTCCTTGGATTTGTGATCGATGAATGTGAGACTTGCCGACCCAAGCATGCTTCTACCTATGAGACCTTTGCATACAGCTAATGACCCTTTTACCTATTTTGATTATATTTAGACATTGGTAGGCAATTGCTTTAACAATGGACCTTTACTCAACTATTATTAATTACTTCAGTTGAGCCAAATCAATTGTAAGAGTATGCTCGTCCTAATCCCCAAGCTTTGATTCACCTTCAAAGGAGGATTCTATTGTACATGATAATGCTCTCTATTGCACAAAGGGAGATGCCTTCAATGGTGAGAATCAAAAGTCAATAGAGATGATGATCCACTTGTTGTGAATCTATCAATCTCAATTATAGGTGAAATTCCGATCAACTCTTGTATAAGAATAAAATAAAATTTTATGGAATGGAGGGGGGTTGAATGCCTACCAAATTCACATCTTGATGTAGTTGGAGTAGTTGTTCAAATTGTGCCAAATGTCAATGATATTTAAAAAAAATATGTTGTTAATTTTGGAGACTACTCTGGAATCCAAATCATTGAAGCCAATGACTATGAGGAGGTGATGCCACTAGCTAAAGCCAAATCCTTGGTGCCATGGGCTCCAAAAGTCCCGTATGATGTACCCACCTCCAAAGAGGACAATGTATGAGGCTAGGGGAGTGGTCATGGTAGGAGTGAAAATCGAGGGAGTTGTGGTCGTGGCTGCAAAGTTACTTTTTCAAACATACCAAAAGCAAACATAAATGGAGCATGAGTAGACGACATAAGAAGACATAGATGAGAGTGGCCTTGATAACGAAGAAGAGAGGCAATGACAAGGTCGTGGAAGAAGAGTAAGAAGATGGGGGAGAAGATGAGCTTATAACACTAGTAGAAAATTTGAAATTTTTGTCAATTTGGACGCGTTGTTTTGGACAAAATCTAACAGAAATCTGTTGCTTTGGACAGATTTCTGTTAGATTTTGTCCAAAACAACACGTCCAAAATGACAAAAAATTCAGATTTTCTACTAGTGTAATAGGGTTCCAACAATTATAATTGAGCCTACATACTCAGCTGATGTAGATGACAATTCCATGTAGAGTGGAAGAAGTAACAATGGTGAAGGATTTGGATCAAAAGATGGAACCTTCGACTCAGAGTCTAAGTATAAATTTACATTACATGAGTTGGCTACTCCAGGAATTGTTGTCATTGAATCCATGGCAAAAGTAAAGCCATTTGACTATAAACATGCTAAGTACCAATGCCATCCTAAGTTGTAGAAGATGAAGCCTAGGAAAGCATTCAATGGCCCTATACTAGGCATGAAGAATATGCTAGAGGATATATCAAAAGCAATTCAATTTTTTGAATTGCTATGGAGTGATATGGTGTGGATTTAGATGTTGGCAAAGAACAATGTACATGTGAGGTGTGCAGACCCTAAAGAGGGCAAGTAGAAGGGTGGTCTTGTTGGAATAAAGCCAATCATAGGGATTGAACGTAAGCACTTCACTAGAATTTGTTGCCTAATGGGCATGAAAGACCAACCTGAGAAAAGAGACTACTAGAAGAAAAAATCATCACCACTACACTTTAAGGAGGTCTCATTGACCATGACTTAGGAAAAATTTGAACATATAATACAATATCTACATCTCACAAGCAATGCAACATACATAAGGTGGATCCACATTTTAATCCAATAGGAAAGACAAAACGGCTTCTAGAGACATTAGGCATAAATTTTAGGGAGCATCTGAATTAAAAGCCTCATGTATGTGTTGACAAATTGATGGTCACATACAATGCCCGCTATTGCAAATTCAACAATACAAGCTTACAAAGCCAATCAAGCATGCATATGGTATGAAGTTATAGGCACTATGTTGTTTAAATACCAAATATGTTCTAAGGCTTAAAGTATATGTAGGTGCCACTAGAGAGGATCCACCTAAGGTTGGGGAAGTTAATGGCAATTCAAAATATGGTATTGTTTCTAAACTAACATAAAGATTGGACTCCTAGTTTTAAAGTGTAGCTTGAGATAATTTCTTTACCTCTCCACATTTATTTGAGTCACTATATGATAGAGGCATATATGCAATTGGTACCTCTCTAGGAAACTAAAAGGGGTATCTAAATTTATCGATGACAAGTAACAAAGAGGCTAGAAGAACGTTACACATCTGGATGCATTGGGACAAGCTAATGCCAACAATATATTGGAGCGACTACAAAAGGCATACTATTCATGTCACTAGAATAAACCCTTATAAACAAAATTGTATCATCACAAGTCATGTTATTGGTGGAGAAGAGATGACCCTGCCATACTACCTTCACTAGTTAGCATATTTCAAAAATATGCATGAAATAGACATACAAGATCTATTTTGAATATCCTACTCAATTGGAATTCCGATGAAGAAATGGTGGCATCACTTATTCTTCTTTGGACTTGACACCTCACTTATTAATAGATATTTGTTGTACAAGCATTGGTATAGGCAACACAATAACTCCAATGAGTCATAAAGACTTCAAGCTTTCCATTGCAAATGCACTTATAGAATCAAAAGTCTAGCCCCCTCCATCCCACCTATAAGGATTCATCGACAAAAACTTCATCTACTTATAGAAGACCAATAGAAGTGTGATTAGTGCCTCTGCCAATCTATGTATGTTTTCCCTCATTATAGATATGTCTGGTTCAATCAACGCGCTTGTTGCATTTTCTATCATGATAAGCCTTGATGTCATCCTGGATGACTTATGCAGAGTGGATACAATTTTCTCAACTTCTTGGTTTTAGTCTCCACATCAACCAATGGAAGTAAGTTGACATTTTTGTTTGACAATCATTGCATATGTGGATTTTCTTGGGTTGACTACTTTGGCCAAGTTTTATTGACGTTTTTGCTCAAATACGTACTAACAAGTAGGAATTGGTTCCATGATTCATATAGTTGTACAAAACGTGCCCAACTTCTTTTCAATCTCAATAGTGGTAGACTAACGCCTTATAATGCAATGAGTTGAGGCTTTAGTGGCCTTCCTCAATTTTGGAGCTCATCTATACATTTTGACAGAACTATATTTGTTGATTAGTGTAGGCAAGGGTCTTCTAGCAATTAAAGCATGACTCTACTATAGACTTTGAGCTAGCTAAATTTTTTATGTCATTTTGAACTTGACAAGTAATTTCATTTTGTTTTATATTTTTTTCCAACATATTTTGGTGCCACTGTATCTAACCTCAACGCTTGCTGGAAAACAATGAAACCTTACATAATGCTATACACAGAAGAGTCATGTAGCTTGTTCTTGTGCTTGCTAAGTAGATAATCGCTTCAGTTCCCTGATCATGGAATTGAGATGTCATTTTTGACATTTGAGTGGCAACTCTCCTATGCCTTCATGTCATTTGTCATCTAAAAAGCAAGTTTGGAGTTTCTTATACTTAGAATTGCTATGTAATGTATTCAAGTCTGTCCAAATCGTAAAGAAGCAAACATATCTATGATTTAACAAGTGAAAAATAGCATGTGTGAAAGAATTGTACACAAATTCAGTCAATTATAGTTCTTTGTATCGATGTCAATTCACGTTTAGGACCTATACGACACTACAATGTTCCAATCAATTGCGTCATTTATAATCATCCACCATTCAAATTGCATTGCTAACATTGCAAAGTCTATATACACTTGGATACAATTCTTTTGCAAATTGGGCTATCCTTTGAGATCCACACACTTCGTGACTATTGAAATTCTTGTCTAGACTTTGAGTGACTTGAAAAAAGTTGCATATGCTTTGTGTGAAGGTTAGCCAAAAGATTAACTCTGGTTGTATGACCAAGGCATGAATGAAGAGTATGTTGGAGATAGTTCTACTATCTAAGCCATATAGGCTTAGATAGCAGGTGCTATCCTTGGTGCTTCATATTGGAGGTAGATTCTACAATATGGACTCGTAACCAGTAGATAGTAGCCTATATCTATTCATATGTGTATTTCTTGAATAGTTGGTCACCCTACTGACTTAGAGTATATTGCAAGAAGTAGTATAAGAGACTCGTAGTTGTGTGAATTTTAGTTTGGGTTCAATTCCTATTGACTTGCAATTTATTAAGGCATGAATTTCTTTATATTGAGCTAGAGTTTGAAGTTTGGATTTCACATATTTTTTATGTAGTGTGTTTTATTGTATGTGTGTGTGTGTGTATATATATATATATATATATATATATATATATATTCGTATATATATTCATATTTTCAAGATGATATGCATAAGGTATTCTATTGCATTTTGGTGAATTTCTTAGAGTGTCTTGTTCATGGAGCTAATTTTAATTTTTAGAATTTGATCTTCATGTAGTAATTTTTTGTATCTTAAGTGTATAGCTCTTCTAACAACAACAATAATTTTTAGAAGTGGTGCTACATTCCATTCTTGGTGTCTTATATTGATTAGTAACGTATTATATTTTGTAATGATATCTAGTAAGAATCTATTATAGCAGTATGTAAATTCAATGAATTGAATAATTAGATTAGGTTGGGCATGGATTTGAGGTGGGTTGTCATGAAGGTGATTTAATACAAATAGTATGTCTGGTTTTGTTTTGTTCCATCACTACAATTATATATTGGGTCTACACAATGGCAAGTTAGTAACCAAAGGGGTATTGTATTTTCTTGTTGTTTTTCCTGCATCGATGAAATTGAAGCATCTTGAGGTTCTATTACTTATGATCATTTTGTACAATATCCAAACACCCTTGTTATGTTTATTTATTCTAAAGGTTAGCCACATTATCCTAGTTTAGAAAAATCCACATCTAAGCTCTCAAACATCTCCAAATTCAACCATGTAGAACCATATATCATTTTGGATTTGAGCTAGTGATACCATGAAGTATATGGAAAAATACTATAATCTTTATATTTATGCAAGTTTAGCCTTTTAGATTTCTTTGTGTGAAAGATGCAATAGTCTTCATTCCATCCATGCAGATAGATTGGCACAAGGTTTAGCTATTTTTTGAGTTTTTGTTGAAAATTGTTGTTAGCTCAAAATAGCCTCAAATTTTTGCGGTTTACGTCTATCCTAAAAGGTCAAATGATGGACATGAAGATCACAAATGACGTATATGATTTATAATTCTCCTTTTCAAATAGTTTGATTCCTAAAGAAATTGAGATAATTCTTAATAAAGCGAAGAAGACCTCTTTACATAATAACTTACTAGAAAATTACACATTAGAGTCTTTATATTGATGATATTGTTAGTTTGAATAAAAGATGTGATTATTTTAATATTTTCATTCTAGGTGAAATAAAATATTTCAAAAATAAATCTCTTAACTCTTCCAAACTCTTAATATCTGTTTTAATAAGAAGTCATTTGATCCAAAAAATCACCCACAGATTTCTAGATAACTAATAAAAGGATTACAAAAGATAACAATGTTATAAAGTATAACTTCCATAATTTTTTTGAAGTTTGCATTACAAGAAATAATAGTAAGCATCAAGAGTCCAAAGTATCTTTACATTTAGTTTTTCAAAACATTTATAGATTTGTTTGAAGTCAATTTTGAAAATTTAATCTGAAAAATTAAAAAAATATATAATTTCTATTTTAATCATTTGAATATTTTTATTGGAAAATTTTAAACAAATTTAAGTAAATATTTAATTCCTAAATGAATTCCATGTTTTTAGGCCTAAAATTGCCTAAATCTAAAGCAAGGCTAAAATCTTCATCTATATTTATTCATTAACAAATCCAATTGTAGGATACTTTAGTTAACTTGTTAGTGTACATCTTTCTAAAATTTTAGAATAAGAAACCTTACTAATTGCAAGATCATATTATTTGAATTTCAAAAAGAAGTAATTTAAACTCTTCCCAAATAATTAGGTTTCATCTTTCAAACTTATCACACAAAAATGTGTAGATCGTACAAATTGTTATTCTTTGTAATGTGTTGAAGAAATAAATTGGAAATACATATAAAAAATTTCAACAAAAAAATTTCATATTCATGCTTGAAAAAACTAGTAAATAAAAAGAAGTAGAGTACAACTTAAAAACTAAATTGTTAAGATTTTAGTTATGGAATTGAAAAATCCCAATCCCAATGGTTGTAATGCGGTGTAGAAATAAACAATCTGCATCCAATGACTTTTTTTTTAACATTTCAAACTCGATTAAATAAACTAAAACTCCTCATAACTTTCATCTTGTCAATCCAAATGGAAGGATTCAAACCTTTCCATCTATATATAAATTTAGGAAATCAAGTTCAAATTTTTATTTCTTGAATAAATGATTTTCTTATAAAAAACTAGTCTACTAACCATGTAGTCAAAAGTTAAGGAAATTGTTGTGCCTTAAAGCCAATCCTTGACCACATGTTCTATGAAAAATTCAAAGCAAAAGAAATTAAAAGTCCATTCTTAGTAAGTTGCCCAAAATTGCTATATTGCCAAAAAAAATTGCAATTTCAAATTGGTTCTTTAGGGGTTAATCAAAATTTCAATTTCAATTGATTTGTGAAAGAAAAGAAGATCAAATTGACTAAAAGAAAATATTACATGATTAGATGAAATTTAAAATATTTAAAATTTAATTCTTTTTTAGTATTGTAGAATATCAATTTAATTTTGTATTAATTTTGTTTTTGTAATATATTATTAAATTTAATAAGCTTGAACTATTTTGCATGAATAACTTCAGAAATTTCCAAAAAAAATATCTACATATAAAACAAACCTATATGTCTTCAAAATTGAAGTTTCTAAAAAATTGATATTAAAAGTTTCACATTCATTCAAATGCACGTTGAAGTTTTAACAATGTATTTAGATTTATTTTGATGTTTTTTTTGGTAGTTCACGTAATCTTTGTAATTCTCTAAGGGTTTAGTTGAAGGGAATAAACTGCTTGAGGTCACTATTAATGAAAACTTCAATTTAATACTTAAATCTTGTTCACCCCTATCAATGTCAATTTCCTTCTTTTTATAACTCCAATATTTGGTCTTACATCATGACCAAATTCAATCATAGTTGATATTTGTCATTTATTCAATTTTAATTTTTAATTTTTTTGGCCTATTCAAATTAGAAATTGATATTTTTTCAACAATAAATTTAAAAAAATGGTGGTATCATAATTACAATCTAGAATGAGAGTTTGTCTAGGCAAATGTGTATTGTATAAATATACAAATTGACAAGCATCAATAGAAACTGATACAAAACATAATGCGTTTGAAGTGTTTGAGGTTTTAAACAAAGAAATTAAAAATTGTGATTTGATAGAAGTTTCTTTTAGTTGTATAAGGTAGTAATCA
Source organism: Rhytidiadelphus loreus (assembly GCA_947034895.1). Taxonomy (NCBI): domain Eukaryota; kingdom Viridiplantae; phylum Streptophyta; class Bryopsida; order Hypnales; family Hylocomiaceae; genus Rhytidiadelphus; species Rhytidiadelphus loreus. The sequence goes on from OX344761.1 coordinate 38,389,438, forward strand.
TCTTCTATATCTTCATTTATCAAAATTATGGGACTTGTATTACTATATAAAAATTCAAAATTAGCTTGTGATCCATTGAATTTTTAATTTAAATATGTGCTAAAGTGTCGATATACATGTAAAATATGCAAGCTAATAAATTTCAAATAAAGTATTTTTCTCTACTTGATTTTTTTTTTCTAATTGAAAAATATGCAAGCTTTGCTCAAATACATGAATATACAATAATTTTATATTCATATTCATATGTTAATAATTCTTTTGATTAAAGTATTGAAAGTGATTGAAATTGTATTTTATTACATATCTTACCTTGACCATGCATTTTGTCATTTTGCCATTCACCATTATATTCATATCCACCATCAATGTATAATCCTTTTCCATGACGTTGACGATTTGGTCTCACTCTATCTACTTATCAACTTATTTAAATTTTTTTTAGCTATGATTAAGAAAAATATTGTAGAATTATAATCATATTAAAGAAATTCAAAAATTAACTTTTAAAAAGATCAACAATTCTAAATTAGATTTTGTATTCATTCAGTGATCTAGAGTAATTCTTTCCAATTTTGTCATCAATACATTGAATATTGCATAATGATCTCTATAATATAAAATTTTGGCTCAATTTTAATTAAATTAGGTTAAATAGTCATTTTCAAACTGCAAATCTTTAATACTTTAAGCATTAAAAACAATTTTAGAAAATGAATTTAGATCAAAATAATTTAGATAAATGAATATTAAACAATTGGAAATTGAAGAAACTTTATTTTTTGTGATTCAATATGTTTTCTACATTTGATGATGTGGTTTGTGTAACAATATCCTAAATATTTATTCAAATTCTAGTTTGGTTTAAATAAATGATTAAATATAAGTATAAATCATGTTAAATTTTCACAATCTAAAAGTAAAATATCTTAAACCTGGAGGAGGATTAGGCATTCCATCGAGGGGAAGAGGGGGAGGGGGAGGGGGAGGCGGAGGAACAACATCTTTTTGTGCACTTTCTTCTGCTAAGATCCATTCGCCTTCTATGATAGATTCCATTGATAGAAATATAATCAAAAATTGATTTGAATTTCTACTGGTATATAATTTTATATGTTTTTTATTATTAAATTATATCAAATTATTATTATTTAAATGATTCTATACATATAAAATACTTAGAAGTTGATTGTCTTTTCTAAGTTCAAAATCTTTTTGTTCAATTTTCATTTCTTTGACTAATCACAAATTAAGAATACATTCAATAACTAGAAAGCTTATATATTAAAAAAATCTTAATGATTCACTAAAATAGAAAAGTTTAAAATCATTTGATATTAATAAAAATGAAATAAATTTCTAATCATTCTGAAATTTGAATTTTGATATCTTTAAGGATTTCATATTTAGCTATATGACAAAAATAATTTAATAATTTAATCCTATAAAAATATAATTTTTTAATTATATTAGTTGGAGATAAATTGTTTTGTTTGAAAAAAAGTAATTTCTACTTACTATCTCATTTTTCTATTTACCATTTGTTTAACGATATAGCATAATAATGATAAGGAAAATGTTGAATTTGATATTACAAATTGAAATGTATACACCATAGATATAAAGTTTTGTATACCATGAATTTATGAATGAACAATGCATAGGCAAGCAAAGTATGACAAGACATAGTTCAAATATTTCTTGCAATTGCTCAAAAATATTAAATTGAATTCTATCACAATTGTCTTAAACATTTATTGCCATTAATGCTCAAGGTATTTTTGAGTTTTACTAGCTATTTTCCTTGAATTTCTATATCAAACTTTTTTTCAAATACCAAGTGGAAATTCTATTTAGAGTAAAAAATAAAGAAAAATTTAGACTCTACATATAAATTTTAAAGATTTCCTCACTAGTTTTCTTTTTATGTATTCAAATTATAACCAATTTTTTTCCCAATTCCACCAGCTAACAATGAACTAATTGGTGGTTCTCCCCAAACATTGATTGCCATCACTTCTAAGTTTTTAATGCCATTCAAGTTTAATAATTGAAAAAGTATAAATATAATACCATATGTAGCACCAGTAGGGTAGTAGAATTTTTTAATTCCAGCATCAGTATCTGTTACAAATGCAAGTACATCATTAAGATGGATTACTTTGTATTACATTGTAGCTTTAAGATTTATTTGATTAAATATGATATAATTTTAAAAATTGAAAATAATAGAAATTTAATTAAATTTAAATTATAAACGCAATAAATTAGTAGATAAATCAATATTTTTATGTCAAATGTTTTATTTTTATTTTTTCTTAAATTATTTATGAATATGTATTACGTGAGGGTCAAAATTTATTATCTTAAATTCAAGTAATATAAAAATTTATTTGAACTAGTGCTAAGTATCATAGTCTTTAGTAGACAATATATAAATTAGATTGTAATTTGGCAACTACCAAGTTCAAATGGAGTGCCATAAACTTGAATATATTATCAATTAGGAAAATTTTACAATAGTATAAAATATTTCACCTTCAAGTGAAATTTCCCCTGTTGTAATTGATGTTTTTTTTATAGATTCTTTTTTAGGTGCCATTTGTACAAAGTTGGACTATGTTTGTGTGCATTATGTTTGTGTGCATCTTGTTACATCTAATTCCATATATGAATTTTTTGAAAATGTAATCACATACCACAAAAAATGTGATTTTTTAGATGAACTTTAAAGAATATGCAATTTAAGACTTATTTTGTTAATTCATATTTGCTATTTGTAAAAATAGACATAATCAGAGTTTATTGTTATGATTTATTAATTGTGCCTAAATAATGCAATCATCATCATCAATTTCCACATAATACATTGATGAATCTTAATAAAATATCAATATCTTTTAATAATAAAAAGAAAAAAGACTTATTGATTTTCACACAAAAAGTATTGAATGATTTTGTTAATGCTTCAAAAATAGCAAATGAAAAAACATATATTGTTGAAAATACTATTTAGAATTAGGTTGCATCAAAATTGTAGAGTATTTCAAAAATAGACTATCATTGTACACAATGAATATGTGAATTTTTTTATTAAATGAAAATAATTTTGTATAGTAGGTTAGATAAAAATCTTTCAAAATCAACAAAATCAAAATTTAGGATTCTAAAAATATCTTCTTGTGAAAATCATTAAAATTTGACCTACTATCAATTTTAGAAAAAAATTAATTTCATGTTATAAATTTATTGGCAAATTTTATTTAGTGCAATGGTAGACCAAACCATATAGATGCATTCTATGTGCCATATTTTCCAATTTGAGAAGAAGAAGGTGTTCATTGAATTATTTCATTATTGATGGAAGTTGTAAAACATTTAGCAATCCATAGGATTTATTAGAGCTAATGTGCCTTCATGAGAATCAATCTTCAAGGGAAAAACTTGCAATCACTTCAACAATTAACAGAACCCCAAAAGACTGTCAATACAAGACTTTTGCTAAGACATTGTATCCGATTACCAGAGTCAACAAAAATTAAATAAAAAAATAAAAATTGGGATTTTGGGGGCAATGGGGGGGATTGCTTGGAGAGAAAGTTGGAAAAAAAAATTAATGTTGCAAATTTTAGGATGGACCACATAATTGCAAATCTTAGAATCATAAATTCGTCACCCTCTTGATGTTTTTATAACGAAGATCAATACTACGGTATTTTGAGTACTATTCAAAGAAGAGGATCTCTATAAACATAGATAGTAAAAACATTGATCAAGAGTAAAATTAATAACACTTAAAAATAAATTAGTGTCATTAACACTTCATTTTATTATTAGTGTATTATTATATAGTACAATTTTTGAAATTATTCTTATTTGTTTTTCATTTAGTCCAAGTATAATGGCATACAAGGGTTTACCTATTTTCCATGCTACCGATGATGATTGGGGATCAAGGATTTGGAAGGTTTAATTAGTGAAGGAAATATCAATACATTGTCATACAAAATTAGAGTCTAAAAATAATCATTTCTAAAAACAATTTAGGAAAACGGGGCAAACTTCATGCCATTGATATAGTTTTATATATGCAAAAGTCAATGTTCATGGCTTTGTCTATTGGAAAGTGATTACATGAAGATTGGTCAAATTGTTACATGATTTTTGTATTCCAATATGGTAAAATGTTGGAGGTATGCAAGAAATCTTTTAGCATGGTCTCAACATGAGGAGCGAACGTCTTGTTTGGTTTGTCAACAATTTGTAGATGGCTCGGGGGGATCACTCCTTGTAATTTAAGGTATACACCTAAGTTAAGAGGGTATTTGATGTGGGGCTATTTACTTTAATTATTGCATTTAAGATGACCATATTTTTACATAAAAAGCTAAAAAGGGCATATTTTTAATATCCTATAGTTTTTATAAATTCATTCATGCAAGTTTTTAAATGGGGCTATTTTACATATAAATTTTAAGTGTCCAATTTTCTCCCACCCACCCTTCTTCACAAATTTTCTCTTCCATCTAATGCATCTATGTATGGGGTATACATTGTGAAACCAACAATAATCAATTGAATTCAAGTAGCAATTTTTAACCCCTAAAGGCCAATTGTCCATTGAATGAACAATTGAAACTTTCGGTAGGTCCCTATGAAGTCAATTTTGGTCAAATATTCATAAAATTTTGACACAAGATGTGAACATGTATCTTCTTAGTGGAAATATAATTTTTTTCTGTCCTAAATTTTTTTGGCAGTCCTTGCAAATTGGGCATCTTTGAGGTGTCTTTTGCAAAAACTCTCATCAACTATTGAAATTTGGCATTTTTGATACTAATAAAATATGGCATACAATTATAAAAAAACAATTTAGTTCTCAAATCACATTCTCAGAGGAGTCAAATTTTATTAGCTATGTTAGGGTGGCTTCAAGAAAAAAAACTTTTCTTCTAACCTCAAGCCCTATTATCTTGCAATATGTGAAGTTAAAGTTCTTGAAATTTTTTCCAAATATTCTAAATGTTTGTCTCTCATTTTTAACCATTTGGATTTCAAATAAAAAAATTTCTTATTACACAAGAAATCATCAAAAAAAGACTAGTGTATTGCCAATGCACTTAACCTATTTGCATTGCAAGTTGATTCAGATTTTTTATGAGTGAACTTAACATCATATATTTATGAATAGTCAAAATCCTCATTTTTGAGTAGACCAAAAATTTTACTCTAAGAGGGCTTGAAGTTTGTTGATCCTAGTTTGCAAGAATGTGAATAAAGATTTTTTTCTCACTTCAAACATTATAATTTTTTAATCCACATGGTCAAATGGTCTAAAATTGTTTCTACACATTTCCATAATTATATAATACACTTTTATACAATTGAAATTTTTTTAAATAATTTTTTATTTTAGACAATGCATCAAAAATTGGCAAATTTGAATTTTTCCTCTTCCAAAACACCCTCTAGTCTTTAGAGGTTGATAACATTGAACACTTTAGAATTCCTAATGAAACTATTCCATGAAAATCTCATTCAATACGAGTGTGATCAACACATATGGCTTCAAAGATTAGAGTTAAATGGACTATAAATTCTTATCATATTGTACAATTTTCAATTTGTTGAATCCACTAAGGTAAACCTCCCTATTCATACAATGTGACAATTTTTCCACTTTTAGTTGATGTCTTACAATTACATTTTTTTTTTGGGTATATACACTATAAGTACCATGGCACAATTTTAGTCAACCACTCTTCATTGTAGATTTTCTTGAATATGTCCATTTTGTCATCTATATAAAATTATTTGTCCACATCTATACTCATCATACTATGAAAAATTTGCACAGCTTCTATTTGTCAAGGCTAACTTATTAATAAAAATTTCTAATATATGATGTTTTTACATACCCTAATTTATATATATTAGAGTGTGTAGCATTTCATGAACCCTATAGTAGTTCTACAAATTATATAAAATTTCCCCCCTTTTGAATTAAATGAACCCTATCTTTTAACTCACGTAGTTTTCTAAAACTCGTGAGTGTTCCCCCCGGGGTAGATGGTTCATGAATCCACAATATTGGAGGGGTGAATGTAGGCATTGATGTTAGAAATTTGTTTTTTACAAACCTCATGAAAACATCAATATGCAAATTTGATGCTCAATATCTTCATAAAAATTTGGCAAAAAAATAGAATTCATCAAAGAATGAGAGGTGATGAAAGAGTGTCAATTTTGATGTCAAGATGGCCAAGAAAAGTAGCACTTACAGCTCACTCTCTATGAGCAAGATTGGGTATCCGTAAGCAAAGAGACGGAAGAATTACAAGAAAAAAGGAGTTGTAAGACCAATATTGCAAATGAACTTTGTATGAGTGAAATTGGGGTAGAGGGCTCCACTAAAACAACTCACCTTCTCACTAGTAGAAACATGGTCCACATAGATAAAACTTTGAGGCTCACACTTAGTCAAACTTGCCATTTTATGTTGAATTAGATCAATGTTCTCTACTAATTCAATAAGGGTGAATTTCAATCATCAAAAGGTGCCAAAAAGTCATGGCCAAAATTTCAAAATCATAATCCATATAAGAATAGATATAAGAACATTCTCTGCTTAGGAATATTTTTTTAGTTTTAATATTTTTATAAATTATAAATATGTATATTGTTTTAAAATTTTACTCCGTAATGCATTTCAAATAAATTTTTGGCTCCAAAACTCTTCAACTCTTATTGGTTGTACCTAAAAACTTGTGGCATTCTCTATAGCTCAAATGTTGATAAACGGGTAAACAAAAATGATTTAAAAAGAGTTGTGGCTTTAATCACTACACTAAAAAGAATATTTAGTATTAGCAACACTATTTACGAACCTTGACACTAAATATCATTAACCCTACTAAAGTAAGTAACATTAAATCTAATTTCTAACACTAAATGTACTCTATGGTAAATCTGAAATCTGAAATCTGAAATCTAGTAAATGTAAATGTACTCTATGGTATGCATTGAAGTCTAATATTACACTAATTCCCACAAAGTTCAGATTTAGTGTTGTGTGGAGTAGGGTGGTAAGGGCATCTGCAATGCGGACTCGGCATACAAGCCCTGTAACGGGAAATGCCGGGCCATTCCATGAGGCCTCGGAAATGCCGGTTCTTTCTTTGGAAATATTGATCCAATGTAAAGCCGACAATCCCAACGTCAAGTGAATTCTTTTGCATTATAAAAAGAAAGAAAGAAAAGAATCTACATTTAAGAAAAGCTTTTCATCAAAACAAAGGACGTTTGAATTGATTGGCACAATCTACAATGCGAAAAAGGGTTGACAATCATTATTATTCTTACACCGGGCCAACTTGTAGGCCCTTCAAATATTGCAAATTAGCTAGTCCCGGGTGGTCGCATACTAAGGCCGTGGAATTGAAGGCCCCAATAACGGTTGCATTGGAGCATAGTTTTAATTAAATATCTGTCTGGGCCCGGCACAGTGCTGATATTGTTGAGTTTTGTTAGTGCATTGCAGATGCTCTAAGTAATTTAAATGTAATCCAACACTAAATATCTTTTTTAGTGTAACTACCTTAGCAACCATATATAGTCAATCTGAAATTTTAGGCTCATTTTGCAATGGGCAATTAAATTTGTTTGACTATTTAAAAAAAAAATTAGGCACTTTTTAGGGTTAACTATTGAAAACTTTCATTTTTCACTGAAAAAGGTACATATTTGATTGTTGAGGTCTCCAAAGTTAATAGCTTTTCTAGTGATATTAAGTTTTTTGAAAGTGCATTTTAGTGTGCCAACACAATTTGTAGTTGTTCACATCACCTCCAATCCCAAAAAACTTTTATGTGCAAATTTTTGAAACATTGCAGACTTGCGGAGAAGGACAGCATACTAAAAATAAAAAACGTACATTTCTCTTGCTATAATCTCACAATTTTTATGCAATTTTGCACTCAAAATTGGTGTGCATACTAATAATCAAGCTCTTTAAACATCCATACAGTTAGATTTTGAAAAAAAAATCAATTTGCTTCAATGGGGATAACTATAAGCCCATGCTCTTTTTTTATAGCCAAAACACACTTGAAAAGGCTTGGGCATTTAGAGGTTAATTATGACACTATAGTTGTAGTGCTTCAAAATTGTAACACTTGGAACCTATATTCATCAATATGTTATATAAATAATATAAATCTCTTTATATCCATCAAAAATTCAAAAGCAACTAAAATAACTCCAACTTAAGGTCATCATTGGAATTTGAGACATTCATAGTTTCACAAGTTCCACTGGAGGAGAAAAGAACTCCTCTAAGAAGCTCCTAAGAAATGTATAAGTAAATTTGTTTTACCTTTAGTTAGCTATGGCCTTTCAAATTAATTTATCATATCTACAATTTGAACTTAAGGGTTAGTGCTTAGGTACCGAATGGTTAGGGGCTTCTAATTAGAACTTATCATTTTGTATTGTTTACATTGTATCCAAGAAGCTCAAAAATACCATGAGACATTTATAAGTACATTCAAATAGAAGATAATTAGAAGTAATATCAACCATTAAATCAATTTTAGGGTACTTTTACCACATTAGTGTGACTACAAAAAATCTTCCACTTGATAAAAAATGACTATCATAATTTGAATGTATATCAAATATACTATAGTCAATGATATTGTGATTTGCAAGGAATATTAAAGTATGTAAGATATTATAGAATGTCGTTTTGGAGGTCATTTAAGCCTGTAAAGTTTCTTTAGTCAAAAATTGGAAAACACTCTTAAAATTGCAAAATATAATATTTTCTAAAAATAGGTCTACAAACCAATTATTTCTTTTTTTAGAATTTGCAACTCAAAGATTGATTGGTATTGAAGTCACATGTTAAGAAAATTTGGGTCTAAGATCAAAGTATATTAGAGATTAGAACAATTAAAATAAAACAAAAGATTTTTTTTGAAGACTTTATGAACTTTTGGCAAAGTAACTTTTTTGGGAGTAGAGCCTAACATTAGAAAGCATCATCTACTAAAACCGTCCTATCAAGATTCTTGCCTAAAATGAACAACCTCCATATATGAGTGCCTAAGAATAATTTGGAGTACACCTACTTTCAACACTTTCAAAATTCATAGTTCATTTATACAAAAGTTTAAGAAAAATTTCACTAGTAAACGAGTTAATTAAGGAGTTAAAGAGATTTGAGTGTTAAACTTCAATGCACTATACTATATAGCACACTCACAAAAGCCCCCCTACCCTTTTGTTTAGGGGGAAAAAGTGGAATGAACTTTCTTCTAATGGGATTATACAATACAACAATAGGGTCTACCTCCTAATAAAGACATCAAGGATGGAATTCACCATCTAAGTCCATGACCCTTAGATATTTCAACCATTCCCAACAGACACTTCATTCACGTCAGTTTTTGAGATTAGAATTAGCTTTCTTCTATGGTACATCAATATGCTTGATTGTGGCAATAGCAATATAGACCAATAGAAGTATGAAGGGATGAGAAATCTATTGGTCTACAATCAACAAAAAGCTACACTACAATTGGCTTTGTCCGTATAGTATAGGCACACTTTTCAAGTAAAATACTTACTAAAATGTCTTCACATCATCACATCTAGCTTTTGTCCATAAAAAGCCTCCTTCCTTGCAATTCAATGCCATTAAAATTATCTTCTAATTTGGGCTTTGCACTAAACTAGTGCTACAAGTCTTCTTCATAAAAGCAAAAATTTAGAGCTCCACTCTGAAACATTTACCTCAAGAAAAACACAAGAACAAATTATTTACCATGGATGATAAAACTTGAAAATTTTGAATTCATATTTGGATTCTAACATAATAAGGGGAAGGTAATGAAAATTCAAAATTGATGACCGAAAATAGAGTGCAAATTTATACATCCATAAAAAATCATGATCTCCCTTGAAAGGCTTGTAGCACTACTTTAGACAACTTTTGAAGTGATTAGTGACTTTGCTAAATACAATCATGGCATTTCAATTCAAATATAGCAACATGTAGCACTTTTGTAGTCATCTTTGGTGTGAATACATCAACATCCTGTGACTATGAAATTGCTAGATATAGAAAAGAAAAATTAATTAAAAAAATCTAGACAAGAATATGGAAGAGTATATAAATCCAAGGGAGGTCAAAAGCACAACAATAGAAGATATTGTTGATTTTGGATGCCCAGTTGATTTAAGGTATTAACCCCTTAAGGTTTGAAAAGCCCAATTTATATTGTAGCATAAGTTTTTTTTGTATTAACCCTTTAAGGTTTAAAAAGCCCAATTTGTTTACTAGTATGGTGTTTTTTTTTGTATATTTGACATAAAAGATGTATGCTTTTTGTGAATTTAACATACAAGATGCATGAATACAAGAATTACAAAAGTTTTTTATCATATTAAGCCAAATACAATGACACATGACTCTTCTAATTTAGACCATTATTGCACCTCTTAGGAGTTACAAAATAGCCACATATTCTACATGTACAGAGCCATATTTGAATATGATAAGGTTTAGATATTAAGATACCTACAAATGAAAGATGTTAGCTGTCAAATTTCCAATCCAACGGTGTATGTCTTGTCATATTTAAGTACATATTCATATTCTAAAAATAAAATACAAGACCGTATATACAGTCCCCATCAGACCTTTTAAGGGTTACACATAACCCAAGTATCCTCCTATCACATGAAGCAGAGAATGGCAATAGCTTCACTGTAAACTGGGTCCACAAATGGAGCCTTCTCCCCATTGCAGTAAGAAATGGCTCACACATTCCTCAGTTCAAAGGCAGCATCAAAATTGAGGAAGAAATAGACATTGCAGAAGACAACCACAGCAATGGGCCACTTCAATTAGAGCACCAACGTTTTATGCGAAACAGGAGTACAAAAGTGTGTATACAATACACAGAATAGAGAATGAAATCTCTCTTTCACCAAAAGCAAACACGTACCCAGAAAACAGTGAGAAAACTAGGATTCCATATACAAACGGGAGTCCACTACCTCGTAATGAATTTTTGTGATCATCCTACTGAGATTCTTTTCCGGTATATGGCGACTGCCTCTTCTTTTATCTCCGTATTCAACTGAAGTGTTTCCACATGGAGCTAACCGTTCTCGATGTATCGTATCGAGATATACCTGGGTCTCAAAACCGTCTTCGAGTAGGGCTCCGGGACCTGTGCCCACCTCGAGGCGACCTGCAAGTGCCTCAAAACGTCAATTTCAAGGCATATGGCATTGTCGATACTGGTAGCTCCATTCAGAGCTTTCACAAGATACCAGATAAGAACGATTACAACACAAATAATAATGAACATCCCACCTTCTCCGAACATTGCGGCGATGAAGTGGGCCACTACTGAACGCCCAGTTCACAGATATGGCTTGCGTAAGCAACTGCTTTCCATTCAAATTATCAATTGCTGATTGAGCTTCCTTTTTCATTTCATATTCGATTAGCGCATAACCCTGCATGCAAAACGCTAGCAAAATCAATTACAAATTTCTTAAATGCAAATTCCTCAATTCGAGCTAAAAGTAATTATTACATCATGGAAAATGATAGAACACCAAGGCTACTCACAATGTCCAACGAAGACATTACTATTACTATTTGCATCCAATAAAGCAGAATGTGAACCTTGTACAATGCAGAAAAAGGGTACATTGATTATTAGACTTCAAACAAACCTTGACAAATCCAGTTCGCCGGTCGAGGTTGAGATGCAAGTTTTTGATCTCTCCAAACTCGGAAAAAGTCTCGTGTAGATCATCCTCCTGAGCTTCTTCGTGGACACCAGTAACCAGAATAATCCAACCCTCAACAGCTGGTAGTAGATAGTCAAGAAGAAAACTGAAAATTGTTCCAAGAAAGAAAGAGTAGGTTGCTTAAGAATGGAATGAAGAAAAAGAAAACAGCAACTTGACAGACATAACTTAAGGCACTCGAATCCTTCAAACCCTAGTATGATTTGTAGTATAAAATAGCAACGCCTGAGTTCCAGTATCTCAACCGTCAGCTGCGTGCCGTCTCTTACTAATACAAGGGTTTAGCCCGAAAGCTGGTAATAAATATCACACTTTCCTCAAACAGTGGTAATAAGTTACGCCAAAGCCAGAGGGCGTCAGAATTAGTAATAATACAAGCTCAAGGGCTTGTAATATTATAATCAGGTACAGCCCAGGGCTCAATGTAAAGGCTAATTCACAACCCCATGCAGAACAGAAAATCCGGGACATACCTTTACAGCATCAAAACAACCAGTTCACTTCAAAAACTTCCTCTGGTTTGAAACAAATGCTCTCACCGACAACTGATACATTGTTCACATCCAATAATGAGGTAGAAGAAAGGAAAAGTAGAGGCAGCAGCAAAAATGACAGAGCTTCCTTAACAGAAAACCTAACAAGGAAGTGTAAAACTACAACAAATAACACAAAGGTAGCTCAAAGAAAGAAACCGAATAAGTCTTGAACACCGTCCTTCGATTTTTAACATGTACACAAGCGCTTGAGTGGATCCCTGATTTCGACCGTCCTTCGATTTTTAACATGTAAATTCCCTTCAAACTGTAGTTCTGATATAATACTCTAATCACCGAAAATGTTGGCGTAAAAAGGCAATGTCGAGAAAAAAAATTAAAAATCGAAGGACGGTCGAAAGAGGATACAATAAACAACACAAAGAAAAACATCGAACAGGTCCTGAACGCTAATATACCCTAACCGAGAGTTCAAAGCGCTCTATAAGATATACAATGGCGCATATTAAATATCAAGGGATCCACTCAAGCGCTTGTGAGACAATATATATCATTATACTTATCTACAGATTGAAATTCTCAGATAACACTCTTAGCCCCAAAATATTTCAAGAAACAAGAAAAACACAAAGAGAGTCATCAGAGGATACATCGCTGAGGACCAGGTCCGCCACCCGAATCCAGGGACTCAAAATCCTTCATATACCGTTGCGAGCGATCAGTGTCAGCCTCCTCTCGAAACCCTCGCCCTTTGGTTTTCCGCCCCGCCGCTGCCGCAGCAGCAGGCGCTCCACGGGAGCCTCCTCCCCCAGTGCCGCTCGTGATGATGGTGGACTTCAGCTTGGGCGCCGGAGTAGGCGCAGGTGCAGGCGCGGGAGGCGTTTCCAAATCCTCCATCGCCACGTCCTCGTCAAGGAGATCATCTTCCTCGGGTTCGAAGTCCACCGCGTCCACCACCTCTGCCGTCGTCATTTTCGGGACTTGGGAAAATGATTGATCAAGCTATTGGAGGAATGAAAGAAACACGATAGCCACGCAAGGAAAAACACGACGAAGCCAGCGATGGCGACACACAATCGCAGAGAAACAATGGTGAAAACCCTAGAGCTCGGAAAACAACTCTGCCAAACCTAGAAACTGAGAAGAGAATGAGAACAGTCGGTTGAATGAAGTTAGATCATATATTTGGATGAAAACCGTTCGAAAATTGACTTGTAAATTAATGCTTCTGACAACAAGAATATATTTGAGAACTTCTTGATCCCTAAAGGACTAGATCCATTGCAAAAATCATGTCTAAGCAAACTCAGCATTTTAAATTTTTGTTCAAATACCAATCTCATATTTTTATTACAGGATTATTACTATTTCATAAAAAATCATCATTGTTACAATTAATTTATGTAACTAAAAGTGAAAACAATATATGTGAACCCTAAAGAATCACCTAAAAAATCATATATTGAAGAAAATTGGATCTATTATAAAGATTATTATTTTTGTTAATAGTCTTTGTCTCTCTAGTCCTATTCCATTTGTACATCGCTTCTTGGTTGGATAGTCATGTGTTTGGGATATGTTAATTTCTTGGAGCTATATTTTCTCATAAGTGTTTCATATATATTTTCATAAGTGTATTCATAAGATGTTTTTCATGTAGCAATCATGTTTCATGTATTCATAAGATGTAGTTGATCAAGTGAAAAGAAATATTGGTTTGTCAAATATCATGTCAAAGAGACATGTATAGCCTTGCCATTGGAATATAAGTAAAACCTTTGACTTTGGAAGAATAAAAATGGATGCTTGAAAATTAATAATTGACAAGATCAATCAACAAAAATGTGTTGGAAGAATGCATCTACAATGTTGCCAATTGAAGGTGATATTTAAAAAGGAATTTAAGGATGAAAATAGATCCAGACTAGTTTAAGTTGAAGGCAATTGTAATTGAGGTGGCAAAGTTGTCATGTACAAAATATAATTGCATACAATGAAGTAATTGTAAGTGAGCTTGAAAAAATTGAATCGAAGTAATGATCTCATTATTTTGATTTGAATTTTTTCATTTTGTGAGGTTCTATTGAGAATGTGATATTGGAAGAGTATATGTCATTATTATTTTGTGAGTGTAAGTTGTAGAATTTGAATGGGTAGTATTGAACATTGTTCTTTCTCTACTTGAATTCACATCTCATAAATATAATTCATCAAAGAGCAAAGATTGAGACAACAAAGTTTTACTCAAATTAAATTTTGTTGTAAATTTTGCTCAAACCAAAATAAAACACTTGTGTGAAAACATAAGTAACAAAAGGCATGGATCTAGAACATCAATTGCCCTAATCTTGACGTACATTTAAAATTTAAAATGTGACATAGATGCACTTCTTTAAACGTTGTTCTTTAAAACATTTTGATTCTAGCATTCCTAACACTCTGAAAAAATTAGATTCTACTTGCTCACAGTAAATACAAATTATATGAATCCTAAAGCTAGTTGATTTTGGTGTCCATATGATACATTTCCTATGAGACTAAACTAATGCTCAATTCCCAACTACTTACTATATATGTTGCCATTGCCAATGACCACAATTTTCTTGCATCTTCAAAACCATAAGTTCCTCACACTACTATCAAAGTTTATTAAGATTAAAAGACCTCTAGGTACCAAATCCATGCTTCACTATAGAATGGTTTTCAATATCACTTGTGAATCTAGTAAAAATAACAACTACTGGTAGCACTATCTACATACTAAGTATTGTGATTATAAACCTCCACCATGCATCATCTTCTTGCCACCCAATTATAAATACCCTTGAATGTTGAGTTTCAGTGCACTACAAATACAAGAACAAACACAAAAATATACATGAAAACAAATACAAAAATCAAAACACATTAAAAACCTACATATGTGATTGTCAGAATCCAATTGATTCCAATTCATTATCTCCTTGTAACAATTATAGTACCCAGACCTCAAATCTGATTACTTAAAAGAATTAATAGAAGCACTGGTACAAGGTTATGTACACTTAGCACCAAATGATTAAGGTATACACAATTGAAGTAACATCTCATAAAACCTAATTCATCAAAGAACAAAGCTTGGGACACAATTTTCTTTTAATGTTTTTCAATCTTTAATATTACATATAGTTATAGCTTAGGAATAGGGTCTTTCAATTAGAATCAATAAAAGCACAATGAAAGGCAATCAGACACACCTTGTAATCTAATTAGAATATTTTGTTTTTTTGTAACTAAATAAACCATGGAGAGATAATTATTGCCAACAATCTTAGATCACAATATGTTTTGCTAGTTTTTCTTATCTTTGTGTAGAACTTTGTTCAACTTATGATGTTCTACAATTATCAATTTAGGCAAGCTTGTAGTTACTCTATTTGAACTAAGTGATTCTACTATACATATACAAAAAAAAAATTGTGTACTATCATCAAGTTTTAGAATTTTTTCTTATGATCAATTTGTTGAGGCTGACATGTCTAGATTTTCTTTACTATGAGCACAAATCAAAAGACCTAAAGTTAGGTGACAATTAACTTCAAGCAATCACTGAACAAAAAAACACCAAGAGTCATTGTTGAAACAAACATTTAACTATGTTCCTATTGTCACAAATTTGATTGATTGTTAAAGACCTACTAATAAACCCAAGGTTCTTAGTAACTTTTGCAAACGTTATCCCAATAACACAATCTATGATGTATTATAATCTTCTTTCATTACCCAACTAGAAAGTCTTGAAATTTGACCAAAAATTAACAATTACAAATGTCTTCATTTCACACTTGCAATACAATTCAAGGTAGAAGGTAACTAAGGAAAGAATTTACTTGCATGGGGTTGCACCAACAAAGAGTTGCTCGCAACAATACAAGGTTGTTAGTATGGATAGAAGAGCAATTAAGCAAGGAACCCCAATCAGTTGAGCCTAGCTTGAAGCAAGGGAATGTGGTGATGTTGAAACGCAAAGCAACATTGCCAATAAGATTGTCATTTCTAATAAAAAAAACAAGCAATTTAATAAACGCATATTCTTGTGCAACTTAAGCATGGAAAATGCATTACTTACACTTTAACTTACAAATACAACCATCACAAACCCACTTGTATGTCAAACAAACTCTATAATCATCAAGATGCAACTCTACAATGAGTTTCTATTCCCTGCATTGGGAGCATTGGGAGACGCTTTCAATGGGGCTATAATAAATGAGTAAATATAGCAAATTCTTTTCAAAAGGTACAAGTAGCAATGGAGATTAGTGTGAAAAAAATTCAATTAATTATTTTATTTTTTACACCCAAAACACCTTCAAGTCAAATTTCACTATCAAGCTAAATTTATCCTATTATAGAATTGATATATTGTAGCTTCTTAGCAACTTGGTAAAATAAATAATAATTATAAAGGTGCCTAAATTTTTGGAAAATCAATGATTTAGTTTGTCAAAATAAAATAAAAATATATTAAAAACTTGCCTAATTCATAGAAATTCAACTCACATTCAATTCATGAAAATCCAATTTGTTCTACATAATCCTTCATTCCTTCTTGACCATTTTAAAGTGCAATCTCTTACAAACAAAACATTTATCTCACATGCAATAAACCTTGACACTTAACAAAATCCTAACACACAAGGTAGAGAGTTTAGAGTTTGAAGGTAAGACAACGATTCAGGTAATGCAACCACTTTAGATGAAGTACTAGCAAACACCAAATGTTTGTAAGAATAACTTAGATGAATGCAAAAGAAAATTTAATTATATTTTAATATTCCCCAATTTTAATATATTATTTTTGGGATTGCCTAATTGTTTTTTCATTTTAATGAATTATTAGGCAAAAATTTGCCCAAGCTACTACAAAGCTATGGTGTAAAAACTTAATATTTTCACTTGTAAAAAAAAAAATTGATTTTTTTCAATAAATTATGATGGATAAATTTTCTGATTTAAAAAAAGGTGAAAATAAGTTATTTCAGTTACAATATATCAAAATAATTTGAGATGTCTACTTTAAATAAAGGTTAGAATGAAAAAAAAAAATTATAATTTAATTTTAAAAAATATTTGAAAAATAGACAATTTGTATGAAAAACACATTATGTTGTAGAATTTGGATTGTGACACTTGGAGTTTATAATTGCAATAATTCTTTTAGTTTTTTTAAATCTTCAAAATTTTAAAATGGTGTAGAACCAAAATTTCATTTTCTTAAATCAACTTCTAAAGTAGCATTATCCTCATAGGGGACAAAATGGATTTGAATAGCCTCCTACAATCTTAATTCTGTCATGATTTTTTGAAACTTTTCCTTAAAATAGAAAAATAATTTAAGGTTTTGGAAGTATGATTATATCAATTAGTGTCCAAGAGCAAAGTAGCAAACGTTATATCGTCCTAAGCACAAATTTCAACTTATCAAGCAACAAAAAAATATTATCAAGGTTGACAAAGGCGCATTCACTTTTTGGATGCATGGACCTTTAGGGGCAATCTTTTTTTATAAACCTCCCCACTATGCTTACAAGTTGTTTTTCACTTTTCTATAAATGAAAAAATGTTTTGATTTTGATTTTGATTTGGGAATCTTCTAAAGTGATTCTAAGTTTTTTTTTAGCAACCCTTATTTTATTCTTATCTTAAACACATCAAACTATGGCACACATTAAAATACGTATCCACTCTACATTAAATCCCATTAAATCCTCATTCAGTACTAAAAAATGACTTTATATATATATATATATATATATATGAAAGGATGAAGTTATATTTAGATATAATAAATGTAGTCAAATAAGATAGTATTAAATTGCAAAACAAAATACATTGTAAGCAAAAAAATAAGCTTTAAGAAATGACTTTTCACACATTTGAAGGTGCAGAGACAAAATTAAAATTATAAGTAGAGGATATTCTTAATTTCCAAGCAAATAGAAGTTGTATATGTATATTAATCTTTAGAAATTTGTAAAATAAAATTCTAGTTTATGAGGTTTAGTCAACTATTGAGGTTTGACTTTCAACTTTTTTGTGACTACAAATTAAATTTGTATATGCACATTTCCATTGCAAATCTGAAAATATAATTTGTATAGGCATACAAATTGAAATGCAGTTTCTATAAATCATTGAGTATCTTGACTTCAAAAATTCAATTGTTGTAATTATTGAAGGACTAATGCCAACTTGTCACTTGGAATTTTTTTCCCACTTGAGGGCATGGCACTTCAATTGCTATTCAAGGGCAATAGTAAGAACATTCAACTTTTAGTCAATCAAATTTGAGTTTCAAATCTTTTCTTTGATTATTTTTCCCTCATATTTTTTAGTAATTTATTACAACAATCCAACAATTGGATTTTAGGAAAAAGTCATTTTTTAAATTTGACAATTTTATGAGGATTGTAGTTAGGTTTTTGGAATCCCTATTCCAAATGCTACCAAGTTCAAACACCAGGGAATGATCTATGTAAAGTTAGTGTAGTGTGTTCAAATGTCACTATGTACTTAAGTTTTGAAAATAGGATAAAAATTCATTCTTATTCCCACTAAATACCCCAAGAAACCCTCAACAGTCCATTATAAGATAAAAGACTCATCATGCATGTCCCTGTCCTATCTAGTGTTCTAGGACTTGTGACAATAGTTCTTGACAATAGTTCAGGGTGGATTGACTTGTGTATGGATGCAATGCAAGACTTGACCTCAATACAGCCCACTATAGTATTTTGAAACTAGTACAAATATACATATTTAATATTTCAAAAGATTTAGAGTTTAAGGGTTTAGGATATACTTACAAAAAGTCACCCCCAAAGCTCTAGGACAATATGGCCAATATCAAGAATTAGCAACCACCTACAATCCCAAATCAATACAACATATAGAATTAAAACATTTACTAACAAACTAATAAGTACTAATAACTCTACCTAAACTAGGGGTACAACCCAAAGGGCCGTTCAAAATTTTTTGACCCTTTATTTATTTTGTTTTATCCGTCACTACCCTATGACCATGCGATACCCTGCCTATACCCACACTGGCTTCCTCACGGGTCTCAACTCGAGGGGATATCAACCTCGAGGAACTGGGGGGGTTTACCACACGAGGGTCCTGGTCGGACAGGTCAGGAACCGGCGGGTATCCCGATCGGGGGGAACGCCGCACCTGTCTGCCAGTCGCACAGGGGTCTCCGGCAAATCACCGCGCCTGTCTGTCGAATCTCTCTCCGACGACGGACAAATCTTCTCCAATTTTTGCCAATTTTGATCTGCTTCACTCTCTCTTGGTCAATTCGTCCCATACAAGACCACAAGCGTAAGAAATTGACTCAAAATTTCAATAATTAGGGTTGCTATACCAAGCACTGCGAATTTTCTTGCGATTGTGATTTTCTCCACAGGTTATGGATTTTCTTAAAATTTCTGTCTGATTACTCTTCACTCGGTCGATTCGACGTACACTAGACGCTCAATCGCTCTGATTTCAGCCAACTTGTCAAAAATGGGTGAGAATCAGCTTAGTTCAACATTGCCACAACTTTCTTCAATATTTTTTATTTCTTCTCTGCTTCATTGAATCTCTTGAAGTTTCGTGCTGATTCCTTCTCAGATTCTCAGTTGGTTTGATTTCGATGAATTTGTCAAACTGGTCACACTGCTGCACTTGCACCTAACTGCGGCTAATTAGCCCTCACTGATCCGCATTGGAAGTTCACCCAACTTCCCCGAGACCTCCGAATTCACAATCAGATCGGTTGATTCCCAATTATTCAGTCTTTTCGAATTCCAGGCGATTCTACCAACGTACAGACAAACCTCAGCCTTCCGCTCCAGCAAAACACAAATTTGAGAACAAATTTCCAATCCGCACAGCAAGTATTCAAACTCCAGAATACAACAATGATGAGCAATCACGAGCCAGGAACCAGCACACAATTACACAATCACAAGCTTCATTTATATTATAAATATACGAATTACACGCACAAGGGTTTGCAGCACTAAGAAGACTAAAAGAAAAAAATCTGCACTGTTACTGCACTGGGGTGGAGAGGAGGAAAAAAAATGAGAGAAGGAGAAGAATAAAAGGAGAAATTTGAGGGGTGATCGGAGGGGGTGCGAGGCGCATCTCGACCTGTGGAATCTCCTCGCGCGCCTCTGAAATCCCTAATTTTCTCTTTTTCTTTATCTTTTTCTTCTGATTTTTCTTTATCTTTCTTCTTTTCTTTAACTTTTTTACTTTTTCTTTTAACTACTGTTTCTACTATAAACCAAAGTATCTTTTGACTTTTTGGAACTTTTAGTGTACTTTGGACTATTTTAACACTAAATACTCAAAATATATATAAATAATATAGGAAATGTCATAGAGAATTGAAAAAGTTCTATAAAAACTAAAAAGCTAGACTACAAGGATTTATCAATCTTTTGCTCTCCACAATGGAATCATGGTAATGCAAAGTGAATAAGTATTCTATAAAGTGATTTCAACTTTTGATTTTTGGCATAGTAATTGTTAACTCAAGTGTTTACATCATACTAGAATATATAGACTAAATTCTATTGTAAGATGGTTTCTCTCTCTCTAAGACCAAACTTAAAACTACTAGTATAGGGATTCTTCAGGGAAAAAGCTCTAGAAAAAGTCAATTCATCTATGGTTTAGGTGTCTACAATCACTTTTGAAGTAGATATGTCTTGTAGTTTAATTCTTGTAGAAAAATAAAGGTTTATTAGCCCATAGGATATAGAAGGAAGGCATTTTTTATCCTATTTAGACCAATTTCCGTTCATTTCTTATGGATGCAATAATATAAATGTATCACCATCTTAGAGGAGTATGTTGGATAACAAACAAAAGCAAGTTTTTAGCCTTAGGGAATACATAGCACATAGCTTCAAGGCACATTTGTAAGAATTTCTTGTTGCAATTACTCAAGGCATAGACTCACAATATTTGCTTAAAGCATCATCCACAAACAATTGTTAGTTCATTCAACCTTATCAATTCATTACAAGCCTCTTAATTGTACTTTTAGCAATTATCTATTAGCTTGCTAAGGCAATCTGACAATATGCTCCAAAAGAATCTATATATTCAACTTACAACTAGTGTAGACAATTACTTAAAGTATGACAAATTAAACATCACCAATTCCTTCATGAAAATATGTTTATAGCCTTTAGTTCGATTAAGATTACATTGTTCGTTGATATAATCGTTGAATGTACCTACAATCACAAGATTGCACCAATCTTTGGTAACCTGCATACATTCAACCTTCATCAATGCTACTTTGATCATACTAACATTGCTATAATTTTAAGCTATTAACACAAAATTAAAATATCCAGTCCCTAAATAAATTCACAACTCATTAAAAATGCCCAATCTCTGGAATTTCTACATATATATGCACTTCAATCTACTCACTCACTTAGTATTTCCACACATTCAATTGCAAGCTAGAAGCCACAAGTTAATCTCCTCCAATATAACTCTCAACCTTCCTCTCTAGTAGCGCATAACAATTGCTTTAAGTTTACATAACAACTTCAAGTCTTTCAATCCTCTTTTTACATGTAAAATCTAAAATCAAGATCACTTAGAAATGCAAATTAAAAAACACATTGACTATAATTGTAATCAATATATGACCTTTCAAAACTTAATTAATAATTTTTTTTAATGAAAATACTATGTAATCTTTTCATCAAGATCCAATGTATATGTCGCTAACCTCCAAAAGTCCCTAATACTGAGAATCAAGATTTGCAATGGATGCCCTTACATAAAATCTTGAATTGAAAAGTCAATTTTCTTTTTTGTAAAATCAGATTTTTGATGCTACAAATAGATTTAAAAGGGTGTTTTGATGTTTTACTAAAAATAGTAATTTTATAAGGTTTTATTCATCCTCAAAGTTTTGTTGATACCAAAATATAGTGCTTTAGGTATTTATTGATTAAAGGGCGGTAGGAAACAATATCTATCACATCAGATTTGGCTTTTAAAATATGAATCATGAATTAAGGTATGGCAAAACATATACTACTAGATTGATAATTCAACAATAAGCATCCATTATACCAAATTTATCTCTTAGAATACAAATCAAAAATTAAGCTAGGGCTGCTGTATTCTCCATGCTACTAATGATGTTGATTGAAGGTTTTGAGGCCTCATTTTTTGGTCAAGAGTCCTTGGCAATGGAGATTTTGATACGGATATAGGAGCTTGGAAAGCATTAGATTTTTATTAGACAACAATTTTTCATTAATACTCTTTAGCTATTCATTTGCAATTCTATTGCAATTCTAGAATAAAAAAAAAATATTGACCAATGATTTGGAAAAATGAATTTTCAACCACAAAATGTTGATTTTCTAATATTAGATTGTCAAAAAAAAATGCATAATTATATTCTACACTATAATATAAGCCAATAGAGAGATTTCCTGATTTTTGAGCATATATTGCATTTAATATGAATTGTTTTACTTTTTATTCACAAATTTATGATAATATAATTCCCCCCAAAAAAAACAATGTGAAATTTTTACACACAAAAAAAGACATGTAATGACATCTCCATAATTGAAGTCTTAGCAACTATAAACTCATAATTTTGAACTTTAGTGGTGTATATTGACCAATAGGAGGCATTGAACTCTATATTTATTAATACCCCATTACCCCCACAAAAGATTGAGACCCTATGGTTGCAAAGTAGACATTTTCAACTATCATAGTTTTCAAATCCCACATTTGATACCAATATCATAAGCTCCAACTATTTAAATAGATAGGTGACTATTATAGCACAAACTCCTTTAATAATTTAATTGTCGTATATCTATTTAGATAATTTCAACTTTTAATTTTTGATTTCAAATTCTATTGAAAATGATTGATTAGTGTAATAGAAGATTTGATAGTATTGATATTATCCATCATCATATTTTACAACTTTTGTTTAAGAACTATCATTAAAAACTCTTTCTTATTTGTATTTTATATTGCATCTTCACAATTTTTTGGAGATTAGCACTACCTTGTTGTCTTTAAAGGATTCCATACTATAATTATAATTTGAAAAATTGTTGAAACTTCATAAAACTTAGAATGTATTCTAAAAAGCTTAAATAGGCCTTTGACATTTAGAGATTAAAATTCAGCATTTCTTATAAATGAGAAGCTGAAGCTAAAAAGGCCTTGGACATTTAGGGGTTTAAATTGTACATTTATTAGGTTGGATTTTGAAGAAACTCATAGCATAAGGCTCTCTTGGATGGCTCCCTTGGAAAAGGAGAGAAAATCTAGTTTTTTTAGTTTCAACCTTGATACCAACTAAAGTACAAACACCTAAAAGCACCAATTTTCTATTGCGCACAATTCCTAATATTAGATTGATTCAAATAAATTACATTCTAATGGACAAATGAAAAGAGATATCTATCCACCAAAGAATGCATCCTTTGGGTACCATATACAAAAGTTATTAGGGATCAAAGTTTTTTTAGTTGATGTTTTAAAATCATTTTTCCAACAATAGGTACATCTTGATGTAGGAGATGTACATGTATAATGAAAACACTTGTTCAAGTGACACTTTTAGAGCATCTCTACAATGCCTTGCATTGAATGGCCCTCCAAATGCGCAATAATGGGTTCAACAAAGCCAGTAATAGGATTACAATACTAAAGCCCACCATGACTTGAATGTACCACGCCAACCAAGTAGCTTGAAAGCAAGAAAAATGCCTTAATTTGTGGCAAGGTACCACAAAAAAGTTGTAAATCCTATGTGCACACGGAAAATTACTTGTGAGGATGTTCTTTGGCACATGGTGCATTTAAATTTTTCTATCTTAACCCTTAAGTACCTCTGCCTTTTAAAGTGTGATTTTCCTATGAAAAGAGAAGTTGGGATTCTAATTATCTTCAATGAATTTTTTTTAATTTTTTTTTCAAAATCTAACCTCAAAGATGTTTAATCCCTAAAGGGTCATTTGTCCCTTTGGAAGACAAGCAGGATTCGGGCTAGTACCTACAGTCTCAATTTTTGTCATGATTTTTTGAAATTTTTTTTGAACATAGAAAAATTGATTAGTTTCATGGGGATATAATTTTTTTTCAATTGGTGACCAAGAACAATAGTTATGCCCAAATAAGCTAAAAACAAGGGCAAGGGGGAGAGGGGCCAACAAAAACAAATTTCAAAAATTTGAATTAATTTTCTTCTCATAGATTATATTTTTTTTCTACATGGAAAGCTTCTAAAAAACTCTAAATATATATGTGTTTAAAGAACTTGCTTATAAGTGTAAGCACCAATTTTGAATGTAAATTGCATAGGAGTTGTGAGATAATAACAAGAGAAATGTAATTATCTTATTTTTAGTATATTTCTCCTTCCCACAATGTTTGAGAAATTTGCATTTTAAGAGTTTTTGGGATTGGTGGTGATATAAGAAACTAGAAATTGTGTTAGCACACTAAAATGCACTTCCAAAAAATTTAAGTTCAAATGAAGAGCTATCAAATTCATTACACAATCCACCTTGCAATTGTTGATAAGCAATTTTTGTTATATATAGTAATTGCAAATTATTCCAAATCAACACTTGTCTTATGTTTAAATTTTCAATAGTGAAAATCATGAAAATACTTTACTCTTTCCATTGGGACCATTTTCAAAGCAAATGGATAAGTACAATTTTAAAAATCTCAAATCAAGTGAAATTGGCAAGATTTGCTCAAAGTTGGAAAATCAAGTAAAATTCACAAGCTTTACTCTCAAAATCAAATATTTACCTTTTTTAATGAAAAATAAAAAATTTCAATAGTTAACCTTCAAAATTTTCCATAAAATATTTTAAAAAGGTGAAAAGGAATTTAACTACCCATGCAAAAATAAGTCCAAAATTTCAAATCAATTATATATGGTTTGTTAGGCAGTTAGGGGTTAACAACCAAATAACGGGTTGAATGGTTCTCATAGATGATCATTGTAGAAATCATCATTTTGATAATATGTAAATCATTTGCTTAACCCCTAAAGGACCAAACACCGTTTTTTGGCAATATAGCAATTTTGGGAGCTCACTACATATGGAATTTTTATTGTTTTCTTTGAAATTTCCACACAACATGTGCCGAGGAGTAACTTTAAGGCCCAAGAATTTTCATAACTTTTGACTACATAGTTCAAAAGTTATTGCATAATATGTAATTTTCAGTGTTCGGTGGGCAACCCTAGTAGAAAAAAAATCTTCTTTGAAAATCACTTTTTTTTAAAATGAAAATTTAAAATTGATTCTTTAGATTTATATATAGGTGATAAGCTTTGAATCATTCCATTTTGATTAATGAGATGAAAGTTATGAGGAATTTTAGTTTGGGTTTGTTTGTAGATAGTTATGGAATCTCTATTCTAAAATAAATTTGAAGTCCTTTATTTAACTCAATTTTAGATATTTTTAGAAAAAAATAAAAACACTAGGTGTATATTGTTTATTGCAACATTATAACCATTGGGATTGGCATTTTCAATTTTATAAATAAATTGTTAATAATGTAGTATTTTTAAACATTCTCTACTTCTTTCTACTTACTATTTTTTTCCTATATGTTGTACAATTCCAAATGATCTAAAAATTTTCAAGCATGTAGCCAAATTGCCTTGAAGAAGGAATACAAAGAGTAACAACCATTTTAGACATTTTTTCATACAAATGTGACCTTGTGAAGTGCAGCTGCCTGTATTTTCATAGGGCCAAAAAAAGGATTTTTGTCACTTCAAACATTAATATCTTGCAATCTACATGGTGGAAAATTTTGAAATTTTTTCCACATCTTTTCAAACCAGTGTACTACAAGATCCTATGGTTACATATTTCAAAAGAAAAAATTCTAAAATTTAATACTTGTCCTAGAAATGACTGTTTTGGAGCAGTTTTGGTGAAAACATAGTCTTTGATGTTTAGGGGTTAAAAAAACATGGGAACACTTATTGGAGGTCAAAATACTATGTAAAACCTCCACTTTCACATAAAATTCTACAGATGAACATTTGCATTACTTCTATCTTGCATAGAAGGATTATTTGTCATCCATCAAACACTTTGTGTCTACAATCTCCTTATAAGGTTAACCCCTACAGTACCAAGGAACCCACTTTGGACTTTTTGAAAACTTGGGTAGGCTCTATTGACTTTATAATTTGGAATTTTTTCATGAATTTTTTAGGATGGATGAAACTCATCATATCTAGATGTGAAACTTTATTTCATATCATTCCAATAAATATTGCAATATTTAGAATAATTTTTTTGATTTCAATGTCAAACTAGGCAACAAAAAATATATTTAAAAAAAATATTAATTATTTTTTAGAGATTGTATAAATTGATACCTACTCAAAAAGATTTGAACCAGTCAATTCCGAATAGTGAGGTAGTAGTTTTCTTTTGAGGGCAATGAAGGTAGGAAAAACATATAAAGTCATTTTTTGCAATCAATTTTGAAATTTTGAAATGAAAATGAAAATAATGGACATTGATTGTTGTCTAGAACATTCTCACCACTAGAATCAACATATTAGTTTTATCTTTCACTTAGTAACACCTTCCACTAATTTACAATTTTCAAAAATGAACATGAAAGATTTTTTGTTTTAAATTTTTTTAACATATATTTTCAACCCATTTTCCAACATATTGACTAAAACACACAAGTTACAATACATACATGTTTTTTTCCTTAAAATGTTGGAAGACCAATCTTCACCTTTTGGAAGAACTAGAAAAAGCCTACATTTTGAAGTTTGGACACATTGAACTTGCAATCAGTGGGGACATTCACTTTAAAATTTGGGAACAATGTACTTGAACAAATGAACCAAAAGATCCTTTTGTTGGATTTGATAAAAAAATACTTTTTGACAAAGATTTTGACTTCGCATTCAGGACGACTAATTTTGAAGTACAATTCTGAACCTCCAAACATGAAAGAAAGAACTGTAGGGGTTTACTCAATGGTGAATACTAAGAATTTGAAGCTAGAAATGACATGGTCCATCATGGGATTATGATACTCTATAATTTAACTTGCAACCTTTCTACGTCATTTCTAAAAGCTGATTTAAACAGGCTCCTCCCACCATGCATGACCATTTACCGTAATGAAGGAGCTCCGTACACGTTGGAAGTGTATCGTGAAAGTTGATTGTCTTCCAACTTGAACGACACACCGAACGTGCAGATTGCAACTCTGATATAAAAAAACAATGAAATAAAAAGACTGCAACCTTGTTATAAAAAAAACAATAAAACAATAAAATAAAGATTGAAACCCAGATATAAAAAAAAACAATAAAAAAAGAAAGAAAGAAAGATAGCAACTCTGATAATATAACATCAATAATAAAAAAACACCCGAAAGACCAATCAACCTTAGCCACAAGCACCTCCAAAGAATTCCTGGCGCCAGCCAGCCAGCCAAGCCAGCCAGCCAGCCAGCCAGCCATGCCTGCTCCCGAATTTCAGGGGCCTAATTTTAGTCTCGGCGGCTAGATTTTCAATGAATACGGACGCAACCATACTACCGGTACTACTGTAGAATATTGTGTGCACAGTACTCTTCAAGTTTGGCCATTCTAAAAGTAATCCATCACGTGCAATCTCCTTCCTATTGACTCCTCCTCTCCCCCCTATTGACCCTATTTGTATTCTAATTAAGCTCACACTGCACCTTACACTTCCAGTAGCAGGAAACAAAATAGGGGCCTGGGCTACCCTTTACCCACCTAATGAGATGCTTTTGCATGGGCTTAAGTATGATACTCCATAATATCTAGAAGTGTGCGCCAGCTAAGACAAAAATCATACGGCAAGTAATTTGACCATGACGACGACCACGAGACGATGAAACACACAGAACAACCAACAAGGGCACTCAACATCATCAATAGTACATAGAAACAGAAATTGGGAAGACATACATCGCAAGCACGCAAGAAGAGCATCCACACTTGGAAGAGAGAGAGAGAGAGAGAGAGAGAGAGAGAGAGAGAGAGAGAGAGAGAGAGAGAGAGAGAGAAGAGAGAGAGAAGATCAAGCAAAGCAAGTGGTTGCTTGCAGATTAATCACTTTGAAGAATAATATAAAAGAAAAACTTCCATCCAGTGGGACATCATAGTCAGACTATAAAAGTAGACTTGTTGAACTCTCAGGGAATAGACATTTTCAGCAGGGCCGGAAAAAGGGGATCCTCTGTACACTTTCATTTACAAGCCTATGAAGTTAAAAACATAAACAGATGTGCCCAACAGCACGACACCACAGTACCCCTATGATAACCAGCAGCAGAAGTAAAAAAAAAGGGCAAGAACGCAAGAGCAGTACCACCTAACCTACGGTGCATCTTGGGACAATCCACAATGTAGCTTACAGCAGAGATGGAAACAACAGGAGACAGTTTTTGTTCCCACTCCTCAGCGACAAGGAAACTAGTGTGAATCAGGAGTCTCATACCCAGTACTATAGACACGCACTGCCGGTTTCAGTGGTAACTGCCATTGCAATACAAGAATCTACAGGGGAAACCTAAACCTAATCCTCTCCTTCTAAGAGAAAAAGTGCGAGAATGAAAGAGAAGCTTCGTGCATACTTACCCACCTGAACATACAGGTGGTGAACCCTGCTGCGTTCCGATTGGGAGGTTTGAAACTCGAGAACGAGTTCGAAACCAACAAATACTTTCTCTGCGGCCCAGAAAACCAAAGGCAGAGCCTGGTAAGCGGAGTTTTCTTTGG
This sequence comes from Rhytidiadelphus loreus, assembly GCA_947034895.1. Lineage (NCBI taxonomy): Eukaryota > Viridiplantae > Streptophyta > Bryopsida > Hypnales > Hylocomiaceae > Rhytidiadelphus > Rhytidiadelphus loreus. Next base: position 38,418,634 of record OX344761.1, read on the forward strand.
TTCGCAATACAAAATCCTGGAAAGAATAGCAATTCTGCTCTCCTCTATACAAATTGAATCCCGGAGGCCAGTGTTTGCATCTCCAGCAAACCTACTAACAATTCGACAGTCGTACAGCAATGCAGAGCTTATTCATGCTGACCTCGGTAGATCCAGACCAAGACCTCCACCACAACATCCTCGCCGCTGCATCCTTTTCCTTCTTGGCCTTCCCGATCTCATTTCCAATTCACTCCACATGCCGACATCACCATCCATGTGAGGCTGGAGAACATCCTCCTCACACAGCATCATTCCAGTATTTTTTTCCTTCCTACCTCCAAGAAAACTCCATTGCACAGATTTCGAGTTCGCCAACGAATCTGGCAAAATACAACCTTACCATCGACATTCATGTCTTTCAAATGCCTCTCTCTTCCGAATGAATCGAATGCCCTGTCTGTCTGGAGCCGCTCTAAAGCCAGTTGAATGTTACCTCCTTCCTGTCTTTGTCCGACTTGCACGAAACCAGGGATGCGGAGATTGACCTAAGCCAACACAAGGGTGCATCAAACTATCATCACAGCGCAGTTATAGATGAAACCACTCGTGTTCGGGAGTTGGCCAACCTGACGCCAGCCGTCCACATTTTGCACTTGTGGTGGCAGCCATGCGTGAATCTGGTCGCAGAACGTCCCATTCCCTCTATTACTCGAGCCTCCAATGACAAAAATCTCATCGGCCACCGCCTTGAACCCCAGCCCCCATCCATTTGAGTCCACACTACGCGAGGGCACGGGTCCTAAGGGTCTCCACGTATTCGTCCCCTTGTGATAAGCATTGAGCTCCATCGTACTCGCATCTGCAGCATAAAGCTCATCTTTCACTACAGCCAGCAGCGGAGGTGCGGTTTGCCCTGGCGATTGGGTCCGAGCAGCCGGCCACATATTATCAATCGTCACCCATCTGTTCTCGCCCTCATCGTAATACTCCCCGGACGTCAGCGCTTGCCTCTCAGTACCCTGCCCTCCTATCACAAAAAATTTATTGTCCATAATACATCCGGAACACCACTTCCGATTCTCACTTAGATCCGGCAGACGCTCCCACTGTTCAGTCAGGGAGTTGTACCGCTCCGCCGACCTCAACACCGCGCCCTCGCTCGACCCCCCGGCGAAGTAGGCGTAATTCCCATGACTAGCGGAAGCAAACAAACACCGACTATTCAACATCTTGGCCGCCTTTTCCCACGCGTTCGTGTGCAGATCGTACCTCCACACCGTCGGCCCACTTGAGCTTTGCCCAGTGACGAGCAACTGCGTTCCCGCAACAGTCGACTCCTTATCGCAGCTATCGAACGTGTAATCGCAAGGACACGGCGGCAGACGCCTCCACCTGTTGTACACCGGGTCGAACGCCCGCCACTGCGGGTGCCGTTGCTGACCTCCGCTTGCCAGCAAAAACACCCACGTTTCCTTCACCCCACACACCTTCCGCATCTCCAGCACTTCGTTCCCCGTCCCCGTCGACGAAGACAGATACTTCTTCCATTTCGTACAAACGCCTTTCAAAGGATGGTGATACGAAAGCGGTACAAGCGCCAGCACCACGAGCGCGAGCGTATCGGACAGACCAGGAATGAGGGCTTCCTCTCGAGGGGAGCCCGCCACGGTGGCGTCCTCCACCAACAAGTGGTCACTCCCCGTCGAAGACTCGCTCGCATCCACCACCACCGGCAGATTCACAACACGAATCCCGTCTAACAAACCCCCGCCATCGCCGTCCCCATCGCGAAGAACCGAAGACTCCGCCCCGTGCTCGCTCGGAATATTTCGAGCAGCAGCAGCCGCAGCCGCATCCTTCTTCATCGCCTTCTTCTTCTTGTGATTATTTCGTCGCACCGTATTCCGACACGATCGCCCACTCGGCTCCTTAGGAACCGAGAGCGTCGCCGTCGCCATGGCGTGGTCGTCGTGCTCGGGCCCGTTGTTGCCGTTACTACTACTACTACTCGTGCTACTACTCAGCCTCCGCTTCCCACTCCTGCCCTTCCTCTGCTGCTGCTGCTGTTGCTGCTGCTGGTGTTCCTGCACCTCAGACTGCCTTTCCATAAGACAGAGGGCTTCCGCGGCTCGCAGCCGCCCCTCCCTATCTACCCCAGTCGACTACAAACCTCGATCTCACCAAACCCTAGCAATCTCTCTCCCCTTCCCAATCTCCGTCTCTTCCTCCCAATCTCGCCCTCCCAAATGTCCTCCTCCACAATCTCGCACCACTCCACTACCTCGAGCTCAAGATTCTCTCCATCCGCAACCCCGACCGCAACGCGCTCTCCAGGAACGCATCCCGCGGCCTCAATACCGCATCAAACGAAGCGGAGAGAAGCTCGCTGGGTGCTGCAGCAGCAGAAAAGCAAGGCGCGGCAGTTCCTGAGGCTCTTCCCGGGGAGTGAGAAAGCTCCCGAGACGACGGGCGGAAGGGCGGAAGGGCGGAGCGAGTGGCGGGCGAGGGCGCGCGAGGCTGTGGCAAAATGAATGGGGCTTCGCAAGGAAGAAGGTATTGCTGGAGCCGGCAAAGCAAAGGCAAGCATCACGGCTGGGAAGGCAAACGGGGGCTCACCTGCACAAGCTACTAGTGCGTCGTCACCACTTTCACGGGCAAGGGCAGGGGCAGGGGGGAAAATAGAGGGCGAGTCTGCATGGCACGAACCGACTTTTTATTTGTGACTGCCCGAGTGACCGGAGGGGGGCTGGCTGGCTGGCTAACCTGGGTGGTTTTTTTAGCTTAGGCTTTATGGGATTGTTACTTCCCTTTAGAGGATCTCTCTTTTTTAATTAATTAACACCTTGGAATGGAAGGGGAAAAGGAATTGTTTATTTTATTCACATGGAATTGAAGGTAGGAGCATTTGAAGCACATTGGAAAAAATATGTAAAATTAGTGTACACAAGTCTAGCTTTGAACATTTTATTTTTATTCACACAGAATTGAATGTTGAGATTATTAGCATTTGATGCAAATTAGGAAATTATGTGAAATGGGCGCAAACAAATCTAGCTTTGGACATCTTTACATGGAATTGAAGATTGTGAAAATTAGCATATCAAGCGCATTGGAAAAACATGTACAATAGGAGCAAACATATCTAGTTTTGGACATCATTTATTTATTCACATAGAATTGAAGGTTGAGAATATTTGCATTTGAAGCAAATTAATTAAGAAACTACATAAAATAGGTGCAAACAACTCTAGCTTTGAACATCCTTTTTTATTCTCATGGAAGTGAAGGTTGTGAATAGTAGCATTTGAAGCACATTGGAAAAAGCACTTAAGATATGCACAAGAAAATCTACCTTTGGACATTCATTTTTTATTTGCATGGGATTGGAGGTTGATAATATTGGCATTTGAAGCATATTGGAAAGATATACAAAATATGCACAAACAAACCTAGCTTTGGATAATAGATGGGTTTTTTAATGGACTAAATGCCTTATAGTTTGGAGTCATGTTGGATTTGGATTTTTTATTTTATGGATTTCTATGAATTTAGACTTTGAAGAATCTCTTTCCGATGCCTTAAAACAATACAAACCATCTTTTTTAATTGTCGTGGAATTGAAGGTTGAAAATATTAGCATTTGAAGTACATTGGAAAAACACAAGTTTGTTTAGCTTTGAATATTGGATGATTTTTTCTTTATGTATTTGCATTTGAGGATTAAGGTTTGAATGGTCTCCATCTCGGAGGGCAAGGGAGAAAAAACTAACTAAAAGGCTCACCAACAAATCCTAAATTATATCCTGCCCAACTAATTACAGGTTTGGAAAGTGTCATCAAATTTTAGAAAATTTTAAAGTGCCCACTAATTTTTTTTACTTTGCAATGAATGGATTTTGGATTTTTTGATCTACCAAAGTCCAAAGCTAGATTTGCTTCAATCCCCATTAAATGTATATTTTATGTGCTTCAATTGCTACTATTCTTAAGTTTTGCATAAAAAGTTTTTTTTTACCAATTTAAAGGTTTGGAGTAGAGATGCACTTAAATCCTAAGAGAACCTAGGAAGATGAGTAGTTTTTGTTCTAAAGCTTTTGAAGCAAAATAAATTATGGTTTGAAAATAATTCACACGTAGAGGCTACATTTTTGCAAACTTCCTTTTTATTCCTATGTATCTTCAAAAACTCGTTCACATGCTTGAAGAGAAATCATGAAGCACCGAAATACTAATCCTTAGACCACATTGCTCAACAATAAACAAACATGATTTTTCCTACATAGTTGGATGATTGTACCTCATCCATTTCATTAAGCTCTTGGAAACTTTCATCAACCACCCAATCAATGTTGTCTCTCTTGCAACTTACAACCATAAGTCATAACTTGGTTTCAATTTTTAAAGAATTTTGAGAAATTTATATAGATCTTTTAATTTTATCAACATTTGTTTATTTTAGCCACGATATGCAATGGTATTCACTCAATCTAGTGATATTTTTAAAATCTTTTTTCCATTATACTTTCCAAAATATGATCTATAGTATGTGGAAAATATAATGTAAATATTAAAAATTGAGTGGAAGAATATACCTAAAATATTATTACAGTGACAAGATGCTCCATTATTGTCTAAAGAATAAAGTTTATTATGGCTTTTATTTTATCAATCAAACATACACCTATAAAATCAAATTTAAGTACTTGTGTTACACAATTGAAAAGGAATGTTTTCATAAGTGACCGCACTATTGGACTTTGGTTCCCAAATGGGAAAAAATTGCAACATTTGCATCACTTATTGGAATGCACCAAACAATACTTAAAATGAAGAAGATGGTGATTAGGATTTGCACAAAATATCAAAAGTTAAATTTAAAATTCTCAGTTACAAGAACTTGTCCTAAAGTGTAAGAAAAACATTTTGGTCAATGAAAGGCTCAAGGCTTCCTTAAAGAAAATATATGTTTAATTAGGCTAATGATTAAAGTATGATTATTCAATTTTTTATCCATTCCTAAAATAATTTCTTACAAATTTAAGTATCTAATTTAGAAGTTTTTCTTGTAAACTATGTTGCCTTCCCACGATATGCATAAAGCCCCCAAATAAACAATTGAGTGTGGTTTCTATTAGTAAATTGCCTTAGGGTTTTTTTTGTCATCTTAAATTTAAATAAGATTTTTGATTCTCCAAGCATGTGTTTTATAGATGCCATATGAATAATCTATGAAAATTTTAAATTCTATTTATTATAGTTAGAACCAAAAATAAGTTACTAAAGAAAAATTACTTATGAATTTATTTTCGAAAAAATTTAAACAATTTTTACACAAATTTAATAAAATTCTTATTAAACATTGTTAACAAAATTGACTTGGAATCATAAATGAAGAGTAGATTTCTATAAGTAATCCTAGTAATAATATTCATAAAGTTCATAGTTTAAGGGAAAATCTATAGGGTTTGGTCTTGGAAGATGGTAGGTTCTAAAGTAGGTTACACTTGATAGATCATCATTTATCTCTATTCTAATGCTATATCAAATTTGGTCTTGAGCATAGGGACTTGAAGTGCACAATTATATCTAATTTTCTTACCTTGGCACATAAATTTAAATAATTTGTTAACATTTTGTAGTTGAATGATTTTGTAATTAATCTTCTCTTAGATAATGTTGAGTCTTTGAGTTCAATGCAAATTCAAATTTCTAGATGTGATTACATTTCGTAAATAAAAATTCATGAATTTTCTTCTAATAAAAGTGATAATTTTAGAATTGTGCATCTTGAGTCCACATTTTGGGCTCAATAATAGTTGAGATTCAACCATTGGAGGGTCTTTAAAGGTTAATAAACTATGAAGTATGGTTGTTTCTTTAAAACCTATTATATTGTGTGGTTGGTTTCAATGAATTATATTATTTGAAGTCTATTCATATTTGGTAGTATATAGCATTAAAACCATTTTATACTTGGTGGAAAATAGAATTGAAAACATGTTGAATTTAGCCCAAGCATAGCCTAAGTAGAAAATGAGTTGAGAAAAATAATATTTGGGTGACATTGTTTGTTTTATGAGGTTAAAATGTCAAAATTCAAAATTAAATTTCCATTTAATTAAATTTGAAGTTTTTATGTCACAAAAAATACAAATGTCACCCAAATATTGTTTCTCTCAACATAATTTTCTACAAGTGTCAGATATCATTCGTTAATTTATAAGATGTTATGTAGATAATCATAGTTGCTAGTATGTGAGCCTAAGGTCTTGAGCCTATGAGCCTAGACTCTTATGTTATAGTCACCTTCTATACTTATAAGATATTATATTATAGGTGTCCATGTTGTAGATACCTATATTATAAACACCTTTCATGGTGATAGGATGTTTATATTATAAGAGACTAATAATATTATAGGTGTCTATATTATAAGCACCTTCTATGGTTATATAATATTTATATTATAGGTGTCTATATTTTAAGCACCTTCTATGGTTATATAATATTTATATTATAGATGTCTATGTTATAGGTACCTATGTTATAAGCACCTTCTATGGTTATAGAGTACTTATATTATAAGTATGTATGTTATCCTTCAATAATTGCAGAGTACCTACTTACACCTTGGTTCAAGGCTCATAAGCTGACATTTCTAAGCTCACACTTCTAGGCTCACATGTTAGCATTGTTGTGTAGATGATTGTTTATTACAAGATGAAGACATTTTAAATAATGATGGGTTAATAACTAAAGAAAGATGCTATATCACATATGTGTGTATTTTTAAAAATCTATTTGTATTTGACTACCACTATGTTGGTAGAATTTTAATATATTGAAATAATTGTGCTACTTTGCATAAATTGATTTTGACACTTGTGGATTAATTATTGTTTTTATGTTAAATAGACATCTTTGACAAATGAATTTATTATGTGGGGTTTCAATTTTTTATTGAAACCTTATTGTTGAAGTCTATTTGTTTAATATATTATAAGTAGTTTTTAAACATTATCAAATGTGAAATTAGTTCAAACATAGGTCTAAATAGTTTCATCACACACTAATCTTTACTAATTAATTCATATGAAGTTAAAACCTTGTCACAAAATGGACACATGTGTTAAGTGATTGTAGCCTTGATTGTAAAAGCAATGTTGAAAACATTCTACAAAATAAATTTGGTCAAAATTGACAAATGGTAGTTTGAATTCCCGTTTGAATTTATTTATTTTTATGAATTTCTTAACCCTCAAGGATCAAGCGTTCAAATTTTGAACAAAGGATGAATACAAACACATTCCAAGTACACAAAAATGCATTTTCTCATCCATTGATTGTTTTGAAGATCATTCTTGTGTTAGTTCTTTAACACAAGTACTTTAAAGATCTTGAAGACTTTTCATTGAAAATATTCTATAATCCAAAGGGTATTAGTAGGTTTGACCTCAAAAAATAACTTTTTCAGTTCAAAAAATGACTTCAATAAAATATAAAAATAAAAATCTTCAAGAATTTCTATGATTAGAATTTAACATTTTGAACTTAAAAGAAAAAAATTCTTGTGAGAATTACAAATATTCAATCTACAATCAATTTTAGAAGGCATTTCAACTTTGGGGTTTAAAATTTTATTGAAAAATATTGGTTTGTAAACTAGTTGATTTACACATATAGATATAGTCTATTGATCATATTTCACAACTATTTTTAGAAAGTAATCAATAAACTATTATTCTAAGTTGCATTTTATGATACGTATCCTTTAATTTTGGAAATATGGACTATTCCTTAAACCTTAATCCCTAAAGTTCTTTAAGCTAGTATAGAGCTCTTAGAATACTTGGGTATTTAGAAGTCAATTTTCATTTCTATTTTTTGAATTTTATTTCTAAATTGTAAGTTGCTATTATCCACACAAAAATATTAAAAAATCACATCAATATCTGGATTTATAGGTAGATTCTTCACAAGAATTTTTTTCTTTTAAGAGATTCTTGAAGATTTTTATAGGTAGCACACCTTTAACACGACAATATTGAAAAAAACGAAGGTATATACTACACTTATTTAATTCCTCTCAAATTTTATATAGAATTACGTATCAACATAAAAAACATAATTTTGTGAATTTTCAAATCTATGTAAAGCCCAAAAGTCACACAATCCTATTGATCCTATTGAACAATTTGGAAATAAACTTTTATTTAATTTTCAAAAACGATCTTTCAATCTATGCAATCATAGTTGTTGAAATTCTTACTATATAAAGGTGGAATAGTATATTTTAAGATTTTACGGTTGAATTTAATGAAAACATGTTTATTTTCAAATTTAGGTTTACAAAACTAGAAATGAGAGTTGTAGAGTGCTTTTTGCCAAAACATTGTGAAAGAACTTTAGGGGTTAAGTAAAAATTAATTATCAATATTTATTTGTACTCCAAATCATACTTTTGAGGTCTATTTGTAGTTGACAATGTAGGTGGACAGTGCTTGAAATGTTGCAAATATTAAATTTTACTCCAACTTGTGTCATCATATGTTTTATTATAATTGATGTGCTAAACAAATATGGTTGCTTGACAACCAAATATATCATGTTGCAAATTTTAATGATTACTTTAAATGATATGTTTGATGTCTATTTGAATTCCATAGCATAGATAACAATAGCAATGGCTAAGTAAATGTATTCTAGACATGAAGCTAACTTCATATGGTATTTTTACAAGTCATTTGATATAAAGTTGATGGTTACAAATAAAAAGACATGGACATATGTTAAAGGTGATTTAATGGTTTGCTATTGTGGATAGTTTTAGGGAATACAATGAGTTTTGAAAACCTTGATTTAAAAATAAAATAGAATTTAGAAGACTTAATAGAATTTGAATTGTATTTAAAATTTTACTTAGAATAGACAAATATGAATTGTACTTAAAAAAAATTATGCCTAAATACAATTTCTTTAAAAGTTACACTCAAATAGAGATTAATTAAAAAAATTGAGAACATTTATGATTTGGAATTTTATTAATAAAAAATAGAAAAATCTTCAAAAAAATCAAACCAACATTTGATATTCTTAGAAGCTTATTGAAGATGAGATCGAAGATTGAAGATAATGATTGTACAAAAGATTGGCATGGTGTTTTCTTTTGTCTAGAAATATATATTTAAGGAAGTCTTCTTTGTACCCATATAAAAGACTCAAGATTTTGTTTTCCCTTGCATTGTAGATATATGTCTAGTGCAAAATATCCATGAACTTTCGTTTCTGGATTTTGGATACTCGAAAATCATACAAATTCTATAAAAATTAAAAATTAAAAGAATCTAAAGCATTGATGATAAGTGAATTAAATAGTTCAAGTATAAATCTTGCCTACTGATATTACTAACTTATAAAAATGCTAATTGCTATGAAATAAAAAGATAAGCTATGAAATTATGATTTTAGATATCTAACTAATAGGATTGTTTGGGGGGATGTGGATATATCATTTGTATGGAATATTGAAGGCATACTAGTGCTTATTGGGTTTTGAAAAATGAACCTTTATAATCTCATGAATTTTACTTTCAAAGAACAATTTTGGTGATGTTTAGCATAATTGCTCTCAAAGATTTTTGAAATTGAAGCTTTTCATGATTTGTACTTTTGGTCTTCAAGAAAAATCCAATGAAATCCCTTACAAATTCATCAAATCTTTTGATCCAATAGATTAACAACATATTGTTTTTAACTCATTAAATCCAAGCCCAATGCTATTGGATCCCTTTTAACCAAGCATATTGGTTTTGACTCATTGAATATGATGGAGTTGGATACTATCGAATCCTTTCAATCCAGTGGATTGGTTTTGACTCATTGAATCTGAGCCTAATGCTATTGACTTTTTTCACCAAGCAGATTGGTTTTAATTCAATGGATCTCAATCATATGCTATTTGATCCCTTTTAACCTTTTAACCGAGAAAATTGGTTTTGATTCATTGAATCAAAGCCAAATGCTATTGAAACCCTTTTCACCTAAAGGATTGGCCTTTTGATTCATTGGATATGAGTTGGATCCTTTTGACTGAAGACATTGGTTTTGACTCATTGGATTTAAATCGGATGCTATCGAATATCTTTTGACGTAGTGAATTAGTTTTGAGTCATTGGATCCAAGGCAGGTGCTATTGACTCATTGAATTTGAGTGGAATATATTTGGATCTTTTTTGACCAGGTGGATTGGTTTTGATTCATTGAATATGAGTCAGATGGTATTAAATTATTTTGGACTCATTGGATCTCAATTGGATGGTGTTGAATCTCATTTGATCCAATAGACGCGTTTTGACTCATCAAATTTCATTTTGATGGTGTTGAATCTCATTTGACCCAATAGACGCGTTTTGACTTATTGAATTTCATCTGGATGGTGTTGAATCCTTTTTGACCCAATAGACGCATTTTGACTCATTGAATTTGATCTGGATGGTGTCGAATCCTTTTTGACCCAATAGACGCGTTTTGACTCATTGAATTTGAGTTGAATGCCATTAGATTCCTTTTTAACCATCCATAAGCCAAGATGCTATTAGATCACTTTTGAATTCATAATTTTTTTTTTGACCTAGCAATTGATTTTGACTAATTGGATCTAAATCAGATGCCATTGGATCCCTTATGAATTCATCAAATCCTTTTTTATTCAACATATTGTTTTTGACTTATTCGATCCGAGTTCAAATGCCTCTAGATTCATTGTGAATTCTTGAAATCCCTTTAGACCTAGTGGATTGGTTGTGAGGCATTGGATTTAAGTCAAATGCTATCGGATTCCTTGTAAATTCTTGAAATTTCTTTTGACCTAGTGAATTGGTTTTGATCCATTGGATCCAAGTTAGATGCCATTGGATCCCTTGTGAATTCTTGAAATCTTTTGTGACCCAACAGATTACTTTTGACTCATTTGATTTAAGCTGAATGCCATTGAGTCCCTTTTGACCCTTGGGATCCAAGTTAGATGCCATTGGATCCCTTGTGAATTCTTGAAATCTTTTGTGACCCAACAGATTACTTTTGACTCATTTGATTTAAGCTGAATGCCATTGAGTCCCTTTTGACCCTTGGGATCCGAGCCAAATGCCATTGGATCCTTTATGACCATTTATAGACAAGATGGATCCCATCGGATCCCTTTTGACCCATGGGATTTGAGTTGAATGCCATTGGATCCTTTTCAATCCATCACATTTGAGTTGAATGCTATATAAACTCATCGAATGATCCAAACCAAATCTTATCATATTCTTTAAGAATCCATTGGATCTATATAATAGTTGTATAGACAACAAAAAATAACAAAAAAATAATGGAATAATTTGTTCTCATGATCTATACATAGGAAAAAAAATTTAAATAAAAACTTAATATTTTATAGACATAGACAATTTTCTCCTAATGCCTACATCCTAGTCAATTGCAAATGTTATGATTAATATGCATACAAATTTAATCATTGTCAAATATATATATACCTCCTTTTGAAATTGCTTCATTTTTATGAATTAATATAAAATTAATTAATGTTATATGAGTGAAATGGAGATTTAAAAATTAACAAAAGATCTCTTCTACAATATTTGAAATTATATTAAGTAGTTTAATATTTTCAAGTGCATGCTATTTGCTAATGAAGTTTTCAATTGTTTCACTATTGACTTTGTTACCATCAAAAATATCATTCGTTCAACTTTGATGATAATGCCAATTAACCAATATTATTATTTGACTTCTAGATGCATAAGATCTTAAAGAGATAATTTACAACCCTCATAAACAAGTAGAGCAAACTACAAAAGCTAGTTTGTTATCTTATATCGAGATACATTGAATCAACTTAAAGAATGATTTTGTCTTATAATTTTTGGAAAAAACAACATATCCTTACTAGTTGTTTTCATTACTTAATTTTGAAGTATGCATCAATCACTTCAAATTGAATACCATGTATGACCTTGAGTCATTAAAAGTTTAGCTTGTATGCAAAATTTAATGAAAATACAAAAGCATGCAATTTTAATCAATGACAAAGATTACAAATCTCATTTAAGGAAACAAAATTTCCTTCAAATTAAAGCTTTGTATATAGTTAGAGATCTACAAAATTTTAAATTATTTTGGAGTAACTAATGGCTAATACTTGTAGTTAATTAGTTAAGTAAACCCTTAAAGTAGAGTTTTTTGATAGCTTGGATAGGCTCATATAAAGTCAATTTTGATTGTGATGTTATGAAATTTTTTATAAGAGTTCACACATATGTAATACCTACTTGGAAGGATCAATAGCTGCTAAAGTTTTTCCCATTGAATTTTTGGAGGCAGCTTGGATAAAGACTCAATGTATTAATTAAGTGTACATGCCCTAGCCGAATGAATATGGGTCGGTCTTACGTTGGGATCTTCAAAGGGATGGTTTGGAGGTCATTGGGGGGGGTAAACTTGAACATTGAGGACCTCAAGGGCTTATGAATGTAGACTCTTTCTCTTTTTTAATTGCCCATGTTTTCCTCATAGGCAGTTAGCTAGGCAATTATTCCTTTGACTACAACTTCGTGAGATTTTTACATGCATTTCCAAAAATCATTGTATATCTAAAGGGTGAAAATGTCTTTGGTTTCACCATTGAAATTATACATTGTTTGAAAACTTGAAAACTTAAAATAAAATATAATAAATTTTTAGTGTATTGCTTTATGAAGTTTTTAACCTTATACTAGAATCATTGGATTATGTCAAAAATTGACATGCAATCCTGGCATGCAATCACCTAACATGATGCACTATATCATACATCCAATTCCCACTTTTGTAGAGTGCAAAATTTTAGTGAAATAGTGATCAAAATTAGTTAATCCTCATGGACAAGGTTCAATTTTTTTTTTGTATGTAGCAAATTTCAAACACTAAAATCTTTGAAACTTTACGCTCAAAGTTTATGAAATCTTCACTAAGAGTGGACATACTAGTGCAATTTGAGATTGTATAGTTGACTTGTTCAAAAAAAAATTCTCTCCAATTTAAATCTAGGCAATTAGAAATGGTAGCTTTGGAAGGCTTTTGTGAAAATATACCCAAAAACTTTGAGGGGTCAAATGAGGTAAAAATATTGTAATGTTTACATTGAATTAATCAAGACAACTTAAATATAAATATATTCAAAAATCAAGGCTCTGCATATTTTAATATTGATGGTAATGACCAATTGAAGATTTTGATGTTGAATTTTAATTTCTTAAAATCTTAACACTTATAAATATAAAAATTTATAATTTATAATTCACTAGTTTATAGTTTGTAAATTTGTTGCCTAGATATTAATAAATGATAAGTGTTAATTTTTTTAAATAGTTTTATTAATTTATCAATTTTAAATTCATGGTCCTTTTGGATTTTTTAAATTTTTGAATTTTTATTTCTATAAATATATTAAAATTTGGACTTAAAAACTTATATTTTTGTAAAGGAGAGGTTTTAAGCAAGTGGGAAACATCAAATTATTATGGTCTAAATTGTCTTAGAAAAAAGAATATAGTTTATAGGTCATACTCTGTACTACATAGTCTTGTATTTGAATACTTCAAATTGTCCCTGTGGTTGATCAAAAATTTGAAAATGACTTTATACAAGTCAATATGCAAATCTAATTTTGACCTAAAGGTAGATACTTAAAAGAATATATTTTTTTAGGTTATTTAACCTCTAAAAGTTAGTGAAGCCCAAAAATGCTTCAAAATTCTTATATCCAAAGTATAAATTAAAATTTACATCTTTATTAAATCCCACGACATCATCTTTCATTTAACTTTTTCAAGCATATGTCTTCCTCAAATGGTAGAGTGAAAACCCTCACCAACTGTAAAAAAATTCTAAGATAAAGTTTTGTCTTTCAAAAAATTCAAAGAAAAATAAAAGTTTCTCATAACTTGTTTATTATAAACAAACTATTGAAAAAATGGTTAAAAATCTAACTCCCAAAAATATCATATTCATATTTTAGAAAATTATAAGCAAGAGTGGTACACGATGAAAGAAAACAAAATTGTTTATAATTTTTTACATAAAATTGATAACTATCAGTTTTAATGGAAAAAATGTTCTAGTAAGCAATACATATTCTATGACTTTGTTTTTATTTGGAAATTTTTAAATGGAGCTCAAAAGTCAATTTTATATGTTTTCTCTACCTTCATTGTCCACAAATTAGAATTCTTCATAACTTTCATCTCCTTTATATGAGTAGAATGGTTCAAAGGTTTGTGTATAGATATAAGTACATACTTTCAAATAAAATTAATTGATATTTTTTTAAGAAAAACTTTGGCTCTACACTTTGATATGGAGAACAAAACACTATTATAGTCTTCAATTGTCTATTTAAATTTAAACTATTTTTAAATTTAAACATAATTTCATAGAATTACGAAGAAAAGAAGATAAAAAAGACGATTACTAAAGGAAGTTCAATATATTTGCTCTATTGGTATTTTAGGATTGTGCATTTTAGTATATGAAAATGTATTTGAAGGTGCAAAAAAGTTTCACTTTATTTGATTTTTTTTGGTAAACTTACAAAGTATCAATGAGAGTATTACATAAAATTTGGGATTTTTTAAATTGTTGTTATACAATTTTTACGAAATGTTGTATTCACAAACAAGAAAAATTGGTTCAAGTTCACATGTATATTGTTACTCTTAAGGGGTTAACTCTTAAAAGTCTTTGGAAGGAAGGCGGATGTAGCTTTGAATTTTTGGCAAAATAAATTATCGCTTGGAAAAAATTTAGACACCAAATTCTTTTTTGGAATTTTTTTCTCTTTACCATTCCTACATGAACCCATTGAGCTCCTTGCACAATAATTATAAAGCACCAAGTGACCACTTGAGGTGACCACACTAGTCTCATCATTGAAGAATAAACAAAATTTGATTTTTCAACAAACTTACATGTTTATCATCACATTCGTGTAGCTTTGGCAGTAAGCTCTTGAAAACAATCATAGTCCATTTAGACACTGCCAATTCTTTTAGGGATTAAAGCATTGTTTGCATTAATAAGGAGCCATTGTCTTTGCAATATGTTTTGTAGTAAATTCATGTAGAATAAGTTTATTTTATTTTCTTACCCAAGTAGATTTTTTCAATCCACCACAAATTATTAAAAATCTATTTTATTAAGTGCAAAGATTTGCAACCTAATATCATCTATTCATCCGCACACATCTTCATCCAAAATTAAAATTAAATTTTTTGAAGTCCTTCCCAAATACCATGTTTCTTATGCAAGGGTTTGTTGTTGCAAATGTTGCAACAATTGTATTTCTATTAGTATAAAATAGAAAACAAATTTATACCATAATTATTGAATTAAGTTATTATATGAACAATGATTGAAATGGTTAATTAATGAATTAAACAATTTCAATTAATTCATCTATTCAAAGTTTTTATCAACACACTTAATGATTTTATCCAACTAAACATTGAATGTATTTTAAAAATATATATATAATTTTCATGATTGTTAGAAATCAATTTCTAAAAATAACTATTTCCACAAAATTGGTTCAACATAATCTCTTAAAAAAACAATTGTGTTTGCAAGTCAAAGACTCCAATATCCAACCCCCATTATCTAAAATTATGTCAATTGAAAGATTGTTAATTTAGCTACTAATTACAATACAAAATGACATGTACTAACATTTTCATATGAAACCATGATTTCAATTAATACTATAAGATAATAGAAAATAACAATGCATAAATCTAACAATAAAGAAAGGTGGCAAAGATAATCATGATTATTACAAATCAAGAACTTTGACTATTTAAAAAATGGTCACTGAAATATGATTAGACATGAATGCATCACAAATAATGCAAAAATTATAATGAATACAAACATCAAGGCAAATGAAGGCAACAAAAAAATGTCCTCAATATAGATTCATACTACAGGAACATTTTACACTTTATAGGAATAAAATGATTGCATTACAATGGAGAACTAACAATGTATATGTTAATTTTGAACCCCGATCATAGTGATGATATTTTATCCCTTTCAAGTTTAGTATATCTTTCTTAACACAAACATATCTAAATTAAAGGAGTATTGCAAGTCAACTATGATCATTTTGATTTTTTACAAAAACGATTAAAATATCTTTAACAAGTGTATTTCAATATTATAGCCTTGATAATGATAGAAGAAGAAATAACTTGTTTAGAACCCAAGTCATTGCATCATGACTGTTAAATATGTCACAATCAATTTATACACCACTTCCATGATTTTATATTTCTTACAAATTCATGACAACCATCAACACTTTACCAAAACATCTTCAAAACAACTTTAAGAAATATAATTTTAAATTAAAACTCTATTCAATTTTTAGTAACAAATTCATTGAATAAAACTTTATGCATTGACTTATATTGAGTCTATTTGCCAATTTTCAAGCAACTATAAGGGTCAATTCTAGGTGTATAACATAAAACCATGGAATTTTGAAATCACTTAATTAAAGCTCTATAAATAAAGCGACAACAAATTTAGCAACTTTTTTATCTATCATGATTTAGGACTCCATTGCTGGGATTGCTTTCATCCCCATTTCATTTGTTCTGGCATCCCTCGTTTGTTTGAACTTTGTTGCTTGAATGTATAGGATCTCGTTACAATATACCACCTCATTTAATATGCATTAGATTAGTATTGTTTGAAGTCTTCTATTAGGTTTTAGTTATTTATTTTTCAATTTTCTTGAGTTTATAAATTTAGTTTCCACTAAAAAAAATCATGTTCTAAATTATTGTTAATTTTATCTAGAATGATTGTAAATGAGTTATTGTAAGCAACTTATAGTCATTATGGACAAAATTAATAGTCATTTAGGATATGTTTTTCTTCTAGTGATTATAAATTTATAAATTTGAACAATTAAAATCAACAATTCAAAATTGATAAAATCAACAACAAATACTTCTAAACCCACTTATTTATTTTTTTAAATCCAAAATTTCAAATTTCAAATGTATAGACTACAAATTTAGAAATTTTAAATTTTAAATATTATAGTTTCTATGTTCATAGCATTCAATAATTTAAGATTTTAAAATTTCAAATCTTTGATGGTAGTTACTAGTAGTATAAAAAGGTTGATTTATCAAAAAAATCATTTATTACATTCAATGAAATTTAATTAATTTATAATTTTTTCTATATTGTTTTTTTTGAATTCAAGGTCATTTTGGACAACAAGACATACCAATTGAATACTTGTTTTGAAAACTAATAGCAGTAGTGGCTATCAATAAATTATAAATCTAATTTACGATGGAAATAAATTTGATTTTTAAGGAAGTATTTAAGTCACCTTGACATTGGAAAATTGGTAATTTTATTGTTTTATGAAAAAGCTTTTGCTATGCAGACTAGTAATTATGATCTCTACCTAGTTGATGATTTAATCCTACATGGGTTTCAAGTCTAAATATGTCTATGCAAAATAGCGCAATGATGAACTATTATTTTTTTGCCTTGTATTGATATTTGCTTGCAACTACAACAATTATTGCTCTAATTTAGCAATAGTCTAAATAGTTATATAGAGTGGGGTGTAAACTACATGGCATCTTGAAGGACAATAACCTCGTATTGTTGATTATACATAAATATTGAGTTGACCTATATGAAATCCCTCCAAAATACTTGTTAAATGATTTGACAATCTGATATGCTAGTCAAAAGAAATGGATGACATGTATTCACATTAAGGTGCTTGGTGTGATTTGTATTGTTGAATTGACTACCTCGTATGCTTGGGCATATGCTAGTAAGAAGAAATGGATTATCCTTGTTCACTTCAAAGTGCTTCATGTGATTTATACAATTGAATTGACAACGAGATATGCTAATAAAAAGAAATAGATTGACGATCCTTGTTCACATTAAGGTGCTTGGTGTGATTTATACAATTGAATTGACAACTAGATATGCTAGTTAGAAGATATAGATTGACAATCTTTGTTTACATTAAGGTGTTGGGTGTGATTTGTATAGTTGAATTGACAGCCAAATATGCTAGTCAGAAATAAATGGATGATTCTTGTTCACTTCAAGGTACTTGGTGTCATTTGTATAGTAAAATAACTGTCATCACTTGACCTTGCACTTGACTTAGCCAAGGCAGAGTGAACCAACTAATGAGACATTGACCAAGGTCATTTTCATCCCATACTTTGGGCATCGATATGTTACACATAAACAAACATGATCTAGAATCAAACAATTGTAGGCTTTGAGATGTTATTATTCTACATACTTTTAGCACACCTCTAGCCATAGGATGTACCATAACATTTTTCTATTCCCTTTACAATACATTCTTGTAAGAGATAAATTTGTGGAGAGAAGTAAGCATTTCCTTGAATAATAATTTCCATCAACTATTGTGTGCAATTTTGTATATATGGCGGCATGTTATATTATGGTGAAAGTTCACATCTACATCATGGAAAACAATTTCAGTTGATTGCAACAAATAGAGTACAGAGCCTAAAATAAGGATCAAGTATATTTTGGGGGGTCCCTTTAACTTAATAAGACTACATTGGATTTTTAACATAACAATATTATTACTAAAAATTTACAAAAGAAAAAAATTTGTTATAGTTCCTAACGATTTCACATAAAGATTTCACATCAATAAGCTTTTATATTCATATAAATTACAAAGTGATCTACAATGTACTATTTCACTTATAATATGTAATATCACTTGTATTAACCCCTTAAGGACCATTGTCCCTTTTGGAGGCAAAATGGAGTTTGAGTAGGTATCTATGGCCTCAATTTATTTTTATTTATTTTGAAACTTTTTTTGAAGACAAAAAAATTGTTTAGCTTTGTGGGAATATAATTTTTTTTCAATCGATGTCTAGAAACAAAAGTTATGCCCAAATAAGCTCAAAACAAGGGAGAGGGGGCAACAAAAAAAATTCAAAATTTTTAATTAAATTTTTTTTCTCACAAATTATATTTTTGTCTACATGAAAAAATTTGATTCATTCCATTTGGATTTGTTATGAGAAAGTTACAGATAATCTTGTTTTTAGGCAATTAGAGCATATTTTTGAAAAAATAACTTGTAGGATTCATTTCTAAATGAAATTTTTACAATTTTTCAAGAAAAAAAATTCCACATAGTTTAGTTTGCTTGCTAGAACAATCTCACCATGGGAATTCGTGCATTTTAATTCCATCTTAGAGATATTAATAATTTAGATTTTCCTTCTATCTTGTACCTACTTCTACTTAACAATTTTTAAAAGAATTAAAATTAAGTTTTTTTGTATATTTATTTCCTAGACCCTCAACTTAGTTCTCCACTGTAAAGATTTGAAGCTCAAAACTTTGTAGTGCAAAAAATTAAAGTTAAGAAGATTCAAAGTCAAATAATCTAGTCTCGCAATGTGCTGAAAAACTTGTTTTTTTACTTTAAATGTAGATATCTTGCAATTTGTGTGGTCAAAATTTCTGAATTCTTTTCCAAACTACCTCCTACTAGTTAGATGTAAGATCCTATGGTTAGATGTGGGAAAATTAAAAAACATTTCATTTCATTTTTACTTTTTGCTATAGAAATGACAGTTTTGAGTGTATTTTCACAATGAAAGGCCTTAGTCTATTAGGGGTTAATCTACTACAACAATTTTTTTTAGGTAAATGTGACCTTTTTCATCATGCCCTCTGTATGGATTGTGTTAATTTTTAAGGATAAATTGGTTGTGTTACATTAATTTGTAACATGCCTTATTGACAAGCAATCACACAACAATAACACATCAATAAAATTCATATCTTATTAGAAGTAGTATTTGCAAAGTGATGAGAAAGATGCCCTCATTCATCAAATTTATTTTTACAAAATGTCATACAAAAATAAATTACAATACCTTTTGAAAATATGAACATTGTTCTAGCAAGGTTCCTTTGTCTTCCACAATAATAGAGATCCTACGTATCACTTGTGCCATATTTGTGGTCACTTTTAATTAATTAAAATTCCTTCTTAAGAGTATAACAAAGGAATAATTCATCTTCTAGTGATGTGTCACAATCAACCTAAATGAAAAGATCCTTAGTTATAAAATATTACATTCTCATGGGTGTCACTCTTTGTATACTTTAATAACCATGATCATTTAAAGAGTATTTTTGAAGGAGATATAAGTAGTATACTTGAAATAAAAATATTGTAGAACATACTTTGAATCTTTGAAGAATATTCATTAATTTGAATTTTAAAGTCCCTATTTTATTTTTAAAGTTTTAAAGTTTTTAAATGCCCAATATAAAGGGCATCTTATGTTTGAATACTTTGAATCTTTGAGAATATTCATTAATTTGAATTTTGAAGTCCCTATTTTATTTTTAAAGTTTTTAAATGCCCAATATAAAAGGCATCTTATGTTTGAATTTTCTCCAGTTCCTAAGACAAATCCTAGTACCCCCCTTGAGGTAACACTTGATTCTATGAACTCAAAGATTTTCTAGCCTTCATCCTTATTCATGATTAACCCCTAAAGGACCATTGTCCCTTCGGGGGACAAATGCGTTTTCGGGCAGGTACCTATGGGCTGAAATTTTCTCCTGATTTTTTGAAATTTTTTTTTGGAGGTAGAAAAGTTGATGAGCTTCGTGGGAATATAATTTTTTTCAAAATCGGTGCCCGGGAACAATAGTTATGACCAAATAAGCTCAAACGAGGGGACGGCGGGCAGCTCGGGCAGCCAGAAAAAAATGGACAAAAATTTGAATTTTATTTTTAATATTATTTTTTCTCATAGGTTATATTTTTGTGTATCCGGAAAGCTTTTATTCATTTCATTTGGATATGTTATGAGAAAGTTATGGACATTCTTGTTTTTCGGGCAGTTAGAGCATCTTCTTGAAAAAAATAACTTGTAGGATTCATTTCTGAATGCAATTTTTCAAATTTTTCAAATTTTATTTTTTTCCATGGTCTGATTTATTTGCTAAAACAATCTCACCATTGGGATTAGTGCATTTTAATTCCATCTAAAATATATGAATATTTTAGATTTTCCTTCTATCTCATACCTACTTCTACTTAACAATTTTTTAAGAATGATAATTAAATTTTTTTTATAATTTTTTTTTTACCTAGACTCTCAACTCAATTCTCCACTATAAAGATTTAAAGCTCAAAACTGTGTAGTGAAAAAATTTGAAGTTAAAAATGTTCAAAGTCAAAAAATCTAGTCCCGCAATGTGCTGAAAAACTTGTTTTTTCTACTTTAAACGCAGATATCTTTCAATCTGAGCGGTCAAAAATTTTGAAATTTTTTACACACACTCTCATATTATTTAGGTGTAAGATCCTATGGTTAGATATGAAAAAAAACAATTTTTCAATTTTTTTTACTCCTTGCTATAGGTATGGCAGTTTTGAGTGTTTTATGGCAGAAAAAAGGCCTTGGTCCTTTAGGGGTTAAAAGATAAGTTTAAGTGTAAATTGATTTTCTAGCCTTCATCCCTATTCATAATTAAAAGATGAGTTTAAGTGTAAATTCCTTTGTCTCTCATTTCTTTCTTTTTAGTACTTGATGAATTAATTTCAACCAAATCTATCATTGAAAGCCCTAAGATAAAATGTATCCACTATTATAACTGCTATACATGTTGAATATTCTAATAGTGCTTATTTGCATCTTAATGTAGTTCAAAGTTGAATGGAGTTGAATATTCTAATAGTGCTTATTTGCATCTTAATGTAGTTCAAAGTTGAATGGAGTTGAATATTCCAATAGTGCTTATTTGCATCTTAATGTAGTTCAAAGTTTAACATGTTGAATATTCTAATACTGCTTATTTGCATCTTAATGTAGTTCAAAGTTGAATGGAGTTGAATATTCCAATAGTGCTTATTTGCATCTTAATGTAGTTCAAAGTTGAATGGAGTTGAATATTCTAATAGTGCTTATTTGCATCTTAATGTAGTTCAAAGTTTAACATGTTGAATATTCTAATAGTGCTTATTTGCATCTTAATGTAGTTCAAAGTTTAATGTGATGCAATTGTATAAAACACTGTAGCGTATTGGGAGTAAAAAGATCCATGTTGAGGTAGAAAGTGGTGGTTTTGAAATAGTTGTTTTTTCAATCTAATTTATTTACGATACAAGTAATATTTTACATCTTAGAATGATGCTTATGGGTAATCAATACAGTGATAAAATAACTTAGATGAGCTAAAATAAAATTGAAGAAGGCAAATGTATCCCCCCACTCACCTTTAAACCCAATCCAATCTAACTTGACTCCACTACCATGAAAACCTATTAAAAAAAACCTTACTATGTGTAATGACCAAAATGACAACAATGAGTATTTATGCCTTAACCCTAAAAGTTCTTAAACTACCTTTCTAACTACATATTTTTGTTTTTCCACATCTATGTTTCATATTTTGGATAGTATCATATTCAACTACATTATCAAATTAAGTGTAACTTCATACCATAATCTACTATAGTAAATGCATAGTGACAAAAATATGTCACAATCTTGGTGGATGTTCATCTTTTCATCCATTGTTTCATCAACAATTTGGAAGTTTGAAGAAAGAGCCTTGTTGCTACAGTGAAAGTTTGATGTTGCAAATTTTGCAACAAAGTGTACTAGTATGTAATAAGTACAAATACAAACGCATATTTCAGTACATACAACAATGATTAGCCATTTTGTTGCACTCTATGTGATATAGAATGCACTTTACTAGTAGCTTCAATAGAAAAAACATTATTATTTTTACAATGTTGCCACATGTCATATTGTGGTTGGCTGGAACCTCTTAAGTATCCCTAAAATAAATGAATATTAGTCAAACCTTACATGAATGGGGGTGAGACGGGAGCATTACCTCGACTCTCCCCTCTGCTTGATGGGCCTGCCTTTCAAGTGCAATGTTTCAGATGAAAGTGAAGTACCCAACCGCCATTGTCAGTTGGCAGTTATCCCAGATGCTCCATTCCACCATTTCATGTGAACCACCACAGGATGTACTCTCTCTCTTTCCTCCTCGGCTCCTCCCCAGTCCGCAGCACTCCCCAGTCAACCAGCCCCCATTTCATTTCATTTCCATTTCCTTTTCTTTTTTCCTTTCCTTTCCTTTCCTTTTGTTTCTCCACTCACTCGCATATCCAAATGCCTCCCTCCCCAGTCCCCATTGAGCAGCGTTAGATTTCAAGCAGAGTAAGTTAAACTTTCCTTCCCACCTGCAGATGATTGCTGTGTCAGTGCCCCCCCTTCTCGTTGCTGCTGGCTGGCTGGTTTCCAAGGGCTCTCGATCCCCTCCAATCCCGTCGTCTCGGGGCGCGTGAGCAGACGGCGCCATCACTTAACGCTTCCCCTTGCAGCAGCAGGAGCGGCAGCAGCAACAGCAGGTCACGTGCACGGTCACGTGAAACCCTAGATGGTGTGACGTCGTCTGGAGCGCTCACTAGGGTTTTCCGCATTGCAGCCAGGCTCCCCGTGCCAGTCAGTCGAATCTCGTGCTGTAATAAGGTGGTTAAAATATCAAACTCCATGGCAGGGGAGGTTTGGAACAGGAATTCTTCCACAGAGATGATGAGAAAACAATAATAAAAGTATGTATCCAAGAAAACGCCATTATTTTCTTAAGATTTCCGGCAAAACGTAACGCTGCTGCTGATCGAGCTGTGACACCAGAGTGAGCTCACTATCTGTACCTCGGCCGAAGCGGCAGTCGAATCTCCTGCCGTAATGCTGTTGAAATGAAATTCCATGGCAAGGAGATTTTGAACATTTTGCCAGAGGGATTCGGCATTGACTCGCAAAGATGTGGTCGAACTCCATGTCAGGGAGCTTCTGAACATTGGCCAGACGGATTTGCTCGCCTCACAAAGATGTGGCCAAACTCCATGGCAGAGAGCATTCGAACAGTGGCAGATGAATTGATTGACTCACAAAGGTGTGGCCTAACTCCATTTTGAACAGTGGCAGAAAAATTGATTGAGAGATTCAGAAAGACACACAAAGATTCTTAAGGTTTCCGACAACCGCTGACTATACGACTAAACGAGTAATCCCTTGCTCAACGGAAGCGGCAGTCGAATCTCCTTCCGCAAGGTTTAAAGAAAAAATCTAATTCCAGGGCAGGCAGGGGAGCTTTTGAGCATTCACAACGATGTAAGAACCAGGACACCGCGTGCCATCACGTCCTTAACAATTATCTTCAACCGCCGCTGATGATTAGAGAATCGTTTTAATCTCGCCATGGCAACCGACCTTACCATTTGCACATCAACCGAAGTGGCAGAGAGCGACGAAGATCGAGCGAGGATAACACCAAACACTTCCTGTTCCTGCACCCCGCGCTCATCCTCAGCTCCAGCAGCCGAGCCGTCGTCGGACATGTTCTACTCGAATCCCTGGAGCTCCCAAAATTCTCCCAGGAGTACTGGTAGTCACAGTAGTGCAAATCTTCTTAACCCTGATTCAAAAGCCGTGCCGATTATCACACTGAAAACACGCCATCGCTCTGGTAGTGGACGCGACCAAGTGGCTGCGGAAGAGGAGGTTTGGCAACTGAAGCGAGCGCTTCTGGAAAGGGACATGGAGCTTCGGAGACGCAAAGTACATGCGGCAAGTGTGGAGGCCGAAAATAGGTAAGGTAACTACACTTGAAGTTTCAAAGTGCTGAAAATAGGTGTTTCTAAAATCAACCCTAAATTCTCACTTGGAGTAAGGATAGTGGGAGTACATTTTAGGTTTAAGCAAGAATATGAAAGGGTTGGTTTTAGAAAGGGGTCACTAGTTACATTATACATTTCTCTATCAATATTTTATAAGTTAGGTGCACTCATCATTGTTATTAATTACAACCAATGATACTTGCTATTATTAAATATAAAGTTTTTTTTTTTATTGGATGGTCCTTATTGGCAATTGGAAGAGGATTCCAATAGTCTTTAGTGTGCATTATTTAGACACCATCTAAATAAGTTATGAATTTCAAAGTATTATCCAGAAGTGTACCCAAAATCAACACTTAATGCTCTCACGGATTTTCATGTTTTGATTGTGTACATCTTGTGTAATCAATATCTAGGGTTTTGTGAGTGGATAATGTTTGATCTAAATGTAGGTGTCACATTGTGGTCACCGTTGATTATTGGGGTGGACATACCTAAGGGCTAGCTTTGTATCTGAGTTTTACAATGGAATCCTTCATTTGCTCAAAAATAAATAAATAAAACTTTATTTATCCCACTCATACTATATGTAATCTACCGTGTGCAGTGGTCAGGGTGGATGCCCCCTAAATAATTAATCAAAATTGAAAAATGTGAATATATAAACTACTTTAAAATAGAGAGATTTGTGTTTTTCCAAAAAAAAATGGTTATCTATGTTTTGAAATACTTTTTGTTGATCTTGACCACCATGTATAGCATTGAAATTTGTACATGTTGAAATGTTAATATATTGTGATTTTTTAACACATTTTGTGGGAAGTGACACAAATTTTGTCGCAAAGCTAAAAGTGTAAATTGGTTTATGTGTATGTTCTACTTTAGTGTAGTTTTGGCAATCTAATGCCTTTTCATTTGAATATTGTCATTGCCCTAATGCTATTGGGGTATGGCAATCTTTAGAAAATTGGTTGCAGGTATCAATACTTTCTTATAGAAATGCAAATTGAATTAGATAATCTTTGAAAGTCAAGAGGTTAAAGAAGGTCAACAAACATAATGTCAAAGTTATATCTTTGAATCTTAAGCATTTAAATGTGAACATTTGGTTGATTAAAGGATTGTGTTGAATAAAAGGCTATATATTGGATAATATTAGTGTCGTCTAAACTAAATCAATATCATCAATTTTAAAAATTTGCAATTCTCTCAAAAAGAATGTGGAGAGAATGGGGTTATAACTCTAAACCACCCTATAGCTATTTTCAATTGTTGTACCACATATAAGAATTGAATTGAGATTAACATTGATTGTGCGTGGTGAAAATCTTCATAGGAAATTGGCAAAAGACATTGAACATGTTGTAGGAGCAACGGAGGACCCCAATTCAAATCGGCAAGGGGCTCACATGGAGAGCCCTCACAAACTACACGCTAAACTAGCAAGTACGGATACTCTTGCAAAGGTCTTGGGAGGGAGGGAGGGATTGAAGACCTATAATGTAGTAAGTCCACACGAAAAAGAGAAATGAAATTTGTTGTCTTAAATATACCTCTCCCATATTCACCTCATCAATAGCAAATCAATATAGATCTATACTTCCTACTTATAATCTTTGTCAAAGTGAAGTTTATTATTGTCCCACTTTCTCTACAAATTGGACTCCTCCTACTCTCTGTAGAGTGCAAAAATATCTATTATAATAACATATGCCCAAGGTTAAGTGGGGCCTAACCTCGTTTTTTATATTTCAATTACTTTGGGATCATGCAAAACATGACATTTTTTAGAATATGAAAGTGTTTGTATCCATGGATATAAGTAAATCATCCAAAGCGTAGATGAAAGTTGGTTTAATCATCTAATGGTATACATAATATTCATATTCATATATATTAGAGGGGTTACTACACAATGGCCTTCCTATAGGCTATATCACCCCCAAAATACAGTAATACTATAAAAGGCTCTTCCCAATAGTTTTGACTCACTTTTTCAAGTAAGGGACTACATAAACTTCTTCATAGTAAGAAATACTCACCCAAAAGTGACACTACCCATTTTGTGTCACCTATACTTGAACCATGAATGGCTCATCCAAAATCACCGAGAGCTCTCAAGAGCAACCAATGGAAGTTGAAAGTTCTTTGAGGCAATCAACGGGAGTTGAAACATGTCTTGCTCAAGGGTGGTTGTTTAAGGGGAGCCAAGTAACAAGAGTAGGTCCCCTATGCTTTCAACTTTGAAATTTTTCATTACAAGTGTTAAAGAAAACTATGAAATTAGTAGGGTTGGTTTTTTCTCAAGGATCCTAACATCCTTACAATTAAAAAAACACATTTGAACTACCTACCTAGTATATGGAGAAAAAGTGACATTTTAGGGTATTTCTACTTTATTTTTCAACAATGCAAATGAACTCCCCCTCTTTGATCTTGAGCTAAAATGAAACTCTCATGATCTCATCAATTCTTTTTATCTTCTTGGAGTAGACAAAAAAAACTATTAACCATGGAATGACGTAGCCGAGGGTTGCTATTATGTGATCTTAGAGGCATTAGCCTACAAGTTTAGAAGACTATATCCTTGCATTATAGGTGTCTATATTATAGGAACCTTCCATAATCATAGTGTACCTAAGTTATAGATACCTATATTATAGGTGTTTATATTATAAACATCTTCAATGGTTGTAAGATATATACTCATACATATGCTCAAGGCTCACATGCTTGCATTTCCATGCTCACATATTAGTTTCATTAGACAATTGGGGGGGTAACCTCTAATGCAAGTTGCCCATGTTCATACAATGACAATACTAAGAGGACGTAGATATACAAGTGATGTTTGTTATAGCATAGCGTGTTGTATGGGGCTATTTTTTTTAGCATCTTACAAAGAACGATATTAGGAGACACGTTATGACATTTGCATAATTTTTGAGTAAGCAAAAAATTGTAAAAAAAAATTCATGTATTCAACCTTACACCAAAAGGAATACAGAAACAATAGACCACATTGTGGTTCCTACCTGCATTAACTTAGGGGTTAAGTTAAGTACTGTATCTCCATGGTCGGTCATGCTTTTTGTTTTTGATTTTTTTAAATGTTTTTCCCCCTATTTGGCAGGTATGAAGTTGATGTTGGAGGAAGCTTACAACACCTGTGAGCTGCAATCCATTGAACTGTACAATCTGCGGCGAGATGTCGGCCTCACTCACGCTCGTGTAACAACCTAACCTAATCTAACCTCCTCCCTCCTTTTTCAACTTAAATTACTCTAATCTATTCTCTCTTGATTACTTAATACCCAATGTTGTGCCCATGATCTAAGGATATGGATTGCATGTTCCGTCTTGGATTGTGTCTGCACTTCTTCCTCCCAATTGAAAAAAAGTCAAAAGCCACAACCACCCCCGTTTTGTACATTGCGTCGTACCTTGGGTGCGTTAAAAAAAAATTTCATCCTAACTTTATGTTTCAGCTTATTAGCTTAGCATAGGGTAAGGTAAAAAGGTGTGGCCATACAATAGCGTGTTGACACTAGCACACTTGGGGGTGATGGATGGGACGGGATGGGACGGACGGGACTGACAAATGCAGGAGCTCGAGGTGGAAAGGAATGTGTATGCAGCGGAAGTGCGGCGGCTGCAAGAAGTGGTTAAAAAACTCAAGGTGGCAAATGGGCGAGTTGGACATGAGAGTCATATGGTGTGCCGGCTCAAGGCGAAGAACCATCATCTGGAGGTCATGAACCTGAGGTTGTCAAGTTGCCTATCGGCTAGCTTAAGCCAAGTAAGTTAAAAGTTAAAATCAAAGATTTGAGATGGGGCGGGATCGTGAGCAAAATTAAATTCACTTCACTTGGTCTCTTTGCTTGTTTAATAAGTGGGTGAATTATTTATACCTTGGATTTCATTACATCCCCATATGAATATATATTTATTTTTTCTGAACACATAACATTATTTACCAATGAGGTAGAGGGGCCCTTTGGGAACTGTTGAAAATGAGACCACTATAGTGAAACAAAATTGTCTTATTGATGACTCTTCACTCACTTAATAAATGAGTGAATTATAAGACTTCTTCATTACCCCCTATTAATTTTTATTTTATTTTAATATTTATTTACTGAACACACAATATTGTTTATCAATGAGGTAGAAGGGCCCTTTCACATCCTTGAAAAGAGGCCCCCTACAGTGTACAACATTGTCTTGGTGATTAGTTCCTCATTCACTCAATAAGTGAGTGAATTGTAATACTTTTTCATTACAATCACATAAGTATATTTTTTACTAAACAAGTAACGTTGTTTACTAATGAGGTAGGGGGCCTTTTCACATCCTTGAAAAAAGGTCCCCTAAGGTGAACAAAATTGTATTATCCATGGCTCCTCACTCACTTGATAAGTGAGTGAATTGTAAGACTTTTTCATCATCCCCGATATGTAAATTATAACTAAATATATATAACATTGTTGACTAATAAGGCAAGGGTCTCTTTTGCATCCTTAAAAAGGAAATCCCCACAATGAACAAAATTGTCTTATTGATGAATCTTTAGCCAACCCAATCCTGTAATTAATTGAAAGTCTCTCCCATACATAAAGAGAGGCATAATACCTTTCCAACGTGGAGAAGACCAATATATGGTTATAAAATGTTATGACATGTTGGATTACATCTATATAGTATTAACAATTGTATTCCATATCTCACATTTTATATATAGTGCATGTAACCATATGGTGTACCGTAACAATGTTCCCAATAGCACATCCATATTCTTTGTATCATACCAATATATGTTCCTTATGTCATACATGTAGCAAACTTTTGGGGGGGGGGGGGGTTGGGGGGTGGATGGGTGAATCTGAATTGGTGTGTGTGTTTAATTGATAAAATTTGTGTGTGTGTTTAATTGATAAAATTTGTCTGTCTGTTTAATTGATAAAATTTGTGTGTGTGTTTAATTGATAAAATTTGTCTATCTGTTTAATTGATAAAATTTGTCTATCTGTTTAATTGATAAAATTTGTGTGTGTGTTTAATTGATAAAATTTGTGTGTCTGTTCTTTTGGATGGGATAGTCAACTAAGTTTAACTTGTATCTCCATAAAACCAAAATTTAGATTTTCAATATTTTAATGATTTATGTGATTTGACTTCAAACTACAAGCACTTAGGTCTTGACTATAGTAAAGAATTTATTTCAAATTTGTTATATATATCGTATGTAAAAGTAATAAAATAAAAAATCCAAACGGTCCATTCTAAACTTTCTTCATGTGAGAGGAGTCTCATGGCACGAGTGGATACCCTATGGGATATTTTTAATTGAAAATTCATAAACTATTGTGTGAGTGTCAACAAATTTACAAAACAATTTTGTTTGGATTTCTCTCAAAGAAGCAAGCATTGTCACTAAGCAAATCATTATTTAGACCGCCCTCCTAGCAGGATTGCAATTCTATGAGCATATGAGTGTGAGCTTATGAGCATATATTTTTCATAGATTCCATTTAAAAAATTTGGTCAAATTTTATTATTTATGGTACTTATTATCATGGACCTATTTCTATGGACCTATTACCGTGGTCCCTTGAACAATCTTGATGTGCTAGTTACTGAAGTTCAATAGATTTTAAGAAGAAAAAAATTGGTGATTAATTAGGATTTGTTTAAAATTGATTAAGGATGTTCCATCAAGATTTTGATTTTTATAAACACTCCTTTTTATTTCTGGGTACCTCTTGGTGAATTCCCTAGAGGCTGGAAAAAAATTATTTTTTTCTTTTCTTTATTTATTTTTCCATAGTTAAGGTTACGTCTTCGAGCTGAGAGGTAACCAACAACGAGAGGGGAGTGATTATAATCTCAATGGAAGAACCTCAATTAATTTCAAATGAATCATAATTAATAATCCAATGAAGTTCAATAAGTAACACATCAAGATGACAAGTGCTTGATCCTCCTCTTGGTGCCAAGAGGTACCAAGCAACGAGAGGGGAGTGATTAACCAAATGACCTTCTAATCAAAGATGAAGGAGTTGAATCCCTAGAAGGTCCCACAAGAGGACAATGGTCAACTAATCAACAATTTGGTATAATAAAGCTCACTTCATACAAAAATAATCCCTATCAACCAAATATTTTATTCCAAAATCTTAACAAGTCCAATTATTAGCACATCAAGAGAGAAGTATAGGTAGCCTTGTTGATTCTGAGAGGACCTACGCTACTACAAAATAGTGATCAACAAAAATGAAATTTGGTGCAGCTAAGCTCTTTCCACATATACTAAATTTTTATTAACAATTTTTTTCTTTCTAAAATCGAAACAAGTGTTGGTACCTTTCCATTGCTCATGAGAAGATCTATGATGCTACAAAACAATGATCAACCAAAATAAAATTTACTATGATAAAGATCATTAGATATAAAAATAATTCTTATCAACAATTTTTTTTTCTAAAATCTAAACAAGTCCAACCATGGTACATCAAGAGAATATTATTGGTGCCTTTCCATGAGCTTAGAGAAGATCCACATTGTCCTATAGCATAGTGATTAATCAATATTTTATATAAACTTATTTCTATCTCCATCCATCTTTCATATCAATTAAGCTCATTATTTTCATAATGTATAATTCTAATATTTTAGACAACACTAAAAATTATAATTTTCATCTAAATTCTACATAACCATGGTGATAGGTCCACGGTAATAGGTATGTGGTAATAGGTGCAAAAATTTACTAAAAATAGTAAGATTTGATTAAAATTTCTAGACAAAATCTATGTTTAGGAATATTATTAAATTTTCTAGTGCTTCTTCAAATTTTTGAGCTCACTGCTCACGTAATCCCTGCTCACCGCTCATAGGCTCATGCTCACTCACTCATAGAATAGCACCACTGATTCACCTAGTAGAAATAACCAAAAGTGGTACTTTTGGTTGCTTCTACCTAAACTAGGGTTGTGGTTGATAAGTTTACAATCTAATACCAAAGTACATCTTAGACCTTAGTTTGTAGTATGATGTACGCTAATCATAGTTATATAAATTTGCGTGCGTCAATCATTAGTGTTGGATAATTTTTATCTTAATATACTACAAATCTTAATCACATTACACATAATTAACCCCTAAAGTCTCAAGGCCATTTTTTTTTGGTCAAAAACCACTCTAAAGTGCCATTTCTACTACATTTGTCAAAAAAACAAAAGAAATACTTTTTTGGGAACTGAACCATAGGATCTTGAACTTTACTTGTTTGAGATTATGTGGTAAAATTTTCATGAAATTTGACCGTACAAATTGAGAGATATGAGCATTCAAGGTTGGAAAAACAAGTTTTTTTGAACACTAGACTGCAATTTTAGATGGCTTTGATCTCTATTTGTGGAAAAAATGGTCACTATGGAATTTGAATTTAAAATTTATTGTGTTGAATAATTGAGTTGGGAATC
The DNA here is from genome assembly GCA_947034895.1 of Rhytidiadelphus loreus. Taxonomy (NCBI): domain Eukaryota; kingdom Viridiplantae; phylum Streptophyta; class Bryopsida; order Hypnales; family Hylocomiaceae; genus Rhytidiadelphus; species Rhytidiadelphus loreus. Next base: position 38,450,911 of record OX344761.1, read on the forward strand.
TAGGAAAAATATTTCAAAAAATAAAAACTTGATTTTCATGCTTAAAAAAATTGTCAAGTAGAAGTAGGACCAAGATTGAAAGAGAAACTAAATTGTTAATAGCTCTTAGATAGGATTGAAATACAATAATCCCAATGGTGAGATTGTTCTAGCAAGCAAACTTAACTTTTTCAGAAATTTCTTTTGAAAAAATTTGATAATTGCATTTTGAAATGAATCCTATAAGTTATTTTTTCAAAAAGATGCTTAGATTGTCTGAAAAATAAGATTGTTCATAACTTTCACATCATTAATCAAAATGGAATGAATCAAAGCTTCAGATGTAGACAAAAACATAATCCTTGAGAGAAAAAAAATTATTAATTATTTTGAATTTTTGCAATATTTTTTGTGCTGCCCACCAAGTTCATTTCTAAGCTTTTTGTGGTATAACTTCTGCTTCCGGGCATCGATTGAAATAAAAATTATATTCCCACAAAGCTTATCAACTTTTCTGTCTTCAAAAAAAGTTTCAAAAAATCAGGGTAAAATTTCAGCTCATAGGAACCTGCCCAAATTCCAAATTGTCCCCTGAGGGGACAATGGGACTTTAGGGGTTAAGACCATTTTTTAGTGTGGATAAAATATTGTTTCTTTGCTAAACAGACCCCTACAACTCCAAGGACGCCGAGGACGCCGAGGACCCAACAACCTCGACGTGATGCATTGGTCCGGAGTCCTTTTGGTGGTTTTGATTATATCCAACAACAACAGGTATGTTGCTACACTCAACCCTTCCTAAGTGGTGAACATTTTCTTACAGCATATTTACTATACTAAATAGTAAAATTTTCTTATAGCATATTTTACTATTTAATGTTATGTTTTTACAACTATATTTAGTGATTTACAATCCCCTTAATAATTTTAGAAAATATTTTTTTCTCGACAGTTTGTGAATATATCCCAATTCTTCACATGGAGGCCGGTCCCTAAGGGGGATTTAACTTATAGATTCTATTGTTTGACTGAGCAGGAAAATGCTTTTAGCAACAGGTCCCCAGCAGCCTGCTTGCCAAGATGAGAGTTAATTAAAGCTGGCCTAACTAGCTATGTCTTGAAGGTACAATGTTTGGTGACCCTTTTGCAAATCAATTTCATTTTTTTCCCCCTTGTTACATGTTCAATGATAAAGATAAATAAAAAAATAAAAGTCTCCAACACAATTGATCAATAATCTTCTACAACCTTATCCCCAAAAGGACCAAATTTTTTTTTTTTGGCAATATAACAATTTTTGGTAACTCATTACGAATTTTTTATATTTAAAAAAAAAATCACACAATATGTGCCTGAGGAGTAGCTCTACAAGGCCCAACAATTTTCATAAATTTTGACTTTATGGTTAAAAAGTTATTGCATGATATGTAGTTTTCATTGCATGGTGGGCAATCCGGGCAGTAAAAAAAAACTTTTTTGAAAATCACTTTAAAAACAACAACAAAACTTTACTTTAAAATCCGGATAATTCTCAACCAAGGTGGAAACACACAAAATAGCATCCTCCCTTAAAACCACTACATCATGACTCTCTATACATCTTCAGAATCAACATATCACCTATTATGATGTTGAAGAAACAAATTTCAGAATCTCTACCAAAAAGAAAAACTTTGATCCTTCATAACTTTCAGATATGATATCCAAATGCCACCTTCTTTGATGCGTTGGAACCTCCTCTCACTTTCCAACAAGAAAATCAATGAAAACTCAAACCAGTCTAATAATAGAAAGTCTAATAATAGTAACTAGGCAACAGTAGCCCCCCTTCTCCCAAAAAAGTGGCGGTTTGGGGGGGGTACCCACCTTTTTACGTTATGTCATGTCTGTTTGCTCAACTGCATGCCTGGCACTGGTCATGATGAAACTCACGTCAAGTTATTACAAGCCACAGCATGACCGACTCCTTTAGCTTGAGAAAAACTGAATGCTAAAGTTAAAGTCTAAAAAAAAGTCTTTTTTGGAATTAAAATTTAAAAAGTATTTTTTGGAACTTGTCCGAGAAAAGATTTTGTTACTCATGCCCAGCATGTGAGACTGTGTCGCTGAGTGGCAACCTCTGTCGTGCTGCAACCCCCGGACCCCCAGAGGTGAGGCGAGGGGGTGTTTCCAGGAAGAATTGTGGGGGGAGTTACTGAATTTGGCGAAAGCAGGACATGTCAAACTGACCTGGCGAAATCGTGTTGCGATTTTATTCCAACTTTTGATTCAGCTTTTGGAACTTCCGTCTTTAATTTGGAGTTGAATGCCCCAGCTACTCAAAAAGGTTGTGGCCCATGCACACTAGGCCATGCACTCACTCGGCCATTATTCACCGACCCAGAAGAAAACAAAAAAATGGTGGGGTTTATTTAGGGGTTGTCACACCAGGGAATTTTTTTGGAGCGAGTTTTCGCTAAAAAGAGATGCAAAACTTCTTGTAACGAATATTTGGGAAGATATATATTTTTTTCAGTAGATGGAATTGCTAAATTGCTAAGTAGCAAATCTTGGGATGGTATCACTCTGTTTTGGATGAATGTACACTTTTTCATCCATTTCTATAGATGCAAATAGCTTCATCACTTAGTGAATATTGCTTTTTGTAGTGCCCAAAATAAATGGAAAAAAACCCATGTGTTACACTTTCTTCACTCCATTCTCAATCTTCAAAGAATGGAGATGTAATACTCTCTCATTGGCTCTCCTTGGTTTGCGGAGATCCCATTTTTTGAATATTAAAAATGACCATTCTTCTCCCCTTGAAGTGAAAAATGGACATGAAGAAGATTTTGTGAGTGAAGATTTCATCTTTAGCATGCCACAACTTCTCATTTTGCGTGTTGTGTTCATCTCAATCACTACAATACTTCACCAACATTGACATGCACATGTGGTGTTAGAAGTAGAATTGACACTAGGGAGACTATCTGTCTAGAAAAATTACAGCATCGATCCTCTTCTACAAGTGAACACAAAAGGAGGTTCACGCCTTTTTCATGCTAAATGGATCCCTATTGACTTCTCTTTTCACTCTACAACTTCTCATTCTTTATACAAATTTGCTTTTTGGTAAAGTTGTGACAATCCCTATTGTTTATTGGACCCTAATGATCGAAATTTGAAAATTTTGAATTCATATATTGTACATGAAGGTCTAATCTAGCACTCAGGTGTAGAAATTGAATTTCCACATCAGACTTACGTCAAACTCACAAGGGCTCACGTCCCCTCACATCAATTGCAAAATGACATGTGGCCCTTTTATTTCACAAAAATGATTTAATTATTTCCAAATCTGACTTTCACATACAGTATGGAATCACTCATAATATATTGTTTTACCAATGAAGCAAGGGGGCCCTTTTGACCAAGTGAATTGATCCCCCTCATGGCCTCGCATTTTTCCTTTTGGAAAAAACATTGGGATGTTTTTTTACAACACAGGGTAAGATTTGGAAATTCAAGTCTGTATTTGCAATTAGAGGTCCCAGATTAGAAAAGAAAGGTGAAGAAAGGCAAAAAGAGCACAAAACAAAAGAAGAGGCAATTTTTACATTTAGCCTTTGTTGGAGCAATGGGGGATCCCCTTGTAATCCCTCCTTTTGTATTCTTGAAAAAGGGTATCCCCACAATGAACAACATTGTCTTATTAATGGCTTTGCCTTCAGCCAACCTCAATCCATGCATTGATTGAAAGTCTCTCCCAAGCATGTGGAGAGGCATAATACCTTCCTAGTGGAGTGCTAGCATGTGAGCATAGAATCTATGAACTCATGAGCCTAGGACTTTATATTATAGACACCTTCTATGGTTATAATTGTCTATGTTATAGAAACCTATATTATAAACTCTTTTTATGTTATAGTGTACCTATGTCATAGATACATATATATAATATAAACACCTTCAAACGATTGTAGGTGCATACCTACAACTAGGTTTAGATTCATAAGCTCATGTCTTTGCACTCATGCCCTAGCATTGTTGTACCTTCCCAATATGGGAATACCCATTGTTTGGTTACACAATGTTACATAGAGATCCCGAATGAGCCGGTAGAGATAAAGTTATATTTCCTCCTTCCTAAGAAGAACCTCCTAATTAAAAATAGTGCATATACAACTAAAACCACTCCATTTATTGATTTTGGTCATTGAAAATTGAACAAGTGATGTAGAATTTTGAGGATTGATTGAGCAAAAATTGATTTGAATTCCATATTGCTTGTCCAGCAATCAAAAATCAGTAAATGGAGTGGTTTAGTGGTGCACATATTGTTTCCAATTCGGAGGCTATTAGTGGGATAGAGCCAGAGTATAGAATTAATGAAGAAAGAGAAGTAACTCTTAATTCACCCATGGACTACGGTGAATTAAGAATTTGTTCATGGAAGGTCCCAAAATATTTCTTGAGAAAAGTTAATTAATCAACTACTAAAAGGGGCAAATCTTAATATTCATCCCTGAAGAAATGGAGAAAAGATGAGTGCATGATTATCTTGGGTTTCAAGATATGGATTGGTAGCTCAATTGTTATAAAAGTTGGTAAATGGGCCTCATATTCTTGTTAGGTAAGTTCATCAAAATTCTTCATAAGATATTTCATATTCTTTTAGCATGCATTTTTTGAACACTATATGAATAAACTATGATTTTTTAACGTGAAACTTCTAATGTGAAAATAGGTGTATTCAAAATTGACCTTTGACTCTCATGAATAGAGGTTGTACATTTTAGGTGCATGAGATTGATTTTAGGAAAAACTGTAATTTCATAATTCTATGAATATACATGTAAAGATTGATTTTAAGAAATTTATTGCAATTAGGTGCAATTACCTTCCTTGAATTAGACTTGACTTTTAATATGAATCAAGTTCTTCAAACTTCCACAATAAGCTCTAAACATCGATTAGTCAATTCGTACAAACCGAAGCCAATAAAGTTGAATAACCAAACCAAAAACATTACCATAATGTCACTTTTACTCCCAATGTATGTTATTGTGTTGTATACAATTGCATCACTTTTAGAGTATCAAGATTCAAAAAAGGGCTATCAAAACATTAAGTATGCCTTAAAATTGAGAGGTATTTATAATTTATAATTTTATTTTAAACTTTAAACTTCATCATTTTGTATGTTCTATTTTACTACTATTTATATGAAGATTTTAAATTAAAAAATAACAAAATGCAATTACATATTTTCTATAAGTCATGAAAATTTCATGTATGGTTTTGAAGATTTCAAATTATTATGTGAAAAGTTGAAAGAAATTCATATCAATACAAAATAAGCACAAAGTTTTGAAGAAATCACTAAATGGGTGTACTATGGTGTATAACATTGTAGTGTAGCAAACGTACTTATTTTCATATGCTTAGAAAACTCATACCTTCAAATTGCAATAAATGATCAATTTTCAAGAAATTTACAAAGTTTTAAGTGGAGAAGAAACCTAACTTGCAAAAATTTACTATAGTTGGTTTTATTTATTCACATTGCAAGGTCCCTTCATCTAAGGTGGATACATCCAAACTCACACCCTACCTAAAACCGCCATCATCATTCTTGTGTACATCTCCCAAATCAATATGTATGTATGTTGAAACAATTCCATAACATCTACCCAAAAAACTCTTAATAGCTTTTGTATATGGTATCCAAATATTGCATTCTTTGGTGCATTGAAACCTCCTTTCACTTGCCAACAAGAAAATCAATGAAAACTTGACGAGTCCAATAATAAGAACTAGACACAAGAGAAGAAAGGGGCGGTTTGGGGAGTACCCACCTTCTTATTCTTGACATTTCTTATCAAGTTTCAATGCCCCCCCCTTCTAAATGGTCAAAAGCGTTGAACTACCAATTTGCTTGTTGATGAATCAATGCTAAAATGTTACTTGACTAAGGGTTGGCTTCTATATGGAGTCGAGGCTGGTGAAGCCCACCAATCAAAAGAGAGGAATGGAAGTCTAAATTATGGTAGAACCACCCAATCCTAACGAAGGATCCATATCCAAACTGTAGTTTGGAATCTGTTTTTTACTTCTTTTTCAAGGTTGGAACTAATATAGTTGACCACAACACATGTTCCAATGTAGTGAGCAAGGAAGTAGAAAATAGTAAGCGATAAAGTAGACATTTTTTGAATGATCAAAATTGGAAGATTTCATACATTGGGTATGGGTTTGAACCAAGGCTTTGGGCTTCCAAAATTCATATTAATTTCAATGCAAGGCATAAAATTACCAAAAAAAAATAGCAATCCCCTTGATTTTTATCTTTCTACGCTGCAAAAAATTTACATTGCCCCTTAAGATAAACCAGACCATTACCGTTAGTTTCCCAATTCAATTAGTAGACCAGCCCAATTCCTTCACCTAACTTTGTCCCCAAAACATCCAAATCCATTCTTCTTATGACATAAAATTAAAGCATTCTATGATTAAAATCTGATTTTTTATGACAACTAGGGATAATGTATCACTCCATTAATGGTGAATGTTTTGTATTTGACTTGGGCGGTTATGGGTTCATTAAGGAACGTTTATTACTCTACTCCACTGGCGGTTTTGTAATTTCAAACTAATTACTTCAAAAATTCACAAAAATTACAATTTTAGTCGGAAAATTATAATTCCACTTGGGTTTGATTCGTGAAACAAGCACACACACACACCTCTGAAAAATATGTGCCCCTATTGGAATTGACCCCAAGATATTCAGATTACAAATCAGGGATGATAGGTATTTCTACCTTATATTGCTCCAAAACATGTGTGGAATCGCTTAAGTGATCAGCTATGGGTGGTTTCACCATACTTATTTTTTTCTTATTTTTTTTCTGGAGTGAGTGGAGTTCCCCCACTGCGTCATTCTATGTTAGCGTCATTGATAGGTGGGCTTCACCGTCCCCAACTCCACATGGAAGCCAGCGCCCAGAGTACTCTTCAGGTTGCCTGGATTGTTGCTTCCAGTTGTTGTTGCAGCAGCTTGCCTGTCTATATTTGCCAATCACTGGGAAACAGACAAATTGATTATCATTATCTTGCCCACTGCATGGCATTTCCACATTTCCACATTTCCACCCATGCTAGGGCACATGCCTGACTCACTTGAAGAATAAGTAGACCGAGTGTCCAATTATAAAGAAAATTCCAAAGTGGTTGGTTTAGGATTTTTTTTAGGTTAGGGTGGGAATCTCCATTTGAGATCGACAAAAATCAACTAAAGGTGAGAGTCCCCGCATCCATGTGCTGACTGTGAAGTTATTTCCTGCAACTGGACAAAGGCGGTAATCATTAGAGAAATAAATTAGCTACTAGTAGGTCATATCCGAGAGGGAAGGGACCAAGTAACTTAACTTAAGTTTAACTCCAGTTGATTGGTTTTCCTGGCATTCATAAAAGAGTCCTCAATGCTATGCCAATATATGTTGTTTGCGTTCATGTCCCCTTTTTTTTAAATTGTGGCTTTTCAGGAAAAGAATCAAGTAACTTAACCCATTCAGGATGTGAAGACCAGGAATTGCCTACAATGGCTTGTACTCTTTCAACAGTCCTAGTATACAAGACTTTATTTCTTGCACAATCCTGTTGCAAAGAAATTCTATAAAAATCACAAAGCAAAGGGCACTCCCAGGCAACCTCACAAAAGAATTCTCTGTTGAAAAAACAATTTTTCTACATGCAAATGGCCTTGGTACTTAGAAGTTGCAATAGTATCTACACTGTATGAGGCTTGTGTTGGCTTCATTGCAGAGGCCAGTTTTTGGAGGGATGAAGCCAGAGAGGTCAGATTTCTGACAGTCTGGCAAAAATTTGCCAAAAAAAAAGCCCTGGCTCATATTGTGTAATTTAGATACTATTGCAACTTCTAAGTACCAATGCCTGCATCCTTTAGAAGTTAACTTAATTCTAGTTGATTGGCTATCTTGGTATTCATAGAAGAGTCCTCAATGCTACACCACTAACTAGGCACTGCAACGATATATGTTGTTTGTGTTCACATCCCCCCCCCTTTTTTTTAAAATTGTGGCTCTTCTGGTTGCATGCACCTCAACTCTACAACGGTACTTGAAACCCTAAATGTATGTGGGAGTTGGTGATGTGGTGGCGGGAGGTGAAACGGGTGGTTTCACTAACAAAGTTTCATTTTCTTTTGCGCCTTTTGAGGCTCCATCGTAGCCATGATATTGTTGACCAAGGAGATCAAGGAATGTTGAGGTGCTTAGAGAATAGAGCAAAAGACTAATTCTTGCCGTACGAGAGCCAAGAAATGTTGTACTTGGGAAGGTAACATGGAAAGTACCGTTAGAAATTGGGACTAGTTTCCGTTGCTATTTTTGGGACCCACACAAAACTTATCATTGTTGTGCCTCTTCACATGCTAGATTGTGGATCTTCTCAACTTAACTGCATTGCCAACTTAACTCCAGTTGATTGGATTTCATGGCATTCATATAGAGTTGGTATGATTACTTAGTTACACTTAAGGTAACTACACCTAAAATCGGATAAATTAATAAGTTAAGCAATTCAACACAGATCCCAATACTATATCAATTTTTTGTCGGATCTTGTTGGTAGTCAAAAGGGGATTCTAGATTCTCTTAGAATGCATTTATTGGACACCCTATGAATACACTACAAATTTTCAAAGTATTGAAAACAAGTCTTTGTAAACCAACCCTAGACTCTCATGAATAGTGGGAGTACATTTTAGGCAAGAATCTAGAGTGCATGGTTTTAGAAATGGGTCAAAATTAGGTGTAGTTACCTTATTAAGAGCATCCTATAGATGTGCTATGTTGGTAATTAGGCATTGTAATGGTATATGCCGTTTGCATTCATGTCCCTTTTTAAGGGTGTCTCTTTGCTTTGCACACTCCTCAACTCGACAATGGTACGTGAACCGTACCCCTAAAGGACTCGGCAACAACATAGGAATTACTGACACAGTGGTGCCATAATACCTATTGACTAAAAGGACCAAAGAATGTCGAGGCATTTAGAGGGTAGAACAAAAGACCAATTTTTGCCATGCAAGAGCCAAAAAATGTTGTGCTTCTGAAGGTAACGTAGAAAGTATTTTTAGCATTGGAGCGAGTTTTAGTTGCTATTTTGGGACCCACACAAAACCTATCGTTGTTGTGCCTCCATACATGGCGGATTGAGGATGCTCTCATACATTCCCAACCTCTATATTATGAGATTTTATACTCACAATTGACATCTAAAGTAGCATGCTCCTTAAACAACCTTTTAAGAGCTGATTGTATTTGGGGGAAAGCTAGACTTCTTTAAACAACTTTTGGTAAATTTTTGCATGAAGAAAAATGGAATTGGCATAAAAACAAAGTCATTTTGTATTTTTTTGGACCTTTGTGGAATTAGTTACTAATTTTTGAAGTTGAAAGAAAGTAGTCACCAAAAGCAAACCCTTTCCGAAATATACACTATTGGTACATTGAAGAAAGCAAAGATGTACCTCTGTGTTAGAGGTTGCTTTTAGAGCACCCTACCTTATTAAATCCTAAATGTCCAAGGCTATTTTTGAGCTTCTTAGAATTTGCTCTAAATTGAATTAAAAAAATATTTTGAATTTTTTTATCAAATTCAAAAATATCGTAAATGCACAAATTTAAACTAAAAATGTTAAAGATCACATTGAAAAAAAAAATATGATCACTTATGGACTGAAAGCTTACAATGTTTGATCATGAGACAAGGTTTTAAAACTCATAGGAAGATCATTCCTTGTTATTTAAGATATACACATAAGTTAAGAAAGATTTTATGTGGGGCTATTTACCTTAATTATTGCATTTCAGATGACCATATTTTTATATAGAAAGCTAGGAGGGGCATATTTCCAATACGCTATGGCTTTTGAAAATTCATTTGTGTCATTTTTTAAGTGGGTCTATTTTACATATAAAATTTAAGTGTCCAATTTTTCTTGTCCCCACCTTTCTTCACAAATTTTTCCTTCCCTTTGTTACATATGTGTAGAGGGTATATATTGTGAAACCAACAACAATCAATTGAATTCAAATGCCATTGACCAACTGGTAGTTTCTAAACTTGAAGGTCAATTGTCCATTGAATGAACAATTGAAAATCTATGTAGGTTTTTATGAAGTCAATTTTGGTATGATGTTCATTAAAATTTTGACACAATATGTGAACATGTACCCCCTTAGTGAAAATACAATTTCTTTTTTGCCCTAAACTTTTTTGGCACCCATTGCAATTTGAGCATCTTTGGGGCATCTTTTGCAAAAATTTGGGGGGGCACTTAGAGTGTCCATTAGAAACCACATGCAAACAAAACTTTGACCCATATATGCTTTTTGAGTTTTAAATAAAACAAAATCAAAAAAATATGAATAGATTTTCCTGCTTTGAATTATTGATATTTTTATTTGTTAATAATAATTAGTTACAAATTTTTGAAGTAAAAAGATATATTATAGATACATTATACACTATACACTATACATTATAGATTACATTATAATTATACATTATACATTATAGATACATTTTGAGTTGAATATTGATTCAATGGTCATCTACATGTGTTCTCTATAATTATTTGCATTGAAAAACATGCCATTTTAGTTCATTTTCAACCTCTTTTAGAAATCATTCCATATTTTATTTGAGTTGGAAATTTCAGCAATAAAAACCTATAGTCATTATTAAACAATGGTCAAAATTTTAGATTGAAATCATAGTTTATTAGAAACCACTTGTTCGCACATGGTTTGTTGTAGTAGAACTATGTGCACCCTCCAAGTGCAAAAACTCTCATCAACTATTGGAATTTGGAACTTGGAAACAATTGTCAAAAATAATTTGTTTTCAAATTACATTCCAAGGAGAGTCAAACTTTATTAGTTATGTTGGGGTGACATTAGATGTGATTTGGGGGGGGGTGGAGGGCTGATTCAGGCTGTTCCCAGCTCCGTTCCCTTGTCCGTTCCCCTGGGCCCCATCGAACGCAACTGACAGTTGTTGTTGTTTTTAAAAAATAAAAATAAAAATAAAAATTTAAAGTTCTTGAAATGGAAAACAAAGTTAATTTTTTTTTTAAATTTTAAATTGACGTGGCAGTCGCTTGGCCAAGTCAGCAGGCCCTATGAGCTGCCAATTTTGTCCAGTTTCGTCCAGTTCTCTACTTGGGAACTCGCGGCCGTTCCTGGTAGGCAAATCTCATCTAATGCTTCAAGAAAAAAACTTTTCTTCTAACCTCAAGCCCTATTATCTTGCAATATATAGAGTCAAAGTTCTTGAATTTTTTTTCACATATTCTAAATGTTTGTCTCTAATTTTTTACCATTTGGATTTTAGATTAAAAAAAAATCTCATTGCACAAGAAATCATCAAAAAAATGATTAGTGTATTGCCAATGTACTTATTCTCTTGTATTGCAAGTTGATTTAGAGTAAGCTAAAATCCATATTTACTTTTGAAGTTTTTCACGAGTGAACCTCACATCATATATTTATGAATAGTCAAAATCTTCAATTTTCAGTAGACCAACAATTTTACTTTGAGAGACTTGAAGTCTACTTAACACAAGTGTGCAAGAACGAAAAAAAGTTTTTTTTCTCACTTCAGACATTATAATCTTTCAACCCACATGGTCAAATGGCAAAAAAAAATTCCACACATTGTCTTAACTACATTATACACTACATGGTTGGAATTTTATCTCATTCGATATGAGTGTGATTAACACATACGGCTTCAAAGATTGGAGTTAAATGGACTATAAATTCTATTCTTGTGTTTTACAATTTTCAGTTCATTGAACCCACTAAATTAAACCTCCCTATTCATGCAATGTGACAATTTTTGCCAATTTAGGTTGATGTCTTACATTTACACTTAATTTTTTTAATATATACACACTACTAGTACTATGGCACAATTTTAGTCAACCACCCTTCATTGTGGATTGTCTTCACTATATCCATTTTATCATCCATATGACATTATCTGTCCGCATCTATACTCATTGTACTATGAAAAATTTGCACAACTCCTATTTGTCAAGGCTAATTTATTAATAAAAATTCCTAATACATGATTTTTTACATTGTTTAATTTAAATATATTTGAATATGTAGCATTTCATAGACCTCATAGTAATCCTACATATTATATAATTTTTTTACTTTTGAATTAAATGGACCCTATCTCTCAATGCACAGTTTTCCAAAAATTGATAGTGATCTCCCTAAGTTAAAACTATGAAAGTGATTTGAAGTCTTTCAATTCTCTTTTTTCATCTCAAATCTAAAAAATTATCATAAAAAAATATGAAGTTAAACAAGCATAACTCCAATCACTTTACGAACTCTACGATTTTTTTATATGAACTTCTAAGGTGATTTTTTCTCCAAGATCCAATATTTGAGGCTCACTTTCAAAGGCCCTCAAAACTAAAAACTAAAGATTTGCAATAGACACTCTTGCACAAAATTTTGAATAGAAAAATCAGAATCATTCATTTTCAGAATTGGATTTTTGATGCTAAAATTAGATTTTAAATATAATTTTTCAAAAATACAAACTATGAAAACTAATAACTTGGTAAGGTTTTATTTAACTTCAATTTTTTTGCGACACCAGAATTTGGTGCCTCGTGCATTTATCGGTTTATACACAAATGCAACCTGTCATCTATTTTTCACGATGGGTGGGTATGCTCTAAATAGATTTGTAACCCCTAAATGCCCAAGGCACCGTATTTTATAAAAGAATATGGACTAAACTTTGAAATTAAATAAATCTTTTCTGAGTATTTTTTTTCATTATGTATTTTTTATTTTGAAAAAAATTGATTGTAATTTTTCTATTGAAGATTTTGTACAAGAGGGTCATTGCAAGTTTTGATTTTTAACTGATGAAGACTCTTGGAGAAAAAATCCCATTGAAACTTTATTCTCAAAAGCTGAAGAGTAGCTTTTGAGAAGCCTTACATCAATTATGGTTATGCATGTTATAGCCTTTAACATCATATATCCTACACAACGTGAATTTTAGATTTGACATGTAAAATAAGTACTGAAAGACTTCAAATTATTTATATAATTCTAACTCTCTCTTGATCAAATATTACAATCTTTCAATCCATAAGTAATATTATTGTGTCGTCTTTCCCTACGTGACCCATAATGCGTATTTCCCAAGAATATAATTCTAAAAAAGTTGGTAGTTAGTTTATCAAAACTTAGGCTTTTTGTTTAGTTTTGATAAACTTAGGCAAACTCAAAAAACTCATGAAAGGCCTTGAGCATTTAGGTGTTAACAAGGACAAAAATAAATTAGCACATATAAATGGCCTAATAAATTGTATCCCAATGAACAATGGATTTCAAATACAAATTGTGTAGTGATTGTATCCTAGCAAACATAGCATACAATAGTTGTATAAACAAGCAAGGTTCCTAAAAATCTATAATGTACACTAGTATAACATAAGGTAGTATGATCAACTTTATGAACAACTAAAGTGATGTTATTGTAAAGTGAAGTAAGCAAAGGCTTCAAGAAAATTCAATTGTTAAAATTCATATCATAAATTTGTAATACCTTTTGTAACTTTCAAAAGTTATTAACATTTGATAGAGCTTGTCATTTTGCAAAACAAAGAGGAATGCATAGTTTCCTTAAATGATAGAAGTAAATTTTTGTCAATTATAAATCCTACTAACAATAAATAATGTATCCATTTTTATAGAGTTTTGGATTAAAGTTTAAGGTTGGAGATTCTAAAATAGAGTTTAGACTTTGAAAATGTTTTCTAATGCAAAGGTATATTCTAACGCAAAGGTATATTTCTTTCTTTAATGTACCCAATTATATTCATCCATGTGACAATAGTAAACATATCAAAGAGTGGACAATTATAGAGTTCTTTGTGATTTCCACTTCAAAATTTGTAACTAATTTGATGAAGGTCCAAAAAATATGAAACAACTTGGATTAGATGCCAATTCCATTTGTTTTTTTATGGAACATTTACTTGAAAAAATATTTCAAGAAGTTGAACCCTTCAAAATTGCAAATCAATTGGTAAAAGATCGCTTTATAAACCTCCCATCTTAACCCCTAAAGTCTCATGGCCTTTTTTCCATCAAATTTTGTTCAAAATTTCCATTTCTATTGCAAAGTGCAAAACCATTTAGAAATTGTCTTTAATCCACATATTTAACTATAGGATCTTAAACTAGATAGGTATAAAAATATGTGGAAGAAATCTTAAACTCTTTGACCTTGTGGATTGCTAGATATTTGCATTTGAAGTGAAGAAGACCATTTTTTTGCACCTTGCCTACGTAGATTTAAAGGCTTTCAAGCTAATGATTTTGATTTTCTAATTTTTTATGTTGAAGAATTGAATTGAGAGTTGGGGGAAAAAATTCAAAGAAAACACAACTGATTTTTATTCGTAAGAAAATTGCAAAAAGTAAAAGTAGATATGAAATTGACCAAAATACTAAATCATTAATAGCTCGAAGATGGAATTGATGTATATAATTCCAACAATGAGATTATTCTAGCAAGTGAACTTAATTTTGTCAAACAGTTTCTTTTGAAAAATTGTGAAAACTAAATTCAAATTGAATTATGTAAGTTATTTTCTTAAGAAGATGCTTAGATTGCCTCCAAAATTGTCCATAATGTTCTCATCACCAATCCAAATAGAATGATTCAAAGCTTCACATGTAGACAAAAATATAATCTTTGAAAAAAAAATTAAAAATAGAAAAAAATTCAATTTTTCATGATTTTTTTGTGCTACTAGGCAAATTGCTAAGTGTGCCATAAATTTTGTTGTTAGGCAGCGACTAAAATTAAAATTATATTCTTCAAAAGCTTCAAAAATTTATGTTAAAAAGTGAGGTTACACGAGCCTACCTAAAATCCCAAAAGTCCCCAATAGGGACTTTGGGACTCCGGGGGTTAATACCAAATTCAATATTTTGGTATTCTTGGATTTGACAATGCACTTACCGTTTGTACACACTACAAATTTCAATTTTATCAAAAAGGTGCCTTGTATGAGGCCAATTTCATTTTAAAAGTCAACATTTGTACAGAATGAAATTCTTGATTTTCAGAGATCTTGACATGATCGTCCTTAGTAAGAAATGTAATTTTGTCAAAAATAAAAAATAAAAAATGTAATTTCATGTATTTCTTGCATTAATTTAAAAGTATATAAAATTTCTTTGGTCCAATTATTATTGTTGCTAAACAAACAAACATGAGTAGGTTAAGATTATACATTCTACTAAGCATTTCATACAATACAACTCTAAAGTAATACAATTGGAAATGGTTGAAATCCAAATTCATATCATTTGAGTATTGGTTGATGATCAAAATTGTCCACATAAACATTTGGAAAAAATGTAATATTCAATTCCCATTCCAACATACAAATCATTACATATTATCCTACATATATCAAATATGTTCTAATTCATTTGCTTATAAAAATAGATGGATGTTATTATGTGAGCTTAGAAGCATGAGTCTACAAGCCTAGAAGACTATATACCTATGTTATAGGCGTTTATGTTATAGGAATTTTTTATGATTATAGTGTACTATGATTATAGTGTACTATGATTATAGTGTACTATGATATAAGTACATGTATTATAGGTGTTTATGTTATAAGCACCTTCAATGGTTGTAGAATGTCTACTTATTCACATGCTCAAGGCTCACAAACTTACACACTAGTATCATTGCTATGCCATCTAGTTAAAAGAATTAATTAATTTCAAATATTTTGCAAAATGAATTTTTTTCAATGCTTGCCTCATATGAAATGCTTCTTTCCATGACAAATCCTGGATAGTGAACCTATTAATATCTTTATGACAATTCTTGTATTAGCTAAAATTTCTGATCTATTTAGATTTTATTTTATCGCACATTGTTTGTCATTCCCAATCCCTTACTACCAAGAGCAATTTTCCTTAGCCCTTCTATTTGCCAATTTAAAAAAATTCCTTGGGTTGCAACTTTGATTCAAGTCACTTGTTTGTAAAACAAAGGTATTAAAATAGCATTGGCTTAATTTCTTTAGATTTTAGGTTGCATACTTTAGCATTGTCATTCAAGCTCTATCAATTACCTTGGTACACATCAATTTTGTTAAGGCATGTTGTTTAGCTAGTTCGCAATAAATCGGACCAAAGGCACATCTTCCATTTGTACCACTTCCATTTGTACCTTTGAGTGAAAATTAAATTAGATAAAAGGAACCCAATGTGCCTCAAGTCCTTTGAGAATTTCTATGAAATTTGTAGCTACGCCTTGCCCGTTAGTGTTTTTTTCCATTTTAGGTGCCCGTAGTACTGAGGTCACATTTGGACCATTCCAAATTTCTAATTGTGATTTGGGGGCAATTGGGTGAAGTGAATTTTTCTCAAAATATCCATTTATTTTTTTAACTTGTTGGTTGCTAATGCCATGCTTAGAGTAGCCATTGAATGACATTGTTAAATGCTATGTACTTTATTTTGAAAGATGTTCAATTTACCTTCATGAATATTAACTTGTCTCTTCATTGTGAGCAACTTTGGTGTGGCAAATGGATATGCAATTGAGTGATGATTGGGAGTCAGTAGCCTTAAAGTGCACTTCGGTTTTTTTGATTTATACCAATTATTCTACTTTAGGTCATCACTATGATATTGCTACAATAAGATGCTTTTGCATTTTGATACATCTTTTAAGATTAAGTTGTTTTGCTTGTAATCAAAATTTATGTTGTTGTAGATTTGTACTTGGGGCGACATAACTTTCATTGCAAAGTATCGATTGAATAAATTTGATATTCTTGGTAACTAGAAATGCTCCTCCATCTTTCCAAACATTGTACTAAAGATTGAAATTGTTAGTACTTGCCCAAATTTCAATAATCCATTGAGGAACTTAATTCCTAAATGTTCAATCGACAATTTATAGTTGTTGCCTAACTATAAGCAAAGTTTTTAGGAAGAAGAAGACTTGCAAACCAGATCATGTGTTCTTTTTATTTTTTAATTCAAAGCTAAGATTGCTATGGTGTAACAAAATTAAAGGGAAGTAACACAAATTATTTGGTATTTTTCTAGTGTTCAAAATGTTACTATTTAGAGAGTGAATTGATTTTAATACCATTAAATCTTTTGACTTTTCTCACAAGTAAATTGAAACTACAATTTTAACCAATCATAAGAAATTTCAAATGCTAAAGATTGAAATTGTGTTTTGGGTGAATTTTTTAAGTTAAATATATGTATACTTTCTAAACTTCAAAAATATTATGGAACTTATATTTTATAATGAGTTTTTATTTTGTCCAAAAGTCCTTTGATCTTTAGGAGTTAATGTCCTTGAGAAACTAAACCCTAACAAATTTGTTATTAGTTTTAATCAACCAATTGTGAAATTATCTTTTAATGAGATTCATCCTTCAACTCACTAATATGCTTTTTTTCCTTAAATTTTAAATAATGAATGAAATTACCACAACTTTACGTTTGATAGTGAAGTATACTTTTTCCCATACATAAGTTTTATTAAATTTGGACTTTTGTGGATAACTAAAAGTGGACAAATTTATAGCAACAAACTAAATGAAATAAAGTACTTGATCTTTAGAAGATGGTATATGGTATTCAACCAATTCTAGAACAAACATTCACTAATGCACATTGTTAAATCACTAGTTAACTCCAATTTCTAAAATAGTTAACATTAGTATAATGAAAAATGCAATGAACAATTTGTAAATCTCAATTATATACCAACCCCCAAAGATAAAATTCCAATTTATCAAAATTCTTTATCTTGAAGATTTTGAATTTCAAAAATTTCCTTTAATATTATTTTGCCCAATCTTAATCCAAACTTTGATAGTAAAATTTTTCCATATTTAAATCTAGATTTAAAAATTTATTGTAATTCTCAACTATTTTTAAAAATTATAAATACATTCACTCAATAAATTCATAAAAAATATATTTTAAAATAGATAAATAATTAAAATAAACTATAAAAATAAATCAATAAAAACTAAACTAAAATTTTAAAGAATTCCATTCTATATATTTGAATATATGAAAAAAATTAGAGCTCAAACTTCCATCACTTTTCCATTAAGACTTGTAACATCTTTAAAGAATCTAATGCATCTATCAGAATACAATTGTAATTTTAGAAAAAATTGATACTGTTAAAATAAAATAACATTCTAAAACTATCTAAAATGAATTTCATAGGAAGATTCATCTTTGAATTTGTCTACAATATTTTGAAAATCTCAAAATTAATCATTACTACACCAAGTCACAAAAATTGGTGGCCATTGCTGTCCATTCACTACATAATTTAATCAAAAGTTTTAATATGATGTATTTAAAAAATACTTGAATGCTCATGTTTCTTTTATAGTTTTAATATTTTTGATTTTGACACTTTTCACAGGCATGCTTTTACAATTTCATTTTTTATAGAAATTTTGAAGCAAAGTGTGGATATTTATCTCTTTTGTCCGAATTAAAATTAGCCAACTAGGTATTTAGATCAAAAACTATATTCCTCGATGTTTTTAAGACAAGGCAGTGAGCTTATGACTCTACTTTAATTTTTTTAATTTGGCATGTATTTGGATTATATAATATAGTATGTGATCATAATAAAAAGTGACCATTGATGCAAAGATCTCATTTCAAGAGGAACTAAAGTCTACTCACCCTATTTTGCAAAATAAACTTCAAACACCATAACCTTGCAATATGTTTGGTTTGACTTTTTGAGATTTTTTCCAATCATTTGTATTCTAAGCTTCCACAATTTACTATAGTTCAATTTCTTAAAAAAAATTCTTTTTTGTTCATTATGTTCTTTTGAGGATTTCTAGCCAAAATAGACCCTTGTCCTTTAGGAATTATTCCCTTAGTCCGACCAAAAACTTCCAAATCAATTTAGGGTTTGCACTACTAAAAATGTTCCATTTATTGATTTTGATCATTGATTGTTGAGAAAACAATGTAAAACAAAGGGTGGAGTGGATACGCACGTGATTTGAATTCTAGATCGCTTACTCCATGATAAAAATCAATAAATGGAGCGGTTTAGTAGTATAAACCCTAAACCAATTTGGAGTTTTTTAGTGAAATTGAGAGAGTATATCTTTAATGTTTTTTGCACAAAAATCATTCCAAATCCCTAAAACTTGACCAATGTTGTAAAAATTGTTTTAGCTAAGATTTGTCTTATGGGGATAATGATTACTATTCTCATGTGTGTAATTTATTTTGAGAATATTTAATCATGATACTTTGTACATTGGAACATTGCACATCAATATAGATTTATTAGGTGAAGTGCAATTGAGTGCTTGAAGCTTTTACAAGTACTAGTTGATTTTACTAGTAAATATAGATTTTTGTGAATTTGTGCACAAGGCCATTTTTAGCTTGAAGATGGTTTAAATTGCTTTGGCTATTTGAAGAATAATCATCAAGGAATGTAAAACAAACAATAGTATCTGACAAATGCATATCAACATAATCACAATGTCAATGGAATTTTGGCCAAGTAATGCACCAAAGGACAAGATTATAATATATTTATTTATTTGAGAAAATATTTAGAAGTAATGATTTGATAAGTAGAATCATATTTATATTGCAAACAAAGATCGTACTATCTAAACCTATTCATTTTAGTTAAAGTGCATAAAGTGTATCAAAACTATAATTAGTGAATTTTTTTAGACTAATGGAAATTATGAAATTTTAAGGAAATATTATTATTATTGTTATTATTATTTTTAGATTTTCCAAAGTCACAACTGGAAAAAACTTTAATTTTCATACATGCACATCTTTGAAACATCTCTAAAACCAATCACTAAAAATTCTATTTAATTGATCTTGAGCATTCACGAAGACAATTCACACATTCAAGTGATTTGACATATTTAAGTGATTCAAATCATATTGGTAACAATTTAAAAGACCATGTCAAAATGAATGGAAGGGAGACACTTTAGGCACTTGTATCTTACATAATTAAAACAAACAATGTTTGGTAGTAGAATTGTGGAATTTACTCACTCTGCAAGTCCTTCAAGCATGAACATTATATTCTTTAGAATGTTGTAATACTTTGAATGTAATCTAAGTGTATAGCTACCATGTTCATATTGACATTCATTTACTCGCTTAGTACATTATTTAACCAGTATTCAATAATTAGAACACAATTATTCTAAACGGCAAAAAATTTAGTGATGTAGATTTGGTCAATGGTATTGTAATTGATCCAAAGTTGTTTCCAACATTTTTAGCAAGTGAGTAAAAACATCTACTTGAAAAGAAAAAAAATCATCATTTAGCTCCTTGTGCAATGGACAAAAACTTTTAAATACATACTTTTGTTGGACTGTTCTTGAATATTTTGATTTGTACATAATGATATTGCAACAAACTAAAAATATTGAAAAAATTAGGACCTTATAATAGTTTGAAAAACATTCATACTTTGAAAATCCGTGTCCCTCCATTGTAAGGGCCACATCTTTTGAAACTACCAATGTGCACACCTTTTCTAAAGGTCTTTTTTGGCAATATCAAGATAGTTATGGAAAATCATGTTGTAATGACAAAACTAAACACATACCTTGATGTACAAATTATCCATGTAAGGACACGTTGATCACTGTGAAAATTAACCTTTTTGGTACAATGTGAATCATCTACTTAAAAAAAAAAAAAACTCACTAAAAGTCAAACTATTGGGCAAGACCTTCCTCTTTTGCACAAACTTCCAAAGATAAACATATGCACTTGTATCTTCTATACAATATTTTTTGTCATCTATTGGACGACTTTGGTCCCACAACGTCCTTAGAGCATCCCCACCAATCTATTCTATATCTCTAAAAATTTAGGGATAGGACCTCAGATGGGGATGGGGATACAAAAGCTTGCACGCACCAATCTCGAAACAAGATCTCTACCCCAAATTTATAGAGAACTTGGTAAAAGTTGGGCCCAATTCTCTATATTCAAGCTCATATGGAGAACACGCGAAGTCTCATCCCTATAAAGTCAAGGTTGACTGGATTGAGGTCCCAAGTTTAGAGGTACATAATAGATTGGTGGGGATGCTCTTACATGGTTAAGGTATCCACATTCAATTACAACACCTAATTTTAGCATCAAAACAAATCCATCCCTAAACCCAACATAAATATTTCAAAATTGAGAAGTTTTTGAGGCAACCAACTATAGTCCCATTCCTAAACTCAACATACATATTTCAAAATTGATAAGTTTTTTGAGGCAACCAACTGTAGTTGAAGCATTGCGTATTTCAAAGGCGTTCCATTTAGGGTTCTCTAGTGTGAATAGTAGGTTCTCCTGAGACCTCATCTTCCCAAACGGTCTCTAAAAATTCTCAAAGCAATCGCATTCACTTCCACTCCCATTTTCCTAAAACCTTCAATCTGATTTATATTTTCCGAATCATTTTCTCAGCTACTCTTCAGCTTAGGATGAGTTAGCAAACTCTCTTTCCAAGCTCAGTTCTTATAATCTCAGAACTCTCTGAACCAACGTCCAGACTACCGGTAGATAAAGCTAACGCTCTACTTCTATTTGCCCAAAGATTTCGGCTAAAAGACTGGCCAAGCCATAAACCTCTCCTAACATCAGAAAGTATCATCCGGTACGCAAGTTAAGCATGTACATATTGCATAAAACTCCTATTATCCCAACTCTGATGTCATTGCACTCGAAGGGATAATGCAACGAAGCTCTGCGCTAAAATCAAAGACAACACTCCTGAAGGAAATCATACCACAAAAATGAATGAGGTTTTAGTGACACAAAAAATAAACCAATCAAGGAAAATAATTCCAGAGATAAGAACCCATCCAGGCTATAGTACACAGCAAGTAACTTACACACAAAAGCTACTACAAAGATTTGATATAGATATATATATACAACCAGAGAAGAGTAGACAACAGTCAGGCAATGAGCGTATTAGAATAGGACATAAATCCCGAGCTCGTGAGCCAAAAAATGGTTTTGTTCACATGTAAGAAAGGTAATGACTTGCAAAAGCAAGTCACTTCAGCTCAATGTATGAATCCCCTGGATAACGTTACTAGGATCATATGTACAAAGGAACCTGGATTGACTTCAGAAACGGAGATGGAAACCAGAAAGCCGCCCTCCACCTCAAAATCGGAAGAATCGTCAAGAGCCTCAAGAAGAAGCTCTCCACGACATCCAATTTCACAGAAACAAGCAGGGTCACTTCCACGAGACAGCACCTGCAGGGCTACCAGCACACTGACTTTCTATCACCAGCATGAACCTGTGTTTCAGAACATCCAGGACTTCCTATCTCCAGCATAAGTGTAAGACAGTTACCCTGTGATTAGGCATACCCTGAAAGGCTGAACTTTTGGCTGTCAAGGAGTTGTGGTAACAACCCTAATGTCACATGGATTCAACTTCTGACATGGCTGCGTGACCGAGCAGACCCCGGGTACGACCGAATGGGACTCCTGCTCCTGCTTCTGCTCCTGTACCGATACCTCACAGGCGACAAGCTTCGACTCCGACTGCGACTCCGCCCACGTCGACTCCGTTGCGCAATGCGACGCGTCTCCGCCAGCTTCTCCTGCCTCTCCTTCTCCTGCTCTCGTCTCTTCCCAGCCTCCGAAACGATATCCTTCTTGATCTGCTTGCTCAACTGCTTGTTCATAATCCGTCTCAGTCGCTCCTGGGGTGTTTCTGGCGTCGCTGCTGCTGTTGCTGCTTTGGGATTAGCGGGAGATCCCTTAGGTGTGGCAGTTGAAGCCGAAGCCGGCATTTTGCTAAGCTTCGCAATAGCAGAGCTCGAAGGACGCGGATCTCTCTCTCGCACAGACTGAGTAGAACCAGAGGGCGCGACAGCATTTGCAGCAGGGTCACTATGCAACGCCTCAAGGATTCGCCGTGAAGGTACTGCAATTGCGTCATGTAATGGGGAAGTTGTAGGAGCTTCACTCTCCCCACCAGCTGTACCCTCTACTCCAAACTCAGTAATGTATTCAATAGTCGAAGTAGTGGAGCTTTTCCTCTTCCTGCCTCGGTGATCATATGAATCCGTGTCCCGGTACCTGGAATTTGGAGGCGAAAGCGATCCTCTATCACGACGGGAGAAAGAATGATAAGAGTCATATGTGGGACTCTTCCGAAGCTCCCTGTAAGGATCGTGTTGCAGAGGACGATTACTAGCCTGACGAGCTGCCTCTTTCTCCCGTTCTCGCTCTTGTTGCGAAACTTTCCGACGCTCCTTGCGACTGAGTTTCCGCATGGCAGGGTCGCCTTTCACCAACTCCTTCGCGTGCGCTTCTTCCTCCTTCAGTTTCCGATCGAGGTTAAGTAAAGAATTGAACTTAGGCACGCCGTAGTCTTGTCCGATGGACTCGATCTGCTCGTCTTCACTGTCCTCGCTACTACTCCCTTCCTCGTCTTCGACGGGATCGTCGTCGCTGTCGCTCTCGGCTAACCCTAATCCCATGTCTACCTCCTTGGTTAGGGGTGCGGAGGTCCCTTCGTAAGCAAATCCGACTTGGCCGTAGGTTGGCTTGGAGGAAGCCATGGTTATTGAACGTGTTGATGATTTATCGAAGGGTGTGGTAGTAGTAGAGCGAGCCTCAAGCTCCTGCTCGACGTCGTCAAGTCCCTGCTTGTCACTCAACCCTCGACGGCGCTGCTTGATTAAGTCGCGGTACCGTTGGAAATTCACCATGATTTCAAGCTCGTCTTCCTCCTCCGTCTTCTCCCGTTGCTGCAAGTGGGAAGAATTATACTCACGGATCATATCGAGGAGAGCACGTCCGTCGAAACGATCAATGAGATTATCCTCCTTGCCGTTCCATGGGATTAACCCCTGCTGATCCTCCGTGGCTTGGTACACGGTCGCGTCGTGGTGAACCCGAGAACGAGTGCCGGTGATGCGCAAGGTCTGCTGGGGGTCCACGCGACGCTTCGCCAAGAATATGGCACGTTTCTGGGCACGCCGACGGGCGGCATCCATGATCTCGTGAACCTTCTTCTCCGAACGCCGCGCCTCATGCCACATGATGACAAAGTGACAAACCAACCAAAGCAACGAAAGCAACCAAACCACGAAGCCACCACCTCGTCGTGGCTCAAATCACTAGACCTCCACGTCCACAACCCCAAATCCCGACACCGCCATCGCTAAGCTTCCAAACCACAACGAAAGAGTGTATCCCGAAACCTAATAACATTCAATGTGTGAGCATAGCCACCCCCAAAGCCTTCCAGCACCATCTCTACGAAGTGAAGCTAAGAAGAGAGACTATCGAACAAAACCTAATGAAATTCTCGGCAGAATGGCAGAAAAAATTCATGTGGGCGACGGAAATTGCTGTTCATGAACGGCGAAGTCGACGTTAGATGATGTTGTGTGTGTAAATGTAAATGTGGGTCCGCTTGTGGCCGCTTGGAATTGCAGCAACAACGACGACAACCTACGACGGAGGACGGAGCGGCGTTGGGGGCCTCGTGGACCGGAGGAGAGAGACGGAGGACCAACTTCGGGAACCAGCTTCGTAGACTAGCTTCGGGGATCAGCTTCGGTGGAGAGCCTTTCGCCGTGGATGCATGTCAGTTACTCAATTGGGGTTTCTGAAGGATGTAGCTCATGACCGTGTTGTGAAAGCTCAAAATCGTCCACTCCATATCCTCCACTTCTCAGCTATTTATGAGTGTTTTCTTTTGGGGGTTTTCCCCTTCCCTCTTTGATGAAATTACATTTCTAATATATGTTATAAAAATTTAGATGTAAAAAGAAATTATCAAGAATTTTGAAGAAACAAAGAAAGTTCGTAGCAAATACAAAATGTGCTTAAAAAAATCTGAAAATTTTAAAATGGAAGTGCATTATAGTAGAGAACATTATAGAACAAAGAGAATTTTTGTACAAGATAGAGATGTGGTTATAGATCTTCAACTTCAAACTTCAATAAAGTGCTTATTTTTCAAAAGCTTTCAAACATAGTAGACTTGAAAAGCTTTATGTTGTTAATTTTGCTCAAAATTTAAAAAATGATGTTGGATTTTAAATTTTTTTGAAAGCTCAAAGTATGGAAATACAATTCATAAGAGTAGCATTTTTTTTATACCAGTAAACTATCTTGTATAAAATCTTAAATCAACTAATATGATGTGGAGTCAACCCCTAAATGCTTTAGAAGACCATAAGTGTTCCCACATATTTTCACTGAAGTCTAATTTGGAGCACTAGATTTGTTTTTTTATTCTTCATGTAAAGTACAATTATGTTGGCATTCAAGTGGTTCATGCAGTTGCTAGTTGCATTGATAATAAGGCAAGCTAAACTATGTACAAACGACTGGTGATATAACATGTATATAGCATCAGTAAAGCTTGCATACACAAAATTGGGATGAGAACATTGATTCATTAATATGCAAAAGGTAGCTTGACCATCCAAAGGACTCTTTTAGACTAGGCATCCTTCCAAAATTAATCCTATCAAAATAGTGCTTGTGACCACATAGTCAAACTTCAATCCCTTATGTCGTATGCTCCATTTTACCTTTATAATAGTTAATGACATAGGGATTTGATTGTGACAATATGTCAAAGAATTCAAAACATTTTTAAATTTGATTTTTGATCTAAAATTGAGGATTCTAAACATTTTGACATTTAGATTTGACTTGTGATGTATGAAAATTTTAAACATTTTATTATTTTAAGTTGGCTGTGATATTAAGGGATTCAAAACATTTTGATATTAGAAGTATTCGATAAGTAGTTCAAACACAATATGGTGAGAGTGTGAGATTCAAATTCTACACTCTAATCTACAGAGAGCATGCAATGGTGGAAAACTCCACATGAAGCTCATTGAATATTAATTTATATTTCTATTATGATTAAACTATAATACAAATGAGTTATAAATATTTCTATAACATTTTGAAGCTTTATAACAAAGTACCTTTGCTTACCACAAATTGAAGTCCCTTTCACTATAGAAAATATTGCATTCAAGGCTACCTATAAATCACCGGCCTTTATACAATGAATCCTTCTATAGAATGCTATATTAGAATGACACTATTGAATGATACTATAAAATGACCCATTGGCCTTCCTATTCAAAAACTTTAAGCAAGGATTCTAAATTTGAAAATTGGAATAATTTTTTAATTCCTAACCTTAGGACTTTAGCCATAGTGAGATAGTATTTACTAATAGCAAGATAGTCTCTGAGCCAATATACAGACTTATATAATATTTGGATATTCAAATATATCGTACTCCAATAGCAAGTTTAGCTAGCTTAAATTGATTATAAAAAAACGTGGAATCAAGTCCTAGCTTTAGGACTAGATAACCAAATTTATAAAATAATTGTATAGATGATTTGCCAAAAATCCAAAATACCCATTGAATCAAATGTGAATCCTTTATTTGGTCACCTACCATGAAGAATTATTTTGAATGAAGGAATTGATTCATTGACATTGTATAAGTGTGAAAGGTGGAGGGGTTGTTTTTATAATGAATTTCATTGTCCATGGTGAATCTTCAAAGGGTATAGGATAATTTGAAGATGAGAGCTTGACTGCTCATTGTCAAAATGTAGGAATTGTGTTCAAAGTAGAATTTTAGACCTCATTTTGACATAGTAGAATAGCTTTTTCAAAAAACTTTGAACTACAAAGAGTTGTAATATGAAGCTAAATATCATCTCCAAATATCAGTTTGTAATTTTGAACCTCTAAAAATAAAGTTATGGACAAAATTAAGAGAGGATGTTTGAAAATGTGAACTCCTATTAATCCTAATTTACATACTCCACATGGATTGTTTTACATCCTACCACCCCACTTGTATAAATAATTTGTCTTCTTAGTAAACTTACTCTACACACATCAAGTGGCATTTGGAGATTTACATGCTTGGTGAGAAATTGTATTAGGGTGGAAACTCTAGGCTAAGTGAACAGTAAAAGGCTTAATTAATTAGTTGGATATTGAAATATCTATCTAAATGGGATGAAGATATTGTAAATTAGCTGTTAAATATAATTTATTTTCTTTATAGAAATTCTGATTTAAAAAAAAATACATTTGAAAGTGCCAAATCTTATTTTGGGGCCTTAATTAAATATTTGTGCCGAACCTATTATCTGAGTATGGTATGCAATAGTTGGCTTCTTGGGAGTTATAATTAAAGAAATTACCTTGAAAAATTATTTTTGTTCTCATTTATCATCGGGGATAGTTATTGTTTTGATGACAATAGAATATATTCTTGAGGTCAATATACAATAGAATATATACTATTTACAAAACGAATTGTATGAATTTAACCAATATATTGCTACCTACATTTACATTATAATAAACAAAATTCTAAAGTGACATATCCCTTAAGTTTATTTTAATATGCACAAAGTGCCTCGTTATTTGTAATCAAAGCTTTATTTAGAAGTTTGGTCTTTTAGTTGCAATGAAGATTTTCAGTGCAATGAAAATTCATTGTTTCAAATAAAAATAAAAATTTGAACCTTTATTCTATTGAAATTTGTCAAGTACTGAATTTATCACTTATAAAATTCAGTGATTTTTTTTACTCAAAGTATAATAAATGGTTGTCAAATTGGAAGATAGACTAACTAATATTATTACACACTCTAATGAAGCACTAATGGAGATGCCATCCACTTTACAACCAAGACCAACCAACACACTAAAATGTTGATACATGTCATCATATGCAAACTTGTTTTATTTCTATTTTTTAATTTTATAAGTGTGAAATATTAACATGTTACCTTATTTATCTTTTAATACAAGATTGACAATTATATATGGCTTGTTTATAAAATTGACTTCTAAACTAATCACCTCTTGTAGGAAAAAGTGCCTATTAAACACAATTATGTTAATTTCAAACCATGTTTAACACAAAATCCAATGTCTAAAATGCTATTCTAGCGCAAATTTGTACTAGTGTATGCTAGCCCCCCAACTGAGTAGTTCCAATAGTTTTGATATCCTCCACTAAATCCTTCATCTACTTTTGAAATTTGGCATGTACACAACTAACATGATGTAGTATATAATTGTAAAAAAACTAGATTTAGTACAAAAATCTCATTTCAAGACAATTCAAATTCTACTAACTTTATTGGGCAAGTTCAAAAAAAATATTTCTTTCTAACTTCAAATACTATTATCTTGAAATCTATGTTCTCAAAGTTCTTGAAATTTTTTCCACATATTCCAAAGGGTTGTCTCTAACTTTTTGCCTTTTAGATTTCAAATAAAATATTTCCTCATTGCACAAGCTAGAAATCATCAAAAAATGACTAATGTGTTGCTTATTCACTTTACCTCCTTGTATTGGAGCCGGTGATTTTTAACACTCTAGATTTCATATTTGCTTTTGAAATTGTGTATGAGTATATTGAACAAGATTTAGAGCTCAATGGTGGAGAGAAGCAAATTCATCACAAACAAAACCTTTATTCCAAAGTGCTCAAAGTCTACTACCACCATTTGCAAGGATGAAAAAAAGTTTGTTTTCTCACTTCAATATAATGTTATAATCTTTTAATCTACAATATCAAATAGGCTAAAAAAAATTCCACAATTTTTTTATTATTCTACTACACTTTTGTATGGTTGAAATTAAAAAAGAATATATATTTTCTATTTGGGGCAATGTAATTAAAATTGCCGATTTTTGCCAATTTCTCTTGAAAAACACCTCCTTCCTTTCGAGGTTAATAATACACCCTCATTTTGTTCACATATGATTTACAAAATTTTGTAAGTGGCTTCCCCAAGATTGTGTTCAAGATATTTGTATTGAGACATCAAAAAGGGAAAGTGGTCCATAGTTGAAACATGATCTACAATAAGCTTTTGAAAACATTCATAATCCACCCAATAATAGATGTGAACATTTTTAGAAGTTGAAATGTACTTCAAGACAACATCTTGCATCTTTATTGCCTGCTTTATTGCCATCCTCCATTGAGGGTTAATTACCTAGAATATCCACACTACGAAACAACATTAGTAAGATAAAATAATAAAATTTCATTCATGTAGGCAAAGATCTTATATGAAAACATTCATAATTCATTTAGTGGACACGAACATTCTTAATGTAGGAAAACCTAAATGTACCACTTTCTCTATTGTACATAGTTTTTATAATTAAACTAGTACAATTTTTATAAATACTAATTGGCAAATAGAAACAAATTTCAATGCACTAAATAATGTGTCATTTGGATAATGCATACAAAAATTACAAGAGATCTAAGTTCTTTTGGAAAATACTCTAGAATCATTTCTTAAAACAATAGGTAGATATTGAATTAGATATATGTATGTATAACAACATTTGTAGGAGATTTCTACTTTAGGGATTCTTAAAATATACTTCAAAAGTACATCCTACATCCTAACTATCCTACCCTACTAAGAGAGGGTTATGAGCATGTAAGTCTAGGAGCCTAGCCATCCATATTGTATGCACCTTTCATAGTTATAGGATATCTATATTAGAGGTATTTATATTATTAGTATCTATGTTACAGCACCTTCCATGTTATATATACCTATGTTACCTTCTCTAATTATAGAGTACCTACTTACACCTAGTTTTGTGCAAGGCTTGTAGGCTTGCATTTCTTAGCTCATATGCTAGTGTCATTGCCTACTAAGGTGTAACTTATTCCAAATGCCCTCATAATGCCAAACACAGACGTTAAAATAAATTAATAAAATAAAATTCTTATAGGGTAGGACCTTATATGATTTGGTCTACTCAAAAACTTGTACAAAAATCATGAAACCTTAAATGAAAATACTTGTCACATTGCCTAAAAAAATATACAACCCTTTTTTTTCAATATACTTGCATGCACTTCATCCATTTCTTGATGCTCCTACACTAACCTCTCAAAAAACTTTATAAACTAGTTAGTATTTGCCAACTGTGGAAGGGGATAAAATGTACCTCAAGAAAACATCTTGCATTCTAACTATTGTC
Organism: Rhytidiadelphus loreus; assembly: GCA_947034895.1. Classification (NCBI taxonomy): domain Eukaryota; kingdom Viridiplantae; phylum Streptophyta; class Bryopsida; order Hypnales; family Hylocomiaceae; genus Rhytidiadelphus; species Rhytidiadelphus loreus. The sequence continues at coordinate 38,481,102 of OX344761.1, forward strand.
TTTTACTTAAAAATAATTTACCCAAATTGCCCTCACACTCCCACACATACAAATTTCAAATAGAATAATAAAATAGAATTCTAGTAGGCAAGGACTTCATATGGATTGATCCATTTAGAACCTTGTTCAAAAATCATTAAGTACAAAGTAACCACACCCATCACATCATTGAAGATTATCCAAAAATCCAACATACTTGCATCTACTTTAACCATTTCTTGATGCTTCCTTACTAAACTCTAAAAAACATTGATTACCTATCTAGTATTTGTCAATCCATATAGGGATTAAAATGCACCCTAATAGAACATCCTACATCCTCAATGTCTTCCTCTATTGAAAAATAGCTTACCTAGAATGCCCTCACATTGTTGTCAAACATATTGATTAAAATAAAATAATAAAATAGAATTCTTGTAAGCAAGGATTTTATATGAATTGATTCATTTAGAACCTTGTATAAAACTCATGAACCACCAAGTGACTACACTCACCGCATCATTAAAGAATAAGCAAGCCTCCCTTTCAAGCATACTAAAATGCACTTCATCCATTCCTAACATTCCCACTAGAAACTCTAAAAAATATTCATCCCCTACCTAGTTTTTGCCAAGGGGTTAAAATGCCCCCAAAGATAACATCTTGTAAACTAACAATAGGCCTTTCTTGAAGAATAACTTTTTTAAAATATCCTCACACTACCACATATATATATATATATACTATTTAAAATAATAAAATAGAATTCTTGTATACAAGGACTTTACATCTAGAATCAATCTATCCAAAACTTGGTACAAAATCACAAGCCATTAAATTAGGTCCGCTTTACACTATAGTGGAGAAGTGCTCTAGTTGATTAACAAGTTTTGGCCAAGACATGGTTATTTTAGACACCTGGTGGGATGTTAAAGAAGATGAAAAGAAAAGAAACTAGTAAAAGAAGAAGTCTTGACTGGTTGTAGTCTAAACACCAAGTGGAGTAGTCTTCAAGACAACTTCACAAATTGAAGTCCAATGGACAACTTCACTTAGAGGAAAATTTTGACATCACACAATAATAGAAATTGTAACCCCTAATGGAACTTCCACATGTCTTTTATGTTTTTTGATTGAAGTAAGTATTAAGAAGCCATAACTTTTGCATTTGGTGCCTAATGAATTCAATAAAACTTATTCAAAAAAATGTGTCTACTTATCTAATTTGTGTGATAAAAATTCAAGTCAATCAAATATATATTGATTTTTTAAAATCAATAAAATATATATTTAATTTCAATCCAAGTCATGTTTTGAGTATTAAAATAATTTTCACTACCCACATAGTCTTCTTCTTGGCTACAAGTGAAAAGAAGCTATGAAAAATTAACCATCTTCAAGGGAAAAAAGACAAATAGAAAACAACTCTTCTAAACACAAAAAACTCATTGAAGCTCCACATTCAAGTTAAGATCTCAAAATAAATTTGAAACCCTGAAATAAAAATTATACAAGCATGAAAACACCTTCAAAGTGAAAAAATGAAAGTTATTGATGCGTCCGTTTAATAAAAAACAAAAATAAGGAAACGATGTGCCTACTCTATACAACACTTGAAAGTGAAAGGAAACTGAAGTTGGCGCACCTACACTACCCAAAGCACTACGAAGTGAAAGAGAAAGAAGCAAAGAAATAATGCTATTTGAGATAAAAGAAGCCCTCAATCCCACAATTGAGATGTCACGATGAAAAGACAATCAATGAAGTTGGAGTTCTCCAAAGGACAAGTTTCTTGTCTGGGGGGTTGAAGTTGCCCAAGAAACTTGACCTCATGAGAACTCCCCTTTCAAAAAGTGTTGCTACATAGACATCTATGTCATTTTTTCATCCATGCTTGAAGTTCTCCACCAGCCAAATCTTGACCATAATGTAAACCCAATCTGGTGAAGAACAAAGTTTCTTCCAATCATATTGCTTCATTTCCCTACAACTCTTGACTGATGCACTTCTCTACCATAGTGGTGAAACCCATTCTAGGGTGGTACTTTACTGAAATAAACTCCAAACGGCTTTACACACCCGAGGGAACACTATACACTTCTCCACCATAGTGTAAAGCGGTCCTAACCATCCTTGTCACATCACCCAAGAATGCCCAAGAATAACAAGACCCCACTTTCCCATCATACTGAGATGCACTTCATCCATTTCTTGACACTCCCACACTAACTCACCCCTCGAAATCACTCACAACCTACCTCGTATCCCCCACCCCACTTAGGAATTATTAAAATGTACCCCCAAACAAACATCCTACATTCTAATTGACTACCCCTCAATTCGACCTTACTTTACACAATATCACTGCTTTTTTTTTTTTTCTAGTGATAAAATTTTGTCACATCTTTTAGAACAGATTGGGACAAGTAGAGTTACAATCCTCCAAATATTCTTCAATGCAGTGAGGACAGCGAAAGGAATTAACTTAACTCAGAGAACAGTAGAAAAAGCACTGCCTCTCCCACCCCTCACCCAGATTAATTAATTAGAAACACTAATAAAATGAAGCATAAAATTAAATTCCTGTAGGCCAGGACCGGCGCCCGGCGCCCGGAGCCCGGCGTCCCCCTTGAGGCCTTCGGTTTTCCTTTTCTTTACTTCGGGGCCCTGCGGTCGCACACAGACACACACACACTGAGAGAAAGAAACGGGACATAGAGCCCGTCGTCTCCTTCATTTTGCCAAGACGACATAAGCTTCCATAGCTTGCCCCATCCATCGGTGGCGAAGGAGCCGTCATCGCCATCGCCATTACAATTATTATCATCACCATCACCACCCATCCTCCTTTTTTTCTCCTCATGACCATCCCCTTGTTCCGTTTCCGAAAGAATCATATTGTTGCAATTCCATTTGTGGATGCTCTCTTCTTAGGGTTGCAGCTCGGGAGCCACACAGGTTAGGGTTTGGGGGCGCCAGCAAGAGGGACGGGGGAAGGGACGAGGGAAGGGAAGGGAAAGGGAAGGAGGAAGCGGCAGCAACAGCAGCAGGGACAGGCCTTGGGGGCGTTCATGCTGATGCAGCAGGAAGAAGTGTGTGGTTGCGGCAGCACGATCTATGGCGCGGGCCGCTGGTAGCAACACAAAGTTTGCTTCTGTGAACTTGAACAAAAGCTATGGCAAGCCCGCGGCAGGCGCAGGAGGCGCGGGCGGAGGCGCGTCGGGTGGGAGTGGAAGCGGCAATGGAAGTGGTGGACGTTTGGCGCGGACGGGGTCGGGGTCTTCTTCGTCGTTGGCCTCTTCGGGGGGGATGCTGTTGTTGTCGCGGCAAGGGGCGGTGCTGCCTGCTGCTTCGAAAGGAGGGAAGGTGATTGTGCCGAGGCCGGTTAATCTGCCGTCGTTGCGACGGGAGCATGCGGGGAATGATCCTTCCATTGCGCTTGTTGGCGGCTCCGGGGCTGCGGGATGGACCAAAGCGCCGCCTCTGGTGGTGGAAGAGGCGCCTGTTGCTGCTGCTGCTGCTACGTCGGTTTCGATGTCGGAGTCGGGAACCACTGGTATGTTGTTGTGGTTGTGCGTTGTTGGAGGTCGTGATTCGCGCATCGACGGAGAGTAGCGTGTTTTTTGTTTTGTTTTGATCGGCATTTTTGGAGGTTCTTTTGGTTTGAGGTCTGGAGCGGTTATGAAGGGTGAGATTCCGGGAGGAGTGTTGATTTGGAACGCATGATCTAGTGTTTTTGTAAGCTTCTGTGGTGGTTGACGATGGCTCTCGTTTTTCAAGAACGAGTTATGTGAGTTTGTTGATCGTGCTGGGGCAATGTACGTCGTTATTACTCTGTGTCGGGTCAAGGTAAGTGAGGTGTGCTGGATTCGTTCTGTGCATAGCATCAAGCTTGAGGGCACGGCGGCTGGTTTTAGGGGAAATGGGAAAGCATGGGAGAGCAGATGGGAGAGTTAATTAGTTGAAATGCACTTACCTGAAGTGTGGGATGGGAATAGCGGAACAGTGCTTGTTCTACTTGTGTTCTGGCCCCTGGCATTGCATAGTGGATAGCTGAACAATGAGAGGGAAGTCACGAATGTTTGAGATGAATATTCTGTGATGAGGACTTCGTCTTGGGCGTGTCTCTTTAAATATGGTAGCTGAGAGTTTTTCATATTTAGGGTTGGAGACGTTGTGGCGGATTTACGGCCCGGTGTAGTGCCTGGGGTGAGGCGATGTAAGGGAAGAGGTTGTTGGCAAGTCATTTTTATTTTTTTTATTTGAATGCGCGCTCTTCATGCCCTAAACTTATTTCGGTCGCTTGGGGCTTGCTGGTAAAAGCGTGACAGGAGTCTCATGTCTTCATCTTTCATAACATGTCGAAGAGTCAATCGGAAAGCTGGATGATTACGAGTTTTTAAGAATTTGTGGCCTTCATAATTTGGTGACAGTGCTATAGTTTACGATTTGAGTGAGTGACCTCACCAGTTCGGATAAATTCCGGAAAAGATAACGCGGGCCCGTCTTGAAGTTGTGAGCATTTGCGTTCGCAGGAATGGCAAGGTTAGCACCAGCATTGAGTGCCGGATCAACCTGGGGGACTACGCAAACACTATCAGGTCAAACCTCTGCAGGATCTTTGAGCGGAGAGCACTGGCCAGTGCCCACACAAGCTGGAGCTTCTGTAAGCAATCAAGTGGCTGTTGGACGGCCTGGTGTGTATACACCACCTCGTGCGCGTGCGATGCAAACTTCTACTGTGACAACTGGTCACGTGGTTGCTGTCGAGAAGGCCGTGGTGTTGAGGGGGGAGGATTTTCCAACTCTGCAAGCCGCTTTGCCCCCAACCCCAGTTTCTGCCCATCAAAAACAGAGAGAACAGACTCTGAAGCAGAGGGAGAAGCAGCAGGAACTGAAGGACCAGCAACAGAAACTGCAGCTTTTGTCTGAGCAGCACGCTGTGTTAAAGCCTGACGAAGTCCTACAGTCTCAGCTTGGAGGTGGGTTATTTAGGTGTTTGATGCAAATGATTGATCTGAATGTATCACCTAGAGCTCGCAAAGGATTCGTTCCTAGTGGGAGGGCACCGGAAGTCAATATATCTTTCATGATTGTGTACGACGGGATTATTTAGGAGCTTCAGTAGCTTCGGGGTTTTCTTCACGGACATGAATGGCAGTAGTTTGCTATGGTATCATCGGCGTCGTGAAAATATATGCTGCAAACTTCTCTTTCTCTGTCCGTAAAAATTCGCGATCTTTGTTTTGTCGTTATTCTTTTTATTTGATCATTCTGTCTTTGGGGTGCCTTTGATTAGGTCCCCAGCTCCAACCTGCGCAGCCGTCATCATCGCAAACGAAGAATGAGCAGATCCAAAAGGAAGCCGCAGAGGAGTCCATTCGTTTGGAACAACAGCGCCTCACGGACTCAGGATTGTCTGGTCGATCTTCATCCAAAGCTGGAAATTATTCATTCGGGCCTGCATCGTCCGGGCAATATCAACGACGTCAATCAAATTGGACAGACGATGAGAGAGACTCTACCTTCCGGCCACAAGGCGGCAGTTATGTCGAATGGACTGATCGATCAGATCGGGAGTCCGATCAACCTGCTAATCGTGTTGGCGAGAACTTTGGTTATGGTCGATCTCTCCCTTCCAGAGAAATTCCTTTTATTCCGGGGCGCGATGGTCACTCAGGCAAAGTTGCCGAAGGCCGAGAAAGTAGGTTTAGTGGCGACAGTTCTTTTGGTCGTGAGTCTTCGACGGCTGCGTATGGTGCTGATAACAGTTTTAGTCGAGGTAGCAATGCTGTCCGAGAGGGTGGTTTCCGGGAGTGGGGAGGGGGAGTGAATAGAGAATCCAATTTTGGTGGCCGGGGTTTCAGCCGAGAGGGAAGCAGGGACGGCGGATCCAACAAGAATGGAGGTGACGGCCGCCCCAACAGTAGGGGTCGGGATGGATTCGACGATCGTCATGGTTTTGGGAATCGGGATGTAGGGCCTCATAGAGATGCAAACTCGGGTCGGGAGGGTGGCTTAAATAGGGATAACTTTTTTGGTAGAGACAACAGGCGCATTCAAAGTGGAGATTTCGACGCAGGTCGAGGCCGACTTAGCGGTGATAGTTTTCTGAGAAGTGGTGCTTCAGGGGATTTTTTCACTGGGAGAAGCTTCTCAGGCCAGGAACTACCTGCTGGGAGGGATAGGCGATTACATGATGGATATCATTTCAATGTTTCGCATGGACGAAGTTCTGAAGAAATTCATGGTTTGGACAACTTTCGTCCATCTCAAGGGGTTGGGATAGATCCACCCATGATTCCAATCCTTGGCTTTCGAAGGAAAAAGGAAGAGGCCAAGGAGAATGACTTCCGAGATGAGGAGAGGGAGGCATTTGAAGCTGAGCTGGAGAGAGTGCAAAAGGCTCAGGAACTGGACCGACAGCGGAAACAAGAGGAGAAAGAGCACGCTGTCGAGAGGGCTCAAAAAGAGCTAGAAGATCGTGAACGACAGGCTAGAGAGGAAGAAGAAAGACAGGTCGGTAACCCTAGAACTTTGTGGGTCTTATGAGATGGGTTTGATTCAGATCCTTTTCTATCGAGCTTTATGCTGTGGAAGTGGTAAAACACGTGGTATGAAGTGCTCAGTCTGTTACGTCTTAAGGATCTTGCATGAGGCGATCACATATTTGCACATACAAGTATAAGGCGGATATACTCACAGACCATGGAGATTTTTTTCCTACCGGTTTAGGTTTTGCTTGAACTTGTATAGTTCGATAGAGACGCCCTTTGTATGGTTAATTGCATATTGTACTATTATATATTTCCGCGAAGCTTGGGCTCCTCACGGACATGTATGGGAATTTTCTAGTTTTTATTTTCATTACTTTCTTATGCTAAAGTTTCGACATGATTGAGTCTCCTCAGGCCAAAGAAGAAGAGGCAGCTAAAGAGGCAGCTGCCAAAGCCGAGCGGGAAGCCCTAGAGGCAGCTCAGAAGGTGGAGGATGAGCGAAAGGCTAGGGAGGATGAAAAGCGACAGTTGCAACTGGAAGAAGAACGGAGGAAAGAGAATGCACGTCGTAAATTGCTGGAGCTCGAAGAGCGTATAGCAAAACGAGAAGCTGAGAACAAGCAGCAGGAAGATGCTAGGTCTTTACTATACACTGGCTTTCTCTAGTCTCTTTCGATAATGGCTAAGGCTAACTTGTTAACCTTCTTCTACGAAATTATGTAGTCAAGTCTCTTATTCCAGTCAAGAACATATAAAAGGCTAGTATTTAGGGTACGGGTTGATTCTGTGTCTGCGAAGTAAATTAAGATTTTAGATGGGTTGATTTATCTGTTTGCAAATTGCGTGAATTGTTCAGAATTTTGCTGTTTATTTGGGTTAGTGAAATAAGAATCGCTTACACGCAAGTTTTCGATGTTTCGATGCGTGAAGTAACTTCTATTTGATGGAACAGACACACCGTGGAGGAAAAGCCAGTAAATGTGTGGCAGAGAGGTGAGGAGGAGGAACTCAGTCGACGGGAAGATGTTGAAAGGGAAGAAGAAGAGAGAATAGTTGCAAGTATCACTGGGAATGCCCATGATGATGACGACCGAGCTCCTCTGAAGCCTTCTGCTGCACTTTCCTACTCTCAGGTGTCTCAGAGGGCATTGCAGCCTGAAATTGCTTCTACTGTTAAGTCTTCGGATGTTCAAAATCCCTCTGCAGAGTTGACTGCCCGTGTCCCTGAGTTTCGTGGCAGTAATATTGCAGCTGAATCTGAGCGCGGGACCTTAGCTCAGTGGCGGAGAGAGCAACCTGCGGACAGGATTATTGGATCTGCAACACAGATGTATCCGCCTCACGGTAGGCATGAGAATATTGATTTCCAAGCCTCAATTTCTCGTGACCGGGTCTACAATGGTCGAGGTTATGGGGATAGAGGGGATGGCTTTCACGGCGGCCCCCCCAATATTGCGGGTTTCTCTTCGGAAGGGGCCCCTGGAGAATTTTCTCGAAGAACTCATTTCAATGATCAGCGATGGGCAGCAGAGGACTCAGGGTACTTCAATAAACAGACAAATCTTAATCGGACCTCAGTTCCGGACTATGAAGCTGGAACTTTAGAAGGTTTGGAAGATAGAGATGATCGGCGATGGGGTAGGGATAGGATGGATCGATGGCGATCTGGACGAGAGGGTCCTGGCCAACGGCCATCTCCACCACAAACTCCCCCCTACTTTCATGGCTCTGAGACAACAGAATCTTCCTCCTATGGACGTCTTCGACATTCTTTGTCACGGCAGCCACGTGTTCCCCCTCCACCGGGAAGGACGGGGCCTGTGCGACCACCTCCTAGACTTTCTAGTGAACAAACGTTCATGTCAAATTCACAAGTTAGGGGAGAAAAGGTCGTTTCTGTACAACAGGAGATAGTGGTAGATAGGACTTCCAGTTTTTCTAGTCAAGATGATAATGATGAACTCCTTTCAAAGGATTCTCGTGTAAAAAGTACTGGAGCAGATGTACAACAAGAAGATGCTTCACAGCAGCACGACAAAGCTTGGGGTTCAATGCAGAGGGGCTGGCAGCAGTTTCCAACGTCCTCCCTTACACCACCCCGCTCCTTTGCCCAGGTAAGCAATTTTCATCAGATTCACGAATCTTCTCTCATTTTGTGATTACAGCTGTACGTTACATTATAGTGCAGCTTTTGCATTCCACAGCTTACTAAGGCTAATTTTTCCAGGTGTCTCAAGGTCTCTCCCATGAAGATTTGAAGGTGGACCACTTCACTCCAGCGCTGGCGAGCAGTACGACTATGCAGAATGGAGATTCTCCTTCCTCTTGTCTATCACAATCAGAGGACGATTATGAGCAAAAAGTTTCGGTAAATTCTGAGGTCGTATCAGAAATTGACAAGCCAGAACTGCATGTCCAATCAGACGACAAGAGCGTTGACCGGGATGATGACCTGGGTCCCACTTATGTAAGTTGTCTTAATTTTTCTGTGATGCTGTGGCATTTCATATTTTACATTTTAAGTGTTTTTCTTAACATGCATTTTTGGGTAATATCTTGTTTCTGGTGAGACTATGTGAACCACATGTAATAATTTTGGTCAGCAAATATGTCTTTTAGTATTAAAAAGACTCAATGTTGCAAGTGGGATAGTGATGTCCAAGCGGAGACTCTCTTGTGTGTATTGAGGGGTTTGAACTCGTTTTTACGGCTCATAGCCTCTTGTGCAGTTGTTTATGTCGCTCTTTTGTCTGACTGGTCTTAATTGCCGATGTAGGTCGATGAAGATGAAGATGGAGATGATGAAGGTGAGGAGGAAGATTACGAGCCTTATGAGGGCTATGATGAAGAGGAAGAGGACGATAAAGAGGACGGACTTGATGAGGTGGACGACCAAGATGAAGGAATACCTGAGCAAGGCATGGATAGGGCCGAGGTTGCTCTTGAGGGAGGTAATGATCAGGGTTACTCCTCAGCAGACCTCAATGAGCGGGTCATTGAAGTTGTAGGAGTAATAGTTGAGGATGGTGACAACTTGCAGGTTCAGGCCACAGAACACGCTCACTCTGGACAATTGCAGGTAGGGCACATTTTTTATCTCCTTGCTTTGGTACATTATGTGTGAAGGTTGTATCAACCTGATACTATGTTTTTATTCTAAGTTTTCCTATTCTTTGTTATGGATAATTTTGTTGACTTATATGTAGTTTGTTATGGGATATGTACTGTGCAAATTCTGACACCAGTCTTTGGGCATGTTCTTCAGATGACTGAGGAAGTGCGTGCCAGACTTCTGCCGCAAGAGGAGTCTGAGCAAACAATCTTAAGGCTCTCAGTGACTGGGTCGACCAAAGAGTCTGATGCTTGTGATGCCCCACTTGCAGCTTCACGACAATTGCAACCGCCTCTGTCTTTCATGGCCTCCTCAATACTACAAGGCAATGATAGTACTAAGTCATCTCCACAACTGGCTTCCGTTTGGTTACCTGACCTTCACTATCCTTCAGAAGTTCCCATGACTCTGCAATTTGGGCTTCTTCCTGGTACTTCACTGCTGCAGGGGTCAGTTCCTGCGATTCAGATTGGGTCAATTCAGACACCCCTTCATGTACCTCCTCATGGTGGTCTTCAGCAAGTTTCTCATTCGGCTACCTTGACTCCTTCGATCCAGTTTGGACAGCTGGCTCACCCACCTTCACTGTTGCAGTCAACGCCTGTTTTAAGTCAGTCTACTCTGGCAGCTAGTTTGTCGACCCAAATGCAGGCACAAAATGCAGAATCCGATTCTTCCTCTAAGGTGAATTTCTGACCCCTTTTTTCTCTCTAATTATGTACAGGATTGGGTGGTGTGTCTTTTATTTTCGGTAATCTATTTCAGTATAGGAGTTTTGATGACTAAATTTGTGATTCTGTTCTCAGTGTCAACTAATTATTGCTGATTACATCATATTTAGCTGTTTTGGTGAGGTGTGCTATTACTTCCACTTTTTTTTGTGCGATGTACATCACGAACTCTTTACGATTGTGTGCTGTGTCTGAGGATAGGTGTTTTCACATGAGCAACAAGATGTTACTCTGATAAATGCACCAGTCGAAGGGCAGCCTGGAAAGGATTCTATCTCGCTTCAACCTCAGTCACCGTGGATGAATCAGTTTGTTTCTGTAGATGAGAAAGTTTCGGTAGTGTTGGAAACAAAGGAGACCAGGTTCACTGCTGGAAGTCCAAGCCTCCGGCCTGAAAGGAGGGTGCGTGACCGAGGTGTGGCTCGTGAAGGTCCAAGCAGCATATCTGGTTCAGAGACTTATTCCCGCGCTAAAAATTCTCGTAGAGATTCTGGCAACCAGCGTTCACCTCAAGAACCTGCTATCCCACAAGGTAAAGCCGTGCTTTATCTAGGTAGTATCGGTGAAGATTTCGCCTGCCTCCCTTTATGCTACGAATGTATCTCGTGCAAATATTCCCTAATAATTTTGTGACTGGAGCCATTCGAGCTTTGGAACTGAGGGGAAGAATGATGGATTTTCTGTGTCATGTGACAGGATCTGCTACATCAAATAATTTTGTTGATCCAGTGGGAGGAAGTGAGAAGAATGGTGGTCGAGGAAGAGGAAATCGACCAGGGAGTGTGCCTGGTCGTGGTGGAAGGCACACTCCTCAAAGTGCTTATGATAATACAGGAACGACCACGCCTTATGCAAGTGCCGACTCGGCAGCTCTTCGACCACGTTCTAGCCGACGCAATAACTTCCGCCGAACTGATCTGAAGTATCGTGACTCTACCGAGCAATATTTCGATTCTTCTGGAGGAAAATCTTCCAAGCAAACTGTGAATATTTCCACCGAAATTTTAGATACTTCAGTGACCGGTATTGATAGCAGAGACGGCTCAAGAGATATTGATTCACAATTACAAGAGAGAAGCTATTCTGGAGATGTCAGTCGGAAATTCCGAGCTGTGTCAGAAGGTGGAGTCTCATCCCAGTCTTTCTCAAGAAGTGAACGGACCAGCGGTAATGATGCTTCCAAAAAGAACGGGGTCAAGTTTCCGGGCACTGCAGACAATTCTGTTGAAAGCTTAATTGGAAAGCACTCATCTGAAGCAACACTGGAAGCGTCTACGCAGCCTGGCGCTGAACGTGAGGATGAGGATGATTTCATTGAAGTCAGATCAAAGCGGCAGATGCTGAGTGACCGCCGTGCTGAGCGCGAGAGAGAGATTAAGGCTAAATCTAACTTGAAGGTGCGTTCGATTTTTTCTTCGCTTCAGATTTCTATTTGGCAATGCCTTAACTTGTGATGTGTGGTATAGGATCTGGGAGATGGGTTTTGGTTTCGTTCCTTGTCTTCAACTATAAATCTGTATCTTTTTCATTGCTTATATCCAGTACCGCATTTTTGGAGATTTACGGGTTCATATTTTGCTCTACAGGCTAAAGAACAGGCCGGTAGGAAGCAGAGGGGCTCTGCTAAGATCGGATTACAAATGGAAGGGCCAGCTGGACAGGGAAGTAAAGCGAGTGGTTTTGTAGAAAAGCGTGCATCCAGTGCCAACTTAGATAATGTTGGCAATACCACTCGGGTTCCCCAATCTGGAAACACTTCGACAGTCACTATAGCATCCGTCCCAACAGTATCTGGAATTTCTCAGGGCATTCCTCTTGCTCCCATTGGCACGCCCTCGAGTGGATCATCTGATATACGTGCCAACACCTCAAAGTAAGTGACCTGGGGTTTTGAATGCTTATTTTCTCAATATTGTCTTCAAATTCTCATTGTAAATGACACCTTAAAAGTTTTTTGGAGTAGCTTCGTGTGCGTGCTTATGTTTATGACTTACGTGTTCTTTTGTATGTTCGAAGTTTGAGAAGTTGACATTCTTTGAAACCTTAGGTCTTCGCGTTCAAGTTCTGCATGCGGGGGTAGTTTAGTTGAGAGTGAGGTGGTTGCTGCGGCGGTGGCTTCTGACAGTCCAAGTCTACACCAGGAGGGCATATCTGGCACTCCGATTGCTTGGGGTGGAACCCATTCTACTAGACAGGTTTCTACTATTCAACGTTGGTTAATTTTGATACTGTATTAATGGTCTTGGGTTATATTGATATTTAACACCTGATTTCTAGTTTGCATGTGATGTTGGAGTCAAGCCTCTGCAGTGTTGATGATAATGTGGGATAGACAAAATATTGCTTGTTTCTTTACAATACAATAAATTGATACGAGAAATCTTGAATGCAATGGTGTTAAGATTCTTTACAGGATGTTCTTCTTAAGGAACTTGATGAACTTTTTTTTTTAATCAGGTGGTGAGCTTAACTCAGATTCAATTAGAAGAAGCCATGAAACCGGCTCGTTATGAGGCTTCTGTATCTCAGCAATTACCCTTAGAAGTGCGGGGCAGCATGGTCCTTGACCCAGGAACAACTGTAGCCTCTCTGGCCGGCAAAGATAAATTATCTACCTCAGCAACGGGGCCAATTGGTTCACTTCTTGGTGGAGACAAAATCCAGTTTGGTATGTTCAGCATCATTTCCTGCTCTTTGATTTGCGATACGATTGATTAATATTTGAGATATTGGCCTAGATTTCAGCAGATTAATGCAATTTCTGGATTGTTAGTCAGGTCTTTTTTATTTCGTATGAATCTTTTGATATTTATTTTTCACTTTGTTCAAATGATGAGGCTGGGCATGGGTTCAACTCAGATGCATCTTGGTTCTTGACTCTCTTTTACGGTCTTCGCAACTTCAGAACCAGCAATTTCTCTTGGGTTATTGAGGATGAGGATGGCGCTTTTTGCAGGTGCTGTGACGTCACCACCTATTGGGGTATCCAATAGTCATCCACATACATCTGCCCTCAATGTGGTCGGCTCGCCTTTAGGATCACATGTTGATGGTGTATCTGATAAGAACGATTTGAAAAAATCAAATCATCTATCTAGTTCTGAACTGGATATCTCATCATTTTCCACCAAAGGTCTGCTGAATCATCATCATGGTTATTTGTACATGATTTTGTTTTGTTTTATGACTTTCCACAAATGAATACGTTATATTTGTACTAGAATATACGAAGGTATTTTGTGGACCTCGAACATCTGTTTCATTAATCTAATTCGCCGTAATTCTGCTATCTTATTTTGAGTAAATCATGCTGGTATTGATCAGGTAAACGTACTCGTGGACAAGAGGATATTGGAGGAACCGCAGAGGGGGGAATTGATGCTGAGGCAGAGGCTGAAGCAGCTGCATCAGCTGTGGCTGTGGCTGCTATAAGCAGTGATGAATCTGTTTGCAGTGCTCGGGAGCCTATGTCGATAAGGATAACCAATATGAAGAACTCATTTGGCAGTGTAACCTCGACAACAAATCACAGTGGTACCAAATCTTCCTCACTTGGGAGTTATCCTCCAGCATATTAAGTATACAGACCATGGCGTGAGCTTAATAGTGCGATCTTATTAATAGAAAAAATTCACTTCTAAAGAATCAGCCTGACCTCGTTGTTGCAATTTCAGGTTTGGGGCTAGGAAATTCAGTCATGCAAAATTCGATGTTGGTGGAAGATTCCATGGCTGCTGCTCTGCCTGCTGATCTGTCAGTGGAACCCACCTCAATTTCGATTAGAGGATCACCGGGACAAGCGTCGAGTGTCCTTTCAACTTCAGGTCAATCATCGTTCTCTGGTTTAGAGATGAGCCAAATGTTGGGTTACCCATTTGTGTCTGGCAAGGACGTTGGCGCTCTGCAGGGCTCCAATGATCAGGGTGTTCCAAGTGCTGGCCCTAGTGCGAGTGGTTGGCAACCACAGCACTCAGGCGCTGATTCCTTCTATGGAGGTCCTCCTCCTTCTGGCTATCCAGGCCAGTATATCAATCATGGTGCAGGCATGCCTCCCCACATGCTGGTGTACTCCAACCCATTTTCTTCAGTCGGTCAATTTGGGCAGCTTGGGTTTATGAGTCCAACATATCTTCCTTCAGGCAAGCTCTTCTAAATCTAGTGCTTCTCTTATTCTCAGGATTCCTAAATGCAAATTTTCAAGTTTGGCGTCATTTTGGTATTGAAGTTGAAATAAATTCTATTTTATATCTATTTTCTGGTTGAATGTCTGTTAATCGATGGGTGGGCATTTCGTTTTTTTGGTCAGGTAAGCAGCCCGATTGGAAACACACCCCTGTATGGCCATCAGGTCCTGGTGTTGCTGGCATGAGCAGCAATGATGGCCTTGGCGGCATGACTGGTACGCAGCGTGGATCTGGAAATATGCAGCGAGTTGCTCCAGGACCATCTGTGGTGCCGGTTGTACAATCACCAGGACCATTCGATTTGAATCTGTCAGCACCATTTCAGGTATGCAGTGACTCATTGCCTACGTGCAGTTTCAATTTATGATGCGACCGGGCATTTTTTTGTTCGACCGACTGCAGGAACAGTAGCTATCCATATTGTTTGTTCCTCTATCCCCAACACTATCTGTGCTGTGGTTTTAAAAAACATTGAACGGCAAGGATCGGCCATTGTGCATTCATGAATTGGTGAATGAACCACGTGAAAAACTCTTTTCAATGGAAGCCATCCTGTTCATTTGAGATCTTAATTTGAAATTCTTGTACCCCTTCTGCAGATCCCCAATGTGGATAGCTCCGCGGGTTGGTCGCATGTACCAGGTCCTCTGCATGTATCTATGTCTATGGGGTACTTGCCGCAGGGAAGACGAGGGCCCTCTCACCCGATGGATAAGGATGGAGGTTTCAGTCTGGGTTTAGGCCCCGGTCCCGGCCAACCAGTGAACAATGGAAATTTCACCTCTATGGATGCTGCTGCCCAATTTCCAGATGAGCTTGGCTTGGGTGATACATCCTCTTCCGTTGCCAGTATGACTTCTCCTTATGGGGCCTCCCAAAATTTGGGTAGAAACGCCATTGGCAATCAAGCTGCGACTATTTCTCCATCAGCTCAGAGTATGAAACACATTCTTTTTTCTTTAGTTGTTTTGAGAAGCTGATGATCATTGTTAGTTGACTAGGATTTCGAGTGAACTGCGGCTTTAGTATTGATACTACTGGATTGTTTGAATTATTGACGGTATCAAGTCAGTACTGAAGGAGCTGATGACGAGCACTTTGAAACAGGTAACAGTAAGTTACGGGGCAACCGACGCTCATCCAGGGTGACTCGAGGAGGCAACCTAATGAACTCTGGAAACGGGAATAATCCAGGGTCAGTTAATTTGGGAATGAGTGTCAATTCTGGAGGTTACAATAATTCTGGAGCTAATGGGAGCCGGGTTCCTCCAAACCATCTACAACCTCAAGCGCCTCATCATCTATACCAGGCAATGGGTGGCATGGGGCAGCCCCATTCCCATCACACAATCAATCACTCTCAAGACCAGAGAGGATCCTCACAGCAAAATTCACCCCGAGTTGGGTCTGCCAGCAATTGGTCAGGGTCCCAAGGAGGTTTTCGCAAAGGAAGTGGGAATCAAGGACGCCCGCCTATTGGTGAACGTGGTTCCTCTGGGGAAAAGCTATTTGCCCCACCTTCAAAGTTGAAGCAGGTTTTCTCTATGAACCATTTTGTGGTCAAATGGCTTTGACTGTAATTGCTGTATCATGTTAGAATTTGTCTGATTATGATGGAGGTATATGAAATCCGCTCTCATACAGTCCTATGTTTTTTACAGGTTTATGTAGCAAAGCCTTCGTCGTCTCCAAGGAGGAGCAGCAGTGAAACAGCAATATTTAATGGTACAGAAGGAGGTCAAGCTGCTGTTGGACTGTGATAAGTACGGATCATGCTTCAGCTTGAACAAAACTCATGGTCAGAAATCTGTGCTGGTTCCTTTTCGTTGCTAAAGCTTGGCAACTCAGGAAGGGATATTCTATTGTCAGAACTTCCGGCGGTTTAAATTCCCATTTTTTTGTTTCATCGTGCCCACTAATCCCTTTTGGATTTTCACATTATGTGTTCTAATTATTGACACTGATCCCTAATGTCTTCAACAGCCAGGGAGTCTCACTGTTAGATTCACCCTGCTTGTACCTTATACCTTAGATTTGGGATGCCCCCTCTGGAAGTCATGAAGTTTAAAGCACACTGGTTCATCAGCGTACTGTTCATCGGTGCTCCAGGTCATCGTTTTCTAAATAGAACCTTACTGATTTTCAGGAAGCTAGCTCTGTAGGTTCATCTTAGCTGGGGATTTTGTGTGCGCGAGCCTTCCCAAGCCTATGGCAAGCGGTCTCTTAAGTTACAGTTTGATCAGGTTGCTTAAGCCGGTAACTTAGGCAGGGCAGGACAGCTGTATCCGGGTCGCGGAGAAAGGTCTTCTACAGGACCACCTCTGTGAGCTCTTCCTTGTTTTCCAATGGAATATCAGTGGAACGATTTTGTAGTGCAACAAAAATTTTATGCTACCAAAAATGGTGTCTGTTTTGATCAATGCCAATTGGCATGCGGATTTTTCTCGGCTATAATTCTAGTCTTCCACTTGCACACTCTCACCACCTCCATAGGTTTGTTTTCTTTGTCTGAATTAGTATCTGAGCATGATTCTTAACAAGAAATTGACGTCCTTGTTGGCAAATGAAAGAGGATTCCAAATTTTTTTTCCCATGTATTTTTTGGACACCTTAAGAATATTAACCCTTGAATGTCGACATGGTGCCAAATGTCTGATGGATGACAAGGAATCTTTGAGTGTAGGACGAAAGTGCAACTATTCATCCTTAGAATTGGGTTTGGAAAAGAAAGATCTCTTATAATACTTTGACTTCCAATAGGTGCTTTTGCTATTTCTTTGACCAATGATTCACTTGATAATACAAAAGGATGATTTTTGAGCATCACCCCTTTGATGTTCAAGGGTCAAGGATGAAGTATGGATTCAATACACCTTATTGAATCCACATTACTATGATCCATTGTAGATTCACTTTACTTGATCAATATGAATTATGTTCATTCTATTTGAAGTTGTAGACAATGTTGACCGAGGATTTGAATTGTTGGACCGTAAACCTCCCAATAATCAAGGTACCAGGAGTCACCAAAATGTTTGGATTATTGGATCAATAGGTGCATTCTTTGTTTCTTTAGTAACCAATCAAGTCATTCATCAACCACTTTTGGGCCTCAATGTTATTTAACAAGTTAAGGTGGGTACCCCTAAAATTGTCACTTTTTACTATTTGTGTCTAGTCTTATTTTCTTATTGGCTAGTGAAAAGAGGTTTTGATACACCAAAGAAGGTGATATTATATGCAAAAGTTATAAAGGAAATTTTTTTTTGAAGGGCAGAGGTTTCTAAATTTTTTTGTACACATATAGAAAGTGATGATGGCAATTTTAGGCAGGGTGCTATTTTAGGTGTATCCACTGAATTTTCCATTGGCAAATAATTTGTACCATGTTGACCAAATGAATTGACACCTCCATCAATTTTAATTTTTGATGTCAATACCAGCTCCTCTTTTATCTCCTTCATGTTGGTCTAAATCTTGTCCAATGGATGACAAGGAATCTTTGCAGTAGGATATAAGTGCAACTATTCATCCTCAAAATTTTGTTGTGAAAAGGGGAAGTCTTCTACATTAGGTTGACTTCCAATGAGTGCTTTTGCTATTTCTAAAGCCAATGATTCACACGGTAATGAAAAGGGATAATTTCCAAGGTCACCCCTTCATCCTTTAAAGGTTAAGGTAGGAGGCTCAAATGTTGGAGGGGCAATTACAATCGCCTAGTAGAACTGTCAAGAGTTTCAAAAATGGATCATAGCTCTTTCAATGTGCTTTATGCTTTTTAATTGTATTCTTAAATCCCTTTGAGTAATATATACATTCATGTAAGGCAAAAATAAATGAAAGCATGATGTGGATCATTTTGTGAGAATCAAAATTATAGAAACTTCCTAAGTTTGAAGTGTTTCATTCAAAGGCTAACTTTGATTAAGATTGGTGCAGTTTATGAGCACCAATAGCTACCTATGCACCTTTCACTTTGAAAATTCATAGTTAATGCATTCTAAGTCAGAAAATTATGATTTAAATTGTCAATGAACTGCTTCACTTTTCTCTTTCTACCAAAAACATGTGAAAAATGTTATACTCTACTGATTTTCCTACATAGGTCCATTATCCCTTAGATGCTCCATTTAAGAGCCTCCTACCTTATGCGTATTGTTATGATTTACAAGGCCAATGAAACAAATAGAGAAACAAGAAATAATCTGACAATTGAAAGACAATCTATGTTCCTAGCAGCTCTTTTGTTCATCACTTTTCACTAACCCTTGAAAGACACTGAGGCCAAAAAGTGGCCGTTGTTCATTGTAGAAACAAAGAATGCACCTATTGGTCTAATAATTGGACTAGTTTTGGTGACTACCTTGATCATGGTGGGTTGTGTCCTTGAAGGGTTAAGGAGTGTTAGAAATGGATGTGGCAAGGACTCAAGGGGGAGTTGAAAAACCAACTTTGATCCCTTTTAAGGTGGGTACTCCCCAAATTGCACCTACCTAAAACTACTATCATCACTATGTGTACATTTCCAAAATCAATATGTACATATGTTGAAGAAACAATTTCAGAACCTCTATGAAGAAAAACTTGGACCCTTCATAACTTTTGCATATCATATCCAAATGTCGTGTTCTTCAATGTGTTAGAACCTCCTTTCACTTGCCAACAAAAAAATTGGAAAATTGGACCATTCTAATGATAGTAACTAGGAACAATAACAAAAAAAAATTGGTTTGGGGATACCCAACTTATAAAAGAAGCAAACCCAAGTTCTAACCTTCCATCCTCATTTCTTTGTGGAAGTTGGAGGAGATAGGTGTTTAATATCTTCTTGGTACACAATGACAAATTTCTGATTTCTTAGAAAACCACATATGAAAACATGAATGGGGTCTACATGCCATTCATCCATTGGTTGTTAAGCTTTTACAAAAATTTTAAAAGGAATATACTTATAATTTTTCTACTAGTTGTTTACATCCAAAAGTTTGAGCACATTCCCTTGTGAAACAGATTTATGAATTGTGCTTGTAAACCCACCCCAAACCATATTTGTATTCATATGAAACATGTGTGGTCTGCAATTCGATATGGAATATATATATATATATATATATATATATATGAATTTGTGTTAATACATATATATTCCATATATATTTCAAATTCTATTACCATATCTGTATTTTGTATCCATATTTACACGGCCAAGATTGTCTATTCAACAAACATCAACAGTTGTGGTTTTTTCAGAAGACCAACGGCATTTAGGGGGTAGCTAATTTCTTTGTCAAATGCAACAGTTCTCATTGAACTGCTTCAAATTCCGGAAAAAAATTAGATGGATGGCATAGGGGTAGTTTTATTTATTTATTTTGTCATTTGATGGCAAGAGAATTTTCAGGCTGGGGGGGCAAGGGAAGGCGTTTGCATCTTATTGGTACATATGACTCACCGTTGGTTGCATCAACCATAATTCCTTTTCCTTGTAGTGACCACTCAAGTGTTACCTACATTCGAACATGGTGCTTTTTTAATTATCCTACAATTCAAATTTGAGCTCAAGTTATATATCAATCTAATTATTTTTTTATTGATAATTGTTGAAAAAAAAAATGTTATTGTTGATGTTTTTGTTATTTGATTTATTCATATTTGATTGAAGCATTTAGCTTGACAATTTTTCATATTGAGTGTGTCTTAAGGAAGCATCCATCAACTTATAAGCACTTCTAAACATTGTCTTCAACCATTTTAACCCTGAATGTTTTTGGCTATGTTCTCACCAAAAACACTCCAAAATTGTCATTTCTAATACAAGTAGTCAAATATCAAATTTAAATTTAAAAATAATTTTGAAAACATGTAACCGTAGGATCTTGTCGTATGTTGGTCTAAGAAGATGTGGAAAAAATTCAGAAATTTCTACCGTGTAGATTGCAAGATATTAGAATTTGAAGTGACAAATTTTTTTTTTATGGCTATGTGAAAAAACGGGCAGCTACACTTCACAAGGTCACATTTGTATGAAAAAATGTCAAAAATTGTGGTACTTCTTTGGATTAATTCTTCAAGGCAAGATGCTTAAAAAATTTTAGATCATTTGGAATTTTACAACATATAAGATAATAATAGTAAGTAGAAAGAAGTAAAAAATGATTCAAAATACTAAATTATTCAACAATTTATTTATAGAATTGAAAAATGCCAATCCATAGTTGTAACGTCGTCATAAACAATCTACACCTATTGTTTTTATTTTTGCCAAAAACATTGAAAATTGAGTAAAATAAAGGACTTCAAAGTTTATTTCAGAATAAAGATTCCATAACTACTTGCAAACTCTCTCAAACTAAGACTCCTCTTAACTTTCATCACATTAATGAAAATGGAATGATTCAAATCTTTCTACGTATATATAAATCTAGAGAATCAAATTTAAAAAAGTGATTTCATAAAAAAAGGATTTTTAAAGAAGTTTCTTTAGTTTCTCAAGCTGCCCCCTAAGCAATGAAAACTATATATCATACAATAATTTTTTAACCATGTAGTCAAAAGTTATGAAAATAAATTGGGCCTTAAAGCTACTACTTGGGCACATGATATGGAAAAATTTCAAAGAAGAAAAATAGAAATTATGTCACATTTAACTACTTTTGGACTTTTAAGTGAATTCTAAACAAAACGTTCAAGAAACTCTAGATGATAACATCTAGAGAGCTCCAGATGTTTGAATAGATCTTTAGATGTTTTGTATTGATCCCTCAATGTTTTGCATAGATTTTGTAATGTTTTTACATATCTCCAAATGACAATTTTTTTTCTATTATTGATTCTGGACCCTTTGAAAGTCTAGAAGTAGTTAAATGAAGCATAATTCCATTTGTAGTGAGCTACCTAAAATCACTACCGTACGTGAAGGGCAGGGTCAACGGAAAATAATTGTTTTTGAAAGTGCCAAAAAATTAATTAATTAAAAGGAAGAAATTGCCGAATTTGGCAAAAATCAAATGAACAAGTTGTTGTAAGAAAAGGAAATTTCCAATATAAGAAAATGTTCAAAGATCATGTACCATCAAGTAAATTTTTGATGACAAATTAAAGGTAATTCTACATTGACACATAGTGGGATGGTAGGTGGAGAGGTCATTTTTATAATGAAATCCATTGTTCTTTAAGAATTCTTAGAAGATATGAGATAGTTTACAGATTGAGCTTTTACTAATCCTAACCATTCATATATCCCACATGGATTGCTTTAACTCCTACCATCCAATTTGTATATAGATCTTGTCTTCCTCAACTTTACTCACATCCGAGTGAATGAATTTTGGATTTGGTGACGAATATATTGGATTTACATAAATATAATGTTGAATTTTTGAAATTTAAATTTTAAAGTGCCGATCCTACTTTGGAAACTTTAATGAAATATTTGGCATTAAAGTGCCAACCCTGCCATTTACCTACGGTATGTTTCCAAAAAATGCAGTTTGGGCGTTTAGGAGCTAATGCCTAAGCAAAAGGCCCTATAGTGATCCAAAATTTTCTCTATTTTCTCTATTTTGAAATTCTTACTTTACTACAATTATTAGTTATTTTCACTGCAAGACATTCAATATTCTTATGTTTTGTGTAGAAAACCTCCATAATCTTATGTTTTGCAAGTGTTTCAATGCAACATTTGCCAAATTTGGTAAAAAATATAGACAATATTTACATCTGTATATAGTGATTGGAAGAATGTACAAGTATATTTTGATTGCATAGATGGTCTAATTAATTATGGCATAGACATAACAATCTACTAAAAAGAGGCAATACAGTTGTCTGTGTGCCCCTGCATTGAATTTTGGGAGCCGTTGATTGGAATAAATAAAATACAGACCCCCTTTAAGTGCTGTCAATTCTACCCGGGAATTCCGTTCACTTAGGGTCGTTGATGGATTATTTCAAAAAAATGATAAACCTAGCTGCCTTAGATGTTGTGCCGGCAAGTCAAATTTCAAGCACCGTCAATCCTCTTTCTTGATAGGGTTTGGCGCTCACCTTCACTCACTATTTTCAGAGTTGCTCTTCTAGTTTCACTCACTGTTTTTGCGGAGCTCTTGTCACTCCCACGTGTAGGTATCCTTTCTTGTTTGTTGGCTTGAATTCATACTACAATTTGGAAGAGGAATAAATTTTCCTACGGTGACTGTATTTTCCCTCAATGTGGGTCTCATTAGGGCAATCAAGGTTGGTTGGAGAGGCATAGGATCACTCCATCACCAAGCAGACCAGGTACTTCTCCTTGTAGGTATCTCTCTTGTTTGTTTTTTCTTTTTGGAACAAGAACTTGAATTTTCAAGCTTTTGGTTTCAAGTAGCTTGTGTTTGGTGTTTGAAGGTTTGAGGATTTGGTTCCCAATGTTAGAGAGGAGCATGATCGCTCCATCTCTAATTTTTGAAGACTTTGTGAAATCTAATTTTTAATTTGTAGGGCTTTATGAAATCTAAAATTTTCAGGCTTTTAGGAATCTGAATTTTTGAAGACTTTGTGAAATCTGATTTTTGTAGGGCTTTGTGAAATTTGAAATTTTCAGGCTTTTGGAATCTGAATTTTTGAAGGCTTTGTGAAGCTAATCCCTAGTTTTCTGTTCTTGTAGGAGGGCTAATTGTGTACAAGCGCAAGTTAGGCAGCTTAGAGGTAGCTCAACAACAGTGAGGTATTAGTTCAGGCAATAAGGTGTTAACCTCAACTGTTTTCAAAAATTTCTTGTACTAGGCAAGAATCCAATGTAATTTCCTTGATTGTCAATGAACAATCTCTTCTTTTGCTTGACAATGGTTATCCATAGACTACTTGTTTTGCTACTCATTGCGTTTTGTTGTTGAATGGTTTGCTTGTCCCTTGTTTTGCTTGTCAATGCTGTAGAGTTTGATAGTTTCATTTTTCATTTTTTTTAGTAAGGTTTTAGAAAGCCACCCCTATCTCTTAGGTGGTGCCCCCTATGTCTCAAGTTCTTAAAGGATCTGCAAGGAAAGGCTAGGGGAAATGAGATCTAAAGACATTGAAGCAACGCATCCGCCTCTACCTTCACTGCAATCATGTCCCTCTTAGGAAGTACTTGTTCTTCAAGAGACTCTTACTTCCCAAATGCCTCCTCGTAAAACTCAAAAGCCATCCACTTCAAAGTTGAAGGCTATCAGAAAGCCTCCAATTCAGAAACATGTGGCAAAGACTCTGCCCCTAGGAATCCTCGCATTCGAGTTCCTCTTCTACCAAAAGAGATGGAAGTGAGTGTCACTAATTTTGTGGACAACGATGATATACCAATTGAACTGCTTGAGAAGGTCGATGACTTTCTTCAAAAAGAGTGTATGTCAAGTTTATGTTCTATCGAGCAGGGCAGTGGCTTGATGAGGAATCATTTGCAGATGGTGTGCAAACTTCTCATCTCTTTTGCTACAATGATTAGCAAAACTTTGAAGCGTTACCTTGAGTGGAATGATCTCAAAAAACCTGCCACCTAGGCACCACATCCTAACAAAGGCTCTTTGCAATACACACATTACATTGGAATGCTTGGTTACTGTAGCAAGGACAAAGGGCAGGACCACTTCAAATGCATCCAAAAAAATGTCACTAATGCACAATTGAAGGAAGGTGAGGAGGAATACATCAAGTATGTTACTCCTTTTGCCAAAAACCATATTGTTCTTACTCAACAAAAACTTGATTGAGCGAGCTGCTACATTTTTCAAATTCAAACTCCGAAAATAATTGGGGAGCTCTCTTCTGGGAACTCTCCTCCCTATGCATCAATTGGGACAATATATTCCATCTGCTTCTTGGATTCTTCCAACCCGCCAAGGAGGCATGGAGTTCACGAGGATAGCTGCATTGTGGAAATGTATGTTGAATCCACACTCTGTGGAGATGGATGATATCACACAAATTTTCTTTGAACACACCAACCCCAGATCTCGACTAGCAGACTTGTGTCACCAACATCTTGATGTAGAGCTTGATGAGGCACGTGAAGGTGCATCTCATAAGTACAATATTCCAGTTTTTTCTTTTTCTTTTTCTCTTGTGTAGTACTTTATCTTCATCTTCGCTAATGTTTTTCTCCGTTTCTTGTTTTTTCCTTGTAGGTGACATACCTGTATTGCCGGTGATTGTTCTTGATGCATTTCAAGAGGATCCACTTCTCCATGATGATATGCTGGAAAAAGATGCACAACACGCGTTTACAACAAGATGCCCTGCTATGTTTATTCCAGTGGTGTATGGAGATCATGATGTTGCCAATGATCTCACAATATAGTTTTTGGCCTCAAGAACTTTCTATATACTAACTAATTTTGACTAAGTTTTTGGGCTTGAGAACTTTGTGCATTTTTTGTGATGCAGATGGTCACTCATTTTTTCCCTTATTCATTCTCTCATAAGCATAGTCATTCTCTCAATGTTCAAGTTTCGAAGACTTCTAGTTTGTTCAAAATCTGAAATTTTGAAGACTTTCTATCATGAAGTTTTATCTCAAATCTGAATTTCTTGAGACATTCTCAAAATCTGAATTTTTTTGAGTTTTTTTTGTTAAATTCTGAGTTTTTATTTTTATTTTTGTTAAAATCTGAGTTTTTTTTTTATTTTTGTTAAAATCTGAGTTGTTTGAGTTTTTTTGTTCAAAATTTAAAATCTGAGCTTTTTATTTTTATTTTTAAATCTGAGTTGTTTGAGTACATCCAGACTCACTGAAGAGACTCACATCCCTTCATGTTCTGTGTTGGACATTGAAATAAACATTAAAATGAAAAGACAATTTTAGTTAAGCACATAATAAAAACTATATTAGATCTTCTAAGAACTTACAAAAAATCAAGATATGGACCACCAAAAAATAAAACATGTCCTAATAACATAAGTATTGCAAAAGAATCTAAAAATCATTTTGATACAACAATGGAGAATATTGTAGAATAAGGTTTGCAATTGCAAAACAATCCAAACAATCCAAAATTAGTGACACACAAACCAATTTTTTAGTACAACAATAAATAAAAATGTAATGAAGAGTTTGTGACTGTCAAAGATTCAAAATCATTGTTGAAGAATCTAGGTGTACAAATTAGAAGATATGAAAAAAATGTTGAGCAAATGAATTTGTGTGATTGTTAAACTTCTAAAACACTAGTAGGAAACATGCCTCAATAAACCAAGTTTTGTGACCCAAGCTTGTGACCCAAGCTTGTTCTAACTTGTCATGCTATGATGAATGCTCGGGGGGGCACTTAGAGTGTCCATTAGAAACCATGTGCGAATAAAACTTTGGACCCCTATATACTTTTTCGGAATTTAAAATAAAACAAAATAAAACAAACAAAATAAAACAAATTTTTTGGAATTTTTCCTATGAGTTTTGTAAAATATGAATAAATTTTTTTACTTTGAAAGTTTATGTTTTGAATTATTGATATTTTTATTTGTTAATAATAATTAGTTACAAATTTTTGAAGTAAAAGACTACACTGTAGAACTAAAAAATAACTTTCACACCCCTAGAAAAAATTGTCTAAAAAATGAACAAAAAATTCCTAAAAATAACTCTCTATTGAAAGCTCATTATTTTTGAGTTGAATATTGATTCAATGGTCATCTAAATGTATTCTCTATAATTATTTGAGTTGAAAAAACATGCCATTTTAGTTCATTTTCAACCTCTCCTAGAAATCATTTCATATTTTTTTTTATTTGGAAATTTTGGCAATAGAAACCTATAGTCATTATTAAACAATGCTCAAAATTTTAGGTTGAAAGTATAGTTTATTAGAAACCACTTGTTTGCACGTGGTTTGTTGTAGTAGAACTAAGTGCACCCCCCAAGGATGAGTGAGACTAAGCTTGGGTCTCAAAGCTTAGTCTATTGATGTACTTTTTCCACTAGTGAAATCACTAGATAATGATGTACAAGTTTTATTCAAGGTAATTATCGTGCTTGTTATTGTGCCTACAAAAATAATGCAAAACCATCGTAGAACTAGTTTCATTTTTGCTAGAACAATGATAAATATTGAAGGAATGTAGACCAAGGAAAGGTAGGGATTGTATACAAATTCATCACCTATAGATGCGCATCCAATGGCATTTTAGTCGAGTGTATTACTTCCCCTTCTTATCTTTTATTGTATCTTAGAATTGTATAATTTTCTAACACTACAATTTAAATTGGAAGATTTTGTTTCTTATAATTTTTTTATTAGAGTAAGTTTGTTTAAGATTTTGGATCTTCTATTGCACTTAAAGGTACAATGAGGAATTTCGTCACTTTATGGTATATAATGTGCAATATTCTACACCATCCTCATCATGCACTCATAAGTGGTAACATAACCATATTTCATTAAAAATAACACAAATATGAAGAAAAATACATCAAAATCATAAACAAAAAATTGAAATGCCCAAGCATAAACATATAAAAAGAAGACTTTGCGCTAGCAAGTCGATAAGCTTCATCAACTTGCAAAATAATACAAACTTTAATAAAAAGTAAGGTCATAAAACAAAATTTATTTGCTCAATATTGAAGACAAATCCTTCCACGTACAACCTACAATTCAAGTCACCACACTTTTGCATTCACTCCAAAAGTCACCACACTTTTGTATTCACTCCAAGACAACAACAAACACCCTCTCCAAGAAACGACAACACACAAAATGCAAAGGATGAATATTGAGAAGAATTCAGCATGTTAATAAACGTTTTAGAAGGATGAACTTGAGGATTTACAAAAAGACAAGGACCACAAAAAACACAATAGTACAATGCAAATTACAAACATCACCAAGAAAATTTTGCAAAAAAACAACTTAAGATTCACCTTCACACCATTGAAAACCCACCATCTACAAGCTCTTAAGTCTAGTTAACTTAAAATACATATAGAAAAATAAATCCGCACCACAACTTTTAAACTTGGATGCTCTCAACAACACCTCTAATCATGAACTCATGAGGCCGATTAAGCTTAACTCTAAAAGGACATTTGAGGTCTTAGAAGGGTTGTTGAAATTAAAATTTCAGAATCTTTCTTGAATGGGTATCAATGATGAGCTTTTGCCCTCTTCAAAGCCATGACCAATCAATTGTGATGCAAAAACTCTACAAGTTCAAATTGTCATTCAAAATCCCCAAGACGTATTGTACATTGATAGATGCATTTTGTGAAGACAAAGACAATTATACAAAAGAAGTTCACATGTATTATAGGAGTTCTTTTGAAGATTCTTTGAAAACCCAACTCCCCTAAGATTGGACATGTTGTTGAACCCTGCAATATTGGGTTGATTGCCGTGGAAATCATCCTTTTTGGTACCATGTGAATCATTTGAATGCTTGCTTGGAAAAACCTTAGAGTATTCATTGGAGGTCAATTGTGCAAGACCTCCCCTTTCCACACAAAATTCCAAGGATGAACATTTGCACTTTTGTCTTATATTAAAAGAATTCTCTGTCATCCATCGGACACTTTTAGGTTGCGACGTTGTTACATGGTTAAAGGTTAAAGCATACCTTATTTAGCAGAAAATGAAAATGTAAACCTTGGTAATGTTTTGGAATTTGATTGTGAGGTCCACCTCAACATGTGCTATTATGCCAGTCCATTTGTGCAGTCCATCGGTAGGGCTCCAATTTTGCAGGTCTAACAAACCCAAAATCCACGATGCAGCAAATCCCCTGCAGAATTGGAAGGCCATAATATCAGATTTTGTGCCCAATAGAATGTCAATTTTCCTCTTACAAAGACGTGCTAAGTTTCTTTTTCAAATTGGAAGTAACACAACCTTTTTCCCCATACCCCCAAGTTAGCTACAACATCACCAAATACCTTTTGGGGCACCCAATGCTACAAGTAATGAATTCCATTTGGGGGGGGTCCATTGTTTAATAAATACTACCTCCATTTGGAAATAGTGTATTCATTCTCAGTGCTGATTGCACTTAGAATGGATGCACTATTTCCAAATGGACATAGTATCCTATCTTTGAACTCATCTATTATTTTAATCCTTAAGAGACAAGGGATAGAAATTGTAAAAAATTGTCACTTTTTAGAATAGTGAGAAAATTCAATTGTACAAATTTGTATTAGACTACTATGGGAATGTGTGGAAAAAATTTCAAATTTTTTTACCAAAAGGATTGAAAGATTATAATGTTTGAAGTTAGAATTTTTTTTTTCAACTTGCTTGACAAGGCCAATAGTCTTTAACTCCACTTAGAGTGAGATTTTTACACACTCATGGTTATTTTTTTGGCATTTGCATCTTTTGTCATATAAGTTACATGTCTGGCTGATTACAAGAAAGACCAAATGATTTTGGTAGCATTTTGCCAAATTGGTTTTTATCCAAGCCATAACTTTTGAATTTTAAATCCAATGCAAAAAAAATAAAAATGTATCTCTAAATATTTTGATTCTAATTATAACACTTATTTTTTTTAAAAGAAAAATAATAGTTTTATATTAAGAATTCAATTTTTCTAATTTGTCACACTTTTACTACCAAAGAGTATCCAAATTTAATATACTAGAGCTAAAATTTTGGTGTTCTATTTCCACATTAGTAGGGTATGTTACATATGAAGGGCATCAAAAAATACTTTATTTTATGTCCTCCACGTTTGTGCAAATAGGCCAAAAAAAAGGCTCTATGGTGTACACACTTTTAAACATTGAAGATGGTTTTAAGTTCTTTTTTTTGGTGAATACTCATCACCATCAAGTCTTACAAATGGCCAATTTTTAGATTTTTAGACTTTGCTATTATTGATTTATTAAAAATCAAAACGTTGATATATACTTTTCTGAGACATTTAGAATTGTAGGTAGAATAGGGATATTTCAACGTTTTGATTTTTTATAAATCAATTGTAATGAAATTGAAAAAATTGAAAATTGGCCATTTGTGAGGACTTGATGGTTATGAGATTTAACAAAAAAATGAACTTAAAACCAGCTTCAATGTTCAAAAGTATGTGTACCATGAAACCACTCTTTTGGCCTATTTGTACAAATGTGGAGGACATAAAATAATGTATATTTTAATGTCCTTCATATGTAACATGTCCTACTAGTGGGAAAATAGACCACCAAAATTTTAGCCCTAGTTTATTAAATTTGGGTATTCCTCAATACTAAAAACAAAAAAGTGTGACAAATTAGAAAAATTGAATTTTAAATATAAAATTATTTTTTGATTTTTGATCAATAAGGATTACAATCAGAATCAAGAAATCTAAATATTTTTAATTTTGGCATTAGATTTAAAATTCAAAATTTATATCAAAAGACAAAACCAATTAGGCAAAATGCTACTAAAACATTAGATGTTTTTTTCCTACTTTGGAGGGTTGTGAATTTCCAATCTGCAAATCAGCCAAAATTGGCCAAAACTGTAATTTGTAAGCTGTACAGATGTGGCACAGCAACTGCCACGTCACTTTTTTTCAAGAAAAATAAATAAATTTAAACTTTGTTTTTCATTTTAAGATTTTTTTTTTTTTTTGAAAAAAAAATCTGACATAAACGTTCAATGAGGCTTGGGGGAATGGAGCTAGGAACAAGCTTGAAATGGCCCTCCACTCCACCCCCACCCCCAGATCTCATCTAATGTCATTTGGTCTTTCTTGCAATCATCCATTTGCCAAATTTCATAAATGAAAGAAGAGTTTTGCAAAAGTTGTTTGATAAAAAAAATGTTTAAGGCAGTATAATTTTCAATCTTGGCACCTTATTGGAAAAAAAATATATTCCCACTAAGGTTGTACATGTTTACACCTTGTGTCAAAATTTCATGAACATCCGACCAGATTTTACTTTATAGGGACCTACCCAAATTTTGAATTGTCCGCTCAACAAACAATTGTCCTTTAGAGGTTAAAACTAATGCCCAATGCCCCCGCCCCCTTTTTCATATTTGTTCTTGCAAAACAATTCAAAACTATTGCAAAAACGTATAGGATTTTGATATGACAATAGACAACAATGCAATAATCAATAGAACCATGTTGGTGACTATTAACTAGTGTTGGAGATATTTTTTGAGTTTTATTAGCTATATTTCATAAATTCCTATATTGAATCATTTTTTTAAAGTATTAAGTCTACTTTTTCCCTTATTTTTTACTCTAAATAGACATTTTATAGATTTTTTCACTATTTTTTTCTCAATGTTTTCAAATTGCAACCATTTTTTCTTCCAATTCTACTAGTTAACAATGAACTAACTGCTAGTTCTCCCCAAACATTATTGCGGTGACTGCAAAACCAATTCAATTTAGAATTTTGGCTTACTTTTATTTTGTTGATTTATTTACAAAAAATGATTTTGAACTATGTTTGTGAATTATGACTATATATAGAACTGTTTGAAGTTGTTGCATAACTATCTATGTTGATTACAGGTTTTGCATTAACTAACAACCCCCTTGGCCCCCTCCCTGCTAAAGAAACGAGAACTGTTGATTTTTTGTAAAAAAAATTACAAACCCACCCTTACAACTGTTGATCTAAAAAACTCTGAATATGGATACGGATACAAAATACGATACAAATATAGAATACGATACGGATACGAATATAGAACACGGATACAGATGTAAATCAAATACGGATACAACTACATGTACGGGTACTGATATGGGTACGTATTAGAATACATACTTGGTAAACAAATGATTATTCCATATTGTTTGTGAGAGTTCATGCTTTTGGAAATCACAAAAAGGGGGAGGTGAGGGGGGAAGTTCAGAAAAAAATCTAATATAAAAAAATCTAATTTAAAATTTGGGGGTGGGGTGGGTGGGTTAAATAATTAGAAAAAAAACAAAATAGATTTGGCATTGTGCCTCACTATCCACTCTAAAGACAAAGTACACATAGTACCCCAAAGAGACTGCCAAGGGTATTAGTTGCCCCCCTCCTTCTCTCAAAAAATTTAAAGGCCGTTTATTGTTTTTTTTAAATGCTTACCTTTAAAATTGCCGTTGCTTTCCCAAAAAATTACAAGTCGTTGATTTTGTGAGATTTGATTTGAGCCATCCAAATATCAATATGGATACAGATACGAAAATGAATATTAGGTACGGATATAGTATCATATATAAATACATAGTGAATACTAAATGAGGATACGGATATAGATATGGCACAAATACAAGTACAGGATTTGGATAGAAGTACAAGATATGGAATGTTGTTTGTCCCATATTGTTTGTCAATTACATTGCTTTTTGAAAATTACAAGAGGGGAGGGGGGAGGGGAAGAGAGTATGAAAATTTTAAATTTTAAATTTTTTGAACTCATTGTGACATTGAGTCACAATGACAATGAACTATGAAGATGAAGTAACTACATTAACATGCATTAACTTTGAAGTTGTAGCATAATAATGCCTAATTTATAAGAATGAAATAGAAAAGAACATCACTTCAAACAATCCCAAACCAAGTCATTGTGAATCATTCTAGATAGAACAATATAGGATTTTGTAGAATAATAGTAAATATTGTTGAGCAATGTTTGTCTTTGCAAAACTATCAAATAGATATATAAATGATTAAATTTTTTGGTGGGATAGGGTTAGGGTAATAGTATAGAACAACATTGGAAATTCACCCCTACATGTTTTTGTCTTAAATTTATTGTACAAGAAGGGAAAGAAAAAATCCATTCTTCTTAGGTTAGTAAAAATGAAGAATTTATTTTTTCAAGATCCCACATCAAAGTTCAAAAAACAATGGAGTGTATTGTATATAAGTATGAGATGTATTGATAGCCTCTTTAACTACTAAAGGTATATTTACAATATAGAACTAAAGAGATAAAGATTTTAAAGTAGTTAAAGTGCTTGCATTGAATGGAATAAATTTCATCCTAATCTAATGTGGTATACAACATGGCTAATAGATTATATCTTAAATTCTTGAAGCTTACCATTTGCATTTATGATATTATAATCTTCAAAATGATAAGATTTTGGAAGGGAAGTGTAAGAGAATTTAAACTCAAGAGGGAATTGAAGGCAAAGTATAGTTTTCTTCATAGACTTGTCCTTTGAGGTATTTTTTCCTCCTTTTTCATGAATTCTCAACTATGATGAAATAATTAACATCATATGCTAGGTTAAATTAAAAACTCCACTTAATCTCAAAAAGATCATCAAATGATTGCCTTAGTGATGTAACATGACTTTCTTTGTATTGATAAAAATCCATGTAATTCATAAAATGTAGGATTAAGATGAAAACAATTGTTCTCTTACAAGAGACCATAGTGATTCTACCCAAAAATTGTGATTTTTTAATTGCATTATATTTGTGTGAAAAATCAAATCAAAATGCAAGTAAGAAAATTATGATGAAAATTACATGCATGATTTGTATTTTAGACTCCTCACTATCCACTCAAAAAAACAAATTGCCTCCCCTCTTAATATTAAGAACCCCTCTAGACTTCTTCATATAATATTTTTCTTACAACCCTTATGTACCCCTTTGATATATGGCATACACTAATATGTTGATATGGATATGGATATATGCTGTGGCATATGAATACAAGATACATTTATGGATATCGTATATTCATATTAGATATGGTATATATTAGATTCATAGATATGGTATAAGGATAAAGTATAAAAATATGCTTGGAGAAGTCACTAGCTTAGAGGTTTAGTATACGTGTGAGATTGGGGGATATTTTATGGGGGGCTATTTACCTAACATTTTGTAATTTAATATATCCTGTTGTTAAAAATAACAATTCTAAGTTTTCATTTATTATAGCATCCTATATTATTTATAATACACTATTGAGTCCAATTTTTAGCCCCTATATTAGATTTAAAAATTAGAACTTATAAGTGTTGTATAATTTTTTTCCTATTTCTATTTTTAATCCTTTTCTTCTTTATTCTTTTGTCCCTTCTCTTTCAAACCATTTTTTTTTATGGTTATTGAAAACTAAAGTACAATATGTTTGGACAAAATCATGTACTATGGCCAAACAAATACATTCACAAACAGTAAACAATGTACTTAAGTTGTGTCAAACAACTTACTGCTAATCATCTACAATATTTCTAATGAATACAATGAGTGCAATAAGAGTATATTAAAGTAAAATTCATGATAGATTCTTCAAATTCTAAGTGACTTCAAAGGACTTTACAAATAACTCTTAAGGCAATCAGAGCCCCTCATCCAAGGCTCATGTATAATTTGGGACAAATAATGTGTCATTTTTGTCCATTTCTTCTTTAAAGACATTAAATATCTACTCTACCAAATTATTTCCCCCCACATATTATTGCCCCACTATATTTTTTCTACATAAAATCTAATACATAGTATTAAACATAATCCTATATTAGTTATAATACCCTACATATAATTCTACACACTCCATATTAGACATAATGTTAAATCTATAATATTAATTTTGTACACCCTATCTTAGATCTCAGATAGTTCCTAGTATGCGCACTAAGTGATCGACTTCGCTGTGCAAATATGACATAGTCACATATTCTATATTAATTGTTATTATATATGCATTCAAAAAATATTTATGGCCCGGGGTAACAAAAAATGAATATGAAATTTTTATTTTCTAGTAGGGGAGAATTATAAATAAATAAAAATATTTTTATATGATTTTGAAGGGGGTGAAGGTCTAGGCTTTGGCATCCTTTGTAAGTGAATATCCACTCAAAAGGAACCACAACTTTTATGAACACATTCACTTTTTAAATCATAAACTATGGTGTCCAAATGTCGACAACTAGCGTTTTGGGTGAGGGCATTATGCTATGAAAGTGCCTACATTTGTACTATTAAATATATCCATATCAATTTTAGCCATTTAACCCCTAAATTCCTGGGCGACCAAATATGGTCGATCTGAAATTTCAGGCTCATTTGGTTGCAGGCAGTTAAATTCGTTTGCCTAGTTTAAAAAAAAATTCAGACAGTTTTTAGGATTAACTATTAAAACCTTTCATTTTTCACTAAAAAAGGTACATATTTGATTGTTGAGAGGTCTCCAAAGCCATATATGTCCATTAGTGGAAGAGTAAAGCTTGCTAATTTTACTTCATTTTCCAACTTTGAGCAATTTCACTTAATTTGAGATCTTAAAATTTGTACTTATCCATTTGCTTTGAAAATGGTCCCAATGGAAAGAGTAAAGTGTTTTCATGATTTTCACCATTGAAAATTTAAACAAGCAAGTCTTAATTTGGAGTTATTTGTGATTTATGCTTATAAAAAAATTTGCATCTCAACAATTGCAAGGTGAATTGTGTAATGAATTTTTTAGCTTTTAAAGTGATGTTAAGTTTTTTGAAAAGGCATTTTAGTTTGCTAACACAATTTGTAGTTGTTTATGTCACCTCCAATCCCAAAAAACTTTTATGTGCAAATTTTTGAAACATTGTGGGGAGGGGCAACATACTAAAAATAGAAAATGAACATTTCTCTAGTTATAATCTCACAACTCTTATGCAATTTTGCACTCAAAATTGGTGTGCATACTAATAAGCAAGCTCTTTAAACATCCACACGGTTAGATTTTGAAAAGAAATCAATTTGCTTCAATGGGGATAACTATAAGCCCATGCTCTTTTTTCATGGGAAAAACACACTTGGAAAGGCTTAGGCACTTAGGGGTTAAGGTACCATAATCCCAGTCAGAGCATGTTTCAAAAATTTGTTAAATTATAACAATTACTTTGCTTTTGCTTTTTGTACTTAAACTGAGAGACAAATACAATGCACGTGGATAAATCGTGACGATGGGGCCACTTTATGGGTTAAACCTATAGGTAGAAATGACAATTTATACAACACACCTTTTGATTATTCTAGGTATTTTTGCACCCCTAAGATCTTCAGTCAGCGCGTCAATCTTTTTTTAACCCTTGAACATCGATACAGACGCCAAACGTCTGATGGATGACAAAGAATCTTTGAGTATAGGATGAAAGTGCAACTATTCATCCTTGGAATTGGGTTTGGAAAGGAAAGATCTCCTACAGTACTTTGACTTCCAATAGCTTGCTTTTGCTATTTCTTTGACCAACGATTCACACGGTAATACAAAAGGATGCCATTTTGAGCATCACCCCTTAGACGTTTAACCCCTAAGCGCCCAAGGGGCCCAAATATGGCCTCTCCATTTTTGAAAGATGTCCTTGTTTGACTCTTATAATCTTTTCAATTCACTACAAGAAAATGGGGGTATAAATGACTTGTCCACAATGACTGCACCACCGACAACAATGACTTCAAAGTGACTGCAAAATGACTAATTTGCAGTCATTGTTGTCGGTGCAGTCATTGTGGACAAGTCATTTATACCCTCATTTTCTTATAGTGATTGTACGGTCAAAGGACGCGTCCCTCTCCATGTATCTTTGGACATGTCTCTACTATCAATCGGCACAGTCAATTAGCGTAGATCTTTTTTTAAGTGATAGTTTAATTGGAATGAGTATAGAAAGGTTTGGATTTTTGTGAACATGGGCTGGGCGCTCAGGGGTTAAGGGTTAATAGAGAGCAACATGTGCCTTTGCAGCCTGCAGTTGTGGGGGTACACATTGCAAAACCTACGCCTATTTTTGGGTTGTATAGACCTTCAGAATTCCATGACCAATCACAGCCCCAAGGTACAACCTCCTGCTGCCTGTACTGTACAAGCAAGGAAAGGCTGCCACTCATGAGAGCCCACTCTCTTGTAACTAACTCCCCAGCACAGCATTCACACTAGCTCAGTACCCTGCCCACCCCAGCCCCGCCTGGCTCGTCGCCTCTTTTCATTTCTTCCCTTTCTTTGCATCTGCAGAATTCAGCCTCACTGTCTCTTCAATCTCGATCCATAAGCACCACTTCAGATTTGTCCCTGCCACCAGCAAAAGAAATTCTGCTTCCAGTGAGAGTTAGCCATTGCAATTTGTAATAAAAGAAAGCCTGCAACAGTCCATTCTTGACCGATGTTGATAGAAAAGCGCGCTAGTGTGTCTGAGCTTGTTTTCATTGCAGCTCTGTAGACTGATTTACAGGTTTGCTTCAGTTTTCTGTAAATGAATTTTGAGGGTCGGAACCAAACTTGACGACGAGTTGTGTATGATTATGAACCTGTCCATTGTTGGTAAGAAAACAGTCGGTGCATGCCAGTTGAATTCGAAGCTCGTAGGTGTCAATTGGGTAGTGTGAATTAATGACGACGACTCTTGCATTGAGGAACTAAACTGTGTCTGGAAGTAGTTAGAGTTCTATATATATAATCTCTGCGTACGTGCGTGTTGTTGATGGAGAATCATCTTTGTGTCAGGAGTCAAGTACGTAGCCCTGGCGACTCGTAGTGCTGCTAATATTGACACTTGAGGAACCAAAGAAAGTGAACTGAAGAGTTGAGTGGTGCGTTGTTGATAGAAAAGTTCTTGGGCGGAGTCGATCTTGGGCTTTCAGTAGCTTGTAAAATTAAACCTCTTGTGGTACCAAGGAGCCTTGAGGAACTGAATTGGAGGAGTTTATATGTTGTTGATGACCGACCCGGTTGTTGATAGAAAGGGTCGGAGTCGATTTTGACTTCAGTAGCCCGGCAGCAGCTTGCAAGTGTATCAATGTTGCATTAATGTATGACGCTGTTTGTATGTCTGACTTGAGGAACCAGACTCGATCATTAATTGCAAACCGAGAGAATTTCATTGATGTTGTTGATAGGAAGTCTTGGGGCCAGTTGATATATATATCTCTGTCATTGCCCTCCTCTAGCTCAGGAGTGCATATCCGATCCACCTTGTCGTGTTAATGACACTTAACTTAGAGAGGAAGAACCCAATTGGAGGAGCTCTATTGTTTGTTTGTTGTTGATAGAACGTCTTGGCAACGGTAGAAAGCGTTTGTAGCTTGCAGGTTTAGGTTGCATTATTAACGTAACACCTAGGCACCAAAACCAAACTGAACGAGTCGTGGATAGAAAGTCTTTCCCCCCGTAACCCCAAGTGGAGTTGCCCTGAAGCTCGTAATCAATCCATTTTGTCGTGTAAATGACACTTCAGGAAGTCCTAACCAAATTGGAGATTCTACATGTTTTCGATAGGACGTCTTTACTTCCTGCAGTTGTTAACCTTGTTAGCTAATCTTGTCGTTGTCTTGTCTCGTAAATCCTCGTGACCAAAACTGGAAGCTAAAGTGATATGCTGTTGATCGATAGAAAGTCTTTGCCGACTCATAGCTTGCAAGTATCTCCTTGTTCTTGTGTTGTAAGCCAGCCTTGAGAGCCACCATCCAAATTGGAGAAAAGTTTGTATGTTTTTTTATCATTATCAAGCTTTGTGCCGAGGTAGCGTTACGAAGTGCAGTCTCGTGGACACATGCAAGCCTTTCAAGAGGAATCATTCAACCCCAGTGGAGGACCGAGGATTATTTTCAAAGCTTGACTGTCGATCTGTCATCTCGATCCCGTTCAGCTAGCATGATGGCTTCATCAAGGCTTTGTGTGGAAGTGCGGATTTTTTGGGCAGCTCTGATTTGGATGACTGGATTGATGGTGGAGCCGCGGTGTGTCCTCGGGGCTTTCCCAGCTCTGATTCCCTTGGACCCTGATGCTGACATTGTGTTGGAGTGGAACGTGTCCTACATCACCAAGTCGCCTTTGGGGAAACCCCAGCAGGTCAGTCAAGTCTCCACTCACTGCATCAACGACATCTACAAGAAAGGGAGAAAATGTGTTAGAAAGATGGAGTAGGTTTTTTAATTATATATGTAGTGTATGTTGTTGATGAAAACGAAGCCCTAGTTCTGAACATGAAATAACAACACTTACAATTATCTACAACATCTGCAATTAGTGAGAAAAAGTGTGAGAAAGATGGGAGTAGTTATTTTTTAATATGCTGGTAGTGTTTTTTGTTGATGAAAACGAAGCCCTAGTTCTGAACATGGAATAAGGTTCATCTACAACATTTACAATTATCTACAACATCTGCAATTAGTGAGAAAAAGTGTGAGAAAGATGGAGTAGTTTTTTTTTAATATGTTGGTAGTGTTTTTTGTTGATGAAAACGAAGCCCTAGTTCTGAACATGGAATAAGGTTCATCTACAACATTTACAATTATCTACAACATCTGCAATTAGTGAGAAAAAGTGTGAGAAAGATGGAGTAGTTTTTTTTTAATATGTTGGTAGTGTTTTCTGTTGCTTAAAACTAAGCCCCAGTCCTGAACATGGAATAAGGTAAATTATGTGTAACATTTACAAGTGTGTGAGAATATGTGAGAATATGTAAGTTGTTTTTTGTTATATATAAGGTGATTATACCTAATTGCAATCATCTTGCAAAACCTACCTTTTACAAAATGTACAACTTCTATTTATGAGAACCTAGTGTTGAATTTAGATAGTTACACTTTGAAAAAATTTTAACACTTTGAAAATTTGTAGTTAATTCTATATATAATATCCAAGAATTACTTGTTAAGAGAATCTGGTTTGGATTTTCAAAACAATCGTACAAAAACTTAGACAAGTTAAGAATAGAATAGGAAGCATACTCAAATGCATAATTATGTTTGGACGATTTTTGGTTTCGCAATCAGACCCTACTCGGTATTATGAGCTTTTTGGATGTCTTTTTACAACCCAGAATTATCCTCCCAATGCGCACGATGTCGGTGTGGCCCACGGTCTTGAGAATTACAAACCCTAAGGCGGTCGGTGACCGATGGTTGGAAAATACCTCGCAGGGACTGATTACGCAATGGAATGACCATTGGTTGAAGCATTGTGGAATGTAATATGCCATTCCCCACTCGCGGCTCCCACCACTCGCTGGGGAATGACAGATTACACTCACCAATGCTCCTCCCGATGGCCATTCCATATTACATTTACCTTTGTGTTTCTTGTTGTTGCTGCTACTAAAAATTTGGTACTGGTGGTATTTATTGAAATTTCCAGGTGATAGGAATTAACGGAGAGTTTCCTGGGCCACTAATTGCTTCCAGAACCAATGACATGATTGTAGTGAATGTGTTCAATCGATTGGATGAGCCCTTGTTATTCACATGGTGTGTATCTCCACCCTCAAGTTTCTTAAGCTTTTAATACAAAGATCAAGGCTGTCAATTGTTAGAATAAACATCAATTTTGTTAGATTGGTGCAATTCCATGAAGCATGTCGGGATGCTGCACAGATCAGAGTGGTTAGATGGGTGATTTCATTGTTAACTGTAGAAAATAGAATGCACCTATTGGTTCAATAATCAGAGTATTTTGGTGACTACTTTGGTCATTGGGGGACCACTTTCTTCCGGGGTTAAAATGAAGAAAGGAATAAAATGAAATGTTTTAGACAAATAGGAGGGGAAGGGGATGCACAATGTTGTGGATGAAATGCAATTTGCATATTAACTTGCCTATCCATTCGCTCAATAAGCTAATGTTGATATCAAAATGGTGCTTGGAATAGTGCCAATTTAGTGGAATTGACATTGGTACTACTAATTGAATTATGAGAAAATGAAGTGTGCATAATTTATTTTTTTGGTTCAATTTGAAATTTGCACATCGATTGAAAGAACATGCATGAGTGGTTGGGTTTTTGAAGGGATGGTTTACAACAACGACACAATTCATGGCAAGATGGGGTGCTAGGGACAAATTGTGAGATCCCACCCCATTGGAATTGGACATACAAGTTTCAAGTCAAGGATCAAATGGGCAGTTTCTTCTACTTTCCTAGTACCCGGTTTCAAAGAGCGGCGGGTGGCTATGGTGGAATCCGCATCAACTCCCCCAAAGTGTCACCACCCTTTGTTGAGCCTATTGCGGACGTCTTCGTGCTTATAGGGGATTGGTACACCTCTAGCCACAAGGTAATTGTGGCGGCCTCCAACTTGTGGATAATATTTAAATGCAATTCTACTTTGGTGAGTCTTGTCCTTATTTTTTTAGAGGAGTCTAATACTATAATATCACTATCATTTAGATCTTGTGTAAATAAGTTATAAATTGTTGTTGTTGCAAGGTCTCAATCAAAGCCCTAGAACATCCTTGAATCTTCAATTTTGCTTTTATAATTTATCTCATAGAAACATCTTTGATTGCTGCAACAAAACCTAGAAGTACTTTAATCTTATTTTATAAAAGCTACATATTTGAATGACAATTGCATTATAAATTGATGACTTTTCTATTCATGAGAAGGACCCATTTGCAAAGGGGTTGCCCTTGTAAACCTTCTAAGGACATTGCAGACATAAATGGTCCAATGCAGGGCTTTTTTTTTTGGCTTTCTGGTGCCAGATTGCACCAGAAAAAAAAATCTGGCTAAAAAAGGTTATTAAAAATGCCAAAAAAATTGGATGAAATTGCCAAACAACTTTGAAATTTAAAAGGATATTAGATGAAATCGCCTAATTGTGGATGAATACCATACTATACATCCAATAAGTGGATGAATGTTGCAATTTGGAGCACCACTAGAACATTTTATATCGCCATTATGGCACTTCTTCAAAAATGAAAAAAAAAGCCCTGGTTCAATGGATGACTTCTATGTTAACTATAGAAATAAAGAATACACCCATTACATGAAATCTGAGGCCTCCAGGAGGCCCTTTCAGTTTGTTCCCCAAACTGTTCCCGACCCTCTTGACTGCTGTCAGACCAAATTTTTTTTTACAAAAAAAAAAAAAAAAAAAAAATATTAATCCTGAAATGCAAAAAAAAGTCTAAAAAAAAATTTGAAAAAAAAAATCGATGACGTAGCAGTCGCTCCACCACGTCGGATTCGGGTTCCCAGGGCAGTTTCGGCGTTCCCAGGGTCTAATAACTCAAGGTCTTCTACAGGCCTCAGAAATCATCTAATGTATTGGTCCAATAATTAGAGTAATGTGGTTACGGGGCTCTGAGGTCAAGGTTAAAACTTGCAAACAAAACCTTGTGCAATTGAAAGTGTGCATCAAATGATGGTTGGTGGTGGCTACAGGACTTGAGAGACAGTTTGGAGAATGGAGAGCTTATTGGTCGCGCAGAAGGTGTCCTCATAAATGGCTATGGACCATTCAATGGGATTGATCCAACAAGATGTTGGGTTCTTCCTGTGGATCGTGGTAAGTATAAAAACACTACGTCAATGCCATGTAGTGATATCATCATTTTAGTAGTGGAATAATCATGTCCTATTGAGGTACTACTTTATGTTACTGTGCTTAGTTACTAGTACTAAACTTGTCAAATTTTAATATTGGCAAGTGAAAGGAAGTTCCAATGCACCTAAGAACGGAACATTTGGATACTGTATGCAAAAGTTGAAAAGGGGTTAAAGTTTTATTTCTTGGTACTAGATGTTTTACAATTAATCATTTCTTCAACATGCATACATATTGATTTTGGAAATGTATACAAAGTCTGTGATGACGATGAGTTTAGTCGGTAAGGGTGTGATTTTAGGTGTACCCACTTTACAACTACATAATATTATTCATTATAGGAGTTGAGTCAAGGTGGGGAAAAAAAAAGAAATTAATTTTAAAATATGTCAATATGGTTTAAGATATTCTGCAACTAGCTCTCAGTCTCATCAATTGTATAACTTGTCAATGTTAGTTTCTTTTTCAGTCTTGACCAGTTTGTGGAATTTTCAACACAAGCAAAATCTTTTGCTTTTTGGATTGTACTACAGAAAACTTGCCCAAAGTTGAGTGGCTTCTAAATCTAATACAGTTATTGTAGGTTCAAAATTATCAAGATCAAAAAATTTAAATTACCAATGATTTCATCCACATTATTTTGTACATAATATTTCTGTAGTCATGCTCAATTTCATTAAAATGGCGGTATTCCACACGCCATTTTAATGGAATATCTTCTACAAAAGAAAACAAGTGTGCCACGATAGGATCATACATGCGCCAATTTTATGTCTAGCAATAAATCCACTCTCCTCAGACAATCTTTCCATTGTTTTTATTCTTTTAGTGATTTCATTTTGTGCCATTTTTTTGGAATAATGCCATTTTAACAAAATTGACCATTAGTAGAAAGTAAATTTTTTGTATTAATTTATCATACCCACAGGAAGTATAAATTTTGAACGTTGCATTGATTTTTTCTAATTGTGAAGTGTGATTGTGTTTTTTGATGCTTAGGTAGTACATACCGCCTACGCATTTCAAACGTGGGCGTCAAAACTTCTTTGAATTTCCGAATAGAGAATCATAAGATGGTGTTGGTCGAGACCGAAGGCTCCTACACACAACAAAAATCCTTTGACAACCTAGACGTGCACGTAGGGCAATCGTACTCCGTGCTTGTGACGGCAAATCAAGCAAGCAATGATTACTTCATCATGGCTAGTCCGCGGTTCGAGAATGTGACCACATTTGCGAACTCAGCTGGGGTGGCTCTCATGCACTACAGTGACTCCCGTGGTCTTGCATCTGGACTACATCCTCTTGGGCCGTACCCAGATGATATTTGGTTCTCGCTTGCTCAAGCACGATCCATTGTGTAAGTATGCCCTCTTGTTTGGCTCTATAGGTGATTTTTTCCCTCAATCTTTTGGTATTTTTATTGGAAGGACAAAGTATTTACATCTAAACATATGGATGCAATATGTATAGTTTGGATGAAAAGGCATTTATTCATCTAAAATCATGTGCAATCATCCTATCATAGTGATACATCCATCCAATTAAAAATGGAGATATCACTTTGCTACTTTATCAAGTTTCAGCAAAAACTCTTCAAATACCTGTTAATATTCCATAATGCACAGCCGTAAGGGTCCAATTAGAAATTTAGAATAACAAAAAAATGAAAAATGCTAAAAGAAAATCCATCGGTTTCCATTTCTTTATTTAGTCTAAGGTGTTCATATATAGTACATCCTTCTAAACAATGATCAATATTTTAGAAGGGTTTTATATTTCAAATCATCTCTCAATCAAATTTTCTTGAAAGATAAATAGAAGTTGGATTTAATATACATTGATTCATACTTTAGTTGTGAGTTTTTTGAAGGTGGAATTTGAAGGTGGTTTAAAACATTCCCACCTTGAAATGTTCCATATGAGTACATTGAAAGACCAATATGCACCCTATAAGTTATCACATTACATGTGAATTTTGTTATTGAAGTGAGTGCATTGGAGCTTAAGTGCTTAATTGTTAAATTAGAGAGTGGATTACCTTTAAGAGCTGGAAGGCTTGAGAAAATAAATATACATAACGTCAATCATCCCATGGAATCTTAACCCTTTTAATTAGGTTAAATTTAAAAATAATAATATTTGCACATCTTTATTTGCATCTTTGTATGTATATATTATTTATCTTGAATTCATAAATTGTTCTTAAAGTAAGGTTATCTTATAAAGATTCAAACATCAATTTACAATTTAGATAAATGAGATGTCATTTGGAGGAAACATTGCCTTGAAGCCCTCTCTTCAAAATCTAGAATATGAACTTTAGAGTCCCTCTAGAGTAAGGGTTGCAATAAGGTGTCTTTATGATAAAATGAGCTATTTCCATACAAATTTCACTTACAACCAAGAGGGCGTACAAGTAAGGTTTTCTTTTAGGTCAAATGTAGACAAAAATTGAAGTTTATTTGAATTTTTAGGAACTCAATAACAGCACACCATGTGTTGAAGGTAAAAACACTCCAAACCTCTCCATTGTACCCATTCCTAAATAGTAGACTTTTGTTGAAAGTGTCCCCAACAGTGCAATTAAACCATTCCCATACTTAACTACAATTGGTTGATTGCTAATTCTCTAAATTTTGATCTTAGGACCAAGCTATGTGACGGTTACCTAGTGGCCTAAGGAGCTTCCCCTTTGAAAATTCATAGTAATTACATGTCTTATCCAAAAATTCTAATTTCTTTTGTAAAAATTCATGATTTTCAATTGCTAATACTACAAAAATGTTTTATTTTGTTCTTTCTTTTTCTAGAAAAAGGTGCCTCCAATTACCAACTGAATTGCTTATTTTTGATGGTTTTGGGTGTTTTCACCTTACATGTTATGGCAGGTGGAACTTAACGGTGGGAGCGGCCCGGCTCAACCCACAAGGCTCCTTCCATTACGGCAGCATCACCCCGTCGCAAACCTTCCTCTTCCGAAACTCCGCACCGGTCATCAACGGGCATCAACGATTTGCAGTGAACAATATTTCTTTTGTGCCCACCACAACCCCTTTGAAATTGGCAGACTATTTCAACATCAGCTCGGGAGTGTATACTCTTGACGGATGGCCATCTCTCAACTCCATCCAAGAGTCAGCCCCGGCCATGCCGATCATGTTGGAGCCCACGTTGGCGACGGCCGTGGTCACGGGCCCGTACAAGGCATTTGTGGAG
Source organism: Rhytidiadelphus loreus (assembly GCA_947034895.1). Taxonomy (NCBI): domain Eukaryota; kingdom Viridiplantae; phylum Streptophyta; class Bryopsida; order Hypnales; family Hylocomiaceae; genus Rhytidiadelphus; species Rhytidiadelphus loreus. The sequence goes on from OX344761.1 coordinate 38,526,038, forward strand.
ATTGTGTTTGAGAATATGGAAGCCACGTTGCAAAGTTGGCACTTAGATGGCTATGCCTTTTGGGTCGTTGGGTAAGTTCACGATTATTTAACCCGGAAATCAAAAAATCATTGAGGACTCAAAAAAAAGTCCGATGACATAACTAATTAATTGCTTACTAATGAGGGAAGGGGCCCTTTTGCATCCTTGAAAAAGGGACCCCTCTCGTGAACAAAGTTGTCATAATTTATGGCTCATCAACCAACCCCAATCCTTGAATTAAGTGATAAATCCTTCCTAAAAATTTAGCAAAGCATAATATAATACAATTTCAGCATGGGAGGACCATTGCATGGTTATACAATATTAGAGAATGAATTTCAAGGTACCTAGAGAAACAAGGAATGCACATGTTCATCTTGTCATAGATTATTTTGTTTTTGTTTGGTGATGGACTCATTGTTTCAACATTAACCCTAAAGGACCTTAAAGTTCAAATTAGGTATCGAATTTTTGTTTTTGTATGTGGAGGATGGAGGTGGAAGTAACACTTTTGGGGGGAGGATAAATTTATTTTTTTAAACTTTAATGACTTCAAAGTAAAGAAGAGATTCCCTTCTTCTTCTAGCCACTAACCAAATTAAAATAAACAAAAAAAAATTCAGAAAAATTTGACATAAAACAATTAGTATCTCTCACACTACTTGAATTACCTTGAGTAGCTCTATTGGGCTTCCCTTGTCCAATTCTGTTTTTTTACCAACCAACACATGTTATAATGTTCTTCAATGATTTCGGTGATACGAAACGTGGACTCACCTCAATTATATTTTGCACAATATTATTAATTAAATTAATCAATTTTAAACCACCAATATTTGGGGGCTCTTAGGGTTTAGTAAACTAATTTATTTAAAGAAGTAACAAGGAATAAAAGGAGATATCAAATGAAAGTTCAAGGGACTGCAATTATTTGAATTTTTAAAATTTTCTTGGTCATCTTTATTTGGTAGTAAAACATGACTCCAAGAATTTATGAAGTTAAATTCTCTATAGGAGTTTGCTTCATTCATAGAGATGAATATGCAATTCACATATAATTGATTGATTTGCAAAGAAAAATTGTCCTCTAATTCTTGGAATATTGAAAAGGTAGCATGGATCGAGGTCGATGGAGTACTGCAAGTCGCAGTCAATATAATTTGGTGGATGCTATTGCTCGATGTACAACCCAAGTAATCTTTGGACCCCTCATCTTTTCAAGCTTATGTTTGTTTTGTGCAAGTTGGTTTTCCAAAGGTAGACAAATATAGAAAATTGATATGTTTGGTGCTTAGAAGATTTGATGAGGATTTAGTATACTTCATGATTAATGGAGTGCCAAGGAACGATCACCCTCTATGCGTTGTCTAAGTGATATGAGTGTTTAGCCACATAAAATTGATTAAATCATTACATGGTGCTACAAATCTTTTCTTTAAAGCTTGAAAACCACAAAATTTTAACATGATGTCTACAATAGATCCTCAATACAAAAATTAGTTTAAATTTGAGGGTGAAAAATTAAGACCCTTCAAAATAGACCAACATTTCTTTCTACTCTTAATAGGTAATATCATTTATGAATAAGTTTAGACATTGGTAAACAATCACATATTAATTTGTTATAGTTCTTCAACTTTGTTTTTTATGATGCTATGTAAGCAAGTCAACTTTAATGTGTTAGTTGCAATACTTAAACATTTCCTATCTAATTGCTGTAAACACATACCAAAGTCATATACCTTCTTTTTTTCCATCCCAACAACCAAAAATTTCTATAATCTTAATAACTAGTTTTGGAAATGAAACAAGGCCTATGTAGCAATGTTTAGGGCGAAACACTAGTTAATTCATTGTTAGCTAGTGCAATTGGGAAAAAACCCAATTGGTATTTGAAAACACCAAAGAACCCCCCAGTGAAAAAATCTATAAAATTTATATTTGGAGTAAAAAATAGAGAAAAGAAAAACAGATTCAATATTTGAAAAACAGATTCAATATGGGAATTAGAGGAAAATAGCTTAAAAAACTCAAAAAAATATCTCAACCGTTCATATGTATTAGGTATATCCTCGCTCGTGGACGGCAATAATGGTGATGTTGGATAATGTGGGAATTTGGAACTTGCGAGCTGAAAATTTACAACGACAATACCTCGGCCAAGAGTTGTATATACGAGTTGCCAATCCGGAGATGGTGCCTATAAACAGCCCTTATGCTGAGACCACCATTCCAGATAATGTCATGTATTGTGGATGGCTTGCTTACAAACAACAAAACCAGTGAGTCATTTTACAAGCTTGTACTTTTCAATTTTCTCACATCATAAATTCCTACTAATAGAATTGGTTTAAGTTTTATTTTTTATTTTAAATTTTTTTACCCTTTTTTCCTAATACATTCCCAATCTTTGAAAAATTATGATCGATTTAAATCACAATGTAATTTGCATATAAATGTATGAAAATTGAATCTTTGGGAATAATCTAAATGTAGTGTACACTTATAATCTTATAAATCTTACAAATAACAATTCATTTAAAAGTCTTTTTGTAAATCTTTGGCACCTTTATGAAAAGATTTTACAATATATGCTCAATATCCAATACTCTCTGTTATTGAATAATACGGATGTTTCCTTTGTGTTTTATAAAGGAGACACTGATGTTATTTTGAATAGAGAGGATAACATTTACCATTTCCAGAATTGATTTTAGATTTACAAATGTAGGTTGCTAATAGATATTTTTAAATTTGGGGCTCAATTGTTGATGGGATCTACTACCTTAGTGAATGCTTTTAATTATAAAACAACAATATTTGTTTGATTTAAATTGGACATTATTGTCTATGAGTTAAAAAGATATAAAAATCATCTTAAACTTATGTAGGAAAATATAGATCAAAACCAAGGTTTAAGTGCACTAATGGCAAAATTCTAGATTTTTTATAGCCTTTGATAAAAAAATAATTATAAACTGGTATAAATTGATGATAATTTTGTTTTTTTGTGTGTGCAGAAATTTGGGATCACATTTAGTTCTTGGCATCCATACTTATATTAGTTTATGTATTATGCTATTCATATATATTGTAATTTTTGTAGACCATAAACTTTGTTAATAATTTATTTATTGATTCATTTCATTGTTTCATTTATTATATTTGAAATCTAAATTTGCCATTTGTTAAGATTTTGTAAAACATAAAAACTAAGAGCAATTGATTTGTCATAGATAAACTTGAAGATTTTTCAAGTTGACACAATATTCAAGGAAATTTTGGAAAAAATTAACTTGATCAAATTCAATTATGTTAAAAAAAAATTATACAATTTGGGAAGACATTAGTAGTGTACATTATTTTTAAATGAGGTCTACTAAAATACTTGAATTTTGGAACAAATAAGATGATTTACTAGGATTAAAAATTTGTATTTGCCCCTAAAGGACTGAGAAGCCTACTTTGGGTTTTTTTAGAACTTGGGCGGGCTTTATTGACTTCACAATTTTAATTTTTTCTTGAAATTTTTAGGATAGATGATAATCATCCTAATACACATGTGAAGTAGTGTTTTACATTATTCTAACAAATGTTGCAAAATTTAAGAGTTTTTTAAAATTTCAATGCCAAAGTGAGTATCTAAATATAATCTAAAATTATATTAACTAATTCTATTTGGTTGTATAGATTGATGACTATCCAAAAACCTTTGAACCATTCAATTCCAAATTATGAGATGAAAGTTATTAGGAGTTAATTTTGTAGGCCTTATTGTTTTTAATCTCAACTTTGAAATTTTCAAATAAAAGGAAAAATAAGTGATATTTATTGTTTATAAAAACATACTCACTATTGAGATTGATGATTTTCCTTTTTTTTGCGAAAGTTATTCATGGTTTAGTTTTTTCTTTTATCAAGTACTACCTACCCTTTGTAATTTCCTTAAAAATAAATTACTTTTCAAAGAATTTTCAATCCATTTTCCAATATATTGACTAAAATTCACTAACTATGGGACATGTTTTTTTTCTTTAAAATGTTGAAAGACAAAACCTACCTTTTCAAAGGGCTAAATAGCCTTCATTATGAAGTTTAAGCACATTGAACTTGCGATTGGTGGAGATATTTATTCTAAAAGTTTGGGAGGATGTACTTAAACAAGTTATCTATAGGATCCTATAGTTGGATTTGCTAAAAAATAAATATAGAAGAAGGTTTTGTCTTTGCTTTAGGTACAAGTAATTTGAAGCAATTTAGGGCCTCTAAAACTTAGAAACACTTTAGAGCTTAAGACTAGAAGTTGACTTCAACCTTGTCCACCTTTTACATATAATCAACATAATTCACCACACTTTGTTGGAGGCCAAGTAATTTCATTTATTCTCTAATGTCCACATTTGTAATCTTTTCTTAGATCAAACCACTCATATTGAGCATAAGCTCATTTACCCTAAAAAGACATTGAGAATTATTTTCAAAGTCAAAGACTAAATTTACTCATAATTATTAATTAAAAATGTTGTAAATTCAACTAAAAAAATGTAGCTCTTATAATCTAATTTTAATTTCATTTTCATCTTTCTTAAATTGTCAAATTTGCAATTTTTGTGGCTCTTTGAAGGGAAGAAATTGAAGGCTTAAAAATACACTACATTTGAACTTTTGCATTGGATTTTTGTTTATTTGAAATCAAATAGTATACCAATAATATCACAATGTTCACTACTATTATTTCTATTTTGCAAATTATAATTTTATTGAAGAATTTATTCAAGATAGCTATATAAATTTCATTTTGATGTTCTTAATTATAACAAAAAATGAAGATTAATCTTAAGGTGTTTATTTTTTAATGGAGAAAATACCGCATGTAGTGTCATGATTAATCCTTCAAGGATTATGGTATGAATAGCTATTATGCAATTACTTGAGTTTTTTGGAAATTTGGATAGAAAAGTAATGTGAATTTGTTTGCAAGTAGAAAAAAACATTGCCAAAGTAGAAGAGCACCTTGGCTCACTGCCCAAAGCTTGTTTGAATAGAGCACCTCTAAGCAATACTACAGTCTTTCATAAATCAAGCATAGCATCTTGCTGAAGAGAATGAAATGATCACCAAATGTGTAGGAAGAATGCAATGTTGTAATGAATGTTCAATAACTTCTTCTAATGACTTCACGTACTAACAACATTACTTCAACATTACTTAAAATGCCTACATTTAATGTAACATTTTACATGTTACATTACGTACTAATAACATTTTTGATATGTAGACACTATTGATAATAGGTGTTCATACCTTTTTATCGTTATACCTTTTTTCTACCTAGCCAACAAAAGAGTAACATAGTTGGCTCACAACAATAACTTGGTATTGTGAACTATTATTACTCTTGTACAACACACATACATTCTACAAATCCATAGATAGAGTGACATGTACTTTTGTAGAATTGGGCTTAGTCAAAAAGGCTTTCCACTAAAATTATTTCTCGACAGTATGTGAGTGCTTTACGTCCTGCTTGCAAAGAATCTCATACAGCATCTCCCCCACCAAGGAAGGAACTCAGCAATTTTTCAATGAAATGGATTACGAGTACTTTAGAATGTAACGCACTTTCCGACACCACAAGTACAAGTACTGTTCATGGTTGAACAATGAGAAAGCATCTAATGATATCCAAAACTTCTACTGAATCCCAGCAACTTCACAACCATACAAAAGAAAACTGCAAATTTCATACCAGCCCAATTGTACTGTACCATAATATGGGCCATCCATTTCCAGGTCTGACGTCCATTCATTTTTGAGTACAACTCAAGTTAAATATTTAATAGGCCGTACATAAGTTCAAATCCTCTCCAAAACAGTTCTCAAAAGTGACATTATAAACAGGGTGGGAAGATGGAAATCATGTGCTCAAAATGGAGCAACCCCCAAAACAAGTTGCAATCCTAAGAGATTGCTGAGTAGGGAAAATCATCAGTCCTATTGTGTACTCCGTACAATCCAGCTGCACCTGGGCGATAATGTACAAACCCCTGGGGTGGGTAGGTCATCAACTCAAACCAGGTCTCTACCAAGAGGGGCAGTCTTCCTCCAATATAATATTGGCGCGGATGCAAATATTATTTCCCATAAAACTGATGGATTTGTTAGTGATGTACGTGTCGGAAAATAAATGAAACGAGTGCTGTGTGAGATATACTGAATGCGTGGAAGCGGTGTCTCTTTCAAGTACCTGGTTGTATGAAAACCTATCCTCAGAATTCCAACGGAATGGTATCAAGTGCAGGATCTCCAGCCTCGAGAAAACTCTGCAAGAGAGCCGTCATGTGGGCAGAGTGAGTATCATCAGTAGATCGTAAAGGAATATATAAGGGCCGAAGTAGTTTAAGGCATTAGTAAAGAGAGAGTCGAGTTGAACGTGGAAGTATCACAATTGAAAACGGAACTTCACAAAGATGAACCGACCAGCTCCCAGCCACACCAGCAAAGGCGATTGTTGAAAGGGAATCTTAACCTCGTAAGTCAAAGCAAAGTATTCGTGTGCTTGTTAGGAATCCACGGATAACGTAAGCAAATTTTCCTTGATTACGAAGTACCATGAAATTGTAGCGAAAGCAGACTGGGACAGAATGTGGAACTTAGCACAGGGTCATAACCGCCGATTAAAATATGTGTCGGTTGTTTAGAAAGTTCCAAGGCTAGTGGACCAATGTACGAGGGACGTCATATTCAGCTCCAGTTATGTATAGAGGATGTCGGTATGAATCTTAGACAACTTAAGGAAATGAACCCCTTGCAAGCTTCAGACCTTATCCAACAACAATTACTCTAATGTACTTAAATTGGAACAGGCGGTGTGCTTGTGTGTTGGGGTATTTCACGAGTCCAGAATGTTCACGAATTACTTAGGTAGCTTCTTTGCTGATCGAATTTGAAGGGTGACACTAATATGCGTGCTTCGTAAGTACGTATGCTCAGAAATGCAAGAGTACGGTACGAGTTCGATTTTCTGGACGTTAGGAGTGTGTTACGTGTGAGGAATAAGATTCCGATCCCTTGCACAGCATCCACCAACTACGAGTTCTGAACTATCATTTAGACACCAACCTCCGAGTAACGGTCGGGGATAACTAGGATAAGGACTACAAGGAATCGCTCCAAATTTGAGACCACTATGCCATCATTCCAGGCTGCAACGTCGCCCACTGGGTTGCACGGTTATTTGTCCAACGTATATCTCAAATTCAGTGCGACGATAATCTAAGCCCATGTGAAACAGGCGGTAGTGACGTGATTGAAGGAGATTTTGCAAGGTGCGGTTTACATGCCTGCAAACCGGAAGGAAGTGCATCGGAAGGGTGCAAGGGATCTAGTGGTAAGAAGACATGAAGGATAGAACTGACGGAGAGTAGGAACTTACCAGTGGGCACATACAATCAACGCTGTTCTTGACCTCCTGAGGGCTTTCCTTGCTGTTGCTGCATCTGCTGCAACAAGACAGCGGCCAACTGGACGGTTGCTTGGAACCGCTTATGTTGTGCGTCTGCATCGCCAGCACCCTGATTCTGAAACCCCGCCTGTTGGTCCACGCCCGCCGTGGCCTGCGATAATGCGGTTTCCCAATTTCCTGCTTGAACAAGGGAAGAATTTTGCTGCTGCAATTGTGGCATCACCAAGGACGCTTGTGGACCAGAGGACTGTGGAGCAGAGACCTGTCCCCATGAGGGCGGTGGGTTATACTGCCCATAGTTTGGTTGCTGAGGTGGTCCCTGAGGAGGAACATGCGGGAGTCCCTGAGGAGGACCCTGAGGGGGTTGATGTTGTGATTGTGACTGAGGGCCCAAACCTTGTGGAGGTTGCGGAACAGCAGACGCTGAACCGCTTGAAGGGGTATTAGAAGTCTGCTGAAAATGCTGCTGCAGGAGTTGTGAGGCAGCCTGTTGCTGTGATGGCTGCTGCTGCCGCTGAGTAAGCAATGCAGTCAACTGCGCTAGCTGATCACTAGGCAGCTGAGGCGGGGCTCCCATATGCTGTTGAGGTGCGCCCATAGGCTGCTGTGGCGGCCTGGGCATTTGAGGCAGCGGTGGAAATTGTCCAGGACCGGGAGGGCCTGTGTAACCCTGCTGCTGATGCAATGGAGGACCGGAAGAAAAGCCAGGAGCTTGCCCTGCAGGAGGTGCATGGTTTGCCATCTGAGTGGACTGACCTTGTTGAGTTGTTGGTTGGTGTTGTTGGAGCTGCTGCGGTGGGTTAGGGAGAAGGTGGTGGTGCTGCTGCGGAGGAGATGAAAACATCGAGCTTTGATCTGCTTGACCTTGAGAATGAAAACTAGAACCTCCAACTTGAGATCGCTCTGGCTGGCTTGGCTGCTGTTGTGGCCATCCCGGCGGTGGTCCGGGTGGAGTGTTCTGCGAGGGTCTAAAATTGGACCTCACATCACTTTGCAGTGGAGCGCTCACTGTGCTCCCGACCGGCATGCCGGCGAATGTCTTCAAACCCTTCGAGACGATAGGTGGTGCCATATTGGACTCAGTGCTTGAAGATCCCTGACTCGTGTTTGTTTTAGGAAGCAAAGCCGTGAGGGATGCAATAAGCTCAGGGGTCAAAACGCCTGGCAATCCAGCAATACTGGCTAACTGCGCTTGTGTCAACATAGGACTATTATTAGAATTGGAGTTGGGGTTTGAAACCGAGCTTGAAAGATTGTCATTCAATCCAATGGAAGTCGAAATCCCTGTTTGCGGGGGCTGACCGTCATGAGGGTGAGAGGGATGAAAGCCTTGATACAAAGCAGGCTCCTGAATTGCTGGTACATGTTGCCCGGGAGCCTGGTTTTGCGAATATTGTGACGAAGGCCCCGATGCTTGTTGAGAGGGTATTGGCTGCTGTGAATAAGAGGGATGTTGTGATAATGGGGGGACCTGCTGTTGCGGCTGCTGTGCAGATGGGTTGTAATTTATAACCGGTGATGGCCCTGGCTGTTGAAACTTCAGAACAACTCCAAACAGGCAATTATCGCCAGGAACCTTTAATACCTTCTCTGAAAACTCAGATGGAGGAACAAGGAAAAGAGTTGTACCATCAGCCAATTTGGCAACACCTGCACGATGTTTCTCTCCCAAATAGTGCATGAAGTCTTGATAGGGTGGAACATCAGGATCACCTTCCGGCACAAAGAACACAACACCAAAGCCTCCAGCTTGGTATACATGCTTTGCAAGCATATCAAGGTCTGTGCGAGCAGTACAGTTTACAACATCTGGTCTGTTCCATGCCACAATCCCCAAAACAACAAAGGTCAAATAAACTGTCATCAGCGGTGAAGCAATATAAGGAACGTCACAGAATGGAAATTTTCCACGATCTTTTATAATCCACGACAACGACCAAGATCATGCTTCCTTGGCCGCAGCATCACGCGAGAGAAATACTTCTAATCACAATCTTTTCCAGGTTGCTTAGTAGAACAAAACAAACAGGAATCAACAAAACAAATACAATTGATAGCAAAGATTAAGTAATAGCAATAACTTACACAGTTGCGTCAATTCCCTTGCCAACAGGCAAACACCGCGCTCGGCATACAGGGGTACCACCTTTGGCAATCGTACCGTGCCATTGCCATCCTTCGGGCCCTTTGACTTCCTCGGCATGCTTCGCGTATGTAGAAGTAATTGAAGAATTAGGGGCTGGTGCATGTCCACCGACAGATGGCCTCGTCCCAATTGCCAGAGGATTAGTATTATCTGCTCCTGGAAGTCCTCCACGGGGTCTGCCTCCAAGACTATAATCTGATGTGGCAGGTACACGCAGAGACTCATAATTAGTAGGACCACCACTCCCAATGTAACCTCCAGCGTCAGAAGCTTGTGGCTGACGTTGTTCATACCAAGGATCAAATCCAGGAGAGTCTGCTCCCCCTCCAGAATAAACACGCATACGTTTAGAGTCCCTTGGCACAATATCTGCATCAGGCAGGTCCCATGCATCCTCGTAGGATGATCGGCTATCGGGTCTAATTCCTCTGGAGTACTCGATATCTTCAATATGATTCACACTTCTACGTCCCATCCCGGGAGGCCCACCGTCCGGCTCCCTCGAACTCCCACGATCGATAAGGCCAGCCATAAGAGCGTTAGGTCGATACTCTGGTCTAAGACCACCGCTTAATCGTGAACTCGGGTTGGCAGAAGGTCTACCAGGGCTGCCAAATCTATCACTTCCTCCTGGAGGTATTCCCCTGGGCCCTCCAAGCACCTCTGTTGAAAAACCTGGACGATCCCCCAAGCGTTGGGACGGGGGCGGAGCATCTCGTGGGCTATCTATTGGACCAATCTCGCTCTTCGAGTACCGTATATGTACTCGAGGATCATCAAAAAGTTTTCCATCCAACGCATTCTTTGCGAGTGTGGCTTCCTCAACCTTTTTAAATTGCACAAATGCATACGTACGTCCTGGAAATGTTTTCACTCTTTCAACCTCACCGTACGGCATAAACGCTCTTCGTAATCCATCCTCGTCCACCTTAGAAGGCAATGGAAATCCCACCCATAATATTTCACTAGGGCCACCATCCTTATCGGCTTTCACATTTCCCATACCTCCCTGCATAGGTTACAACTTCAATTGTCAATGCGCAGCAATAAGTTCCAAAAGCGAATGTTTAATAACAGTAACAAGCACGACTTCATATTATGATTGCAAAGTCAATAAACCTCAAGTTGCAAAATGATGATCCGGAATGTGGTGCAGTGAAAATGCAGACCTGATATCCATGCGGGGAAGCATAACTATCTTGTAAACCCCTTTGATCTCCCCGAGAATCCTGCTTTACAATATCATACGAACGTTCTTCAGACTAACAACGCGGACCTGACATATTCTCTGATTTAGGAACTTCTGTGCCGCTGAAACCAGAATATCATACAGCAATTTTAAAATGGCAACAATGATGACCATATTCGTTAAAATCAACGCAGACATGACACAGATAAATAGATAAAACTATGTAAATTTCCTTTACATAATAATGGCAGACAATTGAACAAGTCATCGACCATCTAGAAAACTGTGCTTCTGCACGTCACGTACCCGTTTCGAAGACTGAGAACGCCCGTAATCAACACGCAACTCCTCACCACCAATACGCGTCCGATTAAGTGCTTCTACTGCACTAACGGCATCCTCAATATTGACGTAATCCACAAAAGCGCAATTCCGTTCTCGTAATAGTTTAAAATCTTCCAAGACTCCATGTTTCCTGAACTCCCCCTCGATCTGCTCCTTACTCACATTCTGGCTAATCCCTCCTACCCAGAGATGTCGGCTTTGTGCAGCCTGCACGCGGGTAGACAACCACATTATCATACATCAATGACAATCATACGAATCACAAACTGCAGAATTTGTTGATTGTTTCAGCTTCTTACAATCTGTGTGATAAATTGAAATTGTGGCAAGCGCCTGTAAGTTAGTAATGTTTAGAACATGATAGACAGTCTAAAGCCAGTTGACTGTCAAGATCAATATCACTAAGAGAGTTCCCACCTATGGCTTGCTAGTAGTTTTAGCCAATCCCTAATATAAAAGTGTCCCAAACTGACGGTTAAAAAAATCGTACTCTGGATGCAACTTGTTCCTCCATATTTTTGGCGTAATCAGAATCAGCACCCCGCTCTCTCGCTGGCTCAGATTTCATCATACGCTGAACATAACAAAATTCAGTCTCTAACCACAAACAGCATTGTATCTCATAATTTGGTGATTATAACTTTAACTCATTACAAACTATATTTCCAGCGGTTCATACTTTATACAAGATTAAAGTTACTGCGAACTAAGTACAGGAAAGTTGTCTTAGTGAGAACTAATCTCTCGTCCATTGTGCCTAAGCAATACGATAACACCACATGACTGCAGGGAGTTGCAAACAGTTAACAACGCCCGTCATAACCAGTAAATAGAAAAGGTTAATCCTTACCCCTTTGGCATACTCAATACGAATTGCCATACCCCCAAGAAGAAAACCTTGAAGCCGATTCTTGGCCTCAATAGCATGATCTAGGTTCCTGTAGTTGACAAAAGCATAATTCCTGGAAGAGTAGACTGTAACACTATCCACGTCTCCAAATTGAGCAAATTTATCTCTGATAACTGCCTCAGAAGCTTCCTGAGAAACGTTTCCTATCCACAGATGTCTGGAAGGAGGTGCGTCATCGTGATCGTCTCTCCCATTGTGAGTAGGTCGAGACGCGGAAGATGACAGACCTTGACGTCTATCATCTACCCTCGGACCATAATCCACAAGAAAACCTCCTCTTAAAGGCGGTGCTCCCTGCACAACAGAGAACAGATACAATGAACCTCCGAAAGCATGAAGAAAAGAAAAATACAGACTATTGCATTCACTCCTCAATTAAGACGAAAACCAAAAATCGCCCTCCGGAATTTCAAAACACGTTTGATTTTCAGTCAGAGAACAACTTTTAAGGACGACAAGAGGTAGACCTCCTGAATACCCCCACGATCTATCATATGCAGCTTGTATTTTTATAGTAAATTGTTGGCATGTAGAAGATAACCGCACATTTCACAGAACCACAACATCCAAAAAAAAATCATGTGCTCGTCGTTTCTTACCACAGGGGGGAGGCCTCCTGGCCGGCGAGTTCCCATATCACCGTTCTCAATCCCAGTTCTATATTGCATGTCCTAGCGCCCCACTCGTTGTGTCTAGGCCTCATGCACGCTCCACCTACAACAAACGCGACACAACGAACTCGAGCCACGTTAGGATGGTAAACCTAAAACTTCAAAACTAAAACTACAATTCGAAGTTTGGAAGTCACGACAATCCAAACACGACTGCCGCAAAATTCTAGGCAATATTCTCACAACCAAACCCTCGTGCACCTCCGCCAAAAAAATTTACCCCCCAAACACCAAACCCTAATACACGAGATAGGTTATGCTGCTCCTCGGCTCTAAGTCCTGCTCGAAGGAAGCGCGCCCGCCAAATAATTTCGCGGGCAAGCCCGGTTTTTTCAAGCCCCTGCCCGCCCTGCCCGTCCCCTCCCCAAATTTGGGAAACCATTTGTTTGAAACTTTTCCACTGACCTTGCCCGTACCATGATGGTACAAAATTGTTGAATTTCACAAATGGATGAATTTCACTCAAATATCCATTTTGGATACATCATTATTGTTTAACCTCTAAAGGTCCAAACACCATTTTTTGGCAACATAGTAATTTTGGGCAGCTCACTACAAACAAACAAACAAAAAAATCTTTGAAAATTTCAAACAACATGTGACCATGGAGTAGCTTTAAGGTGCAACAATTTTCATAACTTTTGACTACATGGTTAAAAAGTTATTGCTTGATATGTCAGAGGGCAATGGACAACATAGGCAATCCAAAAAACTTCTTTAAAAATCACTTTTTGACAAATAAAAAATTTGAAATTGATTCTCTACATTTAAAATATACAGGATTAGCTTTGAATTATTCTATTTTGATTAATGAGATGAAAGTTATGAAGAATTTTAGTTTGTGGATAGATATGGAATCTCATGTGGTAGATAGTTTAGGATAAGTAGTCATTCTTTGACCAATTAGATGGGACACATTTTCCTTCTAGTGAACGTTCTAAGGCATCAAGTTGACACTTCCATTTGGGATGATGGAAAAAAATTCTTAAATATATAAATCATTAGATTAGTAAGCCTCATGCCTTCATTGTCCTATCAAATGTTGGTTGATTTGTAGTTTCATCTTTCTAATTTGAACACATGACAGGCTATAGATGTTGTTTATGAAATAGTTCACATTAGTTGAATATAACAGCTAACCTTGATTTTTCTAATTTTTATATATGGGGTAGGAAGTCCCATCATTGCACGAGCTCGTATCATTGCATATGAAGGACCCATCCATTGCACAAGGGTACTTATTGCATCACCTATGAATCAACTATACTTATGTACATGTTCTATTATGTAATCTATGAGAGTTGTAGATTTTAGCTTGGATTGTTTGAAAATTGTTTTGTTTTATTTCCTACAATGCATCCATGCTTTTGTGGATTTTCCTTGGAATTTGCAATCTAATTCTTGGGTTTGGAGTTTTGATCTAATTGCCATAAACCGCTATCAAAAGTTGTTTGTGATTGCTTCTACAATTTGGACAAAGTCCTTTGAGGACTTACAAAAGTGGGTTCTTTCTTCTTTCTAAAATCTAGAAAGCAAATCAATCAAGCATATTTAGCTTTCTCTAAGAATGGTATTTTTGGAATAGTTAGATCACTTCAACGCATCTATATATGTTTTCTTAGAAAACAAGCACTTACAAATTGTTGGCAATTTAGGACACATGTAACTTTGGCTATAGGTGAAAAAGAATCTAGCATGGTCATTGATATAGCCCTTATCCTACTTCATACTACCAATAGAATTCAACTACTTGAAGTGGTTGTATTTAAATCTTTAAGGGCAATTTTGCTAAGGTATGAAGCATGCTTACAATTGAGAATCCTATATGGGCTAATGGTTATTTCAATAGAATTTTTTTGGCAACTTTGGCTTCTTAAGCTTTATACCAAGCCTTTAGCTCTCCAACATAAAAATTAGGTTTCACTAAACAAGTATTTATCCATTGAATTGAATGCAATGGATAAAGAGACTTTTCCTAGCAATTTGTTTGAGTATGAAGAATGCTCCCTAGATGACTCTTTTGAAGATTTTGATGACCTTGAAGTTAAACTTTGAAGGATTTGAATCAATTGTTTATCCATCAAGGTAAAGCTCATTCACTTCAATTAATATTTTAGAGCTAATTTATAGTCACTTGTTATTTGCCTTGCTTGTAAGGGCAAATGATGCTCTAATTGAATTTCTTTTTCAAGTGATGATCCTTAATTCTTGAATGTCGGGTTGATCACCGTGGAAATCATTTGTTTTGTCACGGTCTGAATTGTTGGCTTAAAAAATTGAAAAAATACTCATTGGAAGACAAACTACTATAGATGATCTTCCCTTTCCACACAAATTTTGGAGGATGAATAGTTGCGTTTCTGTCCTACATGGAAAAATTCTTTGTCATTCATTGGCCAAAAAGCATCCTCTGCGTCGTTTATGGGTTAATCTATGGTGATTTTAGCATATAATTTGGAAAGACTTGAGCCATGACAATTTCTAAGTACTACCATTATTGATTTTTATATCAAGCTCATTCAAGAAGTTGAATCCTCTACTTTCATACATATATAATTTTGTACTAGCTCATAAAAGGTGAATATGATATCTATGATATAATTTTAATTTTTGAGATTTTTCTTTGTTATGTTACTTATGTAAGTGGGCTTATATTTTTAATCCTAATTACTAAAGTTAACTAATGTTTGCCAGATTTTTTTTAATAACCAATGAATTCTTTCAAGCATACAACTCTTAATTATTAGTGAAAGACAAACAAGTTATTCTTTTGAGCATGCTACTTTTTATTGAGAAAAAAGAAGGAAAAATGAGCTTTTACAAATCCATTGGAATTTTAGCATTTGATTCTTGTATATATGATATTGACTTGGTTGCTTCGAGAGATAGACTGAAGCAAGCATTGGAGTCTTGCAATTATATGATTTCCTAGACTCAAACATGGTAGAAGGACATGATATAAGCTTGTGCATCATGTAAATGGATATTCTAAATGATAGTCACAACAAAAACAAGGTTTGTGGATTCTTAGAATGGTTAATAAATCCATTTAAGGGGCAACTTGTAATTAAAGGGCAACTTGTGGGTTGGAAGTTTTGATTTGTATTAAGTAGACAAAAGTGTTTAGTTTGTATGATAGTGTTTCTAGAACTAAATTCATTGTTTGAATTGACTAGTACTTTAGTTAGTAGAAGAGTGTAATTCTTCAATTATATCAAGAGAATATGAAAATTGAGTAAATGCAAGAAATAGCAATTGGCATCATCCTAAGAAAAAATGTAGATATTTCAATATATGTAAAGTCAAGTATTGTACAAATATTTTGCATTGTTTTGGTATAAATCTATACTAGTTATATAGGTGTAGGTCCCATTGCATGTGAATGGCTATGATTATGTATTATTTTTGCTATACTACATCAAAAATTTGCATTGGTTTGGTTGTCATTGAGAAGTTGAAAGAGTTGGATGAAGATTTTAACAACTAATTTCATCCATTTGAAGTATCACTTTTGAAGAGAACAATTTGAAAAGAGCTTCAATGTTCAATTGATGCCAAAAAAATAAACATGTATGTGTTAATTATATTCTATAACTTGCTTTTTATTTTTGTGCATCTTCAGATTGAAGTCGTAGCACTTGTATTGAAAAAGTACCTCAATTTTTTTTATTGCAACATCTATTGGAACACATTTAAGTAAGGAGCCCTATCTCTATATAGAAGATTCAACTAGACGTCACCAACATTCATAGATAGATTTTAAGATTTACAAGAGCATCCTATGGAAAATGATGAGTTTGATTGGAAGGTTTGATGGGGATGACATATCCTAGAATCAAGTTGGTGATTACACATAACCTAGCACATAACTTTAGTGATTTGAGGAACATAAAGTTAGGTTGAAATTCAATGATGGATTTGGGAGTGTCAATACTTTGTATTTGATTGTAATTTTGGATTGGTTGAAACAATTCCTTTTATTTATTGGTCTTTCATGAAAGTTTGATTGTTTCTATAGTAAATCATCTATCCATCATGAGGATCAAGACAAAATAGTATTTAATAGAGATGATCACTAGAAAGCACAAGTTTTATCTATAAGTAAACCATGAATACTCAAATCAATGGCAACAAGGAGATATGCAAAGCAATTGTGCCCCTTGTTTGTTTTCCATGAACCACTACTTGTAGGAACATGGATACCAAATGACACCTCTCAAAAAACCTTAAAAATCCAACTTGTACAATACAACTCCAAGTTTAAAATTTTTGTAGACTCACTACAATCCTCCTTGCAAGGACATGCATGAAAACAAAGAGTCAAAGGTCTAGGCTTGGAAAGACCTCCAACAAGGCCAAACAAAAGTTGAGATGAAGAAGACCAAGGTTAGTGACCTAATGCATTTTATGTATGGTAAGGATTCTATTTGTACCATGTCACTATTTATGCCAATTTGTAGCTACTATGGGCTTATTTACACTAAATTTTTTTTGGGTGGAGCCACTAGTAGGAGCCTTGTTTTTTTGGATGTTAGCAACAAACACGCATGTTTTTCAAAACAAGAGCACAAAGATGGGATTACAACCATGGGAGGCAAAATTGAGGTAGATGTTCTAAAAAATGTTGGAATGTCATTGGCTAAACAAGTTGATGTCATGTGTGACAGTGATATTCCAAAAGACATTGAAAAAAACATAGATGTATTGTATACAATGTCCAAAAAAATATAGAAATGCCACATTGGCAAGGATTTTTTGTTAACTCCGGGTAAGTCAATGAAAGTTACTCGGAACTGAGGTGAAACCTTGACCAATAGTAAAAACATAGGGAAAGGGTAGCCGTGTAATATGTTTTAAAAATTAAACTAAAATTTAAAATTTAAATTAAAATTATTAAAATTTAAAATTTAAAAATAGTATATGATGTGGAATTTGAGTAATATGATATCCAATAAGGATGAAGTGACATGCCATATCAGCATACTTTGACACTATTTGAAAATTTGAACAATGTTTTTTTAAACATCTCCTGCAATGTCAATGAAGACATCAACTAAAACGTCCAAATGTTTTTTGTGATGTCAATTGAGACGTCAATTGAGACATCCAAATCTTTTTTCTAATGTCAACTCCGACAATTTTGTATAATTCAAAAAAAATTCATATCCCATATGGTTTGTCTTCCCTCCTACCATCCCATTTGTATTTATAGTTTGCCTTCTCATCAATATACTCACAATTAGTGGTTTTTCAAGCCATGTAACATAAATACAAAATAAAACATATTGTGTATGGTGTATTGGATACTATGTATGATCTATTATGTATGGTGTATTGTGTATGATCTATTATGTATTGTGTACTATGTATGGTATATTTTATATAGTCATTCCAAAGTAGACATCCACTATGATGTCATCAATGTTCTTCTGGAACATTGTATAATTTGTAAACCCTCATACAGCCTGCTGACTAGACATGCCACGTTGAAAAATAAAAACTGCCACGTCATTTTTTAATTTATGCCACATCAGTATTTACGTCATCAATGGGTTGCATTTGAAAAAAATCCACGTGGCAATCCACGTCTATGTGGCCTTGACGTAGTTGCCACTTGTCTTCAATTTTTCCAAAAAATTCACCATGTTTTATGTGACATTATAGTCTAAACAGGGGACGTTATTATTGATTTCCTTGTGTTTTTGCCTCGTCAAGTTTGATGGATTTTCCTAGACATTCACAATAGACATCCTTGACGTCCAATTAAACATTTGCTTGCGTTTCTATGCTCGTCACAAAAAACGAGCCTTCCTTCTAGTGAGCCCAAAGAAATGGAGTGTTTTTATTAGAACTTTGGATTGATACCATAGTTATCTTCCAATCAAAACATTCCATTTTTTTGGGCTCCAACCTAAAGTTTTTTGGTGTAAACAAGCCCTATGTAGCAATAGAATACATTTGAAAATTTGAAATTTATACTATTGATACATCCTAACACAAATAGGGTGGTTTCTAAATTATGTTATAAATAGAGCAAGTCTTTTAAATAATGGCATTTAATGTAAGAAAAATTGTTTGCCTTAATTTTAAAGAAGAGAAAGCATGATAATCAAGTAGATTAATTATGATAAGGGTGGTTTGTTTATGTATGTTGCAACTTGTAGTGATGGAAAAGTTGAAATTGATTCTAGACATGCCACAATGCAAAGTACCTTAACACAAACCCAATGTTGGACATGAAATTGCTACTAGTGAAAATGCATCACATCAAATGAATTTCTAAAATATAAGAGAAAAAAACAAGTTCAAAATGATGAGAAGGAAACACTTAATTCTTAAAGTCTCAAGGTCTTTCTTTCATCAAAACCACTCAAAACTACCATGTCTATTGCAAAGAGCAAAACTACCATGTCTATTACAAATTGATTTTTTTGCATATTTAATCATAGTATCATGCATAAGACTAATATTAGAATGTGTGGAAGATATTTCAAAAACCTTCAACATGTAGATTGCAAGATATTTGTGCTTAAAGTAAACAAAACATGTTTTAGAACACATTTTGTTACCAAATTATTTGTAACTTAAAATTTTTGTACTAAAAATTTTGATTTTAAAATTTTTTATATTGAAGATTTGAATCAAGAGTCTGGGTAAAAGAAATTCATAAAAAAATCCTTGATTTTCCTTCTTTTAAAAATTACTAAGTAGAAATAGGCACAAGATTGAAGGAAAAATTAAATCTTCAATGGTTTTTAAATGGAAATGAAACACACTAATTCCAACAATGAAATTCTTCTAAAAGGAGTACTTAACCTCTTGGAATTCTTTTTTTGAATTTGTGAAAATTTAGTTCAAAAACAAAATCCAATACATTCTTTTCTTAAGAAGCTTCTATTATTGCCCTCAAATCAATAAGCTCCATACCTTTCACATCACTAATCCAAATGGAATGAATAAAAACTTTTTGTATAAAATAAAATAAAATCTATGAGGAAATTTTTTAAATTTAATTTCAAGTTTTTGTGGATTTTTTTTGTTGCCTAGTTTTCCCCATTTCGAACTTATTCTAGCATAACTTTTGCTCCCAAGCATCGATTGAAATAAAAATCATATTTCCATAAAGCTAATGTGTTTTCCTATCTGAAATGACTTCAAAAATTGGGTTTACATGAGCCTACTTGAAATCCATTTTGTCCCCCGAGGTTAAGGGACTTTGGAACTTTAGAAGCTAAATTCTTTTTAAAACAAGAAACAACTATAAGAAAGAAGATTAAAATTGAAAAAAGACAAAATGGCTACTTTTCTTGAAACTAAAAAAGTTTCACTAAAAGCTAAAAAGAAGAAAGAAGCAACTGGACCATCATGATTTGAAATGATTTCATTATTTGTTTTTTACAAATTCAATAGTCGTGAAGAAGAAGAAGAAGGTAATTCTAGTTAAATTTCTATCTTTCATGCCTCGATTAGGAAGTAGACCCTATAATAAAGAACCAACTTGTCCCTTCCCCAAAAGAATTCTAAGATTCTGATATGACAATAAGGTACTTATTGCATCCCCTAGCATAATTGGGTAGACTAGGGTGGTAAGCACCTCATCACCCTCCACGTTTGAACTCATGACCACCTCACCAGTGTGCCACGGCCAAAGTCATTGAGCCAATGCCACAAGTGCCTATAGTTGTGCAATATAATTGCATATCAAAATGCAAAGAACATAACATTTCCAAAGTAGGCTATTTCCATAGTTTTACATGTATTTTGCCTATTTCAAAGTCAAAATATTAATTATGCCAAATTTTGAATACAAAATACCTAAATATCTAAAATTCCTTAAAGCTTGAAAAAATTAAAGTGGATATGCAACAACAAGGGATATTGGGCAAACAAGGTATACAAATGATAGGTGCATAAGGGCAATAAGGTGTGAAATGATAAGTTCCTCCCTCAACTGTATTCAATACTTTGTGCAATTGGAAATTCAAAATGAAATTTTGAAAATTGAATGATGTAATTGACTTGATTTCACTCGTAGGATTTTAATTATTTTTTAATTTCAAAACTATAAATGACATGCTGAAGTTAAATACACAATCATTATACTCCCTATCCTATTTCATTGTTGATTTAATTTTTTGTAATTAAAATTTTAAAATTTTAAAAAACATCATTACATTCATACTCATCTTTAGCTCAACTAAAAGTATGTTCCCACCTAGCCCTATGGTGGTGATATTAAGGCATTAAATGAGTTGTAAATCATAGATCATTCCCACCTAAGTGCTTAGCTATCCACTGAACCTACATGGCAATCAACATGGCTTGGACTATGACCATTAATCACATTTGCTTTGTTGGCCCACCACTACGAATGTAGTCAGTAACAAAGACTTTGCAGTCTTCTGAAAATTGAAGATTTTAGCATTTGATAGCCACTAATATCAAATGGAGGTCTTCACGGCCCATTACATAAGAGCAGTGGTTGCCCAAGGCAAAAATTAGCAAAACTTGATTTAGAAAAATCAAAAATATTAAAATTTTCCAACTACAAACTCATATAAATTAGAAAATCTCTATGGGTGTAGACAACAATGCATGTATAGACAATCTTTTTATTAAATGGGGGTGATGGAAGGTAAAACAACCTATGTGGGATATGTAAATTGGGATTAGTAGAAGCTCAAACATTCATACCTAATTAAGTCAAGATTAAGAATTGAGTTCAATGTATAATTTTAAACCTCATTTAGGCATAGTAAAATAATTTTTTTCAAGAAACTTTGAACTAATAAAAGTTGGAAAACCAAGAGAACTTTCATCTCTGTAAATCAAGTTGAGGTTTCAAGCCTCCAATCAAAAGTTAGGGACAAAATTCAAAGAGGGTTTGGATTTTGAAGGAGCTCAAGTTGTAGTTTAGAAGTTGCAAATGTTTTGTAACAACTTCTTCTTTAGTAAGAATTTTAAAGGCAAGTAAGCATCATAGGTAGTTGATTGGATTTTTATGGAAATAAAATAAGGAAGTATTTGTGTTTATAAACAAAAATTAATAGTTGCCTTCATCATTTTGTATGATTGCTTGCATTCTACATACAATTATGGATTGTGCATTCTAGTCCCAATGATATAAGAAATGCAATCATTTTTCCAAAACATGTTCATTTTTTGCATTTGTGTTTCTTAATTTTAATTTTAATTCAAAACACTCTTTCTATTTCACAATAAAAGGGAAGTTTTGTTTGTATTTTACCCCAGTATTTTACAAAGAAAACGTTGTTTTTATTTTGAAACATAGGGAGTATGAAAAAATTCAAGAGGGTAGGATATGTGAGCCTGCTTACAAGTAATTTGAAGGAACCTTGCAAATTATTGTTTTTTAATGACTTTATTTGTACCTAGTCATTATATGACACATGGCATTATACAACCTTTACACCACAAACTACAATTTTGATTTGATTCTATAAAATTTAAAATTATATTATAAAATATAAAGCTTTTTTATGCATTAAAATTGTAAAAAATCTCCTAAGCATGCTACAAAGTCTTCAAAGATGATTGCAAGACAAACATAGTTTAATAATTGGCATGGTGTACTCATCCCACTTGTGGAAAAAAATCCAAATGCATGGTAGCACACAATAACACATGGTAGATTATGAATGGTTAATTATCTCATTTCATAATTTATTGATGAAGACTTATCATTTGGTTTTAATAAAAAGAAGAATTATACGAAGTTGTCTTTAAATAAGCTTGTTAAATAAATACATCTAAAGTCTCTTCTTTTGTATTTAATTATAATTATTAGTATAATAAAACTTTAATATTTATTTTTAGCAACTAAAAAATGAGATATCAATATTCTAGAGAAGATTTAATTGATTACTTTATATAAAAGTTTTATTTTGAATATACAAGACTTCAAGGGTGTTCACTTGTAAGAGCTCTTCCAATTTTTGGCACCTCTGTGTTGTTGTTTATTTTGTACAATTCTAAATGATCTACAACCTAATGAATCTATGGATTAGCTAAGAAAATTAAGGTGTTTCACAAATCTAGACTAAATGTTTTATTTGTGGTTGTATGTTTATTTATAATCAACAACTCAAGAAGGCAAACTATGCAAATATATTTCAATGGTAATTTTGTCTTTGTTAAATTAGTGTCACATGCATTAATATGATAAATCTAGATATACCTAGATTATTGCCTTGTTGCAAAAAAATTTCCCTACATTTTTTTCTTTGAAATGTATATCGTCTACAAGTGAATATAAGAGCCAAAAGTAAATTTTGATACAACTATAATTGACACTTTGATAGTTCATAGTTAATTCATATTCTAAGAAATATGTGCTAAATTACATCGAAGTCTTCTTTTGATTGTAAGCATCACTCAATGTAAAGTAACCCCTAAAGTTCTTTGCCTATGTTTTCACCAAAAACGCTCCAAAATTACCATTTCTAGTATAGGTCCCAACTTTTAGAAAAAAAACTCTTTTAGGACACATGTAACTATAGTACCTTGTAGTACACTAGTTTGAGCAGATGGGGAAAAAAATTCAGAAATTTTCATTGTGTGGATTGCAAGATATTAGTGTTTAAGTTAACAAATATCCTTTGTTTGGCCTTGCCAAAAAACATGGCAATTGCACTTTACAAGGTCACATTTGTATGAAATAATATCCATGTCGGTGGTGCTTCTTTGGATTCATTTTTCAAGGCAAGTTGGCTACATGTTTGAAATTTTTTACATCATTTAGAATTGTACAATATATAGGAAAAAAAAATAAGTACTGAAAAATAGAGAATGATTCAAAATACTAATTTGTTAAGAATCTAATTATTAAATTGAAAAATGCCAATTCCATTTGTTGTAATGTTACAATATACGATCTACATCCTATGATTTTATTTTTTTCAGAAAATATTGAAAATTGAGTTAAACAAAAGACCTCAAAGTTTATTTTACAATAAAGAATCTATATTGCTTGCAAATTAAAAACCCTCATAACTTTCAAATGTCTTGTTAATCAAAATAGAATGATTTAAAGCATTCCACATGTATATAAATCTAGAAAATAAATTCAAATTTTCGTTTATAAAGAAAGTGATTTTTTTTAATCTACCCAAAATGCTCGGTTTGAAAAATAAACTACATATCATATAATAACTTTTTAACCATGTAGTCAAAAGTTATGAAAATTGTTGGACCTTGAAGAAAAACTTTGCCCACATATTGTGTGAAAATTTTAAATAAAAAATAAAAATTCCATTTGTAGTGAGTAGCCCAAAATCTATATGTTGCTAAAAAACATATTTTAGTCCTTTAGGGCTTAAGACAATATAAAGATAGTAACCACCTTCAAATGATTATTGTTTAGGTTTAGGATTTTGAATGTCTTACTATGCAAGAAAAAAAATGATTTGGTGGCAAAAGAAAAATAATTTATTGGTGAAAACAACAAAAAGCTATTACATGATATGAAATTTAATGTAAGGTGACCTACCCTTAAATTTGAACAAAAGACTTCTATTTGCCCAAATTGGCCAAACTTTGGGGGAAAAACAAAACCTAAAAATAGTGGAGTAAGAAATTTTTGACTTTGAAAAAATTAATTTTAATATGTAACTTTAAATTTTGGATTGCTTTTAATTTGATTACATTGGTGAAAATTTAGTTAAAATAAAATATGAAGATATCTATTTAAAAAAATTTGGGCATTGTCCCCTAACATTAAAATCTCTATAGACGGGATTTTAAAACTCTTTTAGAGATGCTTGTTGAAAGAAAGATGTGAACATGGATGTTTCCTATATATCTATGCAATTGAATTAAGAAAATCATCTGTGGTGGTTTTCAATCAATTATCTTTTAAAATCATGAATATTTAATTAAACATTTTATTTGAAATACAATTTTGCTTTTTTGAAACTGAAATTTGGTTTGCTTGATTGGAATTGCACAAGGAATTGCATGAGAATTGAATGTACATTATATAAGACAAAGTATGCCAATAGTATTCCATATTATGCAAAAATAATTGAATGGTACACTAGGTAGTTTTATAAGATTATTGGACTCAACTATACATCCAAGTATGTTAAAAAAATAATTTTTATCTATTTTTCAACAATGCAACTAGCATAGTTGCTCACTGCTTCATGGTATTCATGCAAGGTTATGAATGAATTTCTAAGGGAAATGAGTACATGCAAACATGAAGATTTGATGTCTAAATTCTTTTTGTGCCATGATTTATTTTTCCAAAAATGTTCAAATCTTACATCTATGTTCCTACAAAAACTCTTAGAGGGTGTAGGAGTACCCAATATTGGCACCTTTTGTTTGCCAACACCTATAACAAGGCCAAGAAAAAACAAAAACGGGTTAAAAAGTGCCCACTACGACCCCGAATCCTACCCCAAGTTTTCCAAAGCAACCAATGGGAGTTGAAGGGTATCCATTTAAGAAGAGTTTAGTCATATACTGTTCAAATCTCCTATACGAAAAACTTCAACAATTTGTAGAATATTAACTAAGTATTGAAAAATTATGAAACAAATTAGACTGGATTCTTCTTGAAATTGTTGTAATCTAGTAAAAAAAAATCCCTCATTTGCACTTGGAGATGAGATCCTAAGAAAAGTGGTGTTTTCAAATGCTCCTACCTTAATCCCTCACTACCTAAGCACCTACATATGGTTGCTCCAAAATTTTAGCTCATTCGTATGTGGGCAACTAAATTCTTTTGACTATTCTAAAAAATTTCACGGGCAATATTGAAGGTTAGCTATTGGAAGTTTTTATTTTTTATTGAAAAAAGTAAATATTTGATTTTTGAGAAGTCTTCTAAGGCATATATAAACCATTAGTGCTTGCCAATTTTTCATGTTATGAGATCTAAAAATTGTGCCTGTCCATTTGCTTTGAAAATGGTCCTAATGGAAAGAGTAAAGTATTTTTATGATTTTCACTATTAAAGATTTAAACATGGAAGTGTTGATTTGGAGTTATTTGCAATTTTTACTTATTTCAAAAAATTGCATTTTAACAATTGCAAGGTGAATTGTGTAATGATTCTGAAAGCTCTTCATTTGAACTTGAGGATTTTGAAAGTTCATTTTAGTGTGCTAATACAAATTCTAGTTGTTCATGTCACCTCCAACCCCCCAAAAAATTTATATGCAAATTCCTCAAACATTGTGGGGAGGGACAACATACTAAAAATAGAATATATACATTTTTCTTGGGATAATCTCATAACTCCTATGCAATTTCACACTCAAAATTGGTAGTCGTCGTGGTATAATTGTAAAGGTCGATTTCAAGGAGCATTTACCAAAACCTCTTTTAGAGCTCATTTATGTAAGAAATAAGAGGATTCATTGTTGCAATATTTAGAAAATTTGTGGCTCTTTATTTTTGAAGAACTATTCTTATCTCTTGCCGATAAAACATGCACATAGAAATGATAAATACCAAAGCATGATGGCCTGAACTACCTCTTCAAAACTTTATTATCATTGCCTCAAAGACCACCTTCTAAGAAAAGGTGTGCATGTACCTTTAGGTACACTTACAGGGTAATTCTTGAAAGGCCTTTGGGATCCCTCTATCTGAACACGTATTTAGCCTTTATACCTCTTCAATTGTGGTTTAATATGTGAATTGTGATACATTGTTATTTACATACTATCATGATCATTAACCCGTAAACACATGTAAACACCTCCATCCTTTCCCAAATTTCGGCACATTTTGGATAATATCTTTGTACAAGAAATATCATTTATATCAATTTCATGAGATTGATCATGAAAGAAAGTTATCTTTTCAACATTCAAATATTACATTGGATGAACAAGAACTTAGATGGACTAAACAGTGCCAACAAGCCTTCCATTCATTGTCTTGAATACGGACATAAGAGTATTTAACCCCTCAACATCTCGATCCTTTTTCAAATTTTGACACATTTTTGTTTATATCTTTATACAAAAATATCATTTTCAGGAATTTCATGAAATTGATCATCAAAGAAGGTTATTTCTTCAACATTCAAATATTACATGGGATAAATGAGAAGGCCCTTGGCCTAAACAATGCATGCAAGTCCTACATTCACCGTCCAAATTATGGATGTCAGAATGCTGAAGGATTCATTTACTTTCTATAGAAAAGTATTTGGTCAATATTTTAAATTTAATTTTTTATCAAATACCACTAAATTCATAATATACTATACGGTCGCAAAACGCCAAGAAGACAGCCTTTCGCGCATGGTCGGTCCCTGGCGGAGCTGACGGGGACGGCAGCCCAAGACACATGGCATGATTCGTGTCCCCCCCGCCAGAGGAGAAAATGACCGTTGCATCCACCAGGTCGCAAATCCCTTCAGGAAGGTCGCAACAGCAAGTAGGTCGGTAGGAAACGAAAGCAAACAGCCAGGGGGGAGGGAAAACCGTTTGAATCCCTCTGCCAGGTCCGCAATCATCTCCCTTTCAATTCGCCGTATCCAGGTCTCCATTGTCCACGCCGTCGCCATAGCCATTGCCGCCCCGCTTCCCTTCTTGTAACGGTCGCATTTCCCTTTCATTTCGGAGCTTAATTTATTGCTTGAGAGTGAATTGTAGTCGCGTTTACAAGTGCAGCTGTTGCCGTGGTGAACCTTGGAGTACGATCGCCGTCGAATCGGATGCGGAGCTTCGAGCTCGACAGTATTGTCTGAGGTAATGCGAATGCGAATACGATGCTTGTTAAGGAGTTTTCTATGAGGTTGAGGGATTGGTAAAAGCTCGGTTCCATGAGAGAAATGAGAAGTAGTGGTTTCAGTTTTCTAGTGCTCGAGTGGATTGTGATGAGTTCGTAACTTTGAGCTCGATATTCTCTGAGGTATTGCGAATGCGACGATCGTTTGAACTTCTCTTGAAAGGTTGCTGGATTGGTAAATGCTCTGTCCCGTGAGAGAAAGAGAAGCAGTGGTTTCAGGTTTCTTGTGTTCGAGTAGACTGTGAGTTCGTAGCTTCGAGCTCGATGTTCTCTGAGGTAATGCGAATGCGACGATCGTTTGGACTTCTTGAAAGGTTGCTGGTTTGGTAAATGCTCTGTTGCGTGAGAGAAAGAGAAGCAGTGGTTTTAGTTTTCTGGAGTTCGCGTAGATTGTGAGTTAGTGTCTTGGTGTGGAGTATTTCGCAAAGCTCTGGTCTGAAGTAGCATTTTCAAGTACTCATTTCTGAGATTGCTGGATTGGCAAATGCCTTGTTCCCTGAGAGAATGAGAGGCAGTGATTTCAGTTTTCGGGTGTTCGTGTAGATATGTTATCATAGAGTTTTCTTAGAGTTTCCGAAACGGTGAATTTTTTCCTGGAGTATTTTCCAAAGCTTTGCTCTGAAGTCGGGTTTTCAAATGCAGTTGCGGTGAACGTGGAGCACGATCGTGGTCGAATTGGATGCAATTTAAGCTCGCCATTTACTGAGGTATTGCGAATGCGATTCTTGCTTGAAGCTTTTGTATGAGGTTTCTGGATTGGAAGATGCTCTGTGATGTGTGAGGTAAGGAAGCAGTTGTTTCGTTTATCCTATGTCCGCTAAGAGAATCAAGGACTGTATTTTAGTTCTGGCTTGATTATCATGTATTGAGAGTGCATGGAGATATATTCTATAAAGATATCGCAGGCATCGTTTACAAGTTCTTGAGGTTATGGACTTGGGAGTTTCTATCACTGCAAAATAACTTTGCAATATTCGCGTTAGCTGTTGGTGACGCGAGCCACTTGGTTTACAGCGTAACTTATGAAGACCCAATTCTTCTGGTCTGCGTACAGATTCAGGGATAGCTGTATGCTGTGAAGATGGGGATTACAGTGGCTGTTAAGGTGGAGCATCTTCCGATTGCTAACGCCTTAGTCGCAGCCCCAGCATCTGAGAAGTCACGCACTGTATTGGTGCCCAATTTGGATTACCATGGTACTGTCAGGGACACGTTGAATGCCTTCATCTCTAGAAACCTCTTTCTTCCCGAAGAGTGCCAGCTGCTCTCAGCCCCGCTGTTCACCCAGTTGAGTGAGAAGGACAACGTAGTCGACATTTACAAGAGATACTCTTGTCAGGTGCATCTTGATTCTCGTACTCTGATTCACTCGACAAGTAAATTAAGACCCAATGGAGTCTTGTGCCGAGATTTTGGTTTATCTTCACTTCTCATGGTCTCCAATTTTTGTGTTGAACTTTCCGCTGCTTGAGATGGATTTTGTACGAGCCTCTGCCTAGTCCGTGGCCAGTAGTATTGCGGTAAAGAAGCAGACTTAGAGGATTGTGTTTATTCTAATTCCAAGTGTAAATCGAAACCAGCAAGTGGAAATTCGTCATAAGGTAGGAAGTATGTGCTTCAGGAACTAGTCAAAGTCACCCGATGATGCTCGGGAGGAATGTGCGAGTAATTTAATGCTGCATAATAGGCCAGGACATTCTCTTGCTTCGTGGAGTCTGAACTCTATGCAGATGACGTGGACGTTCTAATTCTTTGTGTACTGCAGTGCCCGATGAAAGCTTTAGAGGTATAGGACTTGCAATGCTAGCGAGTGTTAAACCCCTGATTACTGAATTGCAGGCAGATCAGGAGGTATCCGAAGTGTACCTGGATGAAGACACATTCACTATGTACGGACGTGAAGGTGGCCGATTTTTAGACCTCGTTGGTGAGAAACGAGTTGAGGAGTACCATATCTTGGACAGGAGCACCTTGCAACTCAAAGTGAGTATTTGAAATTCGTCTTCCAGGGTACCTCGTTCAACAGAAACCGTTACCTTCGTATGCTTAGCTTACTCCGTGAACTCTCGTTTCTTCTGTTGTCCAGATGAATAAGCTAGGTTCTGACGTCTGAATAGCTAGGACAAGTGACTATCTTGGTGACGCCCACGTGATTCCATGTGATCTCTACATTGTCATACGTCTGTTTCTGCATGTCATTAGTCTTTCAGCAATTTCTCAACATATTTTTACTCGTGCAGAGGCTTCCTCGCCCACTGTCTGAAGACGGTTCTCGCATTTTCGTCGAAACCAAAGATGGTGTTATACCTGTGCTGGGAGTGTCTCCTCTTACCTCAATATCCGGTATGAAGCATCTCCTGGAAGGATTGACTGGCATACCTGTATCACAGCAGCTTCTGTCCTCAGTCGGACGCATCATGCACGATGAATTTCTCGTAAGAGACTTTGATGGGCTGCACAAGGTTTACGAAGATTCCATCATTGACCTCTGCAAATCAGGTATTTATCATATGCGTTCATCAGTCATCAGTCAGGCATTCAATGTGAAATATATAAATTCTTGTCCTGACGCGCTTAACTGGAAATTATGGATGCAGAGGACAAGAACACTGAGCAAGCGCACAGGCGCATGGTCGTGCACGTCAATGTTGTTGGAGAAGAGGAATTCTCTATTTCCGTTCAAGGTCGTGACTCTGTAATGTCGGTTCTAAAAGCTGTAGAGTCACGCATTGGTATTGCACCTTGGCAGCAAAAGATCAGTTATTCAGGTTTGTATATTCGGAATCATACCCTGCTCAATCCAATCCTCTTCAAGTATTTAAGTTTCAGAGATTAATGCTACCATCTAATTGACATTTTACCGTTACACTTTCAGGGAAGCTACTGCAGGAGAAAAAAACTCTTGGAAGCTACCTTATTCAACCAGAGAGTATACTTACTGTCACTATGTCCAAGCCCCGTGCGGATCTTGCAACTAAACCGAGTACCATTGTAGAAGACAAAGAAGGCTTGGGGCATAAACCGGACGCGTCAAAGTTAAAGCTCATGAAAACAAGCAAAGGGCACGTTAAGGGTACTCTGACAATCCCACTTATTGCTACAGATACAGTTTCTGATCTCAAAAGGAAGCTCCAGCGGACGCTTGCACCGTTGCTTGAGCGGAATCTCTCTGCGGCGCCCCCGCAGACACACCAACCGTTTGGCGAGACCATGATGAGAATACCGGGAAAAAGCCCTATGAGGACTCCTCCAAGAAATCATTTCAGCGACGGCCATGACCTCAGCGGCAATTTGAAGAGTATCAATGATGGTCGCAAGCTTACTTCCGATTCCAAGACTGCTGGTGTCCGCTCTCTCTCATTTTCTAAACTTAGAAACTTAAGTCCTAACCCCAAGCCTATCCTTTATTCCCCTCAGCATTGTCCTGTCGAACCTGCCTACTCACCTGGCGGACCCAGAAGTGGTCCACTGCCGTCCAAGAAACCACATGACGACATTCATGTGAGCACAAACGCACCTCCCTCTGCGAAGAAACTGACTTTCTCTTCCAGTACAAAAGGATCTCCGGCTGTGACTTCAGCTCCTGATTTGGTAAGGAATACTTCTAAAAACTCTGCTCTTTGATTATCGGACGCATATGATCATATGGAGTTACCATGGAGTTACCACTTCCCTCTCTTCAATTTTATCTAAAGCATCATATTGATTCTTCCTGTAAAATAAATACCAAACCTCACTAGATCCACGTGTCGGTGTGTGGCACCTGCGGAGAGAATTATTACCGATCTTAAGATCCTAGTTGCTGTGAGGGTTCCTTCGTTGTTTCAGCGAAGAGTTTCCGCTTGGAATCTCATGGTGTAACCGCTTTTATTTTGCAGAACAAATCCTCATGTCGAGATTTGATGCCTGAACTTCTGAGTCTACCTGATCTCGATCCAAAGGATACCCCAATGAAGGTGATAGTACAAAGGAAGCCATTATCCCAGACTGATGAGAACACCACCACCAGCAGTCGCTTCGGCAACGTCCAGAGCAAAATCGATAACAAGTTGGGTGCGATTAAGAACATCGACAAGAAGGCTGTGAAGAACTGGTTCAACACCAACGTGGAGTCGTTTAAGGAGCACATGAGGGTTTTGGCTGATGGATAACGGTTCTAATTACTGTAGGCGCTGCAGTTTTATCTTCATTAACAGGTAGAAATCTCCGAACAAATGATATCCTGTATAAAGCGTGAGCAGACTATGCTGACAGGGAGTGATACCGAACTCACTGTTTTTGTGTGTCGAGTAGCCGTAGACTGTCCCTTACCCATTCATTTGATTCCTACATCATCATTACCGTATCACGTCTCAAAGTTAAAACACTCTATTAACTTGTATCATTTCCGAGTCTGGCCAATCCAGACTTCTTTTGAACTGAAAATTCCAGTGAAGTTGATATTCCTTGTACCACTTTGTTGTCAAATGTGACTACTCCTTACAAATCTCTTGATTGCAATGGTGATTCTGGTAGTGTATTAACAGATACCACTCGTCGGTATGTTCCTGTGGACGGTGATGAATTGCTCTTGCGTGATTATACGTTTGCAATTCCTTCTATCTTCTGACCCACACATAGAGTTCCATCTCTTGTTCCATTAAACATGCTTTTTACAGGAAAGAAATTTGTATGGTAGCCACTTCTCTATGTGCCTATCTTCCGAAGTGGCCCCATTTTGACTACGCTAATGGTGGGAAACAAGAGAACCAGCACTCTTATGCTCAAAACCTTTCTACAAACTGAATTTGTGCATGCAGTTTTCAGAGTTCGTTCGCATGTGCACATTTTCGTTCATATGTAAATTTTTTATCGAGGTGGTCATACTAAGAGCTGTTTGTGAAAACATTCAAGTATTGAAATGAATGAGAAATTAATTGGACGAAACAGCATCCAGTAGCACTCTGCTCATTATGCAGAATATGGGCTTTGAAGAGTTCGCTGTTAAACCTTTACCCTCGAAGGATTCTGAGGACGAAAATTGTTCACTGTAGTAACAAAGAATGTACCTATTGTTCCCTACGCATTTTGAAAGACCCTTGGGGTCCCTCTAGAGAACCTATATTTAGCCTTGTTAACTCTTTAATTGCAGTTTAATGTATAATTTGTAATACATTGTTAATTACATGCAATCATGATCATCAATTTACTTTCTATTGAAAAATATTTGGTTGATGTTATTCTCCTTAAATAACACCAAATTCATAATATACTATACAACCACAAAGGGATTTCAAGCCCTTCAAGGATCAAATGTCATTTGAGGTCCAAGGTGGATTGCTCAAACTTGGATTTCAGAATTTTCTTCGGAGGGGCATCATGTAGTTTGTTCAAATGACCAACCAACTTAAAAAATTTATCAAACCTCAGTGCATAAATACAAGTTTTGGTTGTGATTCAAGAATCCAACACTTAGATTGATAGATGCATCTTGTAAAGACAATGAAAATAATGTAAAGTTCACATGTAGTTGAGTTTTACTAAAGATTCTCTGAAAACCCATCTCGTGGGGCTACATCTATCATTTAAGGGTGAAGGATATATATATATATATATATATATATATATATATATATATATATATATATATATATATATATATATATATTGGCAGAGGAATGTAAATGCATCTCAATGAAACATGCAAGTGCTAATAATGGAATGATTGTTGCCACAAAAGGGTCAATTACCTTTCAAGAAATGAAGTGTGGTCACATTGGATTTACTTACAAAAAATGGGGACACACCAGCTTCCATTGACAACCAATAGAAATACATTTAGAAGGTAAGTGCAATATTAATCATCACTACCAAACAACAATTCTACATCTTAGATATTGATTACACAAGATATATGCAATAAGAACATGAGAGCCTAGGAGAGCTTGGGGTCAATACTTGGTACACATGGAGACAATCCTATGAAAATTCATGACTTACTGTAGTACCTTATCGGGATTGACAAAAATTAATTGTTTTTTAATGATATTGTAATTTCAAGAAATCATAATATTAATTGTTGAAAATCTTGAAAACTGACAACATTGATTGCCGAAATCATTGGAAATATGCCAATTTTAAGGATCTCACAAAATTCAATAAGAATTAAGTGACCATTTGTCCAATGATCATAGAAAGTTCAATGTAAGGTCCAATGACTACCATCAAGAATCTTTTGATGGAAACATGAAGGATTTTTTTTATTGACATTTAGTGAGGATGAATGATGGAGAAGTCTTTTTTTATAATGAAATCCATTGTTCATCATCAACCCTTGAAGGATATGGGGTAATTTGAAGATGAAAGTTTGATCGCTCATAATCAAAAAGTAGTAATTGTATTCAAAGTAGAATTTCAAACCTCATAGTAAAATAACATATTTAAAAAAAAATTGAACTAAGAGAAGTTGAGAAATGAATTTAACTTACATCTTCAAAATTTCATTTGTAATTATGAGACTTTGAAAAAAAATTATGGAAGAAATTCAAAGGGGA
This sequence comes from Rhytidiadelphus loreus, assembly GCA_947034895.1. Classification (NCBI taxonomy): domain Eukaryota; kingdom Viridiplantae; phylum Streptophyta; class Bryopsida; order Hypnales; family Hylocomiaceae; genus Rhytidiadelphus; species Rhytidiadelphus loreus. The sequence continues at coordinate 38,560,090 of OX344761.1, forward strand.
TTTTTGAAAATGTCAAAGAAAATGTCCCTCCCAAATCATCCCTAAAATTTATCTATAACTTTTGATAGGAATCTCAAAATCTCAAAAAGTTTTTTTTAGATGGAATCTAGCTTGATTTTCCACATTAACTTAATTCAATGTGTTTTGAAGGAAGTTATTCTACACTACCTAAATGAGGTCTAAAATTCTACTTTAATCCTTGAACGCTAGGCCTGGTCACCATGAAAATCATCTATTTTGTTACTATGTAAATCGTTGGATTAAAAAAATGAGAATGTGATTTTTCCTTTCCATACAAATTTGAGAGGATGATTAGTTGGATATTTGTCCTACATGGAGAGATTCTTTGTCATTCATCAACCACAAAACATCCTCTGCGTTGTTTATAAGTTAAACACAATTCTTGCTTTTGAATTAACTATGAGTAGTTGAGCCCTTACTAATCCTAACCATTTACATATCCCACATGGATTGTTTTACCTCCTACCATTCAATTTGTATAAAGAGCTTATCTTTCTCACCTTTATACATATCTTCTTTGGTTGCTCTTGGGGCTAGATTCTTGTCCTTCTATTATAAATAAAGTGGGAAAAAATATCATTATTTGCAACATGTAGTTGAAAGAAACAATCATTTTTACAACATTTAAAAAAATAATGGTATAGCTGTTGAATGTGGCAGAATTTATCTATATTGTAAAATAAAATTTTTAGTAAATATTTTTTGACCACTAAAGTGGGAATCTGAAATTTTATTAATTATAAAGCAATTTTTGTCAAACTTGATAAGAGACTACGGTACTCATACAATGTCCAAATTAGGTGGAAGCACCCACAACCGTCAACATAAGCAATTCAACATAGTTGGAGGCACCTTTTCCTAAAATTGACATTTTTGTAGTATTAGTAAGTGAAAATCATGAATATTAAAAAATAAAAAAGTAAAATTGGATTTTGTATGTAATTTCTATGATTTTGCAAAGCACCGACTCTCTTAGACCACTAAAACTGTCACATAAGTGAACCCTAAATTGAAATCTGCAAATATCAGTAGTCAGAAAATTAGAGTTAAGTATGTATCCTTCAAATGTGTCAACAAATCAGAGGTAAGCTTTTGAGAGACACATTAACTGAAGTCTAGGGACACATTCAAGGCAGTCTAAGGTACAAGAATAGGAACAAGGACGCTCATGGGTGCCTTCACCTTAATGCATGCTAAATTATGTTGAAATCCTCTTCCACTTGTCCATATGCTCCAATAACAATAATTTTTAGTTACTAATATCACATACACTTGATAATAGTGACGATTATGGGTGCATTTACGTCACTGGGTTTTGAGGGGATCCAGAGGTACCCGTGGACCATTAACACACTACATAACAAATCCATACTTTACTGGTAAACAAATTTCCAATTCCGTTCTTTCCATTTCTTCCCAGTTTCATTGCCTTCTTTCATTTGCCTCAGATACAGATCTGATTCACTGACTTCTCTGAGTACCACTATGAATTCAAATCACTCATTATCGCCATACTAAGCATTCCTACCTCCCTGAGTTTGTCTTCATGTACAAATTGATGGTTGGCTCTGATATAGACAGCACCATCAGAAAGTTCCAACACAAGCAACTGGTGAATATCCAATAAATTTCCATCATTTCTATCTGGTAAATAAGCCCTGTGAGCCCGAATCTAAAATACAAACTTCTTTAGCAGCCTCTCATCATGAATGTTGGTTACCTGCGAATCATTTACTTGCGATCATTTCTTGCTAGCCTTTGGTTTAGTGGCCTTAGCAGCATGTTTCTTTCCTACACCCTGCAAAACGAAGCACAATCCACGTTCTGGTTACTCGTCGGGGACATGTGTAGATCGGAGAGACTAATTTTGTTTAAATCGCACTGCTTTAATAGAATCCACTTTATTTTCAACTTTTAACGACTTAGCTACGAGTATTTATCTCCTCCCAGTAGACATAACAATAGTAAAAATATAAAAGAATTCTAGAAGGAAAATGCGATTTAAGACAATTAGTACTAGGTCTCACAGTAATTGAAGTAAAAGATGTATATGTCGTTCAATATATGTGAACCCATATTTTGTAAAGTTCCAGTTCTTACCTTTGCACTGGCTACTCGTCCACCTTTCGATTTACCTGCCACAGATTTCTTTGCAGGGACTTTACCACTTTTCTGTCGACATACAAGTAAAGTTTGGTGTTCAAGTGTCAGCATCAATCTGGGAAACCGTTTTAGGGAAATAATTTGAAATGCGTATTACTGCTACATAGTGGTACAAATATGATCAAATGAATAGGTGGCACAAATAGGATGAGTTGCCTTGTAATAAAACTCTTATTTGTGTACCGATCTTTTGCAATTTTAAGTCAGGAAATAAAAGACTCGAGGGAGGTGATTTTTTTTGTACCGGGGTCTTAGGAGCTTTTTCTTTCTTCTTTGGTCGTTCACCATCGTCTCCACCCTCTTCAGCTTTCACTTTTTCAGTTGCTGTGTCTGCCTTCTCACCACCATTAATCGCTAGATGTTCACGTTCTTCATCTGAGTCGAACCCAAAGTCTTTTAAAGTTCCTGCAGCCCATACAATGAACAACCCATGTAATGCAGAGGATACTAAAACCGTTCCCTATTACCAACAATAGCTCATCCATTAATAAAATTAGTTGGCATTCAATTAACAGGTGGTGGAAGCATGACTTGGCTGAATGCCTCTGGCAATTGCTTTTGGAATATAAATGGGTTTGTCTACTGTCCCTTCAATAGTGATCTACGACCTCCCACTTTGGAATTGCATAAGAAATTCATAAACGGAACAAAAGAATTTGATTTGGCTCTGTACCAAACGTGATCCACAGTTTGAAACATCACACATGTTAAAATCCCACTACCACATATTGGTTAAAATGCTTAAAGTGACGCAGATAGTATCCTCAACCTTGAAGAACTTACCTTCAACCATGGTTTCATTCTCATAGCAGTTTGTGTCTGCTCGCAGCTGCACAAAATCACTCATAATGCATTCCACCTGAAACAGAAAATGAGCTGGATGAATCAACTAAAGCCAATCAGCACAATGACAGCTACTTTCTGTTTCTTTCAGAAACATGGGCACGGTATTTCTTGCCCATATGATCCTCTCTTCACTTTCCTTGCCACATGGCACACTTGGTTGGAAAGAGGGATTGTGATTTTAGAGTCGTATTCCCATTTTCCCACACGTTGAGAGAGCCGTAGATCTCTCAACCATCTACATCTAGTTCGCATGAGAGGGTTATGTCACCATAACTGTCTGAGGCCTCACGGCCCTCGACCAGTTATCTAATACGTTTTGGCAGTTTCACGTCAAGACATCATGTATTTTGTTCCTTATACAAGCACAAGCCAGAAGACCAATGAATGTAGCAAGATTTGCGCTCCACTTTGCCACAAAAATGGAAAAAGGATTCATGCGTGCAGTGCAGCCCAAGGACAAGAGCTCTCAAAAACGTCATAATATGATGACTGTACGACAGTGCTTGTGAATGTGACAAGACAAGAGGATGCTAACAACAAAACCAGCATGAAAAGGACCAGGAGGAGCCCAGTCAAAACAACCCACCTTTGCCTCTGTCTGTCCCACGTTCACCTGTCAATCACCACTATTCTTGTTAAAGTGACAGAAAAACCACCAAGAGTCAAGAAAATCAAATTCCACAACATCACCCTCGAATTGCCCAAATGGTCAAACATAATCTCGTCAATGAGTTGATATACAAATTTAGGAAGCTTCAAGGAAGGTACCAAAAATGTACCAATAGAAAGAAGAAGTCATTCCCTACATTTTTGAATAATAGAAATATGTTTTGAAAGGGACTATAATGGACTACCAGCTTCCAAACTGGACTTTCTACTTCAATCTCGGGTACTAAGGGTTGAGAATCTCACTATGAAATGATAAAGTGAGTAAGATTCAGAAAGTTTACTAATTAGCTCAGAGGTAATACTCCTGAAAAGGAACTCACCACAAAGAATGTATTAGAGGGCACAATTGTTGTTTTGTAAATAATACCTGCACAGCAGAAATTGAGACGCTTCATCAAAAATGTACATGAAAAATTCTGAGTATATGAGCAAAGGTTCTTAAACCTATGTAGGCACACTACTGAAATGCCAAGATCAGAAAAAATTACCTTTCAAATCTAAAGAAATCTCAAAGTCGCGGTCGCGGTCCACAGTGAACCGACCCACTGCACCCATGTCCCCGCTTAAATCAACAGCATCTCCTTCACACTCCAGCAAGACCTAGTTCATGCCACCCTAGGTTTAAGAGCCATTTTCGTCCCATCTTCAAAATATGACTTGCAAAACAGGATTCTAACCCGCATTGCAGACCTGCTTTTGTATAGGGTGGGTATGGAGGGTGACGAAGTCCTATCTTCTATATCTGTAATATAGAAGACCCTAGTGTATATATTAAAAACCAAAGATTAATGAGATTAGCCCCAAAGGGACCCTTCTTCGTAAACTCTTATTAGACCCTAAGCGGTACAGCTTGCACGGCCATTCTGACCTAATCACAAACCTTACTCACTCTAAAAGGGTTTGTGAATTATGAGGGTCTTTGAAGAGCACCCTGCGGCCAAGTTCCGGAGTCTTCAAAACATCGTGCACAGACAAAGGAAAAGTTTGATGGGTTCCTCCTCAGGATCCTCAAACCAGCCATGACTTGCATGTCTGCCTTGGCAACAGCAGTACGCACAGGCGAGAACAGAAACTAAACACAACTTCGAACCCTAAAAAATGCATCAAAATATATGAACACAAAATCGACTAACAAAGAAGTATATGCTTTAAGCATAACTTTTCAAGAACAATAAAATAGTGTCATTCGATTCTACATACATACGTACCTTCGTTTTGTTAACTTTCTCCCCAAATACAATTGGAAGAGAAGACGCTGCCTGCACACGAGCACATTATAAACGCCATGAGAACTTTAATAACAATATCCATAATCTGGGCTCTCAAAACTAGTAGGAATACCTCGTGTCTCCCATCATAGTAGTATACAGCTTGCACCTTTTCTACTATAGCACAACAAGAATCAGGAACACAGAAATATTGAAGAATCGACGAAATTTTGAAGAAACATATTCCATTTTCACGCATGCATTCCCACATGCAAACATACCAACCAAGAACTAAGAAACAAGAAACTCAAAATTGAGCCACGCCTGCCTTTAAAAACATCACATGAGCTCAACATTGCGCACAAAAAGAATCTGATTTCATTCCTCTTCTTCGACCTCAAAGCCTAATCCATATACCCTCCACATTGGCAATGAGAACTATCCCGACTTGAAAAAGAATAAAAAAACAAAACGGACAAGGCTCACCCGGGGTTTCACACGCCGTTCTTGGGTTTCCATAGCCTCCCCGTCTTCTGTTTCTTGCGTTTGAAACGCAGAAAACGGTGTCGAAACTACATCATCATCATCAACTGCCAACTCTCCATCTCCAGGCACCATATCCACATCACCATCTCCTCTTTCACTACCACCACCACCACCACCATGCGCCTCAAACCCTAATCCACGCTCCCCTTCCGATTCAGTCTCCAGCACCGACTCACTCTTCGCCTTCTTCGTCATCGGCTTCGTCGTCTTCGTCTTCATCAATCTCGATATCGGCACCTCCTCTTCATCCTCGCTCTGCGTCTCATCATCGCCGGACCTCCCTCGCTTAGTACTCTTGAAGCTCAATGGCTTCACCTCCTCCTCCTCCTCCTCCTCAAATTCGAAAGTGAGGACTTTCTTCTTCTTCGTCTTCCTGGGAAACTCTTCCAAGTCCTTGACCTTGTGGCTCTTGCGCGGGGATTTTCGAACCACCGTGGGAGATATTGAAACCTCCATGACTTGCGGTTCTAAGATGAGAGAGACGACAATGTGGAGTTGCTAATGGTGCGATGAATCGGGATTTTTGTCACGAGGTGAGTGGGAAGAAGAGAATGAAAACGTTGTTGACAGAGATTTGAAGCCTACAAACCGATGGAGGGACAAACTTGAAGCCTAGCAAACAAGGCAGTGGCTTCCGAGAAGGACTTGCGAGGGAGGGAAGACGGTCGCCGCGGCAAACAGGGTTGACTGTAGTGTGAACGGAGAAATTACAAGTCAGGAAGGTGTTGGTGTGAATGGAGGTATTACAATCAGGGTGGTTCAAGTGTGAACGGATGCATTACAGAACAAGAAGAGTCCCGCCCGCGAGACTACAGTACCAAGGGGATGAATGGTGGAAGATGAATGTAAGAATTTGTCCTTTATTTTCAGTTGGAGTGGTTAATTTTGTACTTTGCTTTCAGAGTTTCTGATTTCCAATAACAAACCCAAACAGTGAAGGTGGGCACAAAAATAAAATAAATACTAAAAGTTTCGGAGAATTATATTTTACAAAAAAAGAGTTATTTTTAATCAAAAATTGCAAATTTTTCTAGTTTTTTTGCATATGCCAAACCACAAGCATCCTCTAACATAGTAGGTATACATTCAGCTTTCTCATTGCACTAGCAATATAAAGTAACTCTACCTATGACAAGTAAAATGGGAGCGAGCCCATTACAAGCAAAATTATACTAATGATGTACATTCCACTTCTGAAATGTGCACCACTAGAATAATTTTGCGTGTGATGGGATCCCCTCCCATTTTGCCTGTCATAGGTAGAGCTACTTTCACAAGTAGAGTCACATTTCAGGAGGTGTGGACGCTTTTACAGCCCAAGCACAATCCCTGCATTTCAACTTCAAGAATTCGTAACTAATTCTGTGAAGCTCCGAAAAATATAAAACGACTTGGGTTAGATTCCAAATCCATTTCTCTTCCAAGGAAAATTTTCTGAAAAATATTTCAAGAATTAAAACCTCCTCAAATTAATTAAGATGGGTGCTATATGGACCTCCTACCTTTAGTACCCCCTGAGACTCGTTCAACTCCAGGTCTCCCGTGTCCCTCGTCCGTTTCCCCTGGTCCCGCGCCTTCGGAGTCGCAGGTGCAAACCTGGACGGACGGAGAGAGGACGAAGGACGAAGGACGAAGGACAGAGGACGACGACGACGACGACGTTCCGTCCGAGCTTCCTCAGCTTCCCCAAGCACAGCACATTTTCCACCAATTCCCACCAACGGAAGACTTCTTCGCTTTCACTCGCAACAGCACAGCGCAGCGCAGCTCAGCTCAGCTAATCCCAGTCTTCCTGTTTCCAGGTAGCAGGCGCAACTAACTTCAGTACTGTACAACCTAAATCCCGAGCTCGCTTTTTTCCAATTTGGACTAGTATACCGGTAGTTGAGTCGATTCCTGTCGTTTTGTTTGTCACACCCGCAGGCAGGCACGGCCTTGAACTCTCACTTCAGTTCATAACTCCATGTGCCTCCATCACCCTGGCCGGCCTGTGTCTTCAATTCGCTTGAATTTTTCTCTTGGAGACTCATTCCGCGTTGTGATAGCTTCGTGCTGAAGTGAAGCTTATTAAAGGGCCAGTCAGCTCGTCAGGTCGTTGAAGTTGGAGGGCGTGTCGAGGGTTTCAGTGCGGCCATTTTTTTTTTTTTTATCACCGTTCTTTGTGAGCAACTGGATTGGATGTGTGACTGTGACCGACGGCTCTTAAGAAGGAGGAGGCTTGATGCCGGCCAGACCGCCTGGTCCTCTTTTCCTTCGTCGGTTGAAGTTGGAAGGGCGTGTCGAGGAGAGTTGTTCATACTGTTCTTCGAGTGTCGAGGAGGAGGAGGAACTGGATTTGATATGTGGCTGTGACGGACGCCTCTTAAGAAGGAGGCTTGATGCCGGCGGCAAGGCGGCAAAGCTCTAGATAGATGCAGGCCCTGTTGGACACTCAGATTCCGGCTGTGGTTTTGATCCCGTTGCTCCTTGGATGCTTTGCTCTATGGCGCTGCTCGCAATGGATTGTTCATTCCGCCGAGGTTCGCAACGCCGAGGTCAGACGGCTCTCTCGAATAGCGCGAGAGGAGCAAGCGAGGCTGGAGAGAGACCATGAACTGGGGTACGGCAGTCATGAGGAGTATCTTCGTCAGAGGCAAGAGGCTCAAGTCGTTCAAGAGAGGCAGGTAGATGATTCCAGAGTCGAGTACCGAAGCCAGCCGGTTTCTGGATACGATTATCCAAGGCGAGTGCAAGTGCAGCAGGACTCTAGGTATGCCGATTCTTATGATTATCCACGGCGAGTGCAAGTGGAGCAGGATTCTAGGTATGCCGATTCTTATGATTATCCACGGCGAGTGCAAGTGGAGCAGGATTCTAGGTATGCCGATTCTTATGATTATCGCAGAAGGGAAGACGGAGAAGCGATGCGGCGGAGGGGATGGGACGAGAAAAGGAGAGAAGCCGAGGCGGAGGAGGTTCGAAGCAAGCAAGCGAAAGAACTTGCGTGGAGGAAGCAGGCGGAGGTGGAGGAGCTTCGAAGGAAGCTAGCTCAGGCTGAGGAGGAAGAACGTAGACATAGAGAAGCTGCTGAAGCGGACATTAGGGCGAGACTTGCTGTAGAAGCAGAGAAAACGAGAATTGCTGGTGAGGAAGAGGTTAGGAGAAGACGTGCTGAGGAAGAACTTAGAAAAATACATGCTGAGGAGGAGGATAGGAAGAGGAGACAAGCCGCTTTGGATGAGAGTAATATGAAAGCTGAGGCAGAAGCCCAAGCCAAAAAAGTGGCTGAGGAAGAAGAGATTAGGAGAAAGAAATTAGATGAAATTATTCAAAAAGGGACGCAAGACGACTTCGGTAGGATCATCGACAGGAAGGGGCAAACTCCTTCGAAGAGTACGTGCGTCGTTTGCCAGAAACCAACTAGACGGAGATGTGCGAGGTGCAAGACTGTGTTTTACTGGTAATTCTTATTCTCACATTTCTCATCCTACTTTCTTTTGTCGATTTTTTGAAGATGTCTTCTAAAATGGTTATCACAGCAGTTAATGCTAATATTTCTTACTAGAAACGTTACCATTTTCGCCCTCTTCCGCTATGTTCTTCTTGGATGTTAAGACTTCATTTTGAGGGAGGGCAACATCCATAATGTCTCGAGAGTATACAGGATCTTACTTGAGTATTTTTGTATTCTTTGAGATGTACCGCTAATGGTTTGCAATAGAGCAATGTGCAATTTTTTGTCCTTTGAGGACTTGGGTTCTCGCTGAAGCTACTGTGTGTGTCCAGCTCTCGAGAATGCCAAGTTCAACACTGGCATGACGGACACAAGTCTGAGTGTCGCACACTTCAAGCCTGTAGCAGCCCTTCAAGTTCAGAAGGCGGTGCACGGAAAATTGCCGATCTGCTCAGCCCAAGGAGCTCAAGAAGTGACGTGGGGTCTGATGAAATTGTAGCACCTTCGCTTTCGCCTTCTATTTCCCCTGCACCCACTCACGATCCACCTGCAATTTCACATTCTGCTCCAGTTTCTCCTCTTTCTGGATCGTTACTGAAGACATCCTCAACTGTGTCAGCAAACGGGCGTCGCTTGAAACCTAAGAAGGTATGTCAGATGAGGGACTTGCACTATTTTGTTGGCCCTGCTTTGTATTTGCTTTGACATCTGCGGGCGACCAGATATTAGGGAGAAGGTTTGAGTTTTAAAGAGAGGCGTGGTGCGCAGTTAAGGTGGGCGGAATAAGCAGGTGGCTTGGATCCCAACTGTAAAATATTACATCTTGCATAAGGTAAAGGAGCAGTTCCATGTCAGTGGTGATGCTTCCTTTATTGTTTACACATATCCGCCATAAAATTCATGTTTCGTTAATGTGATGTGATTGGTTTTTGCAATCCTGTGGTGTATGCAGGTGTCGTCATTTGATGCCATTGAAATATTAGTTAGCATAGGCAAATCATATGATGTAGGCTTTCCAAATAGAGTCTTGATCGTTGTACTCGGTCAGATGTTACGTGCCACCATAGTTTCCGTCGTGATCCATATTTCGTGGGGATGATATTTGTAACAAGAGATGGGGTTTGAGGATTCCCTTCTTTAACTTAGAGATTGATGACGACTTTACGAGAATGATATCACTGTGTGGAGATTCTTAGTGACATGCATTCACAACTAAACTGTGCTCTAAACGTCCATGCGCTTTACCGTAGGTGTAATTCTGCTGCTTGTGTCAGTGGAAGGTCGATCTGGGCATCTCTTGCAATGAAATACTTACATATTCTTCCTTTTGGTTTTAATGTCTCACCTGTATTTCTTGTTTGGCAGGTGTTATTTTCCTATGACGACTTCGTTGAGCTGTTCGACTGGGATATTAAATTTGCTCCTTGTGGCCTCTTCAATTGTGGAAACAGGTGCTTCTGAATTTTCAAGTACCCATGGATGGTCAGAAAGCGCTGTACCATCGGAGATTTTTCCGGAATTCCATTGTTATTGCTGTTGTTGTTGTTGAAATATAAGTTGTCAAGTGATCTCTTAGTTCTAGATAGTAATGTGCAATATTCGGTAACGTTCTCTTAGTAGCCTCTGAAGGGAAGGATGTGAGGTAGTATGATACTGGATACTGAATAAATTGTTTTTTTAATTTCCGTTATGTCTCTGCAGCTGCTTCGCTAACGCTGTCTTACAATGTCTCACATACACCCAGCCGTTGGTTGCCTACCTGCTCAGAGGAGATCATAGTGACTACTGTAAGCATCTCGTTCCAAGTCATTTGGTCTGATCTCTTCCACTGAGCTCTTTCAGTTTCCTAGTCATTCTTGTTTTTGTGATTGATGCACTTTTTTTTATAGTATAATGCCTGATTTATTATTATTTTCTTTTCCTTGCAGGTAAGAATAGCGGTTGGTGTTTTATGTGTTCTCTGCAGCAACATGTTTTTAAAGTGAAGCAGAACAGATCGCCCTTTTCCCCAGTGGACATAGTTTCACAGCTTAGAAATATTGGTAGAGGTCTTAGTTACGGCAAGCAAGAAGACGCTCATGAATTTATGAGGTTAGCTCTACAAATATCTTCCTTTCGGTGCTGGAATCTGTGAATCAACTGGATTCTCAAAATTTCTCAACGCTCTTGCTCAGAAATTTGAGAACCAGGGTGACCAACAGGGATGTTGTAATGGAACCATATCGTTTTTCCTACGACGCATTTCTTTACCCTGAACCAAGTGACCATTATGTAAATTCTGGAGCACACACGGTTCTGGCCCTCTTTTAACAAATTGATCCGTCGGTGTGACAGCTACGCAATTCACTTAATGCAATCGATTTGTATGGCTGGAGTTGGTGGAGAGAAGGCTGTAGATAATTCTACTCAGGAAACTACCCTTATACACCACATATTTGGTGGGCAATTGCAATCACAGGTAGAGGTTTTTTACCTCCCAGGTGCTATTACTAGAGCAATGGTGGTACGTTAGGTTTTGGTTGATTCCTTGTAATTAGGTGTTTAACTCTTACTCTATCTTCAGTGTTGGACCATGTGTGCCTTCTGTACTACGTAGTATATTGGTTCACTTTGGGGGTACTGAAATTAGTCCTTGGTTCAGGACAATATCGTTACCTGCTAGAGATAGTCCATGCTAGCTCTGGTACATTGTCTTTCTTGGAATTTATGGATTTTTTGTCACTCTTGTGTAGCTATTCTGATATCAAAGTATGAGACTTTACAGGATTTTAGCATTTTGTAATCATTAGAGCGACGAACGTGGATTGTGACAGTAGCGTGGGCTATTGGACTGGTTTGCAGGTGAGGTGTATGGAGTGCGGTCACCAGTCTAATATATATGAAAATATGATGGATCTTGCAGTGGAGATCCAAGGAAATGTTGAGTCACTGGAGGACGCTCTTAGAGAATTTACAGCTCCTGAAATATTGGATGGCGAGAACAAGTACAAGTGTGACCGGTTTGTCCTGTGCCTTCTTACGTTACATTTTTTAGTTGAGAAAGTGAACTACGACGTATCTACGTAACGAAGTTGTTGAGATGAGTGTTTACAGATATCCCAGGCGAAATTTGATCAAGTTCTTTCAGGATATGCAGTTTATCTTTATGAAGCACTAGGTGCGTATTTCTAATGTGTTCAATGCGAACAGTTGTAATGCATATGTGGAAGCCCGCAAGCAGATAACTATTCACGAAGCGCCCAACATCCTCATTGTTACTCTTAAGCGATTCAAGGTAGGCTCAATCTGCCATTTATTTCTAGCCAACAATTCTGCATTGCTGCTGGATTTCTTTCTTTTAATTTTACACTGTTCTTTACAGTTTATATTTCAGTCGGCAGTCACGTCCTCAGTTTTTTTGGTGCGGGTCACTTCATTTTGCTTCAATCCATAAAGCCCTAAGTTGCTTATTCTCTGCCTCAAGTTCCACATATAACCCGAAGTTCTATCACAAGATCTTGGGAGTATGCCCTTTAGAAAAATTAACCTTCTAACGCCATTGTCTAATCTGTGATATCTATTGTCAAGGAGTATCACCAGTGCCAGTAGAAAATCATGCAGTGTGCTTTTTACTTACTGTTTTCATTATATATCTTTGTATCGTCTATATATGATACGTGTTTTCACTAGATATTTTGATTACTTGGTAGATTTTTTAGCTTCACATATTTGGCTCGTCAGAAAGAGATCAGAAGAGACCTACATCTGCATTAATTTTTATATTTGGGAATTTTCAATCTTTTTTAAAATCAAATAATTCAATTGGTTTTCAGATGTGGAAGGCCCTTATCTAAGTATATCTTTGTTGCTCTTAGTTGATTAGGGATTTAGTAACTGAATGGTGTTTCTGTAATTGCTTTTCTTGACCTTGTCATCAAACAGAACTAATGGTACCATGATTGAGTCTTTGCTGGAGCTTTTGCCAATTTATTTTCAACTGATATTTTAACTGATATTTTAACGAGTGCAGAATGAGTTGCTGTGATGTGTATGTTTAAATGTAATTGGATATAATGTGTCGTTGCAGGCTGGCAGATTTGGGAAACTGAACAAGCGTGTAGCGTTTTCTGAAGTTCTGGACATGACTTCATACATGAGTCAGGACGGGGACAGGCCTCCACGGTACACTCTTTATGCTGTTATTGTCCATGTGGACGTCGATGACTCGAATGCTACATATTATGGGCATTACATATGCCTGGTGAAGAATCCCAACGGCTGTTGGTATCGAGTTGACGATTCACAGGTATCTCATACAAGCATATGAATGGTGTTTGAATGGGATAATGGTGTATTGTCATGCACTAGAAGTGCAGAATCTTCACATACGATATCATAGGGCACGAGAAATTTCTTAGTTCTGTCACTAGCTTTTCGAGAAAAGAACTAAAGCTTGTTAGCTCACTTGTGTTTTTCATTGTTATGAGGACATGTTGAGCCAATGGTAATGTCAGGATTGAAGACGCAGTAGTATCGTATTGTATTATCTTCTATATAGTGTCGGCAACAAATCCAAGTCTTGTGGAGTTCTTTGTCCATTAAAATTTTACCACGTGTTTATGCTATCAACATTCTATTGCACTTGTATATCATCTGAAGTATGCATGCTTCTCTGCACGTATATTCTCTTATGGTCAGTATTGTCTGGAGCAGGTCACACAGGTTGATATTTATACGGTCACTTCGCAACAAGCCTACATGCTTTTCTACAAGAGGTGCGAATTTCTCACACTTTATGAGTTTATTGAAAGTTCTGATTAATATCGGTTTTTATGCCGTGATTTTTAGTTCTATCATGGTCATAATAGAAGCGTAGATATTCTTATGAGCTGGCGAAGCAATACTCATTCTGCGAAATTGATTCGGTAGTGTCAGTCTGTACGCTGAACTACACGTGTTATCGACTCGCGTTAAATATTAGTTATGAGCCAGTCCTATTGATGTAATTGACCCGTTAATGTACACCATCTATTGACTCCGGGCCGAAGGAGAGGAGTCTCCCTTCGGTAGAAGCTACCCTGAGGAAGTTTGAGTAGCCACTTTACTCGAAAAGCAAGTCTGTGATACAAGGACAGCCTCTCGTACTGTAGCTGCTTGTTCTATTTAGTGTGGCTATTAAGCAACTTTAGGCTATAGCTTTTCTGGAACCCTATTTTTACCCTGTTGACATAGTCATGTTGAAGTTCTTTTGGAAATTTAGCCAGTAAATAAACATGTCTCAATTAAAAGCTATAGCCTGGATTGGGTATTGACATTAAAGAGACTGAACAGTATAGTTTGCTACAGAGATAAGGATACGTATTATTACAGTTGCACCAACAAATCTGTAGTCAAATCTGACTTGCTATGTGAAATTTTTTTCTGCTCTGCGAGTGCAGCGTAAGAATTAGAGATGTTGTGACGTATGCATACCTTCGAAAATTTGCCTGTTTCTAAAGGTATGAGTCCATTTGTTCTGATGAGATCAACGTCTTTTGGTTTGCAGGTCGAATTGCCGGCCGGTGGATTCCACTCAGAATGTTAATCATAATCTTCACCAACAAGCTTCTTCTGTTGCTCAAGATTGGTATGTGGCTAGTAGTTTTTCAGATCATTCTCAACCTCAACAGTTTCCCTTCCACATGTACCCATACTCCAGTAGAACAGATAGAACTGACTCCATACATGTCCCCATTGGTATCTCTAGCGGTTATGGATAGGGCTGTATCGGCCAACACATGACCTAGTGCCCGGTGGACACTTGATCTCGTATCCATTTATTTTTTCTTGGGGTACAACTGGTGCACTTTGCTGGGTGTACGCCTATACATTGAGAAATTTGTACAAATGGTCTTCTTGCCCAAGGGAAGAAGACTCTATATCTGTAGACCGAGGTCATTGATCCTCAAGTGGCAACTATAGGATGAAACAGACGCGATGTTTATGTTGATCGACCTAGTTGTTCATATTATTATTAACTAGTTCTAGCAAGGCCCCTTTTGCCTCTAAAACAGGGACCTTACCACTTTGTTCAAAACCCTCCCCCTAGAATCTCGGGGAGGCATATTCCGCCATGTGCAAATTTACAATCAGAGGTAGTCTCTTTCTTGGAGACAAATGGAAATCATGTATTTTCCAAGTTTTGGGAGAAGTTTTGTAATTTCTGTGAAATTTTCAATATCTAGATGGGAAGATATTTGGGAGTGTCATATGGGTGCATCTTTGAATAGTCTTCAAAAGACTCAAAATGATTCACTACTAATGGATTTATTACTCTAGTATCATTTTGTGCCTTTAGAAATGTTACCTTGAAAAATTCCTGATATTTAGCAATGTTATCCTAAACCCTATTACTATGGAGTATTGATTTTATAATTCTAGAATAGCATGGTAAATTTTTTTGCAGTGGAATTTTGCTCTGTAATAAGAAAATCTATTGAGCATATCTCAGATTTTTTAAACATATTTGGTATGGAGTTTTTTTTCACTTTTAATACAAAAATTCAGAGTAATTTCAAATTTTCACAAAATAAACTAGAATTTTTCAATGTATAGAAGACATGTAATTTACATCTTTGAAAAATAAATACAATAAATTTGATTCATATGTAGCTGTAAAATGGGAGTATACAAAGAAAAGCACTTTGAGGGTTGAAAAAATGATCATAGGCCTAATGATCATAGAAGTCATCCCTTCTAATAATGGAATTGAAACACATCAATCCTAATTCATGGTAAGTAATCTAAATGTTATAAACCTTTCTTTAAAAAATTGTAAGAACTACACTAAAAAGGATATTTAGTGTTAGCAACACTATTTACGAACCTTGATACTAAATATCATTAACCCTACTAAAGTAAGTAACATTAAATCTAATTTCTAACACTAAATGTACTCTATGGTAAATCTGAAATCTGAAGAGGTTTACATTTAGTGTTAGAACATATTAAAAGCCCGGGAGAGAGCGGGCGGAGAAGGAGTAGGAGATTCAAACCGGAACAATGGCGGAAAGGCGGAGTATAACCCACCCACCCCCCAAAAAAAATCTATCACTTGAGTATTGGAGGAGAAGAGTGGAAGAAGAGAGGAACGGAGGAAGAGCAAGAACAAGGAAGCCAAAATTAGGAAAGTGTGTGCAGGGAGGCAAAGAAAGGCGGAACTCAAGGTAAGGCCAGGGAAGGACATGACAGAAAGGAAGAGAAGCTGGAGGCGGCGCATTGAAGTCTAATATTACACTAATTCCTGCAAAGTTCAGATTTATTGTTGTGTAGAGTAGGGTGGTAATTACACTAAATGTAATCCAATACTAAATATCCTTTTTAGTGTAGTTTTAAAAATGAATCCTACAAGTTATTTTCTTAAGATTGAAATTTTGATTGCCTACACAACCAATTCTTTATAACTTTCACATCACTATTCCAAATCGAATCTATAAAATCTTTCTTTGTGAATATTAATATATTCTATAAAAATCACTTTTTTGTTTTCTAATTTAACTTTTTTGGACTTTGGAAGGAATGCACATTCATAACATTGTTAACTAGCCCCAAAGCTTCCACCTTCAAGAAGGTATAATCCCTTTTGGGATGTTTAGGAGGGATTCAGTTATAGGGTAATCAAAACAATTGGTTGGCTCAATGTAAGTTCTAACCAAGTTGTGTCAATGCATGGGAGAATATGAGTGTCTCCAACATGTGACTTAACAATAATTTCAAAAGTTTCAACACTAGGGGGATCCCACTTTCTAGGGAAGCAAAAGGGACCCCTTAGTATTGGTTAACAATTTTATGTTTTCATCATGTCATTGCACGATTAATTAATGGACATGTTTACAATCCTATTCTTTAAGTATCAATTTTTTTTTTTCATTTACCACTCTCCATTTGTTCTAAAGTAAGGATCCAATCAAATTTTTTTAATGTCCCAAATTAAGTTTTTGATATATATTGTTTAGCCTTGAATAGCCTCGAATAGCTTTGAAAGGAGTTTGAATAATATTTGCATCATAGTGAAGTCAAGTATGCAATTGTTCAATTCATTCCAATCAATTTTTTTCTATATCAAGCACTTGGTAATCTTGCACATTTTCTTGGAACTAGACACTTATTTGGGAACAAGAGGAGCATCTCAAAAGATAGAGTTGCCTTCTAGTATTTTACAATTTTTTTCAAAAATGGTCTTTTTTTTAAATGATTTTTAATAAAAGTTTGAATCTAATTACAATAATGAAGACATGTATGCCATAGCTTGTTCTTACCTATTCTAATTTCAATACCCTAGAATGTTTAATAACAAATACATGCTTATCATGAAAAAAAATATATGCCTCAATGGTAGTTTTGAATTGAATTTAGATCAATTGTAGAAAATTGAAGTCCTTATAAGTTGATGAGCTTTGCATATAGTAATCAAATAATATTTTGACAAGTGAATTGAAATTCCCTTTCAATTTTTAACACATATAAAAAAAATTGCAATACTTCTACAATTTATCTTTTGTGCAATTAAAGATAGGAAAATAATTGAAGCATGTAAATTTAATGTAAATAATAATTGACTAATTTAACTTTAGGCTGCTATTTGGCTAAATACTACATCATCAACAATCACATCTAGCAATGGTCTTGACACTTCTAAAATGTTTAGAAAACCAATATAATATATGCAATTCTAAGACAACTCACCATTCATTAATTCTTCACAACCTCTCACCACTTACTAATTCATACTTTCTCCCTTGTTCCCCCTTTCATGTTATTAGATACTACACAATCTCCCTATTGACATAGATACATAGCCTTGGCTTCACTCACTTTACCTCTAAGGGAACTATGTGGGACACAAGATGAATAGATTCTTAATTTATGTCAATCTCAAAAAAGATTAGAGTCTACTTTGTCTCCCTAGTAAATAAGTCAAAGTTAGTCTAACAAAATGTTTAGTGGGGCACCATATTTGATTGACATCTATCACTTTAACCCATGATGGCAAATGATATATATATAAACATCGAAATGCTACCACATAAGTGTGGAGTGTAGAGCATAGGTTGGAAATTTTAAATTATTTTTATTTTTCAATTTTAGAGTTTAGAAAAGTGAAGCCCTATGACCCATGAGTGTCAAGGTTCTAAAACTGCACAAGAAATAGGTGCATCCAATTTGTGTGGATGTGAAGCCAAAATAATTCTATGAATAAAATTTAACCCTTTAAGTCTACTTTGTCAAGAGTACAATTCATTTTGAATTTGTCATACAATAGAAGTACAAATAATAACTTCATTTGATTTAGAAACAATGACATAAAAATGACCATTGGTTGTTTGAATCTCACTATGGAAAACAAAATAAACAAATCCACACAAATTTGCATCATGATACATTTGACAAAAGTCATGGCCTCTATTATACTACCTTTTATGAGGAATAGGTTTACTAGCTATTATGATGAAGATTAAAAACTAGTAGATGAATATGAAAGAGAAGAGTCCCTAGATTCATTAATACTATGTATTAATGAGATGTCTAGCAATAAATATTAAAAGCATATAATTTTAAATGACATTTATATTATATATGAATAAGTAAAAGTCAACTATTACAAGCTTAATAAACCATGTAATTTTTTTTTTTAAATCAAGCAAAATGTCCTAAATAAGTCGCTCACTAGGTTCTTTTCATTATAATTGCACCTCTTAGTCAAAAGCTAGTTGAAATTTTAAACTATCAACATTTCATATGTTTTAATACAATCCATCTCCAAAACCAAGTTTATCTTCACACTACCATTTTCAATGGTTTTGCATAGTGAGAAAGAACAAATCCTACATAAGTTTCAAAGCAAAAAATCACATTACTATTTCACTACATTGTGGAGATATAAAAACAAAATACATGCAAAATACTTTTCACATATTTATGTCATTTATAGCAACTTACAAAAACAATTTTCATCCCATTGGTTGAAATAACATAGATTCTACCAAATAATGCTAGGTTGACTTGTTTGGTCAAAATCCTTGTGACGTAGTTTGTTTATGCCTAATGTCTATGCATTAGAAAAAATGTGAGCCCCCCAAAAGGGCCATTTAAGGGAGGTTCCCCAAGCTGTAAACAAGTGTTGTGTTGCTCAAATTATTTAATTATTAAATAATTAATAAGTTAATTTTTGAATAAATAATAATAATATAATTACAATCTGATGCGGTAGTAGTTCGCCCACATCAGATTGTCAGAGGTTTAATTTTGGATTTAATTTTAAAATTAAGATTTTAAATCATTTTCAACAAATTTTTAAAAAAATTTGTCAAAACTGTCCCACACCATGCAGTCGCTGGAGGAAAAAAAATCTTTTTCTTTTTCAAAATTCTGTTTTTCTATTTTTCCGGCTAGCTTTCCCCGTTGTTGGGAAACTGACGGCCCTTTCTTGGGCTTGGATTTTTTCTAATGAAGGCTTTATTGGGGGCATAAACTAAAAAGATGTGACTACAAAAATGAATTTCGTTTCCATTTAGCAATACTTGAGCCTCAATTGTTGGGTTCATTCTTTTGTACCTTCCTCACTTGTAGAAGGCCGTTGGTTGTTGGACTTTTTACAACACTAAAAGTACAACAATTATTTTCTAAATAATTTTAAATTTTAAAAACAAACAAGCTTGAAACCACATGATCATCTTGGTTTCCCCATTGGGTTGGTGATTCGTAAATTTTTTCTAAGTTTTTTTGAAGATAAATAATTTTTTTATTTTACTACATTTTCACTTATCAAATAGCCCATTGTACGCCCAAGATTTTCTCTAATGTTAGAGTATAGGAAAAGTGATCCGTATCGGGGAGACTTCTCCTAATACTTGAAAGGCACTTAGGAGGCATTAAGGTAGAATTGCCCAATTCTGTTTGTTGCCTAATTCCATAAGCTAGTTTTGGCCCCAATTTAGTCCGTTTCTTCATCCAAATTTGCTTAAGAAAATACGGAAATCCATTCAAGATTCTACCAATTTTAGTAAATTAATGCCAAAATGAATTTTGTGTCAATCCTTGATTGGTGGGAACTAAAATGCCAATAGAATGCATGAAAGAGCAACTATGGGATGTTTATGGGGTGTTTCTAACTCCACTCTATGGGTGGTTTTGTAATTTTAGGGCTGACTACTTCAAAAATTCACAAAGATTACAATTTTATTTAGAAAATTATAATTCCACTTGGATTTGATCCATGAAACAAGCACACACTTCTAAAAAATATGTGCCCTCTTGTAATTGGCTCTAAGATATCCAGATTCCAAATTAGGGAAGTAATAGGCTTGTCTACTATATGCTATCTCTTTTGTGAGTTGGGGATTTAGGAGAACTGTTGGCAGCATGTAGAAGCCTCCAAATTTATTTTTTCTAGATTCTTGAAAGCTCACTTGAAAATGCTTGGAAATGTAAGGTATTGTGCTCTTGAAGCAACCATTTAAGAGCTAATTGCCTTATTAGGGAAACCAAACTCCTTGAAACAATTTTTAGTAAGTTTTGTACTAGGAAGAAAAATAGAATTGGCATCTATTGTAACCAAGTCATTTCATATGTTTTGGCGTTTCATGGAATTAGTAAAGAATTTTTGAAAGTCAAAGCACTAAGGTCATTGAAAGCAACCACCTCTTGACATGTATACTATTGCTATATTGAAGGAAACAAAATGTATCTATGTGTCATGATTGGTTTTAGAGCATGGCGCTTTTAGAGTAGACTACCTCACAACGTAATATTTCTATGGAAGAGGCAATTTTTATGCCAAGTGGAGAATAGGGTATCAACAAAATTTTCTTCCATGGCTTGCCACTAGTAATCTTTAACTATGTTGTTGAATAAATTAATTGTTACACAAAAGCATTTTTTTCATTTTCAACAACTAAAAATCAAAGCAACATCGAGAAGGAGATGTCCAATTGTCCATTTTTGAGCCCTTTTGTTTTTAATATTCAAAACATACACAAATGACGGAGTTGGTGAGGTCTCAATTCTCTACCACTTCATCAAAATTAATTTGACTACAAGCTATTACAAGAAGTGAGAAGAGTTGGTATTCTTTTTTATCTTTTTAGTGTCTCGTACAAGATGTGCTATCAAAATATGTTGGTACATCATTGCACCCTATGACAACATCTAAAGCTTTCATCCTTCGACAATAACTATCCTCTTGCACATAAAGAAATAGGCTTCTAGTCCAAGGAATTGTACTTTGTAGTGGAAAGATATCTCTTGGGATTATCTTGCAACGGGATCCACATTAGGTCCCATTCATCCTTCTCATCCTCCGTCATATAGTCCGTGATAGTATAGTTGGTCCAAGCTAAATGTCCTTCATTTAGCATTGACAACCTATCCGCCTCTGTTGCGGCCTCCTCCACCATTTCTAATACACACAACGCAATTCATGGCATTAAGTACATGTGAACAACTAATATATAATTGTCATATTCTCCTCTAGAGCCATGTAATCCAACTTTCATATATCCAAGGGAGCAAGTCATTTACATGAGATCAATTGTTTCAATTTAATGGATCCACTCAAACACAATGAACTCAATGGTCAAATATAGCAAACATCATGAATGCATTGGCTCTATGCAATGTACGTCTAGTTCCAAAGATTGGGTACCATATGTGGATGTGTCTTTTGTGCCATTGCCAACATTGGGATCCATCACTCCTTTGGCAAGGGGAATGTTGCAAAACCACCGAATTTTTCCTTTGTCAATCCCTCGAGCATTTCTATAGGCACACAACACCTTGAATTGAGTTCCTCATTTAAACTTTAGAAGGCGTTTACTCTAGATTGCACAACAAAATCAATAAAAACAAACAAACAAAAGGCATGTCCATATAATTATCATTCTATCAAGTCCAAGGCCATATTCCATGTACTAGAATGAAAGAGGTCGATCGTGTTCTCACTTTCTAAATTTGATGTTCTTGTATCTTAGAATGAAAGAATCGGAACTCAAGGCAAAACTTTGCTTCTAAAGTACCCCCTTCCCCTGTTCCAATATGCCAAGTACAAATAATTTAGAAACCAATTCAACAAGGTGGCATCTTTTGATGTCCTTTCATCCTTGATTCATATCTACAAGGAGATTGCACAACATAGATCACTCTAAATTGTCCCTTCAAATGAACCGCAATTTCTCAAAAGAAACTTGTCAACTTGTTATTCCTTGTAGTAAGAGAGTATATAGTTAGATGGAACCAAACAATTATAAATAAAGGGACTTATTTGAGAACATGGAATATATAATTATGGACACCTAGTTCTTTTCATTGTCACGTTTTGATGCTTCCAATCAAAAACATAATAATCAAATAGGTAGTTTTAGAAACCAAAGGGGACTTACTCAAGTCTCAAATGGGCCACCAAATTCACTTGAGGAAGTTCTCCCCAAACCACCGCATCCATTTCAATGGAGTCCCTATCTTTCTACAATGGCAAATGACAATAATGAATCATTTCTTTAGATTGTCTCTAGGGAAATAATAATTACCACAATCATGGAAAATAAATGGGATGGGCCTGGATTATTTTTTCCTTTACAAGTTTTGGGCTACACATAATTGATAATTATCAAAGTTCTTGTTCTCTAAACTATAGTACATTTCATAGGAATCCTAAAAATACATAACTAAATTCTACTTTATACAATGTGGAGTTGGAGCAAGTTAGTGTTCAATTTTTTTATATGCGTTATTGTGATGTTGTTGTAAATATTTCCTTATAAAGTAATTTAAAAGGGATTTAAAATAATAAAAATAGATGGAATAAACAAAAAACCAATCCAACAAGTGGCTCACAACAAGTACACGACATCCCAAACCAAGTCCTCCCTAATTCAAGGTATTCACAATCAAGCCCTTCCTACCCAAAGCAAGCAACACGGTCTTACCATATTAATGCACGACTCCTCGCCTTCATGGACAAATGCAAATAGATTGAAGGCATACCATGCTTCCCTTTCATTTGAAAATCTCCTGCGTATTCAAGTTTTGCAATGATAGTTTGTTAATCCATTTGGCCAGAGACAAAAAATCATGGAATGTACCTCAATGATTTGCACTAGAAATCAAATATAATTTTCATGTTGAAAAAGAATGGTGCATTGTTGTAGATGGCATGAAAATTATTATCAAGAGTCAAAAATGTTTTGTTGGATTCCAAAATATCTTTGGGCCTATAGTAGGCAACAAAACTTTCCCTCCCTCCTTGACGCCTGTTCAAAATTTTCACCACCACCAATCTTGATTGAGTCTTATGAATATACTCACTAAAATGAATAATGTAGGTCCATCTCATTTCAAGCAAAAGCCAAGATAATGGTAAGTTTGCACTAATCTAATAGCCAAGGTTTTCATTCCAATGCATTTATGGTCTTGGAAAGCTTATATGTGAGACAGTGGTATTGCTAGCAAGTTGGCATCTACATGCTCTTATTAGTTCAATGAAGTGATTTGGGTGATTCAACTTAAGCTCAAAGTTGTGACACTAGTGCTATTGCTGTGTAGCAAATGGACACCCAATGGATAGAGAGTGGTAGCAATTATAAGACTAAGGGTCAAGAATTCCAAATACGTACCGTTTCACACCATGTTGCTTGAATCGGGATTGCCTTCGTTGTTTTTTTGTTGGGCTTGCACCCTTGAGAACTTGTACTAGTGATTGCAACCATTCCATTTACCATTGGACCATCCACTTCTTCACCTTTAGAGGTGTATTCTTCATTCCCTAGAGGACTCACCCATTGGGATTCTGTAGGCAAAAACGTTCCTTGATCAAGTAGAGGATGTGGAGCATTGCCCTGAAGAGTCTCCATCAAGCCACCAAGCATGGAGGGAGTCATGTCTCCATTGCCATTGCTAGATGAATCCACTTCATTTGGACTCATTGCCTTTTTCAATGCATTCAAGCGTAATACGGACCGGGGTGATAGAGGTTGAGCCACTCCTGCCATCTTTGGCATAGTTGGACATGCTTCACCATTTGCACCATCACCAATAATAGATTCAAAAATGGGTGTTGCCTCCATCATGTCATTATTCACCTATACCAAACTAAAATAAGGTGGCTCGTCCATCCACGGTCTTTTCCTAATAGGGTTGTTGTTGTCTCCAAGATTTGGAGTAGAGACCATTGTCTCTTGTGCCATTTGTTGTCCCTCCAACTCATAGTGGGATGCTCCAATATGCCCATGTATTGTATCTAACTCAAATTGCACATGATTGTCTTCCAACATTTCATGACCATCGACTTGTATTGTGAAAGTCAATTCTCCACTACCACTATTATTGCCTACAACTTCCATCCTTGTACCAATCTCTTCGTGATTAGTTGGCACAATTGTTGCTTCACAATCTATACTACCCTTGATAAGGTTCATCCAACCATGAGGCCCTAGCTTGGATGCTTGGTCGTTCTCCAACAAGTCTCCAAACATTGCAAAAATGTCATCAATTGGAGAGGTGTCCAAATCATTTGGAAGAGGTTTTAAAGATTGGGATTCTCCATCATGCACATGCACTCCATCTTGTGTGGGTTGATCACCGTGTTGAAGGTCATGACAAGTGATTGACATCGATGGAGCAAGTCCTTCATCACCATGAATAGCTCCAAGACTTGTACCATCACCAACTAAGTCTACTAAGTGACCCGATTCTGTCTCTATTATCTTTTTGTTGGTCCCCCTTTCACATGACGTACCAATCTCAAGTAACATAGTCCCCGCATCCTCTTCAACTAGGGCTTGAGAAACTTTGCCTTTCACCTCCGGAATATGAAAATCTAATTGAGTTGGATCAATATTGGCTTTCACCGCTACAATATCACAACTAGAAAGGATGGTTGGCGGCGCACAAATACTTTGACCTTCATTTACATCATGGGCCTTACTAATCACCCAAAACTCCCCTACACTCCAAATATCAAAACAATACTTTCCAAGTCCTCTTATTGCAATGAACCGCTTATCATGTCCATGTATAACGCCAATGGCACAATTGTCCTCGCTCATGACCATTTCATCTACATCAAATTGAAACAGTCCGTAGGCAATGTAAGCCGTATTTGTGGATTGGATAATGATCCAACGACCTTCCTTACCATTGTCGCAAATAGACTTGTAGCCTATTCCTATATCGTGGCTTTGAAGGAATTCAACTATATTGTCTGATGAATTGGTATACGACCTCAACGCACCGTAGGCAAAATTGGTGTCTTCATCCATCATGCGTGGTCTTGTGGTATCGTTGTTGATCTCTAAATGTGAATTCATTCTAAGATGATCCATGTATGTATATCTACAAATGTTTTCAAGGACCTAGTAATCAACATTCCAATAATGAGCACTCCAACACTTTGAAAGCCAAGACACTTGTAACACCTCCACTACTCTATATTGCATGGTTCCTTAAAAATTGTTCACAACTTGAAATCTACCCAAGTTAATGTGATAGGTTTGAACTTTCAATTGAAGGGACTTTGTATAGTATACTTTCCTAATCTTTGAAGGAAAGAAACATGGTTTGAAATGAGGCACATACACCTTCCACTACAACAGTATTGTCTAACTAAACGGTAGGCTAAATGAGGGACTATGAGAGACTTAAAAATGGAAGACTTCCAACAAACACCCATGCAATTATACTTTGCGTTCAATTTCCCAACTACCGAGTCTTGGATTTTGATTGACAATTCCAAGTGCCTTGATTGGGTGACATGGCTCCAATGCTCTTGACCATCCTTGTTGAACCAAGACTATGTGTGTTCCAACATTTACTCAACACTCAAATTAATTCAATTAGTACGTCATTGCGCCCATCAATCTCAAAGCTAAATCATTAGAAACTTACTAAGTTGGATAATTATGCCAATTCTTGACGCACATTAATACAAATGTTTACAGTCAATATTTTTGATAGCATTAGATAGTATAATGTAGTCTACACTATTTCCATAGAGTTACAAATAATGTGATTGTCATCCAACTTTCATCTACAAGTATTGACATACAAACAATTTTTTATTCAAAATGCATCCCAATGCTTAAATAACAAGAATCATGCTTTTTTACATTTTCTTTGAAGAAAATGAATGTGTCTATTATTTGACATTGTTATCGATCACATTTGTATCATATGGTTGATTTTCTTGGAGTTGTAGGCCAATGATTTGTGTGATCTGAAGTCTCATTCTAAATCCATTGGGTCCATCCATAGATTGATCAATTGAACCATTGATAGTTGATGATTAGGATTTTGGCAAGAAAATATTTCACAAAACTGTGGGTTCCCAAGAATGTCATTATATACAAACTTATTGAATTGGAATGAATGATGTGTGAGGATCAAAGCATAAAGCATAAATTGTAATGCTTGTTGCATTTTGGCATCATACAATGCATAGCTAACTTTTCTTGGACCATGACTTTGAAAGTAATGAGCTAATACAAATGAAATTTTCAAAGAAGTTAGATTTGGCCTTCCAACTATAATGGTTTTTTTTTTTATAATTTTTGAAGTATCAATTACTATTTAGTATGAAAATTTATGCATATCTTACATTTTTGGTTTTGAGGACTTTTGAAGATTGATTTAAATCCAAAATGATGGATCTAGTGATAAAGCTTCAAGAGATTTAATTATATAATGATGTTCAATTTATATTTGAAAGCGTATCTAAAAATAGATTTCTTGTTCCCACTCCATTAACACACAAAATGATGGTTTTATTGCCAATGCAATTCTTAGCCATCGTAAATACTTTTTCAACATTTCTTGGATAGACTTATGCCTTTTTTAGGTGGTTTAAGATGTTCATCTCTTGTATAAAATTGTAAAATCTGATTTTTCATTCTTATTCATGTGTTGAGTAGCACATTGTACAATACAATATAGAACGTAAAACTAAATTATTACTTGCTTGAAGATGGAAACTTTAAAAAAGAAAATATTCAATTACTTCCAAAAAGGTATTTAGTAGATGAAAATACAAAATCTATTCTTAGATCCATCTTCAAATATACATTTAACATCACTAAAGAAATTTATTTCATAAAAGGTAATCTCTAGATTCATCATTTTAAGTACATAATTGGAAGTTCAAAATTAAAACCTAAGAATTATTGCATCTTGACTAAGACTATTTTGAAGCCTAAAGCACTTATTGACCACAAAGGTACAAATCTTCACATTAACACATATCATTATGATGTCTATAGTCGGGTATATTTTTAGAATCATCATATTAAATTGTTGTGATTTATAAACTACTTATTATCAAAAACTAAAAAACTAAAATCTAAGTATGTTCTTTTATTCTAATTTCTAAATTATTATTATGATTGTTAATAATCTCTCATCAATTTTGTATAATCAATTATCCATAAATGTCATCATTAATCATTAATCAATTATTTTTAAATATACAAATATGCAATCATACAAACATACATACTATCATTTTCATGTAAAATTGTCCTTACATCATATACATATATACATTCATACATATTTTTTCTATTAAATTCTAGATAAATCAAAAGGATTAGTACCCTAGACCCTTTTGGTGTAATCAATGTTTAATACTATAATTTATTAAGCTCTTTACGAAATTTCAAGTACTAAGAGATTCCAACTCAATGACTTTGTCATGGTACAAACATGCTTTGGGCACTAAATCTCCATCTCAAGAGATCTATTACTATACTATTCGAGAAAATCTTTCATTTATTTAAATTTCATGGATAAATGTGCAATTATTTGGCCTTGTAGATGCTACCATTGGTGCTCATGGCGCTATACTTGGCACCAATAGGTATCCTTGAAGAGTGTCCAACTACCAAAATTCTGCTTAAAATAAAAATAAAAATAATTTCTTTTATTTTTTCTTTGACTATTCCAAAACAATACCAATCACTACCATTGGGTCTCCTAAGAGACTTTCAAGTACTATTGATCAAAGATAACTAAAAATATATTCATATATTAATATTGCAAGTGATCAATTCCCTTTGAATTCCTCTTAGAACCCACATGAAACCTTAAAGCATTGTGAACTTCTTACATTTTTTACTTAAGTAAAACATTTTTTAAATTTAAAGGAATTCCTACAAATTCAAAGTCCAATTGCATAATTTAATTTTTTAATTATATATATATTATAAGAATTGCAACACAAATTTGGACTCCATAGACCTTGTTGGCATCAATGATGTCAATATAGGGACTAAATTGCAACTTTTTTGAAAAAGATCTATTTGTATTTGTATTTGTAATTTCTAATAAAGTTACAATTGCACCCAAGGGGTTTTAGAAATATCACCATCTCTAATTAGATCCCTAGGGGCCTAGGATGCAACTGCAAGTTTAAATTTTTGTTTTATTTTACTTTATTTATTTAGAAAGTTGCATTTGCACTTTGGGCCCTTTAGAGACCTTGCTGGAGCCAATAGTATTTCCATAAGACCTTGAGTGCAATTGTAGTTTTATAAATTAAAAAATTTAAATTTGTTGTTTTGCGATTTAAATTTATTTTTTTGTATGAAACTATTGCAAGGTCTTTAAGGGCTAGAGGTGTAATTTTGTTTTAAATAAAAATATAAAATCAACTATCTTTATGAAAGCTATAGCTATTGTAAAAGACTCATGAGGAGATTGTCAATTTTGATGGTGTCAAACAGAGAGGGTTTTGCTTTGGAAAAACTTTAAATTTCTAATTGCAACTAACTTTAGCTTAAGATATGAAGAAATATAATAATATAAGAGGTAGGATGTACTACTTCAAAGTAAAATAAATGCATATTTTGTTGTATAAAATGTCATACAATATAAAATGTGTACAATTCTATACACATATATAAGGCTTTGTATATAATATGTATAAGTGTCACATATATATATATATATATATATATATATATATATTTCATGTATATGTATATACCATAAAATCATATACAATACTATAAAATCATTGAAAACATAGCGAAACTTCAAAACTTCAAATCACTCTAAAATAAAAGTGTAATAGCTTTTTGAAAATCTAAGAACACAATGTGTATAAATGTGTATATGAATCAAATTTCAAAACTAGATACTACCTCACAAAAAAATTATAAGCACTCAAAAATTTTACTCTCAAACTCCATAACAATTAACCTCTCTCATTCCACCAAGCATAATTTTATCATACAAACTCCAAATAGAGCAAGTCATAACTTTTTGGAATTACGAAAAACAAACATATTTTGAAATTTTCATTTCAAAATTCACAATACACAACATACTATAGCTCTCTAAATATGCAAAAAATTCAAAACTAACTAGAAGAAGAAGAAGAGTCCTTTTTTTTATCTTAGCCTTTACTTTAGCCTCAACCTGAACCACCTAATTAAGTAGACTTTAGCCCATAGCCCCATACCTTGATCATATGGTTGATTTAGTGCCTATTGGTCACCATATTTAATCCTATAACTAACTTCTTATTCTTATCTTAAAGACTTATCACCCCAAAGTTTAATTTAGAAAGTAAACTATTTTCATTTTCAAT
The DNA here is from genome assembly GCA_947034895.1 of Rhytidiadelphus loreus. Classification (NCBI taxonomy): domain Eukaryota; kingdom Viridiplantae; phylum Streptophyta; class Bryopsida; order Hypnales; family Hylocomiaceae; genus Rhytidiadelphus; species Rhytidiadelphus loreus. Next base: position 38,589,569 of record OX344761.1, read on the forward strand.
CCTTGATACACATGAAATAAATTTTGAAAATATCTTCAAGTATAAAAATAAAGGAACCAGGATCTAGTAGTTGTCTACTAGAGGTAAAAAAAACAAAGGTTTAAGGGGAATGTCACTCTATTTGTAATAGTTGCTACAATATATTCTACATAGTTTGATTTAGTGATTGAAAAGATTGATTGACCCTTCTAGCCAATGTTAGTGGCCATGACATTTTTTAATAGGCCTAACCATACAAGACCTTTAAAATACCTTTCAAATGTCACTTCTCGGTTGTCAGATTTAACACATCCAACTTGTAATAATATCACCAAGGCTTAAGTGCCACATTGAAGATTACTATGCCATTGTTGTTCCATGCAAGGTTGTTTTGATGGTTGAAAAGGTCCGACTTCTTGTTGTGGATGCTCTTGTGGCGATGCAATGTCTATTGGTAGAAGAGGTCAATTTGGCACTTGTATAAAAAAAAACTCAAACTCAAATTCCAGTTAAGGTTCTTCATCATGAGACTCCAAAAAACCCTTCTATTTCAACATACTAAAACTCAAAAAAGTGAAACCGGGAACTAAACCCAAGAATAATGAGATTCAATAATTTAAAAATATCATTTTAAATTAATGAGGCTTTTAAGTGTCTCTCTTTTCTTAATAGTTGGCTTGTATAAACCAATGAGAAGGCATCATTTTGAAGCCATTTCAAGTGATATCATTTTTTTCTTTGAATTATTATAAACAAAAACTATCAAAATAATATATTAATATATATATATATATATATATATATTTACATAATGTACACATTTGCAATGTGACAATGGTATTTTTATACAGCCTAAATTGTAGCTAAAAATTATAGGCACTTCATCAATAATGACAAGCTCATGATGCAACAAAAAAAAATTTGAAGTATTTATGTTTATTGCTGAAAAATATCATTCGTTTTAGGCTTTGCAGAGAATTTATATAGCCTTTGGTGTATTTGGATGGGTGCATGAGAATGTATTGACTTGTTCTAAAAACCTAAAAAGATCTTTATAAATATATGTTATTTACCTCAATTTCATCAAATTCATCATACAAAAAGTTAGTTTAAAAAAAAGTCAAGCATTAGCTTAAATGAATGAGAAGCTTTGTGGTCACAAAAGCCCCTAGAACCTCTTTGTTTATTGTCTAAAATTTGGACATCCAAGCTCTAAGGGTTTAAAGATTCAACAAACTTAGAACTTAGAAAATGAGTTAAAGTTAATGGAGGATAAAATTGAAGTAACTTATTCCAACCTATGAAGAATTTTTGGTCATGATAACCAAATGTAATCCACCTAAAAATTGAATGCATTGTAGGAAGTTAGAAATGATTGACTTGTACCCAAAAAAAATAAATTATATATATAAATAAATATTCAAAAAATAAATTTAAGTTGATTCACAATTAATAATTAACTTTTCAATTTACCTTATATAATCTCAAAGCAAAAATTTGATTGAATAATGTATTTTGATGCTTTAAATATGTGTGGTTGATAAGATTCACTAAGGGATGGCTAAGATGGTTTTTTCATGCAGTAGAATTGTAGATAAGAACCAAATTATTTATCTTTCTCTTATTCCCTAAATGTTCTAGGCCTTTTGGGGTTTAAAAACGTCATTGCTTTTGAAGTGTTATAGGTCTAAATGTCACTAAGGTATAGAAATCTCAACCATACTATCTTGTAGTGGACGCGTTGTAGATGACATGAATCAAATTTGAAACCATTTGGCCACATACATTACAAGATTATAATGTTTTAATGTTGAAAAAGGATGCTAAAATTTTCCTAGCAACACATGTGAAGGTGAAGTTTGATTTCTAAATCTACTCAAATGAAAAAACTTTAAACTATAAAATGCTTCAAAACCAATATACAAACACATTGTTGAAAGAAAATATCATTCAATAGACTCATTGTATTTGCAAAATGGCTTTGAAATGTCAAAAAATAGCAAAAAAAAGTTGCAAAAAACACATCTAAGACTAAACCTCCTACTAAAATGCTTTTCGATCACTCATAACTCCTTGGATTAATATGAAATTTTAACAACGCAAGCTAGACTAATATGTGCACTTTTTCCCAAAAAATATGGGAAATGAACATTGTATGAAGAAGAAACAAGCTACTAAAATTCATCGTAATCCAAAAATGTTTGAATTGACATTACTCAAAATTTGAAGTTTGAAACTACTCCCAAACATTAGAAAAAACTTGGATTGACATGAAAATTTTATCACAATAATTAAACTTCAAAAGGGAAACATATTTCAACAAATTTTAATGAAAACAAACATTAAATGAAGGAGACACAAGGCCTAAAAGTTGCAACCATCAAAATGCAGTTTGGTGAACTCAAATTGAACTTGTAAACTTCATATGGCTTTCAAAAAATTTGTACATCTTAAATTGATTTGAAATTTTTATCACAAACTAAAAGAAGGAGGGCAGATTCCCAACAAGTTTTATTAAATTTGGACCTTGGATGCAAAAGTTACAACACTTCGAATTGGACTTCTAGACTATGTGAAGACAAACTTGTGTCAACAAACTTGTGAAAGGAATCCAATGTGAGTTCTAATTAACTTAATTGAACTCAAATAGGTCTAAGTGAATATGGTAAAACCAAATGAGGTGATGTAAGCCTATTTGATTGAAGGTTAATCCAAATAATCCTAGATGGTTTGAGGTGGGTTATGTTGAATTGTTGATCCAAATCCATGCATATCCAACTCAAATCAAGGTCCATCTAGACCATCCCAATGCGTCAAGGTTCGTCCAAGTTCATCCATTTCATCTAAGCTGTTTTTAATCCATCTTATCCATTGAAACATAAAACCCAGACCCATGAAAATAAAGTCAAAGCTTCTTGAGTCTCATCCTATTCTATTCAAAGTCAATCTAAAACCAAGAAAAATACATTTAAGTACTTAGCTACTGATATCAATAATAGTTTGTAACAACATAATTACAATTCAAAACGAAGCAAAATACTAATACATATTTACTATGGGATCATTTCTAAAATGTTCTTGTGCCTATTTCAAACAAATGATGACAAAGGCATTGAAGAAGAGAGGCCAATGGAAAAACTGCAAGCATTGTATTATTTTTTTCACTGATATATAACTTTGATGCAAAAGTTAATCTTTCATTCATATCCCTAGATTAACCTCAACATGGGAGATATTGCAAAAAGCAATTGTTGCTATGGTTGTACTAGCATGGACATCCCATTCACCAAGCAATGACTAATTTGTTGCAAGAATTTGCAATTGAAGTTCAAGTGAACTATGCTTGGTGCACAGTCTAAGAACGAAATTTGCTTGCTTTGTCATTGGCGTACTTTAATAGTGAAAGACATGTGCAATTGTAAAATGTGCAATTGCATGTAATTTTGGTCTACGCTTGCACCACAATTCAAGCCCATCTTTGTCATTGTCAAAAACCATAATGGTCTAAGATTTGAAAAAAATTATGAACTACATAACATTATTCAACAAGGGAGCAGTGTGCGCAGTGGCATCTGACTCTCGTTCATGCAATATAGATAGTTTATTCGAAGAAATGATTGTTTCTATTTCTCTACAATGTGAGTGCATGACTTGAGTCTTTCTCAAGTCTGCTACTAGTCTCCCACGTATTTATTCTCGTTTTGTCAACTTTTGTCCATATAAATTTCTCCTGTAAGCCTGACCTTCTAGTTGAATTTCCATCTCCTTAGAATGGCGAATTTCAATGACTAGTGTTGATATTAAGGTGAAAGGTTTGAATCTATCTACGGTAGTATCCGGATGATTTGAAATGTAAAAGGTGCCAATGAATGTGAGTGTGATGTGAGTGAACATGGTGAATTGGAGACAAGTCTCCACTCCAACCACACCAAGCAGCACACATTACGTCAATGTGTACCAAGGTCAAAAATACAGGCCAACGAAACTTTTGTTTCATGTATCAATACACACCTCTCCAATAAGAAAAAAATTTAAATGAGGTGAAAGACTAGTACCCGGATGGTTTATAACCTGCCTGAAATCCCATCCAATCTGAGTATCTCGATTCTAAATCCTTTTTGGCTTGGTATAATTCCTTCTTGGTGAGCTTCGCGCCTCGTTGTTTAAATCGCTGAGCACTTCGAAGCATGTCCTTGGCCATGTCATCGGGTGTAATACCAGCTCTTACCATTTGTTCATACACCTCTGGAACCTGCACATAAAGAAACGAAACAAGGAGTCACTGCAAGGTTTCAATATGTAAGTCTACAGTCCAATAAGTCATCGTGCTGCTCTGATTCAGGAAAGTTGTAGCAAAATAAATTTGTTCACAGATCATGTCAGCTTCGATTAAAGTTCTATTTAGAAAAGAATACATGTTCAGTAAAGTAACTTTAGGTGTTACGATAAAGACTTCGCAGATATTTAACTAGTGCTAAAAAATAGGTGGCAGTCATGGTGAAATACGAAAATCAAAATTACTAAGTATTACAAAATTACATACGAAGGGTGTATTAATAGATTAATTTATTAATTTCCAGCTTCCAGAAGTCTCATTGCTATTGTTTCACATCAAGAAATAAACAGAAATAAACAAATGCGAGTAGCTGACCTGATCAAGTTGCTCAGCCTTTATCAGTGCTTTCATCAGTGTAGTATATGTAACCACATCTGGACTCATTCCCTTCACAGCAAACCACAATGTAGAAAATCAGAATCACGCTTGTACTCCGCAATCAACCTATAAAATATCTGGTAAGAGGAACCCGATACATGTTTTCGAAACAAATACACATCGTCGCATCACAGCCAGTAGTGCGTGCCCCGTGAAAGATAAAACAATCTCGCATCGAATACGAGGATAATATTTCCTTCAGGTAGCGAGTATCGACACAAAGGCGTAACTATAAATTTCACACTGCTCAGGATGGAACTCACCACTTCTAAAACATAATCGAACACCGAGAAGGCCTCAATATGTCTTCCCGCAACTCCAAACGCATTAATCAAAAGGTTGAGCATTGATAGGTTCAATTCGACCCCATCCTCCTCCATACTCTTAAAAACTTCCATCGCTTGCTCACATAAACCCTGCAGAATTCGAAAGCGTGATTAGTGAAGGAGAGTTTGCTCGTGCAAAAGTAAACGCTTTCTGAACAAAATATCAATTATGAGAATAGCTCTGATGTAAAATTCAAGCTGACCGGCAAACCAAGCATGCATAACTTCATCAAAATCAATGCAACAATTCTATATAAGCCTTCTAGCATAGATTATATAATCCCATAGGTCATATGAGCAAACTCAGACAGGCAAATTCCAAAAAAATTAACCAGTCAACTACTATACAGGTTCTAACAAAAAATCCAAGGAGATTCAAGGACAATACAGAAAGAGAGCAAAGAATGAAGGCCTGCAGCTCAATTGGACAAAAATATTACCTCTGATTGCTTTATAGATACAACCACACAAAATGGATAAATACAGGATGACCTCTTTCGAAGGGTAGAAAATAAGTGGTGAGAGAAAGGTGAAAAGCTGTTTTAGAAAAAATCGCAGTTGCTTACCCGCTTCGCATAAGCATTAGCTAAAGCACAATACACACTCGTCGTAGGTTTTAAACCTTGTTCTTTCATTTGATCCAAATATTCCGAAGCTTCTCTGTACCGTTTCGATGTCCCATATATATCAACTAGAGTCGTGTATGTAACTTCATTGGGGTTGAGACCTTTAGAGTGCATTTCATCAAGCAGCACAGCCATCTCCTTCCATTTACGGTGCCACCCAAGTGCATTCAGAATAATATTATACGTATGTAATGAAGGAGTACAACCTCGTTCCTGCATTTGTTTCAGCAGATCGATTGCTTCCGGTATTAAAGAGGCCCGACAGTGAGCCTCTATCAAAGAATTCCAAGTCACTACGTCAGGTTTGAAGCCCTCCTTGTTCATTTGCGCAAATACGCGCATTGCTTGAGGCAATCGCCCAAATTTCCCGTAAGTATCGATAACAATGTTGAAAATATATTGGTTAGGTTTCACTTTTGCCGCATACATTTCCTTCAGAAGCCGAATGGCACCATCCCATTGCCTAGCATTCCTATAAGCTACCATTAGTCGAGAGTAGATAAATGCATTCGCTTGCACACTGGCATTCTTCATAGTCTGAAACATCGCTTTCGCTTGTTCCAACCGACCTGCCCTTGAATAAGCATCAATTAGTAAGCCGTAACTAAACGTTGTCAATTTCAACCCTGCGTCCTCTGCGTCCTGTAACAACTGCTCCACCTGCTCCAACAAGCTAAGCCGCGTATACGCAGTAAGAAGAGCATTCACAGCTCTAAGGCTAATCTTCAAAGATTTGCTCTTCATCTCAGCATACGCCGCCTCGGCGTCATCCACTCGCCTCTCCACCACCAGTGTTTCAATCAACGCGGAAAAGCTTCGAATATCTGGACAGAGATCGCATGCTTGCATTAAATCCATATAATAAAAAGCTCTATCCGGATCACCAGCACAACAGTACGCGTTGATCACGTCGTTGTAAAGTTTACTATCCATTTCGAGGCCCTCCTGTTTGATGTCCGCACATACCCTAGAGATCACGTCCACATTCGCACGCTTCTTCGCGCACGCCTGAAACACCAGCATGTAGTTCACGTTATCAGGCTGAAACCCGGCGCCGCGCATCTGGTCCAGGAACTTCATCGCCTCCTCATACTGATTATCCCGAGCGCACGTGCCAACTATCGCATTATATGCCATAGGTCCGGGCGTGCCAACAAGCTCCTTCAGCTGCTCAAACAGAACCACCGCATCCTCAAGTCGACTCTCTCTGCTAAGACCAGTTATAACAATAGCGCACAACAGGTCCATCGACTCAGCACCACAAACATCACACATCAGCAACAGAGTAAGTAATTTCCTCGCCGTCACCGAACGCTTAGAAGCGCACAGCTTAACAAATGTCGCATGCCACACCGAAAACGGCAACTCGCGCAAACCCGCCACCATCGCCTCCTCCTCCTCGCGAAACTCCAGCTCGCTTTCCAGAGACTCCACAAGAGGGAGAACAGCGGGCGCTATCGAAGGCAACACTTCCCTGTCGCTCCTCTGAAACCGCGCTACTGTTGCTCCCTGTTGCAGACTCCGGAACCATTTCATCGGCACAAGGACGCTCCTGTTGCCATTGCAAGGGGACGTCGACGCAAACCTGTGGCTCCCGCTGCTGCTCAAAGAAACGCACGCTGATTTTGGATGCGTCAAATTGACGGGGATACAGAGAAGCCGAATGATAGTGAAGTCGACCGCCATAGCCGCTCCTGCACCGACGAACGCTCAATTACTCTCCTCTTGCAACATTTTCAGTCAAATTTCGCCATAATCCTGTTCTTTCTTATCTACATAAGCTCTAGGACTGACTCCCATCCCACCATATCCTGTGACTCCTGCGAATTCATGGCCACGTCGCAAAAAGAATGCCCTGAAAGCGGAAATTCTATTGCCTTGAAAGCTCTAGCCATGCGCCTTGCCAGTCTAAACCTTCAATAGGAATTGCTTGCGAATGGTGGAACAATTCGGAAGGAGAGCGATGGTGAAGCGTAAAGACGGAGTGACGGAGACGGAGGAAGACTTGGGAACATGGGAACGAGGGAACGATATCCTGGAACGGGGGAATTAGGGCTTCTCGTTTCAAATGTTGAGGGTTGAGGTTCTCCCCTCCCGCAACTCGCTGAATATTCATGCGTGGCAAAAGCACGGAAAGCCACGTCGTGAAGTTTCCTTACTTATGTAAATTCATGTATGTATCTCAAAAAAATAGACGTTTCGTTTTGTTTTGTTTGTTAGAGTGAGATCTCTGAAAGCGTGTATCCTGGTGGCGTTCTTCATGTTGTTGGAAAGCCATCAATGAGGGGGGATTTTGTTTCCTGGCGTTTAGACCTACAATGTGAAAGATATTGAATTTCGAAATTTTTATGAATTAAAAAATTAGACACTTGCTTTTTTGTTTATTTTGTTTGTGGTAATGATCCAAAGCACACTAGTATAATACTCCCTCCGTCCCAAAATGATCTTCTTATTAGACAAAATGTTATAGATTAAGGTTGAAAATAACATTTTTTTAAATCTGTTTTTTGGTGTAAGTAGAGTGTCATGCATTCCTGTTGTTCTAAAATTTTCAGTTTCAAACAAAATTTTAAAATGTAGTTCTATCACTTCAAAAAGTGAAATTTTGGGGCCTTTTCAACAGAGCACCGGTAGCCAATCGTTTTTGCATTTCCCGCCATCTGTGTTCATTTTCCTCTCTTCCCGCGACATCCTGTCCTTCTACGCTGGCTAGAAGCTTCAAATGTGAATAGTACCAAGCAGCACGTATGATGAGCAGATTTGTACAGCTGTGCAACAATAATCTTGATGCACAAATCTTGTAACATAATGGCCCAATGGAGACAGAGGCTCCACATTTTTTATTTTTTATTTTGAAAGTAACAATGTAAATTAAGACGCAAGCATAAATTAACAAACCAATCAATCTAATTTAAGCAATCCACTTTGAGTGGATGGGTAGTTTCTGTGAAGGTATGAAGGCTTCATTATGTGGGCCAATGAACGGGGAGATCCGGCGGCTAGTGTAAAATCAGCCGAATGAAATCAGTAAATTACCGTCTTAATTTGAATGTTTCAGGTCGTATAACCGAACGGAAAACTAGGAGTACAGGAAATGAACCTTTTAGGAAAGAGAAATTACGGTTTTTATCCTTCTTCCACCAAGAACAACCGTATATTAACTGTTCTACACAAGCTCCCACCGGTTCTTAGCTAGTAGCCCAAAGGGACAACTAGTATTAAATTCAAAGAATTCAAAAATGTTCAACAACTATCTCACATAGCTTCAATAATTGCAAGTGCTAGAAAGATGAGAAGATAAGTTCTTTATACAAGTGGGGTGGTAGAAGGTAAAACAAGCCATGTGGGATATGTAAATTAGAATTAGTATGATATCAACCACTCATAGTTAAGTCAAAAGTAGGAATTGTGTTTAAAGTAGACTTTCAGACCTCATTTAGGCATAGTAGAATAACTTTTTTCAAAAATATTTGAATTAACTTAATGTGAAGAATCAAGATAAACTTCATTTCCAAAAATCCGTTTGAAATTTTAAGCTTCCAATCAATAGTTATGGACAAAGTTCAAAGAAGGGTTGAAAGGAACATTTCTTTGACATTTTCAAACATCCTCTCTGAATTTTGTCCATAACTCTTTTTTGGAGGCTCAAAATCACAAATGGATTTTTGGAGATGAAACTTGGCTTGATTTTACAAATTTTCTCAGTTCAAAGTTTTTTGAAAAAAGTTATTCTACTATCCCCAAATGAGGTTTAAAGTTATGCTTTAATCACTATTCCTGCTTTTTGACAATGAGCATTCAAGTTCTCATTTTCAAATTGTCATATCCTTTGAGGATTTATGACGTAGAATGGATTTCATTATAAAAACAACCTCTTTACTCTTCATTCTCACTAAATGTCAATGAAATAATTCCTTAATCTTGCCATCAAAAAAATTCTTGAGGGTAAATGATCAAATGATAGATATATATTCGACTCAATGGATTATTATTTGATTTTGGATTTTTTTGACAAACCATCTTTACATTTATTTGTAGATTTACTTATTTGGTCCTAAAATTAGCAAAAAAACTCAACACTTTTTAATATTAATTTAAGTCGAACCTACTATCCATGTATGGTAGTTTGTAAATGTATTGCCTTCAACTTAGTATTTGATCTAAGTTGTATTTTATTTGTTGGTTTTTTAACCGATTGCTTTTACAAACTTAAGGAAAATGACCGAAATGCTAAATAAAAATTGGGTTTTCGACCGAACTAAATGACTTCACTTAGGCAACAACCGAATGACCATGGAAAAAAACCGAATGACATGTGAAAAGAATGGCAAAAAGCTGAATTACCCCATAAACTCCCCGTTCACTGATGTGGGCCATTCCTCCATGTCATTCCAAGAAGATCATTTTGGGACAAGAATTTCATGCCAACATGAAGATCATATTGGGACGGAGGGAGTATTAAGTATGCCACAGTGTCACAACCTGTTGTCACACCTCATTATGACTCATGTCACAAAATCCATCAAGTTTTCATCCCCTAGAAATATCATCCATTTTTTTCATTCAATGTTCATGATGAAAACCTAAAGTGCGACAAGCATTCTTGTGATTCATCATGCATACGTTTTCCCTCTCTCTTGCCCTCTCTCACTCTTGTATGTCTTAATAAATTCTATGTTTTTAATGCAAAGGATCTATTATAATGGTTGTTCTTCTAGTATATATAATAATATGCACATTGTCATGAAGTCACAACTTCATTCATTACACAAATGTACTAGTAGAAAATTCATTTTTTTTGTTGATTTGGTCACATTGATTTGGTTCACTTTTCTATTGATTTATGTCCAAATTAACAGATTACTATCCAAATCAATGTGACCAAATCAATAGTGATGGTCATAGTTTCATCCATCTATATTTAAGGGTCACTAATCATGTCTTAGAGACATGGGGTCTTCTTTTGTTGCCTCTATTTGGAGGTAAACCACAAATCCACAATTATAATTTCTTTGAAGTCAATGAAACCAGAAAATGCTCACAAAGATATGCACTTTGATTAGTTCATGAAGGTAGATGATGTATTCACATCCAATTTCTGAAGCACAGTAGTCATAGTGAACCCTTATATCATGCTTTGTGATTGGTTGATACAAATGCAAGTAGTGTAGTCCTAGAGAATGGGTGATAATGCTTGTGTAATAGTCACTCTAAGCCCCCTTGTTGTTTTATAATCAATTGTTGGTTTTCATCTATCCTTCAACATCCAAACCCTTTTTCATATTTCAACAAATCTTTGATATCTATTACTTTCATCAAGTTCATCAAATTGGTCATTTTTTTAAAGATTCAATAATTGATTCAAATGAATGAAGAGATATTTGGACAAAACATTAACTTGAAGCATTTTGTTTGTCATTCACTATATAGATGTCAAAGTGCTTAGGAATTATATATCATGGTTGTAGGACAAATTCAACACAAAATAATTTTAAAATAAATGTTAATACTCTTAGAAACTTTTGGAGAATTTTGGAAAAAAAATTGTTTTGAAATAAAAGAATCATCCAAAATATTTCTATTTTCATATTTGTTGAATCTTATTTTTAGAAGAAAAATATATTCAGGGATATATGTCGATCTTGCCTTTTACTTATAGCCCATTGTTTTCATCCTAAAGAAACCAAATGTAGTCATTTTATGCATGTAAATTGAATAAATTGATATTAGTCCATATTGGATACTAAATGTTAGAAGCCTTTCACTCTATCTAATGATAAAAGAACTATTGCATTGCATTTGAAGCCGAGAAGATCTCTAAATATCACAATATATGCAAATAGTATACTAATAGACTACAATATATGATAATATAGAATTGCATATTAACAACATAATTATGCAAATGCAATTTGCATATTTTGTTTTTTGAGGATCATAAATTTAGTGTTTAGCTATTAAGATTGCCCTTCTAATCTTATATCAAGTACACAACACATTGCTATGGGCTTGAATAAGCCTACAAGTTGAACCATACAGGGAATGTATTTTCTAACATTGAAATTTAACATTAATTAAAGAAAGATAAATTTGTACAAAATTCTTTCATTTTGCTATTAGAATTCAAGGTGAAACTTAGTTTCATACCTAGATTAATCTATTGGAAAAAATTGCTTTGATCTTTGTATACTCAATAGTGACTATAAAGAGAGTAGGTCACATAGTAGTGTATTGTACAAACATTCTCAAATTTTGCATCTTATAATACACAAAATTGCTACAAAATGCACTTCCACTTTCTACAGTTGATGCAAGATTTTTAAGTTGAAATTTTTTCTTTATTCAAATTTTTTTGTTCAACAAACTAAATCATGATTATTACCTTTCTAATGAAATGTTCTGAATTTAAATTGCAAATGAACACAACATCCAATAAGAAGCAAGTGTTTATAAGTTATTTGAGGAGGAAGTAGTGAGTTTTGTCTCATAAATCATTTTGTTGTTTTACAACCAAACAATGAATGACACAATTTTATCCAACACCGAGAAACATCAATTTAAAAAAACTCTACATTTAATTGGATTAAAAAGTAAGCATTTCAAGTTAAGAACACTTTTAGAATAAAGTCAACCTAGAATCCCTGTCAACCTTCATCTATAACTCTACTATTTCAAATACTTATATTCAAATTTAAAAGATACACAAAAATATGACTCAAAAAATATAAGATGCAAGAAACCTATGTGTCTTTTTAATAAACTTGATTCAAGAAAATAATGTTTTGAGATGTTTAATCACTCAAAATATTAGAATCAACAAATGAGAACAACAATTTAGTAGACAAGTAGGTTTCTTTTGTCATGTATAGTTTATCCAAATTACTAGAATGTAGAATCTAATCTTCCGAAAGCATATAGTTCTAGGTCACTCATTTTGACTTTTCAAAGTCATTTATGGGACACAAATGAACAAACTCTTTGTGTATGCCAACTAGAATAAAAATGTTTAAATTTTCTTAATCTTAAGTACCCCAAATTACCAACTAAGATGTACATATTGCATTCATTTCAAGTAGCTATTCTAGAAGCACATACCTTGCATTGTTGAGTTCAACAACACTTGATTCATGACATGGTTGAAAGAGTTCATTGTGGTCATTTGCTAATGTATTAATATTCTAAGTTGACTAATATATGTAGCACTTTTTAGAGGAATGTGATAATTTTATCCATTTTCACCCATTTTTGTACTATGGTAGCTATACTAATAATAAAATTTAGTGTAACCACACAAATTGATTTGAAAAGGCTATAATGGTTTTTACACTTGATAAAGATTTTTACTAAGAGCATAGATATCAATACTATTCAAAACATATCTGATAAAAATATTCATCAAAATAAAAAATTATAGCATTTTCAAATAAATTAGTGTAATTAATACTAAATAATGAAGTTTAGTGTAGTCCTAAATTGGAAAAAGATATTGGTGAAATTTTTCCAAAAAAAATTGTTTTATTGTGCTATAGGAGATCCCATGGCCATGTCAGCACCTTGGTAGGAAAAATGTGTAGGTAAACATCCCCCAGAACATCCATGTAGGAAGACAAATGGTGATGTAAAAAATGTAGTCATTTGTATAAAAGACTCATCTACAATTACTACAATGCCCAAAATTCTATAGTAGTCATACGCGGCTACAAGCCTACAATGACTAAAAACATAGTCATATATGCTATCATAGAATGTTGAAATTCTTGTAGTGTACTTATTATAATCAAGTTTGTAGCTCACTCCAGTCTTTGTGAACCTAGGGTACAAAAACTCCAAACTTTTCACCTTAGTTGACAAATGTAATTTTTTTTCTTTATTTTGTAGTTGGTTAATTTTGTATTATCAATCATGAAGCTTACACTTATATAAAATCTATCATTACAAAAAAAATGAGCCCTCAAAGGGGTTGATTCCCTTTTAAGAGTTCCCATCAATAGAACTCATAGCCCCATAAAGAACAATGGCCAAAATTCAAAGTTAAAATAATAAATAAATAAATAAAATAAAATAATAAAATAATCTAGAAAAAGATAGTCTGATGTTGTCGCACTAATGCCACATCAAATCCAATTCTTTTGTAATTTTGTATTAATTTAAATACTATATATATATATATATATATATATATATATATATATATATATATATATATATATATTTAAAAAATAATATAATTGAACCGTCCCGCACTAATCAAGCCTTGCATTTCGCTAGCCAAAAAAAATTAATTTTCTTTTCTTGAATTTTTGAATTTTCTTTTTTGGCCTGTGATCCCTACTCGTTCCCTGCTGTTCAGGACTCATTTTTTTCCTGATAGTTTCCAAATATGAATTCAAAATTTTCAAATTTTCAAATCCATTATAAATAATAAGATTTTGCATATTTTTTAGGAAGAAATTTTGGAGCAATGTTTTTTTGAGTGATTTATCTCTCAAAAGCAATACTAATTTTTTTGAAGGAATATTTGACAATTTATTCTCCATTTTGCAATAGATGAAATTATTAAATTACTATGAAATCTTTGGAGGATATCACTCTATTTTGGATGAATCCATGCATAGTTGGATGAATAAATAATTCATCATTTATACTATTTTTTGTATTTCATTCGACATGTGTATCAATGTAAGAGCTCATTAGAGAAAACTTCCATATTGCGTTGGAATCCAAAATGAATCACCAAGTTTTCTGGAGTCAGAATTGCCTTTGAGTGCCTAGTATCACTGATAATGTTTTTACTTCTATGTAAATACCAAGAAACTACATTTTAGAAGTAGCTTTGTTTTGTAAAAACAACCAAAAAGTTGAAGTCCATTGTTTTCTAAATGTTTGTATCTCTTCTATGCTAGATTTGGACAACTTCTAGATGCACAAAAGTTTGTCTTTAGTAAATGCAAACTTTCAAATACAAAATTCAGCCAAAATTTGTCGAAAGACTCTTTCTACTCAATATGGCTACAATTCCTAAATTATAGTTTCTTCTACACAAATACTACAACAAAAGCAGTGTTTTATGACTGCAGCAAGTCATAAAATTAAAAAATATCACTGATGTACAAATTAGTGTAGATGATTTGCAATATGACTAAATCTAGTTATTATCGACGAGTCGCTTTAGAGATGAGTTATACTGGCAGTCATATGGATTTAGGGGTATAATTAGCCATAATTAGTCACATTTTGCTAACGTGGTGTATATGTTGACTACCCTTGTGGGCTTGACTTTTTCTTTAGCTACCCGGGCAAAGAAGAAAAAATCCTACGTCATATGACTCTGTGTAGTCATATTTTGGTTGACATGGAATATGACTGTAGTGAGTCATATTTTTTTGTTGATGTAGAATATGACTATGATGAATCATATTTTTGTTGATGTGGATTGTGGAATATGACTCTTGTAAGTCATATTTTTTGCTATGTGGAAAATGACTCTCATGAGTCATATTTATGGATGATGTGGAATATGAATATGATTCTTGTGAATCATATTCTTTGCTAATGTGAAATATGACTCTAATGAGTCATATTTTAGGTGGACATGGTAGTTCATGTGGATTTCATTAATAATTTTATGACTGACTACAATCATATTTTGGGATGTGCAAGGTTACATTTTGATACAAATAACTATGAGCATTATATGACTATAACTAGTTATATTTTGGCCAATATATATTGTGAAATGTAACTCAAGCAATTGATATTTTGGATAATTGAGATTCATATTTTTAAAATTTGTGTGTAGTTTGTCATTAGGGTGATTAAGGTCCAAAATAGATTTAATTACAAACTACAATTATATTTTTTATGCATTTTAAATGGACATGGCACATTGCAATTATACATCAAGATGATTTAATAATTGAATAAAAAACTTGATGTAGTGAAAAACAAATACACATGATTTTAGAAATATACAAGAGACAATCATATTGGAGAGAGATAATACAAGAAGGAATGCAACTTTCTTCATTAACATTTATTAGTCAACAATATAAAACACATATATCACAATGAATCATTTACACGATCCAATAGGGCCTAAATTCCTTATAATAATGTGAAGATGGATTTATTGGATTGCAAGTAGCCTTCAATAACTTTGTTTCAACTTTTGGTGCATGTATATACAATTAAAGAAATGGGAGGTTAATTTTTAGTGAATGAGAAACAAAGCTCAATTTTCAAAGGTTTACAACTACACAAAATATGTAGCACAAGTTTAGAGTAGGAAGAATAAAATGGTGATGAAGGAAACAAGAAGAAAAAAGCGGCAAGTGTTAAGAGTTAAAATGCAACAAAAAATTACAAGAAGCAACAACTAGGAGGCAACAACTTTTGCATCTTGAACCTCTAAATGCCCAAGGCCTATTTTGAGCCTCTTGAAATTTGCTCTAAATTGAACAGAGAGTCCACATCTTGATAAGTTGAATCAAGTTTTTTTGAATTGTAACCTTACAAATTCAAACTAGACATGTTAGAGATCACATAGGAAAAGAAAACATGACAATATCATTTATGGATTGAAAGATTATAATGTTTAATCATGAAGGTATTAAAACTATGAAAATCTTTGAGCTTTCTTTTTGCATGTCAAATCTAAAAGATTGGTCACCAAAAAAATACAAGGTTGAAAGGCCTAACAAGCATAACCCCAATCAATTTATCGCTTCTGAAAATCTACTCTACAATTTTTTTTAAATGAATTTCTAATGTGATTTTTTCTCCAAGATCTAGTGTATTTGAGGCTCATTTCCAACACTACAAAAAGTCAAGATTGCAATGGTTATCTTTGCACTAAATCTTGAATAGAAAAATGATAATCATTCATTTTCAAACTCGGATTATTGATGCTAAAACTAGACTTCAAAAAGAACCTTTCAAAAATATAAACTATTAAAAATAGCAATTTGGTAAAAGTTTTATTTAACTTCAAAGTTTCTTCAACACCACATTTTGGTGCCTCGGGCATTTAGGGCCAGGTTAAAAAGGGAATCCCCCACACCAACCCTTTTTTTTTCACTCTCTGAGAAAATGCTAGGAATGATGACAATCACTTAAATTTGGTGAAGCATTGTATAATTTCTACATGCATCCATCTCTTCAACCCCACAACACCTGTTTCAAATATATATTCATGCACTTTTTCATCCAAATTTGGCAACTTCAAAGACCTTTTTTTAATAGAAATGGAAAACTTTTGGAAAAAAAAAGATTACTTTTATCTCATATAAAGTAGAAATTTATTTTTGAATTGGTGCAACTGAATCTGGCCCCATGATGCCAGAAAAAAAGGACTACCTCACACTAAACAAAATTGTCTTTTATGACTCCTATGCGGTCGACCAACCCCAATCCTTGAATTAACTGATATTAAGCCCCTCCCTCTCATGCAAACAAAGCATAGGAACTTCCCACATGGCCGGACGAGGAGGACCATAATTGCGGCTGGTTAAACAATGTTTATGCTTGCTACCGACTAAGTTGTAGACTCGGAGACTCGGAGACCCGGAGCCCAATTGCTAGCTGCAATGATCGATCCTGTTGACTTGATGAACCCAAAGAACAAAGAAGACGTCACTTAATTACTTGCGGACCAAGGCTTGAATCGGAGCGTTCCGTTGTGCAAATACAATTTAGAGTAGCGACACACACACTCAGACACGCATTTGCAGTAGTTTCTGTGCAGTTTTTGTTGGCCAGATCGAGTGGGAGGTGACCAGTTTTTCAAGCTAGCAGCTTACGGAGCAGATCGAGGTAAGCATCTTCAGGAGAAGAGCAGATTCTTCATTTTCGTCGGCCTCAAGAAGAATTCGAGTTTTTGTCTGTGTCTTCAAGCCAGTTTTTCAAGCAGCTTAATGACGAAGTAGAGGTAAGCATCTTCAGGAGAAGAACAGATTCTTAATTCTGGTCGGCCTCAAGAAGAATTCGAGTTTTTGTCTGTGTCTTCAAGCCAGTTTTTCAAGCAGCTTTTAAAATCACGAAGTAGAGGTAAGCATCTTCAGGAGAAGAACAGATTCTTAATTTCCGTCGGCCTCGTGAAAAATTCGAGTTTCTGTCTGTCTCTTTTAGACGTTAATAGAGTGTCGTAACGTAGAGGATCAACTCTTTCCGTCATTTTTCAAGAGTTTTCGTCAAATTACGTGAGGGTGACGTGCTTTGTACTGTACAATTTGTTTTGAACGATTTGGCTTCCATTGCGAGATCATCCGATAGAGTTAACTACTTAGAGAGATCACTTTGGGTACTGCATGCAGGAGCCCATCTCTCTTTGCGATCTTAGTGTTTTTCACTCACTCAGTCAATGTATTTGATGACTTCTTATGCAAGCATTCATGAATCAAATACTGGGAGGTCAATTAAGGAAACCACAATTGGATTGGAGGGGACCGTGAGACACCCCCCTGATTTGTATTCGAAGATGAGAGTATTAACGGCCGTAGTCCAGTCTTTTGATTTCTTACACGCTATGGTTCGTTGCTCACAGAAGGCAAACCGAAAGTTGATCGGAAGAGATGAGTTGCTGTTGATAATGGGGTCAGCTAATTTCATAAGAGTCGGGCTAATTGTACCTCTCAGTACTAGTTGGGAAGCACAATGCACGATACACTTCTTCAATCCCTAACTTCAACATACTTGTTTTGAAACTTAGGGAGGTAAATTTACATGGCGTTGGGTACTAATCCGCAATTTCGTTTGATTGCTAGTGATATTCCACTACTTTGGCATTTTTCTCAAGACGCGCGGGTTTGAAGCGGAAGTCTGTAGTACTTGTTTTAGTTTGTAGAGCTTTGTATTGATGTATGCCACAATTTCTGTGACGAAATCGTGCCAATTTACAAAAAAAACTTGACGATTTGCAAAGTAATGTCTCCTGGGTATACACTGTGATCGACAAGGGGATCAACTCCCTGATGGTTTTAGTATCCTCAACCTGATGTGGTGGTTTCATTGTCAAGTTCGTAACAATGATGGATATGCACGACATTTGGCTCCTTTTCAAGGCAACCGGCCTCAATCCAGCTACACCACCATTGAGTTTGCCTTTCTCTTGGCAATGGAGTATATTTACAACTTCCTGTCTTTGAATCGAGACCATTATACAACGAAATTGACGTTCTTTTTGTGTCTGTGCACTGTTTTGATTCCAGCTGTTGGATTGTTGCGGGGGACTGCTCTCAATATGGCAGTAGGGCACCGAGACATGGAAGGATGGGGAGTCTATTCCATTTTCAAGGAGGCCGGCAGGCTCTTGTACCAGCATATCCGGATCTTACGCCCCTTCATCCTTGCATTTCTGTTACCACTGGCACTCATTCTGTTTCTGGAGGTGATTGGCATTGCTTGGTATCTTACATGGGTTGCTGATCAAGTGCAGCCTCACCATTTCGGGGGTATTTTGGGCCACCATCGCCATTCTGGCTTTCTTGCCTTCCATGCCGCCATTTCTAAGGTACGCTACTATTGTCCGTAAACATGTGTGTGTACCAAAGTAGTTTAACTTAGTTTTGAAATTGAAGCTATTCACAATGGCATTTTAGCATTTTGGTACATTGACGAAGGCAAGCATCAAAACTCCACACCAAATTTATGCTCGGAGCTTGTGCTTGAAGGAGAACTCTTACGTATGAAACTCATGAAGTACTTAACAGATGTGATCTCCATTGTGCAGGCCCCAAATCCCAACGACCCCATCTCCGTCCTCGTACTCTTCCTCCTCCTCAATGCCGTAACCTTCCTCATCTCCGCCATTAGCTGGCTCCTCATAAGCCTTGCCACTGCCGCCATAGCCAAAGCAATCCACCACATCTACTCCTCCCACAACGAAGACTCCTCCTCCCAAACCCAAACCATCTTCTCCTCCCTCCCCCACTCCTTGTACCGCATTTTCATCATCTCCCTTTGCTTCTTCGTCGTCGACATCTTGACCTACTTCCTCCTCGCTCTCCCCTTCTACTTCCTCTCGGGACCCCAGTTTGAGCCTTACCACCTCCAAGCGCTCCACGCCTTGTTATGGAACTTGGTCTTTCTGATCCTCAACTTCTGGTTTCTGGTTTCGGTCCAAGTGGTCGTGCTCGAGAGTCAGTACGACGGCTGGGCAGCGTTGCAGCGGAGTGCGAGGCTGCTGAAGGCGAAAGTGGTGACTGCACTGGGGCTCTTGGCCGTCTATTTCGTGTATTTCTGCGTCCTGAATTGGGTTTTGATAGTGGCACTTGCGATTTCGGCCCATTCGGTGATGCTGTATGTGGTTGCGGGGGCGCTGGCGGTGGTGTACTTGGCGTTCGGGGCGTTTTGGTCGGTGGTGGCGACGGTGTTCTACTTTGTAAGCAAGTGCAAGTGGAGCGGTGGAGGAGAACGTCAAGCTGAAGGGGATCTGTATCAAGCACTAGATGTGGTAAGCAATTGATTGAGTTTAGGGTTGATGGTTCATTGTTGGAAATCTAAGGCTGTTTTAGGGTTGCATATCATTTTCTCTTGGAACCTTAACCCTTAAACGACAAGCTAGTCACCATGAAAATCAGTTGTTTTGGAATGGTGTGAATTATTGGCTTAAAAAAATGCAAAAGCAATCATTGGAAGTCAAACTACTGTAGAAGACATTCCCTTTTCATACAAAATTCGGAGGATGAATAGTTGCACTTCTGTCTCACATGAAGAGATTCTTTGTCATTCATAGGTCAAAAAATGTCCTCCTCGTTGTTTATGGGTTAAGGATGCCCCCCCCATGATCAAGGTAGTCGCCAAAAAATTTCAATTATTGGACCAATAGGTGCATTTTTTTTAATATTATTAATAGTGAAGTCATTCATTGAACTACTCTGGTCTGTAGCGCCTTTACAAGGTTAAGCATGTGCCATGAAAAAAGTGGTTGAAGAATGACTCTATAGATTCCTATTGGAGGGATGAAAAATACAACTACTGGCCCATAATCATAATCATTTTTGGCAAAGTACCTTGGCAATAGGTCTTGTCTTTTTGAAGGTTAACCCTAGAACATTAGGTTGGTTATTGTAGAAATCATCCTTTTGGGTATTGTGTGAATCACTTGCTAGAAAAAAACCAAGGACATTCATTGGAGGTCAAACTATGGGACAAGACCTCTTCTTTCTACATGAAATTCTAAAGATGAAAATTTGTACTTTAGTCCAATATAGAAAGATTCTTTGTCATCGATTAGATACTTTGAGGTATTCATGTCTTTATAGGGTTAACCACTAAATTAACAACCTTAAAATAGTAATATAATAATATTATTCTTAAAAATTTATAATGAATAATTGAAAGTGTTGCAACGTACTTGTATCATTGATTCACCTAGAGCATTCTTCTTCTTTCTTTCCAATGATATAGTACATGATTTTTCTTCAAGCTTTCTTGAATGATATTAATTAGATGAAGTACATTTTTTCACATTACCCAACATCCATGTAGTGGATAGTTGAGCACATAGAGGTTAAGGTGACTACATCTCCAATAATCTAAACATTAAGCATTTGAGCATGGTCTTCATTATTCATCCAATATGAACACCAAAGATTGAAAGTGTCCAATGAATGATTTTGAAAGAAAATGTAGAAATGAAATGAAGAATGCATGCATTCATTCAAGGAATCTCAAAACTCCTGGTTGAGTATGTTGATCATGGAGCCTCTAAGGTTAACTAACATGGATACTTAGGACTAAAAATGTCCAATGAATGAATTTAAAGGAAATTATAGAAAGGAAGAATGATTGCACCTAGTTGTTGAATATGATCATTTTCTATTCACTACCTTGATGATAGGATCGCATCCTTCTAGTGTTAAGTTGTTTCAATATTATTTTGGGGTCAAAAAGGGATTCAAGATTCCTCTTAGCATACCTAAATTGTGAATTCAATATTCTCTTAGCATGTTAGATTGGGACTTGATGTTAGAATGTGATTGGGGTGAGTTGCTTTATTAATTGGTGTGTCGTGTGCAGGCGGTTGACAATTAAGAGACCTGTTCTTCTGCGTTTTTTAGTTGAAGGCAACTCCTTGTGGATGTGAACAATAAAAGTAAACACTTTTGTTGTATGAGACTATGCGCTAGTATTTATATATGTGTTGTAAATGATGTTATATGTGGTTTACCTACCTTAACCCTTAGAATCCCATAGGCCCTTCTAGCCTTCTTGGCTATATATTTTTATTTGTATACCTTTGTTTGTTAGTTTGATACTATGATAGTCAAACACAAACTTGTAATTTGGAGAACCAATTTGGAGTTTTATAAATGTTTTCATCATTTCATCATAAAGAAACCAAACATTGTCATTCTAAGCAAGTAATTTTGAATAAAGTAAAATTGTTGCATATCTAGAATATTGTACAAATGGATAAATGTTAGAATGCTTGTATTTCATCTATTGATAAAAGAATCATTGCGTTTCAAGCAAAAGAAGATCTCCAAATAATATACTAGTATATTCCTATGTATGCTAATATAAGCTACTATAGTATTGCGTATTAACAGTGATGCAAAAACAATTTACATGTTTTGTTTTTGAAGATTCTAAAGGTGGTGTTTAGCTATTAAGATTGAGCTTTTAATCTTAGAAAAAGCATATGAGTTAGTCCTATAGTCTTAAGTAAGACTAAAAGTTGAACTAGATATGGTGAAATATATGGTTTGCATTTTTGAACAATGAAATTTAGCTTTTATTGAAGAAAAATTTGTATGAATGTGAGCAATTTGTTGCTAGGAAGATCAAATTGCCTAGTTTTACATCTACATTTATTTCATTGGAAAAAATTTCTTTAATCTTTGTATTGTTAGTTGTAAGCATGAAGAGAAGAGGTCAGTTAGTTATGCATAAACATCCTAATCTTGTGACTTGCAATACACAAAATTGTTGCAAAGTGCAGCAATAAATGTGCACCAATTTAACATACCATAATACCACGAAGTGCACTTCCACTTTCTACAATTTCTTAGTTAGAAATTTTCTTTCATATAAATGTATTTTTTTCAATAGATTTATGTCAGAATCAACAAAAAACCAACTCAAATCAATGCTACCAAAACAACAAAAAATTCAAATTTTCTATTAGTGTTTTTGTCTATCCATTGAAATGTTCCCGGCGTTGTTCCCCCGGCAATTAAAGAACGCCGATATCAGATTTTTTTTTTTTTTTTTAAATTAAAAAAATAATAATAATTTAAAGTTCTTAAAATGAGAAAAAAATTTAAATTTTTTTTTTTTTTTTTTTTTTTTCGAAAAAACTGACCTGGCCGTCTCTCGGCCAGGTCAGCACAGGCGGGTAACAGCGGATTTCGGCGGTTCTCGGGGGGGGGGTCGAGTTGGGAACTCGCAGCCCTCCCCGAGAGCCAAAACACATGTAATGTTTGGAGCAAACCTGAGTTCAAATATTTACAATCAATTTTAGAAGACACCAAAAAATAATAAAAATAAAAATGGGTTAGAGGTAAAAACTATGCATTTTTCAAAGAAAATTGACTCAAAAAATGTTTTGAGATATTCAATCATTCCATAAATTTGAACCAATACCAAATAGAACCATATTTTAGTGGTAATTTTTTCTCATATCTTATTTTTTTCAAATTACTAGAAACTACAATGTTTCCTTTCTAATGAAGATATTTAGTTATAGGTCACTTATCGTGAACTTTCAAAGTCAATGGTGGGATATAGATGAACAAATACTTAGTATACACCAACCATAAAGAAAATAGTTAATGTTTCTTCTTCTCGAGTATCAAAGATTACCAACTAAGATGTACATATTGCATTCATTTCAAGTGGTGATTTTAGGCGTATATTCCTTATATTGTTAAGTTATGAAACACTTAATTGATGAGAGGGCTAGAAGAGTCCCGTGGAAGTCACTTTGTGCACATATTTGAAACCACGTGAATTCTAAGATAGGGTACTTTATATTTATTGTACCTACAATTTAAATAAATATTATATCTAATATAGAGTGTATAGAATTACATGTAGAGTATTATAACTAATATATAATTATGTTTAATTTAATACCATGTATTAGATTTTGTATTAAAAAGATTTAAGGAGGCAATAATATGTGGAGTGAAATAATTTTGTAGAATGAGTATTTAATGTCCTTAAAGAAGAGATTAACAAAAAATGACATATTATTTGTTCCAAATTATCCATTAACCTTGGATGAAGGGCTTTCGTTGCCTTGAGAGTCATCTATAAAGTCCTTTGAAGTCATTTAGAATTTGAAGAATCTATCATGAATCTCCACTTGAACCCACTTCTACATATTTAATAGAAGTGTCTCCTCAAAATCCTAAAGTATGACCATTGTCAATGTTGACAACAAAATGAATTTCATCAATATTTTCTAAGAGGTTTTCATCTAACAAGCTAGATTGAAATCCCCTTTACAACACATCTAAATGGTATGCTGTGTGGTTGAGATAATAAAACTATATTGTGAACATCCATAAATTGTTGCATCCAACTATGACATATTTTTTTTGTAAGTAATACATCATCTTTTGGATCTCTAGATTGGTGTGTGTAGATAGAGTCTTGAGCCAATAATATGCTCAATGCCAACTCAATTAACAAAATTGAAGAAAATTTGATTCTAAATTTTTAAACTGTTCAAATGCATGTGCAACTTCCACCATTGTGATGCTCTCATGGGGTTAGCACTTTTCTGTCCTCGAAAGTGCTGAGGAAAAGCTCTAATTGTGCATTCAAAAAGGCCTTTGGGACCATGCAATGCCTCATCTTCAATCATCCAAGCAATGATAGATTTGCATGCTACAATTGTTGAAACTTGTTGCAATGCATGTGAAGTGCTGACATTTGAATCCAAGTTGTGAAGAGGATGAGATTGGCACATCACATTAGCATTTATGGTGCTAGAAGAAGGAAAATCCTAAAATTTAAAATACAAAACAAAATCAAAATTAGTGATAGAATAATGCTTAAAAGAAATGAAAAAAAACTCATAAAAACCACCTTGAAAATCACCTCTAACATTTGAAATCATCTCTAAAACATTCAAAACCACTATAAATAAATAAAAATAAGCTTTTAACCCCTAATGAACCAAGCATCCATTTTCTAGTTGTTGCCCCTGTTGTTCACTTGTTTGCGCTTCTTGTTCTCAAATTCAAATTTCTTTGAAGAAAAAAAATTATTTCCAGAAAATAGACTTTGTTACAAATCTAGTGGTGGTGGTTTCATCCAATTCCGAATTAAACTTTGCCTTGTGGAATTTTTTAAAGTGTAGGAGTGTAGTGTAGTACAATAACATTTAACAACTCATTTTTTGGTTTCTAAGCAAATTCACGATTTTAAGGGTATCTAGTAAAAGAATCTTGTAAAAATCAATATCTATAAACTTGACAAGTCCTAGCAACACCTTAGTAACTTAGGGCTGGTTCGCACCTGACTGTTGTTAATTATAACTTTGGTGTCATTAGGGGGGGTTGGTTACACAGAATATCGCACCGAGCCTCTTTCGGGGGCAGGGCTGGGATGCGGGCAGATTGGGACAGCCACTGACGGGACCCCAGTCACCCCACAACCTTCTTTTCATTTTGGTTTAAACTTGATTTTTCCAACAAAGTAGAATAGTGAATGAATTAGTACAAGATTTCCATTAAGAAAATGTGGATCTTGTGCCACTAATTCGCTTAAGCCCAATTGCCAATCTAGTGTGAACGTGGGTGTGGAGAAAGGATTTTTATACTAGTGGAGTAGTGATGGTTGAAACAAACCATGTGGGATATGTGAATTAGGACAAAAAAGAGCTCCTCCACTCATGGTTAAGTGGAAACGCAGGAATTGTGATAAAAGTCAAATTTCAAACCTCATTTAGACATAGTAGACTATATTTTTTCAAAAAACTTCAAACCAAAAGAAGTTGGGGAATCAAGTAAAATTTTACCTCCAAAAATCCGTTTGAGATTTCAATACCCCAACTAAAAGTTATGAACAAATTTCAAAGGAGGTGTTTGAAAATGTCCCCCAAAATGTCCCTTCCACCCTAACCCCACCCACCTCCTCTAGAATTTGTTTAGAACTCTTACATGAGGAGTCAAAATCTCAAGCGGATTTTAGGAGATAAATGTTAGCTTGCTTCTCCCACTTCTTCTAGTTCAATTTGTTTTTAAGGAAGCCATAATACTATGTCCAAATGAAGTCTAAATTTCAACTTTGAACACAATTCTTGCGTTTCTAGTTACATCTCAATTTCTTAAGAACATTTAATCAATATTTCTAGCAACATAGCAATTTTGGGCAGCTCACTACGGATGATGTTTTTTTGGTTTCTTTTGTTTTAAATTTTCACACTACATGTGCCCAAGGAGTAGCTTCAAGGCCCAAACAATTTTGTAACTTCTGATTACATAGTTAAAAAGTTACTGCATGATATGTGATTTTCTTTGGACTTTGGGTAGCCCGGGCAACTTGGAAAACTTCTTAAAAAATGACTTTTTAAAAAAATTAAAAATTTGGAATTGGTTTATTAGATTTTACCTAAGTGGTAAGCTTTGACTCATTCCATTTTGATCAATGAGTCAAAAATTATGAAGAGTTTTAGTTTGGGGTAGTTTGCCACTAGTTATAGAATATGTACATTACAAAAAAAGTTTGAAATCCTTTAATTAATTCTATTTTTAATATTTTTAAAGAAAATAAATATAGTAGTTGTAGATTGTTTATTAAAACATTTCAACCATTGGGATAAGATATCCATTGCATAAGATATCCACCAACATTTTCAAAATCCCAATGTTGTTTTGAAGGTATTGTTTCAACATTTTCAATGTGGTGGTGTAGAATATTGAATCAATAATTATTCATGGTTGAATTTTTGGAAATCATATTCTATAAGGGATTCTCAAGACTTCAAAATCAAAAAAGTATTCACTTCATTGTGTGCTTGTAAGTGCTTGTTCTATTTTAATCGATTCATGCTTTCGATTCATGCTTTCAAATTTTATTTGATTCCCCAACTTCTTTTGGTTTGAAGTTTTTTGAAAAAATATAGTCTACTATGTCTAAATGAGGTTTGAAATTTGACTTTTATCACAATTCCTGCGTTTCCACTTAACCATGAGTGGAGGAGCTCTTTTTTGTCCTAATTCACATATCCCACATGGTTTGTTTCAACCATCACTACTCCACTAGTATAAAAATCCTTTCTCCACACCCACGTTCACACTAGATTGGCAATTGGGCTTAAGCGAATTAGTGACACAAGATCCACATTTTCTTAATGGAAATCTTGTACTAATTCATTCACTATTCTACTTTGTTGGAAAAATCAATTTTAAACCAAAATGAAAAGAAGGTTGTGGGGTGACTGGGGTCCCGTCAGTGGCTGTCCCAATCTGCCCGCATCCCAGCCCTGCCCCCGAAAGAGGCTCGGTGCGATATTCTGTGTAACTAACTCCCCTTAATGACACCAAAGTTATAATTAACAACAGTCAGGTGCGAACCAGCCCTTAGTTAGCTTGGATTTGAGCACTTTTCTAGCCATGACCTTATTCTGCTACCACTAAAATTTGTACTAAAAGTCTATGCAGAGTTATAATATAATACTTACAATATTGGCATAATAGCAACTGGAAAGTTTTGCAGCCACCTTGAGTACAATCCAACGACTTTTGCAGCTGACTTCTAGACTTGAATGATCATTACAAGAAGTTAAGTATTCATTTAAGCAAATGTGATGGCTTCAAAAAAATTGACGCTTGTGTAGAATCTAAGATCACAGCAACTTCCAAATTGAAGTAAAAAAAGAAAGCAAAAGTTTAGCTTCATCAGATACCAAGACATCAAAATCTTGCAAAATCAAATCAGTGTTGAATCAAGGTTTTAAACAATCATTAAACTTGCCTCGGATATGTAAACATAACGTGACCATGTACCTTTTGGGGACTCCTAGGTTTGTGTGTCTCAATAATATATGTTCAAAATTTAAAAAAATCTTCAGTGTGGTAAATTGGTTGTACGAGGTGCAGTAAAGGTATGTACACACTTGGCGTTTGCAAACACCATGCGTTAAAAGATAAAACTTCCGCAAAAGAAGGAAGTAATATTTTTTTATGGAGGTCAGGTTCGGAACTGCTGTCAGAGTTTTTTAACTAGCTGCAGTTCACACATGACTCATACTTCTTCAACCGCACACTACAGCCAGAGGTCACCCTCTACAAAAAATTATTAAAATTTCAAAATCTCAATGATTTTGAAAATTAACAAATCTTGCTAAATTCAAGGAAGATTAATCGTAAGGAAATTCTAAATCCTGGAAATGATGTCAACTCAATTTGTTGCCTTCACTAAATATTGAGTGGGGAGATTGTTTTTATAATAGTATCCATTTTTCATCATGAATCCTCAAAGGATATGGGACAATTTGAAGATGAAAGCTTGACCACTCATTGTCAAAACACAAGAATTATGTTCAATGTAGAACTTTAGATCATAGTAGAATAACTTTTTTTAAGAAATTTTAAATTAAGAAAAGTCGGTAAATCAAGCTAACTTTCATCTCCCAAAATCCGTTAGAGATTTAAAGCCTCCAATCAAAGGTTCCGGACAAAATTCAAAGAAGATATTTGAAAATGTCAAAAAAAATGTCCCTTTGATCCCCCTCTCTGAATTTTGTCCCTAACTTTTGATTGGAAACTTGAAATCTCTAATGGATTTTTTTTGATGAAATTTATCTTGGTTTTACAACTTTTCTTAGTTCAAAATGTCTTAAAAAAAATTACTCTACTATGACAAAATGAGATCTGAAGTTCTACATTGAATACAAATCTTGCTTTTGACTTAACTAGGTATGAATGATTGAACTTCTACTAATCCTAATTTTTATATCCCATATGGGTTGTATTACTTCCCATCACCCCACTTGTATAAAGACATTGCCTATGCAACTTCACATTCACACATTGATAGAGTATTCCAAATACGCGCGAGGGGATTCTTGGAAAATTGCAATTTTTTTTGTTTTTCCAAGTGGTTTCTTTTTAATTTCTGCCTTGGGCAGTCAGTGCTTTTACGTTAAGGTAAACCAGCCTATCACAGGCAGATTGCCTGATGTGGTCTGTTGCCATTAGCAAGAATAATCAATTTTTTTTTCATACAAAGACACATGTGAGAAATGAAGAAAGCAACTGAAATTTTAAATTTTGGACAAAATATGAATTTTTTGTGAATTTTTGAAGTGTGCTGTCCAGTAAGCCGAAAACAGCCTGTAGACTACCCCAAATCAGCAAAAAAGTGTTTCCATGATGGTCATCTTCCCTCCTAAAACAGTCATAGCATTTTCTAAGATGGCTACAAGACTTTCTAACATGGACATGACATTAAGAAATAAAAAAACTATTTTTTACTACCAATTTAGACTAGATTGGTATAAGTGTCCATGACAGTTACTAATAACTTCATGACTGTACCCCAAGGCTTTGATAACAACTACAAATCAGCCCAATGCAGTCTTAACCCCATTTTTCAGAAAAAGTCTCTCATAGATTGATAAATGACTGTAATGGGGGGGGGGTCAGTAGGTGTCTGTCATGGGTGGTTTGCCTGTCATGGGCTGGTTTACCTTAATGGGGGGTCAAGAGCTCCATTTGGTAACAACGGTCATCAACTGCTGAAATCTTCATTTTTAGGAGATTACCAAGTTGTTGTTACGGACTACTTTTGCAGTGGTGGGCCAACAATAAAGAAGTGATTAATGGTGTAGTAGCGCTGTCAAGTGCATGCCACCTCGACTGCCATGTAGGTTCGGTTGATATTTAAGCTCTCAGGTCTGAACGCGCTACATTTTATAGGTGATTTAATGCCTTAACATCGCCACCATAAGGCCAAGTGTGCACATACCTTAAGCTTGGATCAATCTGATAAAACATAGACTGAAGAACGAGAAGGTGCATAACATGTGTGATGTTTGGAAGTTGTTGCCTCGGATACCACCATTTCCAATGCTTGTATGACAACAGGTCGATTTGTAAGTATATGTAAAAAAAGCTGTGAATGTACGATAAGTATTGGATAGTTTAAGATAGTCTAATCTTGAAGCGACCATTTCAGAGCTGATTGCCTTTTCAAGGAAGCTAAACTCCTTGAAACAATTTTCCGTAAATTTTCATAGGAAGAAAGAAGGACTTGGCATCTAATCCAAGTCGTTTTGTATTATTTGGACTTTTGAGAAATTAGTTACAAATTTTTGAAGTTAAAATGCAATGGTTAGTACAAGCGACCACCTCTTGAGCTATACAATGCTAGTTTATTGAAGAAAGCAAAATGTATCTCTATATCATGATTGCTTTTAGAGCATACTACCTTACCAAAGTAATATATGTACATTTATAACAAATAAAGAATTAGAACACTCGTACCATGTGTAATGTACAAAGTTGTGCTTCCACTAATCTCCTTGATATTGGCAAATCAAATTGAGACCATGCCTTGGCTCTAGTGAATAATTGCCATCAAAGGACCACCTTTCACTGTCAAAGCAAATTCCTTGAAACTCCTTAGGAAAGAGGTTCAATAAATTGTAGATGTGTGGTCTCATTAAAGACATGAGATAGAGAGAGAACAAAAATTCCACGGGACTTACTAATCCTCTTTTGAAACAAATAGCATAGATGGAATCACATATTTTTCTGGAAAAAGAACTTGGAACAATGGTGTCCTGCAAATCATCTTCTTCACTAGGTTCTTCTTACCTCTCTACTTGCACCAGATTAGAGTTCAAGAAATCTTTAGTCCCAAGGATTCGACAATCTGTGCAAAGATATCGACTATGTTAGCAACAATGCAGATAATTAGTAGAAGTATCTCAATACATGAATCTACCACTCTTTTATTATCATCTCTCAAGACTAGAACCACAAATGGATGAATCACAATGTTATATTTGCATTCTAGTAAGGTAGTCTACTGTGAAAGCAACCTTTTAAGAGCTGATTGTGTTGGGGGTAGATAACCTCCTTGAAACAAAATTCAATAAATTTTTGTAGGAAGAAATATAGAATTGGCATCTAACCCAAGTTGTTTCATATTTTTTGAACCTTCATGGAATTAGTTACAAATTTTTGAAGTTGAAATGTAATGATCACTAAAAGCAACCACCTCTTGAAATGTACATTGTTGATACATTGAAAAAAGCAAAATGTACCTATGCACTAGTGGTTCCTTTTAGAGCAAAGGAACTTGTATCTTTTGACAAAAAAATACATCTTCAACATGCATGTAGAGTCAAAATATGTTTCCATCTGTCCTATTATTCGGCCATGGCAAGGTCACCTCTCTTATAGTAGCTAGTCCCTTTTCAACAAGGCACCTATTTTTGCAATCAGTTGTGGTTGTTATGTTTCCAATCAGTTGCAGTTTAGGTGATAGTTCATGCAGAGCAAAAGTAGCACAAATGCTAGAGAGGTGTACTTTGAAAGCATATAAGGATCATAAGATGTATATTGGAAGCCGCAATTATCACTTACCTTGAAGCATGGACGAATTTGTTATTAGCCTATAGTTAGAAATAGGATGACCTAAATAAAAAGACTACGTTGAACGGAATCTTCACAAAAGAAAGTCATGGTGTTTTTGTTTTTGAAGAAAAAAATGTTAAAAATATGAAATCTTTGTGAAATCTATTACTCTAAACGGGGAAATTTTCCCCCTCATCGTACCCATACAATAGATATTATGAATTGCGTAAGTAATTAGAAAGGAGTTGTCTACCTTACCTTGAATGAATCCATAGCTTTTAGTGATTGTAGTCCAAGAAGTGAAGAAAGTGATTGTTGTGTCTAATCAGATACAACAATTATATGAACCTACCTATTTGAGCCATTCAAAGAATTTTGTACAATTTGGATTATAATTGGTATATTTTGGCAAGCATAATTATCATTGCATCCTTATGCAATCCCAATCAAGCATATCAAATTTTAGATTCAGAAAACCAACATTCCAATTTGGGTGATTCTTTTTATTGAATTTTTATGATTTTATATGATAATTCATCAAAGAACATTGGTGATGAATTTCTTGAATTAAATTTAGGACATATCTAGAAAACATTTGTAGGCACATCCTCCTTTCAACGAGCATTTGCAAAAGAATTTTACAATTTTGGGCAATTTTGTTAAATTGGCCAAATATTTTAACTTTGGTAGTTTTTACAGATCAAACTAAGCGGTTTGAAATGTACAAATGTCCTAAATTTCTTAAATCTCAATCATTCATAGATGCCTAAAATCTACATGTGTTATAGATGTCACTTTCACAGTTCAGACCTTGTGGTTTGAAATCCATACACATCCTAGATTTCTAAAATCTATACCTATCCTAGATGTCATTTTTACGATTCTAATTGAATGGTCAAAAAATGGCACACAAAATACCACCATTTTAATGAAATTCCCCATAATTCCTTCTACAAAGATTTTAGTGTTGAGTTGACAATGCCCCAATTTTGTAAAATGAATATCTCTTTATTATAATTAGATTTTTCTATTTATCCCTTACATGGTAACTAGTTTCATACATATCAACATGATGGTACAAAGTTTGGTGATTTGAACCCTCACATTGAACTCATTAAGAGACTTGTTATAGATTATGTTTTGTAATATGAAAGTTGTGCATATGGAAGTTTCGTACATAACTATGCAACTGAATTAAAAAATTTCATCACCAATTCTTATCAATAATATATTATATAAAACCAAGAAAATTGACTTTAAAGATTTGCCAAAAATGAAATTATGCTTTTCTTAATATGAAATTTGGTATGCATGATTGGAATTGCATGAGAATTGAGTTTTAATTATGGAAGATGAAAAATCATGGAATGTAGTTATAACCAACTAGAGGGTTGCATTACCCTTAGAGGACCATTAGAAGAGATTTCGGGATAGGGGAAGGCCGTTTCAAGCCTGTTCCTTTGGTTGTGAACCAGACGTACGCAGTTAGAATAAATAAAAAATTTAAAAAAAATTTATTTAAATTTAAAAAAAATTTAAATAGAAAATAGAAAATAGAAATAAAATTTATAAAAAAAATAATTGAATATTAAAATCTGATGCGGCCAAACTTTGGCCACATCAGACTATGCATGTGGCTAAGTTCACAAAGTTAGGGAACTCGCGGCTATGTACACCAGCTGAATTTCCCCTAATGCAACATCTTTTTTTCAAAATTGCCATTTCTATTGCAACTTGCAAGGTGCAAAACTTTTAAAATTTGATTTTTTTGCATATCTAACCATAGGATCTTGTACTAGACTAGTATAAGAATGTGTAAAAGAAATTTCCAAAGTGAGAAAAACAAACTCTTTTACAACTTTCTGTAATAAGATTTTAGACTTAGAATCTTTTTTACTTCCATTTTTCGCATTGAGGATTTTGAATTAAATTTTTATTTAATGAAGAATTGAATTGAGAGTGTGGGGGAAAAATTCATATAAAATTCACTTAATTTTCATTCTTTAAAAATTGTTACAGAGATTCAGAGAAGTAGGTATGAGATAGAAGGAAAACTAAATTGTTAATAGTTCTAAGATTGAATTGAAATGCACTAACTATGATGAGACCGTTCTAGCAAGCAAACTAAACCATGTGGAAAATTCTATTTTTTTAGTTGTGAAAAAACTGAAAATTGAGTTCAAAAATGAATCCTACATGTTATTTTTTTAAGCAAGCTTGGAAAGCCAATTAAATGTGTTATACTGTATTCCAAAAGCGTTTCAGAAAATCATGTCAAAAATAGAGATCATAAGAAGTAACCGCTTGAACCTTCCTATGTCCCCTGAGGGTACACTTGGTACACCATGTCCCCAAGTGAAACCATTGGGTCAACACTCCAGTATAAAAGCATGAAAACGGTGTTGAAACAAGCACATGCCTAAGCTCAGAATTTAAGCTTGAAACCTAAATCCAGACCCAGTTTGAGCTTCCATTTTGGTGCTCTCCATATATTGAGATTGCTAGTTGGCATACAAAACTTCGGCCATTCTGAGGGAATGAAAAAAGAGACCAATCTCTTGAAATTTTCCATCCCAACTTCAGTACACTACAGTACTGTGAAATCAACAGTCTAATGGATTCTTAATCTGCTACCTGCATAACTTACGTATTCCAAACTTCTGTTTGGCAAATGGGGAAGAGAAGAAGCAAATCTGAAACGCCTGTTTGCCAAATTATCAGTCTAGAATGCTGAATTTGTCAACCACACGAGAGTGTCACACTCCGTCACAGGCAAGGACTTCACAGCACGGCAGTTGAGCTTGCTTCACGTTACCAGGAAATCAAGGTAATCAATCTGGGACAGCTCTCCACTAAAGAAGGTACCAGTTGTAAAGGATACGATGGTCCACAGGACCACAGGCAAGGCCGGTGCTTGATTCATTTATCTTCTCCACCTCCCCCCAGCTAATTTGGGGACTCTGATTGCAAATATGAATTCAGAATTTGAAAATTTTATCATGCGTGGAAAATAAAAAATTCCAGCGTTTTCCCTCGGTTCACCACGGCCACAGGCAATGGCAATGAAGTGAAACTGAAAGCAAAAAAAAAATGGTTGCTTTTCCACTTTGGGTACTGTGATTACGATGAGACCTATACAGTATGTGTGGATTTGGATTCGGAAATGGGAAATCTAGGTCACAAAAGTAGCGATGAAAAGGTGAGGTGAAGGGCCAAGAAGGGTTTTACAGTAACCAACTGGCTAGCAACAGGTCTGTCTGAGAGTCCTAGATCCGGTTACATTATTAGTTTCAGGCTTGCTCATGATGCAACCCAACAGGATTATTTTTTTCTGAGAATTTCTGAGTTACTACTTTCCGTCTTTCTTTTATCATGGTGAGTGTCTGATTTGTGCTGCAACATGGATTGATCCCCCAAAACAAACTGAACAAAGCAACATTTGATGTGACTTGAAAAGCCTTGAATGTGCAGATGCCGATAATAAAATGTTCCACACTAACGTTCAGGACTTAGTGGAACAGGAATGCGTAGGGAAAGTAAAAGGAGGTACGACTCCTTCCTTCCTTCCTTCCTTCCTTTTTCAATGACATTCATGCACGATGATAAAGGAAAATAGAGATTTTAAAAACTGAGGGGGGCGTAAAATTAGTGCTGGTCCGGTGAATCATGACGGCGTGGACAGTCTGGAGTTGTTTGTCATTACAGACAGGGTAGACAAAATCAGGTGGAAGCAAAGTTCAGATTTTCTTTTCCGAATCAATATTTCAATCAACAGCCCTGAGCTCTAACAAGCTATAAACCCATCTAAGCTTAATCTGATCAACATTAGACTCAGCCTGCCACCGGCCAAGTTTGTCTCAAACCTCCCGCGTGCTACCGCGTACCGACACCTCGGGCCAAGGAAACTGAGCCGTTTCATCAGAGCAGCCAGGTTAACTCATTATCAAATCCACAAATGCCAGGAGGTTCTGACACAACAAACGATGCAGACAGCAAAGATATTTTTGTGACCGCGGAGATCTCCCCACTGTGCAAATAAGTGTGACGACTGTATGCTCCAGGCAAGTCCCATGGCCATACAGTATTTTACAGTAGAAGCTTTGCAAGTTGAGGCGGTGACAGACAACATAGAAAGGCATTAATTCAGCAAATAAATTTCGATCCATCAGTCTCGCTGGATGCAAAATCGTTTTGAGTTTTTCATGCTTTCTGAGAGACAAGTCTTGCTAGCTGCAAATGTTACCCGATTTTATCTGCTGGCACCTCGATCTCTGGTCTTGCTCTTTCATATTCTTGCAATCCTTAGGAGTTAGCTAGGAGGGTGGTCTCTGTCTCTGATTTTGTCCGTGTCCAGCGCTTGAGTTCAGAAATCATCTAGAAAATTTGAGTTTGGAGTTCTTAAGCCGAGCAGCAGGGGTTGCAGCATGGTTTGATTCTCGAGTCGAATTCACTCCGAGTGTCGAACTCTGACGCCATATATGGCCGAGGAGAAGGGAAAAGTTGTGCTCTTCGGCACGCGATGTTCGGGCAGAGCAACCGTTGCACAGATGCTCGTAAGTGGGGAGCTCAAGGATTGCTCCTTGGAGCCCACAGACTCCAACAGCGAATGCGAGACATACGTAGGCAGAGGCTGGACCGTCCTAAACACCATGGGCTTCGGTGAGCCACTGGGCGGCATTGTCCCTGACGAGTATGTCACGAAGATGGTGATCGACTTTCTGAATGAAGTGAAAGGCCGCTACAGCCACATCATCTTTGTGGTGGACATCATCTCTGAAGGCGTCAACTCCGTTGAGTTTATGTGGAGAACATTTCTTGAAACTTTCAAAGGTGGTGAGGAAAACTTTGTCGTCCTAGTCACCAACGACACGCCGGAGCGCCAGGCGTGGATGGTGAAGCAGAACATGTTGGATGCGAGGATGTTTCCTGAGTGCAAACATTTTCTGTCCATAGACTTCAGAAATCCAGATCCTGAAAAGTTTCCAAATGATGGTCACGCTGTTTCGAGGATTGAGGCTCTTGAGAGATTTGAGAAGGAGATGGAAGAGATGTTCACGGCCGCTAACAGTCCATGGGTGGAGCCAGAAATCTCCAAGATGGGAGATGTGGAGATACAACAAGCGGCTGCCGAAATCTCCCGTCACTTGACGTCTAGTCCGGCAGTTACGCCACGGCAATGGGCAGTTGCCCAACGGCAATGGGGTCGGCAGGGATTCGCGTACGAGGTCCTCTTCATTGGTAAAAGACCGAGTGCACCTACAAGAGGAGTAACATCAGCCAAACAAGTTTTGCAAGGGAAGGCTAGGCAAGCTTTAAGGGTCCGGGACGAGATGCAGAACCTGGGCAAGGAGGTAAAGTTTTTCCCCCTCCAATGTAAGTATCTTCTCCAAAGAAGCATGGAAGCATCGAAAGAACTTCATGACTTGGTCAGTGGAACAGTTGAAGCGATCTGCGACGACGAAGACGACTACGACTTAGTACCTTTGCTGAAATCTCTAGACAAATTGGATGGTTGTACGGAGGCTGCGAAGGAATTACTACAACTGTGTGGTAATAGTGAAGAGGAGCACCAGGTTGCCCTGATGCTCTCCTCTCGCCCACTTCCCGGTACAAGAGATTCTCAAGCTTCCAAGTTTGCTCTGGTGATTCGTGACCTGGACTGGTCCCTCGATGCATTCCGGTTTCTGTCGCACAATCCAGAATCGCAACGTGCTAGCAGTGATAGTGAACGGCAATCCTGGCTGTCGAAATTTTTGTGGTGTGAGTCAAGACGCAGGCTAATTTATGCGGGAGACGGTGAAGACAAGGGCATTGTTGAGTCCAGTACCGGGGCAGCTGATCATGATAGACAAGCTCAAGACCAACGAGATCTAGTTTCAGCCATGGAGAGGCACTTCACGACCATTCGAAACCCGAGGAAGGCTGTCTCTAGATCGTCTATCTTTCCACTAGGTCTAAGAAAGAAGATCACAACCAGGCAGCTCTCCAGTTCCGAGATTGTCAGTTACATGTCCAATTTGAGAAACAGGTTGCAAGGCGATGGGTCTTTCGATGGCGACTCGAGTATCAGGACGTTTCCAGAGTGTTTTAGGATTCCGGGAAAACATAAATACAAGGCAGTCCGCCTGATTGGAAAGGGAAGTTACAAGGAGGTTCACCAATGCGACTGGTTGGGACTGAATGTGGCCATCGCCACTAAACCCCAGCGTATCGGCCAGTCAGACCAAAGAGGAGAAGATTCCAGCACCGTCCTTGAAGCCGAGGCACGACTGTTGGCAAGGGTGCAACATCCGAATGTTGTAACGTTCATAGGGTATGGCTACGACGCGGAGAATCGGCGAGGGTTCCTAGTGTCGGAGATTATGGAATCAAGCCTTCGGTCTCTCATAGAAAAGTGCAATCGCATATGGTCCTGGTTCACTTATTACCCGTTCTCTGTCTCGCAATCGATCGACATATTGCTTCAAATTGTGGAAGCCATGATTCACGTGCATGAGTGTGGAGTGATATACCGGGATCTGAAAGCTGACAACTGCCTTGCGAATCATAAGTTTGATGGAACTGGCTTACTTGTGGCCGTGGTGAAGTTGACTGATTTTGGAACATCCGAGCTGCAAAGCCCTGAGATGGGGTGTCATTTCAACACACCGAATAAAGGATCCCGTCCATGGATGGCACCTGAGCTTTATCAATGGCCCGGACAAGAGGTGAAGTCGTACACATGGTCTGCTGATGTATACAGCTTCGGGATGACTTGCTACGAGGTTGTCACTGGCACGGTTCCATTCGGGAAAACCTTATTTACAGAATCGGTGAGAGAGGGTATATGTAGTAAAGGACTGCGGCCTCCCATTCCAGGCAACTGTCCCGATGAGTTGAAGGAGCTGATGACCAAGTGCTGGGCTCACATTCCTGAAGATCGACCAACTTTTAAGGAGATTCGGGAAATTCTGTGGCGTTCTAAATTATATCACACTATTTGGAATACCCACTCGGACACTAATGGAATGTTCGGCCATCAGGCCATTAAGAGGAAAACATCGTTCCGCTGTTTGATGCGGTAGCCCCAAACCCCAGGTATGTGATGGTAGACTTGCTTAGTTATAGACGGGCATTATCTCTGCTTTTTCTTGAGTTTCGTCTTGGAAGTTTCCTCATTTGATTGAGAAGTGCACATACTATTTTCGATCTGTGCAGCTGTTAGCGAGGTATCGGTTTATCCAAGATCCCCGTTTTTCAGAGATTGAAGTACAATATCTCTTCACTACGTGAAGAAGACTCTGCTCTTAGCTCTACCTTGTGCTTTTACGATGACTCTGCTGATGGGCCGCGTGTGTCTCTGGACATTGAGGTGCTGCGTCCTGTTTTGAAGGCTCTAGAGTCAGCGTGGGAGTCCGACTGTAATGAAAATCGCCCCCACCCTTCCAGAGATATTTCAAAGGGGACCAACTGCTCAAATTTGGGAGATTTTGGATCAGCATCATGATCATGACTCGTTGATAGTAACCCTGTCCGTCGAAGAAGATACAGGAAACATCACTCATTTGTTCGTGCGGCGCGATGGGAGATTTTGGCTGCACTCGATCACCAGGGCAGAACAGACGAGTTTTTACCCCAACTGCGATTACAAAGAAGTCGACTTGCTTGGGAAAAGTGAAGCCGGTGCAAAACATCAGGTGAGACGTGAATTCTGAGGGTCTTAGATTTTTGAGTCAATAGTGTGTTACCGAAGATGCCCCGATTGGGCCCCGATCAGGTACAGAAATTTGCAAGGACTGAAATAGTCAGCTAAATCAATTCAGCTATGCAGCTGAAGGGGGCGTGTTAATACAATTAGTAGTAGACTGTAACTTAGACCCAATAGTCACGTCTGTAACACACACGGTTACGTTACACAAGCGGTGTTGTCTCCTCCTTATAAGAAGTCAGACAGATAGGTATTGTTTGTTATCATTATTAATATACATCATTTTGTATCTCTGTACTTCGTTGTTCCTGTCTACGACATCGCCCCCTTTAGAGTTGGAAGTTAAGAGCTCTTGCACAAGCTGCTGGCTGCTTGAATTGTAAAGAGGAAGAAATTAAACCTCTATCTTGGTCGATGGAGTTTCGAATCACGAAAAGGTTGAGGGACATTGGAAAGTTCCCGAGACAGTTTGCTTGCACGGTGTAGCCGGGTTCGTAGCTTGTTTTGCCACTACTGTACTGGTCTGCCAAGTTGCGGAGGTTGCAAACTGTTGAATTGGATGGGAGACACTCAGTAGTTTTGTTTTTTCTTTCATCCGTCAGATTTGTGAACTTACAGCTGCTGGTTCATTGTCAATCTGTACATTACTTACTTTTTGAATAGTGGCTCGATTGACCGATCCCTTGGTGGATGGTCGATGGTTGCAGAGTTTCGGTTGCCTTCATTTATAAATTGTGACGGGTGGTGGTCCTCTAAGGGTACGGGAAAGGACTGTCTTCGGCCTAAATAATTAAGTGCCCGCCCTGTTCTTCAACGGAAATAAGATTCTCTTCGCTATTTGAAAAATTAATGTGAGAGATCACATCATTTTCGTTTTTATTAAAATGATCTCCAGTGACATCGATCGGAGCACATTCAAGTTTCCGTACAGGTCCTTTTACTGCAAAAACAGGACCTTGTCGATCTTCACTGACCAATATCTGTAAAAGGAACGAAACGGACTCATGTGCTTGTAGGTTCGAAAATGGAAATTTGTGTGTGTTGCGGTAGTCTACGCACTTGCAAGTGTTGTTATGCAAGAGAGAGTGTGGCAATTAAGGAACGACATGAAACGGACAAAGGCTCGGCGTGCCGAGAATAACTGACGATGAAGGAGAACGGACACGTATAGTCAAGCAAGACGAGTGTGTCGAGGATTGCATATGGAGCGTCGCTTCGCATCGTCCGAAGGAGGACGTGTAGGGTGTACCAAAAGAGCCATGTTGTGACCTCCTCGTAAAAGCACAGGTCACCCGCGGTCGGGGTCAGGTCACCTGCGGTCAAGGCCGGGTCACCCGCGGTCGAGGGTCAAATATCCTCGACCACGAAAATTTGGAATAAAGCAACATAATTTTTAACTTAAAAGAAAACCTAAGTGCTCTAAGTCTAAAAATGGAGGTTAGTGCACTTAGTGACAAGTTGAATAACACATGTAGCTAAGTGCTCTAAGTCTAAAAATGGACGTTAGTGCACTTAGTGACAAGTGATGTGATTTTGAATATTACATGTACCTAAGTGCTCTAAGTCTAAAAATGGAAGTTAGTGCACTTAGTGATAAGTGATGTGATTTTGAATATCACATGTACCTAAGTGCTCTAAGTCTAAAAATGGAGGTTAGTGCACTTAGTGACAAGTGATGTGATTTTGAATATCACGTGAACCTAAGTGCTCTAAGTGATATAAGAAATAGAGATTTTTTTTTTCAAAAAAAAATTCAATAGATTTTAAATTAGTAATATTTCTTTCAATCCACAATTTGGATTTTTTTTTTTAGAATTATGAGGTGGAGAACATGCTCGAAAAATTATAGAAGACATTGTGAACTTTTGGACATTGTTGCATTGCAAGATTTTTTGGGATATGTTCCATGCATTTTTTTGCCTTGAAATTTTGTGGAGACACTACTAACATCATTTATAATATGATTAAATTTTAAATTCAGCACCCATAGAAGAAAATATTTCCAGAATCAATGGTGAAAGGCAGCTGAAATTGTCGGGAACAGTAAAAAGAAAAAAGGACATTCACTTCATATGCTTATATCTTCCAATCCATACGGTCAAATGTCACGAAATGTTTACCATTTATTGGCTCTGTCCATTTGGACAGAGACTCTGGCAACGACTCGCATCGACTTTGGTTTCTAAACTTTTCCAAATGTTATCTACTTCCCCATTCACACTACGATGGCCGGCTTCTCTTCCCAACCGATGGAAACTGCTATCAAACACGGCAACTAATTGACAATGGTCGAGACGTCACAAGCCCAAAAGGCTACTACCAAGGTGCTGGTCTGTTTATTGGCTCTGTCCTCTAGCAGGGAGGGTCCGCCTAGATGGGGGGGGCCACCGGGACCTACTCTAAGATAAAAAGGAAAAAAGAGGGGGGGAGGGAAAAAAGGAAAAAAAGTGAAAAAGAAAGAAGAGAATTGAGCTTTTAATTCAAATAAAAACAAATCTTTAACATCAATACTTTAAAGAAGAGCATTTTACCTCTTGATTCATTATGAAATCGAGAGTGTAGAGGCTTTGCAACCTTTATTTATTTATTTATGTACACAAAGTAAAAGTTGTATAAAAGTAAAAATAAAAATACAATGGTAACATTGTACTAGTTTGATTTGTATGTAATTGTATGTAATGTTGAGACATCCCCAGATGTGCACTTACCAGTCATTCTCTTTACAACATTGGAAAGATTGACTCGAGAAGGGTTGTACTAAAGTCGTATCATTGCTTTTGGATGTTTGATGGATTTGTGAGCAATTTTTAAGACTATATATTGAATAAAATTATGAAAAATGAAATATAGTAGTTTTAATGTCATTCTTGGTATCGTAAAAAAGTTCTCAATGGGTAGAAATGCTCCAAAATTGTTTTGCACTTTCGGTTCTTAAGTGTGAAAGTTAAAGGATTTCAATTGAATTTTGTTTCTATAAATTTAATTTAATTAAGGATGAATTATTCTAAAAATTAAAAATTAAAAGAATACATAGGTAAATCATGGAAAAGACTTGGACAAGTGCACAATACCACACTAGTTGTTTATAAGTCAAACCTTAAAAAATTACATCAATCTTAAATTTTTTTTAAAGATAATAACAAAAAAATCTTTGTATTTAAGAAGAAAAAAAAGTTTTAAATTAAATTCATAAATCATTTTCATATTCTCTAAATAATTAAATAAATCTTTAAAATGGTTTAGAAATACGAAAATTAAATATTCTAAAACAATGTTCAATGCACTTTATATTTCAATTTAATGATAAATGTTCTTCTTTTAAGTATTAGTATTTTTTAATTATGAAATTTGCAAATAAGAACACAATATTAAATCATATATCATTATTGAAGAAAAGAAATCAATAGTGATTAATTGATTATAAACTCTATATAGTGAATGAAATGATCTAAAATGAAGTGAAAATAAATGAAATCATATAGTGAAGTGAAGGAAATACAAAATGATTGCAATAAAAGTTGTAATTTTATTTCTACAAAAGAAAGCATGCGTTCAAATAATAGCATACATAAATGAAAACCAATGCTTCATAAGAAGCATCAATATGATAACTAAATCTCTAAATTATCATAGTTTTACATGTACCCTAAATCTATATATTAAATGAAATACACAAAATTCTAACATGAATGCACATAATATCTACTACATTTTTTGTTTTCCCCTTTTGTCTTCATCTTTCTTTTTTTGTTTCAATTGAAATTGATCCCGGAAAAGGAAGTTAGAATTTCCAAGGCAGTTTTCTACTTGACAATAATATTTCCATCGTATTGCAAACTTTTCCCAATCAACCGTAGTACGATTTTTTGGTTTGATGTGTTTCTTTTTATTTTGATGATGCAATAAATATGAAAACAATTGTGTCTCTTTTTCAGAATATGGAGTGCCTTTTGGTGCAGATGGTACAATTGTTGAATCAATGTCATGAAGACTTGGAAGTTGACTACAAAGTGGAGGCTCATATATAGATTTTGATCTTGGTACTTGTAAAGAATTTGAATCAACCAAAGGCAATGATGTTGGTAAATCTGCTATGATTTCAAGTTCGGCTTGCATCTCAACCTCTTCTGTGATATCTTCATAAATATCACCTACAACATCAGAATTAGAAGATGGTAGGATTGGAAGTTGAGTTTGTAAATACTTATACCGTCTTCTAAGTTGTTCATATGAACATGTATAAAATCCTAGAATACCATTGGATGCTAAAGCATTCCATTGAGGCATTATAGAAACTTTCCAACGAACTAACTTTGAGACAATTTGCTCATCTTTTACCATAGCCAATAGTGCTTCATCTGGTGATAATGTAGAATATCGTAAAGTTGGAGGTAGGACATTTGTTGCAGACGGAATACTAGTAATATCAGGGATGCATACATTTCCTTCTTCATGAATGACATGTGATGCACCAATATCTTGCACAACTTGTGCTTCTTGTCTAAGATATGAAGTTGTTGTATGAAGGGTGCTGATAATACTTGAAGTTTGTACTGTAGTTTGAAATATAGTTTGGAATTGGACCATTGCAACCATATCAAGCAATTGTTGTTTTAAACTTTGCAATGGTTTAGGACGCAAATAGGCCTTGAAAGAGAAATCACTCTATCGAATGGTAGAAATGCATACATCCCAAACTTGAAAGAGTGCATTATAATTGAAATCTTGAAGTGGAAAATCTTTCAAGGTAGAAAGTGGTTCTTCTGTAAAACAATGCATAGCAATAAATCATAAAACTCGCCGCTCTAAAGGATTAAACATAGGTGATAGGCCCATGATTGAATCCCATAGTGCAAGGCTATCAAAGGCGCTAAATCTGTGATTGCCAAGTGTATTAAGAGAACCTGACCTTTTCTTGTGACTTGATGTTGAGCCATGAACATGAACATCTGCAATCTTTTGTTTCTTCAATGGATTACCAATATTTTTTTGAACATTTCTAGAAATAACATGATCTTCTTCATTTGATGCAATGTGACGGCTATCCAAGTCCAAATTTCCATCACAAACTTGTTGTGTAGCATTAACCACTAGCTCTGCAACTAAATCAAATATATGGCTATCCCAAATAGCATAATCAACCAATGATGTAATGCCAATACTCAAACCTCTTTTTTCGTTAGACAAAACATGAGGCAATGTTGGCAACCTTGGCAATGAATCAAAATAGGAATTGGTGATGCCGGACTGATTATCACAATCATGTAGCAATAATGGCAGTGGGCAGAACATGGTACACACTCCATCTACAGAAGACAAATTAGCCCTAGAATGTAGGGCTAAGTCTTGTGTCAAAATAATGTGCATTGTTGATATAGGTAAGTATGCCCATTTATCATCACTACAAGAAAATGGGCAAAAAAACGACTTGCAAAAACGACTGCTTTGTAGTCATTGTGGTCACAATTGACTAAGAATGACTTCAAGCCCTGGGAGTCGTTATGGTCAAGTCGTTTAGCTAAACGACTACAATTTTATTATCACCAACAGCAGTTCTAAGATGAATGTACGAAGGATGATAGTAGGATACGTGGAAACTGAGGTGGACACAACGTGTGTTTGGCACACGCCCTGACATCATGCGATGTGGACGCAGTTCATTGGGCAATTATGGATTTCTTGGAAGTCA
Organism: Rhytidiadelphus loreus; assembly: GCA_947034895.1. Taxonomy (NCBI): domain Eukaryota; kingdom Viridiplantae; phylum Streptophyta; class Bryopsida; order Hypnales; family Hylocomiaceae; genus Rhytidiadelphus; species Rhytidiadelphus loreus. The sequence goes on from OX344761.1 coordinate 38,634,131, forward strand.
TTCAGCAGTCATTCTTTAGTAATGATGTTGGGTTCACTTGCCGACGTGGACTGCCATGTCGGCAAGTCATTCAAAAGTCATTTTCTAGTCATGTAGGGAATATTTAGAATGACGTGTAATGATACATTAGGAGTTATTTCGGAGTCATTGTTTAGTTCTGCTGGAGACATGGATAGGAGTGACGTGCACTCAAGTTATTTTGGCACTCTTATCTAAGTCATTTATGAGTGACGTATAAGTCATTTATGAGTGACGTATAAGTCATTTATGAGTGACGTATAAGTCATTTATGAGTGACGTATAAGTCATTTATGAGTCATGTATAAGTCCTTTAGTTGTGGATGTTGGCTTCATAGTTGGACTGTGGGTCTGCATACTTCACCACCTAGTCATTCTGGAGTTATTTTTTAGTGTTGCCACAGTTGTGATTTAATAGCAATACTACATACAATCGACTTGGAGATGACATCAATTAACCTCCTAGCGGGATAGCCTGTCTGCACTGGTTTAAGATTTAGGCCAAAGTAGCAATGAACAATCTTAGCCAAAAGAAGTCACTATAGTGTTACTAACGTGCAATGGAAAAGATACATCTACGTGCGCACTACAAGTTCTAACATCTGTACTCACTCTAGCAATGTTCTAGTCCATGCACTTCTGCATATCCAAGACAGTACCCTTTGCCATTTAACAAAATGTACAGGATTTATTGACATTCACATTTGATTGAGGGAAGCAATGACTCTGTTTCATATGCAATCAATCCAATTTCTGAGAAGCATGTCTTGTAGTATCCTACTGCCGCAACAGGCCACAACATATCTAATACTCTATGAAACCCATACACGCATGTACTTCAACAATCCACCTCATGTGACTGCCTTGCAGTACTTCTCCACCCACATTGCAGAGGAGCCCTTTGCGTCTTGTATAACCTGCTGATCTGCGTGGTCATTTGGATACATGAGCGCCACCCCTTCTTGTAGAATGTCACTCACGTCAACCTTCAACCAACCCCCAGGAATGTCTTGGAAGTGGAATTTGTGTTGGCCGGGCACTCCACTAACGGTCCCCATAGCCACTTTCATTCTCACGAAACGTGGATTCATCAATAATACTTTGTCCCCGACGTTAAACTACATCATAGAGCACAAGGGAGGAGGTGGGCCTCTGTCAGATCAATACTCCACAAAAGACAATTGTCTGCTTGCAAGCCATACAAGCTTCACTTGCCTACGACTTGTTAGTGACTTCTTGGAGTGAGCAAACCGGTAATGACTGTGACAACACTTCTGCATGACTTTAGGCTCACTACTAAATGACTTCAATGCTACAGAGCACAACTTCATCGTGACAATACACATACTAAGTACATGCATGTTGAGTGTTACCTTGTTCGGTGGCCCCTCCCGTTTCTTCTCCGTGGTTGAGGCCACTTTGCTTCTTGTCTGAGTTGTCTCCCGCTTGCTAGTTTTTCCCTGCACAGACGAAGAGAATGATTACAATCAGGTTCAAGAGAAGGTGAGGGGGACTTGAATGAGAGCAACCACGTGCTTTTCTACCCCCTCACCTTCCACAATGTCAAGGAACTCATACGGCGATCCATTTCGACGTTTGTGAATCATTTCGGCAATGGATCCAGTTGCAATTTCAGGGTACTTGGATCGGAAGGCAGGGACGTCCGGGCATGAATGTAGTGCCTCCAACAAAGGCCACAGATAACACTTCAAATATTCCTTGTCATCGGACACTGTGCAGAGCCACTTCACGTAAAAAAGGGTACTGATGAGGACATTTTCAGTCAGATTGCAAGCAACCCAAGATTTCTTGATGTCTACAATGACTGTGTTCAATGTACTAAAACTAGGCCAAGCCGCATACACCTTCTGCAAGTTTTTCACCCCCTGCATTAGCTGACCATCTTCAACTTCTTCTACCTCACAATCCTTACCAGACCAAGAAAATAAGGGGACTGGAGGTAAGGGTCCCTTCAACTCAGCAAGCATGGTGGGCATCACATCTTCCATGTAAGATGCACTCCCACTACCCCAAAATGCTACCTGAAAGTGCGCAAAACATCTTGATAAAAAAGGTTTTAACCAAGGCCTACAAACAACTCTCCTCAATTCAGTTCTTGCCGTCCCTCGGATCCTACTATTTGGGTTCCCCACAGATAGCAAACTAGAGTCCAACAACGTGCCATGGACATTGAAGACTATTAATTTAGACCGCGCAGACGTATGGTTGCAAATGATGTCGCACAGTGAATGGAGAAGCCGCACCTTTCTTGACGTACATGGATGAACATTTGAAGGAGCTTTTACCTTGATTGCTTTGGGTGGCTTACTCCCCTTCTTGACCACAAGGGGGGAAGCAACAGAAGGGCCCTCCTTCATCTCCTGAGACGCTTCTCCTTGTGGAAGAAATTCTGTTGTTGGCGCATCTCCCTGCGCCTCTACTACTAGTTTGGATTCGGCTTCTTGGGCCTCTTCTGTTGTTCCGAGCGTTGCGACCTTCTCGTCACCTTCGGCCTCTCCCGTTGCTCCTAGTGTGGCTCCTTGGGCCTCTTCTGTTGCTTCGTGTGCCGTGACTTCTGGAATCTTACTTTTGGCAATGGTGGTTTTAGGCAATTCCTCCCCAATGCCGCAATTCTCAAACTGGTCACTACTTCCTAGATTGGGCACATGGCCTCCTCTTCCTACCTCTTCTAGGACTTCGGTGGTGAGGTTCTCGTGAGACAATAGAGCATCTGGAAGAGTGTAGGGTTCGAGAATAGACGGAGTTCCCAAGTTGGGCAGCACAGGTGTTGGGCCCGGGCTTGATCGTTTGTTCACCTCCCACTCAACACCAAAGTCAAGGTCATTCGTAGCAGGAGTATCCTTCACGGTGAAATCAGTATCCGAAGATAATGTCAATTCCGCAGTTGTGGCCGTCACATTACCTTTACACGTCTTCCCCTGTCCATGATGAGCCGACTTTCTGCCTGTCATTGCCCCTGCATGACTTCCTAAGAGGCTATCCAAGGCCATTACCTTACTACGGGAATTTGGCATGACACCGGCAACGTCCACCCCCTTCAATCGAGAAGATTCTTGGTTCTCCAACGCTGAGTGCCCGATGGATGGGCTTCCATCATCCGCAACATTCGACTTCCCCATGAAGCTCCGAAACATAGAACGTAGATCATCTATTGCTGCACTCTGAGCTTTTGAAGTTGACAAGAACTGGCTAAACTTCATATCCACATCCTTCTTCAATGCAACCATTTCAGATTGTAAAGTGGACTCACTTGCCACACCGCCCTGTTCCACAAAACCATACACCACGACAACCACAAGTCATTCTTTAGTATAGTACAAGTCATACTCAAGTGTGTTACTACATCAAGTGTGTGACTGTATAACTTGTGCATGACTTTAGGACGACTTCACGATGACTTTGCAGTAGTTGCATTTATACCGACCAAACTATAGAAGCAACATTTGCTGAAGACTTCTGTGGACCGGTTCTAAATTCAACTCATAACACTAACCGTTGTTTACTCGAAGCCCAGAAGGACTTTGGCCATGTTGAATCTAGGCTAACAACTTCTTTCCATTGACAAGGATTTTCTAATAATCCGGGGAGAAACGATTTCTATGTAGAGTGCTACAAAGCCTGTGGTACTTAGCAAATGCACAAGTTCACAATACAAGTTTAGGGTAACTCGAAATTACCTGCGCTTTGCTTTTTTGCATGCCCTCGGCGATGTCAGTAATGCTAGGGCTCATTGTCTTCCCTTCTTTTAGCAACTGCCCAGTCACACCCACACAGCAATGAAGAAGAACTGTAAGGGGCAAAAATAACCACATTCTGTCTTGGGGGGGCCAAGATTCAAACATGGAAGCATTGACAAGTCTTGGAAGACATGACTCACCAACTGCGCTTCAATGCCTGCTTTACCTTTCCTCCCCACTACACTCATATTTTTTACACTTTGGCGCGCAAGTGCCATCTTTTGTGACTTTAGTTTTTGGGCGTCCGTCTCCCAATAAGCAATGAGGCGCTCCCACTGGTCGTCATTGATATGGATGGGGGGATCTTCTATGCCTTTCAAATACCTTACCTTCAAGCGAGATCGCTCTGACTTCATGTATCTGGTCACTGCAGTGCGAAAACCGGACATGCTCAATGGATTACCTATATATTCAAACTCGTTGTCCAGTGCTTCACGTAGTTTCTTCAACGTATATGGCTTGTGCTTCGACCACTCCACCACGCTCATGTCCAGAATTTTAGGGGTGAAATTTCTGATGGCTTCGTCCCAGGCATTCTTCCCCTCACAACCAGCATCCACCTCGCCACCTTCTTGGACATAGACAAAGTTAGGCTTTCCCCCAGCTGTGGCACGTTCTCGGCTCCCAAGCGAGTAAACAGTTCGCTTGTTCCTCCAAAATGTGGAGGCTGAGACTACCTCCCACCCACATCAGATGCACCCCCCCCCCTTGGTAAGGCACTGTCTGCCCCGCGCACAAGGTAGCAGGGGGTTGGCTTGGTTGCCACTGACCCGGCACCCATGACCATCCTGGCCCATAAGGTCCTCCATGCGGTGGGGGATGCTGCACTGATGGGCCACCTACAACTAACTTTGTAGGCGACTTCAAGATCATTGTTTGTTTAGGACGCTTCCTCCTTCGTTCCACGACAAGCTCCTCTTCCTCTACTTCCTCATCGCTGGAGTCAAACACATCTCTCTCTGCGTCTACACAAACCAAGAGAGAAGTTGCGTTAATTCGAAGTTGTGGACAAGAGGAGACTTGGGCAAAGTATATAACAAAGAACATCACACTACGGGGACCGTGTCTTCTTCCTAAGAAGCATACACTATTTTCCTTGTGCGCACAGTCCAAATTCTAACAATCCTCGGCAAACTCAACAACCAGTCCACTCAAAATTCAGAAGCACTAGACAATTTTAAGGCAAAATACAGTTCGAAGTCCCAGCATTCCATTGACGAAGGACTGTGGAAGAACAAGGACCGCCAAAGACTCGAAAAAACCTAAGAAGCCGCAGAGTGGAGGAGCAAAAACCCTAATCCTGCAGCAACAAAGCGGTACTGCAATTTACCTGCTACAACTGCCTTCCCCGGGGCTTGCTGCTGAGCATATGTACAAACAATTGCTAAGTTCATCATACCTGCTGCCATGGCCTCTTCATTGGACTCAGTGGCCTCGGAGGAGGAATCTTTGGCACTCTTCATGTCTTTTGAGATTAAACCTTCGGCGCCGCCGTCAGCAGAAGTGGCCTTCTTTATTCCTTCACGTCCTTGGAGGCCCCGCCGTTGCGACCTTCTCGGCAAACCCTCAATGCTACGCTTCTTCTGAATTCGCTCGTTCCTCTTTGGCACCTTCCTCACCTTCTCATCCCTACAACGCAAACGCAAGTGGGTGGAGAAGCCAGTGATGCTCAGTTGATTATGGAACCACCTAAGGTGACCGAGACAATGAAATGGCCAACGACACGAAGACAAAGAAATGCAAGGTGATCGAAGGAGCCAAAAAGCTCAGGGTTCAGGGCCGTGGTCACAAAGGGAAAGGGGTAGTGAAGCAGCAGGAAGACGATCCACGTGGCCGAGACCTGCGAATAGCTAGAGGCTTCATTATGGCACTCTATTTTTGAACCTCACTACTACAATACTTACATACAACTTCAGAATGACTGAAAAGCAGACGCGCTACTGAAAGCCACTATTAAGGGCGACTTCAAGCCTACTCATGCACGACTACCTTTGAACGCTCGGCGCAGTTTCCAAAGCAAAGTACTCAGTAAACCCTATTGCGCCGCCTAAACACAGTGGAGGCAAAAACTTAGTAAGTTCTGAGTGAAATATGGGGAAGCTGGGCCACGAACAAATCCACAACGGATTACGATCCTGTTTGTGACTTTGTGGTGTGCTTTTCCAGTAGAGTCCTATTGCCATTACAACTTTGCTCCTACATGGCGACACACTATCGACATAGTGTCACATTATGATAATTTAGACACAGAAAAACGTGAAGAGGAAACGCTTTAACTCACAGGGCATATTTTGCTAGCAAAACGAGCTCCTGTGCCTTGTTCACCTCCGCAACATTCTTGTCTTTGAGGAGCTCGTACTCTGTCCTTGGATGGGGAGGGCTCAACATCTCTGAATCCATCTTCCTTGACGTTCAAAATCCTTACTAGAGTCACCAATGTTATCTTCGTAGTTGTAGTAGTGAAACCCAAGTATGGAAACACTTCAACCCTGAAAACAAGTAGGGGACTGTGGAGCGATAGGGTGCGCCGCAGAGGAGTTCCGCAACTGCATCGCACTTCTATGCAAAAACAAGTAAGGCCTCTATGCTGATTCTAAATAAGAAGTGCGCGTTTGTAAAGTTTGTGAACCTTGCAAGTTTATGGGCATGATTATTTAGGCTGGTTTTGGCAGCTGACAATTAATTACTGCCTACAACAATAATTGATTATCTCTTTTCGACAGGACTACATTTCACTTCCTCTGATCTTGCCCTGATTTGGGCAAGTTTTGGCAAGATTGAAGTACCAAAAAATCCCATGATTGGCCGATACTACCATTATGATTCAGTTGCATAAAAGAGCTAGATAGTGTTTGTGCAGGGTAATTACTGTCTAAACCTAGTATATTCTTCTTTAGGCGGCGTGGTTTGGATTTGGGATGGTTTACGGTAACGTGACTTCCGCACGACTCTAGAGCCACTTCAGCGAGTCACATATAAGTGGCAAGTTCTAACATACGACTGTAGGCTCACTACTAGAAGTCATAGGTGGTCTAGCATTACTACCTTCACAGGCCTGTGGACACACTTCACCGTGTCATTTAAAACTTTATTGATTCATCCATGCCAAATAGTGTTTCCTTCAAATGTTTTTGATCGTGGAGTTTACTATGAAGCAGAATTGTGTAGAAAAGGTTTAGAAAGGCTCTGTATGGACTTCTTGCATTACTTGTGAGCGGTATTTGCACATGTGCATTTTGGATTTTGTACATAATTAAAGAGAATACATATCAAAGGCATAGGATATTAGAATACAAATACCAAATGTCAGACCAAAATCACCAAATTCATAACTTGAACATGTGAATTTCTAGCAGTTCAAGCTTATTCTTCCCTTCTTATTTTGGAAACACCCTCCCTCCCACAGCTTTGTATGTTGACCATGTGAACTCGTATTAGTAGTTTTAGTACTTCCTTTTTTTTTGGCCTAGCCTCCCTCCCATAGCTTGGTATTTGGCTCGTAGCAATAGTTTTAGTACTTTTTTTTTTTCACCCACCCTCCCTCCCACAGCTTGGTATTTGGCTCGTAGCAATAGTTTTAGTATTTTTTTTTTTCACCCACCCTCCCTCCCACAGCTTGGTATCTGGCTCGTAGCAGTCGTTTTAGTATTTTTTTTTTTGAACCACCCTCCCTCCCACAGCTTGGTATCTGGCTCGTAGCAGTAGTTTTAGTATTTTTTTTTCCCCACCCTCCCTCCCACAGCTTGGTATCTGGCTCGTAGCAGTAGTTTTAGTACTTTTTTTTTTTTACCCACCCTCCCTCCCATAGCTTGGTATCTGGCTCCTAGCAATAGTTTTAGTATTTTTTTTTATTTTCCCCCACCCTCCCTCCCACAGCTTGTTATCTTGAACATGTGACATCTTGCTTGCCTATGGTGGGAGTTGTTACAAAGCTCCTAGTCATGTACAAGTTATACAAAAGTAACGGCAGTCGTGTAGTAGTTGAAGGGTTTAGGTGCGTGCACTCTATGCCTCACAATGCTGCACCCCAGAATTCTAACATGCCCTTATGTATGAATTGCAGCAACAAAGGGACAATTGAATTCGGAGGAAAAAACAAGATGATACCGACCAAACTACCGTTGTCTGATGCTCGTAGGCAACGACTACGAGATGACCGGTTGTGGATTAGGGAGTTGAACAGGGCTTCACAATACAATGTCTCTAGAATTCACTGCCCGTGCACTGAATGTCGTGGACGTAGGAGATTACTTGTCCGTAATGTAAGGGAGCACCTCATCAGAAATGGCAGAGACCCAGATTCTCGGGCTTGGAGAGGTCGTGGATCCCAAGACTCTTCTGACGAAGAGTAGGAGCAACAGTTTTGGGGAGTAGTCGAAGACGAAGTTGTGCATCTGGATGCCACTGTTGATACTCGTGGGATGATTGACCAAGCATTTCCAGAAGTACATGTTCCAACGGATTCTATGGACAGAGGTGTAGGAGGTGACATCTCAACTGACTTTGCTGAGAGAGTGAACCATGAAGTTTCCGAAGCATTTGCCACAACAGACTCCATCCATGAAGAGTGTCACGGAATGGACCCAGAAGACAATGCAGAGCCTGAAGAATGTAGGGATGAGCTCCCCTTCAGTAATGGGACCGCCCATGGAGCCCTCAACGAATCGAACTTTGATGCAGAGGCATTGGAAGAGTCGATGGAGGAGTTGTATGTTGGCTCAAGGTCCAGCAAGCTTGCTGCGACAGTTCTGCTCATGAATCTATGTACTGTGCATGGAGTGAGCAATCACTGTGCAAATGAATTATTCAGCATTCTGCATCTCCATCTTCTGCCACAGTCAAATACATTGCCCAAAACGTACCATGTTGCAAAGACCTTGACGGGAAAGTTAGGTCTTAGCTACAACACCATCCACGCATGCGAAAGAGGGTGTGTGCTATTTCGTGCTGAATACGCGAATGCTTTACAATGCCCTAAGTGCGGTGGACGCAGATATAAAGACGAAGATCGCCGGGCCTTCCCTGTGAAGGTTCTTCGTCACTTTTCCATAATTCCACGCCTTCAAAGGATGTTTAGAAGTCCCAACATCTCAAAGCTGATGTTGTGGCATGCGGAGAATCGTAGCAATAGAGAAGGAGGTGATGGCCTTGTTCGACATCCCTGTGATTCAAAGGCATGGGAACACTTCCGTTGTAATGTGGATCCAACCTTTGACAATGATCCCCGAAACACCCACTTCGCGTTGGCAGCGGATGGGGTTAATCCTTTCAAGCAGAACCGGTCGTCTTGGTCCACTTGGCCAGTGGTGTTGCTGAATTACAATCTCCCCCCGTGGTTGAGCACAAAAAAGTTTTTTGTTTTGTTGGCCCTATTGATCCCCGGAAGAGAATCTGTAACGTCTGATGTCTTTGATGTGTACTTGGAGCCCCTTGTTGAAGAGTTGTTAGAGTTATGGGCGGGAGTTCCAGCATACGACGTGACAAAGGATGTTGGTCATCAATCTTTCCAGTTGCGCGCTATGTTGTTGTGGACTATTCATGACTTTCCTGGCTATGGCACAGTAGGTGGCTTCTCCCATCAAGGATATGCAGCTTGTCCTTGGTGTGGTGCAGACTTGGGCGCTGAGCATTCTATAGAGCTCGGGAAGCAGACGTATGGCGGGACTCAACGATGGTTGCCTGAGGATCATCCCTTCAAATCGGAGGAAATGAAGGACCACTTCGATGGTAACATGGAAACCCGCCCAAAACCACGAGAAATTACAGTAGAGGAGCAACTCCATCACGCAATGGAGTGTGAAGCATGGAGAGCCGCTGGACACAGAGATGGTGCTGCTGGTGACCCATCAAAAATCTACGGTGTAAAGCGTGAAAGTATTCTTAATCGATTGCCTTATTGGAAGGTGAATGATGATCATTGTCCTCCCTATATCCTAACCGTTACTTGCCAGGGACTTATAGGAACTTCTGAAGTTGTACAGAAGTTACTTGATAGTCATGTGTCTACTGTGTAGTGACTGTGAATGACTAGGGAATTGCCTTGAACCTGAACTGTGTTCATGAAATGCAACATGCCCTAAACTATAAAGTGATTAGTCATTGATTCATGCATATTCCGAAACGCCTAGGTCCTTCATCTCTTGAGTACTTAGGGTAATGTTAATTGGGACCACATTCTATATGCAATGAATAGAATATAACAGGAAGCAAACTAACAATGCTGCTTTGTATGCCTTATTGCGCAGGGTCTTCTAATCCGGTACACATTGGACGTCATGCATTGTGAGATGAACTTGGCGAAGAACTTTTTAAAAACCATAACAGGAAAAAAAGATACCGTGAAGGTTAGGAGGGATTTGCAAAGGCGGAATGTCAGAAGACACTTGTGGCTAACCCCACATCCACATAGGGCAGGCAAAATGTTGAAGCCTCACGCCCCATATGTGTTGTCTGAGTCAGAGTTTGAAAAGTTTGCAAGGTGCATGGAGTCATTGAAGACACCGAGCGGCTTTTCTTCTGACCTAGGCAAGTGTATCCGGAAGAAGAATTTCAGTGGGCTGAAGTCCCATGATTATCATGTATTAATGCAACAAGTGCTGCCACTAGCGCTTCGTGGGCTAATGCAACCCGGGCCACACATGGCAGTGATGAGAATGTGCAAGGTGTTTAGGCGCCTATGCACAAAGGTGTACAATCCAGCAGACTTTGCGTCATTGGAATCTGATGTGGCAGAGAGCATGGCATTGTTGGAGATTGAATTTCCTCCCTCCTTTTTCGACATAATGACACATCTTCCATATCATTTGGCGAAGGAGTTGGATTTGTGTGGACCGGTTAGTGCCCGGTGGATGTATCCGGTGGAACGGTATATGAAAGTCTTGAAGAACCATGTTCGCAATATGGCACGGCCTGAAGCATGTATGGCGGAGGGCTACCTCAAAGATGAATGCATCGGCTTTGTAACTGAGTACCTGCATAGATTTGAGGCCACCCAAAGACGTGTGTGGGATGAAGACGAAGAATACGGTGATGCAGAAGAGGTGCTTCAAGGCACAGGTAGGCCGTATGTAATGAGCGCAGACCTCCGAGACGTTGCACACCAGTATGTGCTAACAAATGTCTCAACCATGCAGGATTTATATTTGTAAGTGGTTGCACTATCCCATTCAAGTCATTTACACGATAAAATTATCATTGAACTATCATCTCTAAACCAATGTAGTATAATTAGTTGTCATAAATGAGGAACACGGTCCCATAGTTGGGCAGGAATCATTGAGCAGTCATTTATATGTTGTGTCTCTAGTTAGAGTCCAGTCGCGTGACTCTCCCATCTCTCCTCAAAGTCACATGGAAGTCATAGAAGTGTCTCTTCTAGAGTACCATCGTATGAGTGAATTCCTCCCCAGCATATTTCCACTGTCTTCTTTCATCCATGTAGAAGAGGAAGCTCGTGATTCAATCATGTCTGGTCTTGTAGGAAGTAGCGGACTGAGGAAGGAGAGAATGCATCTACTCCAGCATTGTCACAATGGATACAAAGCGCTGTGGAAGATGCAGAGCTGAATCTAAGGTACCCAGAGGATATGGACCGATTATTATTGAGCAAGAAGCCATCACACAAAGCAACCCGATACACACGGATGACAACATTTGGAAACCAGTTCCGAGTAGAAGACGAGACAACCAGAAGGTTAGTGAGCTACAATAGTGGTGTAGCTTCAGTATTTCAAATGGATGCAGAAAATGGCTTTGACGTGTCTATTCCCTATGTGGGAGTGTTGAAGGACATACTTCTACTAGATTATGGAGCGACGTCCACACAAATCATTCTCCTAAGATGTGAGTGGATGAAGCCTAGTGACAATCGGGGGAACCAAACGTATACACGTGACGACTCAGGTTTCCTCGTGGTTAATTTCCGCCATAAACTCCCTCGCTTGGCGGAGCCCTTTATCTTTCCTAGTCAAGCTACACAAGTCTTCTTTTCAGATGTTGTAGAGAAACCTGGCTGGAAAGTGGTCTTACGAAAAGAAGCCAGAGCAAAGCGTGAAGTTGCAGAGACAACTGACGCCTTCATCAGCACTACAGTAGAGACTGCAGGGCTCAGAGCACCCCTGCAGCTTCCACTTCCATCACAAGCTGTTAGTCTAGTTGGGGCCATTGAGTTGTCTGTAGAAGATAACTTGTTAGCACACGAAGCATACTAGGCCACATCGTCTGAGCAATTCACAGAACACACATACATGTGTATTTCAAATTTACATCTTGCGCTTCTTCGCATGGAAGATGTTTGTGTGACTTACAATCAGTGCCCACGTCCCTTTGCATTTGCTATGTTGTCTAGTAGGTGCTACTCTTCATTGCTTGTGAAGTATTTGTTGACTGCTATATGACTACAGCATTACCTTCTGATGTAGTGGTTAGTCGTTTTGTAGTAGCAAGGAAGACATGCCGTAGTTGTGCAGTTAGGCAAAAGCACTTATGCTATTGGACGTAGGCGTAGTGTGTTCTTGTAGGACCTAATCACACATGCTAAGTTTTTTTGAACCTCAGCACTTTCTAATTTGCATTGAATAGGAGTATCGGGTGACATTTAGGCTTACCCCTCCCTAATATCAAAGACATTCTAGTCCCTCATGAGAGAGGTGACAGAACAGGTTCTGTTTGCACTTCTACACAATATAACACCGGCACCCATCAATGACATCAACTAAATAGGCATGTATATGGGACACATTCATGTTCCTTTCAATTTGTGAATACACCTCTGGATTTTCATCATGCAATAAATCCTCCTGTATAGCACATGCTAAAGGCCAACTTGGTCCTACACTAACGTTCTACAAGGGCAACCTCCTCATGCTCGCAACTTCTGAATTCATATTTGCTTAACAAGATCCTCTTGGAAGGTCACACATGCATGACACATTACTAAATCTTGAAATGTGTACACCTCGGGCATCACTGCTATACATTTAATATGCACTCTATGCAACCAGGATTAGTTATGGCAACAAGTTCGAAAAAGGTAGAGACTAGTAAGTGTGAAGTCATTCTATAGTCGCGCACAAGTAGTTCCTAGTCATGGTATACTACACCTTAGTTGTCAGAGGGTACTAGGCCTCCACGCTGGAATTCTATTGTGCCACATCAGCCTGAAGACAACGCTGTCAACGAAATAGGGTGGATGGAACTTGCCCGAAGTTCATTCTTCATCTCCCAGTCACAAGTGCGACTTTGCAATGACTGGAACGTTGTATAGGAAGCCACGTTGGTGCAATTAGAGAGCGCCAGTCATTTTTTAGTCATTGTGATCAAGAAGTCATTCTTGTGCAGTCACATATTTGCCCATTTTCTTGTAGTGCATTGAATTGCACTTCTCCACAAAAATTCCATCCACATACTAATGCAGTAGTAAGTGCATCACCAAATGAAATCCCACATGACTCTGGAAATGAAGCTCAAAGGTGTCACCAGAAGTTTTCATTCCTTGAAGAGCCACACCGTAATAAACGTCTGAAAAAACGATCTAGTATCTCATGTGGAAGCTACATGGGAGGATTCAAACACTTCATAAAGTGTTTCTTTTGTGTCTCATGATATCTTATCAATAGCTCTCCGATAACAAGTTTAGGTGCTGATAAATGTGATTCAAATTTTTGAAAACTTTCAATGAAAGCTGAAAGTTTTGCATAAATGATAGAACCTTCTTGCATTTGACTTCCATGTCCAATGATGATCTTCAACACATTATTCATGAACAAAGAATGTCAAGATTTGTCTGTTGCATTTGAATTATCTTGATATTGAGTAATCAAATGAAAATTATCAAGTAAAATACAACTCTGTGGAAATGCTTCTTTGAACCACTGACAATCATCACAACATTTATCCAAATATATAACAAGATCAATATTTTGCGACCACTTAGAGTATCACAACTTCAATTCTTTGGCAAGGTCTATACGTTCTTCATTTGTTGTAGGATTAGTCGATCGATGAGCAATAATTGAATTACCATGTTGTGAGGTTGACACACGAGGGAAGTTTTATTGGTTGGGCACATAATTCTTGAGATTTGGTTATTCAAATTAAAGCTCTGTCCAAAATTGTTCTTGAGCCCTCCTAACTTGCAGCCTTTCCGTGACCTAAGAATTTTCCTAATGCCTAAACTTTGCAATGAAATTAGATTAAACAAAAAGAGAAGCATTTAACTTACAGTCTATATGCCAGAGGGCCATGGGTATGGTGACATTATATTGTCGACGAACAATGGGTAATGCTCGTCTCCGTCTATTGTAATGTGCCTCTGTACATGAGAGTAATAAACATATTAGACTTTTTTTACCAAAATAGATAAGAAATCCAACAAAATAAATTTGAATTTGTAAAGTACCTGATATGGTTTGCAAGGCTCTTGCCACCGTGCGCCTAGGTGCCCTAATGTGCAAGCGTGCAAGTGCTGCCTTCACATGTCGGATCCCCCAATTTGCTCCATGTTCTGTAATAGGAAGGGCACCTTGAATGGTATTGGATATATCTTCTGTTGTAAAGCTATGACAAGAGATATGATGAACTCGAAATTTGTATCCCAAAGCTTTGGTCATCATTCTTTTTAGTTGTCTTGGATCAGAGATGTTCAACGAGTGTGCAATTTCCTTAGATCGAGTTCCTTCGTTTAACATAGTTTGAACATGGTCAACTAATTCAGTTGATTCCACCATACCACTACCCTATGATAAGTAGAAACAGATTGGATTATGTTTCTGACAATCCTCATTGACAAATATAAATTCATGGAAAATGGGAATCCAAGACAGCATCAAGTCTAAACAATTAATTGGGGAGGCAAATCTACTTTGCTCTTTGGGGAGGTTATGGTTATTTAAAACGGAGCGTTGTCAAGAAAAAGATGATGGAACCTCCTTAAAATACATAAAGAATCCATCACCCAAAATAGTCTGCACTCACTTCCCTCAAAGATCATAGCAACAACTAATTTAGGTCTGCAAGAGCTTCTGAATATTCCCCTTCAAGCTCATGATAATAGGCTCTTCCCATCAAAGCTTTGACATTGCTTCCTTCACTCAAAAATTCCTCAAAAGTTGGCAATTGTCACAGAATCTCGCAGAAAACACAAACTCAGAATCAATTAGGTCATACTCTCTATACATGTGAATTAGGTCAAATACCTTTGCATGTAATGAACTTGCCAATGGTGCTCTATGGCCTTGTAGTCGCCATACCTCAACCAATCAAAAAGCTCTTGATCCAGGTGCAGAACTAAAATCCTCTCTCATGATACAATGCCAAGCAAAGTGGCGCAAAATCAACAACAACAAGCAGGGGAAACAGAAGACCAAGACGCAGAGTGCCGCGGTCGGAGTTTCGAGCGACTCATCGAATGAATGAAATGAGTGCCGATGGATGATAAAATTCGACGGGCAGATCAAAATTTTGGAGCACTAGTGGCCCGGCCTCAACCACAGGTGACTCGACCCTTGACCACGGGTGACCTGGCCTCGACCGCAGGTGACCTAATCCAGACTGCGGGTGACCTGTGCTTTTATAAGGAGGTCAGAATATGGCTCTTTTGATACACCTTAGTCAGGAATTTTCTAGTTTAATATTTCGTGCCAGGCCAGCTTGGGACAACGAGGTCCTGTCCTTTGTGGTGATGGCAATAGAAAGTGGAGGACACACGGATGCCTGTTCTTAAGGAGGAAGCACCCAAAACCATCAATAGAAGCAATTCAGCATAGTTGGAGACACATTTTCCTAAAAAGGATATTTTGTAGTATTAGCAAATGAAAATTATGCATATTAAAAAAAAATTTAGATTTTTCGGATGTGGTATGTAATTTCTATGATTTTTCAAAGCATTGGCTCCCTAGACCACTGAAACTGTCACATAGGTGGACCCCAAACCAAAATCTCTAGAAATAAGTACACTAATAATGATATTTAGTGTTATATTACTAATAGTGTTATGTTGACTTTTACCACACCCACTCTAAATGTCAAGTGGTTTGCATTGCATTTAGAGTTTAGGGTTCACCACCCCTTCGCCTTCACCTCTGCCTCTCTAACCTTGCTTGGCCGCCCTTGCCTCATTGATTCCGCCTCACCACCTTTTCTCTCTGCCGCCACCCTTTCTCTCTGCCACCTTTATTGAGTGCTTGAGCAAAGTCTGAGTTTGCTTGGCACGCGGAGAATTCCATATCAAACATGAGGTCCAAATCCATCACAAACTCACGCACTCAAAGGTTGTGGTGTGTATATGCTAGCCGACTCCATCTCCGCCCTTGTACTTTGCTCCCATTGTAACATTGTCAGAGTTTCTAAGGTGGCAACATTTTTGCATTCCATGGATTGAATAAGGTAAACCAGCCTATGACAGGCAGATTGTCTGGTTTGCCTTGTTGACATATTTGAAATTTTGAATTTTTTTTTTGATATAAAGGCAAACATGAAAAATCGGTAGAACAATTGAAATTTTATTTTTTTGACAAAGTATGAATTTGTTACAGTTTTTTGAAGTGAACTGGCCAGATGGCTCAAAACAGTCTATAGACTATCCCACAACCATCAAAAACTATACCCATGGTGGTCATCAAACCACCCAATGCAGTTACAATATTTCCTAACATGGTTGAAATATTTTGTAACATGGACATGACAGAAAGGAATACAAAAAGTTAGTTCATGTAATGAATTACACTAGAAAGGGACAAGTTCCTAAAACAGTCTCTAACATCTCCATCACCATCATATAAAACATTGATTTCAGCCATCAATCTACCTAATAAAGTTTTGCTTACATTAATTAGAAAAAACTTGGCACAGATTGATGGAAACCTCTAATGGGAGATCTTATAGATGTCTGTATTAGGCACTTAGACTGTCATAGGCTGGTTTACCTTAGTTGTTAAGAATCCATGTAGAAAAATTGCACAATTTACATTTGGAATTGGAGTTCCAAGCGGAGGTTGGTATTTTTTGTAGCTGAGGTTGTTCATTTGCAAGTGTTGAAGTTGGATCATTGGAAGGATTTGAGGTGGGGTTGGATGGGGTGTGGGGGTATCGCATTTAGAGCGTGAATTTAGGTTTTTTCTTTCAAGCTGGGTTGTTGTTTTCTTGTCTTCTGGGGTTTGAATTGTGTAAGCAGCTCCAAATATTTATACTTGTAACACAATTTTCATATATTGAGGAATTTCTATACATTATTGGAAAGAATTGCGAGCAATTAGAGTTTTTTCTTAACTTCTAATGTGTGTGAATTGTACAAGGAGCTTCTAATTTTTATACAGCTATGGAACAAGAAATTTATGTATTGAGATATTTCTACTAATTATCTGCATTGTTGCTAACAGAATCTCGATCTTTGCACAGATTGTCGAATCCTTGGGACTAAAGATTTCATGAACTCTAATCTGGTGCAAGCAGAGAGGTTAGAAGAACTTAGTGAAGAAGATGATTTTCACAACATCATTGTTCCAAGTTCTTTTTTCTGGAAAATATGTGATTCCATCTATGATATTTGTTTCGAAAGAGGATTAGTAAGTCCCGTGGAATTTTTGTTCTCTTTCTATCTTATGTCTTTAATGAGACCACACATCTACAATTTATTGGACCTCTTTCCTAAGGAGTTTCAAGGAATTTGCTTTGACAGTGAAAGGTGGTCCTTTGATGGCAATTATTCACTAGGGCCAAGGCATGGTCTCAATTTGATTTGCCAATATCAAGGAGATTAGTGGAAGCACAACTTTGTACATTACACATGGTACGAGTGTTCTAATTCTTTATTTGTCATAAATGTACATATATTACTTTGGTAAGGTAGTATGCTCTAAAAGCAATCATGATACAGAGGTATATTTTGCTTTCTTCAATAAACTAGCATTGTACAGCTCAAGAGGTGGTTGCTTGTACTAACCACTACATTTTAACTTCAAAAATTTGTAACTAATTTCTCAAAAGTCCAAAGAATACAAAACGACTTGGGTTAGATGCCAAGTCCTTCTTTCTTCCTATGAAAATTTACGGAAAATTGTTTCAAGGAGTTTAGCTTCCTTGAAAAGGCAATCAGCTCTGAAATGGTCGCTTCAAGATTAGACTATCTTAAGTTGTCCAATACTTATCGTACATTCACAGCTTTTTTTACATATACTTACAAATCGACCTGTTGTCATACAGGCATTGGAAATGGTGGTATCCGAGGCAACAGCTTCCAAACATCACACATGTTATGCACCTGATTCTCGTTCTTCAGTCTATGTCTTATCAGATTGATCCAAGCTTACTGCACCTGTTACAACCATTTTACCACACTGAAGATTTCTTAAAATTTTGAACATATATTATTGAGACACAAACCTAGGAGTCCCCAAAAGGTACGTGATCACCTTATGTTTACATATCCGAGGCAAGTTTAATGACTTGCTTAAAACCTTGATTCAATACTGATTTGATTTTGCAAGATTTTGATGTCTTGGTATCTGATGAAGCTAAACTTTTGCTTTCTTTTTTACTTCAATTTGGAAGTTGTTGTGATCTTAGATTCTACACAAGCATCAAATTTTTCTGAAGCCATCACATTTGATTAAATGAATACTTAACTTCTTGTAATAATCATTCAAGTCTAGAAGTCAGCTGCAAAAGTCGTTGGATTGTACTCAAAGTGGTTGCAAAACTTTCCAGTTGCTATTATGCCAATATTGTGAGTATTCTATTATAACTTTGCAGACTTTTAGTACAAATTTTAGTGGTAGCAGAATAAGGTCATGGCTAGAAAAGTGCTCAAATCCAAGCTAACTAAGTTACTAAGGTGTTGCTAGGACTCGTCAAGTTTATAGATATTGATTTTTACAAGATTCTTTTATTGGATACCCTTAAAATCGTGAATTTGCTTAGAAACCAAAAAATGAGTTGTTGATATACTACACTACACTCCTTCACTTTGAAAAATTCCACAAGGCTGAGTTTAATTCGGAATTGGATGAAACCACCACCTCTGGATTTGTAACAAAGTCTATTTTTTAGAAATAATTTTTTTTCTTCAAAAAACTCTAAATTTGAGAATGAGAAGCACAAACAACAAGGGCAACAACTAGAAAATGGATGCTTGGTTCATTAGGGGTTAAAATCTAATTTTTTTATATTTATGGTGGTTTTGAATGTTTTAGAGATGATTTCAAATAGTAGAAGTGATTTTCAAGGTGGTTTTTATGAGTTTTTTTCATTTCTTTCAAGCATTATTCTATCACTAATTTTGATTTTGTATTTAAAATTTTAGGAATTTCCTTCTTCTAGCACCATAAATGTTAATGTGCTCTGCCAATCTCCTCTTCACAACTTGGATCCAAATGTCAGCACTTCACATGCATTGCAACAAGTTTCAACTATTGCAGCACACAAATCTGTCATTGCTTGGATGATTGAAGATGAGACATTGCATGATTCCAGAAGCCTTTTTGGACGCACAATTAAAACTTTTCCTCAGTACTTTCGAGGATAAAAAAGTGCCAACCTCATGAGAACATCACGATGGTGGAAGTTGCATTATAGCTTTTTCAATGACGTTGGTGAAGATTCTAATTTGGTACTTTCTTGTACCATAAGCTATCTTGGAGTTCAAAAGCGGTGTCGTGTTGCAAATGCAGACATTATGTAGAATATGTGTATATATATGATTTAGGTAGATTTAAATATTTGCAGTATTATAAATTAGTTGACGTCATTTGAAGTGACTTCAAGGTGACGCCTTCTCTTTCCAACTATATAGAGAGGGATTTACTTTAAAGCTTCATCTCATTTAATATTCTTCCTTTTTGTGTTTTATTTAGATCATACTATGTCGAATTAGAGGGGGGGTTTTGAGCCTCAACATGAAGAATCTCAACCGGAGCGTGAGTTTGAATTTTCTTTATCACAACTGCTAGATCAGCCCCAACTACCATTGAATCTTTCATTACTACATGGGCGACCAGAAGATGAAGCTGGGCCATCTCGACCACCGAAACAACCTCGTGTGGAGAAACGATGACATGGTAACCTTCAATGTGACGCTTGGGCATTGATGATTTTATTGTAGATTGGATGTGTTGAACCCGGCAGTCGTGAAGTGACATTTGAAGGATGTTTTGAGGGCTTAAACGACGAGCAATACTATTGCATGGTGAGGCCTATCAAAAGGAGTCGTGGTCATCAACGATAGTTGGAAAGACCAGTTAATCCCTTAACCAAGGCAGATCGTGCCGATTACGTTGCTGCTACCGTCAAACGCATCCTCAAATTCTTGCAAATGAAGTGACATTTCGATTGGAGCTCTAGTTTTTTACCTCTATTAGATTTATGTTGGATTTTAGTTCTTCAATCCATAGTTGAAGTGATTTATTACAATAAATTTTATTTGTGAAGTAATATGAGGGAAATATTCAAATAGTTTATAGTGAACTTGAGGTGAATTTCCTTCAAAGTTAAAGATAAAGAAATAGTTGTGGGGTTAAATAAGTGCTCAATTATTCATGTTGTAGTTTTGGGAGTGAGTTAGAGGCTGACTCCACTTGTTTGTGTGGTTAGATTGAAGATAAAGTAGAGAAAAGGTGAACACTATTCATCTTCTCTCCCGTTGGTAATTTAGGGAGGACCTGAATGTTTAGAGGGCTATTGTGTTGTGAATTTGAAGAAGTTTGAAATAAAATTTGAAAAAGTTGTGTATCATGGTGTGTAGTCCCTAAATTGTTATTACTTGTTTGATTTGAAGTTGTGAATCAAAAGTTGTGCTAGTTTGAGTAGAGGGAGGTTTGTTGCCTTTGAAATAAAAAGGTAGAGACTTTGACCGGCCATAAAAGACGGATAGGGTTTTGATTTCCAATGATATTTAAAGGAAGTGTAGAAATTTGTGTTAGCTTTGCATGGAGATATAACTCATTTTGTTTAGAGTTTGTATAAGTGAGTTGTGAGTGTGAAAGTGAAGGAGGGTCTGCTTCTCTTCTTTTCTCAAGGCCGAAACTTTGGACGGCCATTGAATTTGGATAAAGTTTTAGAATTTCTTGAAATTTCAAAGAGAAGTAGAAGTTTGTATTAGCTTTCCAAGAAGCTATTACTCACCTCATTTGGAGTTGTATAGCAATGGTGACACTCAAACAAAATCCAGCTTGAGAATTGGAAGTTGAAGTTGGAGATTGAAGGAGGTGTTGAAGGCTTGTGTGTGTGTAGCTTGTGGCTTTGTAAATTTAATTTTATTGTTGCGGGCGGTTTGGTTTACACCAACACTAGCCTCATTTTGTGTTGTGGATGTGACGAAGTGGGATTAATTGCTCACATGATTAAGACGTTTATGTTGTTCCCACTGGTGAGGCAAGTTTATTGGTCACCGTTGGTTTGAAATTTAGGATCCAATCTCTCGGACGGTTCAGCTCGTGGTCTGGCCGTCCCGTTTTACATGTCCAAAGCTACCCTACCCTACCTTAAATCACCCTACCTTAACCCTTGGCCTATTTAGAAATACAACAGGATAGGACAACGAGTAGCAGTTCGAAGATTTAGAAAGCTTGTATTTCATCTATTGGTTAGGAATTGTTGCATTTCAAGCAATAGGAGATCTCCAAATACCACAATATTAGTAAGAAATACATGAATAATATACTAATATATTCATATATATGAAAATATATTCTAACATAGTATTGTGAATTAATAGTACATGCAATTGCAATTTGTATGTTTTGTTTTTAAGATCACAATATTAGTGTTTTGTAATTAATATTGGCCTTTTAATCTTGAAAAAAGTATGAGGTAGTGCTATAGTCTTAAATAAGACTAAATGTTGAATCATGAGTGGCGAAATATGTGGATTCAATTTTGAACAATGAAATTTAGCTTTTATTGAAGAAAAATTTGTATAAATGTTTGCAATATGTTGCTAGAAAGGTCAAAATGATTAGTTTCACATCTCGATTTATGTCATTGAGAAAAAATTGTTTTGACCTTTGTATGATTGGTTGTGAAGATGAAGTGAAGAGGTCATTTAGTAATGCACAAATATTCTAATTTGACTTGCACCTTAAAATAAACAAAATTGTTGCAAAGTGCATCGTAAAATGTGCACCAATTTAACATACCATGATACCACCATGTGCACTTGCACTTTCTACAATTTTTTAATTCAAAACTTTTCTTTTATTCAAAAGTATATTTTTCACTAAAGTAAATCATGATTTTTGCCTTTCTATTGAAATTTTCTAAATTTGAATTGCAAATTTGTAAAAATTTAAATGCACAAAAGAACACAACATCCAATCAAAAGTGCATGTCCACAAATTATTTTAGGAGGAAGTAATGACATAGATTTTTCTCATAGATGATTTTGTTGCTTTCAACCAGAAAATGAATGATATAATTTCATTCCACCCAAAAAAAGTTAATTTCAAAAAACTATATACACATCATGGCAAAATCAAAAGTAAACATTTCAAGAAAACAATACTTTTAGAGCAAACCCCAAACCCCTATCACCTTTCTTTTCTAATTCTAACTTCAAATATTCATAATCAATTTTTAAAAATGCCAATAAATAATAATGAAAATGGATTAAATGCAAAAACTATGCATCTTTCAAAGAAATGTTTTGAAATATTCAATCACTCTAGAAATTTGAATCAATACTAGAAAAAAAATCTCATGTCTTAGGTTTTTCAAATTATGAGATACGACAACGTTTCCTTTCTAATGAAGATATTTAGTTTTAGGTCACTTGTCTAGACTTTTCAAAATCAATGGTGGGATATAGATGAATAAATATTTAGTATATGTATGCCAGCCATAAAAACAATGGTTGATGTTTCTTCTTCTTTTTGAGTATCCAAAATTACCAACTAAGATGTATACATTGCATTCATTTCAAGTGGCAATTTGAGACTTACATACCTTAAATTGTTGAGTTGAACAATGTATTTGATTGATTGATGATAGGGCTAGAAGAATTCATTTTGGTCTTGTTTACTAATGTAATAATTTCTTAGAAATCACTATAACATGTTGACAATTGTTTTTGTTTCTTTGTTGATTGAGTGACATGCAATTTGGAATGTATATAGGTAAGAAAAAATGGATAGAATCATGTGTGTGTTCATCTCTTATATCATCTACTTTAATTATTGTAGCAACTTTCACCAAAATGTTCACAAATTTAATAGCCCTTAAATAGAAGAAATTGATAATTGTATCCATCCTTTCACCCCATTTTTAGTACTATGGTAGTCAATGCTAAAATAGAATAAGACTCTAGTGAAAGGTTGCTATAAAAAATTTGACCAGTTGCACTATGGAAGATATTAACTATAGTCAAGTATACAGTTCATCTAGTCTTTGTTGACTCAAGGTGCAAAAGCTCAAAAATTTTCACCAAATGGTTGACAAATGTAAAAATTTGCATCTTATTTTGTAGTTGGTTAATTTTGTATTTTTTTTAATCACTTTTAGCTAATCTAAGGTCCTTATTTTGAAATATGAATTCAAAATTACCAATTTTTATCATTCAATATAAACAATAAAATTTGTATTTTCTCCTAAGGGAGAAATTTTGTAGCAATATTTGTTTTGTGCAATTTATCTCTAAGAAACAATACCAATTATTTTGAAGGAATGTTTACAACTTATTCTCCATTTCACAATGGACAAAATTGTAAAAAGTGCTACAAAATCTTTATAGAAAGGAGAATTGAAATTATTAAATTATTAAATTATTAAATTTGACATGGAAGTTTGCAATATTTAGAAAAGAAAAATCAAAATGATTGACCACAAAATTATTGGAAGAAACTCTTGATAAGCAAACGAGGCAACTTTTTGACTTTCAGAAAATTGTTTAATTTTGAAATAGGTCATAAACTTTGGGTTGCTTGTAGTTGAACAATAAAGCAAAATCTACTCCTAAATTAAATTCAAGTTTTTCCTATGCGCATAGAAGTAAAAGCTTTACTCAATGAACAACCTTATAATTTACGCCAACCCTAAATGAACAAACTCTTAATTTACACCAACCTTGATATAAGGTTGGAGTTTAATATTGGCTATCCCCTTTGGATAGAGACTATGACATTTGTGAATTCTAGTTTTAAAATCCTAACTAGAACTGCATTCACACTACACATTGCAATTAGGATTTGGTTGATGTAGTTAGGGTTTGGTTGGAGCAGGGATGTGGGATTTGACTTATCAATAAATTAATATTGTTGTTTACTTAGTTTTAATAGATCCTCATGGTCATGTTGTTCTTTTTTTCTTGTCTTTATGAAACTTGACAAATACAATTCCAACTTTAAAAAATTCAATAAATTCTTTTTCGATTTCAACACAACTTACTACACATCCACCTATCGTCCACTATAGATCACTTTCTCTTTTGCTGAAAAACGAAATCAAAAACCTTGATTTGGAAGTGGTATTGACTATAAGTCTATAACTAGGTCATTGCAAGAAAGACCGTTCAAAAAGTGTAGTATTTTACACAATACTCATTTTTTTGTTTCGGAAGGGCTTTATAATTAGAAAAACAATTTTTTTTAAATGTAAAAAATATGTTTAATGAATACTCCTTTAAGAAGAAGGTATTCTAGGAAGGAAAAGTATAGAAAAATTCTCTAAGTAGGAAAACTAGAAAAGTGTAAAATCTCATGAAAATAGGTACTATCACTATATTTCCACATTTCAATTTGTAAAAAATAGGAAAATATATATTTTTTAAACTAAAAATTGGTTGTTTGGAAAGAGTTCATAGTGATGAGATTTCACCAAAAGATTGATCTTAGAACCATATTCAATGTTTAGAAATTGTGTGCAATGAGAGTGCTATTTGCACTCATGTGGACGACACAAAATAATATATTTTTAGATTTCCCTTTAGTAGGAATATACTTTCCTACTATGCAAATAGACCATGAAAATTTCGGCTCTAGATCATTAAATTTGGGGACTCCTAATGTATTAAAATCCCCTAAACCTCATAGTGTGACAAATTAACAAAAATGATTTTTCATAATAAAATGTTTTTTGATAATAAAATGATTTTTCATAATAAAATGATTTTTCATAATAAAATGATTTTTCATAATAAAATGTTTTTTGATAATAAAATGATTTTTCATAATAAAATGATTTTTGATAATAAAATGATTTTTCATAATAAAATGTTTTTTGATAATAAAATGATTTTTCATAATAAAATGATTTTTCATAATAAAATGATTTTTTAAAATTTAAAACAAGAAGGGATCCGATTAACATAAAGTTAAACATGTCTAATAAGAATTTCAAATTCATGAGGTTTATATATGCTTCAAAAGTTATAGAGGGTGACAAGAAGGTCCATATATTCTCATTGTAATTTAAAATAGAAGCGATCTTTCTTGCAAGGACCCAGCTTAGACTTATTGCACTCCTATTGACTAAATGAGCCCAAAGAAGAAGAAGAAGAAAAGACATCTCTAAGGTAGCCAATCCATTTCCAAATTCCAACCACTTAAGCAATTATATATCTCTAAAGTGCAGGTTTCTTGAGTGCAAAATTTTTTCCATGTACAGAAATAGTCTTTCAAAGGATTCCATAATTGTATTTTTTGAAACATAATTACCATGGATCTTTTAGCTCAAGATTATGTTCGACCCATTCTAGTCATACAGACCTTCCTATTTCCAACCAAGAGCTGGCTGCAAAAATCCACCAAAGGTTGGTTGCAATATTGAGAATCTTCTCGCCAGTCACAAAGTGCCACAACTGCACCGAAAACTGCGCCATAATTGATCACCATTCATCTCTTCCTGCACGGAAAGTGAACATGCCTACATTGCCAAGATGAGGTGTATGATAAGAGTGATGGGTCGGCTGCTATAGTCTTCAACACTTTCTGGTGAAGGCTTGACTAATGAGGGACAGTGGTTCAGTTGTCGGCAAAAAAATTTAGAGCAGATACCGACACACCCACCCACTCACTCAAGACCATCTGTGATTGTGCTTTCAGAAGAAGAAAAAAAAAGAGAGTAAAAAAAAAAGGTTGAATGATTTGGCCCACACGTCTTACCGACTATAGCTTAGACTTAGCTGCACTCCTGTTTCAAGACGTTAAGATAGTGTCTGAGCCCGAAGAAGAAGAAACTCAAGAAACACATCAGTAAGTAGATCGAGTCTGAAGTCCAAACTTGCTGGCCAAGGCTCAAGAAATTTAGAGCAGCTAGCGACACAGACACAGACACACACTCAAGACGATCGATTTGTGACAGAGGGTGGTTTCTCGATCAGTACGTACGTGTGCAGTTTTTGTGTGCCAGACAGAGTGGGAGCTAGCTAGCTAGGCGAAGTACCATTTGTTGCAGCTGCTTTGGAATTAACAAGAGGTAATTAAGCGCATCGACAACGTGGGATTTGAGGTGGACACACTCTTGATTTTTGCTAGTCTCGATTTATCACAAAGAGGATGATTGGAGTTCTTAATTTTCTGTCTCTGTTCGATACTAGTACTAGATCGAGTGGTGTTGCATTGGAACGAAGAGGATCATTCAACTATCTCTTTCCGTCTTTTGCAAGTGTTTTCAATTCGTCAAATTGTGTGAGGGTGTGCGTGCTTTCATTCGGAGGAGTAGAGGATCAACTCTTTCGATCTGTCCCTTTCGAGTATTCTTAGCTGGATTCAATGTACGATTTTGCTTCCACTGGGAGATCATCCGATAGCGCTAACTAGGAGAGATCACTTTGGGTGCTACAGTCTACAGGAGCCCATCTCTACTACTACGATCATAGTGTTTCTCTCACTCAATGTATTTGATGATTTCTTATGATTTCTGATAGAAAATCTTCATCGAAAGTAAAAGCTTACAGCATTTCCAAACCAAGTAGTGCGGTTACACGAAGTATCATGATCAGTGTGGTTGGAAGCAACGCCGGATCAACTCCCTGATGGTCTTCGTATCCTCAACCTGATGATTGTGGTGGTTTCCTTGTCAAGTTCGTAACAATGACGCGGATATGCACGACATTTGGCTCCTTTCAAGGCAACCGGCCTCAATCCAGCTACACCACCATTGAGTTTGTCTTTCTCTTGGCAATGGAGTACATTTACAACTTCCTGTCTTTGAATCGTGACCATTATACAACGAAAGTGACGTTTTTTTGTTGTGTCTATGCACTGTTTTGATTCCAGCTGTTGTATTGTTGCGGGGGATTGCTGTCAATAGGGCAATAGGGCACCGAGACATGGAAGAAGGATGGGGAGTCTATTCCATTTTCAAGGAGTCCGGCAGGCTCTTGTACCAGCACATCCGGATCTTACGCCCCTTCATCCTTGCATTCCTGTTACCACTGGCACTCATTCTGTGTCTGGAGGTGATTGGCATTGCTTGGGTTCTTGCATCAGTTGCATGGTTTACTCAGCTTGTGCAGCCTCACCATTTGGGGGGGATCCTTGGCCATTATCATCGTCGCCATTCTGGCTTTCATGCCTTCCATGTCGCCGTTCTTAAGGTACCACTTTTGTCCCTTTGGTCAATTTCCATAATTTTATGTGTATCAAAATAGTTTTGAAATGTGTTAAAAGCAACGGAGAGTGATGTGTTAAAACCTTGGCCGAGGTTGTCTTGTGCGGTGCATACGGGAGGTATGTGTAGGTGTATGTAAGGGTTGTGTCTTTGTGATTGACTTTGTCAACATCCAACATAGGGACCGACCTTTCACATTTTGCGCTTGCAACTACACTAAATAGTGAAATTAGGTTGCCCCAGACTATAGTTGACCATGTCTGAAAGTGTTAGATATGAGAAATTAGTGTGGGGCAACCTAATTTCACTATTTAGTGTACATTCTTCTTTTTGGCAAAGTCCTAGTATAGGGGCCCTAGTGATTCAGAGCATGGATTCTTTATAGAAAGATGGGTAGTGAGTTGTTAAATTGCAATTAGTGAGATTGCCATAGAGAAAGACTTGGGGAGACTTGAGAGAAATTAGGATTTTTCCAGAGAAAATCAACCCAAGTGAGCTCCCAAGAAGACTTCAGAAGTCTATCTAAGAAAACTCTGAAAGATTGCCTTGACTTCTTGAATAGTAGGTGGACCAAGAGATCCCAAGTCTGGATCATTGGGGGCCCCCATACTAGGACCGTGCCTCTTTTTCGATCCCCTCCACCATTCCCGTATCAAGTAATCTCCTTAAAAATTGATGATTTCCATTTGGTGATTGTGCAGGCCTCCACTCTCCTCCAACCCAACCCCTATTCCTTCATCATCAAACTTATCCTCACCTTTCTCATTGTGTTCATTACTTGGCTCCTTGTAAGCCTTGCCACCACCGCCATAGCCAAAGCAATCCTCCACATCTACTCCACCACCACCCTCCCCCCTCGCCTCTCCCACTTTATCTACCGCAATTTCATCATCTTCCTTTGCTTCCTCGTCGTTGACATCTTCACCTACTTCATCCTCGCTATCCCCTTCTACCTCTTCTTAGGCCCGCAATTGTTCCCTTATCCCCTCGAAACCGTCTACACCCAATTCTCGTGTTTCTTCTTTCTTGTTCTCGACTCTTGGTTTGACATTTCCGTTCAAGTCGCCGTTCTTAAGGTTTATTAGGGCTCGGCGGCAACAACAACGGCATTGTAGTGGAGTGCAAAGTGAATCACTACAAGAAAATGGACACATATGCGATTGCAGAAGAATGACTTGTTGTTTGGAATGACTAAAGAATGACTACTACTCCCTAATTGCACCAATGGAGCTTACTCTACAAGATCTGAGTCGTTCTGTAGTCACCAGCACGACTTAGGGATGAGGAGTTCACGATGTCGAACCTTCATCCGTTGGTTTAGATTTACAATGTCACCAAACTTCCGATATGACTAAACCACTGTCATTTATGATGACTATCCTTTACTCTAGGGCGACTACATAATGACTTCCGCATCACTGCACTATACAAAAAGGGCTTTTTTTTTCCTTAATTTTATGTTATCTTTTTCTTTGCTTTCCCAATGTTATTTTAATTTTAATTTTAATTTTTTCCCCCTTTATTTTCCTTATGAATCTTTTATCTCTTTTTTATTTTTGACTTCTTCATTATTTTATTTGTTTCATTACTTGAAATTTTCTTAAACTCTTTCTATTTTTTTTTATTTCTCTCTTTTTCATATTTTTTTAACCTTTTCTCTATTTCGTATTTGTTATAATTTTCTTTTCTCTTTTTTCTTTTCATTCTCTTTTTTCATCTTCATTTCTTCAAATCTTTTTTGATCTTTCCAATTTTTTTATTCCTTGTTTATATTTTTTAGTTTTTTTAAAAGCTTTTTTTTCAACAAAAGACTTTTCTTGTCTTTTTTCTTAAAATCAATCATGCATTGTCCGTGGCCTTTTCCTTTTTGTTGGTGTGTATTATTTTCTTCCTTAGGATCCACTATATGATTTATTTAAATTCCTACTAGTATAGTAGCAATGACTTTTGGAATTTTAAGCCATTGTCAATACTTATGAATACCTTATATGATTCACATATGAATTAATAGGGGTCCAAACAAGCATACACTAAGGTATTTAGATGGGTCTAGTGACAGTTGTTAAGTCTTGTTTCTCCCTTCCACAGACGACAACATTGCCTCTTCAAAGTCACTATAGAATGACTTCTTGCAATTGCCAAATGACTTCCTGCGACTGCCAAATGACTACTCAAAAGTCTCTGACTACTACGCATGTAATGTATTATTGCTTCGGCACCTTGCGCATTGTAATTCAAAACGAAATTTGCAAACATCCTATGTAGTTAGCATCATATTTTTCCTGCACGAAGCCTAAAGAAACTTAGGACAATTATGGATGTCCATGTTTTGGAGAAGTCAAATAGGTGACCCTTGTATTCTTCTTGTGCCAATCCTTTCCAATTTAGAAAATTTGTCTATAACTTTTGATTAGAGACTCAAAATCTAAAATGAAATTTTAAAGATGAAAGGAAGATTGATTTCTCAACTTCTATTAGTTCAAAGTTTTCTAAAAAAGATTATCTACTATGCCTAAATGAGGTCTAAAATATTACTTGTGACACAATATTAATTTGTGCATTATTTTTATATATCCCACATGGTTTGTCTTGCCACATGTATCACGACCTTGTAGTTCCAACCTTGCAAGGGAGAAAAAATCACATTTCAAACTTTGGTTAGAAATAGTTGCATCCTATAGGTTGGGTATAGATCATTGGTTGGGAATGGGTGGCTCTATCATACTACTAAGGTGAAACCATTTAGAATAGTTTGAGGCACCTTTTTATAAATAAATAAAAATTATTTCATA
The DNA here is from genome assembly GCA_947034895.1 of Rhytidiadelphus loreus. Classification (NCBI taxonomy): domain Eukaryota; kingdom Viridiplantae; phylum Streptophyta; class Bryopsida; order Hypnales; family Hylocomiaceae; genus Rhytidiadelphus; species Rhytidiadelphus loreus. The sequence continues at coordinate 38,664,234 of OX344761.1, forward strand.
GTATTGGCAATTGAAAATCATGAATCTTCAAAAAAAAGAATTAGAATTTTGGGGCATGGTCTTAGTTGGGGCTTGCACGATTCAAACTCTTGATAAAGGGTCTCTACCGCAACTAGGGGACTTCTATAGGACATCCAGGTAAAATTCTACACACAAAATGGGATCAATTCTACATGCTTTTCCAAGTCTCCATATTCCTAGTCTCACTAATTTGTTTTTAAATACTTGATACTTGTTTTTTCTAAAGGATTCAATATTGGGCCCTACACATTAGAACCATGTTATTTTTGGATAAGACATGTAATTACTATGCATTTGAAAAGTGGAAGCTCCCTAGACCACAATAACCATCACATTGCTTCGTCATAAAAACTAAAATTTTAAAAATTAACAATCAATGAATTGCTATTAAGTATAGGAATGGATTTACCTCTAAGGACCAAATGATGTTTTTTGGCAACATAGCAACTTTGGGTAGCTTGCTACAAAAGGATTTTTTATCCTTTGAGATTTTCACACCACATGTATCCAAAGAGTAGCTGTAAGGTGCAATAATTTGCATAACTTTTGACTACATGGTTAAAAAGTTATTATATGATATGAAATTTTCAACAATATACAGGCAATTTGGGCATCCCAAAAAAAACTCTTAAAAAATCATTTTCTTAAATTGGTTTTCAAGATTTATATACACGTGGAAAGCTTTGAATCTTTCTATTTTGATTAATTTAGATTAAAATTATGAGAGTTTAAGTTTGCAAGCAATTATGGATTCTCTACTCTAAAATAACTTTGAAGTCCTTTAAATATTTAACTTAATTTTCAATATTTTTTGAAATAAATAAAATCATAGGATGTACATTGTTTATTACAACATTACAATCATTGGGATTTTTCAATTCTATAACTAAATTCTCAACAATTTAGTATTTTAAATCATTCTCTTCTTCTTTCTATATACTATTTTTTTCAGAACAAATACAAAGAAGCACCACCATTTTGGATATCTTTTCATACAAATGTGAGCTTATGAAGTGCAATTGCCCGAATTTTTGTAAGGCCCAAAAAAGGATTTTGTCAACTCAAATGCTAATATCTTGCAATCTACATTGTGGATATTTCTGAAATTTTTTTCACACCTTCTCAGATCAATGTACTACAAGATCCTTCAATTTTATGTGTCCAAAAATGTTTTTTCTCTAAAATTTGGTACTTGTATTAGAAATTGCAATTTGGGAGCAATTTTGGTGAAAACATAGTCAAAACCTTTAGGGGTTGATTGCACTTTTGGAAATACTTTTAACCATCAGATGTTATTTCAGCCAAAGGAAGGACCATTTTAGGCCCGTTCCCATGGTTGTTCCCTATGCAAGGAAAGAACACCAACTTGTCAAAATATTAATTAAAAAAAAAAAGGTTTTTAAAAAAAAAATCTTAAAATGCAAAAAAAAATTGAAAAAAAATTTCATTTAAATTTTTATTTTCTATGATGTGGCCGAAGTTTGGCTACGTCAAACTATTGCGCCACTGTAGTAGTGGGTCAGTTCCCTCATTCCCATAGCCCCCGAGAACTCACATCCCTTTACACCCCTCAAAAAACATCTAATGAAAGGTCAACTTCTCAAGGAATAGGTATGTAGATGGTTTAATTTGGGTGTTTTCACCTTAGATGTATCGCCTATTCCAAATGTTTCTTCTAGGGACATCTTATTGTAAGGGAGGTTCCCAATTCTACATGTGTCCCAACACTCCTCCAACATATTTGTATTAGTGACTTGCAAAGAAAATTATATCTTCTTTCTAGTGATGTATTACAGTCAAAATAAAAATAAAAATAATTTTCTAATTCTTTAATTTATACAAATTTCAAATTTCAATGATTTTCACACCATAAGACCAAACACCACAAAACAAAGTTTGTGCACCCCTCTTTATAGAAGACTTTCCAATGGTATGAAAAACACAATTGGAGGACATATAGTTCAAGAGATCTCACTATATTAAACAAACAAACCAAATTAAGGTATGGATATTAATTGGATGAAGTACATTTTTCACATTGTCTATCATTCACCTCATAGATAGTTGAGCACTTTGAAATTAAGGTGACAACATCTCCAATCATTTAAACATTAATCATTTGAGTATATTTTTTTATTATTAACCTAGTAAAGACACATGTATATTAATATAAACTATTGTGTCCTATGTTGTTGCCACAACCAAAACCAAAATAAAAATAATTCTTTAATTTTTAATTTAGAAAAAATTTGAAATTCAATATTTCTTATTGACAAAAGAATGCAAGGGTTTTGTTGTGGTGTAAGACGTTGTGTTCTTGATACAAGTAAAAAGCTTTGCACAAGAAGGATTGCAAGGGCTTTGTTTCATGGCTTCTAAACATGTAATGTGAAATTTATGTTATTTTCAAAATAAAGATAATTTAATTCAATTTTTCAGTTCATTATTCTTTTGAAATTCAATAACTTTCATATAATAGGTCCTAACAGCACAAAACAAAGTCCATGCACCCCTCCTTGTGAATAGCTTTCCAATACTAGTACCAAGAACATTGCTTTACAATTCCAAAGACCTCACCATAACAAACAAAAGTTATAGATTAGAATGTGATGCAATTCATTATTGGTCTTTATTTTTATTTCTTCTCACTTCAATTTAAGTTCAGCCTAGTTGTGTACATGAATTCTATGTTAGTGGTGTTTTAAATGTGATTAATCATTGTTCACATTACTTGATCTTATTTGCAAATAATTCCAAGATCCATCAATTAAATAGAATAGAAAAATGAAGTTTGCAATTGAATTTGAACACCTCCTAAAATTTGCATAGTTTTTGGAAATTGTTTATGGTTGTAATTGGATGAGTTGACTTTTATTGTTGTATTGTGCAAGCAACCAAGAATTGAGGGACCCATACTTCAACAATTTTTAGGTTGAAGACATTTCCTTGTAGATGTGAATAGTAAGAGTGGGTATTTTCATTATGTGAGACCATATACCAATATCTATACATGTGTTGTAAATGATGTTGTATATGGTCTACCTACCTTAATTCTTAAAGGTTCTAAAGGCCCTTCTTTAGCTTCATATTTTCTCTTGTATGTATGTGTTTTACAATTTGATGTTATTATACTCAATTTCAAACTTGTAACTTTGAGGATCAACTTAGAGTTTAATAAATGCGTTTTTTCAACCGCCATATCCCTTATTTCATTGCTTAAACTAATTTGATTGAAGATTTGAATTTGTAGGGGCACATTTGATCTATTGGAGTAAAATTATGTTAATTGAATTAGCAATGGCTTTCATTTCTTAATGGTGTAAAAAACATAAGATGAAGCAAGGCATAGATTGATTTTCAAATTCAAACTTGTACCTTTGAGGATCAACTTAGAGTCATTCCATAAATGTTTTCTTCTTTCAACTATCATAATCCTTATCCTATTACTCAAATTGATTTGATTGAAGATTTTTAAGTTTGGAGGGGCACAATCAATCTATTGGAGTAGGATTCCTCTAATTGAATTATCAATCCTACTCATTTCTTAAAGGTGAGAAAAAAAACATAAGATGAAATAGGGCATCAATTGATTTTCATGTTTGAACCTCTATATCTTTTAATAATGTATGACTCCAATGACTTCAATTGATTAAAAGTTTGAGGTGAGTTATAGAGGTGCAATTACTCCACAAGAGAATGTACATGTCAATAAAATATGAAATAATGGCACTTTTAGAACATGAGGATAAACAAAGGATACATCTACTATAATGGTCAATAAATGCATGTAAAAAAAAAAATCTAGAATTGACTTTTTGACTCCCACCAAGACCTAACAAAAACTAAGATGCCAACAAATAGGAACCATGTGCAATAGGATTTTAAACCTTCAACCAACAATTGAAAACAAAATTGGAAGGCCAGCTCCGCCCCTAGTTCTAGACTTGTATCAGAAAAAGCACCCACCCACAGGTGCAATCCTCATAATCTTTTTCAAAAATCCAAAAGTTCTTGGCAGGCTGTCACAATATATTTAACATTCGAGTCAACGTTGGAAGAGTAAAACATGTGATGATAGCCACCTGTGTAGCGGTCATATTGCATACATAAAGGAGTATCGACAAAAAATAATGTCTTTTGCTCATCGAAACATCAAAAGGCGTGAATCAACAGGCCTGACTGACTCAGACGTGCAAAATCTGATACTTATATCCTCATGTTCAAAATGGTCAACGCAGTTCATCTGAAGCTACCATATGATGCCTTGATTGCAATAATGTCTACAAGAAAAGCAGGATATGAAAGAAATCAACCAATTATGTATAACAGACTCCAAATCTTACACAGAGGTTACAGTCCGTGCTTTGTACAAACAAATGTAAGCCATATGCCAGTCACCACCTCCTGACAAGTTGGTAATGCTCTCCTCCCTCTGCAGGATCGGATGGTCGTCGTCAAACTCAATCCATTTCCCGTTGTCTTGCTTTACCCAGGAAACATAATGACCTGAGTCAGCACTTCGTCCTTTGTGTGTCAGTACTGCGACGAGATCATACAATCCAGTCACTTGTGGCAAAGCAGCCGGGGATGACGAGGTTGCTGAACTATCAACTTCCATAGCCTCATTCTCTCTGGGCTCCCCCCCCAGTGTGGATGTTTCCAAAGCCTTCACCCCTTCTGCACCCCCTTTGCCCTTCTCATCCTTCTTAAGCCCAGCTTTGGCTTCTTCCAGAGCAAAAAGACTTTTACGGGGCTCAGTGAGCTTTCCTTTAAGCTCTTCAGTGCAAAAATCGAGCACGTCTAAAACTAATGGATACCCCACCTTCCGCAGGATCTTCGCTTTCTGGTTCGACTCTCTTTTCCAGAAAAAACGCACAAATTGTACCGTCAGGTATTGAGGAAGCGTGTTAATGTTAGACTCTTTGATAAAAAGAGCACTCCGTCCAAGCAGTTGTGACCTCTTATCCAGCTCCCCTTTCAAACCATGCTTCAAGCCCTCGTGCAAATGATTGACTTCGTGTGAGATGTGACACTTCAATGCAAACACGGTCTCCGCCTCTGTGCTCGATTCCCCACTTTCTGTACACTTCACGGTGTGTTGCAATTCAATGCCAAACAACTCCTTCACTAGCGTTGGCGGTACTTGCTTGGACAAAGATGAAGCTTGCAACCCCTGTGATAAAACGTAAATTAGCTGCGTCCAACACTCTTCCGCATCTTGCTGCATGTACACGCCAGCATTTGTCTGTTGGGCGAATTGTGGGTACCTGCGTTCACAGTACAAATAAGTCACAACGATTAGACGGCTACTACCAGCACACCTTTCAATGAGGGCAATGCCACGGCGGGGAGCTGAGACAAACTCTCAAAACAGATTAGAAACTCTTTAAATATAAATTGCAGAAATAAAGATTGCGATCCCTGGGATGAGAAAACAGCAAATTTCGGGCCGTCTGCTCTAATAAAGGTCAACTTACAACGCCGCATATCAACTTTAATTCTAAACAAAGGAAGACTACATTACCTCATCAGATTGGTGCACCCATTCCAAACAATGCAAAAAAATCATGGAAATATGTTCATCAAATCCAAAATGTACCCCAAATATAAATGACTGCATAGGGTGCCATCCACAGTTAGACTGTGGAAATCTTTAGAAAATTCAATTGAACTCGAAATCTTCATGTTTGTCTTTTTGAAAATTCATTATTTCATTTTTCCTATTTAATAAAAAATGCTCTCACTCGGCAGCTTCCCCGCAGACATGCTGATATCCTTCATATATTAGAAATAGGTACATTCAACTTCCCATAAATAATTCTAAACAAAGAAATACAAAGAAACCCTGGGTTACACTTGTTCCAGCAGCAATCAATCAATGAAAATGGATAATGAAGTTAAGAAATTCGAAACTATCTCAGCGAAGAGCACGCCATTTTTTATCCAACTAAACAGATGACCTAACCAAATATTGTATCGCTTGGATCAAACAATACAAGGATCTGAGCGAGTCCATACAAAATTATTGAATAAACATGTTAACCTAAAGTTTCAGCTATCAAATCAAATCCACCGTACGAGTTCAAGACAGGGGTAAAAAGAAATTGATCAATGCTTGACGATTTGCCGTTGATCGAGAGAGCGCCCCCTACTAAAAGAAATACTCAGATTCCAGAAGTCAGAGAAACAACAATTGCGCCAAAAAACAAGAAAAAGAGTGGGAGAATGGACGCACTTGTCTCGCAGAACATACAAAATTGTAGAATAAACCCATTTCTAACAAAGGATTCAGCTGTCGAATCAAATCCACCGTACGTGTTCATCAAGACACGGTTAAAAAGAAAACGATCCATGTATGATCGAGCGACCACCACCTCCTAAAACCAATACTCTGATTCCAGAAGTCAGAAAAACAACAATTGCGCCAAACAAGGAAAAAGAGTAAGAGAGAATAGACGCACTTGTCTCGCAGAACTGTAAGAAATCGAAACGGCGCCACAGCTTGCCCACTCGCATCAAGCTCATTAAACAGATCGCGCGTGGCCACGGTTAGGGTATGCGATAGTCGATCCACCACACTGCTTCCCCCGGTGGTCGCAGCATAGCCTCGCAACGCATCCCGAAGCTCCGGCACGGAGTGCAAGCACTGCACGGTCGAATTCATGTAGCACGTGTTGCCCAGATTGACCAGCCCGGCCGTGTGTCCCAGCACCGTGACACTCTGCTCCTTCTCCGGCAAATCCTCCACGAACACGGGACTCTCTTTCGGAGCCTCCGGAATCGCGTCCGCCGTGCCCATGAGCATGAGGCGCTGGCCGTCCTTCAACCCCAGCTGCTTCATGTCCGCGTCGTCCTTGAGCAAACCGCCTTTGAGCATGATCTTCTGGCGCTCCGGGTGAACGCCCGTGAGGTCGTAGAGCTGGCACTTGAACACCAAAGGCGGTTGGTCTGTGTCGATTTCCACCGAGGGGAACACCTTCTTCTGCCATTTCACGGTCACAGTCGGCATGGCGACGAAGACAAAGACGAAGACGACGAGTGCAGCTGAGGTAACAATAAAAACGTACGAAAACGTATTCCAAGGAGAGCAAATGAGGGGGAATGCAAACCCTAGGAAGAGAGACAATGAAGAAGAAGAGTGGAAACAAACCCTAAGAAGAGGGGACGAAGAATGAACTAGAAAGGTCGTGAGGCTCATGCCACTCAGTGAGAAGTTTCTCCTTTGTTGGAAGTGTCCCTACCTTAGTCATGAGGACGCTAAAGAATGAATAAATAAATAAATATTGTGTACGATGAATGACTTTCAAGGAAACTTTAGAAATGAGGAATGCATCTATTCATTTAATAATAGAATCTTTTTTTGCTAAATATTTTAATGGTATAGGTAAGAGGTCCATAAAGTGCCCATTTAAGAGCTCGAAATTGATTTGAGGAGGTTAGATTTCTTGAAATATTTTTCAATAATTCTTCCTTGAAAGACAAATGGAATTAGCATTTAATCTAAGTCACTTCATAATTTTTGGAGTTTCATGGAATCAATTATGAATTTTTGAAGTTAAACACAATAGTCACTAAAATCATCCACCTCTTGAAATGTACACCATTTGTACCTTGTTGGTGCAATGAGAGAGCAAAATGTACAAGAGGTTTACATTTCAAGAGGTGGACACCTTTAGAGCCCAAGTGCTTTATAGACCTCCTAGCTTGGACTCAATTTAGGATTAAAGATACACCTATACTAAGGTATATTCACTCTCAGAGTGTTGTCAAATGTGGACATAAATTTGAACTTTTGGGTTTAAAAGAAGATAAAATATGACTTGAAGGATGATAAAGATTATGCCATGGTTGAGAACTTCAAGTGTTAACACAAAAATAGAAATCTATTATGTTAAATGCATAATGTTTCAATTCATTGTTCCATTTTCATCCAAAATCAAAAAATATTATTGAGTTCAAAAGCCCATTTTAGCATACTAATTAAAAAATATTACGTTTTCTTGTATATCTAAGTGTTGCTGCAATGGTTGTACCACTAAAATAACCATGAGGAATGAGCAAGGAACAAAAGATTGTTATCCTTTCATGTAATTTTGATACCTTCACTAATACCTTCTATTTCAACATCTAATTATTTAATCATGATCTTAATAGTGTTAATTTTGACCTTCAAAAATTTAAGACATTACTTGCTCATTGTGTTGTATGTCACATTATATGTAGATAAAGATTTGGCCCTATAGTGCAAATAAGAGAATTTGAGTTTGATATCATAACCACTATAGTTTAATATTTTTATCATTAATGTGAATGTATCTTAAGGGACTACTTTTGCTAAACAAATATCTTAACCTTGAGGGTGATAACACAAACTCTACTTTAATGGTAAATTAATATTGAAGAAATGTGTAATAGAGTCATTTTGACCCCCTAATCCTAAGGTACATTCACATCATAAAAGAAAGTCCTAACCTCAAAGAATGACAAAAAAACGCCACTAGGATCAAAGAGTCTAAACATCATCATCATTCTTCCTTCCAATGTCAATTCTCTATAGTATTGAGGGTTATTTTATCCTTCAAATGGTTAAGATATTCCCTTGCCTTGTGAATGTACTTTAAGTTAGATTATTTTCTCCCTCAATATTAAAAGATTCTCCTTTTGTAACAATGTTCCTAAAAGTATTGAAGATTTGTCTTCTATTAGAATTGTGATGATTAAAAGAACTTAAATAAAAAAATCTCTATAAAAATCTCTAGTAGTACCCTATCAATTTCAAACATCACTTACCAAAAGTGTATTATATATATATTTAAAAATAAAATTGATCAAAAGCCAAATATTAAAATATATGAGAAATTTCATTAATTTAAAAAATATATATTATAGTTAAAAAATATCTACTATATCTAAAATTGATGAACTATTTTTGTAATACTTTGAAAGAAGATTTTAGAGTTTAGATTTATATAAGATCAAATTTAGAAACAAACAACAAAATCACTGTAATAATCTACACTATTTAGAATTTCAATGTTGGAATTATATGAAGTTTAATATTTAGTCAATTTTTTTTATCATTGAAGCCCTATTATAAGTTTGAACAAACAAAATTTGATTCAATATCAAGTGCATTTAATGGTGAAGTATATCATTTATAAGTAATTTTAACCATTAACCTTGTGATTGGTTAAAATTACTTATAAATGGTATTGAAATATTTCTAATATCTAAATTGCAAGAAACTAAAAAGGACAATTTAAAAATAAAAATTAATGTGGTTTAGATATGATACATTTAACAACTATAAATATTTGTCATCTTTTAGACAATTCCAATTTATGAAAAAAATTATTGCGTACAAGTTAGTTAAAAGGATAGATGGAGTCAATCATTGATAATATTTTTAGAAAACTTTGATGAAAATTGATCTAAACACTTGTAGCTTAATGTCCAATATTTTCTAAGTAGACAAGAAGTGTTGAATTTAAATTCAATTTTTTCAAAATAAGTACATAATCTAAGAAAATTAGATGGATCCTCATAATTATGCAAACAATGCAAGTTGCACTACATTTTATACGAAAGAAAATTTTATTCTTCTTGATTGTTGTGGCACCACATATTTCTCTTATTGTTCAACTATTTTGGGCACTCTTACAGGTAATTAAGGGAAAGAACTAAGCATTGAACTTTTTATTCAATTCTAATGCAAATATAGAGAGATATTAAAATTCAAAGCATTTTCATCTTTACAAATTTTTATAAAATAGGAAAATAGAAAAAATATAGAATTTCACAAAGATTATGCTGTTGGCATAATTGAAAATTTCTCAATGAAGAAGTAATTGTATTTTTTCTCTATTCAACTTTAGACTACTAAGATGGATAATATTGAATTTTAAATCTATTTTTAAATTAAATAAATAAATTATTGTATGTCAGAATGAGATGTTTTACACCAAAATATATATATATGGTTTTGAAATTGTGTTTTAATTCATTTTTTCATTTAAGACAGCACAATTTAGATTCAAATCTTTGATCTTTAATAAGTTTGAAGTCCAAATCAAATAGACTAATTATATCTTCTTTTGAAATTTGGATTTGGATATGTATTTTATACAAATTTTCAAAAGTAAGGGTATTTAAAAAATCATATATATACTAGTATATGATGCATTTGAAGTCTTAAAATGTGTCTATTTACCATAAAAATAATTATGATTTGATTGTTATGTTTTTTCAAATCTTTCATTCATATTTAGTTCTTTAATCTAATTATTCAAAAACATCCATTAGAAATAGGCCTAATATAAAATAAATGATCTAGAATATATTTTTATAAACAATGAAATGAAAACAAAGTTTCAAATTTAATTAATAAAAACATACAAAAATTATTTATTAAAAAGATTATTAATTTTTGAAGATTCTAGTTCAGTGATAGTTTAAATAGAAGGACATATAGTCCTTGAAAATTACAATGCAAATAGGTATTGATTGAAATTCTATCACATAGAAATTCCAAAACTACATTTGGCCAACTATGTTCTTTAAGGATTAAGTGTATTCATTTATGCAATTATTATATTCAAATTTTTCATTTAAATTAGTTTGGTATCAATTTATTGTAAAACTTTCTTCTATTGTGGCCTTAATGTAGGATTTTCAACAAACAAACTTTAGTTTCACACCATATTTAAAGGAGATTGGATTTTTTTTTCTCATCTTTAAATTCTCTCTAAATTTTTTGTACAAATTATAATTGTCTCATCCTTTCAATTGTTAAGGACTACCTATATGTGTTTTCAAAATCTAATTTTTAGGGTTGAGTTAATATATGTCTCAACAAATTTCAATAACACGACATTTCACAATTATATTTCAAGAAATTTAGCAATACATATGGTCATACAATTCTAGACTATTTTTTATCCATAAGCACCCTAAAGATAGTCCTAAATTCCAAAATGCCGTTATATATTAGAAGCTTAATGTGGAAGAGTATTTTGAAATGATTTTCAATCCAAAGCTATTAACTATGACTTATAGAAAATGTCCATGTAGTTGAATCTATCATTATTAAACCAAGATTTATTAAGAATTCAAAAGCCAAAAATTCTTTTAACCTCTAAAGGACCATTGTCCCTTCAGGGGACAAATGCGTTTTCAGGTAGGTACCTATGGGCTGAAATTTTCTCCTAATTTTTTGAAATGTTTTTTGGAGGTAGAAAAGTTGATTATCTTCGTGAGAATATAATTTTTTTCAAAATCGGTGCTTGGGAACAATAGTTATGACCAAATAAGCTCAAACAAGGGGACGGCGGGCAGCTCGGGCAGCCAAAAAAAATAGACAAAAATTTGAATTTTCTTTTAATATTATTTTTTCTCATAGATTATATTTTGTCTATCTGGAAAGCTTTTATTCATTTCATTTGGATATGTTATGAGAAAGTTATGGACATTCTTGTTTTTCGGGCAGTTAGAGCATCTTTTTGAAAAAAATAACTTGTAGGATTCATTTCTGAATGCAATTTTCAAATTTTTCAACTTTTTTTTTGCATGGTCTGATTTAACTTACTTGCTACAACAATCTCACCATTGGAATTAGTGCATTTTAATTCCATCTAAAATATATGAATATTTTAGATTTTCCTTCTATTTCATATCTACTTCTACTTAACAATTTTTTTAAGAATGATAATTAATTTTTTTTTTAATTTTCTTTTACCTAGACTCTCACCTCAATTCTCAACTATAAAGATTTAAAGCTCAAAACTCTGTAGTGCAAGAATTTTAAGTTAAAAATGTTCAAAGTCAAAAAATCTAGTCCTGCAATGTGTTGAAAAACTTGTTTTTTCCACTTTAAATGCAGATATCTTGCAATCTGAGCGGTCAAAAATTCTGAATTTTTTTCCACACACTCTCATACTAGTTAGGTGTAAGATGCTACAATTAGATATGAAGAAAAAAAACAATGTTTTAATTTTTTTACTCCTTGCTATAGGTATGGCAGTTTTGAGTGTTTTGAGTGCAGAAAAAAAGGCCTTGGTCGTTTAGGGGTTAAAATCAATTTTGAATTGAAAAATTTGATGGATGAAATTGATCATTGTGCAAATGACACATTGGTGTCTCAATTACCATTTTTCTTTTACAATTGTTTGAATTAGTGAAAACTCATTGTTACCTATTTTTACTAAATACATTCACATCAAGGAAAATTATCTTAACTCTTGGAAGACCAAGTAATGTATTTTTGGCAATATAGCATTTTTTATCATCCATTTACAAAAGGAATTTTCATTTAAAAAAAATTCAAACAACATGTGATCAAGGAATTTCTTTAAGGCACAACAATTTTTATAACTTTTGACTACATGGTTTAAAAGTGTTATTATATAATATGTAGTTTTTTTTAGTTTAGGTAGCATAGGTAGCTCCAAAAAATCACTTTTTAAAGGAATAAAAATCTAAAATTGGCACGGGTTTTGTAGATTTTTATATGCATGGAAATCTTTGTATCACAATAAAGTATTTTAAATTATTCTCTACTTCTTTTTACTTACTATTTTTTTCAAGCATGAATATAAAATCTTAAAAAAAAAAAAAATTATATATGTATTCTGAGCTTATTTCTTCAATATGAGGGCATAATCATTATTGACATTGAATGGTTGATTTTTTTTTAAATTGCACATATAAATAAATGAAAGAAAAGGCAATAGATTTTGTAGACAAATGAACTATTTGTGGATTTTGAAAATGTAATGTGTAAATAGCCCACAAGAGGTATTAGTCTCTTCAAAAATCAATATAAAATGTACCCATTGTAGTTATAGAGATCTTATTCACCTAGAGTGATCATTAACTAAATCCTTAAAACAATAGTCACTTTTTGCAATGGTTTGCCACTAAAAGATAAGGTATCTATTGCATCTACTAAAACAATCAAATATTTTCTCATTCAAAACCTTTGAGTGCTACTACTATGGAGTCATTCCACTATTGACAATTCTTCAATGATGTTGATATTATGATGAATACTTGACTCTAATATTGTCAATCAAAACTTTGAGTGCTAATACTAGGTCATCACACTATGACTATAATCTCATTTATTTAAAGATGTTGATGTTATGTTGAATACTTGACTATATCACCCTCATATTATTAAACAAAACTTTGAGTGTCACTACAACAAATCCCATTGTAACAAATATTCAAGGATGTTCTTATGTAGAATACATGACTATGTCACCCCATACTGTCATTGCAACCTTTAAGTACTACCACTATGTCATCTCATGGTGATAAAAATCTCATTTATTCAATGATGTTGGTCTTGTGTTGAATACATGATTATATCACTCAAGCATAATTATATTGCTTATTAGTCTCTCTTTCTTCTCTTTGGATTTGACAAAGGAAGATATAATGCTTCCTAAGATACCAAGGGAACCTTCAATTTAATTGTACAATATCATCTTTAGAAGCTTAGGCCAATGAAATTGAGGGCTTCATATATTTCAAGAAATTCTAAAAGAGACCCTAGCTAACATTACTTAACAATTTTATGCCAACACTTGCGATCAAGACTTTGCTTGTGCAATAACTAGGTCATTCCACTATATATCCAAAAGATGCAAGTATGTCTTGTTCTTGCAATCCGCCCTTTTGAAAATATCTAGAGCCATTGATCTCAATTGAAAAAAATTTACCCCCTCTCTAATGCCATTGATCTCCAATTTAAAAAGTAAACAATCGTTGTTGATCGATGTTGTGAGAGATGATCTTGGTCGTTGTCACTTTGGAATGTAGAATACAATACAAAATATGGAATATGGAACAAATACAAAATATGGAATACACACAAAATATATACAAAACACATGGAATATATACATATCTATATGAAATATGGATACAAATTATTCAAACATATACAAAATACATATGGCAATTGATATCCCATATCATTTGCAAGCCAAACAAATTTCAGAAAAATACAAATATGGTGTGTGTCAAGGTATTTCAACAAGCATCCATCTCATTTTCTCAACCAATGGCAGACTAACATGTATATCCGCCAATTCTTCATTTCTAGTTTGACAGAAACAAGCACTTCTACCACTATGCACCCCAAAGATGCAATGATTGCATCTTCTAGGAATCTCCCTTTTGGATATCACTATGTAAGTACTATGACACTTTTGGGCATTACTAGGTCATTCTACTATGACATTTATTTAAGGATGCTAGTCTTATGTTGAATATATTGACTATTTTACTCCAATATTGTCAATAAATACTTTGAGTGAAACTATTATGTCATCTCATTGTGATGCAAATCTCATTTATTCAAGAATGTTGGTCTCATGTTAAAATATATGACTACATCACTAACAATCATGTCAATTAAAACATTAAGAGCCACTACTTCGTCATCTCACTACGACCTAAATCTTATTTATTCAAGAAGGTTGGTCCTAAGTTGAATACATGGTTGTATCACCTTAATATCCAATTGCTAAAGTAGTTAGTTTGCTATCAAAGCAAACTGTGCTCTAAAAAGCAACCACTAAGTTAACATAGAGGTACATTTCACCAGGTGGTTACTTGTTAGCTACCCCTATGTTTCAACTTCGAAAATTCCTAACTAATTCCACAAAGGTCCAAAAAATATGAAACGACTTGGATTACATGCCAATTCCATTTGTCTTCCTACAAAAATTGACTGAAAATTGTTTCCAGAAGTTTAACTTCCCTGAAAAGTCAATCAGCTCTCAAATGGTTGCTTTAGGAGCACGCTATTAACCCTTAAGTCACCTCTCCCGGATGACCCAAATCTCATTTATTCAAAAAGAATGACTGTCTTACATGATTGTAATGGGCCCATTCCTATCTTATCTAAAATCTAGAATGGGCAAAATGTCTGAATTGGACCTCCCTTTTTTTTATTTACAAAGGGGGGGGGTCACGTGGTGGGCCCCACCTGCCCCCCTCTTCTGAATTTCATCCTGACAACAAATGACACCATGTGAACTGCCAATGCCAGTGAGGCAGTTGCAAAAAAATTTCACACGGGAAACAAATGCTATCATGAGTCCCCCTATCCGTCCAAAATTTGGAAATTTAGAAACCATAAATTATCCAACCAACAAAAGTCCCAAATAATGGGCCCATGGCAATAAAATAATCAATTTTCCTCCCTTTCTAAACGGTTACCCATAACCGCCCCCCCCTCCTGATCTCCAAGAGATCAAAATTCTGCTCCAGCAATGATACTGACAGCTCCTGACGTAAAAAGGATAACTCAAGGTAAGAGAGTTAAAAACTATTAAAAAAAAATATCAGAAAAAAGGATTTTAAAAAAATAAGGAAAAATAAGGGTGGTTTTAAAACTTTAAAAAACAAAAAAGAGCTAAAATAAGGCTTGCCCTGTGCTGTGGCAGCGCATGTTGACCCCCTGGAACGGAAGGGTCGGCGGTTCCCCGTTACGAGAACGTGTGAGAACTCGAGGGAGCTTGTGGGAACTTGTGAGAACGGTTGAGATCTTGTAGGAACGGTTGGGGAACAGGGAACAGCTCAGCAATCTTATCCAAATGCAACGAAGCACCAACGCGGCAGCAACCTCCGTCGTCTTCCCCATTTTTTTCCCCTTCCCCCCCGTTGCCAGAACCCCCGCGCGGTTTTGTTTTTGCTGTCTCCACTTGCTCATCCCCAGCGACGTCGCCTCAGGATTCCACGCCGCCAGTAGTTGAATCCGTTTCTTCCTTCTCATTCTCTTCTTCTCGACGTTGCGCTCTTGTTTTCGCCTTTTTCGGCGCTCAATTTGGTTCAGTGTTCGCCATTGGAGGGCATTTCTTGGTGGTAGTGGTTGTTGCGTTCCGTCGGCGTGGACGTCGTCGCATGCAGCCTTGATTCGTGGTATTGGAGTGGCGTGTTGGTGTGGTTGCAACGGGTGGTTTTCGTTCGTTGGAGACTTTCGTTTTGGTTGTTTTTTGGTTCGTTTTGGCGTTCTGTTCTGTTTGGGGGGGTGGGGTAGGGGGGTGGGTGAGCTAGGGTTTGGTGGTGCGAGGCGGGGTTTTGGTTTTTGAAAGGGGCGATCTGGGAGAGGTTTTTGAGTGTGTAGGTTTTGGTGATTTAGTGTGTGGTTGTGGAGGTTGTGATCTAGGTTTTGGCCGTGGTGGGGGGTAGTGGCGGGGGTCCTCCGGGGAGAGAATCTGGCCACCTTGGTGTGTGGGAGGGTGGTGGTGGAGGATTGGTTGCGGCTCGCTCTCATGGAGAGCGACGGGCTTTGGAGAGCGTTTCTGGATGAATGTGGAAGTGAGTGTTGGTGGCGGACTTGGTAGTGGTGTGGGAGGGAGGATAGGTCTTTTGTTGAGTGTATCTGGATGGCCTTGGATGGCGTTGAGGGGAGTGTGAAGACGTGTTGGTGAAAGGGAGTAATCGAGGTGAAACAACGCAATGGTGTCGCGGTCGTATAGCAATCTTTTGGATCTGAATGATGATTCCACAATATCCGCCGATTCTGTCGTGGGGCATATGCGACGGAACGGGGGTCGGTTGTCGCGTTCCTCCCTCGCGCCTGCTGGGCTGTCCGCGGGGGAAGCGAATTACGAAGCGGATGATAGGTCCCATCGGGATGAGAGCGTGAGTACCGAGGCCTCCGTCATGTCGGAGGAGAATCGGATGTTGGTGGTGGCGCATATATTGCCACTGAATGCGAAGAAGCGGGCGGATGGGAACGGGTACATCTACGATTGGGATAAAGACTCGGACCTGTACCAGCTGAAAGATGGATTACCCGACGAGATGGAGGTGATCTACATAGGGTGTCTCAAGGTGGAGGTCGACGACGCCGATCAAGATGAAGTGGCTGCGTTTCTCCTGGAGAATTTTAATTGTGTGCCGGCGTTTCTCCCGCAAGATCTGAAATATAGGTTTTATCATGGGTTTTGTAAGCAGATGTTGTGGCCGCTGTTTCATTATCTGCTGCCTCTCAGTCCTGAACACGGGGGACGTTTCAATCGCTCCTGGTGGCAAGGATATGTGTCGGTGAACAAGATCTTTGCTGACAAGGTGATGGAGGTCATCAGTCCTGATGAAGACTATGTTTGGGTGCATGATTACCATCTCATGGTGCTACCTACTTTTCTAAGGAAAAGGTTCAATAAGGTGAAGCTTGGGTTCTTCTTGCACAGCCCGTTCCCTTCTTCCGAGATCTATCGGACGTTGCCGGTGCGGGATGAGATACTGCGGGCGTTACTGAATGCAGATTTGATAGGGTTCCATACATTTGATTACGCAAGGCATTTTTTGTCGTGTTGTAGTCGCATGCTAGGTCTGGAGTACGAGTCCAAGCGGGGTAACATTGGGTTAGAGTATTATGGCCGCACGGTGGGGATCAAGATTTTGCCCATGGGTATCCACATGGGTCAGTTTGATGAGAGTCTGAAGATGGCCGACACGAGGTGGCGGATTGGAGAGCTGAAGGACCAGTTCAAGGGAATGACTGTCATGCTTGGGGTGGATGATATGGACATTTTCAAGGGCATCGGGTTGAAGTTTTTGGCTATGGAAGAGCTTCTCAGGCAACACCATCAGTGGCAAGGGAAGGTCGTGTTGATTCAGATTGCCAATCCTCCGAGAGGCACTGGGAAAGATATTGAGGAGGCCCGGAGCGAGGCTCACTCAATAGTCGAGAGAGTGAATGAAGAGTTTGGGAACGAGCACTACAAGCCGATTGTCCTGCTGGAGAAGCCTGTGTCATTATATGAGCGGATTGCGTATTACACCATCGCAGATTGCTGTGTCGTAATCCCAGTGCGTGACGGCATGAACCTAATCCCGTACGAGTATATTGTTTGTAGAGAAGGCGCTCCTGAGTCTATTTACCCTCATGAGCCAACAGTGAAGAGAAGCATGTTGATAGTTTCTGAGTTTATTGGATGTTCTCCATCTTTAAGTGGTGCCATTCGGGTCAATCCTTGGAACATTGAGATGGTTGCTGAGGCTATGAACAGTGCGATCACTTTGAAAGAGTCGGAGCAACACCTACGCCATGAGAAACACTACAAGTATGTGAGCAGCCACGACGTTGCGTATTGGGCTAGGAGCTACATGCAGGATTTGGAAAGAACCTGCCGTGATCACTCTAGACGTCGGTGTTATGGGATTGGTTTTGGACTGGGTTTTCGGGTTGTTGCTTTGGATCCTAGCTTTAAGAAATTGCGTACTGAGCTCATCGTGTCCGCATACAAGAAAAGTTCCACCAGAGCTCTACTTCTGGATTATGATGGGACAGTGATGCCTACATCACACAAGGAAAGTCCGAGCCCTGAGGTTCTGGATGTTTTGAACACACTTTGCAGTGATCCTAATAATGTGGTGTTCATTGTAAGTGGACGGCCACGGGTCAAACTTGCAGAGTGGTTTGATCCTTGCGAGAATCTAGGTCTTGCCGCTGAACATGGATATTTCTACAGGTACCGGACTAACTCTTTCTGATTCCTACATCTGATTTTTGATTCGTTGGTTTTTGATACGTCAAGCAATAATTTTTTATTGCTCAATTTTCGTGATGGTCCGCTCCTGTTGCTCGTATTGTGACTGACTCTGTCTTGTGTTTTTGATTCTGTGCAGAAGGCGACGAGATTCTGAATGGGCTACTTGCAGAAGTGGGTCAGAGTGGGATCGCATTAATACCACTGAGCGTGAAGCGCCGTCCACGAGCTTTGAGTGGAAACTGGTTGCAGAACCAGTCATGCAGCTATACACGGAGTCAACTGATGGATCTTACATTGAGGCCAAAGAAAGTGCATTAGTGTGGCATCATCGGTTTGCAGACCCTGACTTTGGATCTTGGCAGGCGAAAGAGCTGCAAGATCACCTGGAAAGTGTATTGGCTAATGAGCCTGTTACCGTCAAGAGCGGTGCTCAAATTGTTGAAGTTAAACCTCAGGTACGTAAATAATCTAGTTTCTAAGGTTGAGATATTGGACGATGTTTCTGTTTTAATGGTTACAGTTTGCACGTAAACATTAGGTGGACGATTACGTACTTTGAAGTAATGGTGAATTTTTTTGTCCATTGCAGGGAGTCAGCAAGGGGTTTGTAGTGGAGAAGATACTTCTGTTGATGGAGAAGGAATTCGGATCCCTGCCAGACATGGTGCTATGTGTGGGTGATGATCGGTCAGATGAGGACATGTTTGAGAGCATTGAAACTCTCATGGTTCAAATTCCTTCGGCTGAGGTATTCGCATGTACTGTGGGTCAAAAACCCAGCAAGGCGAAGTATTATTTGGATGATGTTGTGGAGGTGATCAAGATGCTGCAGGGGCTGGCGAATGCATCTACTCGGTCTTCTTCCTCATCACTTCCTCAGCTTTCCGAATTCTCATCACTTCATATTTAGGTGAGTACCACTATTTGAGACTTGGCACTCATGAACAGATTATAATGCATTTGCGAAGCCGTACTGGTATGTATAGTAGTGAGTTGAAGTAGTTGAGCTAGACTTTCCCTGCCTTTTCAGTTTACATGAGCAAGGCAGTGGTGCAAGTGCGCTTCATTAAGCATTGTATCAAAATTTGAACGACCTTTGGTCAGCCACACGATCATGACTGGTTGATTTGTGATGTTTGTTCGGAGTTGGTTTAAGGAATACAGCAGGTGTGAGAAAAAAGGCAGTTGGAATTTGAACGTTCAAGGAGTAGGAAGGAGTAGGTTGAGAAGGAAGGCAGCTCAGTGTAGGGATTCTCAGCAGTGCTTAGTGGCCAAGGAATGATACGCGTAGAAGGTCTGTGAATGTTTCGCGGCTCTTTCAATCTGCCTTGTAGTATTTCAGATTGGCCATCTGTAAAGTCTTGTTTCCGAGGGAATAAAAGGAAAAGAAATCCGAGGTCAATTAGTCAGGAGAAGAAAGTCTGCATCCATACGATCGATAGTCGTGGAACAAATAGTTTTGAAGGGGCAATCAAGTCCTAGGTGATATTTTTGGTATTTCATGCAATGATTTTAAGCTCCTTTTGTTAACCATCTCTTTGTTTTGCAGGTGTTTACGTAGGAGCTTTTCAGAGTTAGGGTTAGATCAATGCAAACAGAGTTGTATTCTGTAGCGGCAAGGCACTGGACTGTACCAGGTATTCCACGTTTATACGCTCTATTCATGTCTCTTTAGGGGAGTCTGCTTTCACAAATGAAGCGTTTGCGCATATCCCATTTATTTAAGAAACTTACTTTTTAGTGAAATCTTCGTTGAGTTATGTGAAGCCACCAGCTTTTCATGAAGATACTTGTAACATCCTCTTTCTGATTTGTTCCTTGGGTATTGATTTTACCGTTCCAGAAGTTGGGAGCAGGAATGATGCTGGTTCACGGACAGTTATGAAGGGGTGGCTGCTAAGCGGCGCTGCTCATACATGCTCGAAAATCAAGCTCTGGGTTAAAAGGTTGTGATTGATTGCAAATAGAAAAGTGTGTCTTTGCACGGGAAGTATGATGTCAAATTTTCTTCAGTCCTTACCTTTCTTTAGGTTGTTTTAAAATTCTGCAACAGTGTTGGATTTGTTACTCCGTCACCAGAACAATCTGTGCTGAGACTTCTCTTGCGAAAATTTGGAAATTCAGTTTGATGCAAAGAGTTTTTGCTAAAGTGTTAACACAATATATAAGATTGCATAGCACGTCATCCCTTCCCCGAATTCATTGGGTTTGTAGCTTCGTTTGCAAATTGTTCACATCCAACCCTCAATTTCTCGAATGTCTTGAAGTATATGTTTGGGCAGATGTAAGAGTAAGAAACTGGTTTTCTCCTTGACTGAGCTTGAAAGTGCTTGGTCTTGTGTCCGAAGGTTTTGTACGTTGTTGGTTGTCATAGTATTGGAATCCCAACGATGTAGAATCTAATTGCCCTTCATCGCTGTGCCTCAAAATTTTTCCATTTTTGGCTTCGACTCGCAGGAGATGAAATCCTTTGCTCTGTTCATTTCGTTTTTTATTGGAGTCAAAATGTATTTTGACGAGATATATTTGGCTCTTAGGACGGGCCGATGACCACTGATTTCAAGCCTCGCTGTCCGTCATATAAAAGAAATTTTCTTAATTTATTTCTCAGAGATGATACAAGTCATAAAATTTTCAAAAAAATTCTGGGAAAATTTGAAATTTTGTGGATTGTTTTAAGAGAAAAAAAAGTAAATTCGTATCAAATACATATTACTTAAAAAATATGAAGTTTTCACTATAGATGTATATTATAGTGCATAACATCATAGTAAAAATCAAAGATATTGTGTCACTTCAATTCTTTTTTTAAATCAATAAAAGAAATTGTCCAATGTTATAAAATATTGAAATTTATGAGTTTTTCAATATTTTCAGTTGGGGTAGAAATTACACTTGATAAGCTTCATTTCATTAGTTGAACCCAAATTCAAAAAACATCCTTTCTATGACAAATTCACATCAAGAATGAATGGTAGGAAATGGCCTGAATACACTACAAAGTATCCATGGACTAAGTATTTTCTTTTTCAGAAAAGTCAATAATACTATAATGAGGGAATTTTCAGTACTACTCACTGAAAATATACTCAAGCAACTTCCAAAAGAATTGGATGAAAAAATATATTTTTTCCATCCTACAAACTTAGGTGAAGTCATCCAAAAGATTATCCTCAAACTTTCTAGAGAAGTGGGTGTATATGTCTCATTCAACAATTGTGTATTGGGTGGATGATGAATGTTATGAACACAACATTTCATCAAATTAACAATCATTGAGGAAGCTTTAAGAAAATTCATATAATATTTCAGTAGAAAGAATCAATGATATTGATATATTGGAGGAGTTTCAATTGCTCACTATAAATTTTCAAAAATAATCTTATTGTCTTAACCCCTAAAGTCCCAAGGCCATTTTTCTGCCAAAATCATTCAAAACTACCACTTTTGCCACAATCACCTATGAAATAAATTTTTCAAATATTTTTTAGAATCTAACCATAGGATCTTGTTTTACACTTTTCTTAGATCACGTGATAATTTATTTGTGATTTTTGATTGTATAGATTGAAAGATATTAGCATTCAAAGTGGAAGAAAAAAAATTCTTTCTAGAAGTTACTATGATTGCCCGCAAAACAAGAAACTTCATAACTTTCATATCACTAATCCAAATGGAATGAATCTAAGCTTCCCATTTAGAAGAAAATATGATCTAGAAGAAAACAAATATTATAATTTTTATTTCAATTTTTTGTGGATTTTTTTTGTTGCCCGGTCTCTCTCATTTTGAGGTTATTGTGGCATAACTTTTGCTCCTGGGCATCGATTGGAACAAAAATTATATTCTTGGAAAGCTCATAATTTTATCTATCTTATGAGAAAGTTTAAAAAAGTTTCAATAAAAATTGAGATCATAGGAGCCTGCCTGAAATCCATTTTGTCCCCCATAGGGACAATGGGACTTTAGAGGTTAAAGTCAAGTATTTATGGATTAACCCTAGAATGATGCAAGGGTGACCTTGGAAACCATGCATTGTGTAACGATGAGAGTCATTGGTATAAAAAAATCTAAAAGTACTCATTGGAAATCAAGCTATTGTAGATGTTCTCCATTTTCCACAAAAAACTCCAAGTATGAATAGTTGTAGTTTTGTCCTACATTGGAGAATTCCTTATTATTCATTAGACACTTATTGTCCGTGGCGTCTTTCTTGGGTTAAAGATCAAACTTTCACTTGAGTTGGAAAGTTGGAAAGTCTAGACCCTAGTAGTCCTTGGTAAGAAGGTGGATGTAGATTTTTGAACTTCTTTGATATAATTATGGCATAAGTAGAATCTTGACTGCACATCTTTATTTTTGCAAGTTTTTCTTCTCTTCTCATCCCTACATGTATTAATTGAGAACCTTGCACAATAATCATGAAGCATTGAGTAACCAACCATACTATTTTTATTGTTAAAGAATAGACAAAACTTCCTTTTTTAATGTACTTGGATGTACTTCATTCATTTTTTGTAGCTCCCAAGCAGCCCTTTTTTTTCTTTTTTGAAAAAGTGCCAAGATAGCGATCACTTAAAATTTGGTGAAGCATTGTATTTCTTTGTACATCCATCTTTTGTACTATTAAACACTTTTCAATCAAATTCATACACTTTTTCATCCAAATTGGACAATTTCATCCACATTTTAAATTGGATTGAAACTTTTTTGGCGAAAAAAGATTATTTTTTTCTGGCGAATTTTTTTTTCTTCACTATGAAGTGGTGCTTTCTCGCTCCATTTCGCCCCCCAAAAAAGGGTTGCTTCCAAGTAAGATTTTGAAAACATTCATAATCCACCTAGTGGATGCTAGTACTTTCAAAGGCTACTTTCTATTCTAATTTTCTTATAAAGAATCTTACAATTGAGTGATTAACATTACAAAAAATCTAAGGCCTGAATGAGGCCGTGAGAGAGCATGTAGATGGTGCAATTACACTTAAAAAATTATTTAATTAATTTTTTCAGGAACTAACGTGGCACTAGTCAGTTCAGCAATTTCGAAAAAAAAAATTGGAATTTTTTTTTATTAAAGAAACAAAAAAAAAAAAAAAAAAAAAATTCTTGTACTTGCATTAGGGGCCAAAAGTTAAACCACCTTGTTTGGGCTTCAGATTTTTTGTAATGGTGTAATTAAAAATAATGTCATAATCAAATCAAATGTCATATTCAATGTCATAATCAAATTGAGTAAATAATCATTCTATCTATTAGGGGAATGTTGTAGCCTTCCATAAATTCAAATTTCATCTTCTAAACTTGACATGTGTTTATTTAGGGTCTAAAAACTTGTTATTTTGAGTCTTGATTATAGGATCATAAATGAAAAGTAGAAAATCATTTTGTTCATTCAAATGATGAAATTCTATTAAAAATTTAGAAGTTCTATTTTGAAGAAGAAAATGTCAATATTCTTTAATTTATGGACTTGGTACTTCATCCCTTTCTTAGATGACTCAACTAGTCTTAGTGATAAAATGCAACCACTAAACATGTGGTTGTTTATAATTGAAGCAAGGAAACAAGCTCATAAGACCTAATAAACTATTGAATTTAAGTTAGTGATGAACAAGCTTCATTTGCATAAGTTGCATGTTTGAATGTTGTAGAACTTTTGTTCTACTTAAAATTATAGATGAAAAGTGGAAAGATAGAAATCCTAAATTATGCTAAAACAATGAAGTTCCCAAAAAAAGTGTTAAATGGTTCTAATGTGAAGAAAGTTTTCTAAGACTTTTTAGTTTTTTTTAATTGTTTATGTATTTTACCACTTTCATATTTTCTTAAATATAGAAAAGTATCCAAAAAAGCTTTAATTGTTTTGTTTTTTTAAATTTCAATCATTTTTGAAGTTGAAAGTATTTAGAAACTTTTTCAAGAATTATATATTGAAGTAAAATAGTGCCATAGAATAGGGGCCTCTCTCAATCATGATTTTAACTTGAATCATGCTTGCCTAAAATTCATTACTATAGTAGATCGTATCTTAAGATCATGAATAAAAATGAAACAAAAATACTAGTATTAAATTGCACTGAAGTGGTGAACAAGTGTTCAAAAATTTTCTTCTAAGATTTGTATTCAGCAATTGTATTCTTATCCCATCACTTTTCCACTTTCTTATTGTTGACAATGTAAAGGTTGAAGAATATTCAAAGAACTTTTCATTATCTATTAGGGTTCCCTTTTTTCTCTTGGTTTTTCTCTTCGCTTCTCTCTACAATTTCCAATTGCAAGTTCAGAAGTTTAGAAATGTTCAAATTTCATAATCTTAAATTCTGTAAATGCTATAGTTTTTGAAACTTATACATTTATAAATTATTTAAATGCTATAAAGTTTTGTTACTTGTGTATTTGTTAAATCAAAATTTCAATGATTATATAAATTTATTATTTTCATTTTATTGAAATTTAAAATTTAAATACTTAAAATTTATAAATGTTTATGAAATTTGATTTTAGAGCTTACAATATTGCAAAAGAAGACAATCAAACCTAAATAAATGAGGCAAACTTCAAATAAATAATGGGCTAATACATATCCTAAATAAAGAGATATTTTTGAGTAGGAACGTCCAAAAATTTGAATACCACGCCAAGTAACAAATGATGAATACAGATCCATGTCTCATGTGGAAAACTGACCACATCTGTAAAAGTGGGTAAATGTAAATTGCTCAGACTATCTGATCTGTTTGCACAAAAAAATCATTTGAATTCTGAAAACTTATGTCGAGTTCTGCAAACTGACAGTCAACTTCTCAAAATGTGCCAAAATCTGTCCACTCAACAGTTGCCAACTGGACGAAGACAAGTTAAAACCTTACAAACAATGTTTATGTCTCTCCCATCACCAAAAATTTAGAAATGATCCGTTTGCACCAAAAATAATTTGAATTCTGAAATTAAACCTGAGTTCAGCAGACTGGCAATCAATTTCTCAAACGTGCCAATCTGTCCCCTCAGCAATTCCTACTGGAGAATCAAACGGAAGACAAAACTTGAACCTTGCAAACAATGCTTTTTTGTCTCCACAATTACCGAAATGATTTCACCGTAGACTCGTCTCGCAGACCTTCTTCAAAGCTTGTCTGGCTATCTCCGTCCTCAAAACTCGAGGGCAAACTATCCCTCCGTCTGGGAAGAAGATGCGTGAAGTCAAGCAACACCTGCCGTGCGCAAAATCGTCAAAATGTGATATTTGATCGGCACTAGGTGGCTCATGTGCATAAAGCATGACCAGCTTTGAGCAACCCCAGAACCTGCCTCGTTGCCTGGGCTAAGGTAACTGCACCTAAATGCGATCTGTTTCTGAAACCATACCCTAGAGATTCTTGCCTTCAATGTACTGTAAAACTTCCATTCATGAGAGCCTAGGGTTGATTTGGGGTATACCTATTTCAACAATTTCAAAATTCAGTTCATTCATACAGTATCAAAAAAATGCATTCTAAAAGAATCTAGAACCCCCTCTTGCTCCCAATAAGACTCAATGATAGTAACACCATGCTCAAATGCTTATTTGAACGATTTTAAGTGTGGTTACCTTAATCTTTGGGTGGGGGAGGAGCAGGCAAGTTCACCCCAGAAGCCCTGGCGGCACTGAACAGCGACGATGCCAAGGCTTGGGCAAGGGCACTGGCATCTGGCCCTTCTTCTTGTGTAAGAGATGAAGTGGGAGGGCATTGGATGTCTGCCAAACTGGCAGCTATGGCGGAGGCGTATTCCGCATCCTCGTCGCCACCCAAACTGTTGGAGAAGCTGCTGATGGAAGCATTCTGGGGTTCCAAGCTTGCAGCCAGAGCCGCAGCTAAGTTAGCTGATCCAATGATTCTGGAGGTTTCTTTCTCGGACTTAGTCTTCGGTGCAGCAGCATCTTTTTCCTTGGCAGTCCTGCCACAATCAATGCTTGTTGCCATAAACGAAAGATTGCAAAGATTGCGCAAATATGTATTTCAGCAAAGCTTTCTAGTACTCCGTATCCAAACCTATCACTCCTATCTACTCGGTGTGCGTTTGTGGGCACCCTACCTTTCATTGAAGTACAGGAGTGTGAATAATATATGTCATTAGATTCTAATTAGGAGGATGCAAGATCTACCATACAGAAAAAAAACTGCACATAATAAAGTGATCCATACTAGACAGACTTAAGAAGATGGTTTGTACGATAGAGTTTCTTTTCTCCATGTCTGATGCTTTAAAGACCCTGCAAATGAAGACTCTGCAATCCTGGTTTCTAACTGTTTATTGAAGAATAATAAATCACAAAGCAAAGGGAGTAGGGTTTGTGATGAGGCTAAAACGGTTGCTAAGCGGTGACTTTTTCTTGGCTAGGATCTCATCACAAATTTACAAAGAGGAGTTTGCATGGCGGGCCCTCTATTCTACTCCTATCCACTTGGATCAAAGAGAATGAAGGTCACAATCAACATATGAGCAAGCTTGCGCACCTGTACCTACCTTATGGTTTGCATTCTTATCAAGATAGTGAACTCACAGCATGCTTAGTATGAAAGGAATTCATCTATGGCCACTGGATACTAGGATTCTCAAACCAGGCTTTCACAATTGCATCACAGAAACACACTTGAAAAAGTGACCGCCATTTACCTGGTAATACGCTCCGCTTCCTCGGAACTGAGCCACCTGCCAACGTTGTCCTCATTTCCCCAACAGCCTGAACTGGGAAGAGATCCCCGGACTACAAAAATACTCCAGCCACTGTTTTTCAGGGTATCCAGATAAGCTGAAAGATAGAAATTCGAAAGATACTCCGGGGCAGGGTACAAGCTGTTGAAATTATACCACCTCGTGCCCACTCTTCGGATGCAGAACCAGTGAGCCTACAGTTGCCAACATCCACAATACACAACCCATCAGAAAAAATACAAGAAAACCTGTAAACCTATGACTTCAAGGCAAGAAAACACTGATTGCCCTTAATTACCTAAGCTAGGAGATCCATGAAAGGATTTCAATGTACACACAGCCCTCTTTTATCTGAACCTCTCTTCAATGACATTCTAAAAGATCCTGCACACTTGGAACACTAGTATTGACTGTAGCACAATTGTCTCACATTGACTCGTAATATGACTGTCTCCCAAGCAGTCCAAGTAAGGGGTTTAAGTGTACTACAACACGTGTTATTTGAATAATTTACGGCTAAGTTATGAAATGTCGAAGTTTGAAGTAGGAGAGTCTCAATCATGAGTCTAGACTACCTTTGATCCACAAGTATGGCTTCTACAACCCTAAATGCATCTTCTCAGGCACATAAACATCCGTAACATATATAATACTGTTTTAAAATCACAAGCATGAACTCCCGGCATAAGAATCCTATCTTGCAAAGAATCCAGGCTCGAAAGCAATGGTAGCCCTCAACTACAACAAATCTAATCGAAATTTAAACCCTAAGTAGAGACCTTCAATTGCTCGCTGCAATTTCAATACACAAAATTAAGACATGAGTAATGGTTTAAAATGCATGTCGATCATAGCTTTCCAACAAGATTTGACCCCAAAATGGTAAAAAAAATCAAGTTCTTTGTTGATTCTCTCTACCATACTTGCCGGGCACCTCCAATTAATAATTGTGATCTCAATATTTTGAATAAGGACTGTTATACCTCATTAGAAGCGGATTTGCAGTATCTGTCCAACAAGACATTTCCCAAACTTGATAATTGCACATTAAAACTCATTGCTACCGTAGATTCAAGGCAGTTTCAACACCCAAGCGACGAATTAGATATTTACTTAGGTCTGCAGAAGTTTTGGAACCACAATTAGGGTTTTCCAGAACTTTAACAAAATGGCCTCAAATTCTATCACCATTCAACACCAAACCCCCACTGTAATGGCACCAACCTCTTCGCAGCTATACAATGCTTTCCCGTACATTAAATTGATCAGAAATCCAACACTACGCATAGAAATTTCTCGTACTTTTCAACGCCAATACCATCTACCATCCCTAAACATTGAAGCTCTCGATTCCGTCGAAACTGACACAGGGAATACAAGAATGATATAAACCTCTTCGCAGCTATACAATGATTTTCCATCAATTAGTTTTTCAAGTATCCGACACTATGCATAGAAATTTGTCTCACTTTCCATCTCAAAACCTTGAAGCTCTTGAACTGACAAAGGAAACGCAAAAAATCCACGCACCTGGAGATGACAAATGAACGCGCTCTGCGTCTGCGGATCCGCCCGCGCATCCGCCGCCTCGGGCGCTTCCAATGGCACACACTGCAAGTTCCAGATTTGTAGAGCGCGGTTGAGCACCTGAATGCTGAAATTCCCATCCGCATCCACATTGGAGGATCCCTCCGCCATGTAACTTAGGTAGTGGGATGATGCCGCGCCGCTCTCCAGCATCACCTGCTGCTCCTGCTGGTCCAATTCCTGCGCCATCGTGGCCAAGTCGACCTCGGAGAAGTAAGGGCCTTGGAGGACGGCGTTCACGCAGTGTACTGCACAGAGGCGTGACTCTTGGACCTCGTGGTACAGCAAAGGGGGGGACGGCGAAGAGGATGATTGTAACATTGCTCCTCCTCCTCTGTCTTCCATCGCCATCGCTTAAAACCTAATCACAATTCTCGCAACCCCAAAACCTAACGTGAATTCTTGATACCCTATAACTTAACTTGAATGCTCGCCTACCCTGAAACCTGACGTGAATTATAGCTACCCGAAAACCTGCCTGGAATTCTCGCGACACTAAAACCTGACGTGAATTCTCGCTACGCTGAAACCTAACGCGAATGCTCGCTATCCGAAAACCTGACGTAAATTCTCTCTACCCAAAAAACTAACATGAATTCTCGCAACCCTAAAACCTGAATTTTCACTGCGTACCCTGTGCGCAATCACAAGGAGAGCTCTCCGCCTCAAATTTTCACTGCTTCTGATCTTCTGGACATGCTTGGAGTATTGACACAAGGGTGATCACGGGTGGATTGTACGGGGATTCAAATCGGAGAGGCTCGCATCCGGGGATACAAGAAAAAATGGCTCGGAGGTGCAAGAGTAACGTAACAGGGAATTACGAATCTGCGGGACGTCTTGGGGAGGGGGATGATTGGGAGGACACGTGGAGGTCGCTTTCGAGAGATCACCCACGAGAGATCGACGGGCACAGTGAGCTTAACCCTTTAACGGCCAAATCCTTCCTAAATTTAACTTTAAACAAATCCTTTCTTTTAGCTTTAGCTTTGAACAATTTTATGATCAATATCATCAAATTGGTCATCGAGGAAGGTTGTTTTCAAAGATTAAATTTATTTTTTTAAATGAGTGAAAAGTTATTTAAGCAAAACATTGTTTGGAAGCACTTTAGACTACGGAGTAGTTAGGGATTAAAGTATGTAGAAAACTTATTTTTGCAAGAAGTATATCTAAAAATAGTTGTCAAAATTTTTGGTATCTTTTTTAATGATTAAAACATGTTGTATGGAAAAAAAAATCTTTCTATTTTAAAGCATTTCTTGAATCACCTTCTTCAACTTTAACTAATTATTATTCAGTATGATATGCCTACTCGTAAAGTAATTGTACTACCTATGAACATCTACATTGTCTTTTGAATGCATAGTGACTCATAGGTTCCAAACTTGAATTAATAGAATTAGGATAGGACATTATTTTTTTAATTCCCAAACCCAAACCAAACCAACCAATTGTTATTTGTAATTTCTGATTTCAACTTCAAATGCAATTGATATGAGATATATTTTTGTATTTTCGCATTTGTATCCATATCCTGTTATTTGTATTTGTATTTGCATTTGTATTATTGGACGGCATTCCATTTCCATATCAGTCAGCTTCCATTTCCAAATTAGAAGACTTTAGACTTCAAGTATTTTCAGATTTGGACGACATCGGAGGTACTTTCAATATGTTTTTTTCACATTAGACTATCCAAAATTTCTGGCGGTTTGTCGGTGTTGTTGGTAGGTGGATAGCATCTTTTGTGGAGATAGTAAGTGGGTAGAAAGTGGCTGTTATAGCCACTTTTTGGGTGCATAGTGAATATCACTGCACTCAAAATTTTAATTAATTAATTTTAAATTCCCTTCTAGACCCCCAACCACCCCGGGTTTAAAAAAGAAATTTAATCAGAATTAATTTCCTAATTTTTCATCCCCCGTCCTCCTACTTGTAATTTTTTGAATGAGGTTAACATGACAAACAATATGGGACAATGAAAATCCCGTATCCCATATCCGTATATCATATCCGTATCGTATCCGTATCGTATCCATATCATACAACATTCCAATATCAAGTATCTTTATTTGTATTTTGGTACCGTATCTGTATCATATCCGTATTTTGATTTTGTATCCGTATTCGTATTTGGATGGATGGCTTAGATTCAATCTCAAAGATCAACGACTTAAGAAATTTTGAGAAATCAACGGCATTCTGGAAGGGGAAGCATTTAAAAAAAAATCAACAACCTATTCATTTTTGGGAGAGGGGGGGGCAACTAATGGCAAACCAGATGTGTGACTACCTCTTTTGGGTGCATTTGTAATCATCATTTATATTGCATTTAAATATAAGATCTAATCTTGTCATGATTAAAAAATCGCATTCTTTGGTCTTGTGTCTATAACAAAAGGTCTTTAAAGTGATCAGGTTTTAGAAGTGTTATTAATCACTAAACTATAATCATTAGGAGAGATTTCTGTCTCTAAGAGATTGTTTTAGCCTAATTCCCCTTACTGTGAACAATAGTTGTACAATCATATTATTAAATAATATAATAATAATAATAATAATAAATAACATAATAATGATAATAATAATAAATAATAATTTTTTAATTTTAATTTTTTTAAATCAATAAAAATATATTTAAATAATGATTAAATAATAATATCTAACGTAGTAGTCTCTACCAAGTCAGCTAGTTGTTGTAGTAGAGTTTTCTCATCCCGAGAACTCACAGTCTCCTCAAAGAATCGATTGCATTCATCAATGTACCAATGATGAACATACTATGAGTTGGATGCTTTTATAGCCCTATATGATTCCAATGTACCTCAAAATTCACATCAAAATCTATGAAATTTCAAAAAATATGAAACCACTTGAATTAGATGCCAACTCCATTAATCTTGCAAAGAAAAATTTACTGAAAAATATTTGAAGAAGCCAACCTCGTAAAATTGCGAATCAGCCGGTAAAGGGTCACTTTATGGACCCCTTACCTGATTCCCTGATTTGCTTTCGCTTTACTTTTACTTAAGCTCGTCCCCTTTTCTTTCTCCCGGTCCTCTTTTTGTGTTCCTTTTTCAGCGATTGCCTTTAGTTTTGCTCTTGAGCTGGCCTGTTGCCGCGATTCACGCTTCTCTCAATTCTGTATCCCGAACTGCTGCGGCGACGATGACGGAGGGACTGATGGTCGCAATTTTTGTTGTAAAGAAGGATCCATGGTGGTAGCACAGAGGAGCAGCTGGAGAACGGAGAAGACGGCGGAGCAATGAGCCAGAGTACTTCTTCGCCGGGCGATCGCCGGCTTCTCTCGCTCGCGTTCAATCAAGACAACAGGTGAGCGCTCGTGCTTCTCAATCGAGTAGGAAGTTCAAATTTTACGCTCAATCGAATTCTTTTGCGCCAATAACTACAGTTTTATGGCAAGCAAGCTTCGAAAAAAATCCAACTCTGGATCGTTGAGAGGAGTCAATTCTCTATCCAGGTGTTTTTTATTTTTTAAATTCTGAGAAGGTCTGTGAAGGCACGGGGTTGATCGAGGTAGCTTCTCGTTGATAGGAGTAGGAAATGAAAATTCCAAGCTCAATCGTATTCTGTTGCGCCAATAACTAAAGTTTTAGGTTAAGTTTTTGTACAATCTAACTCTAGATCGTCGAGAGGCGTTCAGTTTTCTATTCAGGTCATTTTAATTTTAATTCTGAGAAAGTCTCTGAAGGCACGGTTCGATCGACGGTGATCGGATTAGGATGTGAAAAATTCGATGCACGATCGCGTTGTTTGTGGCAGAAACTGCAGTTTTAGGGCAAGAACGTGCTTTCATTGACTGTTAATTTTAATTCGGAGAAGGTCTGTGAAGGCATGTGATTCTATCAAAAGCAGGCGATTTAGAGTATAGCGGTATTGTAGCTTTTGGATCCTGCTCCTTTGCAATTCCTGTCATCGAATGCATGTTATGCTATGGGTTTATTTTGAGAATTTCTTGGTAGACAAGGATTGATTATGTTTTGTTCATGGGACCTTTAGTTGTCTGGCAATTGGCACGAGGAATGGTTTCAAGATTTTCAATTGCGATAATTGCCGATCCTGCTACGCGCGATGTAAGTAATCTGCCGAAGGCGTTGTCAAGATTTTTGTCAATTTGCCAATTTGATCATTCTTTGAGTTCTTCTTGTTCAGTGGAGATAAGTATTTGTTTTAAGGGTTTGGACTTTGGAGGTTTGTACAGCTGAAGGAGCAATCAATGTGGTGGAGATGTTGTTTAGTACGAGCTTGGTGGCGGTTGTCGGAGCTGGTCAACAGGTTTTATTCTTTCTCTCCGTATCTCCTTTCATTTGAATTTTTGTTGGGGTCAGTATGAAGTTTTGATGAGCTCAAAAATTATGATTTTGCTTAGAGAATCTAGGGCAGAAATGAGCAATGAGGTATGGTTTTGTTGAGCAATGGTTTTTGATGAAGATAGTGTTGTTGCAGCCAGCGCTCTCTCCTCGGCGATTGAGTGTCTTCAACACCATCACGGACACAATTCAAGCGGAGCTCAACTTTGTGTCGTCGATTCTGTGTGTGCGCATGAACCGTAAGCGGTAATATTCGCGACCTTTGCAATTTGGATGCATGTTTCCTCCCACCTTATGTAAGTTCTTAATTTTAATCAAACCAAGCACGTCAGTGCTTTTCTACTCTTTTAGAGCTTCTCCAGCTTCCCCAACTTTTTGCATGCTTAATGAAGCGCATCTTGAGTATGGATGTGGATGAAGTTTTTTGCTTCCTTTTCAAAATTCTTCGTGTTCTTGAAGTAGAATCATTCCCTGCTGAACTTGTGAATCTCATATCATTCTCCGTTGATGAACAGATTGGTGGTAGTTTTGGAGCGTAAAACGTATATTCATGACCTGGGCCAGCTGACAATATTGCACACCATTGACACCGTTCCGAACGTCCGAGGTCATGCACTTACACATTGTGTTGTAACGAGGATGTCGGAATTACGAATCATTCAATAACTAGTGGAAATATTACCTACTTTGGCTTTAGAGTTAACTAGTGTGATTCGACTGATTTATCACAAGATTTGTGTCTTTAAAATTATACTTCGTGAGGATTCACAATAAGGCGTAGTGAGTTGCCTTTTGACTCCTTTGTTTTATCTCCTGCGCATGTTCTGTTCTGCAGCCTTGTGTGCACTGTCTCCAAATCAAGAAAACTGCTACTTGGCTTTACCAGCAAGCACGTCCAGTGGGTCAGTATTGGTATTTGACGCATTGGATCTCCATGCCCTCTGTCAGGTGATTAAGCTACATGCAATTCTTATGCCATTGTTTAAATATCTTTTTCTATAGTATCGCATGATATCGAGTGCTTGTGGATGCCTTTCCGATCGAAACTTCTTGGTCCTATCAGTTTTTCACAGGCCACACCGTTTATTCTATTTAGTGTATGATTCGCTATCTCGTAATCCTATGGAGCACTACATATGCCATGAATTAGTGTACCTATTGATGATTACTGAAGTTTGAATTTCGTCTTGGTCACTGGTTGACTGGCCGCTTGTTGCTTTAGTGACTATCCACTGAAAATCTTCTTGATGATGATCTCGCAGTACAGTTCCATTATATCATGGATGACAGTAAATAGAACGAATTGTGTAACATTTTTAGGTTCAAATTTGAGTTCTTCCATATAACTGATGGGAGTAACTTCTGGATTTCGCAGATTCAAGCACATAAGTCACCCTTGGCAGCCATGGCTTTCTCCTCAGATGGCTTGCTTCTAGCCACAGCTTCTGATCAAGGCACAGTAATTAGGGTTCACAGCATACCCCAAGCCTCCAAGGTGAAAATGATCTTGATCTTGACCTTCTGTGCTATTCGTGTGCAATTGCTGTCATTAAGGTATAGGATATTATTTGCATCACTTTAAGCCTTTCAACATATTTAGGAGTGTGATTTTTGGGACCAGAACTGTGGAGAGATCTTTGGTTACAATAGCCAAAATATGTTGAGATCAAATTTTTTACCGTTATGTATGAATTTCCAATGCAAATTTGAAATCGGGAAGTTGTAGACCTCTAGAAGTGACAGTAGATAACTCCATTTCCATGGAAATATCAATGACCGTAGACATTTAGCTAAGACATGCTTTTCCTACTGATATGTCCAACTAAGTGTAGATGAGTTGCATTTGGTAACAGGGTCAGTATAAGTGACGGGAGCGTGTCCCAATGGTTTTAGTGTCCTTTACCTTAATTTGTATTGCTCATGTGAACGTTTGCAGGCGTACACTTTCCGACGTGGAAGTTATCCTGCCACAATTTACTCCTTGTCCTTTGGGCCACCTTCTCAAGTTCCACAACTACTTGCTGCTTCATGTGCTTCTGGTACCATCCACGTGTTTAAGTTGGGAATTCTTGCAAGATCTCGGTAAGCTGAGTTCTTCTCGCTTTGTTGTGTAGTAGTGTCAGAGGTGTACTCTACTGATAGGGAGCACGTCATTTTCTGGCATTCTCCTACGTGAAGGCAGGAGCGTGTAGACTAAATGCCAAATTCTCGATATCTTTTTTCCAGTGAGCATATATTTTCTGCTTTACACATGGCAGAGTTGCCCTGTCGGTTTTTTGGTTGCCGATTATCTTCTGCTTAGAACCACTGTTTGCACTTTTTATTGGAAAGTTCTCATGTTTTGGTACAAATCAGTAACTGTATGCTGGGAGTAAGAAGTAGGGGAATTCCGGACCGCTTAAGTAGATGTTCGCATGGTGAAACTGATAGGAAATATCTTATATTTCTTTGTTCAGAAACGAAGATTCGACAGGCAGCGTGGGTCAATCAAGGTAAAAACAAATGTAGTCTTCTGAAGCACCCATGTTGAGCTTATGTGTCTCTGTGGTGCAGTGAACTGTACTTCGATGGGTCTTCATGCTAAATCTTACTTAATGTTTGCCTGAATACAGTAATGGCATGGCTGCCGGGCTGCTGGCATCAGTAATACCATACTCTATGAGTGACATGGTTGAATCAGAGCGCTGTTTTGTTACAATCAAGAACGGATCTCCTCCTAATATCCGCAGGTATGCTCTTCAAAGTATGAACTGTCAGCCCTGCTTGCACCTATTGGGAGTAGACTTCAGTTATTAGTTTTCCGTTAGCAGCATTTCAATGACATAAATTCAAACCCAAAGGACCCGAATCTAAAAAATTGAAATTTCACTTTGTAAGCGAATAGTCAATTACAGAAGCTTTCAAAATATTATTGTCTCATTCAAGAATGTAGGGTATGAATTCTTATATCTCTTCGTACAGGTTTCCTTAAAACTTTGTAAATGATTTATTTCAATTCTTATAACTATAGAAGCGGCAACTTTATGGCCATTTGGGGCACTTAGGGTTTTATTTCGTCAAGACTTTGAGTACGCATTGCAATTAGTTCATGACCATCAGAATCAAATCACGGTTAAAAATTATTCGCTTAGAAATGACTGAGCATCTGGAGTGATTCTCGTTATGCTATTTTAGCGGTACTTCGTTTGAGGAACATTGTCTGCAACTCTTCTAAGTCTCTTATTGCGTTCAATTACGGCAGCCATTGTGCTATAGCTGCGCATTTGGAAGATGCAGGAGAAGATGGAGATGTAATGCCTACTGCCACCTCCTCGAGCAACAGGTGAATCACAACATTTCACTCTCTTTTTCCATGACTGTTGGAGAGGTCCGCTTGCATAGTTGTAAGACCTATTTGAAAAGATTGCAAGCAAGTTTACTTAGAATATGCCAGTTGCTTTGAGCGGTGAGTAAGGTTTCTGCACTTCAGCAAATAGTTTCAAGGAATTTATGAATATTCTATTGGATGAGTGGGTCTTGATCACGTATGTATGAGGAGATGCTATTGCATGCTTGTGTGTTTGTTGACCTGTTCATTTGCGTCTCTTAAAGAGGTTGCATCTGAATGTCATTTCTGTCCTTCAGAGGGATACGGGTATGATATCTTTTAATCTGTACATGTGCTGTATGAGTGTTTCTTGCTACAAGTTGGTGCTTTACTGTATGTGGCGCAAGTAGTTAGACAGTCTATTGTGAGATATATTTTGATCATTTTGCGTTATGCTGCAGAGCCAGAGTATTTGTAGTGACTGCAACTGGGTTTTTTCATGAATGGTCAATCACTGTGGGACGCGGTAGGGAAAGTACGTGCACCTTGAAACGGGAAGTTTCTTTGCTGAGCAGCAGCTCATCTGACGAGATATCAGCACACTTTGTGTGACCCGACGACGCGCAAGACTTTGCTAAGGCGTACCTTGTATTCAGCAGACAATGTATCTACTGCGAACCTGTAAAGAAGGGTTCGAGGATGGTTTCCTACTTATCACTACGAGGCGTACAGTTGCAGCTGGAGTATGTGAACGTCTTTTTCAGCTGTACAATTCAAATCTTGAAGGGATGCTGTTGGTTGTGGACGTGAGATTGTGTGGAGGCATTTAAATGTTTTGGTCCTCCTTTTCCCATCAAAACAGGAACCTCGTGTTGAAGATTTGGAAGAGCTCTGTTGTAAATACCTATTTAACAATTGGTAGGGTTGGTTATTTGGTAGGGAGACCTTCCTCAACTTTGGGGGCCTTTTTGCAGGCGACAATATTATTCAAGGATAGCACCGAAATCTTGTATTGAGCCTGGTGATTCAGAGATTCAACTGCAGACTCTTTTTCACCTCGACAAGTCGTGAGCTTGTGAATGTACTACTGTAGCACCCTTATGGAAATGTATCATTGTAACAATTACAATTTGTTCTCTTCTGTTCCATTGTAATGTGTGGATTTTATGTACGGTACTGCTGCATTGAAATCACTCAAATTTGCACATCTTTGCCAAGGGCTTTTTAATAATACTAAGGTATGTGCCTAGATATCAACACTTAAAATATGAGCATGAATGGTGCAAAAGGCATGGTTAGAAAGCCTCTGGGAAGAAGTCATTGAAAGTGTCATTCTAGGAATTCACCATTTTGTATGTTGCTTGTGTTCTTTTCAATTTGAGTTGTTCTTTTCAATTAGAGCATTGTCACCAATTTTTCCCTATTCCCATTCCCATTTGGATGAAGGGAGAGCACATATGGGTGTTCTTCCCCCCCATAGTGTTGCTCAATAAGTTACCACCATATTACTATCATTGGTATTAGTAGTTGGCTTGAACATATCATTGGTGCACATAAAGGTAATTTTGAGTTCAAGATATATGCTCCCCTATATCGAAGTGGACCTTGCCTCCCCTTTAATTTTTAGGGATGTGGGGCCTTGTTCTTCCCTGTTTGGATGATAATGCATCTAGGTAGGTGGAGATTTTTTATGAGTGATCCTATTGATCTATGGGTGTACTAATTATTGGTGCTTTCTATAATTGAACTTTGAAAGTGAATGTTAGACATTGCTTTATTCTAATGAAAAATTGGAAGTGAACAATAATTAACTCCTAAAGGACCATTGTCCCTTCAAGGGACATATGCGTATTCAGGCAGATACCTACAGGCTAAAATTTTCTCCTAATTTTTTGAAATTTTTTTTGGAGGTAGAAAAAATGATTAGCTTCGTGGGAATATAATTTTTTTCAAAATCAATGCCCGGGAACAATAGTTATGACCAAATAAGCTCAAACGAGGGGACGGTGGGCCGCTTGGGCAGCCAAAAAAAAATGGAAAAAAATTTGAATTTTCTTTTTAATATTATTTTTTCTCATAGATTATATTTTTTTCTATCTAGAAAGCTTTGATTCATTTCATTTGGAAATGTTATGAGAAAGTTATGGACATTTTGTTTTTTCGGGCAGTTAGAACATCTTCTTGAAAAACAAAATTGTAGGATTCATTTCTGAATGCAATTTTTCAAATTTTTCAATCTTTTTTATTTTGCATGGTCTGATTTACTTGCTAGAACAATCTCACCATTGGGATTAGTGCATTTTAATTCCATCTAAAATATATGAATATTTTAGATTTTCCTTCTATCTCATACCTACTTCTACTTAACAATTTCTTTTTAAATGAATTTTTTTTTTTTTTTTAATTTCTTTTTATACCTAGACTCTCAACTCAATTCTCCACTATAAAGATTTAAAGCTCAAAACTCTTTAGTGCAAAAATTTTAAGTTAAAAACGTTCAAAGTCAAAAAATCTAGTCACGCAATGTGCTGAAAAACTTGTTTTTTCCACTTTAAACGCAGATATCTTGCAATCTAAGCGGTCAAAAATTTTGAAATTTTTTCCACACACTCTCATACTAGTTAGGTGTAAGATCCTATGGTAAGATACGGAAAAAAAACAATGTTTCAATTTTTTTCACTCCTTGCTATAGGTATGACAGTTTTGAGTGTTTTCTGGCAGAAAAAAGACCTTGGTCCTTTAAGGGTTAAATATTTGTTAGATGCTATAATAGTTTATTCTTTAGTTTTATAGTATTTAAATGAAACAGATAATAAACAAGCTACAATGCTATGAGAAGTTTTGCACCAATAGATTTTGAAATGAAATGAATATATTTCAATTCATTACAGAGATTAAATTGATGGTTAGTGAGTAGGACATTGTTAGTGTAAGTGTCCTATCCAACACCCTTCATAGCATTATTGATCTATTCTTTTGCCTTCACTAACGTAAACGGACCCTTCTAGTTAATCATTTCCATTCAATTTTATTTGTTGCCTAGACCATGTTTACATATATGCTTTCTAATTGTATTAAATTAATGTCCCTCTAAGTATCTTGCATAGGGATTTTCTTTTCTTTTTAGAATTCTACTTATTTAAAAAAATCAATTCCATGTTATACAATGTTATGTTCTTTGATATATTTAAGAATATTACCTAGATTCTAGTACACTATAACATTTGGCTTGCATTCCAAGTAAAGACTTATTTTTTAAAATTCACTTTTACTAAAAATATGGATTTTGTCAATGCAATGCCTCTTTAACTTCAAAAAATAAGTAGCTATACAATAAAAAGTTCTTTCATTTATAGCAAATATAGTATTGACTCATTTTCCAAATAAAGACTTACGCAAACTACCTTACAATCATAGTAGATGGAGCATTGGTTAATGCAAAGCCTCTCCATTTTGGTTCAAAGCCAATAAGGTAATCATTTAAAACATTTAAGTGTGGATTCTTCTAGCCTTTACAGGACTAGGAGTGTATTTCATGAGAAATTATCAAAAACTGCCATTTTTTGGTATATTGACCAAAATCGAAAATAAAAATTGTGTATTTAACTACAACCATACAAAAATGCAATAGACCATTGTGGAAATGTTTGAAAAATATTTTATCCTACTTGACTATGTAGTTTGTAAGATTATTATTAATTTTGAAGGGAGTGAAACTATTTTGTTTCTTACAAAATCAACAAACTTTGAGTCCTCTTGGAATGAGATTGTTGCTCTACTCACAATTGAGTGTCTATACAATTGAGTACTACATCTTCTTAAGTATACACATGCAAAAAAATTGAAGCAAATAAGACGTCTATCTTACCATATAATACGAGAAGGTTAAACAAACTAACAATACACTAGCCATTTTTGATGATTTCTTGTGCACCGAGGATTTATTTGCTTTTGAAATCCATTTGATGAAATCATAGATCCAAACATTTAGAATACTATAATAGGTAACTATTTTTTGATCATAGGCCTTACAAAACCCACACATGCGGAGTCTGAAAAAAATATGTGAATTTTTTTCAAAAATTTGACTATGCATGTTGCAAGATTATAGTATTTGAAGTCAAAAGAAAATATTTTCTAGCCTAGCCTAGCTGAAGAGGTTAGTAGCATTTGACTCTTCTTTGAGTGAGATTTTTGCACTAAGCATAATTAGTTCTTTTTAGGTGACTGCAATCTACATCATGTTAGTTACAAACATGTCAAATCTTTAAAATGAATGAGGATTTTGGCACAAGGTACTTGGATTGCCCCCAAAAATTCAAGCAATACAATTGTTGCTTCAAGTATCCTATTGAATTTTTTAAATTTCTACAAAGGAGTTATATGTTTTACACCTTATGCCAAATTTCCTTTAAATTTTCCTTTATTTTGAATTTATCATCACCTTCATGAATTTGAATTGTCCCTTAAATGGACCTTTCACTCTCTACACCTTTACTCCAACCAAAAAAAAACTCATTATATGTAATTTGAATGTTTCAAGTGTCCTTTATATTCATCATTTCTAATTTTCTAAAAAATAAAGTCACGTTTTATTAACCCTTTAAAGTCTAGGCAACCCAAAAGTAGTTTTGGGAGTAAAATAGAAATAGTTCATAATCTAAGAAGAATTAGAAGCTGAGATTGGAAGTGATTTATCCCTCATTTTTACAGTAGAAAATGAATTGAAACAATCCAATCTAAAAAATACAATTGCATGCTACAATTGTACATGTGCATGCATTTACACACAGCTATGTTTCTATATAATCTTTAGATCTTAGTATAATACATGAAAATAATTTGTCAATCTCTATATAATACATAGAAATATGTGGACAAAATTGCAAAAGATGTGTCCTTTTTTCATTTGAACAACATTGATAGTGTTTTTTTTAGGGAAAGCAAGTACAAAGATGGCACAAGTAGATAGACACTTTTTGAAAAGGTCACCGTATAGAAATATGACAAATCATACTATGTATAGCAATGTTTTCAATACTTTCAAGTATAACGGTCAATAATGTGCTTTTTTGAGTCTTTTCCATCTTTTGTTGTAGACATTGGCTTTAACAACATATGTCAATGTCAACAACATTGTATTGTTAGGAAACTCTAGAGTCTTGCAATACCAATGGTGGATCATCCTAATTTTTTGCACGCCCATTGT
Organism: Rhytidiadelphus loreus; assembly: GCA_947034895.1. NCBI lineage: Eukaryota > Viridiplantae > Streptophyta > Bryopsida > Hypnales > Hylocomiaceae > Rhytidiadelphus > Rhytidiadelphus loreus. Next base: position 38,705,898 of record OX344761.1, read on the forward strand.
CTATCACTCATTCTCCAATTTGATACGATTATTTTTTTCACATTGGCTCCTCTATCCTCAATAATCCCACATTTGCTAATTAAAGATTTTGTCTATGTTCTTGCTCTAACCAAAACAACCATGGGTGAACCTTAACCTCTAAAAGTGTGGACATTTTTTTAATCTAACTTTTGGATGACTTCACCTAAGATTGTAGGATGCAAAAAAAACATTTTTTCATCCAATGTTTTTAAAATTGCTTGAGTAAATTTTTAGCAAATAACTCATTGCAAGCTACCTCATAATGGTATTGTTGACATTTCTAAAGAAGAAGATGCTTAATCCACAAATCACCCTTGTAGTGTATTTTGGCCATTTCTTGTTATTTACTCTTGATGTGAATTTTAGCCATACAAGTGATATTTTTTGAATTTGAGTCCGACTAATGAAATGAATCTTATCAAGTGTAGTTTCTAATTCCAATTGAAAATTTTGAAAAAATTCATGAATTTCAATTTTCTATAGCAATATGAACTTTGAGCCCATAACCATGGTTTGTTGATTTCTAATTTTAACCCCTTAACGTCTCAATCCTTTTTCAAATTTTCACACATTTTTGCTTATATCTTTGTACAGTAATACCATTTACCAAAATTTCATGAAATTGGACATAAAAGAAGATTGTCTTTTCAAGATTCAAGTGTTACATTGGATGAATGAGAAGGTAGTTGGATGAAACAGTGCCTGCAAGCCCTCTGTTCATCGTCCAGAATATGGACGTCGGAGCGCTTAAGGGTTAAAGTGACATGGTAACTTTGGTTTGTATCATAATGTTATAGACTATAACAAACATCTATGGTGAAAATTTCATATTTTTCAAGTATATTTTGGATTTGATATGGATTTTCTTCATTTTTTTCTTAAAGAATTCACAATATTTTCAAATTTTTCCCAAAAAAGTCCGAAATTTTATGACTTGTATTAGACATATGATTTCATCTCTGAAAAATAAATAATAATTTTTTTTCATTCATATCTAGTAGCGATGGACGGTGAGGCTTGAAATCATTGATCATTGGCCCGTCCCAAGAGCGAAATATATCTCATTGAAATACATATATAATCCTGGATATGAATGAAAAAAATTTAACATGTTTATTCTTAGAGAAAAGGACATAACACCATTTGTTTGAAAAAGGGAAGAATTAATCGTCTTATTACTTTTCCAAAAAAATGTGGGGGAAAAAGAAAATTGAATCTTTAAAACCCAGTTGAAATTGTAGTATGGTATTGAGATCCGAGCTGGAAATTCGTTTTCTTTTTTTTTCCTCGATGAATCTATGCTCAATTTTAAAGCATATTCATTAACATATTCAATCATATTAAGTGAAGGTAAAATAAGTTAATGTGTATACTGTCATAATATATAACATTCTGATTTCTTAATCCACTGTATATTCATTCTTTTTAACTTTGAGAGGATCTAGGCAGTTTGTTTGTTTTAGCAATTTTCGCTGAAAAGGGATGATTTTTTTAGGGAATCTTGGGAGAAATACTCTTGCTTTTCAGTAGATGAAATCACCAATTTGCTACCAAATTTGGAACAGTATTGTTTTGGATAAATATGTGAAACTTCCATAAACTATAAATTTCATCCATTTCCATGGATATAAATAGTTTCATCCTTCTAGTGATTATCGCTTTCTGCACTACCTAAACAATAAATGACAAAGAAACCTAGATCTAGGAATACAAATTAAAGGCATTAGGGTGGGTCCCCCCAAACCACCACTTTTGGCTCAATGACTAGTTATTATTAGTAAACTGATCAAATTTTCATATCTTCTTTGGCTCGCTTGTTGGCCAGTGAAAAGAGTTTCCAATGCATAAAGGAATGCAACATTTGGATACTAGCTATATGCAAAAGTTAGGAAGTGTCAAAGTTTTTGGGAGAGGTTCTAAAATTGTTTCTTCCACAAAAGTACATTGATTTTGGAGATGTACGTAGAGTGATGATGGCATTTTTAGAGAAGGGATGATTTTGCCAATGTACCCACCTTTATTGCTCAAAAAGAAATACAATACAATATATGCACCGATAATCATCATTGTCCAAAATGTACTACTTACATTTGAGTCTAGAAGCAACATTAAAACTAAAGAATACCATACATACACAATCAAAACATGAATAAAAGCGTATTTAGGAACCTCATATGGCGTTGATTTATCATCACACTTTTGGACAATCATATTTTGAAAATCCATAGCTTATTCCTCCAATGTTCAAATAAATGCAATCTAACATATGCAGGAATCCTCTTTCACTTGCCAATAAGATCTAAGGCCAGTAAGAAGTTCTAAAAGCACACATGCTCTAAAATCGCCCACCTCTTCAAATGTACACTATTTGTACACATTGTTTTTTCATAGCCTTCATCAATGTACATTTGAAGAGGTGTATGATTTTAGAGCCATGTGCCATTTCAACTTCAAAACTTCATAACTAATTCCACAATGCTCCAAAAAATATGAAAGTACCAATTCCATTTGTCTTTCAAGTAAAATTTACTGAAAAATTATTTTCGAGAGGCTTTCACCTCCCCAAAGTCCAGTTTCAGCTCTTAAATTGGGCGATTTATGGACCTCTTACCTTATTGATTATTTTTAATTTTTTTTGATGATGATAGTAACAAATCAATGCTCCATTGCTATTAGTGGAGCCATTCATTTATTTATTTATTTATCACCTCCAGCTCATTCAAAGCACATCATTCTGCACATGAACTGAAGATCGTGGAAGCCTGACAAGGAAAGGATCTAACCTTAATTACTTATGCCACTGTTTGTCATTAATTTCATATCTATCCTGCCTTTTCACTTTAAATTTGTTTACCAATTGAAGCAATTGGTGTGAAATGCGTTTATATTTTTTTGTTATTTTTTGTTTTTTTGTTTCAGTTTTTTTAAACATTTTGCATTGAAAAAAGGAAAAAAGGATCAGAGTTGCACAAATGAGGGAGACATGAAATACTTGTTCAATTGATGTCGGTGAGTCACCACCAGATGGAAGTTGGGAAATTTTTGGAGCTTCTGCAGTAGCTCATTTCCTCCTTCCATGAAAACTAGAGTGCCATGTGCCATCGTCATAGTGAAAAGAAAAGTAAAAGTAATTTTCTAATTTTTCAAAATAAAAAATAACTAAAAAAATCAATCACTTTCACACCTTGAGTCAGAACACCACAAAACAAAGCTTGTGCACCCCTCCTTGCAAAGAGCTTTCTAACAGTACCAAGAACGTGACCGGGAGACTCACAGTTAAGGAGATCTCACCACAACAAACTAAACTAAACTAACTTACTTAATGGATGGATGAACGGGGCGGGGCATGGTCACCAGTTGCATTCTCTCAATTGCAAAAAGTACCCGTGTATTTTTTGCAATATCAAATTTTCACTGACTAATTGAATTGTTGGATTTATGTAATGCAAAAAAAAATGCAAACTAAAAGTACTAATTAATATTGTGTGCTTAGTAGGAACAAACTTGGCATAGCCCTTCACAATTCAAAGGCCAAGGATCCTTCCAACTCATCCAAGATGGAATTGGGAAATTTATAATATTGAAAAGTTTGGCATGAAATCAAAAGAGTTTATTAGGAATCAAAGTTTCACTACTTTTGTGCAAATGGTTTGTTATGTTGTTCATGTAAAGTGCGGCTTTGTATTGGTATATAAATGTCAAAATGTAGTGGAATTCTTTTACAAGCCGCTTATGGCATAAGGGCATACTGTCAAAGTCTTTGTTTGGTTCTTCCAAGGCCAATCACATGACACTATCTAGATTTATTGTTGTCATGCGATGTTGAAGCATTTGCTTAATGCTGTTATGTACAAAGAAAGTCCTTTCACATGTTGTGGTACTTACACATTGACACTTTGCAATTTCAACAAGCATAAGAAGCGTAGGGTGCTTCAATTTCAAAGATGGACTCCAACTAATTGAAGCCCACAAATCCCCCAAAGTTTTGTCCATCTATTTAGTGCTTCATTATAGCTTGAAAGCAAAAATAATCTTATTTATAAGTTGTTGCATCTATCAAGGAAAGAAAGATCTTTCCTCCTTGACTTTTCTCTTACTCGTATTGCTGCAAAAAAATATCAAGTTCCACATCCCCATGATACAAAACCAATCTGGATACGAGGCATGTGATTTGGGTTAAAGACTTTAAAAACATCAATGACATTATTGTCTTCAAACTTAGCTTCTGAAGTTTTACAAGCCGCCTCAATATAAAACTTTTGAAACATTCAAGTAACCTCCAAATCAACACTAGTAGAATCCCTAATCATTTCAATGTTGTGGAATTTGAACCCTCTTCTTTTGATAGGTATACAACAGAGGCAAATAAATAGAGGTTGAAATTCAATGAGGACATGAAAACTTGTAGTTAGATTAAATATGTCCTAGTTTAAGTCACAAGAATCAAGAAAGTACATCCTAGTAGATATTATCTTTATTTTCACAATAGACTGAATAATAGAGATATCAACAAGTTTACAATAAAAAACTTAGACAATTTTGAAAGCATGTGTAAAATATCAATCGAGAAACAGAGAACATAAATAAATTGAAGTCATGCAATTTAACAAACAATCAAGCATGGAGACATCATCCTTACAAAGAGTATTAGACAAACAAGTAAGGACACATTCTAAGGAATCACACAAAGTAGTCAAAGCTTGCCACCTAGCTAGACAACCAACAAATTATATGGTACTCCCTCTGTCCCAAAATGATCTTCCTGGTTGACAAAATGTTCTAGATTAAGGCTAAAAATAACTTTTTAAAGACCCATTTCGCATGGTAGGTAGAGTTTAGTATACTCTTAGTGTCATGCAAACATTGACTTTAGAAGCCTTTTTCAAAGTGCAATTTTAAATGATTGAAAAGTAGAATTTTTTGGGCATTTTTAAATAGCACCAGTGGGCATTTAGTTGTTGAGTGTGAGGTTATAATTTTATGGGCATTTAGAATAAGCCAAAGCCCATGTGTGGACCTCAATATTGACTCCAAAAGTTTCTTCTTCTTCAATTAGACAATACTCAAAGGGATGCAAAAAATAAAATTGAACAATGTTGATTGACCCCTTGAATCATTTCATGTGTCTTTTGATTGATGATTGAATGGATGGAGGGGGAGCTATTCCTCAAAATTGCTTTGTTGATCCTAGAGAGCAATCAAAAATTGAATCTGACCAATTTGCAACATCACAAATGCAATAGGAAGATCATTTTGGGACAAAAAACTAAAGCCAACAAGAAGATCATTATGGGACGGAGGGAATATCTTTTTAGGATTTGTTGAGCATCATTTAATTTAGTCTGAAGGGTTTGTAAAACAAATTTATTTTTTGATGATGTCTTAAAGTGACTAGCCAACACATTCAATGTAGAATCCACTTCAACAAACAATTATTTGCAAGATTTGTTTTTGAGGCCTAAAGGACAGCTAGATTGTTCTATGAGCAACACAATGTGTTGAAGTAAGGAATGGGTTAATTTTTTCTAGCTAAGTTGCTACACTTGTATTCTTTCTAATTATGGTGGAAATTCCATCAGATCCAAATCCAATGCATTTACTTAGATTCAACTCTGTATCTTTGCAATAGACATAAAAATGTCAAATATCATCTTAGAATCTTTTTTTCTATCTTCAATCTACAATAAATCTAAGAAATAAGTAATAGGTAGATTACCTTCTAAAAGAATTGCAAAGACTATGAGGTGTCTTTTAATAGAAATATTATTGAATTCATCAATCATTAAGATAAAGAGCTTAAATTTTTTAGCTATGTATATTCAAAACTTTCTTTTGAATGACAAAATAGAGACCATTTCAACACAACTTTTTTAATCATGGTAAAAAATTTCCAGTTATGAGAGTTGTACAAGAAAGAAGATCACATTATTTAGAGAAAAAATGAGGCCTTCGGAGGGCTACTCCTGTAGCAACTAAACTATCTTCCCATCTTTTTTTTTTGGCAAAATCAGCCCCCCCTAAAATCGCCCACCTCAAACCTGCAGTTTTCAATGCTGCCAGTGGCACATGAATCCAGTTTTACATTTTTTTTTCTCAAAAAAAATTAAATTTAGTTGTAGAAAAAAAACTAAAAAAACTAAATTTAGCCACCAGGGTTGATTGCTTTGGTGATATTCATCCAAGTTGACTTTCCTTTGTAGCTAGATTCCAGCCAAAGACTACTTTCAAACAATAGCCTTGTTTAGTCACTCCAGAACAGCCCTCCGGAGGCCTCATTTTTTCTCTAATGCTTAAACTTTGAGATTTTTGAAAAGTGAGAGTTTTCTTTTTTATAAAGTAGGCAATCCTAAATAGGGATAACATTGCTTCATCACAATTGTGATTTGCAACTGCAACATCCTTCTACAAAGGTTTTTTACCTTTACGTTTAGCCCAAGCTAAGAATTTGTGTTCTACGATTTTATTATGGACGGTGATGTTGAAATCTTAATATTTGTGAAATCCTCAATGGCATTTCAAAACTTAACTCCATCTTCTTTACAAGTCTTACAAAAATTCCTCTCTAAGTCACTAGGGGAGGACACTCTCACTACATTTGGGGTACCCACGTGCGGCGGTGGAAAAAGTAATACATGTAATTCACCTTGAATAAACTATAATTTCATTCTAAAATTTTGAGCTTTGTTTAACAATGACTAAAGGTTTCTATTGACAAAAAATTCAATTCCAAATAACATAAGATATATTGTCTAGAAAGGGTTGAAAAATGAACTAAAATGGCATGTTCTCCAACTAAAATATTTATAGAGCTCACATGAAGATGACTATTGCATCAATATTCAACCAAAATAAACTTTCAATAGAAAGCTATTCTATATAAATTTTTTTTCATTTTTCAAATTTTTTTTCTTATATAATATAGAGGTGTGAAAGTTATTTTCAGCTTTACAGTGTATCTTTTTTCTTCAAAAATTTATAACTAATTACTATTAGCACAAAAAAATACCAATAATTCAAAACATAAACTTCTAAAGTAGTAAAATCTATCCATAATTTTTTTTTTGAAAAAGAAATTAAATTTTAAGGTGTATTACTTGTTTTACTTTTTCCGCCGCATGTAGTTTGCTAAAACATAGGGAGTGTCCTCCCCGGGCTAAGTCACAATTGAACTTCACCCAATCATACAAATCATACCAAGAATCTTTCTAGTCTAGATTGATTGTCTCAATGTCATTAGGTTCCTTGTTCTAAGGAGGTGTGATGGGTGAACATACTTGTCTACCAAGTCTCTATTAGATTCAATTGTAAAGAGTATATCTGTCATGCATGGTCCTTTGTTTTTTAGCCATCAAAAAAACTTAGTTGCACAAAAAAAGGTAAGAGATTCAATCTTTTCTAAAGCTTGCAACAAAATAGTTGCAATTCAACACAAGTTAAGAACAACAACCCAATAGTGAGCACCAAGACACCAAGCAATCGAGAATAGCAAGAACAATACAATATACTTTAGTTAAGCAACAATGTGGTGAGTGAGGATTTGGGAGCAATAGCACAATATGAGGAGCGTGTAGCAATGGCGATTGTAGGACAACGGTAGATCTGTTGCAAGAAACTAGAGGCAAGAGCTTGGTTGATGAAGGCGGCAATAGGTAAGATCTTTTCTAAACCCTAAGTTTCTAATAGATACCCAATTGTTTGATATCCAAACCTTGAAAGCTAATATCTATATTCCAAGGCTAATACCTATATTCCGAGACTAATATCTTTACCATCCCGCCTTGCTTGGGTATCAACTAGTGAATTATATCCCATGGTAGTTGAAATCTGTGAAGTGTTGAAAAAATATGGATAAAATTTCCTCCAATTTTTTAGGTTACTAGTTGATTTCAGCCCCTACCAACTTCCTTTTGGTTTTGCATCTTCTGTTTTCAAAAGGAAACCAATTTTTTTTCCAATTCCAACAACTAACTTTGAACTAGTTGCTAGTTTTTCCTAATCATTGATTCACACTAACCTCGTATTTAAATTATATATGAATTTTTTTGTTCCTTTTTTTTGGCACTCATTGAAAGCAAACATGGCTTGAAATTTACATGAGTTTGCATTGAGTTTATGGCTTGAAATGATTTAAATATGATTTTAAATACAATGTTTACGAAGTTTACATTGAGTTTACATGAGTTTCAAGTTTATTTTGATGGTTACCTTTAGGTTGAAGTGTTTTATAGTTGAACCTTTCTATATGTTACAATAGGGAGTAGAAGATCTCTAACACATACAACATTATAACTTGTAACAAATAACGTATATTTAATTTTTGGCTATTAATAAATAATATATAGTTAACTTATCAATTTCTATGCTATCAACAATAATATATATTCTAATTTATCACTTATTGGCTATTCTAACACATAGTCAGGTATATTTACAAAAGATGATGTTACAAAGAATTAGTAATGTTTAAAAACAAACATTTCTCTTTGAGGATCTAGAAGGGAGGAGGGGGAATTTTGTAACACATAGGAAGTTTTAATGCTTGTCAAGGTAACAAGTATAGAGGTTTGATTGCAACTTCTAAAGGATCAAGTGTATTTTTCTAGAGAAATTTTCCAAAGCCACCATTTATTTGTGCATTGACCAAAACCGAAAATAAAACCTTTTTATAAAACTTTAAAACATATAAAATTTTGATAGACTATTATAGAAACATGTGGAAAATATTTTAGCCCTTTTAACTATGTGAATAGAAAGATTATAATGTTTGAAGTGAGGGAAAAACTTATTTTCATTCTTGCAAGACAAGGTTAGCAAACTTTGAGCCCATTGGAGTAAAATTTTCTATTAGACTACACAAAATTGAGACTCTACACTAGTGAGTACTATATAATAGTAGGTACACACACCAAATTTCAAAAGCAAATAAGGGATCTATTTTACTCTAAATCACTCTACAAAGAGGTCAAGTACATTAGCAATGTACTGGTCATTTTTTGATGATTTCTTGTACAATGAAGAAATTTTTCATTTGAAGTTCTCAAAGTGAAAACTTAGAAACAAACACTTAGAATACATGGAAAAAAGTTAATGAACTTTAAGATCACGAATCTCAAAATAATAACGTTTGTAGTGAGAAGATCTTTGTTTTCAAACTTGCTTGACAAGGTTAGTAGAGTTTTGATTCCACTTGGAACGAGATTTTCTCACTAAACCTATTTTTTAGTTGCCTATTGTATCATGTTAGTTACATACATGCCAAATTTTAGAAGTAGATGATGAATTTAGCAAAAGATGGCCAAATTGCCTAAATTGCCTTAATTTTTGTGGATATTGTAATTTTTGATTTGAGAATTCGATCAATTCTTTTTTATAATTCCAAGATAGGGGATGAATGTCCCCATTGTTCGTCAAAATTTGAGAAACATTCGTTTATTTTTTACTTCATCATCACCCACTTGAATTCCAATTGTCCTTTGAATAGATATTTGGTCCTTTAGAGGTGAAGTATTGACACATCCTATAAATAAGTACTTGAAAATTCATAGTATGTTTGATGAAGTTTTTTCCTTAGAACCAATTTTAGAAGCATGCATCCAATGGGATTGAAGTCATTTTCCAGATATGTGTTTATCTTCTGACAAAACCCAACCAATATACTCTTGGTTTTTTTAAGCAAATGATTCATATGCTACCCAATAGTGTTTAATTGGGAAGTTTTCAAAGTTACCCTAGTAATTTGCCTCTTTTTTGTAGAAAGAAACATGGTTTTTTCAAAGACATTGGTTGTACCCTCTCTATATCAAAATCTCCCATTTCATATCCTCTAGTATCAAATTTTCATTGGTCACTTTTCTTGACCTTCAAATTTGCAAAGGCTACAATCTTCCTATTTTTGAAAGACATTGATTTTGAAACTAAATTTCAAATATCATTACATTGGGCAAATACAAATAAGGGAGTAGAAGTTGGACACTACAACCAACCCTAAAGTGATACTTGCATTGACCTACAACGTATCCACCTCTAGCAACTTGATCTAGACTAGGAAACACATAAGATAATAACCATTTTCATTGGCTGAAGATAGTATTTCGTCTAATAGAGCATTCATATTAGATGAATGGCCACTTGGAGTTAAGGCCATGTCATCATCCACTCCCGCCAAAATTGAAGATGAAGACATACTTGTAGTGGATAAGTTTGAAATCATGTACATTGGGAGATGATCCCAAATTTTGTGTGGAAGACAAAATAAGCTTGTTCAACTTGAAAGGAGTTGTGAACAAGCTTCTTCCAAAGGAGCTAAAGTATAAACTCACTGGACGTCCAGTTCCTAGTGTGAAACCATTCATCGGACAATCCAACGGATAAAGGGTTGTGTCCACTAGAATCGTTGGTTCAAATTTGAACTAGGCCTTAGCCTTGGATTCGAAATGGCAAGTGGACAAAAACTTAACTATTTAATAAAAGTGGTGGCTACATATCTACATTGAATAGGGTTAATAAGGGGACCACTTCAAATAATTAAAGGGACTTATTGTAGAAAACTGTAGATGTTTGAAACATGATGTACTATTGATGTACATCAAAGATAGATATTTATATAGCGTATAATGTCGATTAATTAATACGGGTCCCCTTAAAACCCCTATTTAGCATACCTTTTATTTTTGCACATAGATTGGTTGCTAGTCCTACCAATTTTTTGTCTAGTTTTAGATCCTTTATTTTCACACTCCAACCAATTATTTTACCAACTAACCAGTGGATTTATTCACACGGTACCCAATAGGATGATTCCGCGGTGACCGGCCCGGCGTTCAGATTCTGGCAAAAGAATTCCCCCCCCAAATTTTGGACTGCCCGTCCCTAGCTGCCCGTTCCCAGCCTGGCTCTCTCGCCTCCCTCTCCTCTCCTGCTGCTGCTCTCTCTCTCTCTCTGGCTCTTCCCCTTTGTTGCTCCTCTCCTTGCCTGCCTTGCTTTCCCTTTGCTTTCCTATTGCTTTCGCTTTGCCTTGATGAGCCGCTCTCTGTCCCTTTCTCCTACTCCTCTCCTTTCTCATAATCACACTTTGTTGTTTCCCCTTGGAACGCGCCTCCCCTGGATCCTTACATCCTCGACTCCAGTCTGGCCATGCCGCTCTAACAGGAGCTCCTCCCTCACAACCCAACACGCGACTTCCATGCATGCATGCATTCCCTCCTTCACACCGATCGAGATCAATGTGTTTCCCAATGGTGGCTCGCAGTTGAGCAACCAGTGGAGCTCCCAGGCCATGGCCATCGGCGGATCTTGCATTGGGAAGCTTCAATTGTGACGGTACTTATACGATCCCTTCTTTCTTTCTTGATCGAGCGAGCGAGCTCAATGGGTGGGGGTGGGGGGCTCTTTCTTTCCTGGGTGGATGAGCTGCGATGGATGAGTAGAGGCGAATATTTCAAAACGGAATTTAGAGGAGTCTTCTGCTGGATGGTGTGGTGTGTGGGTGCTTGGTTGTATGGGAGCTGCATTGGGATGCACAATGTAGGTAATTAGAGGGCGTTCTTGATAGAATAGGGTGAGCCTCTGATCTTGGGGGTTTGAGACGTGTTCTTGTGGATTGTTTGTATTGTGGAACAGGAGTGTTGGGTGCACAGGAAGTAAGGAATTGGATTGGATTGGATTGGAGTCGGGTGACGCTGGAGCGAGGGGAGTGCGAAGATCAGGTCCTGCGATCGGTTCTTTATCAGCTTTTGAATCTCGGGTGATTGAGGTGAGAGCTACATTGGTAGGGGCGGTGTTTTCGAGCTTTAGGTCATTTCACAGTCACAGCGAGAATGAGAAAAGAGTTGAGGGGTAGGATCGCGGTTTCAGACTCTGTAAGAGTTGATGTTCTTGTGGATGCAATGCGTACTCTCCAGCTTGGAAGGCTAGATCCAGTGGAATTTCAGATTTTACTCTGTTTTGTTTTTTGAGATTTTCTCTAATCTAAGTTTGTATCTCATTGTTTTAGCCGGTTTTGCCTTAGAGTGTAACTTGGTCATGGAGTGTAACTTTGGAATCGAATGTGAGGCTTACAAATTCAGTGTGCAATTATGTATTGTTGAATTAGAAGCTGGAGATGCAGATGGATTGTTAAAGCAGTGTTGAACAATTCCCACGGGCAGTAACATCTACTAATGTCCTACTAATGTAGTAAGTAGTTATATTCGGTTTTTGGAACTCCAAATTTGAACTCCGATGCACTACTGAAGTTTGAAACTCAAACCAAATTTGGGAGAAGTGCGTGGAAATAGGAGAACCTGAAGTGGATTTTATGGGTTCTGTTGGGTTTTGGTGATAAGTTTACGCTCTTTTGTTGACTGTGCTGCTGAGCATTGTGAAATTTAGAAGACTGTTGGTAGGATTAACCCCAAGTGCGGAAGTTTAAAAAAAAATAGGAAGTCTACTTTGGAAGCTAATAGACAGTTAAAGCAACTTTCAAAAAACATTCTAGCATTTACTAATGTAAGGTGTGATGGTCCTTTCCGTTGATCAACTGAAGCTTCCTAAATGATATATTTCAACTCCTATAGACATGGATGCGGTTTCTTTTCGCCATTTGGGCAATTACGGGTTCATAGATGACCTAGTTTGAGGAAAAGACGCAATTGCTGACTCTTTTTGTTGACTGTAGAGTACGTCATTTCAAGCTTAGGATGTCTTTGGAAGCTCTTTTGCAATGCCTTGAGAGTTGCTGGTGCTTGGAAACAAGAAAGTCTGTGGTTATTGGGTCAAAGCAGAAGACTTCTTCATGAGCTTCTCATTTTGCTTCATCGCTACTTGCTGCATTGTGGTAGAATAAGAGGATCTCCAAGATCTAACAGTCCTGATTTAGTTTGGGGGAGAGGGTGATGTCCAATAATCGACTTGAGTCTCTGGTTCAGAGTGTGTTGAGTGCAAGTTTTCAAATGTGAGACTTCAAAATATATGATCCAAGAAAATATGAGACTTCAAGCATATGATACAAGGGAGTTTGGGGACAGTGTGCTTCAGAATTGGGACTATGATGTTAGCTGACAAATGATTTTTATTTCGTCGTTCATCATGTGCAGATAGTGCAATTCAGATATGGGATGTGGGTCGAGCAAAGCTCCTAAGTGTTACTTTGAATTAGCAGTCAATGGCGGTGTCATAGGGCGTCTCGTGGTCGAGTTGCGAGTGGACAAGGTTCCCAAAACGGCGGAGAATTTCCGAGCTCTGTGTACTGGTGAGAATGGAAATTCGTATGCTGGAAGCACCATACATCGGATTGTTCCAGGTTTCATAGCCCAGGTGAGTTTATTCTGAGTGTTGGTTGAAAACACACCTTGAGATATTTATTGTTTTGAAGACAGTAGGCTTAACAGTAGAATTATTCTGTTTCAGGAACTTTTGGACAATATCAACGAGATATTCCCTATGATACGTGACAGGTCTCCCTATTGTCGGAGTGATTATATGGAAGTCCCGTATGATCATTGTGGCCACAGAGAGACCTCCTAATGAATCATGGGGAAATTTCTCTATACGATACCGACTGAAAGTTCCTGACACAGTTTAGTTTTATTGAGAACCTCTGTGCTGTAGAATAAGGAGATTATCATTTACCAGATCCTCCAAACAGCAGTAAATTCCATTCAGAGTTGTATTCTTATTTTATGAGGTAATTATTTAGAATCTGCAAGTCCTGGAGTTGACCTTCATATTTGCGAGTCTCTGGATTATGCAATCAGGGAGTGTTCTTTAAGAAATTTCTCATTTTAGACTGGATCTGAAATTGCTTTTCTTTTAACTGTATTCTAAGGGTGGCGAGTGTGGAAAGTCGATATATGGGAAGAAGTTTGAAGATGAGAATTTCAAACTTTTGCATAAAGGGAAGGGTGTTCTCTCCATGGCCAACACTGGTCCTCATACTAATGGTAAGTTCTTTGTTATCTCGGATGAAAATTGGATGCTAACTTTTTCTCTATGGGTTATGAATTTAGCTTGCCTAATTTGTGAAAGACCTGGTAGTCGGTTTACTTCCTGTTGGTTATCTATTCTCCTGAAGACGGAGATGCTTTACATGATGCTTTACAAATTATTTTATGTTTTCCCCGGTCGTGTTGGTGTGTTGACATACTATTCGTTTGTCGAGGATCTTGAAGAAGTCCTAGCATCTTCTTAGAAATTTTCAGTGCCAACCTTTAACGGTTTAAAGTTATTCTCCTGGTGTTGAAAGTGGTGTGCTATTCTGTTTCGCAGGTACTCAGTTCTTTATTTCATTGGGTAACTGCTCTGAATTGGATGGAAAGCACGTAGTGTTTGGAAAAGTTGTTGAAGGTATGTCATCTACTCTTCAGTACTACTTCAGTGCATCCCTTGGGGCATTTCAGATTGCATATGTCGAAGCTACAAGAAATCCATACACCTTGATTGGCGTAAAAACGATCTTATCCATTTTATCTCGTTTTGCTCAACGTTGATTTATCGTTTCAAGACCAAAGTCCCACTATTTTAAATTAGTGCTGGGTTGAAATAGTATTATATTGTTCTAATTTCCACCGAATCTTTTTTTTTGTAGTTACACTAGTGCTGGGTTGAAGTAGTACTGTATTGCTCTAATTTCCACCGAGTCTTTTTTTTATAGTTACACTAATTTTGCAGCTCTAGTAATAGGATAAATCATTGTAATCCAAGAAACCAGATTGAGCACAAAGAGGTGGCGCTTACATGTCTCCTACTTGCAAACTAAAATTGTTTAGATTCCTCTTTGAGTTGGATTGGACACTTGTTATCTCAAATGCTTTCATAAATGCAATGGATTAATTTAAGCTTGTTAACTCACCCGTAGTAGTTGCACATGATGTTGGTTCAAATTTTACGGTTGGACTTGTGCAATCTAAAGGGTTAGTTATCGTTTTTTAAGGTGGAATTTGTCTGCCGTGAAACGCACGTGACTTTTTGGACATTTGCAACATGCCTTCTGATTTCTGATGTCACTGATTGATTTTGATCAGGAAAGGAAATTCTGGACGCTTTGAATGACTTGGGCAGCACGGAGGGAACTACTAAGAGCACAGTAACTATTGCAAGTTGTGGGGAGCTTTAACACGAAATCAGGTGTTTCTTTTTTAACAGCAAACCTAGACACCCCTCACACATCAATGACGCAAATTTTATGTGACGGAGTTGTGCGCCTGAAAGAGTAAACTATGATGCAGAAAGTTGATGATGAGAAAACGATTGAGGCTTTTATTGTAGTTGCAGGGAAGCTCAAGTTGAGCTAGTATGCATTTCCCTCATTTTTAATATAGTGGAATAATTAGCAAATTATTTGTCTGATCAGAGACACAGGACGTTGAACAGGCGAAGTCGTTTTTGTTTTTGCCCCCTTGAATGTCGAGGCATGTTCATGGTCCTGTAGCTTCCCATTTGGTTTCGGCTGGCTACTTGTGCTCATCTTGTTACATTTTGGTTAACCCTGGAACGCTAGGCTGGTCACCGTGGAGATCATCCCTTTGGTATCATGTGAATCATTTGTTTCAGAAAATCCAAGAGCCCTGTGAGTCATTGGAGGTCAAACTATTGTGGAAGACCTCACCTTTTCACACAAAATTTCAAGGATGAATATGTGCACTTTTATCTTACATAAAAGGATTTGTTGTCATCTAATGGACACTTAGTATTTGTAGTGACATTACAAGGTTAGAGAGTGTGAAATTGAAATGATATTAGACCTAAAGTAAGTACTTAAAATAGTGTGAAATCATATTATATGTTGAGTGTGTGTTAGTGTTATTGTTACTATTTGAATGATAGAAATATATTCTCAAAGTTATTACTTAGAATATCTTTTTTACTTTATACACTTAGAGATTACCTATAATGAACTACCTACTAAGATTTGTGACATGCAATTGGTTAAATATGGTAACACTTAACATATGTGGTGATGATGTATGTATTGTATAATATTCATTCATTTGTTGAATTTGAAAGGGTGTTTCTATACCAAAGGTTGTTAAGTATAAATATACAAATTGTTTGTTAGTCATTTATCAATCCAAAGGTTGTTTAGTATAATCATACAAATTGTTCACTTGTCATTTATCAAGTCAATTTCACAACTCTTTTATCAAAAGGTGTTAATTGCATGCATTGATGTGAAATTTATTATAACACACATTAATTGAAACCATGTTGGTGTTGGCATTGCTCTTATAACATCATCACCAATCTTTCTTGAGTTACATTGAATGTGCTACCTCATATAAGACCCAATTTGAGCATTTCTTATATATATATATGAATTAATATGTGTATATGAGTTGGTGATTTGTTTTCAAGTTTATGAATCTTACCTTGTTTTTCCACTTTATAATTTGTTGGAAAAATGCCAACTCCTAGTTTGCAAAGGTGTAATTGAAAGCAATAAGGATCACACAAAACCCTAATGATGTTTGAATGAACAATTAAATTATGCTACAAATTACTTTGTACTATCTTGTACATGTGTCTTTGGGTGATACATTTTTGACAGGTAAAATTCAACATTTTTCATATTCTAGGGACTCACAAAGATGTATGAAAAATAAAATGGAGTATATCTAATAAGGATTGTAGTTCACCCTATTATATCTAATAATAGGGTGAAGGGTTGTGAAAGTGTGTAAAGTTTGATGATGGTTAGTGAATTCAACAACAAAATTTATGGATAAGACTATATTAGAAAGTGTCGGGTCACCAAATTCAGGAAGTATTGCCCTACCTAAATCTCACCCTAATGAGGAATTTTTAACATCATGTGATGGTTGGGTGCGACCTTCTAGTCAAGCCAAATGTAAGACTCTTTTGAGCCTTCTACAAGGACATGCAACTTCTCACACTACAATAACCTCTATTGTATCTGAAGATACAACAACATTGAAAGAACACAACTAATCATTCAAGAGAATTTTTATAGGAAGCTAAGTTTCATAATCTATATCCAAAGATTATTTTTAATTGGTAAGTCATTCATCATAAGTCATTGTAATTTTGAGACTTGTATATATTTTTGGTACATATGACAAATTAACATAAAAATTAAGATAATTCCATTTCTCATTTTTAGTAAACACATAGGATTTTATTTTTGATCAATAACTAACAATACAAATCTATTATTATACCTTAATTTTTTTGTAAATCTAGGTAGGAGATAAAGTCTTTAGTTCAAACTCAAATTCTAATTAGTTTTTGTTCTAAAATATGAGATTCCATTGATTTATACATATACCTATTTAGATTATTAAAAAGTTGAAAAAAAAATTGTTATAAGTTTGTTATAAAATCTTCATAGACAACTTCATCAAATAAATGTATATGTATTGACTAATGAGAATAGTATTAGGTATTGAAAAAATTTAGGTTTTTGACTTTAAAGATCTAGAAAGAGAAAAATTTCTAAAAAGAAAAACTTCCAATACTAACTTGATAGTTTTGGCTATTGTGTATTAAAGTTTTTGTATTTATGTTCAAGTACAAAAATGAAATCTTCCTCCATTCGATTTGAATAAAAAATTTACAAGGTTAAATGATTATAAATTCTATATAATTAATGTTTTCATGCTCAAATGATCAAGTGATCTATGTTTAGAACTACTATACAAACAACAACAATAACAAAGCTATGGATGCATTGGCAATGGCTACTTTGGAGCCTCATGTTGAAAGTATATCAATTGATCTATTAATCTCAAATGTTGAAGTCCCATCCACTCCTAAACACCCTTCAATTGTAGACAATCCAATATCTAAGTCTACAATCCCTAATGAATATTGGCCTAAAACCCCTCGTACTCGGGAGAGATCTCTTTCACGTACAGTCTCTCTTTTAGCTTACAATCCAGCTGAACATTATATGGATACTAAGTGGATTGCTCGTAGAGCCACATTCTTGCATCACTTAGACGACAATGAAAAGAAATTTGATGCAGAGCTTGTAGCTGACATGAAACGATGGAACCAAGAGATTGTTGACTCAGAATTGGCATTGAATGATCTTACTACTCCTAAACAATGGCCTACATGCAGTCGAGGTAATATGCCTAATACTTGGGTCTATGATGGCCAACTTCATACTACTGAACAAGATTTAAGAAATGAATGGCCACCTCTACTACCACATCGATATCGACACTTCAAATATGATCATGAACTAGTCCGTCCCGAAGATTGGGAGGAAACTCACCAAAGATCTACATTGGTGGGCAATAAACTCCACCCCCTTGCCAAATTGTATCACGACCGTTCTCATGATAAGGTAATTTGTACAATTCTTAGTAATTCATTTTTGATGAAAATGAATGATTTTAATAACTAATGGAGAACAAATAAATAAAATTATTGATTTCTAAATTTTTTGAAATACTAAAAAAGAAAATTAGGATTTGTAACAATGGATTTTTTTTTCCTACAAAAGCAATTTGTAATTTAAAACTATTCACTAGGATATTTAGAAGTTATTAAAAATTACTAAAAAAAATAAAAATAAAAAGATAGATATTTAGAATAATATTTGAATTTATTTATATAAAAAATATTCAGTGATTAAATCAATAATATTTGAGTGATTATTAGAATAATACAATGGAAAAGAACAATGTATCATTGTATTTTTTTTTTCAAAATGATTAGTTTAACACCTATTTTGGATTTCTTAATTGATTTTATAGATGAACTCTTAGATAATAGATGAATATAAATGAGATTTTTGTTTCTAAAATTTAAATAAATTATGATATTTTATAAATTCAACAACATCATTTTAGGAGAAACCAACACAAGAAGAACACTTTTTTATAGATAAGAAGAAAAAAATATTAGAAAACCAACATTATGTAGCAAATGTTCCAAGGTTTGTTTTTGGACATTACCCTGCAACAACTGAACTAGAGACACATCTTCCATTTGAACTAAATCTTGAGAAAACTCCTAAACAATTGAATCTTTGGCCTTCCAAACCTAAAATTTATCCAAATTATCTTGAGCCACCTCCTGGTTGGCGAACATGTGAAAAAAATGCCATAACTCATTATTTACCTTCTAGTAAAATGAAAGGTAAATGTAAATTTTCAATGCAATATTTTGATTAATGACAAATTTAGGTATCTATTTATTAATTTTAATTGACATTATTAATATCAATGCTTTTTTGAATTTCAAATTTTCCTTCAATTAACCATAAAGAACAAATCATGTATACATTTGGTCAAACCTCATTATTTTGCTAGGTGTTATATATATTTCCAAAATTAGATTATTTTTTCATTTAATCTTCTAAATTTTAGAATTGCATTCATTTCATCATAGCCAAAAATATAGAGATTAGAATTTTTACAAAATGAATTCTTTGAAAATAATCTCATAGTATATAGAACAATAATGGTCAATTTCGTTAAAATGGCGGTATTCCATTAAAATGGCACAAAATGAAACCAATGAAAAAATGAAACCAATGGAAAGATTGTCCGAGGGGAGTGGAAATGCGTGAACTAGGAGTGATTTGAATGTGCTAGGCATAAAATTGGCACATGTATGACCCTATCGTGGCACACTTATTCTCCATTTGTAGAAGATATTCCATTAAAATGGCATGCGGAATACCACCATTTTAATGAAATTGACTATAATATCTTTTAAATAGTATAAATATTGTAGAAAAAATAAAAAAATAATGATATACCATCATATATTTCTTAACATATATCCTAGTATACTTCATATAAAGAGAAATTCAATAGAAAAAGTTTAAAAAATAGTGTATTTGAAGTCTTGAAGTCCATGCCTAATTAGAAAGGTCAATAGATTTTTTTATTTTTTATTGAATTTGATTATTGGATAAACAATAGATTTTAAGAATCACATTTCCTTAATTGAGCTTAATAAAATCTAAAGACTTTAAGATTTTAAAATTTAAGAAAAAACTTTGTGTTTCATTTTGAGAAAGCTATTGGGGCTTGCAATCTCTTTAAGATTTAAATCATATTAATAATAGAATTTGAGAGAATATGTATGACTTTGAAATTATATATTTTTTATATTGATTAATTTATGCAGTTTTAGATATAATTTTAAAATAACACAAGAGAAGCTTCTTCTTATTGAAATATGTCTTGTTAGAATTCAAATTGAAGAAAGAATTTTGCAAATATTTCCTTAGAAAATTATGCAATTTAAACTAAGTTTTACCACAATTTCTATCATCAAATTTGAATATGTAGAAAAAAGTTGTTTCAAGCACCAGTTTTACTTTTGATATTAATAAACATTATTAATATAGAAAATAGTCAATATTTAATTGATATATAATTGATATAGTATAGATATGGTAATGCAAATTTTAAATCAATATACCACTATAATATAGTATTATTATTTAGTATAATAGGGGTTTAGAGGGATTAAAATTTGCATTACTTCAACAAACCAAATCATCTTTGACTTTTTTGAATAACTCAATATAAAAGTTCTTTTAATATTTCTCACTTCAAAGGATACAAATTGAAGATATTATTAATACAATGTATTGAAAACATGCCCTTGAAATAGCCATAATTTTGAAATTGTTGCAGGTCAAGAACTTTTTGATGCTTGGTCCAGATTTAATAAAAATGTAAAAAAAATTATAATGTGGAATCCAAATTTTCTAAAAGATAATAATAAATATTTTCCAGTAGTGTTACATGTCAATCCCGGTAGTAATTGGATTGGTGGATACAATAAAAATAAAAATAAAGAATGCCCATGGCCATGGTTGTCCATTGCAATGATGAACTTCCTCCCCCTAGGTACACACTATAACATAGGTACATTATAACATGAAAAGAGTCTGTAATATAGATACCTATAACATAGACACCTATAACCATAGAAGGTATCTATAATACTCCGTATAATATAGACTCTTAGGCTGATAGATTCTATGCTCATGTGCTAGTACTCCCCCCCTCCTCCTCCAGATGTCAATACCATCATTGCTGGTGAAAAAGGACTTGTTGTATTAGATGGAGGAGAATATTTGACTCTTCCAAATCAAGAATTTTGGAGGGTGAAATGGCCGTCGCAATCCATAACAATGGTGGTCAACCCCATGGTCCAAACCTTTCAAATAATACCTCCATTGGAAGATCCAAAATATGCTCAAGAATTTAAGATAGGAAGACTTATTGTAGAAGAGCTTCTTGGTAAAAACTTTCCATGATTATAGGCCACCTATGTTATAAATACCTATATTATATGTGTTTATATACTATAAGCACCTTCAATGCTTGTATAGTATCTACTAATACATATGCTCAAGACTCATAGCCTCACATTTCCATGTTGACATGCTAGCGTCGTTGTAGGTCGAAGTAAGAGCTATTACAAACTTTACATGGTTGGAGAACGGTCGGGAACTTTTATGGAAGGAGGAGTAACATGCACGTACACGGGAAGTTTGGTAATAATATTTTAAAATTATTAATTTTTCTCTATAATTGTTAATTCAACAAATTATAGTCAAATATATTTTGAAATAGAAATTTAATATTTTATAAATTATGATGATGTATATTTTTGTTTTTGATTTTGATTCATCTATGTTTTGTGATAGAACATGCAATTTCAATTTTTTTCTCAAGTCTTCTATCATTATCCATAATTAGAAAATAGAATCTTGTCAATTATTTGCTTAAATGTCTATATAATCAAGTTTAAATTCTACAAACATGTCAAGAGGTAACCATTGATCTTTGAAAGGCCCTTAGGGTCCCTCTATACGACCCATATTAAGCCTTATAACTCTTCAATCATGGTTTAATATATGAATTGTGATACATTGTTATTTACATACCATCATGATTATTAATTTACTTTGTATTGGAAAGTGTTTGGTCAATGTTTTTTTGATCAAATACCACCAAATTCAAAATATCCTATGACAACCGCAAAGGGCTATTAGACATTTCAAGAGTTAATGCAAAACATCGTATTTAATTGACATTCATTAGGTGACAATATATGATTCTCGATCTCATACAATTAGTGACATCAACACATTTGATGTCCGGCCCTCTCCTTTGGGTGTATCGAGCTTAGTAGTAATGCACGGCCATATGATTTGGGGAGGAATACGTGTTGTTGGTCAACGAGAGAGAATTACGGATATAAAATCAAAGCAATATCAACCCGCCATTGGGAAACTTGAATTTGAGAATGGAATCGTATCATATGATCTTTTACACAAAAGATTTAGATTCCAAAAATTTGCTTTGCATCCAGAGGTTGGTGACCTTGGCAATGAAGATGAATGGGAATCACCGAGAATATTATGTGCATATGGTATAGCTTATTTAGTAACTCGGAAGGTATTAATAATTATATCAATATTTTTTTAATAATAATAATAATTTTTTTGGTTCTTTTTTCAATTAATGTAATATAGTCAATAGTAAAGTGTATGCAATGAGGGACTAGCTAGGAGTTGAAGTTTGAAAAAAGCATAGGATGAAACTCCTTGAAGCATTCAAACTCAGGGTTTGATGGAGTTTGGTGTTGTATTTTTTGTACTATTTTTAGAGTTAAACCTTCTTCTAACACCCCTTCTACAAATTGGGTTCACTGAGTTACAATTAACATCAATATATATCTTCTTTGTTTAGCACTATTTATTATTTTTCAAATTGCAATTTCTCCAAATAAGTAATTTATGATATTTACCTTGTGAATTTTTCACTTAGGTATGAATTCATTCATCCATTCATGTATTTTCTTTTTCTTTTTAAATCACATTTAATTGAAATAATTTTTGTTGCTTAAAGAAAAAAAAACGTATTTGATGGTCTATTTTTGTATCTTGATTTCTAAAAACATATAATTACCAGATAAGATTTGCAAAAGAATTTAAGTTGCGAACTCAATCGGATTCTACCTTTTATGTTTTCCCACCTCGTGTATTCCACATATATAATAATGCGGATCCTGTACATCTTCACCCCATGTCAACCATGCCTAGCAATGTACACAATTGGCTATTTGGACCCAAACAAGAAGATTACAACAAATGCCGTTTTGATGTACGTGGCGGCATGGGAGAGTTGTGTATCTTTGCTTATTTAACAATGAATTTTGCAATATGCACACCGGAAATAGACAATTGGAGGATTCTTGAAACGACTCTCAACGTTTTGCCAAGTCTACCAAGGTGAATATTATTATTTTTTTATATCAATGGTTTAATTTAATTTTTTTATTTAACTCTTAAAGGACTCTGTAGCTAGTTGTTTTTTGTTTGATGAATGACAAAGAATCCTTCTATATAGGATAGAAGTGCAACTATTCATCCTCGGAATTTTATGTGATTGGAAGGGAAGGTCTTGTATAGTAGTATGACCTCCAATGAGTATTTTGTTTTTTTCAAAGTAGATGAGATGTCACACAATACCAAAAGGGATGATTTCCATGGCCAATAGCCCATCCTTTAATGGTTAATTAAAAAATATCTTTCTTACAATGAACAAGTTTTCTTGATTTTGTAAAAATAATTTAAAAATCCATGATTACTTCAGAAATCAAAATCAAAATATTTTCACAAGATATGACAAATTTTAAAAAAAAAAAATTAGATATTCACATGCAAATCAATAGTCCAATATATGTCCACATGTCAATAATGAAGTAATCCATATAAAATTCTATTTTCTATATTTCATTAATGAAAAGAATTACAATTGAAATTTTACATTTCAGATTTTTGGAGAGATTGAATTTCTTAAACCTTGAAAAATATACTATACCTTTAGGAATTATATAGTTCAATTTGATTATAGTGTACACTTTGAATGTAACATGGTTATTATTGTATGAAGCTTATTGAGACTAGCGGATTGTGAATTTATTCCAAATTTTCGAGCTGAACCAAAACATCAACCCGGTGAACATTATTTGACATGGGAGGGGCAAGGAAAATCATATCCTAAGCTTTTTCGACCACCTAGTGAAACTCTCTTACCTAATGAAGACCACCGAGTACGGTGTTGCGATGATGATCCTATTCCTTACCGTGAAGGAGGTAATATCATGGGTCCGCAACCATTATTCTTGGAGAAACAACTTCCTTTAACTACTCGTGAATTACATTACAAAGCCATATTAGATGCAGCTGATGGTCATAGGAGGAGTTTAAGACGTAGAACAATTGTTCCACTTGCGCGCAATTCAATGGCTGCTGCAACACGTAAATCTTTTAGGAAATTAAGCTATGTGCCACCAACTGTGCCACCAGATTGGTTAGCAAGTGATAAACGAGAAAAGATAGGACCTCCACACCCACCTACACGACCAATTGAAGAATTCAATGACTAAAGATGTAAAATAGCTACTCAATTTTGGTCTTTAATTATAAAAAGCCTTCCATGAAGTGTAATGAACCTTTAATCTTCTCTGTCTAAGGGCTTTTGATTGAATTTCCTAGAAATTAATTAGAAAATCCTAGAAGATAAACCTTAGCAAAGAAATTTTAACATATGATTTTAAAAAAATTCATTGAGAATTTTTTTAATGTACATTTGAAATAATTTCATAGTACATTCTTTGTGTAATGGTTTTTTTTGCAAGATTCAATAACCTCTACTATTTTCAATTATTGACCTTAAAGAGGTGTAATTTTTAGTACAACTTTGCTTAATACATCTAATGGCTTTGAGATTTTGAACTAAGGTATATAATAGTACATAATAGTGAAATGAATTAACTTCAATATTTTAATCTACAAAAAGGCCAAATATACAAACATTTTACTTTGTATTCACCTTGTAAAGATGCAGAGCTAAAAAATGGCCAATGAATTACTTTCTACATCAGTATAGAAATAAAGAATACACCTATTGATAATTTTAAAATGACTACCTAAGTTATAGGTCAATGTCCTTTAAAAGTTAAACAATTTGTTTATGTTAGAATCCCATGTGGTTGAGGAAAAAATCCTCTAGATATAATCATGATTCATGAGTTATCTTGAGGGAGTAATTAAATTTTTCTATACTTAAGACTAGGTTCATTTTGATTGAACTTCAAAAAATTGGGGAGGGGGACAAATAGCAAGAGTCATTTTGAAACAATTTTTTAGTAAGAACATACTAAAAATTAAACTGAAGAAAGGATATATAGATTTTCAATTCTATGTAAAATTCAAAATTCAAATTCAACTCTCATTTTCCTAATAATGTCAAAAGACCTAAATAGTTTTTAACATTCACAAAAATGAAAAACAGTCTTGTGGAAATTCATAGAATCAATTTAAGATATTATAAGGTGTCTAACAAGACAAACTTATATTTGGAGATGACTTCCAACCTTGTACTACATAATAGCTATTATTAGCAATTGAATCAACAACTTCCATCCCTATAAAAATCATATAAAAATATACTAAAATAGGTAGATTAAAAATTGTATTTAGTGTCACCTACACTAATTGATTTTAAAATGTTTAAATTTTTATTTATTTTTGATGAATATTTTTACCAACTATAATTACAGAAATCTTTTACTTTGAATAGTATTGATATCTATACTCTTGGTAAAAACATTCATCTATTATAAAAATTATGGCAATGAATAAAAGCAAGCTCTATTGCTTCAACTTGAAAAGGAATACAAAAAGTTTTTCACAAAGTGAAGTAGAGGGCCACCGCTTCAACTTGAAAAGGAATACAAAAAGTTTTTTCACAAAGTGAAGTAGAGGGCCACCGCTTCAACTTGAAAAGGAACATGAAAAAGGTTTTCACATAGTAAAGTTGTAGGCCAAAAGTCACCGGCCAATTGCAATAGTGTCATCTCCACTCATTACAAAATAATACATCCACACTTCATCCCTCAACAATACCTTGTACATCTTATTTTTCACCATCAAAGATGTATCAATGAAAAAAAATGATTCCTCCATAATCAAAGGTTCAAGTTGTTGTGTGAGCTCTTGTTTGGTCTCAAAAGACCTCAACAATGTCATGGGCCTCAACATTGTAGTGTTCTCTAGAAATACAATTGTTCTATAGTTGCAATCACATTTGACTTGGAGTTTGCAATGGAGCTCTAAATGTAGCCCTATAACAACACAACACAACTAACTTGTAAAGATTTTGTACCATTGATCATCTATGATGAAGGAATGCCCTCCATTGATTTGCTTGAGCATGTTGCTTAAGTGTGTTGTGCCATAAGTAGTTAGTATGGGTGACACTAAATACAATTTTAAGTGTACCATTTCGTGATTTGATATTACACCAATCCATAAATGGTCATAATTATTTTTCTTTGAACACTCCAAGTGGCTTCGGCCCTGAAGCAGCCCCAAATGTCTGTCGATGCAAAGCTTTCTCCCTTCAGTGAGTTCAGCCCAAGGCAATAAAGGTGGTTCCCCACAACTTTAAAAAATAAAGGGTTAAAAATACTATGATTTCTAAATAATCAAAATTCAGAGATTTCAATTTCAAATTACAATGTAAAATTTACAGGTTTTAGTAGTAACATGAATATTTTGTTACTACACAAAAATCTACAAATGAAGACTCATCCCGAACCCATGCACCACGCATGGATTATCCTCTAGTTCCTTGCGCACAGGGATCATTCATCATCTGTTTACCGGTATTTCTATTTCTTTTGTCCAGTCAAAACAACCTCAAGGTCTTGTCAGTGGAAAATTCTGAACCAGTCTTCTAGTTACAGCTATGTGCAATAAGAATTTGACGTTCCTTGTCTGAATGAGACAATACCCGAACGGAGGGCGGAAGTTTGAGAGGTGGCAATCCAGGGGCCAGCTGTACAGTTTGATCTTCTTTGGCGAGAAGGTTTTGAGTTGGTGGGTTGGAGCAAAATTTAGAATAAGAAGGTCTGGAGGGCTTCGACTGATTACAGGGCGTGCCAGACTTTGGAGAGGGAGAACCTGTTTTACTTGAACCATTAGCTTTACCTTGCTTTGAAGATATGGTAGCAGCAGGAGAACGGGCAGAATCTGAAGCTAAAGGAATTTCACTCGACAAGTGTCTGGTTGCAGGAGAATTGTACGAGTTACCGAAAAGATCTTCACGAAATTGAGTTTGTTCCAGCTCTCCATCCTCATAGCTGTCATCCTCTTGGTGCTTCGACGGAACTTTTCCCTGCGTACACCATATTCCACTATGATCACGCTTTCTGTATTCAACAAATATATTAACGCTTTGGGTATTCGACAAATACATGCGTGGCTCGCAAGCATTGGTAAGCTTCAATAAATAAAAAGTCACTCCTAGGTTTAGGGCTTACCACAGATGGGCAAAGTTGAGATGCAGCAGCAAAACCCGGGCAGTTTCGAGCGTCATGAAGCTTACGCTTTTCTCTGTTGTTCACAACGGACTTGTAGGATTTCTGCGTGCCAATGGCAACCCGCCATTGCCGGGAAATCGTAGCTGGGTCCCGATATGGTACACAGTAACGACACACTTTGATCCAGTCATATTTGTACACCTTAAGTGCCTGAAAAATTAATTGTGCAAACGGGTAAGACCCAGAATATGATCAGAAGAACATAGTCCATTTTGCATGCGTATTAGAGAGATCGATAAAAACTATTTGGATAGAAGTCAACAATACAAATCACCGTCTTCTTAGCTTCATGCAAAGGATCCCTCGTTGACAAACAAATGATGAAGTGTAACCCACCTCTTCAATGCAGGCAACCTCATCTGCGGTTAACGGAGACAATTTCATTCTCCTGACAGCCTGAAATCAGCATTCATGCAGCATATCAGTTCATCGAGCAACACACCAAAGAAAACGTAATTCTACACATACACAGGATTCATTTATGATTGATACCATGGGACTCCACAATAAACTGCGTTCAAATCTTAATAATTCCTGAACCTGTTACCCTAGACGACATCCATGGTGAAAAATAGGTTCTCCAGTTTGTTAGCTTCGGGGAAATAACAATCAAACAACCACCACAGTATGCAAATCGGAACAAGCGAAGAACAGAGACTCAATCAAATCATTCTGTGCCACTACAGACCTTTATCGAGTTATGGGGAGCTCTTGCAGAACTGCGATTCTTCTGCCTGACAAAAATCTGCAACCAAGAAAAGGCATAAGTTCCCTCACGAACATATCTTTGTGTAAGCAGCATGTGCAGGAAGTCATCATTCAAAGCTGGCCTCTGTAATTTCAGCTGTCAATTCTTATACAGCGAGAACATATATGAATATTCAACATAGTGGGTTCATTCCAGAAGGCGTCAAGGGGATGAACAAACACTATCAACACACAACATTATAATTCATGATCTCTAAATGATACCACATTGAATGCAACAGGGAATAGTCAAAGATCAAAGACGTAATATAAATATCTTTACTTCTACATGAGAGGAATTCTTATGATAATAACTAACCTGATGCATTGACTTGGATGGCAAGAAACGTTCTTGAATAGCTTTCCAGTCATTGTTGTAAGTCATCAACCCCATTGCCAATAACCTTTCACAAGTCACATTAAGGAAATATGAGCCCATTGTTTAGTGCTCTAGAACGACAATCACCACCAAATGTATCACCAAAATGACGAGGGGTCATGACGAAACTCACTCATCCTCAACATCTGTAAATAAAAGTCGATTTGCGGTAGTGGCAGGAGGTGCTTTGCGGGGGAATAGATTGATATTGAACAAAGAGCTAAATCGCTCCATTGCTGAAGCAATATCCTTTGGAACGACTGCTATAGTTTGCTTCTTGGTACTCTCCACAAGTGCTGCTGCCATTGTCCTTTTCAGTTTGGGAGATGACTCTTCGTAAGCAAACTTTGGACTGTCACACAATTGTAGTTGCACTGCAAAAAGTGGTACTCGATTCTCACTTGAGAAATTCTGCTGCCCGGAGTCCTGAAAGACTGCAATGCATCACAAGAAAATATCAGTTTTAGTGCAGAGTAATGGTAACTATCGTCTCTCAGCCCACAGAATTGACCAAATTGAGAATGGAACTGAAATGAAAAGGAAGAGACATACCCTGTTGAACAACTGCCATGAACTCCCTTACAAGTGCCAAAGGAGCTACATCCATTAAGGATCTTACAGGACCTGAGGTTGCCGGCAGCCATTCCAAGGGTAAAGACTCTGAAAAAGATGACGACGAGGAGAGAGCCGATTCACAGGCGTTGTCGATTGATTTTGTCTGATCTGGAGAGGTATGCAGAGTACGCCCAGAGGCCAAACCTGTGTGCAAGTTATTCACTTGAGAAGGACAACCGAAGACCACGCAAGAATGAGAATGAAGGCTCTGAGGCAAGACCTCAAGAGGGGGAGAAGATGAAGTAGATTGACTCTGTTAATGTTAGACCACAAAATTGATAAGGAGAAGCTAGATAAATATTGCTAGTAGATGCTGAAATTGGAATCGAGTGAAACGATGGATACAGTGCTAAGAACATACTGATGAGGACCTGAACTAGAACTCATGTGAGTAGAAGACGCACCATCGATAACCGGAGCTGTTTCTGACGATAAATTTTGAAAAGAAGAAATCTCATTTTCAGGAACAGAAGGATGAATGTATGGAGGACGAAAACAGAAATCGGGGAAAGCGGATAACTTCCATGATAAAACAGCCTCTCGTTTTTCAACAAGCTCCATCAACATCCTGTGAGTATCTACCGCCGTCTGCTGCATTGCTGGGTCTAATATACACATGGCATACACTTGTAAAAGTAGCTGCACATGCTCATGCATCAAACAATATAGCTGTCCGATCTGACGTGCTGTAAATCCACAATCTGAAGGCTGCCTCTTAGCACTGCATACCGACGGCCGGGACGCAGTCCCTGCTAGAAGCCGGCTCCGCTCACCAACTGAAACGTTCCCGGCATAGGGCAATAAGGGTCTTAGCGGGGCCTTAGCACGCCATGTATTGAGCACTTTATTCTGCACGCTTTCTCTCTTTCGCCGTTTCCCTCTAGTCACAGGTCCGCGTGCCCGCTTCCTTTTGCGGCCAAGACCATCTACACCTTCTTCGACATCACTTTCTAGAGCTTCATCAATTTCAATCACGAAATCGGCGTCTTCGTCCTCACTCTCACTTTCTTCGATCCCTTTCTCCTGCTTCAGCGTGGCATGCAAAGGACGGTTCAATTCCAAGAAATCGATTCTGAAAAATCATGCTCCAAATCAGAATTAGGGTGGATGGCATCTCCCCCAAACCACCTACAGATTATGCTACTTAGTGAAAAAGCAAGAGGAGAGAAAATTTCGCATCAGTCTGAATTCCTCGTCTACGAACGTCCAGTAATCAAATAGTTCTGGTGCAGCGAACAAAACGACAGTGGTTTAGGGTTTGCGGATTCCACATGCATTTTCCGGGTACACCTGGGAGGTCGAATCCAGCAGAATTACAGTCTGAGTAATCGTGCCTTGTTTCTTAACCCCTAAGCGCTCAGAAGTCCATATTCTGGCATATTCTGAATGATGAACAGAGGGCTTTCCTTGCAATGTTTTGTGCCAAAGTAACTAATTCTTGAATCTTTGAAAAGTAAACTCCCTCTATCTTTGACCAATTTGATGAAAGTGAGGAAAATAATAATTGTACAAAGACACAAGCAAAAAAAACGTGAAAAATTTCAAAGAAAGGATTAGGGCGTTAAAGGATTAACACTGCGAAAATTACTACTCTGGCTGCGTTCCGTGGCTTTACCAGCTTCTTCTGCTCTTCTAATCCACCGTTCCCTTGCACAGCCGCCAGAAACTTGCGATACTCTTCCTCATCATCCACGTTTTGGAAATAATCTTCTTCGTCCGATTCCTGGAGAAACGTTTCCAGCTGATCAAGCGACATATCCGCGAGGGAGTAGTGCGCTCGCGTGCGCTTGGAGATCGCATCCACCAGGTCTTGCTCGTCTTGGGACGGACGATCATCCGATCGCCTGCCCCATTCACTACTTCGGGAGGGACTATTGCGCCACTCAGGCAGCCCCTCCAGAGCGTGGCTCATCATCAGTTCCTCTTCGCCGCGATCCTGCGAAGGGGAACAGGGAGAAGAAGGGATGCAGGAAGGGCTGTCCGCGTCGTCCAGGTCCATGGCGACGACGGAGAGGAAAATGGCCAGGGATCATAACCCTAATTAAAAGAAAACCGCAACCTCAACCACAAAATCACCTGCTATTCCCCAAAACGCAACCTCAACTACTGAATCATCTGCTACTCCCCAAACCGCAACCTTAACTACAAAATCAACGGCAACCACAAATTCATCTGCTACTTACCAAAACCGCAAGCTCAACTACAAAATCCCCTGCTACTCTCAAAACCGCAACCTCAACGACAAAATCACCTGCTACACCCAAGACTTTCGCAATCTCAACTACAAATTCACCTGCTACTCCCCAAATTTTCTCAATCTCGGGCAAAACCTAAACTTGTATCACGATCCTTGGTAGCAAAGAGCAGATAATCACGGAACCAGACATTTCGCCCTAGAAATAATAATCAAAACATGAGAAGTGATGGAGGTGAGCTCAAAATAGTGCAACAATTCTCCAGATAGTGTCCAAGGACAGGAACCAGCGGGAACAAGGGAAAACCCTAATTGCAAGATGCACGTGAGTAAGCAATCTTGAGGCATGAATATAATTTAGCAATGCTACGCAATAGATTGAAAGTTCACAAGTTATGTAGGCAAATGAAAGTGAAACACGTGTTAAAAAAAATAGTAGTATGGTGGGGTCCACTATATTTTGGAATTCATTTCTTACCAGGGCACCCTTTGTCATTGCTACAATATAATAAAATAAGAATAAAAATAATTTTCTAATTTTTTAATTTGTAAAAACTTTAAGATTCAATTAACTTTCACATTGTAGGTTCCAATGCCATGAAACAAAGTCTGTGCACCCATCCTTGCAAAGAGCTTTCTAAGGGGACCAAAAACACAACCTAGGGACACACGGTTTTGGAGATCTCACCATAACAAACAAAACAAACAAACAAACTCATTTAAGGTATAGATATTAGGAATTGTGATATGTGGATCTTTAGAAGTAGTAACATTTTAAGATTGCCCAATATAGCTTTTTATATAATAATCAAATAAAAAATTGTACTGAAGATCATATATATGAAAGAAACATACGTACAATAGTGATACATATTTATTTGGATAGAGATATTTGTGATTCATTGCTTTGTGTACACTTAATAGACATAGCATTTGCGTACACTTAATTTAGTTTCAATATGGCCCCCTTATATCTTAATGGGTGTCTTGCACATCTATAGAAATATCTACAAATATGTTTTTTGTTTTTTTACCTCTTCTTAGTAAGTGCAGTTAATGATCAATAGAATACATCCAATCTTTTGGGATTCCTATAAACTTTAATTTTAATCAATTCAAATATTAGAGGTTCATAGGTTGGAAGTTGATGGAGAGATCCTCCAACTTCAGGAAGACACTACCATCATCACTCTATGTACATCTCCAAAATCAATATGTACCCATGTGGAAGAAATAAATTTAGAACATCTAAAAAAACCCAACTTTTACTCTTCACAACTTTTGTATATGGTACCTAAATGTCACGGTCTTTGGAGTGTTGGAACCTACTTTCACTTGCCATCAAGAAAATATGAAAATATGAAAATTTGACTAGTCTAATAATAGCAAATATGTACAATAGCAAAAAGCAGCAATTTTGGAGGTGCCCATCTTGGAAAGTTGCACTAGAATAAAAAAGTGAAATACATCCCAGATTAGATTTGTTGCAACCATTCAAATTCAAATGGCCATTCAAATTCCTTCATTCATTATGGGATGGAAAGATTGAGCAATACTCAAAACACAAGCTTATCTCCTTCATGGCCATCAATTTAGGGTTATCATTGAAGCTACTTCACTTGAAGAAAATGGTAGGTTGAAGCTTAGTTGACTAGAGAATATTGTTATTGTTGAGTTTATGTAGTATGCTAGATGTGGACCGTCACGGGTCAAGATTACGCCTCCAATTTGCATTAGCAAAGGTATGTAATGATGTTGAGTTGTTAGATGAGAAAAAAAAGTAAAAAATGCTTAGTGCCACTGAGATGTCATAGGATTTGCTTGGTGGCTTGTAGGTGTGCCAATTGGAGATTTTCTATGTACTGGCTTACATAGTTTACAATGTAACAAATGTTTAGTTGTGTGTTGGTCATATAGATTAGACTTCCAACTAGCAATCGATAACTTTGAGGGTCCACTAGATATGGTCCTATTGTTTTTATTCACTTATTGCTTTGGATCCATCGGGAACTTTGATGTATTGTAGTTTTGGAGACCAACTGCACCAGTAGCTATTTAATAGAAGTTTTTTGGTGGACAAAAATTCCAAATTTATCATAGGAGAATTTGGTGCTTAGATAGTTTGTACCGAAGCCCAAATCTATCATTTCAAATTGATTTTTCAATGTGGCTTTGAGTTTGACTATATTTTCAACATCGTTGCTTGTCATCAAGAAATCATTGATATAAACAAGAATGATCATGCATGATTTTTCCATCTTAGGAACAATAATATAGATTAGTATTTGCATTGCACCAAATCAACCCTTGAGAGATAAGCCAACTATTGATTGTAGATTACTCTGCTCTCAAAGATTGCTTTAAACCATAGAGTGCCCTCTTTATTTGCCATACTTTTGTTAAATCCTTAGCATATAGAAATCCTTTGGGAATTTTCATAATAACTTTGTTGTTAAGTGTACCATTCAAAAATGTGGTGATTTCATCTATAAAATGGAGGTCCTAGCCATATTTAGCTATTAACACTAAAATAATACATATAGTTGATGAGTGCACCACATGAGTGAAAATGTCATTATAATCGATGTTGTTCTGTTGTTGAAATCCTATTGTTGAAATCCATAAGCTACAATGCGAGTCTTTCTTTTGTCTATTTTTCCATTTGGACTCCATTTAATTTGAACAACCATTTGGCAATAATTTGCACCAATTGGGGTTGTTGATAGCTTTCCAATGATTAACTCACTTATATACAATATCAACTTCTAGAAATACAAAATT
Organism: Rhytidiadelphus loreus; assembly: GCA_947034895.1. Lineage (NCBI taxonomy): Eukaryota > Viridiplantae > Streptophyta > Bryopsida > Hypnales > Hylocomiaceae > Rhytidiadelphus > Rhytidiadelphus loreus. The sequence continues at coordinate 38,740,004 of OX344761.1, forward strand.
TTGAAGTTTGGTAGGTTGTTTGTAATTTTTCAAGGGTTTTTTGCAAGATTGCAATGAGTCAATTGCATTAGGAAGAATTGAATTCATTAACCCTTGAGTGCCCAAAGCAAATTCAACAAAATTTAGACCTTTTCGAACTCATTCCACTCAAACTTTCTTCTAAGAAGAGATCCATATAAACCAACTGTATTGATTGGTAGTTAAGAGGTACTCGGAGGTGTGGGAAAAAGGACGTGTCCTTTGACCATACCACTCAAAAGATTGTAATATTCAAAGAAGAACATACTTCAAATTGGAGAGGTTGGATTTGGGGCGTTGGGGTGCTCAGGGGTTAAGAGGCTTTGAGTTTTCTTACTACTTTTAGTACAAATTGAGGTGAGTATGAGGGTGTCTGCATCATCATTAGCACCACCATGTAGGAACACTAAAGGTTGGTAGTAGCCACTTGCACTATAAGAAATCAAAGTTTTTTTATGTCTAAGTTGACGGATTTTAGGTGACATTGAGTCTAACAACCCTTGTTTTTATGTCAACAACGACGTCCAATGTACCATATTGATGTTACATTGGATGTCATTGTTGACATAAAAACAAGGATTGTTAGATTTGATGACGTTCAATGTACCATCTTGATGTTACATTGGACATCATTGTTGATATAAAAATAAGGGTTGTTAGACACTATGTCACCTAAAATCCGTCAATTTAAACATTGATTGTTACATTAAACATCACCTAAAATACAATTTTTTATAGTATTAGAATAGATACTTGCAAAAGGTGTAATTTATAAGATCAAGGAGATGGATTGAATAATCATGATGAATTTTTGAGCCCATAATATATACAATTCTTGGCCCAATTAGTGAGCTAAGAAGATTCTTTCCCACCGAAACTTTTGCATTATGAAGCAACCAATTCTTAGGTTCAATTTCCTCTTAATGGATTTTTTTGATGCATGGATGAGGAAGATTCAACTGCACATGGAATCATAGTATTATCAAGGAGGGAGTTTGTTATGGAAGGGTTGATTGTAGCTCTTGTTGTAGCTATAGATTATATCCTAGGAGAGTCTAGGTGAAAGAAATTTAAATGTGCTTCTATTGGAGTTTGGTGGGGTAGCTATAGTTGGTATGCTCTGGATTCTAGTGTTGCTATTCATTAGATGAAATTTAGCCCTCATTAACCCCTAAAGTCCCAAGGCCATTTTTCTGTCAAAAACCACTCAAAACTGCCATTTCTACTGCGTTAGTCCAAAAAAACAAAACAAAAACTTTTTTTGGAACTGAACCATAGGATCTTAAACTTTACTTGTTTTAGATCATGTGATAAAAATTTCATGAAGTTTGACCGTACAGATTGAGAGATATGAGCATTCAAAGTTGAAAAAACTAGTTTTTCTGAACACTGGACTGCAATTTTAGATGACTTTCATCTCTATTTGTGGAAAAAAATTACACAGTGAAGTTTGAATTAAAAATTTATTGTGTTGAAGAATTGATTTGGGAGTCTAGGAAAAAAATTTCAAAAAATAACAACTTGATTTTCATACTTCAAAAAATTGTCAAGTAGAAGTAGGTCCAAGATTGAAAGAAAAACTAAATTGATAATAGCTCTTAGATGGGATTGAGATACAATAATCCCAACGGTGAGATTGTTCTAACAGGCAAATTTAACCTTTTAAAAAAAAAAATTTGAAAATTGCATTCTGAGATGAATCCTACAAGTGTTTTTTTTCCAAAAAGATGCTTAGATTGCCCGAAACATAAGATTGTTCATAACTTTCACATCACTAATCAAAGTGGAATGAATCAAAGCTTTAGATGTAGAAAAAAACATTATCTTTGAGAAAAAATTTAAAAAAAAATTATTTTGAATTTTTGCAATATTTTTTGTACTGTCCACCGAGTTCAGTTTCAGGCTTTTTGTGGTATAACTTTTGCTTCCGGGCACAGATTGAAATAAAAATTATATTCCCACAAAGCTTATCAGATTTTCTATCTTCGAAAAAAGTTTCAAAAAATTAGGGTAAAATTTCAGCCCATAGGAACCTGCCCGAATTCCAAATTGTCCCCTAAAGGGACAATGGGACTTTAGGGGTTAAAGGCTGTGAGTTTCCCTGCGTTTCTCTGCGTTTTCATCTCTGCCACGCAGCCTGATGACATGGTCGAGAGACGGCCACGTTAGCAGGCATTAAAATTTTATTTTATTTATAAAATTATTATTATTATTATTATTATTTAATTTTAATTTTAATTTTTTTCCAGACAACATAGGTTAGTTCTTAGCAACGGGAACCAACCTAAAATGGACCTTCCAAAGGGCTGAATCCCATCTAATGCATTTATGAATCCCTGCTAATTCAACAGTTGGAGACTATTGTATCTAATTCAACAATTGGACTTTCTACCAAAAAAAGGTCATTGAAATTTAGTTGTATCTTGAAGATAATGATAATCAACTTTGTCTTTGTCAAATACAACGTTATGGCTTTAGATAATCTTTTATCTATTATTTTCATACATCTTGTAGACTTTGCTATTTGGTTCATAATCTAAAAACAAACATTGTTGATTCTTGCTATTTAGTTTTTGTCTATTTTTTGGGGGAATGTCATAGTACACAATACAACCAAATATTATGGGATGGTCAACATGAGGACTTCTTAGCAAAGTGTTTGTATTATGTTGTCATCCCTTAGTTTTCTCTAGTAGGATTGCCATTGACGATTTGGTGATTTATACGGAGTAGTAAATACAACCTTGGTCCATATGAAAATAAGAAGTTGACTTTCCACTGCTAATGTTCCGATTCCCTATTTCTATAGTATTGTATAGTATTGTTTTGTTGTGGAGTATATGATTGCATCAATTGTCTTGTAATTCATTGTTGAGGAGAAAAGTTTTAAAACTCTATGGACATGTATTCTCCTCTATGGTCACTTCGTAATACGGTGATTTTGTTGTTGGTTTTCGTCATGATCATAGTGTTGAAAATTTTGAAGAAATGAAACATTTGTTCTCTGCTATGCAAGAAATAAACCCCACTTTTTCGCCAGTAATCATCAATGAACACTAGAACATAACAAGATCTAGTTAATGATGGTGCCTGCAAGGGGTTGATAAGATCAGGCCTCTATGCTCAAGTTTCTGATTTGTGTCTGCTCTTAAAGTGCCCATTTAAGGGCTGGTCGGCCTTTCCGATGGTTCCTAGCCATGCACTAAATTATTTTTCCTTATTTTTCACTTGAAGAAAAATTGATGTGGAATCTAACCTAAGTGGTTTCATATTTTTGGGAGCATTTTTGAATTACTTATGAATTTCTAAAGAATTCTGTCATTGGTAACTATTTTTTGATCATAGGCCTTACAAAACCCACACATGTCTAGTCTGAAAAAAGATATGGCTTCACCAAAAACAAACATTGTGGCATGCAGAAAGTAATAGACATAGTTCCAAAATGCAACCTTTACTAAACTTAACTCCTAAGGGGCCAAGTCCTCTTTTTTTGACAAAAATCACTCGAAATTGCCATTTCTGCTGCCTTCATCAAAGGAAAAAAAATTAAAAGATTAAAAAATCTAACCATAGGATCTTGTAGTATACTTGGGTGAGATCATGTGATAAAAATTTCATGAAGTTTGACCATACAGATTGGAAGATACTAGCAGTCAAAGTTGTAGGGGAAAAGTTTTTTTGAATTCAAGTAAACTTTTCAGAAATGGATCCACCTTTGCTCTTATTTCCATCCACTAGCAAAGTATAAAGGAACATTTGGCAAATGCTTAATTGCTCTGATAACATTGACAAAACATTCAATGCTTAACACATATTCATTTTCCAACCTCTTAACATAACAATAACGATGTTGCCATCTTGAAAACATAACAATGAAACATAACAATGTTGCCATCTTCAGCAATGGAACCGATTGGAAAATCACATTTTTGGTCAAGCATGCTAGGAAAATACTTCATATTCATTAATTTTATTGCACCAACACTCATTTGAACGGTGGAAGTGCCCGTCCTATTTACAATGTAGGATTCACCTCCACTAGTCTTTACCTCCTATATTGTAATACTAGAAGTGTTAGGTTCAGCACTATCTATGTTCTAACAATTTGCTACTATGTGTCCCGAGGTGCCATTGTCAATGTACTATGGGTGATAGCCATCCCTTCACTCTACTAAGGCAACATTAAAAAACTTGGCAAAGTCGGTAGATATTTCAAACTTGATCTATAGTTGTGAACATAATATTTTATTATTAATAGTTGTAACAAATGAATGGCAGTTGACATCTTGGTTGACTTTCTCACCCTAGAAATATTAGACGACCATTGCGTGAGTATGCAAATCTTCTCCTTGAGCCACATGAAAATTGAGTGCCTTGGTTGGATGCCTTCTACTCGAAAGTTGCTACAAGTGCTTCTTCTTCTCCAAGTTGTAGTACATGATGCTCTCTTTAGTGAGACTCTATAAGCAAATTGGACATGACTTGGTCAAATGTCATGTCGACATTCAAATGTGTTAATATTTGATTAGTAGATTCATAGCTTTGGGAAGGCCATTCAATACAATTTGTATCATGGATTTGTCAGATATAGCTTTTCTCATGCTACTAGGAGCACGGGAGCATCGATTCTATAGCTCTCTTGCCTTCTTAAGGTAGTCTTTGACTAAAACTCCCTTCTGAAAGTCTAATTGGCTACAACCTACTCATAAGCATTAGAATTGAACTTGATCTCTAGATTAGTACATATATGGGCAATTTTGTTAAAATGGCGCCATTCCACTACTTTGGCAGTTTTAACGGTTCACACCCAATAGTCTGAAATGTACAATTTTCTTAGATGTTTGAAATCAATATCTTTCCTAGATGTTTGAAATCTACACCAGCCCTAGATGTCACTTTTATAGTGCAGATTGCGGAGTTTGAAATCTACATCGGTCCTAGATTTTTAAAATCTATACAAAGCAAATATTTATCAAACCTATATGCATCCTAGATGTCACTTTCACAATTCAAACTGGGTGGTTTGAAAATGACACATGGAATACTGCCATTTTAACAAAATTGTCCATATATGTGATTTTTAGGATTAGTAGTGCCAAGTGGGTGTGTGCAACAATGATGTCCATAGGATCATCATTTTACTGATAATTAAAATCATAGCAGAAATAGCATTAGCTCTTAGGGACTCCACCAATTGCATTATGATGAATGTTCTTGTATCTCGGGTCATTGGAAAAACAATAGGGTTGAATCTTTGTTTTGTGACATGATCTCCCACCAATTAATACTCATGTCATAATATCGCTCTCATTTTTAGGCTCTAGACGTAGTAGTTTTCCATTCCAATGAGCTTATTTGTCTTTATCTTAGACAAACACATTCTTATACTCACTCATTTTGCTATGCCTTTTCATTCCTTGAAATATTGACAAAACGTAGGGTGAGTGAAAAAAGTCACAAATGACAAAACATGGGACCTACTTGGCTACTAACATTAGATAATTTTCAACCTCTGATGAGTGAGAAGCAACATAGGTTCAAATTTTTAGAATGAAAAATGACGGAGTTTGTTGTAGAGCTCGTAATTATTTGTAGAATATATACTAAGGTAGGAGTTGCAAAAACCACCCATTTAAGAGCATATTGGCTTAATTAGGATCTCTTCTATGTGGATCATAGCATTTTCTAACAAATTTTCAAGGAAAGTGGGGAAGAAGACACATTCATTACAATTTGATTCATAATTTTTGGACTTAAATTGAATTGGATATGATTTTCTAAAGCTCGCAATAGTAGGGTGCTATTGAAGTCCATAGATACAACCATTAAATGTCAGAGACGGTTGTCCAACAATGGTGCAAATGGAGCCCAAAAATGAAGGCATGCAAACTTTAAACTTGATCAACGTGGTGCATGTACTAATTGCCTAGGATTACACAAAGTGTCCCACCACTCATAACTTCACATTATTTTTACTAAAATTTTGTCTACTTCCAAATCAAACTCAGTCCCCAACCACTCATTAAAGTAGAGTCACCCATCACCAACCCATTGACAATTAGTAGGATGGTAGAAATGGAACAAAGGCTAGGACTCATTTCCAAACATGAGTTCTTGATTTCCAACCATCAATTCTTCCATTCTTTTCATGACACATCGATTTGCTTGGTTTAGAGTGCGAAAGCGAACAAAAAGTAGTCTCTTAAATGAGTGGTTTTGGAATTATAGTCTACACATTGATCATGGTTCTAGACCAACTTTTGCCTTCCAAAATTCATAGAAATTTCAGTTCAAGCCATAAAATTACCAAGTTTGTGTCAATCCCCTTCATTTCTATTTCCGCACCTATGAAAATATTCCCTTTGCCTTACTATACTCCACATCATGTCCACAATTGCCTTATTTGGTCAGTTATAGGTGGTCCCACTTTAATCCTCAAATATTGACACGGACGTTTGGTGTCCAATGGATGACAAGGAATGATCCTTCTAGTAGGACACAAGTGCATGCAACTACTCATCCTCAAAAATTTGTTGTAAAAAGGGGAGGTCTTCTATAATGCCACATTTAACTACTTCTGGACTTTCAAGTGAATTCTAGACAATGCACTTCAAGGTCTCTTGATGATTATCTCTCGATGTTTGGATAGATCTTCAGATGTTTTGTATAGATCTCTTGATGCATCTGGAGATCTCCAGATGATTAACTCCTGTTGATTATCTTCTGATGTTAATTCTGGACTTTCAAAAGTCCAGAAGTAGTTAAATGTAGTATTATAGTAGTTTGACTTCCAATGAGTCTGTGCTTTTGCTATTTCTTAAGCCATTGATTCACACGGTAATGAAAAGGAATTACAAAAGTAGGAGCAGTTCTTGGAGCATCATGGGCAGAATATGGACAGGCGCTAGCAGTGATCTCAAACTCTGATTCACGACGTGTTTTCTGCGACTCAAGTTGTCAACAGCAGCTGAACTTGCTCTAAGTGCTCGCTACTAACGCTCTGCTGAAACCACGAAGAAATTCAACACACGGGAGCTCCCTCGTCAAGCAGAAGCTCAAAACAGAAGCTCAGTTCCAGAGCTCAAAACAGAGCTTAAAACAAAAGCTCAGTTCCAGAGCTTAAAACAGAGCTTAAAACAGAAGCTCAGTTTACATTGCAGGATCGATACAACTCTGAGTGAGAAACAAGTGTACGGATGAATGAAGAACTACTCGACGACGACGACGGACTACTGAACACTGTTAACAGAATCGTGAGCGGATTTTCAACATCACTGGCTTTGCAATTGTTGTGCTGCTACTTCGATTTTGAGGTCGCGCTTCGTTGCACGATTCAAGAGTTATCCGCTTAAGTTCCGCCAACTTCTGGCTATGGCTACGGCATATCTTGCATGCTACAATGCTGCGCAATCTCTTGGCTGGTAAAGATTTTAGTTGAAATTGAAATTCTCGTCTTGCAGCAGGGTTTCCTGTCGTCGTTCTTGTTCACTGCGCATATTCTCCAATTCTCTTCCTCGCGCCGCCATGTTGCATGGAAGTACTACTAATTTAATGCTCGACTCGCAATTCGCTCTGCAATTTCTTAACTGAAGCACGTTGTTTATATTATTTCATTGCTGACAGAGGTGAGAGGTTTTTCTGATTTTCTCGATCTCAAACTTGGTTGGACTTGTCAGGGCGGTAGCTCTTGTACGCCTCGTCAATCATGTCGGCGAGACGAAGTCATTGACGGGAGGGTTTTCAGCAGCCGGAAATGTCGTATGTAAGTTCGCATATATATGGCTTCATGTTAGTCCTCAGTCTTGTAATTCGCACTGCTTTTTTTAGAATCTCTCTTGGGTTCTTGGTCACGGATGCACTCTGTAAATTGTCTGTTGTTGTTGTTGTTGTTGTTGTTGTTGTTATATCGGTGCGATTCGAAGCGGCAGAAATTGTGGCATTCAACGGTACAAACGCTTAAAAGCTTCGATTGGAATTGGTATTCGTTTCAGCAAATGTGTATGTCGTGAATTTTCACCAATTTAACGAAATTTAGGTTGCAGTGTGTGGTTACAAAATAATTCTTGTGTGTCTATTCTCTGCTTTCGAAATCGAGGTACCGGCGTGTTAAAGCCCGTTCTTTCGGTTATTGATTCCCCGCTTAGTTGAGGTAAACTTTTGACGAGTCTGTGTTGAATGTGGCCAGGTTTCCTCCAGTTGGCAGCCTTTTTGGAAATCGTGCACACTGTTCTGGGTACGCGCATACTGGTACCGACGCATTCTTCAAGTTTATATAGCCACAGTTCACTTCGAATTCAACCTCCAGAACGGAAGGAATGCTGGCTTCCGTATATTAATAGCCCGTGTTGAAGTAGAATGTTGCAGAGACGCAGGTTATACAATCTTTGCTTGCATCTGCGTTTGTTCTAGAACCCTCACTGCAAATTTTTAATTTAATTGTGCAAGATGCTTTTGTTGTGAAGGTCTGGTGCGCACGAGCACCCTCTATGCATTCATGCAATGGCTGGGTCGGAGTCATGTCCTCTTCGCAATCATAGCCAACGTTCCTGAGGTAAGGCCTGACTTGCTGGATGACTTTGCATTCATTTTGCATCTTTCGTAGCTGTCTTGTTGCTATACGAGACGCGGGCTGATGCATAAATTAAAACTGAAGTACGCTTAAACCATATTTCACATGGTAAGCGATGAATTATATCGTTGTGATGCCGGCTCTCAAATCTACATGTTTACTTGCGCAGGTGCAAGAACAGCCTCCAGTTATGATCACTTTCTTAGCATGGTCCACAGCAGAGGTTTGCTTTACCAAGTCTCCTTTTTTTTTGGTTTACATTGCTGGTGTTTTCTGGATTCTTTTGCTGTGCATCTCTCAATGACATTTTTTAGGAGCATTTGGCCCAAAGTCTAACCCAAAATAATCCGTATTGATGTTTCGGCAATTACATTGGTGGCTTCTGATTTTGTGAAGTTGTATTGAGATTGGGTGATAGGTGATACGCTATCCACAATATACGCTTGGGATTCTGGGTGTGTGTCCTCGTTGGTTGACCTGGCTACGGTGCGTGGCTACATCATAGATTTTAATAGGGTTTTAATAGGATTTTAATAGGGTTTTTTAAAACTGTCGTGTTGTTTTGAATATATGTTTCGTTGAAAGTTGTTTTTGTCTTAGTACAGTTAATCCGGAAGAAATTTCACGCATTCTCGTCATGTGTTTCTTTCATCTTGAATTGGATTATTAGAGAATTCAGATATCTCAGAAATGGGTTGCATTCCTCCTCCGTTTCTATTTACTTAGACACCTTTTGGGAGGCAGGAAATGATTGGAATGCGCTTAAAATGTCTCTTGGTGAGTCTTTGCAGATACACTGCATTCATCGTCCTGTACCCAATTGGAGCGCTTTATGGAGAAAGTAAGTGCTATTTTGATGATCATCTTACATTCTTAGCTATGTTTTTCTCTATTGACACATCGTTGACAGATTCTTAATTGCATTTTCCAATCTGTCAACGGAGAGACTTCACACATGAAAAAGCTCTTCAATATATCACTGCTGAATTTAAATTAAGGGCACATACTCCGCATCCTTTGTTACAAAGAAAAGCTCTGTGGCCTAACATCTGTGCTGCATCAGTTATCAGATTGTGTTTACGGGGGATTGTCATGGCATCCCTGTCATGTCAATCTTGTCACCTGTTGACATTCTTTAATGTTTAATGATCGGAATTTCCACTTCGATTTGCAATTTCACCCCAGTAATTCTCAAAATAATATGCGATTAGGGTTTAGGGTTAGGGCTTAGGGTCAGGGTTTAGGGTTTAGACACCTATCGCTATTGCACTGCAAGTATATTCTAACAGGCTGACCACTAATTTCCTGCAGTGCTAGTCATGTATCTTTCCCTGGATGTCATCAAGAAACGACACCTTTATGCGAATGCTTTCAAGTGGCTTCCCTTTGACTATCACTCATTTGTTGTGGTGAGTTTTCTAATTACCCTTCAAAAACTGATATATTCCCTTCGTCTCTGAAGTAGGAACGTGGGAAGTAGGCCTTAGATTTTGAAGAGGTTATTAGAAGAGCTTCTTAGGAAACCGGTGATCTTGTCATTTCCAATGTTGGCTCTAATTTGTGTAAGCTGGATAGTCACGGACTATTTGATTGAACGTAACGTAACCATCCAGTGCTTTGTGTTGGTGATGATGCAGTGGGTTATGATCGTGTATCCTTTTCTGTGGCTGTTGCTATACCTCCACATGTTTCGGCAGCGTAGATCTAAACTGGCAAAGAGAGGAAGCAGCGGTAACGGCAGACGCAAAGTTGCCTAAACCAAAGCTAGTCGAATAGGTTTTGGAAGTAAAAATTAGGGGTAGGCTGCCTATCGTCCTGACATTCAAAGCTCTCCCATGGTACATTCATTCACACTTGGAATGAGTGTGTGTTACGATATTTCATTTCATTTTGGGGCGGTGCAGAAGCGATCTTCATTAAAAGTAATGAAAGATATTTCCATGGATGGACATGAATGGAACATGCGATTCTCGATTTTATACGATTTTATACGATTTTATAATTCCATGAGTTTGAAAAGGTGCTACAGTTAGGGTGTTTTTTTTTGTTTGAGAAGGTGGTGCAATTTAGTTTGAGAAAGCGCAATCGATATGTATTTGGATACTAACGATTTCAATCGTGTTTGCGACATGGCACACAATCGACTTCCATACGATTTAGCAGGAAGAGAGTTGGTGCAGCTAAACCCTAAACCCTAAACCCAACAGAGACGGAGTTGGTAATCGAAGAAGGGAGAGTGCCACAAAGAGGAGGGGTGTTGCGATCTTGGCGGAAGAAGACGAAGCGGGGTGGCAGACAACTTTGATTACTTCTTTTGCAAGCGAACCAAACAATCGTTTAGGATTGCTTAGCCTCACTGTCGCAATTATCTTGTTTGGGTCTTTTTTGCAGTTGTGCAACACTAGCGTAGGATTGCGAGTTGATAATAGGAATTTGCAGAGATTGCGTTGTTTGCCATCCCATGATGTTATCGAGCCCTAGTTTGAGCAAAACTACGCCCTAAAGTGGAAGAATTTCTAAATTACAACTCTAACCACTGTTCTACAAATTTGAAGAGGCATACATGTGGAGACTTCTCATGCAAACATGTATGGTCGGTGAGAGACGGCGATTGTTGAGAAACAGAAACCTGGAGTCACCTGGTAAGGCAGACGAACCTAAAAGTAACACTCAAGATCAGATCTGGAGGGTAGCTAGCTACAGAATAGAATAGAATGATGTGTGCTTATTAGGAAATGGTTTAGGAAACCAACAAAATTGGTTTTGTATTTTATCGAGCTTGTATGAATGATAATACAAATTTGTGCATAGATGCATCTATTTGTGGGACTACTTCTGTGTAGAAAAGGAAAAATGCACAAAAAATATTCAGATTTTGATAAATATGAGACCACAATAGGGATCAAGGCTTTTTTAAACACCTAAAAAAATGCCAAAAAATTTGGATGAAACCGCTAGAAAAATTCACATTAAAAAAAAACTTGGATGAAAATTGTCAAATTGACATGTAATATGTACTAATGTGATATTTTCTATCCAATATGTGGATGAATGTTGAAATTTGGAGCACCACTATAACATTTTAAATCGCCATTGTGGCTATCCTTAAAAAATGAAAATAAAAACCCTGGTAGGGATACAAAGTTTTGGAAGTAGAGTATTCAAAAACGCTCATAGGCTACACTAAAAATCAACACTCACATGCACAAAGATCCCCTCCCAAGGTGTTAGAATGATAAGAAATGGAGTTGCAATCGTGTTTAAAACAATGAAAGAAAACACCAAACTAGTAACCAACAAGAAATAAAAAAGTTTGCCAGTAATCAATGGGAATTGTCCATGTGTTTCAAAGAAGAGAAAATAATGATAACCTTGTCAAAGAAACAAATTAACATGTGATCTGAGCTTAGAAGCATGTCACCAATACCCAAATGGCCAATGGTTCTTTGATGAACCTCCATATTCACTCACTGACAATTTTCAGGGCTTAATCTAGGGTGCACTTCAAGGCACTATGCCATAATGGGTGTACCCACCTTAGAACAAAAGCTTAAAAATTATGGACTTTTTCAAAAGTAAAGGAAATCCTAAAAGAAGTTGGACTAACCCAGATTAATTAATTTCATCACCCCCAACTTGATTGCTAAAGGCTGCATATTCCTCTGTCTTTCTTTGGTTGAAATCCAACGGGTGAAAGACCCATCACGAAAGCAACTGGTGAAAGACCATGCATGTTCCTTCTACGTTTACCAAGACAGAAAGAAGAGTAGAATGTGTTTGCCTTTTCAGTTGTTCAGAAACGGCCAGGGAGAACTGACCCCCTCGCTCGGCCCTGCGGGCAAACCCTGGAATTATTTATTTTCCGCACATGATTTCTTTTGCAAAATTTTAATTCATTTTTGCGATCAGAGACCCCAAATTAGTCTAAAAAGGTCGAGAGTATACCCTAGAACGGCCCAAAATAGGGGGCTTTTTTTTTACATGCACCCCTGGTAAGGACGAGCGAGGGGGTCAATCCACCCTGATCTTCAGAAACTATGCAACAGACAGACAGAGACTGTCAATTTCGACTTGTGAATTGAGTCATGGCGCACATGACACCTCTCTGGATGGTTGTGAGTTTCTTGGATACGGACTGGTTGCCTTGGCATGTGACTGTCCTACAAAAGGGCTGACAACTCGGCCCACTACCTGACCACGGAAGGGGTTGTGTCAATGTGCAAAAGAAAAAAAGTTCAATCACTCATGTAAAACGACGTCAAACTGAAGTCACTAGGAAGGTATCCCTGTGGAGAAATAAGGTGCGTACCCGGAAATGCGAAATGCACCACTGAACCCAAAACCGACGATCTCCAAAATCAATAGACCTCTGCAAAAAGAAACGATTTTAGCACAACTACCCAAAAAATTGGGTAGATATACCATATGGAAATTTAGCATGTGAGGTATCCAAATGTCACATTCTTTGGTGCATTACAACCTCCTATCACTTGTCAACAAGAAAATTAATGGAAATTTGACCAGCGTGATAATAATAATTAATAAAGAAGAGTGACTAGGCACAGTCGCAAAAAAGTGACATTTGGGGGGAGGGGAAGTCCCAGAAAGTGATAACACAATAATCTTAATGAAGGTCTCCCGGGCAATTCTCCAAGGCCAAGCGCGTGTTGGATGGTTCACCCAAACCCATCCTTTGTAAGACAGCCATTTTGCCATCTACTTCAGTTTACCATATCAGTACTGAAATATACACCAGCAACAACAGATAATGGCGGTCTAAACAGCACAAATATGATTTCAGTGTTCAAAATGACAAGGAAAAGAATCTCGTATACAGTGATGGGAGCTGCATACGAAGTATGATCCCAGTTGGAGAAAAATCCAGGAAAATAAGCATGTCCAGTATATATACCACACAAGGATAAGCATAGGCGGCAAAGACATAGCACCAAACCTTCCAATGGCACCTGACAACTCTTAACTGATCAAAAATTTGGATGTAACTAAAAAAAACTTCACCTCTTCACAATGCCACTTAAAACAATGGTTTTCAAAAAACTAACTACCACTAATAGCCGGGTTGCTTCCAACCCCTACACAGCCCAAAGTTGTGGTTTCCAACACATTCTGGTTGCATGATGGACTTCAGAATGATTGCCAGCAGCGACAGGAATATCAAATCTCAAAATCTCAGCTCCAGTACGTCGTCACAAGGCACGTGAAAAATCAGCAGCAAGCCAAGACAAACCTAGGCTGAAAGCCATAGAGAGAGGAAGGCTGGCAAGATGCACCCCATCTTTGCAATAGCTAAGATGAAACGGGCAGTGCATTCGGGGTCTTCTCGGAAGATGATGATGACTCTTGAAGAGAAGCAGATTCTTTTTCCTTCGCCTCCAAGGCCAGTTTCTCTTTCGCTCTGCGAAAATCGCTCATGGTACGAAACTCTTCGTTGAGCAACCGCTCCAGCTCTGGGTTTTTCGGGGTTGGCTCCTCATTCCTATCCTTGCGATAATAATGGAATGCCCTGCAAAAAACAGCGTTACTATTAGTGCTGATAACCATCAAGTAAAACAATAGAATGTGAAAATGAAGAATTGTGAAACTTCCAGCAGCGAACTCCAAGATGGAATCAACATCAGCTGCTTTACAGATTTAGACTGCGCAGACTTGAAAACCCAAATCCAAATGTATTGGTGAAGTCACCAGAAAGATCAGATCAAGTGCAAATGTTATAACCTACAATCTTTCATTAAAAAAAATTCAGGGTATTTCTCAGTGAGCTCTTAAACACTATAACAATTTTTGAATCTAGAATTGAACAGGGAAGGAGATTTGTAGTAATAATGATTCCTTCACTCAAGTCACTAATAATAAAATCGAGAACAAGGGTGTCAAACAACGGATTAAGAAGTACCAGTATTTCTCAAGGCCATAAAGGTTGCCTTTAAGATACGTATCCAGAGTAAGTTTCTCAAAATCGTCATACATGTCCTGCTTGAACTTCTGTTCCAGGCCGTAGCTACAAAATCGGAAGATGAATGTCAGCATATTCGTACTCACATCTATTGTATTCAAGTAACAGTACCATGGGCAGCACGCTAGATAGATAACCCCATGCGGCCCTATCACAAAAGAGTTCATGAATCCCTGTGGCATTGTTGCGATTGCAAGAGGGTGTTACTTGGAGAGAGAGAGAGAGAGAGATGAAAAAGAAAACACAGATTTCAAGTAACTTGACAGACCTTCAAAAACGTTAGAAGTTGTGAACCAAACCGGCATGAGAAACGGATCGTGCCAAAACTATTATGCCCACATGCTCGAAATTTTTTTTAAATATAGGCAAAAAAAATTTTACCTGTAAAACCTAAAAAGACATTCCATTCCATAATTATACTTGGCTGCTGCATCCTCCTCGGCAAGCTTTTTAAATTCCAAGTACATGGACGTATTAAAATTTTTCCGTAAAAAGTAAGACCAAAACCGGAATAAGGTGTTCATTTCCTGCAGAGATGGGAAAATAGAAACGATTTCTTGTCAGCAGGACAAACCGACACGAGAGGATTGGGACCAAAAAATTCACATGCAGAAACATTTGAATTACAGGATGAATCCAAATACACAATGGGGAAGAGAATTTCGGAATTGCTCAATGATTGACAACATAATCAGACAACTGCTAATCAGAGTAAAAATTCACCTCACTGCAGCCAATACCGACTCGTTTCCTTTCCACTAAGCAGCGCTTGTAGTAATTCGCATACCTGCGTCTCAGAAAATACTCTAGATTATTACATACTACATTTCTCCACATTAGAGAAAGGTCATTTTATAAAAAAAATTGTTTCATATTAACAAAAGTTCCAATCAAGAAAACTAGTGGCATTCTTCAGAACTCCGATCAACATGCCCGCACATAATTTGGAAACCATTGTGCACAGACGATGGCTTCATTTATAAAAAAATCCAGTTTCACAGAAAATCAGTCACAGATGGCCAATAATAACCCCTAAAATTAGTTAACCCCTAGAAAACCTTAACACAAAAACAAAACTCCCTTTAAAAAACAGTTCTGCAAATTTTATACTACTTTAAATAGTAAACCATTAAGTCTTTCAGTAACTTTGAATTTAATTTGAAATCAAATTTACCAAGTGGTCAAACTTTGAATTTAGACGCTTTTCATTACTGCCCAGGAAAAAAAGAAAAAAAGAAAAAGATAGAAACCTTCATTACTTTTACAATACTTGTGAATACACTAGGACCTACCCAAAATCAGGGGAAGACCAAAACGGTCTTCAAGCGGGTAAGAAGCGAGGAACTCACTTTTGCTGCTTAAAGCCATTGTCTTCAAGAAGGGCATGACTTGGATGCTGGAAATGAGGAAAAGGCTTGGGAATTGATCCCACCGGCGGGCTGCTACCTGACATAAAGCCACCCGGGGAAGTACCGAAAGGGGACGATCCCATTCGAGTTGAACCGTAAGATGAAGATAGAGAGACACTGCAGTAAGAAGATATATGTTGGTTAAAATAACAAAATCTGAACACGATACACAAAAATGAAAATCGAGATACCATTAGCACGGGCATATTCCAGAACTCACTCACAGAAAATTAAAAAACAAGTGTAGAACACGAAACCATAACTGAGATGTAAGATCACCACTTCTGGGATGAGCCATGATCATCGAGTATCACTATTTGCAATTAGCAATCCACGTTGCACATTCACAAATACATGTTCTACCAAGTTTTTAGTATTTTCACACCAGTCTGATCTTGGTATCATGTAACTCCATTATTCGATTATGGCCTTGACCCAAGTTTTCAGTCAAGTAGAGAATACTCTGAAATACTCGGCTTAGTACCCAAATATTTGACTGAAACTGTAGTATTTGTTACTGATATAGGCAATCGATTCGTCTCATAACCAAGCGCTTTTAAAATACGAATATCGGACATGACCCCGCCAAATATTGGTTGCAACACCATAAAGATTAATATTGAACAGACAGTATATGAAAGCACTACTATTTCATGCATTACCCACTCGATAACGTACCTTTGATTTTCAGGGGTGGTGCCAAAAAAGAAACCAACAGAGTCACTTGGAGGACTCTCGGCAGTCAATCTTGACCTGTGGCCGTCACGAGGATTACTAGGGAAAAGCCGTTGCTGGAAGCCGCCACGCGAAGTTCTGATTTGCCCTCTGGGTGGCCGCAAGGGTCCATCCGACCCAGCACTACCTGCGCTGCTGCCAAGAACACGACCCGCTATCTCTCCTAGAGAACCGACCCTACCGAGAGAGCCGGATTCGCTTGTAGCAACTTTAGGAGGCACAGTCGTAGATCGTTTCGTCTTGCCCGACATTAGCTCCTACACACAAAGTGTCGGAAAACCAGTAATTAAGTCAGACCAAGGTTTTAAATTAAAGACTGAAAGTTCAGCCCCGAGACGAGGATACAGGCGCATAGATTCCAAAAGTGGCCTAATAAAAGCGCTCCTTCCTATCATGCTCTCAACTTACGCATCCCGTACTAAGAGCAATGCCATTGCTATGCACACAATATTACTGAACCCTGCCAGCGGTCGAAAGTAGAGAATTGTAGCGGAAGATTTACAGATCATCAACCTTTTTAACCCTAACAACCATCAAGACTCGCTAAATATTCATAAAAATTCTGTAGGAAAACATAAAGAGATATACATGAGAGATGTGGTCCACAGCATTTGCATGCTCCGTGCACCTATTTAGATCCCCACCTGCTCATAAAAGAAAAGACCGTCGTTGATGACGGAAACAAGATCTTCCGATATGGCCTTCCGACCATGATCCCGTCCATCAGGACCTTTACGATCCCCTCGAACCGCCTTCTTACTCTGTACAGTCATCCAGATAATTATGAGTTCAAAGAATGTTAGAATTGGTGCCCAAGTAGAAACGAAGTACTTAATTAAGAAGAATCAACAGAATATTTTTGGGACCAAGAGACGATCACACAGACCTGAGTCACAATGATGAGTCGTTGGAGATCGCGATCATTGATGTCAGAGTCTTCCTCTTCACCGTCATGGCTGCATCATAATGCATTTCAATTATCGAGGAGAACAAAAACACAATGCTATGCGTAGCAATACAAAAATGCAAACTGAGATACATAGGCAAGGTAACGTACTCGAATCAAACCATATTACATCAAACTCAAGAACCAATCGATTGAGACAATTTATTCCAGGAAGGAGATCACTAGATCACTTCACTACCGACCTTTTCGGAATAGTTTGATTGTCTTTTATAATTGGCCGCTCAGAAGTCTCCAGTTCTTCATCAAAAAGGAAAGTATCCTCCTCGGCACTGCCGTCCTTAGCAGTAAAAGCGGCAGACAAGCCTCCTGCAAGTCGTGAAGTGGGTGGTCGCTTGTTGCTGGAAGCCCGACGCTTGCCAGTATGTGTTAACCAGTCTCCAGGGTTTTCTGCAATCTCAGCATCGACCTTCGACCCTGAGTTTACTGATTGACCATCAGTTTCCATGGCACTCTGCACAGAGTTATGCTCTGAGTCTAGCTTCTCCTCCATCGGTTCCGATGCAACATCACTCTTTCCTTCAATATGCTTCACATCGATCGAAGATACTCCATGACCAATTGCTGAAGCTGTGTGCACAATATTGCTGTCCCCAGCATCTCCAACATCTATAACAGAAGCAAGGCCAACACCAGGAGGAGAAAAACCGACCCCTCCAACACTTTCAGCAGGCGCCTTGCCAACTTCAGGGATCCCTGATGTCTTTTCTGAAATATCTGGATCACAGTGCAAATTGCCACCAAAAAATAATTAAATGATATTCAAATTGAAAGATGATTTCAATCAGAAACACAATTGCATCAGCATAATCAGGTGTAGCAAGGAAACCTCAGAAAGAAAGAAGAAGCTTCCAGAGCTCTGAAGTGCAGTACAGATCCAGGAAAGCGGCCTGAACTAGGATCTTAGCAACCGGAACAGGCTTTTCTGCAGCAGACATGAAGTCTAGCCTCTGACCCTAACATCTCCATTAAGTTAATCCATCCCACCTTTAGCAGCCACTCGGCTCTCTGCTCCACTTTCCAAAGAGCTTGCTGATGCCTCGGAAAGATTCACTGTACTCTCCAAGCTTTCACCCCTAATCTTAATTTCATCAGTACTCTTGCTCGCAGATACTGGTAATTCCTGATGGGATGTTTGCCCATTCAAAACTTCATCTTTCCCAGATCCCACAACAGTATTAACAGGCGCAGGAATAAACTGGGGTGAGACAGAAGGAAGTAGCCAAGTTGCCCAATCATCTCGTTTGCGCAGTTTGTCATCCTGTGTAAATTACCGCAGATCAGAATAGACCTCAAGTGCTTCTCAGCCTCTTCAGCAACAGACTAAATGGTACAGAGCACTCTATGCGAATCTCCGACAAATCAAGACGATAGTTACGACGAAGGAATCGACATAAAAGGTACACTTAAAAGTCGAACATCACACAACATGGTCCAGGATTACCTTCACTTCAACCAAACTAGAATCCTGAAGTGCATCCAGAATGAGGACTGCATCTTCTGTCAGCAGACGCACCTGCAAAATTCAACATCATTTAGCAACCTCTCGGATGATAAGATTCACAGAACACACTCCATGGAGCAGTCTTTGCAGAAGAATTTCAACACCCTGAATGTTTTAAGTTCCATACACATCATTGTGTGAGACATGCAATAAACACTGATCCAACGACATCAGTGCGTATTTTCACTCCTCCACGTTTCATGATCTCCACACTAAAAATTACATATGCCTACTGACACCTGAGACCAGCAGGAACGAAGAGAAACCTATAGAGTGGAACTGCCCAAAGATATCGGAGAAAAGAATCTCTTACAACGCAGCACTTACCAAATGCAGTGCTCTAACGAAAATGAAGGGCGCAGTGTTAATATCTCAGCTATCATTATAATGTGATGTAATGCATAAAACCATCTTACTCGTCCTGCACTTCTATGCAACACAATGAGATGCTTTTATACACGAATTGAGAAGGCAAAGACATTTGGTCCCGACAACCAGCACCTTTCTAATCATTGCATACTGAAACATTCCTTTCAAACGGAATAATGAAACTACGAACAGAATTCGTAGAATTGACGAAGCCTGTATGACTAAAAATTCTATGAGCAACATCTGATATACAGATCCGCGAAACAGTAACGCCTTTCCCAATCATGCAAAAGCTAAATCATTGGTATGGAGACAGATCACGACATGAACAATACATGTCAGATTTGCGTGATAACAAAGAACTTACCCTATTAAAATTGGCAATAATACTGATAGGTATGAAACCATTGTCGTCCATCTTTGAACGCAAAAATATATCTTTGCAAAGATTGTCCATACTGCATGATAAACATATCCCAATCAGGACGGCATGTTCAACATATCCACCAAGAACGTTATAACACGAGAGAAAAACAACTACAAGCTGGATGCGCACCACCATAATCTCAGCAGATCACTCATAAAATCAGGAAAGAGGAGACCCTTTCAAACGAACCTGAAGTAATATTCGATTTGCTTAACCAGTAGGGTCCGAAGAGGCGGGCTGGAGCCTGGCCCTACCCCTCCAGGCGCTCCAGGGGGGAAAAATCCATGACCGGCGTTCGCGTTGCCTGCTGGCACATAGTACATATTTGCTGAAGCACCTACCAGTTTACCATCACATATTCTTTCAGCCCTAACTAGAGTATTTTCTTCTTCGTTTAGAACTGAAGGAAGACATTTCCATGCTGACAAACAACTTTGATAAGATGACTAAGTAGACATTAAGGAGTGCGTAAACGAAGTACAAAAGACCTGAAAACCACAACCTTTCAGCGAAAATTACGACGCACGAGTGAGAACTGAAGTACTTCAAGAAAAAATACGCGATATTCTACGATAACATGAATAGCTTCGAATCTCAATCTTTCTCAACAAACTATGTACGATTACCCTGTCCACAGTACTTGTACCGGGAATGATCATGTATCTCCCATCTTTATGATTTGTGAGAGGAACAATGACAAGGTGGTTGCTCGTGCGAGAGTTCAACTATGATTGTACCTCAAGTAGGTTTTTCTCATCTATATCCTTGAAGTGGGGTCCATCAGTTTGTGCTTCCGACATGTTGTTCACCATTACTATGAAAGTGGAAACCCAACTTGGAAAGTTTAAGCACTTCCCATGAGATAGTTAACTTCCAGTTTAAGACCCAAACCACACTCCAAACCCCATGTGATTGGCCGAATCTGTTTTCTAGACACACTACACTTTCCAGATAATGCAAATCCCTCTACATATAGCTGTAACCCTCTCCACGAAGGGTCAATAAGGGACTGGTACTAGTGAAGTACGACCAACAACCACACACCCAACTAGCAGCGACTTGGAAAGCCAAAATCATAATAACATTACCGGGACATGTATCACACCTGCTGGGTTTCCAAATTCCGACATGTTGTTGTTAAACATGTTTCTGTTGGAATAATTCCTGTTGGAGTGAGTTCGCAGAGTCGCAGCAGGACCATTGTTCATACGAAATCCCCGCTGGTTCCATGCGTTGTTATTTGACCGAACCTGGTCCCTTCCGTTCCGTTGCCGCCCAAATCCGCCATTATCCTGACCACCCCTCCAGTGATTGCCCCGACTCCTTTCATTGTTACCACTGTTCCCTGGTACATGTTTCGTGCCAGCCTCACTACCACCGCTTGCCGGAGCTGATGTAGGCTCCACAGTTGACGTATTACTCCCTGGTCCCTCTTCAGAGGTCGCAACCTCTGCAGACGAACTAGGTGCCACCGAGACACCGGCCTTGTGTGAAGGGTGCTCAGCCTGATGCGCTTTCCGGTTACCTTTCTGCTTGATCCCTTGAGCAGTCGTTTGGTCCGCATTGTTAGCATTCAGTCCCCTCCGCCCTGTTGAAATCGCCTGCATGTAGACACACCCTAAAAAATGTAACTCAACCCCAAATCTACTACACTCAACCTCCTCAATATGAACTTCACTAGAATGAAACTCTGAAATATCCTGCATATTTGCCACACTATCATTAACTGTCACAGATTCAATATATGTCAAAGTTGTTATTTAGGGAGTCAGATTAAAGAGGTCAAGTTGCACTCAACGGTTCAGTGACAGTGGAGGTAAGAAAGTGAGTGTAACGCTAAACCCTGCCTCAAATTTTTCATAGGTGGCTCACGAAAAGAGTCCCATATGAATACAATCAAGAAACCCGATAGAAACGCAGATATAAAAGCACTCCACCTCAATGCAGTCGCCTAGAATTCCCTACAAAGCGAAGGGTTCAGTCTCCTAAAACCCTACTCTCCCTTTCGTGCCTCTGCACTGATTGGAACAGTAATCAACCTACGAAACCTCTGTACCAAGGGCACGAGGCACTCAAACACTCCTCACTGGTATGTTCCCGAGAAAAACGCCCACATTCACCTAAACACTTCGAGTTTTCATTCAATGATGTCCATGTTCAAACCTGTTGCGAGGTTGGATTCGCCCCTGGCGTGGCCTGGTTTTTTAGCGGTTGCTCCGAAGACGGCATCACCGTCTTCGAATGGCGCGCATCTCCTAACGTCGGCCACGTCACCGCCCCCATCACCGGTCCTGTTGCAGGGGTTTTACCCAGCGTACTACTTGCATTCTTCCAAGCAGGCTTCGCCGGTTTAATCACAACCTGATCTCCGCCACCACCCGTCGTACTCTGCCCTAATACCTCCCCCTTCGGCGTCGAACTCTCACTCTCCGTCTGCTGCTGCTGCTGCTGCGGTTCGCCTTCCGACGACGATTTCTCAATTCTCGCCGGTTCCTCCACGCCTTTCGCCGCGGACGCAGACGATTCTCCAGCTAATTGCCCCCCGCCCACCTTCTCCGAATTCAACTGCTTCCCCTCCGTGGGCGGCGCGGGGTCACTTCGACTACTCCCACTCCCACTCCCACTCTCGGAGGCGGGCACGGGCACCTGCACCTGCTGCGGCGGCACCTCCCCGCGCACGACCTGCGACCACGCGCCCTTGACACCGCCCCCCGGCGTCGGCCCCGCCCCGCGAGGGCTCTTCCCAGCAGGGCCAGGCCTTTCAGAGGACGCACCAGCAGTAGTAGCCGCGGCGGCAGAGGGCGCAGGGGCCGTGTCCGACACCACCGCCATGCCTGGCCCCCCCCGCCCAGACCCCCGTCGCCTTATTCCGGAGCCCGTGTGGAGATGGCCAGCGGAAGCAACCCGAGGGTGCACGAATTCAGGAGGGAAAAAACAGCGAGTGGGGTGACAAAAGCTCACTGACAAGGAGAACTCATGCCTACCGAGCGGGGCAGCAGAAACTCATGGACGGAGAGGCGGCAGTGGGAGCGGCACGGCCATCATCGGGAAGGCGCGACGAAGGGCAAAACAAAAAGAGCTCCGAAACCCTAACCACGAGACCCAAGGAGACGACGACGAAGGAGAGAACTAGGGCTGGGGCTGCCTGCCTGCCTGGGGATGATGGGGAAGGGGGAAGGGCAGAAGGGAGGCTCATCTTCTTCCTGACGGGAGGACGAACGGACCCACGGACGAACGTCAACGTCAACGTCCTCGTCGTCGTCGTCGTCGTCGTCGTCGTCGTCGTCGTGGGGTGGGTGGGGGTGGGACCCTGGTTAGGGTTCCCTGGATGGGCTTCACTGGAGGATCATTCGCCCTGCATCTCTCGCTCGATTCCTCCATAGCCAAAATCAAGGCCAGCCCAATGGTTGGGCCTCAGTCTTGAGGGTGGAATTACTAAGGGGCACTTTACACTTGTTGGAGAAGTGCACCGGTCGACGGTGAAGAAGTTTTGGGCCACACCATGGTTGTTTGAGGCAATCGATGGGATGTTGGAGAAGACGAAAAGACGGTAACATAATGCCATGACTAGTAGTAGTGGAAACGCCAAGCAAGAGAAATTTTCCGGGCAATTCCACCAATTGAAGTCTACTAGATAACTTCATCAAGAAAAGGAAAGAGGCGAAGAGACAACCAGTGCTATCTTGAAATAAAAGAAGCCCTAAGTCGCACAAAACAAGAAGAGAGGAGAAGAAACAACTAATAATGCTATTTGAAATAAAGAAACCCGCAATTACACCAAACAACTACTCCAAGATAAAAAGCGAGGAGAAGAGACAACTAGTGTTGTCTGAAGTTAACGAAGCCCTAAGTCGCACCAAACAACTACTCGAAGACAAGAAGCGAGGAGAAGAGACAACTAATGCTATCTGAAATTAAAGGAACCCTCCATTGCATCGAACAACTTTACCAAGAGAAGAGGCGACAAGAAGAGACGGCTAATGCTATTTGAAATTAAGGAAGCCATCAATCGCACCAGACAACTTCACCAAGAGAAGAGGAGAAGAGAAGAAACAACTAATGCTATTAGAAACTAAGGAAGCCCTCCATCGCACTGAACAACTTTACCAAGAGAAGAGGCGACAAGAAGAGACGCCAAACCCTATTTGAAATTTAAAAAAACCTCAATCGCACCAGACAACTATACCAAAAAAAGAGGAGAGGAGAAGAGAGAACAAATGCTGTTTGAAATAAAGGAAACCCTCAATTGCATCGGGCAACTTCACCAGGAAAAGAGGAGAGGAGAAAAGACAAGTTTTGATCGGAGTGTAAACCCAATCTAGTGAAGATTGGGATTTCTTCCAATCATATTGCTCCATTTTCAAGTCCATTTCTCTACAATTCTTAAATAGTGCATTCTCCACCATAGTGTAAAGTGCCCCTAATCCACCTTCCGCTATTTTTTGCTATTGTGCTTAATTATTATTATTAGATTGGTCAAATTTTTGATGATTTTCTTGTTGACGAATGAAAGGAGGTTCCAACATACCAAGACTACAACATTTGGATACCATGTGCAATAGTTTGGAAGGATCTAAGTTTTTGTAGTAGATGTTTTGGAATCATTTCTTCAACGTACATACATATTGATTTGAAAAATATACATAGAGTGATGGTGGCGGTTTTAGGTAGGGTGTGATTTGGGTGTACCTATGTTAATTTCGAAGGGCACCCTTAGGCCGATGCCCAAGTCTATATTAATCATGAGTCAAATAAGGCAAACTATCCCATTTGAGACCAAATAGAAGCAAGCCCATTTAATGAGCAAAATTATATTAGTGGTGTACATTTTAGAACTTAATAATTACCTTAATAATGCACAACATTGTTACAAATGATATAATATTGTTGTGCATTGTTATATGAAAATGACTCTCAGCAATGCGCCTCACATTGCGCTCTCTTTCATACGCAAACTAATTTATATAGGATCTTCATAGTGGAGTGCTTGATGAACCCTTTAGTGATCAATCACCTCTAAAAAAACTCATATCCAACATTACTACTTGAACAATAAAAAATAAAAAAAATACATCCAAATCTCTCACAATTTTAATATTCACACATAATATATTAATTGTGTGACAAATAAGAACAATAAATACAATAATTAAAGTTCTCAAAATACTAATATGGTAGGTATGCCCTCTATGTAAACCTCTAAAATTAATAAGAAACATAAACAAACTATTACATGCACTAAAATCAAATAAAGTAAATCTTCAATGATAAGATTCATCTCCAAAATTATAGGGGCTTCCTCTTGACTAAGGTATATAATAGTGAAGTCACCCATACCATTACATATAACACTATGTAGGACCCAACATGAACAAGCCCTTTAATTTATGCCAATTCACAATAATAATCAGAGTTAATTCTCTCCAAGTCTTTCTCTAATGACCCTTCCATGGAGGGTGAGATTTTTTCTATTTCCACTTTTAAAGATAGATGTAAAACTTGACCATTATTTTCAAAAAAGCCAAAGAAGATTGTCATCCTTAGTGGCTAATTTTTTTTCCAAGAAAAGAAAAGAGGATTAGAAGAGTTCCCCAATATTAATTTTGAATCGTTGATTTTTTTTCATTTGTGAAGTTACTTCCCTAATTCAAAGTCTTTGAATCCAAGTATTAATTCTAAAATTTTACAATTAAGACTCATCTTTATACAAGACAAGGTTATAATTATTATTTGATTTCACAATAAGGTAGGAAGCTTGTAAAGTGACCATTTATCAAGTGTCGCATTTTTATGGAAGCTAAACTCTTTGAAATATTTTACTACAAATTTTCTTTAAAAGATAAGTAAGAGTAACATCTAATCAAAATTATTTCATATTTGTTTGGCCTCATGGAATTAATGATAGTTATGAAATTTTGAAGCTAAAATAGCACGAAAGCTTTAAATGAATTATGTTCAATGTTGTTACATTCAAAAATTTGATATGCAACTCTATATTAGAAGAAGTTTTTACAATCAATGAGCCTTTAGCACCTTCTACCATATGCAAAATTCATACCAAATCAATTGAAACCTTTCCACCTGAGCCCAAATTTTGTAGAAGACTTGATAAGTTCAACCAAATTGCAATTTTGTAGATTTGAACTCAATAGTACATTGAAAACATGATTTTAATCCATCAATTTTATTATACCCCAAAACAATCCTAGCCCATTTCCAAATCTTGCAATTGACCCCAATCATTCAATGAAGCACCTAAAAGTATAATCTCTTGATTCCATAACATCTAAAATCAACCCTTGACAGATTGCAAATCTTACAATTGATTTTGATTTGAGAAGGAAACAAATGCATGGTTATGTAGTTCTTTGATATTTAAAATCAATTTAACCCAATCAGACTGCCATTTTTACAATTGGATTTAGCTGCCAAAGGAGACAAAGGCATGATTCTATGATTCTTTGATATCTTAAAATCAACCCCAACTAGATGCCCAATCTTACAATTGGGTCTAACTAGCTGCCAAAGGAAATAAGGGCATAATTTTGTGATTTTTTTATATCTTAAAATCAACCCCAACCAAATGCCCAATCTTACAATTGGATCTAACTACAGTAGCTAGCTGCCAAAGGAGACAAGGGCATGATTATGTGATTTTTTTATATCTCAAAATCAACCCCAACCAGATGCCCAATCTTGCAATTGGATCTAGCTAGCTGTCAAAAGAGACAAAGGCATGATTTTGTGATTTTCTACTAGTGCTAGCTAGCTGCCAAAGGAGACAAGGGCATAATTATGTGATTTTCTTATATCTTAAAATCAACCCCAACCAGATGCCCAATCTTGCAATTGGATCTAGCTAGCTGTCAAAAGAGACAAGGGCATGATTTTGTGATTCTTTGGTATCTTAAAACCAACTGCAACCAAACACCCAATCTTGAAATTTTGTCTAACTACCAAAAAAGACAACAACATAATTATATAATTCTGTGATTCTTAAAACCAACCCCAGCTAGACACCCAATCTTGCAATTGGATCTAGCTAGCTGCCAAAAGAGACAGAGGCATGATTCTGTGATTCTTTGGTATCTTAAAATCAAACCCAACCAAACACCCAATCTTGCACTTTGGTCTAGCTTTTGAAGGAGACCAAGGCATGAATATGTGATTCAATCTTTGGCCGATTTTGAAATCAATCCACCAGTCTTGCAATTGAATTTGTCTTGTGAAGAAGACAATGGCATGATTATTTGATTTTTCAATAACTCATGTCAATCTAAATCCAACCCCATAGTCAATTGAGTCTAATTTGTAAATAAGACTTGCGATTCTTTGATTTATTTGAATTGAGTGTAGCATGATTCTTCAATATCTTGAAATCAATCCCAACTACATTGCAAATCTTGCAGTTGAGTTTGATTTGTGAAAGAAACAAGGACATGGTTATGTAGTTCACTATTATCTCAAATCAATCTAACTACTAGAAAATAATATCCAAATCTATAAAAAAATCAATAGATTACTATAGTGACAATTTTCACATTTCTTTTTCATTTTGCACAAGTTAACAAAATGGTCACATTATTTTTGTTGATTTGAACAATACGGCAACCAAATCAACAAATTTATATGGAATCTTTTAGAATCTTTTTCAACTCTTTAGTATATATTGAAGAAATAAGTTGCAATATGTACAAAAAATTTCAACAAAAAAAATTTCATATTTATGCTTGCAAAAAATAGTAAGTAGACAAAAATTGATAATAATTTACAATCCAAAAAATAGTAAGTAGACAATGGTACAAATTTTGTCATGGAATTGAAGAATCTCAATCCCAATGGTTGTAATGTTGTAATAAACAATTCTCATCCTATTTTTTTTAAATTCAAAAAATATTTTAAATTGAATTCAATAAAGAACTTCAAAGATCATTTTAGTGTAGAGATTCCATTCTAAATCATGCATTAAAATTCCTCATAACTTTCATCTTGCTAATCAAAATGGAACGATTTAAAACTTTTTATATGAATATTAATCTAAAAAAACATTTTCAAATTTCTATTTTTTCAAAAAGTGTATTTTTTGGATCTGTCAAGTCCTCGGTCAAGCCTACCCATATTAAAAAAAAAACTACATATTATACAATAATTTTTTTACAATATAATCAAAAGTTATGAAAATTATTATTGTAAAAATTATGCTTAAAGGAATTACAACAACCACATGTTGTGTAAAAATTTCAAAGGAACAAAATAAAAATTCTATTTGTAAATAGATGACCAAAATTACTATATTGCCAAAAAAGGCTACATGGTCTTCAAAAGGTCAAAATTCTAATTCTAAATTTCTTAATTATTAAAATTTTAAGACTATACAAATTATAAATTTCTAACTATTCAAATTCTAAGTTTTGAACTACAAAGAAAATGTAAATTGTGGCCAAACTGCCTTCTAGTAAAATGTTTGCCAAATATTCATAGCATCATAGATGAAATAGAAATTTTTACCACTAAAATTACCTTAAAATGCAAAACTTTTTCAGCAATTTTTGTTAAAAACAAACCTACTATCAATGAGAAAATGGCCTCCAAAGATTCTTGATTTTAGGAAGTAAATGAATGAAATCATTACACCTACTATATTCAAGTGGATCCACGCATGGTGCAATGAACAAGGCACCTTGTCCACAAGCACAAGGTTTTGAGGTCAAACCCCTTGGCATTTATTGTATGGTTGTTG
Organism: Rhytidiadelphus loreus; assembly: GCA_947034895.1. Taxonomy (NCBI): domain Eukaryota; kingdom Viridiplantae; phylum Streptophyta; class Bryopsida; order Hypnales; family Hylocomiaceae; genus Rhytidiadelphus; species Rhytidiadelphus loreus. Next base: position 38,768,713 of record OX344761.1, read on the forward strand.
TTGACAATGTGCCATGAATTGGCTTATGTATGACTATTGCCCTCAAATTTTTTGTTTTTATCTTTTGCACTAGACCAAATCAATAAAAAAAATCAACGCATCCAAATCAACAAAAAAAAATCAACACTCTTATGTTGATTTTCTAGTAATATAAACTCATTAGACTTATAGTCTTGCAATTGGATTTGGCTTTAGAAATGAAACAAGAAGATGCTTATGTAATTATATCATTTTATGATACCTCAAAACAATCTAAATTCAACACAATAGACAATCTTGCAATTGAATTTGATTGGTAAATAAGACTTGTAATTCTTTGACTTCTCTTAATCCCAAATGCCCAAGCCTTTTCAACTGTGTTTTAACTATGAAAAAAGAGCATGGGTTTATTGTTATGCTCAATGGAACAAATTGTGTTTTTTTCAAAATTCAATTGCATAGATGTTTAAAGAGCTTGCGTATTAGTATGCTTATCAATTTTGAGTGCAAAATTGCATAGGAGTTGTGAGATTATAAAAAAGAGAAATGTACATTTTTCTATTTTTAGTATTCTGCCCCTCCCCATAATGTTTTAAAAACTTGCATGTATTTTTTTATATTTGTGTTAGCCTTCTAAAATGCACTTTCAAAAAACATAATTTCACATAAAAAGCTATCAAATTAATTACACAATCTACCTTGCAATTGTTGATGAGAATTGTTGAAATGCAATTTTTTTTTATAAGTGTAAATCGCAAATAACTCCAAATCAACACTTGAATGTTTAAATTTTCAATGGTGAAAATCATGAAAACACTGTACTCTTTCCATTGGGACAATTTTCAAAGCAAATGGATAAGTACAAGTTTTTAGACCTCAAATCAAGTGAAATTGGCAAACTTTGTTCAAAGTTGGGAAATGAAGTAAAATTAGCAAGATTTATTCTTCCACTAATGGCCACATATGGCTTTGAAGACCTCTCAAAAATCAAATGTTTACCTTTTTCAATGAAAATTAAAAGTTTTCAATAGTTAACCTTCAAAACTGCTTGAAAAAAATTTAAAATTGTCAAAGGAAACCAACTATCTATTCTAAAATGAGCCTAAATTTTCAAACTGACCATATATGGTCAATTGGGCATTTAGAGGTTAATTGAATGTGTCTTGATTCTTCAATATTTTCATATCATCTCCAAGCTAATGAATAGTCTTGCAATTCAAATTGGCTTTTGAAGGAAACAAGGACACAATTCTATGATTCATCGACATTAAAAATCAATATCTATAAATTCTTGAAACCAAACAATTAGTTTTGCAATTAATTTAGAGTTTTCAAAGAGATAAGAGCATAGTTTTATGATTTTTTGACATCTCAAATCAATATAAATTCAACAAATGGACAATCTTACAATAGAATTTGGCTTTTGAAGGAGACAAAGGCATGACTCTATGATTCTTCAATATATAAAATCAATCCAAATTCAACAAACAATCATTAGTTTTTATCTATGGGGATATACTATCTAATTTGGAGTCAAAAATCCCAAATAGAAACTCAAAAATTCCAAATCTTACAGTTGAAACTAATTTTTGTACAAGATAGTTTTATAATCTTTTGATTTCACTGTTAGGTAGGAGGTTTGTAAAGTGATGGTTTACCAATTCATTGCATTTTGGAGAAATGAAGCTAAACTCTTTGAAATATTTTTCTATTAAATTTCTTTGAAAGGTAAATAAAACAAGCATCCAACACAAGTCATTTCATGTTTTTTTTTAATTTTGAAGACTTATTGGTAGTTATGAATTTTTGAATCTAAAATGGCATAGAACTCTAAATATCTTATATTCACCATTGGTACATTCAAAATCCAATATGTACCTCTATATTAGAAAAAGCTTTTAGAATCATTCACATCATAAAAGTATCATAATCAAGTTGTAATTTTTTTGTTAGATTCAATCTGTGTTAGAGAGCTTGATTATGATTCATTTACCACTTGATTATAATTCATTCTACTATATCCTATAATCAATCCCAATCTAATTGTGAGTTTGTAGTTTTGAACTCAACATTTTTATTCATGACAAGATTATCAATCAACTGTAGTCCACTTGACTATCTTGCAATTGTGTCCTATAGTTGAAGGGAACAAAGCATCCTCCTCCAATTCTATGACATATTGTAGCTTACTAGCAACTTAAGCAACTTTCTACCTAATAATTAATTAAAATGCAAAAAATAATCAAGTTTTACAAGAAATAATGTATTATAATTGGAAAATTGGAAAATATGATTAAAATAAGTTAAGCATTTATCCAAGTTTTTCTTACAATTTTTGGATGGTGCTATTTTTGAGAAGCATTAATTTTTAAAAAGCATCAATTTTTTGACCAGTGCTTGTCACCATCATTTGAGATGCCAAGACATAGTAACTAATACTTATGCCAACTTTAGAACACAAGTGAGATGCTAGTTTATTAGATTGCAACATATGTGAATTAGACAATCTTTTAATATATATTTTATTTTTGAACAAACTAGGTCAATAATTTTCCCAAAATTTAGGCATATTTTAATCAATTATTTTCTGCCTAAATTGCTAGAAGCTATGGTATAAAATCAAGCATGGTAAGATGGCATGTTTTGCAATTGAATCCAACTCTTGAAAGAGGCAAGGACATCTCCATATGTAAATCAAGATAGCCAACCTTGAAATTGTTTTTTGGTGTAGAAAGAAACTAAGGCATCATTCTTTGATTCAACTACATATAAAACAAGATGGCTAGTCTTGCAATTGCGTCCTACTGACATTGAAGGGGGCATACATATTTATCATCCTATGGTTCCCTAAAATGTAAAATCAATTACAACTAGATGTCTTGTCTTGCAATTGGATATGACTATTGAAATTTGAAAGAGATAAGGGCATCATCATTTGATTCAACAACATGTAAAATCAAGTCCAACTTGATGGCATGTTTTGCAATTGAATTTATTGTTGCAAGCAACAAGGACATGTAAATTCAAAATGGCTAGACTTCCAATTGCATTTGATTGTTGAAGGGCATGAGGTCATCATCCTTTGATTCAAAAATATCTAAAATCAAACCGTGCTAGTGTTTGAACGAGATTTGATTATTATAATCAAAATATATTATAGTATTTTGTACAAATAGAGGTATTTATAGATATGTGTTAGTTAGTTAGTTGTATTCTAAACTAATTTGAACAATTACAAGAAGTTGGAGGATGATATTAATTTATATTAAGTAGAAATATATCTAAATGGTCAAACTTTTTGACTTGAGTAACACCTTTTCAAACCAAAAATAAAAAGTTTGTTTGAATCAAGAAGCAAAGAAGATCATCTCAAAGACCCACTTCATAAACAAAAAAGAAAGAAATAAGACTCAGTTGATGAGAAAGTGATAGTTGTCCTTGTTGCTTTTGATAGAGTTACACATTTGAATGTTTTGCATCATATTATGTATACTTTGTGTCATGATCATTGTAAATATTATGTATGCTTTGTGTGAAATGTTCTATCCTAATGTAATAAATTTGTACATTCTTTCATATAGGGATATGTGGAGTGTGAAATGGGATCTTCAATGTTTGATTTATTTATTTTGTTTAGTCATTTGAGCATTAAAAATAAAAGTATGAGTCTTTGATATGCATGAAGATGTAATTGATGATGAAATTTGAAAATTCTATGCACGAATATTTTTGGGACCAACAATATTTTTGGAACCAACTATATTTTTGCATAAAAGAATTCTTTGTCCAACATCCAAAGGCTCCAAATCAAATACAATTGTTGAATGAAATTAACTTTACAATAGTATGAGATCTATTGACTTAAAGAAATGATTCAAAAATGTTAAATTTTTTAGTTGCCATTTTTCAAACATTAAAAGATGTTTCCTTGGCCAACTAAATGATTTTATTAGGTTATATTCTCAAAGAGCTCTAAGAATCACCAATGATATCCCTTGAAAGTGAACGACAATTTGAAATCAATTTGCAACCCCCCCCAACCCCATGGCTTGAATGCTTTGGTGTTGAATTTGTATTAAAACTAATATAAAGTGTGTTGAAACTAATATTCTTGTGTTAAAGCCAACATTCATTTAATAAGATCATTTTTTAACCGTAGGTGATTTTCTACTATCTGTAGTGATCTCTATGTAAGGCCATTCATCCCTATGTAAGGACTCACAACCACTAACTCTTTTCTGCAAGGCAAAAAGAAATCTATAATTGAAGGATGTTGGTGGTTGCCAACTTGTTTATGGAATAGAAGGCGATAATAAAAATCTTACAAGAGGGTTGGTAGTGGCCAATATATCCTTCTAAGAAAGATTTTTGCACCACAATCACTTTTGACAACTCACCTGCAGTTTTAGTGAAAGTGTTGTTACACTTAAATTTCTTAACCCCTAAAGTTCCAAGGCCATTTTTCTATTAGAAATCACTCAAAACTGCTATTTCTTCTGCACTCACCCATGGAAGTAGAAAAAAAAATATTTTTCTAAGAATCCAACCATAGGATCTTGTACTTCACTTGTCCGAGATCATGTGGTAAAAATTTCATCAAATTTGACCGTATGGATTGGAAGATATTAGCATTCAAGGTTGGACAAAAAGTTTTTTTTAAGAACATGCTTACATTGCCCGAAAAAAAAGATTGTCCATAACTTTCTCATAACTAGTCCAAATGGAATATATCAAAGCTTCAAATGTAGACAAAAACATAATCTTTAAGAAAAAAAAATTATTTATTTTGAATCTTTGCAATTTTTTTGTATTGCCTGCTGAGTTCAATTTTAGGCTTTTTGTGGTATAATTTTTGCTCCTAGGCACCAATAGAAATAAAATTATATTTCCATAAAGCTAATCAGTTTTTTTTATCTTATGAGAAAGTTTCAAAAAGTTTCACCAAAAATTGAGGTCGTAGGAACTTGCCCAAAATTCACTTTGTCCCCCGAGGGGACAATGGGACTTTAGGGGTTAAAAGACTTTGGAATTGTAATGCAATGGTTATAAGCTTTGATTACTTAACCTCTAAGTGCTTAAGCCTTTCCAAGTGTGTTTTTTTTATGAAAAAAGAGCATGGGCTTATAGGGCAAATGCACACTACTTTGTACCAAAGTTGGCAAGATTACATACATAAAAGTCCATTTCATTTTTTTACATGAGCTCTATTTTTTTTTTTATCTTTTTGTAATTTCTTTATAGTGTATTAAATCAAAGGATGAAAATATTTAATTGAAATTTCCTCCCACTCCCCCCCTCCCCTCGCTCTCCCCCTCTCTCTCCCCCTCCTCCTCCTCTCTCTCTATAATTACTATAATGAAAATTAACTCTCTAAAAAAATTAGTATCCTTGGAAATACTTATTACAATTATTTTGTTAAGGTAGATCTTTGTAAAATTGATTTTAAGTATGTCTAATGTATCTCCAAAAATCAATACTATTTATGGCAAGAAATGACACATAAACTAGTCCATATCTACAAATTTAAAGCATTTCTACATATTTCAAATCAAAACATCTGATTACATATATACTTATTTAAATACGAGTTCTTTTGCAAAATATTTGAATTCATAATAGATCAATGAGTCCTTATCTTTAATGTTGTGGACTTTGATAGTATGTAAAGAGTACATTCAAAGTCCTTTACAAATAGAATATAAATTTTTTTGCAAAGATTTATTTTTTATTTTATAGATCATCAAGTATAGAACATAATTATGAGTCTTTTTCCATGTTCTACAATTTTTACATATTTCAAATTACATGAATTTCAAAAAATCCCATTGAAATAAGGACTCTAACAATCCATATTGGTACAATGTAGTGTGCATTTGCCCTATAGATATCTCCAATGAAGCATTTTTTTTTATAGAATCTAACCTTTTAGATGTTTAAAGAGCTTGCTTATTAATGTGCATCTTAGTTTTGAGTGTGAAATTGCATAGGAAATGTGAGATTATAAGAAGAAAAATATGCATATTTTATTTTCAGTATATTGTCCCTGCTTACAATGTTTGGGAAATTTGTATATTAGAGTTTTTTGGAGGTGACATGAACAACTAGAAATTGTGTTAGCACACTAAAATGTGCATCCCAAAACCTTAAGTTCAAATTAAGAGCTATCAAACTCATTACACAATCCACCTTGCAATTGTTGAAAAGCAATTTTGTTTGATAAGTAGAAATTGCAAAGAACTCCAAATCAACACTTGCATGTTTAAATTTTCAATAGTGAAAATAGCAAAAAACACTAACCACTTTTCATTGGGACCATTTTCAAAGTAAATGGATAAGCAAAAGTTTTCAGACCTCAAATCAAGTGAAACTAATAAACTTTGCTCAAAGCCAAGAAATGAAATAAAATTGGCAAGCTTTTTTCTTCACTAATGGTACATGTATGTGTTTGAGGACCTCTCAAAAATCAAATATTTACCATTTTTAGTGAAAAATGAAAGCTTCCAATAGTTAACCTTGAAAACTAACAATAAATTTCTTTTAATCGGTCAAAAGAATTTAATTGCCCACTACAAAATGAACCTGAAATTTTAGATCAATCATACATGGCCACTTAGGTAGTTAAGGGTTAAGAAGAAATTTGACTTTTTCATAGCCTTTTAACTTCAAGAGAAATTCCCCATATTATTCTTTTCTTCAAAAATTACCAAAAATGTATGAGATGAAGATGACATTCATGAAATCCACAAATATATATATATATATATATATATATATATATATATATATATATATATATATATATATATATATATATATATATATATATATATATATATATATATATATATATATATATATTTGTACAGTGATTGATAAATCTAATGCTATCTAGTTATAATGACATGATGTATTGAAAGTGTATCAAAATCAAGGTTATACATCCAGGCTACAATGTATTGTTAGAAATCATGATTCACAGATGCACTATTTGTACTATTCAAATAAATGGTATTCATTTTACTTTTTAAATGACCAAATTAATTACAGTTTTCTTTCATGAAAATGATCTTTTAGCCACATATAAATATTTCTTTGACAAACATGAGGACAAACACCATGATGCTGAAACTACAAGCAAAAATTTCCTTTGATTAAAGATTCAACAAGATAACCAAAATCTATTTTGATACAATATATGTAGTCATGAAAGGTGCACTAATTATTCATTTAAATCATTTATGTCAAAGTTTTATTTGTACTTAAGAACTAGAAAAGAGACTTATTTGGATAAATTTAAATACATTTTACTAGGCAAATTTAAACACAATAAAAATCACATTGAAAAAATAATTACTTTTAATAAACAATTAGGTGACTAATTATAGCTCGAATGGAAAAATAGTTCTAATGTATTTCATTGAACATTAACAATTTTGATTTCATCCAATCAAAAACTTTTTAACTTCTTTATCTTTGATTTTATTACATATAGAATTTTATTTTAAAAGATTCTTTTGTGCAAATATGATTTAAATTGCATAAATATTGTACGTGGAAAACAAAATTCGACACATATTAAAAATAAAAATGTCTTGTAAGATTCATTTTTTTTCATGCAACTTTTTCTTAAAACAAAATTTATATTTAAAAATACTTTTAGAATTGAACTTGTCCTACAAGCACAACATGTTTCACTTCAAAAACTCACTTTGACAATTCAAAAGATGACTATTGTAAAACAACTTTAAAAAAAAACAAGTTTAATAATTTAATAACTAAAAAAATAAATTTATTTTTGAGAAACTCCAATTTCACTTTTAAATCCACTGCAACAGTTCTTCTTATGAAGTACTTATAGTTAACTTATTTAAATCTTACTTTTTAAGGAGGCTTCTCTTTTAAAGTATTTCAAATTTTACTTATCAAAAAGCAATTGGGGAGAAGTCATTGAATACGTGCTTGTATGCAAATTCACCATTTGGGTGCTCGTGCCACATTGTATTATTTTCAACATATGTATGTTTTATTTATAGATGATTGTATTCTTATTTATTGGTGCTTTAATAAGATGGATTTTGAAAGTGAATATCTCTTCATTCTTGAATCAAAGTTCTCTACTTTCACTTCATCACTCCACTTCTTTTTCTTCTAATTATAATTGCTAAAAAGACAATATCATTCCTTCATCCAAGTTCTAGTCACTTCTTGCAAAATTGCAATAAGAGGCTATTTTATAAGTACACACACCTTAGTGCAACAATGTGATATGTAAATATTATTGAATTTCATTCATCACACATCAAAACATGGATGGTAACAAATTTGTTTTATTAAAAAATGGATGATAGAGTCCTTGATTACTTCAAGTGCACTCAATGTATGAAGATTGTTGACTCTTTCAATTTCCTAGAGTCTTTAACCCTTCAACGTCGACACAAACGCCAAACGTTTGATGGATGACAAGGAATCGTTGAGTGTAGGACAAAAGTGAAACTATTCATCCTTGAAATTGGGTTTGGAAAGGAAAGATCTCCTACAGTACTTTGACTTCCAATAGGTGCTTTTGCTATTTCTTTGACCAATGATTTACACAGTAGTACAAAAGAATGATTTTGAACATCACCCCTTCGACGTTCAAGAGTTAAGGTAAGTGAGCCCATTACATGCCAAATGGAAGCAAGCCCATTGCAAGCAAAATTATATTATTGGTGTACATTTCAAAACTTGAATGTATACCACCATAACAATTTTGTCCACAATGTGTTTATTCCCATTTGGCCTCACTTTACCTTCCTTTCACACCATTTAGACCTCACGTGACAGATAAAACAACCAACAACTATGATGGATGACTGAGATTGGATGTATACTAAGGTTATTTAGACCCCTTCTTGAGGTGAAGATAACCCCTTTTTGGTGTGATTGTATTTATCTGTTTATTTCTGCAAAGCTGGATACAGGTATTAACTTACATTTGAAAGCGTCATGTAATCCTTTACATTAAAATTTTTAAATTGAAATTCGGTCAGACCTCAATCGCAAAACGCTGCCCAACAAACATAAAAAACACACAATGAAAACTAGATTTCACAAGCAAAGTGACCAATTCGGTCAGTCCAAGTATTAACGATTAAAATGAGGGCTTGATGAAAGTCAAGCTATCCAGAAACATTTATGTATATGCACAAATAGAAACACTTGCACATGCAAATTTAAGCTAATGACTACATTCAAATAGCTGCAATGCTTGCAGACAGTAGAGATTGGGTAACAACTGAACTAAGACGTGGGACCTGCAATAAATAGCTACTGCTAACCCTTCTGTTTCAAAGTAATCTTGTCTCCTAGACTCAGAGCAATACCCTGTGTCTTACTCCTGATTCGAATGTAACCTCCTAGCTTGCCATCCGGCTGTTTCTCAACACTAACATTAACCAAAGCATCCTCGCCAAACACGCTCTTAGCATAGAGATTTGCAGCAAGAAATCCACAATCTCCTTCCAATGCAGATCTGATCATAAGAACCATAATCAGAAAAGGTGCTTTCATATTGCTCAATGACTCGTGCAAAGGGAACTAATAAATCCAAAATGAAAGATGAAAGAGGTGAAGTGAAAGCGAAACAGAAAACAAAATTACTTGTAAATTCCAACTTTGTTGCAGCAAATAGATAAATACCATCGCCAATCCACATTCGTGACTTTTTCTGTCCAGAGAACTAAGGGTATACAGAGAAAGAAGGTACGTACGGTGGGGTGAGGCACTTCATATTTGTAGAGGCAACGACATGCTCCAGAAATTCTTGTACATCTTGAATATTAGTGTTGACAGCAACCTGCAAACAAAACCAATGTCACGATTTAGTTTATGATCAAAAGGTCATGACTCTCCATAGATGACCTCAGACAACTTCCTTGGACCTGTAAGACATCAAAAACGCAGTGACAATGTGAAGTTCAAAGAAATTCCGAAACTTAACCGTCATTGCTCTTTGAAGAAATACAGTAACAATCGACGAGAAGAGTTGTAGTACCGACATAAGCGACTGTTAAAAAGAAAGTGGAGGGGTGTGAAATCACCTTATTTTCCCATTCGAATTCAGCCCACATGTTTCTGAACACAACGTCGGCACAAGACGCTGGTGAAATGTAATCCATGATATCAATGTGTATATCATTCAATACAACAACATTACGGTCCAACGCACTGGTAGTCTCGTAGACAATGTTCCCGAAGATCACTCCTGTTTCTGTTGAAGACACCTTGATATTGGCCTTGATCTGCTTGCTGGTTTGAGGTGCCAAAGCATAGTTCTGAGGGCGCTCCACTAACTTCAAATCTCCCATAGTTGCCAACTCTAAGCACAGATTCTGTAATGTCTCAGTAGTCCGGTTCACCACAGTCACATCTAACACTATATCATACTGATGGACAGTCACGTAGGCTTCTGCATAAACTGGATCACTGAACCCTGTAAGCTGCAGAACTCTGTTAAGGTTCCTATCGGTGTCGCTATCCTTGCTCATTTCCCCTGTGGCACGCTTGAGATCCGTCTGAACTTCATCCTCAAGCTCCAGCTGGCTCATGCCCTGACACAGCGAGAAAGGAAACCACAAAATCCGGGGCCTCAAAACCTCCCCATCTTAAGTGACTTAGCACGAAAACAGAAGATCAGACAACTTTAATTCAAGTGCACTTCAAAGTGTGTTGCATACCTTTCTGCTTTTGAGATGATAGAAATCGATAAGGTCATCTGGTTGTGCGTGCGACACCATCGCCTTGGCCTTCAAGTCCTCATTTTCACGATCCTGTTTCTCCTTGAGCATCACTACGAAACTGTCATGGCAATACTTAAGCCAGACGGTTCTTATCACATCATCCGGACTGGACAGAAGTCTAATGCACAGAGAAATTCTATCATACGAGTCCTTGTCGATAGGATGGGGCAAGATGGACGATTCGCCAAGTCTAAGCATAGACACTAGAATGAGCAGCACTTCCGCTTTTGTCTTGTTCAAGGTTACAGCAGACGGCTGAGCCTCTTCCATGCGCATCACAAGTTTGGTCAGTGTAGCAGCCACAACAGCTCCTAAGAAAAAGTCTCCAGTTAAAAGAATAGCCCTGAGATTCGCAGCAGGATTAGTGGTTGCGGTGGACGCTGACAAGGGACCTGCACTCTCAGCCACGGCACTTTGTGTAGCATATGTCCCGTCCGCTAAAATAGCCGGACGTTTTGAAGAAGCGCTCGAAACATTAATTGGCACAGGAGCTTTGTTCACTGAGGAAGCATTGCTGTCTCCAACATTCCCTTCGCCTTCTTCGGCCTCTGAATAGAAGGGCATATCTCCTAATGACTGTTTGATCACCGCGATACCACTCTCAATTTCCTGCAAGGAAACCGAATACTCGCCAATAATCCATAGCGCGCATGAGCACACTCTAGATGACCTAATCTGATAAAATGTATCCAAAAGTCTGAACATAATCGATTCTCTGAGCTTTGGATTTGTCTCGGTAATCTCTCTCACAAAGAACACCACATCAAGCGCTGACGCAACATTAGAATCACCAAGAAAATCCATAAGTAAATGCACAACTGTGCTCGCCACCTCAGGAAACTTCAGAGCACAAGCATGAATAGCTTGCACCAGCATTTGCCTGTACTCTCCACACTTTTCAAGCTCCATGCTCTGCGTCTTCACAACCTCCTTCTTCAGCGTCATCACGACCTCGTCAATATTACGTGGTGTGATGAGATCTAGCGCAATGTCGAGTGTCTTCCGCCGGATATCAAGATTAGGACTTGAAAGGGCACGAAGAACATCCATAACCATCTCCACCACTACCTCTCTATGTGCAGCTTTAAGCTCCGTGATCCTATCAAGAATAATAAGCTTCACATTGTTGTCACTCTGTGACAGCAACAGCTGGCAGTAGCAATTTCCAGCAGCTCGAATAGCAGTCGGAGCAGAGGACAACGACACCAAAGCACCTGCGCACTCATACGTTACAGCTGCGGATGTAGATGACAGCAACAGAATCACGATCTTAATATACTTCCCCTTATCCCCCGGGTTCGATCGGCAAACCTTCCTCACAAGCTCCAGGACTACCATCTGAAGAATGTCCCCCCAGGAAGACACATTATCCAAATGATTCAATAAATAATTCACTGCCCGGTCTTGCGCGCACGTATACAGCATCAGAAACGCGTTTCTCCGAGCCGAAAGATCCTGCTCACTAACCAGCAGCTTCTCGATCATTTCCGGCGCATCCACAAGGAGCTGCTCCCCTTGCGGCAAGCTATAGATCGCGGTCATCGCCAAGATCGCATTCCGTCTCACGAACGCATGGCGATGCTCCAAGTTCGTCAATATCGACGGGATCAGAGGCTCAATGAGCTCCGCTTCCTTCAATCTCGCGAGAAACCGCAATGTCACCCCCCGAATGTACTCGTTCGGATGTTGCAAGTTGTTGCGGAGGTTCTGGCAGATCAGAATCATTTCCGGCAAGATCTTCCCCTTGGCATCAGTCTTATCAATGATCTCCAAGTACAGAAGTAAAAGCTTCTGTATCGTGTGATCTTCCGAGGGCAACACGTAGCGAACGATAGTAATAAACAGAGTAGGCAACGTCTCCCCGTTCAGGAGAAGCATCACGGCCTTCTTCATCGCATCCACTTTCAGCTCTGTGTCATGGCCTTCCAGCTGCTCCTTGATCTCGTTCGCGAGAGCCGGCGTCCCTTTGTCGAAATGCACCATCAAGGTGCACGTCTTCTCCATCGCGACAGCTCTTCCACAGTCTTCTGCCTCCCCTTTCCAACTAAATCTTTAACTCACTATTCCTTCACCTCCTCCCACTCTCTGATTCAAACATCCATTCTTTCTACAAAGCCATCACAAGCTGCCAAAATACACCGCAATGTGCAGATTAGATCTGACTCCAAAGTGAGCTCAAAGAATGGTCCAAAATCACTCAAAACTGGCTCAAACTGGACGCAATCAAATGTCGTCCGAAGCGCGGAGCGAAGCGAATTGGATAGACGTACCTGGATGCGAAATGTGGCAAAAGAGTGTGGAAGATCGGGCGAGGGAGAGAAGGAGGGAGAGAAGGAGGGAGAGGGTAAGCTTTTGCGAGGAAGAAGAGGAACAATGGCTCGGTCTAGGGTTGCTGGCGACATGGTGGAAACAGGGCTCTTTCAGTCGCGCTCCCTCGTCATTGAGTGGCATCCTATAATGTCAGAAATGAAGAACGAGCCTCGCGAGATCCGCCATCCGATCTGCAGCAGTTCAGGTCTAGCGTCGATCTCATTGAGAACTTCGGGAACGTGAGAAGTTCTAAAGGAGTCTCTGTTTTCCTCATTTGGTCACAACATGGATTACTCTACGTGAAGGTGAGATTCGACATAAATTAAGTTGTTTTGGTAAAATAGTGCCACATGGCCTTCAATGATTGGTGCAAGGTGACGTGGACTTGTTAAAATCTGATGTCGAAATTCCATTTCGGCACCTCTCTACCAAATCTAACAGTAGGAAAGATTCCAAATAGAGAGAAAAACTTGTTGTTCATTATAGGTAGTCATTGCATGTGAGCTAATTAGGAGAAGGCTTACTCTATATGAACTAAGAATACAAAACTTTTCCCCTAGTTCATGGAACAAAAGTGGATTCTTCAGGCAATTATAGTGGGCCACATGAGGTTGTCACCAAATTGGAAGAATGATGGACATACTACCATGACTCCTTCCAATAGGGATACCAATAGGGAGAGATTTTGCAATGGAAAGCAATGGTTTGAAAGTTCAAAAGTTATGTAGGCAAATGAAAATGAAACATGTGTTAAAAGCAATAGTGGCATTTTGGGCCCATCATTTTCAAGAATTTGTTTATTATGTCTAGTAGAATTGTGACATGTGGATGTTTAAGAGTAGTGATGTTATAAAATTGTTATATAAGTAAAAAAACAAATAGAAAATTGTACCAAAGATCACATGAAAAACAAACAAAAACAACACATATTTATTTGGATAGAGATATTTGCAATGATTAACTACTTGTTTGAATGATTGGCGTACATGAAGAGTATGTTCACACTAAACCCACAATTATCTCCAAAGAAACAAGACAAGTGACACTACTTTTTATATATATTTGCTAAAAAGACAATTATACACTATCTAAGAGTTTAAAGTGAGACACAAAGAGGGTCTAAAATATGACTAATTATAGAAGAATAGAAGAGATTTGGAAAGAAGGTATAAGTAGGAAAGACTCTAATATCTTAGAAGGGCTTTGAAATTGAATGTTCATTTGAATATATCAAGTTGCAAATAATTAAATGTATTTCCCTTTGTTTCCCAATCAATTTTCAAAGTTGAAAGAACTCTTGATCAACTTCAAACTTCTATAGTTTTCATTCTATACCTTTAAATATTTGAATCAATTAAAAAAATTGAATTCAAAGGTATGCAATTAGTTGAGAATGGTTGGATGTATTCAATTGATTATTTATTATACTAACTTAGTGGAGGTCTCCAAAAAAATAACACGTATATTTTTTAATTGGATTTAATGGATATTTCTATTGTCTAAATTGATGTTGCTTTGCCTTGAATCTTTGTTAAAGTTAACATAAATTGAAATGAAACTAACTTTGTGGATTTAAATTTGTGAGTTAATACACAATTGCTTAAAACAATGTTCATTTGCTACTAGTGAAATAGTATCCAATGAATGATTTTGAATGAATGACTTTGAAATAGTATCCAATCTTGTATAAAATAGAAAAAAATTCATTTCTATTTTCATTTGATTCAGTACTTGAAACAAGAAGCAAGGTTGAACAATATTCAAGGTGAGAAACCAATCACTGATGGTTTTGATTTTTGGACTCTAGAAGATTAAGAAAAATGATAGAAGAGAATACTAAGTGTATATTGGCATAGGCTTTGCAAACTACTTTGACACTTGATGTTACCTTTGCCTTGCACAATCGTCTTATTATATAATAGTCTGCCAGGACTACAATGGTTTACAACAAGTGGAACAACCCCAAAACAATCTTCTTAAGGTCTTACATATCCCTCTGTGCAGGGAATAATTAAAATTATTAGGTGAAATAGAAATAAGATTGTTGCTTGTTTTCTTAGTTAGGATGATGCAACTACAACTAAAAAACTCTAATTGTCTTTGGATATGATGCATTTTTTGATTACTTACTTGGGAGATTTATATCTAAATATCATAATTCTTGAATGTGAATTCCGCAATGAAAATGATAATTATAGAAAGATGTTTTATAATTAAATTTAAAACATTTCAAAAAACACATTTATTTTAAATTTTGTGGAAAAAAACTAGAAATATTTTTAATTCAAGTAATACATGAATTCAATCGCATGTAATCTCTTAAAGGGGCATTGAATTCTTTTGTAATATATAATGTATTATAAATCTATAGTATATCTGATCTCTTTATAGTATATATACCACAATTAATTATTTAATTTAAATGGTGATGTGTAATTTCACAAATGCATATTAGTGTTAGATAAAAATCATCATGTACAGATTGTTCAATCATTCAATTCCAAAATATATATATTTAAAAATGCAAAGTCTATCACAATTTCATCCATCACATATTCATCTATGTAGTTTTCATTCATTTTTGTTAGGCCCTAAATGAATTTCAAACATCTTCTCAATGAAAACTTTTGACCACTTTTGTTGCATTGCAATAGATTCTACTCTAGTATAGTATTTACACAAAATTAAGGAATATGGTACTCAATATTACATCAAATTTTACCTTGCTCAATATTAAAATTCATTTCTTACATGTATGCATTTACTACAATGACAAGATTCATTAATTATTTGATTAGAATTAAGATATGTATTATGATTTACAATTGCTAGTGAATATAGATGATTTCATGTCATGCATGTTGCTTCTAATTTTAAAAGCATAATTAAAGAGGAATCTTCATAGTTATTCCTACTAGACTAGGTATTAGATCCTTGAATTTGTATTTTTTAGACCCTCTAAATTTGATTTCAAATAGTACAGCTATTGATAAAGTAGGTATTGTCACTACTAGAAAAACAGTGCCCAAATTAACAAAACATTAACAATTTTTTGTTAATTTGGGTACTACAACGTCCACTTTCACAAATTTTTGTTAACTGTGCCCTAATTAACAAATTTTTTTGTTGATTTGGATAGTGCAATTACCACATCAACAAAATTTTGTTAATTTTTTGGGAATCTTTTGGAATCTTTTAGAATCTTTAGAATTTTTTTAGAAATCTTAGAAATCTTCAAAAATCTTTAAGAATCTTCAATATACAATGTAGATTTACAAACAAAATAAGTACACAATTCGGTGTTTATTAAAGTCAGCAAACTTTAGGGGCAATTTTCACCTTGAAAAATTATTTTTTTCAAGAAACTTTGGACTAATGAAAGTTGTAAAATTGATATATATTTCACCTCCAAATTTTTTTTTGAGATTTAGATCTTCTAATCAAAAGTTATGAACAAAAATCAGAGAGGGGTAAAAATGGACATTCTTTTTTATATTTTGAAACACCTTCTCTGATTTTTGTCCGTAACTTTTAATTTAAAGATTTAAATCTTAAATGGATTGTAGGAGGTGAAAGATGTTTTCATCTTAAAACTTTCATTAGTTCAAAGGATGTTTTGAAAAGTTTATCTTCTAGGACAAAATTGCCACCAAAGTCTACTGACTTTTAATGGGAAAAACATTAAAGAATAAAGTAAATAAAATTATATACCTCAACTCCAAATTCAAATATAAGTATATTTTAAATATTTTTTTTCTTTAGAAGCCTTTGGAGTCTTAATTTTACAATGTAGATTTAAAAAAAATTAAGTCATCACTAATCGATTTTCTAAAAAGTCAGCAGACTTAAAAGGCGATTCAGACCCAGTAAAAGAACTTTTTTGGAAAAACTTTGAACTTAAAAAAGTTGAAAAATTAAGTTATCTTTTTCCTCCAACAATTTTTTTGAGATTCGGACCTACCAATAAAAAGTTATGGACGAAAATCAGAGAGGGAGTTTAAAAACTTTTAAAATAAATATTCATTTTCATCCCTCTCTGATTTTTGTTCATAACTTTTGATTGGTAGGTCCGAATCTCAAAACAATTGTTGGAGGTGAAAGATAACTGGATTTGTCAACGTTTTCTAGTCTGAAGTTTTTCCAAAAAATGTCTTTTACTGGGTCTGAATTGCTCCTAAAGTCTGCTGACTTTAAAAAAGAATGAAAAAAATCCGAAAAAACTATCTAAATGGATTTCTATTCCCTAAGTAATCAAACACCTTGAAAGGTTGGTGCCTTGGCAAGAGCCTTGGCCTCTAACCATGAGGTCCCGGGTTCAAACCCTAGTGGCTTCATTTCCATGGTAGCCATTGCCATGTGGCAATTGGCTAGGTTGCCACGTGGTAGTTGGATTGCCGGCCATGTGGCACTACCCTAGACATCAAAAAATATATTTTATGAATTTTTAAAAAAATATTTCAAAAAAAATGTCCAAATTAACAAAAAAATCAACACTTTTTTGTTAAGATTCAACACTTTTTTGTTAAGATTCAGCACTGTTTTGTTAAAAAATCAACACTTTTGTGTTCAAAAGTGTTCAAATCAACACGTCCAAATTAACAAAAAAAATCAACACTTTTGTGTTGAGTTTTGTTAATTTGGTCACTATTTTTTTCTACTAGTGTGTTGAATGTAAGTAATTGTGAGTGTAAGTAAAAATAACATGTTGTGGTAAATTTAAGTATTTTTAAGCTCATTTCAAGAATTTAACTCATTTAGATGATTAAAAACATTTCTATTCCTTGCAATATGTATTTATTTATTATAGACTTAGGAATTAGATGTTTCTACAAAATAGACATGGTAAATGCATGAAATTTGGAGGCATGTCATAAATCTCATTATTTAAGAATCATTAAAAATTACTTTAAACAACCATACAAAATTTCAATCATTTAAAAAAATTAATGTGATTTGATAGATTTACTTACAAAAAGGTGTAATAAGAAAATGTTTTATTTTTATTTACTTTTCCATAATCTTTATAAACAAAATGTCTAAGTTTTGCTTAACAACTTTGATTTTGAACCCAAGTCCAAAAATGCTATAAAATCTATATGTAATTGTTTAGTTTTGCTTAAAACACCTAAGCATTTAAAGATTAAATGAGTAAGTCTCCAAGTCTATTAGAAACATAAAATCTCCTATTTGTAGCAAGAAATGTAAGTTAATGCAAAAACTCTCAATTTTAGAACATTTTCTTCATTTTCAAATGACTAAAACTAGGTGTGATTGGAAAGAAGATGAAAATTTCTATAAATTTGGAAAATTTTGCCTTTGAAAATTAGACTAAAAACTCCTTTTAAAATTGCAATTGAAAACTTAGCTATGACCAAATTTAACTAGTCCTTCCATTAGGGCTTAAACAACTTGACAAAGTGATGCAACCCCTTGTATTATCCAAAAATCTGGAATTGTTATTGGATCAATTTGGAGGCTTAAGTTCAATATATAATTGGATGATGCTCCAGTTGTTGTTAAAACTCCTGCTCTAACATGAGTTTTATAAAGTGGACATTGAAACTCGTCCTTTGGTGGTACGTAATTAATTATTGGTATAAAATGGATAATTGGAAGTTTAGAAGTCATTTCACCTAGCAAAATTAATATACTTTCTTAATTTTTTAATTTTCAGTGTATCATATTTTACATGTAGGTAATACAAAAATCAAATCAACCATTGATGTGAAAATATCATTGAAGATGATACCTGGCAATGCAGTTGCTAAGAAATGTTCTATGCGATTCCAACGAGCCCCATCGAGAAAAAGACCTGTTATATATATTCCATTCTCTGGTGCTTTTTCTATTTCATTTTCATCATCAACTCTTAATACAGAAAAACTAAAATTCAAAGTATCAATAGGTATTTGGTACTTTCGAGCATGTGTTTGTAAAGCTCCCGTCATAAATCCCTAATAATTTAATTAGATTCTTCAATATAAATTCATCATCAAGTTATTTTCCTTAGAAACCATCAAAATATCTTTTGATAATTTTTTAAAAATAGTTTAATAAATTATTAATTTTATTAGTGAGATAAATTTAGAAATTTATGATTATATTAGAGCTTTAATTAAATATATGGATGAACCATAAATATTCACTATATTTGGTATTTTTAATTTACAAATGCAATTCATATGATGTGAATTGTATCAAACTTTAAATATATATATTCTCATTTAAATAAAATGATAGATTTTGTAAATGTTTAGCCCCTAAATTCCCATACCATTATATTTTGGTGTGAACCAAAACTTTGAAGTTAAATAAATCTTACTAAATTTTTATTTTTAATTAATAATGCATAATATTTCAAGTCTATTTTTAGCATTTCTAAACTACTCTCAAAATGAAACATTCATGATGTTTCTATTTAAGATTTCATGCAAGGATATCTATTGTAAAACTTGATTTTTTAGCGTTAAAAGCTCGTAGAAATGACCTTCTAATATACATGAATTGGGAGAATGTATCACATTCTAAATTCATCAAAGAAGTTGTTTCATGATAGATTTTGAGATGCCATAAGTTGGTTTAATGGCTCTATATGTTATGACCTTTAACCTCATATTTTTTCATGATCACAATTTTGTATTTGACATGTAAAAAGAGGATTAAAAGTTTACAAATCACTTTCTTTGTTGTAACAACTTTGTGATCAAATATTAAAACTTTTTAATCCATAATTAATATTGTAGTCTTTTTTAATTTCTATTTGATTAGCAATATATCTACTTTAACCCCTAAACGTCAAGACTCATCTCCAAAATTGACAATTTTGAAAAATCATCATAAAGTACTATTTGGAAGAATATTTTGGAATTGAGATGCAAATAGAAGTTGTAGAGTTATAGTTTTAGATTCTATCCATATTGTTAGATTCACCAATGCTATCACCAATATTTTTCTATAAATTTTGAAAAGAAAAATTCAAAATTCCTTCAAAATTCAATTACAAGCAAAATATTATCATTTTTGTTTGAAAGGATTTGAAATGAGGTTGTCTTAACATGGAATTTTTTTGGAATTTTTTTGATCTTTGAGTCTATGACCTCATTTTTTAAATTCCAAGTTTGAACTAGAGTCAACGTAAGTCAACCACTTCATATACTTCCACATTTGTAATTTTAGAATGATATGTGCTCTAGTAACACCAAATCCAACCCTTGGATAGGACCACAATTTCATAAAGTATCTCTAAAAATTAAGATGATTTTCATCCAAGCTGCATGTGATGAGAAAGAAGTCTGATTTTGAATCTATACATCATCCAGAAATTGGACGTCAGAGTGCTCTAGGATTAAATTTGTATGCTTTCAATTCATGAGAAATAAATAAAGCTTATCAAATTTTTTTATTTTTTTATATTTACTTTTTAAACAAGTATGTTCAAGAAATACATTGCAAAGGTTTTCCATCAAGAGGAGAGGTTGATTTCACACAAGGTAATGATCCATTAGAAGATGTTTGAGGCCAAAACAAGACTGTGAGTTCCCAAGCATTTCCGAACAACGGGGAACGCTAGGAACTGTGTCACAACATCGACCTGACGTGGCATAGTCGCGGCCATGTCATTGTCTACAATATTTTAAATTCTAACTGTTCCCAGGGCAAGAAACAAGCTTGAAACGGACCTCCCTTGCCCTAAAATCTCTTGTAATGTGTTGCCGAGAATCCTCAACCATGTCATTTGGTTTGATTACCTTACCTCCATCACCCAATAGTTTAAGCTCATCTTGGACCATTTGGCTTACTATTTTGATTAGAACGACTTTCAAGCTTAAAAAAGAACTTAGGCAATAAAGGTTAAATACTTAATATTCTAGAGGTTCAAAATATTTTTAAGTGATCAAAATCTTAAATTTCGACCACAAAACATTCAAAGATGGCATATTTCGAAGGTTAGTGTCTTTTGGTTGTAGAATGTTCAAAGCTATATTTTTTAATATTTATATAATATGATTTTGGACTCTAATTTGGGCATTCCAATGACCAAAACATATTGATTGTAAATATACCATTCTTAATATTTAAAAAGACATAAGAATCTTAATGCATGAATCTTTAAATAATTTAAGACTCCAAATGTGACCTACTCTACTTTCTAAAGGAAAAAAGAATTTTGAGAATTTGGGTATGATCTATTGACTTTATGCCTTATAATTTTGTTTATGAAACCTTTATGATAGCTTCCAATCATTGTATCTCCATATGAAGCTTTATTTCTTGTCATTCTAATAAGTACTGCAAAACTTATATGATTTTTAAAAACTTCAATGTGAAAGCAAGCAACTAAAAATATACTTTAAAATTTTTTAAATTGTAATAATCTTATTTGATGGTAAGATAGATACCTACACAAAAGTTTTGAACCATCCTATTTGTATTCCTAATAATGTGATGAAAGTTATGAAGAGTTCTATATTGTGGGCTCTATAGGTTTAAAAAACATATAAAGTTACTTTTTGAACTCAAATTTTAAAATTCCGAAAGAAAAACAAAAATATAATCAATGTAATGTTTACTATCACATTTTCGTAATTAGAGTTGATGATTTTCAATCTTTTATCAAAGTTACTATCAAACGTAATTTATTAGAAAGGGTTAAAAAAATAGTTTTTGAATTTTGAATACATTAATCTTGCAAAAGATAGTGTTTTTTCTTTCAAATTTTTGGAGGATGTACTTGAATAAATTAACTAGGAGATATTATGACAGGAATGTTGGATTTACTAAAGAATAAATGAAAATGAATATTCTAAACTTACTTTGGATAAGAGTATTTTGAAGCAATTTTGCACATTAAATCATTGGAGAACTTGGGAGGCTAAATAAGAGTATACCTTAAGGTGGGTTCACCCAAAATCACACCCTACCCAAAAAACCATCATCACTTTGTATACATCTCCAAAATCAACATGTACGTATGTTGAAGAAACGATTTAGAACATCTACCAAAAAGAACTTTGACCCTACATAATTTTTGCATGCAATGTCCAAATGTCACATTTTTTGATGCTTTGGAACTTCCTTTCATTTGCTAAGAAGAAAATCAATGAAAATAGGACCAACATAATAATATTAACTAGGTTCAAAAGCAAAATGTGATGGTTATTAAGATACCCACCTTCACACAAGACCCAATTTTGAACTTCTTTTCTTTCATAAAAAAATAATAAAAGAGTCAATACAATTACACATTAAGTACTCAATTAAATGATTTTTTTAAATAATTTTTTTTAAATATCAATGGCACCAAATTAATTCATTACTTGAGGGAAGTAAAATCCGGGAAGCCAAAAAGATTTTGGTTCTCCATTCAATATCCATGTTTGCATCATAGTCATTCTTTTGTGATAATCTATCATCCATGACGCAAGAGGTTTTAAAGAAGGATATGCAACTGCTGTCCACAATTCGGGAACCTAAATGTATTAATGAATCAAATTATTATAATTGATTAGTGCTCATTAAAATAAAATCATATTTAGTATATCATCTGAAAAATGATGATATGTTTATTTATTTCATTTTATTATGATTATGTTGTATTACGTCGATTTATTTACATTTAAGAAAATAATAAGAATCATTCATTTATAATAATTTATTTTTAAATTGTATCTATCTAAATTGAAATTCTTCAAATATCTCTTAAATATTTAAAATATAAATAATATAGTGGACATTGTGTTGTTATATTGGATAATCAAATCTTACTTGATTGGACATAAAATTATTAAACATGCTTTCCAATTCTTTAGACATAACCACTAGTCCTTTGATTGCTCGTTGTAACTCAATCAATGTAAATACCATAACTTTGAGAAGTTTATTAAATCTCTCGCATTCCTACATTACTTGAAATGATCAATGAATTGATAGTGAATGCAATTTCAAAAAAATAAATTCATATGACAATTTGAAATGAAAATGCATCGAAACAATGTACGTCATAATGCATTGGTTTGAAAATGTTATTAGTAAACTATATGAATGTTAAAATTTTGATAGTTATTTAATTTGATCTTTATAACAATTGAATGTGTCTATTTTTATTTATAGTAATAATTAATTAGAGAATTAATTAATATTATATGGCAATGCAAAAGTTATTTATAGATAAAAATTCAAGAATGTGTACTAGTTATGTGTATTAATAATTCAAGAATATGTACTAGTCAAATTTTTAGGATGAAGTATACATAGAAGAAAAAAATAATAATTTATACAATTTAGATAAAACTTTGCAATCTATATAATTACGCATTATGATAATGTGATTCAAAACCTGAAAAAGGACCACCATAAGGGAACTCATTTGTCCATTTTCTCCATAGATAGGTTCTACTTGTGCTACATCATGGGGAGTTAGCATTCTAGGTAAAGAAGAGGCAATATTTGCTGCTAATTCGCCAACTACTTCATCTGGTTTCTTTCCTCCACCACTTCCACTTGCTCTAGGTTGAATGCTTAAGACAACATTTGATATTTTGTTACTTTCTTGAAGTTGAAAAGTAATCAATGCATTTTCATGCATTCCAAAGACATCAGGGCCTTCACTATTTGGTAATGATATGATATATTCAACATAATCATTATGTTTTCCTTCAATAGGTGACTTGTATATACCAGATTGAGTAAACTTGAAATTGTCAACAAGTACAATTGGATCATAAAAATGCCTTAAATTACTCATAAGACATCTTCTATCTAAATCATCTGTAACCCTTCCTCCATAATTAATTTCACCTATTGAAAATCATGTCATTTTAATCAACAATGTATGACAAACATCAATAAAATCTTTATTCTTTGTAAAAATCATACACAAAATTTTAAGCCATATTCTATTTATAACTCTTAAATGGTTTATAAATTCATTTTAAAAAATAAATCAAATTTTATTCTTTGTCTAAATTTTTTATATTTTTATAAATGCCTTATAGCTATTCATTTAAAAAAATGAATCAAACATCCAATTCTTTCAAATATAGTTCAAATTTGTAGTAATATATTTCCAACCTGTCACATATAATAATGCTGGCCAAGGAATATCTTCTTGTTCTTCTAAAAACATGAAAAGTGTAGAAAGAGCAACTTCTAAATCACTATTATTAAAATCATACTTCACGTTCCATCCCAAAGGTCCAAATTTTCTTCGTTCTTGAATTACTGAAACAATATTCAATTATAATTCCATTAGTCAAAATCATATAAAAGAATGATATTATAGTCATTATTATATAATTATAAAATATAAAATATATTTTAATATATGATTCATTATTGTTTATGTGACAAAAAAAATATTTTTGAAGTTAAAAGGTATATAAAAGAATAAAATATTTTTATTTTTATTTATTATACTATGTATTATTAGTTATTAATGTACTAGGTTGAAAATTCAAAAATAGAATAATATATTCTATATCAACAAATTCCAAAAAAAAAGTCGACATTTTAAAAAAAGTTCTAAAGTTTGATTTGAAAAACAATAGAATTTTTCATTTTTCATCAATAAAGCTTAAATTATGTGTTTTACCAAATGATTTTAAATTAAATAATTAATTTAGGCTTTAAATTAATTTTAAAATTATCTAGGTAATTATACTAAATCATATAAAATTATAATCTAATTATTTTACATTAATATGAACAATTTGCTCTAATAATATGGTTTAAGGTATTAAATGCATAAACTTCAAGAAAAATCCTTTTAACGTAAATATTCTAAACTTAATTCTCCAATTTTAACATCTTTAGTCTCAATTACATATTGTTTTATTTGACAAAATACAAATTTATTAAAAATATAGATCAATATGGTGGATATAGTTACAAAAAAATTTAAATAAACCACTAAATCATTAGGTAATTATTAACTTCATACTAAAATCATTAGATATAAAAGATAATTGTAGGTACCTGCATGGAAGAAAGAAATACAAAACATTAATTTCTTCCAAGGTGTTAGTTTTGTGCAACTTTCAAGATATTCTTCAGTTAAATTGGCATATGTGTTCAACAAATTGGCTCTTACACCTTTGGGAGGCTCATTTGTAAGTTTTATTCCATTCTGCATGTGAAAATATGATATTCATGTAATGTCATATAATGTTGGTAATATACTAATTTGATGATTTTGTAGTAATGTTTATGAAATATCATCATCATTGCATTGCCAAGTATACAATATAATATGATTTTAATAAACTTATATTATTTCAAGACTTCTCAAACAATAGTATACAAAAAAATTTACAAATAATTAAAAAAGAATCTATTACATATGATGCTTTTAAAGACCTGCTAAATTTTTTATTTTCTAAATATTTTAGCTACTATATGTATATGTCTTGGTATATGTAGAATATACATGGGGGCATTCTAAGTTCATGCTTATGAAAGACATGGTTAGCATCATTAGCTTTACCTCAAAAATATATATGACTTAAATGTAAATGACATATTAGAATTAATTGTAAAGTGTGTGCAAAGAGGGACTTGTCCAGGGGCCAAAGTTTGACAATAACACAAGGCCAAACTCCTTAAAGCACCCCAAAATTCGGTAAGATGGATTTTCATCACGTGTTACTTTTGTATTATTCTTAATTAAACCTTCCTTTAACATCCCTTCTACAACCCAAGAAGACCTTTACAATGAACTTTGTAATACTTTTTCTAAGCTATTTTTTTAATATTTGAGGTGTAAATGGACTATGATTTTAATTAAAATGAGTAAAATAGAAACCTGAAGTACAGATAGAGGAAATTTGGGTGATGGCAATGAAGTTAGCCATAATCGAAACTCATCGTGAATCTCAAAACGATCCGGTAGAAATCGTTCGATAATCCGTTCCATTGGTCCCATCCATGAACTTGCAAGATGACAATTTTGAAGACAAACCCAATCTCCATTTTTTTTCGATTTTGATATTAAGGTTTCGGCTATAGGGCCTTGTCCTTGTCCGAGTGATATCATATGAAGGCGTTCACCCGCTCTTCGATCTAACTTTTCGCCAAATCGTTGAAGCATTCCCGATGGGTCGGCTCCAACCGAGAGAATAAAGATAACCGGAGTTACGT
The DNA here is from genome assembly GCA_947034895.1 of Rhytidiadelphus loreus. NCBI lineage: Eukaryota > Viridiplantae > Streptophyta > Bryopsida > Hypnales > Hylocomiaceae > Rhytidiadelphus > Rhytidiadelphus loreus. The sequence continues at coordinate 38,794,914 of OX344761.1, forward strand.
TTGACGTGTCTTGAAATACCTCGTCGAGAAGCAAGGGCTTGGATCCAATAAATTGTTTTCCAAGTTGTTTGCTTAAAAATACCTCACATGTAAATAAAAGTTTTTCTTCACGTATGACTTTAAATAACACCACCCATTGAAATAAACTTAAATGGGTGAGCCATTTTCCAGGAATTTTTTCCGTGTGAGGATCTGAATTTAGAAAGATGTGTTTCCAAGCCTCAGGTTCTTGAGCTATCCCCTGTGCAATTATATATAACATTTATAAGAATTCAAATTATGAGTGAAACAAAATTAAAATTAGATGATTTAAATTCAAAAATTTGATTTCATTAAAAAAAATTGAGTGCATAGTGTTTTGGTTTTAAGAGATTAAGAAAATCATTATATCCATATATTGTTCAATATCTTTTAAGAACTATTGAACAAACTTCAAATGTTTGATAGGATCATCAAGTTGTAATGTGTATCTAATTGTGATGCATTTTATCAATATCTCATATATCAAAATAAAAATGGATTTTTGTTCTTAAATTTTGTCACAATTGGATAATAGTTGCAATTTTGGTGCTTTTATTTTTTATTTTTATATTTATATACGTATTCTTTCAAAAAATTAATTACAAAAAAAATGTGAACCTTCTCAACTAAAGAGATATTAACTTTAATATGTAAATGTGATGATTAATTTGAGCCTCAAGGCCTTTTTTCTTGTCAAAAATTGCTCAAAATTGTCATCCCTAGTGTAAAGAGCAAAAGAATTTTAATGATATTTTTTTTTTGCACATAAAACCATTGGATCTTGTAGTAGACTTGAGGTAGTAGAGTAATATAAAAAATGTGTGGAAACTTTTTTAATCACTTTCACCATTGCAGACTAGTTTATGAGACTTTGAATCTTCTTATCTTAAAATTTTGCATCATAGAATTTGAATTTTTTATCATGAAGAAGGAATTGAAAATATAGAAAAAATAAAAGTAAAAATATAATGTAATTTTCATAATTCTTAAAAAAAAATGTTAAGTAGAAGAAAGTACTTGATAGAGGAAAAAACTAAATCATTAGTAGCTTTGAGATGGAATTGAAACATACTAATCTCAATGGTGAGATTGTTTTAACAATTAAAGTTAACCATGTGGAATTCTTTGTTTTAAAAAAAATATGAAACTTGAACTAAAAAATGAATTCTATATGTTATTTTTTCAAAAAGACGTTATCATTGCCTACAAAACAAGATGCTCTATAACTTTCTCATCTCAAATCCAAATGAAATGAATCAAGGCTTTCTATTTAGACAAAAATACAATCTATGAGAAAAAAATTATTTTTATTTCAAATTTTTGTAGATTTTTTGCCCACCAAGTTTAGTTATGGGCTTATTGTAATATAACTTTTGCTCATGGTCACTAATTGAAATAAAATATATATTTCTATAAAGTGAATCATTTTTTTTATCTTATAAAAATGGTTTAAAATGTTTGATAAAAAATTGAGCTCATGGAAACCTTCACAAAATCCATTTTGTTCCCTAAGGAGACAATTTGGTTAAATTCAACATTTCAAAGAATTCTAAGTCACTTATTTTTTACCTCTAAATGCCTTTAATCATTTTGAGCTTTTGAAGCATATAGAGCACACAAAAATAGACTTAACAATATCATATATGCATTGAAAGATTATATTATTTGATAACAAAAGGTCATGAATATGGAAGTTGTTTGACTTCTTTTAGTGCTTTGTTAAGAAATGTTTCTAAGTGTGTTTTCTATGTAAAAAAAAGAAGGACAACCATGTAAGAATATGAAGTAAAAAATAATTATACATATACATAGTTGTAAGGAATTTGCAAGCTACTATATGCAAGTTTTTCTTTTTGTCAAAATGCACCATTAGAATATTAGGTAGTGTTTTGATAAACTTGAGATTGATTGTGGTGAATGGTCATTGAACATGAAGTTCAAGGCAACTTTGGGGAGAATGTGACTATCTAAGCTAAAAGTTCACACAAAAATTAAATAAATCTTCAAGTGTTTGCATTGAAATTGAGAGATTTACACTGCAAGAGTATTTTGTCAAATTAAATGTATTGTGCACATTAAATTTAAAAATCTCATTGATAAAAATTTAAATTATTTTTCAATTTTTTTAACATGGATCTAAACAATTTGCAAGGATTATAATTTTCATATTCATACCACTTAGGAATTTTTTAAATTTTTATATTTGACTTTGAAGTTCAAAACCTTCAATTGATTTTGACAGATTTAAAAATGGGTCTATTTTATTGATTTTATTTTGAATATTTACATGTGCATTTTATGCAAATTGTAAGGGTGGATTTGTCTTGAATTTTTATGAGGGTCATGAATTAGTTGTTGCTAATTTAAGTCTTAGGTATTTAAAAAAAATTAAATCCATTTAGTGATACAAATTCTCTTCAAAATTTTATAATAATTATAAATTTTCACACTACAAGAGAAAGGGGTGTTTTAAGTATAGTCCTAGAGATAACATTTTAAGTAATGACCTTTTTAAGAGATTTTTAGTAAGAATTTACAAGATATTTGTGTCCTTATAGTAAAATTTTACTAGAAAGACACAAATATCTTGTAAATTCTTATTGAAAGTCTCCTAAAAAGGTCATTACTTAAAATGTTATCTCTAGGACTATACTTAAAACACCCCTTTCTCTTGTAGTGTCAGTTTCAATGAATTACGTCAATTACATCAATACTTAATTTCTAATTTCTAATTTAGTCATTGTTATTAATTACTTGAAATAGCATATGTCAAAAAATATAAAAATATAACTTTAAAATTCAATTTATTGAAATGTGAATATTGAATACATTTATATTACTAGTAAGTTTATTATCTCAACAAATCTACAACTTTCAACTTATTTTATTACTTAAAAAATATTTGATTAGTTGATATGGAAATTTAAATTAAATAACTATGAAAAATATATATTTCAATTATTTGGAGTAAAAATAACAAAATTAATTAATTTAACGAAGTATTCATATAGACTAAGCAAATTAAACATAACTTGTACAAAAGAAAATAATCCATCCAATAATTATTAGTATTATATGAATATAAAGCATTATCAAATTTTGAATAAATATACTCATTTAACATTTTACAAACATGAATTAAACAATAATTACTTACTCTACATAATGTATCAAAAGTTTTTGTTGGAAGTTCTTCTAAAAGTAAGAGATTAGTCCAAACTTTTTCACTTATCCAATCAATCTTTGGTTTTTCTAATGATCCTTCTTGAGGATTAGCACCTGCCGCATATAAAAGCAAAAATCTCCATTCCAATGGATTGATCTCTCCGGCATATCGCATGATTGTTGTACATATGAGAAATGAAAATGTAAGTTTGTGTTCTTCAAACAAGCCTCGACTCACATTGAAGTACATATATTCCGTTGTAAACTTGGTAAGTATGTCCAAACGTGTATCTAAGTCTTCTGCTTTTGGACTCAAGTCAATACAAACATTGAACATATGATTAAAAAACAATAAAGAATATTGATACATGGAATCAATGAGAGCAAGATCACTAATTACAAAGTATAATATAGATCCTCGATTAGCAACTCCACGATACAATTCTCGAGCAACCGTGATTTCTCTTTCAGTAACTTCAGCTTGTTTCACACGCTCGCTAATTACACTAGATGTAATTTTGGATGTTTCTAACGTGTTTATCAAAACTTCATTATCCAAAATGTTTCCTTCACTTTCTTTCAACATTTTCAATATTTTGTTTTCAAGGTCTTTCAATTGTTTCTTATCACTACTAATAGAAATTACAAGTCTATCATTTTGTTCTTCCAAATCCGATCTTTCTTTCCTCACAACATCGCCCAATAGTTGGTCTTCCAATCCTTTCATGGTAACAATAAAATTCACAAGGGTTACTTTGATACAAACATCGGGCATGTAATGTGGATTGGATAAATTTGTAGTCATGTATAGTTTAAAATTTGGGTCGTAATCAACATCAATGTCTCCCATACGTATGAGCCATCTTCCTTTCTTAAAAAATACCTGGATATAAGTTTAATTTGGAGTTCACATGTTATTTTATATCTTCAAATTGATTATATATTAATGTTTTTCAATGCATGCATATCAAATCAAATGGTATATAAGAATAATTGCAAACTACTATGGTAATTTACACCAATTTTGTAGTCATAATGTATTTCTTTGCATTGTTCTTTTAATTCTGAAATTTCCACTAGTGAATGCATATTGAATTTGAGGTGAAATATTTATTTTGCAAACCATGTCTATTCAAGGTACATAAATACATCAATGAAATCCATGATTGACTTTTATACTAGAAGAGTGTTTTGACCTTGTACATTTTGTAAACTTAGGTTAGACTTTTCATAGATAGAATTTTTTTTTAAATAGGATTTTATGTTTTGTATTCATATCATATCAAATCTTCTATAATTTTTTGATTTATTTTAAATGTTCAAAATCTCTTATTTTCTAAATTAAAGGCAAATGCACAATAGGGGTATTACTTCTTCGACAAAAATTCTATAAAAACTAGTGTTGTTTATATACATTGGACAATTTGTTTAAGACTCTAGTTTTAAATTCAATTTAAAATATACATAGCATTAATAAAATGAAAAATGATAAGATTGATGTGTACATATTAACTATATCTTATCTATAGAGATAAAATTGAGCTTGTCAAAACTAATTTATCTTAAAGATTTTAAATTTTAGAACTCCTATGTTAATATTAGGGTGACAAATTTATATCCAGACTTTGATATTTAAAATCTTCCATATTTTGATTCAAATTTGTAAACTCAATAATACTCTCATGTGTAAAATTTTGCTTTCAATCGTATTCATAGAACTTTTTATAAAGAAAGGTAAATTATTAAAATTAAATTAAAATTAATAAAAGTTTAATACAATTATACCTATAAAGTATCAAAAAAGCTTAAGATTATTTTGAAAAATTATACTTTTGAATGTACAAAAAGAGTAGCTTAAAATTTCAACAACAACACTCTATTTTTGAAATTTATTGTGCACTTTTGCAAAATGAAAAACAATGTCTCTAGGGATTCTTATATATTAGCACAAATATAATCATAATTTTCTGAATTTTTTTATGATACTAACATAATATTAATTTTTCAAAAACACCTAAAATTAATTTGCAGTGAGATAACTTATCTACCTCTCTATATATTAATGATTTATTTTAATCTAAAAATTTGCTCATTTAGTGCACCGAGACATATAAAGAAGTTGACTTTACAGCTCCACTATGCTTTTGTCCTTTATGAAACCATACTTTTATTCTTTTGAGAAAATAACTGTATGTCATGTGGAAATTTTTGGATGCAATTGGTATCAAAATTATTTTTGACAATAAAAAATTTGCAAAACACTCTAGGCATCTTAATTTTTTTGAAAGCAAGTATGAATTTGTGTATAAGTATTACTTCATTTGCTTCAAGAGCATTTGGAAAATGGGTGCATTGATTTGTGCAATTGCCTTTTAAGTTTGAATCATGTGTAATTGTGAAAGATTGAATGCACTTGGCTAAAATTAGATGAACTCAAATTTTTCTCTTCCAAATCTCCAAATGACATTTGTTAAAAAGAAAAGATGTAATACATGCTATTTTGAATTTACCTATCAAATTGAAACTAAGGATAATTTGTATCTTTTAACATTGATATATATAGCTATGGAAAAAAAAAATTAATATTGTAGATTTGATACTATTGGAAGAAATTATATAATTTTTTCTATAAATCATACAAAATTGTTAATTGTTCCAATTGTTCCTTTAAATCTTCCAATAAATTGAAGAATCTTTGAAAATATTAATTCAAAGGTTACTAGTAGGTCTAGCTTCAAATAAAAAACTTTTTCAATTCACAAGTTGACTTGAATAGGAAAATCTCCAAAATTCTCCAAAAATCACTAGGATTAGAAATTAACATTTTGAACTTAGAAAGAAAGTTGTTGCAAACATCACAAATACTCAATCTATGATTGATTTTTAAAGGAATTTTCCATCTTTGGCTTCATATATTATTGAAAAATATTGGTTTGTATACTAATTGATTTAACCATATGGATATGATCTATGAATTATATTTTACAACAATTGTTTAAAAATCATCATTAAACAATTCTTCTAAATTGCATTTTGTAATACTTCTTGATGATTTTGGAAATCTAAACTTCCTTCTAGTTAGGGATCAAGGGATAGAATAAAGAAAATATAAAATTAACAATGGCATTTAATTTTAACATTAGTAAAAGATTAAAAAAAAAACGTAATTTTTAGTTATGCAAGACTTAATATTGTTAATACTTAAAACCTTTATGTCTTTCATATATTTAATTGGTTGAATTGATATAGTATTTATGAAGTTATTTTTCAAAATTATTTAGGATTATTTAAGATGATAAAGAAATAATGAATTTGAAAAAGAAAAAGAAAAACATTTGTAATTTTATAATTTTTCATAAGACATTGATTTAAAAATATGCATCTCTTCGACCTTTTCTATATTTTTACTATAAAATTTATCTTGTTTACAAATTAAAAAATTAAACACTTGGTTATATTTACAATGTTTATTTGTATAATCAATTAATTTAAATGTTAATTTTTTGTAGAATTTGGCATTATATATCTAAAGGATTTGAAATCTGTTAAAATTAGCCACTTCTATTTTTTGAAGGCCTTATTAGGTAATATACCAAATGATAAATCATAAGGAATAATTAAAAAATATTCTAATACAGCTAATCCTTGATAGTCATGAAAATTATAGTTATTTGTTTCTAAATTTAAATTAAAAGAATATTTCAAAAAATTCACGGTTAAAGGTCAAAAGTCAAATGTTCTATACAATGATACTTTATGACTTGAAATCAACAAAGTCTACAAAGTTCCAAAATGGTTTTGAAAAATGAAGTTTAACTAAACTCTATTATAGAAAAATATATACGGCACATATAATTTGTCATTAGTGCTATAGAAAGTATTAATTATTATATTTCTTAGCTATATTTTGAATTCAATTACAATCCCAAAAAGACGAATGCACCTGCTTTTGCAAAATGGGTTCCAAAGCAGGATCAAGAGTATCTCCAATATCTTCAAGTAGAACTGGATTTCCTAGTCTAATGCTACTTTCTAGAATTCTCAATAAATTTGCATCACTTAGTCTGACTACTCTTAAACCATTTTTGCTTTCCATAGCTTTTATCCAACCATTGGCTTGAGCCTATTGAAGCATATATATTCAAAATTTCATAAATAAATATTATTGAAAATATCATTAGTAGTATAAAATAATTTTAGTAGTATGATAGGCTAAGAAATTATTTTGAAAAATATCATAGAATTGTGTACAATTTGAACAAATGTACAATCTGAGGAATTATGATTTGATCTTTAAAATCAACTTTAATAATTCATTTCAAATATTTTAAAATTAAAATATAAATATTTGCATTTTTAACCTGTGGATCTATCATTAAAGGCCATCTTCGACCTCGAGTAACCAAAATTCCGTTGTCAACTGAAACATCATCAGAAGGAAGACCCCAAATATTCCATTCTCGCACTTCAACTGGAGTTGCTAATATTGCTCGTAGTGTACAATTACTTGAACATGGAATTTTCTCATTCTGTTATGTATTTGTTTAACAATGATATTAATAAAGAATATAAATTAAAAATTTGAGTACTTTAAAATATGACATTGTTTGCTTCTAATTTTTTCCATTCCATTACATCATTTCACCTTTTGATGTCAAAAATGCTGATTCTATCTTTTACAATATTATGTATATTAATTTCTATTGTAATTTTAATGTAAATTTTTTAATTATAATACTAATTGTATTGAAAAATCATTGTCATCATAAGATGGATGATTACATATTAGTATTTTTATTCAAATCATATGAATATTTAAAGTATTTTATAAAATAAATTTTTTATTTTTATTTACCAAACAATGATTGATCCAATTTTCAACAAGGATTTCTCGATATGCCCCAGAAAAAGCCCCATAGTAAGAAATGCAAGCTGAACACAAAAATACATCACCAACAAGTAACTTCCGCTTTTCTTCAATATCTATTGCTGTTTCTTTCCATCGAACCTACATACAATATTATTTGTTATTATAAATTTTAAAATCTTCTTTTGTAGAAATATAATTTCAATTTCAATTCTTAAAACATATAAAGCATAAAAAACTCACAGCTTCATCACCAAGGGCTGCTGTTAATTTTCCAGCACATATTAAGCGATTTTCAGTAAGAAGAGCTTGTCCTTTTAATGTTGCCATGTCATCTTCAACCCTTTTTAAATTCTCTACTAATTTTCTTGCTTGTTCTTCAACCTCTGCAAGTTGTGATCGTTTTAGTGCTAACATAGCATCAGCAGCTCTCAATTCTTCTTCAGCTTTTGCCAAAACCTACTCAAATAATTCTTATATTATTCAAAGGCAAATGTCCTTCACAATATAAGTTGGTTCATTAATTCAAATTGCTAGTTAATTTTATGTAGTTGTATTATTTATTATCATAAAAAAACTATAAATTTTTTAAAATTTGAAGATAAATTAAAATAATGTAGAAATTAATTACTATAAGTGATCGGCTATAAGTGAATGAATACTTTCAAATTATAATGTTAGTACTAATTAAATTAATTCTATTTGGAATAGAAGGTTCTACCTTATTATAAAAACATGAAATGTCCAAATGAAAATTTTGAAGGTTTTAAAATTTATTGAAACCATATTATTAAAATTAAATTTTATACAATATGGTGATAGTTTAACCCCTAAATGCCTGAGCAACTATTTCATGGTCCCTATCCATCTTTGAGCAACATTTTTGGATAGATTAGAACTTTTTTTCTAAAATATATTTTGAAAAGCAAACTAGTTTGAGTCATCTTTTTATTTTTATATTCAAAATTAACATTTCTATAGTCAAACAAATAGAATAAAGTAAACAATGCAAGGAGTTTTGTCTTTGAGTAGATGTTGAAAAGTTTACATTTGGAGAAAAGTGTTAATGTTCTCATTATTAGGATTTATGCCTTTTTCTTTAAATCAATTGAAATTATAATTTTGGTCAATCATTGAAAGATTCAAATGTTAAAGATGGAACTTATGTTTCTACTATTAATCACAATTTTGCAAAAGAATCTTAGAAAATTTGTCTTCTAATTAAATTTGATTTAAAAAAATGAAATGTCAATAGAACAATCATACTATAAATTTGGACCTTTGGCCATTCATCAATCCAAAATTAAAAGCTTCTAGCTAACATAAATATTTTGAAATTTAAATTAACATATAAAATTTATTATTTTTTTAATGAAAACTTGATTATAATATTTTAAGCAAATAAATATCAATTAAAAACATTTGTTTTTTTTAAATGCATTTTAATCAATTTTTTTTTTTTTTTATCGTTTATGACATTATGAATTGAATATTTTGTGATTTTTAATACTTCAATTGAATCTTACAGCTTTTTTTGGAGCAACAACTTTTGCAACATTTGCATAAACATCCATAGCTCTAACCCACATGCAAAGACTTGTGGCTGCTTTACTTTGTTTTAGAACAAATTCAGGTAAAAAATTTGGGTTATTTATATATACTGATAACTTTTTTTGTGTTAATTCTGTAATATTATCTTTATCAAATTCAATTAGAGATTTAATAAATCCTGTATCACCCATAATCTGGTACGAAAGTAGTCATACAAAAAATTAAAATACATTTATATACAAGTTGTAAAATTTTTATATTAATTTTTTCGTAGAAAAATTTGCATGTAATAAAGTTCATTTATCTTCTAGTACTTTTGAGATTAAAATTTCATCTAATTTCAAACCTTTTTAGATGTATCCCAATCAGGCTTTTGACCAAATAGAATACAAACACCTTCCATAGTTGTTAAAACTAAAGGAGGTGGTTTAGAGAATGATTTAATTTCAGTGATGTCATTCTTATTTAGAGAATTGAGGGCTGTTAATGCAGCATTCAATGCAGGTAAGGCTGCATCCAAATCCTTTTGAGCATCATCTTTTATTAGTTGCGTAGCTGCAGCTTGTTGTTTTACTTGATTTTCTTCAAAAGCCACAATATCTTTTACCTATAGAAGGTTTTGGACAATTTTCTTATTGCCAATTACTTCAATTTGATATTCATTTTAAACGACTTATATATATAATATGTAATAATGACATCAACTTTATTTTATTATTCACATATTATATGAATTATAAATTAAAAGATAAGGGATCATTATAAAACTTAGATGGTTGGATGGAATGGTGGTTTATGAAAATTTGATTTGTTATAAATATGTCTTTTACATGGTCTCGATAAAATATGAAATCTTTACAAAAATAAGTACATTTAAATAAAATAAAATTCAAAATTTAAACCAATGCTTATTTCTACATTTATTATTAAAAACATGATAGTTTCATTATTTCTATAGTTAGGACTCATGAGATTAAATGAATAATACTGTTGTATGCATTGTATGCTTTTATCTCAAGAAGATTTGAAAATTCTATGTAAATATTAGATGACGGAAATTTTTTACATGGATGGATTTTTTTTACATAGGATAAATTGTATGAGTACAAGTATATTCCAATAATTGAAATGTAAATTACCTTTATTTATTTTAAATTAAATTAAATTACATTGAAATAAAATTTATTTATTTATTTATCTTAAACCTTTTGTGCAGCAGCTTGATCACCGGCAACTTGTAGAAGCAACTTATTTGTAATTTCTGACTTCTCTGCAAGAATTGGTGCTAGTTCTCCTAATTCAACCTACATTTTTAATATTTTAATTACTATCAACAATATCAAGTGAATTTTTTAATTTAGAGAATTGATGAAATTCTATTATTGTGATGAATTATTGTAATGAATTATTGTGATGAATTATTGATGAAATTCAACAATGTTTTTAATTTCCATTTTTATATACTTTAAATTTTGTTTAAGAGAAACCTTCATTGTTGCAATAAGTTCATTTGTTTCTTTGAGTTTATTAAGTCCATTTAGAAAACGGTCTTGAGCAGCAATACTTTCAATTCTTTTTTCATTCAAAAGTGAAATATATAAATTAACACAATCTAAATAAGATTTTGGAGTAATATAATATTTTCTACGCATTTCACTATAAAATTTATCAGCCATTGTTGACACTGAAGTATGAACCGCAACACAAAATGATGCAATTTTTTTATTGACCTATTTCAAAAATATATTATTTGAAGTTATGTTTATTGAAATTTTAATCATCATAATTAAAAAATAACTCTTTATATATATTGAATATAATCTTTAAAGAAACTAAAATTTGATTATAATTTTAATAGATTACCATTATACATATTTAAAAATGAGTCAAAATTTCATTAATCATCAATTTTTAAAAATTGATTTAAGTATTCATTATATAATTAATTTAGCAATGATTATTTGATTCTTGGTTTTTAGAATTTTTTATTGCCAACCTCATCTGAACCTAAATCAATAGATTGTAGGAAAAATGCGCTAACTGAAAGAAGTGCTTCTTCTGGCCACTCGTTAAACCAATCAATCGTCGTGCAATTGATTAACGAAGGAAACTGTCTACATCGACCTCTAAAAGCATCACCTATTGGACTCATGCACAATACAACATGAATGTTTTCACGAGATCTATTTATGAATGAAGTATAAAGTTGTTCTTTTGTTAGTGGCAATCCAAGAGCAAGAACATAATCTCGAATATCTGCCATGACTCGATCTTTTTCGTCTGAAGTATGTAATCCAGGAACTTCTCCTGAATTTAATAAATTGTTTACATCTTCAACAAAACCTTCATTCACAATTTGAGTATCTGCCAATAAAAATGTAACAGGAATGCCATCTATACCTAAAAGATAAGGAAAAAAATGAAAAAAATGAGCATATATGATGTACTTCAATTATATTCATGATAAGATATAAACACATAGTTGTCAAATGAGTATTATTGTATTTCTATAATGTTGATTGTTGACCAAATTTTTTGCTCTATAATGAATTAGAGACAATTTATTTACTTTTGACCATTCAATTGAATAACATATTTATAACTAAAAATAATAAATAATGAAACTAAACCAATTACCAAATATAATTAATCAGGGTAATGATGCATCTAATGATAGATTATCTCTCCAATATGAAACATGTGTACATCAATTTGGTTATGATAATAAAAATAGTATAGCATATTTTACGTGGAAGTATTGTTTTTTAATCAAAGTGCTTCAATTTTAAAAAGGACTAACAATCTTTAAATAATAGTTAACAATGAATGTTTATGATATAAAATCAATTTAGTACAGATTTATCAAAAAATCAAAATATATAATATGATATCAAATCTTTATATATTTTATTTATTTTTAAATAATTTTCTTTACATCAAGGTTTTGATTTTGGCTTAAATTATCTTACTACTTCAAGAAATTAAGCTATCAATTTTGATTTATATTAAATTATATATTAAAAACTACAATGATGAATGAATCTCATTTAGCATGTGATCTAGTGAAATATTTAAACACTTAACTACAAAAATTTCAAGACCATTATCAAAATATTTGGGTGTGATTAATAGCTAATTTACAATTTGAATTGCAATGGTACAAATTTATATTTTAATATTTTTCCAAGTTTTAAACTACAAGGAATAAAACCTCTTTGAAATATAAAACTTAATTACCTTATAATTTTTCAAATTGCAAAATATCAAGTACCTGCAATTTTGTACAATTCTTTTAAATCTTCTCGGAACTTAGCATTTCTATAGCCTTTAGTAAGTTCTATTTGAAAACAACGATATTCAGCAAGGAAACACCCAAAACGTGTAAGGCTTTGTTTTCCTGATCCTCCAACTCCAACCAACATTGCATTTCCTCGTGGTTGACGTAATATACGTGCAATGCGTGAAATATGGGAAATTGCATCTTTAAAGAAGACCAACCTCATGACATTTGTTGTTGTCATATTGTAGTCTTCTAAATAATCTTTCAATAGTTGTGGAATTTTGCCATAATCTAATACCTAAATTTATAGATTACGATGACATTTAAAATATTCAATCTCTAGTATAATTTGAACTAGAAGTTATTGGTATAAAAAACGTAGCAATCATAATGTAATTTAATTATATTAATTTAATTATTTTAATGAGCATGAATGAACAATATTTCATTTCTAAAATTTGATAAATCACAAAGGTTTTGATTGCATTTCTAAAACTTTAGGATGTGATAGCTAAAGTAAAAATTTGTCTTTTATTAAAGTAACCTGTTCATATCGTCGTTCTTCTCGTGCATAACCTGGTCGCAAATAATCTCCAAACATAATAATTTGATTATCAAAAACATCTTCATAACTAGATGTTTCTTCCATACTTCGTTTCAAAAGTTCATGTAATATATTTGTAAAATATGTTTTATCAATTTGATCAATCAATCGATCATAGAAAACACGCATACTTTCATGGATCCAAAGCAATTTCAATTGTTTTTTGCTACCACAATCTACAGCTCTTACCATTAGAATTCCCTGTAAGATAATCATTTAAAAAAATTGAAATTGTAAAATTGAAGAGAAGTATATAAAATTATAAATGAAATAATTAATTGTAGACTCCCTCTCTATTTTTAATTTCATGAATAGTTTTCAACACTAATATTTATATTTGAAGTTTTCATAGAAGAACAAGCTCTCGAACAAGCTACTTCATGAGTTTGAGTCATAAGATAATACAAGATGAATGATTAAGACTCTAATCTCCTAATACAATCTATTCTTCATCTAAAATTTGTGTGTTTGATAAGTAAGATTTCTAATTTTGTCAATAGTGTAGAGAATTATATAGTATTTGTGCAACTTTGATACATACTTTTAATGCAAAAGGTTTTGAATTAAATCCAAAAGTTAAATGCATATGGGTCTAATAAGTAGTCCATTCAAAATATTCCTTTTTGTATTAGATTTTAACAAGTCTAGTTTATATTTCATCTAAAAAAATTTTAAAAACTGAAATTTGAATTATTGCAATTGCATTCTCTTTGTATTAGAATTCAAATGACAAGATATTGTATGTTTTTCATTTGTTTTTTGTACTTTATATTTATTAATTATTATGGTAATTCAGAATGAGGATATATCATTTTTCATTCTAATCTTTGTTTTTGGTAAACTTCACAAATTATTTTAAAATCTATTGAAATTGATATAAATTTATTACATATTAGAATCATGTAGACTATAGAGATTTCAAGACAATTTTTTTTTAATTCATAGACTTTCAATTCAATTCTTCAACATAAAAAAATAACAAAATCAACATGTGTAGTGCAAAAACTTTAGGTTAAGAAGATTGAAAGTCTTATAATCTAATCTCGTAAGGTGTACATCCTATTTTTCTTCACTTTAAATGCCTCTCTCTCTCTCTCTCTATATATATATATATTATAGTCTATGCAATCAACGTATTTGAAAATTTATTCTACACATTCTTATAAGTGCAAGATTCTTTTGTTAGATGTGGAGAAAAATTCAATAGTTTTATTTTTTGCAATAGAAATAATAGTTTTGAATAGTTGATGAGAAAAAGGCTTTTGTCCAGCCTTTAAAGGCTAAAATTGGGATTTTGGCCCCTTTTTTACAATTTTAAACCATACAACATTCTAGTCTATCTATCAATATACTAATATAGATGTTTGTTTTGTTTTGTTTTGTAACATTTGTCGAGATTTCCTAAACCGTCTAGCCAATGGGATCGCACTAGTATTGTGAGAAAGCCCATGGTGAGTGTGTGTACAAAAAGCAAGTTTCACCACAATGCAATAAATAGGGTGAGAGATATTGAATTTCAAAGTTTTTATTGCATTCGAAAATAGATTAGTAGACATAAATTTTAAAAAATAGGTGGTAGAGAACCATAAAACCATCAGGCCTATAGTTTAAAAAGCTATAGAATACTTTGATCATGCTTTTTCTTCTACTTTTATTTATTTTTAGAATTTGTTGTCAAGTTTAAGTTGTTAGATTTATACTTGATGTATATTCTTCTTTTTCTTCTACTTGTTATGGGTACAAGAAAAATAAATGTGATGAATTTGACAAATACAAAGAATGTATTTGTTTTTATGAACCTATAATTGCATATATATGTTTTATAAAATAAGAATATTTAGTGACTTCCACCCTCCCACCTACAATGGAATAGGAAGATTTTGAAAGATTTTTTAAGGTGACTAGTTATCATTATTAGATTGGTTAAATTTTTATATTTTCTTGTAAGGAAGTTCCAACGCACCAAAAATGCAACATTTATATACAATATGCAAAAGTTATGAAGGAACAAAGTTTGGTTCTAAAATTCTTCCATAGAAATACATAATTGATTTGGGAGATGTACATAGAGTAAAGATGACGGTTTAGGATCAATGGTGCATTTTTGGGTGCCCACAATATATATTGAAGCCACTCAACTTATCTATGCAATAAGCCACAAATTTGTAAATGTCACCATTCTTTCATGAATTAGAGCTCTTATGACATTTAATCCGTTGAAGATGCCACAACCATTTTTCAGTTGATGAATGATAGGGAATCTTTCTATGTAGGTCAAAAGTGCAACTAATCATACTTAGAATTTTTTGTAAAACTAGGAGGTTTCGTACATTAATTTGACTTCCTATGAGTGCTTTTGGATTTTTTAAGCCAATGATTCACTCAGTACCAAAAGGGATGATTTCCATGGTCATTGGTCCATCTTTTAAAAGTTAAATAACTTGTTTAGACAATTCAATGCTCTTCTTAAACTGCCTTGTACACTACTAAATAGACCAAATTGTTGAATAGCATGTTAGACTGGCTTTGCAAATGCCAATATAGTCAGGTCCAACAATCTTACAAATGTTCTTTTGCTCCTAGTCTTACTAGATTATAAGGCTCTGAATCCTTTTAATTCAAATTTTTTGCACTAAAGGTTCTCTGCAATCAGATTTCAATAGAAAGACCAACAACTTCAAGAAATGGATAGATTTCCAAACCGCAAATTGCTTAGGAATTGTAGTGAATTTTTTGCTTATTCTTTGTCTTGTTGTGGTATTACAACAAATCTTTCACTATCTTCTATACATTTTCTATGGGTTCTAGATCTAGTGAATTAAGAGGCCAATCTATCTTCTTCGTACCATAAGCTTACTTCTACATCTCTAAAAATTTAGTATGATGGACCAAAGCACCATCTTCCCTAAGCATGAATTAATGAGGTTGATCATGCATGAAATAGAATCCATTCAATGTGCCCTAGTAAATATTATGAATAAAATTACAAATCACTTGCACTTCTTTCATCTTGAGGCATGATGACCAATGGAATTTTTCAAAACTTGTGAAGGCACCTCAAACCATTGTAGATGTTTGTATGGACTTAAAAGTTAGCAGTAAACAATTCCATGGATATTTTTCATATACCTTCCACCAAAATCTAATCTGCCAAGAGGTTTTTCCAGGTTCAAATGATAACTCATATGTTTAGATTATCTTGCTCCAATCTTCTTCTAACAATGACGGTGTTTGTGAACAAATGCAAATCTTTAAGCTCGGTGTTTTATATATTAAAATAGTTTTTTGGAGGGAGCAACATGGTTTCGATAACCAAGCATACACATATACATTTATATAGTGTAATGATGCACTAAAAAATTTGCTACAAGCATTTTCAATATTTGTTGTCGATCATGCTTGACAAGATGAGATGAAATTAGACAATTTGAGAGGTCAATGGCTTAGTTTTTGAGTTGCTATGCATCAAAATACTATCCCATTAGGGGAGAAATGAGGCCTCTGAGAGATCGTTTGGCCATGGTTCCCCATGCTACGAACCTTGGCCGGACAGTCAAATAATTGAATAATAAATAAACTAAAAAATATATATTAAAAAAAAATTAAAAATTAAAATATTTTTTTAAAATATTTAAAAAAATATTTAAAAATAAATAAATAAATGCAGTCCGACGTGGTAGTCTCTGTGCCACGTCAAATTGTTGCTTCTACGACGTTCCCACAGTCTAGGAACTCAAGGTCTCCCAATGGCCTGAAAAATCCTCTAATGACTTCATCAAAATAATAAAAACAATGGAACAAGACAAGTTCATTTTTTCCGCTATATCTTTACATTTCATCCCGCCTTGTTGCATTCCAATGACTAGTCATAGCTCTCTCTTCCGTGCTCTATGTTCTTGTCCGCATTATGAGATTGGAATATGTTGAGAAAAAACTAATCTCATAATTAAATATTGAATTTAAACTGCTAGCCCAAGAAAACAAATGAGTAACATGAGAAGTTAGAGGAACTCATTGGATTTAGGAAGCAAACTTGAATTAAATTTGAAGTATAGAATCTTGAGCTAAATGGCAGTACGTCATGAACTAGATTTTATCCATGTAGGAAAGGCTTAACAATCTCCACAAAACAACAATGATCAACCATAAAGTGGAACCACTAATGTTTTGATTGCTTTGACTAAGGTGTCATTCACTGCTTTTGTAGAGTTTCGGACTCTTTGTGTGCAAACTTTGATACACTCTTACCAAGTTTTGAATTGTGGACTAAGGTAGAGCCACCCATCACCAACTAGCATCCCATCGGCAGTTACTAGGGTGGCAAAAATGTAGCAGAGGCTGGGACTAATTTCCAAACATGAGTTCTTGATTTCTGACCATCAATTCCTCTATTGTTTTCATGATACATCTGCTTGGTTTGGAGTGCCAAAGTGAACAAGAAGTAATCTCTTAAATGAGTGGTTTTGGAACAGTCTACACATTGAAGACTTTGGGGTGGATGAGTGGTTTGCAAAAAACACATTTAAAGGTGAACTTCCTTCTACTAGAATGCTTCTCAGTCACTTATTAATTCTTGGATTAAAATGAAATTTTAGCCACACAAACTAGACTAGTATATGCAACTTTTCCAAAAAGAATTATTAAAAATAAACTTGGTATGAAGAAGAAACAAGCCGCCAAAGTTCACTATACTCCAAAAATGGCAGGATTTTGAACTTCGAATTGGTCCCAAACATTCAAAACAACTTGGATTGACATGAAAACTTTACCACAATAACTATACTTCAAGTGGAACAAAACCCAACAAATTTTATTGAAATTGAGCAATGGATGAAGGAGATACAAGGCCCCAAAGTTGCAGCCCTAAAATGCAGTTTGGTGAACTCAAATTGAAGTTGTGAACTTTGATTGGCTTCCAAAAAATCAATAAATCTTGGATTGATCTGAAAATTTTACCATACAAACTAGAAGGGAGAACGCAACATTCCCAGCAAGTTTTATTGAATTTGGACCTTGGATGAAAAAGTTACAGCACTTTGAACTGGACCAGAAATTGTGTGAGGACACTTTCTGTCTTCTTTGTCACTGTGGGGTTAAGCCATTAGAGGAGTTTTCGGACCCTTGGAGGGCCGTTTCAAGAAGCTACGGGGGAACTGTCCCCCTGCAGTTTTTCGGGGAACGACTGTTCCCGATAAAAAAATAAAAAAAATAAAAAATAAAAAATAAAAAATTTTACTCTTGAAATGCAAAAAAGAAACAGAAAAAAAAATTCATTTTTTTTTTTGAAAAAATAAATTATTTTTTTCCGACGTGGAAGTCGCCATTCCACGTCTGCAAGCTGCTGCGGCCCCCTGTGAACGAGTTCCCGCAGTCTGGGAACTCACAGCCCTCCAGGGGCTGAAATCTCCTCTAATGCAACTTTTGCCTTCCAAAATTTGTAGTAATTTCAGTTCAAGTCATAAAATTACCAAATTTTGGAAATCTCCTTCATTTCTATCTCTTTGCATGTAAAAATATTTTCTTTGCCTTATTATACTCTACATCATGTCCACATTTGCCTATTTAGCCAGTTATGGATGGTCACACCTTAGGTACTTGCAAAAGAAGCCAAGTTATCAAGAATAATTACCAGAGGACCTACTAAGCCGTAGGTAGCAAGGTTGGTACTAACTTGCAATTATTCTTGATGACTTGGCCTACTTTGCAATTGTTGGACATAATATTAATGTAAGTGAGCGGAGTTGTTTGACTTTTTTGATTGCTTTACCAATCAAAACATACCACAATGGCAAAACACTCCTACATTGATATATTATGGATGGATACATGTACAAGTTGAGCTAATTGTTTCATGTGATTGATTGTCTTTTTTTCTTTTCGCATGTTTATTGCTCTAGTTTATAGGACGTAGTATGATGATTTTGTTTGGGTGGACAAATTTCTAGCTATTAATTGATGTAGAATTATGGTACTAGAACTCAAATTGTGCTAGTCGATGATGTGCAATTGACTAAAGGGTGAATGCATGGTTGGGTGGCTCACTAGGTGACACTAGGAGTTCATATATTGATAGGTTTTTTAGTACAAAAAATGAGTTAGTAGATGTTCATAAGTTGGCAAGTTCATCCACTCAATTTTCAACATCAAGCCCACCTAGAGATTTTCTAGTTACACAGGGTTCTTAAAACAAAAATAAAAAAACACCTTTTTTTGACCTTTATATGAACTTTGGAAAAAGAGGCTAAAATCAAACACTTTAAAAGTCCATAAGTACACTTCTACAAATGATTTTACTTAAAAGGGATTGAATTCTAGGCTTCTAAACCTAAAATACAACACATGTTAAGTTGGTATTTGAAAAATATGTTCTTTTTCTTTATAAAAAACTCCCAAATAAGATTTTGTACACAGGTGTATGTCACAAAAACCATTCTTCAAAAGTCCATAACTACTAAAATTTAAGATGAACTTTAGAAAAATCAAGCACAATCTTCAACATAATAAAGTTACCTATCTATACACAAAATTTTGCATTCAATAAAGTGAGTTAACTATGTCTATTTCATCATTACATACAAGTACCCCCTGAAAATAGCCCTGTGACACAAAAAGTGAGCCACCCAACCATGCATTCACCCTAAACTACAATCTTTTGTCTTAAAAACAAGCTGTAACGATGGAATTAGCTATAGTAGCGTATTGTTTTTGACAATTGTAATTGACTTTACTTAGTTCCTACATCACAAGCTCAAGAGAGAAAATAATGCTAAGGTAACAAGTCTAGAAATTGCCCATTTAGGAGGTGAAGCTTCTTGAAATATCTTCAATAAAATTTCCTTGAAAGACAAGTGGAATTGGCATCCAACCCAAGTTGTTTCATATTTTTTGAAGCTTTGTGGAATTAGTTATGAAATTTTGAAGTTGAAATGACATAGGGCTCTAAAATCACCCACCCCCTCAAATGTACACTATTTGTACATTGCTGAAGTTAGGCTACAAAATAGCAACATGTACAAATAGTGTACATGTAAGGAGGTGGACAATTTTAGAGCCTATGCGATTTCAAAGCTTGTTACCTTATACGGTTTGAATATTCTTAAGTTTCACAACTACCGGTCTTACTTAGGAACTGAGAACTGCAATTGTTGCAAACTAGGATTTTCTTAGGCTTTCTAGGGCCAAATTGCACCAAGAAAAAAATAATTTGGCTTAAAAATGGCAACTAACCGTGATGTTTTTCTCTAGAAAATTTCAAACTAAAAAAAATCTTAGATGAAATTGCTAGATTGTGAATGAAAACAAAATTATGAACATGTGATATGTGCTAATGTAATATTTTCTATCCAATATGTGGATGTTGAAATTTGGAGCACCACTGTAACATTTTACATCACCACTTCCTAAAAAATGAAAAAACAAAACAAAAAACCATGCTGCAGATTACCCACCAACCCAACCCAACCCAAATCTAGTCTAGCAATGTATGCTTCCTAAGTAACATAATTAAGCTTCATTTGTCTGTGAACCAAAGTATAGCAACCTAAGCTATTAAAAAAGTATGAAAAAAATTATTCTAAAGTGATGGAAGTGACTAACAAATAATTTAATTTTGGCATTTGGACAATTTGGTAACTTGATGTGATTTTCATGGCTTTCGGCACGTTACTCTTCCTAATTTTTCAACACTTTGATGAAATGATTGATTTTTTCTATTCATAAGTGAATCTGTTCCTTTTTTCTATAAAATTTCAATAATAATTTTTGAATATTCAAATTCTCAATAGTGAATTTTTTTTAGATTCTTAGAAATAGTTGTACAATTTTTCATATTTTAGACATGTTCTAGTTTTATCCTAATTATTTACAAAATTGACCTACATATAGCTGTGTATTGTCAACTACTATTTGATTGTCACTTCCACCTTGGTCAATTTCATCTTCACTCATGGCTTGATTTCAATTGTTTACAAATGGTGCAAAAATAGATAGCACCAATAAGGTGGGTACCCCTAAACCCTCCATATTTTCTATATTTTTACATTTTCTTGTTGGCAAGTGAAAGGAGGTTCCAACGCACCAAAAAATGCAACATTTAGATAATGTATGCAAAAGCTATGAATGAACAAAGTTTGGTTCTAGAACAATTTCTTCTACATAGGTACATAATTGATTTTGGAGATGTACACAAAGTGAAGATGGCGGTTTAGGATCAATGGTGCATTTGGGAGTGTCCACCTAAATACAAATTGCCATGTTCACCTTTTCTACAAGTCCAACTTGCTCATCAAACCTTAGTGGAAGTCATCTAAACTGTAGTAAAAGTTGAAGACCATTTTTTCAAACAAGCACTCAAGACTACCATTTCTATTGCAAAGAGAGAGAAAGTTTAATCAGAGGATCTCTCAGTAAACTAATCAAGAAACTAATATAATGGTGTATAGAAGAAATTTCAAATAACTTCAACTACATAGATTGCAAGATATTTGCATTTAAAGTGAAGGATACAAATTTTTTGTACTTTGTGGTAGTATGTGACTAGATAATAGAACTTTGAGTCCTCTTAACTTAAAATTTTTGCACCACGGATTATGAATTAAGAAAAGAATTATCTTGAAGAATTGAGTTGAGAATATAGGAAAAAAATACACACATGATTTTCATTCTTTCATAATTTATTAAACCCTAGAGGCCCAAGGTGTAGGTATAGCTTAGGTCCTAATTGGAAATTATTCCCTGAACTAATAGTGTAGAATTCGTTCCTAAGGAGGCTAATTAAATAGGGACACTTCCTTGTTAGATTCCTACTTGGTCATTGCAGTTATGGAAATGAAAGAAAAGTTCCTTAACCACAAGCATAATGTTTTTCTCACACATATAATCTAATTACTAAATTCATTCACTCCCCTCTTAAAAGCCACAAAAGTAAGAATATTCTTCCAAATTGGTTTTTCAATCTTCACTTCTTATTATTTTCATTCTTCTTTGAATTTCCTTTCTCCAAATTGGCTTTGCATCATCAGCTTCATTCTTTAATTAATCTTCAAATCTAACTCGGGGGTGCACTTAGTTCTACTATAACAAACCACGTGTGAACAAGTGGTTTCTAATAAACTATAATTTCAACCTAAAATTTTGAACATTGTTTAATAATGACTATAGCTTTCTATTGCCAAAATTTCCAATGGAAATAAAATATGAAATGATTTCTAGAAGAGGTTGAAAATGAACTAAAATGGCATGTTTTTCAACTCAAATAATTATAGAGGACACATTTAGATGACCATTGAGTCAATATTCAACTCAAAATGAACTTTCAATAATGAGTTATATTTAGGAATTTTTTGGTCATTTTTTAGACTATTTTTTTTTATATAATATAGGGGTGTGAAAGTTATTTTTTAGTTCTACAATTTATCTTTTTACTTCAAAAATTTGTAACTAATTATTAATAACAAATGAAAATATCAATAATTCAAAATATAAACTTTCAAAGTAGGAAAATCTATTCATATTTTTTTTAATTTTGTTTTATTTAAAATTCAAAAAGTATATAGGGGATCCAAAGTTTTGTTTGCATGTGGTTTCTAATGGACACTCTAAATGACCCCCCCGATCTAATCACTTGTTAATCCAATTTGGTTCTTAAACCAAGTATAGACTGGCTGGCTTCCTAACTTTCTACTTGGATTGAATCACACCAACTGGATTTTTGCCTTCAAATTCAACAACCACAAGATCTTTCCTTTCCAACTTTGAAATCACAGTTATAACACAATCAGATTTGGAATAATTTTGCTTCCGGCAAAATTTGCAGTTTTTGCATGTCAATTTGGACTTCAATTTCTTCTCTAATTCATAATTATCCATTTCTAAATAATTAATCCCAACTTGGGACTTAAAATCAAAATACTACAATGACACACACACAAATTTGGCTAAAAATATATTTTTATATTAATTCCAAATTGGTGATCAAATCACCGTTACAATTGTTCATTAAAAACATTCCTTCCAACTAATTAAACATTTCATCACTACGTCACAACTAGGATCCACAATTGATTTCTATCAATGTGTACTTAATCCATATCTACCACTCCAAATAGGTCTTAAACTTCATCCATTTCTTCACTGAATGGATTCACCATTTCCACTTCACCTAACATCCACATGAGAATCAAATTACTCGTAGACAATCCATCTCAACTAGAACTCAATTAGGACTCATCTCTATCTCAACTGATTTCAATCAACACACCTTCCAACTAGAACACAAACACTCCATAATACTTTTGCACACTCACAATACTCCATTGAACACATACATCACATGACTAAGACAACTAGCTCTCAAATCAACATTCCAACTTGAACACCAACATACACACAGATAACTTAGGCATAAAATTACACAAAAATGGTCAATTTCGTTAAAATGGCGGTATTCCATTAAAATGGCACAAAATGAAACCATTGAAAGAATGAAAACAACAGAGAGATTGTCTGAGGGGAGTGGAAATGCATGAACTAAGACTGATTTGAATGTGCTACGCATAAAATTGACACATGTATGACCCTATCGTGGCACACTTATTCTCTTTTGTAGAAAATATTCCATTAAAATGGTGTGCGAAATACCGCCATTTTAACGAAATTGCCCATAAAACAACAAAAAATACATAGTGGACTGGTTGGGATGCACACTGGGATTCTCAACAGCGGGTAAAAAAAGAGAAGAGAAAAACATCCCAATTAGGAGCTAGAGAATACAAACACAAACTGCAACAACCAACTTGATCAATTCAATTGATCACTCAATTGACATCCAACTCGGATTCGCAACCCTACACTGCCTACTTGGAAGTTAGACTTACCACCAAGGACCTGACCCACTCCAAATTGGACTGAAAACCATAAAGACAAAACTAACCTACTTGGAATTCACACAACGACCCAAATTAAACTAAAAACTAAACAAAATAACCCTAATTAGACAAAAAGAGACACAAGCATTCCATACAAAGGCATCAAAATACACCCAAAAGCTTCAAAATTTAACAACATTTAGATCCAACTTGTCAATGTATACAAGGCCATCTTTTTGTCAAAAAACACTCAAAAACGCCATTTTTGTTGTGTTAATGAAAAAACTACAACTTTTTTTTACAACGACGCTAGCGTGCGAGCTTGTGAGCTGTGAGCGTGAAGCTTGTGAGCTTGGAGCCTTAAAAAAATAAAAATCAACATTTTTACAAATATAATTTTTTTTTGGAAGAAAATTTTTGAAGTTCAAAAACACTTTCTATTTTTAGTAAATTTTAGGACCCATAACCGCTCCCCCTATGACCGTGTATTTATAGAATGTTTGTATCTAAATTCAAAATTTCTATATTCTGTGTAAAATATTTAAACCTATGTTTTCAATTGAACAATTCAGTTGTCCCAATACAATTCGAATAGGTACCCACTTACAATTTCTCTAATAAATATACTATAATATATTAAGCAAATTTACTTACAAAAATTGATGTCGGTACATATATCCTTGCCTCTACTATTGCTAGTGTACATGATCAATCACTCTAAACCCAATATAGAGATTTTGGCCATTAGTATATTTTATAGCCTCACAGGATTTTAACCGAGGTCACTACATTGAAGGCTCACTGACCTTTCTCAAATATGCTCCACCTTTAAGGAAAGGCCTATATTTTTGGAAAAAAATATAGAAATGTACAAAGGCTTCTCCCCCTCCCCCGAATGGAAATAATGTGTAAACCAATGTGGAAAAGAAAATGATAAATATATAATGAGTAAGCAATGGAAATGGTTCAAAGATTATTAACCAAATCCCCCCCCCCGAAAAAAAAAGAGTGTGATTAAAAAAAAATAATAAACAATGAAAAGAAAAGGAAATTGGAAAAAACAATTTCATTTACCAAAAAAGAAAAATGAAAACAAAAAAGAATTAAAAAAAGGATCATAATGAGCTCACATAGAAATCAAAGGTACAGGCCGCTGAACTTTAATGAATATAACATTCATAGGTCCACTGTTACATTTAGGCTTTCATTTTAGAGCTTAGCCATTCTTAGCTTCATTCTCTAAAACGATTTACTAATGACGGACACTCATATATTCTAAGAATGCATAAATTTCTTGAAATACATCCATGTCAAATGATTAGTGAATGGTACTAAATGTCATTTCATTTGTACCAAATGAAATACACATAACTATGTGGACACAATTACCTATGGAATTGTAATGATCCCTGCTTTAACTAGAAGAAGCTTCAATTCATTGAAGCTATAACTTGGTGCATGAATGAATTTGTCCTCATCCATGTTCATCTTGCAAAAGTAGCGGAACAAGTAGTACAAGTGTTTGCAATTCACGTACTGTTGGCGACCGCCAATAGATGAAACAGCCATGCTTATAAAGTCTGGGCAAGTGCACGACGGATACATACCCATTGTAATTCGGTACACATTTCGGTTATGCACTGCCCCGGTCTCCAATGACACAATTGCACCTAGCCCCGGAAATGGCAACAATGTTACCCCAAGTATTTCTCCTTTAACATTTCCAGCACTCTCCTACTTATTCCGTTGTTCTATAGTTGGTGCATTTGTGATTCGCCGTATTGTTCGATTGTTCCGGACCGTTGGATACATATGACCATCAGGTGGAGGTGGTTGGTCATACAATACGCTCTTGAATATGTTGGATATATTGAAGAGTCGACGAGGAGATAAGATAGGGCGCTCTTGAAGTCGAAAGCCAGCATGCTACAGTAATAATGTCTCCTCCCGAGTTAGATGAGTTCCAGTTAAAACAGGCCATTCCTCTGGTACCTCAAGCCAATCTATTACCCACTTGCGCTTAGTTCCTTTGACACATCGTTCAATGTCATCTGTACAAAACCAAAAATCTGCTAGCACCTCACGTTTAGTGCCGTAATCCTCTTTTTTCCCGCGATAGGTGGGAGCAGGTGTCCCCTTTTGTCCTTTCGAAATTCTTGCAGTGCACCTTATATTCGACCCCTGTTGTTGAGCATGACATTTTGCGTTCGATTTCTGATTGATCCTTGCAATGTGCCACTTTGAAGTGTCACAATCACTTTCTAAAGCAACTGTCACGTGTAAAGAAGTGTTCCCTTCAGGTTGTTTACTGCTGTCCCCACAAGAGTCAGAAAATGCCGTTGTAGACCGCGTTCTCACACGAGGTTGGGAAAAATTCAATTTATCAGGTCTATGTGAATCTCCTGCATCGCCAATAGGGACGTCCAACTTCCTCTTTGTACTTCCAAATATTTCTTCTCCTTCCAAATGGGGTATGCGAGTTCCAACACCTTCCGATCCCGGTAAAGTATTCAATGCCTCTGCGATTTTTTTAGGATCTCCACTACGTCTTGCAGCTCTCAGCTTCAACTCTCCTTTTGATGGACCACATCCAGATGCATGTCCCTTCAAGTAAGCACGATAGTTTGTCATTTGCATCCACGCACGGATGTTGTCATCGCAAGTGGCGTCAAATAAATTGTTTCCTCGGTTCCCAGACATTTGAAGCCACTTGTTATGAACGGTTTCTGATAAGTTGCACGAAGGCATGTCCGCCATCTCGTCCAAACTCAAACCCTACAAATGCAACATAATATACTTCATGGGTCTCACATTCAATAGAACATGATACAGTCCACTGCATTTTGACTATTACAGAATAAAATGCAATGTACAGGTCACATGAAGTCAAGGTCAATCTATAGAAATTCAAGATCACCTTATATTAAACCTTCTGAAACAACCATTACAAGAAAATTCAACTCCACGTTTAGACATCCTAACCATTTAGAATGACAATTTCTATATTTTTTTCCTTCTACATAAACCAAAATGGGGGTACTGAGTGGGGACCCCAAAACCTTAGTCGGGTCTGACTGAGGTATTTGGGTTGCTTCACAGTACCCCCATTTCCGGTTTAAGGGTTAAAAAAAAAAAAAAAAAAATCAGGTTAATCTAAAATTCTCCTCTTAATCCAGAATTGCAACCAAAAAAATTTAAATAAAATTTAAACATAGTTTTCCGAATGTCGCAAAGCATACTAAATCTCAAATGGGAGTTGAGCTTACCATTTGCATGAAGCCTCCCCATTGTCTATACCGGAAATGCCAAAAGGCAAGCCAATGGTCTAAGTGATGAAGTGCATCTTCAGTGGTAGCTCCTGATGATAACCACCATGACCGAATTGCAAGATACTTTGTCTCTGCGTCCCCCATACTCTTTGCATCTTTGTATTGTTTACATAGTACATTGTGTTGTTGTTAGAATGCTTCCTTGATATACTTCTGTGTGTGCTTCTGAAGTGAAGTACTCCAATGCAACAAGCAAGTCCTCTCGCGATTTTCCATTTTTTGATTTGGAAAACCGCTACCATAAATGATACGAACTGCATTCCAATTGGCCATAGCACTATCTGCCATGAACCCCTTGAAGTTTGGATATTCTACTCCGTGTTGTGACATGACTGCATTCAAGCATTTCCAAAAAAGCACTTGTACCTCAGTATCTTCCGATTGCATATCGCATGTTGCAATTGTCATGACTTTCTTGTAATCGGAATCGTACACGTGGCAAGCCATTGTGGTCCACTCCTTCACACGCTTGACGTGGTCAAACATCATCCAAGCATTTTCCAGATTCCCTCCGGGTTGCATGCGCTTCACCAGGTCCACTCCACTTCTAGGTCCTTCAGTGAGCATCTTGAAAATGTACACCTTCTCCTTCCCTTGGCTTGGGAATACGCTCTCATGAATGAACTCAAATTTTGACTCCTTCTTCATGGTCATAATGTTGTCGATCACGCCTCCATGGTTGTTAGAGCGAAAGGAAGATATCACATTACGGATGTTCGGACTACTCAAATACTCAAACCTATCCATAACCTCTTCCAGTTCATGTCCTTTCAACATTTCTTTCTCTCCTTCACCGTTGTGTAACAAATACGTTGTTAGGAAATCTTTGCTAGCGGAGAGAGCAATTGCCGAGTTTGTTGCGGTTGGTGTTTTTGCCACTTGCTTTGCTATGAGTCCACAAATCTTTTCTGTAGAATCTCTATACATGCCTTTTGCTACTGGGTGAGAATGATCTCCAATATGAATAGCGGCCCTAGTCATTTTTGGATTCTCACTATAGTAGTAGTAAATTCTAGCATCACATGTCTGCAAGCACGTAGGTGTCAATTTGCAGAGCTTGCAAACTAACGTACAATCTTTAGGAGCACTGTCCCCTTTTACAAATGGGAAGGTCGTGTAACCAGTCCACTCTGTTTCATTGCGTTTTGAAGCCCTCTTCAAGTAATCACACTCTGGATTTACACAAGCAAGATGACCAACGCAGTATGATTTACGGAACTTCAGGTTGTTAGAGTTGTGAATGTTCGTGGTCAATACCTTGCACCATGGATGACCGTCATAACGCTTGTCCATCCCTTCCAAATTCCTAGCTGCTGATGAAGATGAAGCCCCCCGACATGGAGGCAATTCGAATATGACATCTCCATTGAACACTGGTGGAAGGAATTGCACTCGATGGTGGTTAATGGCATTCAAATCCATTGTTGACAATTCGTTTCTAGACCGATGCATGCTACTTAGTCTCCTCAAAGAATCCATAATACTTACTCTATCAACTGGACTTGGATACAACGGAGGACGGGACAACAACGATGTTGCAGGACTAATTGATGGGGTGCCAGAAAGTGAATGAACAACATGCTTCTCGTTTTGATCCTTCTCTACAAACCGTGGTTTCTTATGTAGAGTAAGATCAGGTGACTCTCCTTCCGATTCGCTAGACAACTCAATGATGGGGTGTAATTGCTCAACCTTTACCGCACCCAAAATTGTAGGTCGAGAAGGGACTGCCAAAACTTGACGAGGAGGACTACACAAAACAGCATGGTTGACATATGGCATATCAACTGTTGAATTATCAGATTGGCGACTTAGAATCTCAGTTGATGCGGCTATCATGGAAAGAGGAAGACCATAAGCTCTGTAGTTTTTTGAAGCAAGGTACCAACAATGGCCTCCCTCTTCTACGGACTTCACAACAGGAACAGACTCTTGGTGCTCACCGGATTTTGACTTCCTCTCTTCTTCAACATAGATGGAAGACTCAACAAATCTGAACCGTACATGAAGCAAATGACTTAGTACTCTAGCAAATCCTCCCTCCTCAACTGGAAACACAAGTGGTATCGTATGACCATCTACTCGAACACAAGCCATGATGATGAAATACACTCGTGTATTTCATGAAACTCAAGAAGCCGATACTTAGACTGAAGTGGGGGAGTGACTGAACTTAGTTAAGTACTACATCATGTATGCATATACATCCATTCAAAATAAACCAGAGAATTTCCATGAATGGAGGATTCTATATCATGCACTATGTCTAAGAGGGGCTACCAAAGAAGCCGCCAAAAATTAAATTCCCTACCACTATTATAAAGCATGGCATTCAATGCATTTAGGCGGCTCTAGCATATACCTTCCACCAAGGGACATGTAGTAGTTGGGTTAACATTTATTTCCCATAAATGGGTACATAGATCATGGCTAAAGTAGCCACAATCCAACTTTATTCCCGCGATTTTTAAAGGTCACGTTCACAAGCATTTTGGTGGCTCTGGCAAGGACCTTTACAGTGAATGCAATAAATTGATCTGACATAGTTATACTTATTATGAAAGATACCTCCACTTTTTCACAACAATCTATGAATACTTATTCTGAAAGTTAAGTTTACATTGCCAAGTGGGAGGACAGCTCTTTAAATGAAATGTTAGCTATAATTACTTCTACATTCTTAGGGCGGCGCGTGAAGTTGGTATGACTTTTAAATTTTGAGGGCGGCGTGTCAGAGGAATGTAATCAATGAGGGGATGCCACTACTGTGCTTCTGAGTATAAGTACTCTCCACTTCTCCATGGAAGAGACACTTGTATTCTTGTTTTTGGAAACAACGTCTGCTTTCGAGAGGCTCTTCCATCCATTCCTTTCATGTATGAGTCCATAGATAGTCATAGTGTTACATTTGTTATTCCTAAGCTGAAAAGCAAACGCAAGAGGCGTAGTTGTTTGTATTTCTCATCTCCAAAAGCGCTTAGGATATCTAGAATGAATCGTCCGAAGAGAGTGGCGTCCAAGATTGCTCAATCAAATCCAGGGAACCTGCAGAAAGTCCTTCGCTTTGAAGCTGGAGGTAGCGGTGTGGAAGAGAATGACGAAGTGCAGAGCTTGGACTCACAACAAGCAATGTCGGAGGACCCTAGAGATGAGACGGTACTACAAGTAAGCACATTCAAATTCCTTTTCCTTCCTTCAATAACCATTGAATCTATAGGATTGATTACGTGGAAAAGTGAATTCTTCCTTATACAATGACTTCAAATGCAAGTTTCATTGTAGTAGCTGTATAGGAGCATGCGAACATTACTTGCATGTGAACTATGTATAATGAAGAGGGTTCAATATTAAATACTACATATGTGGGATATGAGTTAAATGTTCTGTGAATACCTTTCAGGTTGTCAACAATCATCATGTTATGTGCATTACATGTTAGCAAGTTCATTTCATTTGTAACTTGTACATTGGTAATGAGTGAGAAGGATTCATTTGTACTTGTCTAAAATCCTTTTATGTTCAAGAATAGTTTAATATGAGAAGGATTCTCTATAAGATACAAATTTTGAAAATTCTTATGTAGGTTTCATCTATTAATATAATGATCAATATATTTCAAAAAATGGTCAATCTTTTTCATTTGAATATCAATGTATTTCAATGAATGGAAATTCGTTTAAAAAAATGTTATATATGTTATTCTATTGAAATTAAAAAATTTACGAATATATTTGAATTACATTAGGAACAAATATCTTTGTCTGACTTGTACTTTAGCCTGGAGCGGTACAACGTCTATTTCCTGGATGTTCGGCACATTTAGATCCTTCATTCAGTCTCATTCTTGCATAGATGAAAGTCATCCTAATATTTGTTGATATTTTTTTTAGTTGTTGTCCTATCCATTGGATGGATTTGGTGTTATTAGAATATTTAAATTCATAAAATTACAAATGTAGAAATATGTCAACTGGTATACTTGCATGGACTTTAGATAAAAACAGAGAGTGCAAAAAAGAGTTGAAATATGTAAAGGTCATTGAAATTTAGAAACCAGCACAAGAAGATAACGTTTTTTCAAATTTAATCAAACTCGTTTCACTGTGAAATAATAATATTTCACTTGTAATTGAACTTGGAAGAAATTCTGAAATAATTTATTCAAAATTTATAGAAAATAATTAGTGACAGTATTAGTAGATCTAACCGTATGGATAGAAATTTAATATCAAAATCTACTGCTTTTGATTTTGAAAATCAATTCCAAAATATTCTTCGTAACATTAGTGTATAATGATTTTACTAAAAAAGTTAAAAATGACCATTTCCTTTTTAAACATTCCGAAGATATTAATATCCTTACTTCAAGCTATATTTATGGTTTCCAACAGACAATTTTAGCCGACTGGCTGTTTGAAGGACAACTGGATAGTTACGTCCTTTTTTAGCCTACATGATTAATGTTTATGGGCAAGTGACTGATAAAATGGGGCGCATGATCTTTCGAACTTCCTTTACAAAAGCTGCCAAAACTTTAGATCATTCCATCTAAATCAGGAACTGCTAGTGCATGCAGAAGAATACCTTTCCGTGAATGAAATTCATGCACCTGCCGCCAAGCCTGCGGTTTCTAGTGAACCACACGTTCAAATTCCTCACGCTATCTAGTTTTTGCGGAGGTATAACAAGTATAATATATAACTAAACCACTAACTTAAACAATCATCTCTACCTGTATTCTTGCAGCGCCAGTCACGCCAGGTAGTTTTGGGGAGGGTCGGCAGCATGAGACACACGAGGGCGCATTCCAGGGAAGAAGAGAGGTCTTCAGCTGAACACGAAACGGCAAATCCAGAACCTGCGCACACTCCAGCTGAGGTAAGAATCTTGGTTTCAACTTTCATTCATTTATTTCTATGCTTCAGTTGTGGTTTCATTGCCACAAAAGTGTAATAAGAGATGTTTGAATCAGTTTGCTTACTGAACTTATTTCTATCTCTGAAATTGTCCATTATAATTTCTGGAGATGATCGTTGATCCTCTGATTGTCATTTCGGAGATGCTCGATGGTCGTTCTCATCTTCCTGTAGGTCATTCCGGAGCGCATGCCGAAGTTCACAAAACCAGAAACACTAACCCGCATGTCGACGTTTAGTTCAGTGAATCTTTGCTGATCCTTTGATTTTCATTTCGTAGATGTTGGATGGTCGTTCTCATCTTCCTGTAGGTCATTCCAGAGCGCATGCCGAAGTTCACAATTCCAAAAACAATAATCCGCATGTAGACGTGGAGTTCAGTCAATCTTCGCTGATCCTTTGGTTTTCATTTCGTAGATGCTGGATGCTCGTTCTCATCTTCCTGTAGGTCATTCCGGAGCGCATGCCGAAGTTCAAAAAATCAGAAACAGTAACCCGCATGTGGACGTGGAGTTCAGTTATTCTTCACTGATCCTTTGATTGTCATTTCGGAGATGCTCGATGGTTGTTCTCATCTTCCTGTAGGTCATTCCGGAGCGCATGCCGAAGTTCAAAAAAACAAAAATAATTACCCGCATGTCAACAAGGAGATCAGTCAATCTGATTCCAGAGATAATGCGACCCGTAGAACTTGATTCAGAATCTCGTCACGCATCCATATCCCGATGCTCACATCTATGTGATCGGTAGTCTTTTTGTTGGCTGTAGTCGATTTCAAGTTGCTGTTGTCGATTGAAATTCTGAACTCCGTCTGACTCCGAACTGACTCCGAACTAGTCTCCGGGACGTCGGTTTGTTGTCTGACCTCGAACTGGTCAAATGGACCTAGTCGTGCTAACTGAAGATTTGAGTGGTGGTAACCGAAGATGCTACTCCTGCTAACCGAAGATCTGTAGTTGCAGGCGTAGCATCCACAAATGATCCGTGGATTCGAAGCTCCGACCTCGAGTTGTAACCTGCGTTTTCTAAGCTCTAACCTACTGTTCTGTAGTTGCACGCTCAGTTGTGTAGTTGCAGGCGTAGCATCCACCTCTGATCCGCGGAGGAATCGACAAGAAATGTAAAAAAAATGCGAAAACTAGTTGTTCAATTTGAGGGGGAGACTGGAAGTTAGAGTAACGGGAGGTACCCCCCAAACCCAAGTCGGACCCGACTGTGGTTTCGGGGGTACCTCACGGTACCCCAACTTCCAGTCTCAGACCGATCTAAGAGAAACTTTTTTTTTTTTAATCTTGCCTGAAAAGTCTGGAATTGACAGAAAAAACAGATTATTCTACGAGAATTTGTCACCATTGCTTGTAGGAGACTGAAAGTTGGGGTACCGCAAGGTACCCCCCAAACACCAGTCGGACCCGACTGTGGTTTCAGGGGTACCTCGGGGTACCCCAACTTCTAGTCTCCATATGGTAGGTATTCTTTAAATAATATTATTTTTAATATTTTTTTTTGTCGTCGTTGTCTACCCGATACTATCTCGCACGAGTTGCCGTTAATGGCTGCCCTTGTGTCGAGTTTTTTTTCTGCCGGTGGCTTCTCGACATTTTTATGAGACCGGAAGTTGGGGTACCGCAAGGTACCCCCCAAATACCAGTCGGACCCGACTATGGTTTTGGGGGTACCTCGCGATACCCCAACTTCCGGTCTCCATACGGTAGGTATTGATTAAAATACTTGTGTTTTAAAAAAAAAATTTGCTGATGATGTCTGTCCAATCTTTCTCACCCGATTTGCCGATAATGGCTGCCCTCGTGTCGAGTTTTTTTTTGCCTGTGGATTCTCGACATTCTTATGAGACCGGAAGTTGGGGTACCGCAAGGTACCTCCCAAACACCAGTCGGACCCGACTATGGTTTTGGGGGTACCTCGCGGTACCCCAACTTTCGGTCTCCATATGCCAGGAGTTTATGGAATGATCTTTTTTTTGGCCAATGTCGTCTTTTCGAAGCTGTGTCGCCATGAGTTATTTTTTGTTGATGCTTTGTCGACCATTTGATTAGACACGTTATGTGTAATTTCAATGTTGTGAAAACTTGATTAGTGTAATTTGAATGTAAAATTTAATTAGTATAACTTGATTACTTAAACTTGAATGTAATATGTATGGTAATAACGTGTACGTCTTGGCATGTACAGATGGAACACACCAATGTTCCTACTCACCATGCCTCTTCATTGGCTATACCCACTACACATGTAGAGGTTGAAGTGGCTGAAGAATTGGTACCTCAGACTCCAAGACCTGCAATTGTGGAAGTGTGCAGTCAATCCCAAGCACAAGAAGAGACAGATGTGGTGAGTTTGGGAGATATTTTGGATGCATGTGATCGTGCAGTCGATCAATTGGAGGTGCCCATGCAAAGTCGTATTAGTGAATCCAAGAAAAGGAAACGCAGGATGCCACTTTTCTCGGATGAAAGCTCAGAGACTGAGTATAGCTCAAAGTCAGATTGCACCTCTGAGGCAGAGTCCTCAGACTCAATTTCAAGTCCCTAGGGTCCTAAATCATGTCAATGTTCTTGTCTTCGACCAGTACGTAGAAACGGGGTGGTGATTCTACACCAATGTGAAGATTTAGACGATAGTGTCTACATAGATTGAATGTAAATGATTTCTTTATACATTGAGAGTTTGGAGTTATATCTTAGAAATAATAGTCATATCTTGGTATGATATTCCATTTATAATATGAATGATACAATTACATTTTGTGTCCAAAGTTAAAATCTCTTGAAATTTAACATGTGTTACCCTCAGTAGAAATTTTATTTTATTGTATTTTGTTATATTTCATGTAATTGTTCAAAGATGTTTGACAACTCCAAATGTACTTGCAGATTGAGGAATCTCCAATACTTTTGTCACAAGAGGAACAACACCAGGATACTCCAGGAGACAATGAGACACAACAATCCCAGATTGAAGGTGAAGTGGAAGAAGATTTTCAGATGGAAGACATTGACAATGCTGAGGAAGAGAGAGAATTACTAGAAGATGAGCTTCAGCGGATGCAGAAGGTGGACTCCGTTGCAACCATTTCTAGTTTGAGAATAAAGCCAGAGAAGCACTCACGTCTACGAATTCCGCTTTGCAGGCTTGTGCCAATGTCCATGGTCAGGCCAACACTCTCTTCGGACTTGATAAAACTTGAACAAGAGTTTGTTCATGGTTACCGTGAAGGGGCTGCGGTGTTCTATGTCTCTACAACGAATGAGGCTAGAGAAAGTTCACATTTCACAATGGACGAGGTGAACAAGTGGGATCCGTTTTGGAAGCAAGCAAACGATGATTTCAACATGTTTGTGGAATCAAAGCCTGAGCTGAAATTCATGAAGAACTTGAAGTTCTTCGTGTGCGACGGAAATCACCGTCGGATTTCTTGGATGAGTCACATTAATAGACGCTACCCTGCTGACCCGAATTGGCACATCTCCGTGGATTGCATCATTCTTGAAACTAAAGGAAGAATCGAGTTGGTCATGCAGGTGATGCATGACATTAACAAGTAAGTTACTCTATTTTTTTTGACGTTCACTTCAAATTACTTTTTCACGTTTTGAAGTTTGCAAATGCATTTTCATATTACTTTCTGATGATAAATTTGTTGCCTTGTTTTTAGGTCAACGAAGGATTCTCACGTGAAGACCAATCTAGTGTATACACTTTATCGTGTGCAGAAGGATGGGCTTCTTCCGTTGGAGAAGTTCATGGAGATGCTAAGACCTTCAGAAAGGAAGCGTTGTAGTGTTCAAATTGGAAGGAAGTCTTGGTACTCTATGCCTACTGATGTTTTCACAGCTTTCAACTTTCGGGTGAGTTATATAATTTATATTTGAAAACATTTATATATTTTTTTGGATTATTAAGGTATTGTATATTTGAGTGAGCGTTTGTATTGAGATTCTGTGGAATTTTGCAACACGAGATTTCTCAAGCGGCAGATATTGCTGCACGGAAATACAATGACCTTACTCCACTGGAAGAGAAAACCGATCAAGGAATCGCAAATGCCATGAGGGTTGGTGCAAGAGAGAAGTCATCAAAGTTGTACATCAAGATGGTAAAGTTGCTAGCCTAGTTGCTAGCTGTGGCGAACCCGGCTCTCGGTCCCGAATTCCTACAAGAGGTATGTATTTCTAGAATGACACGCTGTTGTGATTTTAATTGACTAGTTTGTAATGTAATTTTTTAAATATACAATGCATTTCTTCAGGTGGAGAAGCATTGGACCATGAATGAGGTTCAAGAGATGACACTTGAGAAGTTGCAAATGATTGCAATATGCAATACAACACCTGCCCAGAAATTGAAGTATATGAAGTGGTGGAACTCATCCAATCCATCTCGGGAAGCTCGTAAATTTCCATTGCGGCCTGTGTCTGAAGAGAAATTATTGCCCTTCCTCCACAAGTGTGTGTGGTGGTCTGGGGTAAGTTGTTATTAGTATTTTTAAACATTTTGATGTGTATTTGAATATTATTTTTTATCATGTATATGAATTGAATTGTGATTATGTTTACCATTTTTACATGAATACGTTTCTTCTTTTATAGATTGAAGAAAGTGCTCAAGAGTACTTCAACAACGTGGTGAGTAAGGACAACCTCCAAATCAACATGGAGGTTCCACTGGAACCGGAGTCACTTGTACAGTACATAGAAGGTTGGAGAAGGAAAATCTGGGAGCAAGGTTTTGGCCCATTTCTGAAGGGGGCCAACTCTTTCAAGAAGTCTGATTTGTTTTCTACGTATGATGGATCAGTGCAAGCCGTGCGGAGAGTTCTTTTCCGGTAAGACTCTGAATTTTTTTATTTTTTTAAACCATTACTTGATTTAATATTCCTAAACCATTAATGAAAAAATGTACAATCACCCGGAAATGGGTGTACTGTAAGGTATCTAGTAAACCTTGGTCGGATCGGACTGAGGTTTTTTAGTTACTTGCATTACCCCAACTTCTGGTTTCATGAAATTTTATTTTATTTTGACATATTTTTTATTTTCAGATTACAAATGTGATGCTTATGATTTGTGTTAGATTTGTGACATGGTTGAATAATAGGAACGTGTTTTCTTTTGTAATGTATTAAACATCGTCAGATATTATGAATATATGAATTCACAAAGTATTGTTGGACTGAGTTTGTTGTTTTGGCAGGTACTTGAAACTTGAGCTAGTAGCAAAGAATGCTTTAGCATGAGGGAATCTTCCACCATTTCTTTCGTCGTGGCTGGATCGAAGTTCAGATGAGTGCATGTTCACGCAGACTCAACTTCGAACATTCACGACTGCAAATCTCAACGATGGAAGGTGGTACTTGGATTGCCAACTCACATTCACTCATCCGACGGAGGTGGGGCTCCGAAAGTCCTTTGATGGTCTTGGTGTTATTGACTTGGAAGTCCCCGAGTTTGCTGATCTCAATGATATACAGAAGAAAAGGGCCATTTCACGAAGGACAATTGCTGACAAGAAGAAAGAAAGCAAGGAACAAGAGATAAGGGCCAACAAGGAGAAAAAGGAAGCAGAACGTTTAGCAAAGTTGGCAGAAAAGGAGAAAGAGGCCGAGAAGGAAGGGAAGATAAAAGGCAAGGGCAAGAAGAAGGTTGAAGGTACAGACCAAGTTCCAGCGTCTTCAACGGTGGATCAGGGATCCCAAATGGAATCCGGATCACGCACTGGTATGAAGAGGAAGGCAGTTTTGAAAGAGCTCACAGAAGAAATGGTCACACAAGGGACACAAGTAATTGTCATTGGTGATGATGATGAAGTGAACTCCGAGGAGCTAATCCTCAACGTCTCCATCGTGGACGTAATGGAGAATGAGGAAGAAGAAGGGAAGACATGCTTCAAAGAAGTCATGGACTTTTTGGACAAGGTAATTCTCTAGTTTTTCCGTTGTTGAATATTATGATTTTTCTATGAAATTGCATTATTGAAAAATGTATTAATTCTTGTCTGTTTGCACACCTCTATTTTGTAGTTCTCGGCTGGGAAGGTTTGGAAGTATGGTGGTAAAGTAATGCAACAGGCAGGAGTGGACCTAATTTTCTTTGACTGCCACGAGAATTTGCCAGTCCCCGGAGTGTCTTTCCCAAACACTCATGTACCTACATGGAACGCCGACAAGGAGTACGAGATAATTCAAGAGGCTTTTCATTTTGCAGATAAATATTTGCAAGATGATGGTTGTTTTGTGGTGTTTCATTCGTGGAGTGCGGATGCGAAGGGCGTCATTGCTGGGCTGTGTGAGGTATATCCGACAATGAAGAAGAAAGAGTGGTTGGGAATCAACCGTGTCCACTTGACTTCGACTGTGGACCCTTCAAATACGGTATATTCTTTTGAGGATTTTTTAAATTTAGTGGCTATTTGCAACACCTAATATATTATTCATTTCTAATGTTTTCTTGGTTGAATGCTAACAGACAATGAAATTTGGAGTCACCCTCTTGGTGAAAGACCTCGGCAAGGGAGTTAAATCGGAATTTGTTTTTCATCAAACAAATTCCATGAAAAAGGCCAAAGTCGATCTTCTACGAGATGACACACTCATCAACTATACTACAGAGGATACCATGCTTATGAATGAACGAGTACCTTGGCGTGGGCCTCGTGAGAAAGACGCGAGGTTTTTCCAGTTCCTCATTGAAGGGACAACAGTTGAAGGAGATGTAGTTCTAGACTGCACATCAGCTACTGGTTAGTTTTGAATCTCATTATTTTGAATGAGTTTTATATTTTACATCTAAATCATTCAGTGAATCAATTGTGTATTGTTTGTAACAGGTGCATCAATTACAGCATGCCGTGGCACAGGCCAGCACATTGTGGCATTGGAGGAGGATAAGGACATTTTCAATGCCATACTATTGTCCATGCAAAAGAGTACTCCAGCCGTGGTGATTACAGAATCGGCAAAGGAAGCTACAGCATCTCAAGATCCAGATGCAATGGACATCGTAGTTCACAAATTTGCCCGGAAGACAAAATCTTGTAAGTAAGTTTTCATACATTTCTATTTCATATGCGTATGAACTATTAAATCATATATATTTCTTAATTTTAACATACTTTTATGTGTTTGTGTAGCCGTCAGAGGTTGATGATGGCAAATGGAACTCGGCAAAAAAGAAGGCTTGTTTTGAGTCCAGACAAGTCTTTTGATTTGCCAGTTTATGCAGAGCAGTTGGCATCGGCTTTCGTGGAGTTTGGTTCTTCTAAGCCAAAGAAGCGTAGACCTAATTATGCTTTGAATGTTTTAGAGTTTGTAGATGTTAGTGCATCTGAGGATAGAGAGACTTCTGAGTCCTCTACCAACAACGATTCTGCGACCGAGTCTACTGCTACCTAGACTCACGAGATTGACATATCTCGTAACTTATTGTATTTTGTGTTGATTTTCATTATGAGTGGATTTGTGTGTTTTATGGCTACTTTTTGTCTTCATTTGTCTCACTTCAAAGTTTTAGTTTTTGTGATATTTGTTTGACTAAAAAAAAAGTAGTTGTTGCCCTAAGAATTTTGGAAAAAAATTGTAAGTGAACGTCATTTCTTCAAATGAACTCCCATGTATCCTAAATCCCAAATTTACAGGATTCACGGTTCGAAGGCAATCATAAATTTTTTCCTAAACCAAAAAAATTTCCGAAGATTGAAGATTACAAAGATGAAACATGTAGCATTCTTGTTTAGAATTAATATATGGACATGAAAAAAGCTAGTGGTTGGTCATTGTATTCACCATAAACACCCCATATACCTTTTACTATAACATCATGTTCTTGGTCAAAAAATAAATAAAATTGAATTTGTTAAAATATCAAAATGAGGGGTAGCACCAAGTACTCCAAAAACCTCAGTCGGACCAGTCTTGGTTCTTCAAGGTTCCATCCAACCCCCCTGTTTTGAGTAAAAAAAAAAAATTCCTCATTTTTTTCTTGAATACCAAAAATGGGGGTGCCACCAGGTACTCTCAAAACCCAAATCGGACCCGACTGGGGTTCTAGAGGTACCAATCAGACCCCCCATTTCTGGTATTTGGAAAGAAAACAAAAAACAAATTTGGGAATGTCATTTTTCAATTGAAGAGCATGAAGTTTTATTACTGTTTGTGATTTGAACACTACAAACATGGCACATCCCCAAGATTGCTTACAAGTCAAATACTGTAGATGTAAACAAGCAATTTCTTGTTTCCTTTTTTTTATGTCTAGTCTTCAGTTCTACATGTTTAACATTTCTTAATATTAATAACTTCAAATATCTTGAAATTTGTAATGTAAAAAATCCACGGTCATAGGTCCCAACAAGTTTATAGTACAAAAAAAAAATTCCCGCTCACAGGCTCACAGGCTCACAGGCTCACACGCTAGCAACCCTGCTTTTTTTTAGAATCTCATCATAAGATATTATACTTCACTTGTTTGAGATTATGTGGTCAAAAGTTTTATAGAGCTTGACCATAGTGATTGGAAGATATAAGCATTCAAAGTTGGTATTTCTTTTTTTTGAATACTAGCTTGCAATTTTAGATGAATTTGACCACCATTTGTGGAAAAAATTTGCACTACAAAATTTGAATTAAAAAAAACATTCATTGAAGAATTGAGTTGAAAGTCCAAGAACAAAAAATGCAAAGTATGCAAACTTGATTTTCATTCTAAAAAACTTGTTAAGTAGGAGGTCCATGATTGAAAGAAAATCTAAATCACTAATATCTCTTAGATGGGATTGAAATACAATCATTACAATTGTAAGACTGTTTTAGCAAGCAAACTTAACCTTTCCAAATAATTTTTTTTGAAAAATTGTAAAAATTGTATTGAGAAATGAATAATGTATGTTATTTTTTCAAGAGGATGTTTAGATTGCCTCCTAAGCAAGATTGTCTTTAACTTTCTCATTACTAGTCTTGATAGAATGAATTTTGATTTCTTTTGTATTGCCCACTGAGTTCAATTCTAGGCTTTTTGTGATATAACTTCTTCTTCAAAGCATCAATTGAAATAAAAAATTATGTTCCCACAAAGTTAATCAATTTTCCTATCTTACAAAAAAGTTTTTTAAAAAATCACAAAAATAAAGGTCAAAAGAACCTACCTAAAATCCATTTTGTCCCTCCAAGAGTCCTTGAGGGGTAAATC
This sequence comes from Rhytidiadelphus loreus, assembly GCA_947034895.1. Lineage (NCBI taxonomy): Eukaryota > Viridiplantae > Streptophyta > Bryopsida > Hypnales > Hylocomiaceae > Rhytidiadelphus > Rhytidiadelphus loreus. The sequence goes on from OX344761.1 coordinate 38,836,715, forward strand.
TCTCAAGACCCAACAACTTTTTACCAACGGAGGTTTTCAATGAATTATTCGACATTGATATTTTTGTGCATATGGATGTGCTTGAAAATTTAATTTTAACTATACAAAAGTGAAGACTACTTTGTCTAATATGCATGGAATTAATTGTGGAAAATTTTGACTATTGAATTTTCAAGTCATAAATTTTTTAACTGATCATCTTTATAGGCAAAAAACACAGCTTTTGGGGGAAAAAAATTATAAGAAGATGAGTAATGCTTTTTTAACCCTCCCCCCCATCAAAAAAGTTGCAGTGGAATTTTTAATTTAATAATTGAGAAATAAAAAACACTCTCAAATTTGTATATATTTTCAAAAAAAAGAATAGAAAACCAAGATTGACCAAATTGGATCTTGTAAAATTTTAAAATTTTAATATATGTGTCCATTTTTGAAATTTAACAACTAGTATTATTAGCATATTGTTTGGAACATCTTCAAAAAATTTGGAATTCTTCTGATTATTTTGTGTTCTTAATTACACCAGATTGAACTTTTTATTTTTTAAATTGCTAAAAACACAAATTTGAAAAAAATTCTATAGACCAAATTTATTTGTGCAGAAGTGAAGACTAGAATTGTCCAAATAAATGATTTTTTCCATCTCTACTAAGGTAAAATGGGAGGGAGTCTATCATAGGCAAAATTATTTTAGTGGTGCACATTTCAAAATTGAAATGTATACCATTAGTATAATTTTGCATGTAATGGGTTGGCTCCCATTTTGCCTATAATAGGCAGAGTTACTTTATATCTTTCACTGGAAAATCATTATGTTTGCTCCCTTTTACCTTAATTCTTTCATTGGAAAATTGGAATTTGAGAAATATTTACATTTTCTAAATAAATTTGTAAATACTTCTCACATTCCAATTTTGAAAATTGGAAAATGCAAAAAGTACGTAAACTTGTTACTTTACAAGATCTTAGTTTACAAAATATTGAGATTTGTTTCATTCTATTGAGAATTTGCCATTGAAAATTTGAAGAGGACACATTTTGTCCACTTGAACCTTGAGGGATAAAGTAGAAAAAGTTACAAGATAGAGCAAAAAACTAAATGGTTAATAACTCCAAAATAGAATTGAAATACACTAATTCCAACAATGAGATTGTTCTAGCAAGTGAATTAATTTTTTATGGATTTTTTTTTATAATAGTAAAAACTCAATTAACCCCTAAACACAAAGGATTTCACTTCGGTCTTTTTGAAAACATTAGAAGAAAATGAGGTTTTCTCAATTGCAAAGAACAACTGGTTTTATTTTGCATAGGACATTTTGTGATTGGTTCTAATTTGGAAATCCACGGTCTTTGTCAACAAATTGCATGTGGAATTGTAGTTGCAAAAGACAAAGGGGTTGTTTCTCAGGGAATAACCTACTTGGAACTTTGTTGATGAACTCTTTTGACGTGGTTACTTATATGGTATTTACTACCATGTGAGGTCGGTCACTCAATCGATGAGTTGTGAGACTATATAGTAAGGGGTTGGCTGTGTACAGTCACTTTTGAGTGTATAGTATAGTGACAAACTGTGTCGCTATGCACCCAAAAGACCCCCTCCTATTTTTTTAATTTAAATTTATTTACCCCCACCCCCTTATTTGATTTTTTTTTTAAATTCAAAATTTTAATTTTGCCCCCCACCCCCCTTCCTATTTGTAATTGTGAGGGAGGTGAAGGAGCTGCAAACAATATGGGATATCCTATTATGGGTATTTACTTCATGTATTTATACTTGTACCCGTACCCGTACAGATACTATATCTCGTATCTGTACTCTGCCTGTATTCATACCCGTATTTGTTTTCTGTATCCGTATCGTATTTCAAATCGACGGTCCAGATCAATGTTGATTGGACGGCTCAGATTAAATCTCACAAGATCAATGGCTTGTGATTTTTTGAGAAATCAACGGCAATTTCAAGGGTCAACAATTTTTTTTAAACCAATCAACGGCCTGTAAATTTTTTGAAAGAGGGGCGGGCAACTAATGCAAACCAGGGTTGTATGCCTCTTTTCACTGTATAGTGAGACTCATTTGCTACTAATGTATGGCTCATTTTTTACTTATCTGTGACTTGACTAATTTCATTGCGATTTATTTATGACTTCATTGCAATTTGTTTGTAACTCATTTACAACTTGTCTATGATTTGTAAATTTCAAAATTTCAAATCTAGCTTCTTTTTTAGATTTCAAATATTTGAATATTGTATATAATAGATTTCATTGGTTTAAGAAATTTTACGTTTTCATAGGTTTTACAATTTCTTGGATTTCAAGTATTTTCAGATTTCTATAGACTACAAAAATCTACAAACTATAAAAATCTACAAAATGTAGAAATCAAGTGATCATAGGAATCTTAAATTTCTATTGACAAAATTCATTACAAAAGAGTAAAACAACTTATAAGTCTTATATGTTCAATCTAATGGTACTCTTGACAATTGATATGGGACAATGACTATATAAGACAATTGAAAAATGACTTAGGAAACAACTAGGAAACAATTACGAAATGACTAGGAAACAACTAGAAAATGACTAAGAAACAACTATCATCATTTTGTAGTTGTAGTTGTTTTCTAGTTCTTTCCTAGTCATTTTTTGCAACTACAGATAGACTCGGTGGATCCCACAAAGCATAGACTTGTCCACATTAACAATTGTAATGAATATTGGATGGAGAATAGCTCACTTTCATTCTAAATTTGAACTTTGTTATGGACATTGTGGGTCAATGTCTTGACTCTCCCGCAAAGTAGACAAATTTGTGGAGCATAGCTCATGTGATCATAATAGTCGCTCACATTTTGTGTACCCAATTTAGATTGAATGTTTTGCTCCTAGGGAGGACACTCCCCACGTTTTAGCAACCCACGTGCGGCGGAAAAAGTAATACATGTAATACATCGTTAAATTTTTTTTTTTTTCAAAAAAAAAAATGGATAGATTTTACTACTTTAAAAGTTTATGTTTTGAATTATTGGTATTTTTATGCTAATAGTAATTATTTATAATTTTTTAAAGAAAAAAGATACACTGTAAAGCTGAAAATAACTTTCACACCTCTATATTATATAAGAAAAAAAATGAAAAAAATGAAAAAAAAATTCTATAGAATAGATTTTTATTGAAAGTTTATTTTGGTTGAATATTGATGCAATAGTCATCTTCATGTGAGCTCTATAAATATTTTAGTTGGAGAACGTCGGCCATTTTAGTTCATTTTTCAACCCTTTCTAGACAATATATTTTATGTTATTTGGAACTGAAGTTTTTGTTAATAGAAACCTTTAGTCATTGTTAAACAAATCTCAAAATTTTAGGATATAATTATAGTTAATTCAAAAGTAAATAGGGGGTCAAAAAATCACTCCGCCACACATGGGTACCCCAAATGTAGTGAGAATGTCCTCCCCTAGATTTTGCTTCAACATGGAGGAGCAGTGGTAGATGGATGCTTTGATTCTAGGAGAGCTTTGAACCTTAAATTATTATTGAACTATTTTGAACCGTGTTCATGCTTGTTTTGGTTCTCTTGTTGTAGTTTGACTCCAATACAAACTACTTTTTGTTCATTGATATATTGTCGTGATTTTTTATTTTTTATAGAGATAGACAAAGTCTTTTGTAGAAAGATTGAGCTTTCACTATGATATATGTTAGCATGTCACATGAGAGTTGATGACCATTATTATGAAAAATTTGATGAAATTGAGGTAAATAATATATTCATACAACGATATATAAAAAAATGTTCAAAAATTCAAAAACGGAAATAGACATTGAAGGATTAAATTACTAAATCAAGACTATAGTTAATCTAGTCTTTGTCAATTAGAATGTCGAAATTCCAAATTTTTATTGGTAGATAAACCAAAAGATGGACCCTCACATAACTATGTTAGACAAGAAAATGACATATATGAATTGATATGAAAAATAGTGACATGAAAGGTCAAATAAACAATGTCTAATTGAAGAAAAAATTCAAAACCTTGCCCCATTAGGTGATTTGTGTAGAAACTTGAATTTCTACAAAAAGATTTTGTCCCTCATTCAAAGTGATTGGAAGTCAAAATACCAAAATTTTAGAAAACCAAATTTGAAGGTCCTATCTTGAAAACCATTATTGTATTGAGTTTTTTTTCCTTTAGTTACATTTACATACAAGAAGACATGTATAGTGGAAGCACCTCATTCCATTGCTACACCCAATTTCATCCAAATGAACTCAAATCAATAAGGTTGTGAGGACTAAAAGTCTCGAAGAATGACTTTAAACAATACTCTAAATTAAAATAAAAATTTAACTAATCATCCAAAAAGTAGATAATATGTGATTAACTACCTATTAATTTTCTTTTTCATGATTAATTAGTATTCGGTGGAAAGATTAGATGTTGCAAACTACGGTTACTTGTTAAAAAACTTGACCATCATGAAATCACATTATACAAAAAAATGACACACACTAGGAATTCTCATGAGGAGGTGACTTAAAGTCACAAAGAACTGATGTGAAGAGGCCAAGAGACAATGTTCAAACCTAAAAAGATTTTCAAAATCTTACATCACTAGATGATTTTTGAAACTTTTTGCTCAATTATCCAAGATTCTTGTGTCTAGACTCTTAAGTATATTGATACTAACTATTTTGTAAAGCTATTTAAAGGACCTTTCTAAGACCTACAAGTTTTTTCCATTCATTTAGAATTATATCATTTCTACATTCATTTATGAATGTTTACAAGTAGATTTAGAATATCTACATATATAATCTTTTGAAAGGTTGTACAACTATAAGTTGTAAAACATTTCAAAAGACTATGTAAGGTCAAAGAAGCTTTTAGATGACTTTGAAAGTTTCTTGAGAAGATTTTAGAAGACTAAAGGTTTAAAAATGTATAATATTGAATTTAAGTTATTTGAATCAAAAGATATATTTTATATTACAATGAGAATCATCACAAGGTGGCACTGCATCTTTCATCATTGTATATAACAACGAAAAATCATTACAACACAGCACTATGTCTTTCATCATTGTATATAACAATGTGAACATCATATACAATGATAAAAAAAATGCATGGATTTTAAGGTTGTTTTCATTTGTGTAATGTTTTGTGATTTTAATGAGATGGAATATAATTTAGTCATATTTTAAATATGATTTTTGTATTGTATTAGTATATATTTTATGAACACATAGACAGTCTAAGATTGAACACTCTTGATAAATTACATTTTTTATATTCAACAACATTAATTTTTTTTTATGAATTCAAATGAGGTTGCAATAGAAAGTTCACACAAATTAAGTTAAAATAAATGGATTTTATTTTCAATTGAATTAAAATATTATTCTTACCTTGAATTTTTTTAAATTTTAAAACTTTCTTATTTATTAGAATAAATATATTAATGCATGATTTATCAAAAAATGATTGATGAGTTTTAAAATGTCAATTATTTTATTTTTGTATTCTCAAAAAATATACACAAATCTATATGTTTGTATGTATATATATATATATATATGAAAATACATCTAGATTTTGCAAATTTAAGGATCTTAATTTAACTTCTGCTATTTAATAATATAAAATTCATTTTTCAAGTGTTGGTGTAGTGTTTCACAAAAAGTTTGGATAGTTTTTACCTGAAATACTTTAGAAACATCTCTTAAATTGAATGTGTAATGAGATTTTGTTGGTGTTGGAAGTAATTCTTGACTTATTCGATTATATGTCTCAATGCTGCAATCGACTATTGGCTTAACCATTGATTTACATTCTTGAGGAAATGTTGAAAGAAATCCTCCAAGAATGCCACTAAATATCATCCGCAAACTTCCTTCCGTTGGAGGTTGTACACAAATCATTGAAAAGTGTCGAAAAAATCTTGGTGTCACCTAAAAAGGATATAGACTACTAAAATTAAATACATTCAAATATATTATAAAATAATGCTAAAATAATAGATTTTGAAGATGCAACCTTATAAAATGATACTTGTCACAACATAAAGTTCAAAGGGTGACATACATGCATGCATGCATGCTTGCTTACTAGGCATTATGGCATGGCAAAAGGCTCTCAATTTATCTAAAAACCCTACTAGGAATAGAATCCTCCTTTGCTATTTCATTAAATTTTTATAACATCTATACCTAAGATTCAAGGGTGATGTACAAACATGCTTGTATGCTACAACTTCATATATAGATAAACAAGGTACAAAGTACGTACATGTACAAATTCAAAACAATAATAAAATTAAGAAAAAAAAATCACTAATATTGCTATATCATATAAACAAGCTTGATAGATAGCCCCTATAATTAAATATTTTTGTCTAAAATATCATTCAAATGCATTTGTAGGAGTGCATTAATTACAGAACCAAAAATATTTGAAAATCTACACATAAAATATATATAAATAGAAAATAAAACTTTATAGTTAAAAAATACAATTTTTGTGAAAGTAGTTGTCAATAAGCTTTAAAAAGTCTAATTAATTATATATTTTAATCTTGCTTTGTAATTCTTCAATAAACACTATTGAATATAAAATTTTACATTAACCCCAATTATCTAATCAACTATCTTAATATGCTTATTGCATAACTTCAACAAATTTAGGGGGGAGGAAAAATATATTTTGTACAATTTTTGTTTTTCAATGCATAAAAAGCAAGTCATTGAATTCTTCTTCTTTTTCAAGTTGTAACCACTACGTTTGTAAAAAAATTAAAAATTAAATAGAGCAAAGCATTGAATATTTTTCTAGTGTTGAAAAGTTTATTATTTGAAATAAGTGTTTATGATTCCATCATAAAATCTTATACCGTTTTTTACAAATCAATTGAAACTATAATTTTATTCATAGAAATGTTCATATGCTAAGGATAAAAATTGTATTTTGAGTGAATTTAAAAGTTAAATCATCAAAATCCATGTTTATAAATCTATAAATATTTTTAGAATTTTTACCATATAGATACTTTGTATTGTCATTTTCATGCCATCTTCAAAGAGGTTTTGGAACTTATATATTTTAGAACACAATTCTATTTCGTCCCAAATTTGAAGGGCTTGGGAAATTAAATTATACACTTTTTTTTAAATCATTTGAAAATGAAATTTGAATTGTTCACTAATATATTGAGATCCTAAATTAAAATTGAATTTTTGTTGAAATTGCTTCAAAATTGCTTTGAAATATATTTATCTCTATTTTTAATAATTTGACAATATGGATAATTTCTAATCTCTATGTTTAACATTAAACCTTGGATCAAAATACTGAATAAGTGAACACTTCATGACAAATAAAAGTTTTGTACCATATCCTTGAACATTTAGGGAATATATATATATATATATATATATATATATATATATATATATATATATACACACATATGTGTTTTAATTTTTGAAAAAACGAATAAGAATTTGAATCCATACCTAATGCAATTGAAAATGAATAATGTAATGTTTACATTTATTATTTATATTTCTATTTTTATCATTTATGGAATAAACTATGTCAATGCATTTGAAAAAAACTATAAGCATTATAATAATTTAATTACTATACTATTTGAACAATTTACACACCTCATTACGCCCTCCTCCAGGTGGAGCACATGCGGTAACAATAGTCATGTCATCTATATCTTTCCAATATAAAAGTTGACGGTCATAAAAGCCTCGAAAATCCAAAAATTGTCTGAGCAACTCAACTGGAGGTTGAGCAAAATATTTTTCTCTTAATGGCATATTTACATCATCAACAAAACAACATATTTTTTTCCCAACAGGAGCACCAAATCGAGTTCTTTGTTTCTTTTCCAATTTCACTTCAATAGATTCCTATTCTATTAATTAAATATATTTCAAATTAAATTACATTTAATATATAAAATATTTTTATTTTTAATATTTTATTTTATTTCATTAAATTTTTAGACATATTGATCAACTATTAATCATAATGTCTTTTATGTAAAGTGCATTTGCAAACCTACTTCTATACATATTTTATTTAGAAATGTTGAATCCATTTAATGCCTAAAAGGCCCAAACAACAATTTTATGGTTGATGGTGAAATTCAAGCAATGTTTTTTTTATTATATATGCAGTCAAAATGATTTTTAATTACTAATGTATTTTTAACCCCTGAAGTCCTTTCATGTTTAGAGGGTCAAAAACTATTGTAAAACACTCATCCCAAAAGCAAGGTTAGAATAGTAGAATCTTTATCTATATTTATTTATTTTTATAAAATTCAACCATAGAAATTGGAAATTATTAATTTCAAAGGTGAAAATGTTCCATTAAGCAATCAATATCCATTAAGAAATATTATTTTAAAATTTTAAAATGATGCCTTTATATGGGATTCTTACCTTTATTGCCTGCAAAATAAAACTTTTCGTAATATTCACCTCATTATTTGAAAATCAATGGTTCAAATGTTTTTGACTAGGTATCAAAATACACAATTCAAAAATAATAGTAAATTTTTTTTAAATATATTTTTTGTTGCATAGTTTGACATTTGAATCAAAAAAATCCTTCTAACTTTAATTTGAAATATTTATGGGAATGATGTGAAACTAATCTTTATACATAGAGTGAGGTGATTAGCATCCTAAAAATGTCTTGCAAAAATTCCAAATAATGAAGTCATTACAACTTGCCGAAGTTCTTAAAAAACCCAAACTAGTCTTTTTGGTCCATAGGGGTTAATGAAGTTCACTAAAGTCAAGTGTAAGTATTGAAAATACCATACTAAGTATATAATACGATCTTAGCATTAAAATCTAGGTGTGAAGGAAAAGTAAATGTGAGTTCTTAGTCAATTTTTTTACTAAATGTTACTTCTTCTATCCCAAAATGATCTTCTTGTTGGATAAAATGTTTTGGATTACGGCTGAAAATGATGTTTAAAAAGATTTGTTTTAAGTTGTAAGTAGAGTGTGATGCACTACTATTGTCCAAAAAACATTCAGTTTCAAATAGTTTCTTAAAATGTAATTGTGGCACTTTGAAAAGTGGGATTTGGAGGCCGTTTAATTGGAGCACTGCTAGCCAATCATTTTTGCATTTCCCGTTGTGTGTATTTGTTTTCTTTTCTTTCCATGATAAACTTGTTCCACATTGGTTGGAAGCTTTAGCTATGTACATTACTAAGCATAATGTGGAGATTTGGTTGTCAACTATACCACACATGATGCCACAGATTTGCACAATTGTGTACAATAGTAAGCATAATGTAGAAATCTTGTAATGTAATGGCCCAATGAGGATTGAGGCTCCCCATTTTATATTTTATATTTAAAAAAAATAACGGTGTAAATTAAGAAGGAAGAAGAAATTAACAACTAATTTGGTCCAATTCAAGGTGATGAGGCTACCCACATGCAATTTCTCCAAAGATGTGACAACTTTGTTCCATAGGCCCTTATTCCAAGTCACTCCAAGAAGATAATTTTGGAACAAAAAATTCATGCCATCAAGAAGATCATTTGGGGACAAAGGAAGTATAATATATAATCTCAACAAGTTACACACTAATAGAAAGAAGATCTTAGAACCCCAATCAACAATTCTATGACTAGATGCCAAAATCTTTGTGGGCACTAAGCTTTTGAATCTTACCTTGGTGGCCCAAGTCCTTTTTCCTTCAAAGACAAAAATATCAATTTCAAAAAGAATATGTAAATATTCAAAATTAACTCCTTCAAGTCTTGAATTCTTACATTTTTCAATTTATTCTTGTAAATATATTTTTAATTATATTTTTTGACAATTTATAAAAATTAGTTCTTAATATCTTATGTAATGAAACAAACTTCACAAACTACATAAAATACATATATTAAATAATAAATTTACATTTTATCCATGACACTTTGGTCTTTTAGGAGTTAGTTTTGCTTTTATTCTTAAATTCTATAAAAATTTATTTAGAAATTGTAAATGCTATTGTATAAATTCAAAAAAGAATAAAAAGAATAAGAATAAGAATTTGATTATAATTTATAATTTAAACTAGAAATATATTGGTAATGATTGTTTGCTTAATTTTTTACATTTCAAACACTAACACAAAAATATAAAGGGATTGAATTTCTATTTTAATATTGACTATTAAGCTGTAAAATATGGAAATACTATTATCAACCAAAATTAGTGGTCATTAGAATGTGATTTCCTTAAATGGATGGTTAATCATATCCAATGTTAATCTTATATATTTTTTGTTTTTTGGAGGTTTAAGAGTGTCAAAAATTACTTGCATTTTTGAGCTTGAAAGTTTTGAAAACAAATTTCAATACCTTATAATCTACATTATTTTGTCTTTTTGAATTAAATATTTTGCTTATTTTTTAAAGTAAGCTAATTTTTAGTTCTTGCAACACTTTTAAATTAAGATGAAATGTTTGAAGTTATGTATTGCTTTTAAAATAAATGCAATTTGTGGTTGCATGTAAGAATGTAGGAAAATATTAATAATCATTATTAATTAAAAGGGGATAATAACTTAAAATCTATTTCCTTGATGAAGTCAAAAGTTGAAATATCAATGGCACAAAAAAACTACACTTAGATCTTTACAAATTTAATATGATTATTGTCATGTAATTGTTGGAAGGAACCACACAATGAAGTGTTTTAAATGTCATAAATATAAATATGCTAGGTTTTAAAATATATATATAATGACTCGTTAATGAAAAATTGAAAAATTATAGCATTCAGAAAAACTAGCAAAAGGCAATTGTACTTTGCAGAATATCAATTCATAACACACTCAAGGTGCATCTATATGCTTTATTTACATTAATATTGGACTAAAATATGCATACAACATCTAGAATCTAAATAGTAAAATCCACCCCATTTTGCCCTAGCAAATTTATAATCTAATGAACTTATTTAAAAGTTTCAACAATAATATCAATATAAGCCTTATAATTTGTATGAAATTTTCAATTAAAGAAATGAAAAGTAAAATATTTGTTTTTTAAATCTTTCAAAATTAAGTCAAGATTTTGAATGTAGAAGTGAAATATAAAAATGCACAAAAATTCTAAAATATTATGAGTTAGAAGAACAAATTTATCTAGTATAAAAACTATATGCTTAATATTTTTGAATTTATTTCAGTTAGTATCAATGCTTTTTTGAATTTGATAAACATAATTTACTAGGACAAGTATAATTTTGTATAATGTTTCTCATGTAAATCATATAGAGATAATTTCTTAAAAAACTTCATAAAATTGATAAAAAGTGTATTTGGTTCAAAACGAGGGAATTATTCTCAATGTGAGTCAAGGAGGATTGTCCACCTCTTAACATTATTTCTTAGAAACCTAGATCGTTCAAATTAGAGGAAGCAAAGAGTATTAGTGAGCAATGTTATGTATGACATGCAAGTGTAATACAAAGTACTAATTGTTAAACATAATTCTTTTTTATTTCACTTGTCAAAATATATCGCAACATTATTTTAAAATAAATTGTTAAGAAAATCTCTTGGAAGGATGTTCATAAATTCTAAAACTTATAAAATATTGAAAATAATCATATATAAGCAAAATTTTCATTTTCTTTTAAGTTACTGAATTTTAATTAAACAATGTTAATATACTAAGGGATCACTAGGTACCTACTTAATTTATACGGGGGTATTCCATGTCCTTCTATGATTTTATTGCACACTACTGTCACCTAATTTTTTTGCAATGGACCGTTATAAATGGGTCTTTTATTGTTTCAATTTTATTAGAATTATTTAGTATTTAGACCTTTTTGGTTTGCAAGTTTTAGTTGAGGGTCCCAATAGAATAATTTAGAAGCAAATACAAAAAAAAACTTTAGAAATGCACAACTTTGAGTGTAGCCTTGGATCAATTCAATTTTTTCATAGGAGTTTTGTTAGAGATTGATATCATAAACCCTACATTCTCTACAACATATAAACCTTAAAACTGAAACTCACAATAAAGCAATGAAAGACAAAACTATGGGCAAAATGCATTACCTCTTTTACTCAGTAATTGACAAATAAATAAAGGAAGGGACTAGGGACCCTCACACTTTGAGGTCACCTTAGAATGTGTTGCAAGTTTAAGGTAGTATGCTCTAAAAAGTGACCATTTAAGAGCTGGTTTGCCTTTTTCATAGGCTTCTGTGGACAAAATTATTTTTTGATCATTTTTCAAAGAAAGAAAAATAGATGTGGAACCTAACACAAGTGGTTTTGTATTTTTTCAAGAACTTTTGAATTACTTATAAATTTTCAAAGATTATGGACATAGGCACTTATTTGTAACCATAGGTCTTCCAAAATCTGTCCACTTGCAACTTGTAAAGAAAGACAATGATTGGCTCTTGCAATAGAAAAATAGTTTTTTGTTGATGCATTCAATTGCTACAATGGTTCATTTAAAAATCATCCCATCTCCACCCTCCACCTAAAAATAGGGGCGATTTGAAGAAGATGGACGCTTTTAGAGAATACTACGTTATATAGACACATTTTCAAGTACTAAAGTGTACCTAATCACTAGCATACTCTTTATAGCAAAATTTGTAGTGCACCACTACAAAAAACAAGCCTTCACAATAATCATATATTTCACAAAAATTGTAAAGTGTGAGTCTACACTAAAACTTTTACATAGTACTTACCTACAATTCAAAATTCAAAAGAAAACTCACCCAAATCTTGTATTCTCTAACACATTTCATACTTTAAATATGCATTGCAATTGTATCTTTAGCATGCTACCCTTATTTATTAAGAAGACAAAATAAACTTTGTGTGTATACTATAGTGTTAGGATCCAAAGGGAGTGCACTAAAAGCAAGGCTTCCTCTAATGTATACAACCTAACTTGTGTTGCACTACAGACACTCTAAGTGCACGCAAAAGCAAAAAAACTAATACTAAATCCTAACTCCTAAGAATGGTAGCATAGAAGGACAAGCGCATAAGATTTATATCAAAAAGTTGAACAACAATGCAAGAATGATTTCACCCTAGGGGATTAAGAAAAAAGCTTGCAAAATTGAATTGTGCATATATTCTAAGCTTCAAATAGATGAACTTCAATGCAAAATTGAGAATGAAATTTCAAAGAAATGAAGAAATAATTGTAAATCTTACACCAAATAATGTATTTTTAGACCTACTTATTTCTAAAGCATATTTTACTTAAAGCATATTTTATGATACCTACACCCTATTAATATTAAAAAAAAAATCAATTTTATATTTTATTTTCCAACTTATTTTATGAAATCCTATCTTTGAATTCAAGTGTATTTCTAGATAAAATTAACTCCCAATGACTTGCTAACGCCTAATGACCTCCAACTTTAGTAATCATCTACTAATTCAAAGATAACAAATGTGTCAAAAATGGACTCCAATCTTTGTATTTAACTTTTTATAATATGAATAAATGATGAGTTCAACACAATAGTATTAAAAATTACTATTAAAATATTATTGAATGTAATTATGAGGTATTTTATACAAGCAAATTATTAAAATTTTAGTTTTCTAAATAGTTCAAAAATGATATATTATAATATTATTTAATGATTTTCAATTTAATAAAATCATTTTAAACCATTTAATTTTTAGAATATTAAATGAAATCAAAATTTAATCACATTTCTTCAATAATGTGGAGTACTATTTTTATAAATATATTTTAAAAGTGAGAATAAACGATATTAATTCAAAAAATATTTTCAATTAAATTTTAAAGAAAATGTTGTTTTGCAATATTTTTGTTTGAAGTTGATTTATTTTCAACGAGCATAAAAAAATCATTTAGTAAATTTTACTATATATATTAGGTAATAAAAACATCAATTTCAATTAATAAAAAATTAGAAACATACTTGAGTTGCAATTGCTGATGTTTGTGCACTAAAATTGATAACTATAGACATGTAGTTCTTATTTTCACGTATTCGAGCAATGAGATCCATCACGATAGCACTTTTTCCAACACCGGATACACCTTGGAATAAAACATGTTTATTTACTTCAAGATATATCTCCATGAGAAATCCCAATCTTGTTGTATCTAAAGTTGGTACCATTAATTCAAAAAAGGATGTACCGGGAACATACTCGAAGGGTAAAATTATATCCTCCCATGGTGCTAGGCTCTACATTTTTAAATAATAAATAATCATCAAAATTTAAGAATTCAATAAAATAATGTATATCAAAAATTTAATATGAAAAGCAAGAATAATGTAATTTAACAAACTTTACATTCATTTTTCTCAATGACTGAAGAAAAATACTCTAATGAAGAATTATTCAAATATAGGTAATTTTTTATCTCAACATGATTAAATTTCAAGTAGAAAGTCATTTGGTTCATCTTGCTATCTTTGCTATAATTTTTTTGTGTCCAAATTTCTAATTCAAAATATATAAATGCATCAAAATTTAGAATTCAATGCAATTTTTAATACAAACCTGATCTTTGACATTGACAAAATAATCATAGACTGTATCTGATCCTGGAAAAGCTGCCACCGTTTCAAATTCAGTTCTAAAAAATTCATCAAAACCTTCAACACTTTTATGATCAATATTTCCACCAATAGACCAAACATATGAAAATGAAAATACGCGATTCAAGGTGGCTTGAATTTCATCCGGAATATCTTCTTCAAATTCTCCTTCGACATTTATCCCTCGCAAAGGTTGAAGCAAAGCTTGATAACAAAAACACAATGAAGTAACTATATTGATATTTACCGAAGGAATGTTTTCTCTACACTTAGTTCTTAAATATTTTAAACCAATGTCTACCCAAGTATCAAACAACATATATATGTGGTCTACAACCTGTAATTAAATAAGAATTAGAATACGTCAATTATCATATGATAATAGTAGAATAAAGATTTTTATATTTGAAACTATTGAGTATAAATTTCATATTTCATATTTTTCAATGCATTTAAATTTTAAAATACTATAGTTTTAAAATTCATATTACATTTTTTTTGAATAAAAATAACCAAAATCAACATTTAATAATTTTATTACATTGAAAAAAGGTCTTGTATATGATATTTATAAAAATGCCATTATTTAACAAATTATGTAACTTAAAAATGATAAATAATAAAATATTTATTTTTGAAAAATCTATACATTAATCAATTGTAAAGGTATCCAGAAGGATCATGGAGTTTTCCAAATTGAAAAAATGGAATTTCATTACAACTTATAGAAAATATTAATAGTTGATGTTAAATCAAAAATTGAACATCTTGACCAATGGAATAAATTTGTGCATTTCTATCTAATTTTGTATTGATTTATATTATAAAATTAAATAAAAATAACATTGAATTTTAAAAATTGATTACATATATTATTTTTATTTATATTAAAAAAAATTGTTGTGGATTTGAAGAATAAATTTCTAAACATGAGTGTTGTGTGTAAAATTTTATTTCATTTGTTAATAATAAAAAATTTAAAGATTAAAATCCAAATAAAGGAATTTTTTTCCAGATTAAACAAATTCATGCTTAATTTTTTACAATTAACAATAATTTATTATACAAAAGAAGAAGACATAGGAAACATTAATTGTCTCCTAAAAATCGAATATGTGAAACAAGCACATTATGCATGGCTAAGAATTATGTAAATTCGAATTCACACCTTAAACCCTAAAGTTCTGTGGCATTTTGAGGCCCAAAATTGCTTCAAAGTACTTGTACGTAGAGCAAGTCTAAAATCTTCATTTGTATTTATTTCTTAACAAATATAACCAAAGGGTCTTTGGTTATTTTGCCCAATCATTGGTTAAGTTTTAGACCGAATATCCCCACTAACTTATGCATTTTAGTAATATGGTTGAAAATGAAGTGAGTATATATGTAAAAAAATTTAACTAAAAAAACTTTCATCTTCATCTTTACAAGAAATATAAGTGGGAGGTGGTATTGAATGGAAGATAAAACAATATTACTAATAATTCATACAAGAAATTGAAAACTGTTAATTCTAATAGCAAGAATGTTCTAACAAACATCAGGTATTCCATTTTATTTTATTTTTCTTTGAAAATTTTCAATATTGAGTTCAAAAAAACACTTTATACATTTTCTCTACCTTCATTGCATGCAAAATAAAACTGATAGTTTTCACATCATTATTTGGAATTCAATAGTTCAAATGCTTTGAGTAAATATGAATCTATAAAATATGGAGAAATTAACTAATATTTTTTAGAATGTATATTTTTTGCTACCCAATTTGACTTTGAAATTAGAAAAAAGAGTCTTAACTTTTGCAATATATTTTAGAATGAAGTGAAACTAATCTCATGGTTGTTAGGATGTGAATATAGGATCTAAAGCCCACAAGCCTAATAGCCTAGGCACCTATGTTATCAACACTTTCCATGGTTGTGGGGCACCTTTAGTGGTTCCTATATTAGATGCAACTTTTATGATTGTAGGATATCTATATTATAGGCACCTAAGTTACAAGTACCTATGTTGTAGGTTCACATCTTGTAGGCACTTTCAATGGTTGTAGGATACCTACTTACACCTAAGCTTGAGTGTTGTAGGTTTGCATTTCTAAGCTTATACTTTTGCACTGTTGAACTAATCTTCATACATAGATTAGGACAATTAGCATACATCTTAAGAATTTCATGCAAAAATTCAAACTTGTTAAGTCAACATAGCGTGCCTAAGTCCTTAAAATATACAAAGTAGGCTCCTTGAGGGCTTAAGTTATTCTAGCATTCTTGATTGTTGACAAGTTAATATAAAAATTTCTATTGTTTTTCATTGAAGTATAGAAATCTACAACTATAGGTATAATAGATATTATTTTAGTATCATATATGAAGGCCTCAAAGATAATGAAATTGGTGTGTTGATTGATGTATTTTATGTACAGCTATGATGTATATCATAATACTATTATTAATCCCTAATTTAAGAATGGTGTAACTTCAATGGCATAACTTTCTACCTAGGCATCCAATGGATTTTTTTTCCTTGCAAAGGTGGTTTATATATACACCTTGTGTCAAAAAATTAAAAACATCTATCAAAAATTGACTTTGTAGGAACCTATCCAAACATTCAAGTGTTAATTTAATGGACAATTGTTTTATATATATATATAGGCAAAGAAATTAGCTTTTACTTATAGTTAAAGCCACAAATGTCTTAAACTATTAACTCCTAAAGGACAATTGTCCATTAAATGAAAAATTGGAATCTGAGGAGGTTCCATTAGATGTTATATGAGGCCTCCAAGAGAGTGTCTGATCATGGTTCCCCATATTGTGAACCACTGGACAATCACGTTATTTAATAATAAAAAATAAAAAATAAAAAATAAAAAATAAAAATAAAAATAAAAATTTATGCATTCCGACGCGGTAGTCTCTTGGCCATGTCGAATTGCTGGTTCTATGACATTCCCACAGTCTAGGAACATCTAGGAATTCACAATCTCTCAATGGGCTAAAAAAACATGTAATGCTACAAAGTCAATTTTGGTCAAATATTCATAAAACTTTAATACAAGATGTGAACATATATTCCCTACATGGAAATATTCAAAATTTTCTTTTTGGATTGGATGCCTATGCAACTTTTTAGGCAACCTAGGCAATTAGGACATCTTTTTCTAAACCCCTCAACATGACTTTTGAAATACGGCATGTATATACCTAATAAAATATGGCATACAACTTCCAAAAGAAATTTAATTCTCATATTGCATTCTAAAAAGACTCAAACTTTGTTAGCTATACCACGGGGAGTTGAAGAAAAAACATTTTCTTTTTAACTTCAAGCCCTATTATCTTGCAATCTATGAAGTCAAGTTCTTGAAAAGATTTCCTTATATTCCAAATGTTTGTCCCTAACTTCTCATTGTTTGGATTTCAAATAAAGAATTTCTTCATTGCGTAAGAAATCATCAAAAAATGACTAATGTATTGCCAATTCACTTAATAACTTCCTTGTATTGTAGGGTGATTTAGAATGAACGAAACTCTATAATTGCTTTTGAAGTTTTTCATGAGTGATCCTAACATCATATGCTTATAAATGGTAAAAATCTCCATTTTTGTACATAGCATAAATTTTACTTGAAGATGTTTCAAAGTTTGGTGACCTCATTTTGCACAAATGAAAAAAGTTGTTTTCTCACTTCAAATATTACAATTTTTCAATACACATGGTCAAATGGTCTAGAATTTTTACCACATTGCCTTACTAATTTAATACACTTCTATTTGGTTGAAATTCAAAAAAAAGTTTTAATTTTTTATTTGGGACAATGTATTGAAAATTGACAATTATGGACTTTTCCTCTTGCCAAACACCCTCCATCTTTTACGTATAATTGTATGGTCGGACCACTCACTTAAGCATCTGTGGAACAGATGCTGAGCAATTGGGTGCGTTTGAAATTTTTCCCATGTAGGGAGATAGAAAATATTGGGATTGCAAAAAATTTAGAATTTTATTTGCAAAACTGAAATTTTTGTAAATTTTAGAAGGCAAAAAGTGTTCCGAATTTGTACATGACATCTAGAGTCTTGCAATTGCATTTATAGGGGAGACTAGTTACTACTCATGCATACAAATTTCAAAATAATAAATGTTGTAATATATGGCATTTAGCAATTGGTCCTCACAACCTCGCATATTGTGCATGTCATTAAAACTAGACTCCCAAACATGATTCACAAAGAGGTTTTGCTTGGCCGGAAATAGTGGTATCCTATAAATCAGGTACCCATCCCTGGTTGGTAATGGGTGCTCCCACCATAAGTACTTCATGGACAAAAAGTATTATTGCATTTTCATAGATCCAATAACAATTATATCATGTTTGCAAAATTTTAAATATTTTCAAAATTATTGTGGTAGAAATTTATTTATTTGTGTCTAAATAATAAATTTTGTTAAAACTATATGTTGAATTAAAAATTAAAAAATTCATCAACCTCTCATTCAACTACAAAGGGATTGTGGTTTTGTGGTATTCACAAGGGTATTCACTAGAGTTTTTTTTGTGATGTTGGATAGTCTTTAAGTTGAAGACTTATATTTCTAAACTTCTTTGTTCCAAAATTTTATACAATTTATACAAATTTGCTAGTATATGGATTAATCCGTAAAGAACCAGAAATTCAATTTAAAGAATGTTTGACCTTAAAAGCTAAATTTTTAAGTTAAAAAATAATCTTTCAAAAAAAATAAACTAAACATATTAAATGAAAATATTGAAATATAAAATAGTTATAAATTAACATTTTCAACTTAAAGAAATCAAATTCTTATGAAAATTACAAATATCCAACCTATAAACAATTTTAGAAAGAATTTTCAATTCTTGCTTTCAAATTTTATTGAAAAATACTACACTAGAAAGGATATTTAGTGTTAGCAACACTATTTACAAACCTTGACACTAAATATCATTAACCCTACTAAAGTAAGTAACATTAAATCTAATTTCTAACAATAAATGTACTCTATGGTAAATCTAAATCTGAAGAGGTTTACATTTAGTATTAGAACATATTAAAAAAAATGAATTTGCAAAGGAAAAGATTGAAGACAAGGAAAATGGGCGGAGAAGGAGCGGGCGGAGAAGGAGCAAGAGATTCAAACCGGAATGATGGCGGGAAGGCGGAGAATCCGCCCCCCCCAAAAAAAATCTATCACTTGAGTATCGGAGGAGAAGAGTGGAGGAAGAGAGGAATAGAGCAAGAGCAAGAGCAAAGAAGCCAAAATCAGTAAAATGTGTGTGAGGAGGCAAAGAAAGTCGGAACTCAAGGTAAGGCGAGGGAAAAAGATGATAGAAAGGAAGAGAAGCTAGAGGCGGCGCATTGAAGTCTAATATTACACTAATTCCCGCAAAGTTCAGATTTAATGTTGTGTGGAGTAGGGTGGTAAGTACACTAAATGTAATCCAACACTAAATATCCTTTTTAGTGTAGACAATACAGCTGTTGATCTAATTAGCCATATAACGTAGTACCTTATCAGATTTGGCAAAAATTGCCGAATAATTAATAAAATTTTGAATTTTCACTTTGGTAATAAAAATATATTTACTGGAAATTTCATCTTACATATAGTTTAATTTTGCCGAATTCGGCAATTGTACCATTTTTCAAAGAAATGTTGCAAACATGATTGTTTTCCTCCACTACTTGTTGCAAGTAATGATTTTTCTAATCCACTCAACTTATAGTGCAAGGACATTGAGTTGTTAGTGACAACTTAGCCCCAAGAGCAACTTACAAAGATGTGTGTGAAGTTGAGAAAGACAAGATCTTTATACAAATTGGATGGTAGGAGGTAAAACAACCCATGTGGGATATGTAAATAGTTAGGATTAGTAAGGTCTCAACCGCTTATAGTTAAATTCTACTTTTTGATTATGAGCGGTCAAGTTCTCTCCTTCAAATTACCCTATATCCTTTGAGAATTCATGACGGACATGGATTTCATTATAAAAAAGACCTCTCCATCCTTCCTTCTCAGAATAGTTCAATAAAGAATTTTATTCATGTTTCCATCAAAAGAATTCTTGTTACTACACATTGAACAACTTGGTCATTTAATTCTTGTTGAATTTTGTAGGATCCTTAAAATTGACATATTTCCATTGATTTTGGTAATTGGTGTTATTAGTTTTTAGGATTTTCAGCAATTATCATTATAATTTCTTGAAATTTATGATATTCTTAAAAAACAATTAATTTTTGCCGAACCTGATAAGGTACTATGGTAGATATGATCTTAGATTTTATTTTACAACTATTGTTTGAAATTCATTATTAAATTATTTTTCTAAATTGCCCTCTGTAATGCAAAATTGTAAGAAAATGAGCAATTGTTGTGATATACTTAACTATGTCTACTTCAACATCAAACTCAAAATCTGGGAAAAATTTTAATCTGAAATTTTTAGAGCAATGATTGAGTGACAAGCAAGCCTTGCCTATTGATAGATATTCCTTGACCACATGGTAGCGTGATAGGCACTCCTCCATTACATGTGATGTAACAATCCCAAAAGGGAAAAAAAAATCAAAATCCAATTCAAAATTTCATTTCCAAAATTGCTATGTTGTCAAAATATATTAGTTGGTCTATTAGGAATTAAATATTCAAACATTTTTACCATTAATTTGGACTCAAATATCTTTACAAGGGCATGAACTAATTGATTTATATTACACTTCCCATTCATCCCAAATTCATCTCCTTGAATTATTTCAATCATGTAAAATTGCAAGTAACACATGCACAATAAATACCCCCTATCTACATATAAATTTCAATGTCAATGGGAAAAACGGGATGGCGCTATGTAAATACAGGATGGCGCCCGTATGCACAATAAATACCTATTGTCATTGATTCAAAGTTCTATTCCATTTTCACACATATAAATTTTCTGAATTTTTATTTTTTATTGTACATATATGTATAATAATATTAATTTCAATGTCAATGAAACTCACTTTTTTTGACAAAGTTGTTCCAATTTCACTGGGAAATCGTTGTAACCATGATTGTACATACGGGCGCCATCCAAGTTCTTCGGGCGGAACATACACCATTCCACAACGGCTAACCGTTGCAGGTGACGCAACTGCTAAGTCTTGAACCTCAAATAACATCCTCATAGTATCTGGAATCAATGTTCCGGAAACAATAGAAGTTAGTTCAAAGCTAGCCAATGGAATTGGGAAAAAAAAACATTAGCAGAAAAAACAGTGAAAAAATCTATTAAATTTCTACTGAGTTAAAAAAAGAAAGAGAAGATAACCAAAATTGGTTCTTGAAAAATTGGTTCAATATGGGAATTAAAGGAAAATAACTGATAATTTAAAAAAAAATCCCAAACACTGACTTGGATTCAATTTGATGCGCTCTCCATTTGGCAGACATAGTACACAATTATCATCCAAGACCGTGTTTAAATTTTCTATCCATATTGCATCCACGGGTCCATCAAAAACAACCCATTTTCGATCGGGGGTTGTATCTGCTACGCAACCACGGATTATTGTACTCCCAAGTCCATCGGTCCATTCATTGGTCAACAAATTGTATTCTCCGTAGAGCTCACCCATCTTAATGCATTTAGGGTTTAGAACATATGAATGAGTGATTTGAAACGAAGGGTTTGGATGACCTTCTACCCGTAATTTTGTCATTGCCATTTGAAGCATATTAGCACATACGGTTTTACCTCCACCGGTTGGTCCAACGGTCATTACACCAAATCGAACATTCATAGTTTCAAATAATTGGATAACCTTAATTACAAATGTAGGCTTAGGTTGGTAACCTTTTTGTAACAAACAAAATTCAATTGCGGTTTGGATAGCTCCAAAATCTTGTCGAGGAATAATAACACCTACAATAATTAAACATTATGTATTCAAACATGTTAGGATTTAAAACAAACGCTTTTCAAAACTTTAAATAAAATTTAAGTAACTTTGAAAACTAAAATAATGATAGAACTTTTTTTTTAAATCTAATAATGTTGTATCATAACTTGTTAGTATTAATATGGCCTAAAATTTGAATATTTCTAACGTACAATATCTGCAATGAATGTATTCAAGATTTTCAGTATTAATCCCTGAAAGACCAAACAATTGAAATTTTGAAAAATAGATGAATACAAACACATTCCAAGTACATAAAAATGAATATTATATATTCATTGATTTTTATGAAGATTTTTGTAAAATGTCTTTAACATTTGTACGATATAGATTTTAAAGACTTGAATTTGCAAGTACTTTATAATTCAAATGCTATGAGTAGGTTTGGCTTCAAAAAAACACCGTTTAGATTTCAAAAAATGACCTTGCAAAATGACTTAAATCAAAATCAAAATTCTTCAAAAATCACTAAAATCAAAACTTAAGATTTTGAACTTAAAATTTTAAAAAATCTTGAAAGATTACAAATATATACTAGTTGGATAGGATTTATAGATCATATATATTTTACAACTATGGTTTGAAAGTCATCATTAAATTATTATTCTAAGCTATAATTTAGAACACACTTTCTCAATTATAGAAATTTGGATTACCTTTTGGTACTTAAAGGGTTTAATTCAATATAAATAAGATTCAATTAAGAATTTTTACCAGGAAAAAGATCTCCAATAATAGCCATAAATAGATCGGCATCTTCTTGTAGAAACTTAGGAAGATTACTATCTTTAAAAGCACGTATTAAAACCACGTCTTCTACAAGATCCGGATTTGCCCGTTTTAATGATCCAGCCATAACTAATACGGATTTCACTGCTCTCATTCCAAAATCATAATGATCTTGTTGGCTTAATTGTTCACTTGACAATTTATACAATTTGACCATCTTCCTTGATAAAGTCTTGGCATTTGCAAATCCTAATAAATAATAGCCAATTTTATTGATTTATACAATGCGAGTAAATTATATTAATCATCATTTATTTAACTAAATTTACAAGAGTGTGTTGAGTAAAAGTATATCTTTCATTCACATGATTGCAAAACATACATATATATAAATATATATTATATTCAAGTTTTATTATTATGCTTGGTAAGTATAGGACAAAACATTATGTTTTAAAAGTACAACTTTTTATAAAGATTTTGCACCAAAGTAAATAGTCAAGTTGCACATGGGATTTATAATTTATTTTGGTTTTAATGAAAACACAAACAAAGGTTGCTAAAACTTGTAAATTATAAGAGAAGCTTAAAGAAGTGCTCAAATTCATTCATCCAAAGAAATATGAGTCTATCAAAAGATTTCTTAAAAAAACATGCAAAACATTAACAATAAGAATAAACCATATATAAGATCCAAAATTATGTCTTTAATAGTTTAAACCTCAAATCCTATTTCTAATATTAATGATCAAAATTGTAAATTTTGTATTGAATTTTTCTCTTTGAAAGTAAGTTTTAGTGAGTTGTATTTTATTCTGTTATCTATAAAAATATACTGTAGGTGGGGTACACATAATTATTGGTTTACAAAAATTTATTTAGCAAAAAAAGAAATGTAAAAGGTTATAAGTATTTTTTGTCATCAACAAATTTATAACTTAATGGAAGTAGTTGGAATATTGTTATTGAAAACCAAAGTTGGACTATTGTTATTGTGAAAATGAACATGCCTTATTAATATTATATTTTTATTACAATCTAAGGTTTGCTTTAAATTTTCAATCAAACTTCCAAACTAAGTAGTCATCCATATCATTTTGTACTTTGAAAGTGGAAAACTAGTCTAAAGAATCAAATGCTAACAATTTTGTAGCTTCAAATAGGATTCTATTCTAACCAAAGGAGATTTGAGATATCCAATGGAAAAAATGGAAATATAAGTATTTTGGAGATACAATTACCTTCGGAAAACAACATCACTTCTGCTACAAGAGCATAATCGGGTATCATCATGGAGACCGGTCGAAATAAAACCTTTAAATTGTCCGGTAATTCCGTTCTACCTGCATATCCCGGATTCATTGTGATAAACACTCCACACGTATCTATTAATTTTATTTCTCTTCCTTCAAAGTTGAATTTTGTAAGGCCTGCTTTTAAAGCATTTTGAATTGTCAAAAGTTGTTGGGCAACCACAGAAAGGACTTCAATATCAATACGATTGAATTCATCAAAACATGCCCAAGCTCCACATTGAGTCAATCCCGCAAAAAATTTACCCATGAACTGTTCAAGCATTAGGAATTATAAACATGTAAGCATGTATCAACAATATAATTATTATTTATACAAAAAGTGGAAAATTATTCAAGTTCATAAAATTGCATCTTTTGAATGTATAATGAAATTGAAAAAAAGTGATCCAACTCAATTATACTGGTAATGTAAATATTAACCCTTGAAAGGCCCTTGGGGTCCCTCTATTCAACTTGTATTTAGCCTTATAACTCTTCAATTGTGGTTTGATATTTGAATTGTGGTACATTGTTACTTATGTAAAATGGACTATTATATGCTTTCTTTTCATTAGGCAAAATGATTTCATGAATATCTTAGACACTACAATTATTTCATACTAAACAACGTTTAAAATTCCCCAAAAAATTTAAATAAGGAGTTACAAAAATGGATAAATTCCTTTGGTATCCCATTTAGATACTACAATGAAGAAATATTCAAAAATCAAAAGGTACTATGAATCTTGAGTGTCCTTTTAAAGTATATTGGTATTGAAAGAAGCTCCAAAGAGGGATAGTGCAATACCTTTAGAGTTCACTTATTTCTAGTGGTTTTACAAGTATATCAACTTCTTCATTTTTGTTACACTATAAAAATTTACTAATTGTAATAGGTGCGGGGGACACTCTGTACTAGTACAATGGACATTCTTGATGTTGGGATTAGACTCCTTCATAAACAACTTAGCAAGACGTTTCTTTATACTTAATAAACAAAAGGATTTTTGTTGTATTTAACCAATAAGAAAGGAGACAACTTTTGTATGACAATTGGAAGGGATGAGGCAAAATTTGTGCATCCATGTTCAAGGAGTGGGCATTCCTAGTTGGTACATTTTGAACTTTCTATTTTAACTTTGTTGGTATAAAGCATCATCATTGTTCAAGGATGATTTCAAAATGAATGCGTATGATTAAAAATTCTTATTCTAAATGTGTAGAGCAAGTTACTTAACTTCAAATTCTAAATAAAAAAATAGGTATGTGCAATCATCCAAAAGTGGTGTTTTTAGCACACTCAAATTTTTATCGATTATTTTCTTTTTATTGCACAAATTTGATGTTGTGATTCAGTATTAATTCCCACTCTTTAAAAACTTGAAATGTGTTTACAATATAAATAGTGAAGTTTATTAGTAATAATAAACTATGCTCCTTGAATGTATACAATATATTAAAGATTATAAGTAATTATAAAATAAAAAGTACATAAAATGTTCATTTAAGAGTTGAAAATTAATTTGTAAAGGTTATATTACTTTCAATTTTTTTTCATAAATTTTTCTTGCAAGACAAATAGAATTGACATCTAACCCAAGTCATTTCATATTTTTTGGAACTTTGTGAAATAAAGTTAATAATTTTTGAGGTTGAAACATAGTGGTCTCAAAAAGTGTGAACCTCCTTAATTGTACACTATTTGTTCATTGTTGGTACAATGAAAAAAATCCATGTACAAACAGTGTACATTTCAAGAAGTGGACACTTTTAGAGCCCTAGCACTTTATAAACCCTTTAGTACCTTAATATATGAGAACTCACTTTATAGTCAAGATTGTCTCCACAATTGAATACAACACATTGAATGCCCAAAGCTTTTCCAAGATCTTTTGTAGTTTCCGTTTTCCCGGTCCCGGCGGGTCCAGCGGGTGCACCTCCAAGTTTTAAATGTAAGGCTCCTGTTAATGTCATGTAGCATCGATCCGTGAGTGGAGTGATGACTAATCGCATTTGCGCACCTAAGTATTCATAGGCATATTGAAATAATGCATTGGTTTGTCGTACAACACAATCTTCGACAACTTCATCCCAATAGTAACGTAATTGCATTTGCCAACCAAATTCAGTGGGTTTGAAAATTTTCTCTCTGCAATAACAAGTAAGTTTTGGGTCATTTAAATCATCATTCTTACATTTTTTTTTGTTTTCATTTTAAAGCTAATTAGATCAAATTCATCTAAAATCATCCAAATTATCGTGAAGGAGCTTCACACTATTCAAACAAGCACTAATTGAATTAAATTGTGTAATATTTTGAAACAAAGGAAATATACAATAATATTAACCTTGCAAAAATAATTAGTGGTAACACCTAAGTTTTTATAATATGCATTTAGATAATGATGGTGTTTGTCATTGAGTACTCAATATTATTGCTTTCTATTTTACATTTTGACTTTGTTAACCCTTAAACGTTGAAGGGGACGTTTGGTGTTTGATGGATGATAGGGAATCCTTGTAGTAGGACAGAAGTGCAACTATTCATCCTCAAAATTTTGTTTTGAAAAAGGGAGGTCTTCTACAATAGTTTGACTTCCAATGAATGCACTTGCTATTTCTAAAGCCCATGATTTGCATGGTAATGAAAAGGGATGATTTTCAAGGTCACCCCTTCGTCCTTTGAGGGTTAATAAATAGAACTTTCAATTTGTATTCTATTAATTAGATGAACATAAAATGAAATGTATAATATATTCAAAGTATTATATTAGTTGTTAATAATACCGATGCAAAATATCAACAATGTCGCGTGCATGTACATCAATTGTAATCAATGCACATAAAATCTTTCTATCCAATGCAGCTAAATCTCCACGTACTAAAACCGAGAGTTCTTCCAGCCTTTCTATATTGACTTGTAAAAATTCAGCTAGTTTGCCTTCAACAATGCCTTCTTTTGCATTTAAACATTCTTCGACTTCTCTACACCAATAAACCTGTGATAAATTTATTCAAAGTACTATGAGTTTTTAAACTAGTGAATTATACTATGTTTAGTATTAATGATTCTTTAGTGAAAAATTTAGACATCTCTTAGAAAGTTACACTTGAATATGAAATAAAATACTCAATGTTTTTAAAAATCCAACAGTTGTTAAAAAAAATGCTATTTTGAATATTAGAAAATTATAATGATGCATCTCATTTAAATTTCAAATTTATCAATAATGTCTTATTTAAGTTCTGAATATTTTTTCAAAAATTTGTATTTTTAAATGATATCACCGGCAAATATTTTCATTTTATATTTTTATTTTTGAATAAATTTTGACTCATTCTGAGGATTTTTATGGTATAATTATTTTTTTCAAAATTCAAAATGTAAAATTATTACTTTGATAATTTAATTTAAAAAATTATGAATGAAGCCAAAATTTCTTCAATTAGCATAATAAAATTAGCAATATAAGATGGCAATTTATTGATTTTGTGAATAAAAGTAATTAAAATTTTGATTCACACATTTTTTTTTTAAAATTAAAAAAAAAAAAATTTCAAGAAGAAATTTAATTTATGATTTATAATAATAATTTGAATTCTCCTGTTAAATAGTCATTCTAAAGGAATTCACTATGCAAAAATCTTGAAAACTACTTGAGAGTAGAGGTAGTGGTATTTTCATTCAAAAAAATGTAAGAAAACTATATAGGAAAAACAAGTAATTTTCAAAAAGAAACTCAAAAATCTATTAAAAACTATAGGTAAATTATTCTTAGAATATACAATATATATCATTTCATAGCCCCTTAGAAAATATCCTTATGCATACATAGTTGAAATATTTCTCATTAGTACTTCCGTTGGAAGTGTATTACATTTATATTTGAATCTTGTCTTCAAATTTATAATATTAAATCAATCTATAAATTGATTGTATTCTATTTGTAACTATTACAATTTTGTGTTAAAAATTAATCATTATGGTATTTTTTAATTTCAAAATAGTGAAAATAAATTTTAATTTGAAATCACTATTGTATCCTTAAATCAAAATGATTAGGTCCCATACAAAATGAATTAGTGGTATTTTCATTTAGTATTTGAAATTGTGTTTTCTTCAAATTTCATTTTTTTGTGATATCTACTATTTGACAATCACTTTTGAGTCTAAGCTCTATTTTTTACACGTCATTGAGCTTTTCATTGTTAAAATTTTTGGACATTAATATAGCAGAAGATGACTACATTCTCTCCCTTTTGCAATTTGTGATGATTCTTGTGATGGAAAGTGGTATAATTTGTACTTGGGATTGTTGTTTACTTGAATTTTTTTGAATTTAGATTATTTTCACTGATATTTTCTATACTAGTCAATTATACCGCCTTATAATTTCTAAACATTTTTGTAGATACTATTTTGAATTATTTTTTAACAAATGTAACTATAGCATGGGATATCAAGTGATCTACAATTAAATGTAAAAAGGATTTTTTATTCTTTGCTTTAAATATTATTTGATAATGATTGGATAATGCAATGGTACATTCAATTGTATCAATGAAATTTCTAGGTCAAATTATAAAATTTTATTTTCAAAAGTATACTTTGTAATTTCTTCTCATTTTATGAAAATTAGAAAGAATCTAATAACTCAAAATATTTTAAATGCAATGCTAGTTATATTACAAATTTGTAACTGAAATCTATAAGTTCAGTTTATTTTTGGAATTATTATCTATCATCAATGATTTTTTCTATGTGTAATAAGAATTATTTTTAGTTTTAATTTTGAGTGAGAAATTATTGTACTTGTGAAATCATAACAACCAATTGAGCTGCATGCATAAGAACCCATTCTTTACGATCTCTTTTAGCATAATCAACATATCCAACTTTAGCCAACCTATTTCATACAAAAATGTAATTTTGCAAGTATTGTGGTACTATTTTATTATTAGCACTTGATGTATATTTAATATTATTTAATATTATGTATACATCAAATCAATTTTTTGAATAAATACCTCCGAAGACTCGAGACCATATTTTGTTCAACAGCAGTAAGCCAATTTTCTACATTTCCACGAGCTTTCAAATTTTTTCCAAGTACAATACGTTCTCCTTCACTTGAAACCATTGCAAAAATATCTATGCTCTTTGGATCTTCACCAAAATCCAAACTTCGAATTCCATCTAAATTGTACAATTATAAATTTTTATAATTAAATTTTTTATTATTATATATTGAAAAAATTATGTCAATTTTTAATTCATATTATTATGTATTCACACAATTTTATCATTTAATGAAATATTAGATCAAAACATTCCAATATTATAATGTATTCTTATATGGTTCTTATTGAATAAGTGACTACAAAAAGTCATTGACTCAAAATAACTCTCTATTCTAATCATACATTATATAAATTGATTTCAATTGAAAATTTGATGAATATGAGTGTGGAAATATATTGAATAATTCTTCCAAATAAATATTCATATTTAATTCATGTTCATTGTGCTTTTAGAACGAGGTCATTATATTCTTACAATCTTACCAAAGCATTTAGACATGTGGGGCTGAACAGCTTGCACGTTTCTTGTTTGTGCAAGTATTTCAAGTAACTCATCGTTGGATAAGAAGTAAAATCTAGGAAATGCCATACGTTTTGTTTCTAAATAGTCTTCTAGATTCTTTTGGATTTTTTCTAATGTTTCATTACTTTTTATAAATACTTCAAGCCATCCAGGTGTTGATCCTGATTGAAGGGCATTTGGTCTGAAAACAAGAATATAATATGATATGTCACTATTTTCAATAATTGAATTCTTAAAACTAGTTATGGTAATCTCTTTCAATGTATTATAAGTTCTACATTTTTTTTGTTTACAAATTTAAATTAATATTCACAAATTATATATAAATATTTCATTGAATGTTAGTAAGACAATTTGCCAATGGATTTTTAGTGCCTATACAAAATATGAAGCTAATACCTATCATGTGTTCTTTTCATAACATCCTTAAATTGCTTATCAACCGCAAAAAATGCTTTGCTTTCATTTGGTAATTGTCGTTGTATGTCTGGAGCACTAAATATACTTTCTAGATACATCCATTGTTTTTGAACTTCACACCATTGATCAAGTACCTTTCCAAAGTGTTTCAACGAATTTTCTAATTTTTCAACTTCATTTCGAATTCCGGTAACATATCTGGATAGCTTTTAAAGGTGTATTGATTATTATATAGATACATGAATCATTGTTTAGTAATATGATGATCTTGAAGTTATGATTATTATTTGGAAATATCACTTTAAAAGATAAATGAAAAATATAATATAAGACAAAATTATATGCCTACAGACATATTACATTAGATCTTTGAACACTAAAAAATAAATATGATATAAAAAATGAAATTGTTACTATTTTATCACGTCATAGAAATCCAAACGTCTAAAAATATGACTATTTCAAGTGTAGTATAAAAGAAGAATTTGATGCAAATTTGTGTACTGCTGTCAAAGATAAACAATTGATAGCAAAAAGAAATGAATATTATTGTGTAATGGTACATTTGATTAATTGTGTATAAATTTGTAATGTTTAGTTATTTGAGTAGTTTGTTTACGTTTCCAAATCAAGTGATCATTGCCAAAGCTAAGTAAAATATTTTCCATCCTCAATTATTTTGATATATCTACTAAATAAAATTAGTCATATTATTTTTCTAATCTAAAAACTAAGTTATTGAATAAAAATTTAAATCAAAGATTAGTTATATATACTCACCTAGAAGATGTAATAGTATTCATAGTTACCATTGATTCATCTAAGGCTGCATAGACTTCATCAACACCACCAAGAATATAACAATCTTTGACATCTTTGAAAGGTTTCACAACAAACTCAACAGTTGTCCACTATATACAATTTGAAGTAGACATTGTTATATTAAAGAAGTGACTATTATAGAAATTTTATTATCTTTGTAAAATAAAAATCATGATTAATAAAATAATTAATTTGATGAATAGAAATAATTTGATGGATAATGTTATAATTATGATATAAATTCAATAAATTTATAATGGGATATTTTATATTCATTGTAATGTATTTGTAAATAACCTTGTTTTGAACTTTTGCCATAAGTTCTTCAAGTCCCATTTCTTGTGTTGCTTCATTGGATATATTTACAATTGCTTCTGTAAAGTCCATCACTTTTAATTCTAATAATTTTCCAAGTGTGAATTGAGCATTTCTTTCAATCTACATCCAATTGAAAGCCCAATAATCCTTTATAAATTATAATAAATATCTTGAACATATCAAACAAAAATCATTATATATATATATATATATATATATATATATATATATATATATATATATATATATAATTCATTCTTTAACTTTTGAACACAAAGGTTGGAAAAAAAATCATATTTCTACTAATGTTTATATTAACATGAATTCTAGGTATAATATTAAATATATCTAAGTAAAGTTCATATTTTATTTTATTTAAATAAATGTTTATACTTTTTTCTACCTTACGTCCAATGATGCCTTCCATTTTTTTCCAATGGCGATCTCTTAAAGCAGTATTGCGCATATTTTGAATAACAGGTAATGTATTTAATAATACATTCACCATTTCTTTTAATTTTTTAACAACAGGATTAGGCACAATTACTCGTTCCATTTTAACCGCCAACTTTGAATATCTAAACCAAAATGTTATATTTAATTCATATTTTAACCATGATTCTTCAACCATTCTAAAATATACAAAGTTTATAATAGCTTATGGGTGTTTTTAAGGTTCAAGTAATTCTAAAATGCAATAACAAATGGACAATTTTACAATTTTGATACTTTGTAGACATTTCATTATGAATTATGCAAGTTATGCAAATTTTATTTCTCTTGGATTCTATATTAAGTTATTTTTTCTATTTTTGTATGAAGCTTCATAATCTTTTAAATTAGATAACCTACCAACCAATGTCCTATTTGGGCATGTTAAAAAACATTGAAATGTGTAAATGCAATAAAAAATCTTTTTTTTTTTTCATAATTTAGTCTTAAAAATTCCCTCATACATAGTTGAAGGAAATTAAAAAAAAATTCAACTCAAAATTTCAAAATTATGATCTAATAATTTTTATATAATAAATAAAGGAATTTTTTTCAAACACCACTTTTATATTTGAGTCTATATTTAGATTTATCAAACATTTGGTTCTAAGAATATTTTCATAATTTAATGACCAAATCTAAGAGAATTCATCTTATAAACATTTTTCTATTTATTCTTAAATTAATTTGCAAACGCTATTTTATAATGTTCATGAAAGATGGTATTTAAATCCTTTAAGCTTGGCAATGTGACTTCTTCCAATTTAGGTATACATTAAAGTTCTAAAAGTCTAATTATATATTTTTAATCTAAAAAAAATTCATCACAAAACTTGCTTCAAATTGATCATTTAAGTAATAATTCAATGAATGTACACAATGCACATTGAAAATGTAGTTCTAATTCCAAAGGCATTAGGATACTCATAATAAAAAAACGCCAAAAATTTGAAATAGTTTTGGAATGATTGTATTTTTTTAATCATAAATCGATAATTTTTTTGAAGCCTTATATATAGCATATAATATTTGGGAGCTATAATATAATATTCCTTGAGAAATTTTATCAACATCATTTCTATCTAATAATTATATTTTTTCATAAATAAGTTTAAAAATACAATTTGAACTACTTTGTTACTATTCCTTCCATTCCTTCCACATCCAAACTTTCAAAATGTGTTGCATTCCAAGTGACTCCTCTTTCTGCCAATTCTCTTAGTCCTTGCCACAATGAATATTTTAAATTCACTTCTTCAGAAGCTTGAGCTAAATCATCAAATTTAGATTCATCGGTCTATATCACAAGCATTCAAGAGTTTGTAAGAAGGTTTAAAACAAAGATCAAGACTATAAGTGTTTAGTTCATTTATATAAATAAAAATAATTTTCATAAATTTTAATTCAGATTCTTTACATATTTACAATGTAAAGTGTAGTAAAATTTAATTTTGAAATAATTTAAGATTCATTTCCTTCCTTTTCTAGAATATTAAAACTTTTGAAGAATAAAAATAACCTCAAAAAGATGTTGATACTCAATAATGCGTTTAGCTTGAGCTTTTTGAGTTTGGACTTCTTTATGTAATTTGCCCATATAATCTAGAATAGTGTCTTGATCAGCATCTATTAATAGTGATTTTAAAAATTCAATTAGAAACTTCAAAAATCAAAATATGAATTTCTAATTTTATGCATATATTATTGATACCAAAATAATATCTTAAAAATCAAAATTAATAAAATATGATATTCATTTTTCTATACCAAAAATTTAAAAATCAAACAAAGATAACAATACGTCACAAATCATTTTCATAACTATTGTTAAATGTTAAACTTTGGTGCATCTATTATAGAAATATAATAAATATTAAGACATTAGAAAAAATTTCAGGCCTGCAAAAGGCTGCCAGTTTTTTTATTTCCGGCAGCCTTGCAGTGCAAGTATAGAAAATTAAAATTAAAATTAAAATTAAAAAATTAAAAAAAAAATATATATATATAATTGTGACTAGTGTGCCATGTGCCATTGCCACAACCAAAATAACAGTAAAAGTAATTTTCAATTTTTTTAATTTATAGAAAATTCAAAATTCAATATCTTTCACACTATAGATCTGAATGCTACAAAATAAAATCCATGCGCCCCTCCTCACAAAGAGTTTTTCGATGGTACCAACAATGAGACTAAAAGACATACTCCAAGAGATCTCACCATAACAAAAGAAACAAACAAATAACCTAATTTAAAGTATAAGTGTATGCCTTGTGTCGTTGCCACAACAAAAATAACAATAAAAGTAAACTATAAATTTTTTTATTTATAGAAACTTCAAACTTCAAACTTCAATATCTTTTACATCATATGTCCAAATGCCTCAAAACAAAGCCCATGCCCCCTATGCCATTGCCACGGTATATGAAAATTAAAAAATAACAATAATTTTAAAATTTTTAAAATCAGTATCTTTTCTTTTGCAAAGCAGAACACCATGAAACAAAGCCTATGCATCCTTCTTTGTTGAGGCTTTTTTAATGGGGTGATGTAATCTTGAATAAAAAAACTACAACAAAAATAGAATCTCCATAAAGATACCACTACCAACAAGTCAACCAAGGGAGGCATGGTCCTAGAGATCTCACTGTAACAAAAGAACAAAAATAAATAAATAAAAGTAGCCTAACTATTATGAATTTATTTTGTAGACATTCCACAACTCAAAGGGTACTAGTATGTTTACCTCAAAAAATAACTTTTCTAGTTCTAAAGTACAAATGACTTTAGTAAATAAGTAATATAATTCTCTTAAAAAATCACCATAATTATAACTTAAGATTTTGAATTAAAAATTAAAAATACTTATGATTATCACAAATGTTAAATCCAAAATTAATTTTAGAATCTTCTAAGAAAATCTCTTTAGAATTTTATTGATAATTGATCATTAGTGAAGAAGTAGATACAACCATACAGATTATGTTGTACCACATTTGTTTGAAATCATCATTGAATTGTTCTTCTAAGTTGCATTTTATAATATATCTTTACAATTTTGAAAATTTTGACTGCCTTTGGTTGTTGAAGCTTAAGTATATTAAACTAAAATTGGACATTAATTTGAATGTTAATGAAAATATTCATTTACATAGGACAATTCAAATAAATGAATTTAATGGATTAAGTATTAATGATAATATAATTGATTATCAAATAATATAGATTATTTTCACTCACTTGAATAACCAAATGAATGCAAAATGAAGCACTTGAGCTTAGAATTCAAATTGAAATTGTACTAAGAATTAAAGAAATAAGCAAACAAAAAATCAAAATGTTATTGATTTATTGATTGGTAGGGATTTTTCTTTTCGATATTAGCATGAGATACTTAATTTAAAGTTTTTTAAAAAGTTTTAAATTATTTTAATATAGATTGTATTTTTATTTTTAAATGGCATACTTTTTTAAATATGAATACAACAAATCGACATCAAAAAGTTGAAAATAGCCAAAATTACATTGATTTTCATAAAATTGGCAATTTTTTTATGATATTGACAATGATAATTTTATTTTTTTGGATATGTTGGATGAATTATGTTACAATGGTCCATATTGCAACTTGTACTCTCTTTACAATGGCTAATGCTATCCCATGCTCTCAATTCCAAAAAAATTCAAATATTATGAGAACCAACATCATTTGTATGTTTTTCAAATTGTTGATATTATAAATTCTATAAATGTCAATTTCCATCAATTTTTATGTACAACAATTTGAAATGATGTATACCAACATGCCAAGGCACAAAAAGTTTTTTCAAAGCATTAAGAAAAAATTGGCAAAAGATAAAGTAATTCCAAATCATGTTGAACAAAACTGAGTTGTAGACATGGCTAACTTTGAAATTGATTTTCCTTCAAATCACAACTCATTTTTTCTTCAAACTTCTATGGTAACATGTAATATGTTACATACTACAACTTTTGTACATATACTTTTGAACTTTGTCCATTGATGCTTATGGTATGGTTATTTGAATGAAAATGTTTCAACTTTGTACTCAATTTCAATCGTCACTATATGTTTTTTTAATCTACTATGGAAAATAATATTAGGATATATCTTTCATCAATACGAGGAATTATGACTTTTAATATGCAAAATCTGAAAATAGCATTAAAAAAAGACGTTTTTTATGTAATTCAAATTTAGAATGAACATTTTGAAAAGAAAATTGTTCCTTTCATGGAACCTTAAACCATAGGAAATGCTTATATTTGATACATTTTGTAATTCAAAGTCCAAAAATGGGCAAACAATTTATTTTTTTCCCATTATATAGTGCTTCAAAAAAAACTAATCTATAACAAAAGTGTGGAAACAATATCGTAGTACTTTAATCAAAGTCTATTCACAAGTGGCAATTTTTTTTGGTAATTGTAAACATAATTTTTTGGATGAATGTTACTTAAGTTATTTGGACAAAATTGTGATCATCATTGGAATATGGACTTTGGAAGATTAATGATTACTAAACCAAATACCTGCGCTTAAAATCATTTCATTTTGTGCAGCTGCTCGTATTCCAATAACATCTTTTCGTAGTTTATTAACTTCTTTTACTAAATCTTCACTAAATTTCTTAATGTTTTCAATTTTAGCCTCTTGTACTACATCCATTGCTTCTTTACAAGATGTAAAATCGTTGGCCATCATTTGAAATGAAACTTGTTCAATATCTGGTACTTCCATTTGGTAATCTTTTATCAACACATAATGATCATTGATAACTTCAAATTTATCTTCTAATGTCTTTAATTTTTTAACCAAGCCCTGTCATGTTTAAACCTTGAAACATGGAAATCAATTTTTTGAGAAATCAATTTGTTTACGTAAAACTCATGTAGAAAATTAATTAAAAAAACAAATAGACTTAAAATTTGGAATATTTTGATATTTATGTCAATTTTATTATCACAATATTTATTAATTGATGCTTTGGCTTAAGCAAAATGTTTATTCTTTATCTTAATAATGAAATTCTTGTAAGTCACTGTTAAATAAAACTCAACCAAAAGATTGTTTCATCGTAAATCATATCTATAAGAAATTGTGTCACAAATGATTAAGTAGCATATACATTTTAGCTACATAGAGAATTTATAATCTTTAAACTATGATTTTTTTTACTTTGTTTATATTCTGACATTGATTTCAATATTCACTTAACCTCTAAAGTCCCATTGTCCCCTAAGGGGACAATTTGGAATTTGGGAAGGTTAGTATGAACTGAAATTTTATACTAATTTTTTGAAACTTTTTTTGAAGATAGAAAAGTTGATAAGATTGGTGGGAATATAATTTTTATTTCAATCGGTGCCCAAAAGCAAAAGTTATACCACAAAAAGCGAAACTGAACTCGGCGGGCAACACAAAAAATATTGCAAAAATTTAAAATAAATCAATTTTTTTTTTCTTCTCAAAGATTATGTTTTTGTCTACATCTAAAGCTTTGATTCATTCCATTTTTATTAGTGATGTGAAAGTTATGAATGATCTTATTTTTTGGGCAACCTAAGCATCTTTTTGAAAAAAATAACTTACAAAACTCATTTTAGAATGCAATTTTCAGATTTTTTCAATTTTTTTTTTTCAAAAGGTTAAGTTTGCTCTCTAGAACAATCACACCGTTGGAATTATTGTATTTCAATCCCATCTAAGAGCTATTAACAATTTAGATTTTCTTTCAATCTTGGACCTACTTCTATTTGACAATTTTTTGAATATGAAAATGAAGTTGTTATTTTTTGAATTTTTTTTCCTAGACTCCCAACTCAATTCTTCAACACAATAAATTTTTAATTCAAATTCTATAGTGCACATTTTTTCCACAAATAGAGATCAAAGTCATCTGAAATTGTGTAGTGTAATTCATGGCTCGTGTTTCTTGGTTCAACTTAGGCATGGACTAAACCAATGAGATTGTTGCGCACCTCAAAAAAGGTAAATCCATGGAGCTCAAGGAGAAGACAAGTGAGCCTATTCTTCTTTCTCTTACAAACACTACTTTCATTTCAATGACCACTATGCATTGCAAGCTCTACCAAAAATTACAAAATGACCAAAATGTTGTAGAATTTTATATAAGCATTATCAACTCTTTTGTCTTTCGCTAAACATAAAATGGTCATCATTTCAAAATATTCTCAAAAAGAAATTCTCCTTCAACGCATGTTGCCCTGTTTTTCCATTGACCCAAATAAAACTTCAAACTTAATTATCTACTAAATTGTATAGTCAAACAAATTGCTTAAGTTCTTGCCAGTTTTGGGATATTTTGAAAGTACACCCCCTCAAGTAATTAGGGATTAACAATATTGCAAACTTTGATAACTTTAAAACTCATTACATTGCAGTCTTTATCAAATGCTACAATGTACTACGTTTCATAACTTCATTAGATAGGAATACTTGTGTTAATGATTTAGTAGCATGAAATCATTCATCTATAATTTTTTATTAAAATCAAAATTTTCCATATTCTAGAATCTTAAAACAATTTTTAAACAACCAAAATCAAAATATATCTATGTAATCTTAATTCAATTATTTTGTATTAGTTTTGGAAAATTATATAATAGTTCAAACCACCTCGGATAAAAAGTAGAAATAATTAAAATATGAATAAGAATTATTATTTGTATTTCTTATTTAATTTCAATTACAGTTAAATTTAAGATTTTTCTAAAATTATCTTGAATTTTTATTCTCCAAATTCATGGAAAAAATAAAATTTAATACAAATAAATCACTTATTGCATGAAAACAACCACCTATTGCATCAAATCCTTATAGTAAGTAATGTATTCAATTGAAATCATGAAAACAAATTATCTTTGTATTTTACAGCCATATGTATAGTTTACATTTGAATTTCAATGATATCTGTAGGACTAATCATATGAGAAAATCAAAATATTAAATTTATAATTACAGTATTTTTAATATAATTGAAATTAGTTCATAATCAAAAAATTATAAGGTAATCTACAACTATTTAGACCTCATTGAAGCTTGCAATGTCTACAAATTCTTCTACTGAGGATGGTACAACCCGTAATTTCTTTTCTGCTTCATGTATTTCATTCATAAACTCCTAAAATCAATAAAAATAGAATGAAATCTTCAAAAAAATTGAAATGAAACTTGAAATTAATCCTAAATATTTGTGAATGTTTGATTTCAAGTTTCAAGTTTCATTTCAAAATGTATTTGTCATTGAAATTAATCCTTATTCACAAAATACATTCACAAATACATTCACAAATATTTAGGATTCACAAGTTTAATTTCAAACATTCACAAATACATTTTGAATTTGTGAACGTATTTGTGAATGTTTGATGTAGTGATAAAACTAGCTTAATTCAAAACAATGTATAAGAATTTAGACATTTGTTTTCATTGCTTGAAATTAGTGTAATTCAATTATATTCAATAAATTAAAATTTTAAACAATATCAAAATTTCAATGACAAAGTAGTAAGAAATTGACGAACTTGCAACAACTCTCCTCCCATTTTGGGTAGCAATTTATAAATATT
This sequence comes from Rhytidiadelphus loreus, assembly GCA_947034895.1. Classification (NCBI taxonomy): domain Eukaryota; kingdom Viridiplantae; phylum Streptophyta; class Bryopsida; order Hypnales; family Hylocomiaceae; genus Rhytidiadelphus; species Rhytidiadelphus loreus. The sequence continues at coordinate 38,876,599 of OX344761.1, forward strand.
TTCCAATGCTTTCCGTGGTAAAGGCAACAAAAATTCTTTAGCATGGGTAGTTGTCACATGAAAAATTCCCTATAAATGCTATTTTAGTCAAATTTGATGATTACAACAAGAAAATTGCATAACCTTTTCAAACTATTAATTCTTAAATCTTCATATTATAATTCTATATTTTAAAGAAATTATCAATGTTTTAACCATTTAGATAATTAAATAAATTTGTAAATAATTTCAAAACAACGACTTACTTTATAAAATACCCAACTTGATTGTACTATAATAAATTTTAATATTAAATTCTCAGTCCAGAATATTGTAATTTAGATTATTAAACTGACAGTCTTTTGCATTCCAAATTATTATAGAGAACTAACAATTTTTGGTATATAGATATAGATATATTCACAATGATAATTAATATAATATAAAAAAAATTATGACAAAAAATGTAAAGATTGATTTAATTACTGTGTTGAAAAAATTTGGAAGGCAATCAATATCTTTTTCTTGGAAAATGAACTTTTCTATATCAGTTCGAAAATCTTGTAATGTCCTTTTCTTCTCTTCAACCTAAAATACAAATGGAACAAATATAACTCACTAATTCTCATTAATTCTCATTAAAATCATAAATATGAGAAACTAGAGTAAATTTTTTTTAATGTGAATTGTACAATTAATTACAACTCATCATTTGATGCTAAAGTTCTAGTTTCAAAAAAAGGATAGTAGGTACCATAGCATTTTCACTTAAACCCCAAAGGATGATAAGGCCACAACTTGTTTTCTTGTGTAGAAAATTTGAAATGTGAACCTTACTAATAGATGATCAATAAGCAAACCCTGAATGATTTTTTTCATTGAATCCAATGATGCAATTTGATCAAGAAATGATTGAGAGTGCAATTTTTGGTGAATAGAGAGGCGCTCTATACCATCACTTTACATCTTCATATCTTTATTTCCACTACTCAAAATGATTTTTAAAAAAAAGACTCGTCAAAATCAAGATGATATGTACCCGTAGAAAAAAATTAGAGTTTTTGGATCACTTTTGAGCATTCCAATTTGTGTGTATGTACAAAGGATCTCCTAACCAAACATCTCTCAGCAATCTTCTCAACAATGGCATGGTCTCAAAAAATTATGTGATTTTGTCAATCTTTTCTTCATAGAAAAACTACATAAGTCTTCTTCCATTTCAATGCTAGCAATCATCAAAATTATTCCACACAAATAAAGAATTATGCTTGTTACAAGAGCTAGTCAAGAAAACAAGAGCTATGCTCAAATACCCCCGGTCTTTTAGGGGTCTAACCATTTTTCCAAAGTAAGGAATTAGTATGCATAGTGGCAAACTAAAATTTAGGATATTAAAACAATCAAAATCTTTGTAACTAGAAGAGGACTAAAAAATATTTCATTTCTCTCACAACTATAAATTAGCTATGACAAATTTGGAATAGCAAATGATAACTTTATATTCTTGTTAGATTTTCAACACCACAAGAGGAAGAAAGAATTTTCAAGCATATATTTCACTTAAAACTTAATTTTTTGGGTGTTTTGACTTCCAAAATTGGTCTAAATTGCAAATTTATAAAACAATGCCAAATTCATTGTCAATTTTTTTCTATTAATCCATGAACATGATCTTTTTGTTAAACATTTAAGTATGCCTAATTAATAGTAGAGTGAAAAATCATCACTACTTGTAAGATCATTATTCTTCAATTTCAAAAATAAGTTGAATTTAACTTTTCTAAAGGCACAATCCATCTATCACTTCTTTTAGAATAAGAGGTACATGTATCTTGAAATTTATAAATATTGTTAATGTGTTCACAAAATGATTAAAGAATATAGAAAATTAAACAAAGAAATCATGGTTTTATAACATAAAATATTGAATAAAAAATGTACACAATGAAGAAGAATTTAATCCACAAAGGTATTTATGTTTCATCATGCAATATACTTCTCTAGAGTTTTTTGAAAATTTAAGTAAAAATACTTCCTGATTATATCATTTTGCCCATATTTTTTACAAATAAAATTCCTTATAATTTTTTTGTTTATTAATGATTACTCAAAGTTCTTAGTATAGATATTGATTTGGGCAATAAAATAAAACTTTAGTAATTTCAAAAAATGATCTTTCCAGTATTCATTTCAAATTCAAAATAAAAACATTTTGTGACTTTTGGAAGATTTATTAAAATTTAAAGAAATAAAAATTTAAATATTGAATTTGACAATTACAAGATATTTGAAAAATTCATGGAAAAATCAAAGGTTTCTCTAAATCATTAAGGCTAGATAAAATCTCCTCAAAGTCATAGAATACTCAAATTGAGTTCCTTAAAGATTTAAGGATTAAGAGTTCAATTTTAGCAAGGACTATGAAAAAATACAAAAAATACCCTAAAAAATAGATGCTAAAATTTATAATAATAATCTTCAATGGGCAAAGATTTTTGTGGATTTAGAATGCTTGTTTGAAGAAATGAACTTCATTTGAAGCTATTGAATTTATCCATTCAAAACAAAAAATATTTACATTACCTCTTTACGCAAACTTTCTTGAGTAATCTTACGATTTGCAATACACCTCTCTAGGTGTTCAAGAAAAGGTGCTTTCAAATGTTCAATGTCCTACAACATCAAGTTACTTATATTAGTTTGATCACTCAATTAAAAAACACGTTTGATTTGATCCTCTGAATATTTTGTATTGAAATTAGGATCACAAAATATATATTTAAAAAATGATTTACAAAAATATCTATTATTTGAATCTAGCCATCAAAACTTTATATATTTGTATCTTTCTTGAATTAAAATAGTACTTTGTAGATATCCTTAAACTCTATGATTTCGATCATGAAAATAAAATTTGGAATGAATTCAAAATCACATATATCCAAAATATCAATTCAATTACAAAACAAATATAAATTATTGAATTTAAAAAAAATAAAGTCTTAATAATGAATTATATATACCATAGTTTAAACCATATTCATATTCATACATATTTGTGGCATAAGTTTATATTCATTAATAAATGCTCAATAATTTGCATTAATAAAGAATAAAAGATAATTTGTTTATTTATATAATTATTGGTTGTCTTTTTATAGTTATAAATAGTAATCATTTAGTGTCTTTGGAACAATTAATTAAGATGCCACTACATAATTATTGAAACTACAAAGAGACCTAGTTATAGATCATAGAGAATGTTATCTTTAGAATTATACCATAAAATTATTAAAACAATCTATAATTTAGTCGATTTTAGTGGATGTAGAAAATGATTTGAGAAAGTCTTTGAATAAAACTTTGGAATAGAAACTTGAGAACAAACACATGTGAAAGTTAGTTTAATCCCTCAAGGTTTGTGGTTATGTTTTTGCAATTCAAAACCACTTCAAAACTTTCATTTTTTCTTAATCCAGCTATAAAATCTTACAATGTACCTATTTGAAAATATGAAGAATTTTTTTTTGGAAACTCTAACCATTCCAAGGAGTTTGTAAGATATCTACTATTGCTAAAAGTGAAAAAAAATATACATTTTGCACCTCATTATGGTATCATACTAAGTTTTGAACTTTCAATCATCTTAATCACTTGAGGCTTAAGCAAAGTCCATATTTCCCAAATTGTAGACAAAACAAAACTTAGAATAATAACTTTATGATGACTTTCAGATTAAAATTGTAAAATATGATCCATAAATCATACATTTTTATCAATTGCTATAATTTCTAATAATTTCCAATAAATTTTGAAATCCAAATTTGGCATTTTTCTATTAAATTGACTATAAATTGAATAATTGTATTTTCAAAAGATTCTATTTGTTTTGAATTTGAGATTTTGATTTCTAATTGTAATCATTTTTTATGATTTTTTAGTTGCTTGTTCATTGAAGTTGTTTTTGAAGGTATATATTTTTTTGATTGAAAAAAGTTAATTTTTGAGTATTCTTTAGGCTATCAAAGATTTCTAAATACAACTGTGAAAATCCATGTTGTGAAAACATAAAAGAACAAATACAAGAATCTACATATAATTTGATGGATGAAAAAACAATATTTTTGTGTTTCAAAGACATGTATGCATTTCTACATTGTTCAAAATTTGAACATTTTGTCATACTAGGATTAACTTAAAGAATTTGATATGCAAAGTTTTGAAATTTAAAACTTCACAATGAATAATCTTGTTGAAAATTAATATTAAAAAATTGATTTTTTTTAACCTATCAAGGACAAGTAGATACTTGATGAAAAGAAAATTTAATTTGTTGATAGTTCTAAAATGGCATTGTAACACATCAATTTTGTAGGTGTACATGCAAGATTGTTGTAGCAAGTAATCTACAACTTATGTACCTTCTTTCTTCTAAAATGTTTTGAAAATTGAGTACAAAACAAATCATGTACATTATTTTTTTTAAGTATTATGATCGCTTGCAAAACAATACTTTGTAGAAGCTTTCACATCACTAATAAAAATGAATCAAATGAATGAAAGCTTTTTATGTAGGCATAAATATGTTCCATCCAAAAAAAAATTGTATTAGATTTTTGTGTTAATTTTTTTCTTTTTCTTAGATTTGAGCACTTTGAACATAGGAGGGCATACCTTTTTGTCCTAGGCATTGATGAAATAAGAATTATATATCTCAAAAATCCATTCCAAGACTTTGAATCTTTAGGGAATAAAAGGCCTTTTTGAATATACTATTAAAATAAGTAAAATATCTTCTTTATTATATACTAATGCTATCAAGTTCATATACTAATCTGTCGAAGAACCAATATCTGAGCAAAAAGAAGTGATTTGGTGGCACTTTAGAATCAAATCTACATTGGACAGATTTAAGTGGAATTTAGTCCACAAGGATGCTTTATATGGTGTTTTCCTCCTCATATTATAAGCAAAACAATAGGAACTTGGATGCTAAATTGGATGTCCACTTTGTTTAAATTGAATTTGGTCACTAAATCTCAATTATTTGGCACCAAAACTACCAAAAAGTATTACCATGTAGAACTTAGGAGGTAGTGTAAAGTGGCCTCAATAATATAGCACTTGACAAGTGAATACCGTTTATTAATCATTATAATTATTTCATTAATATTAGTACAAGTTTTATTACAGAACTAATTCTGATAACACAATTAATTAAATTTTTGAATTTGTAATACGTCAAATAAAAAAGATTATCACCCACAAAAAAAATTTAAATCAATTTTTTTATTATAAAATGATATATTATATATAAATAAAAATTAGATGAATTTCTTGCATTCAAAATGTTTGAGAATTCTTTGTTATCATAGTTGTTGGCCTACTTTGATATATACATCCTTCGTACAAACAAACATAAAAGGTGTTCATTCTATATACAAAGCTACAAATGTTAGAACTTATATACGTGTATACTTACAAATACAACCTTGTAGTTGGAAAAAGGTTCTAGATTTTACTTCAAAATTTCTATTAGGAAGGGTATCCTTATTTTATTTTAGAAAGCCCAAAGAAAAATCCTTAGTGCTTTAGAGGTTAAAAAATTCACTCATCATTGTACTTCTCCAAATTCAAATTTTAGGCAAATTGAGCATTGAAGAGGCACATTTTTCAATGTAGGTGAAAAGATGAAAATATATGGTCTATTTTAAAAAACTAGTTGAGCAACAAAGCAAATCCAATCCAAATAAACTACTTGCAACCTTTCTAGGCCAAAGCTAAAGTCAATACCTTACAATTATAATGAAGTTGTTTAACCCTTAAAGTTCCAAGGCCTTTTTTCCATCAAAAAACTCTCAAACTTGCCATTACTATTGCAAAAAAAATTTAAAGGTTTTTCTTTTTTACAAATTTAATCATAGGATCTTGCGTTGACTAGTGCAAGAATATGTGGAAGAAATTTCAAAAACTTTGATTGTGTAGACTGCAAGACATTTGCATTTGAAGTAATAAAAACAAGTTGAATCTTATTAATAGTTAATAAGATTAATTTGACTTTGAATCTTATTAACTATTGCTCAACTACATTTTTTGACTTTGAATCTTACTAACTTAAACACATTTAATTTTTATTCATTAAAAAATTGTTATGTAGAAGTAGATTCTAGATTGAAGGAAAACCTAAACCATTAATAGTTGTAAGATGAAATTGAAATACACTAATCTCAATGGTGATCATGAGATTTTTCTAACAAAAAATATTAACCTTGTAAACCATTTCTTATTGGAAAATTGGAAAATTTGAGTTCAAAATGAATTCTTCTAGTTATTTTTTCAAGAAGATGCTTTGATTGCTTGATTAACAAGATTTTCTATAACTTTCACATCATTGATCCAAATGGAATGAACAAAGTTTAACATGTAGATCAAAATAAATTCAATGAGAGAAAAAAATTATAAATAATAATCAAGATTTCGTGGAGATTTATTTTTGCTCGCCAAACTCAAATTTGGACTTATTGTACCATAACTTTTGCTTCTAAGCACCGATTGAAAGAAAAATTATATTAATAGAAAGCTAATGTGTTTTTCTAACTTTACTATTTTTTGAGAGAAATCAAGACAAATATTGAGACTGTAAGACCTTATGTGAAGTTCATTTTATCCCCAATGGATTTATACGGGTGAAGTCGTTTTCGAAATCACTTTTTAGATTCAATAGGAAGTAAAACTCAAATTCTTACAAAAAGACCATACTTGTATACTCTATTAGGAATTTTAAAATCTCAATTAACATTTCTAATATATTTATTGAAAGATATGGAAAAAATCGAAGATTTTCATACCTATAGGTTTTGCCTCCAATACCACCTTTTCACTATAGGTATGTAAAAAGGTGGTAATGGAGGCAAAACCTATAGGTATGAAAATCTTTTAAAAATAGCATTATCTATAATTTTTTTCATAACATATAAATTTTCAATTTTGAAACTCTGTATATTTTATTTATATATTATAACAATGTAATTTACAACTCACAGTAAAATTTTGATGGCTACATACCATAAATGCCATTAATATTGTTTTATTGATCTTTGCCAATAATGTATAAAATTGATTTTCACCAATAAGCTCAATATAAGAAATTAAATTGTCTACATCTGCATCACCTTTATCAACTATTCCTTCTAGAGTAGGATGATACAAAGTTCTCCTTAGATAGCGAATAACATTTAAAATATCTACAACATATCCCTCCATCTGTAATGTGATAAAAAAAAATGTATCATAATTTGAATCTTTCATATGTAACACAAAGTATTTGGCTTCTTTCCAAAAATTTAATCAATGATAAGACTTAAAAAATGATTTGAAAGTCTGTTATATTTTATTTTAATTTCCATTATTTATCAAATTACATCCAATATTTTTTTTTCTATATTTTACATTTTAATGGAATACATAGTATTTTGTAGAATTTATGATTAAGTTATTTCAAAAGTTTAGTGCATTGAAGCTATATAAATATATTTGAATGAAAACTATGCAAAAGTCAATTTTACAAAGTGAAGCTCTAAAGTTGAATTCTAATAATTTAAATTTAAATATGTAATTAAATTGTTTCTATCAATTTTTTTATCCATGGATTGCAAAAAATTCTTTATATGTGCTCAACTAACATCAATGATTCAATTGAAGTAAAATGTTTTGAATATAATTACTATGACCTAAATACCAATGATTAAGCTTCTATCCTCATCATGTTTATTATGCTTGCCATGATGACTATTTCAAAGAAAATTTATTAATCATATGTACTCCTTTTGAGTGCAATAATTCATTTTTAAGATATGACTTATTTATAGGTTAAAAAATTTACTACCGGTCATTACTTTCAAATGAGTTATTACTCTCAATTTGAATTTTTATTTATTAATGTATGTGAAATAAAACATGTAAATATCTTCCTAAAATATTTTTAGAAATTGGAAATTTTCAATAAATAATTAAGAAAAACTAAAGCTAAAATAACTTAGAAATCAAGTACATGATTTATTCACGGTCAATTATTGATGAAGCCATATATGGCAATCTAGTATAGTATTATCTAACAATGCATTTATACAAGTGATTCTATACTAAGTAATTAGAATTGATATTTACCAACAAATGATTACTTACATAAAGGTTATTGTTTTTAATCAGATTTAGGAATTTATAGCTTTATGATTTATGAAGGTCTAAAAATTTTTGGACATGATGAGTCAACTCTTGGTAAAAGAGATATTCTTTAATTTAAAATACTCGTAATGTTAATTCTTGAACCCCTCAAGGACTAAAAGGACAATATGTGTCTCCTCCAAATTTTCAATGGCAAATTTTTGGTAGAGTAAAAACAAATCTCAATATTTAATAAAGTAGGATAACAAGTTGACAAAAAATTCACATTTTTTTATTTTTAAAATTTCAATGTGAGAAATATTTTAAAATTTATTTAGGAAATGTAGTCTTATACAAAAGGGGAGAAAACATAGATTTGTTACAAGGAAAGGAATAGTGGAGATGGAAAACAAACATTTTTGTTAGTAGGACATTTCTAGTATTTGGTTTGCACTAACAAATTGGGTCTGAAGAGAATTCTTTCAAATTTGTATTTCTAGAAAATTTTTCAATTAGAATGATTCCCAAAATTTTGAAAATGTTCCAAATGATGTGCTTTAATCATCAACTATTAAATTCAAAAATTGATGTACATATAAGAATAATTAATTTTGTAGGATCCAATTTGGTCAATTTTGGCTTTCTACTTCTATTTGAAAACATGTACAAATTTGAGAGAGGTTTTTATTTCACATTTAAAAAAAATTAAAAACTACATTTGCTTTAGATTCCAATATAATGTTTTTTGGGGGGGAGGGTAAAAAATCATTATTCATCTTCTTATAATTTATTTTACCCCCAAGCTATGGTTTTGCGTATAAGTTGATAATCCAAAATTGTAATAAGCTAAAAATTCAACAATCAATATTTTCCACTATACAACTAAAAATAAAAAATTCAAGCAACCACATCCATGTGCAAAAGAATATCAAAGTAGGATGACTTATTGAAAACCTCTATTGTCAAAAAGTTATTAGGTCTTGAGGGGTTAAGGACTAGATGTAGTTCAAATTCAAAAATTATGAAAAATCATATGATAAATGAAATTTAGAAAAATATTTCAATGGTCACTTCTATGAAAGTTGTAAACTACAATCTGTAGATCATTATCATTACAAATGGATCTATGAATAAATTGGAGGGTATTTTATTCAAAGATATAGAAGTGAAATACACTTGAATTCCTTGTGCTTTAAAATGTTTTCAAAGCAAAAGTTTTGAAAATACGGGCATTTGTATGGTACCGTGCGCTCGTTTTATTGTTGCAAAGTATTACTTTCCATTGATTTTTAGGATTTTCAAATATGATTTTGCAAAAAACATATTTATATAGACAGAAAATCATATCATATATTGAAAAATTATATTATTAAAAAAAAACATCTTTTCAAAGTTAAATGAGGCATTTAGAAAATATTTAGTGCACTATCACATTCTCTTAATGTACTCAAAATCCAAAAAGATCCAAAAAGAAGGTTGTGAATGGATTTTTTAGCTATAAAATTTTCAATGAAAAGGTATATCAAACTAAATTCACTAGCTATTTTATTTCTATTTTTGGATAAATAAAATTTTCTAAATTAGCTTTTTTCACCTGATTGAATATCTTCCTTTATTAAATGTTTTTGTTGATGATTTAAACATTTCGATGTGGTTTTAAGTGAAAGTCTCTAGGTGGACTTGGTAATGAAATTCCAAATATATAGAATTGACAAGTCTTGCCATTGTTTGGTCAAAGTATTCTTAATTGATATGTTTCAAAATCCTATATCTTCAAGATAATTAATTTTTGCAAACTAAAATTACAATTATCTCTTTGAATTTAAATAACTTTATATGTTGAGCCCTTAAATTTTGTATTATCCAAAATTAAACATTTAAAATATTTGTTCAAGAATTAAAACTTTGTAAATATAGACAAGAGTGCACATTGAGTGCTTACAAGTGCACAAATAAATTGTCTTAAAACTAGTGGACCGTAGCTTGAAAACCACCCATCTTTAACTTATAAATGATAGAGAACTAACACAATAACCTATAACAATTAGATGAATGTAAAATCCAAGATCATATATGCTTGGTCCATATTTGTGTTCATTAGGTCTTTAGAATATAATATTTAATCCTTAGTAGGTTAACTTTATAAATAAAATTAAAAAAGAGTTGATTATTTATAAGAATTTACTACAGTTTTTTTTTTTAAGATTGATTATTAAATATTCATAAAGGGTGAGATGGATTTGAAATAAACATTTAAATTTTTTTACTAATTACTTTTATTAAAAGAAATTACATTGTAAAAAATTACATAAAAGTGATGATTTAAATATTGCAATAACTACGTACTATCTACTATTATTAATGATTCATATAATTTATAAATTGGTAAAATCTAAAGATTAAAGAAATCCAAAATCTTTAATTTTGTTATTTTATTTGGAAACAAAATTTTAAATTTAACACTTTTAAAAACAATTGACAAATTGAACCAATGACATCATTATTTTTCATTTTGTTTGATGGAAACCTATCAAGGTTTATTCATAATAATTTATTTCTTGAAAAGTAAGCAAATATTCGATAGCCAGTGCTATAGAAATAATTACTTAATGGAAATTCAAAACAACTCAAACTTTCAAAGCAAATTAGTGAAAGATTAAAGATCAAAGAAATTTTCTCTTATTTATATCATTAAGGAGATGTAGATAGTTTTTTAAATGTTAAATTTTATTAAAATTAAATGTTACAAGCTTTTAGTGTTTGATGATTACTATCCTCGTTGCCATTGTTGCTTACCACATATAAACTATAAAATTAGATTAAAATCTAAATCACTACATTGATTATAAATCCAAAATATCCAAAAATAACAACAATAGTATATGTTGAGAATAATTTCAATGCATATTGTCAATACGTGTGCATTTTTCCTTACTATGGAACATTTTGTTAGCACTCCAACATCTCAAATGTACTGGACTACATAAAAAATAATAGTTTTCAACATCTTTTGTACCAATAGAATGATTCATGTTGTTCATGAATGAAAAAATCTATCAAAATTGTAAAAAATTTATATAAAATATGTTCAATCATAGTTATGCATTTTTTCAATTTTTTTATTGCAAATTGAGTTGATTTTCTTAAAAATTTGGCTACATTCAAGAAGTTTGCTTCAATTTGAATTTGACAAAATCCAATAAATGCAAACCACCAACGTTATCAAACATATATCATATGATAATTTTTCAATGTTGAAAAAAAATAATTCCTCCTATCCATGCAAAACATGTGAAACAAATATTCTTGTGGCCTTCCATGTTTGAATAAAATCTCATATTACAAAATATTTAAACCTCACAAACAAAACCAACAAACAATAATCCTTGATACCTTAGCTTGAAATCACCTTTGGCACATTATTTCCAAATATTTATATAAAATGAGAAGGACTCATTTGGCAATTCATTTTTTTTATTAGTGCGTTATTTGGAAATTAAAAAATATTTTTTCTTAACTTTGGCAACCCTTCAAATAATCTTGGAAGTGGAACGGGTTTCTTTTTCTTCATTGAATAGGAAAGTGATGGTAATGGCTTTCAATGAACAAATATCTTTTCCAACATTTTGACTTTCTCTATGTTTACTTTTCCTTGGGGATTTTGGCAAAGTAGTTTATTAATTTCCAAAACCATTCCACTTCAAAAAAAATTCAATTATTTTTTGCCAAAGGTGATCGCAAACTACGGTATTAATAGTACTTAACAATTGATGATTTATTTAATGCATTTGTATAATTTTGTACCTTAGTTGCATAATTTTGATACGATGGCTCAAATGTTAGGATTTCATCTTGAATATGTAACTCCACAATGAAGTATTGAATAGTAGGAAGCAAATTTTCAATTGGTGTTGTTGGTTCAAGATCATGAGATGCGACCAATTCTGATTCTCCGGGTTGTGGTTCTCCTTCAACCCGTGATTCTCGTCCATCACCATCCTCCATCGAGGGATCTAATTCTATTATTGAATGTCTTTGCACTTCATTGACATTCCGAATCTCATGTAAGAGTTCTTCGAGAGTATTTATCAACACCATTCGTAAACCATCGGTTATAAGATAATCGGCGAGCCTCACAAAATTGAGGAGTCTTGTTTGTTCCGATCGCTTTGCAGCAGCAATTAAATATGTATAGCGTTCCTATAAACAAAACAAAAACAAAACAAAACAACTTAGTTACCAACTTGTATGTATTCTTACAGATTCTAAGTCAATATAAATAAGATAGGAGGTCCATAAAGCACTTGTACTCCTTGAATGTACATGATTTGTACATGTTGTTTTTCATTGTACCAACAATGTACCAACAATGTACCAACAATGTACATTTCAGGAAGTGGGCGCTTTTAGTGATCCCTACATTTCAACTTCAAAAATTCATAACTAATTCCACAAAGCTTCAAAAAAAAATGTGAAATGACTTACAAGGTTAGATGTCAATTCTATTTAACTTTCAAGGAAAATTTACTAAAAAAATATTTCAAGTAGTATAACTTCCCCAAATTTAATTTTCAGCTCTTAAATGGGTGCTTTATGGACCTCCTACCTTACTTGATTGCAATTTTTTTAAATTTTTTTAAATTTTTTTTGGGTTGTGGAAGAATTGTACCTGATTTTCAGTCTCTTCAGTTGATTTTTGTTTTGTTTTTGTTGATGTTTCTGCTTTATCATTCCCATCAGAATCCATTTCGACACCTTCAGTAGTTTTATTGTTTGCCTTTATTTCTTGACCCATTAAATTTCCTTCAAGCTGGGACAGTGCTGTTTTGCAAGCATCTTTGATTGCTAAAATGATTATATTTGTAAACTACAATCCATGTTAACAATGAACCACTGGATCAGTTCATTCAGTGAAATGGTGTTTTATTATTATATCATATACACATTCTTAAATAGAATAAATACTTGCCTACTTTTTTTAAAGGTAAATGCAAGTGTAAACTTTTGAAAATTATTATTTTTGATTCTATAACAATTTTAAGAAATCTTAAACATAGGTTGATAGTTACTTTTTGTCCCATCAATTAGTTTTTTAAACATTTAGTATACAAAGCCAACAAACTGAAACCTTTATTTAATTAAGGCAAAGAAGAGATATTTATAGAAAGCAACAACCTTAGGTTCTTGCAACTAATGGTACGTTCTCACCTGGCGTTTGGTAACAGCGATAAAAAAAACATAATACCTCTAGTAGAAACCGAGAGCTGCACGTTTTATAGGAAAAAAATATTTGGGTGGTTTGGCATTGGTTTGGCATAATTGGGTAAATTTTAAGTTAGCAATTGTTCAAACTTGGGGCATACCTTCACATTCAAAAGTCTTCAAAGAGGCAACCTTTTCCTCTCAACAATCCTCATCCAAAAAAATTCATCCACAAATCATAGAGAATAAAGTGAGTGTCAATACCAATGGCACTTTATCATTTGGCACAAATAAATTTGTTTGATGGCAATGTGAAGTGAACACATCACTAATTATGGAGAGCATGAAGGCTGGGGACATCATTTTTATAGTGAAATCCATTGTCCATTATAAACCTTTAAAGAATATGGGATAATTTGAAAATGAGAGCTTAAGCGATCATTGTCAAAAAGCATAAATTGCATTTGGAGTAGAGTTTCAGACCTTATTTGAGCATAGTAGAATAACTTATTTTAAAAAAAAAATGGAATAAGAGAAGTTGTTAAATCAAGCTAAATTTTATATCCAGAAATCCGTTTGTAAATTTGATCCTCCAATCAAAAGTTATGAATAAATTTTAGAGAGAGGTTGAAAGAGACATTTTCTTTGACATTTTCAAACACTTCTCTCTTAAATTGTGAGTAGCCCTTGAATTTCAGTTGTGCTACTTCCTTGCAAAAAGCCCTTGTTGATAGTTTACCACCCATTTGCAGCCCCATTAAGAAAATTTTGGCTCCTACCCTTTGCCCACTTAATGAGCCAAAAAAAACTAAAATCCTAAATGCTTATAATTAATACCATATTTTGGAGTCGACAAAACTTTGAAGTTGACCTTGGATCACCTAATGAGTCAAGAAAACTCTTAAATTCCTAAATGTCCAAAATATCATATTTTGGGGCCTATAAAACTTTGAAGTTAACCTTGGACCACCTAATGAGCCAAATCTTAGCTTTTGAATGACAATAGAAGCATGTTAGAGGAAGCAAATCAATTTTTTTTCATCCAATTTTTGGTGTGTTGTCCACTTGTTCTATCCATTCACTATGTATTAAAAAATGTCACCTTGGGTGTCTTGCATATTTTTGTATGAATTTGGATGTGTGTACCACGGATCTCTATAGTGTATTTGACCACTTCTAGCTCCTTACACTAGATCTAAATTTTACTCATGAAAAGAATCTTTCTAGAATTTGATTTCAATTAATGGTTCAAAAATGAAGTGAATCAAGTTTAGTTTTTAACACAAATTGAAATTTTCAAAAAATCTAAGAAATGAAGATTTCATTACAACTTGAACATTGGGCCTATTACTATGGTCTTCAAAAAATTATGTTTATTGAATTACAAGGGCAAAGTGGATTACATTACAATATTCTTCACTATAATATACACTTTAGTTGGTGAAATTTCAAAATCTTCAAACTAATTAATTTTTAGATATGATTTTTTTTTCATTTTCTCTTTGAAAAATTAGGATAATTTCAAATCATTACCAATAAATTTGAAAATTTTATGACTTGTAGAAGACATGTGATTTCATTGATCTTTGAAAATAAAATTAATAATTCTAACTCAAACTTAGTTGCAAAATAAGGGAAACAAAGCAAAAAAAATTTGAGACAAATCACATGGTCACAGGCTTTGCCTTTCCAAGATTATATAAAATCTTATCCAAGTTCTATTTATAGTATTTTAAGAAATTGAATACTTATAGAGTCTATTTTAATCATAAAAAAATTATTTTTGAAAATAAATTATTGATGATTTTTCTATTGATGATTTTATGCAAGGGTGTCCATTGCAAATCTAAATTTTTTAGTACTAGATGAGCCTCAAGTACACTAAATGTTGGGGGGAAATCACATTGGAAATTCATCTAAAAAACATTATAGAGCAGATTTTGAAAAGTCATAAATCAATTATGGTTATGCATGTGAGGTCCTTTAACCACATATTTTATTAATCACCTCACTTTTAGATTTGACTTATAAAAGAAGCTTCAAATCACTTTCATAATTTTAATACCTTGATCAAACATTATGATACTTCAATCCATAAGTGATACTTTCACTATTGGAGAACTATTTAAAATTAAAAGAAAATTAAGAAAACTTTTTTCATACCAACATAAAAAAAAAATTTGGTATTCAAATAGGATTTTCTTGGACCGCTTCAACAAGTTGTTTTTTTGGTTCAACGTACAATGTTTTTTGTTGGCCCAAAATCAACAATCTTATATTGTTCTAAATAATGACAATTATAACTTAAAAAATTTAGGAAATTCAAAAATCTTTTAGAATATGTTTGAAATCTTTAAATCTCTGGAATATCTTTAGCATATTCATAATACTTTGGAATATTTTAGAATTTTTTTTTTATTCTTTAAAAAATATTTACACACAAGTCATTGTTTCATATAACATGTTTTCTATAACTTATTAATAAAATTACACTGGGATAAGAATACTATTATTAGGATTTTTCAATTAATTTATATGAAATATAATGACATTATTTTATAAAATTATTAATTCCCTTATATTTATATAAAATAAATAAATACTAATTTTTTTTTAACGGATTTATGTTGAAATCAACATAACAATGACCGGGACAACGCAACCAAATCAACCAAATTCTATCAAAATTCCTTTGTTTTCTACTAGTGCTACCATCACAACTTGAAATACACATTTTCAACACCCTATCATGAAAGCACTCATGAATTATCAATTTCACAAAATAAATATGACTAAATTTTAAATATTAACTTTACACAAATCAAAGAAAATAGAGTGAATAAATACATTGCACATAATCATATGGGAAGTTACCTTTATGCATCTAGTCACAATTAAAAAGAAGATGATTTTTATCAATTTAATGCCTCATTTCATATTGCAATAATTTACCAAAAAATTCTAAGACCTTAGTTCAAAGACTTTATTTGAAAAGCGTTCATGAAAAAATCATTTCACAAATTATATTAACATGTATAGGACTAAGTGTTATATGTAGCACATCTACAAAACCAGGTAGGTTTCCATGATATCACTTTTGAGTCTATTATTCTGGAGTTTGTAGTGAATGTAAAGGATTTCAAGAACTTTGTAAGAAATATAATTTTTTTTCCATTTGTCGAATATCAATAGAGAAAGTAAGGTTATGTTACCTAAAGTTTCTCTTTTGCAAAATTGGGTAGGTCGTGAAAAAATCTACTCCATACATTACTTCAATAGCTCTAAAATTTAATAAAAAAGCAAGTAACTTGGTATTATTTGGGATCGTTAAAAAATTCAGTATAGTCGAGAGTAGAGTACTTCAAAATTTTCATTTCAAGAAGAGTAAGAAATCCCTAGCCAATTCAAGTGGGATGGATCAAAATTAACTTTCTGTAGAAAGAATAATTAGAGATTTTGTCTCTTTAGCAAAAATTTTTTTACTTTCAAAAGATTGAAGAGCCTTTGTCTAAACTATTTGGATTAATGTATTAAACAACTTTTACTTGTACATCAAGTCCAAAATATTCCTCTAACTTAGCTTGCATTTCGTGATACTTTGCTACAATTTTCCAAATTTTGAGATTGCTATAGAAATTTTGAGATAAAGAAGTATCTAATATGAAATAAATTCATTGATGGATTGTCAAAAGATAGAGTGCTATTGCACAACACTTAAAAACTTACCAAAAAAATGTGCTTTTTGGTGAAGCACACATCTTAGAAAATGTTTGTCAAAAATTCAAAACATATTAAGATTAAATTGGAACTTTTATCATAGAAACAAGACTTAAATAAAAAAACATTTTCGACAATTTTCATGAAAAGTGGACATAAGGTAGGAGGCTCGAATGTTGGAGGGGCAATTACAATCGCCCAGTAGAACTATCATAAATAGTGTAGAGAGTTTCAAAAATAGATCATAGTTCCTTCAATGCGCTTTTTGCTTTTCAATTGTGTTTTTAAATCCTTTTGAGTAAAATATACATTTATGTAAGGCTAAAATGATTGAAAGCATGATGTGGATCATTCTATGAGAGCCAAAATTATAGAAACTTCCTAAGTTTGAATTACTCCATTCAAAGATTGATTTTAATTAAGATTGGTCTAGTCTATGAGCATCAATAGCTACCTACGCACCTTTCACTTTCAAAATTCATAGTTAATTCATTCTAAGTCAAAAAATTACGATTTAAATTTTCAATGAGTTGTTTCTCTTTTTTCTTTCTACCAAAATATGTGAAAAATGTCATACTCTACTGATTTTCCTACAAAGGTCCATTATCCCTTAGATGGTCAGTTTAAGAGCCTCCTTCCTTAATATGAAGGAGATAATGGCCACCAAAGGGGAATGAATAAATTAAAAAGAATTCCTAATTTGTATATTGAATTTAAAGCATGGTGTAGAGGTTGGGTTCAATGTCTATAGTTCCAAAGTGCCTTGTTGTGCCGTGGATGTGCAAATGGGAAGCAGTTCATTGGTTGGAGCATAAAATGAATGGGCATTGTCAAGTGCAATTTTTGTTTTTCCAACGCACCTCACTTGATTTCAAGGCTATGAAAACATCATCTTGTTGCTTTAATCCATTTAAAAATTTGCATGCATGTTTTAAACTATTCATAATTATATTTGCTCTAGAATGGCATACAATGTTTTTGTGGAAATTGGAGATAAGGGCCCTTGAAACTATTTTGCTTGGAAAAGAAACTATAGATTTTTCAAAATGGAACTTAAATTGAAGACATTTCAAGAAATTTACAGTCAAAGTCTTTGAAGTTTTTAGTGTACACAAATTTGATAGTGTTAAACAATATCCTATGGTGTTTCAAAAAAGTTATTCTGGAAAAAACTTTATACTTTCATTTCAAAAATGACAATTTGGTGGTGATTTTAGAAGGTGGACTCTCCTTGGACATTAAGGGATTATTTCTAAAATTCCAAGGTCAATTTTTCTTCAAAAGACATTCAAAAATGTCATTTCTAATACAAAGATCCCTAGAGAGAAAAATTTCAAAACATATATTTTTCTTGCATATTCAACCATATGAGCTTGCACTTCACTAATATGAGAATGTCTATAAGAAATTTTAGAAACTTTTGATTGTATAGATTATAAGATATAAGCATTTAAAGTGAAAACATTACCATATTTGCACCTAATCTAAATAGATACTAAGGCTTTCAATCCTCTTGATTTATAATTCAATTGAAGTTCAAAATTTTAAAAAAAACTTGATTTTCATTCTTTAACAAATTATTAAGTCAAAGTAGGTATGAGATAGAAGAAATTTTTTGATACAATTTTATTATATTGGTGTAAGATTGTTCTAACAATTGAAATAAACCATGTGAACTTTATTTTCTAAAAAGTTGTGAAAATTGAGTTAAAAAATAGACCTAATACATTACTTTCTTGAAAATTTGCTAAGATTGCCTACAAAATAATTGTGGAATCATTTATCCAAATGGAAATAATCAAATCTTTCCACGTTGACAAAAATATTATCTATAAAAATAAAAATTGAAAAAAAATATTTTAAGCTTTTTTTGTTGCATGTTCATGTATGCTTTTTGGTTTGGATGGCATAAATTTTACTCCTACTCTCCGATTGAAATAAGAATTATATTCCCCAAGAGCTAACCACTTTTTATATCTAGAAAAAAATTCCAAAAATTAATCAAAAGATTAAGTTCATAGGAACTTGCCCAAACCTTGAAGAGTCCTTGAAGGGGACTCTTGGGATTTTAGAAGTCAAGATATCCAATGAAATAAAATACTATTTCCATAGTCTAAAATCTACTAGTCTATTGTTACTATCCAATTATAGTAGTTAAATTCAATAAATGAATTCATATACACGTTTGATATAATTCTTTTGAAATTTTATTGAAACAAATATTTAAAGAATTATTTATATAAAGTGTTCTCTTTTAGACATTTAGAGCTTAATAGAAGATTAAAATTCCATTTCAAATATTGGAAACTACTTTGGAGTCTCTTTGAAGTGGTCAAGCTAGTATCCATATGAACCTTTGGCATCAAGCTCAAACACTCTTGCTTGCTACCTCCTATCTACTAATTTAGTGACTACCTTTGGAAAAGTGGTCCGCATGGAGATCATAACATACTATTTGTATTCCTAATTAAATTTTATAGCACTTTGTAAGACTAATTGAAGTTTCCATATTCATCTTACACTAAAATGAACCAAAGTTTAAACTTGTAGAATGTTGTGTGTTCAACTTCACATATGATAGCAATTGAGCCTTAGTCCACGACTATTATACATGTTTCACATACTATTACTATAATTTATGTTGTTTCACAAGGAAACATCACTTAGTAGAGAACATGCCCACATTTAGTCTAACTTATCATTTCTACTTAGCCATGTTTTCCACTAGCTACACTACTAGAAAAATTTACATCCAAATCAACAAAAGATTGTTGATTTGTTTTTGTTGATTTGAACGTTTGGTTTGAACATTCTTCAACAAAAATTTGTTGATTTTTTTGTTGATTTAGTCGAGTGCAAAAGATAAAAACACTAAATTGGAGGGCACTAGCCACACAAAAACCAACACGTGGCAAGCGCCACATCTACAAGGGCCATACAAAAATAGCCATGTAGAAAGGCCACAATGGTAGCCATACAAGTAGGGACCTCAGCATGGACCCTCAGCATGCAAACATGCCACTCCGCCATGTGAGCAACCATGAAACCAACCTATAGTTACCTCTACATTTAAACCCAAGGCCTCATGCCCCAAAACACTAAGCTCCTACCACCACACCACCTTTAAAATTCCATATAAAGTATAATAATTTTTTTCTTACTTATAAATTCACAATTCGGTATTTTTAAAACTCAATAGACTTTGGTGACCATTTTGTCATAAAAGAATAACTTTTTTCAAAATCCCTAAACTAAAACAAGGTATAAAATCAAGCAACATTTCATCTCTTCAAATCTGTTTGTGATTTTGAGTCTCTAATCAAAACTTATGGATAAAATTCATAGTCTAGGATGTTTACTGAAAATGTCAAAGAAAATGTCCCTTCTAATCCTTCTCTAAATATTGTTCACCCTTTTTAAATAAAGACTCAAAATCTCATACAGGTTTTTAGAGATGAAAGTTAGCTTGATTTTCCAACTTTTTTTAATACAAAGTTATTTTGGAAAAAAATTCTATTATGCCAAAATTGATGCCAAAATTTTTCAAGTTTAGAAAATACCAAATTGTGAATGATTAAGTTAAAAAAAACTTTCCATTGTCCACTAAATTCCTACCATGATGATTTAAACATTATCCAAATGAAGAAAACTTATTTGAATCGCTTATTCTGAAGTTGTGTGTTTATATGCCTTTCAACTTTGGGGATTATGTTAACAATCTTGTTGAAAGTATGCACAAAGAATTGTAGACCAATTGGATCTATTTGTTATGGATGCCTGAAATTACTCATAACAGAAGAAAAAAAATGACCTTTTGAGACATAATTGTTTAATCGCAACTTGAATTGGTTTGAAATTTTGTAGGCATTGAGCTAGTAGTGGTGCCTTTATATATGAAAGAATTATGGAAGCTAAATACTTTAAATTTGGCTAGTTCTATTGAGTAGTTCAATTTGAATTTAGAACTCACAAATTTGGTTACTGGTATTATAAAATTGAGATTTTGAATATAATCAAATTTGAATTAGATTTTGAATTTTGATTAATTCTTATCAAATTCAAAACTTAATTCAAAATCAAACTATACTCTATGAAAATTTTAGAAGAATTCAAATTCTATATTCATATTTTGTAGAAAATTCCTAAATATTCCAAAAGATTTGTCAAGATTCCAAGAGATTCAATAATGACCTGTTGATTCTATTGTTGTACTATTCAAATCAACAAAAATAATGTGGCCATTTTGTTAACTTGTACACAAGAATTGTGAAAATGGTCATTCCAATATCAAATTCATAAGAAATCTGTTATTTTTTTGTTGATTTGGATGTTACTTTTTGGTAGAGTAGTGCAAATCTATATATTAATAAAATAGACATTTTGTTTGTTTGTTTGTGACGTACATCATGATATCCTAAATTTTGGGGCCAACTACAACTCATTTGGTGTCATTAGAAAGCCCTCAAAGAGATGTGTTCATACAACAAGTTTTGTTGAGTTTTGACGAGTAGGGCAAAAGATTTTGAACTAACCCTTAAGCGCTTCGATGTCCATATTCTGGACGACAAATAGAGGGTTTGCAAGTGCTGTTTCATCCAACAAGCTTCTCATTCATCCAATTTAACACTTGAATCTTGAAAAAGACAACCTTCTTTTATGCCCAATTTCATGAAATTTTAGTAAATGGTATTATTGTACAAAGATATAAACAAAAATGTGCCAAAATTTGAAAAAGGATTGAGGCGTTAAGGAGTTAAAGTTTTTGTTGAGATGAAAATTAGAAAATTGGTTGCAAACCTATCACTACAAGGAAAACAAGTTCAAAATGACACAATTTTGACACAAAACTGTCTAAAATGACAGTAAACAACATGATACTATCAATTTTTTTTTTTTTGTCAAAATAATGTCAATTATCTATCATTTCTTGTCAATTTAGACATGCTACAAGGGAAACAGGTCTGAAAAAAATAAGATTTTAACACTAAATTGTCTAAATTCACAATAGGCATGTATAGACAATGTACAAATACCAACTAAAAAAAATTAGGCAAATAAATTCGTGAGATTAAAGGGTAGAGAGGTTGTTTTTATAGTGAAATGTATTGTCCATTAAGAATTCTCAAAAACTATGGGATGATTTGAAGATGAAAGCTTGACCGCTCATTGTCAAAACATAGGAATTTTGTTCAAAGTGAAATTTTAGACCTCATTTAGGCATAGTAGAATACTTTTTTTTAGAAAACTTTAAACTAAAAAAAGTTGGGGAATAAATTTAAGTTTCATCTCTAAAAATCCATTTTATATTTAGATCCTTCACTCAAAAGTTATGAACAAAATTCAGAAACGATGTAAAAGAATAATGTCCCTTCCAAATCCTCTTTGAGTTTTGTTCATAACTTTTGAGTGAAGGATCTAAATATAAAATGGATTTTTAGAGGTGAAACTTAAATTTATTTCCCAAATTTTTTTAGTTTAAAGTTTTCTAAAAAAAAGTATTCTACTATGCCTAAATGAGGTCTAAAATTCCACTTTGAACAAAATTCCTACTTTTGAGTTAAATATAAACGGTTGAGATCCTACTAATCCCAATTCGTACACTAGAAGAAGCCCGTGTTTTTTTTAATGTTTTAGACGTCAAAGTTGTTGGATTTTGCTAGACATCCTTTGTAACAACTTGTGTTTTTATGTCAACAATGACATCTAATGTAACAACTTGATTTAAAGGAATGTAAGAAGATTGTTATCTATATTTTTAAATGAGTTTCTTTCTATATGCATTTTGCAAAAATAAATATTATTTTTGTGCTTTTTTATAGTATGCTTTTTATAGTACTTATGTCATTGAAATGTATAAATGGTACATTCCTATTTTTTCCCTATTTTTTTCTATATTTTCACATTATGATGTCAAAGTACCTATCTTCTTGAGAATTTTCATTATTTTAATTCTCCTAGTTAGAGAATTATTGTATACTTGATCTTCTTGTAATACAATATCCTTAGAAGATATATTCATTGGCCATATTTTTAAATTTTTGAAGTATTCCAAGAAAAATTGTGAGTACAAGACCAAAAAACAACAAATAATACCTACATGTGTTTCTTTCAATTGCTCAATATAACTAATCTTAACCCCTAATGAACTTAGGTTGCAATGTCTTCATAAAGAATAAAATGGATTTTGGATAGGTTCATGTAACCTCAATTTTTTTATTTGATTGCCTAAATTTTTTTTGCAATATATGTAAACACATTAGCTTTAACGAAATATAAATTTTATTTCAATTTGTGTCTAGGAGTTAAAATTATACTATAATAACTTTAAAATGATAAGACTAGTTAATAACAAAAAATCCACCAAAAATTGAAATGAGAAGCTACAAATTCATTTCATTTGGATTAGTGATGTGAAAATCATGGAGCTAATTGTTTTGTAGGCAATCACATAAACTTATTGGAAAAATAACATATTAGATTTGTTTTTGAATGCAAATGTCTTGCAATCTATGTGGTATAAGTTTTTAAAATTTCTCACATACATTTTTTATGCTAGTTTAGTGCAAGCTCCTATGTTAAAATATGCCAAAAGATTAATTTGTAAAGTTATTTGCTCTTTGCAATAGAAACACCAATTTTGATTGTTTTTTGATGAAAATAGGGTAGGCCTTGGGCTTTATGGATTAATTTACAACATGCATGTGACTTTATAGTAACATCTAAGTTTTCATTGATAAAAAATTTAAGTTAGTTGTGAAACAAATGCTATTGTCACTTTTTGATATCTTTTTTTTGTGAGATGGACTAACTAGTGATAGAAAATGGAGGATATCAACTTTAAAATATCCATTAGAAGAGTTTTGAACCCTCTAAGAGACTATTTTAGGTTGTGAACCACAACATGAAAATTAGAGTATTAATTAATTAATTAATAATTAATAATTTTTAAATAATAAATGAATAGTATCTAACGGGGCACTTTCTTTGCCACATTAGATTACAGCTACAATCCCATTCCTAGATTGTGGAAACTGCAGGGAACTCACAATCTCTTAGAAGTCTTAAAACTCCTATAATGTAAATTATTTTTACATAGCTTTGGGTGAAAAGACTCAAAACTATCAAATATGTCTTTATGAGAGGACACAATGATAGCAACTTGAATTTTGCAAGAAATTTTTAGTAATACATCAAGACAATGAAGAATCAAAGATTAAGTGTTAAATGTTGCAAGCATGCTTTTCTAAAATCATTAATATCATAGTATCTTATTATTTTGGTAAAGCAATTTCTCTAGAAGACTTGAAATAATGACAACAACTAAGTGGAAAGTAGCATGATTATAATAATCATTTATACTTTGGCCAAATTGAATTGAGTAAAGTATATCAATATACCATTCACTAGTAGAAACCCATGTTTTAATAGATAGATTTTTCTAGACATCCACATGTTTTCCATGTTAACATTGACGTCAGTTAATACATCTCGATGTTTCATTTGACATCACTGTTAACACTAATTATTAAGGTTAGGGCAATACAAAATTGAACACTAACCAAATGATTCCTATGCGTTTCAATGCTTTCAATTCTACACATTGATACATTGTTCTATTGCAGAAGTAAAGCCATTATTTTGTTAACTAGGTCAAAGTCCTCAATAGAGACAAATTTCCAAAGCAAAATGAATAATGAGAAACAACATTTACTTGAACTTTAATTAATTATTTCATCAAAATTACATATTATGTTACAATTAATAAATCAAAGTCATGTAGGATGTCATTTAAATGAAAATAAAGTTAATTATGTATATTAAGGATAGATGATGATATATTGTATTTAATATGGTTCAATTATTCCTAAATTTTATGACTTAGTGAATCCATTGATGGTGTAGAACTAAAATAGAAATGAAGAATAATTAGAGACATAGTTTATATGGTTTGATTGGCATTGCAAAAGATTAAGAACATTACAATAATTTTCTAAATAATTAGGAAGCCTTGTTTTGTTCCAAATTTGGATCTTATATTATGAATAACTTTAATGATGCAAATAATACGATGCAAACATAATTGTTTTAAAACAATTTATTTAATATATTTTTATGAATGATTATTTTAATAATTAATGATTAATTACTAAATCATTCTTTTTATTATTAGATTATTCAAAATAAATTTAGTTATTCTACTAGTAGTATATATTTATCTAAATGAAATTATTATGCATATTATTTTCAACAAACAAACTTTAATATTTCAACTTAGTATAAACATTGTTTCATCTCATTCATTCATATTTTATTCAAATTCTTACATAAGCAATTGACTGACATTCAAATAGTGTGTAGTATAATATCTTTTTGTGAAAAAAATATAATTCTAATAATACAATCATATGCTATATTTCAAAAGTTGTCGTTTTTAGGTAAAATAAAATCTCTTAAAATGATGTTTGATATTCAATAATATTGAAAAAAATACATATGATTGAAAAAATAAGTTGGAAATAAATTATGTAATACGATATATTATATTTTTGCATTATAAAAATAACATTCCAATGCAATTGTTGTATGTATTGAAAATAATTACATTTACACACCTCTATCATTTGTAATTCAATATTATCTCTTTTAGTTGATTGAATTTCCAAAAATTCATCCAATGAATAAATTTTTCCAACATCAATATGATAGAAACGCATACTCCACAATTTTACAACTATCTGCAAAAAATCAATTACTATAATCAAAGTTTAGATGACTTTGTTGAAAACAATACAAACCAATTGTTCAAACTTTAAACTTTGTTGTATATGTTTTAGTGCTTACGTAGAGATTACTTTTAGGCATTGTTTAATACTCCCTTTGTCCCAAAATAATCTTCTTGTTTGATAAAATGTTTCAAATTAAGGCTAAAAATAACTATTTTAAGAACCATTTTGCATGGTAGGTAGAGTTTAGTATACTCTTAGTGTCCTGCAAACATTGACTTTAGAAGCCTTTTTCAAAGTGCACTTTTAAATTATTGAAAAGTATAATTTTTTGGGCATTTAGTTGTTGAGTGTGAGGTTATAATTTTATGGGCATTTAGAATAAGCCAAAGTCCATGTGTAGACCTCAATATTGACTCCAAAAATTTCTTCTCCTTCAATTAGACAATACTCAAAGAGATGAAAAAAATAAAATTGAACAATGTTGATTGACCTCTTGAATCATTTCATTCGTCTTTTGATTGATGATTGAATGGATGAAAGGGAAGCTATTCCTCAATATTGTTTTGTTGATCCTAGAGAGCAATCAAAAATTGAATCTAACCAATTTGCAACATCACAAATGCAATAGGAAGATCATTTTGGGACAAAAAATTAAAGCCAACAAGAAGATCATTATGGGATGGAGGGAGTATATATTAGGAGAAACATGTAAGATAAAAGATTTTATTTCTACCACGTGTAATTTTTTATTACTTTGTAGTTACACCATACCATTGGGGTACATTTGACAATTTTGAAACGTTCACAACTAATATACAATATTACGACTAGGACAACATCTAAATTGTGATACAAACAAGGAATTAAGTTAATTATTGTGGTATTGTTCTTACCAACTTGAAATTCCACATTACCTTTTAACAAAATAAGTGATGTTAGGTAGACCTTTTTGAGATGAAATATAGGATATTCGTCAAATTTGATAAACTAATATGGTCTCTATTTTACAACAGATTGTACATCAAGAAAAATCAAATATAAATTATTTTGGCACCTAAATTTCTAATTTTATAAAACTACAAACAAGATCTCTTTTTATATCAAATATAAGTAAAAGATTTATAAGCATTATTTTTCTTTTGAAATACTAAACTATTTAAAGAGGTTTACTTAGTCAACTATCATCACAACCAAGAGATATTTACTAAAACATGTAATTTTTAAAAGAACCACAAAAATATTTAACAAACAAAACAATGATGCAATTAAGAAACAAATAATTGTTGGAAAAATTATAATATATTTGTTCTATTTGTTGAAGATGTAAAAAATGCAATGCAATTATGTTAAAAGGGTTTTTAATTCAAAATCTTTAAATTTAAGAAAACATTATACTTATATCAATAAATGATTATTTAGATATATATTTTTTAAATAAATCATACCAAATTTGAACTCAATTATTATTGGTCTTGATATTTTTAAATTTTTAAATTTTTATTTAAAATACAAGATCTCATTGATTTCTTGTAAATAGGAATCAAATCAACCAAAAGAAATTATTGGTTTAATTTAAATCTTTTAATGCAAAAATGATTCATAGTGGTCATAGTATTATGCCTTTTTTTCCATCATTTGGAACCTTTATTTTTATTGGAACTTTAGTATGTCAACATGAGCTTTTGTAAAGGATTAAAAAATCTAGATTGTCAATTTAAATTAATAACTTTCATCATTGTCTTTAATTTTAAAGATGGTTTATCCATTTTAAATTTAGTGATTGATTACCTATGTTTTATACAAATGAATTTTCATTTCTAAAAATTTAAGTAATTTATCAATCCTATGTCTCCATAGATAATCAATTATCTAAATTAACTAATGAAGTTATGGATATTTTTTATGTTTTGAATGTATGCAACACACTAATAAGACTACATGTACATGTTCCATTTAAAGATGATCATTACAATATTTTTAATTGCATTTGAAAAACAAAATTTAGTCTTCATGAATATAGATTTTTTGTTTCAAGTTTTAAATAATAAAGTCAAGATCAAAAATTCTTCTTATAATTCATTGAAATTACCTCTCGAATTTTCATTAATACAATAGAAAATATAATATTTGCAATAAATAAATATTTTTTGATGGCTATAGTTGATGATGATTTTTTTTTCCTTCTTACATAATGTTTCCAAATCGCCCAAGTTCTCCAAATTTTATACTACATCAGATCAATAAATTTTATAATTATAAATTTTATTTATTTAAATAAAATTTCAAAAAATATACAAATTTGTTTAGGTATTCTTTTATAGTGTATCTATTAAATATATCTCAAATACAAATTTATTTAAATAATACAAAATCAATTAAAAAAAACAATACATACTTGGCGAAAGACGTCTAAGAACATAATGCACCTAAAAGTATTGTAGCCCCTTTCCCATTGATCCAATGGTTCAAATTCTATGGAATGTATTAAAACAAAAAATACTATCATTCAACAAAAGGTGTAATAGTCATCATCAAATGTTAATTATGAAAATTAGAATTAAAAAAAAAACTATAAAAATTTAGTTTAATACAAATATATCATATAAATTTATAAATCATAACTCAAAAAATTAAAGTTCTTCATCTAATTTATATACTAAAGTAAAATTGTATTTCAATATGCTTTTATTACTACTATTTTCAATTTTTTAAAATTGATAAAAATATATTTATTTTTTAAAATATCAATATTCCATTTTCTAAAACAAAAAAACATTCTAAAATATATTAAGAAATATTTTAAATTTTTTATAATATCCAAATTATCTTGGATTGAAATTTACATATAAATATAACTTTAAATGTTATAATTTATAAATAATAATTTTTTATAATACTTTTAAAGATTTAGAAGTATTCAATCTTTAAAATTTCTTTACTTACTAATGAGATTGTATTATGAATATCCAAAAATGATTCATTATTTCAAAACATGCCTAAATCTAATATTTAAAGTATCCTAATTAGAAATACCACATCACAAAGTTTAGACCCTACAATTTGGCAACAATTTTTGTGTGGTTATCATTGTTTCATGAATTCATACCATAATCGCATTGACTTAGTGTATTTTCAAGCACTAAATCAGTGCGAAAACAATGAATATCAATAGCGTATAGTTTATGTATCTTAACTATACAATTGTTGTGCCAAACCTACACAGTAATCATATAGTTATAGTGCATAAACCGTACGCTATTGATATTCATTATTTTTGCATTGATTTAGTCCGTAAAAATACACTAAGTGAATGCGATTATGATACAAACCCATTAAACAACAATATCCACATGATAATTGTTCTATCCTTAAGTTTGAGATGCATATAAAAAAATATAAGCATTTTTTATTTATATTAAACAAATAATCTATATCTATAGTTAAAATCTACAGTTTTTATATTTATATTTAATTTTAGTCCTATGAAATATTCTTCAAAAGTAAAGAACTTAACACCTAAAGGACCAAAGTGTGCAATTCTAGCATCATATTTTTTTGAAGCAATTTAACCCCTAAGTGCTCCGACATCCAATTTCTAGACAATGAACAAATTGAAACTCTTGATTTTTTTCTCATTCTGCTTGGATGAAAGTCATCCTAATTTGTGGAGATACATTATGAAGCTGTTGTCCAATCTAATGGTTGGATTTGGTGTTAGGAGTACATATTTTTCTAAAATTACAAATGTGGAAAATTGTCAAGTGGTTGACCAAGCCCAAATTGCATTGACTCTAGTTTAAAACTGGATTTGCAAATATGTAGTTATAGATTAAAATAACATAAAAATTTCAAAAAATCACTATGCGAAGAGAACCTCATTTCAAATCCATTCCAACAAGTTTTACTCAAAAAATGATAATATTTTGTTTGTAATTGAATTTAGAAGGAATTTTTAATTTTTCCTTTCAAAATTTATAAAAAAATATTGGTGATAGCATTGTTAAATCTAATTGTATGGATGGAATCTACAACTCAAAAAAACTAATATGACCTTTTTCAACTAAAAACCTTTTTGTCTACTAGGGCCTTATCTACACTAAGGATTTTTTATATTTTTTAATATAAAAATTACCTTAATTAAAATTTTACATTTTAAACTAGCAAATATATTCTTGTAGTCAACTTACAATCAAGTTTAAGAGAAAAAATTTCATTTTTCTTGTTTTGATTTGTTGATTAGTGAAATAGTTCCTAATTCTTGTGTACTAAATTATTATTCTAGTTTGAACTTTATAACTTATTTTCAACTACCTCAAATTCATTCAAGGTTATACATTTTGGAAACTTAGCTAAAACAATGCATTTGGGATGTGTAAATTATATTATGCAAAACTCAAATTGCTTTTATTGAAAATGTAGTCATTATGCTCAATGCAAAATTCATTTAGATATATAATTTTAAAATATATATTTAAAAAAACTCCAACTAAATAATCGTAGATAATCAACTTAATTTTTAATTCTATACATTTGTTTTGAGTTGAAGTCTCTATGCAAGCAATATAGACAAAATTAATAGACTAGTATGTAATTTGAATGGCTTTGTTTTTTAGATTATCTACTGTCAAACTTGCTATTAGACCTTTAAAATAATATACTTGTTGAAAGTATTTGAATAATTCAAACAATAGACCAATTTCATAAAAACTTCTTAAAATTCAAAGAAGAATCGTAAAAACTCTTTATTATAGTTTGAAATTTTCTATTGTAGTGGGATGTTTGATCTTGAAATTTAATATCATTAGAAATGCTCGTATTAAATTGTAAAAAACGATTTTTTTAAATATTTAAAAGAATTATTTTTTATTTTTTATTAAATTAAAAAGTATAATTTTACATATATTAATTTTTAAAATATTGTCTTTGACAACTTACATGACTCTTTGGTGCATCAACTCACTTAATTCTTCAATTGATAATCCAATCTCATTATATGTTATTCAATGTAAATTTCAATTAAATGCAATCCAATTTTTTATTGGATTGCTCTAATTTCAATAAAAGAAATTAATTTAATGTGCTTTGGCAACCAAATTATGATTTTTTAAGATTTTCAAATAAGAGTAAAAAAATTCACAATTAAAAAATAAGAAGATGAATTTCAAATATCAATTAAATTTTTTGATTATTTTTTGATGTTGTAAATAAATGAGGAATGTTTTTCCATATCATAATGTGATGAAGTATAATTAGAGATTGTAAGAATTTATTCTATCTCCAATGGATATAGAAGTATAGCTTCAACTATTTGTATCACACTTTTGAGAAAGAAGAATATACTTGGGTTCTTTTGTTTGATTTTGAATAATTGATTGAAGTTTTGATAAAACTTTTATTGATTTTAAACTTTCCATTTGAAGGGATTTTATGTATAGAATAAATAAGTGTAATTAAAAATTTGTAATTTATAACTATAATTTTAACATATATGTAATGTTTACCTGCTTCTCCATCTCTAAAAAGTGTTACACCTTTACAACTCATTGTATAGAAATATGGTCCTTCAAGATTGCAATATCGAACAATTTCTAGGTCATATGGATCATATTTTGGTGATTTGGTGATTTTTGGTGGTTGTAAATACACAAATTCAGGCCTTGTTGGGTCTTCTTTCAAGGACTCTACATGGACATATTCTTGTTAAACATATTTATTTGAGTAAAAATAATGAAACAAAAACCAGATTGAACAAATTATCATTACTGCAATATAGATTTTTATATGAAAATTGATCTAGTAAGAGAAAATTGATCAAAATTTAAGATTTCTGAAGACAAACATTGTAATCACTTCAAATATTATATTATTTCTATGAAAAAACCCTATTGTAGTATATATTCCTCTATATATTTTATAAGACATAATAATGTGCACTTGGTGTCTATAATATAATTATTTCAATTCTAATAGTTGAATGGGTTTTGAGTTGTTGCATATGAAAAGTTTATTGTATATGTTGCAAATAATGATGATAAAATATAAGTGAAAGGAATTTACCAAAAAATGGTAACCACATATAATTTGGTTCAGATTCAGAAGTTGCAAGTGCAAACTTTCCTTGCCTTCTTTTCCACGCTTCTTTACTACTTGTACTACTTGTTTTTTTCCCAATGTGTTTTTGTGGAGGAAATGCATCTGCTAACTCAGGCATCTCTAAGACTAAAGGGTGACTAAGATGAACATCTTTATTAGGCCCTGATGGATAAGTTTTAATAGTAGGCCCTCTAAGTCTTCTTTCAATAGAGTTTTCAGTGATTTTACGTTTCTTGGTTCCCAAATTATCATCCTCTTGCATTATTGAATCTTCAACTATCTTTTCACTTTTTGGATCCATTATTTATTTAATAATCTTATAAATATGCTTATAATGAATTAATGGACTTTTTCATTTCAATAATTTCAATTTTTTGCTTCTACATTAAAACAATTTAAAACTACATCAATTGCCTTTATAAAGTCTGTGCCAATTCCTATTATAGATCCAATATTTGAATTTCAAAATTACCAAAGTATTGTTGGGTTTATATGCACAATGTTTTTTTCTTTTATAAATTTGATTATTTAGAAAGAATTAGGTCATATATTAATATGTAAGCTGAAGTCTATTTTGTTTCTAAATTCATATTAAGAAGAAGAATATTAAATGTGAAAATATTAATGGTTGTAGTGATTTAAAGAAAATTATTTGATATTCAATTAAGAAATGTAACTTAATAAAACTAGCCTTAAGATGAAATTATATTATTCTTGTAATTTTGATCAATGTTGCACTCAATTAGCGTAAGCCAACAACTCAAAAATTTGTGATATTAGAATAATTATGTATTATCATCCCTTTGAAATGTGACAAGTTTGGAGAATATAAAAGTGTATTCATTCTTGAAGAATCATTTATCAAATAATGCAAAAAGAATTTTGGAGATTTAGCAAAATGTATAAAATATGAAAATAAACTATGCCAAATATAAGAAACCTATAAATTTATTGAAGGAGAATATGAAATATTAAAGAATGTGTGAATTGACTTTATGAAAATAAAAAAGAAATTTCAACCCTTTTAAGGCTTGCAAGCATTAATTAAGAAGTTCTATTGTTCAATATCTACACCAAAATTAACACTAATGACTCAAATTCCAGAATGGGCCTCATAAAAGAATCTAAATTTATAATTACATCCTCAATTTAGCAATATCACTCTATGATACAAAAATATTCAACAAACTTTGAGTGTCTATAATGTCTGTTATTCTTATTTGCCAAAATTATAGAGAATTTGAGAACAACAAAACTTAATTTACAACGGTGAAGGTATAACAAGGGTTTTAGAACCCTAATTTTTTGATAAAAAGGCATATAACATTATTAGGGCTTTGTTGCTCTCCACACTATCCATTATGCTCAATTGAAGGTTTAGGCTACCTACTTCCACCTTTGGAGACCATTGCAACGTAATTTATATTTATATCTCCAATACTGCCTTGAAAGTATAATTGTTGGTACCAACTTCAAAGAATTGCATGAGCCTCCTTTTATTAATGCACCTTGTTAGCAATGTTGTACAACTAGATTGGGATGCTTCCCTCAAGGATACAACTGTGAAATCTACCTTACAACATAAGGTGCGTTTGAAGTCACAACTAAAATAATGGAATGAAGCTAGGACAAAAGCAACGAAAATTTGAAGCCACAACTAAAATAATGGAATTTGGAAGTTAAGACAAAAATATCAAAAATCTTGAAGCTATGACTAATTTTATGTAGTAAAACCAAGACAATTTTTTTTAAGCTACAATAAAAATAATGAAAATTTGAAGTGAAGACAAAAATTATAGAATATTGATGAAAACTTGATTTATTAGGATTCTTATACAAGATTTTGTTTTTTCCAAAACCTTTCATCCAAACCATGCATTTAAAATTGACCATATAAGAGATATCTATTTTACAAAATTTAGACATTGTCACCTTTATATTGAAATTTCTACAAAGGAAATTCTAAAACTTTTTTGGAGATGTTTGGTGGAGGAAAGATGTGCGTATGGATGTTTTCCAAATATCCATGTAATCAAATTTAAAAAAATTCTTCAACAATGTTTTTCAATCAATTATCATGAATATTAAATGAAATAATTCATCGGAAATGGATCTTTGTTTTTTTGAAATTTATAATCTAGTATGCTTGATTCTCGACTTGATTGGGATTGGAGAGAGAAGCGTTGTAGTATTGCACCACACTTGTTTTAACTTTTTTTGTCTATCCCGCAATAGACAAAAATGTACCATAACAATTGTGGCTTCAAATTTTGTTGTATGACTTTAAATTTTCATCTATTAAGTCTCTCACCTCACCTCAGATGAAACCAATAGTCCCTCAAAATTTTAAAAATGGACCAATGCATAAAGCAATGAGCTATGATCCAAAAATTGTCATTGGAATTAACAAATTCAAATAGTTTTTTTTATAGCAAATGACTCAAAAATATTATTTCATTTATTAAAAGAAACTAGTAACTTAAACATGATTCAATTGCATTGCTAGAAGTAAACCTCATTAGCCTTTAAACCCTGACCACCCAAGGGGACCAAAAGTGTCCTCGCATAATCTAGCAGTCAACTTTAAAGTGTTGTAACTTTTGCATCTAATTTTCGAATTCAATAAAACTTGTTGGAGAAGTTGCGCATACTACTCTATTTTTGTGCTAAAATTTTCATATCTATCCCAGATGTATTGAGTTTTTGAAAACCATTTGAAGTTTGTAAGTTCAATTTGAGTTCACCACAGTGCATTGAAATGGCTGCAACTTCGGGGGCTTGTATCTTTTTCATCAAATGTTATCTTTCAATAAACATTATTGGATTTTTTTCCCCATAAAGTTTAGTTGTTGTGGTAATATTTCATGTCAATCCAAATTGTTTTGAATGCTTAGGAGCAATTTGAAGTTCAAAATCCAGACATTTTTGCATTACAATGAATTTTGGTTGCTTATAACTTCTTTAGAAAGAGTTTGTTTTCAATAATCCTTGTTGTAAAAGTTGAACATACTAGTCTAGTTATTGTGGTAAAAAATTCATATAAATCCAAGATGTTATGATTGACTGAGAAGCATTTTAGTAGAGGTAGGTTCAACCATAGATGTGTTTTTTTGCTACTTTTTTCACTGTTTTTGATGTTTCAATTTTCTTTTACAAACGCAATGAGTCAATTGAATGATTTTTTTTTCCACCAAAGTGTTTGTCTTTTGGTTTTGAATCACTTTGTAGTTCAAAGTTTTTTCATTTGAGTAGGTTTAGAAATTGAATTTCACCTCCAAATGTGTTTTGAGGAAAATTTCAGCATCTTTTTTCAACACTAGAACATTATAATCTTTCAATCTATGCGGTCAAATGACCCCAAATTTGATTTACACTATCAACAACATGCACACTACAAGATTGTGTGTTTGAGATTTTCATACCTTCCTCACATTTAGACTTATAGCACTTGAAAAGCAAGGTTGTTTTTTAACATGGTTAGGCCTTGGACAGTGAGGGATTAAAGATTAATTTTTTTTGGATAATACACAAAAGAGCTATAAAATATAAGTTTCGTAACTTTTTGAAGTTTGTAGCATGGAGTCAATGGTAAACTATATCAAGGGTAGAAACTATCCATATGGTCAAATTTTTAGAAATATAATCTATAGATCTAACTGAAATCATTGTTGAAGATTTAGTTTCAAAAATTCATTACAAATATAATTTCTATAATTGGTTAGCTCTAGTTTCAATTTCAATTTATTTTTGAAAAAAAAAAAAGGCAAAATTTAATGAGGAAAACAACAACATATTCTTCAAATAATAAATTTTTCAAACACTAGGCAAAAACTAAACACTCTATGCTTTTTTTTTAGAAAAGTTTTGACTTTAGCAATCTTTATTAGTTTCATAAAAATTGAAAGACAACCTAATCTTCATCTTTGTTTGCATATGGAAAAAGTTAGGCGGAGGAAAAAATGTTTTAGCAAAAGTTAGGTAGGACTATAAAATACGAGGCGTTTAAGGGTTACTAATGCACTTTTTTAGTCTACATTACAAAATTCAATTTTAATTTTGACCATTGGTATGTAGAATATTATTAAAATAGTCAAATAAAATAAGTTTTAAAACTTAATTTTCAAATAAATTGATTCAGATTTTAGTTTGATCTTCTAATCATACATTAAAAAATCAAAATCCATTTCAAAAATTAAATTTCAAAACCATTTGACATGTTCAATTACATTAAAGACAAAGATCAAAGTTCCTTGTCAAACCCGAGGTCAAACCAATTTCTACGTATTAAAGCAAATCAACTTCATAAAGTTGATGTGCATGCTAAGTTTAAAAAGTGTTTTACCATTACAAAAAATCTTGCAATTTGCAAACACTTCAAATAGGAAAAAGAAAATCATTATTCATAAATAAAAAAATCTCAAAGATGAGATTGAAACAAAGAATCTCCAATGACATCTAAGAAGAAAATATGCATAATAAAGAATTTCAAAAATATAATTTGGAATTGTTCCTTCTATTTATTATAGACTATATTATAATCATATAATATATATTATATTTTCATATTGATAAATAATGTTAAACATTTTGAATTTCTTTGGATTCCTTAAAATAGACACACTTTAGATTATAGGGCTTTCAATTTTCCTAAAATTTTAAAATGAAATTTTTTTTAGAATAGATTTGATTGAAATCTAGTTTTATAGTATTTTAATATAAGAGTCGTAAAATTCAAATATGATACATGTTCATTTTTACATTTCACATCTGAATTAAAGATAATTGAATGATGTATTATATTCTTCACTACTTTACAAACTTTACATCTTAATCTTATTAAACCAATGTCCAATTTTCACATGCCATA
Source organism: Rhytidiadelphus loreus (assembly GCA_947034895.1). NCBI lineage: Eukaryota > Viridiplantae > Streptophyta > Bryopsida > Hypnales > Hylocomiaceae > Rhytidiadelphus > Rhytidiadelphus loreus. Next base: position 38,913,346 of record OX344761.1, read on the forward strand.
TACAATATATGAAATTAATTTTCTTACATATTCAAAGATTTCATCCCTAAAATTCTAAGTCATTTTCAAGGTGTTTGGGATCTTGATTTGGTAAGCTACGTGGAATTGAAGTTCAAAGTAAGATGAGTCATTTTTAGGAAAAATTAACCATAGGATCTTGTAGAAAGCTAAACCCTACAAAGTTTTCTTTCAATTCAAGTCATAGATTGCAAGATTATAACATAAAAGTGACAAAAAAACCCAATGTTTGGGCGTAGCTGAAATTGTGCTTTGATTGGCTCTTTTTGATATATAACTTTTTAGAAAGTTGGCACCCTATGGTTATTCTCAAGGTAAGTAAGTTCCACATGGATGGAAATAAGTGTTGTATTTTTAAGACCAAAAATGAGTGAAAAAATGGTCTTGCAATAGTGACCACTTCATTGTTAAATTGCAGATAAATAAAAGGTTTGTCACAACCTGGAGCCAAAATTCAAGATCAAGCATGGTAGAGTGAAAGAACACACAAGGAAAGATACACAATAGGAATTATTTTTAAATGGCTCAACTCCAAATGCAAGATGTGTATTCTAATAGTTCTTTGAAAAAGAGCCATAAATGGTTGAGGCTAGGAATTCATTAGAATTCCAAGCATCATCATTGTCCAAACTCATTTTTCTTTTACTTGAGACTATTTTCAATTGATTTTTCACATAGCCTACTACGCATTACTTATATCTAAAAGTCTACCAAAAGTCTCCAACTACTTCCTTCCCATTGCAAAGGATGGGCCCAACCTTGCTAACAATAAGCGGTGCAATTATGACCATGACTACTCGTGACTAATACATGCCACTTCCTCATTTAGCCAAGGACCTCCATCCAATGATTCCTTTACTTCAATCCCAGACCACCCATGTTTTGTAAATTTTTGTAAATTCAATAGTGAATCTTATTATAAATTTGAATATAGTGCTTGATTGTAAATTCTACCTTTTTTTCAAATGTCTTCAAAAGATTATAGATTGCTATCTATGCCATTTCCAAAGCGCTATCTTTCTTCTATCAATTTACTATTTTTAGAGTTTGAAAGTGTATTCTTTGTAGGGCCTAAAATCACCTATCCACTAGGAGAGATTTCAGGGGTCTAGAAGACTACAAGTTCTCAAGGAGTTCATGGACTATGAACTCTTTGTGAACTGTAATATGATGTGGTCGAAAGCCAGTTACGTCAGATATTAATATTTTATTAATATTTTAATACTTTTTTCAAATATTTTTCAAATTATATATTATTATTTTAATAAATTAAAAAATTATACTTTTTAATACTTTTTAATATTTTTAAATTCTGATTGTATTTTGTTGTTCACGTCAAGGGGAACAACCCCAAAACAAGCTTCCATACCCCTCAAATATCCCCTAATGTATAATGCTAAGGCACTTAAGGTTTGAAATTTTTTACTAAAAGTTAAGAGTGAATGAAGTTTGATTGCTAAAAGGTACTTGAAAACTTCATTTGCTATTTACTTCTAATCTATAACTTGAAATTTATTTCTAATTGTATTTTTAGACTTTGAATTTTAACCCCTCAAGGACCAAGCTCTGTTTTGGAGCAACATAGAAATTTTTGGTAGCACCCTACAAATAGAAATTTCATTTTTTTCTTTGAAATTTTCATACAACATGGGGACAAAGAGTAGCTTTAAGGCCTAACAATTTTTATAACTTTTGATTACATGGTTCAAAAGTTATTGTATAATATATAGTTTTTTTTCACAAATTAGGCGGATTGGGCATATAGAAAAAAATCACTTTTTCTAGAAACAAAAATTTGATATTGGTTTTCTAGATTTATATATACGAGGAAAACTTTGAATCATTCCATTTTGATGAATGAGGTGAAAGTTATGAGGGCTGTAGTTTGCGGACAATTATTGATTTTCTACTCTAAAATAAACCTTAAAGTCCTATGTTTAACTCAATTTTTAATATTTTTTTATAGATTTCATGTTATTTAAAGTATTTTTGTAATTACTATGAATTTTGCAAATAAACTTGTTAAAAAATCATGTAAAATTCAATTTGATATTTTTCAATTATGAAAAAATGAGATTAAATTTTAGACATGTATTACTACATGTAAAAGATACCAAATGTTTGAAATGTTTGTTTTAATATAGAAACCTAATGAAGTTTGACCAAGCCTGGACATAAAGTGTTCCTTAAGGGTTAAAAACATAACATTGAATTTGCAAAGAAGAGGCAAAAATTCAAGTAGCCATATACTGTAGGTTGATGCATAGCAAGAGGTTATTTTTCTAATCTACAATAATTGTGCACGAAAATTTCTAACCATGCATTAAATATGCAATAGTAAAAAAAAAGTCATACAAAAGTTAATTCAATTGTTGTAAGACTTGTAAATTTTTATGCATTCTGAATTGTCAAGCCATTAGAGCTTTGTAGTTAGGTACAATACTTAATTATTCATCAATCATTCATTAAATTAGGATGAATTACAATGTTCGATTACAAGACTTCCTACAATCATAAAACTAATTACAAAGCTTAATTTTGAAATCAGAGGTAAAAGTATTCAAGCTTGAACATCCAAATCCAACCTACGTAACATTTATGAATCATTCTAGACCCATTGATTAATAAATCTATATGTCTAAGCAATAGTAAAGCACAATAATATGAATTGCAATATAAAAGGTTATATGAAACTAGTAGTTTGAGCAATAAATAAATAAACAGAGCATTGTGGTGGTTTAATAACCACAAGCCTATCACAAAATTGGTTAGATGAAATAAAATAAACTTTGTAATTTGAACAACAAAATGTTTAACTTAAGAGAAAAATTTAAAAATATTAGTTTTTTTTATTCTCCATTAGTTAAACAATAGTAAACTCTAAAAATACATGATAATATTGAATATGTTATGCAAAGAGAGAAATATAAATAAATAAAAATATTGAAAATCTCATAAAGTTCATCTTTGGCATCAATTTAAACAATGTTTAGATTTTTAGTTATTTGAAACGCCCAAAAGACTTTCATACTTAAATTTCAGGATTCAAATGTATTTAGTTCTTTCTATATAAATGTATAAGTAAAAGGCAATTTTGTAATTCAAATGTATTTAATTGTATTAGATCTTATACCAGTCAAGGGCATTAAGATGGATATTAACAATTTTATAAACAAATTCTTGTGCTACATGCATGAACAAGTATTTTACAACTTTCAAGATTCTTTGGTTGTTCAATTTTACAAAAATGATATATTAATTACTATTTTAAGCATTTGCCCTATTTGTTGTGTTGATGTGAGTTTCAAAGTTTTGAAATGTTCTCTTAGCCTTAAAAAAAAATTGAGCAACTTGTGAGCCCCCAAATTATCACTTGAAACTTGTAGCTTTTTTGTTTTTTTGTTTTTACAATTTAAGTTAAATTTTATATGCCGAAATCCTCCAAAACAGTGTTAAATCAAAATCGGTATGATACATACTAATATCATAGTTATTCCATAACAGTAAAGGTAAAATAACTAAAATAATCCAAAATCTTGCATATATATAGACTAGAAATTTAGAAGTAGTAGGAATTGTGAATATTTATGAATATTGCCTAAAATGCCTAAACCTACCCGACATGCAACAAATATTGGCTAAAATAGTCCAAAAGAACTCCAATAAGATTCTTAAGTTGATTCCCAAAGATAATTTTAAATTTCTTAGTAGTTTCGAGAAATAATAGAACCCCCGATTGTTAGCTTACAAGTTTCAAAAACTCAAGATAGACTAGAAAAAGGCATCTATGGCGGAATCAATTTACCAAGATTTTCCTACATACAAAAGATTCACTAGTAATTAAACGAAATGGTGGGATTTGTTCTCCCTCTTTGAATATACAAAAATATAAGAGCCTCAACATCTTTCATGGAATTCCATAAAAATTCTTAAGATCTTCTACTTACAAATAATCCTCTTGTAAATGGTCAATGGCTCAAACAAATGTTTGAAAATTCCTAGGAATTACCTTGGTTGTAATGAAATCTTATTAAAAATTAGTATAACTTTTTTTATGCTAGCAACACACACCTACAAGCTTTAAGGCATTCCAACATCCAAAAGTACTCGAGCCAACGAGATTCTTTAATTCAAGGAAAATTGGGAATTATTCATAAAGTTGATTGGTGTTTCAAGAACATACTTCCTCACACCTTCCAATGAGCTTAGGCTAGTTAGCTTCTTCAAAATAGGTAAACTCTAATAGTTAGATTTTTTCCCTATTTTTGTTTAAAGTTGGTGCTAGTTTTCAATAACTTTTTTGCAATTGAAAAGAGGAGAAAAGATTTTTCAATTTGAAAATGGCTTTGTAGAGCTAATGGCACAATCCATTTGTAATTTGGAGTTTTTCTCCAAAAATTAAAGTTTTGAACCAATAAAGAAGTGGAAAATCCTAAAATTTAGATGAAAATTTTAAGTGATAAAATTACCACTAGGTACTAGGTAGAAGAGAGGGAGAGGTTCCTCTAGAAGATGTTTATAAGGACACCCTTCTCCCTCTCAAACCAATCCTTTGTTTATATTTTTACTGATTAGATCCATGTTAGTCAATTTTTTGGCTATTAAGCCAAAACTTGCCAAATGGTTGTTTTAGGAGTAATTTTGCTTCATTGTTCTAGTTTTTCAAGCAAGTTTTCAAGGACATTGGGGTTCCTTCAAACTGTGCATTCTCTTATGCTTCATTAGTGTTGTTTTTGTACTAACATTTGTATTTGAATTATTTGTCTTAACTTTGTACTAACCTTGGAAATAAGTTCCTCCCTACCTTGATGATGCCGCCCTCTAGTGCATGTTTATGTTGTTTTTTACACACTCCTTGAGTGTGAAATCCGTTGTGAAAATTCCTCTAGATTTTTTGTAGCTAAGTCGTACTAACCAAGGTTTGTATTTATGTGAAGTTAAGTGATTATACTAACATGTGTTGTTTATGAGAGTTGGGAGGTTGTACTAAACACTCTATTAACTTTTCTTTGTCAAATTTGGCCTAATCCTTTTTTTCATTCCCAAAATATAATAGAGCTTTGAACCTCAAATATATGACAAAATTCTTAGTTTTTTTTGTTAGACTCCCAAAGATATGGCTTAGCTTTGTCTTCCTAGGCATCAAGGTCTTTAATCTCCTTTAAGAATCCAAAATACGGCAAAGCTTTGCTTGTTGGATATTCCACATTTTTAGTCCTTTATAAAAATCACTTGAAATAGTAAAATCATAACTTCCATTTTCTTTTGTTTGGATAGCATGTGATAGTGGCTTAAAAATCCCTAATGTATTTCAAGGTCTAGACTAGTTATTAAAGTTTGGACCCAACATTCAAAGTTTATGCCCCCAACATTCAAAATTTAGATCCAATGTTCAAAGTTCAAACCCGAGCAAGAAAAGCCTTGACCCTCATCCCTACCTTCTATAGACTAGTTAATAGGATTGATCCAATGGTCAAGCACGAGGCCAATTTAGGCTAATCTGACAATGAGAGAGCAAAGCCAATCAAGTTGATCCAACCATCAAAGAGCAAGGGTCAATTGGATTGATCCAACAATAGGAGAGTATGGACGATCAAATAGATCCAACAACAAAAAAACGACACCGATTGGATTGATCCAATAGGTGGAGGACAAGACGGCTTCAATCAAGTGTGGCAATGGTCCAAGTCCTTTCAAGCTTAAAGCTAGGAAATTGGGGATCTAGGAAGTTTTCTTCCCAAAAACACACTCTTGGTGTACAAATGAGACTGGATTAGGAATCTTAGCCTCATTATCTTGCATTGGAATTCTCACTCACTAGCATTACAAGCAAAATTGTGTAATTGCTAAAAGAGAAAAAAACATGAACATGGTAGTAGAAAAGTAGTAGGAAGCAATAGAATAAAGCAACAAGGAGATTGTGGATTAGGAAAAATCTAAATCTAAATTTCCATTAGCCATTGAAAATTTAGATTGAATAATCATCATTCTTTGATGCAAAGTAGGGGCCAAGAATATTGCATTATTTGGGGGGGTTGTCTTGGAATTGAATAAATGCTTTCTTTTGCAAAGTCAACTAGTGGACTTCAATAATTTGAAGTAAAAGAAATAGAAGATAGATGAGAAAGATGAAGTAAGGAAAAATAGGAAGTAGATTGGAATCTCCTACAACTTGTATTAAAAACTCTAAAATTAAGTGGTGAACAAATTATCAAGGAAGGACAAGATGAAAAATGATGAGGGCACCAAATGCATCTTCAAGCACCTCTTAAATGAGGTTCACTACGACTATGAGGTATGTGCCTAATTCAACCATTTTTTGTAGTTTTTCTTAATTTAGAATCAAAAACATAGTTTGTGTTATAATCTAGCTAGATTTAGACCCTTTGAATTAGTTTTTATCTCAAGTTTAGGTTTAATACTTGTAGCTGATTTTTAGATCCATTCCAAAACATACAACACTAAGAAAATAGATTAAAAACAAACTAAATACAAATGGCTAAAGTTTCAAATTTATAATAGATGAGAATGAGTGAAATTCATCCAAAAAATATAAGAATGAAAATTTGGAACCTAATTAACCCCTTTGGTTCCTTGACTATGTTTTTACCAAAAGCACTCTCTTCAAGTCAAGATGGCTAAATGCTTGAAAAAATTCAAATCATTTGGAATTGTACAATATATAGGGAAAAATAGTTAGTAGAAAAAACTAGAGAATGATTTAAAATACTAAATTATTGTTAAGAATTCAAATATGGAATTGAAGAATGCCAATCCTAGTGGTTGTAATGTTGTAATAAACAATCTCCATCTTATGATTTTATTCTTTTAAAAAAATATTGAAAATTGAGTTAAACATAGAACTTCAAAGTTTATTTTAGAGTAGAAAATCAATAACTGTCTGCAAACTACAACTCCTCATAACTTTCACCTCATTTATGAAAATGGAATGAGTCAAAGTTTTCCTCGTATATATAAATCTAGAAAACCAATATCAAATTTTTGTTTCTAGAAAAAGTGATTTTTTTCTATATGCCCAATCCGCCTAATTTGTGAAAAAAAACTATATATTATACAATAACTTTTGAACCATGTAATCAAAAGTTATAAAAATTGTTAGGCCTTAAAGCTACTCTTTGTCCCCATGTTGTATGAAAATTTCAAAGAAAAAAATGAAATTTCTATTTGTAGGGTGCTACCAAAAATTTCTATGTTGCTCCAAAACAGAGCTTGGTCCTTGAGGGGTTAAAATTCAAAGTCTAAAAATACAATTAGAAATAAATTTCAAGTTATAGATTAGAAGTAAATAGCAAATGAAGTTTTCAAGTACCTTTTAGCAATCAAACTTCATTCACTCTTAACTTTTAGTAAAAAATTTCAAACCTTAAGTGCCTTAGCATTATACATTAGGGGATATTTGAGGGGTATGGAAGCTTGTTTTGGGGTTGTTCCCCTTGACGTGAACAACAAAATACAATCAGAATTTAAAAATATTAAAAAGTATTAAAAAGTATAATTTTTTAATTTATTAAAATAATAATATATAATTTGAAAAATATTTGAAAAAAGTATTAAAATATTAATAAAATATTAATATCTGACGTAACTGGCTTTCGACCACATCATATTACAGTTCACAAAGAGTTCATAGTCCATGAACTCCTTGAGAACTTGTAGTCTTCTAGACCCCTGAAATCTCTCCTAGTGGATAGGTGATTTTAGGCCCTACAAAGAATACACTTTCAAACTCTAAAAATAGTAAATTGATAGAAGAAAGATAGCGCTTTGGAAATGGCATAGATAGCAATCTATAATCTTTTGAAGACATTTGAAAAAAAGGTAGAATTTACAATCAAGCACTATATTCAAATTTATAATAAGATTCACTATTGAATTTACAAAAATTTACAAAACATGGGTGGTCTGGGATTGAAGTAAAGGAATCATTGGATGGAGGTCCTTGGCTAAATGAGGAAGTGGCATGTATTAGTCACGAGTAGTCATGGTCATAATTGCATCGCTTATTGTTAGCAAGGTTGGGCCCATCCTTTGCAATGGGAAGGAAGTAGTTGGAGACTTTTGGTAGACTTTTAGATATAAGTAATGCGTAGTAGGCTATGTGAAAAATCAATTGAAAATAGTCTCAAGTAAAAGAAAAATGAGTTTGGACAATGATGATGCTTGGAATTCTAATGAATTCCTAGCCTCAACCATTTATGGCTCTTTTTCAAAGAACTATTAGAATACACATCTTGCATTTGGAGTTGAGCCATTTAAAAATAATTCCTATTGTGTATCTTTCCTTGTGTGTTCTTTCACTCTACCATGCTTGATCTTGAATTTTGGCTCCAGGTTGTGACAAACCTTTTATTTATCTGCAATTTAACAATGAAGTGGTCACTATTGCAAGACCATTTTTTCACTCATTTTTGGTCTTAAAAATACAACACTTATTTCCATCCATGTGGAACTTACTTACCTTGAGAATAACCATAGGGTGCCAACTTTCTAAAAAGTTATATATCAAAAAGAGCCAATCAAAGCACAATTTCAGCTACGCCCAAACATTGGGTTTTTTTGTCACTTTTATGTTATAATCTTGCAATCTATGACTTGAATTGAAAGAAAACTTTGTAGGGTTTAGCTTTCTACAAGATCCTATGGTTAATTTTTCCTAAAAATGACTCATCTTACTTTGAACTTCAATTCCACGTAGCTTACCAAATCAAGATCCCAAACACCTTGAAAATGACTTAAAATTCTAATGGTGAATGACTTTTAAGTTTAATACTATAATAATAGTGGTATACAAGTTAATTGAATTACTTCTCCTTACAACAATAACACTAACTTATACTAATCTAGGAATTATGTGATTTTCTAAGGCATACCAATAGAAGCTGACAACATTTTCTGTAAAATATATAGAATGTGGCCTCTAAACTATCTTGAAATAGTATAATTATCATCCAATCTTCACCTAAATTTCATTCACATACATCAAATTTTTATACCCTTACATCTACTTATTTTTATCTGTTTTTGATAATTACACTATTCTCGTTTGACTAACATTTATCCAAATTATTCTGAGGGGTCTTGCACTGTTGATATTCTTGCATTAATTAAATAAACCTATGTGATCATTTTTCATTTAGTTAGTGACTTTTCAAGTTTGACAATATAATGATAATAGTAGCTGTTACTTTGACCACCCTCTAAGACTAAAGAAATCTAAAAAAAATCATATGAAAACAAAGTATAGAAAAAAATAATAGGTGAAATATCAAAGTGTTTTGCTTCAATTTTATTAGGTAGTTCCAAAAGCAATCTTCACATCCATAGATATAGATGAAATATGCAAAATATGGATGATTATTCATATTTTTATCCGAATATGAATACATTCATCCCAAATTGTGTAGTTCTCTTTCAAGATTTTGTAGCAATTTAGAGATTTCATCCATTGCAAAATGAAAATATATATCACCAAATATTTCCTAAAAAATAGGTGTATATTGTTTTTGAGTAATGAATTGCTATAAAGAACTCTTAGGGTGAGTGATTAGAGATTTGGGATATGTGATAAATATAAACATGTGATGCTTGTCTATTATCAGATCTACTAGCTACTCAATGTCAATTTAAATTTTTTTCCAAATTTATATAAATGTTCATTTGGTTCAAAGCAATTTTCATTTATTAATGACCTTCAAAGTTTGACAACATAATGATAGGCGCAGTCAATTTACATCCCTTTAATGAGATTTCAAGTTTGACAACATAATGATAGTAGTAATTGGCACTTCAGTTGAACTCTAAGACCCAAGCAAACCAAAATAAAGTCATATCATATAGAAAATGAACAAGAGAAAGGACATGTAAATGACTAATAAGAAAATAATGAAAAAAAGGGATTCAAGAGAGTAATTTTTGTACTTTCATCCATTTGATCAAATTTCATTAGATTCATATTAATTTGTGTTTGAATTACATCAATTCTCATCCATTTAATTACTTTTCAAATTGAACAACTCAATAGTGTAGCAATAACTACTTCAGCTAAACTCTAGGACCAAAACAAACCAATATAAATCATATCATAAAGAAGAAAAGATTGAAAAGGACTAGTGAATAACCAAAAACAAAGAGAGGAGAAAAAGGGCCATAGAAAGGGATGCCTATGATTTTTATTGATTTGATCCAATTTCATTAGATACATATAAATTTTTATTTATTTCAAATCATTTGTCATCCATTTAATTTACTTTTCAAATTTGACTACGTAATGATATTAGTAGTCTATTCTCATTTATTTAATGACATTTAAGTTTGACACAATACAATGATGTTAGTCATTGCCACTACTACAATACTTAAAGACCAAAACAAACCCAAAACAATGACATTTCATGAGGAGAAAAAAGAAGAGAAAGGAAGCATGGATCCTCGCATGGATCTATAGAGAATATTGCCATATTTCATCCATTTGACCCTTACTAGATTCATAACAATTTTTGTCTAATTTAAATCGATTCTCATCCACCTAATGACAATTCAAGTTCGATAGTACAATGATATTAGTAGTTTGATAACACAATGAAATTGACACAAATTATGGATGAATTACAGAAAACATTGGTGAAATATACAAAATATGAATCCAAATGTAGATGAAACATACCAAAATGCGGATGAAACATACAAAATGTGGATCCAAATGTAGATGAAACACACCAAATATGGATGAAATATGCCAAACATGGATGTTAATCCATTTATCAATCCGAATGTGCATACATTCATCCGAAATGAATTGATACTCTCTAAAAATTTTGTGCAACGATTTCTTCATTTCATCCATTTCCCAAAGAGAATCCATCCCCAACTATTTCATCCCAAATTTATATATTAAATTAATTTTTATTTATTTTTATCGCCCTCCAAAATCCAACAAGAAAAGTATAAGCAAGGGAAAGGGCCGGGTCCGGGGGGATTGCTGATGAGGAGAGAGAAGCGAAGGAGAGACTTGTGCAGGCGTCGTCGTCGTGGCGAGCACACAATAGAAGAAGCCCGCGAGCGCGAACGCCAGCAACCTGAGTTTTGGTTTCCTGGACACACTTAAGGAGAAGGAGAGAGACAGAGAGAGAGAGAGAGAGAGCGCGCGAGAGAGCGAGAGAGCGAGCGCCTCCTGTAGGGGAGACAGACTGGAGAGCCGTCCGGGCGTGGTTTTGAGGAAGAAGTCGAAGCCAGAGCAGCAGTCATTTGCTCCGCCCTATTTGTGTTCTTTTTCTGTTCTGTTCTTCATCTCTCTTTGCCGATTATTAACCTTTTTCTTTTCTTGCACTCCACGCCGTGGACGGCCCTAACTTAGCCGGACTCACGGAGTTTTTGTACCAAACAAGCAAGCAAACCCTGGGGGTGAGAGAAGAGGAGAAGCGATTTGAGATCATTGACATGCGTGGTAGATAGGGGAGACGCGAGGGGGGGGGAGCGGTTTGAGCGGTGGTAGGAGGAAGCCACCAGTTGGCCGACATGAAGGCGAAGAAGAAGCGCGGGGTGGAGGCGGTAAGTTGGTTGAGGCGGCCGTAGTTGTTGAGGACGGTGGGGTTAAAAAAGGGGGATGGTGTGGTGTGGTTAGCGGGGGATGGGGATGGTGAGGGACGGGATGAGAGCGGATGTGTCTGGATGTGCGATTGGGGCCGGTTTGGGAAACAATTGGCCTCGCGGGGGCGGGGGTTTCCAGATGGTTAGGGTTTTGCGATGCTGTGCTGGTTGGTGGAGCTGCTGATCGGGAAAAGAAGCGGTGTAGATGTTGTTTGCGAGGCGCGATTGGAAAGACGATTGGCCGATTGTGCGTTTGGTCTTTGGATGAATTGGCTTGTGGTTGTGGTGTAGTGTGAGCTCTTGCGGGTGAAAATTGTGGTGTGGTGTGGGGATGGCGCGCACGATGATATCGCGGTGCTGCCAGACCGAGAGTGAAAATTTGGTAGGTTTTGATTATTTTGTGGGGTGTGGTTTTGGTTCGGTTTCGTGCTGGGGTAATAAGAGGTTTGATTTAGTCGATTTAGTGAAGGTGCAGGGAGGTTGCTTGGGTTATTTTTTTTTTTTTTGTGAGAGGAGCGTGTAGGATGTTTGGGAAAGGAGAGTCTGTGTGTGTGTTGGATCTGTTCGTGGTCTTTCAGGTTAGCTCTGGAGCTTGATTGTCTGAAGACGGAGCGTTCGGATTGATTTGATCAGGATTTTCTGTGTGGTATCTTGGCGGTTCAATGTGGCCAGTAGACACCGCTGTATTAGGTTTGGAAATTGTGAGACGATGTTTGAGACTACGTGATGCTTCTCGTTGGAAAGAGAGAGTGAGTACTCGCAGGTTGGAGGGTGCTCTGGAATGTGCTTTGAAAGCTTGGCGTGATCCCGTGAGCTTACCCTGCAGGGTTGTAGCCTTGGAGGGGTTGTTGGATTGATTTAGTGTGTCAATACATGTCATGGGAACTTAGTGCCAGTGTGTGAACCTGTATCTTGACAATTGGTTCAGCCTTTTCAACAATTAGCCGAAGCGCTCTAATCGTTTTTGTCACCCTTGAGGATGACTCAAGGGTAACTCAACCGATTAGTATGCAACATTTAATGGGTGGAGATCGGGTCTTTGCAGGGTTGCGTTTCTGTTTGTATCGTTGGTCAAGGAATGGTCCTGCATGATTTGCGAGTGGTATTCGTTTTGTACGCTTGTAGCTTTCTTGTGTTGAGGTGACTGTTGGTATAACTCGTCGTTAACGGAAGTCCTAATTTTAGGGTTTTGCTATTCAGTACGATAACGGGTTAGGGACCTCACGTATTCATCATCCAGGTCTGTTTCGGCCTTACTTGGAATTAGGCCTACGAGGGTGACAAGTTTGTGAGAGTAGCAAGGTCTCTGCATGCCTCTTACAGAGCCAGCGTGGTTTCCAAGGTGCGTACTGTGAACTTAGCGGCTGACTTTGTGTTACTTTGTCATGTTGTGGCAGCCACCTAGAGTGAAGGCATTCATCACCAGCGTAGTAAGTACGCCGCTAGATAACATCGACGTTCCTCTTAGCAGGTTCAGTTGGGAATATGAAAAGGTGTGGTTCACTCCCTCATTTACTCACGCGTAAGGATGCTTCCTTGTGTATATCCTTGCTCTGTTTTCGTTTTACTTACGTTTGGTACTCTTACTGTACAGGGAGAATTTTATCATTGGGTGGACTTGTTCAATCACTTCGAGGTTTTCTTTGAGCAACATGTAAAGTCAAGGAAAGACTTGCAATTGGAGGGTGAATTTTTGGAAGGAGATGGTCCATTTCCGAAGGAAGCTGTATTGCAAGTTCTCAGGGTTACACGCATTATATTAGAAAATTGCGTGAATAAGTACCTATACAGCAGCAACGAGGTACTACTCAGTGTCTTGCAGCGATTTTGTTCTCTCTATAATATCAAAAGGTTTTAGTTTTCTGTATTTGTGTATGCGTGATGCCAGAGTTTTATTGGTCCTTGATGTTTGGAGACCCTTTTCTGCCATTTAATATCCCCTTTCTCTAGAAGTTGTCAGTTAGGCAGGTATATCTTGAAGTGAGGTAGACTATATGTTTGTGGTATTGCATCTTTAGTTGTGACAAGAGCATCCTAATAATTGTGGGACTAATCGTATCAGGGGATTTGGGGCTGGTGGCAGCATGTATCATTGATGTTTGCTTCGACAGACCCGGACATAGTTATCGCAGCTTTGCAAACTTTAGCAGCGTTCGTGAAAAAACCCGTGCAGTCAAATCGAGCTATGAGATGGCATGGAGACACAACTCTCAATGCTCGCTTGTTCTCTTTGTCACAGGGTTGGGGGGGCAAGGAAGAAGGACTAGGTTTATTGGCATGTGCTCAGGATAATGGTTGTGATGCTAATGCGTGTAAACTAGGGGCTACCCTTCATTTTGAGTTTTATGCAGAAAGCGATTCTTCTTCCCTTCATGGGGAGATCAACACCTCTGGGCTCAGGGTGATACACATTCCTGACGTTCATCTTCGACAGGAGGGGGATCTGCAGTTACTTAAACAGTTAGTTGACCAACATCAAGTACCTTCCAACCTAAGATTCTCTCTGCTTACTCGCATTCGTTTCGCTCGGGCGTTTGCTAACCTTGAAACGAGGAGGCAGCACATACGCATAAGGCTGCTTGCATTCACAGTTCTTCTTCAGTCAAATCCCGATCATGAAGATCTGACGGCCTTTTTCATAAATGAACCAGAATTTGTGGATGAATTAGTGACGGTGTTGCGATATGAAGATACCGTTCAAGAGGAGATCCGGCTGTTGGCGATTCTTGCGCTAGCGGCCCAATCACAGGACAGGCCTAGACAATCAAATGTGTTGAATGTTATTAGTGCTGGTGGTCACCGTGGCATTCTACCGAGTCTTATGCAGAAAGCTATTGGGTCGATCACCGAAGGATCATCAGGATGCTCCGTGGCATTTGTGGAAGGACTTCTTTCTTTAGTGACTGTTCTGGTCTCTTCATCATCTGGATGCGCTGCCCTAAGAGAGGCTGGATTGATTCCCACACTTCTCCCTCTCCTGAAGGATATGGATCCGCAACATACACATTTGGTTAGTGCAGCTGTACATATATTGGAGGCTTTTATGGATTACAGCAACCCAGCTGGCACTCTGTTCCGTGATTTGGGTGGGCTAGGTGATACTGTTACGAGGTTGAAAGTAGAAGTCACTCGTGTTGCTGAGGGAGTCAAGTTTGAAAGAGAAGAATCGAAGCCGAGTTCTAAGGGCAAGGCTGCAATGGTTTATACACCTCCGCTATATCAATTGGGCTATGAGGACGTGGATTCTCAATCTTCTCAAGTGACCGGGCAGGCAGAGACTCTTATACCTTATCATCAAAGATTATTGCTGAAGGCTTTACTGCGCGCTATTGCCCTCGGCACATATGCTCCTGGAAACTCTACGAGGCTCCATATTTCAGAAGAGAGCGATTTGCCATACTGCCTTTGTACCATTTTTAGGTAAGGGGCTCTATTTTGCGGCAAGCTACGCGCTTTTAATGTCTGCGTCTGTTATTAGTTATCCTACGGTTCTTATATGTTACCTATTTTTATTGTTACGTATTGTAAATCATGGGTTCTCATGGTTAATTGATTTCAGGCATGCTAAGGAATTTGGGGGAGGTGTTTTCTCGCTGGCAGCATCAGTTATGAGTGATCTTATCCATAAAGATCCAACTTGTTTTGCTACATTAGATGCTGCTGGGCTACCATCAGCCTTCCTAGATGCTATCACGGCTGGTGTGCTGCCATCTTCTGAGGCAGTTGGATGCATACCAAACAGCTTGGATGCCCTGTGCTTGAATATCTCAGGTTTACAGGCAGTTCGAGATCGGAATGCTCTTGGTTGTTTCGTCAAGATTTTTACATCAAAAGTATACGTTCGAGCTCTTGCAAATGACACGCCTGGATCTCTCGCTTCAGGCCTCGATGAATTGCTTCGACATGCACCTTCGCTGAGAGGTCCGGGTATAGATATGTGCATCGAAATTTTGAAGACCATTGCAGCTATTGGTGGTGCGCCAGTTGAACCAGCAGTGCCTGTAGATGCCCCTGATTCCAGTAGTGTGGATGCACCTGTGCCGATGGATACAGATGTTGAGGAGAGGTCCAGTGCAACACCCGAAAATCTGCCCAGAGCATCAGCGTCTCCTCAGCAGCCACAAGATTCTGGAGCTGACAGTAACTTGGAAACCTTCTTACCTGATTGTATAAACAATGCAGTACGACTACTGGAAACAGTACTTCAGAATGCAGATACTAGTCGTGTTTTTATAGAAAAGAAGGGAATCGAGGCTCTACTACAGCTTTACACTCTTCCGCATCTACCTGTTTCCTTTGGAGGCTCTTCCACTGCACATAACATGTCTGTTACTTTTCGTGCATTCTCCCCTCAACATTCGGCTGCACTGACTCGATCAGTTTGTCTTGCCCTTAAAGAGCATTTGCAGGTAATCTTTGCGGTTTTCGTGGTCTTTTCTTTTCAAATCTGCCTTTTTTTACACGCTTTTTATCTCGTTTCAGATCAAGTGAAGTAAGGACAGGTCGTTTTGAAATCTCTTGATTTATCTCAATATGGATTCGAGAGTGATGCACTGTGTTAACTCAGAACATTATGATGCAGGCAACTCTGGATCAGCTAAAGCTTCTATCAGGAACAAAACTTTCTGATTTGGACACTGGAGAAAGGAACAAGGTTGTTCGTTCTCTCTCGGCTGCAGAATGTTATTTGTCTCTGTCGTCAGTCTTGGTGCGAAGCTCGAACGCCATGATGACCGAGTTGAGCTCAGGAGCTGCGGAAGCCCTCAGTAACGTTGGCGTAGTTCATAGAGAGGTCCTATGGCAAATAGCGCAGATTGATGATGCAAAGGTTGAGTCAAAGAAGGAAGCAGAAGGCGGTAGCAGTACTCCTGCAAGTGTAGGTGTGGGAACAGCGACGAGAGAAGGGGAGGATGTAGCGGAGCCTTATCCAGTGGTTAGGTATGTGAATCCTGTACATATACGCAATGGACCGTCTTCGCATTGGGGCGTGGAGCCCGAGTTCTTACCTGTGCTGCATGCAAGTGATGGGCCCCATCGAAGAAGCCGAAGAGATCATGCGGCTAATGCCGAAGCTCTGACTCAGATTGCTCGCTTGGGTCGATTGGCTCGTCAAGCAGATGCTACCCAGGTTGATACAGAGGGCGTTGCGGGCCTGTCGGAGTCCCCTCCTGCCACTGAGGTAGCCAAACGAAAATCTCCTGAGTCGATGAATTATGACATGATGACTAGGCTAACGGCAGCGGCTAGGGGACTATATGTGGCGTTGGGGAAGGCCATGTTGATGCCATCGCGTAGGAGGGATGATACTGTTCCGTTGACTCTCGCTGCTAAAACGGTTGCTGGGAGTCTAGCAAAACTTCTTCGTGACAATCTCAGCTTCAGTGGGCGCGGGGAGGCTTCACAAGGAGAACTCACTGTCTCTGTCAAATGCCGATACTTGGGGAAGGTAGTGGAAGATATATTAGCAGTAGTCTTCGATAGTAGACGAAGAACTTGTAACACTGTCTTATTGAATAACCTCTATGGTCATGGAGCAATCAAGGAGCTATTGAAAACATTCGCTGCAACTAGCCAACTGCTATGGACTTTGCCGCAAAGTTCTGGAGGTTCCCCAATGGAAACTGAGAATGGGAAATCAAAGGCTGAAAAATCTGAAGAGAAAGCAGTGGCCAATTCCTGGCTTTTAGATACTTTGCGTAACTATGCCCGCTTGATGGAGCACCTTGTTACTTCCTCGCTGTTGCTGACTCCCGCCCCAATGGCACAGATATTGATACAACCTGTGGCTGGTGTATCAGAAACCTTGGCCAAGGATCCTGAGGCCTTTGTCCGGAGCCTGCAGGCTCAAGTTCTGGAAGTTGTTTTACCTGTGTGGAATCATCCCCTATTCGCACAGTGTAGTGCAACTTTCATCACATCAATAGCTTCTATCATCACGAATGTCTACACAGGGGTTGGGGATGCAAAGACAAGTCGTGCAGGAGGAGCTGCTGGTGCAGGTGCTCGCATGGCAGGGCCCCCACCTGATGAATCTTCTATCTCAATGATTGTCGAAATGGGTTTCTCACGCTCCAGAGCGGAAGAAGCACTTCGTCGTGTTGGTGACAACAATGCAGAAATGGCAGTGGAGTGGCTATTCAGCCATCCCGAGGAGGCAGCTCAGGTATGGGCTGATTTCAATCTATTGACCTTCGAACCTGGGTTGAATAACCTCCTATGGCTGCTTTTTCTTCTTCATTTTCATTCTGCGGAACTTTTTTCCGTTCATTACTTTCTTCAGATTGTACGCGATCGTTGATTCCTTATTTGGATACATATCTGCAGGAGGACGATGAGTTGGCTCGAGCATTAGCACTGTCATTGGGCAGTGACGGTCCATCCAAAGAAGAATCAGCACCAGACAATCAGGATAAGGAATCTGCTGTCGATCACGAAGTCAGTCAAGTTCCTCCAGTTGAAGATATGCTCTTAACATGCATGAATCTTCTCCAGAACACAGAAGCTGTTGCCTTCCCTCTTACAGATCTGCTGGTGACTATGTGCAATCGTAACAAGGGTCAGGACCGCGCTCAAGTCATATCTTATTTGGTTCGACAGCTGAAAAGTTGTAAAGTAGACGGATCAATGACCGACACATGTCCGCTATCAACCATTTCACATACCCTTGCTTTAGTTTTGAGTGAAGACAGCACGGCCCGGGAGATTGCAGCAGAGAATGGAGCAGTGAGCATTGCATTAGACGTTCTTGAACAATTCAGACCAGTGAAAACTTCTCTGAAGAACGAGATCCCTAAGTGGCTTACCGCTCTTTTGCTAGTTCTGGACCACATGTTGGTCTGCAAACTGAAGATCACTTCTGATCAACCCAGTGGGTCAGCGACTGCTGCTACCGCCAGCAACAGCATGGGCGTCAGTTCTGGTACACCTGCAGTAGTGGAACAACTCTCTGAAGCTTTCAGTACGCAGAAGGAAACTACTGCGAGCCCGTTCGTTTCAGTACTTGGGAAACCATCTGGGTACATGTCAGAGGACGAGCAGAGAAGGGCTATGTCCGTGGCTGCCGGTTTTCTTCAGATGCAATTGCCATCTGCAACAGTTCAGGCTGTGCTGCAGCTGTGTGCCCGACTGACAAAGTCGTACCCTATTGCCTCTGCTTTCTTCGATTCAGGTAAGAAATTCTTAGACAGTTCAATTGCACATCTAGAAATTTGCACTTCCATGTTATAGCTTGTCTATGTTTGACGTTGCCATCAGTTTCTTGTCCGGTTTTGGCATTATTCAGGGATATTTTCTTGACAATCTTTGCGCACAAGAATATGATCGCAAAATGATTGTGTATTTCAGGTGGTTTGGCTGCCCTTTTGAGACTTCCACGGAGCTGCTTATTTCCTGGATTCGATACGGTAGCTGCCGCTATCATCCGTCACCTCCTTGAGGATCCACAAACATTACAGCAAGCAATGGAAACAGAAATTCGACATACCCTTATTACCACTCTGTCACGACACAATGGTCGGGTTTCTCCACGGATGTTCTTAACTGCAATGGCCCCAGTCGTATCTCGTGATCCTGCCATATTCATGCAAGCTGCTTCTGTTGTTTGCCAACTAGAGACAGTTGGCGGTCGCCCCACAATTGTCCTGGCCAAGGAGAAGGAGAAAGACAAAGACAAAGACAAAGATAAGGAGAAAGAAAAGGAGAAAGAGAAAGGACAGGAAAAAATTCCTGAGAAGTCGAGAAGTGTTGATCTAGATATGAGCACAAAAGTTCACGAATCTGGAAAGATTGCTAGGGGCCATCATCACAAGAAGGTCGTTCCCCACAGCTTCTCATTGGTCATTGACCAGTTGTTAGACGTTATTCTTCACTATCCTTCTGCTACTGCCGACCCTGTACATGATAAGGAGGAAGATTTGTCAGTGAAGGATAATAGCACTGCCATGGATGTGGATGACACAGAAGTCAAGGATAAAGGAAAGGGTAAGGTTGAGGACCTTGGAAGATCAAAACCAGAAGGCGATTCAGATATGTCAGAAAATTCCGCAGCTTTAGCCAAAGTAACATTCATCCTTAGACTTATCACTGATATCATTCTAATGTATTCCTCGGCTGTGAGTGTGGTCCTTCGAAGGGACTTAGAGAGTAGTCAAGGAAGAGGTCCATCACAGGGTGGTGCAGAGGTTGTTGGTCACGGAGGTCTTCTCTATCACATTCTTCACAGGCTGCTTCCTTATCCTGGTGAGAAGGTCAACGATAAGGTGAATGAGGAAGAATGGAGAGAAAAGTTATCAGACAAGGCTGCCTATTTTGTGATGGCAGTTTGTGTGAGATCAGGAGAAGGGAGGAGAAGGGTTGTGGTGGAGATTGCACGTGCTCTTACAACTGCCTCGCCGGCGTCATCAGGACTTGATTCTGAGGGTTCAAAAGGTTTACAGTCCCCAAGCAGGAAAGTGAGGGCATTTGTGGATCTTGTGAATTCTGTCCTTTCTTCTCATTCCCCTACTGGAGGTGCTCAGGCTCCTGGATTTTCACAGGACATGGCAAAGTCCATGATGGATGCGGGCATGGTCCAAGCTCTTACTCGTACTCTTCAGGTAGTTCTCTTCATCCAACTTCCATGGCACTTACATTCTCTGCAATTTGTATAATCATTCCTTATTGGTGACTTTTTTTGTCTTATATTACAATTTTTACACTTAAGTTAGTGTTTTTCTATATTGTAGACAGTACTGAACAAACGCTCATACTGCCTAATTACCAAAACCAGGTCTCGCAGGAGACTTTCTATCGAAAACTTGCCTCATAAGTTAACTCTGTGACTTACCTCCGAAGTTAACTGTTTAATCGCTTTTGGATGCAGGTAATCGACTTGGATCATCCCGATGCGCCCAAGCTTGTGAACTCTATATTGAAAGCTCTTGAAGCTCTTACAAGGGCAGCCAGCATGACAGAACGTGCTTATGGATCTGATGGGGCTGCTCCCAAAAAAGCTACTGAAGAGAGTACTGAACAGCCGACACTTGAAACTGTTCTTGCTGAGACTGAAACCAGAGCAGATGATGGTGCTCAGCCCCAGGCTAGGGACGAAACAATGCGAGACTCCGTGCCTCAGGATACGTCAGTTCCAGAAGTAGGACCTTCGCTTCCTGACAGTACAGAAATTGTGCGCGAGGAGCAGATGGAGCATGACGACGGATTTGAGAGAGATCCTGCAGAAGAGGTATGTGTTGGTTGTTGTGCACAGTCAATGGATTTATCATGTGCAGAATTCTGACGTAGTTTTTTTATATTCTGGGCGTAATTGTGATTATTAATCATGCATGTGCGTTGTCCCGTCTGAGGAGTCCCTAGTCCTTTGATATTTCATGTTCATTGTCTGAGTATTATTGCAAGTGACTCTAGATTTCAATATCGTCATGCTGTGTGCTGCTCGCTGTTTACCAAAGAATTGTATTTGTGTAGGCTTGCCTTGAAGCAGAAGCCGAGGAAGAGTTCATGCGCGAGGCAGCCGAGGATGCTGCCGAACTTGAAGATGCTGCTGTCATGCATTACAGGATGGAGCATGGACCAGATGACGAGATTGTGGATGAAGAGGATGAGGATGAGGAAGACATGGACGGTGACGAGGGGGAAGATGATGGGGAAGAAGAGGAAGAAGACGAAGATGAAGATGATATGAATGGTGATGAAGGTATTAGTCATTTATGTTTACTTCATTGCGTTTCCCGTAGTTTTAACGTCAACTGTTAGCTCAATTGCTACGGCAACGTGTATTTTTGTGTGTCTTAGACACTAGGATATATTCTAGCTTTCACTGCCATGTCTTTAAGAACTTCGAGAAAAAGTATTTCTGATTGTTATTACAAGGGTGGCTTGCCGTTATTCTATATGAGTTTTCTTGAACTGGTCTAAAATATTGGAATGAAATTTCATTAGACTGGGTAACAGGCATCATGTGTGCCCTATTATGCGCGGTGGTTGACGTAGATGAAATATTCGATAATTTGTGAGTTGTATTTGTTTAATCCACTTATTATCCTACCTTTTGAAGTTTGGTATGACAGACTTCTGCAGGCAGCTTGTTAATACCACTTGTAAATTTGGGTTCGTCCTGAATTTACAAAGATATGTTCATGGATGCAGGGGTACCGCACCTTTCACCACCTGACACTGATGTCGAGGATCACGAAGACAATGGTTTGGGTGATGAATATGAAGACATGGTTCAGGAGGAGGATGAGGATGAGGATGATGATTGGCGCGAAGATCGGGTGATTGAAGTCCGGTGGCGTGATGGCCTAACAGGTCTTAGCCATGTTCAGGTAACTATCAGCAGGATTTCCTCGAGTCAATGTAATTTGAATTTTGTGTCTGGCATTATGCGACATAACCGGTATTGGTCTTCTAGTTCTTATCTTCAACCATAGTTCAGGATGCAAAAGCTTCTAGTTGTCTCTTAGATTGTTGAGAAGACTGTTTCTGACTTTTTGTCGCTGATTTCTCACGTGATGTCTTGAGGTACTAAAGAATAGATGAATGTAGTTAATTAAGCTTGAATGATTTAGTGGTTGTATTGCATCGATTTCTTCTACTAGTGAAGGCCCAAAATTGGCGTCACTACGAAAGTATTTTTTGGGTGGAAATTTGCACAATGCAGTACTATTTCGGTATAATGTGAATATAATGTGAATTTGGTAAATAAGTGCACAAGCACGAATAGGATAAATCAGTCTAGTTTGAGAGTCGATAATGCTGCATAATTGTGACCCTTGACCTTCTAGATGTAGTTGACGCAAAGCATTGTATTTTCTATGCAGGTCTTGGGTCATACGGGTGCCAGTAATTTAGTTGATTTCCCAGGAGACCCTTTTCAGGGAATGAACATGGATGATGTTTTTGGATCTTTTCGAAGACCTGGAGGCAGCGACCGTCGGCGGACAGCAACCTACAGACCGTTCCCTGACCGACCGGGTGGTGAGCGTGGTGGTGCATTCCATCACCCATTACTTACCAGACCGTCTGCAACCCCAGGGGGTGGTGTCACTACAGCAATTGCAAGCAACTCGCTGTGGAATAGCACCAGCAGTATCGTTCGGGACGCAGAGGCTATGCTTGGAGGCATTGGTGGGGGAGCCTTAGACGTTACTCACTTTTACATGTATGACGCGCCTATGATCACTGAGCATACTGCAGAAGGTCTCTTTGGAGAGAGGGGGCTCGGTGGTGCACCACCTCTTTTAGACTTCACAATGGACCCAGTGTACCTGATGGGTAGACGGGGCGGTAGGACTGAGAGCCGTTTGAGTAGTTGGACAGACGATGGTCAACCACAAGCAGGCGCACAAGCTGCGGCCGTAGCACAAGCTATTGAAGAGCAATTTATTGAACAGCTTCGTCTGCTTGTTCCCAGTGCTGAACCAGTGGCAGTCCAATCTCCCGCTGTGGCTGCAGAATCTGCTGAAGCAAGAGTTCCTGTTGCTGCGCGTAATATCGTTGAAGGAGATGACCCACAATTCCCTACCCCAATAGCTCAAAATACTATGGGTGATCAGCCTGGTGAAGTAGCAGCCGACCCACCCAGTGAGGGTGGTGTTGGGAGCACAGGGCGTGATGTGACCGGCAGGCTAGACAGTGGAAGCGCAACAGTAAACCAAAGCTCTGCTGACGTTGACGTCCAAATGCAAGATGAAAGGAGTGAGCCTGTGGCTCGAGACACTGAGGCAAACAGCCAAGATAGTGGAGGAAGTGGGGCAACTGTTGGAGAGAGCCTCCGGAGTTTGGAGGTTGAGATAGGCAGCGCAGATGGTCATGATGAAGGAGATCGTCATCCTGGAACAGAAAGGTTGGTTGCAGGTGAGTTGCAACCTTCGAGTGGAGCTGAGAGGGTAACTGGTAGTTCTAGAAGATCAGAACAGGGAGGTGACATCGATGAAGATATGGAAGGTACAGGCACAGCTGGAAGCCATCAAGAAGGCGGAGGAAGTGCTGACGAAAGGCCATCTAATCGTAGTGGGGAGCAAGAGGTAGCACCAACTGCAGCAAGTGGTGCAGCCCAGGGCTCAAGAGATCCTGTTGAGAGACCTGACGCGAATATGAGTTCCATTGATCCTACTTTCCTCGAGGCTTTACCTGCTGACCTTCGTGCAGAGGTCCTTGCCTCTCAGCAAACACGAGCTGTAAGACCACCAAACCCTGCACCTCCTGCACCACCAGAGGAAATTGATCCTGAGTTCCTTGCTGCGCTGCCTCCTGACATCCAAGCGGAGGTTTTAGCACAACAGCGTGCTCAGCGTCAGACAATAGCTCAGACAATAGAGGGACAACCTGTGGAAATGGACAGTGCGTCAATCATTGCCACCTTCCCGGCTGAACTTCGTGAAGAGGTCAGATTCACGTCTATTGACTGTCACGGAGCTCTGGATTTTTGTTTCTGTCCTACTTTGGCCCTGTCTGTGCTATGAAATATTTATTTTCCTTCTCATAGATTCTGGGTTCGCTTGCTTGCACTTAAGATATGATCATGCTTTTCTGGAGTAAATCTTTACAGTTTATCGGTTTATCTTTCTACAGTCATATATATGTGGTGAAAGTTCCTTTTGTAACAAGGAATTGACTTTGCATGTGGAACAGGTATTATTGACCTCTTCAGAGGCTGTACTCGCTGCCTTGCCTCCAGCTCTTTTAGCTGAAGCTCAACTTCTACGCGAGAGGGCCATGAATCAATATCAGGCAAGAGGTCTTTTTGGGGGTGCTACACATCGAATTACACACAGACGCAATACGTTAGGAGTTGGAGCAGGAGCGGGAGCAGGGACCGGAACTATGGATCGAGGTCTGGGATCAGGGGCTGGACTTGTAGTAGGTCGGAGACCAGTTGCTCTCAGTAGCAACTCAAAAATGAAGGAAGCTGAAGGCAAGCCTCTTGTGGACACAGCTGCACTGAAAGCGTTGCTGCGTCTCCTAAGATTGGCGCAGGTACTGGTTCGCGGGCTGTTCTGTGTGATGTTATTGAGTTCTTCAAACGTATGTACCAGCACAAGGAACCTCTGTACTGGAAGTTGAGTACGAGAGTCTTTCATGATCCCTTACTCGTTGATTTGACTGGGTGTGTATTTGTGTTGCAGCCTTTAGGGAAGGGTCTTCTTCAGCGACTGCTTCTAAATTTGTGTGCACATAGTGTGACACGCCTGACGCTGCTGCAGCTTTTGCTGGACATGTTACGCCCAGAAGCAGAGGGGATTTTAACAGGGGGCATATCTGCTGATGGTGCCCAATCTCAGCGCTTATACGGTTGTCAGTGGAATGTCGTCTATGCACGATCTCAGATGTCAGATGGTACTGTCCGCTTCTTCCACGTTGCGAGGATCACATATATTGTTCATGATGATTTTCAAATTATAGGCATTGACTCCATGTTTATTCCAGCGAACCTTATCTGTTGTTTTGTCGCTGATTTTCATGGTAAAGATGTTGCATCGTTATTTTCATTAAGTTTGTCCATTGATTTGACTTTAAAGTTGACTGAATACTCATTAAGTTTGTGTTTGACGAGATCGTTCCAGGAATTCCACCTTTGGTGTCACGGCGGGTGCTGGAGATCTTGACTTACCTTGCTCGCAACCATTCCTCTGTTGCTAATCTGCTCTTGTATTTGGAGCCATTAGCACAGTCTGCCTCAGCTTCTGTAGAGGTTTCTCCTCAGAAAGTCAAAGAAAAAGGGAAAGCCAAGATTGTTGAAATTCCTGTAGATGAGAAGCGTAATGTGAAGGGAGAGAGCCCTCTTATATTACTTTTGAAGCTGCTGAATCAGCCACTCTACTCTCGAAGCAGCGCTCACTTGGAACAGGTATGGTTAGGAATTACATTTGTCTGAATCGCCACATTTTAATGTCTTTGAGGGACCTTCTTTTTTTCCCCTAAAACTGACTTTCCTCTAAATTTCTACTGCAGGTTATGGGGTTGCTTGAAGTTGTTACAAGCAATGCTGGAGCAAAAGCAGATTTGAAGGCCAAGGTGAAAGCTAATGAAGCTCGTTCTCAACCTGCAAGCACTGATGCAGCTGCTGCGGAAACCGCTCCAACTGCTGTCACTCCACCTGCACCGTCGGGTGTAGAGGCCGAGACAGTTACGAGTATGGTTGATTCTCCGCAGCCTTACGTACATACCGAAACTTCAAGGCCTGATGCCTCGGGTGGTGCCACTGATCCTTCTGAGGAGGAACTAGGGCATTCTAGCTCTGGTTCAGGTCATAAATTTAATGCATCTGCTATCCTTGCCAACCTGCCTGAACCAGAGCTTCGGAATTTGTGCAAGCTTCTTGCTCAGGAAGGGTGAGTACTATCGTCAAACTCTTTTCCTCATTTTCTGCTTTGCACTTATCTGGTTTAGATTTCTTAGCTTTTGCTTTTCCACTTCTTAAGCCAAGTTGCGTAATGAGCTGCCTCAACGACCCGATGTTTTGTCATGTGCAGACTATCAGATACAGCCTACCAGCGTGTTGCAGAGGTTTTAAAGAAACTCGCAACTGCTGCTCCAACTCATCGGCGACTATTTGTTGCTGAACTTGCCGTCGCTGCTAGGCATCTCAGTGGTCCTGCTGTAGATGAACTTGATCGATTAGGTGATGCAGATACTGTTGCTGTGAGCACAACTTCTATGGCTGGGGCCGCTCTTTTAAGGGTTCTTCAAGCTCTTAGTGCCCTTACCTCGGGTATCGGAAGCGCATCTGAACAGGATGCAGGAGGGGAAGAGAAAGAGCGGGAAGATGTGTTGTTCGTGAGGGATTTGAACGGAGGGTTGGAAATGCTTTGGCAGGGATTAAGTGTTTGTGTTGGGAAGATAGAAGGTCGGCTTGGCAATTCCACGGCCCTCGGGGCTCCCTCTAGCAGTACTTCTTTGCCTGCAGCTGTTGTTGGGCCAGGCCCTGGCAGCGTCGCGCCTCCCCTTCCACCAGGGACTCAGAAGCTGTTGCCTTTCGTGGAGGCATTCTTTGTGTTGTGTGAGAAATTTAAGACTGGCGCCTCTCAGTCTGGACAGAATGAACCGCACAGTGCGACAGCAAGTGAAATTAAGGAAGCGGAAGCTTCCCATTCAACAGACCTAAATTTCTCTCCACTGTCCCCTCGGTCGCCACGGCACCCTCTGAAGGCCTTGAAATCGGAGAGTGAGAAAACCATGACTTTCATAAGGTTTGCTGACAAGCACCGGCGCTTGTTGAATGCTTTTGTGCGGCAAAATCCTGGTTTGCTAGAAAAGTCACTTTGTCTCCTATTGAGAACTCCCCGATTAATTGACTTCGATAACAAGCGAGCATATTTCCGATCTCGCATTCGGCAGCAACATGAGCAACAGCACTATTCTCCACTTCGTATCCATGTGAGACGGGCGTATGTGCTGGAAGATTCATATAATCAGCTGCGAATGAGAACCCCGGACGAGTTGAAGGGTCGTCTCACTGTTCAATTTCAAGGAGAGGAGGGTATTGATGCCGGTGGTTTAACCCGTGAATGGTATCAATTGCTTTCCCGCGTGACTTTCGACAAGGGGGCCCTTTTATTTACGACCGTCGGAAACGAATCTACGTTTCAGCCGAATCCAAATTCAGTTTATCAAACAGAGCATCTGTCATACTTCAAGTTTGTTGGCCGAGTGGTAAGTCGTCTTTCTTGTGCTCTGATTATCGAAGGAGTGCCTGTCCTTCACGGTTTGTTTGGTACTCAGACGAAATCCTATCGTTTTTCTTTTCTTCACTGAACTTTGACTAAAATTCATACTACGTATATTGGATCCAGGTTGCGAAGGCCCTCTTTGATGGACAACTCCTCGATGTTTACTTCACGCGATCTTTCTATAAGCATATTCTGGGAGTGAAGGTGACATATCACGATATTGAGGCCATTGATCCAGACTACTTCAAGAATTTGAAGTGGATCCTCGAGGTATGCTCTTTCTTGTACTGCAGAGGGAGCGCTTATTATTTTTTAGCTCGAGTTTTTTTCCTTGTTGAGCACTGTGGGGCTCAAAACGTTTCCATTTCATTTGTAACTCATAGTAGTCTGTATATTATCTTTTCTAGGTCTGTTTACATATCCCTTCAATTGATTATGGTTATGAAAGAATTGGAAATCGATTGTACAGCAAATTCTCTAGCCCCGAGACAACTGAGAGATTCAACAATTCTGACCGCCTTTATGTTGTGATCTTCTTTTGGCAGAATGATATTAGTGATATTCTGGGATTGACGTTTAGCATGGATGCTGATGAAGAGAAGCATATTTTGTATGAGAAGACTGAGGTACAGTTTTAATTTGATTATCTCAATACCTATGAACTTTTGGACTAGCTCTTGGATTAGACATTCGTACTTTCTACTCTTTGTTAGATGTTTACTTGCAGATTTGATCATCCAAGAGTTTGAGAGGCACACAGGAATATTTTCAAATTCTTTAATGTTTTTTTATTCTTATCCATCGTTTGATTGCAGGTAACGGACTTTGAGCTTATCCCTGGTGGTCGTGACATTCGGGTGACAGAGGAGAATAAGCATGAATATGTGGACAAAGTTGCAGAGCATCGCCTGACAACTGCGATTCGACCTCAAATAGAATCTTTTATGGATGGCTTTAACGAGCTTGTTTCGCGGGAGCTCATCTCCATCTTTAATGATAAGGAGCTTGAGCTTCTGATCAGTGGCCTGCCAGAAATTGACTGTGAGTCATTACCTTCCTATAATGATTTGCATGTGATTCTAACAGAGACGTAGAATTGGAGGTTTATTGTTTTTCAGATGAAAAGAAGGGAACAAGAATCAATTTGAAGTTGTTGTGGCTGTGACTGCTTTTGGAAACTGACTTCATAGTTCCATAAATTCTTCTAAACTGTGTGTTGAATGACAGTGGAGGACCTGAAAGCCAATACTGAGTATACGGGGTATACTGCTGCATCGCCTGTGGTTCAGTGGTTTTGGGATGTTGTGCGATCTTTCAGCAAAGAGGACATGGCTCGTCTTTTGCAATTTATTACCGGCACATCAAAGGTAGTTCGAAAATCCTTAGATGGCCGTGCAGAGTACAGATATAGATGATCCGTTTTTTTGGCCATTCATGGAGGCTGCTGTTCTCTGGTATTCATAATGTTCCTTTATTCATGTGCTCCTTCTTGTTAGGAGTGAATGCTACATATCTATTGTTTGATGCTCGCCGATACTCTAGTTGTTGCATAGAGTACTCAGAATGTATTGATCTGCAGGTGCCTCTGGAAGGTTTCCGAGCTTTGCAAGGCATCTCAGGTCCACAACGATTCCAGATTCACAAAGCCTACGGAGCACCTGAACGACTCCCCTCTGCTCATACTTGGTATGTTTTGATGAGCTGATTATTTCTTCTTTGCACAAAGATTGCATGCTTTTGTTCTGCTTTAAACTTGCAAGTTGAATTCAGTGATCTTGGCAATTGTTGTGAGGGTTTCCAGTTTCAAAATTAGCTGGCGTCTATATTGACATTCTGTTCTTGGGTACGACATATGCAGCTTCAACCAACTGGATCTCCCTGATTACGCCACGAAGGACCAGCTGCAGGATCGGTTGCTATTGGCAATACATGAGGCCAGCGAAGGTTTTGGTTTTGGTTAGAAGGGGCAATGCCAAGGTGGTGACTTGTCGAGTACTCGTCCCATAATCTTCTTAGTTGTTTAGTTAGGGTCTGCGTAAATACTGTTCGTAGTTGTCCCTGTCCTGGCCCTTTTTTTAGTCCTCACTGATGAGTGAAAATATCTGCTCTCATCAATTTGGCTGTCTGTTCCATATCTTCCGCGAGAAGTTATGTCGTTTTTTTAATGCTGACTTCTGCTTGATTGGAGGCTTCGGACGTACAAAACAGTGAAACCAGCAGGATTGTGGCGTATTCTGTAGGATTGCAGCCCTCTCTACCCCGTGTACATATTGGTTCATTCCCCCCCCCCCCCCCCCTGTGCGTTCCATTCTCCCATGTGAATGTCTGAACATTCGATTACACTAATACTGTTTCGTGCTGTTTATGATTTGACCAGTGTATTTTATCCGTCAATATTGAGTGCTGGCTGCATTCTACGCCTTTTCGGAGTAGTGCAATTGTCTATGATATAGAAGTGCTTTCGTCTGCTCAGTTCCCTGTTGAAGCTATTGCTTGCCTGTGGCTGGGTCCCAAACGTGTCTGTTAACAATGAGCAGGGCTGGGGAGGAATCAGTATCCAGTAGGCTGTCTTTGTGTCTGGTCTGGTCTGGTCGAATGCCTGTGCATAACTAAGTTCATACTTGGGTGTATTGTTGTTTTGAGTACTTCCCAGTCAAGTGAAGAGGATCAGTTTACTTCGGAGTTGGGTTTCCATTCCAGAGGATTTAGCATCCAAATTGAATGGAAACCAAACTCCGAAATAATGCGGGAAATAATGCTAAATACATTTATACTTACGCATGGACCGTGATATGAGAGTGCTATGAATGCCTGATTTTAAATCCAGCTCTGGATATAAATAACGTTAGTTTGATCCAGCCCCCTATGTTTTGCTGCCAATTGCTTCTTAGTACATTGAAGGAAATTGGATTCTCCGAGATTCTGTGTTATTGTGTTAAGAATCAAATGCAATCATGTATTCGGATCTTGTGAGAAAATCATTTGAATAGCTCCTGATTTCTGTCTGCAAGTGCCCTCGTTTTGGCAAGTCTTGAATTTTGAGAAAATAAAAACAAAAATAGAATATGTACATCTGAATGAAGGTATTAATGGTGGTGTAGACAACAATGAAGAAGATGGAAGTAACAATGGACCTGGATTACCTTCAATTTGAGGATGAGGATGTCGATAAAGTGTAGTAAAAATAATATGTCCCTTTCTTCCATGGTGTTAAATCAACACTTTCAGAAGTTTGACAGTAAATTTTGGCAACAAAAATGTGGAACGGCTATGGGTAGCAATTTTGTTGTTGTTTATTTGTTTGCCTTTCGAGCTTTGGTACTTGAAACTTCCCTTTCATCACAGTCCTAAGTGCATAAAGACACTCATAGGTGGGAATACTTGGATAAAGAGATTCCACATCAAAAGTGAGGAAGATAGCATTAGATGGACCTTGAGTTTGGAGACATCTTGGAGCGGGGTCAAAGAGTCCGTAAGGTGATTTTTGTATTGGAGAAGAATCAGCAAGAGTTGGTGATGTAACCAAATTGAGGTGTGTTTGAGGAAGTAGCTAGTAAGGTAGAACTACCTATCACCCCCCCTGATTTGCAATCTGAATATCTTGGGGCCAATTTCAATAGTGGTATATATTTTTCAGAGGTGTGTGCTTGTTTCACGAATCAAACCCAAGTGGAATTATAATTTTTTGATTAAAACTGTAATTTCTATAAATTTTTGATGTAATTGGACTAAAATTACAAAACCGTCACGAATCAAACCCAAGTGGAATTATAATTTTTCGATTAAAACTGTAATTTCTATAAATTTTTGAAGTAATTGGACTAAAATTACAAAACCGTCATTAGACTACAGTAATAAATGTTCCCTAATGAACCCATAACCGCCCAAGTCAAGTACAAAATACTGACCATTAATGGAGTGACACATTATCCCTTGTTGTCATAAAAAATCAGATTTTATCATAGAATGCTTTAAATTCTGTCATAAGATGAATGAATTTGGATGTTTTATGGAAAAAATTAGGTGACGGAATTGGACTGGTCTACTCACTGAGTTGGGAAATTAACAGTAATGGGCTGGTTTACCTTAACTTCCGGGAGGTGTAACCAAATTGAGGTGTGTTTGAGGAAGTAGCTAGTAACTTCCAGGAGGAAGTACAAGGTACAGGCTTAACATCTTCCTGGGAGGCATATAAAACGCCATTCTTTCTCCATTGCAACAGTTTTTGACCTCAATCCAAAAAACTTCTAATCTAGATTTGATTTCTTCCCAAGGTACAGAGTAGAGAAGTTCATAAACTTGGATATCAAAGAACTGTTGATGAACTTCACCCATGTACATGGGGAATTTCGTTAAAATGGCGCCATTCGGCTACTTTGGCAATTTTTAAGGTTCAGATTAGGTAGTCTAAAATGTATGAACATCCTAGATGTTTGAAATATATACCTTTCTTAGATGTCCGAAATCTACTCCAGTCATAGATGTCACTTTTATAATTTAGACCGTGTGGTCTAAAATCTTTGCATGTCCTAGATTTCTTAAATCTATATAAATCAAAGATTTCCAAAATCTGTACTTGATGTAGATGTCACTTTTACGGTTCAAATTGGGTGGTCTAAAAATGGCACATGGAATACCTCCATTTTAACAAAATTGCCCATGTACCAAGTTTTGTCTATAAGAACTAAACCTAGGTTTTTATCCACTGGTTTGATAAAAAATTATTTGTCTTAATATTATTATTTTTTATTTATTTAGATAAATTAATTTCTTTATAAGAGAATCCTTTAATCACTCTGATATTCCAATTATTGAGATGAAAGTATGAAGAATTGTGTTTTGTAGGTCCTAAGTGTAGGAATGACATATGAAGTGTGTTTTTTATAATTCATTTTTAATTATCAAACAAAAACGTTTTTTTTCGATTGCTTCTGGAGTTGTGTCCGTGTCGTAATTTCAATCATGTTCTTGTTGTTCATGGCGTTCGACCTTTGAACAAAGGTTTCGAAACATGCCTGAAATTGTACACTCCAAGCTGCTAAACTTCGCCTTGAGTGACGAGGAGGCTTGCCTGCTGGTCCTTCATCAATCCGGCCAACTACCGAACCTGAATTGTTCAGTTCATCAATTCCAAGATAGGCGATCATGTGCGGAGAGAATCTACTAGAGACCAATATATGGAATGTTCTTCATCGATTCGCGGGGTGATAATTATCAAATTGTTTGCAATATGTTTGCAATATGTTTTCCACAGCATGAGCAATCAAATTGTCATATGAAAACCAGCATATCTTGATCAGTCTTTGAGTAGTTCAGTTTAATATAATCACTAGATCATCAGACAGTTGACTTGTTGATTCTTTCCGTTCATTGGACTGTCTGTAATGGAATGATTGTCGTGTGTGTGTTTTTTCCCAGAAAGAGGGCATCCAAACTTGATATGGCGTGCCTAACCAAAAATGGACCACCATGTCGAGCTCTGGCGCTCGATCTGGGCGTGCAGGTAGGCAAGGTGCGGGCACCCATTCGGAACCCCAAACACTTTGGGACTTAAAGTTAGTGCCGAGGCTCTCCTTACCAATGACAGACTTCACTTCCGTTGCTTTTGCTGGTGCTGTCATCCAGAGCTCCAGCAATAGCATGGTATATGAGCTTCCAGCTTCTCCTTTTCCCTCCCAGGTGCGTTCCCTACCAAGGTGTACTAGAGTTTCTCATTTGTTATATAGTACCGTAGCTTGTTAAGTGAGGATGGAGGATTGCACCTGATAATTGCAACTGGTTCTTGGGTTTTAGGTGCTTTTATTAGCTTCAACTCGATGAGCGAGCGGATTGTAGCGGATCTGGTTAAAAGACGATTCGTTTTCGTTAGTAGGCTGCGTTTTCATTTGCGTGTTCTTTGATTTCAGGTGACATTGTCGGTGAAAGTGTTACACGTTTGGTATTATTTTTTGAAAGCTCTTTTTTTTGCTCATGTTAGTCGCTAGTTGGTCACTGAATGTGCAAGTCGTGTGTGTGCGACTCTTGACTGTTTATTTTTTCCAGAAAATTTCCCCTTCCACACTCTCTGGTTGTAGTTTGCATTGTAGAAACGTACAGCTCAATGTGGACGATGTGATCCCTCCTCGATAGAATCAACTTGTAGATAATTGTTCGGCACTTATGGTTTGCTATTATTCTTGTGGAGCTTTTGATATCAGAGTTCGGAAGCTCAGTAGTTCTCCGACATGAGCTGTTCATGGTTAGCTTGTTAACTTGTTCAGTGTATATTGTGATTCATTTGGAAGTTCTACCTTAGAACCTCCAACATTGTCCATTATTGAGTCCTAGTTTGTGGTGCCAATGCTAACAATGCCTGAACAATGGGCTCCAATGAGGTCATTTTATGATACAAGGATTCCATTTTTTAGTTTTTGTAGAACTCCGTTGCTTGTTTCTTCTTCATCCAAGAAGTCAACCCTTAAAACTTTCTCAAATTGAATTATTCAGCCTTACGCTTTGTGTTGAATTCCAACTAGTTGTGCCATCATTGTGATGGGATTGAGATTGCTAAGCCAAATTCTCAGTCATGATAGAAGCTCATCTAAAATGTTACAATGGTTATTTGACCTTCTAAGTTCTTCGTATTAGTGACCAAGAATTCATTGCACTTGACACATTATGAAGAAAGAATGAAGTATAGTACCTCGTCATTGAAGTTGGAACTCTTTTTTCCAATCTATCTTTGGTTTCATTTTGAATGTACTAGGTTTCATGAGTTGCTTGCTAACATTGCTAGCACTTTTATTGTGGAAGATTCTTTTGGCCTATGAATCATCCAAATTTTGGACTTGTTCTTCATATTTATTTATGATTCTAATTTTGTGTTGTGTTTTTCAGTTTTGCCTAACCTCAATTTAGGCCATTGTTTGCACTTTGGAACTTGTGATACTTTTTGTGTTTATGATCTTTCTTTAAATTTGTAATGCCTTGTCTTGCTATAGGAGAAGCAAACAATTCCAACACAAGTAGCAATAAGCAAGGACAACTAAATCAAGTATATTATCCCCTCCTATCACAACTAAGACTTGGAGTGCATCTCATAGTTGCAAAGATGGGTGGATAATATTCATGTTTGAGCAGTGGATCCAAGCCTACAATTCTTGCGTCTTCCACACCTGTCCATCATATATCTATTGTCCTATTGTTATGGAATCTCTACAGTAAAGGGTCCGAAGTCCATGCAAACCATTGAAGAGAAAATTAAACACTCCAAGACTCATTGGAGCCAATTCTCCAAGTTTGAATTTGATGTAGATGAAGTGGCGGAAGTGAGCCACATAGAAGTTTTCCAAACTTTGCAGTTGCATCTTGAGAGGCACTCTTTCTTCCAAACCTTCAATAAAGATGGGGTTGGTGAGTTGGTAAAGTGTCAAAAGTTTGCATAAGGTAGGCAAAAAAGGTTGTATGATGTAGAGATTCAATAGAATGAGCCATAGATGAATGACTGAGCGAGACTTGAGACATAAACACAAGTAGGCTTTGAAGGTGTTCAAGAAGGGGACTTCCTTGTGACAACTACAATTATAATGAATGCTACAAACTCATGTGTACAAGATTGAATGGGCACATCTTGGTAATCTTCTCAAAGTAAGGTATTTGAGTGTTTTGTACTGCAGGATATTGTTGAAAGATGGCCATTTTGGCTTTTTAATGTTGAAGGAAGATGAAGATTTGCAACATCAAATTGATCATCTCATATTGACAATAAAAATGAATCATTGTCCATTTTGGAAATTTGAATATGTGGAAGTCACTATGTATATAGTGATTGAGGGAATGAAGTGATTGCACAATCATGGTATTATTCATTGGGACTTCAAAGCATCCAACGTGCTTTGTAACAGATATGAAATTGGTTGGAGATGTTATGTGGAAGATTTTGAATGCTCCATTAGAGTTATTGGAACATGGTTCTTCAAGGCTCCTGAAATTTTGCAAGCATGCAAGGATTATAGTATCAACAACAAACCTAAATTGTTTATAAAAGAAACTAATGTCTATAGTTATGGAATGTTGTGTTATGAGATCTTGACAAAGAGGCTTCCATTTTATGACTATACACTTGGTGACTTTGATCATGTGTTGGTAGGAGAAAGGCTCAAGCTACCAAAGTGCATTGATGGATGGATACATGAACTATCAAGTATATGTTGGCAATTCAATCTTATTGATAGACCATCTTTTGGAGCAATATGGGAGATTCTTTTATCTAATTCAAAAGATCATGCTATTAGACAAAAATATGAGGCAAAAATAGCAATGGGAATATATGTTCTAGTGGTAAAAAGGGCTATGTCAGAGAAGTGATTCCAAGAAGTACCAATTGAAGTCAAGTTTATCTTGTGGATCTTTTAATGGATCATTTTCCTAGTCAACAATGCAATTGTTTAGTTTTTATGGCTTTTTTTCTATATTTTGAAGCCATGACTTTGAATATTTATTTGTATTTGTATTTGTATTATTGGTTGTGTTGTCAAAACAAACCCAATTTTCACATTACAATTATAAAATACATGTATATTTTTGGTCTAACATATTATGAGGAATTAACTCCACTCATTATAAGAAATTAGCAATTGTACAACTATAGAAATTTCTTCATCATGTTGGAAATTAACTTGTAGTATGTCTAAGGAGTCAGATAGGAATTGGGTTTGTAGGGAGTTTCTTGAATTCCATTTCAATGAATGACATTGTCTTTTTTCTTGTTGATATTTTTTACTTTCCTACATATGACAGTGATAAATCTATGAATGACTATGTGGTGAATTTTGGCAATTTATGCTTCTTTCCTTGGATTTGAATTTAAGCCATAAAAATGATTGTTTTTTTTATTTTGAGCTCAAACTATTGAAACAAGACTTACAATGTCTACTTTAAACTTCAATGTAAAAGTTCCAAAATTCCTAAACTCACATATTTTATTGTAATTTGAACAACTTATTACCAAAGAATGTTGATTTTCTAGTTTCAAAATGGCACAAAAAAATATTGCACCATAGTGTTTTATACTATAATATACACCTTTGGAGAATTTTTGAATATTTTTGAATATATTTTGTGTTTGATTTAATGTTTTTCAATTTTAATTCAAATTTTTGTAGTAATTTCAAACTTTTGCAAAACAATATGATGAGAACATCACCACCTTGAGGCGCAATAATTGAGAATATATCATTAGAAGATTTTTCAGACCACTGGGAGACCTTGAGTTCTCCAACGTTCCCGGACTGTAGGAACATTGCAAAACCAATAGTTCGACGTGGCAAAGAGATTGCCACGTCGGATTGCATTAAATAATTTTTTTTTAATTTAAAAAAAAAAAAATTAATTAAAAAAAATTATTTTTAAAGTATTATTATTATTATTTTATTTTTAATAATTAAATAATCTGATCGTCCAGCCATGGTTTGCAACAAGGGGAACTATGGTTGGACGGTCTCTCAGAGGCTTCATTTCTCCCCTAATGAATAGCTTAATATGAAGTAATTCAATACTCTTCTATCCAAAAATAATTCTATGGTTTGAAAACATTGATTAAAATAAGCTCAGTTTGGAATTGCACTAGAAAAAAAAAATGTAAATAATAATTTCTTACAATACAATATTGTAATGGTATATATAATACAAGCATACAATATTGTAACACATATTATAAGCATACAATACCATTTCTTCTTAACAAAATCTCTGGCTTATTTTATCTAGACAAGTGTTCTCAAACCACATAATCATTTTGGAAACAAAGGAATAACTATTAACATCAAAACCAATTGTTACCAATATGATAAACATAAGAGTAGACAAGGCTAACAAAATGTCTATCTCACAATACATCATCATTTTTTAGCAGGTAATCACTCATTACTTGTGCATAGTGTAGCTAAATATTTCGATACTTGACATATTGGAACTTGATTTGATCACTACATATTGAAAAAAAAATCAAGTGTCAAATCCCTGAAAAAAAACCAATATACACTTTGAATGGCCCCAAACCTAGCATGGAACAACATCAAATCCATACCAATGAATGTGCAAATTGGTAATTGAAAAGGTGGAATTTTCCAACAATAGTTGCAATTGTAGAGCTAAACTAGGTGTTTAAAGTTGTATCCTACAAGCATTGTCACAAACAATAATTTACAAGGCTCACTAAAAACAAAGAAGGTCAAAAAAATAAAAATAAATAGAAAGACGTTGAAATGAAGCATAGTTTCCAAAAATATTAGTAAGGATTCAACTACAAGAATATTCATAATACTAAAGTCCATCAAGGAGTCTCAAATCCTCTGAGAGAACTATATTTTGTTGATTCATTAGCACCATGAAAACTCCATATTTACATATGGGTTCTTAAAGCCTAACTATCTTGTGGACTTGTGGTCCTTCCCCTCAACTATAGCCCATTCAACTAATCAATAATAGTTCACATTTTAAGCTTAATTCATTTACCAATCCTTGTGCTACTTGAAGGAGTTGCAGAATCTAAGCTATTTGTTTATTAGGCTTGTAATATAAATTAGAAAAGGTATCAACAAAGTTGATTTTCTATATGAATGCCACAAAAAACGGTATAGTGATTTTGTAGTGATTTTCAGACTTTTACACTAAATTTTTTTATGAACCTAGCATGGCTATATATACCTTTTTGAAGAAATTTTTTTTACCTACTTTTAAGATTTAACTCTACATTATTTGATTAAAATTTTAGTACTCCACTATAGCTTTAAAATGCCTCAAAGGTAGACATAAATGACAAGAGCACCCCTTGAACATTCAAAAATTGACAAAAAGGATCCAATAACTATTCTTTGATAATGATGTCCTTTCAATTATCAATGTACCTTTTGAATCACAATGAGACTTTATTCACTTTCCATGAAGGAGATTGATTTTAAAATAAATTTTGGATTTTTTTTTGAAGTTGGTTTAAATTAAAAATAATCTATCCATTTTTAAAATATTATTGAAACCATTTTAATTCCAAGAATTAAAGTTGAATAAATTTATTAATTTAAGAATTAATGTTTAAGCTTAGAAAGTAGCCATTAGATGATTGCATAGGTTACCGCAAGACTTCTTAAATATCATTTTTATTTGGTTTGAAATATAATGTGAAGAATTCTTCTATGGAGGTACAAGTATGGAATGCTTGCTTGTAATAAAAAAATGGAGCTTTAATAACAAATTGAAGATTCTATGGGGCGTGGCACCGGTGAGGCTTCTACTAAAGTCGGAATAGATGCTCAAACCTTTTATGACACTCAAGCCTTTCAATATGGAGTGCAAGACAAGTGGGGCTACGCATTTTATCAACCTGGCATTGATAAAGAAAATCCTATTTTCCCCCAAAAGCCTAATACGGGCTTATTTATTAAGCCTTGGGAATTTGTGAGTAACTATTTCTTAAGCTTTTTCAATCCTCTATTTCATAGCAATTTTAAATTAGAGCATCTACTTCAAAATTATTCATATTGAAGTCCATCAGTTGTTTGAAGTATTAATGATGTTGTAATCTTATTGGACATAGAAACATTTCTTTAACTTTGGGACATTGCAATTATAAAATACAAAGTGAAATTGTTGTTTTTTTCAACAGGGAAGGCATCCCCATGATTTTTATAAAGCAACTCGTGCTGCCAGAAGAAATGATCCATATATACACTATGAGACTGGAAAGGCGCGTGAAGTAAGTACATAGTCAACATACTCTTGGTACATGTATATATGCAATTTAGGTTAGATTTTGATTGCTAGCTTTAGGTTCTTGCATCCAAAATCTCAATGTGGCTTGTCAAATTCAATTGTAGCTCCTAAAAGAAAGCCCAATTTGTATTTG
Source organism: Rhytidiadelphus loreus (assembly GCA_947034895.1). Taxonomy (NCBI): domain Eukaryota; kingdom Viridiplantae; phylum Streptophyta; class Bryopsida; order Hypnales; family Hylocomiaceae; genus Rhytidiadelphus; species Rhytidiadelphus loreus. The sequence goes on from OX344761.1 coordinate 38,952,520, forward strand.
ATATCAACTAACATATCAAACTTCATCAAGTTTATTTTCTATACCATCTTACAACTTTGGATTTTTTGAGTCTGTGTTGCAATTGTAAGTTTTTTACATTAAAATTTGTACTATTTAACAAATAGTTTAGAGTATCTGAAGAGTTTAAAGTTATAATTTCAACAAATATTTTTCATTTTTACCTTCAAAATTGGTAAAAAATCAAACTATTGTACTATAGTTTGTAATTGATATTATTTTCTTTGCATACTATATGTTGCAAATGATGGTATTTTTAATTTTTTTAAATAAAACACTAAAGAACGAAATATTGATAGTTAATATTTCTTTAGTATTGTAGAACATCAAATTGTAATCAATTAACTACCATGGTCTAAATCAGGCAAAATAATGTGATAGTAATTTGATTTAAATGTGATAGTTCCAAATATTTAGGGTGTCAAAAAATCATTGATTTAAATTTCTTTTGACACTATTCTTAATTCCTACTTTCACCTTGAGAAGAAAATTTTAATTGCTTGGATTTGCTTATTATATTTGACATTTAATTGACTTTAGTGTAATATCTATGGAATAAATATAAACAAAAAATTTGTTGTTATTTGTCATATATAAAAATATACAAGAGAGCAATTGTAGTTACAATAGATGATTTTGGTGTGGATGTTTCAAGTACAGGTTGGAATTGAATGGTGGATGAATGGAGGTTTGTACAGAGACATGAAAGATTAGTTGCAGAGGTAGATGCTTGGAGAAGGCAAGAAATGCTAAAAGAGGAGATGTTTATTCAAATGAGTAAACTCCAAGCTGTAGAGAGACAACGGCGTCACTTCCAAGGTCTTTTTCATTCTTTGCAATATTTTGATATTCTATTTTATTAAATTTCTAGTTTGGATTACAGATTACAAATACCAAATTTCTTCCTAATTTTTTTTTTCAAACACACATAATCAAATCTTTGAAAAAATTGCGTTCTTGAACTTTAAATGTTTAATTTGTCAAATCCAAATTTGGATTTGAAAAACATTGAATTAGCAATGTAGTATAGTATAATCATAGTAAATGGATATACTATAATTTAATACATGAAACATTGGACCTATGAATTAGACAAAAATTAGGAAATGAATAATAATGTAAATGACATTGAAATTCAAGAGGTGTTGAAGTAAGGCTTTAGTTGAAGTTGCTTTGTTATGAAAGTAACACCCATGAATTCTATTTTTTACATTGAAAACAAACAAAGAGGTTTTTAATGTATACTTTAAAGTAAAATCAATTCCAATTAACTTGAAAGACCATAAAACTTAAATGAGATTACATGACAAATTTTTCTACCAATCAATCTTCTTTTAGTCATTTCCTTAGTTTACACACTCAACCATTAATTCCATGAACTCACTTGGGGTCATAATTAACATTTTCATTACAATCCTGAGTGAAATAGTAAATACTAAAAAGTCAGTTGTGGGACACTACACTTGAGATCTTAGTATGCAAAGATGACTAAGATGAGATGGTCGTAGTTCACATTGCTACAACATCTTAACTCATGGTCAAATTCTATTCTTGACTATTTTTCCTATACTTGTAATATTCAATGATGATAGTAATCTACAAAACAAGCTAACAATCATATTTTTCAACTTCTCAACAAAATAAGGATCTAAAGGGACATTATTCTTTTTCTCTCTATAGACACACACACATATATATATATATATATATATATATATATATATATATATATAATATTTTAAATATGCTTTTCTAGAATTAAGAAGACAAATTCAATTGGAACAATTACAATGGTCAAGACCATCAACTGCACCTTCACAAAGTCAAATGTTGAAATGTAAATCCAATAATGAACACATCCTAAGGCCAAATTCAGTTGATTTGTCTACATCTGTAAATTCAATTCGAGGAGGTAGTTCATGGCGACCAAATAGAATTTCAAAGAGTGCCCCAGTATCTACACAATGTTCAGGTAATGGTTTTTAAATTTATGAACTATATTTAAAATTTTAAATCTTTTATTAAAATTTAAATGATTAATATAAAGTGCATTAATAATATATAATTTGAAATTATTATTCTAATTTTTGCACTTAAATTGAATTGAGTACTATAAAACAAATAAAAATAATTTAGAAAGCTAAGTTTTGTTAAATAATCTTGTATAAGTAGAATTATTTCCAAGTTGTACTTGAAATATATCCATGAAATGATGATGGATTCAACAAATGTTTGAGAACTGCGGTTGTTATTATATGAGCTTAGGATCTTGAGCCCATGAGCATAAGAGCTCAAGCTCCTATATTACAGGCACCTTCCATAGTTATAGGATGTTTATATTATAGGAATCTATGTTGTAGGTACATATGTTATAAGCACCTTCCATGGTTATAAGATATTTATATTATAGGCACCTTCTATAGTTATAGGATGTTTATATTATAAGTATGTATGTTATAAACATCTCCAATAGTTGTAGAGTACCTATGTGCCTAGGCTCAAGGCTCGTAGGCTCACATCTCTAAGCTCACATACTAGCACCATTGGTTTGAAAACTCATCTAAAGTAATATTTTATTTTACGTGTGTTTTGTAGTGATAAGTAAAGGAGAACTTGAAGAATTGGCTATATTTAGTAAAAAACATAGATTATAATTTAATACAAAAAAAAAATCACATCCCGCTTTGATGAATTGCTATTTTGCAAAATCATTCATTTTGGAAAACTTCTTTGATAAATAATGATATAGAAAGTATTAAATTAAATGCATTTGTAAAAATGAAGGACAACTATAATTAATTAAATTTAATAACAACATAACTATATGGGCAATCAATTGCTTATCAAAAATTTAGAAATGACTTGAAATATTAAGAATGTTTATTTTGGATGAGTTGATATTAAATATTTTTTGTAGAAAACAAAATATCAACTAGACAACTATAAAATAATTTATTGTTCATTGTACATGTTGAAAATGTGATTTATATCTATATTTGAAAGATAATAAAGATTACATAGGACTTTGAAAGAAAGTCACAATAAATTTATTCAAAAATGATAGAAAATTTATGTTTCTAAAATGTTTAGGAAATTCTTAGGAAATGTTATTAATTGTAAGTGTCTTACTATTTTTTTTTTATATGTTGTACAATTCCAAACGATCTGAATTTTTTCAAGCATGTAGCCAACTTATCAACAAATGTTTGTTCAAGGATTCAAATGATAATGTCTTGGCATTCAATTCATATTATTAAAAAAAATTGGTACTTATGACTGATTTGAACGTGTAGAATTCCTAAAGTATATTAATTATTATATCATAATATATTTTGAAATAAAATTTAGATTTAAAAATCATAATATTTTCAAATTTTCCAGATTCTTAAAAAATTTGGTAATCTGAATTAAAATATAACTTTAAATTGTATATTATAGATATGGTATAATACATGGTCTATTCTCTCTTTATTCAATGAGCTTTATTAGATATTTCAAAAACATAATAATTTCTAAAATTTGAATGTTTTCACAAATAAGATGTTTCAAGTTTATTAAATTTATAAATGATACAAATTATAAATTAAAGTCAATTTTGTGTGTTCATTCGTTAAATTTTTTTCGACATCAATATATAGTCTTTTATTTGATGGTTTTCAAATATTTTCAAATTAAACATGACATCTTTGGAATAAATAATAATTTTTTAATTAGTACTACCTCCGTCCCAAAATGATCTTCCTGTTAGACTAAATCTTATGGATTAAGGACAAAAATAACTTTTTAAAAACTCAATTTGTATAGTATGTAGAGTTTGGTGTTCTCTTTGCATCCTAAAAAGTTTGAGTTTTGAAGCCCTTTTCAAAGTGTAGTTTTATAATATTGAAAAGTGAATATTTGGGGGCGTTTTTAAAGAACACCAGTGAGCACTTAATCGTTGAATGTGAGGTTGCCATTTTGTGGGCATTTAGCATATGCCTAAGACCATGTATAGACCTTTGTTTCGGCTTCCAAAGCTTAATCTACTTCAATTGGGAAATACTCAAAGAGATGCAAAAAATAAAAACTATAAGTGCGGATTGAAGCTTTCAATCATTTTATTTGTCTTTTGCTTGATGTTTGCATGGATGGAGCAAAAACAACCACTTAGAGTTGTTTTGCTAGTCTCAAATAACAATCATAAGCCGAATTTGACTAATTTCAACATCACAAAGTGCAATAGGAAGATCATTTTGGGACAAAAAAAGAAGGCCAACAAGAAGATCATTATGGGACGGAGGGAGTATAAGAAATGGATTTATAGTAATATATAAGCCACTTAGTAGGGGGCAATACCATATATTCCTTGGGATATTCCTTCAACCAATGAATCACACACAATGGTTGCACAAATTGAATGAGATAAATTTTATTCAATGGTAGTGGTCTTTATGTACACAAATGCTTTTGCAATGGCATCAAGAATTGAATTTATTCCTATGCATGGTTCCATGAAAGCTTTGCTAATTGTGGTGATTAGTGTATTGACCTTTATATAGTTGTAATTATCACTTGATGAAGGAGAACATGGTGTGGGGCATTATATTAAAAAGAATAAGGTAATTACAATGTGGACATACTTGAAAAAGATTACCATCTAATCATCTATTAATTTTTCAGTTTTGAGCAAGAAAATTCCCAATTTGCATGTTCGTCAAAAAATTAAAAATGTAGAAGTAGTGTTGAAATTGATTGAAATACACTACTATGGGAGGCAAACCATTCTTGATCACCCCCCCATTTTGGCAATGTAGGTTGCTTTCTTTTTGTGATGAACATTGATCAATTATAGTATATTTCCTGGCACAATTGTGGTGCATTATGATTGTCTACAAGACTCAATATTGCAACCACCCCTTGGTGGATTTTGCAACTAGGCCTTAGTTGAAGATAAGAAGGTTTATTTAGTATGGGTCAAATAGAATCTTTAGCAAAAAAGTTCATAGTAATTATATTTTGAAAAATAAAAATATCAAAAATTATAAAACCCTTTTGAAATCTATTTCTGTATATGGAAATTTTTTCTCACTAATGAATCCTAAAGATATGTATATCTATTTAAGTGATCAAAAATGGGTTGCCTCTGTTATAATTGCAAGCCCCATATTATTGCAAATTGTGTTATTTCTATGTTAAAAGTATTAGAGATAACATATATATTGTCTATACTGGAACTCATTGAAAGCAATTGCAACAATGATGTATTGATTGTAGACTTCTTTATCAATCCAAACAGATCTAGGTACGACAAACATGCTTTTTTTCATTTTTCCAATTGATTCTTCCTCTCTTGAACTCTAAAACCACGACCACCTGAGTGTTGTCTTAGTCAAAGAACATAGCTTCTAATGTACTCTTTTGTGTTCAATAAATTGCTACAAAATGCCAAGCAGGGGCTCTCATGTGCATAGCCCTAGAAAATGCAGTTTTGACTACAACGGTTGGATTAGGGAGCATTTTTTTGGAAAAGGACATTATTAGCCTTGTTGGCACCACTCCTGTGCTTGTTCTAGTGTTGCATTAGAGTTATTCTAAGTACCACCTTTCGAGCAATTCACATGGGCTAAGACCTAACATTGTTGTCCATCTGGATTAGATGGTAGAGACAAGAGAGGTCTTGGTTGAATTTGAAGATACTCTAATTTCCCAAGAGAAGTATGAACATACATTACACAGTTTAGTTCTTCAAAACTTTCTTAATATTTGTCAAACCATCTTCAACTAATTGTCTCACTTTGTTTTTATCTACCTTGTAAGATCAGATTTCTAAACAAGTTATATTTGTAGAGTTGGTTTCAGTGCAACCGGTATAGTTAACCCCTATTTAAAGGACCAAACTACGTTTTTTGACAACATAGCAATTTTGGGCAGCTTACTACACATGGAATTTTTTTTTTCTTTGAAATTTCCACACAACATGTGTCCAAGGGGTAACTTTAAGGCCCAACAATTTTCATAACTTTTGACTACATAGTTCAAAAGTTATTGCATGATATGTAATTTTCAATGTTTTGTGAGTAGCTTGAGCAGGAAAAAAAAATCTTTGAAAATCACTTTTAAAAAAAATAAAACTTTGAAATTGATTCTCTAGATTTATATATACATGGTAAGCTTTGAATCATTCCATTTTGATTGCTGAGATGAAAGTTATGAGGAATTTTAGTTTGGGTTAGTTTGTGGGTAGGGATGGAATCTCTACTCTAAAATAAACTTTGAAGTCCTTTATTTAACTCAATTTTAAATATTTTTGGAAAAAAAATAAAAACATTAGGTGTATATTTTTTACTGCAACATTACAATCATTGGTTTTGGCATTTTTCAATTCCATAAATATTTAGTATTTTTAAACATTCTCTATTTCTTTCTACTTGCTATTTTTTTCCTATATGTTGTACAATTTGAAATAATTTGAAAATTTTCAAGCACGTAGCCAACTTGCCTTGAAGAAGGAATTCAAAGAGAAACAATCATTTTGGACATTTTCAATACAAATATGACCTTGTGAAGTGCAGTTGCCCGCAATTTTACAAGGCCCAAAAAAAGGATTATTGTCACTTCAAATGTTAATATCTTGCAATCTGCACGGTGAAAATTTCTGAAATGTTTTCCACATCTTCTCAAACCAATGTACTACAAGATCCTATAGTTACATGTTTCTAAATTTTTATTTTTCTAAAATTTGATACTTGTCGTAGAAATGACAGTTTTGGAAAAGTTTTGATGAAAACATAGTGTCTGACGTTTAGGGGTTAATGCAATACTCAGAATCTTTTGTTTGCTTTGTCATTTGACATCAATTGTTTTTCACATACATCTTTTGATTGCCTAGCAAACAAATTACTTCAATCTCTAGGATGAAGAATGGAGGTGTGGCCTGAATATGAGGAAGTTGAGAGAGTTCAGCAAGAACTATGCAACTTACTGTGCTACAACTACAAAATGCCCCAAGTGAAAACATCCTGGTGAAAACATGTTTATGAGGAATCTCTCAAACCTCACAAGACCACATTTGGGTAACAAATTGCATGTCTTCGTTCTTCCAAACGAGTTGTCACCGCACTCCCTCTCTTTTTGAGTCCCTCATCAAGCTTAGGTGAGGTAAAACATTAAGATAACTTTGCCTATGACAGGCAAAACTTGGAACCAACCTAATGTAGGCCAAAAAATTCATGAGCAGTACATGTGTCTTGTGAAATTTACTGCTCATGAATTTTTTGGCCTTCATTGGGTTGGTCCCAAGTTTTGCTTGTGAAAAGCAAAGTTACTTTAGATGAATTCAGCCCTTTGGGAGGGCCATTTCAAGTTGGTTCTTGTTGCTGGGAACTAGCATGTGTTCTATGAAAAACAAATTAATATATTTTTTAAATTTAAAAAATATTAAAAAAATTAAAAAAATTAAATGGATGTTGATGTCTCTCAATCATGTCAGTAAGTTGCGGGGAAGAGATGAGAACGCAAAGGAATGCAGGAAAACTCACAGCCCTTATTGAGGGCTGAATTTCTATTAATGACAGAGGATTACAATCGACTAGCAACAAAGGAAACAAGGTGGACAGATCAAGGTGGGAAAACTACAATCAAACATAATGCGGACAAGAACTTGTAGCCAATGCAACCCAAACGAAAAATAGTACTGGGTCTCAACTAGTGCAAAATGCCCTAGGGTCTTACTTTTTTTTGGCCCAATGTCCTCGGGTGTTTGGGATTTACGCCTCCTAGCCTAGCAACAAAACTTTATGAATTCCAATCCTAGTAAGCCAGCACAAATGCCTTCAAAAAATATCCCTAATCCACTCCAATTTCTCCATACTTTGTTAAAACTTGCTTTGAAGATAGGAAAATAAAAATAGCTAAATTTGGGGATAATTTTTTTATTTCAATCACTGCCCAAGAGCTAAAGTTATGCAAAAACAAGCCCAAAACAAAACTTCTTGGGCAACACCCTAAAATTCACAAATAGTCAAAATAAAAATTTCAAAATTTTGTTTCACACAAAATATATTTTTGTTTGCATGGAAAGATTTGATTCATGATTCCATATGGACCAATGATGAGAAACTTCTAGACAATCTTGTTTTGGGGGGCAATCAAAGGTTTTTCCATGATAAAATAATGTATAGCACGATTTCCAAAAAAATTCAAAGGAAAAGAATTTGATGGGATTTCATTTGATTGGTAGGCTAATCTTACCGTTGAAATTATGATATTTCAATTCCATCATAGACTTATTAACAATTTAGATTTACCTTCAATTTTGTACCTACTTCTAACAATTTTCTAGAGAATGAAAATCAAATGAGTGTTTTCTTCAAGAAAATTCACCTAGACTTTCAACTAAATTCTTCAGCATAGAAAAAATAAAATTCAATGTTGATAGTAAAATATTTTGAATTAAAAAGATTCAAAGCCTAAAAATATAGTCAAGCAAGGTGGAAAAAACAAAATTAATGGTTTTTTTCACTTCAAACACAAATCGTTGTGCAATCCACTTCCTCAAAATTTTGAAATCTCTTCTATACATTCTTATACTAGTGGCTAGTGCAAATCCCTATAGTTGAATATGCAAAATAAACAATAATTTCTAAGGTTTTTTGCGCTTTGCAATAATAAAAATGGCAATTTGAGAGCAATTTGATGATATAAAGGCCATGGGACGTTAGAGATGAAGTGTGTTTTCATGTGGTATAACAATTCATGTATCCAAAATGATGAACCTACATATTACTTTTCACAAAATAAGTTTCTATGGTGATGTTAATTGTATATTTGAAAAGGGATCTAAGAATAGATTTCCTATTTTTTTCTACTAAATACCTTTTGGAAAGTAATTGGATATTTTTTTCTTAAAACTTTCCATCTTAGAGCAAGTGATCTACTTTAGTTTTACGTTCAATCTTGTGCAACCGGCTACTTAACACATTTCTAAGAATGAAAAATCAAATTTTACAATTTTAAACAAGAGATGTACATCTTAAACCACCTAAAGGAGGCATAAGTATACCCAAAAAATGTTGAAAAAGTAAAACTTTAGCTCTAGATTCATCATTTTGGATTTAAACAAATTCTCAAAAGTCCTCAAAACCATCAAAACCTAAAATGTGAAATATGAACAAATTTTCATGCTAAATAGTAATTGATATTTCAAAAATCCTAAAAAGAAACATTATAGTTGCCATGGAAGGCCAAATCTAACTTCTTTGGAAATTTCATTGGTATTAGCTCATTACTTTCAATGTCATGGTACAAGAAGAGTTAATTACCTATGCATTGTATGATGCCAAAATGCAACAAGCATTACAAATGTTTTATACTTTGGTCCTCATGCATCATTCATTCCAATTCAACAAGTTCATTTATAATGACATTCTTAAGAACCCACACTTTTTTGAAATGTTTTCTTGCCAAAATCCTAATCATCAACTATCAATGGTTAAATTGATCGATCTATGGATGAACCCAATGGATTTAGAACGAGACTTCAAATCACACAAATCATTGGTTTACAATTTGATAAAATTCAACCATATGATAGAAATGTGACCGATAACAATGTCAAATGATGGACGCATCCATTTTCTTCAAAGAAAATGTAAAAAAGCATGATTCTTGTTATTTAAGCATTGGGATTCATTTTGAATAAAAAATTGTTTGTATGTCAATAAATGTAGATGAAAGTTGGATGACAATCACATTATTTGTAACTCTATGGAAATAGTGTAGACTACATTAAACTATCTTCTGCTACCAAAAATATTGTAAACATTTGTATTAATGTGCATCAAGAATTTGCATAATTATCCAACTTAGTAAATTTCTAATGATTTAGCTTTGAGATTGATTGGTGCAATGACGTACTAATTGAATTAACTTGAGTGTCAAGTAAATGTTGGAACACACATAGTCTTGGTTCAAGGATGGAGCATTGGAGCCATGCCACCCCTTGGAATGGTCAATCAAAACCCAAGACTCGGTAGTTGGGAAATGGAACGCAAAGTATAATTGCATGGGCGTTTGTTGGAAGTCTCACAGTTGGAAGTCTCTCATAGTCCCTCATTAAGCCTACCGCTTAGACAATATTGTTGTAGTGGAAGGTGTATGTGCCTCATTTCAAATCGTGTCTTTTTCCTTCCAAGATTAGAAAAGTATACAATACTACAAAGTCCCTTCAAAGTTCAAACCTATCACGTTAACTTGGGTAGATTTCAAGTTGTGAACGTTTTTTAAAGAACCGTGCGATATAGAATAGTGGAGGTGTTACAAGTGTCTTGGCTTTCAAAGTGTTGGAGTGCTCATTATTGGTACGTTGATTACTAGGTCCTTGAGAACATTTGTAGATATACATACATGGATCATCTTAGCATGAATCCACATCTAGAGATCAACAACGATACCATGAGACCACGCATGATGGATGAAGACACCAATTTTGCCTACGGTGCGTTGGGGCCGTATACCAATTCAACAGACAATATAGTTGAATTCCTTCAAAGCCACGATATAGGAGTAGGCTACAAGTCTATTTGCGACGATGGTAAGGAGGGTTGTTGGATCATTATCCAATCCACAAATACGGCTTACATTGCCCACGGACCGTTTCAATTTGACGTAGATGAAATGGTCATGAGCGAGGACAATTGCACCATTGGCGTTATACGTGGACCGGATAAGCGGTTCATTGCAACAAGAGGACTTGGAAAGTCTTGTTTTGATATTTGGAGTGTAGGGGAGTTTTGGGTGATTAGTAAGGCCCATGATGCAAATGAAGGTCAAAGTATTTGTGTGCCGCCAACCATCCTTTCCAATTGTGATATGGTAGCGGTAGAAGCCAATATTGATCCAACTCAGTTGGATTTTCATATTCGGGAGGTGAAAGGCAAAGTTTCTCAAGCCCTAGTTGACGAAGATGCGGGGACTATATTACTTGAGATTGGTACGTTATGTGAAGGGGGGACCATCAAAAAGATAATAGAGCGAGAATCGGGCCACTTGGTAGACTTGGTTGGTGATGGTACAAGTCTTGGAGCTATTCATGGTGATGAAGGACTTGCTCCATTGATGCCAATCACTTGTCTTGAACTTCAACATGGTGATGAACCCGCACAAGATGGAGTGCGTTTGCATGATGGGGAATCCCAATCTATAGGACCTCTTCTAAATGATTTGGACACCTCTCCAATTGATGACGTTTTTGCAATGTTTGGAGACTTGTTGGAGAACGACCAAGCATCCAAGCTAGGGCCTCATGGTTGGATGAACCTTATCAAGGGTGGTGTAGATTGTGAAGCAACAATTGTGCCAACTAATCACGAAGCGATTGGTACGAGGATGGAAGTTGTAGGCAATAATAGTGATAGTGGAGAATTGGTTTCCACGATGCAAGCGAATGGTCATGAAACGTTGGAAGACAATCATGTGCAATTTGAGTTAGATACAACACATGGGCATATTGGAGCATCCCACTATGAGTTGGAGGGACAACAAATGGCACAAGAGACAATGGTCTCTACTCCAAATCTTGGAGACAACAACAACCCTACTAGGAAAAGACCGTGGATGGACGAGCCACCTTGTTTTAGTTTGGTAGAGGTGAATAATGACATGATGGAGGCAACACCCATCTTTGAACCTATTATTGGTGATGGTGCAAATGGTGAAGCATGTCTGAATATGCCAAAGATAGCACGAGTGGCTCAACCTCTATCACCCCGGTCCGTATTACACTTGAATGCATTGAGAATGGCAACGAGTCCAAATGAAGTGGATTTTGTAGACATAGGATCATCTAGCAATGGCAATGGAGACATGGCTCCCTCCATGCTTGGTGGCTTGATGGAGACTCTTGAGGGCAATGCTCCACATCCTCTACTTGATCAAGGAACGTGTTTGCCTATAGAATCCCAATGGGTGAGTCCTTTAGGGAATGAGGAAGACGCCGCTAAAGGTGGAGAAGTGGATGGTCCAATGGTAGTAGGAACGATTGCAACCACTAGCACAAGTTTTGAAGGGTGCAAGCCCAACAAAAAACAACCAAGGCAATCCCGATTCAAGCAACATGGTGTGAAACGGTACGCATTTGGAATTCTTGATCCTTAGCCTTATAATTGCTACCACTCTCTGTCCATTGGGTGTCCATTCATTTGGCACTAGTGTCACAACTTTGAGCTTAAGTTGAATCACCAAAACCACTTCATTGAACTAATAAAAGCATGTAGATGCCAACTTGCTAGCAATACCAATGTCTCACATATGAGCTTCCCAAGACCATAAATGCGTTGGAATGAAAACCTTGGCTATTAGATTAGAGCACCTTACTATTATCCTAGCTTTCAATAGGATTTTCTTTTAAATAAGATGGTGCATTATTCATTTTAGCAAGTATATTCATGCCAAGACTCAATCAAGATCGGTGGTGGTGAAAATGTTGAACAGGCGTCAAGGAGGGAGGGAAAGTTTTGTTGCCTACTTTAGGCCCAAAGATCTTCCAGAATCCAACAAAACATTTTTGACTCTTGGTAATAATTCTACAACAATGCACCATTCTTTTTCAACATGAAAATAATATTTGATTTCTAGTGTTGATCATTGAGGTACACTCCATGATTTCTTGTCCTTGGCCAAATAGATTAACAAACTATCATTGCAAAACTTGGATACACATGAGAGTTTTCAAATGAAAGGAAAGCATGGTATGCGTTCAATCTATTTGCATTTGTCCATGAAGGCGAGGAGTCGTGCATTAATATGGTAAGATCGTGTTGCTTGCTTTGGGTAGGAAGGGCTTGATTGTGAATACCTTGAATTAGGGAGGACTTGGTTTGGGATGTCGTGTGCTTGTTGCAAGCCACTTGTTGGATTGGTTTTTTGTTTATTCCATCTATTTTTATTATTTTAGATCCCTTTTAAATTACTTTATAAAGAAATAATTACAACAACATCACAATAACGCATAATTATTAAAAAAAATTGAACACTAACTTGCTCCAACTCCACATTTTATAAAGTAGAATTTAGTTATGTGTTTTTAGGGATTCCTATGAAATGTACTATAGTTTAGAGAACAAGAACTTTGATAATTATCAAATATGTGTAGCCCAAAACTTGTAAAGGAAAAAATAATCCAAGCCCATTCCATTTATTTTCCACGATTGTGGTAATTATTATTTCCCTAGAGACAATTTAAAGAATTGATTCATTATTGTCATTTGCCATTGTAGGAAGATAGGGACTCCATTGAAATGGATGCGGTGGTTTGGGGAGAACTTCCTCGACTGGATTTGGTGGCCCATTTGAGGCTTGAGTAAGTCCCCTTTTGTTTCTAAAACTACCTATTTGATTATTATGTTTTTGATTGGAAGCATCAAAACGTGACAATGAAAAGAACTAGTTGTCCATAATTGTGTATTCCATGTCCCCAAGTAAGTCCTACTATTTATAATTCTCTACAAGGAAAAACAAGTCGACAAGTTTCTTTTGAGAAATTGTGGTTCATTTGAAGGGACAATTTAGAGTGATCTATGTTGTGCAATCTCCTTGTAGATATGAATCAAGGATGAAAGGACATCAATGGATGCACCTTGTTGAATTGGTTTCTAAATTATTTGTACTTGATATATTGGAACAGGGGAAGGGGGTACTTTAGAAGTAAAGTTTTGCCTTCCGATTCTTTCATTCCCAGATACAGGAACATCAAATTTAGAAAGTGAGAACATGACCTCTTTCATTCTACATGGAATATGACCTTCCACTTGATAATTAGAATGATATATGGACATGCTTTTTGTTTGTTTGTTTTTATTGAATTTGTTGTGCAATCTAGCGTAAACGCCTTCTAAAGTTCAAATGAGGAACTCAATTCAAGGTGTTGTGTGCATGTAGAAATGCTCGAGGGATTGACAAAGGAAAAATCCGGTGGTTTTGCGACATTCCCCTTGCCAAAGGAGTCACGGATCCCAATGTTGGCCATGGCACAAAAGACACATCCACATATGGTACCCAACCTTTGGAACTAGACGTACATTGCATGGAGCCAATGCATTCATGATGTTTGTTATATTTGACCATTGAGTTCATTGTGTTTGAGTGGATTCATTAAATTGAAACCATTGATCTCATGTAAATGACTTGCTCCCTTGGATATGTGAAAGTTGGATTACACAGTTCTAGAGGAGAGTATGACAATTATACATTAGTTGTTTCCAATCATGTACTTAATCCCATGAATTGCATTGTGTGTGTATTAGAAACGGCGGAGGAGGCCGCAAAAGAGGCGGATAGGTTGTCAATGCTAAATGAAGGACATATGGCTTGGACCAACTATACTATCATGGACTATATGACGAAAGATGGGAAGGATCAATGGAACCCAATGTGGATCCCGTTGCAAGATAATCCCAAGAGATATCTTTCTACTACAAAGTACAATTCTTTGGACTAGAAACCTATTTCTTTATGTACAAGAGGAATAGTTATTGTTGAAGGATGAAAGCTTTAGATGTTGTCATAGGGTGCAATGATGTACCAACATATTTTCATAACACATCTTGTATGAGACACTAAGAAGATGTAAAAGAATACCAATTCTTTTCACTTCTTGTAATAGCTTGTAGTCCAATTTGATGAAGTGGTAGAGGATTGAGACCTCACCAACTCCGTCATTTGTGTATGTTTTGAATACTAAAAACAAAGGGCTCAAAAATGGACATCCCTTCATTGATAGCAAGTGTCATGTCATGGATTCCACTTTGCGCTTTTGTTGTTTTTGAAACATGTGTGAGTTGTGTGCAACGCAAATGAGTGTGGTGTCCTTCTACATACTTTCTTTAGGAAACTAACTTTGTCTTTTCAATGAGGTTTTTGAGTTTAACAATTTGAGTTATTTATGATAAAGCGCATTGGAATTACTAATAGATCCACTAAGAGCAATCCATGATTTACAATAGTAAGTATGCTAATTTGCTATGAGTGTTGAATTGTTGAGTATGGTGCATTTACCTTGCACAAGTACATACTTTGGCACAAAGTTCATAGGAATCATCTTTTCAAGAAACAAAAGTAGTTAGACGCATTATTTATGGACCGCAACCCAATTTGGACCTCTAGTCCTAGGTCCAATTTCGGTCTCTTACATCATTCTTAATGTAATAGAAATTATACATATTAATGGAAAATTGGGGTTCAAAGGGTTGCAATTAGAGCTTCAAGAGTTGGCCTTCATTTCTAAAGTTAACATTTTGGAATTCAATGAGCATCACCATGCAACTTTGAAAATGGCAAAAGGTTCATTTATTATTTTACAATTTGATGGGACCGTTTTAGATTGCTTATTGAACCGTTTGGGATAATAAAGAAAAACACATTCATTTGGCATGCAAAAGGGCAAGAATACTAATTGTCCCTTCTAGTCAACAATGGAAAGCTATATGGTTTTGTTTTCTACAAAGTGTCTTTCTTTTTTCATCCATAAACCACTTCCTAGATATCACCATGAATTGGCTACATTTTAAATGTATTTTCCTACTACATTTTTGTTGAGCAATCACGATAGTTTAACCCCTAACTACCTAAGCGACCATAAATGGTCGATCGAGCTTATTTTGAAGTGGACAGTTAAATTTGTTTGACCATTTTTTTTTAAATTGGGCATTTTTTAGGGTTTACTATTGGATACTTATATTTTTCATTGGAGAAGGTACTTATTTGATTGTTAAGAGGTCTCCAAAGCCGTATATGTCCATTAGTGGAAAACTAAAGCTTGTTAATTTTACTTCATTTTTCAACTTTGAGCAATTTCACTTGATTTGAGATCTAAAAACTTATACTTATCCATTATTTTGCTTTGAAAATGGTCCCAATGAAAAGAGTAAAGTGTTTTTTTATGATTTTCACCATTGGAAATTTAAACAAGTATGTGTTGATTTGGAGTTATTTGTCATTTATACTTATATAAGAAAATTGCATCTCAACAATTGCAAGGTGGATTGTGTAATGAGTTTAATAGCTTTTCAAGTGATTAAGTATTTTAAAAGGGCATTTTAGTATGCTAACACAATTTGTACTTGTTCATGTCACGTCCAAATCCAAAAAACTTTTATGTGGAAATTTCCGAAACATTGTGGGGAGGGGCAACTTAATAAAAATAGAAAATGTACATTTCTCTTGTTATAATCTCACAACTCTTATGCAATTTTGCACTCAAAATTGGAGTTCATACTAATAAGCAAGCTCTTTAAACATCCATATGGTTAAATTTTGAAAAAAATCAATTTGCTTCAATGGGGATAATTATAAGCCCATGCTCTTTTTTCATAGTCAACACACACTTTGAAAAGACTTGGGTATTTAGGAGTTAAAGATTAGAAACAAAATTCTACTTGAGGATGACCACCTGCACACAGCTTCATACATGGGCGCGGGGTCTGATGAATATTTTTTTCAGAGGGCAGGAGGCTTCAGGCGGGCAGGGTTCAGAAATTTCCGCTGGCCGAGGCTCGCCCGAGGCCCGAGGCGCTCCTTTACCTTGATACACGCTCAACTTGAAAGCGTGCTTACCGATATTTCCCAGTCTTGAGTTGACTTCGAAGGTCTCGATGGGCCTGTGATCATGTAGAAAGATTTGAAGGAGCAGTGGGGTACTTACCGTGCATTAGCCGCTTACCGTGCACATTTCACTTCGTTGTACAGAATTTCATACAAGATTTACGAATTTTTCTGAAAATTGTTGTTGGGGTGTGAGACGAGTAAGTTGTGAGACAAATACCCTGGGATTGTTGTTTTCTAACAGATTCACATGAAGTTTTTTCAAGGAGATCTAGTAGGATATATTTGGCAAGGGGACGATACTAACTCTAGCGGTGTATTGAGTCTTGTTACTTGCAAGCTGTGAGCTTGTGCTGGTGCCAGATTCTTGAGCTTGGGGGGTACTTTGCTTGGTCACATAGCTTGTTGCCGCTTGTTGCCGCTTGCGGAGTGTAAGATGGGGTCGTGGTGGAGTGGTGCGGCAGCTGGTGAAGGAGGCAGCAGCAGCTCCCAGTCGCATCCGCCATTTGGAATTGTAAAGGTGGTAGATTCTTCACATCAACTAGTCATTCATTTCTTCACTTCACTTCTTCGCTTCACTTATTGATTTACTGCGTGGCGATGCTGCTGTATGCACTCTACAATCGAAGGGCTTGCCAAACGTCGATTTGGGCAACTTGCGCGGCTAAGTGCGCTGTGCGCGGTTCACCCTGCAATGTAGTTTACCGTGTTGCGTGCCGCTGCATCCTGCGGGCGGTCACCCAACGTTGTACCCTGGGGCGTTCCCAGTTCTTGGATGTTGCTCCATTTTGTTTTTATTGACTGATGTTCACAACATTTGCACATTTCAAGCTTGGTGCCTTGAAAACCTAAATCTATGTCAGTCCTACTTTTTAAATGTCATTCCTCCTTCTTAGAGCTTTGTGTAGGTGAGTGTCGCAATTTTGGCGCTCCGAAGTGCCCTAATATAAGGAAAATGGACTTTTTCACCGCGTATCTGCTGTGCAGTTATTTATTGGGACACAATTTGCAACTACTGTAACTTCTGCCTTGAATTGGGCTTGTACAGGTGAATGATGCAGTGTTCAAACTTTGTGAGCCTTCTATTCCACTCGAAGTGGAGATTGTGTTTTTACACGGCTTACAGCTCTACGGTTTCGATGAGGCATATTGGAAAACTTGGACTGCTGGGAAGAAAGGTGCAGATGGCAAGGAGTTTTGTTGGCCAATAGCTTGGTTGAGCAAAGATTTACCTGGAGCCCGGATTTGGTCCATTTCGTACGACTCCTCTGCCATTAAGACAAGCAAGACAGGAAACTGGGATGGATTCGTACTTGGGGAGAGCTTGGTACAAAGCATGGTTGACCTCGCCGACATAGGTCAAGAAAACCGCCCTATTGTGTTTGTTTGCCACAGCCTTGGAGGCATTGTGGTGAAGGAGATAGTAATCAAAGCATATAATAATTTTCGAAATGACCCAAAGTATGTGAACTTTCTCCGAAACATAAGAGGATTCCACTTTTATGCTACACCCCATGATGGGTCCAAACTTGCTGATTTGGCTGCGCACTTGCCTAAGATGGGAAAGATGGTTGATGAACTAAGGGTCATCAACGACGAGCTTGGCCGTCGCAATCAAGCATTTGAGCGCATTGAAGGAGGAGATTACAGCGGCAAATGGAAATTTGCAGTTGTTGCTGAGACACACGAGACGAAAGCTGTGAGTGCCAATTCTCATGCGATACGAAGGTCTCGTTCGTGTTTCTTGTCAAAAAAAAAATTCATGATTTGTGATCCGTTTTTTTACAACCAAGAAGTTTTGATTTGTGACTTTCCTCTGTAGTTGAGGAAAGCTATTTTGCACAAGAGATCCTCAATACCTAGTACTTGAATAGCATCTCCATTGATATTAGACACCTTTATGGCCCCACGTATCAAAAGGCGCCAAGTTTCATAATTATCTAATTTTATTGAGCTCCAGTATTATTGTTCTTTAGAGCTGTGTTAACGATCTTCGATGGGTTGTGGTATTGCAGTATGGGTTTAGTGTGAAGGTGGTTGAGGAGGCATCAGCACGTTATCGGAACGGAAAGTTTCTAGCTGTTGGAGCAGACCACTTTGGAGTATGCAAGCCAGAGTCTGAATTGAGCAACAGCTATCAGTCATTAAGCAAATTCATTTCTAATGTGATGGCCGAGCAGCGTCTAACTCATAGCACTGTGGCAGAAAGGGAGCTAATACTTTGAGATCATGCTCCAGCTGTAGAATTGACATAGTTGACCAACATGCTGGTAAATTAGACCTACTGTAATTGTGTGTTTTGTGTTTTTTCAGTTGTTTTTTCACATCAATGCCATCTATTGTTTCATGTATTTCAGACTCCTGATGGAACAGACACAGGTGCTGCTCTTGGTGGTCTTTACGAGGGTTCTGCTGATTAGGGGTCTTTCTAGTACAGTTGCTTGCAATTGAATTGTTTGAAACTTGAATCTCCTCAAGTAGTTTGATTACTTCTCAATGCTGCGGGTAATCCCGCAATGTGTGTGTGCTGTGTAGAGTTTGTGCTCTTTGGATGCTTTCCAGAAATGGAGCTTTCCAACCAGATTGCGAATGATAGTGAAATGCCCTCGTGGAATTTCTGACACGCTGTGATCTTGAATGCGTCTTAGAATTGCAATGCTGGTTCCGCTTTCATGGTTTACACCCACTGAGAGTTGCGAAGGATAAAGGAGTAACTTAAAGGATGCGCGAGTGTTTGCGCCCTGGAACTCTTTGACATGCTCGCAGGATTATGAAGTTCAAAACCAGAGTGAATCAGACTAAGGGAGCCGGCCAATGATCTTGAGAATGGTGAACACACAAATGCCACTAAATATTTGTTGGAAATTATGGCAGTGCACTGATTTGTTCTATTAAGGTAGAACAGACTATGACCACCTAGATTTGCAATCTGAGTATCTTGTGTAATGTATTGATTGTTGCTTGTATTTTTCAGAGAAAGGATTAGTTGAATTGACTGAAATACAAGTGGAATCATATTAATATGATAAGAACTAAAATTGATATGAATTTTTAAACCAAAAATATAAAACCATTCATAGGTGATTGGGGGGTTGATGGGTGTTTTAAAAAGCACAAGTTCAACATTCTAAAAGCACCTCTTTTATTGTTTGAAGTTACAACTTATTCTAACAAGTATTTATTCACAATTAAGGCCACCTAAACCAACATTTATTGAGCCACATCTTTTTTCAACCTTCAACCGTTCATAAATAGATGTAAACTTGATATCATTCTTTGACAATAGCACCTAATTGATTGCCCAAAGAAAATGACCTACATACTTTATGGAAATGGGGAGGAGATTTGCGCATATGGAAAGGTCTTGTAGATGTCAAAATTGGGTGATTGATGGCATTGGGCTAATTGACTATTAATAGTAAGTGTTACAAATGAATTCATGCTTGGTTATGACTTTTTATGAGGGAGGATCTTGCACTTGTATAGCTCTCGGTGTAGCTTGACCATCTTTTCTTTTAGCTTCTTCTAAATTTTCAAATTGGAGTAGAAATGAGACTTGACAAGCTTCATTTTATGATTTAGGTCAATTTCTAAAAAGATCATTATTGTGACTAAAATTCAAATAATGAGCGAGAAGCTACCAAAATATACTACACAATTATTGGTGGAGTATGCATATTCTTATGTAGAAATGTCAAATTATATCTCAATGAAGAAATATACAACACAATTCAATGAAAATAGATTTAAGTATTCATACAAAAAAGTTGGACAAAAAAATTGTTTTCTTTCCGTCATGTAGGCCAATTTGAAGTCATCCAAAGAACTCAAAACCTCCTTTGTGGCATTTCACGGTTGGACCCTAGAGGCAAGGTGGAGTCTTCTTGACCCAATGGAAGAATATAATTAAAATCTAAGAAGATAACCATAGAATACCAAAAAGTGACTTATGAATGATTTCAAAAAACACGGATTTCTTTTAGTGTGTACTAGCTTCCAAACTATGTTGGAGGATCGATCCTTCATTGCTTCCACCAATGTGAGAAGACAAAACATACGTGGCAATTTGGACTTTATATTCTATATCGGGTTCTATATTCATCTCTCGCATTGCCAACAACCAATGACCGGTGGCCCAATCTAACATGGGAGCAGTTTGTTCTCGGGTCCAAGTTACCGCGTTGGCTCAAGAAGTAAACCACCATGAGGTCCCTCTCCTATGGATCCATTATTTGGTTCGTATGGCTTGATTGAAATGCCATTTTTTTTAGTCTTTAAATGATGAAGGGGTGACCTTGGAAATCATTCTTTTTCATTACTGTGTGAATCATGGACTCTAGAAATAGCAAAAGCACTCATTGGAAGTCAAACTATTATAGAAGACCTCTCCTTTTCACAACAAAATTCCGAGGATGAATAGTTGCACTTCTATACTACTACAAAGATTCCGTGTCATCCATCGGACACCAAACGCCCTCCTTGACGTTCAAGGGTTAATAACTCTCCTTGGTCCACTCAAAAGCTAGAATAGACTCTTTAGGATGCCTTCACTAACCTTGTAAGCTATACCCGTCCAAGGTCAACATATTCTTCAAAGATTTGACAATACTTGGCTCCAACATTAGGAAAATTTTGAACCCTTGGAAAGGTTGTTAAGATTTGATTTTTGATAGCCATGTGGTGCAAATATAGACCATAAATTTTTATTTAAAAAAAATATTATTACTATTATTATTTTAATATTAAAAAAGTATGTAGTCTGACATGGCATTGACGTGGCACAAGTAGTGCCATGTCAGATCCTGCAAAATAAATTTAAAAACAATGATTTTTCACTGTAAATGCACCGACCCCCCCCCCAAAAAAAAAACTCGAGGCCTTTTTGAGGGCTCAAATTCCTTGTAATGACTCGCTTCTTCATCGAACGACTTCATCTTACAATGAAATAGAGATTGATTCCTCTAAAAGTGGGTTTGTTTGATTAACAAGTCTTGTTAGCAGGGTGCTAGCTATACCTTGTGTATTGGCTCTTGTTCTTTGAATTTTCTTTATGAAAATCTTAAAAAATTATTGTTGGGGACTTGCTCCTATGGTTTTGTTGTACCCTTTCCTTTTTATCAATGGAAATCGTCCATGTGTTTTAAGGAAAAAAAACAAAAAACAAAAACAAAACACTACTCCAGTTACCCTTGTATCATGCTTTCACATGCAAGAGAGCAGGTCACTAATAACTAAGCTATTCACCCACAAGTATTTCTTCAACAAACATTTTAACCACCCCAAGCCAATTGATTATCCAAGGCTCCTGGTCCCATTTGTATTAAGGTGCGCTAGAAGAAAACCATGTTAAAATCCTTGAAAACACGTCACTTTGTTTTTGTTAAGTTCCCATTTCAAAACGCAGTGAAAATGCAGAAAAACGCTTTTTTTGCATTTTTTTGCGTTTTGAAATGGGAACTTAACAAAAACAAGGTGATGTGTTTTCAAGGATTTTAACACGGTTTTCTTCTAGTGGTGGGTACACCCAAAACCGCCACTTTTTTCTAATGAGCCTATCTACTATTATTAGACAAGTCAGATTTTCACAAGTTCTTGTTGGCAAGTGAAGGGAGGTTCCAACGCTCCAAAGAACATGGCATTTGGATACTGTATGCAAAAGTTATTAAGGAACAAAGTTTGATTCTAAAAGCGTTTCTTCCACATAGGTACAAAACTGATTTTGGAGATGTACACATAGTGAAGATGGCACTTTAAGGTTAGTGGCACATTTGGATGTACCTAGCTTAGTATTTCATTCCAATCTTGTTGCTATCAACAAAGGGGTCATGGTCAAATTCATGGGCATGACTGCTGAAGCTACCAATTCTCTCATGTACAGTAGAGATACACATCCGTCTGAAGAAACTCTCTAGTCCAACAAAAATATTCAGAAACTTCTAGCTCATCATAAGAAAAGGCAGAAGCACTGCTAATCACTTTGTGGGACTTTGTGGGACAGATGCTCATAAAGCAACTTTTTAAGAGTTGATTGCATTTGGGGGAAGCTAAACTCCTTCAAATCATTTTCAGTAAATTTTCTTGAGAAGAAAAATGGAATTGGCATCAAATCCAAGTTGTTTCATATTTTTTGAACCTTTGTGGAATTAGTTACGAATTTTTGAAGTTGAAATGCAATGATCACTAAAAGTGACCACCTCCTGAAATGTACACTATTGGTACATTGAAAAAAGCAAAATGTACCTCCATTAAATGATTTTCAATTGCATTAGAGGGCCATTTCAAGCCATTTCCCCATGTTGGGAACCAGCCATTGTTGGCTAGATTAAAAAATAATAATAAAATTATTTAAATGAAAAATAAAACATATTCAAAAAACATGTTCAAAAAAATGTCTTTTTAACAATATCTATGTGGCAGTCGCTTTGCCACATTAGACTACTATTGTCACAATGTGGCTAATTTGGAGTCTCTGATTAAGCCAAATCAACTTAAGGAGGTTAAAAACATAGCAAAAACCTTAAGCTAATTTGGAGTCTCTGATTGCAAATATGAATTCAAAATTTACAATTTTTTTCATGTGTAAAAAATAAAAAAATTCAGTGTTTTCCCACGAGGTAAAATTCCTACATTTTCACCTTGCTCATACTACTTCATGGTAGGGTTTAGCATCCTGCCAAAGATAGAGGAAAGAAAAATCTTGTTGCAATAAAAACAAGAACAGTGGTTTCTCTACAATTTCTTTTGACATTGTTGAGATCAAATACCATAATGGCATCATACCCTCACCTTTACTTGCTGAGCTTGTACAACAATTAATGTGCTAATTGATTGCAGCTCACGATTCTTTACCACAGTCATGGGAATTGTGTCTACATTAAATAGTGAAATTAGGTTGCCTTACACTAATTTCTTGACATTTTACATTATACAGATATTTACTGAAATTGTACAAGAATGTCTTAATTTTGAATTAGGTATTGTTGTAATTGGGACTCATGAACCTTCATGTGTATAAATGAAAATATTTGAAGAAGTATTTGTTGATTTTGATGGCTTGTAAAGTAACTTTCTTGGGGTCAGGCAACCTAATTGTTAAAGCAACCTAATTTCACTATTTAGTGTAGTGAATCTACAAATACTTGTATTGCATACTACAGACAAGAAAAAGAGCATTGTCAACATCAAAGTTGGATGGATATCACCTAGGTCTCAACATCAAAGAATCAAAGACATAATGAAAAGAAGGGGACATCAAACCAATCATACCACTATCCAAAATTTTCCTAGAAGAACATCCCAACATAATAATTGTTAACACTATTTATAAAACCAATTGTCACCAATACAATCAACCTAGCACTAGAAGAACCCTGTGTTTTTTAAATGACACATTTTTTGTGATGTCCACCTGTTTTTATGTCAACAATGACATCAAACATAACATCAAAGGTTAGATATAAAAATAAGTGGATGTCACAAAAAATGTGTCATGAAAAACATGGGGGCCTTCTAGTGTGGTGGACACTTAATTAGAGATTAGAAGGTAGCAAAAGTTGTTGTACATGAAATAGTTGAAGCATTCCAAATTGACAAGTAGGGAGCTTTGCATATCAAAACCAAATGATTGAAACATCCTAATACCAAATATCTTATCAACAACAACTTCAACAACCAAAGAATATGAAATTTCATCATCACCACCATTATAAACAATAGCTTTGACTCGAATAAGATGATAAGCCATACACAAAGTTTCATGCAAATTCTATTTGGTTTCCTTGATCATCAATTGGTTCCCTATTTACAACACGGACAATCAAAAAAGAAATATGAAACCAAGGTCACTTCAAAATTAAAAGAAACGTGTTCCATTTCTTAAATAGGCACTAAATTTCTAAGCATATTCAATGACGTAGACTGGCTCTAGTATTTTGAATATTTAATTCAAAAAACACTTACCACCAAAAATAAAGATAGTAACAACTTTGAAATTTGTACTTTATTCAATAGAAAGCAAAACCTTTCTCCCTCACTAGATTGGCTTCCCAAATTGCATCAATATCAATTCTTTGAATCTTGCAACAATACAACCACCTAGATGAGTGCCAATAAGCCACATGTACATAAGAAGATAGGAAGGATAGCAATAGAAACATTCAACATTTGAATGTTTTCTACAAACTTCATCATCTCTCGGTGAAGACATCAAAAGTCTCAACTTGACCTATATATACACTACTACAAAGTTCAAAACATTGAGAATTTGGTCAAATTCGTTAGTAGCAAGACCCATAGAAAGATGAATGAATACTTTATTTGTTTTAAGTGTTATCAAATTTTTTACAAGTCCTACGAGAACTTCAAAAAATGTTGTTCCAGTTGTTTCATAGAATGTTGTTTTTGTAAAACTTTGAAAAAAATTGTTTGGACTTTGTCCTTATCTAAAAAAACATTGTAAAAATCATCCATTCAAAATAGGCCCATGTTGATGTGGTGGTGCTACCACATCTATTTCACTTTGCTTCAAAAGCCATTCATGTATGATTTGTGGTATGAGTTGAAAAGACAACTTATTATACACACAAGAGGTGGTAAGAGGTAACAGAAAGAATATGGGATATGTAAATAAGTTCATAGTTAAAAAAAGACTTTGAAAACTTAAACCACCGCCCTAAATTCTAAACCCACCACCCTGCGTAGGACGTGAATTAAGTTTTCCAAAATTGTTGTCCTATATGATCGTGTCTTGCGGGTTGTGGTCCTGTGTTTGTACAGGACAAGGACGTCGACGGGGTCATTCCGTCGCCGGTGCTCTGTTGGGGGCGTAGATGGACGGAGGTGGATTGGCCAGCTTGTGGTCTGACCTAGGCGCCAGGTAGGTTGGGCCCACCTTCATATGTTCGATTTAACATAGTGCCTTTTTGGTCCGCACTTTGTGTTTGATGAATTGGAAGGTTGTACTTTTGAAATTTTATTTGTTGTTCTTTTCTTAGCCTTGCTAGTATTGAATCATTTTATGCAGATGAACAATTGAGTTTGTGGGTTGGAGAATGTCGTTTACTACAATACACCTTTGAAAGGTTATAGCCTTAGATTGGAGGAGAATATTACATTAGAGAGATTATTGCTTTAAAAGGGGATGTAGCATTAATAACATTTGAAGATTTTTTTTAGTTGGTTGCAGTTTCATGGCACTCTTCGACTAAATACGGTTGGAAGCCACATTCACTAGAGCAACATCTAGATTTCAAATTCAATGAAAGTTGTTGTTCAATTATACTTATTTTGTACATCTTCATTGCATCTAGATCAAGACTAAAGGAATAATATTATTTTAGAGAGATTATTGGCTTACAGAAGTTTACTATACAAAAGCTCTACTTTAATAGAATTAACAATTCTTTTCTTCTAAGGTATCATTGCTTCTTCAATTGCAATGTCGCTCACTTATAGAATTGTTTTACACATTTAGCTCACCACCGAGTCATTTATTGAAATTGCAATTATACATAGCATTCATTTGTTGTAGCGTTTTTGTTAAGCTTTGGAATATACTCAGGTTGGCATACTTCAAGTGAAAGGAAATTCTGACTTGGTAGTCTTTAGCAATGTACATACTTGGTACAATCAATATTGTCATCACACACTTCTTGTGCTATATCCTATTATAACAATGAAAATTCACTTTTGAAGGTTGGCATTTAGCACCCAAAATTGTGACCCTACAAGAGTATTTCTTTAAGTTTATTCATTGTTTAGCAATGGTTGTACCAATGAATTTTTCTAGAAATCATGGATCACTTTTGTATATTTGATTACATTTAGTAGGAATATATCAGTTTTAGTTATTCCAAAGATTGCAATCTCTAGATCACATAATGGAATTTTTGTAATTGGTGATCTATTCAGCCTCATATTGAAGTTGAGGTTATAAATACTTAGGAATTGAAACACATGGGGTCTATACAAGGTTGACCAATTTTCTTTGGTCAGCTAGGGCTGGCTAGTACAACCACTTCTAAGTGCATTGTGACACTTTTGGCACAATGCATTCAAAATTTTAATTAATTAATTAAAAAAAATTTACCCCCCCCGACCCTTGACTTAAGAAAAATTATTAATTAAAATTAATTTCTTAATTCTCCATCCCCCCTCCCCCGTACTTGTAATTTTTTGAACAAGGTTAATTTGACAAACAATATGGGACAATAAAAATCCCACCCATATTGTATCCGCCCCGTACTATATCCGCCCTCGTATTGTACCGTATTTCAATATCAAGTATTTGTATCCATATTTTGATATTATATCCGTATTTTGGTACTATATCCATAATCATATTTTGTATCCGTATCCGTATCTGTATTTGGATGGATGGCTTAGATTAAATCTCAAAGATCAATGGCTTGAGAAATTTTGAAAAATCGATGGCATTTTGGAGGGGGAAGCATTTAAAAAAAAATCAACGGCCTTTAAATTTAGACACATAGCAAAATCTTCATTCATTATTCCACAATTTGAAGGGATATTTTTGGACTACTATTGCAATTGTGTAAGGGGTTCTAAGAAAATCCAAATAATCACATCCAAATTCAAATGGAGGAAAATAGCCTCCCCTCTAGGATCAACAATGGAAAGCTATGTATTTTTGTTTTGACCATAAATAATGTGCCTTTTTTTATTAAAAAATGAGTTGACCGAAATACATGTGAAAGAATATTTAATTTTTTGTTATAAAAATTTAATGTTATATTATGCAATTTAGTTTCTCATACATTTTAGGGTTCGAATGGTGTACAAATTTGCAAAGGAAGTTGCTTGATATTAACAAATAATAGTACAAACAATGAATTTAAAGAGCTCAAGTTTGTTTCTATATCTAACTATTGAAATCTAGGTCAATGTATCAATCCTCACACAATTGAATATGATTGTTGGTAATATATCGTATTACATAAACACCTTAAAAAAACAAGAATCCTATTTACATCATAAAATGGCTTATGACAGTACAAATGGCAATGAAGTGAAAGAGCTTAGGTTTGTTTCTATTTTGAACTACTAAAATTTAGGTTTATATATGTATTGATCCTCAAATAAATGAATATGATCTTTAGTAGAATATCATATTGCAAAAACACCTTAAAAACAACAAGAATTTGATTTACAATATAAAATCATGCAACAAATCAACAACTTTATAGTACTTATAATCTAGATAGATAAAATATACAAATGAATGATGTATTATGTGAATGCATCATGTCCAAAGGACTATAAACCATCAACAACTCAAATTTGCAAGATCCAAAGAAGCAAGAGTACCAAAAATTCTCCCCTATGTAGACAAAGATTACTTTAAAAAAATAATAAATAAATAAATAAATAATTATTATATATATATCAAGAACGTCTTCAAAACTTTCAAAAAAATTTGGATCAAATCCAAGTGAAATTTGCCTTCATGAGGCCAAAACACTCTATATGATGATGTAAACATTCGTTCCATAGAGGGTATGTTAGAACTAGAAAAGTTTTGTGGAAGTAGAAATCCCATTTATTGTTACTATAAGCTAGAAATTCCTTAAATATTGTAAATCTGGTATTTGAGAAGCGCAATGTCTCATAACCAAGTTACCTAAAACACTTTCAACTAAATATTACCAATATTGTGGTATGCAAATACAATTGTCAAAGGTCCTCAATCACCAAGTGCTCAATATAGGAGTGCATTATTGTTTTTCAAGTGGTATTTGATCAAATCTCCTCTACAACACTAAGACCATGCCAATCTTTGTTATGTTAGTAATTATAAAGTAGAAAAAGTGATTTCTACTATGTTATAATTCAAGGTTTATTTATTTATTTGTTTTTTGAACAAATGGAGAGAACCATTGCATTAAAAAAAACGGAACACAAAATAGCCAAGCCACAAAGGCTAGACAAATGAAGAGATAAAAGAAAAAGAAAACCAGAGAAAACCAAGCTAAGTAAAAGCACAAGAAGAGGGACCCTTCTTGTTCCAAGATATACTAGTACCAATCCTACTAGCAGGGACAGGGGATTTAAGCCAAATAAGATCAAACTTGGTCGAAATGTTAGCTACATCTAGTGGCCGTTCAGGAACCCCAAGTTGAGTCTTGAGTTGGGCCGCTCGGCTAGAGCTTATTTTCATAATGAGTTTTTAAGAAAAAACTTTGCAAATAGATTTTTTTTAATATCTCTCCATTGCAGTACGATTTTCAAAGGTTATACACAACAACATGAAATCCTAGTCAACTAAGATTATCTTCTCATATTAATTAATATTATAACCTCCTTTTTCTATGAACTATAAAGTTGAAGAAATCTTTGTAAAAAAACCATGGGAAAGTAGAGGTGATCCAATCCTCAAAGACAATTAAGACAATTGAAAGTGTATAAGGTATATACACCCACAATCAACACTACCTAAAATTCATTGATGCAACACCTACATTTGGACCAAAAAACATGAATTTTTTTCTTGATATTGATATACTAGACAAGATGTATACAACCAAAACATGAAAGTGTATGAGAGCCTATTGTTGATTTTGAATACACCTATAAACCATAGTCTGAACATTCATAACTTATTCATAATTATGGTGTCCAAATAATACATGCTAAAGTGCATTGGAATCTTCCTTTTGTTGCTAATAAAATCTAGTTTATATAATGTATGTTTAGTAATTATACGTATGAGAAATTGTAATTAGAGAGGATTATAGTTGCCTACACTGCAATGTTTAAAAATTTGTATAATTCCTATAATGTGACATCTTGTACTTTAACATTATTTATTGGAAGACACGATAGTCATTGGATTACATAGTGTACATGCATACATTGATTGAATATGATGCAAAGCATGAAACATAAGCATATGCTAGAAGTCTATAACCCGTTCCTACCCTTGATTTCTTTGGTGATGAACTGTTTAGCTTCAATGGATTTAAAACCATTGAAAACATATTGGCTCTGGAGATACTCACTCCTCACATTTGAACATGCTCTTGAAACAAGAGTCACCGTTTCCGAAGAAATTGATATCATGTGCACGAGTTGATTAGCTGGACAATTCATAGGTCAACTCCTTCCTCACGCATTACCAATTTGTGTTATCAATGTTTTTTGAAAATCCAATTTTCTTCTGAAAGCATGTATATGGTTAGAAAGCACAAACTTCAACACCCTCATTGTGGTGAGAAAAATTGAAGCGTACATGATGCAAGATCTGCCTGAGGACTACTAGCGATTCAACAAGAGCTTGAACAAGGATATTTTGGAAACCCACTTCAATTTTGTCAAGGAACTCAAATGCCTCACATTGGAAAGCAACACCAAACCATAGGTTCGATTAGGGCTTTCTTAATCCTACCTTTGTGC
The DNA here is from genome assembly GCA_947034895.1 of Rhytidiadelphus loreus. Lineage (NCBI taxonomy): Eukaryota > Viridiplantae > Streptophyta > Bryopsida > Hypnales > Hylocomiaceae > Rhytidiadelphus > Rhytidiadelphus loreus. The sequence continues at coordinate 38,982,523 of OX344761.1, forward strand.
TTCCATACATTGTTGTAATTTGAGGTAAATCAACAAGATCTACTAATGGACAAAAACTATTAAGTGCTATGCATCTACTATTAAATTGACAATGCAGAGCCTATATAAATCAAATAGGTGCATAGTGCACAATCATGCCCCAAGTTATTGTTGGAGCTTTGTATTTTGAGGTCTCTAGCTAGCTTTATGGAAACTCCTAGTAGCAACTTCGTGAGTTTCCACAATCACTTGCATTGATGAGTGCTTCTTGTAAGGGAAAATAATTGAAATTGACAAGATGCAAGAATCCATTAGAATACACTTGTATAGTTTGGATCCAATGACCTTAGCCTTCTACAAATGCATGTGCAACATGCGATCAATTTAGGACCCTCAGCCACCCCGCTTATACGCGACCAAGGGTGTGAGAAAGGGAGGAGTGCGCAACAAACTCTGCTGGACAATGCAAGTTAGTAGTTACAAAGTTATATTTAATTCAATCTTCTTGTCCTTAATACCGGTGAATCAAGTACTAGGCAAAAATCTTTTTGTACTTGGGTCTCTTTGTCAAGACATTAGATGGGTTTCCAGCATTGTGGAGGACCGCGAGTTATCAGGCCTTGGGAACTGCTGCGAACTGCTACGAACTGCCTACGAAATACTGCAAACTGCCTGTTGATGTGGTCGAGCGATTGTCACATCGGCAAATTTTAATTTCTTTTTTCAGAAAAAAAATGAATTTTTTTTTCTCATTTCAAGAATGTAAATTTTTATTTTATTTTTTATTTTTTCAAAAAAATTCTATCGGGAACGGCTGTTCCCCGAAACTGCCGGGGATCAGGGTCGGGAACAAGCCCGAAACGGCCCTCCCCACCCCCCCGGAAAACATCTAATGTTTTTTTCTATGGATTCTCAACTAAATTGCAAACCAAGTTATTAACTTGCAAAAGTTGTGAGACATAATCATATCTTTACTAGAAAAAACTTGGAACTGTGGTAATTATGCTTTTATAATATTACATGAAAAAAAAATTCTAAAAATTTCAAGATAAGTATCTTACAATCAACGAGTTTTTTGTTTTTGAATTTTGACACAAGATACTCCAAAGTGTTAGCTTTGTAATGTTATGATTGGATTGAAAACAATAATCAAAATGATTATTGTTGTAGTTCACCAAATTGAGACCAAAAGCTCATTTCACCTCATAATTGTAAATCATTTGGACAAATTGCGCATAATGGGCATGAATAAGTGCACTAGAGAGCTATGAATAGAAAACTTATTCTTTAAAAAGTACTAATATTATGCTTTATAATGCTTTGTCTAAAAAGTGCAGAATCCACAACTAGATTCCTAGTCTTCTCGCTAGTCTTTTAGGGAATAATTATAGAAACCATGCTACAAATCTTATTCAAATGCTTGTAAGTACTTTTAACCCTGCCTAAATGCACAGTCAACCATTTGTTGATTGTAGCTTAACTTCAAACAGAATTCTTCAAGTGGAAAAAAATGTTTTTTTCAAATTTTTATTTATTTTTCTATGTAAATTAGTTCAATTTGCCTTTCCATTTTAATATTCAAATTTAAGATCTCTATAATCAAACAAAAATTATAAAGAAAATAAAACAAAGTGCTTACTATTTTCTTAGTGTTGAAGTTTTTTCCTATTTGGAAAAAAGTGTCGATGTTCTCATCATCAAATCTTATCTTCTTTTCACAAATTATAAATTTGACCAATCCTATAATTTTTTGATGCTATAGAGATTATATTTTTGGTACAATTTTTAAATTTAACCCCTAACTGCCCGATTGACCATATATGGGCGATCTGATATTCAAGCTCATTTTGGTGTGGAAAATTGTATTCTTTTCATTGTTTTAAATTTTTTTTAAGGGTATTTTTGAAGGTTACCTATTAAAAACTTTAATTTTTCACTAAAAAAGGCAATTTTTTTAATCTTTGAGGGATCCTCAATCAAATGCATATATGTACCATTAGTGAAAAGCAAAGTTTGCAAATTTCACTTGATTTTAGGTCTAAAAAATTGTACATATCCATTTGCTTTGTAAATGGTCCCAATGGAAAGAGTAAAGTGTTTTCATGATTTTCATTGTTGCAAATTTAAACATGCAAGTGTTGATTTGCAATTATTTGCAATTTCTACTTATAAAAAAAATTGCATTTCAACAATTGCAAAGTGGATTGTGTAATGAGTATGATAGCTCTTCATTTGAACTTAAGTTTTTTGGAAGTGCATTTCAGGGTAATAACACAAATTTTAGTTGTTCATGTCACCTCCAATCCTCCCAAAATCTTATATACAAATTTTCAAACATTGTGGAGAAGGACAACATATTAAAAATAGGATAATTACATTTCTCTTGTTATAATCTCACACCCCCTATGCAATTTCACACTCCAAATTGGAATACACGCTAATAAGCAAGCTCTTTAAACATCTAAGTATACAATTAGATTTTGAAAAAAAGAAAAATTGCTTCGTTGGAGATAACTATAAGCTCATGTTTCTTTTTCATAGGAAATACACACTTTAAAAAGCTTAATTTGGCATTTAGGGTTAATCTTCAAAACTCATTTGAAACAATTCTATAAATGATTTTAAGATTATAACCATAGAGATACATTTGATTTCTTAATGCTTGATATTGCCTTCACTGATGCAAACTTCAATAACGTTCTTAAACTTATATTTTATTATACAATTGTTTAAAATTCTTTTATGCTTAGGGGTTAAGATATGGTCCTTGCCTTATGCAATCTATGTATGATTTGGTTTGACATGTTGTTTTAAAAATGATAAGACGTCATGTGATGTGATACTTTTAACCCCTAAAGTCCCATTGTTCTCTAATAGGAGAAAAAGGATTTTGGGTCACAATTGGTAAGATTATTTGTATTTCAATACCATCTAAGAGCTATTAACAATTTAGTTTTTCCCTTCAATAATATTATTTTTCATGAATATTGTTTTTCATGAATATTTTTTTTCATGAATATTATTTTTTACGTAAATGATATAAAATGAAAATACAAAATTTATTGAATAATTTGGATTATTGAGTATTGTAATTCTAACACTCTAGATGTTGTCAGAGTTAGAATCTAGAAGAGAGATTTTGTATTGAGCTCTCACCTCTCTAGCCAAAACTCACTCTATTGTTCTAAGCATGTCTTCAATAGTATTTGCAATGAGCATGACTGAACACAAAAGGGAATCAAAATTCAATACAAATTGACTATTCCAAATCCAAGGGATCTTTAGCCATATACTTGCCAAAGAAAAAATTTGTTCCATCATCTGGGTTCCCAATGTCCTAAAAAAATGAAGTCAATACTATTTTACCATGCAAGCAAAGGTGAAATTTTTATAGAAACAAAATTACCAAAAATAATATTATAGCTAAATTAGGTACAAAATTTAAAATGCACTTCACTAGAAATTGTGAGCTTAGACAACATAGGCAATGATCACAATTGTTCTACTTTGGCTTCAAAATATGTGGGAAAAACACTTTTGATCAAAAGCATCAATTAGACCCATAAAAGGGACAAAACCAAAGGAGATAAAAATGGTATACTTTGGGCGATATACTTTTATGGCAATATACTTTGGTACAATTGCAAACTATCATAATCACCTTAAATCTAGCCTTAAATGAGCAACCACAAAGCTACATAACAATAAGAATGTGGGCTTGTTCTAGCTAATACCAAGTTTACAATAGAAGCACAATCCATTTCATAGGACAACACCTTTAAATTTGTAAACAAAACACAAGAAGCAAAACTTAAGATATATAATGTAAGCCAAACTAAACTCAATAGAGTCATGGGAAAAAGATCTCACAACCATGTTGCTCAAGCTCTTGCAATAGGAACTTTTGATCTGCATCCTCTACTTCAAGTGCAGAACACCTAGACAATTGCAATGTTGAAAGTCGAATTAATCTTATCAAAGACTTCGGGAGTTGCTTCAGACTCACACATCCGTACAAATCAAGTCTTTTGAGTTGGGACAGCTGGCCAAGAGATATAGGGAGTTCCACCAATTCCTTACAATGTATCAATCTCAATTTTGATAGTTGAGTTAGGCTTGTGAAAGACTCAGGGAGACGCTTCAAATTCACACAACCCACTAATGAAAATTGTTGAAGTTGGGACAATTGACCAAGAGATGTAGGAAGTTCCTCCATTCCTATCATACCATAAATTTTGAAAGTCTTTAAAGAGGATAGATGACCTAGATTGTTGGGCAAGTTGTCCAATGCCACAACATCGTAAAGTTTGAGTCCTTCTAACTTTACCAAATTGCACATTGAGTTTGGAAGCTTCTTCAAGAAACCAGGATCAACATCAAATACTTTAAGGTACTTCAAATGAGTGAGGTTTCCTAAAGATGTGGGCAACTCCTCGAGATGGAATCCATTGTAAACCTCAAGATCCTTGAGCTTAGAGTGTAGAAGGAAACCAACTTGGGAAATAGCAGGAAGGACCAACTTTTGGAGGCGAAAAGAAAAACTTTCAATTACAAGCTTCCACAATCTTTCAGCCTCCTCTCGTGCAAGCTCCCCAACAAAACTTTCAAGATGAAATCCAGAAATCAAGCTATCACATGACTTTAAATTGAGCTCTTCAAGTCGTGATAGATGTCCAAATGATTTAGATGGGTTCTCTATGACCAAGCCTTTGCATCCTTCCATATTCAATGTTCGAAGTTGGTGTAATTTGCCCAAGGATTTGAATGGGATTCGAAAGCTACAACAGTGACTCAAATCCAACTCATAGAGGTGATCCATTTGTATTTCAAACTCAACCATGCTTATCAAATTCGAGCACCTCCTTAAGCCAAGGTACTCAAGGTTAATCAGTTGATTCACACCAAAAGGAACTTCTTCCAAACCACAACACTGTCTAAGTTCAAGTCTCTTGAATTGTTTCAAGTGCCCAATCTCACGTGGAAGACTCCTTAGACTCGTACACCATGTAAGATCAAGCTCCAAAAGGTGAATCAAGTTACAAATTGATGTAGGAAGTTCTTCAATATCACAATATCTCATTTGCAATACTCGCAATCCAGTGCAAAATCCAATTGCTTCAATAGAATCAGGCATAATTGTATCCCAAATATTATCCAAACAAAGCCAAGATAGCTCCTTCCAACATTTTCTTAAGCAAAAATTCACAACCTCAATTCCACACTTGGTCAAATCCAACAACCTCAACCTATCAAAACGTTGGATGGTCAATTCTTCGATTCGCCCATCATGTGCTCGTGATTGAAGAGCGGCTAATTCCAAACAACTTTGTAATGATATCCCTTCAACAATTCTTGAGCCCTAGCAAAACCATCAAATAAAGAATTGATTTATATTAAGACCTTCAAAATAACCAAATAAATTAAGCAAGAAACAATAATAATCCTTCAAACATCAAACCTACTATTTATTAAATATATACATAATGAGATTTCAAATTTCATTGCAAAAAAACTCACCTCATTCTCTTCCAAAAAACTCTCAACCTCCTTTGCTTCCCATAAGCGGGTCACATTTTTCAATGACACGTGTAATCTCTCCAAGGATAAATCCCTTACTATTCTACGACCCATATCCCTCAATTGGTCATGGATCGTAAAAGAACGACCCCATGTACCAATTCTACCAACTTTGATTAGGGATCTCGCAACTAAGTTTTGCAATCCAATAGGCGAATTCCAAATCCAACCTAGTGATTGTTCACTCAAATCCCTTGCCAATTTCTCACAAAAGAAACAAGCAAAGTCCAAAAACATGCTCTTGGTGTCAGGGGACAAATCGTTATAGCTAATCTTTAGCTTCTTCCACAAAACTTCATTCTCATCACCACCATCAAAAGATTGGGCCTCACGCAATTTTCTCAAAGCCTCTTCCCAAATTCCCTTCCGCATTGAAATAGTGTGCTTATGTTGTTTTCGTAAATGTTGCCCAATAACCTCCAAACTTAGTGGAAGACCACAACATGCCTTGGCTATAACCATAGCCAACCCTTGGAAGTCTTCCATCTCATCTTGGTCCTCAAATCCACCAAATACATGGTAATGAAACAACTCCAAAGCTTGAGCATCATTCAAGAATTCCACGTCCATTATTTCCACATCTTTCAATCCTTCCATATCTATATGATTTTCCAATACTTGACGATTGCGACATGTCACAATCACTCGGCTTCCATTGCTAAGGCTTCTTTGAAATGTAGGCACTTGCAAACTTTTGAGAGTTTTAGAATCTCCCACATCATCAATTACAACCAATACTCTTTTTCCCATTATGCATCGTTTAATGCTTTCAAGATGGTTAAGACTCACAAAGTCTATGTTGTCTAGAGTTACACGACATAACTCGAACAATAGCTCCTTCTGAACAGATGTCACAACCTTGGATCTCACATCTTGTAAAAAACAAGTCTTCTCATAGAACTTGGCTTGTGAATTGTATACACATTTGCTTATTGTAGTCTTTCCAATCCCGCCCATTCCCACCAAGCCAAAGATGGAAACTGCACCAAGCTTTTCACAAATAATTTTTTTCTTGTCTTCTATCCCCACCAAACCATTGGGAAGATCCAATAGGCGACATTGCTTGTTTTTGTTGTATTCAATCACCTTTGAGATGTGGTCTATCAAGAATAAATAGCCAGAATCTACTTTGCTTTGTGGTCTACAAATATCAAAATGACTAGCGCTCAAGGGCATAAATCTAGATCCAACATGTCTAGCAGATGACTCAGGAACAACCACTCTTCCCTGTTCAACAAGCAACAAATGTTTCAATAATGAAAAAAAGGATAAACATAAAAGACTTACACAAGCAAAACATGGTTAAAAAAAATTCAAATGTAAATCAAATCAATGAATTAAACTCTATATGAGGTTTCAATGAAGGATAAAAACAATAAACAAGAGTAGATACTTACATGTGATGTAGCATGCATCTCGCCAAGATTAAAACACATCCACTCATTGTTGTAGACTTGTCGTTGTATTTGTTCAAACTCAAAGTTGAGTCGGCCAACTTCAAGGCTATTCTCCTTGAGATAAGTCATACACAAACCCATTGAAGTAAATGGGTTCAATGGTGAAAAGTCAAGTTGGGTTCCAGTATGAGGTGTGGCGTACAAATAGAAAGCCCGTAAGTTACGTAGAAAATTTTGAACCTCTTTGTCCCATTGAAAGTTTTGAAATGCGGTTACTACAATTTGTTTAGCCACCAAGCCTCCAAAACTATGACACACAAATAAAACGGGACATTCATGCTGGCCTATTCCAACTAAGATCATCTCTTGTACTAGACTCTCTCCCAAGCTATACAAGTCCATCCTCCCCGATGTAGATGTTTGCACAACATGAGCATCATAAGAAAGGGAGAGAATTCTTGCATGTGGAAATTTCTCTACCAACCATGTCTTTGGCCAACAATTGTCTTGCATCCCATCCCTAGTCAACCAAGTCTTCCAATACGCTTCTTTAGACCCATCAAACTCGAGGCCATGAATGAAGATTATTTCAATGTCCACTTGCTCTTGGGGCTCATGGAATGTGTAAATGGAGTCACACAACTGTAAAATAGAATAATAATTAGAAATTGAAAATTTGATAGTTGCTTCTCACATGCATTCATGTAGTATGTGAGTTGCTCAGTACATAGCACACTATAGAATTAGAAAATACGTACCCGCTTTCCATGAATAGAACTGTTGGTACAAGGTAAACAAGTCTTGCCACTTGAACCTAATTCTCACCAACAATCATAATATTAAGAGCCTTGATGATGAAACCAAATCAAGCACAATATAAAACAATGCTCTCGAAAATGAATTTCTAAAATCTTACTACAAACATATATTTAAAGTGTTGACCATAAAGAAGAATTGAGGCTATGAAAGGAACCTCCAAAATTGAAAAGAAACAAAATTGACTTGAACAAAGCTTACTAGGTTGAGCAAATACAAAGTCCTTGTCAACACAAAGTTTCTTTCGGCTTTCATGTGCCATTGCATAGTCAACACGTGAAGCAAGTACAATACAAGAAAACCTGCAATGGTCAAATTGTGCCAAATCAGAACATTACACCAATTTGCACTTGGAAACAACAAAAAAAGGAATAAACTCTTTATCATTCATTGGACTTCAATCTCTACTATTAATATAACCATTGCAAAATTTGAATCACTAGACCTCTTGGGTAAGAAACATAGCATATTGTTTAAACTTTCACAAATAGATTTCAAGGTACACATTCAAATTTTTTTTATGAAAATGTGTAAACATGAATACGATAGGTGAAGGGCAAGGTCGGCACTTTAATGTCAAATATTTAATTAAAGTTTCCAAAGTAAGGTCAACACTTTAAAATTTAAATTTTGAAAATTCAACATTATATTGAAGTAATTTCAAAATGATCATCACATTATTCCAAAAGACTCATTATTTCACATTATATACAAATTGGATGGTAACAAGTAAAGCAATCCATGTGGGATATATTAATGATTAAAGTTAGTAAAAATTCAATACTCAAATTATCTCATATCCTTTGAGGGTTCATAAGGAACAATAGATTTCATTACTAAACGATCTCTCCACCCTTCATCCTCACCAAGTATCAATGTAGATTTTCCTTTGTTTGTCATCAAAAATTTGCTTGAACATACATGATCTTTGAACATTTTGACTCATGTTGAGAATTTTATTTTCTTACAACAACTTTCTCATTTAATTCTTGCTGAATTCTGGAATTTCTTTTTTTCATTTTATTTCTTTTTTGGTGTTCTTAAAAATAATTATTTTCCGCCAATCCTACCCCTCCTCTACAATACATGACCATCCAAATGGATGAAATCATGATAGTAGGACGATTAGAAAAGATTTTAGAGTACATTGTCAACACTAAAGGATTACAAACCAATAGAGTTCATAATATAGTCATGTAAAAACCCCATTTACATTCACGTGGTATCTCTTTTGCATACTTATTCTAAAAAGCATTTGAATTTGAATATTTCATGGGATAGCAACAAAGTATGCCTTACTCCACTTGAATGATTTTGGAATGACAACAAAGGCACAGTTGCATGCCATCTAATCACTACAAGTTATCTTCTTCCTAAGTGAAGGTTTAGGTCACACCCTTGCAAAAATAGGAGATCAACTACAAAATTGAACCGCATGAGTTGTTCATTTGCAATTGATTCCTTCTTGTTGTGAAATTGTAAAATATTGTAAAAAATTCAGAGGGCACTATAGAGGGGGCTAACTTCGAAGACTTACCATTCAGCGCTTTAAGAAAATAGATTGTCCGGCCTACAAAATCTCCACTAGCTGTGAAGTTCCCCGGAAATTCATCATGAGACCCACCCAGACGGTTTCATGCGCGCTCATCAAAACCCTTCCTTGCATTACAATGTCACCTTCTCTTCTTCTTGTTCTCCTTGGTTTCTTCGAAGTTCCTCTTTCCTTCTGCATCTTCTCTGCTTCAATTTCTCAGTTAAGTCGAGCAAATGCTTCTTCATCACTCTTCGCTGATTCTGGGATAGCTAGACTGCGCATCCAATCTGGAAAACTTCCTAATCACACTCAGTAGGTCCTTCATATTGGCAACGGCGAGGCACAGGCCCTCATGATGCCGGAGTTTGATTGCACTAGGCTCCGTGAAGAACGCTGCAAATCGCTCCAGCATGCTGATTATCGTTCTTTTCCACCTATTGGCAGGACAACTAAGCGTAGCCAATTTCCTGAAGTCTTATAAAGAATCCGTCAGAACAATATCAACCCAGCTCTTTCCATTGCAAGGGTCGTCTATGGCTCGCTACCTAGTGACACAAACGTACCACTTGGAAACACCGGTGAAAATCCTTTTCTCGTATTCACTACCGAAGCCTTCCGGAAGAATTGACCAACTCTAGACTGCTCCTTCCTTCTCCGAACCAAATGAAAAAGAGAAAATCCCCAGGAGAGTCCATTCACGACAACTTCCCTGCAACCGTGGACACAAAGTTATTGCAAGGGGTCAATAGCCATTCAGATTGAAACCAACAATTTCAAGAATCACAGTCAACCTGCCTGGATCTAAGCATGCCGCAACTTCATGCATAGCGTGTGCGAACCACAGATCCGAAATACGTCCTATCCTACTTGACATTCCTCTCAACGAAAGATGGTTCGATCGAAGCCAACAAGTGGTAGAAAAGCATGACAACAACCTTCATAACCCTTCACATATCTAGTGCGACAAATCTCTGAAACTCACCACTAATCCACAAGCAACGAAACGGGACCCAAACCCCCAAGCAATCGAGTTCATCTTCCAGGACACTAACCCCAGAACAGAATGCTCGAGCCAAACATTCTGTTCTTGCGGTTCTTCTGGCAGAAATACTGCGGAGAATATTTCTTGAAGCATATATGGTTTGGGGCTATTGTATGCTAATCCACTGGGCGGGGCTATGGACGCGTTTGCCCACCCTAGGTTTTGAAGCTGTTGATTCTGGCGAGCTAGATTCTCTAGTGATGCATGCTATCTTATAAATCTCTTGTAAAAACAATCTATATTCTTTTTCCGAGTGTCCTCCATCTTACCCTCAACACGTTTCATTACATTCTTCCCAGTAACGATGAACTGGTGGAGGTTAAGTTAGTTCTCGGTTCTTCAGAGTTTCAGACTGATGCCAGGGCTCATTTACCTGAGTGAGTAGGCCGGACTGGATGTTAGTGAGGGGTTACAAAAGTATTTACATGTGCTAATTGGCTAAACATAATCTCTCCAGTTAAGGAATCCATAGTATGAGCTATGTGCACCACTAATTGTAACTGAGCGTAGTTACTATTATATGACAATTCATCGAGTCTTATTGCAAGTACAGGTACTAGTGAGGCAACCCTAAATAAGAGCCATGGCTGGTGTTGTAACGTTTGACTGCATGAGCTTTTGCAATTGTTTTGGGGTAACATTGTCCTGTGGCACCTATATCCAGGGAGAATTCTGAGTCAACCAACCAATATCTAAAGTTGTTATTCATTGATATGTTTCGGTTATTCCTTGCAATTTCTCTTGAAATTGGAAATTCGACTCATCTGTACCGATTCTCCCGCACTACGTGTGGCACAAGTGGAGTAAAGCCTTGACATGATAACATAACATGGCATGATGCTGAAAACCTTCTGGGGGCTTGATGCTTTTGAAAAGTATGACAAAGTATGAACAAGCCCATAGCTTAACCCTGGAAGAACAACGCCCCTATGACCAAGCCAGTCACCAAATGCTCAGACTATTGGACCACGAGGTGCATTCTTTGTTTCTACAGTGAGCATTGAAGTCATCCATCGGACACTTTCGGTCCTCAGCGTCGTTTTAAGGATTGAAGTAGCTTCTGGGCGAACAGAATGTGATCGACTCCACCAGAAGTTCGAGCTCATTCAGATTATAAACAATGAACTCACGAATGACCTTAAGCATGTCTGGCTCTAATCAAATCTCCACTTCACGGACAGAGTGGCAAACAACAGTTCCAAAACTCATGCTATCCCATTTGGCATTCCCCGCAAAAACGTGGGCTCGATCAATCGAACGCACATATAGAGAACTCCGACAAGCTTGACAAGCCAAACAACATCCTTCATATAGAAGTGTGACAAATCTCCGGAGACCTCCCCTCCCCCCCTTACAACACGAAAACTGCCAGGCAATCTGGAATGCACCCACGTCATCCTGCAGAACCTCCACCCTCCACAGAATGCTCCGCTCTCAAATACGTCTGGAATAAACACTATCAAACAACTTTCTTTTACTCTTAATGCAGAGACACGTATCTAGAACAGTCCCACCTAGACTCCCCCACCAATTTGTCGGTAAAGAAAGCACGATCTGCTACAAAAGTTGGTACACATCCACAAGAAATCGGTAAAGGAAGAAGTATCTGCTCCGGAAGTGGGTACACACCCACAATCAAAGACGATCAAATCGGTAGACTTCGGTTGCGTGCATGCCCCCATTTCGAATCTTCCGAGAAGAGGTTAGGGTTAGAAGACATACCATACCGTCTCGGCGGGCACCCAGCCGTGATACTGCTCGGGGCTACCCGCGCTTCATCTGCCCTAAAAACACAATCTCCTTGAATCAACTCGGGGGCCTCCAACAGCTTCAGCTTCGTTCGAAGACGAGGAGACACAGACGAAGCTCGCGTCTTATGCGTCTACACAGGCCAAGATGAAGAGCTCCTTAGCTATCCGTGCTTCTTCTTGTGTTCAAAGTCGGCTAGAGAAGTTTGGCGTTGGGAGAAAATAAAAAACAGGAAGAAATTCGAAATCGCATGCACAACTGAAGGGCACCATGACCGACACGAATTTCAGTTCGGAGCAAGCCAGAGCAAGGGCGTGGCTGGTGCGATCAAACGTCCAACGAATTTGTACATAACAAAAACACAAAGCTACCAGGCGCTCCACTAAAAAAGAAAATGGCCACTGCCTGTCAAGAAATTCCACGGGTCTTCCCGCATATCTTCCACGCTCAAAGTCGGTCGTCTCTGACTTTGGAGAAGCCCTACGGTTGCTCACCGTCGGACCAACCATTCGGGAGGTCACGATGAAGAGCTTCTTAGCTAATCGAGCTTCTCCTTGGGTTCAAAAAGGCTAGAGAAGGTTGGCGTTGGGACAAAATAATAAACAGCAGGACGGAATTCGAAATTGCACGTACCACTAACGGCCGCCAGATTTCAGTTCGGAGCAAGCCAGAGCAAGGGTGTGATCAAACGTCGGAGCAAGCCATACTAGTACGCGACAGACGACAAGCAACTGATGAATTCTGAAAGTGAAGAAGGGTGAGTTGCTTACACACAAAAGAAAAAAGCCTGGTTCCGCAACCCACTAAACAGTGACGAATAGCGACCACAGATTGCCGAAGTCCAGAATAGAGTCTCCGATGGCAGACTGATTCGGGGCGTGCGAGGGTTTGGACTCGAGCCTTGTCTATTATCGGAGGGCATCTTTGCCCAGAGGGATTCACTCAGCGTTGCTTTCTTGCCTTTTATACTATCTTTAACCCCTAAATGACAGACCCAGGACCATTGATTTCAAGCCTCGCTGCCCACCATTCAATTTGTTGCCATTCTGGAATTAGATATGTATGAAAAAATTTATATTTATTTTTCAGAGATGAAATCACATGTTTTCTTCACTTCGCAAATTTTTAAATTTTTTTTTTGTAGAAAATTGATTTTTACGAGAATTTTTACTTCAAAAAATTTCAAATTTTCACCATGTGTGTATATTACAATGACAAACATCATAGTGTAAACTCAATTTCCGTTTCATTCTATATTTAGAATTTAGTAGACATTAAAAACACATTCAAAGTTCAAATTTGCAATAAAAAATTGAATTTGAAGATTTTTTTCAAAATTCAAATTGGAGTAGGAACTAGAGCAAATGACCTTCATTTTGTTAGTTTGGTTCAACCTCAGAGAATATCAATTTTGTAGAGAAATTTCAGATTTTGAGCAAGGAGCAACAACTTTCCAAAATACACTAAAATAGCATATTTTGTGATCCATTTTTTTTTACTAAACTCTCAATTACGTGGAGGCAAACACTAGAAAGACTTCAAAATCAATTGGATCATTAGATGAGATTTTGGGGTGCCAAAGGGCCGTTTCAGAGCCGCTCACGGCCCTGTTTCCCCGGCAGTGAAAGAACGCCGCTGTCAAATTTATTTTTTTGAATTTATTTTTTAAGTCCTTAAAATGAGAAACAAAGTTTAAATTTTATTCTTTTATTTTTTTATTTTATTTTCGAAAAAACTGACCTAGCAGTCTCTCGGCCAAGTCAGCACAGACGAGTTTGGGCGGGTTTCGGCGGTTCTTCCCAAGCAGCCAAAACACATGTAATGACCCTTTGTAACTCAACATGAAAGGTCAACAAAATGAAAAAAATGAAAAAATGCTTCCAATTTCTTTCCATCCCATTGAACTGCCATCGAAATGACACAGAATGGCGCCTCCGACATTCAGGGGTTAACTAGATTTTTTTCCATTTGGATTTCATAGTTTAATACAATAAGAAAGATTTGGCAAATCCTGACCCTCGCTTGGATGGAATTGATAAAATGAAGTAAAGAAACCGCGCTAGATCCAACCTTGTCTTTGACGACTTCTGAATTTCAACTTAAGGCATGACCATTGGATCCAGATGCTGACAAAAGCAAAATCTTCGAGTCACTATAGAGCTTAATTGCATCTTTCTGTTGCAAATCAAAGCATGGACTTCGCAACACCACCTGCTTTGGATGGGCCGTTCCATGATGTGCCACCACAACGAAAGGAGATGTGTGGCGGGGAGGTAGGCAGTCAATGTTGTTCAATTCCGAGTTGTTCTCGACTGTGGTAGTGCACGATATTTGCACTTGCACCTCCATCAAGATTCAAGCACCTAAGATTATGCATCAAAAAATCAGGTGAGTGGTTGATCAAGCTTAGTAACACTTTTGTCTGTTCTTTCTGTGAAGTGTGAGTTAGGGTTTGTTTGTATTGAGATTGTCGTTTTCTCATGTTATTATCTGAGGTGTGAATCAAGGTTTGGAGGTACGGAGATGGTTGATTTCTTTTGTTTTGCTCTTGTGCTCCTCCAGGTTTAATCCATTTGTTGGAGGGGTACAGAGCTTTAATAAAAAGAAACTGTTGAAATAAACGTGACCCTTGATCTGGGCTTCTTGCTCCTTCTTGGTCCGCACTTTGTATTGATGAATTGGAAGGTTGTATTTCTGAAACATTATTTGTTGTTCATTTTCTAAGCCTTGCTGGTATTGAATCGGTTCTTGCAGGTGAACAATTGAGTCCATGGGTTGGAGGATTTTGCTAATGGGATTAACAGTTCTTTTCTTCTGAGGTACGGAGTATCATTGTTTCTTTAACTCTAATGCCGCATGCTTGTAGAATTGTTTCACACATTTAGCCCACCACTGAGATGTTTGCTCATATTGCGGCTGCACGTAGCATTGCTATTAAGCTTTGGAATATGCTCAGGTTGGCGTACCTCAAGCGAAAGGAAAATTCAGACTTGGTAGTCCTTAGCAATGTGCAGTACACACTTGGTACGTATGGCCAATACTGTCATTGCATACCTCTTGCACCATATCCTATTGTGACAGTGAAATTTCGATTTTGAAGGTTGGCATGTAGCATCCGGAAGTGTGGTTCTTGAGAATTTATATTAAGATGGCTCATTGTCTAGCGATGTTTGTTCCGATGAATTTTTCTAGAAACCCGGGGTTACTTTTGTATGTATTTGATCACATCTAAAAGTGTATCAGTTGTAATTATTCCAGAGATTGCAATCTCCAATTCACATAATGGAATTCTTGTAATTGGTGATTTGTTGAGCATAGCACTAAAGTGGAGGTTACAAATACTTGAAGATTGACACACATGGGATCACTAACCAATTTTCTTTGGTTAGTGAAGTGGGAGCTCATCTTCTTTTTTTCTCGGAATTCTATCAGCTATGTTTTAGTTGTGGCGCTAGAAGTGGCGATCAATATTTCCTTCCTTTTCATTGCACTGAAGAGTCAAATTCTGCCTGGTAAGCACAGACTTTCCCAATTACAACTTTGGATTTCTTGTTAGGTCCAGTGCGTGGAGTCACTTGCAATATCTCGAACTTCATGTTCATTTTTGACACAGAGACGCTATGTCGACGTCTCCTAATACCACCGTATCTTTAGCGCTGAGGAATGGGGTAAGCTTAGTCACAGTAGCCTCGAACATCGGAAGCTCCTGAATTCATATCGAGCCATTCCATGCTGGGATGGTTTGATGGTTCAGTGGTTTAGATTCCTGACCTTTTGGTCTAATTTTTAACGAAATCTGGAGCTTTTCACTTGCATCTGAATCTTGGAGAATTTGCAGCCATGGTGAACCTCTGTGAATTTAATTCATTATCCTCCTTTGCAGTCAGGGCGCTCTTACTGCAACTGCATCGTCAGCGAACGGATGTGCTCTTCACCCCACACCATGCCAAAAATGATTGATCATAACCCCAAAGTGCGCTCAGGAATATAATTATAAAAAATGAGTCTTAGTTAGGATGTGTTCCACTTGGAGTGCCTGGACAGTGTGCTTCAGCGATCCACTACAAAAAAAAGCCAACCAAGAACGGCAGTCCGTGTCTCTCAATCTTCCCGCTAAGACCGATTGACATACTTCAAATGCACCACGGTACAGTTCTAGAGACACGCAACCAAAGAACAGAAAAAGCAAGCCTCCTGCAATATAACAGAAGATACCTGAAAAGAAGCCCACTCACAAACCTCAAAATGTACTTTGGAGCATACTAAACGTCAATCTTTGTTTGCACGAAGTTCACCAGCTACTAAAAGGTAACAGAAATAAGTTCCATGAACCAATTATTCTCGACAGGATTTTGTACTTTCGCGCTCCACATTCAAGAAGTCTAGAACTGGGCGAAGCTGATAAATTGCATTTCAGTCGCTAATGTATGTGAAGGTCTCTCGACCAGCAATAATTGGGTTTCCGGCACTTCAGTTTCTATCAACTCGCCATTGCCTCTAAACGGCAGATGGAACATAGCTCTTATTAGCTCTCCTCTTTGTTGTTGTGATAAAAGAGAACTCGGCGATTGACAACATGCTCTGTGAAGTGGCTAAATTCGGCCCTCTCCAAAACACTGCTCTTTCCTAATGGCTCTTTCGTGGAGGCCAAGTTGATAAGAACGGCCTTCAAGTTTCTCAAATTTTCTCTTCTAAGATGTGTCAGTAATTCTTAAGTAAGACCTCACTAACTACTACTTCTCTGGATATTTATTGACATAAGACTACTCCTCCATACATGTCATCTCACCCACCAAAGTAGGATTGGTAATTACCAACCACCACAAGTGGGAATGTGCATTGGCTTCAAAGTAGTTGTTAAACATAAGAATGGTCCAATAAGACCAAGTGGAAAGAAGCCTTTAGACAAATAGCAAGAGTTTCATTCATTATTCCACAATTTGAAGGGATGCTTTTGAACTACTATTACAATCATGTACGTAACAGAGTCTAAAGGAGTCCAAAGGACCACATTCAAATCCAAATGAATGACAATAGTCTCTTCCCTTGGATCAACAATGGGAAGCTCTCTAATTTGTCATTATAAATTCAATGTCATATTATGCAATTGGTTGCTCAAGTAGTTTGGGGTTCAAATGATGCGCATATTATTCTATGAAGGCAATTGCTCAGTACTAGTAGACAACAACTTATGATGGTATAGATAATGAAATTAAAGAGCTTAGATCTATTTCTATCTCAAACTACAAAACTTGGATTTATGTATACACATGGATCCTCAAGCAACTAGTATGATCGCCGTTGCTATACCTTTGTACAAAAGGCACCTTAAGAAACAACTAGAAATGGTGTTTACACAATGAAATTTTGCAACAAATCAACAACTTCATGGTATTTAGAGTCTAAGTAGATGTAATATAAGATTTTGTACTATGTGAATGAATCATCTGTAGAGGGCTACAAACCATCAACAACACAAATTTGCAAGTTTTGAAGCATTGAGAGTAGCAAAAATCCTCTCATAGATTGAGATACTTTCAACTTTCAAGGAATGATATCTATATTAAAACTTCTTCAAAACTTTCAAAAAAATTGGGTCCAATCTAGGTGAACCTATGCTTACAAGGCAAGGCCATTTTGTATCATAAAGTAAATTTTCATTCCATAGAGGGTATGTTGGAATCAAAAAAACTTGCAAAAGTAGAATTTCCATTTATTGTTATTATAAGTTGGAAATTCTCTAAATACTGCAAACTTGGTATTTGATAAGTCCAATGTTGCATGACCAGTTCACCTAAAACACATCCAATTAAATATAACCAATATTACAATACACAAATCCAACATAAAAGGTCTTTAATCATCAAGTGCCCCAAAGAAAAGGAATGCATTATTGATTTTTCAAGTAATAGATAATCAAGGTTTGTTTAACAACACAAGGAGCATACTAATCATTCTTGGTTATGTTAGTAAGTATGAAATATAAAAAGTGATTTCTACTATAATTATGAATCAAAGTTGTTTTTTAGAATGACCTTTACTTTGCAAAAAAAAGATACTAATATTTCTTCATTGCAACATATTAATAAGTAGAGGTGATCCAATCCTCAAAGATTATCAAGACAAAGTGTATAAGGTATATGCAGTCATAATCAAAATGCAACACCTACATTTGGACCAACATACATCACTTTTACCTAGATATTGACTAGACAAGATGTAAACATTCAAAACCAGAGCCTATTGTTGATTTTAAAAATACATCTAGAATCCATAGTTTGAAATTTTATAATTTATTCGTATGGTGTTTAAATAATACATGCTAAATGCATTATAGTCTTCTTTTAGTTGCCAATAAAATCTACTAAATGTAATTTATGTTTAGTAACTAGAAATATGAGCAATTGTTTTTAGAGAGGATTATAGGTGCCTATACTTTAATGTTAAAGGATTTGTAGTCCTATGATAGTGATATCTTGTACCTTGAGATTATTTATTATAAGACATAATAGTTATTGAAATTTGAAGAGTACATGCATACATTGATTGAATATGCCAAGCATAAACAAACATATAATTACATTCAAGAAGCTTTACAATTGTATTAAGGTAGAAGCACCCAATACCATCTTTGTATCCATTCATGCCTGGTAGATTTCCCTTGAAGTGTCCCTGGACTTCCATTAAATTGTCCCTCAAAAAAGTCATTAAATTGTCCCCTTATAGTTAATTATTGTGATTAGTTGAATGTTGATTTTGTCAAATTTCAGTTTCATATCTAGCTAAGTATATGATGGTTTCAATGGTCTAGGGAGCTTCCACTTTGAAAGTTCATAGAAACTTTACATGTCATATCCAAAAAATCTATTTTTTTTTTTTAATTCATGATTTCAATTGCTAATATTAGTTATATTGCAAAAGTATTTTTTCTAGAAAAAGGTGCCTCCGGCTATGCTGAATTACTTATATTGACGTTTTAGGTGCTTGCATTGTAGCATAAACCACCACATTTGGGTCATTGCATTTGGGTCACCATGTGCCATCAATGTACAATTGAAACTGAAACTGAAATGTACATAAATAGTACATAATGTGCACAAGTAATTGGATGGCTTTCCTTGTTGCTTCAACAAGAAAGCTGCGCATGGACTTCTTTGAGTCTTCTTGTTGGTCGTATTACTAAGCTGCGTTATCAATGATTTTAGAGAGTCCAATTATCTTCTGAAAGTGTGTACATGGTTAGAAGGCACGGACTTAACCACCCTCATCGTGGTGAGAGAAATGAAAGCGTACATGATGCAAGATCTGCCTCAGGACTGCTGGTGGTTGGTGGTTCAATAAGAGGTTGAATGAGGATATTTTGGAAACCCATTTCAAAATCGTCAAGTAATACAAATGCCTCACATTGAAAAGCAGCACCAAACCGCGGGTTCAATCGAGTCTTTCTTAATCCTACCTTTGTGCTTTCTATACATAATTATACATTGTTGTAATTTGAGGTAAATCAACAAGATCTACTGACGGACAAAAACTACTCAGTGCTATGCATCTACTATTAAATAAACAATGCGGGGTCTCATAAATCAAGTAGGTGCACAGTGCGCAGTCATGCCCCAAGTTGTTGTTGCCGAGCTTTGTACTTTGAGGTCTCTAGTTAGCTTCATGGAAACTCTCAACAACAACTTCATGAGTTTTGACAATCACTTCATAAGTGCTTTGTGTTTGGGAAAACAATTGAAACTATCAAGATGCAAGAATGCATTAGAATACACTTGTATAGTTCGGATCGTATGACCTTAGCTCTTCTTCCACATTCTGCAAATGCAAGTGCAACATGCGATCAAATTGCAATAGAAGAAAAACATGTCCGCAACAACCAGTATCCGACAACTACTTTGCAACTAAGTGTCCTATATAACTATATTGGGACTGTAATCCCTCTCTATTTGCACCAAATTCAACGTGTACGTTGTTGTAGTTGCAAAGTAGTCATAGAATGAAGTGTTGGATTAAAAAACCATAACAGAGTAGTCATTTAGAATTAACATGAGGTATTCTACATTTGATATTCATTAGAGTTGTTGATGTGGACAACTTTACGTTATGTGGAGTTCACTCTTTCAAAGACTGGTCACATGTTACCTATTCATTTTACTATAAATTCTATAGAAAAAAAACTATAGTTCAACTAGAAAACAATTATAGTGGCAACTAGAAAACAATTAGAATTCAACTAAGGTACAACTACAAAAAAATTATAAGAAGACTACTCATGCAACTAAAAAACAACTACACTGCGACTAGAAAATAACTATAACACAACTAGAAAATGACTACTGATGGCGACTAGAAAACAACTACAAAATGATTGGAAAACCAATACAGAACAACTATAGTACGACTGAGAACCAACTACCAAACGACAAGAATTTGACTACAAAACAACTATAGTTGGGATTGTTAGTCGAATTGATATGGAATTGGGAGTTTAGCAACTACAACAACATTGATTTGCTAAACGATTGTAGATGCAAGTTCACAATGAGTTGTTCTATTACATGAAATGCAATGTATTATTTTCCTACATTAGACTTGTTCCGATTCAAAGCCACATTACCAAATAATAGCTACTATGATTTACGGTAATATTTATCTATAGTCTGTCATAGTATATTTGATTTTTAGTTACCTCTTTCTTTCATAAATGGAAAAATATTGCACACAACTATGTATGAAGTGTGTTTGAATTTATTGGAAACGAACACTATTTGAAGAAGAATTGAACCACCAAAGTTCATTGTAATCCAAAAATGTAAAGATTTTGGACTTCCAATTGCTTCAAAACATTCAAAACAACTTGGATTGAGATGAAATTTTACCACAATAATTAGAATCGAAGGGGAATATAACCCAACAAATTTTATAGAAAATAAACATTACATAAAGGAGATACAAGCCCCCAAAGTTGCAGTCATGAAATACAGTTTGGTAAACTCAAATTAAAGCTGTGAACTTTGATTGGCTTTCAAGAAATCAGTTTATCTTGGATTGATCTGAAAATTTTACCACATAAATTAGAAGAAAGAATGCAATTTTATCACTAAGTCTTATTGAATTCAGACCTTGGGTGCAAAAATTATAGCACCTTGAATTGGACTTGAAACTATGTGAAGTTAACACAAACTACACATTTGACATGTCCCACATCTTTTGCCATGCCGCCTACCACCACCTTCCTATAAAACCCTGGCTTCTCATCCCATTTTTAGTGGCTTTTCAAGCCATGATTAATAAACATCAAATATGGTGTATGCTATATTGTGTTTTGTGTATGTTGTATAATGTTTGGGATATTGTATGTGTTGTATAATTTGTACAATGCATGGTGTATTAATTGTGATGTTATGTATGAATAAAATGTAGTTGCAAATAAGTTACACATGATCCATATGAATGAAATCAATTGTAATGAAGTTACAAACAAGTTGCACATTTCAACCATCACAAATTACAAATAAGTTGTAATGTAGTTGCATACATGATTCATACAAGTCACAAAGAAGTTGCATACAACCTATAAAATAATCACAGAAGTAATGTAGAAGTCATTATCTAGTCGTAGACTAATTGGTAAGAAGTGGACCACATATTGTCAATAAGTCACAAACTAATGATGACTAAGTTGCCCCAAAGTTGCACATACATCAAATCTTGTTGCAAAGTAGTCAAAGTCAAGTTGAAATGAAGTTGCACACCAATTTCATCCGAATTGCAATGAAGTCACAACAAAGTTGCAAGTTATTCACAAGTCGCAAATTAGTCAAAAGCAAGTTATACACTAGTCACCATAAAGTTGCAAAGAAGTGAATTGCACCACCATACCTCTTGCCATAGTGAAAACCACGTAAGCAACTATGTCATAAAGCGCATCGATAAAGTTCCAAGTAAGCAACCAAATGAGAAACTAAATTGTTTTGCCTTGCAACTACAATACAACTAGAAAACTTGTCCACAACAACTAGAGCCCTCCAGATTCTCACCAATCGCAAATGGTCACTGCAACTAAAAACCAATTGCTATTTGTAGTCGCAAAATCCCTCATTTTTTTCTAATGTTGGAACCCACAGCCACCTCGCTTACACGCATCAGAGGATGTGAGAAAGGGAGGAGTGTGCAACAAACTTTATTGGATGATGCCAATTAGTAGTTGCAAAGTTATATTCAAATTGGTCTTCTTGTCCTCAATACCAATAATTCATGTACTGGACAAAAATCTTTTTGTACTTGGGTCTTCTTTGTTGTGAATTTTTTTCATGGATTCTCAACTAAACTGCAAACCAAGTTATTAACTTGCAAAAGTTGTCAGACACATATTTTTGCTAGAAAAAACTTGGAACTGTGGTAATTATGCTTTTACAATGTCACATGAAAAAAAATTCTCAAAATTTCAAGATAAATATCTTACAATCAATAAGTGTTTTGCTTTTGAATTTAAACACAAGATACTTCAAAGTGTTAGCTCTATAATGTTATGATTGAATTGAAAACATTAATTAAAATGAATTATTATTGTAGCTCCCCAAGTTGAGACCAAAAGCATATTTCACCTCATAATTGTAAATTACTTGGACAAATTGGGCATAAATAAGTGCACTAGAAAGCTATGAATAAAAAACTTATTCCTTAAAAAATACTAATATTATGCTCTACCAAACTTGTCTAAAAAGTGTAAACCCCACAATTAGACTCCTAGTCTATTGACTAGTCTTTTAGGGATTAATTATAGGAAACATGCTAAATTTTTTATTCAAATGCTTTTAAGTGCTTTTAACCTTGCCTAAATGCACAATCAACCATTTTATGATTAGTGCTTGACTGCAAACACAATTTTTCTAGTGGAATAAAAATGTTCTTTTCAAAAATTTATTTATTTTTCTATGTAAATTAGTTCAATTTGCCTTTCCATTTTAATATTCAAATCTAAAATCTCTACAATCAAACAAAATTATAAAGAAAATAGAACAAAGTGTTTACTATTTCTTTAGTGTTGGAAAATTTACTATTTGAAAAAAAGTGTTGATTTTCTCATTATCAAATCTTGTCTTCTTTTCACAAATCAATTAGAATTGCAAGTTTGACCGATCCTATAACTTTTTTGATCCTATAGATAGAAATTATATTTTTGATAAGATTTTAAATTTAAACCCTAATTGACCAATAGGACATATATAGTCAATATGATATTTCAAGCTCATTTTGGTGTAGGCAATTATATTCCTTTCACTATTTAAAAAAAATTTATGGGTTGTTTTAAAGGTTATCTATTGGAAGCTTTCATTTTTCATTGAAAAAGATAAATATTTGATTTTTGAAAGTTCCTCAAATGCATATATGTACCATTAGTGAAGAATAAAGCTTGCCAATTTTATTTCATTTTCCCGGCTTTGAGCAAAGTTTGCCAATTTCACTTGATTTGAGATCTAAAAAATTGTACATATCCAATTGCTTTGAAAATGGTCTCAAGGGAAAGATAATAGTATTTTCATGATTTTCACCGTTGAAAATTTAAACATGCAAGTGTTGATTTGGATTTATTTGTGATTTCTTCTTATAAAAAAAATTGCTTTACAATAATTGTAAGGTGGATTGTATAATGAGTTTAATATCTCTTCATTTGAACTTAAGGTTTTCCAAAGTGCATTTTAGTGTGCTAACACATTTTTTAGTTGTTCATGTCACCTCCAATCTCCCAAATCTCTTATATGCAAATTTCTCAAACATTGTGGAGAGGGGCAACATACTAAAAATAAAATAATTACATTTCTCTTGTTATAATCTCACAATTCTTATGCAATTTCACACTCCAAATTGGAATATACACTAATAAGCAAGCTCTTTAAACATCTATATGGTTAGATTTTGAAGAAAAAAAACAATTGCTTCATTGGGGATAACTATAAGCCCATGTTCTTTTTTCATAGGAAATACACACTTTAACCCCTAAACATCCAAACAATGT
Source organism: Rhytidiadelphus loreus (assembly GCA_947034895.1). NCBI lineage: Eukaryota > Viridiplantae > Streptophyta > Bryopsida > Hypnales > Hylocomiaceae > Rhytidiadelphus > Rhytidiadelphus loreus. The sequence goes on from OX344761.1 coordinate 39,006,636, forward strand.
TTTTTGGCAACATAGCAATTTTGGGCAGCTCACTACAAGCGTAGTTTTTCTTATTTTTCTTTGAAAATTTCACACAGTATGGGAACAAGGAGTATCTTTAAGGCCCAACAATTTTCATAACTTTTGACTACATGGTTCAAAAGTTATTGCATGATATGTAATTTTCAGTGTTCAGCTGGTAGCATAGGCAAAAAAAAAACTTCTTTGAAAATCACTTTTAAGAAAAATTAAAATTTGAAATTGATTCTCTAGATTTTTATATATATGGTAAGCTTTGAATCATTCCATTTTGATCAATGAGTCAAAAGTTAGTTTGTGGGTAGCTATGGAATCTCTACTCTAAAATTATTTTTTGAAGTCCTTTATTTAATTCAGTTTTAAATATTTTTGGAAAAAATTAAAAACATTAGGTGTATATTGTTTATTAAAACATTACAACCATTGGAATTGGCATTTTTCAATTCTATAAATAAATTGTTAACAATTTAGTATTTTTAATCATTCTCTACTTCATTCTACTTACTATTTTTTTCCTATATGTTGTACAAATCCAAATGATCTAATATTTTTCAAGAATGTAGCCAACTTGACTTGAGGAATGAATCCAAAGAGTAAAAACCATTTTGGACATTTTTTCATACAAATGTGACCTTGTGAAGTGCAACTGCCCGTATTTTCACAGGGCCAAAAAAAGGATTTTTGTCACTTCAAACATTAATATCTTGCAATCTACACGGTGAAAAATTCTGAAATTTTTTCCACATCTTTTCAAACCAGTGTACTACAAGATCCTATAATTACATGTTTCTAAAAATGTTTTTTTTGTAAAATTTGGTGCTGGTAAATGCAAGGGCAGTTTTGGTGAAAACATAGTCTCTAACGTTTAGGGGTTAAAACTTAAAAGGCTTGGGCATTTAGGGATTAATCTTCATAATTCATTTGAGGCAATTCTATAAATGATTTTAAGATTATAACCATAGAGATACATTTTATTCTTAATTCTTAATATTGCCTTCATTGATGCAAACTTCAATAAAGTTCTAAAACTTATATTTCATAACAGAGTTGTTAAAATCTTTTTATGCTTAGGAGTTAAGATATGGTCCTTGCCTTGTGCAATTTATGTGTGCTTTAAAAATGATAAGACATGTGATGTAATACTTTTAACTCCTAAAGTCCCATTATTCCCTTGTAGGACAAAAAGGATTTTGGTTAGTTCCAAGCTATGGTCTCAATATTTGTCGTATTTTTTTGAATTTTTTTGTGAATATAGAAAAAACCTATTAGCTTTGGGGGAATATCACTTATATTTCAATTGATGCCCAAGAACAAAAGTTATGGCACAAATATATAAGCTCAAATTTGAGTTCATCAAGTAGAACTCCTTCTCCTCCAAAACATTTTTAAAAATAGGAACTTGAATTTCTTTTTATAGATTGTATTTTTATTTACATGGTAAGCTTTGATTCATTCCATTTTGATTTGTGATGTGAACGTTATGGATACTCTTGGTTTTCTAGCAAACAAAACAATTAGAAATAAAGAAATTTGTAACAATAGTAAGATTCATTCTTTATTTCAATTTTCAATTTTTTTTTAAAAAGGTCACGATTGTTCAGATTATTTGTGTTTCAATCCCATCTTAGAGCTATTAACAATTTAGTTTTGCCTTTAAATGAATCTTGAATCGACTTCTATTTAATAATTTGTTAATGACTAAAAATTGAAGGTGTGCTATTCAATTTTCCTTCCTAAATTCTCAATTTAAATATTCAGCATCAAAAATTAGAAATCCAAAATCAATAGATAGATGCAAAAAATTTAGCTACGAAGATTCAAAGTCAAAAAGTGTAGTCGAGTAATGTGCAAAACTACTTGTTTTCTTCACGTTAATTGCAAATATCTTGCAATCTACACTATCAAAGCTTTTGAAATTTCTTCCACACATTCTTATAGTGCAAGATCCCACAGTTATATTTCCAAAAAAAACAAATTCTTAAGGTATTTTGCTTTGTGTCTAGTAGAAATGGTAGTTTTTAGTGGTTGTTGATGGAAAAAATGCATAAGAACTTTAGTAGTTCTATGTATAATCATCCATATTCTTATATTTTCAATTTTTAGACTTCACATACAAGGTTCTTTAGAATCCATCAAGAAGGTCCTTGTCATGTGAGGTTTGAGAGTTGGTATTGATTTTTTCACAACTTGCTCTAACTTTGGGTCTTGCCACCCAAGTAGCAACCATTTTTCGGTGGATAGGGAATCATTGTTGAGTATTAGAGGGTGTTGCTTGAGTTAAAATAATTGAAATCAAATATTTAGTCTCTCCTAGAACTGCTGGATTGAAGATAAAAGTCAACAAACTAATTCAATTTTGGAAACCATTGGATAATTTAAAGTCTTAAAAAAAAAGACAATTTAAGTCATTTTATAGTTGTATAAGATACAAAAATGAATTAGTTATATTCATTTACTCGTTAATTATAAATCTTTTTCTACCAACAAATGTTTGAAGTATGATCATATCTAAAGGAAAACAAACAACTATACTTTTACATTTGTAGTTCGTAATTCCAAAATCCTTTATTGTCAATCAAAAGCATTTTTAACAATCACTACAAGAACTTTGTGTTTTTATACATTAGAAGAGATTTCGGGCCAAGGGAAGGCCGTTTCAGGCTTGTTCCCCTAGCTGGGAACCAAATGTATGCAGTCAGAATAAAAAATAATTAAAATAATTAAAAATAAAAAATAAAAAATAAAAAATAAAAAATAATTTTTTTATTTTTATAAACAAAAAATTAAAAAACAATTAAATGTTAAAATTTGATGTGGCCAAACTTCGGCCACATTAGAGTGCGCATGTGGTTGAGTTTACAGAATTAGGGAACTCAAAGAACTCGTGGCCATCTACAACAGTTGAATTTTCCCTAATGAATGCAAGACATTACATGGGATTCAGCCTTGGGGAGGGCCATTTCAAGCTGGTTCTTGTTGCTAAAACCAGCTTGTGCTACTAGGAAAAAAAATATTAAAAAAAGAAAAAAATATTTATAAAATATTAAAATATTAAAAGAAAAAAGATCAAAAAAATAATTTTTTTTATAAAAGAAATATTTTAAAAATAATTTAAAAATAATTGCTAATGTAGTCATCTCTTGACTACATCAGCATTCTATGTGGCGAAGTTCCTAGTGTTTGGGAACGCATGGGAACTTGCAGCCCTCAAATTGACAAAATTCCATCTAATGTGTTACATTTGATATTATTGTAATATAAAAATAGATGGATGTTTATTAAAATACATCCACAAAAACATGGTTTTCTTACAATGAATTACAAAATCAAGGCTTATTTCAATTTCCTTCATATTCTCTTCTTTGTCTTTATGTGCACAATGACTTTCGGATAATAGGTTTGGACTCTGGACGGATGAAAATTAAAACAATTTACACCTAAATTTGAATAAATTGATTGAAATTCAATACATCGTATTTTGTAAAACTAGTTGTACATAGTATTGGAAAGTCCTAGATTTTTTAAGTATGATAGAGACATCCATGATATTATCAATGAATTTCATTTCAAGTTCATGTTGAGTTTTCAACCAATCCCAAACTCTTAGCATAGTTTGGTTAAGAGCTTGATGTTGAATTTAAACATCATACCTTCTTCACATTGTATTTGCAATACTTAAAAGGATAACTTGAACATCTACTTAGATAAATTTCTATAAATTGTTATATACATTAGAATAATCTAGAATTTTGATCTAAAAAAATTTTACAAGGAGAACCAATATTTTTTAATTTGAAGACATTAAATTATTTTTAACGTAGATGATATAAAATGAAAATACAAAATTTATTGAATAATTTGAATTATTGAGTACTATAATTCTAACACTGTAGATGTTGTCATAATTAGAATCTAAAGGAGACATTTCGTATCGAGCTTTCTACTCTCCAACCATGTCTTCAATAGCATTTGCAATGAGCATGACCAAACACATAAGGGAATCAAATTCAATACAACACTATTTAAATACTCCAAATTAATTGGTCCAAATCAAAGGGATCCTTAGCTATATACTTACCAAAGAAAACATTTGTTCTATCATCGAGCCTTCCAATGTCCTAAAAAGACAAAGTCAATACAATTTTACCATGTAAGCAAAGGAAAACTTTTTATAGAAGCATAATTACCAAAAATAATATTGTAGCTAAATTAGGTACAAATTCAAAATGCACTTGGGTAGAGATTGGGAGTTTAGAAAATATAGGTAGTGATAACAATTGTTCTACTTTTTTTTCAAAAAATGTGGGAAAAATACTTTCAATCAGAAGCATCAACTAGATCCATCTAAGGACAAATCCAAGGGAAATTAAAACAATATACTTTGGGCAATATACTTTTATGGCAAAATACTTTGAACAAAATACAACAAGCAAAACTTAAAATATATAATGTAAGCCAAACTACACTCAATAAAGTCATGAAAAAATGATTTCACAACTACGTTGTTTAAGCTCTTGCAATAGGAATTTTTGATCTACTTCCTCCACTTCAAGTGCACAACAATCAGACAATTGCAATTCCGATAGTCGAATTAAACTTGTCAAAGACTTTGGAAGTCGCTTCAAACTCACACATCCGTCCAAATCAAGTCTCTTAAGTTGGGACAATTTGCCGAGAGATGTAGGAAGTTCCACCAATTCGTTGCACTCTACCAATGTCAAGTCCAATAGTTGAGTCAACCTCGTAATAGATTCCGGAAGACACTTCAACCTCACACAGCCTGTTAATGAAAGTTGTTGAAGTTGGGACAATAGTCCAATAGATGCAGGAAGTTCTTCCATTTTTGTCATACCAAAAATTCTCAAAGTCTTTAACGATGATAGATGACCTAGATTGTTAGGTAGGGTGTCCAATGCCCCAACCTTGGAAAGTAGGAGTTCTTCTAACTTTACAAAACTACACACTAAGTTTGGAAGCCTCTTCAAGAAACCAGGATCAACGTCAATTACTCTAAGGGTCTTTAAATGATTGAGGTTTTCCAAAGATGCGGGCAACTCCTCTAGATGGAATCCATTGTAAACCTCAAGAACCCTGAGCTTAGAGTACGGAAGAAAACCAACTTGGGGAATAGCAGGGAGGATCAAATCTTGAAGGCGAAAAGAAAAACTCTCAATTACAAGCTTCCACAATCTTTGAACCTCTACATGTGCAAGCTCCCCAACAAAAATTTGAAGTTGAAATCCAAGAATCAAGCTATCGCATAACCTTAGATCGAGCTTCTCAAGTCGTGATAGATGTCTAAATGATTCCGATGGGTTCTCTATGACCAAGTTTACGCATCCTCGTATATTCAGTGTTCGAAGTTGGTGTAATTTGCCCAAGGATTTGAATGGAATTTGAAGACCACTGCAACCATCCAAATTTAGCTCATAGAGATGATCCATTTGTGTTTCAAACTCAACCATACTTACCAACTTTTTGCACCCGCTTAAGCCAAGATACTCAAGATCAGTCAACTGACTCATATTAGAAGGAATATCTTCCAAATCAAAGCAAGCAGAAAGTTCGAGTCTCTTGAGTCGTCTCAAGTGTCCAATCTCATGTGGAAGACTCCTTAGACTCCAACAACCCGTAAGATCAAGCTCCAAAAGGTAAACCAAGTTGCTAATTGATATAGGAAGTTCCTCCATATTATAACATTTTATCATTTGCAATACACGTAAATGAATGCAAGATCCAATTGCTTCAATAGAATCAGGTATAATTGAATCATGAACATCATTCAAACAAAGCCAAGATAGCTCCTTCCAACATTTTCTCAAACAGAACTTCACAACCTCAAGTCGACATCCGCTCAAGTCCAACAACCTCAACCTATCAAAACGTTGGATGGTCATTTCTCCTATTACTCCATGATCTGCTCGTGATTGAAGAGTGGCTAATTCTAAACAACTTTGTAATGATATCCCTTCAACAATTCTTGAGCCCTGAAAAAACCATCAAGTAAATAAAAAATTATACAATGATCTTCACATGAAACAAATGAATTAAAAAAGATAGGAAACAATAATAATCCTTCAAACATCAAACCTACTATTTAATAACTATATATAGAAACAAATTTCAAATTTCATCACAAGAAAATCACCTCATTCTCTTCCAAAAATCTCACAACTTCCTTTGCCTCCCACAAGCGGGTCACATTTTTCAACGACACGTGCAATCTCTCCAAGGATAAATCCCTCACTATTCTACGACCCATATCCCTCAATTGGTCATGGATCGTAAAAGAACGACCCCATAGATCAATTCTACCAACTTTGATTAGAGATCTTGCAACTAAGTTTTGCAATCCAATAGGCGAATTCCAAATCCAACCTATTGATTGCTCACTCAAATCCTTTGATGATTTCTCGCAAAAGAAACAAGCAAAGTCCAAAAACATGCTCTTGGTGTCAGGGGACAAATCGTCATAGCTAATCTTTAGCTTCTTCCACAAAACTTCATTCTCATCACCACCATCAAAAGATTGAGCCTCACGCAATTTCCTCAAGGCCTCTTCCCAAATCCCCTTCCGCATTGAAATAGTGTGCTTATGTTGTTTTCGTAAATGTTGCCCAATAACCTCCAAACTTAGTGGAAGACCACAACATGCCTTGGCTATAACCACAACCAAAACTTGGAAGTCTTCCATCTCATCTTGGTCCTCAAATCCACCAAATACATGGTAATGAAACAACTCCAAAGCTTGAGCATCATTTAAGAATTCAACATCCATTATTTCCACATCTTTCAATCTTTCCACACCTACAAGATTTTCCAATACTTGACGATTGCGACATGTCACAATCACTCGGCTTCCATTGCTAAGGCTTCTTTGAAATGTAGGCACTTGCAAACTTTTGAGAGTTTCAAAATCTCCCACATCATCAATTACAATCAATATTCTCTTTCCCATTATGCATTGTTTGATGCTCCGAAGGTGGTTCAAACTCACAAAATCTGTATTTCCCACAGTTACACCACATAACTCGAACAATAGCTCCTTTTGAATAGATGCCACATCTTTGGATCTCACATCTTGTAAAAAACAAGTCTTATCATAGAACTTGGCTTGTGAATTGTACACACATTTGCTTATTGTGGTCTTTCCAATTCCACCCATTCCCACCAAGCCAAAGATGGAAATTGTACCAAGCTTTTCACAAATGATTTTTTTCTTGTCTTCTATCCCCACCAAACCATTGGGAAGATCCAATAGGCAATGTTGCTTGTTTTTGTTGTATTCTATTACCTTTGAGATGTGGTCTATCAAGAATAGATAGCCAGAATCTACTTTGCTTTGTGGTCTACAAATATCAAAATGATCCGCACTTAAGGGCAAAAATCTAACCCCAACTTGTCGGGCAGATGACTCAGGTACAACCACTCCACCCTATTCAACAAGTGCCAAGGATTCAATAATAAAAAGAAAGGATAAATATAAAAAACTCACAAGAACACAACATTGCCAATCAATTCAAATGTAAATACAAATCAATGAACTAAACTAAATACTAGGAGTCAACAAAAGACATAAGCAATAAATAAAAGTAGATACTCACATGGGATGTAGCGTGCATCTCGCCAAGGTTAAAACACATCCACTCATTGTTGTACACTTCATGTCGAATTTGTTCAAATTCAGAGTTGAGTCGACCAACTTCAGGACTAAACACCCTAAGATAACTCATACAAGAACCCTTGGAAGTAAATGGGTTCAATAGTGAAAAGTCAAGTTCGGCTCCACCATGAGGTGTGGCATAAAAATAGAAACCACGTAGGTTACAAAGTAAATTCTGAACCTCTTTGTCCCATCTGAAGTTATGAGATGCAGTTACCACAATTTGCTTAGCCACCAAGCCTCCAAAACTATGACACACAAATAAAACGGGACATTCATGCTGGCCTATTCCAACTAAGATCATCTCTTGTACTAGACTCTCTCCCAAGCTATATGGGTCCATCCTCCCCAATGTGGATGTTTGCTCAAAATTAGCATCATATGAAAGGGAGAGTATTCTTGCATGTGGAAATTTCTCTACCAACCATGTCTCTGGCCAACAAGTGTCTTGTGTCCCATCCCTAGCCAACCAAGTCTTCCAATATGCTTCCTTAGACCCATCAAACTCAAGACCATGAAAGAAGACTATTTCCACATCCACTTGGTCTTGGGGCTCATGAAATGCATAGATACCATCACACAACTGCAAAAGACAATAGTAATTAGAACTTAAAAATCAATTAGCTACTTTTGACATGCATTCCTTGATGATGCTATATGAATTGTCCAATACACAATACATTTCACAATGAGAAAATACATACCCGCTTCCCGTGAGCACCACTATCAATATTAGGTGAAGAGATCATGCTACTTGTACCTGATTCTCATCAACAATCGTCACGTCAAGATCCTCAAGGGCAAAACCAAATCAAGAACAACAAGAAACAATTTCTTCAACCTTACTTTGAACTTTGACTCTCACCATGGACAACTCCTTCATCTAACGTTGAACAAACCTTGAACGTGCTCATTGTAAAGAATAAGGAGAGAGTTGAGTCTATGGAATGAACCTCCAAAACGGAAGAAACGGAATTGTCTTGGACAAAGTTGACTTGCCCACGCAAACACACAATCCATGTCAACACATGCTCTGTGTGGGCCTTCATTTGCCATTGCAAAATCAACCACACGGAGCAAGTACAATACAAGAAAACCTGCAATGATCGGAATGTAGTGACATGCATGAACACAAAAACCATGTTAGAATGCACTCAAAGGGATCAACAAAAGATTAAAAAAAGCTCATCATTCACTCTGGACTTCAATGTAGCGATGAATACGTCACCATCCCAATGGATGCAATTTCGACAATGGGTCCTGACGCAAAGCACTCAATAATATACATAAATGTTTGAGTGACCTTTTAAGAGTAAAACAATTGTGAACCTGTGCCGAAGACTTACCATTCAGCGTTGACGAAAAGTGATTGTCCACGAAATCCTTATTAGCTGCTTGTCCGACCACCAGGAATTCTCCAGACTCGGGAATCTATCGAAATTCGTCATTAAAGGTGAGGGCGGTATTTACCGACGTTTGTGGCGATCATTCTCCACAACTACATAAATAAATTAGATGTCAGGTTCTGACAATTGTCACTCTCAACAACGAGAGTGGTCGAAGGTCTGGCAGTTCAAGATCTACCTGAACAGACGTAACTTCACGAAAAAAACTTGAAGAAATTCGTGCACGGCTTCGTTTCCATGCGCACTCATCAATACCCTCATCACGTCAGGCCAATTGTTCTCCTTCTTGTCCGCTCTTGGGAGATGTTGATTCTCCTTTGTTGCTTTGACATTCCTCTTTCTTTTTGGATCGTCTCTCCTTCAATTTCCAAGGTAGATCTAGCAAATGCTTCTTCAACACGTCTCACTAGTTCTAGAAATACTGAATCTACACGTAGTAGACTTCAGATCCCACGTAGTAGGTCCTTCACATCGGCAACGGCAAGCTAAGGGCTCGCCTAGTCCCGGATTATCATTGCACCAGACTCAGTAGAGATAGCCAAATAAGGACGTGCAGTTCCGCATGACGCTTCTGCACTAGGTTTAAGCCGTAAATTGCCCCTGCTTGTGTTGTTATTTTCCACCCAGTGGTACCCACAATTGCGCGAACTGGCCATAGACAATTTTCTGACGTCCTCTGAACTCCTTATTAGAATGGTATCAACCTCGCTCACTTCAAGGTTCGTCCATGCCTCTCCACCCTGGAACACAAACGGACCATTTGTGAACACCAGTGCAAAACTTTTTCTATGTCTTCACCACAGATGCTTTCCGAACCATTGACCAACTCTAGACCACCCCTTCCTATTCCAAAACGAAGAAAACAAGGAAATGCTCACGAGAATTCACCTACGACAAGTTCCCTGCCCACATGGACACAAAGTCGTTGCCAGGGACCAACGCCCATTCAGATTGTAAACAACGAACTCACGAGTGACCTGAAATGTGTCTGGTTCTAATCAAATCTCCACTTCACAGACAGAGTTGCAAACCACAGATCCGCAATACATGCTATCCCATCTGGCATTCCCCGCAAAAAAGCCGGTTTGATAAATCGTGACGTATATACACAGAACTCCAAACAAGCCTGACAAGCAAAACGCCATCCTTCGTATAGAAGTGTGACAAATCTCCAAAGACCTCCACTACACCAACTCACAGCACAAAAACTGCCAGGCAACGAATGGAATGAACCCACGTCATCGTACTGAACCTCCATCCTCCACAGAATGCTCCGCTCTCAAAAACGTTTAGAATAAATACCATCAAAGAACTTTCTTTTACTCTTAATGCAGGGACACGTATCTAAAACAGTCTGATCTAGACTTCCCCGACCGATTTGTCGGTAAAGGAAGAAGGATCTGCTACAGAAATTGGTACAGTCACAATAAAAGACAATCAAAGCCTCAGCAATCCAGGGAATCGGCAGACATCGACTTCGTCATATCAAATCTCCCGAGCGACTACCAAGAGGCTAGGATTCGAAGACAAACCATACCGTCTTGGCATGTCCAGCCGCGATACTGCTCGGGGGCTACCCGGGTTTCATCTGCCCTAAAAACTCCTTGAATCTGCTCGAGGGCTCCAGCAGCTTCAGCTTCATTCCAAGACGAGGAGACAGAGACGAAACTCGCGTCTTATGCGTCTGCATAGGCCAAGATGAAGAGTATCTTAGTTTCCATATTTCTTGTGTTCAAAGTCGGCTAGAGAAGTTTGGCATTTGGAGAAAATGAAAAACAGGAAGAAATTTGAAATTGCACGCACAACTGAAGGCCGCCATGACAGACACGAATTTCAGTTCGGAGCAAGCCAGAGCAAGGGCGTGGTTGGTGTGATCAAACGTCCAACGAATTTGTACATAACAAAACACAAAGTTACCAAGTGCTCCACTTAAAAAGAAAACCACCGCCTGAAGAAATTTCACGGGTCTTCCCGCATATCTTCCACGCTCAAAGTCGGTCTCTGAGTTTGGAGAAGCCCTACGGTTGCACACCGTCGGAGCAACCATTTGGGAGGTCACGATGAAGAGCTTCTTCGCTACCCGTGCTTTTCCTTGGATTCAAAAGGCTAGAGAAGGTTGGCTTTGGGACAAAATGATAAGAAAAACAGGACGGAATTCGAAATTGCACGTACCACTGACGACCGCCATGATAGAGACAAATTTCAGTTCGGAACAAGCGCAAGGGCGTGCCTCGTGTGATGAGACGCCGGAGAAAGCCATAGTACTCGACAGATGAGATCATACCGCGAAATGATCAAGCAACTGATGAATTCTTAAAGTGAAAGAAGCGTGAGTGGCTTGCACACGAAAAGGAAAAGCCTGCTTCCGACCTCCAAAGCTTAGGGTTTGCGTACAAAGCTTGGGGTTTGCGTACAGTCACACGCACTCGGCCGCAAAGTAGGAGGAGCGACAAAACAAAGTCTTCGATGCCAGTCTAATTCGGGACTTGCGAGGGTTTCGGTCCTTTGGACTCGAGCCTTTTCTGACATCGGAGGACATCGCAGAGGAGACTTTTCTGCCTCCAGCCTGTCGCTTATGAGGCTATCGTCTGCAAGTAAAGATGCCGATACTATTTTTTATACTATTTTTTCATTTATGTTTAAAATACACTAAGAAAGACTTGGCAACTCCTGACCCTTGCTCGGATGGAATTGACAAAATGCAGTAACCCTCGTCTTTGCCGACTTCTGAGTTTCAACTTGCAGGGCATGACCATTGGGGACTCGGAATCCAGATGATATCTGAGCCACTGTAGAGCCTGCATCTTTCTCTGTTGCAAATCAAAGCATGGACCTTCCTCCACCACCTATTTTGGATCGGACGTTCCATGACATGCCACGATGAAAAAAGGAGATGTGTGGTGGAGGGGTGGGGCTCAGCTGTCAAGGTTGTTCCATTTCCAGTCGTTCTGAACTGTGGTGGCGCAAGATCAATATCTACACTTGCAGCTGTGATTCTTGTAAGTGAGGAGCACAAGATGCATGCGCCTAAAATTCTGGATCAGAAAATCAAGTAAGGTAACATGCTCTAAAAGCGCCCATTTACGGGCTGTTCCACCTTTTTCATATGCTTATGGAGACCGTAAGAATTTTGGATTATTTTTCAGAGAAAGACAAATGAATTCGCCATTTTCCAAGCATTTTTGAATTACTTATGAATTTTCAAAGATTTCAGGCGTAGGCACCTATTTGTGACCATAGGTCTTCCAAAATGTGTTCACTTGCAACTTGTAAAGAAACTTGCAGAAATCAAAGACAATGATTGGCTCTTACAATTTTTCTTGATGCATTCAATTGCTAAAGTGGTCCATTTAAAGATCACCCCATCTCCATTTTCCACCTAAAAATAGGGGCGGTTTGAAGAAGATGGGCGCATTTAGAGCATGTTACCTTAAGTAGTTGATCAAGCTAAGTGACGCTTTTGTATGTATTGTTCTTTCTGCGAAGTATGAGTTAGGGTTTGTTTGCATTGAGATCATTGGTTTCTCATGTTTTTTATCTGAAGTGTGAATTAGGGTTTGGAAGTATGAAGATGGTTGATTTCTCTTGTTTGGTCTTGTGCTCCTCCAGGTTTATTTCCACTTGTTAGAGGGGTTTAGATCTTTCAAAAAAATAGACTGCTGAAATAAATGTGGCGCTTGATTTGGGCTTCTTGGTCTGCACTTTGTATTGATGAATTGGAAGGTTGTACTTTTGAAAAATTATTTGTTGTAATTTTCTAAGCCTTGTTGGTATTGGATCGGTTTTTGCAGGTGAATGATTGAATCCATGGGTTGGAGGATGCTGTTTGCTAATGGGATCCCATTAACAGTTCTTTTCTTCTGAGGTATCATTGTTTCTTCAACTGCAATGCCGCATGCTTGTAGGATTGTTTCTCACATTTAGCCCACCATGGAGATGTCTGCTCTGCACGTAGCATGGCTGTTAAGCTTTGGGATATGCTCGGATTGGCATACCTCAAGCGAAAGGAAATTTTGACTTGGTAGTCTTTAGCAATGTTCATACTCGGTACAACCAATATTGTCATCGCACACCTTTTATGCTCTATCCTATTATGACAATGAGATTTTAATTTTGAAGGTTGGCATTTAGCATCCAAAAGTGTGGGCGTCTGGAGTATTTATTTTAAATTTGCTCATTGTTTAGCAATGGTTGTACCAATGAATTTTTCTAAAAACCATGAATTAGTTTTAATTGTATGTATTTGATCACATGTAGGTGTATAACCATAGATTAGTTTTAGTTATAATTGTAGAAAATTGCAATCTCTAGTTTACATGATGGAATTCTTGTAATTGGTGATTTGTTGAGCATAGTATTGAAGTCAAGGTTACAAATACTTAGGGATTGACATATATGGGGGCTATATAAGGTTGATGAATTTTCTTTGGTTGATGAGGTTGTTTCACAAATTTGTGGCACCTTTTCACATTGAGTTGTCTTCTCCAGGATTTGAGGCTTATTTTTACAACTCTTAGTGACTGAAAAGGTCAATATGTCTTAACACCACTTCAGAGTGGAATTTTTTCTTGAACTCCATAAAGTTGAAATGATGAAATCTAAATCTTAGTTTAGAAAGAAGACCAACTTAGTTTTCTTCAACATGCGTTTGTGAACAAAAAAAGTCCATAAGGATATACTTTCTTGGTGCCAAAACTTCCAAAAAGTGTTACCATGTAGGCATTTCTAAATGCACTAAGACTAGCGATTTTAGTGAGATTTGACCCTTATTTTTGGTATTATACATTTTGTGCTAAATAATAATAAATGTTTCTATAACCTTAAAGAGCCCACCATGTGGTTTAGACACATAGCAAAAGCTTCATTCATTATTCCACAATTTGAAGGGATACTTTTGGACTACCATTGCAATCTTGTAAGGGAGTTCGAGAGAGTCCAAAAAACCACAATTGAATCCAAATAGAAGACAATAGTCTCCCCCTTTGGATCAGCAATGGAAAGCTATGTATTTTTGCTTTAACCACCTATAAAATGCCTTTTCTAATTAAACAAATGAGTAGGCTAAAATATGTGTGAAAAAATTTCTACTTGTCGTTTAAAAATTCAATGCCATATTGTGCAATTGGTTGCTCAAGCAATTGAGGATTCAAATGGTGTGCTAGTTTGTGAAGTCAATTACTTAATACGAATAGACAATGGCTTATGATAGTATAGATGGTGAAATTAAAGAGCTTAGGTCTATTTCAATCTTGAACCACAAAACCTAGGTTTATGTATCAATCTTTAAGCAAGTGATAGTGATCATTACCTATATACCGTACTACATAGACATCTTGAAAAAAAATAAAGAATCATATTTATATCATAAAAAATCTACAATGTATCAACAACTTCACAATGCTTATAGTCTAGGTAGATGTAATATACAATGTTGTACTATGCAAATGCATCCTATATAGAGGGCTACAAACCATCAACAACTGAAATCTACAAGTTTTGAAGCATCAGGAGTAGCAAAAATTCTCTCAAAAATTGAGACTACTTTCAAGGACATTTATTAGAAAGACAATTATAAGGTGGAGTTGGGGGTAATTTTGGGTAATGAATGGCTCTATTTACAGTATTGCAAAGGTGGCAACCTTACAAGTGGTCAATTTTGGGTACACTTTCTTTTATTTTAACTTCTTCTCTATGACACTTTTTGATACTACTGGTGCCATTTCTTAATGTGCATCAAATGGATTTTGGCATCACCTACATGAGACTTTTAGCATGCTACACCTTGCATCTTTGAAAATTTGTAATTAATTCAAAATGCTTCCAAAAATTATGGAACCAATTGCATTTTGATTCATAGTCCTTCACCAATGCGCAAAAAATTGTTGTTCATTTCCTAAAGCATAACAATTATGCCACAAAGCTTATTCATGTGATTTTAGGTGTGATTACCTTATATTAACACAAACAAGTGGTTTACACCATTGAATTGTGCAATATATATTACTCTTTATATTGCAAGAAATTATAGTCACATTACTTTCATATATTGTTGTGTCTTGTTACAAATACCAGGCCTATTACAATGACCATACTTCACCAAATTCTAACCAAATGGACAATATATTATATTTTTTACAAGATTTATTAACAAAGACATTTTATCATCCCAAAAGATTGAACACAAAGTCTAGCTTCTTGAAATGAAGTGACCTTTGCATCAACCATACTAGATTTAATATTCCATAGACTTGTTGTATGTCTATTTTTTTAGTTGTAAAGTTGTTGCAACCTTCCTTGTTATTCTCAATAGTAAAGTAAATGTCTCCTTAAACTGCTTCTCTTTTACTTTGATAACTATATCCAATTATGAAATGAAAAAATGAATTCAAATTTGTTAGAATAATCTAATAAATTAGAAAGAATAGGATCCAATATTTGCAATGGACTCTTTAGAGCATTCTCATTTTCATAAGAATTTATGCGTTGATTGTTTAAACTGAAATATTTTCCAATGCAAGCCACATTAAATTATTGCTATTTCACCTCTTTTGAAACTAATTTTTTAAATTTACTCAACGCTACTATAGTCAAATTTATCAATATATGAAAAATATAACTATTTATTTATTCTACCTAAAAATGACATGAGCAATTTAAAATTTAATTACTAGTTTTTCCAAAATAATTGAAAGTTTTATAGACTTCATAATTTTTTGGCATAACTAAAGTATGATCTTTTGGCTTACATTCATTCATTATTTGAAATTAAAAATTAAAGATATTATTCAAATATTTTTCAATTTGGTTCATTTTGCAGGTAAAGATTCTACTTGAACAAATAATACCTTATAAATAAATCAGGACCAAAAGATATTTATAATAAAAGGGTGGTATTGATGAATTAACCCCTAAAGTCCCAAGGCCATTTTTCTGTCAAAAACCACTCAAAACTGCCATTTCTACTGCGTTAGTCAAAAAAAAAAAAAAAAAAACTTTCTTTGGAACTGAACCGTAGGATCTTAAACTTTACTTGTTTTAGATCATGTGGTAAAGATTTCATAAATTTTGACCGTACGGATTGAGAGATATGAGCATTCAAAGTTGAAAAAACAAGTTTTTTGGAACACTGGACTGCAATTTTAGATGACTTTGATCTCTATTTGTGGAAAAAAATTACACTGTGGAGTTTGAATTTAAAATTTATTGTGTTGAAAAATTTCAAAAAATAACAACTTGATTTTCATACTTCAAAAAATTGTCAAGTAGAAGTAGGTCCAAGATTGAAAGAAAAACTAAATTGATAATAGCTCTTAGATGGGATTGAAATACAATAATCCCAACGGTGAGATTGTTCCAAAAAGAAAATTTAACCTTTTCAAAAAAAAATTTGAAAAATTTGAAAATTTCATTCTGAGATGAATCCTACAAGTTTTTCTTCTTCAAAAAGATGCTTAGATTGCCCGAAAAATAAGATTGTTCACAACTTTCACATCACTAATCGAAGTAGAATGAATCAAAGCTTCAGATGTAGACAAAAACATTATCTTTGAGGAAAAAAAAAAAATTTAATTTATTTTGAATTTTTGCAATATTTTTTGTGCTGCCCGCCGAGTTCAGTTTCAGACTTTT
This sequence comes from Rhytidiadelphus loreus, assembly GCA_947034895.1. Taxonomy (NCBI): domain Eukaryota; kingdom Viridiplantae; phylum Streptophyta; class Bryopsida; order Hypnales; family Hylocomiaceae; genus Rhytidiadelphus; species Rhytidiadelphus loreus. The sequence goes on from OX344761.1 coordinate 39,023,352, forward strand.
TGTGGTATAACTTTTGCTTCCGGGCACCGATTAAAATAAAAATTATATTCCCACAAAGGTAATCAGATTTTCTATCTTCAAAAAAAAGTTTCAAAAAATTAGGGTAAAATTTCAGCCCATAGGAACCTGCCCGAATTCCAAATTGTCCCCCGAGGGAACAATGGGACTTTAGGGGTTACTATCAATACAATTTTTATTTATTGTGAAGACAAGTTTTGTCTTTGTGCCACATATTCAAGATTGTATTCTATATTGAATGAAGTTGTATTAAATTCTTTATCATTGCCTAGTGCAAATAAGTTAATAATTTTGGAAAGAACCATTTTTATTGACTTGAACTTTAGAAAGATATAAAAATTCTTCTATATATTCAAAAGTTCCATTTTATATAATATTTTTAGAAATCATAAATATATATATATCAAAATCACAAAGTTGTACTATACTATAGTATTCATTATTTTTTTTGGTTCAATTAAAATTTCATGTAATTATATGTATGGTATAAGGAAATTCATATTTGACACGGCTTATATATTTATAATAATTTCATTTTTAATATGCTTTGTGCAAATTCAAAGCTTGCAAAACTTATTGCTTAAATGCTCCTCCATCTACTAGATGGATAATAGATGCTTTGAAAATTCTACTTTGTGACATTTATACTCATTGGTAAAGTTTCATAAAGGATTGTAATATATCAATGGAAGGAAATATCTTATATGAATCAATGGCATAGCTATTTAACATGATTTGTTATTTCTTAATATGATTTTCTTTAAAGTCAATCGTACTTTTTTTAGTTCATGCATTCACAAGTTGGCTCCTAAATACCCAAAGCACCACAATTTGGTACTGACAAAAATTTGAAAACAAATCAAATATTAAAAATAAATAAATTACATGAATACATTTTAAAAATAGATGTTTATGATTTCTTGTTTAAGATTTTGTGGATGGTGTTCATTGCAAATCTTGATTTCTATTGTTAAAGGCTTTTGAAAATGAGCTTCAAGTATGTTAGATCTTCTAGAAAAAAATCCATTAAAAATTTCACTTGAAAAAATTGTTGAAAAGAGCTTGAGAAGTAGTAAATTGATTGTGATAATATAAGTTATGACCTTTAACATCATTTTTTTTCTTCATAACCTCAATTTAGATTTAACATGATTTCAAATCACTTTTATAGTTTTAGCATCCCTCATGATCAAACACTATAATTTTTCCATCTATAAGTGATATTGTTGTGCATTCTTTTTCTATGTGATCCCTAACACATCTAGTTTGAATTCATAGGTTATTATTCACAAAATATAAAAAATTAATCAAAACTTTGATTTTTTGAATAATTTAGAGCAAACTCCAAGAAACTCATAAAGGCAATAGGAATTTAATGATCAAGGGATTTAATAACTTAAAAAAAAAAATTATTGACATCAAAAAATTACCTTGAATTTTAATTCAATGTTAACTCATTAAAACAAAATATCAAATTGCTTTTATGTACCTTTGGACTTTGCAAGGATGGTGTTATTTAAATTTAAAAAATTAATATCACTAATACCATTATTATATTATTAATATTTGAAACTTGAAATTTTATTTTTTTCTTTATATTTATTCTGACATCGATCGAAGACTTTTTATTTATATTATCACTAAAATTTATTAAAATATATTGGATAATAATAATATTTAAAAAAATATTAATTCATATAAACCATTGTTGTAAATAGCAGCTAATCCTCATTGTAATTGTATGCAACATTTGAGAAGTTTTTAAAGTTGCTCTGCTAATTTGCCTCTTTTTTTAAAAAGAGCTAGTTTTTTTTCCAAAGACACTAGTTGTATCCTTTTTTAAATTAAAGTCTCTTAGTTCATTTCCTCTAATATCAAATTTTCACCATCTACTTTCCTCCAACTTCAAATTTGTAAAGGCTACAATCCTCTTCTGTCAAAAACATGCTAATTTTGAAATTAAACTCTCAATTTCATTGCATCTGGTAGACATGGATGATGGAGCAATCACAACCAATTCTAAAGTGATGCCTGCCCTTGCCATATCCAAGTACTCCAAGCCCTTCAATAGCCAATCCTAAAGTAACACCCGCCTTGTCCAAAAAATACCTGCCTCCAGTAATTCGAGTATTTGCCTTAGGTTTGAAATGGCAAGTAGCTAAAATCTAACAATTTCATGAAAGCAATGGTTACATATCCTCCTTTTATTTTTACAAACTAGTTGGTTGCCAGTCCTACCAATTTTTTAGACATTTTGGATCCTCTATTTTCATATTCCAATCCATTATTTTTCCAAAAGCACCAACTAACAATGAACTAACCAACGGTTCTCTCCAAACATCGATTGCATGAACTCAATCTATGAGCACTTTTTAAATTAGGCAATTGAAAATCATCAAATACTAAAAACTAATTCTATAACTATAATTTAATTATAATTTGAACAATCTATTCATAACACACAATCAATTAGAAATGATTTTTGAATGATGAATGTTCAAAAAAATCTTATAATTCAAGAAGAATTTACTAATTTGCTTTAATTAGCTTAACATTTTGAATAATGGACATTTTGAACTTTGAATTTATTAATATTTTCAGTTTTTTACACACAATGAATGTATCATTTGAGGTAGGATGCAAACCTGTTGATTTTACGAGTATAATGAAGTAGGCTGCGGACATTTATTTAAAGCTCTGCAAAGACAATTCAATCTCTAAAAGTGCTTCAAACTCATTAAAATTAAATACTAATTCAAACCATAGCTAATTACTTAACTTAGCCACCATGTTAAACTATTGAATGTACATGTATGCCATCCTTGCGGTGAATTTTATCACAAAACAGTGGCTCTACTAAATTTAAACTAAATAAATAATGTTATGTGATGATATTGTCCTACATACTTTACTTTTCCCCCTCTTGTATACCTTTCAAATTATCTCTACTTAATAAGAAAGACTAATTACTAAAGTGATAAATCTTTAAAAATTGTCTATGATCTTTGCCTTCCATTCTTGACACTGTTGTCCGTCAATCGATGTAGTAAATATAGGTGAAAACACATTTATTGTCACCGGTCATTTTTTATTCTAATTCCAGTAAGTATTAGACAATATTCAAGTATTGTAGATGGAAAATTGGCAATCCATGTTGCAAACATTTCATTTTGCACCGTCTTCAATGCTGTTAAAAAACCTCAAATACAAGCAAAGCCAATGATGCAATCTCAAAATATACTTTAGTTAGAGGCACTTCATACTATGGTCAAAGGTTGAAAAGCTGCTAACTTCCATCAATTAGATTGCAAGAAACTCAAGATTCAACAATCTAATTGGTGGAAATTGAAGGCCTCTTGACCTTTGGCCATAGTGTGGTGCCCCTAATTGTTATTTTTACATCAAATTATAGAAAAGCCAAATGAGAAGTGTATACCAAAACTTGAAACTTGAAGAATGAAGATGGGGCGTTGTGTGTGGTTGCACTTCAATCATTCAACCCAAGTATTGCTTGAAAACCAATCAAAAAGCACGGATTTTGTCAAATAATATTTATATCAATTAATATGGACGAAATCGTGTTGGTGGCCTTCCTTCAAATGATCTAGAATTGTATGAGTTTCCCATTCTTTGGAGACCATAACCTCCATGTCCATAATCATTTCTGTTAATGTGATGATAATCAGAATAAGGACCTTCCCCTGGACGAGGTTGCGCAATTTTAATTTCGCCTATTTCATTGCCTGCGATTGTTCTTGGACTACGGGCGACTGCAGCATCTGCTGCTTTTGGATTATCAAAGCGCACGTAACAAAATCCCCTTCTTTTCCTTGTTTCTTTTTCTTTCGGAAAGTATACATCTTCAACCTTTCCATACTTCTCAAAATGCACTTTCATATCTTCTTCAAGTAGTACATCTGGAACGCCTCCAACAAAAATCCGGCAAGCATCTCTTTTCATCATATTATTGCCCACGACACCTCGTGGAGGAGGTCCGTGCATCCAATTATAGGGTTCGACTTCTAAGTGGTAATATGGTGCTTCTGGATTGTAAGGAGGGTCAATTGGAGCCTCTACTCCTGAACCAGGTGGTCCAGTGTGTAGTACACCAGAACCAGGTGCACAATGTATAGGAAGTCCACTTGAACGAGGCTCTTGTCCATTCCATGCTGCATACGATTGATTATAATCACGTTGTCTTCGAAGATTGTCTTGTTCACGGTGCCACAATCCTCGTTCAGATGGTCGAGGTTCGGCCCTACCTATTGGAAAATGTTTTCCATTTATTTCATGAGATTCCAACTCCAACTGTAGTCACAACCATACAAAAAAAACAAAAATAATCAAATCACTTGATGAATTATACTTTATTTATTGAATTGCATTAAAATTCTACATTCAAAAATTTCAATTGTCTCAATATGTATTGATAAATGCATTTTGGATTTATATCAAATAAATAAATGATATATCGATATTCACAAATTATGCCATCAATGATTAAAGCTTTTATATCAAGAAATTTTAGTGGAATTTTTTCAAAGTAATTTTTTTTTCTATTGATATTGTTAAATAATTTTTGTTTTATCTTATAACTGTAAATAGTTCAATGCTTATTCAAAACTAGATTAAATTTGTAATAAAAAAAGATATGTTTTTTTAATATTAAAACATCATTCAACAAAGGATGCAAGTGAATAATCTTCTAAATATTAAGAATAAGCCATTCTTATTCATATGTTTCTAATTTTGTTCACCATCATCAAAATATACTCACTTGATGGATTTTGATTCTAAATAGTTAGAATAAACATTTCAATCAATATTTTTAATATTTTAATAGTTATATTGATTTTCTTGGAAACTTAGAGGTACTTTAATTATATTTAATAGTTTGCATGTAAAATTGATTTATACATTTGAAAATTAATAAGTATAATTAGTTTTTATTTGAAATAACAATTGGAAAACCTTTATTAAAAAAAAATTGTCAACAAATAATATTAACACATTGAAGAAATCATCAAAAGCATTTACTACATGATGAAAGACTAAACCAAATTGCATTTAATATAGTGTTTTTTTCTAAATGCCAATCTAATTATGAAAATATATGTTGTAGCAAAACATCTTCATCTATAGAATTTATTATTTACAAAAATTGAAAAAATAAATAAAAATGAATATCATACGTTATCTCTACTTTAGTTATCTACAACATAAAACTCCTCGTTTTTTTCAATTCACTATTGAGAGATGAAAAATCCAAAGAAATATTTTCAACTAATGAATCTTTTTAACTGGTATCTACTAAATCTCAAAAAATGAAATAAATATAATTGCCTTCTTTGTATAATTTAATGAAAAATCCTTACAATTTTCAATGCACAAGTAAATTATATAAAATTACATAATGCACTGGATATTATTTGATATAAAAAATCAAAACTTTCAAAAGAAATTAATAAATTATCGTTACATTAGTATGTCAAAAAATCTTTAATCTAGTTCATTTTTCATAGAAATTTAGGAATTAAAATTTTATTCAAAAATTTGAAATTGCATTCAATTAATTTAATTTAATAATATCATAAAGTAAAAAATATATAATGGTCTTAATTTGAATGAATTCTCAATACTCGTAGATTAGTCTAAAACTAAAACATTACAAGATTAATATGATTTTATCTTTATACATTGATGTATTACATTGTTTAAACATTGTGCAATTTCTATTTGTATAATGATGTTTAGTTCATATAACTACTGTAGTAATGTCTGAAATTTTACTAAACAATTTTTTGAAAGAAAATTTCATGAAGCCAAGATAATAATATATTTGTAACAAAGCTCATAACATTATATGTCAAGAGAATATATAATATATATTGGAGCCCAAAGACATCTAACTAGACACTTCTAAATAATGTTATGTGATAAAGATAACTATACACATTTGTGACTTAGTTGCAAATCCAATCCCTATAGATTTGAATTAAATGTACAACATCTATTCAAAAGAGCAAAGAGCTTAGGGAAAAAAATTCAAGTGCACTTATTTGTAATTTTTTGAATTCATAGTTTAGTCATGCAATATTTTAAGAATTCATGCTTAAATAATCTAAGATATTTTTTTAATTCCCCCAAAAAACTTAAATAGATCAATAATGAGGAATCATATTCAAATTCTTATTCAAATAGGTTTAGGAACAAAACTAATTATTCTACCTACTTATCAACACCTAAAATATGATTATAAATGGAAAAAAAAGGCATAATAAACCAAATGTAAAGGAACACATTGCGAGAAGTCATCAAATAATATCATTATGTGAATCCACCATTTATATACTCATCGTATTTTTATTAGCATGGGTAAGTGTTTGATTTATGGGTGACTACTACTATCAACTATCCATGCAACTCCACTAAGATGAACTTTGTAAGTACATATCTCTTTCTATTATTGAGAAAAAGTTCTTTACTTTACTTCAACAAGAAATTTCTCCAATTTGATTAAAAAAACATTCATTCTTCTTCCAATAAACTTTTGCTAAATCATAGTAAGTGGCAATTATGGGTGCACATACCCTTTAGTTTCCAAAGGTATGTGCATCCATGATAAAAAAAGACTTGGAAAAAAAAAGACTAATTTCTTAATGCTCAAAGCCTCCAATCAATAATAGGAAAATTATGATTTTTTGTAACAAATAATAGTAATACCTCCAAGAAAAACTTACATCATTGATTCATGTAGAGCATTTTTTTATCTTTCCATTGAAATATTATCCAACCTGAGTATCCAACCTACTTTGAAATTCTCTCAATGAATATTCCTCAATCATCATCCATGGGATCAATGGTTGAGCACTTCGGGACATATATAGGTACAAAGATCTCAACTTTCTTATAATAAAAAATATGCAAACATTCAAAACAAATAATTTAGAGGAAAAGAGATTGACTCCTAAATGCTCAAACTAAAGACAACAAAATCAATTGTACAAGATTATAATAAACAATAGTAGTACTTCCATAGACCTACATTATTGAATCATGTAGAACATTTTCTTCTTCTTTCCATTAATACATAAAATGACTTCCTCCAAATGCTCAATCCAAAGAAAGCAATATTAGTTATAAAATGGCTTAATAGACAACAATAATACCTTAAAAAAAAACAATAGCATTGATTCATGTTGAGCATTTCTTTCTCTTTTCAACAACCTACTTCAAAGGATCCTCAACAAATATCCCTCAACCACCATCTTGGTTTGGATGTTTGAAAAATTAGGATTACATAAGGATACTCATATTCCAATTTTCTTGTAAGCAAAAAATCTCTCAAACATTGAAAAAAAATTTGTGAGAAAAAAGATGAATTTCTAAATGCTCAAACTAAAGACAACAAGAAAAATTATAAAACATCATAAAGAGAGTAGGAACACATCTCAAAGACCTACATCATTGAATCATTTAAAACATTATTTTTTCTTTCCATCAATATATTAATCAACCTACTTTGAAACCTCTTCAATGAATATTCTTTTAGATGCCATACCTTATTTTTTTTACAAGCAAAAAAAAAAAAATATTTAAAAATTATATATTTGAGAGGGCAAAGAAGTGACTCCTAAACACTCAAACTAAGATACCAAAATCAAGTGCACGTACCATAATCAATAGTAGAAAAAAATTCTAAACAACCTAAACTATTGATTCACATCAAGCATTCTTTTAGCAACAATATATTACACAACCTACTTTGAAGTTTTCCCAAGAAATATTCCTCAACCTCCATCTTTGGGAGGATGGTTGAGAATTTAAGAATATGCAAGTGCACATGTCTATATTCCTTTACAAAAAAGAAAGCCACAAACATTCAAAAAATGATACAAGCATTTACTAAAATAGACTTAGAAAAAAGAATTTAAACCCTATATACTCAAGTTAAAGATACTAAAATCAATTATAAATATCATAATCAATGGTAGCAATCCCATTAAAAGGCCTACATCATTGATTCACGCCAACCATTCTTTCACTTTCCATTGATATATTACACAACCTATTTTGAAGCTTCCTCAACAAACACTTTTCAACTTAAAGGGTGTGGTGAATGGTTTAGGATTAAAGACAACAAAATTAATCATAAAACATTATAAAAGAGAGTAGTAATGCCTCGAAAAGACCTACATCATCGATTTACGCCAACCATTCTTTTTTACTTTGAGGTTTTGTCAACAAATGTTCTTCAACTTGAGGGTGAGGGTGAATGGTTTTGCATTTAAGGATTGAGGACTAAAGATATAAAGCCAACAACAACAAAATATAAAATTGAAATAGTAATATTTGAAAAAGACCTATATCATTGATTCATACAATTTTTTTTCCTTCTTTCCATCGATAGGACTTTCTTCACCAAATATTCTATAATTTGAAGGAGAAGTGAATCATTTTGCATAATTTTAAATATTGAAGACTAGAAGACAACAAAATCAATTAAAAATATTGTAAAAAAGAACAATATGACCTCCAGAAATCTACATCATTAATTCACACAATCCATTCTTTTCTCTTTCCATTGATATATTACAAGACTTACTCTGAAGCTTCCTCACCAAATATTACTCAAACTTGTGTGTGGATGATTTGAGCATTCTAAGGATTTAGGGTTAAAGGAAAGTGAGGAAGACGCAAGAATTACCGCTCGGTGCACGGCGTCGTCGGAGTCAAAGGAGATGTAAGCAAACCCTTTCGGGATTTGCGACGGCATGACCCTTGGAATGTACACATCCGTCACGTTGCCGTAGTGGGAGAAATGTCGCTGCAGCGTTTCTTCACTCACCTCCCCCGTCACGCCCGACTTCACAAAGACGCGGTGACGCTCCCGAGGCGCCATGGCCGCAGATGCAGGCGCTGGCGAATCGAAGCTTGTTCCGGTGGACGCTCCGACATCGCCAAGATTTCCTCCGGCGTCAGGTCCTTCAAACGGAGGGTTTGCATCGGGGTCCATCTCGTTGTAAATTTTGGCTCTTCTCGATGATTCTTGCTCTGTTTCTTCGGATTTCCACTCGCGTACTTGCTTCTGGTTTGTGTGAGCGCGGTTACACGTCGGGATGCTGGTAACCGTCCCTGGGAGTAGAGCTGAACAGGTGAGTGGAAAGCAACGCTTGAGTTTCACGATTGTTGTGGAGGTTTTGGAGGCTGCTCGTGCTTAGCACGTCAATCGGGACCTCGTTGTGACCTGTTTTTTTAGGGTTGGTCGTCGAAGGGAGAGCTTCTTCTTGTTCTTCTCTCCCTCTCTCTGATGCCGTGGTCCGTTGTTAGCTGAGGAGCTTGGGAGTTATTTGTCGGCATATTCTTGTGTGATTCGGATTTGGTTTAGGTGAATATCGTGTGTATGACCTAATTTTCTACTCTTTGAATGTGGTTATGGTGAGGATTCGGTTCGGAAGACTTACAGATCATGTTTATTACCTAGCTTACTACTCTTTGAATGTGACTGAATGGTGATTAACAAGACTAACAAGTTAGTGCTCAGGAAAGTAAGGTGAAACGAGCAGCAAAGCAATACTCTATGTATTAATCAAGTGAGAGAGTAGAAACATTTTAACACTGAAAACCATGGTTTCCAACTGTCCGCACCCAGACTGTAATGTGGACATCCCATTCAGCATTGAAAGCGTTTGGTCTGGAATGCATCTCGAATCCTCAAAGTCTGAATTCCACTATTTTCAACGTCACCGATATTGAAACGTAAGTGATACTTTTATGCTTCTTGGAAGTTCTTTCACTGCTAGACCTCAAATTTTGGAAATCCATAACAAATAGCTCCAGTGGTACATTTTTGGGTGCTCAATCCCCAAGATTTCGTCACTGATGATTCGCAACAATGAAAATTCTTGACCACTCAAGCTACAATGCATGGAATTCCATACTCCAGCGACTGATGAATTATAGATTTTGACCTCTAATTACTTCAGCCTCAAAGGACCTTAGTCCCCTCGGGGACAAATGAAAGGTCAGGGTTTTAGGATCTCAATTTGTAACATGATTTTTTTTAAACTTTCAGTTGTTGAAGTGAGAAAAATACACTAGCTTTCTCGGAATATCATTTTTATTTTAGTGAGGGCTTGGGAGCAAAAGTTATGCCACTGTAAGTGCGAAAATGGAGTTTGACGGGTAGGAATTTTCTTTTAAAAATCTTTACAATTGATTTTTTATAGAATATATTTTGTGTAACGTAAACCAACCTATGATAGGTAGAATGATTGGTTTGCCTTGTTGACATTATTGAAATTTAAAATTTTTTTTCCCATATAAAGACAAATGTGAGAAATGGAGAGAGCAATTGAAATTTATTTTTTGACAAAGCATGAATTTGTTTGAATTTTTGAAGTGTGTTGCTCAATTTGGCCCAAAATAGTCTCTTGACTATCCCCAAACCACTAGAAAGTTTACCTATAATGGTCATGTTATCACTTATAGTAGTTGCAATATTTTTTAACATGGCCATGATGTGGCCACTAATTCAATCTAATTAGCTCAAATTTCATTTATTGTAAATTTTTTAGTCATGGGTTGATGTAAGATTGTCATGGGTCATTTCCTCAGTGTCTGCATTGGATAGTTTGCCTTACATGGATAGTTTTGATCCATTCCATTTTGATTAGTGATGTGAAAGTTATAGAGCATCTTAATTTCGAGGCAATCATAGAGAAATTGACAAATTGAATTCATTTTTTAACTCAAATTTTCAAAAAAATTCAAAAAAAAAACTTCCATAGTTTTTAGTTTGTTTGCTAGGCATTAGAGTATTTCAATACCATCTTTGAATTATTAATATTTTTTTTCCTTCTATCCTATATCAACTTCTACTTAAATATCAATCTCTTTAAAGAATGAAAATGAAGTTTTTTTTTTCTTTATATTATTCTTATTCTCAACTCAATTTTTCAACATGTTGATTTATAATCTATGAGAATTTTTATTTATTATAGAATCAATATATATAGTGCAAAATTTTAAGTTAAAGAAGATTCAAAGTTTCATATTCTAATCACTCAAAGTGCAAGAAAATCCATTTTGTTCACTTTAGATGCAATCATCTTGCATTCTATATGGTCAAAGTATCTAAAATGTCTTCCACACATTTTTATACTAGTTAAGGAGAAGATTCATCAATTAGATATGCAAAAAAAAGTTGTTTAAATTCTTAAATTTGGCTACTCTTTGAAACAAAAATGGCAGTTTTGAGTGGTTCTTGATTAAAAAACAACTTGATCCTTTAGAGGTTAAATAAAAACAAAGGTTTATAATTCATAGTTTTTGAACATATGTATGCAAAACAATTTTAGAATCCTTTTCAATTTCTAATAGGATTCAATAATAACTCAAATGATTTAATAATGTAAACCATTCAAAAGGTTGAACCACACTATGTACAAATTAGGCAAGAGCTTAGATAGCATATTTTACTAGTTTCTTTTTATAAGAATAGACATGTTGGGTTATTAATAACAATCAAACTTATCATTCCACCTCAAACTAGTGTTTCCCTTGTGTAGACTGGGCAAGAGGCTATGGAGAGGAAGTTTTTAGGCAATCATGAGAGCTTTAAAAGTTGAGAAGACTAAGGCCTCACTCTTGTAATTTTCAATCTAAGATCCTTCGAGAGGCAAATGATGAGGACAACATTTATCTTGGGGGGGTCATTTAGAGTGTCCATTAGAAACCACGTGCAAACAAAACTTTGGACCCCCTATATACTTTTTAAATTTTAAATTAAAAAAAATTAAAAAAATATGAATAAATTTTCCTACTTTGAAAGTTTATGTTTTGAATTATTGATATTTTTATTTGTAAATAATAATTAGTTACAAATTTTGAAGTAAAAAGATACACTATAGAATTGAAAAATAACTTTTGCACCCCTATATTATATAATAAAAAATTGTCTAAAAAATGAAAAAAAATTCTAAAAAATAACTCATTATTGAAAGCTCATTTTGAGTTGAATATTGACTCAATGGTCATCTAAATGTGTCCTCTATAATTATTTGAGTTGAAAAACATGTCATTTTAGTTCATTTTCAACCTCTTCTAGAAATCATTTCATATTTTATTTGAGTTGGAAATTTTGGCAATAGAAAACTATAGTCATTATTAAACAATGTTCAAAATTTTAGGTTGAAATTATAGTTTATTAGAAACCACTTGTTTGCACGTGGTTTGTTATAGTAGAACTAAGTGCACCTCCAGAGGTTAAGAATCTATGTATTTTTAGTGCTACATTGAAATCCAATGATAAAGAACGAATAACACCAACTTTATGTATCTTTGATAAAAGAGAGACTCTATGTGATTTACAAAATCATGTATTTGATTTTTTAGAATTAGATTCCATGGTGGATGCACTAGAAGAAAGCTTTGTTTAATTGGATGTTCTTGTGTCAAAGTTGACGGATTTTTTTAAGCATCCAATGTAACATCTTCATGTGTTTATGTCAACAATGACATCCAATGTACCATCTTTATGGTACATTGGATGTCATTGTTGACATAAACACATGAAAATGTTATATTGGATGCTTAAAAAATCTGTCAACTTTGACGCAGGAACATCCAATTAAACAAGGCTTCCTACTAGTGATGTATACATTTGATTAAGAAGAGGAGATTTGGAAGTGTAATAATGTTTGATGTAATACAATAGTAAAAGTCGTAGAGAAGGTTTACATAAAATTTTAGTAGTAGAGTTTGTATGTGAATTAAGGTGGCTTGTGTTCATTGGAATGGTTTGCGAGATGATTTGTTTTTCTCTACTTTTTTTTACAAAGGAGATGATGTATATGGATTATAAATAGCTACATTGTTGATATTGTTAAATGCTTGTCAAATATCATTTAGTGGTATTTTGAACTTGTCATGATGAATGATTGATGATATAATGTATGTAGCACCTCGTACACCAATTGTAATGACAATTTGGGAATGATTTAATAAGTATTCTATCCAATATTTTGAATATCATAAGTGTAAGGCAAGTTTAGCACTAATTTGTCAAAAAAAAATTTGTAGAAAATAAGGTTTAATAGATGCTAAAAATAGATTTTTTCCAATGCTTTATTTATTATTATATAAAAAATTTGTTAAAAAAATTTTGGCACTTTTTTTTAGAATTGTTTTTTTTGCCAAACTTGCCCTACTACTACAATAGCTTGATTAACCTTCTAATTTTTTGACCATTTTCAAGGTGTTTTGGATCTTGATTTTGAAGTTACAAAGAGTTGAAGCTCAAAGTAAGATGAGTTATTTTTAGGCAAATTAACCATAGGATCTTGTAAAAATCCAAGTGCTTATCATCTCTACAAAGTTTGGTTTCAATTCAAGTCATAGATTGAAAGATTATAATGTAAAAGTGAAGAACACTACAAGGAAATTAATGTTTTGGTGTAGCTAAAATTGTGCTTTGATAAGTTCTTTTGGACACATAACATTTTAATTAGAAAGCCAGCATCCATAGTCATTCTCAAGGTAAGCAACTTTTGCATGCATGAAACAAGTCTTGTATTTTAGGACCAAAAATGAGTGAGAAATGGTCTTGCAATAGTGACCACTTCATTGTTAAATTTTAGAAATTATGAGATAAATGGAAGATTTGTCACAAATTTGAAGTCAAAATTTAAGATCAAAAATGGTAGAGTGAAAGAACACAAGAAAAGACACATAGTAGGAAAAAAATTTGAAAAACAAATCAAATCCAAAGGCAAGATGTATATTTCAATGGTTATTTGTACCACCAGACCAAACAAAATTTTAAAAGGGGTAAAAAGGGGGTTGGCAATGCTACTCACTGAAAAGGGTCATGAATGGTCTAGGTTAAAAATCCATTAGAATTCCAACCTCATTACTCTTCCACTTGAGATGGTTTTCAACGGCTTTCTTTTAGGATGTTCTTCAGGTAGCTTGCCACACGTTGCTTCTAAAGGCGTGCCAAAAGTCTTCAATCATCTCTCTTTCCCATTCTAAAAGTTGGCCCAGCTTTTAGAATATCGTGCGGCATAATTATGACCTTGCCAGCCTAAAAACACATGCCTTCACCTCATTGGCTAGAGTTCCATAAATAAAGGATAATTCCTAGACCCCTAGACCACCTATGCTTTGTAAATTTTTGTAAATTCAATAGTAAATCTTCTTCTAAATCTAAATACTTAATTTTCTTGAGAATGAGCCCAAGTTCAAGTGACTCTTTGCATTCCTAAGTCTAGAAATGGCCGTTCTAAAAACAGATCAATCCATTTGGTTTGCCAAAAAACTTAAAGGTTAAGTGGTTGGTATTAATTTTGATGCCTTTTACTGCAACAAAATCAATGTTTTATGACTACAAAATATGACTCATGTAGAATTTACTGTAAATGATTTGTGATATGCGGGGTGATATGACTGGGTCTAGTCATTACCAACAAGTTGCTTCAAACATCAATCACATTTGCAATCATATGGGTTGGAAGATATAATTAGCCATAATTAGCCATATTTTATCAATGTAGCGTATACATTGACTGTCTTCGGGGGCTTGACTTTTTCTTGAGCTACCTAGGCAAAGAAAAAAAATCCTATGTGGTACATGACTCCATGTAGTCATATTTTTGGCTAACATGAAATATGACTGTGGTGAGTCATATTTTGGTTGACATAGTATGTAACTTTGTGTAGTCATATTTTTGAATGATGTAGAATATGACTCTTATGAGTCATATTCTTTACTAAAGTAAAATATGACTCTTGTGAGTCATATTTTTAGTTGACATGGTAGTTCTTGTGGATGTCATTAGTAAATTTATAACTAACTATAGCTAGAACTATAGTCATGTTTTAGAAAGTGCAAGGTCACATTTTGATATATATAACTATGAGTATTATATGATTATAGCTATTTATATTTTGGCCAATATATGTAACTCAAGCAAGTGATATTCCAAATGATTGAAAGTCACATTTTTAAAATTTATTTGTGGTTTGTGATTGGGGTGACTAAGGTCCAAAATAGCTTTAGTTAAAAACTACAATCACATTCTCCATGCATTTTAAATGAACATGACACATTGCAATCATACATCAAGATGATAATTTTAGTGAATGAACAACAAGTTTAACCTTCAAAAACTTACAACACAAAATATATAGCACAAGTTTAGGGTAGGAAGAATAAGAATGGTGATGGAGGAAACAAGAAGAAAATATAAGTGCTAAAAATAACAACAAATAAGAGTTAAGATGTAACAAAAAACAAAAGGAGCAAGAAACAACAAAAAGAAGCAACAACAAAAAAGCATCAAGAAAAAACAAAAAGTAAGAATTAAGAAGAAGAAAGAGTTAAGATGCAAGAGAAAGAAAGAATTTAAATGCAACTACAAGAAACAAGAAGCATGAACTAAAAAGTAACAAGAAGCAAAAGTTAAGATGCAACAAAAGCAACAACTAAAAAGCAAAAAATAAGAAGCAACAAGTAAGAGGTAAGAGACAACAAAAGGCAAGAAAGAACAGCCAGAAGAGGTGGTGGCTAGGGTTTCAAAACCCTAAAAAAGTGGTGACTAGGTTTGAAAATTCTAAAAGAGAGGCAGCTAGGATTTCAATATCCTAAACAATGGCTTGTCCATATTTTTTTAGATTGCCCATATTTTTCTCGGGTTGCCCTAAAATAAAATCACTACAATGAAAATATAACTAGCAATATGACTCAACGTTCCCCAAATATGTGCCTTGCGTTCCCAATGAAGGACTTTAGTGTTCCTAATAGACGTATAGTATACGCCCATAAAGTAGTAGGCCTAAAAATGACTAGCAATTATGTTTTACAATCATATTTCTCTCTAAGGTGTTGGTCTCCAAGAATATGACTGTGAGCAATCACCAATCATCCCCAGTCGTATTTTGGCAGTCATAAAATACATGTTTTTTTATAGTGTATGGATTCAAAGGAGAAACAATCATTGCAATATATGAATTGAATAAATAAAATTGAGTATTGTGGGTTGTAGATGGTGTAGTTGGTGATGGATGTTAGTATAGTATGTTTTTATTATATATTATATTTGCACAAAATTTTCCTTCATAATTTGGGTAGATTTTATATAGACATGAGAATAAATATAAATGTATAAGATTTGTATAATCTAGTGTTTTTTTGTCAAAAATGTTGGCATTCATGAAGATAAACTATTAATATGTTGGCATTTATGAAGATGAAACATGTAGATTGAATGTAGTATATTAATAATTTATCTATTTCATTGTCAACTTTATTGACTCTTTGATTCTTGATCCTTTGATAGAATCTATAAACCACATTCTTGACTTAATACATACACCACCCACCTATTTGATTTAGATTTTTTAGGAAAAAGTTATAGAAGGATATTGTTTTGGCTAGAAGAGATCTTCTCGGGCATAATCCATGCATTGGCCATATTTAAATTTTAGTACTTGTGTTATTTGTGCATTAGATACATGTAGATATGTCTAGAAGTTGTTAAAGAGTTAAAAATCAATACTAGAATTTCGTCCTATTTGTTTATACTTAGGAAGTGATGTGCAAGTTCAATGTTGTCATCTGCTTCTTTGTTTGGAGGTATGATTAGTTAAAGCATATGGGGGATTTGTAGAAAGTGCCTATTTTTTTATTTTTCAATGAGTACTCTAGTCTTTTTTCAAATACTTGATGTGGCTAGTGCATCTATAATTTCATTTCTTTTTAAGCTAGAAAGCTTCAACTTTTTGTAGCATAATTGGATATGTCCAATTTTGGAATGTGCATTATATTGAAATAAACATTATTTTGTTGCATTCATTATGTTGGGATGTTAAGTGATTAATATGGTTGAGAATGAAGTATATACCATATGGCCATAATGAAGTTTCAAAATTTTAGAAGATATTAAAAAAATATGTCAAAATATTGAAAATTTCAATATCCAAATTTAAGGTAATATTCTCTTTTCACCCCAAAGGAACCATATTTTTGGATATACAATAAGATTGAAATAGTTTTAAATAGTTTTATATCATTAAATTTGAAAAATATTATCTCCAATTATATTTACAAAAAAAATTCAAACTTCAAAAACCTTTAATTTGATAAGATATGTATATTAATTTCAACACCATTTTTGCTCTTTCATGATATCATATTTGGCTATCAAGATTGGCATTTTATGCTAAATAATTAATTTAATGTTAGAAAAGTGGTTTGGCAATCGCTTTTAGAATCAATAAAATTTTCATTTAAAAAAAAAATTATAAGAATTTGGAGCTTAATTATAAAAACATTAAGATGGTAGCCAATTTATTTTTATGAGATTTGCATATGGTAACTTAGATGAAAGGGACCACTACAAGGGAAAGTCTATCCTATTTGACAAGAAATTTGACAAGAAATTTGACAAAATTCTATCAAATGTGCTGTAGATTAGAAGTACTTGATTTGAACACTTAATTGACAGAATTCTGTCAATTCGGCTGTCATTTCGGACAAAGATACATATCATACAACTCTTCCTTTGACTCCTTTGCCACCGTGGATTATTTTCCATGTCATTGAATCCAAAAAATTATTATTTAATTAACTTTCAAATATTGACCAAAACAAACTAATAATATAGAATTAATTTTATTCACTAAATTATTAAACTCCATGAACCATTTATAATCTGTAGAAAGAATGGGGAAGAGAAGCTCTTTATATACACATATGATGGTAGGAGGTCGACCAACCCATGTGGGATATGTCAATTCTAGAAGTTATAGGAGCTCATAGTTAAGTTAGAAATAAGAAATTTTGTATTAAAATTAGGATTTCAGACCTCATTTGAGCATAGTAGAGTGCCTTTTTAAAAAAAACTTTGAACTAAAAATAATTATAATATAAATTGAAGTTTCATGTCCAAAAATCCGTTTGACATATCAAATTTTAAATCAATGGAAAAATTTCAAAGTAGAAACTTGAAAAAATATAAAAAGAATAATTTTGAACACCTCTTTGAAATTCCATAACTTTTGATTGGAAACTCAAAATCTCAAAAGAATTTTTGGATGAAAAACTTGAATTGATTTTTTTAACTAATAATAGTTTTATTTTATTTTTAAACACATTATACTATGCCTAAAGGATGTCTGAAATCGTAATCTTAATACAAAATTTCCTATTTCTAACTTAACTATAAGCTCTTACAACTTCTAGAATTGACATATTCCACATGGGTTGGTCGACCTCCTACCACCCCACATATATAGAGAAAGCTTCACTCCACTCTAAACAAGTTAAGCTAATATATAGATGGCGGGTGGTTGAAGATTGCATTGAGGTACACCTCGAGTGTTATTTGTAAATGCTAGTAATAGATAAAATTTGTTTGATTTTTGGAAGACATTAACCATCTTGTTTATCAAAATTGACTGAGAAATTGACAAGAATTTGACAGACACTGCAATATTGACCGCATTGACAGGGTGCCAACTTCCAAAAGTTGTGGTGGTCATTTCGGACACTTTTCTGTCAAAAATTCAGTCAATTAGGGCCCATTTCCCTTGTAGTATATACCCAACTATCAAGGTTGGCAAAAATTAAATACATAAACAAAAATTTATTTTATTGGAAATTACTCTAAGAAGGAGAGTAAAAACAAACAAATTAATATTTTAAATGCCAAATTGTTAGAAAATGGGACACAACCATATTTAAAACCTCCATAAATATGACAAATGGAAAGTTGAATGACGTGCTATCATTGGCTCATTGCATCATTCACAACCAAAAAAGGGGACATGAGGTTGACAAAATTGATAATAAAGTAAAAAAAATGAGAAGGTTGTTGATTAGAGTCGTAGTAGCTCAAATACTTACAATCAATATTTGATAAAGAAAATATGTCAAAAATGCAAATGCAATTACTTTGTATTTGTATCAATCGCATGTGCTAATGAAGACTTGTGATTATACACCAAATGTAGTATTTAAAGAATTAATCTATTGTCTCAAATTTCAAATTTTAATGAATTTTAATTTTATCAATTAAAATACATATTTAAAAATATTCACCAAAGTCAATTATTTTTTCCAATAAACACTCTAATGCAAAACACCATTTTCAATAAAGATTTTTTCAACTTAATCTACATTATAAGGTATTAATTATGGATTTTTAATATTATTTTTTTCCATATAAATGTTAAATTCAATTATCCATTTTTGGTTAAATCAATAATTATTATAGCTGTAATTACTATTCAGTTAGGTTATAATGAGAGAATTTGATTGTATATATTTCTTAAAATGATAGAGGTTCATGTCATTGAATTGATTTTTGAGTGCGGTTAGGTTTTTAAAAAATCATAATCCACTATTTACAAAAAAATATTTCTTAAGATATAAAGTACAAACATTTGCTTCATACATGAAGTTCACTTGTTTAATAAAATATTTTTAATCGTGATGTTGTCATAAATGTTAAGGAAAGGTTTATTGAATACAAGACCAAATCAAACAACTTTTTTTTTGTAAAATAAACTTAGTAAATAATCAATGGCAAATAATTTAAAACTATTGGCAAGACAACGGATAATGTCTAAAATAAAAGATTATGGAATCTCCAAATGTGGTATATCAAGTTTTTTGAACTTTTAAATATTAAAAATAACCAAATACTAGTATGATGCTATTAATTTGTTGCTTTTAATACACTTCAAGTTAATTATAGTTATTATATTCAATTTATGTATAAACATTGTTCTCTTTGTTTTTTTGTAAGACTTTTAGAACTCTCAAAACTACATAAATGTATTTGGATATGATTCATTAATTAAAAAAACTTCATATCACATCTTATGAATATACTTTTACTATTAACATGAAGTTAAAATGACTATTAAATGACCATTTGTTGCAGAAATCCGGCAAATTCATGTACACCAAAAAAACGAAGTGCATGCTTCAAAAAATCAAAGATATAGCAATGACTATATACATGCCGAGACCATGTACAATTTACCATCTATGACTAATCGCAAAATAAAGTTTGGAGCTTTGGTGTGGGGCGGTGTATTTTTGGGTATTGTTATTCCTTTAGTTGCATGCAACTTTCAACAAAGGAAGGCAAAAGGAGGATGACTTTAAAAGAAACATGAAAATTTATTTCAACAATCATTTTTTAACTTAATTACTAACTTTGAATTCAAAATTTAAACATTAAAATATTATTTTCAATATAAGGCATTCATTTCAAATCCATTTTAAGCATGCTAACTTTTGTGGCAATCATATGTGGACAAGGCATCAATTTGACAAGTTGAATCAAAATCTAGAGATAAACCTTTTGCTAATTTTTTCAAAGTTTTAGAAATCTCCAAAAGTTTAGGTTGTAGTCATATTTTTCAAATACAATCAATTTTATTTTTATTTTGAACTTTCACTTTTAATTACAAACCAAAACACCTATAGAACATTATAAACCTAAATATAAGAATTTATGTGTCAAATTTACACTCTACTTGTTAGAAGAAGTAATCAAACTATACAAAATAATCTCAAAAGCAACTAATTTTCATACTACACTATTTTATTTATACTTTTGAAGAGGTTGTGGAATCAATTGCAAAATTTGCCATTGAAATTTTTATTTTTGCCTTCAAATTTTCAAGATTCCAATTACTTTCTATTGAAACTTTAATGCAATTTTCCATTGAAAAACCTCTTTCACAACAAGCTATACTAGCCGTAATTGTAAGCATAGCTTGCTATGCTTTTGTCATGTAAAGATACCACCCAATATAGTCAAAGAATTGATTTTCTAAGCTTGGTGCTTGCTTAAACCAATGCATGAGAGATTTGATCCCCTTTAGAATTAAAACCTACAAGTATGAGATTTATTTGATTTCCTTTAGAATTAAAATCTACAAGTATGAAATTTATTTGATCCATTAACACAAAAGTATTCAAGATAAATTTGAAGTTGTAATTGAGTCTTTTTTTTCAATATGATTTCAAGGGAGGTTTACAAAAACTATGAAAGATAACACTTCAAATAATTTTGGTTGTCTAAATGGAAACCTTCTTCAATTTTTATAATAACTTATCTAAATTTAATTAATATATACCATTAGTTCACTACTAAGTAGTATATAATCTCCCTCTTGACAAAGATATGCACGTAGTCTTAGAATCACTTACTTCTTTGACTTGAGATGAAAATATTTTAAACCCTAAAGAATCCTTAGCTTCTATTGTTTGGATTATGAATGTTTTCAACCAATCATTGTAAGAACAATACAAAATGAATGAAGTACACTTCTAGTTATGTTCACGATTATGTTGAAGACACAAATTTCTATCCATTCTTTAGATATGTGACTAGTATGGTCACTCGATGCTTTATGATTTTTATACAAGGTTGTGAATCAATTCACCTAGGGATGGGAAGAAAATGAAAAACTTGCAAAAATAAAGATCTTATGTTTTAACCCTAAAGTCCCAATGTCCCTTTAGAAAAAAAAATGGATTTTGGGTATGTTCCTTCGATCTCATTTTCATTGTGATTTAAGAAAAAATTGAACATAGAAATACATAATAGCTTTCTCGAAATATGATTTATTTCAATTAGTGCCTCAAAGCAAAAATTTGCTACAATTAGTCCACAAAGGGGTTTGTCAGGCAACACTAAAAAAATTACCAAAAGTCAAAATTAAAATTTTTAAATTTTTTTCTTGTAGAAAATACTCATATCTACATGGAAAGATTTTGATTCATTCTATTTAGACTAGTGATGAGAAAATTATGGACAATCTTGTTTTTCAAGCAATCTAAGTATTTTCTTGAAGAATAACTTAAGGAATTTATTTTTAAATGCAATTTTTATAATTTATCCAAAAAGAGAGTTTAAAAGGGTTAAACAATCCCATTGTTGGGATTATTGCGTTTTAATTTTATCTTTAGTTAGAACTATTAACAATTTAATTTTTTGTTCAATCTTGGACCTACATTTTTTTTTATTCCTCGACTTTCAACTCGATTTTTTGACATAATTTTTCTTAATTCAACATGTTTAGTGCAAAAAATTTAAGCTAAAAAGATTCAAAGTCTTGAAACCTTTGTAGGCAAGGTGCCAAAAAATAGTTTTCTTCACTTCAAATGCAAAAATCTTGCAATCTACGTATTCAAGGAAATGGAAGTTTTGAGTGAAATTTGATGAAAAAGGCTCTTAGTACTTTAAAGGTTAATTATTCATATGCCATAATTTGCTTTTGCCTACAAAGCTTCCGAGTAGATACATATAAACAAAGTCTAAATCATAGATAAAACTATCACATTCAAATGTTTATGCTCATCTAATTGATAAGACTACCCATTCAATTCTAATTTTGTGGCAAGGTTGATTGATCAATCTATATAACTTTTTCTACCATGACTTTGTAAAGGATAATTCATAATCTACATGTAGGTCAAGGTAATAAATAAAAACTCTATGGTAAGCCATGGGACTTGAGGTAAGACTTTTAAGAATAATAAGAGACAAACTTCAAATAAATTTGGTTGTCTAAACACTAGGAAAAATGTGTTATCTTATTTGAGCACCAAGTACTACTGGTAGTACCAAAGCCTGGTTTCCAAGAAATATGTGTGCATTAGCTTTGTTTTCCATATTAACCTCTGACATTAAGGTCTAATACTATGGTTTGGTGCTCAAATACTTCATTTTCTATTATCATAATTGAAGGAAATGATTAGTATTGCTCTCTATTTTTTTTCTCTGGAAAATATTGTTCAACAAATGACCAAAATTGGATTAGTCTTATAGATTTTTTTCTCTTACAAAAAAATGCTCTCAAGGGGGTCACTTAGAGTATTTCATTAGAAACCACGTGCAAACAAAATTTTAGACTCCCTATATACTTTTTGAATTTTAAATAAAACAAAATTAAAAAAATATGAATAGATTTTTCTATTTTGAAAGTTTATGTTTTGAATTATTTTTATTTTTATTTGTTAATAATAATTAGTTACAAAATTTTGAAGTAAAAAGATACACTATAGAATTGAAAAATAACTTTTGCAACCCTATATTATATAATAAAAAATTGTCTAAAAAATGAAAAAAAAATTCTAAAAGTAACTCTCTATTGAAAGCTCATTTTGAGTTGAATATTGATTCAATGGTCATCTAAATGTGTTCTTTATAATTATTTGAGTTGAAAAACATGTCATTTTAGTTCATTTTCAACCTCTTTTAGAAATCATTTCATATTTTATTTGAGTTGGAAATTTTGGCAATAGAAACCTATAGTTATTATTAAACAATGGTCAAAATTTTAGGTTGAAATTATAGTTTATTAGAAACCACTTGTTTGCATGTGGTTTGTTGTAGTAGAACTAAGTGCACCCCCTAAAAAAATGCTTTGAAAAAATAATTTCCAAAAACATTTAACATCTATATGTAGAATTATTTTTTGTTGAGTATTGTCTATAAGTATATAAGCAAAATGACAACCTCCCCACAAAATGGTTGCTAAGGGCCTCTTTTCACTAAATGTGAGAGACCAAGGCGTGGGCCAAGGATAGTAAGCTTCAACCAATGACAACTTTTAAAATTGGGAAGACCAAAGAATGTAACTTTACAATCAACAAATTTTAAGTATAAGGGAGAAAATGATGTAGATGACATTCCAACTCTTCAAGGGGAAAAAATGCACAAATGTTGTCTCCAAAAATTGTAGGTAGATCCATCTCAAGAGGTGGACTTAACTACAAGTTATGGAGGATCTTTGGGCTAAATTTCAAAAATATGCCATAGACCTTGCACTACTAGAGGACCCTTCAAATCCAAGACAAAACCTACATAACTTTGTTGGTACCAACATAAAAATGATCTCTGGTATGCAAATGCTTTATCTAGACCGCATCAATGAGTTTTATGTTGGTTCAATGTCCAACATTTTATATTGGCCCAAAATCAACAATCTCTATAATTGTTTTGGACAATAGAGGTCACGACTTGACTAATTCGAGAAATTTTTGTGAAATTTTTAGGAAATTTAAAAATCTTTTTTGGAATCTTTTGGAATCTTCAAAATCTTTAGAATTTATTTAGCATATTCATAATATTTTGGAATATTTTAGAATGTTCTTGTAATCTTTAAAAAATATTTATGCACATTGTGTACATGTTTCCAACAACAAAGTAATAAAATCACTTTGAGATCCAAATGCTATTATTACGATTTTATGGTGAATTTATATGGAATATAATGACATAGTTTTATAAAAATTTAAGACTTTTATTTTTATTTAAAATAAGTAAATGCTAGAATATTAAAAATTCCCCAAATCCCTACCATTCTAACTTGAAATCATACATTTTCAATGTCCTATCATAAAAGCACTTTTGAATCATCAATTTTCCAAAAACATATTTAAATAGATTTAAAATATTAGTCTCATATAAAATCAATGAAAATAGAGTGAATAAATGCATTGTATATAGTAATATAGGAAGTTACCTTCATGCATCTAATTGCAATTTAAAAAATGATGATTTGTAAAAATCATTGCCTCATTTCATGTTATAATAATTCACCAAAAATTTCTAGGACCTTAGATAACAAAAATTTAGTTAAAAAGTGCTCATGAAAAAGTCATCTCACAAAATTAACCCCTAAAGGTCTAAGTGTCATATCTAGAACATTTACAAAACCGGGAAGGTTCCTATGATATCACTTTTGAGTCTATTATTCTAAGATTTTTAGTGAATGTTATGGATTTCAAGAGCTTTGTAATAAAAATAATTTTCCCCCCATCAAACATCAATGGAGAAAACTTTGTTGCCTAAACTTGTTCTTTTGCAAGATTAGGCATGTTGAAAAAAATGCTACATTACTTCAATAGCTCTAAGATTTAATAAAAAAGCAAAAAATATGATATTATTTAGTATGGTAAAAGAAAATTCTCTATAGTACTTCAAAAATATTTACTCAAAAACTTTCAAAAAATATGTGGTTTTTGGTCATATACTCATATCCACTTCCAAAAAATGCTTGTCAAAAATTCAAAACATATTAGATTAAATTGAAACTTTTATCACAAAACTAGGTTAAACACAAAAAAATTCCAATAGTTTTCATTAAAAGTGGACCTAGTAAGAAGGAAAAAACAGCTGCCAAAGTGTATTGACTTTGACAAATACCAAATTGGAAATGAATAAGTAAACAAAATTTTCTAGTTTATACATCAAATTTGAAGCGTAATGTAGTGGTTGGGGCTTAATACTTGTAGCCTTGAGGTCTTGGGTTCAAATTTAGACAATGCTAATGGTTTAATGGTGTTCCTCTTCTTAAATTTTGGGTAGCATAGGAAATTTTTTGTTTTTTGATTAAATTTTTTGAGCAACAGAGAAAAAATTTATTTGCTGCCTAAAAATTTGGAATAGTAGAAAAAAAAGGTTAAAAAATTTGATTTGACCAAGATAAAATCAACATAAATGTCTTCAAATGACATCTGAGCCAACTATTCCTAACCTATTGAGAAAACCAATAGAATTTTTGTTCATTTTCTCTTCACCTGGACCCCATTTTTCTAGTAGTGTTGAGAGGTTTTCTTCAAGGCTTTTTAATTTAAATGTAAAGAGGACCTAAAGAGAGACTTCTACGTATGACCTAACTTTGCAGTTAAGACAAAAGTAAGTCTAGAATTTTATATGGAATTATGCATTTTTTACTTCTAGAAAATTGTTTTAAACATTGAACTTGAACTAATTGGTTGCTTTTAGTTTGATAGGAAGACAAAAGTTATTTCTAAATTGCATTACGGGAGATTTAGGGCCTTTGAGAGACTGTTTGAGGGTTGTTCCCACATCTGGATACCATTGTAGTATTGGTAGAGTATTAAAAAAAAATTAAAAAAAAATTATTAGAAAAAAATATTTATTAATTAATAAATATAATCCTAAGTGGCAATCTCTTGGCCACTTTCAGATCATGCCAAATTGTTTATGTAGCCAAGTTCCTATAGTCTGAAAATTCTAGGGAACTTACGGTCTTTTAGAGGTTTGAAAACTCTTCCTATTAACATAGAAAGTAAAAGCATTATGAAATTGAGTAAAGACAATTCAAACTCAAAAAAATTCAATTTTTTTTTCCAATTCTGTCACAATATGGTAGTTTGCCGCTTACGTGTACAATAATTAGCCAAACTTTACAGAAAAGAGAAAAAAAATTCTGGAATTTGACATAAGAGAGTTGGAATTGTTGGCCTATGAAAAGTGGAAAAGGCAAGTTTTCAACTTCTGAAAAACTATTTTCAACATTAAACTTAACCTTTTTGATTGCTTTTAGTTTGGCAATAAGGCAAAGCTACCCTTAGAATGTAGTTTCTCCTACTCACATGTAAGTAAAAGCATTATAAATTTCATCAAGGGCAATTCCACCTCTTAACCTTAAAGGTTCTTCAATAATTTGAGGTCCAAAATTGCTTTGCAATAACCATATCAAAAGCAAGAAGCATTGAAGTTTGCTATAAGGGTCAAATTTTTTTTTGTAATGCACAATTTTTTGCCATTTGGCTACTGCTAGAAGACATTGGGTATTTCTTGGAAACGAATTTTTAAATATTTTTAGGTCAAAATAGCCAAATTATTGCTATATTTTAAGACTAATAGCCAAATTTTACCTAGGTGTCACCTAATTTAGGTATAGATATCACCAAATATCACATGAGTATCATCCAACTATTACATAAATATTACCCAAATACCACATGAATGTCATCCAACTATCACCCAAGTATCACATAAATATTATCCAAATATCACATGAGTATCATCCAACTATCACATAAATATTACCCAAATACCACATGAATGTCATCCAACTATCACCCAAGTATCACATAAATATTATCCAAATATCACATGAGTATCATCCAACTATCACCAAACTATTACAAGAGTATCATCCAAGTATCACATGAATATTACCCAAATATCACATGTATCACCCAAATATCACCCAAATATCACCCAAATATCATCCAAATATCACCCAAGTATCACCCAAATATCACCCAAATATCACCCAAATATCACCTAAGTATCACCCAAATATCACATGAGTATCATCCAAGTATCACATGAATATCACCCAATTATTACATGAGTTTCACCCAAGTATCACATGAATATCAGATGGGTATCAGATGGGTATCGAAGAAATAGCTGTCTCCTTTCTCCAAAACGATAAAGGAAAAACAATGACTGGTAAGGGCCCACGAAAATCTCACTGAATGCTACACCCCCATCCAGGAACGCCATCAACTGGGCCCTGCAGTTGCCAGGCAGGCAGGGAATCCAGCCCCAGAACCGGTAAAATAACAACTCCTTTTGGCGTCCAGTCAGTCTCGTGCAGAGGAGCAGACGACGACGGAGCGACCACGAAGAACGAAGAACGAAGAACGACGAACGACGAACCCGGCGAAGCAGTCAGTCAGTCAAGTCCCTGCAGCCTTGATCCCCACCTCAGTTCGCTCCGTCGTTCCAACCGCCCGTCTCTCGCACTAACTTTTCTCTCTCTCGCTCGCTCGCACACTCTCTGTCCGTCCCCCGCGCCTCTCGCTCGCTCGTCGTTCGCGCGCGCGCTCGACTCCGCTCCCCGTTCACTCAGGTAAAGCTTCCCTTCCCTGCTCCATCCCTCTCGCACTCTCTTCCCTTGTCTCTCTCTCTCTTGCTCTCTTCTCGAGCTCTTGCCCTCCCGCTTTTAGGGTCGGGATCGTACCCTGCGTTTGGAGCGATTCGTGCATGGAAGCTACTGCTTAGGTTCGTGTCAGATCCACGTTCTCGGGACTTGACGGCGTGAATTTTCGTCCGCGAGCGGGGCTCTGCGTTTGTGGGGGGGATCGAACTTTCGAGGTTTTCTGTGGTGGCAGGGTTGGCTTTTTAGGCTTGTTGTCGGTAGGTTTGGGTAGGTTTGGTGGAAGTTTTTTTTTTTTGGTGGTAGTGGTGCCGGTAACGTCGGGGGATGGGGATGGGATGAACTAAGGAGACTAGGAAGGGGATTTTATTGTATCGGCGACTGGAGTTTTGGAGTTTGGGGTTGTTATGTGGAAGCGAGGGGATTTGTAAAACCATCTTTGAGCTTTAGTAGGTGGCTTTTGTAGTTGCTACAACGGTGCTGAAAGAATTTGGTACGGTTGGGGGGTGGGGGTGGGATGGGATGGAATGGTGGAATTAGTGTGCTAGGGTAAATCGTGTTTTGGTTTTGGTTTTGGTTTGGTGTGGTGTTTTTGTGTCTTTTGTAATGGAAATTCTAGATGTAGCGTTTGTGCGTTTTTTGTTGATGTGTGGAAAGTTAGGGGTTTTGTAGCCTATCTTTTAGCTCACTTTCGGTGCTTTTTGTTTTTTGGTATGTTAGCTTTTGCAGTTTGTGTATGAGGTTTCTCTTTAATGTAGCTATAGTTTGTCAGAGAATGAATTGGATGCTGAGCGTTAATGTCGGGGGATGGTAAATGTTATGGTCAAGAGGTGTGTTGGAATTAGTGTAGGTCATTTCGTGGCAGTGCTAGTGTTTTTGCTTTGTTGGATGTTTCTTGCAACGGAGATTCCTGTTGTGTTGCTTTCTGGGGAAAGCCGGGAAATTTGTACCCTATCTTTCAGCTCACCCTAGCTGTTTTGGTTTTCTTTCATGTGCGCTTTTGGATTTCATTGTTCGAAATTGACGGTACTCCTTTGCTTAGTCTGTGCTTAGAGCTGTGGAAACCGGTACGACGTGACTCTAGGGGTGTGGAAAGCATCTATTAGATTTTTTCGCTAGTTGGATTATTGTCTCCGTGTTCCTGAATCGTCAGTTAGATTATGTTCTCAGTAAGTAGCTCTACTTAGAAGTCGAGATTTTGATATCCCTCATGTTCCGACATTTCGTGACTGGCAGAGTGGGAATGCCCTAGTAGTCAACTTTAGTCAGTGTTGTCATTTCGGATTGAGCGTGGCAGGATTAGGCTTCAAACTT
Organism: Rhytidiadelphus loreus; assembly: GCA_947034895.1. Taxonomy (NCBI): domain Eukaryota; kingdom Viridiplantae; phylum Streptophyta; class Bryopsida; order Hypnales; family Hylocomiaceae; genus Rhytidiadelphus; species Rhytidiadelphus loreus. Next base: position 39,052,416 of record OX344761.1, read on the forward strand.
ATGATTTTTAGGGAAGTGAACGTCGCGCGGTACTTACAGTTCGATGCCGCAGGTTTCGGAGTTGCAGTGGTTGCAGAGCATGTAAAGGTGCTGATACATCGTGGACAGTTCGTGGTCTTAAGCTTCTGAATAGAGATGGGTGGTTGGTGTTGCTGTTCCGCTGAAGAGGAAGATTTTAATAAAGTTTCTAATGAGGCGCACAACCAATTCTCTGGGCACAATGGGAACCCTGGTAAGTCGGTGTGAAAGCTGCCTTTGTAGTCAATCTGCTGTTTGTAGTCTTTGGAAGGCTATTTTTTTTTTTGTGTCCAACACCATTTTCTAGTATTAGGACGACTTACTAGTATTAGGTAGTTCTGTATTTAGGGCTGTGCGACGGATGTCTTGAAAGAATTTGGCTGAATTTGGCTATCAAAGTGAGGGGAAATTCGTCAGTAAAGGAAAAATTGCACATTTTTAGGTGACTTACCTAAATCTAGGCCGTTGTCTCACTCATAGACTTTGCTGTTTAGGAACTGGAAGTATCATATGGAGTGCTGACGATTGTGTCTTCCGATTCTGGATTTGTGGTAGGTCACCAAGGAAATCAGCGGGCAGCAGGAGATCAGCCTCAGAGGGCTGGTCAAGCTACGAAGATTCAGCCCATTCAAGCTCCACAGCTGTCCATGGAGGATATAAGGGAATCTACAGATAATTTCGGACCAAAGTCATTGATTGGTGAAGGTTCCTATGGAAGGGTTTATTACGCTACACTTCAGGATCGCGTGGCTGCCATTAAGAAGTTGGATGCCAGTGCACAACCTGATCAAGAGTTTCTGTCGCAGGTATGCCGTTGGCTACCTATACTCATAAAACTAGGATGGAATTTGTGCTCTGGGAACCTCGTATGGTGTTGTAACTGGGGAATGAGAGAAATGTCGAACCTAGCCAAAGTCTGGTAGCATTAGATTCATTCCCGAGGTTCGCGTTTTCAGTTTTGCTTGTGGGTACATTGTTTTTTCTCTTTGTAAGTTGCCAAGTTCGAGTTCGAGTTGACGTTTGGAATTTGCAGGTCTCTCTTGTGTCAAGATTGAAGCACGAGAACGTGGTTGAGCTGATCGGTTATTGCTTAGAGGGGCAACTGCGGGTGTTGGCATATGAATATGCTACCATGGGTTCCCTGCATGACATTCTTCACGGTATATTCATATGGACGCATTCAAATTCTGTGTATTGCTATGAGCGTTCCGTGCATGCATGAATATTCTAGTTCAATTCTACTGTTCAGCTATTCTAATCACCATTTTAATGTAAATGTTATCTAGCTATGCTCATCGTTTTTGTTAATATCGGCTGATGAGGCGCGGAAGAATTCCTAGGGGCCTCCACATTCATGCCCTCGGTTTTATTCAGCAAGTGTACATTTTAGGGCATTGACGTCGATGACTCAGTTCACTGATAATTACTACTAGTATGATAATAAGACCCGGAGAATGCCCTCGCAAGTATGAAATGGAACACCCTTTGACTTGCAGGCAGGAAGGGTGTGAAGGGTGCTCAGCCCGGTCCGGTCTTGGATTGGATGCAGCGTGTGAAAATAGCGGTTGGTGCTGCAAGGGGTTTGGAGTATCTACATGAGAAGGCTCAGCCATCTATTATTCATCGGGATATCAAGTCAAGCAACGTTCTGCTTTTTGATTCGTATGTGGCAAAGATTGCTGACTTCAACCTGTCGAATCAGGCACCTGATATGGCTGCACGTTTACACTCTACTCGTGTTCTTGGAACTTTTGGTTATCACGCCCCAGAGTAAGTATACAACTTGTCTGGATAGCATGGAATATTGTTGGGGTGCTCTTATAAAGCAAAATGCTTAAAATTTGACCGGTTGATTTACTGCCGCTAGTTTGCTCGTGTTTGACTTTAATATCTGAGGATGGCACCTGCTCTCTTAATGACGGTTTGTCTAGTCGTTCTCATGTAACTAAGTCTAGTGTCAAATCTCTTGGTTGTGTTGGAAGGAGGTGATCTGTGAACTGACAGGTTTATTTTAAATGCATATACTATTTTACTAGAGAGCAATGTTTCCTTCTAGGATATGCATAACTCAGACTGCCACTTTTATTCTGCCATGTGCATTGTTGATATGATACTGATGTGTGCATTGAGTATTGGGGAAGGTTATTTCTGTATTTTTTTAGTTTGTTCTATGTTCTGACCTACTGTTTGCTTTCAGGTATGCAATGACAGGACAGCTGACTCAGAAGAGTGACGTTTACAGTTTTGGAGTGGTTCTCTTGGAACTTCTTACTGGGAGAAAACCTGTCGATCCCACAATGCCTCGCGGGCAACAGAGTCTCGTAACCTGGGTAGGTTTTGTGTGGTTTAAACTCTATCTAATTTATGGCTCTTCTATTTGATCCGAAGAATGTCTGGTAAACTAGAAGTTCTTACCTCTTATATTTCTCTTTTTACTTTTATGTTTAGCGTCTTTAGTTAAACGCTTGGTACATATTTGCATACTCAGGGAAGGTGCTGTGCAAGTTGAGTGTTTGTCTCTTCACTATGTGAGCCTGGTGACTGTTTGTTCTATTCATAGCGGTGGTTTACTTGGTAGTTTACTTTTCTGATTTTGTATGTTTATACCTGCAGGCAACACCAAGACTGAGTGAAGACAAGGTGAAGCAGTGTGTTGATCCAAAATTGAGGTCCGAGTATCCCGCCAAGGCCGTAGCTAAGGTGAGCTTCATGACATGGACCTTTGTTCCCTTGTATTTGAATTTTGCATCTTTCTTGCAATAACAAGGGGTGATCTATGATGGTTATAGAACTGTAGACTTTGCAGTCAGATTAGATCTTTACAAATTTTCCGTGGGAATGGTCATAACCTTCTTTCGGTAAATTTGGATTTTTCAGATGGCAGCTGTTGCAGCCCTGTGTGTTCAATATGAGGCAGATTTTCGTCCCAATATGAGCATCGTTGTCAAAGCGCTGCAACCGTTATTGTCAGCCAGACCTGCACCTCAACCAGGAGGATATCAAGGGGCTGAGTGAGATGGGTCGCAACCACTTTGATATCCCTGTGTCCCTTCTTAAGTGAACTTCGAATTTTCACTTGGCATCTTTTGATTTTGTGGTGTTGGTTTACTCTGCATATAGTCTGCTTATAAGGGTTGTGACTGTCGCTACAGTCAGTGCAAGAAGCTTGAGCAAAGCATCCTCGTGTCTTCGATATGAAGTGGTTTTGATGTACTTTCATAGAGAGAAATGTGTGTCTAAGTTGTGGTCTCTCAAAGTGACAAGTGCGGAGTGAGGTAGACATGGTGGGCAGTTGTAGGATTAAGACTACTTGACATTTTTCATTATACAATTGACCTTGTTTCTAACCTCGATTAGCGAGGTCGGAAGTGTGGTACTTGCGATTAACGTAGGTAAAGGTCCTAGTGCCCTAGGGATAGTCCAGTTATCAAGTATGTGCTTATGAAACGTTTTCGTAATCATGTGCAAGTGGGGCTTGTAGATGGCGAGCTGTAGATCCCATCTGAACCTTCATATCTTCCATCATTATCGCGAATGTTTGTATACATTTTTTTAGTCTTTTTTCTGAATTCAGATTTAAATTACAAATAATTGGTTCTCCTTGTACTATTTTTTGGTCCAGAAACACTATATTATATTTTGCTCTTGAATGATGATGATATCTTCGGAAGCTGCTCACTTACTTTCCTATATTACACCCATTACCGACATTATGTAGAGTACTGTTGGACATGTGGTATCCAAAAATGTCGGTGTTTTTAATTCTAATAGTTCCGAGTATTCGGACATTACGTGTATTCTCGAGAATAACTGCTTATTTTAGCACCCTTGCAAACATCAAATTACTTCAGAAGTCAGTTTTTTGATAAAAACTCATTGACAGATAAAAATGCATTATGTTGAATATTCAATAATTAAATAAAGAAGAGGAATCAACATCATGTGCTCATGGAACATGCAAGCCAAGCATCTCTACCCTTGAATGTGTTACTTTTGTACCTCTCTTATAGTATGATCTTTAGTACAGTCTTCCATTTCATTATTATATAAAAAATTCTATGTGACAATTTTAGAATGCTACTATTCTTAAATATCCACATGCTACAACTCTACTAGATATAATAAATGAATTGTTAGGAATGATGGATCTCAACATGCTACTATTGTTTCTTAACCCCAAAAGGATATTGTGGACTAGAGTGGTTCAATGAATGACTTTGTTGTTACCTACAGAAAAAGAGATTGCATCTATTGGTCCAATTAATTAGAGATTTTGATAACTACCTTGGTCATGAGAGATCATGTCCTTACGTGAAAGAAATATTTGACAAGAAATTTGACTTTTGATGTATGTATGTATAGAAGGAGCAATGGATTGGCTCTAAACCAAAGTAGAAGACACTTTGGTTTTACCTTGTTGCATTCTAATGGAATATGCAATGGGAGGTTCAAAGGGTTGGAATTTGTAGGTTGAAAAGTCACCATTTCATGAATTTTATGCACACTATCACCATATTGCTTCTACATATGGCAAAAGGTTCATTCATTATTCCACAATATTAATGGACATTTTTGAATCACCAATAGAATTGTATGAAAAGAATTAACCTTCATTTAACAAGATGAGACCTATCACCAAGGTACTTTGCCAAAAATGATATAATTTATAGTCGAATAGGAGTGTATTCTTCATCTCCACACTAATTTTGAAAGCCATCCATTGGTCACTTTTTGGCCTCTATAGCTTACTAGGGTTAAGAGAGCTATATTAAGCATAGCATCTAAAAGGGCAAGAAGAGTCTTCTAGGAAAGCTATATGTATGATTTAGCCTTGACTGCTTATAATGTGTCTTTTCCTTTAAAAAAAAATGACTTGACCAAAATACATGTGAAATATTCTCTAATTATTAGTTCATTTGTTGGAAAAAAAATTTGAAATTCAGTAAGTGAACTATATGTAGTAACCAAGTGGTCTACAATGGGTTCCTTAATGTATGTTATTCACAAAGGAAGTTATTGCTATAAGAACAAGAAAATGAACCTTTGCATTAATATAAGTTACTTTAAGGAAATTTGAGCAATTACTTTATTGGTGTTGTCATTTGGACAAAGACTATAGCAATGACTCTTTCATCAACTATAGATTCTCAATCTAAGTTTCCAAATCTTATCTACAACTGCATTCACACTACACAATGCATATAGGATTTGGACGGAGTAGGGAGTTGGATCCCTTCCATATATATCCATTTGGACGGATGACGGGGTTTGATATTTTTATAATATATATTTAAAATTTAAAAAAATTCTTGTATATCACCGATTCAATGTATTTTTTGTTTAATTTTCATACTATCTACTATCAATAAACTATTATTGTTATATATCTAGGATAGAACCTCACGGTCACACTATTTTTGTTTACAAAGTAAGTCATTCCAACAAAGCTAGAGTCTCTTATAATGTTGTTGCTTGTAAATTATTAGTTTAATTCCCAAAACCCTTGTACTCCTATTGTTGTTGAATATCATTCTAAAGCTAATTCATTTACAATATTAGTGTTTGAATTCTTGCAGAATTAGTTATGAACAATTAGAAATTAAAATGAAATAGGGCATTTTAAGCATAATATTTACCATTGATGTGTGTGAAGGGATACTTTTAAAATGAAGAAAATAAAGTCTTAGTTGCATTGACAATTATGCAATGCTTAGTAAATGTTGCACTTTGTAGAAGTGCCCTTCACAAGATCATTGTGGTTGATCTCGCAAAATTGTTTGAAGTTATACATCTTAGAAATTTCTGGACCATTTTTGGGCATATTTCCTTGTTGCATACTACATTGATTTCTTTTTGTGAGAATAAATTTAGAACCTTCAACACTAAAAATTGGTTACATCACCATATGCTCCTCATATGGTAGGGAGATATAGGGAAATACAATTCCCATCAGATGTTTAACGATTAAGAAAAAGAAGCTTTTGAGTAAATTGTTAGATAGTCAACTTACAAGTGGTCAATACTTGTAAGATGAACACTTTTTATCACATCCATTTAGGGATACACTAATGTGTGGCCATGAATTAGCATTGAACCTATGTAATACTGTAGCATATACAGAATTCAATCAATAATGTAGCCCCATTCAACAGTATATATTATATACATATTACATCATATATATGTAATTTTTGATATTTTCAAAACTTGATTTTACATCCATATACAACAATAAATTCCATATAGAACTCATAATCAATCATTTCCAACTCATTGTTAATTTGAAATCCTAGTTGAAATGTGATTAGTTTGAGCACCAGATCAAGAGTTGGAAGGCACTGGCCATGTTTATGGAGGTGTACCTTCTTCCAACTTTTCCTCCATTGATAGAGAATCTATCTATGCAAGATAGAAGTGCATATATTTGTTCTTGAAATTTTGTGTAAAAAAAGGAGTCATTGCACATTGATAGTTTGACTTTCGATGAGTATTTTTTTTGTATACTTTCGACATTCACTTGGTGAGTTGTCTAGTTATTAGAAGTGTTGGTTCATTGATATGTGTAAAATATAATTTCAACCTCAAATCCTATAAAGATCATCAATGTCAATCATAGTGATATAAATAAACTCTTGACTTTTAGAAATCCATGCTCTTTCATTGAGTGACTACACTAAATATTCCAGAGGCAATAAGGTAACTCAACCTATGATAGGCCAAGTTTGGAGTAGCCTAATGTAGGCCAAAAAGTTCTTGTGAAGTACATTTCACAAGACACTTGTACATCTAAAGAATTTTTGGAGCCTACATTAGGTTGTTCCAAACTTGGCCTATCATAGGTTGAGTTACCTTAACCCCTAAAGTCCCATTGTCCCCTCGGGGGATAATTTGGAATTCGGGTAGGTTCCTATGGGCTGAAATTTTACCCTAATTTTTTGAAACTTTTTTTGAAGATAGAAAATCTGATAAGCTTTGTGGGAATATAATTTTTATTTCAATCAGTGCCCGGAAGCAAAAGTTATACCACAAAAAGCCTGAAACTGAACTCGGCGAGCAGCAAAAAAAATATTGCAAAAATTCAAAATAAATTAAATTTTTTTTTTTTTCTCAAAGATAATTTTTTTTCTACATCTAAAGCTTTGATTCATTCCACTTTGATTAGTGATGTGAAAGTTATGAACAATCTTATTTTTCGGGCAATCTAAGCATCTTTTTGGAAAAAAAAACTTGTAGGATTCATCTCAGAATGCAATTTTCAAATTTTTTCAATTTATTTTTTTGAAAAGGTTAAATCTTCTTGTTAGAACAATCTCACCGTTGAAATTATTGTATTTCAATCCCATCTGAGAGCTATTATAAATTTAGTTTTTCTTTCAATCTTGAACCTACTTCTACTTGACAATTTTTTGAAGTATGAAAATCAAGTTTTTATTTTTTGAATTTTTTTTCCTAGACTCCCAACTCAATTCTTCAACACAATAAATTTTAAATTCAAACTCTACAATGTAATTTTTTTCCATAAATAGAGATCAAAGTCATCAAAAATTGCAGTCCAGTGTTCAAAAAAACTTGTTTTTTCAACTTTGAATGCTTATATCTCTCAATCTGTACAGTCAAACTTCGTGAAATTTTTACCACATGATCTAAAACAAGTAAAGTTTAAGATCCTACGGTTCAATTCCAAAAAAAGTTTTTTTTTTTTTTTTTACTAATGCAGTAGAAATAGCAGTTTTGAGTGGTTTTTGATAGAAAAATGACCTTGGGACTTTAGGGGTTAAAAGGAAATCATTGTAGTTTCAATGACTTCAATGAGTTGGGGGAAGCCTTATTGACTCCCTTGAGCAAATACAAGATTCTTCAGTGAGTTGAGGGAAGTCTCTTCCGTAATGGAAGCACCCAACTATCGCAATTCAAAGGCAACGAAGGATTTAGGGTTTAGGGTTTTGTAGCATCTTACTTTCAGTCTCAGGTTCCTTTTGTCATCTACATCTTGCATTTGCGTTGCCTGCTTGGGCACTTGCAAGCCGGGCACTTGTGTTTTTCTAAGTGACTATTTGTATCAATTGCTGGGAATTGAATGAGCATTACAAAAAATTTGAGGCCAAAACATGTTCGTTTTACTTTTGGCCCCTAGTGCAAATACAGGGAAAATAAAAATAATTTTTATTTATTTTTGTTCTTTTTTTTTTTCAAAAATAAATAAATAATTTTTTCTGAAAATTGCCAAATTGACATGGCACTATTGAGTGCCATATCAGTTCCTGGAAACAAATTAATTTTTTTTTCAATTTTTTTTAAAGTGTAATTGCACCATCCCCATGCTGTCTTGAGGCCTTGTTCAAGCCTCAGATTTTTTTGTAATGGTAGACGGATGCTTTAGTTTTGTTGGTTGTGCATTGGATTAAGAAGCCAGCCACCCTTCCTTTTGATGCGAGTGTCTTTGACTTTTCTATTTGTCTGCAATGTGTTCATTTGAGAAAAAAATGTGAAGTCTTTTGTGGGGGAGGCAAACAAATTCATGGATGAGAATATGCTAAGGTAAGGTAGTGTGCTCTAAAGGCTCCCCTACTAGATTTAAAAAGTAACCACGTTTTGCTTTCTTCAATGTATCAATAGTATTGTACATTTCAGTAGGGGTTCGCTTCGAGTAACTACTGCATTTCAACTTCACAAGTTTGTAAGTAATTCCATGAAGGTCCAAAAAAGTATGAAACGACTTGGGTTAGATGTAAATTTCATTTTTCTTTTCCTACAAAAATTTATTGAAATTTACCTGAAAATTGTTTCAAGGAGTTTAGCTTCCACTAAATGCAATCAGCTCATAAAAAGGTCGCTTTAAGAGCAGCCTACCTTACTGCCATTTATATGAGCACATGCGTACTAAGAAACATACTTGAGATTAATGAATAAGCTTCTGCCATTTGTAATCCTACTTCAATTAAGAGCCATTCCAAATTCCCTTAGAATGAGCACTCCATTTTTAGAGTCAATGGAATCCTCCATCATCACTCCTCACTTGACATCTAGGTTCCCACAACAACCAAGGTTTGGGGAGAATTGTACCGCTAGTTAGTTCATTGTTAGCCGGTGGAATTAGAAAAAAAAAAAAAAAAAAAACTTTTGAATTTTAAATCTATGGAAATTTTACAAAATGGTAAAAAAATGTATAAAATTTCTATTTGGAGGAAAAAACAGAGGAAAAATTGGACTTAGTTCTGGAAAAAATAGTTCAATATGATAATTAAAGGAAAATAATTGGTAAAACTCACAAAATATATCCCAAACGGTTGCCTACAACATCTTGTGGAACCTAGTGTTAGAAATGATAGTACCTTGATTCTCTTAGATAGTGCTTGCACCCTTAGTCATACTTTAGTGTTTTTCCTAGTGCTCAAAAATCACCTTGAACTAGTGAATAGAAGTTGTCATTTTTGGTTTCAAATTTTACAAATATATATTGATTATTACTAATTAACCTTCAAAAGAAATGTGGTATTTTTAGGCCCAAAACTACTTCAAATACCCCCTCACCCAAAGCAAGGTAAAAATCTTCATCTACAAGTATCTATTAACAAATCCAACCATAGGATCCTTTAGTTGACTTGTTAGAGTACACCTTCCTCAAACTTTAACCCCTAAAGGTATTGGACTATGTTTTCACCAAAAACACTCCAAAACTGCCATTTCCATTACAAGGACCAAATTTTAGAAAATTTGATTTTTTAGGCACATGTAACCATAGGATCTTGTAGAAAACTTGTTTGAAAACATGTGGAAAAAATTTCAGAATATTCCGCCATGTAGATTGGAAGATATTAGCATTTGAATTTGCAAAAATCCAATTTTCTTCCCTGCGAAAAACCGGGCAGCTGCCCCTCACAAGGTCATATTGGTATACAAAAATGTCGAAAATGGTGGTTACTCTTCAAATTCATTTTTCAAGGCAAGTTGGCTACATGCTTGAAAATTTTGAGATCGTTTGGAATTGTACAACATGTAGAAAAAGAATAGTAAATAGAAAGAACTACAGAATGATTCAAAACACTAAATTGTTAATAATTTATTTATGAAATTGTAAAATGAGAATCCCAATGGTTGTAATGTTGTAATGAACAACCTACATCCAATGTTGTTGTTTTTTTCAAAAAATATTGAAAATTGAGCTCAATAATGGATTTGAAAGTTTATTTTAGAGTAGAGAATCCAACAAAACTAGAAATTGCCCGCAAACTAAAAAGCCTCATAACTTTTGACTCTTTGATCGGAATGGAGTGATTCAAAGCTTTCCACATACGTATAAACCTAATGAACTAATTTCAAATTTTCAGTTTTGAAAAAAATGTTTTTTCAAAAAATTCAGAATTTTTTTGGGCTGCCCGCCGAGCATAGAAAATGACATTTCATTGAATAACTTTTTTTCTATGTATTCAAAAGCTATGAAAATTGTTGCGCCTTAAAGCTTCTCCTCGGGAAAATGTTGTGTGAAAATTACAAAGAAAAAACAAATAAACTCCATTCGTACTGAGCTGCCCAAAATCGCTATGTTGCCAAAAAAGGCAGTTTGGTCCTTTAGGGGTTAAGGTAAGAAACCTTAACAATCAATGATCATGATGCTTGCAGTTCAAAAAGAAATATTCCCAACTCTTCACAAATGATTAATTCATCTTTTGAACTTTTTACCCATTGCGTAGATCCTACAATTTGCAATTGTCTATAATATGTTGAAGAAATAAGTTGGAAAAAAATATAAAAACATTCAAATTTCTTTTTGTATTCATGTTTGAAAAAAATAGTAAGTAGAATAAATAGATGTAAAGTATGATTCAAAATACTATATTATTAAGAATTTGGTTATAGAATTGAAAATTTCCAATCTGAACGGTTGTAATGTGTTTTAATGAACAATCTTATGTTTTGTTTTTTTCCAAACTATTGAAAATCAAGTTTAATAAATAACTTCAAAGTTTATGTCAAAATAGAGATTCTATAACAAAAATTCGTCATAACTTTCATTTCATTAATCAAAATGGAATGATTGAAAGCTTTCTAAGTATATATAATTTTGAAACCAATTTCACATTTTTATATTTAAAAAATAAATAAAATTTCTTAGCTACTTGAGTTGCCTATCTTATTTTGTAGAAAATTATAGCATCTTTTGCAAAAAATGATAAAATGGATTTGGATTTGAACTCAATTTTCATAGTTTTTAAGAAACAAAGTTCTACATGGTTTAGTTTGCTTGCTAGAACAATCTCAACATTGAGATTAATGTGATTCAATTGCATCTTAAAGTCCTTAAGAATTTAGTTTTTCATTCTATCTTTTACCTTGTTCTACTCAACAATTTTCTAAAGAATGAAAATCTAGTATTTTAAAAACTTTAAATGAAAATATGACTTGTAATCTACTTTGAAGTTCAAGAATGATATGGCAATGAAGCACTTGCTATCATAGTGAATTCTTTTGAGAGGGCAATGCTGGCACTTTGTTGCAAAGTATGTATTATTTTTGGATTTTTGTACAAATATCAAATCCAAAAATATTTTTTGAATATTCAATTTCATTTTACATCTTTTTCCATTCCTTAAGAGATAAAATTTCAAAAACTAATTAAAACTTAGAATTTAAAAATGATATTTTGCTTGTCTATAATTGTGGCAATTGTAGACAATTACTATAAGAAACCCGCGTCTTACATGATGGATTTTTTTTTTTTTTTGATAACAAATGGCGGACCATTGTATTAGAAAAGAAACCGAAAGAGAACAATGCCAAGCCGAAAGGCTGGACAGAGAAACCGAAGAGCCAAAAGAAAAAAAACAGAAACGAACACAGGGAGGGAGCCCTAATCAGAGGAAAGAACAAGGAGGAGGACCCTTGACGTTCCAACTGATAAGATTATCTTTCCTACAGGCTAAAACTGTAGATTGTAACCAAATACTACTAAAATGAGTCCAAATCCGAATAGCCTTCTGGGGACGAGAGATAGCCGCTTACTGAGTCTTCAAAAGAGCAGCCTGTCCAGAGTCAAGTAAAGCTTCCCAGAGTGCATCTCTGATGGCTTGCATGGGCCAGCGCTCTTGAGAAAAAAGAAGCTTGTTACGAGTGATCCAACAGAGCCAAAGAGTGGCGCCTTGAATAATCGACCCTGAGAGGACTTGGATACGCCGGAATCGACGAGGGGTATGGTTACCAAATATACATTGAATGGCCTCAAGCTTACGGTGGGGGCCCAAAGGGGGAATTGAGCCAGTAATGTGATGACCAATTGACTGAGCGTATTCCCAGATACCTTGAGAATTGGGACACGAAAAGAACCTGTGAAGGGGTGTTTCCACAGTTCCTTGGAGGCAATAGATGCAAGTGGTGTCGATGTCCTTCGAAATCTGAGCTCTCCAAGAATTAACAGCCACTGCGTTGTGCCAAATAGACCACATAAAAGCGGCATCTTTAGTAGGGCGGGCTTGAATCCATAATTCTCTCCAATCCGGATTAAAAGAAGTTGGGAGCAAATCGGGCCACTTGGCTGGTATGGGGCGTTTGAGAGTAGCCTGACTTATGAGTATTTTGCGGCCTATGCCGGCTGAGTAGCTGAGTAGGGGCAGGCCGTTATCCCACCTCCAGTGGCTTGGGTCGAATTCAAGTGTATCGATAGTGCCCATGAAGAACAGAAGTTGGGGGCGGTTATTGCCTTTCTGAGCTTGAATTATGCGAACTCTGCGGATGTACCTATCGACTAGATGGGGCTCGGAACTTGTGGGAAGGATCGATACCTGCCTCGACATACTGTCGATCGTGGCTCTGATAGTGTCTCCAGGCAAATGGATCGATTGTACCTGGGATTTGATGAATGAGAGAGGTGGATCTGTAATGCGCCAGACAGCTTGTGGGAGTGGGTCTTGGAGCTGACTGTAAATGCCAACCCACTCTTTCTTTACTGCTATCTCTAATTCGGCAGCTAGCAATGTATGCCAATCTGGAGGAATTTTAGATATAAGGAGAAACCAATGATGTCGCTCCATAGGTGTGAATGGGAACTCAGCCGATATCTCCGCCCAATTCTTAAACTCTTTCTTGGTGAAATTCCATAGGTTCCCAATAGTTCTGAGGCCATGACGAGCTAGCTGTCGATCTCTATTGGCAGGGAAGTTGAAGTTTGAGCCTATATAGCTGGTGGACCACCAGATGTTGGTTGTGAGGACTTCGTCAACATTGCGGGGGGGTGGGGTATAAGTTTAGTATGAGTGACGGTTTTCCGCCATGCCGAAATGATCCTATTCAAGATCTTCAACCTTTTCGTGGCTGATGGTCTGTGTATCATAAGCCATGCCATGGTCGGGTACCAATATCCCTGTTTTGGGTGGGGCTTCATCCTGAGCAAGCGGTGTCGAAGTAGAGTCTTCAATCCTGATATGCCCGGTTCGATTGTGTATAGTATCCACTTCGCAAGAAGGGCCGTCAATGACACTTCGGGGTCCAGTAATTGAAGGCCGCCCACCGCTTTCGGTAGGCAACAGTCGTCCCAGCTGACGCGTGCCCTAGCGAAATGTTCTGAGCCACTCCACAGATAATTGCGTAGGTTACCCCTAATAGCTCGAATGGCGTGGAGAGAGCCGCCCCAAATTGCAATGAAGTAGTAGATGGTTGATAAAAGCACTGTGTTAACCACCAGTGCTCTTCCAGCTAATGAAAGTCTTTGTGTTGCCCAATACGATAACTTTTTGGAGATCTTATGCTGGAGGAAGCTGTCTACATCCTCTGTAGCAAGTGTGATTCCGAATGGGGCTCCTAGAAGTTTGGACAATGTCCCCGGGGGAGCCCATTGGATGCTAAATTGCTGGAGCCATAAAGGAGAGGGGAGAACAGAGAACCAATATCCGAAGCTCTTCGTCTAGTTGATGATCAGACCTGATGCATCTCTGAATCGCTGCACAAAGTCGATGGTATGTCGTAGGTCCTCTTTTCTACCTTGGATGGAGAAACCAGTATCGTCTGCAAACTGTGAGAGGAGCTGTTCGGTTTGTTCATCGGGGAGCCGAATGCCGTGGATCCTGTCTCTTTGTAGCTCTGCCTTAGCTGCCATGTTGAACGCCTCGCCAACCAGAAGGAATAAATATGGGGCTAAAAGACATCCTGTCGAACTCCCCTCTGGATGGAGAAAGATTTTGTCAATTTCCCATTTATCATAACTGATGCCGAGGCGTCCTATAGGAGCATCTGAACTGTGCGGATAAACGAACCAGGGATACCGAGCTTGCTTATGACTTGAAAAAGGAACTCCCAAGAAACAATATCATAAGCTTTAGCAAAGTCTAATTTCAAGAAAATAAGGTCTTGATGAGATTCCCGAGCCCATTGTATTGTCTCATACTACAAAAGGACATTATCTAAGATATACCTATGTGGAAGGAAGGCAGCTTGATCGGGGCTAATGACTTCTGGGAGGAGGCTTTGAAGCCGAATTCGTAGCGTCTTGGCCAAGATCTTGTAAGAAACGTTCAAGAGTGTTATCGGGCGCCAGTTGGAAAGATTGGCTCGATCGTTAGCTTTGAAAATAAGGGCAATAAGACCTGAGGTCATTCCTCCCGGTAGAAGACCTTGTGATACCGCAGTTTGGATCATTGTCATGTAGTCGTCACCGATCAGATCCCAAAACCTAAGGAAGAAATCTATTGTTACCCCGTCTGGGCCGGGACTCTGTCCGCGAGCCATCTGTTTCAAAGCTGCTAGCAATACTTCGGAAGGAATAGGCTGTATTAACTGTTGAGCCATATCGTGCGAAAATTTGTTAGAAACATAAGCAAGTATGGCCTCATGGTTACCTGACGTGGTAGATGTTTGGTAGTCTTTTTTGTATAGCTTAGTGTAAAAAATTGTACAGATATCCTCGAGTTCTTCGCTACTATGTTTTAGAGAACCTTGCAAATCCATGAGTTCAGTAATTGACGACGTTGGTGGTGTTTCACACACAGCTTGAAAGAAATCAGTTGTCATCCTATCGCCATAAAGGCGCCATCTTGTTCTAGATTTAACTTTCCGTCCCTCGAGTTTCTTAGCTTCGAAGTTGTCTAATTGGGCTCTGAGGGTCTGGACCTCCATCTGTAAAGATGATGAGTGGAGGTCTGCATGGAGCTGCCGAGATTTGTAGTCTAAGTCGAGGCTGAGCGTCGTTTCAGTTTCACAGTGAATCTTTGCTCGGTTGATGCAGAATCATCTGTAGGATCTGAGGACTTTCTTTAATTTCCTGAAGAAGGGAGCGTCTACTGGAATCTATCTCCACGTCTCTCTGATCAACTAATCGGCAGCCTCAAAATGTATCGATGACATAATCCATCGGCTAGGGCGGGGGGTACATGGAGAAATCTCGATAGTCATTGTGACAGGGTTATGATCGGACCTAGTGTGATCCCCCCAAATTCTATATTCAAGTATCTTGCGAGGGCTAGTATGAGATTCTGGGAATACGTAAATCCTATCAAGTCGAGCCAATATTCTAGATCCATCACTACGGAAGTTGTCCCAAGAGTAGGACAGACTAGGGGAAGAAAGTGGTGGTTCCGAAACCTGAAGCGTCTCTTTGAGGGTATTGAAGAGTAGTCTTTCTTGATTTGGGAGCCTTCTGCCGCATGAGCTAGACTTGTCACTTCTGCGTTCGACCATGTTAAAGTCTCCGAGAAGGATCCATCGACAAGAGCTTGGGATCTCTCTGAGCATAGATTCCTAGAGAATTCTCCGAGAATGGAGTTCGTAAGGTACATAGATGTTGATGAAGCCGAGGTCCCCTCCTGGGATGCGAGAGAATATAATCCATTGGACTCGACCGCCAAAGATAGAGCCAGTTTGGGAGACTAGAGAAGACCATCGAGGGGATATGAGGGTCGCTACCCCTCCTTTACCTGCATTGGTGTCATTGGCTGTATATCCTGGTTTTGCTTCTATGTAGAACGTCAAGGCTCGTTTCCACAGTAAGCTACCTAAGTTTGCTGCTCCTTGGCCATGTAGTTTGTGTTCTTATAAAAATAAGATGTCTATTGGGTTCTTGTGTAAGTAATTGCGAAGGTTATCTATGGCTGAGCGGTCATTGAGGCCGCGTACATTCTGAGAGAGAATTTTGAGCTTCATCACTTGGATGGGTTGAGGGTTTGCCAAGCGCCCCCTGCGCGGTCAGAAACTATTCTTGTCTTGAGGCCCCATGTATCTAGGAGAGGATCTAGGATTACTGCCTCGATTTCTAACATGCGGAGTGTGTATTTGTCCATCGTTTCTTTGTCTGGCTGTGACCTTGGCTTGTCTAACTGTTAATTGTTTGCCTGCCGGGATTTCTAGAGGTAGAGAGTCCTCAGTGGCCCATTGAGGGAGCGAACCTACTATGTGGTTAAATACTCTGATGGCCAGTGAGGTCCCATTTTTTGGGGATGTATTTGCAGCTATCTGTGGTGCAGGTTTGGTAGTCTCATCAGTGTTGAGGTCTCTTTTGGGAGTAATCGATGGACTGAAGGGTGGTATCAAGGGATTGTCTGAACTAGGGTGGCTAGGCAGCGATGGAGATGATATCAATTCTATCATGGAGATGGCTTCGGGATTTTTTGTCTTAACCTCTCTTAGAATGGTATTGGGAGGGGGCGTGCTAGGGATAGCTGAAACATATTGAGCATACAGGATGTTTGGGGTACTAATTGGTGGCAGGAGGTCTAGTGAGGCTTGGTAGGGGAAATTTACGGGTGGCTTTTGTTTCGGCAATAGAGGATCAGTACTAGTGCCTTCATCATGAGGGGAAGCGGGTCTAGAGTTTGCTCGAACAGGATTTTCTTCGAGATTGGGATGTAGATTGAGCTCTGAGATGTGGCGAGGGGTATGGAGTGGTAGCAGGGGAGGTGGGGAGGGAAGATTTTCTCTTGGGGTAGAGTCCCCCGTGTATGAACGAGAAGGGTTTGTGTGAGTAGATTTACTAGGAGCGCCAGGTACCTGCATTTGACATTGGGCCGAGGTTGGATGGCTAAGTCGGTTTGGAGATGAGTTGAGCAGTGAGATCAAGTTCTGCGCCTCTTCTCTTCTGCGCTCTTGGGAAGCTCTTCTCTCCCAGTAGTGGCTGGAATTGGCCGGGGTTGAAGATCGCTTGGGTAGCCGGCCTCTTCTGCAGTATACGACATGTCTGAACCCGTCTTCATCGACCATCGAAGTGGTATGTAGAGTGGGAGACTGTCGCTTCCCGTGTCTGTTATAAGGCTTGCCTCAATTCTTCTTTGAGTTGGAGCTTCCTTGTGTCTATGATTTTTGGGGGTGATGTGTTGTCTCAGATATTGGGTGATTCTGGCTATCATGTGGGCGTTGGTTAAGGTTGGCTTAATGCGGTTTACTACTATCAATCTGTAGGGGGCAAAGACTAGACGGATGAGAAGGAGACTGGCAAATCTGGCAACTTAGCAGGGGGTCTTCATACATGACTTGTATCACTGCTACTCTACCTTGTAAGTTTTGGATGTGTACGTTCAATGTCCAACCCTGGGAAATGTCAAGTGCTACACAATATCTATACGTATTTATGGCTGGATTAGGTATGTCTTTGGCGACAATACGTCCTAGGATTTGGATGATTCTGTCTGAAGAGGAAATGTACTCTAAGGGAAGTTTGTGTAGCGAGAGCCAGCATGGGACAAAGGGACCTACTAGGGAGTCAGGGTTGAACGCTGGTTGTCATCTTTGGTATGTAGCTTCACCCCCAGGGAAACTATGTAGGGGCAGATTGAGCGCTTTGTCTATGGCCGAGGCATAGTCTAGTTTCACGTAGTGAAATCTGTCCCCAACATTTTTGTGGATAACTACGTGGTTAGGGTAAAGTATGCGATCCAAGTCTTTGAGCCAGGAGAGCTTGGTTTGATCATCCACGTTACCTCCCACAAAGCTGGCTATGATGACTAGCTTTTTAAGATGTAGAATCTCTTGCGTCAAGGCATTAGTGTCAATGAGAGTGGGGGGAAGTATCTTACATGTTTGTAACAGCATCTCGGCCCAGTTCCGTCACAGCGTCGGAGGCAGGTTCTCCCCCTCAGTGCTGGAGAAGGGGTTGTATGTCGTCATAGTCTCCTGTGGCCCGACTGACACCTGCTGTCCGGTGTCTTGTTGATTGTGTCTCCCTGGTGGGGTCTGACTTCTGGGTTGCGGGTCCTGGTTGTGGTGACTTGAGAACTCCGGATCTTGCCAAGTGTGGTTGGCGCTTTGACTCTCCGTACCAGTCATGTTGGGGAGCGCTCCTGTCATTAGGTCTAGCTAATGGTTGTGTCAGATTTTTAGGTCTACCACTCTGATCTAAGGCAAGTTGCCGGTGTAAATGAAGATAGTAATCCCTTGAGTAATGGTGTCCCTCTCTCATAGCGTCTCTATAAGACCCCATAACTAAGCCTGTCTAGGAAAGTAGAGGCGCGAGAGGAGAAGGAATGTCAGAAAATTAGGGTTTAAAACGAGATGTTGGCAACGAGACGAGTAGTTTGCTGAGTGGATCGTTTTTGAAGATTTGACCCACCAATCGTGACCCCTTAGATCACGCAGTTTCGTACAGATCACAACACTTGTTTAGAGAAAGCAATGTTCTTGAATTAGCACGAAGGTCTGCAGCCTGGTGGCGCCAGAGCTCCGCCTGCGACACTCATCGCTCTCCCTTGCATGATGGATTTTAGGTGACATCTACTGTGACAACCTACGTTTTTATGTCAACATGAGTTACCTTGGATGTCATAATTGACATAAAAACGTAGGTTGTCATAATAGATGTCACCTAAAATCCGTCATATAAGACGCACTTTCTTATAGTGAATGCTAGTATTAACTACTACTACTAAGATTGTATATTGTAGTTATCCAAATATTGTACGTAGTATATTCTTTTGGCAAAGGAAACTCACAGAGTGCTTCACATAGCTATTTTTAGCATAAACAAAGGAATGTTAATTATTGTATTGAACAATTGAACAACTTGCATTATGACATTGGATCAATTGCAAAGTTATGCATTAACTTGAGTAAATAAACTTAACTTGTCATAGGATTTTTTTTGACAGAAATAGATGATGCCTTGGTCCTATGGCACCTTTCAGGGTTAATAAGTTAAATACATTCATGTGTACTTTGAAACGAAAAGCTGAAACTTTCATTCATCCAAATTTATCTTCTTTCTTGTTCCAGCAGAATAACATTCAGACAATAGAAATCCCTAAAAGTCTTTAGTACTAACGTTCTAAAAATAGTGATTTAGAAGTACGTCAAGTCATAGACATGAACCCTTTTAGTTCAAAACTGGCCATTCAAAATGAGTGAAATGAACTCTTATATCTTAAAATCTTTGCAAGCAATCACACGTAAAGGTCTGTAACCATAAACCAAGTGCAAACACATTTTATTTTTAAAAAAAACAAGCTTTGGAATGCAATAAAATATTAAAGAATTTAAAAAGAATAAGTATGCCACCGACTAAATAATGCCACATTCTCTGGTTGCTATCCAATGATCCAATTCACAGATACCAAACCACCTTACATTTTCATCACGCCCCCAGAAAGTTCCCA
This sequence comes from Rhytidiadelphus loreus, assembly GCA_947034895.1. Lineage (NCBI taxonomy): Eukaryota > Viridiplantae > Streptophyta > Bryopsida > Hypnales > Hylocomiaceae > Rhytidiadelphus > Rhytidiadelphus loreus. The sequence goes on from OX344761.1 coordinate 39,071,996, forward strand.
ACTTTAGAATGGAGATTGTGACTTGTGAAGCTTGAACGTCATGGGCGCTGAAAAGGTTAGTTGTGAGTGAATTTCCAACAGAATGTCGAACATCACTGCTTGCTATGCAACCATTCGCTTGCGTGGCTGCCTCGGGTAGAATTTCCTGTAAGAACTATAGCAGCATATTTTAGAGCATTCACCTCGTAGTAACTTTGATTTCTGATGTTTTCCAAAACTCCTAGAAAATATTCACAATTATATCATCCTCATTAACTATAGAACCAACCACAGGAGTCTCTACATTGAGCCATTCAAAATCGCCTGGAAAGCTAGAACTTGCCTTCGTCATCAAGTGATAGTTACGGGAAACACTAAAAAGAATTACATCAACCCCTGTTGAAGGATACGGTTGCTGGAAGGAACTTGGAAGAGACCACTACAGCATTACTTACTCAGTAGGAGCTCCAGTACAACTCCGCTTATGAATAAAGTAAGCTGAAGTCTTGCCGGTATATAACCGGCCACATCCCACTGGGCAAATCTCTGATCCAGATGATTGCTTCGGTCTAGCTTTCGTGATCCTTTTGACCTTTTGAGTCTTGGTTGCACCCTCGAGACCACGCTCAACCTGTGGTCCGCCATCAACATCGCCGGTCGATTTCGAAACAAATTGTGGGGACGAAACCAACTCTGCATGATGACCTCAACTACTTTCAGAATCCACAAGAGCTGCATAAGCTTGAATCTCCGAGCTGAGTTGACAGCATGAAATCAAACTGTAACTCCACTTAACCAAGTTAGCCCCAAAGTGGACAAATGACCAAACGTGGCTGCTTCCATATCTACAGGGGTAGTAATAAGTGACATAATTCATTAGGAAGCAATTTGGAAGGGAACAAAATATACCAATAGAAAGAAGAAATCATGCCCTACATCAAAAAAATACACATAAACGATAGAGATGTGTTTCTACAGTTAGTACAATTTAACTGTCAGCTTCCAAAGTGGACTGTCTTATTTTTATCATAGGCCTTACGGTTAACGCCAAGATCATGAAGAGAGATATTACCACATGAGAGATCACGGCAACAGAGACAATGCGCTACAATGTTATAAGAAGCCAGACATAGTTACGCTTACGTGTAGGATAAATGGTATTGGACGGGACGGTACCGCCATGAAGGGAGGTAGCCAATGCAATGGGTGATCCTCGCATCCTTACAGTCCATTTGACAGGTTGAGCAACTTTCCTTGAGTTTTTGCCCACTGAGGCGGTTGAATCCATGCCATGAAGCATCTCATCTTCTAATACCCGCTGCACAGCCCTACTGGCCACGTCTTCTAATCGTTGGGCTTTGCTCTCTTTCATTCCACTCTTCTTAGCAGATTTGGATACGGTATTCATCGGTGCTTCATCTTCCGAGACGAAATCGAAGACGTCCTTTTGGAGCTTGTCTTGATGGGCAGCTAAAACTTTCTCATCTGCATGCACGACTCTAACACCCTTTAGATAATCTCCAAACCTGGCAAAAATGTAGTTGTCGTTCATTCATATCCATGGTCACAGTAGAGCAACTACAGAAGGATTAGAAATCGCAACCTGCAAATAATTCAAAAGATTCACTCGTTACATAGACTACTTTTCTAGAGAGTACCTCCAGACACAATTTTCCAGTGTTTTAAATTCACTTTCAAGGTCAGTATTTGGAATTTTCCAGATCAAAAAGGTGGAACTAAAATACATAAGCTCGATCTTGTTATCTGGACTCAAGAGATAAAGGGATCATGAAAGCTAGAATTAAGTTTGACCAGTACGAGGCCTGGCTTGAAGAATTACGGGCAATGGTGCCAACGGGAGGGATACGTAGTTCATCGGCCGTGACCGTTTGAAATGCAAGACCAGAAAAGCATGTAATACTGTTAAAACATGTTTAGTCTTATTCCTTACCAGTTTTATGACTCCCCTACCTTCAGACAAAAAAACACCGTCTTCTCTATCACTCGCTTCGGAGGTTCCACCACAGAGATCAGGACTAAGCTTGCTATCGGCTGCAATACCCCCATGAACTGGGGTGTCGGACATCACCTTCACCTCGTTATTATCTGTGTCATTGATTTGCGCTACTCCACCTTCCAGCTTACTTTGGGCAACGTCTTCTCCTTCAACTGCGCCAATGGGATCGGAATTTGCAGCTGGGGAAACGCGATTCTCTGTCTTCCCTCCGTCTTCCTTCGAGCTTAAAACACTAGTCTGTAACCAAAGGCCCCTATTACTCTTCTCAAATTTTAAGTAGAGCTCTTCAGTTTCTCTTGCACTCCGATCTACAGACGTCTCACGCAAAATAGTGACCTCGTCGATACCTAACTTCCTTTTCTTCTTCCTTTTCTCTCCGGTCTCTGATGTCTTTCTCTTTTTCTTTTTCCCGCTGGCATCAAACCCGGACGCATCTTGACTTCCAACCAGACCTGTTTCCAGTCTCTCTCTTATTTTTCGCTCCTTGCGTTTTTTCCCAGTCATATTTGGAGCATCCTCAATTACACAAGAAGGTCCCTTGGTTTCTCGATTGCTTTCCAGTTTCTCCTCTTCTCTTTTGTCTTCTGAAATGTGATCTGTGTTGATCGCTATCATAAATTGTGCATCTTGGCATTGTACCTCCAGTCTCTTTCTCTGCATGCAGTACAACATGAAATATACTTCACGTCGCTTGCCCACGACTTGAATCACATCAAAGAATAGTCACAGCGGAATGTTGGCGCCAAAAATATGTCTAAACATGAGATTGTGTCCGTATTACGAAAACGACTACACAATTCTTGCTGAATATGAGACCCATTTAGAAGTCGAAAAATCAAGAGCAACAATTACTGCATTAATACTACCAACCTGAAAGAGAAAAGCAAGTTATTACCTCCTCACTGGTCGTCTCTACAGAAGATTTCCTATTCGTTGCAGCATTTAGATCATTTCGGAAAGTCTCTTTGAGACTCTCCGGCGTGTATAAAAGGTTATAAAGTCCTGCAGGTGTTTGTTTCTCCTCTGCAGCTTCTCGGTCATCAATTAAAGTCTTTTCTGAAGATTCACGAATTGCTAAAAGGCTAGCATCATTATGTTTTTCGGGCAAACTCTTTCTTTCTTTCTTTTTGTCCGCCTGTTTAATCGAGTCAGTCCTCTTCAGACGTAATGCTTTTACACCAGTCTTGGGAACTTCTTTTCCACATGATTGCAATGCCGTTGCTGCGCCCAGACCAGCGCCTGAAATCTTTTCAATGGTAATAGGCTTTGGGACTTTGAATTGCGGAGTAAGCAATTTCCCTGTTGAGATTTGGGATGCCGGTGCAAGGTCTATTGCTTGATATCTTTCCAAGCCCACAGCACATCCAGGAAGAGTCATTGAGCAGTTCTTGACACTTTCCTGCGTGTTCGACAGTAAGTCAAATAGACTATCAGCAGCTGTCGCAAGAGATCCAGCTTGCGTTAAAGGCTCGATTGGCATACTGCGCTTACGTTGACCAAGAGTGATGCCCATCAGTTCATCCAAGCCATCTTGACTCTCAATAAAGTGAGCAAACCTACACTTTCACAAGATAATGGAGTCAGGAGCGATTGAAATTCTTCTCATACTATACAAGACGATCTACTAGTCACACGGCCTTCGTTCAAATACAATCTCAAGATATGCATATAATGCGGTGTTCATAAAGAAGACTTCAACCCCCTAAAGCACCTACAAAACGAAAGGAGAAGAAGAGCTTGAAAAGTTATACTTCGCTTCAATGTTTCCATTTACTCCGGAGGCCCGACGTTTAAAGATTTCACTTGATTTCATACCGCCACTGCCGGAAACTGCAACCATAGGGCATTCAGCTGAGTGACTGACTTCAAATCCAGAATACTTTGCCATGTACTTACAATGTTGCAACTACGGCATTTCTACACGCCGGACTGATTCTTTAGACTGACGACCAGTGCCTGATCCAAATCCTTACAAGAAAATGCAATCCCTGTCAATCAAACAGATCATAAGAGAACACACGTGAAAAATTACCCAATGGAACAGGAATCCTGGTTGTCAAATGCGGATCATCTCTACGCCCGGTTTCATCACTTGAATCGTCTGACTCTCCAACGCCTTTGCCAGAAATGCCAAGGTTATCTGCTTTCTGCTTCTTAAGCTCATCTCTTTCTTCGTCTGGGTTGGTGTCGGACTCATCACTATTATCCTCGGTTGTATTATCCGATAATGCCTTTGCAACCTGATTCATATATGACAAGGTACATCCAAAGCAATGAGCAACCACTGTTCCCAAGGTACAACAAAGATTCTGTACATAAACAATGTAAGAGCAATGCTGCAATAAAAAATAAGCAGTCAAAGGACAACTCAGCTCTACAACGCGAATCAGAAAAAATCGTTCAGCACTCAAAAATTCCGAAAGTTAATGTAAAACGAGGGTTTCACCTGTGTCGGAGCGACTTGAAATGACTGGTCTTGAGAAAAGAACTGAAGTGAGTCAATCTTCAGATTAGTTTCTCTGCCATCTGCACTTTTAGGAGATGTACTGGCATGCTCCTCAGGACTTTTCACACTATTAGGGGTAGGACTCATGCGCAATGCTTTCAGTATCCGATCTTCTTTCCTGCTTACATCGTGCTGGTTTCCTACTTCTGTTTGGTTAGCAGATCTAGGGTCACTCTTTGCAGAACTCTCTCCGGTACAAGTTCCAAAGAGCGCGACTTTGTCAGGCTTCGCAACTTTAAACTGGTCGATGTGCCCAGGCTCGCTTTCTAATCGGTCACTAGAGACATGTGCAACTCTGCCTGCTGAGGCAATGACATGCCCGCTGTTGGCTTCTGAGTAACTAGGTGATCTCTTAACCCTAACTGGACGAATCTGAGCTGGGGACATCTCTGAGCCTTTATTTACACCCTCTGAGTGTTGCTGAGTCTTCTCTGAGACCTGGAAGCTCTGTATTTCACTAGCCTTGTTGTTTCTTCCTTCGTCATTCGTCACATCTTGAGGAATTTCATAGTGGCGCGTTTCCGAAGGAGCGCCACGGCCAGATTTTCTGTATTTGCCAACAAAGCTGATTACAAAACCAGTACCGATAATTTATGGATTGGCGGACTTCCGGACTTGCAATCCAGACCTCAAGAGCACAGGCTTCAGATTTCAACTATCAACCAAAGTCCTGAAAAAGGAAGCTCAATGGAAGCTATAATGCCAGGCTAAGACTAACAATGCAATTGAACCAAGCAGAGACAAGTAGCTTACTTTGATGAATTGGGAGACTCCTGACTTTCAATAGAGCCGACTTTTGCAGCCTGTATGGGTTGAGAGGCCCCTGAACCACCTTTGTGGGAGGCGCTAGTTTCACCATCGTTGAAAGCACTGTTCAAATTCCTTCTTGGCGAGAGCACCTTGTCATCAATATTAGCCAATTCAGTACCATTCCGATTCATACCTTCTCCAGATGTTTCATTCAGCACTTCAGCTTCTCCTCCTGGGATTCCGTTTTCTGAAGCCTCGTCTTTTGAGAGATTTAATACGGAAGGTCTTCCTGAATTTTGGGGACCCTTCTGGTCACTGACATCGATAGACAGAGATGTGCCTTTCTTCCTTAGCTTTTTACTTGTCTTTTTTTTCTTAACGTCTTTTAGAGCAATACTGTCAACTTCCTCATTATTATTCACATGCTGAGAGTGATTAGGACTTGTAGCTTTCGCAACCAACTGATGCCCGGGATCTACAAGAACCGAGGTAACGTACGTGCATTGGTCATTCTCTTGTTCATGTTCCCTATCAGATTCATTCAGTACATGATTCAGACTGGCGCTCACAACCGGAATAGTCTCGCATTTCTTGTTCTTCCTCCTCTTTGTCAGCTTCCTCTCTGACTTCTGCTCTTGCTTCTGCTCCCGTCTCTTCTTCTTCTTCGTTTTCGGAAGCGATGCTGGTGACACGCCAGGGCCGTCCGGTAACGAATCTGATTGCTTTCCTCTGTCAACTTCGAGACCAACATTGCCAATAGCTACTACTCCGGAACAAATTGCAGGACCAGCGTCTACTTTATTCTCAGTCTTAGCATCGCACCTCTCTTCTTTGTCCTCTACCCCAGGAGGTTCACCCTTTAAGGCTTCATTTCGATTCTCACTAATTGTAAGATCAAGGTTAAGTACAGGCTGCTTCTTTTTCCTTTTCCTTCCAGAAGAAGATAATAGATTGGAATCTAAATCACCAGAGCGATTCATCTGTGATAATGAACCTCCAGTAAGTCCATTCACATCCTCGTGCATGCCGTCAGGGTTCAATCTATCGCCCCCTTTCCAATCCAGCGCAGCACTCCTGACCTTAAGCCTACTATTTGCTTCCCGCACGTTTGAGGTGCTGCCACTATGTGCTTTAGTGAGCCTTCGTGACTTTGAAGGCCGTTCATTACTTACCGATGAACCCCTTTTTCTACTGACCCCTTCATTATCAAATGTCAATGCAGGTGTAACGCCTTCACTAATTCTGTCCGGTTCTGCTATGCACATGTCTTGGTCTAAGCTGGATACCTTCGTGGCTAAGGGGGCTTCTGCATTTTCAGCCCTTCCATCACAGAGAACTGCACCTAGACTCTCCAACAACCTCCCATCAGTCGGTTCCTCGAGAGAATCCGCCAATCCACTAACTACTCCGGGAAGTCGATCCAGAGGCTCTTGAGAACCTAATAAACAATCTACATCACCATCTGCCTCTTCCTTCAGCAGCTTCGGTTCTTTCAACTCTTTCCACGGCTCAAAAGCCAACTGTGCACAGGGTTCACCAACAAGTGGTTGCGGTGCTACCAAGGGAACTTTCTTAGGCGTTGTCCTCTTTATGAAACTAAGGGCAGGCATTCGTACAAGCCCATCCCTGTTGCTTGACGCAGGATCACAGGTGTTCACCTCCGCAAACACCTTCCCTTCGTCCTTGTCATAGACTTGCCCTATTCGAAGAAAATCAGCGAGATGGTATCCGTGTTCTCCACCAGGCACCTGTGACATCATTGAAGCATATATCATAACGTCAGTGCACCGAAATCTCATCTATAAATCGGTGTTTATTCTTCTACCTCCCAAACGCAAGCGTCACCTGCTTACTAAGTAGGTGACTCGGCTTTCAGTAGCCCATCCCAAAACACTCAGAATCTTACAACATAACAAACCTCGACATGTCTCACAAAACACGAACAGGAAATTGTAGCAATAAACATCGCAATTGATGCCCCATGGTCAGATCGAAGAAAACCAGACCGCAAGCTGTCCAATGTCGATATCCCCCTTGCCAGGGTAACAGTGTCGATGTGTCACCTTCACCAACTCTGCAGCGATACCAATTCAACACAAACATCAAACACCACAAGTTGATCACCTTAATTCTCTACAACGCAGTTTCCAGTACTACAAGAGACTCCAATGTCGCAATTGGTAAGTATCTCCCTGAAAAACGGATTATTCTCTTTCCCCGACTCCTAAATCAATATCAATTTCACTCTTTGCATCTGAACAGGGTATTTAAAAAAAACGCAACAATGAACGCAATTCAGAATTTATAGGATCGAGAATACTCTTCTGTCTCCGATTAACACAGCCATAATTGCACACAAATGAAGTCAACATCCAATGCGGCGCCGTACAAATTGCTGCGCAGAGAAAAAGAAAAAGAAATTCACCTCGGAGTTCGGCCACGGTGGAGGTACGCATAATGGACACAATGAAATGCGTGTCCACATTCGTGTCCACGAAGATGCGCACCAACTGATCGAAGTTGATCACGGCGTCCGCATCCACCGCCATCTCCGCTCTCCGTGCAAGCAAGGAGAAGCCGACCGCCTCATGAAAGAGAAACACTAAACCCTAAACCTTGCAACCTTGCACCAGGGCTTTTGAGTTAACTTATTAGGGCAGCAGCTCCACCAATTCCTTCAAACCTAAACTCTATTAAAGAATTGCAAGGGAAGCTTTTACAGGAAGTATTTACTTCAACGGGCCGATTGCTAGATGATAGCTTCAGACCTATATATGGCTCTGCAACACGGCTATCCCCGCTGAGGGAGTGGCCAAAACAAGTGCAAAAGCAAATTCAAATGGAGTGGCAAGAGGAGCATTGGCGGCACCGTGCATCGACGAGGGTGTCAGAACGAACGGAAAAATGTTAACTTGATTTCATTTCATCCAACTTTAAAGCTACAAAAAGTAACAGCACCTAAGGTAAGGTAGAACCATCCATCATTAACCACAGCCGTATCAGCAATCAATAGATTTGTGTTTTAAATTCAAGAGGCATGGGGACTAATTTTCGAACATGACTTCTTAATTTCCGACCATCAATTAGTCCATTCTTTTTATGACACATCTGCTTGGTTTGAAGTGCCAAAGTGGACAAGAAGTAGTCTCGTAAATGAGCGGTTCTGGAATAGTCTACACATTGAACATGAGTCCAGACCAACCACTCATTAAGGTACAGCCACCCATCACGAACCCATTGGTAGTCAATAGGTGGTAGAAATGGAACAAAGGCTAGGACTAATTTTCAAACATGAGTTCTTAATTTCCAAGTGACCATCAATTCCTCCATTCTTTTCATGACACATCAATCTACCTAATTTGGAGTGCCAAAGTGAACAAGAAGTAGCCTCTTAAACGAGCAGTTTTGGAATTATAGTCTACACATTGAACATAGTTTCAGACCAACTTTTGCCTTCCAAAATCCATAAGAATCTCACTTCAATCAAAAAAATTACCAAATTTTGGCAATCCTTGTCATTTCTATCTTTGCACTTATAGAAATATTTCCTTCACCTTACTACACTCCACATCATGTCCCTAGTTGCTTATTTGGTTGGTTATGGGTGGTTTTACTATAAAAGCGACACTTTTTCTAGTCTCCCCCACCTCAAAGGTCGAACAATAACTAAATTCTTTAATGAAGAAATGATTATTAGGAAACTCACATGGTTTTGTAATTTTTTCAATGCTCTAGTAATATTTTACAAATTTTCAAAAGGAAATATAAAGAACCTTATACTATCTTCCCAAAATTGGTAGGTAACCTTGCCCTAATTCTCCACTCTCCTCATGAAACTCCTTGCCCTACTTTTCCCTTCTACTCATAAAAATCCCTATTATTGATTAGATTCACCTTGAATGAATACCTTTGAAGCATGAAATGTCTTTGCTTTCATTGGTTGCTTCAAAAAACTCATCATCTCTCATTCATTGCAACTAGGTACGTCTACCTCATTCACATGAAATTATCTATTAGAACTACACTAATTTGTCCCATTAGTCAAAGAAAAAAATAGTATCACAAACTTAGCAAAAGCAATTTTGACTTTCAAAAATTCAAAAATTCATTTTTGATTCCAACATAAGGTAGAAGCTCAGGGGGGGCACTTAGAGTGTCCATTAGAAACTATGTGCAAATAAAACTTTGGACCCCTATATACTTTTTGAATTTTATATAAAACAAAATTTAGAAAATATGAATAGTTTTTTCTACTTTGAAAGTTTATATTTTGAATTATTGATATTTTTATTTGTTAATAATAATTAGTTACGAATTTTTGAAGTAAAAAGATCCCTTTTAGAACTAAAAAATAACTTCACACCCCTATATTATATATAAAAAAATTGTCTAAAAAATGAGCAAAAAATTCCTAAACATAATTCTCTATTGAAAGCTCATTTTGAGTTGAATATTGATTCAATGATCATCTAAATGTGTTCTCTATAAATATTTGAGTTGAAAAACATGCAATTTTAGTTCATTTTTAGCCTCTTCTAGAAATCATTTCATATTTTATTTGAGTTGGAAATTTTGGCAACAGAAACCTATGGTCATTATTAAATAATAATCAAAATTTTAGGTTGAAATTATAATTTATTAGAAACCACTTGTTTGCACATGGTTTGTTATAGTAGAACTAAGTGCACCCCCTGAGAGTAGAAGCACCTATAATCAACACTTTAAGTGATTCCGCATACTTTGAGATGAAATCAACACATGAGATTATTTTTTAATACACTAGCCATTGAAAATCATGAATTTTCAAAATAAAATTGATTATTTTATGAATATGCCATGAAGTTGTGAGGTCCAAATATATAGTGTATACCAAACCATTTTTTGCATTCATATACACAAGCTCTACATTTTGAACTTCATGTATCTACAAATTCACAAAATTGGTTTGAGATACTGGTGTGTGCTTCTAATTGAAAGCATCTTCAATGGTTGTCCTTATAAAGGGGTAGTAACTATATTATTGCCATCATGGTCACATGGATTGATTTCACATGACTCCAATGATGCCTTGCAACAAGAAATAACAATGATGACTATTGCACTTAGGTCCTCTTGCATGAGATATTTGGCACAATTGTTTTATCTTTATTATTGTCTTCTCTATCTTAGCAATCAACACCACAATGACAACAACCACTCTATTGCATGTAGATAGCAACAACTACAGTGGCAACAACTCTAGCATGTAAGCCTTGAACTTAGGTGTAAGTAAGTACTCTACAACTATTGAAGGTGTCTATAACATACATACTTATAATATAAATACTTTATAACTATAAAAGGTGCTTATAACATAAGTACTTATAACATAGATACCTATAATATAAATATTCTATAACTATGAAAGTTACGTATAATATAGGTATTTATAACACAAGTGCCTAAGCTCCTAGGCTTACATGCTAGCAATTGTGATCCAATGCCCACCCTCAAGAAAGAGACAAGAAAGGACTAAAGTCTACTATGTATCACCAAGTTGCCAAGGCAATAAAGTGCGACCATTGTATAATGTTCAACAATTGAAGATGCTTTGGGGACATCATGAATAGGACTATTGTATTGCCCTTCCAAATATAACTCTAACTTTTTCATTGTTTTATAATTAAAACTTGAAATTTCTATCACTTATAGCATATTCAAAAGTACTTTGAATAGTTACAAGAAAAAATCAGGTTTAGACATTGGACAATGAAAATAAACCACTTCAAAAACACACTAAAAGACAAAAATTGTACAGGTGTTGGCAAATCATGCTTACCAATACAAAATTTGACCAATTTCATAATAATTTTTATCTTTTTGTGTACATGCGATGTAGATTATTTCCATTGTTCAATGTCTAAATTTGAGTTTTCTTGTACCTAAAGTACTTCTGAAAGTACTCCCAATGATAGAAATTTCAAGTTCTAATTATAAAGGAGTGAAAAGTTAGTTATATCGGTATTTGGCGGGCCTGTATACCGGCCCCATCAAGTATATGGAATTTCACTTCTACATTGGTGCATCACATTTACCGTGTCTCTCCATGCGATGGGGTCACTCTCCCCGCAAAACATTCCCTACACCCTCAAACCCAGAACCTCCCCGTCGTCGTCGTCTCCACTCCAGCTTCGTTGTCGCACCGAAACCCGTTGGCTATGGAGGGAGCTCCCCCCGAGGCCCCCCACCAGGCAGGGCAGCTCCCTGCTGCGTCGGCCTTGGCCCTTGCCCTTTCGACGCCCAAGACGCTCGTGGAGCTCGCCGTGGATGGCCAGAAGCAGCTGGACACCGTGGTGGAGGCCGCGCATGACATTTTGCTGTCGCTGAATCGTGCGCTCTGCAGCCCTAACTTCTGGGTGGCACCCTCGTTGCAAGCCGGAAATACTGCTACCTCTGCCGGTACTGCTTCTGTTGCTTCTGTTGCTGTTACTGGTGGTGGTGGTGGTGGTGGTGGTGAAGCAGGGGAGACTGGAAGTGAGGAGAAAGGATCGGAGAGTAGCGCAGAGGGGTTGGCGGCTTTGGATGCCACGCGCGTTCGTTATAAGGCTGCGACGGGGGCACTTCGTGCTACGGTGGCTGCCATTGTGAAGCAAACGCAGGTTTGGCGCGGGTCTTTGTTGCATTCTTTATATAATGGTGCGGTTGAAATTCTGTGTCGATTCACTGAATGCAGAGGTTGAGATTTTGGGGATTTTCGGGGTCGCAATATCTCTCTCAAGGACATAAGAAACATGGTTCTGAAATGATCGTTAGTATTGTGCATTGTGAAGTAAACTCACGTTGGATGGGTCTTTGGTGAATTGTTTAGAGCGATCTTTTGTGTTCGGTAATGGTGCGGTTAAATTTCTATGTCGATTCACTGAATGGAGGTTGAGGTTTCAGGGTTTGTCTGGGTCGCAATGTCTCTCTCAAGGATTCGAAAAATATGGTGTTAAAACGATCGATAGTATCATGCATTGTGAAGCAAACTGAGATTTGACCCTTCTTTGTTGGATTTTAGGGCATTTATTTTGATTTCGACAATGGTGCGGTTGACTTTCTGTGTCGATTTACTGAATGCAGAGGTTGAGGTTTTAGGGTTTGTCGGGGTCGCAATGCCTCTAAAGCACTTAGGTATCATGGTTTTTAGTGTTGTGAAAAGAATTGATCACTAGAATCAGTGAAGAATATTGTACGTGTTGGTGCGAAAACTAAGTAAGTGGCTGCCATTGTGAAACAAACTCAGGTTGGGCGGATCTTTGTTGGATTGTTTAGGGCATTCTTTTGTTTTCGACAATGGTGCGGTTGAATTTCTGTGTCAATGCACTGAATGCTGAGGTCGAGCTTGTAGAATTTGTCGGGGTCCCAATACCTCTGAAGGACCCAGGAATCTTGGTTTTGAAGTGATCGATAGTACTGTAAAAAGTGTTGATCAGTAGAATCAGTCAAGAATATTGTATACGTTGGTGGGAGAACTAAATAATTAGAATTGAACGAAAGAGTTTGAACGAGAGTCTCCAGATGATCTTCTCAAAACTGCTTTAATTTGAACTTTTGGGTAGTTTAGGGGTTAATTCAAAGAACGCAGAAATTGACCTAGGGTTGGTTGGTGTCACAATTCCCTGAAGGACCAAGGATTCATGGTTTTAAAATGCTTGGTTGTAATGTGAAAAGTGTGATGTAAATGGGGTTATATTATAATGTTCACTAGAGTCAGTGAAGAACATCGTATATGGTGGTGAGAAAATCAATAAAATTTAACAGAAATAGGTTTCCGTATGATATACTCAAAATTTCCTAAGAGAACATGAGGCTGAATTTAGTCTTTAAGGATTAATTCACAGAATGGAGAGCTTGACCTCTATTTTGTTGGTGTCACAATGCCCTAAGGACCCAGTATTCATGGTTTTAAAATGCTTGATCATATTCTGAAAGTCTTATTCAATGGGGTTTATTCACAGAATGCTGAGCTTGACTTTAGAGTTTGTTGATGTCAGGCGGTCAGGGCGGAAGGTGATGGTGCTGCAGCAGAGAACGTGGACACCGAAACGGATTACCTGGAAAGACGAGCGGCCGATCTTAGAGAGGTATGACTTTGCCTGATCTCGAAATGAAAGATTCAAACCACCGTAGTGCAGGATGACTTTTCGAGTGAGGTATTGCCAATGGTTCCAGTAGTAATCAATTTACCGATCAATTATGACTGATTACCAAGCAATTCACACTCTATGATTGCTCATGAAGAACACATTTAGCAAAGGTTGCTGGTTGCTGAAGCCAGTCTCGATTTATTTAATCACATGCAGTGTAAATGACCACTGTGAGTATTGTGTTCAAGAGTATGTTTTATTTTGTGGTTTCAGGAGGTGGAGAGGAAGAACATGATCGTAAAGCTCCATATGGATCAGCTGCGGACTCTCTTGGCGGATATTTTTATGTGGCAGACTACAGGGTTGTGATATTCAAACATTCAAAATGCGGTGCAGTTAGTTTGTATACTATCCTTGGTTAATTTTAAGTGTGGAATTCAGAACTGCACATGGGCTTATACTCAGCTCACGGCTCACCAGCTCAGAGGGGATCACTTGCTTTCTATAGATTTTCTATATTTTTTCAAGTTTCTGTTTAAAGGAAATGAAGAGGTGTACAGGTGCAGTGGCATTTTGGGGGTGTATACCACATTCGGGGTCACATTAGGGAATATATTTTTTTGGCACCTTGAAAAGTGCAAGGTGCAGTGTTGTGTATTATGATCAGTAGTATTGTAGTGAATCAATTATAGATGTTTGTAGTTGACACTCTTTTCAATTTTTTTGTTATTTCAATCAAGTGTCTTTGTCGAGACTTAGTGGTGGTCATACCAATAGGATGGCTAAAGCAGGAACCCTTTCCTTTGACTCTCAGTTGCTTTGTCCTTTTTATCTATCCATTTATCACAGGTTTTTCAAGTCTACCGCAATTGGTCAAATGCTTGGTCCGCCCTTTTGTGTCTTTTCACCCACAATGGTTTGAGTCTCCAGCCCTTGAAAACTATGTTGTGCCTCATCTAGGTCTTATTGGTTTGAAGATTGTCCCATAAGGTTGGGTCCTCTTCTTTTGCAATATAATGTATTTAATGTAGCCGACCTCAATTGGACACTTAAGCAATTTAGCATAGTTCCAATATGCATTTGGTGAGGAGAAGAATTCCTCCGGTAAAGAAATAGGTTTGATGAGGGTTCCTGAAATTTTTTCTTTTTCCCCCTAAAAGATAAAATACTTATGGATTTTTTTGTAAAGATTCTCTTCAATCCATTTTTGTTATATAGGGCACTGCATTTCCAACCATAGGTTGATTACAAAATTGATCATGCTTCAAAGTAGGTGATAATTGTGGCTTCAAATTGTACATCCTGTGATCATTGTATGAACTCAATGTACACCTTTTCGGAATTTGTGTTGCATGAGCTGTAACCTAACCATGTGAGCTGTTGGAAACGAAGTAGTCTAACCAACAAAAATAGGTTGTGGTCAAAAAGAGGTCGTCTACCTTATAGATTTAATTTTTGAGAAATTTTCAAATTTTCAAAAAAGAAGTAAAAATATAAATTCATATACCGTACATTAAGGTCTGATTGGGTACTCACATGTTGAAATGGGATATTTCTTCACAAAAATGACTTAATTATTTCTGAATGTGATCTTCATGTAGGGTAGACTAAATACTCGTGGAGTATACGACTACAAATCAAAATTTTATAAGTTTTATAATTTATGAGGTTTATATTCAAGATTTTTTTGAAATTCTGACATTGACAATTCATAGTCATTGGGAGTGTAAAGAGAAGTGAAGTCCTAGGTGAAACTAGGTGATATTCAATCCTTGGAATGGCTCAATTTTGAATAATTTGTAATTAAATTTATAATCTTGATATTGCACTATTCCAACTATGAAGAAACTTTATAAAATGGGATACAATCTTCATCAATAGTTGATTTCAATTGGAGGTGATTTTCGATTGCAGATCAATAAAAGATGGCCAACCTCCTTAACTTCTAAAGTCATATTGTCCCTATAGGGTCTTTACTTTGAACCCATTTATCTTATAATCTATGCATTCAAGGTTTCTAAAATTTATTTCAACACATTTTCATACTAGTCTATTGCAAGATCTTATGGTTTAGATATGCCAAAAAAAATACCATTTTTCAATTTTTCGCTCTTTGAAATGGCTATTTTGAATGGTGTTTGACAAGAAAAAAAGACCTTACCTTTAGACTTTAGGGATTAAGGCTAAGCAAAGTACATCTATCACATTGAACTAGTACTCTCAAAGAAAAACACAAGCCTCACAAGTAAAAACAAAAGCAACCATAATCAACACTAATAACAACTCAGCATATATCTAATTATTAAATACAAATTCTTTTTATTGACAAATACACACAAGAGGGTTCCAAGTTTTGAAATTTCATAACTTCATATAAAATTATGAAATTTCAAAACTGGGCCACTAAGTGTTGACTGCTGTACATAATTTCAAAATTTGACCACAAATGTACCAGCAGTCAACAGTAAGCTCTTGTATGCTCCGCTCTCATGATCTGATTGTTTACATCATGTCTCATCAATATCTAGGTTTTACAGGGTTTTTTTTATCCAAATGTAGTCACAGTTGGGGCAATGATATTTATGGGTTCACATAGTGTAGAACAAAACAGTAACCTTTGATCTAGACATTAAGATAGTAGTGGCAAGATTGCAATTGAACACCCACATGTACAGTACTGTACTTTGAGAACCAGACACTATCTATGCATCATTATCACGATCCAGAAAACCGCACACGCCAGCAAGAATGTTCGCAGAGAAGACCTCTCAACAGTACTGTACAACTGGCAAAAGAAATCACTTTTTTCAATCAAATTCAGTTTGAACTTACAGAAAATAGAACGTCATCATAGCAGTCCATTGCACTAAGTAGATTCTTAGTGCACTACAATATTGATAAATTCAAGTCATGAATTTGCCAAATTCATGATACACGCTGCATCTGAAATATGCTATCAGTATTGGGAAACCAAACTACAAGCTACACCTTTCAAATCATAAACGAATGACTCGGGGAGAGTTCATATAGAATACGATATGTAGAAGACCTGAAACTCACCAATGCACACAGAAGTGTCTACTGAGACTCAACAGGAGCATCTCTTGTCAACATCATTGGAGAGCTTTACAAGATATATGAGGCTTGCAAAATGATAAAACCCTAAGCCTCCGAGAGTTAGAGATGTTACTCAGGGAAATGGAAACAAATAAACATAAAATGAAATGAAAACTTTCGAAGCATTTGGAATCAAACTCCTTGGGCAGAACGACCTCGAAGTATCCCCCAATACAAACGCCCTGGCCATTTGCAATCATCTGTACAGGGACACCTTCTAAAGCCCATTTCCAGATTAGCTTGCACGTGAACTTGAAGAGGCACAAGCCAAGAAGAAACGCAAATCTAGGACTCCGAGCTAGCATTGCTAGAGGTTAACTTCAATGCAGGTGCCTTTGTAAGCTGGCTGTAGTTACCCTTCTCCTTGAAAAGCTGAGAGTAATGATGTTTGCAGTACAACCGTCCTTCTAAAGCAGCATAATTCGAGGGACTGAGAGTGCAGCCGCCATGCACACATTTGAAGCAATTCTTGTGATAAGGCAAACCCTCCACAGTTGTCTATCACAACACCAGATCGTTAGGGATACACATGATACAAACCGTGAAATAGGTAATAACATACTAGTTCCAGGTAGAAGCAGCATACAAAGGTTTATAGCTCACAGTATCACGTTATACAAGTTAACCTAGTTCCCCAAGGATCCCAATGAGTTCGAAACTTTCAAGCACTGTCAACAGAGGGTTTGACTACAATCTGATATCTCAGTTCCAAAATGTGTAACTTTTACCTTTTCAATGGGATACACAGTCTTGCTGCATGCAATGCACTTGTCTTGAGTTCCAGAGAACATCAGAGAAGCCTTTGAGGGTGCTTTGTTCTGCTCACACAAATATTGAGAATGAGAATGTGAATGCAAAATTGGACGCAGATATATCAAATATATGAATCTCGGCACTGAAAAGAGTCCAGCAGCATAGAAAGGCTAAAATCTCCTCAGCAGAAAGCTCGCCGCTAGCGGTTTCCGAGACCAATGTGAACCAATCTTGGTTCACATTACTCCGGTATGGTCTTGGATCTCCAGGACAGATAGGAGAACACTAGAAAGAAATAGAAGTTCCAAAGTGATAATATTGAGGCCATAGCTGAAGTTGCAAAAGTATCTCTGCACAAAAAAAGTAAAGAAGTTTACATACCTCTGACTTCTCTGAACTCTGCTTCCTCAATCCTGTTGGCCACACAATGTAGAACAATGCAAATGGAGGAAATCAAATGTCTATTTAGTAACCATAAAAAGAGTGCGAAGCAGCTCAAGACAGCTAAACGAGAAAATTCCACTGCCTACTTGACGGGTGGACAATAAACCAATTGCAGTACGAATTCATGAAACTAACCTTCCGGAACTTTGTGCTCAAAGCTCTTGTCAAAACTTCCAGTCAGCTTGAGAAGCTGCTCGAAATGTGGCTTGCAGTAAAGGACTCCTTCTAAGGATGCATAATTTGAAAGCTGCTTGCAAAAACAATCAATTCTTTCATTACTTGTGAACGTGACAACGACAGGAGTTCGAGAGGTGTTAGGGCAGCAGAAATTAAAGTAACTAGACCAGTGAACTCATTGGAGTGGGAGATAGACACGAAGCTCAGATCTGCACACGCATGCCACGCCACAACGTATGACCGTGCACACGCAGTTGTGACTACAGATACAATACCCGAATAAATAGAGCAAAGGACGACACTCCAGACATATTCCTCTTCTCCTGTTCACTGTCATTATCGTAATATATTCACCAAAAATGTATTCACTTGCCATATCCAATGCGCCTATTCAATTACAAACACTCCCTGACAGTAAAAAACATTCCAAAATTCCAAATTGAAGTCTACACTTGAATCGGCAAGAACTCCCGACCGTAGGAAGCATCGGACGACAAAACAATAACCACGACTAAGTAAATACAGAATTCCGCCTCTAGTGTCCACTACCTAAACCTCCTCAAACGCTCTCTCTCATCCAGTCAGATCACGAAGGGAAAAGAGTAGGATTGCGAGTCAATGGATTCACGAATAAGTGTCCTCCCCGCCATCACCTCAGACAGAAGAGAAGAGACATTACCACAGATCTATCCTACTGTCGGATAGAATGCACGGAAGACACACGATCCTACGCCCCTTATCCCGATAGAAAAGCGCGCACGAAACTTCCAAAACGCTACAAGCTCTCTGCTCGCACCGCTTACGACCATCACTCCCAAGAAACAGGTGGAAACAACTAACTCCTAACACCTGAATCTAAAACCAAACCGGCGTCGAAAAAGCACACGCGCGCAATACACGCCACAAAGCACCGACCGGCCGACCGGCCGAGCGACGGAATCCGCACATCGCTCCCGCGCGCGTTCGCTCACAACAAGAAATCCAACCAGATCGAAACGACACACACCTTAAGAGTGCCTTTGCAATGGTTGCAGCGGAAGCACGATTTGTGATACACAACCCCGTCGGCCGTGAGCTGCTCCACTAAGTACACCGTCTTCTCGCACGCCTTGCACTTCTGTTGCGTCCCGGAAAACGCCATCTCTCTCTCCAACAACCTTCCTTTCGCGCTCCTGCTCCTGGTGAAGAAATGGTCCGGCGCTAGGGATACACTGATGACTAGGGATACCAGATCGGGTCGAGAACGTGAAGCTCCAGCTATGGAGGCAACGGGAAGTGGGGATGACGACAATGCCGCCCCTTTCGTGACAAAAAAACTTCAGGCAGGGAAAGAAAAAGGGCAAAGAAGATGAAGAACTTGTCACTGGCGTCTTATAATTAAACTCTATTATAAATAAATAGAGATTATTATAATAATACGGGTTAAAATAGCAGGTTTACCCCGGGTGGGGTGAACCGACCCCGCGCTCGTCCCTGGTTTTACCCCTCGTTTTTCACCCCTAGGGAAAACACAGGAACTATTTATTTGCCACACATCATAAAAATTTGGAATTCATCTTTTCAAAAAAGAGATCCCATACCCGCTAGGATTGGTGTAGACTGAATAGATTAATCAAGCACAAAATAAGGGGTCATTTTTTAACATGTACCCTTAGGAAAAAAAAAAAATTTAGGAAGACAAGCAAGGGTCAAGGAGAATTGACCCATGTATTACCCTATCAAAGGATAAATGTAAAAATTGCCCCCTATTTTTTGTCGCTTAAATTTTGTATTTCTTCATGTCTTCTAGCTAATTCAAGACCTTTGATTGCAAATATGAATTCAAAATTTTCAAATTTTATGATATGCAACAAATTAAAAAATTCAGTGTTTTCTACAGGGATAAAATATGGACCACTACATGGGTCAATCCTCCCTGCCAAACAAGCAAATGGTTGGTTCACCCCACCCATTTATCCCATGGCTCATGCTAATCATATCGGCCTCTTTTAGAGAACTAGCCAAACATTTCTTCAATAATCATGTGATACTTGGTGATATCTATACCAAAATTAGATGATGTCTAGGTAAGATTTGGTTAAAAAAAACAATAGGAATTTGACTATTTTGCCCCCCTAAAAATAAAATTTCTTTCACAAAAAATGGCCAGAATCTTCTAGTTGTAGCTAATTGGTAAAAAATTGTACATACAAAATACACTACCCCCAATGGAGTGCTCAACCATCCATTGACTAGTAGATGATGACTGTTGCAAAAATTGCACCTCACCCAATTAATATGCATTAGGAAGCTTCCAAAAAAATTATGGAATGTATCAATGGAAAGAAGAAAGAATGATCAACATGAATCAATGATATACATATTTTAAAGGAGTTTCAATTATCTAATTTAAATTTTCAAAAGTGATGTTATTGTTTTTAGGTTAAGCACTTATTGGCCTTCTAAATACCTGAATTAGAGAAAGTAAGATCATTTTTTTAAACCTTAATAAATTATTTTTAACTCTTGCAAAATACTTATATCATTGATTCATGTAGAGTGCTCTTTTCTCTTTCCATTGATGTATCACATGATCACATGATTTGTTTTGAAGCTTCCTCAATGAATATTGAAGTTGACTTTTCAAAACATTCATTATCTATCCACCATCTCCCCATAGTGTGGATGGTTGAACATTTACGGATTTATTCCCTAAGAGAGTCAACATCTAGTAATGACAATTGAATATTTTCAAAAGATTACTTCCTAAGTTCCATTAAATGGATGAAACATCTCATTGTATGTTGCAAAATCAACTTTTGTCTATTTTTTAGAAGTGTGACTTGCTTCTTTACTAGATGCTTCCTAATTTTTGTATATGTTTCTAAATCAATTAATGTCTATATGAGAAGAAAAAGGAAAATTTGTAAACAAGAAGATTTAATTTTTGGAATCTTATCAAGTCAAAATTTGTTTTGCCTCAAAAGCATTGTACATTCCTCTCCCTAGCAGTCTCTCTTATTAAATGTTGATTGGATAAAGTGCACTTTCCAAAATATTCATCATCCAAAATGGTTGAGCATTCATAGATTATAAATTAAATTATTTATTTATTTCATCCACATTCATATTTTCAAGAGTATTTTGTATAAATATAAGGTACATAAAACAACCCAATGCCGTTAGTCACCCAATTCCAAAATTCCAACATCTATTGAACCTTCCCATTTGCATCAATCACCAACCCATTCATTACATGTGTTTTGGCTCTCAGGGAGGGCTACAAATTCCCAACTTGACCCCCCCCTGAGAACCGCCGAAACCCGCCGTTTCCCGCCTGTGCTGACCTGGCCGAGAGACTGCCAAGTCAGTTTTTTCGAAAAAATAAAAAATAAATTTAACTTTGTTTTTCATTTTAAGGACTTAAATTTATTTATTTATTTATTTTCCCAAAGAAAAAAATCTGATAGCGGCGTTCTTTCACTGCCGAGGGAACAATGCTGGGAACGGCCCTAAAACGGCCCTCTGGGACCCCAAAATCTCTTCTAATGAACACAATCTTAGCAACCCTTTAGTATCATGACAATGCACTCATAGAGGAGACACATCAACGAGTAGTTTAGTATAATTCTACCCACACTTTACTAATTTAGTCCCAACAAACTTTGAAAAATCACAAAACTTTCATTTCTTGTCAGGATGTCTTCATTCTACTTGCAAAATGGCTTCTTTCAAACTTCTCAATCTATGAAAAATATGTTAGTTGACAAATAGCTTCTCTAAGGTACCTAGTAGCACATCTACTTGGTAAGAGGCATATATATATATACTTCAATGAGTGTAGGCTAAAATGTTGATACATTGAAGAAATTTTCACCCAAAAGCTATTTTTTGTGTAGCGACAACAATATTGCAGTGATACTAATTGTGTGCCCTCACTAATAATAGGATAAATTAGTGTAGTGTAGTTGTTGCAGTTGCCTCATCTGGTTTTGGAAAGTTGGGGTAATAAAGTAAAAAGTTGTTGCAGGGAGCATCCATTTCTTTTCTGGGCTTCTGAAGGCAGCCAATGAATCTATGATATTGATAGGATGTTTTGAGTACAAAGGATATGTCTCTCTTCCCTTCTAAGGTGGGTACCCCCAAACCAAAGCTTTTTGCTATTGTGTATATTTATTATTATTAGACTGGTCAAATTTTCATATTATTTTGTTGGCAAGCAAAAGGAGGTTCCAACGCACCAAAAACGCAACATTTAGAAACAATATGTAAAAGTTACGAAGGCTCAAAGTTTTTTTTGGTAGATGTTCTAAAATCATTTCTCCAACATACAAACATATTGATTTTGGAGATGTACAGAGAGTGATGATGGCAATTTCAAGCAAGGTGCAATTTTGGATGTACTCACTTTCAAGTAAAATAAGGTATTTGTCTAGATTCTATGAATTTTGTGTAAAGAACTATCATTGTTGATTTTTTCTTATGTCAATCATGCCAAGAACTTTATATTTAGGATGCTCTAAAGTATGTACACCCATAATCAATATTGCCCAAAATACACCTATACTTGGACCAAAAAGTGTTACAAAAAAAAATATTGATTACATAAGATGTATACAATCAAAACTTGAGTGTCTATGAGAGCTTGGTGATTGTTTTTTGGTACACCCAGAGACAACACTTTGAAATTTTAGAACTTATTATTCGTATGGTGTCAAAATAATGCATGCCAATGTGAGTTGGAATCCTCTTTCAATTGCCAATAATATTCAATGAAAATAATCCATGTTCATTAGTAGTAATTATAATTAGAGACAATTATAAGTGCACATAGCTTATGGTTCAATCCCAAAAATTGTGGAAGTAAAAAATGCAAGTATCATTGCAATGATTGATCCCATTTGTGAGAGCATGAATTGATCTTACCATAAATTTGTTGTTGTATAAAGATTAGCAAAATACAATAACAAATCATTGTACATAAATTTAAATATATCTCAACTAGTGAGACTTTGGTAAACAAAGTAGTGTCACATGCATTAAAATTGGATAAATGTATGTTGTTTTACAATCTTGGAGCTAAGAAACAAAGTAGTGTCACATGCATTAAAATTGGATAAATGTGTGTTGTTTTACAATCTTGGGGCTAAGAAAAATGCTAATTTTTCCTTAAGAATAAAGGAAAGCATAATAATTTTTACACAAGTGTTGGTCTTATTTGTTTAATTATTAGAACAACTTAACCTTACAACAAAAGGAAATAAATCTCCAATGGTCTTCACACTATCAATGACAACCAATATTTTTTAAATGAAATTTAAAATCTATTGATTGACAAATTTTTAAACTTATAATCTTGAATATTTTTTAAATTTCTAAAAATATTATGCTGTTATTTGTAAACTTATAAACTAAGGCTCCATTGCTCTCTACACCATCAATGACTACTGATTGAAATTTTGAAATATCAATCTTAAGATTCTTGAAAGCTATAAACATGTGAATTGTAAATTGTGAAATTCATAATTATTGATTAATTTATAGTTCATGAATTTGTAGTCTACATACTATATCATTGGTAGAATATCCCCTATGGTTTTAAAATCTTAATAAATTTACAAATGAATTTACAAACTAAAAATATTTAGTTTTTAATTTAGTTTGAATAGTTAGTGATTTGGAATGATTTTTGATTTTTAATAAAAATTTAAATAAATTTGTGCCTCAAAAAACTCTTCTTATTTTATTGATTGTTCTTGAAAACTTGTGGCAATGCTTGGTGGTAATGAAAGGGTAGTGAAGAATGACGGCCTATATTTTTGTCAATAGAGGGGGGAATTATAAATACACAATAAATTTGCAAAGTATAAATGTATTGTCATATAAAGAATTTGAAAAGTTGTAATTTGTAAGTTTGTAAATACATACTTTAATCCTGAAACTTTTAAATCATTTTAAATGAGTTTAATTTGGATTCTAATTTTGTAAGTTACAATGAATTGAAGCTTAGAGTAAGACAAGTCATTTTAAGGCAAAATTAACCATAGGATCTTGTAGAAAGCCAAGTCCTTATTATCTATGCAAAGTTTGGTTTTAATCCAAGTTATAAGTTGCAAGATTATAACGTAAAAGTAAAGGGTACTTTAAAGAAATGAATATTGTTAAATTTTAGAAATTAAGAGATAAATGGAAGATTTGTCACAAATTTGGAGCCAAAATTCAAGATCGAACTTGGTAGAGTGAAAGAATATAAGAAAAGATACATATTAGGGATTTTTTTTTGAAAACGACTCAGATTGAAGTACAAGATGTGTATTCAAATAGTTGTTTATATTCATAGACGAGATAGAGTTAAAAAAAGGAAGGTAGTGCTGCTCCAAGTCTAATCCAATATTGGAGAGCTCATTGAAAAAGGGCCATAAATAGTTTAGGCTAGGAACCCATTAGAATTCCATACATCTTTATTGTTCAACCTCATTAGTCTTCCACTTCAAATACTTTTCAATGGTCTTCTCTAGGACATTTCTCACATAGTTTGCGACGTGTTGCTTCTAAAAGTCTCCAACTACCTCTTTTCCTTCCCAAAAGTTGGGCCTAGCTTTGCTAACACTGGCACACAGTTATAACTCTATATGCCCATGAACACATGCCTCCACTCCATTGACCAGAGTTCCCTCATCCAATCACTTTTTGCCATATAACCCACAACCCACCCATGCTTTGTAATTTTTTGTAAATTCAATAGTGAATCTTTTTCTAAATTTGAATACACTACTTAATAGCTAACTTGATTATCTTGAGAATGAGCCCAAGTTCAAATGACTCTTCACATTCAAAAAATGGATGCTCTAAAAATATATCGACCCATTTGGGGTTGCTCAAAATTTTAAGGGTTAACCCTTAGTTAAAGCCCTTAAATATGATTTTAGACCATTTTCTACTTGGGGGCAACCTTCTCAGTGCAATTTTTGTTGAATTCTTGTGAAATTTTTATCAAAGGCATTACAAGAAAAATGGGGCCTAAAGAGGGCTACAAAACTAGACCAACAGTGAGTTCACTTGTTGAAAATTTAATATTTTTTAAAAAGATCAATTTTTTAAAATAATTTAATAATTGTAGTCCTTGTTGGCTAAAATTGAACCAATTAGGACTATCCTTTTTCAATTATTTATTTTTAATTATAATATCACTGTTGGTTTAGATTTGGAGGCCTTTTTCAAGCCACATTCTTCTTCTAATATGTGTTTCACTATGAGCTTGATGCCTAGATAATTTCAAACCAATCTAAGTTATGCCTCAAAAGAACATTTTTTTTCAAGTTTTAGGCAATCTTGGGCAACCATAATAGATAGGTCTAATTAGACTGAAAATCTTCATACATAGTCTCAACAAGCTTATTAACATAAATTTGATAGTTGAAAGGCATATGATTTTGACTTACAAGCCTTTGAAATTGGATTGGGGTGGATTGACCCCCTCACTTAGCCTTACCAAGGGTGCATGTAAAAAAAAAGGCCCCTATTTTGGGCCGTTTTAGGGTATACTCTCAACCTCCCCTGACTAATTTGGGGTCTCTGATTGCAAAAATGAATTAAAAATTTGCAAAAAAATTCATGTGCAAAAAATAAATAATTCCAGGGTTTGCCCACAGAGGGGGTCAGTTCACCCTGGCCTGAAATTGGGCCTTTGTAAGTTTTGAAATTACACCTATCTCCAAATAGATGAAACTAAAGCCAAAACGATTTAAAAAAAATTGAGATTCATTACCTTTCAGCCCATAATAACATTTTGCTTCAAATTTTTATACAAGTATAAGTTGCACCTCATATACTAAAACATTTACAATTGCACTTCTAATGATTTTTCTACCTCATTCGCATTGGCTTCTTGGCATGCACATGTCTTGCACATGTCTTGGATTCTTGGAATGGAAGTCAGCTGGACTACAGTAGGTTTTTCCTTGTCACTGTACTACCGGTACTTTTTGAATCAATAGAATAATGAATATGTAATAAAATACTATTCAATATTCTCGAAAGGAATTGTTACCAACTTGCTGGGACTTTCTTACAGTCAAAAATAGCCACTGCACTTCATGAGCAATGATCGAAACACTTACAAGTTACTACAAGAGGCTATAGATACTAGAGAAAAGAAAATACAGTCTTGAGTTCAACTAAGTTAAGCTTACTGAGTTTCAACCACTGTAGGCCCTCACGTTTTCTGTGAGAACAGTATTCTGCGCTCAATAGTAAATCAAATATTAGTAAGGCACAAGATACTTGCTTGCAGCTCATTTCTGAGAAAGACCATGAGAAAGAAAAAACAGAAAAGAAAAGAAAAGAAAAGAAGAGGACAGTACGAAGGATTACATCTCAATATTGAGTACACATCGTCCATGGTTGCACAAAAGGGGTTTAAAAAAAATGTACACTAGTGAAAAGCCTAGTAAAAATAGGCGCGTATAACGGAGAAAATTCCCTACATTAAGCTTAATAGATTAAACTTTGAATCTTACTAGCTTTACATGCTGTGTCTTGTACACATTCCATTGGAAGAAGAGGTTGTTGTCACGCCTTTCCAAACTCCCTATTTCCCTATTTTCCAAGAGCTGGCTGCCTCCATCCTAACCCTTTCTCATGGTTCCTTCCTCTTCCCCTTCCCGTTCCATTCTTCCCACTGCCCAACCCTTCTAGACAAGGACAACACATAAAAGTACACCTCCAGGATTGCTCGGTGTCTGTCTTCCTCCTGGCAAGAATGAGCGAAAATCCGTGCACCCACTATGATACTCTGAAAGCCACCTTGCAATGAAGCAGTAGGGAGCCCTGGCATGGTGCGAAGAGTAAACCAAAGCAAAGCAATTAGAGAGTCATAACACCTTTTTCAGCCAGTCGTAACAACTTTTTCAGGCCCCCGAGATCCACCTGTTGCATGACCTGACTTCTCCATGTTTGACCTGGCACCGCCTGAAAAGTCTTCCGTCATATACAGCAGCAGCCATACGGTATAGGAGTGGCACTGCATTACTCACGTGAGGGGTTTGCTCTGATGAAAAAAAAAACATGCTCACCACATGTATTATTACTACTACGAATACGACATGGGACGTCGAGGGTGGGGTGACTGGCCATAATCCACCTCCCCTTGATCAAACGCCTGGAGTTGCCCCAAGAGAGACAGATCCGAGGGCGACGCCACCAAATACTCAGGAGGCACATCTCCAATGTCACCATAGTTCGTACTGAAGCTGCTCTCTGAAACAGCAGCACCTCCATTACTGTGCGTCGTTGTGGACGACGAAAACGCAGAGGTGGAAGTAAAAGATGCTCCCAGCTTGTTCACCAACAGGTTCCTTGCTGTTTCCATACTCGCCAAGCTCGGACCCACATCATCAACCCCTTGCAGGTTACTCATCGACATGGCAGTAATAGGCTCAGGATTCGCAGGCGGCGGCGGTTTCAGGTCACTTTGCCCTCTCAAGCTATTCAAATACGGTAGCACATCCTTGCTACTGCCATTCAGCAAAGCCGCAAACTCCGGACCACCGGACCGCTGCTGGCGGCTCACGTCATGTTGGGCCTTCATCAGAAGATCCAAGTCAAATGAATCCATCCTCTGGAGCCCAATGGGGTCGGCTGGAGTGAGCGGGTTGCCGAGCTCGGCCGCCAGGCCGCCACCCCTTGCAGCAGCAGCAGCATGCTGTTGTTGCTGTTGTTGTTGGAGATTTTGGAGGTGCACCAGTGTGTTCAACGTTGCAGCATCAATTTGGGACTCACCTTGGCTTAACCCACTAATAGTAGAAAGCGCTCCACCGCTGCCCAGGTTTAGACCCTTGGAACTCGTGGACGCCGCAGGTCGACCTCCGGGTTGAATTTGCATGGTCCCTCCAAAGGGTCCACTCTCTGAGGCTCGAAAGGAGGCTACCGGGTATGGCTGAGGCGTGACCCCAATCAGCCGCTTCAAATATAGCCGGTACTTCTGCACTCACGCAAACATCTATTAGAAAAGCTTTGGAAGTTACTACAATTGACTATTCCACTTTGTCCCTCTGCCATGATCGATGGTAAAAGACATCACGTCTTATCAGAATCGTTGACCCCTAAATGCACAAAACGGTCAGAAGTGATGTCTATAGGACGTGAAATATATCATTTCAGAAACTTAAAAGTAGCAAATGTGCCAATAGAAAGAAGTCATACTCAAAACAATTTAACGGTCAAAATGTGTTTCGGGAGTTACTACAATTGACTATTCCACCTCTTGGCCACTGGTATACTTGGAACACTAGTTTGGATAACTTGTTGACTTACAACTCGTTGCTTGAGTGGCTAGTCACTTAAAAGCATCTCGATGGTGGTCCCAAGGTACACAATTTCACAAAATGAATTCATTTACTATATGGCTCACTATTTTGGTTAGATAATCCAGAACACTAAATAGGATGAAGTGTGTCGCTTGCCACCTGGACTTCTAGCTAAAGCAACTAGGGTTAGAGTGAGGAATCCTGTCAACAACTGACCAACTTTCTCGTCTACTTTTGAGACGAAGTACATGAAGTGCCGTCCAAAAGCTTACTTGCAAGTGACTCGCGACGTTTTCCCGAGTCAGTCCCTGGACGTTCATAATGTCCAGGATCTTCCTGGGTACAGCCTCTGCAACACCACAAGCAACGTACAATAATAACTGAGAATCTCCTGAAGGAACATACTTGGAGAGATGCAACATACTACGCGCAACATCCCTTGTTGGCATCCGATCAACTCATATGACCCCAAAGTATTTAAATAGTCAAA
This sequence comes from Rhytidiadelphus loreus, assembly GCA_947034895.1. Classification (NCBI taxonomy): domain Eukaryota; kingdom Viridiplantae; phylum Streptophyta; class Bryopsida; order Hypnales; family Hylocomiaceae; genus Rhytidiadelphus; species Rhytidiadelphus loreus. The sequence continues at coordinate 39,100,623 of OX344761.1, forward strand.
AGTGTCCGCTGCCGTATCCATTAGAGTTGACAGAAATCATCTAGGAAGTTTAAGGTAGCAAAATATACCAATAGAAAGAAGAAACCACGCCCTACAGGTTTGAATGATAAAAATATGTACTGGAAGCTATTAAAATTGGCCATGAGCATCCAAAGTGAACTTCAGGCACTAAGGGGTAAAACATTTTAGAAAGGGTCGAGAACAACTTACTGTCAACACCCAAGAAGTCGACGGCATTGACAAACTGTTGATGAAGCTCCGCGGACCATACAACGCGGGCTTTCTTCAAGTTGTTCACATCGTCCAAAAGCTGGTTTTCATCCTCCACCCTCTCCTTCCTCTTGCGTGATGTGGCGTCAAGGTCTGCGTCCAGGGGTCTCGTGAACTCGTCCCACTCCCCTGACTCCTCCTTGGGAAGGTCTCTGGGAGTCACAAGCTTGCGAACCACATGCTGCCAGATGTTTTTGAGTTCTTCCAGACGGACAGGTTTCAGGAGATAATCACAAGCACCGTGTCTGATTCCCTTCATAACTAAATCGGTTTCTCCATCTCCCGACATCACTAAATTCACCCCCCCAAAAAACATTATTAGCACAGCCAGAACTTCTTTAGCTATTATGAAGGTTACCACCACAAACCACTTGTAGACACGCACCCAAAATCCTAAACTTCCTACTGCATTAACTACTGTGGACCATGCTATTTGGTGAGCTGACAGCTGAACTCACCCTCGGAAAACTCCAGTTCCTGGGATTAAAAATACTCTACCTATCAATTCAAGTGCAATCCTAGAAACTCGCTCCACCTTAAGGCAGATACTAAAACGAAAATTTCAAAGACCTGAACTGCTAGAGAACATCAACACTGGAAAAGTTTGAAAGATTCCTCATCTATCTGCACAGAATTTCTATTAATTTCTGCATGCACCTAAGTCTCAACCTTGCACTATGTAATGCACAAAAGAAATTAATAGAGAAACAACCAATCTGATAAGCTAATACTAGCTCCTTCCGGACTGAAACCGAAGATTAACGTTCGTGATCTGCTTGTTGGAGATATGCAAGACCCGTCGTGACACCGCTAATCAAAGCAGCTACACAACAACAAATCACGAACATAAGGTGCTTTCACGTACTTATCACAGGCAAATCCAACTCCAGTCCAATAGCTTCAAGGAGCTTGAAACCGTCCATGTCTGGCATGTAAACATCGCTTATTACGAGATCGAAGTAATTGCGATTCTCTCGCAGCATTGCCAGAGCCTTCGTGGCACTGTTACAGGTGGTCACTGCAAGCAACCAACAAAATCACAAAAAACGTCAGAAACTGCACGATTTCCATAAATACAGAGACTGTGGACCCGAAAGCAGAATGATACGACACAGATGACAGATAGATCGCCCTTCGAGGATCGTACACCGCCTTTGAGTGAAGTCATGTCTCTGAAACTACGTAACTAAGGAGAGGACATTCGCTGCAGATATGCCGAACTAAATGTGATCAGATCAAGCCTCCTGTATCCCCAAAGATTACTTCATTTTCCTAAGTTCCTGTACTTAAAGGGAGGGAATGCTATACTCCACGAAGCTACCATTCCGTGATCATCAGCAACCGTGCACTTCAAGTAGATAGGCACAAAGATTGTCAGGTGTGCAGATGTAGAATGGGAAACCTCCGCTGCAAGGTGTCCCTAAAAGAGACATCTTGAACAGGAGACAGCTAGGGATGCCTGTGTATACTGCAGGGGAGGGTCCGATTCTACATTTTAACCTTGTCAGGAAAAAGATTCAGCTGAAAACCCCTGCCAAATTCAGAAACTGACCAACACTCATACCAGTGTCAGCATCCAGTGACCAGTCCAACTGAAGTGTTGCAAACACACTTCCATGTTGACAAAGACCATCTACATGGCCAATTAACCTCTATTTCACAGCCCAGAAAGTAACATCAGTTCAGGGCATCGACAAGAATTCCAGAGATGGAGTGCTGCTGAGAAACACCCGGTGTATATTCAATGGAGAGAATGTACCCGAGGTGAAGATTTCAAAAGGGCGGTGTCCCCAGAGCAGTACTCGTTGCAATTGCAATCAAACCGAGAGTTCCCATGCCACCTTTCAATACAAAGCGTAATGAACCTTCTCCTTGCGAGTTTTGTCACGATTTCATAAAAATGGAGGATCTTCACATCCCTAATCTCGAGAACTTCATCAAGTCAAATCTAGCCGCAGGAGGGTGTAGAAAATGTTATTTTAAAATCCAAAAATAGAGATATTTTGTTTTCCCACCCACGTTCAAAAATCATAGCAGAGTACTAAAGCTGCCGATACTCCGTATAGGGTGTGGGAGTAACGTCTCCTCTATACATGTTTAACCTAGAAACCAAACCTCGAGCTAGCTGCTGATAAACAGCCAAAAGAAGAACACTGACACCACTCAATGTACGGGCGCAACTAAACATCGCCGGTACACTCGAAACCTTCAAATTGGATCCCCAAACTCCTCCTAAGTAGCGTAAGCCCCGGAAAATCATGAAAGCCCCGGTAAATACTAACCCTGGCTCCCCAAACTATTCCTGCCAATCCTTCACCAAAATGTAAACCCACAAAATGCGATATCCAACTAGCGATCCGCTGATCCAAATTCTCTAACCCGAGGGTCAGGATGGGACTCCATTCTAGCCCCAAACTACACATATAACCTAAACCAACCCTCAAAACTAGCTGCACGGAACTGAGACCACCAAAACCGCTAAAAAACACTCAATGTACGGGAACGAACGAAACACACTCGAAACCTTCAAAATTTACCGACGATAGAATGCTCCCCACGCAGATTTGCTAGATTAAGCCCCGGATTTGCTAGAAAAAAAAAATAGAACCCTGTCAATCCGTGACCAAACTGTAAACCCACAAACTGAGGGAGATGCCCTATCGAACTCCTGATCCTCCAACCGAAATTCGCAACCCTAGGACGGGTTTCGAAATCTTTTTGTTGCGCAAATCGAGCCAAATGGAAGGGAGGATTGTTAGTGGCAACTACTCACCCGCGTACTTGCATTGGCGCAGCATGCGCTCGAGAATCATGAGACAAAGCAAGTCATCGTCCACCACCAGCACCTTGAGCCCCGCAGGGGAGAACCCCTCGGGATGCGCCAGGCGGTTGTTGCTGCCGTTGTTGGAGGTGGTGGAGTCGTCTGCTGCCGCCACACTCAACGGGTTGAGCGGCTTCATGATGACCATCACCGCGATTACAACAGCAACAACAACAGCAACAGCACAACCGACACGGCCACCACGACACAACGAAAAACAGCAGAAAAGAAAACTACGAAAAAACAACAAGCAATCTAAAACAACAAGCCGCAGCAGCAGCAACCCTCGCGACGGAGCTAGCCAGCTTCGAAGAGCTGAGAGAGAGAGAGGGAGGCGCTCCTAAAGCTGCGCGCTTACTAGTAAGCTTACTAGTCATCTCACTAGTTAAGGACTACTGTATTGGTGATATAGCGTCCCGGGGATGTCTATTGACCCCCGCTGCACGGTCAGGCCGCTACCACTAAATCGGACTTTCACCCCACTTGAGTCAATAGTTGGGCTTTATATAGCTTTGAGTCCCTCCCTGGGTTTTTCCTTTTTTCTTTCCTTATTTTTTTAATTATTTTTTAATAGTGTGGGTCCAAATGGGTTTTTTTTAGCTTGGGCCATGTGACTGCAAAAGCAACCTGACCTGATTGGATGAGTACATCATTTACTGCCGTGGCTGCGAGTCAGGCCTGATCAGAAATTAATTAAATATGATTTCGGTATAATTTGCAGAGTGGGTTTATGGGGATTGAATGGGTGGCATATTATTATGGGTAAGGTAAATTCAATATTAGTGTGTGTGACATTCTGGGGTGGAGGACCTGATATGATGCTTTCCTTCGTGGAATCTTTTCTTCTTACAACGATTGAAAAAGCCACATATTAAATATATTCCGTGCCCCCCCCCTTATGGAAGGTAAACATGCCTATTACCAAGTAAGTAGATTTGCTATGAATTTAGTTACCTTAGAGAAGCTATTGGTGAACTCATGTATTTTTCAAAGATTGAGAAGTTTGAGAGAAGTCATTTGCAAGTAGAATGAAGACAACCCAAGAAGAAATGAATTTTCTGTGATTTTTCAAAGTTTGTTGAGACTAAATTGGTAAAGTATGGATAGACCTATGCTAAACAACACGGTGACATGTCACCCCTTCCCAAGTGTATTGTCATAACAAAAAATGAATTTTCTAGAGTTTGTTGAGACTAAATTGGTAAAGTATAGGTACTAGGCTTGTGCTAAACAACACTGATGTATCCCCTTCTCAAGTGCATTGTCATAATACTAAGGATTGCTCAAATTGTGATAATGAATGGATGATTGACACAAATGGAAGGTTCCGATAGATGTCAAAATTGAGCGACTTATAGCATTGGGTTGTTTTACCTTACATAAAATTTCAACTCATCTTTTTTACATAACATTGTTAATTAACCAACCTAAAACATTCCTCCTTTGAGATTGGGATAATTCCTCCATGAACCCTTGGTAGTGAATTTAGTCTAATATGTAGAAAATCATTGTTTAGTTGGGAAATTGTAACACTAATGTCATTGGTTGATTGGGAAATTGTAGAGAGTTATTGGTTGGCTAGGAAGTTGCAATGTTGGAATTCAATTCTTTCTAGGAGGAACAAAAGAACCCCCCTAATGTTGGTTAATAATATTACGTAAATAAATCATATGAACTCTTCTATTTTAGCTTAAAGAGCAAAATACAATTGATTTTGTATTTCTTAATTAATTTTTCATTTTTTAAGTTTGAAATGTATGTATACTATATGTCTTGATATTAATAAAAAAAACGCAATGTCTTTTTGGTTCAATAATTCATATCCTCTATTTCACAAGTATAAATCTTGTAAAATTATAATAGGAAGCTTTTTTTGTAGGTAGTCATTAAAAGAATGTATAAGAACTTCAAAAAACTTGGGTCCTTAAAATTCAAAAGTAAATAATAATTCATTTTAAAATATTGATTCAACATTATTTCAAATTATGAACTCCTAAGGACTTTGTGATATTGGGACTACATCAATAAGTATCATGGTTGAGAAAAAATAATAAAATCTTACAAATTAAATTTTCTATAATGACATTCAAATTGAAAATATCTATTACTACTAGTATCTCTTATCTTATTTGTCAAATGATTGTTAAATATTATAATAATTTGAATGCATATAGTAAATTTGTATTCTTTTATATACATTATTAATAAATGATTTTTATCCAATAGTTTCTAATCTTCTTAAGCCCACTTGCCACCCAAAATTGATGCCCTTATATATGAATATAGTATATACAACTAGAATTCTATTTTTTTCTAATATTCAATTGAATTTAGCTTTTAAATAATTAACTGATAAAATTTTGATATTTAAAATATATGAAATGATATTTATTATTTAATTAATAATTATTTATTGTTTCCAAATTTAAGATGAAGCAAGCAAAGTGAAGTATTATGACTTTTTTAATTCATGATGTCTAAAAAAATTATATCTATTATGTACACATTGGAGTATTTTAAAATTTTACCAAAAATGAAGGTAAGAATGAAAAACTTTAATTTGTGATTTCAATTTATTAAAGCATTTCAATGATGGAATATATGAATGAAAAATAAAACATTGTCTACTTCCAATTCTTACATATAGATTCAAGAATTGCAATAATTTATTGAATTTTTATAATCTCCAAAAAAACTAATAAAACAAAGACTACACTCTTTTGGCTTCATTTTCTAGCTTAATTCAAATGCAAAAACAAATACTTTCAAAGCTACAATTGAATTTCACCAAAGAGATTTAGTTTTGGGATGCAAGGATTTTAAAGGATTAAACTTTAAAAACTCTATTATAAAGTCCTTAATCCCTCACTTTAGAGTGATAAAATCTATCCATCCATATTTTATAAAGGAAATTCTTTGGACGCTGATGGACTTGGATCAATTAGGTATTTTATAGGCAGTTGGGTATTGGTGTGTTGTCAACAATGAGCTCAACTTTTTATGCAAAAATTGACACCACATTCAAATTGATCCTATGGAAGTCAATAAGGTTTTCTAGTAAGTTGACAAAGTTTAGGTGGTAGAGATTAATAAAATTCTTGTCAACATATTTTAAAGAATGTCAATTTTAAGACAAACCCATTTATTTATTTTTAAATTGGAGGAACAAAGTAGGAGATTTTACTTCTTTAAATGAAGCTCAAAGAAATTCATGAAGAATGGCCATGAAAGACAAAATTTGTTGGAGTACAAAAGGACTTTCAAATTACATGTCCATCATTCATTCAAACTTATGTGAAAATCTTATAGTATGTTTTTTATTTGTAAAGGAAAAAAAATTCACTTTTTCTTTTCTTATTGATTTAGAAAAAAGGAAGTTGTATAGAACAATCAAACTTTAATGTATTGTAACAACTAACCATAATCTTTCATTTTCAAAAACAATCAAATCATCTATTAACCCCTAAAGCTCCTTAACTATGTATTCATCCAAAACGCTCCAAAATTTTGCCATTTCTAATACAAGTATAAAGTTTTAGAAAAAAATACATTTGGGGACACATGTAACAATAGGATCTTGTAGTATGCTGGTTTGGAAAGATGTGAAAAAATTTCAAAATTTTCCAATGTGTAGATTGCAAGATATTAGCATTTGAAGTGACAAAAATCCTTTTTTTTGTCTTACAAAAAACCAAGCAGCTGCACTTCATAAGCTCACATTTGTATGAAAAAATGTCCAAAATGGTGGTTATTCCTTGGATTCATTTTTCAAGTCAAGTTGGCTATATGCTTGAAAATTTTCAGATCATTTGGAATTGTACAACATACAGGAAAAAAAATAGTAAGTAGAAAGAAGTAGAGAGTGATTTAAAATACTAAATTGTTAAGAATTTAGTTATGGAATTGAAAAATGTCAATCCCAATGGTTGTAATGCTGTAACAAACAATCTACATCTTATGATTTTATTTTTCCATAAATATTGAAAATTGAGTTAAATATAGGACTTCAAAGTTTATATTAGAGTAGAGATTTTATAACTGCCCATAAACTAAAACTTCTCATAATTTTCATCTCATTAATCAAAATGGAATGATTCAAAGCTTTCCATAGATATATAAATCTAAAAAAACAATTTCAAATTTTTTGTTTATGAAAAAAGTGATATTTTATGATTTGCCTGGAGTGCCAAGCTAGTGGAAAAAGCCCACATATCATGCAATAACTTTTTAACCATGTAGTCAAAAGTTATGAAAATTGTTGGGCCTTAAAAGCTAAACCTTGTCTATATATCGTATAAAAATTTCAAAGAAAAAAATAAAAATTCATTTGTAGTGAGCTACCCAAAATCACTATATTGCCAAAAAATGTAGTTTGATCATGTAGGGGTTAAGAACCTAATATATTAGTTATATATTGAAGTTTAACAAAATGGTTTTGTTCATTTCACTTATTTGTTCATTGGGAGGTTTGGGATGTTTTCAAATTTGGAATGACTTTTTGAAATGTAAATATCAACATCTTTTTATGAACAAACAATAATAAAACATGTCAATATTACAACTTTGAAATAGTTTTAGTTATTTTTTACTTTGAAAGAACAATAGAAAGATCTGTCAATGAGATTAGGCCCAAAACCTTTTTATTAAAATTATATATTATATTATATATATATATATATATATATATAAGAAATTTAATTCCAAAATTATGGAAATAATGAATAATATGCCTTCAACAAGGTTCCAATGAATCACACAATGACACATAATACAATTTATCAAAAATTAAATTAAAATTTGACCTGAATTAACTAAAACCCTTTCTTTCAACAAGCCATGCAGAAAAAAATTATTTCTCTAACTTGAATTTTATATTTTATATAAAATTATTAAATAAAAAAATTTAAGTGTTTCTTTAGTACCACACCTAGTGATTAGGGTAAAAAAAATATCATTTCTAAAAATGAATGTCAAATATTTGAAAATTCATTTTGAAAAAAAATTCATTTTATTGCATGGACAATTTTTGTAATAGAATATCAACAAAATATTCCTAATTTTTGGAAGACTAAATAATTATTTGGCAAAGAATGTTGAATCTATCTTTCTTGTATGGTGCTCATAGACAAGGACTCTCCCTTTGATCTATATTAGCTATTCTAGTTATTTATAACTATAAAAAAGACATTGTTATCAAATTTTAGTGATTCTCATTTAAGAGATCCAATTTTGGATTGAAAATTTGACAAGTAGATCTTTTCATCTATTGTTTATTTTCCAATTATGAACCCTCACTCTCTGTAACAATTATACAGAAATACTAGCACACATCCACATTCTAGAAGGAAAGTGGAGACTTCCTACACATGGATGGAATTAAGTAAAGAAGAAATTTGTTGAAATAAGGTAAGCCCCCTATTACCTTATTGTGTCCATGATTTCAAATGTTACCCCCTTAGGGTTGAATAAGTAATTGTTTTTTTTTATATTAAGAAAAATAGAATACACAAAGTAATAGAAAATAGGATTGTATTATTTTGACAAAGTATAAATTATTAATGAATTTTTGAAGTGACTTGCTCTAAAGTTTGTAAGTGCATCAAAATCACCCTCAAAACCAAGAGAAAGTGAATCCATATGCTATCTCTATAGGAGTTCATAAACTAAAAAAATTAATACAATGACCATTGTATTCAAGTAAATTTGCCACATCACTTTTTTTAAATGGTCAAAGTGATTGCATTTTTAGTGACCATAATAGAGTCATGTATTTTATACTTTACTAGTTTTACATCCAAAAATTATAGAATTCTATTGTGCCACGAAGGCAATCCTAAATTTACACTTGCACATCCCCAAATGCTACTATCACCCCTCCAATGTTGATTTTTCCATGTTTTTAAAAATAAGTTGTATTTGGACTTCTAAGTTTTTTATATTGCTATAATGGAGTCATTCCTAGAGTTGCAATAATAGTCAATAGACTACAATAGAAAGGGTGATTTTTAATATTGATTTTATTTAGATTCTCAATGAACTTCTAAACAATAATGTCTTGTAGAACTCCTTAATGTTGTTTAGTCACATCACTTCTTTCAAGCCATATTAGATTCTCAAATCCAATTTCAAGCCTCATCTAAAGTATAAACAATAAATCCTTCATTCAATAAGATAAAGAATTATACTAAAAACATAAAAAAAAAACGTCTTTGTTCTATGCTTTTGCTTTTAGATGATGAATGGATAAGAGTCTCTTTTTAAATTTCAAACATTAAGTTTTCTTTGATTTTAGACTAAAAATATGTGATTTTTATAATAAATTTATTCAACAAATTTATTTATTTTCTAAAACATTTTAAAAATTAATCATATATTTAAAATAAATAAATCACTTAAATGTTTTTAATATTGGAATTCTTTTATCATATTTTGGACAAGTGCACAAGTTATTAGATGAAAAAATGGTATTTCATCTACATTCTACATTTTTTCATATCTAAGAATCCAAGAAAATTTATTACTCTACCTTTTAAAGAACCAAATATATAATTCATATTACAAATCTTCTTTTGTATCATCTTCATATTCTTATCATTAGGGGAGAAATGAGGCCTCTGAGAGACCGTCTAGCTATGGTTCCCTGTGTTGCAAACCATGGCCGGACAGTCAGAATATTTAATAAAAAATTAATAAAAAATAAAAAATAAAATAAAAATAAATTAATTAATGCAGTCCGACGTGGCAGTGTCTATGCCATGTTGGACTGCTGCTTCTGCAACGTTCCCACAGCCCGGGAACATCAAGGAACTTGAGGTCTCTTAATGGCTTGAAAAATTCTCTAATGTTACATGTGTGTACAATTGCTCAAACTAGTGAATTCATATTCTTTTGGACAAATTTTCAAGTACTACTTAAATTCTAAACACATGTAAAGCAATGATCAAAGTTATATTACATTTCAGTACTTTAACTTCATACATTAATTTAATAAGGTAATTATATTTAAATTTGCCCAAACAAACATTTAAGCATTGTTTTATTATTAAATTCATTTTTTTTTAATCTTATTGGCAATTGAAATAAGATTTTAATTTATCTTAATTTATAGTTTTTGAACACCATATGAATAATTAAAGTAGTTGTATTAATTCTTAAAGTATTGGTAATAGGTGTATCCAACTCGGTATGCAAAATCTATACTAGGCTCTCATCTTGAGGTTTACATTTTAAGTAAGAATCTAAAGTAGATTGATGACTTAAGCAAAGAGAATGCTTAATTACCATCTCAATTTCATAATACACAATGAAAACCCTTTACTAAAATAAGAGCATCAAAAATTATTTGTCCCTCTTTAATTTTGTCATCAAAGTATATGAAATGATAACAATATAATTTTAAACCATATTTGTAAAATGTCTCCAACTTTACACAATGTACAACATGGGTGTAATGTAGTGGAGCATATAATAAATGGTTTTGAGTTTTTATGAAGGCAATAAAGAAATGCATTGGTGAAGTGACTTTCCTTTAACCATTAAATAACCTTTAACTTCCTGAACAACCAAAATGTGGTCACTTTGGTTTTTGAAGTGTTTTTTCTATTATTAAAATATTTAGAGGAAGATGCACTTGAAGTGATCCTTTGAAGAAATAAGTTGGCCATCTTTTTATGCGGTTAGATTTACATAACAAACTACTATGGTATTAAAAAAAATCCCAAAGCATAGGTAGTTGGATGATTTGACAAAAGAAGTCAATAGGTTAGATTGGACGAAAGGGTAAGCCTAGCTTGTAGATAGTGTTTTGACCTTTGAAATGCACATTTTGATACAATTTTCACTCTTATAATAATTTTTTTCCTTCACATTATGGACTTCTCTTTTAGATCAATCGTTTCCTATTGTTGGAATTCTCATCACATTAATATCTAATTGATATTTCATATTACACTCACTAAAATATTTAATAAAAAGATGTTGGTGTGTCAAGGTCATTATCTTATGTTTTATAGGCCTCCAAATTATGAAATTTGTAACCATGAACTCCGAACTTATAAACACTCCAATTTATAACAAGTTGTCAACTTTCTACAACATTTCACATTATTTGAAGGCAATTAAAGCAGAAACTTTTAATAATAACTATGCCAACAATCAAATCTTTTTTTACATCTCATCATATATAATTCAATTGACAATTGGAATTGACATCAAATTAGGTACATGCAACAATCAAAATGCATTATAATGTAGAACATCATGATGTTAAACAAATTTTTGTATCATTCTATAATTAGAAAATTAATAAACTATAGTTATATTCAAGAACTTCACATTGCAATAAAATAATCAATATTAGGAATTTTTCAAAATTTCATATTGGAGTAAAAACTAGACCTAGTAATCTTCATTTCATTAGTTGGGACCTTCAAGTTCAAAAAAGACTAGTTTTTATGGCTAAATTTGAGATCCCAAATAAGGAGTTGGAAGGTAACAAAATACACTAAGAAAGCATCTTTGATGATCCATTTTTGACACATCTTATTGTATAAAAAGATTAATATCACTTCAATTAGAAAATCTCCACCACCATCTATTGTGCACACACTCTAGGAAGCTTGAAAAAAAACTTGAATGAAAACCGTCTAATTGCTAAGAAGTGCATAGACTACTTTTTGACTCTAGTGGCGGCGAGGGGTTATTCTCATCCACATATTGTATTAACCCTTTAGTGGTCAAGCAACCACGTACATTGTGATCACTCTAGTGTCCAAAATGAAAATAAAATAAATGTGTGAAGAATTGAAACTCATATTCTTAAATTTAGATTATGCCATTTATAATATACAACTATTGGAAAAAAAATCAATTTAGAGTTCTCTAACTATTAAAATACTTGTGAACAAGATACAAAAGTATTTCATATATTTGAAAATACAATAAATACTTACAAATACAACTAACTTACTATATTATATATTTTTTAATTTGAAAGTTTGTTATCTTGATTTGCTTGTTTGAATTGTATATTGATGTTCATATTCTAGTAGTGTACATGTTCTAATTGTGATCTATGTACCAACTCTTTTCGGTTTTCAACATATAAAATTTTGTCCTAAATTGTATATGACTATGTCACTTTCACTCATAAACTTCACAATAATTATGTGTGAGAGTGTCTTCATGATATGAAAGGTTGCAAAATCTCTTTACTTTTATTTTTTAAAATTTGGCTAAATTTCTATTTAATTCAAAAGTCACTCTCATTTATAAACTTCACAATAATAATGTATGAATTTGCTTTTGATTTGAAAGATAATAAGAGAGAGGTGATGACATTGAACATTGCTAAATCACTTTACGTTTATTTTTGAAAATTTAGCCACAATTCTATTTAACTCAAACATCACTCTCACTCATAAACTTCACAATAATTATATGTGAATTTGTTCTGAAATGAAAGAATAAAACATTGCTTAATCTCTTTACTTGTCACTTTACTTTTTTTTATAAAATTGAACCAAAATTCTATTTAATTCAAAAGTCACTCTTACTCATAAACTTCACAATAATTGTGTGTAAGTTTATTATTCTTGATATAAATGGTTGCAATGGAGAGGTGATGATATCAAAAATTGATAAATATTTTTACTTCTATTTTTGAATTTTAACCAAAATTATTTTTAACTCTAAAGGCACATATCTTCAAAAATCTTATTTTTGAATGTACATACCAGTAATCCAATTCAAATACATATTATGATCTTCCAATTCTACCATTGAATGATTCTCTAATTTTGACAAAATACCCCTATTCCAATTGAGAATACAATTGTATAATTAATTTCTACTTTAATCCATTTTATTTTGTCGATATTAATCTTGGTAGAAAAGTGTCTAAAATCTAGTGCATCTAGCTACAATATCCAAAGCTTTAAATGGTTAAAATTGTATTCTTTTTCATTCATCTATATTAGAAGGACTAGGGATTATACTCATCCTAAAATTAATTTATTCTCTTCTTTGATTTTATTTGCACTAATTTATATCTATTTTTTTTAAAACCAAGAGATTTTCCAATACAAGAATTAAATCCACACTAAGTAGATCCAAATCATTTCTAATTTTTTTCCTCCAATGAATAAAATGCACCCTATAGTTTAACTCATGTGGTTTTCTACTTTTCGCAAAGTGACCTCCCCGAAATGACACTTTGAGGTTTATTTAAGTCCTAACTTTGAATATGTACATAACTTACAAACACACTCTAAATATATATATATATATATATATATATATATATATATATAAACTAATTAATTTGTAATATCCATTTGTCTACAATAAAAATAGCCTCAAAAATATGTAATTTCGTCTTATTTTTTAACATTAACTTAATCCCTTCATGCTCTAAAGTCCATGTATTTGGATGGTCAATGAAGTGCTTGAAGGTGATGTTTTGCTCAAGTAACTTCTACATTAATCCCAAATAATGCTTGTATCTTTAAAAAACAATCTTGCTTTTGAGAAAGTGAAATTAATACTTTGTAATGTATTTTACAAAGATATAAGCAAAATTATGCAAAAAATCAATTTTTTTTTCAAGTAACAATTAATAATGGGTCCTTCATTGTGATCATCAACAAACAAATCCTTTAATAGTATGAATATTTATATTTCTTATTTCTACAAGAAACATGAAAGTCGTTGATTGGACACTTTGAGCCCTCCCTAGCATTTGACAAGGCTAACATGTACATGTCAAGGCACCATATTTAAGCTTTGACAAAAATTCAAAGCTAATTTAAATTATTTAAAATTATTATTTAAAATAATATTTTACAAGCGTAATGTAACATGGACCGTAGTAGTAGATAAGATTTAAAGTAATGACTGCTAAATTACTTTAGAAGTTTAGTTAATGTACTTTAATTGGCATTAATGTAAAAATAAAAGAAGGCAATTGAGTATGCAAATAAAAGGGACCTAAGGTTAGAAAGAGATCAATTATACTTATGATTGTTATTCACAATATTTTTGTGAATAAAGAGAGCATTAGAGTTTCTGCTCATATTTTTACACATGGTTTATACCAAAATAGACTTGATATTTGTTTTTCTTTGTTGTAATTTAGTGGAGAACTTATTTAGAAGAATATTAGAATAATGGTTGTTATTCATAAATCATAATCACTCAAATCTATTTTTAAGTGCAAAAAAATATTTTAGAAAAAAATATACTTTTGACTTTTCTATTAGTCAAATTTTTGCAAAGCATCCTATGGAAAAAAAACTTATAGTACTAACCCTTTAACCCCTTCAAGTATTAGATGATTTTCAAATATATTGAAGAATTGTTTTAGGCCAGTTTTCCATGATGGGAACTAGCCAATGCTAGCTAGATTAACCCCTAAATGCCCAAGGCTTTTTCTGAACTTTTTGGAATTTGCTCTAACCTGAACAAAAAGCCAACATTTTGATAAGTTGTATCATTTTTTTTAAAATTGTAACCTTACAAATTCAATCTAGACATGTTAGAGATCACATAGGAAAAGAAAACACAACAATATCACTTATGGATTGAGAGATTCTAATGTTTGATCATGAGGGTGTTAAAATTGCAAAAATGACTTGAAGTCTTTCTCTTCTTTTCAAATGTCAAATCTAAGAAGTTGGTTACCAAAAAAATATGAGGATAGAGGGCCTAACATGCATAACCTCAGTCAATTTATGGCTTCTCGAAATCTACTCTATGATTTTTTTAAATGAATTTCTAACGTGATTTTTTCCCCAAAATCTAATGTATTTGAGGTTCATTTTCAAGAGCCCTCAACACTATGGAAAATCAAGATTGCAATGGACACCCTTGCACAAAATCTTGAATAGAAAAATCATAATCAATCATTTTCAATATCAATTGGATTTTTGATGCTAAAACTAGACTTTGAAAAGAATTAAAAAAACATAAACTACTAAAAATAGCAACTTGGTTAGGTTTAATTTAACTTCAAAGTATTGCCAACACCAAAATTTGGTGCCTTGGGCATTTAGGGGTTAAAAAACAATTAATTATATATTAAAAATTATTAAAAAATTAAAATTTTAAATATTGAATATCTTTTAAAATATTGTTTGACATGGCAATTGCTCTACCACATTAAACTATTGTTGTAGCTAAGTTCCTACAATTTAAGAACTCACAGCCCTTTAGAGAAGCTAAATCTCATCTAATGACTAGGTATTAAAATTCTAAGCAATGGATGACCGCAAACACATCCCATAGAAATGCATTTTTCATCTATCAATTTATTTGAAGACTCTTGTGTTAGTTCTTTAACATTTGTACAATATAAATTCTAAAGAATTTGCTTTGGAAATATTCTATAATTCAAAAGATATTAGTAGTTATGGTCTTAAAAAATAACTTTTTTAGTTATAAAAATGACCCTTCAAAAATGACTCGAATAAAAATAAAATCACTATAATTAGAAGCTAACATTTTGAACTTAAAGGATAAAAATTCTTGAGAAAATTATAGATATTAATCTACAATCAATCTTAGAAGGAGTTTTGAATTTTTGACTTCAAATTTGATTGAAAAATATTACTTTGTAACTAGGTGATCTAACTATATAGATATGAATTATGATTTTACAACTATTGTTTAAGATTCAACATTAAATTGTTATTCTAAGTTGCATTTTATAAAACATCTTTATAATTTTGGAAATTTGAACTACCCCTAGGATTAGAGTGTATAGAGATGCTCCTATACACATAGGAGTTTGGTAAAAACTTCTTATGCACATTCATTTAAAAACCTTGAAGATATTTTTTTTGAAATAAGATAATTGACTATAATATTATATATTACTACTTTAAGACTTATATGTTTAATGAATTAACAATGTTAAGTTTAACACATAAACAAATGGTTGAAAGATTTAGAAAAACTTCCAAATTTTGAACGTTTTAGTGATCAAACAAAACAATCTATATAAAATGTTGTATTAGCTTTGTTTAGACTATGCTCCAAGAAGCTAAAAAAAGGCCTTGAGATTAATCATCAAATATTCAACTTTCTACCTATTGAATGATGAATGTTATAAAAAATGAATTTAATTTAATTAATAATATTCATTGAAGAGGCTTCAAAGAATATAGAGTAATATATCAATGTTCGAAAGATAAAAGAATATTATGCATGAATCAATCATTTGAGAAAATTTATAATTATTTATTATATTAAAAAAAATTAGTCTCAATGATTTTTAATTCAAGCACTAAAGAGTTATGGCCAAGCCTAATTTATATTAATTACAAACCATTAAATTAACAAATAAGATTGTTCAAACCCTTGAATTGACAGTTGGCCCAATTTGCCTTTTGATGACATGCTTGGCTACTTATGTCATTTGTACATGGTGATTTTTTATTGCCAAGAAATTGAACCTAAGAGAAAAAATTGGGTCTCCATAATCCTTGTTTAAAATTTAAGAATTTGTTCTTAATTAGGGATGGTCCAATGGATTGAAAATTAGGCCACTCTGAATTGGTCTTGGGTCCTAATGTTAAGGTAATTGCATCTAATTGTGATATATTTTCAAAATTGACCCATTTAGATTCTTGCCTAAAATCAATAAAATGTAAACCTATAAGTATAAGAATCTAAGGATGACTTTGAGCATTTCTACTTTTGGCACTTTAGAAATTCATAGCCTATGTCCAAATAATGCATGCAAAAAAATTTGAAAATTCCTTCCTATTTGTAACAAAATAAATAATAATTTAGACAACTAAATAATGTAATCAAATTCAAATGCTTATTTGGTCAACATTACATGCAAGTACTATAAATTATTGTTTTTGGACATTGTACAAAGTCATCACCACATTCTTATTGAATATTTTTTTTCTTCAAAAAATAAGTACTAACAAAATCTTATGGTGATATTATATCAAAAGATTCTTTTTCTCTCTATACAAAAATATTGAAAAAACAACTTTCCAAAAATTTTGTCATCTATTTTAACCCGTAAAGGCTTGAGAAGGGAGTTGTTCAAGGAGACATTGTCAAAAAATGCAGCTTTGGGATATGCTATTCAAAAATTAAAATTGGGATTTTTTTTTAAACTTCAACCATTCAAAACTGAAGTAAAGTATTTTGCCAAAATGCGGAAAAAATTTCAGCCCATTTGACTGCGTTGATTGAAAGATTATAATGTTTGAAGTGAAGGAAAAAACTTTTTTTCATTTCTGCGAAACAAGGTTAGTAGACTTTAGGCCCTTTTGGAGTAAATGTTTTGCTCTATATGAAAATTAGGATTTTGACCATTCATAAGTATATGATATTAGGTTCACTCCTGAAAATTTTAGAAGCAAATATGGAATTTAGCTTATTCTAAATCACCCTGCAATGCAAAGAAGTGAAGTGAATTGGCAATACACTAGTCATTTCTTGATGATCTCTTGTGCAATGAGGAGATTTTTTTATTTAAAATATGAACAACAAAAAGTTAGAGACAAACATTTGGAATATGTAGAAAAAATTTCAAGAATTTTGACTTTACAGATTGCAAGATAATAGGACTTGAAGTTAGAAGAAAATGTTTTTTTTCTTGAAACTGCCCCAACATAGCTAACAAAGTTTGACTCCTCTTAGAATGTGATTTGGGGACTAAAATTTGTTTTTTGAGGGACAATTGTATGCCATATTTTATTAGTTACATACATGCCAAATTTCAAAAGTTGTTGAGCTTTTTTGCAAAAGATTCCCAAATTATCCGAGCCACCCCCAAAGTCCAGGGCAACATAACTTTTGATTTGGACATCTGATAGGAAAAGAAAATATATACCCACCAAGGAGGTACATGTTTACACATTGTGTCCAAATTTCATGAACACGTGATAAAAAATGACTTCATGGGAACCTACCTAAGGTTTCTTGTGTACATTGAAATGATTGAATGGACACTTGGTCCTTTAGGGGTTAAAAATGATTTCTTCCAAACCTCCCTTACAAGTATAATAGTTCTACATTAACCACGTAGGATTTCTTCCACCTATTCCATAATCCCCCTAATTTTATTTTGGACATCAATCTTTGCTAGAGTGATGAAGTTGTTTACATCTATATACATAGATAAACAAACAAAATATGAATGAAACTAAAATAAATCATCCAAGACTGAACCATGTCATCCTATAAATTTGACCTATTTTGATTTATCAATAAAATTTGGTTAAAATTAGTTTTTTAGAAGTCACAAAATTGTTCCTTCCTTTTTCATGTACTTTTTTTTCTATAATCATGCTACCAAACTATTTTGATTCTCCCTTTACCAATTCCAATTGTGGAGTTTTGAAAAACTTTCTCTCTTTTGCAAAATTCGACCAATTTTGACATATGGAAGTTTACCCCAATGTTTTATTTTTGAGTCATATTTTGCCCAAAAGCAATGCAATTTGTTTAAGATGAAATATTAAGCAATATATTCTTTCATTTATTGTGGATGAAATTGTTTGATTTCTACATATTCTAAGGACAATATTGCTCTTTTTTGGATATCTATACATTCTTTAGGATGAATAATTTGAATTTCATTCATACTCTGCATATTTCATTCATTTCTATAGATGTAAACAATTGCATTACTCTAACAAAGATCACTTTTTGCACTACCCTAAATAAATGAGAAAAAATTCCTGGTCGGCCTCAAGAATGGAAAATATATCGCCAAACAATCCCTCACAAATAACTTTGTATTGGGGCCTTTTTGATCGAAATGTCACTCCAAGCCTCCAAATTCCAGCTATCCAAGAGAGGCGACGGGCGGACCCGGGCGTCCATCACCGGCCAACCGGCTCCCCCGGTCTTCAGCGCAGCAGGCGGGATCATGCTTTCACACAAAACCCTAGCCTAGCATCGTCCCTCACTCATCTCCCCTCGCTTTGCTCTTCTCTTGCCATCTCCCCGAGGGCTATGTCCGTGGTTGCATCGCCCTCGAGCTTTCTCACGCCATCGCCGATCCCCCTCTCTCCACGGTGCTCTTTCTGCTTTTTACGACGGCAGAAACTGTTGCCTAGAGCCCCTGCATCGCTCTCCTCTGCTCCATTGGGGTTGAAATCGCGTTCACTTTATCTCTTTTCATTGATCGATTGATTGAGAGATTGGTCTCTCCCTCTGTCTCTCTCTGAATTGCAGTCGTCTGCCACGATGAATCAGGCGAAGAAGAAGAATTTTAAGATAGAGCCCTTTAAACACAAGGTGGAGATGGACCCCAAATACGCCGAAAAGACGTGGAAGATTCTGGAGGATGCGATTCATGAGATCTACAACCACAATGCCAGCGGCCTCAGCTTTGAGGAACTGTACAGGTAAGAGAGAGAGAGGTCTCGAGTGGGACGGGTTGCGATCGTGAAGTCTTGACTGATTGGAGGGAGAGTGGGAGTGGGAGTGGGGAGAGTAATTAGGGTTACAGGGCTCGAGGGGAAACATTCTGTTGCATCGCGATTGTATGGCTCTTTGATTGTGTGTTGGTTTGGTTTGGATGATGTACTTTTGTATTACTTAATTGGTTATGTTGTTGAATTCGGTGTGGGTGCTGTCACGCCGAAATACGAATGAAAAACTCGGGACAACGTTTCTCTTTGGGGGGAATTTGGTAACGTGTTTGTGTATTGCGATGTACTGATGGCAATTGGTTTAGGGTACCTAGTTTGGGGGGTATGCTAGAATCGTGTTTGAGCTCTTTTGTGGCGTTGGCTGCTAAGTACTTGCTTTTGAGGACCGTATATACGGCAGCGGACCTCGTAAATCACAAATCCCTCGGAATACAGCGAGTAGACTTTGTGATAAGGCCGTGTAGGCCGTTCCGCTGCGGTTTGAATAATTGATGAACAAGGTCCGCCAGAGGTTGATCACATTGAACTTTGGTTTTAATGGACCACTTGCTTGATGAACCATAATCAAGCTTACGAGTGCTCACACGTTCAGGAACGCGTACAACATGGTGCTTCACAAGTATGGGGAGAAGCTTTACTCAGGAGTCGTCAACACCATGACGCAGCATTTGCGAGAGATAGCCAGAATAGTTGAGGCAGCACAGGGAGGCTTGTTCCTGGAAGAGTTGGATGTGAAATGGCGTGAGCATAACAAGTCGCTACAGATGATCCGCGACATCTTGATGTATATGGATAGGACTTTCGTGAACAATTTTAACAAGACCCCCGTGCATGAGCTAGGTCTGAACTTGTGGCGAGATAACATTGTAAGGTCACCAAAGATCCGGGATCGACTGTTGAATACCCTGTTAGACCTCGTGCACAGAGAGCGGACGGGGGAAGTAATTAATCGGGGCCTTATGCGGAACATTACGAAGATGCTGGTGGAGTTGGGGCTTACCGTGTACCAAGAGGATTTCGAAAGACCGTTTTTGGATGCAGCATCTGATTTCTATAGACTGGAATCTCAGCAGCTCATTGAGACTAGCGACTGCCCGGACTATCTTCGAAAAGCGGAGAAACGACTGAATGAGGAAATCGACAGAGTGGCGCATTATTTGGATTCCAAAAGCGAGCCAAAGATCACGCAAGTTGTGGAGAGAGAGGTTATCGGGAACCGCTTGAAATTGCTGGTTGAGATGGAAAATTCTGGTCTGATCTCGATGTTGATCGACGATAAGTATGATGATCTAGGAAGAATGTACAATTTGTTCCGCCGGATTTCTACAGGTTTGGAGACAATGAGGGAGCTCATGACTGCTCATCTTCGTGAGACAGGAAGACAGCTTGTTACTGATCCGGAAAGGTTGAAGGATCCCGTGGAGTTCGTGCAACGCCTACTGGATGAGAAAGACAAGTATGACAGGATTATTCAGCAATCTTTCAATAACGACAAGATGTTTCAGAACGCCCTGAATTCATCGTTTGAATACTTCATTAATTTGAATATTCGATCTCCTGAGTTCATTTCCTTGTTCGTAGACGATAAATTGAGGAAAGGCCTGAAAGGTGTGAGCGAAGAGGATGTCGAGTTGGTATTGGACAAGGTTATGATGTTGTTCCGGTATCTTCAGGAGAAGGATGTCTTCGAAAAGTACTACAAGCAGCACTTGGCGAAGAGACTGCTGTCTGGCAGGACTGTATCAGATGATGCAGAGCGTAGTCTTATCGTGAAGCTGAAGACGGAGTGTGGGTACCAGTTCACGTCGAAACTGGAAGGCATGTTTACGGATATGAAGACATCTCGGGACACCATGCAAGGATTTAACGCAACTTGGGCTGGTGCGGAAGGGAATGAAGGGCCAACGCTCACTGTGCAAGTCCTAACCACTGGGTCATGGCCTACTCAGTCCGGTGCCAGGTGTACTATGCCAACTGAGATTCTTGCTATGTGCGACAAGTTCAAGATGTACTATCTTTCAACTCACACAGGTCGGCGCTTAACATGGCAAACGAATATGGGCACTGCCGATTTGAAGGCCACTTTTGGGGATGGTAACAAGCATGAGTTGAATGTATCCACGTATCAAATGTGCATTCTGTGTCTTTTCAACCAAGCAGACCATCTGACATATCGAGAGATTGAGCAAGCAACGGACATACCAGCCCCGGACCTGAAAAGAAATCTGCAATCATTGGCGTGTGTGAAGGGGAAGAATGTGTTGAGAAAGGACCCGATGAGCAAGGACATAAGTGAGGAAGATATGTTTGTATTTAATGACAAGTTCTCCAGCAAGTTCTACAAAGTGAAGATCAGCACTGTCGTGGCTCAGAAGGAGAGTGAACCTGAGAAGCAAGAGACTCGACAAAAGGTGGAGGAAGATAGGAAGCCTCAAATAGAAGCCGCCATCGTGAGAATCATGAAGTCAAGACGTCTTCTTGACCACAATAACATTATCAGCGAAGTGACAAAGCAGCTCCAAGCTCGTTTCATGCCCAATCCTGCTGTGATCAAGAAGCGAATTGAGTCACTGATTGAAAGGGAATTTTTGGAAAGGGATCGCGCAGACAGAAAACTGTATAGGTATCTTGCCTGATGAGGTAGGCCAGAAGTCATGGTGCGCTGCAGGTGAGTAATCTTGGTGATCGAACCCACCTATTGTTTGACTTTCAACAGGACGAGGTGATCTCTGATATTCACCTGGACTCTAGCTTTTGTAATTTCCTTCAGTCTAATCCAAACTCTAATTGCCAATCACCGTTTTCTTAATTCACCTACTAGAACTTCCTTATCAAACCTGCTCTGCTGTCTCACTACGATTTGATATTCAAGTAGCTGAGTAATATTATAGAAGCGAGTAGACACATTTAGGGTAGACAGCGTTTCTTCTAATTTTGAAGCGTGAAGGTCGAAGACTGAATCACTACAGCCCGGGGTCCGCAGGTATGACCTGCAATGCTACCTTGAGCGCTAGCATCGTGTAAGTAGTGTCGTACCTGGTGACAGGCTTCTTGCAACGGTCAAGGTAATGAAATTTGTAGATTCTGTACGTCGTGATTGAGCA
This sequence comes from Rhytidiadelphus loreus, assembly GCA_947034895.1. Classification (NCBI taxonomy): domain Eukaryota; kingdom Viridiplantae; phylum Streptophyta; class Bryopsida; order Hypnales; family Hylocomiaceae; genus Rhytidiadelphus; species Rhytidiadelphus loreus. Next base: position 39,123,221 of record OX344761.1, read on the forward strand.
GATTTCTGGTGGTGCTATATGGATGATACATTTATATATTTGGGATGACGAGTGTTGCTCGAGGATTATTGAATATCGAATGGTCATGTCTGATTTTTACTTTCAGTGTGTTTCGGAAATTGGGATTTAATTCCTGGGATATTTTATATTATAGAGTTTTTGCATGTTCTATTGACAAAGATTCTTTTCTGTGTTGCTTCAGTGGAAGGGACGTAGCATGTGTTGCATTGATATTGCTATGCTTGTTGCTTGGCGAGAGAAATCCATATGCTGGATGGCAGAATAAGTCATTTGTGAAGTTTTGGTGAATTTATTTATATTTATGAGTGTTACATTCTTTGGAAAGGGATCATACAAAGTGACTTCAAAAATCAAATGTATCAGTGGAACAAGTTGATTTACATTAGGACCAAAGTTCGGGACCACTTGCATTGTCAAAGTATTCTCAAAGTTCAAAGTAGTGAGGGTATAGGTTCAGGTTGGGTATACACTTTGGCCAACTGAAGGTCCATGATATTCTTCATGGATTATCTACTTTGTTGGTCTTATGAGGTTTTTTTCTTGTCCATCTCTTTGAAGTAGGCCTAATTAAATTTTAGGAAACCATGATGAGCTAAATCTAACAACTATAGTTTGTTTTTGTTTAATTGATTTTGTGATTCTCTATGTCAAATCCTATACTCTATAATAAATAAATATGAGTTGACCATGATTTCTTTTGGGTTTATGCCTAGATCATGCAAAATGTCATCATTATATTTTAGCTTGGGTTCATGCTTCTTATGGTCACATGTAATAAAGTGGGGTACCTTTGAGTATATGTAGACTTTTGGGTTGCCTTGGTGTAAACCTCTCCTAAGTGAATTTTGAGTTTCTGCATTTTGGACATAATGTATATAATAATAGATTTTGAAGATTTTGCCCACTATTTATCTTGAATGCTTGCTTGGTGATCGTGGAAATCATCTTATTTGGTATTGTATGACATCATCTACTTTAAGAAAAAAATTGTTCATTGGAAGTCAAATTATTATTCATGATCTTCCTTTTTTGCACAAAATATGCACTTTTGTGTTCTCAATTAATGTTGCATAAAATATGAAACAACTTCAGTTAGATGCCAATTTCATTTGTCTTTCAAGGAAAAATGATTGAAAAATATTTCAAAAAAGTCAAACTTCCCAAATTGCAAATAAGCTTTTAGCCTCTAAATGCCCAATCGTCCATTTTATGGTTGTTGCCCAACTTCTAGGGCTTCCTAGGTCTCCAAAATATACTTTTGAAATTTTATATTTTTCTCATGTAGTTCATCAAGTTATCTTTTTATAGCTAAAAAAAAACTTTGATTTGGACAAAAACTTTGTTGTAGGTGATTTTTTTCAAAGTCAAACACTCCAAGAAATGGTTATTGTAGATTGTTTTGGAAGAGAAACCTAATCAATCAAATGCTATTCCAAGAAAAGAAAAAAATTGTGATTGAGCAAGTGGGCAAGAGGTTGATTGGTTGGAGCAAATAGTGAATGGGCATGATTAGGTGAAAATTTTGTTTTCCCAATGTCCCTTGCTTGATTGCAAGGTTCTAAAAACAATTCTCATTGCTCTAATTCTTGTGAAAGTTGGCATACATGTTCTCAACTATTCATAATTGCATTGGTCTCTAAAACCAAACTCTTTTGTTATGAAAATATGAGATATAGGCCCTTGAAGTCATTTTGCCTAGGAAATAAAATTGTTGTTTATTCAAAAACTGACTTTGATTGAAGAAATCTCAATATATGTGTGGTCAAAGTCTTTAAAAATTAAAAAGAGTACTAAGTTGATAGCATTAATCAAGATTCAACGGTTAAATTTTTTTTAAATGATTCTACAAAAATTATACTTTCATTTAGAAACAAAAGTTTGGAATAGATTTTGGAGGGAAGAGACTCCTTGGGCATTTAGGGTTTAAAGGGTTTAAAGGGTTTATGGACCCCTAACTTATTCAAGAGTGGAAAAAATCATCTTCTTGAAGATTGGGCATGCAATGATCTAAGATGTGCAATTTGATTTTTTTCAAAATTGTGGAGTATTCCCAATTTCAAAGCACTAGTAGAAAATGAGGCCCAATCTGTTGTTTTGGTCGCGTTGATCATCAACAAATTTTTGTCGATCGACAAAAATTTGTTGATGATCAACGCGACCAAAACAACAGATTGGGCCTCATTTTCTACTAGTGAAGGTGTCAATTTTTCTTAAGGTTGCAATGTATTTGAATTTGTTAAATATGAAGGCAAGGTAAAGGTTGCATTTCAAAATGTGCTAAGAAAATGACTTGGAATGATAACAAGAATGATAACCATAGTCACATTCCAAAATTGTGAAGATGTTTTATAAAATGAAACTTAAAAGAATAATTTGATAATGAAGATTAAACAATAGTTGTAAAATAAGATCCATAGATCTTTTCCATATAGTTAATTCTATTATAACACTATTATATATTTTTACTAACAATGAAATCAATAATTAAAATTCCTTCTACAATGGATTGTTTTATCTACAATGGATTGTAGATAAAATATTTGTGATTTCCAAAAGAATTTTGTGCATTAAGCTAGGAATGTCACGATCTAGCTATGGTGATTTTTAAAGATTTTATTATTATTTTATTTATTTTAGTTTTTTTAGGATACTTTCTTGAATTGTAATAGAAGTTTTTTAAAGTGAAAAATATTGGAATTACATAAAAAGGCAATACACAAAGAAGCAATGTGCAAGGCAAGGCAAAAATAAATAATCCTCACTTCTAAAATACTTTACTTATACTTAGAGAAATAATGTGTAAATCCTCAACATGTCTTGAAATGCCGCGTTATTGAAAAACTCATCTCTGACTTTGTGACCAAGCAACTAAGGTCATTATTGACTTTGACTTCTAAGTCAACAATGCCATCAACCAAAGACTACCTATCGCAATTCATCCCTCAACACTCTACTTTGAGGGTTGGCAAAGTCATCTAATCCCATATTCTTGATTAATCCTTGATGCCAATCCTTGCCTAGTGCCTTCATCAAATTGTATACCACCATGTGCTCTATTGGAAAATATTAAAGCTCAATGGTTCTTCATCCTGTCCTGAATGAAATGGTACAACATGTAAATTTCCACCTCCAATATGTATTCAAGTGTATTGTGATTACATCCATTTGGTGCAATTCCAAACCAAAGGTCGCTGCAATAGCCACAATGCATTGAATAGTGGTGAACTTGGCCACAAGAGCAAATGTCTCATTGAAATCCACTCCCGCCACTTGTGAATACCCTTTGGCCACCAATTATGCTTTATACTTTGTCACATGGCCCAATGCATCTCTTTTGGAGTAAAACACCCATTTGCATTCTATGTTATGTCACTATATGGGAAGGGAAGTCAATTCCCAAGTACCATAGGCCATGAGGGACTTGTATTCTTCTTTCATGACCTCTTTCTACTTTCTTGCATTACCATCGCTCATCGCCTATTGCATAGATGGGTTGCTTATAAATGCCATATTGGCAAGGTCTTTTTTCAAATGAGGCAAAGTGTGGATCATCCACCATTCACCAAGAAGTCACCTTTCTCTTGTAGGATATCTTATCTCATTGGGAGGCATCATCTCCTCTTCCATGCTTGCTTCTTCATTAGGCACTCCACAAGCTTGCATTTCAACCCTTAGAATGGCACTTGTCTTCAAAATTCTTCTCCACGGCATCCACCTCCTTTTCGCCTTCTTCTTTACTTTGGAGGAGTCATCCACCAAAACTTCATTCCTCCCACTTGGGTGAACCTCCAAAGTTTTTACTTTCTCGTCACAACTTTTGACGATCTTCTTGGTTTCCAAACACATCAACCAATGTGCCTTAATACCTATACAATATAAACACTAGATGCTCTTGGCATCAAGCTTGGAATGGCAATTATGAGGCCCCTTGGGATATGCAATGTTTTTAGATACTCGATCTCATGTGTGCAATGTATGGTTGTTTGTCACTCCACTCTTCCTCAAGTGTTTAGAAGGAAAGAACGCTTCACTATAAGAAAACAGAGTTTTTTTTGATGTTGCAGAAAACATGGGATGGCGTCTTTTTTGAAGCGGAAGTAATCAGCGTAGATGTCTCCTAAAATCCGTTATAACTGACTAGTAAAAAACGTGTAACAAACATGTTAAAACGTGTCCGATTTTGGCATGTTTTTTGTTGACGTCAAGAAGAACGTGTGTTTTTCAGCTTAAAAAAACAAGCCACGTAGAAGACACGTCAGCTATTTTTGGCGGGCAATGCCACGTGTGAAATTTTTCATCCATCCGGTCAGATCATTTTTGTATCATTTGAAAATTTTATTGGTGTTTTCTGAGACGTCAAATTAGACGTTTTTTGAAACATCAATTGGTACATATAACATATACTATCTATAAAATGAAGATAAATTAAAAAATTAAAAAAAAATGTCAAATTCAACAAAAATTAAAAAAAACTTACCATTTACCTTCAAATAAATTTCTGATGGTAAAATGAAGGAATTTCTTCATTAAAATTTAGTGAAAATGAAGGATTTCGAGGTTTTACTTATATTCTTTCTCTGCCCATAGAGAGACAAACGATGTGGGATAAGTAAAAAAGGGGATGTACAATGAATTACGTTTTTTGGGACGTTCCTGCAAACGTCTTTACAGACGTAAACGTCTCACTTGACATCTTTGCCTTCTGCCCGAATTGCATTTTTTACCAACGGTCAATACTCTATCGCTGACCGCACTAAATTTTGCAAGTGCAAATTGTAATTAATTTTGACGTGGACAAAGTTGTTGTAAGTGATGTTTTTTGGGATGTCTTCAAAGACATATATGTCTCATTTGACATCTAGTGTTCTAATGTTTACAACGCCATGTCTGTATAGACGTCAAAAAAAAATTTGCACAACTACGTACGTTAACTTGAAAACACAGGACGTCTCAAAAAACATGTGTTGTTCTGTGGCTAACTCACCAAAAACGCAGTTTTCTTATAGTGCTTGTTGGACATCGATTGCGGAAATATGCCCGCATTCTTACCAAGAGCCATTTTTATCACCATGTATTGAAGAGCTTCGATGCTCTTCAAATACAAATGGCTCAAGTACTTAGGCCAAAGGTTCATCATGTGACTTTTGGCCTCACCATGGGCCAAAGAAGCTACTTGAGCACTAAACAAGTGTTTGAAAGACATTCAGTACAAGTTTCCATCTTTCATGGCCATGGCCAACATGTCCCCATTGGATGCTTTCATGCCACACACCACCGTGCTAAAGTTCACTTTGCACCCATTTAAGGCTAGCTTACTAACCAAAAGCAAATTAGTGTGCAACTTAAGCACATGGAGAACTCCTTTGATAGTAAGCCTCCTTTTCTCACCTTTCTCCTCTACTTCCACAAAAATCTTGCCTTTGCCCACCACCTCTACTATACTATCGTCCCCCATGAACACTCTCTTTTCTTTCACGAGCTACTAAAGGGAGTTGTGTAGTCATTTAGTTGTGGACCACAAAATTTCAAATTCCTCTTTGAATGCCAAGTTGCTCATCTTTTTAGGTGGGCCGTGGGTGAAGTGGAAAATCAAGGAGAAATGCAATCTTCTTGATAATTGTCAATACTTTCATTATGAACAATTGATGGCCTAATGGTGTGATTGAAAACAACAAAGGCATTGGAATAATTAAAGCAATGTCACATGTACGTCTAAAAACTCTATAGTATGTGCTTCTTTGCAAAAAATCCTTTTTTTTCCTATGCTACACACATTCTTTCTTGGAGGAAGACCACCCAATTGCACAAATTCCTCTTTTGCATAGTTAAAAGAGGGTGGTTGGAAATGACATTGACTCTAACAAAGATTGAAATGTAGTCCATATCACTGCAACTATTAGATGTGTCAAATATGCAAATGATAAAATTCACAAGTTAGAATCAATGATGGAAGCAACAATTTGCTACCTTGTAGTAGACTAGGCAAAAATTTTGATGTATGTATTTTGGAGCAAAACATAGCATGCACAATGTCAACAACAATCAAACACTCTTATAAGTGTTATGCAAGCTACAATGTACTAGAATAAGGCCTAATGCTCTAAAGACAATCAACTTTTAAAATCACATTGCAATGTCTGCAACAACCAATTCACTTTAAGGTATACAACCTTCACTCATATGTCCTTCTTTGCTTCCTCATTGTAATTTTAATTTTGCTCATAATTTTGTCCATTGTAACATTGGACAAGGGACCATTACTTCTGGCCCTAATGTCAATGAAGTTTGCAACTTCTCTAATGATGGTGAGGCAACTTTCAAGAGAGTTTGGCAAATTGATTGTCTCAATATTTATCATGTATCACTAAGATATGAAAATAGAACATGATTGCATGTGCCATTATTTGACCTTGGCTTGTGTGGCAAGGTTATTAGTTCTTTGGTCTAAATTACCAAGCCTAGTGATGAATGAGAAAAATAAAGTTTTGTCACTTAGATTATTATTAAGTTGACTGCAATGTCTAAGTTTAATTTAGTTAACAAACTTCCATGACGCAATTGACATACTTATGGTGTTACGCTAAGATCCATTGGGATATTTTGATATATGAGCCTAAGGCCATTATGAAATTTTTGTGTGACCATGGTGGTTGCTGCAAACTTTCTAATTAGCAGTTATGGGTCAATTGTTCAATACACCTCTTGTTTTAATGACCTCTATAGACACAACATATTCTAAATACATATCTCGGGGGGCAACTACCAACTGTAGTGGAAAACTATATGAGAGCAAATGTAAGGTCCTATTTTAAAATGCTAGCTAATGATTATAATGATGTTTTTAGTTGAACTATAAGAATCCTTCAATATCATTAAAGAAGTAGTAATAACCATAGTCCACTTGATAAATTAGTGTAATAGTAGTGAAGTAAAACCAATATAGAGTGTCTAAATGAAATAAAATAGTTTGATAGTGTATGCAAAGTGAATGGAAATGACAACACCAAAGTTGGTGAAACTCCAGAACTACTCCACTACATGTTAGTCTTGTTTATTGTACAATTGTGGTTGACTTTATTTGTAGTATTTTAGCATAATGAAGTAGTTTTGGAATTTTGGAAGAATGGTTTACAATTCAAACTAAAGAATTGGAAGTTTCTTTTCATTGTGAATGTGAACTTTGAATAATATACCTCTTGTGTAGGAGCAACGTGTGTTAAAAAGAAGCAAAGCATGGATGTTTGTTCTTATAGTTCTTTTTCTTGCATTTAAGAAGAAAGTACATTACATGTTTTTTGAGGGCTGGGGTGAACTAACCCCCTCGCTTGTCCCCAATGCAAAACAAACATATATATTTAAAATAATAATAATAATAATAACATTTAAAATAATAATAATAATAATAATTTTAAAATAATATATTTTTTTAATTTTTTAATTTTTTTAATTTTTTAATTATTAAATAACCTGATTGTTTGGCCATGGTTCACAATATGGTTTTTACATGTATCAAAAGTGTGTGTTGGACTTTTTTGTTTGAATCTTGGGCTTAACAAAAATTTGAAATTATGTTAATAAATGAAAGACTATATAGCTTTGAGCATATTACACATTTGTTTGTTATATAATGTATTTATTTCATTAGAACTTGTGCTGAAATGAAGTAGGCACATATACAAAATCAATTGGATTATAATTAACATAGCACCTAGGAAAAGAAAAGAAGAAGAATTTTATAAATTACATTTATAATATGGTTAAAAGAAAGATTTTAGAATATTATGTACTCTAAGGGTCCAATTTGTATGTGTATTAGAAAATAACACCTTCCTAAAAGGATGTTTGGTTGAACAACGGGTCCAAGAATGCGAGCTTGTGAGCATTGAACCTACAATATAGGTATCTATATTGTAGGTACCACACATTGTAGATGGTGTATATATTATAAACACCTATAATATGGGTATTTTTAACATATACACCCTATAATCATAAATAATTTCTATAGTATATACCTATACCATAGGTGTGTAGTATTTTAGACTCATAGGCTCACACTCCTATGCTCACATAATAGCAACCCTCTTTGGTTGAACATGGTTACTGAGAAAAATTTAAGTAGATTTTCCTTCCAAGATAGAGACTTAAGATGTCTAAGCCTAAAAAATCCAATAATAACAAGTTGGAGAGTATGGTACTAACTCCAACTTCCAAGAAATGGTTTCATTTCTTTGACTGTACTTGCTTGGAAATTGCCCCTATAGTGTTATTTGTCATTTTCAAAATTTGGTAGGCTCCTTCTCTTGGAATAATTTGTAGTAGAAATGTAAAATAATCTAGCTTTCGAGATGCTACCAATTGAATGGAGAGGGAAAGCAAAAAGTAAACTCCTCGATTGCATATCCCTACTTCAATTTTTTATGCTGTTTTGGTTTACAAAAATACTACAAACTATTGTACAAATGACAAACTTCTATATAGCATCCATTCACACAAATGGGAGTACAATTGGAGGATCAAAGGTGACATATGCATTATTTGTGTGTTGAATTTGACTTTTTTGGATCACAAAAAATACAAATATCACCTACAATTTGTTTGTTCATCATAGTTCTCTACTAGTACAAATTTTATCCAAATTTATAGCAAAGTAACCAATATTGCATGGCAAGTTGATGACCATAACAAAATTTTGTAGTAAATATTGGAATCAAGAGCAAAACTTGAGCATAGACAAAATGATGGTGAAATGCATCCAAAATATATGTATCCATTGTTCAATATATATGGTGTTTGGCTAATAGATCTTTAAAATATATTTAGATGATTGTCATCTATTGTAACTCTCACAATTCAAAACAAAAAAGGAGTGTGGAGGGAACAAACCATTTTATCTCTTATAAAGGGTTTTACTAGCCCTAACTTATTTTGGCAATTCATTAGTATAAATCCACTACGTGCTAAAATGATTGTGTGCTAAATCCATGTTAAAGCTAATACAATTTGCATTGAAACTAACATAGAATAAACAAAAAAATCATTATAGCCCATGGTGGATTCTTGGGTGGATTTGTACTAGTAATCGCTAGAGAAAGGTACATATGCAATTAGTACTTGTTCAACCAACCACAAGGATTGGCCAAAGGCACCCATAATGTCACCATCAATTGGTGAGCATAGACAACTACAATATGACATGCATGCAAGGGAACGTATGACCACTGTCACATAATATGACAACAAACTTGTGACTTTGTTATCAACCGCTTGTAGTCTTACTGATCTTTCTATGTTGTTGTGCATCAATAGGTGAAGTAGGTGGCATATTGGTGGTCACATTGAAATCCCAACATTGCCTATTCTTGTCCATTGCCAAAAATATTTGAGGTAGGTAGCTATATATGATCACATACGTACATGGCTACTACTTAGTGTAGAGGTGGGACCACAAATGGTGGCATATATTATTATTGATCAAACTTTTCTAAATGCCTTTATTTTGTTATAAGAGTGCAATGATAGTAGAATGTAGAAATCCATAAGTTACTTGACATCAATGTTAGTAGTGTTGCTTATGCTATTACAAAGGTGTATGAACCTCCACAAAATCGGATGCTAAAGATAAGATTGAAAAATCTAACTAAAATTCACTACACAATGTTTTGGTGAGATTATAAGAAGGAAAAGTATCTATAGTATATGGGATGCAAGAAGATTAGGTAGTGGTATTTGCCTCACATGTGTATTAATAGTTTGTATAGGGCAGTGCTTTGATATTTACCAATGGCAAGAATTCTTTAATCATATAAGGTCATAAAATAATGGTACAAAGACACATGTTTGTTTTTCATTTATTTACTAATGTGTATTTACATCCTTGATAAGATTACATACTATTTGGATTGGAATGACATTTTTGTTTTTTTGCTTTTAGACACTACAAGAAAACCTCGTTTTCTGCAACAAGTTGAAAAACATGAAAGTATGTTTTTTTTAACATTAGGCATGCTTCCGCCGATGTCCAGAAAAATTTGTCAACATTGACATGCCCCCAAAATGGTAAAATCAAGCAAAACATACCATATTTTCACTACAACATCGTGATAGACATGGACTAAAAAATTGGAGAAATTGTACCACATGTGGTAGCTACATCAAGTCCACGTTAGGGCCATGTGCACGGGCAATGCCATGAATTTTTCCCACTAGTCAAACTGGAAATGATGTGGTATTTGATGTGGAAAATTGAAAAAAGAACATGACAAATTGAGAATCTGGCATGCAATTAAAAATAATGTGACATGACAATTTAGTGAGGGCAATTTTCTAACTCATTGACAATATGTGGTCAACTTCTTACCAAGTAGTCTCCGACTAAATAATGACTTCTACGAGACTTCTGTGATTATTTTATGGGTTGTATGCAACTTCTTTGCAAGTTTTTTGTGACTTGTGTGGATCATGTGTGCAACTTGTTTGCAACTGCGTTACAACTTATTTGTGATTTGGGATGGTTGAAATGTGCAACTTGTTTGCAACTTCATTACAATTGATTTCATTCATATGGATCATATGTGTAACTTATTTGCAATTACATTTTGAGCTGTGGCAACTAATGTGGCATGCCAAATCAACTCACATTTTCAGCTCTTAAGCATTCCAATTTTGTTCTTCAAGATGTCAACCTACAACATATGGACATTGTGAGAGACACCACATACAACAACCAAATCTCTTTGGAATTATTAATACTAATGTCCACCACAACATCCAAAGATTTCCAAAAAACAACTATAGCAACCAAAAGTATCAATTGAGAAAACATTGTATTCATACATAACATTACAATTAATACATTGTGCATTGTACATCCAAACATCACATCACAAATTATACAACATGTACAATATTCCAAACATTATACAACATTCACAAAATGCAATACAACATACACCATATTTGATGTTTATTAATCATGGCTTGAGAAACCATTGAAGATGGGATGAGAAGCCAAGGTTTTATAGGAGTGTGGTGGTAGGCGACATGGCAAATGATGTGGAACATGTCAAATGTGTAGTTTGTGTTCACCCCACATAGTTTCAAGTTCAATTCAAGGTGTTGTAACTTTTGCACCAAAAGTTCAAATTCAATAAGGCTTATTAATAAATTTGTACTCTTTCTTCTAGTTTATGTGGTAAAATTTTCAAATCAATCGAATATAATTTTTTTTCTTGGAAGCCAATCAAAGTGCACAACTTCAATTTGAGATTTACCAGATTGTACTTCATGACTAAAACTTTAGGGGCTTGTATCTCCTTCATGTAATGTTTGTTTTTTATAAAATTTGTTGGATTATATTTCCCTTCAATTCTAGTTATTGTGGTAGAATTTTCATGTCAATCCAAGTTGTTTTGAATGTTTGGAAGCAATTGGAAGTCCAATATCCTAACATTTTTGGATTATAGTGAACTTTGGCGGCTTGGTTCTTCTTTAAATAGTGTCCGTTTTCAATAAATTCAAACACACTTCATACATAGTTGTATGCAATATTCTGCCATTCATGAAAGAAAGAGGTAACTAAAAATCAAATATACTATGATAGACCATGGATAAATATTACTGTAAAGCATGGTAGCCATTATTTGGTAGTGTGGCTTTGAATCGGAACAAGCTTGATGTAGGGAAATAATACATTGCATCTCATGCAATAAAACAACTCAATGTAAACTTGCATCTACAATTGTTTAGCAAAACAATGTTGTAGTAGTTGCTAAACTCCTAGTTCCATAGCAATTCGACTAACAATCCCAACTATAGTTGTTTAATAGTCGAATTTTTGTCGTTTTGTAGTCGGTTCTCAGTCATACTATAGTCATTCTATACTGGTTTTCCAATCATTTTGTAGTTGTTTTCTAGTCGCCATTAGTAGTCATTTCCTAGTTGTATTATAGTTATTTTCTAGTACCAGTGTAGTTGTTTTTTAGTTGCATGAGTAGTCTTTATATAGTTGTTTTGTAGTTTTACCTTAGTTGAATTCTAATTGTTTTCTAGTCGTCTTCCAGTTGATTTGTAGTTGCCACTGTAATTGTTTTCTAATCAAACTCCAATTGTTTTCTAGTTGAAGTATAGTTGTTTTCTATAGAATTTATAGTGAAATGAATAGGTAACATGTGGTTGATCTTTGACAAAGTGGACTCTACAAAACGTAAAGTTGTCCACATTGACAACTCTAATGAATACTGGATGTAGAATACCTCATGTTAATTCTAAATGACTACTCTGTTATGGTTCTATAATCCTGCACTTCATTCTACGACTACTCTACAACTACAACAACGTACACGTTGAAGTTGGTGCAAATAGAGAGGGATTACAGTCGCAATGTAGTTAACTTATATAGGACACTTAGTCGCAAAGTATCCGTCGGATACCAGTTGTGGCGGACACATTTTTCCTCTAATACTTGAAAGCCAATTATTGTGTGTAAATTGACATGAAAAGACATACTATTTATACAAGTGGGCGATAGGAGGCATGACAAACCATATGGGATATGCTAATTTTCAAAATTTTACAAAGTTGTCAAAATTGACTTTGCCAAAAGATTTGGACATCTTATTTGACGTCTTAGTTGATATCACAAAAAAAATTTGAATGTTTGAGTTGATGTCTAAAAAAATATTGTTCAAGTTTTCAAATGACATCCATGTGTGATGATTCTAAAACACTCATTTGAATGACATGTATTTAGGATTCTTGGTGCCTTCACAATGCTCAATCATTCTAATGACATTTCAACTCAATGACTTATATTTTTTATATTATATTCATTTTGCATCTTATCCATTGAATGAATATCAAATCTATTAACTAAATAAATCTAATTTTTGAAATAAATATTTTTAATTTTGTAATAGATTTTGATTTCAACACTAATACTATCTTTGTCATAGTAAGCAATGACACTTATAAGGTATTATGAATACTAATAAGATAACAAAGACACTTATTTTTGTATATTTATTTCAAATATAAATAACTTCAATATGTGATTGGTATTAATATTCTAAATTCTTCTTGCATTTTTCATTTTTTAATATCGTTTTATTTTCTTATAGATGAAATAAACTTGTGCACTTATTCTATACAATTGAGGCCAACAAAATAGATGGGAAGATGGAGCTCAATTTTTGGCAAAAACAAGATAACAATGAATTATATTTTAATATACCTTTGACAAATAACAATGGTTCATTTATTTACATGCTGTCCAAGACCATTTAGGACAACATATTTAGATTTGAAATGACCAGTAGTAGTATATAGAAAGATTGAATTTCAACTATTGTAATAACCATTTCATTAGTCATTAATATAATTTAATGTTACAATATAAAGATGTCAAAGTTTGTAAGTAAATCAGGCATTCGCATTAATAGTCCTCGAAAATCCATAAAAGTTAATCCTGCACTATGTGGATCAATTTCTGATATTACTTTTTGAGCCATGTCAAAAAGTTCATTTTCTTCAAGACCTTCTGATGATGGTGTACGTTCCAATATATTTTTGAATGAATATCCAACTACCCCACTAGATGTTAATAATCCAATACCATGCATTATATCATCTAGAGATAATACAAAAGCCAAAAGTCAATTAGTTTACTACTTAAGGAAATGTCATTTTAACTTGTATTGATAATTTGTTCAATTTCATTTACAATACTATTTATTTCTTTTACAAATTCCACTATAAGAGGAAATACTTGAACTAACATAAAAATCAAATTAACATATTAGGCAATCTATTATAGAAATTTAGTATATGAAAGAGATTTCAATCTATAAAATTTAACAATGCATTCAACTATTCAGAAATGACTATCTAATAAGCTTTGATATGAAATTGTAATTAGGATAGTATCAATGAATTTTATTTCAATTATAAAAAACTTTAGATAAAAACATTAAATATATTAAAGTGTTAAAATTTAGTTATAGTTATATTAGCATCTTCTCACACAAAATTTGACATATTAAAATAAAATTACTATAAACTTGAAATATTTTTTTCAAAAGCTTAAAAAATCATTGGCATAAAATTTTGTTTATATTTATTTAATAAAAAAAATATAATAACAAGTAATAACGAGGAGAATATCAATCAAGAAATAGAACAAATACATCTACTACATCTCACCTGTACCAATAACATCGTCTCCATCAAAGTCCCAAAGACAAAATATCCAAACTGTTTTGATTTCTGATGATGTATGTTTTGAAAATGTTGATACTACATTTAGGAACTTTTGAAATGTTAGCCTTCCACTACCATCTTCACTAAAAACCATGCATATTCTAGCCGCAAATGGATTGACTCTCATTTGTTCAATTTTAACAAACTCCTCGACACCAATATAAAACAACTCTTGATTACAAATAGTCTATATTTTTTTATGAATTTTTTCATAAACCATTTTTTTACCATTGATTATTTTTAAAAGATTAATAAATATAATTTTATTAAATTATATTTTAAATGATTATTAAACTTTAAAAATATAAAGTCATATCAACAATTGTATAAATAAAATTCATTTAAAAAAATTTCTTGTTATTTTTAATATCATTCAATAACATAATAGGTGTGACTAGTATTGCCAAAATCATAAGCCACTTACTTTGAAAACTCTATATAAGCATAATAATTCATTTGGTGTAAAACTATGTTCATAATCAAGGGATAGATTGTATTGTTCATGATTTACTACATCTTCTTGATTTCTTTGCTTACTAGGGTTTGTAATACTTTCAAATTTACTAAGAAGATTAGCAAACTTTGACTTTATGGTATTCATTTCTATTATTTCAAATAAATCTCAGGCAAATTCAATAAATACAATTCTATAATTTGAAGGCAATATGAATAATAAGATAATCATATATTTGAATAATTTCAAGAAAATATTCAAAAATGATTATAAATTTATAATATTGAAATAATTAAATAAACTTGAATTAACTAACACTTTATTGATGATCATGATTTGTGACCTTGTGCTACAATTGTTGGCATTATCTTATACAGCCCCATAAGTTAGTCCAAATCTTCAAAGATGAAAATACATAATAGAAATTGAAACTTAGAATAAAAATTTAGTTCTGACTACAAACAAAAGTTGTAAATTATAACAAATATTCATATTTGAACATTTTGAAAACAAAAATTCAAAATACCTTCAACGATGTAAGTTAGACATTTGTAATTTTACAAGATTCTTTTGTTACAAGATTGAAATTTAAAACTCTAATTATGGTGATTTTAAATTAATTTTATCTTATTCATTCAAAACATTTTTGGAAGATCATTTGTTGACAACCATTTTTTAATGCATTGAGGAGTTTTAGATATTTGCATTGTAGAAATGTTGAACCCTTAAAGGTTTTGTGGGGGCCACGTATATATGGTTGGGTATTTCATTCTTAGAATATGAACCCAAGGCCTTTTTTCATCAAAATCACTCAAATTTGCCATTTCTATTGCAAATAGTAAGAATTATTATTTTTTAATTCATGCATATCTAACTATAGGATCTTGCATTAGACTAGTATCAAAATATGTGAAAGAAATTTTAAAAATTTTTAACTTCATAGATTGTAAGATACTTATATTTAGAGTGAAGAAAATAGTTTTTTTCGCACCTTCAGTAACTAGATTATAAGACTTTGTATTTTCTTAACTTATAATTTTTGCACTACAAATTTTGAATTTGAAATTTTTCATGTTGAAGTATCAAGATAAAAATCTAATACAATTTTTTTAAATTAATTTTCATTCTTTAAATTTTTCTATTAGTAGAAATAGATACAAGATTGAAAGAAAAACTAAATTTTTAATAGCACTAAGATGGAATTAAAACACACTAATCTCAAAAACGAAATTGTTCTATAAAGTATACTAAACAATGTAGAACTTTTTGTTTCTGAAAATAGTTAAAATGAAGTATAAAAAGAAATCCAATGCACTATTTTCTCCAAAATTTGCTCAAATTGCCTACAATAACTTTCATAAGCCCTCTACAACTCCCTCTATTCCTAATGGAATGAATAAAAGCTATCCTTGTAGACAAAAGAAATATAATCTAAGAAAAATAAATAAACTTTTTACTTCAAGTTTTTGAGGATTTCTTTTGCTTTCCATTGAATGAATAAAAGTCATGCCATCATAAATTTATTCTGAGACACCAATTGAAATGAGAATTATATTTCCCAAAAGCTAATGTGTTTTCTATCATATCAAAAAGTTTCAAAAAATTAGGACAAAAATTGAGGTTGTAAGAGCCACCTAAAATCCTTTTTGTCCTTAGTAGGGACAAAGGCACCTAAGGGATTAAATTTTTATTAGAGCCTTTAACCTTTAATAAAAAATATTGATATAATGTTCCAAATTATTTTATAATTTATACAAGCTCTATATATTGGAATCTATTGGTCACTTTGACATTGTTTTTTGTAGCAACTTGGCAATTTGCTTCAAAATGGTCCTTCAATGAAAGTAGACAATAATTTTTTGTCTAATGAATTAGTGATGGTCTTGATATACTAATACTTGCCTCCAAAGCTCAAGAAGGCATTATAAAAAATGGATAATATTAGGTAACAACTCCATTTTATTCCATTGTTCTAGCATGACAAGGAAAATGCACTTAACAGAATGAAATTAATTAATTCGTAAATGCCTATGGCATCATATTTGGGTGCCAACAATTTTTTTAAATTTAAATAAGATCTTACCAAAGTAATGTGTTGAATATGTTTTTTTAGTTTAATACCCTAAATCCTAAAAGCTAATTATATTTTTTTGTTTAAGTTTGTTTTAGCATCAAATTGAATGTGATTTTGAAAAAATTGCTTATGATTTTTTGATTAAAGATTTTTGTAAGAGTGTGCATTGCATATTTTGATTTTGTATATAGTGTTAACTCAATAAGTACTAGATGTTCAAATTTTGAACAACAAATGAATACAAACATGTTCTAAACAACACAATATTGTGATTTTTCATTCATTCACTTCTTTTTTATGTTGAATCTTGTGTTATTTATTTAACATTTGTACAATATAGATTTAGAAGACTTTGTTTTGTGAATAATTGACAACTTCTAAGGGTACTAGTATATTTCACTTCAAAAAATATCTTTTCTAGTGAAAAAATGACTCTTCAAATAAATAAGTAAAATAGAAATCTTTAAAAATCACAAATATTGAAAATTACAAAAATTCAGTCTATATTTTTTTATTGAAATATTTTGGATAATTTCCTAGTTCTTGACTCCTTGAGGGATTAAGGACCCATGGAGATGAACCTAAATACAGTGGATCTTAAGGAGAAAATTATATTAGAAATTCTTTAAAAAAAATTGTAAAATAGATTTTGAGAAGTTGTAAATTGATTATAGTTATACTTGTTAGGTTCTTACACCTCATATTACTTTTATGATGACAATTTTGGATTTGACATGTAGAAAGAGGATAAAAAGATTTCAATTCAATTTTAAGTTTTTAACCCATAAAGTTTTTTGACTATGTTTTCACCAAAAATGTCCCAAAAGTGCCATTTCTAGTACAAGTACAAAATTTTAGAAAAAAAAATATTTTGGGACACATGTAACTATATGATCTTATGGTACGCTAGTTTGAGAAGGCGTGAAAAAAAATTCAGAAATTTCCACCATGTAGATTGCAAGATATGAGTGTTTGAAGTGACAAAAATCCTTTTGGGGGCCCTATAAAAAACCGGGCAGCTACACTTCACAAGGTCACATTTGTATGAAATATATCTAAAGTTGTAGTGCTTCTTTGGATTCATTCTTCAAGGCAAGTTGGTTACATGCTTGAAAATTTTCAAGATCATTTGGAATTGTATAATATATTAGAAAGAATAGTAAGATGAAAGAAGTAGAGAATGATTTAAAATACTAAATTGTTTGAGAATTTAGTTATGGAATTGCAAAATGCCAATCCCAATGTTTGTAATGTTGTAAAAAAAAATCTACACCCAATGTTTTTATTTTTTTCAAAAAATCTTGAAAATTAAGTTAAATAAAGGACTTCAAAGTTTATTTTAGAGTAGAAAATCCATAACTACCCACAAACTAAAACTCCTTGTAACTTTCATTTCATTAAATGAAATGATTCAAAGCTTTCCATGTATATATGAATATAGAAAACCAATTTCAAATTTTTATTTTAAAAAATAATAATTTTTTGAGTTGCCCATTGACCAAAGAAAATTACATATCATGCAAAAACTCTTTTAACCATGTAGTCAAAAATTATGAAAATTGTTGCACCTTAAAGCTATTCTCAAGCACATGTTGTGTGAAATTTCATAGAAAAAAATAAAAAATCCATTTGTAGAGAGCTACCTCAAATTGCTATGTTTCGAAAACATGTTGTTTGGTCCTTTAGGGGTTAACTTCTTGATTAAGCATTGCAATTATTTAATCCATATGTGATATTGTTGTGTTTACTAAGTGATCCACAGAACGTCTAGTTTAAGATTGTATCGTTACAATCCAAAATTTTTTTTGATAAAGTTTATCAAAACTTCAACTTTTTTATTTAGCTTATAGAAAATTCTAAGAAGCTCAAAGGTCTTAAACATTTATAAGTTAAAGTGCACCCTAAGGGCTTCTTTACACCAGTGACCAAGGACTATGGCTAAAGCATTTGGAATATTGTAATTGGAGGAGAATAAGGGGGTGGTCCATGATCACTTTACACTAGCCCTCATAAATGAAGAGTCACTAAAGTTCACAATGGATGATAGAAAGACATAGAATCCTGCATTTCCTAAACTCGGTCCTAAAATGGATAAAATTTTATAGATTTTGTAGAGATTCTCTCAATGGGTTTCTAGGGTGAATAAGCCATTTTAACAAAGTTGATTGGTTTATTTTTGTCAATATTTAATGTTGTTAACTATTAGAAATGTCATTTTACTACTATTGATGCAATTTTAATTGCTAGAATGTTGTTTTTATAAATGAATTATTGTTTACTATTTTTTTTTTTAAATTAACGCAATACTTGTAATTTTATTGCAAATAATAAATTATTATAGAAGAATTTATTATAATAAATGAATTATATATATATAATATGTCTGTATAATGTGTGTGTCTGTGAATCACTAAGCTTATAAGTAATAAAAATACACTAAAATAATGATATGATGATTTACATATTATCTTCTATTTTATACCATTGACTAAAATTTTTAGAATAAAAAATTTATTTATTTATTTTTGTTAGAAGTTTTTCTTTTAGTTCTTGGCATCGTAGTTATTGAAATTTTACTAGGAGGTGAGAAGAAAAAGAGGGGGAAAGAAAAGAAAATAAAGGAGATAAAATGAGGAAAAGAAAAGGTTAAATTATCAAATCTATTTTCTTAGAATTTCATTTAGTATCACCCTCAAAGGACAAAACTAAGTTCACTTTACTATACACTATAAGAAGAAGTGGTGTTTAAAGTGTGTTTTTAAATATAGTCCTAGAGATAAGATATTATGTAATGACCTTTATGTAGAATTTTAGTAAAAATTTACTAAAAATATATATGTTTTCAATTTATTTTTACTAAAAATCTACATAAGAACATTACTTAATATCTTATCTCTAGGACTATACTAAAAAACACCCTTTAAACACCACTTCTTCTTGTAATGATAGGAGATCAAGGGATGACAAAATTGGATCTTGGTCTTGATTTGAGAAAATTATTCGCACTAACTCTTAGTCACATGTGTAAAGAGGCCGAAGGTTCATAGCAAATGTGGTAATATAAGGGGTAGAAATAGCTTTTGAAAAGAAACTAATATTTAGCACACAAAAAGACAAAGCATCTACTAAGCTTCTACAAGGAAGTTTGAGTAATTGGCAAAGGAAAATGGTAAAGTCTTATGATATAATTTTATAATAAAACACAATGTTAGTTGCCTTAAAAAAATTTACTTCCACTCGTTACTCTTGAAAATTTGTGGTGGCATTGGAAGAATGAAGGTGATAATTTAAAGTCCAAATATATGTAACATGAAAAAGGGGCAACACTTCTTAGTGTTATACCTTATCAACTCCAACAATAGTATAAGACATTCGCCAAATTCATTGGTATATGAAAATCTCTCCTAATGATGCTTTCCAAGACATATATTTTTGATGCAAATGCAATTTTCATTCATCAAGATATTTGCACCCATGATCATTACTACCCAAAATGCGACACAAACATTTGAACCTAAAAAATATATGAAAATCTAGATATAGAAAACACAAAATGTATACAATGCCAATATAAGAATTCAGAAGTGCTTGGTTTAGATTTTTGGTACACTACAAAAAAATACTTTGAAATTTCATCTTAGTCACCTAGTGTCTAAATAATGCATGCTAAAGTGGGTTGGAATCCTCTCAATTGCTAAAAATTAAAAAAAATAAAAATGATTAATATTTTTAAATATTTATTAAGTATGCTTGGTTGCTACTAGTGTTGATTATGAGTATGCTTAAGAGAATTGCACCTAATTGTGACCCCTTTTTAAATCCGGTAGCTTCAAAATCCAATAGCTTAAAATGTATTGCCTTTATTTTTTAGGATGTAGAGTTGCTTTTTGTGTACCTATTTTCAACAATTAAAATTTGTATATTTTATTTATTATTTATATGGTGTCTAAAAACTACATAAGAAAAAAAATATAGAATATTGTCTTGACTTCCAACAAGATTAATAAATAATTTAACCCCTAAATGCCCGAGGCATGTTTTCAGCTTCCTGAAAACTGCTCTAAATTGAACAAAATGCCAACATTTTGATAAGATGTTTTCATTTTTCTGAAATTGTAACCGTACAAATTCAAACTAGATTTGTTAGAGATTGCATAGGAAAAGAAAGCACAACAATACCACTTATGAAGTGAAAGATTATAACGTTTGATTATGAGGGTGCTAAAATTGCAAAAAGGAATTGAAGTCTTTTTTGCAAGTCAAATCTAAAAAGTTGATGACCAAAAAAATATGAGGTTAACGGGCCTAACTCGAAGAATCCAAATCAATTTACGACTTCTCAAAATTCACTCTACAACTTTTTTAAATGAATTTAGAATGTGATTTTTTCTCCAAGATCTAGTGTATTTGAGGCTCATTTCCAAGAGCTCTTAACACTATGGAAAGTCAAGATTGCACAGGGTACCTATGCACAAAATCTCTCATAGAAAAATCATTGTCATTTATTTTCAAGATCGGACATTTGGAGGCAAAACTAGACTTCAAGAAGAACATTTAAAAAATATAATCTACTAAAAATAGAAAATTGGCTAGGATTTATTTAACTTAAAAGTTTTGCAAACACCATATTTTGGTGCCTTGGGCATTTAGGGGTTAACAACGGTAAGGATGCTCAATTATTTATTTAGACGCAATTAGGTGTCCCTTGTTCCGCATACTCTCAATGCAGGCCACACGAACCCCATCCACGTCCCCATCCACGTCCCAACATTCATCCAATCCGGAACCTTCGTAACGTCTTCCCAGTGGCCGTTGGCGCAGCCCGTCCGGAGGCCGGAAACCCGGCCGAACCCCAAAGCGACAAACCCAGTCGCCGGCCCGCCCTTCCAGCCCTCCGGGACCGGGCCGGGTCGGGCCAGTCGCGGGCTGGTCAACATTTTCAACACCCGTGCCGCGATTTTCCAAACGCAAGGCGCAGGCTTCGTTTAGCAAGGCTGACTCTGGCTTCGCCGTCTCTCTCCTTTTTGCTTCTGCTTCAACGCCATAGCCCATCTCCCTTACCGGAACTCTCCTTCTCCATCGCCTCGTGTTCCTTCGCAACTTCAAATCGCCACACTTGAGCTTTCTCTCGATCAACTTTGCAGCATCAGCTTCGTTCGAGAACTTGGGTTTTCTCGTCATTGTGCCTTTTTCGCCTCACTTATTGTCATCGTCTGGGTCCCATCGTTGGCAATGTAGGTTCAGAACCTTGTGCGGGATCATGTTCGCGCTTTAGCTCTCCTTTGACCTCCCGATCAATCTCTTACACGACTGTTTTAGGAGTTATTTTCGAGTATTTGGGTATTTTTTTTTGCGTTTCTGGGGTGTTTCTTGGGGAGGGGGTTGCGTTATGAAGCGAGGTGGAGGTTTTAGTGGTGGTGGAGGGAATGCGAATGGTCCAGGAGGCCTTCCATTATTATCCCCTTCCTCTCGAAAGCTGCCTCCACCCAGCCCTACATCTGGCCTAGGGTCGTTGTCCCTTAACGAGAAAGAAGCAACAAGCGCTCAGGAGTTTGCTTCCACGACGACATTTGTGCAAGTCGACACATCCAGTTTCCGTGAGCTTGTGCAGAAGCTCACTGGCGCATCGGATTCCGACGTGGAGAAGCTGCCGATCACGTTACCCTCGCGGCAAGCTTCCCGCGGGGGAGTTGATGCTGCGACTGCGGCGGCGAAGATGGACAACACGTACGGAGGTTTGATCCCGAAGCCCGTAGGCGATTTGAGCGCCAGACGGCCTGCATTCAAGCTCCACGAGCGGCGTCAGTCCAATCTCCGGAAGCTCGATGTGAAAGGCTTGGGCGCGGCTGCAGCCTTTCGTCGCGGCGTGGCGGGCTATGGCGGAAGCTCCCCGACACCCGACCTCTCCCCGAAGTTCCCTTCATGCATTGCCAGCCCGGTGACGCCTCTCTCCAAAGACGTGTTCGAAAGCGCTCATGCGCCAACGACGCCAACATCCTACGAGGGATACACAGACAGACTTATCCACACTCAGATAGACAGATATTCTTCGAAAGAGTCCTCCCGCATCAGGGCAGACATTGAGCCGCAATTCTATTTGCATCCCCCGGCGGAACGGCCGAAGCAACAACAGCCTGAGCTGCTGTCGCTCTTCCCACTCACGTCGCCTCGCGTCTCGGAATCAAGCTCATGACAGTTCTCTGTGGTTTCCGAGGTTTGCTGCAACTAGTTTTTAGGGTATGGGATGCAGACAGGAGCATACCATTGCTGCGGCGATGGCGATTGTAATCCTGTTTTTTTTTATGGTGTGGCATCCATCGCCTGATGTTCTGACAATGTATTTTATAAGGACGGTGTGGATGCACCGCGTGGCTCGGAGCGCATTAGGAGCGCTGTTAATGCAGGAGGACTGGGAAGCCTGACAGGATTCAATTTGGAGTTCAGATAGTGAGATCGGTGCATGTCGGAGTTTTGGGGAGATTCTTATGGTGTTACCAATGCTTGGAACATCAGCTCAGCTGGGAAGGTGGCACTCCCCCCCTTCGAGATCGGTTCAACTCAGACTTTTTTGGAGATTCTTATGATGTCACAAATGCTTTGGGACATCAGCTGTGAAGGTGTGCTCCCCTTTGTGGTGTGGTACCTTACCGTTGAGTTTGAAGATCAGTGCTGGCGTCTCCTTTTGCAGTTTGTTGGGTAAGGTAGCAGGAATCATGTAGATCATTCTTCCTTTAGTACATATTGTGGTATGTGTCCTCATCTCGTACTACTACATGTTAATCGCAGGCTTTTAGTTCAGTTAGCGACCCTAGGTTCAGGGTTTTTTGACAAGTAGCTTGCTCGATTTTCGTCAGAATCCTCTGCTCATGGGGCCATCTCATTTTTTTTCGTTTCGTAGACAGTAGCAGCAGCAGCTAGGCCGGCACGTGTATTCTCCGTAGGCAGTTAGTTAGGAGCACTTCTTTTACGTTGCAGGCTGTCCACTGACATCTGTGAGGTTGTACATTTTTGATGCCCAGCTCTTTTTATCAACTCTAGCACTTCCTCGTTCCTTCTTCAAATGGCAGTGGTATGATGATCAGTGGAGCACTTGTATGTATGTATGTATGAGCACAACACCAACCCACTGATTCTCTCTCCCTCCCCCTCTCTCTCTCTGTCTCTCTGTATATTGTATATTATCTTTTGTGACATGTTTCTCCCATAAAAGGTGGTACCCACATGAGAGTTTTCAAAATGTGATTGCTTCGTATAAAAAGTTTAGCGGTAATTTAGCATCCGTCTGGAACTACCGGCCATCTTATCCTCCATGGTTTGCATGATTCTGTTGTACAATACCCCTGGAACTGATGGACGTAGGAGCCTGTGGGAATGGCAGCTATTTCAGGATAACCTTTTGTCACTGAGATTCGGAATGTCAGTATGTGTTGTATATATATAATATTAATGTGAAAACGAAGAAGAAGAAAGAAGAAGAAGAGCCCCTGTGGCTAAAAGTCAACGATAAAGTTATGCTTTCTCCCACTACAAAAAGGACTTGCAGCCGTTGTTGCAGGAGGATCGTGAAGTCCAACTTGACTGTAGAGGAAGGCGCGTAATTCGGTGGAAGAAAAAGCCGCTTAAATTGGAATTCTTTACTCGGAAGTCTCTCTCTCGTCCTACTCAGATATGATTCGTTGAAATTGCTCGTGGAGGACTTCGCTTTGGTAAACCCCTGCTATTTCGGTGATGAACAGGGATGGGATTTGTCTTGTGCATTTTATTAGATGGTTCTACGTGTTCATGGAAAAAGGTGGGTGCACTTTCACTTTTCTTCATTTAAAAATAAAATAAAATAATTCCACGTTCAGTTGGGGAGGGGAACTGTTGGCACGCGGGCCGAATGGGTCTCCACGATATTGACTTCGTTTTGAAAAAGTGGGGAATTTTGCAATTTTAGATGTGAAATATCAGTTCAATTGGATAGAACCAGAGTTGAACTTCGACCATTGAAAAAGATGCAGTGAGTTTAGCTTTGGTACACATTCTAAAAACTACCCCGAGGTTAGGTTTACTAGATTTGGAATTGTATAGTTCATCTCTAATGGACGTGGAGGGTGTTTTGGAAGAGGTCAATTCCAAAAGTGGCACTTTTGGAGGCATTGTCCAAAATCAAAATAAATAATTTTATTTATTTATTTTTAATTCCAACCGTACAATAGAGTATTAAACAAGTAAGGCAAAGTGTGGAAACAATTTCAGCCCATTTGACTTCATGGATTGAAAGATTATAATGTTTGAAGTGAGATTTATTTTTTATTTTTTTGTAAGTATATGATGTTAGGTTCACTCATGAAAAATTTTAGAAGCAAATATGGAGTCTAGGTTACTCTAAATCATCTTGTAGTGCAAAGAGGTTAAGTGAATTGCCAATGCACTAGTCATCTTTTAATGACTTTTTGTACAATGAAGAAATTTTTTCTTTGAAATCCAATTAGTGTAAAGTTAGGGATAAACGTTTGGAATATGTGGGGGAAATTTCAAAAACTTTGATTGCATACATAGCAAGATAATAGGGCCTAAAGTTAAAAGAAAATGTTTTCTTTTTTCAAAATTGCCTTGATATAGCTAATAAAGTTTGATTCCTCTTAGAATATGATTTGAGAACTACCAATTTTTTTGAAGAAAATTTTATGCCACATTTTATTAATTTCAACTATGCCAAATTTCAAAAGTCAATAAAGGTTTTAGCAAAAGATGCCCAAATTGTTCAAGCTACCTCCAAAGTTTAAGGTTGTATAACTTTTGATCCAAGCACCTTATTAGAAAAAAAATTATTTTCTCTCTAAGGGGATACTTGTTCAAACATTGTGTCAAAATTTTGTGAACATCTAATCAAAATTGACTTTATATGAACCTACCTAGATATTCAATTCTTCGATCAATGGACAATTGTCTTCTAGGGATTAGGGGTGAAAGATATGACCATTTTAACAACTTCCAAGGTTTATGAAAATTCAACAAACTTTTATGAGCTACAAATTTATGACTTCTTATGAAAGGTTCAAAATTGTGCTTCCCTAAAAAACACTTTGAAATTGTCATTTTTCAATACAAAGCTATGATGATTAAAAAAACTTTGTTTTTACATATTCAACCATAGGATCTTGCATTAGACTTACACAAAAATGTGCAAAAAGAAACTTTAGAGACTTTGACCATAAGATTGTAACATATTATTGTTCAAAGTACAAAGAGAATATTTTCTTGTACCTTGCTTTACTAGTATTTTAGACTTTGAATCCCTTTAATTTACCCCATTAAGGGCCAAGCGTTCAAATTTCAAACAACACATGAAGACAAATACATCCCAAGCATACAAAAGAGTACCATATTTTTTATTCATCAAGATTTTTGTATTATTTTTTTAATACTAGTATCATTAAGGTTCTAAAGACTTAGTTTGCTTTGAAATTAAACTAACTTCAAAATTCTATAATTCAATGATTCAAAATAAACTAAACTAACTTCAAAAAGTAACTTTTTAAGTTAAAAAATGACCTGGATAAAAAATAAAAATAAAAATCTTCAAAAATCACTATGATTAGAACTTAGCATTTTGGACTCAAAGGCAAAAAATTCTTGTGAAAATCACAAACATTCAATCTAGAATCAATTTTTTAAATAATTTTTAATTTTTGGCTTCAAATGTTATTGAATTTTTTTGGTTTGTGTATTAGTTGATTTAATTGTATAGACATGATCTATGGATTAACAACACTAGTGCTTGAAGACAAAGATATGAGTCTACAAGCCTTGAACTTAGTTGTAGACATGTACATACAACCATTTGAAGGTGTTTATCACACATGTACCTATAACATAGATACACTATAGTAAGTAAAGAGTCTATAACATAGGTACATATAACATAGACACCTAAAATCATAGAAGGTGCCTAAAATGTAGAGTTGTACTGTCATGGACTCTTTATCTATGAAGAGTATTTTACAAATATTGTTTAAGAGTCATCATTAAAATATAGTTCTAAGTTGCATTTGTAGAAATTGTCATACATCTTCACAATTGTGGAAATTTGAATTGTTCTTTGTTCCTGAAGGGGTTAAATTTGTTATTATATAGTTTTCATTTTAATCTTAATTTTCATTTTATTGTCTATGCTCAAGAATTTTGTGCTTAAGAGACATAACTTTTTCACCTTGACATCAACTAAAATAAAGATTTTATAATCTCCAAAAGCTAGTATATTCTTTTGCCTTTAGAAAAATAACTACTTTACTAAAAGAGTTGAATTTATAGTCAAAGTACAATTGTACAATCTATGAGTTTGGATTTTTGTCCATCTATTTTGTTAAACCTAAAGTCAAAAAGATAATACATATTCTCAAAAAGACAATTTGTTTTTCTATCTTAAATTTTCTTTTTAAGAAATCACTCCAAAAAATTATGAATTGAAGATTGTACCCAAACTTGTCCAAACTTTCATTTCTCCTCCAAAAGGGTAGTTGGACTTAGGGGGGAAATCTAAAGAAAATTCAAAAATATTGAGACATTTGGAATCAAAACAAGTGACAAAAATGATATAAATTGAAGATTAGATAGTACGGAAGAAAAATATATATAATTCATTCTTTACTTCATAAAACTTATAGCCTTGTCTTTAAATAAATATAATTTCTTGAATTAAAAAATAATTCTATCAACTTCAAAAACCATAAAATCACTTGAGTTTGATGACATTTTCAAATAATAGCAAGTTGAAAGTATTGACAAAAAAGTATGCTATTATCTTTAATGATGAATGATTTTTGGTATAAACCTTTGTAGATAAACTTTTTAGAATTTTGAAAATCTTTTTAAAATAAAAAAAACAAATAGTCCAAGTTATGTTAATGTTAAGTCGAAGTGTAGTGCGAAAACAATTATAGACACATGTAGATATTGAAAAGACTAGTAGAGGTTAAGGGAGTTACAGTTAGTTAAGACAAATGGACAATGTAAGGTAGGTACACCTAAAATGGCACCTGACCTAAAAGCGCCATCTAGAACAAGTATACATTTTCAAAATCAGTCATCTTCACAGGTTGTAGATGGTGCTTTCAGAAACTGACTTTGACTACTAATAACTTTTGCATACAGTATTCAAATCTTATGTTTTTTTGGTGCATTGGAATGTGCTTGTTCTTGCCCACACAACTAAATCAAAATCTAATCAGTCTAACAACAGTAACTATACACAGTGCCAATAAGTGGCGCTTTTAGGTGTATCCACCTTAGTTAAGCTCCAGTTAGTTACGGCCAAGAAATATAAGGACAATTAGACTTTTGTTTTTTCTCTCTATGTTCTTATTAGCCAGAGATTGGCTCTTGTTGAGTGTTTGAATGAGTAGCTAATGTATGAATGAGCAGCCAGTGATTGACTTTTTGCTTTGTTATTTTCTTCATTAATTAATGAGAGCAAGTTTTGTCAATTGACTGGACTTTGTGACTAATTGACTTGTTGATTGAATAGCCATGTTCTTTGGAGTGAGTTTGTGGCATGAGTGTATTGCGAAGGAGTGGCAAGATTCATTTTCTTATTATAACATAAACTAGACCATTGTGGTTAGAATAAGGAGTTTGACATCATGTGATTATTGAAAATTTTCAATTTGTTTTCCACAGTAATAGAAGTGTGAGCAATTGAAATTATGTTTTTTTTGACAAAGTATGAATTTGTTATGAATTTTTGAAGTGTCTAATGCATTTTTGTCCAGGAGAGTATATAGACTACCTTAAAACCAACAAAATCTGAATCCATCATGCTCATTTGGCTCACCTAAAGCAGTCAAAGTCTTTTGTAACATGGAAGGCCTAAAAAGTCAATTCTCACAATGAATTCTCACTCAAAAATTGGAAGTTCCTAATGAAGTCACTAACTACTTCATTATTGTCATGTAAGACATTCATTGAAGCCAAAATCTAAAAAAACTGAAAAAAACATAATGGGGTCATTTGGTAGGTGATCATTTGACCACAATGGGCTGATTTACCTTAAACTATGCAAAAAGAACAAGTACAAGGTGATAGGAAGTGCAAGAGTGCAAACTTAGAAGTCTATTGGACTGTAAGTAAGTGATAACCGAGTAACTATCAATGAGTAATTGTTCTATTAGATTCTGGTGATTGTCAAATGATTTGTGAACCTATTTTTTGAATGAAGTCTCTTTTATGATAATAATAAATACTTATGTGCCAGTGATTGGCTTTACTTTTTATTTAATTACCAATCTAATAGCCAACAAAAAGGGATGTCGTGTTAAGTTAATTATGGATTGTTATTGCTCATGACAATGACAATGAGCTCAAAAATGTAGCAACTACATTATGATTTTTTGAAAGCGAACATTTTTACAAAACAAACAATCAACGGCCTTTAAATTTTTTGAGCAAAAGGGAGAGGCAACTAATACAAACATTAGGAAATGTTTGAGGCTTGAAAGAGGCTGCCAATTTTTTATTTTCGGCAGCCCCGCAGTGCAAGTACAAAAAAATAAAAATTATTTAAAAAAAAATTTAAAATTATTATTATTATTTTAATTTAATTTAATTAATTTTTTAATATTAAAAAATAATAATAATTTAAAAAGTCGCCAGTCTTACGTGGCAGTGACGTGGCACCAACAATGCTACAACAAATCCAAAAAGAAAATTCCCTAATTGCACACGGGGGAAAAAGTTGGCACCCTTTAGAAGCCTCATAATTTTTGTAATGCCAGAGGTGACAACCTCTTTTCACTAGATTGTCTTTGTGATATACAATTGAACTTGAGAGATATCTCAAATGGTGATGTGGTAAATAAGGTGGGTACACCTAAAAGCGCCACTTATTGGCACTGTGTATAGTTATTGTTGTTAGGCTGATTAGATTTTGATTTAGTTGTGTGGGCAAGAACAAGCACATTCCAACGCACCAGAAAACATAAGATTTGAATATTGTATGCAAAAGTTATTAGCAGTCAAAGTCAATTTCTAAAAGCACCATCTACAACCTGTGAAGATGACTGATTTTGAAAATGTATACTTGTTCTAGATGGCGCTTTTAGGTCAGGTGCCATTTTAGGTGTACCTACCTTATAAAGAGGCTAGAAGGAATATTTTGCTTGTTGAACACTACTTCAAATAAGCCAATCCACAAGTTTTTAAGAAATAACAAGAATGGTTGATTTAGAAACAAACAAAGTTTAGGGTCTTTTCATAGTACTCGCATTTGCACATTGTACAAATTACAAAACTTACAAATTCAAATTCAAATTCAAATAAACATGTTGGAGGCATGGCACAATCTCATTACAATCTCTCTAGCTTAACAATCATCGAACACAACCACAAGTCTTTGTTCAATTTAATATGAAAAAATGATTTTTGCTTGATTTTAAATCAATAAAAATGTGGAACCAATTAACAGGGTCCATCAATATAGGTAGAAAGACTCTGCCCAAGTCCACAAACTATTCAAATATAAACATCTGCACATCAATGTCTACATTCATAAAACTACACTTTTATGCATTCAAAAGGAGTATAATTGCACCTACTTTTTTCTAACCTATTTTCTTCAAACTTCCTTGACATTTCTAGAAGCCACGGATGCTTCAAAACCTCCGATGCACTCAAACGCTCCTTGACATTACATGTCAACATTCTTTGAATTAGGTCTTTTGCACCCTTTGAAATGTGTGGCCATGGATCCTTGGAAAACAAGTCATGGCCCTTTATAATTTCTTTATATACATCTATGAATGTGCGGCCATTGAAAGGAGGAAATCCTACAAAAAGACCATATAGTACCACCCCGAGGCTCCAAATATCCACTTTGGGTCCATGTTTGTGCTCCATGACTTCAGGGGCCATATATAGCGGAGTCCCAACGACATTGGTCAGTACATCACCTTGCTCAAAGAATTGGGCCAATCCAAAATCAATCACTTTGAGTGCCGAACCTTTTTCTTTGGTTTGAAACAACATGTTTTCAAGCTTCAAGTCCCTATGGACAATGCCAAGGCTATGGCAAGTCTTAATAGCACTAGCAATTTCCTTGATCATTTGAGCAGCTCTTGGCTCGTCTAAAGTACCATTTTGAAGCATACGATCAAGGATTGTCCCTCCTTCACATAGCTTCATGACTATGTATACATAATCATCATCTTCCAAAACATCTTTGAGTGCCACTATATTTGGATGCTCTTTAAGATTGATCAAGTGTAGGATACCAACTTCATGTTCTACCATATTAAAAAAAAATTGTGAGACAAGGTTGCTTTTTGGTATGTATTTGCATGCATAATGTTTTTCGGTTGTAATTTGGGTGCACAAGTGTGTTACGCCAAAGCTCCCGGCCCCCAATTGCTTGCCTTTAGTATACAAGTCCATCATTTTGATTGTGCTCATTTTGAAGAGCGACAATTGACAAGGTTGTGAAAGCAAAGAGACAAGAATACTAAAGAGTAGCAACGCCTTGTCTTTTGTAGATCGAGGTACCTATCTTGAACTTTGATTTAGTATTTACCTATCTTTTATTTTGATCTATTTTCCATCTTTTTCATTGCTTGTCATTTAGCTTTTGCTTTGATTTAGTTTTCATTTAGCTTTTGCTTTGATTTAGTTTTCATTTAGCTTTTGCTTTGATTTAGTTTTCATTTAGCTTTTGCTTTGCTTTAGTTTGCATTTAGCTTTTGCTTTGATTTAGTTTGCATTTAGCTTTTACTTTGAATTAGTTTTCATTTAGCTTTTACTTTGAATTAATTTTCAATTAGCTTTTACTTTGAATTAATTTTCATTTAGCTTTGACTTTGACTTAGTTTTATTTAGCTTTGACTTTGTCTTAGATTTCATTTAGAAACAATTCATTAATTTGAGAAACAAATGAGATGTAGAACAAATAGTTGATGGGTATGAATGTAGGTTTGCCAAAAGGAGAGTTGTTCTAGCAAAGCCTATGACATCTACATTTATGCTTTGGACTCCCTCCTTACATATTGGTGCTCATCATATTTTGCGAGCCCGTTGTATTGAGCATTCTTTTCACAAGTGGGTTACTTACATGATTTCACATGTCTTTTCTCAGTTTCATTGCTCGCTAATCCTATTAAGGCAAAAATGTTTTAACACTTGTTGATTAAAACATGTTAAGGAACTGGTTGGTTCATGGAGCCTAACCTATGCTAAATGTTCTAGAATTTGGGTGCATTTGATGTAGACATATATCAATGTTTGTTTAATGATCATTCAATTATGCCTCATGTAACTACTTCTGGATAGTTTAGTGAATTTTGGATAAAACACTTGGAGATTTCCATATGGTTATCTATTGATGTTGTATAAATCTTTGTATGTTTTGTATAGATCTATAAATGTTTTGAATGTTCTACTAATGACTAGTTTTTTTCATTATTGATTCTAGACTTTCAAAAGTTCAAAAGTAGTTAAATGTGTCATAATTTCTCTCATTTCTGAGTTTCATGTCTATTTTTTTCAATTCATATTTGAATCAAAATTTGTATTTCGGGATTCTCCTTTGTGGATATAGAAAGGCTTTAAGTGCTAAAAGGAATAGATCCTTGGTGGGATGTTGGAGGCATGTTAGGCTTTCTAGAGAAGAGCATTCGGATTTTCATTTTCAGTAATAGGCCCTTTAACCTCATATTTTTTTGGTGAACAAATTTTAAATTTGACATGTGAAAAAAAGATTGAAAGACTTTAAATCACTTTTGCAGTGTTTACACCCTCATAATCAAAGAATATATTCTTTCAATCTCTAAATGATATTGTTGTGTTTTCTTTCCTATGTGATCTCTAACATGTCTAGTTTGAATTTGTATGATTATAATTCAAAAGAAATTGATACAACTTATCAAAATGTTTACTTTTTGTTTAATGTAGAGCAGTTGCAAGAAGCTCAAAAAAGGCCTTGGGCATTTAGGGATTCAGTCTATTTTCTAAATGTCTTGCATTTTAGGAAACCTTTGGATCTCTTCTACAAGTTTTTGAAACTAAACTTGAAATGAAATTTAGTTTCAATGGTTTGAATCTAACTTGTACTTTAGCCGTGGATTATTACTTAAATGATTTAAACTATGTTTTCACCAAAAACACCATTTCTAGAATAAGTACTACATTTGAGGAAAAAAAACATTTTTAGATACATGTAGGATCTTGTAGTATGTTAGTTTGAGAAGACGTGGAAAAATTTCAGAAATTTTCACCCTGTACATTACAAGATATTAGCATTGGAAGTGACAAAAATTCTTTTGGGGGACCTACAAAACACTGTTTAGCTGCACTTCACAAGCTCACATTTTAATGAAAAAATGTACAAAATGGTAGTGACTCAGATTACTTCTTCAAAGCAAGTTTTCTACATGCTTGAATTTTTTTTGATCATTTGGGATTGTATAACATAGAGGAAAAAATGGTAAGTAGAAAGAAATAGAGGATGTTTCAAAATACTAAATTGCTAAGTCAAAATTAATTTATGGAATTGAAATATGCCAATTCCAATGGTTGTAATGTTGTAATAAATAATCTACACCTAATATTTTTATTTTTTTTCCTAAAATATTGAGTTAAAGAAAGGACTTCAAAGTTTATTTTAGAATAGAGATTCCAAAACTACTCGCAAACTACTCGCAAACTAAAAGTACTCATAACTTTCATCTCATTAATCAAAATGGAATGCATCAAAGCTTTCCACATATATATAAATCTAGAGAACCAATTTCAAAATTTTGTTTCTTAAAAAAGTAATTTTTAAAGAATTTTTTTTTGCTCCTCATCGAACAATTAAAACTACATATCATAAAATAACTTTTTAATCGTGTTACAGTAGTTGAAAGTTATAAAATTGTTGGGCCTTAAAGCTACTCCTTGGGTATGCATTGTGTAAAAAATTCAAAGAAGAAAAATAAAAACTCCATTCATAGTGAGTTGCCTCAAATTGCTATGTTGCCAAATACATAGTTTGGGTATTTAGGGGTTGAGGTTCATAATTACAAGACTTAAAGGGAAAAACGGATGGGATTTAGGAATTCACCTTGGATTGAACCTCATCTATAAGGTGGTCGAGAACGTCTTCAAAGCCTTCCTTGTTCGCCATCTTATTTTTCCTCAATATGTGCTTATCACTTAATTTTCAAAGTTTTAATTACAAGTTGTGGAATTTCATTCCAAAAACTACTTCTTAATTTTTCCTTCTTTCTATTTCTCCTTCTTTTTCTTTTCCACTACTTTTCTTTCTACTTCTATTCTATTCAATTCAATAATTGAACTTCATTAGTTGACTTTGCAATGGAATACTTGTTCAAATTTCAAGACAATAATGCAATAATCTTGTCTCCCTATCCAAAGTCAATATTCTTGTATAATCTAACTCTTAATGGCTTAGTGGAATTCTTTAGATTTTTGCCTAATCCTATCTTGATTGCAAACTCTTTGAATTCAATAATCTTCACCCATCCCACACTCAATTCTATTAGCATTTTTTAAGATGGTTTGAGTTTGGCAATTTCCTATCCTCTTTACATTAGTGATTCTTCTCTCCTTCTGACCAGGTTGAGTTTCTATTACCTTCTCTAATGTTTTGATTGTACCATTGGGAATATTTGCAAATTTTTTGTCATATGCCTCATTTAACTACTTTTGGACTATTCAATGAATTTTGAACTAAACATCCAGAGATCTTTGAATAATAACATCGTGAGATCCCATGATGTTTGTATAGGTCTTTGAATGTTTTGCATAGATCTCCCAATGTTTTAGATTCTCTCTTGATGAATTCTTTTTTTTCTCCCAATGACCAATATTAATTCTAGACTTTCAAAAGTCCAAAAATAATTAAATGTGGCATTTATGTTTCAATTTTACCTACTCTCATACTAATTCTATCTTTTACCTTCTCCCTCTATAGTTTCCAACTATCAATTAAACACCTAATGTTTAGTTTCTGTTTTTTATATGACTTTAGGGCTGTTCCCACTTGGCCTTAAGGTAGGACCCTCTTAATTTTTTAAGCACAATGGTTAAACTATTTTAGTTTTTGTTCACACTGAGGAAGTATGTGAACTAGATTTCTGTAATATGTGGTATTTGAGAATTGATCAAGCATTCACAATCAGGGGTCTTAAATCTTACCTGACAGCCACGTCCGCTTTTTTTTTTTCCGGCTGTTCCCACCTATCTTGTCAGTCCTATCTCGTAGTGGTGGGGTCTGCAAAGTTCAAGCGATGTCGGGTCACTTGCTCCACAGATGCATCTGTTTCTCGAATGTTCACTTCTTCTACACAATGTTGCTGTGGATTTTTGCGTTGTTGTGTTCTTAGGGTTTTCAAGTTCTTGTCTTGCGCTATGATTCCACTTCCTCCTAGTGCTTGTGGCGCTGCGTGGAGTGCGTAGAGTTTCCATCATTTTTTTTGTTTTTGGAGGCAACATTGTCAATTCAGCTCAACGCAGCTGCATTACATGGGATCTAGTTCTTCACATTTTGCCTCAATTTCGTTTGCTGGAGTAGTGCTGTGATTCTACTTCTTGCCAGTGCTTGTGGTGGTGCGTGGAGTGTGCAAAGTTTCCTTAAATTTTACCGTTTCTGGAGGCATCATTGACAATTCGGCGCAACGCGACTGCATTGCGTGGGATCCAATTCTGAACATTTTGCTTCAGTTTTGCTTGTTGGAGTAGCAAATCTAACACAACAGGTTTTTCACCTTCTTCTTTGTAATTTGAGGTTGATTGATTGTTTTTCTGCTAGCTTAAAGCTTCTTCAATCTTTGTTTTCCATCTTCTTTGAGCCCGAATTTGGTGAGATGTTTAGGTTTAGGGCTTCTACCTCTGTGTCTACATTTAATTGTTTTTTTAGGTATTGAAAAGCTGTGATTGTTGTCTTCTGTGGGTTCATTTGTGGCCCTTTTCCTCCTTGTTGTAGCTTGATAATTTGTGGGTTTTTTTTTAGACGTCACTATCGAAAATTGTCAAGTTCCTCACATGGAGCAATTTAGCAGCCCTCTCAATCTTGTTGCCTTTACAGCTTGGTTTTTGTCGCTCCTTCTGAATGCCAA
Source organism: Rhytidiadelphus loreus (assembly GCA_947034895.1). Lineage (NCBI taxonomy): Eukaryota > Viridiplantae > Streptophyta > Bryopsida > Hypnales > Hylocomiaceae > Rhytidiadelphus > Rhytidiadelphus loreus. Next base: position 39,159,114 of record OX344761.1, read on the forward strand.
CGACCCCCTGCGTTTGGCAGCACTATCGGAGGACGAGGTTGAGGACAATGACCCCTTAACGGCCTTGGTGCACACTGTGAATGCTCCACTAGTGGATACATTTTCCCTCATGCGAAACGTAGTGCAAAACTATAGGCTATGCAGTTCTTTGAGCGTTTTTCATGGTTCTCAACTACTTGGTTCTCACGATTTCTCTTGGAGCAGTATGATAGCAGCAGATGGGTGTCAATGTTCAGGATGACGAAGCCATCAGTGTTTTCATTGGCAGAAGTGGTGAGGCCACATGTCCAGAAGAAGAATACCAAGTACAGAACTGCCATTCCTGTACTCATCCGTGTTGCTTGCAGATTGTTCAAATTGACCCACGGGGCAAATTTGACGATTTGTAGTGAGCTTTTTGCCATTGGCCGAAGTACAGTGTCAAAACTCTTACGTGATGTTGTGCATGCTATCAACATCACATTGAGGCACGAAATTTCCTGGCCAAGTGGTGATAGGATGCGAGAAACGCAAACCAAGTTTTTTAACCTTTGTGCATTACCTGCTGTTGTTGGTGCCATTGATGGGATGCAGGTTTCTATAGCAAAACCTAATTTTGGTGCCGTTGACTACTACTACTTCAAAAGCGGTGGATACAGCATGAACTGCCAAGCCGTAGTAGATAGTGAAAAAAGGTTTCTTGATCTCTATGTTGGCATGCCTGGATCAACAAATGATAGCCGCATGTTGCGGCAGTCTTCCTTGTACTCTTCGGCCACGCATCAGAACTTGATGGATGCTGCATACTCAATAGATGGCTACAGTCCTTACATTATTGGTGACTTAGGCTACCTTCTTCTACCATGGTTAATGGTTCTACACAGAGGACGGGGTCAGCTCTCTATATCGGAGACTTTGTTCAACAAAAAACTACGGAAGGGCCGCTGTATTGTTGAGAATGCCTTTGGCATCTTGAAACAATCATTTCGGGAACTGTTGGTGAAGTCCAATTTGCAAGTCACTTTCCTTCCGGATGTAATTTTGTGTTGTGCGCTTTTGCATAACCTTTTACTTCGCCAATCTCACGAGGAAGTTGAAGACCTCCTACAAGTGCTATGTATTGAAGGATTACCAGCAAATGTTGCTGATGAGGATCCAGTAGTCATTGATGGCCCAGAAATTGTAGCAGACGATGTGGCGACTCCTGTAGGCACTGAAAAACGGATGTAGCTGGGAGTGTATCTCACCACGCGATGTAGGCCATCCCTTTAAAGTGCATGGTAAGTGACCTTATACTTTTTTCTCCATCAATTACATTATAGCTATGATATTCAAGTTGTCCTTTTTTTCCCTCCCTTCCATTATTTGATTTGAGCATGTAGAATGCTTAGTCAATCTACACTCTCTTGTTTCTAATCACTTTCATAAATAAAAAAAGTAACATGCAACACTAAAATGGACAATTACTGTAAACATGAACGTGAATTGAAAAAATAGTATATTATATGCATCTGACTTGGTCATTGTGTACTACAGGAGGCTAGTACAAGGACGGCAACTCAATATGGACTGGAGTTGCTGCAGGTGAAGACATCTATAGTCTAAGTCTCGATGCTCTATATTTGTAGTAAAATACGGGAGCAATAGTAAGTCTAGTTCTCCTCTATGGTGTCCAAGGTTGTTTTTGCACCACTATCTTGAAGTTCAATGTCAGAAGGGGTGCCGCCATTGCCATTATCTTGAAGTCCTGGAACGGCAGATGGAGTGGCCTCTGTAGGGGCAGCTACAATCATGGCTTGGAAGGCTGTAGTAGATGTCTTCAAGTGTCTCGGAGGAGCTCCCTCCTTGGTTTGTAATCCTTGTTGGCTGGACATAGTCAAGCCTCTCTCTAATACACTTGATAATTGAGACAAAAAACTTACCATTTCACCTTGCTTTTGAATAGCCAATCTGGCGTTTTCATTAGCAATCATTGCATTTTCATATAGATGACGATCTTTCTCTCTAAGGTACGCCATATTTTCTGTGAATAATTGCGATTGTATCTCAATCTTTGATTTCTCAACTTGGAGTGATGAGTCGGCAATGTCTTGCATTTGTGATGCAAGAATAGTTCCAGTCGCCTTTGTTGCCTCTGCCATGACAGTGTGACCTGATATATTCTTCCTTCGAACTGCGATGTTTCGAGGTCGCCTATGCACTACGTACTGTGTGTTCTCAGAAGAACTAATAACTTGTAGTGTCACGCCTGGGGGGATTCCTGTGAAAGTTCTCGAACCTAGGGTGGTTGTAGTGTCTTGCAAGGGCATCTGGCGTGATGGAATGGACATGCTGCGACGAGGTGAGGGAGGAGGTGAGTTGTCTTCCGTAGTATGGACAACCTCCCTCTGGAATATCTCCAATGGGTCTTCTGTGTCAGGTTCACTCTCTCCATCCTGCACATCTAGTTGCTGTTGCTTCTGTGGTGGTCGGAAATTACCATCAGACGGGGACAACAAGTCACGAACGTGGGGAGGCTAGATTTGAGGTCGGCTACCATACCACTCATGGATGGCGGCAAAAAACTCGTGCGTGAAGTGGCGAGGAAGTCCTTCAGCTTTTCTTTCAGCTGCCGTGAGGTCCCAATAATCTGGTAAGTTCTGGCCCGTGCGACTCAAGTAATCAACAATCCTTTTGTAATCAGGAACTAATTGATTCCATTTTGTTTTGCAGGCCGATCCGTCCCGCACGCATGGTGATAAACCTGCACGCATAACTTGTTGGGATATGCGAAGCCACTTACTTGTGTCAGGCGTCATGAGGTCACGTCCGTCGATGGTGTCCAATTCTTGGAGGAACATGTCCCGCTTTGCTCTAATGAGAGCAGAAATTTCCTGGGGCAACCAATTTGGACCACGATCCTTTCGAGCGCGTTTGGGTGCACTGGGTCCACCTCTGTTGAATCTTTTGTTGTTGTGGGAGGTCGTCTAACAAGTAGTGCTGTCCAATTGTTGGTGAAGGTCAGTGGCGGTATGTTGGCTATTATTGCAAATTTTTCAGAAAACACAGAGAAGTTAGAAAGAGATGCTAAAGTAGGCAATGGATTGTAGTCATGGTCAAAAAATATGTAATTAATGTATGTGAGTGAATGGGAGGACTTCTTTATACTACTTGTCCCTTGCAGTGCAAATGTGTAACTACATCAATGAAGGTTAGATCAGATCACAAGCAAAACAGGAAAAGTGAATGTGAAATTTGTAGACTTCCATTTGCACAATTCTCATTGAGTCATCGGAGAGTGTTTGCTGTTTTGCAGGTCCAATATTGACAGGTTAGTTTTCTTAGCAAAATTAGCATACAAATACTAACAAGGATGAATAGTACTGCACTTGAAAATAACATGGGCACATAAATGAATGCAAATGGTTTAAGCAAGCTTCTAAGAAGAGGAAAAAGCAAATGAAAACTTTTTATTAAGTACTAATAATGAAATGTAGACTTCCATGCTCAAAAATATTTTTGAAACTAAATTTTATTCTATCATTATGCATTAACTCATTATAGCATTGGAGTGGTTTTGTGGTTGTGCAGGTCCTATTTTATATGGTGCAAGCATTGAATCATGTTCACAATTGAAAAGGGAGAGCGATGAGTGACACTAACCATTAGCAAGCATTGCAATAGAACGTACAGGTACTCCATAGTGCTGGGAGTTGAAGTAGTTTTCCATTCTTGAAAGTTGGAGAACTGAAAAGCATGTACAGCACTAACAAAAATTATCAACACTTCTGCAAAATTCATACTGGGAGCAAATCCAGAATGCAAGATGTAATGTGCAAGGGTTGCATTATTGAATCCCAACCAAGTTGAGACAATTCGATTGAAAAACACTTAGACACAGTACAAAGGATTTCAAATTCTTTAAGAAATCAAAAAATTCCAACAGGATTCCAGATTCCTCAAGAAACAAAAAACAAACAGGAGTTGACAAAAAACCCGAAGAGGACCTCAGAAGACAAATGAAAGAATAAAGTGAAAGTTCCACAACTTTCGAGTGACAAGAAGAAGATGTACCTGATGCTGCTTACGATCCAGAATGCGAGAAGTGTTGTTTACGAAGACTTGGCCCTTCTTTTGTAGAAGTAGATCATGTGGGCTGTAATGGCCTGAAGTTTTGGTGGCGGCCCCCTTCTTTTTGTTAAGTGCGCCCACTATGTCAGAGCGGTGTTCAGTAATGGGCCGCTAAGAGCTCAAGTTGATAATACCAGTCTAAAACTCAACAAATCTTTATTTTTAGAAGATTGCTGAGTTTTAGTTACTATTACTTTGCAAGCGCTGGTCTCAAATAGTAGTGGTGATAAATGACTGTAGTAATGGTCTTAAGCTAATGCCACATCACTTGCCATGTAGGTTCGGCAGATACCAAACCCCGCAGGTGGGAATGTGCATTGCTTTACCATCCATTTAACAGCCAAAGATCCTAAGGCCAGGTGGGAACGCACCTTGTGGAGTTAGAGCCAAACTCTAGACCAGACAATCCAGAGCACCCCCCAAAGTCCTTGCCACATGTCGGTCATGGATTGGCCAAGACCCCGCCTACTGCTACCGAGTAATTGTACCCGCCACATGGCAGGTCTTGATTGGCCTGACAACCCCCTCCATCCCCCCCCCCCAAGAAACACCTGACTCTACAGGCTTCCAACCTTGTTTGGCTGGTTCTGAGGGTTGTTTGGAATTTTGGTTTTTTGGGCCTTCCAATGTACCGAAAAAAGTAAGCAAGGGCATTAGTTGCCCCCCTCTTTTCTCAAAATTTTTTAAGGCCATTTATTTAATTATTTTAAAATGTTTATCTTCGAAATCGTCGTTGATTTCTCAAAAAAATTTAAGCCGTTGATCTTTGAGATTTAATCTGAGCCATCCATCCAAATACGAATACGAATACGATATACGGATACGAATCAGAGTACAATTACGGATATTGTACAAATATAGTACTTGATATTGGAATATAGTACGTGCATGTATGAGTATGAGTATGAGTATGAGTATATGTACAAATACAGATACGGGTTATCGATACGGGATACAGTTTTCATAGTCCCATATTGTTTGCCATTGTATACTTGTTCAAAAAAATTCAAATAAGGGGAGGGGGGGGACAAAAAATTCAGAAATTAATTTTAATTAATAATTTTTCTAAAACTTGGGGATGTGGGAGGGAGTTTTAAAAAAATTAATTAATTTTGTTTTTTGAGCTCATTGTGACAATTAATACAATTAGAGAAGGTTGGCATTGATTGAAGTATTTTCTTGATACGCATTAGATTAGATTTCAGGCCTGCGAGAGACCTTCCGGCCATGGTTCCCCATGCTGCGAACCATGGCCGGACAGTCTCATTAATTAATTATTAAAAAAATAAAAAAATAAAAAAATAATTTAATTTTAATTTTAAATTTTAAAATAATATTTAAAAAATAAATTTTTTTTTTATAAAAATATTAAATTTTTTTTTTTTTAATTAATTCATTAATGCAGTCGGACCTGGCAGTCTCTGTGCCAGGTCGGACTGCTGTTCTCCGACGTTCCCACAGTCCGGGAACGTCGGAGAACTCAGGGTCTCTCACAGGCCTGAAATCTGATGTAATGTTTATATCTAAGATCTGATTTTTGAAGTCAAATAGGTTGTAAGTCTATTTTGAGATTAAGTAGCCTGTGATTGGCATCAAATATTAATTGGGACAATTAGTTAATGATTGGTGTTGTACCTTTGTTTTATTTCAGTCTATTTGTCCAACAAAATTGCTAATATTTTGCAAATAAATTTTGATTCTTACTTAGTGGAAGTTCAAATGATTGGATTATTGAAACATTATGAGTTAGGAGAAGCCATTGAACATGGATTTTTGAAGGAGAGAAGTACATTCTAACAAACACGATAGTTATAGTAAACAGACCACATATAGGTACCAATTAGTAGTCAGTGAGGAAGGGTACCTTCCAGAGTAAGCCTATATAGTTTGGTCATTGTTCTTTGCATGGCTTGTAAGTTACAAAAGAAATTGTTGTGGTTTGTTAAAGTGATCTTCTACATGTCCTTGCTTTTGGGGCTCACAGGATTGTCAAAAGAGTAGTGTAGACTGTAGTAGTCATCAATAAGGTCACCAAATTTTTTATTCATGTCTCCCCACAAATTCCTTACAGAGTGTGGGTTAGGAAGACATGATAGTCGTAGTCCCTTTGCAACTTTTCAATTATATCTTTGTAGCCCCTCTGCATTATACCTGTCTCGTCAAATGTTTCAAGAATAGCGTGTGGTCCTATTAACTGTCCAATCTTGTTGAGATATTCATTTGTTAGTTTCATTGCAATAGAGGTTAGTCATGGTGATGAAATCATTGTCTCCATTTCTTTTTTCGATAGCAAAGAAGCCATGACCTTCGTTGTTTTTACTCGGTCTTTGAAGTCACCACAAAGGCGCTTTATCTTCAATCCGCATGCATTTTCTTCCTGCACTTTACTCAAAGTTTTGGTTGCAACGACTTGTCTTACTAATTGACAAGTTGCCTTGCCATGACCCTCTTACTGAAAAAGGTTGTACATGTCACGATGAGGTCGCATTTGTTGTATGTAACCAAACGGAGTTTTTTTCATTCTTACCATCTTTGATTGCAGTCTATTAAGGTTTTCTACAACTTCATTTACACTTCTAAGGAATTTTATCAAATTTGCTTCATGCTTCTCATGAAGTGATTGCAGTATTTGGCAATGTTTATCAATCATTGACTTGAGTTTTTGTTGCAGATTCGAAGATGCATTTGCACCTTCACAACAATCATCAATTGATGAACATAATTCTGAGTCACAATGCGCACTCCACTTTCCACTTCTGCAAAAATATATATGATTTTATCAACATGGTGTCTGAGTAAGGCTATGGTTGAATTTTATTCACGAACCTGCTCAGCAGTACTCCCACTGAATCTTTCAACATTTTTCACGTAACCAAGGAAGCCGTTGTAACCATCACCAATGAATTCTAATACTTCTTAGATTGAGGAGAAGCTAGGGTGCTTTTTAGTGATTGGGCCGATGGTGTATAGCAATCCATCGACCCACAAATCCAATTTTTTTGTCCCAACTATCTTTTGCTATTGAATTTAGTTTTTGTTGGTTGCTGATGGAGAGGTCTTCCCTTCACTACTAGTGATCTATAGCATCCAAGAATTGGAACTTGCAACTTGTGCATATGTCATTCTTGTAGAATACCATATTAGAAGCCATGTTGGATTGTATTGATGTCCTTCAATGACAGCAACTATGTTGAATTCTAGTTTGCGACAATGATCGCTTGCACTAGCTTCCATACTAATTGAATCGAACAGGATAGTGGAACTTGGAGTGACTACCTTGATAAGAAACTTGTACAAGTACCATGTTTACGATGTTTGCAATGGTTTTTCTTTCCATCAAATGTTGTTACTGTATTTCTTATCCTATGCAACAAAGTTCAATGTTGTATGGACCCGTCAACAATTTACCCTTGCAAGCGTTCCTGAATTGTTGCTCATCAATCTTCACTTGATGGATCGCTTGAGTAGGACTACAATAGTGCTTCTTGCTTGAACAAAAGGATTTACAAACCATACCTTCTCACATTTGGAAAATTCTGCTGCATGAAAGAAAACCTCTCTTGTACCTATCTTATGAACTAGCTACAAATCACATAGGAAAGACAACTATATGCTTACAAGTATAGAATGATGGTGATTCCCAAGTTTAGAGTGATGGTGATTAGGTACTACCGTTGACTTGTACAAAATTCAAGTGAAAATTGCGCTAGTATTGTAGTACATGAAGATGTCTTGAATATAATTAACTACAGGACCTGAGTTTGAACTAAGACCCAGTTAGTACAATGTATGAAAACACAATGACTTCTCTCCATTTATCACATTAGAAATCAGAATGGTGAAGCTCCATATTGTTGACAATTTAGTTGACAAATTCAAGGTTGACCAAAATTTTGTATGACAATGTTCTATAAAGCTTCTACTAGCTATTACATTCTAAATTACTACATATCTAGGCATCATACACATTGAAGATATTGCTCATGATACATGAAATCAATTAATGTATAGAAGATGAAGGATTGTAATTGCATTTCAACTTTGAGAATTTCCTCATCAAAAGCTTTGTAGCAAATTAACAAAGTCATTTGTCAGAGTAAAAGAAAATTCCTTTCACACAAAAAAAGCATATATGTACTTCTTGAAACTTTTGTAGACGTTGGATACGCATATTCGCACAAAGCAAATACAAAAGATGGAGAATGAGAAACAACTACCTTGAAGTACAAACCTCTTACTTCCACATTAAAATTGACGTACCTTTTTTTATGTATTCCATTTTTGCATGTGTTCTGTAGTCATTCAACTTCGGTTTCCAACTCTTACAGAAATCTAGCATCGCACATGAATAGCCTAAAAACTATGAACCCTCATTTTTCACATACTACAGAAGTCTGTGCAATTGCAATCGGAAGTGACAAAGTATGCATTGCACTCCTCTATCCCATAGTCAATAGTATAAACTACCTCAAAACTTGAGACAACATTTTCTATTACCTTTGAAATAAAGGTCCAAATTCACTGAGCAAGCACATAGTTGAACAGAAATGGAAGCGCAGTAGTGTAAAGTAAGCACTCCACTTTGTAGTTCTTCCACTCCTGTAATTGCTCTCAATGAAGTGGATGATGTGCTACAACTACTCCGCTCTGAAAATGACAATTCTACAACTATTGCTCCTCATTGTGAATTCATAATCATGCCAATTTGCATCACAAGTCATAATACAACAATGCAAGAATGTTTTCTAAAACTATGCCGTCCAATTACTGAACCTCCATCTTCAAGGTAGGACGCTGTCAAACAAGACGCTTACACTATAGAACAATTACAACATTGGCATCACCTCTACACTCACTTATATGTGACAACTAGCTTGGTTTTCAAATATGGCAGAAGCACAACAACTGGTGGCTTTGACTATAAGGAAAATTAGTGTAGTAAAGGAATAATTGGTAGAAATATCACAGTGTGGCAAACCCGGCCTTGAAAGCACCAATCACTCTGAAGCTGTCCTTCAATCACCATGACTCCTGGGAACTGAGAACTTCAACCACTATTAAGAGAAGTGCCCTTAGATACGAGGCTGAAACGGCCCTTAACCCGTAAAGGACCAGGGCCGTTTTTCTGTCAAAAACTACTCAAAACTGCCATTTTTGCTGCATTCATCCAAAAAAATAAAAAAAATACTTTTTTTAGAATCTAACCGTAGGATCTTGTACTTTACTAGTCTAGTATCATGTGGTAAAAATTTCATGGAGTTTGGCCGTACAGATTGGAAGATATTAGCATTCAAAGTTGAAAAAAGAAAGTTTTTTTGGACACTAGCCTGCAATTTCAGATGACTTTGAATGCCATTTGGGGAAAAAATTACACCATGGACCTTGAATTTAAAATTTTTTGTGTTGAAGAATTGAGTTGAAAGTCAAGAAAAAAATAATAAAAAAAAACATGATTGATTTTCATTCTTTAAAAAACTGTTCAGTACAAGTAGGTCCAAGATTGAAAGAAAAACTAAATCTTTAATAGCTCTAAAACGGGATTGAAACACAATAATCTCAACGGTGAGATTGTTCTAAATAGAAAAGTTAACCTTGTCAAACAATTTTTTTGAAAAATTGCGAAAATTGCATTCAGAATTGAATCCTATAAGTTATTTTTTCAAGAAGATTCTCAAATTGCCCGAAAAACAAGATTGTTCATAACTTTCACATTACTAATCCAAATGGAATGAATCAAAGCTTCACATGTAGACAAAAATATGATCTTTAAGAAGAAAAAAATTAAAAAATTAATTTCAAATTTTTGTAGATTTAGTTTTCTGCCCGGTGACGTGTAAATTATGTTTAAGATGCCATAATTTTTGCTCTCGGGCACCAATTGAAATAAAATTTATATTCCCACGAAGCTCATAAGTTTTCCTATCTTATGAGAAAGTTTCAAAAAAATTCACTGAAAATTGAGATCATAGGAACTTGCCCGAAATCCATTTTGTCCCCCGAGGGGACAATGGTCCTTTAGGGGTTAACAGGCCTTCATCCTCATCTAATGCTACAATGTTTGTGTACTTAGAGATTTGAAATTGCACTTAGAGTACACCAAGCATTTGCAAAAATGACAAGTAAATTAAATAGTCTATTTAAAGTAAAAAGAACAATTGCAAAGATATCATTTGGAAGAATGCATATGTTAGCAAGTTCTATTATTCCAAAGAGTAAAAGGTTTTATTTCCCTAAATTCTATCAAGAATTTCTTTAAAAGTGTTCTAAGATTCATGTGTATGAATTTTGATAAATGTGTAGGTGATGCTATAAGTCTTTGTAAGTTCAATACAAAATTACATTTTTGTACAAGTCTTCTACATTGTACCATTTACTACAAGTTATACAAGGTTTTAAAGTGCTCACGTGCCCATATTTTTAGTATTTATTGCCATGAACTACTTATTTTCTATTCTAATAAGTTTTCATATCACTCCAAATAGGTTCATTGTTTGTACGTATCTTCCAATGTATTCATTTAGCTTGAACAAAAATATTGATTTGGGCCTTTGTTTATACACCATCCACATAAATAATATTCTTTTGAACATTAGAGGGGATTCAGCCCCTTTGGAGGGCTGTGAGTTCCCTTGGTTTGGAAACAATCCCCCAGTAGTCCTCAGCAGTTTGCAGTAGTTCACAGGTGTTGCCTGACATAGCAAGGTGACTGCCACGTCAATTCTTTTTTTTCTTTTTTTTAAAAAAAAAATAAAAAAAATCTGATAGCGGCTGTTACCAAACTGTCGGGGGAACAACGCCGGGAACAGGCCTGAAATGGCCCTCCCAACCCCCCAAATATCATCTAATGGTTTTCCATTCTTTGATCTTCTTGATATATCTTATTGGGAAATGTAGCTACATTTATGTGGACCTAGACATTCCTATTATCAAACAACTCTCAAAGTGCTTCTATACAATTTGTATATTGGTAATATAATACTATTACATCTCGTTGCTAAATTTGCAACATTGAATTTTGTAGCAACAAGTTTTTTCTTAAGACTCCAAAACATGGATGGAAAAATTGGACAAAAAGATGACCATCCCCAGGACGAATTAAATTGTGACATATTTTTGTAACAATGTGCACGTATTATAGTAGATGTTCAAATCTAATTGTCTTGTACCTTACTTCCTTAGCCATCATTGCTAGCTAATACCATACAATCCTCATCTTTTGTTGTACATTTGCATTGGTCAAATTCTACCACCTTTGCCGCATTTAAAATTATAACTAGATTCTTTTTTGTTTGATTCACACATAAAAAGAATACCACTTCAATTATGTTTTTAAGACTTTGAGTAGGGGAGTCGACTTCTTTCCGACCATCCATCAATTTTTGTTAGTTAGGCTACTTTATTTCCGATCAATTGAGATTTTGGTGACAACTCACACAATACAAATGTTGGGGAGGTGTACATTGAAGCATACAATGATCACAAGATGTACATTGGAAGCCACAATTATCACCTACATTGAAGCATGGTCGATTTTGTAATCAGCCTATGGTTGGAGATACAATGACCTATATAACAAGAATAGGTTGAATGGATTTTCCTTGAATAAAATGTAAAAAAGTATGAAGTCCTTTTGAAATATAATTCTATAAATAAATAAAAAATTCCCCTCACCATAACCATAGAACAGATATGTTGAATTGCTTAAGTGATTGGAAAGGGGTCATCTACCTTATCAAAAGTTTAATGGACGTTTAATGGCATGACTTGGTAGTTTTTGCATGTGTATGAAGTCAAGTGGAATCAATTGTCTTGGATCTTTGTACTTTTAAATTAAGGTAGGCACCTCTTAAACCACCATTTTTTGCTATGTGCCTAGTTACAATTATTTAGATAGGTCACATTTTCATATTTTCTTGTTTGCATGGCAAGTAAAAAGAGCTTCAAAGAACATGACATTTGGAGACTCTGCATAAATTATGAAGAGTCGAATAGTTTGTTTTGGTAGAGTTTTAAAATCATTTCTTTCACATATTAGATACATATGGATTTTGAAGATGTAGACATGGTAATGATGGTGGTTTGGGGTCAATGATGCATTTGGGGGACACTTTAACTTTGAAACAACACTACGACCATTTTTCAGCCAATGAATGACAAAGAATCTTTCCGTGTAGGACAAAAGTGCAAATATTTGTTCTCAAATTATTATGCTAAGAGGGGAGGTCTTCTACAGTAGCTTGTCAAACTACTAGAAAATGATATCCAAATCAACAAAAAATCATCAAATTTTAGTTGATTTGGGTATTGTATTGACCATTTTTATAGTTTATAGTTTTGATTTGGCCCAAGTTAATAAAATGGTCACCAAATTTTGTTGATTTGAATAGTACAATGTCCAAGTTCAAAATGACAAAAAAAATGTTCATTCCAACCCCTCTCTAAATTTGTTCGCATAACTTTTTGATTAGATAATCAAAATTGCAAATGGATTATTGAAGATGAAAGGCATATTCATTTTACAACTTTTCTTAGTTCAAAGTTTTATGAAAAAAGTTATGATACTATGCCAAACCTTCTTTTGAAGTTTTCTGATTTTAAAGAACACCAAATTGTGGATGATTAAGTTTAAAAAAAATTCAATTGTATATAGAATTTCAACCATGGTCATTGAAACATTGTCCAAATGTTGGAAACTTATTTGAAACTTCTTTAAGTCAAAATGAACATAGTAAAATAGCTTTTTTTAAAGAACTTTGATCTAATGAAAGTTGGTAAATTGAGCTAACTTTCACCTCCAAAAATCTGTTTTCAATTTGGACACTCAAATTAAAATTTATAGACAAAGTTCAGAGAGGGGCTTGAATTGATATTTTTTGGGGCATATTTTAACATCTGAATTTTGTCCATAACTTTTGATTGAAGGGTCTAAATTGCAAACGTATTTTTAGAGGTGAAATTTAGCTTTATTTACCAACTTTTATTTGTTCAAAGTTTTTGAAAAAATATATTTTACTATGCCAAAACGACTTCTAAAGTCTGATGGGCTTACAAATCAAATGAAAAATAATAGCAATAATTCAATAAATAATAACTCACTACCACAATTATCAAGTGACCTAGATGGTGGTGTAAAGGTATAGGTTGTTGTCTTTTGTGTGGGAGGTCTTGGGTTCGATTCCCTTGGCAACACACTTTGCCCTCGTAGTAGTCACCTATGTTACTTGCCTGTGTGGCAGCCATCACATCCAATCACCAAAAAATGAACCAATAAAATCAACATAATCAAGGTCAATAATCCATCCTTCATGGATTAAGTTAAGACAAATTCACATCCAATCCATGAGACAAATTCACATCCAATCAGCAAAAAATGAACCAATAAAATCAACATTTTTTTGTCCATTTTCTGTTGATTTGAACATAAATTTTCTAGGAGTGGACTTCCAATGAGTGCTTTTGAAAAAATTTAAACCAATCATTCACATGGTACCAAAATGGATGATTTCCAAGGTCAATAATCCATCCTTCATGGATTAAGTTGAGACAAATTCCTTGGTAGTGGAGCTCCCACACTCTCTCTTCTTCCATTTATTCTTGTGTTTGCATTCTCTGTATGCACATTTCTACTTGCACATCTATTTGCATAGGATTGGAGGGTCTCCACAAGTAAGTAATATTGAGGCACCAATTGTCAACCACACCCACTACCCAACCTACAAGGGTGTAGTTTTCCAACCAAAGCTAGAAGAGATTTTCAACCCAAGCTTGGAATGTTTTTTTTTGCTCTTTTCCAAGGTTGGGATTAATAAGGTTATGACGCATATTTCAAAATAGTGAGCAAAAAAGTAGGAAGTCATGAGTGGGAGAATAATTCTTGAATGATTGGAATTGAAAAACTCTAGACATTGGCTACTGGTGAAGTGCACTTTTTGGCTACCAAAATTCATAGTAATTTCAATTTTGGGAATGAAATTCTGAAAATTTTGCAATTCTAATATTTTCTATCTTCCTACATGGTAAAAAATTCCACTACTTCATACTATACACGCTCTGCTCCAAAATTGCCTAAATGATCAACTATTGGTGCCTCAACCTTAAGCCCCTAAGTTTGAATTTCTTTGGAAACTTTGAGCTAGCGTTTGAAGTTGTGAACTTGTTTTTTTGACTAGACTAGCTAGGCAAAATCGTTCAATATCGGTATTCACACCTTCTTCATTGCGATTCCATGCTCTAGAGAATCAAGAGATGGTAGGTCTTTGTTGGCTTCATGTTGATTCTCTATAAGAAAATATTTTTAGATCACAATATCTTTTGCATGTTGATTATTTTCCTTAGGAAAAAAAGAATGGATGTATGGAAACCTTCGCAAGCAAAGCTTTCACCCTTTGTTGTTGATTTCACCGTTGATATTGTTGTTTGATTGGGTCTAGTCTTGTCAGTGCAATCTTGTTACCGCAATTTTGCAATTTGTTACTACAATTTTGCATTCTCCATTGTTGACACACCAAATAAGGTGTCACACATTCACCCAAAACTGTTATCCTTTAGCTACTATTTTCTCTCACCAACTTCTCATTCAAATTGAAGGGGATTTACTCTTAGTTGGAAGTGAGTTTAATTCATCTCAACACATAAATACGTAGGACTATCGCTATTCTCAAGAGACCTCCACATTATTGAACACTATGGATGTATTTGTACATATTTCACACAAGGGGCATGAATGTCAAAAGATGATTGGAAGGAACCTCTAAAAAAAATCGTATCCAAAGCATTGGTCAAAAAATTGAAGCCTAGAACTTGAGCGAAGTTATAAAAGAATGGCAAATTTGAACCCATCTATTATATTGTTATAACAAATACTATCTAAACAATGATGACATTAGACAATCTGACCGGTTTGTCATGTCTACACTCCAAGTGACAACAAAAACTATGAAAAGCCTATATGCATTTACTTAGATGTTTAAGTTTGTAATTTTTAGGTGTGGGAGGTTGTCATTTGTCATACTTTTCAAATAATAATGTGGGATGGAATTATCTACAAATTACAAAGTGGTATTCTATATAATCTAAACACTATATTTTTACCATGATAATGTATATTTATTTTTCTATAATTATTTTTCTATAATTGCAAAAAGATCCCTAGTTCATAGGTCGCTTATTAAAATCATGTTGAAATTGTTCCATTTGATGCGTAATTTCTATGTGCAAAACTATTTGTCACCAATCTTAGAAGAAATACCTAATTGTCCTTTTTGCAACCAAAAATTGGTGTGTGATCTTTAAAGGATTAAATATAAATTTAATTGATGATGTACTATTACTCAAAATGATGTAAATCTATAAAACTGCAAATATGGAATTCAACCATGATTTAGACTTCAATGCATGTATTTTCTACAATAGTTACTAATACTTTCTACTATTGATTCCATAAAATCTTCTCTAGGGTGTTTCCAAGCTATGGTAAAGTGATTTTGTTGTCACAAAGTTGCAATTTTGTCAATTTTTTCAACTTTTATAACTTTTGGCTTATTATATTTGATTTCTAAGACAATAAATGTACTAGCTTTGCAATGATGAAAGTAAAAAATTTCTTCCCATATTTTAGTGTGAACATGGGTTCAACAAGACGATGCAACATTTTCTTTTGTTTATACCTAAAAAGTAAAAAAAAAATTCAACCCATCTTTTCAATATATATGTACATATTATGGACTTTGTTCACAATGATTAACCCCTAAGATTTTTTACTATGATTTCACTAAAAATGTGATTTCTACTACAAGTACCAAATTTTAGAATAAAAAAACATTTTTGGATACATGTAACCATAGGATCTAATAGTATGCTGGCTTGAAAAGATGCGGAAAAAATTTCAGAAATTTCCACCAAGTAGATTGCAAGATAATAGCGTATGAAGTGATATAAATCATTTTTATGGCCTTGCAAAAGATCAGGCAGCTACACTTCAAAAGGTCACATTTGTATGAAAAAATGTTCAAATGGTTGTAATTAGTTGAATTCATTCTTCAAGGCAAGTTGACTACTTGCTAGAAAAATTTTAGATCATTTGGAATTGTACAACATATAGGAAAAAAATAGTATGTAGAAAGAATTATAGAATGATTCAAAATACTTAATTATTAAAAATGTATTTGTAGATTGAAAAATGCCAATCCCAATGGTTTTAATGCTTTTATAAACAATCTACACCCAATGATTTTATTTTTTTCAAAAAATATTGAAAATTGAGTAAAATAAAGGACTTCAAAGTTTATCATAGAATAGAGATTCTATAACTATCCATAAGCTACCCACAACTAAGACTCTTCATAACTTTCATCTCATTAATCAAAATAGAATGATTCAAAGCTTTCTACATATATGTATATATATATAGAGAGAGAGAGAGAGTAAACTCATTTCAAATTTCTATTTTTTTTAAAGTGATTTAAAAAGAAGTTTCTTTACTTGCCCAGGTTACCTGCCAAGCAATGAAAACTATATATCATGTAATAACTTTTTAACCACGTGGTCAAAACTTATGAACATTATTGAATCTTATAGCCTTCTCTCATGCACATGTTGTGTGAAAACTTCAAGGAAAAAATATAAAAATTCTATACATAGTGACTTAGTGAGTCTGTTGCCTAAAATCACTATGTTGCCAAAAAGACACAATTTGGTCTTTTAGAAGTTAATTGAAATTTTGAAATAAGAAAACCATGTCTTCTTTGAATACTTAGAAAAATTATTGATATTGTTGCCTTCATGTTCTCCTATATTCGTTTTGTTATCACCACATTTATTATAGTAAACTACATTATACCAAACACTCTCCCATATATAGCTTAAAACACCCAATAAGATTTCAAACCAATATCTTCTAAATTTATTATATATTCCAAAGTTATTCATTCAATAACATTGTAGTAAGAATCTAGCAATGCATTTTTGAAAATACCACGAGATGCCTAGAGGTGGCAATGGATTCTACAAATAATAGAGAACTCTAGCTCTCTAGGAAAATAGTTTTTATTTCAATATGTGTCCAAGAGCAAAGGCTATGGTACTAAATTTAAAAATAGTTAATTCTAGGCAATACAAAAAACACATGAAAATTTGATAAGTAACAAGAAACTTATGGAATGTTTTCTTTTGTAAGCATATAGACCATTGTTGTGAAAAAAATAACATATTGGCTTCATTTTTTAACTCAAATTTCTCAATTTCTCAATAAAAAGGTCTGAAGTGATTAGTTTTCTTACGAAAGCACTCTCATAATTTTGGGAGATCTGCATATTTTAATTCCATCTTAGATCAATTTATGATTTAGTTTTTCTTTTCATTTTAAACCTATTTCTACCTAATATTTTTTTAAAGGACAAAAATCAAATATTTTTGTTCAATTTCTTTTTAAAGACTTTCAACTCAATTTTTCAACATAATTTTTCTTAAATCAAAATCTATAGTGCAAAATATTGAAGTTAAGAGATTTTGAAATCTTATAATCTAGTGTAGCAATGTCCCTCTAAATGGAGTTTCTTCACTTCAAAATAATGCTAACATCTTCCAATCTATGTGGTCAAACTTTACAAATATTTGATCACATGATCTTATTCTAATTGAGTATAAGATTCTACAATTCAATTCTCAAAATTTTCATTTATTTGCTTTCTTACCTCAATACAATACAAATGGTAGTTTTGAGTGGTTTCTAACACGAAAATAAACTTAAGACTTCAAGGTAAAAGACAAGTTATTTTATGGTCTTCATTAATAGTTTCTCTCATATGCTTGCTCGTATGCTTGTAAGGCAATTCTTCAACTTGTTTGCCTTCTTAACCCCTATAGGACTAGTATGCGTTTTTTGGCAATATAGAAATTTTGGGCAAGTATGTGTGACTGGAGATTTGCATATTTTAGGCTGAAATTTTAATAGAAGGTGGGAACAAGGAATGTCTTTTACATGCACTAAATTTCATAACATTTGGAAATATGAGTCTAAAGTTATGGCATAATATCTACCTTTTTTCGTAAATGGTTAGTTCGAGCAAATAAGAAGAAATCAATTTTTTCACAAACAAAAATTTGGAATTGATTTTCTAAAATTATATATACGTAGAAAGCTTTGAATTGTTCCATTTTGATCAATGAGTCAAAATTTATGAGGAGCTTTAGTTTGTAGGCAATTATGGAATAAATATTCTAAAATAAACTTTGAAGTCCTTTATTTATCTCAATTGTCAATATTTTCGGAAAAAAATAAAACCATGGGATGTAGGTTGTTTAATACAACACTGCAACCATTGGATTGGCCATTTTCAATTCCATAACTAAATTCTTAACAATTTAGTATTTTGAATCATTCTCTAGTTCTTTCTACTTACTATTTTTTTCCTATATGTTGTACAATTTGAAATGATGTGAAATTTTTTAAGCATGTAGACAACTTCTCTTGAAGAATGAATCCAAAGAAGCACCACCAGTTTGGACATTTTTTCATACAAATGTCAACTTCTGAAGTGCAACTGCTAGATTTTTCGTAGGGCCAAAGAATGGATTTGTGTGAATTCAAAAGCTCACATCTTGCAATCCATGTGGTGAAAATTTCTGAATTTTTTTACGTGTTCTCAAGTCATAATACTATAGGATCTTATGGTTAATACATGTGTCTCAAATTTATTTTTTTCCAAAATTTGGTACTTTACAGTTTTGGAGCGTTTTTGGTGAAAACATAGTCACAATCCTTTAGGGGTTTAAGTATAGAATGTTTCCATAGCTTCTCTTGTTGAAATTTTGAGGTTTTGAAGTTGACCAATTAATGTTAAGACCTTAACCCCTAAGTGCCTAAGCCTTTCCAAGTGTGTTTTTCCCATGAAAAAAGAACATGGGCTTATAGTTATCTCCATTGAAACAAAATGATTTTTTTTCAAAATCTAACCGTATGGATGTTTAAAGAGCTTGCTTATTAGTATGTACACCAATTTTGAGTGCAAAATTCCATAAGAGTTGTGAGATTATAATAAGAGAAATGTACATTTTCTATTTTTAATATGTTGTCCCTCTCCACAATGTTTCAGAAATTTGCACATAAAAGCTTTTTGGGATTAGAAGTGACATGAACAAATACAAATTGTGTTAGCACACTAAAATACCCTTTCAAAAAACTTAATATCACTTGAAAAGCTATTAAACTCATTACACAATCCACCTTGCAATTGTTGAGATGCAATTTTTTTAATAAGTATAATTCACAAATAACTCCAAATCAACACTTGCTTGTTTAAATTTTCAATGGTGAAAATTATGAAAACACTTTACTCTTTCGATTGGGACCATTTTCAAAGCAAATGAATAAGTGGAAGTTTTTAGATCTCAAATCAAGTGAAATTGCTCAAAGTTGAAAAATAAAATAAAATTAGCAAGCTTTACTCTTCCATTAATGGACATAAATGGCTTTGGAGACCTCTCAACACTCAAAGTTTTGAATAGTTAACACTAAAAACTGCCCAAATTTTTTTTTAAATGGGCAAACGAATTTAACTGCCCACTTCAAAATGAGCCTGAAATTTCAGATCGACCATATATGGTCGATGAGGCAGTTGGGGGCTATCAAGGTCAACTTCAATTAAATTATAAATCAAGAGCTGAATTTTTCTTGAATTTACTCTTGGGGGGAGTTGAAAAACAAGTAAATTTAATGCTGCAAAGGACAAATAGTAAAATACAAGTCATTGACTGCTAAAATTTTATTAGTTTTAATTTTGACTCAAAGTATAAAATGCACCGACAAATATCAAGATATTTTTGTATGGCGATATAGAGGGCTAAGTTCATTTGACATGGTGAGAGTAGAATGGATGGAGAGGACCTCTTTAAACTAAAATTTATTGTTCTTCATCAATCATCAAAGGTTATGGGATATTTGAAGCAAGGTGGGAGTTCAAAGAAAACATGAAGTAATTGTGTTCACACTAGAACTTTGGACCTCATTGTCCCTTTGGGAGACAAAATGGATTTAGTGTAGACTCCTACGATCTCAATTTTCGTTATGATTTATTAAAACTTTTTTTGAAGATAGGAAAACGCATTAGTTTTCTCAGATTAAATTTTTTATTTCAAATGGTGCATGAGAGAAAAAGTTATGCCACCCTAAGCCTAAAATAAAGTTGGTAGGGTAGTACCAAAAAAAACTTACAAAAAGTTGAAAAGAAATTTCCAAATTTTGTTTCCCACAGAAACTATTTTTGTCTATTTTGATTCATTGTATTTTGATTAGTGAAGAGAAAGCATTGGATGAAATTGGGGGGGGTTGGAGGGCCGTTTCAGACCTGTTTCTAGCTCTATTCCCCTTGGTCTCATCAAATGCCGATGTTAGATATTTCTTTTTTTCAATTTTTTTTTCAATCCTTAAAATGAAAAACAAAGTTAATTTTTTTTTTTTCAAAAAAAGAGACCTGGCAATCTCTCGGCCATGTTAGCGCAACTTGCAAACAACGGGTTTTGGCGGGTTTCCTGATGGGAATTTGTAGCCCTCCAGAGTAGCAAAAAAACATGTAATGCTACAAACAATCTTGCTTTCTAGATAGTCTAAGCATCTTCTTGGAAAATAAACTTGTAGAATTCATTATAAAACACGATTTTAATAATTCTTCAAAAAAAAGAGTTCAATAGGGTTTAGTTAGTTTGCTACAACACTTTCATTGTTGGAATTAGTAATGTTCAATTCCATCTAGAAGCTATTATCAATTTAGTTTTTTCCTTCAATCTCATATCTTCTATTTAGCAATTTTTTAAAGACTGAAAATCAATTGTGTTCTTTTTTGAAATTTTTTCCCATACTTACAATCCAATTATTAAACATAAAGAATTAGAAATTCAAAATGTGTATACAAAAATTTTAAGCTAAGAAGATTTGAAGCCTTAAAATCTAGTAAGGTTAGGTGCAAAAATCCTGAATTTATTCACTTCAAATGCAAATATCAGGGTTGTCATACCAGACGGACGTCCGGTTTGCTCGTCCGATAGAGGTCTCGCCCGTCCGATGTGGTCAACACTAAGTTGACTTTTTTTAACCCTTAAAGGACCATTTCTATGTTTTCACCAAAACTCTCCAAAACTGTCATTTCTAGTACAACTACCAAAATTTTGAAAAAAAACTTTTTTTAACATATTTAACCGTAGGATGTTGTATTATATAGTATTAAAAACATGTGGTAAAAATTTCAGACATTTCCACCGGGTGGATTGCAAGATATAAGCATTCAAATTAACTAAAATCATTTTTGACCTTGCGAAAAGCAGGGCAGCTGCACTTCACAAGCTCACATTTCTATGAAAAAATGACCTAAATGGTGGTGCTTCTTTGGATTTGTTTTTCTAGACAAGTTGGCCACATGCTTGAAAATTTTCAGATCATTTGGAATAGTACAACATATAGGAAAAAAATAGTAAGTAGGTAGTAGTAGATAATGATTAAAAATACTAAATTATTTACAATTTAAATATGGAATTGAAAATTTCCAATCCCAATGGTCGAAATGTTGTAATAATGTATCTACATCCTATAATTTTATTTTTGTCCAAAAATATTGAAAATTGGATAAGATAAAGGATGTCAAAGTTTATTTTAGAGTAGGAAATCCAAAACTGCCCGCAAACAAAAAATCCTCATAATTTTTGACTCATTGATCAAAACGGAATGATTCTAAGCTTTTTGTGTATATCAAACTCTAGAAAATCAATTTCAAACATAATTAGTTGTTTGCTACTTTGTTTACTACACATTCATAAATTCACAGAAGTCATACAATTGTCATGATGGAAGAAAGACCAAATTGCATATTACAAGATTTTCACCATATGTCCGTATCTTTATGTATGAAATTTGTAGCAACCGTGAAATACACATGCTTGATGCTTTTCTAAGCAAAAATGTGTCATTATGTCATCATGTATCTAAGCAATAATGTATCATCATGTTTTGCATTTGAGAGTAGAAATGGGAGTTCATTATATATTTCTATGCATATGAGGTGGTACTGTGGTAGGATCACTAGGATGTACAACAACGCACATGAGAATGATGAGGTATATAAATTGAAATTAGTGCTCAAGAGTTCTATTCTTGGAGGGAACACTTACAGTTTTTAGAACACTATGTGAGTTAAAAGATAGAGTTCATTTAATTCAAAGGGGGCAAATTTTATATAATTTGTAGAGCTACTATAAGGTTCATGAAATGCTACACACTCTAATATATATAAATTAGGGTATGTAAAAACATCATATAATAGGAATTTTTATTAATAAGTTAGCCTTGACAAATAGAAGTCATGCAAATTTTTCATAATATGATGAGTATAGATGTAGACAAATAATTTCATATGGGTGATAAAATGCACATATTCAAGAAAATCTATGATGAAAGGCGGTCCACTAAAATTGTGCCATGGTACTTGTAGTGTTATATAAAAACAAACTAAATGTAAATGTAAGACATCAACTAAAAGTGGAAAAATTGTCACATTGTATGAATAGGAAGATTTACCTTAGTGGGTTCAACAAACTGAAAATTGTACAATATGAAGATAGAATTAATAGTTCATTTAACTCTAAGCTTTGAAGCCATAAGGTAGCAATGCCCATAACCATTAGTGTACCCATACTTCGATAGTAGAGTTCCCTTAAAGTGTCTCCAAATGTACTTTGAAACCGTGCCAATTCTTAATTGTGGTTGGTAGGCTCTGATTTTTTTAGATTTTGGAATTACAATCAAGGCAACTTTAGTAGAGTGTAGTTTAGGGTGCCTTAGTGAGTTCTACTTTGAAAATTCACAGAAATTAGATGCCTTATCCAAAAATTCTCATTCTTTTTTTGAAAATTCATGATTTTCAGTTGCTAATACTAAAAAAATATTTTTTCTAAAAAAAAGTGCCTCCAACTATGTTGAATTGCTTAATTTGACGGTTATGGGTGTTGCTACCTTATGTGTTAATCACACTCATATTGAATGAGATTTTCATGGAATAGTTTCATTAGGAATTCTAAAGTGTTCAATGTTATTAACCCCTAAAGACTAGAAGGTGTTTTGGAAGAGGAAGAATCCAAAATTGCTAATTTTGATGCATTGTCTAAAATAAAAAATTATTTGAAAAAAATCTAATTGTATAAAAGTGTATTATGTAGTTATAACAACGTGTAGAAACAATTTTAGCCCATTCGACCATGTGGATTGAAAGATTATAATGTTTGAAGTGAGAAAAAAAATCTTTATTTTCATTCTTGCAAACTAGGATCAACAAACTTCAAGCCCTCTTAGAGTAAAATATTTGGTCTACACAAAAATGAGGATTTTGACTATTCATAAATATATGATGTTGGATTCACTCATAAAAAATCTGAATCAACTTGCAATGCAAAGAGGTTAAATGCATTGGCAATACACTAGTCTTTTTTTGATGATTTCTTGTGCAAAGAGATATTTTTTAATTTGGAATCCAAATGGTTAAAAATTAGAGACAAATATTTAGAATATTTGGGAAAATTTTCAAAAACTTTGACTTCACATATTGCAAGATAATAGGGCTTGAGGTTAGAAGAAAAGGTTATTTTTCTTGAAGCCACCCTAACATAGCTAATAAAGTTTGACTCCTTTGAGAATGTGATTTGAGAACTAAATTATTTTTGATAATTGTATGCCATATTTAATTAGTAACGTAAATGCCAAATTTCAATAGTTGATGAGATTTTTTGCAAAAGACGCCCCAAAGATGCTCAAATTGCAAGGGCTACCAAAAAAATTTAGGGCAGAAAGAAATTATATTTCCACTAAGAAGATACATGTTCACATCTTGTGTCCAAATTTTATGAACATTTGACCAAAATTGACTTCATAGAGACCTACCTAAAGTTTCAATTGTTCATTCAATGGACAATTGGCCTTTATGGGTTAAAAATTGCCACTTGAATTCAATTGATTATTGTTAATTTCACAATGTCTACCCCATACATAGTTGCAGTAGATGGAAGAGAAAATTTGTGAAGAAAGGTGGGGGTGGGAGAAAATTGGACATTTAAATTTTATATGTAAGATAGATCCATTTAAAACTTGCATGAATGAATTTATAAAAACTATAAGGTATTGGAAATATGCCCTTTTTAGCTTTTTATGTAAAAATACGGTCATCTTAAATGCAATAATTAAGGTAAATAGCCCCACATAAAATACCCTTTTAACTCATGTGTATACCTTAAATTACAAGGAGTGATCCCCCCCAAGTTTCAAAACTTTGTTTCCTTTCCAAATCCTTGTAGCCTCTATTTTCAAAAATAACCCTTAAACTACATTTGAATACATTGTAATACATTAATGATGTGAATTCAAAACCCTTGTAGATCCAATTATCAAAAATAATTGAGAAGTATTAGAACTCTACAAAATATAACTTGTGTTTCATTTTTTTAGGGAACTCCAAACCGTTTTAGTTTCTATTTAAAAAAATGTGTACCTTGTTTTCCGTTACGAATCCAAAAACTTCTAGCATCTAATTATATTTGTTTTCTTGAAAGTGTGCAAGTTAGTTTTAATTTTCTAGAAATCTCATTTTTTGGGTGTGGGGACTATTTCTCAAGTCCTTGGAGAAGCGAAGAAGGACAAGGGCGACACATGAAAGGAGACACATCCTTCCATGAATTGTCTTTCAACTCAAAAAGTGGTTGGACCTCTTAATACAACCATTGACTTCAAGATATTCCCCGGGCTCAAATTAATGGCTGACTACATTAATTGGTTTCCCACTTTCCCTCTCTCCATGGAAAGGAAGAATCCCATGCCAATTTCAAATCTGAAGGTCAATTTCACTCCCCCCCATCGTTGGTGGACGGAATTCTTGCATATTTTTTCCTCCAAGGATTAGGGCGCGGACGTGTGGACAGGGGCGTGGACATTTGGACAGGGCGTGGACATTTGGACAGGGCGTGGACGCTAGGGCGCGGACGTCCCGACAGGGCGGGGACGCCTAGGCGGGGACGTCCGAGCACCAACATCCACTCAAAATTCCAATTTTAAAGCAAGTCTTCAACTCCCTCCTTCAACTCCCTCCAAGCCAAATTTTGAACTCTCTCCAAGCCAATTTTGAACTCCCTCCAAGGGTTTGAAGATTCCATGCCCAAAATAATTAAATAAACCGTTGACCATGAATTAAAAAATCACTTAATTAGTATTTCATTTCAATATTATCCACTCCTAAGTCCTAGACTTTAGAGTTTAGAGTTCTAGGATCCCATTACACAAATTAAAGGGTGGAGTCCAATGATTGAATATTTGAAATCGTAAACAATTTGAGTAATGCTTCATTTCATTCCCAAAGACCCAAACCGCTTTGCTATCCTCATACGCAAAATAAACCATTGCCCTTGAATTATTATCCCCTCCTAAGTCCTAGACTTTAGAGTTAAGAGTTCTAGGATCCCATTACACAAATTAAAGGATGGAGTCCAATGATTGAATATTTGAAATCGTAAACAATTTGGGTAATGCTTCATTTCATTCCCAAAGACCCAAACCGCTTTGCTATCCCCATATGCAAAATAAACCATTGCCCTTGAATTAAAAAATCACTTAACTAGTATTTCATTTCAATACCGACCCCTTTTATTTTTCCCATGACAAGAATTTGTTGTTAAAGTCTTCAAGACCTAAATCCTTGTAGCCTTTTTTTCCAGAAAAAAACCCTTCAAGCATATTTAAAAGCATTATAATTTGTATTTGATTTAAATCTGAAAGCTTGTAGCTTTGTATTGAAAAAATGAAGACTTAAACCAAAAGCTTGAAAAGTATACATTGGTAATGGTTTGATTTGTAAACTTCGAATCCAAAATCACAAATACCTTTTCTTTAGAAGCATAAAATATAAACCCTTAAACTCAAATTTAAACAAATATGTACCTTGACTTTCATTAGGACTCCAAACCCTTTGGGATTTTTTTCACACAAATTTTGTACTTCTTGTTTGAAAGTTCAATTTCATTTTCTAATTTTTTTTGGTTTCCAACTTTACATGGGTCCTACTTCTCAAGTGCTTGATGAAGGCAAGAACTTGAAGTCCGGCCTCAAGAAGGGAGTGACATGCTTCAATACGTTGTCTTTGAACTCAAAAAGTGGTTGGACCTCTTAATGTAGCCATTGACTTGAAGATATTCCTCGTGCTCAAATTAAGGGCTGACTACATTAATTGGTTCTCCTTCCTCTATGGGAAGGAAGAATCCCATGACTAAATTCATACCAAAGTTTAGTGTGGGACCTCCGTTCCCTGCCGTCCGGGAACGTGACAAGGTTGGGGCGGGGACGCATCTTGCCCGGGGCGGGAACGCGAAGGGGCCGGGCGGGGACGTGAAAGGGTCGGGCGGGGACGAGAAAGGGCCGGGCGGGGACGTGTAGGAATGATGTGATGTTTGCGCCTTGCCGTTTGCGCCCCGGTAGACTAAAACTGCCCTTCGTTGATGTCCCCACCCTTGATGGAAACGTTCGCACTTTGATTTCAGTGTTGGAAAATTTCAAAAATGAAAGGTGTCCGGAGCGTCCGGACTGTCCGTCCGTCCGTCCCGTCCGATCACTCCGACCCGTCCGGTATGACAACCCTGGCAAATATCTTGCAACCTACATGGTCAAAGTTTTTGAATTTTTTTTCACACATTCTTATACTTTTCTAGTGCAAGATCCTATAGTTAGATATTTGTAAAAAAAACAATTTCTTAAGCTTTTTGCACTTTTTAATAGAAATAGTAGTTTTGATTTTTGAATGATTTTTGAATTAAAAAAATACCTTGGGAATCTAGGGGTTAAACATTGTGAATCAATTTTTTTCAAAATGATTTAAACTAAAAAAATGTGGGATATAAAGTTAAATTTAGCTTCTAAAAAACCATCTGTGATTTGGAGTATCTAATAGAAAGTTATAGACGTCTACCCTCATAGCCAAGTACAATAGTCAATTTTCAACATAGCCCAAGCAAGTACTTGGTCATCATAGGTAGCGACAATATGAATGAGATCATTGTTTGTTCACAAGATCAAAGCCAACAATGTCTTTTTTTTTAACTCCTAAATAGTCTAGAAGACATATTAGGCCCCCCTTAAGTTTGGTATAGAGAATGCACCCAATTCTTTGGATGTATTGGGCAAAACTAAGAATTATGAAACTAAGACTGATTATGGGATTGATTTTCAGATTATTGCATAAAAGCTATGAGGATCAAGATGCCTAGTTACTATTATTAGATTGGTCAATTATTTTGACAAAAATAAAGGATTATCTTTACTACAAGGAGAATAAAAGTATAAGTGTATAGCCACAAGTGTCCTAAGGCATGTCATTAAATTAATGTAAGTATACAAGACAAGAACATGGGATCTCTAATGCCAATGAGGATGGGCAGCAAGTGCCCCTCCACGGTGCGCATGAGCTATGGGCATTGAAACACAAAGCCGGTAGTCCTAGGACCAACAAGATTGAGTCCATCTTGAAGAGCTGACTGGCCTTCAATGGGACTCCAGATAGCCCGGGAGGTAGCCTCTCCTTGATTATGATGTCTCTTCAAGAGTTTGCACAATGTAATCTACTCGATTCACCTATAATCAATTAGACAAAGCCAAATGTGCTACATCAGCTTTGCAAGGTGCCATCAGACGTCATTGAATGTTGCATTGGTGTGTTCAATCCGCAACATCCATGGAATAATAGAATGGAGAGCAACACACTCACATTGCTAACCACCTCAAACTTGCACGGGATGCACTCTAAGAAAGTACCTTGCTTCCATGTAAGGGCCTACCACGGGCCTCTAGCATCCTTGAATGCAACCATGACATTCATAATATGGATGCCCCATTGCCAAGCCCATTGGGCCGAAATATGTTCATATGTTCAAATTTTCACATGTTCTAGGTGACAAGTGAAAGAAGTTGTTCTAGCACACCAAAGAACACAACATTCAGATACTATGCGCAAAAGTTATGATGGGTCAAAAATTTTTTTGGTAGAGGTTCTAAAATTGGTTCTTGTACATAGGTACATGTTGATTTTAGAGATAAGCATAGAGTGATGATGGCGAGTTTAGGGGTGCCCAACCTTAATCCATAAACAATGCTACAACTCTTTTTTGGCTGATGAATGAAAAGAAGCCTCCAAATTTATAATAACCCTTAAAAGACAGACTAGTGACTGTGGAAATCATCCATTTTGGTATGGTGTGAATGATTGGTTTAAGAAAATCCAAAAGTAATACTCATAGGAAGTCAAAATATTTAAAAAGATCTCCCTTTTCACACAAGATTGGAAGGATGAATAGTTGCACTTCTATCATGCATGGAGAGATTCTTTGTCATTCATTGGCTAGAAAACATCCTCACTGTTGTTTATGGGTTAAACTTAAGGTAGTAGGTTCTAAAATCGCACAAGCTCTACATGCACCCACTTCTTCAAATGTACACTAATTGTACATGTTTTTTCATAGCCTTCAACGATGTGCAAACAATTTACATTTTAGGAGGTTGGCAATTTTAGAGCCCTATGCCATTTCAACTTCAAAATTTCATAGCCAATTCCACAAAACTCCAAAAAATATGAAACAATTTGGATTAGATGCCAATTATACTTGTCTTTGAAGGAAAATTTACTGAAAAATATTCCAAGAATCATCACCTCCCCACAATTCAGTGTCAGCTCTTATATGGCCAATTATGGACCTCGTACCTTGATGCAAACCGTAGAAGTTGGTTGTCGGCCTCCTGGATAAGCTTGAAACCTGTTGTACTCTTCCAAATAGCCTCTTGTGCTATTCAAAGAATTTTGCATAATAAAAACATACAATCAGTATGTTTTGTCTTGCATAATTAATACTTGAACGACGATGAGTTAATCATTGTGGAGATCATTTGTTTTGGTACTGTGTGAATTGTCGGCTAAAAATAATGCAAAAGTACTCATTGGAAGTCAAACTACTATAGATGATCTTCCCTTTTCACCCAAAATTTGGAGGATGAATTTGGAGGATTCTTTGTCATTCATCAATTGGATAACGTCCTCTATGTCGTTTATGGGTTAAAATTAAGTTCTTATGCAATTCCAATCAAGCATACCAAATTTCAGTTTCAAAAAAGCAAAACTCCGTTTTGGATAAAATTAATTGTTTCATGTGATATTCATGGTTTTACATGATAACTGATTGAAAAACATTGGTAACAAATTTTTAATATTTGATTGCATGAATATGTAGGAAACATTCATACGCACATCTTTCCTTCAAGGCTTCAACAAGCATCTCATAAAAAGTTTCAAAATTCCTTTTTTAGAGATTTCAACGCTGAGGTCACAATGTCCAAATTTTGTAAAATATCTCTCTCTTTAATGTAATTAGATTTGTGTGTCCACTTTGAATAAGATATAACTATCAATAAATTCACCAAAATTTCACAAATGACTTGTTCTACAATCCAACATATGTTCTTTTTTCTTTTCTTTTTAATATTAAGGCAATACAAAGTTTGTAGTAATATATAATCTATTGGGAAAATTTAATAAAACTGAATACATAAGATTAAAATCTCAAATTGTGTCATCCAAAATGAACCTTTATGCCACGGTCTTCAATTCATTTGGCAAGACACTTCTTAGTTGGAATCCCTCACTAGTCCTTCAAAGGTTATAAAAATTGGTTTGTTGATGTGAAGACATTTTATAATTCATAGAAAATGTATCCAAACTCACTCCACTTGCAAATTGTATTGTTTGATTTATAGCAAAGTCTACAAAAGAAATATTATTTGTATACAAGATCAAACCTAAGTCAATCCTAGTTGCATCTTCTAGATACATAGTAAATACATAAAAAATAGTGAAAATTTGTCATTTTTCTGAAATGACAAATTGTCAATTTAAGAGAAAACAACACATGATTTCTAAAACGGGCACATGTAGCAATATCCCATTGGTTGCTAAGCTTTTACAAAATTTCTAAAAGGAAGAATTCATTTCATACAAAGGGTTTGCTCAAAAGTTTTACAACCAATAGGAAAAGTACATATTTAAACACGAGAAACCCTCCCCAACCAACCATATTTGTATTCTTGGGGAACATGTGAAACTTGGAAACCATATGGGATATATCTATATTTTTTACTTGTGAACATGTATGTATTCCCTATCTATATTCTACAAGTGTATCCATATTCATATCCTATGTTTCATAGTTTGAAATCATATATGTATCTTGTAAATATATCTACATTTTGTATCTAAATTTGGATAGCCAAGATTGCTTGTTCCATAGACATCAATAGCTTTGGCTTCTTCAAAAGTTGATGACATCTAGAAGGGGTCTTGAACTCAGATCAACAACTCTTGATTTTTCCAAAGGAGGGGGGAGGAATTGAAATACAAACATCATATTCACATCTTTTTGGTACATAGTCAATTATAGTAGTTTCAAAACTCAAAAACTACAAGCACAATATGTAGTAATATATTTAATTAATAATATTATAATATATTATGATGTATTTATAGTATATTATGAATTAATTAAAATACATTTAACTGATAATATATATTCAAAATTAAATTTGTAACCAGGCAATGTATGTTTGTCATAAAATTATGGATACATTTTCGAATGCTTCAAACCTTGAAGTATCAATTAAAGATAATGATATGCTATTTGAATTGGTTGCCAATGTGTTCAATAATAGACAATTGTTTATATATTTATGTGTATATGTGTTCTCTTTAAAATTTCCAAAGAAGCATTTGAATATTGTTATAATTGAACTGCTCTAATTTTGTTGGATCTCTTTGACAATAAAAAACAGATTTCAATTCATATTAGTATGTATTATTTAGACATTTTACAAATAAACTATGAATTTGAAAGTATTGATTACAAGTGTATCTAAATCAACCTTTTACTTTTATGTTTGAGTCATACACATACTAGACAAAATGTCAATTTTGTTAAAATAGGTGGTATTCCATCACTTTGTCACCTTTTAGAACACTTGTTCTGAAACATAAATCCATAGTTGTGATAGATGATAAACCTTAATTTTCATATATGTCACAATTTTTGGTGTTGGACTCATGCCACTTTAACAAAATTGATGCTACAAAAGCCTACAAGGATTGCTTTTGGATAATGAAAAAAAATAGTTATAGTTACTTTCACATTATGTTGACAACCCTAAAACTTAGTAATGAGAAAATTGAGCATTACAAGAACTTGATCAAATGAATCTATATAATGTAGATAGGTGTTGATGATTAGTGTACAATTTGCATATTCTACTCACTCAGTATACTTTGATTGCTACTTGCCCAACAAATCTTGGTCCACAAATCACCTTCAAACTACATTCCTTTCATCCAACTTTAATCAAAGAAATGAAACCCCTAGCTATTCAAACATTTTAGTACAAAGCATTGGAGTTGGTCCACAAATCACAATCAAACTGCATTCCTTTCACCAACTTTAAGTACATTCTTTTCTAAGTCTAGCTACATTCCTTTCCAAGTCTAGCTAAATTCCTTTCCAAGCCATTTTAGTAGAGGTTGTTAGGGCATCCTTAGAGCTCAACCTCAATGCACTCTTCAATAAATTGCTAACTTTTCAGTGGCTTATAATTAGAACTTGAATATTTTTTTTATCATTGGAAGCACATCCCAATTTTTTTTTGAATAGGTACAAACAAGAATGAATGACAAAGAATCTCTCCTTGTAGGATAGAAATGCAACTATTCATCCTCCAAAATTTGTGTGGAAAGGGAAGATCATCTACAATAATTTATCTTCCAATGAGTATTTTTTCATTTTTTTAAGCCAACAATTCCCATGGCAACAAAACAAATGATTTCCACGGTGACCGGCACAGCGTTGAAGGGTTAGATTGTGGATAGATGTCCTGAGCTAAGCCAAGATTTGGTAAGCTGTTTTTTATAAATTAGACATAAAATGTGCGAATCTTAGATAAAATTTAATCATGATATGTTACATCATTTGTAAGTTGTCCTATGGCTTAATCATGAAAATAGGTTTGAAAAGAAAACCGAATTCAAGATTTCATGCAATTCCCAGCAGAAAGATCATCAGAATCCTGCTCGTACTCAATAGGATGAAGACTTTTAAATAAATGTGTTCATTCCACAAGCGTGAAAATCAAAGGCATGTCCTCCCCCAACCTAGTGTACATTTCTAAAGTTCCTTAGAACTGAAATGGAACCAATAAGGGCAATTCACTATTCACTAAAATGTTACACAATAACCAAATCGAAACCTTACAACTTACAAAGCTGATTGACAGCAATGTCTCCAGTACCTTGTCACTACTCATCAAAAAATCAACTGTACAAGATGTTGAACAAATTGGAAAAAGAATCTCCAAAGCGTTCAAACCAACTACCAAAACAGGCCCATGACTAGCCGAGAGCCAACTAAACCACATGACACCTCTTCATGGCTTGGACGACAAAGTCGAAAGAGATCGTTAAAATGAGAAATTCTTCAACTGGTCCATCCCCGTGAGGAGAGTTGATGCCCTGCTGCTACTCTTCATCCCAAGGGCCGTGGAACACAGTCTCACGATTCTTGAGCCACTGAATACATTCTTTGTTCAGTTTCGTTTTAGAGACAGCTGCATCTAACATCGGACTGCCAAACAGTCCTCTATCACTCTTGAAATTCCATAATTCTGGAGTGAATTTTCGAGTCCACTTCTTTTGTGGTTGGGTCTCCTGCAGGTGCATGAAAATTTCATTAGTACATAAACAATGTCATTTAAAATTACCCCCGTGAGTGTCGAAGTTACAGAGTAGAAAGTTCACTTCAGGAACCACTAGTAGGCTATCATAATCGAATGACTAAAAAAAAGTATCTTGAAAAAATGTAAGGTATAATTGCTTCTGTCTATTTGTACGTTCCTTGAGGCTTCCAAAATGATTTGAAGCGGTCGCATTTTGGCCATTTGCACTTGGGAGTGAACATTTGGTAGTAGAAAAGGAGGAACAAGAAAGATCTAACACAGAAATGGGGTACGCAATGCTTATTCTAGGAGCTTCAAAACTTGACATGAATGGGCTGAGATAGGAAATCGGATGGCCTACCATGTGCGAGATCATTCTCTTGCGGTCTTTGTTGCTATATCCACAACGGAAGTCATGTTGAATGGTTCTTGCGTAGCAGGACGAAATATCTGGAAGCATGAGGCAACCACGACGGTCCAGGACCAAACTCGCTCCAGGATCTGCCGATGTTTGTCGAAACCATGTAATCAACTGACCCCAAATATAATTCTTGCTGTAGCTCTTGCGAAACATATAAGGTCCAGATCCTGAGTGTTTTGGACCCAAATCGCATGCATATATCAAGATTGGTTGCGATTCAACCATTCCATAATCCTGTCCAGGAGAAAACATCAAACCGTCAGCAAATAATCGACTCCTGGTTGTACTACTGATTCAAAACGCACGCCTACATAGGGAACAGAAACTCTTAAGGAAATAACTCACATAGTTAGTGAAGAAGTGCTTGGTGTAAGCGTAGAGGTGTATCAAATCAGCCGCTGCATCATGGCGACCCACACAAGTTGCTGGAACTTTGCGAAGAGTGTCCCTCAGCCTGGTTTCAATAACAACTCTCAACTCTCAGTAATGCATGCAAAGTAAAGCAAAATACAAAACTTCCTGCTTGTACATAAAGAACTGATGAAAGCAAATGTGGAAACACTACCAGAGTAGAGACTTCCGAAGGTTTTCTTCTATGTCCCCCCCTGGAGGAGGATTGTGCTCTTGAATCTGACGAGTCAAATCTGCCAAACCTTCCGGAGCATGAACAGCCATGCACTGAAGAAGTTCCCCAACCACTGAATCCTTCCCCTTCCATATGAAATCCACTAACTCATGAGGCTCAAGCATTCGTAGAGGAGGAGGTGCCGTGCTCGCATCGTCGGCATATAGCTTGGTCAAGATATGACGAACCTGAAGAGCACAAGGGAGAGGAACTTTAATTTCACTAGCATGTGCACATGCATAGAAAAGCAGAGAGCAAATATCTAAGAGACTACTTCCTCCAAAACAACCATCAAATCCATAGATCACAATCACTCCTCTCATGCCAAACAAGGTGCTCTCAGGTGGGCACAAAGTGAAGGACCTTAAATCTTTTAATATTCATGCACGCATTCATCTTGCAGAAGGAACTGTGTCTTCATTGGGAAACTTACCTTATCCAAGGTGATGGCAAGATTCTGAATCCGCTGATTATAGACGCCCTCAGCCTACAAATCCCCCGAAAGAACAAGGATTTAGGCAAGGACACAAGATCATAGAAGAGTTCAAAGAACTACACATTACGATGAGGAAGCACGGGTAAGAAACAGAAGACTCACTAAGATCTAGAAAGTCAAGAAAATGATTTGAGCAAAAACATTCATCACTGATAACCTGGACTTCTATGTCTTGTCTGTCGATCTCTAATCCAGTCTGTTTCTGCATGTCTGCCTTCATAAGTTCATCAGGAAGCCGTATCCGTTCCAAATTCAGATAAGAAACCTGCACAAGAGCATTTAAATACGAAGATTACTCAAATTACTCAATTTATTAGGAACAAAATTGAATATAATGCAATTAATTGGACAGTATTATTGCAGACCAGCATATAATAGTGATTACTGCAAGTGTGCATGCCAATTTTCAAAAGTTCCAGTATAGATTAAGTGGAGGCTATTAAACTAAATCATCTTGAGCCAACTGGATAAGAAACAAACAAATAACATCCACACTCAGGACCTTAGCAACTGAATTCAAATTGACAAAAGCAGATCACGTATATCCTTACAATTCCTGCAGCATATTTGATGACCCAATGTGGGAGTCCATCCAGCAAACTTGGTCCTAGCCCAGCCTGCTTCAGATCATGTTCTTCTCTGGAAGTTACAGACCCACTTGTGCAAGCTTGCAGTAAAAGATTGTGACGGTCAAGGATGCCATGGTTCTCCTTAAGTACCTGCACCATGAACAATATCTCAAATTGTTTTAGAACAAATAACATTCACAAAAAAGAAAAGAAAAGAAAAGAAAAGAAGATTCTCACAAGCCCGCCAAATACATCTACTTACTTCTACAAAAGGTGCATTAATCTGGGAAAATATATTAAAACAGGGCTGGTATAGAAAAAACATGTTCACGTTTTAAAAGGACGGACAAAGGAATCAAAGAGTATAAAGATCTAGCAATCCTAATCCAGCATTTTCAGAGCATGCACAGTGAAACAGCTAAAACAAACCATAAAAATAACTTCCATTCAGCACGAGAGCTCTAACAAGTATGGCTCAAATTTCTACTGACCCAGATTCATATTCAAAACAGACAGTTACTAAATTTAGAATACTTCAGATCTCAGCTACCAGATCACAAACATTACTA
This sequence comes from Rhytidiadelphus loreus, assembly GCA_947034895.1. Classification (NCBI taxonomy): domain Eukaryota; kingdom Viridiplantae; phylum Streptophyta; class Bryopsida; order Hypnales; family Hylocomiaceae; genus Rhytidiadelphus; species Rhytidiadelphus loreus. Next base: position 39,194,687 of record OX344761.1, read on the forward strand.
CGAACAGTAGTGTTCAATTCGGATTTTGTCCAAATGATATCAACAATTCCACAGCCGTCTCGCTCTAACCTCATCATATGCTCCAGGTCCCGTGTAGCATAAGTAACTGCCTTTGCAACCCTGGCTTCCACAGAGGCAGACGGAAGAATCATGCTCTTCCTTGCTCTACACAATCCAACAGTCCCATATCACGAAGATAAGAAAAAACAATATTCTCACAAATGCATATTATGTTTTACTTCATCGCGATAAGCAACTAGAAGCACTAGGAAAGGGACAACTTAACCCAAGGAAATTTGATGTTGAATACGTACCTCAGTGACACAACAATAGTCAAAGGTAAGTTCCTCTCCAAACTCAATCTTGCGAAGTGTATATACACCAATCATGTATTTTCCATTTACAGCTGTAACCCTGCTCAAAAGGACATCACAAGCCTTAGCTCCCTAAAAAATATAAATAACACGTATCATTGCTAGACCCCAATTCAGTTGCATCTAGTACGCAGTTCATAATTTCTTGTGCGTGTCCAAATATGGCTAATATCTTCCAGCCATGTCCAAATACCTTCTATACAGAAATTCACTAATTCGGGTCATAAAAGAATAAGGCGGATAACAGTTTAGAACTTACTTAGCCTCACAATTGGGTCGGCACGAGTGACATAGTCGACTTGCAAAATTGGCTTTATGCATTGCATCCACTACAAGTACATCATAACCCAACGAATCACCCTGTATAACAGCTTGCAAGTCAGACCATAGATTAACTGACAATAACATGACAGAAAAAGTACCATAAAAGAGATACTTGGTTCACCGTCGCCATAATTATGCACGTTCACAACACACCTTGGGCCGTTCAAATACTATGTTGTAAAATTCTGGTGCAGGATCCTTGTCCTTTTTTTGTAGAGATCTAATCCCATCTTGCTTCTCATACCATCTCCAAGGTGGGTATACCTTTAAAAATGACCAGATATCAATATACAAACCAAAGCAAACATATTGAATTTCAATTAAAGACTGCCTGGCGAAAAAATGAGAACAGCATGTTTGAAACAAAAAAAAGCTTGAGATTGAAGTAATTCTGAATTTGCAAACAACAAGAACCATGTTGCCATCAAACATTTATCTACCCTCCCAGTCATTTAGGAGAAACCAATCAGCAATTGCAAAGACTTGAAACAACAAGTCTTAATATAACAACTATTAATATAATACAAGTATTAACATAGTACCTCTCCAAAGAATTCCACAACAAAGTCACCGTCGTCAAATCCTTCCGATTTGTTGCAGACAACACCGAGGCCCTGATCACCACAAGACACAAAAAGAAACTCATCACAAACTCCAGCTCCAACTCAAGAAGAGGAAGAAGAAGAAGAGAACACAGCGTGAGGCTAAAGCGTAGAAACATGTACCTTTCTATACGCCACATATTTGTCATTGAGATGGTTCTTCATATTCTTCAGTAAACTTCTGCAAAATCCTAGCAGGGACTGATCTGTATTTATATCGTTGCATATGTGTGTAATGACTTTTTCAAGAGGGTACTCCATCGGAGCTTTGCCACTTCCTGTAAATGAACTCACTTCTCGATTCAAAGTCCGCAGCAATCTCTGCAACACTTCAACAACGTTAAACATTGCAAGTCCGAGAAAGTCTGAACTCGAAACATGCTATACGTAACCACCACCAACAGTGCTTCAACGAATGCACGGTGCTTCAGTTTCATACAAGGTACGTTATTGAGAATAAAATCAAGAATTTGAAACTGGATGCCCCAGATGTAACAAATCTATAAAGCATAGAAGAGCGTTAACACACGTCACTGAAATCAAACCTACCGATAGGGTCTAAATAAATATGAAGCTTGGTTACAGCTTGCTGACGTAGTCAACCGGTTTAGAGTTTATATGAGGCAAGTTAATTTAAAATTCAACATAACTATCAGCAAGTCACATACAGAAAACGAACCTCTTCAATAAAAAGTTGTTTCTGCCTGTCTGTGAACAATTCAGTGTCTGCGGGCATAGTATTCAGCAACAAATTGTATGTGAACGGATCGATTCCATACACCTCTTGCTCCAGAACCTCCTCTCCCAACCGCTTCCGAGGTTTATATTCTTTCAAGTCCGGGACATCCAAGTGAGCATACCGATCCCCACTCTTCTCATTCGCAGCCTGTAACTTCTCTTCATAACCCTCTGGCAGTGAAACCTTGCAAAAGATGTAAACATTTGTCACCCCACATCAGGTCCTTCTTCAGTACCAGTTATTCACACCAAGATACATACTCACGAATACATAAAAATATCTTTAGAGAGCGATGAGAGAGAGAGTTACGATACCTTCATCTTTGCAGCCACTCGCTCAACATCATCGACAATCCGATACTCCTCAATCACCTCGTACTTGCGAGTCAAAGGAGGAACCATAGCTGCTTTGGTCATCCTAGCCCCCCACCACTCTCGGCTGCTGCCTTCACCGAAGCCAGAATATGCATCATCGCTCTCCGTAGCTTCGTTGTAGTCCTCCATAGTCTCATCTGCTAATCCAGATTTACTAGCAATATCCGACCTATCAAATTCGAACATACAAAAGAAGCTCATTACTTCCAATTGCCATAAAAATCTAGCAAATTAAAATAAAGAAAAACAGTCAAAGCACTCAAAATACTTCAAATACTTCAAAATTACATAACAAGAAATAACCCCCCCAAAAAACTGGACTAAACAAGCAGCAGAATCATAATTTTCCCAATCAATTCCCCAGAGTCACATTAAACTGAATAAATGACCAACAGGAGTTTACCCAGATGTCTCTGTGTCTTCCTCCTCTGGTTCGTCATACAGAGCTTCATCAATGTCCTCTTCGTCAGAACTTTCAGCTTCTGATTCTGTCCAATGACTTCTTCTCATTCTCGCTCGGCGAGATTCTCTTTCGGCGTCTCTATCAAAGGATACTTGAAGGTCAGACTCCCTACTCACAATATCAACATCGGACCTGCTATTTATACTGCTTAAAACCTTTCTCTTCACAAAGCGTCCCCCTCCTGATCCTGAATCCCAGGATCGTTTTGAACTACGATGTTTCTCAACAGCCAGATCTTTCGAACCCTTTGACTTTATAAGAGTTCGAGTTGAAGTAATACAACTGCTAATACCCTTGCTTTGACCATCAGCAATCTCTCTGTTTTGAGGTTTTGAGAGAAGGTTATCCAATTGTTGTCCAACTTGGTGGACAACTTTGAACAATCTTCCTGCTGTCCTGTACATCAGAGAGTCGTGTTCCAATCTGCACAAATGTGAAAGCACCGCATCATCTTACAAAACCTTAGAGTAGGAACGAAGTTATTTGTGTTACATTCCTCATTCCATGACAGCCATGTAAATAAACAAAAATTGTACTTCACACCAAAGAAACCTTGAACAGATCACTACTAGAGCTAGACACCAAGTTTCAAGCGCTAGAAGGGCTGTAATACCTGAAGGCACTACGAAGAGGTTGGAGGAGATCTTCTTTGAATAACTTCACTCCATCCTTTCCTCCATAATGTCCAGTTCTCAGTTTTTTCTGTATGGTGTAAAAGTCTGTTTGAGCTGGCTTGGCAAAGGCTCCTTTACCCTCGGGCACTTGCTCATTGGCCTGCAAACCAAAATATTACTCAATTTGACGAAGAGAACCAAATACTTAGATTCCGTCAAGATAATTCAAACATTCAGATGTCGAAGATATTTTGGCACCATGATTCACATCCTGGGCACAAATGCTTAACTTCAAAGAGATGACCTCACAATCCAAAATACTGTCACCCAGATAAGACTTCACAATCAACGCCTCAAATCTAATTAGATTTGACTACGACTATTCAATTCCACGATATTAAGAAAATCACGGAACATGACTCTGCCTGAGCATGAAAGCTATAAGAAATGAGAAAAGGGAATTGGAGGTACCAAACGAAAAAAGAGATGGTCGGAATCAGCTTCCATAACGACTTTAAGTGCCCTCGCCAGTGCCTTATCAAGATCCTTCTCCGTATTCTTCAGATTCCATAGCACTTCCTTTCCAGGATAATCAGTTTTCTGACCAGAGACTCCTGCTTTCTTTGAAGACCCAAGTGCACCAGATTGCGTCTTGATAATAAGTTTGCTGTTCAGCTTTCGCTTACTGCTGTGGGCATTCCTCCGTCTTCTGGGAAGCGATTCCTTCTCCTCTACGGTACCGACACTCAGTTGATCATCGTTTCGGCCTGCAATAATGCCAAAACCGTTGCGTACTCCGTATCCAGGATTCGCTTTAAGTCGCTTAAAATCCCTAGATGGGTATGCCATTTGTAATGCATCCTTCGATAGTGGATCAAGAATGTTGACTCCTCTGCAATTTGTTCCTGGACTTTCGCTTCCCTCTGTACTTTTGTCCCGATAACCAATATCATCTAAGGAGCATCCACTGAAGCCATCATCTCCATGTTCTCGCTTTCCACGACTGCTATTCGGATTCACCTTGTTATTCAAAATATGCCGTTGAGACTCAAGACCATTAGGAGCTGCCCACGGATTTCCAACAAATCTTACTTGAGGATATAAATCAACCAATTCTTTCAGCTGGGCACAGCCACTGATTGCAACTTCACGAATGGAAGGGTATGATTTCAGTAAACGTCCAAGACCTTTGGAGCTCACATTCACACAATGATCCAAGGTAATACGTCTCAACTTCCCTCCACCAAAACCCTGTCAAAATATTAAACTCTTGTCATAAGCTGTTCAACATGAATAACGAACACAGCAAGAACACCACAGACAACGAGGGTAGCTACAAAATATCTCGCGCTTATCCAACATTAAAGTAAAAATGTTCACAAATAGACGAAAATTGACGAGAAGATCGAGAGAAAACTTCACAAGTCCGAAGCCTCCGGTAAGAGACGTACCAACAATCCATCAAGAATGGCATCACTGCAATGCAATCCTAACCCAGACATGTCAGCATGTTTGGTGGAATTTTTGATGTCTTGCGCACAATACTTCCATCGCCGACAAGTGGACATAGCTGCAGCCAAAGATTTAGGATCGCCCCGTAGCAAGCGCATAACTTTTGACAACATCCTGGTTGATAACGATTCCCATCCGGTCTGCAATGGACTTGCTCCTGCAACCAAGCTTAAGTGTTGTTCATATACTAAACCTGTTTCAGATATTTCCTGGTCAGAAGGAACTTCCTTAGCCATTGTTCCTGTAGAGGTTGCCATAGTTGCATGAACAGCCACTTGGGATGTTGTGCTACTGTTACTTCCATCCACCTCGATAACAGACATGTGGGGTATGTTCCGCCTGCAGAGCTGCACGTCTTCGACATACCGTCCGCCTTCACTCCAGAAATTATGTTCAGCCATCAGTAGGCTGCCATCCACATTTGACGAGACTGTTTCTGTGAGAAGACAGGAGCGACTGTAAGATACTCTCCGTCATCTTGCATGTCTAAAACTAGACCTAGTAAAGCATGTAGCCGTTGGAATTCACTCAATTAGTACTTCTACAGAATGCTCAAAGTAGATTCTAAGTTAGATTCAGAACACTACATCAACAAACCATTCAAGGGCATGTACCTGAACCCAGAGGAGCACAATCGGCAGTCTTATCTTTCCTCATTCTGAAAGACTTGGCATTAAAAGGGGAGGTAACATCAAGTGCCAACTGGTCAAGATTAAGCATGACACTTGGAGATTGCAGGGCTGGACTGGGCACATCCTGGATCTCTTTATCAGTAATCTGTGACCTGAGGGATTCTACATCCTGCCTTTTATCATTACCAGTCTTTCCACCAAGCTTCTTAAGTCCAATGCTTCGCTTTACTTCTTGCAGACCTGTTAACGAATCCGTTTCTTCTCCCAATGCAATATCCAGAGGTACAGCTTCCGGCAGCGCGGCCGAACGTTTAGAATTAGACCAGATATCCAATGCATCGTTAAAAAAGCCTGCAAAACTGCCTCTGAAAGATTTCATGACGAGTTCGTGTAGTTTCCCGTCGGTGTACCCAAGAAATTGTGGATGCTCACAATGGAATATTGAGGAACTAACACTTTGCACAGGAGCATCTAAGTGTAACTCTTTCAAAGCACTATTTGCATCTCCCAGAGGACTAGTGAATTTCTTAGGGTAGTTCTGCTCAAGAGAGTGAGACATTAGTGTCGATGTAGAAGCTGGACCATGTGCATCGAAATATTGTATAAGATGAGAGACTGGAACCCAGACATTGTCGCTCTTTCTGAACACACTAGCTCCAGCAGGCAACCCTCCTTCTGCAACAAATCCCTGTAAAGCAGAGAGAAGGAATGGACCCCTCTCGTGACCTGCAGCATCCAAGTAATGCCAAACACCATTTTCCAGCTGCAACTCATGCCTTCTTAATACCGCAGAGGTCAGATCCTTGCTGCACTTGGACGAGACAGCAGGCGCATTACCATAGAACAAGGATAGATCTTGGGCGTCACCAGTAGACTGCTGATCCGGTTGTAGATAAGAGTACGCCACCTCTACAGAATTACGGACACTATTTCTGCCACTGAGATCAGTTAGCGTTCCATTGTGCAAGTTAGTATCAAAAGTAATCCCTGGGTGAGCAACTTGGGCTGTAACAGTGACACCAGTCTGATTTGTCGAAGCACTCCTCCATAATGTATTTGCCATTTCAGGCTTCTTTCTTGTGACACGCGTTTGCCCTGACTTCCTCAGAGGGTTTATATTGGAGCCAGGTTCTTTCCCACGAATTCCAGACATATCCATATGAACATTTACACCAACATTCAATGCTTTTGAGGGTTTAGGAGTAGATGCAGCTCCTTTTGTTGAAAAGACTTCAGATGGGCCACCTAGATGAGATAAAGGTCCAACTTTTCCAGCACTTGATTCAGTAGGATGCGGGTGATGCACTGGCGGACCATCAAGAGAATTTTCCATTTTGTAAACAGCTGCACAGGCCCAACCCGGAACCTCCAATTTCCTGTGCTGCGGGATCACAACTCCGTGCGTCAGCCTCCGGGGATCTAAAACTCCACCGTTACCAACTTCACAAAGACTAACGCCCATGTTCATGACTTCCTTTCTCCAACTCATAACTTTGCTTCCAGAGACTCCTGCTGCTTCAGCCTTCTCTGTCTGAGTGAGTCTCCAATCCCCCCCTGCCGTAGGATACTTGCAGCAATTCGTGTTGCTGACTTGTGCGGACAACTTCGCTTTCCCAGGAGACTGAACATTAACCGGAGGAGTCACACCAATGTCACACGCAGCAGGGATATCAGCTCTAACGACCATATCCTGCGCCTCCAAGTGAGGGCGAGGAACAGTCGAAATTCCTGCAAGAACGTTTCAAGCGCCATTGATTAAACTCTTCCTTACAGCCAGCAGCCTATGCCAAGCTAAAGCATTTTGCGCTACTCCTGGTAAAATTATCAAGTGTTTCTATATTCCAACAGCATTCCTCCACACTGCACTTACAACAAAAAATGAACCTCAAAATCAGCTCAGGTTGAACCTGTTGAAGAGATATTGTTACTTAGCCACGACGTCTCCAACTAAGACGTTTCAACTTTACACTCTTAACACTAATAACCTTCAACTCTACCCACCTTCACTCCCGCCCTCGAAGTCATCTTCAGTAATTCGCTGTGATGCAGCCATCAGGGCATCTGCAGCAACAGAAGACTCCTGATTTATTGTCCTCGTGGTAACCAAGGCCGTCAAATTTTCTCGTGACTAGGCGGGTAAAGGAACACACAAGCACCCCACAGCAAACAAATATCTAAAATAGCAACCGAAGTTGCCTCCCACAAATAAAGGCTCAACAATCTTAAGTACAGCGGAGCGAGATCAGTACTGCACTGATAAAAATCTCTTCAACTATTGGCAACCAAATGAAACCCTAATACCAGAATGAATATAAGACTCAACTCAAACTCAAATAAGCTCAACTCAAACATTATCAAACCCTATATTGGACTCAAAAGGGCCTGGCTGAGACCATACCTCAAGCCTTTACCATGCAACATAAAAATTTCAAGGGAGGAAAGGAATCACGTTTACTGCTGCCACGAAGACATACCTGCGACACTGTCTTGTTCTCTTCCTTGAACAAGAGGAAAATTCAGCATCAGCTTCTCTACTCTTGCATCGATATTGTACTGTTCCTCACATACGGGAGCTTCAGTGTTCACTCTTTCGCTTCCATTCACCATGCTCACGCCGCCCTCTGCTTGACAAGCTGTACAACCTTGACGAGACTGAGCTCCTCCTACAAGATCCACATGCGGACAAACCTTACGCTCCGCAGATGACCACCCTACCATCTCGTCGTTCCTTGTCATGTGCTCTGGATGAAATTGCTGTCCTGTCAATTCGGGCATTCCTGAACGCCTTGCCAAGGAACTATTCCTGTCAATACGTAACGACTCTCCGAATCCATCTGAGTCAAACCTAACAGTTTCTGCGCGTTCACTTGGCTGATGACAATTATTCCAGTCATTTGAATGACGCCATCTCCACCCTGAGTCAATGCTGGGATCACGGGCAGGCACAGAAGAGACCATTGCATTAAGAGGCTCATGTGATTCCCTAGGATTGAAAGCCGGAGGAGTTGAGCTGAGAGCATGGGATGTCACGTTCAAATTGGCCTCACTAGGCGTCAAATCAACTTCCGACGCGATAGGGTCAGCATTCCCCTTAAAAATGTCACTGGAGGCTGGACGTGCCCCACTGCAATCACCACGAAAGTTCATCTCACCATCCAGATTACAAACCGCAGAACCAAATACAGGACCTGCAGGGCTCTTGTCACTCTGCAAAGCAACTTGGCAGATTGCTCCGTTACGAAATTGATAGGCTTGATTACCAGCTGAAAATGATTCAGCACCTTCCTTCCCCTTTCCATTAATTCTCATTTCCAAGCTAGGATTTACCGCAGTTGCTTTTGCCTTGAAATCGGTCCTCAGACTAGATGAGTTATCTGACCGCGACCACACCTCTCCATCATTGATTGCATTTCTCACCCTGACATCCTCTACACCTGGACTGTGCTCATTCTTTGAAACAGCTTTTCTTTCCGTGGTTGCTCGGTTATTGAGAATTGATGGATTCGTAGGAGCTTGCTGGAGGACTAATTCATTATCGTCACACTTTGATTTAGAATTGACTATGTCGCTTCTTACCAGGCGATTTCCTGGAGCTGCCCATTGCATACTACCCTCTGATACGAATTCCCCATTCTCCAAGTCCGAATCTCCCCTCTCCCCTTTCACCGCCTGCAATGCCCTTCCATTTAGCGCATAAGTACCATAGTCCCTTTCATGACTTCTAGTTTCTGCATTGTTACCGTACAATGCCCTCGTCGCATCATCACAGTCTGCAAAAACACGGACCTGGGAACGAGAACGATCCAAAGCGGATTCCGGACCAATCGCCCTATCAGTCTCACTTTCTGCATGCCAGGTTGTAGCTTTGTCTTCGGTAAAGGCCCCTTTGCCTCCCTCTTCACCAGCACTAGAACTGCCACTAGCAACAGCTCGAAACCGCCCATCATTATCCTCCGTGTCCTTCCTCGCTACATCAATTCGCTTAGCTACGGAGCGCCTTGACAGAATCTTTCGATGGCTCTCGTCTGAGACCCGTGGGGGCAGAGGTAGATTCGAATGGGCATCGTAATCCGCCCATCCTGAATGTCTCTCTCTGGGCCTGTCACCCAGTCGACTGTGCATGAAGTTAACATTCCGATTTCCAGATTCCCGACCAGCACACCCAGGTATGCGAGAATCTGGAAAATCATTTGCAACCTGTTGCTGCCATCCCTGTTGCCCATCGTTCAATAAAAAAGGGGCATCTCTAGGGTGTAGATTAAGAGGCCTGATTCCGGGATAAGGCCAGCTCCGCTGCTGAACGCCCCTTTGAAGAAAATTAACAGGTAAGCCAACTCCCCTAAGGACTCTGCATTCCCGAGCTAAATGACCCGGTTGCCCACAATTGAAGCAATTGCGGACCCAATCAGGCCGCGGATACAGATGAGGCTGTCCTTCAAACTGGTGGCCACCAAAACCTCGGCTTCTATCCATGCAGTTCAAATGGTCAGCTGCTGCTGCCTTCCCGCAGTCCCACATCAAATCGCCAACATTCGACAAAACTTCAGAGCCTGCTTGCCACTTTGTACGAGACAAATCAATCAGGTCTGTCGAATCTAGTAACACAGAACGGGAATGAAATAAGAACAAGGACAATACTATCACAAACCACTCTAAGGCAACTCTGACTTCGACATTTCGGCAGGCTTCTAATAGTTCGACAGGGACCTTGATTGTATGATCAAATAAAATGCTAGGAATCGACTAAAGAACAAAGACGGAAGTAGGGATTGAAAGCAATGTCTTCTCATTCTCAAAAGGTCAAGTATCTGAAACACGCTCAGCTGAAATCCAATTCACATTTGACTTGCAAGAAAATACGAAACAAGAGTCTCACGGTAGTTCTCGACTGTCTATCCCGCAAGTCCTGATTCTATGGACCCTGAAATCGCGCCCCCTAGTCCAAATGATCAAGACGGCATTGATTCTACACAAAGAGAATTCTATGGACATTGCGTCACTTGTGAATCTCACAAAATTAAAAGCGAAAGCAAATTAGAGGAGGGGACAGAGGTAAGCTTCTTAAATCCTACGAAGAAGCAGGAGGGTGTCCGCTACAATGACTGTCATCTTAATGAAGAAGCACCAATTTATCTCACACTATGAATACCTAAACTTCTAAAGGCGCATGAGGAAGTAATCTTTAGCATGTCACCACCGAAGGAGCTGTCAATTACCTCCACGCATGCCGCAGGGTAAGACTCTCCAACACAAAAGACAGGCCAGTCAACATTACCCCTGCCTCCATGCACTCTTGTTCAAAAAAAAAGCGGAGGAGCAGCTTCAGGGTAGTAGCAACTCTGCACAAGTGCACAAACTTATTTCAATTCCCAGAAGAAACCTTCACGAAATTGTTCAAGAATCCAAAATCCCGCATAAACATCCCACCGCCATAACGCAAAACCCTGATTTCTCGCCTCAGGCAGGCAGGCAGCGAACAATACAAATCCACGTACAATAACACCCCAAAGCGCTGAACTGAAGCACAAAACCACGGCTCCCGCGACAGCAGTACGGCCACAAGGCGAACTTAACACAGCGCTCGCGCCAAACCAAACCCTAGGAGCTAAGTCCATCCCCGAGCGCTCCCATAGCAGAACTCAAGCAATCCCCCGCACCTCCTCCTAACGCGTAAACCGCGAACACCACCACCATCTCCACGCCACGATCCCCGTCTTCGCGTAAACCTAGGCAGCTAACATGACATGAACGGAAATCGTATCACATGCAAACGACATCCGAAGCGCATGCCACAACTAAGCCCTGCCCTGTCATTCGCAGTGCGAGAACTTCAACTACCACTGCTGCTCCGTCCTACGTCGGAAAATGCCACGCGCACCAAAACCCGGGACGACGCCAGACGTAGGGGATCGCATCCAGCGACTACAACGGGACTGCAACGGAGCATTGGAAGACGATGCGATGGGGAAACAAGAAAGAAAGATTAACGACGGAGCCCAACCTTCGTTTTCTGCTTCGTCTTGTAAACTCGCGCTCCCTCTCGCTCCCGCCTAGTCTGCACACAACCCTAAACAGCCTTCGCTTCCGAAGTGTATGACCTTTTTACTACACGGGATGCCCCCATCCTCCTACCGCACCGCAGATACCCGGATCCTCGTTCGTCGCCTGGACTATTTATATCCATTTGAGCCGTGACTATTTATATATATTTATATTTATATCCAAAGTATTTATGCCGTTTTCACTCTATAGACGTAAGTGTTAAAAAAATGTAAAAACTTGAGGTGCTAAATTTTTAACCATCTATATCATTATGAAATTTTTTGTAGTGATAACAATCAAAGTATTTATGCAATGTTGACACTATATCCATACTTATTAAAAATAATCCATATCTTAAGTAGAGTTGTTTGTTTTGTTTGTTTCATATACTAAGATCTAATTAAAGCCGTGAGACGTTTGGCGGTGGTCATGGTACCATTGGGAAGCTATTTACAATGAGAGATGCATGGACTTTGTTTTGTGGCGTTTGGACCTACGATGTGAAAGTGATTGAATTTCAAAGTTTTTATAAATTCAAAAATTGAATTATATTATCTTTTTATTTTAGAAAAATCATAACTTTCACATTGCACGTCCAAACATCACAAAATAAAACCCTTGCACCCCTTTGTACATAAAGCTTTCTATTAAGAATACAACCTCTCACACCACAACAAAGCCCTTGTATTCTTTAGTGTATAAAAGATATTGAATTTTTTTTAAATTAAACTTTAAAATTTTAAACTTATTTTTAATTTTATTTTGGTTGTGCCAATGGCATAGGGAAGACTAGTAAAGCTTGGAGTGTTAAATTTTATAGTATTTATTCAATATGCAAAGATTTGGATTACTAATAACCAAAGTATGCATACCCTATAAGCATATTTTTTGAGAAAATATTTTATCAAAAAAATGTCAAAAACAAGAATATTTTTATTTTGCCAAATTACATTTTCAAGCTTTAATTAATTATTTGGCAAGGAATGCCAATCCTAATCACAAAATATGGTACTTGTTAAAATAATAAAAAATTGAGGTGCTAATTTTATTATCATTTATTTACCTTTAACGAATTTGAATTAAAAATATTCAAAACACCCATGCAAATTTCACTTTATATATGCTTGTGAAAAAAATAAAAACTTTAGTTATTGATTTTTCACTATTATTGATTTGTCCTATTAGCATGTGTAACATTAATTTACCAAAGTAGCATCATTTTGAATTAGCATGGGTTTAAACATTACTATTTTGTATCAATTTTCTCAAAAACCAAAAATGATTGACATTAATTTTAAATGACATTAATTTGTTTTTGCTCACTAAAAGGACAAATCAATCTTTAGAGAAATTATCAATCTTTAGAGAAATTCATATTGAACAATTGATAATTTTAATGTTAAATTATATTAATTACTGATTGAAGACTGTGTGGGTTAATTAAAATTATCAATTGTTCAATATGAATTTCTCTAAAGATGTTGAAAGACAAAATTTCACCTTTTTGAAATGCTAAGAAAGCACACATTATAAAGTTGCTACTTAGTTTAAAGATGAGTAAGGAAATTCTACATCAATACTTAATTAGAATGCTTAGTTAAAATACTTAGTGAGAATGCTAGATGGAGAGGTGGTTTTTATAATGAAATCCATTATTCCTTATCAAAGGATATGGGATAACTTGAAGATTGAGCTCCTACTAAGCTTAATCCTAACCCTTAATATATCCCACATGGATTACTTTACCTCCTACCATCCAATTTGTATAAATATCTTGTTTTTTCGTACTTCACACACACAAGCAAGTGAGTAATGGATTTGTGTGTCACACTTTTTGGATTAATTCATTGTTAAGTTGAATTACCGGAATTATAATTTTAAAGTGTGGACCGTGCCTCTCACCTACGATTTTGCAACGCGACTGACTTTCTATGGTTTCAAGACACTGGCAAACTCAGGGCCGGTATACACTTGGGGTCGGATTGAAGGCCGGCTGGAACTCTCCAAGTTTGAACCAATGGGATTGCTCAATTTCTCCAAATCCGGCCCAAGGGCTTTATACTTGGGGCCGGATGGAACCACCACTCATCCTACGTGTTGCCTTAGGTGGCATGGTTTTGGCGCCAAACCATCCGGCCCCAAGGGAGCAATCGGGCCAAGGTTTTTGGTGACCCGATTTCCCATCTAGGGCCGGATTGGTGTCACAATTGTCTCCTCCGTTGGATCGGATAAATCTCCACCGTCTACCATGCAAGGGCTTTTCTTTTCTTTTTTATTACATTTTTTATTAACTGTGAGCTCAATCCCATCTGGTTGAGTCATGTTGTGATACAGATGCTGTGTTACAAGTTGTTAATATTGAATTTTATTGTTAATACTGAATTTTATTGTTAATAATGAATTTTATTATTATTAACCATTGCAATTGTAACAATAATGTCTTTGCAATTGTTTTAGCATGAGATATTAATAATTAATTTTTTTTGGTGTAGACACAAATTACATACTATGTTATAGACACTAATTTTGATAAATTACATGCTTGATAAGTAAATTTTTTATATGGACACAAATCTGTAAATGAAAGTCATTGTTGAAGTTATGCCAAAATTTTTGACATCTACAAGATAATGTGTGTTTTTATCAATTTTGATGACAAATACTTGAAAAAAGAATACGGGAAGGAAAAATTATGCTACTAGAAATAACATGTATGGTAAAACCTTATTTACATTTATCATTGGATTCATTCAAGTTTTCATAAATAAAAATTTCATGCTTTTCTTTAAAATAAACTAAGAATATAGATTTGAAAAAGAGATTAAAAAAAATTACATGTTTTCTTGAATTGTATGTTTAATAAATGACAACTATTATGGGGCTACAAATCTTTTTTCAATGTCAACTATAGTTTTAGTGTAAAAAAAAAAAGGTTCAAAAGAAGTCAAAGAACTTCCTTTTTTTCCAAATAGAAAAAATAGGAAGAGAATGGAAAAGGTTAAAAAAAATTAAAAAATCTCTCTTCCATTTTGAAATAGGTAAAGTAGGAATAAAAAGGAAAAGTCTAAAGAATTCTAATTTTTTTTTCCTATATTTGAAATAGAATAAATAGAAAAAAAAACTTTTTTTTCCTAAAGTATAAAAAATAAAAAGATGCATGTCTTAAATTTTTTTTAATTAAGCATTCCAAAAATTCAAGAGCACATTAATCAAGAATTTGGCCTTAGAATTGGACCTCAACACTTTACATTACCTAGGGCCGGAGTGATGAATTGGAATTTGGCCCCAGAATTCGGCCTCAACCCCTTTACATTATCTGGGGTCGGAGTGGTGATTTGGGGCTAGATTGTGGGCCGAATTGGAGGCAAATCGGGCCGGCCTTCCATCCAGCCCCAGGCCGTGTATATACCCGCCTTCACTCGGTCTTGCTCTCGTGATTTGTCGAAGGTAGAAGACGGACGAAACGGTGCTTGGGGAGGGAGGACGCCCCTGGCAAGCGGAAAGGCAGTGGGCCAGGCCAGGCAGTGGGGCCGACGACATACCCCCCTATTAACTCGAGGAACTCGAGGGGGGGTACTTAACCTCTCCCTATCTCCAAGATATCTCCAAAATATTTTTTCTTTTCTGAAAGTGATTTTTTTTTACAGATGTTAACTCTAGAATTATTTTGAATGATCCTTTTACTCTCCTCATCAAAAATAAATCTCCAAAACTTTTGGATTCCACTGCATCTAGTGTTCAAGTTTTAACATACCCTGCCAAATAATTAATTAAAGTTGTTGGAAGTGATTTGATAGTTGCCTAAAAATAGAAAAATTTGTTGCTTTCATATTTCAATTTTTTTTTGAAAAAAAAAAATAACGTCCCCGAAATTCAGACAAGTATTTTTACATATTACAATTATTTTTAGAAATATTCTTTACTGACCCTGACCACCGGGTACAATAATTTTAGAATATTTTCTGCCAAACCTGTCCTACAGGTAGGGTATTCAAATTCTTTCAGAGCCACCCTAGCGAAAAACTGAAGGCTAGGTCCACTAAGGGGAAAAAGCCCCAACACCCAAGGGCACGAGACGTCAACACTGGACGAGTGGAGCCCATCGAACACCAAGGTTGGCCAACGTGAAAGAAGCGTGTATGTGCGCTCATCAGGGTCGAAGCACCGCAGGCCAATGATGCGCGACGCATGTGCCTAAGGAGTATATGCACATCTCTCTCTCTCTAAGTTTAGGAGCTTCATTGC
Organism: Rhytidiadelphus loreus; assembly: GCA_947034895.1. Classification (NCBI taxonomy): domain Eukaryota; kingdom Viridiplantae; phylum Streptophyta; class Bryopsida; order Hypnales; family Hylocomiaceae; genus Rhytidiadelphus; species Rhytidiadelphus loreus. The sequence continues at coordinate 39,210,608 of OX344761.1, forward strand.
TTCCCAAACCCGGAGCATTCGCTTGTGAGCTTCCACGATCCAGCCTCCCGCCGTCGATGCAGCTGCGATTCTTCTGCTATCTCACTCCTCTCCGATCGTCAAGCTTTTAGCATTCTTTGTAGCTTTGAAAACCAGAAGCCGCGTCTGCTTTTCGAGCTTGTCTGTGACTCACTGCCCCCGGCATGACTTAGGGCTTTCACTCTCGGTTGTGTTCTTCTCCGGGGAGCGGCTGGCCTTTTCTCGGCCTTTTCTGGAGCCATGAGGGTGAGTACTTTCGATTTGTTCGTCTCGCTTTTCTTTTTTCTTGATTTATTTTGTTAATTTTTTTTTTCTCTCTTATTATTATGGAGCTTGTTTGAGGTTACGGTGTGTTTCTTGACGTTGTTTTGTTTGTTGTTTAAGGTTGCTGAGAGGGACGGTGGATCCCGCGACAGTAACGGTGGCCGGGCGTATGCGAAAGGCTCCCCTGTTTCGTCGCTTCCGGCTCTGGGAATTGATGATTTTAAGGTGCGGGAAAGGAATACGTGTTATCTGTGGACAGTGCGTGAAAAGTGCATTGTGATTTTCTGTTGTGGAAGAATAGTTGTGACGCGATGAGAGTTTGTATTCATTTTTAGTAGTAGATGAGACCAAATCTGATTGGTTATGTGCTTGAGTTTGGTTGTTATTGAGCTTTCACTATAGTATTTGTACTCAATTATACGGTGCACTGCAACTTTGTATCTGAGGATTTGTCTCAAAAAAACATTTCAGCTGAAGTTTGAGTGGTGTGAGGCTTATGTTAGTTGATTACAGTACGCCTTTGAGTTGAAGGTTTCGGCAGACAATCGTATGCAGGGGCGATATTTTCTTACTGGCTACATTGTATTGGTCACCAGGGTGCATTCTCCTTCGATGACTTTTTTAAGAGTATTGTAGCGGATGTGGTGCCATCCTTAAGTGAGGATGAGTCGAAATTACCTGATGGAAGTCAGGGTTTCGGGAATGGGAGCTTGGAAGATAGTGGGGGAAATGGGAGTGGCGTCTTGGTCGGTCAACCGTTTGCGGAGGCTGCAGTGCTTCTCCCTCTGTGCAAGGATGCTCGAAGTGAACTTGTTGAGCTTTGCTACAAGGTTAGAAGTCTCTTCAAAAGTTCTGAACTTATTTCGAACTTAATTCTATTTGTTAGGTTGGTGATTATCTGGTATCTTTTCTACCTCGTTTATGTGACATTGCTTGTGGTATCTAGTCTGTCAATGCTGGACATAAACAACCTGGAGTATTTAAAGATTCATGTTTTCGTTTTGTTAGGTGGATTCGCGGTTGGAGAGACTCAAGGACGAAGTTTCCAATTATGACATGAAACATGAGGAGAAATTTGTCGAGGTGAGATGCCTGTGATTTAGCAGCCTTATCCTGCTAAATGACAACTTCCTCCTTGAGTAGATTATCTGCCTATATCTCGCCTTTTTTGCTCCCGACATCTACGCTGACAGGTTCATGTGCTCTAGAGAGCAGACCAAAGATTTGATCGCAATTTTAAAGCTTTCGACTTTGAGATGACAGTTGGAGAGATGATTTAATAAGCGAGCATGTAGATGATTTTCATATCTAATTCCATTAGTTTCTTTAATTGTGTCTGGTTCTATCGACTTTAGCGACTGAAAAGTAACTTGAATTGCAGCTAGACAAGGGAGTTTCAGGCCTATTCGAAAGCTTCAGTCGGTTGGATTCACGGATTTCAGGCGTGGGTCAGACTGCTGCCCGAATCGGGGATCATCTTCAGGTATCAATGTCTCTCCTTTTAATTAGATTATCACCTCATATTAGAGTTACTCTAAAAGTTATCCCTTGAAACTTCAATTTAATCAGGCATTGAAGTATAAAACAGGAGTGATGGAAATGTGAAAACATGTGCAAAACTCATATTTGCACATGTGCACCTGTAAGGTCAAAATCTGAGTTCTGCACATGTTCTCAGCATTCAACCTTCATATCTCTTGTTCTACAATTTCAATGCTTGATTGATTGAAGATTTGAGTTTGTTGGGTGGCAATAGTTTGATGAGGGTAGAAACATTTCATTAAACTTTCAAAAGCACACACTTTTAGGATGTGAAAGTGAAAACACAAGGTGAATAGACAAGGATAACTCTATTGTATATCTTCAAGCTTTTGATTTTGTGAATGTCTCTATGTGTCCTGATAAGGGTTGAACTGCCTAAATGCAGAATGCAGATGCTCAGAGGGATGCTGCTAGCCATACCATTGATCTGATTAAGGTACATCATTATTTAAGCGCGCTGTTCTCCTTGGAATATAATTTGCTGCGGGTAGCTCCGCATATGAATAGTCTGGGTTAATAGTTTGGACAAACTTGCATTGTAACGTTTAACCCCTTCGTGCCTGAACTGAAAATAAGAATCCCACTTTGGACGCCTGTAACCAATTTTAGTTTCTTCTAAAATGAATCTTTTAATTACCTTTCGAAACTGCAGGTCATATTTCTTTTTCTTTTTTATATATTTTGCTTTCTTGCTTGGAATTTCCTAAACGATTCAATGCAACCCCTGTTGATATGGAAGCAGTCAATTTTGGCCGTTAAGGCACCTAGGGGTTAAGATTAGGGATTTCTGCCTTGGTTGAGTGAATACCTGCCGAGGTACGGTAGACAACTTCAGAATTCGTTTCTTGCTTCATGGACACCAACCAACCCTAAAGCGACTACGGTTACGTAGTTCGTCTGAAATGGTTGCATTGATTTTACTTCTCTTGGCAAACAGTATCTGATGGAGTTTAATGGAAGTCCGGGGGATCTCATGGAGCTATCTGCTCTGTTTACCGATGATGCACGAGTTGCTGAAGCAGCGGCTGTTGCTCAAAAGCTCAGTAAGTTAGAACTTGTTCTTTGTCCCTATATTCTAGGCTCAGGTATACTGAGTACAAATTCACATGATGAATTAATGCAATTTCCTTTGTGAGCTTAGAAACATGTCAGTCAAGTTAGATCTAATACTTTGCAGAATCTGACTTTTTGTCTGACAAGTTCTATTTTATTTTATTTTATTGTAGCAGTGAATGCAGTTATTTGTCATAGTAGTAGGAAGTAGTTACGTTGTGCGTGGGATACTGAAGTTAATGACTCCTAGCATGTGCTCGTCTTGCACAGATCGTGATAGCATCTGTCAAGATTGATTACAAAAATAAAAGAGTTGTGAGCTCTCTTCGATTGGAGGGCTCGCTATTGATGTCAATCGGACCTGGAAATCCCCACAAGATGGTAGTTTCATGTATTTGTAATGAGTCTAAATATATTTGGGGTGCGCCAGGTTTTGGAGTATTCAAGCGACGGAATTTTAACTTATTTTTGGGTGTGCTATTAAAGGGTTGATCGCTGAAGAGGGAACTGGTGTGTATGGTGGATATCAAGGCCAAGCGAAGAATACTACCAGTGTCACTCCTGGCCTGGAAGTGGCGGTGGCAAACCTCCAAGATTATTGCAACGGTATACTTTATAGCTTATCTTACTCCGACTTAAATGACTTTACTGTGAACCCTTATTGTCCTTCCCTTGAAATCTGGGCGGAATGCGCAGATTGACTCTTCTAAATCTGATTGGTCATCTTATTTTTTTAGTTCGTATGTATTTATTCTAGTTATCGTTTTATTTATTTATTTATTTTTAGATGTGGTTAGGTGTAATACTTTTGTCACTCTCTGGTTGGCACACTTGCATGTCCAGGACAGATTAAAAGCGTACTAAGTATTGCTTACCCTGTAACAGAGCTCGAAAACCGACTCTTAGTGCGATTTGATGGTGCCTCACAGAAGTGGGACCTTTCTACAATGGCCGAGTGTGCCAAGATTCTAAGTCAGGTGAGTATCTAGATGTTCATACAGATCGAATTTGTAACGAAGTGGCCTGGAATCCTATTCTATTTTATTGAAGCAGTCCACCTCTTTCTATAATTATTTTTTGGTGTGGTATGCTTACAGCTCTTGCTTCTCTCTTTTTGGTTTGTTTGTAATCATGTAAGGTTCTGAATATGCTGTGATACTTTCCTCCCCTCATCATGTTCTAATTTGGTACTTTGACGCAGTTCAACAGAGGAACAAGTGCTATGCAGCGCTACGTGGCATCTCGACCAATGTTTATGGATTCGGATATTATGAACTTGGATGCGCGCACTGTACGAAGTGAGTTTGGACCAGGGGGGGCGCCTAATCTTACCAAGGGTCTTCAAACTCTTTACAAAGAAATTACAGGTGTGTACTTTTCTCTGTAACATGAAATACAGCAAGGGTGTGTGAAGTCGTAGCATAATGTTCTTTCATCTCTGAGAATATTTTAGGTGTCATCATTTATGACATTGCATAGCTTTTGGAAAATATCCCGTCCAAAAAGACGGAAAATATCGTCCCTTGTATAATTCTTTTTTCGTATATGAGTGTGCTTTATCCCTGGCAATTGAATTGGCTAAGTTGCCGTTTTGCAGAAACCGTGCGAAAAGAAGCTGCTACTGTAGCTGCCGTGTTTCCTTCTCCTGATGCTGTCATGGGTATTCTTGTTCAGGTTTGTGGCTTAATCAATTACTTACTAATGGGATTACCTGCTTTGTCCTTAATGAAGTGGTGTATTGTGGTTAGCTAATTTACCGTGAATTCTATCTGTCCCGACTTCTCTCGGGTTCTCCCGGCTCTTTGTTAGTGTTTGAGTTATATAATTCTTTTGTTTAGTTGTACATTCGATTGATATATGTTTCAATACTGCAGAGAGTGATGGAACAAAGAGTGGATAATGTGCTTGTTACATTGCTACCAAAATCGCCCCTCACTAATCCGATACCAATGGAGGATGGTGGGAATCAACAGGTGACTTATTATGCTCCTCTCTTGAATTAATCCTACTTGGAATGATGCTTATGAGGTTGTAATATGTCACAAGTTAATGTGAGGTGTTGAAACCATCATCTTATAGTTTATCTCATGACCGCTTCTGCTGCTTGTACAGTACCTACGAGTGCTTGCTGGATCTTACGAGAAGACGCAAGAGCTCGCCAAAGAGCTTAATACTATTGGGTGTGGAGATTTGGATGTAGAGGGTACAGTTTTAGCACCATTTTATGATTGATCTTGTTTTTTCACTTTGACATTGGATTTTATGAAACTCTAAAGGTCTCAAGGGGCGTGAGCGTTGAAATATTTGGGACTATAAAACTCGGACTTGTTTTTGTCCTTCTGTGTTCAGGTCTTGCAGAGTCCCTTTTCTCATCACATAGAGAGGACTATGTTGAAATCGAGGAAGCGTCACTCACTCAGCTCTTTCAGTACAAGGTATTTGATTCTCATTGTGGAAGCCTTCTTTTTGTAAGAGTATATGAGCGTCTTTGCAAGCGTATATGGATCGGACTTGTTCATAGTTGGTATAATATCAGTGCAAAGTAGAAAATTGCCAAATATTTTGGTAAAATGGAGCACTGCTGAGATGGAGTAATTGTGCAATAGTATGGAGGATTTGCGAGTCATTTTTGTCCTCTCGCTACTGATATGAGACTACTCTTAACCAAACATTTTTTGCTTAGTTGGCTGAGTTGAAAGCTGGTGGTGGACAACCGTTTGATGCAACAACTCCAAGAGTGAACTCTCGAAGTTCTGGCAATACTTCTATCTCTGTATCTGTAGTTGGGGAATTTGTCCAGTGGAATGAAGAAGCTATAGCTCGCTGCACTATCCTAACTCCCCAGGTTCTCTATCACCATTTTGTTTATATTTGTATCTCTGTTTCTCTCTTTAAATACTTTTTTGTTCCTACTACAAATTTGGTGGCAGATCTCACTACTTTTAACTCGATTCTGGTGCTTATGATGTGTTCATATATATGTCTGCAGGCTACTTTGTTGGCAGCATATGTGAGGGCTATCTTCCTTTGCTTGCTTGATCAGGTACTGAATGTCTCCAGTTGTCTTTGCCGCAAAATCTTTTCTGCTACATGCTGTAAAGCAAGGTAATATTTGGACCGATCATTCAGAAAGAATTTGTTGCGTGTTTTCAGGTCAGCCAGTACACCACAGAAGGTCTAGAGAGAGCCATGGATGCATTGAATGATGCTGCTCAACAGCGCAACATGTACTCCATAGGCTCCACAGTTAGCCGTCGTGTGGCTGCTGCAGCTGCTACTGCGGTACGTCATTTGGAGTTTTGATAAGTCTTTACTGTTTCCTTCACATTCGTGACGCTTACGAGTGCATATTTGCAATACTAATCTAGGCGCTCTCATTATTGGTCGTCAATGCCGCTCATTTTACGGTTTTAGTGTGTGGAATAATAATAGAAAATTGGACTTCCTGCAGAATTCGGACAAGGCTCTCTTGTTTTAGTTCTGATGTATGGGTATTTTAGTTCTATGGGTATTTTCAATCGAAAATATCTCGGAAAGGCCATCCACTTTTGAAATCATCATTGATTATGTCACATCTGATTTTGGGGGCATTCTCAATGACGCTTCGGGGTCATGTCGACATTTAGGGTGAAAGTCTCTAATCCTAGTTTGTCCACGTCCTAAATGCGAAGCAGTTTAAATATCTCATATTTTCTTTCAATGTTTTCGTTGCTTGATGAGTTACAGAGCTGCTCCTTGTTCCTGGGTTTAATCTGTCCACTCAAGATACCGATGAATGAACATTTCACTTCCCTTACGATGGCAATTTAGTTCTAATTGCTTAGAGTTTCCTTTGCGGTGTTCCTTTTTATTCCTGCAGGCAGAGGCTGCAGCTGCTGCAGGGGAAAGAGCTGTTCGTGGATTTATGGTGGCTGTTCAGAGAGCAACTTCTAATGTTGCTCTCGTTCAACAAGTAAGCTACTTGTATGCATGATTTTTTTATTTTATGTGAGTTAGTCGTCAGTAGTGACCTGCTCTTGATTGTGAATCATTGTAAGTAAGACTTGGCAGTAAGTGGTTTTGCTGCGTTGAATATCTGAGGTGATTAAGTAAGATACTTACAGCATTTGGAGCTGGTATTGAGATTGCTTGAATCCGGGAGGACTTAACCAATTGCAATAGCAGTGGATTTTTTGAAGAAACATTTTAACCAAATCATTTATATCCGTTTCCGATGTCTGACGTTTACTTGTTTTGAACAGCACTTCGTCAATTCAGTTGCTCGGTTGCTACTGCCGGTGGATGGAGCGCATGCTTCATGTTGTGAGGAGATGGCTACAGCAATGGCCAACTCTGAGGCTTCTGCGTTGAAAGGTCTTCAGATTTGCATTGACACGATCATGGCTGAGGTGCGATGCATTTTAAAGTTGCAAATGTTCTCTTTCTAATATTTCCTCGTTATTGTTTATGATCGTTAGTCTGCAGGCAGTGTTATTGGAAGGAGTACTTATGACCGATCTATTGTCGTGCGGTCTTTCTTCGAGTCTTGGGTCTCTTTGACTCTATAGCTGTGTACTAATTGGTTTTGAGGGTGCAAGGTCCTGAGCTGTGTGGGAAAATGGGTGTGTAGGTGGAGCGTCTACTAGCTGCGGAGCAAAAGGCAATCGACTATAAACCAGCAGACGACGGAAACGCACCTGACCACCGCCCTACGAATGCCTGTACCAAGTCAGTGGCTATTTTTTCTCTTTTTCTTGATGGGGTCACTTTGATAACACTTTCGATATCAGAGTTCTTCGCAGGGGTATTGTAGTGTAGCTTTCATTCAGTCTTGCACCAATCCCGAAGGGCTATTTGGGCAGAGTTTACATAATGAACTAAAAGGATTATCCTTTCTCAGAGTCACTGCATATTTGGAACACATGCTTGAAGCTGCCTATGGAGCGCTGGAAGGCCTGAATAAGCAAGCATTCATGACTGAACTGGTAAATTTCTTTTCATTTAGGCCATGTAGAACAAGCTCATCAAGTTACTGGACATTATGGACGTCATCAATCTTTATTTGATAACTTGCTAATTTGTTTTCAAGGTCCGAACTAACTGCAGACTATGTTTCTCGGATGGCTGCCAATAGAATGGTCAAGAAGAAAGTTGAGATGAAAGCAAATTTTAATCAGGGGTCAGTAACCAACTACAGAAGTGTTAATAATTCCGGATTGTGGTCTAGTGTTCAGATTGGCCTCACAGCTCTAAGTAAGTGCTTGTTTTGTGGGTGTATGAGTTGCGATCTTTGCCTTACAAACTTCATTTAACATGGCAGGGTAATCGTCTGTACAAGGGTTTACTCGTCCATTGGCAGCGGTTCACCTTTAGTGCCAGGTGCCTATTTATAACTGTTGTCATTGCTATTATATGTGCTTCCGAATGGGGGCATACAAGCTGAATTGCTTCATTTATTGGTACTTCTGCATTTTCACTGTAGACTGCATTGTCACTCTCTTTTTGATTAATGCAATGTTCTTTGCGTGCAGTGGAGGGCTTCGTCTCAAACGTGATGTATCTGAATACGCGGAGTTTGTACGTAGTTTCAAAGCTCCTGCAGTTGATGAAAAGTTTGAGTTGCTTGGGACGTAAGTATCAAATACCTTCGCCCATACTTGATTTTCTTTAGAAAACTATTCCTCTACACGGTTATAATGAATTTGTTAAAACTCACGAACTGTGGCTACAGAGCTAGTAATTGACTACGATATTAATTAAGTTTATTTTGGGTTACGTTACAATTTCTTTATTATTCTATATACTAGTTAATCCTTTGAGATGTTTTCATGTGCATACAAGAGGCAATCGGTTTGAGTCTTGGGATTTCAATAGTGATAAATTCTTCCAATGATGAAATGGTGTCTAATTGACACTTTATGTTCGGTTTGTGGGGCAAGTTCTATCTGATTTCTAATTTGTTTATGGGTTGAACTGGTCGCAGGCTGGTCAATGTATTCATCGTGGCCCCTGATAGCTTGCCAACTTTGGTTGACAGCAGTTTAAAACAAGCTAGAACAGAAGCAATGAGGTATTTCATTCAACCCTGATTAGTCTGCTTCATTTTTTACTGCGTTTAGTGATTCTTCAAGGTGTATCATACTTAGTTGTTCTGTCATAATATTTCTCATCATTCCGTATTGAGTATGTTTCTCACTACTTTCTGAATCTCAATGTAGGTTCATTGAGCTGCGGGAGGATTACAGGTCAGCAAAAATTGCAAGTAGGCTTACTGCTTTAGCGCATTGAACATTTTCTATTTACATTATGATGATCTACAAAAACATATTTGTACTTTTCGTCGTGGGAATCGTGCCAAAGTTCATGTTTCTTGTGTTTGTAGTGGGTTTGCTACGTCTTCCGAGAAGACTTGATTTTCTATCGTACTTGCGTTGTGTCACATAGATTGTGGAATGAGGTTTTACCGTTGCTTCGTAATATCCTGTCTTCTCTACCAACCAGAATATCGATGGATTTTCAAGTGAAGAAAACAAATTTTTATGCACCTTTCTTGATTAGATTTTTTGACTTTGAATCTTCTTAACTTCAAAAAAAATGCACTAATGATTTTGGATTTCTAATTTTTTATGGTGAAGAATTGAGTTCAAAGTTTAGGAGAATTTAAAAAAAAAAAACTTAATCCCTAAATGCCCGAGGCACCAATGCCAAAGAAACTTTGAAGTTAAATAAAACCTTACTATATTGCTATTTGTAGTAGTTTATATTTTCGAAAGGTTCTTTTTGAAGTCTAATTTTAGCATTAATTATCCAAATTTGAAAATGAATGATTATGATTTTTTTATTTAAGATTTAGTGCAAGGGTATCCATTGCAATCTTAACTTTTTGTAGTGTTGAAGACTCTTGACAATTAGACTCAAATACACTAGATCTTGGAGAAAAAATCTCACTAGAAATTCATTTAAAAAAATTGTAGAGTAGATTTTCAGAAGCCTTAAATTGATTGGGGTTATAATTGTTAGGCCCTTAAACCTTGTATTTTTTTGGTGGTCAATTTTTCAGATTTTAAAGAGATCTTAAAGATTTTCATAGTTTTAAAATCCTTATGATCAAATATTATAATCTTTCAATTCTTAAATGATATTGTTTTTTCTTTTCCTATGTAATCTCTAATATGTTTAGTTTGAATTTTTAAGGTTACAATTTAAAAAGAATTGATTCAACTTGTCAAAATGTTGACTTTTTGTTCAATTTTGAGCAAATTCTAAGAGGCTTAAAATAGGCCTTGGACATTTAGGGGTTATGTTTCACTCATTAAAAAATTAATTAGAAGTAGGTTTAAAGATTGAATGAAAAACTAAAATGTTAATATCTCTGACATGGAATTGAATCAAACAAATTTCAATAGTAAGATTGTATTAGCAAAAAATCTTAACCTTGTGAAATTTGTAAAGAAAAATTGAATTAATAAGTAAATTTTACAAGTTATTTTTTGAAGAACATGTTTTGATTGTCTAAAAAATAAGATTGTCTATAACTTTCTCATAACAAATCCAAATAGAAAGAATCAAACCATAGACAAAAATATCATCTACAAGAAACAAATTTTAATTTTTTTTTATTTAAAGTTATTTTGAGTTTCTTTTTTGCTTATTGAACTAAAATTTAGACTTATTGTGTCATAACTTTTGATCCTTGGCATTTATTGGAATAAAAATTATATTTCCAAAAAATTCATGTATTTTTCTATCTTTATAAAATGTTTCAAAAAATTACAATGAATATTGAGATTGTAAGAGTTTGCCAAAATTTGTTTTGTCCCCCAAAAGGACAAGGGACTTTAGGGGTTAATAAGAGACTTTGAACCTTGTTTGAGACTAGGAGTTGTCACCTAACTTTAGTAGAGCTATAGTTATATCTTCAAGCACTTTAATCTTGTAAGAATGTTGTGAACTTTATTCCATAAATGTTGTTGAGGATGCAAAATGTTTCTTGGATGATTGCACCTAAAATTATAGGATGAGAAAAAAACGTTTTATCATCCAATTTTTTTTTTCCAAATTCGTTGAGTACATTTTTAATGAATTGTATTGCTCCTCATTATAGTATTATTGACATTTCTAAAGAAGATGCTTAATCCATAGATCACTCTTATAGGATATCTTGGTCATTTCTTGTTAGTCTTGATGTGAATTTTTCTATTACAATTGGAATTTTTTTTAAATGTGTAAATTTCAATATTTTATAGTATAAGCATAATATATTGGTTTTCTAATTTTAGAATGACATAATAACTTTAGTTTATACCATGATGTTATACACTATAGAATACGTCTATGGTGAAAATTTCAGATTTTTTCAATATATTTTATAATTTGTATTTGATATGAATTCTTTTCATTTTTTTTCATTAAAAGTTGACAATAATTTCAATTTTTTCCATTAAAATTTTAAAATTTTATGACTTGTATTAGACATATAATATCATTTCTAAAAAATAAATATAAAATTTTCATTGATCTCTAATTGCAAAATGGAAACAAACATAGTAATGGACTGTAAGGCTTGAAGTCAATGTTTGGAGGTTGTCCTTCTAGAGTTACAGGTCCAATGGATGCGAGAATGGATGACTTCATTGTAGAAGCGAAGAATGCATCTATTGATTCAATTATTAGAGTATTTTGGTAATAGGGGGCCATATCTTTTCCAATGTTAAACCTTAACCATGTAATGATGTTAAGGCCTAAATGTGTCCAATCAATAACTTTCTAAATCATTGTAGTTATTGAAGAATGCATGTGTTTGTCCAAAAATCATATTGTTTTTGAGTGATACCTTGGTCATAGGTTGGCATTCTTTTAGGGATAAAGGACCACATGGCTACAAAGTAGTACTTGGATAGTTCAATGATTTCAAATGAGCAAAACATGATGAAGAATTATGCATCAATTATGCAACTAGCAAGGTTCTTTGGATGTGTTCCATGGGATGTTGATCAAAATTCCCACTTGAAATTCCAAAAAAATTCTAAAATTAATTTATTAACCATGTTAGATTGATTTTCTAATAATAAAATGGTACAATTCCAAAAAAAATTGAAATTAATCTATTAACCATAGTAGATTGATTTTCTAATAATAGAATGGCATGGAAATTTGGACTACACCATGATGTTCCACACTATAATATACTCATATGGTGAAAGAATTATAATTTTTAAGCATATATTGTATATTTGTATTTGATATGAAAAAATTAGAGTGATTTGAAATTTCACTCAAAAAACGAAAACATCCATCATTGAGTCCTGAAGACTATGGATGTTTTTATGTTTTGAGTGAAAATCATTTTTGTTCATTTTTTTGTCTTCAAATTTTCCATGTTGCTTGTTGCATAATGTTTAATTTTCTACATAGACAACATATTGTACTCTATATAAACATCCATTTAGAGCCTAAGATCTATTCAATTCCGTTAACCATTCTATTCCATTCTCAAACTAATTCATTAATGTCCAATAAAGGATGCATTCTAGATTACCATAGAGGGCTTTATAGATGGCAATATTGGACAACAAATAGTTCTTGGATTAGTTTTGTTTTAGAGGAATGCAGAACAAATACATTTTTGAGATTTGGAAACTATAATGCGATGTGGAAAATGTATAAGCAAATGGAAGAAGTGAATACAAATTTGTTTGAGAATATTTCAAAGGACCTTACTAAAGATTAAGCCTTCAACTTCTATTGATTCCTAAAAGAACTCTTCAATTCCCTTTCGTTGCTTATAAATTATTTGTGCTTGATTTTCAATAACTACCTAGTTGATTCCAATGGCTAATTTCTTTGATCCTTCCTTTAGTTCTCATCGAATAATATATGTAGAAAATCTGCAATGAAGAAATGATTGTATTTTTGTATGAAGATGAGATTGGGGGGGCTGGAGGGCTGTTTCGGGCTTGTTCTCAACTCCGTTCCCCCCGGTCTTCTCGAACTCTGGTGTTAGATTTTTTTTTCAAAAAAAATAAAAAATAAAAAATGCTGGAATCTGGAACATCTCCGAATCAGGGCATTGCTCTGTTTCTTCCTAGTCAATAGGCTAGTATTTGTCCAAAAGTTTTTTGAATCACTATAAGGCTATTTATCTTTTATCACAAAAAAATCCCTTCTATTATATTGCTAGCCTGATTTCAGCTGAATAAACTCCTGAGAAAAGGTTACACTTTTGGTACTAAAAAAGTGGACTCTATTGTATAATTGTATTCCTACTTTATATATCAAAAAGTAGACAATCTCATTGTATTTTTTTCATGCTAAGCAAAGTCTAAGGCTTTGTGTATCTTTTCTCAAAGGAGCAAGGTCACATTTCCAAGAGGTACAATTGTACAAAGCACACATATTTACTCCTATTGAAATAGCATGTATTAGCTTTTACAATACTTTTGGAACTATAAAATAGACAAGTCTTCCAAGTTTCTTCCATAGCAAAAAAGAAATGGAGAGAAAGTACTTTGCAAGAGTGTGGAACACTAATGTAACACAAGGTACAAGGTAATGATCCAAAGTCACTCCAAAGAAAGTACTACAATAGGGTAGCAAAAAAATTGTCATTTTTTATCCAACTCCAAGAGGCTTGGGACCTCACCTGTACCCGTCCCAAAAACAAACCAAACTAATGAAGTGTTAGTGAGGTGTACGAGGTGTCTTTAATCCACAAGCACGTGCTATAGTTTTCACAAAGAGAAGAATAAATGTACAGAGCAAACCCATGTTTAACATCATCAAAAACGAATAAGTAAGACAAAACCTGAGAGTAGTTAGCATGATGTGAAGACTCCATGTCTGCTTATGCACTACCACTCAGCACTCTGCCTTGCTCTAGGGAGAGAAGGTAAAAACTGAGTACGAACTGAAAAAGAGATAACACTAGCATGTAAACTGCAACGCATATCCACACTGGGTTTGCCTCCCTTTTATTTACGTAGCTAAGGTTACACAACCAACTTGATCATTAATTATTTTTTTCCTTTTGCCGTCTGCTGCCAAGGATCAGAAACTGTTAAACGGATCATTTTTTGAAATGATCAATCAGGTTGTCGGGGCTTATGAGAAGACTACTGGCTGTTACTCTTTATTCATCTCATCCTGACAAGATTCTGACTGTCCAAGGAAAGGATTTGCCTAGATTTAGTGTTAGCCAGCATTGGAGCTTAACCTACTTTGGTTATTTTTGACGTCTCCTGCTGTTATTTTCAGATTGGTAATAATCTTCATTCCGTCAGTTCATGTTTGAGTAAATTACAGTGGTAATCACTGTAAATACCTGTGCATTGAAGCTGCCATGTGTCCCAGTATAAAAAGGTGTAAGAACCAAAATATATTCTTATGAGCACTAACATTCATTCAGTTGTCATGTTTGATTTTTAACGAAATTTTTACGAGCTTTTTTAGAACCTACGAGTTTTGAAACTCGAATATGGAAGCTTGAAAAAAATGTTTTTTCGATACTTCTCCAATAGAATCAGAGTAGATCTTGACTCCCTTTCAAATTTTAGTTTCATAGTTTGTAGTTTTAAGCATCAACTTTGTTTTTAACAAAATTAATTACTTATAGAGAGAATATAAAAGACTATCAATCTCTTTGAACCATTTAAACAGGTAACGTAATAACGAATCCATACTGGTAGTTATATTAATCTAATACAAAAAACAGTGTTTGATTCAGGTAGTAGTGTATAGCAAGTAGATACTTAGATCGGTAAACTTGTATACCCAACAATCGTACACACTTGCCTAAAAACTGAATAGCACCCAGCAGTTATAGACTAGATAACGAACAAGAAGAGGAAACTCCTTTCTGCAACAACAGTAACTTCCCGAGAAAACTGAATATCGTAAATATAGTATGAGTCACGGGCAACGACCAGCTCATCGTAACCTGGTGGTCCAATATAGCACAGATCGCCATACTGCCCAGATACGGTACTGTAAACAGAGCATCCACTAGAAAAAAGCTTCGGGGAAACAATCACAAAATATGAACCAAAGTACTAGAATATATAACAGAGAATATGACTTTGGGCTGCAAAAAGGTCCAAGCATAGACAGGTTGTAGACAAACAGTATCTTCCACCATCATAAGTATCGTTTTGGAGATTTTTTTGAAAAAATTCCCGAGAGGTGGTAATCCTCACCTGTACCCATGCCACCCAATAGACTTGTTAGTATGCCAATTGACGTGTACGAGGTGTCTACACATTACCACTACTTGTTATCGTAATTCGCAAGAGAATAAATCCAAAAAATACACACAATTACACGTAACTATAAACCAAGCAAATATTCCAAGAAAGTTTTGCCTGAAGAATTACGCAGCACCTGTTGGCCGTTGTTTTGGGACCCAAGCACCATGTTTGTCAAGCCCTCCTGTAGATACTCACAAGTCTGAGATAAAATGACACTGGGCGGCAGCCTTCCTGTGAAGGTCCGATAACCACAGTACTGCCTAATCACCCCAGTATAACGATTAGAGGTCCTACGAGTTTGCTTTTGAAAATACATTTTTCAAAATATGAAGGGAGAACGTCACCCAGCCTGGTGATCGGGGGGAAAAAAACCCAGTTATTCTGGATGTAAATAACAAGCCAGTAACCAGTCTAATTAGGTAATAGTTATTAATCCAATTAAGGTTTAAGCCCCTAAACTACCGTCATTTAGTATAACACTAACTCAGCTTGAAGCCAGAAGATAACTACTGTTATAACTCCTTGCAATGTCCCAACCTCTGGCATTGACAGTGTCTCAACACCTGTTGCCTAAAGGTCAAGTTTGTAAAGAGTAAAGGATACATGAAGGGCATTATTAGACAAGGTAAACTTGTTCCATATTAATGCAGACTAACTATGTACTTATATGCTATATAGCAATATAAAGTAGAAGCAAATAGTCTAAAAAAACCATAAAAATATATGTATATCTATGTTTAAGGGAATAAACACCTTTGCATATTTTTATCAGTGATAGACAAACTATCCAAAGCATAGGAGATAAGCTATGGAATTAAAGTCTAAAAAAAGAAAAAGAAAAGAAAAAAAGAAAAAAAGAAAAAATATATATAAAGTCTTTGAAATGAGAAACAAAGTTAAATTTTATTTTTTATTTTTTATTTTTTTTCGAAAAAACTGACTTGGCAGTCTTTTGACCAGGTCAGCGCAAGCGGGGATTCCGGGGAACAACGGTTTTCAGCAGTTTTCAGGTGGATTTCGAGTTGGAAACTTGCAGCCCTTCACAGTCGCCAAAACACATGTATTGATTGATCAAACTTCATATCTTATTGTGAATGTACTCTACAAATTTGTAATATTCAAGCATTTTCCTAATCCAACTCATTACTCATACTTTTCACTTCTAGGTGCAATGTTTCTTTGCTTTTTCACTTTACAAACTTGGTATAAGCTAACTACATTTAGTATCACTTGAATAAATAAATATAATTTCTATTTTTAAATTATTGAATTGTTATTAGATATTTCTAATAATTTTAAGTGGACTTAGTGTGCCTTGTACCTTTTTTACAACATAATAAAATAAAATAAAAGTAATTTCTAATGTTTTAATTTATAAAAACTTAAAAATTCAATAGCTTTCACAAATAGGTCCCAACACTATAAAATAAAGTCTTTGCAACCCTCCTTATAGAAAGCTTTCCAGTGGTACCAAGAACAAAATTGGAAGACATGAAGTCTCACCGTAACAAACAAACAAACAAAACAAAAAACCTCATTTAAGGTATATATTCTAAATTTTTAGCCAATAATTGAAGAGAATATTTAAACATTATAAAGATAAACGTGGATGAAAGATAATTCCTCAAAAAACTCTTAGATTGTTTTTTAGCACATCAGATGATTATGAAATTGAATTTTCAATCTATTAATGATAAGTGTACCAAAATTGATTCTAAATTCTCATGGTCTCATGTCATAAAATAGCCGTCCCTAAGACAAACCAAGATCTAAAAGTGTCTTCTAATGTAGAGGTACATTTTTCTTTCTCTGATGCACCACCAATGTACAAATACTGTACATTTTAGAAGGACATCTTTTTGTGACCACAACATTTCAACTTCAAAAATTAATAAATAATTCTAAAAAGATCCTAAAAATATGAAATAACTTGGATTAGATGCCAATTCAATTTCAAATTTCTATGAAAATTACTGTAAAATATTTCCAAGAGTTTATCTTCCCCCTAAATGTAATCAACTCTTAATCCTCATTGGTTGGGCCAATGACCACAAGATTACAAGAATGAACTTCAAAATCCTTTCCCTCAATATGTTTCTTTTTTTTGAAATTTATTTTTGAAATTTTTATACTTATTTTTCAGAGATGAAATCAAATATTTCCTATGAGTCATAAAAAATTCATATTTCAGACAAATTTGCAATTACTGTGATTTTTCAAAGAAAAAGTGACGAATATTTATATCAAATACAAAATATATTCAAAAAATGTAGAATATTTCCTTTGGATTTATGGATTTTCAGAATATCATGGAATAAAATAATTTATCATGTCTTCTATAATTGATAAATCAATAGATCATGTTATATGCCCAAAGTTTTAATTGCAATAAAATATTGAATTTTAAGAATTTTAAGAATTATAAAGTTGAAAAAGATACTAGATTTAATTTCATTAATTTCATTAGTCAAACTCAAATTCAAAAAAGAGAACTTTAAAGCTTCAAATTCACATGAAAATCAAGGAGCTTGAAGTTGCAGAAAGACACTACGTGCTGATCCATGGATTAAACATCTTTCTATGTAGAAAAGCCAACAATATGGCCAAGAGAATCTCCAACACCAACAAGTTGCAAAAGTATTCAACCAAGTTCCCTAAAATATTTAAATGGTAAACTACATTTTTTCTGTATTCTAGAGGTGCTAAGTGTCATCCAAATGCCGTTTTCATGACTCTTAGGCATTTCAATGTTAACCCTTTAAGGACCAAATGTTCAAATTTTGAACAACAAATGAATGCAAGTATATCCCAAAGTTATAAAAGTGTATTTTTGCATCCATTAATTTTTTTGAATTTTTTTGTGTTATATCTTTAACATTTGTATAATATAGATTTTGAAAGACTTTCATTTGCAAGTATTCTATAATTCAAAGGATATTGGTAGGTCTAGTTGAAAAAATAACTTTTCCACTTTAAAAAATGACCCTTAAAAAAACAACTTGAATGAAAAGGTAAAATAAAAATTTCAAAAATCACAATGATTAGACCTTAAAACTTTGATTTGAAGGAGAAAAAAATTCTGAAGATTAGAATTTTTATTCAAAAGTATTGCTATAGGTTTGTCTACTTGATCTAATCGTATGGATACGATCTATGGATCATAGTTTACAAATATTATTTGAGAGTCGTCATTAAAGCATTATTCTAAATTACATTATTATAATACATCTTCACAATTTTTGAATCCTAGACTACCCCTAGTCTTTAACCCTTGAAAGATGGATTGGTGACCATGGAAATCATCCATTTTAATATTGTATGAATCATTGGTTTAAAAAGAATTCAAAAGTACCCATTGGAAGTCAAACTATTGTAGATGACCTTTCCTTTTCACACAAAATTTGGAGGATGAATAGTTGCACTTTTATTCCATATAGAAGGATTCTTTATCATTCATTAGTTGAAAAACGACAACAACATCGTTTATGTGTAAAGGGGTCAATGAGTCACTACATGTCCCTCCTACTTTACTAACCTTTGCCATGAAATAAAATCATTGGGCATCAAAAAAACTAATTGAAAGAGAAATTTTGATAATTTACTGATAAAAATCCTAGCTATGTTGAATGCTTGACCTATGGTTTAATATTGAATGTTGTATTAACATTAGTAAATCTTAAACCATATAAGGTAGCTCTACCTATGATAGGCAAAATGGAAAGGAGCCCATTACAAGCCATATTATACTAATAGTGTACATTCCAGTTCTGAAATGTGTACCACTAGAATAATTTTGCATGTGATGAACTCCCCCCCCCTATTTTGTCTGTCATAAGCATAGTTACCTTAGATGGGCTCCAAGGGTTGCTATTTTGTGAGCCTGTGAGCGTGAGCGTGTGAGCGTGTGAGCATGCGAGCATACAATTTTTCTGTTGGAAATTGATGAAGTACCTATGACCGTGGAAATTGGAATGAGGACTACACCTCACAATATATGATGGGAAAAAATAAATTGTGATTTAAAATTTCTGATTGTAGAGTAACTGAATCCATTATCAGTGAAATTCATTGCAAATTTTATTGACACTATGTTAGGGTATTTATAAAGAAAAAGATAATTAGTCCCTAAATCACAATTGCACTGAAATCAGGCTATTTATTTTTGGGGTTGATGATGTGAATTTCATCCATAAAAATAAATTGTTCATGATGTTTGTTTACATACTGAAATATAGCTTGTAGAATGCAATTTTTGATTCAACAGAAGATTTGGATCAGGGTTTAGGGTATGAAGTTGTACCTCTAACTATTTGTTCTTGATCAGGATTATGTAGATAATTCTAATTGAAGTACACAAAACAACGTACAATAAACAATAAAATAAAAATCAACGCCTGAAAACAAACAAAAAATAGAGTCATGTAGATGACGAAGACATAGAATGAGAGTCGTCACTACTCTTAGTGGATGAGATCTTCTGCTCTAATTCTAGGGTTGTCTCATCTATAAATTGCAGAATTGCAGGGTCTAAAGACTTAGATTTTCTCCGTCTACAAAAATCCTCTTGACAGGCCAATGTCCCAGCGACAGCCTCTGCATATGATGGCAACAAAAAGGGCTTCTCCGGGCTTGGAAAAAAAGATGGTAGAGTGAAAAATGGCCGGAGAGCCACCGAATTGTAAGTCATGCTGCAAATGAAAAAATGATCATTAGGAATGGCAAGAAGTTCACGTTCACGATGAAAGAAGCTTGGAAGAAAAACTTGAAGTGAAAATAATGAATAGTAGACATCTATCTCTAGGAAATTTTCAAAAAAAGCAAGCATGGGTAGACTTACTTACTGAAACGAGATTTCTTCACGATGTGGGGAACTTCAATTTCCTGACCTTCATCATCGTCAGAATCCTGTACAATGGCAACGACTATAGGTGGAACATCTTTCGGTGCGCGAATCATTGGGGCCAAAATTGCCTCAAAAATGGCTTTGTCTTCTTCAAGTGCAATGATGTGCCTGCTCGAAATCCTGCAAGCGTGGATGGAAGCCCCTAATCCACAAAACAAAACAAATCCAATTACTACAAAACTCAATGAGAATTGAAGAAAAAATTAGGATCAACAAAAACAATAGAAGACATTGAATGCTCATGCACATACCGGTCACAGCAATGCAATCAATAACAACATCATTGGCAAACGTTGATGCTTCTATCAACATCTGCATGAATCGGGGATCCTTTTCTCTTGCACCCCTCCAAGGCTTGAATTTGCTATCCATGGTCAATGTCTCTTTCTTCGTGAAATTCTGAATAACATCATCAACTGCCACATCTACTCCTAGCTCCCTCAGCTTTGGGCATGGCTGGAATTGAAACTTGGAAGGACCAATACCATCCAAGTTCCTGACCAGCAACATGACGCGGAAGAATTGAGTCTACAAGAGCGAAGAGATACACGGTGAATTAGTCCAAATTGAATGATCAAATATGAACTATTAGTTGCCATAACAAATCCATAGAAGTAGAAATGTAATCAATTAAGAGAATCAAAATAGAAGTAAACAAAAAATACACCACCTATAGTACATTATGTCATATTCAAGAATGATAGCATTTTTGTCAAGAGAAGACGAATCCATGAATAAAATAGGGAAAAGTGAAGGATGATCATACCGTACATCCAGTAGAGATTGGTGAGGCCAAATGAAGCCAATTCGTTCCCCACCAATCCTTCATCTTCTTAAACGAATATGTTGCAGCGTACTTCAAAATCGTAGCCTTGACGACAGGACTCCGAGAATGAATAATGAGTAACGCACCGTCATCGTGCAAATGACCATCAGCAAACTCGAACACCGCCTCAAGCCCAGAAGGGTGGACCATGTTCCATTTCGGAACAGTATGTGCAGGTGCCGATAGACCTGGGACAGGCAAACCCTCGGGCATGTCCGCAATGACGAGGTCCACTCGGGGTTTATCACTCCGAACACCACGGAAGAAACGCTCCTTCTCTCCTTTGTGCTGCAAAATGATTTAATCAATTAGCAAACAGACCAATAATGTTAAAGAGCAAAAACCAAAGTAAAAAATGGAAGAAAGTGAAAATGCGAACCTTGTCAACAAAACTGACAATGTCATGGTATACTTGGGGTAGAGGATCGGCCAAGACATCAGTAAGAGAGTAATTTAGAACCAGCTCGGCAATCAATATCTCCGAATCCTGAAGGTACTCTACAGCGGATGGACCATGTTGCATCTCGTCATTGCTAAGTGAAGCATACTCAGAATCACGCTTAGTGCCACGTGAATTGGAGCGTTGATGTTGGGAGCCCTCGTCTTTTGTGGATGAACGTAAGACACCCTCTTCGGGATTCTTCCCTTTCCCCTTTCCCTTCTCCGCCGCTAGTACCTGCTCCGACTCAGTAAGCTTCTTTGTCTTCTTCATGGCTCTCTCCTTTGCCTTGTCCACCGCCTCGGAGTTCTTGAGTGCAATCTTCTTGTCGACGTCGTCTCTTCTCTTGATTGCCTTTGCCTTGGCATCGTCATCAAGGCCGGCAAACTCATCAACATCTTGAACCACAGCATCGGTATTGATCGACCGCTTCAAATGGTCCTCAGGCAACGGCATGAATTCCGGCGGGCAATCCAAATACCACGCACCGGTTTTCAAATGCAAACTCGTCCACCATCTCAATTGCGACGCCGAGAACATGCAATGCTCTGATGAAACATCCAACCATGTTCCCCAAAACGTAGGTAGATCGCGCTTTGCAATTGCCCCCTTAGGCAACAGTTCATACTTGAAATACCTGTATAGACCAAACTCTTCAGAATACAGAAAATGATTAAACATCGGCAGTAAACAAACTTAATGAAGCATATCACAATGGCATTAAGATATCAAATTCTCACCGATAGATCACCCATTTGACAACTAGATCAGAGCCCTTGTGTTTCTTGAAGTCATCTGACTTTCTGAAGACATCGTGTCCCCGAAATTGGCGCAAGAAAGCGTGGTCCCACACTCGAATTCTCCAGTCCTCAACATACTCTGGAAAAGTCTCGAACTCTTGGGGAGAGTCCATAGCTAACTTCAACTGGTCTTTCTTCACAATGTTATCAAACATTTCAGCTCCCGTGTCTTGTATCTGCAAGGCCATTAAAAGTCGTCATGTATAGTAATAGATTACATCGCAATCCAAATTGCACTAACCATCCAATGTCATCGTGGACTAGATCGCAACCCGAAAACGAGATGACTAAAACATGAATGAAATGAAATAAAAACACTTACCCCTGCATACCAGCACGCCTTCGATAGGAAAGACTTCAGTTCTATCTCTCCAGCTGGCTTCAGTGGGAACCTTCTTGCCTCCCTCGTTTGAACTGATGAGTTCCACCATGTAAGCCACTTAACCTTATGCTCCTTGCTCACATTGCATGTTGCAATCAACTGCAACTTCTCCAGAGTCATTTCTGGAGTGATGTTGGAGCTCCAATGACGCTCGATCTGAAAGCATAAATCACTTGAAGCTGAATAAACTAAATGAAACGAGAAGAAGACAAAAACGAGAGATCTAAAGAAATGTCATCATACCTCCTGGAGCCATTCATTTCCCAGATTGGGATTGGCCACAACAGTCAGCTTTCCCAACTTC
Source organism: Rhytidiadelphus loreus (assembly GCA_947034895.1). Taxonomy (NCBI): domain Eukaryota; kingdom Viridiplantae; phylum Streptophyta; class Bryopsida; order Hypnales; family Hylocomiaceae; genus Rhytidiadelphus; species Rhytidiadelphus loreus. The sequence goes on from OX344761.1 coordinate 39,233,360, forward strand.
TGCACTAACCTTGCTGTCCTCTCCTTCGTACCTAACCTCATGGCAGCCAAGACACCTGCCTCTGACTGCAAATCCTCAGGTGTCTCTTCCCTATACAACCTAACTGCTATGTCGGCAGCCGCAGCTATCTCATACTGCAAAACAACATGGAAGTGAGCAAAACATTGGAAGGATTAATGCTTCTACACAACTCAAACATACAAAGAATACGCACACGTTGTGTGAGAATCGTTACCCGATAGATGAATGAAGTGAACACCTCAACGGACATTGAGTACCAACTTTTTCGGAGATTCTGGTGGCACTGAGTCATCTCGGACTCACCCAAATGCTCTGAGAACTTCTCAAGTGGAAGCATGCCATATTTCTGAACACGATAAAGCGTATGAACAAGACTGGTCTTGATGAACGAACTTTCCGTATGCCTGAAACAAAAACGTCAAAATCATCTTAAATGATTACATTGTAAACCAAAAATAAAAAAATGCCTGAATGGGAGCACTTACTTATTGATGTCATGCATAGCATGCATGACATCACCAATCTTGCCCTTCATGTCAAGAATGATCGAGTCCACTGATATATGCCAATCCTTCTCATGGTCGTGGTGTTTAGTGATATAAGAGGTCCACGCCAGAAGTCTATGGTTTCCATCACAAACGAAGAACTTAGACCCCTTGAAGTTCTGCAAACCTGGTGTGGCGTCCAGAATTGCATTGAAGATGTCATTCTCTTCATTCCACATTGGCCCCCAAGCCTCTCTTTCCGCATCAGACACCATCTCAGTCTCCCCCTGCTCATTAGTGAGTGACACATAAAAAACATTTGATCCATCTCTATACCCATGAACGAATTCCTGCTCCAATTTTGTGAGATCACTCTGAAGTGCGGGTCTAACCATGGGCATCTGGACAAGGCGACATAACGGAATCCGCAGCCGAGATATGGAAGTAGGTTTCAGACGTAAGTCGGGGATGGAGGCCACAGAATTCACCTTTTGTGACCTCCTGTAGGCATCCTCGGATTTGAATTCCTCGTGAGCCTCCCCCATGTCTTGGTCAATATTCATGATCACGAGGTCATTGACAGCAGGTGTGATACTCTCCATTGCAGACTCCGAAACTCGAACCGGTCCACCTACTTGCACCTGAAACATAACGGACAACGAAAAAGATCATTACATAGACAAATGCATTGTTGGAAGATAACTTTCGCGGATCAGACCTTGGGTGCGCAGCCCTTCCCCTCGGCGCCGATGGCGTGGCCCTGGGGGGTGCTCTCTGATCAGCATTCATAAAACGAAAAAAAAATAACGGAGAAACGTACCTTGGCCCTATCCTCTTCAGATCAGATCCACGGTGCGCAGCCCTTCCCCTCGGCGCCGATGGCATGGCTCTGGGGGGAGCTCTCTGATCAGCATTCATGAAACGAAAAAAAAATAATGGAGAAACGTACCTTGGCCCTATCCTCTTCGGATCAGATCCACGGTGCGCAGCCCTTCCCCTCGGCGCAGATGGCATGGCTCTGGGGGGAGCTCTCTGATCAGCATTCATGAAACGAAAAAAAAATAACGGAGAAACGTACCTTGGCCCTATCCTCTTCGGATCAGACCTAGGTGCGCAGCCCTTCCCCTCGGCGCCGATGGCCAGGCACTGGGGGGAGCTCTCTGATCAGCATTCATAAAACGAAAAAAAAATAACGGAGAAACGTACCTTGGCCCTATCCTCTTCGGATCAGACCCACGTGCGCAGCCCTTCCCCTCGGCGCCGATGGCATGGCTCTAGGGGGAGCTCTCTGATCAACATTCATAAAACGAAAAAAAAATCACGAAGAGAGTGTCGGTGACCAAGCCTTCTCGGATCAGACCCTGGGTGCGCAGCCGTTCCCCTCGGCGCCGATGGCTAGGCCCTGGGGGGTGTTCTCTGATCAGCATTCATAAAACCAAAAAAAAATAACAGAGAACGTGTCGGGGACCAAGCCTGCTCGGATCAGACCCTGGGTGCGCAGCCCTTCCCCTCGGCGCCGATGGCGAGGCCCTAGGGGGTGTTCTCTGATCAACATTCATAAAAAAAAAAAAATAACGGAGAACGTGTCGGGGACCAAGCCTGCTCGGATCAGACCCTGGGTGTGCAGCCCTTCCCCTCGGCGCCGATAGCTAGGCCCTGGGGGGTGTTCTCTGATCAGCATTCATAAAAAAAAAAAATATTACGGAGAAACGTACCTTGGCCCTATCCTCTTCGGATCAGACCCACGGTGGGCAGCCCTTCCCCTCGGCGCCGGTGGACAGGCCCTGGGGGGTGTTCTCTGATCAGCATTCATAAAACGAAAAAAAAATCACGAAGAACGTGTCGGGGAACAAACCTCCTCGGATCAGACCCTGGGTGCTCAGCCCTTCCCCTCGGCGCCGATGGCATGGCCATTGGGGGTTGCCCTGATCAGCATTCATAAACCAAAAAGTTGCGAAGAAACGTACTTGGGCTTAAGCCTCCACGGATCAAATCCTCGGTGGGCAGCCCTTCCCCTCGGCGCCGATGGCATGGCCTCTGAGGGGGTGCTGTAATGAGGAACGTGACCGGTAATTAAACCCTATGTGGGCCGTGTCTACCTACTCGGATCTAACCCTCTACGGGATTTACTTCCTCTCGGCACCGATGGCATGGTCGGGGGTTTGGTCGGGGGTAGCCTTACCCTAAAACAAAATTCGAGAATCTCTATCGGAGACTTACGTTTGCGGGACAAACCCCCAAAATGATCAACAATCCAGTTTACTCTGTATTCATGTTTCTACCCTCATCTAGGATTTCTAGTGATGGTGGAATGACGATTACCTCAGAGCCCACAGTTGGCGGTTCATCCGTTGTGTTCACCTGATCTGGCCTCTCCTCCGCAGAGCCCGAAGTTGGTGGTGCAACCATCGTGATCACTTGATGCGGCCCTTCTTCCTCAGAGCCCGCAGTTGGCCGTACATCCGTCGTGTTCACCTGAGGCGGCCCTTCTTCCTCATCGTTGTTGTTCATATCGTGCTCTTCACTTCTCTGAGCCTCCGCGACCGCGCTCCTAGTGGTTCGTCTTCTCGCCATTTCAGTCTTCGTGTTGACAAGAAATACGTCAGTGATCCGTGATTAAGGATTCGGTCCTTCAATGAAGAATGACTACGAACCCTAACCTCTTAGGAACTTGCACAAAGATTGAACCAACGCTCAATGTCTTAGATTCTACAAAGCTTACTGTCCGACCATTAGTCTTCGTGTTTAGGAGAAGTGATCTATCAAAATTTCATACCTAATGTGGTGGTGAGATTATTTGTAGAACTCATTTACTTTGAGGATGACTACCTGATTTATGAAAGTACGTACTACCACATCCAAATACATTAGTAGGTATAATAATGGTATCGCCAATACACAATATTGCGAAGAGGTAGCAACTGTGAAGGGAGAGTAGATTCACTTACGAAATTACGCAATCGCCCGTGGCCAATACTGTTCCTTTGCGGCCCTTCTTCTAGGCTCGTTACAATATGTTGACTCTCAACAATGAGATCTCCATGGAAGTCGTTTTCTTGCATTTGAGCAGTTGCAGTTCCTTCGCACGACTCGGACTCACACAGTAATGCAACCTTCTTACTTCTATTCCTTGACCTGTGCAACTCCCTACTAGAAGAAAATAAAAGTTTTCTTCTCTTCCTCCTTTTCCTATATGTATGCACAATTCCATCGCGTGTGCAATCTGGCGTAAGCATATGACTAATAGTATATATAGTCGACCATATTGTTGATTATTAGTGGGAAGTGAGGTATTATATTGAAGTAGAACAATCTATGCATTCTACAGAATTGTTACCAATGATGCTATCATCACTACATCTGCTAAGCAAGATTCAGTACTTTTAATATTATAATTCGTCTCAGGCGTACATGATTTGAACCTACTAGTCATTTGAATTACTATAATTGATATTTTTAAATACCACAAGATTGTCTAATCCGATCTTTGAAATTGCACATTACTAGAATAGAGTACTCCATTTTCACTAGCGTGTGCCTATAATTTTGTTGGTGACTGGTGACACTTTATGTTTAGACTCCATAGTCGGCGCTACTTAATTTCTAGAAGGAACGATCTCCTTTACATAATAGCAGGAACATGGTTACAGAAAAGTTCAATAATTACTTCATGCTCATAAGCCTCATATGGTGCCAGAAACAAACTACTAACCTTAATAAAGTTCATTTCATTTGGCTTTGGTGTTAATTTTATTCAATGGATAGGTGAGTGTATTTCCTTAATTACAACCGCAACCATCTGTATCGTCTGCGCTTCCAAGTACATTGTATACGGATTCTATTTCATTAATGGATATTGATTGCAGATACTGACACTGAAAATTCTTTATTATCAAATCCGTTTGGAAGAGGCTCTAGATTCAACCTTTCTTGAGCGCTGCAGAAGTTTAGGTCATATTGTCATTGTCGATGTTGTTCTTTGATTTCTGAAAGATGGCCTCCCTCAGAGCGGATGGCCACGAGGTTCCTCTCATACTCCCTCTAGGAGATGGAGATTTTGTGGCGGTGTCTGCTCACCTTCTTCATGTACGTTTTGGATTTGCCCTGTCTAGTATCTATGTTGAAGAGGAGGTACTGTCTGAGTCTGGCATTTTGAGAGAGTCGATCCATATGCAGAGAATGGTAGTTGATGACAATCATGTCTGGCATCTTCGTCGAGGGCGCTATCGAGCTTATGGTTTACCGTCTGTGATGAGTACAGACTCCACTCAGATCTTACCTCGGCATTCCGAGCATTCTACAGTGGATATGCCTCCTTCCCATCGTGACAACCATAACACTTTAGAACGTGAGCATATTAGGAATGTTGTCAATCCTCTTCCATTTGTCACCGTCAAGAAGGAACCAAATGACCATGTCATAGATCTCTCGAGTGAGTCCAAGGGAGAGTCTCCAAACCAACCAGCACTTCCTAGTAGAATCTCTGAGGGGGCCCACATGACACCGTCTAGTTTAAATTTAACGCCTTCTAGTAGTCCTACTCTGTCCACGCACTCGCGTCCACCAACATATCCTAGTTGTGCATCTGCGATTAGTATTGTTGGTTGCCTACACAAGCTAGCGGCGATGCATGGTTCTCGGAACGAAGTAGCTTCGATAGACTATGATGCACTCATCCATCATAAGGTGCAGTACCTTCCTACAAATTTTAACGGAGATGTAGTTTTTGAGTTGCCTTCTCTTCCAATTTCGATTTCGTCGTCCTCTGCTGGGAAGTTACAGGGCATGGATAAACGATACGATGGTCACGCTTGGTGTAGGACAATGACGTCTAACATCAACAATCACGATGGCCTAAAGTTCAGAAAATCTTCCTATGTCGGCCATCTTATCTGTAAGAATTCAGAATGCGACTACTTGAAGCGTTCTTCTCATCTGAACGAGACTGAGTGGTGTGGTTTTACTCCTGGGCCATTTTGTATTGGTGCATTTCCTCCAAAGGATTCTACTCTCCTCTGTAAGATATGCAAATGTCCGCCTCATTGCATCAATGTCTGTCATGCTCGAATCTATTACGTTTTTGGAGATTCTGCAAGCATGACTAGAGCTTGCATTCATTTGGGGAATCACGTGCATCCTGTAGCTTCAGGAACATGTAGAGAGTCCTTAGGTGTTGTAGCCAGACTCATCGCTGGTGAGGTTTCGAAAACCCCTAGTGCCACTAACTCTGCCATTGCCCTAGCAGCTAGCAAGAAATTTCTTGATAACCACTTGATACACAACGGTGAAGGTCCAAAGCAGATGTTGCGGGGAGATTCGTTAGATGATGTCATGGACAAGTTCCAAATACTAAGTTCTCCTAATATCCGAAATGTTATTTCGTCTTTCCGTTCAAGTGACAAAAGTGGGATAATAGATAGTATCATGAATATGAAAAGAAATTTGCGGTTTGAGTACATCCATAACAGTGTGTTTCCTGGTCAAGGCAAGGAGAAGGTTTATTTGTTTAAAATGCTAGTAGAAGGACCAGGGAGTGGTGTGGACCTTGTGAATCGGATGCAACCGGACAGAGATCTGGAGAACGCATGGCTCATGTTTGACCATGTCAAGCGAGTTAAAGACTGGACAACCATGGCCTGCCACGTTTATGATACAGGTTGCAAGAAAGTCATGACAATTGCTGTGTGTGATATGCAATCTGAGGACACTGTGGTTCAATGCATCATGTGGAGATCTTTGAACGGAGTCATGAGACGCAATGGCGTTGAGAATCCAAACTTTAAAGGCTTTATGGCAGACAATGCACAAGCGAATTGGAATGCCGTTCGAATTGTCTACGGATCAGGAGATCCTAAAATAGAGATGGTGAACCGAGAGCGAACATGTCTTTACATTGGAGTAACTCTTTGCATCGCCATACACAAAAGCTCATCAAGCCGGACTTGCAACACCAACATACTCGACTTTGTAAGCAATACAAAGACTCCAAATCTATGGACGAAGCTGAGATGCGTTACCTAGCGATACGATCTTGGTGGCTTTCATCTGGAGTAACCTCGGAAGATGCTATGAGGGAATTGGAGTTGTGGCTTGCATTTTGGCACTTCAGATATCGTCAATGGGGCGGCTTTATGCAAATGGTATTTCTTCTACCTAATTATTTTCATTCTGCAATCTTATGGATCCACTTTTATTTTTCTGAAATCAAATTCGGAACAAATATTTCTGCCTTGTTTGGAGATATTCGTCACTCTAGGGTATCGGGGATTCTCCCCTCGGCGCCGAGGGGAGCCTTTGTCGCATAGTGGTTAGATCAAAGTTTAACTGTGTCATTTTAAATGAGAACTATCAGTGGTGATACTTAATTTTTCTTTTACTTTGTCTTTGATATCATTGTTTTAGGACTTAAATGTTGAGGAGATGGCGGATATGCCGTCATGCAACTTATCTGAAACAATCCATAATAGGTGGTTGCAGCAGTCAGGTAATCGGGGTAATGATTTGTTTGCCGCCACTTCTGATGACTGCATTTGAGCTTTCATGCAAATGACCAATTATCGAGCTTTTCTTAATGGCAACATATCAAGGTCAGGGCCATCCAAAGAGGAGTTAAAGTTACGAGGCGCTAGACATAGCGGTGATCCAAAGAAGATTGCGGAGGCACTCAATGAACTTCCTGGCGGGGCCGGTGTTGCATCACGTATTCCGCATTTGGAAGGCGAGCTTGACCTTCCGATTGGGTCAGATGGTGACTCCCATCGTCTAGACAAGGTAAACTTCTCTCAGCCTCGAGTACAGACACGATCGACACGTTCACCCACGGTTGCCTCTAATGAAGCAGACACACTGGTTGATTCTGCCCATGTACCACATGTGACAACTGCAATGGAGAGTGAATGTGATACTTCATAGTGGCATATTGCAAGAATTTCCCACAAGTCCAGTTGCAAGTGTCACGCGCAACAAAGAAGTTCAAACATCCGTTGTGTTGCCAAAATTGCAAAGGGATCTAGAGGTACACCAGCTCCGACCTACTGTGGTAGAAAAAACAATATGGCGGAAACAAGGAGATCATGACCGACTTCTGGTTTTGCCCAAATGATATTGAACGATGTGTACGAGGATCTAAATGTAGTTGGGTAATTGATTGGCCCCAAGTCCCGGATGTGTGGCTTGTACTAACAGGCACTAATTTGACCCGCCAAGAGACATTGCTGCTATAGGAGGCTAGTTTCCAGCTACAACAACGGCCAGCTATGTCCCCTCGACATTTATTCACCATGTCCAATGTCTTCCAGGCCATCTACTATGATCACCCTAATCCTTTACATGCAGACGCAAATCCAACTACTCGAAGGAGCAAGGCTATTCAACGTATTGCAAATGCTCCTACAACAAAGCACCGCAATAAATGGGAGAGCGCTGGTAATGTCAAGGGAACGATTTTGGGAGTACCTTGCTCCCCTTCCCTAGACTTGGAGCCATAATCTCCCTTCAATCCGGACTTGAGCCAAAGCAGAAGCTTTATCGCATTACACTTGGCATGTATCCAAAGTGCACTTGTCCCAATTTTGTCGACATGGCTGTTTCAGCAATTGGTGGACGCCAACAGTATGTTCATTGCAAACATCTTTATTACTTACTTCGCTACTTCAGCAAAATGAATCCGACAGAGGATAACTTCATACATTCTCCAAGCTTCAGCTTCAATGAAGTGAAGCTCCTTCTCACAAAGGCCGGTATCATCAAAGTTTCGGAGGATAGTCTTCAACATGTTTAGAAGTCCAACAATACCTAAGTGATCGGTGTTAATGATTGAAGGACTGTAGACTATTCATAGATGTCTAGCTTCAAAAGTACCATTTTGTATTTGGACAAATACAGTAATTCCTTGAAGTATTCAGTACAGCCTATTTTCAATCAGAATTTGCATTTTCCTATAGGTCATCTGTTTGCCTTTCACAATATGTACTTCTATTACTGTAACCAATGATTAAAATTAAAAAATTTATACAAATTGTACATAACCACGGTAATAGATCCACGGTAAGAAGTCATCGGTGCTAAGTCCACGGTAACCGGCCCATGGTGCTAAGTCCACGGTCATAGGTCCACGGTCATTGTGTACTAAAATTTACTCGAAATAGTAAGTTTTATAATAATTATTAAAAAAATTCTATTTTTTGAAATATTACTCAGTTTTTTATAATTTTAGAACTCCGCGCTCACATACTTCCTGCTCAACGCTCGCAGGCTCGCGCTCACACACTCACAATCTAGCACCGTTGGATGGGCTCCTTCTATCTTAGAAAAAAACGTGAGGTAGTGAAAAATTGGTTGTCTCAAATTAAGTTCAATGTTTAATGGTGAAACATCATCCGTGCATTGCTGAGTGATTCGCAATTCCTCTTAAAAGAATAGCTTGTCCTTGCCCGTGGACAACAACTAGTAGTGATTGTCATTGTCTAATAGCATGTTGCCTCATACATTGTTGCTAGAAGAGAAATTTGTTTTTGTTTCTTTTCTACATGTTCCAAAATTGTTTCTCTATGGCATCAATTAAAGAGTCAATGTCCTTATGGGAGAGTGTAGAACATGGTTCATGTTTAATCACTTGCAAGTCTCAATCAAATATAGTTCAATGCACTGGAGTTGTTTATAGAATAGAAGAAAATTGATAGTTTTGGTGCCAATTTTCAACATGATCCTCGTAACTTTGAAACTTTGACATTCACTAGAGATGACTAAGTTGTAATAACTACGTATTTCCATCCGCTATATAGAAACACCTTACACATTAACTCCTAAATGCCTAAACCTTTCCAAATGTGTTTTTCCTATGAAAAAAGAATATAGATTTATAGTTATCCCCAATGAAGCAAATTGTTCTTTTTTCAAAGGCTAACCCTATAGATGTTTAAAAAGCTTATTTAAGTGTGCATATTAGTTTTATGCATAAAATTGCATAGGCGTGGCGAGATTATAACAAGAAAAATGTACATATCATATTTTATGGTATACTATCCCTTCCCATGATGTTTGAAAATTTTGCATACAAAAGATTTTTGGATTCGAGGTGATATGAACAATTAGAAATTGTGTTGGCACACTAATATACACATTTAAAAACCTTAAATAAAGAGTTATCAAACTCATTACACATTCCATCTTACAATTGTTGAAATATAATTTTTTTGGATAAGTAGAAATCGCAAATAATTCCAAATCAACACTTGCATGTTTAAATTTTCAACAATAAAAATCATGAAAACACTTTATTCTTTCCATTTGATGATATGAATGTTACGAATGATACATATATGCCTTTGAGGACCTCTCAAAAATCAAATATTTATTTTTATCAATGAAAAATAAAAACTTCCAAAAGCCAACCTTCAATACTCATAAAATTAAAAAGAAAAATTTAGAACATCTTCTCAGTTTTAATTTACAAATCTTATCAATGTGTATCACCTCCCCATACACACACACAATTTTAGAAATATAAAAGCAATGTTAACCCTTAAAGGACAAAAGGGTGACTTTGGAAATCATCCCTTTCCATTACTATGTGAATTATGGACTTTAAAAATAGCAAAAGCACTCATTGGAAGTCAAACTATTGTAAAAGACCTCCCCTTTTCACAACAAAATTGTTGGCACTTCTGTCCTACTACAAGGAACGTTTAAAGGTTAACCCATTAAGGACTGGTCGACCATTTTGTGGTCGATTTGGGTCCTTTTTGGTTTGTAGAGAGAGCATGTCAACAAATTTGATGACATGGCAAAGGGGACGGATTTGGGGAATTGAGAAGTGAAGAGTTTAGGACAATAACTAGGCCAATCTGAGGTGGCATGTGGCCAAAGGGTTGAAAAAACCAAGACAACAGGGGCTGAAATTACACCAAGATTTGCTAAAAATTCTTACTTCACAATGCACCTTCACCAAATAATTTAATGCTAAACCCTATATCATGTGCAACACTTCCATCCATACGGTTAGATCTCCGATAGGCACTTGCATTCAAAAGTTTTAAAATTGCTCCCAATTGGCCATACAAAGGATTGCCCACCCCCCAAATCAACCACGGTCCTTAATGGGTTAACATGCCACACAAACGAGCTGAAATTTTTGGAGCGACCATATATGGTCGCTGAAGCAAGTAGGGGTTAATTTAGCCTTTTCCGAGAAACCACGGATTTGACAGAGGGCGTAATACTGAGATGAATCTCGATTTGCTTTTGTTGCGATAAAATGTTTATCATTGAACACAAATTATACAGCACATTCCCGAAACTGTCCCATAGCCAAACCGTTCCAGGATTAGGTGTTAATCGGCCCATGCCATTTACCCAAAATATTGCAATACGAATCTGGCTCACAAAGTTAAGTGCGTGTGCAAAATGTTCACAAGCCACTTAAAAAATCCTACGTAACATATGATTCCAACCACTGGTTCTAAAACATAAATGCACGAAACTCGCAAATAGTCCCAGAGAACTAAACACTCGAAATGAAAGCTGATTGGATTGAGTTGCCCACGCGCGAAGCCAAAGTTGAGGTTGCAAATTGCTGTATCTGTTTCTTCGCGTCTGCTCAAGAACAGATCAAACGTCAGTGGAATGTACTCCAAAAGGCCCAAAAATAGCCACATGACAGGCAAACTGGGACCAAGGGCAACTAGAAGCATTATGAAGGCATCACTTTTACTCCCTAAGTAGAGGAAAACTAATTAATAATAAAGCATCGTACCTTTCCGACACTTGGTGAACCCAACAATGTTAGCTGCATTGAGGATTATAGCAACCCCAACGACCAGTAGATAGTCAAAGTTGAACTTGATAAGCGCAACTACTCCAAGCGCCACCCACACCACAGGCTGCAACAGAAAGTAAGCATCTAACCTTAGTTTAAAGTCAACAAGATCTGACAGAAAGTACCATGAAAGACGTGAGTGGAGTACATTTGGAAGAGACATGCACATAGAACTAGAATACTACCTAACCAAAAGGGCACTTCACATTACTTCATGTATACATGAGTATCTGATAGGTAAAAACACAGATGTCGAGAAAACTTAACCAATTTGAGGAACGTACAGTGAGGTATAAAGTCCACCAGAATAGCCAAGAGTCTTTCTTGTTCAATGTATCCAAGGTCTGCAGACATCATCGAGAGCATTAGGCACCTCTTAATCATCGTAATCTAGAGCAACACTGGACCATTCCTTAGCGACTACAAGACAGAATCCAAATAACTAAAGGTCCGTTGCTGTGTACTGATCCAACATGCATACCGCGAGGAACAAACTGATGACGGTTCAGCGCAATCATCCACGGTTTCAACATATTGCTGTAAGTCTAGAGTTCGAACCAGATCTTGAAATGCAACAACAAGACACAATAAGTGATAACGAAGTAAAAATAACACAAAATTACGAACCTGCTGGTCCAGAGACTCAAAATGCCACACACTTTGACCTTGCTCGTCCACTTCATTCCACCAACGGAGTCCCACCAAGATCCGACCACTCACATTCTTGACAGTCCAGAAATCCAACGCTATCAAGAATACCGTGACAACGAATTGGATCACGAAGCTTTGAATGAATATGGAGCAGAGGATGTAAAAAGCCAGGGCTGAGAACTGCCAAGCAAACACAAAGCACACACACGGTCACGAAAACCAAAGATCACGATAGCAATTAGAAATTCCTGATGAACACCACGTTCCAATGAAAAAACTACAAATGAAACTCCTTTGAAGCGATCCTATGACGTCAGGAAGAGTACAAACCTTAAACAATACTGTGAATAAGCATACCCCAGGATGCGCATACTGCTCTTCTGCCTGCAAAAATCCACACAAATGAGCAAACCTTTGAAAACATTACATAAACACAACATGGACAACATTCAAAGATCCTCCTACTTATAGCCAAAAAACTGGACAAACTGAAACTATACCTCGAACTGCATTTATCATAAGCTTCAAACGAAGCAATGATAAAATCTAGTCCTAGCAAAGCAGGTAAAATCGATGATGGACAAGAGAGAATTCAGCAGGCACTAATGATTGCAGGAATTCAGTTTCAGGAAAAACACTACTGCAAGTTCAGAAAACGGCATTTCAACACTTTGATTACACCTAGCCCTGTCAAAAGCCTAACGCATTAGATTCCAAAGGCCTAAAGTATTATCACGTTCAAAACTTATCAAGATATCATTTTAAAAGCTGAAGGATACATAGTGCAACTAAGAAATTTGTCGAAGATACAAACATCTCATTAACCACAACGAAAACGGACAATATTCACATATCGAAGAAAAGTCGATTCGGCACATCGGTTCCTTCCAAAGGTAAAAAGTAATATCATGCCCTAAATCCATAAACACAATACTTCAAGAGCTGGAGAAAACACAGTGAAACTAAGGCGGACAACATTCACAGATCGTCCTCTTTTACTGAGCAAAAAATTAGGAACACCGGAAACTGTACCTAAAACTACCTTATCATACGCAGCAAGCAAAGACGATATAAAACCTAGTCCTGGTAAAAAAGTTAAAAACTCTCAAACTAGACAAGAGAGAGCTCAACGAACACTAACGATAACAGAAATGCAATTCAGGCTTCTACAAAAGCAGTAGACAGCGGGAAAAGACAACTGCAAGTTCAAGAAACGGAGATTCAACACTTCGATTCCACCCTAACGCATTCTATTCAAAAGCCTAAAGTATCTTCATGCTCTAAATCAATCCCGAGCTGCAGAAAACATAGTGCAACTAAGAAATTAGGTGCCCGAACCCTAGACTGCATTCCAGAACGAAAGAAGAGTTGCCGCATGGACAAAATGGAAGGATCTAAAAACTGCACATGATCTTCTCAAAGAAACGGTGATTCAACACTTCGATTCCACCCTAACGCATTCTTTTCCAAAAGCCTAAAGTATCTTCGTGCTCTAAATCAATCCCGAGATGGAGAAAGTACAGTGCAAACTAGGAAATTATTCGCCCGAACCCTAGACTGCATTGCAAAACCAGAGAAGAGTTGCGGCATGGATAAAATGGAGGGATCTAAAAACTGCAAATGATTTTCTTCAAACGCAGATTAGTCGATCGCGAGAGGAGCGAACAGGCTGTTGAAAACGAGAGCATCCGAGGGGGAGGGACTGACCATGGTGGCAGGGGCAGCTGTAAGCGAGATTTTTGCGACTTCGTGCTCGCGTGCGTTCGTGCTTGAGAGATATAGACTGGATCTGGCGGCAGTGAGCTTCAGATCCAAATTGCGATGGCGCTTCGGCGATGAATTCGACGAACGGGCGGGCGGGCGAGCGAGGAAGAAAGCTCTTCGTGATGCAACCCTTCCTCTCCGGTTGGCTGAAATCTACCACTCTAGTTAATCATGCGTGTTCCGAACCTCAGCACCGAACCTCGCGCCGAACCACTCGTTTCGGAGAAATGGGGAGTTCGTATACAACAGTCTGTACAGTCGGGTCCAGCTCAATTACGAATCCCTGCATTCACAGGGAAATAAAACATGATTTGCTTCCAACTTTGACGCCCTTCCGAGGGCTGAAAAATTAATTTTTTTTCACGAATTTTTTTTCACAAGATCCTCTTTATTCTAATAATGTATGTGCCAAATTTCAAGTCCAAATGATTTATACAAAAGAAGATATTCAAACATGTACCAACATGTGTAGTTAAAAAAAAAAGTTCACTACCATCAACTTTGACACCCTCCCAAAAATCGAAAAAAAAAGTTTTGGCCATGAAATTTTTGGTGTGAGATCATCTTAGTGTTAATAACTAATGTGAAAAAATTCAAGTTCAAAATTTTTTCTCACAAAGAGTAGTTCAAACTCTACCAACATGTGTAGTTATGAATTTTTTTTCTAGAACACATGTTGGTAGATTTTGAATATCTTTTTTCTGGTAAATCTTTTGGCCTTGAAATCTGTCACACATATTATCAACATAGACGTTATCTCATGCCAAAAATTCCATGGTAAATAAACAATTTTTTTGCCCTTGGGAGGGTGTCAAAGTTGGGCCGTAGTGAAATTGTTTCTCAGGGCTACAGTTGTCAGTTGGTAGAATTCAAATATCTCTGTGTGGGAAAATCTTTTGAACTTGAAAATTGGAAAATGTGTTATAAACATAGAACTGATCTCACACCAAAAATTTCATGGCCAAAACTTTTTTTTTCAATTTTTGGGAGGGTGTCAAAGTTGATGGTAGTGGAAAAAAAAAATTAACTACACATGTTGGTACATGTTTGAATATCTTCTTTTGTATAAATCATTTGGACTTGAAATTTGGCACATATGTTATTAGAATAAAGAGGATCTTGTGGAAAAAAAAATTGTGAAAAAAAATTAATTTTTCAGCCCTCGGAAGGGCGTCAAAGTTGGAAGCAAATCATGTTTTTTTTCCCTGTGAATGCAGGAATTCGTAATTGAGCTGGACCTGACTGTACATAAGTTTACATGAAGTTTGCAGTTTATGTACCTCCCTCCTTTCCATACTGTAATACTAGTCCCTTTTGTTTTTTTTCATGTGTACCAATTTACTTGTCCCTTTTACTTCAGACCTGATTTTAGGGCTGAAGATGATTCCATTTGTTTTTTATGTTAACTCATGAATTGAAGCACTAGAAATTTAGTTTATTATGCACTTCACAGATTAAAAAAATTCTAAAAATTGAATTTTTATTACCAATTTGAAGATGATTGGTTCACAAAACAAAAGGCATTGAACTTTTCATTGAATCTATTGAATTCTATTCATATTCTATTGAATATATATTGTGGAGATTTAAACACATAGAGAGGGCAACATAGATGCACAAGTAGTCTTCCTTCTCTATAAAGCCTATCTTTATTTATGTGGCACTTTGTTTCCAATGCAACTTCTTATTTTATGATCTCTTCTTAATTGTAAATAATAGCAACATCCACTTTTTGTGCACTTGAGAGGATACATTGCACACTCACTGTAGAATCATTTGATCATAACATGTATTAAAGAAATCATTGCAAAATCTTTAATACTTTCATTATTACAAAAAAAGACTAGTATTATTATATGGAGGGAGTATAATAGAAGCCTAGGAGTGGTAAATGCCTAAAAAACTATAAATGTCCTTCACATTTGGGATTTTATTGTACAAAAACACTATGAATTTCTTTCATTCTTGTCCATTTTTTGTAAATACAAATGCCTAATAACCAATAATAATGCATTCTATACAAAATCAATTAGCCACAATACATTCTACAAAAATAGAATGGACTATTATATCCTCTACAAAAGTTTCTTTAATATAGGGAATTGATATTAATATAGAGAAAAAATTGCCCGTCCATTTTCATGTGTACTAAAAGTGAAATTGTTACAACACTTGCAACATTGACTTCCTCATTATAATTCTAAAAATGATATCTCAAGTTACATGATATTTTTTTACAATTTGCGATGTATTGTATGACACAAAAATGTATTTGTTAGAAATGATATGCCAATACGCATGGTAGTTTGTGATTCAAAATTATACTTCTAAAAAAATAACACCATATACCTTCTTATAGCTTTCTAATTGTTTTTTTAAATGAACCAACATGAAATATATAGTGTTAACATAATGCTAAATATGTGCATGTAAAATCTACATTCATACATATGTGTCATTTGTAGGACCCAAAAAATAACAGTTGTCTAAAATTATTTGGCTGAAAAAATTAAATGTCATAGAAAAATATATAAATGAGAATTACAAACTTCATGATGAAACTATGGTACAAGCATCCATTCCTAATCTAGCATTGTAAACCAATCTTGAAGATATATAGATACAAGTAGTCAAAAATATAAATAGTATTCATAATATTATAATATAATCAATATAATGTACTCTATACTATTCCATATTATCTCAAATTGTGTGATTATCATCCCACTTTCTTATGTCTTCATTTCACTTTCTTCTAAATTCAATCAAAATGTTCATTGTATTCAAATTACATTCATCCTAAATTCATTAACATAGAGTGAAGGAATTACTAGAAATTACAACAATATTATGTAGAAGTCACATGAAGTAGTATAGGAAAGCAATTTATTAAAGTATCTACACCTAAATCATAATTTTTTTTTTAAAACAACAATTCTAAATACATTTCGGGAAAAATATGTCGAGACAATGTTAACCCGTAAGTGTATTTTTCCCATGAAAAAAGAATATGGGCATATAATTATCCCTAATGAAGCAAACTTTATTTTTTTTAAAAGCTAAACAAATAGATGTTCAAAGAGATTGCTTCTCAATATGTGTACCTACTTGAGTGTAAATTTGCATAGGACAATTGTCAAATTATAACAAGAAAAATGTAATTATACTATTCTAAGTATGCTCTCTACAATGTTTAAGAAATTTGCATTTAAGAGTTTTGGAGAATGGAGGTGACATGAACAACTAAAATTTTTGGTAGCATACTAAAATGCATTTCCAAAAACCTTAAATTCAAATGAAGAGCGATCAAATTCATTATACAATTCACCTTATAATTGTTGAAATGCACTTTTTTTAAACAAGTAATAATTGCAAACAACTCAAAATGAACACTTGAATGATTAAATTTTCAACAATGAAAATCATGAAAACATTTTATTCTTTCCATTGAGACCATTTTCAAAGCAAATAGATATGAATAAATTTTTTAGATTTCAAATCAAGCAAAATTGGTAAACTTTGATGTAAGCAAGGAAATCAAGTAAAATTGGCAAGCTTTACTCTTTCACTAGTAAAGAGTAGTACATACATGCCTTCAAGGACCTCTCAAAAACCAAATATTTACCTTTTTCAATGAAAAATAAAAGCTTCCAATAGTTTATCTTCAAAACTACCCATTAAGAAATTTTAAATGGTCAAAGGAATTTAAATAACCACACCAAAATAAATTTAAAATTTAAGATTAACCATATATGGTTGGTTAAGTAGGTAGGGGTTAACAAATGAAAGCAAAAGTGAATGCAATTGATTTGAGAATAGATATAATAGACTACAAATTTTCAAAGTTGAGGTCATAGGAAATTTTATTATTGAGTAGTAGTGTAGTAGTAGTATTAACTCCGGTCTTTGTAAAAGGTGTGAATAAAGTGTCTGTTCGTAAGGACAATGAGCCAATGTCCACCGGATCAAGGGCCATTGATGCAAAATTACTTTTCCCTTTCGAGAATAGACACTTTAGTTATCAGTAGCCAAATGGAAGTAACCATGGTTAGGGTGGTTAAATGAGTATGTGTTTATAAATGTAAAGTGCAGTGGTGGTAGAACATCAATTCCTGAGTTAAGAGGTTGGGTGGAGAAGAACTAAATATCATAATTATGTGATCTAGGTTCAATTCCTATTGGGCTTGTTTGAGTGATTGTGTGAGAGAGATGCCTTGAAG
This sequence comes from Rhytidiadelphus loreus, assembly GCA_947034895.1. Taxonomy (NCBI): domain Eukaryota; kingdom Viridiplantae; phylum Streptophyta; class Bryopsida; order Hypnales; family Hylocomiaceae; genus Rhytidiadelphus; species Rhytidiadelphus loreus. The sequence goes on from OX344761.1 coordinate 39,251,317, forward strand.
TTGCTAGTGAATTAATGTTAGGTATGAAGGTTGTTCACATCTAGATGTAGTATTTACTAAAGAATGATTTCGTCACAACCCTTTATTTTGTAAAAGTTGTTATTCAGATGGAAGCGGTTGGTTATTTTCTATTTTTCTTTTGTGTAGAATGATTGATCCAACATATTGTATCACTACATGGAAATGGGAGTAAATGTAACCATAGAAGAATGATTGCTTGTCCGAAACCACTTGAATATGACTCGTGTTCCCTAATTGCACCAAGGGTTTGGGGTTGTCATCGTTAGAGTCAATTCAGAGTCACATTCGCGACTACAGGATGACGACTTAGCGGCAGGGAGTCTTCATCCACATTTTTACATCCGGAAAGTGCTGTCTTTATCTAGTCCCGCAATGTGCTGAAAAACTTGTTTTTTCCACTTTAAATTCAAATATCTTGCAATCTATGCGGTCAAAAATTCTGAAATTTTTTCCACACTTTTAAATACTAGTTGAGTGTAAGATCCTACGGTTAGATGTCAAAAAAAAACATTTCAAATTCTTTTTTACTCTTTGCTACAGAAATGGCAGTTTTCAGTGTTTCTTTGGTAGAAAAAAGGCCTTGCTCTTGTAGGGGTTAAAATGATGCACTCTCTTGGAGACTTATTTTTCTTTTGATTTTTTTCTCTATTTACTAATGCTTTTTTCAAAACAAAATAAAAAAATAAAGTTAGATTGACAATGCAAAGGCCAAAAACTAAAATTTAGATGACATTTAGCACCTCTAAGAGATAGAAAAATAATTTTTGGTTCTAATTTTTATAGAACTTAGTTGATAACTTTCACAATGTCTATGTTTCATCCATTGGTTTTTGTTCACAACATTGTTAAACTTCGAATTTGGACTTAATCAATTCCATTGTGAAGGCCATAGTCAAAAGTAAGTAAACTATGTGATTGTATTTTGACTACAATTTACTCTAAGGTGACTACATAATGAATTCTATGTCACTACTCTACTATTTTGATTGTGATTTACTCTAACACAACTACATAATGACTTCCACATCGCTATTCTAATATTGCATCAACATTTTACAAATCCCACATCGTTTGTCTTGCCTCCTACCACCCCACTTGTATAAAAGGCTTGTTATTTGAATCCTTTGTATTCACACACTAAATAGCTTGAAAATCCATTTAATACATATGCAAAATATAGTGTATTGTGTATCATGTATTTGTATATGGTATACAATGTATGAATCATGTATATGGTGTATGATGTATAAAATCATGTATTTGTATATGGTGTTTGGTATATGGTGTATTTATTTTGCACATTTCACCACAACTTGAAAATAATCTTCAAATCTTTTACATATTAGAAAATAATATTCACATTTCCTAGATTTTAGAATACAATCCTAGATTTTAGAAGAAAAATATTCACATTTCCTAGATTTCAGAATATAATCCTAGATTTCAAAAAATATTATTCAAATTTCCTAGATTTCAAAATATAATCCTAAATTTCAGAAAAGGATTTAAAAAGGGGTCATTTGTGACTACGGAATGACTTCAGAATGACTGGTCACGTGGCCAACATAGGAGTCATTTCCTTAAACTTCTTTTTTCTTTACCACTTTGGAAGTTTCATCCAAAACCCCATCCAAGCTCACAATGGATGGTGATAATACTATAGCAGTCATTTATAAAAATGACTAGTCCACTATGACTCCAGGGGCCAAAATCACAGTGCAGTCATTCTTGTCCACAATGACTCCTATACAGTCATTTTTTGCATTCATTTATACACTGTTTTTCTTGTAGTGTATGGCTATGGTGTTAATTGTTGTAAATGTGTGTTTCAAGGCTAGTACAAATAATTTAAGTTTGGTTTCAAGGAGTTTCATTAATGGTGTGTGTATTGTTCCTCTAGTTCCTGCGGTAATGACAATGAATGGATCTACATTCCAGCGTTGGGATGTGATGCTATCTATTAGTGGTTGATATTTTTGGATTTGTTATCTAGTGTCATTTGTGAGAATCTATCATGAGCGTATGTGAATTCAATGAATTGTATTGTGAGATTATTGTTTGGATGAGTTGGTGGGTTGGTTTGGTAGGGGAGTCTTTTAACTCATAGAATGTCTAGTTTGAATCTAGCGTTGCAGTGACATCTTTGTCTTTCACAGGAGCAAGGTAAAAGCCAGGAGGGGATTGTATTTTCTTGTGGATTGTTATTGAATGTCCCTGCATTCATGAGAGTATGGTGTCTGGTTTGTTTGGATGATAGAAGTAGTTTTCTCAATTTCCATACTGCTTTGTTATGCCTTTTGATCCTAAGAGCGTGGATATGGTGGTAATTACATTTGAGGAGAATATGTAGCCAAGTGTCTACATCATTGGAGTTACATATGGGGCATGTAATGGATGGAAATCTTTCTATGCTAAAAAACAGTTGTTTTCTAGCGTTACCCATATATTGATCGGTATGAAATTTAAGTAAGCTTGTTTTTTGTGAATTTGTTATTTTGGAGTTAAACCAGAATTCGTTAGAAAGGTCATTATCTATATTTGGATTAGGTGTCCATTTGCTGATGTTAGGGAATCGTTGTGCTAAAATATTTAGATTTTTATCATGATCATACTTGGTGATATATGTTTTGAGGCATCTAACTGGGCCTTTGTCAGGTCGTTGGGCTGGACCTGGCCATTCATCTTTTTGATAATAGAATGGCGTAGTGTGTGCAAATTCATATGGTTTTGAGGCGAACTTATATGTCTTTGTGGTACCATTTTTAGCGAGTCTGTCTGCTTCTTCATTTCCTGTAATATTAATGTGGGCTTTAATTTTGGAAATTGTTGTGAGTTGTGTTCAACTTTGAAGCATTTCTACCATAGATTCTAATATAGTTTTGTCTGCGTGGTTGCAGTGTAAGGTGGGATGTTTTAATTGTATATTGAGTATGTATATACAATTTAGACAATCGGTGAATATATGTGTTAGTTCATGTGGATATTTGGTAGTGATTATGCGTAGTGTTTTGTATATAGCCATTAATTCAGCTCTAAAACTAGTTTGTAGACCAGATAATCGTTTTGAGATTTGAATTTCTTCTTTGGAGGGATTGTATATGCCGTATCCTGCTTTTTGCCATATCCAATGACCATCTGCATGTTGTTTCGGTGGTATAAAGGATCCATCAGTGTAGTAGCTATATTGCGGTGGGAATTTTTGTTGTATATAAGTTGCATAATTTGGTACTGGAGGTGTGTATGTATTTGTTGGATTGTAATTAGTTTTATATGTGAGTTTATTTCAATTGGAATTTTTGTTCACTGCTACATTATTGGGTGTAGGAGCAAGAATTTGTTTGTGGTATTGTGTTATTTGTATGTTTTGGAGGATCTCTATGAGAGAGTTTAATTGGGTGGGTGGGCCAATATTATGATTTTGGTGGTGTGTACAAAGAACATGTATTGCAAGTGGTTCAGTAGTTGGTTGTTTATTAAGCTCAGAGGGGATTGTTGGTTCCTCATATGTAATAGTGTCTACGGCAAAATGGGCAATGACATGTGTGTCTTCAAATGGCCCAATATGGAGAGAAGTTTGGGTACCAATTTAAGTCTAGTATGACAAGTATAGTTATGCTGGTTGGATCATGCTTGGCCGCAAGTCTCGCCCAATGTAGTGCTTGTTGTGCCGTTTCTTCATTATGCGGGTGTGCAAAACCAAAGCCTTTCCATTTGTAGTCAAAGGCTTTGCCAAGTGATCCAAATACCTTATCTCTTTCAAATGGAGAGTAGAATTTTGTGATGTGTGTGGAGCATGTAATGGGCGAGGAAAAATATGAGTGGGATATATTGAATGTTGTTATAAGGGAGTCTAGAATGTTTTGTGGAAGGGTGTGTTGTGATGTTTTGTAAGGATTTTAATTGGATTTTTTATATTTATATCTTTGATAGAGCCATATAGTTTCAGTTTCGAATGATTGGGTAGGTGGTACTAGGCCATGTGTGTTGTATATGGATGTGTGGTATTGTTTCCATAGCCATTGGAACCTGGTGGTTGGGATAGTAATGAGGTGTTGACCAGTATTGAGGTATATATGTGTTAGTTCGTTGTGTGTTTGTATAGTGTGTGTATTTGTCATTATGTCTTTGTCTGGATTGCATTCAATAGTGGAGATTTGTGTGAGTGGGATTATTGTTGGAGGTGGGATGTAACGTGTATCTCTATATTGTTCATGGTTGAAATTGACTGCGATGATGTTTCTATAATACTTATGTTGTTGTTCTGTATAATAGTATGTTAGTAAAGTGATGTTGTGTGCAATTACTATTGGTTGATTAAATGGGAAGAGATTTCTTTGCGGCATCCATTTAGTATATGTTGTGTTATCTTGAAGTACCCATTGACAGAGATATTCATTATATTTTTTGAAGATTTTGTATTTGTCTTTTATTTCCTTGGTTTTGTGGTTTGTTATAATATGTATAGGGAATTGGAGTGGGTTGTTTTGAATGTGAGGGGGTGGATTCTGTTGTTGTATTATTTGTATCGGTGGTAGGTGCATGGGGTTGATTGCGGTTCTTAGGGTTAGGTCACTGTTGTCTGATATATATTGTGCTTTTAGAGTTCGTATTACCGGGTGTCTTTGGCAAGGATTTGAACACTCAAGTGTACACCTTGAATAGCAAAAAAGTTGTTCTGCTATATACAAAGCATTTTTTTCTATTTTTGTTGGAGTTTGATAGTATTTTTTGAAGTCTTTAGGTGACATTGGATTTGTACTATTTGGGAGTGTAATGTGTTTGATATTGTATATGTTGTGTAATAAGAGTTCATGTAACATTTTGAGAGAGAGTTTGGGATTTGTGTATGGTAGAGTATGGGTGATTTGTGACATCCATTCTTGTCAAGCTCTGTTGCATATATTAAGAAGCTTTCTTTTATATTCTTGAGGTGGATGCATGCTTCATGTTTTACAAGGTATAGAGTTCGAGTTGTGGGTGATCTAATGCAATCATGTTGTTTGATTTTGGGGATGTTTTCCACCCCTCCATGTTTGGCTAGAATATGGTGAATGAGTCTTCTATATATTATTCCTAGTCTTCCTGGATCATTCAGAGCGTATATAGGTTGTTCACTAGTACAACGTAGATAGGCGTTTGTAAGTGAGAAGGCTTCTAGTCCAAAAAATTCATGTGGGAGTTGTGCTATTACGTTTGCAGTACATTTGGGTAGTCCACATATAGTTTTTTGGATTGCAATGATTTTTTTATCTAGTTTTTTAATTGTTGGTAGGGAGTATGGGACTGTATAAAAGCTATAAGCTATGCCAACTCTAATTACGGTATCTATGATATTGATTTTTTGTTTTATTGTGGCTGGGTAATTCGCAAGTTGTGTACAATATTGGTTTGTTAATTTTTTAGTGGTAATGTGTGTTTGTAGTTTCCATTTTAGTGAGGGTACTAATTGTATACCGAGGTATGTATAAGGTTCATTTTGGTGTAAAACCGGTATCAATTGATTTCTGTAGCTAATGTTCATGGCTAGTATTTGAGTTTTGAAGGTAGTGGGTTTTGTTTTTGATTTATTTGGACATCCCATAATTGCACATTTTGATATTTCCAAGTCCATACCGGCCCATTCACAGTATTTATCTAGTATGCTTAGTTAAATTTTCAGTGATTGGAGGTTATTAGATGTAGTTACTAAGTCATTTGCATATGCTGCAGAGCTAACATTTATCTTGGATGTACCAAAATTGTAGCCATTGTTGCCTTTTTGGAGTCATCTAAGTAGTGGTTCTAGGAAAATAAGAAAAAGATAGGGGCTTAGTGTATCCCCTTGAATGGTGCCTCTTTGTATTGGTATTGGTTTAGTCCTACCAAAATGTTCACCAATATATATTGTGGTAGAGTGTGAGTAAATATTTCCTATTAGTGCTACCGCATCTTTAGGATATCCAAGGTCTGTCATTATGGCTAGAAGTTTGGCGTGATCTATGGAACCAAAGGCATTTTTGAAATCTTTGTAAAGTAGATATATATCTTGATTTGTAAATCTTGCATCCTCTAAAGCTGCAATGAGTAGTTGGAGTTGACGTGATGTACTTCGTTCTACTCTAAATCCTTCTTGGTTATCATGTAGTATTTGGTGTTCCTCGCCATAGGCAGAAAGGATTAGAGTTAGGATACTAGTGAAGAATTTATAGATAGTATTTGCAAGTGCAATAGGCCTATGATTTTGTAATTGGGAGGGGTCACCTTTTTTGTAGAGTAGTATGGTTAGACTAGTTTTCCAAGATGCTGGGATTTGTTTTTGTTTATAGCAATGTTTGAAGAATAGGAAAAGTAAGTTATGGAAACATTGTGGCATATTTTTTAAGATTACATTTGGAATTTCATCTGGGCCTGGTGTTTTGTTATTGGCTAAGTATTTTAAACATATATTGTATGTTTCTTTGTTGAAATAATGGTGTAGGGGGGTTTCTGGGGTTCCTCGTTTATCTAAAATAAGGCCATCTAAATTGTGCCATGGATATTGCCGCACTACACACATGCAGTGTGGTGGGTGTTCCGATAGGTAATAACATGTTGGAACTGTGGGTCTATTACTGATTGATTGTTGGATGTGTATTTCGTTGGCAATGTCCTTGGGGTTAGTGAGCAAGGAATTTTGTCTATCCATAATGCAATCTAGTGGAGGTGCATTTATGTTTTTGAACACTTTTTTGTTTACTTTTTGGGGACTTTTTTCATGTAGTTTTCTATACTTAGAGATTGCTTTTTTGATACAATTTTAGTATATTGTGTAGTAAATACCTGAGCTTGTATATTTACCGTTTTGGCTAATTCGACAAGTCATTTAATCCATTCTTGTTGGTTGGGTTCTTGTATTGCAAGAGGTGGAATGTGAACATGGGTGTGGTTTTTTAATTCATCTATGATTGGGTGTGTTGCCCATTCTATTATTGATATTAGACTACCCTTAAGAAGACATCCTTGAAGTACAAAATGCTTTAACTTCAAATAACTCTTCAACTTCAATTGATTTCTTTTGAAAACTAATGTTGAATTTGAGCAAATCATGTCATATGTGGGTCAGTGAGCAATTGTGAAGAACTCTTTTCTAGCTGGTGGCAACAGCTGGGTGTCGCATGAGGAATTCATTTCCCTAATCTTAAAGAGAAGCCATTTGTGCAATAAAATATGACAAAAAAATATGAAAATGAATTTAAATGTTATGATTCTTATAACAAAATAATTCAGATTCTAAAACTTTCAATACCTCTTCCACGGAGTATTATCAATGACTACCCTAAGAGCAACTGAACATACATTCAGAAAGTCAAGGGATGAATGAATCTGCACAAAGATCACCAGTGTAGCCTAGATGGTTTAAAACACATGGCATTCGGGGAGGAAGACAACAACATACAACAGCCAGTTCTACATGCAGAATTACATCTTCAATGCACTTGATAAGAAAAAATATATAACTATGCAACCTCATACGCAGAAGGAACAGTTTTGAAGAAATTTTCTCCTCATCTACAACTCTTTTCGATTCTTTCAAATTTGACAATATGTTACAGAAGATTTGAATACAAGCATACCAAGAAGTTCAATTGTACAGCGACAAACGAACCTGCATCAGAACAACAAAGAGATTAGAGTTGACGGATACAACGATACCCTACACAGCTCAATCTCCACTGTATATTCTGAAAACAAGCATGATACATGAAAACACATACCGTGATATTGAGAAGTTTTACTTCTCAAACAAATCAGCTTCCTCTATAAAATGGATGTTGTCATCAATGATGACGTCTTCAACTTCGAGGAAGTGCTCGACGGATTCGTCCTCCAATTTCCCAACACTATTCGGCTCGTCTGGCCAGTTTTTAGAAATAAATACCAATTTCTCTAAATGCTCCATACCAAGTCTGCGCCGTTGTTGGGACAATATGACGCCTGTTATGCTAAAAATCCTTTCAATTTCAACTTGAGATCCAACTATTCCCAGAATCTGCCGAGCCAAGAATGCCACGTTTCGAAATTCTTTCTCATGCTTTCTCCACCAAGCAAGGGGACTATCATAATCCCCATCAGCAACGTGCAGCCTTCTGAATAACGACAGCTCAGATTTCAGCTGTTCTAGGATTACTTCCTCGGCTGAAGCTTGGGCTCCAAAAATGGAATTCTCGGACATGGGGGTAATAGGCTCTTGACTTTGAGCTGTTGGATGTAAGCGCTTGTAGCACTGCATTAACAAAGGGAGGAGGACCAGACTATCATACTCGAACACGATACTCACGACTTTCTCCCCTCCAACATAGTCGCGCACAAGGCCCAGTCCCTTAAAACGCGGATCCAACATGAGAACCAGCATGTTATGTGCACTCTGCCGGGAAAAGGTTCCTGCAAATGATAATAAGGGCTCAAGCACGGTCAACACTTCTTCTTCCATACGTGACTTCAAAACCAACAGTTCACCATCAAAGTCGCCATCGCCATGTGCCGTAGTTACATCACCAGCAAGGAAGTGACTTTGTCGGAAGTGAATCGACAAAGAAAGAGCGGCAGCAAGCGCCTCAGACAAGAACCAAAACCCATGATTTTGCTTGAGAACACTCTGCTTAACCACAGGGATAAGGGTCTCAGTAGCAGCCCTAGCAACTGCCCACGTCTGTGGAGTTGGAATTAGCAACTGCATATCAGCGTTTTGATTTGACCAGAAGGTGGTGATGGCTTCACTGTAATCCAAAGCCTCCTGAAAAAATAGTGCCCTCGATGCAAATCGCGTCTTAACAGGAGGCTTCAACGTCCGCTGCGACAGCTGCTTCTCCGCACAAGTCTTCGCCCACTCTTGCCTTCCTTTCCGAGAGTGCTGAATCCACGTTATAGGTTTCTGTAGGGAAGCTTGTGCATCCTTCAAGTTGACAGTCTTTAACCCAGCACATACCTGAACCAACATCATGCACCCGGAAAAAATAAGATACCAGTCTAATGTTCTCAACTCATGAACATGCAGCAGGAAAGATGAACACCTACAGCATAAATAGCAAAAGTATGTCAAGCAATCATAAACAAAACCCAGGTATCCCGTTTAAGTGTGTCCAACCTATGCGTTGCATAAATAGCAGAAAATTCTATTGGCGAAGCAGAAAATACTTGAGCACATGTTCAGGAGAGTTTCGTGTATATTTCAGCTCACCTTAGAATCGTCAGTCGCATGATGGCAACATCTTGACAAGGCATGGCCAAAGCAAGTTCCCGAAAATGGTTCCGCTAAATCGAGAAGTTCGCATGAAACTACAGAGGTCAATGCTGTGGTCATGATATCAAGACTAGAACCTTCATCGTTTATATATGCAATTATCCGCGAGGTGAGATTGTACCGGCTCAGAATGTCTTGCAACTGCACTGCGATTGGGGCCTCTGACATGCTAGACGTGTCAAGCAGTCCAATAGTGACATTGCAAGGAACCCATGCATCGTTGATGAAGTTGACTACAACGGCATAAATGGCCCCCTCCGAACACGACATCCACAAATCAAAGGACACCGTGGCGGTTGTGCAACCTGCAAGGGAAGGGACTACGTACTTCTCCAATGTCTTCGATACCAACTTCGGAATCACATCATCCAAGAACTCAAGACGTGAAGGAAACAAAATGCGGGGACACTGGCTGAGAAGTAACCTTCTCAACCAAACATTCTCCACGCTAGAGAGAGGCTGATGCGCTTTCACAGTGTACAGAGCCAAGTCCTCAAGGAATTGTTGATGTTGTTCATCCTCCTTCTGTGGATTGGAGCCACCATATACATAAGCCAATGAGCCTGGAAAAGATCCAGATCTTTTCTTGGAAGGCTGACGAGGCGTGATCAAAGAAGGTTCAGAAGAACTTCGTAATGCTTTATATCTGTTGAAAGCTTGTGGGTGCTCAGCATGCACATGCCGTTTCATGGCAGACGTGCCGTGCTCTTTGTTGTACAGTACCACACCTTTCCGGCAACGCGTACTGCGGAGACCCATTGTTTCTCTTCGGCTTGGATGACAAACAATACATCTCATAAGCTGAGGCTTGACAAGGTCCACAGGACAGCTATCATTGGTTGTAAAAAATGCCCACGTAGGGGAATTCCGATGGTACACCCTCCAGAATGCCTGCTGGTTTTCCAAAGCAGTTAACTGTTCCATCATGCATTCTTCGGAATCTTCTCCGGTCCTAGAGGAGAGCACAACAGCGCTGCTTCCATCAATGAGCGCTAATTGAAGCCCTTCTGTCATGGAATTGGAATTAAGAGCAGCCATAGTGCAGGAGCTCGAAGGAGTCAAATTAACCCGAAGCTATCCAGTCACTCAGTGCAGCTCCATATCCTGCACAAGCTTTACATGTATCAGTAAGAGCTGTCGCCACTGAATAATGGTTTTCAGACAGCATCTGCCCCTGCCAAAACCCGTAGCATACATGAACAAAAAGTGAAAGCTTAACCAAATAGTGCGAACCTGATTAAAGAATCTAGAAGAATCATGGTGAAGCAGATTCGTCCAAACCAGAACTATCCAAACCATCAATCACGGGTATAGTAGCGGAGATCCTAGCCTGAGTTGTACACGTCATATCCTGGAAAATTCGAAGCGGAAGATACTACCAAAGATTTAAATAACCACTTTAGTATACCAACAAACCCTACAAGATTAAACACGCTTGAATAAAATCAATTGCTAGCCTACTCAATTCTACGCACAGAATATTCAAGGTTAAATTCAAAGATTCCTTTTTCTGTCTCTATGACAAGTAAATTCATTCTATTTGATCCAGGAGAAAATATATATTGATGGCCAGTAAAATGCACTCTACAATGTATACACAAGAAGGTCCAGCTCAAATTCAGTCTATGGCACATGAAACACACTACTTACAAAATCAGGATGTTTCGCGGCTCCCTACTGATCACAGAACTCGCTCCTTTCGAAAGTGACCAATCACAGATGGGAGAGGCTACCCTGCGAACTCCACCAGCTGATGTCCAATACAACCCTAAGATCATTAGAACAAAACGAATCGTCAATAACAGACTCTATTTCCAACACCAACCACCAGTCACCCTGTTAACTCAAATTCTCCGCACTCGAGTCATGCAGCAAAGTTGAGAAATAAAATTGCGAAAACTGCTCCGCTGCTCTACCCAAAGACAACAATTCTAATCAAATGAAATTCTCTAAGTGGAAGTCCTGCCATCCTGACCTCCATGCTGTTTTGTAAACATCCATTCAAACCACAAAAGCTCGTACCGATCACAAAAAAGAAACATATGAAAGTCTGGACCTACGCTCATCATCTGGACCTACCACTGCTCCAGAAACTAAAAACTTCCAGAAACATTTCACAGCCTTCAACCCTAAAACCCTGTTCATGCAACCTTAACATCCAACAAAACCAAAAAGCGAATTGTTTCCGTCACCAATAATTAAAAACACTAAACAAACGCAAGTCGGACCTTCAAAAAAGAGCAGTCGAGAACACGGCGCCGGAGAACCGGGAACTTGTAAGAGAAAGCAGAGAGGTGATAGTAGCGTGAATAGGAAATGGCAATAACACAATGACGACCAACGTCGATTGAATCAAATAGCTGCAGCTAGGAAAGGAAGATAGTGCCATGAACATGCTCATACCCTTGGAAAGGGAAGGAAAGGAAAAGGACTGTGCTAGGGTTTCGCAAGCGGAGGTAGCCCTCACAGCAACAACCGCACACACCCGCTTATGATTGCTCCGCAAGGTTCTCGTCCGGGTGTCTTCCCCGAGTATCCATCCAAGACGACGGTGTATCGGTGTATTGCATGGTTATCGTATTGTACTATCTTAAGAGCCCGTTTGCAATGGGGGTTCGGAGGGGTCCAAGCCTGGACCTCAAGCTCTGCAAAAGTTGAAAACATTCTTGGAGCTTCCGGATCCTCGCCTAGAGCTTGCTTTCAAAATAGTACGTCACATCAAGATTTCAGAGTTTTTTCTCCTCTCTGCCCACAGTCAACATGGATGGGCCTCTGATTTCAATTACCAATGGAAAGGCGCTTTCAGGGAAGATCTCCATTGGGGCCCGGACGTTCAAGCGTTGAACCAGTCCAACCCTCCAGATCAAAGGGTGACCAAGCTCCAGCGGCTTTCCAATGTGCTTGGAGGGCCGAACCTGGAGCACCTAGAAAAAATATTTCTCCAAAGCTCAATCATACAATTCTTCATTGGTGGGAGTTGCACAAACTTTGTTCTTGTTTGAAATAGAGCATCCAAGGGGAGGGTCCGGCCCCTCCAACTCTATGCTTTCTCATTGCATGGATTGGAGCCTAGAACTCCGGCTAGACCTACAGCATGCCACTTGTTTTCAATAGAGCCCCCCCGACCCATCTAAAATTGAAGGTCAAGGCCCTAATGGAGACTGGCTCTAAAGTGTGGAGTGTGGATGGAAATTCCAAAGAATATAGTCTTCATCCAACAAATTGTAGAGCCCTCCTCTGGAATTGCCCAAAATCTCATCCCAAATTTGGGTGGATTTCTGAAATTTTCACTTTGACAAGGAGATTTTCCTAGAATTTGTATCTCACTAGAAGGATTTTTTCATAATTTTATCATAGGAGGTCTTTACATATATGGTAACCTCCCATGTTAGGTCTATTTTAAAGGAATATTTGGTGGTATATTTGGCAATTCTTTTTCCTCCTTTTTGCATTAATGAATTTGTAGAATTGTTACAAACTTTTGAGAGAATGTTGTTCCATTTTGGATGAATGTATGTGCATATGGATGAATAAATTAGTTGTTGTCTACATTTTGTGTGTTCCATCTATGCTTGTAGATGTAAAGAGATTCACAACTCAAGTGAAAGTCATTTTTTGCATTGTACACAAGAACATGAAATTAAATATTTTGCTACACATGTTGTGAAATGACTTACCTGATGCTAAGAATGAGGATTTTTAACACATGTACAAGACATGTATGAATGAGAAATTTTGCAAATGTGTCATGCCATATAAATAATTTTTTTTCTTAATCCACTATAAAACACAAGGCTCTTCATCTTTGAGAATTTAGAAAGGTCTATTAAAAAATGCAACATGAAGAAATATTATGGAATTAATTTTAAATTATCAATGTAGATTTTGAATTTTAGAGTGCATTTCTACGGTTTAGTCTACAATAGCTATTACCCATATTTTAATATAATATTTAAAAATTAAATTCTTAAATTCCTTCTAATTTCAATTATCTTTATAGGGGTGATAATTTTTTTTTGAGATTTTTTTTGAAATGACTTGATTTCAACATAGTATTATTTTTTAAATTGTACCTTAAATAAATAAAAACTCATCTGTTTAACTTTAAGAATAAAAATCAACCCCGTCAAAGTTCACATACTTTTATTCTACAATTCTCTAGAAGTGTGCTTTCTATTAAATTGAATGTCAACTTGAACCGTTGCATAATAAATTAATTAATCTTGTTAACCTACATAGAATAAGACCTTACTAAAATGCTTCTAATAATTAGCAATGAAAGTTTGAAGTCCACTTGATGCTTCTTGTAAAGGTTAAATATGATTTGCTATGGCCATTTAGAATTTCAATCTTTAAGATTGCCACTAGTGGATCTATCTCCATTGTCTATTTTCAAAATTGGATATTCTTGGATCAATTATGTAAATTTTTTATCTACTTTCAATAAAAGTGTTCTTAATTACTAATTCCATGTTAATCAATCAAAAAAATTTAATTTGTTAAATTGTTTGCCATGATGCATTGACTAATGCTCTAAATAGGTTAAAATATTTTCCTTTGATGTGAATATACCCTTCATAGTAAGCAAGAAGATCAAATTTGAAAGTGAACTGAACTATTTGCATGTTTGCATGAAGGGGACATATCTTCACCTTCATCTAATAATGTCACATGTCATGATGGATGGGTTATATTTCAATTTCTAAACACTTTGACCCCCCCATAGAAGATGAACAAATTTGAAATTTCCTAGTGCATGAGAAAAAATTCATTCATCCAATTTTTCTACAAATGAATAGGTGGCTTCTTCTTTGTTTGGAAAAGTGTATGAAATGCTCTAAACATTGTGTATTTCTAGTAATGGCAAGATGTTAAAACACATTAGGATTTGAATTTTTTCTCAAACGATTGAATATGATTGTATTTGCTAAAATTTTGATTGGAACACATTGGAATAGGAAAACAAAACCTTGATGTCTTTTTTATTTCTTTATTATCTTTGTCTATAGCAAGAGATATAGCACTAGTATGCAATGGTTTGAAAGTTAAAAAGGTATGTAGGCAAATGAAAGTGAAACAAGTGCTAAAAGCAATATTGTCACATAAGGGCCCATCATAATTTTAAAGATTAATCCCCTATGTCTCACCTCATGTTTAATAGAATTGTGACATGGGTATATTTAGGAAGAGCAACATTCTTAGACTTTTACATAGGAATTTCTACATAATAATCAAATAGAGAATTGTACTAAAGATCATATGAAAAACGACATGCAAGAGTAATACATATTTATTTGGGTAGAGATATTTGCATTTTTTTTGCTTGCTTCTAATGGAACAATGTAGAATATGGAGAAATGTATTTAGCAATGAAATTAGTTTTTTGATTCTCTACATACAAGTTGCAATTGATAGCTCTAAATCTTAGAGACCATAGCTAGATAATTCACAATGTAAGGCTTTATAGAAACTTACCTTTTTGGCTACTTTGTTTGATATATTCTAAATTTTTTTAGTTTTTACTTTGCATTCATATGATTATAATCTCCAAAATAATTAGATGTTGAAAGACAATCAATGGAGATATTTAAACTCCGCTAGAAATGTTAAACCTTTTAGTTCCTTACTTACATCTTGAACGTTGCATTTTCTCCCTTTGTATGCCCTAATTCTCAATTTGATGAAAAATGTTTATCCTAGCATGACTTACATTTTTTTAACTCTTGTTAACCCCACAATGCAAAAATTTACACTATATATTTTCTTCGCCCTTAGTTTTGAATGTACAATTAGGTCCAAAAATCTTACAAATTGCTTGCTGTGCCGTTCAAAGAATTTTGCATAATATATAATACAATTGACATTTTTTGTCTTGCATGATTAGCATTCAATTCTTGCACAATGCTAATCAAGCATACCAAATTTTAGTTTCAGAAAAGCAAAATTCTATTTTTAGTGAATTGTTTCATTTAATATTTATAATTTTACATGATAACTTATTGAAAAACATAGGTGATGAATTTTCTAAATTTAATTGCATAAATATGTAGGAAACTTCTGTGCACACATCTTTCTTGCAACAAGCATTTTCAAAAAAGTTTCAAGATTTCCTGTATGGAGATTTCAATGTTGAGGTGACAATGCCCAAGTTTTATAAAATTGATAAATATATCTCTTTATTTGAACTAAATTAGATTTGGGCATAGAAATTGTACCATCATGCTCAAATGTACAAAATTATTTATAGCATGAGGATTAAATAGTAAAATCTACTTACAATTAAGAGATATCTATTTTACAAAATTTGGGCATTGTCACCCTAACAATGAAATCTCTTTAGAGAGAATACTGAAACTTTTTTGAAATGCTTCTTGAAGGAAAGATGTGTGTGAATGTTTCCTACATATCTATACAATTAAATTACAAAAATTCATCGCCAATATTTTTCAATCAATTACCATGAAAAATTATGAATATTAAATGAAATAATTCACCATAAATAGAGTTTTGCTTTTTTGAAACTGAAATTTGGTATGCTTGATTGGAATTGAGTAAGAATTGAATGTTAATTATGCAAGACAGAAAATACCAATTGTATTCTATATTATGCAAAATTCTTTGAATGGCACAATAGGCCGTTTGTAAAATTATTAGACCGACTGTACCATAATAAGGAGTGAACTAGTGAAGAGTTGGAGAAGTCAAGAGATCCCGTTCCCGAAGAGGGAGCTTTGCGACCGAAGTCGTTCCCAGTAGGGGTTCTAGGACCTTCTTTCCAGACTCTTCTGCAGTATTCGAATCAGGTTTCGATGTCCGTCTCATAAGTTTTTGCACCAGCGTTCAAATCCTACTTCGTTCATAGTAGTCCAGCTCTCGAATCTCGTCTGGTGAGAAGACACTCTGTGGATTTTCCTCTTTTATCGATCCTTTTGTTCTCGAGATGGCGATGATGTTTTTGCTCCTTTCGCGACCGATTTTGGTTACCAAATGGTTTCGTTTTGCATGAATGTACGCCTTTGCTTCGAATTTTCGTTTTACGTAATCGGTTGCTGTGTTTACTAGTGTTAGTAACCTTTTTTTGCAGCAGGTTCGCGTGGCGTTTTTTTTGAAGTATTTGAATCTTCTTTGAGTGCGTCTATTCTGGTTCTTCACGTGGTAAGTGGCGGCGCTTTTGATGCGATTAGGTTTTCGCGATTTTGTGTTGATGTCGTTGTTGCTCGTTAAGGGAGACTGTTTTGATTCTTAGGAGCTCTTTGGTTAACTGCTCGATATAATGTCGATTTAGGGTTGGTGAAATTGTTTTTATGGTTACGTGGACTGTTGCTGGTGAGAGCGTTTTTTTGGCAGATCATTCTTGTTCTAGACATGAAAGGCTTTAGCTTGTGATTTTGATCAAATCGGATTGACATAACTACTGTCTAGGTCTTCTAGTTTTTAGGGCGTAGAATGTTTTAATTGATTTGTGGATTTATCTTTTGTGGATATCCTTCTTTGTGGATTTTGTGGGTATGAATGCTATTTAGTGATTTAAATTTTTTTTAGCGTGTCAGTACCATGTGATCCTCAGCGTTACTCTTGGATATTTGGTCCTATTTCAGGGCATTAAGTGCGAATGCGGTTATTTTTTGCTCACGTATTTGTGGCTGTAGGGTTAGACCTGGAGAATCATGGCTGACGAGGCTAAGGCGAAAGGGAATGCGGCATTCTCGGCAGGGAAGTACGAGGTCGCTATTCAGCATTTTGGAGACGCGATTGCACTCGCCCCTGACAATCATGTTTTGTACTCCAATCGCTCAGCCGCATTTGCCTCATTACACAAGTATCAGGAGGCTCTCCAGGATGCCAAGAAGACCGTGGAATTGAAGTCGGAGTGGCCGAAGGGTTACAGCCGGTTGGGTGCCGCCTATGTAGGTCTAAGGGAGTATGATGATGCCATCTCAGCCTATGAAAAAGGTCTGAAGTTTGATCCCGTAAACGATGGTCTCAAGTCAGGGTTGTTAGATGCAAAGGCGGCAAAGCCTAGAGCCCGCGGTCCTCCAGGAGACTCTCCATTCGGAGGAGGTTCTCCTTTTGGGAACATGTTTGGACCGGACGTGTGGGTGAAACTGCAAAGCGACCCACGGACTCGTCCATACTTGCAGCAGCCTGACTTTGTGGCGATGATCAATGACTCCCAGAAGAATCCCAGCAACGTTTCACGCTACATTAACGACCCTCGCATGATGCAGGTGAGGTGATGTTACGCATTTTCGAAGTTAGCAGAATTATCCTAAAACCTTTAAATTTTGAAAGTCATTTTTGGCCAAGTATTCATATTTATTCAGTAATGATGCAGGAACTCTAATATTTGGTACATGTTTTGCTTATTTAGACCTTTTTTGGTAGTGAATTCTATAATTCTTTCTAATAGACTCTAAAAATCGACTCAATGAAAGAATTTCAAGTTCGTTCCAGAATTTCCTCTTGTAGCCATTTGGCTAAGATTAGTGCAATTTTTTCGGCTATGTAGGTTATTGGACTCCTGCTAGGTGTGAATATCCAGAATGCAGAGTCGGGGGCTGAGTTCCAAGATGATGGCAAGGACGAGGAGGTGTCCACTACTTCGAAGCCGGAGACCCCCGTGGAGCGACCACGGAGTATGCCGACACCAGAACCGGTTCCAGAACCGGCGCCGAAGTCTATGGAAGTGGACACCGAGGATATGGAGGAGAAAGAGAGAAAGTCCCGGAAAGCTGAAGCATTGAAGGAAAAGGAGGCTGGAAATGCCGAGTACAAGAAGAAAAACTTTGAAGTGGCTGTGGAGCACTACAGCAAGGCACTGGAACTCGATGGAGAAGATATTTCATTTGTTACTAACCGCGCTGCAGTGTACATGGAGATGGGGAAGGTGCGTGTCGTGAAACCTGCAGTATATGAATCTGTGAACTTGCATGTCGAAGCGATTTATGTTCAAGTGACATGTTAAATGTTTTAAATTTACATAGATCTAGGTAATGTTATATTCATGGCAGATGGTGCTTGAATATATTACCTATGATGGTGTCTTTCTGTAAAACCACCCTAGGTAGTGGTGGTTGCTGTTTCCAGGACTGCCCAGGTGATTGTCGTGTTTGAACTCTATTGGTACATTGTGCATATGCTGTGATTGTATGTCTAACCTACTAAGGCCAACTGTGGTGTCCGCAGTTTGAGGATTGCATTGCAGATTGCGAATTGGCTGTGGAGACCGGCAGGTCAGTGCATGCCGATTTCAAACTGATTGCAAAAGCTCTCACAAGAAAGGGTACAGCTTTGATGAAACTGGCCAAAACATCCAAGGACTACGTAGCTGCTATTGAAGTTTTCAACAAAGCCTTGACCGAGCACCGTAATCCAGATACTCTCAAGAAGCTGAATGATGCAGAGCGTGTCAAGAAGGAATTAGAGCAGCAAGAATACTTTGACCCGACAGTAGCTGATACAGAGAGGGAGAAAGGTACGAGTTTTAGAGAATTCTCCTCATGAGGGCGAAGGTTCCTGGAATTGCTGCTTTAGATACCTTGGGAAAAAAGGATTTCATTTGTATTTTATATGAAGCACTAATATTTCCAGATAATCAGTAGTTAAATTAATGAGTGAAATGTCTCAATGGCAGGAAATGAGTTCTTTAAGCAGGACAAGTATCCAGAGGCTGTGAAGCACTACACAGAGGCAATTAAGAGGAATCCCTCAGATCCAAAGGTGAGCACTTTAGCTAATTTAATAATTGATGGATTTCATTTGAGATCTACAATTTGGTGTTCTATGTTAGTGTGTTCACGAAAATCTGGGACCAAGGTTGATATTGTTGAACTTGGCAGGTATACAGTAATAGGGCAGCATGCTACACAAAGCTCGGTGCTTTACCGGAGGGTCTGAAAGATGCAAATAAATGCATAGACCTGGACCCGAAATTCGTGAAAGGGTACTCCCGGAAGGGAGCTATCCAATTTTTCATGAAGGAGTACGACAAAGCTTTGGAAACCTACCAGGTAATACTAAACCTGACGGAGTAATTCAGATTTTAGCCTCACCGTTTTGGTGCTAGAGATTTTGTCTGGTTACCTCAGGAACAAGTTTGCAGCAATTGCGGATATGCCTCACTTCATTTTTCGTGCAATATTTGGGTATATGCAGAATACTAGAAATGCTTTGACGTAGTGTCGTCTGTAATTTTGGATATCTCTCCTCACTATTCGATGGTTCGCAATGGCACAGCTTGGATTGAAGCACAACGAAGGCAATCAGGAGTTGATGGATGGAGTTCGCAGGTATGTTATTTTCTGTTATATCTGTATTCTGGCTGAACAGTTGTTATCTGGCATTCGTGGAGGTGTTACTGAAGTGGGATTGCGTACCCATTAGTTGCAAGTTTTGCAGGGCAACTTTTTGTTTCATTGTGCTGTCTTTTCTGGGTATGACTTGACTGCAACCTTTTCTTTTTCTTTTGGATTCCTGACGCTCCAAGTATGGTCCTAGTTCTAATTATTGATCACTGTTATTCTATGGGTGTAGATGTGTGGATCAAATTAACAAAATGAACCGAGGTGATATTAGTGCTGATGACCTGAAAGAGAAGCAGGTGAGTTGCTGAGTTTCGGGATGCCTGTTGCGAATGTCGAAGTTTTGAATTGGTACTGTTCCTCTGTTCTGCTGAGATGATCACACTTTTCAAACATGTTTATCTAAGTTCACTTTTGTGTCGATTCTTTCAAATGCAGGCGAGGTCAATGCAAGATCCGGAAATCCAGGGGATATTGTCCGATCCAGTCATGAGACAGGTATGTAACCCTAGGCGATTTTCTCTTAAGCACGCCTAGTCAGAGCAGATTTGGATACAAACCGCGGTGGGTTTCCCTTGACCTACTGTTTCACCCAGGCTGCAGTCACCAGGTCCGGACTGCCGATGGTTTGTCGGTGTCTCAGTGGTTTTCTGTTTTTGCAGGTTGTCCTGGTGCTTGTTGTCCAGTGATAGACTTGTTCATTCCTGACTGCTGAGAGTATTTGCCATGTCTTCAGCAGTATGGCTGTCCTGACATGATTCCTCTGGATTGCAGGTACTGACTGATTTTCAGGAGAACCCCAAGGCTGCACAGGAGCACATGAAGAATCCTATGGTGATGGGTAAAATTCAAAAATTGGTTAATGCAGGCATTGTGCAAGTTCGGTAGTAAGGTCTTGGTTGTACAGAGGTACAAATATGTTAGCATTTACCTCCGTTAGTCATTTCATCTATAAAAATATGAGTATATAGCCTAGATGACCTGTGAAAAATGCGTTTTTTCGGCAGACCACTTTTGACCCACAGACATTTTACTTTTGCTTCAGGTGTTTTAATTGCATTTTCAATTTCAAATGAGCTGATATACTGTTACCCGTTCATGGAGTTACGCTATGAACGGGTAACAATGGATTCCCTCAAGTGGTATTGGTAGTTTATAATCTTGCAAACATATCTAGGTCGATCTTACGTTTTTCCAATTCATTGCAAGGATATACTTCCCAAAATCATTTGTTTTGTTGCATATTACTGTAGTATAAAACTCTTATAGCGGGATGTCAGAGTACTCATTCTGATCTCTGATTCACTTTTTCTCTGAGTTGAACAGTGTAAGTTGGATTATCCCATTGCAGACACTTTCCCATTCCGGGCAGCTAGAAATGTGTATAACAATTACATCTTCAGCCTAATTTAGGATATTATTGCAACCAATTTAGCTGTGTAAGTGACCTCTCTTTCTAGGATCAGGGTGGATTGACCCCCTCGCTCGTCCTTACCAGGGGTGCATGTAAAAAAAAAGCCCCCTATTTTGGGCCGTTCTAGGGTATACTCTCGACCTCCCTAGACTAATTTGGGGTCTCTGATCGCAAAAATGAATTAAAATTTTGCAAAAGAAATCATGTGCGGAAAATAAATAATTCCAGGGTTTGCCCACAGGGCCGAGCGAGGGGGTCAGTTCTCCCTGGCCTCTTTCTAGGATGAAATGGGACCTTGCTAGTCTCTCTTGCGAATGGGATTTTTTCCAGCTAGGGTTGTGTCTATTATAAGATATCTGTGGACCTTCTGTGGATCCTTACATCATTGCACATATTTAGGCTTTGAAATAGTATGTGAAATCATGAAATATTCTAATAATATTTTGGAAAAAGAAAGATATATTTTAAGAAGTAAAAACAATTGTATCTAATTTGCTTTGATGCAATCTAATGTAGCCTAAAATATACCCCACCTTACATTATGGAAGCATAGTGTAGAATTGGAGTTAAAAAGATTGGAATTTTATGTATTCTACGAATATATTCATCCCTTTTGTCAATATGGCCAAAAAGTGATTGCATCAAAGCAAATTGGATCACAATTGGGTTCATTTTGAATTTTTGTTGTTTAGTGAAGCACTCAATGGAAGGTGGCCATACTACATTGATGGACTTTAAGGGGACCAATACTAATTGATTGACAATATGTACTATATAAATATCTACATTTGTTGTACGTCAATAGAAGCTGAAGTATTTAGGGGTTGTACATCATCTTTCAAAATCTAAAATTTTCTACAAAAAGTCCTTTTAATTTTTTGGTCCCCTATCCCTATTTAGTGTACATTTCAAAGTGTCTAGATAAACATTTGAATTTGGTTGCCATTAATGAATTGTCAAAGTTTTGTTGAATCTTATTTTAGAATCAAAAGGAAATTTTCCTTCTTTTAAAAAGTATTTTTGGGACACTTTTTGAATAAATGATGAATTTTCAAAGGTTTAGGAAATAAGTGCACAAAAATCACCCCTTGGCTTTCATTAATAGTCACTTTACACATTTGATAAGAATATATTAGGGTTGGTTTTAAGCATAGGATGCAATAAGGTGTAGTTATTTTAATAAAGTGAACTAGTGACCATAATGGAAACTCTACCTTTTGAGTATAAAATTTAAGCAAAAAGTGACTACTTCGATCAAATCATATGTTAGTTTTGTCAATTTGGCAAAGTAATGAGGTCGATTAATAGAATTTGTGTAGGCTTCACAATCCCCTCTTTTATTTGTTGACACGTCTCATTCCATCTATAAGATCCTTTATCAATTCAATTGGATGGACATGATGGTTTTTTGAAGCAAATAAAAATGAGATGTTTTCATTGATTTAGTGCATGTAATGATAAGGTAGCAACAACTTATTTAAGAAACTAAGGATAGTGCATATGGCAAACTCACTTCCTTGAACAATCCAAATCTATGACATCATTGTATCTTCTCTCTCCTCCCATTGCCCACTTGATTACATAGCAAAGGTTTGAAGTCTTGACTTGATGTTTCAATAAAGTATTCCAAGCTTTGGGGCTTTTTCTCACTCTCCACATCCCACCCATTTTCAATTTTGTATCAATGTTTTAAACATATTAAATACCTTTGTGACTTTTGGTTCAATGTAGTAGCACAATTATGAGACTACTAGTACAATGTTTTATCACTATAAACATCCCTTTCTTGTGATCCTACACTACTATTTTGTCACAAATGGTTCAATGTTTCAACAAAGTTCTACAATAATCACTTGTGTATATTATCACAATTTTGTAGACTATGTTCATAGATTGTCGACACTCCCTCTCTCTTTGTTTTCATTCTCCATTTCACTTTTCCTTAATATATTTTGGTTTTTTTACTTTTGACTCAATGGTTTAGTAGGATTTTGGATTTTGGGTAAACTTTGCTAGCACATTTTGAGTCTATCATGCTACAAGTTTGATTAATCCCTAAACATCAGAGACCATGTTTTCACCAAAACTGCTCCAAAATTGCCCTTGCATTTACAAGTACGAAATTTAGATGAAAGACATTTCTAGACAAATGTAACCGTAGGATCTTGTAGTAAAATAGTTAGAGAAGATGTGGAAAAAAATTCAGAATTTTCCACCGAGTAGATTGCAAGATATTAACGTTTGAAAAGACAAAATCCTTTTTTTGGCCTTGTGAAAATACGGGCAGCTGCACTTCACAAGGTCACGTTTGTATGAAAAAATGTCCAAAATGGTGGTTACTCTTTAGATTCATTCTTCAAGTCAAGTTGGCTACATGCATGAAAAAATTTAGATCATTTGGAATTGTACAACATATAGGAAAAAAATAGTAAGTAGAAAGAAGTAGAGAATGATTAAAAATACTAAATTGTCAACAATTTATTTATAGAATTGAAAAATGCCAATCCCAACGGTTGTTATGTTGTTATAAAAAATATGCACCTAATGTTTTTTATTTTTTTCCAAAAATATTTAAAATAGAGTTAAACAAAGGACTTCAAAGTTTATTTTAGAGTAGAGATTCCATAACTATCTACAAACTAATCTAAACTAAAATTCCTCATAACTTTCAACTCATTAATCAAAATGGAATGATTCAAAGCTTACCACATATATAAAAGTCTAGAGAATCAATTTCAAATTTTTATTTTATTAAAAAGTGGTTTTCAAAGAAGTTTTTTTTTTTTGCCCGGGCTGTCCACCAAACACTCAAAATTAGATATCATGCAATAACTTTTGAAACATGGAGTCAAAACTTACAAAAATTGTTGGGCCTTAAATCTCCTCTTTGTCCTCATATTGTGTGAAATTTTCAAAGAAAAAAAATAAAAACTCCGTCTGTAGTGAGCCGCCCAAAATTGTTATGTTGCCAAAAAATGTTTGTTTGGATGTTTAGGGGTTAATAAATCAACAACAACTACTACTACTACCACCTTGTCCTACCTATATTGGCATCAATTATAGCTTGCATCTAGCTTGTCCAACATCTCCATTTGGAATACTCTACCAAGCTACATTTAGTGTATTTCACATTTTATCCTTATTTTTTGGTCTATTCATCATTTAGACCATGTCTTTGCAAATCATTCAAGGAATTTCTAGAGGGTTGAATTCAAGAGCATCTTTCATCCAAGCTTATGTCACATTGGCAATATGTGTTGGTGCACCATCCAACAAAAATATCAGTTGCTTATTGTTAGTATGGTGGTAGAAGTAAGGCAATAATCCTTGTTCACATACAATGTCTACAGAGTCCATAGCAATGTGTTTTCTAGAAGGAATTAAGATCAAATAATGTTTATTTGTTGGTATAAAAGCACATCCAAATCATGATTGACATCTTGCCAAATTTAAATGTTGTAGCTAAACATGGCAATTCAAATTTCTCACAAGTAGTCTGCCATGTTCAAGTTGGACGTGAATTCTAACTAATTTCAAATGACAACTCATTGCTCCAAATAACCAACCTCCATTGTCGTACAATCCAATTTTTTTGCAATTGTGCCAAGGTTCTAAACCTCTATTTCTTGTGTTTTTAGTTCAAGACATGATTCTTCTTTGCAATTTGGTTGGCAAATCCAATCTCATGCACATCTTTTCAAAAAGTATTGGTGCTCACTAAAATTGAAAAATTATCAACAAGTTTGGCATGAGGTACACAACGATTTTTGACAATCTCATGTCTAAGAATCCTTCAATCATGCTCCTTCAGCTTTTGTGGATGTCTTGTTTTTTCTTTAATTTGAATTGAGACTCACTTCAAGACCAATGAAATGGTCTCCTTTGATTTGTAAACTACATTAGATTTGCTCAAAGATGATCTATACATGCTCATTCCTATAATAATACCCTGCTTATATAACATGTATTCAGATATAACCTACAATGGTACTATTCAAGATTACTCATAATCACATTGCCATACAACTCACACAACAATTCTATAAGCTTGTATGTCAACAACTACAACTTAATAAAAGATCAAAATTTGTGGCAAAAACATGTAGGTATTTGTAACCATTTCAACTCAAAAATCAATACAACTACTCATCTTCATCACATTGCAACCAAAATCCATTGAGTTGTATATTCATAAAGCTCTCCATTCAAGGTCATTACTTTAGTGTTCAAAAGCTTCACTTACCACTAGCTACTAAACAAGCTCTATGACATATGTAGTTTCTATTCTTGAAGTAAGTGATTCATCAATGAATTTTCAAATATATTGATTTTTTAAATCCAAATTATTAGGCATGAATATACTTTCTCATTTGAGTTACAAGTTCAATCAACTTCATACACACGTGAATGGCACCAAGTGCCTTACTTTCTAGACTATACTATACATAGTCATACAATTGTATACCATAGTCTACAACCATTTTAATTTGAACTTGAGCTTGATTTTAAACTAATATTATTGTGTTATTTAGGTTGGAAGTTTGAAATAACAAAATTATGTTTCATTCTTTCCTCATTATTTTCAAGTTGTTTGGCTATAATTTAGCTTTGTTGTATCATTTAGCATTATATGAGCTTTCCTAGCTAAGAATTCACAGATTTGATGAGAAACCTAGGACTTCAAAGATTAACCCCTAAAACTCTAAATTGTGTTTTTGGGCAACATAGTGATTTTGGACAACTCACTATGAATGGAATTTTTATTTCTTTTCTTTGAAATTTCACACAACATGTGCCCAATGAGTAGCTTTAAGAACCAACAATTTTTATAGTATGTAGTAAAAGTTATTGTATAGTATGTAGTTTTCAAAGATGTGTATGGAACCTGGATAGCTAAAAAACCTTCTTTAAAAATCACTTTCTAAGAAATAAGAATTTGAAATTGGTTTTCTAGATTTATATTGACGTAGAAAGCTTTTAATCATTCCATTTTGACTAATGAAATGAAAGTTATAAGGAATTTTAATTTGCAGGAGTGTGCAAGAAGTTATGGAATCTCTACTCTAAAATAAACTTTAAAGTTCTTTATTTAACTCAATTTTCAATATTTTTGGAAAAAATGAAATATTAGGTGTAGATTTTTTATTACAACATTACAACCATTGGATTGACATTTTTCAATTCCATAAGTAAATTGTTAACAATTTAGTATTTTGAATCATACTTTACTTCTTTATATTTACTATTTTTTCCCTATATATATTGTATAATTCTAAATGATCTAATTTTTTTCAAGCATGTAGCCGACTTGCCTTGAAGAATGAATCTAAAGAAGCACATTCATTTTGGACATTTTTTTCATACAAATGTGACCTTGTGAAGAGCAACAACCTAATTTTTTGCACGACCAAATCAATTTTTCTGTCACTTCAAACGCTAATATCTTGCAATCTACATGGTGAAATTTTTTGAATTTTTTCCACCTCTTCTCAAACCAATGTACTACAAGATCCTATGATTACATGTTTCCAAAAATGTTTTTTTCCTAAAATTTAGTAATATGTACTAGAAATGGTAGTTTAGGAGCACTTTTGGTGAACATAGTAAAAAACCTTTAGAAGGCAATGACTTCATCAGAAAAGTTGGGCTAGATTGTTTTGGTGCCATTTTGACACCAATGGACACATTTTTGACAATGGAGTGTCATTTTATCCATACTAAGTTGGTATGGAGCTTGGCAACAAATTTACTTGATTGCATTTCAATGCACAATCATGGCACCATATTCACATGCCTTGAAATTCTTGATGTTTGTAGATTTAGGATTTTGTATATTTAGATATTCATAGATTGAAAGCTTTATACTTTCATTGCTTCTCAAATTTAGAAATTTAGAGATTCACATTATAGATTTAGATTACTGTGTTGAATGAAAATTTATTCATTGATTTGGAATATTCTAGAGATTTAAAATCCTCCAAAGGTTTTAACATTTACACAACTATAAATAATTAAATTAAAGATGATTGCATATTTTACAATCTTTTACATTGTTAGTATCTCTCAAAATGTAGATTTCATGTTTGTTCATTGAATTGTATTTTTTGAAATTATCATTATTGTACATTTGAAAATCTTCCATGCACTATAGCAGATTTACTTTGGAAAATACATTTGACTTTAATTTTGTGTTAAATTTGCGTTATTTTAAATGCAATTATGTTCATTTCTTTCTATATTGAACACAAAATCATGGCCTAAAATGTTTTTGACAATGTGCATTTGTATTAATGATTACTAGATATTACAATGATGTGGTAATTTCAACAAGAAACACCGTACAATGCCACGTCATTGTCCAAGTCAATAGAGCTTTTGAATATACATTTGTAATATTGGTTGTAGTCAATTTATTTGTTGAAATGGTACGAGTATGCACCATTGAAAATAGCCCCAAAGGGGTATATTCTAGGATGACTTATAATATATTTTCTTGGCTACCAGAGCCATGTATGGATAGCCAAGGGAGATTGAATGCTACAATAAGTGACAACATCTTGGCTAAAAAAAAGTCAAAAAATACAATAGGTGACAAAATCCCTTTTGGTTTAGAAGTGTTCATTAGAAAGAGTAAATCATAGTGACAAGTCGTTTTAAGAGAAAAGTAGAAAGTTAGAAATCAACCTTGTAGACCCAAATTCAAGCAATGTGAAGGAAGACACAACCAAAGATCAAAGAGACGTGTTGGTAAGACTAAAACATGTCAAGGACCCAATGGCCTAATTGATTCATCAAGATTCCACACCAATCAAAAAATTTAAGGTTTACTTGACACAATAAAAGATAACTACAACCATAGGTATTAGTGCATAGGTCCCTCTCGAGATTACATGTAAAGTTTTGTATTTTTTTGAATTGCAAAAGTTAGTTTTCCGGAAGGTCTCTTGTTACAATTAGCTCTGGTAAATTCTAAAAAATGATCAAAATTGCAATTAAATTCTATTAAAAATTAGGGTAGAATTTTTAGTAGTAATAAATCATTGATAAGATTTGCAACACTGGAAGGGACTAGAATGGAAAACCCCAACAATTTTTTGACAAATTTTAATCCCTAAAGAACCAAATTAAATTAGTTCTTTGACAAACATAGTGGATTGGGGCAACTTACTATGAATGGAATTTTTGTTTTTTTTCTTTGAAATTTTCACACAACACATGCCAAGGAAAAGTTCTAAGGACCAACAATTTTCATAACTTTTAACTAGGTGGTCAAAAAGTTATTACATGATACTTAATTTTAAGCTATCTGTGAGCAGCTTGGGCAACTCAAAAAAATTCTTAAAAAATCAGTTTTCTCATAAACAAAAATTTGAAATTGGTTTTCTAGATTTATATAGACGTGGAAAGCTTTGAATCATTCCAATTTGATTGATGAGATGAAGGTTATGAGGAGTTTTAGTTTGTAGACAATTATGGGATTTCTACTCTAAGATAAACATTGAAGACCTTTATTGAACTCTATTTTTAATATTTTTCAAATAAATAAAATGACAGGATGTAGATTATTATTTACAACATTATAACCATTGGGATTGGCATTTTTCAATTCCATAAATAAAACTCTCAACAATTTAGTATTTTGAATTATTCTCTATTTCTTTCTACTTACTACTCCTTCCATCTCAAAACAAATCCATGGTTTCCAAATATACGGCTTGTCTCAAATTAAATAAAAAATTGTCTCTCCACAACTTGATGGACAACAACTAAAGCTAGTTTGAATACCCTGAAGCAAAAGAATCCATAGATACCACGTTCTAAAGTCTATATAGCAATTCAATCCTTGCAAAGGGAATCAAAACGCAACTTCTTACCAACCAAAGGCAAAGAATTCAACCCACAACTATACAAAAACTACTACTAACAAATCTCTTGTTGAGAATTTCCTAGAGTTCAATCACAAGACATTGCTGCGATTGAATTTAAAAGACATCAATGGACATCACTAATCTAGCCATTTCTACAAACCTAGGATTTATTTTGAGACAGAGGTAGTAATTTTTTCCTATATGTTGTACAATTCCAAATGATTTGAAACTTCTCAAGCATTAGAGGAGAAGTATGTAGCCAACTTGCCTTGAAGAATGAATCTAAAGAAGCGACACCATTTTGGACATTTTGTCATACAAATGCCTAGGGGGCGCTCCCATTTTTTATTTATTTTTATTTTTTATGTGCGATCAAATGAAGGGGTATTGTAATTACCTTGGTCCTAATTTAGAATTACCTTGGTCCTAAATTTAGAAAAGGTTTCAAAGTAAAATAGCATCTCTAGAATGGAAAAAGTAAATTTAGAAAGAATGAAGGGTAGGAGAAAATACTGAAATTTGGGTTTATTTTTTTTCTACAATAGCATTGCCAAAAAGAAATTTGAAAAATAGTAAATGTATCCTAGGCACTTCAAAAGGATCTTAAGTGCAATTTATGACCAAGTTTATGACTAGGTGGTTTTAGGGTACAATAGGGATTTTTGACTAGGCGGTTTATAAACCAGTCTATACTTTTCCGATTTCTAATTACGCAGTATAACCAGTATTAGCCTTAGGACCTTTCCTTCCACTAAACTAGGGTTTGGAAGGTATGTCTTACTTGTTTGTATATGGTTTGTGCTTTGAACTACTTTGTGTTTAAAAGTACTTTGGCTTTGAAAGTGGTTTAGGCTTCAAACTAGTTTGTGCTTGAAAGTAGTTCTACTTTGAAAATACTTTGTGATTGAATATACTTTCGATTTTCGATTATTGTGTATTTGCAAGTAGTTTCTCAAATTCCCTCTTGTTTTGAATATCATTTTTTGTATATGCAATTTTTAGTCATGATTTTCAATATGACCCCAATGTTTGAAATTTTTTTGCCAATGTTCTATATTTATAATGAACATAGGGTATACAAAAATGGCACAAGAAAAAATTTCAAATGAAATATTGAATATATGAAATAAGGTAAATTTAGAAATTTAGGTAAATATAGCCCTATAGTAATTCAAAGAATTTACCTACATAGCCCTATGTAATAGGGGCTTGATTACATGGTACCAACGAACACCCTTTGTAGTGCACCCTTCGAGTTCAAATGTGACCTTATGAAGTACAACTACCTAGTTTTTTGCACAGACAAAAAAAAAATTTGTCACTTCAAACGGTAATATCTTGAAATGACAATTTTTTTTAGTAATTAGTAGTTAAACACTAAAAATCTTAGAGTTAATCAAGTGAGTGAAGTCTTAAAGCAAATTATAAGAATCCTCCTCTTCTCAAGCCCTTTCTATCTTCAAAACCCCTTTTCTTAATACAGTACCTTGATTTTTGGTTAATTTAGTGTTTTTTTGGCCAATTTGGCCAATTTGTATTAACACAATGTTTTCTCAAGCATTTTTGCTCATTCCACAAAAAAGATTTGGTGCGCTCTTGGTAGGTCCCTTCATATCTTGTTACCTTTTTTCTAATCTAATGTTTTGTGGTATTTATCTTCTAACATTCATATTTTGGGGGTGTTACTTGGACTTTTGAGTCTTTATTTCATGGTCGTTATTATTCACTAGCTCCTTTGTGCAGGAATTTCAAATTTTCTTTTAGAATTCCCCCTAGATCTTTCATATACAAAATTGTGGTTCAAGTTAAGCTTTCTTGTATCTACTAATGTGTTTTATGTATCATTCCTAACCTACAACAAAGCTTTGACTTTGTTCTTACCATTGTAGATGTTGTGATATTTGTCCTTTCTTTACCTTTTATTTTAATTTATTCTTCTACATCTACCCTACGGAAAAAGCTTTGAACTTAGGCGAGATATTGCAAAACAACAATTCCCCTTCTAGTTTTATTTTCCACACAAGTTTCTCTCGTAGTATTATCTTTCCTCAAGTTATCCCTTTAGTATGTACCCACTTTCTTAGCAAGCTTAATTACATTCTCCAATATTTTATATTTGTCCACCAAACCCAATCCCATTATGAGCATCCCCTCAAAAAACTTTTTTTCCATTTGCATAGCTCTTTCAAGTAAAACTTTAGCCCTCAAGACCTTACTCAAAATCCAAATTTTGGTCATTCCATCAATTCTCTTTGTCCTGACTAGCCTTATAATAGATGAAATTCCTTTAAGGACTAGTATGTTGGCTAGTACCAAAGTCACAAGAAAACACAAGTTCAACTAAACATCAATGTTATGTTGGATGTTTTTGTTGAGATAAAAACATGGGTTGTTGCATTGGATGTTATTTAAAGTTTGTTTAAAAAAAATTGGACTTGTCACTTAAAATGTGGGTTTCTTATAGTGGTCTCTTCAAAGGTACAAGTCCTCCAACTGGCGTAGTTCTCTTGGGACTCTATCCCCTTATCTGTCCATAACTTTTAGCTCATAGCTAATTTACCTGTGAACGTTAATGTCCTAAAATCCTTATCTCTTTAGCTTTTCAACAACAAGTAACATGACCTAATTTGACAAGCAATTCCTCCCGAAATGCCCACCTTACATCCCACACCTTAGATTTGCAACCAAGATACTACCAACTTTGAGGAGCCATATCTTTTGACAACTCACAATTTGGATCCTAGCGTTCTTTAGACCCATGGGTACTTGCTTTCACCAACTTTTGAAAAATGCATATTGCGCCATCCAATTCATTCCAACTAGAGCTGTAGACAATGCCTTGTCTACTTGGGACTTCTCATTTCTATTCATCTTGTCTCTTGCAAAGCTTGAGAAGTCACCCCTAAGGTCCCTAGGTGGCATGGGAACACTTTATAGTGAGGTTTATGACACTTGAGCCATGGTTTGATATTGGATTCATCAAGGGCAACATGGCTTACCATCTTGGTTATGTTGTTGCTCTTATTCCTTTCTTGATATTTAAGTGAAGTTGTGTTTCAAGATGTTTTTTCTTGTGACGAGGTTGTATTTGTCTTGGTTTTTGTTTTTTGCAACTTGGAGGTGCAACAATTTTAAAGCTTAAAACAATTGTGATATTTTTCAAAAAAATTACAACACAATTTTATAGTTTTACAATTGTGGTATTTTTAGTATAAAATAAAATTGAGCATTTTTTCCAAAAATAATACATATATCCATACAAAAAATGGGTTACAAAGTAGGTGGGTAGTTCATATAGTTAATTCTGGATGTCCCTTTTGAAAGGATAGTTACTCAATGTGCAAAATTTTGGAAAACCAAATTAAAATTAAAAAATTAGCGAAAGGTGATACACATGTCATTTTCTCATACAATCAAGGTCTGATTTAAAACAACCCCACAAAACTCAAATTTTGTAGTACAAAAATGTATACCAATCATTGATTAATGGGACTATGATCAATACATACATCAATAGAAAAAAAATTCCATTCATTGACTTTAAACCTTCATCTATGCTAGATGTGGTACTATGGCATTGACTGCCACCTAAACTAGCTAATGTTGACCTCAATGGAACACATGTTGCTCATCAACTGCATCCCCATAAAGTCACTAGATGAACCCAAAACTAGAAGTTTGCAATGAATGTCAACATTCATAATCCCTCTTGGATGTGCCGACGTGGCATTCCACGTGACAATCTTTTGCTGACATGGACCTCATTTCTTCACCAATAGAAAACTATTCATTTCTATCTAAACCAACTTGTCCAAACCCATAGAAAATCAACAAAATTCTTCTTGGATTCTTCTTCCACTAGAATCCAAATTTCTGGTAGTAGGGATAGTTACATCGTCTCCAACCCTGAAATTTCTATGAAGAATGCAGAGTTGAGGAGAGAAAAGAAGAGCAAATTAGGGGGCAAAAATCATGAAGAAGGTGTGACACCCCTTTTCTATTGTCTGGAGATCGAGAGTAGAGAATTTGAAAATGCCCTGCAACACGGAACGTGGAATGAAGGTGCTGAATGCAATTGCGGTGTGAAACAATTGCGGTGTATGCATTTAAAAGAGACACTCTCCTAATTGCGACACATGTCTTCAAATGTTCAAGATTTCAAGCTTAGAATCTCGATAGGTGTTGCAATTAGGAGAGTGTCTCTTTTAGATGCACATACCTTATTGCGTGTGTTGTTGTTGGTTAGCCGTTCTATCCTTCACTATGACTAGTATGCCTTGTGTTGTTGCCACAATCCAATAAAATAAAAGTGAAAGTAGTTTTTTAATCTTTTCTACTTTGAGTCAAAACGCCACAAAATAAAGTCTGTGCAGCCTTCCTCGTCGAAAGCTTTCCGACCTTACCAAGAACATGATTGGGGGACTCATGGCTCTAGAAAATTTTACCATAACAAAAAAAAACAAAAAAAACTCATTTGAGGTATAGATGCTCAGTTCACTATTGCATTTGGGTAGATTTTAATATAAGTACCTCAAGCCAACAACGTTGGCCAAAAACAATTATTAAGTTTGCATCGTATTGTGAATTATACTTCCAAATATTGTTGGAGATATTTGGAAGTATAATTCATGCGACTATCTTGACGCACACCTATTTCTTGTCGTGCATGTTTGTTTTTCATAAATTGTAGGAGTCTTACGACAATGTTGGAGTGTTTGTATTTGTTTTCTAGGTCCTATTTGCAACACTTGCATATCATGAAATTTCATCCCAAATTCAATGATGCTAGCATGTAAGCCTAGAAATGCAAGCTTATGAGCCTTGAGCCAAATGTAAGTAGGTATCCTAAAACATAGAAGGTGTTTATAAAATAGGTATCTTATAACCATAGAAGGTGCCTATAGCATAAGCATTTACTATATAGGTACCTATAATATAGGCAATTACAACATACAAGCTTAGGTACCTAGGCTCATGGGCTCAAGATCCTAAGCTCACGTACTAACATCTATGAGCCCAAATCGCTATAGTACTATAAAAGTTGATGCCAATTTCAACATCTTTGGTTGTATCTCTAGCTAGAAAATGAACTTTATATATTTTATATTGTCTAATTTCTTCCACAATAGTCAGAGATGGTGCCAATTTTTAATTCTCTTAGGAATTGAGGTGCCACATATGGCTTAACCCATTAACGACTAGGTCGATAACTGGTTGATGATTTAGCCAAAAATGACACGTTTTCATTACTAATCACTTTGACTGCTAATGAAAACCTGTCATTTTCAAGCAAATATTCATTGGCAGTCATTGACTTGGTCCTTAATGGGTTAACCTCTAAAGTCCCAACGTCCCTATAGAGGACTTTTGGGATTTTGGGTAGACTTGTGTGATCTTATTTTTTGACATGAATTTTTTAGACTTTTTTTTAAAGATAAGAAATCAAATTAGCTTTGTGGGAATAGAATTTTTATTTCAATTGGTGCCTGGGAGCAAAAGTTATGCCACCGTGAGTCTAAAAAGCAACTTTGAGGGCAGCCCAAAAAAATCACAAAAAGTTGCATTTTTTAAATTTTAAATTTTTTTCTCAAAGATCATATTTTTGTCTGCATCTGAAGCTTTGGTTCATTGAATTTGGACTAGTGATGAAAAAGTTATGGACAATCTTGTTTTGGGGCAATCTAAGCATCTTTTCCAAAAAAATTATTAGTGAAGATCAACTTTTTTTGCTAGAATAATCTCACCATTGGAATTATTGTGTATCAATTCCATCTTAGAGCTATTAAAGGTTTAGTTTTTCTTTCAATCTAAAACCTACTATTACTTAACAATTTAAAAAATAATAATAGTAATAATAATCCAGATTCTCAATTCAAGTCTTAAACATAAAAAAATTTGAGTGATTTTTGATGGAAAAAAGGCTATGAGACTTTAAGGGTTAATCCATTGGAAATTTAGAGCATACTTTTGTGACCATTTTATTTTTAACAATGCCAAATATCACTAATAATAAATGACATTAGCCACTTCATTCCACCCAAAACCTAGGTAATTAGCCACATCACACACGCAGCAACTACCATGTAGTGCCACTTAGTCTTTTGCCCAAATACCCCCTTTCTCCCAAAGGTTGATTGATTGTTATTTCCAACATCAAATTCTCTACTATTACTTTGTAATGATTTTAGATGATTACATTGGTTTTGAAAAGTTCTAATGACACTTTGAGGTTATTTTGGCAATACAATTCTATAATAGTGTTGGAAAAAGACATTTCAACCACTATCATCTTTATTTACATTTATTTATCTGTAATAAGAGAATTAAAATTTCTTCAATCCCCAAGGGCAAGGTAATCAATTTGCTTGCAATCGGATCACTTACCTTTACACTTGTTTTAGCTCTTGTTTTTAGTTAAGATTTCATAGTTACTACAATGATGGGCAATTTCGTTAAAATGGCGGTATTCCATTGGCATTTGTACATGAAGGAACAAAGACTGAGGTGTATTGAGGCACCTATTCATCTCATATCAAGCATCCATTGTGTCCCATGCTTGCCCAAATCACTACTTGTTTATGTATGGCATTGCCCCCACCATCGTCTTCCACAAGATCTCATTCCCTAGTTGGTCCCCTGAACTGCCATTTTAATGGAATACTGCCATTTTAACAAAATTGCCCATAATGTTATTTAAAAAAAAAGGAATACTCTTTTATCAATTGTATATTTGAAAAACCATGTAGTAAATTCTTTTTTATTTGTTGGCTCTTCACCAAAGACGAAGAGGTTTTGCATTAACAAAAGCTAGTATGAGAAAGTTTGAATAGCTATTTTACTCAAAAATTATAGTGTAGTTGTTTGTGATTCATGTTAAAATGTAATTTTTCACAATTTCATAATGATAGATGAGATGGTAGATGAACTCCTTGTGACTTCAAAATGCTAGCAAACAATTTCTTACAAGTTCTCAATGGTAGTGAAATTTAAATAGGACTAATGAAATTCTATTAGAACAATGATGTCAAAACAATGAAAGTTTGTTCCAACTTTATTCAAAAAAATTCACACAATTTTGGCTCAATAAAACAAAGTGGTTAATCAACCCCCACTTGTTATCAAGACTTTTTTTGTTGGCAAAATATTGCCAAATTGCAAAAATAAAGGTAATTTGTCTAAAGGGTGACAAGAAACTGTGAAGTTTTCTGCCAAATAACTTCAAATTTAAAAAAATCTTAGATGAAATCTCTAGATTGTGGACGAAAACATAATCATGGGTATGTGCTAATGCAATATTTATACCAAAAATGTGGATGAATGTTGAAATTTAGAGCACCACTATAATATTTTATGTTGCCACTTTGGCACTTCATAAAAAATGAAAATAAAAAAACTTGCTTGTTAGGCCTCGATCCAGGTGTTGTGATGGTCTTTATCAATCATCGAGTGTTATTTTGTTCATCATGTGTTGTTTGTTCCTTCTTGTGAAGGCAAGATTTGTTGAAGGTCAATGAGACCTTCATTATAGGTTCCACCTTTAAGCTTAATGCCGTGGGATTTGAATCATATTCCATTCAAATAGCTCTAAGATGGATTTAAAACATTGGCTAATCCCAACGGTGAGATTGTTTATGCAAGCATGCTAAACCTTGTAGAACTTCATTTAATTTTGAAAATTGAATTAAAAAACAAATCCAACAGTTGATATTTTCTCAAGGAATTTGATGATTGCTCATAAAACAAGAAGCTAGATTATTTTCACATCACCATTCCAAATGGAATAAATCAAAGCTTTCCATGTAGACAAAAATACAATCTATAAGAAATAAATTCCATAAAAATTTATTTCAAGTTTTTTGGGGAATTTTTTCCTACCCAACAACCTAAATTTTGGGCTTAGGATGGCATGACTTTTATTCCTAGGCATCAATTGAAATACACTAATATGGAAGATTATGTAGTATACATTAAATATTAGAGTTATCATAACAGTTATGAAATGTTGCCTTCTATTTGGTCCATCTTTCACTTCTTATTCAAATTACAATTGAATTTGTATTCAATTTGTATTTCTTTAAATGACTATGCTTGACTACTTGCAATATTAGTGTCACCGTAAGTTCTTTTCTTTGAGAAATTAGCACAATATGTTAGCTTCCTCTATTTAAAATAGTGTGACTTTCATTAATTAGTAACAGACACTAAATAAGATAAATTGGTGTACAATACCCGGCAACCATATTATGGACACCCTATTGTGCCATTCTAGTAATCTTGTGTAATATTGAATGCAATTGTAATTTGATTTTGTTGTTTTGACACTTACATTATGACTAATTTTGTACCTTTGGATATGATGGTACAATTACTTTGCGACAATCTACATTGTATTTAAATTTTAGTTAATTGTAGTTGAAATATAGAGAGTACAAAGTTTGGTTGTATGACATCCCACATTTAACTCTTTAAAAATCATATTTTTGCTACTTAATAGGATTTTTTTAACATGAAAGATGTGTATATGGATGCTTTGTCCATATAATATTTAAAATTCACCACCAATGTTTTTCAATCAATTATCAACTAAAAGCAAGTACATTAAATGAAACAATTCACCAAAAATGGAATTTTGTTTTTTTGAACTTGAAATGCGTAACAATTGAATGTTACTAATGCAAGACAGAAAATGCCAATTATATTCTATATTGTGCAAAATTCTTTGAATGGCACAATAGGGTGGTCCTTAAGAGCATCCCTACTACACTAAAAAGGGTATTTAGTGTTGGATTACATTTAGTGTAATTACCACCCTACTTGACCCTACACTAAATGTCAATTTTAGGACGATTAGTGTAGTGCTAAACTTCAATGCGCCGCTTTTGTGTTGTCTTCACTTTTGTACCTTTTAATACTAAATGTAAACCTCTTCATATTTCAGATTTACCATAGAGTACTTTTATTGTTAGAAATTACATTTAGTGTTACTTACCTTAGTAGGGTAAATGATATTTAGTGTCATGGTTTGCAAATAGTGTTGCCAACACTAAATACCCTTTTTAGTGTACTGGCTTCCCGGGATACGGAAGCCACTGGTGGGGATGCTCTCCATGGTTGCTAGGTACTGTACAAAGCTATAGAAAAGATGTCTGTCCAATTGGGGTTTGGTTGCTTTGTGAGGTTCGAAACCTTTGTAGGGCCAAATACTGAAGCTCAAGGCGAAAGTATCTCAGCAATGCAAAGTCCACTGAGACAAGGAGTCTTTTGAAAAGGAGTAAAAGTTACTTTTCTCTTGACCATGGACAACACATTCTTTAAAATCACTTGATAATTCAGGATTCAATAGGCACTGTTCAAGTAGGGTGCTGGGTTATGATATTCTTCACAAATTAGCACAACCAGTGCAAGCCCCTGCATGCTACTTTAGAAAGGATTCAATAAAGGGCTTCAAGAAAGGTCAATGGGACATGTTTGAAGACCACCCAGTAATATGTAAAGGAGTGGCATAAACCACTCTTCATGCAAGCTTTCCACATGTAATGATGCTATACCCTTGAGAGGCAGCCAAAGGTCCTCTTCATACACTTGTAACGAACGGATATAACAATCTGAAATTTCGGCTGCCCCAGAGAAATCAATTTCACGAGATCTAAAAACAAAGCCACACGGAGTTATTTAGGATAGATCCCTAGTAGAGTAAGAGAGAAAAAGTCATGTTTGACTGCTGCGTGACGAACCACATGGGAATCATATCCTGAAAACATGCCACTGCTCCATATTGTAGTGAGAAGAGAGTTGGAAAAGGCTAAGAAAATATCAAACGCGTGGAAAGACGGGCACAGTACGCAAGATAGGCTGCCAAGTTGCAAAGGAAATCAAATAAATAATGTAGGCCATTGAATTCAGCCATGTACTAAAACATTCTCGCAAATTGTAAGAATGTGCGCAATTTCGAAACAAGAAAAAATAACAAATATGGTACACCTATTGTGATTACACAAAATTTGTCCTGAAAATGTTGGACAAAACTCATTCTCATACAGCTCGCTTACAGTACAGTCGTGTGTTTCCTATATTTTATTATTGCAAGCTCTGAACAAAGTGATAATGTATAAGCATTTATCACAATTTGATACTCACAATGTAAAAGAATACATTTCTTAGCAAAATCTTATGACCTTCAGCAAAAATGCTCCGAAATCCAGTGTGATGACACCAGAAAATGAATTTTGTGTAGCATCTGCCTCTCTGTTTTCGTAGTTCCTGCAATGGACACAGTATAAACTTCAGTTCAACTTACTGGATTGTTCAAACTAGTACGTCTACAGATCTTGCCATATAGAAAGATATCGATCCAGGTCGAAGTACTCTCAAAAGATCCTACAGAAACTTACATACTCAAGAAAGTACGAATCAAAGAAGGTGCAAAAATGTTGTGAGCTAGTTCATAGGCGAAATCTCACCATATAGGGCACACGAGTTTCAATGTTGACTATGCGTGTGCTTTAACCGGCAAAAGAAGATTCGGCCTTGGATCATGAAGATGAGGAGCGAAAAGCTTGAAGTCCACACAATAAGAATGATGGGTACTCTCTCCGAGTGACCGGGACCTGAATACCCGTTCGATATCCTCATAAAATTTGTCCTCCTCTCGCCCTATGAATTTAGCCTTACAGTCAAGCTCCTATTTTAATATGTGAGCCATCCCATGCGCTGAAGGTTGGTTTCTTGGGCACTTTCACTCGGACGAGAACAACGGTGTCGTGAAAGCAATCTAAATTTGGTTTACAACCTTCCATACGCTGGAAAAGTCCGTAGGACCTGCCCGAAAATAACGGCAGTCTCAAAGAATGGTCTATCTAATTCATCCTCGTTTACAGTGAAGGTGCCATAAGCTCTTTTCTAGACTTCAAAATTTCCGTTGTCGAAGAATCTCTGTCAATTGAATCTATGTGGTGTTTCCAGGTTTTTGTTTCTCGTAAAACATTTCTCATCCACTTTGACTTGTCATTTAACCCAGCTAGGTGAACCATGAAGTCTCCTCTTGCATACACACCTGCAATCATTGCCAAATACCCAAAATGATAAGAGAAGAGTCCCGAACAGGGTTATTACTAATACAAGACGTGCAAAGTCCCCGCAAAGAATTATTGTTCCCTTTCCAGGTCAATTAAAATGAGCGCAAGAATACTGGTGCAAGAAATCTACCTTGCCAGACAGCCTTGGTGACTGTAATCAAGCGATGACAGCTCCTCCAAGATGGTCTCCACAAATTTGAATTGAAGAGACACTGCATTTCAGGAATTCGTACATGACGCTTGAATTCATCCTTATCCATAACGCTGACCAGATGCTTGAGGGCAGTATTGTCTCCACTTTTTGATTGACCGAAGGGCTGAATGAAGTCGGTTTGATCCCACCAACGGTCGAGGAACTGTCGACTCCAGTCAGAGTTCCGGAAAAAGAACATACCTGCACCACACACTACATTATTAACGACTGGAAACAAAATGACTACAAATCACTACTACAGCTCCTTTCAGTACAAAAAAATGTAAGCAGAGGTGTAGAGAAAATGCACATATGTACATACCTGCATTGACACCAGTGACATCTTCCGTGACAATGAAGTCTGGCATCTCCTCAGGTTTGACATCGCCAACCACCGAGAAAAGGATATCCTCCTGAACCAGAAACAAAAAGGCACAGATCAATCGATGTTTCAAATGTTATACCAAAGCGCAGAAGGCTCATCATCACGGTGAGACAAAAAACTTACAAAGGTAAACAGATTGCAATTAATGCTTACCAGCTTGATATTTGGATTCGTCACAGCAGAGTCCTGAAACATATCAAACAGAACGAACACCCAATACGTTAGTCGAGTTTCCTACCTCGTGAGCTATGCATCTCCATATGGTCAAGCACTGAACGAATGTCAATGAAAGCATTCAAATTAATGCCCTTAATCCCCAAAGAGCAAAATGGCAGAGAAAAGTCACTAGAAAATCAATCGCAAGTTACATGGCTGCACTAGTCTGCATGTGGAGAAACATACCGCATCATTCCAAAACACCCAATCATACTTAGAGATCTGCTCCTTTACGGCCAGAATCTTGCTCCAGCTGGGAGGTCGACTTGGATCCAATAAATAACTGGCATCGATAAAGTCATATCCATGCTTTTTCACATACGCTTTTTTATTAGGGGCAACCATTTCCATCACTCCTTCGAAGGATCTCCCGGGAATAGTCGAAGATCCATCCGAACAAGTCACCATGGCGAACTTCAATCGTTGAAAATGAGCTGGTGCACTTCCTCTCCTCGCTGAGCAATGTCGTCCTAAATCGTTGGCCTTCCTAAGAAAGGCTGATGATCCGTAGAATCCCAGAGCAGTTAAGGCCAAAGAGATAAACACTAAAACTATTAAGGCTCGAGAAAAAGCCTGCAAGGTCGACATGTACAGCCGAAAACCTGCCTCTTTCTTAAACGATTCCCGAGAACGCAAACGAGCGGCATATTCCGAATACATGCCTTTGAATCTCCTCTGCGGAGATGCACCTGAAACTTCGGCCATTGCAATATGTACACTGTCGCTTTGCATACTCAGTGAACACTCTTCCCACCGAAGCAAGATCCTTATCAGCCAAATGAGTTTACGAATAGTAAAAGCTCCCTCGCACGAAGCTTAACGCTTGCAGTACTCTGAAACAATAGAAACCTTTAAAAGGCCGCTCTAAGAAGAAATAAAAAAACAAGAAAAAGAATATCTCCGCAAGTCTCTTGTTCACTTGCCAAAGTTCTCAATCGTTCCAAATAGATTAAAAAGCTCCAATATCTCCCCTTCCAACACAACGCCGAACGATTTCCTCCACGCTATGGACAGCCGCGTCGCAACCGCCACATTGTCTAACACCGACAGAGCACCACCAACGGCTACACGCCTTATCAACAAAACAAAACCGTCCGTTCGTCGCTTCGAACACTCACCCCCGCCTCCTAAGGCGCCAAAACTCAAACACCCGAGGTCCAAACATCCAAGCGCTTTCAGGAAAGAGCAACACCCTAACGGATCTTAAAAACGCCCTAAGAAATAAGCAGAGCCGAGGCTCCGATAGAAGAACTAAAAAGCTTTAACAACCACGCGTGGCAACCCGCCCAACAACGGAACCTAAAGATCTCAATGCCATGCAGGGAAGCGAAGCACACCGCGTGGACCAAAACCGACTCCCGATCAACCGACTCGTGTACTACGACTAGTGCCGATGTACTTCTTCGTGTTTCCTTCCTCCTGCATCTACTACCTACCGACTTCTCCGAGTGGGGATGAGAGGGAGATGAAGAGAAGCCGGCTGGCTGCAGGATCCCGAACTACTAAGCTTCGAACAAAGCTCCTGTGCGTGCTTCCCACAGATCTCCCCTTGAAAACTAAAAAGTGATCTGTCTGGCACGCAGATGGCCGAGGCGTAGGCGATGGCGATGGCGATGGAGCAGGGAAGGAGCAGCAACCAGCCTCTCCCTCTTCTGGGGCAGCGAGCTCTACGCCAGGTCTAACGGCTCGCCCCCGGCCGCGTCCAAGTCCAAGACCCCACCCTGGCTTCGGGGTCTTCCCGCGTGGTCTTCGCGTCTTCGCGTCTGCCTTACCGCGTCGTCTTGGAGTCGTGCCGATGAGTCTTCTTTGTCTTCCCTACCGATCCGGGGAGCGCGTTCTTGGGTAGGGTCTTGGGTGGGGTCTTGGGGTTCTCATCCTGCGGCCACGGTTTTTCACTTTCCTTTTAGGAGAGTGCAAGTTGCGGGGTTTCAATGAAAGTAGTTCGTTTGGATGAAATATCATTTTTTCTTCAAAATCTGGCCCGTGCATCCAAATTAGGGCTTGGCAGTCCTGTGATTTCGTCGACTCCAAATTAACAAATTTAAGATTCTATCGCCAAATATTTTTCCTCTCACAAAATGTTTATATCCTTATGTATTTGAATAATTGGTTCATTTTTGTTTTAAAAACTATCGTCAGTACTCGGTAGTCATGGTAAACATTTCCTGTCAAATTATTTATTTAAATGTTTCAAGAAAGAAAAAATATTTATTTATTTATTTAAATGAATGGATGCTTAACTTAAAATGGAAATATGCCGCACGCTTCTGGTTATTTTTCCACACCAAAAATATACTTTGTTTTGAAAACATAACTTCCCAAAAATTGTGTAATCTATTTTAAGAAATAGATTTACCGTCTAAGCCACTACAGTACTTAAAAGGGGGGCGGGGCTTCAGTTGGGTGGGGTCTTGGGTGGGTCTTGCAGTGATCAGTGGATTACTTTCAAAATAAAAGAACCTAGTGTCAATTACCACCTGAGTGCCGAAATTGAGTTTCCACGTAAGATTCAGAGGGGTCCACGTCACCTCAAACCATTCACAAGACGGCACGTGTCACATTTCTCCAAATGTGGCTTAATATCTGGCCGACTCTGACTTTCGAGTGGTATGCTTCCGTCTCTGGAAATATATATTTTTTAACATTTACACATGTCGAGTAATAAATTCCGAATGAAGACACTATCTTATTGTGGGAGTCTTGGGTGGGAGTCTTCGGCACAGTCTTGGGCCACTGTCCTTCTTGGGTGGGGTCTTGGGTTCAGTCTTAGGCCACTGCCGTTCTTGGATGGGGAGGGAGGGTGTCTTGGATTCTTTGGGGGAAGTCTTGGGCGGTTCAGTTGTGGTGGGAGGGGTCTTGCAGAATGGTGGTCTTGGGAGGGGATCATGGATGGGGTCTTAAATGGAGGGCAGGGGTCTGGATGGGTTCTCTCGACTCTCTTGGATGTGATCTTCGGAGGCAGGTTCTTTTTTTATGGAATTTAAATGCCTAAAATCACCCAAAATAATTGGGGAGCATCAAACCTACTGGAAATTTTGAAGAAAAAAAATTGAACGATGAGATCAAGTTGTTTCAATTTGGGGGAAAAAAATGGATGAAATTGTCAATTTTAAATTAAATTCATCCAAATATGTGGATGAAAAGACAATTATATCCAAAATATAGATGAATACTAAAATATTTGGCTATATCATTTTCTTGTATGCTACCACTTAAGCATTTCTCAACAAAAAAATAAAAAAATAAAACCGTTCGGAGGGGTCTTGTGGTGTCTTGAATGGGTCTTCAGGGTGGCTCGGGAGGGGTCGGTCTTGGGTGATGTCTTCTTAAGGGTGGTCTCGAGAGGGGTCTTGGGTGATGTCTTCTTAAGGGGGTCTCGGGAGAGGGGTCTTGCGGGGGCATGGCAGCCTGGATTTCCGAGGACGAAAGAAGAAGAAAACATTGATGCACGAGCATAACAGATGGAGGGACGGACGACACGGACGAGAGCGACCCTATGTCTGAGGTGGCAGTGGGGCCCAGAATGTGGTGCTAGGCTGTATTTGGGTTATTAGTATGAGAGGAAAGCTAATTTTGAACGGCGGGTATTTATAACCAATCATAAGATTACACTCTGAAAGAATATAAAATCATTCCTTTTTTTAATTTTAGTTTTTTTATTATATTTAGTTATTATATTTTAGTTATCATTATTATATTAGGGGGGTACAACCAACAAGGTTGCGCACTCAGTCCCTTGTGCGAACTGAAAAAGGATTTTCGAACTTGGAAAAGGAGATCGTCGTCAGTACAATTCTTCTTCTTTTCTTTTTCCTTTGAAGCGGTGAAACAAACCGACTGTGACTGACCGACCGACCGACTGAAATCCCATCCACCCAACACAAGCCTCACTGGCAGCAGGCCTTGTTAGTCTAAATTCAAT
The DNA here is from genome assembly GCA_947034895.1 of Rhytidiadelphus loreus. NCBI lineage: Eukaryota > Viridiplantae > Streptophyta > Bryopsida > Hypnales > Hylocomiaceae > Rhytidiadelphus > Rhytidiadelphus loreus. The sequence goes on from OX344761.1 coordinate 39,295,971, forward strand.
TTTTCCAAGGTAGTGTGACTTAATAAGTTGGGAGATTCCCCAACGCGTACCGTCACCCTTCCCCACCCCCCTACCCTACTTTTTGTCGTATGGGGCCTCAGGTCTTTGGAAGTGTGACCCGTACGATGTAGGCGATGTAGGGAAGTCTTGGGAAGCTCAATGCGGGGGTGTTTTTTTAATGTATTTCTTATGTGAAAGGTGTATGAGTTGAAGGATAGAATAGGCACAAGAAAAGGGTGTTTGCATGCAAAAGTATGATTCCATTATTACACATGGCACTCTTCACCTCCCACATGGGTGAACACGCTACAAAATGGTCTCATATTCTAGGGGTATATATTGTTTTGTTGCAGTGAAAGTGTGATGCGGTTGAGGAGGTTTTTAATGGTAGTGGACTTCCAAATGAATGAAAGATGCTAGTTGTTGAATTCTCAATCTAGGGATGAATGTCTTGTCATTTTTTAGTACCGAATTCATAATGTAGTAGTTAATGTAGTAGTATAGCATTGTATATTCTATTCCCTATTGCATTAATGTAAGGGTTAACCCGTCCGTGCTATATTATATATAAATTTTCAATTATAAATTCAATTGTCAATATAAAATTCCCAAATTGTAAGTTGCAAATTACATCTCAAAAATATTGGTGATAGGAGTGTAAATCTTAGCATTACAAATGTAATTCATAATTCAAAATCTACAACTTTGATTTCTAACCCCTAAAGTCCCAAGACCATTTTTTTGCCAAAACCACTCAAAACTACCACTTTCGCTATGTTCACCTATGAAATATAAATTTTATTTATTTTTTAGAATCTAACTGTAGGATCTTGTTCTACACTTGTCTTAGATCATGTGATAAAAAATTTATGATGTTTGACCGTATAGATTGAAAGATATTAGCATTCAAAGTAGAAGAAAAAAAAATTCTTTCAAGAAGTTGCTATGATTGCCCGCAAAACAAGAATCTCCATAACTTTGACATCACTAATCCAAATGGAATGAATCAAAGCTTACCATTTAGAAAAAAATATAATCTACAAGTGAAAAAAAATATTTCAAATTGTATTTCAAATTTTTTTTGTTGCCCGGATTCCCCCATTTCGAGGTTATTGTGGCATAACTTTTGCTCCCGGGTACCGATTGGAGTAAAAATTATACTCCCCAAAAGCTCTTAAGTTCATCTATCTTACAAGAAAGTTTCGAAAAGTTTCAATAAAAATTGAGATCATAAGAGCCTGTCCAAAATCCATTTTGTCCCCCGTAGGGACAATAGGACTTTAGGGGCTAAATCAAAACCAAATCATTTTTCAAGGTAGCTGTTTATACTACTTACATTCTTAGGAAACTTCATATCAAGAGATAGGAAACACGGTATTTAGGAGTGAAATTGCAACCATATAACTAGAGCTCTACATTACAGACCCTTCTCCCAATTGCGTCCTTGTTGCAGCAAGTGGCCCCAGAGTAAAATATTGTTGGGTTGCCATGAGAATAAGCATAACGGTTACTTACCACATTGCTAACTTTTTTTTCTTTTTTTAAAGAACAAGTGGAGACACTTTATGCCACTGCAAACCTTGGAATGTTTGGGGGCTGATGAGGTGGCTTGTACTTTGGTTCTCTGCAGTGAAGACCATTTCATTTGTTTTCAAAACAAAAGGAATAATTAAGAAAAGGAAGTAAAGTAAAGGAACAGCAATACCACTGACACCCCTGGTGTGCATTCCTGACACCCACTATTCAATCATCATATCGGTGGGACGCTCTGGTACTTAGGTTGGTCGCAAATACTGTTCGAGCGGGTATCAATCTCACCGAGGCCGAGAACCTGATCCCATTATCTGGAGTGTTAAGCTCTGTGACAGTGGTAACATTGTTTATCAATGAGCACTTGTTGTTTTTCATTTTGGAGAAGGAGCCTGAGATTTGACAATTCACATAGCCAACCACGACTCTTGCAAATACTAACGCATACGCTAGATTTCGGGATATTTTTTGAGTTTTACAAACCATTTTCTTTCAATTTCATAAAATTGGTCATTAAGGAAGGTTGTCTTTTCAACATTTGAGTATTACATTGGATGAATGAGAAATTTGTTTGACTAAATAGTGCCTACAAGCCCTCTGTTCATCGTCCAAAATATAGACATTGGAGCGTTTAAGGTTTAACAAACCACCATAATTATGGTAAGTATGCCGTCCAAAAGTGACCATTTAAGAATTGGTCTGCCTTTTTCATAGGTTTTCATGAACAAAAATATTTAGATCATTTTTCAGAGAAAGAAAAATAGATGTGGAACCTAAAACAAGTGGTTTTGTATTTTTTCAAGCATATCTAAATTACTTACAAATTTTCAAAGATTCAGGGCATAGGCACCTATTTGTGACCATAGGTCTCCCAAAATCCATCCTCTTGCAATTGTAAAGAGATGTGTGGAAATCAAAGACAATGATTGGCTCTTATAGTAGAAAACAATTTTTCCTCAATTCAATCAATTGCTAAAATGGTCCATTTCAAGATCACCCCATCTCCATTCTCCACCTGAAAATAGGTATGATTTGAAGGAGATAGGCGCTTTTACAGCAAACTACCTTACTCCAAAAGACATTTGACTTCATACATTGCTGAATGATGTTAACTTTACGAAATATGACAATGAAACTACGAATTGCACTTCTGAAATTGTAATGGCAAATTGTGACAACAGCTGCTGCAATTTTATAATGTTGAGGATTAAGTTGTGTCTAGGCTTTGATTTGTGCAGAAACACACACAGACTGAGAACCTGGTGCCCACTTCTATAATAATAATAAGGGTCCGTTTACACTAAAAATGGGGGTTTAGGGGTCCATAGTTGTCTTCCAATTAAAACACTCCATTTCTTTGGGCTCCAACTCAAAGTTTTTGGATGTAAAGATGCCCTTATTAAGTTCTTACTTCACATCATCACCTTTTGTTGATGAATTGAATGTCAACAACTTTCAATTGTAAAACCATGAGGAACCAATTGAACTGAATGCATGCTATACATTTTAGGTGGTGATTCTAGGTGCACGCTCATAAACTTGCTATGTGAAATTTTCCCTAAATACCATGGTTGAAGATAAATCCGTAATTGGCAATGAATTCACGTAAGTAATATTAGAATCAATTGTGTAAAGTCTCCTAAGTTTGTAGAAGGGATATTAGTGAAGAAGGTTTAATCCTAAAAATAGTACAAAAGAAATACAACACCAAACTCCATCAAATCTAGTTTAGGCAGGTGCTTCATCCCATTTTTTTTCGTGAACTCCAACTCATGGTCCCTCATTTAGCTCACACTTTACAATCAATTCTAATTTTTTTACCACTAATGTAGAGGGCCCTTTTGCATTGTTGAAAAGGGGATCATTATGTACAATGAACAAAAGTGCTCGCAAAAGTGTCTTATTGATGTTTCCTTATCCCCCAATCCTTGAAGGCTTGCATGAATTGGAAGAGCCTCTCCTAAGCATTTAGGGAGGCATAGCAATATCTTCCCAATAAGAGAGGAACATTGTTTGGTTATACAATGTCATGCACCAATGTGAAATGCAAGGTACAAATCATCTAATTCCAACCTTGGTTCATTTTATCCTAGATTTTGTTTTAGAAAGTATTTGATCATCATTTGTAGCTATCATAAACTTTGTTGATTATTTAGCGTTTAATTAATGTCACTTAAAAAGCATTTGTTTCAATTATTTATTTATTTATTTGGGGAAGCTAATACAATATATGGATTAATAATATTTGATGATGCAATAATTTTAAATAGTGTGACTTCGCTAAATGAGTGTCACATGCACTAATTTTGTAAATCAACTTCAAATACTCATGAGATTAATGTTGCATCTACTAGTAATTCAAGTAAATATATTAATTATTCTAGTGCATTAATATGTGTTTTGAAGCTCCACCAAGGTAAGAAACCCAATTTGTGCCACGTGACTACTTCTGGGATATTGTAATCACTAACATACTTATTAGAAGATTACATTTGAAAATTTGGAATATACACTAGCGATATATAGTAGCACAAATAGTTTTTTTTATTGCGGCACAAATATTGTCTCTTAACTTAGTTTATTCCATCAGTAGGGCGCATAAATGATTGTCACTATTTTTTGGGGGTAAACTAACAAAAAAATACAGAAATATTTCAGTCTGCACTATTTTAACATAGTGTGACTTCGGGAAATTAGTGTCGCAGGCACAACAAAGTGAAGCTTGCTGAGGATTACCGAATTAGGGTTCCCAAGATGCTCATCACGAAACAGCCATTCTGATTGCCGAGTTTCATCAAATCCGCTCGAAAGTTCAGGAGCTCAAGATCGAATGCTGTCGCTGATGAATGGTACGGCGCGCAAATTCGGACAGGAATTTGAATCAATTGTAAGCACTTCAATTGAAATACTTGGAGGACTAATCGCAGATTTCCCATTCTCACATTTTCGTTTGAACTTCGCTTGAAGCGGTTGAGTCTTCCGTCTGCTTGGACCTTACAACATCAGGGGATTCATCAGTTCAGAAGCACAAAAAATTTCCCTGTTTGCCGAACGTCTCGAATCTCGCCGTTCCTAGAGCCAAGTTATCTACTTGTAATAATCTCCCTGAGTAGCGGCATCAATTCGGCGATCACTCTGTCGGTGCAACCAGTAAACCAGCGCTCAGCTACACATGCGGATTAAGTTACTAGGTCAGTAAGAGAATTCTGTCCAGCGACAATGCAATCACCGCCAGAATTTTCGGGAGTCATCAACCCTAATTTTTGCTTAACAGTGAGTGAGGAACGAAGAAGGCTCATCTCAAACGCCGAGAACCATCCAGCGCCCTTCCACCGGATCTTTCAAGCAGCGACTCACCAGGCGCTTGGGGATGTACCTTCCACTCCGGCACATAAATTCCGGAACGGGATGCGAACTGAAAGACTGAAAGAGACTCTGCTTCATTAAAGTGCGGAAGGCCGCGCATGGGGGGATTGATCGCAGCTGCTTCTTCGACATTGTAGCGACGAGATTTTTTCTTGATTTCTATGGCACCAGAGCTACTGTAGAGGACAAGTGTAGAGTTGGGCAGTCTAGACCTACCTGAGCTTGGTCGCAGGAAACTGCGAGATCCGCAAGGACGCGCAAGTCCTCGCGTTGATGTCGTCAACGACAACGTCGTTAGAGCCAGCCGCAATTCATCTATTCCTCGGTCCGTCCCCAGGACGACCGTCGCTTTGTCGAAGTTTGCGCCCATTCGGCAACTGTGGCTCCGACATCCGCGCTCACTCGTGCGAACGCTCTGTCGACACCGCAGCTTTGGGATGTGCGTCACTGGCATCTGCGCTTGCAAATTTTCTTGCGGAAACAACATCATGCAGTGGGTCTGAGACTTCGTGGAATGAGATGCTTGCAAAAAACCTTGTTGAAAAGGCATCATCTGGGTGTTTGAGACTTTGTGGAATCAGGTGCTTGCAAATTAAACGCTCTGTTGAAACATCAAGCTGTGGGTTTTCAGACTTTGTGGAATGGGATGTTTGCAAATCCTCTTTTGAAAATGCAGCATGAGTGAACTTGAGACGCTGTGGAATGACATGCTTGCAAATGTCCTGTTTGAAAATGTCACATTGGTGTGTCTGAGAGCTCGTAGATTGAGATGCTTGCAAATTCTCTTTTGAAAATGTAGCATGAGTGAACTTGAGACTCTGTGGAATGACATGCTTGCAAATGCCCTGTTTGAAAATGTCACATTGGTGTGTCTGAGAGCTCGTAGATTGAGATGCTTGCAAATCCTCTTTTTGAAAATGTAGCATGAGTGAATTTGAGATGACATGCTTGCAAATGTCCTGTTTGAAAATGTCACATTGGTGTGTTTGAGAGCTCGTAGATTGAGATGCTTGCAAATCCCCTGTGAAGTTGTACCGTTGGTGAGTTTCAGACTTTGTGGAATGAGGGGCTTGCAAAATGTCTCGTTAAAACAACGTCTGAGATGAGATGCTTGCAACTGCCCTGTTGAAAAAACAAACATTGGTGGGTTTTGCAGAATGACATGCATTCCACGATGAAGGCTTTTAATTTCACTGCTGAACGGGGATGTAGTCTGTGTGTGTGGACACTGAAATATTATCAACCACTGAACCGTTCAACATCTTCTTCATCTCGCTCACAAGGGGTACCGTAATGGTACAATACTGAACTTTGCTTGAGCAAGCACTGGCCGGCCGGGATAGTACGTCCTCTTGTCCTCAATGATTTCATCATGTTAAGTTACTCATCGATTGCAGCCTTTCAAAGTTTTTCTTCTAACTTTAGAGAATGTTGTGATTGTTCACTAACGAGTTCTTCTTGATTATCTCTCATTATTCATTTCTCAAGGTTTGGAATGCTTTTTTGTGATGTTGATATTGTCTACGAGCTCATCTTCTTTCTTGCATATCGAATTCTTGGATCGAAGACTGCATCATAATGTCTACCGTATCTGTTTATGTCCTTGTGACTTACTTAAGTAGTAGAACTTTAAGAGATTCTTTCAATCAGGTTTGTCTCAAGACAATAATAATTTCTCCGTCTTCTGAGATATTTCCGGATTTTATTTTTTAATATTGTTCAACAACCATGTTTTGCGTTTGCCACCCTGTCCACAATGCAGAATCATGTAGCCATCAGCGGAAACTTTTCCAATGGAAGTAGTCGGCATGCTGACTGCTCTTGAATGTTGGAGCCAATTGAAATGCCAGCCTAGAATTACCGACAAAACCTCTCCCAATATATAATTGCGGCACGCACTTGACTATTAGGGAGTCCTGGAATCACAGACAAATACCATTACACCACATAATCTTCACGTGTTTTGACTATGGGAGCCATGGAATCACAGACAAAATACCCAATTGATCCCCACCTGATTAGAGTTGCCATGACTGAAATTAGACTGTGGGGGATCCAGCCAAAGGTTTTTTTGGCAAATTTTCATCAGCATCCTTAACAATATGAAAATTGGGGGGAAACATGGATGATAGCACTAAATCGTTCTCAAAAAGAAATTTTTCGATTTGCCAATATTTGAAAACGGAAGCAACTAATAATAGATCATTTTTGTGGTTAAGTAAAATGTACACACACACATATGAATGATACTTACTGTCCGTTGTTTTCCTTGTCAGCTTGCAGACCGACTGCAAGTTGCTCTGCCAACGAAAACTCCCAAAAATTGCCTTGATGGGTGCCCTAATTTTACAGACAAACACCATACTGTATAATCATTTTATTCTGCCATATTGTGCTGCCATGTTTTCCTGCCATTACCTGAGTTCGAGTTTTTTCGTTTTTGTTTTCGTTTTTCTTTCTTTTTTTGAAAAACCTTATATTAGTTCGAGTTTTGCTTGTGGGAATTTTTTTTCCAAAACAGTAGAACGATATTCCTTGGTGCCCTTTGAATCATTCCTGCCACTGGCCAACTTGGAAAGACTTCCCAATTCAAACGGCACTGCACTGTTACAGACAGCATTGCAGGCAACACCCACGTTCAGGAAAGAAAACCTACTCTTTTCTTTCTCTTTCTTTTTAAACAAATGAAAGAAAACCTACTCTTTTGACTATCGATGGAAGGCAGATAGATAGATAGCGTCTTGTAAAGTTAAGGTACTTGAACTAAAATCATCCATATAAGATATAAGCATTCGAGTGTTCTGGTTCTTGTTGCAATTCTAAAAGATTATTCCGTCCATTGCAATGAAATTCTGTTTCATTTGTGTCAAAAAATAAAATTATTCCGTGCGTGCATATTGTTGGACACTACTGTAAGTAAATGAATAAATTATGATGATATTTCAAAGTCTGTGATGAAAATAGACGTACACAAAAAAAGTAACCATTGTGTGAATAGAACTAGAGTAGAGCACGTGCATTTTGCATTGGAGGCAAGAATTGTGGAGGGATGAGTTTTAGAATTGAAAAAGTTATTTCTTGAGGTAAAACATACTTGTGTCCCTTCACTAAAGAATATTTGCAAAGAAGAGTTCTTAAAATCTATACTCCACAAAAAATCAAATAAAACTAGCACAATAATCTACAAACATTCAAATGGATGAAAAAAAACAAGATCTTATGTGCTTGGACATGTTTGCATTCAGATGTTGTTTGAAATTTGAACATTTGGACCTTGAAGGATTAAGTGATAATTGCAAATTAATATAAAATTTTCTTTAATAGAATGTCATTCCAACATATTCATTTAGCACCACATAAGGATTGGTTTTCATTGCCAACATATATGGCAACACTTTCTTGAGTGCTTCAACTATACCTTGTGATCCATATATACTTACGTCAAAACTTTTTATTATGGGGGCTAATTAGCTATTATTTTGCAATAGATATGCTGCTATTCATCTACTTTCCTATCCCCTATGGAAGTTAAAATTGAAATTTGAGGCATTTAAACATGTCCCTCCCTCATGTAACTCAAAAATTTATAGGCATTTTAGAGTTGATTAGTACAATATGTACACTCTAATTACTATTGAACACAATCCACACAGGTAGCACATATAAAAACATCATGTATCAAAAAATTATCACAAACAAATTATACAAATAAATCATACATGTACAATAAGAGAAAAAAAAATTTTAAAAATTTTAAAACCCGCAAGTAGTATTATATTGCCTAAGGCTAACTTATGCATTTACAAATGCAATGGTTTAGGGTCCCAAAATCTTATAGAATGTGCTAGCAAGTAGATTGGTTTCATAGTTTAGGACTCAAGGTATAATATGATGAAAGCTCCTATCTAGATTTTAAAAATTGACTATAAACATATACAACCTAAAATGAGACATTTTTTATTTCGTCTATTTGTAGATGGAAAACAGAAGCTCCCCATGCAAGTTCCTCTCTTCTCTTTCAAACTACCCCTTATGTAGATTGCAAATTATGTATTATAGATCATTACAACGTACTATATAGTAGTTGCAATACAATACACTTCAAAGAAGTGATGCTATAGTAGCTTGAATGTTTTTTAAATTATTAACTCCAACATTCAAATGTAACCTATGATAAGTCTCATGTTGTTTCTAAAGTAATCACTAGTGAAGTATCCGGGCAATAGTTTTGGAAAGATTTGAACCAAGAAAGTGGTATTGGATCAAAATGTGGGACTTTGTTTTCACTAAACCTAAAAATTTCCAATAATTCTTTTATATATAATATAAGAAAAAATTCACTATATTACAAATCTTTTTTGGATTAAATTATTGTATGAATCTCCATTGCAAATTCAATGCCCTCCCAAATTGAGATTTGAAGACCATTTTTTACCTTTTTAGCTATTTTATTTACCGATGTGAAAAATGAGACTTGCGGCCATTTCATACCTGATAATCAACTAGTCAAGCTCCAAAGTCACTCCTATTAATTTATAATCTGCTTTGGTGGATGAGAATATTATGACCACGGGCCATAAAAAAAGAAAGAGAGGTCCCCAGCAATGATCTTCATGTAAACTAAAAATGACCATCCAACAATAATTTTTCAAGTTGTGATAGTGGGCCATGGAAGTCATTGATGTGGTCTCGATGTCATCATCTTAGCTTTAACTTTCATTACATGTTTTTTTAGCTCATTGAGAGAGTGTGAGTTCCTGGACGTTCCCACATTGTAGGAACGTCGCAGAACCAACAGTCCAAACATGGCCGCGAGCTTGCCACGTCGGACTCCTTAAAATATAAAAAAATGAAAATGAAAAATGAAAAAAATGAAAAAAAATGAAAAAATAAAAAAATAAAAAAATAAAAAAATAAAAAAATATTTTTTAAAATTTTAAAATTTATCTTTTTAATTTATGAAATAACCTGACTGTCTGGCCATGGTGCACAACACGGAGAACCATGGTTAGACAGTCTCTCGGAGGCCTCATATAACACCTAATGGAATTCTTTTTTTGTTCAATTTCTTTGTCCTTTTTCTTTACTTTTCCAAAATATTGCTACTAAATAATAATAATGTACTTAGAAAAATCATATTTTAAGGCTTTCATTTTATTTTTGTTATGGCCTAATGAGATGTTTGTTGGGTCTATCTCTTGCAAGTGGTCAAGAATCTTTCACCTCCAAACCATGGCACTATTACCTTCAAGGTCCATGTAGGATGCCATATAGACTTATCATCCACTCTATTAATCTTGGACTATGGGCCTTGTGTAAACTAAAGTTGGACCACCTTTTGCTTATCTACCAATCACATGGCAAAGAATTAAAGTGATCAAACATCTTGACTTTGATGTAAACCAATCCTTACAATTAGGAATCTGGTCTTTATAGTATGAAGCTCCAAATCTTAAATATAATAATTTTAATTCAATTTCTACAACCCAAAGAATTGGATATTTGCTTGTAAACTAGGACATGTAAAATTGGGCCGATTTGGGCCATAGGCAAATGTGACTCTAATGTATGGGTTTCTTTAGCATTACATGTTGTTTCAAGCATTGTACCAAGTTGCTTTCACTAGGTGGGATATTTCTCTTACTAATAGAAAATGAGTTGTTTGTGAGTCCAAACAATTTTGCAATATTAAAATATATTTTTAAAATATTTTTGTTGACTATGACTAAGTATGGTACTATCAAAGCTTGATGCCAATGGTTCATATGTGCACAAGCTTACTTTTGCTACTACTAAGATACATCCTTTATAATAGTATCTCATTGCAATAGAATTAGGAGTTAGCCCAACCTATACAACTTAAGTTTGGAGGAATTACATGTATTGTTTTAACTTTTGGACTACAATTGTCAAACAACTTGATGTTGAGTATGTTTACTGAGTCTAACTTGCTCTTCCTATTGAGCCCTTTTTTTGTCTAAATTGAACAACCAAAGATATGTTAACCCTAAAGGACCAAACAACGTTTTTTTGGCAACATAGTGATTTTGGGTAGCTCACTACAAACAATTTTTTTTTCTTTGAACATTTCACACAACATGTGCCTAAAGAATAGTTTTAAGGCACGATAATTTTCATAACTTTTGACTACATGGTTAAAAAGTTATTGCATGATATGTAATTTTTAGTAGTTAGTGAGCAACTTGGAAAGCACAAAAAACTTCTTTAACCCCTAAAGGACAATTGTCCCCTCGGAGGACAAAATGGATTTCGGGCAGGTTCCTATGATTTCAATTTTTAGTGAAACTTTTTGAAACTTTCTCATAAGATAACAAATCTTATTAGCTTTGTGGGAATATAAATTTTACTTCAATCAGTGCCCGGGAGCAAAAGTTATAGCATCTTAAACATAATTTTCACATCTCCAGGCAGAAACAAAAATCTACAAAAATTTGAAATTATTTTTTTGATTTTTTTCTTCTTAAAGATCATATTTTTCTCTACATGTGAAGCTTTGATTCATTTCATTTGGATTAGTAATGTGAAAGTTATGAATAGTCTTGTTTTTTGGGCAATTGGAGCATTTCTTAAATTTTTTTTTTATAGGATTCAATTTTGAATGCAGTTTTGACAATTTAAAAAAAAATTGTTTGACAAGGTTAAGTTTTCTAGTTAGAACAATCTCACCATTGAGATTATTGTATTTCAATCCCATCTTAGAGCTATTAATGATTTAGTTTTTCCTTCAATCTTGGACCTACTTCTACTTAACAACTTTTTAAAGAAATAAAATCAAGCGTGTTTTTATTTATTTTTAAATTCTAGAATTTCAACTCAATTCTTCAACACACAAAAATTTAAATTCAAGGTCCATGGTGCAAAAGAATTCCACAAATGGCAAAAAAAAAGTCATCTAAAATTGCAGGCCAGTGTTCAAAAAAACTTTATTTTTCCAACTTTGAATGCTAATATCTTCCAATCTGTATGGTCAAACTCCTTGAAATTTTTACCACATGATCCTTAACTAATAAAGTATAGTATCCTATGGTTAGATTCTAAAAAAGTTTTTATTTTTTATTTTTTATGAATGCAACAGAAATAACAGTTTTGAGTAGTTTTTGACAGAAGAATGGCCTTGGTCCTTTAGGGGTTAAAAATCACTTTAAAAAAAAATTGAAATTGATTTTGTAGATTTATATATATGTGGAAAGCTTTTAATCATTGAATTTTGATTAATTAGATGAAAGTTACAAGGAGTTTTAGTTGTGGATGGGTATGGAGAGCAGGAATCCATACCTATTTGCAAACTAAACTCCTCAAACCAATTTAAAAAAGAAATTCAAAGTCTATACTGCAAAAAATTTAAGTTAAGAGGATTCAATGTCAAAAATCTAATCAAACAAGGTGTAAAAAAAATTGTTCTCTTCACTTTAAATCTAAATATTTCTAATCTAAATGGTCAAAGTTTTATAAATTTCTTCTACACAATTTCATGTATACTAAATTAGTGCAAGATCCTACAATTAGATATGCAATAAAGTCAAATTAAATTTTTTTTGGACTTTGTAATAGAAATGGCTATTTTAGATGTTTTTCTAACAAAAGAAAGATCTTCATCCATAAACCCCTTAGAGCTTAACAACTTTTTGACGACAAAGGTTTTCAATGAATTGTCCCACTTTGATATTTTTTTGCATATTGATGTGTTTGAAATTTTTAATTTAAACCATGTAAAAGTAAATAATACTTTGTCTACCTTACATGGAATTAATTTTGGAAAACTCTGATTGTTGGACTTTTAGATTACAACAATTATGGATGATCAACTTTATAGGCAAAAAACATAGCTTGTGGGGGAAGAAACGTTATAAGAAAATGAAAACATGCTATTTTGTCCTCCAAAAAAATTGTATTGGAATCTACAAAAAAATTGGTATTTTTTTAATAAAAAAATTTGAGAAATAAAAAAACTCTCTCAGATTTATACACGTTTTCAAATAGAAAGAGTAGAAAGCCAAAATTGACCAAATTGGATCCTACAAAATAAAATAAAAAAATAATGTATGTATCATCTTTCAAAATTTAACAATTGGTATTATTAACATGTTATTTGGAACATTTTCAAAAAAATTGAAATCATTATAATTTTTTTTTAATATTCTTAATCATATGAGATTGAACCTTGTATTTTTAAATTGCTAAAAGTACAAATTTGAAAAAACAAAACTGTAGATCCAATTTGTTTCTACAAAGTTAAAAATAGCAAGTCTAAGAAAATGCTTTTTCCTATCTCTATTATTCCTTACATTGGAAAAACATTATGTTTGCTTCCTTTTTCTATTAGACTACATTTCCTAAGTAAATTTCAAAATACTTCTGACACTGAAATTTTGAAAATTAGAAGATGTAATGAGTATGTAAACTTGTTACTCTACAAAATTCAATTTTACAAAATATTGAGATTTGTTTCACCCTATTGAAAGTTTGTCCTTGAAAGATTAAAGCTTGTACACAGTTCTAAAGATTGCTACCTTAGGTTGTAACAAAGCAAATGATTGAGTTACATTCAAATCCTTGGGGGGTCATTTAGAGTGTCCATTAGAAACCATGTGCGAACAAAACTTTGGCCCCCCTATATACTTTTTGAATTTTAAATAAAACATATTTAAAAAAATATGAGTAGTTTTTCCTACTTTGAAAGTTTATGTTTTGAATTATTGATATTTTTATTTGTTAATAATAATTAGTTACAGATTTTTGAAGTAAAAAGATACATTGTAGAACTGAAAAATAACTTTCACACCCCTATATTATATAAGAAAAAATTGTCTAAAAAATGAACAATTTTTTTAAAAAAATAACTCATTATTGAAAGCTCATTTTGAGTTGACTATTGACTCAATGGTCATCTAAACGTGTCCTCTATAATTATTTGAGTTGAAAAACATGCCATTTTAGTTTATTTTCAACCTCTTCTAGAAATCATTTCATATTTTATTTGAGTTGGAAATTTTGGCAATAGAAAGCTATAGTCATTATCAATCAATGCTCAAAATTTTAAATTGAAATTATAGTTTATTAGAAACCACTTGTTCGCACGTGGTTTGTTATAGTAGAACTAAGTGCACCCCCCGAGTTCAAATCATGTTATAAAAGTAGGGAATTGAATTGGGGTCTATTTTGGGCATAATTGAAGTATGGTTCATAATTTTTGATGCTAAGTTAGATCAATTATAATAGTGATATTTTTTTAATGGATTTTTTTTAATGAAATTGGCACTTTTACATGCGTACAATTAGAAACTCAAATCTATTGCGTAGAAGGACCCCCCAATTATCATATAAAGTTCATATGACTCTTAGTGTATGAAATTCAATATTGTACTAGACACAAATTTAAGATAAACAAGATAGATGATGATTGTAGGCATAAATGCAATTATAATAGGTTGTAATGTTGTGTGACATATTTGTTGAGCAATATTGGTAAACAACTACATTACTATACCACAATAAATGAAGAACATACATTTTTAACAAGGCATTGTTGTTTTTCATATCCACTAAATTTAGTTAGTTCTTCTTTCAAAATGACTCTAAAACTATCATTTCTAATGTAATGAGACCAAATGAGAAAGAAATTTATTTCTTTTGAATTTTAATTGTAGGACTAATACAACAATGTGTAGAAAGATTATCAAGACATTTCTCCAAACAAAGCACTCAATATTTACATTCAAAATTAAAAGGAAATTTTTTCACCCAATTTTTAAAAATGTTCAAAAAAGCATATCACCTCATTTGCATGCCAAGGATTCAAGAAGTTTAAGGGCATCACTAAACAAAATTATGAATGGTATTCAATTAAGGATGTCTAGATTGATCAAAGGACTAAGACTAAGAGAAAGGATTATTGATTACTATTGACTTTCAATTAAAGAATGAGATAGTGACATGTTTAGTAAACTAAACTTGGCATTATAAAATACAATTGACCTCATAATGGTTCAAAGTTCTCAAATGAGATTTTCAAACTATTAGGTAGTTTTTTTAGTTAGAGATGCAAATATTCTTTTGCAAATTTCTTTGGAAGATTACACACTCAAATGAACCAATTTCTAATGGGCAGTTAAATTTCATTGAATTTTAACTTGTAAGTAAAAAATTATTAAAAAAATAATAATCCAAGATCAAGCAATAAAAAGTGTATTTTAAATCTTATTTTTAGGTTTTACTTGGTTAGATCTATATGTGTATAGAAACCTTTTATTTATTTGATTTTCATTGGTTAATTTTGTAATTTTTAATTTAAAAAAATTAAATTGATAAAATTTTAAATTCAGATTTGCTTTGGGTTGCACTGTATCAATTTTGTGGAGGTGTCTCTTTCATTTTGTTGTATATATATAATTTAAAATTTCAATGCTTGATATTTGATTTTTTTAATAGTCCTTTTTTTATAGTATTTTTATTTTGTTTTGTATATTTATTCCATTATGTATTCTATAAGAAATGGCATCTAATAAGTGATTCAATCTACATGGATACACCATTGGTGTGAGTAGGTTGTGATACAAAACTATAACCGCGGCAATGGTTGACCCCAAATTTTAAGAGGATTGTCGAGCTCTATCTAAGCTATAGCTTTGTATTGCAAAAAAACTTTTGGGCTACACTAATTTATTCTATTTATATGTATAATAGTAATGATGCTAATTTATCAAAGTGGAGGTAGTTATAAAATTTTAGAAATGGTTTATGCCATATCATGAATAGAGTTTTTTCTCAAATTTTAAATGGACCATGGGGCTTTTTATCATTGAATGCAACAATATTTTCTTAAGCATTATCAGAAGCAAGACTTTTGAAGGAACAATTGTTTCACCTTCGAAGCATCCTTTTAAGTTTTATAATTTTAAAGTCACACAAAATCTTTTGAGTTTTGTGTACCCTTAACCCCTTAAGTTCCTTGACTATGTTTTTAATCAAAATGCTCCAAAATTGCCATTTCTTGTACAAATACCAACTTTTAGAAAGACAAAAAAAATTGGACACAAGGAACCGTAGGATCTTGTAGTACATTGGTTGGAAAAGGACGTGGAAAATATTTCAGAAATTTCCATTGTGTGGATTGCAAGATATAAGCATTCAAATTCATTGAAATCATTTCTTTGGCCTTGCGAAAAACAAGGCGACTGGGCTTCACAAACTCACATTTCTATGAAAAAATGTCCAAAATTGTAGTACTTCTTTGGATTCTCTTTCCTAGACAACTTGGGTATATGCTTAAAAAATTTCACATCATTTGGAATTGTACAACATATAGGAAAAAAATTGTAAATAGAAAGAAGTAGAGAATGATTCAAATTACAAAATTGTTAAGAATTTAGTTAAGGAATTGAAAAATACCAATCCCAATGGTTGTAATGTTGTAATAAACAATCTACATCCTAAAATTTTATTTTTTCAAAAAATAATTAAAATTGAGTAAGATAAAGGACTTCAAAGTTTATTTTAGAGTAGAGATTCCATAATTGCTCGCAAACTAAAACTCCTCATAACTTTTGACTCATTGATCAAAATAGAATGATTCAAAGCTTTTTGCTTATTATAATTCTACAAAACCAATTTCAAATTTTTGTTTTTGAAAAACTGATTTCCTTTTATCTACCTAGATTGCTCGGCTAGGAAAAAAAAAGGTACATATTAGGCCATAGTTTTTTATTCATATTTCCAAATGTCGTGGATTTTAGTGCATATAAAAGATATTCCTTGTCCCCATCTTCTATTAAAAACTCTGTCTAAAATATGCAAATCTCTAGTCACAAGTACTTGCCCAAAATTTCTATATTGCCAAAAAATGCATGTTGGTCCTTTAGGAGGTAAGTGTCCACTCATCTATGATTTGTTAAGGATACACAACAATTGGTGAACGTGCTTAGAAACTACAAATAGAAAAATCAAGCTGAATCTACTTTTTAAATCATAGTATTGATCCCAAGCTTTTAAAGATTTTAGTTGCCAAAATCTTTGAATCTACTCCATTGACAATAAAGCTGATAATGCAACAATTTGAATTTTCCTTAAAAATATGACGTTGTTTGCCATTGTTTACAAGACTAAACTTAAAGATATTCAACTTGTTAACATCACTAACAAGCTTTCCTCGCTCTTCAAAAATTGCCTTCACGTGAAGATTAGAATCTGGGTGTACTTTGATTGGGTGCAATTTGGTAGTAGACTTGGTAAGCTAAAGCAGAGTTTGTGCAAAACCAATAGTAGCATCAATGACTTGCAAAACAACAAGAAAAAGTTAGAAACACATAACAAAGACTTATGTATTCAACTAACCAATTCACCTTATCAAATACAATAGTCAACAATATTTACATCATTCAAATTAATTAGACACTCTCAAATTATGGTCATTGTTTAATAATTAAAAAATGAAGAATTGTAAGGTAATCATTACATTTCCTAGGGTTAAGCTACAAATCCAAGATTTTGACAAATTAAAAAAAATTATAATCATTGGAATTAAAAAGGCTACAATCAATGGACCTTTTAAAGAACAAAAATATTCAATAATATAAATGTTGGAGTCCCATCCATGCCCACTCTCTTCAAGTTACAATTTTGAACAATTCACCAACCTTGATCTTAATCTATGGTACACTTTGTTTGCTTGCACGTTGGAGAATGAGGTTTCCTTTCCCAAAATCAATTCTTGCATTATTTTGCTAGATTATTTATAAATAGGTATGAACATGATATCATTCTTTGACAATAGCACATTAACACCCAATTGTTTGCCCAAAGAAAATGAATTACATAGTTTGTTGTGCAAATGAAAAGGGTAGATGTTGAAATTAGGTGATTGATGCTACTATGTTGATCTACTTTACATCATCTCTAAATTGCCAATTCAAAATGAACAATACAATGTAGAAAGCCCATTGTAGACCATTTGGCCAATGCATATAGATACAATTAGTGGATTCACAATTATTTTTCTGCAAAAGAATGACAAATTAGGGGTTTGGGTTTATATCACATGTATTTTTGTCAACTTGATTATGAAAAAAAAATGATACATGTAGATAGTGAAAACAAAAATGTATAGCTTTCCATTGTGGATCTGGGGGGGACTATTCTTGTCTTCTAGGATTCAAATGAGACTCTCTAACTTCCTTACATGGTTCCAACGCGAATCCAAAATTATCATTTTGTACAATGAAATAATAAATGAACCTTTTGTCATTTGTAAAAGTTGTATGAGTTTTTTTTTAATATTTATTTTATAATGGTGACTTTTCAATCCAATTCTTGTCTTTCATTTCCTGTTATACTAGTAGTATAGAGAATGTTGGAGCTCTAGTTTATTCATGCCGTAAGTTTTGAGGGGTCAATTTTGGTTTTGAAAGAATCGTTTTTTGAAGTCAAGCATACTTGTACCTCTTTTATCATAGGATATTTACAATTTTTTTTTGAAAATATGCACTATAAAAATGTAAAAAAACTAATATAACAATCTACAAACATTTAGATGAATGAAAATACAAATAATACAAATAATACAAAATACAAAGATACAAAACCCCTACAACCTACACACAACTCATAATCAAATGCCAATATAGTCAATATATTGAAGACTTCATTTAAAAATTAAAATTTTGGACATCAGACAAATTGAGAATTAAGAGTGTTGGCTTTACAATGTGCCTCAATCTAAACCGAGATCAAAACTTTTATTCAACACTATTTATTCAATAGCTTCAAGAGAAGATTAGACCTAGATCCAATACTTGAATATTATTCAATGATACATAATTCATGATCCTCCAAGATAAACTTTTCTTTGAATAGTGAAAATTCGCACTTTCTTCTCTTTCATACACACATATTATTCAAATAATGTATGCTAAAGAATATTGAAATCCTCTTTCACTTGCCAATAAGATTCTATAAAATAAATCTAAGAGTAATCAATAGTAACTATGCTATACTTAACATTCAATTCATATGCATATTAATGGGCTCTTGAATCTAGACTTCTACAAAAGGAAATTAACCTCAAACTTTGTGTATGAACTACAACAAGCACTCTTTTCATTTTCTCCAAATGATGATATTCCTATTCAATTCCAACTAAACTAAACGATACAAATGAATTAAAAAAAATCTTGAATATTATAAATGGTCAACATTTTTGTTGATCTTGCTAAACTTTCACTTGAAATAAGTCAAATAGTACTTGATATTGGTTGCTTTCAAGGGCGAAATTTAATTCCAAATAGTTCATACAATTTTGGGTGTAGCATTTTACAAAAATAAACTAATCAACATGTTATCTAATTATTTAATGCTAATTGGTTTCATCTTCTAACATAAAAATGATTGTAGATGCATTATCAAAATTACATGAAGGGCGTAACGACTTTTATGGATTTAAATTTCATATGCAAGATTTTACTAGTATACATTGCATCCTTAATAATACCAATATGATTTAATAATCAATGATAAGATTTCTTTTAAATTTTCATCTTAATTTTTTTTAATTATTTAGTAGGAGTAAAGTACCAAATTGAAGGAGAAATTAATCATTAATAGTTTTAAGATGGAATTGAAACACAAAAATTCCAAGGGTAAGATTTCTCTAACAAGAAAATAAACCCTTTGGAATTATTTTCTTAATAACTATGAGCATTTAGTTTAAAAACAAATTTAATACATTGTTCTAAAAAGAATATGCAATGATTGTCCACAAAATCAAGATGCTCCATAACTTTTGCATTCCTAATTCAAATGGGATGAATTAAAATTTTCCATGTAAAATAATATATAATTTATTAGAAACAAAATATTTAAATTATTATTTCAAGTTATTTTTTAATGCCCCTTCTTGAATAATTTTTGTTTGGGTGGCATAACTATTGTCCTTGGGCACTAATTCTATAAAAACTATATTCCTAGTAAGGTAATCTATTTTTTTAATTTTTTTAATTTAAAACTAAGATGATAGGAACCTCCTTAAACCTTCAAGTGGTTTAAGAGTCATCCATTTGGGACTTTAGGAGTTGAACTTTTTCATCTTGGTATACAAAAGTCTATAGAAGTTTTTTGTGTGTTTCTAATATCTTGAGAAGAAGAAGACACTAGTTGTGGAAGAACAAAATCAATTTGATCTTCACCATGCATCCGTAAACAATTTGCACCTTTTTCTTCTTAAAGGTAAAGCCACCGGTTGAAGAAGGACAACATCAATTTGATCTCCATCACGC
The DNA here is from genome assembly GCA_947034895.1 of Rhytidiadelphus loreus. Classification (NCBI taxonomy): domain Eukaryota; kingdom Viridiplantae; phylum Streptophyta; class Bryopsida; order Hypnales; family Hylocomiaceae; genus Rhytidiadelphus; species Rhytidiadelphus loreus. The sequence continues at coordinate 39,316,154 of OX344761.1, forward strand.
ATCCGAAAATCATCTGCAGATTTTTCTTCTTATAGATTTATGCCATTCAAAGAGAATCTAGCTCTTTGTGGATCTAAAGAATGTATAATGCAGTAGGTATGCATTAGCTTGCGCAAAGGTATATTGGTTTTCATTGTGAAAAACATTTGTTCTCCTTGTTGATTTTGGACCATGATATCTATTTTGTTTGGACCAAGATTTTGACGTTGAAATGGAGGATCTTCAATTTGGGTTTGAGATGAAGAATCTTGATTGATAGAAATGTTAACATGGTAATGTTCATGGGTAAATGCTCAATTCTATTGTCTTGTTGATTTGCCATTATTCAAATGTGAGAGGTATTGTCTAAATTGAAAGTTGACAACTAAGTTATAAACTTCGAGAAATCAAAGGAAATTGAGTGAATGAAAGAAATAGAAATGCAATAGGAATTTATTTATATTTCCAAACCAACTTTTACTTTGTTTTTCATGGGACAATGCTTATTAAAGTAAAAGTTTAGACAAAAGTGAAAGTAGTATGTTTGTTATAGTCCACAATCAAGCATGTCTTTTGATTTCAATTTCAACCAATTTCAAAATTCAAGTAAACTTAGGATTTTCCATTCTAAAGGATTAAGTCAATTTTTCTTCCCATTACTTTTACTTTGTCATTCATCTTCATGTATTTTTTCCATTCTTCCATTCTTTTTTGAAAAGTTAGCTAAACTAAATATGTATCACTTAGAATAGATATAAATGCAAAAAAAATAAAAAAATAAACCTCCAGCTTGAAGTTTTGTTTAGAAATTCATTTATGATCACAAATCCCCAAGTAAATGAAGTAATGATTAATGACATACATCAAGTTGGAGTATCTTTTACTTGGTCTTCAAAGTTCCGTAAAGAATAATGTATTAATTAAAGTTGAGTAATGTCATTTGATAGATGCTTGAAATTAGAAAAATTACCTTTTCTGATTCAAAGGAAATTAAAAAAATGTGATTGGTTATTGATAAATTCATGAGTAGGAAGATTCTTTTTTAAATTGATAATTAGGTCTTAGACTTATAAAATTCTTGACATGGGCGGAAGGCCATCCTTTTGAAAGTAGTCTTGCATAAATTATTGCAAAGTTATTATAAGAATAATACATAAGATTGTAGACAAATTAAAGTGCCCAAGATGAATGGAGGAAAATTTATACGATTCATATTTGTCTTTGTAGACAAAAAGTGTTTATAAACACCACAAAGATTTTTCTTGAATTATGAAGAATACTTTGATTAAGAATAAACTTATGTAGCTTCTCATATTTAAGCAGTAAAGGCCCTATAACAATCGTAGAACTCACCATTTTTTTATTGGATTATTTTTTCAAATATCTTTTATTTCAAGCAAAGAAATTATTTGCCCAAATTGGCATTTGATTCGTTAGGTTTGTGGTATAAATCAAGAAACTAAATATGACTTGATTGTTATAAGATGGTCAAATGCATTTCCAATATCATTCATGTTCTTCAAAGTCAAAGACAAGTCCTTGGTTGAGTTGAGTTGTCCAAATGCTAGTTTTCCAATTTATATTTATTAGCCAAACTATATAATGAAACAAAAAAAATACTAATTAATATCTTACAAATAGTTTCATTGCCTCTCTTATTCAATAAATTCAATGTTTTTGTTAGTTTGGATCAAAAACTTGTGTAGTTGCAACCTAAGACATTTAATGATGATCAATACAAAAGAATACCATATTTCTTTTGGGTAGTAGACACTATCAAAGAAGGGTGTTATTTTCAATAGCTTTGGGGATACCTTTTATATATACTTTAATATTTTTAATATACATTAATCCTTTAATATTCCATAATAATTTTTAACTCTAAAAAATATTTTTTGAAGCTATCAAAATGAGTGTAGATAAACAATTATTTTTTCTGGTAGTGAGAATAAGAAGATAAAGATAGATGGATATCCATGATTGCATTTACATAGTTTTGATATTCCAAACTATATGCTTGTGAGTCTATTTCCCCTTCCACTATAAGGAAGATGACTAGCACTCCATTTAGCTTATTCCTCAAGACACACCTCAAAACTTGTTTTGAACATTTGACGCCCGTATATGGCGAGTCTATTGAAGGGATGTGTATTCTTACTTTTATAGAAAATTTTAACAATTTGTCTTTCAATGTAAACAATTGTAAGGAAGTTATTTCAATTTGATTTTGAAGGTAAAGTAGACTTAAATTTCATTTCAATGTAAGAAAAGACTAATAGTCAAATAAAAAAAGTAATAGAAAAAAGATGAATGGACAAATATGCTTTAGAGATAAGGAGTATCAAATAGACACAACAACTATTTGGATTTTAGGATATATAGAGTCATCTTGCACAATGACTATAAGTCAATTTGTCTTTCATTTTTTCTTAGAGCTTGTAGTGATTACTTGTTTCCGCTGTAAATTTTGCATTTTGCGCTCTCTTTGAAATAAAAAGTTCATTTGTAATATTTGTCTATGTTTTTATAAGTTGAATTAGCTAGTGATTGACTTTAGTCCTTACACTACAACAACGGTAGTGTTTTATGACTACAAAAATATGATTGAGGATGACTGGCGACTACTCGTAGTCATATTCTTGGAGGTCAATACCTTGGGGAGAAATATGACTGCAAAATATGACTGTCAATCGTTTTGGAGCCTTGTACTTCACGGCCATATATTATACGTCCGTTGGGAACACCAAAGTATTTCATAGGAAATGGTAGGGAACTCGTTTGAGAACATTGAGTTATATTATTAGTCATATTTTCATGGTAGTAACATTTTTTTGTTTTGGGGCAACCTAGGAAAAACATGGGCAATCAAAAAAAATATAGACAAGCCATTGTTTAAAATTTTGAAACCTAATCACCACTTTTTAAGGGTTTTGAAACCCTAGCCGTCATTTTTTAGGGTTTTGAAATCCTAGCCACTACTTCTTTTGACTCTTCTTCCTTACCTTTTGTTGTCTCTTGTCTCTTGTCTCTTTGAGTTCACTCTTGTTTCTTAGTTGTTGTGTTTTGTTGCATTTTGAATTCACTCTTATTTCTTAATTGTTGTGTTTTGTTGCATCTTGAATTCACTCTTACTTCTTAGAGTTGTTGTATTTTGTTGCATCTTCACTCTTGCTTCTTGTTTTTTTCTTCTTGCATCTTAATTCTTTCTTCTTATTTCTTATTTCTTATTTCTTACTTTTTGTTCTCTCTTTTTGTTTCTTGTTTCTTTTTGTTGCATCTTAACTCTTTTTTGTTGTTTCTTGTTACCTCTTAGTAGTTGCTCCTTATTGTTTCTTGTGCATCTTAACTTGTATTTGTTGTTATCTTTTAGCACTTGTTGCCTTTTTTCTTCTTGTTCCTTGCATCACCATTGTTTTTCTTCTTACCCTAAATTTGTATTACATATTTTCTATTGTTGTAAACTTTTAAAGATTGAGCTTTGTTGTATGTTCATTAAAAATTAACCTCTTATTTCTTTAATTGTATATGTAGGTAACAAAATTGGAACAAAATCATTGGAGGCTACTTGCAACTCATTTCATATTATTGTAAGAAATATAGTCTCTATTGGCTTGTGTAAATAATTCATTGTGATATACATATTTTGTATTTGTGACTAATAAATTATAAATGTCATTGAAAGGAGTCACATTCCTTCTTATATATTCCCTCTCTAATATAATTGTTTCTTGTATATCTTTAAAATCATATGTATTTGCTTTTAACTACATGAAATCTTTTATTCAATTGTTAAATCATTTTAATGTATGATTGCAAATATGCTTAGGTATCCTACAACCGTTGTATGATTTGTTCAATTCATAGTTCAAAATACATATCAATAAGAAAATGACTACTTGGAGTTACAAAATGATTATAATAATTTCCAAAAAATGACTAGGTGCTCTCAATATGATTGAAAAATATGACTGAGAAGAGTCGTTTTATAAATCATCAAAAAATATGACTCACTGCAGTCATATTGCACATGACTGCAAAATATGACTCACCGCAGTCATATTCCATAATAACAAAAAATATGACTCGCCACAGTCATATTCCACGTCATCAAAAAATATGACTCAATATAGTCATATTTCATAGTAATAAAAAATATGACTGATCGCAGTCATATTTTACGTCATCAAAAAATATGACTCAACGCAGTCATATTTCATAAAAAATGACTGACCACAGTCATATTCCACGTCATCAAAAAAATGAGTGAACGTAGTCATATTCCACGTAGGATTTTTTCATTTACCCAGGCAGCTCAAGAAAAAATCAAAGAAAGTCAAAATATATGCCTTGTTGACATACTATGGCTAATTATGGGTATTTATACCTCTCAACTTATATGACTGATGTCTGAAGCGATTGTTTCTAAACGACTGCAATCAGTCATATTCCGAGTCATTTACAGTGATTTTTGCGCGAGTCATATTTTTTGATTTTACGACTTACTACAGTCTTTTTTTGCAGTCATAAAACACTGGTTTTGTTGCAGTGTTATGAATTCAACAATTAGCCAAAGATTGGCTTTTTAATTTACATTTTATTCATTATCTTTCCTATTCCATTACAAAATTTCCCGTGAACAAACCTTTGGCACTATACTATAATGAAATTGACGATTTCATTTGGGGTGTTATTTTTTGGTTTGATAGATGCCTAAATGTTCAAATTTCAATTGGAAGTTTACCCTCAAGTTTACCAATGTCTATACCAAATGAATTCAACCATAACCACCACCTTACCAATATCACCAAATTTGAAAAGCTTCTTACATCTTTTATACAAAAATGGAAAGATTACCAAGTGTCATGCCATCATGTCCCTACATCAATAACGTGCTTGTGAGTAAGAACATTTGCAATGCAACCAAGTTCTAAGATAGTAACTACATGATAAAGGGGCAACTCCAAAAAAAACTCCCTAATACAATGGGTATTTATCCCTCTTTATTCTTGGGCCCATCATTATCCTTCCAAACTTGACAAATTGGCAAAATATGAAGGGCCTACAAGTTGGCTCATTGTCTATAAGAATAGTAATTATTGCTATACCTTTTCAAACATTGTTTTGTATGCAAATAAATTTGGCCTTCCCTTATTTGCTTGAAAAGTCTTTTTTTAATCCTTAATCCCTAAAGTACCAAAGTCCACTTGGGGGACACTTGGGATTTTGGGCAGGCTCGTGTGACCTCAAATTTTGACCTGTTTTTCTTAAACTTTTTTTTGAAGATAAGGAATCACATTAGCTTTTTAAAAATACAATTTTTTTTCCAATTGGTGCCCAGGAGCAAAAGTTATGTCGTCCAAAGTTTTAAAAGCAATTCGATGGGTAGAAATAAAAAAACACCAAAAGAAATATTTTTCTTAATTTTTAGTTTTTTCTGAAATATTATGTTTTTGTCTACATTTGAAATTTTGATTCATTCTATTTGGACTAATAATGAGAAAGTTATGGACAATCTCATTTTTTGGTCAATCTACTAATCTTCAGAAAAAACACTTTTAGAATTCTTTTCTGAATGCAATTTTTAGTTTTTTTCAATTTTTTTTGGTAGGGTGAAGTTGTTTTCCAAGAAGAGTCTCACTATTGGGATTATGATGTTTTAATTCCATCTTAGAGCTATTAACAATTTAGTGTTTTGTTCAATCTCAGACCTACTTCTACTTAACAATTTTTTAATGAATGAAAATCAAATTTTTTTTCGGAATTTTTTTTCTTCAATTCTCAACTCAAATATTCAACAACAAAAAATTTAACTTTATGAACTGTAGTGCAAAAAAATCCACAAATGGCAGTCAAAGTCATCTGAAATTGCAGGCCAGCATTCAAAAAAAGTTTTTTTTCTGACTTCAAATGCTAATATCTTCTAATCCGTAAGGTCAAACTTCATGAAAATTTTACCACATGATACAAGACAAGTTAAGTACAAGATCCTACGGTTAGATTCTTAAGAGAGAGAAATTAATTTTTTGGGTGATCACAACAAAAATGGCAATTTTCAATGGTTTCAGAGCCAGAAAATGCCTGGGTATTTTAGGGGTTAAAGGACAAAAGGGTGACCTTGAAAATCATCCTGTTTCATTACTAGGTGAATCATAGGCTTTATAAATAAATAGAGCACTCATTGGAAATCAAACTAGTGTAGATGACCTCCCATTTTCACAACAAAATTTTGAGGATGAATAGTTGCACTTCTATCAATCTATCCTACTACAAGGATTCTTTGTCATCCATTAGATGCCAAACATCCTCCTTAATGTTTAAAGGTGAATGTACAATGGCTTTTAGTTGGTAATTGAGTTGACCTATCTAATTGGTGACCAATCACCCTTCTAAACGTTTCCTATGAGATACACGAGTAGAAAATCTGAAATTTCTGTCATTTTGGACGCGTTGTTTTGGACAAAATCTAACAGAAATTTGTTGTTTTCTACAGATTTTTGTTAGATTTTGTCCAAAACAACGCGTCCAAAATGACAGAAATTTCAGATTTTCTACTAGTGATAGTTGCAAAATCATTACAAATCAAGCTCCAACTTCTCCTCAAAAATGTAATTAGCCCAGAGCAATATGCTTTTGTACCATTTTGACACATCCTTGGAAACATTCTTTTGCAATATGAGATGATGTAATGGATGCTATGCTTTTCTTCCTAAGTTCATATGCCTCTTCCAGACAAATGATGCTAATGTTGCTATATTTATAAAAAAAATTACAACAGATATAGTTTCAACAAAAGATGTCTTGTAATATTACTTGAAGTTTTTCTATCAATGAGCCCCCTTGTAAATCACTGGCAAGATCAAAAAGTCTCACATGTGACTTTAGAAGAAGAAAACAAGGTGTAAATAAGATTTGTAGAATCAAAAGACTATATTGACGCAAAATAAGGATTTGATATGTGAATAATGTAGCAATAGACAAGCTTTCATTTATTTAGTTGTTTGCAATGCAACAATAAACAACAATTTTCTAGTTCATTTAATGGCATGGTGTGAATTGGAAAGAAAAAATTGAATTAAATCACTTTGTACTCAATAAGATATACAAAATGTTTAAAAAGCAATTGAAATGAACCCTAAGAAAAAAAAAATTGCCTCAAAACTAATCTCTGTACATATCTTTGCATAATTCAATACATTTGGTTACAATTTTTCAACTCCTTGACACCTCTAATTAAAAAGTTTATTACACAAAAATAAACAAACTATCTATTCAAACCAACATAGGTGTTAATGAAAGTATATTTAGAAACCAACATCTCCTTTTCTTTACTACAAGTCAAGACATTGCTCTTTAAAGTCTCCTTCTATATACGAACATTAACAAATAACAACTTGCATCACGCATCTCCTTCTTTTTACTACAAGTCAAGACATTGCTCTTTAGAATCTCATTCTGCATGAATGCATTGACAATTCAACTTGCACCATTACCTCATCATTAACTAGCTTGATGCCATAATAGCACAAAGTTGTTAGAATATTGAATGGAAGGGTTGGCCTTGATGTGATTGCTCCTAATGAGCTCATATAAATCCCATGATTATTTATTTGCAACTATGCATCAACAATGAAGACTTCATATCTAGTAACAAAACAAATCCTATGAAGTATCTAACTATTTTAGAACAAATGTAGTCTTTGTAACAACTAAAAAAAGTTATCAAGAAAACTTGTGGATAACAAATCACAATATCTAGACTATGTGGAGTTTGCACTTTTCTAGTCTTCATAACAACTAAAATAACAACCAAACAAATAGTCCTTGCAATAATAAAGCACAATCTCAATAACCAACTAAATAAACCTACAAAGACACTCATGAAATTGGTAGATAACTCTCTTCATTGCACTTTGCAACTTAGAGATATCCTTAAAAGTGCTTACTACTAAATAAACTTTGAAAAGATAAAAGTCATCAAATGCCTTTTGGCACACTTTTCTATTTAAAAGTTCTAATGGTGGCCTTGCCTGCCTGAATATTATTGAGTTCATTGAATTCATTCTCATCTAACTCTTGAAAGTGATTCAAAAAAAGAATGACAACACCATCAAGCCACAAGATTAGCATCATTGCACTAAATCATAAGATAAATTTGGCAAAATACAATCAAGACTAAAATCTAAAGTAATACGCAAATTACATTTAGAAATGCCTCAAGCACAACATCATTGCCAATAGAATAAGTATCGGAGAAATAAGGGGTACGAAGCTATACAATCATCCATCTCACAATCTATAGAGGTAATAGTATCAATACAATATGATTTACTCATACCATTTACATGAATATCCTCACAACCTATTAAGTAAGTTCTACTAAATTTGATTCAAGGCCTACAATGCTAGTACAATTTGGAGTACTACATTATCTATGAATGCTACAACTATCTCAAAGACAATCTAATTATTATTTAGACTATTCGAAACATCAAAATTATTTGATTGAGCAATATAATATAAATTAAGAACATCGTTGACTACAAATTGTTGGATCAAGGATTAAAAGTGTTGCACTCCATGGACATGAATCTCCATTGAAAACTTGAAATATTTTACAACCTACAAAAGAAGTATCCTCGATTGAATTAATATGAAATTTGAATTCTCTATTGGAGAATCAAAAATAGTTGGAAAGAATCTATGTAGCTAATGAAAAATAACAATCAAAATTGCAAGGCCACAACAAGATCCAACAGAGTCAACGCAAAACACAAGGATAGTAATAAACAAGACTATGAATACATGAAGAAAAAGTAGTATATGCAAGCAACTATGTACTTGCAAAGTTTTTCGATGACTCTCCACAATGTAAATTCTAGAAGTCCTTCTAAGAATACATGAATCCATCTCGCAAATCATCCATTCAAATGAGAGCCCACTCCAAATCTTGAGACTCAAACCATCCTAATGTGCTTCCTAAACCAAGATAACAATAAAATTTATAATTTTTTTTTGATGGATCACCTCATCTACAATGAGATGTTTCCACCTCAAGCCTTTCCCTTGTGTAAGGGCCCACCCTTACTTTCCCAATGGGCCCTTACCACACCTATGGAAGCCTTTGGGGCAAACAACAAAAATTTGTTAGATTTTTGTTAGACTCTTACCTCATTTGGGCTCTAGCTACTTTTAACACACCTCAAAATGAATAGAAACATGGACGAAATCTTTCAAATTATTTTTAAATGAATATTGTATCCTCCAATTTTGGAATGAAAGTGATTAATAATAGATAATTTTGTAGACAAAAGATAGACCATCAATCCATTTTGAAATCACCAACGAAATCTTTCCAATTCCGCTTAGATGAATACTATTCAATCCTCCAACCTTGGGATAAAAGTGACTAATAACAGATAATTTCGCGGACAAAAGATAGATCACCAATCCATTTTGAAAGCATGGACGAAATCTTTCCAATTCTTCGTAGATGAATATTATTCAATCCTTCAATCCTGGGATGAAAGTGATTAATAACATATAATTTCATGGACAAAAGATACATCATCAATCCATTTAAAAAATATGGACAAAATCTTTCCAATTCTTTGTACATGAATACTAGTATTCCACCCTCCAAATCCTTGGATGAAAATGGCTAATAATAGATAATTTCGTGGATGATTTCGTACAGATAAGGATAATTCTATCCACCTTTCCCCCTTCCCTGCAAGCTTCCAAAGATACAATTCGCCCTAAAAACAAAAAAACAAAAACTGCCAGACTTACTTCAGGGGCTGCCCCTCCTTCGCATTCAAGGTTTTGCATCAAGTAGCTTCATTTGGTCAAGCATGTCGCCGCACAAGGCTCCCTCCCTCGTACCCTCGAGTCTTTTCCTTTCTCCTTCAGTCGCTTCACTTGCTGCTCACCACTTCAAGTCCGCTGCTTCTGCTTTTGCTTTTGCTGCTTTTGCTGCTGCTGGAGCTTCAACAGTGGCGTGATGAGCTTCCGGCGAGCTTCTCCCATTCTCTAACAGGTGCGTCTCGAGTACTTTAGTTTCTGGTTTGGAAGTGCCGGAGCTCGTTCTGAGGTGCGTCCGGGGTTTGGACTGGTTAGGAGCTTTAGGTTTGACTGGATGAGTCGAGTTCACCTATTTCAGTTTTTGCTGATGCATTAGTCTGGATTGAGGTGTTCAGGTGTTCAGGTGCTTTAGGTTTGACTGGATGAGGAGAACTCGCCTACCTTTGATTTTGGTTCAGTAGTCTGTTTCTTTTTTGATGTTAAGGTGCTTTAGGTTGGATCGGTGGAGGAGCGGATTGGAGTGTGTGTTGTTAAGAGAGATGGAGGATTGGTTCTTGATTTTTAGGTGCTTTAGGTTTGACTTGGTGAGGAGCGGATTGGAGTGGGAGGATCGGGTTAAGAGGATTGTTTTCGCTAGTAGGCTGCGGGTTTTGTTCGTGCTCGTTGGTTTTAGGTGACATTGTCGGTATAAGTGTTATTAGTCTGGTATTATTTTTTTTTCCCTAGGTTTATTTATTCTTGTGTTAGTCGCTGCTTCTGAACTGGAAGTGCAAGTCGTGTATGCGACTCATCTTTCTTCCAGGAAATTTTCGTCTTACGCACTCTCTGCTTGTGGTCTAAATTCTAGATTGTGGACGATGTGATCCCTACATTGTTAGAATTTTTGTGGATAATTATCCGTTAGTCATGGTTTGCTCTTGTTCTTGTGGTGGTTTTGAAATCAGAGTCCGTTAGCTTAATATATCTCCGGCATCAGCTGTTTCATTTTAAGCCTCTTTATGTGTAATGTGGTTTTTGGCCGTGGAGATACCATTGAAAGAGCATGGTGCAACTCGACCTTATGTTGGATCTGCATCTGAAGCGCAATGTAAAGCATTATATGCATTGTGGTAGTAGTTTGTTTTGGTCGGGAGGGACCTATTGATCTATAGGTCTGACTGTGAGCTCGAATTTGAATGTGAACTCGAGTACGAATTAAGACGATGCCGCTGGGTTTTGTTAGCCTGTTCCGTGTACATTATATCTGTAACTTCTAGCGTGGAGCCTCCAACGTGGTATTCTATCGAGCAATGCCATTCTGGTAGGTATCCTAATTTGAGGAGCTTGCCGACAAATGGCCGTACTACGGATGGAAGTAAATGAGACATTCGCGGATTTTAGAACCCTGGTGCCAAATTTTTGTGATGGCTTGGCCACACTTTTGTGTATGAACAGTTTGAGGGATTTAGGGATGCTATTTCATGGTTTTGACAGAAAAATCGTACTTTGGGGTTGGACTGGAAGACCATCAAGCTACAGAGTGTGAGTCACTTTTAGATATACCCGTCCGCATTTGGAGGGAGATTTCGTAGTAGAGTTTCCATATTTTCCGAATGAGCTGGACTTTTGACTGGGTCTGGTCTGTGGAAATGCAGTGGGATACCGCCGGTCGAGAAAGAATCAGGACAATCACAAGCAGTCACTACCGTGGTGCCCATGGAATTATCGTAAGTAGCGTGTTAAATTTGGCCATGGGGAGTTGTGTGGTAACTATAGCGCTTTGGGGTCTTGAGCGCATATGGGGAACCGGAAGGCAGGCGACCTAATCGATATTGTCGGGTATTGAAATCCCTCCATTCATTTTCTCTTCTGTGGCGCTCTTAGCACTAGTAGCTTGTTCTGCATATTGGAATCGAATTTGAAATTAAGGCCAACAACCTTGTTGACTTTTTCAAGTTTTTATGAACAGGGCACCAGCTATGACTGTACTTGTCCCAGACTGACCTGAAACGTTGGTCCGGATTTATGAAAGATGAACTAATGCTTCCTTCTCAATCTATGTGATGGGCAGGTGTTAATAGTCCATCTCCTATCCAATTTTTATTTTGTATGTAGACTAGGACTTGACCCGAGCTTTTCCTGGTGTCTATGAATCTAGGTTCTGATCTATCACTGAGGAAATCCAAGATGGAGAGGCATGCGCCTGATTGTCCTTATCCGGGCTGCTTTTTTTGTGTGATGAAAGAGACCAACCCCTCTAAGCGACGAGTAAATGTTGCCAAATTTTTCAAGGAGTTGCCTTCCCAGAATGAAGATGGTCAGGTACGATTGTGTCCAGTTGTTGATACATTTTCGTTGAATTTTCTACCTGTCATTGCATTGGACTTGAGTTTAAAGGTCGTTTCATGATACAAGGAGCCCATCTCTTTCCATCTCTTCTTTTTTTTGAACTCCTTTGCTCGTTTGTTATCAGTCCAGGAACTCTCAAAACTTTCTTAGATTGAATCATTCAGACTTGCGCATTATGTTGAATTCAAACTAGTTGGGACAGCAGTGTAATGGGATTGAGATTGCTAAGACGATATCTCACATGATAAAGGATCATCGAAAATGTTACAATCGTTATTCCACCTTGCAGGTTCTTGCTATCAGTGGGCTTTGGAATACTGCCATGGCACATCCTAATGACCAAGAGTTCATCGAACTTGGGATTTTTGAGTGTATGGCTCAGCTGATCTGGAAGGGTATAGAAGATCGGCATTGGTTAGCACAGGACCAAAATATCTATATTCCCTATTATGCTGCGCACATCATTGGCTCTTATACTATGAACATGGAAGAATTTGCAGGGCGAGCTGTCCGGGCAGGTACTGTCATTACTGAGCTTCTAAGGTTCGCTTTATTATGCGAAGTCTTAATGGACTTGGTTTTATCCACATTTTTAGTGACCAGGGTTGCTGAACCTGTAGGCGGATTACTTGTTGTCCGGTTAAGAAGTTGAGGGTCGACGTAAGAGAGGTTGGGTTGTATTAGGTCTGTAGAACGATTTTCGTTTTCCTTGGGACAAAATTGTTGGTTTCCAATCATTTGTGACAATCATGATTTGCATATTTTTTTTGCGGTTTACACTGTTTGAATGAGGTGCCTGATGCTCTTAGGTGTGATCCCGGCACTGGTGGAGCTTTTAAGGGGGCGACTGACCTGGGTTGAGCAGCGAGTAGCAGTACGAGCGCTTGGTCACTTGGCCACCTACGATAGCACGTTTCCAGCTGTAGCTGCCCACAGGGATATACTCGAGCTCTCTATTCAACTTGGAATTGATGCTCTTGAGATTGTCTACACACACTTTTTGCAGTTTGTGGACAAGCGAATGAGCTACCATTGTGACCTTCTGACCCGAGGAATGGGTGGACTAGAAATGGAGTCTCGAAAGGCAGAGGAATGGGCTAGCCAATTGCAGTGTTGGTCACTACAACTAATAAACTGTTTTGCCTTCAAGGAAGAGTTTCTACCAACGATTTGTCAGACGGATTTCCTGGGACAGCTCCCATCTATGTGGGGAGGACTTGTCAATGAGAACTCACCTGCAGGTGTGGGGGTTTTGCGCACAATTTGTCATCAGAGACTGGGGAGGATTCCTGTAGCTGAGTGTTCTGGTATAATTGAGGCTCTTTGTAACATTGCAAGATCATCGGATGATTGGCAATACATGGCTGTTGATTGTCTGGTGTGGCTGCTTCAGGATCCAAACACCCGGCTCAAGGTCAGTATCTCACCATCACTATGTCTTTAGAAGTTTTTTCATATTATTTTGTCATGGGACTCCTGTAGAATTTATATAAAAGGGGTATTGACAAATCTTTTCATTGCATCTGTCACCAGTCATCAGAAGCTAGTGGCAGAACTGGAGTCTTTGGTGCCGGTTTAGGTCTAGCTTCACGTTTTGGCTGCATTTGGTTAAATTCATCTCCAATGTTCTCCTAATCTTCTTCTTCCTTCTCTTCCCTATATCTAGCATGACACTAAAGGCCTTCAGCCGTTCTGATCATACCTTATATTATCCAGTCGATTCATGCAAGGAAGTCTCATGCAATTTTTGTAATACATGTGGTTCATTAGGTGTTAGACAAGGCTGCAGTTGCGTTGGTAGACTTAGCAGAGCTACCAAGCCTTGGAGATCACAAGCGTTTGGGTGAGGTCTTAACCAATGTACTGCTGGAAGACTACATTCCTCATCCCTCATCGACGGTAGTAGCACATGTTTCTTCAAGGACGAGGCATTTGCTGGATGAGTTTGCAGCATTACGGAAGAAAACCAAGTGGGAAAGAACTGTGCCAAAGGAGGATCTACAAATAAAGCAAGCCGCGGCTCTTGTTGTCAAGTTGGAAGGCAATTCTAGATTTTCTGCTGGGGACATTGCTGGTGCTGCCGCCAAGTACAGCGAGGCACTTTTACTGTGTCCCGTGAGAGCTAAGAAGGAGAGGGTTGTGCTGCACAGTAACAGGGCTCAATGTAACTTGCTTCTTCATAATGCAGAAGGAGCTATTAGTGACACCACTCGAGCTCTATCGATTCACAATCCAGTCAACCGCCACAGCAAAAGTTTGTGGAGAAGAGCCCAGGTAAATTTGTATTATTTTTCGACCACTGGTCTTATGTTAGTCCTGCTTTGATTTTGACTTGATTGTGGGGATCATGAGCAGGCTGGTGATGGGAAGAGAGCGGTGATCTGTTTCTAGATAACCCCGTTTCTAATGTATTTCAGGATTGTTTATGGCTTGTTTCTGTTTCCAACATGTCATGTGCTAATCTTTTACATCATTTGAGGTAACGCTATTGAATGGTTTGCAGCGTTGAATTCAAAGGATTTTATGTTCTACTGCTTCGGTCGATATCAGATGTTTTGTTTGGAAGGCTGAATCCACCTCTGATGACTGCTTTCTGTTCATGTAGGCATACGAGCTGCTGTCTCTTCACAAGGAAAGTCTTCTGGATGCAATCATGTTCATAAACGAGTGCTCCCAGCAATCTGCAAGCGAATCTGATTCGAAGTCGGGGAATAAAGTGCCTGATTATGTGGAGCGTCTTGTTAAGAAGCAGATGCAAGCATCATGGCTATTCAAGGAGGCTGCGGTAAAGCATGGAGACATTCAGTATGACGAGAGTGATGGTGTGGACTCGGAGGAGGAAGTAGAGACTGAAGAGGTAGAGGACGAGGGAGATGACGAGTCTGAGTGGGAGACTGCAAGCGAGAGTGAAGAAGCGGAAGTTGATCTCAAGGACAGTGTCTACAACGAGGAAGCGGGGCGGGATTCGAAGACTGGGGAAAAGCGGCTGGGCGCTCGGAACCACCCAGTTTTTAAGGGAATCACTCTACGAGATCTCCTCGGTCCGCAGTACGAAAATGCATCATATTAACACCCTACCTTTGTGTTACCCCATTGGACAGATAGATATAGGAATGTATAATTAGCATGACTGGGGGGCCCCTTGTACCATTGAGAGAAGGCAAACGATAATAATGGAACTACCCTGCGTAAGAGTTCCTCACAGCTTGGACCAGACCTTGTACCCCTAGACATGTATGTAGTGCCAGCTGCGTCTGCTGCTGGTTAGAATCACAGCCTTGGCCTGAGCACGGAGTGGAAGCCTTTAACAGGCAATATCAGGCTTTATCCTATTTTTCCCACTTGGTACACCCATCCTATCCTACATTTACAATAGCTTGGAGCAGATTGTAAATGACTACTTCGTGTGTGGGAATCTGTCGCCGAGCGGTCATATTTATATTTGGCGTGGCAGGCACTGTACTGTACTTTAGAACTTTAAATGACGGACACTAATCCATTTGGAACAAACTTGTGTGCATTGTGACTTCGCTTGGCGGGACGTCATTTGGCACGTTTGAATGGTAAGAGCATCTTCCATCGTGTGCAGTACCCCAACCCATCATCGGCAGAAGTCACGAAGTCGAGAGTTGGAGGCCAATTCAATGCATCCAAGGTACCACATTTATTTATTTATTTATTTGAAACAAATGACGGTACCACAATTTGCGATTCTAATTCTTGAATTATGGGATTTGCTTCATGCACTTGGAAGATTTCTTGGGTGTACTGTGCCCTCCATTACCTACAGCAAACCTCTGTCAACTAATGAAGGAGTTATGACAAGTGACTGCCATCACAGTTTCACCGGCTGGTCTTGCATTGCTCCTTGCAAATTGCAATGGTTGGAAATGCGGTACCCTATATAACAAAAATGGATTGAAAGGAATCTTTACAAAAAAAATTCATAATTATTTTATTTTTGAGGGAAAAAAAGGAAAAATTTCTTGGAACCCTCTTTAAATCTATTTTTCTACATGGGGGATTTTTCTCCTCACTAAATTCATACTAGAACTACACTAAATTGCTTATATGGTCGGAATGAGGTCGGCTACCTTATTTCAGCCGGGCAAATGTCATATATTGCCAGCGAGTAAGGTAGGAAGTTCTAAAAGCACACAAGCTCTAAAATTGCCCATCTTGAGTCCTCAAATGTACACTATTTGTACATGTTGCTTTTCTGTAGCCTTCAAGAATGTACAAAAAATGTACATTTGAGGAGGTGGGTGATTTTAGAGCCCTATGCCATTTCAACTTCAAATTTTCATAACTAATTCCACAAAGTTCCAAAAAAATATGAAGTGACATGAGTTAGATGTGGATAGAGTGAATTGACCCCTTCATTGCCCCATTTTACCCCTGGGAAAAACACTGTGGAATTTCACCCTAGCTAGTTAGAGGCTAATTTATTGAAAAATATTTCAAGAAGTTTCACATCCCAAAATTCAAATTCAGCTCTTAAGTGGGCAATTTATGGACCTCCTACCCTTAAGCTTATTGCCGTGGGATTGATGAATGATGCTCTAATGTATTGCATGAATGATTTGTGATTGCTCATTGCCTTGACTTGGCTCTGTAATTGTTGCCTTCATGCAAGTACATGAGCCTCCTCCCCAATATTCAAGGAGAACCATTGATTAGTTCATTGTTGGTAAAAAACTTGGTTGCAATTTGAAAACATTGGCAAATTTAAGTAAAAAAATCTATAAAATTTCTATTTTGAGTAGAAAATAGAGGAAAAAAAATAGACATAGTATTGGAAAAATCGGTTCAATATGGGAATTAAAGAAAAATAGTTGGTAAAACTAAAAAATTATCTTGAATGTTGCTATCATAGCAATTGTCACTCAATTTCTTATCTTTGGTCTTGTTGTAAACTCAATGAATGATTATAACAAAAAAATATAGAGAAATGTTGATTCTTAAAATATGGTTTACCATGTAGTGTATTTTGGCAATTTGTGTTCCTTCTTGATCTAAATTTAAGCTTGAAAAATTATCTTTTTTGAAGTCAAGATCAACTATTGAAAAGAAGTTTAGTAAGTCTAGTTTCTATTCAAATTTGAAAATTTGAAAAATCCCTAAATTTGAACATTTATTGCAATTTGAACTTTAAGAGTTGTTACTATGAAGTGTAAATTTTCTAATTTTCTAATGACCTAGAGTGACTGACAAAATTAGGTACAATTTTGAAATGTTTTCATTCAAAAAAACATACCATAAGCATCAATGGACAAAGCCCAAAAGTATATATACCTTCATTTGTCCAGCCTCCGGGCTTGGCTATTATTTTTCCTCGGTTTTCTTTTAATGTAGTGGGTTTCCCATTTGTTCAAAAAGAAAATAAAAGTATATATACAAAAGTTGTAGTGTGTGACATACTACACGTCACTATAAAAGTTTAAAGTTAGTTGTGATTTGAAAGAAAATCAATTTCAAAGTCAGCCATGTCAAAAACTTAGTTTTGTTCAATATAATTTGGAATTACTTTATCTTTTGGCAATTTTTTCTTAGAACTCCAAAAAAACTTTTTGTGCGTTGGCATGTTGGTATACATTATTTCAGATTGTTGTACACAAAAATTGAAGGAAATTGACATCTATAGAATTTAAAATAACAACAATTTGACAAACATACAAATGATGTTGGTTCTCACAATACTTGAATTTTGGAGAGGAATTGAGAGTATGGGATAGCAATAGCCATTGTAGAGAGAGTATAGGCTCCAATATAGACCATTGTTGCATCTTAATGTACTTGCATTTGAAACATTTGTTGAATTGGGCAATGCATTTTTAATTTCAATCTTTTTGTTGAAAGACTAGAGTTCATGATGCATATAATTTATCCAGCAAATTATTAAAAAAAAAATTATCATCATCAATATTGTCAAAAAACTAACAATTTAATGAAGGTCAATTTTGTAATTTTTGGCAATTTTCAAGTTTTAGACAATATTGAAAAATTCTTCAAATCTAGTTTATTTGTGCAAATTAAAGACTATAAATGTCTAAGAAAATGTTTTTTCCCATCCCTACTATTCCTTTAATTGGGAAAACATTAAGTTTGCATGGGCAATTTCGTTAAAATGGCGGTATTCCATTCGCATTTGTACATGAAGGAATGGAGATTGAGGTGTATTGAGACACCTATTCATCTCATGTCAAGCATCGATTGTGTCCCATGCATGCCCAAATCACCACTCGTTTACGTATGGCATTGCCCCCACCATTTTCTTCCCCAAGATCTCATGCCCTAGTTGGTCAACTGAACCGCCATTTTAACAAAATTACCCATTTGCTCCCTTTCTCTATTAGACTACACTTTCTAAATAAAATTTTAAAACACTTCAAATTTTGAAAATAAAAAAATGCAATAAGTAAATTTGTTACTCTACAAGATATTAGTTTGCAAAATATTGAGATTTGTTTCACCCTACGCAGAATATGCCATCGAAAATTGATTAGGACACAATGTGTCTTTGTAGTCCTCGACCCTAAGGACAATCCCTAAGGCCATTATCCATTGAATGAACAAGTGAAAATATGGGTAGGTACCTATGAAGTCAATTTTGGTCAAATGTTCGTGATATTTTGACACAAGGTGTGAACATGTACCTCCTAAGCGGGAATTTAATTTTTTTTCAATTGGGTGATTAAATCAAAAGTTATGCTCCCCCTCAGCTTTTTTGACAACTTAAGTAGCTTTTGCAAAATTCCTCCTTTACTTCTCAAATTTGACAAAAGATGCATGTCAAAAAATGACTTACATGACAAAAAATGCAAATGTAAAAAAAAAAAACCCATGCGTGTGTAGTGTAAAAAGTTCACTCTAGGAGGAGTTAAAGGTTGTTGACCTTGTCTGACAAGGTCAAAAAAAATTCTTCTAACTTCAAACATTACAATCTTTCAATCCGTGTGGTCAAAGTTTCTGAAATTTTTTCTACACACTACCACAATAGTTTAGTAAAAATGTGTACGGCAGAATTTTGAAAAAAAAAGATTTTTTTTTCATTTTTTTCTCATTGTTCTAAAAAGTGGCATTTTTTCACAATTCTACCTCCGGGCTTTAGGGATTAAGAGAACCACATTAGCATCCAAAAATAATAGAATAGTCCACTACTAGTGTCCAAAATAATGAGAAGCCATGAAATTTTGGTTTAACTGCTTTAATTTAAATCTCTGAAACACACGTTCTTTGCTAAATAAAATATGTGGATCCAATATGTGCAACTAAGGTAGAACTGCCCAATTCCGTCAGTAATTCAATTCCGTGGTCTACAACTTTATCCCAATTCCGTCATAAAAACATGCAAATCCATTTCAGATTCTGACAATATTAATTTATTAATGCTATTAAAAGATAACATGTCAATTAATGATTGGTGAATCTTCAAGTGCTATTAGGTACATTGAAAAGCGGTATTGAGTTGTAAGAGGACGTTTATGAATCCAGTCTAGTGGCGGTTGGGCAGTTTCACTTCAGAAATTCACAAAAATTACAATTTTTATCAAAAAATTATGATTCCACTTGGGTTTGACTCCTGAAACAAGAGCACACCTCTGAAAAATATATGTCTTTCCTAAAGTTGGCCCCAATATAGTCAGATTGCAAATTAGGGTGGTCATGGATAGTTCTACCTTATGCACAATGACCAACAACCGGTCCACAACAGGATTCTAGGATGAATCACTCCAATTTTTTTTGGGGGTAATTTACAGCCCTTGTCAGACAATTTCCCTACACAAAATAGTGAAATTAGGTTGCCCCAGATTATAGTTGCCCATGTCTGAAAGTGTTAGATATGAGAAATTAGTGTAGGGCAACCTAATTTCACTATTTTGTGTAGATCAATCCATGAACCCACCAATGCAGCGAGGGCACGCAAGCCCTCCAAAACCCACCAAATCAGTGGAGCCCTATGGGTGAATGATATGGTAATATGGTACTTGTCTTGAATTTTAAGGCTTCCAAATTTTAGGGCTTCCAAATTTTAGGGCTCCCATAGTCAAATTCCAAGGCAACTATATGGTGGGATAGTGTTACTGTAGTCAGCGATTCCATGGCTTCCAAAGTCAAATAAGTGGAAAGAATATGGTGGGTTGGTAAGGGTTTTAGGGTTTTAGGGTTCAATGGTTTCCAAAGTCAAATTCGTGGAAAGAAGAATATGGTTGTTTGTTTTTTTAGGATTTTTTAGGGTTTTAGGGTTCCAGGGCTCTCTAATAGTCAAACACACGAGGACGTTGCTTTGTCGGTTAATTCTAGTGACTCTTTTCAGTTGGCTTCAATATTCAAGTCGTCGCCGCCATGGCGATGAATTCCTGTGGAAACGTGTCTGCTCATAGCCATATTATTCAGAATTGTGGAGCAGGGGGGCCAACCTGTTTGGAAGGCAACATCGAAAACCCAACATTTTTACAAACAACATTGGGGAGTTATCATTTCAGAAGCATCTCAGAAGAAGACGAAGTTTTGTCTTCTCGAGACCCATGTGAAGAATTTTGTTAGGTCAAGTCACATGGACAGAAAACAGTGAGTGCTAAGTACCTTTGGTACCGCCTGAAAGGAAATAGACTTTACGAGTACGTGATTACCTGATTCATTCAATAATCAATATCCAAAGAAGTAGCTCATATCAACATCCCAATAAAGAGTTCCGAACCTTGATCAATTAAGACATTCTCAAGGGAAAATCACAACATTCTCTAGCAGGAAAAACATTGAAGACTCCAAAAAGGCGAGCATCATGACAAATACAGAGATTCAATATACACTGACAATAATCAATTTCAATATTGTGCCCTTGACAGCGAGCGAGATGAAGAAGAAGTTTGACGTTGAACGCATTGAACATGGTTGTCAGTATTTTCAGTGTCCACACACCCAGATCACCCATGTACACATGCCCTGTCAGAAGTGAGAAGTCTTCATCGTGGATTGAATGTCATTCCACGACGCCTGGAACCCACAACTGTTACATTTTCAACAGGGCATGCAGTTGCAAGCATCTCAGGTCGCAAGTCTATTAATGGTACATTTTCAACAGGGAATTTTGCATTCCACGAAAGTCTCGAGTTCACCAACCTTACATTTTTCAACTGGGCATTTAATTTGCAAGCATCTCGTTCCACAATCTCATTCCACGGAGTCTAATAAGTTATAACCAACTGCCTGCATGATGTTGTTTCCACAAAGACATTTGCCGGTAACGCACCTCCCAATTAAAGCTCCGGTGAACGTTCGCACGAGTGTCGGAGCCACAGTTGCCGAATGGGCTCCAACTTCGACAAAAGCGACCGACGGTCTTGCGGACGGACCGAGGAATTAAATGAGCTGCGACTAGCTGTGGCTGCTGCTCTCCTCAGTCCTCACGACGTACGTTGTCGTTGACGACTTCAACGCGAGTACTTGCGCGTCCTTGCGAATCTCGCAATTTCCTCGCGAGTCCGTCGCGACCAGGCAAAGCTCCGTCAGGTAGGTCTAGACTAGTAACTGCCCAACTCTACACTTGACACTTGGCCACTTACAGTACTGTTGCTTCTGGAGTTCTTCTCACTGCCTGGTGCGCCATAGAAAAAACAAAGATGAAAAGAGAAACAAAAAAAATCTCCGTCGTCGTCGCAATGTCGAAGAAGCAGCAGCGATCAATCCCCCATTCTCCGCCGCGCTTCAGGTACTACTACTGTACTGTACAACGAAAACAGAGCCTCTTTCGCATCCCGTTCCGTTCCGGAATTTCTGTGCTGGAGCAGAAAGGTACTTCCGCAAGCTTCTGGAGAGGCGCTGCTTGAAAAGATCCTTGTCGAAGTGTACGGGATGGTGGAGATGACGGAGCCTTCTTCGTTCCTGTCAAGCAAAAGATTAGGGTTGGGTGTCTGGCGGTGATTTGCATTTTTGTTGATTTATCTAGAGTTCTGGAAGTTTTTCATTTCGGAGCTGCAGGGCCCAGGTAATTCACCTCCTGTTGTTTCTAGAAAGAACCGGATTTTTTTTTTTTTTTTGGGTTGCATCCTCTCTTTATCAAAATCTAGATAAATCTCCCCTTTTTATGGGCCAAGATGACCCTAAATTACCGGGTGAAGTACCCAAACCAAATGGCGTGGTTGTAGGTTTGATACCTGGTGGCAACAAGTTCTTTATAGTGTGAAATCAGCCACTCTTCCTAACGGAAAACTCTTGCAGTGTTTCTTTAACCCTTTAGTGTCAAACAAAAAAAATCTCCCTTTTTTCGATCAGCCATCCATTTTTCCAAGTTAGGCTTTTACTTTTTTTAGATTAGCTGTGGTTTAGGTGTTGACTACTTAGAGGAGGAGCAACACAAATACCTAGGAGGTGTATATTGAAAGCATACAATGATCACAAGATGTACATTAGAAGTCACAATTATCACTTACTTTGAAGCATTGTTGATTTTGTAATTAGACTATGGTTGGGAATGGGGTGATTTACATAACAAGAATATGTTGGATGGAATCTTGACAAAAAAAATTAATTCATGGTAATTTTGTTCTGAAGAAAACAATGTAAAAAAATATGAATTCCTTCTAAAATCTCACTACAAGAGAAAGGGGTGTTTTAAGTAGTGTCCTAAACATCACGTCTCTAAACGGGGAATTTTTCCCCTCTCACCAAACCCATACTATAGATATGCTAAATTGCTTTAGTAATCGGAAAGGGGTTGGCTCCCATAGTATCAAATTCTCACCAACCACTTTCTTTCAACTTCAAATTTGCAAAGGCTACAAACCTCTTCTTTCAACTTCAAATTTGCAAAGGCTACAATCCTCTTCTTTCAACTTTTAGACATACTAGTTTTAAAACCACACTCCAAATTTCATCATGTCTAATAGACATAGATGACAAAGTAGGGGTTGGCTACCATGACCAACCTTTGAGCGATACCTGCCTTATCCAAGAGCATAACTGTGTCCAACAACCTAGATATTAACCTTGGATTTAGAACAGCAAGTAGCTAAAATTTGACATTTTTAAGAAAGTCGTGAATTTGAAATGGCAAGTGGCAATTACATATCCACCTTTTATTTTTGCACATAGATTGGTTATTGGTCGTTCTAATTTTTTGGTCCAGTTTTGAATCCTTCATTTTCACACTCCAACCAATTCCCTTCCCAAAGACACTACCGAACATTGAACTACCCGGCAATTCTCCTCGAACATTGGATTTAACTACTCCACATAGTTGTGTGATGGTTTATGCTTTACTTGCACCAATATAGTGATGGTTGAATTGATGTTGCTACTTAGGAAGATGATTTTGTACTAAGAAACAAGTTGCAAAATATGGATTTTGCAATAAGTGACCTTGGGTGAGCCCGGAGGGCGAGACTCGTGGACATGCTTCACTGTAGAATCTGTAGCATGCAGTCCGTTCCCTAGGGTTAAAAGTTGGGTGTTCCCCCTTAAGAAATGTACATTAAATAGGGGTACTAAAGGGATCCATATTAATTAACTGACATTTCACCCTATATAAATATTTACCTTCATTGTACAAAAATGTGGCATTTTTGTACAGTAAATACCATTTTTTTATATACTAAAGGTAAATATGTACATAGTGTGAAATGTCAATAAATGTTTTCTTACACATATAGTCACTACAAGGTAAATTTTTCACAGTAAGTCCCTTTAACCTTTTTGGTCCCCTTAGTACCTCTATTCAATGTAGAATTGACCAAGGGACCAAATTTGGTGACAAAGTCAGCAGCACCTCTCTTCCTGTAGATTCAACCTTACAATTTGGCTAGCACACACACCCCCTCATTAGCAAGCCCAACTCTTAATGCTCTAGGAATTGGACATTAGGGGATTTTGGGAAAAACAAAAAATTAGTGCAACTGAACATAATTCCCTAATCCTATGGTCCCAAGTAGTTGGATGAATCGACTATTTTTTCAATCAAAAATTCAATCATAAATGTGAGAATGGAAAATCTGGAAACCTAACAAGTTTTTAAGGTAAAAAAATTTGAACACTTTAATTATTCATCAAGTTTATTTGGCATTGGGATGTTATAATATTATAAATTATAACATGATTATATGGTTATATTTTATTTATTAGATTAAAATATTAAAATAGAATATAATAATAAATTTTTATTATATAATTATTATACAAGTGACATTCTAATAATCTACTTTGTGAATTTCAATGTGGACCACACCAATACACTAGACAACCAATTATTCACCCATGCTAAATGAACCATTTCAATATAATAAACATTTGGCTAGATGCCAGGTGATTGAAGTGTTCAATGGGTGCTAAAGGCCACTTTACACTATGACTATCTAAGTTGAGAGGCTATGGGATTGAATAGCCAAACTTTGTTGAGAGTCCAAAGAAATGAGTAATAAATAGGCAATCAATAATAGGAATTGGAGTCTTTGGCTAGTTTTTGTGTAAAGCCTCCAAATGCCAAGCCCAAAGTCCAAACCCTAGCAACGAACTTCCATAGCCTCTCAACTTAGATGGCCATAGTGTGAAGCCTTCAAAGACCAAGCCCAAAGTCCAAACCCTTAGCAATGAACTCCCACGGCCTCTCAAAATTATTGGCTATAGTATGAAGCCTCCAAAGGCCAAGTCTAAAGTCCAAACTTTTAGTAACGAATTCCCACCTACTAATCTAATGGTTGAGATCTTGTCAAAAGTTGACAACCTCTTGGCCATAGTTTGGGTCTTCATTTCTAGCCAACCTAAACTTCCTTTGAGAGTGTACCACCATGTAGGGGCAATTTATTGCTATACAGGTAGTTGGAGGGTGATGTCCTTTGGACTTGTGCCTTCTAATGTCAAGAGGTGAATTCTTGGTTTCTTTAAATTTGATTGGTGGAAACCCACACTTTCTTGACCTTTGGCTATAGTGTGAAGTGGCCCTAAGTCAATGTGTGATTTGCACAAAAGCAAAAGGTTGGGACATTGGAACAACCATAATCGTTATAATGAAGCCTTAGAAAACATCATGTTTAGGCTTCGTCAAACCTCATTAATTTTCTATATGAAAAAATAAATTCCAAATATTTTCTACATTAAAATATACATTACAAAAGTTTGATATTTTATAGGTAGAAATATATGTAATTTATCACATTTTTTCATAATTAAAAACATTAGAATGAATTTTATATGATTTTAAGAATATTTTTTTAGTAAAATCATAGTAATTACAAAAATACTTAAAGTAGTATGAAATTTTGAAGAAAAATGGAGTTAATAGTGGTAAACATCATGGTATGATTGGTGTAATTTATGAGCCCACACGGCCACACTAAGAGAAATTTGATAGAAAAAGTTCAAAAGTGGTGTGTTTCTTGAACTTTCAAGATGCTATCTTAGAGTATTAGAAAAATTACAATTTTAATAAAATTTGAAGAAAATTAAAATGGAATAAAAATTATATTATTGAATTTATAATCTTTTAGTTAAACTTAAATATTTAAAATAAGTAACTATGTGAATGTTCAAGTTTGACTTTCAAAAATGTGTATTAGGCTTGCAATGTCCTTTAATGGTTGAAAAATTATAGCTTATCTAAAAGTTTGCAATTTTAGGATTGTAGTTGAAGTTTTTTATTTTTTTGGAAACAAGAGGAAACTTTAGCTTGAGTATTGTAGTGATTTGAAGTTTGGTCATCATATTCCATAACATTATCCATCAATGTCTAATGGGATATCTTTGAAAGTCGTCAATCATTTAACTTTGAAAGGATAGAGTCCATGACAATGTCAATGTTGTCAAATTTCAAAATTGTCTACCACTTTATTTCAACCATTTTGACACTATTCATGAGTGATATTTTTATTTTTATTTTTTAAAGATGAAATGACATATTTAATATGTGTTGTGAAATTTCCAAGTTTTTTTTGTGAAAATTTCAAATTACTATGAATTTTTGAAGGTGAACCTACCCATGACCACTTTTACTTCAATTTTGCCTTTATGTTTCTAAAAGATATATTTAAGAACAAAAATGTATACCATAGGTACATAAAGATGGAATTGAAATTTGGGGTAGTGAAAGTCAAGTTCATCTTATTGCTAATTTAGATGGCAATTAGATACTCTTCAATGGGATGGAGGGTAGGTGATACAAGCTTATAATAAGCAACAAGCTTGGCACAACAAGTAATCATATATCTTAATTTAAGCACTATTTTTAATCTTTATCTTTTTAGTCTTGGACACCATGTTTTCTTTAATGTCAACATTTTAACATATCTAAGTTACAAAGAAGAATCAATTTAAAAAGGTAGTGCTCATACGGCACCTACTTATAAATTTATTAAAGGTAATACAACAAAATACTACAATTTTGTTTGAATCGATCAATCTCTAAAAGATTATACATTAAGGTCAAAAGTTCATTTAAAATATTCATTTAATTCATCTATTCACATCGATGAAGACTATAGAATATTAAGAGGTTTCAATTAAACCTATAGTTCTCTAATAATACTACATTTGCAAAGAAATTTGCAAATAATCATGGAATTTAGACTTTAGTTTATTCAATTCATAAACAAATATAATAAAAATATATAAACTCATTTTATTGTTCAATTATATACACATATATATACAAAAATTTGATTTCAATCAATTTTTTAAATGGATTGATCAAGGTAGATGAACAAATATTTGATTAAGGATTCATGTTTCCTTCATACATTCAAATAATGTTGCCCTTAATGTGAATTACTTGGAATAACTTGTTATAGTCATTTAGATCAATACGTTATCTAGAAAATTGAATAATTTTACTAATAATTTAAATGGAATAGCCTACTAATTAATATGAAGATCTACTAATCATATAACACCCAAACAAGACCATATAATTACTAAGCATGAAAAAAAAATCTTAAAAAAAAAATTTACAATGCTAATACTTTTAAATTAAACTTGAGAACTATACCCATCAATAAGATGGTCAAGCATAACTTTCTTCAAAGTTGGGAACTAATGAAGTGCATAATCTCAAGGATATTGACATTCTTCACATTTTAATTTGAAAAAGAACAATTAATCAAAAATATAAAATAATATATTTTTATTTGTAGCAACTCTATGAAGATGTTCAAGCTCCAATAGAATCAATTATTTTTTTCTAAATGTAGAAATTCATACTTAGTAATTGACAATGCATAATTTTATTTTTCTAGAATTATTTTTTACTATGCTCAAAAGAAATATGCACCACCAAAATATTCACGCAATATCCTCTATTATTAATAGCTATTCCTATAAATGCTAAATTTTGACTAGAATCTTGTCTTTTTATTATCTATATTTTCATCCAAGTACTTATTTTTCATCTTGTTATAGCCATTTTCTCTAACTTAAATATGGTTCTTCTTAACCATTTTTATCTTTGGGAAAAAAAATTGTGTACTCTAGTTTCTACACTTGTGTAAAGGAAGTGTATTTTGAACATATGTGGAAGGTGGACAATTTATTATTTTTAGAAAGTTTCTTTGTAGGCTTGTGTAACTTTAGTATCCCAATTTTGATATTCAAATTCACATTTTTGGGTCAAAAATAGTACTACCCCCCCCCCCCCCCAATGGCCAAGGAAGACATCCAATCAAGGTTGTTTAAAAATAATAAAATAATTTTTCTTAAGTGAAAAAATTACTCAATGTCTACAACTATTACAAATACCTTCATTTCAAATTTCATGTAAAACTAACATACAATGCAAAAGTTATGAGCAAAAACCACGTGTCCAAGGGGACAAAAAATAGGACAAGTGTTTTTTGCAATCACCCTTCAACTACAAAACAATATCATTAATAGAATCTCTTCTAAAGAAAAATGCACCTACTTGGAACCTATTTCTAAAGTGAACCTCTATAAATTCTTGTCCAAAATGAACAACCTCTATTTAGGAGATCCCACACTTATAGTTTTTTTTGTATGGTGTTTAATGTATGGTAAAAGAATTTAGAACTTTATTTTTACTTCCCAAAAGATCCAATATTATCTTAAGATCTCTAAGTATTAGAATTAAAGATACTATTATAATAAATAGTTTAAATTCTTCTATAGAATTTATATTATTAATTCATATATAGACCTTTTATGTTTTTATTGATATTGAATACAATTTTTCTTATAAATTTTACAATGAATATTAATTGGATGACATGTGTTTTGAAGCATTCATCAATTACTAAGTGCATGATCAATCCTACAATTCAGTCACATCTAATCCTTTGGGCTATTTTTCTTACATTGTTTATGAAAATATAGCATTTCAAAGTCAAACATTTAGAGGTTAAGCATCAAATTTTAGAGAGTCTAGATAGAGATATTTATTTATCCTCAAATATTTTTTTCCTTGAAGCAACACTTGTAATGTTCTTTACTATGTCAATCTAGAGAATTCAAAATCTCCACTTGAATTGAATTTCCTATGATATGATTGATTAAAATAGTTGCTTTATGTCTATGAATCTTTAGTTTGTAAAGTGTTGATAATGCAAACCATCTTCAATTAATGTTTTAGATGATTTTAAGTGCATCTACTGTGCCATTCATCAATAATTAATTGTAGTACAAAAAATTTAAGAGTAATTTTTATTCATCATTAATGACATATGCTCAGTGGAAGTGAGTTTTATGTTGAATTTAGTACGTGCATTTGACATTGTAGTGATGAATGGGACCATCTTGAATTTCTTAAAAACAATGAAAAGTGGTAACAAAAGTCAAATGGTTCCACTAAAGCTTGAAAGTTGGCAAACCAATAAGTCTTAAAGTAAACTAGCCTATAACAGGTAGAATGGTTGGTTTGCCTTGTTTGTACTTTTGAATTTTTTTTTTCATATGTAGACAAACATGAGAAATGCAGAGAGAAATTGAAATTTTATTTTTTTGAAAAATTATCAATTTGTTATGAATTTTTGAAGTGTTCTGCCCAATTGGCTCCAAACAGTCTCTAGACTACTTCAAAATCACCATAGAGCGTACCCTTAATGGTCATCTGACCACCTAAAGCAATCTCAAAATTTTCTAACATGGTCACAATATTTTCTAACATGGCTATGACATAAAAAAATAAAAAATGTAATGAATTTATACTAAAAAGGTAGAAAGTCCTAATGCAGTCACTAATAACTCCATCACCATCACCCAAGGCAGTGGTTTTAGGTGCTAACTAACCTATTGAAGTTTTAATCTTATTTATTAGCTAAAATCTGCCATAGATTGATGTAAGATTGTAATGGGTGATTTTCTAGGTGTCTACATGGGGCAATTTGCTTGTCATAGGTTGGTTTACCTTATGTGGAATGTGGACTAGTGTGGAAAATTTGAGGAACTTTAGAAGCTATTCATTGGATAAGTTGAAGAATCCTAAAAATCAATCATTGGACAAATTGAAGAATCTTGAAACACATTCATTGCCAACAAATTGAAGATCCCTTGAAAAATCATTCATTGGACAATTTGAACCCTTTAAAGGTGGGCATCTCCAAATGTGCCATTGACCCTACACCACCATTTTCACTCTATGTACAGGACATCTCCAAAATCAATTCTGTACCTATGTGGAAAAAACTGGTTTGAAATCAAACTTTTGTTCTTTCATAACTTTTGCATACAGTGTCCAAATGTAACATTCTTTGGTCCATTGGAATCTCCTTTCACTTGCCAACAAGAAAATATGAAATTTTGACCAGCCTAATAATAGTAACTAGTCACAAAAAAAAGTGGCAATTTGGGGGTATCCACTTATGACATTATAAAGTTGGAAGGTTCATTAATGACCCCCGTGTTTTCAAATGCTTATTTAGACCATTTTGCTCCATTAAGATAGGAATATCAACAACGGTTACCGTCCATGTAATGGTAGAGTAGGTTGTCTTGAAACCAATAGTAGCTGACTTTGAAAAAAGATCTTGAAAAGATTCGATTTGCTCGCAATTTGATTGGGTCACACTTGATTAGGAACAAGTTCCAAAGGTAGCCGTTTTAGGTGAACCTATGAGACAAGAATGGGATCTAAGTGAAGAATCCACATTTATATTGCATAGAATATTCATTCCTGGAGGAGAAAAAAATTTCATTTCATTTTTTGTTTGCATTCTTCCTCATCCTTGTTTTTGCACATATTGAGCTCAATTTCCCAAGGAATTTCCCATATCCTACAGGCTGAAAATGCTTATTTTAACCATTTATGGGATTCCTACCTCACACCTTTTCATTTCCAAGATTTTCTTTTCCAAAGTTTTCCAAAACATGTAAGTAGTTATAATAAC
Organism: Rhytidiadelphus loreus; assembly: GCA_947034895.1. NCBI lineage: Eukaryota > Viridiplantae > Streptophyta > Bryopsida > Hypnales > Hylocomiaceae > Rhytidiadelphus > Rhytidiadelphus loreus. Next base: position 39,346,582 of record OX344761.1, read on the forward strand.
TTTAAAAATGTGCAACGAACGACGAGCGAGTGCGACGAATCACGGCAAGAGCCCCTCCGTCACGAACGATGACGTCGGAGTTGCCAAGTACGAACGTAGCGCCGAGGTAGCGATGTCGCAGGAGCTCAGGAAGCTTCCTCTTGCGCCCAACGAATTCGGCCACCAAGCCATGTCCCAGCACCCGCCTCCCACTTTCTTCTTCGTTTCTTTCTTTCTCTCTTCTCATGCCCTTTTTTTTCCCCCATTTGTGTCCTTCTCACTCGTTTCGGCCTTCGCTTGCCGCTCACGCCTCGTGATGCAATTTTTACTCTGCGTCATCGTTGCGCTCATCTCATCAAGGACGCTTCAACTTCCGCTGCTTTTGCTGCTTCTGCTGGGGCCACAACAATTGCGTGCGGGAGCATTCGGCTTCTCGTTTTTCACACCTGAGCCTAATAGGTGCGTCCGCAATAGTACTCTGTTTTCTGATTTTTGAGGTGCCGCCGGGGTAGGAGCATTCGGCCTTTCTCGATTTCCAGTTTTTGGTTTGGGAGGTGCCGTAGCTCTGGTTTTCCAACAGGTGCAAGAGCGTTCGCTTTTCTCGATTTTCGTTCGTTACTCTGGTTTTCGAATTTTAGGTGCTGTAGGTTTAATTGGATGAGGAGATTTTCGCGTACCTCGGTTTTGGTTCATTTAGGTTCGACTGGATGAGGAGAGGTTGGATACCTTGATTTTGGTTCTTTAAGTCTGTTTTTTTGATGGTTAGGTGCTTTAGTTCGATTCGATGAGGAGCGGATTGGAGTGGCGGGGGTTGTAGTATCTGGTTAAGAGGATGGAGGATTGATTCCTGATTCTTAGGTTCTTTAGGTTCGACTCCATGAGGAGAGGATTGTAGTGGCGGGGGTGGTGGTGGAGAATCTGTTCAAGATGATTTCTATTTGGTTTTCTTTTCGTGCTCTTTGCTTTTAGATGATGTTGTCGGTGAAAGTGTTATACGTCTGGTGGGTTTTCCCTAGGTTCTCTTTTTCTAGTGTTAGTCGCTGGTTCGTATTTGGAAGTGCAAGAATTGTACGCCACTCGTTTTTCTTCCTGCAGAATTTTCCTCTTTCGCGCTCTCTGGTTTAGTCCAAATCCTAGAATGTGGACAAGGTGATCCTACATTGATTGAATTTTGTGGACAATTGTCCGTCAGTCATGGTCTGGTCTTGTTCTTGTGGAACTTTTGAAATCAGAGTTCGTTAGCCTAATATTTCTCCCGCATCAGCTGCTTCATTCAAACCTCTTCATGGTTAACGTGGTTTTTGGTCGTAGAAACGACAATGAAAAAGCACGGTCGACTCGACCTTGTTTTGGATCTGCCTCTGAAGCGCAAGATAAAGCATTGTTCGCATTGCGACAGTAGTTTGGTTTGGTCGAGAGGGAATCATTGATCTATAGATCTGACTGTGAGCTCGAATTGAATTCGAGTGTGAACTTGAGTAGAAATTAGAATGGAACAATTTTGTTGGCCTGTTCAGTGTACATTATATCTGTAAGTTCTACCTTGGAACTTCCATCGTGGTATATTATCGAGCAATGTCGTAATGGTAGGTGTCCTAGTTGAGGAGCTTGCCGAGAAATGGAAGTGAATGCGTCATTCGTGGATTTGGAACTCTGTTGTAGACTTGTAGTGAGCTGTTTTGAGTTGTTATGTCTTAAGACCTCACTCCAAGTTGGTCTATGTGCCAGATAGATCTTTACAGAATGTCAAGAGTTTAATCGGTATTTATTTGTATTTCTTGAGAATTACCCTCTTTTTCTCCCTTCTTGAACCAACTAGATTGAGTAGATGTAGTAGCTTTTATTGTTAACTTGGGTGACTGCATGATTTTGTGAGTTGCATAATTTGTTGCCGTTTAAGCAAGGTGTTGATCAGAGTGTTCCGGAATGTGTTCTGCTCTGGAATTCCAACTATTTTTCTCTCTCTCCTTCAGGTCGTGTACGATGCTTGAGGTGTTAGAGTTGATGGGTCGAGATGTGTGCTTCTTTGTTCATGATGGTGGTTGATGACATCTCCATCACAGCTCTTTTAATGTAAACAAGAATATCCGTTCGAGTTTTCTTAAAGAGTTTATTGGGTGTGCTAGTTCGCAGACAACTGAACTATCGGAATTTATCTGCATTCTCGGGTGTTTGTGGAGAATGATGTTGATAAGAGCAATATTGGTCTGTTTTTCAGTTCGTGCTTATATCTTCTCTTGTGTCCTTGCCGATGATTTTTGAGTTGTTGTTCTTTGATGAAACTGTGCCGTTGTGTATTCACATAACATGTTTTTGGATGGGGTTGCAGTTGTTGAGACTCGTCTTCTGAAGATCGGCGTCTCCTCCTCAGACACGTTGCATGGTCGATGAGGACTTTTGGATAGATTTCTGTTATTTCACATTTTTCAGCTGAATTAGAGAATGTAGTCAATGAGGAGAGGATCACAATGATTTGCGTTCCGAAAGGCTAGTATCTTCCCCCATCCATGAATGGGGGCCGAAAGGCAGGGGCCGTTGGCCGAAGTCATTGATAATACTGCTAAACTGGAAACCGTACCTCCCGCACCTACGGCGAATCCTTCACCACCAATGGATGCTCCTCAAAGCTCCGGTCCTCCTCCCTTTCTCACCAAGACCTATGAAATGGTTGATGATTCTGCCACGAATCCTATAGTGTCCTGGAGCTCTGCTAACAACAGCTTCGTCGTCTGGAATCCCCCGGAGTTTGCACAGGACTTGTTGCCCAAGTACTTCAAGCACAACAATTTTTCCAGCTTTGTTCGGCAGCTTAATACTTATGTAAGTAAATTACTGCTTTCTGTAATCTGGATGTTGCCCCTCAGTCCCCTTTAATAGCAAAGACGATGTTGTCAAAGCTCGTATGCACGAAAGGATTTGGACGAAACTCGTTTTGAAACGACCAAGTACGTCGCATTTTGTTCCCCTCAAGTTTTTCCTCTTGATTCAACGTTAGGATCACAAGGGTTTCTATCCTTCTGGATGCAATCTTTACATTCTTCGATATTTTCCTGTTAAGCATGTGCTGCTGCTAGGCTTCTTCAGGGGCATTAGATGAGCACCAGAACTTTTGACGCGTGTATTAGACGGTGATCTCTTCGTTCTCGTGAAAGCTCCTGGTTCTATTCGCTTGCTTCGTTAGTTCCCCCGAAGAATGACCACAACGTTTTACAATTTAGTTGTGGGAGTTACATGCACTTGGAAGCTTCCTTACGAACAAGGTAGGATTTCGGATTATCTTCTGTTCATAAATTGAGACTTTGAGGATTTTTCTGCTGGAATGCATCTACTGGCTTCCATCAGTTTCCTTTCCTTTTTGACTCATTGAATCGTCCTGTAGCAGGTCTTGAGGTTCTCAAGTGGAGATGAATTTGGGTTGCATAGCCGGATAGATCTAGGCAGAAGTCATTCAGAAAGGGTAGCAAATTGAAGAACATCAGTAAGTTCACTTTTGAATCTTACACGATACCGACAATACAGAGCCTGGGATTTGCTTTTTGCACTTAAGTTTCTCTGAGTGCTCTCTATTTTAGTGTATTTCGACTCGATAGTTTGGTCGGACTCGATTCTTTCAAAATGTCAACTGTGCACCTGGTTACTGTTTACTGGGTTTTTTTTAATCTCAATTTGCATCCCTGAAAGTAGGTGCTATCATCGTATGTTCACCAGTTCCAACAAGCGACGTTTTAGAAGTCCGACTCAGACTTGGCTACTATTCCGTATAATACAGTGTGTATGAGATTGTCATACCACCAATGGGTGTCACAGGGGGAATTACTCAATAGGCGACACTAGACATAGAGTGTTTTGTACTCCCAATAAGTTGTGTTGTTCTTGAAATTTACTGGTGGTAACCGTTCTAGGGGTCCTGGCCATTAGCTTTTATTGTTCATATATAATCTCACGAGTATTAAGTTCTAGAATCTTTTCAGTTTTCCCATGAGTGCAGTTGGTGGTCCTGCTGTTACGGTTCTATTATGCAGTATGCTTGTCCTGTACCTGCCTGCCTGCCTGATTGACTTTGGGTATCTATTCTCGTTGTTTTTCTGCACCAGGGAATAACTTTCGAACTGTAAGCTTAGCCTACTTTTTTCTGTTTCAGATTTTTTCAATGATCTTATTCGTGGTAAGGACTTTTTATTAGCGAGTTCTGAAGATGGACTTGAGTATTTCGTATAGGTTCCTGAAGAAAATGTTTGGTTCTTCAGGGATTTCGGAAGGTGGACCCAGATCGTTGGGAGTTCGCCAACGAAGGGTTTTTGCGTGGCAGGCGTGACCTGCTCAGAAGCATTCATCGCAGGAAGCCAGCAACGCATGCTCAGCAGCAAGGTGCATGTGTGGAAGTTGGAAAATTTGGATTTGAGGGGGAGATTGAGAGACTGCAGAGGGATAAAAACGCTTTGATGGTTGAGCTGGTCTTATTGCGACAGCAGCAACAGGATACAGAGAGGAATCTTCGGGTACTTGAAATGCTCATTTGTTTATGCTGTGTATTCATTCTTGAGTAAGAAAAATATTGAATGTCCAGATGTTTTGATTGTATCATTTACAGATCATTTTGCAATTCAGTCAAGAGGATGCTTTCATAGTCGGTGTGACGTGACCTATTTCACTTTGGCCTTGAGTTTGACTAAAATTGTTTTCGAAGCCAATTTGACTTGCTGGCTCACTTGCTGCTGTTCGATGGTGCAGGTCACGACAGAACGGTTACAAGTATCAGAGCTGCGGCAACAGAAAATGATTGGCTTTATTGCCAAAGCTATGCTAAATCCTTCTTTCTTTTCTCAGTTTGTGTCGCAGCAAGACCCAAATAACCACGTGGTGCGTAAGAAACGACGACTTCCAATTCACGAGGATGAGGGCGATTTTGATGAGTCTATGAGCTCAGAGTCGTCCATTGAAAATCAGATTGTCACCTTTCAGCGCTCTGGACTTGGAGAGGCCGGGGCACGTGCCATGGTTACTCAGATGCTTTTCCCTTCCGACTCTCCGGCGGATAGCGATGACTTCGAGGGTTCATTTCGAGACTTGGATGTTTCTCATAATGGCGGAGGGACTAGTAGTTTGAATCGACAGTCGAGAGTTAACATTGAAGAGATCACTACCAAGTTTCCAGATATTTTGTCGAATGTACCCATCATTACTGATGTCAGCACCAGTGAAGATCAGGAAGCCACACCTCCATCCGAACCTTTCGAGGTCACAAGGATGTCAAGTGAGTCATAACTTCTCCCTGTCTCATTGTTTCACGAAAAGTCCTAATTCATCTATAGTGTCTTCCTACTGATCGACTATCCATCTGTGATTCTAATTGAAGAACCACTATGTTTTATGTCTCAGGCGGTAATATATCAGAAGGCGGAAGCCCATACCCACACTCTGAACACCGTGGTAGTAATGATTCCATCGAAGCGGATTGCAACAAGGGCACTGTCTCTCATGAAGCGGAGGTCCAGAGTGCACGGAAGGATCCTCCAGCGCAAAATAGTATTTTCTGGTCGCAATTCCTAACGGAAGACCCACAACCTGTTACCCGCATTGACCGCGAGGTACAATTAGAAACTCAGGATTTGTTCCAGGATGATAAAAACTCCGTACAAAGTTGCTCTCTTAGGCCACATGTCGATATTTTATCTCACCAATTGGGTCAACTAGCACCTGGGTAGATAGTGTTTTGGGTCTACTTTCAGCGATGTTTAACCCAGGTACTTTTAGGACTGTAGATTTTTAATACCCTTTACTTAGTCATTTTCTTTATGAAGCTTCACACTCCCAGTTTCATCACACCTTAAACCAGGATAAACCACTGTTTGGATTGACCTCAAGATTTCCACAAACTGAGTTTTAAGTATGAAGCATTTGTGCATTCAGATGGCTTTAGCAAGTGCTAGATTAAGATTATAGAAGTTTGAGCTCTAAGCAACTGAAATGCGTTTCGAAGTCTCAACCCTTTAAGCCTAGAGGGAAGGATTCGTGGCCGTGGAGAACGTCTCTCTGGCCACAGGTTCCATGACCGAGGAATCTGACTAGAAGACGGGTAAGAACGACGGCCAGTTCCTTCCAAATGGATTCCTGATTGCTTTATGTGATTGATGAGTCAGTTGGCTCCATACTGTGGGATGTGTAAATATCATAGATTGTCTCCAGGGTTGGTGAGCAATACGGAATTTTGGCATAGAGACATCTGGATTTTGTTCGGACAGCCATCCACTTTACTTTACAAATGGCTATCACATGTTGACACAGAAGAAAAGGTATCCGAGGGAAAGGAAATGCCTCGATCCTTTTTTTCGAATTGCGGCACATTTTTGCTTAATGTATATCTTTGTACAGAAAATATTATTTAATGCAATTTCATGAAATTGGTCATCAAGGAAGGTTGTCTATTCAACATTCCAAAGTATTACATTGGACAAATGATAAGTTATTTGGACGAAATAGTGCCTTGCAAGCCTTCTATTCATCATCCTAAATATGGATGTTGGAGCGCTTAAGGTTTCACTTTGGACATAATATTTAGTAGTCTATAGCATTGCTATCCTTCCCCCTCCCAAATGATGTGAGATATTCCACATCCCATTCAGAGCTAGGAGGGCACATGTCATTAAGCAAGACAATGGTGAAATAGTATCAAAAGTGATTAGTAATTAAAGGAATGATTATAAGCAATCAATAATCAATGCAATAATAAAAAAGAAATAATAAACAACAATGTGTCATTTAAAAGTTGTTGGATGATCTTCGTCTCACAACCTTTGAAGGCTAACAAATGTTATGGAAGGACCCCACCTTAGTGATACAATCATTCAAGTTTGATACAACTTTTAGACCAATAGGTGCATTCCGCCTAATCCTCTAGTAGTGGCAGAGAAAGTCATCAATTAGACACTTGGTGTTGTCAAAAGGTTAACCCCTTCTCTCTAGCCTCTCATGGATCAATATACCTTCTCCTTTGACTTCAAACTAATGTACAATGCTTCACAGACAACTTTCCACTATGTTGTGGTTGTTAGGTAGTCTTCCAATGAAGGATGTAGTGAGGGGCAATCCTTGGAATTGGGGGAGCAAAAGAAGGACCCCCCAAAACATTGCTTAACCCTTGTAATGACACGAAGGCACTGAAAGTGCCTAATGGGATCCTTCTATGTAGGATAGAGAAGTGTGATGGAGATGTTCATCCTTAGAATTTTGTGTGAAAAGGGGAGGTCTTGCATAGTAGTTTGACCTCCAATGAGTGCTCTTCAGATTTTATTTATTTATTTTTAAGCATATGATTCACACGGTACCCCAAAAGGATGATTTCCATGGTGACCCAGCCCCTCGTTCTAGGGTTAATAATGTTATGTGAGAGGACAGAAAGCAAGCCAAAAATGAACGCAAACACACTGAAAATCAGGCCTCGATGTGTGGACTGTGTAACCTGAAACTCAGTGAGAGGGGCACATTGACCACAGACCGATCATTGAACAGGGACAAGGAAAAAAAGCCCGGAAGGACAGGCCAATCTTATCCCCTTCCTATTCAAAACGTTATTCAAAACGTTATAGAAAAATTTAAAAAAATCCTGAGTAGATGAACTGCCCACCAAGGTGGGTACCCCGCAAACCGACACTTTTTTTTTTCTAGTTTGTCTAGTTACTATTATTAGATTTGTGGTCAAATTTTCATATTTTTCTTGTTGAAAAATGAGTGGAGGTTTCAACGCACCAACATACTACTCGTAAACAAAAACTTCTCATAACTTTCATCTCATTGATCAAAATGGAATGACTGAAAACTTTTCATGTAATATATAAACCTAGAAAATCAATTTCAAATTTTTGTTTATGAAAATGACTTTCCATATCCTTAGAGAGCGACTTGAATCCTAAATCCACATTACTTCATAATGACTATGGAATGACTTGCCACGTGACAATTCATCTAGATGGCGCAAAGACTCCATTACAACTTCTAAATGACTACATAATGACTTTACAAAGACTTACACGTGACTCAACAATCAGATTGTATCGCAACTGCAAAATGATTGTATAAGTGTTTGACGTGGACGTCCACATCAGCAAAAATCTTCTAGAAATGGACAACTACTGGGTCTTTCCCAAGAATTCGCTTGTCCACCTCATCAACCGCACAGACCCGCTCATCCTTATTTCATCTAAGGTAGAAGTGGACGGTGATAATACAATCGCAGTCATTTAAAGAATGACTTGACTACTATGACTCCAGGACCCGAAGTCATTTTTATGCCATTTTTGTCCGCAATGATTGTTGTGCAGTTACTTTTTGCAGTCATTTATACAGATAGTTTTTTGTAGTGAAATATGATCTTTGAGGAAAAAATTAATAATAAAAGAAAACTTGATTTTTTGTGATTTTTTGTATTCTCCCTCGAAATGCTTTTTGGACTTAGGGTGGCATAACTTTTGCTCCCAGGCACCAATTGAAATAAAAATTATATTGCTAAAAAGATTATGTGAATATGTGATATCTTCTCATCAAAAAAAGTTTCAAAAAATCATGTCAAAAATTGAGGTCATATATGCCTACCTAAAATCCCAAGAGTCCTACCAAGGACTTTGGGACTTTGGGATTTTAGAGGTTAAAGTTGCACACGATCTTTTAATTAGAGTCACATGAGTGTTTTAGATCATGATCCATACTACATAGAGTGGTAATATGCTGAATTTGGGAGAGATATTGAAGAATAAAATTGCAATATGTCTTCTAAATTAAGTACACAAAATAGTAAAATTTGATTGCCTTATCCCAAGAAAGTTACTTTATAAGCCATCAAAGTCAACAATTATTTCTACAGATCTTTCCATTTGTATACATAGAGGTTTATGAGTCCCAATTACAACAATATCTTATTCAAAAGTAGTGCATTTTTATATAGTAACAATAAATATATATATATATAGTGTCAAATGTCAAGATATGGGTGTGGGGCACCCTACTTTCACTATTTTATGTAGTTAGAGTTTGCATTTAATTGTCTTGAAGCCACAATAGGAAGAATTGTAGGTGTCTTCTTTACCAATACTTTTGATAGTTTAAATATATCATCTTCAACTAAAGAAAAGTTGTGCTATATGTGTTCTTCTTTAGTGTATGAGGAAACTATGGTATAAAATGACCTTGGGTTTGTGTCTGTGTGGATCTATTTTTTTTTTTCAATGGTAAAAATATTACTCTCACATATGTTAAATTTTTCACTTCTTTTTATTTGACAACGTAGATAATATGGCAAATTCTTTGAATTTCTTTTTCCAAGTTCAAAATATTTATCCTTGCCTATTTCACCATGAAGTTACATTCAATTATGACAATATGGAATTAACCCTTGGAGGACAAAGAAGCTCTATTGGAGCTTTTTGTAGGGTTTTTTGGAGGCTCACTTAGGTTCATATGAAGTCATTTTTGAATGGATGAAAGTGAAATTCTTACCAAAGATGTGTGCTTGTATTAGCTATGTGAAATTATAACTTTTTTCCCAATCGTATGTCCAAATCAAGAGTTATGGAGCTTGAAAGTTTAGGGGTAGCTTTGGGCAATGTGCTAATAGAGAGGGCAAGTAGTTAGACAAGGTAGGAATTTGTTTCACTTACTTTGAACGCTTGTATCTTATGTACAATCTATTAGAACAAATGGATTGAAAATCTTCCATACATTCTTATAGTAGTATAGGAAAATGATGTGTGGTTGAAATTCAAATTAATATTTTTTTTCCAATTTTCACTCATTGCACTAAAAATGGAAATTTTAGACCAATTTTAGAAACCATAGAATTAGTATTTGGCTTTGAGATCTTGAATTTCAAATTTTATTTTTTGCTTTTCCTAATAAAGCCAGTTAATTAGCCAATTAGATGGTAAGTAGTGTAAAAAGACATGATTAATCCTATTAGGCATTTGAATGTATAAAACCCAATTGGTTGGTTCAGTAGTTGCTAGTTGGGAATTAAAAAACCAAGTCTGATTCAATTTGGCAATTGTTTGTTGACTCCTATTAGGCTTTGGAGCTCATATTTTGTTTTTCACCCACTACAAGATAAGCAAGTGTTGTATATCTTTCTTTTTGAAGAAGAAATGAGTATTAAGTGATGAAATGTGGAGGATCTAGGATTGAGTAAGAACATTGATGGTGATTCAATGAGATGTTTACTTTTCAGATTAATGTAATGAAATTCTAAGCCTAATTGGATTCAATATGTGTAATGTGACGTATGCGAGTCTAAGTTGAAATCATTTGGGATTGTGTAAATTTGTTGGTGTAGAGAAGTGTAGAAGTTGATGAATTGGATATTGGGATGTATTCCAATTTGAAGGCGTGTCATTTCCATGTGTTGTGATTGCTTAATTTAATTGTCTTGTGGCAAACCTATTTGAAATGGTCTCCTTGAGCAAATTTCACTACTAAAACATTAGGTCAAATTCTAATGTAAATTCATGACATATACTTGTTTTAGAGGAAGAAATTTTTGTTTTAACCTTTGGAATTTTGATTCCTCCAAAAAATTAGTTCTCCAAAAACAATTGAAATCTTGCTTTTGTAGTTTGTTTGTTTTGGACTTCCTTTCATGCAAGATGAATTTGGGTATGTAAAATACCTCCGTTATCTTTGAAAATTGGCATGCAAGTAACTAACATAGGTACCTACCCAATGGTCTAAATTTCCAAAGTTGAATAGCACCTCTCTTACCACAAAGTTCAGTCAAAATATGCTAGGCCTAAAAATGCTTTTCTTCTAATCTAAAACGTTACAATCTCTCAATCTATGCAATGTAATGGACTGAAATTCTATAAATTTCTTTAATAGTCTAGTACAAATTTGTAAGATTGAAAGTGTGAAAAATATTTTTATTCTTCAATTATGCTCAATGCACTAGAAAGTCGCAATTTTGGATTTTTTTTTTGTGAAAAGCACCTCTTCATGGAAATTACCTATGTCAACATTTGGATTTCCTAAGACCGAGTTTTCTTGTGATTCCAATATATAAAAAAAAAAGGTATTGATATTCCTATCAAAGAATCTTCATCCTCAAAAATGACAAAGATTAGAAAAATAGGCAATGAAAGGCTCCGTAAAAACTTTCAAACACCGAAAGCATGTCAATGTAGCGACAATTTTAGAAAAAAAGTGAAGTTTTTATAATAATATCTTTTCAACCATTCAAAATCTAATTTTAAGACCTAGGTATCAAAGATTTTGGCTTCTCCACATCTTTATAACTCAAACCTTCAAAGCAAATGACTTTCTTGCAAACCCATCCCTTGATTTTGCAAAATCAAACTTAAAACCCAATTTAGGAAGAATTTAAATCAATGTGATATGATTGCATGCAATCATGCCTAATTCACTTTCCAAAAAAAAATACAAGTTGGATAGGAATTCTAATGCAATCTAAAATAAGAATAAACACTCTAGGGACCAAATAGAAGGTTGCATTTGATGACTTTTATGATAACCTTAATGTTTAAGAAATATATACTAATAGAATCAAAAATTTAAATAGTAGGATCTCTACTTTTAAAGTAGTTACCCTCATATACCAACATAAAGGAAGGTATCAAGAGCTATGCATAATGTGTCTTCTTGTAAAAACTTCATGAGCCGAAAGTATGGGTTGCATCAAATCAAGCAATCAACTATATTTTTTGTTTGTTACCAGACTGTAAAATTGTACATGAGATTAACTTTTTTCATTAAACTAATTTTTCTTATTGGTGTGACACTATTTTATCAAAGTTACAAGATTTTAAATTAGTCTAGACTAAAATTGTATTGTATTTGTAATGATACTTATATTGATCTATCCCATTAGTGAAGGTACAAAATCATTTACTTGTATCATTAACCTCTAAAGGACCAAACAATGTTATTTGGCAATATAACAATTTTAGGCTCCTCACTACGAGTAGAAATATTCACAATATTTTTTGAATTTTTTTAGATGTGGCAACAAGGAGTACCTTGCCCTCCACCCAATTCTCTTACAATTGGATGTTTCCATGAAGACTTACGGGGAAAATGCCTTTTTTCATGGTTGGGAAGCAACACAAGTAGGGTTATTCACACTAGAGCAAAATTTGCATTACAATGTTTTGAGGGAACTTGGATAGGGCCTTGGGCAACCTCTTGTCCCAAATTCAAACCGAGGAACTTCTCTAACATTCTTTTGGACTTATAAATTTTTTACAATGTACAAGTTGGTAGAAAGGCAATTATTCTATGGCTTCCCTCACTCTAATAGGGCAGTCACTCCTAACTACCATATTTGAATTTAGAAAATTCAAACACCAAAATAATTTGTTGAGTCAAATCCCAATTTGTCATTTGACAATCTACCATCAAGAAAAAGTTTGATGGCAAAATGAAGGGATTGCTTCATTGACATTCATAGGAATCAAGTGTGGAGAGGTTGTTTTAATAATGAAATCCATTGTCCATCATAAATCCTCAAAGGGTATGGGACAATTTGAAGATGAGAGCTTGACCACTTGTTGTCAAAACATAGAAATTGTGTTCAAAGTATAATTTCAAACTTCATTTTGGCATAGTAGAATAACTCTTTTTTTAAACTTTGAATCCATTTGTGATTTGAGCCTCCATTAAAAAGGTATGGACAAAATTTAGAGAGGATGTTTGAAAATATCAAAGAAAATGTCCTTTCCAACCCCTCTTTGAAATTTGTCCATAACTTTTGATTGGAGACTTGAAATCTCAAACAAATTTTTGGAGATGAAAATTAACTTGATTTTCCAACTATTCTTAGTTCAATGTTTCTTGAAAAAAAAGTTATTATACTATGCCAAAATGAGTTCTGAAATTCTAATTTGAACACAATTCCGACTTTTTACTTAACTATGAACAATTGAGCTCTTAGTAATTCTAATTTACATATCATACATAGGTTGTTTTATCTCCTACTACCCCACTTGTATAAAGAAATTCTCTTGTTATTTTTACATACACAAAATAAGTCATCCTGGAAGGTATGTGAGATAGTTGCCAAAAAAAATATATACCTTTGAATTTTAATATTAGTATTTTCAAAATTATAATGTTTGGAGCAAGGGAGCATCTTCAAAATCAAGGAGAATAAGATTTAGTGTTAGTGATTCACAATGAGTTGGTCTTAGCTAACTCAAACCTGACCTTCTCCCATACTAGGCCGAATATGCTCAATTACCCTTACTTTAGGCTATAGATTGATCAAGCTTGCCAAAACTTGAAATTTTGGGTGATTTTATTTTATTTTTTTCCTCCTCTAAGGCTAGTAGAAGCCTAAAACTCCACTCCACTATTCACATTTTGAAGAGATTATTGCATGAGTGTAAGCCATAAATTTTTGAAAAAGGGACTTTGTATGAGGCTTTTCTTGAAGCTAGTTCCCTTTTGGAATTTTTTGGTACATGTTCCCCAATTTGAAATGTTACGAAATTTTTTGGACATGTGGCCAACTTTGTCACAAATTCAAGAAAAAAAAGTGATATCAACTTGTTCAAAAGCCTCCCCAAATCAAAGTTGCCAGAAATTTGGATGCCTTCAGAAAACATTTTTTTCAACTTCAAACACTATAATCTTGCAATCTATGCAATTAAAACCTCTCATTCCTTTTTTACTACAACGCAATGAAGTAGTCTACCATTAGATTTTATGGTAAGATGCAAGAAGATTTCATTCGTCATTTTTTCGAGACCTTTGCCATCAAAATGACCCAATTTGAATATTTTTAAGTAAAATAGAGTCAAAGAAATTCAAGGTTAATGTTGCTATGCAACTTAATTCAATTAGGCTAACCTATGTTTTTATAATTGTACGAGGCTATTGGCTCTATTTGAATGAATCTTGAGTGAGCTAATTATCCATTAAGGACTAGGTCAACCCTTTTTTGGGGGGCAAAATGGAGCCAGAAAGCACCATTTCATCATGAAATTCTTTTTTTCGCCAGAAAAGTTTCAATCCAATTTAAAATATGGAAGAAATTGTCAAATTTGGTTGAAATAGTGTATGAATTTGATTGAAAAGTGTTTTATGGTTCAAAAGATGGATGTACGAAGAAATAAAATGCTTCACCAAATTTTAATCTTGGCACTTTTTCAAAAACAAAAAAAGGGTTGGACTAGGTCGATGATTGGTTGATGATTCTGGCCAACAATGACAAGTTTTCATTAGTAGTCACTTTGACTGCTGATGAAAACCTGTCATTTTCAAGCAGATATTCATTGGTAGTCATCAACTTGGTCCTTGATGGGTCAAATTCAATGAATTTTAGATGCAAATGGATGTAGAATGCTACACAAATGTAGACTAAAATGGATGAAAATCACACTACTTGAAGTAATAGTATGAAAATAGTATAAACCAGATTATATTGATTTTATCTAAAATTTTATAAACTGTCATATTAGAAGAATTCTACAAATTTGTAGAATCTCTACAAGAATTTCTAAATTGTTGTAAGTTAGTTTTATTATTGTAGGGTGCACTAATGGAATTATGCTAATTATCCAAAAGTAAATTTATAGAAATAGATAAAGGATATTAGTGTTCTATACTCAATAATGAAAAATAGTGCAACTCTGGCAAATTAGTGTCAAGGTACTACCAATAATAAGATAAATCAATATATTGTACTATTGATATATCCATTGCAACTTTCCAAGTGAGTGTGTCACTAATTTATTTGAAGTCCTACTATTCAAGATTATCACAAATTAGAATAACACTATATTGTACTCCCTCTATCCCAAAATGATCTTCCAATTCAACAAAATGTTCAAGATTAAGGCTGAAAATAACATTATTTCAACATGTTTCTCAATTTTTCAAAGAATTTGTTATCCATTCACCAAATCTCCAAAAACATAAATGATCATTATTTAGTAACCAAAAAATCATTTTCGGACCAAAAAGTCATAGGGACCCGGAAGATCATTTTGGAATAGAGGGAGTTGTAATTTCAAAATCAAATTAAATTTGTAGTGATAGTAATTTTACAGGTGATAATATTTTGCACCATCATTAAGGGAGAAGGGCCTAACTTTGATCCTTAATAACTTTGATCCTCTAAGGATTCCTAGATTTTTAAAACAATGAAAAAATCCACATATTTTAGGCAACATATGAAGTTAAAAATGATTGCTTTCAGTGAAATGAATACAAAATATTAGTTATTATAAGCACATTTATAAAAAAATCAAATGAAAAACATTAATAGAGACCTACAACCAACTTTCTCAAACAATCTTGTAGAGTGATTAAATATGATCCTAGAATGAGAATGTATTTCTTTTTTATGAATATGTATTTTTTTTCCTAGAATGATTGGCCAATGCATTTGAATTGGAAATTGGAAAGAAACCTCAAAGGGATGGCTCATGTGTAATGGACAAATTTGGAGTATAGGATGGGATAAGGTCGTTCACATCGCTGAAAAATAAACAAAATTTCCTTTCTCATCACACTTGGATGTTACTTACTTACCTCTTAAATGACAGACCTATGACCATTGATTTCAAGCCTCAATGCCATTTTGCAATTAGATATGAATGAAAAAATTTACATTTATTTTTCAGTGATGAAAATATATGTTTTCTTTATTTCACTAATTTTTTTAATTTTTATTTATAGAAAATTGGGTTTTTTTAATTTTTTTGAAGATTAAATGAAGAAAAATTATATCAAATAGAAAATTATTTCAAAAAATAGGAGAATTTAACCATATGTGTACATTATAGTGATGAACATCAAGGTGTAAATTGAATTTCTGTATCATTCTATTATTTGAATTTAACAGACAACGAAAATACCTCCAAAGTTCAAATTGCAATAAAATATTCATTATGAGGAATTTTTTCAGAACTCAAATTGGAGTTGAAATTAAAGTAGATGATCTTTTTTTGTTGTTGGGCTTAAACTCCAAAAATATCATTTTTGTGAAGAAATTTTAGATTTATGCAAGGAGATACAACTTTTCAATATACATTGAAAATAGCATATTTTGTGATTCGTTTTTTTTACTAACTTCCCATTTATGTGAAGATTCTTCACATCAGTAAGTGTACAATTTCAATTGGATACTCTTCATAACCCAAAATGAAAGGTCACCAAGAAAAATGGAGATATAAAATACTTGCAATACATTGATTTTAGGTTAATGCAAGTTACTGCATATTCTGAACTCACTACTGTCACACAATGTCACAATGAACTTTAAAAAGAAATTTATTTTTATATTTTTATATTTTCATACCCTCCTTCGACCCCCCTGCCCTCTTGTAATTTTCAAAAAGCAATGTAATTGACTAACAATATGGGACAAACAACATTTTGTATCTTGTATCCATGTCCGTATCTCGTACTTGTATTTGTATTCATATCCTATATTGTGCCATATTTATATCCGTATTCATATTCAATATTCACTATGTATTTGTATACGATACTATATCTGTACCCAATATTCATTTTCGCATCCATATCCGTATTGATCATTACATGGGATTCAACCCTTCAAGAGGACCGTTTCAAGTTGTTTCCGTTGTTGGAAACCAACCTAAATTATCTGGAGAAAAATATTTATTAAAAAAATATTAAAAAAATAAAAAATAAAAATGAAAAATATTAAAAATTATATATATATATATATATATATTTATTTATTTAAATATTTGCTAATGTAGTCGACTCTCAACCACATCAACATCCTGCGTGGCAAAGTTCCTAGCGTTTGGAAATGCTGGGGAACTCACAACCCTCTACTGCAGCTAAATCCCATCTAATGATTTGGATGGCTCAAATTAAATCTCATAAAATCAACAGCTTGTGATATTTTGAGAAATCAACGGCAATTTTGAAGGTAAGCATTTAAAGAATAAAATCAACGGCCTTTAAATATTTTGAGAGAGAAGGAGGCAACTAATACCCTTGGCAGCCTCTTTTGTTTACATTGTAATTTCATCAAACTGCCAACTAGGCTTTAGAATGGTACTAGCGGCGTTCCTAGGTTAATCTATTTATTGTAGCTCCTACAAAATGTTCTTGAGCACATTCATGGTCCACCAAATAAACTTTAAGACTCTAAAAGCTTAATACCTAATCTCTAATTCCTAAGTGTTTAAAAACTATATTTCAAGATATATCCTAGATGATGATAGTGTTTTATCCAAATAACTTCTCATTTGTCCAATTTAATACTTAAATATTCATATGATCAATTTGATGAAATTCAATCAAATCTATTATATATCAAAGAGAATGAAGGATATTAGGGTTGGAGGAGTGAAGGAACCCCCCCTTGGATGGTTCCACCTAGATTCCCTACTCAGGCTCTCTAAATACTTTAAAGAAGAATGAATTTTTTATTTATTTTTAAAACATGTTGGCCTTGAACTTCAATAAAGTAGTAGTAGTGAATGGTTCTACCTAGATTCCCTACCCACGCTTTCTAAAAACTTTAAAGAAGAATGAATTTATTATTATTTATTTTTAAATGTTGGACTTGAACTTCACCAAAGTAGTATGGAAGGATAAATGATGAATACATGATTGTGATTTTATATTCTTCAACCCTTTGTTGTTGGCTATGTGTCAAAGCTTGTAGCCATCTTATGTCTTTTTAAACTTGAATCTATAAAAGGATAGTCATCTTTTATATTAAATCAATGCAATGTTACTACCTTTGTCACAACTTCTATTGTAAAATCCATTACATTTTCATTCCGGAAAAATATCATCCAATTATTTCATGTGATGTTTGTAACAAAAAATTAAACACAAGATGAGTTTTTTTAATCGAAATCCAATACTATCAACTTTAGTTGCCTACAAAGTGACTACAATGTTGTTGTAATAGCTTGTATACAATAAGGTTCTTATTCCTTTTGTTTTTATTTTTTAAATTTAAATTTCATAAATAGTCAACCTAGTGGAGTTGCAAACTCAAATGTGATCCAACCAATGAAGGTTGAGATTCAACACGGCTTAGATTAGTGATGATTTGCTTAGCAACGTCACACAAAATAGACATTTCATTTCATTTTAAAGTATTTAATTCTAAAATTGTTCAAATAAGGATTTGAGCATTGTTCCTACTATTTTTTAGTGAGTCTTATAGATAGTAGATAATTTAAAGGCATTTTGTGGTCACCATATGAATAAAATATGAGTTCTCAATGTATTGAAAATAGGTGTAACTATCTCAAGATTACCAACTAAAGGTAGCTGCCTACTTATCCCATTTGACATGCCTATTTGGTTGACTTGGATGATCCATTTGATTCATAAATGATTTTTTATCTTTGTTGTTAGAATACTTAGGTAATTTTTTGTAGCCCTAGGAAATCTACTATACTCTTTTTCACTTTTTTGAGTACAATGATTTTTCCTATTAGTAAAGTCTCAAATTAATTGTCACTAGGGCTTCTTTTCATTTATTATAAAGTGTCAAAGTATCAATATAAAATGTTATAGTGGTGCTCCAAATTTCAACATTCATCCACATATTGAATAGAAAATATCAGATAATTAGCACATACAACATATCCATGATAATGTTCATCAACAATCTTGCAATTTAATCCAAGATTTTTTTTAACTCCTAAAGGTTTTTTACTATGTCTTCACCAAAACCACTCCAAAACTGCCATTTCTAGTACAAGTACCAAATTTTTGAAAAAAAGAGATTTTTGAACACCTATAGATGTAGGATCTTGTAGTACACTGGTTTGGAAAGATGTAGAAAAAAATTCAGAAATTTTCACCATATAGACTCCAAGATATTAACGTTTGAAGCAACAAAAATCCATTTGGGGGCCTTGAAAAAACCTAGGTAGTTGTACTTCACAAGGTCATATTTGCATGAAAAAATGTCCAAAATGGTGGTGCTTCTTTGGATTCATTCTTCAAGGCAAGTTGGCTACATGCATGAAAATTTTCAGATAATTTGGAATTGTACAACATAAAGGAAAAAGATAGAGTTAAATAAAGGACTTCAAAGTTTATCTTAGAGTGAAGATTCTATAACTACCCATAGACTACTCACAAACTAAAACTCCTCATAACTTTCACCTCATTAATAAATATGGAATTATTTAAAGTTTATTTTACTTAGATGTAAATCTAAAAAAACAATTTCAAATTTTTATTTATTTTTAAAAGTGATTCTTAAAGAAGTTTTTTTAGTTGCCTAGGCTATCCACACATTCTTGAAAACTACATATCATACAATAACTTTTTAATCATGTAGTCAAAAATTATGAAAATTGTGAGGCCTTAATGCTATTCCTTGAGGACATATTGTGTAAAAATTTCAAATCAAATCAATTTAAATTCATTTCATAGTGAGCTACCCAAAATTGCTATGTTGCCAAAAAACGCAATTTGGGTGTTTAGAGATTAATTAATTTTTATTTGTCCTATGCACATGAGAACTTTTAACTATCATGTGTCAGTGTTTGAGTTAATTTAAACTACATTGATTTGTCCTAATAGTGTGAGTTGACACTAATTTACCAAAGTCACACTAGGTTGAAATATCCCTATATTAAAACCAATTTCTACCAAAATAAACTTTTGTTGTGACATTAATTATCAAGATGGCATTAAATTTCTCCCTTTACTTGTAGAACAAATCATTGTAGTACTATACTAGAATGAATGCACCCCATTGCAATGCGATGACAACAAAATTGTTTCATCAACTTGCAAAGGTTCATAGAAAAGTTGTGGGGAAATCAATAGGATTTAGTAATAACAAATGGGTGAAAAACAATGTTGATGAAAATGTGACACTTTGCTCAAAGATACTTTAGAAAATTCAAAAATTCAAAAAAAGGATTTGGGCATTAAAGGGTTAATAGAATAGTTCAGTGTGGTTAGTTTTGGTGGACGCCGACCCTGTCCCTTGTTTAGGTCTGGAATTCTTTCCCGAGGCCACAATGTTAGGTTAGGAAGTTGTCTCTCTCTTCGTTACGGTTCGCTGTCGCGTCGCAAGCCCCTTTGCTCGCTCGCTCTCCAGCAGCGCGAAAGAGCTTGCTCGCGCCTGCCTTGGCTGAAACCCTACTCGCATCGTCGTTTCTCCAGCATGGCGATGGGGCGAACTGTGCTGCACATGCCGTCAGGCCACACCGGCGTGGTCTCCAAGCTCCACCCGACGGTGCTCTTCAACATCTGCGACTCCTTCATCCGCCGGAACGACCAGCAGGAGCGCGTCATCGGCACTTTGCTCGGATCCGTCTCCGCGGACGGCACCGTCGAGATTCGAAACTCGTATGCCGTGCCTCATAGCGAGCAAGCCGATCAGGTGTGAAGAGAATTCTGGTTTAGTTAATGGAGCCTCTGTTTAGGGTTTGAATTTGGGGGAGAGGTGTCCGTCGTGTGTAGGAGACGTGGAATTTTTCATGTCGGAATAGAACTAATTAGGAGGTCGGCACTCTGTTAATGTGAGTACCTGGAAATGCAGTTTCTGTTTTATGACAGTAGGGTTTTGGAAAATCCGATCTTTGGTCGCTGGATTTTTTTTTAGTGATTTGGAGCCAGTTAGGTCACGATTGAGTTACGAATATATTATGAGCTAAATCTGTCAAGCAGAGAGAATTTTAGAGTTCATTTGCATTTCGAAATCTCTGGACTGGTGATTGTTGTAAGGGATTACCATTCTATGGTTTGTGAATTTGTCACATGCTGCTCTTCTGAGATATCAGGTGGTTATGCTCTTAGTAGTTCGGTGAATGCGTACGTATTTCATCTGTCACCGTGTACATATTTCGCTAAATAAATTTGTACGATTTAAAGGTTGCAGTGGATATCGACTATCACCGAACTATGTTCGAATTGCACCAGCGTGTGAATTCCAAAGAAATTATCATTGGTTGGTAAGATCTCGTTCATGTTTCCAAACCTTTTTTAATCTTGACGAGGTTATATACAACTTGACAGTTTGCTCATCGAGTATATCGTTTCATTATTTTGGTTTTGGCATCAGCACCGATTTTCTTCTCTCTGCGATCAGTTGAGTGCTTTGCAATTCACCTATCTGATACTTTTAGTGGTTCTACAGGTACTCTACAGGTTCCAGTTTGAGCCCAAGTGACACTCTTATTCATGAGTTTTACGGCCGAGAAGTAGCCAATCCTGTGCTGCTCACTGTAGATACCGCCTTTGCAGAGGAGAAGGCAAATATCAAGGTTTTTGTATCTACTCTTCTTACTCTTGGAGATCGACAGCTGGCAGCTCAATTTCACGAGGTTCAACTGGACTTGCGCCTGATCGAAGCTGAGAGAATAGGATGTAAGTGATTCTTTGTGGAATTTGCCTTTCTTGCGGTCTTAATATATATCTGTTGTTAATGAACGACAATCAATAGTCTTAAGGTATTGGCCCTGTTCGAGGATAAACTGGGTATGGGGTTGTCAGTTTTTTCGATTTTGTAGTTGTTGCTTTGCATTTCGTTATTATAAATCCTTCAATTTCATGTACACTTTTTCTCTTCTTTTTTGCAGTTGACGTCTTGAAAAAGACGGTAGTGGAGAAGTTGCCGAACGATCTTGAGGGGTTGGAATCAACTATTGAGAGGCTGCAAGTAATGATTGACTCAGTCTTCAAATATGTCGATGATGTTGTGGTAAAGTGTTCCTCTCTATCACTCCGTTATTATTTATCATATTCATGGGAAAACTGTGGTAGAGGCGATGTTTTTATGTAGATTAATTTATTTTTATCATGTAACTTCTAATGTTGATACTGTAACTTTGCTGTCATCCCAGGAAGGACAAATTGAACCTGACAACTCAGTAGGCAGGTTCCTTGCTGATACAATGGCTTCTGTCCCGAGAATCTCGTCTGATGCTTTCGACAAGCTTTTCAATGACAGCGTTCAGGTGGGCTTTCACATCTGGTTTTGGGATTTCGAAGTTGGCACCGGATTTGCTCATATGATCTTATATTCTTTTTCCCCGGAATGAAGTTGAAGTGGTTATAGTACTGCAGATAAGCAGAACCCTGAAACTCAATATTCTGCTTATATATTATCTTCCTTTGTTGTGTAGTTCAGCAGGAGGCCTGCACTATTGAACCTTTCTCCTGACTTTTGCGTTATATGCGTCTATGCAGGATCTTTTGTTGGTGTTGTACCTGGCAAACCTCACAAAAACGCAGCTTACGTTAGCAGAGAAACTAAATACTGCCGCTCAAATAGTGTAGATTTTGAACAAATACATGCAGTTTGCGCACCCTGCAATTTTGATCTCTTAATAGTCAAGTTTGCAAGGATTCATGAGTTCGTTGCAACAGTTGTTTTCCACTCACTCTGGATACATTCCTTTCTGGAGTTGGTCAGTGCATAAATCAATATATCTCAAGCGATGCTCGAGTTGTGTCCAAATACAGGTTTCCACAGCTGATTGTGCATGCTATGTAGGTGACACGACATGCATCAATATTGCTGACATATCACGAATGTCCTTGTCATGAACAGCACGGCAACAATCAATACGTTGTTTCAGGAGCGCCAATGATACACTTCGTTTCCATCCCCATGCTTCAATGGTACTCTCTTTCAATCCATGCTCTTGAATATTTAACGTAGACTGGAAGGCAAATGAAAGACTGATAGGTGACGTGAACCCTACACCGGATAATGTGACCAATGCAGGTAGGGTGTTCCCTTGGAACTGCAAATCTAGTTCGACTCGCAGCCAGTGTGCGGCGTTCTTTCACTTTTCAGGAAAAAAACTTTCCTTTGCCGGAATCTAAGGGCCTGAAGGTCTTTTTACCCTGGAGTTCGTTTCCCACAAGGTGACTGATTTAGTCAGCCAGTTGTTCTTACCAAGCAACATGGTGACTTTTGGGGACCACCCAACCCAACCCAACCCAGGCAACGCTTGCGGGTTTTGCCTGGTCTCCACGCCTTGCTATGATTCTTTCAATTGTCCATGTGCCTTTCAGAATATTCATACTATCAGCAACTCAACACTTTACGCTGGCCAGTGCCAAGGACAAACGTAGTTTATCCGTGCCTTGCAGACGGGACTGCATCATAGTTATCCAAACTTGCATCAATTGCCCAGCTGCCTTGATCCGTTCCTGGACCACTCCCTGATATCCCTCTCTGTCTGTCTGTCTGCATCTGGAGGTAGTATTCGAGCCTCCACTGCAGTACAAATCCACATAGCTGCCCCCCTTTGGACACACTGAATGTCGCTTACTCGGAAGGGGGAAAAAATGGCTCTGGCTGTGCCGTGCACCGTTTAGAGATTTCCAACAACACTTGATTTATAATTAATAATTCAGTCCACACTAATTTTATCATTTACCAAATAGTGTGCCTTTTGGTAAAGTAACCTGAAAGATATAACATTGTTCTACCAATGAGACTCACAGGGGTCCCTTTTGCATCCTTGAAAAGGGAACCCCTACACGGTGAACAAAATTGTCCGGTATGGCTCCTCAACCAACCCCAATGCTTGAATTATCGAGTAAGTCCTTTCCAAGTATCTAGCAAAGTATAGTACCTTTTTAGCATGGGGAGGACCACAACCTAGTTATACAATGTTATGAACTAAGGAGCCTTCTTGGGCTTTTTGAAAACTTAGGCATGTTCTATTTGACTTCATATTTTGTATTTTTTGTATGAAACCTTTAGGATAGTTCCTATCCATTATATTCTATGTATGAAGCTTTGTTGCATGTCATTCCAGTAAGTATTGCAAAATTTAAAAGTTTTTTTAAATTTTCAATGTCAAAGTAGGTAGCTCAAAATGTATTCTAAAAATAGATTAATTAGTTTATTTGGTTGGAGAGACTAATACCTATATGAAGACCTTGAACCATTCAATTCAAATTATTGATATGAAAGTTATGAGATACTTTATATTGCAATGAAGGCAAATAACATATAAAGTTGTTAATTGTAAAAATAAATAAATAAAAAGCATAGGATATGCATTGCTTATTAGAACATTCTCACTGTTGGGATTGACAATCCTCAATCTTTTGTCAAAATTACTTAAAAGATGAATATTTGAAAAAAAATTGAATAGTTTTTTTTTTCATGTATTTTCAACCTATTTTTTTAACATATTGACTAGAATGCACAAGTTATAGGACATATATATTTTTCTTTAAATGTTGAAAGAAGTACTTTAAAGAAGCACCTTCACCTTAAAGAAGCACTTTAATATACTGGTTTTTGAAGTTTAGATACATTGATCTTACAATCAAAAGAAGGTGGTTAAAATTTGGGAAAGATATACTTGAACTAGTAAATTAAAAGATCTTATAGTTGGATTTATAAGCCTCTAAAGGACTAAGGAGAAAATTTTGATTATTTTGGAAACTCAAACAAACTCTATTGACTTTGTAATTTGAAAATTTTACATGAAATTTTTAGGATGGATACTAATCATCTTGGTCTACATGTGAAGCATTGTTTTACATCATTTTGATAAATTTTGCAAAAGTTATAAGTTTTTCTTTTTATTTCAATGTCAAAGTAGTAAGCTAATAATACATACCAAAAAAAGATTATTTAAAGTGATAGCTAAATGAAATCATTTGAACCATTCAATTCAATTGAAAATTATGAGACGAAAGTTACAAAGGGTTTAATTTTGTGGGCAATGAAGGTAGACAAAACATATAAAGTTGCTTTTTGAAGTCAATCTTAAAATTTTCCAAATAAACACAGAAGGAAAGGATGATCATTGTTTACTAGAACATCTCATCATTGGAATGTATAATCCTCAATTTCATTAGAAATAATTATTACCAATTTAGTTTGTTTTGCCATCTAGTAACAACTTCTATTTTATTTCTTCTTAAGATGAATATGAAAGATTTTTTTGTTAAATTTTTTACCATGTATTTTCAACCAATTTTTCAGCATCTTGACTTAAATGCACAAATCATGCGCCACTTGTGTTTTCTTCTTAAAATGTTGGTGGAAAAGACTTAACCTTAAGGAAGGATTAGAAAAAACTACTTTTTGAAGTTTAAACACATTGAATATGTGATTAGTGGAGATTTTCACTCAAAAATCTTGTGAGGATGTACTTGTACCTTGTTAAAGGATCCTAGACTTGAATTTGTTAGAGAATAAATTTAGATGAAGATTTTTGCCTTATTTTTAGTATGAATATTTTTAAGCAATTTCGGTCTTCAAAACACTAGAGTTCTTTAGGAGGCTAAAGAATACATGAAGATGGAATTTTAGCCTTACTTTGGATACAAGTATTTTGAAGCAACTTTAACCATATGGGATATTCATAAAGAATCGGAGATATAAGATTAATTTACTAATATATGGGTATAAAATTTTCAATAGTGTTGTATTTATATTTTGGAAACGAGATAACTTGTAGTGACTCTCAATTTCTTTTGTAGAGTTTAAAATTTCTTGATTCAATTTAGGCATTAAAATGTTTTAACAAAGTTTGGACATGTTTTGGTGCATGTAGCACGCTATGCATTATATTGAGCTTCATAAAATGTAAATCACCTTTAGAATTTTTCTTATTTGATCAATTTAAAAGGTAAAACCAAACTAATGCCATATTTAACTATTTTTGGACTTTGCAAAGTCCAAAATTGGTAAAGGGACATCTAAGACAATTGTAGATTTTGACTTCTATAGATTTTATGAATCTAGAAATGATATAGATTTTGGACTAGGTGGTTTGAAAAATGTACAACAGGTTTAGATTTTAGATATCTATGACATCGAGAGATCCCCCAATGGACAAAGTCCAAAATTCCCTTAAAAGTCCAAAAGTAGTTAAATATGCCATACTATTGGTACAAGTATAATTTTTTGTAAGTTTCTTTAGTAGAAAGATGAGAATCCTTTTCAGAATTACATGGTAAAAAAATCTGAACTTTTAAATTTAATTTTATGAAGCATTATTGAACATAAAATTACCAAAAACATTTACCATTAATTAATGAGTTTACACCAAAAATCTCCAAAAATAAATTGAATATATTAAAATCTTTATAACTAAACTATCTTTACTATAGGAGTCATTTTTATTTATTATTTTATTTTGCTAGTATGTACATAGTAACTTTTATCATGCCATATTTATAGAAAGCAATGACAACACCATAAGTGAAAGGCGCGGTAAAAGATAAGACATGGTAGAGTACTTGCTTACTATATATTAATTTTAAAAATATTCAATTCAATTAAAGCCAAAATCGCATATATTTCATTATTATTTTTTCATTTTCATACAACATTTATTTGAAAATTAATAAAATCTCAAAAAAAATTGGTATCCATTTTTTAAATTATTTTTTGCCAAGTACAATATTACTTTAGCTCATTATTGATGATACAATATTTTATATGAGGACACTTTTTTTATTTTCACAATAACTCATTATAAAGTTAAATCATATAACATGGTTTAGTGATTTCAAGAATAATCAAAATAAAAAATTTGTTCTTTTTTTATAATACATTTGTAAAATTAAAATCAAATTTGTAAAATGAACATTAAAATTGACCATAAAGACACAAAGTTAACGAAGGTGACAATATTATAGTTGGATAGTATTTCTAAATAGAAAATAAATTGAAGATTGAAATTTCTTTCAATTGAAATATTGAAATGATCATTTTATGTTTTGAAATTTTTTCTTTAATCCATAAAGTTATGGGGCTATGATTCACTGAAATCCAACCCCAAACAAGGGTTGTTATTATGTGAGCACAGGAGTGTGAGCCTATGAGCCTAGATTACTACACACCCATGTTATAGGTGTATATAGTATAGAAACCGTCTATAATTATAGGGTATATATGTTATAAATACCCATATTACAGGTATTTATGATATATATACCATCTATAATGTGTGATATTTATATCATAGATACCTATATTGTAGGTTCAATGCTCACAAGCTCGCATTTTTGGGATCACATACTAGCATTGTTGAATCCCAAACCACCAGCTCTAGTGCAAAGAGCAAAGATGGAAAACCTTTGTCTTTTTGCATATTCTACCATAGGATCTTGTACCAAACAAATATTTTGTTAAAATGGTGAAAACTTTCTACCATTTCTCCATTCATTTTCTAGAGATTTCAGACCACGTGGTCTAAAGTCTAGGACTGGTTTACATTTCAGACCACATGGTCTAAACCACAAAGTGCCAAATTTGTGGACTATTGCCATTTTAACAAAATATCCGTTAGAATCAATAGAAAGAAATTCGACAGCTTTGGCTATCCTAGATTGTATAAAATTAATGTTTAAATAAAATGTCTTAGTTTTGTTATACTAGGTTTTAAGATTTTTAATCCTCTCAACTTAAAAAAAATTTGCACAACAAAGCTTTGTGGGGGAAATCTCTATGTTGGAGAATTGAGTTGAAAATTTATAATAATAATAAAAATAAAAATTAGTTTCCATTCTTTAAGAAATTGTTAAGCAGGTACGTGATGGAAGAAATTTTTAAATTGCTAATGGATCTACTATGGAATAAAAAGTTGCCAATTTTTAATGACAAGATGGTTGTAGAAAGCAATCTAAAACCTCAAAAATTTATTTTTCTTGCAAATTGTGGAAATTGAGTGAGTCAAAAATGAATCCTATACATTATTATTTCATGAAGATACCTTGATTGTCTTAAAAACAAGAGACTTCATAACTACTCATTACAATTCTATGTAGATTGAGTTGAAGCTTTCTATGTAGAAATAAATATACCCTATTTTTGAGATTATCTTATAAAAAATTAATTCAAATTATTGTAATCTTTGATAATTTGCATGGGCTTAGCTATTATTACTTTGAATAATATAGCTTTTTCTTCAAGTCACCACTTGAAACCAAAATTATATTTATATAAAGCTAATATGTTATCATATCTTAAAAATGTTCAAAAAACCATGCCAAAAATTGTGATTATAGGTAGTTGTTTAATCTCCAAGAAATTCAATTGTGGACATCAATCCTTTAGAGATTACAAAAAATTAATGATTAAGACAAATTATGTTGTGATGTTCAAAATTGTAAGATAATTTATGAATACATATATAGAATAGAGATGTGAAAGAAGTCTTGGCATTAAAATTCCAATATTAACATATGTAACATATGATTCATTTGAAGTTTGGGTTTAGAGAAACATATCCAATATTGAAATACCATTTCTCCCCCCCAAAGTATGTTTTCATATTTAAAAAGTGTTTAAAACCTTTCTACATTAGGTAGCTCCAAATCTTTTTCGTTCTTTAATACGGTGGCTTAAATTTTTTAATTGAAGCTATCGATTTTGGAAAATTTTGCATAGTCTTTTTTGGGGGGGGGGAGGGTAGTTGTAAATAATATGGTTTTTGATAATGAACATGAATTTTTCATTGAAACCTAACTAAATAATCTTGTTTTCTTCTAGGGGAGGACACTCTCACTACATTTGGGGTACCCACGTGTGGCGGTGGAAAAAGTAAAACATGTAATTCACCTTGAATAAACTATAATTTCATTCTAAAATTTTGAGCTTTGTTTAACAATGACTAAAGGTTTCTATTGACAAAAAATTCAATTCCAAATAACATAAGATATATTGTCTAGAAAGGGTTGAAAAATGAACTAAAATGGCATGTTCTCCAACTAAAATATTTATAGAGCTCACATGAAGATGACAATTGCATCAATATTCAACCAAAATAAACTTTCAATAGAAAGCTATTCTATATAAATTTTTTTTCATTTTTCAAATTTTTTTTCTTATATAATATAGAGGTGTGAAAGTTATTTTCAGCTTTACAGTGTATCTTTTTTCTTCAAAAATTTATAACTAATTACTATTAGCACAAAAAAATACCAATAATTCAAAACATAAACTTCTAAAGTAGTAAAATCTATCCATAATTTTTTTTTTTGAAAAAGAAATTAAATTTTAAGGTGTATTACTTGTTTTACTTTTTCCGCCGCACGTAGGTTGCTAAAACATAGGGAGTGTCCTCCCCGGGGTTTTCTTCCATTATTCTTAAGAATTCCTAGGAAGAGGAAAAATGTGGATTTTTTGGACAAAATCAATTGTCACATGAAAAGAATTTAGCCAAAAGATCTTTATTATGTAAGTTTTATTTTTCTTACCATCCCTATATGAAGTAATTCAAGGCTTTGCTCAATATTAATGAGGCATTTATTAACCCAACTAGTCACACTATTAAAGAATAGGCAAAAAATTATTTTCAAATACATGGACATTCTTCATCCATTTTGAGTACCTGTAATAGTCATCTCTTGAAAACATATCATAATCCACCCAATGGATGTGAAGCTAAAATTTCAATAGCCTAGTACATTAATTTATCATATTAATGCTCATGACATTCATTTATGAGAGGTACACTATTATAAATTATTGGCATATTGTAAGTTGCTTTGCATTTATTTCTATGATTATTTTGTATTAGTACCAATTTAACTTCTGCACTATTAGGAATTACAACACAAATCAATGTATATTGATTTATCCTGTTATCATAAGTGAAGGGCAAGATTGACACATCTCAATCAAATATTTTTATTTTCTAAAATTAAGGCTTAACAAATGCTTTAATAAAAATCTTTTCCAAGAAATTTTTTTACCCATATAAAAAAAAAGAAAATTGCTTTAAATGCTTTAGAATCTACTTTTATTATACTACTTTTATTGTTTTCCACCAAACCTTTCCTTCATTTGCGGTAGTGCATATAATATTAATTTAACAAAATTACTCTATTTGATTTATATTAGTGCAAAATGATATATTATTTTTGAAAAAATTCCCCAAAATATAATAAATTGTATAAACACTAATTTTGCACCCTCACAATGAAACATGATAAAACCATCGTAGTTAAATTAATTTGTCCCTTTACAAAATTAGTCCATCAAAATTAGCCCCTTTTAAAAACTTTCATCTTTGTAGAAATTAGTGCTAGTGATTTTTTTTATCATTGTAGAAAAGTAGTCAATTATTTCTTCAATACTCACATGATAATTAGGTGATACTTGGTGATATCTCTATGTCAAAATTAGGTGATACTTAGATTAGATTTGGCTATTGGTTTTAAAAACTTCAATAATCTAGCAATTTTGAACCCCATAATGAAAATTTTCTTCCCTCCAAACATCTTTCTTTTGGTTGTAGCCAACTAGTGAAAAATTGTTCATAAAAAAACATTGATTAGTGTAATACAATAATATTTCAACATGCACTAATTAATCCTCACCACCTAGTCATGGCCTTTGTGTGCAATGAATGCTTCTCCACTAATGTGGAGAATGAGTTTCCAATGGCATTGATTTCCACAAATGGGGTTTTGTGATTGATTATTACCTTTGAGATGTGTCAAACGTGATTTCTCAATCAAATTTACATGGATTACATTTTTAGATTATAAGGTAGTCGACCTCTTTCTGATTGCCACCTATTTTCGCTAGTTAGGCTACTTCATTTATGATCAATTGTGGTTTAGGTTGATAGCTCACGTGGTTAGGTGATACCTTATGCAACACGAATGTCAATAAGGTGTACATAGAAAGTATATAGATGTACATTGGAAGCTACAATCATCACTTACACTGAAGCATGGTCGATTTTGTAATCAACCTATGGTTGGAAATACAACGACCTATATAATAAGAGTGGGTTGAATGGAATCTTTATGAAAGAAATTCATAATCATTTCGTTTTTGAAGAAGAAAAAGGAACTAATTCTTAAAAACCTCCTCAAATCTATTTCTTTAGGGGGGGAATTTTTCCCTTCATCAATTGGATATTATAAATATGGTAAATTGCTTAAGTGGTCAAAAAGAAGTTAGCATCCCTAACGTTTTGATCTTCGGCAATTTCATGCTTCCCTTGTTTTTTTGGCGGACAAAAAACATCCCCCACTCCCCCTACCCACTAATAGGACAAATTTGTTTCGCTAGATCCAACAATTAATAAAAAAATCAGGTGATATTTTGGTCAAAAAGAATGGCCGGATCTGAACTGAAAGATTAAATTTAACTGAATTAATAATCACCATGACAACATTAATGAAAAAGCCCAACAAGGGGCTACTAGGGTCTAGGGGTCAAGACTGTGGCGGCTCATGTGGGTGGGTGGGGTAATAACTTCTCACTTTCCGTCGGAGGGCAAAACGAAAAAATAGCCCTAATTTACCGGCCTAGAGTGAGAATAGTGGCTTACGTTCGTGAGGGTAACTTAAAAAAGTTTGGGCCTAGTGAGGACCACACTCTACAGTAACTTCCACCGAGTAGCTTTTACCCCCTGCTACGTGGTCGTC
This sequence comes from Rhytidiadelphus loreus, assembly GCA_947034895.1. Taxonomy (NCBI): domain Eukaryota; kingdom Viridiplantae; phylum Streptophyta; class Bryopsida; order Hypnales; family Hylocomiaceae; genus Rhytidiadelphus; species Rhytidiadelphus loreus. Next base: position 39,377,902 of record OX344761.1, read on the forward strand.
TCCCAAGCCTCCGTTGTTCCAGTCACTGGTCCCCGCCCCCAACAACTTCCTGACTTGGAACTGGAGACTCAGTCTTGACTTGGGGAGAAAGACTTGGACATCGATTGGAAGACTTCGAATCGGGGGACTTGGAGGAGGAAATCTCAAACCCTAGCGAACCTAATCGTTTCGAAGTTGCCGCTCGCTCATGTCACTTCTGTCACACCAAGCTTTTTTTGTATTTTATTCTTTGTTTTGTTTTGTTTTTGTTTTTGTTTTGTCTTGTTTGTTCTTGTTAATTAAAGCTGCAGCTAGGCGCAGAAGCATATTTAATTAAATCTTAGAATCAGGAGTTGAGAACGATGGATTTCTGTTTGGCTTGCAAAATGTTATGGCTAGCGGAATCAGTAAATAGGAATTCGAGGGGAGAGAGAGAGAAATCGTTCCACGAGTGTTACAGCAGGAATGCATGCACATCAGGAAGCATCACATGCTTACTTTGAACATTACAAGGCGCAAAGGAAGAGGTGAGCTGTAGCAAAATCGACTTTTCTCGTTGATTTCGGTCTCGTGATTCGTTTACTGATACCGGTAGCTTTGAAAAGGAGAATGCGTTGATCTTGAGTCATCGACTGAAATTATTGATGCAAGGCTGCAAACGGGAGAATTCAAATAGTACTTTAAAACTTGCGGAAATTAGCAATGCGAGATTTGATGTTCGGGTTAGACTAATGACTTAATTACGTAGTTGCTTGTCGAAGTTCTAAAAACATGTCTATTTGTTTTATTGAAGCTTTGCAACGGTGTCGTATGCTTGTATTAAATATTTTCCGGTATTGATTCTATAACTACGGTGCTTTGTTTTGATATATTACTAATTTTTCAGCTATTTAAATTCCTATTCTAACAGCTGGGAGAGCAATTAAGTCATAAAATGAATCCAGACAACTTTGGTATCACATTCTCTCATTCTTCATTCGCCGTTCAAACACGAGATGTACTTTTCTACGTGCGTCCTTTGATGTCTGTAAATGGCGCTGCAGTTGGATATAGGGAAGTTCATGCAACTACTGTACAAGGAACCAAGGTCAGACTGCGCAAGCAAGAAGTAAGGTACACAAGTAAAACTATTTTCTTCAAATACCAAATCCTACGGATATCAGGTACAGTATCCATTCATAATTCATTTTGCGCCTTGACTTATCGCAGGAAGTTGAATAATACAAGTAAGCTTAATAAGGAGTTTGTGAAAAGGGTCCAGGACCACCCCTACCACTCAAGCACTTCTTCATTGTCACTTTTTCATGCAATACTTGTTGTGCAACTCCATATTATCACGTTGACATCAAAGACGTCTGAATATAAGATTTCTTTCCAAAATTTTATATTATTTTTTAAAATTAAAATCCACCGACCCTTGAGAACAGTGTACCCGCAACCCGTCATCTCTGGTAAGTTAACATGGAAATGTACGAACTGGAGTGTAATCCTTGCTTGCAAAGGAGACCCGTAAGGGTCGTAGAGTCAGGAGTCAAGACATGAAGACTGATATTGCAATGTGACCGAGAAAGCACCAGAAGGTTGAATAGAAATACAGACGATTTGGTTGTAGCACGGGTAATCAATTTTTTACAATTTTTTTAATTTTTTAATGTCACAGGAAGGATCGTGTCTGACTGAGACCAGCTTGAAAACAGTGTCGCAGTCTGCGCACGAAAACAGTAGTAACTTCTCTACACAGTCAAAATTGATGAAAAGGAATCTGCGTTGTATCCACACTGTGTAGATCTTCGGAATTGATTCACTTGCGGACTACAGCTCGTTCACCTGCTTGCTCGTAAGAATTGGAGGAACTGAATAACTGAAGAGGCATATATTACACTCTGTTTCCCTAAACGTAACGACCTAACACCGTAATTCGAAAGGGGACTACACGTATTGAAGAAGCAAGAGAACTTTCTAACTAAAGTTGTGGTGAAACCAAAAAATTGATGGATGCAAGAATTAGCTTTCGTCGTTGTCTAAATGTCGGCGAAGTTCTTCGCCTGGTCGACTCCCGTGGGCTTCGGCGTGTCGCAGAAAACGTCCGTGAGAGAGTCGAAGGTCAAATTTGGTAGATCGGGAAGATCAAAAAGAGGTGGCGGCGGGAGGATTGGAATTGGAGCGTCGTCGTCGTTGTCCCAGCAAATGTTCGTGTCAGGCTGTAAATCTGCACACGGCTTCAGAAGGAAGCTTGAAGTCTGGTCTTGGATGTTATTCCAAAAAAAATCGGACTGTTGAAGTGAACGCTCCTGCGTTGCAGTGCTGCTGTCCGGCCAGAACGAAGTCGGGGATCCTGCATCGCCTCCCAGCATCGTTGACGATGTAATGGACGATACTGACGAAACTTGATCACTAGCTGTCGTTATACTACTCTGAAGCTGTGATTCATGCGGTGTTACTATAGCCTGCAACTCGGACTCGAAAACAAGGCTTCCAAAGTCCGTGGGCTGCACTAGCTCAAAAGAATTCTCAGCAGAGCCTTCGGAGATGGCGCCGTACTCGGAAAACCCTTCAAAACAGCAGTCCTGGCAAGGTTCGGGAGGAGGCGGATGCTGCGTAGTAACGTCGAGCATATCTCCAGGCGCGTCACCAGAAAGACTTCCTCCTTTGTACTGGCCATCAGCGGGAAACTCGTTCAGTTTAAACTGAGCTGGAGCAGCGGCGCTCATCTGCACATCGGGGCGATGTTGCGTAGAGCTCGTTGAGTGCAAGCCTCTCCCTATTCTGTTCGCGAATGGACAATCCGCACCAAGCTCACAGGGGATAATAGGCGACCGCAGTCCCAAGCTTCGACTGAAAGTCGAGTTAAAAAACACCTCGCGCGGAAGCTGCCGGTCCGGCGCCAGATCACAAGAACTCAATCTCGAGTAATTCGACATCATTTGAGGCGGAAAAAGACGATCCGAATCGACATTGCACGACGACGAGCGCATTAGTACACTCTCACGCACCGGCGCGTGGCTAAAATTCGGAATCGATTGTCCAGTCCGATCACACGAATTATCCGACCACGGAAGATGATGCGAGAAGCTCCCCGTCGGCATCACACCAACTCCAACAGTACACGGCGCGGAACGACGTAACTGTGTTCCATCATCAACTCCCTTCAAGCTACAACCAAAACCTTCCCCCAGGTTCGCCATTCCGTTTCCAATCTCCTCCGAATTTACATTCATGCTTGTGACAAGACGATGATAATTCGGATGATTATTAAAATTATTATTACTCGCGCTGCTACAACCTCCAGCCATAACCCGATGCTGCAGCGCCCTCTCATGCGGAAGGTTCAACCTGGCGCCGCTGCCATGATACACGAGCGCAGCCTCATCATAAGCGCGCGCAGCTTCCAACGCCGTCCCGAACGTGCCTAACCACATCCTCGTCCGCAACCGCGGCTCTCGAATCTCCGCCACCCAGCGTCCCCACTGCCGCTGCCTCACACCACGGTACTGATGCAATCCATTCTCCGGACCCCCTCGCCGCCTCCTCACACGCTCCTCGGGCGTGCCATCTCCATCTCCATCTCCATCTCCATCTCCATCTCCGTCTCCCGCCTCCCCCGTCGTCGTCGTCTCCTCCCGCTCCCGCTTAGAATTTTTTCTCCCGCGCGCCTTGGACTTGGAGTCCACATCCGAAGCCTCCGAGCTCACATCCACATGAGCTCCGCTGTCAATCGCTCCATCGTCAATCACCTCACCCCCATCGCTGCCAAGCTTCCTCTCCTTCGAATTCACCATAGCTGCAGTCCCTCCCCGCCCTCCTCCAGGTACACCACTACAACCCACCCCAGTCCTAACACATTAATTGAATGCCGAGCAGCCTCCACCCCTCCACCCTTCCTCTGAGCGAAAAATAATTATTCGAAACACGACTAGGCAAATATCTGGATTGCCTTCCTTTATAAGCCAGAATTTGATCTCGATCTGCCTGCTGCAGTGGACGTTTTGCACGATCCGTCCACTGTAGTAGTAGTGGTGGCAATGCGAATTGCCAACTGTTTCCAAGGCAAACAACTCTCTGTGGAGTTTCAAGCGGCCAGCCAGAGTTAGTAGCTTCGTGGCTAGAGTTGGAAACTAAATCTAGGAATTTTGGAGAAAGTTACTATTCATTTAGGCGTTTCCCTTTTTCGTTGAGGGCAGTTGCCTTTTCTTTGGGAGTGATATGGTTTGTGGTCCCCCCTCTAAGCCCCGTTGGATAACCTTGTTTTCTATAAAGCATCAGTCATTCCAATCCAAGCTGCTGAGTCGTTCCATCCTCTTCAGTTTGTCAGTTCTTGGGTGAAAAAGGGTGCCTGTGTGCGTGTGAAAAAGGGGTGAAATTTCATTGCTTTGGAGTTTGGGCTTGAGTTTGGGCCCCGGAATGTAGGGGATGGCGTGTTAGGAATAGCTATTATTGGTAAGTGGCCTTCCATGAATATCGTTCGACTGGGACTTCGGTGTCAAAGTGGGGCAGAAATTTCCTCCTAGACGCAAATTACCCCTGGTTTGTAGTGGCTTTTGTAACTTAGTCTGTTCAGTCTGCTGGGTTGCATTCACATGAGTGACGAGTACACTAAAAAGGATATTTAGTGTTGGCTTACATTTAGTGTAATTACCACCCTACTTGACCCGACACTAAATGTCAATTTTAGGACAATTAGTGTAGTGCTAAACTTCAATGCGTAGATTTAGATTTACCAGATTTCAGATTTACCATAGAGTACTTTTAGTGTTAGAAATTACATTTAGTGTTACTTACTTTAGTAGGGTAAATGATACTTAGTGTCATGGTTCGCAAATAGTGTTGCCAACACTAAATATCCTTTTTAGTGTACTGACTGACTACTCATTTTTTTCACCCGGGGAAATCAGAGGAACTTATGATTTCCCCCCCAAGACGATCAAAATTGGAAACTGATTGGAAGAGTCATTCTCGGGATGAGAGACTCTAAATTAGCAAAGAGATGTGTAAGATATTTGAATTTCCTAGTGTTTTGTTCTTGCCAGCACCTTGTTTGACTAGACTTTTTTTTGGCTTTGAATCTTTTTTTACCTTAAAAATTTCGTGACACAAAAATCTTTTATATGTTAGAAAATTTGAGTTGAAAGTCTAGGAAAAAAAACTTACTTTTCATTCGGAACCCTTGAAATCCTAGTATTCCCTTAGGGGACAAAATGAATTTCAAATAGGCTTATGTAATCCCAAATTTTGAGGCAATTTTCTAAATTTTTTTTCGTCTGAAGATCGAAAAATACATTAGCTTTCCTAGAATACAAATTTAATTCAATCGGTGCTTGGGAGCAGATGGGGAGAGATTGGGCAACAAAAAAAGTCCACAAAAACTTGAAATAAAAGTTTTTAGTTTTTTTTCCTTCATAGATTATATTTTTGTCTACATGAAAAGCTTTGATTCATTCCATTTGGATTAGTCATGTGAATGTTATGGAGCTATTTGTTTTGCAAGCATTCATAGAAATTTTTGGAGAAAATAATGTATTTTATTTGTTTTTTAACTCAATTTTCACAATTTCAAAAATAGAAGTTCTATAAGATTAAGTAGGATTGCTAGAACAATCTCACCATTGGAATTAGTGTGTTTCAATTCCATTTTAAAGCTATTGACAATCTAGATTTTCCTTCTATATTTAAGAATCTTAAAGAATGAAAATCACTTGTTTTTAAAAAAAATTAAAAAACCTAGAGTTTTAGCTCAAATCTTCAAAATAAAATGACTTTAATTCAAAATTTGTAGTACAAAAATTTAAGTTAAGAAGATTCAAGGTCAAATAATCTAGTCACAAAATGTACTCAAAAACAGGTTTTCTTTACTTTAAACACAGATATCTTGCAATCTACTTGGTGAAAGTTTTTGAAATGTTGTCCAGAAATTCTTATACTAATCTTGAGCAAGGTCTTATTGATAAATATGCAAAGAAGAAATAGTTTGTAAAGTTTTTCCCTTTGCAATAGAAATGGTAGTTTTGAGTGTTTTTTGATGAAAAATGACTTTGAAAATTTAGCGATTTAGGAAAATTGTAAACTAGAAATAGATAGTAGAATTTTACCTCTTACATCGTAACATTCACTTACAACAATATGTTGTTATGATAATAGCTATAAGATGAAGTTGAGACACGCTAATGGTGAGATTGTTTAGTCTAACAACAAAAGTTAACCTTTTAGAACATTTTTTTGAAAATTGTGAAAATTGAGCTTCAAAACACATCCAATACATTATTTTTTAACAAGATGCTTTGATTGCCTACAAAACAAGATGTTCTATAACTTTCTCATCACTTATTGATAAAGAACAAACTACATCTTTCCATATAGAAAAAAATGTACTCTATTATAAAAATGATTTCATGGTTTTGAGGTGGGTGGAGGTGCTACCTACTTTCAAGTATTTTGAGCTTTGTGTGGCATAACTTTTACTCCCACACACCAATAGAAATAAAAATTATATTTCCAAAAAACTTATATGCTTTTCTATCTTGAAAAAAAATTAAAAATAATCATACCAAAAATCAAGATCATAGGAACATGTTCAAACTCTCAAGTGTCCCTTAATGAGATACTTAAAACTTTAAGGGTTAATTTGATTAGAATGAATTACAATAATTGTCCATTATCACATCTTTTTACTAGGACAAAATTAATTCCTAAATTTTTATTGAATTAAAGAAAAAGGTATTATTTTCTTTTTATCAATTAGGTACAACATATATTTGAAAAATCTAATAGAAAACTCGAGTATTAAAAAAAAAAGAGTTTTGGTGCACTAAGCTTTAGTATCAAGATCAATATTGAAATCCCATATGAACCCCACACTAGTATAGATATTGTCCCTTCAATTGGCACCAAACCTTGATAATATAGCTTTGTACTCTAAGACCTTCATTATCTTAGTTATACAATGTAGCCAATGATATGGTGGGAGGGTTGTATCTTTAATTTTTGGAGCTAATCACTTTTACTTATGGAATTACAATCTTCATTATAAATAGATGTTGAAAGAAGATAGCAAAGGAACTTAAATCCTATGGAGAAGGTTAGGTCTTTTTATTCTTTATCTACTCCTTGTAGGTTATATTTCTCCAATTTATGCAAATGAATTTTCAATCTTGGAGAAATATCTTGACATGGATGATATGTTTAACTCCAAAAGATTTTTGACTATGCTTTTACCAAAATTGCTCCCAAATTGCCATTTCTAGTACAAGTACCAAATTTTAGAACAAAAAAACATTTTTGGACACATGTAATTGTAGGATCTTACAGTACACTCATTTCAAAAGATGTGAAAAACATTTTAGAAATATCTACCATATAGAATGCAAGATATTAGTGTTTGAAGTGACAAAAATCTTCACAAAAATTCTTTTTTAGCCCTACAAAAAAATACGCAATTGCACTTCACAAGCTTACATTTGTATGAAAAAATGTCCATGTAGGTGGTGCTTCTTTGGATTCATTCTTCTAGGCAATTTGGCTACAAGCTTGAAAAGTTTAGATCATTTGGAATTATACAACATATAGGAAAAAAAATAGTAAATAGAAAGATAAGAATTTAGTTATGGACTTGGAAAATACCAATCCTAGTAGTTGTAATGTTGCAATAATCAATCTACATCCTATAATTTTATTTTTTTCCAAAAATATTGAAGATTGAGTTAAATAAAAAACTTCAAATTTCATTTTATAGTACAGATTCCATAAGTACCCGCAAACTAAAACTCCTCACAACTTTCATCTCATTAATCAAAATGAAATGATTCAAAGCTTTCCACATATATATAAAAATATGGAGAACCAATTTTAAAAAACTTATTTCTTAAGAAAATGTTTTCTTAAGCATTTTTTTGAACTATCCAAGTTGCCCGTAGTTCAAAGAAAATTACATATGATACAATAACTTTTTAACCATGTATTCAAAATTTATGAAATTTATTGGGACTTCTAGCTGTTCCTCAGGTCCACATGTGAAATTTCAAGAAAAAAATAAAAATTTCATTCATAGTGAGTTGCCCAAAATTGCTATGTTGCCAAAAAATGCAACTTAGTCCTTTAGGGGTTAAATAACACAATTATATTCTACATACCTTTTCATCTAATGATGCTATTATGTGAGCATGGAAATGAGAGCATACAAGCCTTGAATACATGTATAAGTAGATATCCTACAATCATTGAAGTTACTTATAGCATAAACACTTATAATATAGATATCTATAACATAAGTATCCTATAACATGGAAGATTTCTATGATATAGACACTTAAAAGCCCTACTATCAACACAAACTACAAGAGAAACTAATGCAAGTTAATTGCTACAAACAACGACAACGACAAGTTAATTGGCCACGACAACGACATACACGGCTGCAAGTGAATGTCACCATGTACAAAGTGTTCACAAAGTAAATCTAGTTCAAAAGTGTACCTAAATTCATTCCTAAGATCCTTGTCACTATTGAGTGATTTGTCCAACTGTTAGTAAAAGTTACAGAATAAACTTATATAGAGTTGTAACTTACTTTTATATAGAGGAATATTTTTATCCATTATTTGCATATTACTAATATTAGTGCTTTTCATGTTGAAGGCTCCACATAAATATTATTGAGAAAAATATTTCTCCCTTGAAAAAAGTTATAACCATAAGTAAACTCATATTTGTAACACTCATGTATAGGACAAATTAGTGTAATAGAAACTCGGCATAGAAGACAATACAAATGACCATGTACAAGAAGATTCACAACTACTCTAATAGGACATACTCTAATAGGGCATATGGATCTTCTGGGTGGTAATTTTGGTGTTGTCTGCAAATCATGTTAATTTCTGACTAATATACTATCAACACTTCTAACACCAAATCAAAACATACCTAAAGACTGTTGCGTTTTAAAATGGAATGTCAAATTTGTGACATGCAATATATATGATAAAAATAAAAATGGAATTTCAATATCTACATCCTACAAGCGTTTAAAATGGCAAGAACCCGTGAAATTTTTCATCAAAAAACTAAGAAAAAATCTTGGATGAAATCACCAAATTGTGGATGAAAATAGAATTATGGACATGTGATATGTACTAATGTGATATTTTCTATTCAATATGTGAATGAATGATGAAATTTGGAGCACCACTATAACATTTTATATTGTCACTTTGGTAGTTTGTAAAAAATGAAAAAAAGACTTAGTTGATATGAAGGAGTTGCAAGTCTCTTGCAATACAAGACTTCATATCCAAGTTAAGGTAATTTGCTCTTAAAGTGACGTTTTAAGAGTTGATTGCATTTGGGAGAAAGCTAAACTTCTTGAAACCGGCAATTTTTAGTAAATTTTTGTAGGAAGAAGAATGAAATTGGCATGTAACCCAAGTCATTTAATACTTTTTGGACCTTCACGGAATTAGTTATGAAATTTTTAAGTTGAAATGTAGTGGTCACTAGAAGCGACCACCTCCTAAAATGTATAATATTGGTACATTGAAGAAAATAAAATGTACCTTTGTGTCAAAGGTTGCTTTTAGAGCGCAATTGTTTTTAGAGCACCCTACCTTAGTTGAGAAATGCTAGAGATGGATTGTTATAACGTGGATATACCCCAAATCGCACCCTGCCTAAAACCACCATCATCATTATGTGTACATCTCCAAAATCAATATGTATGTATTAGTGGAAGAAACCATTTTTAGAACTTTGACCTTTTATGACTTTTGCACCATAGAGTATCCAAAATGCTATGTGTTGGAACTTTGTTTCACTTGCCAATAAGAAACTATGAAAATTTGATCAATCTAAGAATAGTAATTAGTATCAATAGCAAAAAGTGGCAGTTTGGGGGGTACCCGCCATAGAAGACAACAACACTCAATTGTGACCTATTTGCAAACTCCATTCAATCTACATTCTTGCCTAAAATGTACACTCAACCTCCATGCATGAAGCCCGAGGATCAATTTTATATACACCTATTTGAGTACATAAAAAAATACATAGTTTATTCATACAGATTTTGGAAAATGCATTCTAAGAGAATCTAAAATACTCTTTCAACTACCAACAAGACTCAATAGAGCTTTTACAATTCAATAATAGGAGCCATGCTCAAGCCTATATTTAGGTGCATGTAGGTGTTAAGAATCGGCTACTACACAATTCTAGTAGAAAACATGCCTATGTCAACCAATCTTCAAGACTAAAGTACTAGACTATGGGTTTGAAGAACTTGAATTACATTGAAATTCAATGTAGTTTGAGTTGAAGACTGCTAGCATGTGAGCACCGAATCTATGAACCTAGGAGCCTACGAGTCTATATTATAAACACCTTCTATGGTTATAAATGTCTATGTTATAGGTATCTATATCATAAACTCTTTCCATGTTATAGTGTGCTTATCCTATAAGGTAAACCTGCCTATGACAGGCGAACCACCTAGTGTAGACATCTAGAAACACCTCATTACAGTCTTACATCAACCCATTTCAGATTTTAGCTAATAAATGACATAAGGACTTCATTAGGAGGGGTAGTATCCAAAATCAATGCCTTGGTTGATTTGGGAAGTCTACACTTTTGGTTGATTTGGAGTAGTCTACAAACTCTTTTGAGCTAATTGGGCAGCATACTTCCAAAATTTATAGGAAATTCATACTTTTTCTAAAAAATATAATTTCAATTGATGTCATCATTCCTCACATTTGTCTTTGTGTGGAAAAAAATCTGATTTTTTTGGCAAATTGCAACACATCAAACCAATCATTGTGCTTGTCATAGGCAGGTTTACCTTAGATACGTAAGTTATGAAATACCTTCAATTTGTTTCTTGACTTTTTTGACTTGGCCTCCAATAGATTCCCTTGTACAAATATTGCCCAAGTGAAAAAGCAACCAAACATAATCAAAGAAAGGTAGGATGACCAAAATGGACCATAGTCTAATTGTGATCCCTACATTTTAAACCCAATTCCACAAAGTTTCCATCTTAACCCCTTAAATTTGACTATGTTTTCACTGAAAATGCTCCAAAAGTGCCATTTCTAGTACAAGTACCAACTTTTAGAAGAATTTTTTTTATTGGATATAAGTAACTGTAGTACACTAGTTAGAAAAGATGTGAAAAAAAATTCAGAAATTTCCGCCATGTGGATTGCAAGATATAAGCATTCAAATTCATTAAAATCATTTTTTTGGCCCTCCAAAAAATAGGGCAGCTACTCTTCACAAGTTCACTTTTCTATGAAGAAATGTCCAAAATGGTGGTTCTGCTTTGGATTCTTTTTCCTAGACAAGTTGGCTACATGTTTAAAAATTTTCACATCATTTGAAATTGTACAACATATAGGAAAAATATAGTGTGCAGAAAGAAGTAGAGAATGATTCAAAATACAATAATTGTTAAGAATTTAGTTATGGAATTGAAAAATTCCAATCCCAGTGGTTGAAATGTTGTAATAAACAATCTACATCCAATGATTTTATTTTTTTCAAAAAAATATTGAAAATTGAGTGAGGTAAAGAACTTCAAAGTTTATTTTAGAGTAGAGATTTCATAACTGCCCGCAAACTACTCATAACTTTTGACTCATTGATCAAAATGGAATTATTCAAAACTTTCCACAATTATATAACTCTAGAAAACCAATTTCAAATTTTTGTTTATGAAAAAAGTGATTTTCTTTTTATCTGCCCGGACTACCTATTTACAAAAAACAACATGTTAGGTCATAACTTTTGACTCATATTTTCAAATGCATGAAACATGAAAGACATTCTTCATCCCCACCTTCTATTTAAATTTCAACCTAAAACGTGCAAAATCTCTAGTCACGTGTACCTACCCAAATTTTTTGTGTTGCCAAAAAATGCATGTTGGCCCTTTAGGGGTTAATGTGGTTAAAAACTATACTAAGTTTAAATAGTGACAAGTTGAGAGTGGAATTGGGTTTCAAAGGGTTCGAACAAGGCTTCGGAATGACAATTAGTCACAAAATCTAGTGATGGAGCTACGAGGTAACTAACTATCATGCATGGCAAAGGATTCCCTTGATTACCCATTATAATCTCAAGGGATGCCTACAAAATTACCAATTGCAACAAATTTGGGAGAATTATTGTAAAAGTCACCTTGGGCATCCAATAGAACATGATTCATAGCCCCTCCTATAATCTACAACGGAAAGCTAAGATATATGTTTTTTTTTCCTTTAACCACTTTTAATGGGTTTTTCTTTTCTTTTCAATTTAAAAATACTAGCAAAATATAAGCAAATATTATTGATTGTTTTTTTTATTGTTTTTTTTGGGGAAAAAAAAATGTTGAGCAGAATCAGATAAATCTAAATTTGTGCCACAACGACATCTGCAGGTACAGTAGTAATAAGATAAGATGATCTCCTTGGGATCCAGGTTGTCTCAATGTTGGGAATTAAATGGGCAGAAGTTTCCTGGGAAACGGGTATTTTACCGGCTTATTTCGGTTGCCGTGCCGTGAAGCCAAGTGTGCACACTTGAAAGATAACTGAAACTGTAAAATATTCAATTCACAAAAGTAACTGTACCTGAATTTGGGACATGATGTTCATAACATTGTATAACTAGGCAATAGGGGTAGTCACACCTTCTTCACTTTGCACTTGGAGAATGGAGAATGAGAAGTTGGTGAGGGTTTGGAGGAGCCAATGGAAAGTCGCGGTGAGTGAAGGAGGTGTGACACCCCTAAAAGATGTGTTGAGAGTGGAGAATGAAAAAAGTGGAGAAGCAACTTACCTAAACCTAAGATTAGACATAAAGTTGGAGGGAAATCGGCAACAACAAAGGTATAGCGGCAATGAAAGGTAAAAGTGTAGAGCACAAAAGAATCTTCTTAAGTGCTTAAATCTTCCACACTCCCAACCTTCACCTCAAGAAGTGAAGACTAGAAGTGTGGAAGATAAGTATATTCTACCAACATGAAGCCAACCCCAAGCGACCACCTTTCCATTCTCCATTCTCCAAGTGCAATGTGAAGAAGGTGTGACTACCCCTAATGGTCCTCTCTGTGTGTGCTAGGAAGAAAGAAGAAGGGTAACTCAGGTGTGAAAGACTGGAGTGAGTGAATGGAGTGTCACTTGGAGGAATGGCTCAACTATCTAATAAGGTAGTATGCTCTAAAACTGCCCGCCTTCTTCAAACCGCCCCTATTTTGGAGTGAAGAATGGAGATGGGGTGATCCTCAAATGGACCAATGTAGCAATTGAATGCATTGAGAAAAAAAATATCTTTCCATTGCAAGAACCAATCATTGCCTTTGATTTCTACACATCTATTTACAAATTGCAAGTGGACAGATTTTAGGAGACCTATGGTCACAAATAGGTGCCTATGCCTTGAATCTTTGAAAATTTATAAGTAATTCAAAAATACTTGGAAAAAATACAAAACCACTTGTATTAGTTTCCACATTCATTTCTCTTTCTCTGAAAAATGATCTAAAAATAATTTTGTCCACGTAAGCCTATGAAAAAGGCAGACTAGCTCTTAAATGGTCGCTTTTAGAGCATACTATCTTAAGGTAGAACTACCATTAGATGCTATTTCAACCAAGACAAGGGTTGTTTCAAGCCCGTTCCCCTGGCTGTTCCATATGTAGGGAAAGAACGCTAACCTGTCAGAATACTAGTTATAAATAAATAAATGAAGTTTTTTTTAATTCTTAGAATGCTAAAAAAAGTCCAAAAAAAATTTCATTTTTTTCTGTGACATGGTTGAAGTTTGGCCTTGTCAAACTGTTGTGCCACTGCAGGAGTGGCGCAGTTCCCTAGTTCCCACAACCCCGAGAACTCATAACCCTTTACACCCCTGAAAAAACATCTAATGATAATACCACCATCCACCCAATTCCATCACCTATAGGATCCTCCCATTTGCATCACTAGCTCGTCTATTACCACAATCTTTATAATCTTTTATCATGATGGCAATGCACTTGGGGAGTGGACAAATCGGTCCACGATTTAACAAGGTTTTGCTCATGCTTCAACAAGGGTCTATTCACAATTTAACATTTCAGCTTTGAAAAATCACAAAAATTCACTTCTTGTCCAAACATCTTCATTCTTTTCGCAATTGACTTCTCTCAAACTTTTCAATCTCTAAAATATATGGGAGCCGACAAATGACTTCTCCAAAGTACCTAAATAGAAAATTTGTGTGGTAATGGGCAATTCTATCTCAATATGGGTCGGACCACCCATACCTAATCACTTAAGCATTTGTGGAATAGACGGTGAGCAATTGAGTGCGATGGAAATTTTTCCTTTGTAAGGAGGTTATAGAAAAAAATTGGGAATGCAAATTCTTTGGAATTTTATTTGCAAAACTAAAATTTCTATAAATTTTGTAGATAACCAATTAGGATGTTATTTTTTAACTTTTTTTGGAGAATATTTGTGTGTGTTTTGTTGTTTATGACAAGTTGGTAGTTAGTTTTGTGTCCAATTGGGTTGATTTGTCAAGCTATTGAATCCAATTTCAAGTCTATTTGGTGATGTTGTAGATGAATGTCTAATAGGATGTTGGGATGGTTTTGCTAAGTTGGTGGTGTTAATCCTAGTTGGATTGTGATAGGTGTTCTATCCAATTTGGAATGGAATTGTCAATGGGTAGTCAATTGAAGTTTGAAATCTGAGTTGGTAGTTGAGAGGTAGTTAGTCGTCTCTTTTCCCTTGTTGTAACCGTTACTTCTGTCTTTCCTATTAGGTTGTGTTTTCTCTTCCATTTTTCTTTACCCATTGTTTAGAGTTCAATGTGTGTCCCAACCAATTGTGCTGCTTATTTGATTTTTTGTGTGTATGTTTCCAAGTGGGTGATGCTTGGTATGTGTGTGTGATGAGGTTTGTGTTCCAAATCAATGCTTGGTGGATTTTGGTTAGATGGTGTACTTGCAAGATCACGAGGTTGATGTAGGTTACGAGTGAAAATATGTATGTGTCTTAGTTGGGATGGAGCTACAATTTGAGTTACACAAAGGTGTACCAAATCGGTATGCTACTATGAAAAAATGAAGTGTAGGATATTAACTTGTGTGACTAAATCAGAAGATGAGGAAATCAAGTAGGAAATTGAACTGATGACGAATGAGCTGAAGTTATGAAGATATTTTGGATCTAATTGGAATCGTAATTGGAGTGATGAACAAAATGAATTAAAGAAATAAAATGTTAAATTTGTAAATAGTGATTTGTCACCAATTTGGTTAATATATCAAAAATTACATACAAAATTGACTGTTGTGAGTACTTGTGCTTGTGGATGCAAAGTTGAATGAAGTGTGCTTACTTTAGATGTGATCTTGTATTTGCTTTTGTGGATATATGAGAAAAATTGGAATTAAGTGGTTATGAGTGCAATGTTGTTGTAGTAATGTTTTTGGATATGAAATTCTAAGTTGGGTTATTGAATTTAAATCGAGATATTTCAATTTTAGATATTGAACCTATAAGCAGAGATTCTCTATTTGACCGTCTCCCTTAGAACGAACTTATTATACTAAAAGGATAATTTTCGAGTAGGTCATTATTCTCCTTCAACAAATTTCAAGAGGCAAAAAGTGTTTTGAAACAATACTCGACATTTAGAGTCTTGCAATTCTACTCATAGAAGAGACTACTTCCTACTCATGCATACAAATTTTAAAATAATAAATGCCGTAATATATGGCATTTAGCAATTGTTACTCCCAACCTCACATATCATGCATGTTATTAAAATCAAACTCCCAAATATGGTTCACAAAGAAGTTTTGCTTGGTTGAAAATAATGATATTCTATCAGTCAGGGATCCATTCCTAGTTGGTAATGGATGTCCTGACTCTAAGCCTCATGGATTTAGAGCATCACCAACGTATCACTAGAAACAAGGCTCACTATAGGATATCTACCAAGCTCCAATTGCTCTTCTTGACCATAGACTGTTTGCCCTCCTTCCATTCATTTTTGCCATATGTGCCCGGTGAAAGGAGGATTGATCTAATCATTTAGATACTTTCCATCTATCAATCTATCATCCTCTCTATCATTCATCCTTAACCCATTAAGGACTGGTCGACCATTTTGTGGTCGATTTGGGTCCTTTTTGGTTTGTAGAGAGAGCATGTCAACAAATTTGATGACGTGGCAAAGGGGACGGATTTGGGGAATTGAGAAGTGAAGAGTTTAGGACAATAACTAGGCCAATCTGAGGTGGCATGTGGCCAAAGGGTTGAAAAAACCAAGACAACAGGGGCTGAAATTACACCAAGATTTGCTAAAAATTCTTACTTCACAATGCACCTTCACCAAAAAATTTAATGCTAAACCCTATATCATGTGCAACACTTCCATCCGTACGGTTAGATCTCCGATAGGCACTTGCATTCAAAAGTTTTAAAATTGCTCCCAATTGGCCATACAAAGGATTGCCCACCCCCCAAATCAACCACGGTCCTTAATGGGTTAATGATGAAAGTTTGTTCCTGAAACCATTTGATTAGGAGGTCCAACTAGGACTTCTACTTGGAGGGAGGATTCAAAATGAAATCTAGTCCAACAACCAAGACCATGACATTGAAGATAGCCTAACAAAAACAAAATGCTCCAAATTCAAAGAAGCTAGCATGGAGAGGAGGCTATATGACGACAAGGTAATTACTGTTCCTACACCCTATTGTAGTTGGGTGGACTATGGTAGTAAGCACCCCTACAAATATCCAAGCTTAAACTCATGACCACTTCACAGATGTCCCAAGGTCAAAACCATTGAACCAAGGCTACAAATCCTCCATACTTAGAAGGTATTATACTTTTCTAGATGTATGGGAAGGACTTGTTAATTAATTCAAGGATTGGGATTCATTAAGGAGCCATAGAAGATAATTTTGTTCATTGTAGGAGTCTCTTTTTCAAGGATGCAAAACAGACCCCTACCTCATTAGTCAATAATGTTATGTTTGTACCTAAAGGTGTAGGGATCCCCTTAGATTGGATAGTCACTCCAACCTTCATATCCCTATGGAAAAAAAATTCTTTTACCCTCAAAACATAGAGACTTAAACCGTATTTTTTTTGTCAAGGCATCCAGGATAACAAACTATCATATGCTATATTTTGTATCCACTTATTTGTATTTATTATATAATTCCATATTTTTGTTTCTATACATTTATTAGCATATACTAAAAATCATATTTTTATCCCCATTTGTGTATGTGTATCTATACCCACCATATATCATATCCATATCATATATCTAATATAGATCTATATCATTAATTTTTCTTTGGATTTATTTTAGGGAAGACTTGTATTTTTGAAGGCAGAGAGAGTTGTTCCTTTTAAGTGGATAGTAAAGTCACGTCCTATAAATTATTGTCTAAAATTTATAGTCTTTGTTGATGAGAGCTTATGGTCAATTTTGAATACACCTATACTCAATGTTGTGAAATTCATATTTTATTCATATTGTATCTACAACATGCATTCTAAGATAATTTTTGAAATCCTCTTTTGACTATCAATAAGACTCAACAAAAGCTTTGTAGTTCAATATATGGTGGATTTCAGAGTTGGAGTTTTTTGAAAACCTGACTCCAATGCCCTTTGATAGCATGAACCATGTTTACATCTTTATTTGGACAAATTTAGGTGTTATTACCTTAATCCCTAGAGTTTTAAGGAATCTACTTTAGGATTTTTGAAAACTTGAGAGGCTTATTTTCTGATTTCAAATTTCAAATTTTTTTAAATTTTTTTTAGAATAGCTTTTAATCATTATGGTCTACATGTGAAGCTTTGTTTTATGTCATTCTAATAAATACCACTAAAGTTATAAGGACTTAATATTTTTTTTTAATATGTAAGGGGGTAGCTAAAAATATATATTTTTGAAAATTAAAATTTTTCATTTGATTGGATTGATTGATATCTACACCAATAAAATTATACCATCCTATTTTAATTAATGAAATGAAAGTTATGAAGACTTTATTTTTTGAGTAATGAGGGAAAAAAATATAATTTTTTTTAAAAGTCATTTTTTAAACTCAATTATAATTTTTTTCGAATAAATCCTTTCCAAACTGCTAGAAACACCATTTGAGATGGACCATAGAAGATGTTGATTCCTTTCTTTTCAATAAGATTTAAAAAAAGTTGATTTTTTGGGTGATGTCTTGTCTTTCCCTTGTAGGATTGGTGGTAGTTATCAACTCAGTCTTCCTATCCACAATTTGATTCTTCATCCTCATTTTGGGCAACAATCTTCAAGTGATCTGCAAAATTGAGGCAACCCTACGTAACTTTCAATGGTTCAAATCAAAACACAAGGGTTCTTTTGTTAGATAGCATGACAAGTTGACAATGCATTAGAAGAGAAATGAGGCTTCAAAAGGGCTGCGAGTTATTTACAAGTTCTCAAACTTGGGAACTTCATTGAACTAAAAAAAAGGTTACACATAGGTAGCTGAGGTGGTGGGGAAACTGCCATGTCATTTGAAAAATAATTAAAAATAAATAAAATAAATAAAAAATAAAAAAACAACCAGCCAAGCTGGGCCGCCTGGATTGTGCAAGTAGGTTGCTTGTCTGGCCACCCGCTTGGCTAGCCGCCTGGCCTGCTACCTAGCTGGCCACTTGCTTGGTTGGTCGCCTGGCCAGGGCTTTTAAATTTTTTTTTTTTTTTTAAAAATTAATTAATTTTTTTTTAATTTGTGTTCCCGAGAATGGGGAACGAGCTTGAAGCAGCCCCTTTGGGGGCTGAAATTTTTCCTAATGCAACAAACATGATGTTGAGTAGAGCTCCCGTTGTCTAATAGAGTCAATTTTATCCTTTGACTTTTCTAAAATTGACCCCCCATTTACTTAAGCCTACTTGGCTACCATGTGGCGTTTGTGTGGCACGTTAGGGGGTGCATGCGGATCAAATATAGGTGACCTCAAGTAGAGTGACTGTGGGTATCAAGGGTTGAGTACGGATTTCTAACATACAACTTTGGGTAGGCCAACCATAGGTGTCAAGGGACAAATGTGAATCTTGAAGGGACAAATCGGGTAGGGCAACTACACGTATCAAAGGGCAAATTTAGATCTCCAAGGGACAACCTCAAGTAGGGCGACTGTGGGTGTCAAAGGGTGAGTGTAGATTCCAAAATCCAACTTTGGATAAGGCGATTGAGGGTATCAAAGGGCAAGTAGGGGTTCTATGGGGCAACTTTGGGTTAGGTGAGTGTAGGTCTCTAAGAGGCGACCTCGGGTGTAGGTCTTTCTTATAGGGTATATGTGAAGCAGGGGGTTTTTTTCTAGCGATTTGGTGCAAAATTGCACCAAATTTTTTTTCCTAGCACCAAACCATAGGAAATTTTTAGGAAATTTTTAGGAAATTTTTGGATAAAATCGCCAAAAAATTTCAAGTTCAAGAAAAATCTTGGATGAAATCACCACATTGTGAATGAAAACAGAATTATAGATATGTAGTAACACATTTTCTATCTAGTACATGGATGAATGTTGAAACTTGGAGCACCACCGTAACATTTAATATCGCCACTTCGCCACTTCATGAAAAATGAAAAAAAAAACCCTGATGTGAAGGAGTGATTATGGGAAGAAAAATCCTAATCTCCCTCAAAATAACAAAAATTATGAAAAATAAAAGAAGATATTATTTCCATCCTTCATTTTATTTTTAAATCAATAGGATAAATACTGCATAATTAGGATGAATCTTTGTAAATAACAAATTGCAAATAATAATAATAAAGTATATTTACTTAAATCTCAAAATGACAAATAATAAATTACAAGTATGATTCATTTCAAAAAATAAATGGAGATCAAAGTTCTTACTTAAATCTCTCCCTATTATTTTCTTAGCTTTAAAATAAAAATGAAAAATAATTCATTTAGGAAGACTTTCGGAGAATTGTCAAAAATAATTAGAAAAGTTCACTTAAAACTCTCCTTTTTGTTTTATAGTTTTAGATCAAAGTGAAAAATAATACATAAGTAAGATAACTCTTTGAGAATTGCAAAAAGTAAATGAGTTTGTTATTTTTTAAATCTCTATCCTCTATTTTTTTATTTTTAAATCAACAAGACAAATAATTGAAAATTAAGGGGCTCTTTGAGAATTGCAAAACCTGAATCAATTTTTATATTTTAAATTCACCTTTTATATTATTTTTATAAAATCAAAGTGAAAAATAATTCATGATAAGGAGTCTTGGGGAATTGTAAAAATGAAATAGTGAAATTCTTACTTTAATGTCTACCTTTTATTTTTCAATTTTATATCAATGTGATAAATACTTAGAAGTATTCTTTAAGAATTGTGGAAAATGTACAAGAAATTTCGTATTTCAATCTCCACTCTTTATTTCTTTTCTTAAAAATCAACATGACAAATTATTCAAAATTGAGTGAACTCTTTAAGAATTGCAAAAATTACAAGAATAAGTTCTTAATTAATTCACCACCCTTTATTTTTATTTTTAAACATGACAAAAAAATACATGAATATGGTGATTTTTTGAAGATTCCAAAAAATAAGTGGAAGAAATTTTACTTAAAAATTCCACCCATTATTTTTTAATTCTAAAATCAAACTCAAAAATCATTTATGATTAGAAATCTTTAAAGAGAGTTTAAAAAAATAAATAGGAATGTTCTTAGTACTTAAATCTCTATCCTTTATTTATTGTTTTTATTATCAACATGAAAAATGATTTATTTTATGATTATAAGGACTCTTGGAAAATAGTTCAAAATTAGAAAGAAATTTTTTTCCCCAAATCATCACTATTTGTTTTTTACTTTTAAATCAAGGTAAATATTTACTCATAATTAAAAAGATTCCTTGAGGGTTGCAAATACTAAAAGAAAGTCTTACTTAATTCTCCGCCATTTATTTTTTATTTTTTTATCAGCTTGACAAATGATTCATGAATAGAATAATTCTTTGAGAATTGCAAAACATAAATGGGCAAGTTATTACTTCAATCCACACCCTTTATTTTATTTTTAGATGAATGTGGCAAATGATTCAAAAGTATGAAAAGTCTTTGTCTCCTTTGTGTAGCCCCTTTACATGTTGCTACTCACATGGTTGCCATACCAGCATGCATTCTTTAGAGGAGTAAAAAATTATCTTTTGAAGGAGATTAATATTTCTTCTACTTCAGGTATTCCTACCAACATTCTATCCATTCCCTAAAAACAACCAAAATTGTCCATGTATTCATTCTTGATCAAACCACTTTCTCACATAATTGCAATTAATAGATTGTGGATCCTTTAGATTTTGTTTTTAAGACCTTTTCACTTCCCACAATCACCCCTACTAAAGGTACTCCCTACCCCATGCTCCCTTAAAGGGAGAAAAATTATTTGTTCAAAGAGATGACCTTTCTTCCACCCACGGTCGCCCTTGGACTTGCATGTGCCCCTTCAAGAGAAAAAATGGTTTGTTCACGGAGATAACCTTTCTCCCATCCACGGTCACCCTTAACCATATGCACTCTTTTCAAAGAAAAATTGTCTCCTCGAGGGGATGACAGTTCTTCCACTTGTGATTGTCTTTTATCAATGGTCACCATTATACATGGATGCACCTCTTTAAGAGAAAATTGTTTGTTCAAGGAAATGTCCTTTTTCCTACCCGTAGTCATCCTTGGACTTGTATGCGCCCCTTCAATAGAAAAAATGATTTGTTCAAGGAAATGACCTTTCTTCCACCCATAGTTATCCGTGATCACCTTTGGACCTACATGCACCTCTTTAAGAGAAAAAATGGTTTGTTCAAAGAGATTACCTTTCTTCCACCTGTGGTTGCCGTTGGACTTGTATGAGCCCTTTCAAGAAAAAAAAATGGTTTGTTCAAGGAGATGACCTTTCTCCCACTCTCATTCACCCTTAGACCTATGGTTGCCCTTAGACTTGCATGAGCCCTTCAAGAAAAAAAATGGTTTGTTTAAGGATATGACCTTTCTCCTACCCATAGTCACCCTTGGATCTACGGTTGTCCTTGGACTTGCATAAGCCCCTTCAAGAAAAAAAATGGTTTGTTCAAGGAAATGACATTTTTCCCATCCGCATTCACCCTTGGACCTACATGTGCTCCTTTACAAGAAAATTGGTCTATTCATGGAGTGACCTTTCTTCTACCCGCATGCACCCTTATCCGCATGAGCTCCTTCAAAAGAAAAATTGTCTCTTCAAGGAGATGACCTTTCTTCCACCTAGCCTCCCTTCAATCTGTTGTCACTTTGGACCTCCATGCAATTCTTCAAGATAAAAAATGGTTTGTTCAAAGACATGACCTTTCTCCCATCCGTGGTCACCCTTACCCTCATGCGCACCTTCTAGAGAAAAATTATTTTGTCAAGAAAATGACCTTTCTTCCCTTGAAAGAAGATTATTTGTTCAAGGAGATGACCTTTTTTACACCCGTGGTCACCCTCTTTTGTAGTTGTTTTTAAGAGTATTTGCCCTTTGAGGAAGAAAAATGGTTGGTTCAAGAAAAGTGACCTTTTTTCTTTCCACAATAGCCTTTTTGAGGTTGTCTCTATGACACAAAGCATGCGGTACGTGTCTTATGAGGAAGACAAAATTCTTTTGAAAGAGTGAAAGATTAGTCCTCTATAATAATCAATCATGAATGATTTGTAACATTGATTTTGAATATAATAAACCAAGGGTGATGATTTGAGGAAGAACTTGTTCCAAATACTATTTATTGCAATTTTCAAAGATTCATCCAACTCATTTATTATTTGTGATGTTTATTTAAAAAGAATAAATAGTGGGTGGAGATTTAAGTGATAACTTTTCATGTTAATTTTTTCAATTCTCCAAGACTTGTCCTAATTATGAATTATTTGTTATTTTGATTTTAAAATAAAAATATTTCATTGATTCTTATCCAATTATTTTGCAATTTTCAATGAATCATCCTACTTATGTGTTATTTGTCACATCGATTTAGATATAAAAAAGTAAATGGTAGTGATTTAATTTTTGGCTATTTTCAAAGAGTCTTTGCAATCATGGATTGTTTGTTGTCTTGATTCTAAGGATTAATAATAAAAGGTAGAGATTTAAGTAAAAACTTCTCTATTTATTTTTCAAAGTTCTCTAGGACTCTTTTTTATGATGAATTATTTGTCACTTTGATTCTATAAATAAAATAGAATGAATACAAATTCAAATAAAAACTTCCCCATTTATTTTTTGGAATCCTCAAAGACACATACTCATTTAGGTATTATTTGTTACATTAATTTAATAATAAAATATAAAAGAAAGTGATTCAAATAGTAACTTCCCTTTTTTATTTTTGCAACTGTACAAGACTCCTTATTGTGAATTATTTTTCAATTTTTTATATAAAAGAACTTATCCTAATCAATTATATTATTTGTTACATTAAATTAAAAATTAAAAATATTGAATGGATTTTTAAGTAAAAACTTTTCTAATCATATTTTTTTGCAATTTTTGAAGAGCTTGTCTAATAATGAATTATTTGTCACTTTGATTTTACGTTAAAAAATAACAATCAAGGATTTAAAGAAGAACTTTTCCAATTGTTTTTGAGAATTTTAAAAAATCTCATCCTTATCAAGCATTATTTATTGCACTGAATTAAAAATTAAAAATATTCAATGAATATTCTAATAAAATAAAATAAAAAATATTTTTTCAATTCTTAAAGAGCCTTCCTAATAATGAATTATTGGTCACTTTGGTTTTACAAATAAAACTAATGGTTGGAGTTTTTTCCATTTATTTTTGAGAATTTTGAAAAACTCATCCTTATTGAGTATAATTTTTCACCTTTATTTGAAAATTAGAAACAAAGCATAGAGATTTAAGTAAGAATTTTTCTATTTATTTTTTGTAATTCTCCAAGACTCCTTCTTATCATCAATTTTTTTTTTCAATCCTATAAATAAAAATAAAGGGTAAAGATTTAGGTAAGAACTTTTTTCAATTAAATTAATAAGTTTTTTGCAATTCTCACATAGCTCTCCTAATTTTGAATTACTTATTCTGTTCATCTAAAAACAAAATATAAAAGATGGAGATTTAATTAAAAAAAAATCTCAATTATTTTTTGTAAATCTTGAAGAATCTAAATCCCTTGGAGACCTACAACTCGTCCTTTGACACCCACAGTTACTCTACCCGAGGTCACCTATATTTGACCTACATGGTAGCCAAGTAGACTTAAGTAAAGGGGGGGGGGGGTAAATTTTAGAAAAATCAAAGGATAAAGTTGACTCTATTAGACAACGGGAGTTCTACCCAACATCATGTTTATCGCATTGTCGTCCTATCCGACAAAACGACCTTGGTGTTTTGATTTGAACCATTGGAAGTTGTTGCCTCAATTTTGTGGATCACTTGAAGAGTGTTGTCCAAGATGAGGATGAAGAATCAAATTGTAGATAGGAAGATTGAATTGATAACTACCACCAATCCTACAAGGGAAAGACAAGACATCACCCAAAAAATCAACTTTTTTTAAATCTTATTGAAAAGAAAGGAATCAACATCTTCTATGTCTAAGTCCATTCCAACCGGTGTTCCTAGCAGTTTGGCGAGGTTTCGTGATTTGACCAAGTACCAACATTCAAAGCATTGTAGTCAATCTAGAATGGGGTTAGATGAGTGGCGAGTTTTCGTGGTTTGACCAGACACCAACATTCGAAGCATTGTAGTCAATCCAAAGTGCGGTTGGATGAGTGGTGAGGTTTCGTGGTTTAACCAGGCACCAACATTCAAAGCATTGTAATCAATCCAGAGTGGGGTTGGATGAGAACTAGTACTCCACACTTTTTGTTTAATTCAACTTGAGACCTACAATGAGGTAGGTAAGCTCTAGCATTTCTGTTCCTCTAATGGTGTAGTTTGTGTTGTCTACATATTATATAATCAATTGATGGCTGAGGTCAAAGGGTGCTAAATTCTTTTTATATTCTTGTAGCTTTGTACTCCTTTAGTGGCAATATTCAATGCCTCTCCTATTTAAAGGAAAAGATATCATTATTAATATTATCCAACTATGGAAATTTAGCCACAACTATAGTCTACCACATTGGTTAATATTAATAATTTAATAATTTTTAATAAAAAAAACTATATATATGTATATATTTAAATTTATTATTATTTGATAATAAATTGATTGCCCTGCTATGATTCACAGTATGGAGAAACATCCCAAAATAATCTTTTAGAGGCCTGATAAAACATGTAATGGGGGTTAACATGCACCCTTGTCCAACCCCTCTTGACATTGGAAATCGGTTTGTTTCACTCCCATTGATGTTCACTGATGCCTCTACTCCAATAAAAAGCAACTAGTACATGTGTAAAAATTTGGGATGGACTCTTAACGCACTCATCACCTTCTACAAGAATGAAAGACATAGTGTAGCATAGGCTTTCATGAAGTCTAATTTGAGGAGAATTATCTCTTGGGTGGGTTCCTTAGTTCACTTGATAGTCTCATGGATGACTAGGACATTGTCCAAAATGCAATGCATGGGTAGAAACGTTGTTTGGTCTTCACTTATCACATTTGCCAATGGTGTTTGTAATCTCCGTTGTGGTGCTTTTGCCACAATTCTATATGTGATGTTCAAAAGCGCAATAGGTATGTAGTTGGCTAGCAATTCAAATCTTGTTCATCTCAAGGGGCAACATAAGGTCACTCTACCATAAACTCTAAAAGGCAAATGGTCTCTATATTTTTGAAAATTTGCAAAGATGTACTATACAATAATGGGGAGGAATATTTCTGAATAAAGTTTTAAATAAAGTTTTAGATTTGAATTTTAGATTTGAATTTTAGCTTTAGAATTGAAAGTCAACTCATAAGAGTCCCACTTATACTCCTATTTTTACAATCCTCTTAAAATATGCATTCTAATAATGTCAAATTCAAAGTAGTACAATAAATCTTTTTTTGCTAAGGCCTTCAAAAGAACAACCCTAATCAAAATGATTTTAATTTTGAGCAAAAAAAGTTTGAAATTATCCATCAATCCAATAAGGGGCCTTGAATCAAAAAATTTGCTATCCTAAACTTTTCGGGCAACCCAAGTAATTTGGACATCTTTAGGGCATCTTTTGCTATAACCTTCATCAACTTTTAATATTTGGTATGTATGTAATTAATAAAATATGGCATACAATTGTCCAAAAAAACTTAAAATTTAAAATCACTTTCTAAAAGGAGTCAAACTTTATTAGCTATATTAGGGTGGTTCCGAGAAGAAAAAAACATTTTTTTTAACTTCAAGCCCTATTATCTTCCAATCTTTAAAGTAAAAACTTTTGAACTTTTTTTACACATAATTATTACAAATGTTCAACTCTAGCATTGGTGATTTAAAGTAAGCTAACTCCATATTTGCTTTCAAATTTTTTTTATGAATGAATCTAACATCACACACTTATGAATGGTGAAAATCTGCATTTTTGTGTACAACAAAAATTTGACTCTAAGAGGGCTCCAAGTCTACTAACCATGAATGGTGAAAATCTGCATTTTTGTGTACAACAAAAATTTGACTCTAAGAGGGCTCAAAGTCTACTAACCATGAATGGTGAAAATCTACATTTTTGTGTACAACAAAAATTTGACTCTAAGAGGGCTCAAAGTCTACTAACCATGTTCTGTAGGAATGAAAAAAAGTTTTTTTCTCACTTCACTTCAAATGTTATACTCTTTCAATCCATGTGGTCAAATGGG
This sequence comes from Rhytidiadelphus loreus, assembly GCA_947034895.1. Classification (NCBI taxonomy): domain Eukaryota; kingdom Viridiplantae; phylum Streptophyta; class Bryopsida; order Hypnales; family Hylocomiaceae; genus Rhytidiadelphus; species Rhytidiadelphus loreus. Next base: position 39,404,696 of record OX344761.1, read on the forward strand.
CTGAATTTTTTTCCCACACATTGCCTTGTTTAATACACTTTTGTATGGTTTGAATTAAAAAGGGTTTTTATTTTTTATTTTGGACAATGCATCAAAAATTGGCAGTTTTGAACTTTTTCTTCTCGAAAACACCCTCCATCCTTTGAAGAGGTTAACCCTAGAACGCCCAACGGCCAACCGGCGTCAACGACAAGCTCCCAAACTGAGACACAGAAATTGAACTGCAGCAGCGTGGTCTCGGTAGAATTTGAGAAAGTAGGGCATTACAATGCGAATTAGTACACAAGCGATGGGAAATCCGCAGGAGAGGGCGGCATTGTAGGTTTGCATGCGGAAATTTTAACCGCCGAAGTCACCAAAACTATTCAGCGCCCAGTGCTTTTTGTGGGTGCCTCGGGCTGATTTCTGGCAATTGTGAAGAGCACGCTACGAGATTCTTCAGAAGCGTGTGTGGGTTCTTGAAACAAACTAGAAGTCACTCGTAGAAACAAAAATTGGCTCAAGAGATTTCAGAACGCCTCGGCAAGGACAATTCAAAGTCGAACGATGGCCCACAATTGACCGGGACTGACCGGAAGGTGGTCGCCACTGCAACAGGGTATTGCCGGTCTACAGTAGTGCTCCGACATCGAGGCCAAACCGTAGACACAAAACATGCAATGTGCAAAGGGATCTCGGCAGTAAATTCAGGCAACAAAATTACAAGAAGAAGCCACGATTGAGCATGCTAATAACACAAGATCACCCAAACATGCATATAAATGTTGCCAATCCAATTTCGCAACTGAATTACAAGAGGAAGCCATAAGCTGTTCACAGTGCACGAACCTCTTATCCGGACATGTGGAAGGCAAGCACGATTCAAAGTTCAAGAAGCTACAGCTCTAAACACTCAGCGCTACTACTCCCTAACTGCGAACTCAAACACAAGGCCTTCAAAACCAGCAAGCCGAGGTTGGATACAAAATCCAAAAGAAGAGTCTCCGAAATGGGAATCGAACAAATCTACAACTCTAAACAAAAAAATGCAACCTTGGAGACCTGCAAGATGGTTCGACTCCCCCCGTCCAAACAAAATGGCCCGACCAGAAGTCCGCCCCGCCATCACCACGATTCCTGAGCAATTCCCTCACGATGAAGCGACATTGGTCAACCGGACAAAAGTTGAGGGTCCAAGATTCCTTCGTCACTCTGAGGTGGGACTTCGAACTGGTGAAGCTGCCCAGTAACAAGAGTCATAACGAGGCTCAAAATGAGGGGTTCTCACTCGCGCCCGCCTGCCGCTTCGGCTCAAGGACCCCGTCTCTGGAAGGGGACTGTTGGTGACTATCCACACTACATGCAACCACAAGCAATGAAATCGTTAGTTACGTGCGATTGAAGCGTAGAGAATGCTCGGAAGCCCGCAACGCCCACCTCTTGCTCGAGTGAACCTTGGGGAAACAAGATTCTTGACACATGAAAACGAAGCCACAAGCAAGGCAATATGCCGATTGCTTGCGCTTGCAGACACAACACCTTCGGCAAATGCTTGGGTGGCTCTGCACGTAGTGCAAGGCTGAGGGATTCCGATTCCAAGGGCAGCTGGTACGAGGCAAAGTCACTTTCGGCACTATGAGTCCAAAAGCTACGTCGTACATGAAATTCAGACGTCGGATTTGCCTCTCTCCTCTAGCACGACGATCATGGCGGTAACACACCCATGCGTTGTGAAGAACAGAATCCACTGTGAACATAAAATATTTATGCCACCACTTATTGCTCTCAAATTGAACACTGTAATTCTTCCGCATTTGATCTACAAGGTCTACGCCGCGCATATTGATTTGGTACTCCACTTGTTGTGGAGTGGTGGGAATTTCTTCCCTGACACCCTTCAACCACCGACGAGCTATCGCTGGTCCTACGGGATCCGCTGATGTACTCAAAAAAGAAACCGGTTTGGAATCATACCAAACTGAGGCCGCCATTTTGCCACTAGTATGAGTTGCCCAAAATAGTGTGGACCTTGGATGGTCGTCTTTCTTGAACCCTGTCAGTGTTGAAGGGAAGCCAATGCGGTATCCCTTCACTGTACCCGTGGCATATATTCCCCGTCTCAAAAGGGCATCAAAAAGAGATGGCGAGCAGAAGAAGTTATCAACACACACACTGTGCCCTTTGTGCTGCAAACCAGCTGTCAACTGGTGCACCACTCGCTCGCTCAAGCCTACCTCCGATTCCCCAGCACGCTTCCCTAGGTATGGAATTAAATTCCAAATGAAACCAGATTCTACACAAACGGCAGCCCAGACCTTGAATCCATAGCGCGTGGGTTTTGTCGGCATATACTGCCGACAAGGAGATCGAAAGCCTCGATATGCTATCATAATTTCGTCACAAGTGAGCCACTTGTCCGGATTGTACACTCTCTGCGATACAGCAACAAAATGGTCCAACAACCATCGCACCTTGAACAATTTGTCATATAAGGGGTTTTTTCTGTCTCGCAAAGCTGTGGTATTATCAACACAGTGAATGCAGCGGAGGAGACTCTCAAACCGATCCCTGGAAAATACCGAGGAAATCACCCCACAATGCCAGAACACATCTTCCCGCCAATAGTGTCGGATTGAGGGCAATCGTTTCAATCCCATCAAAATGGTAACTCCTAGAAATGCTCTAAGCTCCAAGCGTGTCGTGGGAGTCCATCGTGGGCCACCATTACACCCTGCTGGACGACCTCTCCGTCTAGGATCATTGACATAGGTACATTGCTGTATGGCATATGCATTGGTTTCGGATACTATGCGATCAATGCAATCGTCATCCAACCAACGGTCAAAGAATGAACGTGCGGTGGGTTTGTTTCTGGTGTAGCGTTGCGTTGGTCCAGGGAACAAGCCAGTGAATGACGATCGATCGCCAATCAAAGTGGATCGTGACTGATTCCATTCCGAATCTCGGTACAAGTGCCGGATCCTCTCTACAGCAGCACGTTGCACGGGGTCTACAAATGTGTATTCTAAATAACTCTGAACATCAAAGGGTGCATCTTCAATTGTGTCTGCATCTTCGTCCTCAAGTAAAAGCCAATCAGAATTATTGTCATCAGAAGACTGATTACCTGTGAAATCCGCATAATTTGGCGCCCAGGCTGTGTCACGGGAATCAGTCGTCCAACCGTTGCTGCCATCAACTTGGGCTGGTGCATCCACTCGTCGCGGTGGGGTACTGAAAGAATCTGGGAGGGGCTCCACCAAATTCGAGTTGGAATCTTCTGGTGACCCCACGTCTACTTCGGTGAGCGCAGTGGCCGCTTGAATGCCGCGGATTGAATGGGCTGGGGCTTCGGGGATGCCTGCGTCAGCCTCCGCTTCAGCCGATTCCACCATCGGTGCCAGCGATGACGGACTGCCGCTTCTGATTGGAGATGTTGGAGGTTTCTCCGCAGTGAAAGCCGAAGCAGATCCTCCGAAGTCTGGTTCACCTGCTACCGCTTGGAACGCCAGTGCGAGATTCGTGCCGCGCCTTGGTCGACCTCTACTGCGCGTAGTCTGGTGGGGGGTCCCGCATGTTGGGCCCAAGGGCGACAACTGAAGCCCACCTTCAATTGGACGTGAGCCGCGTCCGCCTGTAGCAATTGACGAAGTACCTCGCCTTGTGCGGCGTTGCCTGTGACCTATTCCAGATCTTGGCGACTGAGACGGAGATCTAGAATAGTATTGGTCCCACATGACACACGCATTGTCCAATTCCGATTCATGATGCACCATACTGCAAGCAGGACAAATTGTTGGCGAAAATTGCTCCCTCAATGACGATCGCAAAACGGGTGGAGAAGTCGGATTTGGCAGAATTTCAGGTGCCACCCATCTGTGAGGCTTCCGTCCGCACTTGGCATTACCTCGTTTACCACGACCTCTTCCTTTTGGCATGCTCGCTTCACCAATTTCACTGGCAATTACCTCAGTCCCAGAAATAAAACCGCTCAAATCCCTAAATTGGATTTCAAGTCCTCCTTGAGATCCACTAACGTTCGAATTGCCAATTTGCTGGTTAGTGCCTCGTTCCCCCTCTGCATTTTCCACAATTGTAACCCCCGCTCTTCCCCTACCATGACCTCGCTCCTGTGGTGGTCGACCTCGTGGTCGACTACCCTGGTCACCGGCATCTTCTCGCTCCATGGCCGAGTTATGCGTGCTTGGCACGCTGCTGCCGATCACCAAATTCGGTGTTGGAATCTCTTGGGTGAACGAACTTTCCGCTTGACTTTTCTTTCATGCTGCTACCATTGCCCGACGAATCCGCACACGCTCTCGAGGGGATCTCGCCTGCAGATCTTGAGCAGCCTTTGCCCTCGCTTCGCGCTTCATTGTGAACTTCGTCCGGCCACTGCTGACAACGTAGGAAGGTATTTAGCCACACCGGAATGCCGCGGTCGTCTCCTTCAGCATATTGTTCCTTCCACCCTAATAATCTCGCAATCTGCCTTCGGCACAAGTAGCGCCAACTCCGCGCAGTGGGCTCCGCACTCCAGTAGTGTTTCTTCTGCGGCTGTGACAATGATATGAGAAAATCTTCTTGCAAACAATTGACGACTTTTTGGGCGATGGCTTCGGAAGCGCCCTTCTCTATTGCCCAATGGAAGAGTTTGTCTTGCACCTCCCAGACTTCTTCTTTTGTAGCACGTCCCCGAGCAAGAGCAGTCGTCATTGTGGAGGAGATAATCGAACACCACACACGCTTGTTGCTGTGAAAATACTGAGTGCAAGGAGTGCGCCGCCAAGGTTGCCTCCACTCGCAAGTTCTCCCAATCTACCTCTTCCTGTGCGCAATAACAAGCATGATGGACTTCTCGCCACTCGCCACTCCTCCTCCTCATAGTCCCTCACAATTGTACCAAAACACCCTCGGATTCTCCACAAGTTTGTGTAGAGAGGTACAATGATGGAGTCGCCAATGCAACAGTCGAATTTGCCGTTGTCCGCACATCAGTACAGGAATTCCCACACGTTGCTACGGCTCCAAATGTTTGGCGCCCAAAACCCTCCTTCACAAAACCTTGTTCTGGCCTCGAGAAATGGATCAACGGTCTTCCACCGGCTGGCTCCGGTCAAAAGTTGGACTTCCGACATCAACTGACAAGTCCTGGTTTCTACAGTCTCCGAATCGGACCTTCATTTGCAACACTACAGCGCGGCGATGGCTCCACAAAACATGCAATGCCCTTCCTAATTTTGGCGTCAAGCTACAGCGACTTGATTCCGCTAAATTTGCTTCTCTCTGTGCACGCCTAGCCCTTTTTGCAATTCTGAACGGACACTTTCCGTCCCCTTGGGCGTTCTAGGGTTAAAATGATTGAGGTTGGAAGAAGTAATAAGGTAACATCTAAAGTCATCTAAATAAGGGTTTGAACATGGATAGTATTATTGGTTGTTAAATTTTTTTGCCGAGTCTATGTTACACATAATGAAGCTAGAGTGTTAAGAACTATTATTACACAAACAACGTTGAAGGCGACAGGGACCGGAAGAAAAATAACAATAGCATTTGTATTAGTACGTAAGTTTCAATTTGGGATATAGAAGCCAATGATATTGCAACAATATCACTACTGTAGTTGAATAAGGTTTTTCAATTCTTGTGTACGCAAGTGTATTGTGTGCTTTTAACACTTGTGAACATCACAAAATGCATTATTTTTGGAATAGATAATTTATACCCCTTCTTTCGATTTCTGACACAATTTCACGGTGACGAGTCTTCTCAATGTTGCCACTCCACAGTATCCTAACCCATTGCTAATTTGGCCACCGACATAGTTCCTCAGAAATAAAGGATTTGTGCGTACCAGCTGCAAAATATAGCCACCTGAGAATTAACGTGACCTGAGCAGCTCGCTGAAGAAGTCTGTTGGCCCATGATGCACATAAAGTATTTCTGTTTTGACAGCTGAGTTGGGAAAAAATCTCGAGTCAAAAGAGAAAAGACGTAAGGGATGGCCTATAAGAATGTGGAATGCAACAACCCCACCCTCCCCCCATTTTGCACTCACTCACAGATTCAAATGCCTCTCTAAGCCATGGTCAGCCTTCAACTCCCTGACCTAGTCAAGTCATCCGGTTAACAATCGGGACAAATTGGCCATGGCAGCAGGGGACATATCAAAACGAAAGATAAATGTAGTAAGACTTTTATAAGAATGATTGACTTCCATATTCAACAAGAAAACAGATGAGCCAAAGTGTTTAATTAAGTAAATTGTACAGGAGTATCAGTGTCTGGTGAATGAACACTCATGGGCTAAAATTTGAAATGAATTCTTCATCAATACAAGAGTCGAGGACTGATGCAGTCAGAACTCTCCAAAACTGTGGTCAAATAAACGACCAGGATTAAAAGCTCACCGTTGACTACGATGGCAATGGCAGGGTGGGTTGTTGTGGATGGCACGATCTCAAACGCTCAACCACCTGCCGCATTGGGGGCCTGACAGACATGGACTCCTCCGTGCACTCCACGGCCAAATACAGCACTTTCAAAAGCTCCCTCTCCGGTCCTGCTTGCCAAAGTCCTGCACTAAAGACTTCCTGTGGGCGATGGTTGTGTATGAGGAGGGTAGCCCATCCCACAATGTTGAATCCGTCTCCATAATTGGAGAACGTTTCGTCGAGTACTCTTTTCCCAGACAGAAGCTCAAGCAGGACCACCCCATAGCTGTAGACATCAGCTTTGTCAGAGAGACGGCATGTCATGGCATACTCGGGCGCAACATAGCCGAAGGTGCCCGCCACATCCGTCGTTGCATGTGTCTCTGTGTCCCCTAGCAGACGAGCCAGCCCGAAATCCGAGAGGTGTGCACTGAGGTTGTGATCCAGAAGCACGTTGCTGGGTTTAATATCCCTGTGCAACACGCGAGGGACACACTCGTCATGAAGATAAGCTAGTGCTCGCGCCAGATCCAGTGCAATTTTGTACCGCATGTTCCAATTCATCCGTTTCCCCCTTTCACCTATGTGAATCAAAGTTTCCAGGTTGCCTTCAGGGAAGTAGTTGTAAATGAGAAACATCTCATCCTCGCTTGCGTGATAACCAATCAGAGTCACTAAATTTGGGTGTTTAATCCTTCCAAGAGTGCGGATCTCAGTATCAAACTGCTGTACTCCTTGAAACCTGCCAATTGCAAGCCTCTTCACCGCCACCACTAATCCCGGTCGCAACTCCGCTTTGTACGTAGCTCCAAACCCTCCAGTACCAATCAGGTTGTCCAAGCAAAAATTGCTAGTTGCACGAACCAGTTTCTCATAAGTCAGCTGGAAGTTAATGTTGGTAAAAGTCACCACCACTTTTCGACCTTCTTGCACACTTTGCAGTCTTGGATACTGCTGCTTGGTGCATTGGAAAAGAAGACCAAGTACAAGAAGTACAACACCAATGGCGCATCCAGAGGTAATAGCAGCTACTACAATAGAATTGAAGCGAGGTCCTGGGGAGTCATTTTGAAAGGGTGACATTGAGTTTGGGGGCAGACCATGATCCTCGTCCGCGTCTGGGGTAGACATGATTGGCATGGACCTAGGTGCAGTGGCCACTCTACATGGCTGAAGATAAGGATTTCCCATCACCACTAAACTACTGCATAACCCCCCCCAGTTGCCGAAAATCGGAAACTGGCCGGAAAGATTGTTGAACGAAAGGTTCAACTGCTCCAAGGCGGTAAGCCTAATCAACTCTTTGGGTATGGAGCCTGACAGGCTATTATGATCTAAAAGAAGAGATCGGAGCTGACTCAAGTTCCCAAGCTCCTTCGGAATATTGCCATCCAAAGAGTTGAAGGACAGATCCAGCATTACAAGTCTGGACAAATTGCCCAAAGATGGTGGCATGGACTCCGATAAGAAATTGTTATCAAGAAATAATCCCTCCAAGTTTTCTAGCCCCCCTAACTGCAAGGGAATACGTCCCCGTAGCTGGTTCTGAGAGAGATTCAGAATGACAAGGTTGGTAAGCGTTCCGGTGCTCTCCGGAATGGAGCCATTTAACTGGTTTCCTGCCACGTCTAAATACCACAACGTCTCACATTCGCCAAAGTCCAAAGGAAGCTCCCCAATTAGCCGGTTGTAGCTCAAATTCACTGCAAACTCCTGAAACCCTTTGCACAAACTGAAAAAATTCTCAGGGAAACTACCACTGAGCTCGTTGTTAGAGAGGATGAGCACATACGCAGTCTCCTTCTTCATCAGGGTGCTGCCCACCAATGAAACTGGAACAGGTCCCGAGAGGTCGTTATTACTAAAGTCATGTACTACATATACAACTCCAGAATCCGTCCGACTTACGTATTGCGGCCCCCAAACGGGTACACCATAGCATGTCAAAGGCCTGAAATAAGAGTCTCTGTCGAGGGAAAGCAGCCAAGGGTTGCTACACACGGAATCGGTAGTGGAAATGCTTCCTAACAGCGCATTGGAGCTCACGTTCAAAATGACGAGGCAAGAAATCGGAAGCTCAACAGGAATTGTGCCACTAAATTGGTTCGAGCTAAGGTCGAGTACAACCAGGCTTTTGCAGACGCCTAAACCGACTGGGATCTGCCCGGTAAGCGAATTCTTTCCCAAATTGAGAATCTCCAAGGCTGTACACAACCCCCATTCAGCTGGCAGTGTCCCAGTTAGCCCGCAACCCGGACCCCAAATGACCTGGATACTCGGAAGCAGGGCGAGTTCTGGAGGAAAGGAGCCGCTAAAGCTGTTGCCTTCACGTCTGTGGACATCAACGAAGTGAGGCATCCCAGAGGCGTTCAGCCCATATGAGCATCCCTGAGAGGCAGAAATTACAAATGTGGAGAGCTCATTGCAGTTACCTAATGCCGGAGGAAGAAAACCTGATAGTTTATTCAAATCCAGGTGGAGGTTTTGTAACCTCTGTAACCTCCCGAACTCCGGCGGTATCGATCCTTCAAGGGAGTTAGAGTTCAAGTACAGCGACTTTAGTTGTGTACAATTGGCAAGCTCGCCCGGAATGAAACCCGAAAAGTAATTATTTGATAGATCTAAATGCACAAGGGATTCGCAACTTGCTCCAAGCAGAGCGGGAATTTCACTGTCTAACAAGTTGGAAGAAAGGGACAACCATTCCATTCCCCTGGGAGTCCCAATCGAAGGAGGTATTCCATCTCGAAGTCTATTCCCTGCAAGGCTCAAGAAACAAAGCCTGGCGGACTTCGCCAACTCCGGAGGAATGCTTCCTTGCAACACATTGTTCGCAAGGTTCAAAACACGCAGCCGCGGAAGCTCCCCAATTTCCACGGGAATGGGTCCTGAAAAACCATTCGCTTCCAAGTCGAGAGTCTCCAGGTGTTTCAGCTTCCCAATCTCTTTCGGAACCTCCCCAGAAAATCCATTAAAAGCTAACGAAAGCACTACAAGCTCCGAGAGGTTGCCAATCTCCCGAGCCAACACGCCGTACAACACACAAGGCACCTCTCCTCCATCAGACCCCGACGAAGCATAAACAACAGAGCCATTCCGAAAACAAGTTGGAGAAACCTCCGGTTCCTCACTCACACAAGTCCCATTAATAAACTCCTGGCTCTCCAACCTGCATCCCGACATCGCCTGTCGAGCTCCATCATGAACCTGACTCGTGAAATCATACTTATTACATTCCGATAACCCTAACCGCGGCAACTGCAACGCAACCACACGTCGGGAAGCACTGCACGTCACCCCGCACCACGAACACGGATCGCCGTCCCGCTCGTTCCAGTTCGCGAGCACACGGAAAGGATCCACGCTGACGCTCCGCTTCACCGCCAGCAACGCCACGCCATCGTCGCTCAAACCCTCGCCAACCCTAGCGCGCTGGAACAGACACAAAACCGACAGCAAACAAACAAACGAATACAGCACATTGCTCACTCGTTGTCCGGAAACACAATCCGTCGAACTCGTCTTTGTCTCCCACACTGCGCTCACGGCCTTCTTCTTGGGAGACGTGCGCGTCATCTCCCCGACCTCCGAAAAGGGACGCGCGAGGAACCATTAACTGACGCCCTCGAATACCAGGCCTAACAATAACAACAGGCGCAAGCGCGCACAGAAAAAAGGATCCATGAGAACGGGAGAAACTCCCGAACAAGAGCTTGCAGTCCAAGGGATAAGCGGCGATGGTGAAGGAAAGCTTAAGCTTAATGGTGGCGATGGCGAGAATGTGGAAGGACGAGAGAGGGAGGAGAGGGAGAGAGATACAGACAAACAATCAAACAGACAAACAGACAAACAGACAGACAGACAGGGGGGGCCTGCAACTGAAACGAGAGAGACGATGGACGCGTTAGACGAGACGGAGAGAAACGACCGCCGTGTGACGGAGACTTCAGTCGTCCGTCAACATCACCGTCCGTCACTCGCGCTTGACTCACTATCTTTCTTTTTCTCCATAAAAGGCCTTTTCTCCAAAAGGCGGTTTCTCCTTTCTGGAAATGTCGTCTCCAGCACAACTTTTGAGCGTTGAGTTTGTGCAATGGTCTGAAAGCTATGGAGGCTAAGTTAATGTAAACAAGATATGTTGTCCTAAACCCTTAAAGGACAGTTGTTCATTGAATGGACAATTAAAAATTTGGGAAAGTTCCTATAAAGTCAATTTTGGTTGGATGTTCACAAAATTTTGACACAAGGTGTGAACATGTAAGTTACCTCCTAAAAGAGAGTACAATTTTTTGACACAAGGTGTGAACATGAAAGTTACCCCTAAGAGAGAGTACAATTTTTTTTTGAGTGGGTGCCACGATCAAAAGTTATGTTACCTTGAATTTATGGGGCAATTTGGACAATTAGGGCATCTTTTGCTAAAACCCTCATTGACTTTTGAAATTTGACATGTATATACCTAATAAAATATAGCACACATGTGTCCAAATAAAACAAATTCTAGATCTCAAATCACATTCCAAGAGGAGTTAAACTTTGTTAGCTATATCAAGGTGGTTTTGAGAGAAAAAAACATTTTCTTTTAACTTCAAGCCCTATAATCTTGTAATATATGAAGTCAAAGTTCTTGAAAATTTTCCCACATATTCCAAATGTTTGTTTCTAACTTTTCACCATTTGGATTTCAAATAAAAAATTTCCTCATTGCACAAGAAATCATTAAGAAAAATGACTAGTGTATTGCTAATTCACAAACTCCTTGCATAGCAAGGTGATTTAAAGTAAGCTAACACTATATTTGCCTCTAAAATTTTTCATAAGTGAATCTAACATTGTATTTTTAAGAATGGTGAAAATCCACCAACACTGTATTTGCCTCTAAAATTTTTCATAAGTGAACCTAACATTGTATTTTTAAGAATGGTGAAAATCCACTTTTTGGTGTAGAGCAAAAATTTTACTCCAAGAGGGCTTGAAGTTTGTTGCTCGAAGTTTGTTGCTCGAAGTTTGTTGACCGTGTTTTGCAGGAATGAAAATGGTTTTTTTTGCTCACTTCAAACATTATAATCTTTCAATCCATGTAATCAAATGGGCTGAAATTTTTTCACACATTGCCTTAACCCCTAAACGTCAGAGCGGACGTTTTCCATACCCTCCTGAAATGTTGTGACTTCGAAATGTTGTAACTTTTGCATCCAAGGTCCAAATTTGATAAAATTTGTTGGTGAAGTTGCGCCTTGTCTTCTAGTTTGTGTGGTAAAATTTTCATATCAATCCACAATGTAATGAGTTTTGGGCAGCCAATCAAAGTTCGCAGGTTCTAATTGAGTTCAGAAACTGCATTTTAGGGCTTCAACTTCAGGGGCTTATATCTCTTTCATCAAAGGTACAAATTCAATAAAATTTGTTGGGTTTTCTTCCCCTTGAAGTATAGTTATTGTGGTAAAATTTTCATGTCAATCCAAGTTGTTTTGAATATTTGGGAGCAATTCAAAGTTCAAAATCCTGCCATTTTTGGAGAACAGTAAACTTCGGCGACTTGTATCTTCTTCATACAAAGTCCATTTTCAATCATTTTTGTTGGAAAAGTTGCGCATAATAGTCTAGTTTGTGTGGCTAAAATTTCATGTCAATCAAAGAATTTATGAGTGACTGAGAAGCATTCTAGTAGGAGTTTCAGCCAAAGATGTATTTTTTGCAGTTTTTCTTGCTCTTTTCAAGACATTTGAAAGCCATTTTGTAACCACAATGAGTCAAATCAATGAAATTTTTTTCACCAATGTGTTTATATACTCATTTTGAATCATTTTACAATATAAAGTTTTTACATCTGAGTAGGTTTAGAAATCAAATTTCACCTCCAAATGTGTTTTTATGGAAATTTCAGCATTCATTTTCATCACTAAAACATGATAATCTTTAAATCTATGCGGTCAAATGACTCCAAATTTGATACACGTCATCTACAACATGTTTACGAAAATATTGTACGGTTAAGATCTCAATAATTTAGTGACATTTTGATCTATGACTCTTCAAATGGAATGACACTTTAGAACCTATTTGGACTTGAGACGTTGAGGGGTTAATTATTCAATACACTTTTTTATGGTTGAAATTCATTAAAAAAAAATTGGATTTTGGACAAATCATCAAAAGCATTTTCCTCTTCCAAGGTACCCTTGTCTTTAGGGGTTAACCCCTAATGACCTAGGTAACCATTTATTAGTTGTTGCCCATTCTCCAATTTTGAGTTTTTTTAAATAAAAAATATTTTTAGAAAATAGATTGCGTTTTAAATCCAATAGTAGTATTTTCATCAAATTTTGAGTTAAACTCCCCTTCATGAAATTTTTTACCCTCATCAAATTTATTTAAGTGGAGTAAAGTAGTGTAATTCACAACTTATTTTGAGGGGATGAATTTGGGCATGGACTAAAAAGTTGGCCAACTAATGTGATTGATGCCCATCTCAAAAAGGCAAATTCAAGGAGCTCAAGGAGAAGACAAGTGTTCCATTCTTGTTTTTCTTGCAAACACTACTCTCATTTCAATGACCATTGTACATTGTAGGCTCTTACCGGGAATTGAAAAATGCTTGGAATGTTGTAAAATTTTAAGTGATCATTCTCAATTCTCTTGTCTTTCACTTCCAAAATTTCATCATTTCAAAATATTCTCACTAAGATATTCTCCTCTAAAGTGCATTGTTGTGTATTTCCATTGATCCAATAAAACTTCAAACTAAAATATCACTTCAATAAGAATTTCTGAATTGACACAAATTTGTCAATTATTTGCTTTAAATGTCTTAATTAAATGCCACCTTGCATGAAATAAAAGAAATTACAGTAACTTCTATAAGTCCCTACTTCTTTTAGGCTTTAGTCTATCCTAGTTCTTTAATTGTTTAGGTATTTTGGAGAAGGAAGCTCTTGATGTCAATCACTTCAATAGGAACTTTTGAATTGACACTTACATCTTGAATCAATGTTCAAAAAATTGTTGACACTCATATCCTATGTTGTTTAGGTTCTTTGAATTGAAGAAGAAAATCCCTAATAGATGTTGATAGAAACTTTTGAACAAGAATTTTTTGAAAATGAAGCTTTGTCAACCACTTTTGTAGTTTTTCATTAAGAACTTATAGATTGAAGCTTACATCTTGAATCCAAGAATTTTGAAAAACATCCATATCAAATCAATTACTTCATTATATATTTGACAATTGCTCATGGATTAATATTATGTGAGTAAGTGTAAATAAAATAATTGCATCTAATTGTGACATGTATGCAAAACCATTTCATTTAGATTCTTGTTTAAAATGTAAGCTTTATGAACAAGAATACCTAACTTGATTTTTGGTACACCTATCTTATTTATACTTAAGTCATTTGTATGTTGTCTCCAAAATGCTTTTTAAGAGAATTTCAAATCCTCTTTGACTTCCAAAAACAATTAATAAAATTTTAGACAATTCCTTAGTATAAATTATGATTAAATTCTTATTTGCACAAATTGAGGTATTCTTATATATAAATTCTTAATTACTAACACCAGCTGCTTAATACAAATCATAATTTCTTTTTTAATATATTGTAGGATAGATATTTAGATGTTGATTTAGATGTTTGGTGCGAGAGAAAATTAATAAACTATTTTGTAAAAATAATTTGCTTACAATCTATAAAACGGACCTCTCTTTATAAGAGAATAGTTATAATATTTTAATTTTAATTTTTTTAAATCATCATTTAGTTTCATTTTACTATATAAAATATAATATATTTTGCTGTAAATAATTGCAATGAATTGAATCACATACAATTTTATATGTAATATTTAAAATTTAGAAATAGAATGAACAATTTCAAACTCATAAGTAAACCTTAGGTATAAATTTGGAAATTCAACAAATGATTAATGTAGCTCCATTGAAGAATTATAAGAAAAATTTCAAATAGAATAGACTATATTCTTTAAGAAAGTCAATCATCCAAGAAGTATATATAAATGGAATTATTTGGGGGCTATTATTTTTGCAATCGAATTTTGAATGATGCTGAAAAAATTCAAAATCATTGAAAAACCTTCATTGTTTGAAAGGGGTCATAAAAAATACACATTGAAAGATTATAATTAGTAATACTTAACTAAAATTAAAAATACTTGTTCACTAATTTCTTGCTCAATATTTAAAAGGCTTTTTTTTTTTCCTAATGGTAAGACTTTTTTTCAACATCATTGCATAATTCATTTCAAATCTCCTAGATATAGAAACAATTTTTTTTTTTTTTTTGCTTAGATGAGAAAAACTAGTCATTTTTATATATTATAAAATGAATGAAATATTTAAAATGTTATCAAAAAAAGAATTATTTTTATTAATAATGGATAAAAATATGTAGAATATTTTGACTTACGTGAAGCCATGAGACAAAATCTATTTTTAGTATACAACATCTATAGCATGTGATAACTAAGTGAACTTTTGATATTTTTTCTTTTGTAATTACCATAGTATTTTTACTTAGAATTGCTAAGTCCCTAATATTATATTCTTGGTATAGTAGTATGATTGCTAGTGTGGTATCATGAATTGCTAACTTTATATATAACCTATGTGTGTTCTTATGCTTAGGACATAAATTCCACTCTTTGAAGGTCAATGTCCAATACAAGCCAAACTAATATTATCCAATTTTGAATGATAGAAAAATGTGTTGAAAATTACTATTATTAAATTTTAAACTTCATGTTCTAATTTTCATAGATAATTTAACCAAAAATATTGGTATACAAAGCCCAATTTGGGTAGAAGCTCGATGGATGTTAATATTAATAGAGTACCTTCAGCACATTGGTTATAAATACTTTCATTGTTTCTAATATAGAGAACAATCCTTACAAAATTTTATAGTATGAGATATTTAATTCAACAACCATTCAATACAATTTTTAATCTAATACTAGTATATATTTCAAGCCAATAATTGTTTGTGGATTATATGAGTTTTTGTGGGTTTTTTGAAGTAATATGTGAGTTTGCTTTGTTTATGGGTGTTTTTGAAGTTGTAAACTATGTTGCTATCAACATGTTTGTGATCCCAGTGGTTTTTGGGATGTTTTTTTTGGGATAAAGATTCACCAAAGATTTGTACCTTGAACACTAAGTTAGGGTTTGAGTTTGAAGATATTGAGATCAATACAAGGCTCAATTTGATGATTGGAAAACAACATGATGACAATATGGTTATAAGTGAGTAGATCATATAAATTTTGCCACAAACTCCAATTAGTAATAAAATTTCTATTCAGTGAGCTAGAGTACTAAATGAGAGAAAAACAAATAATAGATAAAGAACGTGAATCAAACCTTGAGAGGTAGGTTAATAGTTACCACATATATTTATCCCATCCCATTTTGGGAGACAACATTCAACAAGTAATGGAGTCCAAATAAAAAGAAGGAGCAAAGAACATGTGAAAAATCCAAATACAACTTCAAAAAAGGGAATAATTTATGGTTATCAAAGGGTATGAATATGGATTATGTTATAATACTTATTTGAGGGGGGATATTTTTTTTCCTTATCTATGCTTAGAGACAAATGTAAAAAATTACCCCCTATTTTGAACCATTAATTTTATATTTTGTAACCTCTCTTTTTCTATTCATGGTCTTTGATTCCAAAGATGAAATTCAAGATTTTAAAAATTTATCCTCAATAATGATTTATTTGTTCCTACATTTTTTTTGAAGTAAATTATTTGAGTGCAACCTGAGGTTTTACCTTCTAAAGAAGGTTTGTAGGACTATTAATGTAAATGCACCAATTGTTTCAATCACCTTTTTAATCCCTAAAGTTCATTGATGTTTAGAAGCCTCCAATTGCTTCAAAATACTCAATCCCTAAACAAGGCTAATATCTTCTTCTATATTTATTTCTTAATAAATTTAACCATAGGATCATGTAGTTAACTTGTTCAAGTACATCTTCTTTCAATTTTAGAGTGAATATTCCTACCAATTGCAAATTTCTATGTGCCTAAACTTCAAAAATGTAGACTTCTCTAGTTCTTCCAAAGGTGAAGTTTAGTCTTTCAACATTTTAAGAAAAAACATTTATGTGCTCTAGTCGATATGTGGGAAAATGGATTGAAAATATATGGAAAAAAATTAAACTAAAAAAAGTTTTATATTCATCTTTAAGAAAATAAGAATGTGGAAGGTGGTATATTGGTATTAGGTGAAAGAAAAAACTAAACAGTTAATAAGATGTGCAAAAAATCAAGAATCATTAATCCTAATGGTGAGAATGTTCTAGTAAGCAACACACATCTTATATTAAGTTAAAAAGCAACTTTATACATTTTTTTTTCTATCAGTTTGCAAAATAGAACTCCTCATAATTTTTACCTCATAATTTCTAATTGAATGGTTCAAATACTTTTTCAATAAATAAATAAAATAAAATATATCATATTTTAGAATATATTCTTAATTGCCAAATTTGACATTGAAATTGGAAAAAGCCTTATAACTTTTACAATATTTATTAGAATGACATGAACAAAGCCTCTTATGTATATTAGGATGATCAGCATCCATCCTGAAGGTCTCATTTAAAAATTCAAAATTATAAAACCAATACAGGTTGCCTACGTTCTAAAAAATCCTTAGTCCTTTATGGGTTAAAACTATCCCCTACAAATTTCTTGCCTAAAATGTGTTCACTACAAAAAACCAAGTGTCCACAATGACTATAACGCAACAATGACTGCAAAATGACTACTTTGCAGTCATTGTGGACAAGTCATTTATACCCTCGTTTTTTTAGTGGTTGCTTCTATTAAAGATAACCTAAGGTTGCTTTTGGATATTTACACTTTGAACAATTAAAAAATTGACAATTTATTCATATGTTGTCCAAAAAATGTTAAAAAAAAGATATTCTATTAAAATCTTTGACTTTTGGCAATAAGATCCAATAAAAAATTAGGAAAATTAATAATAGGAACAATGTTCAATTCTTTTTTTTCTTTTTTTTTTCTTTTTTTTCTTTAAAAAACCATTGCATTAAAAGAAAACAAACAAATAAACTACAAAATAGACTGACAATCAAGTCATATGAGGTTGATCACTGAAGAGATAAGAAAAAAGTAAAAAAGAAAAAAAAAGAAAGAAGCGGCAAGTCAAAGCCCTAAGGTCTAACAAACAAAAGACCGACCACTACAAGAAAATCACAAAGGGGAGGACCCTTTGTGGTCCAGATAACATGGAAATCACGCCTATGGGTGAGGACCGGAGATCAAAGCTAGATGCGGTCAAATTTGTCCCAAATTTTGGTCTCATGTTTAGGGACACCTTTGGACACAAAACAATGCTCAATTGCTTGTTGAGAAGCATTTAGGTTTAGTGATTTGCCATTCAAATTTCTGAATAGTTAGGAAAAAGAACAAAATATCCTCCCCTTGGAAAAGTCGGTGACTCAATACTTTGGTAATTCTTTCTGGAAGCCCTTTCGGTCTGTCAGCAGTTTGTCAGCCTGTTTGTCTGTCCGTCGTTCTCCGTTATATATATAAAATGAATATATTATTGTTCTTGTGGTAGAAGTATTCCATCACCATCTCCAAGTAACGTACCTTCTTTGTCTCTCTCTCGGCAAGGATCAACAAACCTCCATCGCAATACTTTCTTAGGGTCTGCACATCTGTCTGCACAGCACTCTCCTCTCTCTTTTCTCTCTTCACTCCAATTATCAGGTTCGTTTGCTGGATTTCTCGCCTGTTTTGGTGCAGAATAGGTCGTCTTCTGGTTTAAGATTCGTGTCTCTGTCGGGTGCCCGTTTCGTCTCTTGGGAGTGCCGTTTGTGGTTTTGATGTTGAATTCTCTGGATCCGGCGTTTAGTTTCGAATTTGGTGTTTCTGTTTCATCGGAGCAGGTTCTTGTTTCATCTTGGCATCCGTGGTGATGAATTTCGGGGCGGGCGGGGGAAGGACAGGGGTTTGGTGGACGACGCTTTTGTGATTTTGATTGGCCGTGGGAGGTTGCGGAGGGAGTAATTTTTTGTTGCTATTTCTTTCATCTGGTTGTGAGTGAGCCCATCGTTGGAAGTCGATGGGCTAGGTTTTTGTGAGAAGACAATTGATTGCTTAGCTTTTATTTAGCTGGAAAGTAAATTCGCAATTTCGAGGGTTGAGTTCGTTGATTTGTGTGGAGTGCCATTTTTGATAGGCTTTTGTGTTTGCTAGGGTTGTGGATGTGTGTGGATGCGTGAATGGGATGAGAGGAGAAGTTGTTTCGGGTCTTCGGTGTGGTCTAGGGTTCAGATTTCCATGAACCTTCTTGGAAGAGTGAGAACTAATGCGAGTGTAATTTACGCACGAAGAAGTAGTTTTTTTTTCTTTCGGATGTGTGAAGAGGAGTATGACCTAAAACAGGAATTTCTGATTTTGAATAATTGGCAGGTGAGTGAATTTCGGTCCTTGGATGTTGGTGCCAGTTTGACGATGGAGCTTGAATACGGTATGTCGTTGCCAAGAACGTGGGCGCAGTAGTCGTAACGGCCTCTTTCTTGTGTTGTGCGCTCTTCAGGGAAAGTCCCTATTGTAAGGTGTTCGAGAAATTCTTCAAGGACTTCTGTTTTCTTGTCGGCCGCTGCCAATTTTGTGCTACGGATGTGCATTGATTGGTGATCAAGACAATGACGCGAGTTGTAGTGCAAAGAGGAGGCGTGTCGTCGAATCAAACGCAGCAGTCTCGAGCTCCTCCTTCAAATTCGGCTTCTGTACCTCCCTCGTCGGCCTCGAATTCGCAAGCGAACGACATTTCTGATGATGTCTCGGACAGCGAGGCTGCTGATGTTTTGAAAGTGGAGCCTCAGTCTTCTTCACTTGCTGCGAGTGGAAGTGGAAAATGTGCACCCTCGGCAGTTAATAACGAGGTTGCGTCTCTGGTAGGTCAGAATGAGGAGATTCCGACCGGGCAATTACAGCATGTGCTGACTCAGGAATTAGATGCAACTTCTGAGTTCTATCCGAGTGGATCTGATTCAAGCCTGGTGAGCTTGGATGGAGAGGGGCAGTTAAAGTCTTCTGAAGAGCTTCCTGGATCATCAGAATTAAGCAGCAGACCATCCGGGAGAGCACAATCCAAAGGACCGTCATGTAACCCAACTTCTCACAGTTCGATGCCATTGGCAGCTCCTATTACATCCAATCCTTCAAGTCTGCAACCTGTGAGTCCACCTTCAGTTGCATCCAATGACGCAGTTCCCGTGTCGAGAACCACCAGCCATGAAGAGAACGATGTAGGAAGGGCCACAAGCATGGCCTCCGACCCTGTGGTTGGGTGTTCTCCTGCTATCCCTCTAGCCCCTCCTCCACCCTGCACGCCTGTATCGTCACGCAGAAGTGGTTGGGTGGGATGCTCCGCTTTGAATGCCAATCGAGGGCCTACTTCCCGCAGAAAATCAGTAGCATTGAAAGGCACCCGCAGTTCTCCCAATAGCTCTCGGCCAACATCTCCAAGGTCTTACGGAGAAGGAGACGGCTACAACAGTGCTGACGAACAAAGTCCCTGGACTCCTGGCCCCTCCGGCTACAAGGACGGCGTAAGCTACTGACCTGAGCCACCTGAGTCCTACTTCCATTAAGATTGGGGCCTTTTGGTTTGATCTCATGCTCTTTTCTAGGTTGAGATACTATTTGTATCACTCAAAGCATTTTAATTAATATGTAGGATAATGCTTTCATTTGAGATCACTATAAAGCTCACCGGAGAGATCATTTTGGTACTCTATGAGCCAAACTCTCTTGGTATCAATTTTCTATTACTACTTATGCAACCATTCAAATTGGGAGGTTGTAGACCACTATTTAAGGGACAATTGAAACCACATTTTCATTCAAGTAAGAGTGGCCATTGACTTTTAGACAGGACTCGATTTGCTTATTGAAGGTCAAGTGAGATTTTTAGTATTCTCTACCTTCAGATAGCACAGAAGCATCGCAAATTCTACATTACGATCTGGAATATTTCTGGAATGGTATGAACCATGTACGTGATGCAGTTCTTACGGTGGTTGTTGAGCGTTGCACTGATACTCAATGTTCGCTTAGGGATGATTGATTGTGAAGATGACCAATTCATTCTTATCAGCTATTGATTTCAGTTCACTTCCATCGGTGATGATGCAGGCAGAGAGGGAACGTCAGTTTGAGATGGAGCTGCGACGTGTGAAAGGGATGGAAGTCAGGCACATGGCGGAGGACGGGAACTGTCTCTTCCGTGCTGTGACAGATCGGGTGTATGGGGACCCTGAGATGTATGATGAGACTCGGCAGATGTGTATCGATTACATGGTTGGTACTCTTTCAGATTGATGTTATTCGATTCGTCTAGTTCTTCTTAATTTCTACATTCCCAAGTGACTTCTTTGTTTTCTGAACTTTTGACTGCTTTACATGTTTCAATCTGCATATGCGCATTCTAAGCCTCACCTAAAAATGTTGAAAATGTGCTCGTGAATCTCTTTCACATAGATGGTAACTAAACCTTGCTTGTTTTAGATACTAGGCATTTAAGGGTTAAGCCAAATGAAGCACGATGTGAAGGTGAAAACTCTTCATCAGTTGATTGACCATTTGACCATTCCTTGGGGTGCTATTAGAAGGCAGTCACTTACTGAGATTTGGCAAGACAGAGAAGGATGGTTGTTTTGTCTCGTTTTGGAGATGAATGGAATTTAAGTTGTGTTCTGGTTTTGGCAGGAGAAAGAGAGGGATCATTTCTCACAATTTGTGACGGAGAGTTTTACAGCTTATTGCAAAAGGAAGCGCAGGGATAAGGTTTGGCTCTATGTTTCAATGAAGTCTTCTTGACTTGCAACGATAATAATCAATTATGCTCTATCCTGTCAAGTCTTTGATATTCGTTACTGTTATAGCTAGTAACTTTTTTTTCTTATCTCACAAACTGACTTGTAACATTGAAGGTTTATGGGAATAACTTGGAAATACAAGCAATGGCAGAGATTTATAATCGACCGATTCACATATATTCATATAGTACAGGTACTTTCTTTGGTCAGTTGCTACAGCCGCTTTGGTTCGTATATTGGAAAGAAAATCGTTTCTGCATATTACAGATATGTTTTATAGAAGGTAATTGTTTTTTTAATCTAATCAGGAGACTTCCGCATTCCAGCATTCGAACCTGATTTCCTCCCCCTCACCTGATCTGTCTGCTGTATTGTCAGAGCCCATAAACATATTTCATGGAAGCTATGAAACCGATTTACCACCTATTCGTTTGAGCTATCATCGAGGGAATCATTACAACTCCATTGTAGACCCATGCAACCCAGCCGTTGGAGTAGGCCTTGGTTTTGGTAGTCTGCGAGGGGTAAGTTCAAATGTTTCTGTTGATACATGTTTGATTGCTGTGGAAGTACTATTTAAATTTCGTTGCCTATTTTCAACTTTTCGGCAAAGTTTGGACAGAAGAATCATAGATTCATACTTAACATGTCCGGTGTTGTATGGTGGATGCAGCGAAACATAGAGCCTGAACAGGTGAAGGCAGCGCTCAATGCTCAGCAAGAGCAACAGATAAACAAGGTAGAGTACTTTCATTTCTTATATGAGACTGTAGACCGGCATATGCAGAATATCTATCCGGTACGCATTGATGTGAACTTGATCTTTTAAACTCCAAACACAGTCCAATTCACTTGCAAGTCGGGATGGTCACCTCTCGCAGTCATTCAGAGGAAGGACGTGTTTACTTAGGGTCACTTTATATTGCACTGGTGAAAGCAGCAAGCTTAAAATTTTAACCAACATCATGTGCAACGAATGGCTGAGATAACAGGCTTAAATTTATCCATTGCTTTTATGACACCATTTGATGTAACAAGTGCCCATGCCCCTTAGAAAGGAAGCTTGAAACATATTTTTTTAGCATGCCGCATTGGAGCCATGTAAGCATCACCTCCTCGTGCTCATTTTTCTTACTTCGACTAGTGTAAAGTGGACATATTTAAACTGAACGGCACTAGTTCGAATAAATAGTTATTTTTGACGCCAATCAAGCTGTTGGATTTCTTACGATCCCAAGCTTGTCGCATCGACCTCTGCAATCTCAAGCGTCCTGTGTTGGGAAGTGGTGTTTGATAACGTGTTCCTTGTTTTACAACGTTTTGTGGGCTTGATTCTTTATCCTTTTATGTATTGGTGAATATGTAGGTTCTACTTGCAGAGGGGCGATACTACTCTGACATGGAATTGACTGAGCAAGAGATAGAGCGCATGGTGATGGAGGCGTCTCGTGCAGAGTATTTGGAAGGAGAGAGCCGTCGAGCTCACAATTCCTGGCAAGAGGAGACTTCTACATCAGCAGGCGCAGAGCCGTCCTCTTCCAGGGCTAGTACGTTTCGCATTTCCTCAATTGACTTAATTGGTTTGCTCTGGCTATTATTCTAGTGTGATGTTGTTTGTGTACTGGATAATTAACCGAAATTTGTGAAGGTAGGGAACTTATTCCTGTGACTTTCAGCTTGTTTGACTGGTTTCCATTTCCGTTTCGTATTATTTTGGAGTGTCTTGTGCTCTTGTCCCCGATTTTGTGGGGATGGCGTGGACCTATAATATGTATTATTTGGGGTTATTGTATGAACACGGTGTGAGTTGTCAAGTTTGAGATAGGAGGGTCCCAATCACGAACCATGAGAATTGCATCTTCTGGGAACTGATGAAAGCATCTTTGACCGCGGTAGAAGTTGATCCCATTTCTTGCAAGTTAGGGGTTTGGATGGCATTTGTGTTGAAAATGGGTGACTTTGCAACGCTCGGGAAAAGAACTCCATGGGGAAGTGTTTTCATAGACAATCACCTTGTTGACTCTAGTTTGTGTCATCCGTGAAATAATGTGACACCGAAAGAGCATGCCATAGAGTAAATGAGTTCTTCAGTTAAATTATTTTTGTTGGGACCCCCATCACCATCATTAAGCTTTTGAGCGAATAGTCACTTAAGCAACAAGTGGCCCACACAAGATCCAAAGTTCAGCTAATGGTGTTCATCAGTGAGTACACTAATATGGTGGTTATAGTGAAACAGAGGCGTACACGATTGGAGAATTATTTAACTCCAATTTCTTTTAACCGTATGTCTGTCGATGCTTGTTGATTGCAGCTGGAAGTCCCAGAACCACCGGGGACGTGACGGACTCTCTTCAGGCTTTCAACCTACGATCCGTCCCACTAACATCTACTCAGAATGAAGATAGCGTGATAACAGAGAATGTCCGGATGCTGCTTTTTATGGGGTTCAGATACTTGCGAGTCATGGAAGCGCACAGCATCTTTGGGGACAACATCAATAACATGCTGTGTTATTTGTTAGAGACAGAAGCTCATGGCTCTGGCACTGGGGAAAATATTAGAAGGAAAGGGAAAGCTGCTGAATGAGTGACGATGACTGCTCACTTTCTCTCTCAAGTGTCGGTATTTTCGCTTACTTGTTGGTGCCTTCTAGACTTTATTGTAATCAAAATGCAATTTAAAATCTTGCACGTCCAATAAGTCCATTTAGTAGAACCTAAAACTAAATGTTCATATTTTCTACTTTGGACTTTGTGATGTCAAATTCACCTGTACAGTACATGATTAGCTGACTTCCTGCGACACCCACATTGTTGCCCTTATTTTAGTCTTTCTACTAGCATAATGTTATGCAATTATTGTTCTATAATTGAGCGAGTTTCATGACAACCATGACTGCGTAATAGTGAGGTCTGATTTTTTTTAATCTCACATACGGAAATTGTAGTCAAGCTTAGATAAACTAAAGAATGGTGTTTGAATTTTGTATGCAAAAGATAGATAGGTCAATGTCCTAATCTCAGATTTTCCAAAGTGGTGCCCTAATTCCTATTGTTGAAAGTTCTATCAATATCTACTTATTATTTAGATTATTAGGACGTGCTTTTAAATTCTCTTACTTTAGATGGTTTGTTTTGGCCATTACATGTATAGTTAGGGTTATTCAATCCTTAAGTTATGTCATGTAGGTCATTTTAGCATTGATAATTCTGAATGCTGTAAAAGTAGTTTTTCTGAAGTTGTGGTTTTTTTTAAACTGGGAATTACAAGTAAGTTGAATGGGATGCCGTAAAATGAAAGCAATGGCAATGAATTATGAATTTTATTATGATCCATATATTTACAAGGGGTTTGATTGGAGTCATCCTTTATGCTTCAATGATATAAAATATCTTATGTTTACGAAGGTTTTGAATTTATTTTATTAACCCCTAATGCCCAAGGCCTTTTTTAGATGTGTGGTGTTTACAAAAACAAAAAATGTTTTGATAAGTTTTATCAATCTTAATAAAATTGTAATCATACAAATCAAGATTGGACATGTTATGGATCACATACAAAAATAAAACACAACAATATTACTTATACATGGATTGAAAGATTATAAGGTTTGATCAAGAGGATGCTAAAACTATGAAAGTGATTGGAATTCTTTCAATCCTCTTTTTACTTCTCAAATCTAAAACTAAGGTCATGGAAAAATATGAGGTTAAAGAGACATCAAATGCATAACTATAATTGATTTATGACTTCTCAAAACTTATTCTACAAATTTTTTTAAATGAATTTTTGAATTGATTTTTTCTCTAAGGTCTAGTGTATTGAAGCTTATCTTATTTGAGGCCTCTAGCACTAAAAAATAAAGATATGTAATGGATACCTTTGCATAAAATCCTCAATAGAAAAGTCATAAACAATTTTTTCAAAATCGGATTTTTGATGCTTGAAATAGATTTTAAAAGTTGATTCAATTAAATAAGAAAATATTCAAAATAATACTTTGATAAAATTTGATTTAATCCCTAAAGGACCAAGGCCTTTTTTTTGCCAGAAAACACTCAAAACTGCCATATCTATAGCAAGGAGTAAAAAAAAAATTAAAATTGTTTTTTTTTCCATATCTAAAAGTAGGATCTTACACCTAACTAGTATGAAAGTGTGTGGAAAAAATTTCAAAAATTTTGACCGCTCAGATTGCAAGATATCTGCCTTTAAAGTGGAAAAAATAAGTTTTTCAGCACATTGCAAGACTAAATTTTTTGACTTTGAACATTTTTAACTTAAAATTTTTGCACTATAGAGTTTTGAGCTTTTAATCTTTCTAGTGGAGGATTGAGTTGAGAGTCTAGGTAAGAAAAAAAAATTCAAAAAAACTTAATTATCATTTTAAAAAAAATTGTTAAGTAAAAGTAGGTATGAGATAGAAGGAAAATCTAAAATATTCATATATTTTAGATGGAATTAAAATGCACTAATCCCAATGGTGAGATTGTTCTAGCAAGTAAATCAGACCATGCAAGGGAAAAAAATTGAAAAATTTGAAAAATTGCATTCAGAAATGAATCCTACAAGTTATTTTTTTCAAGAAGATGCTCTAATTGCCCAAAAAACAAGAATGTCCATAACTTTTTCATAACATATCCAAATGAAATGAATAAAAGCTTTCCAGATAGAAAAAATATAATGTATGAGAAGACAAAATATTAAAAAAATAATTCAAATTTTTGTCCATTTTTTTTTGGCTGCCCGGGCTGCCTGCCGTCCCCTCGTTTGAGCTTATTTGGTCATAACTATTGTTCCCGGGCACCGATTGTGAAAATAATTATATTCCCACAGAGATAATCAATTTTTCTACCACCAAAAAAAGTTTTAAAAAATTAGGAGAAAATTTCAGCTTGTAGGTACTTGCCCAAAAACACATTTGTCCCCCGAAGGGACAATGGTCCTTTAGGGGTTAACTTCAAAGTTTAGCTGACACCAATATCTTGGTGCTTTGGGCATTTAGTAGTTAATTAAGTCATTGAGTTTACTCTTTTAAATATAAATTAAATATAGATTGATTCTTTCTAAAACTTCAATTATATGTTGCATATCTATAGATGTCTCATGTCTATAAATACCTTTTTTATTTGGTTCTATATAGCAACTAGAATGGAGCCTATTTGTAACCCAACAACATTAAAACAAGGTTTTATTGAGTTGCCACTTGCAAGGTTTCATTAAGAAGATGTTTGGACATCATTAGGATTTAGTATAAACAAATGAATGAAAAATTGCAATACTTGGAATGCAATGGACAAAACTATGCCTTACAAGAGATGTATGACTATGTTTCTTGTACAAATAAACATTTTTATTTTATATGATATAAAATTAACCTAGGAAGGACATTAAGGTTTAATGTTCAATGCATGATTTTAAACTTTAAAGGAAACTACAAAAATAAAGAATGCACCTATTTTTCTTGTAAGATTCTTGTAGGAATCTTGCATTCAATAATAACTATTTTATATAACATGTACATTTTCTTTTTTAGCAAGAATTTTTTGATAGACAAAAATCTTGTGGACTATTTTTTAACCCCTAAATGGTTTGGACTATGTTTTCACCAAAAACACTCACAAACTGCCATTTCTAGGACAAGTACCAAATTTAAAAAGAAATCAGTTTTAGATACATATAACCATAGGATCTTTTAGTATGCTCGTTTGAAAAGATGTGGAAGAAATTTTAGAAAATTCTGCCATGTAGATTGTAAGATATCAGCATTTGTAGTGATAAAAATACATTTTGGGGCCTTGCAAAAAAATGGGTAGTTGTACTTCACAAGGTCACATTTGTATGAAAAATGTCCCAAATGGTGGTTATTCTTTGTATTCCTTCTTCAAAGCAAGTTGGCTACATGCTTGAAAAATTTTAGATCATTTGGAATCGTACAACATATAGGAAAAAAATAATAAGTAGAAAGAAGCAGAAAATGATTCAAAATACTAAATTGTTAACAATTTATTTATGGAAATGATAAATGCCAATCCCAATGGTTGTAATGTTGTAAGAAACAATCTACACCTTATTTTTTTATTTTTTTCCAAAAATATTTAAAACCAAGTAAATAAAGGACTCCAAAGTTTGTCTTTGAGTAGAGATTCCATAACTACCCGCAAACTACTCCAAACTAAAAATTCTCTCATAACTTTCATCTCGTTAATCAAAATGGAATGATTCAAAGCTTTCTATGTATATAGATAAATTTAGAGAACCAATTTTTATTTCTTAAAAAAATGATTTTTTAAAGAAGTTAATTTCTTTTTTGCCCTAGTTGCCCGCCAAGCAATGAAAAACTACATATCATACAATAACTTTTTAACCATGTATTCGAAAGTTATGAAAATTGTTGTGTCGTAAAGATACTTCTTGGATACATGTTTTGTGAAAATTTCAAAGAAAAATAAATAAAAACTCCATTCGTAGTGAGCTGCCCAAAATCGCTATGTTACCAAAAAGCGCAGTTTGGGCATTCAGAGGGTAATGAGGAAATGATTTCTCAAATATTTTTTGTCATCTCATTTTAGAATTGTTCTCTACCAACCATACAGATCCTCTATATGTTCCAAAGGAGGTCTTGTTTTCATTCTATTGGCTCTAGAGCCAAGTGGAGGAGGCTTTGCATTGACAAAAACTTCCACATGCGAAGAAATTTGAGTAGGACCTTCCTTGAACAACGAGCCAATGCAACACAGACAAAGACTCCCTTGTTTTTATTCAATGCCAAGAAACCTCAGAGAAAAAACAAAACAATTATTGGATGGTCAAAGAGGCTCCTTTTCTGAGTATTTCAGGGGTTTCCCCCATTTTCTTAAATTTTCCCAGAGTGACACGTATAACGGTCAGACTATTTGGAAACCCACTGATGGATTACATGGGGACTCGTTCCCGCTCCCGTTCCCAAGGCAAAGCCCGAACCAACTCCCAGCCAAGCACATCGACGGATTTCATCGGGACTTGGTCCGACCTACGGTCCCCCTGGAGGTTGGTCCGGACCCTCGGACCATCGTCCGCGTCCTCCCCTCCCCCCAGGAGCATTCCTCTGTCGCAGTAGTACTCTTATTACGCTCTGTTCTGCACTGTTGCAGAGTTCTCTCTGGCATTGGTGCAATGCCTTTTATTCTAGGTTTAGTTCCTGTTGCTGCTGCCTCTTAGTTTCTTTTCTCGTTTTCTTTTTCTCTTTTTGTTCTTTTCTTTGGATTTTGTTTTGAGTTAGGAAGAAAAGCGGATTATTCGACCGCTGTGGAGATCGCTTTTAGTGCTGTGGAGAATAAGTGCTGGATCTCTGATTTCGGAAGAAGTGAGAGTGCGGAATTGAGGTGAAGGCGATGGCGGAAGAAGAAGATATGTGGGAGCGTGGAGTGAGATTGGTGTCGGATTTGCATTCGATTCTTGAATTTGACCCTTACATGTACGTTGTGACTCTCTCGCTCGCTCTGTGTTTGTCTTTTTCTTGTAAGTGACGTTTCAAACAGTGAATTCGATGGATTTTCTGTTTAATTCTTTCGTTTCTTGGTTGCGATCTTTAATGATTGACCAGATGTTGGACTATCTGCATTGAGATTAGTGTGTTGGGTGTAGCTATTCCCTCGGTTCTTCGACTAATGCTAGATGATACGTGGATGAATCATGCTTTGGTTCTATCGAGAATTTTTTTCGGGAAGAGTGTGTATGCTACCGACTTTTGAGCGTTGGGAAGCTTTCTTTCTTGAGCTGTGCGGAGGCATAGATAAAGACCTATTGACCTAGGTTGTATTGAGTGTTTACGGTCTGAGTAGTATTGTCGAATATATTTAAAGCCAGATTTGGATCAATTTTATTATCTGTTAGCTCCTGAATGTTTCATTCCTGGTGCTGTGGATTGCCTCATATGAGCTTTCGAATTTAATTGGAATACATACCGTTGGATTAGCGATTGTAATTGATGCGTGTGTATATCTTTCTTCAACTCACTCGGATTTTTTTACAGAATTTTTTAGACAACTTTTGAGATAACTGCTGGAATAATTGTGTGCAAAAGTCAGTGTAATGACAACTGTCATTGCTTCACCAAAATTAAACTCTGGAAAGGACTACTTCTAGCTATATCTGTAGCTGACCTGACACTCTATTTCGATGTGTGCTGCAGTGATGAGCTCGGGTTTGTGCATCCGTCTCAACTTGAGAGTTTGCATTCTCTCGAAAACTTTGCTTTAGATCAGGAGAGGCCCTTTTTTATGAAAACAAGGAGGAAATCTGATGGTCAAGAGGAATCGGATGATTCTATTGAGTATGCGGAGGATTGTTCTCAGAGAACCGAAGGACATGAAGTGGAGGCTGAACCGCCTGGGACCAATCCGGATCAGAGTTATCTGAACAGTGTGCAAGGAGAAGCCATCAACTTTCCTTATGACAAATCAGCATTTTGGTGTTCTCATCACAAGCTCGCCATTGCCGTACCTGCCCTTGCCCCTATTTACGAAGTTGCCAAGAAAGAGTTTCTTGCAAATAGGAAAGTATACACGAAATGGATGGCTGGTGCAAGGAGCGCTAGCACACATGCCACTACCCTCAGCACCCAACTCTCTGATATTAGCTTGGAAAATGGGCATGCAAACGGTGATTTGAATAATGTTGACATGGACACTGGAAATGAGGAGGCCTTAGTGCAGAAGAATCTCATGCTCTACACGAGAGTGTTGGTGATTGTGAACAGTGACTTTGCAAGTGCTTGGAATACCAGGTGAGCTCTTTTTATTCACCACATAGACCTACTACGTTTGTATAGAAGAATAAACTGTGATATCGAGGTCAGTGAAGTTGTAAAACATTCTCAAATAGGCGACATTAATTGCCTGCATGCTTAGGTGTTGCAGGCAGTCATCGCAGTTGCTTGAGGTGTGCATGTTGAAGTATCGCATCCGTGATCTCTTAGTTTTACGATCATATAGCAGCATCCCTGAAGTTCTCTAGTCATTACACTTCTTTGTTGTAGAAAGCGTATACTGTCGAGAATTGAGGCAACTGAAGCTTCTCTTTTGGCTGAGCTGCGTTTAGCGGGCATGGTGTTAGCGTATGGGCCCAAGAGCGAGGAGTCGTGGGCTTACAGGTTCGTTTTCCTTTCCAACAAATTCGAGCTGCTGGTGTCTTTTTTGATCGTATCACATTTTTTAATATTTTAGCAGATTTGATTCTTATTTTGGATTCTCAGAAGAATTAGTCAGGGGGGGCCTTCACTAGATTTTTTCAAGCAGTACCGCAGGTGTTCAAACTGTCGAGTTATGGTTCCTCCAATTATGGCTGCTGCCTCTTGGAATTTATAGTCTGTGTCTGCAAATTTCAGGCTTTACGCTGTTCTGTACAGATTCACAATTTTCTGTTTGTAACATCGTTTTCATGTTAGTGATACTTATAGCCGTAGTTGTTACTTTTAGGGATTATTTCTCGTGCATGTTATCACAAAAAATTATTCCTTGAGTTGTATCTTCCCAAGTACGTAGCAGTTTTCAGCCTCTTGATGTTGCTACTGGTGACATGTTTTGGGCAGGCGGTGGATTATTAACCGGATGATTTCTGGTGGAATGTGTTGGAAGACTCTGGACTCAATCCTTAAAGGCGATTCAATGCTTGTCGAAGCCATTGCTGGGGTATATTATTTGAATTTCCATTAAATTTTCTATCACCTGCTGTGCCTTAAATCAAATATTCTTTCCAATTTGTAGAATTAGTTCAACCTTCAAAGGACTTGCCCGATTATGAACAAGACGACACATCTACGGTCAAACTGCAGACGATCACTGCCCTAGACTGGCAAATGCCATTAGTTACTTGAGTTTCAAGTAGGCGATTTTACTGAACGTTCTAGAAAGAGAATCCCAGCTTTGTAGTATTAGGAGCGAACGAATAGTTCTGGTAAAGATTCCAACCTCTTATACCTATGAAGTTTACATGTATTTCAAGAAAGATGCAAACGACGGGTAGCAATATCAGTATCTGACCATTTTGTCCGCATGGGTAAATATCTACTGTTCACCTGTGGTGCAGAGGTCGACGATGAACTACCGGGCGTGGCGACATCGCTATTGGCTAGTCTCACGTATGACACTTAAGCAGGTCTATTTTCTATGATTTTCTAATCCTCCTTTCTTTCTAGTAAATTCCTGGTTCTGTACTAAATGCTAAGCTCTCTGATGCATTGTGTTTCGTTTTGTATACCACCGCTTTTCTGATTGGTTTGTTTTTGTGACGCAGGCGTCGTTGGAATTACAAGATACAAAGAGATGGGCGCAAAAACATGTAGCTGATAACTGCTGCTTCCACTATAGGCGGGTTGGTCATTGTGATAATCCTGTTGCTCCTTACTACATTGGTCCTCTTCAAATGCAATTGTATGCACATGATAATCTTGAATGCAGGTTATATTTTAAGGGCTCTATTGTTTGATCCAACTTTTTCAACTGTATGAAGGTTGGTTAACTTGATATTATTATAAGACAGTTTCATTTGGTCTTCCATATTCTCAAAATAATTTAATTCTTACATGGTCAAGTTAGATTAGACTTAGTTCTTAGGAATTTGTTCAACTTTTGATCATGCCTCGTCTCTGATTTTGGCTGTCTTAATACTTATTGAATGGGAGACTGTTATTGCAGTGTCTTTTGTTAGGTCTTCTTCAGGCTGGATTATCGCCCAATGGAAAGACTGTGAGCGGTCCAACTCTAGCCGATTCCACTGCACAGGCTAACTTATCGTCTGCCTTATCTATGAATCCGCAATTCGTGTCTACATTATGGAAGGTATGCATCTTCTGAGGAACGAGAAGTTAGTAGAAAATGACAGATCTTATTGCAGTATCCGAGATTAGTGCTAGTCATGATGACTTAACCTCATAGTCCTCTTTGCAGATATCTCAATTTCCTGATATTATTTACAAGCTGTAAATTTAGTGTATGGCGTACAGGTTAGGTCACCATTTTGTATCGTAGTAAACTTTACAGTCTTCATTGCAGTTATCTCAATTTCCTGATATTATTTAGAGGTTGTAGGATTAGTGTATGACGTATAGGTTAGGGTCATCATTTCGTATCTTAGTATTCGACACCCTGAAGCAGCTACAACTTTTCTTTTTGATTGTCAAGAAAATGGCTTGCACTCCTTTCTTTTTCATGAAGCTTATGTTTCAACCTTGTACATGCTATATGATTTTAAAGCCAATCCTGGAATGTCCTGCACTGATACTATCGTGTTATTCCAGGAAGAATTTTCCTGGAACAAGGATCTGATTGAACTATACATTGGTCGTGAGGTACATTCTCGTCCTTTGGCCTTAATTTCCTGAGATATCCATCTTTGCAAAGTAAAGTAAAAAAAGGCAGCTGCTTAACAGAGGTGCAGGATTTAATTTTTGCACGGCATACAAATTTTGTGAGATTCAGCACTTCTAATCTACGAAGCATCCCGTTTTTACTTCTGTATGTAGGCTTTATGGCTACATCGACGGTTTTTAATCTGGGGTTTTAGTAACTACTCCAGGATGTTTGAGTCAACCCCACTTTCAGTCAAATCAAATATCGGTGGCAGCATACCTTCATTGCTTGAAGAGGAGGAATTTTCTCAAAGAGCAGCCCAGCTTGCTGAGAGAGAGCTTCAATTTGCAGACGCCTGTATTGCGGCCTGTCAGGGAGACCCACTTGATGATGCTTGCAGGCAGAAAGAATATGCAGCTGCGTACAAGCTTTGGGTCCTTTGGCTGGTGAGTGGAAAATTGTCACGTCTTGGAAGTGGTTAATGAAGTGTTGTAGAGGCTCTCTTTTCGTCTGTACCATGTTGTGGATACAGGCAGTATCTTTTTTTGTATTCTGCTTAAGCGTGCCAATCAGGGTTTAAAATTTTCAGATTTCCTTGAAGTCCTTTTAGTGGATTTGTCTAAGCAAATTCCTTTTGAGAGATAACTTTTGCAGCCGAGTTTTGCTACCTTTTGTCGTCGATATCTAAAGGGAGTCGGTGTTAATTCTGTGTTTGGATTCCAACTGCAGCATGCCGGAGGAAAGGAAGATGAGAAGCATGGACATTCAATTAGTAGAGTAACGGAGTTTAATAATCTGGAGCTCTTGCTGAAGGACACGAGTCCACATCGTGAGTGCTTATGGAATGGCCTGGTTCCGAACCTGGTTCATAGCGGCACCATAAGAAACGACTCTTACTAGTCTACTTTGAAGGTAAGAAGGATAAGCTAGGTCGACTTTGACTCACTCTACTCATCGTCAATTAGGGGTCTTCGTTTTGGAACCGAAACGTTTCCAGCACACATGCAGAACTAGCTTAAGACGGAAATAGGCAATATAGCTTCAATGTGTTGAGTGTAGAGCAGTTGCTTCTATGGTTCATTTCGAATCCTCCAGGATGTCATCGTCTGTTTAGTTTATATCAGCGAAGACCCAATTGCAAGGCAAGAAGGCCGCCGAGTAGAAAGTGTTGCAGCGAAAGTAGCCGCAGAGGAAGTAGGGGACTAGAATTTCTTGCGTGACTGGGCTGTGCGTGAGATGGTGTTGTGGCCCTGCACTTTATATGATAAACTCGTAGGTCTTATATATTACGTACATACAACATTTTGCACATTTTGCACATTTTGCATGGATAATCTTTGTAATTTTATTATATGATCCAAAAGAAAGAAAGAAAGAAAATTATCGTCCTGTTTTATGGAGCCTACGACCTCGTAGTTAAACTTCAAAATCCTGTACTGTGAATGTTCATTTTATAAGCACATTATAGACAAACAAAAAAATTTATTTGTTTGTCCTCTATAATCATAAAATTTTGAGAATCTTTTATGATGATATGAAATTAACTGTGAATTTTTGAAGGAAGTGAAGAAAATTCATATCAATTACAAAGTATGTTGGAAAATTTTGAAATTTTGATCATACATGTATATTATATTGTAGTATTGAACATCATAATGATTGTGTAGATACAATTTCATTGACATTCAATAGGTAAAATTCTTTTTATAGGCTATCAATTAAAGTTAATTGGTGAAAATGGTCGGGGGGGTTCACTATTTGTGAGATTTAGAAACTATGTGAATCCAAATACAAGGTGACCTAATCCATAAACAACGTTGAGGATGTTTTTCGGTGGATGAATGACAAAGAATATCTCCATGTGGGACAGAAGTGCTACTATTCATCTTCCAAATTTTGAGTGAAAAGAGAATGTCTTCTATAGTAGTTTGACTTCCAATGAGTGCTTCAGTTGCATTTTTTAAGCCAACTATTCATATGGTTCCAAAACAGTTGATTTCTATGGTGACCAACTTGTTGTTTCAAGGTTAAAAACATTGAGCAAAAAAAATGAAAAATATTTCTTTTACCATAGGACATAAAGAAAAGGACTAGAGGTATTGTAATTAAAATAGGGCTTAGAGAAATGGTGTATGCTTGTTGATTTTTGAAAATAACATAGGATCTCTAGTATTATAAAGTATGGTAAAAAAAAATCCTATAATAAACGTTTCTAAACTTGGCCGCATCTTGACTTTAGGTAAATTGTTTCTTTTATTTGTGATAGTGACACGTTCATGTTTCCCATTTGTACTTTGTAAATTACTACACAACATGTCAGCAACATTTCAATAATGATATCCTAAATTTAGGATTCTTCCATCAAAACCTGAACTATAATTAGAGGTCTTACTGTAATTGGCACACTTCCACTTTCGCTGTTTTCTTAGTATGGAGTACATTCCTACTTACTGCTCACTCGCTCTCTTTCTAAGGTGTTCTTAAGATGTGCATCCACACTTTTGCTTGATTTTTTAATTTTGTAGCAATACTTCTACTTCCATTTAGAATTTTAGAAATTGTGTTCTGGACATTTTTGTAGCACAAGCAATATAGGGTTGGCATCAAGATTGCACTATACATTTTAGTGTCCACTATCATTTGAGTGTTGTAAGTCCTTCATTTGTGTTAAGCTTTACTTTATGACACCGGATTCAACATTTGTGGTTTTTAATTCCAATGATCTACTTCATTTGATTGTTTTTTCTTCATTTGTCTTTGAATTGGGTTAACTTTCTTGGACTTTAAAATTTTATGGCTCAACACAAAGTGAAGTTGTTCACCCTCAATGACATCTCCAACACCTTGGTTTATACTTGTAGATGTGGTTACAAAGTAAGATTCTAGTTTAATTTTAAACCCTAATGTTGCATTGCACTTATTATGCATGCTACTACTGTATTGCAAGTACCCTACTCCTCTCACTTGTATGCATGATTCAATAGGTAAATCCTAAGGTAAATTTTTGCATGCCATGTTCTCAAGTTTGCATTAGTCTTGGACTATGCGTTTAGAAATGTCATTAACATTGTGGTTGTTGCAAGTGAAAATGCATTTGGAATACTACACGTTGATCATGAAAATATTGATAGGGACTGAATAGAATGATGCCTCCTCATTTGATCATGTGATCATTAAATACCAACATAATTAACTAGCACGCCTTCAACTAGCACCAAACAATTGCAATGTATATGCCAAAAGTACCTCCTAACTTTAATTTTTTTTGCAGTTGAGAGTAATGGAGCTTTAGTTTTTATAAGACATGTTTGAGCTGGCCTATGTTGTGAAGGACAAGGAGGCCTAAGACTTTATCAATGGAAATGGTGTGGTTTTGTAGCACAACACAACAAGCCGTGGTGGACATGTTTAGAAGTTGGGTTCAATTTTGAAGTACAACAAAGTTTTTTGTCTTGAATTAGCTTAGGGTTGGTGTTGTTATTTTGAGTAGTCTACGTGAGTTGAATTGAACCTCATTTGTCTCATTTATGGTCATGTGCAACGTAGACCCTAAAATCTCCCTTTTGCAACAATATTAATGAATATTGTATAGATTTTAGATTTGAATGACAGCATTCTTTGTTTTGTTGTATATGAGCCTATGAATTGCTTTAAATGTTGAACAATAATCCTTTACCAATTACTAGATTGTTGTGAATTCCAACAAGTTGTCTAAGCTTGAGTAATGTTAGTTCATAATTGTTGTTGTTGTACATACATATCCTTTAAATGCATTTGTTTGTTTATTGTAGGACTTTGTAGTTCTTTCAATTTAAATGTTTCAATGTTCAAAATTTGTCATTGTATAATATTAATTTTATGATTTGTTGTTGTACAATGATTATACTCTAACATATGTCAAAACATATGCATCCAAGGGATATTTTAGAGGGAGATATTTTACTTCTAAATTTTTAATATTTATTGATATCATAGGCACCGTATGCCTAAATGGCCCAAAGTAGCTCCAATCATAGATACCTACATATTAAAATAAAAAAGAGGTTTTCAAAGATGTCATGAATATTCTTGATATAAAAAAAATCATCTCTACATCATAGTCAAATTACTTGAACACAAATATTTATTTGTTTTTAATAAATTTCAAAGAAAAATGAATGATGATTTTGTCTTTGGACATATCCAATTATCCACAATTCAATGAGCATTTCCTACATTGGATAGGACAACCAATTAGTTTATATGGAGCTTAAAAAGGTTGCAATATTTGAGGCTTTGAAGCTCTATTCCTCTATCCTAAATAACATTGGCTTAAACCCCTAATTGCATACAAGGAGTCAATTTTTCATTTGTTGTTACCTCAAATGATTTGAAATCATCAAAATTATTTCTAGGATTCCTTTTTGTATTAAGGAAATTCCAATTTTTTGAACACTTTGTATTAAAGAATTTTTGGAATTTGGATTTAAGGTTTAATAGATGTTTGCTTTTTAATGATTCATTTTCATAAATTTGGGCAACTTTTACCATTCTAATCTCAAGTTTACACCATAAGATCACTTTGTAGTAGTATTTGGTTAAATAATCTTCTTGATCTTATTGTTAATGGTTGACAAAATAGAAAATTTCAACAAGTTTGTACATTGGAGTTCATTCCAAGCCATGCATGGCCAAGTGCCTTAGGGCATTTAGAAATTAAATGATGTATAACATAATTAGCCTTTTATTTTAAAAATTAGATGATATATTTTTAATAATTTAATAAATATATATTATAAAATTTAGATGTTCTAAATGTTTGGAAGTCATTAGAGAACTTTTTAGGCCATTGAGAGACCTCAAGTTCCCTGTTGTTCTCGGACTATGGGAACATCACAGGAGCAGTAGTTCGACGTGGTACAGAGACTGCTACATCAGACTACATTAATTAATTAATTTTTTGATATTTTTTTAAATATTTGTGCTCAAAGCGACACGGCAATAAAGGAAAGTGCCTCCAAATATTCCTTTTAACGGAATAGACACTGCTCACTGGCTGGTATCTTCAGACGGAACGTCAAGTTGGAGGCCGTGCTTAGAGCATCCCCACCAACGTGTTTTGTATCCCTAAAAATTTAGGGAGAAGACCTCAGATGGAAATGGGGATACAGAAGCTTGCGTGCACCGATCTCGAAACAAGATCTCTACCCCAAATTTATAGAGAACTCGGTAAAAGTTGGGCCCAATTCCCTATATTGGAGCTCATATAGAGAACTCGCGAGGTCTCATCTCTATAAAGTCAAGGTTGACTAGTTTGAGGTCCCAAGTTTGGGGATAGAGAACACGTTGGTGGGGATGCTCTTACTCACTAGCTGGTATTTTTGGACAGAACAACCGGTTGGAGGCAGCGTTGTGTAGCAGTTGAAGCGATTGGGTTGTTTGTCTGGTTGACAGAATCGAACTTTTTGTTGGCCATTTTTTTAATTTAGTTTTAGTATTGTTGCATCTAAGCTGCTACGAGCATTACAATGGCATCATCTCAACGTACAATGAGCAATTAGGTCCAAAGAAAAAGGCATTGTGGAACATGTTTTATATGGGTTGTTACTTTGTTAGTTTAATTTGTTGATTGTTCCTTGTGAAAGCAATAACAAGCGTCAAAGGGTTAAAGACACCTGTTGTAACCTCTCTAACAATACATGTGTATTTTGTTGATTGGGATGAGCATAGTTGAGGTCCTCTACCTCTAGGAGCGACTTAACAAATCAAGACAATTTGACTACCCTCATTTCCCTTGCTTTCTTTATTCTTTATACTTTGGATATAGGTTCTAGATGCATACTATGAAATATTTTAGTCTTGATGCAATATTCTTGTAAATGCCTTAACATCTTTCAAGACTTATATATATATATATATATATATATATATATATATATATATATATATATATATATATATATATACATATATATATATATACATATATATATATATACATATACTTGGAAAAAAATAAATGATAATTATGATATTGTGAGAAATATTAAATGACATATGAATTCTTTGTCACTTTGATTCATGGCATAAAACTAGTGATACTATTTGACAGGATACTTTATTGCTTGGAAATACACTGAATGATACCCGATTCGGAATGTACTAAAAAAGGCTTTATTTATTTATTTATTTATTATTAAATATTCAGACTATTTGGCCATGGTTCGTAGCATGGGGAACTATGGCCAGACGGTCTCTCAAAGGCCTCATTTCTCCCATAATGTTTAGAAGTTTTAAGTTTTCTTTTGTTTTGATCAATTGTGTAATAAATATATTATTTTTTTTTAAATGAACAAAGTTGATTTTATTAATCCTACAACATGGTTTTTACAATGTTTAATTAAAAATTTCATAATAATAATTACTTAGAAATATTGGTTTGAAATAAAGTTCTTTACTAGTAATATACATGTTGTTTGAAAAAATTCCTTAAGTATATCAATATAATTTTATAGTTCTCATTTCCAAGCATAAAGTATCAATTATAAGCAAATGAAATTCATTTAGTTTCAAAATTAAAAGATATATTTTCATAACTATTTATTAATTGCTATACTATAAATAACCAATATTTATCAATAATGACCTAATCTACACCATTTACTTAGGACCTTTCAATCTTTACAAATACTATTTAAGGTAAATCAACCTATGACAGGCAAGCCACCCAATGCAAAAGTAATTTTCACCCTTTTAGTGTAAATTCATTGCAAGAAGTAACTTTTTTTTATTCCTTCATGTTGTGGCCACGTTAAAAAATATTGCGATTGCTTTAGGTGGTAAGAATGATAACTATTATGGGTACACTTTTTGGGCCAATTGTGTAGCACACTTCAAAAATTCATAACAAATTCATATTTTGTTGAAAACATAAAATTTCAATTGTTCGCTCTATTTCTCACATTTGTCTTCATATAGATTTTTTTTAAATTTCAATAATGTCAACAAGGCAAACTAGTCATTCTACCTATCATAGTTTGGGTTACTTTAATTCTACTATTACTTTGATTTTTGATTATTTTGAAAAAAAAATCTTAGTGGGATATTATTAATCAAACTCAAGTTGCGATGATGTTTAACTATTGTTAAAGTTGTCATGAACTACAACTAATTTGCAAGCTTATACAATCTTCACTCTAAAATCTTCAGAGCTATAAATATAGCATAAATTTGATGTATGGACAATAAAATTAAAATCTTACAAAGATACAACAAGATCTTTAGTTAAGAAGATATTTTATATGGGCATGTTTCCAATAAAATGATGTGGAATGTTGATCTTTAATAATACAAACTAATATTGTTTATGAAAAGTATAAGCCTTGCAAAAGCTTATCAAAGTACGTAAGGTAAATTTTCTTGTATAAATAAATATGTGCATTACAATTGTATAAATTTATTGAAATTTGAAATCTAATTTTTTTGAATATGTTGAAGATATGCTCATTAATGAAACCTTAAACCATACACCCAAAATCCAATAAATTATTTAAGTTTTGTATTCAGAGTTGGTATTTTTTAAAAAATGTGAGAGTGAAGAAGTGATTGATTTCATATTATGGCTAACAAAATAAATATATATAAATGCAAAGATTTCTCATTATTGTTAATATCTTCAATGATTAATATGTATTCTATTTCAAAATCTTAAATAATTTTTTCAAGAAATAGGTATAAAAAAGATTGACCTACTTATAGATCAAGAATTCCATCTTATTATTTCCAAAGTATTAGATATATGTTTTTCCAAAACTTCAATCTTCAATAATTTTTAGTACAAAAGAAAAAATATCCAAAAAAATTTAACTATTGAAGTTCAAGTGTTACTTTGAATTTATATTTGTAAGGTAGATCATATATCATTTATTTGAGAAAATTTAAATACTAAAATTCAAGTGTTACTTTAAATTTACATTTGTAAGATAGACTATATGTCATTTATTTGAAAAAAATTTA
This sequence comes from Rhytidiadelphus loreus, assembly GCA_947034895.1. Taxonomy (NCBI): domain Eukaryota; kingdom Viridiplantae; phylum Streptophyta; class Bryopsida; order Hypnales; family Hylocomiaceae; genus Rhytidiadelphus; species Rhytidiadelphus loreus. Next base: position 39,445,325 of record OX344761.1, read on the forward strand.
ACTATTGAAGTGAAAGTGTCACTTTAACTTTATATTTGTAAGATAGACCATATATCATTTATTTGGATAAAATTGCGGCACCTCAAATATTGAAAATGAATTCAAATTTTTTAGTGGTTGAATAAAATAGTCTAAAATTTTCAAACTTTTCATTTGAATATCAATATAAAATTTAAAATAGAAATTTCAATTTTTGGTGGCCAATCTATTGAATTCAAAACAAGTCATAGTAGAGCCTAAATTTTAAACCTTCATATTACAAAGTCCAAACTTATATATTCATTACAAAAATTTACAAAATGAAGGTAAATTTTTTTAAAGTTAAAATAGAAAAATACAAGATATTTCTTTAAACATGAATATCACAAGTTAATCAATTGAAGTTTTCAACTATTAAAACAAATAAAATTATCTTGTATATTTTTAATATTGTATTTTATATCCATTTATAAACTTTTTTGGAAATATTGGTTTTGCATAGGTTTTGTAAAAATGCCCTTATATCTCTATGTATATTATAGTTGGCAACGACTTTCATATCTCAATCAAGAATTTTGATGATGATATATATTATTGAGACAATTAATAAGTTTTTATTTTAACTCATTGAAGACAATTTTGACTCTATGTACTCTATGATAGTACAAAAAGTTTCATATATATTATCTTAAACTAATCAAATGTAAATACACGAAATATACTTGTTGCTTAAAAAATATGAAATGAACAATTCTAAATCCACATTGGGTATTAAATGTAAAACACATGGAATGATTAAACATCAAAGACCATGTAAAATACTATGGACAATGTTGAAAGGATTGCTCAACTAAAATGCAATGACAAGTGTAATATCGACAATGCAAAAGAAGCTAAAAAAAGAGCTAGAGCTACAAAAAAATTGTCACTAGCTGTAGGATTGTGCATTATTTTTATAATAAGTGAAGTTATAGGTGGAGTGATTTCTAATAGTTTAGCAATTTTAACTGATGCAGCACATCTTCTTTCAGACATTGTTGGTTTTGCCATTGCTTTGTTTGCAATCTATGCATCTGGATGGGAAGCCAACCCTCGACAAACTTTTGGTTATTACCGACTTGAGATATTAGGGGCATTAGTTTCCATTCAAATTATATGGTTGGTCATAGGTGTTTTAGTATATGAAGCAATACTTCGATTTATCCACCCTGATAAAAATATAAATGGATTAATTATGTTTTGTGTAGCTTGTGGTGGATTTGGTATAAATATTATTATAATGTGTACGCTAGGTCATGAAGGCCACAATCATAGTCATTCTCCTGACCATGATAATGAACACCACCATGAACATAACCACCAAAAACATCGCCACGGGTATGATCACAACAAGGAACCTAAGTATGATCATGAACAAAATGAGTCTAAGAAAGGATTATATGCTCAACTATTATATTGTTTCGGTATGTATCTACATACAAAAGTTCATTTGATATTGTCTAAGTGATGTTTATCTAATTTTGGTTTAAATAATGGTGGACTAAATACTATATTATGCAATGTAAAAGAAATTTTATTAGTTTTATATTGATTTCAGGAAAAAGCAAACACAATCATCACTTTTCAAACAAGACAACATCCTTATTTGCTAAATCTAAGAAAGATCCAAAGTTCCACGACCATCATGAAGATCATGAAGACAATGATGTTCATGAAATAAGCATAATTGAGCATAAAAATGAAGACAATCTTAAGCATCGATCAAAGAGTATTAAACTCGACAAAGACCTCCATTCTCCTCTCAAAAGGACCGAAGAAAGCATTAATGTACGGGCTGCATATTTGCATGCTTTAGGTGATTTTGTGCAAAGTATTGGAGTCATGGTTGCGGGAGCTATAGTATGGATTAAGCCTGAGTTATATATTCTCGATCCAATATGTACAATTGTTTTTTCAGTAATGGTTTTAGCAACAACGTACAACATGATTAAAGAAATTGTAGGAATATTAATGGAAAGTACTCCAAGGGAAATTGATGCAAGTGCCCTTGAAGCTGGTTTGTTAAAATTAGATGGAGTTGTTGAAGTTCATGAACTTCATATTTGGGCCATTACTGTTGGTAAGTCTTTACTTGCATGTCATATTCAGTCAAGTTCAAACTCAGATACAAATGAGGTGCTTCATATTGTAACGGAATATGTTGAAAAGGTGTATAATATTAGCCATGTAACAATACAAGTTGAACAAAAGGTGTCTTAGTTTTTCTTTTTCAAGTTGTTTCATGTCTTTCATCTTGTTGTGGTTTGTTAATATATTTCATTTTTAAAATTAAACTTAAAATAGGTTTAACTTTGACAATGTAGATTACAAGATATTGACATTTAATCCGTAAATGACAAGTCAAGCCCCTCAGTCTAGTTAATCTTTGATAAAAAGTGACTTTCAAAGTTTTTCTAGAATATTTCAACCTTCAACGCGAAACATGGCAAGTTGCAAAGTCAAAGCGTTATTCCTTGATCTACCTTGATTGCACAAACCTTAACTCCTAAATGTCACGGACTACGTTTTTACTAAAACTACTCCAAAACTGCCCTTGCATTTACAAGCACCAAATTTTAGATGAAAAACATTTCTGGACAAATGTAACCATAGGATCTTTTAGTAAAGTAGTTAGAGAAGACATGGACAAAATTTCAGAATTTTCCACCATGTAAATTGCAAGATATTAACGTTTGAAGTGACAAAAATCCTTTTTTTGGCCCTGTGAAAATACGGGCAGCTACACTTCACAAGGTCACATTTGTATGAAAAAATATCCAAAATGGTGGTTACTCTTTTCATTCCTCAAGTCAAGTTGGCTACGTGCTTGAAAAAAATTAGATCATTTGGAATTGTACAACACATAGAAAAAAAATAGTAAGTAGAAAGAAGTAGAGAATGATTAAAAATACTAAATTGTTAACAATTTATTTATAGAATTGAAAAATGCCAACCCCAATGGTTGTAATGTTGTAATAAACAATACACACCTTATTTTTTTTTTTTTTTTTCCAAAAATATTTAAAATTGAGTAAAATAAAGGACTTCAAAGTTTATTTTAGAGTAGAGATTCCATAACTACCTACAAACTAACCCAAACTATAATTCCTCATAACTTTCATCTCATTAATCAAAATGGAATGATTAAAAGTTTACCACATATATAAAAATCTAAAGAATTAGTTTAAAATTTTTATTTTTTTAAAAAGTGATTTTTAAAGAAGTCTTTTTTTTGCTCGGGCTGCCCGTTGAGCACTAAAAATTACATACCATGCAATAACTTTTGAACCATGTAATCAAAAGTTATGAAAACTATTGGGCCTTAAAGCTACTCCTTGACCCCATATTGTGTGAAATTTTCAAAGAAATAAAATAAAAACTTTGTTTGTAGTGAGCTGCCCAAAATCACTATGTTGCCAAAAAACGTTGTTTGGACATTTAGGGGTTAATCAAGGAACAAGACCCATGTCCCCTTTGAATTGCCTCCTAGTGCATCAAATGTTGTTTAAAGGTTAAAGTAAAAACAACACTTGACATATTGAGTCTTTAGATTTTGAGTCTTACTTACTTAAAATCTTTGTCCAAGTGATCTTGAATTCAAATTGTTATAGTTGAAAAAATAAGGAAAGAAATTCAATAAAATAACTTAAATAATTTCATTCTTTCAAGAATTGTTGAATAGAAGTAGGTATTAGATGGAAATTAAACTAAATCTTCAATAGTTTTCAAATGAAATTGGAATATGTCATCTTAAACACTATAGACCATTTGTTTTTAGAACGTTGTCTAAATTGAGTTTATGATAAAATTCTACATGTATTTTCAAGAAAATGCTTTAATTGCTAAGATATCAATATTCTTCATAGCTTTCACATCACTAGACCACATGAAATGAATCAAAGGCTTGCCTTGTAGATATAAAAAATATATATTTAATAAAAAAATATATTTAATTTACTGGGTTTTGCTAGTCGCTCTTCTCCACAATACCAATAACGCCATATTAGGTTTTGGGTCTCTATTTTGGATCAGGAACCCTAGTAATGAGAATTTTCACACAAATATTGGAATTCAGAAAGTATTAGATTTCTATTGGAACATAATGTTTCATTGATTCTCTTTAGTTATTCATTTGTATCTCTACTTTGAATATATAAAAATTCTAGAAATTTTGATTGGCAATTTGGAAAAAGAAATTTTCAACCATAAAGTGTTGATTTTTTTAATTTTAGAATGACATAGTAAAAAAAATTGCACCTTGAATATTACTTTAGAAACCTATATTATAAACCTATGGAAAGATTTTCAAAAAAATTATGCATATATTTTGTATGATATGAATTGTTCCACTTATTACTAAAAAATTCATAGTAATTTCAATTTTTTTTAAAGTAAAATTTTTATGACTAATAGAAGACATGTAATCACATCTTTGAAAAAAAAATACAAAAAATCATTTTCATAGATAATTACAAAATAAAGTTTGAAATATAGTTATAAACTTGTCTTTTTAGGATTATAGGACTCTAGGACTCTAAAGTTCTATCAAACGTCATTTGATATAGAAGTTTTGGCAACCCATTATGTTGGACTTTAGAAGTGTAAGTTGGCAAATAGCCAAAATTGAATACGTTGCAAATTGGATACAACATTCCACTTGTTTTTGTAACCCCCATTAATTGCTTCAAAATCCCTTCAACTCTATCATTTTCTTTGGTAGATTCCAAATTTCCTAGCCTAATTTTCAAGTTCCTATTTGTTCCTTTAATTTTTAGTTACATAGGATTCAATTTTAGTTTAGTGACTTTGAAATTCCATTATTTTTGTCTTGGCTTCATTCCACCATTTTAGTCATGGCTTCAAATGGCCTCAATAGTCACCAAGTGGCTTGTCTATTCATCAATACAAAAAATTAAAGGTCACTCCAAAAATTGGCTAAACTAATTCAAATCTAAAGATCATTGGTAGAATTTATTTTGAGTTTTTATTGATTTTTTGGTTGCATGGGATTGGCTATTTATAATTTGGATGGCATAAATTTTGCTCTTGTGGACCAATGGAAATAAAAATTATATCCTTAGAAAGTCAATATGTCCTTATACAACAAGTGGTGTGGCCGTATTTCATCAATAAATAATATGTTAGATATCATGAATTGGCTACATTGTAAATGCATTCTCCAATGCATTCTTCAGTGACTTTTTTGTTGAGGGATCATGTTTTTCTTTTCCTTTTAACTAAAGCAGTGACTAAACATGAGCTTCAAGAAAATGTGGCAAACTCTAAAAGGTCTAAATACATTTGTTCATCTCTTGATTTGAAGTATTGTAAAGATGTATTATAAACATCTATAAGGAGAAGTAAACATAGTATCTCTTATAGTAAAGGCTAATTGTGTCACAATTTCATCCATTATGTTTTCATCTGCACAATTTTTCATTCATAGCTTTCTCACTAAACCCTAATGACATTCAAGCATCTTCTTGATGCAACCTTACATTTCAACATTCTTGTATTACAATAAACTATGTTCTAGTTGTTTCACAAATAGATGTTAGCACTACAACAAAAATAGTCTTTTATGATTGCAAAATATGATTGCAATGAATCATAAAACTGAAAAATATAACTGATGTAGAAATCACTATAGATGGGTTCCCAACAAATATATACGCCTTTGATGTTCTCGATGATACCAGTATAAAAATGTCCATACCTGACACTAAAGGGCCGTACATATAGAAGCCAATATACAAACAATCTATTATCATTCTCTACTACAGACCCACGTACTACCCTATTCATAGTGTGAACTGTTAACGATATAACTAGATCCAGTCATTACTCACAAGTCACTTCGCATATGAGTCATGTTAGCAGTCATATAGATTGGAGGTATAATTAGCCATAATTAGTCATATTTTTTGTTGACGTAGAATACAAATTTTGTAAATCATATTTTCTGTTATATGAAAAATGACTCTTATGAGTCATATTTTTGGATGATGTGGAACATGAATATGACTCGTGAATCATATTCTTTACTAATGTGAAATACGACTTCTGAGTCCTATTTTTGGTTGACATGGTAATTTGTGTGTATGTCATTAGTAATTTTATGACTAACTGTAGTCATATTTTGGGGAGTGCAAGGTCCTCGGGGGGGTCATTTAGAGTGTCCATTAGAAACCACGTGCGAATAAAACTTTGGACTCCTATATACTTTTTGAATTTTAAATTAAAAAAAATTAAAAAAATATGAATAGATTTTCCTACTTTGAAAGTTTATGTTTTGAATTATTGATATTTTTATTTGTTAATAATAATTAGTTACAAATTTTTGAAGTAAAAAGATAAACTGTAGAACTGAAAAATAACTTTCACACCCCTATATTATATAAGAAAAAATTGTCTAAAAAATGAACAAAAAATTCCTAAAAGTAACTCATTATTGAAAACTCATTTTGAGTTGAATATTGACTCAATGGTCATCTAAATGTGTCCTCTATAATTATTTGAGTTGAAAAACATGACATTTTAGTTCATTTTCAACCTCTTCTAGAAATTATTTTATATTTAATTTGAGTTGAAAATTTTGGCAATAGAAAGCTATAGTCATTATTAAACAATGGTCAAAATTTTAGGTTGAAATTATAGTTTATTAGAAACCACTTGTTTGCACGTGGTTTGTTATAGTAGAACTAAGTGCACCCCCTGAGGCAACTTAAGCAAGGTCATATATTTACATGCATAACTATGAGCATTATATGACTATAGCTAGTTATATTTTAGCCAATATTTATTGTGAAATGTAGTTCAAGCAAGTGATATTCCGGATGATTCATAGTCACAATTAAAAAATTTGTGTGTAGTTTGTGATTGGGGTGATTAAGTCCCAAAATAGTTTTAATTACAAACTACAATCACATTTTCCATGCATTTTAAATAGACATGACACATTACAATCATACATCAAGATAATTTAACAACTGAATAAAAAACTTCATGCAATTAAAAACAAATACACGTGATTTTAGAGATATACAAGAGTCAATCATATTGGAGAAGGAGAATGCAAGAAGGAATGCAACTCTCTTCATTGATATTTATTAGTCACCAATACAAAACATATATATCACAATGAATCATTCACACAATCCAATAGGGCCTATATTCCTTACAATAATGTAAAGATGACTCTATTGGGTTGCAAGTAGCTTCCAACAACTTTGTTTCAACTTTTGGTGCTTACATATACAATTGGTTAATTTTTAGTGAATAAACAATAAAGCTCAACCTTCAAAGGCTTACAACAATACAAAATATGTAGGTCAAGTTTAGGATAGGAAGAATAAGAATGGTGACGGAAGAAACAAGAAGAAAAAACTGGAAAGTGCTAAGAGATAACAACAAACAAGAGTTTAAGATGCAATAAGAAACAACAAGAAGCAACAAGAAAGAGGCAACAAGTGAGAAGCAACAAGAAAAAAGAAGAAATGAGAGTTAAGATGCAACAAGAAGAAAAAGAAGCAATAAGAGGAAACAAAACGCAAGAACTACGAAGAAGAAAGAATTAAAATGCAACAAAAAGCAATAACTAAAAAGCAAAAAATAAGAAGTAATAAATAAGAGCTAAAGACAAGAAAAGGCAAGGAAGAAGAGTCAAGAGAAGTGGTTGCTTCAGTTTTGAAACCTTGAAGAAGTGGAGGCTAGGGTTTCAAAACTCTTAAAAAGTGGTGATCAAGTTTGAAAATCCTAAAACAGAAGTACCAAGGATTTCAAAATCCTAAACAGTGACTTGCCTATATTTTTTTTGAATTGCCCACATTTTTCTTGGGCTACTTGAAAATTTAAAAATGTCACTACTTGAAAATATGACTCAACATTTTCCAAACATGTTTCTTGTGTTCTCTATGAAGTACTTTGGTATTTCCATTGGGTGTAGTACATGCCCGTGAAGTACAAGGCCCAAAAATGACTAGAAGTCATATTTTGTAGTCATACTTCTCCCTAAGGTGTTGGCCTCCAAGAGTATGACTATGAGTAGTCACCAATCATCTTTAGTCATATATTTGCAATCATAAAATATCCATTTTCTTATAGTGTAAGATTTTTAAATTTTGAATTAGATTTATACAATTAGATTTATAATTGATATTACCAATGTTATTGAATAAAAAATTTAGCTTAAAATTGTAATTAAGTTTTTTGACTTCCTCGTATATAATTAATGACATCCAAAATATTAACAGTTTTTAATAGTTAATTAACAAGTTGATTAACATGATAATATATCTGAAATATTAAAATTAGGACTCTCCTTATTGTACTCTAAAATGACAACCAAATGAAGATTATTGAATATGAAGATGTTTAAGTTTCAAATTATTTTATAACATATCTAGGTTTTGGAAAAGAATTCTAAAGAATGTTTTGGAGAACGGACAATCTAATGTATTATAGAATGGATAGAGATCTTAACACATCATGGATGGAAAAAATATAATAGTGCTTGCAAAATTCAAAATTGCCAAAAAGAACCCAGTAAACAACTCATAGATTAATTATCCCATGTCTACTAAAAAAATAGCAAAAAGATCCTACATATGTCAAGTCATAAATTGACATTGATCTAAAGTTTGCCATTGGAACATTAATGTTACCTTAAAATCCATTGGCAAAATTTCAAGGAAAATTCTAATTTGACAAATATCATCCTTTTTTTCATAGATTACATAAAATCAAAATTGAAAAATATAAAGAATTAGGTGATTTGATCTGGTAGCTTCACTATTATTATTTATAAATTTCATAATCTATAAAAAAGAAATATGAATGTTTATGAGAGAGTATGTATAATGTACAATCATTCAACCAATGTTTTGGAGTAATGATGCTTTGACTATTGTATAATCTTCAAAGCTTGAATGATTATATTTGTATATATGCAATCATGGTAAAGAAATTGTATAATTTAGATCCTTGCAAAATTTGAAAAAAAGAACAAATCACATGGCTGTGGCATTACAATGTACACATGGCACTCTTGAGATTGTATTATTTGTCAAAGACACAACAAAGTAAGATTTAATTTTAGGTCAATGTATATACATCTAATAGGTCAAAAAAATGATACTTACAGATGTTAATAACAATAGATTATGTATAAAACATACAGGACTTGTAGGAACTTTTTGGAATTATGTAAGGCAGGTTATTATGATGGTACCACTTTCCATGTACGACTTTTCTTCTAAAATAACTTGCATTGATGATGAATATAATATTTAATATTAATAGGCTTTCAATTCAATGTTGTTTGTTTTTAATTTTTAAATTGCAATGTACTTAGTGGAAAGAAATTGTATTAAAGTGTAATCTACATTCTACAATGCAGAAAATAATTCCACACTTCATGTGTCAAGCTGGTGATCCATCAGGTTAAACCTTGTAATATTTACATTCCTTAAGATACTAGCTCATCATATTCACAAGAACTAGATATTATTGAGTTTTTTTTCATATGTAATTACATAGTAAATATAATTGAATAAAAAAAAAATTCTCTTACTTAGTCAACTTTTATAGTAACCATTCAAAAAAGTCATGCTTATATCATTGAATTTGAATTTTGAAAGAGTTAAAAGATGCATTTTAATATGCACTTTTAATAACAAGGTTGGATTGATATATCTTTTTAATAAAATCTCTTATTAAAAATCATTTTCAAAATTAAATTTTTTTTAGCATGTAGTAATATAGATTGTCATTTTTGGCTTTGTATATAAGTTGCATTCGTATATCTCAGGCATATATGATTGATTTTATAGATAGAGTAGTAATTGCATGTTGCTATAAAATAACGCCATTCTAACCAAGTATGCATAAAATATGTCAACTAAAGTCAAATTTTGCTTGCTTTATGATTGATTAATTGTTATAGTAAACACTGAATAATCAAATGATTGATTGGTAAAATCATGGTGTTAACCAATGAGTATATGATGACAGTTGCATATTACAAAAAATATTTGTTGCATTTTGTAATCACTAGATTTTTGGCAAAACTAAAGTTTTATATAGGTACGGGTAGAGGAGGTGAATCAATTTATGGTACAAAATTTTGTGACGAAATGAGTGCAAAACATAGCCATGATCGAAAAGGAATTGTTTCAATGGCAAACTCCGGTCGAAATTCAAACACTTCACAATTTTTCATATTATTTGAACCAGTTAGTTATTCATTGCTACATACTATTTATAATAAAAAAATATTTTAATTTTCTAATTATAAAATATTCTCAAATTTTTGGTGGAGATTTTAAAAATATTTTAAATCATAATAATGTCTCACTATTTTTTAATAAGTATCTATTATGTATTTTTTTAATTCTTATTAAATTTTTATTAAAATGTCATAATATCTATATTTTGATAGAGCCTACATTTGGATGGCAAACATACTATATTTGGACAAGTCAAGGAGCATTGCTTCCCAATACTTGATGCAATGCAACAAGTGAAAATCAAAGCAGCAAAACCTATTGTTCCTATAAAATTGTACGAAATATCTTTTAGTCTGATTTTTTTGAATTCAATTTTTCAATTTCTCAAGATAAACAATCATTCAATTTTTCTAGTCTACTATTTTATTTTTTGTTTATTACTTAAATTTTTTTAATTAATTTTGGATTAAATCTATTGTATAATATATTAAGTTTAAAAAAATAAAAACTTAATTTTTAAAATAAAAAATATTTAAATACTTTGATAAAATAAAAAGTCAAAACAAATGCTTACATTTTGCATTAAAAAAATGAGCTTGATTATAATGTATATTTTACATATTTGAAGCTTGAAAAAAATATTTTTGGATATAAAATTATTTCAAATTTCAAATAGCATATTGAATACATTTTTTTTTTCTTTTAAAATATGACAATTTTTACTCTTACTTAGGTTTGTAGCAGAGGTAATAGAAGATCCTTGGGAAGGTCAAGGATTGCCTATTGGAGCAAAAATTCCTACAAAACCATTAGTTGGTGATTGTGGCTTTCATGTTTCACCATGTAGTGTAATGTAATTAAATTTTGAACAATTTGATTAACATTGAAATTGAAATTTTCAAAATTTTCATCAAAATGCATTATATTATTGAATTGTGTACAAAATTAAATGCTTCAAAAAATGATTTTAGGAAGATCTACAATTGTTTCTGAAAACTACAATTGTATGTGTGTGTATATATAAAATTCAAAATTCAAACAATGGAATACATATTGTATAAGATTCTTTCTTGGCTTTTGGAGATTAAATCTATATCTAAGTGACTATGTAGAAAAATAAGAATACAATTGTACAAGCACTAATACAATACACATCATAGTACATTCTTTTGTTCTATTGTATGAAATTCTTTAAAGCTTCTTACATAATTAGTAATTGGATGAAGTGTTATACCTTAATACCTTAGTAATGAGATATTATTAACATAACATTTTTCACCAAAGTGAAAGGTTTCCATAATGAAAAGAAAAGAAGAAGAGATAGAACACTTTCTAATTGTTGGAATTTGAATCTACAAATAAACATGTGATCATACTTGTAAGACAAGTCTTTAGAATGAAATGTCTACATCAATACTCCAATGCAACAAGTCTTCATTTCTACATCCCATTCTTCATCTCTACACCCCATTGGCAAAGGTACGATATTAGTGTCACTAGAATTTTTCTCACTAAGAAACTAATATAACTCAAGACATGTGTTGCTTCCATCACTAAATGACAACTAACAACCTACACTAATTTTGTTGCTTCCAATTTCAATTTTATCTTCAAGTTCCGTATTGCTTCCATAGCAAAATGATTTCGTGAACATTTAATTCATGACTTTTAAGCAAGGTTTTATTTTCATTTTTTATGAAGTGCCGAAGTAGTCATATAAAATGTTATAGTAGTGCTCCAAATTTTAAACATTCATCCACATATTGGATGGAAAATATCACATATCCATAATTTGGTTTTCATCCATAATCTAGCAATTTCATCCAAAGACTTTTAAATTTGAGATTTTCTACTGAAAAACTTCCGAGGTTGCAGCATTCTTTAGCCAAATTATTTTTTTCTGTTAGAATCTGGCACTATTTCGCCCTTCAAAAAGTCCTGCTCTTGAGTGTATTGATGAAGCAAAACTATTGAAACAAACGACTTCAAATTAATTTCAAGGTACAAGAGGAAAAGACAAGTCAAGATTAAAAAAATCATGAGACAAGCCTGACAAACACCTGAAGATCCTCACAGGTGCTTACGGGTTAAGCTTTTTATGGTACAATTATACATCCAAACCCAGAAGAATATTATAATAGACTCTATGAGCCCTTTCATCAGTTTTACAATTAATCATCCCTCAGGTGCTGTAAACTAGTAAAGATTACTTGATTGCTAAATCTCAACAGAAAAATCCTCGGCTGCTACATATCATGAGTAAATATCTGTTAACGATGAAGTTTAGATCGGGAGGAATCTGAGTCAACTTGTGCAAGGTCATTTGCTGTTTTACATCAGAGAGCAGATTTAAAAAAAATAGTATTCATTCTCTTAGGTCCTCTTCTTGGGGACTCCCATTGTTACCATCTGGTCAACTTCTTCATCATTCATGTCCAAACCAACATCTGGCCCGTCAACGCTTAACTCGTCTTCATTAAACTCAATCTGGTGATACTCCACGACTTCATGCAAAAACTGGTTCTCCCTCGCATAATTTGCATTCTCTTGCTGCAAACGCTGTTTCTCAGCGAGCAAAGTCTCAAGTTGAAGCCTCACCTACAAGAAAAGAAAAGGCCAGTAGAAGATTATGATTCAGTTCAGCTTCAGACATCCAAGACGGACGTGGGGACTTCAGATACGAATAAAAGGGGTACCAGTCCGCAGTCACAGAACCATGTGTCTCAAGAATTGCTTAAAAGGAACCCGATACCACACAATTTGTCAATCACCGGAAGTAAAAATAAACAAAAAAATTTACCAGGTCATCCTCATCTGGTCTTGTTCCCTTAACCACACTCTCACGAAGCCTCCGGTTCTCTTCCTCAAGCTGAGCACAGCGATCTCTTAGAAACGTCAGATCCCCCCTTACAGTCTTCAATTCCCGTAACAACATCTTCGCCTTCGATGCCATAGCCATTGCTACCTGAGACCAGGCAGGGACCAGAATTTCAAACACGAGGTTTAGTGACACTGATTTCTGAGTCCAAGCTTAGCTCAGTTTGACCTGATATCTGAATCTATGCTCAATTCCTCTATTTTACATTCATGATCCTTCACTGCATCTACAATGAGCATGAATGTAGAATAGAGGAAAAACATCCTCGATGACACAAAGCACAAGCTTGTGGTCAACCCGCTCCCACATCCAAACAAAGACTGATATGATTAAACAAACACATAATTGAGGTTTAACTTCGTTTTCAAAGAACTCCCATCACGGACTAAATACATCGCCCCACAACCCTGTCACTACGTACTATTTAAGCAAGGGCGATAATTTAGACTAAAAGCAGTCAATTTCAGAGAAAGCTAAAAAGTTTAAATGCTCTACATATTGCTAGGAAAGAAATTCATATCATACATCACGAGAAGCTTTCAGTTGAATGTCTCCAGATAGGCCTGTATCGTCTGGTTTACCAGTCCCATCCGGCTTTTCGACTGAGCCTCGCAAAGAAGCAGAGGGACTGATAGAAGGAGACTTCTTCCAAAGAGGCACACTTTTTCGCAAAATACTAGTTCGCGGTTCTGGAGTCAGAATTTCAGTAGCTTTTGATTCCACCATATTCAACCCTTCCTGCATCAAGAAAATGGTTGGAATAAATGTTAAAAATTGTAAGGGCACACCACCCGCCAGATAGAGTTGAACATTCAATTCAACATGAAAAGAGATTCATCAGGACTACACAGATCAGCAACTGCAATTGCTGGCCGCCAAATTTCATCAAGTAGACTGGATCCTGGTTCGTATTGTTTTCACGTTACTGCAAATAGCTCTGTCACTTGCTATTTCAGAATCCAATTACAGAGGTCTGAATATTAGCAGTTAAATCTTTCATAATTTTGAACATTTATGCCAATCGTTGATTAAATACAAGTCCCGGTAACCAGTTATTTGACAGCATACCTCGATGGCAGTTCCAAGTGTATCACCTAGAAGACTCAGGGAGGAAGCAATAGCATCCAGGCCTTTTTGCAACATCGGCCCTTCGTTTCCCTTCACTGCACTGCCTTCTACAGTTTGCTTCACTTCAGGAACCTGCGCTTTCCAAGCAGGACTTCTCAGCAACATATTGCCAGAAGACTACAGTCTGTCTAATAGTATATCTACTTGCAAACTCAATGCTGTAACAATAAAGCCATCAGAAATAGCATATAATGAAATCTTGAAAATCAACAAAGACTCTACTCACACTTACCACTGAATCGGGAATTTCAGTTTATGTGCTATTAATGACAAGTCAAACAACCAGGAAGCCAGTACAATAACTGAGTATTAGGAGAAGAGGATGAATCGGTGCATCAAGAATCCAACTGAGTGAAAGATTGCTAGACAAGAGCTTAAAACACATATAAACGCACATTCAGTAGCCGTTTCATATCAATTATTAAGTTACCCAGCTTTGATAACGACTCTTTGCATCTTACCACCCTTGATTCATAACACAGCAACGATACATGAAGCGTTAAGTGCAAAACAACGAAAGTGCATGACATTTTCCCTGTACTTAAAGCACGATCGAAAGACTAATGAAGATCCCAGATTCCTACCGAAACATAAGAGAACTATGACTTACGAAGAAAAGGATCGGTCTACTCTAGGGGGAATTAGAAAGTTCGCATCTAGACACTACATCCAACTAGCTTGAAGACATTATGCATTTTAAACCACATGAAGGATTTGCACAAAACGAATGGTGTGTTTAGCACGTGAATATTGAGGATCGAGATGATTTCGTTAGAAAGCATAAACATAAAACAATTGACTAGCAAGGTGGTTAGAAGAGAGCCATGCGAGTGACACCCTCAAAGAACTGATAGTAATGTAACAATTAGTTTTAAAGCAGAGAAACAAAAAAAAGTGGACCCGACAAAAAAGAAACGTAGTTGTGACAAACAGTCGTTTCTCACCAATTCAAGGACCAACACAAGTAGCTTGAGATCAAAACCTCTGGAAATCTATCGCCCAACTTACTTTGTGTCCTCCATAAACATCTTGTCTGTTACAATTCCAAAACGAAGGAAATTCCAAGATGAGAGAGGAATAACCATGAAAACCCACCCGGAGAAAACTAGAAGGACAGTTATGACAAGAAGATTGATTGATTGAGATTAAGAGTGCTTAAACAACACCTTAAATGGAAAATGTGGACGGTCCAAGAATTTCCCTAAAAAAAGAATCAGCTGCCCTAACTGAGAGAAGACATATAATCACGCTTCGTGTGGTCAAGGACGAGGTGTCGCGTTCCAAGCTCATTCATGTGGTACTGGAATTGGCTGATGATCAAGGATTGTGGAAAGAATCTAAAACCGAATACAATATCTCATCTCCAAAATCTCTCCACAAATTCATGTATCCGAGATTATACTCTAATCCCGCTCCTACGAGGGGCAGAGATCGGTTTACAACTGATCTTTGCTAAGCGTGTGAATTCAGAGTCTGGAGTGCTGCATCAGCGTACAAATAATCGCTTTATAACTCCACTAACCTATGATAAATACCCATGCAGTCGTCTTGCTGTCGAAAACATGACAAAGTTGATCGGCAGAACATTATGCCACAATAGCGTCGAACCCATCTCTAAACAGAAAAATCATCTCGCGTCCTCACAGATTGAAACTACCAGTCGTCCTGGAGTTTCGGGTTGATGAGTCATAGAAATTAGATACAGACGACAGCATAAGCAGCCTCTGAAAGATTCTTTTAAAACCAAGTCTCAGCTGCACCCTCTAAAGCGTACGCTGGAGGGGTTAAGATAAAGGTAATGACGTGAAAGTTCACAAACCTGGTCAACACTCGGTGGATTTTCTACAGCTTCTTTCTGAATAAGGACAGGGTCTTTCCTAGATTCGCTGTCAGATTCAGAAGTGGGGATCCCATCTTCCAGGAGCACTGCCCTGGCCTTGTTTGTGAATGTAGTCCAGCTCCAAAATTTACCATCGGAAGATGACCTTTCGGGATCCAAAGGACTCCGAGGACTTTGCAATGAACCTCCTTGTACTGATAACTCAGAACTCTATCAAAAACACACAAAGAACCGATCAACCTGTTATGGCAAAAAGATTTCCCATCGTATCGTCACATACGATGACTGCAACTATGCAGCTAACTGCATCAAGATGCATTGACAGTAATAATATACTTGTCACAATCCCAACTTATATTATAACGTGTCCCCCAAATAGAAGAGGAATGCAAACCAACCCTAAGCTTTTCGTGTCCAGCGCAAGGGAGAGATCTTGAACTCAAGAACTACCTCCGAAAGAAAAGGTTCTTAACTTCTAAACTTCTGCAATAACGTCGCAAACAAACAAACAAACAAAGGCCATCCATAATCTGAATTCGAATTAAATCATGGAATCCCAGAGGTATAAAACTGTAGCCAAAATGAGTTCAAATCTAATGAGAGTGAAAATGGCAGAGGATGGACTAATCTGCTAGCATATATTAACCCTGCATCACAACTCGAGGAGGAACTTCAGCCCTGTCAGATTTACATGTTTCCACTGGCTGCAACTGGAAAAAAATAAAAAGAAGAATAAAGAGGCAACTATACATGGGAACATATGATAAGAATAAGAACTTCACACACTGTCAAATTGGTAAGGAGAGAAAGATTTGAAGAAGAAAGTAAATATCAACTAAGAAAAAAAGTAAGAATGTGAGAACAGTATCTTCGACTCCAGAAGAACATAAATGAACTGCGTATGTGTCGGCAAACGTAACACAAGCTTTTAGTACTCACTATCATTCCCTCCACCGACAGATATTCTACACTAACAAACAGAGACTGCCGCTCAGAATCTAATAAGAATACAGTGCTGTTCTGGCGTCATTATTTGTATTATTCCTTGTCGGAGGCACAATACATATCAACTTGAGAACATATGAGAACAGAGATAACACTGTTGTTCTGTCATGTATTAGAGTGCAAACAAATGAAGACAGTAAACAGTGAGTCAGAGGTCAGAAAGTGAAAATCAACCGTCCTCGGGAGACCTTAAAGAAGGTCAAACTAATGTGGAAAGTAATCAGACTTCATCAACAATCAAATGGCCGCTTCTGCATGCCACCAAGGGAAAAAGAACGAGTACAGAGCCTACTACGCTGGAAAACGTTCAGCAATCCGATTAGGCGTTAACCTACTCCTCTGAAAGATAAATTATCAAGTCACTGCTCTACCGCAAAGACCATGGCTCACTGCACACGACATCATCCTCTCTCTCTCACAAGCACTCGTGCCTTAAAAACGTCTCTGTGCGAGCTCCAAATTGATAAATATTTTCCAAGACAATACTCTCACGCAGCAACATCAACTCTACTGTACTTCTCAGTTCTTCGTCCGAAAGGGAGGAAATCTAACATACTTATAAAATCATAGAAATTACACTTCAGGGACAACACAAGCTTCAAAATCCCAGCCAACACAAATTATGTCGAAACACAAGCCGAAAACTCAGGCACACGTCTCCCATCCTATCGGCATGTCACGGCATCACACGAAGACTTCCAGCGCATCCTAGAGGCTTACTCTTCTAAGAAGCCTTCATGACTTGCGCGCACAGTTACAAGGAACGGCGTACGGGAACGCGTCCGCGCTTCAATTTGAACGTTTTTCAATTACATCTAAAAAGTAACACCTCAAGATAGCAGCACGAAAAAGATCAAAGAAAACTAGTAATCGGAAACAGAATCCAGAAACTCAAATCCGAAATAAACGATAATGCTTCCTTCCAATGCTAACAAGTCACGTAAACCAGCTAGCTCGGCACAAAACAACAATGCAGCAGCTTGCACACACGGATCCTTAACCGGCATCATAGAAAGAACCAAATCCAAGCCATCACAGAAAGTCTCCTCCCTCTGCGCACCCTCCCTCTTTAACATAAGCCAATGAATTTACCTCTTTCGGCCGAAGCTGCTGCTTCGTCGGTGTGGCGGTGTCCTCCATAACGATTTGCGCCTGCCGTCCTTCACCAATGACCAAAAACAAAATCGAGCGAGGCAAAGGAATCGGAGAAAAAGGAAGACCGCAATGTGAGTCCAGCGCTTCACCGTGAAAAAACAAGAACAATAGCGTGGCTCGAAGGACACAACAGGGGAAACGGGAAGACAGAGAGAGTTTGAATGGGGGCAGCGGCAGCAAAGGGCGGTGTGGAAAGGGTCAAACGTGCGCAATGGACAAAAGTGGCAGGAGCTCCAAATCTGGAGCGGACTGAAGTCACGGCGGTTCTCCCGTACGAGAGAGGAGCTCTCGTACTCACTTTTTGAAATGTTACCGCTTTTTTTTTTAATTTTTTCTTACCCAATTTCAATCCATGCATTAAGCCATAGGCTGTTTGTGTTGTTTGTGTTGTGTTGTTTGATTGATACAGTGAGATCTTCTGGACCGTGCATCTCCCAGTCGCATGCTTGGTATCGTTCGAAAGCCCTCGTTGAATACAAGGTGCACAGATTTTGTTTTGTGGTGTTTGGACCTACAGCGTGAAAGATATTGAATTTCAAAGATAATAATTTAGAAAATTAAAATTTACTTTTCATTTCAATTTTGGTTGTGGCAACGGCACAAGGCACACTAGCATTTTTCAAATACTAAAGAGATATTCATATGTTCATACTAGGAATAATTCACACCTAAGGAAGAAATATATAACATTGTTAAATAGGGCATGTGGTCTCCAAATGGTATTTATGAAAAAAAAGACAACTAGTTCATAGGTAACTGGTGGAATTGGGAAAAAAAACAAAAAAAACTAGTTGCAATTTGAAAACTTTGGCAAAAAATTGGTGAAAAAATCTATAAAATTTCTATTTAGAGTAAAAAAATAATTAGATCCAATATTTGAATAACTAGTTCAATATAGGAATCAAAAGTGAATAGCTAGGAAAACTCCAAAAATATCTTGAATATTGCTCCCAAACATTATAGAAAGCCTAGGAATACTAGTTCAAAGCAAGAGAGTTATCTTTAATGTGAGCCAGGGAGGCTCAACTATCTTGTAACATTTTTTAAATGAATGCTTGTTTTTTTCCAAGTGAAAGTGAAGAGAGAGTAATAGTGAATAATGTCGTGTATAAAATTTAGGAGGTTAGCCCCTAAAAACTCCAAATAGGGTTTGGATATCTAAATTTTTAAAATTTGTTTTTTATCTCATTTGTTTTTGAGACTATGGAAACAAACATATATCTAGGAAATTTAATTATGATGATGAATAAATAGTAGAAAAAAAAGTTATGTTTAGGGAAGGGGGGCAACTCAACTCAAGTAGTGGAAGCAAAGTATCATTTTGTTTTGAAAATTAACATCATTTTCCCTAACTTGAGTCAATTTAACACCTCTACTCAATTGAAGTCCATAGATCTTCTTTTAAAGCTAAGGAACTTTGAGTAATAGGCCTCAAAAGCCTTGCAATGTCAATTGTCTAAAGCTATAAAGGTCTTGAAAGAAATACTTTGTTCCACCTTGAAAGCTTTTGTTTTTGCATTACCCCCCAATTTTTTTAATGTGTAACCCTAAAAATAAGAATAAGATCAACTATAAGATTCAATTCTAGTACAAATTAACTTGGTTAATCTTTGAAGGGCAAGGGCAATAAGGGAGTCATTAGACAAATGTGTTCAATCATTCATTGCCCTTAGAAGGATGGGCCAAATTTCAATCTTCACTGTCCATTATTTATTTATTTATAATTTTTTCTTGTAGAGATGAAGTCATCATTTGTACTACAAGTCATAAAAAATTTCAAATTTTTGGAGGAAAATTTGAAATTATTGTGAATTTTTAAAGAAAAAAATGATATCATTACAAATACAAAATGTACTAAGAAAATCTAAAATTTTCACCATAAATGTATACTATATTGAATAACGTCATGGTATAAACCAAAGTTATCTTGTCATTCTAAAATTAGAAAATCAACAAACCATGGTTATAGGCCCAAAGTTCATATTGCTATAAAATATTGAAATTTATGAATTTTTCAAAATTTTTAAGTGGAGTAGAAATTGCACTTGATAAAATTCATCTCATTAGTTGAAATCAAATTTAAAAAATGTCATTTTTATGGCTAAAATTCACATTAAGAGTAAATAGCAAGCCCGATAGCAAGAAATGGCCAAAATACACTATAAAGGCCATTTGTGACTTAAGCATCTTCTTCTTTCGAAAAGTCAATAATATCATAATGAAGAAATTTGCAATACTATTTACTAAAAAAATATTCAAGCACCTTCCAAAAAAATTAGATGAGAAAATGTTTTTTTCATCTTTATTATCTTAGGTGAAATCATCCAATTGGACATTTAGTGTCCACAACAACATTATAGGATTAACCACAATACTTTGATAGAAACTTGTCACCAAAATGACCTCTTCAAAGCCTACTATTGAAATGTGAACCTTGGGAGCAAGTGACCACCTAAATCCATTAGTTTCTAATTTTGTTAAATGCAATCATAGGAAGCAAGGGCCAAAAAGCAAATTGTGGTGATACTTTTTTGGTTTGTGTTTAAAATAAAGAAAGGACAACTTTACTAATTTTTAGATTCAACAATGTGAATATCATATCAACTAAATAGACAAAATCTATGGTTATGAGATTTAAGCTAGGCATTGTGGTCCTCAAAATTTTAGTTAGGCCTACCTAAAAGAAGAGGGAGAAAAAAATACTCTTAAGAAATGGAAAAATATTATCTACTTTAGCCATGGAAGATTCCAAGTAGACTTCTCATTGTGAAAAATACAATGAACTTGCATTGGCTGAAATGAGGGCCCCTGTACTATGGAAATCAAACAAAGAAAATAAAAAATAAACACTCTCAATGGTAAACAAAAACTCAATTTTTATGCTTGCCAATGGAAGTGCTCTTTGTAGAAGAGCATATACAATGGTCCGTCTTTAAAATCTACCGTTTGGTATTTTGTAGATGAAAAGTAAGCAAAATTCAATTTTTGTCATTGTTTTGCAACTTTGCCAAATAGCACATTGACATTATTAGTAGTGAGATTCATTTAGCTTTTGCACATTTAGAGATTTAGTGTTGATTGGAAGTTTAAATAGCGAGTTGTACAAATGGGATATACATGTGATCGAGTGTCCAAATCTTGGGCATGGTGTTTTACCTTCATAAACTATTGACAAACTATTGAAGATGTTCAAAAGCAATATTTACCCCCTAAAAGACTAGTTCCATAGCTACATAGTCAAACTTTCTTTTTGAGCCCAAAACTAGTCCTTCAAATCATATTCAATTTTCAATAGAATACTTTTGTTACTTGCAACTATATGTTATCTATTGGTTTGAATAAATTGTACATTTTATAGTTTCCAAACTAATGCGTGAGAATAAATTGGTAAAATTAACCAAAAAGATTCAATTGATTAAAAAGTTTTCTAAGAGGTAAAACAAGCCATGAAGAGTAATGTGAAAAAATTTCAAGCAAATTTTTTTACATCCAAATCACCCTTGGAGATGTCTTGTAAGTCAAAGCACCTTTTCTATAGATATTGATTTTTTATAGTTTTTTGGTGGAATATATGATATTTCAAAGTATAATTTGTACATTACTTTATCAATAATAGAAAATTTTGGAATTTGGATCCAGGAAGAAGGTTTTCTTAGAATGAGAATTAATTTTTAATTTGTAGTTTAAACTTCAAAATCATTTATGAAGAAGAAACTATAAGAATGAAATATTAAGAAATTTAGATTTAACATATGGAACTTCCAATTGTACTAACATTGAAATTTTAGATTTTTGCAAAGTTTTGCAATAGATTTGAAAGGTAATTTATGAGGCTCTATTTTCTAAATTTAAATCAAAGACAAAAATGAATACTTTGAAAGTTACTATCAAGCTTGTATTCACTTTTTGGATGCACAGATCTTTAGGATGAAGTACTATATTGATCCAAATTGGACAACAACCTATTATTGGGCAATTCCTACTTCAATCCTTCATCTGTCTAATATTTGTATTCTTGATGATAAATAGAGTACTTCAAGCCAATACTTTGTATATAAACTTTCACATTTGTCTAAGACAATCCTCAAATCTTAAAAAGTTAACCTTTTGGAATGACCAATTTGATGAAATGAAGGTAAATGTTATATTTGTACAAAGATACTACACCTGATGGTTAAAGTCAACAAGAAATATCTCTAAAAACAAATGCTAGAATTGTTGTGATCTTATTTTTTTTAAAGAAATAAATTGTTTGAGAGAAAAACAAATCTTTCTATTTTAAAGCATATGCCAAATCACATTTTCCAAATTTATTTATTATTCACTAAGGAATACTAACTGTGACTATTGCGTACAATATAATCACAAATGTGCAAAAATCCAAAAAAAGTTTAGGCTTTAATCCTCGAAGGGCCTAAAAAACCTTGGTGGCCATATAATATATTATGAATTCAATGCCATTTGATAAAAAAAAATATTGACCAAATACTTTTCAACACAAAGTAAATTAATGATCATCAAAGTACATGAATAACAATGTATCACAATTCATATATTAACCTTTTAAGGCCTCTGTAGTCATACGATCTATAGTGGGAATGTGTATAGTTGTAAATTTTTGGCAATTTTCCAATTTTGCTATAGTACTAGTGTGGTTGCAATGGTTAGATCTGGTTATTATCCTTTTAGTGTGGTTTTATGGTGTTTATTATCAAATGGATGTTAATTTGTGGCGGATGAATGGGGTGCAATTGTTTGTGGTGGTTACTGGCGGTTATTCCTTGGTGGAGGTGAAAATCAATTGTTCGTGCTTTGGAGCCTCAATCTGGAAGAGAGTCCAGGGCTCCTGCAACGGTAAAGGCTGGTAGTGTTTGATTGTGTGTAGGAATTGTGGCTGAGTTCTATAGTTCTATTTCTGGGGTGTCGTTGTAGTGTTTGGTGAGTGGAATTAATTTCTATAGTGCTGGTAGTTGATTTTTAATTGTGCTGGATCGATAGATGTTACGGTGTGGAGTGGACAGGAATGAGGAGCTATTGTAAAATTCATAAAGAAATATAATGCGGTGATTATGAAATGTGTGTGTTGTGTTCAATTGTGAAGTTTGTGAGTGCTGGATTTTTAGATGTGTTAAGGCAATTGTGATTTTTGCTATTGTGTGATGTGGGTACTTAAATGTGCTGCAATGGTGTGAATTTATTGTGAAGTGCTTCTCTATTGAGTGTTAAGTCTATAGATCCAATCCTGTGTAGAATTTCTATTGTTATGATTGGTTGTGAATGAATGCCTGTAATTGCTTTTAACTGTTCTATCAATTGTGTATGGACTGGTTCTATGGTGTATTTCATTTTAGACTGAATGATAATTTATAGCATCTGTGAGATTAAACGTCTATGGGAAGTAACTGTGGAGTTTGAAATCAATAGTATGGAACAATGAGTGATTTAAAAGCAAAACAAGAGTTGTCCCGAATTAATCGGAAGAAATGCAAGTTTTGCAATTGTTCGAGTTATGTTAAGCCTGAGTGTAGAATTAAAGAAGACATCACTATAGTGGACATACAAAGCAAGGATTTGATGGAAGATAAGCGAGAGTTAAGATGTGTTAAAGAGAATCAATTGGAGATGTTGGTGGATAAATGAGAAGATCAATAGGAGCTGTACCAGCCGGTTGGTGAGGCTGTGAAGTGGATCAAAAGCAAAGCTGAATCGATAGATCTGCTCACAATCGATAAGTTCACAACCTTGGTTTAATTATAATAATATGGCTTGATCTATTGACTGGATAAAAACGGAATTATTTTCCCCATTCCCTTCAATTGTGCATAAACTTGGAAATGGATTAAATCCATTACCTTATAAGAATTACCCATAGCACCTTGCCTCCCTGAGAACGAACTTAAAACTATAGGAATTTCCCAATAGTTTAATCTATAGTAAATTCCAGTCTACAGCCTCAAACATGCCAAAGACAACCTAAGCTGTCTAATACAATATAGTATGCCTAGGCCTTAATGACATCCACTGTTCAGCTTTTCTATTCACAATGATTGAACAACTCTGTATGGATGACTCACTTGCTCACTCACTCACTCATCAATCCTTTTCATTGATGTTGGCATTATTGAAATGTGGGACAAAAGCTCAAAATTATACATACAAATAGTAATCAATTGGTGAAAATTTGTTGTATTGTTAGGCTTTCAAATTAACATTTTAATACCAAGCCTACTATATTGTATCAGAAACCGTAGACCAATTCTCAGGAGTTAAAGGATTAAACCACAATTAAAGGATTAAACCACAATTGAGGACCCCAAGGGGCCTTTCAGGGGTTAAAAGTGTCTTGATGTAATAAACCAACCTCACTTAACCACGACCGCCAGTGGGTTTCTTCTGGAATTGTCCGCCCTGAAGACGTGAGAGCTTCTCACCATGACCGCAGCGTCACCGGAGCTTCAGGAAATTTAGGTTTTGTAAGATCTCGCCGGCTTAGCTTTTCTTTTGTTGATTTCTCTCTCGATCCTTGCATTTTCCGCTTTATATTATAATCCTGGTATTGTAAGGTGCATGAAATTGGAGAGTTGATGAGAATTTCGAAACGTTCGAATCCGGATTGAGCAGGATTGCTATGACGTGAGGGATAGTTTTGCAGGAGCTGGAAATGGCAATGGAAAATTTGATGCTGATTTTTATTGCAGCATAGCCGTTCGTGAGCTTCCTGTATTGGTTAGGGTTTCGGTTCTCTAGGGCGTATTGAGCTTTTATAGGGGGCTCATTGATGTTAGGTGGATGCTTGGATCATGAAAATTAGGTTTAGGGTTTGTAAATTTGTTGGATCTCTGCTCGTAATAATAATTATGTAAGACTGCAGATGTTAATCTAATTATTACAGGTCTCATATGTATGACTTTGTTGAATGTTCCTTTCTTTGTAACTGTCCGCTATCATATTTGACTGAATACGGTCCGCTTTCAATTTGTAGGATACCTATCCTATAATTGGTTAGTTTTGCGGTTTTCTAGATGAGCTTCGCAGGAGGATGCTTGGATCAGGAAGAGTAGGTTTAGGGTTTGCATAATTGTAGCATTTTTTCGCGTAGTAATTATATTCAAATTATAACAGGTCTCATATGTATGCGTTTATTATCGATTACTTTCCTTGTAAGTGTTTGCTCTAGTATTTTACTGTTTACAACCTGTTTTCATAATATAGGATTACGCATTGATAGAAGGAAATTTGCGTGTTTGGTATAATGTGGTGACGTGTGCCCTAGTCTCTGTTCAGCTTCCACGTTGTCTTTGTTTGTGCCATGTGAATTGTGTTTTTTTGTGCGTCGCCGGTACATTGTGGGATTTATTTGCAACCTGCACATGACTAGATCGACGCTAGTATATCTGCTTCAGGGATCGTAAAGTTCATATATTAGTACTGGAACACGAGTTGGTGATTCTTTCTGTGGCTCTGCGGAATCTTTTGGATAGTTGTTATCAAATTATCTGTCTTGGACTATTCAGCAGACTTAATAAAATCGTAATTTTTCTGTGATTTTCAGATATTCTTCATCAATGGAGTTAACAGATGTTTCAGAGAAACGTTTTGAGCGGGCGATGGAACGCCTCTTTGCAGGAAGTTCTACTCCGGCTGCCAGGTACGGTGAACTTGGGTTACCACAAAGTTTAAGTCGTACGCTGCTCTGTACTGCAGTCTAATTATCAAAACTAAATCAGGCATACCAATTTGAAGGATATATTTTTGATACTCCTTGGGTTTCTAGATGGTTGCTCTATTGCAATGGGGCCGTTCGCTCGTGAACGTCGGAAGTCTTTTAGTCCACGAATGAGACAGAAGATTGCGAGGAAGATCTGTCAGTATCATGTCATTCGTGAATAAGTTGAAACTGAAAGCATACGAGAGGTAGTGCTGTCAAAGCGTATACAGAAATCTGACAGAAGGTTCCTTTGCAGTTCTGCTGGAGGTCCTTCACCAGCCCCAAAGAAGAAATTAGACCAGCAAAATACGAGTGGACGAGCATTTCAAACCCCTAGGGATGTAGAACATTCACCAGTATCACACGGTTGCAGACCTTGGGACCGTGGTGATCTCCTCCGTCGTCTGGCTACTTACAAATCCATCAGCTGGTTTGGAAAACCTCAGGTAGAATTGTTAGACAAGGAAGTTAAAAAGACTTTCAATCTCAAATGGTGCATATGCCCATGCAGATCGTATTTTTCTTGAAGCGTTACTTGTACTTCAGTAGAGTTAAGGCTTTTTTCTTCCGGAAGTTATTTTCTGATTGCGATTTTATATGTACGTGTCAGTAGTTTCTAAAAATTATAAGTCAAGTCGTATGACACTATGATTCTTGCTACGAGTCTGAATCTTATTCGAATGCGTTTAACTTAATGTGTAAGGAGGCAACTTCAGGTTGCAGGACCTGTGGCCTGTGCTAGGAGAGGATGGGTGAATGTGGATATCGACCTCCTTGCATGTGAAACCTGTAGTTCCCGGCTCAGCTTCCCTGTTCCCCCGTCCTGGCCTCGTCATCAAGGTGAGCGTTATTCAAAGACTTGAGCAATCTCAGGGTAGCCCTGTAGTGTTTTATTCTCCTCAAGGAACATTTTCTCTCGTAGGAAGACTAAGTTTTTGATGAACTTGTTTCTATTTGGAACAGTGGAACGTGCTGCACTCGCATTCTCTGAGCAGCTTGACACTGCACACAAGGGTTTGTGTACATGGAAAAATAATCCCTGTGCAGACACATTGGCATATTTTCCGCCCACGCCTGTGGCAGATCTAAGAGGAGCTTATGCTGACCGATGTGAAACCCTTCTTCAGTTATCTGCACTCCCCGTGATCTCTGAGACTGCTAAGTACCAGATGAGATTGTCCCGAGGATCACAACTTGACCAACTTCTCTCTGAACCCAGCCCTACCGATCCTGGATTTGTGCATGGAAATGGAGTGAATTCCAACCCAAGTGAGAACGAGTTTTTTGCAATGAATAAGGGATTTTATGAGGTAAGCATGGCGGTGGAAGCTTACGTCCTATCTCGTTGGTACTTCTCATTTGTATTGTCGGAAGATACTTTTGCAAGAGCTATGTCCGCTGCATCTGTTTGTAGTAATTTGTTTCATTCTGTATGACGATGTTCCTAGTTTCAGTTAGGATGGTTCAACTGACCGCACAACTGATGCTCCGGCTTTCCTGAGATTTCTATTGAATTTTGATATGGAACAGTCTCAACGAATGATTGCGCTTTGTGGCTGGGAGCCGCGGCTGTTGCCTTACAGTGTGGATTACGAGGACCACTCAGGAGCTCAGGACAACGAACGGACAGGAACTTCGCAGGGACCTGCGCCTAGCGTCACCGTACACCTCAAAGGGGACCTTCAAGCTAAGGTTCCTCGGAGTCAAATCCAAGCTGATGCTGACTCTTCCGACCCAGCATCTGCAGTGCTGGATTGCAATCTTTGTGGGGCCAGCGTTGGCCTCTGGAATTTTACTACAGTGAATCGTCCTGCTCCGTTATTGAACTCTGGATTTGGGGAAATTTTGTCATCCGAAAAGAAACACTTAGAGTCGGGCACTTTAAGATCTGGTGTAGATGAGTTAGTAGATGGCCCGGGGTTGGCTATCTCAGCAACAGCAGATGCTCTTCATACAAAACCTATTGAAGTGGTACCAGTCAATACGTTGGGGAGAGCAGCTACCCAGAAGGGCGTGTTAGATCTGAAACTTACCATCGCAGGTGGGCCTCGTCCTACGAGGCTTAGTGCTCCATTTTTGGTTCCACCTTCCCCTAGCAATCCTGCCTTGCTAAATACTGGAGTGCAGTCTAAGAGGAGTGAGGCGGCGGCTTATGCAGCTGCTTCATACGAATCCCGAAGACCTGAGCACCAAGAAAGAGGGACTGGTTATGGAGGCAGAAACTTAGAAACGGTTCCTTACGACAGTTCTCTTCCAGCAGGTAATATGGAGGGCATATCGGTAAATGTTAGGGAGACGGGTGATTTAGACGGTGGTCTGTTCTCACGAAATGGGAAGCGCAAGCGTGGAGTAGGTTCACAGTGGCCGGGTCCTCCGATGAAACAGCCTGCGATAGCCCTTCCTCATGCCTCTTCTGTGAATGCCGTCGATTCACGCTACCTACCAAAAAAAGAGAACTCAATGGAGAGTGTGGATAATTTGCCCCCAGACAGCGATGGGCAATGTACAAATACGGCAGAGTACCTTGGGCCCATGTCTGGGGTTCTGGCTGAACACAGCAATGGGGCAGTTAAGAGCAAGGCTGATGAAGGAGTTGAGGAGGGCGTGCGGACTAATGAAGTAGTTATGATCTCTGGAATAGGGGTTAGCGCAGGAGTAGGGGAGGTGGAAAGGGTAGGCCTTGGTGGTAGTTCTGAAGCTGAAATTTATGATTTTGGAGCTCATTTGGATCGCGCAGAGAGCGTTGCAGAGTTTGCAACTGATGATACTGACTTTATGGAAGAATTTGTCTCTGGTCGTGGTTTAATGGATGATTTTGCTCCTGAGGAAGCAGAGGCGGTTGACGTGAAAGATAATCATCGAAGCAGTCAGCAAGCTATACCTGACATGAGTCACACATTTGTTGAAGACACTCTCTCGGCTGGAGTATCCGAAAGACGTGAGGGAAAAGGAAAGCAAAGAGAACCTGACGAGGATGCCAATGCTGGGAGTACTATTGATACGACGAATGCCATCATTCAGGGTCATGATGCGGACGCCAGCCTTCAGATCAAAGAAGTAGCAGAAGGATATATGACAGAAGAATCCCCGGTTCAGAGGAACGAAGAAGTCCAGAGCCAATCTTTTTTTCCACCAGGTGAGATGCACGGATTTTCATTTCGAATGAAATGCTACACATCTCATATCTATGTATAACATCTCTCATATCTATTATATTAAGGACACAGTGTCACGACTCCTGTCACAAAATCCGTCGTGTTTTCATCCTGGAGAAGTATCATCCAATTATTTCATCCGATGTTCACGATGAAAACCTAGAGCACATGTTTTCCTGTCTCTTGCCTGTCCACATGTTCATGTTCATGCGTGTTTGTTTGTGAATACAGAATACGTGCATACATGCATAGATTTAGTCTTCAGTTTTTTGATTCGAAGTTTCAAGTAGCATTAGAATATTCTAGGGCTACGCAATTGCTGACAATGCGAAATTAGTATATTCAGGATTACCTTTGGAGGATGTTAGGATACTGGAAACCCAGACAAGGCAGTTCGATCCCATTCGGCAGCACAGGCACTTTTGTCCGTGGGTGAACGGTCATGTTGCTGCAGCAACAAGTAGCGCAGGACCCGATATTTCCTGTGGATGGCAAATTATGCTGGATGCTTTGCAGGCCCAGCGTTCTGGGACTGGTTTTGCTGCATCTGAGGTTGCTGCTTCCAAGCGCAAGGTAATTGTCATCCTTGTCACTTCTGCAGCAATAACTTGTCTTTCAATACGATGGAATATGCAATTGTGATGTCGGATTTCATTGATTTCCGTGTGGAGTTACAAGTTTGTATTTTTTTGTCGTCAGTGGTAATAATGCCCCTTTTCCGTCTTTATACTTTCGTGCTGT
The DNA here is from genome assembly GCA_947034895.1 of Rhytidiadelphus loreus. Taxonomy (NCBI): domain Eukaryota; kingdom Viridiplantae; phylum Streptophyta; class Bryopsida; order Hypnales; family Hylocomiaceae; genus Rhytidiadelphus; species Rhytidiadelphus loreus. Next base: position 39,475,179 of record OX344761.1, read on the forward strand.
GGTGAAGACTATGTCTGAAACGTCCAAGTGCATGCCTACAACACAAAGCGTTTTTGTATTCTCAAACGATGATATGAAATTTTATATAATTATTTAGAAACTTGTAAACATATATCAGACTCCACGCGTAGACTTTGTTGGAGTTCTAGGGACCAGTGGACCCTAGAGTTCTAGTAATGGGCCACACAGGCACTGAACTTATATTCGTTGAGAAAACTATCATTATGTTTAGTGTTTAGGTTGCTTTGTCGACCTGTATGGCCTATGTTCTTTTAAAATCCTTGTTCACTTTTGTTGGCCACCTCCCATTTAGCCTAGGCAGTGTTTAGAGCTTGTTTCGTTCTTCAGTGTCCATCAGTTTACTTGCCATGATGCAATGGACTCTTGTTGATGGATGCAGGGTGATCCTCTTGTTTCAGTTCGAAAGTGCCTGGGCAGTGTTTCCACCAGTCCACCGCCAAGAATTTAAGTGGATGCGAATGCAACAAAGTGTTTTGGCTTGAGGATTAGTATGGGTTCTGACGGAGATTTACTGGCAAGGTAACGGGTGCACAACATGGGCGTGCGCATGAATTTGCCCTCAGAACGAACTTGTCTGTATCAGTAAAATGAAGTTGTGACATAACGAGGGTCATCCAAAGGCACAATAGTGCATCCACAAGAACAAGTGTGGGGAATAGTAATGTTTCATTAAGGATTTTCTTAAGATATCAAGGAGTATATTGGGATGATTCTCTAACCATTTTGAAGGAGGCTTATTTTTTCATCATGTGGCTTAACTTGGCGACACTTCATGGATTGTTTGGGGCCCAAAAAATGTGTTCTGAAGGGAATAAATACGTTCGTATAGTGTATATACTACCGTATGCTGTGTAGTGTCATGTAATAACAATGAATGTCACTTGAAAAGCTATGTCATCAAATAAACTTCTCTACTATTGATAGCATTGAAATCCTGGAAAGATATATAAACTAAATTAATTACAAAACTTACAAATATATTGACTTCACAGTACTTGACATTTAGTGTCAATGACAGTTTTTTATTAATGCCTACATTGTTTTGGTCTTGCAGTCTTGTGGGTGGTTTAACCCTAAAAGGGCAAACCTATGACTATAGAACTGAATGTCCAAATCCCTCACTTTGTATGTTCCCATTGTGATTGTTTATAAATAAAAACTTTAATATGTATTTTGTAGAGATAAAATCACAAGGCTTTGTTAATTTGAAAAAGAATATTATTATTTTTTTAAATGAAGGGATAAAATCATTGTGAATTTTTGAAGGAAATTCACATCAAACATACAATATAGTTAAACAATTCTGAGATTTTTACCATAGGTGTTGAGCATCATAGGTGTGAACCAAAATTTGCTGAAATCTATAATTAGAAAAATCAATAGACCATGGTTGTCAAACCAATGTTCAAATTACAATAGGTGTTGAGCATCATAGGTGTGAACCAAAATTTGCTGAAATCTATAATTAGAAAAATCAATAGACCATGGTTGTCAAACCAATGTTCAAATTACAATGAAATATTTGATTTTTAAAAAATCATATATTTAGAAACTAGACTTGGCAAGTTTCAATTTAGTAACTGGATTCAAATTCAAATAAAGACAATTTTTATTTTTGAATTTATATCAAATTGATGATCTATTTTTATAGCATCTTCTTTTCTAGAAATTTCAACAACATTACTATGAAGGGCCTATTAACATTATTAGACACAAATGTGTTCAAGCAACTCTCCAAAATAAAATTGGAATGAAAATTGTTTTTCTTGCAATACACAATAATGCTTAGATATCATCTAAGCTTTGAAAAGTGGTGTAAGAAGTAATCTAGGGTTAATTGATGACCTAGAAAGCACACCAAGGCTTGAAATTGACTTAAAAGTGATTCTTCAAAGATCTATAGAAAGGAGGAATGTACTTATTCATCCAAGAATTTGATCACTTTTGGCTAATTACTTTGAAGATACTGGTGCATCCTTTTAGGCTTACAATTTTTCTTACCTTTTGATTAGTAGATAGTTCTTGCAATTGCAATGACAAAGATGTAAACATGCTTGTCATTTTGCCTTGGTGGAGCAACAATTGAACAAAGAAACTATTTGATTTAGCACCTTTAGAAAGTATTCTTCTAGAATTAATTAATTTATCATGGTGTAATTCAATATTTGAAAACTAAAATAAGAATCTACAAAAATTGGGATAGACAAAATATCATGTGACATGGCATCACGTATGGCACTATGTAAATGGATGTAGTTTAATAAACTACATTAGTTTATGTAGTTTAAATTTATTAGGCTATTTTGAGAGTTCATTGTGGGTGGCACTTCATGTAGAAGTTAACCCTTGTTCATGTAAAAGTTAATTCTTTGTTCATGTAGAATTAACTTGTTGTTCATATGAAGGTAACTATCTATTCATGTCAACTAGGTTTGGGGTATTTGAGGCTTTGAGGCTCTCTTGACTTGGCATTCTTTGTCAAGTTGAGTCTTTAAGGTGTTTTGAGGAAAAAAATTTGTTGTTGGAGTTTGTTTAGCTATGGTGTTTGCCTTATAGTAAATCTTCACTTTCTCTTGCATTTGCACTCTTGGATTCTTATTTTGTGGAGTGAGAGATAGCTCACCTTATATGTGTTTAGGTCTTGTATCCAATCTTCGAGAGTATTGCTTTTTATGGATTTTTGTTTGGATTTTGCTTTCATATTTGATGTAGGTTTATGTCACTTGATTTGTTGTGTGTTATGATCTTTATTTACACGACAAAAAAAACATATTTCAATTGTATTTAAGACATGTTTGCATTTATTCACATTGTTTGAAATTTGAAGGCTTAATCATGAAGGGATTAAACATACAATTGCATCCTATATGCTAGTAATACTATGACACTGTTATGGATCATAGTATATGTGTCATGCATTTGAAAAATATAAATTCCTAGTTGATAGTGTAGCAAATTTAGCACAAAATAATCATTCTTTTCTCCCAATTTTTTTTGCATGGTTTCATCTTTCAATTTGTAAAAAATGATAAAAAGGTGATATAGAAATTCAATTGTACTAAATCATTTTTGGAAGGGAACATATAATCAGATTAATTTTATAGGGTTTGGAGCAAAACATAAATCTGATATAATACTAGCTCACAATTCATTATAAAGTTTGCATTAAAAGCTATAGAATTGTCTATACAAGCAAGAATTACCTTTGTCACATGTTGAAGTAATGCCATAATCCATCTGTTCATATATTTCATCTAAAAAATATTATGTAGGAATATGATACTCTATAGTTCAAATGTCTGATACAAATGCTACAATCCATGACAATTAGATAAATAATGAATGAATCTTAAAGATTTCTAAAATAAAACCCTAGGCTTCAACAATTCACAGCTTTTTATTTTAAAAAATCTAACAAATCCATTTGTTATCCCATACCTCAGGATAAGTGCCCCTTATATCAACTCTAATGAAATGTTCATTCCTCTTTTTTGGTTAAAAACCTGAGCCTACAAAGTATCTAAAATGATAAATAGGACAAAGTAAATAGCACAAACTCTCTAGTGTTTAGGAGACTTTGTAGGTGGAATTTTCATCTACAAATAGAAATGCATTAATGTAACCACACCCAAATAAACAATTGAGTATTGTTCTTGTTATGTTGATTCTTCTTGGAAGTCAAAAGAATATTTTAGACTATCTTCTTATGTATTTTTTAGACACCCTATAAATTTTAGAAGTGATGAAAAGAGGTGTACCAAGAAGCAACAAGAGCCACTCTTAGGAATAGAGGCAATATATATTAAGTAAGTTTTAGAAAGGATTCTCAATCAGGTGCAATCATCTTAATTGTAGGTTTAGAAAGTCTACCTTAGGCTCTCTTGAATAGAAGCAATACAATTTGGACAAGAATTTGTAAGTTTTGGAAGGGGTTACAATTGGGTGTAATTATCTTATTTGTAGGTTTTCGAAAGGAGTTACAATTCGGGTGGAGTCATAATAATACTATAAAGGTGGTAACTTTGTAAGGAGGTTATTGGTAAAGTTTTGCATTAATTTACCATTTACTTGGGCAATGTTTTGATGCTATGATTTACCTTCCTTAGAATGCATCAAATGGATTCAAGATTCACCAACGTTACTCTTTTACAACCTTCACATAACATTGTACTATATAACCAAACAATAGCTCTTCCAAGCCAAGGATGAACCCATGAATTTAGCTTGGAATCATGAAGGACAAGTATCAATTTTTACATTTATGCAATACATGGATCAATCCTCCCAATGTTGGGAGGGTATTGTGCTTTTCTAGATATTTGGGAGGGACTTACAAATTAATTCAAGGATTGGTGTTCACTAACCCCTAAACGTCTAGATTCATCTCCAGAATTGACGATTTGAGAAAAAACATTATAAACTACAATTTGGAAGAATATTTTGGAATTGGTATACAAATGAATGCTGTAGATTTTGATTTTTTAATTCTATCCGTACAAGTTAGATCTAATAATGCTATCACCAATCTTTTTCTATAAATTTTGAAAAGAAAATTTCAGAATTCCTTCTAAATTCAATTACAAGTAAAATATTATCATTTTTTGAGTAAAACTTGTTGGAATGGATTTGAAATAAGGTTCTCTCCATATGGTGATTTTTTGAAAATTTTGTGACCTTTACATCTTTGACCTCATTTTTGCACATCTAGTTTTGAACTAAAGTCAATGCAAATTGACCATTTGACATACTTCCACATTTGTAATTTTAGAAATGTATATATTCTAGTAACACCAAATCCAACCGATGGATAGGACAACAACTTGATAAAGTATCACCAAAAATTAGGATGACTTTCATCCAAGCAGGAATGAGTCAGAAACAAGGATCTGAATCTGTTCATCGTCCATTCCAGGGCTAAGCAACCATATAAGTCAATTTATTCACTATAAGAGGCCACTTTTCATACATGCCTCATTCGTAAACAATGTTATGCAAGTTTGAAACTTTGTACCTAATTTAGTGTGCCTCCAAAAGTTCCCCATGGTGCCACATAGCTGATTTAAACAATTTTAGGCACAGTTTTCCACACATAGGAAGCATGCGAGGCAAATTTTAAAGCATCTCATTACAGCTCCAATACATAACCGCATCCAAGACCACACACCTGCCTAAAGTACAATCATGTTCACATGCACAGAACACACACGATGCCTCTGGTCTGCTACCCTGACTTGGAATTTGAGTATACAATAGCACTGCTCCCAAAGCTAACAATATTGACAGTGCTTCAGTTCATTCAAATGAGTTTCCTGCCACTAAGTTACTCACACTTCCTTGGAGATTGGCACAAACTTCAACACCATTTTCTAACCATCATTTCTGTCTACCCACACCACTAGTGTTTTTACTGTTGGAGAGGTAGACTTTTTTTTATCAAAATGAAAAGCTGACAGAGTCAGAAAGTAATGGTAAAGCTTGTGTATGGAATTAATTACTCTTTGATTGACAGCGGGTTGATGAATCAATTACCCCTTTGATTGTCAGACCTCCATGATTCCAGCTTTTGTTCCGAAATTCGGTACATTGCGACTCCTTCTTTCAGTTCCTCAAAGTAAAAGTTTTTCGAACTTCACCCCGTAATACATCACATCACATCACATCACGTCACACAAACTCCAGCATACTGTTGTAAGACAGAAGCACTCCTTCCCTGAACCCCTCTTCCTCATCTTCCAGATTCCGTTGCTCGTCGTAGGAGAGACGTGGCGCAGACGGACTTCTGCTCGTCTTGAACATACTTTTGCTTTTCCCCTTCATACCTCTGTGTTTGGAGGGCTTGCTTATGGGAGAAGTCATGTTGCTGTGACTGTTGCTGCTGGTGTCGTCTTGAGAAGGCGATGAAACCGTTTTCAGCTTCCCAGAGTCGGTGGAGTCGGCTTGCCCAACAGGAGGGTACGGGGGAAGCTGCTCAGGTGTCATCTTTCTTCCTCCCATGCCAAGACCATAGAGTGATTCGCCATCCTGTTGTGGATCCAAAATTCTCAACACTTGAGCCATGCGCGGTCGCATGGCGGGATCTTTCTTGATGCATTGCCTGGCGGCATGCATCATGCAGTGCATCTCAAATAGGTTGTTGTCCGAGCATTCTGTTCCGCGGAGACGTGAATCTACCAATTCCAGGTTGGGCCGGTCCAGCAACTCCCTTGCCTACAATTACCAAAGAAATTACGAGAGGTTATGAGGGGTAAAAACGGGCACCGGGCACTTATGATCAAGGTTTCATGGTTATAAAATGTCCTATTTGATCGGTCATATTGTGAAGAGTATAACTCCAGATTTCATGGAAATAAAATGACCAATTTGATCGATCATATTGTGAACAATATAACTCACAAGGGGTCAAATTTACGTCACCACAGACTCCTGAAACATTGTATGTGCTGATCAAGAAACAAACAAACTTGAACAAAAGAAAGTCCCCATATGACCTACTCAAAAAAGCTGAAAAAATAAGCCTCGTGAACCTCTCTGATCTACTAGAGGCTAAAAGCAAAACCAATACTTCCGCCTAGAGCGAAAAAGGCAGAAAATTCAAAGCTAAGAGGCCACAAAGAACTCATCATAGAGCCGGTTTCACATACACTTTCCAGGTTTCGATGTACAGACAAGCAGCGTAAATACAAATTCCGAAGTCAAGATACCAAAAAAAAGAACAGTGCATTACCCAGTCCGTTAGAAGAACGCCATTTTTACCGCCCTGCAGATTTGACAACACTGCTTTACGCCCAGTAATAATCTCCAGCAAGACCACGCCAAACGCGTACACATCTGCCTTCTCCGTAATCTGCCCGGTCTCAGCATACTCGGGCGCAAGATACCTGAGCACATGACCACGAAAACTGTAAACACTGAGGCACAAATTATAACAGTAGGAACTCACTGACGTTAATATGGAATGCAACTGAGTACTGCACTCTGCACGACTAGAGAAATAAAGACAACGGATGGATGCTACGAATAATACAGTTTTATTTAGTTTAAGGATGGTTCTTAGGTAGAGGATACTAAAATTCATAGGAACCCGATCCCATCTCCTATCGACTTATCCCTGTTATCCACAGCCAATCATCTCCTCCGATACGCAAGGTTGGCCTTCAATCACCCAGCGTGACTTAACTAAACGTCTATAGCCACTCATCTTTGAATGGGTGGGGTTGTCTACAAGAAATGATATTGGTCTACAACCTCCCATTGTGATTGATTGCATATAAACCAAATACATTGATAAAAATTAAATCTCACAAGAGGGTGGGCCTACCCAAAGTGATCTCTCCAGCGTGTTCTACATTTCTATAGTGACCTCCCAGTGAGTTCTACAGTGACTTCTATTCTATTAACCATTTCATCCATTTGAATGTTCACGTACTCACCCTTACACATTTTCATCCAAAATTTGGAAGCACTCTTGAGTATAGGGTCTACCCTATAGGTTGTAGACCTCTTGGATTTGGCTGTACTACTGGTATTGATTAAAATGCATTGAAGTGACAAGAAGCATCCTCTACCTTAATACCGAGGAGCAGAAAGAGTGTGTTGTAGGAAACTTACCCCAAAGTCCCAAGCACCCGGGTCTCTTCCGCCATGTCTCCGTGCATCTGTCGCCTGGCCAGCCCAAAATCCCCCACCATGGGCGTAAAATCATGAGTGAGGAGGATGTTATTTGGCCTCATGTCTCGGTGCACAATGCAGCCCACCCGACACTCTTCGTGTAAGTACCGAAGGGCTCTTGCGGAGCCCAAAGCAATCTTCTGCCTATACTTCCAAGGCAAGACATCCCTGTTCTTCGCTGCAGAAGTCATGGTCCGAAAAGGTGGGTGAGGCTCACAGAAAACAAGGCAAACGTAACATTCTTAACCAAGGCACCAGGAGCCTCCCATTTAACCTTAAAGAAAAATCCAAGTACTAGGAAATTCAATCAACAGGGAGAATGTGCCTTAAAAAAATGGTCACATACAGGGACAACATCAAAGAGTTCTTTACTTACCCGAGAGATGTCGATCTAATGAACCATTACACACATACTCGTACACCAGGAGGCGTTTCCCATTCTCGACGCAATACCCAATCAGTGTAACCAGGTTACGATGCTGTGCACAACTTAGAACCTCCACCTCCGCACTAAACTCTTCATCCCCCTGGTTGCTGGCAATCTTGTGCTGCTTCACCGCAATCAGTTGCCCTTCCGGCAGGATCCCTCGGTACACGGACCCATAGCCCCCTTGCGCCAGGTAATTGTGGTGATTGAAATTATCAGTAGCATACAGCAACTCCGCATAGGAGAATCGCCTCACTGCTTTTCCAAATTCCGGTGTCTTGTGCTTGCAAACAGTACAAAGCGGTGGAGCTAAGGGACCTTGCTTCTTCATAAATGTCCCCCTTTTAATTTGGGAACTTCTATCACCACTAACCTGCAATGGCACAACAGAATGCTGCACAGGACTCCGAGCTTTCAGAAGGTTCAACTGAGCTGAAGACAAAGTGGGCGTCGACTTGGCAGTGGAGAGCTTGGCTACTGGCATAGCCTTAGCTTCCAATTCCCTCAAATTTTCCTGTGGGGATAAATAGCTCCCATGTTCTCCACTCAACAACCCATTCAGGTTCTGCAAAGTCCAACTGGCGTCCACTCGTCGAGGTTGAACGGAGATGGGACCTTGCTGGGTCCTGTTGTTGTTTTTGTCATTTCTAGGATTAATAGCTTCTGTGTCCATTGAGGACCAGGCGTCAGACAGGCCCAAAGCTGAGGTTTGGGATACCAAAGGATTATTTGCTGCTTGCATGGAATTGTTTGGCACTGCCGGTTCCTGGGTCAACGAGGAGGCTGCAGTAGGAGAGTCGTCTGATACGGGTGACATACAAGAGTTCGCCACTGTCATTTCCTGCTGGGATGGACTACTCATGGTTCCCATCCCATTGTCTTTCCTTGGGAACGCTCTGGGGTCGGCACAAGAGTCGACCTCTGTCGCAGGAGGACTCACAATGTCTGACCTTGGGGAAGCACTCAGCTGCAAGGAATCCTCCCGTGGATAGATACCTGACACGACAGTAATCAGCACCACTGTGACATCTATTACAGACTACCAGTCCACGGATTCATCGTTACTAAATGACAAATTCAATTGATCATATGTATTTCAGATAGGGCAAAATTTCATATCACCAGAAAATTGCATGTGGTGATCTAAAATTGACAAAATTGGAAAATAGAAACTCCCCATATGACCTCCTCAAAACTCCTTTTAAAACAAGAGACCCGGTCTGGGCTTCTTGGTCCTTTAAAGGTTAAGTGGGACTGAGGCGAGCACGCAAGTTACTAAAATCAACAAAACAAATGATGTAAACGCAAGCCCTAACCTTTTGACACCACACTGATTATCCTACTAGTGACAGCACAAAATTAGTGTCACCAGAAAAACTACTGTCACTACGATACAATTTTTTGGTGCAAATTACTACAATTAAGTAATCTTTTCGCTTGAAAATGAATTAATCTTAACTTGGTATCAAGCAGCTAGAGTGACTTTGGTAAATTATTGTCACGCGCACTTATATACCCAAAATCGACCCTGGGCTCTTAAGAATAGAGGCTGTACATGTTAGGATAATAATCTGTAGGGACGGTTTTAGAAACTGGTCGCAATTAGGTGCAATCACCTACTATGAATCTAGTAATTGCACTGAAGCAAGTCCAATGAGGGTCCAGGTCTTACCAGGCTCCGGGCTCCCTTGATCCTCCAGCCACTGCCTCACATCAATAAGTTCCTGCCTCATATTCGGATTGATACACGTGGCAATCCCTTGCTCGGATTCCACTTCGGATTCCAGCACTTCCGCTTCGTCCTGAATGCTGTGAAGATCTGAGTCTGCGTTCATAAACATGGCCGCACTCGAACGCCGATGTGAAGGTCGACGATCAAGAGAGGCAGAAATTTGGGGACCAGAAACAGGGCTAATCGGTTGGCTGATCGTCATCATGTCCGGGTGAAGCCCCGGCCGAAGAGGTTGGCACGTGTCATTCGTCTTCACACGGGTCACATAGCATGTGAGATTGTCGATGTAGTGTTTTTTGTCTTTCTTCATGCTCCTAATCAATCAATGCAAATTTAGGTCAGACTAAAAAAAGGGACTGCATTCTATGATTCTACAAGTATACTGCAGCTTTGGTATACACCAAAGCTGAGAACCCTGTTCATACCAAAGCATAACAGTCTAACAGTCTAATTTACTGAGCAAACTGGAGCTTTGGTATACACCAGTCTTCCAGAAACAGACTAATTTGCTGAAGAATACTGGAGCCTTGGTATAAAGAGGGTTTTCAGTAACATTAGATTAGGTTTTCAGTAACCTTGTTTCAGGAACTTTTAGACGGAATTAAAAAGAGAATCTTCTCCATGGGAGGTGTCTATATGGTCTCAATGATGATTTGGAGTCCTCCCTATGTATCATGGGGACACTTTTCTATGATCACTCTGACAGTGGGGACCAATTAAACAGCAATACAATATAAAAGGTTGAGGAAAGTGAACAACAATACACCTGTCCAGGACAACATGATGCGCTCCGAAATTCTTGGCCACTTCCACGACAAGAGACTTAAGGTCGCGAGCAATTTGAACATCAATATCCAGCGTGATCTACACACGCAACATATGTGGGGACCAAAATTAAGAGCATGTCGATGAGAATTACAGCAAAAAAATCAAAATTCACCACTCATAATTTGACGATTACTCTGGTGCTACTCGGTATAATTGTGTCCATTCACTTAGGATTATGAATGAATGAATGAGTTAGAAAATTCAGAGGCTGAACAATGAACAGCAAGTGTTGGATGGTTGTGTTCGTTTACCCCCAATTTCTGACACCTCAGATGGAGATCTACGTTACTTTGAAGGAGCTGCTTCTTGCTGAGAAGCTCAGAATCCAAAACAGTGCGGTTCACACCATTCCAGCCCTTCTCATCAGTCCAAGATTTGTACCCCACTGCACCAGGTCACAACAGCAGGCTTATTCTAAAAAACATAAACAAGCCCTGGATTGCAAGGCCACCCTAACAATACTAAGGCTACAGCAATTCAAGGAAAATGCGAAATCCTTCATCAAAAAGACTAAACCCTCACAATGAAAGTAAGCAGAGAATATTATAACAATTGGGGACCTAATCCCGTCTCCAATTGACTGAACCGTGTCACCAACAAACACGTGGTTGGCCTTCACTCAGCGAGTTCGGCGTAAGCATGAATTGACTAAATTCTACCGCCACTCGTCTTTGAATGGAAATGGGGTTGTATACTGTCCCTCCAATAGTGGTTTACAAACTCCCACTTTGAAATTGCATAAGAGATTCGTACAGTGATAGGAATTTGATCAAAAACAAATTTCGCTTTTAAACCCAAAGTGAGCTCTCCAGTGAGAGCTCAATGAAAGCGCACTCCTACATATTGGTTAAAATGCTAAAAATGAAACAAATATTATCTTCTTAAAAGAACATCAGAAATATTATAAAATTGGAGGCATAGCTGGGCAGAGAAAGTCTACAACCCCCATTTTGAAATCGCACAAGAATTTCACACATAAAGATACAAAGTGATCCCTCCAGTGATCTCTATACTGATCTCCTAATAAAGGCACACTCCTAAATATCCTTAAAAGTGACACAAACAGCATCCTCTCCCTTCAGACAATTGGGAAAAAACATTAAAAACATTATAAAATTGGAGGCACAGCTAAGCTGGGAACATACAAAACAAGTGGTATAAGATACAAACAGCATCCTCTCCCTTTAGACAATTGCAAAAAACTTCAATACATAATAAAATTAGACCAAGATTATCATAAAAATGACCCCACTGTAGATCAAACCCTACCCCCAGTACCGACAGTTCCCAAAGCTTACATTTGCTCAGCCCCGCTTGAAATCCCGCCTTATTCGAGGTCGAAATCTGCGGCAACACACCCAGCAGCTTCAAACTATCGCCGCTTTGCAGGACATGATCCAGCGTCCAATCCAGCGCGGTATACGAAAGCTCCTTCCCCACATCGATGACGACCAAAACCCGATGCGCATCTTCACCGCCCCACGGCACGGTATTATTAATGTTATTATTATTATTATTCACAGGAAACGGCGCTTTAACTTGAACAGACGGATTTCTCCGATTCTCAAACGCGTCCATGACGAATGCTGCTAGAATGAGTATTCTCCAATTCTACAAAAAGGGCTCCAATAACAACAGGACTCTCGAGTCTGTGTCACGGAATTTGACGTTCATTCTCCGAATCCAAACACAGAAACCATCATGGCCATTGTGAGTGGAGGCGACGAATAACATGAGGAGGCTCATGCGTTGGTGTGAAGCGAAGGGAAGCCTAATCTAACTACTATTGGGAACGAAATAAGCTTTCACATAAACCCTGATCGTCGCAGTGCTCTCCATATGAAGAATTTCACAACCCTTAGATCTGAAACACACAGAGTTTCGCAATGCAATCTCGCCAGAAGAAAACGACGATTGCATCCCCAAGACCACTCCGCTTCTTCTTCTATTTCGTCTTCTTAAGTCCAAAACCCCAACCAATCCTGTCGCAACAGGACTAAACCCTTGAATTCCCACAAAAACTAAACCAACAGCAATTTCACGCCAATAATCGAAACCCAAGAAAATTCGGGACGAATACTCCAAACCCAGGAAAATTCCGCACCCACAACCCAAGTCCGACACTCCCAAGCCACAATCCGAGCCCGCAATTCAAAGTCCAACAATCCAAGGCAAGAATCTAAGGTAACAATCGAATCCCGAGAGTTGAATCCCGAGATCTCGAAACAGGGGATCCCGTTGTTCGTTCGTGCGTGCGTGAGGGCTACATACACGTAAAAGCTTCATCGAAGCATCAGAAGTAACTTATGGCATCGCTGAATCTGCACGGACAAGGAAAACAAAAAGAAGAAGGCCACATGTGGAGATGAAAACAAATGGAAGAAAATGGAAGAAAATGGAAGAAAAATTGAAAGGGATCGGCAAGAGCAATGATGGGCGTTGCGTTGCAAGAGTCAGGGAAGAGAAGGTCTCTGGGCGCCGCAGCTCATTTGGGAAGCCAAAGTGGCGACCACACTTTGGTCGTCGGGTGGGACAGTGCGGCCTTTCTGGAGAGAAAAGAAGGATTCCTTCGGAGGAGAAGAACGAAGAAGACGAAGAGAAAAAGAAAATGAGCACAAAGAGAAAGAGGAAGAGAAAGAGAAAGAGATGGAGAAGGAGAAAGAGAAAGGAAAAGGAGAAAGAGGAAGAGAAAGAGAAAGAAAAGGAGATATTCCATGAGGAGTCAGATTTGGTATAAATTAAATAATTTTTGTAAAAAAAATATCACATGACATCTTTTGATTGGTGTGAGGTGACTTGGACCTTTGAAAATCTGATGTGAAAATTTAATTTTGACACATCTTTACCGAATCAAACCCTCACATACGGTATTATTGTCGAACCTTTCTACAAATTGAAGGCATCGAGAGTGATTTTGTATAGAACTACATTCATGATCAGAGACTCAAATCAATATCAAGTTGTTGTGTATCCCTCTTATCAACAACAATTCGTTCATTGCTATGGACTAAACTAGCTTGATCATGTAGGCCATTAACCTAGGAGTCATTGAAAGTCATTGTGTCTTGATTACGAGATTACAAATAAAAAGTGGAGAATGAAGACTTTATGCAAGCAAAGAAGTTTCATAAGAGATCTTCAAATGTTCTATATTGGTAAAAATAATGTAAACTAAATTTTTATTAAAACTTTCTTAGGATGTTGCTTCAATAACACGTTTTTTGTGATGAAAGAGAATGGAGGAAAAAAAGAGAAAGAGAAAGAAAATAGGACAAAAAGAAAGTCAAGCGTGGTTTGTTGAAGGGTATTGCAATGTTGTTATGGTTTGCAATGGAAGCTACTGCAACAAAATTTGAGTAGCTAGTTTTTTCCATGCAAAGCCTCCTCTCTTTTATTCAAAATCCAAAACATAATTTTCTAATTTTCTAAATATGATTTTCCATAAATATCCCTAAACCATAAAACATTGCACTAGATTATTCCATTTTTGAAGGCACAAAAAATGAGTCATTGTAAATAATTGTTTTTTGGGAAATTAGTACAATACAATAACATTTTAGCCAACACTAATAAAAATTAGTGTGACATTGATAAATTAGTGTCTCAAGCTTAAAATTAGTTTCACATATTTGAATGTGAGACAAGTGTGCTACAAGCAATGATAGTAAGGTTTTAGGGTATGAACATGTAACCATTTACCTAATGATTTGCAATTTGGAGGAGTTTGACTTCTTGAAATTTTTTCTAGTAAATTTCCTTTGGAAATTAAATTAAATTGGCATGTAAATGGCAAGTCAATTCATATTTTATGAACCTTTGTAAAATTAATTATGAATTTTGAACATTAAATCTCATGTGGCTTTAAAAGCATTCACCCTATCATATCGATATTCATAGTTATAATTGAAGAAAGCAACATGTATCTCTATGTTAGAAAATATTTTCACTAGTAGCAAGGGTAGTCTTTTGGCATCAAAGAATAGTGCCCAATCTTGGTGTCAATGCAGTCTTTTGGCAATATTCTTTGACACTATTCCTTGGTGCCTTAAGACCACCATTCTTCTAGAGTTATAAAAATTGGTTGCTTTACACACCTCCTACTTTAGGACAAGTGTGAAGGATATTCTAAAATGCCATTGAAGCAAGGGTCAAATTAGCCCCTAAACAATAGTCCAAGCCCCTTGGACTTGGTTTTGAAAGAATCGTTGACAAAAAGTATTTTTTGTATATTTTTTTAAGAATGTTTCAACCTACATGACCCACTCCAATAGTGAATATGTCTTGTAAAGCACTGCATTTAGAATACAAAGTCAAATCACTGTTCACTATTTACTTTTGCATACCCTAATCACACAATGACTTTGGGCAAGCAACAAGACCCATACCCTCACTTCAAAGAGGATTTTTTTTAAATTTCCCTGGGAGTGGCCTTCTAAGCAAGTGAAAGTCGTTTAACCCTATAACATTGCTAACTGACACTAAGTGTCCAATACAAATGACCTAGAATCTTTCAGAAGTGTAAACGTTCATCTTTAAAATTTTCTGTGAAGAAAAAGGGAGGTCCTACAAAATAGTTTGACCTCCAATGAATGCTCCTTGTGGATGTGTCTTTTTAACCCTGGAACGCCTGGAACGCCATTCTGTGGCGTTTGGATGGCACTCCAGTGAGCTTTTTCATCCGTTTTGAAGCTCTTTGTTCTCCGTTTTCCTCATTGACCTTTCATGTTGAGTTATAAAGAGTAGCCAATTGAGTTTGTAGTCTAGCCAATGTTGGTTTTCACAAAAATGAGAAGTTTTAAAAAAAAACGGATCACAAAATATGCTATTTTAGTGTATTTGGGGAAGTTGTTGCTCCTTGCTCTAAATCTGAAATTTCTCCACAAAAATGATGTTTTTTGAGTGTGAGCCCAACTAACAAAATGAAGGTCATCTACTCTAGTTTCTACTCCAATTTGAATTTTGGAAAAATTTATAGTATTAAATATTTTATTGCAATTTGAATTTTGTATGTATTTTCAATGTCTATTGAATTCTAATTATAGAATGACATGGAAATCGAGTTTACACTATTTGATGTCATTTTTCTTCACTTTATCTTCAAAAATTCTCAAAAAAATCAATTTTCCACAAAAAAATCTAAATTTTTTGTGAAGTAACGAAGACATGTAATTTCATGTCTGAAAAATAAATATAAAATTTTTCATACATATCTAGTTGCAAAATGGCAACAAACTAAGTGACGGGCAGTGAGGCTTGAAATCATTGGTGATGGGTCCGTCATTTAGGGGTTAAGTAAAAGTTTCACACGGTACCCAAAAGGATAATTTCCACGGTGACCAGCCCACGGATTTCAAAATTCTGCACATGTAAATTAATGAAATTCAAACCATTTTCTTTTTTCCTTTTTCTTTTTCTTTTTCTAACACTGTTGGTTACGGTACCCCGGCATTCGCTCGCCAGTGCCCCGGCAGCTCAGCTGCTCTTGATGACCGAGAGAACTGGGAAAGAAATTTCAAATCTTTCGCAGCGGGGGTGATCCCTCCGTGACGTCCGTCACTCTCCGTCAGGCAGCAGCAGCTTCGGTCCAAGATTCCGGGCGGACGGACCCTCAGGCCTCCGCTTTGAATGAGCTGTCCGTTGGACCCCAGACACGGTCCAATAGCCCCGGGCCGCGGGCCGTCAGTTCACTGGCGGGGGGGTCTGGGCCTCTCTGGGGCTCTGGGGCTCTGGGGCTCCCCTTTAAAATTTTATTAAAATTTTAAAACTTTTAATTTTAAATTTTTTCTTGAATTTTTTTTTGGCACATACAGTACAGCATTTAATTAGAACTGCCAGGACTCCATTCAATTCCTTCTGCAGTCCCTTCCTCCGTTGTTGGAGGAATCCCGTCAAAGTCTAATTTTAATTTTTTTTTTTTGGGGGGGGGGTCGGCCATTTTAAGGGGCTACTACTTGGGCTATTTGGGAGATTCTCCCACCTGACAAAGTCTTGGCTTGGAATTATTATTATTTTTATTATTTCCAACAAGGGGGCATAATAGGAGAATGACTTTCTGGGTGCCGTGACAGAGAGCATCTCCAGCAGAGATTTTTTTTTTTTGAGACGATTTTATCATTCAAAAGTGATACTCCCGTTTCATTTGTTAAAAAAAAAAAAAAAAAAAAAAGTGATACTCCCTCTGTTTCTGAAAAAGGTCCATGTTTGCCATTAGTTGGAACAGGCAAGGGCCTGTTTCTTGTGTGTTCTGTTAGTCTCCTGTGATTGTTTTTCTCTGTCCAACCGTGTGGCTTGGCTGTTGTTTCTTTTTTGCTTTGCAGTGGATTTCTATTTGTTTCAAAAAAAAGAAAAAAGAAAACGGGAAAAAAAAATGGAAAGAAAAAGACCCATGTTTTTTTTGTGTTTTGCAAAGGAAACACGGATCTTTTGGGAAACATAGGTAGTACAATTTTATTTTTTCACGGATCTTTTCGGAAACAGAGGTAGTACAATTTTATTTTTTGATGGAATTGATTGATGCTTAGAAGCAATGTCCAAGAAGACTTTTTTCTTCTTCTTGAAACACGTGCATGGATAATTTCCAATTGATATGGGAAAAAATATATAGGACCAGAGGAACAAGTCTTCAACAGGGAATTTTTTTGGTTTTTCAAAATCTAAAGAGCAAACAATACAAACAACAACTCATAAGCACCCAAGACTTACGTGCCTATAAACAACTAACAAGCCAAATGTCAAACAACTAAGTAGACCAGCTAGTAGCCAAACAACATAGTCCCAGCACGAAATTGGTAA
Source organism: Rhytidiadelphus loreus (assembly GCA_947034895.1). Lineage (NCBI taxonomy): Eukaryota > Viridiplantae > Streptophyta > Bryopsida > Hypnales > Hylocomiaceae > Rhytidiadelphus > Rhytidiadelphus loreus. The sequence goes on from OX344761.1 coordinate 39,492,647, forward strand.
ATCCAAGAACCCCAAGAGCAGTTGCTACTTTAAATGAAAGCACACATTTTAGAAGGAGACAATTTCGAGCTCATCTTAAGATGGGTTCTCTTGCCAAAGAAGTCTCACCAAAGGCATAAGTTATGTTGTTAAATCGCTGGAGATACAAACCACTAAGCTTTTGCATGTTTCATGTATGGATGTAAGAGCTTAATGACTCTACTAGAGAATACTCCTTGCACTACCAATTGCTTACACCTATTATAGAATTCAACTGTGGTTCAAGATTTTATTATTTATCACTATTTGGTGGTGGAGACAAAATTTTGTCAACTCTAACAAATTTGGAACTATGGCTTTATGTACCTCCAAATATTCCCCATGGATAGGAGGACAATGAAAGGTGTATGCTATCCATCCCAAAACAATGTTTACCGTGGATGATCAAATTTGGAAAAATCAAATTTGTATTTGATATCAAATAGTAGAAAGTAGGTAAAAGAGGTTATGAAATACAAAATTAGCCAACCACAATATAGGGGGGAATCTAACATTTATATATCCTTAAGAAAACTTGGCCAAGGTAATGAAGGGGGCAATTCATTTTTACATTGCTTAGGCAACTCATGAACCCCTAAAGTCCCATGGCCTTTTTTTTTTATTATCAAAAACCACTCAAAACTTCAATTATTTGACTAGATTATTTGACTTAACAACAAATTATTAAGTAGAAGCATGTACAAGATTGAATAGAAAATTAAATTGTTAAAATGGAATTAAAACACACTAATCTCAATAGTGAGATTGTTCTAGCAAGCATACTTATTCTTGTGGATTTTTTTTTTTTCTTAAATTGTAAAAATCAAGTTCAAAAACAATTTCAAGAAGTTTCTTTGATTGTTGCTAAATAAGAAGCTCCATAAATTTTGCATCACTAATCCAAATAGAATGAATGAAAGCCTTCCATGTAGACAAAAATGTAATCTAAGAGAAAAAAAATAAAAATAAAAAATATTATTTCAAGTTTTTGTGGAATGTTTTTACTATATGGTCTCCTCCATTTTGAGTTTATCGTGGCATAACTTTTGCTCTCCTATTTATAATGTTGAAAAATTCCATTTGAGGTTTAGATTGCCAACTTTGAGTTGGGTCAATTTGTCCCCAAAATATCTTAGCATTATACAAGCCTTGTGGAATGCCCCACCAGTTGTTGTTACAGGGCTTGTTTGTCGAGACTACACTATAAATGTTCTCACAACATCCCATCTACGTTACAAAATTGCAGAGCTCAATTTTAATAATATTATTCTTATAACAAATTTGACGTTTTTAGACTATTGTTGGCTTTGAAGAGATTGTAACTTTTGCATCTAGTGTCCCAATTCAATAAAACTTGTTGGAGAAATTGCTTTGTGTCTTCTATTTTTTGTGATAAAAATTTCAAATGGTTCCAAAATGTATTAGTAAATTTGTGGGAATCATTTTAGTGCATAGAACGGGTTTTTTTCACCAATGTCCATTTTCATGACTTCAAGACCATAACTACCTCTTCTATAAAAACATGCCAAACATGATATTAGATGAAGGCAAAATGAGCCCCAAAGTTGCAACTTTTAGAAAGTAGTTTGGTGAACTAAAATTGAACCCTATGTACTTAAAAATGATTCCTAAGAATTCAATATACATTGGATTGATTTGAAAATTTTATGACACAAATTAGACAAGTAGATGCATTTTTTCCAAGTTTTTGTTGAATTCAAGTATTTGGATGCAAAAGTTATAGCTTCTCAAAGTTCATTGCAAACCCTAAACATACAAAATATGTCCATGGGGACCATTAGGGATTACAATTTCTACTCAAAGTTCACTGCAACCCCAAAACGTACAAAATATGCCCATGGGGACCATTAGGGATTACAATTTCTACTCAAAGTTCATTGCACCCCCAAAATGTACAAAATATGCCCATGGGGACCATTAGGGGTCACAATTTCTACTCAAAGTTCATTGCAACCCCTAGATGTACAAAATATGCCCATGTAGACCATGCGGACCACTAGGGGTTTATGGTTTCTACCGTGTCTGGCCCAAACTCTCTTCTCGTTGAAGTTGGTCGGTGAACTTCAATTTGTGAAGTAGCGTCTGAAAGACTTCTTCTCTAAGTTGGTCTTTACACTACAACCATTCAAGACTTCTTTGGGCATTCTTTTTGACGTCTTTCCATCTTATCCAACATCCCACTAGTTGACTCAAATAACCACGGCTTGACCACTAAAACGTCTTGACCGATTGAGTGCGCTTTCTCCACCCTAGTGTAAAGTGCCCCCAAAAGTACTTTTCACTACTACGTGCACGTGTTCAAACTACTTAGAATGACACCATGGAGGACATTCTACAGTATATTCATTTCCTCCTTCATAATTTTACAATTTCATAAGCAAATGTGGAGCTAGATATTGGTACTCAAATGATTAAACTTTTTCTTTTTTTTAATAATTAAAATAAAATAAAATTTAAAACAAATGGAAGAACCAAAATGATTAGACTTTGGGGCACGCCTTGTCGTGCGTGTTTCCTGGCATGCAGTGCAATCTCTTAAAAAAAAAAGTGCCTTGAGAGCATCCTTTTGGCTACCACGGACTGATCTCAAGAATTTCGAATCCCCCTTTCCAATGTATCAATTTTTTTTTCGTATTTAAAAAAGAAAAAAGCATACAGTAATCAGCCTGTCATTTTTTAGGGGCTAGATTTTTTATTTTTTATTTTATTTTATTTTTTAATGAAACACGTGGACAGTTTCCATTGAAATTTTAGAGACTAGTTTGAACCCGGGGGGTGGAGCTAAAAGTTAGATAACATCGTGTAACAAGGCAATGGTCCTCCTCATGCTGGAAAGGTAAGGTAGAAGGCTCAAAAAGCAGCCTTCTGTGGAGAAATTTGTCTATGGAAATATTCATTACAATTTTTGGATAGGAAGAGAAATGAGGAACACGTTAGCTAGTAGTGATTTCAATCAAAAATTTCTAACTGTGCATGAATTAGAAATTATTTTTCAAAGTAGAGAGGGCATAGGTGGCTATATATGCTCATAGGCTCCAGTAGTTATTGTGAAAACATGGCTTTCAAGAGAGCAAGTGAGTCCCCAAAGGAATAAATATGATGCTTAGGATGTTTTTGCTGAAGAGCTATATAAAATAATTTTGTTCATTGTAGGGGGCCACCATTCAAGGATGCAAAAGAGACCCCTACTTCATTAATAAACAAATGCTATGTAACTTACTTTGTGATTTGGCATCTTTATCCTTGTATCTCACAATCTCACTAAACATATGCTCATTATTGGCAATCAATTCATACTTAGTCATTGTTTCTAGATTGAGGTAATTGGAATCTCAATGCGAAGTAGACGATGTTAATCAATGTATTTGTTTTGGGCAATCTATGGCAAAAAATCAACCTCCCTCAAGCCTTTGCGGCAAGCATTAAATGAGATTGGGGGGGGGGGGTGTTGGAGGGTCGTTTTGGGCCTGTTCCCAACTCTGTTCCCCCCGGTCTTCTCGAACTCCGGTGTCAGACTTTTTTTTAAAATAAACAAATAAATAAATAAATAAAAAATTTTAAGTCCTTAAAATGAGAAACAAAGATTATTTTATTTTATTTTATTTTATTTTAAAAAACTGATATGGCAGTCTCTCGGCCAAGTCAACACAAGCGAATTTCGGCGGGTTTCAGGTGGGTTTCGAGTTGGGAACTCGTAGCCCTCCCTAACAACCAAAATACATGTATTGAGTATAGGAAATTTGGGGTCTTTTCTAATACATTTCACCAAATCCATGAAAGTAAAGGTTAAGGATTTGTCAAATATTTTTTATTACAGTAAATTATGAAACACAAACAGGAAATTATTGTTAAAACTAATAGAAACTTGCATCTCTATCATATAGACTACTACCACATGAACAACATGGATAGAGGGCAAAAAATTTAACATGGTGTCTATAGAAGAAAGAAGAACATTTTGCAATTGTCAAACTCTTAACTTAACCCCTAATGACCCAAAGGGGGTGTACTTTCAAAATGGGCCAAAATTGCCAAGAATTTGAGCAATTTGTTGGCTCATTTTTTCTTGAGATCAAATAGAATGTAATGATCTTAAAGTTCACATTGAGAGTGAGAACGCCAATTTTTTTTTGTTTATTTGACTACATAGTTTAGTAGATATTTAACTCTTAAAAAGACATTGCTAGTCAAAACCTAAATTTCATGTAGTTTTGATTTTAAATATTTTAAAACTTAACTAAGAAAATATAACTCCAATAATTTGCTTCTTCCTTCATTTGAATTTTTTTCAAAATTGTTAAAATTATAGTTTTTGTGACACTTTCAAAATAACATCTTGAAAGTTTACAATACACCACTTCTAAACTTTAAGGGTTAAGTTTGAAGTTTGATATGGATCAATGGAAAAACAAGGTTGTACACTTTGAAGAAGCATATCTTAGTGAGAATATTTCACAATGATAACCTATTTGTACTCAATAAAAGACAAGAAAGTTGAAGATGCCCATCTAAAGTTTTTCAACATTCCAAGCACTTTTCAATTCATGGTGGAATATTGAACAATGGTCACTAAAATGAGAGTACTAGTAGTGTTTGTAAGATAAACACAAATGGGACATTTGTCTTCTCCTACAACTCATTAGACCTATACTTTTTGAGGTGGGCAACAATCACATTGGTTGGCTAACTTTTTCAATCCATACTTGAACAAACCTCCCTCCCCAAAAATGAGCTATAAACTAGACTTCACCATTCAACTTTGAATTTGATGAAACTACCACCATTGGATTCATAACACAATGTGTTTTTTAGCAACTCAAATAAGAGAAGCAACAACCAAAACATGATTACTTGGGACATTGGAGGTTAAAGCAACTAGAAACAAGCAAGCTACAATACATGTGTTTCCCACAATTCCATAGATTAACCTTAGAAGGATGCAAGTCCCATGACCAAGGTCATCACCAAAATACTCTTAGTTTCAGTGAACTCATCCATCGGACTTAAAAGGCTATGAGCAACTTCTACAACTGCTGCCAAAACCTCATGTTACAGTCATTTTAAACTAAATATGATTCCGAACAAGACCAGTTCACAAAATGGGCGAGCTAGAGCTTAAATACTACTACCTCAGTTTCTGAAAAAGACCCGTGTTTCCTTTGAAAAACACGAAGGAAATACGGGTCTTCTTCAGAAACAGAGGGAGTAGGAATTAAATAAGTATGTTTGGCATGTTTTAACGAGTCCAGCACACAAGACAGGATGGTATCTGCACATCGGACAGATTTGTTTATTGATTCGTCCAATCAAATCGTTTGAAAAAAGTTAAATAACTAAATTTTTTGAAAATATAAAAACACGGCAAATAATAACAGACGGGGTAATAAATGATATGTTGGCACTTCTGTTACAGCGCTCACCACAAGATAGGTGATCAATCTGACGCACATCTTAATTTTCCAATGCACCTGCCTAAACTCTTCAAGGACTGCAATGGGCAATCACGTGTCAAAACTTCTGCTACGGCTGTAATTCTGCACAAAGGGCTTCCAACCAGACATGTCATGAAGGGCTATGCGGCGTACATGCCCTTGTTATGAAGGGCTCGGCGGCGTACCAGGACGGGGAGGAGGAGGGGGAGATGTGTCAAGGCACGTGGGGTTGGCCATCGACGCTGCTTGCAGATACCAAGACTTCACCGCCTCCACGTAACGTGCAAACATGTGACCTAGAGCTGGCCAAACAACACGAAGTCAGCGATAAACATAGGTATGCGGATCCACACATGGCAAATAGTGCAATCAGTCTTCAGTCTGAACGGAAGACCAGGTAATGGTAATTAAGGGACATGATTATCAAAAATACTTCGTTAGTTTGTACCGACTGAGTCACATGCACTTTTGATAACAGTGACCTTGATTGTTAGCAACACACGATGCCAATGTAAATGGCTCCTTTACCTCGTATCCAAAATCTTCAAGATTATCCATCCTACAAATTTCAGTCATTGATTTTAACCCTTAAATTGCCCAAGAAACCATATTTGGTAGCTTTCGTCGTTGAAGAGAAAAACTTCATCCACAGATTATACTTTAATCTATCTGTTTTATCAAAACATTTATACAGTTCCACATCAATAGGATTCGACAACCACCGATCACAAGACAATTGCAACTTTGGAGAGATTATTGCATCGATTTGTATCAAAATTGACCAATTATGATAAAAGACCATAACACTCAACAAATTTAGAGTAAAAATTCAGCACAATACTCAGACCTTGATGGTAAATTGTGCACATTAATCTCATTGGTTGCATATCTTCTATTTTAGATTCTTTGATGGGTTGTAAGTACAATTAAGGAGGGCCAGCACTATGGGTTCAAATCCTCCTCTCAACCATGATCCTTATGTGACTACCACTTGTGACGCTTCCAGTTGACACAAGCATGAGACATGTATAAAAGCAACTGGAGACAGTAAAAGGACTCACTCTCATTTTGGTACTGCATGGCAGCGGCGGCTGCAACTCCATTCTCTGGTCTGTGCACCGAACAGTCGTTTGCTCGAGATGGGTCCGATCCAGGAAACTGTTCTGGCACAAGGCCTGGTGGTGGGAAAGGGAATCCGGCAGCGGCTAGCTGAGGGTGCATCGGAAAGGGGGGAAAGAAAGGGTTAAATAAAGCGCCGGGAGGCCTGTATGAATAGAAAGAATCAAGAGACCCCCTGGATTGACATGTGGGACAGCTTGTCGCTGTAGTCATAGGAATCATAGCCGGAGAGTCCGTTCCTCGGCTCTGACTAGTCACAGGGGTGCATTCACTACGAGTAGGTGTGCTCATCTCAGCTGCATTTGAGGGCCCAGCGTGATCACAACACTGCGCAGAATGGGAAGGGGGCGTGATGGGAACTACGTGAGTTTGGACACCGTCACTCCACTCTCTCCAACCTCCTGCCATCAATAACAGGAAAGCATACATTTACTTAGTAAAAATCAATCCTAAATGAATGTAGCACAAAACTCATACAAAGCCGAGTTCATACTATCGCTATGTGATGGATCCTGAAATTTGATACAACTGCATGCACAGAAAGCTGCGGACATTCTTACCAGTTGATCCCAATGCTGCTACGTTTGAAAACGGGGTACTCGGCGGTGCAATTGGAGACTCATCCGGCGCAGCTGCTTTGATTATGGTTTTGTGAACAGAAACAGGAGAGTTGACTTGAGATACACGTGGATACAGCGGCACAGGTTTATTAATAACATCTCTAGAATAAGTACTCATAATGTTCGGGTCTCTTGGCTGCAATGGCTTCAAGGTTGTTCGCTTCATCGAATTGGAGTCCACCCTCGGAGCATCCATACCAGCTCGTTTCAAACCTCTATTAGAAAGAGAACTACCAGCAGGACTTGTGCTCGCATTCTGGCTTGGGATGTGGCTCCCTGATATCCTCAGGCGGGTAGCTGGACCGACAAGGTCATCCTTTGTGCCAAGCCACCTAAATGCAGGTTTACGGTTCTCCGCCATGTGTGTCTGCACAGTAGGGACACTCCTTTTCAGTTCCATGATATGTGGAAGGCAACCAGCTATACATACCAAAAATGTGAGATCGATTCTCAAGACGCGTTCTGGCAGTTACTAAATCTCACAATTCATTTTGGGAATAGACTCAAAACGCCGAAATGGCCAAAAGTGACTGCTTCCATATGGTTCGGAGTTGAAATAAATCATTTAGGAAGCATCAAAGAAGGTAAAGAGAAGGTAACGAGATTTAACAATATAAAGAAGAAAGTATAGCCTATATTTTCTAACAGATATATGTTTTGAAGGTTACTATAATCAAGTATTAGCTTTCAGAAGTAGACTTTGGGCACCGAAGTGATGAATAAAAAACTTTCAGCGACAGAAGACAAAATGCTTATATGCAATGGGAACTAGTAAGTAGCAGTGAAAGCACCGCTCAGTTCAAACTCGAGCAGGTAGTTGGGAACCTACCTTCTCAATCAGTTGTAGGGATGAAAGGATGTTTGCAATATCGTACAATCGCCTCACTTTAGCTGCCATTGGGAAAAAGCTTTGAACGTTAATGCAAGAATATCCATGAAAATTAATCAAACGTAGAAATGCACTGCCAACTTCATGTGATGTACGAAAAGCAAGGTTTCGAGTACGTACTCTTGAGTTTCGAGGCATCCGTGCAATCACCAAGTAGCAGCCGAGCGGCATCTTCAAGAGTAACAACTTGCGTTTGGGAGACCAGGAAAAGCTGAACAAACTTCTGGCTCAGAAGCCCCAGCGACTTCTCCCGCCGGCACTCTGGAAGGGCACATCCCATGTCAACATAAGCAACTGACACTCATGAATAGCAAGTTGCACAAGAGAGTCAGCAACAGCAACTTTTTATTTATTGAAATAGGTATTTTTAATGGCTACTGAGAATCAATACTAGAGGAACTGTTACCTGATTTTGCTTTAGGGCCTCCACTTTGTTCAGACTGGAATGATGCTGATTCTTGCGAAGGAAAAGTTCTCCTTTCTTCATCTTCATCATCTGAAGACTCGCAATTCTGCACAGATTTGGTCAAACAAAGAAAATTGTTGAACAGCGTCCCAGTCCATACATGTGATGTGTTAACAAATATAGGTTATCGACCTAAGAGAGCAGTAGCCATTCTCAGCTGAAAACATTGAACCTCGAATGTTAAAGCCACCATAAAAGTAAATTTCTGATTTACAAGACCCCTTCAAACTGTTTCAATTCCAAGCTGGATATATGGAACATACACTGGTCACATTAGTTGGTCCGCTTTCCTCAATAGTGGTATTGGCATACTCCCCTAATCCATATTCACGTAAAGCTGCTTCCTGCGCAAGTTAGAGAATTGAAAAGCGTCACGGCAGGCTCTTGTGATGTAAGTAAGGTTCCGATGCATAACATCTCCAAAGCCGGAGCAGAATCCAAACGCATTAAACAGAGCTCATCTCAGGCCTAGATTCAAGCATTCAACACAGCAGTCTCCAATGACACTACCGTACCTTCATGGTTTGAAGAGCTTGAGGCAACCTCTTTGATCCATGCCATGTGTACCGATTCTTAGCTTTCCGAATGAGAATCTGCACAAAAAAGCTGAACGTGAGATTTCGAAAGACAGTACATTCAGACTCTAAGAAGTAATCCCTCTTCAATTTGCAATTCTCAGCTGACACCATCACAACGAGGAAAACAAACATCATGTTCACATTCGTGCAGCTCATACAGGATAGGGACACCCCCAATGTTTGAGCAGGATACAAAATAGGAGCAACGCACCTCTATACTTTCGAGAACATTCACGATGTCATAAATACGCCTCCTTTCAACACCTAAACGACTTGCAGCTTCATCCAGACTAATACATTCTCCTTCCTCTGCTCCATACAGATTCAGGAAGCTGCAAGACACCATATGCCCATGTTTAGAAGTGACTTGCGCAAACCCAGCAATCGGAACCTATTCTAAAGTATCTCCGTTCACGTGCTAGGTACCTGAAATGTACACCACGGGTACATTCTTTCCATAGAATACACACTGGTGTCACCTGAGCAGCACTCTACCCCCGTTTTACGAAGTTTCAGACACTGAAGGCAGGGCTATTCATTCACGTCAATGTTCACAGCATTCCGTTACAGCCTTAACAGGTTGCCTAAGGAAAATATAGATTAACGTTGACTACATCTAACATAGCTGATTTAGCGCGGATCCTTTTGATCAGAGGAATAGATCATCTGCCGAGAAAAAGCATCTTATCAGCACTAGCACATCCAACATCCAAATTCAACTCGAAAATCACAGGACCTGATTTTAGTTGCTCGCCATCCAATGTGGTCCACCATTCATTGCGAAGCCCGATCTAAATGCCATTAGAAAACACCTAATATCACTTGATAATGGAAAGCTTCCCAGATGTTGAGGACTCTTAAGATCAGCAAATACAGTGACTCTTAATTGTATCTGGTGTGAACCGCTTTATTTACAGTGATTTTCTTACTGCACCAATCATTTTGCATCCAAATCAAATGATACATAGAGCGCCCACCTTAAGCAGACAAAAGAGTGGAGTCCTTTTTAAGCATAGGAGAGTGAATAGTATTGTCACGCATAATAAGTTTACAAGAGAGTGCAGTCCTGTAATCCAATGCAATGCGCGGGTGGAGGACTTACTTTTCACAGAGAAGCCCCAACGATTTATCCTTGCGATTGTATGAGTGAGCTCGCGTATCGGCGTCGGATAGGAACTGGCTAGACTCCCCGTCCACGGACGCCGACATGCTTTGCGTGGACTCATCCAACACTTCGTACTGAAGCAAAACCGAAGTGTTCGCCGGTCTCTTGACCCTGCGTACCCGATTCTCCTTCCTACTGGCGACATTGCCCTGTTGTGATGAATCCAAGGCGCTCCTTCCTTTAGTCGAGTTCACGTCGCGCCCTGTGTTGGGCGTCAACGGCGGCATTCGATCCCGGTTCGCAACAGCCAGCGGGCTCCGCCGAGGCTGCTGCTGCTGCTGCTGCTTCAGCTTCGTGAGTGGTGTCGACGAATCCATGAAAACGAACTCCTAAAACTCACTAACACACGCTACCTACTCAGACAAAAACTCCTCATCACGATCCCTGCACATTGTATCAAACCTGAAAATCCACACCACCCCTGCATATTCAAATTCCCGAGGGCGGGAAAGAGGCCCTGCCGAAGACCGATTCTCCACACCAATCTTCCACGTCCTGGTCTTCACGAAACACTTCCAATTCCCTAAAACGCAATCTCACCTAATCCTATAATCTACCACAAATTCACACAGAAAACAATAAATACGAAGAATCAGACTCCCCTCCCCAAAAACATTATCTCGCGCTCTGCCTCCTCACACACTACAAACCGATCATCACAAGGAATCTGAATCCACCCCAACCCCACCCAAAATCTCTCACGCAAAACCGATGGACACAATGAAACACACTCTCACCCGAATTTTTTAATTTTATTCTTCCCTTACACACTACTCTGCCTCACACTCTGCCCCTCCAATTCCCAAACCACGCTTCCCCCCCTCCCCAGCAACCCCAACCCCCAATCCGAACTACTGCAACCTCAAAGTCCTCTCACAAACTAAAAAATAATAAAACTCTTCCAGGAGGCTCACACACTCGAGAAAACGTCAAGAGCTGAGTCAAGGTTGGAGCGAGTAAGCTTACAAGCTCGGCACTCACACACACTCTCCGTTTCCTTAGCTGTGCGAGAACGAAAGCTATAGCTATAGAAGGAGAAAAAAGGAAAGAAAAAAAAGCAGGGGATGGCGGGAAGTCAAGCCGAGCTAGAAGACTAATATAAGTTGCATTAATATGTGACTTCTACAAGGGACCAAACCAACCCGACCAAAAGCAGAACCAAAGGACCTGAGTCTGAGCCTGAGCAGCAGCAGCAACTGAAGGCATCTGCATCCCCTTCCTTCCTTCCCTGTCGATGAAGCCCGTCCCCATGGCGCTCATTTTGGGCTTCCCATTTCAAATTGCCTCCACGGAGACGACGACCCCCATCCCCGCGCAGCGACGAGGGTCATCTTCTGTTCGTCGAAATAACCGACGGACGGAGGGGCTCGTTCGTTGGAGTGGTGATGGGGGATAATATACAGTATAGTATTTCTTTAATGCGCTTGACTGTGTCGGTTCCCTCGCTCTTGAGATGCTTCGGAGGTTCTGTTATTTGCGGGTGGGATGGCTTTTTGGAGGGAAACTCTCTGAATTTTGATTTTTGAATTAAAATAAGGATTGGTGATAATAAGGAGCGTCTCTCTCTTTGTATTTGTCTTAGACAATTGATGAGCCGTGCTAGTGGTGAATAGGTTACTATACGTAATCAGTTGTACATTTTTCAATCACAACCTCTGATCTTCGTGATCCAAGGGTGTAGGAGGCAAGTTGAAAGGAAAGAAGGTTACAAGTTGCAACTTGTAATGGCAATGGTGACGGGTTGCCAATGGGAAAGTGCCACGTTAGCGTTGAAAAGTCAACAACCGGTTATGGCACCCCAAACAATGTTTAGAGTGATTCCAATGCAACATTGGAACAAGCATAGGAATGGTACCAACGGGGGTTTATAATGTGCTTTTGCAAAAATTTGCTTCCTAATGCAGATGAAATCAATGGCATTTTCCAAGGGCTCTTTACATAAGAGACCCTACTGGAGATTTGGGGGCAATTTGTTGAGTATGGAAGAGTACATGGCAAGCTTAGATTCTCTAACAAGTGGTGGTGATCTCCAAGCTCTATACTCGGCTCTGTAGGAAAAGGTGTTTTTTCACCAACAGTGTGCTTCGAAAAAACATGTTTGTCATTCCTAATGCATTGCTACATTGAGGGCGCGGTCTCAAGTGGCATGCTAGAAACAACCCACCCGGCCTTCCGCTTTGGCAAGAAACCTAGGTTTGATAAATTGATGGGGGCTTTCTTGCATTTGCATTGGAGTTACTCTTAGTGCGAGGAGGAATTTTGAGTTGAAATACATAACAAAGTATAAGCAAGGCAATGGTCTTCCCTATCTTGGGAAGATATTACGCTTTCTTGCGAAGAACTTACCAACTAATTCAAGGATTGGGGGTGGCTCAAGAGTCATGTAGGACAATTTTGTTCTTGGTAGGGGGCCCATTTGAAGGATGCAAAAGAGACCCCTACCTACCTCATTGGTAAACAATGTAAACAATGTTACAATATAAATTCTCTAAAGTAACAATCTTTCTAAAGTAATATTGATTGTCTAGCCTTAGTTTGGACTACATACAAATGTCACTAAGCAAATGATCCTTCCTTATGTAATATAATCAACCAGTCTCGGCCCTATCACTTTAGAGAGGTTTTATTGTAGATAATATCTAAACCTCTTTGGTTTATTGATTGATTGATATGCTTGGGTTATTTCTTGCATTTTCACTTGGAATAATACGGTAACAATACGTAAAAGAGACACTTTTTCTTGTCCCACTATCTCAAAGTTTGAATGATTAAAACAATTTGATGAGATTATTGGAAAACTGAAGAGAAATGCCCCCCAAAGTGGTTTGGTAATTTTCCAACTCATTAGTAATATTTTAAAAATCTTCAAAGTTGATAATATAAGATAGCCTAAATATAATACTAGACTCGCCTTGAATAGACACACTTGAGCACAAACATTCTCAATTCTCATTAATTCCGTTTGAAAAATTGTGGTGGTTTTAATTCATGAAAATGTTCATTTATGTCCTTTTTTTTTAGGTGTTGGAGAATGAAAAATGTTGCAATTATGTGTTTCTAACTTAAAATAAGTACATAGAGAAAGTGGAAAAAAAAAACTTGAAATTAGGTAAGTGCACTTGGGGACAAAGTTGTAAGTGCTAAGTGAAGCAACACTTTAGCCTAGATATTGATATATACCATCAATACTTAGGTTTTAGTGTCTTTTTGTAAAAATTAACACAAAACAACAACATTTCATCTTACAATTAAGAATAGTGTGATTGGAAAAAATAATGTCAGTTTTACTAATTTTGAAAAATCAACGTAATCCAAATACAATCTACATAGACCAAAGAAATGACTATGAGAATGACAACATGAGTGGGAGTTATTTGAAAAGAAGGTTATTGTTTTAAAAAATACATAAACAATGCAACATTTTGGAGATTTTGTACAAAATACTCAAATTATCCCCTTATCTCGTAGTATTTTATTTATTTTATTTTTGACATTTTATTGGCCCACCAAGTACATCCAATTCATTTTTTTTTATTGTATTAACTAAATTTTTGAAGCTTAAAATCATCTTCAATGACAAAGATTCTAAATATGCAATATTTAGAAGAAAGTTGTTGTATTATTCATCTAATCATTATTAGATTCTCAAGAAAATTTCACACAATTTTAAAACATTGTAATTTTAATCAATTATTATCATTTTGAAGAGGAAAAATTCAAAGAAAAAAATAAAAAATTTACCCAATCAAGTTCCTCTTGTTTATTATAAATTTGTTATTAAATGGATAATTTATTTCTGCTATCATGGAGTTGATGGAAGTATTTTGGGTAGTAGGTGTACACATTAGGGCTTTTGGACAACTCAAACATATTTGGATGTGTAATTTTTAATTTTTAAATAAATTTTTAGTCAAAATATGGATTTTTATATGAATGAATTTAAATACGGTAAAAAAAATTAAAATGAATCTTACCACTTATGTATTTGAAACTAGTTCTATTAGTTTTATGCCATAAATGTCTATAATAGCATGTTTGATAAGACAAAGTATTGGATAGAGTATTCTCAAGTGGTACATTTTGCAGTACTTGTTAAATTAATGCTTCAAAGATCATGTATCCTTGCCGGGATTGCTCCAGCAATGATTATTACAAAATTAAATAAAGAATCTTTAACCCATTTTTATAGTGTAAGATTGAAGTTGCCTCTTAAACCCACTTGATTTTCTATTAAAAATATTCTATTTACTACTTTGGCTTATACTTTGACATACTCTAATTAATATGAATAAAAAGTATTAAAAAATCTAAACTTCTTTTGTAACCTTTGTTTTTTGAATTTATTTTTTAAGCATATTCTAAAGTGAAATTAAAATATTTTGAAATAATACACCATCAAAACTTCTAATTACATTATGTCCTGAATTCTTAATTTCCATTATGAACTAAGAATATTTTAATTTACAAAATATCAATTTTTCAATGCATTACATGTACACTATAATTTATTTTGTGAATTATTTTGAAATAGTTATTTTAAATTCATTAAATTTAGAAAATATGTAAAGTTGCAAGGTATTTCTTGTATTATTTCTTTAAAAAATAATCAATTTTATGGCATAAAATTAGATTTTAGAAATGATTACAAAACAAAAATGAATAATACTTGTAATCTAAAGGATGATGTAAATTTTATCATTGAGCTAATTGAACAAAAAATCAAATCCAAAATTTCAATTTTACATCTTTGACATATATTTTGTATATTTTAAATCAAACATTCAAATTAAAATCCAACCTTATAAATGTCAATTCTTTGTCACAAATCTAGTTTTGCTAAAAGGTGTAGATTTTACATATAATCACATGCATAATTTTGGCCTAAATACTTTGACTTTCAAAGGTTAAATTTGGTGATAACATGTGTAATTTTTTATAAAATAAATATTCCTATATGTAATTTTTTGCAAAGGAAATTGAATACCGGTATGCATATTTGAGTGTCGAAAAAAAACTCAAATATGTATACAAGGAATTATTGAAATAAAGAATAATTACATGATTGTTAATATATAGTAAAAGAATTTGTGTTCTTTGAAGATAAGTCTTTGTACATTTTGACATATAATACATGTGAATATACAAATACAATGGATGTTTGTTCTTCATGAAATTAGAAGTGTCTAAAGGACATTTTGTAGGAGGCTATAAATAGCATGCTTGAAATATAAATAGTTAAAAAGACATTCAAATACATAGAAAATATTCTTTCATTTTGGATTTTACAAGGGTTATTTTACGAAGCAATTGCAAGAATGGCAACTTATGTTTGGGACTTTCTTGTTTTTCTAAGACCACCAAATCTATATGCTACATGCAATAATCATTGACTGCATCATTGAGAAGGTACTGGCACAATTTTTTTTTAAGCCAAGAGGTATACAAATTAATGTGTTCATGCAATTTTGACTTAATTGGCAAAATATAATGCATTTCAAAGTTGATTTGATTTGAGTTTTTTGTAAGTAAATCATATATAAATTTGAGTATAGACACGGCATTAAAGTATGTTTGCCAGAGGGGGCTCCCCCTCGTGACTAACAAAGTATGTTGAGTTTGAAATCTTCACCTCATGACATTTAAATTTCTCCTCTTGGTGTGAATGCACCCAAACATGTTCACCTTATCGAATATGAATATGAACAAAATACTTTCATTTCTAAATTAAGAGGTACGCTACCTATTGTCGAATAGTCGTAGTCATACGAACAACAACGATGAGACTAGACAAATAATAAACCAATCTACGCCAAAAAATATTGTATCCCATGGTTACATTCAGCATTCCATGACGAATAATAAATCAATGTCAGCAAACATATTTCAATTTACAAAATGCCTAAAAATAGAAACGGCCATTTGTTTATTTTCATACAATTTTTTTTCCTAAATGTTTTAAAAACCAAGAATTGAAACTTCAAATCTCAAACATCTATTTTTAGAAAATATCATTTTGCCAACCTTGACCACCGAGTACCATAAATGTGATTTCACAAATGGTTTGTTGAACTTTCCTAATTTGATGAAGACAGATTGAAGGAGTCCAATCAAATGCCAGCATCATTCCTTTACAAATGACAAGGACAGACGTTAATGTTTCAACCATCAATTGAAAAGGGTTGCCGGTGTTTTAAAAAAATTTAATGACAGCGAGGGAGGACCTCCCTTTCTGACTCGGAATGATTGCTTTCATGATTGATAGAGTCTGTTTTTTTTAATATTTAAATTTGGAGAAGAGGCATTTACTTCATTGGATTGTTTATCTTTTACTTGTCGTGAGTAAGGTAGGAGGCTCTTAAAGCGACCCTTTAAGAGCTGATTGCATTTTCGGGGACGCTAAATTCCTTGAAACAATTTTTAGTAAATTTTGGTAGGAAGAAAAATGGAATTGGCATTTAATCCAAGTCGTTTCATATTTTTTGGACCTTTTTGGAATTACTTACAAATTTTTGAAGTTGAAACAAGCAATGGTTTTTAAAAAGCACCCCCCTCCTGAAATGTACATTGTTGGTACATTGAAGAAAGTAAAATGTACGTCTGTGTTAGAAGTCGCTTTGAAAGCCATCTACCTTACACTAAAAACTGCATTTAGTGTCATCCATACTAACTACCTAGAGCATCTTTAGTCTTGACCCGATGAGAGAGCAATGCAACGGCACATTGCGAGTGTGTTCCCGTAAATACTTTTGTAACGAGGCAAATCCTGACTTTGGCAACCCAATCCTTCTACGTTATTTCAAAGTCTAAAGCACTTGACATCCTACATATTGACACTATTCTCGTTGCTAGTATTAGGGACAAAGATGGACTATTGGTTGGAGGAACTCCACATTTGTTTGTTGTTGTTATGATTTCCTTTGACCATGGTTGCCGCTTTGCTTATTGTGCTTCGCACAAAAACAAAATCTACTATGCGAGAGCCAAAATTTAACGTGCCCTTCAAAATGATGAGCCTGATAGAGGGCACATTGGGGGGGGGGGGGGCATTCTTTTTGTTTGCCATTGTTCTTACCATTACTAAGTAGGAAATATTCACCGGATAACCTTGTAAGGGTGCAGAGGATCAATTCAAAGTGTTGGATGGATGACTTGCAAGTTTCTTGTAGAAATGAAGGAGAATGATAAGGTAACTACACTTAAAGCCAATACCATCCTCAAACAATATTTGTAGATTCGTGCCAAAAATGTACTTCTACTATTCACAAAAATGTAGTGTACGTTGGTTTATAAGAAAAATTATTTTCAATACAGTGAAAATTCATAGTTTATTCATAAGGGATCCAAAAAGTTCCAACTATGAAAGTTTCTCTATGTATATTGGTCTAGATATTGGTAAACTAAGTTCCAACTATGAAAGTCTATATATGGTTTCATTGTAAACTATCCATTTGGAGAAAGGAGTTTTTAACCCCTAAAAGACCATTGTCTTTTCAGGGGACAAAATGGATTTCAGGCAAGTTCCTATGATTTCAATTTTCAGTGAATTTTTTTGAAACTTTCTCATAAGATAGGAAAACTTATGAGCTTCGTGGGAATATAAATTTTATTTCAATTGGTGCCCGGGAGCAACATAATTTTCACGTCGCCGGGCAGAAAAATAAATCTACAAAAATTTGAAATTAATTTTTTAAATTTTTTCTTCTTAAAGATCATATTTTTGTCTACATGTGAAGCTTTGAGTCATTCCATTTGGATTAGTAATGTGAAAGTTATGAACAATCTTGTTTTTCGGGCAATTTGAGCATCTTCTTGAAAAAATAACTTATAGGATTCAATTCTGAATGCAATTTTCACAATTTTTCAACAAAAATTGTTTGACAAGGTTAAGTTTTCTATTTAGAAAAATCTCACCGTTGAGATTATCGTGTTTCAATTCCATTTTAGAGCTATTAACGATTTAGTTTTTCTTTCAATCTTGGACCTACTTCTATTGAACAATTTTTAAAGAATGAAAATCAATCGTTTTTTTTTTTTTTTTAATTTCTAGACTTTCAACTCAATTCTTCAACACAAAATTTTTCAAGGTCCATGGTGTAAATTTTTTTCCCAAATGGCATTCAAAGTCATTTGAAGATGGAGGCTAGTGTTCAAAAAAACTTTCTTTTTTCAACTTTGAATGCTAATATCTTCCAATCTGTACGGTCAAACTCCGTGAAATTTTTACCACATGATACTAAACTAATAAAGTACAAGATCCTACATTTAGATTCTAAAAAAAGTATTTTTGTTTTGTTTTTTTGGATGAATGCAACAAAAATGACAGTTTTGAGTAGTTTTTGACAAAAGAACGGCCCTGGTCCTTTAGGGGTTAATGAACTAGTATTCTATTGTATTGTTCATTGTGTGGCCAGGTATGGACATTCTAGAAAAATTATAAAGAAGTAGGTTGAAGCATGTGAGGTGAGAGTGTCATGTAAGGTATTCAATCACTAAAATATATGCTCTTCTTATAAAACTCATTCATTGGAAACAATGTACCAAAAAGAGGCAATTACAGCCTATTTGTGATTTCATTGTCCCAGCCCCCCTCTCCAAAAATCAAGAGTCATTGGATGGGGGAAAAAAAATATTTCCACCCCCCCTCAAAGAAAAATTTGTAGCCATTGGATCTGAATATAAATATTGAATATTGAACATGAATACAAATACGATAATATATATATATATATATATATATATATATATATATATATATATGGTCTGGTATACGGTCTGGTATATGGCCAATATATTCCATATTGTTTGGCATTCTTACCCCCCCTTGAAAATTACAAGAGGGGAGGGAAGAGGGGGAAAGGAGTGAATGGAAATTTAAAAAAATATATATTTTTAAAGTTTTTATTCACCACCACCCTCCCCGAAAAAAATTTGAGAAGGGGGAGGGAGGTGGTGAATAAAAACTTTAAAAATACATTTTTTTGGCCTATTGTGATAGTTTGTCACAATGGCAATGGCCTCAAAAGAGGCAATAACTGCCTCATCCCAAACTCATTCATTGGAAACATTGTGAGCATGTCCAACATAGAATGAATGTCTATCTTTTTCTTTTCTTTTTGAAACAAATGAAATGAGATTTCATTGCCAAGAATCGATGTCCTTCATAAAGGAATGAACTCAAAGTCAAGAAAAGGGAATGAATGCCAAATTCTAGAATTAAAAATACCTCATAGGAAATGGAGCTTCTTGTTTTTACATGCAAACACCAATGCTTGTATGCATTTGCCATTTGCTTGATATGGGGCAAATTTAAGGTGTTTCAAATACAACATGTTCATATAAACAATTTAATGAATTTACATCATGTGCTATAAAAACAAGTGGATGGCTATATTGTTGACTCTCATATTTCTTGATAGTAGAAATTAGTTGGGATTGTAAAAAGATATAGGCAAGCTTTTAGGATTCTACCCCTTTCAACTTTAATATTAATAATTATTTCTACGATAATTAAAAATTATGAATCAAAATGATTTTGATATGAATCTTATTTGTTGCTTAAGAAAATTTAACTAATATTTTTTAGGTATATAAACCCTTTGAAAATTGAAATCAATCTTTAGACAAACTCTTCATGGGACAACTCAAGTTGACCTTGAAATGTTGTAGAAGACAAAAGTGCCCAATGAAAGAATGTGTAGAAATGAAAAATGCACCTACTAGTATTTATCAATGCAACTAGGGTTATGATCAATCTTTCCTCAAAGGACATTGAGGCCAAAAAATAGACAATGGAAAACTTTCAAGATGACTATAAAAATGAAGAATGCACCCACTAGTCCAAAAATTGAATCATTTTTGGATAACTACCCTAGTGATAGATCTTTTGAAGATTAATTCTGAAATAATAGACCCTTCATTGTAGTCATCTCCCATGCAATTAAGGTAAGTAAACCTAAAATCAACAAAATAAGTAATTCACCATGGCTCTATTATTATATTAAAAAATTTGTACAACATAATCTATTGTTTATGGTAGTATATTAGTGAATAACATTTTTAGAGTTTGGAGATGTTTGTGAATGATGTTGATAGTAGGGTACAACTAGTGTGCTTTGTGCCGTTGCTTCAATACAATGAAATAAATGTAAAAATAAAAGTAATTTTCTAATTTATAAAATCTTTCAAATTCAATATCTTTTCTACCATGAGTTAGAACACCATGCATTAGATGGGATTTGGCCCATCCGAAGGGCCATGAGTTCCCGATTGCAGGGAACGCGCTGTGCTGCGCCTGCGCAGTAGTCTGACGTGGCTGAGTGACTGCCATGTCATTGGAGAAAAAAAATTACTTTCATTTTTTCATTTCAAAAGCAATTTTTTTTGGTAATACAACACCCAATGCTCCCTTGTTGCATTAGGAACAGATTTGAGAACCGGCTTGAAACGGCCCTCCAATGTAGTTGAAAAACATTTAATGAAAGGACATTCTCTTTTTGAAAATATCAAGAATGTGATTGAGGGATGTATTGTTCTGGAGATCTCACTATAAGAAACAAATTCATTTAAGGTATAAATAATCTTACAAACTTCCTTATTGTGTCATTTAAAGAATTTTGCTTAATTTAGAATACAATTGGCATTTTTGTCTCATATAATTAACATTCAATGCTTATGCAATTCTAGTCTAGAATACCAAATTTTAGTTTCAAAAACACAAACACAAAAATCCATTTTTGGTTAGTTTTTTCATTTAATATTGAGAAATACTCATAAGGAATTTTAAAAGTTCAATTACATCAGGATATGTAAGAAACATCTATACACACATCTTGTGTTGTATGATCAAATTTTGTAAAATAGACATTTCTATATTTTAACAAGATTTTAGCAAACTAAAGAAATTCTTTGTTTTTAGGCCTAGAATGGCTTCAAAGTACACAAATCCAAAGCAAGACTAAATATTTTATTAATCAACAAATCCAATTATAGGATCCTTTAGTTAATCCCTAAAGGTTTTTGATTATATTTTTACCCAAAATGCTCCAAAATTGCCATTTCTATTACAAGTACCAGTTTTTTGAAAAAAAACATTTTTGGACACATGTAGCCATAGGAATTTGTAATACGTTGGTTTGAGAAGATGTGAAATTTTTTTCAAAATTGTCTATCATGTGGATTGCAAGATATTAGCGTTTGAAGTGACAAAAATCCTTTTGGGGGTCCTGCAAAAAACTGAGCAGTTGCACTTCATAAGGCCACATTTGTATGAAAAAATGTCCAAAATGGTGGTGCTTCTTTGGATTCATTCTTCAAGGCAATTTGATTACATCCTTGAAAATTTTCAAATCATTGGAATTGTACAACATACAAGAAAAGAATAGTAAATAGAAAGAACTAGAGAATGATTCAAAATACTACATTGTTGAGAATTTAGTTGTGGAATTGAAAAATTACAATCCCAATGGTTGTAATGTTTTAATAAACCATTTACATCCTATCATTTTATTTTTTTCAAATAATATTGAAAATTGAGTTAAATGAAAGACTTCAAAGTTTATTTTAGAGTAGAGAATTCATAGCTACTTACAAACTAGAACTCCTCGTAACTTTCATCTCATTAATCAAAATTGAATGATTCAAAGCTTTCCACCTATATATAAATCTTGAAAACCAATTTCAAATTTTTATTTCTTAAAAAAGTGATTTTTAAGAATTTTTTTGAGCCGCCAAGGCTACTTGCAGATCAATGAAAATTACATATCATACAATAACTTTTTAACGATCTAGTCAAAAGTTATGAAATTTTTTGGGCCTTAAAGCTACTCCTTGGGCGCACGTGTGAGAATTTTTCAAAGAAAAATAAATAAAAATTTCATTTGCATTGAATTGTCTAAAATTGCTATATTGCCAAAAAACGCAGTTTGGGGTTAACTTCTTTGAGTTTACCCTCCTCAATTTAAAAAATAAGAAACCTTACTAATTTCAAGATTATGATGCTTGAATTTCAAAAAGAATTGTTTTCAATTCTTTCCAAATGGTTAGGTTTCATCTTTCAAACATTTTAAGCAAATATGTGTAGACCCTACAACTTGCAACTCTCCCTAATATGTTGAAGAAATAAGTTGGGAATACATATAAATTTTTTCAACAAAGAATGTTTCATATTCATTCTTGAAAAAAATAGAAAGTAAAAGGAAGTAGATTATGATTTAAAACAATAAATTGTTAAGAATTTAGTTATAGAAGTGAAAAATTTCAATTCTAATGGTTGTAATGTTGTAATTTTTTTCAAAGATATTGAAAATTGAGTTAAATAAAGGACTTCAAAGTTTATTTTAGAGTAGAGATTCCATAACTACTTGCAAACTAAAACTCCTTGTAACTTTCATTTTGTTAATCAAAATGAAACGATTCAAAGCTTTCCACATATGTATAAATCTAGGAAATCAAGTTCAAATTTTTATGTCTTAAAAAAATGTTTTTTTTAAGTTGCCCACACTGACCATTAAGCAATAGAAACTACAATAACTTTTTCACCATGTAGTCAAAAATTGTGAAAACTATTGCCCTTTAAAGCTACTCCTCAACCACGTGTTGTATGAAAATTTCAAATACAAATACAAATTCCAATCATTATCTTGCCAAAAAACACTAGTTGGTCCTTTAGGGGTGAAAATATAGAAATATCTATTTTACAAAGTTTGAACACAGAGTAAGAAAACTTACATTGAACTTTTCATAGATCATATTTTTATTACTTAACTTAATGGGATTTTTTTAACATGAAAGATGTGTGTATGGATGTTTCCTTTTATATTTACCCCCTAAAGGACCAAGGCCTTTTTTCTGCCAGAAAACACTCAAAACTGCCATACCTACAGCAAGGAGTAAAAAAAATTGAAACATTGTTTTTTTATCATATCTAACCGTAAGATCTTACACCTAACTAGTATGGAAGTGTGTGGAAAAAATTTCAGAAATTTTGACCGCTCAGATTGCAAGATATCTGCGTTTAAAGTGGAAAAAACAAGTATTTCAGCACATTGCGGGACTAAAATTTTGACTTTGAACATTTTTAACTTAAAATTTTTGCACTATAGAGTTTTGAGCTTTAAATCTTTATAGTGTATAATTGAGTTGAGAGTCTACGTAAAATAAAATATTTCAAAAAAAATTTAATTATCATTCTTAAAAAAATTGTTAAGTAGAAGAAGGTATGAGATAGAAGGAAAATCTAAAATATTCATATATTTTAGATGGAATTAAAATTCACTAATCCCAATGGTGAGATGATTCTAGCAAGTAAATCAGACCATGCAAAAAAGAAAAATTTGAAAAATTTGAAAAATTTCATTCAGAAATGAATCCTACAAGTTATTTTTTTCAAGAAGATGCTCTAACTGCCCGAAAAACAAGAATGTCCATAACTTTCTCATAACATATCCAAATGAAATGAATCAAAGCTTTCCAGATAGACAAAAATATAATCTATGAGAAAGAATATTATTAAAAAGAAAATTCAAATTTTTGGCCATTTTTTTTGGGCTGCCCGAGCTGCCCGCCGTCCCCTTGTTTGAGCTTATTTGGTCATAACTATTGTTCCCGGGCACCGATTTTGAAAAAAATTATATTCCCACGAAGTTAATCAACTTTTCTACCTCCAGAAAAAAATTCAAAAAATTAGGAGAAAATTTCAGCCCGTAGGTACCTGCCCCAAAACGCATTTGTCCCCCGAAGGGACAATGGTCCTTTAGGGGTTAAGCAAATTGAATTACATTTTTTTTATCACCAATGTCTTTCAATCAACTATCATGTAACACCATTCCATCCATTAAAATAGGTTGTTTGTTTGTTTAATATGGTGAGATATCCAAGCCTAGACTATATGTCTCCCAGTTGTGTGCTTGGTATTGTTGGAAAGCCCTCGGTGGGGAGGGGTGCCGGGCTTTGTTTTGTCATGGTGTAAAAGTTGTTGAATTTTGAAGTTCAAATGAATTGAGAAATTGAGAAATTACTTTTATTTTGACTGTGGCAATGACATTAGACAAATTAGTAAATATTAAATAAAACAATTCACCAAAAATGGAATTTTGTTTTTTCAAAATTGAAATTTGCTGATGTGCTTGATTGGGATTGCATAAAAATTGAATGTTAATTAAGCGAGACAAAAAAATGCCAATTGTATTCTAAATTATTCAAAACAAAATTCATTGAATGATGACAGACACACTACACTAATAATGGTATATAGTGTTGGCAACACTAATTACAAAGTACAACACTAAATGTCAACAATTTCACTAATAATGGTATATAGTGTTGGCAACACTAATTACGAAGTACAACACTAAATGTCAACAATTTAACTAGTGTTACTAATGCTAAATGTCAATATAGGCACTATTTGACAATTTTTTGAATTTTTTTTGAGAAATAAATTTTTAACAAGACTTCATTTAGAGTTAAAGGTAATTTCATATTAGAAATGAGCTCACAAGAGGTGGAAAGTAAAACTCTAAATGGATCTGGTAAAAATTAGGTAAAACTATTTGTAACATAACACTAAATACCATCATTAGTGTAGTCAGTTTGTAAGATTATTGGACCCTACTGTAGGGAGAACTTTACGGAAGGGTCAAATGCACGTCAATTTTATGGCTGGTGTCGTACAGGTGCTGTCGTCGTGTTCCTCACGACAACCCAAAGCAGCACCACACGCTTTCCCTTCTGATTCCTTTTGCATTCAATCATCACACACTCATTTGACTTGCTTCGCAATACAACAGAAAGAATAATAAGAGAGAAAAAAATCAACAACACAACATGGATGATAAGATTCCTCCATGCTTGTTTTGCGGCAATCTGTGCGTAATCTGCGCGAGCTAGGAATCTCTTTAGTTGCCGCATCTCGACGTGCCTCCGACTTGCCACAAAAGCTCGGCCACGAGAAGCACACTCGTAGCTTGTTAGAATTACACGGGAAATTCAACGGGACAATTGTTGGCATTTTTTGTGGGTTTCACTTTGAGCTTCTTATCAGGCCTGTTTTCCAGCTTATACGGGTTGTTTCCAGCTTATTAATTGAGGTCGAGACCATGCTGTATCTCTCTCCCATCATACTAGCGTATTTTGTGAGGTGGGTTTCTGGAACAGGGCCTTCATCGCAATCGCATTGCGAAATCAGGACTCTTTTCTAAGTGCCGGTGTTTTCCTCCATTTCATTTTTTGGAATTTTGCACACCGGTTTAAGTTATCCGCACTCTTAGGAAGAAGGTGGGCGATGTGTCGACAAAGTTTCAGCAACCGAACGAGAAATGGTTAGTCTTGCATGAAAGACTAACCGATGTGTGAAACAAGTTCTAGATTAGGGTTCCGAGATTCTGGACGCGGGTTTATTGCAGAGTACCCGTAATGAGTCTTTCCAGGAACATAGAGAGCTCTAATGCCGAATTGCATGGAGCAATCGAAGGGGACGCTGGAATTGGAGGAATTGGGACTCGAGGGTGAGCTCGTAAACACTTTCGCTTTGCCGAGAGTGACATTCGCATTGGAGAATTTGATGTAATGGTATGATAGCGGTGCTCGATTGATTCCATCAAAATCAATACCAAGGGATCCGCCTCCACAAGAGCGAGGTCGTGCACATTTAGGGTTTGCCAGGAATGAGATTTACAGTGTCCAATTGGATGCAATGGTGTAGTATCTGTTTTTGATACTCTAAAAATCAATACCAAGGAAGACGTGAGATCGTGGCCACATTTGCTTTGCCAAGCATGGGGTTCACATTTGAGAGTTCGAGGCTATGGTGTTGTAGCAGTCTTTGATTCCACCAAAACCAATACCAAGGGAGACATCTCCCCAAGGGTGAGGTCGTGCAAACATTTAGGGTTTGCCAAGCATGGGCTTTACATTTGAGAGCTCTCGACTATGGTGTCGTAGCAATGTTTGATACCCTCAAAACCAACACCAAGGGAGACCTCTACGCAAGGGTGAGCTCGTGGCCACATTTGCTTTGCCAAGACTGGATTTCACAGTAATGAGTTCGAGGCTATGGTAGCGGTCTTTGATTCCATCAAAACCATTATCAAGGGATTGTTTCGTGGCAGTTTTGTTTTTCCAAGAATGGGCTTCACATTCGAGAGCTCCCGGCTGTGGTTCATGGAGTATTGGACGCTCCACAAAGTCGGACTCAAATCCATCGCAATCGGCCAGCTTCTCAGCCTCTTAGTCACCTGCACGGGGTTAACCTCCTCCCTCCTTGTCCGCCACAACATCGACGCCCCCACCACCCAATCCCTCCTCAACTACATTCTCCTGGCCACCATCTACGGCTCTGTGCTTCTCTCTCGCGGGAAAGAGATTCAAATCCCTTGGTACTGGTACCTCCTCCTCGCCTTCTTCGACGTGGAAGGCACTTACTTAGCCGTGAAGGCGTACCAGTACACGTCCATCACGAGTGTGATGCTGCTCGACTGCTGGACCATTCCTTGTGTGATGGTGCTCACTTGGTTGGTGTTGAAGACGAGGTACGGAAGGAGCCATTTCGTGGGGGTGGGAGTGTGTGTGGCAGGCTTGGTCACGGTCATCTTCTCGGATGTGCATGCGAGGGATCGGGAGAGCAAGGGGAGTGATGTGCTCTTGGGGGATGCGCTTGTGATCGCTGCGAGCATGTTGTATGCGGTGTCGAATGTGAGCGAGGAGTTTGTGGTGAAGAAAGTGGACCAGGTATGTGAAGGGTTTTTTGAGGTTTTGCCTGAATTGGTACGGTTTTAATGTCAGGGGTCTGGATTCTGCAATAAGCTTGTTGTTACTTGGTCTCTCCGTCTAGTGACCACGGAGTTTTTTTTTGAATCATTTAGTTTGTGGTGAAAATAGTGGACATGGTCAGTGAAGGGGTTCCAAAGATGACCAAAATTGCCACTTTTCATGTCCGTGTTCTGGATTCTGCAATTGTCTTGTAGCAACTTAGTCTCTCCGTCTAGTGTCCACCGAGTTTTTCATGGAATCATTGGACACCGTTCTCATTGATCGTATAACGTTTGATTTCTATATTCTGGATTCTGCAAATAATCTTGTAGCAACTTACTCTCTCCTTCCAGTTCCACGGTGCTTTTTAAATCATTGGACATCAATTTCATTTATCAAATTCTGAGGAGCGTAATTCAGAGGCGTCCAAATTTGTATCACCGGAACATTTCGTGTGTTCGTCAAACGTGAATTAAAGTGAACCAAAAAAACGTCCCTACGTGATCTGCAGAAAACTACTGAAATAAGAGGAGTCCGATTTGGACTCTTATTTCCGGCTGTAGGGAGTATTATGTTTGATACATTTTTGGTTCATTTTCACGTGTTTTAGGTAGCAAATCCTACTCTTTTTGACTGACTGCCTCCAAAAGAATTTTTTTTAATAAAATTTGCAAAGGATTTTGACTTGAAACACGTGAAAATGAACCAAAAATGTATCAAACTAGGCTAAGATTAGTGGTATGTTTTCTTCTGCACCAGGTGGAGTTTCTCGCTCACATTGGCTTCTTTGGCGCGATCATCAGTGCCTGCCAGCTCGTGGTGTTGGAATGGGACGAGGTTTCCTCCATTCAATGGAACGCCGGCGCAGTGTTGCCCTTGCTTGGATACTCTCTCTCGTTTTTCAGTTTCGCCAGTCTGGTGCCCCGGCTGTTGCAGATGAACGGCGCCACCATGCTGAACCTCTCTTTGTTGACCTCCGACATGTGGGCCGTGACCATCCGTGCGTTGGGGTTTCATGAGTCCGTGGACGGGCTTTACTTCGTTGCATTTGCTCTCGTGGCGGTGGGACTGCTGGTTTACGCTTCAGGTGGGGAGCCTTCGGGTGCTCACGAAGGTGTCGCAGCCCCAATTGGACAGACGTACAAGCAAATCGATCAGGTGGACAGTCCAGGGAATCCGCTCTCGTCTGCTGAGGAGCTTTCTTGCTTGGATTCCAGTGTTGTTAATGTGGAGTGCGACCGCGACCGCGACCGCAACCGGGACTTGAAGAAGATGCCCTCCCTTCCCAGTTAAAGAGCTCCATTCTCTTTCGTGTACTTGTGTGGGTTCGAGTTCCTTTGACTCAAACAAGCAGCCACGCGGACAAGCAAATTGATCAGGTGGACAGTAGGGGATCTGCTCTCGTCTGCTGAGGAGCTGTCTTGCTTAGATTCCAGTGTTGTCAATGTGCAGCGCGACCGCAACTTGAAGAAGTTGCCCTTCTTTCCCAGTTGAAGAGCTCCATGATCTTTCATGTACTTGTATGGGTTCGAGTTCCTTTGACCAAACCTACTTGACTCAAACAAGCAGCTACGCATGCGAGAGACTCTGTCCTTGCTCTGTCCTTGAACCAAATGGCTCGCTTTTCGAGTGAGGCTTACAAGCAAACAGATTAGTTGGACAGTCCAGGGGATCCGCTTTCATCTGCTGAGGAGCTTTCTTGCTTGAATTCCATTGCTGTCAATGTGCAGCGCAACTGTGACTTGAAGAAGTTGCCCTCCTTTCCCAGTTGAAGAGTTCCATTCTCTTTGATGCATTTGAGTTCTTTTGATCAATTCTACTTAAGAAGCAAGCAGCTACGCCACGAGAGACTCTGTCCTTGTAGCAATGGCTCGCTTTTTCATTTTTCAAGTAAGATCCTACTCAAACTTCCTCACTGTAGATTTAGCCTTTACCTATACAAAGCCTCCTCACCCCAGAATCAACAAATTGGGATGCTTGGGTACATTCTTGAACAGACTAACCAAGGTCCCTTTCCATTTCAAGTCAATTCATGAATATGCTTCTGATTTGTGCGTCACCCCCAATTTGGCAGATAATTCAACTCTGTCCAGAGATACTCCTGCTACAGTGGATAGGCTGGAGGGACCTTTCTCTGGGCTTCCAGAGTGTTATGATTTTTCCATAGCTACGATGTAGGAAAATTGGAGACGATTGTTCTTATTCAGGGATTGTTCATCCATCCCTGGCCGGCAAGCTCAGGGTGATTTTACCGACCACTTCCGGAGATTTTCATCAACAGATGACGTAACATTATTCAGAAAGGGTGTTTGGGAAATTATAAAGTTTGTTAAGTACGGAGTAGTTAGTTTTGTAAGAAGTCAATTTTGTTGATATGATGTACTCGAGATGGAGGATTGTTTTGTTGAGGGAATTGTCCAACTGATGTCTTTGAGGTGTATGTGCTTCCTTCCAAGTGGCAGTTAGCTGGGAGATTGGAGAAGTTGTGCAAAATTGGAGATGCTTAATAGATTTAATCTTAAAGGGTGTGCAATGAGGGACCAGGAGCTGGAGTTTGAGAAAAACACAGGACGAAACTCCTTGAAGCACCACCAAAACTGGGGTCCGATGGAGTTTGGTGTTGTGTTTCTTTTGTACTACTCTCAGTTAAGCCTTCCGCTGACACCCCTGGTACAAACTGGGGTTCACTTTATAATTAACTGTATTATCATGTAAGAGATTTAGTGGAGATTAGCACTGTAGTTGTTTTAACTGTCCTTTCTTCTTGTGAATGCAGTGCTAATTTTTACCGAAATGCAATCTCTTCTGGGTCGCCTTTTGGATTTGATCTGAAAGCTGCTGAAATTCAGTGCTGTATTCTTTACGAAATGACTTTACTGACTTTTCAGGTCATTTTATTTTTCCCAAAGTATTTGTGTCTGTGCTTCTTTTTCTGTCAGTTGTTGGGAACTTATTTCGGAGAATATTCCATTTTCATGCTGAGTGGGGTTGCTAGCCAGGTCTTTGTTTCATATGATCCAGTGGACTGATCTCATCCACCTTAACCCCTAAAGGATCAAACTGTTTTTTTTGACAACATAGTGATTTTGGGCAGCTCACTATGAATGGAATTTTTATTTTTTTTCTTTGAAATTTCTACACAACATGTGCCCAAAGAGTAGCTTTAAGCCCAACAATTTTCATAACTTTTGATTGCATGGTTCAAAAGTTATTGCATGATATGTAACTTTCAATGCTCGTTGGGCATCCCAAAAATTTCTTAAAAAATCACTTTTTTCAAAAATAAAAATTTGAAATTGATTCTCTACATTTATATATTTATATTTGTGTGTGTGTGTGTAAAGCTTTGAATCATTCCATTTTGATTTATGAGATGAAAGTTATGAGGTGTATTAGTTTGCGGGTAGTTATAGATTCCCTACTCTAAAATAAACTTTGGAGTCCTTTATTTAATTCAATTTTAAATATTTTTTGAAAAAAATAAAAGCATATGATGTAGATTGTTTATTACTATATTAAAACCATTGGGATTGGAATTTTTCAATTTTATATTTAAATTCTTAACAACTTAGTGTTTTAAATTATTCTCTATTTTTTTCTACTTACCATTTTTTTCCTATATGTTGTGCAATTCCAAATGATCTAATTTTTTTCAAGAATGTATACAATTTTCCTCGAAGGATGAATCCTAAGAGTTACCACCATTTTGGACATTTTTTCATACAAATATGACCTTGTGAAGTGCAGCTGCCCAGTTTTTGCAAGGCCAAAAAAAGGATTTTTGTCAATTCAAATGCTAATATCTTGCAATCTACATGGTGGAAATTTCTGAATTTTTTTTAACATCTTTTCAAACTAGAGTATTACAAGATCCTATAATTACACGTGCTCAAAAATGTTTCTCTTCTAAAATTTGGTATTTGTATTAGAAATGGCATTTTTGAAGCATTTTTGGTGAAAACATAGTCTTTGACCTTTAGGGGTTAACTTAACCTTGGAAGGATGTTGAGGACTTTGTATCCTCCCAATGGTCAACCAAGCTTTTTTGCATATTGAAGAATGAATGATTTTCATCTAATCTTATGTGTGCAACTTTATTGATGCCATCATTGCTTTGGTATTGTTATAATATAGTTTCAATAGGGATACTAGGTAGGACCACCTATTCCCGACTAGAGACCCATACCCAACTTGTAGGCTGTAGTTATTTTCAACCAAGGTTGGAACAAATTTCCAACCAAAGCTTGGAATGTATTTTTTCCTCCTTTTCGAGGTTGGGACTAGTAAGGTCATGACACATGTCCCAAGGTAGTGACCAAAAAAGTAGGAAGTAATGAGTGGAAAAGTAGTTCTTGAATGATTTGAATTGGATGACCCTAGACATTGGATATAGGTTCAGACCAACTTTGGGCTTTCAAAGTTTATAGTAATTTTAGTTCAAGTTATAAAATTAACAAATTTTAGGCAATCCCCATCATTTCTATCTTTGCACCTCTAGAAATATTTGCTTCACCTTGTACTACTCTAGATCATGTCTACAATTGCTTATTTTGTCAATTATAGGTGGCTATACTATAGTGTAGCATTGAAAGTATAGTGTTGTAGTATACAATAGATCTTATATAAAGAGCTAGGCTAGGATTAGTTTGACACATTACATTAGGGAGGGTCATTTGCATTCATGATGTTTGTACATAGGCATGCAAGGTTGGGACTAGCAATCAATATTACTTTAAAAAATGTTGTTTATTAAAAGGTCTATTGTACAAACAATATTGTATACTTTCAATGGGTGTAGTGGATTTCAATTGAAAGTATGTTGTTTGCAGTATTTCAATAGTATATTAATATGAGTATTGGATTTTAATCGAAAATATATTGTTTGTAGAATTGCAATAGTATATTAATGGAAATATTGGATTTTAATTGAAAGTATATTGTTTGTAGTATTGTAATAATATACTTTCAATGGGTACATTGGATTTCAATTGAAAGTACATTGTTTGCAGTACTTGTATAGTATACTTTCAATACTATATTATATCTCCATTGAAACTATACTACAACAATGAGTCCACTAGAGCCTTAAGAAATTTTTCAAAATTTTCAAGTGGAGTAGAACTTGCACTTCAAAAGCTTAGTTTTGCTCAAAAGCAAAAAAAATTCATTTTAAATGTCAAAATCAAGTTTTAAGGAAAAAAATCTCAAAATATTGATTGACTAAATACATTATATATAAACTATCCTGTGTAATACCCAAAAATAATTCTAATGTCTTAAACTCAACTCAATGATGGATAGCCACATTTTTATTTATTACGAAGTGACATGGAAATGTTTTTAATACTACAATGTTTTACATTATAAAGTACTATGTTGAAAACTTTACATTCTTTGAACATGATTTGTATTTGTTGAATTTTCTTCATTTCTTCTTCAAAAATTTATGGTAATTTGAAATTTTCACCAATTTTTTTGAAAATTTTATTACAAATATTAAAAAATAGAATGAGAGACTTTCAAAGTTTGAGTACATGATCATAGGCTCCGTCTTTTAGGAGATAAAGTAAGATTGTTCTAATAAAAATGAATCCTATGAGTGCATGCCTATCAAAGTGCACAAACATTGACCCCTTCAGGATGTTCAATACAACTCATGAAGTTTGCATTCCATTGTTTTTGTTGAAGTTTTTGTGTACACAATATTGTTTGATTTCCATCCTAAGATTTTTCTATGGTGAGATTTTTACAATTGAGTAGCAATACAAATTTTTCACCATTTTTTTGGGTGGCTATGAGATTTTGGAAAATTCTTGGTATACTATGCACTCTATGAAAGTGTTGTATTTGGCTATATTTCAACATTTAGCAGGGCTTACAAGTCTCATTTTTTCATTTTTTCCATCCCCCATTGCCTTTGGAAGGGTTTAACATAGTTGAATTTGACATGAGCTAATTTATGAAATATCAACCATATTTCTTGAAAGCTAGAAATACATGGCCCTCAAGAATACATACATGAGTCAGAACATAGCTAGAATACAAAAAATTCTCACTTCTCGTAGGTATAATTTTTGGGTTTTGACTCAATTTATTTTTTCTTTTGGCATAGTAATTTAGTTCCCATCTTTGCAAGTATAGTTGTAGAATTGAAATTTTGTAAATACATATTCCAACTACTAAAAATCAGCTTGTATTCCAAATGGTAGACCATTTAGTTGGACTTCCACATTTAGTTTGTGGATAGTTATGGAATCTCTACTCTAAAATAAACTTTATTTAACTCAATTTTAAATATTTTTGGAAAAAAATAAAAACATTAGGTGTATATTGTTTATTAAAACATTACAACCATTGGAATTGGCATTTTTCAATTCTATAAATAAATTGTTAACAATTTAGTATTTTTAATCATTCTCTACTTCTTTCTCCTTACTATTTTTTTCTATATGTTCACTAGAAGAAAAACACGTCCGGCACAACCAACTACTATGCAACTAGTGCCCTATGCAACTGTCATGCAACTAGTTTCCTCTCTATTTGCACCAAATCTAATGTAGTTGTTTTGTGTCATTGTTTTACAACATTCATTCATTGTTTTAGTTGCAAAGTAGTCATTTTGTAGTTGCAAAAAAAGACTAGGAAACAACTAGTGTCCTATGCAACTATTATGCAACTGTAAAATGACCATAGTTGTTTCCTAGTTGTACGCTAGTTGTTTCTTAGTTGCACTCTAGTTGTTTCCTAGTTGCTTTCAAAGTTCATTTCCATTTGTGTTATATCAATTGACCCATATCAATTGTAAAGAGTACCATTAGATTGAACATATAAGACTTGTAAGTTGTTATAGTCTAATGTAATGAATTCTTCTGATAGAATTCTAAGATTTCTATAATTTGTGGGTTTCTACAATTTGTAGATTTTGTATATAAGAATTTAAAAAATAATTAAAATTCAAGAAATTTTATAATCTAGGAAATTGAATTTTGAAATCTAGGAAGAAGGTAGATCTGAAATTTTGAAATCTAGGAAGAGGGTAGATTTGAAATCTAGAAATCTAGAAAAAGGTAGATTTGAAATTCAAAAATCTAAGAAAAAGGTAGTTCTGAAATTCTAAAATCTAGAAAGGAGGTAGATCTGAAAATTTGAAATCTACAAATCATTGAGATTTATATTTTAAAATTTACAAATCTACAAGTTGCAAGCAAGTTGCAAACAAGTTGCAAGCAAGTTGCAAACAAGTTGCAAACAAGTTGCAAACAAGTTGCAAACAAGGATGAAGTTCTTTGTATGGTGTCGGATGACAAAAAACCTTGCAACTAGATTGCAACTAATGCGACTTGTCCACTGCAACTATGGACTCTACATTGTCACCTAGTTGCAAACGTCCTATGCAACTACAAAATGAGTTGCATACTGTAGTTGCAAAACCCCTCATTTTCTTCTAGTGGTTGTACAATTCCAAATGATCTAAATTTTTTCAAGAATGTAGCCAACTTGACTTGAGGAATGAATGCAAAGAGTAACCACCAATTTGGACATTTTTTCATACAAATGTGACCTTGTGAAGTGCAGCTGCCCGTATTTTCACAGGGCCAAAAAAAGGATTTTTCTCACTTTGAACGTTAATATCTTGCCATCTACACGGTGAAAAATTCTGAATTTTTTTTCACATCTTCTCTAACTATTTTACTACAAGATCCTACGGTTACATTTGTCTAGAAATGTTTTTTAGTCTAAATTTTGGTGCTTATAAATGCAAGGGCAGTTTTGGAGCAGTTTTGGTGAAAACATAGTGTGTGACGTTTAGGGGTTAAGGTACTTAAAAGCATCCCAATCTAAGAGTGGAATCTAGAATTGTACCAGTGCTGGAGCATGGCAAGTCGTGGTGGTGGCTTTATACTGGTATGGTTCTAGTCGAGCCTATATATAGTACCTCAACAAGTCTAATGCGGAGGTCCATCTAAGGGTGAAAGTAAAGTAAACAAGATCCCTTAGCTAATTTGAGGCCTTTGATTGCAAATATGAACTCAATTTGTAAATCATTACAAAAGAATCTAGGGCCTCCACATGGTTGTTTGACTTTTTGTTGATGTGCAAATTTAGGGGGAAAAAAACACTTTTTATTTATTGTTGCTAGTCTTGAGTGACACACTAGATGATCACGTGGGCTAAATTATTTATTATTTATTATTATTTATTTATTATTTATTGGATATATATATTTCTTTATTTGCACATTTTCATGTAGAAATATGGTCCTGCACATGGTTTAGATTTCCTATAATATTTATCATGCATAACAAACAGATAGTTCATAGTTCTTGCATTTTCCCTGGGGATAAAACGTGGGGGGCAAAATGGTCCTCACATTCGACTTGTTGGGGGTACTATGGACGCAACCCATGCATGGTTCCCTTGCCTTCGTGCCTAAATTTATCACATGTAAAAAGAACCCTATTTCAAGTTTGAGGCTCTTTTTTGAAAAATCACATGCAGTTTGAAGATGTACTATATTTTATCCTGATGTATGCTGGTGGTTGGCAGATGTAGAACAGTATTCATGAATCCTATCTTGCCAAGTGTTGTTCCAAACCCGTTAAAGAGTGATACCTTTTTCAATGTGCAAAATCAAATAAGGTACAAGGCAATGATGAGGCAGAGGGAATTTGATAAAAAAAGAAAAAATGACTGATGAGAGGGCAAAGCTTGACGAGGAATGCTTGTTTTTTTTTCAGAATTTTCGACAATTAGGAGATTACCCAATATAAATGCTCATCTAGAAATGGATGAAATATGAAATCAATGAATGAGAAATCCATAATCACTAATTACATGAATTTCACTTGCCAAAGAGGAGATTACGGGAAACAATTTGCCCACCTTTTGAACAGGACAATTCCTAACAGAGTTTTCCAAGTGTCGAGAGATTGTGGAGTCAATTCCAAGAGCATTGCAACACCACTTGCCCCTATTTGGACCGTTGCTATGGCTAAGAAATGGTCTAATTGAAGTTATTTGTAATGGTGTACACTACAATCTTGACTTTTTGTAGTGTTGAGGGCTCTTCGAAATGAGCCTTGAATACAATAGATCTTGGAGAAAAAATCACATTAGAAATTCACTTAAAAAAATTGTAGAGTAGATTTTGAGAAGACATGAATTGATTGGGGTTATGAATGTTCGGCCCTTTATCTGCATATTTTTTGGGTGAACAATTTTTTTAGATTTGATGTGTGAAAAGAGGATTGAAAGACTTCAAATCACTTTCGTAGTTTTCACACCTTCATCAATCTCTAAGTGATATTGTTGTAATTTCTTTTCCTATGTGCTCTGTAAGATATCTAGTTTGAATTTGTACAGTTAATTATAATTCAAAAAAAGTTCGATAACACTTTTCAAAATGTTGACTTTTTGTTCAATTTAGAGCAAATTCCTAGAAGCTCAAAAAAGGCCGCATGGGATTGAATTTGTAACATGGAATTCGTTCGAAGAATGAAGAAAGATGTGACACAACAACCTCAGCAGTTTCTCTGCGGGCTATCTAATTCCAAGAATCAAAAATTCAAATTGAATCGTCAAGGCTGTATGAGTAGATAAGAGCGGTTATAAGTCTCCATTCCAATGGCAACTCAATTTCAACAGAAACAAAATTTTGCTAAACTTGAAATCTAATTTCCACTTTGGGAACCCTTTCCTTTGAATAATTGACATCCGTAGTGAAGGCGTCAGAAATGTTTTTGGCAACATCCAGCCAATTCTGCTCAGCAGAAGCAACATTAGTTAATATGCTCCATGCTAATACCAGCTCTAATGATGACTGGGTGATCTGTTTTCTATGGCGCCTGTAGTGTACAGTACAATGAGGTCTTATGCATGTAAATGTTAGGAACAATCTAGGAAATTGGATTCACAGCAATTTTGGTTCGTAATCACTCACTCCTAGTTATGAACACTAAATACTCTACATGCATGGCGGTGCAAGAATATCTCCAATCAATCAGTAGCCCTCAAAATATTATGCATAGCCCAAATCTCAAAACTGTTCTGGGAATCAGTGGACGGTAACCAAAAGAAGGAATATGAGTGGTTTGCTAGTACATGGTCGCTAGCGCAAACTACTTGTGAGGTGGGCCCGCATGCAGGTCACATGCACCATCACAGTCGAAAGCTCCCCATCTGAAGTCCACTTGCTCGCAGGGATATTCTGGTTTTCCCAAACTGATACAAATTGAGCAGCATCAAATCAGAAGGTCCGAAGTTAGACACAGTTTAAGAATAGGTAGAATGATGACCAGTTGAATGTAATAGAATTCCTATCCCGTTAAAAATGCAAGTGCAGAGTATTGGCTAATAAAATAGGCAGCACCTCTAATAGCCTAAATGCCAGAGCAATACAGAATGCAGACATCAGAACTTACTGGATCTAAGAAGCAAAAGTCAGAGCAGGAAGCTTGTGGTAATGATCCCGCATTCAAGAATACACTAACCTTTTATTTACGACATTGTGAACTTGACACATCCATTCCGCTAACTCGATACCAGAGTTTGTTTTAGGCGGACGCGCTCTGCTTGCAACCATTTCAGAAGGCATTTAGCAACCAAGATTGAAATTTCAATCGTCTTGAAGATGTCAGTTTCTAGTAAAATTCTGCATTATTGCAAAGGGGCATGGGGAGGACATCCAATGTATCATGCGACCAATGTAACGCATCTTCATGCGATTCACGATGCAAACAAAATTATCATATCAATCACTACCTCCATAGGTCTACATAGCTTCGTTAGTAGAACGATCCCAAGCAGATTCTTCATTCATGCCGGCCCAAGAGCCAGAGATATTCTTTTCCATATATTAAACAAGCTAAGGTATAAGCTATCACAATTAGAACGAAAACTCAAGAAAACAACGGGACTAATTCTGACGAGTGGGTTGAATCTGAAGTATGGGAGCCCGGGATGGGAGCAACGAATATTATAACAGATTGAACTGCTAAATCAATTTCAACAACCACCAAGACCTGTCTAAAAGAGGGAGACGGAAATGGCTAAGTTCAATTTACTTACTTCAAAACTTCCTTGAAATGTTCGGCGCAAGTCTTGCAAGGATACAGTCTTGAAATTATTGCCATCTGAACGTGGCCATACAAGCAGACGATAACTAAGGTCCCTGCTAAGGTCTGAGATCATTTATCCTTTGAAATGCTGAAAAACATGGACAGCAGATCTCCGATCGACTATTGAGTCGCAATGAAAGAGAAAGGACGGAGAAAACAATCATAGCTGCAAAACAAAAAAAAGAACACCAAGTTACTTACCAGTTCTTTAGCGTCCCGTTGTTGTTGCTTTGTAGGCTTCCGGGGAAACTGAGCATACGGAAAAGAGAAGACGTTAGCCGAGGCTGCACGTGATATACCAAGTAAACAACAATGATCTCTTTCTGGTAATTTCTGACACTTTCAGAAGAGCAAGGTTTTACTAACACAAGAATGCAACACCAGAGACAGCTAATATAAGGCTAAATTTCTATAACTAAATTGGTAACGGGAACTTCTCCGGTACATTAAGACCGCATTTGGCCAGAGTGAAGAATCGAGATGC
Organism: Rhytidiadelphus loreus; assembly: GCA_947034895.1. NCBI lineage: Eukaryota > Viridiplantae > Streptophyta > Bryopsida > Hypnales > Hylocomiaceae > Rhytidiadelphus > Rhytidiadelphus loreus. The sequence continues at coordinate 39,531,302 of OX344761.1, forward strand.
ACCTGAGTTGCTAGAGTATGCAAGAATGTCCAGGTGGACCTACCCAGTTCTTCCTTTGTAACAGTTCCAGTTAATTTCACCTGCAAGTATAGAGCACATAAAACGTCAATTTCGTTAAATCGCCGGTACTGTAATACTTCGGCACCTTTCAGGACAAGCGACCTGAAATATAAATCCAAACCTGTCCTAAATATTAGAACCTTATGTTCATATATGTCAAAAAATTAGACACCGGAATCATGTCAATTTAAAGAAATTGAGTATATAGGGAATAATAAAACAGGTTCAGCTAAGAAACTTACACCATTAGCAATAAGAAGTGTCATTGTATCATAGCAATAGTAAACAGAAGCTAACAAACCTCTCCAAAATCTCTCTACGAGAAATTCAACGATTTTGCACGCAGCGAGTGCCAAGACTAGTGCAATGGAGAAGTTCCTATGTCGTTACAGTAAAGTTGGTCATGTTCCGACTTCCGAGGTGACCAGCAGGTCAGAAGGTCAGTCCGAGGGCCGTCTTCAACTTATGTTCGTCACTCAAATTATGCGTAATTACAACTAAATGGCAGAAAGAGGCTGATAGATCTCCGCACTGACTTCATCAGATCCAAGCAGTTCTGACTTCGTTCAAAAATGAATAACAAAATCCCGTTCTGAAGCTGCTAAATGGGAATTTAGTAATTGACTTTCTGCGTTTAGGAATTTGCATTCGATCAGTGAAGTGGCAACCAAGATGCTCCACAATTAATCAAACATGGTTTACGAACGCTTCACCGTGTCAAATAGAAAATATTCATTTTCAGCAACGTACGACTCCGGGTGCATGCGTTTGGAACTCTGGGTCGATCTAGACCTTGTGACTCTAGCAAACAACAGCTTACTTTCTCTGGTTCCTCCAGCAACAAGTCGGTCTCGGGCACTACTGGCTCGGATCCTTCTCCCTCTCCCTTAATCACTTCATACTCAACCAACAGCACTTTCTGATCAGAGCTGGGCTCTTCTGCCTCCTGTGATGAGTCCAGTCTCGCAGCATTTTGTATCGAATCCTTCCCGTCCGCTCCAGCGCAAGCTCCCACCCTAAATTTTTGAACAAGCAGTCCCCAATGCCTGCCTCCTGCGCCCATGATCTCTGTCCCCTCTCAAGTTTGAAAGTCAAGAATCACACACCACCTTCGTACCTCAAGGTCTCACTGGCTGTTTGCCTCCTGTAAATCGTTTCTGTTCCTCAACTCAGCATGTTCCTCTCCCTCCTTTCGATCCTCTTGTAACGATTACGTGTGCACATTGGGCGAAGCAGTTTGAATAGTCTCAGCGCATATCCCGAGCCACGAGGCAGCCACATTGCCAAGCCATTTGGCGCTTTTAAAAAGGTTTCTCTGTCATCTGCAGCATGATTCTAGTAAAGCTCACCTGTTTTGGCGGAACGTAAAAGTGTTGGCAAGTAACAGTAGTTACATCCATAACCTGCTTAATTTGTGGATTTGAGGGCCCCTGCATCACGTTTCTGATAGTAACTGAACATCTCCTGCAGCTGCTTAATATCCATCCACGATTATCAATCTCATCCCCATTTAGGGCCATGGAAATTGAACGAGTGTTGGTAGGAAACGAGGAATGGAACTTTTCAGAATTGGGCATACCGCATATACCAGTATCATCTTTACTTACTGTAGAGACATTGCATTACAAGCTATATTTAGTAAGAAGAAAAGACAGGTTCGGAGAACGTCTTTCCCAGGCCTTCGACGGGGCCCAGACGAAACATCGGATTGATCTTCGCCTATGAGATCGGGGTTGAACACTTCAAATCAGAAGGCCAGCTAACACTCAGGTCGACCACTCTAGTTACTGTAGATTTTCACAGAGAAAATAAATTCTTTCATCCCACCTTGACCGAACCAGTAAAGAACTTGTTTCCCCAAGAACCATTATTCCAATTTAAGTAACTTCTGAAATATCCAACTCACCCAGTCACCCACTAATTTGGCTTTGCTTGACAGGTGCCCTCCAGATGTTGCACTGGTGTGATTAAGTAGACAGGGGTGAGTCTTCTTCTACTTGCACTTTAGGGTGGTCAATCAAGTATACACACCTGTTTGCCATCCTAAATCTGGATCTCAGTATCAGATGCTGCTGCTTGGAATCAGATCACGCACAGCACCGTGTACTAAGCCCTGGTATAAGCTAATCGCAGAATGTCGGTGGAACTAGAGCGCACACAGAACTGTACTCCGATTCAAGTATTTTGTTGCTGAGGTCTGAGGGCAGCCGGTCCAGGAGACATGGACAGATGAGAACTTACGTTGCTCATTTTGAGCGTCCAATGTGAGGGTTGGATTTGTAGCAGGAGTTTCTTGAGATATTTAAAGATTGCTCTAACGGAGTTGAGGGCCCATCGTCTCTTGAAAGGTTAGAAGGGCCGGCCGGTCGCAATTTCTTGTTCTTGGATCGCAACGCTGGAGCTACTCTTTTTTGATGACGAAACTGTTCCAGGGTCGAAATGTTTCTCTTGGGAGGTGTCTTTTGCAATGGAGTCAATTGCAGTTCATCGGTGGCTTCACATCTATAAGTTGAGGGAACTTCCCAGTTAAATGCATCAACTGCATATTCAGCTAAAGGGGGTGACTTGTTCAGGCAGGACCGAGCATTGTACGATTCATTGTTTAGAACTTTGAACGAATCGCAAAAGAGATCGGGTTCTCTTTCCAAATGCTTCAAATCCTTGCCACCATCTTTCCGTCTTCGAAGAAATTGTTGTAAAATGCTTTGCACATCAACTGGGTTACCGTCATCATAGTTTTCTTCTAGACTGTTTGGTCGCTCATTGGGACCATTCGCATTGTGAGGAAGCATAGACGGTTGGTAATCATCATAAGGCCAGCAGATGCCGTTCGGGACGCCATTCCATGAGGAAATACCTTGCCCTGCTGAACGATATTGAAAACTAGGATCTGGGCAACTAGGTGGACACAAACCTCTGTGTCCGTCCTTAGGATACTCACCAGCAGATTCCCGAGCAGGTTCTTCTTCAACTTCGCAATTGCCTATCTCCGATGCAGGTGGAAAATACGAAAAAGAATCGTTGACGTGACTCCCTACTTCAGGTGCAACAATCTCTGATGCCGCTGGCCTCGGATTCTGACTGAAAATTTGTGGATGAGCTAAAATCTCCAACTTCCCATACAGAACCTGAGCTCTCAGCAAATTCAAGCTCTCTGATCGTACATCAAAACCTTGGAGAGCGGAATTTTGCTCCTCAGGCGACCACGAAATGAAAGTGGCGATGGGAACACGGAGGCACAGTATTGCGTGCGAAGATAGTGGATTTAGTGATGGGAAAGTTGCAAGACAAATTTCACCGTCGGTCAGGTCTTCCGACATAGGTGAATTGAAGGGCCTCTTCGACATCCTCCACATCTTTTTTATGCACCTCAGGACGAGCGAATCTGTGGTAGTTGAATCCGCAGAGACGAAGCCTTGCACACGCATCTCGAATCCAGCAGAGCAAACGTAGATCTTATTCAAGATATTGATGATCGACGCAGTGAATTCCAGTTCTCCTTCGAATATCTGTACAACAAGGAACCATAAAGTTGATGTCAGCACCAGCGTAACGGACCAGAAACACGCATGCTTACCTTGTAACATCACTGACGATTATCCCTTTCATAACTGAAAAAGTACCTATCTACAATCCCTGAGCAATCAACGAATGTCCTAAATTTCTCAAAATAGCTGGCTGGCCCAATTTTGGTGATGCCCACCTAGTGACTTCAATTTCTTGACTACAAATGGTACTTGCTGAGGGTGGATAATTAAGATAGTAACATACCATGAACCACCTCTGAAAAGAGAAGCTAAGGGCCTTCATGTGAGAATCAACTATCGTGTCCATGACACAAGAGAAAAACCCTTCATAGTTAGAGTTGCATATTTTCGAATGCCCAAGAAGCTTCTCTTTCGTGTAGACTGTCAAGCACGTCGATGGATTTAGTATGAGGTCCACAGGAAGCATCAGTTCTCTTTCAACTACTTGTAAGTCTTCATTCTCGAGTCCAAGAATTTTCTGGTAAGAGCTTCGTCTCTGCAAAAGTATAGAGTCTTCTGATTGCAGTATATTTGCAACAAGTACGAGATGAGGTCCAATTCCATTAGAGAGCTGAATTAGGTCGTCCACTTCTGATTGGTGCGGGTTCAATTCTTCGAGAGCTAGTTGCAAAGTTGGTGCTGATTTGAACCCCATTTGAAGTATCTCTTGGGAGGGACGTGCAAGAGTGTCGAGAGGTTCTGGTAATTCTGGTTCAACATGATTCAGAGTTTGAAATAAGTAACTCGAAGCAGTATCAACACCTACAGAGTGCAATGGATTTGATCTGGGGATCTTAACAGCGGTCGATGCTGACTCCAACATTTGACAATCCTCCTGGGACAGATCATCATGAGATTGGCGAATGCCTTGACAAACCTGCGCGAGAGGAATGAACAAGAGGCTCTTAGTTTCAATCCTTTACTATAATTTGTGTTTGATGACCGCACGCGTATCATAGCACGACGTAAGAAACAAAGCAACTTTGTGGAAGCTCTATACATGTAAGTGGGATCGACTTGAGAGATGCGATAAGCGCTTAACTGTGATCACTGACCGGAAGTGTTGAATGTACAAACTGGTAGAAAATATTTTTTTCTGTTACTTGAATTCCCTATGTAAGCGTTAAACTGGAGTTACAGTCAATTTATGGAGGTAAACAGAATATACCTCCTGATGGTATCCAATCTCTGATGCTTGCGTCGATTTGGCGTCTCTTGATAAAACCCCTTGCCTAGCCTGTTTCATAAGTGAGAGGACAGTATCCATAGACGTGGAAATGGATCCCGCCCATGGAGCTTGACCCCCGGTGGGAATCCTTTTTTCATCTGTCAACACTGATTGATCCGAGTAGTTTTTGTCCTCGATCTTATCAGCTGTGTATGTGAAATTACTAAAATTTAGAACGGAGGGAGATACAGAAGCATGCAGTTTAGCAGCAGGATATTCCATGGTGTCATTACCACACTCTGTTTCGGCAAGATGCCGAGGCAGAAAGTCGTCAGTTAGACCAAGCAGCAGCTGATGATCAGTAATTCTTTTTCCTGAGATCATATCTTTCTGAGATGTCACACTCAACTCGTTCTCTAGTAGTCTTCTCTGAAGATGGAAACATCCATAATTGTTGCACTGTCCAACTTGAGACAAATGCCAATCTAGGTACAACCAATCGCTAGCAGAGGTAGGACTTGGCAGGGCTTTCGTTCTGAACAAATCCTGAAACACATCTTCCGTTATACGAGGTTGACGTTCTTCAATGAAGGTTGGTTCTTGGAGGAAATGAAAGCTAGAGGTTTGTAATGCCAACTCTGGAAGAACTAATAACTTTTCGAAGTTTTGAAAAGCAATATCTCGAGAATCCAAGTCCTCAAGTTCCACGGGATTCGGCTTCAGCAAACTGGTACTGATGTATGTTCCAAGCTTCATATCTAAGAAACTACCAAGGTATCCGTCCTCCAGAACTTCTGGAAGCTCAAATGAAACCTTCGCTGTATTCATCGCAGCATGTTTGGTAGCAGTTTTTATACCCGAAGTCACTGAGTTTTCGTCCAACAAACTCAAACAGTCGACAACACATGATGGCGAAATTTCAGCCTGGATTTTGTGCTGCACCAAATTCGTCCCGAATTGCAATTTGTCCAGTAGAAAATCGGCGGAGTCAAAGTCAAGCAGTTCTGTTGGCCCCTCAACCTCAGATTCACCAACTGTTCCCGCCAGATTCTGGATATCAATTTTCATAGTATATGGTATGCTTCGACCAGAATGCTGCTCCAATGACGAATCTTTATCCCAAGGTTTGAGCTCAAACGTTCTAACAGAATTGTGATGCAAGGATTTCTCAATCCTCAAATTGAAACTCGCATCATCCAGCAGAGTTTGTTGCACACCACTCCCTTTCTCACACCCTCCGTCGCGTATAAGCGGGGTGGCTGAGGGTCCCGGCTTGATCGCATATTGAACCTGCATTTGCAGAAGCGAAAGAAGAGCTAAGGCCATCCGATCCGAACTACAAGTGTATGCTAATGTACTCTCGCATCTTGAGTGGCTTAGGACAATTTTAATTATTTTTCTTAAACACGAAGCACTTATCAAGTGATTGTCGAAACTCACGAAGTAGCTGCTGAGAGCTTCCATGAAGCTAGAGACCTCAAAGTACAAAGCTCCAACAACTTGTGGCATGACTACGTACTATGCACCTACTTCATTTACGTTGGCTCCGCATCGTCAATTTAATAGCAGTCATAGCACATACAATAATTTTTGTCCATCATCAGAACTTGTTGATTTACCTCAAATTACAGCAACGTATGGAAGCACAAAGGTAAGAAAGTCCCGAACCTGCGGTTTGGTGCAGCTTTCCAATGTGAGGCACTCGAGTTTCTTTAAGAAATTGAAATGTGTTTCCAAAATATCCTCGTTCAAGCTCCTATTGAACCGCCAGCAGTCATAAGGCAGGTCTTGCATCATGTACGCTTCAATTTCTCTCACCACAATGAGGGTGTTAAATTCCGTGCCCTCTAACCATGTACACGCTTTCATAAGAGAATTGGACTCTGTAAAATCATGGATAACGCAGCTCGGTAATGCGTGAGGAAGGAGTTGGCCTATGAATTGTTCAGCTAACCGGCTCGGGCACATGATATCAATTTCTTCGGACACGTCCACTCTTGTTTCGAGAGCACGAATGTGAGTAGTAAGTATCTCCCGAGCCAATATGTTGTCAAAGCTCTTAAATCCATCGAAGCTAAACAGTTCATCACCAAAGAAATCAAGCGCAGGAACTGGTAAAAGACTCCTAGCATATCTGAAGACTTCACGGCCGTCGAGCTTCATTGTCATCGTCTGTACGAACAGTTCACAGATGTTCAAATGAGCGGTTCGCTAGCTACGTTGCAGCCACGAATTCGAACTAATTATCAGCTCCCGCTCGTAACGCCACATTTTCTTGGCGGATAATTGGCATTACATACTCGAACCCGCACTCAATCGGGCACTCAACACTGCAGGAAGGTCGCTTTAGAAGTCAAGCATTAGCAGAATTCAAAACAGCCCGAAGACTCACGCCTACAACACTCACACCGATCGCGATCATCGGCTCTGGCCATGGAGCCTTAAAGAAGAGAAACTCTGTTTCACGCCATTGCTTCTTAAACCTATTCTCAACTTCCCCCGACACTAGTTTGATTTGCACCAGCTGCACCGCAATGGTCCTCCACAATCATCACAATGAAGTTCTAACTCACGGTCTTTCCGCTATCACTCTGAAAATATGATCTACAGACACAAAATAATTTGCAAAGACAACGCAAACGCTCTTCAATTCTAAAGCTTCGTCGAAGTTCGCTTCGATTTCTACTGGTACCTTCACTTCCCCCCCCCGGTTTCATTACTTCCAATTCCAACTCTGTCTCATCTCCATCGACTTCAGTTGCTCTACAGCATTGAGTTCCAAAGTCCAGAAGCCCAGGCTCAATCGTGCGCAGGTTTCTTTGTGGAAGCAACAAGAAAAGCCATCCAACTATTTGTGGACATTTTGTACCGATTATGTACATTTCCGTTTCAGTTTGAATTGTACATTTGAATGGCACAAACGTGGCGGTTTACTCTACTGTGGAAACACCTAAAATTGTCAATATAAGCAATTAATTATAGTTGGAAGCACCTTTTTCTAGAAAAAATATTTTCATAGTATTAGCAATTCAAAATCATGAATTTAAAATAAATAAATAAATAAATTTGGATATGGCTTGTAATTTCTATAAATTTTCAAAGTGGAAGCTCCCTAGACCACTAAAACTATTATATAGCTAGATCTGAAACTGAAATTTGACAAAATCAGCAGTCAACCAATGACAATTAAGTATTAAGTAAGGGAAAAATTTAATGACACTTTTGAGGTACACTTCAATGGAAGTCTAGCTAGGACACTTCAAAAGAAATCTACTATGCATGAATGGGTACCGGGATGGTTTTGGGTGTTTCTACCTTTGTATGGTTGTGAAGCTTCTTGAATGTAATTATGTGTTTGTTTATGCTTTGCATATTCAATAAATGTATGCATGTACTCCACTAATTCCAATAACTATTATGTCTTATGATAAATAATCTCAAGGTACAAGATGTTACTATCATAGGACTACGAATCCTTTAACATTTAAGTATAGGCACCTATAATCCTCTCTAATAACAATTGCTCATATTTATAGTTACTACACAGAAATTACATTTTGTAGATTTTATTGGCAACTAAAAGAAGATTGCAATGCCTTTTAGCATGTATGAATAAATTATGAATGTTCAAACTATGGATTATAGGAGTGTATTTAAAATAAACAATAGGCTCTTGTTTTGATTGTTTACATCTTGTCTAGTCAATATCTTGGAAAAAGTGATGTTTTTTGGTTCAAATGTAGGTGTTGCATTTTGGGTAGTGTTGATTATGGGTGCATACACCTTAATATACACTTTGCCTTGATAGTCTTTGAGGATTGGATCACCTCTACTTTTCCATGTTTTTCTTACAAAGATTTCTTCAACCTTATAATTCATAGAAAAAAGAGGTCGTAAAATTCACATGTGAAATATAATATTAGTTGACTAGGATTTTACATTGTTGTGCACAACCATTGACAATTGTGTTGCAATGAAGAAATATCAATTTTTTCTATTTGCAAAGTAAAAGTCATTCCAAATAAACTTTGAGTCATAATAATAGTAGAAATAACTTTTAATACTTCATACTTACTAACACAACAAAGAATGATTAGTATGCTCCCAATATTGTTAAGAAGACTTGGAACACATTTTTTCCTATTGACTTTGCTTTGGTGAGGAAAATAAATTCCTTGTCTTGATTTTGGTTTCTTCAATTGGTTTGTATTTTGTGTGCTTGTATGTTGGCTTCCTTTTTTTCTTCATCTTTCCTTCCTTTCTTGGAGTTACAAGTCTTTTATGAGTCTTGAGTCTTTGGTTTGTTTGAGAGACTTGGTCTTTTATTTATTGTCTTTGAAACTATCTTTTATGAGTCTTGAGTCTTTGGTTTGTTTGAGAGACTTGGTCTTTTATTTATTGTCTTTGAAACTGTCTTTTATGAGTCTTGAGTCTTTGGTTTGTTTGAGAGACTTGGTTTTTTATTTATTGTCTTTGAAACTGTCTTTTATGAGTCTTGAGTCTTTGGTTTGCTTGAGAGACTTGGTCTTTTATTATTGTCTTTGAAACTGTCTTTTATGAGTCTTGAGTCTTTGGTTTGTTTGAGAGACTTGATCTTTTATTTATTGTCTTTCAAATTGTCTTTTATGAGTCTTTTTGTTTTCTCAAAATGGAAAATTTCTCCTCTTTTATAGTTTCCCTTAGTTACTGGATAACTAATTAAAACCCTAACCGTTTTGTCCTTGGTAATAGGTCTAAACCTATTTTCCTAACTATGACTTCTATTTTATTCCTACTTACCAACTAAGTTCTATTCAATCTATTGCCACCTTGGTCTTCTCGCCTTCCGCATTTGGATTTAAATGGTCTTTGAAAAAAATAATAACTCATATACCTTAACTTTTTTTTCATTATTTCTTGGTCAATCTTGTAGAATGAAGTACATTCTTTAAGTCCTTATATCATTATCTGTGCCAAAGCCCCCCCTTCCCGAATTTTTGGGCTGTCCAATTTAGAAAAATAAAACATGAAGTACCCTCGATGCCGGATGAAGGCGTTGTATGAGGGCTGTTGTATGAGGTCGTAGCCCCCTTCCCTTCCCAACCATTGATTTGGCATTGATCTTGGCCGTTGATCTCACTCCATTTCTCCATTAATTAGGATTACACGATTATAGGATTGAAATCCCATATGGATTGCATTTCAAAATCCCAATTTGAGATTACATATAGGGAGGGGGTAGGATGTTGGATTGAGTTAGTAATTGGGGTTAAGTAATTGGGGTTCAATATCTAGAGTTGGGGAGGGGGAAATGAAAAAAAAAAATTGGGTAACCTCTCCTTGTAAGGTTGGAACCTCTCTTCACTAACTAAAGAAGATTGGTCAACCTTGTACAATTTGGGTGCATAGTATAGCCCCCACGTGTGTCAATTTCTAAATGTTTCTAACCTCAACTTTAGTGTGAGGCTCAACAAATCACCAATTACAAGAATTTCATTATGTGAAATGAAGATTGCAATTCTTTGGAATAACTAAAACTACTACATTCCTACATGTACAAGACTAATACATGGTTTCTAGAAAAAATCATTGGTATAGCCATCACTAGACAATGAGCAAATTTAAAAATGAATACTCCAGAGTCACGCTTTTGGATGCTAAATGCCAACCTTCAAAATCGAAATTTCACTATTATAATATTACTAGTATTGTGGCTGTTACAACCACTTTTTGGGTGCATAGTGACACTTCTATCACTATGCACTCAAAATTTTAATTAATTAATTTTAACCAACCCCCCCACCCCGGATTTAAATTTTTTTTTAATTAAAATTAATTTCTTAATTTTTCATCCCCCCTCCCCCTACTTGTAATTTTTTGAATGAGATTTACATGACAAACAATATGGGACAATGAAAATCCCATATCCCATATCTGTATATCGTATCCGTATCCGTATTGTATAATATTTCAATATCAAGTATCTGTATTTTGGTATTGTATATGTATCCGTATTCTGGTTCTGTATCCATATTTGGATTTGGATGGATGGCTTAGATTCAATCTCAAAGATCAACGGCTTAAGAAAATTTGAGAAATCAATGGCAATTTGGAGGGGGAAGCATTTAAAAAAAAATCAACAACCTATTCATTTTTGGAAGGGGGGGGGGCAACTAATGGCAAACCAGATGTGTGACTGCCTCTTTTGGGTGCATAGTAGGATATAGCTTAAGAGGTGTGCAATGACAATATTGGCCTTATTAAGTATAAACATTGCTAAAGACTACTTGGTCAGAATTTCCGTTTGCTTGAGGTATGTGAACCCAAGCATATCCCAAAGCTTAACAGCAATGCTACGTGTAGCCACAATTTGAGCAAACGTCTCTGTGGTGGGCTAAATGTGTGAAACAATCCTACAAGCATGGAACATTGCACTTGAAGAAACAAGAAGAAAAGAATTGTTAATCCCATTAGGAAACAGCATCCTCCAGCCCACGGACTCAATCATTCACCTGCAAGAATCGATTTAATACCAGCAAGGCTTAGAAAATGAACAACAAATAATGTTTCAAAAATACAACCTTCCAATTCATCAAATACAAAAAGGAGCAAGAAGCCCAAATCAAGCACCACGTTTATTTCAGCAGTCCTATTTTTTCAAAAGCTCTGAACACCTCTAACAAGTGGGAGTAAACCTGGAGGAGCACAAGACCAACCAAGAGAAATCAACCATCTCCATACCTCCAAACCCTAATTCACACTTCAGATGAAAAACATGAAAAACCAACGATCTCAATACAAATAAACCCTAACTCACACTTCACAGATTAAGGAGCAATACATACGAAAGTGTCACTTAGCTCGATCAAGCACTCACCTGATTTTTTGATCCAGAATCTTAGGCGCATGCATCTTGAGGTAGGCTGCAAGTACAGATATCGAGCAGCATCACCAGTGAGAACGACTTGAAATGGAATAACCTTTACAGCCGAGCCCCACCTCCACACATCTCCTTTTTTTCATCGTGGCATGTCATGGAACGGCCCATCCAAAACAGGTGGTAGAGCGAGGTCATGCTTTGATTTGCAACAAAAAGATGCAGACTCTACAGTGGCTTGGATATCATCTGGATTCCGAGTCCCCAATGGTCATGTTCCCTGTAAGTTGAAACTCAGAAGTCGTCAAAGACGAGGTTGGGGTTTCTTTACAACATTTTGTCAATTCCATCCAAGCAAGGGTCAGGATTTGCCAAGTCTTTCTTAGTATATTTTAAACATAAATGGAAAAATATAATTAAGAATAGTATAAATTGGCATCTTTACTTGCAGACGATAGCCAAACAAGCCGACAGGCTGGAGGCAGAAAAGTCTCCGTTGAGATGTCCTCCGATGTCAGAAAAGGGCTCGAGTCCAAAGGACCGAAACCCTCGCAAGTTCCGAATCAGACTGCCATCGGAGACTTTGCTCTTCGCTGCTCCTACTTTGCGGCCGAGTGCGTGGGACTGTACGCAAACCCCAAGCTTTGTACGCAAACCCTTAGCTTTGGAGGTCGGAAGCAGGTTTTTCCTTTTATGTGCAGGCCACTCTCCTCTCTTTACTTTAAGAATTCATCAGTTGCTTGATGATTTCGCGGTATGATCTCATCTGTCGAGTACTATGATTTTCTCCGGCGTCTGATCACACCAGGCACGCCCTTGCGCTTGCTCCGAACTGAAATTTGTCTCTGTCATGGCGGCTGTCAGTGGTACGTGCAATTTCGAATTCCGTCCTGCTTTTTATTATTTTGTTCCAACGCCAACCTTCTCTAACCCAAGGAGAAGCACAGGTAGCTAAGAAGCTCTTCATCGTGACCTCCCAAGTGGTAGCTCCGACGGTGAGCAACCGTAGATCTTCTCCAAACTCAGAGACAGACTTTGATTGTGGAAGATATGCGGGAAGCCCTGTGGATTTCTTGACAGGCAGTTGCCATTTTCTTTCTAGTGGAGCACTTGGTTGCTTTGTGTTCTGTTATGTACAAATTCATTGGACGTTTGATCACACCAGCCACGCCCTTGCTCTGGCATGCTCCGAGCTGAAATTCTTGTCTGTCATGGCGGCCTTCAGTTGTGCGTGCAATTTCTAATTTCTTCCTGTTTTTCATTTTCTCCCGACGACAAACTTTTCTAGCCGACTTTGAACACAAGAAGAAGTATGGAAGCTAAGAAGCTCTTCATCTTGCCCTATGCAGACGCATAAGACGCGAGTTTCGTCTCTGTCTCCTCGTCTTGGAATGACGCTGAAGCTGCTAGAGCTCCCGGGCAGATTCAAGGAGTTTGTGTTTTTAGGGCAGATGAAGCCCGGGTAGCCCCCGAGCAGTATCGTGGCTGGACCCGCCAAGACGGTATGGTATGTCTTCGAATCCTAACCTCTTTGTAGTCGCTCAAGAGATTCGATATGGGGCCATGTACGCAGCCGATGTCTGCCGATTTCTTGGATTGCTGAGGCTTTGATTGTCTTTTATTGTGACTGTGCACTAACTTCTGTAGCAGATCCTGCTTCCTTTACCGAAAAATCGGTCGGGGAAGTCTAGATCGGACTTTTCTAGATACGTGTCCCTGCATCATGAGTAAAAGAAAGTTCTTTGATGCTGTTTATTCTAGATGTTTTTGAGAGCGGAGCATTCTGTGGAGGGTGGAGGTTCAGTAGGATGACGTGGGTTCATTCCATTCCTTGCCTGGCAGTTTTCGTACTGTGAAGTTGGTGTAGTGGAGGTCTTTGGAGATTTGTCACACTTCTCTATGAAAGATGGCGTTTTGCTTGTCAGGCTTGTTGGAGTTCCTTGTATTTACATCACGATTTATCGAACTGGCTTTTTTGCGGGGAATCTCAGATGGGATAGCATGTATTGCGGATCTGTGGTTTGCAACTCTGACTGTGAAGTAGAGATCTGATTAGTGCCAGACACGCTTCAGGTCATTCGTGAGTTCGTTGTTTCCAATCTGAATGGGCGTTGGTCCCTGGCAACGACTTTGTGTCCATGTGGGCAGGAAACTTGTCGTAGGTGAATTCTCGTGAGCATTTCCTTGTTTTCTTCGTTTGGGAACATGAAGGGGTGGTCTAGAGTTGGTCAATGGTTCGGAAAGCATCTTTGGTGAAGACAACGAATGTTTTTTGCACTGGTGTTCACAAATGGTTCGTTTGTGTTCCAAGGTGGAGAGGCATGGACGAACCTTGAAGTTGTTGATACCATTCTAACAAGGACTTCAGAGGACGTCAGAAAATTGGCTATGTTCCGTTGGTGCAATTGTGGGTACCAATGGGCGGGAAGTAACGACAACAAGCAGGGGCGATTTATAGCTTAAACCTAGTGCACAAATGTCATGTGGAACTCCACGTCCTTGTTTGGCTATCTCTACTGAGGCTGGTGCAACGAGAATCCAGGACTAGGCGAGCCCTTGCGTTGTCGATGTGAAGGACCTACTGCGTGGGATCTGAAGTCAATATTCAATATTTCTAGAACCAGTGAGGCGTGCTGAAGAAGCATTTGCTAGATCTCCCTTGGAAATTGGAGAGAAGATCCAAAAAGAAAGAGGAATCTCAAAGCAACAAAGGAGAATCAACATCTCCCAAGAGCGGACAAGAAGGAGAGCAGTTGGCCTTGACCTGATAAGTGTATTGATGAGCGCGCATGAAAATGAAGCCGTGCACGAATTTCTTCAAGTTTTTTCGTGAAGTTCCGTTTGTTTAGGGAGATCTTGAACTTCCAGACCTTCAACCACACTCGTTGTTGAGAGTGGCAATTCTCAGAACATGGCACCTCATTTATTTGGCAAGACCTCATCAAGTTGAGGAGAACGATCGCTGCAATCGTCGGTGAATACCGCCCTCACCTTTAATGACAAATTTCGATAGATTCCCGGGACTGGAAAGTTCCTCGTGGTCGGACAAGCAGCTGATTAGGATTTTTGGGACAATTAGCTTTCGTCAACGCTGAATGGTGAGTCTTCGACACAAGTTCACAATCGTTTTACCCTTAAAAAAGGTCACTCGAACATTTATGTATATCATTGAGTGCTTTGCGTCAGGTTCCATTTTCAAAATCACATCCATTGGGATGGTGACGTATTCCTCGTTACATTGAAGTCCAGAGTGGATGATGAGCTTTCTTAATCTTTTGTTGATCTCTTCCAGTGCATTCTAACATGGTTTTTGTATTCATGCATGTCACTACATTCCGATCATTGTAAGTTTTCTTGTATAGTACTTTCCCCGTGCGGTTGATTTTGCAATGGAAAATGAAGGCCCACACAGAGCATGTGTTGACATGGATTGTGTGTCTGCGTGGGCAAGTCAGCTTTGTCCAAGACAATTCCGTTTCTTTCATTTTGGAGGTTCCTTCCATAGACTCAACTCTCTCCTTGCTCTTCATAGTGAGTAGTTAAGGGTTTGTTCAAAGTTAGATTGAAGGACGTTTGAGAGAGTCAAAGTTAAGATCAAAGTAAGGTTGAAGAAATTGTTTCTTGTTGTTCTTGATTTGGTTTTGCCCTTAAAGATCTTGATGTGATGATTGTTCATGAGAATCAGGTACAAGTAGCATGATCTCTTCACCTCCTATTGATAGTGGTGGTCATGGGAAGCAGGTATGTATTCTCTAATCTTATGAAGTATATTGTGTATTGGGCAATTTGTATAGCATCATCAAGAAATGCATGTCAAAAGTAGCTAATTGATTTTCAAGTTCTAATTACTATTGTCTTTTGCAGTTGTGTGATGCTGTCTATGCATTCCATGAACCCCAAGACCAAGTGGATGTGGAAATAGTCTTCATTCATGGTCTTGAATTTGATGGGTCGAAGGAAGCATATTGGAAGACTTGATTGGCTAGAGATGGGATGCAAGACAATTGTTGGCCAAAGACATGGTTGGTGGAGAAATTCCCACATGCAAGAATTATCTCCCTTTCATATGATGCTAATGTTGAGCAAACACCAAAATCGGGGAGGATGGACCCATATAGCTTGGGAGAGTCTCTAGTACAAGAGATGACCTTAGTTGGAATAGGGCAACATGAGTGTCCTATTTTGTTTGTGTGTCATGGTTTTGGAGGCTTGGTGGCCAAGCAAATTGTGGTAACTGCATCTCAAAACTTCAGACGGGACAAAGAGGTTCAAAATTTACTTTGCAACTTACATGGTTTCTATTTTTATGCCACGCCTCATGGTGGAGCGGAACTTGACTTTTCACTATTGAACCCATTTACTTCCAAGGGTTCTTGTATGAGTTATCTTAAGGTGTTTAGTCTTGAAGTTGGTCGACTTAATTCTGAGTTTGAACAAATTCAACATGAAGTGTACAACAATGAGTGGATGTGTTTCAATGTTGGCGAGATGCATGCTACATGGCATGTGAGTATCTACTTTTATTTATTGGTTGTGTCTTTTGTTGACTCCTATTATTGAGTTTTGTTCATTGATTTGTATTTACATTTGAATTCATTGATGAAGTTGTGTTCTTGTGAGTGTTTTATGTTTATCCTTTCTTTTTATAATTAAATCCTTGGTGCTTGTTGAATAGGGTGGAGTGGTTGTACCCGAATCATCTGCTCGATAGGTTGGCGTTGGATTTTTACCCTTAAGTGCGGATCATTTTTATATTTGTAGACCATGAAGCAAAATAGACACAAGCTATCAATCCTTGACAAATTGGGTTTCAAAGGTGATGAAAGTTCATGAAGACAAGCAACGTTGCCTATTGGATCTTCCCAATGGTTTGGTGGGGATGGATGACAAGATCCACATTATTTATGGAAAGCTTGGTGTAGTTTCCATCTTTGACTTGGTGGGAATGGGTGGGATTGGAAAGACCACGATAGCCAAATTTGTATACAAATCGCAAGCCAAGTACTATGATAAGACTTGTTTTTTACACTAGCAATCGTAGCAATCGTCAAGTAGCAATCGTCAAGTATTGGAAAATCTTGTAGGTATAGAAGGATTGGAAAATGTGGAAATAATGGACGTTGAATTCTTGAATGATGCTCAAACTTTGGAGTTGTTTCACTACCATGTATTTGGTGGAATTGAGGACAAAGATGAGATGGAAGACTTCCAAGGGTTGGCTGTGGCTATAGCCAAGGCATGTTGTGGTCTTCCACTAAGTTTGGAGGTTATTGGGCAACATTTACGGAAACAACGTATGTACACTATTTCCATGTGGAAGGGAATTTGGGAAGAGGCCTTGATGAAATTGCGTGAGGCCCAATCTTTTGATGGTGGTGATGAGAATGAAGTTTTGTGGAAGAGGCTAAAGATTAGCTATGATGATTTGTCACTTAATACCAACTACCAAGAGCATGTTTTTGGACTTTGCTTGTTTCTTTTGTAAGGAAACATTAGGGGATTTAAGCGAACAATCAATAGGATGGATTTGGAATTCACCTATTGGATTGCAAAACTTACTTGCGAGATCCCTAATCAAAGTTGGTGGAATTGATGAATGGGGCCGTTCTTTTACGATCCATGACCAATTGAGGGATATGGGTCGTAGAATAGTGAAGGATTTATCTTTGGAGAGATTACACGTGTCATTGAAAAATGTGACCTGCTTGTGGGAGGCAAAGGAAGTTGTGAGATTTTTGGAAGAGAATGAGGTGATTTTCTTGTGATGAAATTTGAAATTTGTTTATGCATTTATTTATTAAATAGTAGGTTTGATGTTTGAAGGATTATTATTGTTTACTATCTTGTTCAATTCATTTGCTTCATGTGAAGATCATTGTATAAATTTTGTTTATTTGATTGTTTTTGTCAGGGCTCAAGAATTGTTGAAGGAATATCATTACAAAGTTGTTTGGGATTAGCTACTCTTCAATCACGAGCAGATCATGGACTAAGAAGAGAAATGACCATCCAACGTTTTGAGAGGTTGAGGTTGTTGGATTTGGGTAGGTGTGGAATTGAAGTTGTGGAGTTTTGTTTGAGAAAATGTTGGAAGGAACTATCTTGGCTTTGTTTGGATGAGGTTTTGGGTACAATTTTGCCTCATTTTCTTGAAGCAATTAGATATTGCAGTGGGTTGCGCGTCCTGCAAATGAGATATTGTATTTCCTTAAAGAAACTTCTTTTTTCAATTGGCAACTTGGTTCACCTATTGGAGCTTGATCTTACGGGTTGCTGGAATCTAAGGAGTCTTCCACATGATATTGGACACTTGAAACGATTCAAGAGACTCCTACTTTATGATTGCTATGAATTGGAAGAAGTTCCTCTAAGTGTGAGTGAATTGAGCGACCTTGAGTACCTTGGATTGAGTGAGTGTAGGAAGTTGGAAAGCATGGTTGAGTTTCAAATACAAATGGATCACCTCTATGAGTTGGATTTGAGTGGTTGTGTTGGCCTTCGAATCCCATTCAAATCCTTGGGCAAATTACACCAACTTCGAACATTGGATATGGACGGATGTTCAGGCTTGGTCATAGAGAACCCATCCAAATCATTTGGACATCTATCACGACTTGAGAATCTCAATCTAAGTTCATGTGATAGCTTGATTTTTGGATTTAATCTTGAAAGTTTTGTTGAGGAACTTCCACGAGAAGAGGCTAAAAGATTGTGGAAGCTTGTAATTGAGAGTTTTTCTATTCGTCTCCAAGAATTGGTCCTCCCTGTTATTCCCCAAGTTGGTTTTCTTCCGTATTCAAAGCTCATGGTTCTGGAGGTTTATAATAAATTCCATGTAGAGGAGTTGCCTGCATCTTTGGGAAACCTCACCCATTTGAAGTATTTGAGATTGATTGACATTCATCCCGGTTCCTTGAAGAAGCTTCCAAATTCATTGTGCAATTTGGTTAAGTTAGAAGAACTCATACTTTCCGATTTGGGGGCATTAGATACTTTGCCCAACAATCTAGGTCATCTATCCTCATTGAAGACTTTGGCAATTGATAGTATGATAGGAATGGAGGAACTTCCTACATCTCTTGGCCAATTGTTCCAACTTGAGGAATTTTCATTAGAAGGTTGTGTGAAGTTGAAGTGTCTCCCTGAGTCTTTCACAAGCCTAACTCGACTATTGGAATTGACATTGATGGACTACAACAAATTGGTGGAACTCCCTACATCTCTTGGCAAATTGTGCCAACTTCAAAGACTTTATTTGAATGGATGTGTGAGTTTGAAGCAACTCCCGAAGTCTTTGACAAACTTAATTAGACTATCGAAATTGGATTTGTCTGATTGTTGGGCACTTGAAGTAGAGGATGTAGATCAAAAACTCCTATTGCAAGAGCTTCAACAACGTGGTTGTGAAATCATTTTTCCAAAATTGTATTGAGTGTAGTTTGGCTTACATTATATATCTGAAGTAAAAATATGACTAGAAATATGGCTCAACGTTCCCCAAACATGTTCCCTACATTCTCTATGAAATACTTTGGTGTTCCCAATGAGCGTATAGAACATGCTTGTGAAGTACAAGGCCCAAAAATGACTAGTAAACATATTTTATAGTCATATTTCTCCCCAAGGTGTTGGCATCCAAAAATATGATTGTGAGTAGTCGCCAGTCATCCCCAATCATATTTTTGTAGTCACAAAACACTACTTTTGTTGTAGTGGGGATAATTTAATGGAAGTTCAGGGACACTTCAAGGGAGATCCACTATGCATAAATGGATACAGATAGATAGATAAAAACTCCGGCCCTCAAAAGAGAAGACCGGCGTGAATAAAGTGTCTGTTCGTAATGACAATGAGCTAATGTCCAATGGATCAAGAGCCATTGATGCAAAACTATTCTCCCCTTTCGAGAATAGACACTTTTAGTAACCAGTAACCAGATTAAGTAACCAAATTAAAAGGTGATTCAAATTTACGTTTGTTTGTATTGTTTGCTTGTTTGCTTGTTTGTTTGTTTTTGTTTTTGTTTTTGTTTTTAATCTATAGGGAGAGGTTGGTTGTTTTCAATTTTCCTTTTATGTAGAATGATTGATCCAACATATTGTATAGCAATGGTGTTGATTGTTTTGAAAGTGTGTTTCAAAGCATTTTCCGACAATTTCAGCTTGGTTTTAAGGAGTTTAAATGAAGGGGCATGTGTTGTTCCTCTAGCACCCGCTGAAATGACAAGGAGTGGATCTACGTTCCAACCTAGGGTCATAATGCTATTGATTAGTGGTTGGTATTTTTGCGTTTTATTATCTATTGTTATTTGTGAAAATCTGTCGTTAGTGTATGTGAATTCAATGAATTGGATAGTAAGATTGTTATCTGGGTGTATTGGTGGAGTGTTTTGGTATGGGAGTCCTTTAACGCATAGGATATCTGGTTTGAATCTAGCGTTACAGTGGCATCGTTGTTGGATACAAGAACAAGGGAGAAGCCATTGGGGGACTGTGTTTTCTGGCGGGTTGTCATTAAATATGCTTGCGTTCATGAGGGTATAACATCTAGTTGTTTTGGAGGATATGAGTAGTTTTCTCAATTCCCAAACTGCTTTATTATATCTTTTGACTCTAAGGGCATGGATGTGTTGTTGTTTACATTTAAGAAGTACATGGAGCCATGTGCCAGGTTCTTGGGAGTTGCATATAGAACATGTAATTGATGGAAATCTGGTTATGCCAAAAAATAGTTGTTTTCTTGCATTTCCCATATATTGGCCAGTTCAAAATTTCAATAAGCACTTTTTTTGTGAGTCTGTAATGCAAGGGTTAGACCAAAAGTCGTTGGATAGGATGTTATCTATGTCAGGGTTAAGTGTCCATTTGCTAATGTTAGGAAATCGTTGTGACAATATTTCTAAATTTTTGTCACGATCATGTTTTTTGATATATGTTTCAAGGCATCTGACAGGACCTTTATCTGGGCGATGGGAGGGTCCTGGCCATTCATCTTTTTGGTAAAAAAAAGGTGTAGTGTGTGCAAATTCGTATGGTTTTGAGGCGAATTTATATTCTTTTGATGTACCCATTTTAGCAAGTTTGTCTGCTTTTTCATTTCCATCAATATTAACATGGGCTTTAATTTTCTGAATTGTTGTGAGTTGTGTTCGGTTTTTAAGCATATCCACCATTGATTCTAATATAGTTTTATCTGCATGGTTCCGGTGTAGCGTAGGGTGCTGTAGTTGTGTTTTAAGTACATATATGCAGTTCAGACAGTCAGTGAATATGTGCTGGTTCATTCGGATATTTGGTGGTGATTAGGCGAAGTGTTTTATGTATGGCCATTAATTCGGCTTGAAAACTAGTTTGTAGTCCAGGTAGTCATTTAGAAATTTGGATTTCTTCTTTGGAAGGATTGTATATTCCATATCCTGCTTTTTCACGTATCCAGTGGCTATCTGCATGTTTTTTAGGTGGTATGAAAGAGCCATCAATGTAATAGCTGTATTGTGGTGGGAATTTTAGTTGAGAATGGGCTGCATAAGTTGGTAGAGAGGGCGTATATGTGGTTGTAGGGTTGTTATGAATTTTATATGTGAGTTTGTTCCAGTTGGAGTTTTTATTCACTTTGACATTGTCTGGTGTTGGAGCAGCAACTTGTATGTAGTATTGTGATATGTGCATATGCTAGAAGATCGTTGTGAGGGGGGTGATTTGGTTAGGTGGACCGACACTGTGTGACTGGTGATGGATACAAAAAATGTGTATTGCAAGAGATTCTATGTGAGGTTTTTTATTTATTTCTATGGGAATTGTTGGTTCTTCATATATAATGGTATCTGCGGCAAAATAGGCAATGACATGGGTATCTTCGAATGGTCCAATGTAAGGGGAGAAATTCTGATACCAGTTTATGTCTGGTACAACAAGTATAGTTATAGAATTTTGATCATGCTTGGCTGCTAGTCTAGACCAATGTAGTGCTTGTTGGGTTGTTTCTTCATTGTGTGTGTGTGCAAATCCATTGCCTTTCCATTTGTAGTCAAAGGCTTTGCCAAGTGATCCAAATATTTTATCCCTTTCATATGGAGAATAGAATTTTGTGACATGTGTAGAGCATGTAATGGGTGAAGAAAAGTATGAATGGGAGATGTTGAATGTTGTTGTTAGTGAATCTAGTATGTTTTGTGGAAGAGTGTGTTGTTGTGTGTAGTGGATTTTTTTTGGATTTTTTGTATTTATATCGTTGGTATAACTATATAATTTCAGTTTCGAATGATTGTGTAGGTGGAACCAAACCATGTGTATTATAGATGGATGTGTGATATTGTTTCCATAGCCATTGCAATCTGGTGGTGGGGATTGTAATTAGGTGTTTGCCGAAATCCAAGTATATGTGTGTTAGTTCGTTTTGTGTTAGGAGAGTGTGTGTATTTGTTAGTATGTCTTTTTCGGGGTTGCATTCAATAGTGGAGATATATGTATGTGGGATGATTATTGGAGGTGGGATGAATCTTACATCTCTAGCTTGTTCGGAGTCAAAATTTGCCTGGATAGTATTTGTATAGAGTTTATGTTGTTGTTGTGTATAATATTTTGTTAGTATAGAGATGTTGTGTTCAATTACAGTGGGATGGTTAAAAGGAAAAAGATCTCTTTGTGGTAGCCATTTAGTGTATGTTACGTTATTGTGGGGTGCCCATTGACATAGGTATGTTGTACTTTGTTTTGAGATTTTGTACTTGTCTTTTATTACCTTAGTTTTATGATCTAATATGTTTCATATGGGAAATCTGAGTGGATTGTTTGGAATGTGTAGGGGGGGAGTTTGTTGTTGTGTGGTTTGTATTGGTAGAGGGTATAAATAATTGTCTGGAGCTATTGGTGCTAAATCCTGATTGTCTGATATGTATTGTGCTTTGAGAGTTCGTATTTTGGGATGTTGTAGGCAAGGTTCTGAACATTCGGGTGTACACCTTGGGTAACAGAAAAGTTGTTTTGCTATATTTAAAGCTCGTTTTTCAATGTTAGTTGGAGAATGATAGTATATTGTAAATTCTTCAGGAGACATTAAATTTATACCATTTAGAAGTGTGATATGTTTTATTTTGTGTATGTTATGTAATAGGAGTTTGTGTAGAAGTTTAAATGAGAGTTTGTGATTTTGTTGTGGTAGAATGATGTTAGATTGTGTCATCCATTCTTGTTCAAGTTCTGTAGCATGTAGTTGGAAGTTTTCTGTTAAATTTTTGAGGTGGATTCTTGCCTCTTTTTTGAGTAGAAATAGAGTTCGTATTGTAAGTGATCTAACACAGTCGTATTGTGTGATTCTTGGGATATTTTCTGCACCACCATATTTGGCCAAAATATGGTGAATGAGTCCTTTATATATTATACCTAGTCTTTCTGGATCATTGAGTGCATTGCGAAGTTGTTCGCTAATACAGCGTAGATATGCATTTTTAAGGGAGAAGGCTTCAAGCCCAAAGAGTTCATGTGGAAGTTGTGCTATTACGTTTGCAGTACATTTAGGTAGCCCACATATAGTTTTTTGAATTCCAATGATTTTTTTGTCTAATTTTTTAATTGTTGGTAGGGAATATGGAACTACATAAAAGCTGTAAGCTATGCCGGCACGTATTACGGTGTCGACCATATTGATTTTTTGTTTTATTGTGGCTGGACAGTTCGTGAGTTGCATACATTGATCTGTTAGTTTTTTAGTGGTGATGTGTGTTTGAAGTTTCCATTTTAGTGAGGGTACTAATTGTATACCTAAGTATGTATATGGTTCATTTTGGTGTAGGATTGGTATTGGTTGGTTTCTGTAGTTAATGTTCATAGCTTGTATTTGGGTTTTGAAAATGTCGGGTTTTGTTTTAGATTTATTTGGGCATCCGGTGATTGCACATTTTGGTATTCCCAAGTCCATTCCGGCCCATTCACAATATTTATCAATTTTATTAAGTTGAGTTTGAATAGAGTGGAGGTTAGAGGATGCTGCTGCTAAGTCATCGGCATATGCTGCAAAGCTAATAGTTATTTTGGATGTTCCGAAACTATATCCATGATTGCCTCTTTGGAGCCATCAAAGTAGTGGTTCTAAAAAAATAAGAAAGAAGTAAGGACTTAGCGTGTCTCCTTGGATAGTACTTCTTTGAATAGGTATTGGTTTGGTGTTACCAAAATGTTCACCGGTGAATATTGTAGATGAGTGTGAGTAAATATTTCCTATTAGTGCTACAACGTCTTTCGGGTAGCCAAGATCTAACATTATAGCCATGAGGCGTGCATGATCTATGGATCCAAATGCATTTTTGAAGTCTATATATAATAGATATATGTCTTGATTTGGCATCTTCTAGGGCAGCTATGAGGAGTTGTAGTTGTCATGATGTACTCCGTTCTGCTCTGAATCCTTCTTGGCTATCGTGAAGGATTTGGTGGTTTTCGCCATAGGTAGAGAGGATTAAGGTTAAAGTACTAGTAAAAAATTTATATAGAGTGTTTGCAAGAGCAATAGGTCTATGGTTTGATAGTTGAGAAGGGTCTCCTTTTTTATAGAGTAGTATAGTTAGACTAGTTTTCCAAGAGGCTGGGATTTGTTTTTGTTTGTAGCATTGTGTAAAAAATAAGAAAAGTAGATTATGAAAACAGTCGGGCATGTTTTTTAAAATTATATTTGGGATTAAGTCTGGCCCAGGAGTTTTGTTATTGGATAAGTGTTTTAGACATGTGTCAAATGTTTCCTTGTTGAAGTAATGGTGTAGAGGAGTTTCAGGGGTTCCGCGTTTATCTAGGATGAGACCATTTAAGTCGTACCATGGGTATTGTCGCACTACACATGTGCAATGTATTGGGTGCTCTGGTAAATAAAAACATGTTGGGACTGTTGGTTGGTTGCTAATTGATTGTTGGTTATGTATTTCACTAGCGATGTCATCTGGGTTGGTTAGTAGGTTGTTATGTATATCTCTTATGCAATCAAGTGGAGGTGTGTTTATATTTTTAAATACTTATTTATTTATTTTTTTAGGGCTTTTTTCATATAATTGTTTGTATTTGAGATTGCTTTTTTAATACAATCTTGAGTGTATTTTGTAGTAATTTTGCGAGCTTGAGTGTTTGCAGTTTTGGCTAGTTTTGCTAATTTTTCGATCCATTCGTGTTGAGTGTTTGTATGTGTTGTAGGTGATGGAATTTGAACGTGAGTGTGGTTTTTTAGTGCTTCTAATATTGGATGTGTTGTCCAATTTGTTGTATTCTTTGTTATGTAGATTGCTTTTCTAATTAAGTGATAAATAGAGAGATGGGCTTTCCATTTTTTTTGGAGTTTTCTTGGTAAGAATCCACCTTGTTGCAAGGTACGGTTTGTTAGTTGAGGGATTGGTGGTGCACTACAATGTTCTAGTAGTTTATTGGATATGCTTTGCATAAGGAGGTCCAGAGAGGTGCATGCTGTTTGCCAATGGTGTTGTGACAAGTGTGTATTTGTAAGAGTGATGGTGAGTTCGTTTATTTGAAGTGCGTGTTCTTCAAAAAAAATTGTTTTAAACATTTCTATATTTTCTTGTGAAATGGGATTTAGAATTCTTGGAGGTTTATTTTGTTTTGATATTATGGGTCTTGCTATTAATGTATTTTGTGGTATGTGTATTGTTACAGGGGAGTGGTCTGAATTTAGATTATGGTTATGATTTGTGGTTGTTGTATATAGAGTGGAGATCGATGTGTTTATGTAAAACCCGTCTATTAGGCTAGTTTGGGTGTAGTTTTGACCTCCTTGTCTGGTAAATGAGCTATTAGTAGGTATATAAGTGAGCTGGAGATTAGTTATAAATGTATGCCATTCTATGTCTTCTGTTTGTGGAGGGATTGTGTTAAATTCATTTTGTCTTCCAATAAGGGCAATGTCTCTATTGAAGTCGCCACATAATAGGTAGATGTGTTGTGGATGTAAAGAGATTTGGTGGGTTATAGTTTGTTGGATTTTTGGTATTAATTGTAAATCATCTATGTATGAGGGCATGTATATGTGGAGTATTAACCATGGTTGTAGTGGGTGGTTATTAATTTTTATTATTTGTAGATATTGTGAGAATTCTGCAGGAGTTGGGATTTTGGTGATGTTTGCGGGATATGCATATTCTTTGTGTATTAAGGTTAGGAGTCCGCCACGTCTTGGTGTATATGGTCTTCTTTGTTGTATACATCTAGTTAATGTATGTGTATTGTTAAATATTAATTTATATTGTGGAAATAGATTTTGTATGTACTTTGTGGACTTGGTGGCAGTTATTTTGGTTTCTTGGATTATTATTATTGCAGGGGTAGCTACGTTATGCGAAATTAATTGTTGAAGGTTTGGTAGAGATGTGTTAATTGATGCGGCATTCCATGTGGTGATGCATGTATTAGAGTTGCTAGTTTGTATGTTTGTGGGGTTAGATGGGGGTGTATTGGGGAGGGGTGGAGGGTGGGAGTATTCTTCTAAGGTGTCATGGCTTTTTAATGTTTCTATGAGTAAGTTCTCAGGTAAATATGGGAATTTGTTGAGCATAGTTTGTAGGTTTAAGGGCTCATTTGTTTGATTAATGAAGTTATAAATTTCTTTGTAAATGGATTTGGGGGGTTCAATTATTTTTTGGTTCATATTTTTGAATAATTCATACGGATGTGGTGTTGTGATGTGTCTTTCTGGTGGATTTTGTAGTTCGTCCATGTTTACTAATAATCGCATGGTCCAGTCTGGGTTTGTTGTTTGTATTAATAGTTGGTCACAAGCTTCTAATTGTGGGTTGAGTGTGATGATGAGTGCAAATAAAAGTCGAGGTGGTGGGTGTTGTTGGTTTTGATAAACGTATTGTGATAGGTGGAGGTAGTTTCTAGTTGTTTCAATGTGCATAGGGTGTGTAATGTTGATTATGGGTGCAAATTTTTTTGCTAAATGTTGGTATTCGGGTTGTAGTTTAATTGTGCATGCTATGAAATATATTTTACTTCTATGTTTGTGTAGAGGTAGGTGCAGTTTGAGTATATCGGGCATGGGTCCCGGGTTTGTTTTTATATCACGACAAAGGAGAAGGAGTAGATGCATTGGAAGTAGTCTATTATAGTGATAGTGTTTGTAATTTCCGTGATTTTTTGTTGATGTGGGATTGTTTTTGTTTTTGTTTTTTGTTTTGTATTTTTTGGGGGAGGGGTTAGGGATGTATGACTGGATTTTGTTGTTTTGTTGTGGGAATAGATATATTTTGGTATAGGTTTTGGCAATAGTGGATCTATGTGTTTGGTTATGAGTGGGTTGTGATAGTGAGAGGCTAGGGGGCCAGACTTGTTTTGTTTGCTTTGGTGTTTGTGTGTTTATTTGGAGGTTTATTGGAGTAAAAGAGTGCTTTTGTGTGTATTGAGTATTGTTCTTAATATTATGGACAATGTGTATTTGTGGGTATGTATATGTCATGTAGATTTTGAAGTGGTGTGATTGAGTTTGTGTAAAGAAATTTGTATGAAAAAAGGATGAGAGAGTGAAAAAGAATAAAGTATATAATTGATATTGCTAGTTGTTGGCAGTATACAAAAGTATAATGTAAATATTGAGAAGAAATGATGTAATACTAAGGTATATGACTATGGCACTCTTTTTTTGGGCAATGGCGTTGTATGACTTGACTAGTTTGGCGGTGGGGAATATTCCGGGGCGTTAATGGCTGGGCGAGCTAAGTTTTTGACAACCTGCATGTTTTGGCATAGAATGTTTTCTAGGTTTGCCAGGGTACCTCTAAGCTCCTGATCTATCTTGTCTACGTAGGTTTTTGTCTCATCTTGGAGTTCGTCTTTTAGTTGACTCATATCGGCTTGAAATTCAACACGTAATTTTGAGTTTTCTTTGGCAACTACCTCTCCAACTAAGGTTGATAAGTCTTCTCTGTTGAGAGATTGTTTGTTCGCAGAAGTTGATGCATTGTTTGTAAGTGCTTCAACTGTACCGGCCAATGTAGTGTTGATGTCCAAAAATCCCCATTTGTGGAGTGTGTCATCATTGGGACGCGCAGATCCATCAAGAGAGTTGGGGTGGGGCTGAAACTCCACCCACTTATGGTGTAGGCATGTCAATTTCTTCACATGTTGCTTGTAAACGGCAGCGTTGAGACATTCAACATTGGCTACACCACTGTGAGAGTCTCCTTTGTAGCATGGGAAGAAGATGGATTTGACATTCTTGGTGCCGAGGTGGTTGTGTAATCCCTGTGTCACTTGAGCGATAGACTTGGTTAGGTTTATGTTCTTGACAATGAGAACAAGGCAGTTTCTATTGTTTACCTCTTCGCGGGTGAGCTGGTTCAAGTTGGGATTAACCGGTTGAAGAAGCTCTCCCAGTACTGCAATACGGTGTTGCTTGATCTTTGTAAGTTGCTCCGGCGATGTTGTTGTTAATCAACCGTAGGACTCGGCAGTGGATTTTTGAACTTGGACTAGTTCAAAATCATAGCTCCGACTGAAACTCTCTTCCAATACGTGTTTGAAGAGATGGTGAGATTCTACATTACAAATTGTTTCGCTGTTGATCTTGACAGAGAGCAGGTGTGAGCCCCAAATTAGTCACTTGGGACTCATTGCTTTTTTTTTTTTAGTTTATTACAAATTAAGGCATAAAGTACTACAAAAAGCCCAAAAAAGAGTGTAGAACCAAAATAGGTATGTCACGTACCAGTATAGCACTTGGTCATAAATAGCCTTTTATCCATAGATTACCCATAAAACCCACTTGTATATAGGTTAGAACTCGTAATTAGTAGAAAACAATAGGGCTACTAGGAACTTACCCAAAATAGCCCAAACCTAGTGCATGTGACCATGATAGGCTAAATTAGTCTTAGGAGAGTTAGGGGGGTCCCCACGTAAATCTCCAAAGATAGGTTCTAGTTTCCCCATTCCACCGACGAAACATTAGGAATCCAAATTGTTAGCTTGCAGGTGTTACTTGTCCCAAATAGGCCGCATGGAGGAATCCACAGCCGCCGGATAGTGTTCTCGGATCTGGAACATGTCAGGATGTCCACGGCAAAACCCATTCGCCAAGATTCCCTCACATGTAAAAGATTCCCTGACTGCTGGTGATTCAACCGAAGTCAGTTTTCACCTCGCCACCAACTCTGTGCCAGAATAGCCCAAGACTTGTCACGTGGCTTGGGGGACTCCATGAGAGGTTCCCCAAAAAGTCTCGGTTTTTTCTGATCTCCAAAGGATCTTTTTCCGAGCAGTCAAATCGCCAAAGGCCACGTTGGGAAATTCATGGAAAATACCCAGGCCGTGGTAAAATCTCACTAAAAATTAGACTAGCATCTTTTATGTTAATAACGCGCCCCGACAAATTTCATGGTGTTCCAATAGCGGGAAGCAGCCGAAACTGACAACATCCCCCCAATTAATAATTACGGCAAGATCTTTGCGGGGTTGACCGGCGTCCCGGGAGCGTACGAAGTCGGAACGAAGACATCAAGGAGCCTTTTCTTACTCCCTAGAGCCTCCCCAACAACCCTAGCTAGTTACCCAAGCCAAAAGAGGTAAACCCCAAAAGTTAGGTTTTAACCCTTTTAATTGGCTCTAGTTGGCACTAGTTTCCGATGGGTTTTTGTGATAGAAATAGGGGGTAGGGGGTCCTTTAGGCTAAAAATGGCATTCTGAAGCCATTGGCGCAATCCATTTGCAATTCCGAGCTAAACTCCAAAAGTTAGAGGTTAGGACCAGCGTAAAACCCCAAATTAGGTGAAAATCTCAAACTTGGATGAAAATCCGGATGGATGAGGTTACTCGTCGAGGGGGGGAGTGGGCCCTTGGAAACCTATAAAAGGGGGCCCTTCTCTCTCCCAAAACACCCCCAATACTTGTTTTGGGTCCGTGGGTCCGAGTTATCTTGGAATTTTTGGCGTTTCAAGCAGGGTTGTCTTGTCTGACAGAATTTCGGGTTTTTGTGTCTAATAGACATCGCATGTCGCATGTCGAATTGTCAAGTTGTCGAGTATGGGCGGTTGTTGTTGTCGTGTACGGATTTCGGATTTCAAATTTTTTTACCCCTAGGTAAAACGGACTGTCCTACGTGGCTGTGACGTGGCGTGCTTCATGAGGGGCGACCACGGGTAGGGGGCGACTACGGGTCCAAAATCTAGGGCGACTACGGGTCTAAGGGCGACCACGGGTAGGGGGCGACTGCGGGTCCAAAATCTAGGGCGACTGCAGGTCTAGGGGCGACTTCTGGTCCCTTTAAGGGCGACCGCGGGTCTAGGGGCGACCTCTGGTCCCTTTAAGGGCGACTACGGGTCTACGGGCAACCTCTGGTCCTTAGCGACGACCTCTTTGTTGCAATTGTCCAAAAAAACTTTCAAAACTACTATTTCTAGTACAAAAAGAAAAAAGAAAATTAATGGTATTTTTGAACATGTAATCGTAGGATCTTAAAGTAGAATAGTATGACAATGTGTGGAAAAAATTTCAAACACTTTCACCACATAGATTGCAAGGTAAATGCGTTCAAAGTGAAGAAATCACATTTGTGACATATTGACAAACTACTTTGAATCTTCTTAACTTAAAAAAGTTTACATTATAGTCTTGAATTAAAAAAATTTCATCATTCAAAATTGATTTGAAAATATAAAAAATTTAAAATTTAAAAATAATGTGGTTTAATTCTTTAAAAAATTATTAAGTAGAAGAAAGTACATTATAGAGAGAAAAAACTTTATCATTAATAG
Organism: Rhytidiadelphus loreus; assembly: GCA_947034895.1. Taxonomy (NCBI): domain Eukaryota; kingdom Viridiplantae; phylum Streptophyta; class Bryopsida; order Hypnales; family Hylocomiaceae; genus Rhytidiadelphus; species Rhytidiadelphus loreus. The sequence continues at coordinate 39,561,652 of OX344761.1, forward strand.
CTTTAAAATGGAATTAAAACACACTAATCCCAATGGTGAGATTGTTCTATGAATCAAAGTTAATTTTTTGAACTTATTTGTTTAATTGTTTTGAAAAAGTTTGAAACTTGAGTGGCCCAAAAGAATCCTATGCTTAATTTTTTTTAATATGATACTATGATTGCTCACAAAAGAAGATGCTCTATAACTTTCATACCATCAATCCCCAAAAAATGAACCAAAGCTTTTGAAGTACAAAAAAATTCCAATCTATGAGAACAAAAAAACTTTAATTTTTAATTCAAATTTTCGTGAATTTTTTTTGTTCACCTAATTTATATTTAGGCTTATTGTGGTGTAACTCTTGCTCTTTGGCACCAATTAAAATACAAATTACAATCCCATAAAACTAACAAGTTTATCTATATCATGAAAAAGTATCAAACGCTTCATAAAAAATTGACCTTATATGAAGTTGCCCAAAATCCATTTTCCAAGCTACAAAGACAATTGAGACTTTAGAGCTTAACATCCTAACAATGTAATCTCTACAAGAGAAAAGGTTGTTTTAAGTACAACCTAGTAGTATAGTCCTACAATCTTATGATCTTTAGGGAGATTTTTAGTAAATTTTTATTGAAAACAAATTTATTTCTAATAAATATTTACTATAATTTGCTAAAAGGTCATAAATTATAGAACTATATTGCTAAGACCATACCTAAAACATTCCTTTCTCTTCTAGTGATTATTCATGAGGTGGATTTTAAAATACAAAATAATGCACGAAGATTTGTATAAAAAACTTTCCCATTTGAATTCTTCTTTTTTCCAAGTATTCTTGTACTCATGAATTATTTACCACCATCAATCCATCATCCCTAACTTAAAAATTAGATGGAAGGGATTTAAAGAAAAATTTCTCTTTTTGATTTAATTTATGCATATTTCAACAAATTATCCTACTAAAGGACCTATAATTTATGAAGTGTATTTCAAAATACAAAATAATGCATGAAGATATTTACAATACCTTCCCCATTTATATTTTTTGATTCTCCAGGCATCTTTGTACTCATGAATTATTACCACCTTCATCTCTGACTTAAAAAAATAGTAGGGAAGGGATTTAAATGAAAACTTCTCCTTTTGATTTAATTTATGCAAATCTCAAAGATTTACCCTATGGGTCTATAATTTATCAAGTGTATTTTTTTTTATTCTCTAAGCATCTTTTTACTTATGAATTATTACCACCTTCATCTCTAACTTAAAAAAATAGTAGGGAAGGGATTTAAATGAAAACTTCTCCTTTTGATTTAATTTATGCAAATCTCAAAGATTTACCCTATGGGTCTATAATTTATCAAGTGTATTTTTCTTGATTCTCTAAGCATCTTTTTACTTATGAATTATTACCACCTTCATCTCTAACTTAAAAAAATAGTAGGGAAGGGATTTAAATGAAAACTTCTCCTTTTGATTTAATTTATGCAAATCTCAAAGATTTACCCTATGGGTCTATAATTTATCAAGTATATTTTTCTTGATTCTCTAAGCATCTTTGTACTCATGAATGATTTACCACCTTCATCTCTAACTTAAAAAGTTAGTGAGGAAGGGATTTAAATGAAAACTTCTCCTTTTGATTTAATTTATGCAAATCTCAAAGATTTACCCTATGGGTCTATAATTTATCAAGTATATTTTTTTCTTGATTCTCTAAGCATCTTTGTACTCATGAATGATTCACCACCTTCATCTCTAACTTAAAAAATTAGTGAAGAAAGGATTTAAATGAAAACTTCCCCTTTTGATTTAATTTATGCAAATCTCAAAGATTTACCCTATAGGTCTATAATTTACCCAGTGTATTTCAAAATACAAAATAATGCATGAAGATATTTGCAATACCTTCCCCATTTAATATTCTTGATTCACCAAGCATCTTTGCACTTATGAATTACTTACTATCTTCACCTCTAACCTAAAACTAGAGGAAAGAGATTTAAATAAAAACTTTCCCTATGGATTTAAACAAATCTCAAATAATCATTCTACAAGTGTATAATTTTTCAAATGAATTTCAAAATACAAAAAAATAGATGGATAGATATGTATGATCTTTCTTATTTTATTTTATTTCATATCATGTAATTACAAACGAATAAATGATAATGAACCATTGATATATATTTCAAAAAATTGCATGTTTGCAAATATTGAGTGTTCAATGGAAGATGACATCTTGTCATAAAATTAATATACTAGAGCGAATTCATAGATCAAACAAAATATTGACAAATTCAAGTTGTACTATAGAGAATCCAAAGCAACTAGATTTTTAGAAGAGCTTTCATTTCTAATAAATGAGATTAGGTGTCAAAGCTACAAAATCTGATCTCATCAAGGTCCATTTATTTAGCTCACCTAACAAAGAAGGTCCACTAATACACCTAGCAAACTAAAACAAAATTAATTGACTCTAATGAAGCTCTCAATTTCTACCTTCAACACCCACAAAAAGCAATCGAACGCATTCTTCAAGTGACTTTGAGTCTTCGGCGACCTCTCTTGGAGGAGAACGCGGGTCAAGGGGACCTCGGGTAGGGGGCGACTACGGGTGGAGGCGGGAAGAATTGGCCTCCCTTTGCCCCCAAATTGGCAAATTTGGGCCTTGGGGAGGCTTGTAGGGTCGACTTCGGGTGAGGGCAACCTCTTTGGGAGGAGAACGCGGGTGGGGGCGACCTCGGGTAGGGGGTGACTTCGGGTGGAGGCGGGAAGAATTGGCCACGCAAAGGACCAAAATTGACAAATTTGGGCCTTACAGAAGCTTCTAGGGGCGACTTCGGGTGAGGGCGACCTCTTTGGGAGGAGAACGGGGGTGGGGGCGACCTCGGGTAGGGGGCGACTTCGGGTGGAGGCGGGAAGAATTGGCCTCCCCAAGGCCCCAAATTGGCAAATTTGGGCCTTGGGGAGGCTTCTAGGGGCGACTTCGGGTGGAGGCGGGAAGAATTGGCCTCCCCAAGGCCCCAAATTGGCAAATTTGGGCCTTGGGGAGGCTTTTAGGGGCGACTTCGGATGAGGGCGACCTCTTTGGGAGGAGAACGCGGGTGGGGGCGACCTCGGGTAGGGCGACCTCGGGTAGGGGGCGACTTCGGGTGGAGGCGAGAAGAATTGGCCTCCCAAAGGACCAAAATTGACAAATTTGAGCTTTGGGGAGGCTTCTAGGGGCGCCTTCGGGTGAGGGCGACCTCGGGTAGGGGGCGACTTCGGGTGGAGGCGGGAAGAATTGGCCACGCAAAGGACCAAAATTGACAAATTTGGGCCTTACAGAAGCTTCTAGGGGCGACTTCGGGTGAGGGCGACCTCTTTGGGAGGAGAACGCGGGTGAGGGCGACCTCGGGTAGGGGGCGACTTCGGGTGGAGATGGGAAGAATTGGCCTCCCCAAGGCCCCAAATTGGCAAATTTGGGCCTTGGGGAGGCTTGTAGGGGCGACTTCGGGTGAGGGCGACCTGTTTGGGAGGAGAACGCGAGTGGGGGCGACCTCGGGTAGGGCGACGTCGGGTACGGGGCCACTTCGGGTGGAGATGGGAAGAATTGGCCTCCCGAAGGCCCCAAATTGACAAATTTGGGCCTTGGGGAGGCTTCTAGGGGCGACTTCGGGTGAGGGCGACCTCTTTGGGAGGAGAACGCGGGTGAGGGCGACCTCGGGTAGGACGACCTTGGGTAGGGGGCGACTTCGGGTGGAGGCGGGGAGAATTGACCTCCCAAAGGCCCCAAATTGACAAATTTGGGCCTTGGGGAGGCTTCTAGGGGCGACTTCGGGTGAGGGCGACCTGTTTGGGAGGAGAACGCGGGTAAGGGCGACCTCGGGTAGGGCGACCTCGGGTAGGAGGCGACTTCGGGTGGAGATGGGAAGAATTGACCTCCCAAAGGTCCAAAATTGGCAAATTTGGGCCTTGGGGAGGCTTCTAGTGGCGACTTCTTAACTGGAGAAGAGTACGGGTGAAAGGGACCTCTTTTATTGTGCAACTGTGGATGGCGGTGGGAGCCATTGCTTTGAGGATGTCCTTGTCTAACAATTTCTTGCATTAATAAGAGATTTTAAACATCTTTTTTCTTTTTCTTTTTGATTTTGAAAGTTTCTTAATAATTTTTTTTTCTTAGACCCTTTATATTTCATATCAATTTCAAAATATATATATTTTAAATTAGTAAAAATCATTTATTGTTTATTTCCCCTCGATTTCTTTCATTACATTGGATTTGTTAATACATATATGACCTAATTTTTAGGAACTCCATTGGGAATGTTTATAGAATTTCTTCTTGATTCCTAGGGTCTTTATAAGGTAGGGTCTTTTTAAATTTCCCTTGGTTTTAAAAATTTTCCCTAATTTTAATTTAAAAATTGTTATTATGATTTGCAAGTTCTTTCTTGTAATTGTGCATTGCAAATAATCAATTTGGTTGTTCAATTGAAACGTTTGATGTCATTCAAGAATGAGTGATTATCACTAAAAGGACATATTGGCTAACTATATGGATTACTGTTAAGTGCCTTGCTATTATTTTTTAGTCTCCTAAGATTCATTACAGATATTAACCTATTAAGGAAAAGAAGTTGGAGGATATAAAGAATTGTTGGCGGGTGGCTCTAACGTATGTATATGGGTTGCAACATTCAGAGAGGACCATAGAGATCATGCAAGAAAATCATAAATATACGATGAAATCCATCTTGTATTCTATTAGAAAAATTGGCCACTGAATGAATATGAATGATATGGAAAAATACGACAATGAAGTATTTGAAAATACATTGATAGTGAGATACTTTGTAAGGAAGTTAGGTGACCTTATTGAGCCTAATCTAAAGAAGCAATTAATATGCGGATAGGTGGCAAACTTGCTCATTGATAAACCATGGTTGATGATGCCCCTTAAAGTTGTTTTCCACACTAATATTTTTGTAATAGGACATGATATTATCAGATTAGTATAAATAGAAACGTAGGTCACATTGCATGCATTTAACTTTTGAAGAGCAATGTAAATATATTAACGACTTTTATACGATGTGACATTTAAAAAAATGAATTGAATATTCTAAATGCAAAGTGCAAAAGTTATTGTATAGAATTTCAAATTTCAATTCCCTTGTGCAAATATTTTGTAATTTTTGTCAAACAATTAATTATAGTTTATTTACTTCTAAACTATTGTGTGAGAAATTTTACAAAAATGAAGTTGAATTTTAACCCATAGAAGACCAAGAGTTCTTAAGGAATTCTCATCTTGGTTCACATAATGCTTAGAGTCTCAATTCTCATCGTGATTTTTTTGAAACTTTCTTTGAAGATAGAAGAATATATCATCTTTGTAGGAATATAGCATTTTTTCAATTAGTGATTGAAAGAAAAAGTTATGCCACCCTAAAGCCAAAAATGGAGGTCAGTGGACACCTCAAATATTATATTTTTGTCTACATGTGAAGCTTTGATTCATTGTAATTGGACTAGTAATGCAAAAGTTATGGACAATCTTGTTTTTTGGACAAACTTAGCATTTTCTTGAAACAAAACTAGAGGGTTCATTTTTTAATGCAATTTTCACAATTTTTCTAAAAATTTATTTGACAAGGTTAAATTTGTTCACTAGAACAATCTCATCATTGGAATAATTGTATTTCAATTCCATCTTAGAACTCTTAACAATTTATTTATTTTTTCAATCTTGGACCTACTTCTACTTTAAAGTTTTTTAACCCCTAAAGAACCAAGGCCTTTTTCTTGCCAAAAAACATTCAAAATTGCCATTTCTATTGCAAAGAGTAAAAAATTTGGAAATTGTTTCTTTTGCACATCTAATTGTCTAACTATAGGATCTATACATAATTAGTATAAAAATGTGTGGAATAAATTTCAAAAATGAATCTTGCAAGTTATTTTTTGAAGAAGATTCTTAGATTGCTAGAAAAACAAGATTGTCTATAATTTTCACACCACTTATCCAAATGAAATGAATCAAAGCTTTCCGTTGAGAAAAAAATATAATATATGAGGAAAAAAAATTAAAATTTTTGAATGTTTTTTTGTTGCCTTTGTTTTGAACTTATTTGGGCACAACTTTTGTTCCTAGGCACCACTTGAGAAAACATTATATTTCCTTAAAGATAATTAGTTTTTCTATCTTTAAAAAAAGTTTCAAAAAATTATGACAAAAAATGAGACTGTAGGTACATGCCCAAAATCCAATTTGTCAACCAAAGGGATGATGGTCCTTTAGGGATTAAAGAATGCAAATCAAGTGCTTTTATTAGTGAATTATTTTCCCTAGACTTTCAACTTATTTATTCAACGTATGTGTCTTTTAATTCAAAGTATGTAGTGCAAAAAATTTCCACAAATGACAGTCAAAGTCAACTGAAATTGCAGGTCACAATTCAGAATTTTTTTTTCCAACTTTGATTGTTAATATCTTCCAATCTATACGGTCAAACTTCATGAAATTTTTACCACGTGATCTTAGACAAGTGAAGTACAAGATCTTACGGTTAGATTCTAAAAATAAATAAATAAATCTATTTTTTTGGATGAATGCAGCAAAAGTGGCAGTTTTGAACTGTAGTACAAAATTTGCCCCTACCCGCACTCGCCCCTACCCGCGGTCGCCCCTACCCGCAGTCGCCCCTACCCGTGGTCGCCCTCTACCCGTAGTCGCCTCCACCCGAAGTCGCCCTAAATTTGTGACGTGGCTCCCACATGGCAGCCAAGTAAGCCTAGGTAAATGGGGGGTAAATTCTGTAAAAGTCAAAGGATAAAGTTGACTCTATTAGACGGACGGGACCCTCTACTAGACGTCTTCGACGTCGAGTTTGTCGAGTTGTCGAGTTGTCTGGGTAGACAACCCTGGTTTCAAGCCAAAAAACCTCTACGGTGTTTTCGGAGCACTTTTGGCTCCATTGTTGTTGCATTTCGAGGTTTCTTAAGGTTCTCAAGAGCCCTTTTACCTTACCTCGTGCTCTTGTTGTGAGTCGAGCGGGTCTCTTCTACCCTCGTGTGTCTTCTTGTGCCTTGTTCGAATCCCAAAGTCACCCCCCACCGTACCTTGGCGATGCTGCTTTGGAGGGCATTTGGTATGTGAGGTTGTTACCCGTGATCACCATTATCTTGCGTGCGCATGTGTCTCATGAGTAGGTCCTGACCATAGTTACCTTTTCCATTGTTGGTTGTGAGTGGACCCCACCCCTCGGGGAACGGCGAAGCTTTGAACTTGTGACCCAACCCAGTCCTAAAGTACGTGTTAAAACAAGTCTTAGACGGCGGAGCTTTGAACTTAGGGGCATCGTAAATCCTAAAGTTGGTGTTAAAACCAACCATACGGCGAAGCTTTGAACCCCCGTGTATCTTAGTTCCAAAGTCTAGTGTCCGAGACGTTCTCGGAAAAGTCCAAGGTTTAGCGTCCGAGATTAAGTTTAAGTTAAAAGAGTCGTCCTAACCACCGTGTCATGATTTCTGTAGAACCGTATTTTTCCCCCTAAGCACCGGAGGGAGGAAAAAAGGGCAAGACTCCGATTTAAGTTTGTGGGGGGAAGGTTCCCTTAAGGGAACCCCAAAAAGGATTGAAGTTAGTTCCAGTCAGGGTACCGCAAGGGTCTGTCGGGGTGTCGCTGGGGTCCCAGTTAGGGTACCGCAAGGGTCCGTCGGGGTGTCGCCGGGGTCCAGTCAAGGTACCGCAGGGCTGTCGGGGTGTCGCCGGGGTCCAGTCAGGGTGTCGCAGGGTCCGTCGGGGTCCAGTCAAGGGGTCGTCGGGGGGGTCGCAGGGTCATCGGGGAGGTCGCAGGGTCTGTCGGGGAGGTCGTAGGGTCCGTCGGGGGGGTCGCAGGGTCCATCTGGGGAGTCCAGGGACCGAAGTTGGGGAGTCCAGGGACTGAAGTGGGGAGTCCAAGGACTGAAGTGGGGAGTCCAGGGGCTGAAGTGGGGACGGAAAAATCCAAAAGAAGGGGGGATTAAGAAAAATAAGTCTGGATTAGTGTAGGAAAAAGGGGTTAAAATAGGGGGGTAGCGTCGGAATCAAGTGAGTGAGACTTGGGTTTCCATTTTCCTTGGGGGTTTGGAAGTTCAAATAGAACGGACAAAACATCTAGCCTAAGAGGAAGATCGACCAAAAGGGGGGGGCCCAGTCAACACCACGAGAAGGGGCCTTAAACAAGCAAAAAGGGAGGAGAGAAGGGGAAAAAAAGCACACACTCCAATGCCAACCTACACGCACGTCCTCACTACCACAAGATCACTCCAAGACAATAAGGGTGAAGCAAGGAAAGAAGATTGATGTAGTAGAAGAATGGAGAGAGGTGATCCATAGTAGCTTTGGTTAGAGTGCACGGAAATCTCCAAAGTTTCCCACGGCCATTAGAAGGAGGATTAGGATGATGCGCATATGACGCCGTAAGAGGGTAGTTAGACTTCCATTAATTAGCGTCATAGGTGTACTCAAGGCCGTAATTAAGGGTTGGTGAAATAGTGCTAGAGGGAAAGAAGGAGAAAAAAGAGAAAGGAGAAAGAAAGGGTCCCGTGGAACCCACCTACTTGGACTACCTCTTTTCTCTAAATTTGTAAAAACCGTAGGCATTTTTCCCACACGCATTCACAATGGAGTATGAGCACGTGGCCGAGGGACCAGAAGAAGATTTTGCGAACACAACCAACAATCAGGTACGTTGTTAGTCTAACTACTCGTATTTGTTTAAATAGCACTAATTCTTGTGATTAGTGGTTAATCTCGACTAGCAAATAGGAATTAGGGAGAATCTTAAGTTTAGACATAGGAGCTTATCGATTAGGATTAGAATTACCTACACCCATCTTATGCGTAGAATTTGGCCATCAAAATGACCAGGTTAGGCTAGGTTAGAATAGGAGTCAGATTACGAAATAGGTTAGGATTTGGAACAAATTAGACATCGAGAAAAATTAGATTAAGAACAAAATAATCCAAGTAGGAATTAAGGATTAAACTAGCGGATACGAATTACCTTAGGTAACATCCACTTAGTATAGAAAAGAAAAGGAAATTAGATTAGAATATAAATTAAATTAGATTAGAAGATAAATTAGATCGGAAGATAAATTAGAAGGAAGATAAAATAGATTAGCAAAAAACTAGTTAAGTTAGGAAACCAAAATGGAAATCAGGATAGTCCAAAACCGAAGGGTTAGACTGAGGGTCAACCTTAAGTTGGAATTTAAGTTGAATTAAAAGTCGAGGTTAGATTAGGGAAGAAACCTTACATCTAGGAATCAAGTTAGACAACCATCTCAAGGAAATAATAACTTAGGAAATCATGGATGGGACTTAGAGATCCCTCCTCAGTGTTAGGAAAGGTCATTTAGCCTCAAATTCCTGTAGATTAGGGTAGATCCGGTGGTAGTTCGCATAGGTTGCCGGTAGGGGACGGTTAGCCCGGACTATTCCCTCGTCAATTGGGGCAACGTCGTTGTCACCTGCGGAAATTAGGAATTTAGTAAAAAAGATCCATTGCTTGGAAGGCACAATGGACCTACGCTTAGTCACCCGTTAGGTTAGAATTTAGTTAACCCCTAGAACCTGATTGTGTCCGATTAATTACCAAGGGTGGGTAATTAAGCGCCCACATGAATGGTGCATCTGCCGGGAGACAAGGTTTAGAAGCTTGCCTTTTAAATTTTTTCTGACATCAGAAGTTAGTTTAGGGTAACACTTAGTTAGGATTAGAGTGTCTAAATTAGAGGGATAATTAGCAATCATAGGAGGAGTTAAGAGTGCTTATCAAGTAAGTGATAGAAAATATATTTCCAAGTCTCTAATTTAGTTAGAAATTAGACATAGGCCTTTAGGGATAATCACAATAGAGGGCTAGATTAGGATAAGCGGTTAAGATAAAATACGAGTGTTAAACGTTTCAATAGTTAGTAAGATAATTTAGAGATTAGTTCGTTAATTATGGTTGGCTAATTAATAGTAAGTCGGATTAGAAGAAGACTTAGGCAAAATCAAGAAAGGAAAATTAAATTAGAACTTCCTAAGTAGGGTTAAAGAATTAAACATAGCAATTAGGAGTAACCAAAGTTAGATTAGTCGTTAATCTTAGGTCGATAATTAGTAAGTAAACCCAATTAGAAGAAAATTTAGGAGAAACTTAGAAAAAAATTAGGATTAGGACACCCTAAGTAGGGTTAGATCGATAACCATAAGCAATTAGTAGTAAACAAGTTAGAGTTCGAGTGTTAATCATAGGTCGATAATTAACAAGTAAACCCAATTAGAAGAAAATTTAGGAGAAACTTAGAAAAAAATTAGGATTAGGACACCCTAAGTAGGGTTAGATCGATAACCATAAGCAATTAGTAGTAAGAGGTGAGAATTAGTTGTTAACTATAGGCTGATAATTAATAGTAAGCACAGTTAGAAAGAACCTTAGAAGGAATCAAGGAAGGAATTAAGATAGGATAAAATACCCTAAAATAGAATTAGGATAGTGAAGCAAGGGTTAGCTAGAAGTAGAACACTTACAGGATACTTAGAAGATAGATCACTCATAGAGTCAGTCGTTAGGGTTAACCACGATCCAAAAGTAATAGTAGTAGAAGAAAGGAGGTACCTTAGGATACCTTTGAGATCTTTTTAGAAATAGTTAGTAGAAATTAGAACTTAAGTCTTTGAACATAGGTTAGAACTAGCAAGGAGTAGAAGTATCGAAGCTAGCTTCCAGTTGCCACGAGGATTGAGCCACTTGCAACCCCTAGGCCAGATAGGTAGCCAGGATAGGAGGAAGAAGTCTTAAGGCTAACAAAACAAGTTAATTGTGAAAGGGAGACGAGCCAGAACCCTGCTTTGAGCTCACACAGCTCGACTTTTACGACCGTTCGCGCCGCCGCCCTCGCAAAGCATACCGAGACAATGAGGAAGGATACAGCGACTCCGAAGACAACAAGGAGCTTCCGTTAGAAGACCTGTTGCTCGGTCCCAACCGCTTGGGCATCTCCTTCGAGTACTGGGAGCATCTGGCGCGGCAATACTTGCTTAGCCCCAACCAGTACACGCCCTGCATCCAGCAAGCAATCAAGTCTGGGACCTTTGGAGTCTCAAAGGAGGAGATAGTAGAGTGCCTCTCGTTCTACTGGGCGGTGGTGCTAGCCGCTTGGAAGTTTGAGAGCGCGTTTGTCAAAGCGTGCTTCGACGCCAAGCATCCCGCCTACCCGACTTTCAGACCTCTCACAGAGGTCCCTCACCTCGACATCCGATACGCCGCCCCAAGCCCACTTGGGGACGACTCAGACCAGTATTTCTGCTTCAACCAGCCAGTCGGGGACTTCGATCGGTTTCTCGACAACCCATACTCACAGTCTGAGGACTTCCGTGCGTGGCACAACGGAGCCAGCCATCTCACGTTGGAGTGTTGCCGCGGTATCTCCACCATACTAACATCGTCCACCTTGGATACGGCGGATCAACTCCGATACATCACCGAGTACGCTACCGCCTGTGAACCCTATCAGGACGCAGAAGACTTCAAGGTCTCCAACTTCCAGCTACCTGGAGACGAGGGGATCCATTACCCTCGCTATCATCCAATACACTACGAGTACCCTAGCCGGGGGAAGAGGAGCCGTTCCAAACGACTCAAGGACGCGACCTTCTTCACCAACGCAGCCACTTGGGAGCAGCATTCGTCAGCCATGGCAAGAATCGAGGCTGCACAAGCCCCGTACTTCTTTGAGGTTCGACCGACGGCGGCGGAGATTGTCACCACGTTGGTTTGTGCTGATCAAGTGATAGAGCTAGTCTAGGACTAGAGCTTGGACCACCAGTTGGCCAACTTCTATCACTGTAAACACCTTTTTCTATATATATGTCCTCGCTTGGCATATTATCAGGCCATCTGAGTTAGATGCCACCAAAAGTCTCCACCACACCACAATCTGGTAGGGTGCTACGACCAAAGGGAGGGGGAGGAAGTTCAGCCCGACCACCACCACCGAGTTCCCCTGCCTCATCAACACACGAAGGGGCTAGTTCCCTTGACTCTTTCGAGCGAGTCAGCTCACCTGATCCTTCAGAAGAGATGGGCGACCGCGAAGCCAGGATGCCACCTATGGCTCCAAGGGCACCAGAGGTTGGAGAAGAACCACCTGCCATACCCGAGGTAGACCCTATGATGTTGCCACGGGGTCCACCTATCTTAGTACCTCATGGGCTAAGAGAGATCTCTGTCCCCCATCACTTACCCAAGTTCTCTAGATCTCGGAATGACGATCCAGCTGCCCACGTGGAGCGGTTCGAAGAGATTCTCATCTCTAACCTCGTCACCGATCCAGGATATTACTTGATCTGGTTTCCGAATACCTTGACTGGGACCGCCTACTCTTGGTATCGATCCCACGATGCAGGGGTCTTCACTTCATGGAGACAACTGCAAGCGTCATTTCTACGTTACTTCCGACCAGCGACCGGCCAACAGCAGGCGTTGTCCGCTCTGACTAGCATCCGACGGGGAGCCACGGAGGACCTCACCTCATATATTCGACGGTTCCAGATAGTCTGCACCCGCTACATAGGGGGCCTTCTAAACGACGGCACCATACGACACTACTTTATCCAAGGAGTCGACTCGGCTTCAACTATCCGGGAGATCTTGTCTCGACGTCCCATAACCTTGGACGACGCCATCCGCGCCACGCTAGAGATCAAGATCATTGACAAAGAAAACGAACGAATGATTCGTCGGGAGCACGACCCGATACCAGCCTTCATTCTCGTACATCACCAAGAGCCCACCCTAGCACCATACCGCTCATCTCCCACTCAGCGGGACAGCTTACATCTGACCCCCTTGTCTTTGCAGGAACCAATGTTAATGCTAACCGCGCCTGTTGAACAGATTAGGACAAAAATGCGGCAAGCATCCAATGACATGGCTCGGGCAGTACGCGAACTGACCGAGCAAATGGCATGCCTCATCAAAGGACAAGGGCAACAAGCCCCACCCCAATATCATGAATCGGGGTCTCATTCCACGGGAGTTTGGTGCAACCACTGCGGCCAGCCCAACTACACGCCCCCGTTTTGCCCCCTGCTCAAGGACAACCCGCCTCGATCACGACCTCGAGGGCCAGGACAACCTTACCGACACCCTAACGCCCAAGCTCAGGTACGTAACAACAACTCATTTGATAGGCCCCTCATGTCCTATTGCGCCGTGTGTAAGAGGACACACGGTCCTGGCCAATGTTGGGTAGAAAACAATGTGGTCTGCGAATGCTGTGGGGATCACCACCCCACGGTTCGCTGCCAAGTCACGGATAGGGTTATTCCACTAGAATTCCCAAAGGCCGACTACGCCAAACAAGCCCAAGACAACCTCAAGAGCATCCGCTTCACGGAGCCTCAAGATACGACCGGTCTACCAGATATGTATTACAATCGCACCAATCATCGCCAAACCCAGGCTGCACCACCCGCAGTCCAAACCAACCAAGGGGTTGTCCCATTAGATCCAACCCCCACCACCCAGGATGTTAGGTTTGTTACTATGTCTAACCCAACTAAAACCAACGAATTTCAGAATACGCTTTTCGTAGCTGTAGACACCTCGGAGACCGAGGCCGTTTGCAAGTCCCTACCTACCTTGGTGGTCACTCGAGGAGGGGCGAAGACCGGCCCTCCTCCACCTGAACCAGAAATAGTTAGCTCGCCGGATTCTAGCTCACATAGTAGTATGCATTTGCACTCGTCCCAAGATTCCCCTCAGTTCTCCGACCTACAAAGCACTTTGAGAGAGACTGCCAAGGAGGTACGATTCCAAGAGAATCTGCCAACTTCGACCGAGATGGATGAGGATGAATTCCAGTTTGTTCAAACAAGAACTCCATTCCATCCAACCAGCCCAAGATTGCGCTCACGACCAATGAAGGGCAGTAACCCTTCTCAGCCATACGATCTGTAGGAGGACCTGGCCAAAGTAAAAGCAAATATATCCTTTGGGCAGCTAATCAACACTCCCCCAACTCTACGCAAGCAATTGAAGGAAGGAGCCACCATCCCTCGAGGTTCCAAGGTAGTTGGTCCAGTCAATCAAGTGGGGTCACTTCCATTTCTGGCGGACCCAAGTCCCGACATCAAGGAATTAGAACCCTTGACGAGAGAACCCAAACTAGGCCTAAAAGAACCTAGAAAGAGCTTCGAGCCTGTCGAGATAGAGGTAGAGATCGTCGACAAGGTTATACCAAAGAAGCTAATGGATGATGGAAGCAGTGTCAACATCATGCCCGCTTTCACCATGCGCAAATTAGGTCTAGAAATTACGCACCCCTCGTTGGTCACTCTCAAATGTGCAGATTAGAGATCGGTCCCAACCCTGGGACGAATCAAGGACCTCAGAGTTCAAACCGGAGGAGTAGATTACATACTCACCTTTGAGGTCCTCCAACTCGAAGAAGAAGCCAGCACCTCATACCCTCTGCTCCTAGGTAGGGGCTTCCTCCGCCAGTGTGGAGGCATTGTCAATTGGGCGGAAAAGTGACCCACGTTCACCTACGGTCCCAAGAATGCAAGGACCATGATTGCCATAGTCTCCAACACCCCGGCCTTTCTAGGGGTCCAAGAACTAGGACTATCGGCAGTCCAAGCAATCCAAGCCAAGCCCACCGCTAGCTTGAGTCAGCTCAAGTGCATGGGCCCGGGACTCTACGGGTTCGAAGACGATGGGTCCCTCGAGAGATGGCTCTTAGAGCACCCCTACTTGGGAGACGATGCTTACGTCGTCATGGAAACGCCAACGGTCTACGTCCTGGAGGGAGACACGGGAGACCCATCCGCCATCGCCTACGCCAACCAGGGTTGACAAGGCGTCCGGACGTCCAGCTGGATGTCCGGACGCTGACCCCAGGACGTCTTTTGACATACCTGGCAGTAGATGTCGTCCGACCGCTGGACGGGCGGACGGCCGATTCTTCCGACGGAACAGGAGCGGATGGGCCGACGGTACAAGAGCGGACGCCCCGTTGGATCAGAAGCGGACGGCCCGACGGAACAGAAGCGGACGGGCCAACGGTACAGGAGCGGACGGCCCGACAGAACAGGGGCGGATTGGCGACCGGATGTCCGTCCGCCCGTCAAGGGCCCGTCCGCTTTGGACGGTGACCGTGCAATGTGACGGACGCCGATTTTCCACCGTTCGATCTTGCCGTCCGCATGTGTGCCGTCCGATGCTCCCGTACGTGGATTCATGCCGTCCGACTGCATAAATAGCGGAGAGCACGGCTTATTTTGCCACAATCGTTTCCCTTGCGGAGTGGGTGATCTAGTGCCTAAGGCTCTGTGCGCCTCTTCCGTTTTAGTGTGCAAATGATTGTGATCGAACCCTAAATTGTTTCAAGTGTAAGTGCGAATCATTAATCATTTAAGCAAGCTTACTATGCCTCACGATAACAAATCGAAGTCCAGTAAGAAGGGCAAATCCCAAGATATAAATTGGGATGATTGGGACAACCAAATGTGTGTAGTTGAACCGGGATGGGAAGAAGAACCCAAAAAAACTTGGGACTGCACGACGTGCAAGAAGTACATCAAAATGACGCACCTCTCCAAAATATGGTCTAGAGAACGCGCAGAGGTGCAAGTTCGTCGTTGGGAAGGACAAATTTCCACATGCCAAAGCAAACACTTTGTTCATCGATACGAGGAAGTAACACGTTCAGCTCAAATACGGGACTCCAAACCGAATTTAATGAACTATTCCAACATGAGAATGGTTTGGGCGGAGATTGTACTCCACAAAGATGTAGATTGGCGCACAATTTACGGAAAAGATGTTATCCACTTGAATCGCAGTGATGCAGTACTTTATACCAGTTGGACTGGGCCGAGCGATTGCATGCTAGAGTGGTCTAATCGAGGCCAGTTTGGATTTCCACCGGTTGTATTGCCGGATGCAGAAGATGAATGGTCAGGTGATGATGATGAGAAAGACACTCCAACACCCGCGATGATGGAAGAGAGGCACGAGCGTACAGAAGATCGGGAGGACATTCAATACCAACAAGAAATGCGAGAGGCAATGCAAAGAAGCCTAGAGGACCGTGGTCGACAATATGGCCATCATGGGGTGTACAGACCCGATCGTGGTGCATATGGCTCGCAAGATACGCGAAGTATTTCACACTACGATAATGACCCTCAAGGGGGGTATCACAGCTCAAGGACAAGCCACGGAACCACGCATCATTTTGAAGGTAACCAGGGAGGCTCTCAATACAACTTTACGTCTACTGAAGGTGGTTCTCATGAACCTCAAGGAGGCCCTTCTTATGGCGGTTCAACTCAAGGAGCATCTACTCACAATGATTCAATTCCTCCTCCAACTTTTGGAGGTCCATACCAAGGACATTATGGACAAGCAAGTGGGCAAAATAGATATGGAGACGACTACTATGGCGGAGGACCATTTCTCAATGTTTATAGGTCTAGTGGTACAGGCCCAAGCCAAAAAGATGACACCAAATCAGAATCTGAGTGAAGTAGATTGAACTATTGGACATTTGTAAGATTGTAGTTGTTGTCTCACAATACAATCAAGTGATTGTAAATTTGTAATCTCTTGCCACATAATATAGAAAGTGACAAGCACGGTACAAAGATGTTGGCTCTTAACAAATAGTATTTTCCTATTTGTAAATTATGAATAAAATATATTGTAATTAAGCCCTAAAGCCCTATGAATGTTTTTAGAAAAATGGATTTGTTCGGACCACTTCTACGGTATATACCGTAGAAAAACATCAACACCAATTTCTGGGGGGAATTTAAATAAAGTATTTTGTACATAACTTATTTGAGAGCATGGCGCCAAAATTTCAAAAATTTTGATTGCATGGATTGAAAGATATGGCATGATAAGCACTGCATTTGAAATTGAGAACGCCTTTAATCTCAGACAAAATTTCAGTAAAGAATTTTTTACAAATTAAAATCTGCAATTTCGGTTTAATTTACAAGACCACAACCCAATTATGCTTTGGAATTTTAATTTCATTTAGGGTTCTAGAATAATGAACGGAAAATTGATTCAAGGAGTTTGGCACTTAAGCTTCTCCTAAACAAAATCAACTTCGCAAAACAACATATTGTATAATTGTATTATTTCAATACAAATGGTGTTGTTACTTTGTTGCCCCCCAATGAAAATTTGGGGGAGTCTCTTGCATGTGCCATATACATTTACACGATAGATCATACAATTTAGCACACCACCTTGCCAACCTAGGTGGCTAGGTACCCAACAATCCAACATCAATGATACATCAAGAAGAAGAACTCCAAGTCTACATTTCTCATCCACCCAAAAAAGATGTTTTGTGTTTAAATAGTTTGTGTTCCGAAAAATACAAAATGTTCAAAACGGAAAGCCAATTTCACATATATTGGCATACATTGATGGTGTATATATAGTCTATAGTTAGCACACATAGTAACGTACATCCTCACTGATACATTTATCGATTACTTCTATAATCTATAGTACTATGTAGCACACTCATATATTAATATGAGTGACGGAAGTGGTCATTTGGAATAGGCCAATTGTAAGAATTAGTAAATCGTTGGATGATTTCGGAAAAACTTCCGCTCTCCGCAATCACTGAATTGCAAAGGCGATCCAAGTAGAGGTGAAATACCCTTGCCAAATCGTGATGGCTAAACCTCGTATGTCCTTCATTTTCACGATGAAGCGATGTGTAGGCCTCTGACATGCATAGTTTGTTGATCCGTTGAGCTATTCGACCAACGGCATATTCCTCCGATTTACGTGACAAAGTTGGAATCATTTCCACATCCGCATCTTTGCGGTGCACGTATGCAATTGAAGGGTCCACCCACCACCTTCGGTTCAAAGCTGCATCCCGATCTGCCACGGATGTGAACGTATACAATGACTTCATTGGTTCAGTACGAACCGTAGACATGCCCCAATCGCAAACTCCAATGTAAACACGTGATTCATCCTCAGGAAAGTGAAACATGATATTGTCGGGAGAAATATCATTGTGTAGATGACCCGCATTGTGGACCGCATTCATGATATGCACCAATGCCCGTGCCAACTCGGTGCGCTTCTTTCTCCATCGACCAAGACGGAAAGCTTGAATCACCTCTTCGGGCGTTGGTCGTGAATAAGACAATCGAATGGCAATGTTATCTGGATAATCATTATCAAGAATCAACATTTGCCGCAATGTACCACCATTCCACCAATATGCATACCCTTCATTGTTTGTTGCATGGACAGCGGCAAACCGAATAACTCCGTCATGTGGAATCCTCACTGCCATTGATTCGTTTTGGTGCTCCAACTTCGCAAGTTGAGGACGAATCCGTTGTTGATGAGATATCTTTGCAGCAAATTCCCAAAATGACGGAATCTCATGACATCCTTCAATTCGAACCCTACGAATTGTTGCGTATCCGCCCTTCAAGATTTTGTCATCTTGTAGAATCACCCTTGCTGTGTCTGGTAGTGCTATGAGATGCCGTCATCCACGTTGCAATTCTACATCTCCTTCATCCGAAGTCCACCAACCCAATGACCCTCGCCGATTGCATCTCTTTGCAAATGGAGCGCAACGACGAACAAACAAGTCAGCTTTGAGAATGACTTGTTCAAAGCTTTCATCACTTGCACGGTGTTCCCTCCCGTATTTTTCTAGGATCACCTTCGCATTCCACAATGCGTCTTGCACCTTGTTCTTTAGAAATTGTTGGAAGCCTTTCTTCTCCATTTCATGAATCCATTCTGGAACGTTTAGAGCATCCGTGAACTTCTGTGTCATATCCATCTTGAATTTTTCTACACATTCCTCTTGGTATCTCACATATTTAGTGTCAAGAGACACTGTAGTTTCCGCCTCATAAAACTTCACAATGTATTCAATCAAGAATGCTTTGCAAGCATTGGAAGGAAGTTCACGTGCTGAGTCAATATCGGGCACCACATTCTTCCCCTTCACCGCTCTCTTTGATCTCGGCATTGTAGAAAGTATTAATTTTTAGTCCCAATTTAATTCATAAAAAATTACAGTGCACCAAATACACATAAACTGGAAAAAACAGGCAAAATATAGGCCCCCAAAACCCAACTCCTACCTTCCCAACGAAAGGAGCCAATGGAGGATAAACCACCAAGCTCTCCGCTCTCTCTTGCAAAGCACAAGGGGGAAGGCAAAAGTGAGAGCGGACGGGCCGTCTGCACCGCCTTATATGAGGCGGACGGCCTCGAGGTCCGCACGAGCGGACGGACCCCAAAGCGGACGGACCCCAAAGCGGATGGCCAACGGTCCGCCTCGCTTCGGCCGTCTGATGAAACGGACGGATCGGCAGTCCGCTTCATCGGACGGCCAGAACAGACCGCCCAGCCAAACGCCGACTCCGCGACGCGGACGGCAGCACCGAAATCGCAGACGACGATCAGCAGCTGGATGGCGGCCTGCAGCACGCGGAGGGTGGCTCCGACGGGCGGATGGGGGCTCCAGCAGGCGGACGACAGCGTGGGAACGAAGGACGGCGGGGTCCGCCTAAGCGGACGGGGGTGGGATTTTGAAGTGCATCCCGCCCAAATTGATCATTACGGCCTTAGGGGTCTTTGAATCCTTGATGTCACCAGCTGGCTGGCCCTCCGGTTCAATTTCATTTTTAATGTGGTTCCTTTGTGCCAATGGTGTTGGGATTTCATTTGATCTAAAAATTAAAAAATAAATAGAAAAAAGGATGTGTGAATTTAGGAATTATCTAAAAGATTCACATATTTTTGTATGTTGTTTTTACGTGCATGCATTGAGTTTATAATTTTCTCTTATTTTCTAGGGATGCAATTGAATTTCCTATGATATAAATTTTTAAATGAAATGAAGAATTGAACACATAGTAATTTAATTCTACTTATTTGAACTTCGAGAAAAAACTTAAAGCTTCTCATTGTCCAAATGAAGCTACGAGGTTTGTTTCTTGTATGTCAACACCTCATAAAATGGTCATTTCAAAACCAAAGACAAAAATTCTTTTAAATGGTATTTTGGGTTTAGGGGATATTAGGGGCTTGCAAAGGTTTTGATACTCTAGCATGAAAATGTGTGGAAGTATATTTCTAGAAGTCTCCCCCCCCCCCCTCCCTTTGAGTTGAATGAATTTATTGATTTCCAATGTATTGATTTCCATTCTTTAAAGAATCATAAGGTGCCAAAATATTAGCGCCAATTATATCAAGTTAAATTAATTCTAGTATGAAATTATAACTTGCTCAATCACTAGGGTGGGACAACGTGCTATGAAAATAGTGCATACACTTGTCTTCTTATAACCTCACAAGTTCATGTGCACCCTACTAGGCATTCAAGCAAATTTTTTAAAGTCTAAACATCTACATGGTTAGGGAATGCAAGGACAAATGTTTCTTTCGTTGTGGATACTAAAAGGCCATGTTTTTTTTTCATACGTACAACATACTTTGAATGGCTTGGGCACTCAAACCCCTAAAAGATTTGATCCATTGGAAAATTAATCAACTTTGAATATTACATGAATTGGACCTTGGGAATTGTTTGCAATTCAATAACTCCTTTCCATTTTGTTATTAGTTCTATTTGGAATTTTGGGGGGCATATTTGTTTATCCAAAATCAAAGACAAAAGATTGTGATTGTCACCCCCATTTTGACAACGAAAGGCCTAAACCCTATACCCTAAACCCTAACAAGGGTTTGGAGGCATTGCATTAGTCAAAATACTACCTTTGAGTCCGTGGATTGCCTTGACATTTATGAAAGCCAAGTCAATGCTTCGAACATTGAAACATTCCTTCATCAATGAGCACCCGGTACTAGTACAACGTCTCTACATTCCCAAATGAAAGAATCCTATGCTTCTGGAAATCAGGAGAGGACTAGAGGACTCAAGAGGGTGAAAACAAGGCCCAAACTCCCCAAAGTGTGCTTGGGCAGACCTCGGGGAGGGAATGGCGGACGGCAGCGTCGGAAATGCAGACGGACCCGTTGGAGCAGGCGAACGGCGGCCTGCAGCACGCGGACGGAGGCTCCAACAGGCGGACGGCCCGTCGGAAATGCGGACGGAAGCGTCGGAATCGTGGACGGGGGGCAGCAGGCGGACGGCGGCGGCGGGAAGGCGGACGGCAGCGTCAGATTTGGAGACGGATGGGCCGTCCGATTGAGCGGACGTTCGGGTCCGCTTCGCATTGGTCGGGAGAGGTTCGGTGGCGGACGATCTTAGGTTTGGTTTCGGACGGCTATAAGGGCGGACGGCCTTCTTGTTTTTTCTCACTTTCCTCTCCTTCCTAGGACTCACAACCGTGTTGGATGTGCTACTGTTGCTTCATTGTGCCAGTTGCTCCTACATGGTGGAGAGGTGGGGTCATTCATCTTTCATTATTGGTTCACATACAAACATTCATTGAAACTTGGGTGGATTGAAGACACATACTTTTGGTGACTATTTAAATTCAATTGCGGACAAGTTCAAGTTGACAACCATGAGTGGTCAAGGCGTTGAAGGTAGTGGTGGGTTGACCGGCGGAGGTGACAATAGTAGGAGGCCTAAACCAAAAGGAACTGCCGATGAGCTCCACTATGAGATTTTAGATGATCCCAACATCAAAGCAGAGGGTGGTTGGGAAGCGGAGGAAGCGGAATATTGGTCCTCCAAAACGTGCAAGAAGTATGTGAAGATGTACCACATCGACAAGTTGTGGCCTAGGGAGGCCCACATCATCCATACTCGTGGTTTTTGTTGCAAACCAGGGAATTGCAACAATGCGCACTTCATTCACCGAGCGCATGAAGTTTGGCGGGCCCTCTTCGGGGATAAAGCAATGTCCAAGGGGTATATAAACTACAGCTTGGCTTCTATGGTGTATGCAGAATTGATATTGGCACGCAAGGTGGATTGGAGCACGTTTCCAACGACAACGAACGCTCCACGTGTGCTTGAATGTAATCAGAAAGATATTCCCGATTTGTACAATCCACAAGCAGGGCCAAGTGAGGCATTTAAATCGAAAAGAGAGGTCAAACCAATGACAATGACTATGACCAAGGACATGGAGGTCACAAGTTCGGCAATGCAATTGGCTTCAACACAAAACCGTACAGCAATACAAGATTTCAAAGGCGAGCATGTGGAGGGAGACATATTTTTAACTCCTCCAACAGATTTGATATGCACACCAAATGGAACAACAATGGTGGAGCACGTGGCCCCATCCGCACCACATGAACGTCATGATGATGTCATTGAGGGAGAAGTTGCTAATGCGGGAATTGCTAATGTGGGAATTGCCATTCAGAATCTTATAGATAGCAATGCTTTAAATCATTTGGCAAGTACTTCGAAGCAAAGTTTGCCGAAGACACCGAGCCCGACATTGAATCTAGGAGTTGAGGTGCATCCTTCACCTCATCATGGAGAACAATCGGATGGCGTGCTGCCAAATGAGACCATTCTTGGCGGATTTATCGATTCCAAGTATCCACATTTGTCATCATTGAGGACATCAAAATGGCAAATTGTTCGTCGGATGCCCTCGGTTGCATTATTAGAATCTTTGTGTAAAGGTTCACATTTGTGGCGGTCACACGAAGAACGTTTAAAGAACATGGAGCACACCAACGAGGATGGTACGAGTAACGGAGGCGCGGAAACCCAAGATGAGCCTTCCGAGAGTCAATGGGCTGATTTTGTTTTGACCGCATCAAAATTGGCAGTTACGGCTCAATTTGTAGCAGAAGTCGCTCCAAGGCTGCAAGAAGTTGCAACGGATTTTTCCAAATTAGCGCCTGAATTGTTGAATGGTGCCTTGGACTTCGTGAAGTTCAGCCAATCTATGACACCATTTCTCGACAAGCGTGTTACAGATTTGAAGGTTTTGAGTGAATACCAAGAGGAGATCAAGAAGTATAAGGGTATAGATGTTGAGAATCTCAAGTTGGCGGCGGATGCTTCGAAATTGAAAGAGAAGCTAGAGACATTGGAGGCTCAATCAGATCGTCGCCATAATACATTGCTTTTTCAAAGGAAGTTTATTGAAGACTTGGAGTACGAAATTGTAGCGTTGAAGAAGAAAATCCGAGAAGGTGAGGTGGTTGTTGAGAAGGGAAAGGAGAAAGTGGAGGACAGACTAGATGGCATTGAGGAAAACAACAATCCAGATTTGTTGTATTTGACCCCCATCGGTAATACTAATTCCACATTCCACGATGCTTCCATGCAAACGGAAAGCAATGAGGTCAAAGAATTGAAGCAAAAATTGAACGAGGTCACCGAAGAAAACACGCGTTTGGAGGCCGAGTTGAAACGATTGCAACGAATAGTGCAATTGGATGAATGTATGCCGAAGGGCACTTTGGACTCTCGATGGTTGGCATGGGTGCAAAAACTCGAAGACAAACCGTCTGTAATATCACGAGCAATGAAAGGGCTACTCAAATTGGCAATGAAGTCGGATGAAGAATGCGATAGCGTGGAGTCCTCTCTTCGGCGTTTGAAGAAGATGTTTGCCTTTGTACCAATGGGGTCTACCGAAATCACATATTGGGGAGACATGGATGCAATGTTCGAGCGTTTGAACTACACAAAGAAGGAAGAGGTGGCCTCCATTAATTGGGCCTTGGAACTAGAAGAAGGTTGGATCCCTTATCCCACGCTTTGGGCACACATCAAGAAGAATGACAAGACAATGGTGCATGCTTGTGATCCTTCAGCCTTAATATTTGAGGGTCATTGTAGCCTTTGTCGAGTTCATTTTGGGCCCGAGAGAGCCCTCACCATGGGCCAATGTCCCCACACTTTCCACGTCACATGCATCGTGAGAGCATCCCTTATTCGTTCGGTGTGCCCCGAGTGTCGTTCTCCCTTGCCTCCTAGGTTCTACGAAATGCTCGGGATCTCGGAAGCTATGCCCCCCGGCCATGAATACAATCAATGGACCCTTCCGTTAGACCAAGCGCCATTCAAATTTCAAAATTATGCGCATGGGGAAAAAGTCTAACGTGGGATTCGGTAAATTCTACACATGGGCTATACGAATCATCGGAGGTGCCGATAGATTCCTTGGTGTGGATGACCCACGATCGAGAGGTGGAGTTGCGAGCTAGAGGTATTGCCAACGAGGAGGATCGAGAAGTGTTTTGTCGTAGTATGGGGGGCCATTGGAGCATGCAACACCACAAATTCTTTCGATTTCTCGAAAAGGAAATGAAGAAAGGACTAGATGGCAATTGGATAGAGGTGGAGCCTACACAAGAGTTTAATGAGCAATACGGGGATTACAATCACACTTTGCTAGGGAGGGCCCTGTTTTTATCAAAGTTGGAGGAAGCTGCACAAGTTCGTGCCTTTGTGGAACTAGATGGGCAATCAAGCACAGAAAATTCAATGGTGGAGGTGGCGGGGGCATTTGATAAGAGGATGGGCGAAATCATAATGCATTGGAGGGCATTTTTAGTGGGGGGAGAAGAACCAAAGTGGTTTTCCATGAAAAATGATGATGACGTGGTCAACTTTTTGGTAGATAAAGTGGATGCTGCTTTGAGAGCGTTGAAGGCAGAAGACGTGGATTTGACTCCAAAACGGAAGAATAAACGGAAGATTGAAGACGAGGATGACTACTCTCCGGATACGAAACGACACTTTTCCGCAGTAGACATGGAAGCTGCGTTCAAGGGGCCTATGAGTGAGGGCAGTCTTGGTCCTCAAACACGCCGTGCAAGTGCAAGGCTGAAGGATAAAGAGGGTTCGTCGCATCTTTCTGAGGGAGGTAGCACGGATAATATATAGGATAGTTACACCTTATTTGTATTTCGATATGACATTATGGAGTGTTGTTAATTTTGAATCTCGAGAGGATTCAATACTATTAATTCACATCACTCATAGTATGCTATGAGTTGCTTTTCATTAATATAAAAATATGTAGGTTACTCAAATGTTTTTGAATTTACTCTCCTAAGTTTTTGATATTTTATGCGATACTTTTTTGTCAAGTATGATTTTGGACATGCCTATCTCTCAACATAATTTTATCTCATTAATTTCTGTATTCCTAAAATATCACGCATCTCTAAACTAAGTCCCTAAAATTAAAACTTGTAGAATTAATGAATTAGTCAAAATCCACCAGCCGTCCGCTAGTCCGCCACCCGCCTACAATTTCGACGTTGCCGTCCGCCTGCTGGAGCTCGCCGTCCGCGATTCCACCGCTGCCGTCCGCCTGTCGGAGCTCGCCATCCGCGATTCCGTCGCTGCCGTCCGCCTGTCGCAGCTCGCCGTCCGCGATTCCGTCGCTGTCGTCCGCCTGTCGCAGCTCGCCGTCCGCGATTCCGTCGTTGCCGTCCGCCGTCCGCGATTCTATCGTTGTCGTCCGCCTGTCGGAGGTCGCTGTCCGCGATTCCAATGCTGCCGTTCGCCTGTCGCAGGTCGCCGTCCGCGCTTCCGACGCTGCCGTCCGCTTGTCGCAGGTCGCCGTCCGCGCTTCCGTCGTTGCCGTCCGCATTTTTGTTCTCGGAACCGTTGGGGCTTTAGAAATGTTTTAGTTTTTGCTACTCAACGGTCATGAGGAATGGGCCTGATCTGAAATCTATAAGTTCTTAGAATTTCAGACTAACAAGCACTCCTGAAAAACTGAATGCTAAGATTTCCAAGGGCTAGGAGCTGCAATTTATTTTGTGTCCCTTGCTTGATAATGCATAGTTCAGTGGACAGGGGGGCTTTGGTTTCCAAGGCTTCATTCACACATTGTTTCTAATATTTTTTACAAATCTTATCCAACGGTTACATTTTTAATTTGAATCCAATTTACGGAATTGGAGGTGATCACTATGAGCAAGGATTGGTCTTCTTGGTATGGCTTCCCGGAGGTTGGTAAAGTGCAATGCCGGTTTTGCAACTTGGTGTTTGCCAAGAAAGTAAGCCGGTTGTTTAGCCACTTAGGATACTTGTTTAGCCACTTAGGATACTTGTTTAGCCACTTAGGATAGACTGCGGGTCTAGGGGCGACCTCTGGTCCCTAGGGGCGATCTCTTTGTTGCAATTGTCCAAAAAAACTTTCAAAACTACTATTTCTAGTACAAAAAGAAAAAAGAAAATTAATGGTATTTTTGAACATGTAATCGTAGGATCTTAAAGTAGAATAGTATGACAATGTGTGGAAAAAATTTCAAACACTTTCACCACATAGATTGCAAGGTAAATGCGTTCAAAGTGAAGAAATCACATTTGTGACATATTGACAAACTACTTTGAATCTTCTTAACTTAAAAAAGTTTACATTATAGTCTTGAATTAAAAAAATTTCATCATTCAAAATTGATTTGAAAATATAAAAAATTTAAAATTTAAAAATAATGTGGTTTAATTCTTTAAAAAATTATTAAGTAGAAGAAAGTACATTATAGAGAGAAAAAACTTTATCATTAATAGCTTTAAAATGGAATTAAAACACACTAATCCCAATGGTGAGATTGTTCTATGAATCAAAGTTAATTTTTTGAACTTATTTGTTTAATTGTTTTGAAAAAGTTTGAAACTTGAGTGGCCCAAAAGAATCCTATGCTTAATTTTTTTTAATATGATACTATGATTGCTCACAAAAGAAGATGCTCTATAACTTTCATACCATCAATCCCCAAAAAATGAACCAAAGCTTTTGAAGTACAAAAAAATTCCAATCTATGAGAACAAAAAAACTTTAATTTTTAATTCAAATTTTCGTGAATTTTTTTTGTTCACCTAATTTATATTTAGGCTTATTGTGGTGTAACTCTTGCTCTTTGGCACCAATTAAAATACAAATTACAATCCCATAAAACTAACAAGTTTATCTATATCATGAAAAAGTATCAAACGCTTCATAAAAAATTGACCTTATATGAAGTTGCCCAAAATCCATTTTCCAAGCTACAAAGACAATTGAGACTTTAGAGCTTAACATCCTAACAATGTAATCTCTACAAGAGAAAAGGTTGTTTTAAGTACAACCTAGTAGTATAGTCCTACAATCTTATGATCTTTAGGGAGATTTTTAGTAAATTTTTATTGAAAACAAATTTATTTCTAATAAATATTTACTATAATTTGCTAAAAGGTCATAAATTATAGAACTATATTGCTAAGACCATACCTAAAACATTCCTTTCTCTTCTAGTGATTATTCATGAGGTGGATTTTAAAATACAAAATAATGCACGAAGATTTGTATAAAAAACTTTCCCATTTGAATTCTTCTTTTTTCCAAGTATTCTTGTACTCATGAATTATTTACCACCATCAATCCATCATCCCTAACTTAAAAATTAGATGGAAGGGATTTAAAGAAAAATTTCTCTTTTTGATTTAATTTATGCATATTTCAACAAATTATCCTACTAAAGGACCTATAATTTATGAAGTGTATTTCAAAATACAAAATAATGCATGAAGATATTTACAATACCTTCCCCATTTATATTTTTTGATTCTCCAGGCATCTTTGTACTCATGAATTATTACCACCTTCATCTCTGACTTAAAAAAATAGTAGGGAAGGGATTTAAATGAAAACTTCTCCTTTTGATTTAATTTATGCAAATCTCAAAGATTTACCCTATGGGTCTATAATTTATCAAGTGTATTTTTTTTTATTCTCTAAGCATCTTTTTACTTATGAATTATTACCACCTTCATCTCTAACTTAAAAAAATAGTAGGGAAGGGATTTAAATGAAAACTTCTCCTTTTGATTTAATTTATGCAAATCTCAAAGATTTACCCTATGGGTCTATAATTTATCAAGTGTATTTTTCTTGATTCTCTAAGCATCTTTTTACTTATGAATTATTACCACCTTCATCTCTAACTTAAAAAAATAGTAGGGAAGGGATTTAAATGAAAACTTCTCCTTTTGATTTAATTTATGCAAATCTCAAAGATTTACCCTATGGGTCTATAATTTATCAAGTATATTTTTCTTGATTCTCTAAGCATCTTTGTACTCATGAATGATTTACCACCTTCATCTCTAACTTAAAAAGTTAGTGAGGAAGGGATTTAAATGAAAACTTCTCCTTTTGATTTAATTTATGCAAATCTCAAAGATTTACCCTATGGGTCTATAATTTATCAAGTATATTTTTTTCTTGATTCTCTAAGCATCTTTGTACTCATGAATGATTCACCACCTTCATCTCTAACTTAAAAAATTAGTGAAGAAAGGATTTAAATGAAAACTTCCCCTTTTGATTTAATTTATGCAAATCTCAAAGATTTACCCTATAGGTCTATAATTTACCCAGTGTATTTCAAAATACAAAATAATGCATGAAGATATTTGCAATACCTTCCCCATTTAATATTCTTGATTCACCAAGCATCTTTGCACTTATGAATTACTTACTATCTTCACCTCTAACCTAAAACTAGAGGAAAGAGATTTAAATAAAAACTTTCCCTATGGATTTAAACAAATCTCAAATAATCATTCTACAAGTGTATAATTTTTCAAATGAATTTCAAAATACAAAAAAATAGATGGATAGATATGTATGATCTTTCTTATTTTATTTTATTTCATATCATGTAATTACAAACGAATAAATGATAATGAACCATTGATATATATTTCAAAAAATTGCATGTTTGCAAATATTGAGTGTTCAATGGAAGATGACATCTTGTCATAAAATTAATATACTAGAGCGAATTCATAGATCAAACAAAATATTGACAAATTCAAGTTGTACTATAGAGAATCCAAAGCAACTAGATTTTTAGAAGAGCTTTCATTTCTAATAAATGAGATTAGGTGTCAAAGCTACAAAATCTGATCTCATCAAGGTCCATTTATTTAGCTCACCTAACAAAGAAGGTCCACTAATACACCTAGCAAACTAAAACTGAGTGCCGCGGCGCCACCCTCACCCCATCTCAGGTTCAGGCGCGCCCCATCAAGACTCCTCGTTCAGTCTGCTCCGTGCGCCGCTCCTCCTGCACATGTCAATGATACTGGCTTAAGCACTCCCTGAACGAATGAATGAATGGATACAACTATACAAGGATGGTGTTGGGTGCTTCTACCTTAATACAATTGTGAAGCTTTTTGAATGTAATTATGTGTTTGTTTATACTTTGCATATTCAATAAATGCATGTACTCTGCTAATTTCAATAACTATTATGTCTTATAATAAATAATCTCAAGGTATAAGATATCACTATTATAGAACTACAAATCCTTTGACATTAAAGTATAGGCACCTATAATCCTCTCTAATAACAATTGCTCATATTTCTAATTACTAAACATAAATTACATTCAGTAGATTTAATTGGCAACTAAAAGAAGACTATAATGCATTTTAGCATGTATTATTGAAACACCGTATGAATAAATTATGAAATTTCAAAACTATGGATTATAAATGTATTTTTAAAATCAACAATAGGTTGTGGTTTTGAATGTTTACATCTTGTCTAGTCAATATCTAGGTAAAAGTGATGTATGTTGGTCCAAATGTAAGTCTTGCATTTTGATTATGATTGCATAAATCTTATACACTTTGTCTTTATAGTCTTTGAGGATTGGATCACCTCCACTTTGCATGTTTTTCTTCCAAAGATTTCTTTAATCTTATAGAAAAAAGAAGTCATAAAATTCATATGTGAACATATAATATTAATTGACTAGGATTTTACATTGTTGAGCACACCCAGGGTTGTACACTGCGACACTGCGACAGACAAACGTCGTGCGACGTCTAGTAGAGCCCGTGCGATATCAAGTTGACCAAACGTCAAGTTGACTTTTAAAAAAATCCTCCTTTGTTTACGATTTTGACATATTCAAGTCTCATTTTTATAAAGTGTCTCAATTTAATAAATACACATAACATTTTAAATTTAGGTTCATAATTATAGTAAGATTTCAAAGCTTTTTTGGCTGTGAAAAATGGCCCTACTCGACAATATGTCTAGTAAACTTGACACTTAGTGACACGCGACATGCGATGTCAGACGTCATACACGATGCCAAAACTCAAAAATATATCAGACAACATAACCCTGAGCACACCTGTTGACAATTAATAATTTTGCAATGAAGAAATATTAGTTTTCTCTATTTGTAAAGTAAAGGTCATTCTAAAAAACAACTTGAAGCCATAATTATAGTAGAAATCGCTTTTTATACTTCATACTTACTAACATAACCAAGAATGATTAGTATACTCCTTGTGTTGCTAAAAAGACCTTGATTATGTATTACTTGAAAATCAATAATACATTCCTTTTCTTTTGGGCACTTGATGATTGAAGACCTTTTATATATGTTGGATTTGTGTATTGTAATATTGATTATATTTAATTGGATGTGTTCTAGGTAAACTAGCCATGCAACATTGGGATTATCATATACCAAGTTTGCAGTATTTAGAGAATTTTCAACTTATAATAACAATTAATGGAAATTCTACTTTTGTAAGTTTTTTTCAATTCCAGTATACCCTCTATGGAATGAAAGTTTACTTTATGATACAAAACGGCCTTGCCTTGTAAAGATAGGTTCATTTAGATTGGACCAAATTTTCTTGAAAGTTTTGAAGAAGTTTTAATATAGATACCATTCCTTGAAAGTAATCTAAATCTATGAGAGAATTTTTGCTACTCTCAATGCTTCAAAACTTGCAAATTTGTATTGTTGATGGTTTGTAGCCCTCTAGACATGATGCATTCACATAGTGCATGTTATATTACATCTACTTAGACTCTAAGTACTATGAAGTTGTTGATTTTTTGCAAAATTTCATTGTGTAAACACAATTTCTATTTTTTTTTAAGGTGCCTTTGTCCAAAGGTATAGCAACAACGATCGTACTAGTTGCTTGAGGATCCATATGTATACATAAACCCAAGTTTTGTGGTTTGAGATAGAAATAGATCTAAGCTCTTTAATTTCATTATCTATACCATCATAAGCCATTGTCTACCAGTACTAAACAATTGCCTTCAAAGAGTAATTTGCACACCATTTGAACTTTAAATTTCCTGGGCAACCAATTGCATAATATGACATTGAATTTATAAAGATAAATTAAAGAGCTTCCTATTGTTGATCCGAGAGAAGAGACTATTGTCATCCATTTGGGTTTGAATGTGGTCCTTTGGACTACCTTAGACTTCCTTGTGTAGACAATTGGAATGGTAGTCCAAAAGCATCCCTTCAAATTGTGGAATAATGAATGAAGCTCTTGCTATGTGTCTAAAGACTTGTTTCCACTTGGTCTTATCAGACCATTCTTACGTTTAACAACTACTTTGAAGTCAATGCACATTCCCACTTGTGGTAGTTGGTAATTATCAATCTACTTTGGTGGGTGAGATGGCATGTATACAGGAGCGGTTTTATGCCAATAAACATCCGTAAAAGTAGTAGTTAGTAAGGTCTTACTTAAGAATTACTGACACATCTTAGAAGTGAAAATTCGAGAAACTTGAAGGCCGTTCTTATCAACTTGGACTCCACGAAAGAGCCATTAGGAAAAGAAAGATGGTAGTGTTTTGGAGAGGGTCAAATTTAGCCACTTTATGAGCATGTTGTCAAGCGCGGAGTTCTCTTTTATCACAACAGCAAAGAGGAGAGCTAACAAGAGCTGTGTTCCATTTGTTGTTTAAAGGCAATGACAAGTTGATAGAAACTGAAGTGCCGGAAGTTGATAGATCCAAATTGTTGGGCCATCTTACAATATGTCTACTCGATTGGTGTCAAGAAGTTGTCTTTTTTTTAGAACATTGCATTACAGAAAATCTTAGGCCAAAACAAGGTTGTGAGACAACTAATAGCTGGTGCAAATAAACTTTAAAAATTATTAAGATTTACCAATAAATAAATAAATAAATTTCAGAGTAGTGCCACGTCAATTTGGAAATTTTAGAAAATAAAAATAAATAAATAAATAAATTCGGAAAAAATATTATTATTTTGTTTTTCCTCTACTTGCACTAGGGTTTGAAAGTTAAATGGCCTTGTTTTGGCCTGAATTTTTTTGTAATGGAAGGCCAGATGATGAAATTTATTTTTATCTTTGCCAAGTACATGTCTAAGGATCCCTCAATTTGGAACAATCAACTATATTGAGTTTGATTCCCTTTTCTATTTGGTCATGCTCAATGCAAATGCTATTGAAGACATACTTAAAGCAATGAGGTAAGTTGTGGCTAGAGAGTAGACAGCTCAAAATGAATTATTTCCTTTAGATATCACCTATGTTGACATTTGAAGGTTTGTCAACTTGCTTTATTAGCTATGTCAGTAAAGGTGGGATCATGCACTCTAGCCTATGCATTTGTCCAACTTTTGTTCTTGGGTAGGGTCACTACAACAAAAGCAGTGTTTTATGACTGCAAAAAACGACTGAAGTCAGTCGTAAAATCAAAAAATATGACAAGCGTAGAAATCACTATAGATGACTTGGAATATGACTGCAGCAATCGTTTAGAAGCAGTCGCTTCAGACATCAGTCATATTGGCAGTTATATAAGTTGAGCAGTATAAATACCCATAATTAGCCATAGAATGCCAACAAGGCATATATTTTGACTTTCTTTGACTTTTTATTGAGCTGTCCGAGTAAATGAAAAAATCCTACGTGGAATATGACTGCGTTGAGTCATATTTTTTGATGATGTGGAATATGACTAGTCAATCATATTTTGTAGAATATGACTGCGTTGAGTCATATTTTTTGATGACGTGGAATATGACTAGTCAATCATATTTTGTGGAATATAACTACGTTGAGTCATATTTTTTGATGACGTGGAATATGACTGTGGTCAGTCATATTTTGCAGTCATGTGGAATATGACTGCGGTGAGTCATATTTTGTAGTCATGTGAAATATGACTGCGGTGAGTCATATTTTGCAATCATGTGGAATATGACTACGGTGAGTCATATTTTTTGATGATTTGTAAAACGACTCTTCTTAGTCATATTTTTCAGTCATATTGAGAGCATCTAGTCATTTTTTGAAAATTATTATAATTATTTTGTGACTCCAAGTAGTCATTTTTTTATTGATATGTATTTTGAACTATGAATTGAACAAATCATACAACGGTTGTAGGATACCTAAGCATATTTGCAATCATACATTAAAATGATTTAACAATTGAATAAAAGATTTTATGTAGTTAAAAACAAATACATATGATTTTAAAGATATACAAGAAACAATTATATTGGAGAGGAAATATATAAGAAGGAATGTGACTCCTTTCAATGATATTTATAACTTATTAGTCACAAATACAAAATAGGTATATGACAATGAATTATTTACACAAGTCAATAGAGACTATATTTCTTATAATAATATGAAGTGAATTGCAAGTAGCCTCCAACGACTTTGTTCCAATTTTGTTGCGTGCATATACAATTAAAGAAATAGGAGGTTAATTTTTAATGAACATACAACAAAGCTCAATCTTCAAAACTTTACAACAATAGAAAATATGTAATACAAATTTAGTGTAAGAAGAAAAACAATGGTAATGCAAAGAATAAGAAGAAAAAAGGCAAAAAGTGCTAAAAGATAACAACAAATACAAGTTAAGATGCACAAGAAACAATAAGGAGCAACTACTAAGAGGTAACAAGAAACAACAAAAAAGAATTAAGATGCAACAAAAAGAAACAAGAAACAAAAAGAGAGAACAAAAAGTAAAAAAGAAGAAAAAAGAAGAAAATAGAATTAAGATGCAAGAAGAAAAAAACAAGAAGCAAGAGTGAAGATGCAACAAAAGACAACAACTCTAAGAAGTAAGAGTAACTCAAGATGCAACAAAAGACAACAACTAAGAAGCAAGAGTAGATTCAAGATGCAACAAAACACAACAACTAAGAAACAAGAATGAACTCAAAGAGACAAGAGACAACAAAAGGTAAGAAAGAAGAGTCAAAAGAAGTAGTGGCTAGGGTTTCAAAACCCTAAAAAGTGGTGGCTAGGGTTTCAAAACTCTAAAAAAATGATGGCTAGGGTTTCAAAACCCTAAAAAGTGGTGGCTAGGATTTCAAAACCCTTAAAAAGTGGTGATTAGGTTTCAAAACCCTTAAAAAGTGGTGATTAGGTTTCAAAATTTTAAACAATGGCTTGTCTATATTTTTTTTGATTGCCCATGTTTTTTTTAGGTTGCCCAAAAACAAAAAAATGTTACTACCATGAAAATATGACCAATAATATAACTCAATGTTTTCAAACGAGTTCCCTACCGTTTCCTATGAAATACTTTGGTGTTCCCAACGGACGTATAATATACGCCCGTGAAGTACAAGACCCAAAAAGGACTAGCAGTCATATTTTGTAGTCATATTTCTCCCCAAGGTATTGACCTCCAAGAATATGACTGCGAGTAGTCACCAGTCATCTTCAGTCATATTTTTGCAGTCATAAAACATTGCCGTTGTTGTAGTGGGTGTAGTTCAAGTTCTCTACTATTACTCCAATGCTATGCCACAATGGCTACCATATTGTGCATGTGTGATGTGGTGGAAAGAAGTGTATCTTGAAAATGGTGCCTTGAGTAGTCTTTTGTAGAAGTACCAAAACTACTCTAGAGTTATTGAACATACTTAGAAATTTAGTGCTTGGTTGAAAATGGAACCTACTTTTCTTAATTTTGGAGTGACCCTTGATTAATGTTTCTTTTTTTATTGTCCATGTTGTGAATAAGGAACAAACTAATGATCAAGGGAACCAAAAGAAATTTGCATGAAGCTTTATGTGTGTCTTGTAATTTGATCTAGGTGAAAGCTATGTTTATGGTGGTGGTGCTACTAAAATTTCATGCTCTAACTTTGGCTATTGAAGCTATTGTTGATAAGATATTTGGTGATGACTAAGTTCAATCATTTAATTTTGATATGCAAAGCTTCCTATTGTCTCTAGTTGTCAGTTTGGAATCTCAAGAGACCACTTAGATTTTTTTACCAAACAATGTACAACATAATATAAGGAAGTATTAATTTGTGATGTTAAAAATTAGAAAAACTTTGAGATAATATACAAAGTACAAATTAATGTACAATCAATTATAAGTAAGATTCACGTATAAATAATACATCATATTTATAATTTTTTTTTCTAAGATAGCCTCAAAGATATTGTAGGAGGGTCAATTAGAAATTTATCGTGGGGAGGGTCAATTTGTAGGACTATCAACATGTTTGGTTTGATGACTAATTGTATAATGGTCTAAAGAAATGGATATTTTTTGTCCTTAAGCAGCTTTACAGTCTAGTCCTCATCTTTGCATCACCGCAAATACTTTGGATGCTTTAAATGTTGTTTCTCACTTCACTTTGTCTACTTTGCTTGAATGCTTTGAATCTTGTTTCCCACTATAGTATTGGCCTTACTTCCCACTTCCAAAAATATGGTTAGAATGTGGTGTTTGTACATGCCATTACTTTGAAGGTTTAGGATTAATGTTGAATTTTTCTTCTTGAATTTGCATGTTCTAATTTAAGGTTTAATACTATTGTTTGCAATCAATGTCTCTAATTGTGCTATGAACACATTTCAAGCTTCAAATACTTTGATGTTATTATTGTTGGTGCATCATAAGAACTTGAACTTGAATATTTTTGGTTTAGTTGTGCCTTTCCGGGTTTTTTTTGGCCTCGTGCACTTTTAACTACCTTGCATGTTGTTTTCACCATGTTGATGGGGTTGTAGTGCTTCATTTTGTTGTTCACATTCTCTCCCGGGGAGATCACTTAGAGTGTCCATTTAGAACCTACGTGCGTTAAGATTTTGGACCCCCTATCTTATATCCTAAAATTTAAATAAAAGGAGGAAAAAAAAATATCAATATATTTTCCTACTTTGGAAGTTTATGTTTTGAATTATTGATAATTTTATTCGTTAATTATAATTAGTTACAAATTTTTGAAGTAAAAAACTACACTGTAGAGGTGAAAATAACTTTCACACCCCTATTTTATATAAGAAAAAATTGTCTAAAAAATGAACAAAAAATTCTTGAAAATAACTTTCTATTTAAAGTTCATTTTTCTTGAATATTGATGCAATGGTCATTTAAATGTGTTCTCTATAAATATTTGAGTTGAAAAACATGCTATTTTAGTTCATTTTTCAACCTATTCTACAAATCATTTCACATGTTTTTTGAATTGGGAATTTTTGGCAATAGAAACCTACAATCATTATTAAACAAAGATCAAAATTGTAGGTTCAAATTATAGTTTATTAAAAAGTATATAGGGGGGCAAAAAATCACTTTAACACACATGGTTACTTATAGATACACTAAGTGATCTCCCCGGGCATTCTCTTGGATGTGAATACTATCAATTTCTAGTTCACATGTGATGTTTTCGTGTTTGTTTAGTTTTGCGGCCCTTCTTTGCTTATTTTAGTTTATGATTTGAGGATTCTCATATGTTGTATGCTTTACAATAGTAAGAAGGTAGCAATGTATGTTAAGTTCTTTAAGTTGTGTTAAGTGAATGTTGTATTTTTTCTTTAATCTTTTTCTTTTCTTTTTTCACTTTACTTTTTTTTCTTATAATAAAAAAAGGGTGCTGAAAATTGTCCCTCCTTTAGAATTCTAAATAATCATAGGGGGCATCAGATACTATAAATTGGGAAATTAGGTAATAATAGGGATCATTTAATTGTTCATGGTCATCAAAATACCCCCCAAAATAAAAACCCTAGCCGCATGTGATACATGAAGCCCAACACAGAGTGATCCCCCTCTGAGTTTGGAATGCTTAGAATAAGGTAGTATGCTCTAAAAGTATCCATGCTCTAAAAGCAATCATGATACAGAGGTACATTTTGCTTTCTTCAATGTACCAATAGTGTACAATTCAGGAGGTGAGTGCTTATAGTGACCACTGCGTTTCAACTTCAAAAATTTGTAACTAATTCCTTGAAGGTCCAAAAAATATAAAACGACTTGGGTTAGATGCCAATTCCTTTTTTTCTTCCTATGAAAATTTACTGAAAATTGTTTCAAAGAGTTTAGCTTCCTTGAAAAGGCAATCAGCTCTTAAATGCTTGTTTTAAGAGCAGACTATCGTATTTCATGTCCTACAGCTTTTGTCTGTAGAATGCAACGCGAGTATTTGCAAATGTGCGAAGACATGATTCTCATTGCTTTGGCACTGTTGTAAAAGCTCAGCAAGTGAAAGTGAGGCTTGATGTCATTTTCATGTTTGATCTCAATGAAGTAAAAAGAAACAGTAAAAAGAAACATTTTCCTTGTTTTTTTTGCAGCAGGATGCATCCATACTTATCATCCCAAAGTCATTGTGCACATAAAGACAAAGAAGAGAATATGAAGGGGAATGGAACAAGCCTTGATTGTCAAATATGCTTATAATTGATGGCATAG
The DNA here is from genome assembly GCA_947034895.1 of Rhytidiadelphus loreus. Taxonomy (NCBI): domain Eukaryota; kingdom Viridiplantae; phylum Streptophyta; class Bryopsida; order Hypnales; family Hylocomiaceae; genus Rhytidiadelphus; species Rhytidiadelphus loreus. The sequence continues at coordinate 39,599,126 of OX344761.1, forward strand.
ACATTGCAAGAAAGACCGTTGGAAATCTGCTTAGTATTCATTTTTATGTTTCAGGAGGTCTTTATAATTAGAAGGAAAAAAAAAATTAATGTGAACAATATGTTTTATGTATACACCTTTAACCCCTCATCGCCTGAAGTCCAAACGAGGTCAAAAACAGCGTTGCTTTTGAAGTGTTGTAAATTTAGATGTAGCTAAGTTATAGAAATCTTAACCGTACAATATTGTAGTGAACATGTTGTAGATGACACAAAAAAAAATTGAATACATTTGACCGCATGGATTGAAAGATTATAATGTTTTAGTGTTAAAAAAAGATACTGAAAATTTCCAAAAAATACATTTGGAGGTGAAATTCAACTTCTAAACCTACTCAAATGAAAAAACTTGAGACTATAAAGTGATTCAAAATCAACATATAAACACATTGGTGAAAAAAAATATCATTCAATTGACTCAATGTGTCTGCAAAACAGATTTGAAATGTCAAAAAATTGCATGAAAAATTGCAAAAAACACCAATAAAGGCTAAACCTCCTCCACTAAAAAGCATCTCAATCATTCATTATTTTTTGGATTCATGTGAAATTTTAGCCATACAAACTAGACTAGTATGCGCAACTTTCACAAAAGAAATTATTGAAAATGGACACTTTTTGAAGAAGTTACAAGCCACCGAATTTCACTGTAGTCCAAAAATGGCTGGATTTTTAATTTTTAATTGCTCTCAAACATTCAAAGAAGCTTGTATTGACATGAAAATTTTACCACAACAACTAGACTAAAAGGGGAACATGTATGTGCAATGGGAGTGTTGTTTGCACTCATATGGAGGACACAAAATAATATATATTTTTAGATTTCCTTTGGTAGGAATATGCTTTACTACTATGCAAATAGACCATGAAAATTTCAGCTCTAAATCATTAAATTTGGGGACTCCTAACGTAGTGAAAAACCCCTAAACCTCATAGTGTGGCGATTGAACTAAAATGATTTTTAATAATAATAATATATATTTTTTAATTTCTAAAAAATAAGGGATATGATTACCATCAAGTTAGACATGTCCAATAAAAATTTCAAGTTCATGAGGTTTATGCTTCAGAAGTTATAGAGGATGATAAGAAGGTATACCCTCGTTGTGACTTGAAATAGGACCAATCTTCCTTGTAATGACTTGGCAAGAAGTTTTGGGTTTACAAACTACAAATGCAAAAGCAAAGCTGTTTGTTTTCCTTTGAAAATGATCATACATTCTACATTTGTTTATGAATACAAATTCATAATTAATGAGTAAAATAATATACATGACTAATTCATTTGGAAATAGTGTACATTTCTAAAGGGTAAAATTATAAAATGACTTAAATTTCTTTTTTTTTCTAAAGTTTTTGTATTATCAAATGCTTCCCAAATTAGATTGGTTTGTAGACTTTCATCCTCAACTGCCTACAATTTCTTCTGAGAGAGGATAAATATTCCACTACAAGTCTTTTAATGCATGTTAATTAAGTGTGCTAGAATTCATTCTCACGCACCAATAATGTCCAATTAAATTAATTAGTGTTTAATAGTTGTAACTATATTCCATTGCTACAAGTGATGATTGTGGGCATGTTTACTTTAAAAGATGCTTCCAAAAAACTTGAAAGTTGAAACCTTTAAAGCAAAGCAAATGTGGTTTGGGATAAAGCTGAAATGGGTGTAACATTTTTTTATAAATAGCTCGAGGTGAATTTAATTTACTTAGTGTGTTTGGGGATTTTATAAATGCACTCAAAATGCATTGCGGGGCCTTAATTTATGCATCAACCTTACTCTCCAATTCCTTTAAATCCTATGTCACATGTTCTTTAGACGGACTTGTGCTAAGGTCAAAGATCCCTAAAGTGCCCATTTAAGAGCTAAAAATCAATTCAAGGAAGTTAAACTTCTTTTATATTTTTCAGTAAATTATCCTTGAAAGACAAATGGAATTCACATCTAACCCAAGTTGTTCATATTTTTAGAGTTTTGTAGAATTAGTTATGCATTTTTGAAGTTAAAAAAGTAGTGGTCATTAAAAGCATTCACTTCCTTAATTGTACACTCTTTGCACATTATTGGTGCAATGAGAAAGAAAAATGTACCTTTAGATTAGAAGACGCTCGTAGAGCCAAAGCGCTTCATGAACCTCCTACTTTATAAGCATTTTATCTCCTAACAAGGGAATTTACAAGGGTAATTTTTTGTAGGGTTCTTTAAGAGTTGTTGACCAAGATAGTTCAAGATCTGTCATCCATTAGAACCTGAGTTTCCATCCACGTCTGTTAATAGTTGGGCCTTTGAGCTTGTGTAGCGCTCACATTCCAATTCAATTGATTTCCCGGGGAGGACACTCCCTATGTTTTAGCAAACTACGTGCGGCGGAAAAAGTAAAACAAGTAATACACCTTAAAATTTAATTTCTTTTTCAAAAAAAAAATTATGGATAGATTTTACTACTTTATAAGTTTATGTTTTGAATTATTGGTATTTTTTTGTGCTAATAGTAATTAGTTATAAATTTTTGAAGAAAAAAGATACACTGTAAAGCTGAAAATAACTTTCACACCTCTATATTATATAAGAAAAAAAATTTGAAAAATGAAAAAAAAATTATATAGAATAGCTTTCTATTGAAAGTTTATTTTGGTTGAATATTGATGCAATAGTCATCTTCATGTGAGCTCTATAAATATTTTAGTTGGAGAACATGCCATTTTAGTTCATTTTTCAACCCTTTCTAGACAATATATCTTTTGTTATTTGGAATTGAATTTTTTGTCAATAGAAACCTTTAGTCATTGTTAAACAAAGCTCAAAATTTTAGAATGAAATTATAGTTTATTCAAGGTGAATTACATGAATTACTTTTTCCACCGCCGCACGTAGGTACCCCAAATGTAGTGAGAGTGTCCTCCCCTAGATTGATTTAGAATAGTTAGTTTGGAGTATTCAAGTAGTATGTATTGTATTGAGTTCAATTCTCTTCTCTACTTGTACATGCTCAATGTAGATGCTATCGAAGACATATTTAAAGCAATGGGGTGAGTTGTCATTAGAGAGTGGAGAGGTCAATGCAAAATGTCTCTCCTACAGACTCTAACTATGGTAGAATTTGAAGGTTGGTTGACTTGCTTAATTAGCTATGACGTTGAAGGTTGGAATATGTACTCATAGAACTTGGTATCTAAGTTATGAGCATATCTTAAACCTGTATAAATGGCCTCAACGCAAACTCCTTTGCAAACAACACCAACTTAACAATTGTGATGAGTACTATTAGCTCTTAAGACTTGGTAAGATGATTAAGGTAACTACATTCAAAATGGTCCAAATAATTAAGCATTTAAGCATAGTACCTAATATTGAAACATCTAACTTTTTATTGGGTCTTATTGGAAGGAAAGAAGGAAATCTAGATTCTTTTAGCTTGCATTTTTTAAAGACCATATGAATTTTAAAGATGCTAAAAATAGGTGTATCCAAAGTAGACAATAGACTCTCATGAATAAAGCACTAGGTCCAAATCATTGAACTTAGATCAATCCATGAGATGCTTAAGATTGCAATAAGAGAAAGATATGCCATGATGGAACATGATCACAAAAGTGCAGAGACAACTTGGTTCAACTTACTTGGTAGAGACCCAAATTCTTGAGGGGTGCACTACAAAGGAAGTTCATGAGCGAGGAGCAAGCAAATTTTGGCCCCCTATATTATATCCTAATATTTTATTTTTTTTCTAAAAAATAATATGAATAGATTTTTCTACTTTGAAAGTTTATGTTCTGAATTATTGGTATTTTTTTATGTTAATAATAATTAGTTACAAATTTTGGAAGAAAAAAGATACATTGTAAAGTTAAAAATAACTTTCACACCTCTATATTATATAAGAAAAAATAAATTCTATAAAATAGCTTTCTATCGAAAGTTTATTTTGGCTAAATATTGATACAATAGTCATCTTCATGTGACCTCTATAAATATTTTAGTTGAAAAACATGCCATTTTAGTTCATTTTTCAATCCTTTCTAGACAATATATCACATGTTATTTAGGATTGAAAATTTTGGCAATAGAAACCTATAGACATTATTAAACAAAGCTCAAAATTGTAGGTTGAAATTATAGTTTATTAGAAAGTAATTAGGAAAAGTAGAAATGGGTTTTTAGGGTTTGGTTGCTCCTCACCCATGAACTTCCTTTGTAGTGCACCTCTTGGGCCCAAATTACTTCCATAGGCAAAGTATTCCAACAATGAATCTCAACTCTACTTTGGTTCAAAAACACAATCAGAATTAGCAACCTTTCTTTTTTGCAAGCAATTGCAAATGCATTGAGGCAAGTAGAACTTATTGATTTCTTCTGGATCTAGCTGGGCTTTACAAGCATTAGAAATTGACCTTGGCTGGCTAAGTAATTAGTAAGGAAGCCAACATGTCATCTTTATTCTGTCCTTATGAACCCATTATACATGTACAAGAGGGTGGAATTCAAAATTTGGGATCATGTAATTTACAACCGGCTAGGGTGCCTTCTCATGGACAAATTAATTAGAAGGATTCAATTGGTAGGGCGATAAATTCATAAGCACCCTAGCTTATACAAGGAAGTTAGAGATTGAATCATCTAATTTTGTTCATCCATCCATCACTTACATAATTGCATCCATAATATAATAAGAAAACTAATAAAATTCATCAAAATGTTAGCAAAATTCATTTTTTTGTTGGAGATATCATTTGATATTATATCCACTTTTCCCTATTCTTTTCGTGTAAGAGATCTAGCACGAAAATCAAACAAAATCTCTAAATTCCACCAACTGAAGGAGAAGATCATCAAGCTGCTCAAACACTCCGCATCCTTTCAGTTACTCCTTTGAACTTCGCAGCTCTCCGTGGGTGTAAACTACGAAAGATAAACCAGCATTGCAATTCTAAAACGCATTCAAGCCATAACAGCGTGTCAGAAATTCCACGAGGGCGTTTCACTATCATTCGCGATCTGCTTGGAAATCCCCATTTTCTGGAAAGCATCCACAGAGCTCAAACTCAACACAGCACGCAAACACTACGGGATTCCCCGCAACGTTGAGTATCAGGGCTCTTGTGATTTAGTTTTGTAAGGTGTAGAAAACCAGAACTGCGGTCTCAATGTGTGAAAAGAATCAAACTACTTGAGGAGTTCCAAGTTTCAAACAATCCAATTTGCAAGCAGCTGTACTCGAAGACCCCTAATCAGCATACCCCTCGTAAAGACCACCAAGAGCAACACCTTGTGTCTGTTCCATCAGGAGTCTGAAATACATGAAACAATAGATGGCATTGATGTGAAAAAACAACTGAAAAAAACACAAAAGTGACAATTACAGTAGGTCTACTTTATCAGCTTGCTGGTCAACTATGTCAGTAGCTCCCTTTCTGCCACATTGCTCTGAGTTAGACGCTGCTCGCCCATCACATTAGTAATGAATTTGATTAATGACTTATAGCTGGTGCTGTTCAATTGAGAATCTGGCTTGCATACTCCAAAGTGGTCTGCTCCCACAGGTAGAAACTGTCCGATCCGATAACGTGCTGATGCCTCCTGAACCACCTTCACACTAAACCCAGACTGCAATACCACAACCCATCGAAGATCGTTAACACACAGCTCTGAAAAAAAATAATACTGGAGCGGAATAGAATTAGATAACTATGAAACTCGGTGCCTTTTGATATGTAGGGTCAATAAAGGTGTCTAATATCAATGGAGGTGCTCTTACTAGGTATTGAGGATCACTTGTGCAAAATAGCTTTCCTCAACTACAAAGGAAAGTCACAGATCAAACTTCTTAGGTGCAAAAAAATGGATCTCAAATCATGAATACATGCACGAGACCCTGGAATCGCATAAGAATTGGCACTCACAGCTAATTTCGTCTCGTGTGTCTCAGCAACAACTGAAAATTTCCATTTGTCGCCGTAACTCTCTACTGCAATGCGCTCAAATGCTTGATTGAGACGACCAAGCTCGTCGTTGATGACCTTTAGTAGATAAACCATCTTTCCCATCTTAGGCAAGTGCGCAGCCAAATCAGCAAGTTTGGACCCATGATGGGGTGTAGCATAAAAGTGGAATCCTCTTATGTTTTGGAGAAAGTTCACATACATTTGGTCTTTTTGAAAATGCTCATATGCTTTCTTTACTATCTCCTTCACCACAATGCCTCCAAGGCTGTGGCAAACAAACACAATGGGGCGGTTTTCTTGACCTATGTCGGCCAGGCCAACCATGTTTTGTACCAAGCTCTCTCCAAGCGAGTATGCATCCCAGTTTCCTGTCGTGTCTGTCTTAAAGGCAGCGGAGTCGTACGAAATGGACCAAATCCGGGCTCCAGGTAAATCTTTGCTCAACCATGTTATCGGCCAACAAAACTCCTTGCCATCTGCATCTCTCTTCCCAGCGATCCAAGTTTTCCAATATGCCTCATGGAAACCGTAGATTTGTAAGCCATGTAAAAACACAATCTCCACTTCGAGTGGAATAGAAGGTTCACAAAGTTTGTACACCGCATCATTCACCTGTACAAGCCCAATTCAAGGCAGAAGTTGTATTAGTTGCAAAGTATGTCCAATAAATAGCGGCACAGCAGATACGCGGTGAAAAAGTCCGTTTCATAAATATTAGGGCACTTCAGAGCGCCAAAATTGCGACACTCACCTGCACAAAGCACTAAAAAGTAGGACGGACATAGATTTAGGTTTAAGCTTGAAATATACAAATGTTGTGAACATCAGTCAATAAAACAAAATGGGGCAACATCCAAGAACTGGGAACGCCCCCAGGGTACAGAGCACTTAGGCGAGCTCCCCGTCCTTGCAAGTTGCCCAAATCGAAGTTTGGCAAGCCCTTCCGTTGTAGAGTGCGTACAGCAGCATCGCCACGCAGCAAATCAGCAAGTGAAGCGAAGAAGAGAAGTGAAGAAATGAAGGCTAGTTGATGTGACGAATCTACCACCTTTTCAATTCCAAATGGCGGATCCGACTGGGAGCTACTGCTGCCTCCTTCACCAGCTGCCGCGCCACTCCACCACCTCCGCATCTTACACTCCGCAAGCAGCAACAAGCAGCAGCAAGCTAGCCGACCAAGCAAAGTACCCCCCAAGCTCAAGAATCTGGCACCAGCACCAGCTCACAGCTTGCAAGTAATTAACAAGACTCAAAGCACCACTAGAGTTAGTATCGGCCCCTTGCCAAAGATATCCTACTAGATCTCCTTGGAAAACTTCTTGCCAATCTGCTGAAAACAACAATCCCAGGGTATGTGTCTGTACCCAACTTACTCAATCTCACACCCCAACAACAATTTTTGGAAAAAGTTCAGCGGAATTCTTTGCAACGAAGTGAAGTGTTCACGCAAAAAGAGGCAAATGCACGGAAGTACTCGACTGCTCCTTCAAATCTCTCTACATGATCACAGACCCATCGACACCTTCGAAGCCAACTCGAGACAGAGAATTGTCGGTAAGCGTTGCGTGTGTACCAAGGCCACGGAGCATCTAGGCACGGCGCTCAGTGCCCTCGAAAGTTCGGGGAATATACAAGCGCTCAGCGCTGTCCTCCTTTGGCAGAGGCTCATCACTGCGTTGGCGGATTTATGGAGTTTTTTTTTTATCTGAACGATTTTTCACTGAAAAGTGATGATTTATTTGAAATCCTATTTCTTTTTAGTGGATGAAATTGCCAATTTGTTATCAAATCTAGGACAATATCGCTCTATTATGGATGAATGTGCGATGATTTATTTGAAATTTTATTGAAAATATTTGAAAAGCAATGAAAATTTCATCCATAGATTGTAAGTTTCATCCATTTCCATGATTGGATGTAAATAGTTTCATCCTTCCAATGATTATCACCTTTTGCACTGCCTAAAGTAAATGAAATAAAAAACCTTGATGTGAAGGTCAGATTCGGCATAAATTAAGTCACTTTTGTAAAATAAAATGACACATGTATCCTTGTGAATGGTGTGTGTTGACATGGACCCTTGATAATATGACGTGGAAATTCAATTTTGGCACTTGAACTTGTGCCGAATCAAACCTTGACATAGGGTTGTGGTGAAAAATCGGCCCTACAAAAAACACTAGCACCCACTCACTAGTAAGCTTACTATGGAAAGAGTGAATGGCTAGACGGGACAATCATTCTTTGAATCGCACTCACATATTCATGTTCATTATTGCAAATGGATCTCTTTACCAATACTATCCCTTCAAGTGTTTCTTGGCAGTTTAGGGTGGGGCAAAAATCATCCGCTCCAAAATTTTCACCTTAGGAGAATTCAAAGTGAAAAAACAAAGGACTAATTCTTTACCATGGGAAAGAGAAAACTTGGAAATTTTGAATTCGATCATATTTGGAATCGAAGACCTGAAATTCAATGTGAAAAGTCATGAAATGTGCAAAATTATCCCTTGAAGGACTAGAGGTAGTCCAAATCTCCAAATTTGTGATATTTATATGGTGGAATCTACTATTGCACCAACCAATACTTATCAATAAAATTTTAAGTGAAAATTCAAAATTCCTTAGATTATGGTGATTTTTTAAGATTTTTATTTTACTTATTTGGTTAAATCGTTTTTAAAGGATTATTTTGAAGTGAAAAAGTTGTAGACTCAAAGAGTTTGTGTTTTTAGGGCAAATGATGCCTAGGTAGCCCTTAATTAGTATCATGGTTGGGGGCCCGCCTAGATGATCAATATGGTATGTCTTCTAACGCTAGCTTCTTGGTAGTCATTGGCAAGATTGAATTGTATGGTGGCATGTACATAGTCGAAGTACTATATGCCGATTCACTAGATTACTAAGGCTTTGATAGTCTACTTTAATCATCTTTTATCGCAGATGTGTATCAACTTTCAAAGCAAATCCTACTTCCTTTACCTTTTTGGAGAACTCCTAATAGACAGCTAAACATTCAACTAATGAGGATATTCGAGGACAATTTGTTTTCTTTAGCACTGAATCAATGGAAAGTCTTCGACATAGATTCATAATCATTTACCTTGAAAAGGTCCCTCTAACATTTGTCTATATTATTGTTTGCCTCGTGTCAAAGATCCCATGTTAAGATTGCACCTATTGGGATCGTGACATATTCATCGTTACATTGAAGTCTCAATTAAACAATGAACTCTCATAAGGAACATTTTTTGAATCCCTTGCTAGTATTGTATTAAAAATCCTCTCCAAAGAAACATACAAGTGTAACAAATTGATGTTCACACGGAATGTGGTTGTCATAGGGAAAGGTGAGGTAGGGAGTTTTATTAAGAGGGAAATCTGTGCATTTTTCAGTGTTATTTGAAGATGCTCCCACTTCTAAATCAACTCAATTTTTGAAATTCAATATTCTTGACCGTAGATTTATGCCTCTAAAATATAACTTTAATTTAGATTTTAGTATACATAATCAATACAGTTTGTAGATTCGAAAGTTTCAAATCTAACCTATATGTAGATTTTGAATTTAAATCTCATTGATTTGTACATTTCAATTTTTTTGGATTTACATCCTTTTCTAGATTTGAGGAGTTCAAAATATTTGTAATATGTAGATTTCATTCATTTAAACATTTTACAATTTCATATATTATAAAAAAATTTAGGTTCCTAAAATATACAAATTTTTAGAAATGTTAGATTTCTTTGAAAAGAATTCATTGTCTTGGAGATTGACAACTTACAAGTACTTATTATGTGTCCAACCTCACAATACCCTTGACAATTGATATGGGACAATTACATCTTGTAAAATCTACCAAATATTAGGTCAAAACAACTTTAACATGTAAGATGTGTCAATGTGTTGCAAAGTCTACCAATTAGAATTGCATATGGGGGATTTGGAGAGAATTTGTGAAATCCCTTCAAAGAAAACCCACAATTTCCTTCTATATAAGAATTCTTTGAAGATCCCCTCCACATGACATTAGAACACCGGGAAACATAGAAATTGGTAGAAACTAGCAAAAAAAAACTACAAAATCTCCAAACCAATCACAGGGAATTCCAAAAAAGTTTGTTGTATCTTGTTATCTTTTTTTTATCCTTTTGAGTGCATCATTCTGACTTATATTTTGTTTTGAACTCATGGATGTCACCATGTTCTAATCATTGTAGATTTTTTTGTATAGTTCTTGCTTCGTTGATTTGATTTTGCAATGACAAATGAAGGCCTATAGAGAGCATGTGTTGATATGGATTGGGTATGGATGAGTTAATTTTGTCTAGGACCATTTTGTTTCTTCTGTTTTGGAGGTTCATTCCATAGACTCAACTCTCTCCTTGTTCATCATAATGAGCATGTTAAAGGTTCATTCATTGTAAGATTGGAGGAGTTGTCCATCGTAAGTGAGTCAAAGGTGAGTTCAAATTAAGGTTGTAGAAATTGTTTTTTGTTGCTCTTGATTTAGTTTCATCTTTTTGGGTCTTGACGTCATGATTGTTGTTGAGAATTAGAAACAAGAGGCACAATTTATTCCTTTGCTACTAGTTGTTGTGCTCATAAGAAGCAGGTTTATATTTTCTAAATCTATATTGAATGAGCTCTATATTGAACGAGCTTTGTATTTCCTAGCATCATCAATGAATGCATGTGAGAAGCAACTAATTGATTTTCAAGTTCTCTATACTATTCTATTTTGCAATTGCACGACATTTGTGCATTCCATGAGCCCCAAGAACAAGGGGATTTTTCTCCACTCTCTTTGGTTTTAGTGTTGTCTTAATGATTCTTTCAAGCCAACTCTTTGATTTGAATGGTCTTTTTTTAGAATCAAAGCCTCTTATGTTTCAAAACTAATATTTTGGTATCATTTTTCCTTCCATCTAGGAGCTAAATCTGCATTTGGGCATTGACCGCATTGAAGTTGGAACCAATGATATGCAAGAGGAGAACATTTTTGAGGATTGATTGGGAAGAAGGAACAAGTCTTCTTGGTGACTTACTACTATTCTATCTCACTACAACTATTTGAATTTGGGATTTTTTGACAAAACCAATCATATCTTAGAAAGTTTTTTAATTTTAAAATATTTAGAGCATTGTTAAGCAAGAAAAGATACGAAATATGAGATGATCAAGTAAATTGTTCTAAATACGTGATTTCAACTTTAATTGTTTGTAAACCTTCATCTTTTACTATGAGTTCTTTTTTACCATTCTTATGAATGGGTTTGCAATTTCTAAAAATTTGAAATGATTGCTAAGTTGCTTGAATGGATAATTTTGTAATCAAAAGAGTAAATTGAACAAACATTACTATTGGCTAACATTTAATATATGATGCTAACCTTGTAGAACTACACAATAATTGTGATTGGTATATTTATTGTACATAAAGCAAGGCATTGAATAATTAGTGGCATATAACCTACATCCCTTTACTTTTGTTTTGTTTTGGTCCCATTTACTTATTCCCTTTTGTTGTGTAGTTTGAACTTGATTTTAGGCTTGAAGATGATTTTTTTCTTTCTATATTCAAATTATGAATTGAAGTACAAGAAGTCTAGTTTATTATAGATGTTACAAATTTATTTTTTTCCTTCTAGAAATTTAGGATTTTGTAGGTATTTGAAGTTGACTATTATAAAGATGATATACTTTGTATGTTTGTTTTTTGAAATAAAAAGTTTAGATTTTCTTTTAGATCACCTAAACTTGACTTTTCTTCTACTATAAAATATACGTTTTTAGGACATGAGCACCTTAATTCTTCAATTCTTCAATTTTTCTTTTCTTTTCATTACATTGACATCAATATTATGCAATTGAGAAGACACATCACACATTTGGTCTAAAATCATTTGATTTTTATATGCATTAAAATATACTTACTAAATTTTACAGTAAAGACTAATATTGGGTATTTTCACACTACGGATACTCCAAAAATGTAGGTCACAACTTTGACACTTCCTTGTGGATTATTGGCTTTATGAAATGTTTATTTATTCTAGATTCTATATTTAGATGTTGTTTTTTGTATACCCTACATTAGGATCAGATTTGTTGAAAAATAATTCAAAATATAATAAAATATGGCATCTAATGAAATTTTCAAAAATTATAACATGACATAATTGAATAGTGTAATAAATATTAATGAAAATAGTCTTAACACCTGAAGCATTTTTTGGCAACATAGTGATTTTGGATAGCTCTCTACAAATGACTTCTTTTCTTTGAAATTTTCACACAACATGTGCCTGAGGAGTAGCTTTAAGGCCCGACAATTTTCATAACTTTAGACTACATGGTCAAAAAGTTATTCTATGATATGTAGTTTTCATTGCTTTGTAGGCAACATGGGTAGCTAAAAAAATCTTCTTTAAAACTTGATTTTTTTAAAATAAAAATTTAAAATTGGCTTTTTAGATTTATATATATGTGGAAAGCTTTGAATTATTCCATTTTGATTAATGAGATGAAAGTTATAAGGAGTTTTAATTGTGGGTAGTTTGCAGGTAGTTATGGAATCTCTACTTTAAGATAAACTTTAAAGTTCTTTATTTAACTCAATTTTCAATATTTTTGAAAAAAAATAAAAACTATAGGTGTAGATTGTTTACTACAACATTACAACCATTGGGAATGGAATTTTTCAATTCTATAAACAAATTGTTAACAATTTAGTATTTAAAATCATTCTCTACTTCTTTCTATTTACTATTTTTTCTTATATGTTGTACAGTTCCAAATGATTTGAAAATTTTCAAGCATGTAGCCAATTGAAATTGCCTTGAAGGATGAATCAAAAGAAAGCACCACCATTTTGAACATTTTTTCCTACAAATGTGACCTTCTGAAGTGCAGCTGCCTGATTTTTTGCAGGGCCCAAAAAAGGATTTTTGTCACTTCAAATGCTAATATCTAGCAATCTACAAGGTGGAAATGTCTGAAATTTTTTTCACGTCTTCTCAAATCAGCATACTACAAGATCCTACGGTTATAAGTGTCCAAAAATGTTTTTTTCTTCTAAAATTTGGTACTTGTACTATACATGGCATTTTTGGAGCATTTTTGGTGAAAACCTAGTCAAAAACTTGTAGGGGTTAATCTTTAGGAAAAAAAGCCAAAGTTGTGAGTACGAGTAAAGTTGCAAATATTGGTAAAGCCTTGAGTATTGGTAGTGCTTTGAGTACTACTAAAGGTCACAGAATATTCTCAACTATGCTAATAATCACAAAATATTCTAAACCTTGTAACATGAACTTCCAAAAATTCTAAATTGAGTTAATCAAAGTAAAATCAACCGAAAAAAAAATGATTTTGTATGGGGCCTATTGGATCTAACCTCAATGCATGGTACTTCCCATAATTCCCAAACTTGATAATTTTTGGAATCAAAGAACCAAAGTCTTTTTATGGCTTGTCACACTTTTTTTTAAATGTAGTAAAAAACCAAACTTACTTTCATAATTTAGTGCTAAAAATGCACTCATCTATAATTGAAGGAAAGTAAATCATTATTTTTAACTCAAATTTTATTATATAATTAAAACATTAAAAGAAATCAAAACAATGTTTTTGTCACTTTGAGTCAGTATTTTGATTTTTCAAAAGATTGGATCTAAAATTCTTCTATTAATGTAAGGGTCACATGTAAGAAAATTCACCTTGTACATATTTTTCCTATTAATTTGTGATTTAATTCACTTTCAACTTCTAATTGGAAGTAATTTTGAAACATTTTGAAAATGTTTTAAAGGAAGGGTTCTAAAATCTGGGATTTCTACTTTAAATGAAGGTTAGAATGAGAAATATAATTTTTAAAATTTAAACTTTAAAAAAATAAAATAAAATGAATGGAAAACACACAATTATATGTGAGATAAAGCTTGCAATTGTAATCATTCTTTTAATTTTGGGATTAAAATTTTTTAGAATGAAGTTGGAAGAGATCTTGTCAAGCTTCATTTTTTTAGCTTAAAACAAATATAAAAAATGGTTATTTTGAAATTTACAATAAGGTTGACCAAAACACATTTACTTTTGGGATGTGTGGACCTTTAGGGATTAATGGAGTGCCTCATTGTTTGAGGTTTGGTCTTGAATTTCCTTCTAAACTTGTTGTCCAAGCCTTTGGGGTACTTGGATGTTTATCTTCTACTCCCTTGTTCCATTGAAAAACTCCAAAAACCTTCTCTATGAGGGATTAATTATATTTTTAGACTTTGTGCCAGTGATACATACATTCAAGAACTAGTAACCCATCCCCTACATCTATGCAAAATCTCTAGCTTAGGCGTAATTGTTCAAGCACCCAAAATCTATGTAGAAAGTACAATATTTGGGCATCGTTCATAAATGCTACCAACTTGTCATTCTTAATGATTTAAAGGTTGGGTGGAAACAATGAGACTATAGAAATATATGTTCCCAACCTAAATACTACATCAAAGAAACCTAGCCCCCTTCGTGAACAAATTTGCATAGCACCCAAGTGGTCACCAAATCCATCATCAATACAATTATTTGAGGAAGTATCAAGTTCAAGGTGCCTCATACGGGCAAGACCAAACTTGTTAGGAGAAGAATGCTCCTTGATTGCTTGCCACTTACTCCTACGAGGTCATTCAATATGGCCAACAATGGTTGAAATCTTTAAGATGATTAAAAAATGAACCTACATGGAAATTAAAGGTTTCATCAAGAAGTAACTTTTAAAAGTCACAAATATTGTCTAATTTTTAATTTTTAATTTTTATTTGTCTACAAGTAAAAGAACCTTCTAATTATACTTTTCACTCTATCTATGCACATAGGTTTAAAGTTGGACAATTTTAGATAGTTCTACTTCACCTTTGACTCAATGATATCTAAATCTTATACAAGAGTACAATTCAAGTTCTTGACTTAGTTTACCCCACCTTTAATAAAAGGTATATGCACATAATTGTAATCCCATTTTAAAACCAAACCCTAGAGCTCTTGCCTAAAATGTATAGCTTTTATTCATGAGAGTTTAGAGTTGCATTTTTTGCACTTTGAAAATTCATAATTTATTCCTAAAGTGTCCAAAAAATGCATTAAAAACATTTCTAGAACATTCTTTTGACTACCTACCCAATTTAACAAAGACATAGGCAGTTTAATAATAGGAACAATGCTGAATTGCTTATTTTAGGTGTAGTTACCTCATCTCAAGTTCATGACCAAGTCTAAATTTAGCGTGGGACACGAACTGCATCACGGCGGATTTCTAGGATAAGAGGGTATCAGAGGGTATCATCAGGGTCTCGCGGGATTGGGTCGTCTCGCACCTCGAGTCGGACGGCTGTGCTGGCTCCCTGTCATAAATTTAGGTCATGCTTCCTTGATCCTTGCAATGATGAACCTTCTGTCACCCGCCTTGAGAATTATTCTTGCATGTGATTTGTGAGAGGCTCAGTCGCTGCCAGGTATGTCTCTTTCCAAATTCGTAGATCTGCAGTCGTGGAAATTTTCTTATCTAGCGGTATTTTTTTTCTGGCCGGACGCAGCTGATTGTGTAGGGAGCTTTGGAATTAATGGGATAATTACGATGAGAGCTCGATGATCGATAGTTTTTTCTTGCTCGGATTGTCTATCCGTGATCGAGCTGATTGAATTATAGACTCTGCCGTGAATCATCAGTTAGATTTCTCTCGTTTTGTGCGTTGCTGAGGAAAACTGAGTGTCTGACACAAAAGTGTGTTGAGAATTGAAGGGAATTTCGGTGTTTCTGATGATAAGAACTTATACGTGCGCAGAGTTGAGGTGTGATTGAGAATAGCTCCACCAAAGGGATTGATTTGAAGACTACCGATCTTGCTGCTGAATTTTGGAATGCTTCCAAAGGATTGTGGAGATAATAGTGATCCTTCGATCCCAATTTTAGTGATCGCAATTTTAGCAAAGGACCTTTGTAAGTAGATTTGTGCTTTGTAAGTAGATTTTGTAGAATCGTGACCTAATTATCTTCGATGTGGCGGACTGTTGTTTAACAGCTGCGTTGGTGCTATTATTATGATTCGTGCGGGAAAATTTGGAAAATATAATTTTTATTCGATTTCATGACTTGATGATCATTTGTTGAGCGAAGAGGTGGTGTGTGCGCATTATGCATTTTGATCCTCAGTATCGCGCGGCTTGCTTTGGTTGATTCTTCCACACCAGGTATTGCATTCGTTATTGAGTCGATCCACCTGAAGTTTGTGCGGAGCTGTACGTACGTGTTGCATTTACCTTTGCTGGTATAGGTGAAGTTCAATTGAGTTCTCTTTCCAAGCAATTTTGAGTAGTGAAGGTGCAATTGGTATCGGGAGCTTCCTCAATTCTGCACTGCCAAAGCTACAATTATTACGGGGAAAATCTAATATACGGATTTAGACTGTCAAAGTTCTCAATTCTTTTTAGAATTCTTTCTGTTGATAATTCTCAGCAGTGTTCAGTATTCCAGCTGCTTGAATTATAGTGGCAACAGTAGCCGTCATGTCTGGGACGAAAAATTTGATTGTCAACCCTTCATTCATATGGGGCTCAGACCATGGCTGGCAGCCCCTGTGCTGCTCGATGTCAATTAGCGATGTTCTCCCTCAATGCGGAGGCCCGCCGAGTGGACATCCATTTTATTGCATTGCGCAAAATCGTACACAATTGTGGCAGGGTATTGCACAAGATATCACTGGACAATTGAAGGTTAGAATCTTATACCAAGCACTGAAATCTAGCTTAAGAATGCATATATGTTTTGCATCCACTGCTGCGCTTCCTGATAATACGTCACTATCTGATAGTTTACCTCGTGCTGTATGGAAGATGGAATTTCAAATTGTTGAGATAGATTGGATGCGATTAGCCTTGTCACTTATTACGCTCCTCACTCTCCATCTAGGTAGGTGTGGAGTACAAAGTCGAAGCTTGCGTTTCCATTTCTGGTCATGTAGAGCTAGCCGATGTGCGGGCTACAGTAAAGCTTGAGAATGCAGGGGGCCAGGTCACTTACTCTACACTTGCCAGGTGCGTATGCGCTTTTGTACCTTGCAGAGTGAATTGTTCAAGAATACCCTGAAGAAGTTGAAGGAAAGTGATTTTGTGAAGGGTTTATTAGAGTTGTTTTGGAGTAAATTGGTGCCATTGAATCTGATAGAAGTAGGATGATTGTAGCAGAGAGTGGGCGACTATGTGGTTTTTTCTGCTAGCTGCATGATGTGAACTCCCCGCTTCCTCGATCTTGGTGCATTTCTTGTTCTCACCATGTGCTTCTCAATATTCTCTAGTGATACCGTCATGTGACGATAACTGGCATGTCTTATGTAGTACATTTTCTGAATGCAGCGGGCCAGTGTCGAAACGACAATGGGCGTTGTTAAAAGGCAAGATGGAAGTGAGCGTGGCACCTGTCAAAGCTTTAGTGTACTTGGAAGGACCTCCCGTGGGGATAGATATACTTGCTAGCTCTTTCTCTATCTCACCATCAAAGCCGGAACCTGTAAGTTCAGCTAGCTCAATGCCATTCACAGTATGTAGGTTTTATTTTGTTTCACCTTGCGATGCAGAGTCAGTTTCTTCAAGGTATATATCAAGGAGTTTTCGTTTTTCTGGTCGACTATTATCACCAAGTGAAGGATACTTCTGATTGACATACCAGGATTATTCCACCATACATTGCAGGAGTTTTCTTTTGAGGAACCTAAGGAGGTGGACATGGAGGGGAATGTCCTTGTCAACCCAACTTTCAACACTGGAATCCAGGGATGGTCAGGGATCTGCTGCAAAGTCATCCATTCAGGTTTACATGGATGGAAAGGCATTATGGGGCCAAGGGGAAAACCTTTTGCTTTAGCTTTGGACAGGACAGAGGAATGGCAGGGGATCGAGCAAGACATCACTGCCCTAGTGCAGCCTGATGAAACCTATCTTGTTTTAGCAGTAGTCCGGACTGCTGGGAGACCTCATGAAGGAGCCCATGTGTTGGCCACAGTTCGACTTGAATATAAAGGCTCCAGCACACGCTACTTATCTGTTGGAAGGTATGCATCTTCTTCTGTCTCGAAAGTGTTTATTTTTTATTTTGACTACATTCCCATTTTCTATTTTATCCGAATGCTGGCATGACTGTTTGGGTACTTGTTCCTTCTTTATCTATGAATCGAAAGCACTCCTATCTGATGAAGTATTAGAATATTATTGGGTGAGTATTAGAATTTTATTCCTGTTCTTTATGATCACACCTTTGTGAGTGATGAACTGATTTATTCCTGATGTAATGTTGACAAGCTGCTAGGGTGAAGGCATCAAGCACAGAGTGGGTTATGCTTGAAGGCAAGCTCCATCTGGACACACACCATCAAAAAGCAGTCTTCTATTTAGAGGGGCCTCCTCATGGTGTAGATTTGCTGGTATCTACAGTTATTATCAAGCATGCTACTCCTCCGGGGTGTCAGGGTTCTCCACTCAAGAAACTGGCAAGTACTCTTGACACTCGTTTTCAAGTTCGAAGCATATTTACTCCTCTTGTGTCGCTTTCCTTCTTGGGTTGAGCCCTGCAGCTTACTGTAGAAGTTTAGATGTGATGATCTTTGCTTAGAAAATGCGGTTCTCCAAATCTTTTTTCAAAGTGTTCATATCCAATTTCCCGTTGTTTCTAGATGTGCACCATGAACTGATTAAGTACTAAATTGGCGTCTCTCCTTTTTGCTTTTTATCAGAAGACAGAAGTTTGCGGTACAGGAGTCCGAGTTCTTGAAAGCATCGTACACAATGCAAGCTTTACTCATGGGTTAAAAAACTGGAAGCTCAGAGGGTGCAGAGGGTTCGTGTGTTATTGCTTAGAGAATCCTGAAGTTCTTCCTTTGGAGGGAAAGTGTTTCGCAATGGCAACTCAACGTACAAATACCTGGTCCGGTATTGAGCAGATCATCACGGATCGGATAGATCTGGAGACTGTGTATGACGTTGTGGCTACCGTTCGCATTTCTGGACCTTGTTCCAAGGCAATTGTGAAGGCCACTCTGTACCTCCTAGAAGGTGACAATACCGAGCGTTACATCACTATAGGAAGGTTGGTGGTTTAGCAAAAATTCATCATCAGGGTGGGTTCTAGTACCATTTGGAATTTGCAGATGTTGTGTTTCATTTTCATTCTCCAGTCAACAGCGTAAGGCTCAAGAAGCTTTAGGAAATCTTTTATACGCGTAAATTTCACCTGATATTAATTATCTCTAGTTGTAAGAATTGTAAATCATGCCACCATAATTGTTGTGTGGGCATGTGCATCGTCATCCTTCTGATTCTTGTCAGTAAAAGAGTTGTATATGACTATTGGTGCAGCTTAGAAGCAAACGCGACAGAGTGGAAGCATTTGGAGGGGAGGCTGATATTGCAGAATGTACCAGCTAAAGTGTCTGTTTACTTAGAAGGTCCGCCACCAGGAACAGATCTTCTGGTAGACAGTTTCTTTATTCAACCTACTGCGAAACCAGAGCCAACCAGACGCCCCATCTTTACGGTTAGTATTTCATGAGTTTATGCCGAGTTTGTTTCATTGAAAGCATTAGCATCTCCGTCTGACAATCTCTTTTTGATACAGGAGCATTTTTGCATATTTAGAATGCAGAATACACATTGAATGCACTCACTACATTGTGAATAGTTTGACCTCAAATTAGGTACGTAGATATGCTAATATTCTTCGAAATGTGTTAACAAATAAATCTGATTTTCACAAGCTTTTCATTTTCGAATGCGTGCCTTCCAGTACTTTCACTTCGTGAATGTTTTTGGAAATTTGTCAGAGACAAATTGCAACCATATTTGGCTGGTTCTTCTTGGAACTCCTGTGGGACACCTCTGCGATCAGGGTTAGTAGTTCTTAGAAGTTATGATTGCTGACTTTGTGCGTATTAGCTAATACTGGTGAACATGGACTTTACGGCAGAATCCAAAATACGGTGTGAATATAGTGGAAAACCACAACTTTCAACATGGTGTAAAACATTGGTTCGGGCAGGGCTCTGCACGACTTTTCATTTCCTCCGGGGCTCCGACTTACGTCCCGCCAGCTGTTGCCCTGTCTCTACCATGCTCTCCTTGTTTGGGTGGAAATTGTCTTATTGCTTCGAACCGGACACAGTGGTGGGAAGGTCCTGCCCAAACCATCACCGGCAAATTAGAGCTCTTTGTGGTCTATCAAGTCTCCGCTTGGGTGTGCGTTGGGAAATGCCACGGTAAGACGGGACAAAAAGTAAATGTTGCGCTGAGTTTAGATGGAAAATGGGTAACTGGAGGAGAAGTGGAAGCTGATCAAAATTCGTGGAAAGAGATAATGGGGTCATTCCGACTGGAGAATAAGCCGAATTATGTAATGGTTCATGTCCAAGGACCAGAACCTGGTGTAGATCTTATGCTTGCTGGTAAGGACCTTTTCAAGTGTCCCTCTCGAATAGTGAAGCCTTAACTTCGGCTTCTTAAATTCTGTGATATTTGTTTCCAAGTAGCATTCCAAAAATACGTTATCAGCTTTGCTTAGCTGTCAAAGAAGTAACTCTTGCCAATGACCACTATTGTCTTGACTGCATTTTCTTACGTATAGGCTTGGGAGATATGTGGGTTGATGTTCAAATTTGGTGGCAGGATTGCAAATATTTGCTGTCGACAGAAGTGCTCGAATTTCAATCTTGAAGGCTCAAGCTGACAAGGTACGCCAGCATCGTTAGGATGACGCCAGCATCAGTATAGTGTTCTACTCTGGATGTTGCTTATTGTTTATTGTTCTCTGTGGCAGTGATGTGTTTCTGACATGTACAAATTCTTATAAACGTGGACTCTGCAGGTCCGGAAGCGAGATGTAATTCTTAAACTACACAGACGAAGCAGCTTGCCTTTTCCACCTGGCATTTGTTTGAGGATTGAGCAGACGAGTAGGAGTTTCCCACTTGGTTCTTGCATCAACCGTTGGAGTCTGGACAACAGCAGCTACACGCAGTTTTTCCTACAAAACTTTAACTGGGCAGTTTTTGAGAATGAACTTAAGTGGAGTTGGACTGAGCCCCACCGTGACACTGTGAGTAGTTTTCCTTCTGTTACATATAGTGTATGGCGCTGTTTCCTAGCGCATGATGTCTACTTCCAGTATTGCCACTATCATTATAGCTCAAGTCTCATATTCAATGTTGAACAAATTTGTCTTAAAATTGCCTCCATTGCTTTTACCTTTTAATGGCTATGATTTACGATTAGTTAGAGCAGTCTTGTTGTGCATTTTGCACTTGTTATCTCTCTGCTAATAATTTTGCGTATTCTCTAGCTGATGCGGTTGATGGGAAATTCATGGTGTCGGGTCTGTTTGGCATGATGTGACTGATGGTTTCGTGCTAAGTAATTACCATCACAAGCATGTTGTACGTTGAATTTCCAGGTGCTTTCTCAACATTCTTATGTCACTTCTAAGTTGTGCTCACAATGATAATGTGTGGGCAGTTCAATTACAACGACGCAGATGAGATGGTGAATTTCTGCTCACAACACCACATACCTATGCGAGGCCATTGCATCTTCTGGGAAGACGAGAACAACTGCCAGGATTGGCTCAAGAAGCTCACGTCTTCAGAATTGAGAGACGCTTTGCACACTCGAGTAGTTGATGTCCTGAATCGTTACAAGGGAAAGTTTCAACACTACGATGTAAATAATGAGATGCTTCATGGTTGCTTTTATCAAAATCGGTTGAATCCAGACATATTGCCCTATATGTACAAATTAGCTCATCAGTACGACCATGAGGCAATTCTCTTTGTGAATGATTATCATGTTGAAGATGGGGTAGATGGAAACTCCTCTCCCGAAAAATACGTTAAGCATATAGAGTGGCTCCTGAAAGAAGGTGCACCCGTTGGAGCAATTGGGGTACAGGGTCACGTGGACACCCCAATTGGTCCTATCATTCGAAATTCTTTGGACAAATTGAGCAAGTTGGGCCTACCAATATGGATGACTGAAATCGACGTTGCGGCAGCTAATGAGCATATCCGAGCAGACGACCTTGAGGTACAATTTACACCTCATAGCCTCGCTGCATTGCTTTCTATTGATATTTTTTTGTTGTTAAGAGCACGAATATTAGGTGACTAAGTAATCGAGGTTCTGATTGTTTCGTATATTTTTTGTTGTCATACTCGAAGGATTTGTCTTCAGGGGTCAGGTGATGGGATGTGCTTGGATCTCTTATATTTGTCCCTATATGCCCTAGAATAGAATAGAAAGTCCACTTTGGAAACTAGTAGTTGATAATATTAACTTACAAACATGTTTCTATCGTTCAATATTGTAGGGTATGATTTCGTCTATTTATTGGTACCTTGAAGCCTCTTAAATTGTTTATCTCAACTCGTATAGATATGCAAGCAGCCATTTCTGGCCACTCGGGCACGCAGGGTGAAGTTACAGTGCACGTAGGCTTGTGCTTTTATCGACTTTATTTATATTTTTTTCATTCTGGGTTGTTGCTACACCCAACTAATAACATTCGGATGATATTTTGGTCCTTTTCAAGGTTATGCTGCGAGAGTCCTTCGCTCATCCTAATGTGGAGGGGATCATGCTCTGGGGTTTCTGGGAAGGAGCGTTGTCCAGAGAGAACGGTCATCTTATCGATTCTGACAACCGTGTCAATGCCGCTGGTAAGCGTCTCATCTCTTTGAGGGAGGAGTGGACTACCAGGCTTCAAGGAAGAACTGATGAGTCTGGGCAATTCCCCTTCCGGGGTTATCTTGGGCGTTATAAGGCTTTTGTAGACTTGGGGGAACTTGGTGAACATGCCGTAGAGTTTGAGGTTCTGAAAGGGAACAGCCCCTTAGTCATTGAGCTTTCCCTGAATTGAAGATTTTTGATACAGAATTCTGTTGCACTTGCGAGAGATTTTCTAATCGGCTGGTTTAAGATGCTCCTGGGGCTTATTCCAAGGAGATTCTAGCTCCTTCCTACTTTGTTTAGTGGAGAGAGCAACCATCTTAGATTTACAAGATGATCGAGGTCATGTCATTATTAGTAGGGGCAGAAGGCTCCCCTCAATAAGAGGATACTAAAAGAAAATACTGCTTAATACCATATTTACGAACTTCAACTTGTCTTTTACATTGAACCCTATTTCCTACAGTTGCAACTCAAGAGTACATTGAGATGTTATAATAGATAAAGAAAGAGGCCCAACAAAAAAAGCATCATGAAGTGCTGGATCCCTTGAAAGTGCATGTACTCTACTTCAATTCATACTTATGGGACCTTTGTGGAATCAGTTAAGTTGTGAACACCAATTTTTGTTACATTAAGCAATTGGATGTACTTCTTTGATATGAATTAGGGAAAATAATTAATTTTTCTTGAAGGATAAATATGCCACATTTAGCTACTTCTAGACTTTCAAAAGTCCAAATTAGTAGTAAAAAAAAATGGTCATCATGAGATAATGCAAAACATCAGGAGATCAATACAAAACATCTAGAGATCTCTAGATGTTGTTTAGAATTCACTAAATAGCCTACTAGTTAAATGTGGCATAAAATCAAAAACTAGAGGTGCAAACAAACCAGCATAAGAAAAAAATCTTTCACATGTTTGTGGATGCATGTTTGTGGATTCTAGAGTCAAATCAACAATTGATGATCTTTGCAATATATGAAAGTTATTGGACATCACCTCTCATCATACTACTTGCATGCAAGGTTGTTTCATGATTGTGCTTGGAAAAATTTAGGTCCTAATTTTTTAAAATTTATACAATGGATACAAATGAAAATTCATATTTCAATATATAATGAAAATTTTCTAGGACTTCAAACAATGTATACAAATACATTCCCCAAGGGATCTTAACCATATAAGGACATTGAGGCCAAAAAGAGTCCTATGGATGACTTTCCAAATCATTGTAAAAATAAAGAATGTATCCATTGGTCTAAAAATCATATCATTTTTGAGTGACTACCATGGTCGTAGACCAACATACTTTAATCCATAAATGTTGCGAAGGACGTTTTTCGGCTAATGAATGACAAAGAATCTTTCTGTGTAGGACATAAATGCAATTATTCATCCTCCAAATTTTGTGTGGAAAGGGAAGATCATCTACAGTAGTTTGTCTTCCAATGAGTGTTTTTCCATTTTTTTAAGCCAACAATTCACATGGTGACAAAACAAATGATTTTCATGGTGACCAATATGATCTTCAAGGATTAATCTTAGAACAATGTGAGGGATGACCTTGAAAATCAAGCATTGTGTAACCATGAGTCATTGGAAAAAAAAATCCCAAAAGTACTGATTGGAAGTCAAGCTACTATAGATGTTCTCCACTTTCCACAAAAAATTCCAAAGATGAATAGTTGTAGTTCTATCCTACATTGGAGAATTCCTTGTGATTCATTGAACACTTGTTGTCCACGGCGTCCTTCCTAGGTTAACACTAAAACATAGCCCCCATAGGTGCATTCTTTGTTTCTATCCATCAAATCACTTACATCCACAACATCCTTTCAAGGTTACAAGTGTCAATAAAACTTCCTACACACTGATCAAGATTTTTAAAGGGGTTGTTCACAAACATTTCCCAATCAAGTTTCCGTGAAAGGCAATTAGAAATAGCATGTAAGCCTCTTCATTACAAGAAATAGTTTTTGGACTCTTATTGAATCAGTTATAAATTTTAAAAGTTGGAATTGGGGTGCTGAAAAAGTATCCCCACCTTGTAGGTGGGGTACATTGAAAACTCCAATATGTACCCACATTGAAGAAACTTTGAATAGGGGCAATTTTAGCACATCTAACCTTAGTTACTGCTTGATGTAACTACACCTAAAATTGCATGCTTCCTAAAATCACACTAGAGATTCTTGCCTAAAATGTACTCCCACTATTCATGAGACTCTATGATCGCATTTAAGAATACCTATTTTCAACACTTTGAAAATTTGTAGTTTATTCATACAATGTCCAAAAAATGCATTCTAAGAGAATCTAAAATCCCCTTTTCACTACACTACCAACATGACCCCACAAAAAAATTCCAATATAATAATGGAAACCATAATGAATTGCTGCGATTTTAGGTTTAGTTACCTTACTGCTGGCACGCTAGTTTTGCTCACCTCCACTCTAGTGTCAGCCTTGTGACTTCTCTACCCTGTCTATCGTACACAGAAATTCCTGACATAGACATCAGTGTCAACACATGCGTTCAATAATTGCCTCTGGGCTCATGCTAATTCCAACTCCTTTATTCAAGAGTCCAGGGTTAAAAGTTACACATACAAGGAGGTATCTTCAATGGGAAGATGACAAATCCTTGATCTACAATAATATCGTTTCGGCACAAATACATGCACAGAAAAGAATGGAGAATAATTGCAGGGAGTTTGTGGACTCAGCGCCCCCCCCTCCCATAAATAATGAAGAATATCTAAATGTTGGAACTTCCAGATCCTTTTGTGGTTTCCGGGGTCTCTTTCTTCATGTTGGCATAATCAGTCAGCACCGTTGACAGCTTTTTGTCACCTTCGAGCACATCTGCAATAGCATCCAGTGTTTCCTTCACCATTTTGGTCTTGGCCTCCACCTTCAGCGCCAGATCTTCCGCTTCTTGGGCAGACAGGGCAGCCACATGCGCCATTTCTTCAATATCATCTGCCACTTTGACAACCAGTCGCGCTCCCGCCTCAACGAAATCGGCTACTTTGTCAATATCCTCTGCCATCACATCAATCAGGAAAAATCATGAGTTTGAACTTCACTTTGGTAAGCAGGTTCGAAGAATATGCTCACACTGAACATCACTAGACATCACTCAGGTTTGTTAGTTTTCTTTGCTTCCACTGCAATGCAAGTACCCCTCATTTGTAATCAAATTTGTACCCTAGACACTGGATAAGAAGGTTAGTAGTGAAATTAGGATATATCAAAAACGTTTAGACAGCATCTTAAAGAGATACAGAATCACTCCAGAATCTAATATTGAGAATACACGTCAAACAAGATAGATACGATTGAAACATACTTTCAGCTTGTTTCACGTAGGGGGTATATCCACCACCGCAAAGCTTAATAATGTAGCTCAGTCTGCACCCAAGAAGAAACAAACGCTGAAAACGCGTGTAACATGAATTGTGCATACGTTCATACTATGTGCTTGAGCAGGTATATCACAAGCTCCTAATCAAGTAGCTAATAGCAAGTGTCTCTACCCCAAATAAAAATATATAATTTGCATATGACACTTTCCCTACTACCACACTTTTTTTTGCAAACCTTAGTAATTTTCATAAACCTTAATATTAAAAATGTATGCTATTCTCGCACTAGAATTAAGCCATGTAGTACTTCTATTTCATTAGTTTAAGCATTCGTAATCAGATATACAAAATAAAATTGAAAAATGTCCAACCGTCACATATCATTATTACTGATTGAAAACTTCAAAAACCCTAATCAACGATCTAAGAACACCACTATTCCTACAATTTGGTTACAACTCTACGAGATATAAGAAATTCATTTTCATTCTTAGGCATGATGGGCCCCAATATGCTACTATTGCCTTTTATACGGCTCATTTTCATCGGACACAAAAACTTTCTTCATTTTCAAACCATTGCTAAGAAAGTAAATTCAATCATGGTCAATTCTGAATTTGCAATGAAATGAAGAAATGAAAAACTCAGAAGGACTTACATAGTCGAGAAAATGCCAGCTCCGAATGCGAACACCCCCAGCCTTTGAGAATTATTTTTCTCTTTCTCTTTTGGCCTGCAGCGCCATCGATTGACAAGTAATTCAGTTAGAATCAGATAACAGCTGACGGCGAGAAAGAGCTGTGACATAGTCAAGACACCTTCAAATGACATACCCACACCATACTCATCTTGCACTTCATCAATATTATGCTAATTACGGAGTATTATCATCATCATTATACCAGGACTCTTCTTCTGCTTGATGTGCTGATGAATCAGATGTTGATGCAGCTGACTTGAAGTCACGAGACACACCGGATGCCAACCCCTTGAGGCTAACGAGATTTGGATTTGGACGAGGCGATCCAAAGCCGGGTTTCATGCCTGCTGCTCTTGTTACAATGGAGCCGTTAGTGCTGACAGAGGAGTCCATAGCTCTGCAGATGTTGAATGATTTCCAGGAGTTCGCCGAGTTCAAACTTGCAGAGACGAATCTCCTGTGGATGTTGCTCTTGCCACGGGCCAATGCTGGCACAGCTTGAAGTCCAGGACCCAGTTGATGTCTAGAATAGATAGCAGTGTGAGATCCAAATTGTTGAATTCTCTGAATTGCCAATGCTCGAGCGGCTATAACACCCATGCCACCATATAGAGCACAACCTGGAACAGACAATTGAACTAGACATCAGAATCGATCAAGAGGGCATGAAATAGAAGAAAATAAACCCTCCATTTGAACTAACTGGACCATACCGTAAGCCTAAAGCCAGAGCTTGGAGTGAGCTGAAGGAAAGGTTAGGGTGTAAGCGCTCGAAGATGGAGTATGGGACATCAGCACATCAAGCAGATCAAGCACATGATCACATCAGCACATCAAGCACATCAAGCAGAGTGTGCTGATGAGTGCTGATGAGCCTTCTTTAAATGTGAAGGAGAAGATGTTGCAACGTAAATCTAAGTTACCGCTGTCACACTTTCACTTCAAGCTTGATACAAAGGGTGAATTAGAAGTTGAATCGCACATTAAATGTTCCACTTGACAACTACCAGATTCTAGGTGGAGTGCTGCTCAGGACACACCCAGTGATGTTCTACAGCAAGAATGAACCACAGATGTACATCTCAAGGGGTGGTGTTCCCTGAGCAGTTAATGGCATACGTAACGTCATACCTGGGACTCAAAGTGATGACAAACTGGTTTATGTGTAACGACAACAACGTAACGGCATCTGAAATGCCACTCAAACTGAGGGTGTGGTATTTGAACACGGAAAAATGCCATAAACATGAAGATCTTGAGACTAGTATCTCAAACAAAAGGTTAATGATTGCTAATTTCAGCTTCCAATCATGCTCCATCCGAAATTCAAATGCAAACATAGTTGGCTCATCAATCTCAATCCACGAGCAGAGCATGTAAGGTTGGCATGCACAGAAGGTCAAGTTACTCACTTGGAATTTTTTGAGCTCGTAATATTTCCCCTTTTCGCAAAAGCTTCATACGTCCTCAATGCATCAGCAAACCAAAGTTGCGTAACTTCTAAGAATCATACATGACTTCTCCCAGAAGCATGATTTCTGCGAATTCACAAGAATTACAGGGAGAGAGAAAGAGTCGTCACAAACACCTGCTAAGGACGAGCCCACCAATTCAGCTTACACATCAACGCTTCCGAAACGTCTCTTGCATTATACGCAAACACATCATACTCTTTCTCCAAGCTCGGCAGCGTCCACCAGGAGCCTCTCCCCATGTCAAACAGATAGAACCGATGTCCATATCCCACTCTCCATTCCTTCTCCGGAAGCTTACTCGCAAACCCTGCCCCTTCCGTAACCAACACCAATCCATTACAAGCATGAATCGCCGTATGCACACCATAGTTCAAATCTAATCTAGAGCCTCGCCTCGTTTGCTTCGGAATTTTAATAACTCTCCGGGAGTCTCTGTACTCCACCCCTTGCAACTCCACTATCTCATGCCCAGCAGGTTCCAACACAAACACTTTCTCCTTCACCGCCGCCGAGAATTGCAACCTCGCAATCCCTTCACAGCAATCCAGTCCAGTAAGCAACTTTTTCCTGCAATCGTAAACCCCTAAACTCTCACCACGCGAGGGGTTATGTACATCGAATTGCATTCGGTAATCGACAGAGCCAGTGATAAGCCCTTGGTTTAGGATTTCCCATTTCTGGAGATTGGAATCATAAACTTCGGCTCCCAGAAGCTCCGGACCAAGAGCGCCAACGAGGGTCAACCTGTAGCTTCGGGTTCCAACAAGAAGTTGGATCATGCGAGGCTTGTGGCGGATGAGAGATGGTAAAGGAAGTGTTCTCCAGTCGTTAGTTAAGGGGTTGCAGACTAGAATGGGAAGTTGTGAACTACCGGGGACGAAGCAAACTAGTCCGTTGTCGGAGACGCAGAGCGAGTGACGATAGTCCTTACTGAGAGTGTACTCACAGTTGTGCCAGGTAAAGGAGCGGCTGTCGAAGAGTTTGAAGCGGATCTTGCTGCGTTGGGGGTCGGCGCGCATCAGGGCGAAGAGCTTGGGGCGAGCTTCAGCGCAGAGGCGCTTGAAGTGCGAGTGGGGGGTCATGTTGAAGCGCCAGGATTTGGAAAGGGAGCGGAGAGAGTCGATTTGGGCGACTGGGAGACGGGCGATGACGAGCTCCAGAATCTCGTCGGGGAGCTGGCTCCATAGCCAGGGGCGCATGAACCACGGGCGGAGAATGACAATACTGTCATCGTCACAATCGGATGGACATTCAAATGCAACCGCATGGAACTCTGGATCGGAGCGTTCCACTTTTTCGTCGGATTGATCCGCGAACTCCACGCGATCTTCCGATGAGTCCATGATCCTCAAGCGCTACGCAATAAGAAACCCTCACTCACAGCCCCTTCCCCAAAACTATCCAACTTGTCTTCAGGAGTATCCAAATTGTATAAACCCTAAACACGTCAGCACACGCTATTCAAAACTTGCGTTGATCTGCGGACTCTGACTTACGCACCTCTCAATCTCCACACCTTTCCTCAATCCGAAACCCTAACTTCCCAAACTCACTTCCCCAATCAAACCCAACAACCGCCCAAGTTCAACATCCCCTAAACCAATCATCACGCACCCCTCAACAAGTTCTGTTTCCTGAAAGATTTGTCCATCTGTAATGGGAATAACAGCTTTTTTTGCTTTGCTTTCTGCTGGGTCAACTATAGCAGAAATCGCATGTCGATGCGCTTGACGAAATCAGTGGCAGAGAGATTATGACGGGAAACAGATCTACATTGATCCGCCAATACTCCCCACACCTCAACACTCAAACTAAAACCAATGCACACCCGTATGCAAACCCTAAAACACACGAACAGTAAGGTAACGAAACCCGAATCCCTTGAATCCCCTGAATCCCTTGAACCTCCACCCACCCTAAAGAGCAGTCACCACCGCCGCAACAACGACGCAGCAACAAGAACAATCACCTTGGAATCCCGAATCTAGCAACTGAACGTCTCATACCATGATTTCGCAAGCTCTCTCTGTTGCAGCAGACTCGACGACTAGGGATTGAATCCCTGAAACCCATGATTCTGGAGCTGTGAGATGGACATAAAGAGATGAATCTAACGAGAAGAGAATGGAATGGAAACTGAAAACTGGAAACTGGGGAAACTGGGGGCGTGAAGACGACAAACGTAACCAAATCGCAGAGTGATTGGAGCATTGATTTAGGGGTGGAAGTGATGAGATTTTTTTGTACTGGAGTGGGTTGTGAACCTTGCGCGTATGGTGAGATAGCGGGGATGTCGCCATGGAAGCTAAAATGGGAAGGTCGCCATGCGAGGACTTTCGGGCGTCGTGTTCTCCGTAAGAGTGCGATGGGAGAGTGCGAGTGCAGTTGTGTCTGCGACTCGGTGATTGTTTTCATCATTTTGGAGAAGTAGCCAGCTACTTCTTCAATACTCATGTGATACTTGGGTGATATCTATATCAAAATTACGTGATACTTAGGTAAAATTTGGCTATTTAAAAAAAAAAGTTAATTTAGCTATTTGACTGGAAAAAAAAAATGAAAATTTTCTTCATAAGAAATAGCCAACATTATTTAGCTGTAGCTGTCTAATGAAAGATCATACATGAAAAACATATTGCTCTGATTGTAAATGAAGGTGGGGAGCAAGGATGTAGGAAGTCTATTCTATAACTTTTTAGAATTGAAATAGTTCCTGTTATGTGATTGGCAAAACTACACAAGGTAATCCAATCAAGGTTATGTAGTACTTAAAATGGGCAGTTGTCTAAAATAGTTCTATGAGCCTTTCAAGGAATAGTGAGAATTTTGATTTTTTTCCTACATTTGTTTTGGATGTAAAAATAAAATTTGTTCCCTACTATAGGCTATATCACAAGGAAGATTCTACTGTAGCAAAAAATCGGACTCTATTTGCAACATCTTTGACTACCACTTGATAATCTAGTTGAATATAACTTTTGGGATATGGCCACATGGGAAACACTGAAATGCTTATTTGTTATGTACTCTCAACCCAATTGTGTTCCTATCTATAGTAATCCAACATTTCAACCTCTAAAATGTTGGATAACTATAGATAGGAACACAATTGGATTGAAGGTTCATAATAGATATATATATTCTTACTTATGATTTAAGGTGCCTACTTAAGTTTTGATACTCTACCTAGTGGACATAACTGACAAAAAATATTTCTAAAATAAATGCCAATTTTTTGGAGAATTATTATTATTTTTTAAATTGCATAACAAATAAATAAATCTTTGTTAAAATTTCTATATTTTAAAATGGCGAATGCTCTTTCCAACTTGAATTAATTGTTTGGCAAACTAAAATGCCAATCCTAACCATGAGGTATGAGACAACTCTCACTTTCAAATTTGGATGAATGTGATATAATTAGTGTAAACCTTTGGGTGACATTCTTGAATGAAAGTACCTAAAATGGATGGAAGTTGAATGAAAATAATTGTATTTGAAATTGTATGAAAATAGTGAAGGCTACACAATTTTTAATATATCTAAAATACTACAAAACTACTACATTAGTATGCCTCACAATTTTGTGTAATTTCTATATTGGTGTGAATTAGCATTATTAGTATAGGATAAAGGAGTTGAAATAACTTGTGTAGTGCAAATTCTTATTAGTAAGGTAAAAAAGGGTCATAGAACGCCAAATAATATATTGCTTTTTTATCATACTTTGGAGTTGTTCACATCAATGTATGTTCAAAATATGTAACTTATTACATTGACCCCAAAGTATTTTGTCACCTCTCCAATCTAATTATGAGTGTTTAGTTTTCTCATTCATGGTAAATAATAATATTTCGTTGTTTTTCCCAAAGGTCAAAGTTTAGAGCAAACATAACTTACATTATTAACCAATACTAGCAAATTCCCTTTTGCTCCTCTTTGAAAGCAAAAACTTCCCAAGCAACCAATGACTCTTTACAAATTAAACTAAATTCACTTTCAAGGATCCAAGGAGGGATTGTCTGTCAATCTCCAGGGAGGAATGATTTAAATTGGTTAACAATGCATTAGATGTATTTCCGAGCCTCCAAAAGATTGACGTGAGTTCCTCGGAGTTTCTAAATTGTAGGAATTCTACTACAACAACAATTTGACATGGTAGAGAGACTACTACGTCAAATACTATTAATTAATTAATTAATTTTTCAATTTTTTTTCAATTTTTTTTTCAATTTTTTTCAATTTTTTATTTTTTAATATTATTATTATTATTTAATAATCTGACTATGCTACTCAGCTACTGTGGTTCATAGTACGGGAAACAACCCTGAAATAGTCTCTTAGAGGCTTGAAAACCCATCTAATGTTATGAAGGTTTTAAATTTGTGATATTTCATTTCTTTGGCATGGTTCAAGTCTCGAGACCTAAAACCAAAATCTATACTTGTCCTAGTTTGTTACCTAAATTTAGACCTTTGTGAAGATGTATGTCACAATTTTTGATTGATTTGTAGAATACTGTCAATTTAACAAAATTGATGTTCAATACAACCACCCATATTTCCTACTTTAGCTCTAATCATAAAGTGGTTAGAGCTCTACACAATAGAATCATTTTGGCTTTAGGAAGTTAGGGAAAGGGCCTTACTCACCCCTTTGAGCAAGTACAATCTTTTCAACAACTTGGATGGTTATCCACTCAAAACATTTTTATTTGAGAAGTTTTGTCGTTCCTATGAATTTTCAAAGTCGAGACAATGTTTATTATATGGAGATTGGTAGACATACTTGTGTATATTGTACATATACATTGTTAATATTAATTCATAGTCTTCACATTTTTGAAACCTCAAAATGGTCTATTATTCTCTCAAAAGATAACTTTTGTTCTATTGGTGGACACAAACACTTCTCAATTGGGTATCTTGAAACCTAAATATATAAACTATATAAACAATATAAACAATAGTGAAGTGTCTTAATTTCAATGCTCAAAATCATGTCAACATAACAAAAATACGCAGTTGACATTCAAATAATATGTGCACCCATCAATGCCCCAAATACAGCACCTACACTTCAACCTAAAAGCCACACTAAAACCTAAATTTTGATCACACAAGATGTATACAGTCCAAATACAAGAAGCCTCAAAGAATCTGAAATTGATTTTTCAATCGTACACTTAGAGACAATACTTTGAAATTTCACAACTTATTCATACATGATCCAAATAACACATGCTAAAGTGCGTTGGAATCCTCTTTCACTTGCCAACTTGCCAATCAAGTCCACTAAGGTAGTATGCTCTAAAAGCGCTCGCCTTCTTCAAACCGCCCTTATTTTAGAGTGAAGAATGGAGACAGAGGTGATCCTTAAGTGGACCACTGTAGCAATCGAATGCATTGAGAAAATTTTCTTTTTCTATTGCAAGAGCCAATCATTGCCTTTGATTTCCGCACATTTGTTTACAAATTGCAAGTGGACAGATTTTGGGAGACCTATGATCACAAATAGGTGCCTATACCCTGAATCTTTGAAAATTTATAAGTAATTCAAAAATGCTTGGAAAAATACAAAACCACTTGTGTTAGTTTCCACATCCATTTCTCTTTCTCTGAAAAATGGTCCAAAATAATTTTGTCCACGTAAGCCTATGAAAAAGGCACACCAGCTCTTACAAGGTCGCTTTTAGAGCATACTACCTTAACTTACGTAAATCTACCAGTCTGTGGAGTAAATATGTTTATGGGATCAGGGTGGATTGACATGGTTTTTCTCATGGTTCATTTCATGTACCTTAATTACTCAGTGGGATACATTGCACCAGAATTGGGGAATAGTTCTGTGATCCAAATGCATTGCAGGAGTAACATATTCCTTATTCAGCATTCCACTTGCCGACTGCTTTTGCGATTTGTACAATGAATAGTGAAATTAGGTTGCTCCTCACTAAGGGCCGGTATACACTTGGGGCCGGATTGAAGGTCGGCCGGAACTCTCCAAGTTTGAACCAATGGGATTGCTCAATTTCTCCAAATCCGGCCCAAGGGCTTTATACTAGGGCCAGATTAATACCACCACTCATCCTACGTGTCGGCTTAGGTGGCATGGTTTTGGCGCCAAACCATCCGGCCCCAAGGGAGGTTTTTGGTGGCCCAATTTCCCATCTAGAGACGGATTGGGGCCGGATTCGTCTCCTCCGTTGGATCGGACAAATCTCCACCATCTACCATGCAAGGGCTTTTCTTTTCTTTTTTATTACATTTTTTATAAACTGTGAGCTCAATCCCATCTAGTTGAGTCATGTTGTGATACACATGCTGTGTTACAAGTTGTTAATACTGAATTTTATTCTTATTAACCATTGCAATTGTAACAATAATGTCTTTGCAATTGTTTTAGCATGAGATATTAATAATTAATTTTTTTGGTGTAGAACACAAATTACATACTATGTTATAGACACTAATTTTGATAAATTACATGTTTAATAAGTAAATTTTTTATACGGACACAAATCTGTAAATGAAAGTCATTGTTGAAGTTATGCCAAAAATTTTGACACCTACAAGATAATGTGTGTTTTTATCAATTTTGATGACAAATACTTGAAAAAAAAGAATATGGTAAGGAAAAATTATGCTACTAGAAATAACATGTATGGTAAAATCTGATTTACATTTATCATTGAATTCATTCAAGTTTGCATAATAAAAAATTTCATGCTTTTCTTTAAAATAAACTAAGAGTATAGATTTGAAAAAGAGATTAAAAAAAATTACATGTTTTCTTGAATTGTATGTTTAATAAATGACAACTATTGTGGGGCTACAAATCTTTTTTCAATGTCAACTCTAGTTTTAGTGTAAAAAAAAAAAAGTTTCAAAAGAAGTCAAAGAACTTCCTTTTTTTCCAAATAGAAAAAATAGGAAGAGAATGGAAAAGGTTAAAAAAAAAATCTCTTCCATTTTGAAATAGGTAAAGTAGGAATAAAAAGGAAAAGTCTAAAGAATTCTAATTTTTTTTTCCTATATTTGAAATAGAATAAATAGAATAAAAAAAACTTTTTTTTCCTAAAGTATAAAAAATAAAAAGATGCATGTCTTAGATTTTTTAATTAAGCATTCCAAAAATCCAAGAGTACATTAATCAAGAATTGGGCCTTAGAATTGGGCCTCAACACTTTACATTACCTAGGTCCGGAGTGATGAATTGGAATTCGGCCCCAGAATTCAGCTTCAACCCTGTATATTATCTGGGGCCGGAGTGGTGATTTGGGGCCAGATTGGAGGCAAATCGGGCCGGCCTTCCATCCGGCCCCAAGCCGTGTATATACCCGCCCTAATTGTTTTGACATTTTGACATTAACTCCTAAATGCCCAAGGCCTATTTTGAACTTTCTTGGAATTTGCTCTAAATTGAAAAAAATGCCAACATTATGATAAGTTGTATCAATTTTTTTTTAATTGTAACCGTGCAAATTCAAACTAGACATGTTACAGATCTCATGGAAAAAGAAAACACAACAATATCACTTATGGAGTGAAAGATTATAATGTTTGACCACGAGGGTGTTAAAACTGCAAAAGTGATGTGAAGTCTTTCAATCCTCTTTTCACAAGTCAAATCTAAAAAGTTGGTGACCAAAAAAATATGAGATTAAAGGGCCTAACATGTATAATCCCAATCAATTTATGGCTTCTCAAAATCTACTCCATAATTTTTATAAATGAATTTTGAATGTGATTTTTTCTCCAAGATCTAGTGTATTTGAGACTCATTTCCAAGAGCATTCAACACTATAGGAAGCCAAGATTGCAATGGGTACCCTTGCACAAAATCTTGAATAGAAAAATCACTATCATTTATTTTCAAGATCAGATTTTTGATGCTAAAACTAGACTTCAAGAAGGACTTTTCAAAAATATAAACTACTAAAAAGCAAAAATAGCAACTTGGTTAGGTTTTATTTTAACTTCAAAGTTTTGCAAACACTAGATTTGGGTGCCTTGGGCAATTAGGGGTTAAGATAGTCTACTCTTAAAGTGACCATTTAAGAGCTAATTGTCTTTTCAGAGAAGCTAAACTCCTTAAAATAATTTTCAGTAAATTTTAAGAGGAAGAAAAAAGGAATTAGCATCCAACCCAAGTCATTTCATATTTTTTGAACCTTCGAGGAATTAGTTACAAATTTTTGAAGTTAACCCCTAAAGGACCAAGGCCTTTTTTCTGCCAGAAAACACTCAAAACTGCCATGTCTATAGCAAGGAGTAAAAAAAATTGAAAATTGTTTTATTTTCATATCTAACCGTAGGATCTTACACCTAACTAGTATGAGAGTGTTTGGAAAAAAATTTAGAATTTTTGACGGCTGAGATTGCAAGATATCTGCGTCTAAAGTAGAAAAAACAATTTTTTCAGCACATTATGGGACTAGATTTTTTGACTTTGAACATTTTTAACTGAAAATTTTTGCACTATAGAGTTTTGAGCTTTAAATTTCTATAGTTGAGAATTGAGTTGAGAGTCTAGGTAAAAAAAAATATTCAAAAAGAAATTAATTATCATTCTTAAAAAAATTGTTAAGTAGAAGTATGAGATAGAAGGAAAATCTAAAATATTCATATATTTTAGATGGAATTAAAATGCACTAATCCCAATGGTGAGATTGTTTTAGAAAGTAAATCAGACCATGCAAAAAAAAAATTGAAAAATTTGAAAAATTGCATTCAGAAATGAATCCTACAAGTTATTTTTTTCAAGAAGATGCTCTAACTGCCCGAAAAACAAGAATGTCCATAACTTTCTCCAAATGAAATGAATCAAAGCTTCCCAGATAGACAAAAATATAATCTATGAGAAAAAATAAAATAAAAAATAAAATAAAAAATATTATTCAAATTTTGTCCATTTTTTTGGGTTGCCCGAGCTGCCCGCCGTCCCCTTATTTGAGCTTATTTGGTCATAACTATTGTTCCCGGGCACCGATTTTGAAAAAAATTATATTCCCACGAAGCTAATCAACTTTTCTACCTCCAAAAAAAATTTCAAAATATTAGGAGAAAATTTCAGCCCGTAGGTACCTGCCTGAAAATGCATTTGTCCCCCGAAGGGACAATGGTCCTTTAGGGGTTAAAACACAATGTTCACTAAAAGTAACCCACCTCTTGAAATGTACATTGTTAGTACATTGAAGAAAGCAAAATATACCTTTGTATTATGATCGCTTTTTAAACATGGGCGCTATTAGAGCATACTATCTTATATAAATATTTACTGGTACTCAACAAGAATGCACTACTTTTGGATTAGGTATTGGTGTAATTGGGATTCGTAAACCTCCATGTATACTGTACAAATGGAATATTTATAGCAATATCTATTGACTTCGATGGCTTGTAAGTAATTTTTTGGGGGTAAGGCAATTTAATTATTAAGGCAATCCATTTTCACTCTTCTATGAAGTGATTTTGGGTACAATCTACTTTTTGATATGCATCTAAAAATATCCCATGTCCTTCAAATGGGTGTGTAGAGCGTGAGTTTGAAGGTCCAACACGATTTGCCAAGAAATTTGATCTCCTGCCCTTCGCTATCAGAGGCGCCACTCCAATGGGCTTGTTGAATTCTAGTGATTGTTGCACTATGTGGGCTCTCACTTTGGCAAACCCTTGGAAAGGAAAAGACAAGGCAAAAGATTGCCATGATTACATGTTGATTCTCTTTTAGTATATGATTTGCATATGGTGTTCCATTTCTAAAATGAGGTGTCGTAGCCTTGGATTGCACTGTAGAGGTTCTCATACATGCTTTAAGTGCCAATTAGTTTGGAAGGCTGCTTTTCATCAATTTGGAGGGCCAAAATTGAAGGGACCATTGGGGATGCCGTCTAACATTTTGGATGAACTTCTATGTAGAAAAAGAATGGGAAATGTGAACTTTCATGTTTTTGTAGAATCAGAATTGCCTTCACTAATTGAATATGGACATATGATTGTCAAGCTAAAAACAACCAAAAAGTTTTATTCTAATGTTTAAAATTAGTTTCCCAAAAATTTGCTAGAAACTTGCCTCTCTTGTTTTTCACATGGTGTGATCAAAATCTATGATGTCTAATACTTCCTATTTTGTAAAACAGTTGTAGCAAACTTCCTAGGAAAAAATTGGAAATATTTTTGTCTCATTATGTTGATTTCTTTCACATAGAAGTTCACTATGAGAGAAGTGCACCTATAATTACAACTAGTAGAAAATAAACATACTTATTATTATTAAATATATGTGAATTTTGTTGGATCTTAGTAGTAAGTGGAAGAGGATTCCAAAACATTTTTTAATGCATTATTCTGACATCATATAATGAAGTTATGAATTTTTCAAAATATTGTATCATAAAATACCAAGAATCAACATTAGACTCTCATGTATTTATTGTGTATATTTTTTAAAATCATATTTTAGGTTTTAATATCTTTTTTTGAACATTTAGTATC
Organism: Rhytidiadelphus loreus; assembly: GCA_947034895.1. Lineage (NCBI taxonomy): Eukaryota > Viridiplantae > Streptophyta > Bryopsida > Hypnales > Hylocomiaceae > Rhytidiadelphus > Rhytidiadelphus loreus. Next base: position 39,637,908 of record OX344761.1, read on the forward strand.
AAAGGGTGCACATACTTTACTACATTGTAAATTTCAAGACATTTGTAAACTACAAACAACTTGTATTTTTGTTGCTTTTGAGCAAAATTGCTAGAAAATTACATAAGTTGAAAACAAGGTGGAATAGATAAATGTCTTGTATATAATAATCACGAATTTGTGATGGTTTTACATCCAAAAGGGCAAAGTTCATCCACTATGACATCCAATATTGTAAATGGCAATAAAAAAAGACTCAAAAGCCTTATATTCATGGCACTCAAAGGATGGCCAATACTTGACTTTTTAATGTACCTTCTACTTGCGGTTAAGAGTATACACAAACAAAATTCACATTCCTATCTCAAAAGTATTGGACAAGAATATTATTTCTATCTTCCAAGGTAATTTAACTTGCAATCTTGATGGAGTGAATCCACATCAATTATTCATCCAAGTGTAACAAGATGATTCATTGCAATTCATCCATTTGAAGTTGAAAAATATTTTATAAAAGGCCCACCTAATCACCACAAATAAATCCCCAATATTGAGCCAATTCCTCAAGAATTTGGAACTCTTTTCTACAATTAAGACCTAGCCACTAAAAGCAATGCAACTAGAATGGCAAAGACTATAAATTTGCATATTAGCCCATGTATTCTTTGAGTGTTCTACTAGAGGGCCTACAACTACTAGTAGATCATATATATATATTATCATTCATTTAACAATTTGACCTTCATATATCAACAATATACATTTGTGTTCTAGAATATGCACCACCAATATATGAGGGCAAAATTGAATTTTGGATTACAATTAATGGATACGTTTACCTTATGTGAAGTGGGATCAACATCTTTTCAAATATGTATACACTAAAGCACTATAAGGTAGGAGGTCCTAAAACACTTAAGACTTTAAAAGCATAAGAAAAAACTGGAGGCCTTAACAAGGCCACCAAACTTTAGACCATTGCCCCCAAAGTCCAAATAATAAATTAATATGGAATATTTTTCCTTTTGAAAGAAAAATATGAATGTTTTATTTGAATTGCTAGTCCAACTCTAGTGGCCTTGTAGAGGTCCAATTTTTTCTAATGTGTTCATTAACACAAAGGTGCCAATTGCATTTTTTCAAATGTACTTATTGCATTCTTCAATGTACCAACAATAAGCATATCAAGGGTGGACTCTTTTAGAACCTTTTGTAATTCCTACTTCAAAACTCATAACTAATTCTACTAAAAGTCTCCACCAATATAGGTGGTTTAGGTGTAGCTTCCATTTATAGTAGAAATTCTCTAAAGTACTAGGGTTGGGACTAGGTTGACTATATTACATCAGGGGGGGTCATTGCATTAATGACGTTTGTATGGAAACGAAGCAAGGACCAGACAATCAATATTACCTTAGAGAGATTACCCTACACGAAAGTTAGATTTGACAAAAATTAAGTCATTTTTGAAAGAAAGTGACACGTATCATCTTGTGAATGGTCTAAAGTGACATCGACCCCCAAGAATTTGACATGAAAACTCAATTTTACTATGGTATTACTTTAGGTAGGTTCTACTATACCCTACTACCCTGAAAAGAAAAATTACTCAAAAATATTTGGAAATGTGCAAGTTGTGCCTAAAAGCTAAATCAATCCTTAAAGGGATGGCTTTAGAGCCTCCTACCTTACACCTTATTTTTTCTTTTTCTTTTGAAGGTGTCTGGTTTCAATTACTATAAACCTTGTTGTCCAATTCCAACCAATGATTGACGTACTAATACTTATTCTATGGAAGAAGAGTACAGTAACACCAGGTGGGGTTTTACAGGTTTATCCCCTTGAAAATGCAGCTTCCCAGGAGAAGAAAATGTCCTTATTAGAGAGTGCTACCCTTCAGAAGCAGGTTGAAAACAAAAGAGTTTTTGAGCGTTCGACAAGGAGCACATTTGCACATACATCGTGATCTCATGAGAATGATGGTCAAGATTGATATTGAAACAATTTTTTGTATTTATGTAAAATTTGCAGTGTTTGAAAAATCAGGGTTTAGGGTTTAGGATTATGAAACCAGACTCTTGTCATACTGAATAATTTTCAGTTGCCACTAACATTGTTTACTCGTCCTAGGGTGGCTCCACCCAATTCCGACCTTTGACCCAATTCCACCCAAATGAAAAGCCCTCATTGATTGTAGAAAACAAATGTGTGACCTATAGTACATGCCTTAACTTGCATGTATTGTAAAGTTAAGGCATGTACAACAGTCACACATTTATATTCTGGAATCAATGAAGGCTTTTCATTTGGGTGGAATTGGGTCACTGGTCAGAATTGGGTAGAGTTACAAGACAGAAATGGCAATTGTACAGTTTACTCGACGAGCCAGAGCTTTGCATTGCAACCATTATGGCTTCTTTCACATCACCTAGTTTGGTCGGGCCCAATGGCCATGATCAGTTTTCTGGGACCATATGGACTCTAAAACCTTCTTTTGCAAACTCATCAGTTGCAAGCAGATTGACACAGAACTGGGTCAGTCCATAATTCCTTGATTCCTCAGGTCTGCCGTAATTTGAAGGAATCAAGGATGAGCTCCAGTGCACTTCACTTGCACTCCATCTACTCAAGGTCATCGGTGTTGCCTGGTAAGTTTTTCAAGCTCTTCTTCCAATGTCAGTGCAATTCAAGGTCGTCTTTTCTGTGCAACTGGTTCAGCTTTCTCCGCCATTCACTGCAGTTGGCGCTACTGGACACTATTTTTCTTTTCCAATGGCAATTAGGGTTAGGGTTGAATCCTCAAGATTGGAATTGCGTTGTGAACAGAGAAGAAAACTCTAAACCCTAAAACCCTAAAAAACTTCGCGATGGAATCCTAATTTGGTACTGTATTGTGTTCGAATGATCCGGGTCGCTATTATACGTGCGCTCTAGTTTTTGTTATTTCTGATGCAGAAACAGTTTTTCTTCATCCTTAGGCCATGAGTTTTAATGAATTAGGTCTTGCTGCTTTCATTGAATTATCTGTTTACTCCACAAAACCCTAGTTACAGTGGTGCCCTGTGATGATTATTGGTTTAGTTTATGCATGGCGCCAAGGAGCACTACAGTGGTTTTCAATTCCAACGATTTACAATTATAAAAATCGAATTTAGCCTCTTTGAAGCCATTTATAACTTCACTCTCTAATGAATCAAATCTGGTCATGGCAACCTGGTCACTGCTAATCTGCTGTTGTGTTTGACCACCAGCACCAGTCTTGGAAACAGAGGAGCCCTCAATGGAATCAGAAGATTCAGGAACAGGGGATGCAGCCATTGCCGTTGCACAATAGACGTGGGATTGCTGTGAATTCGAAAGGTGGATTGAATCCAACAACTATCCAGGTCTACCTTCTTTGTCTCGGTAGCAACGCAGACTCTGTAATACATTGGGTGTGAGGCCCATACTTTTGTGCTTGACCACCGAGAAATGGCTAGAGTACATTCACCGTGTGAAGCTAAGAAGAGCGGCCTCGGTAGTCACCTATAAAAGGTGAGCCTCCAAGAGCCTTAACCATTCCATCCTCTCCATCTAGGTTGTTCTCTCAAAGCTTTTGCCTACGCTTTAGTTTCAGCAATTTCCTTGTCCTTTTGGACTGGAAAACTTCGGAGGATATCTTCTCTGTGCGAAGCTTGTAAGTTTTGATTTCTCTGCTTTTAGATGTACCGGTGTCTTAATGAGAGTTGGCGGAGTTCCTTTGTTTGCATTTCAGCATTAATTGCTTCTGCAGAAGAAATGTCGTAGCTGTAGAGAGGCTTGTTGCGTACTTTTCTAATGAGTTTGGCCTTAACAGTCCCTTCTGTTTCGATGTTGATTTCTTACTCTTAGTTAAGCTCTTTCGAGGATCATGGATTGCTTGCTTCTTGTCGAGGGTAGCTAAGGGTTGTTGTTGAACCCTAACCCTAATTACTGAGATTGTCAAGCTGTTTGCTCTTCGTACTTCTTAGCATCGATTGCTTCTGCAGAAGAAATGTCGTAGCTGTAGAGAAGTTTGTTGCGTATTTTTTATAATGAGTTTGGCCGTAACAGGCTCTTTTGCTTCAATGTTGCTTTCCTTCTCTTAATTCAGCTCTTTCGGGGATCATGGATGGCTTGCCTTTTGTCAAGGGTAGTTCAGGGTTGTTGTCGAACCCTAACCCAATTAACTGAGAATGTCAAGCTGTTTGCTCTTCGTACTTTTTAGCATTGATTGCTTCTGCAGAAGAAATGTCGTAGCTGTAGAGAGGTTTGTTGCGTATTTTTTCTAATGAGTTTGGCCATAACAGACTCTTTTGCTTCAATGTTGCTTTCTTTCTCCTAATTCAGTTCTTTCGGGGATCATGGATGGCTTGCTTTTTGTCAAGGGTAGTTCAGGGTTGTTGTCGAACCCTAACCCAATTATCTGAGAATGTCAAGCTGTTTGCTCTTGGTACTTAATGACTCGTATCCTCTGACATCAACTTAACCTTTTGAGTGCGTCGGATTGTGGCACAGATCAACATGATGCGGGGGCTAGTAGTATTGCTGTCCTTATGGCTCCTTGTGGTGCTTGCCCACCATGGAGAAGGCCGAGTGCTCCCAAACGATATGTTCAACTTGCAGCGTGAGGAGTCCATGGAAGCAGTTGGTGTCTCGATCTCGAAGGGGAATCATCATGGGGCAACACCCAAACCCGTGCCTTGCACATGGGTCTGTGGTGAAGGAGAGACTCATAACTATGAGTGCAACTGCATTCCTAATGCCCCGGAGAAGGACGAACTTGTGGAAGCTGAGAAGACGACTGTTGCTCACGCTAAAGCACGCAAACCCGTGCCTTGCACATGGGTCTGTGGTGAAGGAGAGACCCATAACTATGAGTGCAATTGTATCCCCAATGCACCCAAGGAGGATCAGTTTATGGGTGCTCCTGTGAATGCTCTTTTTGGTGAACAGCACTAAAGCACAAGAATCCATGAATTTTGCTTGGGAGTATTTTTTGGGATTATAAGATTTATGAAAGGAATTGTCTTCCTCTTCTTGGGTTCAGGATCTTTGGGGTGTAGTTTAACCATCATGTTGTAACTTCCATTTTATTAGCTATGAAACTTGGGATGACAGGTTTGAATTATCCGAGAAATAAAACTGTTTTATACGATTTTTTCATATGCTGGCGATGACTTCACTAGCACGTGATGATTAGTCAAGATCCAATGTAGAATTTGATAGCCAGTGCAACTCTTTGTACAGTTGGTGATTTCAATGGGATTTTCCAAAATTTTGCTCAATGAATGTAAGTCTTGCATCATTATTTTTTATGTTTAGTCTCCAGGACACTAATCACCGTGTGAATTCTCTTGGAAATGGTCAAGTAAATGAGCAAACGGTCTACTAAAATTTTTTTATTGCAACAAAATATGTGAACACCAGAGTTACATTTGAATTTTCGCTCATTTAACAATGTTTTTCACAATTTACGATGTAGTAATGAAAATTACATTTGGGACCACTATGTATGCATGACTCGAGGACATCAAGCTGCTTGTTGGTGAACAACGAGGACAACATAAATCCAAGAAGTAATGTGCAATTCTCATAGACAAGATACCATTCCAACTATATCACTGCAACAGGAAGTAGTGCAAGGAAATACAAAACAATGAGGTATGCTTTCAAAGATTGTCCAACGGAAGTCAGAAATTTTGGCTTGCGCAAGCTTCGTGATCAATTCATGAGGTACACATCTTCTTTGAAATTGGAAAGCTTTTATTATCAATTGCAACACAGCCTGTATAACAATTTACAACAAGCAGGAGACCGTCGTCACCTCCTAAAAGCTTTCCAGTATCAACGCAACAGATTGCTCTTCCTGCCGAAACTAACTGCTAGCCAATCTCCGAAAACTAGAACAATAGTCGTTCACCAATGCACAATTGCAGACGCGACGGTACTAAATGATCTCCAAGCACTAAGAGTACAAAAGCTAGGAAAGATTTAAGCAGCAAGTTTACATTTTACAACAAGCAGGAGACCATCCGCCACCTTGTTCGAGCTTTCCAGTATCAACGGAACAGTTTCCATCTTCCGGACTAAACTAACTGCTAGCCAATCTCCGAAAACAAGAACAAAAGACTTTCACCAATGCACCATTGCAGATGAGACTGTAATCAAATAATCTTCAAGTACTAATTAAGAATACAAAATCTTGTAAGATTTACGCAGCAGGATTAGAAGTTTCACTTGGAGGGGTGCAATTTATCCTTAATCTTGCTGAAGACAGTCTCCCTCTTAACGCTGTCTGTGTGCGGGCCAGGTTTTAAGTTGCCCTGGTGGTCCGTGAGCGCTTCCCCGCCCGTCTCTCCCTGCGGCTGCACATCACTCTCTTCCTTCTCGGGAGAGGTAGAATCCACGACATTCCCTGATAAATCATTCCCCGCATACGCAGTTCCATAAGGACTCGCCTCCGGTGTATGTCCAACGCCAGAGCCAACCGCCGAATCTGTATCCTCCTCGTCATCATGATGGTGACCTTTAAACAACCCTTTCACTTTCTCCGCCATCGTTTTCTTCGCCTCAGGTGGCGCACCTCCAACCAAATTAGGATCCCCTGCTTGCAAGTCTCGTTCTGGATGCGCAGTGTACTCGTCTCCCGTAGGCTTTGAAGAAGTGCTCCTCTTGTCCTCGTAACCCTGTCCATCCAGATTGCCACGGCTTAATCTCTCCATCGCACAACACTGAGAATTGAAGCTCGAAAATATCAGCAGAAGAGATGCAATTCAACAGGGATCAAGTGCAGATTTGCTCACCTCAGCTACTTTAACCGCAACAGGGAGCAAAATGTCTTGCCAAAAAGGAAATCCGTTTGTAAGAAAACAAAGGCTATGAACTGAAATCGGCACAATGGAGAGTATGGAAAAGGAAACGGAGCTGTGGCGGAGAGAGTGCCGGGAAGGCTATGTTGAAAGTGGCGGGCGGAAAGCGCGGGAGAGGTGACGGGTGTTGTACAGCTGGCGGTGTCACGGGGAAAAGGGACTTGCGATCTCCGGTGAAGGTGCCATGTCAGCTATCGTTGTGCGTTGGACACCTGGAGAGTGGGGGGTAAATTGACTTTATTGACTACAGTGCAGGGCGCTTTTTCTTTTGGGCATTATAGCCAGATTGCACTAGAAAAAATATATAATTTGGCTAGAAAATGGCCATTACAGCCAGATTTCACAAGAAAATTTCAAATTAAAAAAAAATCTTGGATGAAATTGCTAGATTGGGGATGAAAACAGAGTTATGCACATGTGATATGAGCTAATGTGATATTTCCTATCCTATATGTGGATGAATGCTGAAATTTGAAGGGTACGAAAGTGGAAATACAAAATGTTACAGTGGCTTCATAAAATGAAAGAAAAAGGCTTGCTATAGTAACTCAAGATTAAGAACGCAATCCCCTGTGAGTAAGGTAGTCACCAAAATGCTCCACTTATTGGACCAAAGAAGTGAACAAAGAAGTCATTCATTATACACTTTGGGTCCTCATTGTCTTTCAAGGGTTAACCAAAAGGACAAACAAGCCCATGACCACTGATTCCAAGCTTCATTGTTCGTCACTCTATTTGTTGCCATTTTGCAACTAGATATGAATGAAAAAATGTATATTTATTTTTAAGAGACAAAATCATGTATTTGATACAAGTAGTCAAATTTTCATTTTTTTGGAGAAAATTTGAAATTATTGTAAATGTTTTAAGAAAAAATGAAAAAAATTCATATCAAATACAACAATACAAAATATAATATAAAAAATTTGAAATTTTTCCCATAAATGTATATTAAAGTGTATAACATCGTGGTATAACAAAGTTATTGTTTTACTCTAAAATTAGACCATTACATGTTTTTTTGCTACCCTAGAGGGCTACGAGTTCTCATTTGGAAACCCACCAAAACCCACCATTCGCAAGCTGCACTGACCTGGCCAAGTGATTGCTAAGTCATTTTTTTTTTTAATTTAACTTTTTTTTAATTTTAAGGATTCTAAATTTATTTATTTATTTATTTTGAAAAAAAAATCTAATACTAGCGTTCGATAAGACTAGGGGGAATAGAACTGGAAACAGGCCTGAAATGACCCTCCAGCCCCCAAGATCTCATCTAATGCAATCAACAAACCATGGTTATAGGTCCAAAGTTCATGTTGCAATAAAATATTGAAGTTTTACGAATTTTTCAAAATTTCCAATTATAGTAAAAATTAAACCTAATAAACTTCATTTCATTAGTTGAACTCCAATTCAAAAATGATAATTTTTTGGCTAAAATTCATATGAAATGTAAATAGCAAGAAATGGTTAAAATACACTACAAGGGTGATTTGTGGATTCAACATTTTCTTCTTTATAAAAGTCAACAATACTATAATTAAGAAATTTGCAATACTATTCATTAAAAATGTACTCAAACAAACAAATTTGTTAAAAATGAACGAAAAATACATATTTTTTCTATCCTACAATCTTAAGTGAAGTTTTCCAAAGGATACTTAGTGTCCACAATAGCATTACAAGGTTAATCAAGCATTCAAGTAAGATTTAAGCCTAAAAGAACAAGACCTATCACCAAGGTACTTTGCCAAAAATGATTCAATTTTTTAACCAATAGGTGCATTATTCATTCTTATAATAATCTAAAAGTCATCCATTGATCACTTTTTTGCCTCAACATCCTTTCAAGGTTAATTTATTGACTCTCAATTGAATAGAAGGCCTACAATTGACACAAAAACCACATTTATTAATTTTCAAAATAAATAAACAATTAAATAAGTTGAAATTACCTTCAAAATGCAAGTCTAATTTCAATGTGATGCAAAGATTAGAGTCTTTTCTAGCGTGGCTACATGTTGTTGGTTGGTAATTATATTTTCCAAATCACAAAGCTCAAGATATATTAGAATTTTTTTAATTTTGTGTAGAAGCATGTTTCAAAAAATTAAATATAGCACTTCTACTTTTCTAAAATTTAATTTTGGACCTTAAATGATCCTACTTTGCATGATTTAATCAAACTTGTCCAATAATATGAGGTTCATAAAATCTAGTTTCCAAAATCTAAAACTATTCCTCAATAAAATCAAATTTTGATAGTGACAAAAGTGATTTTTGAAAAAAAATGGTTTGGCATTTATTATTACAATGTATACTTATTTAGTATAGACTACATCATCAATCTTGTATTATCATAATTCATACCCTAATACTTTTCCTAAAGTTTCAATTGTTAGTAGAGTTAATAATAAAGTGATTCTATATGTGATCTAGAATTGTAAGTTTATTTTGAAACGTAATCCACTTAAATGCATCATAAATGCACCACTTGGTGTTAAGCTCTAAATTCAAGATTCTCATTGGGAGTTACAATCCCTTTTTCCACGTGCCACATGCTTGTGACTTCTCATTTGTGGAAGCAAATCTATAGACAAAACTCAAGATAGTTGAAAATTTTTAATTGGACCAAAAAAGAGTTTGAATGTTTGATCCCTAGCTCTCTATTTTTTGCTATTCTAAGGGCAAAAAAACTATTTTCCTCACTCTTTGCGATTAATTGTAATACCTTATTTTAGTTTATCAATTTCATTGTGATACACTAAAATGCATTTATCACAAATCCAAGCTATGGATGATTGCAAGAATTGGTGGTCGATTTTGGAAATGACAGAGTTGGCCTTTACTATAACTTTTGAAGCATAAATCCAATGAATTTGAAATTTTTAGTAAAGATGGTTGTCTTTATTATAGTTATATATCTTTCTTTTTAAATAAAAAAAAATCATTTTATATTTAAAAGTCAATTTTGCTAATTTGTCACACTTTGATTTTAGGTTTTTTTTACACTAGGTGAGTCCCCCAAAATAATGAACTAAAGTTGAAATTTTTGTGGTCTATTTCTACAATAGGTAGGCATGTTCCTACCACTAGGCATCTAAACATATATTATTTTATGTCCTCTACATTTGTACATTGTTGAACACTTAAGATGGTTTCAAGGCTACTCTTTTGAACATCTAATGAACATGATGTCGTTACAAATGAACAATCTTTAGTTTTTTTTAAACTATCGTTGATTTATTATAAATTAAAAAGTAGACATATCCATTTTCAATGAAAAACTAGGACATAGTTTTGGTGGGTACAACTAATACTATGTAATATACAAATTTGACACATGTCAATAGTACAACAAATCTAAAATATGATTGACGGACCAAAATTGACTTGTGGTTTTCCTTCTAGTACTCATAGTACTAACTACTAATACTTTAGATTCGGCAAAACGCCACAGAACTGACCACCAATTCTTGCAATCATACATTATATGTGTTTTCAGGCCTCTAGAAGGCCATTTCATCCCTGTTCCCATTCCTGTGAACATTGTACTGCTGCCCAAAATATTTAATAATTTTAAAATTAAAATTAAATAAAATTAATTTAAAAAAAAAAAAAAAAAAAAAAACTATTTTTTAATTTTTAATTTAAAAATAATAATTAAATAATATGTTGCTGATGTGGCCATCACCCAACCACATCAGCATGTTGATTTAGCAGCATGGGAATGCCTGGGAACGTTGTGATAACTCAGGGTCTTTTGTAGGGTTGAAATCTCCTCTTATGCCTATAGATCCCCTTGCTCTTGTATATCAAACCTTTTTTAATTTAAATTTTCATAGGAATGTCTTTTATTTTGACACTTCAACTCCAAAACAATCTTGAAGCCATCTTTGTGCTTCTGATTAGTTGTCAATAAAAATCTATGAATGCTTCCTGACATCACATGGCAATGATTCTAAAATTGTAGTTGGAATTTGATAATCCAAAAAAAACAAGTGTGTTGAGAATCAATGCTGCAAAATTACCCCCATCACTCAAATTAAGCATTAATGCACCCGCTAGTAGGAACCCAAATTTTTTTGAGACTGATTTTTCTAGACATCCACATGTTTTCATGTTAACAATGATGTCAAATAAAACATCAAGATGTTTCATTTGACGTCATTGTTAACATGAAAACATGTGGATGTCTAGAAAAATCTGTCTAGAAAAACATGGGTTTCTACTAGTGACCCATCCTACAAGCAACATAGGCATTGATCTTTGACAATAGGGTGGCAATTTTGATTCTTGAATCTCCAAGCTACCATTGCAAGAAATCTTTGTGTATCCCATTTCAAAATTGACTACAAGTTTCCAAAGCATTTGCCAAATTGAAGTGGTCTGTCAACTACTTTTTTATGGTTCAAATTAGAATGATCATTTGGGGTTATACTTCCCTAAGATTGGATTTTCTTGTGATAATTTTGTAGATCATATAGTTGCTTTTCCTAGAATTTTTTCTATTCCAAGCCTCCCAATAAAGCACTCTCCATGTCATAGCAAATGTCTAAACCTTCATATGACTTCCTATTGTCTATAGCATCTACACCAATCTTTATAATCTCACCTCTAAGTCTTTCACTTGAACCTATTGTTTTTTGTAGTCCTTTGCATTTACCAAACTCTACACACATGTAGAGTGCAAAATGTATTCAATAAGGCAAACTTCAAGAGCATTAGATGAGATGGGGGGAAGGCTGGAGGGCCATTTCGGGCCTGTTCCCAGCTCAATTCTTCCCGGTCTTCTCGAACTTCGGTGTCAGACACTTTTTTTTGGAAAAAAAAATAAAAATAAAAAAAATAAAAATTCAAGTCCTTAAAACGAGAAACAAAGTTAATTTTATTTATTTTTAATCTTTTTCGAAAAAACTAACCTGGCAGTCTCTCGGCCAGGTCAACGCAGATGGGGAACGACGGGTTTTGGCAGTTCGCAGGTGGATTTCGAGTTGGGAACTGGTAGCCCTCCCCAATAGCCAAAACACATGTAATGCAACCCAATGTGGGATCTTCTTGAAGAAGTTTAACGTGCATGACAATTCCATTTTTAAAGAATTCCAAAATTTTGTCTTGACATTGATGGGATCGTACAAGGATGTCGATGTCACCATGATGAAATTAAAGAATGACTTTAATGTCACCACTTGTGAATTTGATTATATCTAGAAACAATTCATAACTATCTTGGGCATTCTTGCTCTAGAGCTTTTTGAAGAAAGAAACATGTACAATATATCAATAAATAATACAATATCATTCAGTTCATTTTATTCATCTTTTATTGATCTTTACATCTAAATAAAAATATAAAAGAATGAAGTAAATTTTGCATATTATCATTGAAAATAAAATTAGGTTTCTAAAAAAAAATTGATTGTAAATTATTCTTCTAGTTTATAAAAAATTATAATTTGATTGCAACTATTGTTGTATAGTGATTGAAATGGCAAGAATCAAATACAACAATTTTGTAAATAAAATAAAAACATAAAAATACTTGAAACTTCTATTTTACCTGGATAATTCAAAAACAATATTTGAAGTAGTGTAAAAATCTACGAGTCAACATTGTTTTAATTCCATCTTTGTAAGAGAAGCTTCTCCCAATATACTTGAAGCTTGTAGATTAATCATTTGTTGACCAACTCAAAATTTTTATGTTTGTCTTTCAAAGTTGATGGTATCATGATGCTACTAGCATCTTGCTCATAGCATATGTGTAGTTTGATCATTATGCCCACAATGTCATCAAATTGCTTCTCTATGTCTCCTTAACCTTCTGCAAGATTCAATATCAAATGCTTCATATGTTCCCATGGATATGAATCCATTGGCCAAAACCATCTCCAATTTGCAATCTACAGTTGTACATTGATTGATGTAGGAATTCTCCAATGATGTGGTGGCAACATCAATGGAGATTTGTGATGACAACTCCTTCATTCTCGTTGTAGATGATCATTGAGGGAGATAGCTACAAACTCCCTCTTCCTTTTAGCAAGTTCATGATCCACATTATTCAACTCTTGTACTTCCTAGCACATGGCTTCACAAAATTATTTTCACTTCAACAATGGTCATTTTGATTTACCTACCGCATTCCACAATGCTACCAAATGTTGTATTTTCTCACACGCACTTATGGTCTAGGGCAATCTCTCTAACAATTGCTTCATGTGGAATTTTATAAAATCAAACACCCCATGAGTATGAAATATATCCCTCCCATCCACTTCAAATATGGACTTGTCTTCATCAAACTCGAGTACCTCTTGGAATTGAGATTTCAATTGTAAAATTTCATTGTCAATACATGCTGCAAATGCATGATAATCTTTCCAATAGTAAAAATGAGTCATTACTATTGACATGTATAGATGATAGGAAAGAGATCGCCTTGTATTGGAAGCCATGCATGAATTGCAACTAGAAATAAATTGGATACCAAAAAAATAATAACAATAAAATAAAATAATAACACAAAAGCAATTAGTAGAATCAAAACAACTACTAGGTCACTAATATTGTCGTAGAGACACTAAAATGGGATAAAAACACCAAATTAATTACTTTATAGTATTTTAGGGGGATTTACACTAATTTAGTGCATGTATAGTAAATTAACACATTTGACACTAACTTAGTGTATTTTACAACAATTTAGAATATTAATAATAATTAATGTAGGATTAAAATAGGGATGATCATTAGGTTGTTAATTGGATTTAGTTTATGAAAATTAAGATTAGGAGCTTTTTCTTCCTTGTATTTTTTTTTTTTTTTTTGTAGTCTTGAAAAATTGTTATGAAAAAAGAATGGAACCTTAAACTTAGAAGTACGAGGGAGATAAATTAGGTTAAGAGAGTTAGAAAATTTGTGGAATAGGTTTCATCTTTTTGAGGTAGGAATGTGTAAAAATGTTAAGGTGTTTGTTAGTTAAAAATGTTTGATTTGGTAGTTTTGAGCCATTAGGATTGGAGGCTAAATTTTCCTTGCCAAAATCATAATTTAGAAAGATATTCACATTCTAAAAATTGAAATTGTAGTAAATCTAATGATTAGCTTTCCAAAATGCTAAGATTTGCTCCATTTGGAGCTAGAATGAAGTAGTGGTACTTCAATTAATCAAGGGATGTTTGCTACCTTGGAAAATCTAGGGCAATGACTTCAATGGCCTATTAGTATTGTATAGCATTGGTAGTACTAGAAGCTGAATTTGTAGATAGTAGTAGTGAATTAAATTAGAATTCCAATGAGATTTGTTTTATAGGATTTGAAGATTTGATGACCTTGGTAGTGGTGGCCATTTTTGTCTAAGGATGTTAATAGCCATTGTAGCTTAGGACAGTTCTAGTGGGATTAGTTTGGAAGACAATAACAAAGTGATTCCAATGAATTAAGATATGAAATTTTGGGAAAATGTTAAGCATAAAGTTAATCTTCTAAATAGACCAAGATAAAAAGATTTGATGATCAAACAAGGTAGTGGTGACCATTTGAGTCCAAGGATGTTGGCAATTGTTGCAATGCTAAGTAGCTTAAGTGGAACAAGTTGGAGGACAATAGCAAAGCCACCCTAATAAATTAAGATCTAAAATTTAGTTTAGAAAGAGGTTGATCCTGAAGTCAATCTCCTAAAGAGACTTAAATAAAAAGATTGGACAAGGTAGTGGTGGCCATTTGAGTCCGAGGATGTTGGTAGCTATTGCAATTTGGGGTAGTTCAAGTGGAATAAATTGGGAGGACAATAGCAGAGCAATCCTAACCAATTAAGATTAAAGTCAAGTTTCTAGATAGCCCTAGTTTAGAAGATTTGGAGCTTGGACAAGGCGGTGGAAACTATTTTAGTGAGAGATGGTTTGTTGTCATGATAATTATGGTTTGTATTCTCCTCCCTTTTCTTCTTTTGGATTTGTAAAACCTATCAGTACTTTAGCTAATTTTTAGGTGAATATTGAAAATAGTACTTACTAAAGCAATTTGAGTGGTAACCACAAGGTCTTCTCTTGGCCATTGTCCATGGTCATGTAATTGTGAAAAGTGAATTAGTCTCCAAAAAATATCTATTATGAATGAATTGTTTTCACAATGCTTAAGGTCCAAGTTTGTATAAAATAGACTCCTTAGTAGTTAAATGGTGTAAGTAAAAGTGAATGTCCATGGATGAATTTGCATATATTGCATAAATTTCATTGGTGTGTTGTTCAAATTAAGGTCTTCAAGGAATTTATGCATGCCTAGGAATTGAACCATGGAATCATGGGGAAGATGCCAATTGTATGTCAATGCATTGTGAATTAATTAGAGTGCTAGTTAGACTAGTGATTGTTATTCATGATGTTTTATGTGAATGATGTTTTCTGAAATTCTTTGTTAGCGCTCAATTAGGGCCTATTTTGGTGCTCTAATTGTGACTTTTAAGAAAATTTTGGTAGAAAATGTGTCTAAGTCCATTAAAATAGATGTTAGACGAAGGTTCAATGTAAGAAGTAGCGGTTTGGTAATTTTAGGGGTGTTGCCTTGTTTTGCTTTATGGTATTTGGGGGTCAATTGAGATATTGTAATTAGGAGTGTATTTGGAAGGCATTTACAGTTAGGGTCACATACATTCTTCATTGACCAATTCTAAGGGGCTTTCTTGTCACTGCACTAAAAAAGCCTTATAATATGATGCAAAGATAAATTATCCACTTCCATCAAATCCAATTCTAGTATAGCCGTGTTGGTACACAGTATGTCAACTAAAGTTTCAATCTTCTCTTTCCCTCCAATCAAACCCCAAATCCCTAAATGGGTGATGATAGTATTGTATTGAAGATTATTGTCCTTAAGGCATCAACAAATTTGACAATATGTTCAATTTCATGTAGCTAGAAATATCACAAT
The DNA here is from genome assembly GCA_947034895.1 of Rhytidiadelphus loreus. Lineage (NCBI taxonomy): Eukaryota > Viridiplantae > Streptophyta > Bryopsida > Hypnales > Hylocomiaceae > Rhytidiadelphus > Rhytidiadelphus loreus. The sequence continues at coordinate 39,653,687 of OX344761.1, forward strand.
ATAGGACTTTAAGAATTGGTTGAAACATAATACAAATTGTTGTGGTATAATATCTTTGGCACAATCTTAGTATAGGGGGCTTACCTAATTTAGATGAAGGATCCATCCTCCAAAACGGGTACAAAGTTACTAAACACATATTAGTGAAACTTCAAATATAAAAAGAATCTACTAGAAGTACCTTAATTGCGTGAAAATCCCCAATCTCGCAGGATTTTCTTCATTTAAATCACAATTTCATTTCTCAAGTGTATATAAATGTCCTTCTCGGAAATGATGCTATTCAAGATCTAAGACTTGTTTTTTATTATTTAAAGGAGGAGATGAACAAATAGTTGGTTGCGGAGTTTATGACCATTATTGCTATGTCCCTAATCATGATCAAGAATTAGTATGTCACTAAAAAATAGATTAGCGTGAGACTTCAAATATTAGAAAAATGTTAAGGACTTTTTTACTTCAAATGATTTACTATCGATCAAATTTATTTTGAAGGGTGTGTTTAAGACAAGTATGCCATCTGCATGCTCAAGTTGAGCATTTGATATTAGAGAATAAAAATTGCAATGTATTTAAGAACACTTTGAAGTGACTTTGAAAAGGCTTTGAGAGATGTTTCATTCCATCTCCATCTCCCTCTGACACCTTCATATTGAATGATTAGAGGATTCGAAGATTGTAAGGTATGACAACAATGACCATATGCTCTGCAACCTATTCTTTGCCCATCTCCTCTTTCAAACCATCAAAAATGAGTTTAAGATCTTAAATGACATCATTCCCGAAAAGTACATTTATACATACTCGACAAATGAAATTGCAGAGCCATTTTCACAGTGAAGATCGAATTTTCTGAATCTGTTGGGCCACTAGATTGATGGAGTGGCGTCAACAAGTGCTTCCAAGTTATCGTGAGTTTCTCGAGGCAGTTGCTTCCTTTGGAATGTGATGTTCACTTCTTCATAGAATACAATTTCTGATGAAGCAACTGATTCGAGAAACCCACAATAACTTGCTTGCACTTCACGCTGCTACCATACAAATAGTGACACCCACGTTCAACTCCTGCTGCCCATCCCAGGAAAACAAGTCTCTCCGAAGCCAAAGAAGGAAGAAATCTTTCCAAGTCTAGAAGCTAAATAACCACACTAGGCAAAGCGAACAACTTCCTCGCACTAGTCACACCCCCGATGCAGCTTCAATGTAAAATCCCACTGACAAATAGCTAGAAGTTGCAATGATCAGGAGAGATCGAGGCTTGCAACTGTGGAAGCTTTGAACCTCCAAACCTCAACAACCCTTCTCCCTGCTGTGCAATCCAGATATATACCTCACCCACGTACTAGCTTCCCGAGTTACACAGAACGTCGTCACTAACCTGCAATCGTCGCTACCAAACTAAAGACCACTCCCTACTTTTAACAGCAACAAGCCATCATGATTGTGCTTGCAACATGTCGATCACTGGCAACCAAGTGAAGCTCTTGCAACAGGTAGTGTGCACTGTGTACGTACCAAGCGCTTCGTCTACAAGGAGGATAAAGCGATTACTCTCACAGACTGTGCTCTAAAGCATCAGCCGCATCAAAGGAACATGAAGTGAATCCTCAAGGAGGATGTAACTGGTCACCACGATGTGGGCAGCCGCCAAGCTCGCCAACCGTGCGAGAATCACTAGTCCTTCATGTTTCTATCAACAAAGCTCTCTTGAGGCCAGGTACTCTCGTCTCAAGACAAGACAAGCAACAAACTCTAAACAGTAACAGAACGCTGGGAATCGGACAGAGAAGCAAAGCACTCGCGAGGATGATCGACGCCTGCTCTCTACTAGCTAACGTTGGCTGTGCACGACACATGAGCTCTGCGGACTCCTGAAAAACACTCGTCTTCTAGCCAGAGACTCTCGCTGGTAATAAGTAACGTACGTACCCCAAACTCGTTCTTGGATATTCCGCGCGAATCCTGTGCACTGATTCATTTGCCAGTGGGCACCTTGGCAACGTAACTGTGATATGCAATTTGTACAACCCTTGCTAGCTTGGAATAGGCAGCGTGTGGTAGTGAGTGGTGATCGTTCAACTTACGACGACGCCAACGAGCATGCATGACAAGCCTGGAGAGCCCCAAATGGACCAAATTTGTGGACAATCTTCACCGAGTGTAGAATTTAGACACTGCTGAAATGAATTCTGACTTTTCCCTGCGATCAACGCGCGCAGTCCAGGCAGGTCTCCAGGACTTCACGCAAGCAAGACCACACACAGTGAACGAGGTCTGGGCTCCACATGACGGAGATCAAAAGTCTGAAGAATCTGCCAGCAGCAATTGGCAGGAGCTACAGTACCGATTTCGTAATATTGTAAATGAAGTCATCACCCTGTCTGCAGGACCCACAGACTGATCCACAGGCGGGTTCTCGTGGCTGGCTTGACCTGGAGGAAGACTGATCGGATAGACTGTCGCCGTAAATAGCTTTGCAAGTGGACACTAAGTTAACTCACAAAACTGCCTTGAAGACGACTCTGCACAAATCAGTTCGATTCGAGTCAGCATAGGATAACTTGTAAGCTACGCGCACCTGTGATCGACAACTGCGCACAGTTACCGTCATTAAATATAAATTAATTTCATATGATCTTATTGGCAACTGGAAGGGGATTCTAACGCACTTTAGCATACATTGTTTGGACAGTGTATGAATAAATTGTGAATTTTCAAAGAATTGCTTCTAGGTGTAAGTTTTGAATACAAACATGGCTAGGTTCTCATATAGACTCCCATGTTTTGATTGTGTGGATGTGGTGTAATCAATATTTAAGTTTTGGGGTCTCTTTCGGGTTCAAATGTAGGTGTTGTATATATTTTGGACGGCCAGGGTGAACTGACCCCCTTGCTCGGCCCTGTGGGCAAACCCTGGAATTATTTATTTTCCGTACATGAATTTTTTTGCAAATTTTTAATTCATTTTTGCGATCGGAGACCCCAAATTAGTCAAGAAAGGTCAAGAGTATACCCTAGAACGGCCCAAAATAGGGGGCTTTTTTTTTACATGCACCCCTGGTAAGGACGAACGAGGGGGTCAATCCACCCTGATCTTTTGGACAGTGTTGGTAATGGGTGTACATAGGTAACAAGAAACGATTGGTGACCTATAACATGTATGCAATTACTCTTGGATCTTAGACAATAGATGCATGTTGGTTATTTAACTTACTTTTAGCATACAAAATCCTTTAGTTTTTAGAACTTATGCAAACTTTCAACGAATTTGTCACAAATGAAAGTTGCTTTTTGATATTCTTAGCATTATTTACTTTGGATAAGACATTATAGGGGATTTAGCCCCTTTGGAGGGCTGTAAGTTCCCTTGGTCTGGGAACAACCCCCTAGCAGTCCCCAACAGTTTCACTACAAGAAAACGGTGAACAAAATGACTTCAATAAACGACTACAAAGAAGTCATTGTGATCACCTTGACTGTAAAACGACTTGAGGTCCCCACAGTCGTTGTGGTCAAGTCGTTTATGTAAACGACTGCATTTGTATTATCACCATCCATTTCTACCTTGGATGTAGGAGTGGATGAAAAAGAAAGTGAAAAGGAGTAAAGAAAGAAGGAATAAAGAAAGAGGGAAGTTGACCGGACACAATGGAAGTAATTTTGTAGTCATTTTGTAGTCACTGTGTAGTGGCAATGGACCCCTTTTAAATCTGACATGGACATCCACATCAGCAGTCAATTTAATTTCTAAAATCTCTGAAATTTGAATATTATTTTCTGAAATCTAGGATTATATTCTGAAATCTCTGAAATTTGAATATTATTTTCTGAAATATAGGATTATATTCTAAAATCTAGGAAATTTGAATATTATTTTTTGAAATTTAGGATTATATTCTAAAATCTAGGAAATTTGAATATTATTTTTTGAAATCTAGGATTATATTCTAAAATCTAGGAAATTTGAATATTATTTTTCTGAAATCTAGGATTATATTCTATAATCTATAAAATTTGAATATTATTTCTGAAATCTAATAATTTTGTGAATATTATTTTATAAAATCTAAAAAAATTGAAGATTATTTTTAAGATGTTGTGAAATGTGCAAAATGAATACACCATATACAATATACAAATATATAATACACAATATACCATACACCATATACAAATATATAGGACACAATATACCATACACCATACAGAAATATATAATATACAATACACCATACAGAAATATATAATACACAATATACCATACACCATACAAAAATATATAATATACAATACACTATATTTTGCATATGTCAAGTGGCTTCTTAAGCCACTTAGTGTGTGAATACAAAGAGCTCAAATGACAAGCCTTTTATACAAGTGGGTGGTAGGAGGCAAGACAAACGATATGGGATTTGTAAGATTCTAATGTAGTAGTAAAGTAGTGACACAAAAGTCATTATGTAGTCGCTTAGAGGAAATTGCAGTCAAAATACAGTCGCACAGTTTACTCACTTTTGACTATGGCCACTACAATGGAATTGATTAAGTCCACATTGGAAGTTTAACAATGTTGTGAACAAAAACTAATGGATGAAACATAGACATTGTAAAAGTTTTCAACCTAGTTCTATAAAAATTGAAATGAAAAATTGTTTTTCTATCTCTTAGAGGTGCTAAGTGTCATCTAAAATTTAGTTTTTGGCCTATGCATTGTCAATCTAATTTAATTTTTTCAGTTTGTTTTAATAAAAAAAACATAAGTAAATAGAGAGAAAAATCAAAAGAGAAATAAGTTGAATAATAAGTTGTGCATTATATATGCTTGCAAATGTCAAAATTAAGCAATTTTTACCAATAGGTTCAATAAATCCAAAAATAATAAAAATTCCAAGAAAAATTCATCAAGAATATACATCTTGATTTCATTACATGCAAGAATTTCTTTTTCATTTTATAGTTTTCTTAATTGATCAAAATGAACAAAATAGACAAACTTTGGAGGTTTTAAGCATAAATACCTAATTAGTATGTCCAAAAAATAAGATTCTTACCATAACTTGATAGGCGTATGTTTTTTAAGACCTCAAAATGTAAATTTTGAATCATATGAATTATACGGAGGTAATGAAAAGACAATAATGCAAATGTACAAAAATCAATAGTGCCATATTAGTAGGAGTTTCAATGAACCTTGAAGTTTACCTTGACTAAAATAATAATATATACCAACAAAGCAAAAAGGCCACCAAGAATGCACAATTTCAAAGAAAAGAACAAGATTTTTTTTTTTTTTTAAGGTTATTTTTTTAAAAAAGATAAACAAAGAGTAGAGAAATTAGAGGGATAAAAGATCTTCAAAGAAATGAAGAAGACAAGAAAAAAGGAAAAAATAAATAAAATAAAATTACAAGAAGTAAAAACTGGAAAATAATTAAAAAAAACATAAAAAATAATAAAATATTGAAAAGAGAGTAATTATTATTATTTTTTAAAGTAAGTTGAAGAAAATTACAATTTATGAAATAGATAAGAGAAGTAAAGAAGAAGAAGATGTAAAAGAAAAAAAGAGAAAGGAAGAGAAAAAAGATTAAATAATTTTTTTAAAGGATACAACATCATCTCTAAATTGCATTTATTAATAATCAAGGAAGCACATGACAATATCCTTTCAAATTGTATTTTGTTGGAGTTTCTATTTCAAAAAGATGTAGTGACAATTCACTCATTTTGTAGTCGCGCTATAGTGAAACCCTTTTTGGAAGGAAATTTGCCTTTCAGCCATGTCTTTCTTTCTACCTATTTTCTTTTTCTTTTTCCAACATGAAGTTGTAACTTCCTAGAATTGAGTTGTTGGGGTTCTTGGAGTCATTTTCTAGTCACATTGAAGTCACTTTCTAGTTGCATCGGAGTGACGAGCAGTCATAATATATGACTGCATTGCAGTTCATACAAGTCAATGATGTTGTGAACGAAATACAGTGGATGAAACTTTCCCGTCGTGGACTTTTCGTCCTACAATCGCACTCCTGACTGCAGAATGACTCCGCTACAATAATTCTCACAGCGCTGGTGCAATTAGGGAGCCCGAGTCATTCTTAAGTCATTTTGGTCAAGCAGTCATTCTTTGCAGTCACATTTTTGCCCATTTTCTTGTAGTGTTTGTAGCAGTTCGTAGCAGTTCATAGGTGCTGCCTGACGTGGCAAGGCGACTGCCATGTCAATTTTTATTTTTATTTAAAAAAAAAAAATCAACTCAATCTTTCATTTTCAGAATTTTCAAAAAAAAAATTCAAAAAAAATTCAAAAGAAAAATCTGGGCAACGGCTATTTCTGGACTGCTGGGGGAACAATGCCGGGAACAGGCCTAAAATGGCCCTCCCGACCCCCCAAATCTCATCTAATGATTTTTTTTTGAATAAAGAATATCATGTAGAAGCAATCTTTTAATCTTTAGTTATGGTACTTGACATAAAGATGGTAAGTCAGATTACTTTTGAAATTTTTTAACAAATAGTTGAAACTCCCTTTATTGTATCTATATCTTTGATTCATGTAGATAATTATGAGCATCTTTTCTTCTTTCTATGGATATATTGCTTTATGTTTCTAGACTTCCTTGATGAAAATGAATTGGATGAAGTTTACTTTCCACAATATTCATCATCCACCTAATGACCTATTTATTGACCTATTTTTACTTTGAAAATTCATAGTTTATTCATATGGTGTTCTAAGAAATTCATTTAAAGAGAATCAATAATGCCTTTTTGATTGTCAACAAGACTTCACATAAGAAATCAATATAATAATAGGAACCATAATGAATTGTTTATTTGGTTGTTTTTAGGTGTACTTACCTAATGAAGAAGATGGAGTAGCTTCCTTATTTGAAGACTAAAGATCGAGACACTTTAAATTAAAGAATAAAAAAATACAAAGAGATATTGTTTTTTTCATCTCCATTTGGCTTTCTTATTCAATGTTCCTAAGTGCTATTAGGAGAGACCCTCTTACAACATCGCTACTCGTTTGAGTGAAAGTTTAGAAGGATGTTGTCCTATGACCAAGGCAAGTAGCCAAAATTTATTAAACCCTTAAATGAATGGGTGGTACATTCTTCATTTCTACAGTTTTATAAAAAACAGTTCATTGGACATTGTTAATTCTCAACATCCTTTGTGATTCCCCTCATTGTGAAAACCCTAATTTCTAAGAGCAACTCCTATAAATTCTTGCCTAAAACATACTTATCTGTTAATAAAAGTGTAGAGGCACTTCTAAATACACCTATATAAAGTTAGTACTTTATAATTTTGTTTGTTTATTCATGAGGTATCTAAAACATCCATACAAAGGGAATCTATAATACTTTTTGACTTCCAACAAGATACAATAAAAATTTAGGCAATTAAATATTATAAACGATGTTCAATTGTTTGTCATGATGCAATAAACTGCAATTACCTTTATCTATTTGTAGATATAAAATGAAGTCAACTTTGACTTTTTGATTGCAACTTTCTATTGTCTTTTCAATTCCCTTGGCTAAAAGTTGTTAGAAGAAGCTAGGAGTTGCCAAAATGTCCTTAGAGGGTATGTTTGCTCCCAATAGTGAACAAAGAGGCCATTTCTTCACCTTTGCCAATTGTTCACAAGAGAAAATCTAGGGCCTCAAGAGGGCCACTACACTTTGAACCAACACCTTCAAAAGTCCAAATTTAAAATTAATATTTTTTTGAAAAAAAGATTAAAAAAGATTAAAAATTGGAATTTGATGTGGTATTTGTTTAGAGAAAAAAATGGATTGAAATTTTGAAAAACTAGTTCAATATATGAAATTAAAGGAAATTAGCAGATAAAACTAAAAAAACAAACCCAAAATGGTGCTTTTATAGATTATCAAAATTCCAGAAATTGCCTTCTTCTACAAATCAACCACAAAAGATTGCCCTCCTTATTACCCCATATGAGGGTAAATGTAAAAATTTCCCCCTATTTAGTGCCACGTACATAACATTGTTAAGTAGCTCCGAGTCCAACTCCTATAATCTTCTTTAGATATCTGGGGGGAATTTTATAATGTAAAGTTAGCCATTGGCTAGGCAAAGGTAAGTCTTGCTAAGTTGTCAGTCAATGCTCAGCTCCATTCCTTCATAACATTGTTCATTGCCTTGTTTCTTTCCCCCTTATGGAGGTATCATTCCATCCAAGATACCTTCAAAAAATATAGTTATAATGTAAAGAATGCTATTGGGTGGCCAATTGGACCAGTTTTGTGAGGTGGGCGTGCAACATTGGATAGGTATAGGAGCTTGTGAAATTTCACTACTTGGGGGACTCCTGTTTTCCAGAGAGCAAAAGGGACCCCCCAGCATTGGTGAATAATGTTATGTTGGTCCCTGCCTAAGCTACCCAATGGCACGTTCAATGTGTCAAATTTCACTATGAGGGAGATCCCACTTTGGGGGAAACAAAAGTGCCCCTCAATGAAGGTTAACAATGTCATGTAAATTTTAGATTTCTCACCCCTCTCGACTAATTGAGGGCTTCTGATTGAAAATATGAATTCAGAATTTGTAAATTTTATCATGGGTGGAAAATTAAAAAATTCCAGTGCTTTTCCTCCAGGGGTAAAACAAGGGGGTCAATCCTCCCTGCGTGCGGGTCCCCCCAGTCTATCCAGTGCCGCCATACATAGCGGTACAGGAGGTTGTACTGTGCAGCGACCCCCAACGCTCCCGTCATTTTCTTACGCCCGCCATTTCATGCCTTCTTTCGTTTCTTCCTTCCTTCCTTTCAGAACTTTCTTCTTCTACGGTTTTCTTGAGCTCGTGTATTGCAGCCGATCACCATAGCCAGCCATGGCGTCCCTGCCCCGCATCGATCCTCAACAAGTGCTCGCCTTCCGCTTCCCACAGGTGAGATTGGGGTTTCGGGTTTCGGGTTTCGGATCCTTTCACCTGTGTCGATCTGTCGGAGTCATCTGAATTTAGTATAATCATGGATGCTACTTTGTTTTCGAAACCTTGTGAGAGTTTCTTAATGCATTATTGTTTAGCTGAGAAGTCGTAGGCTAGTCGGTTTTTGTGAATTCTCTCAAGATAAGACTTCCTTCCATCGGGTCTGATACAATTCAGGAACTTGAGAGATTGGTCCAAATTTCTGGTGATACTTTGTAGCTTAGATTGGTTACCGATTGCGCACATTTGGAGATTTCGTAGTACGAAACTAGTTTTCCCAAGTTGGAAGGTTAGAGAATCTGCTCACGCTTTTTTGGGTTTCCTTGGTTGGTGTAGGTGAACTTCACGTATACAGAAAGGTATTCCCAACCGTAATTTAATAATTCCTCTTGTTTTTTTCTTGTCTTGGGCGAGACTTTTCCATGTCGTTGTGGTTATTACCCCCGAAGTACCTCTCTTTTGGGGCGATTTTGATTAGGCCGAATGGCACTTTCTTTGGCCCATTTTAGATATTCTTTATCCAATACTTGCAATGTTCTTCACTGATTGTGGTAATATGGATTTTTGGCCACATCCGAATTCTTTTTTTCATAATAGGATCATTTTGAAAATGTGATTGCTGCCAGGGATGTAGCTCTGTACGCATTGGGAGTGGGAGCTGCAGGAGCGGATGCTTGCAACCCTTCTGAACTTCCTTTCGTGTATCATCCAGATGGACAGTCTGCCATCAAGGTGAAATTTTTGGAAAACGTTTTAATACTAGAAAGGATGGTTTTTGGAATATTTTTGTAAAACAAGCAATTTCCTTTCCCTATTTCCTTTCGTTTTCAACGATCCAAATCCAAATGACGGTCATCTTTTTGCAGGTCTTGCCTACCTTCACAGTGCTGTTTCCCAGCAAATTTGTTGAGCTTATGCAAAACATATCAGGCCTACAGTGCGTGCCTCCCACCTTCTTTGGTATTTACTATCAGATGTTCGGTACATTTTGATTGCAGAAAAGAGGAAATTAGGGTTCAAGGCATATCGTGGTGGTTTTGGTGGGCTTCATCCCATATTGCAAGGCAGCCCTTGTAAAAAAAAGTATCCTATGAAAGACCAACTGTTCTTTGTCAATTCCTTGTTCCTGCTGTCTCTTGGGTGCAGCCATGATTCAAGCCTATTGCTGCATGGAGAACAATATCTTGAAATCTACAAGCCTCTTCCTACTTCTGCAAATGTGAGTTATCTTGGGGGCTTATATGCAGAAGTGTTCGGAAGGTTCATTTTGTAATTTAGACGAGTGCGACTTCATGTTTCTAAGTATGATCAGTACCTCATACGTATGTCTGACTGGTTCGTGAAAATTGAAGAACTGGCTTGTGATTTAATTATCTTACAATATTTTGAAACTATACCATTCGTTTGAATGCAGATAGAAAGCAGTATACGGATTTCAGGTCTTCATGACAAGGGTCAGCCTTTAACCTAGAGGTTTCATGCTACGATCATGTGATATTTGCGTTCCTGTAATTCGAAGAGCAATGCCAGTGCAGACATTGATCTCTCGTTGATTTGGAACAACTGCAGGTAAGGCGGCAGTCGTGGAGTTGGAGACTCTCAGCCACAACAAGGACACCGGGGACGTTCTATGCATGAACAGGTCAGGTCCTTTAACCCCCAAGTGCCCAAATGACCAAAAATGTCCTCTGTCATATGTATAGGAGTTGAAATGAATCATTTAGGAAGCTTCAAAGAAGGTAACTAAATATAGTAATAGAGAGAAATAATCATACTCTACGTTTTCTACCTTCTGAATCCGTTTTGAATGTTACTAATTTTGACTCGTGGGTTAGGCACTAAGGGGTTAAAACCTCGTGTTTATGCTTGTTACAGGTCCATGTCATCAAGTTTCTTCCATGTTCGAATTACCTTGGTCCTATTTTCTCTCTCTTGTTGGTTGACTGGATTTTCCGTGCAGATCATCTTTCACTGAATGTTTTCGGTTTTACTTTCAGAAACACAGTATTCCTGCGAGGAGCAGGAGGGTTTTCGAGTTCAGGAAAGCCATATTCATTTTCGGATCGCACACCTCCTAAGACCGCTCCCAAGAAGGGCATCTCAATAGCTGACAAACAGCCGGATTTTGTGTATGAAAACCGCACCTACGAATCACAGGCAAGACTTTTGCTGCAAATTTTGTGTCTTTCTATATAATGTGCCCCCAAATAGACCATATTCCACCTGGGCACCTAAGATTGTACTGTAGCTTATTTTGTGTCATGTCAAGCGCTCTCAGAATAATCTAATACTTGTGATATTAAGAACTTTTTCAAGTTCCATCCAGTTTTGAAACTGCAACTTTCAAAGTCTGAGTCTAGATCAATTGGTGCAGGCCTTGTTGTACAGGTTGTCAGGAGACTACAACCCTCTGCACGCAGACCCTGCATATGCTCGAAAAGCTGGGTGTGCAATCTACACTCCAATTACCTTTACTACTTGTGAACATCTTGTGAGAAGCTCCTGCGTGATAATGAATGGCTTTGGAGTATGTAATCCTGATTTTCAGTCTTTTCTTCAAATCAAGATTTTAAAGAGCTGACGAGAATGTACCTTGTTTCACTAATATTTGTTTGACCATTCTGTGGGGACAATGTGATGGTGTTCATTTGACATGAAACTAGAAATTGATTGTGCTTATTGATGGAATGGAATGCACAGGTTTCCCCGACCCATTTTGCATGGTTTGTGTACGCTTGGTTATGCAACTAGGGCGGTGGTGACACGTTTATGTGGGGGAGACCCGACGATGGTGCAATCTGTGCAAGGCCGTTTCTTGCTCCATGTCTTTCCAGGCGAGACTCTCGTTACAGAAATGTGGACGGACAAAACTCACAACAGGTCATTTTCTCCTTTGTTGGTCTTTGATTTGTTGGGTTGTTGTAATGAATTGGTATTTTTCTTTAGCCCATGGATAACAGTCCAGTGGACCCTTGATCAAATCTGCCATTGTATCCACTAACGCATGGTTCAAACTAGGGTAAGGTAAGTGCACCTACTTCTGACCTCTTGCTAAAACCGACCCGTACAGATTCTTGCTTGAAATGACCTACCTCTATTCATGAGAGCCTAGGCTCACTTTTGGGTACAATAGTTTGAAAATTCATAGTTTATTCATATGATGTCCAAAAAAATGCACAAGGGAATCTACAGTACTCTTGAACTTCCAACAAGATCCAACAAACAATTAGGCAATTTAGGAATAGAAGCAATGCTCCATTGCTTCTTTGTAACTTCGTTGCCAATAGACACTGAATCGAAATTGGCGATGTGCGATGTGCTTTTGGAGGTTTGACTTCTTGCATCGTTTTGAAATTGCAGGGTAGACTACAAGTTGAAGGTGAAGGAGCGAAACAAGGTTGTTTTGTCTGGAAGTTTAATCCTCTCCCCAACCATTTCGAGGTTGTGAGGTGATCAGCGTAAATCTGTCAATTGTGTAGGATTTCACCTTTTAGCAGCACAGCACAGCACAGCACAGTTCAGTAGGACTTTGAAATCTAGTATTTTATTCTCTTTGTTAGAAGGCAATAGGTGCCCTTGTGAAAACCAGATAGTGGAACTTGTAGCCAAAATAACTCATGATGTGAATCCTACTTGTCCATATGAAATTAGTTATTGAAGACTTCAGAGCATCGTTTTCTGTTAAGTTTAGCCGAAGCTGAATTTCCTTGTAGATCGAGTTCTACGGTATTTTTGTTCCTTTTGATTGCGAAATGTTTTTAGCATTTGTCATCCACTCTAATTCTACGCAGCAGTTCTGATGATTCAAAATGTTTCTAATTTCTGCATAGTAGATCCTGGATGATAAGTTTTGGGTTTCAATCATCCAATACTCATACGATTTGCGGAGGTGAGGCTTCATTGCCAGACTGCTATTGCTTGAACGCACGATGAAGACTTTAAAAACAAGCACTTTTTATTAGAGTTTACCCGGAAAGGACATTCACTTGCCTAGGGCAGCCCCACGGAGAATAAAAAATCTCCTTAAAGTGGGGTTTGGGCTTGTTGCTTGTCCAAAGTTTGTGTGGTCAAGGAATGCAATAGTGAATAGTGCTTTGACTTTGTAGCCTAAATGCAGTGCTTAGCTAGCCATGTGTAGTCTTGAAGTGAATTAGTAGGTTGATATATTCCAAAATAGGTTGAAGATTTCCAAGAGGCAATTGTGTCAATTCAGATTGAGAGGAAATAAGAATCATTGGTGGCTTTTGGGTGACATCTAGCCATCCTTTGTGTACCACAATGTACCATAGAAGATCAAGTGTCATGGAAGGACCACTAAAGTGTGGGCCATAGACAACATTAATCCTTAAAGGACATTTGAGGTCCTAGGAGGGTTGTCCAAATTCAAATTTCAAAATCTTTCTTAAATGGACATCATGTAGTTGTTCAAATGACCAATCAATGATGACCTTTTGTCCTCCTCAAGGTCATGAGCAACCTCAAAAGCCAGTACTATAAGTTCAAATTGTGATTCAATACCAAAAAAGTTCTCATCTAGGTGAGTATTGGAGGAATTTTCTTGAATATTCTCTAAAAACTCAACCCCTCGGATTAGGTTTTTTCATTTTTATTTCAATGTCCAGAAAGAGTGCTACAAAATATTGAATTTGTTTGAAATAGATTGTAATGTCCAAGAACCCAAATCTACCTACTTTTTTTGGTTCTAGAATCTTTTGTGGCCAAACCTAACATTATTTTGGTGTTTAGGTTATTTGTGATCACAAGAGAAATCCAACCCAAGTTGTTTTGTAATTTTCCGACACTCAATTTATATATTGTGAATTTTCAAAGTGGAAAGCATAAGATACCTATGCCCCCAAACTCCCCTTAAATGGACACTTTTTAAACACAAATTGTTTCAACTTTCATTGGTTGCTCTTGAAAACAAGTGGCAATTTGGAGGGGCCATATAATAGTTGGCGGAGAAGACACAAAATTGGGATTAGAGTACCTACTTTAATAGTTATTTGCAATACTCTCAAAGGTAGGATGACCTAAGTATGGACAACCCTTTGGTCATTGCATAACACATGTTTAGACTTATCAAATTCAAATTTAAAAGTTGCAAAAGAACAACAAATAGGGAATATTTCACATGTATGTTTGTCAATTTATTTTTGAAATAAAATGTACATTCTAGGTGGTCAAAACAAACATATATTGCTTTATATTTGTTGTTCATAGAAGGGACTATTCTTGTCCTTTTGGATGCTAGTTGCGGCCTAGAATATCATTTATTCTAATGTAGCTTTTATTATCAATTAACCATTCTTTCCGCACTATTACGAGATTTTGAATGGAAATTTGATGTCCAAGCAACAATTTTGTAATAAATGACACATTTTGGCTTTGAATTTGCAAAGTATAAACTAGATGATTGATGGATTGAACCATTTCATTATTCTTAGCAATTATGTAGTAACTATTGTATTTCAAATGTAGTACTTGTATAAAATATCTAGCAAGTAATGCTTTTCTAGTATTGACATAATATTGTTTATTGTTGAAGTCTAGGTTGCATATCTTGAAGCCATAGTAGTTCATGATGTAGGCAAGTTGAATGCAAATATTATTAGCTAATTGCAAACTCCGTATATCAAAGAAGTTGTCATAACACCAAGTAGAATCTTCACCATTTTGTTTCTTAGCATGGAATACATTAAAAAAGTGTGAAGTGATCACCATCAATGTGGAAAACTTGAACTTTTGCTTCATCAGCTAATTTTTGAGCATTTCTTGTTTGAAAAAAGCAATTTGGAGCTGAAAACATTGTAACAACATAAACAATTTTTGTGGAACAATTAAATTTGGGGCTAACCACTAATATCTTTGTCATTTGTGGATCCAAGGTGAATTCATCCATAATCTGTCCTAGCTTTGTCAAATTTGCATCTTCATCAATTGCCTCTAAACTAAGAAGTAACTCAAGAGCTGCGGCAAGTGTTTGTGGTGAGCATTAGCAAATCTATATAGTCAAAATGTACCAAATTATATACATATAACTTTTTGTGAGTAAGTATTGCTTTTGCCAAATTTGATCTTAGAATTTTAGGGCAGATTTGTGCTTGTATGTTGAGGTAAGAGATTTTAGTATAAAGTCTAGAGCACATTCCAAATTGAGTATGGTTGGCACGTCCAGCTCTTTGATCATGACTAGTTTTATAAATTGGAATAACTACAAGTGATTCTCCACAAATTTGAGGATTACATACGTTTTGTTTGACAAAACTAGGATCATCCACAAAAACTATACCTTCAATAGTTATTGAAACTTTTGCAATATTTGTAGATACAACAATCTTTCTACCAAGAACTACATTAGAAATCTTTTGTTGCATGTTTAAGTTTTTTATTTTTGTAGTTGTATTTTATATCATATTAGTTACATACTTACCAAATTTCAAAAGTAGAAGAGGCATTTTGTACATGCTATCCGAATATGCTCAAATAACTTTGGGCAACATAATTTTTTATTTGTGTATCAAATTGAAGAAAAAATTACAAAGGGGATACATCTCCATACCTTCTCCCAAATTTTTAGAAAGATCAATTGAAAATCAACTTCATTGAACCTATCTAAGTTTTTGAAAACTCCTATGGGAGCCTATTGTCTTTTAGAGTTAATTGATTCACTACGGGCCCTTTAAGCCCAAAGGTGCCTAGAATTGTAGTCAAGCCTACTTTTTGAGATGGGTTTGACTACAATTCTAGGGGGATTTTAAACTAGTGCACTTTTATGTCACAAAGGACCAAAAGATTGTACACATCATTCTCTCCCTTTGGACCTAACATCTTGAGAGTATAGTAAAATCTTTTGGTCTTCTCAAGTTTGGAAGCTCTAATTTGTTGAAAGGCTTGCTCTCCAAATCTTCTCACCTCATGTTTTACCTTTAGTCAAAAGAGGCCTTAACCCCTAAAAGAGCATGGTTTCAAATTTTGAACACAAACACATCTCAAAAATACAAAAAATTAATTTGATTTCTCATCCATCGTTTTCGAGGATTCTTGTGCTAGATTTTAACGTTTGAACAATATAGATTTTGAAGATTTTGCTTTGTAAATATTCTATAATTTAAAGGATACTAGTACTCTTGTAGTTGTGGCCTTAAAAAATAACATTTTTAGCTCAAAAAATGACCTTTCAAAAATGACTTGAATAAAGAAGTAAAATAAAAATCTTAAAAAATCAATAGGATTGAAACTTGACATTTTGCACATAAAAGAAAAAAAGTCTTATAAAAATCACAAACCATTAGAAGATTTTTCAAGCCAAAACAAGACTGTGAGTTCCCAAGCATTCCCAAATAGTAGGGAACATTGGGAATTGTGCCATAGCAATGATCTAATATGGCCGTGACTGTGCCAAGTTAGCTTCTATTAATTAATTAATTAATAATTAAATAAAAAAATATTATTTTTAAAATGATTTTTTAATATTTAAATTTTTTTACTGTTCCCAGGGCAGTGAACTGGCCCAAAACGGCCCTCCCTTGCTTTGGAATCTCTTCTAATGATTCAATGTATAATTGATTTTAGAAGGAATTTTCAATTTTTGGATTCACTGAATATAATTGAAAAACATTGGTTTGTATGGAAGTTGATGAATAATTACAATCTATAGATCAAATTTTACAACTATTGTTTGGAAGCCATTATTAAATTATTATTCAAAATTGTATTTTACTCCATCTAATATTTCTTTGCAATCTTTTGAATGAAGACTACCCACTTGCACTTCATTGAGATCCCTAAGTTATACGATGGAATTTGTGGAGCAAAGTATTTTAACCCTTAAATGACACTAAGGCCAAAAAGTGGTTGATAGATGACTTGACTTGACTATTAAGTGTAGAAACAAAGAATGCACCTATTGGTTCAATGTTCCAAGCATTTTGATGACTACCTTAGTCACAAGGGGCACATTCTTTAACCCCTAAACGCCCTAGGGGACCAAAAGTGTCCTCGCATAGTTTCAAGTCCAATCCAAAGTGATGTAACTCTTGCATGCGATGTCCAAATTCAATAAAACTTGTTGAGAAATTTGTACTCTCTTCTCTAGATTGTGTCATAAAATTTTCAAATCAATTCAAGATTTTCTGATTTTTTGCAAGTCAATCGAAGTTCACAAGTCCAATTTGAGTTCACCAAATTGCATTTGATGGCTACAACCTTTGGAACTTGTATCTCCTTCATACAATGTTTGTTTCAATAAAAATTCTTAGGCTATGTTACCCTTATAGTCTAATTATTATGGTAAAATTTCCATGTCAATCCAAGTTGTTTTGAATGTTTGTGAGCAATTCAAAATTCAAAATCCTGACATTTTTGGATTATAGTGAACTTTGGCGCTTGTATCTTCTTCATATAGTGTCCGTTTTCAATCAATTTTTTTTTAATAAAGTTGTGCATACTAGTCTAGTTGGTGTGGATAAAATTTCATATCAATCTAAAAAGTTATGAGTGACTGAGAAGCATTTTAGTAGAAGGGGGGTCAACCTCAAATGTGTTTTTTGTAATTTTTCTTGCAACTTTTTGACATTTCAAAGACATTTTGTAGACACAACGAGTCAATTGAATGATGTTTCTTTTTACCATTTGTTTGTATGCTAGTTTTGAATCACTCTATAGTTTTAAGTTTTTTCTTTCAAGTAGGTTTAGAAATTGAATTCCACCTCCAAGTGTGTTGCTAGGAAAATTTCAGCATCCTTTTTTCAACACTAAAACATTACAATCTTGCAATCTATGTGGCCAAATGACTCCAAATTTGATTCATGTCATCTACAACACGTACACTACAAGATTATATGGTTGAGATTTCTACACCTTAGTGATATTTAGATTTATAAAACTTTAAAAGCAATGACATCCTTAAATCCCCAAAAGGCCTTAGGCTTTTAGGAGTCAAGATTTAAATAAGGTTCACTTTACACCTAGAGGCCGGGCCAATTTGTTGTGTAAGAGGCCTGAAATCCTCACTTCTGATTGGCCAAAAGGTTGAAATCGACCTAAACCTAATTTCAACAAGAGGCTGAGCCAATTTGGTAGATTGAAAGTTTTAATTGAAAAAGGTGTGACCTGACATGGCCCGAGGTCTTTGAATTGAGTGCACCAAAAATGGAGGGCCAATTCTTGGGGCCAATGTCAAATTTCAACCAAGATGACATTCTTATATAAAAATTTATTGTTGGAATTTCAGCTTGTTCTCTGTTTAGAGGCCTTATTGAGCTTGAATCACCTTTTTTGTTGGAATTTATAGCTTGTTCACTGTTTTAGACCCTAATCAAGTTCGAATCACCTTTATCTATTATGATTTCAACCTCTACATGTAATGTGTTGATGTAGATACTTGGTTAAAGTTGAGATAAGACATTGCACAAGTAATCAAAAGTTTCAGGAAGTAAGCTTGTATGTTGCTTGAATAACTGAATCCCTAAAAGCCCGAGGGGTTTGAACAAAACACAAATGTATTATAAAATATAAATTCTATAACTTTTTTGAAGTTTGCATCAAAAAAGATAATGTGAAGCATGAAAAGTAGAAAGTATCCGTACGGTCAAAATTTTAAAATTATTTTTAGATTCTCTTCAAATGAATTTTGAAGATATAACTTCAAATTATTTAAAATTATGCCCAAAGTCGGGCATCGACCATGAAATGGCCGCTCGAGCGCTTAGGGGTTAATTGAATAACACCCATATAATTGCCTATCCACAAAAAGAGTACTCCGGTCATATATCCAAAAGCTCCTTGTCCTCCTAAAAGCACTACCCTCTCCAACCATTACAACAAAAACCACTACCATAATGTTGATGCAAAACAAGTTCTTGCAAAATTGCAACAACCGCCATGACATGTTGCACAACTATAAAGAACACAAGAGCCACTAAGACCTTTTGTCTTTGTTCATCCATCTTGTACAAATGGCAATGAAAAGAGAGAGAAAAGGGCTGGAATTTACTAGATTTATTGAATCAGCCTGGCTTCTTGGCCCCAAGGCCTTTACATATGGGAGGATCAGCCCCTATTATAACCATTATTATGATGAATAGTTGAGGCTGGCCTCTAGCCCAAAAGAGGTTGAAATTTGTTGTTACTGGCCTCAAGAAAAATTGTAACTTAAGATGTAAAGCGGCTAGGGTGAACTGACCCCCTCGCTCGGCCCTGCGGGCAAACCCTGGAATTATTTATTTTTCGCACATGAACTTTTTTGCAAAATTTTAATTCATTTTTGCGATTAGAAACCCCAAATTCGTCAAAGGAGGTCACGAGTATACCCTAGAACGGCCCAAATTAAAGGGCTTTTTTTTTACATGCACTCCTGGTAAGGCCGAGCGAGGGGGTCAATCCACCCTGATCCCCTAAGTCTTCACGTTTTTGAAATCTCGAGGTCATTAGTGGAGGTTAAGACCCTTACCCACCGGGTATGCCAAAAATGATATACCCGTCCCACACGGGTATCCACCCACCGTCGGACAAGGAGCACCCAAGACCGTGAGGGAGCGGAGGAATGGGGCCCTATCAGCAGGAGCATCAGACGTTGTTGTCAGCGATCCAAGTAAGTGCCTTCGTCTCTCTCGGGGACTGATCTTCTCTATCTTGGTCTCCTGTTACTGCAAAATCTTCGCCAGATCCAAGCCTCTTCTGCCCCTGCTCGATCCGCCACCTTCACGTACGTCGCTGTTCTCTCCTGTTTACTTCTTTCGCCCCCTCATTTCGTCACTTGTGCTCTGAGATCCGTCACTGGCAAGCCCAAACCCTAGAGCCTCTGTTCTTCCAATGTGTCAGTTTTGATTTGGTTTCGAGGTCGTGTCTTTTTTTTTCTTTTTTTTTTCCTCTTTTATACTGCTGCCTGAATTTTTATTCCGAAATTGGGACGACCTGGTGTGATTTAGATTTGTAAGGGATGAGGTAGGGCTGCGTGGAAGGACATTCTCATCCCTTTACTCTGGCTGCTTGCAGTCTCAAAGACTGTGACTGAGACATTTCGTCACTTGTGCTCTGAGATCCTCTCTTGGCAGGCCAACCCGGTCCCGGAGCCCTAGAGCCTCCGTTTTCCGAATGTATCAGCTCCGAATTCGCTTTCGAGGTCGTCTCCGGGGATGTTTCTCTCTAATGCAGTGCTGCCTGGAACTTTTATCGAAATTGGGAAGACCTGATGTCATTTTGATGTTTGTGGGATGAGTTAGGGCTGCGAGGAAGGACACGCTCTTCTCTTTTCTCTATCTGCTTGGTGTCTCCAAAACTATGACTTAGATTGAATGTTTGACAACTTGATAATAGTGTCACAAGTGTACTGGATATCCTAGAGAAGGTCTTATCATAGAGATCTGAGGGGAATTAGTTTGTATGGGGAGTGGAATGTCCACCCCTTCGTAAAACCCTAGAGGTTTCTGTTTAGAAAGGATCAGTTTAGTTTAGTTTTTTCCTTGTGTGATTTTGCTTGATTTGCGAATTGTGAATTTTGATTCTGGGGTGACTTTTATGTATGGGGTACGAGTTAGAACTGCGAGGGAGGAATTGGGGAGTAGAATGCGGGGAGGACAGGGGAGGCATCTGGCGCAGAGGGTTCGGAAAACCTAATTCCCCCCCCCCCCCGAATGTGCTGTGTGGTGATGCAGACGCAGGTAGAAGGGACTCGGTTGCTGTTGATGGGAAGGATTCATTGTGGTGGTTCGTGTTTGTGATCTCGAGATAGGACTTAAGAGAAGCTGTGCGGTTGGTTAAGGTGAGAGATGGACCTTGGAGATTTCCTGAGGCATTGTGATTTTGGATGTTACTTCCTATCAGAAGCATTGTTTTGGTGCAGAAATGTAGAATTTAGAAACAGGGGATTGTAACTGAGAAGGAATGTACGATCCAGAGGATTTGATTTGTTTTTGTGTCGTATTATTTTCAGCGTCTTCTGCGTTCATTACTGTTGAATCAAGCTCGCCACGATGGCAGACGTAGCGGAGGCAGAGCCCTCTTTGGCCGTTCCTGCCGCCAGTGAGCCCCCTGTTGTTGTTCAACGGTCGACGTCACATTTGGGGGATCAGAAGCCTTCCCAAGAGGCCGCCTCAAAAGCAACGCAACGATCGTTTTCGTTCAACTTTGGTGGTTCTCCTAAATCTGCAGATGAAGACACCGCAAAAACCGGTCCAGCGTCTGGATTTTCTCAGTGGGCGAGAGGATTTCGATTGCCAACGTCACTAGGAACATCGTCTTCGGGATCATCATCAGATACTCCCAAAGCCTCACCATTTAGTATGCTTACAAGTGGATTTGGCAAGCGTGTGCCTGCTAAAGCACCTGCCGATTCCACAGGGGAGAGCCCGTCAACAGATGACTCGGTCACAGCTCCTTCGGTGGCTGCTGGGTCGCAAGAGGGTAATGCTTTTGATAACTTTACTAAGGGGTTTCTGGACTCATCCAGAAATGCTGTGCGGACCGTGCAGCTGAAGGCAAGACATCTGGTCTCTCAAAACAAGCGGAGGTATCAGGTACCGACTTCTTTCTTCTCCAAGTCATACTAGCTTTCCCTTTATGACATGAATGATTGTCTTGAAAATTCTGTTAATTTGCCCTAATTACAGTACTCAATTGTGGAAGAGTTTGAATATACCTTTTTCTGCAAGGGACAGCATACTAATTGCGTAATTTTCAAGTATTTGGACATATGTAGGCAATATTTGGGCATTTGGGGGAGGTATGTATTGATGTGTAGAGATGTTTTTGTACAAGAGCTTGCTGAGATCAAATTTTTACCTCTGTACTCATTTCTTATGCCATTTCAGAGTGGGAGGTTGTTATAGAATACTTCTCGATTTCCATTCGATGATCAGTGACCATAGACAATCAACTATGCCATTCTTACACGATTTGCTTATTTGCGCAATCAAGTGTATGAATAGATGGGTTACTGTCGGTAACAGGTGTCAGTATATGAGACGGGATCAGGTACCTAACAGTTGCAGTGTCCTTTACTTGCGTTGCACTTCTGGACCTGACATCCGGAGTATCGGACCTGGTATCCTACTCTTTTTTGCTCAATCTGAGGACTGAATAGTTCAAAGTTGCTTTGAAGCCTGTCGTCATTCTCATCATGCGTACCTTTGGTTATTGATCAGGAAGGAGGATTCGATTTAGACATGGCATACATCACTGAAAACATTATCGCCATGGGTTTTCCTGCCGGGGATAAGAGTTCTGGCCTTCTGGGTTACGTTGAGGTACTGCCGCCGAGTGGGTTCATCTGCGCTTCATATTTCTTGTCTGCTTAGGCGCTCCGTGCCATTTTGTCACCCTTTGAACTTATCTTTAGAGTTATTTTGTCTTCGCTACAGGGTTTCTATCGCAATCACATGGAGGAGGTCTTGAAGTTTTTTGAGACTCACCATAAGGTATGCATATTGTAAAAACTCTTCTGAAGGAGTTTCAATCTATGTTGTTTACTTCACTGGCTGGTATGCCTTCAACTACTTCAGCATCAAATTACTAATCTCACTTTGCTGTGCAGGGCAAGTACAAAGTGTATAATCTCTGTTCTGAGCGGCTTTACGACGCTTCACTTTTCGGAGGAAAGGTTGGTCAATGAACCTCGTTGTAGTGCTTTCACCTCCACCACTGATCATCTGGCCAGATATTCGTATGTTCTCCTTCATTTTTCTGGTGTGCAGATTTAAGACTTGAAAGATCTAACTAATCCTTGCTAGATGACATAGATTGCTTATATATTGGAAGTACTAAAACCATTTCTTTGTGCTTTAGGTGGCCTGTTTCCCCTTTGATGATCACAATTGTCCTCCGCTACAATTAGTGGCAGCGTTTTGTCAAAGTGCTTATTCATGGCTGAAAGGCGATCTTGAGAATGTGGTAGTTGTTCATTGCAAAGCCGGTATGGCTCGCACTGGCCTTATGATCACCTGCCTCCTTATGTATCTCAAGGTACTCTTCTAAACCTTCGGTGTATGTGTCGTAAGAAGTCTCAGTCTTGTTTTGAAAAGCTGTTTCTTTAGAGACATACACTCGAATACTATAAACATGATGTTTAATCATATGCTGGTTATCATAGATTTTTCCCAGTCCCTAGAACTACTCGCGTTGGATTGGGGATGGTTGACAATGCGCATTATTCTATCTTAGTCTCCATGTACAGTAGTATCGAAGAAGTACAGAATACGTCGTGATTGTAGCCCCTTTCGGTTATAGTGCTATCAATTTCTGTCTGGAGTGTTTTCGTTATTCGTGTAGAACCCTAAATCATGCAGTGGATTTAGACGATGGGACGATACAGCGTGACCATCTTTAATCAGTTTATTTTACCTTTATTGTAACATCAAACTGACTTTATGTGGTGCAGTTTTTCCCAACCGCAGAAGAGTCTATCAACTATTACAACCAGAAGCGTTGTGTGGATGGCAAGGGCCTTATCCTACCAAGTCAGCTAGTAAGACTCTCGAATCTACTACCTCTAGAATGCAAGCTCTTTTTCGTATATTTGCTAGTTCTAGCGGCAGCCTTCATCACAGTACGGGTTCTTTAGTATTTGTAGCCTCTACTTATGATCTTGAACGCGTTTTGGGGTAAGAAGGTATGCATACATTTTAGTAATATGTTTTGTGCTCATTTCAGCGTTATGTGAAGTACTTCGAGCGTGTCCTCAAGGAGTTTCACGGAGAGACCCCGCAGGGCAGAAAGTAAGGGTTCTACGTCTCTTTTGTAGCTTAACTACAATGTGCGTTTCAATCAATTACAAAAATCATGTGCTGGAAATCAACGTCTAAACTTTGAACTGCACTCGATTCTTGTTGTTCACAGGTGCATTTTGAGGGGTATAAGGCTTCACAAATGCCCTTACTGGGTCCGGCCAGGCATCACCATCTCTGACCACAATGGTACTAACACCTTGTCTACCTTGTACCTTTGTGCTTGTGTCACGAATATAAAGCACTTCAGGATTTCTTACAAGCTCACGTGAAAAGAAATATCGACGTCAAGTATCATGACTAGTGTACATGGACGGAGTAAAAATATATTCGTAATAGCTGGAAGCTATTGTTTCCATAATTGAGAGGATTATAATTTGCGAGGCTGCTTTTTGAAAATGTTTCTTGTTGTTCAGGTGTGCTCTTTTCAAGCAAGAAACATCCTCGAACAAAAGACCTTCTGGTTTGTTACTGAACGAATTTATCCACGTTGATTTTGCTGATAAATTGGGGCTTCTTTACCCTACTTCTGCTATGAGATCTATGCAGTTATAGCACTTCTCACATGTGATGTTATTTTTGTGCAGTCAGAAGATATATGGTTCAATGCTCCCAGAAAAGGTGTGCTTGTGTTCGCCCTTCCTGGAGAGCGGTGTGTGGCAGATATCAACGGGGACTTCAAAATTCAGTTTAGTGATCGACATGGAGACTTTTACTGGTACGCCCATCCACCCGTCTTTTCATTTCTGTATTTTACCAGATGTTGGGAAACCTCTTATAAGTGCCAATTTTGTATAAAGAAGTCAGATTTTTAGTGATCGCTGTGCCTGTGCCTGTTATTATGGAACTATGAAAATTTATCTGACGAGGACTTCCAATATCCAAGAGTGGAATTATGCAGGATCGGCGTTTCTTTTCCTTAGACTGACAATTGGAGCTGATGTGTAATATGCAGCTGGTTGAACACAAATATGATGGAGACTAGACAGATAATGGAGACTTCCGATCTTGATGGCTTTGAGAAGGTGCAAGCGTGCAAGCGTGCAATCTTTTATCTTTTTATTTATTTTATTGAGTCTGCTTTGTGTGTAAGAATTAAGTCATGTGTGATTGTACCCACTGAAATCTTTGTGGTGGTAATGCAGAGACGACTTCCATCGCCAGGTCTCCAAGTTGAAGTTGTCATTTTAGACCATGATGCACCCATTCCAAAGAAGAAAACAGCGGAAGGAACAGCATCTCAGTCTGCAACTACCACAAAAGAACCGTCAGTTCCTCTGCCCCAAGAGAGTGCTGGCACAGAAGAAGGAAGCAGGTTATCTCAACCTGCAGATCCACCAACTGACAGAAATGTTGATCAATCGAAAGGTAAAGATTCTGACTATAGTGTAGATTGCATTGAGCTTGTTTATAATATTATTGCTTGTTTTTTTACCATGTTGACTGAATCAGGCGCAATTTTTAGGCACAGTCCGAAACCAACACTGCTTCTCTTGGATGGTCACCGTTGTTAGTCGCTGTACATCTCTTGCTATCTGCAGATTTTAAATCTCAACTGACTACTGAGGGGTTATTTGTCTGCTTTGATTGTGTGTTTGCTGAGGTTTCAGTAACTTGTGAGAATAGTACTCTGAATTGAATACTCCAGTAAAGATTTGCATGTTTTTGCAGGTAGTGCACCATCTGCCGATAATTCTAGTGTACAAGGGGAATCCACGGTTGTTTCTCCTGTGGAGCCCAGTGCTGGTGTTCAGCAGGTGGGAGATTCCTTAAAGGATGTCAATGTTGGTGACGCTAAGAAAGTGGAAGCACCTCAAGTTGAAGGTAATACAGCAAACGGGAAAGCTTCTGCAGTGCTCTCCAGACACGACGAGAGTCCAAGAAGTGGAGCAATGGCTCCAAGTGATTTCAAGGCGATTGCTGCTGCCAGTGCTGCAGATGCGTCCGTCTTCACCTTTGGTGATGATGATGACTACGATAGTGAGGAAGAGCTTCAGTAATTGTTTGAATCTCTCACCTTTAGCTAATATTATGGAATATCTGGCTTTAGCATATCAAGAAGTGGTTGAAGCCAGTTCATGCGTCGGCAATGTGAGCTTTGAAGAGAACCTCAAAGTGACTCTATGATGGGACGCTGTCTGCTCAAATAATGGCTTTTCGGACTGGGAAGACATCGGTTGTTGGTGGACTGGTTATTTCACTTGAGGTGGTTTGCAACCGTGAAGATGTATCGAACCCCGGCAAGTTAGGTCCAGTGATCTTCAACAGCTCTTAGTCTTCAAGAATGTGCAGTGACCTATGTATAGGCAGAGAGAGGCATGCTGGTACTGTACAGGTGGATGTTTAGAAGGCAGGCAGATCTGATCTTTCTATGGCTGATTCGTGCTTTATGTAAGTTAGTCTTGTTGCCAGATTTGCATGGTGGCGACAGTTGTTGAATTGTTTTGATTGTTCACAAGAACTTACAAGTTTACTGCATTCTTCCACCTGTAAGTGCAGATTACCACATGCTTCCATCAAGCAACTGTATATATTTTTGCCCTCCATGCGGTGCGTCTTATGAGAGTCTGAACCTGGGGTGTTTGCATGAGGTAGGATCACTCAGACTTGACATTTAAAAGTGGTATTTTGCAAGGTTCTTGGGAATGAATTTGAGTTCTCCTGTGAACTGGAGTCACTTCACTAACACTTTTCTTAATGTAAGTTTGAACATATCTTAATTCATTTAAGGTAGTATGTTGTTAAATGGCACCTGACCTTAAAGCGCCATCTAGAAGGTTTGTACATTTCAAATTTCATTTATGTACCTATTTGGATGGAGCGCTTTCAGAAACAAACTTTGACCCTTAATAACTTTTGCATACAATATCCAAATGTGGCGCTCTTTGGTGCATTGGAACCTTCTTTCACTTACCAACATGAATATGTGAAAATTTGACCAGTTTCATAATAGCAACTAGGTTCAGTAGTAAAAAGTGACAGTTTTGGGTGTACCCACCTTACATCTTCATATGTTTACAACTTGATGTGCGAAAGTTCTCTGATTAGATGTGTTTTCAACATGTCATATTTTGACCTTCTATAAACATGTGTAGTTCAACGTGATAGTGTGTATTCAACAGACATATGTAACTACGGAGATGTTCATGAGAGGTTAGAAGGTTAAGGTGAAGGACTAGATAATGCTCAAGAGCCAAGAGGCTTGATAGTATTATGGGACACAATGCCAAGTCTAATAGTTCATCACAAATGTTTGTATCTATACTTTTCATAAATCTAAGGGTGTAGAAAGGGTTTGTGTTATGAGTTATAATGCTTTTCTGACTATCCAATGGAATGGTGACAAATTTGTCTTGAAAATTGAACTTGGCATTATGGGTTTTAAGATGTAATGCATTTTAGGTGGGATAGAAGGGGTACACCCTAAACCTTGTAAATTAACCCTATGAGGATGTTGTGGACCTAAAGGCCCAATGAATGACTTCACTATTAATTGTAGAAACAAAAAATGCAACTATTGGTTCAATAATTAGAGTATTTAGATGACTACTTGGGTCATAGAGGGCCATGTCTTTTCTAGGATAACCTTTGAAGGATGGGTTGGTGACTACTTAGGTCATAGGGGGCTATGTGTTTTTTGGTTAACCCTTGAAGGATAAGTTGGTGATTAGAAATCATCCTTTTTAGTATCATGTGAGTCATTGGTTTAAAAAAATCCAAAAGCACTCATTGGAGGTTAAACTATTGTATAAGACCTTCCATTTTTACACAAAATCCTAGAGATGAACAATAGTTCTTTTGTCCAATATAGAAGGATTCTTTGTCATTCATAGGTTGAAAAATGTCCACAATGTCCCTTAAGGATTAATGGGCTTCTCCACTAGCTTACATATGTGAGAGTCTCAAATTTGATGTGTACACAATTTATTTGAAAGAATAAGCCAAGGGTATTAGTTGCCCCTCCTTTTCAAAAAATTTAAAGGCTATTGATTGTTATGTTAACCTTGTTCAAAAAATTACAAGTAGGGGGAGGGGGGACAAAGAATTAAGAAATTAATTTTAATTAATAATTTTTCGTTAGATGAGATTAGGGGGGGTTGGAGGGCCATTTCGGGCTTGTTCAAGCTTCGTTCCCCCTGGTCTTCTCAAACTCTGGTGTCAGGTTGTTGTTTTTAAAAAATTAAAAATTAAATTAAAAATTTGAAAAATTTGAAAAATTTGAAAAATTTGAAAAAAAAAAAAAAAAAAAAAAAAAAATATATATATATATATATATATATATATATATAAGTCCTTAAAATGAAAAACAAAGTTAATTTTAAAAAAAAATCCCCCCCCCAAAAAACTGACCTAGCAATCGCTTGGTTAGGTCAGCGTAGGCGGGTTTCGGTGGGTTTTAGGTGGGTTTTGAGTTGGGAACTTGCAACCCTCCACAACAACCAAAACACATGTAATGTTTGAGCTCATTGTGACAGTTTGTCACAATGACAATGAGCTAAAAAGATGCAGTAACTACATTACCACCATGTGTACACAATATTATGACTTATACTTATTAACTTATGACTTATACTTATACTTATTATATTATACTATACTTATGACTTATACTTATACTTATTATATTATGTTTGTACTTATTAGACTCAAATTTCTACATATTAGTGAACTCACAATATTATGATTTCTTATTTTGATTGACATTAGGATAAGAATTTTCATGAGATATATAACTTATTAAAATATGATAATAATATCATTTAAAAAATCAATTGATAAGTCTATGATTAAAAAACTTATATGTATACAAAAGAAAGTCTAGGCCGTTGGGGGAATTGGAAAAGCCATCCAATTTTTACAACTTATCACATAATTATTAATACAATAAGATAAAAATTCAAAAAGTTGTGATCAATATGTTATAGTAAGTTATAATATTAATAGTGATTGCTCTTGAATTTAAGTGAGATTTGATTTTAGTTTAAGACACTGTATTTAGGTTTCATATGCTGTTCAATCAAACATAGCCTCTCCACCTTCAAAGAACTAACCAGAAAATGGACAGGTGAACTTAGAACAGACAACATCAAGTTCATTAACCCCTAAAGGACCAGGGCCGTTCTTCTGTCAAAAACTACTCAAAACTGCCATTTTTGCTGCATTCATCCAAAAAAAAAAAAAAAAAATTTTTTTAGACTCTAACCGTAGGATCTTGTACTTTACTACTCTAGTATCATGTGGTAAAATTTTCATGGAGTTTGACCACTTTGACCGTACAGATTGGAAGATATTAGCATTCAAAGTTGAAAAAAGAAAGTTTTTTTGAACACTAGCTTGCAATTTCAGATGACTTTGAATGCCATTTGGGGAAAAAAATTACACCATGGACCTTGAATTAAAAAAATTTTGTGTTGAAGAATTGAGTTGAAAGTCTAGAAAAAAAAATTATAAAAAAACATGATTGATTTTCATTCTTTAAAAAATTGTTCAGTACAAGTAGGTCCAAGATTGAAAGAAAACTAAATCTTTAATAGCTCTAAAATGGGATTGAAACAAAATAAATTCAATGGTGAGATTGTTCTAAATAGAAAAGTTAACCTTGTCAAACAATTTTTTTTGAAAAATTGTGAAAATTGCATTCAGAATTGAATCCTATAAGTTATTTTTTCAAGAAGATGCTCAAATTGCCCGAAAAACAAGATTGTTCATAACTTTCACATTACTAATCCAAATGGAATGAATAAAAGCTTCACATGTAGACAAAAATATGATCTTTAAGAAGAAAAAAATTAAAAAATTAATTTCAAATTTTTGTAGATTTATTTTTCAGCCCGGTGACGTGTAAATTATGTTTAAGATGCCATAACTTTTGCTCTCGGGCACCAATTGAAATAAAATTTATATTCCCACAAAGCTCATAAGTTTTCCTATCTTATGGAAAAGTTTCAAAAAAATTCACTGAAAATTGAGATCATAGGAACTTGCCTGAAATCCATTTTGTCCCCCGAGGGGACAATGGTCCTTTAGGAGTTAAATTGGTTTAAATTCAAGATGGTGGCAACAATATAGTAAAAATCACCATTTGCTTCATGATGCCAAGTGCAATTTTCAAGGTAGTTTCATCACCATTCCATTGGACACAATGGACAGTTAGAATACCCTTATATCTCATAATGTTGTACCTCTTTCTACATCCTTAAATTTGCAAAAAGTAGAGATACGGACATTTGTGATGAACTACTAGGACAATAGGACTTGACATGATGTTCCATAATGCTCTCAGGCCTCCCTTCTCTTCATGAAATAAGGTAGATACACCCTAATGTGCCACTGACCTTAAAGCGCCATCTACACTATGTGTACGTCTCCAAAATCAGTTCTATACCTATGTGGAAGAAACGCTTTTACAATCAAACTTTGTTCCTTAATAACTTTTGCATAACTTTTGCATACAGTATCCAAATGCCACATTCTCTGGTGCGTTGGAACCTCCTTTCACTTGCCAATAAGAACTTGTGAAAATCTGACCAGTTCAATAATACTAGATAGGCTCAGTAACAAAAAGAGGTGGTTTTGGGTGTACCTACTTTATTGTCTGATCCAGTTACAAGCTCTCTCTCTGGCTGTGAACGGCGTTTCGGTGGCAGTTGTGTCCCGTTCTTCAGGCGTCCCAAACTGACCAGGTGTACCTGCGAGGCAGGTCGATCGTCCACCAGATTCATATGATTTTTAGTATGCTCATATTCCGCATACGCCTCCCTCTAGTATCAAATCATTCATGATTCATTCACACATGATGGATTTCAAACAAAGGTGAGATACACCGTCTGTCCTAGCTAGCTTGTGACTGCACATCCCAAGATATGGCGCACATACCGCCGCACGGCAAGCTAGGGACCTGGCCTGTGACCACGCACAGCAACAAACTGTAGTTGAGTTTGCAATTGGATTTACGTTTAATTAATTTGTGACAAAACAAACCAACATACAAACATATATACTGGAGTTCACAGAGCCGAAGCTAGCAAGGCTTTCTAGTTACTAACTGTGCAGTACAGCTCAAACTGGACTTTGTACAGAGTAACTTGGTTAAATATTTACTACTGATGTGTGGTTTTGCCTAAGAATCTATGACAGTGAAAGGCGCTTTACGCATTTGTATGTCAAATTAATTATACTGCACCTGAGATCGAATTTTATGTTGGATGAAGTGTTTTCAGATCTTGGTACAATCAAGGTAGTTTTGTCTCTGCCTAGTAAACTTTGGGAATCATGCATGCCTGCCCAAAGTTCTGAACGAACCTTTGTGAAGTATTGTAAGTAACACCAACTCTTCTTGAGCTTTCGAGATATTATTTTCCCCCTACATGCTCAACCATTCACTGGGTGGACACTCAATGAATGATTTGAAAAGTGCATTTAATTTCTTCCAATTAATATTCATTGGAAGTTGCACGCAAAATGTGTAATATATCAATGGATATCAATGGAAAGAAGAATGGATGCATGATAGAGATATTTTGGAGGTTGAAGTTACAATCATTTGTTGTGCTTTTTCTAGAAAGTTAATAAATGCTTCTGATGCAATCCTTTATCGGTCCTTTTCTTCTTACCTTTCTACTTGTGAAACACTTCATTGGCTCATTGCAAAACAAGGTAGAAATATCAGTGGGAACTTACCCCCGAGAAAATTTCAAACATACTGTCCAGGATTGCCTAAATAACGTTGACTGGGGTGTACGTGGTGGTAGGGCCAAGACTCTGCCGGACCTACCGACCGGCCTTATTACTCCCAGTAGAAAGTAATGTTGAAAAAACAAAGTGTAATTGACTGTGAATGTGTGTGATCTTCCGAGGATTTTCAAGTACACTTCCGTATCATTCACGTACTTGGGCTTCAAAGTCTAATTGATATCGTCCTGCAGTCCTGCTTCAATCGTAACCAGACGCACACTCATCACTCTCACTCTGAAATGCAACCAAAACCTCCATCCTCGATCAAATCGTCAATCACTTGCACAACTTTACACGAGCTCTTACAAACAAAGTCAACAAACTTACTTCTTCCCCATACTTATTACCTTACATTTATTCAAGTTTTCGAACATGGAACCACCCCTTTCGGTTGCACACCGATCAACAACACTTGCCTCACAAACAGTTTACTAGCTAGGCAAGCATGTTCCCGGCAGACCTCAGATTCAGGCACACAGTTCCAATAATTTGATTCTTGTTGTGGGTACCTGGGTAAGGCGATTGTACAGTACAGTCAAATCAGGGAGTAGTTTAAGATTTCTAACACATACAAAATTATATATAACACGTAACAAATGATATATATTTAACTTACTATTAACAATAATATGATTATCAACTTTTTGGCTATTGAACTAACACAGCAAAGTATTAATATTTACAAAGGATGTTAATTACGAACATTTAACATCTAACATTTCTCTTTTGACAGGATCTGGGAGAAGGGTGAAATTCTGGAACATACATAAGATTGTATGCTTATCGAGGTGACAAGCATAAACTTAAGGTTCGACTTGTAATGCTATTCACTCCTGTCTTGTTCATGCAATCGAGATCGACGACTCACAGTCTCTCCCTCTCTAAGGGATCCGTGGGCACGTGCCAGGGCGGTTTCACCTGGACCAAAACCAAGTGGTCAAGTATTTAAACTTAAATCATGGTCATAAAATTAATGTGACTGACTTCGTCCGTTGGTTGGTTCATGTCCACTTGTGGATCACGTCTACTCGACTTCCTACCTAGATAGCGCATTGACATCGTCTTCCCTGGAGTGCCTGCCGTCCTCCTATTTCCGAACTCTAGCTAGCTAGCTAGCTGATGAGCTCTGGACAGCTAGGTGAATTAATATTGCTTGTTTCATCTTCAAATAGGCTTTGGCCGAGTTACATGCTAGCTTCGGAACTTGCTGTTTTTCGATCTAGCTACCACTAGAGCAAAGCCGTTTTGTTTCTGATCGAAATCGACTCTAGCTGAAAACAGGTACTGATCGAAGCATACATGCATGGAACCAGTCGAAAATCCAGTATCTACATGCGTTGTTTCGTATATATGTCCTTGTATCTACATGCGTTGTTTCGTTTTAGCGTCTCGCTAGCTAGATCATTGAAGGATTTGCAATATATCGACCGTCACTTAATTTCTGAAATGAAACAGAACTCATTAGATTTGTACATGACCTAGCTAGCTAGTACGTGAAGCAATGGTAACGATGAACTTGATATTTGTTGAAATGGTCTATTTCGGATGGCCGAAACGGCGATGGAAGGTCAAGTGCCGAACTCGCACTGGTGTTTCGCGACTGAAACTGCGCCCATTAACTTGACTGCAACCTGACAGTTCTTCAATTCGAATGATGAACCTAGCTAGCTCCTGATTCCTGAAATGTAATCTAGGGTGACGTCGTGACTGTGATCGTATAGAGTTTGCCGTTGAAATCATCTGTTTTTGAGTGCCGAAATTGCGATTGAGGTTCAAGTGTCGAACCCTTACTGGTGTTCGGCAACTGCTTCACTTTCACTGAAATTTGCCTTTTTGTCGAATCATGAAGCTCCTGAAATGTAATCTAGGGTGACGTCATCGCGTTCCGCCTTTGAAATGGTCTGTTAATTTCTGAGTGCCCAAACCGCGAAGTTCAAGTGCCGAACTTGCAACTGGTGTACATCTCTGAGGTTCAGTTGAGCTACTAAAACTGCGCCAGATTGACTAAAACTGCGCCGATAGGACCGAACTGTGTCATTTCTCGAACCATGAAGCTCCTGAATTGTAATCTAGGTTGACATGCTTGTGCTCCTGTAGAGTTTGTCGAGATGGCGACGCTTCAGAGACCCGGCACAGGGACAGAACCTCCGACCACGGCCACCGAGCGGGCGGAAACCGGGGCGGAGACGGCACGCGTGGAAGGCAAGGGTGTTGGGGGGCAAGTGGTGGAGGCGGCCAAGAATGTGGTCACGGGACGAGACGAGCCAGGACTCCCAGCGGCAGACCCTGCAGTGGTGGATCGTAGTGGTGTGATCGAGCCTGGAGTCGCAGCGTCGACGAGCACTATTCCTCATCACCACCATCACGACAATGGCGTTTTGGGACGCACTGAGGAGGAGCTCGACAAACTACGCACAAGGACGCATATCACGCACGAAGGCGAGGCGTATTGTCCAAATCCCAACATCCGAGATCTGGTATGCAATTATGCATGACGGGGCACTGGGTCTGCACCTTGGTATTAATTTGCCGAACTTGGCTCTGATCGAACTGGAAGGGAGGAGGCTTTGCAATGACAGGAGCATTGACAGAAGTTTGAGATTATGGGAGTAAGTTTGAGTAATGAGTACATGTGAGCGAGGAAGGTTGAGTACATCTGCCTGATGTTTGAATACTCGTGAGGAAGCTTGACTGCATAATTATGGAGTTTGAGTTCATATATGTGCCGAAGTTTGAAGTTAATTTGAGGGTTTAATAGGACCTTACTCGATCCAGTGCCACTGGCTGGGACAGAGCCTCTCTCAAGTAGCGTAGACTGCGTAGCTGCTTGATTCAATCATCTGTGGTTTTGCCGAGAGTCTGTGATACTGAATTGCGTCGCTGGGTGTATGGTTGTATATATATAGTATATTTTTTCAGGTGTTGTGTTTGAGAGGGCCGAAATTGTGACAAACAAGTTCTGAATATGTACTTGGACTGTGTATGTTGGATTTGAGGTTTGACTGTCATGACTGGTATGACCCGAATTTCACCAGTATGAGGACTTGATGTGTTAACTGTACGTCATATATGCAGCCCCGGGAGTTCGAGACCCGGGTGACGGTCATCCAGCGCTACCCTGAGATGCGAAAGATCGAGAAGACGGACTTTATTAAAGAAATTCACCATGAGGATCGCACCATCGTTGTGCCCAAGACGCGCGTCATCATGGACGAAATCGAGCGCATTGACCGGGTTCCAGTCGTGCGGCAGGTGCCCAAGACGAGAATCGAGATTTTCCACCGGTAAGTCATCTGAATCACTTAATTATTAATTTTTTAGGTTCTTAATTATACACTGCTACATATACATGTATGCCGACTTGTTGCTCATGGAACATGCGGTTGGAAGCGTCCTAATTTATAGTAAGGCTATACTAATTTGGCCTATTAGAGAGGGTGCAAAATTAGTATCACCGTCAAATCAATGTCTCTACAAAATACTATTGTTGTTGAAATGGGTTCAATAAGAGCCTGGCTTGGACAAAGACTCAACAACTCATTTGAGTCGAGAGTCTGGATGCACTAGAAGGCACTGGACCGTACGAGAACCGTTTCCTTGGTCCGGTGGGAACACAAACGGTTCCCTGTGGGGCTTCTTGAGCTAGTAATCTGTTGGTTTTTACTTCTTTCGCCGAGGTGTTATTCGTCAGGTTCACTGTGATTTTTTTTAAATTTTTAGTGGAAGAAAGTGACTGCTTGTTTCCAGAAAATAAAAGTAAATAAATAAAATGGGTTCAATACAATGATATATTTTAACATGCACTAGTTCAAAATTGTGTACGTGACTTGTGTAATTTTTTGTTGTAGTGGCACAGTGGTAGTCTCGATCTGGGACTGGACCGTTTGTCAGTGTAGCGTGTTCCAAAGCCCAGATGAAATTGAACTTGAAAGTCAGAGTTCCCAATGACTTACTTGATAGTCGTCAATTTTGTTCAGTAAGATCGTAGGAAGATGCATTTAACGTCAATTCATTAAATTGGCGCGGTGAGATTCCATTACTTCGCGTGGCCTGACACCAAATCTATACACGTCCTCATGTTTGTGGCTTGAAATTAGACCGTTGTGAAGATATATGTCACACTTTTCGGGTTTTGGAATATCGCCAATTTAACGAAATTGACGTTATTTGAAGTTTCAGACGTATAGGCGACTGATCGAATTGCAAACAACTGAACCAATATTGACGAATTCATACGAGGTTTGCGCGCATGCAGGATCGTGACGGAGGAGCGCGAGGTAACGGAGATGGTGGAAGAAGTGGAGTACATCGACGTGCCCCGGATAGAGATGGTGCCCCGTGTCATCACTGAAGACGTGGAAGAGAAAATCATCGTCCCGGTGGTGAGAGAGGTGGCCGTCACGCGCATGGTGGAAGTGCCCACCGGAAAGTACGTCCCCTACCTGCCTGATCGATGCACCACTATTGTAATTCAATCTTGTTATGCATTCATTCATTCATTCATTCGTTCATTCATTTCATAACTTAATTCGTTACCTCGGATTGAATTGAAAACGCAAAATTAATTAACGTCCGATCCGAGATTCGATCGTTAATTGATGAAGTCACAGGGGAGATCGATCATCTCTGGTTCCCGGCCGGAGTCTCATCAGTGTTGCCAACAGGAAAAATTTATGGCACTCACTGGTTTGCTTTGTTTGATTGCCGGATCCCCCATTGTTAATGAATCATCGATCGAGGAAACCCTTGATATTCCCAACAAGAAGCTCATATTGAATCCCCTGTAAACAACTAAACAAGAGGTAGATGGTCAACTGAAACTTTCCATTTTAACAATTATGACTCAAGTCGATTTCGTTAAACTGGCAGAGTTCCATGACTTTAGCATGCTTGAAGGCGCCTGGCCTGAAACATAAATCTACACTGGTCCTAGTTTTTTGGAGCTCCATTATCCATACAACTGAATCATTAGAGGCACCATTGACCATACTTGTGAGCATTGATTTGCATCAAAAGTGTGAAAAACGCTCTATTCTATTGACCTATAGTAGTTTGCAATTGGTTTTTACCTCAACACTGAAGAAATATGCAAACTTTTAGATGACGCAAGTTTCTAGATTGTTGCACGGGAATTGGCTCAAGGTTTTACCTGTATGCTGAATGGAACCTCTTCCTTGCTGTGTGGTGAATGGAGACTGCGTCATACGTGACGATTGAGGTCAATCGTATTCTAATGGGATTTGATATGCTTTGCTATGGCCGGTTGCAGCTACTGCGAGGCCCCCGTGGGCGACTTCATCAACCCTGGCCACTTCAACCTCATCAGAGGTCGCAAGCACCGCAGCCACAAGTCCAAGACCCACAGCGGCGGCTTGCTTCACAAATCCAAGAGCTCCTCTTCGTCCTCCGACGATTCGAAGGCCACTGCAGTCCCTGCTGTTGCAGGAGTCGACTCTGCGGCCGCGTCCATTGTCAAGCACCATGCCGACGGATCCGCAACTGTCAGCCCCTCATCGTCCAAGCGGAGGAGCTTGTTGCAGAGAATCATTAACCACTAGTACCTCCCAATGTCACCGAGACTGTCGATCTCTGGTTTCAATGTTTCATCTGATGAGGGCAAGACTGTCGCGCGCTGGTTTCATGTGATTAGGGATACTGGCATACATGCATAGAATTAATTAACTGGGTACGTTGATTAGCGCTGTTAATTTATCAGAGAGTAATCCAATGGTTACCACTTTGCTACAGTAGATTCAGTTGCGTGTTAAATTTGTTTCCATAGTGTAGAATATATATAATGGTCCATTGTTTTCGTACGTCCCGGTTCTGGCAACTGCAGTCCCTGTTGTTGCAGGAGACTCTGTGGCTGTCAAGCACCATGTCGATGGATCCGCAACTGTCAGTCCCTCGTCGTCCAAGCGGAAAATCTTGTTGCAGAGAATCATTCACCACAAGTACGTACTCGCCCGGGGTTCCAAGTTCACGTACCAAGAATGTCGATCTCTGGTTTCATGTGATTAGGGCAAGAAGTCCTGTCGATCTCAGTTTTCATGTGATGAGGGCAAGACTGCCGATCTCTGGTTTCATGTGATTAGGTGCATGGATGGAATTAAATAGCTGGATTGATTATCGCAGTTAATTGAACAGAGAATTAGGGCCGGGGTTACCATCTTACCACGTTGCTAGATTCAGTTGCGTGTTTTCATTTGTTTCCATAAGTGTACAATATAATGGTCCGTTGTTTTCGTGTAGCTCGGATCTGGTGTGAATATTTTCGTTGAGCTGTGTTGCTCTACTGTGCTTCCCATTCTTTCCGATGTACAAGCTAGTTGTACGCCTTCGCAGCAGCTTTACAATGGTTGGTTTCGTCGACTGTCGATCTCTGGTTTCGTGTGATTAGGGCTACTGGCATGGACGCATGGAATTAATTAGCTGGATTAATTGATTGATGATTTGGGCAGTTAATTTATGAGAGTGATCGAGTGGTTACCGCACAATGGTTGATTCAGTTGCGTGTTTCATATGTTTCCATAGTTTCCACAATTAATATAATGGTCCATTATTTCCGTCTCGGTTCTGGTGCGAACTCTAATTCGTTGAGCTGTATGACTCAGTCTACTGTCAGTGGTTCCTATTTTTTCCAATGCATGACTTGTACACCTTTGCAGCAGTTAATTTCACAAGGGTTGGTTTCAATTGTTTCTGCAATTTTTGATTCGTTTTAAATCGCTATACAGTAGTGTCCCATGCCATTCAGCAGCAATGCAAGTTCTGTTACTGCTATTGAGTTGGAGTGATGGACTGGTTTCACACCGCTGGTGGAGAAATTTCGTTATATTGGCAGGACTCGGAATTCGGACTGCTGTGACTCCACCGCAGAAAGCTCTTGACTGACTCTGGAAGGACGCCCAGGTCTACGCTAACCCCTAAATGCAATGCCCAAGGCGTGTTTTGAACTTCTTGGAATTTGCTCTAAATTGAACAAAATGCCAACCTTTTGATAAGTTGTGTCAGGTTTTTTTCAATTGTAACCGTACAAATTCAAACTACACCATGAGGGTGTTAAAACTACAAAAGTGATGTAAAGTCTTTCAATCGTCATTTCACAAGTCAAATCTAATAAAAGTTGGTGACCAAAAAAATATGAGGTTAAAGGGCCTAACATATATAACCCCAATCAATTTATGGATTCTCAAAATCTATTCCATAAATTTTTTAAATGAATTTTGAATGTCATTTTTTCTCCAAGATCTAGTGTATTTGAGGCTCATTTCCAAGAACTCTCAACACTACGGGAAGCCAAGATTGCAATGGGTACCCTCGCACAAAATCATTTATTTTCAAAATCAGATTTTTTTATGCTAAAACTAGACTTCAAGAAGAACTTTCCAAAAATATGAACTTCTAAAAATAGCAACTTGGTTAGGTTTTATTTAACTTCAAAGTTTTGCAAACACCAAATTTGGGTGCCTCGGGCATTTAGGAATTAAAAGTGTCTCCTTTGGAAGGCCAAACAGTCTTTCACTCATATTGAAGAACTAACAAGTGATTTTAATCCAATTTTTTGTGAGTTTTCAAGAAAAACAAACAAAATGAAACTTCTGAAGTTTAGAGCATCCCCACCAATGGCTTCCCTATCCCTATCCAAATGATTTTCATCCAAGTAGGGAAGAAATCTCCCCCACCAACATTCCCTATTCCTAAAAATTTAGGCAGGGAAGGTCCAAATTCTCCAAATGGGATGATGATGGATAGGGAACTCAAATAGAGTATTAATCCCTAAACCACTTTTCACCTTTCCAACATGAATTGTGCTTTGTGGATTTGTGGAAGTATTATTTATTTGGCCTTGTTACTATTTCTAAGTAGTTCCCTTTTGACTTCTCTACCTCTATTTAGCAATCAGTTGAAAATTTAGAGAAGAACTAGTAAGAACTTGTCTTCCACTCTTCCCTATCCCCATCTGTGTTCCCCTTTATCCAAACAGAGATAGGGATAGAGAAGCCACTAGTGGGGATGCTCTTATTTGAAATTCAAAGTTGAGGATCTATGATCAAGTTTCTATAATTACTGTATGCACAAAGATACTTACATTGTCTTTTTTTTCTCTAATTCATTGTTTGGTCCATTTAATTTTTTGGTGCATTTAATTCTTTGTAGTTATGTCACCTTCAAAATGTCAGTTCCATGACGACTTACTCCTACAAAGAGGCAACCTTTTAGTTAACTTTCCAATTTTCCATCCATTGACAATGGCATAATATTTTGCCTATTGGACTCATTAGGAAAAAAATGAGGCCTCCAAACGGCTACTCGAATAGCAGCTGAATTACCCTTCCATCTTCTTTTTTGGCAAAAAAAAAATCCCCTAAAATTGCCCATCTCAAACCTACAGTTTTCAATGCTGCCAGTGGCACAGGAATCGAGTTTTATATTTTTTTTTCTAAAACTAATAAATTGAAAATTGAAAAAAACTGAAAAAATTATTTTTAGTCACCGAGCTGACTGCTCCGGCAATATTCATCTAAGGTGACTTTCCTCTGCAGCTAGATTCCGACCAAGGACTATTTTGAAAACAATAGCTTGTTTGGTCACTCCGGAGTAGCCCTTTGGAGGCCTCATTTTTTCTCTAATGTTATCAAGAAGAAGTAAGAAACTCAAATCCAAATGAAACACTGCTACTAAATAATTTTATAGAGAGGCCAAATTGGATAATATTTTGAGATTTGTATAAAAATGAAAAAAAAATTATTATGTATCATTAGTTTTTTATTTCATTCAAAAACAAATTTGACAACAATTTTTTAATGTTATGTAGAAAATGAAAGCAATCTGACTTTAAGACTATAAGATTTTGGTGTAGAACTAAAACCAAGTTTATACTAGCACTTGGGCCAAATGGAAAGTCAGCTTGATTTGCCTTTGATCTAGCCTTGAATTTAGCCCCAATTCACCACTCCAACTTTAGATAATGTAAAGTGTTGAGGCCAAATTCTATGGCCAAATTTTCAATTTATCACTCCGGACCTAGCTATTTCTAATGTAAAGAGTTGAGGCTTGATTCTATGGTTGAATTTCTGATTAATGTACTCTTGGATTTTCTTAATGCTCAATTAAAAAAATATAAAATATGCATCTTTTCCATTCCTTTTTTTTTGTATTTCAAAAAAAATAGAAGAGAGGTTTTGTTTGTTTGTTTTCTTCCTTTTTCTTCCTACTTTAGTTATTCTATTTCAAATAAGAGAAGAAAAGATATTTTTTAGACTTTCTTTAACCTTTTTCTTCCTATTTTTTGTACTTCTTTTGATTCTTTCAAAAATCAGATTTAAATGAAAGTAGACTCCATATTTCAAAGATGTCAATTAGGCAAAGACGTTATGAATAACAAATTTTTATCTTACAAATATGTAACTAAGTACACAAAGGTCCACAAAATATGAATCAACTTCAATTACATGCCAATTCCATCTTTATTCCTACTAAAATTTACATAAAATTGTTTCAAGGAGTTTAGCTTCCTCCAAAATGCAATTTGCTCTTAAGTGATTGCTTCAACATGAAACTACCTCATGTTGAAAAAACTATTTTTGGAACATGCTCGAAAAGAAAGTTTTCCACTTGATAAAGATATAAAACACCATTTCCAAATGTCAAATGCCACATTCTTTGGTGCGTTGGAACTTCTTTTCAAAAGCCAACAATAAAAGTTACAATTCTAAATGAACCACTAACATTAACTTTTATTATCAAGTAGACACAATAGCAAGCAAAAGCAAACATGGTTATTAAAAGTGAATGTAGTCTAAATAAATAGCAATCCATTTAAAAAAAAAGATGCAATGGAATTTCATCCCAATTGCTCTGCTAGGACTGGATGGTTTGGCGCCAAAACCATGCCACCTAAGGCAACATGAATTGTAGTTCCAATCCGGTCCTAGTATAAAGCTCTTGGGCTGGATTTGGAGAAGTTGAATGATCCTATTGGTTCAAACTTGGAGGGTTCTAGATGGCCTTCAATCCATAAACCGGCCCTCAAAGTCAAACTTTTTTCAACTAAGTTAATATTTTTAATAATTTTATACCTAGATATCCAAAATGCATTTCAATAGGAGATTTTACACATTTAATAATATCAGGAGGAGCTTCCTAAACCCTAAAATCCTGGTCATTGCAAACTCAGTAAACTCGGTTGTAAAAGTGGAAGCGGTGCAGGTTGTCTAAATTAGCCCTCCGTCCAGGAGATGACATCAGTGGATGCGATTTTGATTGGCCGAGTTAATTAAATATCTACTACAGGTGGGTTTAACTAAAGTATGACAGTGGAGAAAACACTCCTTGCCAGCTGGATGTTTTGCAGGATTATCCAATCGTGAGTCAGCAAATCTGAACATTATGACATGCTTATGTATGGACGTGAGTCACCTTGGGTGATAATCTCGTCTTTTGCTGTCAGATGGGGCATAAATTAACTTAACCCCTAAAGCACTAAGGTAGGGGGCTGTAAAAGCGACCTGTCTCTAAGAGCGATCTGGTACATTTTGCCTCTAACATGTACGAGAGGTGTACATTTCAGGAGGGGGTCGCTTTTAGAAACCACTGTGTTTTCAACTTCGAAAATTAATAACTAATTCTATGAAGGTCCCAAAAAGATGAAACGACTTGGATTAAGGTGGGTGGCTTGAATTGCGACCCACTTCTTGGAACCGTTCCTATAGGAGGCTCTGAAATGGACACTAAGTGGTTTTGAAATGGGCTTTTGATAATGTAAGAGCTTAATAAGATTTGTAATAAGAGCCAGAGTGGGTTGATTTTGAACTAAGAGTGGATACAAGAAAAATGTCCACTTCATTTTTGCAAGAAACACATTTACTGTTGAACATCCTTTCACTAAAATGATTCTCAGTCACTCATTAATTCTTGGATTGATATGAACTTTAAGCCATACATACTAGACTAGTAGACACAACTTTTCCAACAAAAAATGTTGAAAACGGACCTTGTATGAAGAAGTTATAAGCCGCCAAAGTTCACTGTGATCAAAGAATGTCAGGATTTAGAACTTCGAATTGCTCCCAAACATTCAAAACAACTTGAATTGACATGAAAATTTTACCACGATAACTAGACTTCAAGGGGAACATAATACAACAAATTTTATTGAAAACAAACTTAGAATAAAGGAGATAAAAGCCCCCAAAAGCTGCAGCCAGAAAATGAAGTTTGGTGAACTCAAATTGAACTTGTGAACTTTGATTGGCTCCCAAAAAATCAGTATAACTTGGATTGATCTGAAAAATTTATCACACAAACTAGAAGAGAGAGCGCAAATTTTACAACAAGTTTTATTGAATTTGGAAATTGGATGCAAAAGTTAGAGCACTTTGAATTGGACTTGAAAGTATGTGAAGACAATATTGGTTCCCTGGCTTTAGTTTAGTAAAGGTCACATTTAGGAACCTCAAGTATTATTTTTTGAATGCTTCATTGCTTGTTTTTTAATCCAACGACGCTAGCGTGCGAGCGGGGAGTGGGGAGCTTGTGAGCTGTGAGCGGGAAGCTTGTGAGCGGGGAGCCTTGAAATTTATTTTTTTCAACATTTTTACCAAAAAATATTTTTTTTGGAAAAATAATTTTAATGGAGAAGAAAATATACTATTTTTAGTAAATTTTAGGACCTATGACCGTTATTCCTATAACCGTGGATTTCAATATTTTTTTTCAAAAATTGTCACTATTCATTTCTAGCAAAAAACAACTTTATATTGTGGTACACAATTCAGTATTCAATTCAACTACTACAATTTTTATGTCGAGGTACTCACAAGTTATTTTGAGAACACAATAGAATATATTAGGCTAATGTGACTCACAAACACAATAATAAGTATAACCTAGCATTCACTAATGCTACTCTACATCAACGCTTTGCTTGCAGCTCATTATAGATATTGTATGCACCAGTATAATTTGGGGCCTCATAGGATTCAAACCTCAGTCACCACATTCAAGTCTCATGAACCTCTCACAAATGTATTCCAATCTAATGTAGTGACCATTATTTAAGAAAAAATATATATAAATGGAAAAAGGCATCTTTCTCAAAAAATAGAAAAAAATTGGAATACAAATAATAGACTAATAAAAAAAAATAATGACTAAGCAGTGGATTGTAAGATCTGAATCATTATTAAAAATAATTATGTCTCATAAATTGGAGAATGAAGGGAAAAAATGAGAGCATAGTAAAAAAAAATGAAAAAAATGAAAAAAAAAATGAAAAATAATGATTTTTAAAGGAATAAAAGAAAAAGAATAGAAACAAACAAGGATGCATAGGATTGTTGCATTCTATACACTTTAAATCATTTCAATCGTACAAAATTTT
The DNA here is from genome assembly GCA_947034895.1 of Rhytidiadelphus loreus. Classification (NCBI taxonomy): domain Eukaryota; kingdom Viridiplantae; phylum Streptophyta; class Bryopsida; order Hypnales; family Hylocomiaceae; genus Rhytidiadelphus; species Rhytidiadelphus loreus. The sequence continues at coordinate 39,697,489 of OX344761.1, forward strand.
AATACAATACAAAAGAAGTACATAAAAAAATATGGCCAAGATTACTCTAAAATTGTGATGATTCCTACTTTAACTAAAAGAAACTTCACCTTGTTGAAGCTATAATTTGGTGCTTGAATGAATTTATCTTCATAGATGTCCATTTTGCAGAAGTACCAGTATAGGTAGTATAAGTGCTTGCAATTAATGTATTTTTGACGACCTCTAATGGCTAAAATTGTCATGTTTGTAAAGTTTGAGCATGTGCATGAGAATTATGTACACACTGTAATTCAATACACATTTTTATTAAGGTCAAATCCAATCTCTAGTTAAACAATTGTACCTAGTCCTAGGAAAGGCAACAATGTTATTCCTAGTATTTTTTTTTTGACATAGCTAGCACTCTCCCACTTGTTATGTTGTTTTGTAGTTGGTGCATTTGCAATTTGCCATATGGTTCGATTATTTCAGACCGTTAGATACACATTTGCATCATGTAGAGGTGGTTGAATATACAACACATTCTTGAATATGTTAATCATATTGAAAACTCGATATGGGGACAGTAAGGTATTCTTGCAGACATAAGCCAACATGTTGCAATAGTAATGTACTAATGTCTCATCTCAACTAAGATTTGTCCCAATCAATGTGAAGAAGAGATTGCCTTTCACAGCGCACAAACAAAGAGGTTTTTAAAAAAAAAGGAGGGGTTACAATAGGTAGTAGATCACGTTTGCTATTTTGTGAACCTAGGGAGCTTGAGTCCATGAATATAGAAGCCTAGACTCCTATGTTTTAAGCATCTTTTATAGTTATAGGATGTTTATATTATAGGTGTCAATGTTGTAGGTACTTATGTTATAAGCACCTTTTATGGTTATAGAATATTTACATTATAGATGCCTAATTATATTATAGGTGTCTATGTTATACGCACTTTCTATAGTTTAAGGATGTTTATATTATAAATATGTATGTTATAGACATCTCCAATAGTTGTAGAGTACCTATGTGTCTAGACCCAAGGCTTATAAGCTCACATACTAGCACCATTGAGTAGTAATGAACCTAATCCTACGTTTGCTAAAAATATTGCTTTCATCAATAACGCAAATATTGAGGACGTGTTTGGAAAGTGCTCCAAACCAAGCACAACCTATACATTGTTGAATCCCAATGCAAATTTTGTTTTCATATAGTTGTACTCTTGTACTGTTATACTCTAAAATTTATGGATCTAAGTAGGTTACCAATGATGAATTTGTTGTTTGGTTGGTGAAGGGCTACATTACAAATGTGAAAAGAAGAAGAAGGTTAATTAGACATTGAGAGCTTGGACAACCACTTTAGAAAAAACTTATCAAGTGCAACAACTCATATTTCGGCATTCAAATCTACTAATGGGGATATAACAACTTTGGGTGGCAACCATAGTCGTTGTAAGATAACTCAACCTCTGACAAGCCAATTTTTGATCACCTTATTGCAGGTCCAAAAATTCTTTAGCTATACATGTATCTTCTGAAATTTACTTCACAAATTTTTTTCACCTACATTAGGTTGGTCCAAAGTTGGCCTGTCATAGGCTAAATTACCTAACATTCCAACGATGTGGATTTAGCTTTTGTAATATGAAAGCAATGGTAATAAAAAAGTCATAAAGGTTATGCCAAGTAGCGCTAGGTCTTGTGATTTTTTTAACAACCTTTTTCATTACTAGGTATTGCAAAGTGATTTACATCTAGTTTGGAATGTTGCTGAAATTGAAAATGAGATTCTTGTGATTGCTATAAGTAAAGTTAAATGTATAGAGCCATAGAAGTAGAGTATAAAAATCACAAACAATTTACTTGAATTAAAATTTAACATGGTTGATTGTTGTACGAATACAATAATTAAAAGAAAATGCAAATAAGGTAGTACAACTCCAAATAGAATTCTAGAGAGTTGCAAAGGCAATACTGGAATAAATGATGAAGGTAGGTTTTCGTATTTACTTGTTATAGTTTTCCATGTGTGTAAATTTGGATTCTTTCTATTGTTTAAATTCTGTAATGGGTTAACAATATTTTTCTGCAAATCACTATTGCATTGTTGATTCATAAATAAGCTATTGAAATTTCTAAAGGCTATGATGAGCACGAAAAGTCGGAGGCAACATACAATATCTTGAAAGAAAGTTGGATGGTTCTCAATGAGTACTAAAGTTAAATTGAGAGAGGGCAATCAAACTTAAGGTGAAGACTTATATCAAGACATTGAAATACAATAGCTCAAAGTAGAATGAAATATTCAAATTTTGAGAAGTGAGATTATGAAGATTAAAAGATATAGCACTATTGTTCACACACAATCTGTAGAGATGGGAAAAGGTTGTAGTTTGTCATTCTACACAAAACAAACAACCCATTTAGCATTGACAAACAAACTTGATTTAAACATTGCTACCTTACACTCGACTGAGTTTTTTGAGCTCCTAGCAGGACCCCCTATTTTTTGTTAAAAAAATTAAATATATATATATAAAATAATAATTATTATTATTATTTTCCAATCTTTTTTTTAATTTTTTTTTCGAATACCATAAACGGGGGTAGCACCAAGTAGCTCGAAGAACCCCGTCGGGTCCGACTGAGGTTTTCGAGCTACCAACCGGACCCCCTATTTTCGGTCAAAAAAAAAAAAAAAAATTTTTTTTTTTTTTTTTTTTTTTTTAATTTTTTTTTTTCGAGTACCAAAAACGGGGGTAGCATCAGGTAGCTCGAAGAACCCCGTCGGGTCCGACGGAGGTTTCCGAGCTACCAGCCGGACCCCTATTTTCGGTCAAAAAAAAAGAAAAAAAAAAAAAAAAAAAAAAATTTTAATTTTTTTTTAATTTTTTTTTTTCGAGTACCAAAAACGGGGGTAGCACCAGGTAGCTCAAAGAACCCCGTCGGGTCCGACTGAGGTTTTCGAGCTACCAGCCGGACCCCCTATTTTCAGTCAAAAAAAAAAAAAAATTTTTTTTTTTTTTTTTTTTTTGGAATTTTTTTTTTCGAGTACCAAAAACGGGGGTAGCACTAGGTAGCTCGAAGAACCCCATCGGGTCCGACTGAGGTTTTTGAGCTACTAGCTGGACCCCCTATTTTTGGTCAAAAAAAGAAAGAAATGCCTCTTTGTTTTGCTTCAAGGCTAGTGGAATTTGAATTACTAGTTTTAAATTTTAGTTCAAATTAGTGATTGTGGTTTGGATTGAAGAGTATGAAGTTTAGTAACTTTGGATTAAAGTTTAATATGTTTTTGAAAATGAAATGTAATGGATGGATGAAATTTAAATAAAAACCAATTAGTTACCGATTCTTAGGGGGGCTTTGTAGTCTCTTCTTAGGTCAATCGCCTCCGACTAATTTTGGACAAGCCTTTGCTAAATCTCCTAGAATTGATTCCTATTTCAAGAATTTAGGAATTTCCAATGTTGGAATCAATTGGCAAGACATGGCGGGGGGGCTATAAGCATGGTACATCACACATGTGGTGCGTCATGCTTTTGAATTTGAATTTAGTTTTTTTTGGGCCATTACTATTTAGTGATACTTTTGTGGGCCAAGGATGGTTTCATTCATTAATTTTTTCTAGTTATATGCAAATTTGAGAAGTTTCTGGTACTAAGATAATTTTTGTTGACATTGATTAATTCTCGGATTTTCTTAAATTCATTTAATGTGACATCTTTGCATATATTATTGATGATCTTTATAGTGACTGTATATTAAACCAAGATTATTTGATGAGAAACATAGCTTAGAGATTTTGTTTTATAAATTATTTTAATTTTCTTCTTAAAAATTATACATTTCATTTTGTACTTTGTAAGAATTTTTATTTTCTTGTCTAGAATTCAATTGTTAACATTGTTTTGTTGTCTCGTGTAGATTCAATTGTTCAAGTGCAATGAGGAGACGTGGGTCAAGCTTCAACCTCAAAGGTGCATCATAACATAGTTCTTGCTGCGGATGTGGCAAGTCCATTATAACAATGACTTCGACAAATGCAAACATCGAGATATCTAATAACAAGTCAACTAAGAAAGCTACTGAAGTCATGCTCCATTCTATTCTTTGAAGAAGTCGAAGTTCTTTGTATGGAACAAAATTCATTGTCTATTGGCGTGAATGAGTCATATTTCTAGGCTTCATCCAACAAAGATGTCTTGGCCTATTACAGTGAATTGTATTGTTCTCAATACCAAAGACAAGATTAAATTGATCATGCAGGTTATGCATGGCATAAACAAGTGAGTGACTTCTTTTGCAAACCCATTTGGATTTTACTTGTCTACAATTTATTTGTTATTCAAGGTATATAAAAAGATTTTTCATCACCACATTGAAATTCAAATCCATTGAGGACTTCCATATAAAGACCAAATTGGTTCACATATTATATTGAGTGCAAAGGTACAATCTTCTATCCTTGTCCAAGTTTATAAAGATGTTGAGGACATTAGATGTGAAGAAATATGTTTTCCATACATCTAGAAAAACTTGACACTGGATGTCAATTGATATTTTTCTAACTTTCATGTTCCAGGTGAGATTTAAATTATGTAGGATTGTTGTTTTTCAAATGATTATTTTGTATTTTGTGGTTTGATTAATTTATATTATTTTCTAATTGAAAAGTCACTTGAATCGTGCAACAACATATTGTACTTGCAACGGATGTTACAAAATGAAAGTGTAATGAGACAATCCCGTTTCAAAAAGAACCCTAAACTCATCATTGCAAATGCCATGAGATTGGGAGCTAAGCAAAAGTCCACCAAGTTGTACTTGAAGATGATCAAGTTAGTCATGGTGGGTAACTTTGCTCACGGTCTTGAATTCTTAGAAGAGGCTCACACACACTTTAGAATTTTAGACTGCATCGCAACTATAGGTGACTATTGAATTCAATTATTATGGATTCTAAGTCTAATTCGCAAAGTGAATCTTTGAATTAATGTATATAATATTAATTTCAAGTGTATCTATTATTGTTTGTTATGGCATAGGCTACCACTTTGTAGCATTGGAAGAGGACAAGGACCTTTTTTACGCCATTGTCAAACGCATGAAGAAATGCACCTCAGTTGTAGCAATAACATGACCGCCACTATTAGTTGTGATATTCCAAGATCTAGACACTATGACTATGGCACCTCTTAAGTTTGCTTAGAAGTCAAAATTTTGCAAGTAAGCTAGCAATTTTTCATATCCTTTTTCTTCAAATCAAGTTTTAAGCTTGTAAGTTTAACATTGTTTTACATCTGTTTTTAGCCATATGGAATTGACATTAGTAGATAGGATGATAAAGTCACAAAGTCTTTTCTTCAGTCTAGAGAAGAATTTTCACCTTCTTGTGTCTATCAAGCAAATGGCATCAACATTTGCGGACTTTGGCTGCTCTAAACCAAAACGCCATAAAGATACTTATGCTTTGAAAATTTTGGATTTATAGATGGCAGTGCCTCCAAGGGTAGAGAGACTTTAAAGCCATCAACTATTACAGGTTCTATAACCAAATCCACTACGACTTAGACTCTTGAGATTGACATATCTCTTGAGTCAAACTATAATGTGTGGATTTTAGAATTATGAGTGGATTTGTGTATTTTAAGGCTACATTTTGGACATTTGCTATTTTCATTTGGATTCTTTTCATCATAATGTCTATAAAAAATAACTGCATTTGCTTGTGGCAAAAAATATCTTCAAAATACATTTGCAAGTGCGTCAAATTTCATTAAAATGACTTCACATTTCCTGAAATTTATAATGTAATAAACCCACGGTCATAGGTCCCAACTTGTTTATACTACAAAAAAAAATTCCCGCTCACAAGCTCACAAGCTCACAGGCTCATGCTCACAGGCTCACACGCTAGCAACCCTGTTTTTTAATCACACCATATCTTTTTTCAGACCGCGCGTGTGTGGGTTTTGCAAGGCCTAGGACCACAAATAGGTGCCTATGGCAGAATTCTTTGGAAATTCATAAGTAATTCATAAATGCTCAGAAAAATATAAAACCACTTGGGTTACATTCCGCATCAATTTCTCTTCAAGTGAAAAATAAGTGGAAATATTTTTAGGCATCTGAAACCCATCAAAAAGGCCCAACAGCCCTTAAAGTGACGATTTATGAGCACACTACCTTAGATGCCAATTCCATTTTCCTTACCACAAAAATTTACTGAAAACTATTTTAAGCAGATGAACTTCCTCCAAAATGCAAATAAGCTCTTAAAAGGTCGCTTTTACAACCCTACCTTAAACTATGTTTTTTTGGCAACATAGTGATTTTGGCAGTATACTACAATTAGAGTTTTTTTTTATTTTTTTATTTTTTTATTTTACACAATATGTGCCTAAGGAGTAGCTTTAAGGCCCAACAATTTTCATAGCTTTTGACTATATGGTTTAAAAGTTTTTGTATAATATATAAATTTCATTGCTTGGTGGGCAACTTGGATAGCAAAACAAAACTTTTTTTAAATTTATTTATTTATTAAAATGAAAATTTATGATTGGTTTTCTAGATTTTTATATATATATATATATATATATATATATATCAAGCTTTGAATCAATCGATTTTGATTAATGAGATGAAAGTTATGAGGAGTTTTAGTTTGCAGGTTGTTTGTAGGTAGCAGTATAGAATCCCTACTCTAAGATAAACTTTGAAGTCTTTTATTTAGCTCAATTTTCAATATTTTTGGGGAAAAAAAAATCATAGGATGTAGATTGACAAACATTACAACCATTGGGATTGTCATTTTTCAATTCCATAACTAAATTGTTAACTTTAGTATTTTGAATCATTCTCTACTTCTTTCTACTTATTATTTTTTTCCTATATGTTGTACAATTCCAAATGATTTGAAAATTTTCAAGCACGTAGCCAACTTGCCTTGAATAATGAATCCAAAGAAGCACCATCATTTTGGACAATTTTTCATACAAATGTGACCTTGTGAAGTGTAGGTTACTTTTTTTTTCACAAGGCCCAAAAAAAGATTTTTGTCACTTTAAATGCTAATATCTTGCAATCTACATGGTGGAAATTTTTGAATTTTTTTCCACATCTTCTCAACGCAATGTACTACAAGATTCTATAGTTATATATGTTCACAAAAAAAAAAAAATTCTAAAACTTGGTACTTGTACTAGACATGGCAATTTTGGAGCGTTTTCAGTGATAACATCTAGTCAAAAAAACTATAGGGATTAATCTAGAACATTTTGTCCAACAAGAAGATCATTTCGAGACTTTGTATAATTCTAGAATTAGTGGGAGTTAGAATTATTAGTGAGGGGTGAAATAATTGAATTAACTTGGAAATAGAAGTGACATATTAATAATTTTTACCTTTATATTAGACATTGTTGGAACAAGTATCAAGTGTAGGAAAATGGTGGAAATATCAACACGACAGAAGTCCCAAACATCACAAGATCCTGAATTTTTTTTTTATAGTTGCCTAAATCTAGTAAATTGGAGTCTTAACCCAATCACTTAGATATTCTGCTCCTAAAGTGACCTTTTAAGAGCTGACTGCATTTGAAGGGAAGCTAAGCTCCTTGTAAAAAAAATTCCGGTAAATTTTCGTAGGAAGAGAAATGGAATTGACATCTAACCCAAGTCATTTCATATTTTTTGGACCTTCATGGAATTAGTCATGAATTTTTGAAGTTGAAACGCAACAATCACTACACAAACGACCGCCTCCTGAAATGTACACGGTTGGTACATTGAACAGCTGAGGGTCGCGTATTCGTCTGCCAAGTGTCAATCCACTCTGTCCTCATGTCTCACAACGTTGTCCTTTTGGCGGGGTCCACCAAATTCCGTTGACTTTCTTCCAAACCCTACTACAGTACTGGCATGTTGTGCTGCAGTCAGTCTTGCCAGTGAAAAGGCTAACCAACTTAAAGACGGGTACCCAAAACCGCCACTTTTCGCTACATCCCTAGTTTCCATTATTAGACTGGTCTAATTTTTATATTATTATTTTTTATTGACAAGCGAAAGAAGGTTCCAACGCACCCAAAAATGTGACATTTGGATATTGTATGCAAAAGTTATGATGAAGGGGCAAAGTTTTTGGAGGAAAGGTTCTATAATCGTTTTTTCCCCCTTACGTACAATTTGATTTTGGAGATGTATACAGTAATGATGGCAGTTTTAAGTAGGGTGTGATTTTGGGGTGTACCCATGTTAAGACCCGCTTTACACTAAATCAAAAGGCGAGGGGGCCAAGGTTTTGAAGGTTTTGATTGGCTAAAGAGTTGAGATGTCTTTATAAAATGGTTTTACATTGGGAAAATAATGAGATTTAGGTCACAGGACTCTAAAAAGGCTTAATGACTTTGAACTTACCTTTTTCGTAGGTGGTAGCAAAAATCTTCAAATTTTGAGCGCCTAGAATTATAGTTAAACCCACCTTAAAGAAGTAGGTTTGAAAATATCAAGGGTCCTTGATGAAAAGTACTGTTTTTATTATTAAAATTTAAAAATAAAACATTTTATGCCTTCTTAGCATTTACACCCAAATCCAAAAGTTATAATCTCTAAAGGAAGACTTTCTAGCTAATGGCAAGTGAAGGGGCTTGGAAAGGGAGACTTTTTAATTTTTGGCTCCCTCATTTCTAGTATAAACTCGACTTGAGTTATCCAAAAATAATAATTATATTGAAATTTAGTGATTTAAACTATGAGCTACTTCTAACAATGGTTTTACAACTAATGGATGAGGCATTGTTAGAAGTAGATTTGCCCTTGGTGTTAGGCATTAGAGAAAATTTAGAACTTGCAAAGAGTAGTTTGACTTTCAACAATAGTGCAAATACAACACTGTAAGTTGTTGAAAGTCAAACAACCCACTACAAGTTCTAATGGAATAGTGTTTGCACAATCCATTCAATCTACATGTGGATGTATCATACATGATGGTGAAGGTTGACAAAATATTTCTAAAAAGAATTATAGAATAGTTAAAAAATTGTTTGTTTTTTCAAATTTTTTGTTTTGAAGAAAATATATATTGTAGAATATTTATATTTTTAGCATGTGTAAAAACCTATTATCCAAAAAAAATATATATTTGGCAAAAAAAATTGAGCTAACAACCCAATAATGTAATTCTTGTCTAAGACCTTTGCTAACATTACAATTAAAAGCAAATGACAACATGCTCTAATTAAGCAATGTTGGCGACTAATATAAAATTTGATTATTAATTAATATTTGGAGTTGCTAGCATTTGTGTAGGATAACAAATATTTAGTTTTAGTATTTTTAATGAATTTTCCTACATTAAATATCATTACCAACATATTATTTAGAGTTAATTGTAAAGTTTATTGTAATTTTACAAAACCAATGAACTCATGACATGTATTTAAAAAGTTAACCATGCAATGTTCAATGCGTTTTTTTCAAAGACGGATTGTCAAAAGTTGTTTGACTTTGAGTAGTATAAAACCATCTTGTTCTTGCTAAGTTGAAACTTGGTACCAAGCTCTAAAGGACCCCAACTTTTGGAGGCTTCGAGGAGTTTCATCCTCTCTTTATTTTAAAAAACAAACACTTAGTTTACCTTTTAAAACTATTCCTTTGAAATGCCATCTTTTTGTCAAACTTCAACTTGTGGTCTCTCGTTTGAGGCACTTTACAATTAATTCTCTTATAGCAATGTAGCCTTATTTGATTAAAGGAATGCTATCCAAAAAACAAAATTCTAGTGGGGAAAAAAAGGGTAATAAAAAAGGTAGAACCCTCACACATAGACTTTTTTGTTTGATATTTGCAATGAGGAGGGGGGGGGGGGGGTAGATGTAAAAGCATGGATAAAAAAAAGTCACAATAGATTAATGATCTTTAGGCCTTGTCTAGACTAGTCATTGACAATAGAAATATTATAATTGGTGATTTGTCACCAAAAATCAATGTGACATAGAGGTGAGCAACGAGGGTATAGGAAATTTGAGTATTTTTAGAGCAACTTTTTGCCAATTCCATTCAAATCTTGGCCAAGAATTTATCAATTATTTTTTATTATAGTAAAGTATGTAATTCAAATGGATCAATAGAGTTAAAATAGGAAAAAGCTTCTTCATTGTACATTTGATCGCCATATGGATGATATGAAAAAAACTAAGCTAAAGTAGGAGGTGTAGAGCATATTGGCTTAGAATCTCTTCTATGTGGATCAAGGCATTTTCTAACAAATTTTTAGGGAAAGAAGAGAGGGGGAACACATCCATGATCACAATTTGATTCATAATTTTTAAACTTAAATTAAATTAGATACAATTTTCTAATAAAAGCTCTTAGTAATAGGGTGAGCACTATTTAAGGTCATAGGTATTGCCACTAAATGTCAAACAATTGTTTATCAATGGTGCATATAGAGTTCAAAAATAAAGGCATGCAAACCTTAACTTTTAAAAGATGCAAGTATTGCTCATATAATGTATATACTATTGCAACTTTAAGTACCTAAGCCATTTGCATGTAGAAAAAAATGTTTTTCAATAAAGAATTTTTTTTATGAGATTGTTTGGGAGTGCACCTTTGCTTTGTGATTTTCATAGAATTTTTTGCAACATGATTGTGTAAGAAATAAAGTCTTATATACTAGGATTGTTGAAAGAGTACAATCCTTTGTAGGTCATTCCTGATCATAACATTCTAAATTAGAACAATATGGTGTATATCATTGCCTAGGATGGCACAAAGTGTCCCACCACTCATAACTCCACATTATTTACATTGAAATTTTGTCTACTTCTAAGGCAGTCAACTTCTTTTTGACCACTGCCTATTTTCGCTAGTTAGATTGCTTTGTTTTTTTATTAGTTGTGGTTTACAGTGACAACTCGCGTGGTTAGGTAACAACTCACACAACACAAATGTTGGGGAGGTGTACATTGAATGCATAGGCAATGATCACATGATGTACATTGGAAGCCACAATTATCACCTACATTGAAGCATGGTCAATTTTGTAAATAGCATATGGTTGGAGATGCGGTGTCCTATATAACAAAAATGGGTTGAATGGAATCTTTACAAAAAAAACTCATAATTTTTTCATTTTTGAGGGAAAAACGAACAAATTCTAGAATCCTCCTCAAATCTATTTCTCCAAACGGTGGCCAGTGGGGGATTTTTCCCCTCACCAAATGCATACTCAAAATATGGTAATTTGCTTAAGTGGTCAGAACGAGGCTGGCTATCTTAGAGCCAGATTCCATTGGGCTTCTAGACCTCCAACAATTGGATGGGGCCCTAGACCGTAGATTGGAGCTGGACCTCGGATTGCAACTCTCCATTGCATCTTGGATTGGCTGGAAGTAGGAAGCCGAAAGGTTACAAGGCAACACGATTATGGTTGCATCTCCTTTGTGACATGACCTTTAGCAACTTTGTTTTGTTGCGTAGTTTAAAAAAGGGAGATCTAGTCCACCTTCCACCCTCCAGCCTCGCATTTCCATTTTGCACGGACCGAAGGCTAGATGGGTGGCTAGACCTCCAAAAACTCCAAGCAATGCAATGGAGGGCATCTGGAGGTCCAAAATCGGACGTCTAGCTCCCCAATGGAGACTGGCTCTTATATCAAACTTAGCCCCCAACCACTCATAAAACTGTGCAAATACTAATCCCAATTTGACACCAATTCATCATCAAACAGTTTTTCATTCCTATAAGGTAGTGTGCTCATAAACCATCAGTTTACCAGCTGTTGGGCCTTTTCGATGGTTTTCAGATGCCTAAAAATATTTTCACTTATTTTTCACTTGAAGAGAAGTTGATGTGGGATGCAACCCAAGTGGTTTCATATTTTTCTGAGCATTTATGAATTACTTATGAATTTCCAAAGAATTCTGCCAGAGACACCTATTTGTGATCCTAGGCCTTGCAAAACCCACACACGTGCAGTCTGAAAAAAGATATGGTGTGACCAAAAACAAGCAATGAAGCATTGAACAAGTAATACTTAAGGTTCCTAAATGTGACCTTTACTAAACTGAAGCCAAGGAATCAATATTGTCTTCACATACTTTGAAGTCCAATTCAAAGTGCTCTAACTTTTGCATCCGATTTCCAAATTCAATAAAACTTGTTGTAAAATTTGCGCTCTCTCTTCTAGTTTGTGAGATAAATTTTTCAGATCAATCCGAGTTATACTGATTTTTTGGGAGCCAATCGAAGTTCACAAGTTCAATTTAAGTTCACCAAATTGCATCTGCTGGCTGCAGCTTTGGGGGCTTCTATCTCCTTCATTCTAAGTTTGTTTTCAGTAAAATTTGTTGGGTTATGTTCCCCTTGAAGTCTAGTTATTGTGGTAAAATTTTCATGTCAATTCAAGTTGTTTTGAATGTTTGGGAGCAATTCGAAGTTCTAAATCCCGACATTCTTCAATCACAGTGAACTTCGGCGGCTTATAACTTCTTCATACAAGGTTCGTTTTCAGTATTTTTTTGTTGGAAAAGTTGCGCCTACTAGTCTAGTTTGTGTGGCTAAAATTTCATATCAATCCAAGAATTAATGATTGACTGAGAATCATTTTAGTGAAAGGATGTTCAGCCATAAATTTGTTTCTTGCAAAAATGAAGCGAACACATGTCTTGTATCCACTCTTAGTTCAAAATCGACCCACCCTGGCTCGTATTACACCATATGTGTAGTATAAACCAACATCTATCAAACCTTATTAAGCTCTCACATTATCAAAAGCCCAATTCAGAACTGCTTAGTGTCCATTTCAAAATTGCTTAGTGTCCATTTCAGAGCCTCCTACAAGGACGCTTTGAAGTTGCGGGTCGGAATTACAGACAACTACCTTAGCAGCAATTCATGGTATAGTAATCAAAGAGCAGTTCTTGGAGCATGGGCAGAATATGGACAGACTACTGACTGAAAATTTGCTTGCAGGATATTGCTGGCGACGCTTTTCCACCGTCAGACCCCTGAGACCCGGCGAAGCCTCCCTCTCGCCTCGGTGGCCGAGCCGCTGCCGCCCCGCAGAAAACGAGGATGCCAACACGTACGAGCCAGGTACGAGACGAGTACTGGAATCAATGTACCGGCACAAACGCCAAACCCTAATCGTGACTCAACACCTGAGGAATCGGACACCACGGCACGTGGTGTACAAATCGGGAACAATGCTTCCCGAAATGGCTGCGATGACAACCTTAAGTACTCCAGCTTGCCCATGATCGTCCATCTTTAGTTATTCTCTTCCGATCGATCTTGCATTCAATCCTCAGACTAGCTCAAATCCTCAGCGTCGTCGTCACTTCAATTTCCAGGTGAGAACACAATGCTCTGATGTTGCGTCACAAGCATCTGTGGAGTGTTTTGAGAATTTGATTGCAATTGTGACATCTCAGTGACATCTCAGTGACATCTCAGTGACATCTCCGTGGTTTCGCAGCACTTTTATGGTAATTTATGAATGCAGGAGCGAATTGAAGGATCGGAGATTGTATTGAGATGTGGACATTGTGCGTTTTTTGATGTGTAGGTGCAAAGATTTTTATACGGAAGCTTGTTTCGGGAGTAATCAGAGATGGCCACTGTAGGAGATCGTGCAGCTATGGGAGCTGAAACTGCCCGCATGGAGGGCAAAGGCGCAGGAGGTCAGGCCGTGGACGCCGCGAAGGCGGCTGTCACGGGACGTGCCGGTCGCCCCCGTCATCGTCGCACCAGGTTGCCGGGACATAGCCGGAGTGTTAGTAGGAGCAGTAGCAGCTCCTCGATGAGCAGCTCTGATGAGGAGAGTATTCGCCGGCGAGGCCATGGTCATCATGGCGTCGAGGGCGTGCGGACAGTTGTTAGCAATGAAGGCGAAGCTTACTGCCCCAATCCGAACATGCGCAATATGGTAAGTAACGTCGATCACATGGATCTGTTCGTGTACAATGTGATGCTCGTGTTGGTGCAATTGTCTGATTTGGTGTGTGTGTGTGATGACGCTGTGCAGCCCAAGGAGTATGAGACCAGAGTGCAAGTTATCCAGCGGTACCCTGAGATGCGTACCGTGGAGAAGACGGATTACGTGAAGGAGATTGTGAATGAAGAGCGAACGATCATCGTGCCGAGGACGAGGGTGGTCTTGGACGAAGTGCAGCATGTCGATCGCGTGCCTATTATCAGAGAGGTGGCGAAGACAAGAATCGAGATCGTGCACATGTAAGCCCCGTCGCTAGTTCTACAGCCTTTGTCATTAAGCAAGCGATCATGGTTCCATTGGTCTAAATCTTGACTGAGTCTTGATACAGAGTTGTACCAGAGGAGCGAGAAGTGACGGACATGGTCCCCGTGATCGAGTACGTCGACACGCCCAGGATTGAGAGGGTGCCCCGTGTTATCGTGGAAGATATTGAAGAAATAATCAGAGTGCCTATCGTGAGGGAGGTTCCCGTCACGCGTATGGTCGAAGTACCGACCGGAAAGTAAGTTTCAACTATTTCGCATAATTTCTCGCTGCGTTTTTGCTGAGGCAGTCTGGCGTATGTTCTGAAAAAAGAAAAAACGAAGAAAAAACTCGTAATTTCAAAGACGTGAATTTTCCAATTAAGGAAAGAGTTACTGAAAACGCAATTTCTAAATGTATCTTGTGATCAATCCGCAGCTACTGCGAGGCACCTGCTGGCGAGTTCGTGAACCCCACGCACTTCAACCTGCTCGGTCACAAGCACGGTCACAAGACCGGTGGTATTCTAAACAGAACAACGAGTTCGTCGTCTTCTTCTTCCTCCGACTCCGACGCCGAACACAACGGTGCTATCCACACAACCGGCACTCACGGTCACCATCGCCACAACGGGACCACAGGACTCGGCCACCAACACAACCTCGACAGCACTACCACGACGACCTCCAACCCGACGACACCAAGAAAGAAGCAGGGATTGCTGGGAAGGATCATTCATCACTAATTTCAACACAGGATTTTGTCGAACCAGAAAAACTTGAATGACTTTCCGATCAAGGCGAAGACGATTAGAGTTCGGCGAGAACTGTAGTTTAATTAGGGTTTCAAAGATTAGGTGGATAAAGCTCCTGTTGTGGGGGGATATCACGTTGCTAAATTGAGTTGCGTGTCTTCTTTCATACTGTACAGTGGTCGACTGCAGCAACTTTTGTATACAACAATTTTCGCGGTGTAAGTTAATAAAAAGTATGTTTCTATTTTCGGCCAACTTCTGTTTTCGGCGTTTTGAATATACTAGAATGCACTCGATTTTTGTTGCTGACAATCGTCACTCCCGAGTTCTGAACGATGGAAAGGAAGAGATAACCGGAATACCGGTAGTTAAAGCCAATTAATCTCGAACTGTAGCCGACGGAATTAGCTAAAGCTAGGTGTGGAACAAGTCTCCCAAACGCTCTCCCCTTTTCTAGCCATCAATGCATCAATTTCGGCTGCCCCGAGTATTTTAATGCCAAAAACATTTTCCCTCCGAAACCAACTTATGAATTGGATTCGTCAGCAGAAGACTTTGTCACGGCAGAAATGGTTTGCCTTCAAAAGGCACCACGCCAACAGAACGTGGTGAGTTCAGTTCTGAGAAATGCGGACAGTCATTTGTGACACTGACTGATGAGCTTGTTCTAGTCATGTCGTTTTCGTTTTCGTTGCAGTCATATCATTTTTTGAGATAAAAGGCAAATTTTCGCAGTCATGTCATTTTCATTTTCTCATTTTTCATGAATATTTTCTGGATTAGGCAGGTGGCACTGTTGCAAGTTGATGTTCCGGAAGAAGCGGTGGCGCGCGGGCGGTTAGCTGACAAACCCGGGAAGCGACAGCCAGAATTCGGCGGAGGCACTTACGGCAAGGCCATGGAGTGGAGGAGCGTTGTGCTGCATGCGAGAAGATGGAGGACTATGCGTGGCGAGTAGCATTCGTTGTTGCGAACAATGATGTCGCGTGATACGCCATCTCCGCCTGATCTTCGTGGTGACACCCCTCCAACCTTCAGAACTGGAGTTGTACCTGCTCTTGTCGACCCTTCGACGCCGACCTTTGGCCAACCTGCATTGAATGTGGCCGAACTCCGATTCAACGCGGCGAACTCTGGCAACCAGCTCTTGACAGATGGCACGATAGATGAGCGGACAGAAACTTGCAGAATGAAAAGGGAAGACGGATTTTTTGCGTCTAAGACTGGAGTCACGGGTGAATTGAACAATGTGAGGTCGCCGTCGGCTCTGGAGGACCTACAAAGACGGGCGAGAGCTGCATCGGCTGGACATCTGCATTATAGCAAAAGCTCGGGACGAGAGATGGAAGAACGCTTACCACCGAGGGTGCGCTTCGATGAGAGTGGAGGCACCGAGGGGAACAGAGTTGACAACGGTTGGCACGAGCATGACACTCTAGAGAAAGTCAGCCTGTTGAAGGAGGATTCAGTTACGCCGCAGAGGAAGTGGCGGACGAAGAGCTTGGACATGAGCAGTGGGAGACATGTGCCGGATTCTAGCGGAAACTTATGGCGGAAGCAGAATAAAGAAACGACCATCGAAGTGGATCCCGTTTCGTCGTGGTCGTTGAACAAGAAGAGTGGTCTACCTCATCTTCCCGAAACGCAGATTTACTCGCAGTCGGAGTCGGAGATGAGCAAGGACAACTCCGCGTTTAGCTCCATGCGCCGATTCTCGCAGGTGGACTCCGACTCCACGAATTCCTCCCAACGCTTACCTGCATTGCTTTCTCGTCTCCCATCCTCGGGGGATCATGTCACAAACATTCTTGAGAATCCTGCATTTGACAACAAATTCGACCGTGGCGAGGAGCTCGGGAGTAGCCTGCGTTTGCGCAAGACGAGTACTCACAGCAGCCAGCGTCACTCCTTTCGAGATGAGGAACTTGTTACCAAAGCCTCGGCGATTCCCGCGAGTCAATACAACCGAGCGAAGTCACGATTTGCGGAGCCGAGGAAGCCATACGATCAGAAGAGCGGCACTCCACGAAACTCCGGGCCAGCAAAGTCCGGCATTCTGAAGTCCGGCCCGCAAAGGTCACAGCAGCTTCGCTCGGGGAAGTTATGGTCGGGTCAGCTTCGTTCGCAGCTTATGAAGTCGGGAATGCTGCCTGGCGGAGCATTAGGCCGCCTGGAGGAGGAAGAAGAAGATCCTTTCAAGGATTTGGACCTTCCTGACCGACCGAAGATGCAAAAGAAGTTAACCTGGGGAGTTTTTTTCGAGTGGATAGCGCTCATCGTCCTCCTCGGCGCTGTGGTATGCAGCCGAGCGCTTCCGCAACTGAAGCGTGTGACGCTATGGGGGCTTTTACTCTGGAAATGGATTCTTCTTGCGCTCGTCATTGTCTGCGGCCGTTTGGTGTCCGGCTGGGTAGCGCGTACATTAGTTTTCATTTTGGAGATTAACTTCTTGACTCGACGTCGCGTCCTCTACTTCGTCTACGCATTGCGACGCAGCGTACGCAATTGCATATGGTTAGCATTGGTGCTCATGGCATGGAATTTCATGTTCAACGCGAAAGCCCGAAGCGCCAGCAAGAAACTCGTCTATGTGACGAAGGTCTTGCAATGCTTTCTTCTCGCAGCGTGCTTGTTTCTTGTTAAAGTGTTTTTAGTGAAGGTGCTGGCTTCCTCTTTCCATGTGGATACCTACTTCGAACGTATCCGCGATTCTTTATTTAACCAGCATGTTTTGGAGGTTCTCTCTGGGCCGCCGGTGGTGGAGCTTCAGCAAATGAAGGAGGAAGATGAGAAGCTGATGGACGAAGTGGCACTGTTGAAGAAAGCGGGTGCGACGGCACCGGGGTTGGCGGGGTTGCCAGGAATTAGTGAGGGGAATGAAACCCTAAAATCGAATAAGACGTTCAAGAGGAGTAAAACGGGTTTGTCTGGGGAGGTGAAAGGCTCCGGACTCACTGTCGAGCATTTGCACAAGCTGAACCGGAAGAATGTGTCCGCTTTCAACATGAAGCGGCTCATCAATTTGGTGAGATATCAAGGCGTTGCCACTCTTGGTCAAGGGCTTGATACCGATGCGGCGGAGGGTAGCGAGGGAATGGATACCGAGATCAGAAGTGAGTGGCAGGCCAAAGCTGTTGCTAAGGACATTTTCGACAACGTTCCTCGACCTGGCTTGGCGTAAGCACGTCTTCCTTGTTTACAGGCTGCTTTTACTGTTGTATCCAAGCAAATTTTACTCTTGTTGCGTAATCTGAATGAATTGCATTCTTGAAGACTTTTGAGCTTATTTCCACTGTAGCACTGAAGCCATATAGATCACTAAAATAATGTAGCCCCAAGACTGCAACGCTAGAACCATTTGGTTTGTATTCCAAGACTTTCTCCATGATGACTAGATTCATAAGTCTGAAAGTTTGCTTTCAAAAGTTGAACTCAATACGTTAGAAGAATTGTTTGAAAGAAAGTAAATGTCTTCATCTTGGATATCCTAATCCTTCCTTGAATAGCAGATGTGCCCAAAGTTTGAGGATCTGATTTCAAGAATGTTTCTTTTGACTTTCTTTTACTTCTTTTCTAACGGTTGGAACAATTGGAATTGTGGACTACAGATATATTACTGAGGATGACCTAATGCGATTTATGCCAGACGAAGATGCTATCCGTGCACTTGCTCTCTTTGATGGCGCTATGGAGACGGGGAAAATTACAAAAAAGGCTCTGAAGACCTGGGTGGTATGCGCTCCCTGCTTGCCTGACGTGCTTGCTTTTTCAGTTGCCCTACATTTTTTTCTTCTTTGCAAGCTAATCTGGTACTGAATTGATTTGATCTTCTAGTAACTTTACGTTTGATTTGCTTTGCTTTACGTTTTCTTTAGGATTTGGTATTTTTTACAATTAACTAATGTTTATTTGACACAATTCTAACTAATTCTCCGGTGTCTACAGGTGAATGTGTACCAAGAGAGGCGAGCACTTGCTTTGTCACTGAGTGACACCAAAAGTGCTGTCAGCAAACTTCACCGCATGATAGATGTTATTCTTCTTATTGTGGTGGTTGTTCTTTGGCTTCTGATCTTGGACGTTGCTACTACCCAGCTCCTGGTTCTTGTTTCGTCTCAACTGCTCATTTTGGTGTTCATTTTCGGGAACACACTGAAGACTGTTTTCGAGGCCATCATCTTCGTCTTTGTTTATCACCCATTCGATGTGGGTGATCGCTGCGTCGTTGATGGGACTATGGTACACATACTCCCAATGATCGTAACATGTGTAAAACCAGGCATTTTGCTTAGCTCTGATTTCCCAAATAGCCTGCTCTTTTCTTAATACAGCGATAGTATTCCAGAGTTGTATGTAACAAAGTTTGACTCAGAAAACTGTTGCAATGTTGTGGCAGTATGTGGTTGAGGAGATGAACATTTTGACAACGGTGTTACTTGGAGATTTTAACGCGAAGATTTGGTATCCGAACTCGGTGCTTGCCACCAAGCCTATAACGAATTATTACCGCAGCCCAGATATGGGTGATATGTTTAAATTCTTCATTGCAGCGACCACCACTGCTGATAAGATCGGACGGCTCAAAGACAGTATTTGCAGGTGGGTTTCAGTTCGCGTCCTCTAGATTAGATCGTTAACTATTATGTTGAGTTTTACCGCTGCTTATGGTCAGTTTTATTCTTTTTTGTCCGCGGTTTTTGTTGAAATCACGAATCACTTTTTAATCTGCTGTTCTGATATGCTGGCTTTCTTTTACAGTTATATCACCAGCAAGCCTCAGCACTGGAAAGAGACTTTCTCTCTCAATTGTATGGATTGTTCACCAGAGACTGGAAGGTTGGAACTCGTTTTGGGGGTTACACACACAATGAACTTCCATAATATTGGGGAGAAGACGACCCGGCGCTCTGATCTGATTTTGGAAATGAAGAGACTGTTTGAGGAGCTCAAAATTGATTACCATCTTCCTACTCAAGAAGTACACGTGAAGTCTGTTGATGGAACGATGATCAACCTCAACCGGTCACTGTGACTTAATTCCGGAAGAAAATTGGAGGTGATGCATCAGTGACGCTATTTGAGTTCCCCTATTTCTCTATTGGTTTCAGTCGCTTATCCGATTGATTAGTAACCTAAATTATTGGTCAGCAACTAGACGCAGACGCTCTTGGAGGTGTATCTTGCAATGCCAACACTCGTGCTGTGTATCATACTCGAAGACGGGTTGCAGATATTGACCCAATGCAGGATAATTTCTCCTGTTATCAGAGGAGAGAGATTGGGGTGGCAATTCCTTCGTAGCTTGACTGAGGGGCTACCACGTGACGTATGTAGATCGGTAGAATGCCATCTCAATGTCATAAATTCTTCCAACAGGTGGGTATGACCCAATTCACTTGCGGCATGGCTCATTTTAGTCAGATCGAGGAAACAGGAGAGACAGATGTAGTACATGAATTAGAATTAGTGTAATTTTTGGTTTGAGCGCACTGGTAGTACCTTATTCAGGAAGTACATGCCCCCCCCCCCCGCCTCTTGTGAATGTGAACTTATTACGCGGCATGGCTAGCTGCTGGGCAACCTCAACTTGGGACCCGGACTGAGTACCTGCTTGGAAGATTTGAACTATTATTTATTAAAATTCTTTGGTTACCAATATTAGAGGTACTCTTTCAGGTACACGTTATCTTACTGACTGGCGAAAGAGTATATGAATTTGTGTGATGTGGTGAATGCCAATTGTGTGCTTCTCGTTGTGGAGTTCTCTGCCAGACTGCAGCTGTTGTGAACCACAGAAGGACTGGATGCCAGTGCACCTAAACCTCTCTGACTGACTGTACTCTGGAATTGAGCATTCCCAAACTATCCTGAGGAGAAGAAGTGCATGTCAAGTTTTGAACACCACGTGGCTTGTCCCCCCAAGCCCCAAGGGAGTGTCATTAGCCACGTTCGGGGATCTTATTTTACCCTCAAACATGTCTTTTTTATTTGTACAGTATAATTCTCCATTCTCTCATAGTCATTCAACTCATAGACAATCTTTTAAACTGTTTTCTTCATTCTTATTGTTGATTGAAGGCCTAAACTACTATTAAGGATTAATTTTAGAAAGACCTATTTGGGGCACTTTGAAAATTCATAGATTATTCACATAGTGTTTAAGAAATGTTTTTTTAAGAGAATTGAAATCTCCCTTTGACTACCAACAAAATCATTTTCAATATAATAATAGAAACCATTCATATTGAATTACTTGTTCAATTAATTTTAGGTGTGGTTACTTTAACCCTTCAATGACACTAAAGATGTTAATTGTTTGATGGATGAAAAAGAATTTGTCCATGTAAGATAGAAGTACAGATGCGCATCCTTAGAATTTTGCGTGAAAAAGGGGAGGTCTTGTACAATGGTTTGACCTTCAATTAGTGCTTTTATTTTTTTTAAGCCAGTGATTCACACGATACAAAAAGGGATGATTTTCATGGTCAATAACCTAGCATTTTAACCCTTAAATGCTCCGACGTCCATATTATGGACGATGAATAAAGCGTTTGGAGGCACTATTCAGTCCAACTAATTTCTCATTCATCCAATTTAACACTTGAACCTTAAAAAGACAACCTTACTTAATGCCCAATTTCATGAAATTATGGTAAATGATATTTTTGTAGAAAGATATAAGCAAAAATGTGCCAAAATTTGAAAAAGGATTGAGGCGTTAAGGGATTAAAGGTTAAGAATAGGAATTATGCTTGAATGCAAACTCATACAAGTTTATGTGCACTAAAGAAAAAAAATACCTATTTGGGACATACTCCAATGATGGTTGTATAAGGTGACATATTGTAGACAACAATTGGATGCACACTACTCATTGAATAAGGGCCACTTCACATTGTGTCCGTCCAAGTCGAGAGTCTGTGGTATTGAGTGGCCAAACTTTGTCAAGAGTTCAAAGAAATGAGCAATAAATAGGCAATAAATAATAGGAATTGGAGCCTTTGGCTGGCCATAGTTTGGGCATTCATTTCTAGCCGACCCAAAATTCCTCTGAGAGTCCGTCGCCATGTAGACAATTTATTGCCATGTAGGTAGTTGGAGGGTGATGGCCTTTGGACTTGTGCCTTCTAGTGTGCCAAACTTTGGTTTTTTTGAAATTTGATTGGTGGAAACCCATGGCCTCTCGACCTTTGGTTGCAGTGTGAAGTGACCCTAAGATTCTTTGTTTGTACCTTCTCGTCCACTCATCTCTTTTACCTCCTTGCTAAAGGGATAAGTGCCAAAGCTAACCTTAATAGGTGAGTCTACAAGACCATAATGGATTCAAATGAAAAATCCACATTTATATTGAATAAAATATTCATTCTTGAAAAGAAAAAAAATCGTTTTCGTTTTTCGTGCAGTCTTCCGCATCCTCAGATTAGTGCACGTTGAGCTCAACTTCCCAACGAATTTCCCATGTCCTACAGGCCTGCTGAAATGCTTAAGTTATCTGCAGAAATAGGTAATTCTACCATAAGTGAACCTTACCAAACCTTGTTAATTTTGTTTGGACTTTGGAGTGTGAATTTCACAGTCCAGTACATTTTCTGCTGGCATCCCAACGTACGACCTGGCTCAGCCAAAACGGTCCATTGCCGTGCTAATGGAACTGAACTTCCAGTACTGTAGCGAGTTAGCGTCTGATGAGTGACAGCTCTGTCTGTCTGTCTGTCAGACGTAAGTTTTAGTGCAGATTGCAAGAGCTGAGCTTAAGCTTATCTTTAATTCGTGTGACGAACTGACGATGGTGTTCAGTTGGGTTGGAGCAAGTCGTCATGTCTTTTCTGCAGCCAGCAAGTGCGAGAAGCTGTACTTACTTTCTGTCAAAATTCAAGCGTGAGAACTGACTCCGTCGGAGCTCGCTCTGTCTGTCTGTGGCTTCCTTGTTGTTGTCAGAGGATTGATCGACACCTTAACCCCTAAAGGACCGGACTGTTTTTTTTGGCTGTGTAGAAATTTTGGGCAGGTACCTACGAGCGGAGATTTTTATATTTGGGGCTGAAATTTTAATAGAATGTGGGGGCAAGGAATATCTTTCATATGCACCAAATTTCATGACATTTGGAAATACGAGTCAAAAGTTATAGCCTAATATGTTACTTTTTTTTCCAGCTGGGCAGTTCGGGCAGATCAGAAAAAATCACTTTTTTCATAAATAAAAATTTGGAATTGATTTTCTAGAGTTTTATATACACGCAAAAGCTTTGAATCATTCCATTTTGATCAATGAGTCAAAAGTTATGAGGATTTTTTGTTTGCGGCCAATTTTGGATTTCCTATTCTAAAATAAACTTTGAAATCCTTTATCTTACCCAATTTTCATTATTTTTGGACAAAAATAAAATCGTAGGATGTAGGTACATTATTACAACATTTCGACCACTGGGATTGGAAATTTCCAATTTCATATTTAAATTGTAAATAATTTAGTATTTTTAATCATTCTCTACTACTACCTACTTGCTATTTTTTTCCTATATGTTGTGCTATTCCAAATGATCTGAAATTTTTCAATCATGTGGCCAACTTGTCTAGGAAAAGAAATCCAGAGAAGCACCACCATTTAGGTCATTTTTTCATAGAAATGTGAGCTTGTGAAGTGCAGCTGCCCTGCATTTCGCAGGGTAAAAAAAATGATTTTAGTTAATTTGAATGCTTATATCTTGCAATCCACCCGGCGGAAATGTTTGAAATTTTTACCACATGTTTTTTATACTATATAATATAAGATCCTACAGTTAGATATGTAAAAAAAAAAATTAATTTTTTTGGGTACTTGTACTAGAAATGGCAGTTTTGGAGCGTTTTTGGTGAAAGTATAGTGACGGTCCTTTAAGGGTTAACTTATGTCGGCCTGCTAGAGTCCCTGAAACACAAAAGGCTGTCTGCTTGCCATCTGCTAAGGTAGTATGCTCTAAAAGCGCTCCCCTTCTTCAAACCACTCCTATTTTGGGGTGAAAAATGGAAACCAAGTGATCCTTAAATGGACCACTGTAACAATTGAATATATCAAGAAAAAAATTATTTTTCTATTGCAAGAGCCAATCATTGCCTTTGGTTTTTGCACATCTATTTACAAACTGCAAGTGAACAGATTTT
This sequence comes from Rhytidiadelphus loreus, assembly GCA_947034895.1. Lineage (NCBI taxonomy): Eukaryota > Viridiplantae > Streptophyta > Bryopsida > Hypnales > Hylocomiaceae > Rhytidiadelphus > Rhytidiadelphus loreus. The sequence goes on from OX344761.1 coordinate 39,721,598, forward strand.
GGGAGACCTATGGTCACAAATAGGTGCCTATACCCTGAATCTTTGAAAATTTATAAGTAATTCAAAAATACTTGGAAAATTACAAAACCACTTGTGTTAGTTTCCACATCCATTTTTCTTTCTCTGAATAATGATCTAAAAATAATTATGCCCACTTCAGCCTATGAAAAAGGTAGACCAGCTCTTAAATGGTCGCTTTTAGAGCATACTACCTTAGCCCTACATCAACGTTCACAGAATTGGCTAAAATTCGCTCCATTGTTACTTCAAATTTTCAGTAGCTAAATGTATTGTTCATTATATGGGAGAAAATCCTTGGGAAAATTAGATTTGAGCGAAAACTACAACAAACCATAGAATTTGATAGTTGATTTGCAATCTCCTCCACACTGGATTTTGCATTTCATTTATATATTTTAGTGTTACAATACTCCCAATAATCTTTTATGACTATCTTGTAAAATCCTTTTTTTTCTATTTAAAAAAAAAATGCTACTGACTCTCTTAGGGTAGCCAAAGTTGATGCTTGTTTGTCTTGAAGGTAGCATATTGCACTAAACTCCATAAATTAGTTTTTGGGATCATTAGTTTGCATCTCTCCAACATGCACAGCTTTTATGCTTACCTTTGTATTAGATTTTTCAAAATAGTGAGGTAACTACGCCTAAAATTGCACAAATAAGCAATTCAGGATGATTCCCATTATTGTATTGGAATTTCTTTTGTGGGATCATGTTGGTAGTGAAAAGGGGATTTTAGATTCTCTTCGAATGCATTTTTTTGGCACCATATGAATAAACTACGAATTTTCAAAGTGCTGAAAATAGGTGTTCTTGAAAGTGATCACAAAGCCTCATGAATAGTAGGAATACATTTTAGGCAAGAATCTCTAGTGCGCGGTTTTAGGAAGCGTGCAATTTTAGGCGTGGTTACCTTAAGGTCGATACACCTAAAATCAATAAGGTAAAAGGTAAAACAACCCATTGTGGTCAGAATTCGGAGTTTGCCTTCATGCCATTGCTGAATTTTTTTTCCTGATAAAGACAAATGTGAGAAACAATGAGAGGAATTGAAATTGTATTTTTTTCTTGCAAAAGTATGAGTTTGTTTTGAATGTTTGAAGTAAGTTGTCCATCATAGTCCAAAAGAGTCTCTAAACTATCCTAGAATCAACAAAAATTGTTAGTATGTATAATGCTCGTATTCACTTATTAATAGCAATTACAATGTTTTCTAAAGGTGTAAGGCCTAAAAAAGTCACATCCTACAATGAATTTATAATGAAAAGTTAAAAGTTCCTAATGAAGTCACTAACCATTCCATTACTATCAGCTAAGACATTGATTGCAGTCCAAATCTCATTTAGTGAAAAAAACCCGTATTGGAGTCATTCCCTAGGTGTCCAATACGGGGTCTTTTGGTTGCAATGGGTTGTTCTACCTTAGTACCCTCCAAAACCAATAGTGCACCTAAAATCAACATAGAGAAATAACTCCAATATATTACTAGGTTAGTATGAATTAAAGGCAAGTTCATATTAAGTTTCACTTATAACTACAAGTAGCTATAGAAATTCTACCAATATTACCTACAATGGTTAAGGAGGCTCTACAGTAACATCAATTTAAATTTTTTTTTTTTATAATGTAGTAGTCTTAGGTTATTCAACATGTTAGCCCAAAATCCATACTATGTAGTGGAGCTGTACATTTGATGCACCTAAATATAGGCCACTACTAAATATTGTCATTTTTCATAGGGTGTCTATTTTGAATGTACTTACCTTGTTATATGTGATCTTGAGTAGAGTGATGAAGAAATTTTGGATTTGCAATTGAGGATGCATGAATGCATAGAGTATACATTGCTCTATACATTAAAATTGTCTAGGCTTGCAAATTCTCATAGTGAATCAGAACTCCTATACCCCCAAGTGCACCCGCAAAATACAACAAGCAATAAATTTGTAGATTATGGATGAAATATCCATTATTCATTCAAATGTGTGTATAATCATTCAAATGTGATGATGTCAACCTACTTTAAAGGAGATAATGGATGAATTTTAGATATTTAACCATCTCAAAAAGTATAATCTACTTTGCAAAACATTGCAAAGTCTATTCCCTAAGAATTACAAGCTTCTTGTGTAGAGTATCTCATGCACAAATTTAAGTTAAACGAGGCAAGATAGAGTGATTTCAAATTTATCCATTGTCCATTCCAAGCATTAACACTTAAAGGACATTGCAAGCCCATAGGCATTCTAAAAATCAAAACTTGAATTTTCACATAAATTTTGGTTTTAAATGTTTTTAAGCTCCAAATAAAAAAATACAACTCTAGTAATCTAATTTTCACTCCATTTGAATTTTTAGAAAATTATTAAAATTATAATTTTTATAATACTTTAAAGATAACATCTTGAAAGCTTAAAATACACCTTTTTTGAACTTTTTCTATTAAATTTTTCTTGGTGTGAACTCAAAGAGGGCATCAATTACACTATGATGTTTCTCCCCATTGTTTCCATTTAAAAAAAATACATCATACTATTTAAAGCATTTTTGTGATTACTCTGATTTTTACAAAGAATTTTCTTTAAAAAAATCATATAAAATCATATGAAACTTCACTACTTTAGCATTTAGGATTTTCTTTTCACTATTTGTGAATGAAGATGATTGAGTTTTCAACAACTTTTGGAATTGTGCACACCATAAGTCAAGATAATTTGCCAATGGCTAATTGTACCATAGAAACAATTTGATGGAGTTTTAAGATACCTTTAATTGTTGGTAAGAGATCACTTAAGCACCCCCCCGAGTGCTTCAACTAATTTGGAGGATCAAATATCCAACTATAAACTAATAGATATAATCAAGACAAATCCGAAAGACAAATCAAAAGAGTGCAGTTTAGAAGAGTGGTTTGATGAGGTTCAAACAAAAATTGTACAATAAAACAAATTAAAGTCCGTATAGTTGGATCTATCATTCCTTTGAAACTCATATTTCATTATAAAAATTGATATCAAGAAATATAAATTTGTTGTAAACTTTATTTTAAATCTAGGATCAATGATTTATATGTATAAAAATTGTAATGAGTTTGAGATGTGAAATCTTAAAATTGAAGCACTTTCTAGATTTTCATGTTACATGCCCACATTTAACAACTTTGGGACTTTAGAAAGTCTAAAATTAGTAATGGTCATCACGAGGAAAAAAAACTAGTCATCAAGAGATAATTTAAAACATCGGGAGATCTAGGCAAAACATTGGAAGATCTCCCGATGTTATTATCTACAGATCTCCGGATGTTTTGTTCAGAAATCTTTAAATAGTCCAGAAGTAGTTAAATGTGGCATTTATTTAGTAACATTAGAAGAGATTTCGGGGTCCCAGAGGGCCGTTTCAGGGCTGTTCCCGGTGTTGTTCCCTCGATAGTGAAAGAACGCCGCTGTCAGATTTATTTATTTTTTAAAATAAAAATAAAAAAAATAAAAATTTTAAGTTCTTAAAATGAAAAACAAAGTTTAATTCTTTTATTAATTTTTTTATTTTGAAAAAACTGACCTGACAGTCTCTTGGCTAGGTCAGCACAGGCAGGGAATGGTGGGTTTCCGGCGGTTCTCAAGGGGGTTTCATATTGGGAACTCGCAGCCCTCTCTGAAAGCCAAAACACATGTAATGTCGGGTTTATTTTTGGACGATAAATTTTTTATTCAAGAAAACTAAGATTTAAAATAAAATATATTTCTTTGTTATCGATTGTAGAATACTTTTGTAAATGAGTTTTTAGAATCCATGCAATAAATTTGAGATGGACAACAAACATCTGAATTTAGGAGTATTTTGATGGATGAAATGTTAAAATTCTTATTCGTTAAAGGAATTTCAATTCCATTTTAGAACTATTAAAGATTTATTTTTTCCTTCTATCTTATACACACGTCTACATAACGATTCTTTAAAGATTGAAAATTAAATGTCTTTTTTAAATAAAGAAATTGAGACTCTACACTTGATTCTTGAAAGCAATTTTTTTTATTAATTTGAAATCTATAGTACAAAATTTTCAAGTCAAAAAACCTACTTATGGAAGTTTTTTTTTTGTAGATATCCTAGTTGGTTTAAATTTTGAATTTTTGATGTACCGTTGAGTGTGGTTTTACTTTAGTTTGGCATGTTATTTTTAAGTTTTGTGTCTAATTTGGTAATTTTGAGATGTGATTTAACCCCTAAAGGTTAGAAACTACGAATTTCACCAAAAACGCTCCAAAACTGCCATTTCTGATACAAAGCACCAAATTTTAGATGAAAAACATTTTTGGACACATGTAACTATAGGATCATGTAGTAAAATAGTTTGAAAAGATGTGGAAAAAATTTCAGAATTTCCCACCATGTACATTGCAAGATATTATCGTTTGAAGTGACAAAAATCCTTTTTTGGGCCCTGTGAAAAAATGTCATAGGGCAGCTACACTTCACAAGGTCACATTTGTATGAAAAATATCCTAAATGGTGGTTACTCTTTGGATTCATTCTTCAAGTCAAGTTGGCTACATGCTTGAAAATTTTTAGATCGTTTGGAATTGCACAACATATACGAAAAAAATAGTAAGTAGAAAGAAGTACAAAGTGATTCAAAACACTAAATTGTTGAGAATTTAATCATAAAACTGAAAAATTCCAATCCCAATGGTAGGAATGTAGTAATAAACAATCTACATCGTACATTTTTTGGAATGTTACAATAGCAAGTACAATAGTTGGTGAAGGAATTGTGGGAAGTGATTTAGATGTTAAAGATCGGTTCCCACCTGGCGCTAGTGGTCAAAATTGTGTACAGTGGTACAATTGAAATTTCAGACGCAGTCCCACTTGCGGTGGTTGGGGAATGCCGATCCTTGTTGGACGGAAAGGTGGCCCACAAAAAGAGCGGTGCCATGGAAGGTGATGGCCGGAAATGAATTTTAAATGGGTGGAGTTAAAGAGTGAAATAAGTAGCACCCGAAATAGGAGGAAACGTAGATTTGGGACTTATATGACCGCTTGTAGTTAATGGCAGCTGGAGGGGCCGATTAAGTAACACCGGCAGTAGTACTTGTACATGTAATTCAAGCAAATAAAAAAATGAGTCACCGCCACCAAATACAGGCACTACGTAGTTTTACCTCAACTGAAGGATTGAATGTCGACAAGTGCGCGCACAATAGAGAATCAGAGCAAGTAGAATTGAGATTTCAGTCCAACGTCCGTGCTTGCATCGTCACAAACACTGAGTTAGTCGGAACTGTAGTTACATCAATCAGTTCTACAGTGGTGAGTGTACGCACTACGTTTTGCATGCTGTGCATGCGATCTCATCGTGAAGTGCTCCAAAAAGAAACGATTCTGTCACTGACTTGAATACTTGCAATTGTAACGAGAATCAAGGGAGTGCAAGATGGACAGCAGGCAAGAAATGTGCACTTACGGAGGCAAACATGCAGTTGCTCCTCCACTGCCCCCTAGGGGAGGACACTCTCACTACATTTGGGGTACCTACGTGCGGCGGTGGAAAAAGTAATTCATGTAATTCACCTTGAATAAACTATAATTTCATTCTAAAATTTTGAGCTTTGTTTAACAATGACTAAAGGTTTCTATTGACAAAAAATTCAATTCCAAATAACATAAGATATATTGTCTAGAAAGGGTTGAAAAATGAACTAAAATGGCATGTTCTCCAACTAAAATATTTATAGAGCTCACATGAAGATGACTATTGCATCAATATTCAACCAAAATAAACTTTCAATAGAAAGCTATTCTATATAAATTTTTTTTCATTTTTCAAATTTTTTTTCTTATATAATATAGAGGTGTGAAAGTTATTTTCAGCTTTACAGTGTATCTTTTTTCTTCAAAAATTTATAACTAATTACTATTAGCACAAAAAAATACCAATAATTCAAAACATAAACTTATAAAGTAGTAAAATCTATCCATAATTTTTTTTTTGAAAAAGAAATTAAATTTTAAGGTGTATTACTTGTTTTACTTTTTCCGCCGCACGTAGTTTGCTAAAACATAGGGAGTGTCCTCCCCGGGACTGCCCCAAAGTAAGTCTACTACTTCAGTCCTGTTGGTTCTCCATTTGTCTTCAAATTCTGACCTGCACAACACAAACAAACACTCCGATGCTACAATGAGAGTTTGCTTTACAGTGGACGATGCCATGAGTAGAAACAGGTTCTAGAATCTTACATGAAGAAGTCGTTGGCGTCCGTTATTGCTCCTTTTGGCATGCATAATGCACATATCCAAATTCAACATCCTTTTGGAGAGCATGTGCAACTTTCATTAATAATCCTTGTAGCAATAGAACTTGTTGCCATAGTTCTGACTTTTCACAAATCATGGTCTTCACTTCCTTGCAGGTTCCCCTGCTGATGCAAGGCAACTTGTAGGAGTGCGGAACAGTCCCGCAGTTGCATCACCAGGGTCTGCTGCCAAGATTCAAGTAAGTGGCTTTGCATCAATCACCAAGTTATGAATTCCGGTTATTTTCAATGCCTTTGCGATGGACCAGCTTGCAAAAGCAAATGGAATCAATTGATTCCAGATTACAAACGTCTGGCGGATTACTTTGCTAGAACGGGCACGAACTCACAAGAATACTGGAATATGAGTACTTTTGATAGGAAGGTTGAAGGCCTTCCCCGATCTTTTCCTGAAGAAGTGTACCATAGGATCCACAAGTGATTTGGCCAACGGCCGATGATGTAGCCTCCACATACAAGAGATTTATTGGCAGCAGACGACCAGAATTTTGAAGACCGTTCCACACCATTACAGAACCAGCAACACTCTATTAGTGACGCCGAAACAGAAGATGCAATGGATTTAGCCGGTGCTGCCTTCCCGAAAGTGCAAGCATCAAACAATGCTTTCTCTCTTATTTGTGTGTCCAGTCCATGTGCACTGCAGCCAGTGCATGCAAGTAGCCCGAGAAGCCACAGTACATCCATTCCTATGCGCTCGAAAGTAGCAGTACCCGCGAGTGTCACCGTGAATGTCCTGAGCTCCAGCAATACGACAAACAATACAATGTACCGACGCCCAGGAAACATGACAGTGAAGCGCAAGAACTTATCAGGCCACGCAGTGATAGCTGAAGCGACCAAATCAACTGGACAAGCCATGGCTACTCAGATAAAGGAAATGGCAGAGTGTAGTAGGGAATTGGAGAAAACAAAATTGGATGTTTAGTTGAAGCAGTTTGACGAGCAGATGCAATATCAATGCAACTGAGATCAGCACTTGCAAGACAATGCCCGCACTACGATTGAAAATGCAAAATTTGCGATATAGAAGCAACGAGAGGTCGTCCAATGCTTGTCGAACCTCTGCGCCGTCCTGAGTGCTGGCCTCTAGCGATCCTCCGCAAGAACAGCTACAAGTGCTAGCTGTCCTATTGGCCCTATGGACACTATACAAGACGTGCTCGACCCATCAGCCGAAGCAACGCCACTACCACACCAGGACGACCTAACAGCAGAGCAGTAGAACTCCAAACCTCTTCATCAAGCCTGCATGTAGAGGACAAATAATGTCATCAGTTTTGCTTACTACGTAGTTTTCCAAAAACGATTAGTACCAGCGGCATGTTGCCATGACATGTGTATAGTTTTCCAAGAAGCGGAAAGAATGTGAAATAAATTTTCTTTTTTGTGTATAGAAAAACAAGTTGTCTGTGAATTACCATGTGCTGTGTAGGTGCCATTGCTCGTTGAATTGCCAAGTACAGTCCAAGGTCTTTGCGTTTGCCGAGGCCACTTTCTTGTGGCAAGTCCTCCACAACACCGTCCCTTACTTCTGCCACTGCTGTTGTGACATCCACTGTATCCTCATTGTAGCCCTCCATTTGCAGCACATGCAGGAGTGGCTCGAGTGCTTGACGTCCTCATTGGATTGACGAAGTAACACTTTATGCAAAAGAGCGCAACAAATAATTACATCAGGTAAAAATGTGACATGCAAATTTGATTTCAACAAAAGTTCCCAAAAACTTTGTTTCAGAAGACCGAAGGCATTTTCCACCACTCCCCTTCCTCGCCGCATCTTCTTGTTGAACAAGGCTTCAGCAACTGCCATCTAATTGTGATCACGATGTGGTACCATTAGCCACAACGTTAGCGGGTAACCAAAGTCTCCAAGCAGGTAAGGACTGAAACTAGAAAACAACAGCCCTGCATCCCACAGAGTGTTCCCTATAGCCTTGTCGCATAGAGATGACCTTCTCAACATACGAGAATCATTGGTGGAGACGGGCATGCCTACAAAGAAGTCCAGGAAACGCTTCTAGCTATCTACAACAGCTTGACAATTCATGCTGTATCTGCCAGATTTGAAATAAAAGTAATCAGCAGGAGCGAATTGTGGTCTAGAGATAGCAATGTGGGTGTCGTCAATGGCACCAACAACACCAGGCAAGCCACAGAGTTCCTTGAAATTTGTTTCTGTCACAAGCAGCTTCTCTCCCCGCGGCCACGAGATTTCTGATCGTAGAACAATTGTAATGGCATGCACTACCTGTCATAGTAACAATGACACGGAGCTGCGCCCAATAGCGAACATTTTGCTACAAATGAGTAGACTAGCATCTTGAGGAAGCTTGAAAAGAGTGCATGCAACGTACACCACAATAGGAATGGCCAGTCGGAATTTCGTATCCTTCTTCTGAATTGCAGGTTTCAACAGCTCGGCGAGGGAGAAAACAACAGGCTTTGTCATACGAAACATCTTCACCCATCGGTCTTCATCATACTGCTCAAGAAGAAACCTGGAGAACCAAGTTGTAGACCTTGGCTTCACCCAGAAGCCTAAGTCGTCATCCAAAAGTCTAATGCTATTGAACAATTGGAAAGAATGCAAAGCCACTTGCGTAGTAGCGTCCAACTCTGCAGTCCGTGAATTGAAATTGAGGGCCACCTACTGGAAGTCGTCGTAGTTGTCATCGTCAATGTCCTCCGCTGGACAGTCTTCCAACGCTCGGTGTATACAAAGCAACAACAGCAGTAGACTAGAGGCTAGTGCCACGAACTCGGCCGGGTGCTCCAAGACATCCATGTCGTCTGTGGAACACAATGGTCACGTTGTAGTGAATAGTACTAAGGAAGCGCCTACACTGGAAGGGAATGAAACTAAGAAAACGTGACTTCATTAGCTGAGAGGCTGTGACCAGTTTCTGGAAGCTTGACTTCGTAGTGTGCACAACGTACATTCAAAGTGTTACTTCTTTGACATGAGATGAGGGGGTGCAAAAAATGAAGAAGTACAGCGACTTACCGACGTCTGATTTTGCTTCCCAGTGTCGTCGTAGTTGCAAAGTTGCGATGGATGTAGCAGCAACGATGGCCGCCGCTCCGCCTACGATGACTACAGAAACCGGTCATGAGACACAATTTTCAAAATTTTGAGAACACATTCCATCCTACGCTGAAGTACACATACTACAACAGCGCTTCTAAAAAACGGAGACCTCACATACGAAACCCTAGAGCACTAAACAAGCATTCACAAGAAGAAGCAGAAGGGAGCAGAGAAGGTGTCGCATACAAGGGCCTTCCAACCTTCAATTTCGAAAATCACTTTTATCTCGTATATTTGCACAACAAATGGATGTTGCTGAACGCCATGACGTTGCCGAAGTGGGCGTACTTGAAATCCATAGACGAGCGCTTCAAATCCCCAATTCTACGCGGATGCCTCTCAACCAATTGACCACTACACTCCGTGCCCTATTGCAATCTTCTTCCGCTACAAACACAATTGAAGGCACAGAAACTTATAGAACTACAAGCGCAGAAGGTAACAAATGAGTCTGCGAACGTATATGCGGAGCTCAGATCTTCCTTTGCAGTGAAGAATACACTGTCTTGCGGAGGCGCACTACCAGCTCCAGCAGCAATGACTCCTACAGCCGTGATGGCACTTTCCCTTGTAGCAATGTCTCAAGTGTGATGGGGTTTCCTTACCTGTCGTATTCCCTCCACGTTGTCACCCCAAATACTTCATATGAAAATGAAGTGGGAACACCTCCGTCACATTACGTACATTTTTTGACAACGTGATTAACGCTGCTGGAACTTGCTCACGAACCACAATTTCTTATCATCCTTCTGTGTCATGCAGCTCTCTTATCTTTCAACGGCTGCTGCTCCAAAACGCCAGGTGTGCACTAAGCAAAAACGCTAAAGTTGTAACCAATGATTTGTCACCATGATTGTGAATAATACAATAAAAAATTATATATACCAAATTGGTGCCAGTGTGTGTGTATGTGTGATGAGATTATGAGTAGAGCATGTTGAGTGAAGTGTAGAGAGTTTGAATCATGTTGAATCTAGTTGGAAGTTGGAAGTTAATGTTGCTGAGAGATATGGAATTTAAATTATGAGAAAATTCAAGTTGAATTCTAGTTGGTGAGCACAAGTCCAAATTGGCTTTGTGGTTTTGGAATTGTGAACGTGCATGTGTTCGAGTGTTAACTTATAATCAAGTTGGAATGCATAACTGTACGTGTAAGGTTGTTTGTGTGTATTTCTAACGAGTTGTATGTTGTTTCTATGATGTTTATCAATGCGTTATATTTTGAAATTGTAAGTTATGATCGTGTTAAAAGAGAGTTCAATTCTGGATATATATGTTTGTGTGTATGAGATATCAAATTGGGTTTGGAAATGAGTGGCCAGTTCAAAGAGAAATTTAAATTTAAATAATAGAATATGTATTTGTCTGAGTGCTGTGTGGTTAATTGCATGTCCCGAGTGAATGAAGTCAGATCCAAGTTGAGTTGGGTAAAGTTTGAATGTTGTCTGTTAAGTAATTTAGAATTGGGTTCATTTGAGAGTGCATATCATCTGTTGATTTGGAGAGTATATTTGAGTGATTAAAGCCAATTCAGAAGATCAAGAGTCTCACAACAAGTTGTACCAGAGGTGAAATTCCTATTTGGTGGAAGATTGAAGATCCAAATTGAGAAAGATTTGAGATGGGGAGATTAACTGGGAGAAGATCTAACTCTTGTGACTTTTAACCCTTAAGCGCTCCAACGTCCATATTCTGGACGATGAACATAGGGCTTCAAGGCGTTGTTTTGTCCAACTAACTTTTCATTCATGCCCGGGGAGGACACTCCCTATGTTTTAGCAAACTACGTGCGGCGGAAAAAGTAAAACAAGTAATACACCTTAAAATTTAATTTCTTTTTCAAAAAAAAAATTATGGATAGATTTTACTACTTTATAAGTTTATGTTTTGAATTATTGGTATTTTTTTGTGCTAATAGTAATTAGTTATAAATTTTTGAAGAAAAAAGATACACTGTAAAGCTGAAAATAACTTTCACACCTCTATATTATATAAGAAAAAAAATTTGAAAAATGAAAATTTTTTTATATAGAATAGCTTTCTATTGAAAGTTTATTTTGGTTGAATATTGATGCAATAGTCATCTTCATGTGAGCTCTATAAATATTTTAGTTGGAGAACATGCCATTTTAGTTCATTTTTCAACCCTTTCTAGACAATATATCTTATGTTATTTGGAATTGAATTTTTTGTCAATAGAAACCTTTAGTCATTGTTAAACAAAGCTCAAAATTTTAGAATGAAATTATAGTTTATTCAAGGTGAATTACATGAATTACTTTTTCCACCGCCGCACGTAGGTACCCCAAATGTAGTGAGAGTGTCCTCCCCTAGCATTCATGCAATGTAACACTTGAATCACTAGTAGAAAACGTAGGAATTTTGACAAAATTCTGTTGATTTGGTTGTGTTGATTTCAACAGATTTTTGTTGATTTTGACAGAAATCTATTGAAATCAACAAAACAATGACTAAATCAACATGACCAAATCAATAGAATTCTGTCAAAATTCTTGTGTTTTCTACTAGTGAATCTTGAAAAGACAACCTTCCTTAATGATCAATTTCATGAAATTGCGGTAAATGATATTTCTGTAGAAAGATATAAGCAAAAATGTGCCAAAATTTGAAAAAGGATCAAGGCGTTAAGGGGTGAAGAGTGGAGAGCAAAATCTAGCAATTAGCTTGTCAAGTGAGGAGAACAATTGATTATGTTGAAAGGAACAATTTCTTTCCATCTTTTGGTTGCAATGGCCAATAAAGGAAATGGAGAAGCATCCCTATTGCACAGCCTCCTTGGGACGAATTATAAACTATTTGCTTGGTTTTCTCAAATTGGATCCAAGCTTTATCTACATCGTCACTGAATGTTTTCTTCACTTTAAACGTTGATGTCTTGCAATCTATGTGGTCAAAGTTTATGAAATTTCTTCCATGTGCATTCTTACATAATTAGTCTAGGACAAGATCCTATGGTTGAATATGCAAAAATAAACAAAATTTAAAAAGATTCGCACCTTGTAATAAAAATGGCACTTTTGAGTGTTTTATGATTAAAAAAAAGACCTTGGTCCTGTAGGAGTTACTTAATTGTTGCCTAACAAAGTTGTTTCCTAGGACTACATGAATTTTCAAATTTCATGACTTGTTTCTACACAAGGATTGTGTGCAAATTTTTATGGCACCCAAGCCACATGTCAATCTTTAAATTTGTTTAAGATGTCCCTAAGGACAAATTTTTACCTACTATTTTTGAAAAAAATTTAAAAATAGTAGAAGTATTTAACCCCTACAATGGTATGGAAATGATTTCTAATACCTACTTCCACATTTACAATTTTAGAAAAAAAATAGGTACTTTAGTAATACTAAATCCAACCATTACATAGGACAACAACTTGATAAAGTCTCTCTACAAAATAGGATGACTTTCATCCAAGTATTAATGGAAAACATTAGTTTTAATCTATTCATCGTCCAAAAACTAGGTATTAGAGCGCTAAGAATTAATTCCTAATGTCCCAAAGTCCCTTGAGGGACAAATGGGAATTTGCATAGGTTCTTTCATCTCAATTTTTGTTGTGATTTTTTGAATATTTTTTCTCAACATAGAAAAATATATTAGCTTCATGGAAATATGATTTTTTTTCCAATTGTTCCTTGGTAACCAAATTATGCCACCCTAAGTTCAAAATGAAGTTTACAAGGCAATAAAAATCCCCTACAAAAATTTGGAATGAGAATTTTAAGAATTTGTTTCTCATAGTATATATTTTTGTCTACATGCATGGAATGCATCAATTAATTCCATTTGGATTTTACAATCAATCATTTCACATTTTTGAAAAAATAACATACTGAATTTATTCGAACTCAATTTTCACAATTTTCAAAAAAAGAAGTTCCACAAAGTTCCAATTCGCTTGCTAGAACAATCTCACCATTGGAATCAATGTGTTTCAATTTCATCTAAGAGCTATTAACAATTTTGTTTTCCTTTTTGTATCTTTTACCTACTTCTACTTAACAAAAAATTTAACAAAAATAAATTAAGTTTTTTAAAAAAAAAATTCCCGCCCTAGACTATTTGCAATTCTTTAACATACTTAAAAAAAAATTCAAAATATGTAGTACAAATTTTTTTTAATTAAAAAAATTTAAAGTCTTATAACCCAATCATGCAAGGTGCAATAAATAAATAAATAAATAAAATTTTAATTTTAATTTTAATTTGTTACATGTTTTTAATTCCTTATTATGTGAGGTTGGACTGTACCTTTACTTCCAGCTCAATGATTTGGAAGCATCTTGGCATATTCATCCCCCTGAGGAGCATCTTCCGCCGTTCATTCCTCGGGAGCGCATGTTCTTTTCCGAGGAGGAATTTTCGAACGTGTTCCTTGCGGGCCACTCATCGTCCTTGCGCGTTGGCCACTTTTTCAATTCTCTTCAAGCTTGCCGGCCTCACAGTTGCCGACTCCAATTTCGTGGCCGGCCTTGGCAAGTCCAGAATCCGCACCGGATTCAAAAAGACTTCGGCTCTCTTCATTAGGGTTGGGTTGGGTTGGGTTGCGTTGCGTTGGGTTCGTTTCTTTTGAGTCCAGTGTTTGCATCGGAAGCGAAGAATTAGCTTTTCCTCCCTCGAATCGGAATTCGCTCGTAGAATTGCAGGTTCGCCCGATGCCCACAAACGCAACCATGAGCAGTGCGGCGGAGGCCGTCCCTTCCGATGGCATCCGCGACAGGAAAGCCGCAAAGGGGAGACGCCGAAGAGCGGCTGCCGAGCAGCGTCGAATCGAGCAGCAGCGGTGGGGGAAGTACCTGGATGAGGACGAGGACGACGATTACGCCGTGGTGATTGCGCCCATCCCTCCCGGATCCCGTCGCCGTGCGAGACGACGGAGCGATCGGGAATCACTCCACACCAGCTTCGATCACGCGCTTGAGGAAGATCTCGATCCTGACTTGGCTCTGTCGTTGGCTTTGGCTTTATCTTTGTCTTCAACAACTGGGACGACGGAGGACGACGCGCCCGCTCCAATTGCTCCGATTGGAACCCTCGCCGACATGACGTACGAGAGCCTGGTGCAGCTCGAGAATGTGACGTGCGTGGCATCGGCTGCCATGATTGAGAGTTTGCCTGTGTGCGATTTCGTCAAGGAGCAAGCCGGGGGGGCCGAAGTGTGCGTGATTTGTCAAGGGGAATATGATCATGGGGATTTGCAAGTGAAGCTGCCTTGTTTGCATGCTTTTCATCAGGCTTGTGGCGCGGAATGGCTACACAAATACTCCAAGCTCTGCCCTGTTTGCAAACATGATATCACCGAGGTCGTGTCGGAGGTGCCCGAGGTACCTGAGGCATCTGTGTAGTTATTTCGTTGCTGCCCCCATGTTCATATATTCTTGGATTCTCTCGTAGTCTCTTCCCTTGTACAGCCACATTGGCTTGCATTGCGTTGCCCATCATCGGAGCCATCCACATTCAGGATTGTAGCTTGTACATAATGATGTAGTGGTATGGGGGGTGAGTAGAGGTGACTTGCTTCTTTCGTTTTCGTGGGTTGGGGTCGAGGGACGGTGTACCTGAAGCTGAGACACCAACAACGAAGTGATTAGGGTAATGGTTGAGAAGAGGGCCAGTGCCATTCGTAGCGTGCAAATATCTTCGGATTGTAGAGTGAAGGAATTTTGAAAAAATTGTACAGATTTCTTCTCTTCGAGTGTCTTGCATATCTCGATCTCATATCTCGATCTCGAGTGTCTTGCAGATTTCTTCTCTTCGAGTGGCTTGATTTTCACAAGTTCTGGCAGTAGTGGACCTCTCTCTAATTGCACTGCCTTGAGGGACATATGGGTTTCTGCTTTTCATGAACTAAGACTCTGAATTTGTGTTCCCAACTTGACATTTGGAATTTGTTCAATCATATGCTTACTGTACATTCAGCTCTGCCTTGGGGTGACAAATGGGCTCTGACAAATGAGCTCTTTTCTTAGGAGCGGTGAACTTGACATGTGGACACTGGCCACACTGTGCAATCACATGTGGACAGCATCTCTTTGGAGTCCTTTTCCAGGGAATGTGCCGGCAATTGAGGTGGGGTATTGTAAAACTACTGAACTCGTGCTCAAAAAGTGTCCTCTTTACACATGGTACATATTATTAGAGTTTTCAATGTTTCAAAAAGAACTCCATAACATTGTTTACCCAAGGGGTCCTTTTGCATCCTTGAAAAAGGGACCTCATAGGGACCTCATGGTGAACAAAATTGTCTTGTATGCCGACCCCAATCCTTGAATTAACTAATAAGTCTTGGTGAACAAAATTGTCTTATATGATTCCTTGGTCAATCCCAATCCTTGAATTAACTGATAAGTCCTAATGAACAAAATTGTCTTATATCCCAATCCTCGAATTATCCCCTACAGGTTTTTGACTATGTTATCACCCAAAATGCTCCAAAACTGTCATTTTTAGGACAAATACCAAATTTTAGAAGAAAAAAAACATTTTTGCACACATGTAACCTTAGGATCTTATAGTACGTTGATTTGGGAAGTTGTGGAAAAAATTTCAGAAATTTTCACCGTGTCGATTGCAAGATATTAGCATTTGAAGTGACAAAAATCCTTTTGGGCCATGCATAAAAATGGGCAGCTGCAATTCACAAGGTCACATTTGAATAAAAAAATATTTTAAATGGTTGTAATTCTTTGGATTCATTCTTCAAAGTAAGTTGGCTATGTGCTTAAATTTTTTTTAGATGCTTAAATTTTTTTTAGATGCTTAAATTTTTTTTAGATAATTTGGAATTGTACAACATATAGAAAAAACATAGTAAATAGAAAGAAGTAGAGAATGATTCAAAATACTAAATTGTTAACAATTTATTTATGGAATTGAAAAATGCCAATCCAATGGTTGTAGTGTTGTAATAAACAATCTGCACCCTATGATTTTATTTTATTTCCAAAAATATTGAAAATTGAGTTAAATAAAAGGACTTCAAAGGTTAATTTTAGAGTAGGAGATCCATAACTACCTGCAAACTACCCACAACTAAAAGTCTTCATAACTTTCATCTCATTAATGAAAGTGAAATGATGCAAAGCTTTCCACGTACATATAAATCTAGAGAACTAATTTCAAAAAATAAAAATTCTTAAAAAAGTGATTTGTAAAGAAGTTTTTTTTGTTGCTTGGACTATTGATTAAGCAATGAAAACTTCATATCATTCAATAACTTTTAAACCATTTACCTGAAAGCTACTCCTCAAGATAACATTGTGGAAAAATTTCAAAAAATAAATATAAAAATTCCATTTGTAGTGAGTTCTTCAAAATTGCTATGTTGCCAAAATACACAAAAAACACAAAAAAACATTATTTGGTTATTTAGAGGTTAATTGATAAGTCCCAATGAACAAAATTTTCTTATATGTCTCCTTGGCCAACCCCAATCCTTGAATTAATTGATAAGTCCTAGTGAACAAAATTGTCTTAATATGGCACTCGACCAACCCCGATCCTTGAATCAACTAATAAGTCCCTTAGCAAAGCATGATACCTTCCCAGCATGGGGAGGACCATTGTCTGGTTGGGCACCCGGATTTCAGCTTCAACTAATACGATACAAAAGTGGCTTCAGTTAGTTGCGGCTTCTATTTGCATTTCAAGGATTCTTTATGGATATCCCACCTTACAAGTGTCATCAGAGAGGTTGGCTGTACACGCCACGAGAATCTCGAGATACAGTGCGAATGTGCAATTACAAAGTGTGCAAATAGAGAGGGTTGAGTGTAATACTCACTGATTTGGATGATGTTTTTCGCGGTTCATTCATAGATGAGGTGACGCGCGAAGGCAATGCAATAGCCTGGGAACAAATGAATGTGATCAGGCATTCTCAACTTCTCTTTACTAGCTTGCCCATCCATCTTTGAATACTTACAAGGTGAATACCCACTTGGTAAACAAATGTGAATGGTCCGTATCCATAATTGAAATGATTCATTTCAATGGGAAGATTCAGCAGCTTCTCCGTGAGCTACATTGTGTTTTACTCCGTATTAACTACCGAACTCACAAGCTGTGTCACTGACGAAGCATTGGGCAGCAAAACAATCGCTTTGTAGTGACTTGTGCAAGGTAGTGGCAGGATACGGCAAATTGATTCTTTCATTGACTCGGTGTTCGTCTCTGCTCTGACTTCTTCACGTAACTCATCTTGGGCCTGCAGCCACGTTAACAAAAAATCAACCAAATGATGGCAACTTCCTCTCTAGTAATCTAAAGCACTGTGGAGTGGTCCTCCGTTTAGCCTCCCAGCACATCAATAATCACTTAATAGGGTTGGCAGAGATCCTTACCTGCAATGAACTTGCCAAGCCCCCTGTGAAGTTTCTCGATTGGTAGGCTCGCTTCAAGCGGTTGACCCAATAGTCGTTATCCTGAACACGATCATAAAATAGATTCGAACATGATCATAAAATAGATTCGAAAATGCAATGTACCCAATTCTCCCGTAATTTGTACATCTGAATACTGGTAGGCTACTAATTAATACATCCAGAAACATTCACAGCCTGAGTGCAGGAAGGCTGATTTGAAGTCTGCTGCACATTTGAAGTCAAATCAGGCTACAATCGTGTACCTCTTGAAAGACTTCATACTCCCGTTGTTCAAGCTCCAAAACGGTTTCCACATCGTCATTGACTGCAGTCTTTTCTTCTTGCAGTTGCCTGATTTCCTCCAAGGTGATATCAACCTGAATTTGATCATAGACACAATGATGAACTCTACCACCAAGGAGGCAATGAAAACGATTGGGGGAGTCCATAAAGAGCCATGATTTGTGTATGTAATATGAGAGCGACTGGTCCAAATGTTCATCACTAGTCCAAAAATTATGAGGATGCAGAAACAAATTAGAATGGGAAAACGTAATCTCCGAATCTTCAACATTGTCAAGAAGAACTCCGGCGTCATCTTCTAGGCCGGTTTTCAGAATCAAGAGTATGAATTAATGCAAGTCGTATAATTAAAAGTATTGTACTATGCGGAGTAGAATCGTATTTACCAACTCCCATGCAATGTCAGGATCACAAGAAAAATTGACAGCAACATGCCCAAACATCTCCTCATACAAGAACGGATTGCTGCCTCCCATGAATGCAGACACAGTTGCATTGTACACCTGTCAGGAAGGGCAACAGTTTGACGGTCAGCTGCTTGACAAGACTCATTCGAGTGTCTTCGGAAGAAACTGTAGAGGAACCCTAAACCCTACCTTTCCATGCTTGAATCGTAGAACTTGCATAATTTTTGTTTCCAGGAACTTGCACATGAAATCTGTCTTCTCCACGTCAAGACCCTGAATGAAAAGAAAATTCTATTAAGTAGGAAATTCTGTCAAATTAGGAATGAACACAACCCTGTGCACGATAAGAAAAATGTGATGAATTTTGTCTGGAGCTTTCAACTTGGGGCATGAGCTCTCACCACCTGGGGACCTTGTAAATGGATAGGAAAAGAGAGATAAACTTCACACTGAGCTTCGACCATGTCCATACGAACTTCTTCCCTGATAAAATCAACTCAAAAATTTAAGACACGCATATCATTTGATCTGCCTGTAAAGACAGAGATCTTTTCATGTCTGAAAGAGTAAGGCTAGTACATTACCTTGTTATCTCTGAAGTAGGAAGCACAGGCACAATTGCCAAATCTTTGCGGTCGAAGAGCATCACAGGCTTTTCTGGCTTAGGAATACCGCCCTTAATGAATTCAAAGCATTGTATTAGGACAAGGGTCTCTAAGCAAAAAAAATCTTACTTGGTATGAGCAGAGGAATTCATGGGTATAGAACGCTTTACTAGAACAAACAATTTACTGAAATGTAAATAGATTTTCGTTCAAGGAGTCGCAGACCCCCGTACAGACCTCAACAGATGGACAGGGATTTGATATTTTCCAGGAAAAGAAGTAGATGATGAGCATCGTATTACCAGGTATTGCAATATAAGTGGCAAGGCCTCCTTAGTGTCGATAGCTCCAACGATTATCACTGTAAACGTGGAAGGGTCTATGTAACAATCATTAAAATATTGGCAGCTTTTCTTTGGATCCACTTTGGTTAGAGCTGCTGCTGTCCACGGCTACCAGTGCACATCAACCAGTCAAAAGCACGAGTTTTGGATCAGCATAACAGCCATTTGTTGCCAAGAATGAACGGGGCGGACAAACGAACACATTAATATGTAATCAGCAGCACCTAACCTTGAACTAACCTTGTAGAAAAAAGAATCGCCAAGGTTGACAGCAGTAATTCTGTTGTAGAATGCACTCTGCGGATCTCGATCTAGGGCCTTGAAATACTCGATACATCTTTCCATCACCAGCTTCACTTCCGCATCGGCAACCTCCACTTTCGTCACAAACAATTGGTGCCCAAGCTGGAGCAAAATTTAGCAATCTCAGTAAACAGTTACTCCACTATCCTCTCCCGGTATGCATGTGCACTTGCAAGTGCATCTTTCAACAAATAAACCTCGTATACTGCTAATTTATTATTGGAGAAACCATAGGCAAGGGTAATTGTAGATCAGTAATATAATCTGAATGTAGCTGCTAAGATAGCGACATTTAGAATTTGGGCGCATTCTTTTCGCAGCTCCATAGAAGAAGATCGTAAACAAGTACAGTTTGAAGAGATACTGTTACATTTGATAGTAAAAAGTGCTTGAGTGGGCAGTCAGAGAATGTGATGAGCCCTGCTAACAGCCACAGTGAAGCAAGGAAGATTATATTACCTGCAGAGCTGTTTCCAAGTCCGCTTTCGAACAATCTACGGCAAAAGCCCGCGTGTAATATCCAAGAGTTACGCTTGGACCAATAATTTTGCCTGCCAGCAGTTCACTCAGTATAGAAGGTTTATGGCCATAAATGCCCACTTCATCAGCAAAGGATCTTCCCATTTTGCATGTATAATGGTTACTTTCATCTATTTCAGATATTCCTCCATATGCAAATCCACGCACGAGAATCTGCAATGACAAAAGTGGAACCCAAGAGATAATTTAAAAATTTCTCAAGCACAAATTATTAGTTAAGTAGGTCTACCCTACTGCACAGGCAATAGACCAGCTCACAAATCGAGATACATCGAGGTAAATTACAGAGTACACAAACAACATGCAGTAAAGTGAATCGATACATAAAAGGGAATGTTAACCTCATCATCATTGAAGTCTGTGCATTTATAGCACACGCGCATCCCATTGCTTAGAGTTATCTCTGTTGCTTCAAATTCAGGATATTCCTTGGTCTCAGTAATTACTCTACACATCCCAGAAAACATCAAGTCATGCACCCGTCATGTCCACAGACCATAACTCAGTCTGCCAAAACTTCTATATAGCCCTAACACCATCACAGGAACTAAAGAAGGCCATGCTGAAGCAATTTACCTCATTGAGGTCTACAAACAGAATAGAAATCTAATTAGCAATTCCTTGGTGCACACAGCGATCTCCTTACCCTGGTGCGGGGAGATCCATAACAATGACTTCTGGCAGATTTTCCTCATCCCAAGTGGCGATATCACCCCGTATTTCCATCTCTGCTACTTTCGCAACAACATCCTTCAATTTCTCTTCGTTCGCAATCGCATGAGGTTCGGTAGTTTTAATTACACAGCTATGAGTTGTGTAAAAGTGCTCTGCAGCCTTCGACACCTCCGTAGCAGAGATGTCTGATATTTGGAATAAAGAATGTGTCAGAGCTCCCACTGTTGTTGCGTCGATACTGAGATTCACTTCAAGCTCTAGCTATGTTCCATAGAGCTAGCTCTCTCAGCGAAATTTTTAAACATTACCTGTCAAATAGGGCAAAAGAGGGACAAGAATGAATCTGTAAAAATGAACGCACCTTCTAGGAGAGTCTTCCGAAGCTGCGTTGAATATTCGATTGATGGTAATGCATTTCCTCGCAAGAAGTGCTAAAACACGAATCTCATTTGGTTAGAGTCAGCTGTCACTGAAGTCTCGTTGCCTTCGAAAATGGTGCATATGTTGGTCTTATGACGCGAAACAGAACCCGAAAAAGTATCATTCTTTGAGCACAGTTTTGTACATCAATAAACTCTTATATAAGCAATATGATAAAATTCAATGCTTCCTATCTGCAAAAGCCCTTCTCGTTACCTTGAAATCGCATGGCACTCGATTCAAGAGAACCTCGATAAAAATGAGAGTCTCAATGATTAATAAAACTCTTCACACCATCTTAAATCTCAGAGAACTGTTTCTAAAATCGATCACACCAAAGCCAGCTGCCTCACCTCAACGTACATGTCACGCAAATCTGTGGACTGACGTTGGTCTCGCTGTAGATAATTTGATTTAAGGACCACCAGATGCTCTGCACGCGCAACTGCTATTTCCCTCTCAGAAAACCCGTGTAATCGTACTCGTGCAACCTTCACGTTTAACACAGTATCCTCGCAAATTAGAACAATGCCTTCGCGCTAAATGCACGAGTTACTAATTAAAACTGTTGTTAAAGATGAGAGCATAAGAACCTCACCTCTGTGAGCAATTGTTCCAGTGCTCGACATGTTCCTCCTTCGGGGCATAGTGCAAGAAGGGTGTAAACCATCACTGGGTTGGTTAAGATCATAATTGTCCCGTCGACGGAATAAAACGGCCGATCTGTCTGCTTTGAAATCCTGTAAAGCCTACTATCTAAAGCCTTGAAGAACATCGTTCTAGCCAGTTCCAAACGGATATCTTTTACTGTGTTTTTCGATGGTCTTGGTCTCTTGCAGGTTACGACGACTCTTGACTGAATATATCAAAATGAAGATTTTGATGTTAGGTCTTCTGACAATCAATGATGATTGGAAACATATGCTCGTTCAACACAAAGAAGACTACCGTCATCCCAGTCAGAATAAACACATGGACTGGAAGTTTCTTTGCCGAAAGAGGAACACACTTTGTTATAATCAAGAACCACTTTGTAATAACCATCTCTATTTAGAAAATCAAAACCAAAGCGGAAGTGGAAGTGCAAAAGGTATATGAGATGAATACTTACTCCTTCTGCCTCTGGATCCACAAAACATAAGAAGCGTGGTTCATCATGTGGAGGCACTGGGAATGTCGGGGTAGTGAGAGAACGGTTTGTGTCTTGAACATGACTTTGCTTAGCGGCGAACTCAAGTTTGATGAGTTTGACAACATCCTGGGGTAAACATGAAAAAACTTACAATTTTTACAAGCATTCCAACGAAGAAAAGAACACCAAAGGAATTCAATCAGAACGAATGTTTTCGGCGTATGCAATCAATTTAGATACTGTTCAAGGCTATTCTAAGACTTCAAGAAGCATACCATTGAACTTACTACAGAACAAAGGCTTCTGTACACTTGAAAAGGTTCGGGAGGTTTGAGCAAGCCAAATTCGTTCCACAAAGTGGAATACCTCAGAGTTGTCAAAGTCTCCAACCACAACAACTGCCATGTTTTCTGGTCGATACCAAGTGCGGTAAAAATCTCGCACACGTTGCCCAGGCACGCTTTTTATAACTTCCTCTTCTCCAATTGGTAGACGATCAGCATACTGCAAGCAGTCAGAGAGTTTAGCACAGTTCATTAAGGAATAACTACCGTTTGTCGGTACACAAACCGATGAGTAATTCTGGTGCTCTAACTTGCAAGGAGACGGATGACCTTGCTTGATTCCTATCATTAACAGAGGTGATCGATTTAACTCCCTTGCTATGACCAATAAAAGTTGTCCCTTGAAACAAGATGAGATTGACACCTTAGAACCTTCCAACAAGACTTTAGCGTATGCTGTCCATGATCGCCCGGCGGAATTCCTTCCCTGTCTCCATTCCTCCAGCACAGCACCTCTCTCTTTCTCCAAATCCTCATCGGATGCCCGAATCTGAAAATTCATTTCACAAAATGCGTTTTGCAAGAACTCCCCCAGTTAGTAGATTGCTTCAACATATGAAACACATTAGAGGTCAGAGAAATTAGAATTTGATTTATCTTGTAAGCTGCATCATACCTCTGTGCTGTATTCAGCAAAAACATGGAGAGCTTTGGACAAGATTTCGGGTCTATCAACAGGAACCAGTATCTCATAGACGGTCTCATCAAAAGATGTGTACGCATTGTTGCAAGGTCCAAACTGCGAGCCAATAGTCTCCAAGAAATGAACCAAATCATGGTTTGAATAATCCTTAGTAGCACTAAAAGCCAAGTGTTCCACAATATGTGCGACACCTTGCTCGCCGTCCTCCTCAAAAACAGACCTGCCACTCAACATTTCATTTCAAGAGATCAGGGTTTGATTTCACATCCTAAAGTACAATTTGAAATAATTCCTGCATCTGATGAGTTTCTAATTGCTAGTACGCCTTGAGAAGATTCAGACATTCCTGAGGACTCACAGGCGCCATTTGCCGCAAACAGAAACCGCCTAATGGAAGCCCTAGCTTGGCCATCACTGAAACAAAGATACTCAAGAAATGGTGTGCGTCAGCAGGATATTAACAAAATGAAAGAAACGAGACTCTGTTCCATCGAAGCTTACCCTACCGGCACCACAAGTGCAATAGCTGCTCGATCTCGCGGCTTCGCGTTTTTGCGGACATAGTACCGCATCCCATTCTCCAACACTCCGTACAAGGCTCCCGCTGGACCTGGAGGAAGGAGATCCTCAGATTTGACGTTCAGAGGCTTCAGCCCCTCGAAATCTAGCACGAGCGACTCTGCGGGCGCTGGTGGAGCGATGGCCACTTCCTCGGACTTCAACACCATCGAGATCGACCGGACGTACTTTCCAGGCTCCAGAATGGACTTCTGTCTCTCAAACTGCCTCCCAGATGGCTGAAGTTGCATGCCTTCGCTCGCCATCGGCTTCACTTCGCTTCCCTCCATAATTCACACTATGAATCCTCAACGCTTCAAAAAATTGAACAAACTACCGAAACCGGAGTAGCGCAAATCTTGAATCCCTCACACACGAACTCCGATTGCCTCAATTTCCCTAGCAAACAAACTCGTTCCAGAGCCAATATACTTATCAAGAAAAATTCTCCGAAAGCCTCTTTATCCTCATCCAGAGTAGACCAATTCAAATACTCGACGGTCAAATTTCTACAGCACAAGACTGCACCAAGTTCGACGCTACGAATCGAAGCACGTGCTTCCAATCCAGAAACTGTATCACATTTCTTAAACAGCATTACATACAGTAACGCTGACTTTTGACGGGAGGAACAACAATTGGGGAAAACCTTGAGAACTTCCGGCAAATTCGAATGTCGTTGCAGAACAAATTCTACAGAAATTGCAGTGCCGATCGCTTCTTAGTGTCAAAATTCGTAGCATTAATTTCATCCATGGATTGTTACATTACATTTAGGAGAAAAGATCATTTGACTCCTAGCTAAGCTTAAAACTACTGTCAAGAGAAAGAATCATTCTACTGCAAAGTAAATTGCAAACACTGCTCGAGTTGGACGACATCGTATCAAGTGCTTTGATGCACTTGGAGGTATTCTAATATATGGCACATAAAAATAATATATCTACCACCAATTTGACTCCTTCCATTCTCTCCTGCAAGACGGTGCTTGAAATCTGGAGAGGATTGTAAGCGTCGTTCGGGATTCGGCGACTGTGTTGAAAAAATCGGTACGGTACCTAGAGGATAGCACCAGCTACCTACTGCTAGGCCTTCATGGCTTAGGTAGTACTCTAGAACTGTCACCAAGACTCTCACAGTGGTCATAAGACCAGAGGAGTTACTCTTCTAGAGTACTACCTCGAGGGAGTGGGACCTTTTTTCTACCCTTTTAAGGATTCTTTTTTGGCAATGAAAATTTTAGGGAGAGTGGGAAGTGTGAAATGATTGGTGCTCATTAAAAAAAATTGAAAAAAGAAGAAGCAAAATTTGATTATTTAAAAAAAACGTTGCAACAAACTTGAGTTTATGCCTATGGGTTGACCTTCTTAGCTAACCTTACGAGGTGCCTAGATATGAACCATTTTGAAAATAAACATGTAATTGTAATTGGGATTGGGATTGGGATTGGGAAGGAACTTGAAAGGAGAAGCACTTTTCGTGGAATGGAATTGAGATTATGAGTGGATTTAGATTATAAACAAGTGCCTAATTGTAATGTGTAATTTGTGTACGCATGTCTCTTTCATACATTCTTTAGTGGAAGGTATTTACATTCTTTAGTGCAACAATCTTTAGTGCAACTGTTTATAATCTATAAATTCTTTCATACATTCTTTAGTGCAATTGTTTAGTGCAACAATCTTTAGTGCAACTGTTTATAATCTTTAAATTCTTTCATACATTCTTTAATGCAATTGTTTAGTGCAATAATCTTTAGTGCAATTGTTTATAATCTTTAAATTCTTTCATACATTCTTTAGTGCAATTGTTTAGTGCAACAATCTTTAGTGCAACAATCTTTAGTGCAATTGTTTATAATCTTTAAATCCTTTGTTAATTAAAATGCCTTATTTGATAGTAATGTAATAACATGTAACAATCCTACTAAATGTAAGGGATTACTATACATCTTAGGAATGATGGGCCTCAACATGCTACTATTGGTTTTTACATATGTTTCCATTTCTTTTGGCCTTATAATAGTTGACTTTTATGAGGATATTTTTATAACCATATGGTTACAATTCTACTATACATACTATAAACATTATTTTGATGATATGTCCAATATGCCACTTGAATCACTTTTAACAAGTCTCTCATTTACTTTGTTTTTTGTATATTAGCAATAATCTATGAACCCTTATGAAAGAGTAAACTTTAGTATTCTTCTACTATTATAATATTTTGACATTGAATTACAGAGTTTGCACTTTAAATTAAAATAGTTTGATGAATTTCTTAAAAGATTTATTTTTCAAATATTATCATTAAATTTCATTTTACATTAGAAATTAGTCATTGAATCCAAACAAATGTCATCAAGATGCCTTATAGGCTTTTAACCCCTCAAAAACTCGATACTTAAATTTTGAATATCATATGGACTCAAGCATGTTTCAAATATGCAAAATCTTGATATTTTCATTCATCTAAATGTTTGTAGATTTTGGTGTTAATTCTCTTACATTTTTATGGTATAGATTTTCAAAACTATTCTTTGCAAATGTTCTAGAGTTAAAAGGATATAAATATGTTTGATATCAAAAAGTAATTTTTTGGTTTAAAAAATGCCCCTTGTAATATCATTTAAATAAATACATAAAATAAAAATCATGAAAAATCACGATTATTAGCACTTAAAATTTTTAACCTACAAAAAAATTTAGTGGAAATTATAAATATTTAGTCTGTGATCAATTTTAGAAGGAATTTGCAACATTAAGTGTCAAATTTTATTGAAAATATTAGTTAGTGCAGCTATTGATTTAATTACATGGATATGGTCTATAAATCATATCTTTCAATTTTTGTTTTAAAGTCATTATTAAATTATTTCAAGTTGTACTTCACTCATAATTTTGGACTTCTAGACTATCTCATAGTCTTCAATTAATCCTAATGACCTAAAGGGAGTGTACTTTCAAAATGGCCAAGAACTTGAGCAATTTGTTTGTTCATTTTTCTTGAGATTACATAGAATGTAACCCTAGGATCTTGAAGTTTACATTGAGAGTGAGAACGTCAAAAAAAATTCAGATTATTTGACCAGACAATTTAGTAGATATGTAGTTTGAAGTTTTATTTAGGTCAAAGGAAAAACAAGGCAACGTACTTTGAAGGAGCAGATCTTAGTGAGAATATTTTGAAATGATGACATTTTTGTACTCAGTGAAAGACAAGAGAGTTGAGAATGCTCATCTAAGATTTTCCAAACATTCCAACCATTTTACAATTGATAGTAGAGCTTGCAATGCACAATGGTCACTAAAATGAGTGTACAAGTAACTTATGTTAGTGTTTTTAAGAAAAACAAGAATGGAACACTTGTCTTCTCCTTGGATCTACCCTTTTTTGAGGTAGATCTCCCTTTTTGAAGTGGGCAACAATCGCATTAGTTGGCTGACTTTTTAGTCCATGCCCAAACTGGCCCTCCCAAAATGAGTTGTGAACTACACCACTCTATTCAGCTTAAAAGAATTCCACAAGGCAGAGTTTAACTTGGAATTTGATGAAACTAACCCCATTGGATTCATAATGTATTCTATTTTCTAGAATTAAATTTATCTAAAAAATTCAAATTTGAAATTGGGCAGCTCAATAAAGAAGAGCAACTACCTATTCTCAAGGGGTGAAAAGTTAGCATCAAAACTTTCCTTTTATTTGATCTCTTGAAACTTTGCAAATTCCTCTCATACAAAGCATCATGTTAATTAATTATTTTCCAATTTGATTGCTTGAATATTTTTTGGGGTGTTAAATTGCATTTCTAATATAGAGACCAAAAAGAAGGAAAAATATTACAAGGCCATTGTACCAAAAGACAATATGAACAACAATATACTAGTTTAAGCCATACTTGTATTTTTTAATGTCATCAAATTGTGGATGGAAGTTAGGCTTTGAGTCTTGCTTCATGTCCAATGGTTAGGAAAAATTTGGACCCCACAAATTCCTTTATTTCCACAACGCTTATTATTTTGATTTGATGATTAAATTTGAAAATTTTGAATTCATACTGAAATTAGACATTTGAAGTTAGCCTAGGGTTGTGACAAAATACAAAATTAACTCTTCGCAAAATATTGGGCAATTCTTATCTAAGTTTTGTAGGTCTAGAAAAACAATTTCGGATGTAAGATGATATTTTTTATATATTTGATGTAGAAGGTGTGTGAATTGAGGTATACAACAATGACAAAAAGTTTGAATTCTCATTAAGTTGGATTCAATGACACATGACACCTCCTATATATCTCTAAATTTGCAAAGGCATCATACATTCTATATGTACGATGCTATATTGGAGCATGATAAGGTATGGATGCTAAAAATGACATCCAATTGGAAGATGCTAATTGATGAATTATGAATCCAATGATACATGTCTTGCGATACTTTAGTATATAATTTTTATTCCACAAGAATCAAATACGGTTCCATATAATTAAATACTTCCCTACAAACCTTTAACCTTGAAACAACACTGAAGACACAAAGTATCCAATGGATGAATTTCTTTATTATTGTAGAAATAGAGAATGTACCTATTGGTCTAAAAGTTGATTCATGCTTGAATGAGTACCCATCACCGCAAACACTTCCTTCTTCACTAAATAGGGGTATTAAGGGGACCAAAAAATTGAAGGAACTTATTGTGACTAAAAATTGTAGACGTTTGAAACATGATGTACAACCCCCGGATACTTTAGTAACTATTGACATACAACGGTAGATATTTACATAGTGTATAATGTCGATTAATTAGTACGGGTCCCCTTAACCCCCCTATTCAATGTAGAATTTAAGGATATTCTTATAAGGACACTAAGGCCAAAAGTGTCTAATAGATGACTTTCCAAGGTCAAGGTTATCCCTTGAAGGACTTTGAGGACCAAAAATGTTTGAAGGGACCCTTGAATGACTTTGTTGTTCCTTGTAAAAACAAAGACACCTATTTGTACAATAATTAGAACATTTTGGTGACTACCTTGGTCATGGGGCATCTCCTTCAAGGCTTCAAGGCTTAACCCTGTAAGTCCGCTAACTGAGGTCAAAGTCCTTTCAGGGTTAAGTTAAACTCCACGTGCTGGGTTGCAACTACATGGGAAGGTTGTTGGAGCGTCCGTTGTGGACTTCGTGTCAAGGCATTTGCTCGGTCTCTCTCTCTTTGCTTGGATTTCTCAATGGATTTCTCAATGCTTGTGAAATTCACTCTGGGTTGAACTCTTCCTTCCGAAAGTATTGTACTTGTTATGCAAATTGACAGCAATTCTTGTTGACAAATCAAAGTGATTACGAGAGTTTCTACAATTGCCAGTTATAATTGCGCAGGAAGAGAAAAGAGTGCACACTCGGAGCCCCTGTGTGGCAAAGTATCGATACAATGGACACTGGTGTTCGAGGTAAGATTTTTTCTACATTTCGAATGAAATAAGTTCAGTACAGGAAACATCCGCAGTGAGTGCTTCATCACTATCTACCAACAAAAAGCTAATTGCTTCGTTTCTCACACCATAATGCTCTCCCTTGAGGATGGGTAACAGTTGTCGCAACACCGATGCTGTGTCTCCGAGACTTGCAAAATAGTTGAGGCAGGCAACCATTTGCAGGAGCATCACCATCAGCATTCCGAGAACGCTTGCAGATTCTCTCCTGCCTCTGTAAAGATGCAGCGAAGCCAAGATAGTTGTAAGCGTTATTACCACCGTACCTGTGCGTCATGGAGGATGCTCTATGGAGCCATTCGTACTGCACTTACAGGTCTTGGAGAAGTGTGAACGAAATCCTTGTCATCCGAAGTATTCCAATTCAGTTGAATGTGATTCGTATCAAAATCTAAAATTAAACTGGTTTTCAATCAAATTAGAATATTTCATGAACTTTTAGAGAGATCATAAAGAAAAAATTCTTCGCCATAATTCATGAAGAGATCTCCCTATGGTCACAGTAATCGTCAAAAGATGCCCTATGTATCATCGGGAGGGCTCTGTATGATCACTGCAACCAAAAGGAAACTTCCCCGTGAACCATAAGAAAGATTCCTTTCTAATGTCGTCTAAAAGTTCCTCAAAAACATCTAAAACATTGGTTTTGAAAACATATTACTGAAAACATTGTTTTAACATGAGTGATGCAAGGTCAGAAACGAGAGCAACAGCCCTCTGCAAATTCACCTGTCCTTCAATCAATGGAACTTGATTGCTCACATTCACAAGAAAATGGCATACGGAGAAAATGCTCCATTCTACACAGCACGCTTGTTTCGTTAGTGAATTACAGCAACCCTAAACCCTAAACCGAAGGCGATGAAGATTGAACGTAACAACACAAGCTGCTGATCCGTAGTGCAAGTTTGTCAGATCCATAGCACCATAACAAACTGTAAATAATGTCTCTGACCTTGAATTGAACTCCTAGCAAAACTTGCTGCAGGGTGCTTCACTTGATTGCTTACCCTAATATTGTCAGAAGAACGCTTCCATAGCCGCCATCTCCAAAGTTTCAATAAGATCAGCCGTCAACTCCACCATCGCTCGAGTTCTTTCCCCCCTCATCCTCTACCTCAGACAACGGGTCCAACTCCCCAACTCTGGTGAAAGAGTTTCATAGCACCAGCAATTGCACTCACTGCAAAGCTTTAATTGCTGGCACATAGATCATCGACCCGGTGTGTTAGACTACTGCACACAAAGGCCAACGGAAAGGGAGAAAGGCCAACTGAAGGGAGTCAAGGGACCCAAGCCCTAAACCCTAACCCTACAGTCACTAACAAAAGTGCCCAGACTGATAGGCACATCAATCATCGTCACGCTCTACTTCTTCTACACAGTTATGATTGGCACTATTGCTACAAACATCTTTCAAGCTACAGCTGGGGATCGCTTCCACATGAGGTGCTAATTCGGGATTAGGAGGAATAGGAGTTCTCAAGATTCTGCAGTGAGCGGCATTGCCTAACTCACGCATCATGAACGCAAGCTCGAACGCGGCACTGGCACATCGGGCGACTTGCACAGGAGTGAGAACCAAAAACAGTTGGTGGAGGGTTGTTAAACGGAGTTGGTCCGCTTGAATGAGTAGTTTCTTTAAGCGTGACATCCGAGGCTTGAGAACGGTTCTTAAATCAGTCGTCCTCGTCTTAGAGGACGAAGACGACGACGAAGAAGAAGAATTTGAAGAATTCGAAGACCTAGTAGTAGTTCTTGACGTGGATTCAAACTCTACCTGCGTTTTTACGGCTGCAAGGACATCTTGGTCGCTTATAAGCATCTGCACGTGTTAGCAACACTTTCCTTTAGCTCTCTAAGTAAATCCTAAACCATCACCTCCATCGATCAATCACTCAAGCTAGCTAACGGCATTATTTAGGTTACAATGTTTTGATTGATTCTCTAGTACCTGAATGTACGCAAGCTTCTTCGACAGCTTCCTCTCCACGTCGCGTGTGGTCTTCTGGACGTTCGTGAGGTTGGTGAGCTGTCGATGCGAAAGCACGGCCGACGTGTTAGTCAAGTCGCGGAGTCCGTAGCCGAAGTTGCGAATCTCGTCCTCGAGTTGCACGCCCATGAGCGAGTAGACGAGCAGGATGGCGGACGAAGGGCGCCAACCTCCCAGCCACGTGAACATCGCCTCCATAGCTGTGATCCGCCCACCTGCGGGATGCAAGCAATCACATGAATCAAGTGAACATCATCAAGAAATTCTAACGATTTTGACGAAGAATTTTGGGAAAGATCTAACTGGACTATGTTGCAGAAACTATTGCAATAAGCATAAGAAACATGAGCATTGTGAAACCATAGCAAAAAAACTCCAAATTACTGTCGGAGAATGTTTAAAAACAACAAGAAAACTATTCAAAAGAACAGTGCAAATGGGTGGGAGTCAGCGTTTACGTACCTGAAAGAGCGATGTAAATCTTCTCGTCTTCCAGCGACGAGTTGTGACGAATGGCCGCCATGTAGAGCGAGACGCACTTCTGCAAGAGATTCTCGACATCGCGGTTGGCTGTGGCGGAGTGCATTGTCTCCCGGAGAGCGCGGATGTGGGGTTGGCATCCCATCCACCAGCGTGCATCTCGATCACCTCTTGTGCTACGCTCCGACTCCGCCATATTGTTCGCTCTCACTGTGATTTCGATTAATTCTTTATCCACGCGAAGTTTGCAATCCGATTGTAGTCGAATTCTTGCGCTTCGTGATGCCTGCTTCGAAGAATACTGTAATGTACCGTGAGCGCCCACAATTCCCGAGACTCTACTGTGATCATTATTCTCGGGATCCCAGTTCCCACTCCGATCAAATTCGCAGTCGGAATGTTTCGATCTGCGCGTTCGGTACCAATTGTGTCTACTTAGCGAATTAGCCGAAGTCGTGATACCTAAGGAATTTCTAAATTGTAACCTCGGAGCTGCGAAATTCGCAATTACCTCAAAATGACACCGATTCAACATTCGATTGCTTTCAATCTAATCGTCGACTTCACAGATTAGCAATGCCACTACGAGCCCCCAATTCGACCTCAACCACACTGTTGAATGTCAAGGAAGAGGAAAAAATTCATCGCAAGAGCTGATTGACGCCTCCGATCTCTTTGACACCAAATACCGACAGCAACACTTGAATTCGACTTCGCAACTG
This sequence comes from Rhytidiadelphus loreus, assembly GCA_947034895.1. Taxonomy (NCBI): domain Eukaryota; kingdom Viridiplantae; phylum Streptophyta; class Bryopsida; order Hypnales; family Hylocomiaceae; genus Rhytidiadelphus; species Rhytidiadelphus loreus. Next base: position 39,754,369 of record OX344761.1, read on the forward strand.
CTGCAACGTTCGACCTCGCATCCACGCACTGACACCCAGAATCCAAACCTTCAGTTCCACCATGCAACTTCGAGAATCTCACGCCATTCCCGAAATTAACTTTGAGCAAGAATCTTACGTACTTCCATAAACTTCGAAAATCTCGAACTCAAATGCATTGAACCTCGATCGCACCAACACATCCATGACAACTAATCCAATCAATCAATTCGCTCACTGACCACAATTCTGCAATCCTCACAACCTCCGAAAGCTCTCACCCGATCACTTTCAGCTACACAATCGAATCCCGAATTGAAACCTTCAACAAATTCAAATCCCTTCTGTCAACCCACCACGCAGCCACGAATCCCTCACTACTATGAACGACACAACTTGCCAATCGTGTAGCAAATGTGTTCAAATTCGAGTAACGGGACACCCATGCCACAAGCTCAAATCAATCAATCAATTAATGAACTCGATTGATTGAACAAGCTGCATCCCATCGATCAGTCAACCCAACAACCACGAATCTCCCACTACCATGAAAGACACACAACTTCCAAATTGTATAACAAATGTATTCCAATCCCAGAAACGGGACACACATGCACAAGTCAGATCTAATCACTCAATCATGAACTAGATCGAGCAAAGCTGCATCCCATCTGTCAAACCAACACCTACGAATCTCCCATTACCACGAAAAACACAACTTCCAAATTTTTCTAACGAATGTATTCCAGTTCCACAAACTGGACACACACACACACACACACACAAGTCAAATCGAATCACTCAATCATGGACTTGATCGAGCAAAGCTGCACCCCATCTGTCGAAACCAACACCCACGAATCTCCCACTACCATGAAAGACACGCAACTTCCAAATTGCTCAACAAATGTAATCCAATCCCAGAAACGGGACACACACACACACACATCGAATCGCTGAGCAAAGCTGCATCCCATCCCCGTGCAGCGTAAACTCCGTTACTTACTTCCACTCAGCCAGTCATCAGCTGTTGCCTGCATTACTCAGACCCACCATCGTCGCCTGAACTCCGAGTTCCATGGATTCGAGCTGCGATCGAGGCCAACTGTCGAATGTTGGGCAGATGGAATTTCATGGTGGTGGCACTCGGAAGTCGTCCATCAGCGCAGTACTACCGGAGTGTGTGTGCCTGTTTTTATTCAAGGAGGAGTTGCTGCGTGGAAGGGAGGGAGGAGGGTGTGGAACAGGGGGAGTGGCAGGACTACGTGTTGGGCGGTGGGAGCCGTCCAGGGAGGGGGGGGGTACGTGGCTGCTGGGAAGGGCTTTCTGGTCCAAAAGGAGGCCGCCTTTGGGAGATATTTTGGTGCCGGTCGGTTTCCCGGGCCCGGTAAAAGTGAAAAAAGGGGCAGGCAGTGAGTTCAGTTGGATTCCTGAATTGGGGCTGTGTTTTGTCAGAGGAAAGTGGAGTGGCGGTTTGTCCGGAAGCTCATGAACTGATGAGTGCCGGCGCTTTTGTCTTGAAGGGGGGTGAGCCCACTCCGCTGGGAAGTGGGAGCTACGGATACGGATACTTTGGTCTGAACTGACGGAACTCCCAAGTAGTTGGGGTAAATATCTTTGAATCTTGTACTGTACCCGGGGCAACTCTTATTGGTCCCCCTATTGTGCCATTCATAAGAATTTTGCACAATGACCCATTTCCAACCACTTAACCCCAAAGTGACATTCAATTTTGGGGTTCAAAAACATCATTGCTTTTGAAGCTTTATGGATCTAAATGTCTTCAAGTTATACAAATCTCAACCATACAATCTTGTAGTGTACATGTTGTAGAAGACATGCAGAAAAATTTGAAGTCATTTGGCCACAAAGATTGCAAGATCATAATGTTTTAGTGTTGAAAATGGATGCTGAAATTTTCCCAAAAACACATTTGGAGGTGAAAATTGATTACTAAACCTACTCAAATGTAAAAACTTTACACTACAAAATGATTCAAGACTAGTATACAAATACATGGGTAGAAAAAAAACTCATTCAGTTGATTCATTGTGTCTACAAAACAGCTTTGAAATGTCAAAAATTAACAAGGAAAATTGCAAAAAACACATCTAAAGGTGAACCTCCTTCTACTAGAATGCTTCTCAGTCACTCATTAATTCTTGGATTAGCCACACAAACTAGACTAGTATACACAACTTTTCCAAAAATAATTATTGAAAATAAACTTTGTATGAAGAAGAAACAAGCCGCCAAAGTTCACTATACTCCAAAAATGGCAGGATTTTGAACTTCGAATTGATCCCAAACATTCAAAACAACTTGTATTGACATGAAAACTTTACCACAATAACTAGACTTCAAGGGGAACAAAACCCAACAAATTTGATTGAAAATGAGCAATGGATGAAGGAGATACAAGGCCCCGAAGTTGTAGCCCTAAAATGCAATTTGGTGAACTCAAATTGAAGTTGTGACTTCAATTGGCTTCCAAAAAATCAATAAATTTTGGATTGATCTAAAAAATTTATCATACAAACTAGAGGGGAGAACACAACATTACCAACAAGTTTTATTAAATTCGGACTTTGGATGCAAAAGTTACAACACTTTGAACTGGCCCTTAAACTGTGTGAGGACACCTTCTATCTTCTTTGTCACTTTGGAGTTAAGCAATTGTGCATATTTGGAGCGCAAGTTTTTGGAGGTCCAAATTTTTCCCATGTATGAAAATAGAGTTTGGAAGGATTGCATATTTTTCTAGGATTTTATTATACAAAACGTAATTACTATTAATTTTTTTAGTAGAAGATTCTCTTTGACCTACAATGGTGATATAGACCTTTTTTTATTCGCAACTATAGGCTCATTGCCAAATTGACCAAGGGCTAGTTGCAATGTTGGCAACTTTGTAGCCAATCATAATGCACTAAAATTGCTTCTTGGACTGCACAACAATTTGTAGATTGGAAATGGGAGGGTGGGTGGAAATGGGTCAACTTCTATAATCATAAAGTGATCTTGAGTTTGTAGAAGGGGTGTCAAGGGAAGGTTTAACTAAGAACGGTACAAAAGAAACACAACACCAAACTCCATCATACCACATTGGGGGCAAGATGCTAAACCCATTCTACAGAGTGGGCCCTACAAGGTGAATTTATTCCTAGGGAAAACACAAGAATTTTTTATTTGCCACACATAATAAAATTTGCAAATTTTGAATTCATATTTGCAATTAGAGGCCCCTAAATAACTAGGAGAGGTGAAGAATTTAGAATTAATATGGCACAAAATAGGAGGCTTTCTTTTTACAATTACCTTAGAAAACACAAAATTCAACCTACAAGGCCCACTTTGTAAAACAAGTTTAGTGTTCTACAAGTTAAAGGCGTCAAGGAGTTTCGTCTTGTGTTTTTTTTTTCAAACTTTGACTCTTGGTCCTTCATTTTATACACTTTACAATTAAATCTACTATAGAATATAATTAGCATTTTTTCTCTTGCACAACAAACATTCAATTTTTATGCAATTCTAATCAAACATACCAAAATTCACTTTTTTATTTCAAAAAAGCAAAATTCAATTTTCGGTGAATTGTTTCATTTAAAATTCATGGTTTTACATGATAATTGATTGAAAAAACATTGATGATGAATTTTTTTTAATTCATTTGCATAGATATGTAGGAAACATCCATACGCACATCTTTCATATTAAAAACATCCCATCAAAGAACAAGAATGTGATCTATGAAGATTTCAATGTGAGGTGTCGTATGACCAAATTTTATAAAATAGATACCTCCATATTTAATTGTAGTAGGCAATTGGATGTGCACAGTGCAGCTTCCCATTAAAAAAAAAAAAAATTTTAAATACCCAAATAAGTCTCCAATAATTTAATCCCTACAAGACCATGCATTCAAATTTTGAACAAAAATTGAATGTAAACACATACCAAGCACACTTATACCAATTTTTTCATCCATCAATTTTTTTGAGGATTCTTGTGTTAGTTTTTTAACATTTTTTATAGTATAGAATTTGAAGACATTGCTTTGCAAATATTCTATAATTCAAAGGTTATTGATAGATTTGGCCTTTAAAAATATTTTTTTAAATTCAAAAATGACCCTTCAAAAACAACTCAAATAAAAAAGTAAAATAAAAATCTTCAAAAATCACTATGATTAAAACTTAACATTTTGAACTTAAAAGAAAAAAATTCTTGTGAAAATAAAAAATATGCAATCTACAATTGATTTTAGAGGGAATTTTAAATTTTTGACTTCAAATTTTATTGTAGAATATTGGTTTGTGTACTAGTTGATTTAACCATATAGATATGATCTATGAATCATATTTGCCAATTGTTGTTTGCTAGTCATTATTAAATTATTATCCTAAATTACATTTTATAATACATCTTTACAATTTGGGAAATGTGGACTATCCCTTGATCCTCAACGGGTTAAAACCTCAAATTCTTGAATCATTTGTGCTTAAAGGAAGGTTATTTGGGAAAGATTCAATATTTTATTTTAAATGAATGAGAGGTCATTTGTACAAAACATCACCAAAAAACACTCTAATTCATTTATAGAAATTTCATAGCCAAGATCTACGTTAGAAAAATGGAGTTGAAATCTAAACTCACCATAGCTTAATTTGCTTAAGCTGAGTTCTAGTTCTTATACATCAATTGAAGTTTCAACTACAAGTTGAGTTTGAATGAATTAGACCTTGACCCTTGAAGGACGTTGAGGCCCAAAAGTGGTCAATGGATGCACCTCATTGTTCACTCAATAGAAGCAAAGAATGCACCTATTGGTTCAATAATCATAGCAATTTTGGTGACTACCTTGGTCATGGGAGTCTGTGTTCTTTAAGGGTTAATTAAAGTGGAACATTGACTCAGAACTCATCATGGATCTTATTAGACGAGTTTTCAAATTCAACTACAACCCATAGAAATCTCAAAAACGTATATCCGCACAGGGTAGCCCCCCCCCTCCAATGCACCATTGACACAAAACCACATCATCACCTTGAGGACATCTCCAAAATCAAATATGTACGTATGTTGAAGAAATGATTTTAGAACCTCTACCAAGAAAAAACAACTTTGACCCTTCATAACTTTTGCATACAGGATCCAAATGTTGTATTCTTTAGGTGCATTGAAACTTCCTTTCCCTTGCCAACAAAAAAATTGATTATTTGAACAGTCTAATAATAGTAGCCAAAAAATGTTGTTTTGTGGTGTGCCCACCTTAGAGTTTACTGAACTCAACTAACATTTTCAACTAATAAATTGCTTGTGCAGAATGGTCAGGGTGAACTACCCCCCCTTGCTTGTATCCCCCAAGTCAATCCAGGGGGTGCATGTAAAAAAAGGACCCTCTATTTTGTGCCCAGGAAATGTATGCTCTACTTCTCACATAGCCAATTTGGGGCTTCTGATTGCAAATATGAATTCAAAAATTGAAAATTTTATCATGCGTGGGAAATAGTAAAAATTTAAGGGTTTACGAGTGAGGGGGGTAGTTCACCCCGGCCGTGCAGAATGATGGGGGTGGATTGACCCCCTCGCCAGGGGTGCATGTAAAAAAAAGCCCCCTATTTTGGGCCGTTCTAGGATATACTATTGACCTCCCATGACTAATTTGGGATCTCCAATCGCAAAAATGAATTTAAAAATTTCAAAAAAATTCATGTGCGGAAAATAAATAATTCCAGGGTTTGCCTGCAGGGCCAAGCGAGGGGGTCAGTTCACCCTGGCCTGCAGAATGGGCCAATCAATTTAAGGGGATGAAAACTTTACTATTGGTAAAATAAGTACAGAGTTACTGTACAGTACAGTATCGTACAGTAACTTACTAGTAAGTAGGACTGGTGGATGCATCTGTGCAAGCACGGCCGGGGGGACTGACCCCTTTCTTGCCCCGTGTTTTACCCTACCCCTGGAAAAAAACTCTGGAATTTTTTATTTGCCACCCATGATCAAATTTTCAAATTCGTTTAGGCTCCAAATTTGCTTGGAGAGGTGAAGATTAACGCAAAATTTATGCAACACAAAGTAGGGGCCAATTTTTACATTCACCCTTGACTGCGGCAACAAGGACCAGGGTGAATCAACCCCTCACTTGTACCCTTGAAGTCATTCCACGGGTGCATGTAAACATAAAAGCCCCCCTTATTGTGTGCTTGATTAATTTTTTCTTGTACACCTCCCCTAGCTAATTTGGGGTCTTTGATTGCAAATATGAATTCGAAATTTGCAAATTACATCATGTGTGGAAAATTTTAAAAATTCGGCATTTTTCCCGGGTCAGTTCACCCAGGCCGGCACAATGATCGGGGTGAATTGACCCCCTTGCTCGTCCCCCCCCCCCAAGTCAGTCCAAGGGGTGCAAGTAAAAAAAAGACCCCCTATTTTGTGCTCAGAAAATGTGTGCTCTACATCTCTCTTAGCTAATTTGGGACCTCTAATTGTAAATATGAATTCAAAAATTGCAAATTTTATCATGTGTGGGAAATAGAAAAAATTCAGGGGTTTCCTTTTCCTTCGGGGACGAGCGAGGGGGTCAGTTCACCCCGGCCGGATAAAGATTGAGTATACCCTAGAACGGCCCAAAATAGGGGGGCTTTTTTTACATGCACCCTTGGTAAGGCTGAGCGAGGGGTCAATCCACCCCGATCAGGTGAACTTGACCCTCATTGCCCCGTTTATTTGCAATCAGATGATTAAATTTGCAAATTCTGAATTTAGATTTGCAATCGATGGACCCTAATTAGCTAGGTGAGGTGTAGAAATCAGAAAAATCACAGCAAAAATTAGGGGGCTTTTTTTCACAATAAACCCTGGCCAGGGCAATGAGGGGGGCAGTTCACCCTGGCCCTGAATAAATTAATGAAGACCTCACAGACGTCCATTAATCGTTGAGTGCCCCAAAAGTTATCCTTTCAGTTGTCAAAAGGGCCCCTTCAGAGAGACAAGTGGAAGTAAACGAAAGGCCAACGCTCTCGCTTCGTCAGTCATGCAAGCCGCATAACGTACGTTAAATTCCTAACTGAGAATGGCTTCCGTCTGCTCCCGGTAACTTAGGTTTCTGACACGTGGCACGCGTGTTACTAATCTTAAGATGCCAGTAAATGGGTGCCATCTTTCATACGAGGTGTCCGGGTCTTCTAATATATAAGCAACTGTAAAAAATACTGCCGTTGCCACGACCACAATAAAAGTAAAAAATGATTTTCTAATTTTCTAATCTAGAAAAGAAATTGGAATTCAATAACTTTCCCATTGTAGTAAGTGTAAATGTCGTGAAACAAAGATCGTGCACCCCTCCTTGATGAAGGCTTTTGGATGGTACCAAGAATGTGATTCGGGGATGCACAGTCGAGGACATCTCATTGTAACAAACAAACATCCTAACTTAAGGTATGGATTAACCGCCCTAGAGGACCAAGTGTTCGGTCAATGTACGCAAGAAATCAAGAAAGTCATTTTTGGTCGGATGTTTATGAAATTTGAACACAATGTGTGAACATGTGAGTCCTTGTTGAAAAACTGTTTTGTTTTTTTGTTTTTTTTTCTTTCTGATTAGGTGCATGCATCTAAAGTTATGTTGCCCTTAGCTTTCAGGGCAATTCGGGCAATTTGGAAATCTTTGGGGAATCTTTTGCAAAAAACCTCTTCAACTTCTGAAATTTGGCATGCATGTAACTAATAAAATTTGGCACATAATTGATCAAAAAATAAATAAATTTAATCCTCAAACCTCATTCTAAGAGGAGTGAAACCTTATTAGCTATGTTGGGGTAGTTTCAAGAAAAAATATTTTCTTCTAACTTCAAGCCCTATTATCTTGCAATTTGTGAAGTTAAAATTATTGAATTTTTTTTTTGCATATTCCTAATGTTAAACTTAACCCCTAAAGGACCAAGGCCGTTCTTCTGTCAAAAACTACTCAAAACTGCCATTTTTGCTGCATTCATCCAAAAAAACAAAACAAAAATATATTTTTTAGAATCTAACCGTAGGATCTTGTACTTTACTGGTCTAGTATCATGTGGTAAAAATTTCATGGAGTTTGACTGTACAGAGTGGAAGATATTAGCATTCAAAGTTGAAAAAAGAAAGTTTTTTTGAACACTAGCTACAATTTCAGATAACTTTGAATGCCATTTGGGGAAAAAATTTACACCATGAACCTTGAATTAAATTTTTTGGTGTTGAAGAATTGAGTTGAAAGTCTAGAAAAAAAAATTAAAAAAACACACAATTGATTTAATTCTTTAAAAAATTGTTCAGTAGAAGTAGGTCCAAGATTGAAAGAAAAACTAAATCGTTAATAGCTCTAAAATGGGATTGAAACACAATAATCTCAACGGTGAGATTGTTCTAAATAGAAAACTTAACCTTATCAAACAATCTTTGTTGAAAAATTGTGAAAATTGCATTCAAATTGAATCCTATAAGTTATTTTTTCAAGAAGATGCTCAAATTGCCCAAAAAATAAGATTGTTCATAACTTTCACATTACTAATCCAAATGGAATGAATCAAAGCTTCACATGTAGACAAAAATATGATCTTTAAGAAGAAAAAAATTAAAAAATTAATTTCAAATTTTTGTAGATTTATTTTTCTGCCCGGTGACGTGAAAATTATGTTTAAGATGCCATAACTTTTGCTCCCGGGCACCAATTGAAATAAAATTTATATTCCCACAAAGCTCATAAGTTTTCCTATCTTACGAGAAAGTTTCAGAAAAATTCACAGAAAATTGAGATCATAGAAACTTGCCCGAAATCCATTTTGTCCCCCGAGGGGACAATGGTCCTTTAGGGGTTAATCTAGATTTGTTTTCACTATTCTAAATAAATACAATTTTTGACAATTTCTACCAAACTGAACCTAAGTTCTTTAGGATTGATAATCTTTGGATTTGAAAGATCTAGTGTGAAAGTAGGGGTAAAAGGAGTTTACATGCTACACAATATAATTCAATTAATACAAGACCATTTCTACATTTCTACATTTTAAGAGACTGTGAATTCCCGAACTGCAGGAACGCTATGGGAACGTTGATCTAACATGGCCAAGAGATAGCCACGTCAGATATAATTTTTTAATATATTTTTTATAAAAATAAAAATAAAAATAAAAATAATTAAAATGTTATTTTTAATTAATTATTTATTTTTAATATTATTATATTCTGACTGTACATGACTGGTTCCCAACAATAGGAACAACCCTAAAACAGTCTCCCAAATAGCTGAAATCTTTCTTAATGTTGCTTGACATCGGTTTGGATAATTTGAGATGCATGTGATCTAATTAGAGTGAACTTTTGAATGAAGTTTATATGAATGTTGGATGGTGTCTAGAGATTCTATACCTACCTACAAAATAAAACTCCTCATAACTTTCATCTCAATGGAATGATTAAAGGCTTTCCATGTATATATAAATCTAGGGAACCAATTTCAAATTTTTATTTCTTAAAAAAGTGATTTTTAAAGAAGTTATTTGGGCTACCCAAGCTGCTTGCTAAGTGCTGAAAATTACATATCATGCAATAAGTTTTAAACCATGTAGTCAAAAGTTATGAAATTTTTGGGCCTTAAACCTACTCCTTGAGCTTGTGTGAAATTTTCAAAAAGAAAATTAAAATTTTTATTTGTAGTAAGTTGTTCAAAGTCACTATGTTGCCAAAAAATGGTGTTTGGACTTTTTACGGTTAATGTAAAAAGTGTAGATTAGGAGGGTTTGAATTTTATTCCAACAAAATCAATGAATAGCATTGCATGTGTTGATATATTGTAGCTTCCTAACAGCCTTGTCAAATGTAAATAAATAATTAAAAAGATGCCTAAATTTTTGGAATTTTTTTACTAAGTTCTCTCCTGAGATATATAGTGCTTGACTTGTATTCTAAAGTTGGCACGGGTATTAGTAACTATGTCGTGATATCTCAAATTATGTTGACAAGCACTAGTCAACAAATTTGGAGGTCAAGACAAGGGTTTAGGTAAATGTAACCACTTCAAAAGATAGTAGCAACAACCATTCTAAAATTGTAAGAATGACTTGGATGAGTGCCTAATTTATTTTAATTATATTTTTTAAACTATTCAATTTTAATATATTATTTTTTGGATTGCCTAAATATTTTTTGCACTTTAACTAATTATTAGGTAAAAAGTTGCCCAAACTATTAAAGAAGCTACCATACCTAAATAAACTTTGATATAAGAAAACATCCATATGAACTATTCAAAATGACCTTTAAAACATAAAGTTTGTTTAGAACTCTTATTTCAGGACAGAAAGAGAGTATGATAATTTTCCACTCATATTCACTTGCAAAATAGATCATACAAATCAAACAATATTGCAGTTGATTATATTGCCAAAGGCCTTGTCTTTTAATTGAGCAAAGGCATTGAGGACTAAAAGTGTTCTATGAATGACTTTCAATGAAGTTATAGAATTGAAGGATGTGCCTATTTATGTGGGAATTTGATAATTTTTGGTTGAATAATATTGTGATAGGGCTACCCCTTCTAAAGTGAAAATGTAAGGTTAACCCTTAAGTACTGCAAACACCATTTTTGGATGTCGGGATGACTTCAAGCAATAATAGGTGGACAAGATTAAGATTCATTTCTAATTGAATCCTTCTTTAGGAAATTGCTTGATCTCTGTTGCAAACGGGGTTGCAAATTTCTCTTTTTAGGATTTTGTAACTTTCTATTTAAGAATTTTCTTAAACCAAATCACTAAAGATTGTTTTTGTAGTATATTTAGGCAACTTGTAATTCTTTGCTCTTGATATGAATTTTATCCACAAAAATGATATTTTTGAATTTAAGTCCTCCTAGAAAAATGAAGGTCTTAAATTACAGCTGTTGTTTTTCAATTTGAGATTTTAGAAAATCCACCACATTGAACATTTATTCCCTTTGGAAGTTTGGATTTCTATCCATAGTCTATTGGCTTTCTCATTATATAATGACTTGGAAATTTGGCTTACATGCTAATTTTCTAATGTAAATCTACAATGAAATTTTGTATTTGACATGAATTATTTTCATATTTTCTTTAAAAATTCACAACAATTTCAAATTCTTAGAATAAAATTAAAATTAATTATAAACTATAGAAATCATTTAATTTCGTCTCTGAAAAATAAAAACAAAAAATTCATTCCTATGTAGTTGCAAAATGGAAGCATATAGAGTGAAGGAATTTAAAGTTCAACAAATGAATGTAATCATTGGCCCAATAGTCAAGGTCAACCTTTAAAAGGTCTGTGGGCACGTCTGTGGGGAATACGTTGTTTTGTATTTGATTTCTAAAGTATGAATTATTGACTAAAGTATGGCAAGACATATTGTACACCATTGGATATACAATGCAACAATTAGCATCTTGAATGTCATTTTGTCATCTAAACCTTATCATGCTCAAACATTATACATTGTACGTGTACAATAGTGCCTAATTTGGAGGTTTTGAGACATATAGAAGACACAATAATGATCCAAATTGAATGCAGTTCAACATAAATACAAACTTTTGTCACTATTGTACACCTCAATGTATGCACTTTTTGTGTCAAATACACAAATAATACCATGTCATGTCCAAAATTGAACTTCCCAAACCTTTAAAAAACTGAAAACACACTTAGCCTAAAAGGCTTGGTTTTCAGAGAATCTTCATGCTAAGTTTTGGGTTTCAAAACACAATTTCAATGTTTGATTTTGCATTGGAAAGTTTCTTAGAATTTTTTAATAATAGCTTTGAGGGTGCCCATTGCCTTGTTCAAGAAGGCAAAAGCTCATCATTCATCAGCCATATAACAAGTTTCATGATATTTATATAAGAAAGACTTTGAAATCTAAGTTTGGATTGTTCTCCTAGCCCCTACATGTTGTTGAACTTCTAGACTACCTAAGTATTTTGGACAAAACACAAACATGTTATTAAATATAGGTTCCATAACTTTTTGAAGTTTATTTCAAAGAAAACAATATTAAACATTAAGAATGAAAAATACTTGTCTGGTCAAAAAAATTGAACTATTAATAGAATTGCTTCAAATAAATTTTGAATTTTGAACTTAAGAAAATTTATCAAAAATGAACTATCTATCAATATTTGAATTTTTTGATGATTGATTAAAATTATAGTTTCAATTGATTTGCAAAAAAAGGAATTAAATTTAACTATGAGAACATCAACACTTTAACTAAATAATAAATATTTTATGTTGTTGTCTTCATAGTTTTAGAATTACCTTAATAATCTTGGTGAATAGAATTTAATATGTAAATAGAATAAAAACTTGATTTAGTTTATGCTAAAGAAATCAATTTTTGGAAAAAAAATTGCTCAAAGACAACAACACAAAAATGTTTGATTGGGTCTTTAAGGATTACGATATCCTCATTCTTTTGCAATATGAGGCATTTACCATAAGCTAGAATAGAGTTCTTCACAATTGCTCGTTGACCTAGATATAACAAAGCATTTCCTCAAATTTAACATTAGTTTTTAAAAGGAACTAATGGAAGTTGAAGTTATTTGAAGCAACCAATGAGAATTGAAGCATTTATACTACAAGAATGTTCAATTAAGGGTAGTCTAGTGTCAATATTAGGTATTCTTGTGAATTAATAAACTTTCAAATTTTGTACATAATGACTCTAAAAAATTTCAAATTTCCAAACCATTTGTATTCACTTTTGCCTTCATTTGCTAACATTGTGATATGATATTTTTCCTTAATTGTGCTTAGAATTGTTGGATTGAAAAAAAATGTCTATTGTCAAAATTGCAAAAATTAAAATTCTTACCAAGATTAAGAAAGACTTTGCCTCTCAAGACCAAACTCTTCAACACTTCAATCAAATATAGGGGCACTTCAAAGCTATTTGCTTTAGAGAAGGATTTGGTGTCAAGTGGGAGCACAAGCCTCCGTTTGGGGTTGGTTAGTTTGGTTTGGTCTTACCTTTGGCAAATTGCTGGTTGTTGTTGCTAGTGTTGTTGTCATCATTATTTTTTTGCCTTTGAAATGAAATGATTCCCTTTATGCCAAAAAAAACAATGGCTGTTTTAGGTGAAAATATCTTAACCTTGTAAAGACGCTCTAGACCTAAAAAGTACAATGAAGGACTTCACAAAATGCATCTATTGGTCTACTAATTAGATTATATTTTGGTCACTACCTTAGTCATGTGGACTTAGGACCATATCTATCCAAGGTTAACTTGAGAAGAGTGCCACAAACATTAAGTGTCCAATAGATGACTTCTCTTGAGACTATACAATGGAAAAATCTAATATTTTTAAGAAGTTGCTTGAGTACATTATTGGTGAATAGTGTTGCAAATTCCTTCATTATGGTATTATTGACTTTTCTAAAGAGACTAATGTCAATTCATTATTTTTGCACTTGGCCATATAAAATTGTACTTACTAATCAAGTGGGCAAATTTGTCTTATTACCAACAAGGAAGACACTTGTCATAGTCTATTCTATATCAAACCCCTCCAACCCACTAAAAACAAATAATAATAATTTAAATTTTATTTGCTTTGCTACTACCACCATATGGTAGACTACTATAGGAGGAAAGAGAGAAGGGAAGGAAAATAATGGTGAGTTAGGATTTTCAAAAGGGGGTTAAAATGCTTAACCCCTGAATGCCCAAGGCACCAAATTTCGGTGCCAACAATACTTTGAAGTTAATAAAACCTAACCAAGTTGCTATTTTTAGTAGTTTATATTTTTGAAGAATTCTTTTTGGAGTCTAGTTTTAGCATCAAAAATTGGATTTTGAAAATGATTGATTATGATTTTTCTATTCAAGATTTTGTACAAGGGTGTTCATTGCAATCTTGACTTTTCCTTAGTGTTGAGGGCTCTTGGAAATGAGCCTCAAATACACTAGATCTTAGAGAAAAAATCACATTAGAAATTCACTTAAAAAAAATTGTAGGGTAGATTTTGAGAACCCATAAATTGATTAGGATTATGCGTGTTAGGCTCTTCAACTTCATTTTTTTTTCTTGGTGATCAACTTCTTAGATTTAACATGTGAAAAGAAGATTGAAAGACTTCAAATCACTTTTGCAATTTTAACACCCTCATGATTAAACATTATAATCTTTTAATCCATAAGTGATATTGTTGTGTTATCTTTCCTATTTGATCTTTAACATGTCTAGTTTGAATTTGTATAGTTACAATTCAAAAAAAATTGATACAACTTATCAAATGTTGACTTTTTGTTCAATTTAGAGCAAATTCCTAGAAGCTCAAAAAAGGTCTTGGGTATTTAGGGGATAATCCAAAGATCTCCTTTGTAGTGTACTTTGGTAATTTCTTGCTTCTATTCTTGATGTGAATTTTAGCCATAGAAATGATATTTTTTGAACTTGAGTCCGAGTAATGAAATGAAGCTTATCAAGTGTAGTTTCTACTCCAATTGAAAATTTTGAAATTTTGAAAATTTCAATATTTTGTAGCAATATGATTTTGGACCTAATTTAACCATGGTTTATTGATTTTTAAAATTTTAGAGTGACACGATAACTTTGGTTTATACCATGATATTATACACTATGATATACATCTATGGTAAAGATTTCAGATTTTTCAGGATATTTTGTATTTGATATGAATTTTCTTCATTTTAGTTTAAAAAAAATTCATAGTTAATTTCAAATTTTCCCTCCAAAATTTGAAAATTTTATGATTTATATTAGAAATATGACTTCATCTCTGAAAAATAAATATAAAATTTTTCATTCATATCTATTTGCATAATGGCAAGCAAATAGAATGATGCATAGTTAGGTTTGAAATCAATGGTCATGGCCCATCCTTCCACGGTTAAGGGGTTAGATATTTCCCTTCCCCTTGGTGTAAATGTACCCTTGGCAACCTCCGCTCCAAAGGATGACAAAGAATCCTTCCATGTAAGATAGAAGTGCAATTGTTCATTCTTAGAATTTTGTGCAAAAAAGGAGGTCTTGCATAAGAGTTTGACCTCCAATGATTTTTTTTTTTTTTTTCAAGTAGACAATTCACACTCTACAAAAAAAGATGGTTTCTATAATGATTAACTCATCCTTTCACGGTTAAAGATCTTATGAGTTTTGACTTTTGAAGATTCCTATGTAATGGAATTTGTGGAGCAAAGAATTTTAAATATGTCGTCACCTTTTTAAAAATAAAAAATTTGTTGGAGGTGGTCATCTGGGTGGTCATTTGGAGGTTAAGCCCCTTACCCACCGGGTATGCTAAAAAATGACATACCCGTCCCCCACGGGTATCCACCCACCATCGGACAAGGAGCACCCAAGACCGTGAGGAATGGGGCCCTATCAGCAGGATCATCAGCAAGCGAAAGACGTTTGTCAACATTATCCACACATTCAACCCGTCGTCTCCTTCAATTCCCCCACATCGAGCCTTCTTCCGGGATGTGATTGCAATGCAGGGTTTTAGCGAGGTTTAGCGCCCTCGCAATCATCCGAGCTCGTCTCCACAGAATCAACAATGGAGGCTCTCCACGCTTGCTATCACGAAATGATCTCTCCCCTATCCATCCCCGCCCCTTCTCGCCCTCTTCATGTTTCCAATTCGTCTCAATGGCGCTGTGCTGCTACTCCTTCCTCCTCCTCCTCTTCTTCTTCCACTCGAGTTGGAGTGAAAAGAGAGGGCACCAGGGGTATTAAAGGAAACCCGCCGCGCAGAGTTGGAAAGAAAGTCGTGAAGGACGAGGAGGAGAGTACCGGTAGTGAGGATTTTGGTTATGGAGGGGCTGTGTCTGTGGTTGCGCTGGAACCGAGAGAAGAGTACTCAGATTTTCTGGAGAGTGGTGCGAAATTGAAAGATTGGAAGAAAGGAGGGGAGGTACGAACGCAAGTGGCTTTTGAATTTCTTGGATTGAATCTCTCGCAATTTAGTTTTTTTTTTTGTGACATTCTTTAACGCTTGTAAGTGTGCGCTCTCTTTAGTTTGAGAATTGGGAGCAACATCGTGTTCTGAGCTAAAATGCGCAGGGTTTCTCAAATTTGAATTTTATGAGGCATTGTTCTATTCTCGTACAGGTTCTGTTGGCTCTTTGGTGTATGTTGTTATTGGGAAGATTATAAGTGAACGTAAAAAATTTAGGTCAAGATTTGTTTGGATTAGAATCGTAATGATGGCTCTGGATTCTTGAGTGCAGCACAGGGCTTCTAACGAATGTCATAATGTCGTCTTGTTTTGTGAAATGACGTTCTCGCAATTTTCTATGGCAGGACGATACTTTAGGTTCCGTTATGGTAGCTGCTGATAGGTTAAGCGACAGGGAAGAAATAAGGGAGCATCGAGTACGGGAGGAGGACGAGGACGCTGACGACGACATCAGACCAGATGCCAGGACAATCGTCAACTTCGGTACTGCCATGGAGGGATACGAAGCTGAGGATTCCCTAATGGCCATCTACGACAAATCCCTAATCACTGAATCCAAACAGAACCCTCCGATACGACATTTCAAACCAGAGAATGACGAAGAGATGGAGAGTATCTGGGTCGAAGGAGGCGCCCCCAAGCGTAGAGAGATGGAAATGGAAGAATTCGAAGACATTGAAGAGCTTACAGATAAAGAGAAGCGTGGCGTTCCAGCAGTAATGCGCTGCTTTGACCGTGCGAAGGTTTATGTTAAAGCCGGCGACGGTGGCAACGGCGTGGTGGCCTTCCGACGTGAGAAGTTCGTCCCCTTCGGTGGTCCGTCTGGTGGGAGTGGCGGCAATGGTGGCGATGTTTTTCTCGAAGCCGACACGGCTATGAACTCCCTCCTCCCCTTTCGCAGACAAGTGCACTTCCGAGCCAGTCGAGGGGCGCATGGGAAAGGCTCCAGTCGTGAAGGGGCGAATGGAGTGGAGTGTGTGGTGAGGGTGCCTGTGGGGACGGTGGTGAGAGCGTCGGAAGGACAGGAGGTGGGAGGAGGAGGGCAAGTGCTGATGGAACTGACGAAGCCAGGGCAGAAGGAGTTGTTGCTGCCGGGAGGAAGAGGAGGGAGGGGGAATTGTGCGTTTAAGACAGGAAGGAATAAGGCGCCGCAGTTGGCGGAGTATGGGGAAGTGGGAGCGGAAATGTGAGTGACCCCGAACACTCTTTCATTCGTAATTGTTGCTTTCGTGAATATTGAACAATTTTCTGCAGGTTTCTTATCCCCTAAAGCACCGAGATTTCATGTTTTTAAGTGACCAATTCGGTGAAGTGGGAGCTGAAATGTGAGTGCCATCTGATAACACACTTTCATTCGTAATATAGCTTTGAACAAAGTTTAAGCAGGTTTCTTAATCCTAAAGCACCGAGATTTCATGTTTTTAAGTGACCAATTCGATTGATCATCCTGCGAAAATTATACGGAGGCCTGTTTCTTAACCGAACACGCTTTCATTCGTAATGTAGCTTTGGTGAATTTTGGACATTTTTCCGCAGGTTTCTTAACCTCTAAAGGTCTGAGATTTCATGGTTTTAGAATGCCTAATTCGATTGATCATATTGCGGAACCTAGAGGGGCCTGTTTCTTAACCGAACACACTTTCATTCGTAATGCAGCTTTGGTGAATGTTAGACATTTTTCTGCAGGTTTCTTAGTCCCTGAAGGCCTGAGATTTCATGTTTTTGGAATCCCTAATTCGATTGATCGTATTGCGAAAAGTACATGGGAGCCTTCTTTTGTTCAATTTTTTGTGTTTATTTGACCAACACGTGCAATGTTCAGCTTTGCTTCTAGTAATGTACTCCCTCCGTCCAGAAATAAGTGCCAGCAATGTTAGTGAAAACGTTTGATACGAACTTCATTGATCATATTGTGAAAATCACAAATTCAGAAGGGTCCAAACTTTGTATCACCAGAATCAATTAAGAACATTGCGTTTGTTCATTGCAACCTAAACTAAATTGGACTCAAGATAGCTTCCACATGTCTTGAAACAGCCTTGAAAGACATGAGGTCCAATTTTGGACGAAAAGACGAAAGGAGTATAATTTTTCCTTATCTGAATTATGCTTTCATGCAGGTGGATAGAGTTGGAGCTGAAGTTAGTGGCCGATGTGGGTATTGTGGGTGTGCCGAACGCTGGGAAGAGCACACTTCTGAGTGCAATTAGTGCTGCACGGCCTGAAGTTGCCAACTACCCTTTCACAACGCTGTTGCCAAACTTGGGGGTTGTTCCCATTGGCTATGATGCGTCCATGGTCGTTGCTGATCTGCCTGGGCTTATGGAAGGTGCTCATCAGGGTATCGGCTTGGGGCATGAATTCTTGCGCCATACGGAACGCTGCAGTGTGCTTGTAAGTTGCTTTAGAAATTGAAGCTGTGGAGCTTTGTCTTGAGAAACAGATGGTGAAGAGGATAGGAGTCTAGATGTTGCTGAACTCATGGTGATACTTTTAGCAATATATTCATGAATTTTGAATGCAATGGTTACAGGTCCAAGTGGTGGACGGCACATGTGCACAAGCTGTTGAGGAGTACGAAGCAGTACGGTTGGAGCTACAATTATTCAATCCTGAGTTGTCTGAGAAACCGTTTGTCGTTGCTTTCAACAAAATGGATACACAGGAGGCAGCAGATCAATGGCTATCGTTTCAAGAGGCCTTGGAAAAGAAAGGGGTAAAGGCCTTTTGCATGAGTGCTGCTACACAACAGGGAACTATGCCAGTGGTTTGGGCTGCCTTTGAACTTCTGCAGAGCCAGAAAAAGGCAACTCTTGAAGGTTTGATCTCCTTGATTTCAAATTTACCGCCAGTCTTTTCTGTTGAGCCTACTTCATAGAAGAGTTTATGTATGTTACATTTGATATCACGGCTTGTTTGTACTATAGAAGACCCGGAGAAGAAAACCTAGCATAGGGCTGCACGGAGGGTCCTCTATGCTACTCCTATTGCGAATTGGCGAATTTCTTTCTCAATTCTTTGTTACCTTGCCCATGTTTGTTGGACAAGGCAAGATTTAGGATTGGAATTAAGTGTACATACTGCGGTCGGGTATTGATGGCACGCAGTGACTGTGATTGGTTTTTAGTCACTTGTTTCAGTAGATTTGTCGGCAATTCTCTTGTTCTCTTTTATATGTGCCTTCTGCAAATATGTGTTTTGAGGATTCTAAACTGAAATCCGTCTAAATTTCAGAAGAGGAAATCCCCGAGGATGCATTACAAGTAGGAGATGTTGTCAAAAAATTACGCGATGCACCAATTGAGGAATACCAGATCATAAACGATAAGCACACTCGGACATGGGAAGTCAAAGGAGCTGGTTTGGATCGGTTCACACAAATGACAAATTGGGAGTAAGTCCTTTTCTATCAATTGCTATGAATTTGACTATTATTACCGCTTTTAGAATCGTGAGAATTCGTTTTTTCCAAGGTAATACTTTTTGTCTACATGTGAAAGCTTCTTTTATTTTTTCCGTTTGCTCCTGGAGGACAGCTTTTGGCTTGTTCTGGGTCTATTACGGGTAGTCTTCAACTGTTGGAGACTACTGGAACTTGAAATCAGGTTCTGTTTAGGTGGAGGGTACTATTTGTATCGCTTTAAGTGTTTGATATATGTAGGAGTGTGATTTTTGCGAGGTTTATGGATCTATGGAGAGATCTTTGGTACTAGAGCCAAACCTGCGGAGATCTCATTTTTATCTCTCTATATGAATTGCCTCATGCAATTTCAAAGCGAGAGATTATAGATACTAGAAGTGACAGTAGACATTTCGCTTATCATCACATTAGCATACTCAATGTTACTGTCGTCTGCGACGCTCTTCTGACCTCTTATATTGCAGGTACTTCGAGTCAGTACGTCGGTTCCAGCACGTCTTGCTTGCTAGTGGCGTCAATAGATCACTGCGAGAACAAGGAGTGAAAGAAGGAGACACTGTAATTGTTGGTCAAGTAAGTTCACTCCTTTCTTTTGAGTGGAGTTTCTGTTGTTTGTTTGTTTCTTGCATGATTTTAGTGCCTAATGATCGCAGACAGTGCGGAGCAATGTCTCTTGTTCATTGTGATTTGCTGGACTCAAAAGAATGTTTCCGATGATTCTCGATGGGAGTGTACCATGTAATCTGGTCGTAACTGAGCTTAGTATTCAATTTCCAAGGAAATCTTCATTGTTTTTCATTGAAACCTCTTTAGTCTTATCTTCTGTAGTCCCTATTTTTTCACTATGAATGTTTAATAAATGTGCTGTAGTCACTTATAGTCAATGATAGTGTCGCAAGCTTGTAGGATCTTCTAGAATGCCATTTTTGAGGTCATAATGTAGAGACTTGAGTCTATTGTCTATTGATTGTCAAGAGGAGAGAGTGAGCAATGGTTTGAAAATGTAGAAAGCTATGGTGTCCAATGAACATGAGACTTGTGTCAAAAGTAGTACATTGGGACCCATTGTTCCTTATGTACGGAATTCTGACATGTGGTTATAAAAATATTGAAGTAGTGACTTCTGAGATTGATGATTGGCTTTTCAAATTTTGAATCAATTTGAATAACACATAAGATTTTACCTGAAGACTGTATGGATAGAGATATGAAAATTATGCATTTCTGTTTGTGGTATACACTTGAGATTAGTCACATGTTTCATAAGCTTGTGACTATTATGTCATTCATTGCAGATGGAGTTCCAGTGGAAAGACTCGGATGATGTGCAAAATCTTGGTGACTGGAAAAGGAGCCCTCGAGGCTCAAAGGTCTGGCCTCATTAATGGCTAAATTTCCACGTATGGTTTCGTCGCCTTGATTCAAAACATTTGTTTATCTCTTTACTTGGAGCTGGAGACAACAGTGACCTAGCAAATAGTTGAAAATTGATTTTTAGGAAAGTTGTACCATATGTCTGGTGGGCTTCAACTCCATCAATAACTTATATTTGAAGGTAACTACACAGAATTGTGACCTGGTAGTGAAACTAACTTGTTCAAATGTGCACTTTTTGAATGGGAAAGCCCATAGTCACCACTTTGAAGTACCATGCAACTAATTCATGTGTGAGCTTTTTCAACATCAATTGTGCTTATGAAAATTCACAAGTACACTATTGGGTGTTTAGTTTTTCCTCCTCCAAAATGTGATTGTTGTTTGGTCAAACTTTATTGATTCAATGTGTATTATTAATTTTTTTTCCCAAACATTGCCTCATCAATTAAGAGGCTTTAGAAGCACCTAAAGCTTAAGAAACAATTTTTTATTTCAATTGCAATAGAAGCACAAAATTAATATTTTGTGTAGTATATTTTGGTATATTTAGATTTCTTAATGAAAATCAATTTGGACATAAAAGATGCTTCTATTGCATTTGGTTTTTTTAACTCATAAACAACAAGGAGATCATTTTATGATTTCCATTCAAAACATTTATTAGCACAATATTTGTCTTTTTATGCATAACAAATTGGATTGTTTATTCATTGGTAGCTTCCATCAAATTGTTAAATGTAGCGAAGTACATACAATGTTCAATATGAAGTCATTATTAAAGAATGGTTGTTTGAAGAAAATTATAATATCTTTTACCATTGATTGTCTTTATATATCTACCAAGACATATCTGCCAAGACAAATTATAAAATATTAATAACTTAAACTTAAACTTTGTTACTAATATTGATGATTAAGGCAAATAAAAGAATTTTACCCTTACAAAAATGGGATGTTTTAATGAATATTCAAGTTTATAATACTTTAGAATTGTATTGATATAATTAATAATTATTATGGCCCAATGAAAATAAAATGAAAGTTGGACAAAAATCACAAGGTAGTATGAAAATAGTTATACGAGATATTATGAAAATAAAGTGGTCTATAGTATATTGATTTTATTTAGAATACTAGGTAATATCTACATATTACTCCCTCCATCCCAATATGATTTTTCTATTGGCCTTAATTTTTTTTGTCCCAAAATGATCTTCTTGTTGCACATTGTGATGTTGTAAATCGTTCAGAATCGACTTTTAATTGCTATCTATTACTCCGTATTATTAGTGCAAGATGTAGGAATTGAATCAACTTAACCCTTCAGCGCTTCGACGTCCAATTTTTGGATGATGAACAGATTAAAATTCTTGGTTCTTTCTCATTTTGCTTAGATGAAAGTCATCCTAGTTTGTGAAGATACTTTATCAAGTTCTTTTCCTATCTAATGGTTGAATTTGGTGTTGTCAGAGTACATATTTTTCTAAAATTATAAATGTGGAAGAATGTCAAGTGGTTGACCAAGCATAGATTTTAACAACACAAAAATTTCAAAAAATCACTATGTCAAGAGAATCTCATTTCAAATGCATTCCAACAAAGTTTACTCAAAAATTGATAGCTTGTAATCAAATTTAGAAGGAATTCTAAAATTTAGAAGGAATTTCTCTTTCAAAATTTATAAAAAAATATTGGTGATAGCATTGGTAAATCTAACAGTATGAATGGAATCTAAAATTGAAAGTCTACAACTTTTATTTGTAAATGAATTCCAAAATATTCTTCCAAATAGTACTTTATGATGATTTTTCCCAAATCTCCAAATCCAGAGAAGGATCTGGACGTTTAGGGGTTAATCTAGCCACAAAAAAAAACTAAAAAACTAAACAAAACAATCATGAAATTAATTTAGTATGCCTCAAATCAATTCAATTTTGTGCAAGAAATTGAACAGTGCCTTCAGAAAACATTAAAAAAAATCAACTGAACAGTTAGCTTTAAGGGCATCTTCCAAACTTTTGACACCTGTCCGTCCAGGATTCATCCTGCAACCAGATTCCAGCCAGATGGCGTCGCAGGCTCTCACCTCACATAATGATGAATGAAAACTAATCCATCTCTCTGGATGATCTTCATTCATCCATTTTCATGCCGACCTTGCCGTGTTTGGTTTCTCCTGCATTTTGGGGAACCGGCCTCGTCGTCGCGGAGGTGATGCAGTGGTGGCGACGCCATCAATTGGAGTGGTGAATTTGTGAGGGAGTTCTTCGCTACAGTGCGATAAGCGATTAGGAAGTGAACAGGAGTCTCCTTTTTTCTGAGAATGGCGGAATTGCGGACGTTCGGGTGGTGAAGGCGAAGCTTGTGATGGACTCGATCGGTCCGTGTGAGCGAAGGTCTCCTTGCGCGCAGCTTGTCATCCTTGAAGAATTTTGAGGTATTTCCAACCGTCCTGATTGCGTGAAGCGGTGCAGTTTTTATTCAATTTACCAAATTAGGGTTTCGTGTAATTGGAGTAGGGAGTGCGAGTGATATCGGAGTTGGCCTTTTTGAACTCTTCACGTGACGATCAATTCTTATTTCTAGACTACTCGTACACGCAGAGATCGGATTCAATCCTTTTTGGTGTCGAAATTCCAATTCCACATCATATTTCAAGAGGATACAACCAATTACATGACGACATGTGTCACCATTTTTGGCCGAATCTGACCTGCGTGTAGGGTTTACTGGCGTGAATTGTCGTTAGTTTTCGTTGCACCTTGCGGATACGTTGATCAGGGGAATGCCGGTTCCTCACTTCACTTTGATTGGTCTGCGTGTTGGTGTAATGCCGTGAATTTCTTAGTTTGGTTCTCATGGTTCTTGAAATCCTTCGTTTTTTCGAAGTTCGACAGAGGTGCGTTACGCTTTCGGTATCTTATGAAACTTTCAGGATTACATTGGCGGATCGTCTTCAAACCCTAATTGTGTGGCATTGAGGATACTGACAGACAGATAACGATTCGCCGGGAACTTATTGGACACTTATCCGTCTGGCATTTAAATTGATATTCCTTTTGAAAGTTAGAAGTATATGCAGGTGCTGTTTATCCGGAAAATCTCTCTTTTAACGAGCTCTACGTTGTCCCAGAATTCAATAAACTTTTCCCAGTATCTCTGCACAAGAATTAATAATCTCTGCATCAGCACATTCAGGAGTTCGAGGATTGGGTTAGAGAGGACGAAGGTGTTTTCTTGAGTGTGAGGTTTTCGGGGTTTCCAGGCAGTGTCACCAGGCAGTGTCACCTAGTTTGGAAGAGTTGTATCGTTTTTTGACTATCGGCTTTAGGGCTAGGGATTGACCAGAGGCGTTCCCTGCTTTGGAGAATTGATTTTTGGTAATTGTCTGCAGAGTTTGAATTGTCGAAGTAGGCGGCCGTAATTGGCAGTCAGTAGTTCGGAGAGGTAGTCATGGCTGTGCTGACCAGAGGAAAGAGTATGCTTGATTCATTGATTACGGGGGACACCACTTTGAAGGACATATTTGGCGGCAAATTTGGCGCTATTGAGAAGGAACAGGGGCTTGAGCGAACACCGTCGGGCACTCGAAAATGGATTAAAGAGCTGTCTGCACTTGCCAACGTTGTGGTTGGACATTGTGCAAGGTAGGAAATTCTGAATCTGTTTTACATTTTGCTCATGAAACTCATTAGTTTTTTTGAGATCATTTTTTGTCTGCATTGTAGCAATGTTTTTATCCCTTCATTTATAGCTTAGCTCTACTACGATGGAATTAGGATAACCTGGTGTTATCATTCTTATTGCTGTCCAGGTTATGAGTTGTCAGAATATAAATCATTTTGTGGCTCAATAATTTGTGTTTTCTCTGGCTTTTCAGGATATTAGGTTTTTCTCCAGAGGAATTACAGAAGCATTTTGAAGAGGAGGCTCCCTTATCAGCGAAGCACCCTTCGAAATATGCTCTCCACCTTCTTGAGTATAGCTGTTTCAGAGCCCTTTCTGTGCAAGCTCAAGTGACAGAACACTTGAGTGACAAGGAATTCCGTCGGTTATCTTTTGATATGATGCTTGCTTGGGAGGCTCCAGGAGCAAGCGACAGGCGTGTTTTGAAGGTACTGATATATGTCATTTGAAGTATCTGAAGGCATATCTGTTTGGAATTTCATATTTTACAAACTATTTGATTTCGGATTTAGCCCTGCTAGGGAAGGAGCCCAACCTCTCGCCATTTGATTTCAGTAGTCCTCGTTAGTTATGACAGAGTTGTTACAAAGAAGCCACTTGTTAATCTCGCACTTAGTATGTAAGCTTAATGATAGCAAGGAGGTGGAAACCATTTGAGGATTTCTCTATTCACTTATATGGCAGAATGAAATCTATCCCCATCCTCGTGTTTCGGTTGCATGACAGAATGAACCTGATGCATCGACTAACGCGTCTCGGATGGACGATGACGAAGATGCGGCATTATTCTATTCTGACTTGATGCCTCTGATGGTCCAAATGCTCTCTCCAGACCCGCATTAAGTCTGTTACTGCTAGCCTTTGAGGAGAAAAGATATTATAGTAGGCTGCCGTCAACCCTTTGCAAGTTTGCCATTTGTATTCATACCAATTCTAAATATTTTATTCAACGATACGATGGTGCGTGCAGGTTGACGTGGAGAGCACTATTGGACCTGATGCTTTTGCACGGTTAGCACCTGCTATTCCTTCTGTTGCAGATGCAGTTACTGTGCACAGCCAATTTGAAGCTCTTACTGCTAGCACAGGAGGCCGTCTTCCTTTCCCCATCTACGATAAGTTCATTGCTGAGCTGGATAAGTAATTTCCTTACATAACCCTCTTCATTCTTTTTCTCATTTATGATTATACCAGCCAGTATTGAAAGCAATGACATAAACTTTAATTACCTTTCCTGCAGTTCCTGTTTTTTTTATAATCCTTGCAAACGTATTCAAATAGTTTCTTAAAGTGGATATATTCCAGGAATGATGAATTATTCTTATAGCATCAAAACTAGAGTTGTACGTAGCTTTGCATTATTTTATTGCTTATGTTTTTACGAAATTACGGATAAGGTGTTTGACTATTGATCCTGTATTGAACCTTTTCGCACAGATCAATCAAGGCTATTAAAAATCAAGTAACACCGGGTCTGTTAAAAGCATTGCAATTAGGAAAGAATGAAACACTTATTGATATAGACGGGACTGCTACAACTCAGCCTGTGCTGCAGCACGTTGGCGTTTCTACCTGGCCTGGTATGATTAAGATTCTGACATCTGCCTTGCTAACGATGTTAACTCTTTTCTCAAGAGAATGTGGAGATGTACTATCAAATTAATATCGCTTAGGAGATTGATTGTTGTGCATTTCGATTCCTTATTTTGTGCAGGACGATTGACTCTGACGGATCATGCATTCTACTTTGAAGCCACCGGGGTTGTGTCTTATGACAAACCAAAGAAATTTGATCTTTCGGCAGATCTAAAACAAACGGTGAAGCCAGATTTGACTGGACCGTGGGGTGCCCGTCTTTTTGACAAAGCTGTTATGTATAAATCAACCGCCACGTAAGTTGTTTGATCTATATGTAGACTATTTGCACTACCATTGATCTTTTTCGTTTTTTCCTCCCTTGTACCTCATTAGCGCCTGCGGAGTTTTGTCTAACGTTGAACTGGATCCATGTAGAATTTTCGCTTGAGAACTTGTTCTGTTTTCTCCTGACTTCTGAGAGGATGATATTGTGAAGAGCCTTTACTTCGCAGACTAAGACATCCTTCTTGGAGCCTGATTCTGCTTGTTGGATGATTGGTTGCAGAGTGGACCCGGTCGTGCTAGAGTTTCCAGAGCTGACAGGGTGTACACGCCGTGATTATTGGTTGGCAATTATTCGGGAAGTAATGTCAGCCCACCATTTCATTCTAACTTATCAATTAGAAGGTGTAGGCAAAGCTGAAGCTTTAGCAAAGGCCGTTTTGGGAATCGCTAGATTAAGAGCTACAAAAGATACTTTTCACGTCTTGCCACCGAAGCCCGAGAGCTTACTCACGTATTCACTGGGAGCGGAGATGCCCGGTGGAGATTTGATTCTGGCAGAACTGGCTAACTCACTGCGTAGCAAAGGTCGTGGCGAAGGGCAAGCGAATGAAGAAAGTGCTCATGAGAAACACCAGGCTAACAGGATCTATGGTATCTCAGCCGCATCTATTGTTGCCAGCTTTCGTCCTTCAACTCCTAGGGGAGCGGAAAAGATAAAGGAAACACCTCTGCCTATTGGAGAGATTCTCATTGGTGAAACCACGCCCTTGGAGAAAGCAATTTTACACTCTCGAGATAATACCAAGAAAGTCCTCCTGGCACAGGCTACCATAGAGGGTGTAAAGGTTGAAGGTATCGGCACAAATGCCGCTGTTATGAAGGTATAATTTCCATCTCAACATGGATATTAGCTATGTGCTTATTTTGATGTAGACCCCAATTAACGCATGGCAGTTCTGGCTGACGAGCTTGGTTGTTTGGTTGTAGGAGCTGCTGATTCCTGTTGCGGCAGTCAGTACCTGGCTTCAAGCTCTTTATCTCTGGGAGGAACCTGTAAAGTCACTTACATTCTGTGTTTTCGGCTGCTACATCATTTTCAAGTGAGTACGAAGCGCATGCTCAATACACAATAGTGACTGTATGGAATTATATTGAGTCTCATTGAGGCTACTGTTTCAGATGATTAGATTGTGTATAAATCTTGCCAAGTGTGACCCAGAATAGTCGACTTATTTTTATTTATAAATTTTTCTACAGAGGTTGGCTTCCCTTCATGTTGCCACTATTGCTGGTGATGATGGCTGCTTACATGGCTTCTGTGCGAAATATGCGTAATGGATCGGCAATCAAAGAAATTGTGGTTTCCACGCCGCCTGATCAGAACACTGTTGAGCAGCTGCTAGCCCTTCAACAAGCATTGTTGCAATTGGAGGGAAAGATTCAGGCTGGAAACATATTTCTGCTCAAGACACGTGCTTTGTTTTTATCAGCTCTTCCTGAGGTCTCTACTCTATACACCTCCATTGTGGAATTGATTTTTGGTACATTGGGCCTCGCCCATGGACTTTGTTACTAGCTCTGCCTGTTTGACTTGGATAATTGCAGGACATTGAATCATCAATACTATTAAGGGCGGGTTTTTTTTGTTTCGTTTCGTTTTGTTTGCCGTGTCATGATGTCACAAGCAGTGAGACCCATGGGGCATGTGAGCACGTTAGGTACCGTTGGAAAGCACTTGTTAAGGAGTACGTCGACTTGGTGTTGCACAGTTTAGACGTACGGATTGAGAGTTATTTGAATTTCAAATTTGCTCTGCATGGGTGGCCGCCATAGTTGTGCCCAGGCTATTCAAGTATTTGTTAATATTTTGAACAACTTATCTTGATGCTGACATTAATTCTGCCTGGTTCATTGTTCACGCAGGCCACGAATCAGATCATATATCTTTTTCTCGTAGCAGCGGCTATCCTACTTATTTTGCCAACGCGGTGGCTGATACTAATCACCTTCCTGAACGTGTTTACAAGTGAAATGCCCGCAAGGTCAGAATCTACTCGCAGAATTGTTCGACGAATCAGTGAATGGTGGTACGGTATACCCGTTGTTCCAGTCCGGTTCCTCAAGTTGGAATCGGATAGTGGGAACAAATAAGGGCGTCCCTGGTATTTTTCTTTTTCTTGTTAAGCATGTGCATATATTCTTGTAAATCTCGTGGAGAGGGAGTTAATCATTGTAGGATATGGACAAGTGTACATTTCACGTTAGTAATAGCAGGTGAGATTTAGATTTACACCACCTCAATTTGAAAAGAAGCTCCTCTTTATGATTACCACTGAAGCGCATCTGAATTCATTTCGAAGGGCTGGAAGAGATAGAGGACGTTTAGCATAGTGAGCAGTGATGAATATCAGCTTAGTTGTGTAATGTATATGGGTGCAAAATGACATTATGCATAAGTAGTGCATAAATTTTTTTCCTCCAATCGCTATTTTGTGTCTCAATTGAAACGTAACTATTTGTAAGTGGATAATTAAGAGTCCTTCCTTAACCCCATTCATTTGAAAGATGAACTATGCCAGTGCAAAGTCATGAAAAAAAAAAATCTCAAAGATTCAAGGTAAATATCTTACAATCAATGAGGTTTAATACTTTGAAATTTAAACACAATATAAGGTAAGTAAATCGTATTGCAACCCCTACCTTATTGCATTACAATGCATATCCTATCTTCAAAATCTAGAGTTGTCATTCTTCTCTTATTTATGTACTACAATCTTATAAGCAAGAGTGGCTATTTTAGATTTTGGTTCTCAAATAAAGAAGAGATGTACAAATTGGTGCAATTAGATGGAAGTTGCAATAAGTGTATTTACCAATGTTGGTAGGTCATGGATAAGAATGGCCTTGAAAATAATTGATATTGTGGTTGTATATTTCAAGATACCCAAACAACATTGATATTTACCTTACTTCAATGAATTTGTTATATGATGTTATAGTTAGATTTTAAAATTAATCAAAACAAAATATCTTTTTAGTTACCCATATTGAAACTAAAATCACATCTCATTTCATAATTCTATGATTGCCTAATACAAATCAATGCAATAGAAACTCCAATCTTTTAAAAATTAAGAGCTATGAAAGCAAATAGTTGAAGGTAAAACATAATTAGACCTCGGGATTTTTTTAAATTGTTATAGTGTAGTAACATTTGTAAAAATTCATCAACAATTCATAGTAGATAAAAATTAATTAGTGTTTTTTGGGGGGTTATAGAGTATAGTTTATACTAGATAAAATTTAATTAGTCACATTTTATTTATTTATAATAGAATATAGTAACATTTGTAAGAATCCATCAACAATTCATATTAGATAAGTCTCTTGTCTATTCAACAACATCCATTTCTAGCTTTTACAAAGCTTCTAATTGGATGAAGAGAGCATAAGCTACACTAAATTCACCTTCTAGTGAGGGCGTAGAATCACCTACAAAATTATTCACTAAATTTTATTTTATTTTTAGAAATTCTTTAAAATATTAATAATAATATTTTATTTTATACTATTTTTAAAATATCACAAATAGTGTGGCTTTGGTAAATTACTATTACATACTCTATTAGGATAAATTAGTGTCTTTAGAAATAGCCCCTAGAACTAAAGTTACATTGAAAGGTGAAGAGAAGGTAGAGTTCAAATTTTAACCTCATGGAATCAATTAAGTATCTAAAGTATAAATCATGTGAAGATAAATATTCCTCACAAGATTGAAAGATAGTTTTCACTAAGGGATAAACAAGGGGAAAAAACTCTCTCTATAGTGTTTAAATACCCTAATCTAGTATTTTATACTTCTCTTTGATGTAAATGCACCCCAAAAACACTTCTTGTGCTTTATACTTCTTCCTTCAATATAAATGTGATGTAAGGAAACTTCCCTATTCTCTAGATTTTATTTGGAATTAAGCAAAAAGGCATGTATGCATGTATGTTTGTATGGACAATTCTGCATAGAAATGCTCATAGAAATGTATAAGAATGTCTTAAAATACTTATCATAATAAAAGTCATGAAAATAATTACATCAACAAAAAATAATTAAATGGTAATGATTAGTAAATACTAATTAAAATAATAGATGATCATAGATCATACATTTTTTTATTTTAGTTGATTATAATAATGAAATACAAAAATATAATAAATAATAAATATTTACCATAACTGAAAATACTTATCAAAATAAAAATGAAAAAAATATAATTATGATTATTTTTAATTTTAAAATCTTAGGTTTATGAGAAATTATCAATAATAAAATCAATTCTAAATCATAAAAATGATTAAATCAAATATAAACTAAGGCTCTTCTATTCTTTACACTACAAGTAACACTCGATTTAAAGTTTCCAGGCCCTGTTATTGGGTCGAGAGACCTTAGCAATGGAAATTTGAACATAGACATATGAATGTTGTTATTGGGTCAAGAGACCTTAGCAATGGAAATTTGAACATAGACATATGAATGTTGAAAGTATAGTCAATAGTATCAATTTTGGAGAACTATATGAACTTTCATTTATCAATGAAGTATTGATGTACTTTGTAACCTTGTCTGTGCACTTTAGTGGGGTACAATAGGACTAGAGCGCTTCCCTTAAAGAAATGACCTTGAAGTCCATGTTTTGACCATAGGGTGTGTTTGAAGCTACAACTAATTTAATGGAATGAAGCTAGGATGAAAATAACAAAAATTTGAAGCCACGATTGAAATAATGGAATTTTTAAATTAGGACAAAATTAATGGAATTTTGAAGGCACAACTAATATATTGGAAAGACAAACCCTATCACCAAGGTAGTTTAATAAAATTTATCATATTCATGGATGAATAGATGCATTCTTGGTTAGTAGAATTTCTCAAAAAGATCATTTCTCAATCATATAACCTCAATGGGCTCCATTTAAATTCAAATGACATCCCCATCTATGATATGGGTTTGCTTTAGCATTGTGAACCCTTTCTTTCTAGACCATTGATTGAGCATGGTTAACCTAGATGCAACCATTCAACCATCAAAGTTATGTCTAGTAAGTAACATGAAAGTAGAATCTTGTAATGAAAAATAACATCCTTCGCTACACTTTGTCTTGCAACATTTTAGGAAAGATTACCCCTAAAAGGATACAACCCTATCACCAAGGGTACTCAACCAAAAATTTGCTTATGAATTCATGTATTTTGTTTCTAGAGTTTCCTTAAAAGGCATTCATCCAACACTTCAACCATGGAAGAACCTTGCAATCAAAAATCGGATGATGGATGACAAAGAATCCTTCTATTTAATCCCTACAATCCAAAGGCCATTTTTTGGTGTCAAAAACCACTCAAAACTACCATTTTTAAGGCACACAATAATTTTTTTTTTTTTTAATTTTGCATATTCAACTATAGGATCTTGCACTAGATTAGTATAAGAATGAACAAAAGAAATTTCAAAAACTTTAACTATATCAATCACAAAATATAAGCCAATTTTAAAAATAAAAAATAAAAAATAAATATAAATAAATATAAATTGTGCTCCCAGCCAAACTAGATAATAAAGCTTTCAATCCTCTTCACTTAAATTGTTTGTACTACAAATTGTGAATTAAAAAAAAAATTATATTGAAGAATTTAATTAAGAATTTGGGAAAAAAAATCACTCCCCTCCCGTGATTTTCATTCTTTAAAAAATGTTAAGTTGGAAGCAAGTATGAAATAGAAGGAAAAAACAAATTGTTGATAGCTCTAAGAAGGAATTGAAGCATACTAATTCTATTCATGAGATTGTTCTAGAAAACAAACTAAACCATGTGCAACTCTTTTTTTTGAAAAAACTGTTAAAATTGAATTCAAAAATAGATCCAATACATTATTTTTTCAAAAATTTGCTAAAATTGCTTGCAAAACAAGAAGCTACATAACTTTCACATCACTCATCCAAATGGAATGAATAAAACCTTTCCACATAGACAAAAAAAATATATAATTTATGAGAAATTATTTCAAGTTTAAAATTATTTCAAGTTTTTGTGGATTATTTTTGTTGCCCGCCCGCACTTGTTTCGGGCTTATTGTAGCATTAGTTTTTGCTCCTAGTATACAACAATTAAAATTTAAAAAAAATTATACTCCCCAAAAGCTAATCAAATTTTTTCTATATTGATAAAAAGTTTTGGGGGTTTTCTAAGCAAATATGGAGCAATTCACAAGGTACCCAAAAGGATGATTTCCATGGCGACCAGCGCGTCGTTGAAACCCTAGGCGTCCTTTTTAGGGTTGAAAGTGACCCAGAGAGATGAAGCTTCAGTGCAAGCAAGAACGTCAACCCTGCTTTTAGAGTTGATTTTCAAACACAGAAAAGCATCAAGCAAGCAATTTCTAGTGCAAAAGCTCAAAACCGAAGCAAACCCCGAAGCGAGGAGCTGTTTCCAAAGCGCATCACACATCTGACGACCCATTCAAACTGCCAGACTTCGTCGTAGTCATCTCTTACCCTTTCGCCATTCAATTATTAGCAGATCCCACTCGACTCCCCCAATCCAATCCACCTCAACTTGTCAGTCCCTCCAACTAAACAACAATCCCAACCTCCCCCACCCAAATCACTCATACTTCTTCCCTCATACAACTCCCAATTTTTGGCACAATTGGGATACGTCGCAAAATTCGCAAATATATCGCCAATCAATTCGCCACACAACGTACATCGCCAATTTCAAGCTTCACAATCCATCAAAGCTTTCGTACACGTAAGTTGATTTTAGTGTCTTTCCGAATTCTAATGCTTTGCTTTGTACGACAGTAGGATAACACGAATTTACGCTGGAAACTGAACACTCCAGGAACTGAAGGGGACCGGGCGGGGTACAGTACCACGAATTTGAAATGTGTCCTTGGGAACTCCGCTCGCGTTTCGTCTCTGGCACATTTTCTTTTCTTTTCTTTTTTTTTTTTTTTTTCCGTGAAGCCTTATTATAAGATTTGGACGTGAAGCGCCAGCGCGTGGGTTTTTGTTTCTGGGTTTTGGATTGCTTTCAGAAATTGCGCTTGTTTGGAAACGATTTTCGTATTGTTTTTGTTTTTTGTTTTTGTGTTTGGTGTTTTGTGGTGAGTTCGTTTCCTCTTCTCTGGGAAGCGTTTTGAACTGGAAGCGTTATGGGAATTTTGGTTCGAGTTTCTTAGGGTTTTGTGGGAACGGAGAGTGTGAGGTAGAGGGTACTCTTTGCGTCGGTTTAAACGTTTTTATATATTATTTAGGAGCGTGGTTTGGGGGAGATGAATGGAGAGATCAGTTTGTGCACAAGAGCCAATTTGTGGCCATAGACATTTGACCAAGTCATGCTAATACTCAACTTGCTAATTGAAAGGCCACCAAGCGTATGAATCGATGAGTTGCTGTTGGTAACAGGGTTAATCAACAGAAGCTGTTCTATTATTGAAGCAGAAACCAGAACTCCGTGAAAATCACTCCATATTGATATATTGTAGTACAATCAACAGCTAAAATGTCTGTTTGTTGATTTATGAGTATCTGCTGATTTCTTCCTGTTGTAATTCTCTCTTGCAGACAAGGTGTAGGAGAGTCGGTATATCAGAGACCCTTGCAACTCTTTACCAGCAACCCTAAATCGACTGATTTCAGTAAAGAGTGTTTCAAATGGCAAGCGAAAGAGTGGCTCGTGCTGCATCGAGACATGTGACAGCCCTCCTCATGTTTCTTTTTCTGACTCAATTCGCCGCTGCAGGTATGGTTTTTATACTTTTAGGGGGGGGGGGGGGGGTGCAGCATAAATTACTTGAGCCGGAATTTCTTTGATATGGTTTGAAGTGATTTTTTGTATTGCCAGCAACTCAAGAAGAAGGAATATGTTTGTCAGCTTTTCTACATTTTCCGTCCTTGCAAAATTCATGTTAGGGCTGTCAGAACTTGCGATTCCCGTGATTTGCAAGTTGTTCCTTTGTTGGATACAACATGATTCTTCTTTCCTTCTAGTTCCAGCCGTCTTGTAGAGTTTTGGAATGCCTGTTTCCTGGAGATTACGAATGCCTAATCTGCGCCTTGTGCACCTTTGCTGTCGATTCGGTTTCATTTTTTGGATCTTATGTGTCTTGCAGCTGGTGAATCCAACTCAAAAACTGTGCAACATGGGCGTGAACATTATTATCCAGGTAGCAGATTCTTCTCTATTCCTGGCTACTCATACATTTCCTAGCAATGACTGAAATTGTTTCTTCGTTTTTATAAGATGCGAGTGACGTAGACTCTGTACCTTTGAGTGACCATGAACTTAGTGAATGGAAGCACATAGATATGAAATTTCAAAGGAATCATCTAGAATGCTCATGATTAGAGTGACAAGGTCTTCAAAATAGATAAATAAGAATCTTCAACTTAGTTTACTTAAATGCTCATGACTGTTACACCCCTAGCGGAGGAATGTCTAATACTAATCTTGGTTTAGATGGCAATACATGCCCCACTTTTGTCATGTGGAACGGACTTGAATTAGTCCTAGTCTAGGAAACCAATGTTTAGGAACGAATTTTCTCAAATTGGTCTCTTGCTTTCAAAATTAGGACGAAGTACCCTAGTATGACTTTCCAGGTATTCTTCTTTTGTTAAATCTCTCTGAAGCAGAAATGATTCTCACTGACATCTGAAAGTGCTCCATGTAGACAAAAATCTGCACGTGTATCCCACGTTTCAGAGGAGCACCCCAGCTCTTGAGGAAGCCGAAGACCCCGAGGCCACCAGTGAACCCCACCCAGCTGATGAGCTTCTGCAATCGCAGGACGCAGATGGTAGTCAATCGTATATTTTGGGAGGGTACTAGGGTTTTTTAGGGTTTAGGGTTTAGGTTGTTTTTTACAGCCTCGTGCACTGTTGAAAAAGTGCCATCAGATATTCATTTGACATGAATATAACAGTGACTGGGATCTCCTTGTGTTGATAAGACTACAACAGGTCAACCAGAAGATGTAAGTATTGATAGATCAATAGTGAGCAGTAGTTTGCTTTGTAAGTTTTGTAAGTTTTGGTGATATATGGCTTCATGCCTGATGTAGAGAATTTCGAGCACAAGCTTTGGGGGAGAGCTTGAGAGCGAAAGGAATGCCTGATACATTTATTTTTTTGTAAATCCACCATCATGGAACATTATATCGATTGTGCAATGTGGGTGTCTTTGGATTTGGAGTTTCAAAGCATGTAGGCAGAAAATGTGGCAAGCTGATGTAACTAACAAAGATTGCACAAAAATTGCACAAAAGGAGTCACGTCTCCAAACCAAATGATCATTCCGGGTCAAATGTTTTGACTTCTTAGGCGGGGAATTCGATGCCACCAAGACCTTAACCCAAGAAGGATGTGTCAAGTGTTAAATGGATGACAAAGAATCCTTCTATGTCTATGTATGTCAAAGAATCCTTCTATGTCTATGTATGTCAAAGAATCCTTCTATGTCTATGTATGTCAAAGAATCCTTCTATGTCTATGTATGTCAAAGAATCCTTCTATGTCTATGTATGTCTATGTATGTCTATGTATGTCTATGTAAGACAAAAGTGTAGATGTTCATTGTTTGGAATTTTGTGTGAATAATAGTTTGACTTCCAATGAGTGTTTATTGAAACGAGTGTTTATTGAAATAAATGATTCACATATGTTCATTGCTTGGAATTTTGTGTGAATAATAGTTTGACTTCCAATGAGTGTTTATTGAAATAAATGATTTACACAATACTAAAATAAGTTCATTTCCACAGTGACTGGTTTGCCTTTTGGGGGGGTAAGCAAGTTGGGAGGGAGGGAGGGTTTTAGTTGTTTTGAAGGTAGAGCACAAGATTATCTGCCATGTACTGACTTTAACCCATAAACGACACAGAGGACATTTTTCAGCCGATGAATGACAAAGAATCTCTCCATGTGGGACAGAAGTGCAACTATTCATCCTCCTAAAAAGGGAACATGCAACTATTCATCCTCCTGAAAAGGGAACGTCTTCCACAGTAGTTTGACTTCCAATGAGTGCTTTTTGCATTTTTTTTAAGCCAACAATTCACACGGTTCCAAAACAGCTGATTTCCACGGTGACCACCTTGTCGTTTAAGGGTTAAAGGGAGTTTGGGGTGACAGAGTGTGCGGCGACTCCACTGATGCGGTGACGTCTCCTATTGTAAGTGTGTCTGAACAAGTCCTCCATCCTATCTTTTTGGGTCATGCAGATTACCCAAATGACCTGTCATGTTCATTTAAATTACAGTAATTGCCACACACAAAAAAAAAACAATGAAGAAATCACTTCAAGATACCTATTGGGATGAACGATCCAGTTCTTTTGAAAATCCAAGTTCTTTGAGTAAATTAGAGTAAGAAACTTTGTTTTCAGCCTTCTGCAATAGATGAAAACATCAGTGCAAACATGAAAATAAAGTGCTGACATGAAAGAAGAAGAAGAAAAAAATTCAAAGTTGAGATCCTGGGATATTAAACCAGCAAAAAAATGGGCTTCAAAGACTTCTTGGAATGCACGCTTCAAAACCTCCAGTAGCTGCAGACAGAGTCATGTCAATACCATGATACACAACATCAATTTAAAGTCCACAATAAAATAGAGAAGTTCATCAACAAATGGAAACATGGTCCAACGTATGTATGTACTTGATGCAGCAAATCAGAAATGAAACCCAAATCCCAATCCCATCAACTGAACAGTACCTTCTTCCTGCATGACAAAACCCTAAAAATTAGTTGATGTATGTGAGTGTCAAACTGATAAGGACAAATTACACCCACAATAAGATAACATAGTATAAACTCGAACAAGAATGGTGTGACTATGAGGTTCTGCCCACTCTGACCAAACCCTAATTGTGTTGTGCAATGTGAATGTGGACCAAACCCTAATTGTGTTGTGCAATGTGAATGTGGTTGTAGATAGGATTTGGAAACTGAGATTTAAAATGCGAGAGTTGATGTTATAGTCTTTGTCGAAAGGGCTCAACCAATAAAAGGTGTCTTGATCACTAGCTAGCTTGTGCAGAAAGGAGCTCAAATGTATTTTTTTTTATACCTCTATATCTTAAAACTCAATTGTAAATGGGGTTCAAAACTACAATTCAAATTCAAGAGAAGCCCTATTCCTCCAAGCCTTAGCTCTCACGACTTGCAAACAATGAAAAGGGAAGGAGGAACAGAAACCTTTGCATCTCATATAACCATAAAAATCCTAGCACGCACACACACAGAGCTTCAAACTTATATGTAAACTCAATGATACCTCAAAACATGGGATAATGTGGTGCAACTCACCTTTTTCAACCCACGCTCATCTTTTAAGGTATGTACACCCATAATAAACACTATCCAAAGTGTGACATCTACGTTGTAAAAAGCATCACTTTTTGTTAAATATTAATCGATATAGAAGATGTATACAATCAAAACATGGAAGTCTACGAGAGCCACTTGTTCGTTTTAAGTACACCTAGAAATAATATTTTTTTAATTTGTAACTTATTTTTATGCGGTGTCCAAATAATGCATGCTAAAGTACATTATATTTGATCCCCTTTTATATTTAACACTAGTAGTAACTATGCTCAATTGTAATTAGTGACGATAATAGGTGCACATATTATAACCCTTGAATGTCAACACAGACATAGAACAAAAGTGCAACTATTCATCTTCAAAATTTTGTTGTAAAAAGGAGAGGTCTTCTACAATAGTTTGACTTTCAATGAGTGCTTTTGCTATTTCTTAAGACAATGATTCACACGGTAATGAAAAGGGATGATTTCCAAAGTCACATGTTTGTTCTTTAAGGGTTAATTATAATAGATATGAGTGTCTTCCATGTGAAGGAATCACTCAAAAAAAAAACTTCCTCAATCAATTATTATGGAGTGAGAGTATTCTAATCATCAAATGTATTCAAATAATTTTAACAAAATCACCAAATTATTCTCCGAGGTGTAAAAAAACCCGTCTATTTATTATTGCATTTATAGACATTTACTACAAAATAATTTTATAGATTATTACCACCACGATGAAACTTTGCAAAATTCGGATCCCACTGAAGTAAGGTGGGTACATCCAAAATCGCACCCCCAACTAAAACCATCATTGTCACTTTGTGTACATCTCCAACATCAATATTTAAATATCTAGAAGAAACGATTTGAGAACATGTACAAAGAAAAACTTTGACTCTTTATAACTTTTGCATGTACTATCCACATGTCATGTTCATGGGTGCATTGGAACCAATCCTCCTTTCACTTGCCAACAATAAAATATGGAAAATTGACTAGTCTAATAATAGCAACTAAGTACAATAGCAAAAAGTGGCAGTTTGGGGTCAAAACCCACCTTATATGACTTTGAGTCTTCCTTAGAGGTATAAGTTGCAGAAAATTATTGTCTACCATTAATGATCAAATTTGGAACATTTGAATTCATATTAGAGATCTAACATCACAACCAACTGATAGAGGCTATGGAATATAAAATTAACCAACTACAAAAAAAATTAGACAATCGCAAGTCTTTACATTTATACCCAAATTCTTTTTTGAAAAAACAACAACAAAAACACAGAAAAGCTATACCAGTACAGTTAGCACCCCTGTAAACCACTCCCTAAAATCCCCTGAAAAAATGCCTGGTTCAATGAACCTTGAGTTCAGTTGACATTTGTTTTTGTCTTAACATAGGTATTTAAAAAAGATGTTGAGGTCTGTCCAAAGTTGGCATTTGATACTGTTAGAGATGTTTCATAAAAAGTGGACACAAGTCAAGATCTACAGTTAAATTTGATGATAAGTTAAGCTACATTATGTGATGGCTGGTGATCCCAGTTTTAAAGTACTTTTGTTTTCTTTACCAAATTCACAAAGTTAAGTTATTAGTATATGTACAATTTTAGGAATTTTGGAACCAACCCTACATTTGCAGTGGGTATGATTCTGTTGCTGGGATGCTGCAAAACAAGCAATTCAGCATAGTTGGAAGGAGGCAATTTTTTCAAGGAAAAAATATATGTATATTTTTGTGGTACCAATAATTGAAATCTTACATTTTGAAAAAAAGAAAATTATAATTTTCAGATGAGGCATGTAATTACTACTCCCTTGTTTCTAAATAATACTAGTGTTTCATTTGTAAAACACAAAGGAAATACTAGTATTACTCATACATAGAGGGGGGTATGAACTAGGGCTTTTTCTTTTTGGCATCATGGTGCCAGATTGTACTTATGTATAACATGTGGCAAAATCACTATTCAAATTTTGGTGAGATTTTTGCCATTGAGTAGTTCGCCATTGAGGCGGCACATGGAATGAAATAGGTGTAGAAACGAGTGACTAGACTAGGATTTTATTGCCAAGTCTTGAGTCGTCACACATCGACTCTTTGCCTTCAATTCGCCACTCTTTGCATTCATTGCATGTCTCCTGCATTCGTTGCTCCACTTTCATTGCTATGAAGAGTTGTGATAACATTAATCCCTTATGTTCCTTGACTATGTTTTCACCAAGAATTCTTCAATTCTAGTACAAGTATCAAATTTTGGAAAAAACAAACATTCTGGACACATTTAACTAAAGGATCTTGTAGTATGTTGACTTGAGAACATGTGGAAAAAGTTTCAGAAATTTACACCTTGTGGATTGCAAGATATGAGCTTTTGAATTCACAAAAAGAAAAATAGGGGCCCTACGAAAAATCAAGCAGTTGCTCTTCACAAGCTCACATTTGTATGAAAAAATGTTCAAAATGGTAGTGCTTCTTTAGATTCATTCTTCAAGGAAACAAGCAATTCAACATAGTTGGAAGATGGCAATTTTTTCAAAGAAAAAAAATAAAATTGTGGTACTAGTAATTGAAAATCTTACATTTTGAAAAAGAAAATTATAATTTTTAGATGAGGCATGTAATTACTACTCCCTCTGTTTCTAAATAATACTAGTGTTTCATTTGTAAAACACAAAAGAAATACTAGTATAGAGGGGATATGAACCAGGGCTTTTTTTTGGCATCATGGTGCCAAATTGCACTTATATATAACATGTGGCAAAATCACTATTCAAATTTGGGTGAGATTTTCATGAGTAGTTTGCCATTGAGGCGGTACATGGAGTGAGATGGGTGTAGAAACAAGTGACTAGACTAGGGTTTTATTGCCAAGTCTTGAGCCGTCACACACACACTCTTTGCCTTCAACTCACCACTTTTCACATTCATTGCGTGTCTCCATTGCCATGAAGAGTTGAGATAACGTTAACCCTTTATATTCCTTGATTATGTTTTCACCAAAACCCCTTCAAAATTGTATTTTCTAGTACAAGTATCAAATTTTGAAAAAAAAGCATTTTTGGACACTCATAACAATAGAATCTTGTAGTATGTTGACTTGAGAATATGTGGAAAAAGTTCCAAAAATTTCCACCTTGTGGGTTGCAAGATAAGAACTTTTGAACTCACAAAAAAACTTTTTTTGGCCTTGCAAAAAATCAAGCAGTACACTTTACAAGTTTACATTTGTATGAAAAAATGTCCAAAATGGTGGTGCTTTTTTAGATTCATTCTTCAAGGAAACAAGCAATTCATCATAGTTGGATGGAGGCAATTTTTTCAAGAAAAAAAATTTATATTTTTGTGGTACCAATAATTAAAAATCTTACATTTTGAAAAAAAAATTATAATTTTCAGATGAGGCATGTAATTGCTACTCCCCCTATTTCTAAATAATACTAGTGTTTCATTTATAAAACACAAAGGAAATACTAGTATTACTCATAGATAGAGGGGGGAAGGTGAACCAGTTTTTTTTTGGCATCGTGGTGCCAGATTGCACTTATATATAACATGTGGTGAAATCACTATTCAAATTTTGGTGAGATTTTCGCCATTGAGTAGTTTGCCATTGAGGCGGCACATGGAGTGAGATACGTGTAGAAACAAGTGACAAGACTAGGGTTTTATTGCCAAGTCTCAAGCCGTCACACACCGACTCTTTGCATTCAATTCGCCACTCTTCGCATTCATTGCGTGTCTCCTACACTTGTTGCTCCACTTCCATTGCCATGAAGAGTTGAGATAACGTTAACTCCTTATGTTCCTTGACTATGCACCCAAAAGAGGCTGTCACTTTTGGATTGTGATTTAGTAACCAACCCCCTTTTGAAAAAAATCAAGAGCCGTTGATTTGTTTTAAAGAAAAAATGCCCCCCCAACTACCATCAATTTCTTGAAAGATCACAAGCCATTGATGTCCATCAAATACAATCTAGGCAGTTCAAGTATAGATAGAAGATACAATACATGATATGAATATAGATACAAAATACGATATAGTCTACAGGTATAGTATATGGGAAGGCTACAAATACACATACATGGGATATTAATACAGATATATGGAAGTTTGTCCTATATCGATTGTAGGGAGTTTGGTTTCTGAAAATTACAAGTAACTGAGGGGAAGGAGACTGTGGAGGAATTTAATTTATTAATTTATTTTTATTTTTTGAATGCATAGTGACACAATTTGTCACTATGCACCCAAAAGAGGCAGTCACTACCTACTACTATGTTTTCACCAAAAATTCTTCAAAACTATCATTTCTAGTACAAGTATCAAATTTTGGAAGAAAAAAACATTTTTGGACACAGGATCTTGTAGTATGTTGACTTGGAAACATGTGGAAAAAGTCTCAGAAATTTCCATCTTGTGGATTGCAAGATATGAGCTTTTGAATTCACAAAAAAAAAATAGGGGCCCTACAAAAAATCAAGCAGTTGCTCTTGA
Source organism: Rhytidiadelphus loreus (assembly GCA_947034895.1). Taxonomy (NCBI): domain Eukaryota; kingdom Viridiplantae; phylum Streptophyta; class Bryopsida; order Hypnales; family Hylocomiaceae; genus Rhytidiadelphus; species Rhytidiadelphus loreus. Next base: position 39,796,556 of record OX344761.1, read on the forward strand.
CAAGCTCACATTTGTATGAAAAAATGTCCAAAATGGTGTTGCTTCTTTAGGTTCATTCTTCAAAGCAAGTTAGCTACATGCTTGAAAAATTCAGATCATTTGGAATTGTACAACAAATATGAACAAAATAGTAAGTAGAAAGAAATAGATAACGGTTCAAAATACTAAATTGTTAAGAATTTAGTTATGGAATTGAAAATGCCAATCCCACTGGGCGCAACATTTTAATAAACAATCTAACTTACATCCTATAATTTATTTTTTTCAAAAAATATTGAAAGTTGACTAAAATAAAGGACTTTAATTTTCATTTTAGAGTAGAAAATCCATAACTACCCGCAAACTAAAACTCTCATAACTTTTGACTCATTGATTAAAATAGAATGATTAAAAGCTTTCCATGTATATATAAATCTATAAAAACAAGTTCAAATTATTGTTTTAGAGAAAAACAATTTTTTATGATTTGCCCAGATTGCCTATTTACGAAAAAAAATAACTTATTAGGCCATAACTTTTGACTCGTATTTCCAAATGTCTTGAATTTTAGTGCACATCAAAGATATTCCTCATCCACACCTTCTTTTAAAGTTTGGGCCAAAAACATGAAAATCTCCAGTAATATGTACATGCCCAAAATTGCTATGTTGCCAAATTTAACAAGTTGGTCTTTTAACCCATAAATGCCACAAAGAACGTTTTTCGGCCGATAAATGACAAAGAATCTCTCCGTATAGGATAGAAATGCAACTATTCATCCTCCAAAATTTGCGTAGAAGGGGAAGATCACCTACAGTAGTTTCTCTTTCAACGAGTACTTTTCTATTTTTTTAAGCCAACAATTGACACGGTGACAAAACAGATGATTTCCATGGTGATTGACCTGACGTTCAAGGGTTAAGGATTAACTCCCACTCCCCGGTTGCCATACCTTCAAACATTAGTTTGTCATTTGCTTGTACCGCGTGCTTGAGAGTTTCATCAAGTCTATGGACCTTGTAGGCTATACGCTAAGGAGAGGTTGCGGTGCATAATTTTGATCTTCAATGTTGAGCATTAATTCAACTGTTTCTTGTGTGTAATTTGTTTGTGTGTAATTTGTTGGTATAGTGTCACATATTTATGCACATGGTAGAGGTTGAATGTAGTTTAAAATGTTAGGAAATCCCTTATATATATATATATATATATATATATATATAAACTATACTTTCCTCAATGTGATTAATTAAAATGTTTTTTTCAAAATTGTGAATTCTTCTTCATGAAAGGGTTAATTGCCTTATAGGTTTGGAGTTTAGATCCAACTTGTATCATTTGGAACCATCATCCTCTAGACTCTTAGACCAATTATTGGACATTACATAACTCACTACTAGTAATTAGTCCTAAGGTTTAGTTAGTGAGTAATCAACCCACAATCAATTGTTTAGTCTAGGGATGGATACACTAAATAAGATAAACTTGCCTAATTCCATCTACCACCCATTCAATGGCTTCACCTATGAGGTATTCCCATTACCTCAATCTTAGCAACCATTTAGCATCATGACAATGCACTTGGAGAGGAGACACGTCAAGGTGTGGTTTGGCATAGGTCTACCCATGCTTTACCAATTTAGTCCCAACAAACTTTGAAAAATCATGAAAAATTCTTTTCTCATTAGAATGTCTTCTCTCAAACTTTCCAATCTTTGAAAAATAAATGAGCTGAGCTTAGCTAACAGTGAAATTAACTTGACATTTTACATTATATAAATATTTATTGTTGTTGTACAAGGATGCAATAATTTTCATCAACCTAGAACCATGTGTATGGCTTGGGTTGATGCACCAATCAGTTAGGGCCCAATTCAAAGAGTTGCATGCACCTCCACATGGGTAAGCAATGAGTTATGAGGTAACTTTTTTTGGTAAGGCAATCTAATTGTTAACCTCTTAACACCTCGATCTTTTTTTAAAATTTTGGCACAATTTTGCATTATCTTTTTACAGTAATATCATTTACCAGAATTTCATGAAATTGGTCATCAAGGAAGGTTGTCTTTTCAAGATTCAAGTGTTACATTGGATGAATGAGAAGATACTTGGACTAAACAACGCCTCAAAGTCCTTTGTTCATTGTTCAGAATATGGATGTCGGAGCACTTAACCCTAAACATAGCAAATTTGCTTCATAATAGGCATGTTTACCTTACCTACCATTGAAATGAATGTTTTCATTACAATTGAGGTGGCAAATTCTGCGTGCACATACCTTTGTCATTTGCCTTGTGCTTTGTTTGATTGGTGACAAATATGATAAGCTCAACTGCTTCCATGACTTCATTGTGATTGTGTTTCTTATGACAATCATTAAATTAATGCAGTCCATTGCGGGTAATTACAAAAGCAAATTAAAGTCACAACTTAATAAGAGAAAATAAAACCAATTCGCAAGAGGTTCATAAGTGGACACCCTATGCGTAATTCAAGACACTCTCAGTGGTGGTTTGCTTTAAAATCTTTAACTTATTGGGGCGTAAGTTCAGAGCTTGAAATCAGGCAACATGGGTTTGCAGCCATTTGTCGAGTCAAAGTTTCAAACTGACCATCGCCATAATCAAAGAGGCTCGAGCCTTTTGCACGCGAATTTACTGCAATTCACATCGCATATTTTCTGCCGGTTGAAAGGAGATGACCATAGCAGTCTTAACTTAATTATTGGGGAGCATGTCAGACCACAACTTGCTTGACAAATTATCAATTGTAACCTATTGTCATGGTTGGATGAAATTAGTCATGAAATGCATCCATTGGTTTTATGTTTATACCATGACATTGTTAACCAACACGGGGGCCAATTTGCGGACAGGATGAACTGCCCCCCTTGCTTGTCCCTGAGGGAGAACGCTGAATTTTTATTTGCCATGAATGATAAATTTGCAAATTTTGAATTCATATTTGTAATTAGAGACCCCAAATTAGCTAGGAGAGGTGTAGAAGATAAAGTTAATCAAGCACAAAATAGGGGATCTGTTTTTTTACATGCACCTTAGGAATGATTTTGGAAGGACAAGCAAGGAGGGCGGTTCACCCCAGCCTCCATTTCCCTCCCTTAAAATGCGGGAGGCCCCCAACATTGCAACTTCCCTATCTCTTATGATGACGCATCCTTCCCTGAAGGTTACAATTAATGCACCCCTTCTCTCCGTAAAAAATCGAGAGCCATTGATCTCATAAACAAGAGTTCCCTCCTTCTAATGTCGTTGATCTTATAGTGTGAATATGGATACCATGAGATACAGACTATGGATATGAAATACATACAAAAATCCCTACTAGTATATCTCATGTTAATTGGTAGACATACTATTCCTGAAAAATACAAATGTGTATGTGTGTAGTAGGGTGTTTACCAATTAGTAATATGAATTAACTAATTCACTTTCAGAGGGTGGAGGTGTAAAAACAATCATTTGAAACTAATTGAACTGTCCCTTGTCAATAACTATCCACTCAGAAGACAGAGTATAAGGATAAGGGGAACTGTCCCTTGTTAGTAACTATCCAGGCAAAAGACAAAGTATAAGGATAAGGATAACTATCCCTTGTCAGTAACTATCCAAGCAAAAGACAAAGTATAAGGATAAGGATAATTGTCCCTTGTCAATAACTATACAGACAAAGGACAGAGTATAAGGATAAAGGTAACTGTCCCTTGTCAGTAACTATCCCCTCAAAAGACAGAGTATAAGGATAAGGGGAACTGTCCCTTGTCAATAACTATCCACTCAAAAGACAGAGTATAAGAATAAAGGTAACTGTCCCTTGTCAGTAACTATCCACTCAAAAAACAAAGTATAAGGATAAGGATATTCCCCCTAAAGATCTACTTAAATTCTAGTGATGGCTTTTAGGTTGAAACTTGTCTAGATCATATTTCTTGTATATTGACAATTTTTTTTCTTGTAATGGCAAATGTAGGATTCAATTGATGCAAAGTATCATAATTGTGAGGAGATATTATTAAAGTGGCATAATTGAACTATTTATGTCTATCAAGCCATCTATATTTGGGCCTACAATAGTTGCCTACTTGCCTACACTAAAAAAAGGCTACATGTTTTCAAGAGCAAGCAATGAGAGTTAAAAAGTTCTTTTTGGCACAAATTTATTATTAAAGGCAATCATTCAAATTCTATTGATGACCTTTAAATCAAAATTGGTGTAGCTAATATTTTTGTATACCTATAATTACAATTGTTTTCCTATGTTGACAAACTCAACCGAAGTGACACAATTAAAGTGTCATAATTTTGAGGTGCCAAGACTCAAGTATCATAATTGAATCCAAGACTATTTTGGAGTCGTTTACTATTGATAGTGTTTTTGGAAAACTCCATTCCCAAAACCTCTAAAATCTCAAGCTTCTAGTCAATTGTTACTTATAGCATAGAGAGTACTTGTATTGTAGTTATCATATATGATATATAATATTATTTCCTATTCACTTCACTTCAAGGATGTTTTGGAAACAACTGTTTTATTTTACAATATCCATTTGTATATACAACAAATTTTTAGAACCTACACTTGCATTTAGTACTTGTACAACAACAAAGTATACAATAATTAAGTCCTATGAAAAACAATTTGAGCATGGTTCCTATTATTGTAGTATTTAGAGCTTTTAGGGTGTGTAGTTTGCTAATGAAAAAGGATTCTAAACACGTATCCACATGTGTATTTTGGATATTTGAATAAATTGATTGCCTTTATGAATAATTAAATATTATATAAAAATCTCAAAAGAAATAAAAGGCAAGCTCGTCTTATGTTGACAAATAACATGTCCTTAGCATGTCCTTTACAACTTTGTCTTTAGTACATGAAGTGAATGTTTAAAATGATCCATTATGTTGATTTTTTTTAAGTTGACTATATATACTTTTGGTTTAAACATTGTAATACAAGTTGAAAAATAGAACCATTCAATTGAAAACTATATTGGATAAATGGGATGTGTAAATTGATTGTAAAAACGATTTAATATCATGAATCTATCCAATATATTATATGTAGTATATAACATTAAAATGATGTAATTTTCTTAATAAAATCATGAATGCAAATGAAGTATAAAACTTTCAATAGAATTTATGAATTTATGAATTTTTTTTGGGGAATATTGTTATAGAAGTTAATTCAACTAGGTCAACAATTTAATATATATCAAAATTCATAGAATGAGGTCTAATATTCTATGAATTTGCCCAAAGTGCTCACTTGAGATACTTTGAACATCCATCTTTGTACAACCTTGTAAATTTGCACGATTTTCAAATTACCCCTGTAGGACACATTGGATGTTTTTTGCCCTTTAGATGACTTCAATTGAGATTGTAGGATGGATAAAACCATTTTTACATCCAATTTTTTTTGAAGTTGATTGAAGGTATTTTCATTGAATAGTATTGCATACTCCCTTATTATAATATGATTGAATTTCTTAAACAAAAAGAAGATGCCTAATCCACAAATCACCTTAATAGTGTATTTTTGCCAGTTCTTGCTCTTCACTTTTGATGTGAAATTTATCCATAAAAGTAGTATATTTTTTGAATTCAAGCCCCCTAATGAAATGAGGTTTATGAAGTTTAGTTTCTACTTTGATTAGAAAATTTGAAAAAATCTTAAAATCCAACAATTGATTGCAATTTGAACTTTTGGTCTATAACCATAGTTTGTTGATTTTATAATTTAGAAGGACATGATAACTTTGTTATTTATGCCAATGTTCTATGCTACAAAATACAACTATGCTGAAAATTTCAGATTTTCTTAACATATTCTATATTTGATATCAATTTCTTCACTTTTTCCTTAAAAAGTTAAAGATTATTTCAAATTTCCACAAAAGAATCTGAGTTTTTTTAGCACTTATAGAAGACATGGTATTTCATCTTTGAAAAATAAACACAAAATTTTTTCATTCATATTTAGTTACAAAATGACAGCAAACAAAGAGAGGGATTGAATCCGTCGGCATAGAATTGTCCTTTAGGGATTCAGGTGAACCAGCCCATTACCACCACCCTTCTCAATTCCGCCCACATGTACGTGTAATGTACATTTCCCCTTAGTAGCGCCCTAGGAGTGATACTACTCTGGGGCGCAGTAACAGAATACGCTTGTGTGGCATTTTATATCAAAGCTAATTTTTAATTAACGAGGATCTGACGCATCATCTGAGGCAAAGTCCACCAGAATTAACATTGACCCAATTAATTAATTAACCAGATGAAGCAGGCATTATACCGGCTTTACCCAGTGTCAGGGCCACCGGAATGCCCCAATAAATACCGCGTGCAAAATACTACAAACAAGAAGCGCCAAATCACAACACTGCATGGCTTCGACAGAAAACATCCAAGTAACGAAAACGAATGAAACACACTCAACAGAATCCAGGATGGAATCCAGTCCAGTCCCAGTCGCATCAACAGAAAAATCTATCCCAAAACTCGATGGGATGAACGACATCCAAATTCGGGAACCCAAGGGTTGATAAGGAACAGATGTCATCCATCCAAAGCACCGAAACCTGAATCCCGAGATGCTAATGTCCGGAGACGAGATCGGCGCACCGGCCGGGCAGCACCAGAGCCCGCCGACTGACCGACATGAAAACCCCTCCGGGTATCGAACCCACCCGGGTATCCACCCACGGGGAGGTCTTCGTCGTCCGCCCTCCCTCCCTCCCGCTCTGAGGTTAGATACGAAAGTGGGGCGAGGCCATTGAACGCCAGAACTGCGATTGTCGCCCAAAGCCCGCCCAATTGTGCGCTGCGAGGTTCTGTTTTTGGACTTCAGTTGCGCTCTCGCAGTTCCTGCGGGTCAGAGTCCACCATCGCCCGACTCTCCCAATCTCCCAATCGCTCGCTTTCATCTGCTCCCAACAATCATCACAAGCCACTCGCGGAACCAACGTCCACAACGACCCGGACTCTTCCGATATCCTGTGACAAAAACATTCGCCATCATTGCCCGCAGGCACCATCTCATCTCGGCTCATCTGGTCTTGTCTCATCTCATCTCATTTCGCTCGGTGGCGTTCGACTACAAGGAAGAAGAAGCAGAAGAACAAGTCTGAGTGCGTTTGAACTTTCCTCTTGGATGAGTCGCTGTTTTTCCTCGTAGGAGTGCGGGTTGGGAAGCCTAGATTGGGGAGTGGGAGTGGGTGGTGGGGTTGAACGATTCGGAGCGGAGTGAGGTCGCGAGGGTTCTTGGCGGAAGCGGGATTACGAATCGCGAGGGATTTGGTTTTCTGTATGTTTTGGGGTTTGGGTGAAGCTGGAGGTGTAGAAGTGATTTGGGGGATGGCTTGGACTTCTGGGTATGGATGATAGCGGGGAGCGTGTGGTGTGTCTTTTTTGAGGAGTGCACTTTTTTTTTGAGGTTTGGCTCCGGGTGTGCGAGGGTCTTCTTGGTACCCCTTTGTTTATGATTCTGAGTTGCAGTGGGGCCTGATTGCACCGGGCATGGTTGCGTCTAGTAATTTGTCCAGGGGAATTTGCGCGAGCGGGTTGAGAATTTTTAGGATTGGGATTGATCCTTGATGCGTGAGGATTGTTATGTCGCATCTGCCTTCCGCTGCACATGTTGTGGACATGGTGGTGCTTTCGCCATCCGGTGCTCTGTTCGAGTCGTGTTTTGACCTTTCCCGTGTGCCCTGCTCCGGTTGCAAGTCTTCCCGTGCGTGCCCTGATGTATTCGAGTTTTCTGTGATGTTCAATTTGAGATTCATGTGTTCGAACGTGTCGCTTCCTTGTTTTCGTGATTGAAATTGATGCGTGTGGTGACCTGCACGAAGTTTTTTTCTTTTCTTGTATCGTGTTGGTTCTGCTAGGTGGACTGTGTTCGTGCTGTACGAAAGGTTGTCGTGCCAGCGCACTGAAATTTGCGTTGTCTTCAGGTTCGAGGAGCAATGTAACGATGCCCAATCCACAGGCCATGCCCACATGGAAGGTCCTGCACTCCGGGAAGCCCAAGATTGAGCCCAACGAGATCAACGACCTTTTGTACGCGAATGTAGGTCCCTCACTTCTTGCATGGTCATTCGCATGGGCGTCATTCTCACATGCTTTAGATCCCGTCTATCAACAATGGCCCAACGTATGAGGAGGAATTTGAGGTCGAGGATTGGCCTCTTTCTTGGCATTTGTTCGTATCTTGGTGTTTCATGGGGGTTCTGAAAACGCGACCTAGTTCTGCAGCTGTAGAGCTTGGTCTGCTTTGAGCCCTGGCCTCCAGCGAGTATGTCAGTTGCCTATGGGATAAGCTCTGAATCCAGAGCATTTCCATTGGGTGGCATGTGCGAGGGAGCCCATTGTTGACCTAAATCTCTGTTTTGTAAATGGTATGTCAGATGAAACGGAGGAATGATGCGGAAGATAGACGCGACGTCGAGATGAATGGTTGCAATGGTTTCGCGAAATCGGATCTGAGCCCTGCCCCCGCGCCTTCCGCTCCAAGGATGCGACCCAGCCGTCCGAAGACGGTGAAGCCTCCGAAGAACAGCTGCCCATTGACCCCTGGTCCTTCTGGCATTGGTAGGACATTCATTCTTCCGGGCTGCATTGTCTATGCTCTAAACGTTTGTCGATAGCACCCGAGCACGTTTCCTCATTGCTGGCCTTCAAGCTTGAAATCCCACCAATTCAGCTGAGATTAGCTTCTTCTGAATTTTTATTTTCGTTCTCTGAACAATACCATGTGTAGTGTTTTTGCCGGAGTCGTGGCCTCCGAAGGGGGAGCTGGACTGGTGTCGTCGTGAAGTTAGTAGTGCTTGCAGGAGAGGCAGTAAGCAGTCAATTTTGCATTCGTAAATGGGCACTTATGGTGGTTGTACTCCTGAAGCACCTGCTCCATAGATTGAGACTAGACACGTGGTAGGTTGAGTTGGGTCAGAAGCATTCTATGGTGATCACACATTGGTATTGATCTAGCAATCGCTGTCTTATGTTGGACCCAGATGACGTGTAGGAGTTCCATGCATGACCTCATATCAGTAGGCTCTTGCCTGACTATGACATCCTTGTTTCATTGTCTTTTGGTTGCCATACTTTGTGATGTGTGCGTCGGGTGAACATACCCCATATTTTTATGCCTCTGCTCCAGAAATTGTAGAAGATGACTCCTGGATCCTGTCTCCTTCTGTTCGAAGACGAAGTGATATAGCTCCAATCCATTTGGATTTCGGGAGTTGTGCATCCATGGATGCATCACACAGTATAGGGTAGATAATTTGGGAGTGTACAATTAGTCCGGAACAGTCCTGGGAAACCGCATTGGAGCTTTTGTTGGCCTCTTGATTCGAACTCCATTTGTGTTGCGTTGATGAACGGGTGATGGGTCAGTTTTAAGCCCTTCTGACTCCGTTTTTTCGAATTGCAGGCTCCCCTACAAGTAGTGCCCCGACTCCAACCAGCACCTGTCGCTACGACAGCTCACTGGGTACTCCAGTTCCTTCCAATGTATCATAATTGTGCAATGTCGCTCCGCACACTGGTTCTTTCGTGTAGGGTTTGCCTTTAAGAAGCTGAGAGGTTACATTCTTTGTTCGTGACTGTCTGAAGAGAGGAGCGTGTTGATGCCCTGTTCCTGATTGTCTGTTGCGGTGACTCAGGTCTGTTGACAAAGAAGTTTATCGACCTTATTAAGCAGGCCGACGACGGTGTGTTGGACCTGAACAAGGCTGCCGACACTTTGCATGTTCGTACTCTGCCCAGTCCTCGTCATTGTACAAGCCTTCATAGGGAGGCGATTATGTTTTGAGTTTTGATTCCAATCCGCCTATTCCGCAAGCATTGCCGTCAGTGGTCGTGACACCGGACCTGAGTGCCATGTAGTAGTGTATTCGATGTTTTTGGAGTGAATGTCCATCTTTGCGGTTCTGGCGTGTGATGTCTTTCCCCACGGTTCATCAGGTACAAAAGAGAAGAATCTATGATATCACCAATGTTTTGGAAGGAATCGGTTTAATCGAGAAGAAGCTAAAGAATCGGATTCGATGGAAGTGAGTTCATCATTTCCTCATGGACCGGGTTTTCCACGAGTATACTTCTGCTATTTTTATGGTTGGTTGCAGGACTATGAATTGAGTAGGAATCCATGATCGGAGTTTTCGACAGTAATTGGTTGGAGTTGTTACCTGTATGAATTGCTTTTGAGGAGCATGTGAAGAATTTTTCGTGACTGGGTGCAGGGGTATGGGAATGGCACGGACTGCTGATGTGAAGGATGACGCTGCAGAGCTCCAGGTAAATGTTTTTTTTTTTTTTTTTCTGTTCTTGTTTTGTACAGTATGCATGAGATGAGAGAGCATGATACGAGGCAAGGTGTTGGGGTGGTGTAGGAATTCAAAATAGGAGTGGTTTTGAAGCAACTTGAGCCTTACTCTTCCGTATGGGGTTGTCTGTTTTGAATTTGTGGATTTTGACGCTCTTGCATGTTCTGGAAGGAGAATCTGATGAGTGCAGTTTAAGGTTGTAGTATTCTGTGATATGTAACGCTGACCGAGCTTGATCTCGTCCACTGTCGAAGTATTGATTTGTAATCTTCTGCTTTTGGTGCAGGCTGAGGTCGAGGACCTGCGCATTCAAGAAAAGAAACTCGATGAGAACATTAGGTAGTTTATTCTGTTTCATGTGCCGTTTTTTCCAAGTCACGTTGTGCATTGGCATCTGATCTCGTTGGGCCTTGGTCTGGAGTGTTTTCTGATTGTAGAGGAACTGCGTCTTTATCTTTTGCAGTGAAATGCGGGAGCGGTTAAGGAGCTTAAGTGAAGATGAACAAAACAAACAGTGAGTCTTTTTTCTGTGTCCTAAGTGTGATCAGCCTTGAATGTGCGCAACATTAAGCGTCGTGGCCTAATCTATTTGTATGCATCTGTGGGAAAGTGCATACTAGCAGCTGTATCCATCTGGTGCAATTGAACCATGTGATGTAGTGAATTTTTTTTTTTTTTTTTTCCAGATGGCTCTACGTTACTGAAGAGGACATCAAAAATTTGCCTTGTTTTCAGGTTCGTCCATTTTCTTGATTTCTGATTCTCCGGAATCTTTTTCTTGGAAAGCATCATATGTTGATTTTTCATTCCCCAAGTCTGGTGAGTGCATGATTTTTTGTTCGCCCTGCGATCTCTGGAGAATTTGTTGCTTGTGGTCGCTCTCTGGAGTCCTTGAATTAAGCGGAGGTTGTTGATTCCTCTAGTTCCACTGGTGTGTGCAGAATGAGACGCTTATTGCTATCAAGGCTCCTCTTGGGACCACTTTGGAAGTGCCGGATCCGGATGAGGTATTTCTTCTTCCGTGAAAAAATCATCACACTGTTTTTCCTGTTATTTGTGACTGTCTCGTATTTGATGCTCGGGGTAGGCTGTGCCCAGTCGATTTCATGTGTCAGAATTCCCCTTAATTAAAAAATTTCCCTGCACTTCTTAAAACGTTTTTGGGAGGAGGGGGATCATACCTGTGTTAATGATGTCGTTACTTCTGGAATTTCGCTTTGTCAGGCCGTGGAGTACCCTCATCGTCGGTTTCAGATTCTGCTTCGCAGTTCGATGGGTCCCATCGACTTGTACCTTGTCAGGTTGGCTCTGTTCCTCTTTGGTGCACTTTCATGCTTATCAAGGCTTGTATGACTCCCTCGAATCCTTGTAGCGAAGATAAGATCATGAAAAGTGTAGAATCTGATTGCATGCCCTGTGTGTGTGAACTTGTCTGCCACAGCCGTTTTGAAGCGAAGTTCGATGATATGAACTCCACTGAGGTGCCTATGGAGGTCGGCCACCACGTGCATGACGTTGCGGGTGCGTCCTCGTCTGCCACTACGATGGACCATCCAGGAAGCATGGGCATGGTGCATCAGGAGTCAGGCTATAGCTTGCCTGATTTGGAGCCCCCGATGAGCCATGATTCCGCATCCCTGAGTGGCGAGCCCAGCCATTCTGAGCAGACTCATCCCGACTTTGGTGGGGGCATTATGAGAATAGCGCCTGCGGAAGTGAATGTAAGTTGCTTACTGTCGTGTATTTAGAGTGTAGGCCCTGCATGTGAAGTTGGTATCGGTCTTGTGATGCTGTGCAGCAAGACGCTGTGAATTTATTGACCTGGATAAGGCAGTTAATAATGAATTACTTGGATTGATGGTTGTTGAACTCCTGCTTGTATGTTGACTTTGTGTTTGGTGCTTGAAAACCTCCAAGTCTTCTCCTCCTTCCTTGTAGCTTTCCTGACTGTAGCGTGAGCTCGGTGCATTGCTTTAAATCTTGACTCTTTTTCTCTTGCAGACGGACACCGACTACTGGTTGCTCTCGGATGCGGGTGTTGGCATCTCCGATATGTGGAGAAGTGATCGTATCCTTTTTCGAAGCGAGTCGTGTCTTCCTTTCTTTGTCTTGACATTGAAACCCATCTTGTTCCATATTGTGGGTCACCGCGTCCTTGGTGTATATGCCTTGGTGTTTGGCAAGGTGTGGTTTTTTCTCGAAGTGTGTTTTCCTTGTTGATTCTGCCTGCGTCTTCCTTGACTTTTCGTTGTTCCTGCAGCTTCCAATGCCATGTGGGATGAAGTAGTGAGACTGAATGCAGAATTTGGAATCGAGAACATGGGGTCCCCTCGACCCCACACTCCCCCATCCAGCAATACCCTTGAAGTGGATCCCGTGAGCTAAGCATCTGTGCTTGTTTCCCCTTCTGGGCTCCAGCTTCCTGCTCGAGGGATTACGTCGAAGGTCGTGGTGTTGCTTGACGCTTGACTCCACGCGCACAGCTTTGACACTGGTCGTGCGTCCCCCCGCAGAAGGGCCCAACCAATCTTTCGAGGAGCAGTGGTGGTCCACGTGCGAGAGATCTTCATCGCTTGGATTTGCGCCTGTGCACACGTGGTTGCCAGCTGTTATTCTCGGCTGCGGAAACGTTTGTTTTCCAGCTCTGCCGAGTTGATTCTGCCGGTGCTTGTAGAGATTCATTGGTTGGGGCCCTTTTTCCTTGATTTGGAATAATTATGTGGCTCTGTTTAGAGTGCAATGACTGACATATGTTCTCTTTGGTAGAAGTGAAGAAGAGTTCTTTCTGTGTGGGGTTTTCCCTACCAATTGCGGGGAGATGGAAGAAGTAGTCATTGGCTTCTTGATTCTTTGGTAAAGCTCCGTCTGCGTTTGACATTTTCATTGCCTTTCATGGCAGGTGGGACATTAAGTTTCCAGATTTCTTTCTGCGTTCAGATCTGAGGCAGTAATGTGGGAACCACAGCTCTCACAATGCTCGCTTTTCCATTTGGTTTCTTTGATTTTTCGTGTCCATTGCACGTTTGAGGTACGAGAGATGAGCTTTAATTTCCCCATTGTGGGAGTACGGGTCTACACAGCGGCAATGAGTGGGAAATGGCGAGGAAATTATGTTGTTGAACCTATGTTCACCACGTGAAAGTGATCTTGTCGTGGGTAATTGTGGAGTCATTAGATGTTTGTTGCCATTTCTTCTGAAGATAAGTCGCTGTCTTCAGATAGTTTGTACGATTTATACTAAAGTGAATTTTATTCCATTTTTATCATTATTTGAGGTAACTGGGACACCGTTGTACTGTATCGGGAAGAATTCATGGGTTTGCTTATCTGGAGGCGTATAATGAAAGGAGACAAAGTAGGAAGGATGGTGGTACTCTTCAATGTGTACTTCAGGAGACAATGGAGAATCTTTAGTACCTGAAAAGTATTTTTTTGTGATGCACATTTGTTTTCATTTGTGCAAATTTGATACCTGTAGGGGTGGTAGGAGATGATTTACTGTGTAGAGCATTCAAGTATGTTATGAGCTGCTACTGTTAACAAATTGAGTTATTCTGACTTTTGGTGTTGGGGCAATGTCCGACGAAGAGGGAATTATGCGAAGTAAATGGCTGAAGGAGGTTTGAAGAGGGTATTGTCTGGCGTCAACCTCAGACAGAAAATCGATGAGTTACACGATGAACAGACTTGATGGAGGTACCACAATAGGTAAATTAATAGTTCTAGAGCGTTTTAACAAATTTCCTGTTCTCATCTCCTGCCAAAAACATCTCCAAGAAATATAGATGTAAGGTTCTGTACTAGGAAGAAAATAGGATGTAGATGTTGGCCTAAATGCCCATGGGACCATATTTGGTGTTTGACTAAACTTTGAAGTTCAATAAAATCATGCAAAAAAACTATTTTTGATGCTTACTTTTTTAGGTGAATATCCTTCAAAGTCTATTCTTAAGCACCAAAAATATAGTTTTGGAAATAATTGTTTATAATTGTTTATTGTTATGTTTTCTTTTTGTATATGATCCATGTCATGTTTTATGCAAATTTGTTTAGTTACTATTTTTAATTTTTTGATAGAACTCATAAAAACTTAGACTTTCTTGTTTTGTTTTGAATAAATTCCAAGTTCAAAAAGGCCTTAGGCATGTAGGGATTGAAAGTTTTAGGTGAATATAATATGTCAACTATTCACTAATATACTACAATGTATGCCAATGTTTGCAAATGGAATATACATGTTTTGTTTTTCATGTCCATTTCATGAATTGAGTTGCAAAAAAATCTAGGGTTTGGAGGATTAATGGAGTTCTTGAAAAGCTTAGAAATGATTAAAAGTGCAAGCAAAATGATTGTATTGGAATTGTATGCAAACTATGAATATTTGCATAGAGTGATGGTGCAAATTGTCCACTTTTTTGAAAAAATAACAAAGAATTTATGTATATTTTATAGTCCATTGTGTAGTTCTATTTTGGTATAATACAAAAACTTTAATAATTTACAATACAAATGAATACAATTGGTATTTAGGGAAAAACTATTGTACAAATCAATACATTTGCTTCATCTATTCATTGTACTTCATATTTGAAGGTTGGTCTTTGTACTTTATGGCATGCTTCAAATTATATCATACTTTACACGTGATGTGGACTTTACATGTGATGCAGTGATCTTGTCATGGTGTGCACAACGTTTCCTACTAATACAAAACAAATTTGCCTTGTTTTCATATCCCTTATTGTATAAACATTTTCAAGACTTCTATAGAATGGGTAGTATAAAATTGTTACTCCAACCATATTCTTGACTTGCATGTCAATGTGTGCAAAAAATTGGCATTGACTCTGGAACTCCCCTCCATTGTTGATGTTCTATTGAAGTCATTGTATATGAGAAATTGAACCATTTCTTATTGTCCAAAGTATGCACTCTATCTTCTGTACAATGCTCTTCTTTATCACAAAAGCTACTAAGTTCTACAAAGTAAAAGCACCCCAAGGAATGTCTGAGTTCATAAACCATTTCAAGCTTCCTCCATTCAAATACAACTTTGTATTGTAAAACACACCTTCTACACAGGGTTGTCTTGTCTGACATATTTTTGAGTTTTGGCGTTGTGTATGACGTTTGACGTCGCATGTCGCGTGTCACTAAGTGTCGAGAATACTAGACATGTTGTCGAGTAGGGCCATTTTCACAGCAAAAAAAACTTTGAAATCTCACTATAATTATGAACCTGAATTTAAAATGTTATGTGTATTTATTAAATTGAGACACTTTATAAAAATGAGACTTGAATATGTCAAAATCGTAAACAAAGGAGGATTTTTTTTAAAGTCAATTTGATGTTTGGTCAACTTGACGTCGTGCGGGCTCTACTAGACGTCGCGGTGTAGCGGTGTAGCAGTGTACAACCCTGCTTCTACACCTAGGAGTTAAGGAGATGCACATATTTCCAACAATTTTTGAAAATTTTCACACTTTTAAGCAATTTTCCTACATTTTCAAAAAATCAAGTCAATTGGATGGTTGATGGCAAAATGATTTGATAGGTGCATATATTTAGCAAATTGGCAAATGGAAATAATGATTTTCCCAAAAAGAATTTTGAAGATTCAAAGTTTTAAGAAGTTTCTTTTACTTTAATGTCACATACCTCCTCAAATCAAGGCAAATAACCATATACAATGCCTTCACAAAAAGACTAGTCAAGTACACCTTTGTATGGGAAAAGGAGGAGAGGGCCAAGTGACATTATTGTTAGGGCACTATACAAAAGTAGTAAATTTCTAAATCACAAAATCTAAGACTATGTACATTTGAGATAAAATTGTTCTCAGTCCATTATATGGAATACATTTATCCAAACCTTCACTTATCGTAATATAATTTTGCCTACAATAGGCTCACTTACCTTAATTCCTTCTAAGGGCAAAGATGTATTGAAATTGAATTTCCACGTTAGATTTTGAAGGGTCCACATCACCTCAAAACAATCACAAGACGACATGTGGCACTTTATTTTAATTTATTACATAAATGGCTTAATTTAAGGTAGTATGCTCTAAAAGTGACCATTTAAGGGTTGGTCTACCTTTTTCACAAGCTTACATGATTAAATTTTTTAATCATTTTTCAGAGAAAGAAAAATAGATGTGGAACCTAACACAAGTGCTTTTGTATTTTTCCAAGCATTTTTGAATTACTTATAGATTTTCACCTATTTGTGATCATAAATCTCTCCAAATCCGTCCATTGCAACTTGTAAAGAGATGTGTAGAAATCAAAGACAATGATTGGCTCTTGCAATAGAAAAACAATTTTTTTTCAAT
Source organism: Rhytidiadelphus loreus (assembly GCA_947034895.1). Lineage (NCBI taxonomy): Eukaryota > Viridiplantae > Streptophyta > Bryopsida > Hypnales > Hylocomiaceae > Rhytidiadelphus > Rhytidiadelphus loreus. Next base: position 39,813,224 of record OX344761.1, read on the forward strand.
GCATTCAATTGCTAAAGTGGTCCATTTAAGGATTACCCCATCTCTATTCTTCACCTAAAAATAGGGTCAATTTGAAGAAGATGGGCGCTTTTAAAGCATACTACCTTATGTCAAATTTGTCCTTTATGAAGGATAGTGGTATACGTTACAGAACTTGAATGTACATTACTAATATAATTTTGCTCATAATGGGCTCATTTATCAAAAGAGTGCCACTTGAACATTTGAGTGTCTAAAAAATGGAAGCTCCTTATTTTGATAAAGACAACTCATTTTTGTTTATTTTTAAATCTCTTTTAAATTATATTACAATATGTGTATAGTGGACCAACCTTTTTCTAGTGATATTCTAATTGCCAACATCTCTTGCTTATCCTAAGAATCTTTTATATTTTGTCAAGGGCCATACGTCAAATTCTAATCATTTAGACGAGAAGTCCAACTATTTAGAAGACCCCATGGCATTAGAAATAGTTGAGTATACACATTGCAAGCCGAAGTGTAAACTAACCACTAGGAAATTCTATACATTCTAATTTAAATCCTTCAAGATTTGAGAAGCCCAATTTCATTAGTAACATGCTTTTAATTTATTTTTTATGTATTTGACATACAAGTTGCATAAATTGTCATCTACAACAATTGCAAAATTTTGTATTCATGTTGAGCTGGATTCAATGATATATTGCACTTTCACTTTAGATCAAGTTGCACCTCCTACGTATTTGAGAAGTTGCAAAAGGGTCACATCTTATACATATATGGTGCCATATTAAAATGACCTCCAAACTAAAGATGTTGATTGTTGAATTTTCAATTCAATAACCTATGCCTTGCCATATTTGAGTATATACTTCATATTCTAAAAAGTAAAATACATATGATTTCCAACAAATCTTTAAGGTTTAACCACCTTCATAACTATCAAATAAATATTCTTGTTCACATAGAATTAGAAACTTGAAAGTACTTTCACTTGTTTCTTTTCAAATGATATGCTATAATCTTGCAATCTTACCAAAATTTTATCTCTATGCACAGAAATGCCTAAAAAGACATTTTTCATTAAATTCTACATGTTTGTAGCTAGGGACTAAGTAGTAATATGAAAAAAAGAAGCTTTGCAAATAGTTGTCAAATGCTATAATTATCGTGTAGAAAGTTTTATAGCATTTGACAATTGTTTGCAAAACTTTCTACACAATAATTCTCATAGTTGATTTAGTATAGTTGAATTCCAAAATTGAATTTCCATTTTCATCATTTTCACTTCTTACAATAGATAGATAATGCCAATTTCTGCCCCCTAAAGTATACAAGTCCTATAGAGGTTAAACACTACAATCTCGCAATCTACGAAAGCGTACCCAAAACTTTCTATTCAATAATTCTCATAGTACAATTTTGTACAATTGAATTCCAGAATTGAATTTCCATTTTCATTATTTTCACCTCTTAATGCCAATTTTAGACAATTTTTGCCCCCCAAAGTACACATGTTCTATACGGGTTAAATGCTACAATCTCGCAATCTATGAAAATGCACCCAAAACTTTCTACACAGTAATTCTCATAGTACAATTTTGTATGGTTGAATTTCCAAAAATGACAATTTCCATTTTCATTTATTTATTTATTTATTTCAAACAAAGGACAAAATCATTTTCATTTATTTTTCGCCTCCTGCAATAGCCATAGATAATGCTGATTTTGGATAAACTTCTGCACCACCACCACCCCAAAGTACTTGCACATGATTGTCCTCCCTCTGGGGTTAATAAAATAGAAGTTTTGAGTGTGTTGCCATGAATGTCAGTTGCGAAACTTGTGTCTGAGTGTTCTGACATTGTATAATAAGCAGAAAAGATGCAGCCCCCCTGCCCCCCATTGTAAGCTTATTAGAACTAAGATAAGCTTAGTGTTTGTAGTATGCGGTTTGTTTTTCTGGGCAGAAAAAATTCTGTGAGAGAGAAGTACGGTTTGGGAAATTGTTATACGGTATGCTGCACGGCTTCGAGCCCAGTCTGCCTGCTCACAAATCATGAGTTCCGCATCATTCTGTTGGGGCCAGGTTCTGAGAGTAACTTAATTAAGTGTGTGTCGAAACCGCGCCCTGCGTAAAACGGCCATCATTACTATGCGTACTGATCTCCAAAATCAATATGTACGTATGTGGAAGAAACGATTCTAGAACATCTACCAAACAAAATCTCCAAAATCAATATGTACATAGGTGGAAGAAATGATTTTAGAACATCTACCAAGAAGAATCTCCAAAATCAACATGTATATATGTGGAAGAAATGATTTTAGAACATCTACCAAATAGAATCTCCAAAATCAACATGTATGTATGTGGGAGAAATGATTTTAGAATGTCTACCAAATAGAATCTCCAAAATCAACATGTACTATATATGTGGAAGAAATGATTTTAGAACATCTACCTAATAGAATCTCCAAAATTGACATATACGTAGGTGGAAGAAAACGATTTTCAGAACATCTACTAAACATAATTTTGACACTTCATGACTTTGGCATACAATATATATCCAAATGTTATGTTCTTTGGTGCATTGGAACCTCATTTCACTTGCCAACAAGAAAATCAATGGAAATTGAACCAATCTAATAATTGTAACTAAGGTAAGTGAGCCTATGAAAGGCAACACTTCGGACTAGCCTAATGCAAGCCAATTTTTTTTTGTGAAGCACATTTCACAAGACACGTGTTCAACTCAAGAATTCATGGGCTTGCATTAGGCTAGTCCACAATTGGCCTATCATAGGCTTAGTTACTTTATGCATAGTAGCAAAAAGTGGTAGCAAATATTGGCTTGGAAGTGGTTCACTCCTAACCCTCAATACTCTTGCCTCAAAGAGTACCATAAATGAAACCGCGATGTTTTGTCCAAGTACCTTCTCATTTGTCCTAAGTAATTCTTGAATTTGTGTCCCCATTAAAGGAGCATGAATACAATTGGCCTCCAAGTGTAAAAGGATATAAACTTGTATTTGAATGGGATATGAAGTTCAAAATGGTTTGAAATTATTTGTGAACTCAAATTCTAAGGGTGCTTCTACTTTGCTAATTTGATATTTGCATCATCATTTTATGAAAATATTCATAGTTTGCATATAATTCCAAAATGGTCAATTTACTTATACTTTTTGGCATTTCTAAGCTTTTCAAGAACTCCATTAGTCCTCCAAACTCTTTTAGAGGTTAACTCCTGAAGGAGTATATCCAATGTAAAATAGTCAAACATCATGTCGAAGCTAAATTTTCCCTTCTAAATTGTGTTCAAGTATCAATCTTGCATTTTCCTACATGACACTATGAACTGTCAATCATTATGAAAATTTTCACTTTGTTTCATGAAAAAATTGTTATAGTTATAATTTTTGAAACTAAAAGTGAAACTAAATTTGTAAATATAGCAAAAACAATCCAATTAATTTGAAATTATTTCAAGAGGTACAAGTATAAATGGAGATTAGTATGAAATAATTTCAAATAGTTTTAAAATTTTTTACACCCAAAACACTTCCAACAATAACCTTCAAGCCAAATTTTACTATCAAGCTAAATTTATCCTATTATATAATTGATATATAGAATCTTGATATTTTCAAGTGTGAAAAAGTTAATTGTCTATTTACGCTCATTTTTTATAAATTTCAATAGAAAAATCAAATAATTGTAATTTTCTAAAGGAAAAGGTAGAAATAAAATTATATCAATTATAACATGTATTATAATAATCTAGTTTTCTTACCATAAATGAAGATTAAAATGAAAAACATAATTTTTTAATTTTTTAATTTATTTTAATATAAGAAAATAAAATTCAAATGAAAAACACACATTATGGTGTAACATTAATTTTGACACTTAGAGCTTGCAATTGCAATATTCTTTCAATTTTTTATTTTTTTCAAAATTTAAAAAAGGGATAGAAGTTAAACAAGAATTTAGACTTTTAGGAAACCATGATAGTATTATCATTGGACACTTACTAGGAAACCATGAGAAATAGACACAATAAAATTCAGATTTGGACATTAGATCCTAAAAGACCAAGTGGTTGTTGAATGACCAATTGAAAATTCGCATAGGGGCCTACAAAGTCAAATTTTGACACAAGGTGTGGACATTACGCCTTGTTGGTAATATTGTTTTTTTCAAGTAGGTGTTGAAATCAAAATTATGCTGCTTGGATTTTTTGAAGCAAGCCAAACAACTCAAAGCAGTACGTGTAAAATTCTTCTTCTACCTTTGAAATTTTGTAGGTATGTACCTAACATAATATAGGATGCAATTGTCAAAAAAAATTCCATGTGTAGGGCAAAAATCTCACTTTGGGAGGAATTGAAGTTTGTTGCCCTTGTTGGAAAAAAACATTTTCTTCTAAACTTCAAATGCTATAATCTTTTTCTCCATTTGGTCAAAAGTTTCAAAAGTTTTTTCACTCATTCTTGTGGTAGTCTACTATAAGTTTGTATATTTTAATTTACTTTTTCACGTTTTCTCTTATTGTCCTAAAAAAAAGCATTTTTTGACAATTTATGCTCAAAATATGCCCCAATCCTTTAGGAATTAAACTATTGAAACATCCCTAAATACCGCTCCATTGCAAAGTGAAGAAAAATGATTGCTTCTTCAAAATTTTGTTGTTAACTTAGCAAATCATGCAAGTTTGTTGAGTCAACATATGTCAACAAACTTTGAAGTTACTACTATTCTCCTTTATTTTGCAATGAAGGTGTTTAGGGGTGTTTCATGAATCCAACTTCCAAATCCAAGTATTATTCTGCCTATTTTATGTATTTTTTTAATTGCTTCTACTAGTGATATTTTCAAATTCTAATTTTGTAGGAATAAATTGATTCTTTTTGCTAAAAATACCTCTACAATTCCTAAGGTAAACAATGTTAGTCATCAATTCAAAAACATGGTGGTGCCAAAGAATTAGTTGTCTAGCTAGATCTTCACAACTACATGGGAGTTGGTCTCTTAAAGGTTTAACTTCTAAGTTGTAGAATTAACCCCTAAAAGATCAAATTGCATTTTTTGGCAAGATAGAAATTTTGGGTAGGCACGTGTGACTAGAGATTTCTATGTTTTGGGTCCAAAATTTAATGAAATGTGTAGTGAAGAATATCTTTCATATGCACTAAGTTTCAAGACACTTGAAAATATAAGTCAAAAGTTATGGCCTATTATGTAGTTTGTTTCTCAACTTAGGCAATGCAAGCAAATCTGAAAAAATCACTTTTTCCAAAAACAAAAATTTGAAATTGGTTTCTTTGATTTATATATGCATAGAAATCTTTTAATCATTCCATTTTGATCAAAGAGTCAAAAGTTATGAGGTGTTTTAGTTTTGCAGGTAGTTATGAATTCTCTACTCTAAAATAAACTTTGAAGTCCTTCATTTAACTCAATTTTTAGTATTTTTGGAAAAAAATAAAAACTTTAGGTGTAGATGTTTATTACAACATTACAAACATTGGGATTGGCATTTTTCAATTCCATAAATAAATTGTTAACAATTTAGTATTTTTAATCATTCTCTACATCTTTCTACTTACTATTTCTTTGCTATATGTTGTACAATTCCAAATGATTTGAAAATTTTCAAACATGTAGCCAACTTGCCTTGAAGAATGAATCCAAAGAAGCACCACCATTTTGGACATTTTTTCATACAAATGTGACCTTATGAAGTGCAATTGCCTTGTTCTTTGCAAGGCTCTCCAAAGGATTTTTGTCACTTCAAATGCAATCTTGCAATCTACATAGTGGAAATTTTGGAATTTTTTTCAGATCTTCAAAGTTTAGATTTTGGAATTTTGGATGTTTTTGGTGATACCATAGTGAAGGAACTTTAGGGGTTAAGAGAGAAATAACTCCAACCTACTCTAACTAAGTGGATGGCATACATAAAGAAGTCTATTCATATAGAGTCCCATGTTGGACTCTAAAAAGTGGGTCCAAGTGACACCTAGACTATGTATTTATGTTTATAAAAAAGGAGATGCTTTATATTAAGCCTAAAGAAAGTCAACATCCACTACAAGAGAAAAGGGTGTTTTAAGTATAGTTCTAGTAGAAGAGTCCTAAAAGTAATGATCTTATAGGAGATTTTTAGTAAATTTTTACTAAAAACGCATGTGTTTCTAGTAAAATTTTACTAAAAATCTCCTAAAAGGTCATTACTTATAGGACTATACTACTAGGACCATACTTAAAACACCCCTTTCTATTGTAGTGATCTACTAGTTGGATTATGAATGTTTTCAAGAGCTTATTGTTGGAGCTATAAGAAACGTATAAAATATATCAAAGTATGTTAAAAAATCAAATTTTGTCTATTCTTTAACTATGTAGCTATTGTACTCACTCAATGCTTCATGATTATTGTGTGAGGTTTTGAATGAGTTCATGTAGAGATGGGAAGAAAATAAATACTTTTAGAAATGAAGATCAAATGTATTTTGCCAAAAAAATCAAAATCTACATTTACCTTCCTCCCAAGGACTCTTAGAGGTTAAGGTAACTATATCTAATTGTATCTTAATAAGCAAAAGAGCAATGTTCCTACAATTAAATTGTCTATTGATTAGTTGAACTCATTAAAATTTGGAAGTCAAAAAAGGATTGTAGATTCTCTACAGCTCTACTTATGCATTTCTTAGACGTAGTATTAATTATTTATGAATTTTCAAAGTGCTCAAAATAAATGTTACTAAAAACAGTCCTAAGCTCTCATGAATAAAATGAATACATTTTAGGCTAGAATCCATAGGTGGTGTCTTTAGAAAGGGGTCACAATTAGGTGCATTGATTACCATATTGTGAAAGCATATCACATTGTGAAAATGGGTAGTAGAGGATTGCTTTAAAATGTTTTGCAAAATGATTGGCATAGAAGTGATTTGCTATACTTGATCTGTAATCAAAAATGTTGTTTTTTAAAGTAAATCTACAACTTCCCACAAACAGAACTAGGAAAATGAATATTTGTACTTGAAAGTGGTTGATTTCCGAGTAGATTGTTAGGTTCAAAAGATTGGTGCATCTTAATAAATTTGAATATCAAACACTACGTAGTTCCTATTGCAAAAAATTGGTCATATTGTGAAAAGGATAAACTTCATTCAAATTTGAGTACTCTACAATATTAAAAAAAAATTGAATTTCATTCAAATTTGAATAAAATATCTTTTTCAAGACTAATTTGGTTTAATTTTTAGGGGGATGCATATGTCCACATACTTTTCATTATATTTTACTTCAAAAAAAATAGAAGCAACATGTAGTTCATTTCTTTAACCCTAGAACACTCCAATGTCCAATTTCTGGATGATGTACAAATTCAAAATTAGATGTCTTTCTCATTGGAGCTTGGATGAAAGCCATCCTAATATTTAGAGATACTTTATAAAGTTGTGGTCCTATCCGAGGGTTGGATTTGGTGTTACTAGAGCACATATTTTTCTAAAATTACAAATATGAAAGTATGTGAAGTAGTTGACTTGCATTGACCTTGGTTCAAACTTGGAATTGCAAAAATGAAGTCATTGACTCAAAGAACACAAAAATTCCAAAATTCCATGTCAAGAGAACCTCATTTCAAATCCTTTCCAACAAAATTTACCTCAAAAATGATAATAATTTGCTTGTAATTGAATTTTGAAGGAATTTTGAATTTTTCCTTTCAAAATTTATAGAAAAATATTGGTGATAGCATTGGTGAATCTAACCATATGGATAGAATCTAAAACTAAAATTCTACAACTTCTATTTACATCTCAATTCCAAAATACTCTTCCAAATAGTACTTTATGATGATTTTTCTAAAATTGTCAATTTTGGAGATGAGTGTGGACGCTTAGGGGTTAAGCAAAGTTTAAAGTTTAAAGTGGCCCTCTCAAAATGTCACCATCATCAACTGGCGGGTCTCCATTGCATGACATCGAATGGCCTTCCACAAGTACCCTGCATACTTGATTTTTTAGGCTTGATTCTTGATTGTTGGAACTTAGAAGAAGCATGTATGTGAGTCTTGAATGTAAAGTAAATGTATTTTTAGATGAGCCTGGATATACGTTTGAAATCTTGTACTAGTGCTATAGTAACAATTCTAACAATCGCGTACTAGATCATGTGCAGCGCCATGACGTTCCTAAAAAAGATGGTTCAAAAGATTTCTATGGACGCCAGAGTTAACCCCTAAAGGACCATTGTCCCCTTGGGGGACAAAATGGATTTTGGGTAGGTCCCTATGATCTCAATTTTTAGTGAATTTTTTTGAAACTTTTACATAAGATAGGAAAATTTATTAGCTTTGTGGGAATATAAATTTTATTTCAATTGGTGCCCGGGAACAAAAGTTATGGCATCTTAAACATAATTTTCACATCACTGGGCAGAAAAATAAATCTACAAAAATTTGAAATTAATTCTTTAATTTTTTTCTTCTTGAAGATCATATTTTTGTCTACATGTGAAGCTTTGATTCATTCCATTTGGATTAGTAATGTGAAAGTTATGAACAATCTTGTTTTTCGGGCAATTTGAGCATCTTTTTGAAAAAATAACTTATAGAATTCAATTTTGAATTCAATTTTCACAATTTAAAAAAAAAAATTGTTTTACAAGGTTAAGTTTTCTATTTAGAACAATCTCACCGTTGAGATTATTGTGTTTCAATCCCATTTTAGAGCTATTAGCAATTTAGTTTTTCTTTCAATCTTGAACCTACTTCTACTTAACAATTTTTTAAGGAATGAAAATCAAGCTTGTTTTTAAATTTTTTTTCTTCTAGACTTTCAACTCAATTCTTTAACAAAAAGTATTTTAAATTCAAGGTCCATGGTGCAAGTTTTTTCCACAAATGGCATTCAAAGTCATGAAATTGCAGGCCAATGTTCAAAAAAACTTTATTTTTTCAACTTTGAATGCTAATATCTTCCACTTTGTACGGTCAAACTCCATGAAATTTTTACCACATGATCCTCAACTAGTAAATTACAAGATCCTATAGTTAGATTCTAAAAACAAGTAGTAGTTTTTTTTTTTGATGAATATAGTAGAATTGGTAGTTTTGAGTAGTTTTTGACAGAAGAATGGCCTTGGTCCTTTAGGGGTTAAATTTGACAAGTCGGCACTCAAATTCGTGGAAGAAGTGGCGGCCAAAGGAACTTGAAACGCGGCCTGGCTCAACCAAACATCGTTGGTTGTCAATACAATTGTTGCGATCACAATTGCCTCGGTGACGTCCAAATACGTCAATGACTCCACCTCATCAAGATTGGAGGCGGAAAACAAGTATATGGACTTAGAGAAGCGCGTCACTCACATAGAGAATAGCTTTGCCAAGCCACCTGGCCCACCTTCAACATTGTAGTTGCAATTTTGATTGCCTTCGGGACATCAAAATATGTAAATGATTCAGCAACAACTAGAATCCAAGTTGTCGTGCACAGACACATCGTGCCAAGATCATATCGAGCCAACATGAGAGGAAGCGTGCAATAAGTCAATAATAGACCTTGTCATTTGCTAGCAACCTAACTACACCAAGGTCCAATAGCTTCTGACCAACGGTGGACATTGTGGTCATAGGGAAAACGCCTCATGACTTGTGATGTGAGTCACAACCACAGTAAAAGCCTGCAAACAATGATAGCAATGCGAAAAACATCTTATCACCATAAGCACTAACACTGGCAACATCCATAGCATAGTATAGAAATAAAACTCCATAATACTTAGTACACATGTGTAGAAAGTGGTTTCACAACCACTCCTTTACTCGCCCCCTTCGCCGGTGTTGAAGCCCCTTTCACATTGGCAAACTCAGTGGTCTTCTCCAAAGCACTAACGAGAACCTAGTGAAAAACCCATACTAAGATGTTGATGGTTTATTTTGCCCCAATACACATTTTGGACAAATCCAACGGCTCGCTGGGATTTCGTCTAAAGGAGGATTCAAACAATCTGTATGCCACCATGTGGAACAAACATCACACAACACCATAGTGGCAGCGCTCTTGGCGCTTCAACACAGCATGCATTTCATCCAAACCGAAATTTATGACTTGCTGGAATCAATACATCCATCAATGTATGGCAAATGACACAATGCACAATTGTGCGTGTGATCTTTTTAGATCTTGCCATCACGACCCTCCAAGAGAAACACTCCCGACTTGAGTACCTTGTACACTCGTAGGATAATACGCCGTGCTGTCACGTCAAAGGTGGTAGGTGCCGTTTGTTGCAAGTAGATATAGTCATTAGGCAAAAAAACGTCGCACCTGAGCCCTAAGGCCTGTAGCCCCCTCCTCATATTGTGGCATAACGCAGAGGGTCTCTATGCTGCGCAATAGAAAGGTTCTCCAAAGCCATTGGCATTACTCTCTTGTATAATTCCGCACATTGTTTGCATATTCAAGCCCATGTGTCTAGATCATCCATGTGGTTCAATATCTTGTTCGCATCTTGTTTGATTGCCATTGGTAAAACTGGATGACGCCCAAACAATAAGTATGAAAAAGAAGCGAGAGAGGCTTGCTTACTGAACCAATAGCCCATCGCTATCCACGGAAGTTGTAAGTCCCAATCTCCATGATGCCCCTTCTTCAAGCTATACTTTCGAAGCCCCCTTTTGACGTTTTGCACCATACACTCCGCCAATCCATTTGCTTCGGGATGATCTCTTGAAGTAGTGCGGTGATCAATCATCGCTAGTTCAGATAAAACTTGAAATTCTCCGAAAAACTCACGTCCTTTGTCAGTCAATACCTCTGTTGGAACTTTAAAGCGACTCAAAACACGATCCAAAAATGAATAAGTAGCCCCTTCACTGAACTTATCAGGCAATGCCACCAACTCGATCCATTTAGAAAAATGCTTGATCATCACCAACACATACTTATTATGTTGTGAAGTCACTGGCAATGGTCCTACAAAGTCCAAACTCCATCGATAACCCAATCCCATGATTGACAATCACTACAACAAAAGCAGTGTTTTATGACTGCAAAAAATGACTGCAGTGAGTCGTAAAATAAAAAAATATGACTCGCGCAGAAATCACTGTAGATGACTCAGAATATGACTGATTGTAGTCGTTTAGAAGCAGTTGCTTCAGACATCAGTCATATTGGCAGTCATATAAGTTGAGGGATATAAATACCCATAATTAGCTATAGTATGCCAATAAGGTGTATATTTTGACTTTCTTTGACTTTTTCTTGAGCTGCCCGGGTAAATGAAAAAATCCTACATGGAATATGACTACGTTCAGTCATAATTTTTGATGACATGGAATATGACTGTAATTAGTCATATTTTGTGGAATATAACTGCGTTGAATCATATTTTTGGTTGACATGGAATATAACTGCAGTCAATCATATTTTTTATTACTGTGAAATATGACTACATTGATTCATATTTTTTGATGATGTGGAATATGACTGTGGTGAGTTATATTTTTTGTTATTATGGAATATGACTGAGGTGAGTCATATTTTTTGATGACGTAGAATATAATTGTGGTGAGTCATATTTTGCAGTCATATAGAATATAACTGTGGTGAGTCATATTTTATAGTCATGTGGAATATGACTGCAGTGAGTCATATTTTGCAGTCATGTGAAATATAATTGTGGTGAGTCACATTTTGCAGTCACGTGGAATATAACTGTGGTGAGTCATATTCTACAGTCATGTGAAATACGACTGCAGTGAGTCATATTTTTTGATGATTTGTAAAACGATTCTTCTCAGTCATATTTTTCAGTCATATTGAGAGTACCTAGTTACTTTTTGGAAATTACTATAATCATTTTGTGACTCCAAGTAGTCATTTTTTTATTGATATGTATTTTGAACTATGAATTGAACAAATCCTACAACGATTGTAGGATACCTAAGCATATTTGCAATCATACATTAAAATGATTTAACAATTGAACAAAAGATTTCATGTAGTTAAAAACAAATACATATGATTTTAAAAATATACAAAAAACAATTATATTGGAGAGGAAATATATAAGAAGGAATGTGACTCCTTTCAATGACATTTATAATTTATTAGTCACAAATACTAAATATGTATATCACAATAAATTATTTACACAAGTCAATAGAGACTATATTTCTTACAATAATATGAAGTGAGTTGCAAGTAGCCTCCAACGACTTTGTTCAAATTTTGTTGCCTGCATATACAATTAAAGAAATAGGAGGTTAATTTTTAATGAACATACAACAAAGCTCAATTTTCAAAAGTTTACAACAAGAGAAAATATTAAATACAAATTTAGGGTAAGAAGAAAAACAATGGTGATGCAAGGAACAAGAAAAAAAAAGGCAACAAGTGCTAAAAGATAACAACAAATACAAGTTAAGATGCACAAGAAACAATAAGGAGCAACTACTAAGAGGTGACAAGAAACAACAAAAAGAAACAAGAAACAAAAAGAGAGAACAAAAAGTAAGAAATAAGAAATAATAAGAAAAAAAAATTAAGATGCAAGAAGAAAAAAAAAACAAGAAGCAAGAGTGAAGATACAACAAAAGACAACAACTCTAAGAAGTAAGAGTAACTCAAGATGCAACAAAAGACAACAACTAAGAAGCAAGAATGAATTTAAGATGCACAAAACACAACAATTAAGAAACAAGAGTGAACTCAAGATGCAACAAAACATAACAATTAAGAAACAAGAGTGAACTCAAAATGCAACAAAACACAACAACTAAGAAACAAGAGTGAATTCAAAGAGACAAGAGACAAGAGACAAAAGACAAGAGACAACAAAAGGTAAGGAAGAAGAGTCAAGAAGTAGTAGTTAGGATTTCAAAACCCTAAAAAGTGGTGGCTAGGGTTTTAAAACCCTTAAAAAGTGGTGATTAGGTTTCAAAATTTTAAACAATGGCTTGTCTATATTTTTTTTGATTGCCTATGTTTTTCTTAGGTTGCCCAAAAACAAAAAAATATTACTACCATGAAAATATTACTAATAATATAGCTCAATGTTCTCAAACGAGTTCCCTACCGTTCCCTATGAAATACTTTGGTGTTCCCAACGGACGTATAATATATGCCCGTAAAGTACAAGGCCCAAAAACGACTGGCAGTCATATTTTGCAGCCATATTTCTCCCCAAGGTATTGACCTCCAAGAATATGACTGCGAATAGTTGCCAATCATCCTCAGTCATATTTTTGCAGTCATAAAACATTGCCGTTGTTGTAGTAAACAGTTATAACTAAGGCATCAGGGCATTAAAAGATGCCCGCACTCTATCGCATACTATGTATCTGGCTACCAATTGTTGAACTTGCATTTACATACCTCGCCACCAATAGTGAATCTACAACAAACTGTGAGTTCTTCGCACTCCAAAATGCCCCAAGTCCTTGTGTGCATGCATTATCAACTTCACTCTCTCATGAGGTGCTGGTACCACCTTCTTATTGCCATCTGGACAAACTCGAAGCAAATGAGTTCCTTCCCACACAAACCGCTTCGCTCGTTGTAGAATCCGATCTTTCTCCTTGGCTGATGTATTGACCGCTAATTCACCATGCTTCAAGTATTTCATCACCTCCATGTCATCAAAAATATCCTTGGCGCCCATAGACTCTTCACCACCATCTGCATCCATCGTGGCCACGATGGCTTTCTCGGTTTCGTTTCCAGTCATCGCCGATATACTCAAATAAATGGCAGAATGCCAACCTCATAACAAATCTTTTCCCTCCTCCACATGCCATCAGGCCCTTGTAGAGCTCGGGGGATGCACTTAGTTCTATTATAACAAACCACGTGCGAACAAGTGGTTTCTAATAAACTATAATTTCAACCTAAAATTTTGAACATTGTTTAATAATGACTATAGCTTTCTATTGCCAAAATTTCCAACTCAAATAAAATATGAAATGATTTCTAGAAGAGGTTGAAAATGAACTAAAATGGCATGTTTTTCAACTCAAATAATTATAGAGGACACATTTAGATGACCATTGAATCAATATTCAACTCAAAATGAGCTTTCAATAATGAGTTATTTTTAGGAAATTTTTGTTCATTATTTAGACAATTTTTTCTTATATAATATAGCAAGGGAGCTAGCATGTGAGCGTAGAGCGTGGAGCGTGGAGCATGGAGCGGGGATTGGTGAGTAGGGAGCTTGGATTTTCTGATTTAGAAAAATAAACTAGCCAAAAAAGTATAAGATATTGGATGACAATTTAGGAAAAAGTGGATGAAAAAGTGGATGAAAAAAGTGGATGAAAAAAGTGTTTGACAAAAGTGTTTGACAAAAGTGGATGACAAAAGTGGATGACAGAATTGGGAAGAAAAATTGGATGAAAAAATTGGAAGTAAACTATGGATGAAAATAGTGGATGGAGAGAGTGGATGAAAACAATGGATGAAAAGAGTGGATGAAAGCACTGGATGAAAACATTGGATGAAAACATTGGATGAAAACCAATTTACGATGTATTTATTGGCCCAGCACCACATTTAAACCATTGAACATTACAAGAGAAGAAACCCATGGCCCTTGCGTGGGATCTTGAAAGCACTCTCAACTTTTGCCATGTAAAAAAAATTATACAATTGCGGAGTACTTTGAGGCTAAACATTCAATGGTGCCATCTATTCATACACGGCACATGGTAATGAGCTCTTTTAGCATTCTTCTGAATACTGTGCACACTAACAATGAGGTATGCATTGTCTACTGACTATACAAAGGATTTATCAGACATCAGGATCTCAAACTTGGCAGGATTTATCAAGACATCAGGATCTCATGTATTTGCATTAACGCCACCATGTCCAAAGGGTAGAATTTAGGGTAGACATGCCTAAGCTTCTGCACAATTGCTATGACATTGCAAAACAACATTGTTAATTTCTTGAAGAGACATATACACACTATCAACAAGATATTTACAAATCCATTACAATTATAAAAAACTAGTTCATCCCAAAGCACACATTCATATGTAATAAAATAATCCTTTATGTTTTCCAAGAAGACCATACCTATTAACGAGTCTATGCTATACAATTTCGACCAACAACTCAAATAATGATTATCTCTGTATAATTTTTTGGGTGTCCATTGAAAGGAAGCGATTTGAAAGAGAAAAAGCAGTACCTAAAGGGAATTGAGACAACGTACTATCATGCTTAATGTTCTTTTGGAAATTCACATCAAACACAAAGAATAAAGAATCTAGCTTATGTTTGAAAACAAATCATCTCTCTGGAAAGTTAGACGCATTAAAAACTATCATTCCATTGGAGAGCCAAAAAAAAGTGGCAAGATATGGACTAACCCGCGAATTTGCAATGTACAAAGTAAAAACAATTAAGCACTTGAGAGCACCAAGAAAGAGTAATATATGAAATCCAACAAATTTCTGTGATCAATAGCCTATCCAGATACAATTTGATAGCTAAAGTGCAGACATGGAACTACCCTCACTATCAGATGTATCCACATCTGATTGTACTGCCTCCTCATTTACAAATTCCAGAACGCGAGGACTCACGAATCGGGACCTAGAAGTATCTCGAGGATTCTGTGCAACATAATTCCGAGAAAGAGCCTCCGCATACGGAGGTAGCTGAAACGATTTCGGGGGGCTTGGAAAAAAACGTGGATTCGCAAAAAAAGGGACAGCCTTGGAGGATGTCACTTCTTGGCTTTGCCTACACGAATTAGTGAACCACATGTTAGAATATTGTGAGGTCAAGGTGAAGCAATATGCCTAAATTGCGGTATTAGGGGTGACTTACTTACTGAATCGAAGTGTTGTCTTGACCTTCTAGACTACGACTTCCTCGTCATCTTCGTCGGCAAGGTCAAGCGCGGAGACGGCCGGCATCGCCTCAGGAACCACAGTTGGTCGAAGTACCGGAGCAATAAGGGCATCATAGATGTCCTTATGTTCCTCAAATGCAAGAATATGACATCGCGTTGCACGGCAAGCATGGATGGTGGATCCTGAGATACAGAAAACCCTAAAACTGAGTTCACAATGAAGGGTATTTGAAAAATGCAACATAGTGAATTTCAGTGATTGTAAGAACCATACCAGTCGCCGCTGTGCAGTCAACAACTACGTCCCCTAGTGCTGTACATGCCTCAACGAACATCTGCATGAACTCACAACCCTTTTCCCGAGGACCACGCCATAGCACGTCCCCATTCATCGTCACATCTTCATTGAAAACAAGGTTTCGAAGGATGTCGTCCTTAGCCAGGTTTACACCCACCTTGGCCTGAGACGGGACCAGATGGAACGGGAATTCTTGAAGTGTCTTCGGCCCACCATTTCGCACGAGTAAGGAGATGGAGAACCGCTGAGTCTGTATAACCGACGATATTAATATCATAGAATGGAATGCAAAAATCCTACAATTCAATGCAATTGAAGTTAGGGAGATCTACCGTTTTCTTCTGATCTGCAGCTGATGTCAGGTGGAGATGATTGGAGCCGAGATACGTCTCTAGAATGCGAAACTTGTAAGATTGACAGCATCCTAGAATGTGACCTCGGTGTACAGGAGAGGATGCTGGATAAATCAAGATAAGTGCACCACTGTCATGGAAGAATTCCTGGGCGAAATCGAACACAGGAAACAAGTAGTCGGTTTTGAACTCGTTCCACTTTGGAACAGAAGCAGGTGCTGCCGAGATAGTAGGAACGGGGAGTCCTTCAGGCATATCAACAATTATGAAGTCTACACCTGGATTGGATCCATTGACTCCGTCAATGGAGCGAGTCATGTCACTGGAATGCTGCATGAAACGATGAATGTAAGACATTGCCAATGCATTATTACTTTAGGGAGTGACATTAACGGTGGCAATGGTTCCAAGTAAATTTAGAGATCATTATGATTTAGTGAGATTCTATAATTGAACTTAGGATTGCAATACAAAAGAATAAGGATGTAAGAGAATTACCATGGCCAAGAAGGCTTCAACATCCTTGAAAGCCGGCGATTCCATGTCAAGATTCTTCAAGCCAACGTTGAGAATGCACTCGTCGATGCCGGGTGCGGGTATCACAATCTTAGCGGACGGGGTCTTGCCTTGCCCCAAGCGTTCTTGGGTGAGGGAGAAGCCAGACGACGAAAGGTTTGCATCCGCTGCACTGGTAGCTGGTTCGGGCAAAGGTGTGTCCTCCTTTGAGAACCGACGCTTCTTTCTCTCCTTCTCTTGCTCCTTTTCAAGTAGCCTTTTTTTTTTCTTCTCCTCGCCCCGCTTCAGGTTCTCCTCAGTTTTCCGCTTTGCCTCCTCCAGTTTTTCCACCTTCTTCTTATCTGAGACCTCCCGTTTCTTGATGGCCTTAGCCCTAGCCTCTGCATCCAGTCCCACAAACTCATCAAACTCCGCATCAGTGACCACAGAATCCTTGAGTGTCTGAAATAGGGCCTCCTCCTCGGGTGGTGTAACGCCAAAGTTACACTCCAAATACCAAGGACAAGTCTGCAAATGTGGACTGGTCCACTTCTGCAACTGCGTGGTGGAGAACATACAGTCGGGTGACGACCGCTCTAGCTAGGTAGTAAGAAAGGGGGGTAAGTCCTCCTTCTTGATGGCCTTCTTCCCGTACAACTCGAACTTGAAGTACCTGTGCATGATGGAGAAGGAGCCACAAAATTTGCTTAAGTCAGTCAAATATGATATTTACTACTTTCATATGGTAGTTAGAAAGTAATCACACGAAATTGTCATGACACCAGAATCATATGGTGTTGGTCGTGATCTACGAATGGTACTCTAGTAATCCAATATGCAATACATGTAACACCAAACATAATAATCATCATATCATACATAGAGTATGAACACAATGTATTTAGGAATAAAGAACTGTACCTATAAATCAATCTCTTCACTGTAAGGTTGGTTCCCCTATACGATGAAAACGAGTCCGACTTCTTGAAGGCATCCGATCCCTTGAAGACTCCCGTGTAGGCTTGATCCCAGAGCTTCATCCGCCATGATTCAATGTACTCGAGAAGTGACTGGGGCTCCCCTGGAACATTCATGTCGATGGAGAGGCTATCATTGTGGGTGATGTTCTCAAACATCTCCACAGCTGCCTCCTCCACCTGCAGAATTTGATGAATCATTAGGTATTGTATTTTATCCTTGCACAACAAAATGTGTAGCTCTAAACACATGGAGCGGTAAGAAATCATACCCCTGCATAGTAACAAGCCTTCGCCAGAAATATCGACAATTTCTCATTCACCGGGCGTGGTGGAAATCGCCGAGCTTCCCTTGTGTGAGTATTGGCGTTCATCCATTTGAGCCACTTTACCTTATGTCGAGGCTCTACTGCAGCAGTCGCAATAAGTTGCAGCTTCTCAAGTGTCAACTCATGTACTGCATTATGACTCCAGTGCCGCTCAATCTGCATGAGACCAAACATAAATAAAACGGTGAGGAATAATAAATCATAGACAGGACCAGTGACTTACACATGGATGATCACATACCTCCTTAAGCCATTCAGGAGTAAGTGCGGGATTGGCGACTGCCACAATTTTAGAGAGTTTCTTGTAATGCCTATCCGTGGAGTCCTTTATAGCCGACCGCATAGTGGCTGCGATTTCCCCCCGAGACACCTCAGCATCTGGGTTTTCCTCTTTCAGTTTGCGTATCGCCGCATCTGCCGCAGCAGAAATTTCTTGCTGAATGAATGGAACCACAACATAGAAAATTAGGGTCAAGTCATATCCAGTTGGGGATAGAGTAACAAATGAAAATAAAGAATCAAATTTTCACATGATTAGTAATGTCGTAAGACTTACCTTGAATATGAAACCACTAAATAAATGCAGTGGCATAGTGTACCAACTCGTCTGAGTGTACGACTTGCATGATTGCACCTCTTCCTCTGTCAATAGCTCTTGGAACTTCTCCAGTTCCATGACGCCATACTTCTGGACACGGTATAGGGTGTGGACTAGGTTCGTTTTCACGTGCGAGTTCTCTGTGTGCCTGTCATAGCACAACAATGTTAGACTCCAACCCATGTATTGAAAAACGAATGTGAACCATCCAATGTAGGCATTGGATCTACTCAACGAAGAATGGAACATATGGAGACTAGAAGAGCTTACATATTTATATCATGCATGGCCTGCATAGCCACACCGATTCGTTGTCTTGTGTCCAAGACTATAGAGTCCACACTCACATGCCAAGCGGGTTCAAGGCTGTGCAACCTCTGGATATGATTCATCCAAGCAATTCTCCTATGATTGCCATCGTAGACGAAAAACTTGTAGTCCACGAGGTGCTTCAAGCATGGAATTGACTTCAAGTGAGCGTTAAAGGTGACATTCACGGAGTTCCAAATGGGACCCCACTCCTTCTTCTCATCTTCACTGAATACCTCCGTGTTCCCCTTCTCGTCAGAGAAGGAAACATAAAATACTCGCGCACCCTCGTCGTATCCTCTAGAAAACTGGTTGTCAAGCTGCGTCAAATCGCAGCTTAAGGTGGGCCGCACCATAGGCATTGGCACCAACCTGCAAAGTGGAATCTTCATGCGTGAGTTACCGTCAGACGTCATTTTCAAACTGTTGATAACCGTAACTGAATCGAACGATTGAACACGCCGAATGTCCTCCTCTATGAAGCCTGGACCAACTCCTGGTATTTGATCTCCCTCGGAATCCTCCTCCTCCGTGGGGTAGATGCATACTATGCTGGACCAATATGGACTGTCACAGTCCTTAATTCAGTAGGATGTTTTGGAATTCCTATAATTTCAAATAGAGACAAGTCATACAATATTGAAAAGGACACATTTTCATGTTGTATACTTGATTATCTATGCATTGCAAAAGAAATCTTGTCCAAATAGTTTATATTCTATTTGTAAAGGACTTTTATATGGACTCTTTATATACTGTCACACTCCACAGCATTCACCATAAAGACTCATTGATCAATAAAAAATTCAAACATTTTACAAAAGAAGGAATTATATTTAAGTAGGATTATATATGATAAAGTTCTTAGGTTTAAAATATGTAGAATTGGACACCTCAATTGATAGATATGGACTATTACATGGCCTGAATTGGCACCAAATTTTGGGGGTAAATTTAACACACTTAAAGTTGGAATTTCGATATGTTGTCTTCACTAATTGTTTACACTAAGAGTTTATCTAAAATGGTATTGGTTTGAAATTTCGATTTCTGTCTGTTTTCCATAGGTGCAGTGACAAGCAACCTGTGCTGGGTAGGGCAAACCCGGGGAGGGCCGATACATGTGGATGGTGAGGATTGCTTATACACAGACGGCGAGGATTGCTTGTACACGGACGCTGAGGATTGCTTGTACATGGACGCTGAGGATTGCTAGCTTATACACGAACGGTGTCGATTGCTGGTTCACGGATGGTGTTCATGCAACTTTGGATTAGGGTTTACGGTCCGTCACTCTCGTTGAACCTTGGAATGTGTCTCAAGTTTTGGTGAGAAAGTCCAGCTATGGTGTGCAGGGTAAAGCATTTGCTTCTGCCCAACTAGTTTTAGGGTTATATTGGGATTGAAGGTGCTTCTCAGGGTGATTGGGGTCAGCAACAATGCAAAATCAGATTTTGATCGATTGTTATTGACTTAGTGGTTATGCACTCAACATTCAAAGTTTAAGGTCTCGGGATTTTGGTTTAGGGTTTAGTAGGTCGAGCACCGTGCAAATTGTTTATCTCCTTCTTTGTGAACAAGTTCGTGGTGGGTGTATCACATCTCGCTTACGGGTTTAGGGTTTAGGATTTACGCTCCAAGGATTGAAATATTCCACATTGATTGGAACGGGGGTTTGGTTTAGGTTCCAATATGCCCGCAGACCTTATGCACATATCTCTTTGTTGTTTCTATGAACAGATTTCGTGGAGTGCATCACTTCTATATTATCTGCTTGCTAAAGCTTAAGCGGTTTAGGCTTCACGGACTGCAGGAGATGGAACTAACGAAATTATTAATGCCTGCTTAGTAAGACCTTTGATACTAGAGTTACAATATAATTTGTCATAGATTTATGCTCAGATATTACCAAATTTGGTTTTGGGTTTACGGTCATGTAATTAGTGGCTAGAACTTGTATAGTTGTATTTGGTTGGGGTTGCTTCCATGAGGCTATGTTTTCGGGCACCTGGTTAGGGTTTGGGCATAGGCCGGTTAGGTTTTGATTGCATATCTACAGGGTCACAGGTTACAAAGAACTGGAGCTTCAGGGAGCACATACTTAGGGGCTGAAGAATTGTCAATAATTGCGAGGTAAGTGATTTGCCGAAGCTTGTACATAATTTCTTGTAGATTTTTACTTTTGTCGGTTTAGGTCTATAACCTTGGAAAAGAATTTGCTTGCATTTAGTTAGTTTTGCTTCTATGAGGCTATGGATATATTGCATCTGGAGAAGGTTTGATTTCACTTGGATAGAAGATGAGGCTGCTCCTAATTAGGAATTTTATGTGTATGATTGTTTTTAGTTGATCTTGTGTATGCTATTTGGTGATGCAAGCAAGGGAGACTTTGATGGGGTCGGCTAAGATACGAGATGAGAGAGGTGGCCGTAAAAGGTTGCCTCCACAAGATCGAGCATTGCAGCAAGTCCAGAAAGTGAGGCAGCGAAAATTAGGCTATGCCAAAGAAACAGATCGACTGGCTTCTCAAAATGCAAGAAAAGCCAAGTCACGTTTTTAGCAGGGTGAAGCAAATACTCTTCTTGAAAGTAATAGTGAAGGAGAGTGTGAGTTGGGTGACCGTTTTGAATTTGATCTTACTAGCGGTGGACTTGACAACATGGTAGACAGAGAAGAACGTAGGGTTGCACTTGTTATTGCCAATTTTATTAGTGATAAATTGTCTAGTTGTGCAGGGCCAAACAGTAGAAAATCTGTTCTAGGGAGAGTCCTAGATCACAAGAAAGTATTGCTAGATCTTCCTGATCACATTTTGACCTCAAAGATTGCGGCAGCATATGAGGAGGTCGTGGGTGGTGTTTCAGCTCGCCTAAACCTTGTGAAGAGAGGGAATAGTGCCGCAAAGCTAGCAACAAAACACGCAATTTTAGATGCGTCAGTGAGTTTAGAGACGAGGCATTCATCGGCAAGACAAGTAAGTAGAGTATTAGGAGTTCACCATCGTAATGTTATATCAGCCATTTCTAGGCGGCAAGTGATCAACAGCAACGGGGGCTTTGTATACATGCTGGTAGTGCGTAAGAAGCGCACAGACGGTTTGACTAGTGGCGAACGTGCGGTTATCATTCAATGGTGGGTGGTAGAGACCCGAGTCTCCCCCAACAAGAAGGACGTAACTCGAAAGTGGTTGTCACCAGGCATTTATGACACCAAGCCGACACATTACCTACAAGAAACACAGGTAATGCTTATTGAAACCATAGTTTGTATTTGATGTTCCTTAGTTTCTGTCTATAGAATGTGCTTTCAGCACCTGTAGTCCTTGAAAAAACTTCTATAGTACATTTCGTAGAGACTAAATTCATCAAAGGTCTTTGACTTGTCCATATTAAGATAATCAAATGTGCATAGTAGTGGATATGTTTTCTAAGTATTCCTAGTGGCATGTAATAGTCCTTACACTTAGTGCATACAAGGCACTTGAAGAAAATTTTGTTTCAGATGTCAACAGTTGAGTCCTTCTCATGTAGTACAGAGTCATATTACATTCAATTTTAGTACTTATGTACATTACTTTCTCATTTGAAGTCCCACAATGTCTTTTGTAGTGCAGGGAGTGGAATGAATTGTACTATGCTTCACAATTTCACTATAGTATGAGTACTGTGCAGTCCTAAATTGTAGTATGAGTATTCTGCAGTCCTTCAATTGTAGTATGAGTACTCTGCAGTCCTTCAATTGTAGTATGAGTACTCTGCAGTCCTTCAATTGTAGTATGAGTACTGTGAAGTCCACGATCAATACTTGAAGGGTTCATATGAAGTAGTTTAAAGTGCAGTCCTAGTAATTTGAAGTCCAATATAAGTATTGGAAAGTCTACTATTATTACACCTCAGTGCGTAACTAATATTGGAGTTTCATTTGAAGTCCATTGAGATTAGTAGTGAAGTCCATATCAGTGGACAACTCTGGTGCAATGCTTCACATGGGGAAGTCTTGAAGTAGTTTGATGGACACCATTGACTACTGATGTACTAACTTTGAGTTCATGGTGATCATGTAGACACAATTCTACATGCGCTTTGTAGTAACCTTCCCTGAAGTATCGGTGGCAGAGCGTGCATTTGGAATTCTAAAGCCTTTTCATGTGAAGAGGATAAGTGAAAGAAATACCTGCTGCTGTATTTATCATGTTGAGGGGGATGAGTTGCGAATAGCTCTAAACAAGATGCGAGCTGGTAAGTCACTCACCCTCGGATGCAACCATTCTCCTGATGAGAAATGTGAAGCTTCTTGCATCCAATATAAAGGGTTAACTCAATTATGGGAATCTACAGTATGCCCCAAAGGAGAATTTGATGAGTGGCATAATGTAAATTGTTTATATGGCCAATGCCAAAACTGTGTGGTGGACATTCTGCCTCTCTGTCCTGATGAGTCTGAGGGATCGGAGGATAATTTAATGGAGTGGAGGAGGTTTGCTTTGGAAGAGACTATTTCCAAAAAGGGGAAGGTCTTGAAAAAGTTGAACTTGGTATACAAGAAGACCACTTCTGATGTTTTTCTAGATTACTTGAAGCCTAAGCTATAGGCATTCGTCACTCACAACTTCGTAGCCAGGTGGGAGGATAAGCAGTTCAAACAGTGCTGTAAATCTTTCCCTAAAGATACGGTAGTGTCTATTGTTGACTATGCTGAAAACTACAAGTTTGAAATTCAAAATGAAGTGCAAAGCATGCACTGGCACTCGTATCAGGTGAGTATTTTAGTACACATTTCATATCGTCACAATCCAGATGCCGACCTTGCTGATCCAGACTCCTTAATTCTTACAGAGTATCATTTTTACATTTCCAATAATAAGCATCATGATTCAGAGTTTATACAATATTGCTTTGGTGTGCATTGGGATCACATGTCCAAATCTGGATTTAAACCAAAGCAACATTGGGTGTGGAGTGATGGATGTGCTAACCAATTTAAGAATAGCAGGCCTTGGTATTTTGTATCTAGGTATCCTAATATGACGAATGGCTGCTCCATGCTTTGGAGCTTCTTTGGCAGTGGTCATGGAAAGGGTCCCCATGATGGAGCAGGTGCAGTTATAAAGTCTTTTATTCGTAGAGAACAATTAAAGACTCATGGGTGTAAATTGCAGTGTGCTAAAGATGTAGTTGTTTTTTTGCAAAGTCGTTTAGGGAAGAGGGTGGATAGTAGTTATAGTGGTCATAAGAAACCAATGACAAGGTGTTTCTGGGAAATACTAGAGTCTGATATACAGCCACTGCGAGATAATAGTCACAAATGTGACGTTGTACAAGGGACGCGCAAAATTCATTCCATTATGGCAATGAATAAGAACCAGATGGCCCAAATCATGGTAAAGCCTTTGGCTTGTTTTTGTTTTTTTTGTACTGACAACATGTGGTCAAGATGTGTAAATGTCCATTGGCCAGGACAGTGGGAAGCAAAGTATTTGCAACCAGCTGATACAGAATTTGTCAGAAGTTGCATGCTTGACAATTGGGATGGCGTTTGGCAATGGGGAGATGACGGAGAGCTAATGGCTGCCACTCTTGAAATTGGGGACAATGTGGCTGTGAATGCAGCAGTAGATAACAGTGAGGGACAACCTTTCTGGCTCATCCGAATTACTAAACCTGTGCATGTCGCTAAGGTTGATTTTACTTGTGAGTGGGGCACTGAAATTGAGGAAGGAGATGTGGTTGTAGGCGGCCACTACTATCAGAGATGGGGTCACTCTGATAGTTCTTACGTGCTATTGAAGAATTCCCAGTTGGTTTACTTGCATGCTGCCCATATTCGGGCAGTGAAGTTTCTGATGCCTCCAAAAGACCACCGCGTTAGTGGTAACGACATGGTATACGAGTTACCAGAGGCAGTTCGGACACAGATAATGTCTGTGCTAGCAACTGCAGATGATGATGATGCAGATGACTAAACAAGGGAAATCAGAACTACCAATTTGTTCCATTGGGGGGGGGATTGCAAGGAGGGGGGTCATTTGGAAGGTTCCAGGGTTGGATTTGGCAGTTGGCTGGGGGGGGGATTGCAAGGAGGGGGGTCATTTGAAGGGTTCCAGGGCTGGATTTGGCAGTTGGGGGGGGTCATGCATTTCTGGATGCAATTAGGGTTCAAATCCCTACATGCCCGGATTGACCTCTGTTGTTGACTGAAGTAATTTGGTAGAGGCTCTTGGGCCCATTTCTATGTCTTGTTTTGGCTCTTTGTTTAATTGCTTCTTTTAAATATTTCTTAGGCTGCACAAGTCTGTAATTTGGAATGGTGTCAAATTCGAGGGTGCAATGTGGATGGACTTGGATGGTCGTGAAGAATATGGACTTCACAGGTATAATTACTACCTTGCCTTGTACTAGCTACTTCATTATTATTGTACCACCATGACTAGATAGGCAGCAAAGGCAATAATCTAGACTTCAGTCTTTGAATCCTGAATTTAGTGTTTAATGTGATGTTTTACGCTTAAAAAATAATGTAGGGATGAGTGAGAAGTCTTATCAGCCATAGTTGTTGTTGATGGCTTGGGTGCTGAGGAAGTTGTATTATGACAAACAGAGTGAATACTTTCTGGCTCATTTGTAGCTCCGACTTGTTTTAGTGCCTCATACGCTTGTGTGCTCACGGAGTTTTAGATTTTGGACAGGTTGCCCTTGCGCACAATCCGTCCATCACGTTAGGCACTGCTACAATTGAAGGCCGAGCTACCAGGGTTGTCTACCCGGACAACTCGACAACTCGACAAACTCAACGTCGAAGACGTCTAGTAGAGGGGCCCGTCCGTCTAATAGAGTCAACTTTACCCTTTGACTTTTCTGGAATTTACCCCCCATTTACCTAGGCTTACCTGGCTGCCATGTGGCAGCCGCGTAGCAAATGTTGGGCGACCTCGGGTGAGGGCGACTTCGGGTGGGGGCGACTTCGGGTGTGAGGCGACCGCGGGTCCGGGGCGACTGCGGGTATGGGGCGACTACAGGTCTTAGGCGAACACAGGTACTAGGTCACGGTCGCCGATACCCGCACCCGTCGGCGCACTTGCCCTCATCCAAGACCCGCACTCGCCCTTCGTCACTTGCACGCGCCCCCCCAGGACCTACGGTCGCCCTCCAGGACCCGCGGTCGCCCCTCCAGGACCCGCAGTCGCCCCCCCAGGACCGCTGGTCGCCCCCAGGACCGCTGGTCGCCTACGTGACCCGCACGCGCCCATTTTGCATCCACACCCGGGTTCGCCTATATATGAAGTCGCCGAATCTTCATTCTCCCATGTTCATCACTAAGGCTTCTTGGCTTGTATCCCTTTCTGGCTACATGCATAAGCATTTGGTGTTGAAAATTTACTATTTGACTACTTTCATCCAAGGTTCTTTTTCTAGTGGTTTGATTTCAACAATCCCTCTACATTTTTTAGGACCTTCATTTCAACAACCCACCATGGCTAGTGGAGACAATACCACTGGAGAATTTCTTGCTGAAGCCCCTCCACCGGCTCCACGTCCACGTCGTGGTTTGGGATTGCGAAAGATTCAAAAAGACAAGGAACGGAAGCGTAGGGGTACTTGTCACCGAAAGCGATTGCATGTGTTGAATAGTGCTGACCACATTGCTTTCAAGGGGTGGAACGAGGAGCCTGAGCCATGGTCAATACAAACTTGCGAAGATTACATTGAGTGGTGCCACATCAGCAAGTTCTTTCCAGCATGGCGTCATCATCATCATCAACACACCAACAAGGCGAACTTGAAGTTCTGTGAGAATGAAATATTCGTGAACAGGTGCATTGAATTGTGGCAAGCTCTCTACAATACAGCCTCTGTAGAAAGGAATGAGGCCCCTCTTTTCCTTGCCAGAGGAGCCTATGCTGAAGTGGCATTGAAGAAAGAAGTCGATTGGAGCACGATCAAATCTAGTCCTCACGTAACCCGTCCAGAGGACGGGTGCATACCAAAAGGAATTCTCCTTTTTCCAGAGGGTGGATTGGGTCCTTTTCGAAGTGTTCCTAGGAATCAGGCCCAGGTTGAAATTGACACAGAGTCATCAGAAGAGGATGACAATTCAGATGGTACGCGGGTGCTTCGGGTAGAACGAGCCACAGAACTACCTATCGGCCTCCCCCCAAATCAGAATGAAATTATCCACGGCGTCGGAACATCACGGGGACGTAAATCGGGACAATCGTCAAGAGTGCGACGTTCCACTACACGAATTGGACCACAAGGGGCTTCTCCATCAGCTTCAAATCCACCATTGCCTGCACAGAATCCAAGTGATGTCTTCGAATTCAGTTGCAACGATGAAGGGCCCAGTGAAACAATTGTTGGTGCACCAACTCTTCAATCCCGAGTGGATGTAGGTCACAACACTCTGACCCTAGCAAAGGCTCAAAACATCATACAGATCAAAGACAACAAGATTGCTTCATTGGAAAGTAACTTGAAGAAATTGCAAGGACAGTGCCAACTGAAAGATGCTCTCATTGCACGACAATCTACCGAGCTTCAAGCCCTGCGAGAAAATCAGGCTGGCGCTTTCACTTTGTCAGATATGGATGAGGCTTTTGTTGACCATGATCCACATCATCTAGACAAAGTTGTGGGGGACCTTACCGACGATGTTCCTTGCCATCCACCACCTTCCAAGCGTGCTAAGGTTTTGCAAAATAATCGAAGTGCGTTCCTCACTACGATTGGCGGAGACACGACCATTGACACGAACGATATTCATGGGACCCAAGATTCACTCTCATTTCCAACAGTTCAACAATCAAGGCAGAGTGACAAAGAAAGAGACCTTGAAAAGCAGAACGAAAAGCTTCAACAACGGTTGGATCAATTGGTTGCCACGTACTACCATTGGAAGGTGGCGTGCATTCTCTCCGTGGACAGATCGCAGCAAATAGCCAAGGAATTAGATAAGGTTTCAAAGAATTTTGTTGCAGCTTTACCTAAACGTGAGAATGGACTCACATCCTGGGCACTCTTAGATGACATGTTTCCTGAAAACATGCCGATGTTGGCAGACACAAATATTATAGATTGGGCACAACAGGGCTGGGACCATGCAAAGCAAATGTCTAGTCACATGGAGGTGAAGGACCAAAAGCTACTATGGCCACAACCTGCAGCTTTCGTACTCGATCATACAAAATGCCCCATTTGTCAAGAGCAATTTGGCCCTGAAGGTGGTTGGGCTCTCGGGTCATGTGCACATGTGTACCATCCTCAATGCCTCCTTATGGGATGCCTCATTAGACGACGTTGTGTACTTTGTTCAGCACCATTCCATGATCGCTTGTATGCCATGTTCAACTTGATGACGTACATGCCACCTTCTTGGGAACATAGCGTTGAAACGACGACTAATACGACACTGTGGGGTCGTGACCTCGTTTGGAGCTGGCGTCAAGGGCTACATGATGATGAAAAGGCACCTAGTAGCTCTCAATTGAACTGGGAAACTGACCCGGCGGAGATTGTCAAAGTGGCACCAAAGTTGATGGAAAAAGGTCCACACAATGAAGGGAGAAGGGCATTCTTCTACCAATGCCTTGGTGGATACTTCGAGAAGAGCTCGGGAGAATTCAAATGGGGTCCTCATCCGGAAGGACACCGTTGGGATAATGAAGGTAAAAGGGGACCCGATCGCAATCAATTTGCCTCTCTTGAAGACATGACTAACATGGCTTGCATGGACTCTACGTATGGACCTTATTACCAAAGTCAAGCATTGGACTATCTTTTGGAAGCACATTCTCCACAAACCACAAGGACCCTACAAGCTCTCCAAGATTCCAACGTCCTGGAATTCATTTTGAATGCGGAAGGGCCAGCTTCACGAACTCGTGCAAAGAAGAAGATAGTCCTTCAAGAGGCACTTCAACCTTCACATGGTGATGCAAGTTCTTCTAAGAAGTAAAAACAATTCAAATGGATTTGACGTCTGAGAATTTAATGATGGACTTCATTTCTCCTTTGGTTACTTGGTTTACGTCCAAGGATATATAATGTCAAACCCCTAGTATATAGAAGCGTATTATATATGGTAGAAGCGTGTAGCTCTCAGTCTTTTTGTTTTGTTCCATATAGGCCAACTTCGAGCCTTCTATGATTGTATGCTACACATTTGTATTGCAATATTACCGAGAATATTACAGTGCCTTCATTTTTGAAACATATTCTACATTATTTTCTACTCCAAAGACTTCACTATGTTCGAACAAAATCAAATATGTGGTACAACTGATTGTATGAAGCTTATTATCAAAGAGCTATTAAAGTTGAAGTTCACTTTGACATTGTCATTTGCATTGACATTTAAGCTTCTAAAATTAATTCAACTGTAAACTTTAAATTTTATTACTTAGAATTCAAAATTGTATATCATTGTAAGCAATCTCATTATCTCAATTCATATCATGGAAGATTGTAATTGTTATCATTTTAGTTCCATAAACAGAAAAAGTGAATATGATGAACCCCTTAAGTCCCATTGTCCCCTCTAGAGACAATTTGGAATTTGGGCAAGTTTCTATGGCTTGAAATTGTACCCTAATTTTTTGAATTTTTTTGTGAAAAGATAAAATCTGATAAGCTTTGAGGGAATATAATTTTTATTTCAATTGGTGTCCGGAAGCAAAAGTTACGCCACAAAATACCTAGAACTAAACTCGGCAGGCAGTACAAAAAACATTGCAAAAATCCAAAATAGATTTAATTTTGTTCATGTTTTTGCTAACATTATGTTTTTGTCTACATAAAAAGATTTGATTCATTCCATTTTCATTAGTGATGTGCAAGTTAAGAACCCTGTTCTTTTTAAGGCAATGTAAACAAATATTTCAAAAAATAACTTATAGAATTCATTTGAAAATGCAATTTTCAAATTTTCTCTAATTAGTTTATTTTAAAGGAGAAGTTTTCTTCCTACAACAATCTCACCGTTGGGACTAACGGATTATTGTGTTCCAATCCCATGTAAGAGCTATTATCAATTTAGTTTTTCTTTTAACCTTGGATCTACTTCTACTTGACAATTTTTTGAAGTATGAAAAGGAAGTTATTATTTTTTGAATTTTTTTTCCTACACTCCCAACTCAATTCTTCAACACAATAAATTTTAAATTCAAATTCCATAGTGCACATTTTTGGAAGAAATAGCAATCAAAGTCGTCTGAAAGTGTAGTCCAATGTTGCAAAAAAATTGTTCTTCAACTTTGAATGCTCATATCTCTAAATCTGTACAGTCAAACATCGTACAATTTTAACCACAAAATCTTAAACAAGTGAAGTTCAAGATCCTCAGCTTCAGTTCCACAAAAGTTTATTTTTTTCTTTGGACAAACACAATAGAATTATAGAAATGACAGTTTTGATTTTTTCTTCACCTAAAAATGGCCTTCGGACTTTATGGGTTTAGAAAAACACTGAAAATGGAAAAAACCTATTGGAATCATTTGAAAATTCACCAAGCCATGTAAGTAGCGATGGAAATTAGCTAGAAAATGAAGCAATTGGTTATTTTAACTGTAGAGGGTTAGGTCTTTAGGGCTATGTTTTCACCCAATAAATATCAAGATAAACATTTCTAGTACAAATCCAGAATAAAATGACATAACAAAACTGATTTGAGCAACATTAGGTCTTCTGTTCTTGTACTACATTGGTTTCAAAAGCTGTGACTAAATATTTCGCGAATACACTAAGTTCAGAAATCTGCAATACACATTACAAAGTGTACAATAATTATTAAAAAACCATGTGAACTTTGAATGCCAAAAAAATTGTAGCATATTCTTTACTAAATCACGAGAGAGCCGCAATATCCAAAATTGGATCTTACTTACAAATTTACAATATTGTTCACCAAAATGCGGTACACTACTTTCTAAAAACCTCTTTTTGGTTTAGGAAGTCACTCATATTAGGAGGAGGACCCACTTTCTCATATTCTTCACCTCTCTTTCCCGTTGTATCCTTCATCCACTTCATCCACTGCGTATAATACTCGCTTTCGGCTCTCACATCCACAAACTCGTCTTCCAACACTTGTACTCTAGTCTCATGGAACTTCACCAAATTCCGAAGCATTTCTAACTCCTCTGGTAGATTACCGTATGTCGAGGCCGTTGCCAAAACGTCCACCTCCTTGACATGTTTTTTGGCCGCTTCGTAATATTTCTTTTCTTCTTCGGTAATTTGAACACGCAGTGCTCGCCGCTCATTCTGTGCTTTCCTACGTCTGCGTTGCAGGGTTTCTAATTTTGATTCCCACAATAAACAATGGTCAGCTTGCGACAATTTCCCGGTACTCTGCTTAGTTAAATACTGGTCTCCATTCTTCTTAAAAGCAACAAAATCGTCATCTCTCTCTTTGAGTATTTGGTTGAGAGACCTCAATTGTTGCTTCAAATAAGCTTCAGTGGGAGAAGACACTTCGCATTCCTTCAAATTCTTCAGTTCCTCACTCTTTGTACTCAATGATAAACGTGCACTCTCGATTTTGGCAATCAAGGTCTCCTCATTGTCTGATGAATCACTATCACCTTCTAGCATCGCACACTCCTCTGTGGAAAAGTCCTCCACTTCCATGGGGTCAACTTTTTCCAAGACTTCTTCATGGCTGGTTGAGGTAATGGGCTCTTTTCCACGATCTTTCTTCTTCTGAAGGCCCACATCCAAAGACTTCTTGGACTCGGTGACAAAAACATCTTCATCATCGCTAGAGAAGGAATATCCGTTGTACTCATGGGTGTGCTCGTCCGAGGAAGAAGTGGAAGACCAAACTACTTCTTCATCAGCAACAAATGATGCTCCACGCTTAATCGGTGTCATCATCTTGCTTATATCAAGAGGATACTTTGCCCACAAGTTGGAGGCTTCCTCCCACTTTTTTTGGTCCGGACGGACCGCAATAGGCATTTCTGGGAGTGTTGTCCAATCGACTACCTTCTTCAAAACAACTTCGGCATACACCATTCGTACAAGAAAGAAACTGAAATTATCGTTTCTGTACACCTTGGTCTCCAAATATAGAAGGGTCCATACTTCGCAGCATCTACGCATGAACCTTGTGTCCGTAGCATACGCAAGGTTAACCTTTTGGTTTTGAACGTGCAAAGGGTGACGACACAACGGAAATAACTTGCTGATGTGGCACCAATCCACATACTTCGCAACAGTCCGGTAACTCCAAGGCTCTGGTTCATCCCTCCAACCCTTAAAAGCCTTAATCTTCGGATGAAGTAATATGGCCACGCGCTTCTTGTGCTTCTTGCCTGACCGTTTTCGACCCTTGTCCTTCATCGCCCTTTTCTCTTGCGGAGTCAATGGAGTAGGTATGGTAGGAGGAGATGGCAAGGTCGTACGCTCCATGTTTTAACAACGTATGTATAACTAAGCAATATATACTATATAAAAGTCTCAATGCCAAAATACTTACTCTAACTAAGTGAAACTAGTAATCATACGTGTGACACATTTACAAATATCGAAGCAGAAGTAGATGTTCAAGGTTCAAAGATCGTAGCGGATAGGGTCAAGTTTACGAAACACCGCGGTTTAGACATGCATGGAATGAGAAGAATGAAATTCCTTCATTCCCCAATCCCTGCCTCACGCACATGCAGTCAGCCACTTCAAAGTGGATGACAGCCTTTGCACAGAAGCAGGGGGACTGACGACCGCAAGTCCACCCCACCCCATTTGTACTGGGACTAGCGGTCGCGGGAGGGCGAGTGCGGGTCCTCCAAGTAGGGCGAGTGCGGGTCCCCCGACCGAACAAGGGCGACTGCGGGTACCCAGGCGACCACGGGTCCACAAGGCGACCGCGGGTGCGGATCCCTGGGCGACTTCGGGTGCGGGTCCCTGGGCGACTTCGGGTGCGGGTCCTTGGGCGACTTCGGGTGCGGGTCCCTGGGCGACCTCGGGTGCGGGTCCCTGGGCGACTTCGGGTGCAGGTCCCTAGGCGACTTCGGGTGCGGGTCCCTGGGCGACTTCGGGTGCGGGTCCTTGGGCGACTTCGGGTGCGGGTCCCTGGGTGACCTCGGGTGCGGGTCCCTGGGCGACTTCGGGTGCGGGTCCCTGGGCGACTTCGGGTGCGGGTCCCTGGGCGACTTCGAGTGATTTTCAGGCAAAGACAAATAAAAGAGGAATCTAACACAAGTGGTTTCATATTTTTGGAAGTATTTTATAATTACTTATAAATTTCCAAAGGACTTCTGTCATAGGTCCCTATTTATGCCCCTAGGTCTTCTGCAAAATGTTCACTTGCAACTTCTAAACATAAATGGGAAAGTAAAGATAATGGATTGGCTCTTACAATTCATAATTTTTTTTTCTTGAATCATTTAATGATTATGGAGGTCAATTTATGAACTACAGATTGTCCATTTCAAAGCCACTTATAGAGTCCATTATTAATGCCCACTCCATTTCAAAGTCTTCTACCTTATCTTTACTTTCACATCCACACAAATGGAGAAAGGAACCCTCTTTAAAATCCAATGGACGTCGGATTTGGAGAAACTCCCCAACTAAAAAATGATTTACGATAGTGTTTCCTTGAGTGTCAAATGCTTCAATGCACACCCTTGCCTGAGCAAAAAAATTTATGTATCAATGAATAGGTGGTAGTGAAATCGTAGGCCACCAGAATTAAAAATATTCCCAACCTGTAATGAGTTTAATAGCTATTCAAGTGATATTAAGTTTTGGAAGAGAACATTGGATATAGAGTGCCAATATAATTTGTAGTTCTTCATTTCACCTTCAATCCCAATTTTCTTTTATAAGCAATACAATCAATAAAGAAAATGAAAATTTTCTTGGTTATCATCTCACAACTCTTATCCAATTTTGCACTCAAAGGAAACGTGCATACTAATACACAACTACACAAGCTAATTAAACATTCATACGGTTAGATTTTCGGGTTTAGGGTACTTGCTTCAATGGCAATTACTATAAGTCCATGCTCAATTTTCATAGGAAAAATACAAGAGGGAAAGGCTTAAGGCACTTAGGACTTTATTAGTAATGCACTCTAATTGTTAAGTTAAACTTATCTTTTGACCCTACATAGATTAAGCAAACACCCGTCTTGTAAAATCAAATTTCATTCAGAAGTATTTATTCGTCATTCTCCATAATGACGAACAAATCTAATTAAATAATGATTTACCACAATTGAATTCTAAAATACTCTATATCATTACAGATTAGTTACTTTAAAGTTTCAAAAAATCCCGTGAAGACCTCGGTATAGGCCACGCGACGTGCTTTGAGGATTGAGCCAAGGACCACTTTGAATTCCGCACCGAAATGTTTTTCATCTCAGTGCGCAATTCAAAGTGGTCCTTGACCAAACCTGTAAGACCCAACCATAACCTCCTATATCATGCACACGGAGTTGGGAATTGAACCGTAGACCTCCCAAACTACACTTGAGTTCGAAGAAGTTGACCCTTGTGTGAGAATCCCTTCCACTACTTCACCTTCCCGTTGGTCACATCGGGAATCACCTTTGATGCACCACTCCTTGTCCATCCCATCTTTATTCTTTTTTTTCTTTGATTCTATTGGGCTTCAAAATACCATCAGCTGCCCAACACGAAATAGTCTCAACGTTTGGACCCGAAGTCGCCCCACCCGAAGTCGCCCAAGTCCCAGAAAAGAGGGAAGCAAAAATGCGTGAGTTCTTCCCTCCTCTCTGGACCCGCGGTCGCCCTACTCGCAGTCGCCCCACCCGAGGTCGCCCCAGCACTGCAGAAAGAAGTTCCTAGTTTCCCCCTTTTCTGGACCCGCGGTCGCCTCACCCGCGGTCACCCCTACATTGGTATTTGAAAGAGTGACTTACAGAAGACTGCAGTCATGGTAGGTGAGATCATAGAATAATCTCTAGATAGCTTACAATTATATCACATGATCATTTTATTAAATGGTCCCTAACAAGGCTTCAATATCCTCAAGCCCTACAATGATGAACCAAAAACCCTACAAAGCCCTCGCAAACTAGAACCAGAAACGCAAACCTAAACCCTGAAATGCCCAACGCATTTTAGGATGGTTTATGAATTTGCTTGAACCCCAAAATGACCCTGGAATTTGCTAAGCTTCTAGAATTTGCTCTAAATTGAACAAAAATCCAACATTTTGATACGTTCTATCCATTCTTTTTGAATTGTAACCGTATAAATTCAAACTAGACGTATTAGAGATCACATTAGAAAAGAAAACACAACAATACCTCTAATTTATTGAAAGATTATAATGTTTTATCACGAGGGTGTTAAATCTGTGAAAGTGATTTGAAGTATTTCAATCCTCTTTTCAAATGTGAAATCTAAAAAGTTCGTCACCTAAAAAATATGAGCTTAAAGGGCCTAAGGTGCATAAACCCAATCAATTTATAACTTCTCAAAATCTACTTTATCATTTTTTTAAATTTCATTTGTAATGTGATATTTTCTCAAAGATTTAGTGTGTTTGAGGCTCATTCCTAAGAGCCC
This sequence comes from Rhytidiadelphus loreus, assembly GCA_947034895.1. Taxonomy (NCBI): domain Eukaryota; kingdom Viridiplantae; phylum Streptophyta; class Bryopsida; order Hypnales; family Hylocomiaceae; genus Rhytidiadelphus; species Rhytidiadelphus loreus. The sequence goes on from OX344761.1 coordinate 39,848,997, forward strand.
TCAACACTACAAAAAGTCAAGATTGCAAGTGTACACCCATGCACAAAATCTTAAATAGAAAAATCATAATCAAGCATTTTCAAAATCAGATTTTTGAAGCTAAAACTAAACTTCAAAAAGAATTTTCCAAAAATATGAATTACTACATATAGTAATTTGGTAAGGTTTTGTTTAACTTAGGAAATTGGTTGAGGACCCATCCTGTCCTCGGGGTCACTTAGGGGTTCACTTGAACAAGAAGCCAACATCTTGAATTATAGAATCAATTTCTGTATACTTCTTCATTTTTCCTCCAATCCCAAGAAACTTTTTTTCTGCAAACTTTAAAATGGTTGTGGAGAGGGGTAATACACTCGAAGTGAAGAATGTACATTTCTCTTGTTATAATCTTAAAACTCTTCCGCAATTTTGCACTCAAAATGAATGTGCATACTAACAAGCAAGTTGTTTAAACATTCATACGTTTAGATTAAAAAATAAATAGGAAACTTGCTTCAATGGGAATAACTACAAGTCCATGCTCTTTTCAGAACAGAAAAACTAAGGTAGGAGGTTGTGAAAGAGTGCGGGCATTAAGAATGGCTCCTATAAATGGTTGTGGAATGGTGCATCTAAAGTTCTGAAATTGACCAATACATTCATTGAATGAACCAAGGAAGAAAACATTATTAATTGGAAGAGCCAATCATTCTCTGTGTTTTCTCCATTTTTATTTAGAATTGCAAGTGAACCATTCATGAAAGATCTAGGGTCACAAATAGGGACCTATGACCCAACTCGTTTGAAAATTCATAAGTAATTCAAAAATCTTTGGAAAAATATGAAACCACTTGGGTTAGATTCCTCATCAATTTCTCTTTGTCTGAAAAATGAGCTAAAAATATTCCCGTCCAAAGAAATACACGAAAAAGGCAGACCAGCCCTTAGGGGTTCATTAGTAAATAATGCACTCTAATTGTTAAGTTAAACTTATCTTTTGACCCTACATAGATAAAGCAAACACCCCGTATTGTAAAATCAAATTTCATTCACAAGTATTTATTCGTCATTGTCCCTAATGACGAACAATTCTAATTAAATAAAGATTTAGCACAATTGAATTCTAAAATACTCTATATCATTACGAATTAGATACTTTAAAGTTTCAAAAAATCCCGTGAAGACCTCGGTATAGGCCACGCGACGTGCTTCGAGGATTGAGCCAAGGGGCACTTCGAATTTCGCACTGAAATGTTTTTCATCTCAGTGCAAAATTCAAAGTGCCCCTTGACCAAACCCGTAAGACCCAACTATAACCTCCTACATCATGCACACGGAGTTGGGAATCGAACCGCAGACCTCCCAGACTCCACTTGAGTTCGAAGAAGTTGACCCTTGTGTGAGAATCCCTTCTACTACTTCACCTTCCTGTTGGTCACATCGGGAATCACCTTTGATGCACCACTCCTTGTCCATCCCATTTTTATTCCTTTTTTTCTTTGATTCTATTGGCTTCAAAATACCCGAAGTCGCCCAACACAAAATAGTCTCCCAGTCGCCCCACGGCTCCATAGCCCCACCCAAAGTCGCCCCACCCGAAGTCGCCCAATCCCCCAAAGAGGATTACAAATGCGTGAATTTTCCACGACTTCTGGACCCGCGGTCGCCCCACCCGAAGTCGCCCCAGTCGAGGTTGCCCCAGCACCAAAAAAGCTGGAAGTCCCAAGTTCCAGGGCGACCTCGGGTGTAGGGGGCGACCTCGGGTTCAGGTTTCAGGACCGCTTTGGTACCCGCGGTCGCCCTTACCCGCACGCGCCATGTCACCCGCACGCGCCCCTATGGCGACCGCGGGTACTTAAGCGGTCGCCCCACCCGCATTCGCCAGTCTTGGTCCTGTGCTACGGCTTTCATCCACCTTGTAGTGGCTGAATGCGAGCTTGTGGGCCAAGGCGGTGATTGGGGGGTGGACTTGTTGCCCTTTTTTTCCACGACTCTATTTATTGATCGATTGTAGGTAACTTTGTGAAGGAAGAGCTATGTCTAATCCAAGAGAAGGGAGTAGTACAATGCGTCCATCTCTATGGGATATTAACCACGATGACCCCCGGGAATGGGAGAATGCTACAAGGAAATATGTAAGGGGCACCGACCTTGACAATCCCGCAGAGTTCCAAGTGACTATTGACTCATACGAGTCAACGGGTGGAGAGTCATCATCAAAGTCGAAGAAGTCAAAGACGGCACATGATAAGGACCCAACTTATCCTCCACGTGATTATTCAATATTTGCACAGCGAGTGTGTTTCGAATGGTACGAGGGACGCACTGTGGAATTCCTAGAGTCTACATACTTGAGGCATAAAGAATCAGGCATCATTAAGTTGAAGAGAGATTTGAGCACTTTTATTCTAAAAAAGTGCAAAGAATCCCCGAAATATGCTGACGTGGATGAAACGTACTTTGGCAACTATGAGAAGTGGATGGAGAACGTGCTCATGGAAATCATTTTCAATACCAAAAAAATCATTGTAGAGCACCGACCTATAGTCCCTGGGTGTGAAAATAAGGAGACCATCGAATTCCACGCAAAAATGGCATGGTGGCAGAAAGCGGCGTCTAGACTATCGAAGACTGTATTTAGGGCGATGGGGTGGCAGTTGGACGCATTGACGGCTGCTCTTTCTCAAAACAGTGGATCGTCTCTCATGTGGATCAATTCTAGTGCAAAAGTGGTTCCGCTTAGTGGATATGACCAACAAGGGGGGTATGGAAAGGTGCGTAAGGTATACATTGATGGCATGTCTACAATACCCAAGCATGTACATTTTGCGGGGAAGGTGTCAAAGCAAACAAACACGCGTGATGCGAGATATGAACGATCCATTGAGGCCTTGGTGTGTCCTTTAAATCACCCAGCCATTGTTAAATTTGTGGCTATCCACGCCAATACAATGGAGGCCTACACGTTGTGGTGGAATGGTGGTAATTTGAACAAACTTGTTCGCTTGAATGAGAAGGTCGTGCCACATGCCGATTGGCACGAAATCAAGTTGGTGAAGGAACTTCAACAAGAGCAGGTGAAGCAAATTAGCCTCTTTCGAAGGCACAAGGCGAAGTTAGCATGGGCCCTTGTTTATGTGATAAGTCTTGTACACAATGAAGGTGTTCTACACAACGATTTGTCTCCCAACAACATATTAATCCATTATCCGCCGTACTCGGATGATGTTATAAACATTGGGATTTGCGATTGGGGAATTGCCAGTCGTATACAAGAGGGAGCTCCCTCACATTTTGGATACAAAACCACGAAAGAGAGGGATGACATGTTGAAAGGCAGATGGTGGGTGGCTCCAGAGTTGTTCTATGTGTTTGGGCCAAAGGGTTCAGAAACGAGCCTTGACAAGATGCAAGCCAGGCACAAGTATACGGTTAAGTCTGATTCGTTTTCTATTGGTAAATTGATTTGGAACATGAAAATTGGTTATATGGGTGAATATGACAGGGAACTATTCAAAAACCCTGAGTCGGGAAAGTTCTTTACAATGAAGTTACGTGCGCTTATGGATCTTGACTTACAGACGAGACTCACATGCTCTGAGGTGGTAGCTTCACTCATGCTTCCACCCTGGAATATGAAGCCTCCAGAATTAGTTTTTCGGGACTCCGTGTTGTAGTGTGATAGAAGAATACCATAGTATCATTTTGGAGTAGTACTTCTAGTACATGTAATCAAATTTTAATATGAAGTGCCATTTTCCCCAAATTGGCAATATTGTGGATCTATTCTTCATGGTATGTTGTATTGAATCTCTCATATCAATGTTTGTATTTTGCTGCAATGAATGAATTAAATAGGCTCAATGTTCCAGTAAGATATCCTACAGTAAGATATATAGCCTTGGAATAATGGAGCCCATTTTCCTTCTAAAAAGCATTGACAATCGGCACTTGTATTGGTTCATCCGGCAAAAAAGGATGACTTTCTTGTAATCTTAATAGGTTTTTGGCAATAAAAATGACATTTCTCAATTCGTTTGAATGGGCCAGAAAAAATGGGAACATAAGGGTTAAATGCAATACACCATTTTTAGGTGAAATTAATTTCACCTTTATATGTAGAAATTACGTTTTCTCTCAACAAAACCATTTTGGTCTACAAATTAAAAATTAAATTTTGAATTTGCCTTTTAATGTTTCACAAAACATTTTTACAAAGAGTACCTTGAAGGCTTCTTCCAAGTTCATTACTTTTGAATACAAGGTCAAAATATTCTTGCAAGATCTATATGTTTGAGCCATAATCGAAAACTAATAAAAGTTTCTTTAGATGTGAATTTAACCCCTGAAGTTCGAAGGCCATTATAGGTTCAAAACCACTAAAAACCGTCACTTTGGCTACTTTGAGAAAAAATCTTGAAGTGCATTACAATAAGAGTGCATTAATTATTAAGCCCTATGTGCCTAAGCCTTTCCCTCTTGTATTTTTCCTATGAAAAAAAAGCATGGACTTACAGTAATTGGGATTGAAGCAAGTTTCCTATTTATTTTTTAATCTAACCGTATGAATGTTTAAACAACTTGCTTGTTAGTAGGCACATATAATGTTGACTTCTTGTACAATTTAAAGCAAATTCATAAAACATCCTAAAATGCATTGGGCATTTGAGGGTTACGGTTTGGATTCTAGGGTTCTACTTTGCAAGGGCTTTGTCGGGTTTTCGGTTCATGATTGTAGGGCTTCAAAATATTGAAGCCTTGTTAGGGACCATTTAATAAAATGATCATGTGATATAATTGTAAGCTATCTAGAAAATATTCTATGATCTCACCTACCATGACAGCAGTCTTCTATAAGTGACTCTTTCAAATACTGATGTAGGGGCGACCGCGGGTGGGGCGACCGCGGGTCCAGAGAAGGGGGAGATTGGGGACTTCTTTCTGCGGTGCTGGGGCGACCTCGGGTGGGGCGACCGCGGGTAGGGCGACTACGGGTCCAAAGAAGGGGGAAATTGGGGACTTCTTTCTGCGGTGCTGGGGCGACCTCGGGTGGGGCGACTTCGGGTGGGGCGACCGCGGGTGGGGCGACCGCGGGTCCAGAGAAGGGGGAGATTGGGGACTTCTTTCTGCGGTGCTGGGGCGACCTCGGGTGGGGCGACTTCGGGTGGGGCGACCGCGGGTAGGGCGACTACGGGTCCAGAGAAGGGGGAAATTGGGGACTTCTTTCTGCGGTGCTGGGGCGACCTCGGGTGGGGCGACTTCGGGTGGGGCGACCGAGGGTAGGGCGACTACGGGTCTAGAGAAGGGGGAAATTGGGGACTTCTTTCTGCGGTGCTGGGGCGACCTCGGGTGGGGCGACTTCGGGTGGGGCGACCGCGGGTAGGGCGACTACGGCTCCAGAGAAGGGGGAAATTGGGGACTTCTTTCTGCGGTGCTGGGGCGACCTCGGGTGGGGCGACTTCGGGTGGGGCAACTGCGGGTCCAGAGAGGAGGGAAAAACTCACGCATTTGAAATTCCCTCTTTTCTGGGACTTGGGCGACTTCGGGTGGGGCGACTTCGGGTCCAAAACTAGGAGATTAATTTGTGTTGGGCGGCTCATGGTGTTTTGAAGACCCGTACAATCAAAGAAAAAAAAAGAATAAAAATGGGATGGACAAGGAGTGGTGCATCAAAGGTGATTCCCGATGTGACCAACGAGAAGGTGAAGTAGTGGAAGGGATTCTCAGACAAGGGTCGACTTCTTCGAATTCAAGTGGAGTCTGGGAGGTCTATGGTTCGATTCCCAACCCGGTGTACATGATAAAGGAGGTTATAGTTGGGTCTTACGGGTTCGGTCAAGGACACTTTTGAATAGAGAACGGAGATGACAAACATTTCCGTTCTATACTCGAAAGTGTCCTTGGCTCAATCATGGAGGCACGTCACGTGGCGTATACCGAGGTCTTCACGGGATTTTTTGAAACTTTAAAGTAACTAATTTGTAATGATATAGAGTATTTTAGAATTCAATTGTGCTAAATCATTATTTAATTAGATTTGTTCGTCATTATGGACAATGATGAATAAATACTTGCGAATGAAATTTGATTTTACAAGAGCGGTGTTTGCCTAATCCATTTACAGTCAAAAAGATAAGTTTAACTTAAAGTGTATTACCCCTCTCTACAACATTTTGATAATTTGCACAAATAAATTTTGTGGGGATTGGAGGAAAAATGAAGAAGTACAAAGAAATTGATTCTATAATTCAAAATGTTGATTTCTTGTTGAAGTTAAAGCAAATTCATAAAACATCCTAAAATGCGTTGGGCATTCAAGGGTTTAGGTTTGCGTTTATGGTTCTAGTTTGCGAGGGCTTTGTAGGGTTTGGAGTTCATGATTGTAGGGCTTCAAAATATTGAAGCCTTGTTAGGGACCATTTAATAAAATGATCATGTGATATAATTGTAAGCTATCTAGAAAATATTCTATGATCTCACCTACCATGACAACAGTCTTCTATAAGTGACTCTTTCAAATACTGATGTAGGGGCGACCGCGGGTGGGGCGACCGCGGGTCCAGAGAAGGGGGAGATTGGGGACTTCTTTCTGCGGTGCTGGGGCGACCTCGGGTGGGGCGACTTCGGGTGGGGCGACCGCGGGTAGGGCGACTACGGGTCCAGAGAAGGGGGAAATTGGGGACTTCTTTCTGCGGTGCTGGGGCGACCTCGGGTGGGGCGACTTCGGGTGGGGCGACCGCGGGTCCAGAGAGGAGGGAAAAACTCACGCATTTGAAATTCCCTCTTCTCTGGGACTTGGGCGACTTCGGGTGGGGCGACTTTGGGTCCAAAACTGGGAGATTAATTTGTGTTGGGCGGCTCATGTTGTTTTGAAGACCCGTACAATCAAAGAAAAAAAAAGAATAAAAATGGGATGGACAAGAAGTGGTGCATCAAAGGTGATTCCCGGTGTGACCAACGGGAAGGTGAAGTAGTGGAAGGGATTCTCACACAAGGGTCGACTTCTTCGAATTCAAGTGGAGTCTGGGAGGTCTACGGTTCGATTCCCAACCCGGTGTACATGATGTACGAGGTTCTGGTTTGGGCTTCTTGGTTCGGTCAGGGACCTCTTCGAACTCCGCTATGAGATAAGAAACAGGTCATAGTGGAGTTCGAAGAGGCTCCTGGTCAAACCTTCGAAGCATGTCATGTGGCGTATACCGAGGTCTTCACGGGATTTTTTGAAACTTTAAAGCAACTAATTTGTAATGATATAGAGTATTTTAGAATTCAATTGTGCTAAATCTTTCTTTAATTAGAATTGTTCATCATTATGGACAATGACGAAGATGTACTTGCGAATGAAATTTGATTTTAGAAGAGGGGTGTTTGCATAATCTATTTAGAGTCAAAAGATAAGTTTAGCTTAACAATTAGAATGCATTACTAATGACCCCCTAAGTGCCTATGCCTTTCCAACTGTATTTTTCCTTTATGAAAAGAGCATGGACTTATAGTTATTTCCATTGAAGCAAGTTTTATGAAACAAGAACCTAACCATAGGAATGTTTAATTAGCTTGTGTATTAGTATGCACGTTTCACGAAGGTGCAATATTGGATAAGAGTTGTGAGATGATAACCTACCAAATTTACTTTTTCATGGTTGAGTGTACTGCTTATAAAAATAAATTTGGGATTGGAGTTGAAATGAAGAACTACAAATTATATTGGCACACTAAAATGTTCTCTTCCAAAACTTAATATCACTTGAAAAAGCTATTAAACTCATTACATGTTGGGAATATTTTTAATTGCGGTGGCCCACGATTTTACTACCACCTATTCATTGATACATAAATTGTACTTCCTTTCTCCATTTGTGAGGATGTGAAAGTAAATATAAGGTAGAAGGCTCTAAAATGGACTGGGCATTAAAAATGGACTCTATAAGTGGCTTTGAAATGGACAAACTGTAGTTCATAAATTGACCTCCATAATCATTAAATGATTCGAGAAAAAAAAATTATCAATTGTAAAAGCCAATTCATTCTCTTTACTTCCCCATTTTTCTTTTGAAGTTGCAAGTGAACGTTTTACGGGAGACCTAGGGGCATAAGTAGGGACCTATGACACAAGTCCTTTGGAAATTTACAATTAATTAAAAAATACTTAAAAAAAATGAAATCACTTGTGTTAGATTCTTCTTTTATTTTTCTTTGTCTGAAAAATGATCTAAAAATATTTTCATTCAAGTAAATACATGAAAAAGGGAGATCAGTCTTCAGATGAGCCATTTGTGAGGGCCAGGGTGAATTGACTCCCTCATTGCCCATCCAGGGCTTGCCCTAGAATTTATTATTTGCACTGCATAATTTTTGGGGGAATTCTGAAATCATATTTGCAATCAAAGGCCCCAAATTACTTCTAGGAGATGCAAGAATTACCCAAAAGTTGGCAGAATATAGGGGGCTTTTTTTTAAAATCTAAGTTGACAGGGGCAATGAGGGGGTCAATTCTCCCTCTGCATTTCCTGAGTCTACTACCTTTCCCTGGACCCGCGGTCGCCCTGAAGCCACACGCGCCCTTCCTGGACCCACGGTCGCCCCACTTAACGCACTCGCCCCCCTAAACCCTGATCCCGTACGCGCCCAGGGCGACTTCGGGTACAAATGCGGTCGCCTGGGACGCGAGCTGCCACTTTCTTTTCCAGTGCTGTGCATCGGCTTCCATATGCTTTCAAGCGTCTGGATGCGTGTTCGTGCACTGGAATCTTGTGTCTAGGACACTTTTTGTGTTGTCGTCGATTGTGGAAGACCATACTTTCTGAGCACTTGGAGGATACCAACACATCCTATATTCACCATGGCCCCCCCCTTTAAGAAGGCAAAGAAGAAAGGAGAGCGCCATAGTCGGAATGTAGCCATCCTTTTGGACCCAACAGCAAGGGCATTTCCAAATTGGCAAAACGTGCAATCGGATTGGACGTTCAACACTTGCAAGGCCTACGTAGGGTAGTGCCATATCGATAAGCTATTCCCTTACTTCCGGCACGATGTCCATATCAGCCAAAACAATGCTAATCTTCACTACTGCAGAGATGATGCATTTGTGCAACGGTGCATCGAAGTTTACCGGACATTATATCAAAAACCAACAGTGAAGGGGAGTCAAGTTTCATTGGGTATATGCCAAATGGTCTATGCAGAGCTACAATTGCGACGAACTGTGGATTGGAGGACCATTAAGAAAAACCCCAATAGCATAGTTCCCACTACCAAAGACATTCCAAGGGCGGATCCATCAAATAATCCGAGGGATGGATTAGGGCCCAAAAAACATTTCAAAGAAGAAGTGTCGGATGAAGACTACGATTGGGGCCAGTCGTCCACCTCCACCAACTCGGATGAAGAAGACATTGCAGACCCTATGCCCCCAAATGAAGATCCAATACTTGAAGAAAATATGGCAGCGGTGGTACCTTTTGTTGGAGACTCAGAAGGGGCAGTAGTATTGCATGTCGCGCCTCTTAGATCGTTGGAGCCAATGCACTTCCGTCATCCTGAGGAAGACGAAGTTCTTCAACATGTATATGCACGCATGCGAGAAATGGAGGAAGACAAGGAGGAGGGCGAGATCGGGTTGCAACGAGATGCTGAACAAGCATTGGTGATTTTTGATTCATGTGAAGAACTACCTCTTCAAGAAGCAGGAAGGGAAGTATTATATCTTGAAGACACGAGGAGGCAAGGAAAAGAAGCTTATAAAGCCTAGTTGAAGGCTATTCTTGGTAGACTGGTAGAAATAGAAATGGAATGTGAAAGGCAGCGTGAACGCACTGGTGGTGACATTCAGGACAACGATGAGCACACCCTTGAAGCACTAATCATAAGCGGGAAAGTTCGTTTGTCAGTTCAACAAAAGGGAATGGACGAGCTGGAGCAATTTTATTTGAAATTCAATAAAGGCAAAGATGGAGGCTCTACCTCAAATTCCACCCCGTTCTTGGATAAACGAATGGCCAAAATAATGGAAGAGTGTTTGGTAGAAGAAAACCGATTGAATACCGAAAGGAAAGCTGTGGAAGAGGCGCAGTCAAGGTTGAATGACCTAAAAGAAACCACGGTTGTAGGCCCCATTGACCTTCCAATGGCTTTGGATGCATTATTAGTAGATGAAGAGCATTGTGTGCTGACATCAGAGGTAGCTTCCTTGAAGCAGAAGTTAGTTTCTTTGAAGAAGCTTGAACACCAGTTTCAGAAGCACATAGATTTCCGGACTGCACACATTGGTTATGCGAGAACGTTCAAGAATTTTTGGATCAAAAACAAGATGTGGAACCATGACCTACCCCTTTTGAAGAGTGCTTATAGAATTGTGGCCCATGAGTTTGAAGTCATGAAGAAGAAAAGGGAAGAGGAGGCCAATACGGATGTTGCATGATTTTGGGCTAGAGGTAGTCTTCTAGTAAATAATAGACTAATAGGTAGTTGTTTTTCTAAACTTGTGTGTATCGGAAGGGTTGCTTTGACCTTTAGAACCACCTCATGTTGTACAATGGGGTCCATGTTTTGTTTCTTCAATAAAGATATATAAATATTCCTATATGAATTAGCCTTTATGTGTTTTGAAGATCTAATTCTTGATGATTAGACACATGTCAAATACATTTATTGCATGTGTTGTAGGTCAATTTTCTACGTAGACTTTTGTGCTTTCATTTACACAAAATACCAACAATGTAATAATACCATTGTCTTTTTAAGAAATTCATACCGAACATCCAAACAATTATTTATATTTGAACAACTTCATACAATTTCTAGTTTTCCATGTACATCAATTGCAAGATCTTCCTACGATGTGAAAATAAATAAAGTTTACTATAGATTTGAAGATATTCCTAAATCCTAAACCCGTAAGGAGTGAAATAGTTTGTTTTGGCATCATAGTGATATTTAGAAGGGAAACATGAATAAAATTTGTAGTATCTCCTTTGGCACAACATTTTTTAAAGGATTAAATTCGAAGCCTACCAAATTTTAGAACTTCTCACTACGTGGTTCAAATGTTTTTGTATGATAAGTAGTTTTCAATACTTAGCATTCAGTTGGTCCCCCGAAAAATTAATGATATTCTTCACAAATGACAAGGCATTTCCAATAACAAAATTGATATTGAAATTGGTTCTTAATTTCTTATGATTTATATCTATGTGAAAAACTTTGAATCATTTCATTTTGATTGCTTGCCAAACAATATTGTTCATAACTTTCACATTACTAATCGAAATGGAATGAATCAAAGCTACACATGTAGACAAAAATATGACCTTTAAGAAGAAAAAAATTAAAAAATTAATTTCAAATTATTGTAGATTTCTTTTTCTGCCCTGAGACGTTCCTTACTTCTTTACAAATTATGTTAAAGATGCCATAACTTTTGTTCCCGGAATCCCAGGTACCAATTGCAACAAAAGTTATATTCCCATAAAGGTAATAAGCTCTTGTATATTATGAGATAGTTTCCAAAAAATTCATTAAAAATTGAGATCATAGGAACCTGCCCAAAATCCATATTGTTCCTTGAGGGGACAATGGTCCTTTAGGGGTTAAGTTAATCTTTATGCACATGAAGTCGCCCTTCTTTCCCCCGAGGTCGCCCATGGCACTCGAAGTCTCCCATGAAACCCGAAGTCGCCCATGTGGGACCCGAAGTCGCCCATCTGAGACCCGAAGTCGCCCATGTGGGACCCAAAGTCGCCCGTCTGAGACCCGAAGTCGCCCATCCGGGACCCGAAGTCGCCCTCCCTGGACCCGAAGTCGCCCCCCTGGACCCAAAGTCGCCCCACCTGGACCCGCGTTCGCCCTATTTCGGACCCGAAGTCGCCTGCCGGAACCCGCGTTCGCACCATGTGACCCGAAGTCGACTACTGCAAAGGCGCGCGCCTCCATATGCCTGGAGGTGGACCAGCGGTCGGGTAGGGCGACCTCGGGTGTAATAGAGTTTGGTAGCGGCGCCCTAAAACCATCCTTGGAGCGTGTGGAGGGAAGACCGAAAGCACTATAAATGTAGAGGAACAACATTGGATTTCCATTGCTCTGTTGATGAACATATGGCTTGGATCTTCTCAAGAGGCTTCATGCAATGTTATATTCTTTAGAGGGCAACAACCTTGCTTTGAGTGGTTAGAAAACTACTCGAAGCGGTGGCTTTGTCATAATTTTTTTTTCCGAAGCACTTGGGTACATATACGTTTCGGTTTGGAATAACGCATATCAGATAAACAATATGGCAAACCGAGGAGCGGGGAGGAGGACGAACATAAATGATACTCGAAGAGCCACAAAGGAGTGGGATCCCTGGTTGGTTATTGAAACGAACCCCGCTCGTTCCGCAAATACGAGGACTTGTATTTTTTGTGGTTGGAACAAAGTTTTTGTGCGGAAGCGGGCATTTGGTCACTTTGGTTACCCCCGTACATCAACAGTGGAACGTTGTAAACGTATTCCATCCGTAGTCCTCGAATTATTCAGAAACTGTGAAGGGATTGTACCAAAAGAAATGAGTTTGGAGGAGATGCATGGAGTAGATCTTGAGGTTGATGTTGTTGCTGAGTCCGTTGCAGGGTATATTGTGGATGCATCAGTGGAAGGGTCTGTGGACCCAAGCGACAGGACAGAAGCACCTAATGCACCGCCTCGTAATCCAGATTCAACGAATTCTACTCCTGTGACGGTGAGAAGGATGCGCTCAACCTCGATTTCTCGTCAACAAAGCATGGATGAATCATTCCGGGTCAATGAAAGACAAAACTTGGACAGACTATGGGCTTCTTTCTTTTATGAGGCTAACATTGCATTCAATGTGGTGCGGCACCCAGCCTTTGTGAATGCTGTGAAAGCAACTTCGACATGTGGATTTCCATATTCCCCGCCATCGTACAATGCGGTGCGCACTAAACTACTTGATGTGAAGAAGGAGGCTGTTACGAAAATGGTCAGTAGTCGAACAAAGAGTTCTATTACCCAATATGGAGCCACTATCTGTTCAGATGGATGGTCAGATACAAATCACCGTCCCTTGTTGAATATGATGCTCGTTTGCCCTGCGGGTGATGTCTTCCTGGGATCGGTTGACACCACAGGAGAGAGGAAAGACATGGCGTATACGGTGAATACAATGGCTACCTACATAGAGCAGGTGGGACCAGGAAATATTGTCCAATTGTGTACAGACAATGCTTTCGTAATGACAGGGTCAATGCGCGAGTTGCAAGCAAGGTATCCCCACATGTATACGCAAGGATGTGCCGCACATATATTGGACTTACTTTTGGAAGACTGGGGAAAGGAAAAAAGGATCAAAGATCTAGTGGATAAGGCCAAGGCAATTGTGAAGTTTATAAAGAAGTACCACTTGACTTTGGGTCTCTTCCGTAAGTACTCGCCGAAGAAGTCATTGAGACTTCCCGCGGCCACACGCTTCGCAGTGCATTTTCTCATGATAGACCGTTTGGTAGAGTGCAAACAAGCGCTTCAATTCGTGGTGGGGGACGGGACGTATATGCCATTTGAGAATAGTTTGGTCAGCAGAACAAACGGACTCATTACAAGAGAGCGGGCCCGTAAAGCACGAGAGGACATAGTTTCGGAAGTGTTTTGGGTGGAATGCGGTAATTTCCAACACATGGTTCTTCCAATGATTCTTGCTCTGCGCCAGTTCGATGGCAAAATACCGGCGATGCCGAAAGCTTGGATAATAATGAGTAGCCTTCGTCAGCACGTGTGCACTTTAAAGGAGGCTCCGTTCTTTCTTGATGAGCAGACCGCGACGAAGTTCCTAAAACAATTTGATGCTCGTTGGAAGTTGATGCGCACGGACCTCCATTATGCAGGGGCATTGTTGAACCCGTATTTGACAGATGTGGAAGAGCTTCATAACAATGGAGAGGCAAAGCGGGCATTGAATCGAGTCATCAGAAAATTGAGCGGACCATTGAATGTGGATGAAGATGAAGCAATTGCTGAGTTGACGGAATTTGAAGAGAAGTCGGGTCCCTTTGATCCATTACAAGAGGCTCCAGATGTTACTCGATGTAACTTGTTGCCTCATCAATGGTGGAATCGTGTGGGTGGGAACGCTCTTCCAAAAATAGCAAGGAGAGTTTTGTCTCTGACATGCTCAGCATCATCTTGTGAAAGAAACTGGAGCATGTATTCGTTTGTACACGATAAAGTGCGTAATCACCTAGCCACAAAGAAGGCTGAGATGTTGGTGTATATCTACACCAACAACAAATTGGAACGTGAAAAACAAGGACACAATCCAGCACTATTCTACGAAAAGTACCTTGTAGATGGAGATACAGATGAAGAGAATGAAGAACCATATTCTTCGGGGGACGAAGATGAAGTTAGGTTTAGAGATTTGAGAGAAGAACAGAGACGTGTGGTAGTAGAAGAACGCCTCCGTGGAAATAGGTGGGCTGGTATGGTGCCCTGTGTAGGTAGTCCTCCACGAGGACGATACCACAACACTTTCGTGGGTGATGATGATGGATTGAGCTCTCCAGAGGCGTCGCACCACCGCAGAGACGAAGCCCCTCATGTGTCGGCTTGGGATGCATTTCCGGTAATCAATGCAGACCCAACGAGGGAAAGAACTCCTGATGACAACAATGACGGTGCAGATATTCCAGTGGCAGATGAAGTGGAGCTTGTAAGGTCTCCAATTGCCACATGTCTGCCGCCTAGTATGCCAATGAACCTCCGAAGTGGTGTACGAGTTAATGTACAGGGTGAAAGGCAAGAAGAGGTGTCGCATATTGAAGAGGTACCTGCAGTTCGTCCAAGTTTAGCACCGACCAACAACACTGCAACAGAAACTAGGGTGTACGATTCAGATGCACCATTGCAAGTGGTATTCAACGAGACCCGTACCCGTGGGTCCAATCGCCCTGCAAGTGTAGACATTGCCACAACATCGAGGATAGTACCAACTCCTCTAACAAGGTCGCCGACACATAATGATCTACGACAAATCGTTGATGAAGGAGTTCATGGCTCAACTCCACAACCTACTCCGGCCTCGTTGATGTCAGGCCCTGGAGAATCATCCAGGCGATCGCGTGAACACTCCAAATCAGGAAATAAACGAACCCGCAAGACGCAAGACAGACTGACACGGAACCCCAAGCGTCAAAACCATGCGATCCATCCATTTGTCATTGGAGAACGAAATTCCACTCGTAATCCTTGGCCATCAAGCGCAGCAGCGAGAGCAGAGCGTCAACATGTTGGGTAGCAGGTGCTTGAGCGACCGACAGGCCCTATTATCAATGGAACCACTGATGCATCGAGGCCGACAAAGCGATTAGTGCTAGCCGAAGTTGTTGGTGGTTTAGAAACGCAAGTGCGAAATTTGAACTCTGAGGTGGAACGTGAGGTGATCCTTCAACCTACAAGCAGAGAGGATGATGAAAACGAGGTCTCAGGAGCTAGTGACAGTAGTGGGCCACATGAAGACACCGACCCCAATGCAGATGAAGCGGAAAGCGATTCTACCTTCACAATGTAATGTGTTGCATTATAGATGTGGAGGCCTTCAAATAGTACTATAAGGATTTAACATCAATGCCTTGTAGTGAAGATTTGTTGCCAAAGCTTGTAATGAAATAGGTAGATTTTGAATTTTGTGTAGTCCATCACTTGGCTTCACAAAGTCAGGATGATTGTAAAAGGTACTTTGGTGTTGACGATGATGATTAATGAAGGTATTCATATTTTTTGCAAATAAGTGTGCAATTTCAAACAGGAGTGGTCTTGGTACTCAATTGTGAAGATCATTCCTATGTATGTACGCAGTTCCATTTAAATTAATATGATTATTGTCCAAGGTTTTTATTATTATTATGTTTTAGGCTTATGAATTGATTGTCCCATGATATATCATTACATAATGCATGTTCATTTGCTTTGGTACGTACCGAGCATATAATTCAATGCTTATATATTGCCGATTTGCCGTGGAATGTGTTGGTTGAAGAATAAATATTGGAAAAAAAATGTTGTGGGGGCCCTAGACTTGTAGCCCATGAAGTAGGACCCGCGGTCGCCCTGGATTTCGGACCCACAGTCGCCCTGGACTTCGGACCCGCGGTCGCCCTGGATTCGGACCCGCAGTCGCCCAGGATTTTGGACCCGAGGTCGCCCTACCCGTGGTCGCCCCCTACCCGTGGTCGCCCCCCTACCCGCGGTCGCCCCTACCCGTGGTTGCCCCCTACCCGCGGTCGCCCCTACCCGTGGTCGCCCCCTACCCGCGGTCGCCCCCCTACCCGCGGTCGCCCCTACCCGTGGTCGCCCCTACCCGCGGTCGCCCCTCAGGAAGCACGCCACGTCACAGCCACGTAGGACAGTCCGTTTTACCAAGGGGTAAAAAAATTTGAAATCCGAAATCCGTACACGACAACAAAAACCGCCTTTACTCGACAACTCGACAATTCGACATGCGACATGCGACGTCTATTAGACACAAAAACTTGAAATTCTGTCAGACAAGACAACCCTGCGAGCTACATGATTACTTGGAACGGGTCGATGAAGAAGTAGAAAGGTGGAAGCAAATGCTGCTGTATTTTGGTGGCGGAGACACTTTTTGAAGGCTCTGGTACACTAAGGCTACGATTAGAAGTTGCTTTGGACAAAGGGTCAATCGTGGCGTTTCGGAGAATGGAAAGTGCTACTGAAAATCAGTTTGAGGAGTCCTGTGCATCCTGTCCTGGGTCTCACAACATTCAATATACGAGTCACTACTCCGACAGTGGCACAAACTTCTCAGTGAATGGGGGTTCACCTCCTAACAGCGGGAGTGACTCGGAAGAGGACGGGAGTGACTCGTCGTATGGTTGGAGTGACTCGTCGTATGGCGGAATTGATTTGCAAGATGGTGGTATAATCTTGGAGGAAGCGTTGGATCAGGTTGTGCATGAAGGGCTGCTAGAAGACGGCATCTGCATCACTCCGGCTCCAGATTATTGTGCCTCAGAGTATATCACCATGTACTGGGATCCTTGGGGCAGGTCATACCCCTATGTATGAGAAAGGGGTTGAAGATGTTGATTCGCCTGGTAAACTACAGTACTTGGAGGGTTTTTTGTGTTAGATTTCAATGTAATTGAAATACACAGTTTTGGTGCCCATTCTGTACAAAGTAGGGTGCAACTCTGTTGCAATTTTTGGAGGACTCCTTTGCTAGGCAGCAGACTATCATTAGCATAACATGTTTGTGGATTCAAATCTTTCAATTCAAGTGTTGTCTAGGCTTGCCTTCTTCAGCGAATGTTTTGTTCGGAATGTTGTTGTGGTCGTATGACCTTACTTTTGACATGCAATGGTGGGACTTTGTGCATTTGAATCTGTAAATGCTAGCAATCTTTGTTGTCATTGCTTACTTCCCAGAGTCTTCTTCTTGGATTGAGTTGTTTCACTTTGTGCATTTGAACCTGTTAGTCTTTGTTGTGAGGCTCTCCCTAGAGTCTTCTCAGTAATTTGAGTTGTTAGAAGTCTTCTACGGAATGTATAATGGGTTTGTACGCAGTACAAACCATAAAGCCTATTGTAAGCACAGACCGTAAATCCTAAGCACAGCAATCCTAAGCACAGCCTAAATCTGAAGCAATTAAAATAGTTATGCAGAATTTGGTACTCAATGAACCAAAGTGTAGTCATAGAAATTGGAATTATTAGCAACTACACCTCCATGAAATATTGTTACTTGCACTTGTAACCACAACACTTATGTAACATGAAAAATATTCAAATTTGTGGGAAGTAATGAAACTGTGATTGGTGAATTAATTTGACATCCCACCTCTAATAGGTTGAGTAATATGTAAGTTCACTTTCAGAATGAGAAGTTCAGCACCCGAGCAGTGAGAATGAGCAAGCCTGGAAATCAGTGGAACCGAACCCGCCTATGCAAATGAACTTGTGGATTCACTGTCAAGATATTTCAGTGAAGTTAATATGGCAGTTGCTTCCCGTGAGCTGGCATGTTAGCTGGACCAGTTGGCTCGCCACTGGTTCTGGCATATTGTTTTTAATTGTGATCATTGATACAGGCCTTAAAGATTACCACTAACTTAGATACCCCTTTCTATGCACATGTAGTTGAATTATGTTTTGACTAAACCCTTCCAGGATTAGGGGTTCATTTTTGCCAAAACAGTGCAGCACTCGAGTTTGATAAAATATTTTGGCTAAAATGTACAGAAGGGGAAGTTGAATTCCAGAAAAGCTGATGATGAAGTTGTATCATTGTAGTTGAGAACAAGATTATGGATATGCTATGCAGTAATGTGGTTTATTCTATCCAATAGATGGATAGGAAAAAACACCACTAAAGCATTAGATATCGCCACATTCCCACTTCTAGTGGACACTCTCTAAAACAAATACTTCCTAATTTTTGGACCTAACATGAAAACCTTTCATATTAAATTCTATTTTAAAATAAAATGTATTGTACTTCGCTTGAAGAAACTTTAAATAATTCAAGATTACTCAACATTGTTTATCATATGTAGACAAACAAACCTTCATGTTCATTCTCCATTTTCGAGGCTCTTAGGAAATTTTGACTTTAAATAAAGAACTTTAAATATATGGGTTTAGGCTTTAGGCTTTAAGAAATATATCTAAAAATTAATAAGTACGTAAGTATGTTCTAATGCATGAACATGACACATCTTGAACTAGATAAAACCACCTCAAAAAATTAACACTTTTAAATGTTGCCATATTTGCTACAAGTTTACCATAGTACCAATTTGTCAAACCCTTGAATATGAAGTTTCCTTCTCAATTATGTAGCCTTATTGTATAGAATGTTATAATCAATCCTTATAGATTGTACAATATCAATTAATAATCATACAAATTGCCAAATCTCTACATTCAAATTTGTTTGTGTAATACATAAAAGAATGAGAATTTTCCATCTTCCATAATTTACACTCAATTCTTACTTAATTCCAATCAAGCATAGAAAATCCTAGCTTAAAAAAACAAAATACATAATATCCTAAACCCTAAACCCTAAACCCTAAACCCTAATACTGTAAACCCTAAACCCTATAGAGAAAATTGTCAAACTTTTTTGGAGATACTTCTTGAAGATAACATGTGCACATGTATGTTTTCTACAAATCTTTGCAATCCAATTAACTAAATTCATCACCAATGTTTTTCAGTGAATTACCATGTAAATTAAATGCAAAAAATCACTAAAAATGGAGTCCATTTCCTTAAAGTGAAATTTGGTATACTTGTTTGGGATTGTGGCAGAATTGAGTGTTAATTATGCCATACAAGGAATCTCATTTCTTTTTGGTACTATATTCTTAAAAATGAACAGTAAAATAATCCCCTTGGGTGATTGTTGACTAATACTATACTTGGACGGGGGGTTTTAGTTTGCAAAAAATCATGAGCTTGTCAAACATTCGAAATAAGCCAAGTAGCTTCACAAAGTCCTACTTCTTGGTGCAACATTATAAAAACAATATGTTAGAATCCCACCAAATTGGTCAACAATAACTCATACATAAACCCTTGCAAACCCATCCTTTCACCTTAATCAGACCATGTTTTGAAATCTAAGGCAAGTGCCACCCAAAAATCGTCTTCAATTGCAGTAAGCACTGGAGAGAACTACACAGCAAGAGTATTCCACAAATCTTAGCCCTACAAATCTGATACTTGTGAGGACAATGAACCTCTCATTGCACCCTCCAGCTTCGGACTACTCCTCATGAGATTGACGTTGAGATTGGGGAAATGAATTACCCATGAGACTGGATGATCGAGTACACAATTGTGGCAGGTCCCAATTGTCCAAATCGTTATTTCCAACTTAGTAGCACCTTGTACTGCAAACTAGGTATGAATGCTCATCTAATCTATAAATCACAGTGGAACATGCCCACAGACCTAGATTCATACTTCAAAATTCAATCATAGTAGCAAAGGCTTCAAAAAAACTACAAGTATTTACCACCATAAAATTAAAGGCCCAATTGTCCAAATCGTTATTTCCAACTTAGTAGCACCTTGTACTGCAAACTAGGTATAAATGCTCATATAATCCATAAATCATAGAGGAACATGCCTACAGACCTAGATTCATACTTCAAAATTCAATCATAACAGCAAAGGCTTCAAAAAAACGACAAGTATTTACAACCATAAAATGAAAGCTATAAGGTGCCAAATCTTAAATTGAAAGCGCAATTGCCTAGACGTTCCTTCCTGTGGAAAACAAACCAACATATAGAAAGGATAATGAAACCTAGACATGTGCTGAACTCCAAAGATAAATAAGATTATATTTCAATCTGAATGAAGTAATTATCATACAAAATGAGGAAGAGGAAACGGCACATTTTTCCCATGCCCACTTCTCTTCTAATGATTACCTATACCACCACAGCAACTGTTATGGTCATTTTGCTACCTTAGCTGCTGCACGTGTATTGCTGGCAGTTGACTTCCGAGCTTCCACGGGTACTTTCTTCTGCTTGGAATTTTCAACCACAACTGCCTTCAAATTCGAAATGCTCTTCCTCTTCGTTCCGCCTTTACCCCGTTTCTTGGTCTTCTTCTTCACTGATTCATCCACCGTGGCTTCTTCGGTGGCTGAATCCTCCGCATGCTCTTCTCCTTCTTCATCGTCACTGTCTGCTTCTTCATCGGCGTGTTGATCTTCAAAATCTGTAGAGTCTTCGTCATGCTCCTGCTCACTTTCTGGGCCATCAGAAAGAATCGGAGCTTCTAGTTCTCGCCTACTTGGACATGCAAGTCTGCTGGATCCTGGACTTTTTCTCTGGCCTTTGCTTTTCATATGGGGTCCTTCAAGAATAGACTCTCTCTCCACAGACAAAGGGCTCCCTTCTGACTTGTCCAATCCTGCAATACTCAGTGCTGCAAAGGAATCTTGTGCTGGCTCTCCTTCACACAAGGATGGTCCCTTACAACTAGCTTGGTCTCCGACTCTTGTGGACTTCGGAGTTCTAAATGGACTCAGGTTGGAGCTTCCACCTCCTCTAGGACTGTTCGGAAGGTCTGGAATACTTGATGTCCAACCTGCAGGCACTTCTGTGGACTTCTGAGTCAAAAGTACTTCTTCGACCTCGTCCTGTGGAAGGTGGATTATAATTGGACTTTCCTGGACTTCTATAGTACAGAAAAACACTCAAATGTTAGAGTTTGAACTCTACAAGCACTCTTATACAATTGAAATGGACTATAATTTACTTCACTTCTTATAAAGAGGACTCTAATACAATTACTTCTAGGATGATGTACTCTCAAAGCACTCATGCATGCAAGGTACCTACTGTATTGGAGACATGAACACTTCTAGGATGCAACAATGAAGTGCAATGGACTATTGACCCACAAAAAATACTTCACTGGGACTATGTAGCACAAACTAGTCAATTGCACTCTTCTATTAATTCAACAACATTCTTTGGAAACGTTAATGGACAATAAGATTGAAGACATGCACAAAACGAGCACTACTAGGGACTTCCACACAACACTACACCAAACATTCATTGTAAGTACATTGCCATATTTTGCAAGCTTGATATGTAATGGTTCTAGAAGAATCGACCCCTCCTAACCAGGGCCTTCAATGAATGCTGTAGAATTTCAAAAATTGAACCCTAACATTGCAAACGCCAAGTCAAATACATTGTTGTTCCAGTAGCTCAACACTGAAGTTCATTCAAGGAAGGAATGTTTGCAGCAACTATAGACTCCAACGAACAGCATCAGGGTTTCCACCATCCTCTAAACCCTAACCGCCTTTAGTTTGCATTAAAACTGAACTGATATCCATACCAAAACTGTAATCCAGAAGTTGATGATGAAGTTAATGAACTCACCGTGGATTGTGGATGGTCTTCTGTTCTTCACTCCGGCGGCATGGAACGCCTTTGTTCCTGGCTTCACAATTCCATGAGCAATCCACCAATCCCCGTGCATCTCCTTCTTACAAGTTCCTTCAATGCACATGGTGGACTCTTGAAAGTGAACCCTACAGCAAACATGGTGGTATGCACACTTACAAGTGCCAAGGACAACAGCCCACACTGGTTCAAATCCTAAACCGCAGAAAACACAGCTACCCAATTCAATCCATTCTTTCTGATTAGAAACACTGAGATTATAAATTGGCTGTGGTGGCACAGACTTGAACAGGGTCGCCCCTGACTCTAATCGACTAATGCAGCTCTTGACTGCCACTTCATGCCGATTAAGTTGTAGAATTCGTCCCTCTAAGCACGTCACTCTAGCTGCCACGCCAAACTCTGTTTCTTGAACTTTCAAATAACTAGACTGCCCATCGCTTGCCCAGCTTTCGCAACAAGCAACAACCTTTTTCTGACCTTCAATGTCGTGAGACAACGTATCTAGTAAAATACTACCGGATTTCGGACCTAAACCACTCTCAAAAATCCGCACCAACTCATTCGTTTTTAATTCCTCTAATGAATGCAGTTTCTCAAGAGCATCAGACAATTTTTCAAGACAAAACTCCATCTGACCTTTTGCACGTGCATCTGCAAGGGTAAAATCGTCTTTTGCCTTCTTCTCTAAGGTTAGAGACTTCACCATCTTTCCATGCTCTTCACTCATTATCCCTCCATAGCTCTTCCAAGCATCAATAGCTGCAATCACTACACCAGGGCCTCCGAAACCCTCGTATTGGAGACGAGTACCCGAAAAACTCTCTTGCCGTGAGGGACTGTCCAAACCACTCAAAGTCTTTGATCCACCACTGGAACCACCGTCTTCACCATCTAAGTTGACATCTTCATCATCCAAGAAGAAAGAATCGTCCGCCACCCTTCCTTGCTTCATTGACTTCTGTCGCCGCCGGAGTTGTTCGTTGTTTGTCCACTCCACGTAAGCAGCCCAATTGAGCTTCACATTCAACTTTTCCTGGCAGTAGAATCCTCTGGCCATGCCAAGGCTAATCAATCGTGACGAAAGCAAGCAATGCTTCTGGTGAATCTGCATCCACAACAACTCAAGCTTCTTCACCGCTTCTTCATTTCTCAAAAACATGTAACGGTGTTCGTTTTTGTTCACAACAGGACCGAGATACTGGCAGAGATCCTCGTCCATGAAATCGTCTGGAGGTTTCAAATGCTTTGGGTTAATACCGCCACAACTTAGACCATACTTATCATGAAACTCGTTACGAGTGTAGGATCTGCCGATGCTAAGCGGAAACAAATCAGGTGCTTCTGCATAAATCGGAGCACTATACCCTTGTTTGGAACGCCCTAGGGGAGAACCCTCTAACTTGACCTTCACTCTTCTACTCTGACCTGCCATGATCTTCCTGTAACTTAGTTCAAGCGCTACAGTTCAAGTGCTAAAATTCAAAGCCAGAATTCAGGTACCTCATACAAAAACACCTACAGTACGCCGTATATCGCGGCAGTGGTGGCACAAGGAAACTCAAACGGACACTAAACCAGGCAAGGACCATGCAGGGACCACGCAGGGAGGCAAACCCTAAGCGCCCGATCGTCCAAGATCGACGGACAACCTGTGCCCCAATATTTGAACGACGGGACCCAGTTTCCCACCTATTCTTCCATTCACTTCGAAAATGGACTAAATATGCGCCACTTTTGGTCCAACGTAGTATGCATCAACCCCGTGGGGAACTGAATGACATCTTGGCGGATAGATTTATTTGCCACGTCTACAGAACTCTGAGCACTAGGGCCCTCACCCTGACGATACAATTGGAGTAAAGAAGTTAGATTCAAATTGAGATGACAGATTGTATAAGTCCGGACGCTGAACTGGCGATGAGAATATGAAATTTCAGAGAGTACATAAATCAAATATTGCTATAGTCAGAAGGTCCAATGTATGACCACTAAGGCGGCCATACTATAGTGCGATCTAGAAAGTAGTACACAAACAGGCCTCTGTTGGGGAACTGAACATCCCGCAACAAAATATGAGGACGTCATTGTCAAACATGGGGCCGGAGTCGACATTGTCATCATTGCAATAATCATCTCTATTTTGAGACACTGTAATTTCTAAGTCCCAAGACCCTAACGACGTGCAGCATGATGATTGTGGTGATACTGTACTCTCCCAATTCCTCAATCCAACTCCATCATCCAAGTCACGAATGAGGTCATCAAGGTCGCCTACCATCTGCCTTGGTGACGTAGGTGGGACATCAATATCTCCTGCCCCAGGCAATTGAGCATCTTCCAAGGGAGCATCAACCATTGCAATGTCCACCCCTAGTGCACGAGGAGGGGCCTCCACCGTAATCGCAATAACGGGAGCATCACCTGCCATACGATCATACATCTGCGCAATAAAAACAAGAATTCAATAATGATATTAGGTTTAATTAACTTTCATAAAGAGTCTTCTAAATAAAAATAAATCTGTCAAAGAAACAATTCCATGTCAATCTGATCCATCACAATCTCGAATAATATTATACTTTATCGCAGATACTATTCCGTGAGCTCATAGACAGATGGAGTGGTACACATGCAAAATCGGGAAGGCAAGCATAATTGATTGAATTGCAAATACATAAGAATAAAGATATACAGTAATGAAACAAAGAACAACCACCAAAAACCTAAACCCAGATGCACAGAGTCCCTTTCCATGAGCTTAGTCACACGTACAACATGCTCCCTCTCGGTACCGAGAGGGCCTTCTTCCTCTACCAAGTCTTCCAAGCACAGTCAATAAAACCCAGTCACATTCAGTAAATGAAATTACGATTAACTAGAACCGACCTCAGCCGCACTGAATAAGTAATCAACAAGGATCCGATTTTCGAGCACAGTATGAGGAGGTTCAGACCCCCTCTCGATACCGAGAGGGTCCATCTCGGCTACCTAGTCTTGCATAACTCGTCAAGTTGTCATCCCCGTAAACAAGGGATATCCTGAGCATGCCTTAGAATCCCAGAGGATCTAGGCCATCATTCGCGACGGCACCGCTAGCATTTAAAAAAACACAAGGATCCCAACCCAAGCTGAAGGGGTTTGGCCATTGAAAATATAGACTGTTGCAGATTTTAAAGAAAAAAAAACCCAGGCCGCACAGCGAGTGGCGGCAGAGAGGGATTCTCGAGCTCACCTCGCCACCCACCAGACCCCCTCTCGGCCCCGAGAGGGCCTTCCAGGGCTGAGGGGGCTTGGCAAACAAAAAAAAGGCAGTTGAACATTTTTGAAAAAACGACAATGGGGATCCCAACCCGCAAAGCAAGCGCCAGGCTAGGTGGGATTCTCGAGCTCACCTAGCCACCCACCAGACCCCCTCTCGGCCGCGAGAGGGCCTTCCAGGGCTGAGGGGGCTTGGCAATCAGAAAAGAAGGCAGTCGAACATTTTTGAAAAAACGACAATGGGGATCCCAACCCGCAAAGCAAGCGCCAGGCTAGGTGGGATTCTCGAGCTCAGCTCGCCACCCACCAGACCCCCTCTCGGCCCCGAGAGGGCCTTCCAGGGCTGAGGGGGCTTGGCAAATACAAAAGACGGCAGTCGAACATTTTAAAAAAAACGACAACGGGGTTCCCAGCCCGCAAAGCAAGCGCCAGGCTAGGTGGGATTCTCGAGCTCACCTCGCCACCCACCAGACCCCCTCTCGGCCCCGAGAGGGCCTGAGAGGGCTGAGGGGGCTTGCCAAACAGAAAAGAAGGCAGACGAACATTTTTGAAAAAACGACAACGGGGATCCTAGCCCGCAAAGCAAGCGCCAGGCTAGGTGGGATTCTCGAGCTCACCTCGCCACCCACCAGACCCCCTCTTGGCCACGAGAGGGCCTTCGAGGATTAAGGGGGCTTGGCACACAGAAAAGAAGGCAAACGAACATTTTTGAAAACACGACAACGGGGTTCCCAGCCTGCACAGCCAGCGGCGTCAGGGAGGGAATCTCGAGCTCGCCTCGCCACCCACCAGACCCCCTCTCGGCCCCGAGAGGGCCTTCGAGAGCTGAGGGGGCTTGCCAAACACAAAAAAAGGCAGACGAACATTTTTGAAAACACGACAACGGGATTCCCAGCTTGCACAGCCAGCGGCGTCAGGGAGGGATTCTCGAGCTCACCTCACCACCCACCAAACCCCCTCTCGGCCCCGAGAGGGCCTTCTAGGGCTGAGGGGGCTTGGTAAATACAAAAAAAGGCAGACGAACATTTTAAAAAAAACGACAACGGGGTTCCCAGCCCGCAAAGCAAGCGCCAGGCTAGGTGGGATTCTCGAGCTCACCTCGCCACCCACCAGACCCCCTCTTGGCCCCGACAGGGCCTTCGAGGGCTGAGGGGGCTTGGCAAACACAAAAAAAGGCAGACGAACATTTTTGAAAACACGACAACGGGATTCCCAGCTTGCACAGCCAGCGGCGTCAGGGAGGGATTCTCGAGCTCACCTCACCACCCACCAAACCCCCTCTCGGCCCTAAGAGGGCCTTCGAGGGCTGAGGGGGCTTGGCAAATACAAAAAAAGGCAGACGAACATTTTTGAAAACACGACAACGGGATTCCCAGCTTGCACAGCTAGCGGCGTCAGGGAGGGATTCTCGAGCTCACCTCACCACCCACCAGACCCCCTCTCGGCCCCGAGAGAGCCTTCGAGGGCTGAGAGGGCTTGCCAAACACAAAAAAAGGCAGTCGAACATTTTAAAAAAAACGACAACGGGGTTCCCAGCTTGCACAGCCAGCGGCGTCAGGGAGGGATTCTCGAGCTCGCCTCGCCACCCACTAGACCCCCTCTCGGCCACGAGAGGGCCTTCGAGGGCTGAGAGGGCTTGCCAAACACAAAAAAAGGCTGTCGAAAATTTTAAAAAAAACGACAACGGGGTTCCCAGCTTGCACAGCCAGCGGCGTCAGGGAGGGATTCTCGAGCTCACCTCACCACCCACCAAACCCCCTCTCGGCCCCGAGAGGGCCTTCGAGGGCTGAGGGGGCTTGGCAAACAGAAAAGAAGGCAGACGAACATTTTTGAAAAAACGACAACGGGGATCCCAGCCCGCAGAGCAAGCGCCAGTCTAGGTGGGATTCTCGAGCTCAGCTCGCCACCCACCAGACCCCCTCTCGGCCCCGAGAGGGCCTTCGAGGGCTGAGGGGGCTAGGCACACAGAAAAGAAGGCAGACGAACATTTTTGAAAACACGACAACGGGGTTCCTAGCATGCACAGCCAATGGCGTCAGGGAGGGATTCTCGAGCTCACCTCGCCTCCCTCAGGACCCCCTCTCGTCCCCAAGAGGGCCTTCGAGGGCTGAGGGGGCTTGGCAAACACAAAAAAAGGCAGTCGAACATTTTTGAAAAAACGACAATGGGGATCCCAACCCGCAAAGCAAGCGCCAGGCTAGGTGGGATTCTCCAGCTCACCTCGCCACCCACCAGACCCCCTCTCGGCCCCGAGAGGGCCTTCGAGAGCTGAGGGGGCTTGGCAATCAGAAAAGAAGGCAGACGAACATTTTTGAAAAAACGACAATGGGGATCCCAACCCGCAAAGCAAGCGCCAAGCTAGGTGGGATTCTCGAGCTCAGCTCGCCACCCACCAGACCCCCTCTCGGCCCCGAGAGGCCCTTCGAGGGCTGAGGGGGCTTGGCAAACACAAAAAAAGGCAGTCGAACATTTTTGAAAAAACGACAATGGGGATCCCAACCCGCAAAGCAAGTGCCAGGCTAGGTGGGATTCTCGAGCTCACCTCGCCACCCACCAGACCCCCTCTCGGCCCCGAGAGGGCCTTCGAGAGCTGAGGGGGCTTGGCAATCAGAAAAGAAGGTAGACGAACATTTTTAAAAAAACGACAACGGGGTTTCCAGCTTGCAAAGCAAGCGCCATGCTAGGTGGGATTCTCGAGCTCACCTCGCCACCCACCAGACCCCCTCTCGGCCCCGAGAGGGCCTTCGAGGGCTGAGAGGGCTTGGCAAACACAAAAAAAGGCAGTCAAACATTTAAAAAAAAAACGACAACGGGGATCCCAACCCGCAAAGCAAGCGCCAGGCTAGGTGGGATTCTCGAGCTCACCTCGCCACCCACCAGACCCCTTCTCGGCCCCAAGAGGGCCTTCGAGAGCTGAGGGGGCTTGGCAATCAGAAAAGAAGGCAGTCGAACATTTTTGAAAAAACGACAATGGGGATCCCAACCCGCAAAGCAAGCGCCAGGCTAGGTGGGATTCTCGAGCTCACCTCGCCACCCACCAGACCCCCTCTCGGCCCCGAGAGGGCCTTCGAGAGCTGAGGGGGCTTGGCAATCAGAAAAAAAGGCAGACGAACATTTTTGAAAAAACGACAATGGGGATCCCAACCCGCAAAGCAAGCGCCAGGCTAGGTGGGATTCTCCAGCTCACCTCGCCACCCACCAGACCCCCTCTCGGCCCCGAGAGGGCCTTCGAGAGCTGAGGGGGCTTGGCAATCAGAAAAGAAGGCAGACGAACATTTTTGAAAAAACGACAATGGGGATCCCAACCCGCAAAGCAAGCGCCAAGCTAGGTGGGATTCTCGAGCTCAGCTCGCCACCCACCAGACCCCCTCTCGGCCCCGAGAGGGCCTTCGAGGGCTGAGGGGGCTTGGCAAACACAAAAAAAGGCAGTCGAACATTTTTGAAAAAACGACAATGGGGATCCCAACCCGCAAAGCAAGTGCCAGGCTAGGTGGGATTCTCGAGCTCACCTCGCCACCCACCAGACCCCCTCTCGGCCCCGAGAGGGCCTTCGAGAGCTGAGGGGGCTTGGCAATCAGAAAAGAAGGTAGACGAACATTTTTAAAAAAACGACAACGGGGTTTCCAGCTTGCAAAGCAAGCGCCATGCTAGGTGGGATTCTCGAGCTCACCTCGCCACCCACCAGACCCCCTCTCGGCCCCGAGAGGGCCTTCGAGGGCTGAGAGGGCTTGGCAAACACAAAAAAAGGCAGTCAAACATTTAAAAAAAAAACGACAACGGGGATCCCAACCCGCAAAGCAAGCGCCAGGCTAGGTGGGATTCTCGAGCTCACCTCGCCACCCACCAGACCCCTTCTCGGCCCCGAGAGGGCCTTCGAGGGCTGAGGGGGCTTGGCACACAGAAAAGAAGGCAGACGAACATTTTTGAAAAAACGACAATGGGGTTCCCAGCTTGCACAGCCAGCGGCGTCAGGGAGGGATTCTCGAGCTCGCCTCGCCACCCACCAGACCCCCTCTCGGCCCCGAGAGGGCCTTCGAGGGCGAGGGGGCTTGGCAAACAGAAAAGAAGGCAGATGAACATTTTTGAAAACACGACAACGGGGTTCCCAGCTTGCACAGCCAGCGGCGTCAGGGAGGGATTCTCGAGCTCACCTCGCCACCCACCAGACCCCCTCTCGGCCCCGAGAGGGCCTTCGAGAGCTGAGGGGGCTTGGCAATCAGAAAAGAAGGCAGTCGAACATTTTTGAAAAAACGACAATGGGGATCCCAACCCGCAAAGCAAGCGCTAGGCTAGGTGGGATTCTCGAGCTCAGCTCGCCACCCACCAGACCCCCTCTCGGCCCCGAGAGGGCCTTCGAGGGCTGAGGGGGCTTGGCACACAGAAAAGAAGGCAGACGAACATTTTTGAAAACACGACAATGGGGTTCCCAGCTTGCACAGCCAGCGGCGTCAGGGAGGGATTCTCGAGCTCGCCTCGCCACCCACCAGACCCCCTCTCGGCCCCGAGAGGGCCTTCGAGGGCGAGGGGGCTTGGCAAACAGAAAAGAAGGCAGATGAACATTTTTGAAAACACGACAACGGGGTTCCCAGCTTGCACAGCCAGCGGCGTCAGGGAGGGATTCTCGAGCTCACCTCGCCACCCACCAGACCCCCTCTCGGCCCCGAGAGGGCCTTCGAGAGCTGAGGGGGCTTGGCACACAGAAAAGAAGGTAGTCGAACATTTTTGAAAAAACGACAATGGGGATCCCAACCCGCAAAGCAAGCGCCAGGCTAGGTGGGATTCTCGAGCTCACCTCGCCACCCACCAGACCCCCTCTCGGCCCCGAGAGGGCCTTCGAGAACTGAGGGGGCTTGGCAATCAGAAAAAAAGGCAGACGAACATTTTTGAAAAAACGACAATGGGGATCCCAACCCGCAAAGCAAGCGCCAGGCTAGGTGGGATTCTCGAGCTCACCTCGCCACCCACCAGACCCCCTCTCGGCCGCGAGAGGGCCTTCCAGGGCTGAGGGGGCTTGGCAATCAGAAAAGAAGGCAGTCGAACATTTTTGAAAAAACGACAATGGGGATCCCAACCCGCAAAGCAAGCGCCAGGCTAGGTGGGATTCTCGAGCTCAGCTCGCCACCCACCAGACCCCCTCTCGGCCCCGAGAGGGCCTTCGAGGGCTGAGGGGACTTGGCACACAGAAAAGAAGGCAGACGAACATTTTTGAAAACACGACAATGGGGTTCCCAGCTTGCACAGCCAGCGGCGTCAGGGAGGGATTCTCGAGCTCGCCTCGCCACCCACCAGACCCCCTCTCGGCCCCGAGAGGGCCTTCGAGGGCTGAGGGGGCTTGGCAAACAGAAAAGAAGGCAGACGAACATTTTTGAAAACACGACAACGGGGTTCCCAGCTTGCACAGCCAGCGGCGTCAGGGAGGGATTCTCGAGCTCACCTCGCCACCCACCAGACCCCCTCTCGGCCCCGAGAGGGCCTTCGAGAGCTGAGGGGGCTTGGCAATCAGAAAAGAAGGTAGTCGAACATTTTTGAAAAAACGACAATGGGGATCCCAACCCGCAAAGCAAGCGCCAGGCTAGGTGGGATTCTCGAGCTCACCTCGCCACCCACCAGACCCCTTCTCGGCCCCAAGAGGGCCTTCGAGAGCTGAGGGGGCTTGGCAATCAGAAAAGAAGGCAGTCGAACATTTTTGAAAAAACGACAATGGGGATCCCAACCCGCAAAGCAAGCGCCAGGCTAGGTGGGATTCTCGAGCTCAGCTCGCCACCCACCAGACCCCCTCTCGGCCCCGAGAGGGCCTTCGAGGGCTGAGGGGGCTTGGCACACAGAAAAGAAGGCAGACGAACATTTTTGAAAACACGACAATGGGGTTCCCAGCTTGCACAGCCAGCGGCGTCAGGGAGGGATTCTCGAGCTCGCCTCGCCACCCACCAGACCCCCTCTCGGCCCCGAGAGGGCCTTCGAGGGCTGAGGGGGCTTGGCAAACAGAAAAGAAGGCAGACGAACATTTTTGAAAACACGACAACGGGGTTCCCAGCTTGCACAGCCAGCGCCGTCAGGGAGGGATTCTCGAGCTCACCTCGCCACCCACCAGACCCCCTCTCGGCCCCGAGAGGGCCTTCGAGAGCTGAGGGGGCTTGGCAATCAGAAAAGAAGGTAGTCGAACATTTTTGAAAAAACGACAATGGGGATCCCAACTCGCAAAGCAAGCGCCAGGCTAGGTGGGATTCTCGAGCTCACCTCGCCACCCACCAGACCCCCTCTCGGCCCCGAGAGGGCCTTCGAGAGCTGAGGGGGCTTGGCAATCAGAAAAGAAGGCAGACGAACATTTTTGAAAAAACGACAATGGGGATCCCAACCCGCAAAGCAAGCGCCAGGCTAGGTGGGATTCTCGAGCTCACCTCGCCACCCACCAGACCCCCTCTCGGCCGCGAGAGGGCCTTCCAGGGCTGAGGGGGCTTGGCAATCAGAAAAGAAGGCAGTCGAACATTTTTGAAAAAACGACAATGGGGATCCCAACCCGCAAAGCAAGCGCCAGGCTAGGTGGGATTCTCGAGCTCAGCTCGCCACCCACCAGACCCCCTCTCGGCCCCGAGAGGGCCTTCGAGGGCTGAGGGGGCTTGGCACACAGAAAAGAAGGCAGACGAACATTTTTGAAAACACGACAACGGGGATCCCAGCCCGCAAAGCAAGCGCCAGGCTAGGTGGGATTCTCGAGCTCACCTCGCCACCCACCAGACCCCCTCTCGGCCCCGAGAGGGCCTTCGAGGGCTGAGGGGGCTTGACAAACAGAAAAGAGGGCAGACGAACATTTTTGGAAACACGACAACGGGGTCCCCAACTTGCACAGCCAGCGGCGTTAGGGAGGGATTCTCGAGCCCACCTCGCCACCCACCAGACCCCCTCTCGGCCCCGAGAGGGCCTTCGAAGGCTGAGGGGGCTTGGCAAACACAAAAGTAGGCAGTCGAACATTTTTGAAAAAACGACAACAGGGATCCCAACCGGCAAAGCAAGCGCCAGGGTAGGTGGGATTCTCGAGCTCACCTCACCACCCACCAGACCCCCTCTCAGCCCCGAGAGGGCCTTCGAGGGCTGAGGGGCCTTGGCAGACACAAAAGAAGGCAGACGAACATTTTTGAAAACACGACAACGGGGTTCCCTGCATGCACAGCTAGTGGCGTCAGGGAGGGATTCTCGAGCTCACCTCGCCTCCCTCAGGACCCCCTCTCGGCCCCGAGAGGGCCTTCAAGGGCTGTGGGGGCTTGGCAAACAGAAAAGAAGGCAGTCGAACAATTTTGAAAAATCGACAACGGGGATCCCAGCCTGCAAAGCAAGCGCCAGGCTAGGAGGGATTCTCGAGCTCACCTCGCCACCCAGCAAACCTTCGAGAGGGCCTTCGTCGGCAATGAGGGCTTGTCCAACTTTCGCGAAGTTAAGGACAGGATTGATTCAAATGAAAATGGATAGTTGCAGCGCCTGCCGTGGATATTTATACGGGGCCGCGCGGCGAAGGTAACGGGATATTGTGATCTGTGGCCCTTCATGTGTCCGAGACTGACTGCAATGGACGGGGGGCCTTGCGCTACAAACTCAAAGATAAAATCTAGACGGATATCAATATAATTGTGGCCACTCATGTAAGCTGGAGGTACAACGGTGGCCAGAAATTGAAAGCTCACGTATGCGTGCTTCGGTTCCCATGGATGGGCAGTCCGTTGAAAGGCGGGCTTGCACAAGTGATCAAGTAACGCAATGAAAATGTATGGTTTCATACGGAAAACATTGGGAGAAACACCTAAAATCAGGCGGTCCGTAGTGACCAGATATCGTGAATTCTCCCCCCCATGATTTTGACCCCCCTCCGGAAAGTAGAAACTGCTCCACTCACGCAGAACTAATTACTTGATTCAAACCAAAAGAAATGGAGACACACCTCAGACTCATCGGTGCGGACTGGAGGCGGTTGAAAATCCGGGTCTGGCGCGTCAGGTTGGTGGCGCCACGACCTCAGTTTTGGGCCTTGCCGGTCCATCTCGAGTTCCCTGTGCCAGTACAGACGTAAGAATTTAGTGATGAACCGAATCGCAGAACCTAGCATCAAGCGAGAGAAGACAATGCAAGCCCATACATTGAAGTGCAGAAACACACAAGCTAGTTCGAAAAGTACGCTGGGTAGAGAGACGGCACTGTGAGTGGGGACTGGAAAAGGATGAGTCCTATGGCGCGAATACCCATATCACAAGATACCGTGGTTCGGGAGACAGGGCTGGTACGGGTCGGCGGTGGCGGTCCTCGTATGGGGATTAGGTTCGGCCATCGACTTTGCGGCGTTCATTAATATCACGTTCGGGTACTTTAATGTATAGTCATTCTTGCGAGTCGTGGGCAACTAATTCCGTAGCCGCCCTAAGACTTTCTGAAGTCCCTGACTGAAATATTAGCTTACGTGGCTAGTACTGCTAGACTACATTAAGCATGCTATATTACAGTCAATGAATATCCCCCTCCCTGACTTATGATTGACCATGAAATGATTTCTGTTCTTGTCAGAGTCTACTTTGGACTCCAGTTGTCAGAGGCTCCACGTCAGAGTGGATCCGACTTGTATGCGGGTCATTCGCGGCTTCTATAGTTTCTCTTCTTCACAAATCAGTTGTGGATATGGATTGCAATTTGTAATGCGAGCACTAGTATTGAATGGTAGAATATTAATCCGCATTCATAAACTGATTTTTACGATTTGAATTTGATCACATCCTTTTTATGTATTATCTCACGGAATTTTGATTCAGAATATCCATATTGTTCTATGATTGAGAGACTTCCAATCTAAATCCTCTTTTCAGTTCTAGTTCAGGTACTTCAATATAATCTACTTATCAAATCCATTGTTCAATTCAATATGGACTTACAGATTTAATGTTTATATATTCAGTCCATTGGACATGAACATGGACCATATACAGTTGACGATGAAAGAGTATAATGTCACACCTTCTAGCCTTCACTGTGTTCGAGAGTTTGGTTAATATATATGATAATGTTCCTCAGATGAAAATGGAATATGAGTGTCTGGTTAAGGGCTCTCTGATATATTTTAATCGTCTCTTCCTTTGATTAGCTGACGCCTAGATGTGCACTATATAGACTATATCGGTGATTAATGAATCATTAACTACTATTCCAATATAATACTCTCTCCTTCTCTTGATGATGATAATGTCGATTGGATATCTCCGCCATATATGCTAATAGGACCATATGTGGCGCTTGTCCTAAAGGGCAGTAGTTATTGGCGTTTTCACTTTGTATTTGTAATATATTTTCATTGCCATCAACAATGTACAATCCGCGTATATTCAAAGGGCTGCGTCGATTCGGGATCTGTGCCATTTAATTTAGAAATCACACACAAAATCGTCGATGTACATCGCAACCAACTTCTAGGGAATATTTACTTTCAATATTTTGGACGGGATTTTATGACGCCCCAAGTCACTAGATGTCATTAGTGGCACTCAATTTGTCTGATTCCAGCCATGTTAGGTCTGGGAGCTTTTCTCCAATTTGGTACATATGTTGAGCTTTAGCTATTCATGATGCATCGATTACTTTTTCCATAGATGAGTGTTATTTGAAATGGATATCGGAGACTTTGATCGTTCTGATTCATATATCACCGTGAATTTGGTTTAGACTATTCTTGTAATTGTTGTTTACACTTTCTTCTTCATATTCTAGCTGGATGTCACGGTCGTCCAGCTTACTTGCTTAGTCGGGATGGAGGACATTTCAAATTCGGTCGTCGTGAGCAGGGTTGTCATGTCTGACATATTTTTGAGTTTTGGCGTCGTGTATGACGTCTGACGTCGCATGTCGCATGTCACGAAGTGTCAAGTTTACTAGACATGTTGTCGAGTAGGGCCATTTTCACAGCCAAAAAAACTTTGAAATCTCACTATAATTATGAACCTGAATTTAAAATGTTATGTGTATTTATTAAATTGAGACACTCTATAAAAATAAGACTTGAATATGTCAAAATCGTAAACAAAGGAGGATTTTTTTTAAAGTCAACTTGACGTTTGGTCAACTTGACGTCGCGCGAGCTCTACTAGACGTCGCGCAACGTCTGTCTGTCGCGGTGTCGCAGTGTACAACCTTGGTCGTGAGTGCTGACGATTCTGGAGTTCCAATTATATTTCCGATGCATGATGATGGCAGTGCTGTTGTTTTGGCTACTCGATTAGGTCTGAGGTTTCAATTGAGGGAGGACTCAATCTACGTTGACAAAGAAGTTTTTGAACCAGAATCAGGGATCCTTCTTCATACTATAGGGCAACTTTCTATCTCGGTAGATGGAACTAGTGCGTGGCGACTGAAACCCGGAAAGTATAGAGCTTACGGTGTTCATACTCACTTCATCCCGGCTGATAAAGTGATTGGTACTCCGCGTCAGTCTTCTATGGCGTCGTATCAGACACCTCCATTGATTCCGGTGAAAGTAGAGTGTCGGAAGGACTGTGTAACCATTCTTAGTTCAGATTCTGACCAAAATTCGCCTGAGCTTAGCTTGAATTTAGAGACGCCTTCCTTGGTGTCGACTTTGCCTAGCCTAAGTAGCCTTCCAAAATGTGTGGCGGAGAGTTCGGCTGCAGATGGTGCATCAGTAATCCATTGTTTGCGTCAATTACGGACACAGAAGGGATGCCGGAATGTACTGTCTAAAATAGATTATGATTCGATTTCTATTGAGAGAGTTCATACGTTGCCTCCGAGATTCAACGGAAATATTATCTTCGAGTTGCCTCCTTTAGAGACTAACCGACCTCCATCTCATGCTCATCAGATGGTGGGCATGGATAAGCGATACGATGGCCACGTTTGGACCAAAACTATGACAACAAATATTAGTAATCGTATGGGCTTGACATTTCGCTCATCCATATGTGTGGGGCATCTTAGATGCATGAATGCGAGTTGTGAGTTCATCAATCGTGGTAATCGAATTGATGTTGTGAATGAGTTGGAATGGGAAGATATGTCTCCCTCTGCGGTCAATGTTGGGGACCTGCATCCACCAGGCTCATCTCTTGTCTGCAAAATATGCAAACAACCTCCTTCGTGTATTTCCATGTGTGCTGTGAAAGCATACTATGTCCTCGGAATTCTAGGAATGACTCGTGCGTTCGTACACCTTGGAATTCACAAACACCCAGTTAAGGATGGTGAACTCCGAGACTTGAAGGATAGAACTCGAGTCCTAATTGGTGAACAGATGGAGAGAACCCCGACCGCAACTAATTCTTCTATTGTGCTTGAGGCTACAAAAGAACTGTTAGGCAAACTGCTTCTCAGCCAAGATGAGGTACATCCAAAGCAGCTAGACTTTGTTGACCTAGTTCCCGTTTTGGACAAGTGCAAGTACTTCAGCTCTCCTAGTATTCGGAACGAGGTCACATCGTTCAAATGTCTTAGGAGATTTGGTGTCATTGATAGTATTACAAAGTTGAGGGGTTCCAGCACGTGGGCTTTCATTCAGGAGAGCAAATTTCCAGGTCAAGGAACAAAATCAGATAAAGTTTTCCTTTTCAAAATGTCTGAAGTGGGTCCTGGAAGTGGAGTGGACTTAGTGAAGCGTATGCAAAATGATGGAGATCTTCGGGACTCATGGATGATGTTCGATCACGTGAAAAGGGTAAAAGGGTGGACTACAATAGCATGCCACGTGTATGATTCTATGTACTACCGCGTGATGACAATCACAATTTGTGACATGCAATCCGAGGACACGTCAGCCCAAATTCTGTTCTGGAGGAATTTGAACTCAATTCTAGAGCAACATGGTGTGGTCAACACCCAGTTCAAGGGATTTATGGTTGATAGTGCGCAAGCGAATTGGAATGCTGTGAGGACCATCTATGGATCGGGAAATAGTAGCGAGGCAATGGAAAACCGTGAAAGAACTTGCCTCTTCCATTGGACACAGTCGATGGAAAAGCATACGAAGGCTGACATCCGAGGAGACTTGCAAGATCAGCATCGACTTCTATGCAAGCAATACAAGAA
This sequence comes from Rhytidiadelphus loreus, assembly GCA_947034895.1. Taxonomy (NCBI): domain Eukaryota; kingdom Viridiplantae; phylum Streptophyta; class Bryopsida; order Hypnales; family Hylocomiaceae; genus Rhytidiadelphus; species Rhytidiadelphus loreus. The sequence goes on from OX344761.1 coordinate 39,886,256, forward strand.
CACCACTTCTCCGGATGAATCTAAATTGAGGTACCTTGCCATCAGAGCGTGGTGGTTGTCCTCAAGTGCCACTTGCGAAGAAGGGAAACGTCGATTAGACCTATGGCTGTCATTTTGGCATTTTCGTTATCGCCAATGGGGCGGCTTTCTGCAACTCGTAAGTTCTCATGTCTTTGTTCTCAAGTTTCTGTGATTTTAGTTATTGTCATTCTGCTTAGACTGTTGAGTAACGAGCAATGTATGCATGCATTGGTGCTTTAGAAATGCACAGCCAATACCAAATGGGCCTTACACTAATGCCTCATTCTAGACTTCTGAGACTTCATGTTCTCACAATGTCTTCGATGTGGTAGCTAGTAGTCTGCATCTCTATTCCAGTGTGTCACTGATTGTTTGTCATTGTTAATGCTTTAAGGATGAATTTTGTTTCAACATCTTATGACAATACTTGATATTGATTATTTAGGATCTAAATGATATCGAACTTGCGGAGATGCCGTCTTGCAACCTTGCAGAGACTGTTCACAATAAATGGCTTCAGCAATCCGGCAATCGAGGAACCGATTTGTACATTGCTACTGTAGATGATTTTGTTCGAGCTTTCATGCAGATGGTGAGGTATTATCAATATCTAAAGGGTAATCAAGCTGGAACGGGGCCGGGGAAGGAAGAACTAATGCTTCGTGTTGCACAAAGGTCAGCAGAACGAACTGGGAATCCTAAGGCCTTGGCGGAAGCTATTTCAAGCATTCCTGAAGTTGAGGAGTTCGTGAATAGGGAGCCTCAACTTGAGGGTGAGGAAGTCTTCGGTTCTCACAAACGCAAGGCAGAAATGCCACTAGGATGCGAGCAGGATTCTCATAGGCCGGATAAAGTAAATTTTTCGCATCCCCGCATTCAGACGAGAGCCTCAAGAGCGTCAACAAGTGCAGCTCCTCTGAATTCCATTAGGGAAGACCACTCTCCAAGCGTAGATGTGGAAATGCAGCATGTCATGGGAAATGTTCAAAATTTGGAACCTAAATGTACTCACCGGTCTACTCACGTGTCATGTATCCAGGAGAGCATGTGCGACGAAACCCAATGGCATATTGCTAGATTACCCAAAACGTCCGCAAAGGCATGCTTTGCCGACCAAGCAATTACAAAGAAGAAGTGTACTGCTCAAATTGTACAAAACAATCAACCTACAGCAGCGCCAACATATACAGGTATGATGGTCAATTACAGGAAAAATTGTAATGATCGTATGCAATTCTTTTTTTGTAACAACGACATCGAACGTTGCGTGAAGGGATATCGACGGAAGTGGGTGTTATCTGTACCACCTGTTCCGTCAATTTGGCCCGTTCTAATGGGTACCAAACTATCAAAAGCCGAGATTTTATCGCTTGAGGTGGCCGGTTTCCAGCTTCCACAACAACAAGTGATTTCACCGCGTAGACTTTTTGGTGGAGAAGGAGGAATCGAATCAGTACATGCCTATCTTGTTCCACCTAATCCAGATGTGTATCCAACAACTCGTGCTGGAAAGGTTATTAGACGAAATCCGAAGGCTCCAACCGTTAAGCATCAGAACAACTGTGCTTCGTCATTGACTTTAAATGCACGCATAGAAAGGGTGACCATGGTCCCTCATCCAAGATTTGGTTGCATAATTTCCCTGATATCCGGTGTGCAGCCTCGGACGGAGAAGTATATGCTCACGATTTCGTCATTTCCCGATTGTACCTGCCCTAATTTCAAGGAGATGAAATTGAAGTGCTTGGGGAAGCGTGGAACGTGGGCAAATTGCAAACATCTGTACTTTGTTTTTATAGTCATCTGCAATCTACAAGCAGACTCTGATGCCTTTATTCATGCTGCGAGCTTCAGTTTTATTGAAGTGAAGGCAGTTCTTCTCAGTGGAATACTAAGTTATATTTAGTGAAGGTTTAGTTGTTTTTTTCGGAACAGGAGTACTCTTCGTGTTTACCGTGCTCTTGAATGAATATGTAGTGAGACTACAAGGGCCACTACTTGCATATCATTAGCCTCGCAATATTTCCAGAAGAATGTGCCGTCCTCTTAGACCCTAATTGCATTTCGTTTCTATATATGTAATCAAGTGACTTGACCCTCTTGTCCATTTCATTTCTATCCTTGCTTGCTTCCACCAAAGTTGAGAAACCTAAACCCTCAAAATAAGTGTTTGTCTACACAACAAATGGAAATTCTATCAATGAATTTTCAAACAACATGGACTGACCTCTATGCACATCCAATTTTTAAGTGTAATGTGTGTATGAATTCTAATGTAAAAAGGATGTTTAAAATAACCCTTCCATCCACTACAGTGATAGGAAATTCTATTAGCATGGTCGTTAGCCTATTAGAAGGTTTTATTTCTGAGAAGTACCTGATGTTGTTTATATACTTATTTTTATGTTCACACTACCACCCTTCTTGTATACCCTCACCCAACACCCAAAAACTCCCTTTCCAATCATTACACCCCTCTATACATTACCGACCTTGAGCTAAACCACCTAAACTGCCCTCCTTGCTCAGTTCAATTGGGTGGACAGCCCCTCCTCCCTTTGCCCACCTCGTTGAGCTGGGGAGCCCCCCATATCCAATTCAACGGACTTAATAGCCCCTTTCCCTTTGACAACTCGACGAGCTATGCAACCCTCCCTAAAACCGTACCCACCCCCCCATCCAAGTCAGTGGGTTGGGCCCCCAATCTTGTCCGTCTAGATGGACTTAATCCCCCACCTTCAACCGCTGCTACCCACCGTCGCTACCCAGTTCGATTGGGTGCCCTACCTGCCCCCCTGCCCAATTCAAGAGGTTGGGCAACCACTACACAGCTGACCGAGTCAACCCCCCCTCTATGTCCCCCTCGTTTTTTTTTCGTTTCGAAATATAGAAATTCCAATAGAAGTGAATCCTCGGCCACATGTATATATCTTATTATAGTTCAAGGCCTTCGGATGCCCTCACTTCGAAGGTTCTACTACGTGGTGTCATTGCATTGTGCCCTTTCAGGAGGGTAATCCTAATTTTGCCCACTTTATTGTTGAATGGCACGTGTTGTGTAGTACGCCCATTACAGTCGGATAAGGCAATCTCTGGCAAACTTATAGGTGTGGGCCACATGTCGCCATAGTGTGGCATTTGAAGAAGATGAAGTTCTCTTTGTCGCCCTTTCCCTAAAATACAAAGCTTCTAGTTGTGATAAGGTCTGTGTTGTAGAGCTCAAGTCGTGCTCATTAGATAGCAAGGATAGTGTCGCAACGACTGAAATAGTACGAGGTGATGTTACAGTCTAGTACTTAGAGTGCATGTAGTCGACAGAGAAATTGCAGATTTCTGTGTTTTCATATTTGGGGTGCGTTATTCATTTGAAGTGTTCAATCTTCTTGTTTATGAAAGATTGTTACTAGTGATCTTTACTTGAATCATTATCCAACACGCTTGTCATCTTTGTGATATTCATCATGCATTTTCTTCAGCCAGATTACATACTCCTTCATGAACACATTAGACTTCATGACTTGCTTGCCTTTCCAACCACAAGAAGAGTTCCTTCTGAAATGGTATCGGAGTGGACATGCAACTCATGAGCCTAATGGTATTCACGGATGAGTGCGTTGTCTGCTGTAGGAGATGCATGATGAATGTCTGGCAGATGGTGAGCTAGTTGGAATGTAATGATGATCAGAGGAAAGTTGATGCTCTAATGCTGAACTAAACATCGACCATGAAACAACGACCTAAAGACTCTTAGAATCAAGAATGGTGATGTTGTAGCACTCAATTGTATAGTGATGCTCGAAGTGCTAATCCTACCGTGAAGGCATAAGCAAACAACAGCAAGTAGGTCTACTAGATTCGTACGAGGCGATCTTTGAAGAGTTCACAGAAAAAATAAGAGGTACTGTAGGATAACTGTAGTGACTGAAATTCTGAGAGTGAAGCAATAATGTTTAGCACCTTCCCTACAGGAAGCCCTAAATCATATTGTGTTCGTGCACTTCACCCTAAACCGCTTGTCTTAGTCTCTTGTGTTGATGCAATTCAATTTTGTTCACTTGTCCTAGTCTCTTGTGTTCATGCAGTTCAATTCCGTTTGCTTGTCCCAGTCCATTACCGCCACGCGAGCATGATTTTGTAAAAGTAGCCCCATGCAGATTCAAGCAAAATTTTAAGCCCAAGATCAGAGGTCCAACAATTCAAAGGGCCAAAGTCTCCTCTGCTACTGCCAAATCACCACTCATCTTGTGATCTCTACGTATAGGTCACAACCAAGAAGTTAATTGCAAAATCGAAAATGTGTACTCCTGAATCCATTGTTGTAGGAATCCTTCATGGTCCTAAAATAAGTTATTTCCACTGAAATCATGCTCAACTGAATGGTTCTTTTAACAACTCTGTAACCCTTCTATCTTCTATGTCTTCCCTCTCATTCCACTATTTTTCGACCATGTGTCATCCATTTTCTGAACCCTAAACCCAAATCAATATCCCCTTCTACTGAAACTAATTTTTTTCACCCATTTTTCAATCTATTGTCATCCATATTTTTCATATACTTTCATCTATATTTCTTCATCCACTTTCATCCATTATTTCATCCACTGTCATCTATACTTTTCATCCACCTTCATCCATTATTTTTCATCCACTTTCATCTATTAATTTTCATCCACTTTCATCCATAATTTTTCATCAACTTTCATCCATATTTTTCATCCAATTTTTCAAACCACTTCATTCATTTCTTCCAATTTCTTTCATTCATTTTCTCCCAAAAACAAATTTCATTTTCTCCAAACACTTTTTTACAATTTCTGCATCAAAAAATTTTTTTTCTTTCAATTTGGTCCATTTATTCTTGACCTTTCATCTACTTTTTCATCTATTTTTTCCCATTTTTTTGGTTTTCCTTCCAATATTTCAGCTCCCCGCTCACCAATCCCCGCTCCTTGCTCGCCGCTCGCTGCTCCACGCTCGCTTCCCAGCATTCCCCTATAATATAGGAGTGAGAAAGTTATTTTTCAGTTCTACAGTATATCTTTTTACTTCAAAAATTTGTAACTAATTATTATTAACAAATAAAAATATCAATAATTCAAAACATAAACTTTCAAAGTAGGAAAATCTATTCATATTTTTTAATTTTGTTTTATTTAAAATTCAAAAAGTATATAGGGGTCCAAAGTTTTGTTTGCACGTGGTTTCTAATGGACACTCTAAATGACCCCCTCGAGCTGTAGAGTCCACTTGGCTAAGACTTGGATTGCAGCTCAAACTGTCAGTATCCATATTCACCAAACTGGCACGGTGTACAACTTTAAAGTCATACTCCATTAGCATTAGAGGCCATCATGCAAGCTTGCTTGTAAGCATGTTTGACTCCATCAGCCACTTCAACGATTGGTGGTTTGTAACCAATAGAAATTCATTGCCATATAAATAACAACAAAATTGAACAATCGCCCAAATCGCTGCTAAATACTCTCCTTCATACTAGCTATACTGTGCTTCCACATTGTTGGAGTGACTAGCATAAGCTACTACAAGCTGCTTGCCATCATCATCCATCTAAGTCAACACCGTGCCAATCCCCAGTGAGCTCCAATCTATATGCAATTGATATATTCTACCTGAAATTGGCCTCCTTAATATTGATGCCGATGATAAACGTTCCTTCAATTGCTTGAAAGCAGCCTCTTGCTCATCTCCCCACATCCAAGGTTGATCATTCCTTGTCAACATGGTTAATGGTTTTGCGATGGCACTAAACGTTTTCACAAATTTTCGATAGTAATTGCACAACCCCCAAAATGCTTGTACATCCTTTGGCCTTGGAATAGAAATCATCACGTCCACATCATCATCTGTCAAGTTAATACATACCTCTTGTCCCTTCAATACTCCAAAATCCTTGAGATTAAAGGCAAAACAATCAACATAAATCCTGAGGAACTCTTGCTCCCCTTTCTCCTCTACTTCACCTTTCAAGCCTACCAACAGTTTCCAAGTTTCCTTGGTCACCGTCTCCTTTTGATCTTCCTTTGAAGCAGATTTTTCCACCTTTGGCTGCTATTGCACACCACCTGGAGTAGAGTCCTCTTGCTCCACTCTAGCCATGTTATATTGCTCTTCTACTTAGCTCAAACGCCATAGTTCATCAATCTGGCCTTCAATATGGTCTTCAAAAAATAATTTTTCCACATGCTCCTCCAATTCGATTTTGTAATTGGCCATTTCTTCCCAATTAGGCCAACTTGTTCTTGGAGTTGTGAAAAATGGAGTATCCTTCCATAAATCCCATGGATGAGCTGTGAAGGCCTCTTCGCCCCCAACCACCATATCTGGACTTCTAAAACTTGATGGTTTCATGGCCAATCGTAGCTCATGAAAACCCAAGTGGCTCAATAGTATTGAAGCTATAAGCTTTTTCTCTGCCACGACAAGTGATACTATCCAAGAGAAACCATTTAAATCCATGGCGTGGCCAATAAGATATTGTCTTTGGAATTCTATAATACCTGGAACATTGGTAATGCTAGTTTGGAACCCCATAGCCCGTTCCCACTCATTGGCATTAGGCTCAACCATTTCTTCAGTGCAAGTATTCCACACTAAACCCGGTTCATTATTTTTAAAGGCATAGGACCTCGAAAAACTTACCAATGTAGGCAAAGCCCTTCGTGGTTCACCTTTGCGGTTGACAATCGCTAACGGAGCTTGATCATCATGATAAATATGCCTGGATGATCAGTGGGGATCCAAAATGTTTTTCACATATACATTGGGTCGTTGAATATGCTCCACTACTACATGTAATAATTGAGGTGGTGTCATATTGGTCCATCAAAGCTAAGGTCTGTGAGCTCGTAAAACCACTACAGTTGCATCTAATAGAATGGGAATTCCAAGAATTCCATTAATGCGATGGATACTCTCAAGTGTGCGTGTATGTAAAAAACTTACCACGGGCACATTTTCAATAATATACCTTGGTGGCCGCGGTTGAGAAGTTTGAATAGAACATATCATGCGCACCATATCATAAAACCGTGAAGAACAATTGTCCTTCAAGCCATTCTACTTACTCACCATAGACATGCCTTGGCATGGCCAACCCGCAATAATTAAATCCACATGCCCCAATTGTACAATGTCTTCATATGAAATTAAAGAAATATCGCTTGGTAGTACAACAAATGCGGTCTTGAAAGCATTGGTGCTTAATAATGAAATAAAAGCTTGACGCATTCGTTGAGCATGACGCTTGGCCACTTGTCGTGCCATGTTGTCGTTGTCTACATAAATATAATACCTCACTTTTACACCCGCTTGCAACATTGCAGCCAATCCACTACCAATACCACCAAATAACTCTCATAGTGGAATACCTTCGTCTGGTGGCTTCCAATGGATCATAGAAGTATCCAGAGGTGGACCAATAGCATCCACACCTCCACCTTCCTCCTCATTTTGTGGCAACAAGGATTGTTGCCACGCCTCCTGGATCACAGTTTCTGCAGCATGTTGTAGCCACTATAAAAAAACTGTTTTTTTTTTATGTCGAACCCAAAACGTAGCATGTCTTTGGCTAGACATACTATGTCCACATGAACATTGAGATGTTTACTAGACAAATGCAATGAAAGTGTACGTTTATGTGGATGTTGTAGAAAATAGAGGAAAATTATGGTCATAGCATTAGGTGCTAGTAAAAACAACTATGCCGTTAAAGACATGATTGCAAACATAATGATGTTTCAAAGATTGTCCGAGGAAACAATCATTGCCACGTCAGCATCCCTAGTTCATTTTAACCGTGGATAAATTAGTAGAAATTACTGTAGTCTAGAAGAAAATAATTGCCCAAGGTGAAAAAAAAAGATAATGGGTAGGTAGTTTGGAAAAAAAAAGCTAATGTGGCATGTGACGTGGTATATGACATGAAAATTCAATGACATGGACATGAAAAATATTGACATGGCATCTGACGTGGAAATTCAGTGACATGGACGTGAAAAATGCTGACGTGGCATCTGACGTGACATTGTCTGAGAAGATTAATGTTGTTTTGAGTAACATCAACTTAGACGTCAACAAAAAATTTGATATTGTTTTTGGCGACATCTATTCAGATGTCTTTTGACACATTTTCTGAGATGTCAGCTTTGACATTGAAACATTTTGCAACATCAACTTTGACATACACCATAAAAAATAGCCCATACAAAATACATAGTACATTGTACAAAATACACAATACATTATACACAATACGCTATACACAATATTTGGTATTTATGTCACATGACTTAAAAGCCAATTATTGTGTGTAAATAGACATGAAAAGACATACTATTTATACAAGTAGGGTTGTAGAAGGCATGACAAACTATATGGGATATGTAATTTTTCAAAATTATACAAAGCTGTCAAATTTGACATCTTAGTTGATATTGCAAAAAACATCTAGACATCTCAATTGATGTCTTAGTTGATGTCAAAAAAAACAGTGTTAAACTTTTTGAATGGTGTCTAGGTGTGCTCATGTGGCATGCCACTTCATCCTTGCTAGATGCCATATTTTTTGATATTTTTTGAATTTGAGTCTATTTAAGTGAAGTAAAGTTTACCAAGTTTAGTTTATACTATGATTTATTTTTTATTATCATGGAGTTGGGATGCACCCAAGCCAAATGAAAATAAAAAATAAATCAAATGCCACATCACTTGGCACTTTTTAAATTTTTTTAAATTTAAAAAAAAAACTTGTCTAATGGCTGACCCAGGGTTGCTATTTTGTGAGCCTGTAAACGTGAGCTTGTGAGCTTGTGAGCATGTGAGCGTATAATTTTTTAGAGATTCCATCTAAATTTTTTTGTCAAAATTTATTATTTTTGGTAAATTTTAATAACTATTACCATGGACCTATCACCGTGGTCTTTTGAACAACCTCGATGTACTACTTATTAGACTGTGTTAGATTTTAAGAAGAAGAAAAATCGGTTATTAATTAAGATTTGTTTGAAGTCAACTAAATCACTCCCCTCTTGCTTCTTGGGTCCCCTCGGCACCAAGGGGAGCCCCCTTGTAGTAGGTAAAAAAAAGTAAAAATAAAAAAATAAATTTATCTCGGCGCCAAAGGGAGCCAAGCAGCACAAGAGGAGTGATTAACCAAATGACCATTTGATCAATAAATAGAAGAATTGGGCCCTTGAAGGTCCTATAAAAGGACAATGATCAACTAATCAACAATTTGGTGTAACCGAGCTCAATCTTTACAAAAATAATCCTTGTCAACCAAATATTTTCTTCTAAAATCTTAACAAGTCTGATTACCAACACATCAAAGTAGAAGTGTAGGTACCTCCCATTGGCCTTGAGAGGACCCACGCTACTACAAGATAATGGTTCTTATCAATGATTTTTTTTCCTAAAATCTAAACAAGTTTAATAACAAAAAATCAAAATAATTTAGATGGAATCTCTAAAAAATTAGCCCCAAGTAGATCCACATTGCTATAAGATAGTGATCAACCAATATTCTATATAAACTTATTTCCATCTCCATTCATCTTTCACATCAATTAAGTTCATGATTTTCAAAATGTATACTTCTAATATTTTAGACAACATTGAAAATTATAATTTTCATGTGGATTCTATATAACCACGGTAATTGGGCCACGATAATAGGTCTATAGTAATAGTTACTAAAATTTACTAATAATAGTAAATTTTGACCAAATTTTTAGATGAAGTCTATTATTAGAAATATTTTTAAGTATTCTTGTGCTTCTTCAAATTTCTAAGCTTCACGCTCACAGAATCCCTGCTCAACGCTCATGGGCTCATGCTCACAAGCTCACAAAATAGCACCGCTGATGGCTAACCTAGTGACCTTCCCCTGCATTTTATATTTGGTCAGGGTTTTACTTCAATCCATTGTAACTTTCTCTAATTTAACCAAAGTTAAACCAAAAGCTCTTGCCAACGTGGCATTTCTGTGTTTTCTTGGACGTTGTACAAAACACAACTATATTTTTCTTGATGTTTTTTAGATCATTACCATTGCACAAAACATCAATTTGTTCCACCTATGACATGCAAACGTTTTTTGAAACATCGAACTCAATTCTACCTCCTATGGCTACAATCCCATCTTTGTGCTCTTGTTTTGAAAAACATCCTTGTTTGTTGCTAACGGTCAAAAAAATGCGGTTTTTTTATAGTGAACCTTCCCTGTTCAGATGATGTCACATACACATTACACCCAACATCCACAATCATTATTTTTGTCACCCGATGAATGTTTTCAAGACAACAGTTTCTTGTAGAAGACATAGAAGTAGACAAGTTGCCCTATCCTTTAGATGTTCTACATGACATTTGCAAGCTATCATACATATATACAAAGAACATGGACGTATCAACCCCTAAAGGACCATTGTCTCCTCGCGGGACAAATGTGTTTTTGGGCAGGTACCTACGAGCAGAAATTTTGTTGTGATTTTTTGAAACTTCTTTTGGAGATGGAAAAATTGATAAGCTTTGTGAGAATATAATTTTTTTCACAATTGGTGCCCAGAAACAAAAGTTATGACCAAATAAGCTCAAATAAGGGGATGGGCAGTCCAGGCAGCAAAAAAAAAATAGACAAAAATTAAATTTTTTTTTAAAATTTTTTTTTCTCATAGATTATATTTTTGTCTATCTAGAAAGCTTTGATTCATTTCATTTGGATTTGTTATGAGCAAGTTATGGACATTCTTGTTTTTCAGGCAGTTAGAGCATCTTCTTGAAAAAAATAACTTGTAGGATTCATTTTTTAATGCAATTTTTTTTTTTTCAATTTTTTCTTACATGGTCTGATTTACTTTCTAGAAAAATCCCACCATTGAGATTAGTGCATTTTAATTCCATCTAAAATATATTAATATTTTAGATTTTCCTTCTATCTTGTACCTATTTCTATTTAACAATTCTTTTAAGAATGATACTTAAGTTTTTTTGAATTTTTTTTCCCCTAGACTCTCAACTCAATTCTCCACCATAAAGATTTATATCTCAAAACTCTGTAGTGCAAAAGTTTTAAGTTAAAAATGTTCAAAGTAAGAAAATCTAGTCCTACAAGGTGCTGAAAACTTATTTTTTTCACTTTAAACTCAGATATCTTGCAATCTGTGCGGTCAAAAATTCTAAATTTTTTTCCACACACTCTCATACTAGTTAGATGTAAGATCCTACGGTTAGATATGGAAAAAAAAACAATTTTCATTATTTTTCACTCTTTGCTATAGATATGGCAGTTTTGACTGTTTTTTGGCAGGAAAAAGACCTTGGTCCTTCAGGGGTTAAGCTTCAACCTCAGGAATTGCATTGTCACCCACAATGACAAAGTAGACTCTTTTTTCATCTATGGAATGCTACATTGAGTCAACTTCTTGCACTGGTTGTAGTCCATCAAAGTCCCTATCATTTTGCAATTGAACCATATTCAGGATGGATTGGGTAGAGTACGTATAGTGCCTTCTATTACTCCTAACCTCTGTTCAGCACACAACTTTCCAAAATGTTCAATTTTCTTTCTCACAAATGTCACCCACTCCGCAAAAGGTAAGAATTTTATTTAGGGTGGATAACAAACAACTTTTTGTGGTTGCAAGAGCCTTGACTATAGACAAAAAACTCCACATCCTTTCCATCTCTAGGCCTTTGTCAAGATGTATTCCTTGTATGATACATTGCTTGGTATCATTTAGAGCATTGGTCTAAACAATTGTATGCAATGCCTTAACACCATATATGAGAATTACAAATGTCTACACTGATGCTTTTTGATCGGTGTCTAAGTTTGTAAAGACAACTACCTACGACATCTACTTATATATTATTGTTGATACCAACATCATAGGAGACATCAACATGTACTTTTGATGTTTTTCATGACGTCTCAGAAAATGTCTAGACGTTTAAATGTAGTCTGCATTTCTACTTGTAACAATTCTTGTGTTTTCCATATCCCATATTGTTTGTCTAACTTTCCACCATCCCTCTTGTATAAAGAGGTTGTCTTCTCCTCTCTATATAATCACATCAAGTGGCTTTTAAGTCATGTACTATAATATCCAAATATGGTATATTTTGTTTGGTGTATTTTGTATGGTGTATTTTGTATTGTATATGGTGTATTATGTACGACATGTTGTATTGGACATTTTTGAAATACATTTGGAGTCATATGACATAATTCTTAATACAATGTATTTTGTATGGCATATTATGTATTGTATATGGTATATTATGTATGGTATATTATATATGGTGTATTATATATGAAATGTTGTATTGTATATTATGAAATTTGGATGTGTATTATGTAGGACTTGTGTAATTGTCCATATTGACATTATGCCAAATAGCACATTTGACCACATAAATGTCAAAAGTGACATCATTTTGTTCTTCTGAATCATATTGGACGTTGCAAGAAATATTTATGGTGAAATTAGGACATCTACAATGACATTCCACAACATCTAGATTTTTAAGTTGACGTCTCAATAAATGTCTAGACATCTACAATGACGTCTTAGAAAACGTCTAGATGTCTAAGGTGATGTCTTAGAAAACGTCTAGATGTCTAAGTTGATGTCTTTCAAAACGTCTAGATGTCTAAATTGATGTCTTTCAAAACGTCTAGACATCTAAGTTGATGTCTTCAAAAACAATATTAAATTTCTTAAACAACAGGAAAATGCGTTGACGTGGCAAAGAAATGTGCTGACGTGGCATGCCACATCATCCTTACTAAATGCAATGTCAGATGCCACCTCAGATGCCACGTCATGGACGGGCATGGATGAAAAAAAATCCTACATGGCTTCCCGCGCATGTGTGGCACTTAGGTGTCAGCCACATGGCGACCTTTCAAGACCCCGTTGACCCATGTTTTTTGTGATGTCTGGCGAAAAATTTGTGATGTCCGGCCAGATTTTCGATGTTTTTGGCATGTCTGCGCGAGACGCAAGTTTCAAGACGTCCTTGCAGATGTAGAAAAACGTCAGCACAGACGTGCGGATGTCTAAATCTCAAAATCTCAAAAAAAACAGTTTTCTTATAGTGAGCTCAACGGTACTGTTCCATGCCAATTCCACCCTAGGTTGATATAATTCTTCGCCTCCAGCTTCCAAAGCTTGAACGTCATCCACTTCTGCAACTGAAGTGATTATAGAAGGATTTTCAAAATCCTCTTCAAACCAAGATGGGCCTTCTGTTACAAGCGCAAAAAAACAATAGAGATCAGCCAAATTACCGGTGAGATCTCGTATAAAATGAGTTGGTAGTTGAGCCTTGCGTCCATCTCCTGCTTGCCATCCCAGTTTGTATGACATTGTCTCCTCCCAGAAGTCCAAGGTGAAACCCATAGGATATAACACCATAACCCCTACCAAAACATCATAAGATTTGGCCTCCGTGACTATAGCTTTCACCTTTATGAAGCTAGCATCTTCAACATCATCATAGCGGAGTCATAGTGTCAATTTGCTCCGTGTGATGCCATTTGCTTGCTCCGTCCCTCCCATAGAAGTACTAATTGTCCATGGACATGTTCCCAACGTGTCCTCGGTCAAACCCAAGCCTTCAATGATTGAATCACCCAACATCAAGGGTTGTGTACCGGAATCCAATAGTACCCGTCAAGGCACAAAAACTTTCCTTTGGACCCAACTAATTGGAAAATGCCTTGGGAATTGTCAAGTACCACCACTCCTAGAGTGATGGATGACCGCTCTATTTCTGGATGTGTTGGCATGGTCTTCAACCAAGCAACTGCTGATAAAAGCCCCTCTGACTCAGTCCAATCACCATTAGTCGTCGTTTATGGCTCAAGCGTAGTTTCCATGGCACTAACCAATGTTGAGGTGCCTTCTTCATACATGGTAGCTGCCAATTGGAATACTGTAGCAGTAGTAAATTACACATGCGCAATCATGGATGCTGAAAACAACGGAGCATGACAAGTAGTGGTAGCTACCTCAAAAAGTGTGCTTAAACTTAGGCCATTAGTCTTTGTAACTTAATTAGCCTGGCAATTGCTGGAGTTTCAAATTGGTGGAACCTTGGATGAAGTGGGCACTACATCCTCCAATGTGAATAACTCTGGCAACCTAGCTTATCGGTTGGCTTCACCTTGTTGTAGATCCAACCCCAAACTCGCCTCTCGTGGTGCATCATGCACCATAGTCTTACTTTGTGTTGTAGCAAAGGTATCCCTTGGCGTGCCATTGGCATCCGCCATACCACATAACATGTGGTCATCTTCTTCTGCATAAAAGGATGTTGTGGTCCTTTACGAAGAAGATCCCTTGGTCTCCGTGGTAGCATTCATTGTTGCCATCTTAACCTCCAACTCTGTAAATTGTGCCTTCCACGATTTCTTCTCTCCTCCTATAGAATTGGTCTTTTTAGAGTCACTTCTTTTGGCATCTTTGGCTCCCTTAGGCTTGAGTTTTGGATGCAGCTTCCAGCAGCTAGCCTCCCCATGGCCCTTAACACCGCAATCAAAGCAGAATCCACCAATCTTGGCGGTTTCTTTCTATGGTGTCTTCTTGCAATCCCATCAACGATGACCAACCCCACCACAATTAAAACAAGTAATATCCGCATCCCCCACATTAGTTGGAATGCTAGCCTTGGCGGATTTAGTCTTCTCGAGTTGTTTCTCCTCCTTTTGCAAGAATCCCATGGCTGCCTTTTCCTCCAAGAAATTGATCTCTATTCTCTCAAAGGATTCAAAAACATACCTCAAGGTGGGTGGAACACCCAACCTCAAGGTCTCACCTCGAACAAGAGTTTTGAGCTTTTTATCCAAGATGTTGTACCAGTGTTGAACAACTTGCTGCTCAATCACTCCATGAGTAGTGGCAATCAATCGCCTCAGTCTTGAATGTGTCTCTCGCAACGACTCATTACTTCCATGTGCAAACATGTGAAGTGACTTCATTTTATCGGCCCTTTGTCCATAGTAATCCTGCTGCAGTTGAAAAAAAAATTGAGCCGTGGGATTGAATGGGGGTGGATTTGACACTGGCACTAGGCTTGTAGTCATGGTGGCCTCTTGGCCTCCCACACTCGCGCCACCTTCCTCATGCTTTCCTTTGCTAGTAGTCACTATAGTAGTGGATCCCCCTAGGGTTGTCATAGTGGACAGACGTCCGATAGAGGTCCCACCGTTCGATACAGTCAACAGATAGTTGACTTTTTTATAAGGAAAAAATAGGCGACGTGGCTGCCACATCGCCGCAACGTGGCGTAGACATGACATTGGGTGCAGATGGAATCAGTAGGGGCATAAACAGAAACTATGAGTGCTAAAATAAGACAAAGCGCGGACGTCATTCTAATAGGGCGCGGATGCCATCCCAGCAGGCCGCGGAGATAAAACTATCCTTTTGAATAGGTGAAATTTTCTTGTTGAATGTGGACTCTCGTGTGGACCATAATAATTATACTATGGTAAATAAAATTATGGTTGCATCCTACAGAATCCCATTAGAGCCTACCAATTTTTTGCTTAAAAAATCTAAAACTCCATTTTTGGTTAATTTCTTAATTCAATTTTCATGCTTTTACAAAGTAGTTTATTGCAAGCAATTGGTGGTGAATTTTTAGGTTTGATTGTAGATATATGTATAGAACACCCTCACACACATCTTTCTCTTTGAAAACATCTCCAAAATAATTTTTCAATTTTTTCTATAGAAATTTTAATGTTGAGATCACAATGCGCAAATGTTATAAAATTAATATTTTTTAATATAATTAGATATTCAATTTGCCCTTCTTGTGGTGATTATATCCATACATTTGAGCATCATGCTTGTATTAGAAATGGCACTTTCAGAGGGTATTGGGTGAAAACATAGTCTTATACATTTATGATTTAAACTAACAAAAGATAAAAACAAAAAAGAATCCCTTGTAGCAATTATCTCTTTAAATTCATCCTTCAACATGTATCCAAACGAATACAACTTGTAACTTCAATTAAAAAAGAATCCTATGTAGCAATTATCCTTCCAAATTCAACCTTCAACATGAATGCAAGAAAAGTGAAATTATACAAACAAAGCCTTCACAAAAAATAACCATTCGCTCTAGTGGAGAAAAAATATGAACATCAAAGAATTTTGTACTTGAAATTTTCATCATTCAATATGTTTTAACGAATGAACTTCCCAAGTTTTTTCGTTTTTTTTTATTGAATTAGATCTCAAGTGTTTGAGGAAGTAAAGAATAAAAAGTTTCGCCACAAGAAAAGGAAAATGTTGTTCCATGAAGTCACTTGCAAATCCTAAAAGGTAGAGCTCTTAATGAATGCATTTGACTTTCATGTACTTAAAGGTGATCTCTGAATTGAAAATAAAAGTTGGCATCAATTAATGGTTTTTCCCTCTCCATGGAAAGGAAGAATCCTATGCCCAAGTGCATTTGAAAGGCCCGCCTACTTTGTTGTATGATTGAGGCCCATGCCCTGACAGGCTTAAGTTTGCGCCCTGACAGACTTAAGTCTGCATCTTGACCTTAAGTCCATGCCTTGAAGTCTGCACCCTGACCTTAAGTATGTGCCTTGACTTTAAGTCCACGCCCTGACATCCCTCATTCATGTGCACGCGCTGGAGTTCTTGAAGGGTGAATTGTCACTTTTTGCGTCTACGCCCTTACAGCCCTTATTTAGGACTGCCAACTGTTTTTCAACCTAAAGATTTTCATGACAATGCATTCTTGTCTCTCTAGAAATAACATGAATCCATGAACATTTAGGATGAATCTATAAAAATATGCTTTACATATGCATACAAAAGAATATAACTTCTAAGTTGAATTAAAAAAAAATCCTTTATAGCGATTATCTCTTTAAATTCATTGTTGAACATGTATCCAAAAGAATACAACTTGTAACTTCAATTAAAAAAGAATCCTATATAGCAATTATTGAGAAAATTCAACCTTCAACATGCATCCAAAAGAATACAATTGGTCACTTGAATTAAAAAAAAATACCTTGTAGCAATTAACCCCCAAATTCACCCTTCATCATGAATCCAAGAAAATATAACTTGTAACTTCAATTAAAAAAGAATCCCTTGTATCAATTATCTAAAAAAATTCACCCTTGAGCATCAATCTAAAAGAATATTACTTGTAACTTCAATTTAAAAAAAATCCCTTGTACTAATTATCCAAAAAAATTAAACCTCCGCCATGTATCCAAAAGAATATAACTTGTAACTTCAATAAAAAAAGAATCCCTTGTACCAATTATCCCCCTAAACCCTAAACCCTAAAACCCTAAACACTACACCTAAAATAACCATCCGCTCTAGTGGAGATAAAATATGAATATCAAAGAATTTTGTATTCAAAGTTTTCATCATTCAATATATTTTAACGTATGAACTTTCCAAGTTCTTTTTCTTTTTTTTGTTCGGACTAGATTTCAAGTGTTTGAGGAAGTAAAGAATGAAAAGTTCTACCACAAGAAAGGAAAAATGTTGTTCCATGAAGTAAAGTGCAAATCTTAAAAGGTAGAGCTCTAAATGTAGGCATTTGACTTTCATGCACTTGAAGATATTCTCCGAATTGATAATAACATCTTGTTGCAGTTAATGTTTTCGCCGTCTCCATGGAAAAGAAAAATCCTATGCCCAAGTGCATTTGAAAGGCCCGCCTACTTTGTTGTATGACTAAGGTCCCCGCCCTGACAGGCTTAAGTCCGTGCCTTGACAAGTTTAAGTTTACACCCTGATAAATTTAAGTCCGTGCCCTGATAGGCTTAAGTCCACACCCTGACCGTTCGCGTCCCCACCCTGACGATTCGCATTTGCACCTTAACAATTTGTATATGTGCCTTAACGATTGGCGTTCACGTCCTGACTGTTTGCGTCTGCGCCTTGACTGGACGCATCGCATGCACACCTTGACTATTCGCATCCGCGCCTTGATTTTCACGTTCGTGCCTTGATTATTTGCGTCCGCACCCTAACTATCCATGTTCACGTCTATGTCCTGTCGATGACGTCTAAGTCCGCGCCTGTTTGTGTCCTTGCCTTGATGTCTGCGCCCTGGCTGCAACATTTTGACACACTACAAGGTGACGTGTCATTCGGAAAAATTCCACAGCTTACAAAATGAAAGCCGTTTGAACCGTTCAAACGTCCGGTCCGATTCGTCCGTCCATCCCATCCGATGACCTTGACTCGCCCGTTATGACAACTCTGGTCTCGTCCCAAGATCTCTCAACACCATGGCCAGCCATTGATCCATTTACTTCCTTTGTTCTACAAATGTACCATGCAGGCTGCACTCCAGCTAGCTACTCTCTCTATGAAAACCGGACAAGACTACCAACTATGGCACTATAGCTCCCAGCTCACAACCACATGTTTTTTCTCTTCGAAAATATATTAAAAAACGAGCACCCTCAAAGCTACAAGACACCGGTCTCATTCACGTACCTAGCAGAAGTGCCCAAAAATGGAAGTAGCCTTCCTCCTTGTGAAGTCTCTCCCCACTCCAAGTCTTAACTTAGAGTGTTTTTAGGAGAGATAGATGTTTCCCCTAAAGTTTTGGGACTCCCTGTGGGTGGCTCCAACTCCAAGTTCTAACTTAGAGTGTTTTTAGGAGAGAGATAGACTTTTCCCCTAAAGTTTTGGGACTCCCTCAGATGGCTCATTCCAAACCCACCCGTTTCTTATCCTAATACTCATAGCAAAGCTAATAATGCACTTAACTTCCAAATATGGGTTTAGGACCCATTTCCAAGGCTAAAAACCCCTAAACCCATGGTTATGGTGTCTAAGCTCCAACTTTGCTTGCAATTCCAGCACACACAAAATACCTCAAAAACACTTCAAAACCCATTTTTCTACTACTTTGGGTGTCAATTTTCACTACGTGTACACCTTTAAATGTAGTGAGATCTTTTGCAAATAATAAAAACGTGAAGAAAAGCTTCTTAAGAAACTGAAAAAAACTCACAACAAATTACAAAGTCAAGTCAATGCCATTCTTGAAGAATGATTGCATGTTTGGATGAAGCCCGCGAGGCAAAACCTCTCACTCCATCACGTGGGAGACTCAACTTGAAAAAAATGAGTCTCCAACAACTCCACGTCAAGGTCAAGGGGTTTGAGGTCCCCAAACGAGATGCCAAGTTCCCGTTGGTGTCTCGAGTCCTCCAACACCTCCCTAACTCCGTAAATGTTGCCCTGATACGGAATCAACGCCCACGTGCCTCTCATGACAAGGTAGACAATGCAAAATACCTAGAATTGACAAATCATGTCATTGATCTAGGGAAGCAACTACACTAGCTTCGTCAGGCTTCAAGCTCTAGCTCCTCTACGTCATGAGAAGAATGTAGCTTCAAAACTAGCAATCAATCTAGCATGGATGGGCGTGGTTTATTCTAAGTAGCAATGCGTTTCTATGAGCATGAATATGGAGCGTCTTGATATATCACAATCCATGTCAATAAAGAAAACATTTTTTGACGGCTTCAATGGCTTGTCCGTCAACTTGGATGAACAAATGGTTGATGGGTCCATCCAAAAATTTATTTTTATTTTTATTTTTTAAGATCCTGACGGACATTGGGGTTGAATCCCAATGTTTTGCTAGTTTGACAAATGTCTTCACGTGACATGATGTTGAAAATATTGGTCTACATCTATATTCATTGTACTATGAAAATTTTGTATGGCCCCTATTTGTTAAGGTTGCCTTATTGTACCTTTGAGCATGGAGTGTCTTGATGTATTAAGATCCATGTCAATAGAAAAAACATTTTTTTGACAGCTTGAATGGCTTGTCCGTCAAACAAATTGTTGATGGCCCCATCCAAATTGTCCAAAAAAAATTTATTTTTATTTTTACTTTTTAGGATCCTGACAGATGTTGGGGTTGAATCCCAATGTTTTGCTAGTTTGACAAATGTCTTTACGTGTCATGATGTTGAAAATATTGGTCTACATCTATATTCATTGTACTTTGAAAATTTTGCATGGCCCCTATTTGTTAAGGTTGCCTTATTGTACCTTTGATTTGGTGGAATTGGAATCACATGTGGAATGTCTTAATCTTTTACTTAGCATCTTTTAGTTTGTAGGAAAATGGTGGATCATTAGGATTTCAAGACTTGTGATTGGTTCCGTATTGAATGGGAGAATCAAGAGTATGAAGCAAGTCATGGCTTAGAGCAAGAAATACCTTCACTTGCAGCATGACAACATTTGTAAGGATTGTAGATTTGACTCTCCAAGTCATCCACACATTAAATCAACTCTATATTAGCACGTTGAGTATCTAGCTTGTTTCTTGCCAATGCCAAATCATTCATGTACTTATTAGTACCCGAAGCAATTACAATAGCCACCAAAGAGTTGACAACCAAAGAAATATTTTGAAGCTCTTCAGTGTTAAAGTATTATAGTAGTCCCAAACAAACAAGCAGTATCCTAAAGACAAACAAAATCACAAAAAAGCCTTCAATCTTAGAACTCTACAAAAGATTGTTAGTCCCCAAATATGTACAACCGTTACACTTCATCCAATAGTACTTAACAATTAAGTACTGCACTGAGTATAAATACTCACTTGAAGAAAAGACCAACTACATGGAGAGTAGTGCTTTCATTAGCTGTAACATCCTTCAGCAAATTCCGGACTCTAGAATTTGAGACCTTTTCTATGTTTCTGTTTATAAAATCATGGCTTTATAGTATCAGCCCTTTTTTTTACTTTTTGACAAAGTGCCAAGATGGCGATCACTTAAAATTTAGTGAAGCATTGTATTTCTACATTCATCCATCTTTTGGAACCAAAAAATACTTTTAGTCATATTCAAACACTTTTTCATCTAAATTTGGCAATTTCATCCATGTTTTAAATAGAAATAAAAAAAAATTGGCAAAAAAAGATTACTTTTATCTGGCAAAAATTAGACATTTACTTTGAAATGGTACAATCTGGCCCTATAGTGCTGGAAAAAAAGGGCTATTGTATATGTCTTGAAAACCTCCATACCGCTCCAAAAGTCACCCGAATTTTAGGAATGGTGATTCTGGTAACATTTTTTCCTAACCAGACTCCCTAAAGGTGAAGTTTTCTCTTTCGACATTCTAAGGAAATATGCAAGTATGTCCAATAACTTACAGTATGCTAATGCAAATATGTAGTAAAATGAGTTGAAATTGTGTGAAAAAAAATTTCAACAATTGAATAAGTTCTTGTGTATTCATCTTTCAAAAAATCACAAAGTGGACAATGGTGCTTGATGAAAGAAAAAACTAAATTGCAAATAACTTTGACAAGAAATTGAGGATTATTAACTTCAATGGTAAAGAAGCTCTAGTAAATAAATAAATATATATATATCCTGTGTCCTATATTTATATTTCAAAATTTTCAAAATTACATTCAAAATTACTAACTTTATATGCTTTTCTTGCCTTCATTGCCTTCAAGATAAAACTCTTCCTAATGTTCACCTTATTATTTGAAATTGAATGGTTCAAATATTTTTGAGTAGGTTGTAAGCTCCCAATTTTGTCACTTCACTCACTTGGGAGTCATTATTTTTGTTTTTTCATTCATTTGCAAAATTAAGTATAGTTTTATATACACACACATACACCCAAAAATTTTAAAATTCAAATATGTATATTACATGCCAATATAGTATTTGGTCGTAAAAATGGTATATTACGTAAAGTAGATCCAAATCTTGCATGTAAATAGGTTAGAAACCAAGAATTTGTACAAATTCTAAATATTAAGTATAAATATCCAAAATGGCCTAAACGTACTACGTATGTGAAAAAATCAAGTTAAATTGGTCTAAGAGAACGTTGGTGAGAACCCTAAGCCAAGTTACAAGGATAGGTTTCAGTTCCCAAATCAATTTTCAAATATAATAGAAACTCTAATTGTTAGCTTGCATGTGAAAGAAAATCACGACAAATTAGTGAAGGATATCTACAATCAAAGGATGGTATTTTGAGGTTGAAATTACGCTAGGAACTCAACGGCAAAATTGGTTTGTCAAGATTCCTCTCCGTGTAAGAGATTTGTTAAAACCCAGTAATTAAAAGAGGTAGCAAGATTTTATTCTCCTTCAAAAACTATGCAAAGTAAGAATATGAGCTTGCACATCTTTTGTGTAATTCCATGAGAGGTTTCATAAAAAAAATCGGAATTTTTTTATGCTCAAAAGATGCTCTTTCAAATGGTCAACTACTTTAATCTACGAGGAAAAATTCCTAAAAATTACCTAGGTTGCAGTAAAATCTTATTAAAAATCAATATAGCTTATTTTATGATAATAACAAGCTTTGACAAGTGTCATGACATTCTGATAGCCAAAAGTACCCAAACCAACAAGATTCTTCAATTATCTGCAAATTTAAGGATAACATTGAAATTGACCAACATTCCGAGAGCATGTGAAATTGGAATGAGGCCAAAGTTAGGTCTTCTCTTACTCCTTCATACCTCCTAAAGAGTCTGGTCTAATTACTTTTCATAAAAAAGAAATTCCAAAAGTTGGATTTTTATCCCTTTTTGGTTTTAAGTTGGTGTTAGGTTTTGATGAATTTTTGGAGATAGAAAAAGAAATAAGGGATTTTTTCTAGCTAAAAATTTCCTTTCAAAGCCAATGGCTCAATTCATTTGTGATTTGGAGTCTTTCTCTAAAAGTTAGAGTTTTGAACCAACGTAAAAAATAAAAAGTTGAAGATTAAGATGAAAATCCTAATTGATAAGTTTACCACTTAAAAAATGAGAGGAAGTGGGTATACTTGGAAACACATAAAAGGGCACTCATTCTCCTCTCAAAACACCCCTTGTAACCATTTTTTTGACACATTGGTATAGTTTGAGTCCATTTAGTTGGATTTTTTACCATTTTGAGCCTAGTTGCCAATTTTGATGTGTGTATTTTTGGAGCATTGTAAGCTCCATTGTTATTATTTTGACAAGCTTAAAAGGACATTTGGGGCCCTTCAAATTTTAATTTTTTGTTTGGATTGTTGGAAGTGTTCTACTAACTATTGTTGTATTTTGTTGGAGTTTAAGAATCTTTATTTTGTTGTGCTAATTCTAAAGCAACCCCCCAATGTACTTTGATAATGCCGCTTTGGAGGGTCTTTAGTGTGGAGTGCTCATGATATTTGTGTCAGTTTCTATGGACGCACAAATATCATGAGCATTGCCTTTAACACATTGTGCATTTAATAGGTTCATTCAAAGCCAAGTTACTAGTTATTATGCTTCTTATCTATGAATGCAAATAGCCACCTACAACACCCCTACTTTGAAATCATGTATCTAATTCAAACAGACTTTGAAATTCATGATTATTTTTGCCACTATCTTCTTCTACAAATAGTTTTCTACCCAAAATATGCAATAAATATTTTCTTCATCAAATTCCTCTACAAAGACATGTTTTCCATTAGATGGACACTTCTTTTAAGTCTTCTACCTTAATAATATGTCGTTGG
The DNA here is from genome assembly GCA_947034895.1 of Rhytidiadelphus loreus. Lineage (NCBI taxonomy): Eukaryota > Viridiplantae > Streptophyta > Bryopsida > Hypnales > Hylocomiaceae > Rhytidiadelphus > Rhytidiadelphus loreus. The sequence goes on from OX344761.1 coordinate 39,909,841, forward strand.
TGATTCTTTTCTTTAAAGCGAGGATCAAAAAATTAAAAAAACATCTTTTAGAGTTGCGAAATATACAAAGTATAATTTCAGTGCTAAAACTATTGTGATATATAATCAATGACCCAAAGAAGATGGAAGAAGACACGTGTTCTAGACAAAAGAGTTTTTGTAGTGCTATATACTTGGCCTTTCTCAAAGTAGTTTGGCAAGTATTTTATAGCATTTGTCTTCAAAACCAATATGCTTTTATATTGCACAACAAAAATCCGATGAGGCGATGATCTCTAAGATGTAGAATCCTTAATTTTGTCCTCATGAAGAAATGCCAACGTCACAAATCCACACAGCTACAAGTTCAGCACAAGAATTTGCATTTATATAGGACTAAAATATTCATCAATAATATGAATCTTCTAGAAAAATGACTACCAACTACTAAGCATCAAATTATGAACACAAACCTGCCTTGGATGTTGCTCATGTAATGCAACGATCCTTTCTTTCACATACTCACTTACCTAACACTTGGAATTTAATTTATGGTTAATAAGAAAAATGTTCTCATAACAAGGCTAATTCATCAACACTCTTGCAATTCTTTGAACAAACACTTTGATTGCATATATCCTTTGACTCAAAACATTTGTGCATAACTAATCTTACAAATTTCTATTGCAAATGACAGACAAGTGTCTCAAGAAAGTAGCAAAGCCAATCCATGTTGAATAGTGCACAAAAAAAAGTGTTCTAACAATGGGGCCTTATCGTGATACTTTTGTTCATACCATCGTCAAGTTCAACTAAGAAAGTAGGCTCACTATAACTAAAATTACACTAAGACAAGTTCCTAAAGTAACTCTTGGGAACCTACAACTCATCAGAATTGAAGCAGAAATGGCACATTTTTTCTTGGGATACAAATATTTGACAAGGATTCAAAATAAGGAGTAAAGGGGAGCAGGCTTGATTTGTACATGCTAACCACAACCATAGATAAACCGGAAGGTAAACACTCCTCTAAAAAAGCACATCATCTACTTCAATTTGGATACATTTCCAAAAGTGAAAAAGGAGGGGACAAAGAAACCTAAATGAACAAGGACCAAAAACATACATTGTTCTTGTCAAAATCACTACACTCGATCATAAATTGCTTAATAATTTGATTGAAAGCCACACTCTTATACCCAAATCCCTTTTCACTAGAAAAACAACATTGAAATAGTATGTACCAATAAAAATTGGACATCATAGCAAATTCAATGGATGAATTCCCATAGATATCAACAACTAGAATGTAAGAGAACAAAACTTGATGAATCACACAAAGCAAGGACATGAATTCCACTCCATTTGAAATTTTGTATGTTGTCGTGCTAATGACACCATTGTATTATTGATTTGGTTCCTAATTGCAAATAATGCAGACAAAAGACACCTACACTCTACAACTAGATGCTTGAACAAAGATGTTGTAAAACCATAGCTACAATCGTCGAGAGGATGAAGAGTATCAATCCTATAGTAGACTAATGTAATAGATGGCCATAGCAGTATGCTACTTACAAGCAAGGATGGTTGTATGGCAAAAAAGTTTTAAAAAGTTACTCACTAGGCTTTCGTAACTATGCAAATCTCAATTCCAAAGAAGAATGGTAAGAGAAATCAAAAGATTATGCAAAGTGAAGGATTTTTGCACAATTTACAATCCAAAAAGAGTTCATCACGTATATCAATATCAAATTTTTGTCTTACCGTTTGCCACTACCAACCAAGTATATGGAATGTAATTTGCTTTTTGATTGGCATATTCTATAGTTAGCTCAATCATCGTATGAAATTTGAGGGCTTTAGAAGATTGCAAGTTCCTAGACTATGGAAACTTTGAAAACTCTACCACATTTGTAGTTTGACGTGGCCAAGACCGTGCCATGTCAAATTTTTATATTCAAATTTTTTTAAACAAATAATTTTAATTTTTTAATAATTTTTTATTATTAGATATTCTAATTGTAGTACTCTAGTTCCCACCAAAAGAATAGGCCTAAAACAGCCCTCATGTGCCCTCAAATCTCTTCTAATGTATGAGCCTTTTCTACAAAATTGTTGGTTTTAATTTTGGCAAATGTTAGAGCAGTCTTGAATGTCTATAGCCTTTAACTTGAAGCTAATAAGGCATAATTTTTATATTGCAAAAGGTCTAAAGTCAACAAAAAAGAATAGGGGGCCAAAACTCTAAGCTCTTGAGTATACCAACAAGCCCATGTCCTTCATCTCTTGCAAAAGAAATAGAAATGAAGATAAATCAACAACACTAGGAGTATTTGTTAACCCCTAAAGGACCAAGGCCTTTTTTCTGCCATAAAACACTCAAAACTGCCATACCTATAGCAAGGAGTAAAAAAAATTGAAAAATTATTTTATTTTCATATCTAACCGTAGGATCTTACACCCAACTAGTATGAGAATGTGTGGAAAAAATTTCAGAATTTTTGACCGCTCAGATTGCAAGATATCTGCGTTTAAAGTGGAAAAAACAAGTTTTTCAGCACATTGCGGGACTAGATTTTTTGACTTTGAACATTTTTAACTTCAAATTTTTTCACTACACAGTTTTGAGCTTTAAATCTTTATAGTGGAAAATTGAGTTGAGAGTCTAGGTAAGAAAAAAATTTATAAAAAAAATTTAATTATCATTCTTAAAAAAATTGTTAAGTAGAAGTCGGTATGAGATAGAAGGAAAATCTAAAATATTCATATATTTTAGATGGAATTAAGACGCACTAATCCCAACGGTGAGATTGTTCTAGCAAGTAAATCAGATCATGGAAAAAAATAAAATTTGAAAAATTTGAAAAATTTCAGTTAGAAATGAATCGTACAAGTTATTTTTTTCATGAAGATGCTCTAAGTGCCCCCAAAACAAGAATGTCCATAACTTTCTCATAACATATCCAAATGAAATGAATAAAAGCTTTCCGGATAGACAAAAATATAATCTATGAGAAAAAGTAATATTAAAAATAAAATTCAAATTTTTGTCCATTTTTTTCTGGCTGCCCGAGCTGCCCGCCGTCCCCTCGTTTGAGCTTATTTGGTCATAACTATTGTTCCCGGGCACCGATTTTGAAAAAAATTATATTCCCACGAAGCTCATCAACTTTCCTACCTCCAAAAAAAATTTCAAAAAATCAGGAGAAAATTTCAGCCCATAGGTACCTGCCCGAAAACTCATTTGTCCCCCGAAGGGACAATGGTCCTTTAGGGGTTAATATCAAAATTGAATCTTTTAATATGAGCAAAAGAGGAAAGGCTTCGACTAGCAAATCAACCACCATAGTAAAGATGAAAGTGACAACTTTAAGTATGCCCTTGGCAATAAGCACATTTGAGGCTCACACAAACGGATTTGGATTACACATGATGCCAAAGATGGGATTAGTTGTGGAAGACCAGGACCTTAAAAGAGACAAGCAAGGAATGAACAATCCCTTGGAAGTTGTGAAGCATTCTATTATAAGTCACCTAGGGTTGGGTGCTTAGAGCATTCCCATGGCAAACTCGCCAAACAAAGGCGCCAAATCTTCGAAATCTTCAAAACATGGGGTTTGGTATGACTGCATGAGTGGCCCGGATGAAGTGGTAGTCGTTTGCTCCACAATGCAAGGGAAACTCACTCGCCAAACACAATGCCCAAGGAAGTCAAGCACCACATTGCAGTGCCACATTCACACAAGACTTTAGAAACTGGGTCAAAAGTGCAGCCAGGCAGTTTGGTGAGGCATGAGCAAGATATTGCAATTAGCAAGGCCTTCCCCAAATTTCAGCGTGGCCGATCAAGATTTTCAAGTTGACAGGGCTACCGTAGGACAAACTTCCCAGCCCAGGCCCACCCACTCCCCGTGTTGGCTCCCCTTGGCACCCCACCGTGGGGATGCTCTTATGTACCACCACCACCTTCTTAGCTTTCTGCTCCCGCCAACCTATTGCCAAGACCCATTGCCTTTGGCATTTGTGGAATTTTATACATCATTTAATTAGACTGTTATGCATCCTCGCTAATTCTCTCTCGGGTAAATTTTGGCAGATATAAGCACAAGTGCATTTTCTATGCAGTGTAAAAAATTTGAAGTTTTTGAAACCAAATTTGATATTGTTGTGAATTCAGAATTGATTTTCAATTAATTCCAAAGTGTGCTCAAAGAATCTTTAAAAAATTGCAAAAAATGGATTTTCCTAAAGAATATCAATGTAATTTGTACAAAAATGGCATGTTAATTTTAAATAGAACAATATGGTACCTTTTATAAAAAAATAATAGCTTTTATACGGACAGTCATATTACTTTTGTAATTTCAATTAGATTTGCATTTATTGATTTGTGGTGGACCTAAATTTGGAGTTCATTTTTCAAGAAAGTAAAAGACATATTTTCAATATTTTGTTTGTAAAATATTGATAATTTTTATTCTACAAGCCAAAACCTTCAAATTTTCACTCAATTAGCTTAAGAACCAAGGAAAATTAGATGGATAAAAAATGCATCATGTCAAGATCAAGGGGCCCGTTAATTTGCACTCTTTCCATCTATGAGATTTGAAATTCTATGGAGTCTATGAGTGTCCATCTAATTTTAAATGTTCATCTTCAATAGTTATTTTGTCTCCAACTTTGTCTTGAATTTGTCCATATTTATGAAAAAAATGCCTTTTGAATCAACCCCAAGCACACCTTGCGTCTATTGGTGAATAACGTTATGATTTTAAGTTTGGTTTATTGAGCCTATTTTGTTCAGCTAAAAACAATATTCATTTAGAACTTCAATGGACTCTATTGGAGTACAAATGACTTCATGTATTGTTGTTGCTTAAATGGGAGGTTACCAACAAAAAAAACATCAAGGGCTCCACTTTCTTTGTAGCAACACACATCGTTTTGGTTGGAACTGCTGTTGATTCTATCCTTTCCAAAGCATTGCAAACGAATTCAACCACCTCCCTACCATGTTGACTATTCTATTGGAGCTTCTTAGTACATTGTTGCTCAATCTCCTTCACTATGGATTTCTCAGTTGTAAGTTACTACCTCTTTTGAGCACATTGTTACTACTTCTTTTGAGCATTGTTACTACCTCTTTTGAGCACATTGTGACAAAGTGTCAATTTTAAAGAAAAACACATGATTTCCAAAAAGGGTATACATGTCACTTTGTCATTCGTTCAAAGAAAGAGGCAAGTATTTATGACTTACAAATCCCACCTTATATTTGTTTTTGTGTGACATCAGTTTGGCTTACAAACAATATGGGATATTTGAAATCTGTCTAATGTATCCATATTTCCATTCCGTATTTTTGTATGTGTATTTCATAAATGCATTTTGTATTTGTATTTTGTATTTTGTATTTTGTGTCTCATAGCTAAGATCGTTTCTCACAACAACAATTAATGGCAATGATTTACTTTTTTAATTGGAGATCAATGACATTAGAGTGGGATGGGAGTTTTTGGTAATTGAATCCGCGGCTCTAAATTTTTCTAAAATGGGTAAGGGGAGAAATTGAACCAAGAAGATATTTTCACCTCATTGCTCATTGTCATTGTCGCATTACTAGTTACCATTTCAAATGATTGCTTGTTTGTTGAATAGCATTTCCAGTACCATTTCTAGTTAGCATTCATTTGTTGCCTGAACCAAATTGAATAGATCTTAATTGTTTGGGTGAATCATATACAATTAATTGAGAAACTATGTCCTGCCAAGTTGGAAGTATAGAATAGCAGTGTTAATTGTTGTCAATCCTAATGGAAGTTGTAAGGATTGAAAGTTGTAGAATCATTTGTTCTTTTGTATAATTATATAACCTTAGTAAGTGATTAAGCATTAAATTCAATTGGGGTTGTTGGTTGCAAATTTATCAGAACCAATTTGGATTGTTTAAGTTTGAATGTTATTCTTGGAATTTTGTACCATGTGAGCGTAATCAATCTAGTGGAATTTTGGTTTATGTTTAAACCCTTAAACGTAGAGGAGGACGTTTGGCACTGACGGATGACAGGGAATCTCTGTAGTAGGACAAAAGTGCAACTATTCATCCTCTGAATTTTGTTGTGAAAAGGGGAGGCCTTCTATAGTAGTTTGACTTCCAATGAGTGCTTTTGCTATTTCTAAAGCCCATGACTCACACGTTAATGAAAAAGGACAATTTTCAAGGTCACCCCTTTGTCCTTTAAGGGTTAATTATGAGTGGTGCGAAAACAAGAACGAATGATCTGGATTTGAAGAAGGTTTCTTTTGCTATGAAAAGAATTATTCTACTAAGATTTGTAAGCCTCAAAGTTCAAAAGTCTATTTGGAAGATAAGCACCTGCCAACTAAGCGAGACGAAATAAACAAAATCAATACAACGTCAACCGAATGTGCAACCATAAGCAACAAGACCTATTAGGAGTTAAAAGCTATATATGCTATAAAAGTCAATTTGGAGAAAGCTATAATAAGAGAAAAGATTGAAGTAATAAAGAATTGGATGAAAGCTACGATTGAAGGATAAAGCTCAAGAAAATTAAGATTGAATTTGGGAGAATATAAACCTTTGTGGTCTTTAAGAGTGAAGTGACAAATTTTGAAATTAGATTATGGTGTGAAGAAATACCATTGTGCTATTTGGAAGAATATTCTTTGCCTTGGTGATTTGATCTAGTTGGAATTATATTTAATTTATCTCCTCAAACAAACTGTATACTAAAGAAATAAGATTTTCAAATTTGGTATTTCAATTGCTTCTACATGTAGCCAAGAATCTACATCTTCTATGTACAAGAGCTTGGGGTTGATTTGAGGTACACCAATTTATTTAAAGTTTGAAAAATAATCCATAGTTTTATTCATATAGAATTCAAAAATATTTTCTAGAACCCCTCTTTGAATCCAGACCAAACAAAAGTTTTTGCAATTCAATAGGAGCCATGTTTAAACCTTATTTAGACTGACAATTTTTGGTGGTGTTACTTTTAAATCATTTGGATTTGATGAAGTGTGTAACTTATTCTAGTCAACATATACTTACTTGTAATTAAAGCTCAATATTAAGTTCACGATACTCTTACCCATATTTTTCCCATTCAATTAGGGGTCATTTCCAATAGCAATTTATTCATATTCTATTCATAATTTCATACAAAGTCCAAAAATGCATTGGAAGAGAATATAAAATCTCGTTTTAACTACCAAGTGAACATGACCCAAACCACCCAAAAGAGAATCCAAAGCTAAATAGCTAGAAATTGCAAAGATTCATATCAGAAAAAAAATCACAAAGCCTGCTACGCACAAAACAAAATTCCCAACTCCATGGTATAAACTGGCCATGATTGGATTTGTTTATATTACTAATTGAATGAATATTCAAGGCAATTGCATTCTCAAAAGATGAATGTAATAGCCAAATGAACGGTTTTGGTAGATAATAATTGAAAGATGATATTTTCTAATTTGCCATATACTAGGAGAGACACCAGAGCCATTAGAGTAGTGGATTGACAAACTTCATATAGAAAGTGTTGTTTAGTTTAACAAGAACAAAGTTGGACGTCTTGTATGAGGATTCCTTTGTTCTACTGTAGTACTTCAATGATAATAAATTGATGGTCTGCTCTTTTTCCAACCAAGTACCAATGTTTCAGAATATAATATAAATGATTGTATAAAAATGAAGTGAACAAGGAACATCAAGTGTGTTCTATGTATTAGCGATTGAGCCTTTGAATGATTCCATATTGAAAAATTACAAGTTTTTACAATTAGTTTGTGCATCTTTAAATAAATCTTGCATACAAGTGTACTATAGGTAGTAGAAATGGAAGGTTAATATTGTACAATGTGCAAGGGAAAAAATTAAGAATTACTTGTGAAAATGGTATACCATTTTTTCAAAAGTAAAAAAAACGCACCTATTTTGTGGTACAATTAATGCACTTGGCCATGTGCAAAAATTACGAATTCTACCCACAAAAGTTCATTGACTTGAAAATAAGAAAATACTCTCAAAATTGCAAAAAAACAACACCTTGGACAAAAAGAGTTATGAATAAATATGTATCAATTTTAAAGAAGTTCTATCTATAGGATCTCATTTTTGACTTGTGCTACAATGACATTAAAAAATTTGGGGTTCAAAGCACTGCATGAGTGAGATCTATGCATGCAAAAAAATGAATTTTACTAGTTCACAAAACAATCCCAAACCATTTTGGATTTGAAAGAGCTCTAGGGATTAAAAGATATGATTTTCTCCGAAGAAAAATGTTTATATTTTCATGCCTAGATTATGAAAATGACGTGATTACTTAATTCTTTAATTAACCCCTCAAGGACCAAGATGACACAATGTATTCCCTTCAAATTTTCAATGGCAAATTCTTAGTAGGATCAAACAAAACTCAATATTTTGTAAACTAGAATCTTGTAGAGTAACAAGTTCACATAATTGTTGCATTTTTTGATTGTCAAAATTTGAATGTGAGAAGTATTTAAAAACTTATTCAGGAAATGTAGTTTTGATAGAAAAAGGAAACAAACATAATGTTTTTCCAATGAAAATAATAGTAGGGATGAAAAAAACATTTTCTTGGACATTTCTAGTCTTTATTTTGCACAAAGTGGTTTTGGAGATTTTTTTTAAATTTCTACATCTAGCAATTTTAAAATAAAAGGTTTAATCTAGTGTAATTGAGAACAAAAAATAATTATAATGATTCCAAGATTTTTGAGATATTCCAAAAAATATGATAATAATATCAATTGTTAAATTTCAAAAATTGACACATGTATAAATTTTAAAATTTTTTTTAGGATCCAATTTGGTTTGTTTTGACTTTCTACTCTTTGAAAATGTGTACAAATTTGAGAGAGTTTTTTATTTCTCAATTTTTTAAATTAAAAAATATTAGATTTGCCTAGATTCCAATACAATTTTTTTTGGGGGGGATAAAAAAGCATTATTCATTTTCTTATCATTTTTCTTCCCTAAAGGTTACGTTTTTTGCCTATAAAGTTGATCATCCAAAATTGTTGTAATCTAAAAATCTAATGGTCAAAATTTTCCACAATCAATTCCATGCATATTAGACAAAGTAGTCTTTACTTTTGTATGGTTAAAATTAAAAATTTCAGGCACATGCATGTGCAAAAAATTATCAAAGTGGAACAATTCATCGAAAACCTTCATTGTGAAAAAGTTGTTGGGCCTTGAAGGGTTAAGGACCACATAGTATTCCACATTTTCAAATTGTGAAGATTTATTATAAAATACAACTTTGAATACCAATTTAATGATAAATTTCTAACTAAAGTTGTAGAATATGATCCACATATTATATTTACATAGTTATATCAACTTTTGTACCAACCAAGATTTTTCAATCAAATTTGAAACTTGAAATTAAAAATTCCTTCTAACATTGTTTCTAGATTGAATATTTCTAATTTTCACAAGATTTTCTTTTTAAAGTTCAAATTATTAATTTGTTATTTTGGTGTTTTTTTAAGGTTTTTAATTTTAATTTTTTATTCAAATCGTTTTTGAAGGGTCATGAAATTCACTAATTATAAAGTAGAAATATATCACTAATATGTTTTAAACAATTGACAAGGTCATTCTTTAAATATCTATAAAATATATTTCATTTCTTCCTAATTAACTTGTTATAATTGTTCAAAACCATAAGAATACCTAAGCAATATTCCAATGACAACTTCATGGTTGGAGCTAGCCTAGGTCTTGAGGTATTTCCAAATATCATCTAATATTTGAGAGTTTATTGGCTCCTCAATCCCCTTACCAAGTTAATGGGACATTTACACCAAATACTAGTAGAATATGCAAATGAATTAAACCCCTATAGTCCCAACGTCCCCTTGGGGACACTTGGGATTTCAAATAGGGTCTGTGACCTTGATCTTTGACATAATTTTTTGAACTTTTTAAAGATAGAAAAATACATTAGCTTTATAGTAATGTAAATTTTATTTCAGTCGGTGCTTGGGAGAAAAAGTTATGCTATAATAAACATTTTTTAATAGTTCAGTAGGTAGTAAAACAAAACCGCAAAAACTTGAAATAAAAGTTTTGAAAATTTGTTTCACATATAATATATTTTTGCCTACATAGAAAGCTTTGACTCATTTGGATTCATGACATGAAAGTTAAGGAGCTTTGTATTTTGCAAGGAATCAAAGAAACTTCTTAAGAAAATAATGTATCAGGTTTGTTTTTGAACTCAATTTTCACAATTAAAAATAAATAAAATTCTACAAGGTTTAGTGTCTTGCTAGAACAATCTCATCATTGAGATAATGTGTTTCAATTTCATCTTAGAGCTATTAATAATTTAGGTTCTCCTTCAATCTTGTACGTACTTCTACTTAATAATTTTTTAAAGAATGAAAATCAAGTCTTTCTTTTTGAAGTTTTTTTCTAGAAACATTGTAGAATGTTGTATTTCTCATAGGTGTGCTATTTTGAATATAAAATTGTTTTGGATTAGGGTTTTAATGTAAGTTATCACATGGTTAACAAAAATTTCAATTTGGAGTTCTAGGGTACTCATTGTTAATTATTGTCGAGTAATATGTTTTGAGCATTCATAATATTGTTAGAATTAGGCGAGAAAAGTATCATGAATTGGCATGTAGTTACTTTGTTGTGTATATGTGTTCGTTGTATTGTTATGATTACCAAGGTGTAGATTATAGGCACAGTTGCTAGCATGTAAGCCTAAGATCTTGAGTCCATGAGCCTAGAAGCCTAGACTCCCATGTTATAGATACCTATACTATAGGCACCTTCTATAGTTATAGGATACTTATATAATAGGTGTCTATGTTGTAGATACCTATGTTATAACACCTTCTATAGTTCTAGTTGTAGCCCTTTGCTCATCAAGGGCATGGACGTGTTGATTTGGACAGAAATCAACAGTTTTTTGTCCAAATCAACAAATTACTTTATAGGTACCTAATTATATCATAGGTGTCTATGTTATAGGTACCTATATTATAAGTACCTCCTATGGTTATAGGATGTTTATATTATAGGTACCTAATTATATTATAGGTACCTATATTATAAGCACCTTCTATGGTGATAGGGTTCTTACATCATAAGTATTTATGTTATAGACATCTTCAATAGTTGTAGAGTGCCTACTTACACCTAGGCTCAAGGCTCGTAGGCTCACATTTCTAGGCTTACATGCTAGCGTTGTTGGATTATAGGTGGTCACTTCATTTAGAGATAGAGGCAATGGCAACTTGATGAAGCTTCTAGGCATGTTATTTTGGAGAGGAGATGGATTGTTGCAAGTTAGTTAACATTAGAGGTCAACAATAGGGCTTGATGGATGATATTGAAGGTATTGTGTGACCTCGTGAACATGCAGATATGGTGTTGCTTGTACATATACTTGTAAACATTTAGAATCATCTTCTTTATGCCAGTGTTTTTTAAACACTCTTTTATTTGTTGATCATAAATTCTAAGCCATTGCAAATGCATATGTACATATTAAATATATACTCTCCATGTTGTAGTAAAGATTATGTTTTTATGTGAATTTGTAGTGTTTTTTGAATGCCAATTTTTCATGTTGTTCATGTTATGTTGTTGGTATTGGTGTTTTTTATAATTTCAATGTTATAACCATACTTAATGCTTCTATAATGTTGCTTATTCCTCTCCATATTAGATTGTTTAGAATACATGGCATATAATTTAGAAATATCCAAAACTAAGCTTATGTTGTACATTCTTATTTGTTATCATCTTAAATTATTCCATAGTACTAGCATTGTATATCATAAAAATTAAGTATAAATGTAAGATATTGGTTTTATAGTGCATACCAAATATGAGTATGAAAAATTGGACACAAAAGTTTTATATGTAAAATACCCCAACTATAAAAAAAAATGCATGAATGAATTTATAAAAAATCATAGGGTATTGGAAATATGCCCCTAATAGCTTTTATATAAAAATACAGTCATCTAAAATATAGTAATGAAGATAAATAGCCCTACATCAAATATCTTCTTAACTCAAGTGTATGCGTTAAATTAATAAATTACAAAGATTGATCTCCCTGAGCCTAGTGCAATGGTGCTAGGTAGTGTTGAGGATGAGAGAATCAATTACTTTTCTCTTGAGAGTTTTCCATACAAGGAAGCAATTGATTCTTGGAAAAGTGACATCAAGGTTAGCCAATAGGAGGATGTATAAATTTTTGTAACAACATTGGATCAGTATCCTCAATTGCTTAGATCCTTAGTTTCAACTTGATATCCCTAGTTTTCATGAGATTAGGCTGGCTTTACTGCTCACCTTTGCCTTGACTTTGAAGATGTGGTAGATCTTTTGTTTTTGGAACTTTTGAGATTGCTCACAGTAGAGCTCCGACCTTGCTACGTGCTGGAGACTTGGAGTTGTGGCAATAAAAATTGGGCGTCGTGGATTCTTCTTATTTTTTTGACCTAACCCTTATAATGTGTCTTGGTTGTTTTGTGCAAAACACTAACACTGCAATTGGGTAGTCTTGCTAAATGCAAAAGGGTTCAATTCCCTTATCAGTGACAAAAAAATTAGTTGTAGAAACATAGAAGTGAAGTAAACACTCTAAAGAATTGTCCATGTTGTACATCATTTGGGTGAAGATTGAGTGTCAATGGAGTTCAAATATCACTTTGGAGATAACTCTTGAGAAGTTGTAGTTGATAGCAACTTGCAATGTGAAAAGTGAGCGGAAGGTGAAGTGGCTTCAATAGTAGAACTCATCAATTCAAACCAAAGAGGCATGGAGGTTTCCATATAATGAAGCCAATTGGGAAAAATGTTGTTTTTGGCAAAGGCCTATTGGTATGTTGAGGTAAGTGCTTTTCACTTAAATGAAATTGTATTGATTCTTTGGTAATGTTCTAAAATCTCTCATGCATCAATTCTCTGATGATTTATTTCAACCTAGATAGCTTTAGCTAATATTTCTCTTCTAACTTTATAGATTGAAAAGGTGGAAATTGAAATGTTTGACAAAATTGTGAAGAAGGATCAATTAGCATTGACTATAGACTCTCTGCAAGAGCCAAAAACCCTTGCAAATTACATTGAGGGATGGAGAATTCAAGTTTGGAAGCATGCCTTCTTGATGCACTTTAGGGGACATGACATTTTTAGAAAGTCAAATGACTTCAAGAAGCACAAAGGCTCCTACCTTATTGTAAATCATATGATTTATTAGTGAGCATTTCATTTTGAATTGTCATTGTTGTATCATTATTTCAATTTGTATATTTGTTTCAAGATGCATATGATCCTTCAATCATTTATAATATTCTATTTTCTACTTCCAACATGATTTTTAGTCAAGTAGTTCACTAGTTGTTCTTTACCCTAATTTTTTCCAAGCCCAAAGAAGTCGAACGTATTGCCCATGTATATAGAAGGAAAATATCCTAATATGGAATAAGTCTAGTACTTTAGATCCCAAGTTTTTCAGTTTATAGATGTGACAGTTGTAGATTTAGAGAAAGAGACATCATCGACTAATAGTAGTGACCATTCTCAATCCATGTCTACATCTTCTATGCAATTCTATTACTAGTTACATTGCACTTGTTGGATTCTATTCTCGTATATTACATGTTGTTTTATGTACTTGCATAACGATTTGCTCTACATAGCTAAAATTGTTATTTTGTAAACTTTCCCTTCCTCTTGAAATTTATTGGTTAAAGATGAAATTCTATTCATTGTATTATTGTGTTGCAAAAACTTGATGATAATTTTAGTATTTAAATCCAAACTCTTATTATTTCAAAATCCACGGCCATGGATCCCTCATCAAATTTCAATCTAATCTCCCATTATTCCAAGTTCACAGTCATAGGTCCCTCATCAAATTTCAACTTCAAAACTTGTAGGCTTACAAGCTTACAAGCTCACATGCTCACATATAGCATCCGTGGTCAATTAAAGTGCAAGAAAATTTCTTTTCTCTACTTTCAACGCTAATATTGTGCAATCTAGAAGGTCAAAGTTTCTGAAATTTCTTCCACACATTTTTATACTAGCCTAGTTAAAGATCCTACGATTAGATTTGGAAAAAGAATAATTTTTAGTTTCCAACACTTTGCAATAGGAATGGCAATTTTGTGTGCTTTTTGATGGAAAAAAGGACTTGGAACTTTTAGAGTTTAATGCTTTAAAATTTATGTAATTATTCAAACCATTTTAATATTTCATCCATCAATATTGACCAATCTCAAACACTTACATAAAAAGTCACATTACTCAATGTAATAATAACAGTTATGTAAAACCTTTCATAGTCTTATGTCAAACTGATCATTCATAAAAAATTCCATTTACTTATTTTGGTACATGACTTTTGGAATTTTTACTATGAACTTGATTTTTTGGGATTATAGTATATTATATTCAATGTTTTGCTAATTTTGACCTTTTATAATTATATTCATAAATATTTTTCCTAAAACCCCATAGTACTTTCACTACTACATTTAAATGCAACAAAATTAGGAGTTTCTTGTAATTGCACCAAATTTGCCAAAAATATGTTATATCTCTCTAAGGTATATCAATATATCAATATGGTTTGATCAATTGCTATACTAATCTAAATAATTTGAAATTATATTTGAAATGATTTGCAAGAATTCAATTCAAAATATATTATGGATTGAATATTTGAATTTTTTACAAGAATGTTTTTTTCCTTGAGTTCAAATATTAAATTATAATTATGGTAAACTACCGGTACATAAGATTTGCAAAGGAAACTTATGAAAATCTATACCATACAAATAAACAAACCACCACAATATTGCACAAATATTTAGATGGATGAAAAAACAATGATTACATGTACTTGGGACATGTTTGTGTTCATTAGTTGTTCAAAATTTTAATGTTTGGCCATATTAGAGGTTAATACTCTCTAGTGATTAATGTCCCAATAATTGGCAATTGTTAGTTTACCATTGTAACTCAAAGTAGAGTAATTGTGTATATAAATAAACTTTATACCTCAATTGAACATGGTAAGATTAAAAAAAATTCAATCAAAGAAATTTGAGAAATCAAGTCGCCTTTCATTCCAATAATTTGTTGGTAATGGACAAAGTTTGCAAAGTGATCATGAAAATGAACCTCCCATCACTTTTTAGAATATTTTCCATAATTTTTTAATTGAAGCCTTAAATTAAATAAAAATAAATTCTAGGAGTTGTTAGAAATATTGGCTATCTACATATATTTTTTTCAAATCTTTTTATTTTGAATTGATAATTTACTATTTTCAAATGAAGTTAAATTTTTTTCTTACAAACATAATCATAGTACTATGACTTTTTCTATGAGCAACTAACTCACCAATAATACCTCCTATATATCTTAGTTTTCATATTGCACATAGATTGTTGTCCCACCTACCACTTCACTTGTATAAAGCATTCTTCTTCTCCTTCATTTTAAACATTGATTGGCTTGTGAATTTACATAATGTACATATAATGGAATTTCATTGCAATGACCTTCATAGTCATTGTTCCATTGATAGGGGAATTCTTGAAGCAACATAGGTGGGGTGGTGGGATTTAAGAGAGGAGTTTTATAACCAACAACCATTTATTGGCCCCACAACATTTTTGCCTTGTATTTTAATCAGGTTAGAGAGGTAATTCTTACTAAATAGTACCTATGTATTCTTGCTTAATTGGTAGGGAAATTCTTGAAACAATATGGAGTTACAAATGTAAGAAATGCCATATTCTAATTGCACACTAACGAGATAAGTGTTTGATAATATAAATGACCAACAAAATATTCATAAAATTATACCCTCATTATATCTGAATCAGATATTACAATCTCCTAATTTGAATAGGTAATTTGGATAAAAATGTTGCACGAAAGGATATGTTTTGAATAGAATATATTTCAATGGCAAACTTTGCAATAAATGTATCAATTGAACTAAGTATAAGATTATCCAACAATTAGCCTTCTACACTAGCAAGAAGTTTTGTCAAGCTTGGGTGCCCAGGGGGGTCACTAACATTAAAAGTTGAAAGGACGGGAAAGATAGATGAGAGTACTATAATTCCATTTACTATAATTTCTAAAATTTAGAAAGTATATAGACATAATTCAAAATAAAGTAAGGTAGAACAATCCATTAATGTCAAAAGAGCCATTAATTATGGATATGTAAGGAATGATTCCATATTTCCATTACAATTATTTTTCAATAAATGAGATTTAGGCCACAATCAATGTCTTAGGTGACAATAATGGAGTCATTAGTGACTTCAATAGGAACTTCCAATTTTTTAGTATAAATGTAAATTTATTGCATGAAATGAGTTCTTTAGACCTTTGTGTTGTGGCTATGTTAGAAAATATTGTGATTGCTTTAGGGGAGTAAGATAAGCATTATGGATACAATTTTTGTTGGTTTGGAAGTAGTCTACAAATTTTTTTGGACAATACACCTCAAAAATCCATAATAAATTTGTACTTTGTCAAAAAAATATAATTTCAATTGCTCTTGCAGTTTCTTACACTTGTCTTCATGTGGGATTTTTAAAAAAATTCAAAAATAGTATGAGGACAAACTCCTAATTCTATCCATGATGGATTGTTCTACCTTATATGACTTGCTTGCAAACATAAGCAAAATGTGGTTCACCAAAATGGAGAAAGTACCTACTTTTTTTGTAAAGTAGCATGCTAGTAAATGGATGGCTATTTTTTAAAATTATTATATTAATACATTTCACTTGCAAAGGGTGCTCTTAGATGATGGAATTTTTGGAACCAAGTACTCCTAGATGAAGGACAAATGAAAATTTGGGTAGGTTCCTATGATCACAATTTTTGACTAAATTTTTTGGATTTTTTTTCTTAAAATAAAATAAAAGATTAGCTATTTGGAAATATAACTTGTATTCCAATTGATGCTAGAAGCTTTCTGACATGTAGCACACAAAGCTCTTCCATAGAAAGAATAAATATAAACACAAAAACTCAAAATAAATTTTGTTAAATTTAGTTTCAAAAAGAAATATTTCTGCATCAAAAGATATGATTCACTCTATTTGGACTAGTGATGAGAAAATTATGGAGACTCTTGTTTTTTTATCAATCTAAGATTTCTTTCAAAAAATAATTTATAGAATTCATTTTCATAATCTCAATTTTCACAAGACTAAAAAAAGAGTTCCTCGTGGTTTAGCTTACTTGCTAAAAAAATCTCACCATTAAGATTAATATATTTCAATTCCATCTTAAAACTATTAACAATTTAGTTTTTCTTCTATCTCATACATGCTTCTATCTAACAAGTTCTTAAAGTATGAAAGTCAAGTAGGTGATTTTGACTTTATTTTCTCAAACCTCAATTCAATCCTTCAAAATAAAATAAATTTAATACAAAATCTATTTTTCAAAAATTTGCATTTAACCCCAAAGCGCTCGAGCGACCATTTTATGGTCGCTGCCCAACTTCGGGCAAAATTTTCAGGCAGAAAAAAAAATTATTTTATTTTATTTTATTTTATTAGAAATTGGATTGTCTTTCAATATGTATATTCAAAACTAAGATTGCTACGGTCAAACAAAAATTATAAGAGATATAGCAGAAAGAGTCTAGAATTGGCTAGTGTTGAAAAACTTACTATTTGGGAAAAGTGTTGATGTTCTCATTACTAGATCTTATGCATTTTTTCACAAATCAATATAAAACACAATTTTGACCAACCAAAAAGAAATTTCAAATGCTAAAGATAGAAATTGTATTTTTGGTGAATTTTTGAAGTTATATCTTCGAAATTCATTTGAAGAGAATCTAAAAATAATTTAAAAATTTTAACTGTACTGATACTTTCTACTTTCTATGCTTCACATTATCTTCTTTGATGCAAACTTCAAAAAAGTTATAGAACTTGTATTTTATAATACATTTGTGTTTTGTTCAAACCCCTTGGGCTTTTAGGGGTTAAGAAGATTTCAAGCCTAGTAGGCTTCTCACACTAGTTGCAAGAAAGAATTTGTTTTCTTCACTCTAAATGCAAATATCTTGCAATTTACATAGTCAAAGTTTTTGAAAATTCTCACACAATTTCATTTTAGTTTAGTGCAAGATCCTATGATTGAGATATGCAAAAAATTTAAAATTTAAAATTTTGCAATAGGAATGATAGTTTTGAGTGTTTTTTAACAAAAACATAGCTTTGGTTATTCAAAAGTTAAAGAGAAATCTGATTTTATAATTGTAAAGTAAAACTATAAAATTTTCTTTCACAAATAGTGCCAGAATTAAACATGCAAAATTTTGATGTTCGACTTTAGTCCTAGGTTGTATCTTAACAACACTAAGTTCCAATTATATTAGTTATACACTAATTTATATAGTATATTGTATCAAAAAATGGTTTGTTTGTATCTCGGTTTGTATAGTGTATTTTAGCACTTTTGGCGATACAAATTTGATTTCGATGTTCAAAACAATTTGTTTTGCTTCTAAGCTAAACTAAAAGGATGAAATTCCCAAGTCTAATTTCTTTTCCAATTGAAGAATGAAGTTGAAAGTCCACATGTTTTTGTTGCAATTTCTTAGTTTATAATAAATCATTCTACTCTAACATATAAACATATGATGGAATTTTAAAATTTCTTAAGCTTGAAATGCGGCCTCCATTACCATGGAATCAAACTTCATGTGCATACTCAATTTTTGCACTCTAAATTTATATAAAAATTCAACCTAATATTTGAGTATATAATTTAAAGCACATACTTCTACTATCAATGGTTAATTTTTTATAAACCTACCAGTTCAAATTTACTATGATATTTTGAAGCATTTGCTACAAAAATTCATACTAATATCACTATTTATTAGAACCAATTAATTATTTTACAAAACCTATATCTTACAATGAAGATCATCATTATGAATTTTAAATCATCCATGTCACTAAAATTAGTAAAAAACACAATTCCGTGGTTATAAGTGTTTCACTCATAGTTTTTGTATAATATTCTATCTTAGGATGTATCCAAATATTAAAAATAAAAATAAACTAAAATTTAATAGCTATATTTTGATCATGAAGGTTTAATTTATCATTTTGTTAGCTTGACTCCTCCTAAAACAAAAAATACAAAATACATTCAATTATAAATTCTTTCTTAGCAACACCAAAGACCAAAATGAAAATGAAAATTCACCCCAATGATCCTAATTAAATTACATGAGGTACCAAGCCTATCCAAATCCCTTGGTATCAACTCAAGTTGTTACTAAATGATATGGGATAATTTGCACCAATATTAACAACTATATTCACATCTATACTTTTGAATAGTAGTGTACAATAATCTAAACATCAATATCAATTGCAATTGTTACTAAATAATATGCAATAATTTGCACCTATATTCACATTCATAGTTGTATAATAATCTTACAAATTTTCCTTTCTAGGTAAATTTAGTAAAAGGTCTATAAACTTCAAATTATTCTTATATGCTAAAAAATGTTTAGATTTTCAAACTACAAATTGCATTGGAATCATACTAAAGAATGCTTGAATATCATAACAAATGTATACATGTATAATTCAAAATCATACAACAATTTGGATTTCTTCTATACACTACCTACTATTTATTGCTACTGTAAACCATAAATCCACATACTTTTACTCCAATCTTCTATCTAATTCAAATATATGTTCATGACTTTGCTCTATATTCCTTATTGAGATAGGATTGTTTTGGAACAATGAAATTCCCAGAACAAAATCCAAAGTGTTGTCTGATTTTGAATTGTTCTCGAGTACATTACATATTTGTTATGATTATCACGTTCACTTTTTTCTGATTTCACACAATTTGTGGTTTGAAAATCTAAGCGCTTTCAAGCATGTAAGAGCATGTTGAAGTTTCATGGATTTGTTCATGAATTTGCGTGAGGAAGAAAAATTCGTAATCATTACTGTATCCTTCTTTACACTTGTATCCACATATGTACCATATTACGCCAAGCTTGTCTAGCTGAACTCATCATTTTGATTTTATTTCTCTTCCAGCCAGCCCACAGCTTCATAGTGAACAGTCTTGAGGCTTCCATAGACCCTGTTCTTTCCAGAGCAGATTGAATTATAACATCTGCCAAAAAAATATTTCTGCCCACAATCTTCAACCCACAATTGAATTCCCAAAATCAACTTCCACTTGGCTCAAGAATATCCTCATCGTACTAAAACAAGCAACCAGGCATGTCCCCACTCAAACATGGCCTCTGTTGAAAGCAAGGACTCCTCCAGACCTGTCGAGATCCAAAAATATCTACTATGGAAAAATATCTTACAATAAAACCAACAGTCAAGATCCAAGATCCAAATAACCGCACAAGAGCGTCACTTTTCTCCAACCTGAGCAAAATTTCACATTCTCAATTCTCAGTCCACACACAAAACCTCCTAAACTGCCTCTCGTTGTGGTTGTGTAGGCCCGTATTCCCACAATGGGGAAATTAAAGCCAATGGAAAG
This sequence comes from Rhytidiadelphus loreus, assembly GCA_947034895.1. NCBI lineage: Eukaryota > Viridiplantae > Streptophyta > Bryopsida > Hypnales > Hylocomiaceae > Rhytidiadelphus > Rhytidiadelphus loreus. The sequence continues at coordinate 39,930,464 of OX344761.1, forward strand.
TACACGTACTAAAGCTCATCTCTCGTACCTCAAACGTGCAATGGACACGAAAAATCAAAGAGAATGAACGGAAAAGCGAGCACTGTCAGAGCTGTGGTTCCCACATAACCGCCTCACATCTGAACGCAGAAGGAAATCTGGAAACTTAACGTCCCACCTGCCATGAAAGGCAATGAAAATGTCAAACGCAGACGGAGCTTTATCAAAGAATCAAGAAGCGAATGACTGCTTCTTCCAACTTCCTGCAACTGGTAGGGAAAACCCCACACAGAAAGAACTCTTCTTCACTTCTACCAAAGAGAACACATGTCAGTCATTGCACTCTAAACAGAGCCACATAATTATTCCAAATCAAGGAAAAAGGGCCCCAACCAATGAATCTCTACAAGCACCGGCAGAATCAACTCGGCAGAGCTGGAAAACAAACGTTTCCGCAGCCGAGAACAACAGCTGGCAACCACGTGTGCACAAGCGCAAATCCAAGCGATGAAGATCTCTCGCACGTGGACCACCACTGCTCCTCGAAAGATTCGTTGGCCCTGCAGGCGGGGGGACGCACGACCAGTGTCGAAGCTGTGCACGTGGAGTCAATCGTCAAGCAACACCACGCCCATCGACGTAATCCCTCGAGCAGGAAGCTGGAGCCCAGAAGGGGAAACAAGCACAGATGCTTAGCTCACGGGATCCACTTCAAGGGCATTGTTGGATGGGGGAGTATGAGGTCGAGGGGACCCCATGTTCTCGATTCCAAATTCTGCATTCAGTCTCACTACTTCATCCCACATGGCATTGGAAGCTGCAGGAACAACGAAAAGTCAAGGAAGACGCAGACAGAATCAACGAGGAAAAAACATTCTGACAAAAAAAACTTGCAAAACACCAAGGCACACACACCAAGAACACGGTGACCCACAATATGGAACAAGACAGGCTTCAATGTCCAAGACAAAGAAAGGAAGACACGACTCGCTTCGAAAAAGGATACGATCACTTCTCCACATATCGGAGATGCCAACACCCGCATCCGAGAGCAACCAGTAGTCGGTGTCCGTCTGCAAGAGGATCAGCCAACAGAAAAAGAGTCGAGATTAAAAGCAATGCACCGAGCTCACGCTACAGTCAGGAAAGCTACAAGGAAGGAGGAGAAGACTTGGAGGTTTTCAAGCACCAAACACAAAGTCAACATACAAGCAGGAGTTCAACAACCATCAATCTAAGTGATTCATTATTAACTGCCTCATCCAGATCAATAACTTCAGAGTCTTGCTGTACAGCATCACAAGACCGATACCAACTTCACATGCAGGGCCTACACTCTAAATACACGACAGTAAGCAACTTACATTCACTTCCGCAGGCGCTATTCTCATAATGCCCCCACCAAAGTCGGGATGAGTCTGCTCAGAATGGCTGGGTTCGCCACTCAGGGATGCGGAATCATGGCTCATCGGGGGGTCCAAATCAGGCAAGCTATAGCCTGACTCCTGATGCACCATGCCCATGCTTCCTGGATGGTCCATCGTAGTGGCAGACGAGGACGCACCCGCAACGTCATGCACGTGGTGGCCGACCTCCATAGGCACCTCAGTGGAGTTCATATCATCGAACTTCGCTTCAAAACGGCTGTGGCAGACAAGTTCACACACAGGGCATGCAATCAGATTCTACACTTTTCATGATCTTATCTTCGCTACAAGGATTCGAGGGAATCATCCAAGCCTTGATAAGCATGAAAGTGCACCAAAGAGGAACAGAGCCAACCTGACAAGGTACAAGTCGATGGGACCCATCGAACTGCGAAGCAGAATCTGAAACCGACGATGAGGGTACTCCACGGCCTGACAAAGCGAAATTCCAGAAGCAACGACATCATTAACACAGGTATGATCCCCCTCCTCCCAAAAACGTTTTAAGAAGTGCAGGGAAATTCTTTAATTAAGGGGAATTCTGACACATGAAATCGACTGGGCACAGCCTACCCCGAGCATCAAATACGAGACAGTCACAAATAACAGGAAAAACAGTGTGATGATTTTTTCACGGAAGTAGAAATACCTCATCCGGATCTGGCACTTCCAAAGTGGTCCCAAGAGGAGCCTTGATAGCAATAAGCGTCTCATTCTGCACACACCAGTGGAACTAGAGGAATCAACAACCTCCGCTTAATTCAAGGACTCGAGAGATCGACCACAAGCAACAAATTCTTCAAAGATCGCAGGGCGAACAAAAAATCATGCACTCACCAGACTTGGGGAATGAAAAATCAACATATGATGCTTTCCAAGAAAAAGATTCCGGAGAATCAGAAATCAAGAAAATAGACGAACCTGAAAACAAGGCAAATTTTTGATGTCCTCTTCAGTAACGTAGAGCCATCTGGAAAAAAAAAAAAAAAAATCTCACTACATCACATGGTTCAATTGCACCAGAAGAAATAGATTATGCCACGATGCTTAATGTTGCGCACATTCAAGGCTGATCACACTTAGGACACAGAAAAAAGACTCACTGTTTGTTTTGTTCATCTTCACTTAAGCTCCTTAACCGCTCCCGCATTTCACTGCAAAAGATAAAGACGCAGTTCCTCTACAATCAGAAAACACTCCAGACCAAGGCCCAACGAGATCAGATGCCAATGCACAACGTGACTTGGAAAAAACGGCACATGAAACAGAATAAACTACCTAATGTTCTCATCGAGTTTCTTCTCTTGAATGCGCAGGTCCTCGACCTCAGCCTGCACCAAAAGCAGAAGATTACAAATCAACACTTCGACGGTGGACGAGATCAAGCTGGGTCAACGATACATATCAGATAATACCTCTTCACACTACCAACCTTAAAATACACGCATCAGATTCTCCTTCCAGAACATGCAAGAGCATCAAAATCCATAAATTCACCACATACGGTCAAGGCACAACTTGTTTAAAAACCAGTCCCATTTTAAATTCCTACACCACCCCAACACCTTGCCTCGTATCATGCTCTCTCATCTCATGGATACTGTGGCATGACTCACAAAACAAGAACAGAAAAAAACATGTACCTGGAGCTCTGCAGCGTCGTCCTTCACATCAGCAGTCCGTACCATTCCCATACCCCTGCACCCAGTCACGAAAAATTGTTGACACATACTCCTCAAAAGCAACTCATACAGGTAGGTAACAACTCCAACCAAATACTGTTGAAAACTCCGGTCATGGATTCCTACTCAATTCATAGTCCTGCAACCAACCATGAAAATAGCAGAAGTATACTCGTGGAAAACCCGGTCCATGAGGAAATGATAAACTCACTTCCATCGAATCCGATTCTTTAGCTTCTTCTCGATTAAACCGATTCCTTCCAAAACATTGGTGATATCATAGATTCTTCTCTTTTGTACCTGATGAACCGTGGGGAAAGACATCACACGCCAGAACCGCAAAGATGGACATTCACTCCAAAAACATCGGATACACTACTACATGGCACTCAGGTCCGGTGTCACGACCACTGACCGCAATGCTTGCGGAATAGGCGGACTGGAATCAAAACTCAAAACATAATCGCCTCCCTATGAAGGCTCGTACAGTGAAGGGGACTGGGCAGAGTACGAACATGCAAAGTGTCGGCAGCCTTGTTCAGGTCCAACACACCGTCGTCGGCCTGCTTAATAAGGTCGATAAACTTCTTTGTCAACAGACCTGAGTCACCGCAACAGACAATCAGGAACAGGGCATCAACACGCTCCTCTCTTCAGACAGTCACGAACAAAGAATGTAACCTCTCAGCTTCTTAAAGGCAAACCCTACACGAAAGAACCAGTGTGCGGAGCGACATTGCACAATTATGATACATTGGAAGGAACTGGAGTACCCAGTGAGCTGTCGTAGCGACAGGTGCTGGTTGGAGTCGGGGCACTACTTGTAGGGGAGCCTGCAATTCGAAAAAACGGAGTCAGAAGGGCTTAAAACTGACCCATCACCCGTTCATCAACGCAACACAAATGGAGTTCGAATCAAGAGGCCAACAAAAGCTCCAATGCGGTTTCCCAGGACTGTTCCGGACTAATTGTACACTCCCAAATTATCTACCCTATACTGTGTGATGCATCCATGGATGCACAACTCCCGAAATCCAAATGGATTGGAGCTATATCACTTCGTCTTCGAACAGAAGGAGACAGGATCCAGGAGTCATCTTCTACAATTTCTGGAGCAGAGGCATAAAAATATGGGGTATGTTCACCCGACGCACACATCACAAAGTATGGCAACCAAAAGACAATGAAACAAGGATGTCATAGTCAGGCAAGAGCCTACTGATATGAGGTCATGCATGGAACTCCTACACGTCATCTGGGTCCAACATAAGACAGCGATTGCTAGATCAATACCAATGTGTGATCACCATAGAATGCTTCTGACCCAACTCAACCTACCACGTGTCTAGTCTCAATCTATGGAGCAGGTGCTTCAGGAGTACAACCACCATAAGTGCCCATTTACGAATGCAAAATTGACTGCTTACTGCCTCTCCTGCAAGCACTACTAACTTCACGACGACACCAGTCCAGCTCCCCCTTCGGAGGCCACGACTCCGGCAAAAACACTACACATGGTATTGTTCAGAGAACGAAAATAAAAATTCAGAAGAAGCTAATCTCAGCTGAATTGGTGGGATTTCAAGCTTGAAGGCCAGCAATGAGGAAACGTGCTCGGGTGCTATCGACAAACGTTTAGAGCATAGACAATGCAGCCCGGAAGAATGAATGTCCTACCAATGCCAGAAGGACCAGGGGTCAATGGGCAGCTGTTCTTCGGAGGCTTCACCGTCTTCGGACGGCTGGGTCGCATCCTTGGAGCGGAAGGCGCGGGGGCAGGGCTCAGATCCGATTTCGCGAAACCATTGCAACCATTCATCTCGACGTCGCGTCTATCTTCCGCATCATTCCTCCGTTTCATCTGACATACCATTTACAAAACAGAGATTTAGGTCAACAATGGGCTCCCTCGCACATGCCACCCAATGGAAATGCTCTGGATTCAGAGCTTATCCCATAGGCAACTGACATACTCGCTGGAGGCCAGGGCTCAAAGCAGACCAAGCTCTACAGCTGCAGAACTAGGTCGCGTTTTCAGAACCCCCATGAAACACCAAGATACGAACAAATGCCAAGAAAGAGGCCAATCCTCGACCTCAAATTCCTCCTCATACGTTGGGCCATTGTTGATAGACGGGATCTAAAGCATGTGAGAATGACGCCCATGCGAATGACCATGCAAGAAGTGAGGGACCTACATTCGCGTACAAAAGGTCGTTGATCTCGTTGGGCTCAATCTTGGGCTTCCCGGAGTGCAGGACCTTCCATGTGGGCATGGCCTGTGGATTGGGCATCGTTACATTGCTCCTCGAACCTGAAGACAACGCAAATTTCAGTGCGCTGGCACGACAACCTTTCGTACAGCACGAACACAGTCCACCTAGCAGAACCAACACGATACAAGAAAAGAAAAAAACTTCGTGCAGGTCACCACACGCATCAATTTCAATCACGAAAACAAGGAAGCGACACGTTCGAACACATGAATCTCAAATTGAACATCACAGAAAACTCGAATACATCAGGGCACGCACGGGAAGACTTGCAACCGGAGCAGGGCACACGGGAAAGGTCAAAACACGACTCGAACAGAGCGCCGGATGGCGAAAGCACCACCATGTCCACAACATGTGCAGCGGAAGGCAGATGCGACATAACAATCCTCACGCATCAAGGATCAATCCCAATCCTAAAAATTCCCAACCCGCTCGCCTAAATTACCCTGGACAAATTACCCAGAACATAAATGCCCGGTGCAAATAGACACCACTGCAGAATCATAAACAAAGGGGTAACAAGAAGACCCTCGCACACCCGGAGCCAAAACCACAAAAAAATGCACTCTTCAACAAAGACACAACACACGCTCCCCGCTATCATCCATACCCAGAAGTCCAAGCCATCCCCCAAATCACTTCTACACCTCCAGCTTCACCCAAACCCCAAAAAATACAGAAAACCAAATCCCTCGCGATTCGTAATCCCGCTTCCGCCAAGAACCCTCGCGACCTCACTCCGCTCCGAATCGTTCAACCCCACCACCCACTCCCACTCCCCAATCTAGGCTTCCCAACCCGCACTCCTACGAGGAAAAACAGCGACTCATCCAAGAGGAAAGTTCAAACGCACTCAGACTTGTTCTTCTGCTTCTTCTTCCTTGTAGTCGAACGCCACCGAGCGAAATGAGATGAGATGAGACAAGACCAGATGAGCCGAGATGAGATGGTGCCTGCGGGCAATGATGGCGAACGTTTTTGTCACAGGATATCGGAAGAGTCCGGGTCGTTGTGGACGTTGGTTCCGCGAGTGGCTTGTGATGATTGTTGGGAGCAGATGAAAGCGAGCGATTGGGAGATTGGGAGAGTCGGGCGATGGTGGACTCTGACCCGCAGGAACTGCGAGAGCGCAACTGAAGTCCAAAAACAGAACCTCGCAGCGCACAATTGGGCGGGCTTTGGGCGACAATCGCAGTTCTGGCGTTCAATGGCCTCGCCCCACTTTCGTATCTAACCTCAGAGCGGGAGGGAGGGAGGGCGGACGACGAAGACCTCCCCGTGGGTGGATACCCGGGTGGGTTCGATACCCGGAGGGTTTTTCATGTCGGTCAGTCGGCGGGCTCTGGTGCTGCCCGGCCGGTGCGCCGATCTCGTCTCCGGACATTAGCATCTCGGGATTCGGGTTTCGGAGCTTTGGATGGATGACATCTGTTCCTTATCAACTGAACCCTTGGGTTCCCGAATTTGGATGTCGTTCATCCCATCGAGTTTTGGGATAGATTTTTCTGTTGATGCGACTGGGACTGGACTGGATTCCATCCTGGATTCTGTTGAGTGTGTTTCATTCGTTTTCGTTACTTGGATGTTTTCTGTCGAAGCCATGCAGTGTTGTGATTTGGCGCTTCTTGTTTGTAGTATTTTGCACGCGGTATTTATTGGGGCATTCCGGTGGCCCTGACACTGGGTAAAGCCGGTATAATGCCTGCTTCATCTGGTTAATTAATTGGGTCAATGTTAATTCTGGTGGACTTTGCCTCAGATGATGCGTCAGATCCTCGTTAATTAAAAATTAGCTTTGATATAAAAATGCAACCATTTTCCAAAACGAATATAATTCAAATGAAGAGGTTATAGCGGGGGGTATTATTTTTTATGAATTGCCAAAGTGGCGATATAAAAGTTTTTAGGGGTGCTCCAGATTTTTGCATTCAGACACGTATTGGATATATTGGATAGAAAATGATCACATTAGCACATATTACATGTCTATCATTTTGTTTTCATCCACAATCTAACAATTTCATCCAAGATTTCTTTTTAATTCCAAGTTTTATGGCAAAAAACTTTGCAAATTTTTGTCTTTTTCTAGCCAAATTGTTTTTTTCGGTTGCAATTTGGCACTAAAAAGTCAAAAAAAAAAAACTTGGTGGTAGTTTAGAGTTTCCCATGGTTGTGAAAGAGTTTCATTGTGTTTTTTTGGACTTGTCTCATATAGTGTAGGGTTCTTGTAATTAGTACTAGCATGCTCTATGGCAAATAGTACTAATTGTTATAAATTATAAAAACTGTGAAATTCAATATCTTTTTTGCCATGAGTCGGATTGCAACAAAATAAAGTTTGTGCACCCTTCCTTGGAGAGGGCTTTTAGATGGTACCAAGAGTGCAATTAGAGGACACGTGGTTTTGGAGACCTCACTATATCAAACAAAAGAAAACTTGGAATGGCTTCATTTAAGGTATTTATTTATTTATGGTATAGATTCTTTTAGGGAATTCATTGGAAAGTGTGTATTACGTAGATGTATGACATAATTTCAGTTAACAAATCATGCGAAATTTGAAAATTTGCCAAAGAACCAAGTAGAGACTAGTAGTATCGTTGGGGCATTTTCTAAATACTTAATATGTGCTATTTTGTGGTTATATTCCAAAACAAAATATGGTAGGCCAAGATTGTAAATGTGAATGAACTAAATCAATGGTATATTTTATGACCATGACACTTATTTTTAGCCAATAATTTTTATTTCTATCTACATCAATGGAATGCATGCACTTGTAAATTTTGGACATTGCCTTTTGTTGTATATCAAAAGGAATATTGTAAAATAAAATAATTGTTCTAAAAACATCTAATTGAGGTAAATGAAAAAATACATGTCTTGCAAAATAATCACATATATTTAATTGCTTTATGCCATAAAAAATTCAGTCATATGCTTGACCAATGTAGCTATAAGCTACACAACGTGACTTAATTATTTATTTGAATGATATATTATCTCTAATTCTAATATAATAAATACATTACTGCTACAAACAAACTGAAGACCTTTTAGACTCATTTACATAACTTTCAATTTATTTTGATACATTTTATATTATTGAAGGGTGTAAAATTTCCTTGAATAATAAGATATTTTGTGTTTTGTGATCAATCTTGTAATGAAGACTCCATTAAATGGAGTACACATTAACAAAAATATATTAAAAGGAATATTTATAGAGACTAAATCAATATCCTTGATGAATAATATGATCATTGTATCATCCCCTTGCAAATAATTAATATTTTCATAAAATTGAGTTTCCTTTCTTGAATATTTTTTTATAATATGTAATAATTTCCCAATATAATTTTGTGAAATTTGGTTTAAAAAAATTTGGTTTCCTAATATTTCAAGCCCTTGTTCTAGAAATATTTTTTGATGAGTGTTTTATTCGTTTGCCAAGGTAGATGAAGGTCTGATTCAGCACCCGAGTGCCAAAAATGAGTTTCCACCTCAAATTTATAGGAAGACACGTCATCTCAAACCATTCACAATATGACACATGTCACACTTTTCCAAAAATTAGTTAATTTCTGCCAAATCTGACGTTCACGTAGGGTACTTGGCTAATTTCATCCAGGCATGAAGATAAGGTATAATTGATCCATCAAGTAAGGTACTGGCATGCTTCAGATAATTAGACTGCTAATTTCTTTCGGTCCTTTAGTCTCAGCAGAATATAGTATGATGTGAGTTGTAGTAAATTTAGTTCCCATGAATTTGTTTACGTTGATGGTTAGTTTGAAACTTTGACTCAAACTGTGGCCATGGTTAGATGTCAATGTAATTCGCCTAACCCTACTCCACATAAGCTTAGAGATGGATCTATAAATGTGGACGAGGACGTTCGGCGTCGAATGGATGACAGAAGTGTAAATATTCATCCTCAAGATTTTGTTGTGAAAATGGGAGGTCTTCTATAATAGTTTGATTTTCAATGAGTACTTTTATAGTGTTTTAATCCCTAAAGTCCTAAGGCCATTTTTGGGGGCCAAAATCACTTAAAACTACCACTTTTGCTATGATCACCTATGAAATAAAAAAATTTAATATTTTTTAGAATCTAATTGTAGGATCTTGTTCTACACTTGTCTTAGATCACGTGATAAAAATTTTGTGGTCTTTGCCCGTGTAGATTGAAAGATATTAGCATTCAAAGTGGAAGAAAAAAAATTATTTCAAGAAGTTGCTATGATTGCCCACAAAATAAGAAACTCCATAACTTTCACTTCACTAATCCAAATTAAATGAATAAAAGCTTCCCATTTAGAAGAAAATAGAATCTGCAAGAAAAATATATATTAAAATTTTTATTTCAATTTTTTGTGGATTTTTTTGTTGCCCAATCTCCCCCATCTTGAAGTTATTGTGGCATAACTTTTGCTTTCGGGCACTGATTGGAATAAAAATTACATTCTTGGAAAGCTCATAAGTTTATCTATCGTATGGGAAAGTTTCAAAAAGTTTCAATAAAAATTGAGATCATACGAGCCTTCCCAAAATCCATTTTGTCCCCTGTAGGGATAATGGGACTTTAGATGTTAAGCAAATGATTCACAAAGTAACCAAAGGGATGATTTCCACAATCACCAATCCGCCCTTTAAGAGTTAAGGTGGATACCTCCTCCAAACCCTCACTTCTTGCTATTGTACCTAGTTTCTATTATTAAGTTGATCCAATTTCCATTGATTTTCTTGTTGGCGAATGAAAGGAGGGTCCAACGCACCAAAGAATGCAACATTGGGAAACCGTACGCAAATGTTATGAAGGCTCAAAAAATTTAAGGTAGAGGTTGTAGAATCGTTTCTCCCACATAGGTACATATTGATTTTGGAGATGTACCCACAGTGATGATGGCAGGTTTGGGCCCAGTGGTGCACTTGGAGGTGCCCACCTAATAAAGCCTGACCCAAGTCCACATAAGCTTATTTAGCTTCGACATGGGTCAAGCAAAGTTTGCATGGAAGACTTGCCATTCCAACTACTGAGAATGTCTTGAATGTCCACTTAAGCTTAACTTAATTAACTTAATGTGAACGGGTTAGTGGTTACTTTGCACAGGCTTATTATTATTAATATGACTTTATTAATTTGCTTTCGTAATTACCCACAATGGACTGCATTACCTTAATGATTGCCATAAGAAACACAATCACAACCAAATCATGGAAACAGTTGAGCTCATGTTTGTCACCAATCATACAAAGCACAAGGTGATAACTACACTGAAAAGCTGATCATGGATTGATTAGGAACTAAAAGGTTGGTGATTAGTGGCAGCGTTTGGGAAATTTATGGAGCTGCCCTGGTAATTTACCTCCTCGTTGAAGTGGTCCTTTAGAGCACCCCACCTCAATTAAGGGCCTGTTCACACTATCGCCCAAGGTTGAGAGGTTGTGGGTTTCCATCAATCAAATTTCAAGAAACCCAAAGTTATGCCTCTCAATCCTTCACACTAGAAGTCACAAGTCTAAAGGCCATGGCTCTCCAATTACCTACATGACAATAAATTGTTTACATGGCCAGAGACTCCCGAAGGAAGTTTGGATTGGCTAAAAATGGAGACCTAAACTATGGCTGAGAGGCCATCAACTTATGACAAGATCTCAACCATTAGATTCATATAAGTTAGGACTTTGGGCTTGGCCTTTGGAGACCTCATACTATGGCCGTCCAAGTTGAGAAGTTGTAGAAGTTCATTGTTAAGGGTTTGGACTTTAGGCTTAGCCTTTGGAAGCTTCACACTCTCGTCGGCTGAAGGCTCTAATTCTTATTATTTATTGCTCATTTTTTTGGACCCTCAATAAAGTTTGGCTACTCAGTCCCACAAACTCTTAGCTTGGACGGACATGGTGTAAAGTGGCCTTTAGACAATTTTCTTTTTAAAGGCACAAATTGCATCCTCTCTTTATCAAAATCTCCGAGTTCATTTCTTCCAATATCAAATTCTAAGAAACCACTTTCTTTCAACTTCAAATTTGCAAAGGCTACAATCTTCCTCTTCCAAAGACATGCCAATTTTGAAATTAAACTCCAAAATTCATTTCATTGAACAGACACGAACAAAGGAATAAGGGTTGGCCACCACAACCAACCCTAAGGCAATACCTGCCACCCCATCCAAGCACTCCAAGTCCTTAGTAGCCAATTCTAAAGTAGTAAGTTTACCTTGTCCAAAATATACCCTCTTCCAACAACTTGGATATTAATCTTAGATTTTAAATAGCAAGCAAATAAAATCTAACAATTTCATGGAAGTGACAACCACATATACACCTTTTATTTTTACACTTTAATTGATTGTTGATCTTATTCATTTTTTGTTCAATTTTGGCTCTTTTATTTTCACTCCAACTGGTTATTTTCCTGAAAACCATTGGCTAACAATGAGCTAACTAATGGTTCTCCCAAAATATTGATTACTAATGAAGTTTATGGGGGCTTATTATACTTGTGCCAAGCCTAGAGATTATTGGAGTTCAAATTGATGTAAATTGAAAACTAATAAATTTTGTCTTAAGAGGACAATAGTCCTTAAAGTTCACAAAAGAACACATGTTGAGCAAAACTATGACAAAAGAACACATGTTGAGCAAAACTATGACAAAAGAACACATGTTGGAAATAAGGTGAAATGGTCAAATTTGAGTAAACTTTTCTGCAACTTCTAAACATAAGATCTTCTACATAATTTACATGTCTACTTTTCCATCAATTTAAGACACTCATTCTTTAGCATCTCCAAGATTATAATGTTCAAAATAGTGAAGTTTCAACTTTTCAACTTTTAAAGAAAAAATGCTTGTCCTCTTGCTACATGAGGAATCTTATGTTATATTGGAAATTGAGCTAGGCATCTAGGGAAAAAGTTCAAGAGAAAAGAACTTTGTTTTCATTCTTTAAATAATGATTATATGGAAGGATTTATAAGATAATTAAAAAAAATATTCCTAATAAATATAGCATGGGATTGAAGCATGCCAATTTCAATGGTATAAATGTTGTAGAAAACCATTTAACCATATGCACTTTTTTATTTAAAAAATTATTGTGGAAATTAAGTTAAGAAACAAACCTCAATCAAGAGAAAAATTTAGGCTCTCTATAAGGTTGTTTGAATGTTGGTCTAGAGTCAAATGGTCATGTACAAAGCCCAAATTTTCACTAATGTAGTTATTGGAGGGAGAACATTCATTACTACCTATACAACATAATTTCTCATATTATTTACCTTGCTCATTAGAATGGAACAAATAAATTAAAAAATTATAATTATGGATCTATTCAATAAATGAATATTTATCTCAATTATTTTTAAATACATTTTTTAGCTCCTCAAAAATTTGGAGAAGTTTCTTTAAACAACATAAATCTCTAACCACAAACTTTTTTTTCTTTCAAATTGGCTTGTTGGAAAGCTAGACAAAGTTCCCACTCTTCATAAAAGTTTAAAAAATATTGTCTAAAATTTTATTCCCAAGAATTTGCCTATAAATGCAAAAATTCATTTTGGTCAATGAAAATTTTTTATGAGGTAAATAATGATTTACAAGTTGAATGTGGAGTTTGTGTCAGAGTCTTTAGACCAATTCAATACAATACAATTCAATACAAGAAAAAATAAAGTTATAATAAGGATTCATTTTTGCAAGTCAATTTTTTTTTTAATATAATTAAATTTTAGTCACATGCATCTTTTATCAAAGTTAAAATTTTCAATTACTAGCATATTCTAAGGTAGGAACTATCAAAACTTCCCTCCATATTTATGCCAAAGAAATTCTAATGTCATTTCTAACATTGTGTAAAACTCTTTAGACTAATTTCAAGTTCTTCACTAATGAGTGATGGGATTTTTCAATTCCTAAGTTTTGAAGTCAATGCAAGAGACACTAAATGCAAAGTTAATTTAAATAATATTAGAGAAGGTAGAGCAATATGAAGTATCAAAATGGGTTATCCAAACTTTTTTTTGTTACCATTTAGTTACTTGAGACTATTATTAGTTTGTAAACTAACCTTTTGAATATGTGTGTTTATCCCAAGGTTTACCCATCGATGAAAATACCAATTACCCACAAAAATTTGGAGATTGTTGGTATTTGCATAATTAGGCAAGAAAATTTAGGTGGAAACTACTACTTTTTACAGTAGTGATAAAAAAATGAAAAAATATATATTTTTTGAAATTCAACTTTACAAAAGTGTACTAGACTTCTATAGGAATGCATGAATTTTTTTTCACAGTTTATGACTATACAAATTTCAAATTATAGTGTTTGAAGATAGAAGATATTTTTTTTTTGCCAACCCTTCTCAACAAGGGCATAAAACTTTACTCCTTAGTTTCACTCTTGCAAAATTTAAGAAAAAAGGATGTTTTTTTATTAGCTACTTGAACTAACCAAAAAACTTCAAGCAATATGTCTTTCGATTTGGGTACCCAATTGGAAAGAAAACTACACTTTCAAAAAGAGGGTATATGCCTATATTTTATGTCAAATTTTCAAAAAGATCCATTCAAAATTGATTTCATAGGAACATGCTTGAATTTTCAATTGGTCATTCCACAATCACTTGATCCTTTATCTTAGAGGTTAAACACTTTGAAGTTCATATAGACCCCTAAATGACAAAATGAATTTGGAAGAAGAAAAGTCCAAAACTGCCAATTTTCAATGCAGTGTCCAAAACCACAAATCAAATTTTTTGTTTTGAATTACAATCATACCAAAGTATACTAAAGGAGTAAGGCAATGTGCGTAAAAAATTTCAGCCCACGTGACCTTGTGGATTGAAAGATTATAATGTTTGAAGTGAAAATCAGGGTAAGGAAACTTTGAGCCCTCTTGGAGTAAAAATTTTTCTCTACACTAAAATGTAGATTTTCACCATTCATAAGTGTATTATGTTAGTTTTACTAATGAAAAATTTCAAGAGAGAATATGGAGTGTAGCATACTCTAAATCACTTTGTAGTGCAAGGAGGTTAAGTGAATTTGCAATATACTAGTCATTTTCTTATTATTTTTTGTGCAAAGAAGACTTTAAAAATTTTGAAATCCACATGGTGAAAAGTAAAAGACAAGCATTTGGATTACGTGGGAAATTTTTTTTTAACTTTGACTCCACGAATTGCAAGATAATAGGAGTTAAAAGAAAATGTTTTTTCTCAAAACCAAGCCAACATAGCTAACAAAGTTCGACTCCTTTGAGAATGAGAACTAAATTTTTCATTTTTTTTTGGGGGGGGAAATTGTATGACATATTTGATTAGTTATGTACATGCCAAATTCAAAAGTCGATGGATTTTTTGTAAAAAGTGCCCCCAAGATGCCCAAATTGCTCAGGTTGCCCAAATAGTTTAGGGCAACATTAATTTTAATGTGGACACCTAATCAAAAAACAATAATATTCCCACTAAGGGGATACATGTTCACACCATATATCAAAATTTCATAAACATCCAACCAAAATTATCCTTGTAGGAAGCTACCCAAATTTTCAATTGTCATTCAACAGGCAATTGTTCTTTAGGGGTTAACATAATGATTTGGGATTATTTTTGGTCCAAATCACTTCTCATTTGTCAAGTAATCACAAGTAACCTTCATTTTTCAATGAAGTTTGTGAAATTTACAAAAACAATTAATGAAAAAGTAAAAGAATATCTAAATGAAATGAAATTTAGGGTCAATTGTTAAATTGATTTCAGGAACTCTAAATCTTGCTTTTCCCCTTCCAAATCTACAATTCATTGGTGCATGCTATTAGCGTTCAAGGTATTTTTTGAGTTTTACCAACTATTTTTTCAAGTACCACATTCATTTTTTTCCTCTATTTTTTTCCTCAAAATAGAAATTTTATATATTTTTTCACCAACTTTTTTCCCAATGTTTTCCAATTGCAACCGGGTTTTTTTCCAATTCAACATGCTAACAATGAACTAAGGTAGTATACTCATAAACCATCATTTTATGGGTTGTTTGGCATTTTTGATGGTTTTCAAATGCCCAAAAATATTTTTCCTTAATTTTTTCTTTGAAGAAAAATTGAAGCTAAATTTAATACAAGTGGTTTCATATTTTTTGGAGCATTTATAAATTACTTATGAATTTTCAAAGAATTATGCAGTATGCACCTACTCTTGATCATAGGCCTTGCAAAATCCACACACACCAACAGTTTTAAAAAAGATATGGCTTGACCAAAAATCAGACACTACGGCATTCAAAAAGTAATACACGAGGTTCCTAAATGCGATCAATACTAAACTTAAATGGACCCTAAATTTTTTTTAACATTTGTAAGAAGGTAATTGGGCAATCAGTTCTCATTTAGAAAAATCAAGCGAACACACCTTGATTTTGAAATGGTCCCTCCATTGTTCTTATTCCATCCATTGACAAATCTTAACCCTTAAACATCGAGGAAGACATTTGGCGTCCAATGGATGACAAAAATTCCTTGTAGTAGGCCAAATGTGCAACTATTTATTCTCAGATTTTTGTTGTGAAAAGGAGAGGTCTTCTATAGTAGTTTGACTTCCAATGGGTACTTTTGCTATTTCTAAAGCCCATGATTCACGCGGTAATGAAAAGGGATGATTTCCAAGGTCACCCCTTTGTCCTTTAAGGGTTAATTATGTTGTCACATTGTTGGCAATCCATTTTAGAATCACTTCCTATCCATTTCAGAGCTCCCTATAAGGTAGTCTACTCTTAAAGCACCCATGCTCTAAAAGCAATCATGACATAGGGGTACATTTTGCTTTCTTCAATGTACTGACCGTGTACATTTCAGGAGATGGTTGCTTTTAGTGACCCTTGCATTTCAACTTCAAAAAATCGGAACTAATTCCACAAAGGTCCAAAAAATATGAAACGACTTGGATTAGATGCTAATTCCATTTCTCTTTGTGCGAAAATTTACTGAAAATTATTTCAAGGGGTTTAGCTTCCCCTAGATGTCTCTTTAAGAGCAGACTATCTTAGGCCTGTTTGAAGAAGAGGGTCGCAATAAGAGCCTTCTCCTATAACCATGGATTCTCCCCCCAACATTAATTATTACCAGCTCATGTGATGGCATCAACAGAATCATACTCACTGCAAATGGTGGGTTAGTTCCCAAACTCTTAAAATTGTACACAAGCTTACATAAAGCTTTACTAACTTTGTGAATTTGATAACCAAAAGCACATAAAACCTGGAAGACCAGCCATCACAGAACATTCAATTGAGCTATAGATCTTGAGCTATGAGTGACTCCACGAAGAATATCCTCCACTACAGTCAGATTTGTTGAAAAATAATTTAAAATATAATTCAATATGGCATCTAATGAAAATTTCAAAAATGATAGCATGACATAATTGAATAGTGTAGAAAATATTAATGAAAATAATCTTAATCCCCCCCAAAAAAGACAAAACCAAAACTATGGATGTTGGTAAAGCCACAAGTATTAGTAAGAGCCCGAGCACTGATAAAACTGTGAATACTCTACTAAACGCTATGAAATATTCCATATCCTGTTAAAGGTCACAAAATATTCCAAACCCTATAAAACTCACTTCCAAAAATTCTAAATCAAGTTAACTAATGAAAATTTAGCCCAAAAAATAAATGATTTGCTATGGAGCCTAACAAATCTGAACCCCCAAGGCATACAGTACCGTGGAAACATTTCTAACAGTATCAAATGCCAACTTTGGACCAAAACATCTTTTCTACATCTATGATAAGACAATTCAAAATGTCAACTGAACTCAAGGTTCATTGAACACTGCTACCAGTCCACCAGTTTTAGGCTGTAATAAAGAAAACTTTATAACAGTAATTACAGAATCAAAAATCTATCAATATAATATAAATATATTACATGACATTTTTAGGTTTTATTGTTATGAAATTTTCAATTTAGCTATTGGCATCTTGCAATATGGGTACCATTTGTAAATAGGTTGAACATACAGTAGCACCCTCACTGACAGTACAGAACCATACAGAAAACGTTGGTGTCAATGTATGGGGGAGTACTAGCATTTAGTTACGACGTAGCCAAAATTATTTGAAGATTTTCAAATGACATAAAAATGTTTAGGATGAGGTTCCGAATAAAAAAAGAAGATTTTCGGAAATGAATTGGGTAGGAAAATTAAATCTCAGCATTTTAGCCGTCCGCTCTTGGAGTATGTAAGAAAATTACCAATTCAAAATCCTTTTTCCCAACATGCAACTGACTAGGCATATACTTTCTAGCTAGGAATTTTGTATTACTATGTGCATGGTATTCTACTATACCAATTATCCTTCAGTTATTGGCATTTGATGTGAGTGTGATTGGCATTCACTACTAGCTTTTTTACTAGTCTTGTTTTCTGTTTAACAGTTGGTTTACTTTTTGTAACACACTTCTCCTTCCAAGGTTGTAGCAAAGATACCTTCACAAGTACCAAACAAAAACATCATTGAAACATGATTTGAGTGATTTTGGTTCTTTCTTTCTTACACAAATGGCATTTCGTTGCACTGCAAATTCCAAGTACACTCAACACTCTCAAGTCAATGTCCCCCTCCCACTGAAATACAAAGCTAGACCCATTTTCTTCATTCAAGAAAATTGACAAATAGGAAAAAAAATCTTGACAAATTGCCTATTTACATTTGAAAATGGAGAATTTCAACCGATAAAATTTTCACTCTTCCGGCCAACTTCCTAGTAAAAATTGAAAAATTCAAGCTAACTTTTAGAAACTAGGAAATTGACCAATTTTTCTACAGAACTCCCTGGATTGTGGTTTGGTGTACCCTAAGAGCACCTCCTACGGCTCTTTAAATTTTGGCCCTCCAAACTCATAAATAGTGGCATGACTCTCCAAACTTATTGGGCGATTGAGGCATGCATAAATCCCCATGTTGTGCAGCACAAGTGATACCTCACTCTACAAAAGGGAGACAGAATAATGTTATTATGTAACAAAGGATAAAAATTTACATGCATAGAAACTACTTTAAACCAAAAAAATATATAAGAAGTAACATTCAAACTACTTGAAAACTTTGAACAACAAGATATAAAATATAATGCACTAAAGACCAACCTTTACCATGGTGATAATTTTATTGGAAAATCTAGTGTGAAAATTCAATGAGGACAAACTAAAGTTCAATCATAATTTATGTGTACAAAGTGATTTAAGTCGTGGTCATTACATTATTCATTTAAACAAAGTTGTTATAATGATTCCATATTCAATAGACCAACTCCACTTCTATGGTCAATTTCGTTAAAATGGCGGTATTCCATTAAAATGGCATAAAATGAAACCATTGAAAGAATGAAAACAATGGAAAGATTGTCCCAAAGGAGTGGAAATGTGTGAACTAGTAGTGATTTGAATGTGCTAGGCATAAAATTGACACATGTATGACCCTATCGTGGCACACTTATTTTCCATTTGTAGAAGATATTCCATTAAAATGGCATGCGGAATACCGCCATTTTAACGAAATTGACCATTTCTTGAAATTGATTTTAGTATTTTTATAAATAAACCTTTATACTTTAGGGTTTAAACATATCATATCATATTTTATATTGTATTCAAAATAAGATCATTTATTCCATTGTATATCTTTTGCAAATTTTTATCATTAGAGGAGTTTTGGGGTTTGGGAGGGCCGTTTCAGGCCTGTTCCCCCGACCCTGTTCCGCTGGCAGATCGCGGGAACAGGCGCTGTCAGATTTTTTTTTTTAATTTAAAAAAAATTAATTAATTAATTAAATTTTTTTTTACGTTTGAAATGCAAAAAAAACAGATTTTTTTTTTGGTGGGTGATGTGGCAGTCTCCAATCCACGTCACCCAGGCCAGGGAACGGTTGCCGCTGCTGTTCCCCCGCTGCTGGCAGCCAGGGGAACACGCAGCCCTCCCCGACCCCGAAAACTCCTCTAATGTTGTAGACTCAAAACATGAAATGCTCCCTAAAGCAGTTTCTAAATCATATGTTGATAACCTTCTTGAGATTTTTATAAATAACTTGTATTCCAGGGATCAAATACAATACTACATTATATAGTTTCCTACCCTCTTTAGAAGGTCTTTTCAAGCCATATATATTTATGTTTGCAAAAAATCCTTATTCAACCATATTATCATACTTAAGTACAATTTCACACTAGTATTCAATAAATACAAAAACAAGTTGTATTTTGCAACATAATGTAAATTTGATGGAACTATATATGAAAAGTAGAAGTGTGATTAGTGGTAGTATGGTATGATCAATTTGGTGTGCATCTACTAACTAAAGGTGCTTTTCAACACAATTTGTGTATTGCAAAGCAATCAATTGGAATGTTTGTGCACTATTTAATGATTTTTTGGGGGAGGTCATAGCTATACATAAATTGAAGAAAATAAAATCCAATGATGCAAATTTGGATATGAAATGAGACATTCTAACCTTTTCAACAACATTTAACAAAGATGTAATATTTTCTTAAATTTATATTATATTATAATGTTAGAAAATACAATCCTTATATAATTTGGGATACAAGCTAATGCATGCCTTTAACATTGACTCATGTGCTTATTGTAAGATTATGAGGTCAATCAATTCAATCCTACTCGCTAACATCAATTTTATGGTATTCAATAAATAAACCATGCAAATTACATTTGCTTTTGCTATTAGTATACAATAGTATTTTGTCATATATTATCATACATTGTGGTATAACAATGTATTATTGGCATATCACTATTGTGTATCGTGATATTTAGAGATAGTTTATAGTTCAAATTACATCCATTATTTTTCATTTGATGCAATGCAAGCTTTCAATCATCCATCTAGTTTTCTCACACTTACCAATTTGGACCGATTCCAACTTATTCTAAATTACTTACTTGGAGTCACCATTTTTATTTCTTTTGGAATTGAAAGGGTTAACTATTTGCCTTCCCACCTAACAATTAATTTCTCACAAACAAATGTTATTGCATAAGTGTATAAGAGCATTCCTTATGGTCCTTTAAAATTTAGTACTCCAAATTGACGAAAAGTGTCCCTCTATGCTTATTGATATTTGAGGCATGCATGGAAAACCTTGTGATGCACTACAAGGCCACAATACCTCACTCCACCCAAAGGGACACTTCTAAACAAAGGCAAGAGGACCATTCTATAGTGAAAGAGAGTCAATGTGCAATCATAGTTTGCTTGGTCTTTTTCTTTTGAAGGGCTCACCAAAGAGAGACCACATAGCACGACAATCATCAAAATTCACCGGGCCTATAGTAGTGGTGCTCCTAATAGCGAGGGTCAAAGGATCTCATTTTTTGTCCAAACCTATTAGACCTTCTAAATTGTGTTTGAAGCAACCATCTAAAGGATTATAAGGGATGTTGTAAGACCTTGAGCTATTTCAACAGAGTTTGGTTGTACAGTGACCGGAACAACGCGACCGAATCAACAGAGTTGTGTTGAAATTTCAGCGTTTTCTAGTAGTGAATACAAATACCTACACTATATAGTAAAATTGGCACTATAAGAAACCCGCGTTTTAGTTGGCGTTTTGTAATTTTCCCAGATGGATTTTAGGTGACGTCAGAGAAAACAACTTGTGTTTTTTCACGTCCAATGTAACATCCAAATGTTACATAGGACGTGAAAAAAACACAATTTTTTTTTTCCTGACGTCACCTAAAATCCGTCTGGAAAAATTACAAAACGCCAACTAAAACACGGGTTTCTTACAGTGTGGGTTGTCCCTCACTAATTTCTTGACATTTGACACTATATAAATATTGATTATTACTATACAAGAATGGACTACTTTTGCATTAGGTGTTGTTGTAATTGGGACTCGTTATCCTCTATGTGTACAAATGTAAATGTTTGTAGAAGTATTTGTTGACTAAGATGGCTTGTAAAATAACTTTCTCGAGAGTAAGACAACCTAATTATTCATGTAGACTAATTTAATTATTTCATATAGAAGAGGTGACATCCTAAAACAAATTCATTGTTTTCCTCTCCACATAAAAATTTATGATGTCCATAGCTTCTAACAATCAACAAACTTTTGAGGTATTAAAGTTAATTGTAAAGTGTGTGCAGAACCACAAATTGGATTGCAGAACCACAAATTGGAATTTGAGAAAAACACAAGATGAAACTCCCTTGAGTACCAAAACTCGGAGTAGATGGAGTTTGGTGTTGTGTTTCTTTTCTAATATTCTCAAGAGATTTGTATTGTGAATTTGTCTTTGTCTTTTCACTGTTTGAATTTCAAATAAAAAATTTCTTCATTACTTAAGAAATCATTAAAAAATGACTAGTATATTGCTAGTTCACAAGGTGTCCCAAGTGCCCAAGGGACCAAAAGTGTCCTCATGTAAAGGAGTTGACCCATTTCCGATTGTCAACCCATTCTCACATCTTAGGCACCTCCATTTCTCATCATTTGTATAATAGTGCCACTTCAAGTACAACACAATCAACAGGAGCAGTAGAAATGTCTAGGAGGTGTACATTGAAAACCACAATGATCACCTACATTAGTTTTATAAATAGCCTATTGTTGGAAATTGGTTTGCCTACACATCAAAAATGGAACAAACATAATCTTCATAAAAAAAATCATGATAATTTTGTTTTTGAGAAACAATGTCAAAAATTATAAAATCCTTTTTAAATATATTTTTCTACATAGGATTTTTTTTCCTCAACTTTTCCCATACTATAGATAGCTGTTGAATTGTTTTAAGTGGTTGAAAATAGGTGGTGATCTTGATAGTCTAGAAGTCCAATTTGAAGTGCTGAAATTTTTGCATTTGCTATCTAAATTTAATAAAACTTGTTGGAAAATCTTCACTCTCTCTTCTAGTTTGTGTAGTAAAATTTTCAAATCAATCCAAGATGTACTAATTTTTGAAAGCCATTCAAAGTTCATGGGTTCAATTTAAGCAACATTTTGATGGCTGCAACTTTGGGGGCTTATATATAGTGTTTATTTTCAATACAATTTGTTGGGTTATGCTCCTCTTGAAGTCTAGTTATTGTGGTAAAATTTTCATGTCAATCTAAGTTGTTTTGAATGTTTGGGAGCAATTCGAAGTTCAAAATCCAGACATTTTTGGATTACGGTGAACTAGATTGTTTCTTCTTCATATAGTATCCGTTTTTAATATAAAAAATTGGAAAAGTTGTGCGCACTAGTCTAGTTTATGTGGTTAAATTTTCATATCAATCCAAGAATTTATGAATGAATGAGAAGCATTTAGTAGAAAGAGGTTAAGCCATAGATGTCTTTTTTTGCAACTTTTTGGCTATTTTTTGACATTTCAAAGTTGTTTCGCAGACACAATGACAATGAGTCAATTGAATGATATTGTCTTTCACCAATGTGTTTATATGCTAGTTTTGAAGTACTTTACAGTTTATATTTTTTTCATTGGATTAGGTTTAGAAATGGAATTTCACCTCCAAATGTCTTTCTAGGAAAATTTCAGCACCCTTTTTCAACACTGAAACATTATAATCTTGCAATCTAAGTGGCTAAAGGAATCCAAATTTGATTCACATCATCTACAACACATACACTACAAGATTGTATAGTTGAAATTTCCATACCTTAGTGACATTTAGACCTATAATGCTTCAAAAGCAATGATGTTTTTAACCCCAAAGTGACATTGAGGATAGAAAATGTCCTTGAAGTTTTTCAACCCCAATTTGGCATCATTTGCTAAAGTTGGATGGAAAAATGCAACAAAGAGCATTTGTAGGATTTTGGAAAACCTACCCAACGACACCAAATACAAGGAATTTGAGAAAAGATTGTAATTTCTAATCCGCTCCAAAGTTTCAGAGTAGCCAAAAGTCTTTGAATGCTGCAGAGAAACAACGAGTGAGGCTGAAGATCTTTGTTCTTGCCTTGCCAAAGATCGAGCCGTTGAAATTGCCCCAAATAATTTTTACAACTTCCATTCAATGTATAGATGCTTTTGCTCGCTTGGATTTGTTTGGTTCTCATTTTGCTCATTTTGCTAATTTTTTGAAAGAAATGGTCCTCCATTTGAAGTGTCAAACCTACTTGTATAAAAGACATCAAGTACATTAGGTTTTTTGAGGTTTTTTGATTTTATAAAGTGGAGGTAGTAGTTTGTTTGGTGAGCTAAAATTTTGTAGTAGAAGTTTGTGACTAATTTGGAAGTTTGCTAGTTGTACTGGGTGGCCAAAGCAAGAAAAACACCGTTTGAACCTGCTACTTTTGATCTATTGACAGCATTTTCCCATACAAAAAAATATACTAAATGAGAGATAATCATTGGTTCACAAATTTTGAGCTCATTTGTAGACCACTATAATTTCCTTTTCTACGCTTGGATTTACTTGGAAAGCAATTGATTTGCTCGGAGGAAAATTAAAAAATGAACACATGTACAAGCAATTATGAAAGGAAAAAAATCCCATGTCACTTTGGGATTAAGCCGAAAGAAGGTTTTAGGCCTTAAGGGGTTAAAGCTTCCTCTAACACCATTGACAATGTTACAACTGAGGACAACCTTTACGATTAACTCTAAGTAGCCAATCCATTTCCAACCACCACCACCCCCTTTCCAATCTACATGTTGCTCTCTTTCTATCTATGAACTTGTGGCATAGTTCGAGGAGCAATTGTGGCATATTATAATTGGTTGCAAGGCTACTAATATTGCAATCAACCCTTGGTCGATTTTGCAATCAATCTATGGTCAAAAACAGAAAGGTCTACATCACCATTATAACTCGTAGAGAATCTTCCACTAAAAAACTCATAGTAATGACGTTTTGTGTACAAAAATTCTGAAAAAATATGAACTCTATTTCTGGACATGTGAAAAAAAATCCGTACTCAAAAAAAACCTACACTCCAAATATGCATTTTCCTTAAGTGGTTGGAAATAGGTTGGCTACCTATTCCTTCAGTCAATTTTTTTTTCTTTTTGGCAAATTTGTACGAAGACCAACAATGGCCCGTCGCAGCTTTTTGTGTCATTAGAAGTTACCAGTAATTATGCAGGAACTCTTAACTCTGGTATGGGTGATCTGCAAGCTTCTATGAAGAGTAAAAGTTATCATAACACATGCGACCGGGAACATGATGAGGCTACTCTTGGACCAACGTAGAGTAGGAGGCTGGTCTAGCGAACTTAAAAGTTAAGTTAGCTGCTCAGTCTTTGCTGCAGTCCGTTGATTTGAGAAAAGGCATGTCACCCCTGGCTGCACGACTGGTCAAGTTTTGGCAAGTTTACAGCTCAATCAATTCCTCTGACCAAGACTCGGGTAACTTACTTCCATTCAACCGAACCGCACCGTAGAAGGATTGCCAAAATTTGGTAAATTTTATGGCTTGTTTAAACAGAAATTACTATGAATTTTGGAAGGGCAAAAGTTGGTCTAGACCCATGTTCAATGTTGTAGACTAACTTATTCCAGGACCGATCTGATTTCAGAGACTAACTTACTTCTTGTTCACTTTGGCACTTCAAACCAAGCAGATGTTGTGGTGAAAAAGAATGGAGGAATTTGATGGTGGGGAATCAAGAACTCGTGTCTGGAAATTAGTCCCAGCCTCTGCTGCATTTCTGCCACCCGTACTTAAGTACCGATTGGGTGCTGCCTGGTTGGTGATGAGTGGCTCTGCCTTATCCATTGCCGTGGGTCGTTTTATTGCAATGGGTCATTGAAATGAGAAGGTGTCAGGTTGTCGTAACACATCCCAAAGCTAAGGAAAGCAAGCGTTAAAGAACTTCAGGGCATGCCAATATGGTGCATTGAAACGCTATCAAGATAATTTGGTACCAAAGTCTCTGCCAACTCAGTATCATGGTGATTGGAAAAATGACAAGCACTGAAATGGCCTTTGTTGTCAAAATGGCATCAAATGGATTGGCCTAATTTTTCTAATGGGGGTGATTGATTCATGTGAAAAAAAGATGAGTGACTTGGCTTCGTTTTGCTAAATCTAAAAAAAAATTGGGCAAAGTTTTGCTCGTAGTTTTGAGTGATGTTTTAGCAAGCACCCTTTTAAAAATCAAATTGGTTCATTCATAAAATTATAACGTAAAAATAGGGGAAATTGTGGAATGGAATTGAGAAGGTGAGGGGTTATAGAGGAGGATAATGGAAAACATAGGTGACACAAGGGATTGAGGGAAAGGAGGTGGAAATATGATAAAAAGGCAATAACCCTTAAATGACATTCCCTTGCTTGGAGGGTTGTCCCAGGAAGAATGAAAAATTTGCTTAAAGTGGGGAATGGGCCTTGTTACTTGTCCAAAACTTATTTGGTTAGGCCATGCAAAAGTGAACAATGAATAGTATTTTGACTTTGTAGCCTAAATGTGGTGCTTGGCAAGCCATTGTAGAAGTGGGTTCAATAGGTTGAAATGTTCCAAAAAACTATCCACTCTTTGTCAACAATTCTTTCAAGGAACTTGGCCTATTGTTTAAAGGTTAATTGCTTATGTACCTTAGAGCCTTCACTTGGGTAGCATGGCCAAAGTTGCCAAGTCATTGTCCAACCAATAACTAATATAAACAATGAATTGGGGTTTGAAGATTGTATTGTAGTTGAAGATGGGTTGTGGGAGGTTTGCCATAATTTGGTAATAGAATTGGTTAAATTTACTAGTCATTTTTCAAGTAGGAGATACAACATTGGCGTCTAAGATAGAATATCTAATAGCTAGAGATGCATTAACTATGATAAATACCCTAGAAAATGAAGATGTTCCACCAATTGTTGATTTTATGGTTAAAGGGAAAAATGATGGTTGTTGAGAGGCACAAAGATTCTAAGTTGAATAGGTCAAGGAATTCGATCATTTTGGAGATATACTATGTACAAAGATGACATTCATTTTTCTCTTTTTGTATTTTTGATTGTTCGTGGACTTCTCGTTAGAGACATAATGTATCAAACCTAATTGTTGGTTTCATTAAGGTAGTTTTAGATGTGATAGACGGTCTCAAGCAAATGTGGTTAAGGATGTCTACAAGCTCACATTTCATCATGCTTTTAGAAAAAATAATACTTAGTTTGAGGAGGTTTTGTCTTTTGTCTCTTCTGGATGTTATTTTTACAATAGAGACTAAAGACAAAACTTCCTCATGCTTAGCATTGCTTTCTATAAAAGCATGATGAAATTATAGTTTGTAGATGTCCTTAGCCACATCTACTCATGACTTCTTATGATGAAGAACTGAATTTAGAGTCTAGGAAAAAATTCAAAAAAACTAATCTAATTTTGGTTCTTTAAAAATTGCTAAATATAAGTTGATATGAGATAGAAGAAAAAATTAAATCATTACTAGCTCTAAGATGGAATTATATAACATAATTATTCCAATGGTGAGATTGTTGTAACAATCAAAATTAACCTAGTGGAACTTTTGTTTGGAAAAATGTGAAAATTGGGCTAAAAAACAAAGCCAATATGTTATTTTGTCAAGATGATGCTTTCATTGCCCATGGAACAAGATGCTTCATAACTTTCTCATCAATTATCCATATAGTACAAAATGAGTCTTTCTATACAAACAAAAATACAGTTTATTAAAAAAACTATTTTTTTTATTCCATATTATTATATTTAGGTTGCCCGCTCTTAACTTTATGTATCATAACTTTCACTCCTAAGCACTAATTGAAATAAAATTTATATTTCTAAAAAGCTAATATGTTTTTCTATGTTGCAAAACATTGAAATTTGAGGAGCTTGTTTGAATTGTCAAGTGTTGCTTGTGGAGATACTTTGGGCTTTAGGGATTAATAGTTAAATGACAATATGTATCTCTACTTAGAAAACTTCAAGTTTTGTGATGTCAATTATGACTAAGGGTGCTTTATTTATCCCCTAAAGTCTCAAGGCCATTTTTCACCAAAAATACTAAGAATTGCCATTTCTATTGCAATGAGCAAAAAACTTTGAAAATTGTTTTTTTGTATATTTAACTACATGATCTTGCACTAGACTCATATTAAAATGTGTCGAAGAAATTTCAAAAACCTTGACCTTGTAGATTGCAAGATATCTATGTTAAAAAGTGAAGAATTCACGTCTTTTTGCACCTTGTGTGACAAGAATACAAGACTTTTAATCCTCTTAACTTTTAATATTGCATCAAAAAAATTGAAGTAAAAAATTTACATGGTGGAGAAAAATGAGTTGAAAATCTATGGAAAAAAATCTAAGAAAAGGGATTTGATTTTTATACTTTAAAAAATTGTTAAGTAGAAATATGTACTAGATAGAAGGAAAAACTAAATCATTAATAGCTCTTACATCGAATTGATATATACCAATTCCAACAACAAGATTGTTTTATCAAGTGAATTGAACCTTGTAGAACTTTTTATTAGAAAAATTGTGAAAATTGAGTGTAGAAATGAATCCTATGGGTTCTTTTTTGAAAAAGATGCTCTAATTCCTAAAAAACAAGAAGCTTAATTACTTCTGCACCACTAGTCTAAATAAAATGAATCAAAGCTTTTCATGTACACAAAACTTTTGCTTCCACACACCAATTGAAATAAAAACTATATATCTTTAAATTAATTTAATTTTTAATTTTTTTTAGAAAATTATGTCAAAATTGAGGTCATACAAACTTGCACGATATCCCCAATGTCTCCTAAGAGGACTTTAGGTGTTTAGGGTTTATTTGGGTGGGAAAAAGAATCCCTCTAGTACAATATTTAACTCTATCTTGTGAGAATTACTTTTTCTTCATTTTCAAGCAAAGGGATGTTTTTATTTGTTTCAACATTTTATGATTTATTAATAGTGAAAAAATAGTGAAAACAAATAATGAATGCACCTGTATAAATATTCACTTCTAAAATTAAAATAATATTTGATTTTTAAATTATTCTTATAAATTTGATTAATGCAATAAATTTGGAATAAAGGACATATAAAATGTATGTACAAAGTATGTTTGCTTGGTCTTTTAATTAGGCATTTGAATTTAGAGGCCTAAAAGTTGTTTGTGATATGATATATAGATACATACATTCTACATTAATCCCTTAAAGGCCAATTATGGTTGCTAACATACTATTATTGCATACTTAACACAATTTTTTTATGAATTGAGTTTTACATTAGTACAAAAGTTTGTCTTGAGAGCCATATCCAATGACGCATGACACTCTTAATTTGGATCATTATTGCATCTCCCATTTGCTAAAGAGCTATAAAATGATCACTCTTAAGACCTCTTGAAGTGCCAATCACGTGTGAGCCTCATCCTATTGCTTTCTACAAATCTTACCTTAATGACCCACCAACACAATCATGGAAAATTGGGTGGATGACTTGTATGTGCTCCCCAACAAGACCAAATACAAATGCAAACTCTCTCAAGATTTTCAAGATTTCAAGAGCATTTCAAGGAAGAAGTTAGAAAGGAAAGAGAGACACAAATTATTGACCTCTCATTTTGTTTAAAAAAAAAAAATCCCAAGCCCCCTTGAAGTTGGAAGACTTTACCATCTACTCTTGAGAACCACCCTTTTTTTAAAAGACCAATCACAAAGATGTTGAAAGTGGGAACATAAAAAGTAAGGATGTGAGTGATTATGTCCCTATAAGGATGGGGTTAGAGCATCCTCAATCCAACATGATAAATAGTTTGATAATTAGCAAAGTGGATGAGAACAATTTTTATATAGCTTCTTTGAGAATGAGCTTTAAGTTCATGCCACATTTAGAGAGCGTGCAAAGCTCCTCAAACCACCCTTTAAAACTAAGTTTAGATCATTAAAAGAGATTTGAGGGCATTGGGAGATTATGAGTTCCCAATGCCCTTTAACACTGTTGGAATTGCAGGAACGCGTAGAGAACTCTCTACTGATGCGGTCGTGACTGTGCTACCTTGGAAAAAATAAAATTTCAAAAAATAAAATAAAATAATTGGGTTCAAAACATGTTTTTGACCAATTTTTTTAAATAATAATTCTTAATATTGGGTCATTACTGCTCTAACAGTAGTGGCTTGTACTCTATAGTCGTAGGGAACAATTAAGGGAATAAACCTGAAATAGCCCTCCTGTGGCCTCAAATATCTTCTAATGGGATTCTTGTATTTGATTGCAATTTGTGATGGAGTCTTGTCTTACATTCTAAATAAGATAGTTTGTAATTGGTCCACTAACTATATTCTGGGCACTAACAAAGTTCAGAGAGTGTGATTGAATCCCTTGAATTTGAAGGTGGGATGAATGGCACCATTTTTATTTTTATTTTTTTGGGTGGTAGAATGTCTTTCACTTTCGAATGTATGCAAGTGAGGAAAAATGGATAGAATCATCTATACGTGTACATTCATCTACAAAATGATCTAAATATTAGTAAATCTAGTATTTTCTGAAAAAGGTTTTGAGAATTTCATCTTTTTTTAAAACATTATACTTCATATTAAAAGATTGAAGTGTTCTCACATAGAAATGGACTACTAGAAAAGTTAACCTTGTATGGACAAAATGAACCTAAAAGGTCCAATGAATGACTTCACTATTAACAATAGAAACAAATAATGCACATATTGGTTCAACAATCAAAATGTTTTGGTGACTACCTTGGTTATGGGGGGCCATGTCCTTTCAGAGGTTACCTCCTAACCCAAGAAGGACGCCATGGACAATAAGTGTCCAATGAATGACAAGGAATTCTCTAGTGTAGGACAGAACTACAACTATTCATCTTTAGAATTTTTTGTGGAAAGTGGAGAACATCTATAGTAGCTTGACTTCCAACGAGTATTTTTGGATTTTTTTATTCAAATGACTCACGCTTACATAATATGCATAATTTCCAAGGTCAACCCCACATCATTCTAGGGCTAAGGATGCTATGGACATTTTTTGGGTCCTGTGGATGACTTCAATGTACATGGAAAAAATGATGGGTAATGAGGCTTGAAATCAATGGTCATGGGCCCGTCCTTTTAAGGATTAATCACATAGCAAAAATGACCATCTGTGAGTAACCACAGATGCTGCATTAATGTGCATGAAGATAGCCTGATTCAAATTCTGCACTTTTCTTCAATTCCCCAAATCTCCAGACAAGTGGCAGATGAGGAGGATTTTTCTCAGAGAAGCGTTCAATTAATGATGACGTCCTTCTCTCTCATAAGTTACGACTGGTCAAAAATTAGCAACTTGCTTACAAGCGATTCGGAGGGACAGAAGCCACTGCAGTGATAGAAAGAATGTACTCAAATAAATTGTACACGGTAATCAACACATACGAAGGCACACGCTGTGAGATTTTGATACTGATATTTAGTCCCAAGACCCTGCTGGTACTGATCATCAAACAAAAGATTTTGAATTCCATAAGCTTCGAAATCAGCAATTCGTCATGCTGACAGTGGAGGTTACCGAAATCAACGCTTGAATATCGTAAGCAGGATAGAAGTACAAAAATTCAGTATGATAAGTAAGTGATCAAGTCTGAAGTATTACAGTGCTAATGTTTCCTCTTCTTGCTAGGACGTCCATCCTTATCGCCACGCCCCGAACTTCTGTTCCGGCTAAACTTGTCTTGGCCTTCACCTTTCTGATGACCCGACCGTGATTTCCCCCTAAACTTATCATTCTTCTCCCCAAATTTCTTGCCAAAAGATTTCCCAAAATTCCCACCAGGTTTCCTATCGGATTTCTCTGTACTTCTCTCAGGCCTCTTCTTCTCTCCGCTGCTTCGCTTATTGGCAAAATGAGAATTATACTTGTTGGGCGGTCTTCTGCTACTAGACTGGCCAGCCAAGAAACCTGCAAATATAGAAGGAAGGTCAGATCTTGTGAATTCAGGCTTTGAGATGTCTGGAAGATACAGAAGAAACGTTCTTCAAAAGCACATGAGAAAATAAGGAACTCCAGAACCTCATTAAATGCACCATTTCACAGAAAGAAATTCCAACATATTATCAGGGCATAAGGTTTCTTACAAATCTGGCAAGGGGTCATTAGAACTATACTAGCGGTAAGGTTAATTAAAAAGGGTACTGAGCCACACACATAAAAAGGTAATTAAAACTCACCTTCATCAGGTTCTTCCCCAACTTCCTGCCTGTACCAATCAGCATCCTCCATATCATCCTTATCCACTCCACCAGCCCCAATTGGACCTTCATCAGGACTCATTTCGGCTTCATCGTCTGCCACGACATCGTAGTCTTCTTCCGGCTTCTCCTCCACAAATTTCCTCTTCTTCTTGCTGTTCCGGTCCTCTTCCTTTCTCTTGACGTTGGCTTCCTGTTCTGCTCTTCGTTGCTTTCGAAGTGCTTCCCGTTGCTCTTTGGAGTTTCGCAAAGCCAAAATCTCTTCTGGAGTTTTCTTCACAAATTCGTGGAACATAACCGCCCCGTCACAAAGACCTTCTTCAACTTTCACAAGCTGCAGAGTCATCCGTGGTCCAATTTCATGCAGTTTCACGGCACTTCGCTGTGAAGCATGATTACCTTTCCCGAACTCATCAGCAAGCTCCACCTTCGCTGCCTCATCTTCCGCTTCACTCTCCGATCCATAACCAGATCTGCAGATTGGGCGCAATCGAACAATTCAACAAAATCAGCCTACAGTTCGCTTATATCTTTCCCAATGGCAAAGTAGAGAACGCTTTAGGGTCCAGTTTACACTCAAATTTGCTTAAGAACAACATATGCAACGTTTTTCAGTGGTTCTGGTGATATAATATTTGGCTCCATCTGAATTATATTTTTCACAATATAAGCAATTAAATTTGTTATTTTAAAACCATGAATCCTTGGTCCTTTAGTGGCTTAGAAACACAGTATAGTCGAGTATAGACTCACTTATTCACAAACTCGCTAACATCGCTCAATTTGCTAAGATCAGGAAGCTTCTTGCGCTGCACAAGCTTTCGAATATTCCGTGACACGCCAACTGGTTGGGCTGAAACGGAATAGTGTCGGAAGTCGATGCACTTGGTTTTCTTATCGTAATTAAGAAGCAGCACCCTCTGACAGGTACTCAATTTCACCTGTAACCAAACACAAACTGCTTCAGACTAGTTGCAAGGTCTCAAAAATAAATGAGATAACAATAATGAAGGCGACGCAAGTCAGCAAGCAATGCGAAGGACAAGTATGAAGACACCACGAGAACTTACCGTGTTAACATTGATAGGAGGAACTATGTTCTGGAAAATAACAGCAATCAGCTTCAGATGCTCTTCACCTGTGGTCAACCCATTCATCACAACCTACATCCACATGATTCTGCAGTCAGTACAGCACTGACTTAACGCAAGCCAGATGATGAATTCCAATGCCTCCTCTGATGTCTCTGATGTTCCTTTGAACTCAAAAAATCACAGTATTGGAGGAACATGACCCCAAGAGCACCGAGGATTCATGGTTTGGAAACTACCAATCGAGGCAATCAAACTGTGAAATATATATTTCAAATGGGGTCAGATTTTAGGCTACTAGAATCAGAGAAGAACATTGCATGATTTGGTAAATATATAATCAAAATAGGAAAAAGGAAAGACCCGTGTGATCTACTCGAATCTGCTAAAAATACATGAGAACTAATTTGGGATTCTTGGTCCTTTATAGCATTTACTTAAAAACTATTGTTCTATTAAAAATTGCAACAAACCATTCCCCAAAACGTTATCTTTCTCAGGGTTCTAAAGTAAATCAAAACTCACTAGGGGAGGACTCTTGAATATTGCTGGTGGTGCTCGAGGTCGGCTTTGCGTCCTGGCAATGTCGGCAGCCAACGAGTAGGCGTGTATTTTGAACGTGAGCGTAGGCCCATGCGGACTCCGCGCCAGTCGTAGATACGGAGATGTCTTCGTATTGGACATAATCATGAAATGTGTCACTCCAAGAGGTGCAGCCACATGCACAAAATCTTTCAACGAATTCCTCTTTGACTCCTGTTCGACAGCACATTCCCAATGCTTTCGTTAGGATTTCGTCCTTTTCGTCCTTCACCGAAAATACACTGCTTCAAAACTCTTCCTAGCTACACAACTTAACGGCCAGGAGGAAAATGGCGAGACACCTTTGGTTGCAAATTAGGGTTTCTCTTCGAAGATCGGGTATCTGTCTCGTAAGGGAAAAGATAGCATAGAAATGATCCATACCCTGAGATTGAGAGCTGTGTGCGGCATCATAACCTTGCGCAAATCCTTTTCCAAATTCCGCAAGAGTGCCGGCAATTTCCCTCGCGAAAACACGAAGCTCTTGGGCACTTTCTCGCCTGGAAGAGTGGCCGCATTTTCCTGCGTCGAATCCTGCGTTCTCTTCTTCTTCTGCAAGAACCAAAATCACATAACCCCCATAAAGTCTCGTCCTTGAAACCCTAATCGTCAAAACGTGCAATCTCAATGCAAAAATCCCGAAAAAAACCTGTCATTCGAATGAAACCCGCGAAGAAAACACAAACTCACCCTCCTAGTGCGACCCATGATGCGCAGCAACCGTCGACGATCACGCAAACCTCAAGGAAACTGCTAGAGCCAAACCAAGCAAGCGCTGCTAAACCCTAAATCTCTAAAACCCAGAACAGTTAACAAAGACGAAAGGAGGAAGGAAACCCAGGATAGACTCTTATCGTCGGATGAACACGTGGTTAGATCGACGGCCAGGAAAGCTCTGAAACGGGGAACGTGACAAGCTGGGATTCGTACGTATGGGAACGATGGTGAACAGAGTGATTGTCGAAGCACCACGGTGCAATCACTGAGTCGCCTTTTCACGGTAACGGGGCCGAGTACGGCCTTAGGGTCCACAGCCAAAAAGTCTTCGTCGTCCGGGACCACCAAATGGAGGGCCCACAGCCGCCACCTCGGAAGTCGCGCCTTCGCGGTGGCGCCCATCGCGTCTGGCGATGATCTTCTGCGCGCAGCCGATACAAAAGTTTCCTCGTGTAAACGATCCCAATTTCTGTTTTCAGCTGCTCTTAAATTCGAAATTCCTCGAAATTCGCACAAATTCAGCGATTGAGATCCGAATTCGGGAACTGAATTCGGTCGTGGGGGTTGGCCGCACCGCTCAACCCTAAGGGGTCAGCAGCAGGCATTCATGGCAGCTCAAGGGTGAAGCGCGAGAATTGAGTCGAGGAATTGCAGGGAGAATGGGCTCCCATCGTGAATTGATTAGGATTTTGGTGATTTTGGTATTGAGTGTTGCATTTGGTGGATCACGTAGTGCTGTAGTAGCGTTTCCGAACCCTAGGAGTATTAATGGTACCACCATTACTAGGGTTCAGTCGGTGCGTGGGTCCGCGCTCGTGCTGCCGCTCATGGGATCCCAACAACGTGGAGATCGTGTTGTGGATCGTCGACGTCTGGGAGAGGACGCGCGGATGACTCTTCACGACGATCTGCTCACGAAAGGGTTTGGATTCTTGTGCCCTGGGAACTAAGAGATTTGAATTGAGCACCGTTGTTTCTGGATTGCGAATTTCGCATTGGTTTTTTTTTTTGGTTTATGGAATTCGAATTTGATGGCCGCATTTTGCATTCTTGGCAGTGTCTGATGTGTGTTTTGAGCGCGATCCTTGTATTTGAAGTCTGAATCTCTGCTTTGGGGTTGTTCATTTAGGTTGGCGATCAAGTTAATGTCGTCAGGAGTTCCGATAATGTGAGTGTTTGAGGACTTGACTTGTCTGGTGAGAGTAAGCATTACCCGCATATTCATAGAAGAACGAAGAAAGAGATCGTTCTAATTGCAGAGCTTTAGTTTCTTGAGAAATTGAACATATCATGAGTGAAGTTAACAGGTTTTTTCAATTCTTGTTCACATGAAAGTGATTCTTTAGGAACGGGACAATGTAATGGATGACATCGTACTGGCGTTAAATTTCTCCACCTTCATATGATTTTCCTAAATACTAAGATATAGTTTGTTTTTTAACATTTTTGAGTTTAAAGATGGGATAGGGAGTTTGATTTGAAGTTGGACCCCTAGCGGACCAAGGATTGATAGTTTGAAAATGATTTTATTGTGAAAATATAATTGAGAATCAGGGAAGAGCATTCCATTTGTTGGTTGATAAATTAATAAAAATCAGAGTCCCACATGACCGACTCAAAACTGCTCAAAATGCATAGAGATCCAATGTGAGCCTCTTGGTCCTTGAGGGGTTCAAGTTCGAAGGTAATTGTTGGACCTGGAATACCGGTGTGAGAGAATATGTGATTCTTCGTTTAAGGTGCTGTTACTTATATCGAAAGAATGCCTGATCATACGTAAGGCTTATGTTTGGTTCCTGTTCTCCCTGCTGCTTGTGATGACTGAGATTTTTTCTAGAGATTAAGCTGTGGCTTGAATGGGGTTGTCAATTTATCAACCTGTGGGTTTGAATGCAGATACTATACGAGCAGGGTTTTTATTGGCACTCCTCCTCAGGAATTTGCTCTTATAGTTGACACAGGAAGTACGGTGACATATGTCCCCTGCTCCAGCTGCACTCATTGCGGCCATCACCAGGCATGTTCGCCTCTCGTACCCGTCTGGTTTTTGCTTTAATGTTGGAGAGCTTGAGGTGACCAAATAGTGAATAGGTCTCAATCAAAGAGTATCCGAATCAGGGCGTTACCACACTACAGCAGAGGCTGGCAACATCAATACCCGTCCAAATGGCATGGATAAGAAATAAAAGTTCTACCTTTTCCTTATTTCATTGACTTCCAAGTAATAGTGCCCGGAAGAAAAACACTGGCTTCTTAATTGTAATGTCATCTGTAATATGCCACTTAGGATGCGCAAGGGACTCCTCAATCTATCTTTCTTACATTTGTGGTAGGTTTTTGCACTAATGACATGCCGATGACATGCTTCCACTTCATTTCTTTTCCTCTAGTAACGCGGTACACTTCTTATTCAAGAGTTGCCCTGACGAAGCATTGGACTTAGAGTAGAACAGTTGTTTAATTTAGATCCTTAATCAAAGCAGGAGGAGGATGGCATTTTGTGCGGTTACATAGCCTGTAAACGGGCTATTTGAGTAACACAATTTGCGGATTGCGTTTGTTACAGGATCCTCGATTTAAGCCCGACAATTCAAGCTCATATCAGGTGATTGGGTGTCGGTCACCAGACTGCATGTCCGGGATGTGCGATGCCAGGAATCACCAATGCAAATATGAACGGATGTACGCCGAGATGAGTTCCAGCAAAGGAGTGCTTGGGAAGGACTTACTAGGGTTTGGCCCAACCAGTCGGCTGCAACCCCAGCCCCTTGTGTTTGGCTGTGAAACTGCGGAAACTGGAGACCTCTATCTTCAGCATGCTGATGGCATTATGGGGCTGGGGCGTGGTCCACTTAGTATTGTGGACCAGCTCGTAAAGAGGGAAGCCATGGAGGATGCTTTTTCACTTTGTTACGGTGGCATGGCGGAGGGTGGGGGTGCTATGGTATTGGGGGCCATTCCAGCCCCTACAGGCATGGTATTTGTAGAATCGGATACACGTCGGAGGTAAGACCATTGCTTGTGGATTCTCTCGGCTCAGATATCAGTCGTATTTGATCATCAGTGGAAGTAGAACATTACGAAATTATTTAGAATGAGATTGCTTACAACGTTCTTGTTGATATGAAAGCACCCTCGTTCATTGGATATCTCTTTAGACTGGAATAAGGTATAGGATACGATTTGCGTCATGTTAAGCGTTTTAACAGATGTTGGAGTGTGATTTTTGTGAGAAGTACGAGCCAAGTTTATATCAAATCTGTATCATTGTTTATGAATTTTCTTATGCAATTTCAAAGAGGTAGGTTGTAGACCACTATAATTGGCAGTAGACAACTCCGTTCAATGATCAGTAACCGTTCACATTTAGCCAAGTCATGCTTAGCTGCTTGCTAATTGGTCCAACCAAGTGTATGAATAGATGATTTGCTGTTGGTAACCGGGATCAAGAGACTGTTGGTAAAACAGTTTTAGGGTTCTCTACCCTATGACGTTCCTGTTGGCATGAAAACACTCTCATTTATTGGATTTCTCTTTCGCTTCTTGTCATACATCGTGTGACTGACTGTAACATTTTGGATGCAGTAATTACTACAACC
This sequence comes from Rhytidiadelphus loreus, assembly GCA_947034895.1. Lineage (NCBI taxonomy): Eukaryota > Viridiplantae > Streptophyta > Bryopsida > Hypnales > Hylocomiaceae > Rhytidiadelphus > Rhytidiadelphus loreus. Next base: position 39,967,995 of record OX344761.1, read on the forward strand.
TTGGGTTATCTGAGATTCAGGTGCAAGGGGTCAGCTTGGATTTGGATAGTAGTATTTTCGATAAGAAGTTTGGCACAGTTCTAGACAGTGGGACAACATACGCCTATCTCCCAGGCCGAGCTTTCAATGCTTTCAAAGATGCTGTAAGTAAACCACATATCTACATCTATTGATGTGCTGAATCTAGGTGAAATGGGCCTTTGGAACTGAAATTAACGTTGTGTCCTAATTGTGGATTTTGAACTGGTGATTGAGAGCTCAGGTTATTCAGCAGCTTGGTTCATTGCAAGCCGTCGACGGTCCTGACCCAAATTATCCTGACATCTGTTATGCGGGTGCAGGAAGGTTAGTGTTTCCGAGTCCTCTGTAATGTGTCAGTTTGGTTCGTCTCACTGTGGCGTAGCTTTTAAGGGTATAAGTCTTTTTGAACACTTTGTCGATTTCTTTCCCTAAATGTGTAGTCTTTAATTGTACCACCATCAGAGCAACATCTTTTGTAAGGGAGAGGGTACTAAGACTGTTGGGGACCTGATCCCGTCTCCTATGCTGACGAGATCAGGTTTACCAACAGCAACTCAACCATTCATACATTTAATTGAACTTAGTAGCAAACGGTGTAAGCATGACTTTGTTAAATGTCATGGCCACCGATCTTTGAATGGAAACGGGTTCTCTACTGGCTCTTATAGTGGTCTACAACCTGTCACTTTGAATTTGCAAAAGAGATTCATACACTAATAATAATTTGGATCCTATCTAATTTTGCTCTTGGATTTTCTTCTTTAGTCACACTTCTAAACATGTTAAAATGCATAAAGTGATGCGAATAGTACTCTCTACCTTATTCGGTGTGGATTTTGATCATGCTGTGCTTTTTGCCGGTCATGCTATGCCTGGGGCCTGGTAAGTATCGTGGAATATTCTGTACTGATGGTTTTGTTGTTATGTAACAGTGACGTAAATGAACTGGGCAAGCATTTTCCTACTGTAGACTTTGTGTTTGCTGAAAACAAAAAAGTTTCTTTGGCGCCAGAAAACTACCTATTCAAGGTTGGTCATTCAACTAGAAGTAATAAAAAAATTATTAGTATTGGTAACGGAATTCCTGAATTCCTGGATGCTTAGTCTCGTGACAAGATATATATGGACTTTGAGTTGAATAGTTCCAGATTGATTTTTTATTCACCTGGGATTTGCCTGGAATTTGAAGTCTTTTCTACCACTTGTTAGAATCAGCTATTCGATGGAGTAGGATATTTTGGTTACATCTCTTTATGATCAACTCCTCAGACATTTAGATGTTACATTTTTCACTATGTATTGCGTTATTGCTGCTTTCTGATGTTCCCTTTTGACTACAGCACACAAGAGTGGAAGGGGCGTATTGTTTGGGTTTCTTCAAGAACCAAGACGCTACCACCCTGCTTGGAGGTAATTTTCTTGGGTTTGTTGTCCTTTCCATTATTGTTTTGGAACATTTGTGATTGATGTCTCTAAATTTTCTGGGACTTCATGTCATTGAGATCTTGTATCAACATAGAGGCCTTCAACGTTTAGCACAAAAAGCAGTAATAGTTAAAGCCTTCTCTGTTGTTTAGGTCCAGAGAACTTGGTGGTCGATTTTTGTTAGTCATGCAGGCACATATCAGCTGTTTGAATGAGTACTAATATACGCTCAGTAGGCTGCATCCTGTTCTTATACTTGTACTGTACTTGGGGATTGTGCAGGAATTGTTGTGCGAAACATGCTCGTGACGTATGATAGAATTAATCATCAAATTGGTTTTCTCAAGACGAATTGCCAAGATTTGTGGAGTATATTGCCGCCTGAAACCCCAGTTGCATCACCTTCAGCATCTCCTTCAGCATCTCCTTCAGCATCTCCTTCACCTTCTGTGAATGCCCCTCCTCCACCGTCAACACAATCGCCGGCACCGCTGTCAGAGGGTATGTGAAATACTAGGAAGGCCTTCTCATTGACTTGATGATATAGCACTGTTAGAGGCTTTGGGATATGAAATCGGTATTGCTTAAACCAATTCAAATATTCATGTCGCTGATGAAGATTTGTGTTTTCCTTTACAGCTGAACAAGAGTTTGGGAGCATTGAACTTTTAATATCACTAGATGTAAATCTTACCACCTTCTCGAGCGAAACCCCCTTGTTTCTGTCAAGCATCTCTTCTGCGCTTGAAGTTTCCCTGTCACAGGTTAGAATGTAACCATTTTCTTTACGATTGCATTTTGAGCTGATGTGAACCTTGTAACTGAAGTTTTATTTGTTGTTTTATGCTTACATGGTTGAATTATATGCTTACATATGGTCCCAAAATGTTGTCTAGATAAGTGTTGAGGAGGTTATAGAAGAAGAGGGGCAAGTCGTTGTACGATGTATCATATCTGCAGGATCTTCAAATCATTTTTCAACTTCTTCTGCTAAGGTTCGTTTTCTCAACTTGCGTATCCATTTTAAATTGAGCTGCTTTATGTCTGATGAATAGTCAAAGCTCATGTGGTCACTCTTGTTGCTGTTGCTGTGATTATCGGTACTCTCTTTCTGATATATAGTGCGACTTTGGCAGGCGTTGGCCTCACGATTAGAAGGGCACACTGTGCAACTGCCAGCAATTTTCGGTGCATATCACCTGAGAAGCTGGAAGGGTCTGCCTCCTTCAAAATGGTAAGGCAGTTGTTCATATTGTCAAACTATAGAGAGCTAGATATACTGCACTTTAGACGTCATTAAACTTCATTGTCTCTACTCCAAGGCGAGAGACTTAGCAATGGTTCAAAAACGCGGAAAGTTCAATGAAATCAGTCATTTTGAAAGCAATATTAGAATGTTGGACCTCATCATTCCAATGAATTAATTCTTATGTCTAGTCAAATTGTGACATTTAGTTTTAGGAATACTGGCATTGTGAGATTGTCAAATATGATTTTTTCAAGTTTTCAATTCGTGCGGATTATACTGAAGATTATACTGAGGGTTATATCAAGGATCATATAGTGAGAATGTGGTTGTATTGAATCACATGAATATTACTCATTACTGTTTGGGGTAAAGATTTGGTGCTTGATAATTGACAGAATTGTTGCTGTCATATTCTCCATCATGGGTGAAGCTCTACACCAAGTTGCTATATTGATGTTGACCCTAATAATCCTTTGTTGCGTTTTGTGACAGGGGTTGGCTGCAATCCAAAAAGGTCAAGGTGAGTGCCATCATTGCAGGATTGGTGGGATTGGTGGTAATGCTCGCAGGTATCGCAAGTTTAGCTTACTGGTACTTCTCCAAATATCGACACAGAGACCAAGTCAAGTACAACAACTTGAATCAGGTAGAGACAAATGAACAGGAAAATTTGATTGGTGACCAACAATTGTAGTTAGTTACCCGCATACTCTGTACAGTGCAGCACCGAAAGGGTGACACAAGCCCGGGGTTCCTGTCTGTATTGACAAGTGATTAACCCTGTTAAGGACACTGTGGACCTAAAAAGGGCCGATGGATCACTTCACTGTTAACTGTAGAAACAAAGAATGCACTTATTGGTCCAATAATCACATTATTTTGATGTCTACTTTAAAATAGGGGCCGTGTCCTTTCAGGGTTAAGCTGGACTTTTTCCATTACAGTGTTACTGTTAGAGTAGGTCTTGAAACCATCATTGGACAGTTCTGTGTAACTTGCAGATTTGACTGGTGATTCTAAAGAAGCATGAGTGATTTTCCCAAATTTTGCCTCTCAAAGTTTATTGGTGTTTCTCTAAAGAGTTTTGTAGTTTTATGTAGCTTAACCCCTTTAGGATGTTAGCAAGTTTACGCTTTTATATACTATGTTGTAAAATACAGTCTGACTCACATTAAAGTCTGAAATCTGAAAATGTGATAGTGCACAAGTTTCCATCAGTAGATTAATAATTTTATCCAAAATTTTGCACTTTTGTCTTACATCCCAAGACTTGAATTGAATTTCAGCAATTAATGAAAAGAATCACATGTTGAAAAAAAAGAGAGAAGCAATGAGCCATCCACTTACATTTGCCCACCTCAAACCATACAACAAAACACATTAAAGCTCACTATACATTTAATGGAAAGCGAAAACATTGGAAAGAGGACCCAATTAAGGCAAGGCATATTGTATTGTATAAAAATTCGTAGGCCAGTTTGGGCTGCTAACATCCTAAAGGGGTTAATATTACCTTTCATTGCTTTGGTTGTTGGTTGAGTTGAGCCCCTATCATGGTTTCAGCTTCTAAGGAACTGCACTTTATTCTAATCCCTACAAATTTAAAAAAAAATGTGAGAGTCTAGAGTTGCTTTTTTGTATACCTATTTTCAACAGTTTTGAAATTCATAGTTTATTCATATGGTGTCCAAAAAATGCATTAGAAGGGAATTTAGAATACTCTTTTGACTTTTGACAAGATTCAACAAATGATTTGAGATAATTTAATAATAGGAACAATGTTCAATTGCTTATTATACATTTACCTTATAGAAGTGTTCAAATGTTGTCAATGATCAAATAGATTTATAATGTAACTATCCTTTCAAAGCTTTAATAATCAAAAAGCATATACTGGGGGTGTTGGATTTTGCAATTCTTGCTTTGTAATTTGTCACGAGTTGACAAATGGTTCAAATTGGATCTACTTTAACTCTTTAAAGGACAACTTGGTCATGCAAGCAAAATTGGAGATTCTTAGAGCATCTTCCGAACCTTAAGTAGGGATGAGACCTCGCGAGTTCTCCATATGAGCCTTTGGATACATAATTGAAGAAGAGTTTTACATAAATCTGTATATTTTAGAGATATAGATTTTGGATAAAGATTGGTGCGATGAAATTTCTGTATCTCTATTTGCATATGAGGTCCTCTCCCTAAAGCTTTAGGGATACGGAACTCACTGGTGGGGATGCTCTTAGGTTGGTCTCTACAAAGTCAATACTAAATGGATCTTCTAAATTTTTTGAAACAAAGAGTGGATATGTAATATTGACATGCATTGCTTTCATGCAACTATAATTTATTTTTCTAGTTGTGAGCCCAAATCAAAGTTACACTAGTTGTAGTTCTTTGAATAGCATTTACAAAGCTCTTTTTCTTCATATTTTGGAACTAGCAAGTATGCAATTCATATTTCATAAGATATAATATTAAAAAAAAGACTTTGTATAGTGCAAAAATCTTATTCTTTGAGAATAAAGTCTACTTATCTTGTTGGATGAGGGCAAAAAACACACTTTAACTTCTAACTTCTAACTCTATTTATAATCTTTAAATTTACTTGGTCAATTTTTTCATATTTTTTCCTAGATATTTCCATTCCTATAGTAGTCTAGTACAATTTTGTATGGCTGAATTTCTAAGAATATAAAAAAAAAGCTCTTAGTGCCCTAAAAATTTAGCTTTGTTATCCAAAATTTTGAAAACTACATTACATGACTTTGGTCCTCTAGGAATGAAGACAAAATCAAATTCAATCCTCAAACACGTGACAAATTATAAAACCAACTAGACTATAGTTGCATCTAGGATTCTAGGGGGGACATTATATTAAATTTTAACCCTATATATATGTCCAAAGGACATTTTCTTGGGGGCCTTTACTACCTTTATGATACCCTAGTGTTACATAATTCTCTAACACTATGCATTAAAATAGGGATTTTTGATTTTTATAAAGAAAAATTTAGTTCATTCTTGTTGAAGCATATTTATTAAAAAAAAAATTATCTTCATATGCATTACAACATAGAAGAATCTAGTTCATTACTTTTGTTATGCAATGTGCAAAATTTGATGACTTTCACAGTTTAAAAAAATTCTCTCACAAAACATATAGCCTAATGTTACATTATCTAGCTATGACATGAAATCTAAATTGAAATACCAAACACAAAAAATGTACACAAATCAAAATTCACTTACCCAAATATTATTGATGGCTTCAAAAACCTTTACAAACAAATTCAAGCGGACATCGGACCAACCTACAACCTTGCATAACCAAATTTCACAATGTTCCTTACATTTAAAGATTAGGATTCAAAACTTCATCTACAACATTGAACAATGCCTCAACAACCGTCATCTTCATTCATAAGAATTCTAAAGAACTTGTCTACATCTTAAACAAATTGAATGAAGGGAAGAATCCAACACATACTAAATTAAAGAAGATGAAAAATGCCATGATACCTTCACTCAAAGTATCTATAATATAACCATAGATCATGGGCTCAAGATCCTCTTATAATATTGTATGTGTTAGAAATCTTCTTCTCCCTACTTGTAACAAATATAGAAGATCGACTATACAAGTCAAACATTTGACCCCCTTTATAAAATGTCACTTCTTTTGAACTGTAGGTTGTTGCCCTTTTTCACCTTCCATAGTAGAATCCTATGTAAAAAGGCCATAGCATTACCTAGTCATCATGGATCTAAAGCTAGAACCTTTGCATTTGTGGTTTTGCAGGGGGGGTTCGTTGTGGCCGGCTCCACTCAACAAGACTCATCCCTTGGAGTGATTCCATGTGACTCCAACCTACCATGTGCGTGGGACTCTTCACTGAGTTAGTTTGAGCTTGCTTATGGTGCCAACTAAGTCGTGGCATTGTAGCAAGAGGGAAATTTTCAAGAGTTTGGTGTAGTATTTTTTTTGTGCACAATTTTTTGCTAATTCGCTACATCTAAAAGATGTTGACTATTTTTTATAAAGAAAATATTAATTTTTTTAATCAAAATAGCTAGAATATTGTTGTATTTTGAGACCAATAGCCAAATTGATACTTAGTTGATATAGATATCACCCAATTATCACCTGAATATTGAAGAAACAAGTAGCTACCAACCCTTTCTTTTTGGGCGAAATGGAGCCAGAAAGCACCATTTCATAGTGAAAATCTTTTTTTGCTAGAAAAGTTTCAATCCAATTTAAAATGTGGATGAAATTGTCCAATTTGGATGAAAAAATGAATGAATTTGATTGATTGATAAGTGTTTTATAGTACAAAAGATGGATGTACGAAGAAATAAAATGCTTTCACCAAATTTTAAGTGATCGCCATCCTGGCACTTTTTCAAAAACCAAAAAAAAGGGCTGCTAGCTACTTCTCCAAAATGATAAAAGAAACAAAACACTGGGCTGGTGGGTTTTGCCGTTGGTGCGCCTGGGTGGGGTTTAGGGTTTCCAGCCCCGACCACGGCAGGACGACCTCCGTTGGCGAGCCGCCTTGTGGATGCTCTGAAGTTGAATGTTTTTCTATATTTTGTGAGAGGCAATCAGCAATGGCGTCGACTCCCACGACTTGGGCTTCGATTCCTTGACAATGAACACTCTACAGTGCGTCTGTCGGGTTTTTTTCCAGCTTTAGCTTTCACAAGAAAAGCTATTAATGTGCAACTTTCACGAGCAGCTATTAATGTGCAGCTACTAGGCGGGAATGCGGGATGCTTGCTTCGTTCATTCCCTCGCGTGTGACCTAATCAACAGCCAAGCCTCTGCAATTGGTAGTTCGGTAGTTTCCGATGAGGTTCACTTGGCAGCTGCTTCGAGCTTTATTGCACGAGAGTTTTGTTTTTCTCGATCTCGCCAGTTGAATTGCTTGGTTCAATCTCGGTGTCTTCTGCATTGCGAGCTTCAGGTATGTGTCATCCGATTTCTGCGGTGACGTCTTCTTCTCGTCTGTGGCACAATGGTATCTGGAGCATCAACCTCTTGGTGATATAAGGTAGCGTCATGGATGCGGACACGCTTGGTGTTTTTTTTGGAAACCATGAGATTAGGGTTTGGAATGAGCGGGCTAAGAGATTGTAAAGCATAGAGCAGAAACAGGGGGCGTCTCTTGGATCCCGGTTGTGGATTAGAGAGAGAGAGGGGGAGGAGGTTGAATGATGTGCTCCGTGCGGAGAAAAGCATCTTCGTTGCAAAGTCGTGTGTGACAATAGAAGGGATAAAAGCATGGGTGCCGAGAGTGCTGGAGCACGAGAGAAAGGAGCATGGCTGCAGCAACCAGTGCAACCGAGTCCAGGGTTCGCGAAGCTTCTGGCTGCGCGAAGTGCCCTGTGCCAGTCCCTGGAGAAGTCTCGAGCTTTAGGCACATTGTTAGATCAATCGGACAAACGGTTGCAAACAGTGCAAGAGCGACTTTCCCCTGTGAGGAGGGCGCTGGCACCTCTGGAAGTGCAGGCCAAGGTGTCGGACGGGCTCACGCAGCGGATCGACAGAACGATGGAGCCCGCCATGTCCGTGCTCAACATGTTCGATGTGGTGAGCAAGATTAGGACTCGCTTGGTGCGGGATCCTCGGGATGACTTCGATGGCTACATGGCGGCCGTGATGCAGCTGGAGGATGCTGTCGATTACTTGAAGCAGAATTCGATTGTTGCCATCCAGTGGTTGCAGGAAGCTGTGACGTTTCTGAATGAGGCAGGCTCCACGGATACTGTGCGCATCAAGCGGCTCAATGCGTCCCTGGAAACTCTCAGGTCTCAGCAGGCAGGTATGTGCTTGCATAGTTTCGTGCTTTTCATGGTGATTTTGCTACTGTTTTACACCGCATTTTCGCGTCACTTACAGCAATGTTACATGTGTAGGAGTGTGATTTTTGGGAGGTATTTTTTTGGTACTCCATTTATGGCGTTATGAGGGCATGTTTCGATAACAGTAGAGTAATCCCTTAAAAAATCCAGCACTATTTCAGATTTTGTTTTTGAACCACTGAAAATAGCTTACCAATACGAGATTCATTAGATTAGACACTACTTTTTCACTGAAACAATGGTTGGCAACCCCCACTCTGAATGAGTTCAAGGATAACTCTTGTTGTAGTGAAGTCGAGACAGGAATTTATGATCCATTTGTCTCTTAGTTATTTTCTTCCTCGCTGCATAATTCCTTGCTTGGAGGTCCTTCCTGGACCATGCGTTTTAGAATAAAATAATTGAGAATATTCTATAGTGTCTGTTATCGTTGTGTCCATGATAGCGGGTCAAGCTGTTAGTTAACGTAGGAAACCCATTCCCGTAGGATTTTGATGGAATTCATTTAACGTAGGATTTTGTTCCAATTTCATGAGGATTCCAGCGCATGGATATCGTATGATTTCGTTATGGATTTTCGAAGTGTGAGTGAAACTGTGGGTAGAGAATGACTCTTCAGCTGTTTTACATTGTCATCTTCCTAGATTCTAAATATGTACTTGTCATAATCACTGACTCCACTCATTTACTATTCGTGGCCTAAGATCTCCTAGGAGAAAGGGTTCTCTGCCTTTCATTGTGTCAATATACTAAGGGAAGAGGTTTTACTCTTTTGCAGGCGGGGCTGTTAGTCTTGATGGTGGGCTTTTAGTCGCTGCTCTTAGCAAGCTTGAGAAAGAATTCAAGCGTCTCTTAGAGAAGAACAGTCGCCCTATGGATTTACCCCATCAGATGGAGCCTCAAGAAGGGGATAACAACTCAGAAGAAGAGTTGGACTATTTGGTCAGTTTCCCACAGGAGGTCCAGGAGCGGTTGCAAGCTATTATTGGAAAACTAGTGGGCAACCCCAATTATCAAAGATGCATCGATGCGTACCAAGAGTGCCGAGGTGCACTCTGTGAGGAAAGCTTGCAAGTAAGCTCGTCGTTCTCTCGTATGGTTGCCCATTGATAATGCTCCCTCTGTCCCACTAAAAACCTTCAAAACCCTTTCCCATGAGAGATTAACTATATATTTTTAGTCTTTGTGCCAGTGATGCATACATTCAAGAACTAGTAACCCATTCCTTAGATCTATGCAAAATCTTTAGGTGCTGTCATTTAGGCACCCAAAATCTATGCGGAAAGTATCAAATTTGAGCATCATTTGTAAATGTTGCTAGCTCGTCATTCCTGATGATTTAAAAGTTGGTGCCAACAATGGGATTGTAGAAATATATGCTCCCAACCTAAATACTGCAACAAGGAAACTTGGCCTCCTTCATGAACAAATTTGCATAGCACCCAAGTGGTCATTGAATTCATTGTCAACACTACTATTTGAGGAAGCAGCAAGTACAAGGTGCCTCATATGGGCAAGGCCAAGCTTGCTAGGAGAGGAATGCTCCTTGATTTCTTACGACTTACTCCCATGAGGTCATTCAATATAGCCAATGCTTACTCATTATCAATGGTCGAAATCAGAAATAGAGCTTTTTAGTGGGACAGTGGGACAATGGGAGTATATGATAACTTGTACTGTTTATGATACTTTTTAACATTAAAGTAGAATGCATCCTGATTATCTAAATTTAATCCTACCGTTGAAGTCTAACTTGCTACCAACGATTTCAACAGAACTCTGTGATAAATTCCATCCTGTTCACCTCTTCAGTATGTCGATCTCAATCGGGCCTTGCTGACCATTTTTCTTCCACCTACTTGTTTTGCAGATTTTGGATGTGAGTTATTTGGACGGCATTACTCCAAAATCAGTGAGTGAAATCCCTTGGGATGACCTACAGAATATGATACATATTTGGACCCATCACCTTGAGGTCACTGTGAAGGTCCTATACGCTGGTGAAAGGCGCCTTGCCCGACAAGTGTTCAAATATCTGGGGGATCTAGTGTGGGTGGAATGTCTACGTAACTTGGCTGAGCCTGAGATGAATGCATTTATTCAATTTGGAGAAAGCGTTGCAGCAAGCCAGCGTTCTCCTGAAAAGCTTTGCAAGCTGCTTGAAATGTTTGTGTGCCTGGAGAAGTGTGAACCAAGTGTTATTCGAGTATTTGAAGGACAAGCTTGTGCTGAGATCCGATCACGTTATCGAGAGCTTCTGAAGCAGGTGATGAGACTACATCATGCCTTGTGACATAAATTCTTGCTATTTGCTGTTCATGCAAAGAGATTAGTTAACGGTTGGGCTTCATTCAAGTTTTCACAAGGGATTTGTCATTATCGAAATTGTTATCGTTATCGTTAATCGTTTTTATCGCTAGTGTTTGTACAGACCAACATGCTTACCTGCTGTATGTTTCATGACAATGGCAGGTTGTCTATGCCTCTGGGAAGACATTTTGGGACATTGATGACTGGGTGAGGGAGCAAAGGGAAGGCGCGTCACAGGACGGCAAGGTCATGCAGCTCTGCAGCTGGGTGGTCAATTATCTGAAATATGTGCTTGCCTTATTTCCTGAAGCGTTAAGCAAGGTACTCCGAATTGCAGGGAGCTGGGAGGCTAGTTCGGGTGAAGAGAAGGGACTGGCTCAGGGGATTGCGCAAATCTTTCAAACACTGGAAGAACTTGTCGAAGCACGGGCCATAGACTTGCAAGACCCTGCCCTACGCCACATATTCTTGATGAATAACATGTACTATATTCGCAACCGTGTGAAGAACAGTGATCTTGGGCCTCTTTTGGGCGAAGACTTGATGTCAGAAGTTGGCCGCAAGGTAAATTTACCCTTCATACTAGAGACTGGAACTTGGGGTCTGTTTAAATTTGTCTGGGGCAAACCTTGTCTTCAAGACATTTCGACTCTACCCTAAGAAATCCAGCTATGTATCCGTTTCATCATTTTGCGTAGTGTTCCAAATGCAACCAGGTTACAAAATGGTCAAGCGGACAAGACCACTTATCCCAACTTCGGCTAATTATTATTTTTAAATGTCTTGGTATCGTGCCCTGTGGGGTCCCAGATAGCTATATCTTGGCCTTAACTTCTTTCTTTTTCTCAAGAATTGTCTGACCCTAGGTAGAGGGATTTCAACATTGATTGAAATACTTGCACTTCACCTGTATTAGTTGGAGCATAAATCTGCCGATTGTTTTACTTTGCGAAACACTTGAGAGATAACAGAAAATTCCACGGGTTGGTGACGCAATATTCCACTTAAAATCTAAAGTAATATTGACTGGTGTGTGCAGGTGTCGCAAAATGCATTGAAATACCAACGAGAAGGTTGGCAAACAGTGTTGCAACACCTGAACCGGGAGGGACTGCAAGGCTCGTCCTCCGGCAAGTATTCTCGTGATTTGTTGCGTCAGAGGTTGAGGGCGTTCAACGCAGCCTTCGATGCGACGATTGAAACGCACGCCAAGTGGATCATTCCTGAACAGAATTTGAGAGATGGGACCATTGCAGCTATCACCCAGATGGTGGTTCCTGCTTACCGGAGCTTTCTCGGCACCTTTGGTCCTATCCTGGAGGGTCGCATGCGTGACACAGATAAGTATATTAAATACTCTCCTGAAATCATGGAGACTATCCTAGGGGATTTGTTTACGGGCAGTGGTTAGGTTATATAGTGAACATTTTTTTTTTATTGATTTTTGACCCATCCTCAGGGTTGAGTTGTATTCACATTATTTTTCCCCTTGACCCTTCGTGCTTGGGTTCATTCAAATGCATTTCGTGTGCTCTTTCTGAAGTGGTTATCATTTCTTGACTTGAAAGTTTGACTTTAATGAACCACAAACATTGGAAACTGCTATGGCACAGGCTTGCTAGCTTACCGCTAAGGCCTGACTTGTCGAATTGCCAATATGTGAATGCAGCGAATCACCAGATCACAAGTAACATACTTATAGATGTGTACTTTCTATGCAAGTTGGATGTGACCGTAAATGGTTTTGCCAGTTGCCACATGTAGAAAGTACACATGCAGATGCTTCATATTTATGAATGCAGGCAACTTTGAAGTCAACCTGGACAGCATACAATACCCTTGGATTTACTCCTGTAAGTAACCAGAACTTTGATGGCACTTTGTCCAGAAGTACTTTGTATTTATAGCACACCAGTCCATCTTCCTCATTTTCCTCAAATTACAATCATTGACCTTGATATTACTTCCAAGTCATGGTTGGGAGATTCACAGACTACTTTCTCCTATTACACCTACTACAATAATACTCCAAACTCATGAAATGGGGTTGCATAATTTAGGTATATCTAAGCCAACTCCCATGTAAAATTCTTCATGACATAAAGTAGACTGCTCTAAAAAAGAAACTATATAAGAGTCAATTGCCTTTGCGGGGAAGCTAAACTCCTTGAATAAATTTTGAATAAATTTTCAAAGGAAGAAAAATGGAATTGGCATCCAACCCAAATCATTTCATATTTTTTGGACCTTCATGGAATTAGTTACAAATTTTTGAAGTTGAAATGCAATGGTCACTAAGAACGACCACCTCTTGAAATGTACACTATTGGTACATTGAAGAAAGCAAAATGTACCTCTATGTTAGGTTTACTTTTAGAGAACAGGTGCTTTTAGAGTAGGCTACCTTATATACTAGACCAATCTAGTCATGACCTATATTAGGTGGATTTGGTGTAATTATAAACTTTTGGTATCAATCATACCTTGCTAACCAATGCCTATACTTCTATGTGAAACCAACTTTTTCAAAATATGAGATGACTTCTATTTTTTCAAATTTTAGAATTTTTTGAAATAGATTTTTCTATTTAGCGATTTTTGCTACCTAAAAAAAGGTTGTACATGGCTTTATTTGTAGATTTGGGAATATAACAAGCAAGTGATAGTAATTTTGTTTTGTAGTTGCATCTACTTGAAGGCAATTAAGTGAATGAAATAACATTCAATAAAGATGATTTTTTTGGTGATATAAAAATGATGTGAAAATTAATATTTTTCATTTAGAGATTTTTGGTCTCCTATAAAAGGTTGACCTTGTTGCTTACGATTGTGGCTAATAACTCTTGCTTCCATAACATTTTGTAATAGTGTATGTAGGTTTCCAAAATATGTTACAAATTGAAGAATATGCGCTCAAGGGAAATCATTCTTTATAGGAGCGTGGGAGGTTTGGATACTTCATCTTTTGAAAGAGAATTAGTTATTAGGCATCCAATACTTTTTCATTTAAAGCTTTAAGTATTTGTCTACAATTGGTAAAGAATGTTGTTTCTTTAACTTGTCAATCTGATACTCTAATTTTTACAAGACACTATTGTTTGTAAACTTCAATTTTTGCAAGACACTAATTATTTAATATTTCATTTTTCAACTAGAAATCTTTTTATTTTTATTTGCTTAGTGTATGCAAGGAATAAAAGTAACAAATGAACCACCGACATGGTCCAGTGGGCTTCTTCAACCTTCATGGAGGGATTTTGGGGTCAAGAATATGTCCTAGAAAGATGTAGCTTTCATGTGTTCTACCATTTATAATGCAATGGGTTTAGGGCTTGGCATTGTCATATTGCTTTAGGCATTATGAGAGTTTTTCACCCCAACAACCAAAGAAACCCTTTAGAGTTGGCTGGTGGAAGTATATAAGATCCTAACCTAGTTTCCTTCCAAGCAATGAGCTCCAATAATGAGATTTTTTGGTAAATTTTTTAACCAAATGACTTTAAGTGAAAAGGGTCAACAACCCTAAATCATATTAACATGTGTTCTGGGAGGTTGAAGAAATCTCCTAGACCAAAATCCCACCTAAATTGACACTCAAGGCACCAAAAGGGTCCAAATGGAGTCCTAAAAGAGAATTACAGCACAATACATATCACAAAAAACAAGCAAATTCACATGAAAGTTGCTTGCATTATAAATTGTAGAACCCCAATTTGCAATTCTCATGAATTTTTCGAGTTCATTCACCTATCACTCCCTAATTCCTTTGAGCAAGATTACTTTAAATTCCCCAATTGTGAATTTGTAGCACACACATACCACAAGAACCAATTCCATTTATTAATGGGGATATACAAGTATCGTGGTTTCATTAATAGTATATTTTTTCAAGTGAATCGTAACTCGCTTCCAAGGCCTTATAAGTTGTGATCTCGTAGACAAAAATAAGGAATCTTTCACAATCTAGAAGCTATACTTTTTGGTAATTACTATGACCTAAAACAAATTTTATAAGCTTAATGGTACTTTAAAGAAAATGGAAAAGAGTTTTTATGCATTAGCAAATGATTATCAAGAAAAATGCAAATGGGGGTGTAAATTCTAGAGATACAATGATTTTGTAATAATTTTTCAAAGGTGAAGGTTGTAAAAGGTCATAATAGTAACTCAAGTACCTCCAAAATTAATGTAATGCATACATGTAAAGAAAACATATTTATAGTATTGAAACATTATCCAAGAGGTTCAATTGAAATAAGCTTCACCCCAAACCATCCTTTAACCCCCCAAAGTCCAAAGGCAGAGACAAATGTAGATTTTGAATGTTTTTGGCAAAATAAATTATGATATGAATAGAATCTAAACATCAAATCTTCATTTTTGCAAGTTTTCCTTTCCTTCCCATCCCTACATGAACTCATTCACAACCTTGCACAATACTAAACTATGAAGCACAAAGTAATCATACTAGTTGCATTGTTGAAAAATAACATAACTTTTTTTTTTAATATACTTCAATATACTTCTTCCTTTCCCTATAGTTCTAATAGTAAGTTCTTACCATTTATGAACCCATTCATAATTATCCAAAATAGTCTTCAACTCCACCTTTTTGTTGTCTATTGAAAGTTCACCATTTCAAATATTCTCCTTGTTTGTTTCCTATCCAAAAGTTGGTTTTGACATTTTGAAGGATTTAGTTTTAGGTCCTCAAAAAATTCTATACACCAATGAAAACTTTAGAGCATTCTACCTAAATCTCCAAACTATCCACTTCAAGCACACAACAGGCATTGTCACTTGACTTCTTGCCAAGCTTTTTTTTATCTTAGGGTAATGTAGAAGTACATTAATTTACAGAGTATTTTCATTATAGTGATGAAGCTACTTCCATCCAGTCACAAGTGAAACATTCAAATCTGTGAACAAAAATGCATTTATTTGTCCCAATTTTGCACAATCATCCAAGAACATGTAGCAGCAGTTCAACAATTATATCCAATACATATGTAGGTAGGTTCATTTTGTTACCTTCCTTGAAGAAGCTTCCTCAGCGATTTATTTCAGGCACTTCGAGTTTGAACAAGAAAATACTTGAGATGAATATCATGTATGCTTCTGAAATGTGCACAAAAGATCTGTGCAAAAGAAAGACGCTGATCATTTTCAAAAGCCATATTTCTTCCTTAAATTAGCAGTTGGTCCTCACATTATGTCCCATCCAGCTCCCATCACATGGAGACGGAAGGTGGTATGATCATTAATTTCAATGTGAAAGAAAACAATAATTTTTCGTTCCACAAACTAAATTTCCTGACGCCAAACCGTCATTGCAGGCACAAGAGGTGAAGTGTGCAAATCCAAGAACACCATGCGTAAGTTCAGTCTGCACAATTCATCATCAAAGATTTCGAACTTCAGGAAACAAATGACATTATTAACTTCACTTGGGTATTGCAACCCTCCAATTACCGGTGGTAATTATAACTCTTGTTAAAGAAAGTCCTTGATTTTCACTTTCTCACGACATAATGACATTACAAATTCCGTGTAGATCATATCACCAGAAAGTCACCACATGCATTCACATAGCTCCTTATCCTTTGCCATTCAACTTTTCCATTGAGTTTAATACTTCTGCAAAGCCAATTCACATTTCAGAAGCAAAGAAAACAACAAATTGATTCCAGTTGTAAGGATATGACTTCCCCACGAATCAAAATTCATAAGCTGCCAACACAGCCAGGTGATTGTCGATTCCATTCAAGAGTGAACACGGGTCACACTGTTTGTAAGAGGCCTAGCAGCTAATGACGCACTTACAACAAAAGTCCAGTGGGGAATTCGGGCAACTGATCACAATTGGCGCCCACTGGAAGAAGCTTATTGGAAGTGACGAGCGAGAGCGAGAGAGACTTGAATTATAATATTAACCAGTCCATTGGGCAGAATGGTTTGGTTTAATTGTACCTGGATGGGGAACAAAAACATCTACTAACGTATATTCTTCAGCGGAACAACAAAAACTCCTTTTGACACTGTACAGTTGCATGTACACGATAGAAAAAAAAGTCAATTTCTTTCCCCCTTCCCAATTTCACTGGCTCAAATTCTCATCAGCAACGGGCGTTTTATCTTCGCTAGACTCGGCTGGAACCTCCTCACTCTTGGGTGCGCCTGGCTTGACGGTACCCACTTTCACATACTTGCTCATGAACTTGTACTCCCAGTCGGTCAATGCTTCGGACTCGTATGCACTCAATCCCTCGACGTCACCCGTCAAATCCTTCTCCTCGAAAGACATCTTCGCCAGCGCCCTGCTGGCATCTTTTCCAGCAAAGAGGGCATAGGGTCCACCAGGCCCATAAAACGCCCTGTCACCAAGGTTCACGAACAGTCCAAGAAACAGCATAATTGTGAGTGGTTTACCTTGACAAACCTAGTTTACTGATGTTAGGTTTGGAAATCAGAGGCATGACAACCCTAAACACAGTTGCCACAGGAATTTCGTAACCATGTTCCAGCATTTCTCTTATGAAGCTTCACATCTCAGTAGAAACCACCTCATTAAGGAGATCCTCAATTGTATGCAGTGCTACATTACAAGAAAAAACTTCGTTCAGACGTTCCACTACTGATGAAACAAGGTAGGGGTTCCATTTCCATGGGGGTCCCTTCCCCGCGGGTTGAAAAGTTACTCGTTCTCAATGCAAGTGTCACTTGTGAGAAATGATATCAACTTCTAGGTTCAATTACACTAAAAACTACTTCCATGAGATAGATCGTACAAGCATTTCTCCTGGTTTTAAAGTAGTCTAGGCCCAAGATTGGAACCTTACTATTTCACCAATTCACAGCTCATTCGTACAGTATTAGAATATATTCTAAGCATTGGAATCCTCTGAAAAAACGAAAGAGAACAAGGCCTACCAGAAAATATACTCTAATAATGGAAACCATTCAAAGCAACCATACAAAGGACAACCCACTGCTTCAGGGAGAGCACACTCGTTGTAGAATGACAAAGAAAAGCAATTTCAAGTACTACAACAACAAAAGCAAACGCCAGACTCGAATAAAACCGCTTGCCCTCGTCCACACCCCAAACCAAGCTTCATCGAATAAGCTCCTGATATCACCACTTGAGCCAGAAGTTTTGCTTTTGCTGCTGTAGCACTCGAAATTGACAATTCTCGCAACATCCCCAATGAATCCTCTCCCCAAGGAAAGCCTTATTCACATACATTTGTTTGATATATGCGCACAACTACCAAGAGCATATTCACATACCTTGATTGAGAAACATCATAGATTTGACCCTTTATAGCCATCAAAAGAGGTTTGCTGACGTCAGTGCCATCGAAGGTCTGAAGTTCCTCGGCTGAAATCTCCCCCAACTGAGTAGGAGCAGGCAGTGGCGGCGCCGGGACAAACTTGATTTGTGCTGGGGCCAATAGACCCGAGAGCAGGAAGTAGATCCCGAACACCAGTGCCACGATCGTGAAGAATGTCCCAGTGGACAACCCTGTGTACTCAGGGATCAACGCCAATGTGGCGTTCACTGTCTCCATCCCCACCATCCTCGCACGCTTCAACGATTCCTGCAAAATATCAAAACACCACCCACTCATCAAACACAGAACTCGCAAACCAATTCACCACTAAATTACACTTCAATTGAATAGATTTACACATTCAATCTCAAGTATGCAAATCCATATATCATTCTAACACACAAACCCTATAGTACCACAAACTCCATATCATCCTCATCATCATAAGGAACTCTACCGCGTAACGGACATCACCACGCTAGAAACCCGAAAGTTTCCTACAAATTGCACCAAATTAGGTTAAAAACAGCGCCACCTCCGATGACACAAACAAACCAAACCCACAACCAAAAAAATAAGATCGTAAACGCCCACGCGAGAGAGAACCACAAACAATTCTACAACACCACAAACTCCATAGCATCCACATCATGATTCAAAACTCTACCCCGTGACGGACATCACCACGCTAGAAACCCAAAAGTCTCCATAACCTCGTACCGAATTAGGGTAACAAAATCGCACTACACCTCGGATGCAACCACCAAACCAAACCAAACAAGAAGAACAAGCTAGATACGATAATCAATCCCCACTTCACTTCCAACAAACACACACACAAGACACAAGAGACAAGGGTTAAGGGTTAAGGGTTACAACCCCACCACTACCCGATAGAACCAACCACGCATCCAACTAAAAACGCAAAACCCAACCAAAACCGACCTGGCTTCCCAACCCCACCAACAGAACCCGACCGACCGAGCGTTCCAAGAGCGGATGCGACAGGGACAGAACATGGTGTGAAGTGCCATGAAAGCCCTATATGGTGCCCTACCTGACAGGAGTGACAGTAGTGCGAAGGTGACTGGGACTGGGACTGGGAGAGTGTCCGAGGATGGTGGCGAGACTTGTGAAGAGCGGCGAAGACAGGCAGATAACTTACAGTAGGTGACGGGAGAGAAAAGGGAGGAGGGAGAGGAAGGGTTGGCTATGGTGGAGAAGCTGCGAGACGCTGGGAGTCATTGGGCGTGGGTCGTCTCCGGCTCCTTCGGCTGCTTCCGTCACTGGGTGTATATACGGAGGGAGAGACGTAGGCCGCGTGGGGACTGTATTAGGGTTGTTTATACGGGTGGCAGGGGGGTAACCCTGACGTCCAGAATATGGACGATGAACAGAGAGCTTCAAACTGAACTTCTCATTCATCCATGGTTTGGGGTTTGGATGAAGTGTTCTTTTTAAAATACACTTTCTGAATGGTGTATTTTATGAATTTGGGGCATATAATATATATTTGTAAAGATATAAGCAAAAATAAGCAAAAATATGTAAAAATTCAAGAAAGGGTTTAGGCACTAAGAGCATCCCCACCAGCTCTTCCGTTTCTCTATCTGTTTATTGAGCTTGGAACCTCAAGTAGTAATGAGACCTCGCGAGTTCTCCACATGAGCCTCTGGATACAAAACTGGAGAAGAATTTTACAAAAATTTGTATATTTTAGAGATACAGGTTTTGGATAAAGGTTGGTGCAATGAAATTTTTGTATCTCTATTTGTATATGAGGTCCTCTCCCTAAAGCTTTGGGGATACAGAACTCATTGGTGTGGATGCTCTAAGGAGGTAAGCACACTTGAAAGCACCACCAATTGTTTAACACTACATGATCACATTTGGTGTCTTTGAGGGGCTTATGGCCTTTACGAGCTCACATAGGCCCTTCCAAAGTGTTGTTGTTGTTGAAGGCAAGGTTGTTCCAATGGCCATCCCACATTTGTCATTCTAAAAGTGACAACATGGCAAACAATCACACCTTAGCACTAGTAAGATTATGGAATAACAAGGGGGGGGGGGTCTCTTTCAACTTGTTGATGGGTGTTGACCAAGAAAATGAAGAGGTGAGTAGAGACCATATTACTTTTGCAAATGTGGCACATGAGAGGGCGGAAATATGGCGGGGTCTCTAATGACTTTTCACATGGCGTGTGACCATAAAGGTAGGAAATGGATCCTTTTTTTTCATCTTCATGCCAATAATAATGTAAGTAGTCTATGGACATGAGCCATTGCCCATGCTCTAAGAGCATCCTCATTCTAGACTTCTACATTAGCCCTTCAAAGTATATGTTCATTCAACCTTCAAATTCAAAGGAACCAATTAATTACACTTTGTATATGTGCTTGATATATAGCTAATGGACAAATCACAAGTTAGCTTATTCAAAATGTAAGACAAAATTTCATCACAAGTTGCAATCAAGTGCAAGAATCTATCTAAACTTAGTCTTAGAAGGTCGTTTGAAGGGCTTAGCACACTCACCGAATGTAACATGTAAACTTGAAGGTGCCTCTAAAAGATGATATTTTAGAATTGTTCTCATCCCAATTTCTAGGTGAGTTACGTTGTTTGGAGTATTAGACTAATGTTTCTCTGATTACATCCATCTAAATAAAAAAATTAATCGAGCATTGTTTATATTATGAAATTGCCTAATGTTTTGTTTGCTCTTTAGGGGAGTTAAAAGATGTTCTCAATTTGCTTCTAACGTCTTTTTTGACTCTGTATGAATAAACTATGAATTATTTAAAAAAATACTTTAAAATAGGTGCATATATAGCAACTCTGGGCTCTTACAAATAGAGCACGTATATTTTAGGCAAGATTTTAGGGATTAGTTTTAGAAAAGAGTCACAATTAGATGCAGTTACCATAATGTAATTGTATCTTAACACTAACCTTTTGCAAAACCACCCTCTACAAATTCTTATAAAAAATGCATTTTATTTGAATAAAAGAATCTAGGGTTGGTTGTAGGTATGTAGATATTTTCAATACTTTGAAATTCCATGTTTTTTCACTTATTGTAGCCAAAAACTACATACTCTAGGAACAACATTTGGAGTTATTTCTCCCTCCATCTAGACTTGGCAAAGGCTACATTTT
Source organism: Rhytidiadelphus loreus (assembly GCA_947034895.1). Lineage (NCBI taxonomy): Eukaryota > Viridiplantae > Streptophyta > Bryopsida > Hypnales > Hylocomiaceae > Rhytidiadelphus > Rhytidiadelphus loreus. The sequence goes on from OX344761.1 coordinate 39,989,356, forward strand.
TGTTGATCATGAAGACATCTCTTGACTAAGTAAACTTAACCTCTTAAAGACTAGGCGTTCAAATTTCAAACAATAGATGAATCCAAACATATAGTATATCTGATTTTAGTTTCTTCATCCATCTAAATATTTGTGAATTCTTATGTTGATGAGTTCTTTTTCAGTGGTATAGTATAGATTTTTAGAAATTTTGTTTGCAAATATTTTATAGCTCAAGGGATGCAAGTATATTAGATCCCCCAAATAACTTTTTCAATTCGAATAATGATCCTTGAAAAAATAAGTAAAACAAAAATCTTAAAAAATCAACATAATTAATATTTTACATTTTGAACTTAATGAAATGAAATTCTTGTAACGATTACAAATATTCAATCTATAATTGATTTAAAAAGAAATTTTCAATTTTCAATTCCAAATTTTATTAACAAGTGTAGGTTAGTGTAGCAATAGATTTAACAATATGAACATGATCTATGGATCATATTTTACAATTTTTGCTTGATATTCATCAATAAAATATTCTTCTAAGTTGTATTTTATAACACAACTTCATAATTTTGAAAACCTAAACTTAGTCCAATCCTTAAGAAGTTAAGCAGGATGTGAATAATATTAGTCAAGAGTAGAATACAAGCCAAATCATCATGGCAATCAAAGTTGTCTATGCAAGGTAAAAACCTAAATGCTTATGATAATGTTTCACCAAAAACACTTCAAAACTACCATTTTTAGTGCAAAGAGCTATGATGAAAAAGTCACATTTTTACATATTCAAAATGCAAGATCTTGTACTAGATTTGTTTGAAAATGTGTGAAAATAATTACTTTGACTTGGTAGATTGTAAGATATTAGTGTTCAAAGTGAAATGAAAATATTTTTTGGTACCTCACCATGCAATTTTTTTAGATTTTGAATTCCTTAACTAAGCTTCTAAAAGACTAAAGAGCCCATTTTGGATTTTTAAAATGGGTAGCTAAAAAAATGTTATAAAAAATATTAATTTATTTATTGGATTGTATTATACCTACTCAAAAACATTTGAACTGTATTCAATTTCAAATAATGAGGTGAAAATTATGTAGAGTTTTATTGTGCAAGCAATGAAGGTAAAAAAACATATAAATTTTTTCTTGACTCAATTTTGAAAATTTTCAAATAAAAACAAAAACAAAAATATATTAATTATTTTCCAAGAACATTATCACCATTGGAATTTACAATCCTCAATATCTTATAAAAATTATTAGCAGTTTATTTTTTCTTTCATCCAAATCCACCTTCTACTTTACAATTTCTTTAATGATTATTATCAAAGTTTTCTTGCTTAAATTGTTTTACATATATTTTGAACCCATTTTCCAAAATACTGAATAAATGACTTCCTAACAAGGAAACAATGTTGTTTACATATCTTGCTACTTTTGTTTATTGCTAGCTTAGAAAGGTCATTGGGACTAGAAGTTCAAATGCGAGTTCAATTGTTGTTGAATGAGACAAACAAATGACTTCCTTTCAAATGTAAACGATGCCATACTTAGAAGAAGGTATAATACATAGCTACATGAGGATTCACCACCCTCCACATTTGGTGTCTGCTATGATTTGCAAAATGTTGTCAACATTGCAAGAAGTACCAAACAACTTAACTTTAAAAAAAAAAAGCAACTACAAACTCTTCCTTTGTCCATTTGGTTGCCAATCCTTCAACTCCTTCCGATGTGTCCTAAAACTACACTTGAGATTTGGAATTCAAAATTTTATTTAGGACCATTTTTATTTTTTTGGAAGTTTCATCCGGTTTTCCTTAAATTCATTGACGGACTTCATTAATTATTCCCCCACATCAGGAATTTCAAGGCATGTGAATATGGTGCCATGATAGTACATTGAAATGCAATCAAGTAAATTTGTTGCCAAGCTCCATACCAACTCAGTATGGATAAAATGACACTCCATTGTCAAAAATGTGTCCATTGGTGTCAAAATGGCACCAAAACAATCTAGCCCAACTTTTCTGATGCATGGATGCTTACAAAGTTTCCAATTTCCAACTTTGCCATGGCATGCATTTCTATGCATTTGGGACCATTATTGCAATATTCTCTTGCTTGTATTTTGCTTGTAGTTGTCCATTCATTGCAACGACATTGCTCTTCAGTGCCTTTGAGTGCCATGTTCTTGAACTCCTTTCTTAGGGCGTTCAACTTTCTTTTTCTAGGCAGACATTTTCTCGGTTATAAACTTGTAATGTTTATATTGTTTTTTCGTCACTCTCTGGTGTAGTACAATTTGATTGTACTCATGGGTTGTTTTAGATACCCAAACTTTGCATGGCTTTATCAATTACATTGGAATTATTTTTATTTCTTGCTTCGCTTTTATGTTTCATTTTTAGCGAATTGTTGTAGTAGCCTTGATATGACCGCATCTAACTTACTCCTCAAGCACAACCAAAATCAAAAGACAAACTCAAGGCAGTGCATCATCACAGCATTCTACCTAGCTCAGGATTCAAAATAATAAATTAAAACCCTCAGCTCTCCAAGTGCAACAACCATGAGCTGAAGGAAATGTCATAACTTAGGTCTTCACCTATGGTACTAATAAGAATGGCGGTTACACTGTTAAAAAAAAAAGTGATCCCGTTGAATGATTAGAACTCCCTCTGTACACTATTAAGCCTGTAATGGTAGTACCATAAAAATCCTCGCAAGTGCTTGAAGAAAGACCTATTGCTCAAGAGCCCAGATCATGTTAATTCTACGGCTGCAATACTAATCAAGAATTCCTAAAGTATAGAGAAGCTTGCAATAGCGAACTTCTTTCTTGTCAAGTTGTCAATCTCAGAGCAAAACCACTGATAATAATCTTGAACGCCCAGATGGTCATTAAAGCTGAAATAACAATCACAAAACTCCTGTATTTGTAAGCCAAACAAGAGCTCGCTTTGGCATTCAAATGGGCGTTGATGGTAGGTAGGTAAGCCGCAAACCAGTCCTTCCACCACAAACCAGGCTGCATCTTCGCAAACTGAAGCATGTATATTAGCAATCAATAGAAACCTGTTGCTTTTTCAATATACGGTGAGGACGCCAAATTGCCAGCACACATGTAGAAGATCGTCAGTTCCAGCTAGGTGTCGCCACACAAGAGCTAACTTCTTAGGGTGGTATTGAATTGGACGTCAATAGTACCACAAACCAATCCTTCCACCATGCTGAATCTTTGCAAACTGGAGCATGTAAGTAAACAGCAAATAACATCCTGTCGCTTTTTGATATGTAATGAGGATGCCAAATTGCCGTGAAGAAATTGATACACTCCATCAGTTCCAGATGTCGCAGCAACACGTCCGAGGTAGAAGGCCAGGCAGCATGTACTAGTGGTGTACCATGGGATTTCACACGGACAGCAGTTTACAGAGGAAACCTTCTCCACCCTAGAAACCAGTAACGTCCTTTCGCTTTTTCATACTGGTATGTAATGCGTACGCCAAATTGCCGATCACAAATAGAAAACCACCTGTGCCCAAACAAGAGAAAGTTTTCCCAGGGTAGTATTGAAGTGAGCGGCAAAGGCAGTTACGCCGCAAACCAGTCCTTCCACCCGAATTTAGGCTGCATCTCCGGAGACTGAAGCACCTACGTAAACAGCCGATAAAAACCTGTCGCTTTCTAATATATGATGAGGATGCCAAAATGCCACGAAGGAAATGATGTACTCTGTCACTTCCATATGTCCAAACCAGTCCTTCCACAACAAACCAGGCTGAACCTTCACGAACTGAAGTATATAGGTCAACAACCAATAGCATCTTGAAGCTCTTTGATATGCAACGTGGATGTCCAGTTACCATGAAGAAAATCAAATACTCCATCACTTCCAGATATCGCATACCAGTCCTTCCACAACAAACCAGGCTGAACCTTCACGAACTGAAGTATATAGGTCAACAACCAATAGCATCTTGAAGCTCTTTGATATGCAACGTGGATGTCCAGTTACCATGAAGAAAATCAAATACTCCATCACTTCCAGATATCGCATACCAGTCCTTCCACCACAAACCAGGCTTTGATTCATCTACAATCTCTGATACCATCCTGAAGCTCTTCGTTACGTAACTCGGACGCCAAGTTGCCATGACAAAAATCATAGTCCACCGATACAAACCGCATCACCAAGTCCAAGAAAGGCATGTCCCAGAGTCATCCATTCTACGTCGTCAAACACTAACATCACCAGCACAGAGCGCAACCCGTCTCCACCCCAGCAGCGCCATCAAATGCATTTCCATCAAAGCCAACTTCCTCGCAGACACCCCAACACACGTAGCCACCTCACAAACCTCCGGCACCCCAACTTGCGCTTCGTCTATCCCCGCAGACAACCGCAGACACGCCGCGAGCGTGACGCGCACGTTGGAGAGCCCCACAGCACGCGACACCTTGCGAAACATCCGCAACGCCAGCGGCACAGTCGCTGGGCTGCTCAGGTGCAACTCCCAATGCCACTTCGCCAACATTCGCATTTGTTTCCTTGTGGACATGGAGACTCGCTGCCGTTTTGAAGGAAAGGACACGCGATGGGAGCCCACCAGGTAAGGTCTCAAGCATTCCCTACATGTGGGTTGGGCTTGGGGTTGCGAGTCTCGTCTTCGAACAGTCGCACAGTCGCACTGCAATTGACAGCGTAGGTTGTGTTAGTAACAGGGGCAATGCGAGCAAATGAGGGTTACAATTGGGGTGTTGATAACAAGCAGCTACACTACCAGAGACACTGTTCCTGTAACACTGAGTTGCACACTCACACTGCAATTTACAGCGTAAGTTGTGCTAGCACACGGAGCAATGCAAGCAAATGGCGTTTAGATTTAGGATTGTGGTGTTCACAACAAGAAGCAGCTACAGTGTGAGAGCCTCTGTTCCTCTAGCATTGGCTCGCATTTCGAGTAAGGGAACTACGCAAACTTCCTTCCTCAGCGTAGGTTCTCACCAGGCACAAGCTCCTCTCACTTTTGGGCAAGAGCCAACGAAATGTGCAAAAGAGGTGAGGGTGGATCAAGAAGTGCAGGACGGTTGCGGTTAGTTATGGATGGAGATTCTCGTGGTCGGTTTCGCATTTGGATTTGGAGAAGGAAAGGAAGAACAGAAGGAGAGAGTTGAGAGAAAGGGGAAAAGTACCTGTGCGCGAGCTCCAGTTTGGTTGACATCTTGGAACGCCGTCGTTGCGACCTGCTTGCTGGTTGTGAGCGCGTTGTCGAGATCTCGTGGTGAGCAAGGGTTTGAGCTCGTTATGAGCTTCGATGGGGAGATTCGTGAGGACAAACTCGCAGGGACGGTATTCATGGTTGGTGGCGAAAGATTCTCGATAGGGTTGTAGTTCGCGTCTTCAGTACTGTCAGGCCGCTCAGCAGCGTTGCTAGACGAGCACGCAGAGGAATTCGCGACGCGGGAGATGAGGTTGTGGTTGTGAGCTTCGTCGTCGTTGTGTGTGGCGCATTCGCCCTGGGACTCCCCCTGCGAGCAGTTGGCGCACAGGCCTGTCCGCGGCGTGGGGTTGGCGCCGGAGGTCCGCCACGGGGTGGGCGTGGCGCACGTCGTGCACAGCACGGAGCGCGTGTGACGGGCGACTAAGAAGTTGGCACTGTGCACCTTCGCATCGCACGTCCAGCAGAGGTGGGCTTTGTCCGCGGGGCAGTAGAGCGCAGCCACACCCTCGCAGAGCTCGCATCCCCGTTGCATCTTGACGCAGGTCAGGGCGACACTCACATGCTCGGTGGCAGCCGTAGCTAATGATTCTAATTCACTTGCACCCTTGCCGATTCTCTCGTAATCCAAAAAAAAACCCACCCGGAACGGAACCCGTCGCGTGATCAAGAACGCCTTGCAATGTGTCTGAAAACGAAACCTGTACTCCGATGGATTACTTCTTCACCACCACGCCTGCACAAGTTTGTAAACTAGAAACCAGGCGAAGCATCCACGGAAACACAAGCGCAAACGCTCTCGATCACCGCGTAACCACGGAACCAAAAACTCACTCCTGCCGCGTCTCGATTCTCCCACAAAAATCTCGTAACAAAAATTTGGGGAGCCTTTCGTTTGATCAACTGCACCTTTACAATGTGGCTCGAAACGGAAACTATTCCGCGAAGGACTAATTCTTCACCACCATGGACGTGAGGGACCTCGTAATCTCACGAAAATAATGAAAACCACCCAAGGAAACTAAAACCACGACCTCCCGATCACGTAAAACCAAAAAAAACGTCTCTTCACGATGCCAGGCCGTAAGACTGCCAACTACACAAACCACACAAGAAAACAGCAACTGAGCACAAAGCTCTCATCAACCACCGAGTAAGTGCAAAAGCTGCGGCGTTTCTTCACGCGCTTCTTATGATCTGAGCCCAGACACGAGTGCGCTTTGTTGTGAGAAAGGTCAAGAGGAACCTTTCCTTGCTGTAGGAATCATGAGAAACTCCTTTGTGGTCGTGAATGGGGGCGATGCAGCGAGGCGTGGTGGAAGCGAGGTTGTGGAGCAGGCGTCGCGGCGGACGCCCGGACAAGTTTTCCAACTTGGAGGCCGAAATCAGGGGACGAAGACGACGAAAACAAGGGGACGATCGTCGACCGGAGACGAAGTGACGACGAAGAGCCCTTTCCAGCGACGACGATCGTCGGGGAGGGAACGAAGAGGAGACGAGAGTGGGTCGGCACCATGCGAATGAAGGACGCATTCTGGCCACGAGAGTGGGTCGGCAAATATCACATAGCTTCGGAGTTTCCGAAACTAGTTCTTAGGTTCGGTCTCTGGCATTGGAGCCAATGGGGTGGCAGTATAATATCTGACCGTGCCTGAGCCTGCTCACCCTTCCTTTTTACTTTTTCCGTGCCACTTGCAAGTCCTGGAGTTTTTAATGAAAAATTAATGGAATTTTGCTGTGGGTACTGTATATTTTATGAATATTTATTATGAATACTAAAATTGAACCAGAGGTGATTGCTGAGACCACGTTAATAATAATAATAATATTAAAAATCACCAAAATAGTGTGGACAGACTGAATCGTCCCCATCCACACGATTGGATTGATTTTTCTCATGCATGCATTGGTAGCCACTTAAAATCTTTGAACGGGTCTGACCAGACATTCTCACATGAGTCCCTGCTGACTTCCCACACACTGATTTTTTTTTTTTTTTTAATTTTTTTGGAGAAGTAGCCAGCTATTTTCCTCAATACTGGTACCTAGGTGATACCTGGGTGCTACTTAGGGACATGTAATATCAAAAGTAGGTGATGTCTATGTAAAATATGACTAGTGGTTCTTAAAAAAGGAGTGCTAACATGTGAGCATAGAATCTATGAGCCTGTAAGCTCACACAAGTTTCTATTACAGACGCTTTCTATGGTTATAGATGTTTACGTTATAGGTATCTATATTATAATCTTTTTCCATGTTGCAATGTATCTATAATATATAAAGTAGATTGTTATAAACACCTTCAAATGATTGTAGGTAAATTGATCTACAACTAGGTTTAAGGCTTGTAGGCTCTTGCGCTAGCATTGTTGCTTAAAAAGTAGTAGTATTTTGGCTATTTTGACCCCCCAAAATGAAAATTTCCCTCATTAGAAATAGCCAACATCTTTTGGTTGTAGGTAACTGGTGAAAAAATTGTGCATAATAAAAAACGCTTCCACATATCAATGGGCTTTTCCTTTGGTGTCATTAGAAACTTTTCTAGATCAATAGGCTATTTTCATTTTCAATTGTACTATTTGGTGGTTGTTTACATTACACGTGGTAAGGTGAATGAGTCAACTATAGGCAAAATTCCTCCTATGATGTACATTTTTAGATTTTGAATGTGTGCAATGGATTTGTCCTAATTATTGTCCACAATGGGGGCTTTCACCTTAGTAATAGTAAAGTATTTACACATAAAAATATAATGAATTCAACTTAGAAAATAACTCAACAAATATATTATTATCTCCTAATTGGAATAATTGGAAGTAATTATTTTTTAAATTGACATATAATATTGACTACAAAATGCAAGCTGGGACTTTGAAAGATCAAAATAGAATCTAATAGAAGCAAGCTAAAAGACAAAAATTATAATGTGTGACAACAAACCAAGTTTGAGTGTAGCTAGCACTATGCCATTCAAGTTAGTTCTACCATTTGGGGGGATGAAAAGTGCACAATTAATGCATAGACTTGGCAAAAGATTCTTTAGGGGCATAGATAAAGTTACAATCAATTTGTTGATTTTGACAATTGTAACAAAACTACTTCTTTGCTCTACAAATTGTTCATTAATTTAGGAATGATGAAGTTTCTTTTTGCTTTTGCAAACTAAGATGTTTTTCATTAATTGAAAAGCAAAATAACATGTTGTATGGATGGGGCAAATACTAAAGAATTCAAACACAGAAAAATGGCTCATGTATTAGTAAAGATGAAAATTCCTCGGGACTACTAGCCAAACTCTATGAGAACCCCCTTATAAACAACACAACGATGATGCTATTGTGTGAGCATGAAAATGCAAGAACATGAGCCTTGAGCATATGTACAAGTAGATATTCTACAACCATTGAAGGGACTTATAATATAAATACTTATAATATAGGTATCTATAACATCGTTACACTATAATCATGGTAGGTTTTTATAATAAAGACACCTATAACATAGGTATATAGTCTTCTAAGCTCATGGGCTTATGCTCCTAGGCTCACATATTAGAAACCCTTGGAAACAACATGACAAATAATCAAATTCTAAAATATGATTTTAAACACAGAACACTTAGCCATCAACTTGTTGGACAATTGTGATGAACAATGTAAAAAACACATTTCATCCAATTAATATTCATTAAAAGAAAGTTTGAGAAAATCCATCTGATATATCAATGGAAAGAAGAAAGAATGTCATCTACATGAATTAAAGATATTGCTATGTTTCAGCAAACTGTGTTTTTTGGTTGTATAGAAATTTTGGGCAGGTACCTACAAGCGGAGATTTTCATATTTGGGGCTGAAATTTTAATAGAATGTCGGGGGCAAGAAAGATATTTCATATGCACCAAATTTCATGACATTTGGAAATACGAGTCAAAGGTTATGGCCCAATATGTTACTTTTTTCACCGACAGGGCAGTTCGGGCAGATCAGAAGAAAATCACTTTTTTCAGAAACAAAAATTTGGAATTGATTTTTTTAAGTTTTATATACACAAAAATCTTTGAATCATTCCATTTTGATCAATGAATCAAAAGTTATGTGGATTTTTTGTTTGCGGGTACCTTTGGATTTCCTACTCTAAAATAAACTTTGAAATCCTTTATCTTACCCAATTTTCAATATTTTTGGACAAAAATAAAATTGTAGGATGTAGATACTTTATTACAACATTTCGACCATTGGGATTGGAAATTTTCAATTCCATATTTAAATTGTAAATAATTTAGTATTTTTAATCATTCTCTACAACTACCTACTTACTATTTTTTTCCTATATGTTGTACTATTCCAAATGATCTAAAAATTTTCAAGCATGTGGCCAACTTGTCTAAGAAAACAAATCCAAAGAAGAAGCACCGTTTAGGTCATTTTTTCATAGAAATGTGAGCTTGTGAAGTGCAGCTGCCCTACTTTTCGCAGGGTCAAAAAAATGATTTTAGTTCATTTGAATGCTTATATCTTGCAATCCACCCGGTGGCAATGTCTGAAATTTTTACCACATGTCTTTGATACTATATAATACAAGGTCCTACGGTTAGATATGTCAAAAAAAGTTTTTTTCAAAATTTTGGTACTTGTACTAGAAATGGCAGTTTTGGAGCGTTTTTGGTGAAAGTATAGTGATGGTCCCTGAAGAGTTCAGGTGAAAACTTCCAATATGGTCAATGTGTCCATTCCTAACAAGTAGACTTCCATCAAAAGTGTCCCCCAAAGTATACAATTGAACTATTCCTATGCTGAACTGGAATTGGCTAATTGTTGATTATCTATATTTTGGTATTAGGACGAAGCTATGTAGTGTTTTCAAGAGTTTAGGGAGCTTCTAATTTGAAAATCCATAGTAATTACATGTCTTAACCAAAAATCCTAATATTGTTTTTGAAAATTCATAATTTTCAATTGCTAATACTACTACAATATTTCCTCTAAAGACAAAGATGTCTCCAACAATGCTGATTTTTTTTTTAAAATTTAGTTTTAGGTGATTTTTACCTTTGGGGTTAAAAATTTCATAGAGATCACTCTAACTCAGCATAGGAAAATCGTTAGGGGGAGAAGCAACCAACAACATTGCTTTTTAATGCCCGAGTTTTTTTGCCAATTGGCTACAACCAAAAGATGTTGGCTATTTTTTGTAAATGGAAACTTCCATTTGGGGGTGACTAGAATAGCCAAATTATTGTTGTATTTTGAGAACCGCAAATTTCATCTAGGTATCACCTAATTTTTAACCCCAAAATGTCAGAGACTATGTTTTCACCAAAATTGCTCCAAAACTGCCCTTGCATTTACAAGCACCAAATTTTAAATGAAAAACATTTCTAGAAAATTGTAACCGTAGGGTCTTGTAGTAAAATAGTTAGAGGAGATGTGGAAAAAATTTCAAAACTTTCCACCGTATAGATTGCAAGATTTTAACGTTTAAAGTGATGAAAATCTTTTTTTTGGTGTTGTGAAAATACGGGCAGCCGCACTTCTTGAGGTCACATTTGTATGAGAAAATGTCCAAAATGGTGGTTACTCTTTGGATTCATTCCTCAAGTCAAGTTGGCTACATGCTTGAAATTTTTTAGATCATTTGGAATTGTACAACATATAGGAAAAACATAGTAAGTAGAAAGAAGTAGAGAATGATTAAAAATACTAAATTGTTAACAATTTATTTATAGAATTGAAAAATGCCAATCCCAATGGTTATAACGTTGTAATAAACAATCTACACCTAATGCTTTTATTTATTTTTCCAAAAATATTTAAAATTTAGTTATATAAAGGACTTCAAAGTTTATTTTAACCCCTAAAGTCCCATTGTCCCCTCGGGGGACAATTTGGAATTTGGGCAGGTTCCTATGGGTTGAAATTTTACCCTAATTTTTTGAAACTTTTTTTGAAGATAGAAAAGTTGATAAGTTTTGTGGGAATATAATTTTTATTTCAATCGGTGCCTGGAAGCAAAAGTTATACCACAAAAAGCCTAGAACTAAACTCAACGGGCAACACAAAAAATATTGCAAAAATTCAAAATAATTTTTTTTTTTTAATTCTCAAATATTATGTTTTTGTGTACATCTGGAGCTTTGATTCATTTCATTTTGATTAGTGATGTGAAAGCTATGAACAGTCTTATTTTTTGGGCAATTTAAGCATCTATTTGAAAAAAATAACTTATAGGATTCATTTCAGAATGCAATTTTCAAATTTTTTCAGATTTTTTTTTTTGAAAAGGGCAAGTTTGCTTGCTAGAACAATCTTGCCATTGGAATTATTGTATTTCAATTCCATCTAAGAGCTATTAACAATTTAGATTTTCTTTCAATATTGAACCTACTTCTATTTGACAATTTCTTGAAGTATGAAAATCAAGTTATTATTTTTTGAAATTTTTTTCCTAGACTCCCAACTCAATTCTTCAACACAATAAATTTTAAATTCAAATTCCATAGTGCACATTTTTTCCACAAATAGAGATCAAAGTCATCTGAAATTGCAGTCTAGTGTTCAGAAAAAACTTGTTTTTTCAACTTTGAATGCTCATATCTCTCAATCTATATGGTCAAACTTCATGAAATTCTTACCACATAATCTCAAACAAGTAAAGTTCAAGATCCTATGGTTCAGTTCCCAAAAAAAAAAAAAAAATTGTTTTTTTGGATAAACGCAGTAGAAATGGCAGTTTTGAGTGTTTTTTGACAGAAAAATGGGGTTAAAGTAGAGATTCCAAACTATCCACATACTAACCCAAACTAAAATTCCTCATAACTTTCATCTCATTAATCAAAATGGAATGATTCAAAGCTTACCAAATATAATAAAAATCTACAGAATCAATTTCAAATTTTAATTTTTTTTAAGAAGCGATTTTCAAAGAAGTTTTTTTTCCTGCCCGAGCTGCCCGGCGAACACCAAAAATTACATGTCATGCAATAACTTTTGAACCATGTAGTCAAAAGCTATGAAAATTGTTGGGCCTTAAAGCTACTCCTCGTCCCCATATTGTGTGAAATTTTCAAAGAAAATAAACAAAAACTCCGTGTGTAGTGAGCTGCCCAAAATCGCTATGTTGCAAAAAAAAAGAAGCTATTTGGACGTTATAACATGTCACCGAGTATTACCCTAAGGATTGAAGAATGAACTAGCCACTTCTCCAAAATGGATGGAAATAAATATTGGCATGCAGTCAACGGTCAACGGTCATGGCTGAAGGACCCACGTGGCCTCTGAATTGAAGTCGGTTAAATTAATCGGCAACCGTTGATTTCAAGCCACATGAAGCGTTTGTGGAAGAGGAGACTTCATTTTCAGGGGGGTTCCCAACTGGCACTGAAGGCGGGAGCAGTGGAGCAATTGGCGTTGGACACTTGTCGGTGTGCAGTTTGTTCACGACAATGTGGAGCCAACAAGCCCAGCCGGCAACCTTCTGTGGGCAGCCTTTTCAGCCTCGAAATAGAAATTTAAAAAGGTCCAGCAGGATTATCCAAGGGGGCTGACGTGGCTCATGCACTTGGGGTGTGGTCCCTCGATTTAAGGTAGAACTACCCTTTACCACCCTGATTCGCAATCTGACTATATTGGGGCCAACTTTAGGAAAGACACATATTTTTCAGAGGTGTGTTTTTGTTTCAGAAGTCAAACCCAAGTGAAATTATAATTTTTTGATAAAAAATGTAATTTCTGTGAATTTCTGAAGTGAAACTGCACAACCGCCACTAGACTGGATTCATAAACGTCCTCTTACAACTCAATACCGCTTTCCAATGTACCTAATAGCACTTGAAGACTCACCAATCATTAATTGACACGTTATCTTTTAATAGCATTAATAAATTACTGTTGTCAGAATCTGAAGTGGATTTGCATGTTTTTATGACGGAATTGGGATAAAGTTGTAGACCACGGAATTGAATGACTGACGGAATTGGGCAGTTTTACCTTAGAGCATCCCCACCCGTGCCTTCCCTATCTTTATCTCCGTTGGGATGAAGGGGAGCAAAGATGGGGATAGGGAAGGCAAACCCCTACCATCTCTTCCCTAAATTTCCAATTTGATGCTAAATACAGGAAGGGAGAAGTTAAAATGAAGCTACATAAATAGTAACAAGGCCAAGTAAATAGTACTTCCATGAATCAATGAAGCACAACTTTGTGAAAAGTGGTTTAGGGATTACTCCATTTGAGTTCCCTATCCATCATCCCATATGGAGAATTTGGACCTTCCCTCTCTTAATTTGTAGGGATAGGGAATGTTGGTGGGGTAGGGGTGTACTTCCCTATATGGATGAAACTCATTTGGATAGGAATAGGGTAGTCAATGGCTCGGGAGTGCACTTAGTTCTACTATAACAAACCATGTGCGAACAAGTGGTTTCTAATAAACTATAATTTCAACCTAAAATTTTGAACATTGTTTAATAATGACTATAGCTTTCTATTGCCAAAATTTCCAACTCAAATAAAATATGAAATGATTTCTAGAAAAGGTTGAAAATGAACTAAAATGGCATGTTTTTCAACTCAAATAATTATAGAGGACACATTTAGATGACCATTGAGTCAATATTCAACCAAAATGAGCTTTCAATAATGAGTTATTTTAAAGAATTTTTTGTTCATTTTTTAGACAATTTTTTCTTATATAATATAGGGGTGTGAAAGTGTTTTTTCAGTTCTACAGTGTATAATTTTACTTCAAAAATTTGTAACTAATTATTATTAACAAATAAAAATATCAATAATTCAAAACATAAACTTTCAAAGTAGGAAAGTCTATTCATATTTTTTTAATTTTGTTTTATTTAAAATTCAAAAAGTATATAGGGGTCCAAAGTTTTGTTTGCACGTGGTTTCTAATGGACACTCTAAATGACCCCCCTGAGGTCAATGGTAGGGATTCTCTAAGAACATTCTCCACAATGGCTTCTCTATCCCTATCTCCATTGGGATGAAGGGGAGCAAAGATGGGGATAGGAAAAGCAAGCCCCCACTAGTTCTTCTCTAAATTTTCAACTTATTTCTAAATAGAGGTAGGGAGAAGTCAAAACAAAACTATAAAAATAATAACAAGGCCAAGTGAATAGTACTTCCACGAATCAATGAAGCACAATTCATATTGGAAGGGTGAAAAGAGGTTCAGGGATTACTCCATTTGAGTTCCCTATCCATCATCCCATATGGGGAATTTGCCCCCTACCCCTAAATTTTAGGGATAGGGAATGTTGGTGGGTGGGTAGAGGGTGGGGTTCTTACCTATCCGATTGAAATTCATTTAGATAGGGATAGGGAAGCCATTGGTGGGGATGCTCCAAGGTAGTATACTCTAAGCCTCTAAAAGCAACCATTTATGGGTTGGTCCGCCTTTTTCCATAGGTTTTCATGTACAAAAATATTTTATGATCATTTTTTAGAGAAAAAATAATAGATGTTGAACCTAACACAACTGGTTTTGTATTTTTTTCAAACATTTTGAATTACTTATTAATTTTCAAAGGTTTAGGGCATAGACACCTATTTGTGATAATAGGTCTCCCAAAGTACGTTCACTTGCAACTTGTAAAAGAGATTTGTGGAAATCAAAGACAATGATTGGCTTTCGCATTAAAAAAATATTTTTTCCTCAAATTCATTCAATTGCTAAAGTGGTCCATTTAAGATTCATCCCATATCCATTTTCAGCTAATAATAGGGTACATTTGAAGAAGATAAGGGCATGTAGAACATACTACTTTAGAACCTCCCATAGTCGACTACTTAAGTGATTTTGCACATGTTATGGAGCAATAGAAGGCAATAGAATTTTTTTGCCATGTAGGAAGATAGAAATTGCAAAGATTGCAAATTTTTTTGGTAATTTTATGACTTGAATTGAAATTACTACAAATTTTGGAAGCCTTGAGTTGGTTTGAACCTATACCCAATGTAAAGAGTCTACCAATTTCGATCATTCAAGAATTGCTTTCCCACTCACTACTTCCTACTTTCTTGCTCACTACATTGGGAAGTGTATCATGCCCAATCTCAAAAAGGAAAAGAAATCCCATTCCAAACTTTAGTTGGAAATCTATTATAGATTTGGTTGGAAATAGCCACATCCTACAGGTTGAGTATGGATCTCTATGGAAATGGGTGGTTCTACCATAGTTGATTTCAAGTGAATCACAATCAATCAATGTTCAGAATATTTTGTGAATTTTACCAACTATTTCCCTTTAATTTCTTTATTGAACCATTTTTTCAAGTATGTAGTCTGGTTTTTTCTCTAATTTTTTTTTCTAAAGAGTAATTTTGATAGTTTTGTTCACATTAGTTTTTCTCTAATGTTTTTAAATTGTAACCAATTTATTTCCAAATTCCACCAACTAACTGAATGAACTAGCCAACATTTCTCTACAAACATTGACCAATTATAGGCAACAACACTAGCATATGAGCATGGAAATGTGGGCCTATGAGCCTTGAGCATGTGTACAACCATTGAAGGTATTTATAGTATAAATACTCTATAATCATGGAAGTTTTTTATAATATAAAAACCTATAATATTGGTATATAGACTCCTATATTCATGAGCTCATGATTCCAAGGTCACACAATAGCAACCATGTAGTATGGGTTTATCCACTTGTAGCAAAAGCCCTCACTATTATGAATTGACTTCATTCCTTGACGACGCACATGGGTTCCAAAAGCAATTATTGTAGTTAAGGTAGGAGACCCTATTTGCACCACAATTCATGTTTTCATAATTATTTCTTAGTAGTGTACATTCTAATGTCCTCTACTAATACATAGTGGCCATGAAATGGTAGAAATAGTCACATGACAAAAATAGGGTCTCCTACTTTATATCAAGTTGCTACAAACATTACTAAATTTAGTAATAATCAAAGTTCAACACTAAATAAATGAATTAGGCCAAAATTCCATTTGGTTGTAATCAGAAAACTTTCAAATAAGACAAGCCATTTTTTGATTTTAGTACAAAGAAGTGTGCAATATTTGCAAGGGGTAATCAAAATAGCTAACCAATATGATTATAGGGAGAAGTATTGTCATGACCCTTGTTACAATCCTTTGATGGATGAATGTATTGATAGATGAAAGAATTTATAATGACCTTTGATGGATGAATGCATTCATGATGAAATGTATACTAGTGGACAAGTAGGGATTGTTTGGAGATAGAAATCTCTAGATGGTGGATTTGTGCATTAGAGTTAGATAACTACAGTTGGATAATAAGAGCACTAGAGTGCCTATAGATAGATATCTGCAAATGATGAATTTATGTAGTGGAATTAGACAACTCTATTTGGATGCCTAGTGCACTGGAGTTAGACAACTACTAGATAAACACAAATGTGTTAGAACTTGAAATTAGATAATTTCAAGTAGAAGATCAAGATTTGGATAATGGATAAGATATGATTGAAGAAGTATAATCAGGACTTTTATTTTAGTGAATAGTTCTAGATAGAACCAAGGATAGAAAGCTAAAGGTAGAAAAGAAGTCGCAGTCCATCTTAAAGACTGATAGTCTTTATTGGTGGTTTTTATTATATAAGACAAAGCTCGGGGATGATGAGACATTATTTGGAGAAGATCTCTCGCTATGGTCGTGTGGTTTGAGCCCTTGTCAAAGAATTATGCCAAATGGGGTGCTTTTGGGGTGCTTTTGCAAGCCACTCTTCGCGGCCTACAAATCAACAACTTCCTGCAGGCAAATTTGGGGGAGGAAGGGACTTGCAACGTGCATTCAAAATGGGTGGTGACAACTGATTGGATCAACTTGTACAACTGGATCGGCTTTTAAAGAATGAATGGGTGGGGTGCAGCTCACCATCTGTTTTGCAAAGTAGATGGCTTTGCATTTTGCAAGCCAAAAATCCACCACATTTAGCAAGACGGGTGGTGATGCTTTTAGCAAGTATATTTTTGTATTCTTAATTGTAGTTTATTGTGGAAGGTTCGCTTAAAATGTGGAGGGAACAAGTTTCCGACTTCCCAAAAAATAAATATATATTAGACTTGAACTTTTGGGTTGCTTTTAATTCAACAACACAATTAAAATGTAGTTTATTCTTACTCACAAGACAAAGCTACTCTTAAAATGTAGTTTCTCCCTAATTCAACATGAAAGAAGCTTCCCAAAGCAATTTGAATTCTGAAAAACTTGAAATTTCTTTTTACGTTCCAACTATACATGAAAGACAATAAGAAAACATCAACTCCCTTGTTCGATAAAGGTTCGACACTCTTCAAATGTGAATGATCAAGTGCTCCAAGTCCTCACAATATTCTCTTAGCACTCAATTCTAGTGAGTCAAGCAATAGCCCTTGAAATCACTATTCATCCTAGATTTAGTT
This sequence comes from Rhytidiadelphus loreus, assembly GCA_947034895.1. Classification (NCBI taxonomy): domain Eukaryota; kingdom Viridiplantae; phylum Streptophyta; class Bryopsida; order Hypnales; family Hylocomiaceae; genus Rhytidiadelphus; species Rhytidiadelphus loreus. The sequence goes on from OX344761.1 coordinate 40,006,985, forward strand.
TGCTTTGTCCTTTATTCTACTTGGTGATTGGTTACTTGACTATTTATCGGGCTATTTATAGGTCACATTTGGTGAGTAAAGGTGGGAGACAAAGAATTGAGGGTTCTTTATACATTGATGTAAAATTTGAGCTTGTCAAGTTTAGCAGATTAGGATGTGAATGCTCTAAGATCATTGATATGTAGAAATCATCCAAAATTTAACGTTAATGAATATGAATTGGATGAAGAATTATTCTTAAAACATTTGTCTTTCACCTAGTTTATAGTTGAGCATTTAGAGGTTAATTTTGAGGTGTTAATGATTTTTTGATCCTAAGCCCTAAATCCTAAGTCAGTGCATGGCCAAAATGGTTATTTATATATTTGGATAGACTTTTGTTACTCCATATTTATTTTTTACTACCTTTGTTCCAAAATTATTATCCACTTTGAATGTCATATTTTTTTAAGGGTTTTTTGAGTAGGTCATATGCAGACTTCCTTGAGGGTAACTTTATTTAGATTCCAATGAACACATACATTAGAGGAGATTTCAGCCCCCCGGAGGGCTGTGAGTTCCCAGACTGCGGGAACTGGTTCGCAGGGGGCCGCAGCAGCTTGCAGACATGGAATGGCGACTTCCCACATCGGAAAAAAATGAATTTTTTTTTCTATTTTTTTTTGCATTTCAAGAGTAAAACTTTTTTTTTTTTTTTTTTAATTTTTTTATCGGGAACAGCCGTTCTCCGAAAACTGCAGGGAGACAGTTCCCCGCAGCTGCTTGAAACGGCCCTCCAAGGGTCCAAAAACTCCTCTAATGCAATGTTCTTCATTGATTCTATGTATGTAAAATTTGAAACTTTTGTTAATTATGTTTTTCAAAATATGATCAATGAAATTGGCTCAACAAAATTGTAGACGGTCACTTTAGAACGGAGGGAGTAAAATTTTTAGGTTAGCTACTAATCATCCTTTTCGTCATTTCAAACATTTTTTGTGTGATTTTTGATAACTATTGCAAAAGTTATGTGGGGTTTTGTTTTAGAAGCAAATTTGGACAATTCGATTCCAAATAAATTTTGTTTCTTTCACAAATATAATTTTTTAAATTTGATTTATAGGTATATATGTATGTAAATTTTTTTATTCTTTCTATTTTGATTGATGAATGAAAGTTATGAGAAGTTTCATTTGGGAGGCAATCATGACAGTTTTTTTAGGAAAATAATACCCAAAGTTCAATATATTGAACCCTAATTTTTATAGTTTTAAGAAGGAAAAATCAAGAGATACAATGCCTATAAATTTATTCACACCATTAGAATTGATAGTTTTCAATCTCTTATCTTGTTTTTAGTTTTGATATATTTTAAAAGAGGAAAGTAGTATTAATTAATCCCAAACTCTAAATTATTTGTTGTTAATATCTCTAATGCATCCTCAAATTGTTTCTTTGACATGAGATTTTTCCCTAGGGAGTAGAACATATGCCTTTTTCCATAAAAATTTGAAAGATGAAGCTTTCTTTTAGATCTTGTAGAAAAACCTTACTTTTGAAATTCTAGAATCATGATATTATAATTTGTGACATATTTTACTCTAAAGTCTTAGAAGATGCACGTTTAAAAATGAGCTAAAAGATCTTATCGTTGAACTTGAAAATAAATAAAATTTAACATAATTTTTGAATAGCATGTCTCTAACAAAATTTTGTCTTTAACAATCAAAAGACTTTTGGAATTTGCTTAATAGGATTCACAATTTTTTGTAGATACGGAATATGTTAGGTATAATTCTTTTTTTAATTTAGCTGCATTTGCAAACACTAAGTACTCCTTCAGCAAATGTCTATGGATGTTGTCTTGAATACCCTTTTTTTGTTAGGGTGATTCCAAAAATTTAGTTTGAAACATGATAGTTTTTAGCAATGAGCAAGGTGTGTCTTTGGAGCATTAGGGTTTGTAGTTTATTTTATTAATGTGACATACATATACTAATCATTTTAGAGTCACGAGGCAACTCTTACTTTCTTTCTAACTCAGTTTAATGTTTTAAAACCTACATAGACTTGTTTCTTCAATCTTGGAATTATTTTATTGAATTTTTAGGTGATGATAGAGACAGAATATTGCATTGCCACTACAAGAAACATATGCTTTACATGACATTTTCATCATTTTTTGTGACAAATTTTAGTGGATGTCCAATAAAAACAACTTGTGTTTATATGTCAATAATAACCTCCAATGTGACATCCAAATGTTACATTGGAGGTTATAATAATTGACATAAAAACACAAGTTGTTTCATTGAACATCTACTAAACTCTCTCACAAAAATGATGAAAACGTCACATAAAACATAGGCTCTTATAATGATCTCTTTCTTTTGACCACCTAGGAACAATCTCATTAGAAGAAGTTTGAGGGCATTAGAAGACCGTTCCGGACCTATTCCCACGGCAGCAACGAACATGGAGGGCGAACGGGCTTTCAGATTTTTTTTTAAAGTTCCTAATATATGAAAAAATGTTAAATTTTTCTATTTTTTTTATTTTTTAAATCTAGCTGTCAGTCTCTCGTCCACGTCGGACTGCGCTGTTGGCAGCAGTTCTGACGTTGCCGGACCTGTTCCCTGCTGCGGGAACTCGAGGCCTTCTAATGGCCTCAAATTTTTTCTAATGATCCAGACAAATAATGTAATGGACTATCAACATTTGAAAATCTACACCAAATTCCTAGTGGGACTCCCACTATTAGAAGGGGACTCAATCCAACGAATTCATTGACCCACCTAACGATGTGCCAACGAGGAGTTGGTTTAGTAAACTCAAAATTAATTTTCTTTTCCACTCAAAATGTTAAACCCCATATTGACTCCCAGTATTGTTATGATAAATTCTTCTTTTTTCCGTGAAGAAGAAGAAGAAAAGAACCCATCAATGGAGGTAGGCAGTTGGGGAATGGGAAACCTATCCAATGGCTAGGTGCAGGACTTATGAACCAATGAGCAACGCCGAAGAGATTGTGGCTAGCAAGCAGAGGACCAGCCCACGTGAAGCCTACCCACCCTCCCTTTTTCAATTGATACTCCTGTGATACCCTGGCCCGGCAAGCAGGTGCTGGCCCACGTGCTGACACGCCTCCTCTCCTTCACTACACGCCTTCGCCAACCACCTCGTGAACAAACCCCTGAGTCCGTGACTGACTAACTTTAGTAACTTAGTGGGTTTTTTCCTTTTTCCTTAGTTTCCATCTTTCGCTCCTTTCTTTTTCTTCTCTTGGGAAAGACTACAACTGAGTGACTTGTGGTAATTAGGTAAGGTAACTTAGTAAGTTACTTATTCTCTGGGCTTGTCCACTTGCTGTTCCACACTCATCATCCATCACATGGCATCCATGCCCCCCATCCAATGGCATCCATGCCTTGCACTCTTTGTATGGATGGAATTGCTTGGCAGGGACCACGGCACTCATAACCGCCCAAACCCCTGACCGGGTAATGACTAGCCGGGTATGGCAGGTAAGGTAGTGTGCTCTTTAAGAGCACACTACCTTACCATTTAAGAGCTGATTGCCTTTCGGGGAAGCTAAACTCCTTAAAAATAATAATTTTCATTAAAATATTCACTGGAAGAAAGAGAAATGGAACGAGCATCTCACCCAAGTGGTTTCATATTTTTTGGACCTTTGTGGAATTAGTTACAATTTTTTGAAGTTGAAACGTAGGGGTCACTACAAGCAACCATCTCCTGAAATTTACATTGTTGGTACATTGAAGAAAGAAAAATGTGCCCTTGGCATCATGATCGCCTTTAGAGCATGGGCGCTTTTAGAGCAGACTACCTTATGCGCACCTTTATAATACTAATTCTTATTACAATTGAATTTAGGGCAAGACTTCTATTGGGGGAGTTGGAATCGGAAAACAAACTTCAAATTTTTCGGAATTGCAATTGCTTTGGAGGATTGATATGATGTGATGTTTACACCTCCCAAAAAACCCACATCCAGCACTTGGTTAAATTTTGTTATGAACAATACATAGATTACACAAAAAGAAAAAGAAAAACATATTTTTTGGCCTACAACAAGGTAAAGTACTCCATTTCAAGTCAAATGGGAGCAAGCCCGTTGTGGGCAAAATTATACTAGTAGAATGTGTTATATTGTGAGGGGGGGGGATTTGTGTTGTGTGATATAGTAAAAGGACGTTGGATTTATGTCAAGTGAGGTCGATTGTAGATGGTTATTTTTTAGTCTTCTTTTCATATGAAGATGTGTACAACATATTGTGTTGTGATGTTGGAGAGTATTCTTTTAATCCCTAAATGCCCGAGTTTTTTTTAGCTTTTTGGAACTTGCTCTAAATTGAATAAAATGCCAACATTTTGATAAGTTTTTATCAATTTGATTTGAATTGTAACTATATGAATTCAAACTAGACATGTTAGGGATCACATATAAAAACAAAACTCAACTATATCATTATTTTATAGATTGAAAGATTATTATGTTTGATTACAAGGGTGTTAAAACTCTGAATTAAATTGATTTAAAGTCTTTCAATCCTCACTTTACTTATCAAATCTATAATGAATTGGTCACTAGAAAAAATATGAGGTTGAGGATATAACATGCATAACCCCAATTAATTTGTGACTTCTCAAAATCTACTTTACAATTTTCTTACATGAATTTCTAATGTGATTTTTTCTCCAAGATCTAGTGTATTTGAGGCTCATTCCTAAGAATCCTCAACATTAGGAAATCAACATTTGTAATCAACACTTTTGCACAAAATCTTAAATAAAAAAAAACATAATCATTCATTTTCAAAATTGGATTTTTGATGCTAAAATTCAATAAGATTTTAATTTAATTCAAAGTAATGAAGTATTGTTGACACCAAAATTTAATTGATGACTCAGGCATTTAGGGGTTAATGACAATTTGAGCAAGAATCTAGAAAGTGTTCATGAATGTATTCATTGTTGTAGTGTGTGTGAACCCTCTTGCTCCCACTATAAGGACAAGGAGTGGTTGTGTGTTCTATTTGTGTGTATAGTACATTGTGGAGTGATCAAGGGAATTGTGTTTTGTTGCTTTCAACATGTGGAGGTATATGAAAAGTAGTCATTACAGAATGTGAATTCTATGAATTGTAGTGTGTGATGTTTTGATAAATTTGTAGGGGTGTGTAAATAAGAATGGAGTGCAAAAATCATTAGTGTGCAATGTGTGAGTGTTCTAGTGTAGTAGGATATATACATGGAAAATTGTTGGGCCTTAGTTAAAGCTACTTCTCATGCACATGTTGTGTGAAATTTTCAAAGATAAAAATAAAAATTTCTTTCATAGTGAGTTGCCTATAATCAATATGTTGCCAAATGATGTTCAGACCTTCTGAGGTTAAAGGCCTATTCATATTGGGTCCCGCTTATAACGACAAGTAGGTATAGGAGTTGCACCAATATTATGTTTCCTAGTTAAAAAGGAGGGTCTAAAGTAGCTCTAAAACTTTACGTTTTATTATTGTGTAACTATTAAGTGTTATTAGACATGCCATTACTGTGCAATGTGTGAGTGTTTAAGTATAGTGTAGTGGGGTATATACATGGAAAGCTTTGAATTATTGAAAATATATATATAGAGAGAGAGACAACTAATTTTAAATTTTTATTTCTTTAAAAAGTCATTTTTAAAGAAGTTTTTTGGGCTTCCCTCAGGCCATTGAAAATTACATATTATGCAATAAATTTTTAACCATGTAGTCAAAAGTTATGAAAATTGTTGCGCCTTAAAGCTACTCCTCATGCAGTCATGCACATGTTGTAAGCAATTTTCAAAGATAAAAATAAAAATTCCATTCATAGTAAGTTGCCCAAAATCACTATGTTACCAAAAATGGTGTTTGGACCTTTAGGGGTTAAGAGGGGACAAAGAAACCTAAAATTAGATGTGAGTTCTAAATTAGGAAAATAGGCACACATTGGATTTGTACTATACAATTGCTTACACTAATTCAAAACTCAAAACTAAGACCTAAAATAACCCTAAACAATTGTTTTGTGCCCTCAATGAAAAATTATAGTGTTATCATTAGCAAAACTTTCTAAACATGTGAATCTGATCAAATAATGCTGGTGGACTTTAAATCAACCATTTATAGATGTTGTACCAATGCCACGTGAGATTTTTTTTTAAAGACTCTACATGTCCAGCTAAAGAGTTGTGATGTCTATATATATATATATATATATATATATTTATTTATTTATTTTTATATTGCCTCCTATATTTGATCTAAAATACTAGGTGAAATTAGGGCACTATGTTAGTTACAATTCCTCCAAATGTCTAAATCCATATCCTATATTTGAAGTAAATTTTTTTAATCTTCTGCTCAATTTTTTATTTTTATTTTTTCTCTTTAGACTCATGTATAAGTTAGATACATCCAAAATTGCTCCGAGTCTAAATTTTCCATTATCACTATGTATACATTTCCAAAATCAATAGGCACCTATGTTAAAGAACCAATTTTAGAACATCTACCAAATTTTTTTTGACCCTTTCTAACTTTTGCATAAGGTATTCAAATATTGCATTCTTTTGCACATTGTAACCTCTTTTTGTTTTCCAACTAGAAGATATGGAATTTGACCAATCTAATAATAGTAATTGTAAATTAGTTGAAAAAGTGGCGCTTTTGGGTGTCCTTACCTTATTTCTAAGACTAATGCCCAATGCTCCCCTCTTGTTTTCAAATTGTGGAAGTTAGCAACAAATTTTTGAAATATTAATTTGAGATGTATTAAAATATACTTTAGATTTTCATATTCAAATCATGTACAATGTAGTAAAAAAAGCGTAAGAATTGTTTTGGGATAAGGGTCTCAATCAAGTGCATTTAGCTTACATCTTATAAAATATTTTTCATTGAATTTCAAGCTAGAAAACTCTAGATATTGTGATGGCTTGCATCCTTTATAGAAAGGTGTGAAGTGAACAAACACTTGAAGGGGTGTTGAGTGATGTGAAGAGACAATTCTAATTCAATGCAATACTTTGTTACATTAGCTTTTGAACAAACTTTTAATCATTTTTAGAGAATTGGGACAAGTTTAATGACAATTGCATTAAGTATATGATTTTTTGACAATCATAGAATTTGTTTGGAGGAATAGACTTGATTCATATAATACAAGGATGCTATTATATTTATGTGATTTAAACTTTAAGGCTCTTAGGATTTGAGTAAAGTCAATGAATTATAAACTATATTAAATCTTTGAATTAATCAATTAATTAATATTACATGATAAAATTTTCTAAATATTGTAAAAAATGTTAGCTTTGACAGATTATAAAGATCCAATTTTTGTCACTTCAATTGAAGAAAATAAAAATCTTTTATCACTTTTCAAGATTGGTGTGAATTCAAAGTGTATTTCTTCAATCAATAAACAAGCGTATAATTCAAATTGCAAATGAAGAATAAAAAATCTACATGTTCTTGAATCAAATCCCTCTAAAAAGTGAAATGAGATAGGACTTTTTTCTATTTATTGTGTTAATTTATGAAGATATTCTAATCTTTAAAGAAGAAAGATGTGAATTTCTATGCCATTTCAAAAGTATTTTGACTTTAAAAAATATCTAAATGTCTCTCATTTTATATTCAAAAGATTCATTAAAAACTTTCAATTAAATTTTCAACCCCAAGATTGAAAAGTCATTGAAAGATAGATAATGATTGGTGATTGTACAACGAATCCTCCCAAAAGCATCACATATTTCTCAACTATTATAGATTGTCTATTTATGTAAAATGAATTATTAAAACTTTTTGAATTCAAAAGAAGAACAAATTAGATAAATTTTATTTGAAAATTTAAAACAAAAACAATTAATTTTTTCATATAGGCCAAAAAACAAATAGACTATCTTTCTTGAAAGAAGTTTGTGAAATTTGTATTATGGCAAGACCAAAAGTATAGGTTAAACAATATCTTATGAAATATCAAATGCTGTGTAAGTAATGGGAATATCAATTTCATAGTCATAATTTGGAATATATTATGTTGTGTCAAATAAAGCAACAAGTCCATTTATTTATGATGTGACATAAAATAAAGTTAAATATTGAAATAATGTAAGGATTCAAAATTGATATTGACTTATGCAATGGCACCCAAAAAGATAGTCAAGACACCGGCATATCATCCATTAAATCGCAAAGGAGGAAAAAAACTTGGCAAAGAAGTAGAATTAAAAAACAAACTACAACTTGAAGTTGCAGCTTGCAAGCCCCCATTAGGGTAGACACTTAAGCACCAAAGCTTATTCTGCACTCCAATTCAAATTCATTGAAGTTTTTATGTGTGTAAATTAAAAAAAATAGTGTAATAATTAAGATTATGAGTATCATCTCAATTCAAGGTAAATCATATAGATGAGGCAATGTGACACACTTTGATGTAAAAGAACATTATTGTATATTGCAATCTTATTTTTTTATTATTAAAAATTCAAAGATCTAATTTGAATGTTTATATGTTTCAATGAGTGTTGCGCATGATAACATAAAGTAACTTAAGTTTCATCCCTTTTGATATTTGAGATATTATGACTTTATCTTTGGATATTTCAAGTCTTCAAGATTTGAAGATTTTAGATATTCAACAATACACAAGTTCTATCATTAGAATTAAAGAGCTATACTCTTTTGTCTACTTAGATTTTAGAGTATGGTTTTACAAAATAAGGTGGGACAAAACCACTCATTGAAACCTAGGAATTTTGAATAGTATTGTCATCAAGCCATCAAATTCTAAATATTTAAATGTAATATGATTGGTACAATAAAAGAATTTTTAAAAATAAAATAGCCTACACTTGATAGATATTAAAGGAATATCATTGTTACAACTTTAAATATCCATTCCTATGTCATTCATAGTAAAAAATTTAGAATTTCAATAGAGTTAAATTTATCTTTGATTCACCAAACCAAGAATTAGTCATTTCTTCTTTAAAAAAAAAATGCACAACTTCTATTACCTAAAAGAATCTTTGTTTAGTGAAACACATGTATTAATTTAAATGCAATTGATCTAAATTAGATCAAATGATGCTAATTTCTTGGTTGTGAGTTTGTAGGAATAAATTCAATGATAAGTTAGTGATAAAACTTGGGGATCCCAAGTATGCAAACTTCAAAGACCCAGTGAAAGAATCGTTGGATGTCAGAAAGACACCAGAATCGTCAACACCTAGTAGTTGCGGAATAAGCGCTAATGGTCTTCTTTCAAGCAAAGGGCCAGATGGTCTTCCATTTAGTCCAAGGGAGGATCCTAACAACAAGGGAGTGCAAGCCCCACCTCCTCAATGTGCCCCAAAAGGTGAGGCCTCTATTTGTGCTCAAAGAAAACGTGAAAGAATGAAAAGGCTTGCAATGATAGGCCTTGCATGGTTTTTGTTTTTTCTCCTATTTTGGTGGATGTTCAAGAGATCTATTTATAGATTTTTGGGATATCCAGATGAAGGGGTTGATAGGTATGGAGCTCAGGGGTATGGAACTCAAGGGTATGGAACACCAGGGCATGGAACCAATGGATACGAGACCAACATGAATAGGGCCAATGGATATGGGAGCACTAGATATGGGTCTGATGAGTCTAATGGTGTTGTAGGTGCTCAAAAGTATAGGAAGAAAGGTCAGATGTGTTGGTTCAACTTACCTTGTATTTATGATTCTGAAGGGGGATATACACAATCTAAAGAAAAATCTAGTAAGAATCCAAAATTGTTAGCAGGGTAAAGAATGCAACCTATTTAATTAATTAATTTTGATACATGTGACTATAGTGGTACTATTAGATGGTCTCATTTTGAGAGGAAGGAAAATACAATAGGCTAAAGTTATATCCATACAAAATGAAGAATCCCCTTGGGATATAAGACCTAAATTCCTTTGTTCCTAAAAAAATATACAATAGAAATCTTACACTAAGAAATATCAACACTAGTTTGAAGAAGACAATTTCAGAGCATTGCATGCTATGATTGACATGATTTTATTTCATGAAGAACCCTCTAGTTTCTTCTTTTCCACCTTACATATTAAATGTGTCTAACAAATGGAAAATCGATTTGATCACAAGTCAAATGTAGGATAAAGCTAATTAAACTTCTATTTTGATGGACCTATGCTTGACACAATAGGACAAAGACTTTGGAAAATACTAGAGGGTCCAAGTGCACTTCATTAGACCATCTTAATGCGCGAGCGTGGATGCTCTTAGAATCTATAAGAATTGTGTTGTATAGAGGGGTGCCAATCAAAATGACGTTTTTGAAATCGTAGTGAAAAAAATTTCACATCTCTGCCAAATTTTGACAGTCTCTTGAGGGCTCAAAAACTGATTTTTGACCGTGGGAAAAATTTCACTACTACCAACTTTGACAACCTCCCAAGGACTGAATTGTTTTTTCTTTTCGTATGAATTTTTTGTCATAGGACCATCTATATGTTTATTACATGTGTGAAAATTTTCAAGTCCAAAAGACCTCCACAAAAATAGATATTCAAAATCTCCCAACATGTGTAGTTGTGAGAAATAATTTCTCTGCTATCAACTTCGACACTATCCCAAGGGTTGAAAAATTTCTTATTTATCAAGTCATCTCTATGTTAAGAACATGTGTGACCAATTTCAAGGTCAAAAGATTCACACAAAAAAGATATGCTAATTCTACCAATATGTGTAGTTGTGAGAAAAAAAAATTCAGCCCTTGGGAGAGTGTCATTTTTTGGGTAAAGTTTGACACAGATGTAGAAGGTCATTCTCACAACTACACATGTTGTTAGAATTAGAATATCTTTTTTTTGATAAATCTTTTGGCCTTGATATTTGGCACACATTTTATCAATATAGAAATGGTCTTATGCCAAAAAAATTCAGAATTAAAAAAAAGAAGCTCAGCCCTACGGAGGGTGTTGAAGTTGGCAACCTTAAAATTGTTTCTTATAGTTGCACTTCTTAGTAGATTTTGAACATTTTTTTTGGGTGAATATTTTGACCTTGAAATTGGGCATACATGTTATCAATGTATAGATGATCCTTTGCCAAAAATGTCATGGTAAATTAACAATTTTTCGGCCATAGGGAGGGTGTCAAAGTTGGTAGTAGTGAAATGGTTTCTTTAATTGTTTCTCACAACTACACATGTTGGGAGATTTTGAATATCTATTTTTGTGGAGGTCTTTTGGACTTGAAAATTTTCACACATGTAATCAACATATAGATGGTCCTATGCCAAAAAATTCATACGAAAAGAAAAAACAATTCAATCCTTGGGAGGGTGTCAAAGTTGGAAGTAGTGAAATTTTTCCCACGGCTACACATGTTGGTAAATTTCAAATATCTTTTTTTATGTAAGTCTTTCGGCCTTGAAATTTGTTGCACATATAATTAACTTAAAGATGATGTTGAGATAAAAATTTCATGGTCAAAAATCAGTTTTTGAGCCCTCAAGAGTCTGTCAAAGTTGGCAAATTTGAAATTTTTTCACTGCGATTTCAAAAACGCCATTTTGATTGGGAACCCATTGTACAACAAACCTACAAGTGGTGGAACAGGAATCTCACAAGACTTAATAACCCCTACAAATGTTTTCTTACTACAACTATTGAAGGAACTAGACAACCGTCCTTTTGAGAGAAACCACGTATAGGCTTATGTAGAGCCCTCAAAAAATATGTGCAAATGGTTAGGAGAGAAAAGAAATTTCTAGGACCCAAAAGAGTATATGTATGCACACAAAGACGTTACCATCTCTTAACCCTTAAGCACTCCGACATCCATATTTTGGACGATGAATAGACGACTTAGAGAGGCGTTGTTTAGTCCAACTAACTTCTCATTCATCCAATGTAACACTTGAATGTTGAAAAGATAACCTTCCTTAATGACCAATTTCATGAAATTGCGGTAAATGATGTTTCTGTAGAAAGATATAAGCAAAAATGTGCCAAATTTTGAAAAAGGATCGAGGCATTAAGGGGTTAAAGGGATGGTAACATTGAACCTCTAGAAAGAAAACGCTCCGTGAACTTCAAGGGAACAAAAAAAAAGTGTTGCTAGCCTTGGCTACCCTAAAAAATACAAACGATTTGAATGAAACAAAACTAATGATAAATCTGCTAATAACGTTGTTATGCTCAATCTCACGAAATCGAAGTTGCACTAGGAATTGGTGTACCTCGTCAAGGGCATTGAAATACAACAGGGTTCTTGTTAAACCCCCAAAGGATAAATTTCTTCGCACTAGTCCTTGGCAACAGTAATAAGCTGCTTCCCAATTTTCGACCCATTCATGAGCCTGCACATGGCATTGGGGGCGTAGTCCAACCCAGGAGCAAAATCTTCGAAATACACCACCTTGTTCTCCTTCACGTACCCAGCCATGAGATCCATAAACTGGGGCCTAAAGTGGGCGTAATCCGACTGCAAGAATCCTTGCATTGTGACCCGCTTGTTGACTAATTCGCTGAGATTATACAAGCCATCTTTCGTAGCAGTGTCATACTGCGAAATCATCCCACTCACTGCAATTCGCCCAAAGGAATTCATAGTCTCCAGCACGGCGTCCAGCATCTTGCCTCCCACGTTGTCGAAGTACATATCAATGCCACGAGGGCAGCACCTGCATCAGGAGATCTTAATTCAGTTAACCTCTTGTAATACAAACACAAAAAAGGAAATGGAATTACATCCAAAGGGTTGTGATAATGTTGATACTTTCTGAGAGCAGCAACAAGGTCCTCTTCCTCTTTGTAGTTGAATGCTGCGTCGTAACCCAGCTTGTTCAGGAGCAGGTCAATCTGATGCCACTGTCAATGGTCAGATCAGATGCATATGAATCCTGAGATATGAGTCATGGAAAGGGAAACCTCTACATCTAATGACAGTGTTTTGGTCTCAGATATTGAGCGGGAACAAGTAAGGTATGTAAGGTAGAGGATACTAAAACCGTTAAGGACCTAATTCCGTCTCCTGTTAACTGACCTCTGTTCGTAACCGGAACTCATCTCTTCTAATACACGTGATTGCCCATCAATTAGCAATTTGGGAGTAGGAAATCATGATTTGGCTAAATCGGTTCATGGCCACTGATCTTTGAATGGAAATGCAGTGTCTACTGGCCCTTCAATTGTGGTCTACAACCTCCCACTTAGAATAATTGCGTACGAATAATCATACATTGAGTAATAAAACAAAATGATCTCAAGAGAGTTTGGCTGTTGTCCCTAAAGAGATCCCCCGACACTTCTATGCTGATCTCCCAAAATCGTACCCCTGCATATCGGTTAAAGTGCTTAGAGTGACGCAAGTGGAACCCATTACCTTATACATTCCAAAGGGACCGACAACAGAGAAGCAAAGATCAGCTATATTTCCTGCATACCTTGCCCTGAGAACCAGTACTGCCAACTACATACAGGCCTGCTTCCTTTGCAAGCTGCCCTACCATCTGGCCGACTGCTCCTGAAGCTGCTGAGACAAAGATCGTCTCGCCTCTCTTGGGCTTCAAGACTTCGTATAGTCCAGTATAAGCTGTAAAGCCAGGCATCCCTGCACGAAACCAACTACCTCCACTCAATCAACACCTCAACACGGTATTAATTTGGTCAAGTAAAATCAGCACTTCAATTCCTGCAGCATTTACAGTCGAAGTCTGGTTGAAACTTCAGATCAATGGAAACAGTCGAAGAATAGGGAATAGCGTTAATAATACTGGAATGTGATGTTTACCCAGAGCGCCCAAGTGATAAGAGAGAGGGACGAAGGAAGGATCCACCACTTGCAAACGCTCGCCCCCAGCAATGACGCTGTACTCTTCCCACTTCGTCCACGATGTTACATAGTCACCCACGTTAAAATTGGGGTTCCTCGATAATACCACTTTGCTAACCCCAAAACCTTCCAAAGTCTACACATCCAGACCACCAAAAAAAACAACCCATTTTGTAAAGGTATAATAATGAATGGAAGAACATTATTCGAGAACAAATATTACCATCAGTGATATTGACCATGGTGGGAGAGTAAGACAGTTCACTCACCTGTTCGGTTTTGAAAGGAGGAGAGTGACAAATGTCTAGACCACTCATGAGAATGCGCATGTAGGGGTCGCATGACAAGTAGAGATTCTTCACAAGGACATCGTCCTCACTGTCCTCTTTCAGCTCCAGTGTGAAATCACTCGACACAACCTCCAGGTCCGTTTCTTTGAGTGCTGCCAATACATACTGCTTCAGCTTGACTTGCTTGTTCCGCACCAGCTGGCCTGGCATTGGTACTGCACTGTCTGCTTGCACACGCCATGTCAGTCTTAATTTCCTCGAATTCATCTCATTCAGGCTCAATGCCCTTTATCATTGGAGACTCCCATAAATTGCATAACAATTAATGATTATTATTGTCTGTGCAAAGCATTAAAAGAATATGACATGTTGAAATTCATGTTGGCATTGTTCACAGCTCTAAGTACGAAAGAGAATAAGGTGTGTATAGGTGCTCACATGAAGAGGTTCGCTGGAAATATATAGCCGTGGTGGATGCCTCTCTTAACCTGTTCAATCTAAAACCTGCAATCCAGCCAATAATATACTAAAAAAAATCCTATTCTTATCTGAAATAAATACCCAAGTGACCCAACCCTTCTCAACAAACACCGAGACAAGGAAAACTCGAAGATATGAATAGATGATAGCGAAGTTGCAAACACGTATATTTAACCATCTGGTCAGCTTGATACATTTTGGTACAACGCACAATCTACAGAACGTAACCAATCCTGCCCATAGCCAGTATTAGTTTTAAGAGTTTGGCAGAATACCTATAAACTTAAAAGTGAGTGCGGATACAAGGCACAAAAGATGAAGATAAAGAGCATCTTCCTCTGTAGATTTAGGAAATGAACGTCTATTGGTGGGTCAACAGCATTGTCTGCGTGCTAGGCATCATTAGTGAAACACCTTTCCACACACAGGCTGGCGACAGGAAAATCATGGCAATTCAAACACCTGTACGAACCTGTACGAACCTCCACAACAGAGACCCATGCAAACAATATGGGCGAGTAGTTGCCTTGTACCTGTCCATATAACGCAGCCTCCTTTTCACCGGGCATCTCTTGGGTCAATAGTAACTGAAAAGTAAAAACAGCGACAGAAATGACATCTACTAAGCTCAACTTTCACATGATTGTGTATTGTAGAACTAAATCATAGATCTGGGCAATTCAAATGCTGTTCCAAAGCAAGCAAAATGCTCCCGTCATGTCCTCAGAAATCATGACAACAAATTGAGGCAAATTTGAGGCACAGAGTGGCAGCTAGGGCAGCATCTGGTGATAAAGGCTGGTTCTTTATTGTACAGTCGAAATGATTCAACACAATGACAGTGTTCAAATCTCTACACATGATTTGGTGTTCTACAGGGAGAGTGAGATGTAAAACAACAATTATACTGGAAATAGGAATAGTCTATGGTAAATCGAGGTCTACCAAAGGGGATTTCTATCTCGATATATTAATCTTGATATTAAAAAAAGATGTTTAAATAGTCATTGTTGGATCCCCGAACTCGACAAACGTGAACCTCGGCTCATATAATCGACATCCCACTCTTGTGTGGACGATGCCAACGTCATTAACTGCACTACAGCAAACCTCATTGTCGGTCTCAATTCGGGATTTTCTTGAGTGCACCGTCTCGCCAGTTGCGCCATCTACACAGTAGATAAAACATTAATTTGGTATTCAATGAACGGGAACTCAAAACACAGAAAGATATCACAAAGCGAAATTCAAAGTGGGAAAAAGAATCAACATTGAATAACGGAATACTAATATTAGAGAATTCAAATTTGAGTTTCATTCAATCTTCCTCATTTGGATCACAAAATGGATTGGGGAGCCTTAGGAGCCTTTTAGAGGTTCAAATTGAACGTACATTAACACACTTCCAAGGTTGCGATTTCGTTGTTTAGTAGGATGTGTTTCATTTCGTTTCCTTAAAAACTTAATGAATTCATAATCAGCTTCTGACCTTTGAATCTCTTATTTTTACTCCAACATTTGATCTTCAAGAATACGTGATTCCCTACCTTCCAAACAGCGTCTAGTGGATAGTCATCATTAAGGGCAGGGTCAACATATTTCGGTAACAGCGTTTTTCCATCTGGGTCTCTCAGCGTAGGCTCAAACTGCATCAATCAACAAGGAAATGTTAAGGCTTTTCAGTTACTGACTCTTGGTTTACAAAATTTTTTTAGAAGAATCTCCTCAAAATATAAGCTGATAAAAAAACGCATGCATAATGATAAGTCAATGAATCCACAAGGAAATCACGAGGAAGAAAATACAAACCAAAGCTGAGAGTGTTCTGCCCTCTCGATTTGATATTGGAGTCGAATCGCCAAAATTTGTAGGAATTGCACCCGAAATGGCGACTCGACCAGAGATAATCTCATACAAAACCACCCCGAAAGCAAACACATCCAGCTTGGGAGACACTTCACCATAGAGCGCATACCTGAAAACCAATGTAATGCTTAATATAAGAAATTCTTAATAAGTAAATGAGACTCATACATTCTTTACCAACACAACTGGGTTCCCTTTTGAAATCTGACAAGCACGGAAAAAAAATGTGAAAAGTAACACACGTCAAACTATTTTCCAAGATCCCTTACAAATATCTTCCTTTCAAGCATCCACCAAGGTAAAGTTGAAGGATTGTTACGAGAATTGAAATTTGTCATGCTGCTCTTTTAAGTGCTTATGCATGCTTCGTAAAAGAATAGTAATTTTTATATATTAGACTAGTATGGCATGTGTCGTTGAAACAATGACAACAACCCAACACACTCAAATCCCAATTTTTTTGCTATTCTACTTATTCTTGTAATAATCTTGATGATAACCAAAATACTTTGCTTGCAAGAATATTAATCTTAACTACCCAGAGGAAGTGACATACTCGGGTGACATGTAGCCAAACGTGCCAACGATACCAGTACCAGTTCCATCCTCTGTCAGCTTCGCCAATCCAAAGTCTGCAACCTGCAGAGGACAAACACCACTGGATGACTTAGAGAATGAAAGGCTTTTGCAATACAGGAAACCTTGGATATAAGTACCTAAGAAGTTATAAGAGGATTTGGTCCCACCTTGGCACGGAAATTACTGTCAATGAGGATATTAGCAGACTTGATATCACGATGTATGTACGTTGGTTTGGTGTGCTCATGAATGTATTCCAACCCACGAGCAGCATCTAAAGAGATTTGAACTCTCTGTGTCCACGACAAGGGAGGTATATCTATCACCACAAAAGACCATAATAAACCTCAGAATTCAACGTGCGGTCACTGAAAACACATCATCACAACTAATCTTTGGATAGAGAAATTATTTGCAAAATTGAAATTCAATTGTTATTTTATAAGCCCCAAGTGCCAATAGCCAAGTGGCCGCTTCCATATCTATTGAAGTGGAAATAAATCATTTAGAAAGTTTTAAGTGTATAAATAGAAAGAAGAAACCACGCCCTACATTTTGAACTATGTAACATGTTTTGAAAGTTACTACACGTGACTATTAGCTTCTTCAGTGGATTTCTATTTTGAGTTTGGGCACTTCGGGCTTAAGATTGGTGGTTAGCAAGATTCAGCTTTTACGAGACTGAATACACCGAAAGAGTTTCGTTTCAGAAACCATTCCTCCTAAACCTCTCATTTGAAAACGTAACAGATGCTCTTATCCCCACTAATTACCATAAGAATGTCTGCGGCGAAGATGATGGTCCAAAGTTCCATTTTCAATGAACTCATACACAAGAAACAAACTATTCGTGGTGCAGTAGCCAATCAATTGTACCTGCATGCACATCCAAATGCCAACAAATGGTCCTGCATCAGAAATCCCATCATGAGAAATTATATGAGGTAACATGGCGATGAGTTCCTTGCAGTACTTCAAACGAATGAAGATACGCGAGAATGGAAGAAACTAGAATCAAGCGATTATGCATGGCGACCAGCTCCTAGAGGCAGCTGAAAGAAGTAATGTCGGCTCAGCAGGCAACCTAAAACAAGCTTACAAATGATGGGAATAACTGCAGGATGAAGTGATGTTTAACCTGGTCTTCAAGAATCACAACATTCAACTGCAGGTCATGAGAGTGAACCACCTACCAAATTTGTGTGATGGACATTAGTTAGCACTTGCAGCTCAGCCAAGAACTCCTTAGTCGCTTTCAAGGTCATCTTCTTAATCGCCAACTTCTGCATTTTGTTGTTGCCCACAAAGCTTAGACTTCATTTCACAAGAAAATCTTGAACTGATAGGTATTCTTTTCTTTAAAGGGGAACATTAATCCCAAAGTGTCCAACTAAAAATAGAAAGCCCACTTTGGAGGTCATTATTCGAATATAGTAACTTTCTATTGCAACATTTTTTAAATTCCTTGAAGAATCATAAAGAACTGAATTATTTCAACTCGTATAGATACGGCAGCAGCCACTCTAAAGAAGTACTATGTAGATCGAATTTCAGTAACAGAACTCGTGCAGGTCAGTTGCGTTCCCATGTACCATAAAAACAGGTGCGGAAAAGAAAAGCTGAACATGCTAAAATGGAGAACGGGATAACCCAATACGACATAAATAATCTGAGACCCCTTTTCTATCAAAGACGGAAGAGATGAGACCTGATTGCGAATGACGCCATAGTAAACAGAGGCAAAGCCTCCCTGTCCAATCTTGCAAGACATGTTGAAGTCATCAGTGGCCTCGGCTAACTCTTCATATGTGAACTCAACTGATTTGAGATCTGCCAGTAAATTGGACGCCGACCTTGAGGCCTTACTTTCGACAAGATTTGAAGAAGGCAGCAAAGCTGTATATTTGAAACAGTCACATTACAATAACACATCAGGTACAGTTTTTGTCAACACTGGACCATGACAAATAAATAATTTGGTGGATCAATGTAAACAGAATATCAAATACGTTGAGGTCATCTACGATGGCTTCAATCAGCGAGACATGGCTAATTGTGTAGCATGACATGGCTAATTTTGTAAGGTCACTGATCTTTTTTAATGAATCTACTGTCACTTCAATGGTGCTCTACAACCACCCACTTTGAAATTGCATAAGACATTCATAGACAATGATAAAAATTTGCTCTCAACCGACTTAGCTCTCGTACACAAAGTGATCTTTTCACAGCTCTACACATCTCCCAAAAATCACTCCTCCACATGTTAAAATGTTTAAAGTGACGCAAATAGTATCCTCTACCTTACATCACAAGAATTTGTCCAGCAACACTTTCTGACAATGAGGAACATCAAGTAGATAGAAATAAAACATTTAAGTGTCTAATTAGTACCTGACTGCTGTTTCCTCTGCGTCTTTGCTAACTTTTTCCTACGGAGCCTTCTGCGTCCATAAATAACCGTAGCCAATGTGAAGATAGCAAGTATAAACACTCCCACTACAACCCCAACAATGACAGCAGTGTTTGATTCTGCAAACCAAGAAACACAAAGCATGGTCAGCATAACAAAAAAATGAAAAGAAGATTTCCTTATAAAAGAAGCACAAAAGAATCATCAAATCACTTGTTCAGTTACTTTCATGCGCAATAAAAGTACAGAAACTTGGGTCCATGGAAGCACTTACTGCTTGAGCCGCCACCGCTGCTAGTGCTGTACATCATCAACACATGTCAAACACAGAAAAATTCAGGAATACTCGATTGTAATGCAGCACATGTATGACCCCATTTAGACTGGTTCAACTGCGGTAAACACCAAACCATAGTGTCAAAATTTTATTGAGCATACGAACTACAAAAGAAAAAAATCCTAGAAGACCTACCTTCAATTCCCAGAGTCGTTAATTCTAGACTAATGGGCACATCAATCAATCAATAGAAGACTGAGGTAGAGACATACCCGTTAAAAGCAGGAAAAACTCCGTTCCCAGCTGCAGCGTAACGTGGAAGGGAAATTTCGTCAGTACTGCATTTGGACCAAGTTACCTCTAAACAACAGATGCTCTGATTCAAGAAGTATGCATACAATGGACTTTAACGTATTAGACACTTTCAATAAATAAGGGCCGGCATTATTACTCTTCTCTGGACAAGTGAAAAGTTGAGGCCAAGGCAAGCTACTCAAGACCACAGACAAGATGGTAAGAAGTTAAAAATTAATTAGGCTAAGTGGTCTTGTCCGTTCGACTACTTTGTGGGATGATAGTGTTTGAAGCACTCCACAAAATGCTCAAATAGACAACACCATTCACAAAAAGCATTGCTGTGTAAGCATCCATGTCATTTCCTCATTCACTGCGAAGATTCTTTCTCCATGGCTGTCCGGGAAAAGGGTAGACCCCTTAAGGACAGCTATCCAACTTTGACCAATCACATTACTACATTTCTTCAATATAGTTAAGATGTCTTGAAACATGTAAACCTGAAGACTTGCCCCGACAAATGTAAACCGGTCTTAAAGAAGACTTACGAGA
Source organism: Rhytidiadelphus loreus (assembly GCA_947034895.1). Taxonomy (NCBI): domain Eukaryota; kingdom Viridiplantae; phylum Streptophyta; class Bryopsida; order Hypnales; family Hylocomiaceae; genus Rhytidiadelphus; species Rhytidiadelphus loreus. The sequence goes on from OX344761.1 coordinate 40,027,581, forward strand.
AACTGTTCACCAGTTCCACTCTTCAACCTTCTCAAGCCTAATCCTTTAACATGAAATTGCCCTGAAACCTCTTGAAACCGCATGAAATAGATGAAGAATGCAATTAGTTCTAGGTATCCCTCAACTAGAAATCGAGAAGTTCCACTGTTTTATCAAGTCATCAACACTTTTTTATTACCTTACTTAGACGTAAGATACGAAAGGCTGGAATCACAGAGCCATCTAGACACAATACGTTGTGGCATACCTCTTGATGGTATGAAAATGATTGAATTCGGCGTTAGAACCTGGACGTCCGCATTGAACCTTGATATGTAGTCTGCTGGTACACTAAACGCTGTTGCAACCCCTGTCAGGTTGTCGGTAGCTCGCACCACATACGTAGTGAAGAGGCCATAGGCACGGCTCACACTTGGATCGCCACAAAAGCAACTCACAGGAATAGAGAGAGTGTTTCCAGGATCAATCCTGTCCGAACTGTCCAGATGGGAAGAATCGGAAACAGCAGCTATCGTGGTCAGGTTCTGGTACTTTACACTCACAATGAAGGCTACGGAATCGTCGCTTAGAACCTGCTTGAAACGAGTTTCGTAAGAGCCTTTTCGATTTATAGTTCCAATTGAGCTAAAGACTGGCAATACCACATTGTCACAAATGACATCATACTTAAATTTGTTAAAAATGCAGGAGCTTCAAAAGATGCACATTAAGCGTAATTAATTCTTATCAAGCGTTAATTATGCACAAAAATTATCATAAAAGGTATTGAGAAAAGGAGTGAACAGTCTCTACCTTTAATTACCATGTTTGAGGCTCAATGGGTGTAATAATGATCGCAGTATAGGTGGAATGGGATAATAATGATTTGTGCACATTTAAAAATTCGGAGAACAAAGTTATTATGAAAAAGAATTCTTACCGTGTATGCAAACATGTGAATCAGTCGACCATTGGTACACGAGCAGTCAAACGGAAGATAAAGGTTGGTGCCAGCTTGGATCGAATCCAGGTCAGTGACGTTGTTATAGCTCTTCAATTGAATATCATTAATCTGAAACCTCAAACTTAACTGATCAACAGTTTCGCTGGTTTGCACTGTGTAATATGCTAGGCCTTGACATCCAGTCGTGCAATCGGCTCGGACACCAGTGTCTCTCCGAGAGATCATGACACAGAGCCATGCTATGAGCCAAAACTCAATAAGTCTGCCCTTCATTTTAAACAATTTGGCGGATGAAGGCCCTCGAATGTCAATGCTCCTGCCTTCACATCTTCACCACATGTATCCCAGGGTCTAGTGTCGCAAACTGTTGTTCCTTTGCATCCATTTGATTTTCAAGTTCGGCCAAATCCACAGTTGTAGTACTCTTGGTTTTTTTCTGAAAATGCGCTCCACAAATGCAACTTAACAAGGTTCACTGCACCAAATTTCCAATTCCATGTAAGTCCTTTCACTATCATCGTACAACACAATTGAATTGCAGATGTAGCGTATCTTCTCAGTGCAAAACGATTTTTCGTAGAGATTCGTAACTTTAATCCGAAGCTCAAGAATGATCTGAAATTCAAACACTGGATAGAAGGTTCAAAGGCTTATTTCGATTACAAAAAAAATGTTTCTGTCTCCTGGAAGTTCTAACCTATAAATGGCGGGATTCCACTAAATTGGTCGGCAGGCATAGTAAAGGGAGAATTCTGAAGGGCTGGAATCATCTTCCTGACCCAAAACTGAACTTCTTATCAGTACTTGCACTAGGTTGAACTTCTTATTGTACTTATTCAAACTTACAATAACTAACCCCTAAAACACCAAGGGTTCGTGGCTTAAAATGACCAATCTGGTTGATAATACTGTCCAAAATATACTCAGATGGTATCAACTTTAATAACCAAAACTTTATGTCACCAGAAGCAGTGACGAACATAGCAAGCACTGGTCAAAAAGATATAAAATCGCACAAAAGGAAGGCTCATACAACCCACTCCAAAGTACAAAAAATCATGGGGTCCAATATGTAACCTTGGTTCTTGATCCTTTAGTTATTAATTGATCCTTTAGCGACTATTCGATCCTTTAGTGATTAATGATTAAGACGTGCTACCAATCATGGAACTGTCATCATACAGCTGTATAATACTCACGACAGAATTCCGCACCCGAGCTCAAGAATCCAAAAGAATTGCAAAAGAAACGAAAAAAATACGTCCACACAATCTTTCACAGTCGGACGTCGTACCTAGCAACCAGAACTTGACCTTGCAGAACCTTAAGAACTCATCACCTGCACAAAAAAGGGCGGGAAATCCCCCCACATGGCGCGCACCATGAGCACCTCCACTCAATTCAAAAGCCACTCCACTAACATGCGCCAGAACGACTCAAGAAAATCTCCAACGAATACAAGAAGAGCTTAGAAGAGCTCAGGAGAGCTTGGAACCCTACCTGAGCTGAAAGACGCCAACCACGGACACGATCATCATTGAATTCGCAACCACCGACGAAGATCGCCATCCGTACCGCCTTGCACCATTTTCGCCACTGAGGCACGACTGAGCCGCGGAAGCCGCGTTGCGACATAAGTGTAGGGGCCAGGGAGGAGCGATCGGTGAAATGGAGGAAAATGGGGGGCAATTGGAGCTCTAGCGGCGTCAGAAGAGAGAGAGGGGCGGCGTCAGAAGAGTAGAGTGGTGTTAGATTCGTGAGCTCGGTGGTTGCAGCTGCTGTCGTGAAGGGACGCAAGCTGCGACACTGCCGGTGCGTGAGCGTGCACGATGAGTTTGCATTGGAAGACTACAATGCTACAGTGCGACACGGAAAACACCGAGAAAGGGCCAAAGGGGACGAAAGGGGAACAGGAGAAGGTTGGACTGCAGCAGGGTTTTTTTTTTGGGCGAAATTTCGCTCAACTGTCAGAAATCTGACCTCTCTGGCTTCATCCCTCCAAAAATTGGCCTCTACAGTGAAGCCAACACAGGGACACATGTCCAAAAACAATACGCTGGACTGCAGTCTTTTACCAGTCCACGGTCGTCAGCCCTTCTGGTCCCATTTCCGTGGTCCGACGACGCGGTATTACCAGGAGCTAACATCCAGGCAGGGCTTTTCAAATTTTTGGGCGAAATAGTGCCAGATTGCATGCACCAGGAAAAAATAATTTGGCTAAAAAAAATGGCAACAAACCATGAAGTTTTCTTTTTTTGCCATAAGACCTTTAAAATCTTGGATGAAATCGCCCAATTGTGGATGAAATTAAAATTATGGATACAATATGTAATATGTGATGCCCATCATAAACCCCATTATACATTTCATATAGTGCATATGACGGTCCCCTGGTTAGATATTGGTCAAGATTCTAAAACTAAAGTTGACATGGGAAAAAACTATATCTAACATTGTGTGACCAGGCCATAGTCCTGAAAAAATATTATGCTTTGCTAGATACTTGGAAGGGGGCTTATTATCAATTAATTTCAAAGATTGGGGTTGATTGGTGAGAGCCAAATAAGACAATTTCGTTCCCTTTCCATATCCCCTTTTTCAAAGATGCAAAAGGGGACCCTGCCGCATTCATAAGCAATGTTATATGTACCTACCTATCCACGTTCGAAAAATATTAAATATTTTTAGTGTTTCAAGAAGAAGAAGAAAATTTAAACAGAGAAAATAATAATAAAATAAAATAATAAAATAATAATAAAAGGAATCCACAAGTCCCCTCCAGGGGCGAAGTCTGATAAAATCCAATTTAAAAGTGTCAGACCCAAGCACAATCATTTATGAGCATGAGGAGTAGGGAGGTTCCGAGTAGTTGCAGGCGTTTGAAAGTCAACTCTGACAGATAATGTAACTAGTCAAAGTCAAATTAAATCAATTAGTGTGAGAGAGACACACTAATTGTTTTTATAATTCTACAGTCCACCCTCGATATCTGCTAACACTTACACTTTGGACTTTAGGGAGCAAGGAAATTTGTAACACTTTCTGGTAGAAGTACCTATTTCAGACAGCCCGACGTCATGATTTTTTAGGTTGACTTGTTGTGGACAATAGTTGGATATTGTTTGTTTGTTTTGTTTTGTTTTCATTTTATATGAAGAGCTAAAGTGGTGATATAAAATGTTATAGTGGTGCTCCAAATTTCAACATTCATCCACATATTGGATAGAAAATATTACATAAGTATATATTACACATTCCTAATTCTATTTTTTTGATTTGAAGTTTTTTGGCAAAAAACTTTTTGGATTTTCATCGTTTTGTAGTCAAATTACTTTTTTGGAGGTGCAATCTAGCACTATTTTGTCCTCCCTCCCCCAAAGGCGTTGGTTGGATGCACTATTCATTGAGAAAGATTCTTTGTTTCTACCTTCTTGTTTACTCATCTCTCTTCCCTCCTGGCATAGAGAGAAGTGCCAAAGCTAACCCGGAATAGGTGAGTCTATGTATGAAACTAGAATGGGTTCAAATGAAAAATCCACATTTATTTCAAAAAAATTCTTGTTGAAAATGGAAAAATTGCCACCAAGGAATCCCTCCTTTTGGTTCTGTGTACTATTCCCTTAATCAATAGAAATTGTCCACGTGTTTCAAAAAAAAAAAAATCCACATTTATATTGAATAAAATATTCATTATTGGGGAGAATTTTTTTATTTTTATTTTTTGCATTCTTCCTCATTCTTATATTTGCACATATTGAGCTCTATTTCTCAACAAATTTCCTATGTCACATAGGCTAAAATGCTTAAGTTATCAGGAATAGGTACTTCTACCTTATAATATTTTAGTGTTGAAAATGATGGTGAAATTTTCCTAATAACACATTTGGAGGTGAGATTTCATTTCTAAACCTACTCAAATGAAAAAACCACTACTAGAAAATTCAATTTTTCTGTTGATTTGGTTGTGTTGATTTGGTTTGCTTTTCTGTTGATTATTGTCCAAATCAACAAATTATTGTCCAAATCAACAAAAAGTGAACCAAATCAACGCAGTCAAATCTACAAAAAAATTGAATTTTCTAGTAGTGAAAAAATTATAAACTATAAAGTACTTCAAAACTAGCATACAAATACATTAGTAAAAGAAATTATCATTCAATTGATTCATTCCTTATACCTATTTGTGAAAGGTATGATAGTATTCTTATGTCACCATACTACCTTATATGGTGTACTAACAGGGGGTAGCATAAACAATTTGTAGTACTTACATGAATGACACTTATATAACTTTGGAATTAACAACAATAACACTTATTATACAAATAAAAGATAAAAATACAGAAGATATGAAAGTCATCATACATCTAAACATAATAGAAGAACAAATCTAAAGTAGTTTAATGAGGTTCTTGTACATTCTAAGGTCCTATTTCCTTTTGAAAGAGTTTGAATGCTTTGGATGAGAACTGTAACATTAGTAGGCTAATCTTTCTTTTAAAAATAAGGTGAGAATCAAGGGAGGTTGATGCAAAGAAGCTTGAAGTTTAAATCCTAGAAAGGTTGATGAAGTTTATGGCTAATATGATTGTTTGTATGATGTGGAATGGATGATGTATGAAGATATTGTGAGCTATATATAATATTATTAATGCCCAATTTCAAAAGTCAATGAGGGTTTTAGAAAATATGAGAAGAAAATATGAGAAGAAAATATGGAATTTCAAAAGTCAATTGGGGGTGAATTCAAAAAAAAAATCCTCAGTGCACAAGAAATCATCAAAAAATGACTAGTGTATTGCCAATTCACTTAACTTCCTTACATTGTAGGGAGATTTAGAGAGTACTAAGCTAAACTCTATATTTTCTTCTCAAATTTTTCATGAGTGTATCCAACAAGATTTAGAACTCAATGGTATAGAGGCTCAAATTCGTCAAGAACAAAAATTTTACTCCAAACAAGCCAAAAGTCTATTATAATTTTATAAAATATTTTATTAGTTACATACATGCCAAATTTCAAAAGTCAATGAGGGTTTTAGCAAAAGATGCCTCAAAGATTTGTAAATTGCCCAAAATTTCCCCCACATATAGGCATAACTTTCAAGAAGCATAACTTTTGATTTGGGCATCTGACTAAATTTTATTTCTAATTCCCATTAACCCCTAAAGTCCCATTGTCCCCTCGGGGGACAATTTGGAATTTGAGCAGGTTCCTATGGGCTGAAATTTTACCCTAATTTTTTGAAACTTTTATTGAAAATAGAAAAGTTGATAAGCTTTGTGGAAATATAATTTTTGTTTCAATTGGTGCCTGGAAGCAAAAGTTATACCACAAAAAGCCTAGAACTGAACTCGGCGGGCAACACAAAAAATATTGCAAAAATTCAAAATAAATAATAATAATTTTTTTTTCAAAGATTATATTTTTGTCTACCACTGAAGCTTTGATTCATTCCACTTTGATTAGTGATGTGAAATTTATGAACAATCTTATTTTTCGGGCAATCTAAGCATTTTTTTGAAAAAATAACTTATAGGATTCATTTCAGAATGCAATTTTTAAATTTTTTCAAATTTTATTTTCCAAAAAGGTTAAATTTGCTTGCTAGAACAACCTCACCGTTGGGATTATTGTATTTCAATCCCATCTAAGAGCTATTAACAATTTAGTTTTTCTTTCAATCTTGAACCTACTTCTACTTGACAATTTTTTGAAGTATGAAAATCAAGTTTTTATTTTTTGAAATTTTTTTCCTAGACTCCCAACTCAATTTTTCAACACAAAAAAATTCAAATTCTATAGCGCACATTTTTTCCACAAATAGAGATCAAAGTCATTTGAAATTGCAGTCTAGTGTTCAAAAAAAACTTGTTTTTTCAACTTTGAATGCTTATATCTCTCAATCTGTATGGTCAAACTTCATGAAATTTTTACCACGTAATTTCAAACAAGTAAAGTTCAAGATCCTACGGTTTTGTTCCAAAAAAAGTATTTTGTTTGTTTTTTTGGACAGACACAGTAGAAATGACAGTTTTGAGTGTTTTTTGACAGAAAAATGGCCTTGGGACTTTAGGGGTTAAGGATATGAATGTTTCCATCTTTTGTAAAAATTTGGTAAACATCCAACCAAAATTGACTTTGTAGAAACCTACCCAAAATTTCTTATGTACATTGAAAGGACACTTGGCTCTTCAGAGGTTAAGTGGCTAGTAAGAAAAGAATGAAATATCTTCTTTAAATTTTGAAAACACATTTTATCCTAGTAGAAAAATGTGATGAAAACAATTAGGATGGCTTGCATTAATTCAATTAATATGAATATCAATTTTGCTTGGAAATATGAAGCTATTAACACCCAAAGATATATAAATCATAGATGATACATCATTTATTTATCCAATTTTGTGTGCATATATCCAATATGGACGCGAGTATGGACGTTGTCTTTTTACTATCCACTAAAAAACACCATCCACGAGTTACTCAAAAGGTAGGGGCCGAGTAGGAGAGAGATGAAAAATGAGGGTTTTAGGTAAGCAAATTTGTCTTATATATTTATGTATGTATGTATAAATGTGGATACAAATACATATACAAGTATGACAATGGATATACAAGAATATACTCTTTTACAAATATATGTATATGGACAAGGATATATACAACACAAATGTAGATATGGTTGTTGATACAAATGCAAATTGTTTTCTACTTTTGGGTTGGCCCTTCTAATAAAATATTTGTTGTATTATTGTAAAATTTTTACCAAAGGTATGTTTCACTATGATCTTGATGCCTAAAAATTTTTAGACCAATTCAAGTCACAATAAACATGCTATGACTAACAATCTTTTTGAGTTATGGACAGTTTTGGGCAACCATGATAGATAGGTTCAATTGGGCTGAAATTTTTTATACATACTCTCAGTAAGATTGCTGACACAATCCTAAGAGTTGAAAGGCAGAAAAGCATATGATTTTGATTGACAAGCCTTTGAAATTGGGCTTTCTTTTTCTGGCAATGTTCAAAATTTACAAAGCCCAATTTCAAAGGCTTGTAAGTCAAAATCAAGTGCTTTTATGCCTTTCAACTATTTGGATTAAATTAACAAACTTGTTAAGAGTATGTATAAAAAAATTCAGCCCAATTGGACCTATCTATCATGGCTACCCAAAATTGCCTCTAACTCGAAAAAAAAATGTCCTTTTAAGGCACAATTTTTCAATTGCGACTTAGATTGGTCTAAAAATTTCTAGGCATCAAGCTCATAGTGAAACACACCATTGGAAATAATTTCACAAGAATACAACAAATATTTCATTGGAAAAGGCTTGCTCAAATGAAGAAAATGGCCTAAACCATGCCTCAAGGCTTTAAAGATTAATTGAGGCTTTGGGACATGATTGATAGCTATCCATTAAAAAAACAAAAAAAATTGATGATTTTTTTCAATTTATCTATTCAAAATTGTAGAAGATATTTGATTCTCTCTTCTAAAATGCCATTGTACACAAATCACTACAAATAAAATATTCCAATCTAGTTGTAACTAAAATAAGTTGGGAAAGTTCTAAATACTTGAGTTCAATGATGAAACAATATTTGTTGGCATAAAGATTAGAATTAGTCATGGTTTTAAATGTTAGTATAGACACTTATCACTCTAGGGTGAAAAAACAAGATTGAAGCTTAAACACTCTAGAAGGCTAAATTTTTTAAGGCATAAAAAAGAATGGTTGGAAGTAGAAAAAGTAAGAGATTCAAGAAAAAAAAGTATATTCAAAGATGAATGGGCTAAAAACTTCAAATTTTTTTGTCTCTATAGCCATTTCTTCTTAAGATCTTGGCTTGGTTATTAATGATAAAACCATTAATTTCTTATGTTAGATAAGGTATTAAGTTTAAATCTTCATAATATACATATTTGTAATTATGTCAAAGAGTATTTAAATTTAGAGAGATTTTTTAGCAAACATGACCCTACATCATCCAAATAAATATATAATTATTATTATATATATAATATTCATAAAAGTAAACAATAGATTAATAATTTGTTAAAGAAAAAGAGGCTCTTCTATATGTTTATCACTACAAAAAAGAAACATAACAATAATATAATGCAACAATAAATAACAATAGTGTACCATTGAATTGAAGCTTTTGTTCCTCTCAATAGAACAGAATAAAAAACAATGGTAGCTCACCTTTCATTGGAGATCCTTCCCTAAATCTCTACTCTTTGTATTGAAGAAACTATTGCATGGATTTGCATTTGATTCTTTGAATGCATAACATGAATCCTTTAGCAAAATAATTTATTAAGCTCACAAGGACTTTGAACCTCCTTATACACTTATTTTAAATCACCAAGGTTGAAAACCATCACAACAAGCAATTCAAACAACAATTTAGAGTGTGCACTTTTGACAAATCAACTTGATCAACTCCTTATAAAAGGATTCAATTACTAAAAAGTTATTCAAGTTTGCAAGTCCATATTCTACATTATCACATTCCTTTCCTAATACCATAGAATGACAAAGGTATTCATGTTCATAGTACATAATTCCATACAATTCCATACACTTTGGTCACCAATGAGTGATGCCAATGAGTTCCAAGGAGGACACAAGGCGAATAAGCTTTTGAAATCTTGGTCACTAGCCTAAAATGACATGAGGTGCACAAATAAAAAAAGAAACCAATGTATCTTCAAATTCAAACTCACCAATGTGGAATTTGCATGATTTGTGTGTCTTCAAATTCAAACTCACCAATGTGGGATTTGCATGATTTGTGATTCACCAAGCATGACATTCATTTGTAGAATAAAACATAAAAAATCCACAGATGTAAGAAAAGTCTAATCCTAAAATGTTTCCAGTTTTCTACAGTTCTAAATTAGGAGAATCCTATTCCAAGAAATGTCCTAATTTCAACATTTTAAAAATTCAATAGATGAGTACACATTGATTGAGGATGCACAACAACTGAACATCAAATCTTGTATTGGTTCGGGGTCATCTATCATAACTATTGCATACAGTATCCAAATAACACATGCTTAAGTGCATTGGAATCCCCTTCCATTTGTCAACAAGAAAACTCAACTACCCTAATAATAGGAATTATGCTCAGTGCAAAATGTGTTGGTTTTAGATTTTCCTACCTCAGTGAGTTACGTGGTCCTTACCAAGAGCCACTTCACGGAGCAGAGGTACAACAGCCTCGCAGCCCAACTGATACAAATCGACGCCGAAATGATCGAAAACACAATCGAATCTCTCATGCCCACTCTAGCTTCCATTTCCTGCACTTCGGATGGCGTAATTGCCTCATCCGGCTCCTGCCAGGGCACACAGGCAAGTGAGTTGGACTAGCAGACAGTAAAGAGGAAAAGTTATTTTGCATATTGGGGACAAAAAGCTGCGCACTGGGTTACGTAAGCATTGATTGCCTAAACATAACCTCTCCACTACCAGTTTAGTATGCAATACCAATTTGGTTGCAAGAAAAATATATCTATTAACCAAAGGTAACACAAGGTCTCACCTGTTGAACACCAGCTTATAGTAGAATGGAATGCAATACCAGTTTGGTTGCAAAATTCAAACAGAACTATGATCCAAAGCCGTCACTTCTGTTTTTTAAGGTCTCACCTGTTGAATGTCACTTAACGGTGGATCAAGAGCTGCCGGATTGGAATGCAATACCAGTTTGGTTGCTAAGTTCAAACACAACTATGAGCTAAGCCATCACTTCTTGTTTTTTAAGGTCTCACCTGTTGAATGCCAGTTTATGGTGGACCAAGAGCTGCCAGTTTGGAATGCAATACCAGTTTAGTTGCAAAAATCAAACGATCACTGTTTTTTCCAAGGTCTCACCTGTGGAACGCCACTTGGAGTCTGCGTGACTAAACCTTGTGCACCAAATCTCCAATTTGCATACACCGAAATCGCCAAGAAAGCTCCGAAAGCAGCAGCTCGAAGAACAGGCTCCGAGATGGCCACAAAAGTGACGGTCGCAGGCATGAACACCGTGACCAGATCTGCTTTCTGGATGAGCTTGGCGAAGGCCGTGAGCAGGAGTAAGCAAAGGAGCACAGCCTCTGGGGGAATGTATTCCAGGACCCCAGCTAATCCGACTGCTGTGGCGATCCCCACCAAGCGTGATCGAGATCCTTGAATCTTGCCTGACGTGGCGTCTCCGATGCTGAGAACCGCAAGAGAGAGGAGCAGGGAGTAGAAGAGAGACTTCACAGGGGCACCGTCGACAATTAGGGTGTAGACGTCTGTGATGACCATCATGGCCCAGCTTAGAATTGAGATTAGAAAGGCGATCGGCTCCGCTAATATGTTGGTCAGTTTGCCGAGCCCAATCTGCAGATGAAGCCCATCATCAACAGTTTGACATTGATACATGGAAACAAGGATACATCGCAACAGGGCTGCATAGGGTTTGACCTTCCTTCTTGTGCACCTAGTCATCAATTGTAGAATTGCAAGAGACTTTATAGTATGAGCAACTTTAGTCTTTAGGCAAATGAAAGTAACTATGCGCGGTGAAGGGGAAGCAAGTCATTTGCTAACATGCAGTCAATGAAATGCATAAATTGACACACAGTCAATATTTTCAATAACAGGTGGCGCAAAATTCAATGCTACTCACCGCTACACCTTCTGCAACATACAACGCGATTCGACCGAAGTTGATTCCCCAACCAGCGAGCTCTCGAAGGATAACGTCGCGCAACAACACGATTACACAAAAACCTAATTGCCATAAATAGAACCACAATTCAAAATCAAGTTCCATCAACAGATTCCACCAAACGAATATTTTCAAATCGTGGCTACCGAGGATTGAAAATCATTGGAAAATGATAAGGGAATGAGTTCATAAGATTCTCATCACCTGCGTACAGAAACAAATTGCGGCGATACAAAGTCAAATCCCGGGGGCTGCTATTCTCCTCTGAAGGCTCACGAATTCGCTCTGGTACAACGTCCGATTCTCTTGACTCGCCTTCACCAGCTCCAGCTGCAACAGTAACAACTGGTGGTCTATCGTCTAATCCCAAAACCTTAAACCCTAAACCAAACCCTCGTCTCAGACTCGAATTTTCACCCAATGACACAAACCCATTTCGCAATTTCACTGTTGGGACAAAATTCTTCTGTCCACGGATTGTACGAGACGTTACGGAACTCAAGCTCCTGGGGATTGAGCTTGGCGGCTTGAGCTGCAGGAAAGGGGCAGCCATGGCCTTGGAGTTTCAGACTCACAAAGGAGCTCTCGATTTGTCGAATATACCCTGCATTGCAAATTGGTAGCAATGCAAGATGTCTTCGATGATGATGATGATGATGATAGCTTGGTAATGAGTTACTACACGATTGGAGATTCAAGGAATTTCTCTTCAAACTTGAGAAGAAAGTGGTTCGCAGGGTTTTAGGATTCGAGGGGACGGAGTTGAAGTGAAGAAGGTTTATCCACTGTGATATCTGCATTGACACCCGGATGGTCTCTTCACGCTAATTGATACCCGTTTCTGGGAACGGTTTGTGCATCTACCACTACATAGGGAAAAAATTGCCGCTCTAATTTCAATATTGTTGTAGTAGTCACTTAACCCTTATACGTCGAGGAGGATATTTGGCGTCTAATGGATGACATGGAATCCTTGTAGTAGGACAGAAGTGCAACTATTCATCCTTGGAATTTTGTTGTGAAAAGGGGAAGTCTTCTACATTAATTTGACTTCCAATGAGTGCTTTTGCTATTTCTAAAGCCCATGATTCACATGGTAATGAAAAGGGGTGATTTCCAAGGTCACTCCTTCATCCTTTAAGAGTTAATAGTATAGTATTGATGCAATACTGAAGCAATATGAAGATGTACCAATATGAGTGTAATATTGCATCTATAATAAATGAATATAAATAAGTGCCTTAGTATATAGTATACAATATTGCTATTATTGCAACAATAATAGCAGTTTCATATTTCAGCATATAAAATTTATTAATCTTGAATTGAGACTGTATTTTTTCTAAATTGTTGCAATATTTAGTTGCATCGCAATTTGTATACAACAACAGTTATTTTGAATACTACTTTCATTACTAAAAGCTTACATTTTGTTAACTACCGATATAATGCACTACTATATAATAGGTAGACATCTACAATTACTTGTCAACATTGTTTTATATAATAGAACTATAATTTTTGTCAACTATTGCAATACTACAAGTTTGTTGAATTGATGTATTGAAGACAGTGCAAAAGTTTCAATATTGAAACAAGATTGTTGAACAACTATACCTAAACAACTATACTTTAATAAGATTGTTGAACAACTATACTTTTGCAATATTGAAAGTGTGACATTGGTTTTTTACGACAATATTAGCATTATTCTACATTTGTATGGATTTCAAATTACAAAACCCTCAAAATCATTGGTTCCATGAATGGAAATTACAATGTAACATTAATAAACATTTCAATTTCATTTATGTAATCCAAAAAAGGTACACTTACAAATGCATAGACTGTAAAATAGCATACTACTATTTCTACAAACACTATTCTACAATACTTTGCTATCTTACAAGCACTATGATTCAACTAAACTAAATCAACTGATGCTCCAAAATCATAGCAAACTACAAGATATATGCATCAAGGAGTGGACACAATAGCACTAATGTATCAACTCCCATTTACAATCCTAATTTTGAAACCATTTTCTACAAACACAATATACACTATAAGAAACCTGCGTTTTAGTTGGCGTTTTGTAATTTTTTCAGACGGATTTTAGGTGACGTCGGGAAAAACAACTTGTGTTTTTTCACGTCCAAGTTGACATCTGGATGTCAACTTGGACGTGAAAAAACACAAGTTGTTTTTCCCGACGTCACCTAAAATCCGTCTGAAAAAATTACAAAACGCCAACTAAAACGCAGGTTTCTTATAGTGATAACAACTTGAATGTGTACTTCAATGCCATAGAATGATATACAAATATTTTTAATGTACAAATACCACAAACAACTACTTCAAAATGAAATTATATAAAATGAACTACTAAACGAATTAGTAGAAAATACACATATGAAAAAAGGAAGGCATCTACATTATAAGCATAAAAAGAAGTCTACATTTTGTTAGTAGTCATCTTGTAAGTCTCCCTCCAAAAAATTCTTATACCATATCTCCATCTTCAATAAGAACTAACTCTATCTTCTTCAACAAGTGCCAACTCTCAAGGAATTTTTTTTTAAACCTTTTATTTCCTTTTTGGGAAGCTACATTTCACTCTCCTTCATGTTTTGATCATGTCCATGGCTAATTACATCACGTACACAAACCACGCTAATTGCTTTATTGTCAATTGGAGAGGTTTATCTTTAGAGTACTTTTTGCCAACTTCACATAAGATATTATATTATAGAAAGCATTTGATCCAAAAGGGTCATCTTTGCTCTACCACCAACGATTATCTGCATTGCAACAAACACATAATTCACTCAACTGAGGAATTAGCTAATTCGAATTCAAATATAAGTGTAAAACTAATGTAGATTCAAAAACTATACCCCGACAACCATCGAAATTAATTGATTGAAATAGACTACTTATAACTAGACATTCACTAATTCTAATCCAAATCTAGGTCTAAACATTATGTACATTCAATAACCATAACCCAACAATTATTGAAATTAACAAACTATAATGCAAAATTAGGTCTAAAAATTATTCACATTCAAAAACTATAAGTCTACAAACATGTTCAACTAAAGAGAGATTAATAACTGAGCTCAAATTTTACTACAATGTTTAAAATGGACTAGAAATCATGAGAATTGGCTATACCAATCATTGATATAATTATTTTGTTCTATATGATTGAATACAATGATTTCAACCAAACAAAAAGAAAAATGAACCACAACCGCCAAAACCAAAAAATTCATCAAAAGAGCTTGCAACAATTGCACACAAACTACTTCACCAATAATCGTACTATGTCAAACCTTCTGCAAAGGGTCCCAATGTTTGCTTCTAGGCTTCAATCTCCTCTTCACTTCCTTACTCCGATTTTGGGACACCCAAGTAATGCCATAGTTGAATCCTAGCAGTAGTAGAAAATCTCTCATGCCTATTACTAATGAGTATCCTTAAATTTGTCCTCAATGTTTCTACCCACACGTTGTCAAAGACTTTCCAAGTTATGTTGTCAATCGGGGAAGTATCAAAAGCTTCAATGAATGGCCTCTTTGATGTGCTCTTCCCTAGGGAATGGTCTATTTTTTCTAGGATCCAATCCCAATATCAACTGTTTGGCAATGGACTCCATGTGGGCTTTACCAATTCCCACCTAGCTACTTCAGGTTTAGGTTCATCATATAGGTTTTTGTATACCAATTTCTTCAACAACGTATTTTCATCCCTCAAATCTTGCACTTGTTGTTCCAAACTCCAAAGATCATATCATGCATCTATATGTCTTTTGCACACTTTATCCTAGAAAAAATAAAACAACATTACAACTCTTATACAAGCTGAAGCATTTCTAAAATCAACAAAAACAACAATGACAACAAATCCCAATGCATCTTGCCACCAACCAATCAAGAAGCCTACAACATGAACACAATACAACAATGAGACCTTAGAAAGAAATTAATACAACTCACATTATTAATAGGTAATGCATAAGTAGCATAGCAATTCTAATGCACAACTACATTTTCAAATAATACTCTACTATACCAATGCCATTAGCTAGTGGGTGAACAAACAACATCAAAGTATGTTGCCATTAATGCTCCACTAAAATTGAAACAACACGAAATGATATATAAAGGCCTCAAAAGCATGGTTTCTTTCAAGAAACTCTCTTCCAGTCAATCAACAATGCCCTTTGCCAACACCGTGATAACAATGCCTACACCACCATCACCTATATGAGATTCTTCTAAAATATTATCAAAAATTAAAGGTGGTTACATTCTGCACTGACAAAAAATTTAGAGTAGTATACATATGACACCTTTTAAGCTAAAACATGAAAAGCATGTGGAACATTAGAATTCAGAAGAGATGAGTCTTTAGTGAAGCACTCTGTTCTAATATCATCTGAGCAAATGAACCTACAAACATGCCAACCAAAGACTATACAAAAATAAAAACATATATCTGACTTCAACCACTTTTGACTTCAGAAATAGAACATGACCTCCACATTTTGAAAAAGACAATTTTTGCGTCTCTATTCAATGATTCCAGTTATTCCCTATAGAATAACAACTCTAGGCGTCCTCCACACACGAGGCAGATGACGAGGTTTCTTTGCTTTTGCTAAATTTCTTGGATTTATTTCTCTTTGGAAGCCAGTTTTCACCTTGTCTCTTCCACTTCCATCTTGTTCTCTTCTAGGGCCTTTGTAAGTTCTTTTGAATCCCTAAATTCATAAAAATAAGCATAAAATTTATCAGCCACCACAACACCCTATCTCTTAATTGATGCTAACTAAAGATACAATATTGACAAATTACTGTTCTAGTTTGCACTCATTTGATAACATGTGCATGCATCATAATCTTATTTACATCCTTCTTGTTGGAACTTTATATAACCCATGTTACACCAAGGATTCATGGCTTTGAAACCCATGAATTCAGTTGTTTCTTGTATCTTTGTTCAATTGTTCCCAATTGTCAATAACGTTATGTTCTTCCATGTATAAGAGGTCAATAATTGTTTTCTAGGAAAGCATCAAAAATACTCACAAAACTTGGACGTTGAGGTACAATTTCACCAAATTGTATAAAAAAACCCTTGACTTCTAATACAAATTAGACACTCTTAATATCTGTCAAAAATGAAGGAAACCGAAACACCAGATGACATGTAAACAATATAGTAGTCATTGGCAATATTGACTTCCATCACTATTGATGACTCTTTTAGCACTTGCAAGTACACCATTCATTTGTATTGTAGCTTTTTAAGTGTAAAAAGAAAATCTTTCCTGAAATAATACACATGGTAGCTTTAAAGTAAAAACAAAAGCAAGCAAGGTTGCAATACTAGTTGCGGACTCAGAAAACATCCAAATAGGAAATAGAGCAAAGGAAGATTAAAATAAAAAATTAACTCCACAGGAATGGATTTTCTCAAATGCACCTACCCAACATAGAATGTGCCAGCACAAGAATTAAATCAACATAGGAATGTGCCAGCAGTTTGGTGATCTTCTCCAAATGTCCAAATCCTGAACTCCATGTCTATGCAAGACCTTCAAGATGCAATATAATGTTACAACTATTGTTACTAAAAGACTTCTTCTCATTGATATTCATCCTCCTGCAATGATGGAGGAAGTGCTCCTTCCAAAGCATCCATTCTTGTGACAAAGTCACATAGGGAAAGCTATAGAAAATAACATCAGATGATCTACATTTGATAACTTTTACACTATTCTTTGACTAATTGGTTTGATTAGATAAAAACTAAAGGCACAAAATAAGAATTCTTCATGTGCAGTCCACACCCCAAGTAGATATTGTCACATATACATTCCATTCTAAATCCCAACTAATTGACCATCCATATGCCACAAAAACATGCACAACAAAAAGGTTTCAAGTTTGTATTAACAAAAAGATGCGTTGGTAACATGAAACATTTGTCATCTCTAAAACCAAATAAACTCCACGGATTGAGCAACAATGAATACAAGGAACTCAAAGTTTTTGACACCAAATAATTATGGAATATCTTTTACTTCAACAAAAAACCCATAAATGAGAGTACAATAGCCATTGGTTGTAAGCTCCCGATGAATTGCTATCATGCTACTAGCATCATAATAGAATATGATATTGTTTGTATAGAGGTCTTAGGGACCAATGTTAAATAAGAAGAAAAACATCCTCAAATGACATTTCCCATCTCTGTATTCCAAATTCCAATTTTCTACATCAAATTATTACCAATTGAAAATTGAAGACCCCAATTCACTATAACGGAACAAGAATCAATCAACACCACACATCAAGCTCAAAATTCAGGGAAAAAAATCCTTTTGGAAACCTTCATTAATGATTAGACATAACACCTATAGCAACTATAATCTTTCTCAATCCTAATGGCAAAGACACGAGGATACTACTAACAACAGCAGTTGCTTTCACTTGAAATTAACACTACCGTTACTGTGGTTTGTTGATCCATTACAAGCGACAGTTCAATTAAAACCTAGTTCTACTTTGACTGGCACTAGAAGACATAGATAGAGGTATATACGACAAATGACATCATTGAATTTTTGCTACTAACTAAAAATTGAATAGAACATTTCACATTTGGTATACCTAAATAGATCCATGTGGAAGTAGGGGCATTATTGAGGTCACTTGTTGAAGGAGTATGTGAAGTCCTCATGTAGTCATGTACCTCAAAATCTTGTATCGAACAAAATGAGGAGCACACTCACAATTGGATACATATCCCAAACCCTCTTAGTGCTTTGGAGCTGTAGAAATCCATTCAAGAGATTGAAATTTTGTAGCGTCATCCAAACGAACACCTTGAATTTTGTTATCTGTTGTTAGGCCAACACCTGTATGACAATCTACTGTCATTCCATGCTTGATGAGGTCACAAAGTGGTGGGGTTTGTAGGAAAATTGTAGAATTTGAAATGTATTCAATTTTTTATGAGAAAGAAACAATACATAACTTATGATTACTTTGATTTGCGGTAGTCTAGAAGGTCCAGGGTTTCATGATGCTGGAGTTGAAGGTGCATTTGAAGCACAACCAATTGGACCAACAATGCGAATGGGATAGAAATCCCTATGCTACGATCTGTACTCCTGATTCTTCGAGGACATGCTTGACGACCTGTTCTTTGATATGGTATTGGCAAAAACGGAAACCACCTTATTACCTACAAGAGCCCAAGTGCAAGTCCGTCCGTTGTTCGTTGTCTGCCAAAGGCCATTTGCAAGTCTATTCGTTGTCTGCTAGCTTGTCGGCCATTTTGGGACTTGAGGTTTCCATTTTTTCCAATAACACTTGTGTATCCATTGTTGGCTATCCGCTTGCGCGTCTGCCACAAAATGCAAGAAAAATAGATTTTTAGACCTCATTTTAGCATTAAAGAATTTTTTTTTAAGCTTTGCATTAGAAAAAGTTTTGGAAATCAAGCAAAGTTTCATCTCCAAAAATACGTTTCAAGTTTGCACACTCCACCTAAAAGTTATGGACAATTTTCAGAGAGGGTGTTTGATAATGTTAAAAAAATGGCCATCCATTGTCTACCGTCACTACAAGAAGAAATCTGTCCAGAATGACAGAAATATGAGAGCATGTTGTCAAAAGCTTAGTCGATTAGGACTTGTTGATTCACAAGTTCAGTTGACGGAGTTCTGACACTTTCCTGTCACTTTTGAGAAGTTGCTGTGAATATAGTACCTTCTTCAAGACAGTCAGTGATGACAAGTTGCTATAAAATGTGAATGCACAAAGTCGTTTTTGACAGTCAGTAATTCCATTATTTGCACTTCTGTGAGGTTGCCACATACGATTCCCTCTGTACAGTCAATAATTGCCACATGTCAACAATGAATGTATAACTGAAAAATAGAAAACTTTTTTGGGAGCTTCAGTTTTTTGACAAGTGCCTCAGTTCGTACAGAAATGGATTCAGGTTTATGCATTCGCCTTTTAGAAGAAGGCAGTTGCTGAGTCAATTTCTTCACGTTCTGCACAGTTGTCCATAATATAGTGACAACCGCAAGAAATGTTGCATGCAATAAATAGAGCCCACAAAGCCAGTATATTTTGAAGATGTTTTTCTTTTCCCATTGCAGAAATTACATATATTAATAATTGCCAACAACACTTCAGTTCCATGGAAGGTATCATCCACCTACTACAAGCATATTAATGCCAAAATCTTCTGTAGTATTGAACATGCAAAGTTCTTGTCCACTATACAGAGCTATTTGTATGATATGAACTACTAGCACTAGCCACTTTGATGTCATCCTCCTGAACCGTGCATGCATGTCCCCCTATTTACACAGAAACATCTTCTTTTGTATCAGTTACATAGAACGTAGAAAATGTAGTCTCAGTTGGCGTTGTTGTACCATGTCGTGTTGTTGTCCATTCATGTTGCATTTTTTACTATTCCTAAGTGTCCTTCCTTTCTTCTAGAACTCCCGTGTCACGTAGTTCCTGCTGCTCTTTCGGTATGCTGAAAGATGCATTCATTTAGTACTAGAGAAGAATACATAGTTACAAACAATGCTGGTACTTGCCATTCAGAAGATAGAGGTCACTTCTGCAGAGAACGACACTTTAATAAAACATGTGCAATACCCCAGAAAGAAAGGGTAGACCTTATAATGTGGCGAAAACACCATTTTCACAAACGACAGAACCTCAATGTTTTCTTGCTCTTTTTTTGCGCCATGCAATTTCGGGACTGCCTCTATGTTCGACGCTGAGAAGAGTGCTTCCTCCATCCTATGCATATGCAGACAAGTAAGTAGTCACAAGTTTAGGTGAATCGTCCTAGCTACTGCTCTTAATATATAATGAGGAACATGTGTTCCCATGCACCATGAACTCCAGAAACATTGCCATGCACATGTACAAGATTTATGTACCTTCCTAGACGTGACGTCCACTTCCACAGGCTGCTTCTGCCATTCCGTATTGTGATTGTGGGGATGCTGTTCAGCAGTGTTTCTGTTGTCAAGGCTTGCTTCATGGCTAGACATTGGAAAAGCAATGGGATGCCTTTCTACTGCTTGAAGACGTTGCATCATCTTCATTACCAGTGGGTGCTGCACTATTTTGTTGGCTGTCATCGAAAGTATGTCTTGCTAAACCTTGACCTGTCTACTTTGTTGTTCACTTCGACTTGGCAATGACACCTCATCAACTACCACTTGCACGTGGCCAATGACCTCGTCCTCTTCATCTGCAGTGTCTACAGAATGAGCACTTTGACCACTGCCTCCGTCATCTTCTCCAATGCTTGTCGTGGGAGTTGTACTTTCGTGCTTCACATTACTGCGCTTGTATTCAATTGTCGAACGCCCGCCGTAGCCTTTTTTTCGTGACATTTCTTCCTGGACTTCTTCCGGGTCTGGTGATCTACGAAGTGCCTTTCTTAATCGTTCTCGAACTTCCACCTCGCCAGAAGGACCTGTTCTACCAAAATTCATCCTACTGGCGTTCGCTTTATTGCAGTCCTCCGACTTCTTCAACGTAGCTGGACTCTTCATCTGCCTTTCAAGTGATTGCCAAGAGCGGTCTGATATGCCATCGGGCTTTGGTTCGTTGTTGCGCATTTTCTTCCAGATGTCAACCCGCCGCAATGTCACTCTACGGGCTATTGCCTGTTTGACATACTCAAACTTCACAGGGAATTCATACTCCCAAGTATGAAGAATCCAGTTCGCAATTTCTGCAACGGCCCCCTCGGGATGGTGGTTTATATTCCCTATTGCAGGATCAAGTTCTCGAGAAAGCAGCATCAATTCTTTCCTCCAGGCGCCCAATCCCACTCCATACGGTTTCCTCGTGTACTTGTCCACTAGTAAAAAATTCGTTGGCCGACCTTCTCTCTTTCGTTTGTTACCTTCTCTATCACGTTGGGACTGAAGTTGACGTCTTTCTTTTCTTCTCCTGGAATCATATTCCACTGCCAAGGATTGCATGCAACGAACATTCTTTGTTTCTTCCATGTCATCGTACTGTACAATTTCTTGTTCGGTGTCTACAGTAGCCTTCTAGATGGCGTGACCATGTCGGGGAACAATTTCATGGTGCATTGTTCTGTGCGCACTGTCTTCTTTTCGAGCGTTGCTGCCTGGACCGGAATCGTCATAACGGACCAGTCCCTGTCTACAAGCGAATCTACTACATGAACTGAATACAGAAACTTCTATCATGCACGCTGTACAAAAGGATTTGCGGAGACAGCAAATATAAGTTCATTTCCACGCAGACATTTGTATACAGCATTTGCTAAACTTATTATAGCCATCTACAAGTTCACGAAGACATTGTAATGGACGCGGACCTTCAGCATCGACCTGTCTTCATTACACTTACATTCACGCACAATTCCTGCACAGTCAGTGATGGACTCCTGCTGCTTGCATGTGCAAGACGTCGGTCCATGCCTTGCGAACAGGAGTACTCTCTGGAATCGTCCTCCGAAACTGCTGTTTGTCGACGTTGCTGTCTGTGCTCCGTGTTCTCAATTGCTTTCGAAAATGCTAAGTTGTAAGGTTTTCCACCGTCTTCCTTCGCTATTCCTATGCTGTCCACAATGTTTGTAGACAGAGTTTGAAGGGTATATTCCTCTGTATTGACATTTTTGGAATACACATGTCCACAACAATAAGGAATTAAATTTCGTCTCAGCAAGGTACAAGACGACATACTGCACGCACTTGGAAATACAGATTGTACTACAAAAAGTGCAGTGTATTTGCAGTCGGCAAATGGAAATGTCATTGCCATTACTTCTGAAGTCGTACAAAGTGTCCTGAAGCTACTAATTGAAGAAGAAAAACACAAACAAGGCAAGTTACTTTGGCTACAAGAATGAGTACAACAGTGTTATGTGTTTGGCGTCTGGTGTTGCAGTAGAAGAACTCTGTCGTGACAAAGCACGCTCCTGTCAATGCACGTTTACCTGCATTTTTGCCGGAATTGAGGTCAACCTTGTCTTCGTCTGCACTGCCATGGACTCTTCTCTGTCATCTTCCTCGTCCAAGTTCCCCAGTGGAACTGCCTATAATTCGATCCTGCCCTACTGCAGGTAGTGACCGAATCTCACGATTCATTGCTGCACCTCTTCCTGTGCTCTGTACAGGCTTCTGTGGTGGTTGACTTGTACCTCGGGAATTCATGGAAGATGAAAGATGACGTCTTTGTTCCTGAGAACTGTTGTCTTGCTTCCATGAAACGAATGCCTCCTTGTTCTTCCTCGTTCTGGGCTGATTCTCCATGTCGTCCCGCAATCATGAATGAATGCTTCATCATGTATGCTTTTGTGACATTAAGCTGCAAGTGCCGTTTTTTTGGCCACTACAACATACTTGCAGAAAAATCGAGCCCACTGTACACTCGCATTCCGCTCCTACGACCTTCGCCGTAGTATAGCAGTGTCGAGTGGAGAATTCAAGATCATGGAGCACTGCACGGGTGTCCTTCCACTACAACAAAAGCAGTGTTTTATGACTACAAAAAACAATTGCAGTTAGTCGTAAAATCAAAAAATATGACTGGCGCAGAAATCACTGTAGATGACTCGGAATATAACTGCAGCAGTCGTTTAGAAGCAGTCGCTTCAGACATCAGTCATATCAACGTTGCTAGGAAGTGAGCGGGGAGCGGGGAGCGGCGAGCGGCGAGCTGGAAATAGTGAGCGGTGAGCGTATATCTCGGATGAGAAATGGAAAAAGAAATATGCTACGGAAATTTTTAGAATAAAAATGACTGAAATTTTGGAAATTATTTGGTGAAAGTCCCAAAAAATTTAGTGAATGCTGATAGAATTTTAGATTAAAGCATAAGGAGGAAAAGCTTTTGATGAAAAAATAGGATGGAAGTTGATGAAAAATTTATGACAGTAGATGAAATAATGGATGAAAATAGATGAAACATTGGATGAAAAGTAGGTGAACTTTTGGATGAAAAATAGGTGAAATACTGCATGACATTAGATGAAGTACATGAAATAATATTGGATTAAAGTACATGAAATTCTGGATGAAAAGTAGTTGAAATATTGAATGACAGTAGATGCAATGTTGGATGATAGGTAGGTGAACTACTAGATGAAAGTAGATGAAATATTGGATGAAATTAGGTGAAACACTAGATGAAAGGTAGTTGTGATATTGAATGATAGTAGATGATATATTGGATGAAATATTTTCCAATAGGAGTTTTGCCATTCCTTGAATAAACAAGGATACAATGCTATGAAGATGAAAAAATGGGTGACACAATTCCATTGCCCAACATAAATGAATATTTGTAGATGATGGGACCTATGATCGCGGTGTTGTAGGGCCTATGACCACTGTTTAGGATTTATGGTTAGTGTGCACACAGAAATCAGTAGAATTAAAATACACCTATTTCTGTAGACATTTAGAGCACGTTCAAGGTAGACCTCTGTGTCTGTCAAAGGTTTAGGTGAAACTTCAAATTTGGAAAACACATCACTTGCCCCATATGTTGGTCTTTAGGTTCCGGGTGTCATCACAATGCTAGAAATAATTTATGAAGGGGTGGGATTGGGTCCGATAAAATACAAGTACTGGCCCTTTCAGTCTCAGTACATTTCTATTCATATTTTCAACAAACAAAGGCCGAGTCTTGGAATGCCAAGAGTCAAGCTAATTTGATTCCAAATGATTCAGTACCCCGCTAAGAAGCACTTGCTTCACTTCATTGAAACTGAAACTTGCCGCATGAATGAAGGCCTCCGATGTAGATTGTAGATTGCAGATAACAGTGAAAACAAAATAAAGATGCTTACAGTTTGCCCACGTTCCCCGCTTGCCCAAGCACTTCAATTTCATCTCCTTGAAATTGGGACAAGTGCAGTCCGGAAACGAGGATATAGTGAGCATGTACTTCTCATGTCGAGGCTGTACACCAGAAATGAGTGACACTATACAACCAAATCCAGGGTGGGGAACCATTGTCACCCTTTCAATACGTGCATTTAGAGTTAAGGACGAAGCACAATTGTTCTGGTGCTTCACAATTGGAGCCTTTGGGTTGCGACGGACAACCTTCCCCGCCCGAGTTGTAGGATGTTCATCTGGTGAAGACGGAACAGGGTAGGCACGGACGATTTGTATGCCAGCTTCTCCACCAAATAGTCTCTGGGGTGAAATGAATTCACGCTGTGGAAGTTGAAATCCTGCCGCTTCCAAGGCCATGATCTCGGCCGTAGACAGTTTGGTGCCCATTTTCACTGGCCGAATGGACGGAATAGGGGGTACTAATAACACCTAGGGTTGTTCGCTGCGACACCGCGACAGACAGACGTCGCGCGACGTCACGAAAAGTCAAATTTACCTTTGACTTTACAGGAAATTACCCCCCTCCAGGTGGATGCCACATGGCATCCACTTGGCAAACTGGAGGGCGCGTACGGGTAGGAGAGTGCGGATAGGGGCGACTGTGGTTGGGCGACTACGGGTCGACGAGGGCAACTGCGGGTGGGTGAGGGCGACTGCGGGTGGGCGACTGCGGATTTCTGAGGGAGACCGCGGGTGGGCGACTGCAGGTTTGGCAGGGAGACCGCGGGTTCAGGAAGTGTTCTTGGGTGGGCGACTGCGGGTGCGCAAAAGGTACCTAGACCCGATGGTGGACCTGAAGTCGCCCAATTTGGACCCGCTGTCGCCCTCTCGAGACCCGCTGTCGTCCACGTCGGACCCGCAGTCGCCCTACCCAGACCCGCAGTCGCTGGATACGCAGTTGCCCTATCCGTACTCGCCCCCCTAGACCGAAGTCACTCGCCCTATATAGCCAGTAGCCCATTATCATGCTATTACCTTCATTTTCCATTGAGGCTTTCTGTCTTGCAACCTTTGTTGGCTGCATGCGTGACCCTTTTGGATAATATATATACTATTTTTTGCTATCATTTGGTTCTTAGAATTTTGCGACGTCCGCAAATCTCATGGCAACTGGAGGTAGCAATGATGGGTCCCTTCCGGTTTTTTCCACTGTACGCACTCCTGGTGCAATTAGGAAGGCTGCCAAAGACAAGACTAGAAAAAGGAGGGGTAACATTCACAAGAAGCGATGGCATGTGTTGAACAATGATAACCACCTAGCTTTCAAAGAGTGGAACGAGGAGCCAGAGCCTTGGAGTATGCAGGTGTGCGAAGACTACATTGAATGGTGTCACATCGGGAAGTTCTTTCCGGCATGGCGCCATCATCACAACCGACACAATAACAAGGCAAATTTGAAGTATTGTGAAAATCCAGCTTTCATACGAAGGTGTTTAGAATTGTGGCAGGTCCTCTACAAAACCCCTTTTGTAGATAGGAATGAGGCCCCTTTGTTCATTGCTAGAGGTGCCTATACTGAGGTCGCCTTGAACAAACAAGTTGACTGGACCACGATCAAAGAAAGTACCTACGTAGAGCGTCCAGAAGTTGGAATAATTCCAAGAGGGGTTCTCAAATTTTCGGAGGGTGGACTTGGGCCTTTTCGAAGTGATCCACAAAACAAAGAAACTCAAGAGGTGGACACGGAAGAATCAGAAGAGGATAATGATTCAGATGGCACACGGATTCCTAAGCTTGTACGAGTGAAGGAGCAGATTATCACCCCCGTCCAAGTTCCAGTTCCAGTTCCAGTTCCAGATCCAAATGTTCAAGCCGCTTCATCATCGCGGGGAAAGAAGATGAAACATCCTGCCAAGGTGCGACGGTCCACCACGAAAATTAGATTGGCATCAGCCTCAACCACAATTGCGACTCCAATCTTGCCACCACAAGACGCCAGCAACGTCTTCGACTTTGCTTTAAGTGACGACTCACCCGTATGTGCCACAAGTCACATTCCCATTCCACAGTCTGAATCTGATGTTGTTCACAATGCGATGACGTTGGCGAAGGCTCTCGACCTCTTGAAGACCAAGGATGCACAAATTGCAACCTTAGAAGGTGATGTGAAGAAATGGCGGTCTACATGTGAACAAAAAAATGCTCTCATTTCTCAACAATCCAAAGAATTACAAGGCCTTCGAGAAAAAGAGCGTCAGACTTTCACATTGTCGGACATGGACGAAACCTTTGTTGAGCAGGATCCACATCACTTGGACAAGCTTGTTGGGGACCTCACCAGCGATGTCATTCACCTTTCTCCCCCTGCCAAGCGTACGAAGCGTTCTTCAATTCTTCCAATGGCACCACTTCCGTTCGTCTCAAGAGATTCTAGCAATCCGCACGTTGATGGTTTGCAAGGGACTCAGGATTCACTTTCGTTTCCTGCCATTCCACATCTACAATCATCAAAGGAACTTGATTTGGCTAAGGAAAATAGAATGCTTCGAGAGAAGTTGGCAGTGTTGGCAGCGACATACTATCATTGGAAGGTCGCGTGCATTCTCTCCGTGGATCGATCTCAACAAGTTGTGAAAGAGCTAGACAAAGTTTCGAAGAACTTTGTAGCAAATGCCCCTAAACAAGAGAATGGATTGACATCATGGGCATTGATGGAGGACATGTTTCCGGATAACATGTCCATGCTTGACGTGGCGGAAAAAAATGTCATAGATTGGGCACAAAATGGTTGGGACCATGGAAATCAGATGTCTAGTCACTTCAACGAAAAAGACCAAAGTCTATTGTGGCCAAAGCTAGCTCATTTCGTCTTGGATCATACCAAATGCCCCATATGTCTAGAACAATTTGGGCCAGAAGGAGGATGGGCACTTGGATCATGTACACATGTGTACCATCCTCAGTGTCTCATCACTCAATGTCTGATTAGACGACGATGTGTGATTTGTGCAGCACCATTCCATGATCGCTTGTATACCATGTTCAACTTGATGACTTACATGCCACCTTTTGGGGAACACAATAGAGACACGACGGCAGAGACACGATTTTGGGGACGAGACTTGCTTTGGAGTTGGCGAGAAGGCCTACATGATCAAGAAATGGGAGCTGCTGCCTCACAATTGAATTGGGAAACGGACCCGCGTGAAATTCTAAGAGTGGCATTCAACCTTATGGGAAAAGGAGCTCACAATGCAGGGAAGAGGGCGTTTTTTTTTCAATGCCTTGGTGGATATTTTGATAAGACATCCCAAACCTTCAAGTGGGGTGCTCATCCGGAAGGACACCGTTGGAATTTTGAAGGTGAACAAGGGGCTAATCGTGATGAAAATGCCACTCCAGAAGACTTGAATAGTATGGCTTACCTCGACTCAACATACGGGCCTTATTATCAAAGCCAAGCACTTGATTATCTATTGGAGTTACACTCTCCGCAAACTAAAAGGACACTTGAAGCTCTCAAGAACTCCAATGTCTTGGAATCTATTTTAGAAGCAGATGGACCTGCTTCAAGGACTCGTGCTAAGAAGAAACTCGTTGTTGGAGAGTCCAATGATTACGAACAAGGTGCAACGAGTGGTTCTCAGAACAATCCAATGGACTTGAACTAAATATTTCTATGAGATACTTACTTCAACGGTGGTTCTAGTTAATCTTAGTAGTATACAAGATGTAAGGCCCATAGTATAAAGGCCATAGTATATCCATACTCGCACAATGTAGTACTCTAGCAAAAGTTAGGGTTAAGATGTTGGCTTCTAAAACTATACCGCCTTGGCTGTGTATTGTACTACTATGCTTATGGACAACAACCTTCTATTGCTTTGGTTTTGAAGGTTTGGGCATACTTATACATTTGTAGCCTAAAATGTAATTGGTGAAATGCAAATACATTTGTTGTAATGCCTCGCACAATGATTCCATACACGGTCCCCACAAAATTGCTATCTTCAAATCTTTTAATGAATTTTTTCCTTTTGGATTTTTTTCTCATACAACATGTTTTTATTTACATGGAAAAATTTGATTCATTCCATTCAGATTTTTTAGGAGAAAGTTATGGACCATTTTGTTTGGCGGGCAACTTGAGTCTACAGCTTCTTCTTTTAAAAGTTGCTTGTAGGATTTGTTTCTCCAGGCAATTTCTACAATCTAAAAAAAAATTAGGTCCGGTCACATAGTTAACTTCACTTGATAGCACACTCTCACCATTTTCATTTCATTTTAGAGATATTCATTATTTAAATTCTACAACTACATCTTACCTACTTCTACTCAACAATTTCTTAAAGTATCCAAAATTGTTTTTGAAAATTGTTTTTTTCCCACACATAACCATAGGATCTTACACCTTACTAGTATGAGAATGTGTGGAAAAAATTTCAGAATTTTTCATCTTACAGATTGCAACTTTGCAAGATATCCGCATTTAGAGTGAAAAAAACAATTTTTTCAGCACATTGCTGGACTACATTATTTGACTTTTAACATTTTTCACTTTAATTTCTTGCACTACAGAGTTTTGAGCTTTAAACAAATATAGTGGAGAATTGAGTTGAGAGTCTAAATAAAAAAAAGGTTTTCAAAAAAACTTAATTTTCATTCTTAAAAAACTTGTAGAATAGAAGTACATATGAGATTGAATGAAAATCTATTTTCTTTCTAAGATAGAATTAAAATGCACTAATCCCCACGGTCAAATTGTTGTTGCAAGCAAACTAAACCATGTCAAACTTCTTTTCTTGAACAATTGCCAAAATTGCGTTCCTAAATTAATCTTACAAGGTATTTTTCCCACCAGAAGCTCTAATTGCCCAATAAACAAGATTGTCCATAACTTTCTCATAAAATATCCAAATGAAATGAAAAAAAGCTTTCCGGATAGACAAAATTATAATCTATGAGGGAAAAAAACTTAGAAAAATAAATTCAAATGCTTGTCACATTTTTTTGCTGCCCATTCTCCCCTACTTTGGAGTTTGGACTATATGGGCATAACTTTTGTTCCCGGGCACCGATTGGAAAAAAAGTTATATTACCACAAAGGTAATCGTTTTTTCTATCTTCAGATAAAGTTTCAAAAATTCAGTCCCAAATTTCAGCCCGTAGGTACCATCTCTGACATCCATTCTTGCAAAGACACCAAATTCATAGCCCTCGTATTCAAAATATAATAAAAACATATGTACATTTCAAAAACAAAGGTGTGAATTTCTTTATTCCACAAAACCTTTGGAAAATCAAAAATTGGAAGGCCAAATTGTTTTTTTCTACCACACTAGATCCAACCACTAAGCATTTTTTTCACTATTCACAAAGTCACTTTCTTTGGGCTCCGGTCTCATTCTTTGAAGTTCCGCACGGGTGGCACCTATGCCTTCATAGGCCCACTTGCGCCATTCCTTAAAATAAAGGATGTGGCGCTCCAAGTCCAATATGCCCTCGTGCAACAGCTCTTGTTTTTTCTCCAGTAGCTTCACCAAATAAAAAAGCGTTGCTCTTTCTTCTGTATTGCTACCATAATCCGGAGCTAAAGCCAAGATGCCCTCTTTTTTGGCTTCTTTTAAGGCATCATCATAATATTCCATCTCTAGCTCACGTATTTGAAGATTCAAGCTTCTCCTTTCGCTTTGATGGGACCATTTATCACGTTACAAAAGATCAAGTTTATTTTGAAGCACCGCTAAATCATCGGAAATGTGTGCTCGCCCGTCTTCGATCTTCTTGAAATAATTTACTCTACTTTTGTTTAACTTAGAGTAAATCTTCTCATTTTCAGCAACGGCGTTTTCAGTCGCCTCTAACTCCTTCTTCAACCCATCCACAACAGTTGGATTCACTGGAAGATGTTGTACCTTCTCTTTCAAATTCATAAGATCCACTACTGTTGAAGTCAAAGCTGCTCGTGCACTTTCGATCTTAGTGCCCAACATCTCCAAATTGTCTTCCGAATCATTGTCACTACTTCCGCTAGACCCAATGTCTGCACCAGAACGGTCCACATTGATCGGTACATGAACATCTTCGCTTTGTTTTTGAATCTTGGACAATGATTGCGGCTCCTCAAGCTTCCTCTTGCCCTTCTTGTCAACTTGAACGTCTTCAGCCGCCTCTTGTTTTTCTTTGCCAATGTCTTCGTCGTCACTCTCAAAAGAATATCCATCGTATTCGTGAGTGTGCTCATCTGAGCTAGAAGTTGAAGACCATTGAACTTGGTCATCACCAACAGCCAACTTGCCAGGCTTTGCCTCTAAAAGCTTCTGATTTGCTTGAAGAAGTCCTTCTTCATCCAGCACTATCGGTCTGTCCGGGCGGTCACCGATAGGAAGCTCCTTCAAGGTTGTCCAATCTACCTTTTTCTTCAATTGAACTTCAACGTACACCATTTGCACAAGATAGAAAGAGAAGTTGTCATTTCGATAAGGCTGGGACTCCAAATAGAGTTGCTGCCATACCTCCAAACACCTTCGCTGGAAGACAACACTCTTGCAGTAAGCCAAATTTGCCTTATTAGACTTCACGTGCAAAGGGTGTCGCCAAAACGGGAACAACTTGTTGATGTGGCACCAATCCACATATTTGTTTACAGTTTCATATGTCCAAGGCTCTGGTTCTACTTCCCATCCCCAAAAGGCCTTCATCTTTGGATGCAACAAGATGGGTACACGCTTCTTGCGAGGTTTGCCGCTCCTTTTACGATCCTTGTCACGAACTGCCTTTTTGTTGAGCCGAAGTCGGTATCTTGACATACCGTGTGGCGGTTGAGAGTCCTCGCCCTCCATAACGATCACTTCGTCTCAAAAGTAGCCAACTAAGTACTATGCGGTTTAGGGTTGCAAGCCTAAACCGTAGGTGTAAAAAATGCTAAACGTAATTCTATCACATTTAACATTTACAAAAATACAATGTTCTCGTGAAACACCCTATGTCATCCAAGCGTGAATAAAATGAGCCGTGCAAAGGGACAAAAATCCCCCCCCACAACTCAAACCCCTAGCTTCTGTGCACGCATTCAGCCACGTCAGCAGGTGAAAGACAGTGCGCAGAATGCTAGGGAAAATTTAATGGCGACTGCGGGTGGAGGAGAACGCTGATGTACCCGAGGTCGCCCTGGGGCGCGTGCGGGTCCTGAAGTGGGGCGAGTGCGGGTCAGCCCAGTGCTCCAGGGCGACTGCGGGTCAGCGCAAGTGCTCCAGGGCGACCGCGGGTCCTAGAGTGGGGCGACTGCGGGTCTGGACAAGTGCTCCAACGCGACCGCGGGTCGAAGGAGCCCGGGCGAGTGGGCGACCGCGGGTCCAGGGTGACTTTGGGTCCAGGGCGACTGCGGGTCCTAGGCGACCGCGGGTCCAGGACGACCACGGGTCCACTTTGCGAAGGCGACCGCGGGTCTTGGGCGACAGCGGGTCCTGGGCGACCTCAGGTCCCAGGCGACCGCGGGTCCATCTATTAATGCATGGACTTTTCTTTTCTTTCTTAGTACATGTTTATAGATTGTGATATTTTTTTCCATTTTTCCTTGCGCTGGGAAAGTGGCGATACTAAATGTTACGGAGGGGCTCCAAGCTTCAACATTCATCCACGTACTGGATAGAAAATGTGATACTAAGTATCTAAAATTCTATTTTCATTTACATTGTGGCGATTTCATCGAAGACTTTTCTAGAAGTTGAAGTTTTTCTAGTAATTTCATCCAAAATTTTCCTAAAAAATTCCTATAGCTTATAGCTAGCCTAAATTTTTTGTTGCTTTTGAGCACCAAATCTCAAGGGAAAAAAAAAGGATTGTGAGCTCAATCCCATTTGTGTTGCAAAATTTATGGAATACTAGTTTATACTTTATACTATATTTGGGGAGCCATTAGGGTTGAGGTCGGTTGTGGTACAAATGGATTCCTTATTGATTATCTGAACAAAAGTTAAATCTTTGCAATTGTTTTAGAAGAAGTTCTTGTTAACTAATTTTTTTCTTATTAATTAATTTCATTGTTAATTCTTAATTTTATTGTAAATGACTTATTTCATTGTTAATGACTAATTTTATTGTTAATAACTAATTCAATTGTTAATAACCAATGTTATGATTATTAAGTATTAACCATTGCAATTGTAACAATAATGTCTTTGTAATTGTTTTGACATGAGATGTTCATTATGTATTTTTGGATGTAGACTCAAATTACATACTATGTTACACACACTAATTTTGGTAAATTACATGCCTAATAACTAAATTTCTTGTACGGACACAAATCTATAAATGAAAGTCATTGTTGGACTTATATCATACTCCAACCATCTATGAAAGAATGTGTGTTTTTATCAATTTGGATGACATATACCAAAAAAAAGAATATGGTAGGAAAACATTATGCTACTAGGAATAATATATATGGTAAAACCAGATTTACATTTATTATTGAATTCATCCAAGTTTTCTCGAATTGCGTGTTTAATAAATGACAAAGATTATGGCTACATATCTTTTTTGCAATATCCACTCTTGTTTCATTGTCTCAAAATAAAAAAGGGGTCGCAAGAAGTCAATGAACTTTCTTTTTCCAAATAAAATAAATAGGAAGAGAGCGAAAAAGGTTAAATAAATAAATAAAAACATCTCTCATCTATTTTGAAATAGGTAAAGTACGAATAAAAAGGAAAAGTCTAAAAAAGTCTAAAATGTATGTTTCCTATATTTGAATTAGAATAAATAGGAAAAAAAAAAAACTTGCTTTTATTTTTGGAAATAGAAAAAATAATAAGAGAATGTAAATGATGTATGACTTACATTTTTTTAGGGATTGAAAAAACAACTATTTGAATTCAATGACCAAGAAAGTAAAACTCCTTTCAAGTGCATACTAGCACATTTTATTCAAGAAATAATACAAGTCTTCAACATCAATTACCAACTAATTTATTTTCATTTTCTTATTTTCCTTGCGTCCATTATATACTACGGAATCAAAAAAGACCAAGAACATTTGAATTCAAAAGTTGTTATACTTTGCATAACAATGTGTAAAAGGCCATATTCAATATATACAATTTGACAAATAGCCCATTGAGTAATTGTTTTTCTAAAGACAAGGCGCGTAGCATAAAATTCCTTCATATATTATAGGAAAATATTACAAAGTAAGCAACACATAATTGGCCACCAAGCTCATTGCTTGCACCACTAAACTCTTGCTCTAGACTATCCTATTACAAAGGTGAGTCTCGGAACACCAATTCGGGGGGCATCATGGACCATGGTGGAGACATAAGGGAATTTGTGATCTCTATACACGTTGGTCTCTTCTTTGGGTCAGTGTTCACGAGTTCACGCAACTTCATTCCAAAGTACATTGATCCCTCGCGGTTCTTGAACAAATCCTTGTCCCAATCGTCCATATCACCAATTCTCATCCATTCGGTCAACTTCCCAATAGAATACGAGTCTGACTGTTGCGTATATTTATACCGTTGTTGCATGATCGGTATGCTTGTATCGGAATTTGGAGGTCCATATGCATAAAACAACTCCGGGGCAACCCACCAACGACCTTCTCGGTATTGATCCCTCTCGGCCTCAGATGGCTTTCCAAAATGTGAAGGCGCGTTTTCGTCAAAACGACTTGATATTCCAAAATCACAAATTCCAATGTTGATTATGTCGTTTGAATAATCCGGAAAATGCAACATGATGTTCATGGGAGACAAGTCATTGTGTAGCACGCGGCACTTGTGCATGAGATTTGTCACATATACTAAAGCCCATGCCAACTTTGCCTTGTGCCTTCGGAAGAGACCAAGTTCTTTTTGTTTCTCTTCAAGAAGTCTTGTGGCTTTTTGCATTTCATGCCAGTCAATGGTTGGTGATACAGAACGATCTAAATGCCTCAACTCATTCAAATGGCCCCCATTCCACCACAAAGTGTATGCTTCATTCGTGCGAGAATGAATGGCAAAAAACTTAATGATGCCAGGGTGGTTCAAGGGGCATGCAAGGGCCTCCATGGATCGTTGCGCTCTCCCCTCGCGCGGGTTTATTGCCTTGGATACTTTCCCAGCAAAAGCGATGTAGCTTGGAATTGTATCCATTCCTTCAATGCGTACCTTATGCACTTTTGCATACCCCCCTTCACGTTCAAAAGCACTAAGGGGCACCACTTTCGCCGTATCGGGGATCCACGTGATACACAATCCACCATCTCGTGCAAATGTTGCCTGCACCGCTGCATTTTTCCACTTAAAACCCCTTGCCGAGCCTCTTGCCAATTTCTTCACTGCGTTGGACCACCACTCCATTTTTTGGCGGAATGCCTTGATGTCTTTTGATTCCTCTACTATCGGAAGAAACGGTCGATGTTCCTCCATCAATTTCTTGGTATTGAACATCACCGCTTTCAATGTGTTATCAAGCCATTCAAATAGTCTCGAAGAATATGTCAAGTCAATGTCTGCGAAATCATCGGATCCCTTTAGCTTGGTTAAAATCCGTGCTTGTAAATCGTTTGGCAAGGCCACACTACCAGTTGTAGGACACCTCAAATAGCTTGCCTCCAAGAATTGTACACTTTTCCCTGCGTACCACTGGAGACACGCTTCGTATGCATATCGGGTATAACTTGGGGGAGGATAGTTGGAGTCCTTGTCATGTGCTGACTTCTGCTTCTTGCCCTTCCGTCGCTCTTGACTCCCTCCTTCTTCGTTTTCATTTACAGCTATCGGAACCTCGAAAAAAATTAGATCATCGAGGTCCAGATCCCATAAAGACTTTCTCCTTGTAGTGTTGCCTTCATGTGGAAAAGCCATGTTGTACTTAAAAACAATTCAAAACCGTAGTTTAAAATTCGTAGATTGAAAGGGTAAAAATTCCCCCCCCAATTGAAACCCCAGCCCACAGGCACCCATCCAGCCACTTGAAGGTAGGTGAAAGACAGTGCGCAAGGCTAAAGTAAGGTGAGAATCGAAAGTGGGGCTAACGCTTAAGTACCCGAAGTCGCCTCAGGGCGCGTGCGTTTGGGTGACTGCGGGTCGGGAGGGGGCGACTGCGGGTCTGAAGTGGGGCGACTGCGGGTCTGAGGAGGGGCGACTGCGAGTCTGAAGATAGCGGGAATGGGCGACTGCGCGTTTTTGAAGCGCTGAAATGGGCGACTGCGGATCATGGGCGACCGCGGGTACCAACTAAACCATCCCGAAACTTACACACGCGGTCGCCCACAAAGAAGTCTCTTCGACCCGTAGTCGCCCCCTACGCACAGTCGCCCCACTGGAGATTGAGTTTGCATTTTCCAGAAAATTAGTCTCCCTCCTTGACCCACAGTCGTCCCCTACGCGCAGTCGCCCTGATTCAAATGTGTTTTTTGCTTCGTCGATGACCCGCGGTCGCCCCTGACCCGAGGTCGCCCTAAACCAACAACCAATCTGACCCAACACTAATTAGCATCTGCAGCATATTCTAATTGATTTTTCCTTATCTCACATCCAAAATTGGTAATAAATGTTAGGCGTCAGTTCATATCAAAGACATAGCAAGGCAATGGAAGAATTATTCTCACAATGTGAAGGGTTTCCCAAACCCTAAACCCTAGACCCTAGACCTTGGAAAACAATAATACAACTTTTATCTAGAATCAAATCCTTAAACCTACATAAAATACTTACACATCCTACACGAGATGTAGTGTTTTAGACCTAAAACAGAATCATGTCTTTTTTGTCTTGTTGAATTTGTAAACAAAATGGAGGAAGTAACATATGATTAAAGGGAATTAGAAACAATAAGGGAGAGGTCCAAAAAAAAAACACCATCTCGTGAAACATGCCCAAATAAATCTAATCATGCCCAAATAAATCTAATTACACCTCCCCACTATTAGAATGTACATAAAACTTTCATTTGGAACTTCTTGCCAAAGGAGTGTTGGAGAGCTAATGCAAAACCTAGGATTTGTTTGTCTTGTTGAATTTGTAAACAAAATGGAGGAAGTAACATATGGTTAAAGGGAATTAGAAACAATAAGGGAGAGGGGTCCCAAAAAAAAAATTAATCTTGTGAAACATGCCCATACCTGCAGTCGCCCAAAGCGCAGTCGCCCTAGAACCCCAGGTCAGATTTTGGAAGTGATCTGGGGACCCGCAGTCGCCCCCTACGCGCAGTCGCCCTGATCGAAGGGGGGAGATTGCATTTTCGAAATTTTTGGTGTCTCCCACCTTGACCCGCAGTCGTCCCCTACGCGCAGTCGCCCTGATGGAAGGGGGGAGATTGCATTTTCGAAATTTTTGGTGTCTCCCACCTTGACCTGCAGTCGCCCCCTACGCGCAGTCGCCCTGATAGAGGGCGAAAAAGTATTTGGTGTCTCCCTCCCCTTCCATATGGGCGACTGCGCGTAGGGGGCGACTGCGGGTCAAGGAGTTTGCATTTTCTCCTTGACCTGCAGTCGCCCCCTATGCGCAGTCGCCCTGATGGAGGGGGGATTTTGAAATGTGTTTCCCCCTCGAGGACCCGCGGTTGCCCTGATCCGAGGTCGCCCTTGAAAGACGCGAGGGATCCTTGGACCGGACCCGCGGTAGCCCCATGCGCAGTCGCCCTAGTATCCGTGTTAGGGTTAGCGCATGCGCCCCTGGCGACCGCGGGTATTTCATGGGCTGTTCCAGCCTGTGGTCCATAATTTTCATAACTGCGCCTTGTAGTTCACCTACCTTGTAGTGGCTGAATGTGGGCCCAATGTTGTGGAGGTCTCGTGGTTTTTTTGGTTTCCCACAAACAGCCAACAATACAGCAGACACTTCTTGTATACTTCAATGAACCCAAAATCTTTTCCATTAGTTTAGGATAGTGAGAATATCAAAGCCATTTGATGTAGAGGGCCTTGAAACGGCAATTGCATTCATTGTGGCAAAGTTGTTGAATAATAAGGATGCACACACAAATGGGTGTGAAGTCATCGAAAAAGGGTACACTAAATTCACATTTAAAACAATTAGCAATTCAAATGAAAATGATTCATTTGGTTCTTCATTGATTCTCTTTCATTTTTGGGTGTTATAGTAACGTAGGGGGGCCTCAATTGTTATGTAGCCTATTCAAATTTAATCTTCTTGCATTGCTAATGATTAGTTATTTGGCTCCTTACAGGCTTAATGGCAGGTGTTCAATTTAGCAAGTGCTCAGAGGAAGTCATAATTATTCTCGACCATGAATATTTCCGGTAAAAATTTGTTTAGTTTGCCTTTGACTTCCTTATTGTCATCCACTTGTATTGTAGACAATGTCTTTTTAATAGGTGGGAGAATCACCATGACAATGACTATTCTATTGGAATTGATTTGTGATCTTTGAAATAAGATTAAGGACTTTTGGAAAGGCTACAAATTGTATTGCTTTGCTCATTATGGCCAATGCAATGAGTCCAAAGGTCATTTCCAAGCCAACAAAATGGGTGAGTAAAATATTGCCCTTCATTTTGTATAGGTGATTTGAATCCTTGAATAATGAAATGAACATGTATTAATGAACATTTCTAGTTGGATAGTTAGTGGTGGACATTTCATCTCACTATTAGTGCTTATTTGCTGCAGGACGAGTGATGTGTTTGATACAAAACACACGCGATATTGTTTGGGGAGCCAAATTTGATGAGGCCATTAGGGAGGGGTGGGCCATGATGGAAGAATATGTGTGGGTTCGGCAAGGAAAAGATTGCACAAACCTCAGGTTCAGTTGTTCTAGTATAGAACTTGTATTATAAGATTATATGCTAAAAATACCCATATGTAGTTGTTATGTTTTAATATTCATTGATATGGGGGGCCGGGAGATGCAGGGCTTTATTAGAAGAATTTGAGGATGTCGAGAAACTTTCCGAGTCTGAGAATGGATGCTTGTTGTTACAACTCATTAAGGTTAGTGCAATACCACAACACGAGTTAATATACTTGCTAGGTTAGTATTGTTTGTACCCCATTCTGTGAATATCATATGTACTAATGACAATTCCACCTTAGGATGATGAGCACGGGACGGAACGCGCATTTATACAATCTCTGAGCGTTCAAATCAACACCACGGATATCTTTGAGCAGACCAATAATAGGTTAAACCAAGCTCGCGCAAACTTGGACAACCTTGTGCCACGGGCAAATCGTTCGTGACTAGAGACATTGTTGTGGTGCATCAAACGGCAGCCTTGTACCATGGCATAAGACCCTATTTTGATTTTTGAGTTGGGATCATAAAAAGAAATAAGTTATTTATGAAGATAATAGTACTAAAGTCATGCTAGACATGTGAAATAGCAATGTGCTTGACAAAGAACTTCATTTTACATTTCTATACTATGATTTTCCTAAACAATGCATGGATTGTTTATCTCAGATGGATGATCATATTTTGCTAAACAGTCCATGGTATATGAATGTTTAATTGATTAGTGCCCAATACTTTAATGGTTTACATATGTGACCCCTCCCAAAAAATATATACCCATAAATGTGACCCCCCCAATAAAATATATACCCATAAATGTTGTGGCTTGTTATTCTTGGTTCACAAGTTTGAAATCCCCAAATATTGAAAATGTACAAATGTATGCCCTTGATTTAATCCCTTTGTTTGTAAATATGATGGCTACACTTTTAATTAATATGAAACAAGTTTTATTGTTTGGATACCTATGAATGTACAGATAAATAAAATTTGAACAAAACCATGAAATCAGTTGGGAAATAGCTATGACAATTAGTTCCCAACTACACCTTCACGGTGCTTGATGAAGCACATGATGAAAGTTATATGGGAGCTCATGCTGTCACACCCAATCCTTATGAGATATTTGAACAACCATCTTACTACACCTATCCTATGCATTGTATAATTGATTATATTGAGTTTTGTTCTCTCACGCAATTTATAATGTGTCAATCACACTTGACCATAAATGAATAAAAGGTATTTATCCCTCAATTCCCAAACCCCTTCTTTTGGAGCTCTCCGAAAGTGGTCTACATTGATCAAGAATCCCACATTCTTCATAGTTGGATCTTGTTTTACAATGAATTCACCATACAAATTCAAACTAAACATAATAGAGATTGCATTGGAAAATAAAATGCAACCATGTGAATCATGGATGGTAAATTTCTTATGTTTGATTATTTTCTTATTGAAATTGCAGAAGTGATGTTAGGGTGGGAATCCTCTTTTTGCATGTCAAATCTAATAAGTTGCAACAATAATTAATAAAATGGCTAAAGATGCATAACCCAAATTTTTAAATAAAAGATGAAAAGGTGCAATACATTTTTATGAAGTGCATTGGTAACTAAAATTTATGTCCACAATTTTGTGTAAGAGAACTTCAAAGTGAAAGTCTTAGAGGTTCAGAAATTCAAAATCCCGCCCTGTACCCGCAATCGCCCACCCGCGGTCGCCCCACTATAGGGGTCCAGAAATTACTCTGTGGTGCCCCACACGCGGTCGCCCATCCCTAGTAGCCCCAGACCCGCAATCGCCCTACCCGCAGTCGCCCTACCCGCAGTCGCGTAGGACCCCAGTACTTCTATAGCCATCGACCCGTGGTCGCCCATCCCCAGTAGCCCCAGACCCGCAGTCGCCCTACCCACAGTCGCCTTCGCAGTCGGCCCCTTAGACCCGCAGTCACCCTACCCGCGGTTGCTCTCAGACCTGCACGCGCCCCTTCCCGCACTCGCCCCAGGGTGATTGCGGGTTAATTAGCTGTCTCCCCACCCGACTTCGCCACTTTCCCTTCTTGCTGCGTACTACCTTTCACCTACTTTACAGTGGCTGATTGCGTGCCCGGGAGCTTGGGTTTTGAGTTTCACTTACATGTGGCTCATGTTCTTGATTTTACTCCATCACTCACTAATCGCTAGATAATACTTTGAGGTTTAGGGTTAAGTTTAGATTCCTTGCCCCAAATCTCAAGAACATCTCCAATGGCGGACCATAAGAAGAAGACCAAGGCAAAAGGAGCCATGCACCCTAGGCAACGACGCATCCTTTTGGACCCAGCGTGTGTGGCCTACCGAGGTTGGGATCGAATTACGGGCCACTGGACCGCCAAGACTTGTAAGTCCTTCGTGGGGTGGTGCCACATCGACAAGTTATTCCCCTATCATCAGCATTACACGAATCGGCGCAACAATACGGCCAATTTGCATCCATGCCGTAATGATGCATTTGTGCAACGTTGTATCGAAATTTATCGATACTTGTATGGCACATATTCAGTGCCCAGGAGCGAAGTCCCGTATTACATATGTGCAATGGTGTATGCGGAACTCATTTTGTTTCGAAGCATGGATTGGAGTTCAATCAAGGGAGTGAAGCATGCTCGCCTTCCACCGACAAAAGACATCCCAAGGGCGGCTCTATCTGCCAATCCACGTGAAGGGCTAGGCCAGAAGAAAAACTTGAAGGAGGGAGTGCCCGATGAGCAGTTTCATTGGACGTCATCTGATTCATCTTCGGGAGAGGAAGACAACCTTGGTGAAGACCCTCCAATGCAGCCCCAAAACATGGCGATGGTGGCTTCTACTTCACAAAATTTACCTCCTCCGAGAATGGAAGAAGAGGGTGAACCAGCTAGGCAACCACAAAATCTTGATATTTTGCCTCTTGCTATGGTGAATCCGATTACAGTCCCTCGCACTGAAGAAGACGAAGTTTTGCAGTATGTGCTTGCATGCATGCAAGAAGCAGAAGATGATGTTTTTTGGACAGAGATGGAAACAGAAGAAGATGTGAAGCCTTCTTTGTTCCAATTGGATTGTGTTGATGACATGTACCGAAGTGAGGAATTTGTTGAAGATGGAACTGTCCCTGACACAGTAATGTTGGACACCAAAGTTGTTTACAAAGCTCAAGTGCTCAACTCAAGAAGCTTCTAAATGAGTTGGATGAAAAGCATCTAGAATGTGAGAAGCTTCGCAATCAAGAAACGCAAACTTTGAGTGGAGATATTATGAATAGCTTACGTGCTGAACTTGAAAGTCGGCAAGTTCTTTTGTCAACGCAAATAACAAAGATTTTAGACTTGGAAGCATTTTACCTTAGATTCTCTTCTCGGCATGCTGGAGGATCTAGTTCTTCTAGCAATGAGTTTGCGAAATCACGGCTTGCCAAAATTATGGAAGCATGCAAGTTGGAGGAAGATCAGATAGACTTGGAGAAGCGAGGGGTGGAAGAAGCACGATCAAGATTAAATTCCTTGAAAGCATTAAAGGACAAAGCCCCCCTTGACCGTGTTGCAGAAATGTGTGGTTGGAAAGACGTGGCTACTAAACAAGCATTGTCTCTTACGGAAGTAATTGACTTGAAAAAGAAGCTTGGGGTTTCTTTGTCATTGGATCCAAAATTGGAAGAACATCGGGATACACTGAAGGCGCTTTTGAAGTTCCAAAAATCATACAAGCAATTTTGGTTGGAAAAGAAGTTGGGGAAGGATGACCGATACCTTAGGAATTTGTAGTTGGAAGGTAGGAAAGTCTTGTATGAGATGGAACGTGAGGCTCATGACCGCAAAGAAAAGGCCAAAATGGATGTTGAATGATTTTCATTTTTAGCACATTTTTGAGGACTATGTATATTCCATCTTATGTATATATAAAAGGATATTATCCATTTTGAACATTTTAATGCAAGCACATTGAATTCTATGTAGTTCCTTGACAAGAGTACATAAATATAGATATGAATTTTTGGTTATTTATGTTTGCAATGTTGTGAATACTTGAATATTCTAGGAATTTTGGCAGGAAAATGACCTTGGGAGTTCGGACTTTCGGAATTAAAAGAGAATTAAAAAAAAAAGGAAAATTCAAAACTTGCCGGATTGGAAAAGAACTTGTTATTGAAGTTCAGAGCAATTGTCACGGCTAGGGTGAATTGACCTACTCATTGCCACTCCAGGGCAAACACTAGAATTTTTTATTTTCAAGGCTTATTTTTTTAGTGGAAATTCTGAATTCATAGTTTCAATTATAGGCCCCAAATTACCCCAGGGGATGCAAGAATTATCCAAACAAATGGCAGTCGCCCGTTCCTGACCCACAGTCGCCTGTTTCTGGACCCGCAGTCGCCCATTACTGGACCCGTGGCGCCACTTCTAAACCCGCAGTCGTCCACTCTTGGACCCGCAGTCGCCCACTTCTGGACCCGCTGTCGCCCAATCTTGGACCCGCAGTCGCCCATCACCTAACTGATTTCAGGTTTTTGGACCCGCATTCTCTCATGGGGCGACCGCGGGTCCAAGGAGTTTTCTTGTATAAAGTTCTAAGGGTACCCCTTGTTTTATCACCTTAACTCCGTTGATAAAACTCTTGTCTTGGACCTTCGAAAGAGGCTTCATGCGGACGTTTAACTTCTTCGGAGGGCAACAACCGTGTTTAGAAG
Organism: Rhytidiadelphus loreus; assembly: GCA_947034895.1. Classification (NCBI taxonomy): domain Eukaryota; kingdom Viridiplantae; phylum Streptophyta; class Bryopsida; order Hypnales; family Hylocomiaceae; genus Rhytidiadelphus; species Rhytidiadelphus loreus. The sequence continues at coordinate 40,070,584 of OX344761.1, forward strand.
GGTTTACAAGACCACTCTAAGCGGGTTGCTTTGTCATTACATCTTCCATAGTATTAGTGTGATTATTGTAGTCATTTTCTTTGAAGACCCAGTGTTGATCTACTACATGGTTGGACAAGGTGTTGGGAGGGGGGGGATCATGAATGATACGCGGAGGTCCACAAAGGATTGGGACCCTTGGCTAGTACCGTGTACCCCAATTGATAATTCCCCCCATGCTTGAAAATGCGTGTTTTGTGGGTGGAGCAAAGCATTTGTACGAAAGAGAGCATTGATTCACTTTGGCTATAGCGGCTTGACTACATCGGAGCGTTGTAAGGAGATCCCTAGAATTGTACGAGGAAAGTTTCGGACTGGCGAGGGGCAAGTTCCAAGGTCCATGAGTTACGAAGAGATGTATGATGCACCGGCTAGACATGATGTACCAATTAATATTGCAGAGTCTATTGTCGCACCTGCGTTGGATGTCGAAGAAGAAGGGTCTCTCAATCCCTTTGAATCAAATGCAAGACCAAATCCTACGCCTGATTCAGTAGATTCTACTGGAACAACGCTTGAGAGAAGGAGGAACATGCCATCTGTTTCTCGGCAAAGAAGCATGGATGAATCATTATAGACGGGCCGCAGACAAGAGTTGGATAGGTTGTGGGCTTCTTTCTTTTACGAGGCGAACATTTCATTTAATGTTGTGCACCACCCGGCCTTCGTGAATGTTGTTAAACAAACTGCAGCAGCTGGATTCGTGTACCAACCGCCACCGTATAATGCGATTCGCACGAAAATGATAGATGTTAAGAAGGCATCGGTTGAAGCCATGGTCTCGGAGCGGACGAGAGTTTCAATAAGTCAGTATGGAGCGACAATTTGTTCAGATGGTTGGTCCAATACTAATTCGCGGCCATTACTAAATATGATGTTGGTGTGTCCCGCCGGGGATGTCTTTTTGGGATCAGTGGATAGTACTGGGGAGAAGAAGGATATATCTTACACGACTGAGATGATGGCACGATACATTGAGGAAGTTGGGCCTACCAACGTTGTGCAATTGTGTACGGACAATGCTGCAGTCATGACGGGGGCGATGGCAAGGTTGGAAGAAAGGTACCCTCACATTTATAGGCAGGGTTGTGCGACACACATTTTGGACTTACTCTTAGAAGACTGGGGAAAGGATCAGAGAGTAAAGGAGTTGGTAAAAAAGGCTTCATCAATTGTGAAGTTCATCAAGAAATACCAACATACTTTGGCGTTGTTTCGGAGATTTTCACCAAACAAAGTGTTGAGACTTCCAAGCAAAACACGTTTTGCCACAAATTTCTTGATGATTGATCGTTTGGTAGACTGCAAGCAAGCAGTGTACAACGTGACACTGGATGAGACATACATGACGTTCGAGTTGAGTTTGCAAAACCGCAGAAATGGACATTTCATTATGGGTAAGGCCAAACCAGGGTTGTCATGTCTGACATATTTTTGAGTTTTGGCGTCGTGTATGACGTCTGACGTCGCATGTTGCGTGTCACGAAGTGTCAAGTTTACTAGACATGTTGTCGAGTAGGGCCATTTTCACAGCCAAAAAAACTTTGAAATCTCACTATAATTATGAACTTGAATTTAAAATGTTATGTGTATTTATTAAATTGAGACACTCTATAAAAATAAGACTTGAATATGTCAAAATCGTAAACAAAGGACGATTTTTTAAAAAGTCAACTTGACGTTTGGTCAACTTGACCTCACGCGAGCTCTACTAGACGTCGCGCAACGTCTATCTGTCGCGGTCTCGTGGTGTCGCAGTGTTGCAGTGTACAACCCTGGGCCAAACTTGCAAGGCAAGATATCCGTTCAGAAGAGTTCTGGGTTCAGTGCGACAATTTCCTCCATATGGTAGAGCCCGTACTGCTTTGTCTTCGTCATTTTGATGGAAAAGTCCCGGCAATGCCGAAAGCTTTAGTAATGATGACAGCCTTGAAGGAGCACATTTATTCTCTCAAGAATGCTCCATTTTTCCTTGATCCAGTGGTGGCAACACGATATGAGAAACAATTTGATGCTCGCTGGAAGTTGATGATTACTGACCTACACTATGCGGGGGCACTACTAAATCCATACTTGAGTGACGTGGAGGCTATTCATAACAATGGCTACACGAAGGGAGCTTTGAATCGAGTCATACGAAAACTGAGCGTACCATTGAACGTGTCAGTGGTGGAAGCAATGCAGGAGCTAACTCAATTTGAAGAGAAGACAGGTGCATTCGATCCTTTACATGAGGCTCCCGATATCATTGAATGTCAATTATTGCCTCATCAATGGTGGAATCGTGTGGGGGGCAATGCTCTTCCAAAAATTGCAAAGCGAATTCTCGGTTTGACGTGCTCTGCATCTTCGTGTGAAAGGAATTGGAGCATGTATTCCTTTGTGCACAATAAAGTGCGAAACCGCTTGGCCACGACAAAGGCGGAGACATTGGTGTATATCTACGCGAACAGCAAACTTGAACGTCAAAAACGTGGACACAACCCAGCCATTTTTTACGACCAAATGCTTGCAGATGGAGACGATGAGGACGAGCGTGATGGGCCTTTGTCTTTAGGGGAAGAAGACGACGTTGTTCCAGATTTTATGAGAGAACGCGAGAACCGCAGGGATGAAGAGGATCGGTTGCGCAACAATCCTTGGAATGCAATGGTTAGGTCGCCACATAGTCCTCCACGACCAATATACGCGAATACATTTGATTTTAGTGACGATGGGTATGTTTCTCCTGGAAATTCACCTGTACGCAGTCCACCGCAGAACGTCATGCACAATATGGATGCAATTTCGCCGGCACATGCATCACTGAGGAGGGAAAGCACCCCCGACAACAACGACAAAGGCGTACCTATTCCCATGGCACCCGTAGAGGAAGAAGCTAGATCTCCAATATCAACTAGTTCGCCTCCAAATATGGCCCGCAATTTAAGAAGCAGTGCACAAGTTCCAATGAGAAGCGAACATGAAGAAAAGGCCATCGAAGTCAATGAAGTTGTACACGAGGGAATACCAAATCCCGTTGTATTGAACGCATCTACCCTTGGAACAACTGTTACTACAGATGATGATGATGATGTGCCATTGGCATATGTTATGAATCGAAGTCGGAATGTGCCGTTGAATCCAGAGACGACTACAAATGTGGCAACAGTGAGGAGGTCTATCCCAACCCTTCCAACAAGGCCACCGGTGCGTGGAGGTGCTCTACGGACGATTGATGAAGAGGTTCACGGCTCAGCTCCACAACCCACTCAACCTTCATCCGTGTCTGGCCCTGGCGAATCATCATTAGGAATCCAGGGCGCAACAGTAGAGGCCAGAAAAGGCGTATTAGGAGGGTTGACGAGAGGGGACCTCGAAATCCTAAACGACCCACTCAAATTGTCCAACGGTGTACCATTGGAGCGGGATGTTCCATCCAGAATGTTGGACAATCAAGTAGAGGAGGGCGACACCCTGCATCCAACATGGATGGAACTACGGATGTGTTGAGGCTCACGAAACGACTTGTACAAACTGAAGGGTTCAGTGGTGTAGATATAGAAGTTCGAAATCTGAACTCAGAGGTAGAGCGTGAGGTACAAATCGAAGTAGTAACAAGGGAAGATGATGAAATCGAAAGCTCGGGCGACAACAGGAGCAACGAAGAGTCTTACAAAGATACAGACCCTAATGCTGATGAGGTGCCGAGCGATTCCACATTCACGCCTGGTGACTAGAGTACTAGAGAAGTAGACAATAATTATAGTTATAGTTATAAGGTTTTAGCTTATATGTTAGGTAGCAAATCTTTGTAGTTCAAGCTTTGAGCCTTCATCCTGATGTGTAAGGATTTTGTAATGCTTCATCAAGCATATGAGCATATTAGAGTGAGGGACAGATTACCGGTTTTAAAATATATGTTGAGTTCTAATTGGTAGGCAGTTAGGTGATGACTGCAACGAGGTTATAAAAGTGCAATGCAAGTATGGCTACATTTGAAGTCCGCCTCAAAGCAATATCGATGACTAATTAATATAATCGTTGTTGACATTATTATTGTGGCCTTATACTGGGTGAATTTTTGGGATTAGAGAAGTTTGTCCAATTTACATTTCATGGGCTCTATTATTTGCACTTGTAAATTGTAAACCCCAATATAACGTAGTACCTAATTCTGCGCTTATAAAACACCTATGTAACGTGTTACTTCAAAGACTGAATATGCCAAACTCAAATCCTAAACTGAACCTGCGGTCGCCCTGGAACACGCGGTCGCTGTCTGTTGCTCCGACCCGCAGTCGCCCTGTAACCCGCAGTCGCCCCTACTTGTCGGACTCGCGGTCGCCCTCAGTACCCGAAGTCGCGGTTGCCCCTTCACCCGAAGTCGCCCTAAAGCCCCTGACCCGCAGTCGCCCACTCACCCACAGTCGCCTTCAAGCCTAAACCCGCAGTCGCCTCTATTTTTTCCACCCGCGGTCGGCCCTTCACCCGAAGTCGCCCTAGCGCCCCAGACCCGCAGTCGCCCCTTCACCCGTAGTTGCCTGAATTTTTCCACCCGAGGTCGCCCAAGGCAGACCTGCACGCGCCCACACCCGCAGTCGCCCACGCTGGCTGTCCACGTCAGTTCTGAAGCCCTGCCACGTAGGCAAAATCTATTTACCATGGGGTAAAATTTTTTACCCCTCCGCGACGTGATGTCAAGTAAATTCGACACTTCGTGACACGCGACACGCGACGTCAGACGTCATACACGATGCCTAAACCCAAAAATATATCAGACAAGACAACCCTGATAACACCCACTTTCGCCGTGTACCTTTCACACATCGTTCAATATCATCATTGCAAAAGAAAAATTGCATACGGTCGTGTCGATTTTTCCGATAATTCACCATCATACCTGTATACATTGGCGCTGCAGTAGCAATGTTATTCTGAACTATTTGTGCTATGCACTTCTTCTTTGTAATTGCTTGCAATGCAAAGCATGCCTTTGCTGATATTTTCGGTAAACGTGCTAGGTGCCATTGGTCCTCGTCGCACATGGTCTCCTGAATAGTTGACACATGAGTCGTCTTCGGAATACTAGTTTGCCCTTCAATGTCCTCAGTTGACGTCACCACTAGATGCTCCACATGCACAACATCAGAAACATCCTCTAAAATTGGGTTCAAATTTGATGCACTAGTGGTGGCTCTCCGCGATCGCGTATGGATGCGAGGATGAGAGAAATTCACTTTGTCCGGTCTATGCGAGTCAAATTCGCACCCAAGTGGCATGTCTGCCTTTCTTTTCTGTGATCCAAAAACTTCTTCACCTTCAAGATGAGGCTCTCTATTAAAGAATTCCTCCACACCTGCAATGTTTGAAATAGCTTCTGTGAGTGGCTTCGGATTTCCTGTCCGTTCTACTGAACGCTGGGCTACACGGAGCATTAGCTCTTCCTTCCCCGAACCCGTACCGGCTTCATTTCCTTTCAAGTATTGGTAATACCTTACCATCTGCATGAACGCTCTCACAAAGTCATCTACCGTGGCAATATACAAATCATTCCCCCGATTTCCAGACTGTTGAAGCCACTTGTTGTGTACTGTCTCAGCGAGGTTGCAAGATGGCATTTCTGCTAGCTCTGACTCTGTAAGATCCTGAAAGAAAAAAAAGAACGAAACACCACAATCATTTTCCAACGTCCACATATATGCTCTAAAGTTATTCTTGAGGTGAATGGTTTCCAGATCTTAATTCTTTAGGGGTGTCAAATAGAGACGAATGACTTTCGAAAAGAGAAATGTAGGTTTCAACAATGAGTCATTAAAAGTACCCCTCTGGGTATTCAGACCCCACTTCAGGGTACGAACGCCATACATCAGTTGCACAATTAGGGTACTGCGTATCTAAATCTTTCAAAGAGATACAAAAAAGTTTCAAGAGTGAGACCACGGCAGTACTCCTTTTGGTACCGAGAGGGGTTGGGCAAGGTACAAACACCATGCATCACCAATACGTTATTGCTTAATGCAGAACATAAGCGTCCTCCCTATAAAAGTAAAATGTGCAAGAGCTATCCCAACCTCAAACCTCTCTCGGTACCGAAAAGCTCTCCAAAATATCTAGGTCATGCAACATTCAAAGTTATTTGCCTACCAAAGTTTGTACACACAATCCAAATTATAGTACAATTTCCAAGAAGTTATTCACCCAAGCACCCCATAGCATCTAACGGAATGTATGACGACCATAGAGCATGGACTAGGCTACAATTAATAGTTATATGAATAGAAAGGTAAGAAGGACAGTCGAGAATAAGTTTGGATGATGGACCTTCGAATTTAGAGAAATGATAGACATGATAGAAATAGACTTACAAGTTGCATGAATCCGCCCCACTGACGATACCGAAAATGCCAAAAAGAAAGCCACAACTCTAGTCGATGAAGTCCAGACTCCGTCGTGGCCCCTGATGATAACCACCATGCCTTTATAGCTAGGTAACGTGTCTCAGATTCTTCAGAAGTACAAGAATTCTTGTATTGCTTACACAATTGACGATGTTGATCTTGTAAGTCCCCACGAATGTCCGCCTTTGTATGTTTTTCCATGGATTGGGTCGAATGAAAGAGGCATGTTCTTTCACGATTTTCCATTGGAACATTACTGTCTCCAGATCCATAAACCATCCGCACAGCATTCCAATTCGCTTGTGCACTATCTGCCATAAATCCCTTGAATTGTGGCTCGCCAACTCCATGTCGTTCAAGAATAGAATTTAGATTCTTCCAAAATAAAATTTGAGCCTCACCATCTTCCGATTGCATGTCACAAACAGCGATGGTCATTACACGACAATACACGGAGTCATATACGTGACACGCCATGGTTGTCCAACCCTTCACGCGTTTGACATGATCGAACATGAGCCATGCATGCTGAAGATCACCTCCACTTTGCATTCGTTTGACAAGGTCCACTCCACTTCCGGGTCCTACTTCAGACATCTTAAAAATGAAAACTTTGTCCACATCTGTTCCTTGCCCTGGGAATTTACTTTCTTGGACAAATGCCCACGTGCTTGACCCCCTCAACTTGGTAATACTATCAATCACACCAAATCTCCTTAAATACTTGAATGACGTTACTTCATTCCGAATACTTGGGGAGCTGAAGTATTTGCATTTGTCCAGCATTGGGACGAGTTCATCGAAGTCAAGAGTTTTGGTCGGCACTCCATCCGGGCCCAAAATAAGCTCACCTAAGAGTTCCTTGGTAGCCTCCATGACAATTGAAGAGTTGGTTCCAGTTGGTGTTCTCTCCAGTTGTTCTCCAATCAGAGTCCGAGTTCTGTCCTTCATGTCTCTAAGTTCACTATCTTTCACTAGATGTTGGTGAGTGCCCAAATGAACAAAAACACGAGTATGCGACTCATGCCCGGTGACATAGTAGACCTTGACATTACACCTGGCAATACATGAGGGAGGCATCTTGCATATTTTACAAACAAGAGATGATCCAGGAGGGTGGACTTCACCCACAGCAACTGGAGTAGGTGATAGCCCTTCCCATTCCAGTTCATTCATGGCCTCGGTTCGGTGGACACGACTAAGAAACTCACAAGAGGAATTAACGCAACGAAGATGACCTAGGCAAGAAGCTGTGTGAAAAGACAACCCCATGGGGTTAGATATATTTGTGGTCACCATCTTAGACCACACATGACCATCACAACGCCGATCCATACCAACCATGTTTTTAACTTCAGATTGCGTAGGATAGGACTCTAGTGCAGGCAATTCAAATATTACGTTGCCGTTGAACTTCGGAGGCAACGCTTGGACTCTCTCGAGGGGAATAGTATCGTAATCGACTTTGGACAACACATTTCTACAACCCTTTAACGTTGGAAGTTCCTTCAAACAGTCTATAATACAGACCCTTGTGGCACGAGCTGCAGATTTATTGGTTGTCACTGCATGGGTCAGGTTCGTGGGCCTTGGTAATATCGACTGAGTAGGACTGTTACTAATCAAGTCATGCTGAGGGGGATCAACGTCAGAATCATCACTGAGAATGGTGATATGATCCGGAAGCGCCTCCCTCTTGACACAAGTCAAAGGTGGGGTTCGAAATGACGACGATGAGGATCGATGGGGCGTGAAACCGTCTCTAGAAGGGGGCTCCTTTGAATCAAGTACTCCAAACGCCCTATATTTACCAGGCTTCAAATGCCAATACGTATCCCCACCAACTGCCGCAGAAACATGTCCAAGGCTATGAGTGATTTTCCCAGTGTCAAGGTCAAAAATGTCTTCATCAACGTAGACGGACTCTATCTTAAAATTAAAACGTAGACTTAATCTGCAAGCTGACACAGTGGCAAGTCCATCATCGCCTATTGGAAAAAGGATTGGAACATCATCCCCACTTGCACTAAGCACTACCATGTCCTTGAAGTCTACTATACTGAATAATCTGTGATTCGTGGTATAAGATCGTCTACAAACAAAATTCGAGCTAGTTAAAGAAGAATTGCGTGACAATGAAGAGCGTCCACAACAATGACTTTGACATTCTACAATAATCGAGGGCTACTCCAGAAAAGGCTGATGAAAAAAAACAAAACCTCATGCATATTAAAAAGGAAAGGAAAGGAATGTCCGCGATCACAACATTACAAGAAACTCAAGAATGAAAGAATGATATTTCAAGAGGACTGAAAATGTTGTATATCACTGCGATTGGAGATATTTAGGGTTTAATGATAGCCTCTTCCCATTCGAATTGATTTTTACAGTAGATTGACGGCTCAGTTAATGCTAGAAATTCTGTCAAACAATATGTCAGGAATCATATAGTCCGAGATTCACCGTCAATGTCATTTCCCTCTGTAGAGTAATGGAGAAGATTAAGATAAGACAATAGATATTAAATAATACTCAATCTAACTAGATGTCCTACACACCTTACACTACAGTCCTTTAATTGTACGAGTATCTGGATATCCTATTGTAATTATATTGTAGAATCACCTTATCCAATTTCTAAATATATAAATGATATCTCCAAAATAGTATTGAATATAGCATAAATACGTTCCTTAATGATCTTCATCTTTAACGACCTTAGGGGTGTACAATGCTTTTCACCCCATCCATCCTAGTTGACTGGACCCATACCATAACCCAAACAGAATGGTAGAGGACTAAGTGCAAGCACCCCATCAAGGTAGGTAGGGTGGATTCACCCTCTCGCTCAGCCATGCGAGCAGGCCTTGGACTTATTTATTTTCTGAACTTCAATTTCCTAGAAAATTTTGAATTCATATTTGCGTCAGAGCCTCTGTATTAGTTAGATGAGGTTGAGCGGCTACCCTAGATCGGCCCAAAATAGGGGGCTGCTTTGTACATGCACCCCTGATAAGGAAGAAGGACGAGTGAGGGGGCCCATCCACACCGGTAAGACACCCCCAAAGTTCTCAAATACAAACGACAGTAGGACTGGACGAACCGAGCGACCCGACTAAACAAGCAGGCCTGAAAACATCACAATACAATAACTGGAATGACCAAACCGCACGAACCAAGACTTTACTTCCCCGAACCAACATAGAACCTTGCCTCGGGGTGCCGAGGCATGAAGTCAGTCTGGTGGCCGTGGCACAATAAGAAGCCCCAAACCCTACGCCCTCGGGTTCCTTTTGGGTCATTCTTGAATTGCGCGCGGCCATCGGGCTACTCATGCACTCCCGAAGGTTCCCTTTTCCCACTCAAATGATTCATTCCTGAGTTTGAAATCGATTGCGGTTGAAGTTCATGTTTCCTAAATTCCTTGTATGCATTTCTAAATTGTGGATGTGCATATCAACGCAGGTAGTAATGGACCGAAACCTAAAATCACGGCGGGGACAAGGAGGAGCGAGAGGTGGTGAAATCAATCCCCAACACGGCGCACCCACGATACAAGAGGTATGTGTTAGTTTTTAGAATTGCGGTAAGTCCTTGCGCGTTTCCATCTCCCGCCTTGCGTATGTGGAGGGGACACTCCCTTCTTCTTCGTGGAATCAGTATTTGTGGTGGTAGCCAAGGACGGGTAGCTCGCCAAGAACTTCTGCACAGGACGAAGGGAATCCCGATCCCTATGGTGTGACTCCGGGTTAGTTTCTGGATTTGCGGTGGACCCTTGCGGGTTTCCATCTCCCGTGTTGCATATGTAGAGAGGACACTCCATTCAAAATCGGGGATTCAATATTTGTGGTGGCAGCTCGCCAAGAGCGACCCCGAAGTTGGTGAGGACTTGGCACCGAGGGAGGATGTTCTGGACACCGGCCCTAGGCATCCTCGTGATCCCAGGGTAGGAGCTCGGGTATTAGTTCTCCATTTTATTTTGTTACTACGGACTCGATTCATGTGACTGCTTGTTAGTTTTTGGGTTTGGGGTGGACCCTTGCGGGTTTCCATCTCCTGCCGTGTCTATGTGGAGGGGACATTCAAATCCCCTTCGTGGATTTAGTACTCGTGGTGGAAGCTCGGGATGCGCAGCTCGCCAAGAGTGTCCGCGCAGTCGGAGGGCACTAGGGACCGAGAGGGGAAGGACCAGTCACCCGGGCTTGGCATCCTCGTGATCCCAGGGTAGGAGCTCGGGTATTAGTTCTCCATTTTATTTTGTTACTACGGACTCGATTCATGTGACTGCTTGTTAGTATTTGGGTTTGGGGTGGACCCTTGCGGGTTTCCATCTCCTGCCGTGTGTATGTGAAGGGGACATTCAAATCCCCTTCGTGGATTTAGTACTCGTGGTGGAAGCTCGGGATGCGCAGCTCGCCAAGAGTGTCCGCGCAGTCGGAGGGCACTAGGGACCGAGGGGGGGTCTTCTCAGAGGATTCCTTTTAACTAATTATCCGTATATATTCAATTATTTTTGAGGTCTCCTGATCTTTGTACATATCTAATTTATTGTGTTTCTTTCTCATAGGTAGAGACGGAGGCGACTATGGATATTCCACCAATAGTGGAGAGTACAGTAGCTGGGGATAATGTTGTTTCTCTTGACATTGAGGTGCCTGATATGCCTTTGGAAGCGTCTGAAGGCACAATGACCGAGCCCGGCTTGGCTACTTCTGAGCTGCGGGTACTGAGAGATTCATCATGTGTTAATTCATTTTGCACCTCCGTAGGGGAGAATTTGATGGAAGAGATCAGTTCCTCTTTTGAATTTACTATAGATTATTGCACATGTGGCAATACTTCTCTAGATGTGGCATCTAATACATCATCGGAAGATGACATTCTGATTCTTTGTTGCGGGATTTTCAAGCCTCTGACGGAGAGGTGTCCTTGTAGATTATGAGATAGTTATTTTGTAGGCTTCTAGATTTTGATCAATCTTCTGTACCTCCATTATCATATTTATATTTCGTCTCCGCCGCTTATTTTACATTAATCATTCTATTCTATATTACACATGAGAAAACCAATTGGATGAGTACCCTATTTGCCTTCAATTGCATATTTCTAATGCTATGTATCTTACGCAGAATGAAGGACGTGAGTTGTCCACATCAAACCCACCCGTTTCTACAGTACTGGTTCAGGTTACACAACCGCCAGTGGAGTTCGTGGAAGTGGAGGACATGGAAGATGACAACATTCCAGGAGTTGGACGTGAATTGTTGGAGGACGACATTCGAAAGTCGCAGAAGATGGATGTAGTATCTACCATTGCGAGCCTGAAATTAACATCATCTGATCTTTCCAGGATGCGCATTCCATTATGCTGGATGGTTCCAATGCCCATGGTCCGTCCTACATTGGAATGTGACCTTGTGCTACTTGAGAACCAGTTTTCATATGGATACGAGGAGGGAGCAAGAGTCTTCTACGTATCCATTGCCGATGAATCTGGTCAGACCGGAGTGTTTTCCAATGAAGAGAAGGCGGAGTGGGGTCTCCTTTGGAACCAGGTCAACGACAAGTTTAATTCCAACCTCCAATCTCAGACTGCATTGAAGCATTTGGTGGACGTGAAGTTTTATGTTTGCGATGGCAATCATCGACGCATCGCCTGGATGAATCATATCCATCGAAAGCATCCTAATGACATTAATTGGCATTATGCGGTGGACTCGATTGTCCTTGACACAAGGGGCCGAATTAGCACTGCCATGTAGGTTATGCACGACATCAATCAGTAAGACCCTTTACCTATTGAATTAGTAATCCACTTCATATACTATGCACTGAGATAGATTTAGATTATTTGATTCAAATAATTAACTACTTGGGATGTACTCTCTTCTAAGGCATACAGAGAATTCGCACGTCAAAACAAACCTCGTGCATACATTATACAGAGTGCAAAAATATGGTGTAATGGACGTCGAGAAGTTCCATGAGCTTTTGACCCCTGAGGAATATTTGACTTGCAAGCAATATACACGGAAGTCATGGTACTCCATGCCGCTTGGTGTATTTACGTCATTTATTTTCAAGGTATTCATTCCACATCCATATATTCTGACTATTTCTAAAAAACATGATATGATTACTATTGAGAATTTACCGTTTTGATTTGTCTTGTATCTTCTACCAGCAAGAAATTTCAGCGGCAGCTGACCTTGCCGTCCGTAAGTATTATGAAGACACTCCAAAGGCTGACGTATGTCCGGATGGAGTTGCGGCGGCAATGAGGAAATCCATGAAGGACTCGAAGGCCTCAAACCGCCAAAAACTATCTAAAATAGTTTCTGTGGCGACTCCTATATTTGGTCCCGAGTTTCTACATGAGGTACATATCTGTTTACTTCAATCTAAGGGAATGCTTTGACATGGAAATCTAGTATTCAGACTAAGATGTGGTGTTCTTGACAATACAGATTGAGAGGCATTGGACTCTTTATTCAGTTCCAGAGTTAACCCTAGAGAAGCTTCAAATGATATCATCTGTTGTTGCCCCTCCAGCACACAAAGTAAAATGGCTGAAGTGGATGAATGCATCTGGTTTCACAAGGGAGGCTCGCAGATTTCCAACCCGTCCAGTTAACGAGGATAAATTGATGCTTTTCCTTGCAAGGGCGTGTTGGTATGCTGGGGTAAGGATGAACACTTCTGAATCTTTGCGTTACAATTTCATTTCATATGTATTGATTTGTATGGAATTTTCCTTGAACCTTAGCTTCACCACTTCTACAATATCTCGATTCACTCATTCTTAAATTAAATTATCTATTCAGCTTGAAGAATCATCTCTCGCTCTGTTCAACACTGTTCCCAAGGCGGACAATATACCAATCAATATGGATGTTCCTATGGAGCCAAAAACATTGCCGGATTATCTAGAAGATTGGAGAATGAAGCTATGGGACCTCGCCTACACTGGCATGTTCAAGGGTATAGACTCATTCAAGAAGTCCGACAATTTCAGAGACTTCAGAGGAGCCAACCTTGCTGTGAAACGCCTCCTTTACAGGTATTCATTTGATCATATGCTGGGTTGTATTTTTAATAATAAATCGAGGGGTTATCCATGAGATTCAAAGGCCACTGCATTGACTATCATATAACAGGGTCCTGTTAGCAGGTTTCTCAAAACTGCCAATGGTTAAAAAAAAAAATTCTAGATTCATATTTCGGGACAAACTTGCCCAAGATTGCTAAGAAGTAGGGAATTCAACTGGCCCTCTCGGGACCGAGAGGCCCTCCTAGTGAGGGTAGGTTATGCATTTGTTTCATCGTATTATTTTGATTTCTGTTGATTCCTTCTACTGACCCGTTGGTTCCAGTGCGGAATGCCGTGGTTATGCATTGAGGGGGTCTTCCCCCAATACTCATTCTATGACGAGATCATAATGAATTTTTGATTGACAAGGAGTTTGTTCACTTGTTTGGAATGGCTTGGTTGTCTTCCACATATTCTTAGTGGCCAAGAAGGAAGATGCCCTCTAGTGTGTCTCGGTACCGAGTGGGGTCGTTACTAGAGTAACATCATGGAACAGTATTTCATGTGTTGACTCATTTTTTCATATTTTAATTTCAGTTATGTGGTAATTGTCATCTGCAGGTACTTCAAGTTTGAGTTATATGCAAAGAAGGCTATAGAGAAGGCGGATTTACCGCCGTTTCTTACTACATGGTTGGACAGATCATTGGACGACTGCATGTTTTCTACGACTTAGTTGCAGAAGTGGACCACTCCACATCTACAGGCGTGCCCGTGGTACTTGGAGTGCAATTTTGGCACTACTCCACCAGAAGAGGAATCCCTCTTCAAGCGATTGAAAGAGAGCACAGATGTCGAGCCGGAGTTTGATGAGTTTGTGGGTTTAGATCCTGAGGCCCGGGCCAAAGCCATTGCAAAACGTGAGTTGGCGGACAAGAAGAAGGAGGAGAAATGGGATGAGGCTAAGAAAAAGACAGAAGACAACAAGAAGAAGCGGATGTTGGCCAAGGCAGAAAAAGAGGCAGCAAAGGCCAAAAAGAAGGGAACCAAGCGGAAGACCGAGGCTGCCCTAGAGGAACTAGCTACAAGCGCAACGGATACGAAAGATACTTCCTCTGGTTTCTCACTCACTCAAGAACGACTTGTGCACGGTTTGACACCGACTGCTCGAATCATTGATCCGGTTGCAGACGTTGACGAATGCATCTTGCCCTTGTCCTTAGCCTCTCTCTGCGATCATGAGAAAGAGCTTAAGGATGTCGAAGCCTTCTTGGACATGGTTAGTCCGCCGCCATCGTATCTTAGTTTCCTCTCTTTCAATGTGTGCGTTCTATTATGGTACGTAATTAGGACTAATGATATATATTTTTTGCATTCTAAGCTTTGTTATGTGTTCCCATTGTTACTTTTGTACTCCTACCTTTATAATATTATATTCGTTGTGTGTTGTTTGTAGCATTCTGGTGACAAAGATCGCTACTTTGACGGTAAATTGAGCACACGTCCCGCAGTTGATTTGATCATCGTGGATGTCCCCGAAGGACTACATGTGCCAACCATTTCCGCACCGCTTGCACCCATTCCCAAGTGGAATGAATTCAACAATGAGTGGCTTGTAGCCATTTTTGACTTTGCCCAAGAGTACCTACATGACAATGGTGGCTTATTGGTGATATACCCTGCCCCTTCTAGGAAACATCGAAGCCACCTCCTTGGGTGTTGTGAAGAATACAAGTTCCGCTTACTTGTGACTTGGTTTGGCAATAACCATCTCTACCTGACGTCCCCTGCAGATCCAACCAAAACGGTACCAAAGCTTCCATCATCATTAATATTTCATTTGACCTTCTATTCCCCGTACTGTGGATTCTGACTTCAGTTTTATTGCAAACTAAGCGCTTCTCGATTTCTTTGGTGGTGAAGGAGTCAGGGCCGAAGAAAGGGGTGGACTTCCCTTTCCAGTTTGTTCCATCCCATGACACAGTTGGGGTCACTGTGGGCATTGACGACATACTTTCCAACCTCTGTTTCAAAGAAGACGTAACCATGAATGGGGCCATTCCATGAAGAGGCCCTCGAGAGAAGGCCCGACAGTTTATGCAGATGCTAGTAGAAGGGCTAATAGAACAAGGAGACGTCGTCGTTGATTGCACAGCGGCTACTGGTATAGTTGGCTAATTAGTGAATTTCATTTGGACGATACATTTTAGTGAACTAGATATTTTCAACCGTCATATTCTAATATTTTCTCGGAATGTTTGTAGGTTCTAGCATTCAGGCCAGCCGCGCCACGTGACGCCATATTCTGGCTTTTGAAGAGGACAAGGCTTTATTTGAAGCCCTTCTTGCTCCGAGCATGCGGGTTTCTTCGATCGCATCCAAGCCACCACCAAGAACAAGGGTTGACCTTGAAGACTTGGATGACGAGGACGTACCAGCGCAACCTATCATGAAGACATCACGATTCAGTAAGTAAGTTTTACTTTATCTCCTTTTCGGGCCTCATCGATTCATTTAACTGTCTTGTATACTAATAAGTTATTTCTTGGTGTTTACAGAAAAGCCAAAGAAATGAGTTCCTCGAAACATGTTCCTTTTTTTGCCAACCCGGCATTCTTCCCAAGCCCTCCGCGACCATTTCAACTACCTATATATGCTGCAGCAATTTCTAGGGATCTTGTTTCCCTCAACCCTAAACCCACTTGTAGAGCCTCTTTGGTAGATCCTCGTGTTCTCCGGTTTGTAGATGATTGTGCCTTGGAGTCAGATTCACAGACATCAGATAGTGAGGGAAGTTCGACTTCGACCCAGTCTATTTGAGGTACTGATGTGCAATATTATAGATGGATAATGTGCATCTACTGGATTAGGTACATTGTGATTTCCTATTATATATGTATTTGAGGTTTCTTTTAAGTACTGAAGGCATTCTCAAAATCGTAGTTCTTCTAGTGTCTGCACTTTACACAATCAATATCTACTTCTATGTGTTACCCATTTTCTCGGGCGTCTGTCTTCATATTTTGTCATCCTCTTCCATGTAGTTTCATCCATTTGTTTCAACTATCTTCATCCATATTTTTCATCCACATTCATCCCTATTTTTCATCCATATACATAATTTTCATGATTATTTTTCATCCACAATTTTCATGATTATTTTTCATCCACAATTTTCATTATTTTTTTTCATCACTTTCATCCATTTCCTCAAATTTCTCTAATTAATTTCCTCCAACTCCCTTTCTCTCATTTCCTCCATCCAATTTCATAAACTTTCCCTTAAAATTTCATCAATTTTTTCATCAATTTTCATCCACTTCTCCATCCATTTCTTCACATCATTTTCATTGTATTTTAGCTCCACGCTCACCAATCCCCGCTTACCGCTCACCACTCGCCGCTCCACGCTCGCTCCCCAGCATTCCCCCCCCCACGGCTATGCCATGGAAGTGCATTCCTATTGTCTTCGTGACCATGAAATGAAATGTACAGAATGTATGCACAGAAATGCTGTATGAGGCCATTCTGTATGACACGTTGGGTGATGCTGAAGGGTTGGACCCTGTTTGCAAGTGCACAGTACAATGAGGTCGTACATGGAAAGGAGAGTCGCAGCTGAAGAGGGCATTTGCAGATATCCATGTGCTTGTGAAAAGTGTCATGGCTTCAAGACGCAGAACGTGGAAGTCATCGAGAGACATCACAGGAAATTCGGGCGAGACCGAAAATTGCAGCATCCTCTCATTGTAAAATATGCAGACCTTGCTTGTTGTTTTATCATACTATCGTAACTAGTCTGGCATTAGTAACTGCATGTCATAGTGTAGTCACCATTGTCATTGCCAACTTCATGGTGTGTGGTACATGTGCATGCCAGTGGGCCTTTCTCTGCATCTCTCATAGTACCGTCAAATGTGCAGCGCAATCAAATGCAAGCAGGGCAACCTTCGGGAGATTCCTCTACACAGGGAGATGGACGGTATGCATAGGAAAAATACTTCAATGCACTCAACCAGGAGAACTTTGACTTCGATCTGCCTAACGCCCAATTGAACTTAGACCAGATCAGGGTTGTCTTGTCTGATATATTTTTGGGTTTAGGCATCGTGTATGACGTCTGACGTCGCGTGTCGCGTGTCACGAAGTGTCGAGTTTACTTGACATCACGTCGCGGAGGGGTAAAAAATTTTACCCCATGGTAAATAGATTTTGCCTACGTGGCAGGGCTTCAGAACTGACGTGGACAGCCAGCGTGGGCGACTGCGGGTGTGGGCGCGTGCAGGTCTGCCTTGGGCGACCTCGGGTGGAAAAATTCAGGCAACTACGGGTGAAGGGGCGACTGCGGGTCTGGGGCGCTAGGGCGACTTCGGGTGAAGGGCCGACCGCGGGTGGAAAAAATAGAGGCGACTGCGGGTTTAGGCTTGAAGGCGACTGTGGGTGAGTGGGCGACTGCGGGTCAGGGGCTTTAGGGCGACTTCGGGTGAAGGGGCAACCGCGGCTTCGGGTACTGAGGGCGACCGCGAGTCCGACAAGTAGGGGCGACTGCGGGTTACAGGGCGACTGCGGGTCGGAGCAACAGACAGCGACCGCGTGTTCCAGGGCGACCGCAGGTTCAGTTTAGGATTTGAGTTTGGCATATTCAGTCTTTGAAGTAACACGTTACATAGGTGTTTTATAAGCGCAGAATTAGGTACTACGTTATATTGGGGTTTACAATTTACAAGTGCAAATAATAGAGCCCATGAAATGTAAATTGGACAAACTTCTCTAATCCCAAAAATTCACCCAGTATAAGGCCACAATAATAATGTCAACAACGATTATATTAATTAGTCATCGATATTGCTTTGAGGCGGACTTCAAATGTAGCCATACTTGCATTGCACTTTTATAACCTCGTTGCAGTCATCACCTAACTGCCTACCAATTAGAACTCAACATATATTTTAAAACCGGTAATCTGTCCCTCACTCTAATATGCTCATATGCTTGATGAAGCATTACAAAATCCTTACACATCAGGATGAAGGCTCAAAGCTTGAACTACAAAGATTTGCTACCTAACATATAAGCTAAAACCTTATAACTATAACTATAATTATTGTCTACTTCTCTAGTACTCTAGTCACCAGGCGTGAATGTGGAATCGCTCGGCACCTCATCAGCATTAGGGTCTGTATCTTTGTAAGACTCTTCGTTGCTCCTGTTGTCGCCCGAGCTTTCGATTTCATCATCTTCCCTTGTTACTACTTCGATTTGTACCTCACGCTCTACCTCTGAGTTCAGATTTCGAACTTCTATATCTACACCACTGAACCCTTCAGTTTGTACAAGTCGTTTCGTGAGCCTCAACACATCCGTAGTTCCATCCATGTTGGATGCAGGGTGTCGCCCTCCTCTACTTGATTGTCCAACATTCTGGATGGAACATCCCGCTCCAATGGTACACCGTTGGACAATTTGAGTGGGTCGTTTAGGATTTCGAGGTCCCCTCTCGTCAACCCTCCTAATACGCCTTTTCTGGCCTCTACTGTTGCGCCCTGGATTCCTAATGATGATTCGCCAGGGCCAGACACGGATGAAGGTTGAGTGGGTTGTGGAGCTGAGCCGTGAACCTCTTCATCAATCGTCCGTAGAGCACCTCCACGCACCGGTGGCCTTGTTGGAAGGGTTGGGATAGACCTCCTCACTGTTGCCACATTTGTAGTCGTCTCTGGATTCAACGGCACATTCCGACTTCGATTCATAACATATGCCAATGGCACATCATCATCATCATCTGTAGTAACAGTTGTTCCAAGGGTAGATGCGTTCAATACAACGGGATTTGGTATTCCCTCGTGTACAACTTCATTGACTTCGATGGCCTTTTCTTCATGTTCGCTTCTCATTGGAACTTGTGCACTGCTTCTTAAATTGCGGGCCATATTTGGAGGCGAACTAGTTGATATTGGAGATCTAGCTTCTTCCTCTACGGGTGCCATGGGAATAGGTACGCCTTTGTCGTTGTTGTCGGGGGTGCTTTCCCTCCTCAGTGATGCATGTGCCGGCGAAATTGCATCCATATTGTGCATGACGTTCTGCGGTGGACTGCGTACAGGTGAATTTCCAGGAGAAACATACCCATCGTCACTAAAATCAAATGTATTCGCGTATATTGGTCGTGGAGGACTATGTGGCGACCTAACCATTGCATTCCAAGGATTGTTGCGCAACCGATCCTCTTCATCCCTGCGGTTCTCGCGTTCTCTCATAAAATCTGGAACAACGTCGTCTTCTTCCCCTAAAGACAAAGGCCCATCACGCTCGTCCTCATCGTCTCCATCTGCAAGCATTTGGTCGTAAAAAATGGCTGGGTTGTGTCCACGTTTTTGACGTTCAAGTTTGCTGTTCGCGTAGATATACACCAATGTCTCCGCCTTTGTCGTGGCCAAGCGGTTTCGCACTTTATTGTGCACAAAGGAATACATGCTCCAATTCCTTTCACACGAAGATGCAGAGCACGTCAAACCGAGAATTCGCTTTGCAATTTTTGGAAGAGCATTGCCCCCCACACGATTCCACCATTGATGAGGCAATAATTGACATTCAATGATATCGGGAGCCTCATGTAAAGGATCGAATGCACCTGTCTTCTCTTCAAATTGAGTTAGCTCCTGCATTGCTTCCACCACTGACACGTTCAATGGTACGCTCAGTTTTCGTATGACTCGATTCAAAGCTCCCTTCGTGTAGCCATTGTTATGAATAGCCTCCACGTCACTCAAGTATGGATTTAGTAGTGCCCCCGCATAGTGTAGGTCAGTAATCATCAACTTCCAGCGAGCATCAAATTGTTTCTCATATCGTGTTGCCACCACTGGATCAAGGAAAAATGGAGCATTCTTGAGAGAATAAATGTGCTCCTTCAAGGCTGTCATCATTACTAAAGCTTTCGGCATTGCCGGGACTTTTCCATCAAAATGACGAAGACAAAGCAGTACGGGCTCTACCATATGGAGGAAATTGTCGCACTGAACCCAGAACTCTTCTGAACGGATATCTTGCCTTGCAAGTTTGGCCCAGGGTTGTACACTGCAACACTGCGACACCACGAGACCGCGACAGATAGACGTTGCGCGACGTCTAGTAGAGCTCGCGTGAGGTCAAGTTGACCAAACGTCAAGTTGACTTTTTAAAAAATCGTCCTTTGTTTACGATTTTGACATATTCAAGTCTTATTTTTATAGAGTGTCTCAATTTAATAAATACACATAACATTTTAAATTCAAGTTCATAATTATAGTGAGATTTCAAAGTTTTTTTGGCTGTGAAAATGGCCCTACTCGACAACATGTCTAGTAAACTTGACACTTCGTGACACGCAACATGCGACGTCAGACGTCATACACGACGCCAAAACTCAAAAATATGTCAGACATGACAACCCTGGTTTGGCCTTACCCATAATGAAATGTCCATTTCTGCGGTTTTGCAAACTCAACTCGAACGTCATGTATGTCTCATCCAGTGTCACGTTGTACACTGCTTGCTTGCAGTCTACCAAACGATCAATCATCAAGAAATTTGTGGCAAAACGTGTTTTGCTTGGAAGTCTCAACACTTTGTTTGGTGAAAATCTCCGAAACAACGCCAAAGTATGTTGGTATTTCTTGATGAACTTCACAATTGATGAAGCCTTTTTTACCAACTCCTTTACTCTCTGATCCTTTCCCCAGTCTTCTAAGAGTAAGTCCAAAATGTGTGTCGCACAACCCTGCCTATAAATGTGAGGGTACCTTTCTTCCAACCTTGCCATCGCCCCCGTCATGACTGCAGCATTGTCCGTACACAATTGCACAACGTTGGTAGGCCCAACTTCCTCAATGTATCGTGCCATCATCTCAGTCGTGTAAGATATATCCTTCTTCTCCCCAGTACTATCCACTGATCCCAAAAAGACATCCCCGGCGGGACACACCAACATCATATTTAGTAATGGCCGCGAATTAGTATTGGACCAACCATCTGAACAAATTGTCGCTCCATACTGACTTATTGAAACTCTCGTCCGCTCCGAGACCATGGCTTCAACCGATGCCTTCTTAACATCTATCATTTTCGTGCGAATCGCATTATACGGTGGCGGTTGGTACACGAATCCAGCTGCTGCAGTTTGTTTAACAACATTCACGAAGGCCGGGTGGTGCACAACATTAAATGAAATGTTCGCCTCGTAAAAGAAAGAAGCCCACAACCTATCCAACTCTTGTCTGCGGCCCGTCTATAATGATTCATCCATGCTTCTTTGCCGAGAAACAGATGGCATGTTCCTCCTTCTCTCAAGCGTTGTTCCAGTAGAATCTACTGAATCAGGCGTAGGATTTGGTCTTGCATTTGATTCAAAGGGATTGAGAGACCCTTCTTCTTCGACATCCAACGCAGGTGCGACAATAGACTCTGCAATATTAATTGGTACATCATGTCTAGCCGGTGCATCATACATCTCTTCGTAACTCATGGACCTTGGAACTTGCCCCTCGCCAGTCCGAAACTTTCCTCGTACAATTCTAGGGATCTCCTTACAACGCTCCGATGTAGTCAAGCCGCTATAGCCAAAGTGAATCAATGCTCTCTTTCGTACAAATGCTTTGCTCCACCCACAAAACACGCATTTTCAAGCATGGGGGGAATTATCAATTGGGGTACACGGTACTAGCCAAGGGTCCCAATCCTTTGTGGACCTCCGCGTATCATTCATGATCCCCCCCCTCCCAACACCTTGTCCAACCATGTAGTAGATCAACACTGGGTCTTCAAAGAAAATGACTACAATAATCACACTAATACTATGGAAGATGTAATGACAAAGCAACCCGCTTAGAGTGGTCTTGTAAACCCTTCTAAACACGGTTGTTGCCCTCCGAAGAAGTTAAACGTCCGCATGAAGCCTCTTTCGAAGGTCCAAGACAAGAGTTTTATCAACGGAGTTAAGGTGATAAAACAAGGGGTACCCTTAGAACTTTATACAAGAAAACTCCTTGGACCCGCGGTCGCCCCATGAGAGAATGCGGGTCCAAAAACCTGAAATCAGTTAGGTGATGGGCGACTGCGGGTCCAAGATTGGGCGACAGCGGGTCCAGAAGTGGGCGACTGCGGGTCCAAGAGTGGACGACTGCGGGTTTAGAAGTGGCGCCACGGGTCCAGTAATGGGCGACTGCGGGTCCAGAAACAGGCGACTGTGGGTCAGGAACGGGCGACTGCCATTTGTTTGGATAATTCTTGCATCCCCTGGGGTAATTTGGGGCCTATAATTGAAACTATGAATTCAGAATTTCCACTAAAAAAATAAGCCTTGAAAATAAAAAATTCTAGTGTTTGCCCTGGAGTGGCAATGAGTAGGTCAATTCACCCTAGCCGTGACAATTGCTCTGAACTTCAATAACAAGTTCTTTTCCAATCCGGCAAGTTTTGAATTTTCCTTTTTTTTTTAATTCTCTTTTAATTCCGAAAGTCCGAACTCCCAAGGTCATTTTCCTGCCAAAATTCCTAGAATATTCAAGTATTCACAACATTGCAAACATAAATAACCAAAAATTCATATCTATATTTATGTACTCTTGTCAAGGAACTACATAGAATTCAATGTGCTTGCATTAAAATGTTCAAAATGGATAATATCCTTTTATATATACATAAGATGGAATATACATAGTCCTCAAAAATGTGCTAAAAATGAAAATCATTCAACATCCATTTTGGCCTTTTCTTTGCGGTCATGAGCCTCACGTTCCATCTCATACAAGACTTTCCTACCTTCCAACTACAAATTCCTAAGGTATCGGTCATCCTTCCCCAACTTCTTTTCCAACCAAAATTGCTTGTATGATTTTTGGAACTTCAAAAGCGCCTTCAGTGTATCCCGATGTTCTTCCAATTTTGGATCCAATGACAAAGAAACCCCAAGCTTCTTTTTCAAGTCAATTACTTCCGTAAGAGACAATGCTTGTTTAGTAGCCACGTCTTTCCAACCACACATTTCTGCAACACGGTCAAGGGGGGCTTTGTCCTTTAATGCTTTCAAGGAATTTAATCTTGATCGTGCTTCTTCCACCCCTCGCTTCTCCAAGTCTATCTGATCTTCCTCCAACTTGCATGCTTCCATAATTTTGGCAAGCCGTGATTTCGCAAACTCATTGCTAGAAGAACTAGATCCTCCAGCATGCCGAGAAGAGAATCTAAGGTAAAATGCTTCCAAGTCTAAAATCTTTGTTATTTGCGTTGACAAAAGAACTTGCCGACTTTCAAGTTCAGCACGTAAGCTATTCATAATATCTCCACTCAAAGTTTGCGTTTCTTGATTGCGAAGCTTCTCACATTCTAGATGCTTTTCATCCAACTCATTTAGAAGCTTCTTGAGTTGAGCACTTGAGCTTTGTAAACAACTTTGGTGTCCAACATTACTGTGTCAGGGACAGTTCCATCTTCAACAAATTCCTCACTTCGGTACATGTCATCAACACAATCCAATTGGAACAAAGAAGGCTTCACATCTTCTTCTGTTTCCATCTCTGTCCAAAAAACATCATCTTCTGCTTCTTGCATGCATGCAAGCACATACTGCAAAACTTCGTCTTCTTCAGTGCGAGGGACTGTAATCGGATTCACCATAGCAAGAGGCAAAATATCAAGATTTTGTGGTTGCCTAGCTGGTTCACCCTCTTCTTCCATTCTCGGAGGAGGTAAATTTTGTGAAGTAGAAGCCACCATCGCCATGTTTTGGGGCTGCATTGGAGGGTCTTCACCAAGGTTGTCTTCCTCTCCCGAAGATGAATCAGATGACGTCCAATGAAACTGCTCATCGGGCACTCCCTCCTTCAAGTTTTTCTTCTGGCCTAGCCCTTCACGTGGATTGGCAGATAGAGCCGCCCTTGGGATGTCTTTTGTCGGTGGAAGGCGAGCATGCTTCACTCCCTTGATTGAACTCCAATCCATGCTTCGAAACAAAATGAGTTCCGCATACACCATTGCACATATGTAATACGGGACTTCGCTCCTGGGCACTGAATATGTGCCATACAAGTATCGATAAATTTCGATACAACGTTGCACAAATGCATCATTACGGCATGGATGCAAATTGGCCGTATTGTTGCGCCGATTCGTGTAATGCTGATGATAGGGGAATAACTTGTCGATGTGGCACCACCCCACGAAGGACTTACAAGTCTTGGCGGTCCAGTGGCCCGTAATTCGATCCCAACCTCGGTAGGCCACACACGCTGGGTCCAAAAGGATGCGTCGTTGCCTAGGGTGCATGGCTCCTTTTGCCTTGGTCTTCTTCTTATGGTCCGCCATTGGAGATGTTCTTGAGATTTGGGGCAAGGAATCTAAACTTAACCCTAAACCGCAAAGTATTATCTAGCGATTAGTGAGTGATGGAGTAAAATCAAGAACATGAGCCACATGTAAGTGAAACTCAAAACCCAAGCTCCCGGGCACGCAATCAACCACTGTAAAGTAGGTGAAAGGTAGTACGCAGCAAGAAGGGAAAGTGGCGAAGTCGGGTGGGGAGACAGCTAATTAACCCGCAATCGCCCTGGGGCGAGTGCGGGAAGGGGCGCGTGCAGGTCTGAGAGCAACCGCGGGTAGGGTGACTGCGGGTCTAAGGGGCCGACTGCGAAGGCGACTGCGGGTAGGGCGACCGCGTGTGGGGCACCACAGAGTAATTTCTGGACCCCTATAGTGGGGCGACCGCGGGTGGGCGATTGCGGGTACAGGGCGGGATTTTGAATTTCTGAACCTCTAAGACTTTCACTTTGAAGTTCTCTTACACAAAATTGTGGACATAAATTTTAGTTACCAATGCACTTCATAAAAATGTATTGCACCTTTTCATCTTTTATTTAAAAATTTGGGTTATGCATCTTTAGCCATTTTATTAATTATTGTTGCAACTTATTAGATTTGACATGCAAAAAGAGGATTCCCACCCTAACATCACTTCTGCAATTTCAATAAGAAAATAATCAAACATAAGAAATTTACCATCCATGATTCACATGGTTGCATTTTATTTTCCAATGCAATCTCTATTATGTTTAGTTTGAATTTGTATGGTGAATTCATTGTAAAACAAGATCCAACTATGAAGAATGTGGGATTCTTGATCAATGTAGACCACTTTCGGAGAGCTCCAAAAGAAGGGGTTTGGGAATTGAGGGATAAATACCTTTTATTCATTTATGGTCAAGTGTGATTGACACATTATAAATTGCGTGAGAGAACAAAACTCAATATAATCAATTATACAATGCATAGGATAGGTGTAGTAAGATGGTTGTTCAAATATCTCATAAGGATTGGGTGTGACAGCATGAGCTCCCATATAACTTTCATCATGTGCTTCATCAAGCACCGTGAAGGTGTAGTTGGGAACTAATTGTCATAGCTATTTCCCAACTGATTTCATGGTTTTGTTCAAATTTTATTTATCTGTACATTCATAGGTATCCAAACAATAAAACTTGTTTCATATTAATTAAAAGTGTAGCCATCATATTTACAAACAAAGGGATTAAATCAAGGGCATACATTTGTACATTTTCAATATTTGGGGATTTCAAACTTGTGAACCAAGAATAACAAGCCACAACATTTATGGGTATATATTTTATTGGGGGGGTCACATTTATGGGTATATATTTTTTGGGAGGGGTCACATATGTAAACCATTAAAGTATTGGGCACTAATCAATTAAACATTCATATACCATGGACTGTTTAGCAAAATATGATCATCCATCTGAGATAAACAATCCATGCATTGTTTAGGAAAATCATAGTATAGAAATGTAAAATGAAGTTCTTTGTCAAGCACATTGCTATTTCACATGTCTAGCATGACTTTAGTACTATTATCTTCATAAATAACTTATTTCTTTTTATGATCCCAACTCAAAAATCAAAATAGGGTCTTATGCCATGGTACAAGGCTGCCGTTTGATGCACCACAACAATGTCTCTAGTCACGAACGATTTGCCCGTGGCACAAGGTTGTCCAAGTTTGCGCGAGCTTGGTTTAACCTATTATTGGTCTGCTCAAAGATATCCGTGGTGTTGATTTGAATGCTCAGAGATTGTATAAATGCGCGTTCCGTCCCGTGCTCATCATCCTAAGGTGGAATTGTCATTAGTACATATGATATTCACAGAATGGGGTACAAACAATACTAACCTAGCAAGTATATTAACTCGTGTTGTGGTATTGCACTAACCTTAATGAGTTGTAACAACAAGCATCCATTCTCAGACTCGGAAAGTTTCTCGACATCCTCAAATTCTTCTAATAAAGCCCTGCATCTCCCGGCCCCCCATATCAATGAATATTAAAACATAACAACTACATATGGGTATTTTTAGCATATAATCTTATAATACAAGTTCTATACTAGAACAACTGAACCTGAGGTTTGTGCAATCTTTTCCTTGCCGAACCCACACATATTCTTCCATCATGGCCCACCCCTCCCTAATGGCCTCATCAAATTTGGCTCCCCAAACAATATCGCGTGTGTTTTGTATCAAACACATCACTCGTCCTGCAGCAAATAAGCACTAATAGTGAGATGAAATGTCCACCACTAACTATCCAACTAGAAATGTTCATTAATACATGTTCATTTCATTATTCAAGGATTCAAATCACCTATACAAAATGAAGGGCAATATTTTACTCACCCATTTTGTTGGCTTGGAAATGACCTTTGGACTCATTGCATTGGCCATAATGAGCAAAGCAATACAATTTGTAGCCTTTCCAAAAGTCCTTAATCTTATTTCAAAGATCACAAATCAATTCCAATAGAATAGTCATTGTCATGGTGATTCTCCCACCTATTAAAAAGACATTGTCTACAATACAAGTGGATGACAATAAGGAAGTCAAAGGCAAACTAAACAAATTTTTACCGGAAATATTCATGGTCGAGAATAATTATGACTTCCTCTGAGCACTTGCTAAATTGAACACCTGCCATTAAGCCTGTAAGGAGCCAAATAACTAATCATTAGCAATGCAAGAAGATTAAATTTGAATAGGCTACATAACAATTGAGGCCCCCCTACGTTACTATAACACCCAAAAATGAAAGAGAATCAATGAAGAACCAAATGAATCATTTTCATTTGAATTGCTAATTGTTTTAAATGTGAATTTAGTGTACCCTTTTTCGATGACTTCACACCCATTTGTGTGTGCATCCTTATTATTCAACAACTTTGCCACAATGAATGTAATTGCCGTTTCAAGGCCCTCTACATCAAATGGCTTTGATATTCTCACTATCCTAAACTAATGGAAAAGATTTTGGGTTCATTGAAGTATACAAGAAGTGTCTGCTGTATTGTTGGCTGTTTGTGGGAAACCAAAAAAACCACGAGACCTCCACAACATTGGGCCCACATTCAGCCACTACAAGGTAGGTGAACTACAAGGCGCAGTTATGAAAATTATGGACCACAGGCTAGAACAGCCCATGAAATACCCGCGGTCACCAGGGGCGCATGCGCTAATCCTAACACGGATACTAGGGCGACTGCGCATGGGGCGACTGCGCGTGGGGCGACCGCGGGTCCGGTCCAAGGATCCCTCGCGTCTTTCAAGGGCGACCTCGGGTGAGGGTGACCTCAGATCAGGGCGACCTCGGGTCCTCGAGGGGAAAACACATTTCAAAATCCCCCCTCCATCAGGGCGACTGCGCATAGGGGGCGACTGCAGGTCAAGGAGAAAATGCAAACTCCTTGACCCTCAGTTGCCCCTACGCGCAATCGCCCATATGGAAGGGGAGGGAGACACCAAATACTTTTCCGCCCTCTATCAGGGCGACTGCGCGTAGGGGGCGACTGCGGGTCAAGGTGGGAGACACCAAAAATTTCGAAAATGCAATCTCCCCCCTTCCATCAGGGCGACTGCGCGTAGGGGGCGACTGCGGGTCAAGGTGGGAGCAACCTAACTATTTCAAAATGCAATCTCCCCCCTTCGATCAGGGCGACTGCGCGTAGGGGGCGACTGCAGATCAAGGTGGGAGACACCAGAAATTTCGAAAATGCAATCTCCCCCCTTCCATCAGGGCGACTGCGCGTAGGGGGCAACTGCGGGTCCCCAGATCACTTCCAAAATCAGACCTGGGGTTCTAGGGCGACTGCGCTTTGGGCGACTGCGGGTATGGGCATGTTTTACAAGATTAATTTTTTTTTTGGGACCCCTCTCCCTTATTGTTTCTAATTCCCTTTAATCATATGTTACTTTCTCTTAACCCTAAACAGGTAAAGGCTATGCTAGATGCGCTGTTTGCGAAGACGGCACTGCTGTGGACTACTCCACTGAAGCAGGGAAAACCACTTTCCTTGGTAATCGACGGTGGCTTCCGCGAAACCACAAGTGGAGGACAGCTCGAGCAGCTTTCAACGATCATGCCAATCACGACGCACCTCCACCTCGATAGTCCGGGAAAACTATCATTAGTTGAGGATCTTGGAGAGAGTCTTATCTTCAATGCGGGGGGAGGAAAAATGGAGAGCATGATCCAGTGAAAGCAAGCGGTGTGAAGCGAGTGAGCATCCTATTCCAGCTCCCATATTGGCATGTAAGTGATTCCCATATAGCATTCTAGGTACTTGATTCCTCCCCGATGGACTCTTTCAGTGTTGTCATTTGTTACTTCCGTTCTGCCAGTGACATTGTACGTACAGAGTAAGACATGATTTAGGAATTTTGGCGTCTCAGACTACAGAGACGGATTCATTGGTTACTGAAGGACCAAGATTGACCTTGTCATTTCACAATATCAAGTCTGCTATGCGTAGACAGTGTTAACTTCTTCACGGAATGCGAAGTAGCCTTCATTGAGGAAGCAAGCAAACACTGTAGTCAGTTGCTTTGGAATGAATTACTTTATTATTGTCCACAGACGTCCAGTGCTTCATCTTCATGAAGTGTCTTATTAAAGTGTTTTTTCCGTGTCAGCGAACCCCAGTTGGCTAATGTTTTCCGTCATGTTGGTCCCATTTTCGACAGGAATTGCCCGTCTGACATCTTCTCGACCCCATGCACTGTGAGAAAAACATCTGTGAGAATTTGATGCTCACTCTGCTTGGAGAAACCGATGGCGTGAAGTCAAGAGAAGATATACGTGCTAGGGGAATCCGACAGCATCTGCACTTGCAGCCTCATGCCGACGGTGTTACATTCTTCATACTTGATGCTCCGTATGTCTTGATGGCAGCCGAAAAACAGGATTTCCTAGAAACACTGAAAGGTATAAAGTTTCCTAGCAATTATGTTGGTTCCCTGAAGCAGCGATTACAGGACAGGAAGCTCAGTGGCTTGAAGACACATGACTTTCATATATTATTGGAGCAGGTGTTGCCGGTATGTTTGAGAAATGTGGGGAATGCGGTTGTTGTAGGAGCCATTATGCATTTATGTGGGTCTCACGGATTTTCAGGAAAATGTGCTCCAAGGTTGTGGATTCCCAGCAGAAGGTACAAATGCTGGAAGACGTAGCCGAAAGCATATGTGCACTTGAGAAAGAGCTTCCTCCATCAATTTTTGTTGTAATGATGCATTTGCCCATCCACTTGGTGGAGGAATTATTTCTCTGTGGTCCGGTGCACACGCATTGGATGTACCCATTTGAAAGGTACATGAAAGTATTGAAGGGGTTTGTCAAGAACAGAGCCAAACCAGAAGGTAGCATGGCTAACGGTTACTTGAAGGAGGAATCCATAGGATTCCTAACAGAGTATCTTGCCTAGTACACTCCCACGACAAAGAGGGCATGGGATGAGAACGAGGAGGCCAGTCTGTATGATGAGGTTTTGGAGGGTGCAAAGCGCGATCGTCGTATGTCATTGGATTTCCAAAAACTAATCCATGGCTTCGTCTTGGATAATGCTAAACACATGGACGCATACCGGCGGTGAGTCTGTTTATTGTCGTATAATGTTGTATAAACATGACAGTGATTTGAAGTGAGCAGAACGGTCAGTGAAGGCATTTAAGCATGTAGCGTAAGTGTTCAGTGCATGCTTTCCTTTTGTTCGTGACTGAGCAAGCGTTCAAGAGTACCCCTTTATTGAAAGTATTTTTTTTCCGGGCCGTTTATGACTGACAAATACCTGTTTGCACGGTTTGATGCCTTGGCGGCAAGCTAGCGTTATCAGAAGTGTGAATTTGAATGGCCGTATATTTCATGCCTTCTCGTTTTCCTTCAAGTAGTAGATGGTCATCACTGCTAACTACGTCTGTAGAAGGACAATGACGACTGCATTACTTGAATCCATTCCAGAAGAGTTCGTCCGAGTACAGAGTGTGCTCTCCTGGGATGACTGACACGGGCAAACAAGGGTGTGTGAATTAAATGCGGTCGGTGGAAATGTGTACGTCTTCAGCACATGCTCTAGTCTTGGACAAGCATGCGCTGCATGCATGTACGAGTAGCCTTCGTCCAATCTGTCTGTGTCCTACTCAACAGACTGTCGAGGACGGACGTTGTCTTCTGTAACATTCGCAAGCCTTGTCTGTCAGTGTAGGCATGGTACGACGTCTTGTGGTCCTCATATTCTTCGCCAGATGCGTAGGTCATGGACTTCGGCTGATTTTGGTCTTCCATGATTTGCAGAAGTGGCATGACAGATTGACAGCAGTGCTAGCTTGGCAATTCGAAGTCCTCATGTGCCATTCCATAGGTCCTCAAGTTCTATAGATTGGTAATTCAATTGCCCTATTCAAGAAGTATGTTGTACATATTAACCTTACAGAACAGGGTCTACTTCCATGTGATGACGCTGTACGATTACTCAATCGTCAAGTGGGACCTGTGAATATGTGAAGGAATTCCTGAGGCCTTGCATGCATGAATTGCAGAACACAAAAACAGTGCAAGTTCTATGGAAGACAAATGCCTAATGGAATAGGTCGTCTACACGACTACTATTTCTTCCACGATGTGCAGTCATGTGCACATTTGCTATACAAGGGTAAATTGATTGAGCGTATAGAGTGTTGGAAAAGTAGCACAGAGTGCGAATGTAGTTTAATTTGAAAGTAAACGTAATGTATGCCACACATTTCCCTTGTGATGTTGCATTGCCTTGTCCTCACCCATGAAGTAACTCACATGCATGTGCAGGACATACGCAACAGCAGTCGCACAGCGGAATGCGGCAAGAGCTTTGTATCGCCGTCAACAACACTGTAGAGGCCGGCGGGCAAGTTTTGCATACCTGGTGAACCTGCAGATTTTACCAGACTTCTCTTCGTGGATAATGCAGGAAGTGAGACGTGAACAAGAAAATGGGTCCATAGTGGCAGCAGACGTACTGGACACTGCCAGGGGTCCTCTAGAAACCGCCACATCATACAAGTCCATGTACGCGTTTGGAAACCATTTCAGAGTTCGAACTTCAGAGCAGTCAATGAAAACTTGTGATAGTAGAGTGGCGGCAACGTTTCGACAAGTGTGCCGAAATGGAATTTCTGATGTCAATCAAGTAGAAGCAGATGTGGAATATGTGGGCCACATAGAAGAGATATTGGAACTGAACTACAGACGTCATTGTGTAGTAGTGCTTGTCTGCGATTTTGTGAAGGCCAATTACCACGGACAAAATGCCACAATTAAAAAAGATAAGTGGGGGTTCACATTAGCCAACTATGATAGAAGACCGGGTATTGTTTGCAGGGATAGTTTTGCATTTTCTAAGCATTGCAAGCAAGTGTTTTATTATGATGCAAGGGAGGTGCCTGGTTGGAAAATTGTTCTGAGGAAGGAAGTGCGAGCCAGGTGTGTGCTGCCAAACAGTGAAGACGACATGGATACAGAATTGTTCAACATGGGCGAAGATCATGAGTTCGAGGGACTACACCTACAAACGGAAGTAGCAGAGGTACCTGAAGCCCCTGTACAGACAGGGCAAAATGTCCTTCGACAGGAGGTACTGGTACAAGGACAACCACGAACAGTTAAGGCAAGGGAAGCATCCGGCCCAGGAATTCAACGTGTACGCAGAGGTGGTATAGGCTGTGGAACGTCAACAGAGATTCGTCATGGGCTGCCTGCAGAAGGAGCTCGTCGTACGCGCACGTGGCCTGCAGAAGTAGTCCTGGAAGAAGTTGTACATGATATCCCGGAACATGCAGATGGAGATGACGACGAACTCCTCCAAGTACAGAACCTCAACAACGATTTTCACAGTCATGGAAGACGAGTACTACAGAATGACATCACAGGAATGAGGAGGACACGACCGAGGATGGAAAGTACAGAACATGATGGACCACAACAATGGCCGTCCGAAGACGTGGAGAACACATCCACTAGCTATTCTGCAAGATCATCCTCATGTAATTCGGAATAGAATGTCACAACTCTGGTACGTGATTCCTGTATTGCTCTCATTTCTTTACAGTTCTGCAAATACATATTCACCAACTGTGTTTTTTGCATACACAATGTAGTCATCAGAGCTTCAATAATGATGTGAACACTCACTTTGGGACGCAAGGTTAGCACTGACGTTCACGTGAATGATGACTGTGTCCATGCAGTATGGCAGCGGTGCGCAGGGAGGACACAAATATCACGTCATCATTTCTGACTTCGTTGACGAAAGAGACGTAGTGGAGGCTATATTAAAAGTCCTCCGTAGTTTGATGTAGATGATGTCTTCAGAATATGGACATGTGAATGGACCTCTTTCGTTTAATGAGTTCATTTCTTTCATAGCGACATATGAGTTCCAAGTCCCGAACATGTATTGTTCGCACTGCAGAAGCGGACATGAAGAGAGCAAGACCATGCTACATTGGAGAGTACAGTACTTACTGCCTTATTGCGGACATCAGCAACAGACAATGGACAGGATTTTACGCATTCTTGTATTCTGTACCTTCAGCCGCAAAGTCTGGTAGACAGCACAAACTGAACAATATAGCAGTGTCAGGAATCGCCATTGTATTATGCACAAGTAAGAGAAGTCCTCTAGTTGTTGGAAGGGTACAGCTTCGTCGACGTACGTGCATGAAACTGTCTATGTGAACAACTTTCTTGAAGTGAATGTATAAGGTGGGAATGGAATGTGCTCTTGTCTCAAGACTCATTTGTGCCGAACGTATGAGATGTGTCCACTGTGCTCTTCAAATTTCAATGGTTATAGTTTTCATTAGTGGTCGATGTCAATTGTAACTTCCAAGTGTATGTACTTGTAAATGTTACTTGCTTCAAAAGCTCTACTAAGAACAATGTGCCAATCGTCTTTTCTCAACTTCATTTCATATTCTTACAAATACTTGTACAACAGAGAGAGGAGGTACAGTTTTCGATATCAGTTGGAAAATCGCAAACAAGGGAATGAGGACATTGCAAAAGAGGTAAGATTTTTTCGAGCTGTCACAGTCTTACCGAACGGTACGTGTTATGTAGCTCATGTCATTAGAAAGGCCGGTACTAATGTACTCCAGTCATACGATTCTTGCTTTTCAAGTTAGAGGTGAAGACTTGTACAGCATCCATGTTGGTCTGAGCACTTGAATTCCTTGTTGGCAATGTCAAGTATTTGTGGTTCTTTGTTTGCAGAGCACGATAGATCGGGAGTCACCTTTTGGTACAATTGCCTTAGTACCAACTACAAAGCAATACAACACCTACGAACGCAGATGTTACAAATCGGCAGCTATTCATACAGTAGAAGTAGTGAACAAGATTGTGTGCCGATGCACACATTCTCAGACGATAAGCATACGATTCCAGTGATAGATTGTACGGGAAAACTGAAAACTGAATTCTTCATCATGGTTTAGTACTAGTAAGAAGTGTTGCTTTCTCAGCCGCACAAGTGCAGCACACCCTATCCGTGTTTGTTTGAATGTTTACATTGCCGTCACTGCAAGTGCACGATTGAAGACTTTCAGAGCATTTTGAACAGAATGTAGTTTTGCTGTGGGACAGGAATGCGATCCATGCAGTATGGATTGCAGCATGCACATGGGCCACATGTAACTGGAAAAGGGCGTGCGAATGTGGGCCATATTCTAAAATGAAAAAAGGGAAAGTTGTGTGCAGTGTAATCAGACGCTATTGCATTTCGCAGTGCACTTTGGAGCAATACGAAGTCACGTCCTCGGGCTGCGTGGTGAGGTGCTTCATAAGGAAGAATGCTTTTTTGTTTCTTCGGTTTTTATGATGGCACTGTTCTCAATTCACAGTCACTATAAGCATTGGAAGTCATAACAGAAAATGCATTTACGGCTTCAATAATGTTGAAATGCATAACAAGGTGGTTTCTATAGCACTGCTTCTAACTCCGCCGTATTGGTGTGCATTCTGCCTACTGCGGATGACAAGCTCTTCGGCGATAAGGTACAAGAATAAGCAGTTGCTGACATCCAAGCTACGCTAGGCAATACCTGGAAGCAGCGCTGTGCAGAGGAGGAACCCAAAATAAAGTACGAGTCTGTGGCCACGTCTTGCATTCATCATAGTTGACTTCAGAGAATGCCTTGCATTTGAAATGCATGATGCGCCTCACGTAGTCCATGTTCACTACTTCGTTTTGTAAATTTTGATTCGGTGATTCTCAGTAGCATCTCTAACTTTTGAGCTCTTGTAGAAAAAGGTTCCACTACCTCACTAACTTTAGCTTGTTTTTGTAGTTAGGCTTGTATTCAATTGTGTTTTAGACACTTTGCAAACGGTGAAGGCAGTAATGGATCATGCAGAAGCTGCTAATGCAGGCCATGAAATGAAAGAATTGAAGAGCAATGAACATATGACAGTGGTTGAAATTGTTATGTTCATTACTTGTTTATATATTGCTAGGAAAAAAGCAGACACTTCCATACATGGACAGTACGAGAACAGTTGTTGTCTAATGTTTAGTGGAATGACTAAGTGCCAGAAAGCAATGTACTAAAGGAAAGCCCTTCAGTACTGTTGACATCACAATTCACAGTAAATCTTTATGCGTACCAGTCGAATTCCTGACAAATCATGCACTTGGACAGTTGGACAAGCTCCATGCGTGAAGTTCGAGGGCGGTATGCTTCTCCCAAAATTGCATCCACGGACTGTTCCACTACACAGGCTTCCTAACGATGCCCTCTGTTTCACATGCTGAAGTTGTATCTAACAATTTGTTTTCTGCATGTCAGGTAAACAACAGCCAATAACACGACTATGAAGTTCCAATCCTATAATTTGGAACCTGCATATGTTGTAGCCGAAATTTACAGAAGACTTCAGAGGGATGGCTTGCCAGCGCCATGTCGTTCAAGGAAGTGAACGCTGTCGTCTCACACTGGCGAGTTTACGAACTACTTCCATTGTTTCTCATACCGTCCAGCACCGAAGAGGATTCAGTACCTGCAATGCTTGTGGGACGCGATATGTTGAAAAGCGAGTGTCCAACCAGTTCAAACATGACGCGTTCCCTAACTTCAAAGTTGTGGCACTCTGCGAACTTCTTCCATCCAGCACCAAAACGGACATGCGGATGCTGCCGTATGAAGTTCACATACACATGTACTCTCCACCGCCGTCTTCCTCCATTGTATAGTAGCACAATTGAGCTCTTAAATTTCTCTCCATGGACGTGCACAAACCAGGCAGGGACAGTTTGCATGCACAAGCAATGACTATCAGTTAATCAAAGGCGTTCACAATATATTCCAAATGGAATGAAAGCGATGTGAAATGAAAGCAAAATCAATCACCAAAGACGTGAACAACGACTTCTTCATTATCTTCTCAAAGGACAGCCCTGGATCAGATGAGGTTGCTTCAACATTAGAAGACGACATTTTCGGAATCCGCTACTGCACGTCCGAAGCCAAGTCCACCAGGAGGAAGTACCGATTGAAATGCACAGAGAGAGCAACTTCTGAGGAACTGAAGACCACCAATGCCATGTACTGTATAGAAATAGGAAATTCAGCATTCCATGAAAGAAGGACGCAATGCTCAGAAGTGAACAAAGTAGTCCACACTGTAGCATCAGCAGAACTGAAGGTGCTTCAATTTCCTATTTCACATGAGATTGTCAGTAATGTCTATTCATCTTACATGAATCTGCTGAAAAGAGTTCTCTGATTTCTCAATCTTTGACAATCTTCTTAGCATTTATGTAGAGAAGCCAAAGTACAGGAAGGGACACCAAACCATAATCATGCATGATTGACATAACTTCATTTCTGAATTTGCAATTACATAACTCAGCTATTTCTTTTCTCACTCACAATGGGAAAAATATTCACTGCAAATGGGAAAACGCTATTTACTTCACTAACATATTTTCCCTCAATCTCAACAACAAGCCTTCCTATCAGTGCAGTTCTTCCTGAATAAATGAACCCTCATAGTTGCAATGACAAACATTTCTGCTCATACGTCGATCGCTATAGTTGACATGAAAGTGACTGGAAATTGGTATAAGCAACCTACTTCACTCAAACTGACAACAAGTTGACACAATTTAGTATGCTGACAGGAAGTCATTGCACAAAAACAACCTACTATCATTTTTTTCTGAAAACTGTTAAAAACTTGTCATTCCGGACCCACTTTCCTTGTAGTGCGTTCACAAGTCTGTCTGATGTCTGCTAGAAGCCGTCTATTGGTGTGTTTGTTTACCGCCGTCTGTTATGCTAAGCCATCTACCTATTATAATTTTTCGACAACGATTGTGTGATGCCGATGCAAAGTTCGTTGAGTCCGGACGTTTGGACATCCAAAAAATACCCTGGGCATAGGAATTCATCAACCCTGGTTCACAATGCCAAGATCATCCACAGTGGATGTGCGTTCTATTCATCTTCATGTAATTTATTTCAATATGTGAACATGCATTTAAGAAATTAAACATATGAAATCATCTATAACAATGTTGGAATACAATATTATATATTCAATACATTACAATTTGAACTTGTAACTAATGTGTTTTTATTGTTTTAGTGGCATAACATTGATTGATCCATTTGGCATTGAACAACAAGTTTTTCCGAGACTATATGCTTATGTGTGTGACCATGAGGAATCGTGCAAGGTAGGTATATCTAAACAATTTAACTATATGTGTTTCATTTTCGAGGAGGTAGATAATTCAATGTTATTACATACATGTGTTTAGCAAATGCGTTAGTGAATGTTTGAGAACCAAATATTATTTATTGCACCGAGTCTTCAATGAAAGCAATTTATGAAACAATGATGGGAGGAAGCTCAAGATTTTTAGAGAGCATTCTCTTCATCCTGTGCGGGTGAATCCATTGTTGATATAACACATATTAGTTCTATAGGAAAATTGTGTTTCTTTTGCAAACTAAGAAGGGACATATGACATTCTAATTCATAGATTGTATTCATTTAAAAAAAGGTGTAGGAATGCTCACCTATGGTACTATTTTTTGTAGTATTGTTTTACACTTTTTATTTATTGTGTAACACTATAAAAAAACTCATGTCTAAGTAGATGGATTTTGTTGGACATCCAATGTAACACCTCGTGTTTTTATGTCAACAATGATGTCCTATGTAACATCTTCATGTTGTATTGGACATCACTGTTGACATAAAAACATGGGTTGTTACATTGAATGTTCAACAAAATCTATTTGCTTAGACATCAGAAATCACTAGTTTCTTATATATAGTGTAAATTC
This sequence comes from Rhytidiadelphus loreus, assembly GCA_947034895.1. NCBI lineage: Eukaryota > Viridiplantae > Streptophyta > Bryopsida > Hypnales > Hylocomiaceae > Rhytidiadelphus > Rhytidiadelphus loreus. The sequence goes on from OX344761.1 coordinate 40,108,736, forward strand.
ATTGGTTTCATTCATGTTTTATTAGTGTTTCTTCAACGTGTTTATCATATTTTATAAAGTAATTTGTATATATTTAATTTCAATGTATCTAATTTTTCATTCAAATATGCAAAAGATATGTGATTTTCAAAAGAACTAGTGATTTGATTTTATATTTGTTTTGTCACGGTGTGCACTATAGGATTTCGTGGAAAGAGATACAAAATTTGGCAATCCTTATCTTGCAATAAATGTTGATATATTACACCAAGTAGACTTGGGTGTTTTCAAGACACTCATAAACATTGTACTAGATATATCGAAAGAAATTGACCTGAATTCCATTTCAAAATTAGATAGGAGGCTTGTAGTGATCAAAGATTCATCTTGTTTTTTTGAATATTGAATGCTTGGAAGCGATAGAGGTGGCTATTTTACATCAAATGCAAACTTTGACTCATTTGAGCACTGCTCGATTATGTAGGTTAATTGAAATTGAACTTGTATAAAATTTGAAATTATTCTATATTTTGATTTGATAATTGAAATGTTAATTGACATTTCATTGCATATTTTTTGACATTGGAAAATGAACATGATTATTTAATGAATATATTTTCCAAAATGTCTGTGTTTATTTTATAACATTTAGAAATCAATGAATTTTATTAACTTATAAGTAAATATTAAATTTTTGGGTAATTGTATTTTGTATGTTGGGATTGTTGCCCAACTTCTCCGTCAAAATTGTTGTAAATTTTTCACATTGATTCAAAATCAATTAGCTTGCCGCACAAAAGAGCAACTGTGCTAGTATGTGAGCCTAGTAATGTGAGCCTACGAGCCTTGAGCCTAGGCACATCGGTACTCTACAACTTTTGGAGATGTCTATAACATACATACTTATAATATAAACATCCTATAACTGTGCAAGGTGCTTATAACACAGGTACCTACAACATAGACACCTATAATATAAACATCCTATAACTATGGAAGGTGTCTATAACATAGGAGTCTAGGCTCCTATGCTCGTGGGCCCAAGAGCCTAGGCTCACATAATAGCAACCATGCACAAAAGAGTATGATGAACAAAAGTTGGCAATAATAGATGACTACATGTGTATTTGTGTATTTGTGCATTTGCATTTTAAATAGTTGGTCTTTTGAAATAATGAACATAGAGGATTAAAGTCCCTTTTCAACTTTCCAATGAGTTGTGTGTATGTTGAAGGATTGTGGATTTGTTCAAAATCCATTTAACAAGGTGGCAAAAATCAAACTCCAATTTGGTAAAATTACACAATATGAAGCATTATACACATTCAATATATCAATCAAGAGCCTCAATTGAGTACAATTCAAACATGTACAAGCATTTACATATATCAATGATTAAAATAGGATATTGAATTAGCAATAAGAAGAACTTCCTTGATCATATTGTGAAATACAATCAGATGCTTGAAGCATTGCAAGAGAATGCATTAGAGAATGATGGATATTTTCATTCCAGTGGGAGAAATGTAACATTAGAAAAGCTAAGCAACTTCATTTTTTCTTAAAAATAATATTGTTTTGTATTTGAAATTTATAAAATGAATAGTTGCTACTGGTTATGTAATTAATTACTTGGAGCCATAATTGTCTGAAGATTAATGTATTTGTTTTTTACAATGATAGACATTTGAGACAAGAAATCATATTATGGTTGGTTTCCAAGTGAACTTGAACATGAGAAACCTACATGTTTATATTGGAGAAATGAGCTCGACATCAAGTTCTAATGTCAAAGGTGCTCCATCAAAGAAGCAACAAATAATTCTCAAAGTTTTGCAAGTAAATACTATCACTAATTTGAGGACATATTTGAATTCACACATGACTCAAAATCACTTGACAGGTGGAGGAATATATATTTTTATAAACTTTAGAGCACAACATCATTACAAAAATTTCAAATATGTTCCTATTTTTCTTTCAATGAGACAATGAGTATCAATTAAATATGAATTGAATATTAAATTTATCTTTCAATGAATGCAAATACTACAAGTCTATAGGTTAGTGATACTTTGTCCTAGTCAAGACTTGGGGAGCGAGAAGACTCCATTGTTTGCTTGTGCTACATCAAATTTTCACAGAAAAGAGTAGTTTGACAATATTTCATTGAAGATGGAGGGTGATAATGAACTAGAGAAGACATCTTATGGACAACTCCAATTACTATTCAAATCCAGTATCCAAGAAGATGGGGTTAAAAATGTCTCTATAGACTTGTATTTAGTATGAATGTATGAAGAAGTTGAATTTGACAACCTAGTTCAATGCCCTACATTGAAATGGCATGAAGGGAACCATCTATTGTATAAATCATATATGTTAGTAAAATTCTAAAGGCTATTTATGTTGTGCCAAATTTTGAGAACAAAAGTCGTTATTTTTAAAATCTTTATAAATTTTAAAAGACATGTATTGTAGTAAAAATTGTTAAAGTGGATGCAATTACGTTTAAGAAATGTAGCATCGTTGAATTGCATTGGATTTTGAGAGAGGTAGCCTTTATTTTGAAAGGCTTTATATATTATAAAAAATTTCAATTATAGTAAGAATTGATACATTATTGTGGATGCAGATGCTTTTCAAAATTATAGTGCCGTTGAACTATAGAGAGGAAGGGCTTGTAAAACAATGCATAGAGATGTCTATGTTGTCATCAAACATAAATTCAAAAATTGTACAAATACTCAAATTTTTAGGAAAATAAGACATACAAACTTTATATATAAAGTTGCATTCATAGAGCATACAAATAATGGGTACAAATGTATTATGTGCATACTTTGACTTCTATTGAAATTTTATATTTAAAATTTGAAATGTACATTTTCCGATTGCAATAATTCATCAATAATTCATCAAGTTTTAAATGCAATTCATGATGAATTATTGATTAAAAAAATACAATTCATGAGCTTTATTTTGTTGATTAAAGGTAAATGGTAAACATTTGTATATTTGTATAAATTAGAGTTTGAAAAAGGCGCATACCAAATTTTAATTTATAAGGACCTTTAGAAATGAGACCAATGCTTTTGCAATACTTATCTAATACTCTTTCAATAGTTATGTAGTATTGTTTCAATATAGATTTATTACTATATTTTTCTCTTTTGTAATACACATTTAAAACTTTTGTCAATAAAGAATATTGTTGAAATACTGTTACAAAATAGCTAATTAAATCAATACTGCAATAGTTAGAATCTCCACAACATTGCAACAAGAATATATCTTGCAATATTACAAATGTTTAGTTTCAATACTACATCAATACTGTTGAGTACAAGAATTGCGTCAATACTAATGCATTATTGTTCTGATGGGGGGTACTTTCCCAATGTACCTTATTATCAAACAAGAGCAATTAGTGCATGTGAGATAAACTGGCCAAAGTTGCACTATTTTTGAATTATTAGTGTAAGTTTAAATTTTATTGTATTGTATTGATATTAGTGATAGTGTATTATAAATTTTCAAAAATAAAATAAATTGTAGAGACACTATTTTTTGCTTGTGACACTAATTTTATGCCATCACTAATAGGATTGAGGAGTAGAATTGTTTATCCTAGTAAGGGCCACAAGGCCCAAAAGTGGCCAAAGGTTGACTTTCATAGTTGTGGTAGAAATGCATAATGCACTTTTTGGTAAGTTCAAAAATTAGATAATTTTTCATTGACTACCTTGGTGATCGGTTTTGTCCTTGCAAGATTAAAGTCTTTAGAGAAAATTTAAAGTACAAAAATTAGATCATTTTTCATTGACTACCTATGATGCACAATGAATTTGATGTGCTTTATCAAATCGTGCCATTGATTCAAACATCATATATGAATAAGTTATGAATTTTTAGAATAACATTTGTAGATGTACCAAAAATTAATATTAGGTGCTTATAGGTTCTCATGTTTTGATTGTGTATATTAATACCTAGTTTTAGTGTCACCTTTTGGTCCTGAAATGTAGGCCTAAGTGATATTAGAGTAGTGATGATCAAGGATGCACAATGTAGGGGCCGATTTTCAATGGGAAATTAGACCTACAACCTAGGAAAATCACAAAGGGCATTATAGTGCCAAATTGCACTAGAAAAAAACAATTTGACTAAAAAATGACAACAAATCATGAAAACTTTCACCATAAAACTTCAAATTAAAAAAAACTTAGGTGAAACCACTAGATTGTGAATGAAAACATAATTATGCACATGTGATATTTTCTATCCAATACATGGATGAATGTTGAAATTTGAAGCCCCACTATAGCATTCTATACTGCCACTTTGGCACTTGATAAAAAATGAAAAAAAACCCTCTAATACTCAATTGCTATTTGTAGCAATTATGGGTGCACTTAACTTATATAAGGTCATCCAGCTCCACTCTTCCTACAGCTCCAGTTGAACCAAGCAATGGAATCTCACTTACTTTAGGGCTTTACAGGGATCACAAGTGGGTTTAGGTTGTCATGAATGGTGATGAATACCTGTAGATAATATGATTATGTGTTTTGGTGATAACCACCAGAAGTTGGGAAATTGTTTTTAACTTGCAATACTGATCTTATATAAAGGACAAAAAACTTCGGGATAAGGAAGAGCTAAGGACACAAATGTACAGCATATCGTTTACAATATGGAACCAGGAAGAGACTACTGCAACCAAAAAAGCTAAACCCCAACATCTTGCTGTTTGCGACCACTCCAGTCACCGGGGCATAACTTTGTGAGCCCCAATTCGCTTTCAGAAGTCTAAAAAATACTCCGTAGGATTTAGCAAGATGAACTTGTAGACAAACACACACATACCGTACTGTGAGCAAAAACATAGTATTCATCAAGTGCATAAGCACTGATACAGACATACTCGAACTAAAAACTCCAGGCTATGATATACAATTTGAATACGGAGTACTTGTTTTCACATTTGCATCCACTACCAAAAGGCCAAATCGAATGCAAGATAATGCCTCAAACTTCACCCCACTTCGGCATTCAATCACCTCGCCTTCCCCAACTTCGCCTTGACTTGTTTATTACCATAGTATAGAAAAGCATCGATGATACCAGCCACAGTAAAAACGCCTGCAACAAACCACGTTTCAACTCTGTCAACACTTAATCCAGTTGACGTCAAACGAGATTTCAGACACTCGCTCGTACAAGATAGTAGATGTGAAGGAATCTACACTGAGCAACCTACAGCTCTTCCTTGGTTTGGTATTTCTACATATCCAAGGCAGAAACCAACTGACATCACGAGGTTCCAACTAATTAGGAAAATTGAATGCAGATTCTTACCTCCAACTATAGCACACACGTTAGTGAGGAAGTGGAAAAGAGACATCGACTTCTCCGTGAATTTCACCTGTTGAGCATGGCAAGCACATACTTTAAGTATCACCGTCTGTGCTTCTTATTTATCATTCGTCATTTAGCTTCAGCAAAGAAAAACAAATCACATTTGACTAAAAACATATTCCCAACTTGGGGAACACAATGCTTGAGATGGATATGATACAGAGAAAAATGCATACAGCCTTACACTACTCCAATAACTTAAACATTCGAGATGAAGAAGAATGGGACAGACCTTTATGGGCGACAGGTCATAAAAGAAGAAGACGCCCGGTAGTGAGTGGCCCTCTCCAGGCCCACCTCCCTTGAAGTGATCAGTAACAGCAAACTGCATAACCAGATCGGATTGTTACCATAATGAGCAAGTTTTGAAGCCCCTATACAGATGAAGACCCATGATCCCGGCTTCGGGACGCTCTTTGAAGACCCTCATAAATCACAAAGCCGGAACGACCGCAAGGCCGTGCAGTTTAGTCCATCCCGTTTAAGGCTCTAACAAAAAAATTATGAGAATAGAGATGCACAAAGGCTGATCTCATTGACCTTTGGGTTTTACAAATACACTTGAGTCCTCAAAAATCAGATAGGATCATAGGACTTTGTAGCAATCTATACCCTACAGAACGCCAGGCCATGCCAGTGGGGCCTCTATACTACTCCAGTCCCCTGTATGAGTATGAAAAGGAGGATATAACATACGAGAGCAAAACGCACCTGATTAGTTACAATCTTACGGCCTCTCACGTCTGTGTAAACCGTAGGTACCACCTGGTCACGATCACAACCAACTCACTGATGAGCAACACATCGCATTAACTCAATAAGATCGGAATAAATAAGCACATACTGGGAAAAAGCTCACCTTAATGAAATACTGATACATTCCATGAAGGGGTACTTGTGTCCGCTCCACCCTGTAATAAAACGAAATCAGTATCCACGTACTTGGAGGGGTCTCTTGACATAACCAGTCAGGGCGATCAAAAGAAAGGACCTCCTAGCTCTCTGTAAATTCAGCACCACTGATACATTGGAAGGTAAAATGGGAGAAAAATGGGTCGTACTTGTCCAAGGGATTCACCACACCCGGAAAATGGACACCAAAGCTTATTTCATTGATTTTGTGACTGACGTTAAAGCTGTCTTTCCCAAAAGCCATTAGATCGTGAACGTGCATATTTGCTTGTTGAAAGGACTTGCCAGGAGCAAAATGGAAATTGCCTGCCACCTTATTGGCTTCCAACGTGCCGTACACATTACACCCCTCTCCATCTTCATCCTTTATTTTTTGAAGAAAACCCTCCCTCTTGCACTGTCATGTTGCAAACGCATCCCAACATGGGGAAATCAGCAGGCCCCCTCCAAAGTGTCGAAACAACAGTGAGGAGCTTATAATTAGTGTAATCTGTCTTTAGACCATTGTCTCAAATCACATACTCTAAATCTAATGAATTTATTTCACAGGCATCTTGAAAATCAACTCAAAAGAATCAGTAAATGTCTACCTGATCAACGAGGTCAGGATTAGTCAATGCCCAGCCCTTCTTCCGATAGGCTTCTCTAACCTCTTCGCAATTGTTACAACAATGCTCCTCTTCCTGCACATAATCAACAAAATTAGTGACTACATATAACAATCACAAGTGGATAAGGAATCTACAGCATCGCAATCACAGCCGAACGAAAAAAGGTGATAAATAGTAACAGTTTACCAGAGTCAGATTGGACAGTTCATGTTCACAAGGAAATCCTAGATTTATCAAACTTACGGTTTCAGCGCCAAAGCAAGATCCACAGTACGTCTCATTGTGCTCAAGCCTGCCTCCATGCTTCTGCAATGGCTTATCTAGCTGAATCAACAAGCAATGGACAGTCAGTGATTCAGATCCAATGGAACAAACCCAGAATTACTTCAAAGCAACTCCACTTTCAAAAAGAACTCATTTCAAGAACCTTTATGTGGATGCCGCAACCAAAAAGAAGATGTTAAAGCTCTTCCATCTAAAAGAAAAAACATACTCCCCTAAAAAGAAACAACAAAACTAAAAAAAGAAAACGCTCATATCACGAGCTCATAGATATGAATACCGTGGGTTGGTTAATGGACTCTTGCTTTGCGGGCTCGATAACCTTGCCATTAGCGTCTAACCTCTTCTTGAAGATGTTGTGTTTCTGACAAGATAAACATAAGCAAACCCCAGTAATGGTTTAACTATCAATCATGCATAAGTACAACTGAGCTCCCAGAAACAACCTTAATGTTTTCCAAAAGGGACTAAATGTAACGTCGACAACTGCACATCTTCCTTAGCTGGAGTAAGAGTCATCAAAAAGCTTGTTTCATCCAAAATCAGATTCCTCTGCTGGATTTATCAACAAGCCCCTTCAGCCCCCAAATCAGATTCTCATAAGGCTAAGTATCATTTCTATTTTTTAAAACACAATGAAATTGCACATGAACGTTCACACTAGTATCCTACACCAGTAATACGTGAAACCATCCTCAGAACATGAAACCCTCTGAAGATGGAAAATTACACTAACCACGTCAAGGTGTTGCTCCCCGCTGATGTCCATGGCATCTAAACTGACTACGGAGCACGCCAAAGCTGGAAAAGTGACATCCAACTGCATCCCCGTTGTAATCAACAATTAATACAGAAGCACGCCCCACAGAACACCGACATCATAATTACCAAATCATAGACAAAGTATTCGTACTCACCAAAAGGAAGATCAATTCTCAGTAGAAAGCGGGGCATGCACCACCATACAAAAAACAAAGTCTCGCTACTCACATTGATTTGTATAGTCCCTCCACGTTCAGTGTCAACGACTAAATCATTTACTTTGGACGAGCTCATGTACAACCCTGCACTCAAGCCAAAATCTCGTCAGCTCATCCCACTCTCCAAAACTAACATATAAATTATTAACCGCAAACACAAATCCATAACCAAACGGAAGTCCAATTAGGTCAGAGCAGATCACAGTGAACCCTAAATGATCCATCGAGCTACTCGGCAAATTTCCGTGTTACGGTGACAGCTTGCAGTGACAGAGTGGAACAAAATGTCGTCCTACTAAAGATAAATTACTAAACGACGATAACGTCGAATTGCAAATTTCAAGTGGAAATTTCTCCACAAAAGAGATTGTATTGTACTTGCCTTAAAAACGTTTTTGAGCAAGACAACAACACTGAAGTGAAGCACCTCGAAAAGGCAAACACTGACCTAATTCCGAAAAGAAGAGCAGCACCATAATCGTGGCGGAAATGATGGTGAGAATCCCGCCCGACAGCGTCCGACTGTAAAAATCCTCATTGATCTTCGGATACGCGTCCAGCTGCTTCAACTTGTGCAGCACCTGCGACCCCGCCATTACATACAAACCTCGCGAAACACAACAGGCTCCACGACTGCCCCAAAATCCCAAATCAGAAGCACATGTTCAAATCGCTAGTTCCGTTCGCTTTCATTACCAAATTTCCACGAAAGAACTAAGATCTTCGCTAACAAAACTCTCCGAACCCTAAAATCCACCTCACACAGTCAAAACAAGCCGAAGATCAAACTCGAAACGCGAAGAATCTGGCCAAATATTTTTTTAAAGTTTAGCAAATTTGAACAAAACCCTGCGCGTATGCAGAAGACGAAGCCCATCGTCGTCATTGTTGACTAGGGGGAAGATGGCGGAGCCAGCTGACATTTGGATGAATTTTGGTACCCCTCATCCAAAATCCCTCGAATTCATCCAGAAGACTTTTCGGACGCGGTGACGGAGAAATTTGACGTGGAAAGTCTCCATTGGCGAGTTTTTTCCTCGTTGTATTCCGCACTGTAACTAGAAAGAAGACTTTACTCATTACAGAAGTTAACTCAATTAAAGTAACTACACCTAAAATCGCACAAATAAGCAATTCAGCGAAGATCCCAATATTAAATTGAAAACCTTTTTGTGGGGTCTTGTTGGTAAACAAAAGGGGATTCTAAATTCTCTTAGAATGCATTTTTTGAACAATGTATGAATAAATTATGAATTTTCAAAGTACTGAAAATAGGTGTTTCTAAAATCAACCATAGACTCTCACGAATAGTGGGAGTACATTTTAGGCAAGAATCTAGAGTGGTTGATTTTAGAAAGCAATTGAAATTAGGTGTAGTTATCTTAGTACAAGAATTTAAATATAATAATGCAAGACCCTCCATAATAATTTGAAAACCATGTTTTGGGAGATGATAAACAAAGAACTTTGGTACAATATTTCTTTCTAATTACTTCCCATTCATCCAAAGTAATACTTCAATCTTTAAAAGATAAACTTTCTTTATAACTAAAATGATGAAATTGATATAATTAATACATATGTATTACACCTTTGCCAATAATCGTGTGCTTGATCTAAGTTCAATTTGTGACTTCTCAAATCATCAAATACAAAATGAGATGCTTATGTTAGAGACCCATAATCCAAAGGCCTATGGTCTTATTCACAATTCACCAATCTAACACAGCAACAATCATTTTTTGAAAAATTACCTTATGTGAAGGTTTGATTCAACACTTGAGTGCCCAAATTGAATTTCCATGTCAAATTCGCAAGGGGCTACGTCACCTCACACCATTCACATCACAAGATGACACATGGCACTTTTTAACAAAAAAAAGACTTAATTTACGCCAAATGATAGTTACCTCACATAAATCCTTGGTTAACCCCTAAAAGTCTGGATTCATCTCCAAAATTGACGGTTTGAGAAAAACCATTATAAACTACAATTTGGAAGAATATTTTGGAATTGGTATACAAATGAAAGTTGTAGATTTTGATTTTTAAATTCTATCCTGACGGTTAGATCTAATGATGCTATCACCAATCTTTTTGTATAAATTTTGAAAAGAAAATTTCAGAACTCCTTCTAAATTCAATTACAAGTAAAATATTATCATTTTTTGAGTTAACTACAGTAGTTAGGGGTTACTTAGTTAGGGGTAAATCAATTAGTAAGAAGATTAAGTTTAGTCGTTTGACTAGTCTGGAAGCAAGCAGGGCCCACGACAATTCCACGCGGGAACACGTGCAAGGCACTGAGCTAGGGTTACTCCTTGTGCGCCTTTCTCTTTGACGAGCGAGCCACTGCTGGCCACGACCTTTTGATCCTCACGTCGTCGATCCAGTCCGACGAACAATAGCACAGCAGCCCTTTCTGTTGTTTTCTGTTGCACTGGATTGCGCCTCGGGAGGTTGTGGTGGAGTTTTCAAATTTTTTCTGGCACTTTTTCGGGACCATTATCGAGCCCAGGAGCTTGTTCTGAATGCGCCCTGCGGGTTTGTGGTGTCAACGTGCGCAATTAGATCGGAACGCGACCATTTAAATCTTAGGGGAGGAAATTTGTTCAAATTTGTGGAAATCTGTGCAATTGTGGAGTGGTTCAGGATTTTGGTGAAGATTTCTTGTTTGAGCCGGAATTCTGGTTGGCGGCGTTGGAATTGGTAGCATGGCGTCTATTTCGCCCTTGCAACCTCACGCCGTTTCCACGTGTTCGAGACCGCAGGTTAGTAGCGTGTGATTTTGAGAATTTCGGCGTTATTTGAGGTTTTGTGTTTTTTAGTTCTTGAATATTTGGTTGGTTTGTGAATAAAATTTGCCACGGGACGGGGGAGAGCGTTCTTTTGATCTGTGGTTGGCGCTTAGGCTTGCAATTGGCGATTATTTGGATTTTGTCCTGTCATTTGTTGACGAATTGGAGATTCCTAGGGTTTGTTGGAATTCAGGGGTTTAATGAAGAAATTATTCCTGACTTGCAGGCGCTGGTGTCTAGCAGAGATACTGTGTCGTGTTCGAGTTTAGTTCCGGCCACGAGCTCTTCGTTTTCACATGTATCACCCTCACTGCGTAGTAGTGCTGGGAACTGTGCATGCGTGCGTCCCAGTGAGAGCGTATCATGGACTTCAAGGCTAGGCCTGGGGAAGGACTCTATTGATTTTGTGACCGTGAAGTCCGGAACTAGAAACAACCGCCGGAAACGCTTCATAGCTAGAGCCGGGGACTTGGGTGTTTTAGGGGCTGCTATAGTGGCTTCAGCAGAAGAGGAAACGAAAGTGATAGCACCAGAGGATGTGCTGATTGATGGTAATAAGCAAAAACAAGATCAAGAAAGAGTAGGAGTGCTGCTGCTGAATCTAGGTGGACCGGACACACTTGAAGATGTACAACCCTTTCTGTACAACCTCTTTGCCGACCCGGTACACTCTCTGGGCCTTTTATGAAAATTTATTGTTGCATTACTGAGGCTTTACGGGTTCCAAAAATAAATCGTTATCTGTGGACTTGCGAATTAATCCAATTGCCAGAAGGGCACAAGTATGATTGAAATTACTTTCGTGAACTGAAAGTAGATTAATAGTACAGCCTTGGGGGATTAACCATCTGTTTTTCAACGGAGCACAATTGGACATCAAGTTTATGTAGGAGAGAATGCTCCAGATTGCGGTTCCTGATTTCCTGAAACGTATGTCTTTGTGATTACAGGATATCATACGGCTGCCTCGGTTGTTTAGGTTCTTACAAAGACCACTAGCGACATTCATATCCACGTTACGAGCTCCTAAAAGTGCTGAAGGGTACGCAGCGATAGGAGGAGGATCACCTTTGCGGCAAATTACCAATGAGCAGGTTGTGATATTCTTGCCCGAAGCCGGGTATTGCTGATTGCTTTTTGATTGACTTTTACGTGAGGAGATATACCTATGTCGCTTTTGCACATTCAAATCAATTTCTCTTCGAGATTCTGAATTACAATATTGAACTTTAAAATTAGTTATGACATGTAGAAATGGGAAGTTTCTGACGGATGCGTTGTGTTGGATGTGGATTAGGCTGAAGCTCTTAAGGCCGCACTGCAGACCAAGGATCTACCAGCTAAAGTTTATGTGGGGATGAGATATTGGCATCCTTTTACAGAAGAAGCCATTTCTCAGGTATTACTGAAAACGTAACTGTGACTGTAGGACTTGTCCTATGCTTTGGCAAAGTGACAGCAATTGGCAGCACTTTGGATGGCTTCCTAAAGCTGTTGCGCAAGTGTCTGATGGTCGGTTCTTGGGTATTTATTCTTTCGTTCCTAAAGATGTAACGGAGTGTGCAGATCAAGGAGGATGGGATTACTCGTCTGGTGGTTCTCCCGTTATATCCTCAATTCTCAATATCAACTAGTGGTTCCAGTCTTCGCCTTCTTGAGAGCATCTTCAGGTATCAACTTGACATTTTTATAATAAAATATTTAGAATTTTTGTCGGTCATTACTGTTGCAAATGCATGTTCCAACCACAACTACCGAACTCTAACAATCTTCATTCCTACTGTATTTGGCAGGGAGGATGAATACCTTGTTAACATGCAACATACAGTGATTCCGTCGTGGTACAATCGCAATGGATATGTGCAGTCAATGGCTACACTTATCGAGAAGGAAGTAGCAAAGTTTGAGAAGCCTGAAGAGGTAGAATTCAACTTATATTCTCTTGCATTCATAGCTTCCAATGATTTTTAGTATTACAGGTAGAGAATCATCTGTGATGCTAGTTCATTTTCTGTATACAGGCTGCTTATGAAATTTGTGAAGTCTAATGTTGTTTTGGGGGACAGGTGCACATTTTTTTCAGTGCCCATGGTGTGCCAGTGGCCTACGTCGAAGAAGCAGGGGACCCGTACAAGGCTGAAATGGAGGAATGTGTACAACTTATCATGTCAGCAGTAAAAATTCGTGGTATCCGCTGTGCACACACACTAGCGTATCAGGTAAATTGTTCTGCCCCGGATGTCACTTGAAAGTCGTACTGGAATTAGATATAGATTGATGTGATCACGATTATATCTTAATCAATATGCAATTGACGATGAGCTGTGTTTGCTTGATCGCTCTTGTACTAAAGATCTGGGGAAATGTCTTTTTAATTGAAATTCTTTTTTTGCATGAGCAATCGGTTCACAATGGCTCTTGAGGTGTTACGATAATCATATGGTACTGTTTGCGTTGGTTGAGTATGTTCAGCTTTTGTGCATAGACTGGTATTGTCTAGAGAGAAATGAGGGTTCCTGCTACCTGAGATAGACTTGCATGTTTGTCAAACTCTTGAAGTTATTTAGTGATTGCTCACTGTTTTATGATGCTGACTTGGTATCCCAAACAGAGTCGTGTGGGACCGGTTGAATGGCTCAAGCCGTATACTGATGTCACGATCAGAGAGCTTGGGAAAAGTGGGGTGAAGAGCCTCTTGGCCGTGCCTGTCAGGTTTGTCTTCTGGCTGGTGGATTTGTTGTTGTGTTTTGTTTTTTTGTCTCATTCATGATTTTTCTAATCTGCGTGTGACCTTCTATTCATGAGCGTCTTGAATTGTGCGATACGAGAATAGTGTTCGTCCCCTAGTGCTAGTAACTTCTGCGATTTGTAGATGTAGGATTAGTTTCCTCTTCTCTGCACAGAGTGTGCTGTACCAACATCTAGAGACAGTTTCATTTGAGCATGGGGACGTGTACTGTGATGGTGCAGCTTTGTTAGTGAGCACATTGAGACTTTGGAGGAGATCGACATGGAGTACAGAGAATTGGCCCTAGAATCAGGCATTAGGAACTGGGGTCGGGTACCTGCATTGGGTGTTGAGCCTGATTTCATTGCAGACTTAGCAGATGCTATCATTGAAGCGCTGCCGTATGTCGGTGCAATGGCTGTTTCCAACCTTGAAGCTCGTCAGGTATGAGACCTTCATTAACAATTCTTATTCCCGTCTTTCTTTTGGTTAGTTGCCATATTTCCTGTACCTTAGTTGCCATATTTCCTTATGACTATTTTCAGGTAATGAGGGGTTCTTTCGTTGGTTATTATAACTTGTTCTACTAAGCAGCATTTGCGTTTATTCAGTGCAGCCATTCATCAGCATATCATGACTTATATTCTTCCTAAGTACCAAGATGCTTTGCCTTGTGCAGTCACTTGTGCCATTGGGAAGTGTGGAGCAGCTGCTAGCCACGTACGATACACTTCGTCGAGAGTTACCGGCGCCGGTGGCAATGTGGGAGTGGGGGTGGACAAAGAGTGCCGAGACATGGAATGGCCGTGCCGCTATGTTGGCTGTTTTGACACTACTTGTTCTGGAAGTTACGAGTGGACAAGGTGTTCTTCACCAAATTGGTTTACTACCTCTGTTTCACTAATGTTTGTAGCATAGACGAAGCTGACATCTCAACAGTCAATACACGTCAAGTTACCGGGTTGAAGAGGAGTGAAATCTCGTACTCGTCCCTGCAAACCCTACGGCTGGTTGCTCAGGAATGCGGTAATTGATCAGTGCGAAGATTTGGTACAACCTATTGTCATAATTTCTATACATGCTCATTCATGCATCTTATGTCTGGGAGACATTGAAATGTAAGGGCGATTTTCTAAGGTTTTCATGCCAGAGTCGAAGAACCGTTTATGGTTAAATCGAGGCGCGAAAATTCCCCCAACTTGTCGTCCATATTCACCCCATTTGATGCAACAACTTCTTCCCGTTGCCCCAATTGTGGGGTGCTTCTGAGTCAACTTAAAATGTTAATGTAGAGAGAGCAACAATCGGCCTTTTATAGCCACTGTAGCAATTCAACTTTATTATTGCTACTGTAGCTGTCTAGCGAAGCTACTGATTGGAGTGGAGAAACATGGCACCCACTTCAGTATGGCAAACTAAGCTGTATGTAGTTTTTTGCTAAGCGATGTTCTTGACAATCTAGCAAGATTGTTCGTTAGTTACTACTCCTAGGATAACTTAGCCTTAGGTAGAATCAACTCCTGGCAACAGTTTTGAGCCGCAGTTTTTTTCTTCAGTGACCACTGCAATATTATATATCAAGTGCTAGTATTACCGGGAAGAATGGTATTAGGCGGCAGGCAGGCAGGCAGGGAATTGCTTCGCAGGATTTTCTGTGGCTAGTCTGTTCCACTGAACGCACTCTTAACTATGTGCAGCCATCCTCAGTTGTGCAGGATTCTGATTATATTATTTTGGCCTTCATAAACCACTTTTGGTGTTCTGTGCCCTTTTAAGTTTGATGCAAGTATTGAACTAACCTCTGGTGCATTACAGTGTTTTCATTGTCTAACCAATCTCAAAGTTGACACTAACGTTATTGATTGGCTCCCTGAGTTCAGGCTCTCGATCATTTGATGATTGTGTTGATTTGTAAGGACCCGACATGCGCAAAGCGTTGGTTCTGCAGCGTCCCTTCTTCTAACTTACTGCTAATTTATGAGAGTCAGCTTTGCAGAAAGCCTCATATGTATTGTGACAGGGATGCAGAACAGCATTTACTTCGTGTATCTTATATAATATGGAGCTGAGGATCTATTGACCAAGATTCTGAAGTTCTGGTGGTCAGTGTCTCAGTGCCTTGAGGTACTGGTGGTTGGACGTATTTAGTCAAAATCTCTGCCGAGGACAGAGTAATCAGAATTATTGACACGTTGTGTACTTTGTGCCTTGGGATGCTAACTAGTTAAGCTTACCACATTGAAGTCAGGGACCCGCTCAGTCGTTCCTATTTCGTTTTTAGCTGTGGTATGGTAGAACCACCCATTCCCAACCAGGGATCCATACCCAACGTGTAGGCTGCAGCTGACCCATTTCCAATCAATAGAATGTTTTTGTGAAATTGTGGTGCAGTTGTGGCGTATTATGATTGGCTGCAAGGCTTTCAATATTGCAACCAACCCTTGGTTGATTTTGCAATCAGCCTATGGTCAGAAATAGAAAGGTCTATATCATCATTGTATGTCAAAGAGAATCTTCCACTAAAAAATTCATAGTAATTATGTTTTGTGTAATAAAATTTTGGAAAAATATGCAATCTTTCCAAATTCTATCTTTGAACATGGGAAAATTTTGGCTCTCAAAAAAATTATACTCCAAATATGTGTAATTGCTTATGTGGTTGGAAATGGATCATCTATCCTATTTCCAACCAAGGTTAGAATAGGTTTCCAACCAAAGTTTGGACTGTGATTTTTCTTTCTTTGCAAGATTGGGACTATAAGGTCATGACACATATCCTGATATAGTGAATAAGAAAGTAGGAAGTAGTGAGCATGAAAGTAGTTTTGGAATGATTAGAATTGAAAGACTCTATAAATTGGGTATGAATTGAGGCCAGCTTTGGGCTTCCAAAATTCATAGTAATTTGAATTTAAGGAAAAAAATCACAAAAAATTGGGAAAGTAGTTTTGGAATGATTAGAATTGAAAGACTCTATAAATTGGGTATGAATTGAGGCCAGCTTTGGGCTTCCAAAATTCATAGTAATTTGAATTTAAGGAAAAAAATCACAAAAAATTGGCAATGCCACTCATTTCTATCTTTCTATAGGGCAGTAAATTTACATTGCCTTCTACTATTCTAGAACATGTGTGGAATCACTTAAGTGGTTGACTATGGGTGGTTCTACCATATGACATTCTCTAAATTTGGTTGTAGGTGCCAATTCTAGAAAAAATTTGCATAATATAATTTATTTAGTTATTTTGGTAGGTATAAATACAATTTTTAGGGATTCACAACTATTTTGGGGTAGATAGGGTGAAGTCTAGCTCAAAAATCTATACCTTAAGTTATGTTGTTTATTTTGTTTTGTTTGTTTTATTTATTTGACACTGGAATCTAAAAAACCATGAGGTGTCGAGCGACATTCTTAATACCGTTGGAAAGAGGGGTGCATAGACCTTGTTTCGCGGTGTTTGGACAAATGGTGTGAAAGTTATTGAATTTCAAAGTTTTTGTGAATTCTAAAATTGAATTAAATTATGTTTTATTTTGGAAAAATCATAAATTTTACATCGCATATCCAAATGCTTGGAAACAAAGCTTTTGCACTCCTTCGTGAAAAAAACTTTCTATTTGTGCCAATTTTGTGGCATTTGGACCTATGGTGTGAAAGTTGTGTATTTATTTAAATTAAAAAATTGAATTGAATTATATTTTATTTTGAAAAAAACATAAATTTCACATCGCATGTCCAAACACCACAAAACAAAATCCTTGCACTCCTTTGTGCATAAAGCTTTCTATTCATACGAAGTATAAATGATATTGAATCTCAAAGCTTTTACAAATTAGAAATTAGAAAATTATTTTTACTTCTATTTTGGTTGTGGCAACAACACAAGGCACACTAGTCTATACCTTAAGTTAGGTTGTTTGTTTTGTTTGATACTTTGAGATTTTGGGAATTGTGCATCTTCCAATGACATTCTTTGTACCATCAAAAAATTATTTGTGAGGAGGGGTGCATGGGCTTTGTTTTGTGTCATTTGAACCTACGATGTGAAAGTCATTGAATTTCAAAAAAAATAGAAACTAAAAAATTATTTTTATTAAACTGTAGCAATGGCACAAGACACACTAGTTGGTATGATAACACTCTACCTCCTAAACAGAATTTCACAACACCACACATATTCTAACCTACTTTGATGCCAACTCCATCATAGACATTAAACCTACATGACCAACACATCAAAAGAAAATCTCTTTCAAAGAATCCTATATCCTACACATACTTTATATACATCACAGTAAAACATCTCTTGGTAACAATACTTTCATTACAAACATCCAAAGATCCACTAAAGAATTACAATTACCAAAGTTGTTTTGAAAAATTATTCCATACAAACACCCAACTAACACAACCTTCACATCTTATCAATATACCCTCAAACATCCAACTACTCACACAAATTACCTAGACAAAACTAAGCTTTATTATGCAATTGTTGCAATTTCATATATTCCTAATCAATCACTATGTACAAAGTATGTATCCATGATAACATATTGGAAAATGACAAAACAGATTGCATAGCTAATTCAAGTAATCTGAAAGAATACCACTTATCCAAATTTGACTATGAACACACACATCCTATCCCCTACTTTCTATACAAAGACAATCAGTCATCACCACACAAGACATCATATAAAGGATCTATTTGTATTTTCCACACTTTCATGTATAAATTGGAAATTGCTTCAAATACATTACTAACACAACAATTTCCAAGCATTGAAAAATGAATTGATAATTCAACCATTAATAATTCCTTATTAAATAAATTTTGAACCAACCCTTCTATCTTGAATGCCCCAAATCACATACCTCCTTAAATTCCAATGTGAAAAAATACATGGGTCAAGCCTGCAAATGTCTATTTGGGCCAACACAATCCCCATCCTTACTTCTGGACTTTGTAATCTACAACAAACTGACACATGGATACACTTACTCTTATCTTTCATCCACTTTATAAAACATCAAAATACCATGCATCTAATGACATAATAAAGTAATTAATACACCCTCAATAACATTAATAACATTGCTATTAAATAGGCCATTTACATCCTACTCAACAAACAAACACTCAAAAGCACTCAAATACTCCCTAATATACACGACCTACCTTAAATAATTATTGCTACAATGAAACTCACTATCTCCTTTCCTCTTTACCTAATCAATTATCCTAGACCACCTAGACCAAACTTATAGTCTTTCTTCCATTCCTTCAAATATTACTTAGTATAGAATCTCCCTTCTTGTGAAAGATGTAGTTTAGGAGTCACTTTGATTGGCTTCTTGGAGCTCGATGTAAGACCCTAAACAAACAAAATTTTCAAGCACACCGACTATTTAGAGTGGTTGGAGTAATTTCTTTCTTCCACCTATGTAAATTGAATAGTACAATACTTATTGGTTGAAATAATTTTTTTGATTCATATGAAGTAAGTGTATCCATAATCATCACTAATAGAAATTGAGCATATTTACAATTATAAAAAATAAATTATTTTTATTGGATCTTACTGGTAAATGAAGGACTTCAACTCACTTTAATTATCATGCATTATTTGGACACCATTTGAATAAGTTATAGGATTTTGAAGTATTATCTATAGGTGTATGAAACATCACCACTACAATCTCTTCTCCTGATCTAATTGTATACATCTTCAGTAGTCATTGTCTAAATTTTAATATTTTTTTTTGTCCATTTTAGAACCTCAATGTTGTTGTCATTTTAGGAGAATATTGTTGCCATTTTAGATTGACCCAACATTGTGACCATTTAAGAAGAACATTGTAGTCATTTTAAGTGAGTAAGATGAATAGCAAGGATTCATTTTTTGATTGATGTTGGGATGACCTTGGGATGGCCTGGCAACATAGACTTTAAGACAAATTCATCACTACATCATTGGTTGTAAGACACAAGATGAACAAACTTTAGATGTAAAGTAAGAGGTTATTAGAGCACTCTAGCTCTAAAGGTGTCCTCAAACACAAATGTAAATTTTGTTTTCTCATTGCACCAACAATGTACAAATACTGTAGTGCACATTTTAGAAGGCAGATGCTTTTATTGATCACTACCTTTCAACTTTAAGAATTCCTAACTCATTCTACAAAGCTCCAAAAAAATATGAAACGACTTAGGTTTGGTGCCGATTCCATATGTCTTTCATGAAAAAATTTGCAAAAATATTTCAAGAAGTTTAACCTCCCCAAATTAATTTTTAGCTCTTAAATGCACACTTTATGAACCTCTACCTTATGCCAACCTAGAAAGGCTAGAGTTCTTTCTTCATCACCAAATCATAATTGTTAGAAACATATGATTCTACTTCATATTACCTTTAGACTATTTCTCCTTTCCATTTGTTTATTGAAAATTCTAAAACTCCTTTTTTGTAATTAAGGTAGGAAGTTCATAAAGCTAATCCCTTTAAACCTACATACCTCATCAATGATAGTAATAGATATTTCATGAAACATGTCACTCATTCCTTGATAGGGGACGCATTTAGAACTTCGACAATTTATGGATATCTAACTTACATTATGAAGGGACATATCATCTACAACTACAAGGCATGTGCTTTCTTTGTATAAAAAAAAGATTCATTTGTTTTAAAGTGTTCTCGTCATTGATACCAATGCTTCCGTAAACTTGGTAAGGTAACTACATCTAAAATAGCACACTATAAATTCTTGCCTAAAATATACTCCCACTATTCATGAGACTCTATGATCACTTTTAGGAACACCTATTTTCAGCACTTTGAAAATCTGTAGTTTATACATATGGTGTCCAAAAAATGCATTCTAAGAGAATCTAAAATTCCCTTTTCTCTACCAACAAAAAACCACAAAAAATTCCAATATCATATGGGAACCCATGCAGAAATTGCTTATTTGTGCAATTTTAGGCGTAATTACCATAACTTTGGATTTTGTTGATATTTCAATCTTATCACATTAGATGTGATTTGGGGGGGCTGGAGGGCCGTTTCAGGCTATTCCCAGCTCCGTTCCCCTGGGCCCCATCGAACGCGGCTGACAATTCGTTTTTTTTCAAATAAATAAAATAAAATAAAATAAAATTTTAAAGTTCTTAAAATGAAAAACAAAGTTAATTTTTTTATTTTATTTTTTAAAACATCGACGTGGTAGTCGCTTGGCCAGGTCAGTTTCGTCTAGTTTCGTCCAGTTTTCCACTTGGGAACTCGCGGCCCTTTCCAATAGGGAAATCTCATCTAATGGCACAAACTCTCTAGTACGTGCAAGTAAGTTTAAATGAAAATTGTACAATCACACAACACATTCCAATTGCATAGTCAGAAATAATCTAAACCTATTCCGACATATTTTAGTGTTTTTATTATAACATTTCTTTACAGTACCTGCAACATTTCTATCTTTCTTTTTTCTTTGACACGTACCTGCAACATTTCATGTCATTGAGAAATAGACAATCATCTAATTCTGAGTTTCTAACTTAACCCCTAAAGGAGTAGGGGTGTTTTTAAAGAAAAATTGTCAAAAGTTGCCATTATTTAGTGTATTGACCAAAACTGAAATTTTTTTTTTTTTTGAACTTCCACCATATAAAAGTTTAGGAGACTACTATGAAGATGTATTGAAAAAGGTTCAACCATTTGACCACATAGATTAAAAGATTATAACATTTGAAGTTTGAAGTTTTTTTTGTATTCCTATGAAACAAGGTCAACAGACTTTGAGCCTCCTTGGAATCAAATTTTTGCTCTTGATGAGTTTGAATCTCTCTACTATTGAGTTCTAAATCTTGTCAAGTACACATGCAAAATTTTAGAAGCAAATATAGAGATAAGCTTACTCTAAATCACCTTGCAATGCAAGGAGGTTAAGTGAAATGGCAATAGACTAGTCATTTTTTGATGATTTCTTCTGCAATGAGGAAATTTTTTATTTGAATCCAAATGGTGAAAATTTAGAAACAAACATTTGGAATATGTGAAAAAAAGTTTCAAGAACTTTGGCTTACAGATTGTAAGATAATAGGGCTTGAAGTTAAAAGAAAATGTTTCTTTTCAACTCTACCCCAATAACTAACAAAGTTTGACTCCTCTTAGAATGCGATTTGAGAACTAAATTTTTTTTATTTAGGAAAATTTTATGCCACATTTTATTTATTATATACATCCCAAATTTCAAAAGTCCATGAGATTGCCCGAGTTGCCCCTAAAGTTTAGGGCAACATAACTTCTAATCTGCATTTGATTGGAAAAAAATGATATTCCTACTAAGGGGGGACATGTTCTCACCTTGAGTCAAAATTTCATGACATTCAACAAAAATTGACTTCTTAGGAACTTACCCAAGTTTTCAAGTGTCCATTCAATGGACACTTGATCCTTTAGGGATTGAGGATCAAGGTAGTCAAAATTTCCAAAATTGTGAAGATGTATTATATAATGCAACTTAAAAAAATAATTTAATAATGACTCTCAGAAAATAGTTGTAAAGTATAATCCGTAGATCATGTCCATATGCCAACATCAATAAATACACAAACCAATATTTCTCAATAATATTTGAAGACAAAAATTAAAAAACTCTTCTAAAATTCATTGTAGATTGAAAATTTGTGTTTTTTACAAGAACATTATCCCTTCAAGTTCAAAATATAAAATTCTAACCATAGTAATTTTTGAAGAATAAATTTTTTATTTTATTCAAGTAAATTCCTAAAGGTCCTTTTTTGGACTGAAAAAAATTACTTTGTGAGGTCAAACTTACCAATATCCTTTAAATTTTAGAATATTTGCTAAACAAAATCTTGAGAATCTATATAAGAATTAACACAAGAATCAACAACGCTAACATGTGAGTCTAGAAATGTGAACCTACTAGCCTTGAGCCTAGGTATAAGTAGGTATGCTACAACTATTGAAGGTGTTTATAACATATTTACTTATAATATAAGTACTCTATAACCATGAAAGGTGCTTATAACATAGGTACCTATAATATAATTGGGCACCTATAATATAAATATCCTATAACTATAGAAGGTGCCTATAATATAGGCACATATAATACAAATATCCTATAAACTACGGTATAGAAGGTGCCTATAATATAAGGACATATAATAATATAATATAAATATCCTATAACTATAGAAAGTGCCTACAATATAGATATCTATGATAGAGGAGCTTAGGCTCTTAGGCTCATGGGCTCAAGATTCTAAGCTCACATACTAGCAACCATGACACAAGAATCTTCAAAAAAGTTGATGGATGGAAAAATAATTTTTTGCATGCTTTGAATGTGTTTGTGCTGATCCATTGTTTCAAATTTGAACACCTAAGTAGTCCTTTAGGAATTAAGCTAATTTACAACATGTACACAAGAAACACCAATTCAATCTAATCTTTGGTCATGGCATAGTTGTAGAGTGTACAATCAACACAATAATTGAAAATGACAAAATTGCACTAAACTGATGTTCAATCAATTTTAGGCTCAAATCAAAACTAAATTTTTCATACCATAGTTGGGCAACAAGGTTGACGAAAAACAATTCTAAAAATATGTACTAATGGTTTTGGAAAATATTTTATAAAAATCCATTGAGAAAAATAAGAATCTTAAATAATTCTATTTTATTGAACATCTACTAAATTTTTTTCTAAAACTAATGATCATTCAAAGTAGATGTACGTGTTGACCCTATTTTTCATCTTTAGTATATAGGTAAAGATTGCAAGTGATTGAGAAATCAACTTACAAATGCAAATGAATTGGTTTTGGAAAATTATCTATTTAAGCCTTTAACTCCATGTAGAGCCAACTTCCATTGGGTCGAGTATGAGGGATAACACATAGAACTATAGAAGTAGGGGAAGTACATCCAAGTATGGTAAAAAAGAAAGGATAATTCATTTATTTTTCAATAATTTGATTAACTTGGTCACTAGGAGCTTCTTGATTTTGGAGCAAGGTTTTGAATAGATTCACATAAAGATGGGAAGAAAGATCACTAGTGAAAATGCATGTTGAAAAAATCATGGTTTGACTGCTAGTTTCATCAAAAATACAATTTCTATATTTAGGACTTGAATTTTTTGATTGGTCAAAATTGTGGCTTCTATTGATTTATGGAAAATTGAATAAGATCTAGTAATGAGAACACCAACACCTTCTCCAAATAGTAAGTTTTTCAACACTAGGCCAATTCTAAACACTTTGTGCTATTTCTCTTATAATTTGTATTTGACCGAAACAATTTTAGTTTTGAATATAAACATTGGAAGACAATCCAATTTTTCTTTTAAATTGAATTTAAAAAAGGGGGGGTTGCTCGAAAATTTTGCCCGAAGTTGGGCACTGACCCAAAAATGGTCACTTGAGCACTTATGGAATACTAATTGATCTACTTTAAGAACATATTTTTAGCTACCTAATTTGACATTGAAACAAAAAATAATAATAACTTTTGCAATATCCTTAAGAATCACTTGCAATGAAGCTATCCTGAAACTTTCATGCACAAAATCCAAAATATAAAGTTAATAGAGCTTGCTTGATTTCTTTAAAAGCCCAAAGTAGGCTCTTTAAGCCTTTAAGGAATAAATCATTGTCAAAGAACAAAATATATCACTAGATATCCCTTGCAAAATTTTGTATTGCTTTTGAAAGATAAAATCCCTTAAAGAATCCCTAATTGGAAACTTGTTCTTGTATTGAGCAAGGGGCAATTTTGTAAATTAGGGAAGCAATACTCTTCAAAGATTTTGTAGTGATTTTGTGATTTCACCCATTGCAAAATGAAAAATATACCCCCAAATATTCCCTCAAAAAAATTCTATTGCTTTAACCAATAAGGTAGGGATCACCCAAATGCATCAAGTGCCTTAAAAGTGCTATGTGAATAGATGTTCTCATCATGTACATCTCCTACATCAATAGAGTTAATTATAAAGTGTGTGCGATGAGGGACCAAGAGCCAGAGTTTGAAAATAACATAGGATGAAATTCTTTGAAGCATTCAAACTTGGTTTGATGGAGTTTGGTGTCGTGTTTCTTTAATTCTATTTTTAATTAAACCTTCCTTTGACACCCTTTCTACAAATTGGGGTTACTTTTATGATTAACTCTAACATGTACCTATTGTTGGTTGAAGAAAAGACTATTCTAAAACATCTTCCAAAAAAAACTCTTAACCCTAGTAACTTATGTATTTATTTAGTATCCAAATGAAATGATGCATTCTTTCATGCATTGAAATCTCCTTGGGTTTTCCAATCCAATTAGAATATAATTCTTTAATATTTTTCTAATAAGTAAAAAATTACATAGTAGAAAAAGTGGGCGCTTTTAGGTGTCCCTACCTCCAAAAATCACGACTGGGACCTTGTCCCCCAAACTGAGGGGCGGTTTTAGTAAGTTGGGGCCCTACACTCGTGTTCCCCTCAGAATAGACGCCCTCGCAACCTGACAGGTGTCCACACCCAGCCCCCTCACTCTCTGCCGTCGACGTCGTCCCCGACCCCATCCCCGTCCGTCGTCGCCGTCGCCGTCGCCGTCCGATTCGTCTCTCTCTCGAGCGCAACACCCGCACGCACGCCACCATAGTGGACTCTTCGCAGACCTCCTTCAAAGCCCCTGTCTGCCTATTATTGATTCTGCCGGTATCCACTGAACGATTGCAAGCTTGCTCCGTGTCCCCCAATTTCCCAACTTCGCACCATCTCCGCCTTACAGTAGTCGCTTACCGTCGTTCCTTACAGTGACTACCTTACAGTAGTCGCATCTCTGCTCTCACCATCGCCATTTTGTAGCTCAATTGGGACGTTTGGGAACCAAACACACACACACACACTCACACACACAGGTAGTCGAGATTGCGTGCTTTTAGTGGTGTACGCGCTTTGGTTGTTCTCTGGTTTCACTCGCCGTGATTTCCATTTTGTTTTTGCTAGATTAGAATAGTTCGGAACCATCTTTGTGGCAATTGTGTGCATTTTTGTGGAAGGTGCAGGGGTTAGTCGAATGGAGAGCGATTTTAATTTGTTTGCTTTCTGTCGTTTTGGGTTTGTTGGATGGTTCGGAAAGGTTCCCAATTCTCGGTAGTTTATGTTTTTTTCTTTTTGCATGGGGTTTGGGTGGAAGTGTTGTCGGTTTCGCGAATTGGGGCAACACTGGTAAATCCTCATGTGGTTGGAGAGGCGTGGGTGGTGGGTTTCTAGAATTGGTTTGTGGTTTCGTTGGGCACGAGGGTAGAATTTGGAGGTGATTGGGGAGTTTAGAAATTGGGGTTTCGAAAGTTGCAGTGGTTTGGGTGTCAATACGCTCTTTCGTGCGGGAGGTTCCTGTCTTCGTTTCGGTTTTCTTGAGGGGGTGATTCGTTTATATGCTTTCTTTTCTAAAACCTAATTCGCAGAAAATTTCGCCACTTGGTAGAGAATTATGTGTATGAAGGTACTCTCGATCCCGGTTTCCGCTTTTGATTTGGTTAACAATCTTGGCTTTAAGGGATTAGTATGCTTTTTGCAGTTGACGAGATGAGTTTTTGGCTCTTTGTTTTGGTTTCTTTTATAGGGTATTGTGTCGGTATAGGTCGTTGCTTTGACTGGAGGTCTTGAAATGTTGGTCTTAGTCTTCTGTTCTTCCACAACTGTCTCTCAACTTTTGCCTCTGAGGTTATTGAAACAGTTGGATTATTGCTCCAACACGATAAACTGAGACGACAGTAAGCTTGATTGTTGCTCACTCTTCCTGACAGTACTACTATTCTCTCTTTTTAGTACTTACAGGGCCTTACATGTTTTGGGACACTATGCGTGCAGGCCAAGATTGAAATTAATTAAGGACTTTCTGCAAAATTCAACCTGACATCGGAGTAAACGATCATGGATTCCGATTCGGAATCAATTGATTCTAGAGAAGGTAACTAATGACTAACCCTTCCTGCCATTTCCTTCCCATTTCACACATTTAAGTTAATTAATGAGCTTCCCTTTTCTTGAGCTAATGGATGACTTTATTTGTGAGCCCTTGTGTAGATTCTGGCTCTTTTAATATCACGTGCATTTAATGCCTTGCAAGGGCTTAACCTAAGATGTTAAAGGGACCTGTATCACATCAGATTCCCATTCAGTAATGCCCGGTTTCTTCTCTAGGAGTTTACCTTCTGATAGTGTGCTATGTAGAAGTACATTTAAAATGTTGTAAATTGCCTAGTTTGTAGTTTGGTTGTCGTTGTGGAGTAACTGGAAACGAGATTACGAGAACAAACGTTCGGTTGCCTGACCAGAAGCTGTGTACCTTGTCAATGGATCATCCATTAATGCCCATTTTCTTCTCTACGAGTTTGTCTTTTGATAGTGTGCTATGTAGAAGTACGCACTTAAATGTTACAAATTGTCTAGTTTGTAGTTTGGTTGTCGTTATGGAGTACCTGGAAACGAGATCACGGTAAAAAAACTGTTTGATTTTCCTGACTAGAAGCTGTGCATTTTGACAATAGGTCAACTACTGGACATGCGAGATTTAACCGACTATGGTTCCGATCGAAGAACTTGTGAAGAACGACATCCATCAAATTTGCAATTAGCTGAGAAAGTGGAAAGACCCGTCCATGATTCCTCCCTGCTATCCCAATTTTTCTGGGGCCCAGACGACGAGGAAATGGAATCCCGACCTCCAGAGAGGAAACGGAGATGGAAACGGTATGCGAAGATGCGAGGTGCAGCAGCCAAACTTAATGCCGGTGAAACGTCGGATAAGTGTAATACCACCCATTGGCATGACCTTCCAATGGAGCTTCTGGTGCGAGTCCTCACATTGGTGGATAACCGAACGGTGGTAACTGCGTCAGGAGTGTGTCGTGGGTGGCGAGAGTCGGTTGGCCAGGGCATCCATGACCTTTCGTTCTCATGGTGAGTTTTCACATATCCTCAGTTTAAGCATGATTGTGGGGTTGAGGATACTATTTGCATCACTTTAAGCATTTTATGTAACATAAGTGTAAGTGTGACATTTGTAGAACGTAGACGACGATACTATATATCGTCATCTTAAGCACTCCCAACATATGTAGGAACGGGATTGTTGTATAAGGTGGAGCATACTATTTGTGTCACTTTTAAGCATTTTTACATATGTAGGAGTGTGATATTTGTAGAACGTAGACGATACTATTTGAGTCACCTTAACTCTGAAGTCCATAATTTGGAGTCAGAGCTGAGTTCCGTGTAACCAAGCGTATTAGAAGGAGAGGAGTTGTTGTCAATATGAGACGGGATCAGGTCCTAACGAACCTGATTATAATCAAGCTATGAGATAAAAGCTAATTCTAAGAGTGGTGTGTCAAGCAGGTGTGGACACAGTGTGAGCAAGTTGGTTCATTCCGTAGCCCCAAAATTTCCTCGCCTCCAGCTCTGTAGACTGAAGAGGTGTATCTACTTGAATGACGCAGCAATGCAGACCGCTTCCCAAAATTGGCCTGGACTAAAAACCCTAGAACTCAGTGACGGCCTCAGATTGACTGACGCCGCGTTGTTCGCCTTAGCAAATGGATGTCCAATGTTGGAGAAATTAGATTTAAGTGGCTGTGTGGGCATTTCAGAAGCCGGACTTCTGGCTATCGTGCAGAAATGCAACAATTTGCGGCATCTGAATCTCTGGGGATGCAATAATGCTGGTACCGATAAAGTATTGCAGGTACATGGGCTTACTACACTAAAAACTGTATCAGTTAGTGTCACCCATACTGACTACGTACTCAAGGCTATATCGTTTTACTCTTGATGAATATTCTTACGAAGAGCATAGATACCAATAATATTCAAGGAGGAGGATCTCTACAAAAAAATAGTTGGTAAAACCATGCATCAAGAGTAAAAATTTATAGCATTTTTAAACGAATTAGTGTAGGTGACACTTGATGCAGTTTTCAGCGTATATCTCCACTAATCACTTGTTTCTGTTCTACTGTATTTGGAGCTCTAGTGTGAAAAGGGGTGTTTAAATGTTGTCCAGTTGACTGACCTTGAGAGTTCCCCGCTATTTGTAGGCGCTGGCTAGGCATTGCAAAGCGCTTCAGTCGCTCAACTTGGGGTGGTGTGGACGAGTCACCGACAAAGGAATCTTAGCGTTTACACGTGGATGCTCAGACTTGAGAGTAATCGACTTGTGTCGCTGCAATAGTATTACAGGTAGAATCAAAAACTTTTTCATCATGTTGTGGTTGAAGCCATATGACTGATACACCAAAGATTTTAAAGCAGGGATAACATAAAGGGTATTTGATGTGTTCTGGGTGAGGTGGTGTGCAACTGCAAATATAAGTGCGCACCTTTGATCAAACCTTTTTGATGCTGTAGAAGGTAGAGGATACTAAAAGCATTAGGGCCATTATTTGTTCTCTAATTTTGATTATTAATCGATATTTTGTAGGGATATCTTTTGTAAGACCTGATGGTGGTGGCTGCAGGTCAAAGTATTGTTGCCATTATTTAACCATCAGTTTTAATACTAACTTGCTCTTCAGTAGTACTATCTGTTCTAAAACCCTGCGGTGGTGGTGGTGGTGGTGGTGGTTGCATGCCAATGTGTGATTGCCATTATTTAATCGTCTGTTTTGACAATGACTTGATCTTTAGTAGTGCTATCTGTTCTAAAACCCTGTGGTGTTTGTTCTTGCAGATCAGAGTGTAATTTACTTAGCAGACAACTGCCACTACTTGTGCGCCTTGGGCCTCTCTACCTGCCCCAACCTAACAGACATCTCCATGTACGCCCTGATCGAGAGCAAGAATTCCGTGGGCTCCCAGAAGTCCAGAGGCAAGCGCCAGCGCTTCTCCGTGAAGCACCTGGACCACCACCTGTCGTCCGACTTCCGAGTGCCCCTGCGACACAGCAAGATCCACACCACCAGCAGCTGCAGCAGCAGCGGCAGCACCTGCAGCGACGCCAGCAAGCTCCCCATCAAGCGCGAGGGCTTGGACACTCTGTTAGAGGAGAATCCCAACCAACATGGCTTGGTGTGTCTCAACGTCAGCCACTGCGACACATTGTCCGCCAAGGCCGTGCAGGCGGTGTGCGACGCCTTTCCTGATCTACACACTTGTGCAGAACAGCAGTCGCTCGTGACCAGTGGGTGCTTGAACCTGTCTTCGGTGAATTGCGTCTGCGCTATTGAAGCGCGCAGGGATAAGTCCAAACGGGAGAGACGTATGCTGTTTGCTTTGTAAGACAAATCCTTCAAATTGTAAAACTCCCGCAATTCAATCAACTCCCCTCCCTCATACATAAAAAATTTATTGACCAGTTGTAGAAAGGTCCATTCTGACTTGGAACTAATAGAGTCCCATGTAGTAGGAAAGAATGTTCTCCCAATGGATGTCCACGGTGCCACTGACTTTGACTTTTCCCTGGCTGGCTCCCACAAAAGGATGAGAGCTCACTCTTGTTGGCTTTGAGCTCACATTCCTGGGTCATTAGGAAAGAGAATGTGTCTCCCAATGGATGAGGTCACCTGACTTCCCTGACTGGGTGTCACGCATAGGACGAGCTCAATTCTTGGCTTTGAGCTCACATTCCTGAGTCATTTACAGTTTATGGGGATCCATACAAGCTGGTATACAATGGTATGCCCGTCTGGGTCCTGGAGAGTTTTTCATTAGGGACCATGTCTCGATGAGCAGCTGAGAGTTTTTCCAACCTGTGTGACCCTGGAGCGATTTGGGAGTTTAGGGTTTAGGGTTTAAGGGTTCATACTTGAAAAGACTCAGGCTTGGGGTTGCTGCTGCTGAGATGGTTGCAAGGCCTTCCTTCCTTGAGGTATGGAATTCGGAGTAAATTGGTGGCACTCACTCCTCTTCACTGACTCCTCTCTTCAAGATCTGCCGACTTGCCTTCGTCTGAGGAAAGGCGAGGATTTTGTTCAAGTATGGGACACTGTAGATTTATGTACCATTCATTTTCTTCAATTGGAAAAAATGACAACTGCGTGATGAGAAACGATGGGTTTGGTTTACCCTTTGTTCTCTTTAATTTAAGTCTGAAATTGGGCACTACTTTGAAATTTATTTTTGCAAAATATTGCAAAATACTGACCTTGTATGGTGAAAGCAGAATTGATTTCCATCAAGAAAGTTGTAGATGAAATTGTCATGTTTCTCCCCCAAAGTAATGAAATCTTGTAGATGATGTTTTTTTGCCTATTTTTTCTGATCAAAGTAAACTGTGTAATCCAGATGGACAAATGGACAAATAGAGGTTAAAAATTGTGCACATAGGCTTCCTATTGTAGTAATGGAGAGAGGGATTAACTCCGATCATGTTTTATGATTGGTGTACATTAACCCATAAACGTCAATACAGACGTTTGGTGTCCGATGGATCACAAGGGAATCTCCTGTACAAGACAAAAATACAACTATTCATCCTTGGTTTTGAGGGTGGAAAGGAGAAATCTTCTACAATGCTCTGACTTCCAATGAGTGGTTTTGAAATTTAGTATACCAATGATTCCCACGGTATCAAAATGCATGATTTCCACGGTCACCCATCCGTCCTTTAAGGGTTAACCCTTGAATGTCGAAGGGGTGATGCTCAAAATCATCCTTTTGTATTACCGTGGGAATCATTGGTCAAAGAAATAGCAAAAGTAGCTATTGGAAGTTAAAGTATTGTAGGAGATCTTTCCTTTCCAAACCCAATTGCAAGGATGAATAGTTGCACTTTCGTCCTATACTCAAAGATTCTTTGTCATCCATCGGACATTTGGCGTCCGTGTCGACGTTCAAAGGTTAAGAGTATGTTCATTTAAACAAATATTGTTGTACTAGACTTAATATTGACCAAATAAGCATTTGAGCTTTGTTCCCCCTTTTTCAACTGTTGAAATTATTGTTGGATTAGAGTGTTGGAAATAGGTGTCTCTAGAAATGATCCTAGAATCTTATATTTATGGGACATATTTTTGGCAAGAATCTACAAAGGGTGGTTTTGCAAATATGCCTCAATTAGGTAGGATGAACTGGGGGTTTTCTAAGTACTTCGATGGGCACCACATTGGATTATCTTGTATTTACAAACAATTCCTAATTTGTACTAATACACTAAGTTATTGGCTCTCAAGAACAAGCTATAAATTTTGTCAACTAAAATTTTCACATGCCACTCTCTTCTAAATTTAAATTTCAAAATGTCACTTTCTCCTAAAAGAATTAGTGTCAAAACTACTAACTTCTTAAATTTTGGGGTTTTCAAAGCATCTACCTCTAAATAAATTTGTTGCCATAATTTTAGGTTCCATTTCAAATATTTAATTAATATCAAAAGAGTCACAAAATACCATACCAATTACAAAATATTGATGCTTGGGTTTTATATGTCAATTTTGATCTCAATACATACCTAGTAAAAATCAAAACTTTGTAGAATGATTCAAAATAAAGTCAATGAACTTTGTTAAATGCTAAAAATTGAATGGTTCAAATGTTTTTGAGTAGGAATCAATCTATCCAATCCAATTAACCCTTCAAGTTCTTTCCATTTAGAGGTCGAAAATTGCTTCAAAATACTAGTCTCCAAAGCAAGGCTAAAATCTTCATCTACATTTATTTTTTAATAAATTAAACTGTAGGAACCTTTAGTTAACTTATTAAAGCACACCCTTCTAAAACTTTAGAATAATTTTTTTTACCAATTGCAAGATCATGATGCTTGGGTTTCAAAAAGAAGTATTTTCAACTTTTTCCAAATGGTTAAATTTCATCTTTCAAACATTTACCCAAAAATTGTAGATTCTACAACTTTCCACTTTCCATAATATATTGAAGAAATAGGTTGGGAATACATATAAATAAATTCAAAAAAATAAATTTCACATTCATGCTTGAAAAAAATAATAAGTAGAGAGTGATTGAAAATATTAAGCTGTTAAAATTTTAGTTATGGAATTGAAAAACATTAATCCCAATAGTTCTAATGCTTTACTCTGTAATATACAATCTACATCCTATGATTTTATTTTTGTAAAAAAATATGGAAAATTGAGATAAATAAAGGACTTCAAAGTTTATTTTAGAGTAGAAATTCCATAACTACCCACAAACTAAAACTCCTCATTATGATAACTTTCATCTTATTAATCAAAATAGAACAATTCAAAGCTTTCCATGTATATATAAATCTAAAAAATCAATTTCAAATTTTTGTTTCTTAAAATAATGACTTTTTCTAAGTTGTCTAATCTACCACTCTGCTTAGGTTGAGAAAGAAACTATATATCATACAATAACTTTTGAACCATGTAGTCAAAAGTTATGAAAATTGTTGCACCTTAAAGCTACTCATTACATGTTTTTTTGCTACTCTGGAGGGTTGTCAGTTCCCATTTGGAAACCCGCCGTTCGCAAGTTGCGCTGACCTAGCCAAGAGACTGCCAGGTAATTTTTTTTAAAACAAAAACAAAAACAAAAAAACTTTGTTTTTCATTTTAAGGATTAAATTTTTTTTTTCTTCTAAAAAAAAAAATATTTGACACTGGTGTTCAATGAGACCGAGGGGAACGGAGCTGGGAACAGGCCTGAAACGGCCCTCTAGCCCTCCTAGATCTCATCTAATGCCTTGACCACATGTGTGAATTTTTATTTTTTTTAAATGGAAATCTCATTCTTGGTGAGCTAACCAAAATTTATATGTTGCTAAAAAATATTGTTTGGTCCTTCAAGAATTATTCTTTTTTAGAATATATTTTTAGCTACTAGGTTTACATTGAAATTAAAAAGAAATTATAATTTTTGCAATAATTATCAAATGACTTTAAACAAAGTTGTACACATAGATTAGGATGATTAGCATCCATCCAAAAAATCTCATGGAAAACTTCCAAATTATGAAGCTACCTAAGTTCTCAAAAAAAAAAATGGACTTTTTAGTCCTTTAGGGTTTAAGAATATAATTATATACAACTCTCTTAACAACATTGCCAACTAAGTTCCCACCAAGTCACTACCTAAGCTACATATTTGTCAAAGTGTGAACACTAGACAAGTCAAACGGTGCTAACACTAATCCAATCCAAAGGTGAGGGTCAATTTTTTGAAGTTTTTGATTGGTTGAAATTGAGAAGTCCTTAGAAAATGGATTCACAATATGAAATGAGAGGCCATAGGTCTCCAAGAAGGCCCAATGACACGAAGCACACATTTTCTCCATGTAGCAACAAAAGTCTTCAAATTTGGAGCCCTTTAGAATTCTAGCAAGACCCAACTCTTTAGCGTTGATAAAATTTCAAAGGATCCTTGTTGAAAAATGCTATTTAATTTTTTATTGATTAATTAATTAATTTTTGCCATTCCAAGCCCTCTTAGCTATTAACACCAATTCAAAGGTCATGACCTCAAAAGGATGACTTCGTATTGGCAAATGAGGCTTGAAGAGGGAGACCTTTCAATTTTCTAGGCCCAAGCCTTTTTTTATTAGTATAAACCAGTCCAAAAAGTAGATAGCTAGTCAAACTTCATTAGATTAGCTTCAAACCCTCTAACTTTGTTTTTGTTTTTGTTTTTCTAGGTGCAAAGCATTAAATGAAATTCAATTGTTGTAGAAGGTTGTGAGTTCCATGCATTCTTCCAAGTTTCCAAATTATAGGAATTCTGCCATAGTAGCGTGCTAATGTAGCATGGCGATTGCCACATCAGATAATAATAATAAATTATTTTAAAATTATTAATTATAATTTTTTAAATAATTTTCTAATATTTTCTAATTCTATTTAGCAATGTTTGGTTCCCAGCATAGGGAAACAACCTGAAACAACCCTCCAAAGTAGCTAGAAAACACCTAATGGAGGGATTTCATTGCAAGATTCAATTAAGGTAAGAAGTTCTAAAATCACACATGCTCTTAAATCGCCCACCTCCTCAAATGTACATTATTTGTACATGTTTCTTTTTTTGTAGCCTTTAGCTGTGTACAAACAACGTAAATTTAAGGGGGTGGGGGGTGGGGGCGGTTTTAGAGCCCTGTGCCATTTCAACTTCAAAATTTCATAACTAATTCCTCAAAGATCCAAAAAATATGAAACGACGTTGGTTACATGCCAATTCCACTTATCTTTCAAGGGAAAATTGTTGAAAAATCAATTTCAAGAAGCGTCGCCTCCCCCAAATTCAGTTTCGGTACTTCGGTGGGCGATTTATGGGTCTCTTACAAAACGAGGGGCCTCGCTCCTCCTTCTCCTCCCCTTCGGTCCAGAGTCAATTAAAAAAACTCTCACTGTTGGTCAGAACTGTCAAACTTGTGCCCAACTGTCTGAATTTATTTGCTGGAGGTACAGCAGGACATGACTCAGGGGAGAGGCGGATTGGGGCATCTGACTTATTAGTCACCCTGTAACTGTTCTGAATTTGTTTGTTTTTGTTTCTTTTGAAACGTTAAAAGCAGTTTCTTCCATTTCTACGTTTTGCTTAGGATGCAGAATCAGCAGAAAGGTAACAAAGAACCGATTCTACCACCTGAATGCCAGCTTGTACAGCTTTTAACGCTTGAGAGTGTGCACGACCCCGTGCATTCTGCGACTCGCGCGGTTACAGGTCTCGCCTTGCCGAGCTCAAGCAAAAAATATTTCATGTACTAAAAATAAATAATTCCAGGGTTTGCCCGCCCGCAGGGCCGAGCGAGGGGGTCAGTTCTCCCTGGCCGTCCTTGTAGCCATCAATTTTTTTTATTAACACTGAGCCTTGCGTGCCCCTCACTGAGCTGGCGGATTGCTCAAGACAGGACTGTTGACTTTTTGAACCGCAACAACCGTTCCTTCTCACAGCGCCGTTTCTACGGCAACCATGAATCAAGCAAAATGCGAAATGCGGAAGCCGAAGATGCACAAGAATGCAAGTAGGGTATCGAAGTTGCTCGCAAAAGCTTGGCCTTGGTGAGAGCAGTGAAGAAGAAGAGCTTCGCCGCGTTTTTTAGCTCGTGTAATCCTTGTACCGCAAAATGCGAAATGCGAAAACGAGACCCAATATTAATGCAAGTAATAGTGAGGTTATCGAAATTTGTGACGACCATCGTTGTGATGGTACACACATCAATAAGGCAACTTAAAATCTCAACCATTTACAGAAATACATCACAAATCTCGATCTCCTCGTAAATCTCTACGAGGCAGCTAGTGTGTTAACACGGTAATACAACAAACGAGTCCATCGCCACAGCAGACAGACTCTTCGTTTCTGTCGTAACGGATTCGTAGCAACTCGGAACGCGATCTCGACGTGGAGATCGTCTATCAATACTGACGATCGATCTCCTGAGCGAGATCGTTCTGGAGTACAAATGCACAGACCAGGCAACATTTTACGTACAGCAAGTTGTCTGATTAAGAAGAGAGAGAGCTTCAGGCCTTGGTGAGAGCAGTGAAGAAGAGCTTCGCCGCGTTTCCAGCTCCGTCGACTTCCAGCGTGTAATCCTTGTACCGCAAAAACATCTCCGCGACGAACGCCCTGGACATCATCACCACCAAGTCCTTCCCCGGGCACTGCTTGTTGTGCACCGTGGGCTTCGAAGTCTCTGGCCCGTTCGACCAGAAGACGTACTTGATCAGCTTCTCGCCTTCGGGGCCTAGGAAGCGTCGGGGGAGGAATTGATCCGGGTTGTCGAAGATCTTCGGGTCGTGCATCACGATCGGCTGGAATCCATAGAGCATCTCGTCTTTCTTCACTTGGAACGAGTTTTCGTGATTCTCGATCACGAAGTCGGTTTTCGCTCGGGCGTATTGGTACGGCACCGGCGGCTTGAAACGGAAGCCCTCGTACACGACCGAATTCAGCAAGGGCATATTCTCCAAGGCTTTGAGCGTGACGATTCCGTCGGTGTCGGCCACGGCGGCTAGCACCTCCTCGTGAAGCTCGTGCATGATGTCCTTCCCCGCGGCGCTGATGAATGCGGTGAGCTCCGGGTAGAAGATGTTGAAGCCGCCGTAGGCGTTGAAGGACAAGAAGAAGACCAGGTTGGCTATGGCGTCGTTGCGTTCAATCCCGCTGGCCTCCGCGAGATCCAGCGCTTCCGTGGCGTACGTTTTCACGAATTTGTGAATCGCGTCGTATTTCCCCTTCACGAGAATGGAGGGAATCGGGAGCGTGTGAAACGCGAGCTCCTCCACCGGGTGCGGGAGGCCTGTTTGTCCAGCTATGGGCGCCAGCTGCGGCAACGCCCAGAGGCTCGCCCCAGGGCCGCCATCGCGCCCCAAGCTCGCCGGCCCTGGCGCGGCCGGATCGTGGTGACAAATTGCGCGGAACAAGAAATTGAAGCCGAATTGCTTAACCTCCCCCGAGACGTCGGCTTTCTTCCCAGCCGCGACGTCTTTCTCCCATAACACCATGGACTCGCCAATCGCCTTGTGAAATTCGGGTAAGAAGTTGCGCCCGTTCTTCGCAATGATGTCGAAGCACCATTGCTTGAGCTTCGTGTGCCGGTCCTCGCTGGGGTCTAAGTATGAGAGGACACGGTAGCCACTGGTGAAACTGAGATCGGGCATGTAAGTCCCCGTGAAGAGGTCCTTCTTCTCGCACTTCTCCACGTCGAAGAGAATCGGGAAGCTCTTCTGGTCCAGCACGCAGATGACGCGGGAGTCTTTCGCGATGGTTGGGCCTGGAGGCATGTTGACGCGGAACACCGTGCTCTTGTACTTCTCAATGCGGCTCTGGTAAAACTTCTCCTCGCCTTGGAACCAGAAGTAGTCCAGGCGATCCTTCACGGCGCCGAAATAGGGAACGCCATAGTCGCCCGGAATCGCACGCAACGGCAGATTCGAAGATGGCGTCGCTGCCACTGCGCCTGCTGCTGCTGCACCCGACGGCGTGGCCATGATCCCCAAAAGAAATTTACAAATAAAATCCCCCCTCCCCCAATGCAAAGAAAAATCCCGCAACTCGAAAATCCTAGCAAACAAAGCCCCTCCCCACGGCTAGCTAGCTGCCCAATGCAGGAAAAGAGATCCCGCAATTCGAATGCTTCCCGCAACAAATCCTTCTCTCCCCAATTCAATGTAGGAAAAAAAATCCTGCAGTCCACCCCCACCCCACCCCAGCAATCGAGTATGTATCTCCCGATTCGTTCCCCCCCGCTCCCAAATGCAGCTGGTTTCCTGATTCACAATCGCACACTTCCTAGAACCAAACCAAGCTCCCAGTGATGCAACTCTCATCCCAGATTGCCAGAGTCATATACGCGTTGGCTGTGTAGCTAGATCGATCGAGACCCGGCGACTAAACGAGCGAAGTCGATCGGAAATGGAGGAGTTGTAATGGCACACGTTTTCCAGGTGCATAAGCGACAGCACAAACGTCCCAAAAATTCACTTGCCTGGCATGTACTTGCCACAGTCATGCGGAATTCTGCAGGTTGATGGCGTAAAGGACGCCTGTGATGACTATCCCTTACGATTACGGTGAACTTACCGTGTGTCGGAGCGCTCTTTTGTCTGTAGATGGCGTACTAACTCCGTAATTTACGAGCATTATACCGTCTACCTACTCTATTAGAGCATCACCACCCGTCTTGCAAAAAGGGGGTGGTGAGTTGGCCTGCATTTTGCAGAACCATCCCGTTTGCAAGCCGGGTGGTGAGCTGCGACCCACCCGCAAGCCTGTTAAGAGGTGGAGCATGGTAACAAACATGGTAACAAACATGTACAATAGTATAAAAACCATTCGCCGTTGCGGTGAAAAATGCAAAAACAAGTAAAACAATTCGGTGCCGAAAGTTGCGGAAAGGTGTTCAAGCTTGTCGCTTGCTGTTATGCAGGCCGCTCCAACCTCCAGCTTGCAACCTGCAAAATCGGTTCATTTGCCATCTTCTGAATATTTGCCAGCTGCTGAACTGCCCCGGTCATCCATTTTGCAAGACGAGTGGGGCAGATATGCAGCTTCCTCCCCACCGATCATCCGTTTTGCAAGACGGGTGGGGATGCTCTTAGGGCCGGTCCGGACCTCCAAGTGCTGGAGAGGTCCGGACCTTCAGCGCAGAGGCTAGGCAGCAGCTTTCCATTGCACTTGGAGGCAAGGACATGGTCTTGGACAAGTCCTTGCCTCCAAGTGCCATAGTACAACTTTCCATTGCACTTGGAGGCAATTACGAAACCACTGTATCAGATGTCGCATCTATTTATCTTTCTCTGAAAAATAAATAAAAAATATTTTAGTCTACAGAAGCCTATGAAAAAGATAGAAAAGCCTGTAAATGGTCGCTTTAAGGCCATACTACCTTAGAAGGCACTGGAAACTTCTCAAAATAGGGTTCCAATGGGGGTGTCTAGCCCCTTTAGCTCTGCGCTCCCTATTTGCGCGGGCTGGAGCCTGGACCTCCAATCCGGTCCTCCAGCCAGGGAGCCCCCTGGACCTGTTCAGGATCGGAGGTCCGGGCGCTAATGGAGACCGGCCCTTTTAGCCACTGTCAATCACATCAAGTTTCATGGTCTACTAGTACCGTAGACTACAAGTACACTGTACCTAGCCTTGCAATATTTTGTATGTCGAGGCCATAATTCTACAAACATAAATTTGATATATTGTAAAAGCGGTATTTTCTTTAGTTTCCTTGCTTCATCTTTCTAGAATTTATAAACTCAATAGAGTTGATTGTAAAGTGAATCCCCAATTTGTAGAAGGGATGTATGAGGAAGGTTTAACTAAGAATAACACCAAAAAAATATAACTCCAAATACAACTTTTAGATTAAGTTGGGTGCTTCTAGGAGTTTCATCATGTATTATTCTCAAACTCTGGCTCTTAGTCCCTCATTAGGGGTAGTCACACCTTATGAGAACCCAAAATTTCTATGAAGAGTGTGAAGTTGAGGAGAGAAAAGAAGAGCCAATTAGTAGCTAGAAATCACGAAGAATGTGTAACACCCCTTTTCTATTGTTTGAAGAACGAGTGGAGAATTGGAAAATGACATTTGACACGCAACGCAAGATGAAGGCACAAGACTTGGGTGTCTGCACAAAACGGCACTAGAAATGTGGCAAGTACGAACACAAGAGAATATAATTTAAATGAAGAAATCTTCTTCACGTCCATTATTCACTTCCAGAGGAGAATAATGGACATGGATAAGATTTCACAAAAGAAGAATATGGTGCCATCGGGAAGCCAATGGGGAGTCGCAACATCTCCATTCTGTGAAGCATGGACATGCAGTAAAGAAGGTGTGACTACCCCTATTGCACACACTTTACAATTAAATTCTCTTATTATATTTAGGGTGAAATTTGGATAGAAGTTTCTAAGGATGAAAACATGACCATCCATCTCGATGAGAATGAGAAACCAAGTCATATCAATGTGCAATGGATTGGATAGATATTTTGCCTCCATGGGGTTGGCTCCCAAAATGGCCCGTCCTTGCATGTTGCCCAACCCATTTTGGAATTTCATATGTTGATGGGGGGTAATGACTCCATCGGTAGTGTATGATTACGGTATCAACACTCAAAGAAGAAACTACAATTGTGATATGTTGTATGCGCCCTTATAAGAGCAACTCCAATGCAAGAACAAGAAAGAAACACTGAAAAGTGTTAGGGAAAGATATGTTGTTGGATTAGGGAGCATCCAAGGTCTCTTGCCAACCTACCACTTGTTGCATTGCCTCCAATGCAACAAGCTGAGGCCCAACAAACACAACACTACAGGGTTGTTGTTTTTGTAAAAATTTCAACTGAATCTCTTGTACTTTTTTAGTGCACTATGAGGTGTTCGGATTTGCGTGCCAGGGTTAGAGAATTTGAGCTTTTGGAATATTTTTTTTTTGGGCTCGACAAGTCGCATCAAAATGCCACAACTAGGGACTCTCATTTGACGAGCCCTCTAAAATACCATTGGCTGCTGCATTGACTGCATTGGGGGCTTTTTTTTTGGACCTCTTCTTTATAGGACCCCCATTGCGTGCTTGTAAAGGGGCTGCATTGGAGCTGCTCTAATGTATTGGTGTTACAGACAGAAAACGTTATTTTTCTTTGTATATTGAAGAAACGTGCGTGAGCGGCAGTTGCTTTCGAGCAGTATTCATTATTCACGTGCTCCTCAGGGACGTAATCATATCGTATTGTACAGACAGATGTCAGTTAATAGTGAATCCGGGGACACAACCACGTGCGTCTTGTACCTTATGCTATTGATATCGAGCGTGCTCTCCGGCAAGTGGGAGGGGTAAAAGTCAGTGCCCTTTTATTTTATTAGAGCGTCAGCATCTCCACCCGGGCGCAAGATATTTGCCGGGCAAAGAGGTTTGCGCTCTTTCTTCAGTCCCACCTTCAGGTTAAGGTAAGCTACCCATTGTGGGCAAAATTGTAATGGTGGTGTACATTCAAGCTCTGAAATGTACACCACTAACATAATTCAGCCCACAATAAGCTTGCTTCCATTCTACCCGTAATGGGGGTAGTTTATCTTATTTTCAAACATAGGCCTCTCCAAAATTTGATGGACACACTTGAAGGTGTAGGGCCCCTCGTTTTTGACATGTACCACGCAAAGAACTTACAATTTCGAATCCGACTAGTGTGTTCTTAATGCACGAGTTTTAGCTGATTGGCTACAACCAAAGATGTTGGCTATTTTTTGTAAAGGAGATTTTCATTTTGGGGGGGCGAAATAGCCAGATTACTGTTGTATTTGAAGACCAATAGCCAAAATTTACCAAGTATCATCTAGATTTTTAAGAAGTAGCTAGTTGTTTCTTCAATGCTCATGTAATATTTGGGTGATACTTGGTGATATCTATATCAATACTAGGTGCTACCTAGGTAAATTTTGACTATTGGTCATAAAATACAATAGTAATCTAGTTATTTTGACTATAAAAAATGAAATCTTTTGTAAAAGAAATTTTCATTTTTTTGCCAATTGGCTACATCATTTACTACACCATCCAATTGGCTACATCATTTTTTTGCCAATTGGATACATCCAAAAGATCATACATAAAAACAAATTGGAGATAGGATAATTGTACAATAAATTTGTAAAGTTTACTTCTCCTTTTTTTTTATTTGATGCAAATTGAAAGAGACTGAATTCAATTGCAAGGAAAGGGCAATATTGGTGTACAACCACCCACCTGCACGAAGAAACTTAAGACTTTCAGATATACTACCATGTGCAAAAATAGGCTAGACTTTCTAAAGAACTAAAGAAATTCGGGGATATTAACCCCTAAAGGACCATTGTCCCTTTGTGAGACAAAATGGATTTTGGGTAGGTTCCCATGACCTCAATTTTTAGTGAACTTTTTTGAAACTTTTTCATGAGATAGAAAAACTTTTAAGCTTCGTGGGAGTATAATTTTTATTTCAATTAGTGCTTAGGAACAAAAATTATGCCATCCTAAATATAATTTTCATGTCTTTGGGTAGAAAAAGAAATCCACAAAAATTTGAAATTAAATTTTAAAATAATTTTTTTTTCCCTTATAGATCATATTTTTACATGTGAGGCTTTGATTC
This sequence comes from Rhytidiadelphus loreus, assembly GCA_947034895.1. Classification (NCBI taxonomy): domain Eukaryota; kingdom Viridiplantae; phylum Streptophyta; class Bryopsida; order Hypnales; family Hylocomiaceae; genus Rhytidiadelphus; species Rhytidiadelphus loreus. The sequence continues at coordinate 40,151,021 of OX344761.1, forward strand.
ATTTAGATTAGTGATGTGAAAGTTATAAACAATCTTGTTTTCCAAACAATCTAAGCATCTTCTTGAAAAAATAACTTATGGGGTTCATTTTTGAATGAATTTTCACAATTTTTCGAAAGAATGTTTTAACAAATTTTTGTTAGAACAATCTCACCATTGGGACTATTGTGTTTCAATCCTATTTTAGAATCACAATTGCTAGCATGTGAGCTTAGGATCTTGAGCCTAGGCTCTTATGTTATAGGTACCTATATTATAGGCACCTTTCATAGTTATAGGATATTTATATTATAGGTGTCTATGCTGTAGGTACCTATGTTATAAGCACCTTCCACGGGTATAGAATGTTTATATTATAGGTGTCTAATTATATTATAGGTACCTATATTATAGGCACCTTCTATGGTGATAGATACTTATATTATAAGTATGTATGATAGACACCTTCAACAGTTATAGAGTACTTACTTACACTTAGGCTCAAGGCTTGTAGGCTCACATTTCTAGGCTCGCATACTAGTATCGTTGATCTTAGAACTATTAACAATTTAGTTTTTTTTTCAATCTTGGACCTACTTCTACAGAACTTTTTTTTAAAGAATGAAAACCAAACGTTTTTTTGTTTTTTATAATTCCTAGATTTTCAACTCAAGTCTTCAGCAAAAAAGAATATAAAAATTCAAAGTCCATAGTGCAAAAAAAATCCTACATATGGTAGTCAAAGTGATTTGAAATTGCAAGCTAGTGTTTGAAAAAATCTTTTATTCTAACTTTGAATATTAATATCTTCGAATTTGTATAGTCAAACTTCGTGAAATGTTTACCTCATGATCTCAAACAAATAAAGTACAAGATCCTATTATTAGATTTTTTAAAAAGTATTTTTTTGTTTTTTTGGGTGAATGCAACAAAAATGGTAGTTTTGAGTGTTTATTTTTTTTATAGAAATATGCAATAGTTTCAAAAGGAGAACAGAAAATGTAGGCAAGTAAGTTTTTTTAGAGGAGGTATTCCAAGGTGGGGGTGGCAAGCTTTTGACTCCATGATAACTAATTTTAACATTGAATTTGAAACTTTTTGGTTGCATTTAGTTTGACAACAATTCTCCAAATGTAGGTTTCTTCTACTCATATAAAAGTGAAAGTATCATAGAATTCCATGAAGGCAATTTTGACTCCAAAAAACTCGAAAATTCATTTTTAGTGTAGACAAAATATAGAAGTTTGAAACTTCTATATAGAGTCAAAATCAAAAAATTATTTTCAAGTATTACTCTAGGATTGGAATTGCTTTCAACAACTTCTATGATGCTTTCACTTCTATATGACTTTGAGGGAGAAACTACATTTTAGGTTTAGCTTTGTCTTGTTGTCAAACTAAAACAAACCAAAAATTTCAAGTCCAATGTTAAAATTAGTTTTCTACTTGAAGTCGAAAAGGTGCCTTGTCCACTTTTCATAGGCCTCTCCCTATGATTTTGACAACTTGACAATTTTGATTCTCCTCTTGAAAATATTCTACACTTTTACATAGAATTCCAAAAAATCCTTTATCTTTTCAACAAATTTTGACCAATTTTTGTACACTTAAGTCCACCCTTATTATAAAACAAAACCTTTTACCTTCTATCCATTTTTTTTCATTAAGCAAAATCATTTTCACAAATTCAATTAGCTAATTTGAAGTCTTCTCCAAACTGAATTCATATTTGATCATCTATTGGTATGTAGATAACCTGGTTGGATGTGAATTTTTGTCTTTTTTTTTTAGCTAATTGGAGTGCATTTTGCAGTTAGTTGAGAGTAGTTAGTGAATTGTGGAGTCAAATTGGGTGTTTTGGTCATTTGAATTAGTTCCAATTGGAAGTTGTCTTGTTGTCTGGTTGGTTGGTGGGTTGTCTTTTCCAAGTTGGTGAGTCAATAATGAATGCCAATTAGGTTAGTGTTTGGTTTTGAATTAATTGTATTTTTAGCCGAATTGGATGAATGCTGGCGGGTTGAGTGAAATTGGTATCATTGTTGGTGTCGTATCAAATCCAAATCGGCGGTTGTTGTTAGTTGGTTGTCTTCTCCAAGTAGTAACTGTCTTTGTGAGTCCTATTAGGTCCTGAATTGAGTTCATTTTTTGGGACCCACAGCGAGTGAAGCTAGTGCGAGTCCCAGTCAGTGAGGCTGTGTATTTTGTTTTGTGGGAGATTTCCCAGTTGGGGAGTGTGTTTGTGTTGATCCAGGGTCGGATTGGAGTGTGTGCATGTTTGTGTTTGTGTCCTAGTCGGGATATGTGTGTGCCAGTGCATGGCGGTGCGTGTGATGTGCAGATGAAGTGAGAGAAAATTATCCAAGTCAGGAGCTAATTGAAGAAGGATGCTAATTGTTGAATTAAAGAAAGTTTGTGTTGAAAGATGAAAAATAGTGATAGGAGCAATAATTTTAAATTAGGCTTAGTTGAAGCTGTGAAGAATTATTAGAGCCTGGTTGGAATGTCAGGAGTGTTGAAAATTAGATTCCAATTAGGATAGTGATTAGAGTATAAAGGATGATTTGCAAGATAAGTTGTGAGAGTGTATTGAAAGATTAATTTGTGATATTATTGTTGAATTTGTAACGGTGATTTAATTACCAATTTGGAATTTTTTATAGAAATGTATTTCAGCCGAATTGATGTCGTGTGTATGTGCAATGTCATTGTAGTATTGTTTTTGGCTATGGATTTCCAAATTGGATTATTGAACCTATTAGCATAGATTTCCTACTTGACAATCTCCCTTGGAACGAACTTATTATACTAATAGGGTAATTTCCGATTAGGTCATTATCCTTCTTCAACATGGTATATAATAATAATGGAGGGACAATGTTTGGGAAAACCCAAGTGGCTAGTTCAAAGTTAGCCAATGATATTGGAAAAATTCTTATTACAATTTGAAAAAATCAATAAAAAACGGTAAAAATCCTTTAAAATTTCTATTCTAAATATAAATTAGAAAAAAATAACTAGACTTAGTACTTGAAAATCTAGTTCAATATTAGGATTAGTGGAAACTAGTTGGTAAAGCTCAAAAAATATCCCCAAGTGAACATGGAGGGCTAGGGAGGATTGATCTTTATTGCCCCCATATTTTACCCCTAGATAAAATTTGCAAATTCTAAATTCATATTCGCAATCAACAAGCAATCAAATTAGCTGGGAGAGATGAAGAAATAGAAAATTTACATAGCCCAAAATAGGGGGCAAGTTTTACATTTATTCTTAGCTTAGTTGGCTAGGGCAATAAAGGGTCAATCCTCCCTAGTTAATTTGGCCCAAAGAACACATAAAAAAGGAAATAGGCCTCCTCTAGCTCATATAGCACAAGGCTATGGCGTTGAACCATTGGAGAAGACAAATAGATAGGATAGTAGATGTTTGTTGATTAGTTTCCCCCCGCCACTCAGATGAATTAGTACTTCACTGCTTTGGAGAATGCCTCTCAACCCAATGCACATAGCAATGGGTTGTGCATATCCTCAACGTTTTGGTGAAAGGCGCCAATACTAGTACCCGTAGCAACCCTTCACTTAGCGTCATGGCATCTTTTCAATCAACATCACTCAAAAGTTTAATCCCTTCAAGAGGAGTTGGCTTGAAGTTTACACAGTAGTGCTCTAGTTTCTTTGGATTAAGATAAATGACATGGCATTCAACTCCATCACTTGGTCCCCGGAGTGACTTTTCATTCAAGAATGGTGAGGTCTCATTAATTATCGGAGAGCTAAGTGGGCCAACGTCTACAACCCCAAACAGAGATTTGTTGCCATGCAACACAAGTTTGCTTAACTCCTTTGTGAATAGGAGCTACAAGTTCTAGCTCTTGTCCAACGTAATGGAGAGTTCTTGTTGCTCCGGTGGACCTTCCGGCCCCCTCCAATGCCTATGGTCGAATCACCCATACCTAATCACTTAAGCATCTGTAGAATAGATGGTGAGCATTTGGTTGCGATTGAAATTTTTTCTGTGTAGGGAGATAGAAAATATTGGAATTGCAAAATTCAAAATTTTATTTGCAAAACTGAAATTTCAGTGAATTTTAGAAATCAAAAAGTGTATTGAACCAGTACACGACATCTAGAGTCTCCCAATTCCACTCATAGGGGAGACTAGTTACTACTCATGCATACAAATTTCAAAATAATAAATGTTGTAATACATGGCATTCAACAATTGTTCCTTGCAGCCTCGCATATTGTGCATGCCATTAAAACTAGACTCCCAAACATGGTTCACAAAGAAGTTTTACCTGGCCAGAAATAGCGGTATCCTACAAGTCAAGGATCCATCCTTGGTTGGTAATGGGTGCTCCCACTATAGATGTTAAAAACAATATAGACTTATTCTACCATTTCTACGTTCTCTTTAGGGTGCAAAATCAACAGAAAAGTAATGAAGAACTAATTCTACCATCTAAATAAGCATGTACAACTTTTAACGCTTGAAAGTGGGCAGGACCTCACACATTTTGCCACATGCGTGGTTATACGTCTCGCCCTACCGGGCTTGACCTGCAACTGCTTGCATAGCAAAATGCGTTGGGTCCTGCCTACTCTCTAGTACATCTGATATTCCAATGGAGACTGGCTCTACATTTATCGGCCCCAAGCAATGTACGGGGAGTACCGGCATTTAGTTATGAGCTAGCCAGTTGATTTTGAGAATTTCCGAATGAATTTCAAAATCTTTGGAAAAAACTCGATCATTTAAGAGGAAAATCTCTATTTATAAAGGTCTAGCCAAGAGAATGCTTCAAACAACCGTTTGGTCTTAGAGCATCGTCACCCCTGTGCAGTAAATGGGGCCGGGACGGCCAAAACGAAAGCCGGACTCCAAACCATCCCCCACCGTGACCCTGGCTGAGCCCGGTTGGCAGCCAGTGTCGTGATGTGGGCCGTCTATTAGTTGAAATGATGTCCTTTTTCTATTAAAAGAATGTTTAGTGTTTAGTATTGTGTATACTTTGAGCTTATGTTTGTAGTTTGTTTAGTGGCCGGTTGTTAACCGGTTGGTTTGTAGTTGTTACTAGGGTAAAAGGAGCTAGGATTAGGGCTAGCCACCTTTGGGGTTAGGGTTAGGGCTAGCTGGCGGCTAGCCATCTTTGGGTTTTGGGTGCCTACTTGAGGCAAGGGCTGGTCCCTTGTCTCTCTCTCTCTTGTTTTTGGTGTGTTGGGTGGTGTGGGAGGCACTTTGAGTGCTAGTTGTATGTTGGTGTTGGAGATTTTATGAAAGAAGCATTGATGGAGGAGATTTTGTGTTGTGTTTTAGAGAAGTGTATTATGAATGCAAGGTTTTGGATCTGAGTTTTTGATAAGTTGATCTATTATGATACCAAGTTCGAGATCTAGATCTATTATGGAGGAAAAGTTATGTGGCAATGAAGTGGAGGTGTTGCGGAGTTAAGGCAATCAAGGAGGGTGTATTGAGGAGCTTGGATCTTATTGAGATTTTATCCAATGGGCATGAGATTTGGAGGGTACCTTTCTTCACTTGTCTTATCTCTTGTGTCAAAATTTTAGCTTCAATAGACTTGAGATCTAAAAGTTGTGCATAAAATACAACCAAGAAATAGGTTTTGGTAAGGGTTAGGAAGTCAGTAGTGGGAAAACGTCCACCAAAGTTGGAAAGTATCTTAGATCGTTATGAAAATTGTTATGTGATTAGTTGCATAGTTGATCTACAATGTGATCAAGTTTCAAGTGATTTGGACTCACTGTCCAAAAGTTATGTGGAAGCAAAGATAGGTATGGCAGTTCTTAGGATATCTTGATAAGGGTTAGGAAGTCAGTAGTGGGAAAACGTCCACCAAAGTTGGACAATATCTTAGATTTTTATGAAAATTGGTATGTGATTATTTGGGTAGTTGATCTACAATGTGGTCAAGTTTCAAGTGATTTGGATTTACTGTCCAAAAGTTATATGAAAGCAAAGATAGGTATGGCAGTTTCTAGGATATTGTGGAAATTGTAGGATAGGGATTTGGCAAAATGAGAGATTGAAAGTAGGTTTATTATGATTTAGGGTGTTTATGAGTATTAGTGATTATATACAAAGCATCTTCACAACGAAGACCCTGTGTTATTCCAAACCTACTAGCAAATCTTTGTGACACCGGGAGCGTCAAAAATCCAGGATTTCTCCTCAACACAGCGTGGACGGGGAAATTGAACCGTGCTTGGAGTTTGAAGATTGTCCGTGTTTTCTGATGCAAAGTGACAGAGCCTGTCCTCGAGAACAAGCTAGAGATTATTGTAGCAGCAACTCCCGAGGAGATTTGGGTTTTTTTTTTTATCCGTTTCATGCTCGGAGCGTGAGTTGTGGCAAAAGCATTTGCCAGATTTCGGGCGCTCTAGTTGTATGCACGGTGGGGCGGTCTCATTGAGTAGTGTCCGGGATAATTTTTTGGGACGGCACCGTGGGTTCACCGTGGGCGTTTGGCCGCCCCACGGTAGCGATGCTCTTAGAGCATCGCCACCCCTGCGCAGTAAATGGGGCCGGGACAGCCAAAACGAAAGCCGGCCTCCAAACCATCTCCCACCGTGACCCTCGCTGAGCCCGGTTGGCAGCCGGGCGCGTCAAAAATCCAGGATTTCTCCTCAGCACAACGTGGACGGGGAAATTGAACCGCGCCCGGAACGAGCAACTTTTGGGTCTTTTTTTAACCGTCCATGCTGAAATACGTGGGTCTCTACAGCCGTGGCAGAAGGATTCGCCGGATTTAGACTCACTGGTTGTCTGAACGGTGGGGCAGTTCATGGCAACCGTGTCCGCAATGATATTTCGGCATGCCACCGTGGGTTTGCCGTGGGCGTTTGGCCGCCCAACGGTGGCGATGCTCTTAGGAAATGTAGGATTTTAGCCGGTTAAGCTAAAAATCTCCCCGGATTGTGGCCCCAAGGCTGGTTTTGTTTTCCACCCCCCCTGAATGCTCCCCCTCGTGGCTCCTCGGCAGACCACTTGTGGCTGTTGGTTTTGTCCTTTACTCTTTGCAATGGAATCCGTTTCATTTATTTAAAAATAAATAAAAAATAAAAAAATAAAAAATCCCTCCCTGGTCAACATGGGGGGGTTTTGAGTGTCAAGCTGTCAATGGGGGACGTACCCCACGACTGACTACCCCTGGCGCTGACTGTACAGTCCATGTCGGAAGATTCTAAAAAATGCTCAGTGGCGGGTACAATTATTGGGTCATAAGTTATTCTCATGACATCTGGGTTTGTTTTTTATTAATTTAAAATTTAACAACCTGAAAATGAAAATGAAAATGAAAGAGAGGGTTTTATATTTTATTTTCTTATTTCTTATTTTTTTATTCTTTCTGACTGTGAAGAAGATTTCAGTACGAAAATCCATGTAAGCAGAGTCAGACTGACAGGATTGACCTTATCTGCATTCGAATTGACGAATTAGGAGCAAGGGTTACAAGGACGGAATCCAGCGCCAGGAAATTGCAGGTTCACTTTCCGGGGGTGGGCGGGGTTATTTAGCTTAGCGTAAGTAGATCACTTGCACCAATACTTAAGAAAAGTGGCCCTCAATTTATGACATATGGTAAACTATCCCAGTACGGACAGAATGAGAGCAAGCCTATTGTGGGCAAAATTGTGATGGTGGTGTACATTCAAGTTCTGAAATAAGTACGCCACTATCACAATTCAGCCCACAATGGGCTTGTTCCCATTCTGTCCGTAATGGGGTCGTTTACCTTAGAGGATCTACGTTAAGTTTGTTTTTGACAACTCGCCCACCCAACAGTGCTAGTATGTGAGCCTAGGAGCCTTGAGTCCAAGCATATAAATACTCTACAACTATTAGAGATGTCTATAACATACATACTTATAAGCTAAACATCTTATAAATATAGAAGGTGCTTATAACATAGACACCTATAATATAATTAGGCACCTTTAATATAAACATTCTATAACCATAGAAGGTGCTTATAACATAGGTACCTACAACATAGACACCTATAATACAAAACATTGTATAACTATAGAAGGTACCTATAACTTAGGAACCGAGGCTCCTATGCTCATGGGCTCAAGATCTTAGGCTTACATAATTGCAACCAGGGTTGCCCACACTTGCCCACACTTCAAACTCATGAAAAACGCTTGGCGTCTCCCCAATAGCTCACAATGCTTTGAACCAACCTCTTATAAAAGTGATAAGGCCAAACAATGTAATGATATGTTGAATTTGTGCTCTAGAGAGTTTGCGTGGGCCCTTGATTGTTACGGATCTTGGCTTGTTTTTAAAGAGCTCATTGGCAAATTCTACCTATTTCAAGGGTTTGGGTGGAGGACCTTTTTGCATGTGGGCCCTTGAAGCATTGTTAAGGCGACTACTTTGGAGTGTGAGTGAAGATGCTCTTAGGATTTCTAGCTTGGTAGTACAAGATTGCTTGTGTAATTGGTCATTACTTATTTTTCATCCTAGTTTGAATGTCTAAACAAATATCTTTTTCATTCCATATAGTTAGCTTCTTTTTTTCATCATTCATTATCTATCAATCTATTTCCTTTTATCATTCGTTGTCTATCATTGTCTATCTATTTGCTTGATCAATTAGATTGGTAAATTAAGAGGAAGGGTTAGAAGTACATTGTTAACTTCATTTTGTTTACTGATTAGTTGTAAAACGATCTATAAAACAGATGCCAAAATTTGAAGACATTTATTATTGACTATGTTTCATAGAAACTATCCAAAGATTTTGTTTTTGTTAGAATCCACTTCTTACAATGAACCTAGTTCACACTACAAGAAAATGGTCTACTACACTTATTTCCTCCCAATGAGACAAAGCCTTCATTGTGGTTTTACCATCCTTATTCAAAAATGAAAAAAATTGTATGATAAAGAGAAAAATCCTATAAAATATTCATAAAAATTGGCATTTGACTAGTTGTGTTTCCTACAAAATTACAATATTTAATTTGACAAATGAAAGTAGAATTTGTTAGCATACTAATCATATGAGGGATTATCGAATAAGAGCATTGTTGAGTTTTGCATATTCAATTGTTTACTTGAGCCCCATCCCATTGCTTTGACATTTCTCTAAAAAAACATTTAGACATGCCCTATTTCAAATATTGAAAATAGATATGAGAATAATTGGCAAGGTTGTACAAACTACATCATTCTTCTAGATTTTGCCTAGCTAGGAAATTAGAAAGCAAGACTCATTTTCCTAAGACCTTAACCATGAAACAATATTGAAGACATTTTGTTTCCTTTTAATGATTCCAGAAGTGATTGTAGGAAAAAAAATTCACCTAATTTTTTGGGGGAGTCATCTCAGTAAATTTTTAAATGGATAGTTTTGAATATTCCTTCACTATTGTATCATTAATTTTTCAAAAGAGCAAGATGCTTAATCTATGGATCACCTTGTAGTGTATTTTGGCCACTTTTTGTTCTATATTCTTGATGTGACTTTTAGCCATGAAAATGATATTCTTTGAAATTCATTCCATCTAATGAAATGAATTTTATCAAGTGCAGTTTCTACTCCAATTAGAAATTTTGAACTTTAGACCTACAACCATGGTTTATTGATTTTCTAATTTTAGAAAGATATAATATTTTTGGTTTATGCCATGATGTTATACACTAGAATACATATCTATGGTGAAAATTTCAATTTAAAAAAAAATATATTCTATATTTGATATGAATTTTCTTCATTGTTCTCTTAAAAAATTCACAATAATTTCAACTTTCCCAAAAAATATTGAAATTTTTATGACTAATATTAGACATATGACTTCATCTTTGAAAAATAAATATAAACTTTTTCATTCCTATCTAGTTTCAAAATGGTAGCAAACATAGTGATGCACAAGGAGGCTTGAAATGAGTGGCCATGGTCCTGTCCTTCCAAGATGAACGTGGTTTGCTCTAAAGTAACCACGCTCTAAACACACTACTAACATAGAGGTACATTTTTCTTTCTTCAATGTACCAATAATGCATATTTTAAGAGGTGGTTGCTTTTAGTGACCCTTGCATTTCAACTTCAAAAATTCATAACTAATTCCACGAAGGTCCCAAAAATATGAAACAACTTGGGTTAGATGCCAATTTTATTTTTCTTCCTACAAAAATTTATTGAAAATTGTTTCAAGGAGATTATCTTCCCCCCAAACAACAATCAGCTCTTAAAAGGTTGCTTTAAGAGCAGACTACCTTCAGTAGTCGTGACTCATGAACGATATTGACTTACTACTTCATGCATTTTTTTTGTCTTATTTTCTGGTGCATTTGAACCTGTGAAACAATGACCAATTCATTGCAATTGCTTGGAATCACTCAGTGGATGTCAGTTGGGTTTGTCCTCTCCATTCCATTAAAGATTAAATAGTGTTGTTGTGGAATTAGTATTAACATTGTTTAACCCTTAAGCGCTCTGACGTCCATATTTTGTACTACGAATAGAGGGCTTGTAGGCGATGTTTCATCCAACTACCTTCTCATTCATCTAATTTAACTCTTGAATCTTGAAAAGACAACCTTCTTTTATGCCCAATTTCATGAAATTTTGGTAAATGGTATTACTGTGCAAAGATATAAGCAAAAATTTGGCAAAATTTGAAAAAGGATTGAGGCGTTAAGGGGTTAAGAAGAGTCCATACTTAGTGTTCAAGAATGATATGGCCCTCTGCAAGGGTGTAGGGTGTGGTCCTAGGATTATTGATAAATATGCACGTAAGTTCAAGGTAGTTATGGTTGGTTAAAAAAATTCCAGATATAGCCCATGGCAAAAAAAATTGTAAATTTATTTTTCAATTTATTTTGTTTATACTGAAAAAAAAGAATGTTACAAAATATTAAAGCTAATTGTAAAGTGAACACTAGTTTGTAGAAGGGGCGGCAAAGGAAGGTTTAACTAAGAATAGTTCAAAAGAAATACAACACCCAATTCCATCACTAGTTCCATCAGACCAAGTTTGGGTTTGGAGTTTTGTTTTGTGTTTTTCCCAAACTCCAGCTCCTAGTCCCTCATTGCACACACTTTATGATTAACTCTATTGAAGGCAAATTATTCTTAGTTTTCAATAGATTAAATAGGCCTTATTTCCATCAAAAACCACTCAAAACTGCCATTTCTATTGCAAAGTGCAAAAAAGTTTTTATTTTTTAAATTCTTTTTTGCATCTCTAACTGTAGGATCGTTCATTAGATTAGTATATAAATGTGTTGAAGAAATTTTAGAAACTTTGAACCCATAGATTGCAATATATTTGGATGTAAAGTGAAGAAACTTTGTGTTTTTGCACCTTTGTTTATTAGATTTTTTGGCTTTGAATCATCTTAATTTAAAAAAAATTGCAATACTTGTTTTGAACTTCTAATTTTTATGTTAAAGAATTGAGTTGAAAGTCTAGGGAATTAAAATAAATAAATAAATAAAACAACTTAATTTTCACTCATTAAAAAACTGATAAGTAGAAGTAGGTTCAAGAGTGAAAGAAAATCTAAATTGTTAATAGCTCTAAGATGGAATTAGTACACACTAATCTCAACAATTAAATTGTTCTAGTAAGAGATCTTAACCTTGTGAAACTTTTATTTGGAGAAATTGTAAAATTGTAAAAATTGAGTTCAAAGATGAATCCAACAAGTTATTTTTTTCACAAAAATGGTTAAATTGCCCCCAAAATAAGATTGTCCATAACTTTCACATAACAAATCCAAATGGAATGAATCAAAGCTTCCGAGGGGATAATGGGACTTTACAGGTTAAATAAATATTCAATAAAGAATGTCAGCCTTGTCCATCAGGTAATGTACTATGAGTATCTTTACCAATATATAATGATAGACCAAAATGGTATCTGTACATGACTAGGGTGTCTCATACTAATACTTCATGGTCTTGATTTCTAATGTCAAGACTTCTATGTTTTATCTAAGTATGCTAAAATTGCAATATGGAAAGTGCTAGCCATTTTTGAATTTTTGATTGAAATTGCACAAAATATCCAATGACCATTCACCCCTAAAGTTTTGTGGTGTTTTGAAGCCAAAAATTGCTATGAAGCATTGTAAGTTTCTAGAACCTGTTCTAAAAGCAAGAATAGAACCTTCATTGTTGATTATTTTATGATGAATTTAATTATAGAATCTATTAGTTGGCTCATTCAAGTGTGTCTTGCTGAATTCTAGAGTGGAAATCATCATCAATTGGAATTTCATATAGAGGGTTTCTTAAACCCTAAGAATTGTCAAGTACATAGTTTTCAACAAAAAATTGTCAAAAATTGCTATTTTCTAGTTCTTTGAGCAAAAATGCTCTCCTTTCGATCTTCAATTTCACCTTGTAAAATTTTGTTTGACTAATATACAAATTGGAGAATTAAAAACAAACAAACATTGGCACAATAAAATGCAAGATTATTGCAAATCTCGTTAGAGAAAAATAAAAAATTGGCATTGCCTGTTGGGGGCAACAAATCTTTGTCTCCTCTAAGAATGAGTTTTTACATTGCTCAAAGTTTTATATACATATACATACCAAAAATCATTTTAAGTTGCATACTTATCAAATCTCTGAACCAAAAAGAAGAATTTACACTTAGCAGTTGAATTATTGAATTCATTTTTTGAATAATATATTTTTGAAATGGACATTCTATTAGATGAAAATTCTATTTCCAAGAACTCAAGGAAATATATGTCTACACTTTGTATTCAAGAAGGAGCAAGGGAGCGGGCCCTCGCAGTTCCAACTAACCCGATTGCCATCCCAAGTAGCCAGAACAGGGGAGCGAAGCCAAATCTTGCTAAAGGATTTCCAGTTCCTAGAGGTCTGAAGAGAGCGAGTGGAGGAAGCCTGGACAGTTTTTAAAAGGGCAGCCCGACCGACGTCAATAAGCGCCTCCCAGAGGGCCGATTGAGAAAACTGTAGAGGCCAGCGCTCTTGGGCGAAGATGAGTTTGTTGCGGGTGATTCAGCATTGCCATAAGGTGATGCCCCTGATAATGGACCAAAGCTGGCGTATGCTGCGAAACCGGCGAGGGAGGGGAGAGCCAAAAATGCAGTGAACTGCATCCAATCTTCTGTGAGGCCCAAGAGGAGGGGAGGACCCCAAAATGTGATGGCCAATCGATTGGGCATAGTCCCAGATGGCCATGGAATTTGGACAGGAAAAAACCCGGTGGATAGGGGATTCAATAACACCAGATGGACAGAAAATACATTTGGTGTCAATATGGGAGGCAATTTGAGCTCGCCATGAGTTAACGGCCACAGCGTTATGCCAGATGGACCACATGAATGCAGTGTCCTTTAATGGACGAGATTGGATCCAAACATCTTTCCATGTGGGAAGAAAAGAATCAGGAAGAGTTCCTGGCCATTTCGATGGGATGGAGCGTTTCGGTATAAGTTGGGTCATGAGTAACTTACACTTGATGGAAGCGGAGTATTTGAATAGGTCGGTTCCATTGTCCCATCTCCATCTTCCGGGATCAAGCTCCAGAGATGAAATTGCGCCCGCGAAGAGTAGTTGCTTGGGATTGCCTCAGCCTTTTTTAATCTGGATGATGCAGACCCTACGTACATGGCCTGTAAAGCACAGAGATCCTGAGTGACCAGGCATGATTGATAGCTGGCGTGAGGTGTGGCCGACGGTGGCTGTGGCCGACGGTGACATTTTCAAATCAAAAGTTGCAACGTTTCCAGGATTTATTTTTGACTTGTATGTGTCCTTCTACAATCATCATCTAAGCCACTAACCATTCAAATTTCAGTAAAGAAGCAATAAATGTAGCTTGTTTCTTCACAAGAAGTGAAGGGGGTCTAACAATTTATTCTTTTTGTGCTTTGAAGCTAATTTTTTTTTTTCAACTTAGACTTGAATTTTTGCTTCTCTTTTAGATTTGGCAAGCTTTACTCTTTACTCTTTTTCTTTTTTCTTTCTCATTGAACTTGTCTTCTTCTTTGGTTGCTTTCAAGTTGTTTATGGAAAATTCTTCTTAGATGAAGTATTTTCTATGGGGATTTAATCTGTTAGTTTTTAGGGTTTTTCACAAAGAGTTGGAAAAAAAAAGAACCTTAAGTATATTGGATAGGGGCTTCAATTCCACCTTCCAAGCCATTGCATCTAGATATACAAAAAAAATCAAGAATAACCCCTAAATGCCCATACTACATTTTTTGGCGACATATCAATTTTTGGTAGCTCACTATGAATGTTTTTATTTTTTTTCTTTGAAAACTTCACACATGTGTTTGAGAATTAACATTAGATAAGATTTTGCTTTTTTGGAGGACTGTAGGAATGCAAACACAACAGCCTGCTGACGTGGCTGAGAAATTGCCATGTCAAAAACTAATAAAAAATTATTTTAATGATATTTTAATTTTTAACTTTCAATTTAATCATTTAATTTTTTAAATTTAATTTTTTTTTAAATTTAAAATTAAAATGATTTTTTTTAGACAATAGTGTCTAAATCTCAACAACAGGAACTAACTTGAAATGGCCTAACGATTAAAATGATTAAAATTCCATCTAATGCTTTATCCCCTAAATCTCAATAGCATCTAATGCTTTAACCCCTAAAGGACCATTGTCCCTTTGTGGGACAAATGAGATTTCAAGCAAGTACCTACGGGCTGAAATTTTGTCATGATTTTTTGAATTTTTTTCAGGATAGAAAAACTGATTAACTTCATGGGAATATACATTTTTTTTCAATCAGTGCTTGGGAACAAAAGTTATGCCCAAATAAGCTCAAAATAGGGAAGAAGATCAACAAAAAAAAATTAGAAAATTTTCTCATAGATTTTATTTTTGTCCACATCAAAAGCTTTGATTTATTCCATTTGAATTTGTTATGAAAAAATTACAAATAATCTTGTTCTTTGCACAAATAGAGCATCTTTTTGAAAAAATAACTTATAGGATTCATTTATGAATGCAATTTTTACAATTTTTCAAAAAAAAAAGTTCCACATAGTTTAGTTTTCTTCCTAAAACAATCTCACCCCTGATCTCACCATTGGAATAAGTGTGTTTTAATTCCATTTTAAAGATATTAATTATTTAGATTTTCCTTCTATCTCATACCTACTTCTACTTAATGAAATTTTAAAGAATAAAAATTATTATTTTTTGAATTTTTCTTTTTTTTCTAAACTCTCAACTTAATTTTCCACAATA
The DNA here is from genome assembly GCA_947034895.1 of Rhytidiadelphus loreus. Lineage (NCBI taxonomy): Eukaryota > Viridiplantae > Streptophyta > Bryopsida > Hypnales > Hylocomiaceae > Rhytidiadelphus > Rhytidiadelphus loreus. Next base: position 40,166,226 of record OX344761.1, read on the forward strand.
AAGATATAAAGCTCAAAACTCTATAGTACAAAAAGTTTAATTTAAGAAGGTTCAAAGTCAAATAATCTAATCTCGCAATGTGCTAAAAGCTTGTTTTTTTTCGTTTTTTTTCCACTTTAAATGCAAATATCTGACAATCTATGACATCAAAAATTTTGAAATTATTTCTACACATTTTCATACTAGTTTGGTTAAAGCTCCTATGGTTAAATGTGCAAAAAAAACAATTTTCAAATTTCTTTATTGTTTGCTATAGAAATGGCACATTTGAGTGTTTTTTTGCAAAAAAAAAGGCCTTGGTTTTGTAAGGGTGAAGCCCAACAATTTTCATAACTTTCAACTACATGCTTAAAAAGTTATTGTATGATACATGGTTTTCATTGCTTAGCGGGCAATACAGACAACAAAAAAACTTCTTTTAAAATCACTTTTGAAAAAATAATAATTTGAAATTGGTTCTCTAGATTTATCTATAGATGGAAAGCTTTGAATCATTTCATTCTAATTAATGGGATGAAAGCTATGAGGAGTTTTAGTTTGGGGTAGTTTGGAGGTAGTTATGAAATCTCTATTCTAAGACAAACTTTGAAGTCCTTTATTTAACTCAATTTTAAATATTTTTTGACAAAAAATTAAAATATTAGGTGTATATTTTTTATTATAACATTGCAGCCATTGGGATTGACATTTTTCAATTCCAATAATAAACTCTTAACAGTTTTGTATTTTGAATCATTCTCTACTTCTTTCTACTTATTATTTTTTTCTTGTATGTTGTACAATTCCAGATGATCTAAAAATTTTCAAACACGTAGCCAACTTGCCTTGAATAAAGAATGCAAAGAGTAACCACCATTTTGGACATTTTTTCATACAAATGCAACCTTGTGAAGTGCAACTACTTGGATTTTTCAAGGGTCAAAAAGAAGATTTTTGTCACTTCTAACACTAATATCTTGCAATCTGCATAGTGGAAATTTCTGAAATTTTTTCCACATCTTTTCAAACCAACATATTATAAGATCCTATGGTTATCAAAAAAATATTTTTTTCTAAAATTTGTTACTTGTATTAGAAATGGCTATTTTGGAGCATTTTTGGTGAAAACATAGTCCAAATCATTTAGCGGATAATTACTCCCTCAATCCCACTAAAACCCTCCAAACTTCTTTTTTTTGAGGGATCAAGTACATTTTTAGTCATAGTGCTAGCAATACATGTATTCAAGAACAAGTAAGCCTTCTATTAGATTTATGCAAAATCTCCAACTTAGATGTTGTCATTTAGGCACCTAAATCCATGTGGAAAGTACAATATTTGAGCATAATATGTAAATGTTGCCACCTCTGACATTTTAGATGATTTAAAGGATAGTGGCAACAATAGGATTCTAGAAATGTGATTCCCAGCTTAAATATGTGCAATAAAAAAACCTAGCCCACTTTATGAAAAAAAAATTATAGTGCTAAAGTCATCACTAAATGCATCGTCAACACTACTATTTGAGGAAGCAATTTGTACAAAGTGTCTTATATGGCAGGATCAAGCTTGCTAGGCCAAATGAATGTTCCTAGATTGTTTCACTTGCCCCTACAAGGTTGTTCAATATGATAAACACTTACTCAACAGTCCAAATGAAGAACTTGAGCTTTTTAGTGGGACAAATGTTTTGCTTGATTTGAAGGTTTTTAGTAGGACAAAAGGAGTAAAAAATATCATAGAAATGTTTGTGAAAATCAATATAATATTGGAATGTTTTTTAGCTTACATGTCTTCAACAATTGAGGAAAAATTGATCTCCTTTGAAGCATCAATATTGTCTGTTTTATACTCATTTGCTTGGCATTTGCTTTTGTATCTTGAAATGTGACATTCTAAAGTTCTCAATTCACTTTCTTCAACTAACCAAATATATAGGTTAATATTGAACGGGCTTATTGTAGATCGTAGGTGATGGATAGGGTCATCACTTTAATGCCAAATATTTAATTATAGTTCCCAAAGTAGGGTCGGCACTTTAAAATTTAAATTTTGGAAATTCGACATTACTTTGAAAAAAATGAAAATGGTACATAACACCCCTCCTAACTCCTAAGATCACTTACTAGGGGGAGATTGAGGAAGACAAATCTTTATACAAATTGGATGGTAGGAGGTAAAACAATCCATGTAGAATATATTAATGGTTAGGATTAGTAGGAGTTCAATCTTCAAATTATCCCATATCCTTTGAGGGTTCATAAGGAACAATGAATTCATTATAATAAGGACCTCTCCACCCTTCATATTCACTAATTGTCAATGTAGAATTAAATTTAGTTTCAATCAAAATTTACTTGATGGTACATGGTATTAGAATATTTTGACTTACATTGGAAATTTTATTTTTGTATAACAACTTCCTCATTTAATTCTTGCTAAAATCGGCAATATTTATTTTTCATTTATTTTTCAACATTCTTAAAAATAATTATTTTTCACTGATCCTGCCCTTCACCTATGATATACACTACTTTGGCCCTAAGAAAGTCCTTCAACAATAGTATCTTAGAAAATATCTATACTTTGGATGAAATAAATGCCATAACATGTGCTATTGTTCTTAGATTGTTGAGGGACTTTCATACATACAAAATATAAAGACATTTATATCATATTTGAAAAATGGCAAATCCATTGTAATATATTAAAAACAACCAAATGCATCTTTCTATTATATACAATTGAATAGTAATTTACATCAACTACTTGAATCTTAAGTTCAAGAAGAACCTTTTTGGAAATTTTCAAAGTTCTCATGTTATTTTGCCTTTCCCATAATGAGCTCAGAAAATTGCAATCAATAAGGGTATTATACCAATAGTCAATGATATACTTGCACTTGCAGTAGAAATATAAAATATAAAATATTTATAATTTGATATACTCATGTAGATCCAAATGAGTTGTTGATTTGATTGAGTTCAAATGTAGTACGTAAGGTTTTACTATCAAGCTTTCCAAGTTACAAATAACAAGCGTGCTCCAATGTCTACTATCAATTTATAAAAAACAAACATAATTAGTAACATTGTAGTAAATTGAGATTTCAAAAACAAGTTTTATAAATGAGAGTCTAAAATATTTGGATTTGATTTCCTGAGTAGAATATCTAGGAAAATATAATCACTTGAAGTAATTTGTATATTTGAGCCAATGTCTAATTTTTTCAAATCTTTTTGTAGTATCCTACTTACAGATAATTACAATCTTTCTAAAAGAAACTATTAAAGAATTGGAGTCCTTTTAAACACTGATGCTTTTTTTCTTGGTACTTGACATAAAATTCCACCATCGCCTTTGTGAGGCATTGACCTTCAGTTAGCAATTGAAATTCAGTGGCCCTAATTGTCACTAGATTAGGATCATTACATGGCCAAACAACTAAATCTTGAACTCCTATTTGTGCTTCATTAGACATGTTGATGGAATCTTTGTCACATAAGATCTCATTGGTATCATCTTCATATAAGACCTTGTTGACATTCTCTTCTTAAAGCAACTCTTTGGTTTGAAAATATGGTTAATCACAACGTTAACAATTTCATTTGACACTTCTTTGTCTATATTGCCACCTTCACTTGGAATTGTTTGTTTCACCTCTTCATTTTTCATTAGTGAAGGCAAAGGTAGACTCTTCAAATAAGATAAACTCAGCACATAGTGCTTATTTACAATGACACTAGTGCATGCGCATAGAGATAGAATCTATAACCTAGTTACTTATAATATAAAAACACCTATAACCATAGAAGATGTCTACAATTTAGACTCCTAGGTTTACATGCTCATGGATTTTATGATCACATTATAATACTCTCCTACTTATTCACTGTTGTTGAATTTACAAAAGTATGCATATTATCCATTAAAAACCATCTCAACCATTAATAACTACAACAAAATACATGTTTTATAACTACAAAATATGACTGCAATGAGTCATGAAATTGAAAAATATGACTCACATAGAAATCACTGTAGATGATTTGCAATATGATTGGGTCTACTCATTACTGATAGAAATCACTGTAGATGATTTGCGATATGATTGGATCTACTCATTAACGTTGAGTCGCTTCGCACATGTAGTCATATGGGTTGGAAGGTGTAATTAGTCATACTTTGCAAATGTGGCATATACATTGACTATTTGGGGGGACTTGATTTTTTTTTGAGCTACTCAGGCAAAGAAATAAAAATCCTACATGGCATATGACTTTGTGTAGTTATATTTTTGGCTGATGTGGAATATGATTGTGGTGAGTCATATTTTGGTTGATGTAGAATATGATTGCGGTGAGTCATACTTTGGTTGACGTGGAATGTGGCTGCGGTGAGTCATATTTTTTGCTAATGTGGAAAATGACTCTCATGAGTCATATTTTTGAATGATGTGGAATACAAATATGGCTCACAAGAATCATATTCTTTACTATTGTGAAACATGACTCTTATAAGTCATATTTTTAGTTGGTGTGGTAGTTCATGTAGATGTCATTAGTAATTTTATGACTGACTGCAATCATATTTTGTGGAGTACAAGGTCACGTTTTGATACACATAACTATGAGCATTATATGACTATAGCTAGTTATATTTTGGCCAATATATATTGTGAAATGTAACTCAAGCAAGTGATATTCCAAATGATTTAGAGTCATATTTTTAAAATTTGTGTGCAGTTTGTGATGAGGGTGATTGAGGTCCAAAAATAGCTTTAATTACAAACTACAATCACATTTTCTATGCATTTTAAATGAACAAAACACATTGCAATAATACATCAAGATAATTTAACAATTGAATAAAAGACTTCATGTAGTTAAATACGAATACACATGGTTTAAAAAATATATACATGAGAAAATCATACTGGAGAGGGCGAATGGAAAAATGAATGCAATTGTCTTCATTGACATTTATTAATCACCAATACAAAACATATATATCACAATGAATCATTTACACAATCTAATAAGGCCTATATTCAACGACGCTAGCATGCGAGCTTGGAGCGGCGAGCCTGCGAGCTGTGAGCGTGAAGTTTGCGAGCATAGAGATCCAAAATTATATAAATTTTGTTAATGATGTCTAAAAAAGGAAAGTTTTCAAAAAAATGCCTAAAATAGAAAAAAGTTACTATTTATAGTAAGTGTTGCGGCCTATGACCGTGGCTCCTAAAACCGTGGATTTGGGTAAATTTTTTTTTTTTGGGTCTTCAAATTCTTATTTTCGATGTCTTCAGGCTTTTACTCATTTTGACTTTTTGGCAAAGTTAAAGCACTTACAACATGTGTAGAATGAGTACACAACTTCAAGGGTAGTTTCAGATGAATACCTCATATCATTGTTGTAGACATATGACTTCAATGTTAAAGTGTTTAGCATATAGAGTTCAAAATTTTGTTGTTAATTTCTAGGACTCGTTGTAAATTTGTAATATCCTACCTCATGTTCACATCTTTAAAAAATTTGTAGAAAATGGAAGAAGAGAAGGTTTAGGGGTTTAGGGTTTAGAAATGGAAGGCGTTGTACTAGAAAAAAAGATGAAGAAAGTGAGAACCTGAACGAATGAAATGAATGAAAAAAAAAGTGGATTAAAAAGAAAAAGAAGAAGAAGGTTTAGGGTTTCTGAAGGGAAATAAAAATTGAGAATTACAAATGCAACTTAGGAAGACGAGAAAGAAATGGAAATACAAATGGAAGGGAAATGAAAAAATATTATAAAAGAAAAAAAAATGGAAAATGAAAAAAAATAGAAAACAAAAAAAATGGAAAAGAAAAAAAAATGGATAAGGAAAAAAAAATTAAATGAAAGGAAAAAAAAGTGAGAAGAGACTAAAAAAATAGAAAAGGATAAGGAAACAAAATGAAGTAGGCCAATAAAATCGAGAATGGATTGAATGAAAATGATTATAATATTCATATGTGTAATACTGAATTAGGCGTTAGGATCATTCACATGAACTCACCATAGAATAGTGTACGAATGAGAGTTTTCAGACATATTTTGAATTTCCTATACTTCAAAAATGCCTACCCATTTTTTTTCCTTTATTTTTGTGAACAGCTAAAAAATGCATTGCATTAAAAAAAACCAAAAATGCAAACAATAGCCAAGTCACGGGTTTGCACAATGAAGAGAAAAGGACACAAGATAAACGAAAAGAGGAAAAAAACACACGAGTGAAGGCCCTCCCAAAAGCCAACCCATTTTCAATATCATGGTTTTCAAATCATTTCAATCGTAATATACTTACATGGATACAATACGAATGAAGTACATTTGAAAATGCGCCTATGTCTATTTGGGAACTGCAATGATTCCTGCTCGAACTAGAAGTAGCTTTAACTCATTGAAGCTATAACTAGGTGCATGAATGAATTTGTCTTCGTTGACATCCATCTTGCAAAAGTACCTATACAAGTAGTATAGGTGTTTGCAATTTACATACTGTTGTCGACCTCCAATAGCAGAAACAACCATATTTAGAAAGTCTGGGCATGTGCACGTGGGAAACAGGCCAATTGTAATTCGATAGATGTTTTTTTTATGATCTGCCCCTGTCTCCAGTGACACTATTGCACCTAAACCCGGATTGGGGATTAAGGTTACTCCCAAAATTTGACCTTTAATGTTTCCTGCACTCTCCCACTTATTCCGTTGTTCTATACTTGGTGTATTTCCAATCCTTCGAATGGTTCGGTTGTTCCTAACCGTTGGATACACATCTGGATTCTTCGGTGGTGCTTGGTCAAATAAAATAGTGTTGAAAATCTTTGACATATTGAAAAGTCGACGAGGCGACAGTGTAGGGCGTTGCTGAAGTTGGAATCCTGCATGTTGTAAGATCAGAGTTTCCTCCCGATTGAGGTGTGTTCCTGATAGAACTGGCCAAATGTCTGGCACCTCCGGCCAATCGATTATCCATTTTCGCTTTGAGCCTTTGACACATCGTTCTATATCATCCCAACAAAACCAAAAGTCGACCACCACCAAGGTTGACGAATTGCAACGTCCAGGGCAAAATCACGTCCATTTTTCGGACGTCCAGATTTTTTGGACGCGTGGACGATGTGGACAGCGACCATCGGACGGCACCTGTTGGACGTTCAGACAGTGCGGACGGGCGGTAGGCATGGGCAAGCGGACGGCCATCGCGGACGGGCGGACGGCGCGGTCGGCGCGGACGACCATCGCGGACAAGCGGACGGCGTGGTCGACGCGGACGGCCATTGCGGACGGGCGGACGGCGCGGTCGGCGTGGACAGCCATCGCGGACAGGCGGACGGCGTGGTCGACGCGGACGGCCATTGCGGACGGCGCGGCGGCCCGACTACAATAAAATGCCATAAAACATGATTTTCAGACCTCTTTTACGCATAGTAAAATGACTTTCTTCAAAAAACTTTTAACTCCAAAAAGGTTGAAAATGAAGCCAAGTATCACCTCCAACAATCCGTTCCAAGTTTCAACCTTCCAACAAAAAGATATGAACCATTCTCTAAGGCTGTGCTTGAAAATGGTCAAAAAATTGCCGTCCGCTCCTCCGACCCGCCGTCTGCCCTTTCGGATGGCCCGTCCGACCCTCTGCTGACCGTAGTAAAATGCCATAAAACATGATTTTTAGACCTCTTTTACACATAGTAAAATGTCTTTTTTCAAAAAACTTTGAACTACAAAAATGTTGGAAATGAAGCCAAGTTTTAGCTCTAGATATCCATTTCAAGTTTTAAGCTTCCAAAAAAAAGTTATAAACAATTTTCTAAGGCTGTTTTTGAAAATGACCAAAAAATTGCCGTCCGCTCCTCCGACCCGCCGACTGCTCTTCCAACCCGCCGTCCGCCCTTCCGACGGCCCGTCCGACCTCTCTTCCAACCCGCCGTCCACCCTTCCGACGGCCCGTCCGACCCTCTGCCGACCGCAGTAAAATGTCTTAAAATATGATTTTTAGACCTCTTTTACGCATAGTAAAATGTCTTTTTCCAAAAAACTTTGAACTACAAAAACGTTGGAAATAAAGCCAAGTTCCACCTCCAAGAATCCGTTTTAAGTTTCAACCTTCCAGCAAAAAGTTATAGACCATTTTCTAAGGCTGTTTTTGAAAATGGCCAAAAAAACGCCGTCCTCTCCTCCGACTCCCATCCACCCATCTCACCACCCAAAGGACTATTTGAGTCTCCAATCCTCCATCCGCCCTTCCCACCCGCTGTCCGCTCTTCCGACCCGCCGTCCGCCCATCCGACGGCCCGTCCGACCCTCTGCCAACCGCACTAAAATGTCTTAAAACATGATTTTTAGACCTCTTTTACGCATAGTAAAATGTCTTTTTTCAAAAAACTTTGAACTACAAAAACTTTGAAAATGAAGTCAAGTTCCACCTCCAAGAATCTGTTTTAAGTTTCAACCTTCCAACAAAAAGTTATAGACCATTTTCTAAGGTTGTTTTTGATAATGGCCAAAAAAGCGTTGTCTTCTACTCCTTTCTTCCGACCCCCCGTTCACCATCTAACCACTTGTCCACCTATTGTACCCTCCATCCAGCTGTATTGTATTGATGAATTTTAAAAAGTACAGATTCGCTTTTCAAGGCTTCCATTTAATACTACAAAGTACTAAAGGATCCTCCGAGTCTCTAATCCGCCATTCGCCCTTCCCACCCGTCGTCCGCTCTTCTGACCCGCCGTCCGACCCTCTGCCGACCGCACTAAAATGTCTTAAAACATGATTTTTAGACCTCTTTTACGCATAGTAAAATGTCTTTTTTCAAAAAACTTTGAACTACAAAAACGTTGGAAATGAAGTCAAGTTCCACTTCGAAGAATCCGTTTTAAGTTTCAACCTTTCAACAGAATGTTATAGACCATTTTCTAAGGCTGTTTTTGATAATGGCCAAAAAAGCGTTGTCTTCTACTCCTCTCCTCCGACCCCCCGTTCGCCATCTAACCAGTAACCACTCGTCCGCCTATTGTACCCTCCATCCAGCTGTATTGTATTGATGAATTTTAAAAAGTACAGATTTGCTTTTCAAGACTTCTATTTAATACTACAAAGTACAAACATCGTATATAGCATTTATGTATACAAAGGAAGGATAATCCAAGTTAAACTTTCACACATTGAAATATGCACTATAATTGTTATAATGTTATACCCTAAACCCTAAATCCTAGACCCTAGACCCTAAACCTTGAATTTTACATTAGTGAACAAACACATTGCTTTAATGTGCAAAATATGTTTGACTTCTAATTCCCTTAAAATGTGATTATCATGATGTACTACATATGGATTTTTGCATAGTTCATAAGCTTATTCATATATGTTATCAACATGTTCTTGGTATTTTCTACATCAATTATGATGTGCCAATTTACAAATGTCAAACATACAATTATAATTTGAAGTTTTTTTTTCTTTAAGTTTTGTTGTAAAACGCATTAATAGTTTGAAACATCAAAGTATACATAGTACAAGCAATTATATTATTTTATAATTGTATTACAAGATGCTACGAAAAAATGCTTTAAATATTTTAATGTAATTTAATGTTGTTCAAGATTAAATATTGCATTTATACAACAAAAATATTATTGAAGTTGTTTTCCTACACCCTTATACCTATAAATTGTAAATTGTCAACTATATATCTCATATGAAAAATATCGGTGCTTGAATAGTTTAAAACATAACCGACGTTTGTCAAACATGAATACATGATGGCCCCTCATATGATCCCTTCAACACTTTTGGGTTCCTTATTTTTACTTAAGAAGATTGAATTGATCATTATTTAATTAGACAAGAGATTTTATTGCAATTATATTGTGGAAGATCTAGCATGCTTGGTTAATTATATATATTACTAAAAGTCAAACTATATAGTTTTTTGTCTTTTAATCCAATCGATATTGTATTCTTCAAGGTTTTAAATTACGGAATTTTCTATAAAATCATTTGTAAATGCATTATTTTATAGTGTTTCTTCAATTCTTTGGTTTAAAGTTTGCGGTATACATTTATATTTCTATTTGTACTTATGTCTTTGGTTTTATTAATTTATATTGATAGTAGTATTGAATTTTTTGGCAAAAGTTAAAAGACTATTTTTCAGATGATGTCTAGTATTTGTAAAGATACTGAGATACTTTTCTAAATTTTGAATGACAAATTCTTGGTATGGTGAAATAAAACTCAATAGTTTGTAAACTAGGATTTTGTAGGATTAGGAGTTTATATATTTGTTACTTTATCAGATTGTCAAAATTTGAATGTCAAAAATATTTAAAAAACTTATTTATCAAATGTAGTTTAATAAAAAATGTTGGCAAACATAATGTTTTTCAAATGAAAGAAATAATAGAGATGAAAAGAAACATTTTCCATGACATTTCTAGTCTTTACTTTATATAAACAAATAGCCCTTTGAACTATTTTTTTCAGTGTTTATTCTTAGCAATTTAAAAAATAATAGAATCTAGTGTGATAAAGAACAAAACATATATTAAAATGATTCCAAATTTTTTCAAGATGAGATATAAAACTAAACTAATAATATAAATTATTAAATCAAAATTGCACATGGCCCATTTACCACAAGATGAATTGAAAACATCATTATTGATGTATAAATACATTACAAATATATAATAATGAGGGTCATCATAGTCATATACAAAAAATCATCACATTTGAAGGTTGATTATGTTTTAAACTATTCAAGCACCGATATTTTTCATATGAGATATATAGTTGACAATTTACAATTTATAGGTATAAGGGTGTAGGAAAACAACTTCAATAATATTTTTGTTGTATAAATGCAATATTTAATCTTGAACAACATTAAATTACATTAAAATATTTAAAGCATTTTTTCGTAGCGTCTTGTAATACAATTATAAAATAATATAATTGCTTGTACTATGTATACTTTGATGTTTCAAACTATTAATGCGTTTTACAACAAAACTTAAAGAAAAAAAAACTTCAAATTATAATTGTATGTTTGACATTTGTAAATTGGCACATCATAATTGATGCAGAAAATACCAAGAACATGTTGATAACATATATGAATAAGCTTATGAACTATGCAAAAATCCATATGTAGTACATCATGATAATCACATTTTAAGGGAATTAGAAGTCAAACATATTTTGCACATTAAAGCAATGTGTTTGTTCACTAATGTAAAATTCAAGGTTTAGGGTCTAGGGTCTAGGATTTAGGGTTTAGGGTATAACATTATAACAATTATAGTGCATATTTCAATGTGTGAAAGTTTAACTTGGATTATCCTTCCTTTGTATACATAAATGCTATATACGATGTTTGTACTTTGTAGTATTAAATAGAAGTCTTGAAAAGCAAATCTGTACTTTTTAAAATTCATCAATACAATACAGCTGGATGGAGGGTACAATAGGCGGACGAGTGGTTACTGGTTAGATGGCGAACGGGGGGTCGGAGGAGAGGAGTAGAAGACAACGCTTTTTTGGCCATTATCAAAAACAACCTTAGAAAATGGTCTATAACATTCTGTTGAAAGGTTGAAACTTAAAACGGATTCTTCGAAGTGGAACTTGACTTCATTTCCAACGTTTTTGTAGTTCAAAGTTTTTTGAAAAAAGACATTTTACTATGCGTAAAAGAGGTCTAAAAATCATGTTTTAAGACATTTTAGTGCGGTCGGCAGAGGGTCGGGCGGCGGGTCAGAAGAGCGGACGACGGGTGGGAAGGGCGAATGGCGGATTAGAGACTCGGAGGATCCTTTAGTACTTTGTAGTATTAAATGGAAGCCTTGAAAAGCGAATCTGTACTTTTTAAAATTCATCAATACAATACAGCTGGATGGAGGGTACAATAGGTGGACAAGTGGTTAGATGGTGAACGGGGGGTCGGAAGAGAGGAGTAGAAGACAATGCTTTTTTGGCCATTATCAAAAACAACCTTAGAAAATGGTCTATAACTTTTTGCTGGAAGGTTGAAACTTAAAACGGATTCTTGGAGGTGGAACTTGACTTCATTTTCAACGTTTTTGTAGTTCAAAGTTTTTTGAAAAAAGACATTTTACTATGCGTAAAAGAGGTCTAAAAATCATGTTTTAAGACATTTTAGTGCGGTTGGCAGAGGGTCGGACGGGCCGTCGGAAGGGCGGACGGCGGGTCGGAGGAGCGGTCGGCCAGTCGAAAGAGCGGACGGCGGATTAGAGACTCGGAGGATCCTTTAGTACTTTGTAGTATTAAATGGAAGCCTTGAAAAGCGAATCTGTACTTTTTAAAATTCATCAATACAATACAGCTGGATGGAGGGTACAATAGGTGGACAAGTGGTTAGATGGTGAACGGAGGTCGGAAGAGAGGAGTAGAAGACAACGTTTTTTTGGCCATTATCAAAAACAACCTTAGAAAATGGTCTATCACTTTTTGTTGGAAGGTTGAAACTTAAAACGGATTCTTGGAGGTGGAACTTGACTTCATTTTCAACGTTTTTGTAGTTCAAAGTTTTTTGAAAAAAGACATTTTACTATGCGTAAAAGAGGTTTAAAAATCATGTTTTAAGACATTTTAGTGCGGTCGGCAGAGGGTCGGACGGGCCGTCGGAAGGGCGGACGGCGGGTCGGAGGAGCGGTCGGCCAGTCGAAAGAGCGGACGGCGGATTAGAGACTCGGAGGATCCTTTAGTACTTTGTAGTATTAAATGGAAGCCTTGAAAAGCGAATCTGTACTTTTTAAAATTCATCAATACAATACAGTTGGATGGAGGGTACAATAGGTGGACAAGTGGTTAGATGGTGAACGGGAGGTCGGAAGAGAGGAGTAGAAGACAACGTTTTTTTGGCCATTATCAAAAACAACCTTAGAAAATGGTCTATAACTTTTTGTTGGAGGGTTGAAACTTAAAACGGATTCTTGGAGGTGGAACTTGACTTCATTTTCAACGTTTTTGTAGTTCAAAGTTTTTTGAAAAAAGACATTTTACTATGCACAAAAGAGGTTTAAAAATCATGTTTTAAGACATTTTAGTGCGGTCGGCAGAGGGTCGGACGGGCCGTCGGAAGGGCGGACGGCGGGTCGGAGGAGCGGTCGGCCAGTCGAAAGAGCGGACGGCGGATTAGAGACTCGGAGGATCCTTTAGTACTTTGTAGTATTAAATGGAAGCCTTGAAAAGCGAATCTGTACTTTTTAAAATTCATCAATACAATACAGTTGGATGGAGGGTACAATAGGTGGACAAGTGGTTAGATGGTGAACGGGAGGTCGGAAGAGAGGAGTAGAAGACAACGCTTTTTTGGCCATTATCAAAAACAACCTTAGAAAATGGTCTATAACTTTTTGTTGGAGGGTTGAAACTTAAAACGGATTCTTGGAGGTGGAACTTGACTTCATTTTCAACGTTTTTGTAGTTCAAAGTTTTTTGAAAAAAGACATTTTACTATGCGTAAAAGAGGTTTAAAAATCATGTTTTAAGACATTTTAGTGCGGTCGGCAGAGGGTCGGACGGGCCGTCGGAAGGGCGGACGGTGGGTCGGAGGAGCGGTCGCCGGTCGGAAGAGCGGATGGCGGGTGGAAAGGGCGAACGGCGGATTGGAGACTCGGAGGATCCTTTAGTACTTTGTAGTATTAAATGGAAGCCTTGAAAAGCGAATCTGTACTTTTTAAAATTCATCAATACAATACAGCTGGATGGAGGGTACAATAGGCGGACAAGTGGTTAGATGGTGAACGGAGGTCGGAAGAGAGGAGTAGAAGACAACGTTTTTTTGGCCATTATCAAAAACAACCTTAGAAAATGGTCTATAACTTTTTGTTGGAAGGTTGAAACTTAAAACGGATTCTTGGAGGTGGAACTTGACTTCATTTTCAACGTTTTTGTAGTTCAAAGATTTTTGAAAAAAGACATTTTACTATGCGTAAAAGAGGTTTAAAAATCATGTTTTAAGACATTTTAGTGCGGTCGGCAGAGGGTCGGACGGGCCGTCGGAAGGGCGGACGGCGGGTTGGAAGAGCGGTCGGCCAGTCGAAAGAGCGGACGGCAATTTTTTGGTCATTTTGAAAAACAGCCTTAGGAAATTGTTTATAACTTTTTTTTGGAAGCTGAAAACTTGAAATGGATTTCTGGAGGTAAAACTTGGCTTCATTTCCAACATTTTTGTAGTTCAAAGTTTTCTGAAAAAAGACATTTTACTATGCGTGAAAGTGATCTGAAATTCATGTTTTATGTCTTTTTACTGAGACCGGACGGAGGACTAAGAAGACTGCAATATTTGGAGATGTCCCATAGTTGGAGTTTTTGTCCAAATTGAATGGTTTATATACCATTGGAAAGCTATGAATGATATCTTTCGAATGGTATATTATGGTGCACATGAATGTGGACAGAATGTCTGATGGTCAGGCGTCTGACTAGATGAGCGAACGGTATCGATTCATTTGTTTTGCTGTCCGCTCGGCCGTCCGCACCGACTGCAAGGCCGACCTCGTGGCCATCTGCTTGGCCGTCCGCCTTGTCGACTACATGGCCGTCCGCTTGGCCGTCCACCCTGTTGACTACATGGTCGTCCACTTGGCCGTCCGCCTTGTCGACTCATGGCCGTCCGCTTGGCCGTCCGCCCTGTCGACTTCATGGCCGTCCGCCGCTCCGCCCAGCCGAGCGCATGAGCGTTAGTCCGTCGGAAATCCCGATTGGCCCGTCCGCTCTTCGCTATCCGTCGGAAGCTTCGGTCGGCCTGTCCGCGATCTACCCGTCCGCTCGATGCCGTCGGAAGTTTTGGCCGTCTGCCCGTCCAACGGTCGGACGGTAGTCACCGCCAAGTATGTCAAAAGACGTCCTGGGGTCAGCGTCCGCGGACTCTGGACGTCCGGACGCCCTGTCAACCCTGACCACCACCTCTCGCTTACTTCCATACTCTACTTTTCTACCTCAATATGTTGGAGCTGGAGTTCCCTTCTTTCCCCTTGCAATTTTGGCAATGCACTTTATATTTGACCCCCGTTGTTGAGCGTGACATTTTGCATTGGATTTGTGACTAATCCTTGCAATATGCCACTTCGATATGTCACAGTCACTTTCACACGCAACAGTGACATGTGGAGAACTATTAGTGTCAGGCTCTTTACCTTTCTCCTGCAAGATGTCATTAGAAGTTGTTGTAGACCTCGTTCGCACTCGCGGTTGACTGAAATTCACTTTGTCCGGTCTGTGCGAGTCTCCATCATCTCCAATGGGTACATCTAACTTCCTCTTTGTACTTCCAAAAACTTCTTCACCTTCCAAATGTGGTACACGATTTCCAAGCCCCTCTGCTCCAGGTAAAGTGTTCAATGCTTCTGCAATTTTCTTAGGATCTCTGCTTCGTGTGGCAGCCCTCAACCTCAACTCTTCCTTAGAAGGACCAGAACCACATGCATGACCTCTAAGGTATGCCCGATAGTTTGTCATTTGCATCCAAGCACGAATACTATCGTCACAAGTGGCATCAAACAAGTTGTTTCCCCTTTTCCTGGACATTTGTAGCCACTTGTTGTAGACCGTTTCAGATAAATTGTAGGACGGTAGGTCCAACATCTCTTCCAAATTCAATTTCTACATATTCAACCAAGTACAAGGTATAGTTAGCACTTCACTTTACAAACATCATAGACTTCTGTATTTACAAACTCAATTGTGGTCCACTTAATATGTCCTCTCATAAAGTCAAGGACAATCCAAGAGAAACTCATCTAGAAATATATTACCATATCAATAGCAAGAAGTACAATATTTATCCAACTTCTATATATAGGAAAATAATCACAATTTCTTTTAAAAACTAATTACTATTAGGCCATAGTTACTTTCAAAATATGGACTCCTACTACTCTCATATTCTGTTGAAGGTATGAAAATGAAGAGGTCTAGCAAATATCCAAAACACAACCGTCGGACCCGACGGATTTATCTTAACCATTTAAGGGACCCACACAATTTCGGTACTTTCTAATAAATAATCAACAAATTTTTAAAATACAGAAGTGAGCGGCTTAGGGTCAGTATATGAACACATGTAAATTATAGAAAATTACATGCAACAGTACAGGTTCAGATTTGCATTCAAGAAATGCATCTCCTCAAAATAAAAAACTTGCAAGTATTGAAATAATGAATCCATTGACCATGTCCATGAAACCTCCCCATTGCCGGTACCGAAAATGCCAGAATGCTAGCCAATGGTCTAAGTGATGAAGTGATTCTTCATTTGCAGCTCCAGATGATAGCCACCAAGATCGTATTGCAATGTACCGTGTCTCAGCCTAGTCCATATTCTTCGAATCTTTGTACTGTTTACACAGAGAAATATGTTGATGTTGAAGTGCTTCTTTGATATATTTCTGGGTGTGTTTATGAAGAGAACTACTCCAATGCAACAAACATGTTCTCTCGCGATTTTCCATTTCGTCATTGGCAGAGCCATTGTTGTAGACAATACGTACCGCGTTCCAATTGGCCATGGCACTATCTGCCATGAATCCTTTAAAGTTTGGCTGAGCCACTCCATGTTGCTCCATGACAGCGTTCAAACTTTTCCAAAATTGTACCTGCACCATAGTATCTTCGGACTGCATATCGCACATGGCAATTGTCATCACTTTTTTGTACTCAGCATCGTATACGTGGCAGGCCATTGTCGTCCAATCCTTCACGCGCTTCACGTGATCAAACATCAACCACGCATTCTGTAGATTCCCTCCTGGTTGCATGCGCTTCACGAGGTCCACTCCACTTCCAGGTCCTTCCGTCAGCATTTTAAAAATGTAAACCTTCTCCTTGCCTTGACTTGGGAAGACGCTGTCATGTATGAATTCGAACTTCGACTCCTTTTTCATTGTCATGATGTTGTCAATGATCCCTCCTCTGTTGTTTGAGCGAAATGACGAGATTACATTCCGAATATTTGGAGATGAAAGATATTGGAAGCGGTCCATAACTTCTTCCATTTCCTCCCCCTTCAGCATCTTCTTCTCTCCTTCTCCGTTGTGAAATAGATGATTAGTCAGAAAGTCTTTACTAGCAGAGAGAACAATTGCGGAGTTTGTGGCCGATGGTGTTCTGGAAACTTGCTCTTCTATGAGTCCAAAGATTTCGTGTGTAGAATCTCTGTACATTCCCTTCGCAACCGGGTGCTTGTGCTCTCCAAAGTGGATAGCGGCCCTACTCATTTCTGGATTATCACTGAAACAATAGTATATCCTAGCACTACAAGTGCCAAGACACGAAGGTGGTATCTTGCACACCTTACAAACTAGAGTAGAGTCTTTAGGAGGACCATTTCCAACTGCAAAAGGAAATGATGTAAAGCCAGACCACTCTGTTTCATTCTTCATAGAAGCTCTTGTATAGTAATCACAGTTGGGGTTCTCACAAGCAAAATGGCCAGCACAGACAGACTTACGGAACTTGAGATTGTCGGAGTTGTTGATATTTGTAGTCATGACCCTACACCATGGATGTCCATCATACCGCTTGTCCATTCCTTCCAAGCTTCGCGCCGCTGATGAGGATGAAGTAGACCGGCATGGTGGCAGTTCGAAGATGACATCTCCATCAAAGACCACTGGAAGAAAGGAAACATGATGATGCTTCATGATGGTCAAATCTATTGTAGACAATTCATTCCGAGATCGACGCATGTTGGCCAGTTTCCGCAAACAACCCATTATACTTACTTTGGAAGTTGGATATGGTTGTAACGGAGGACAGGGCACTGTAGATTGCACATGACTACTCGAAGGGCTATCAAATAGTGAATTCAATACAGCCTTCTTTCCAGTTGTAGTTTCAATCGAACCTCGTACATTCTCAACAGACACATGAGGAGACTCTCCTTCCGATTCACTAGATAGTTCTATGATTGGATCTAATTTCTCTACCTTCATAGCATGAAGTAATGAAGGCTTCAAGAGAATCGGAGAAACTGGAGGACCTGCACTACGTGAAACATGTTGGACTATATACGGCATATCTACTGTTGAATTATCTGACTGACGACTCAAAATTTCAATGGAAGCACCGAGCATGGAAAGAGGTAGTCCGTAAGCTCTATAGTTCTCTGGGGAAAGGTACCAGCACTGTCCTTCATCTTCCACGGATTTCACAATAGGGACAAACTCTTTCACTTTGCCCAACTCAGACATCCTTTCTTCTTCAACATAGATAGAGGATTCTACAAATCTAAATCGGACATGTAGAAGATGACTGAGAACTCTAGCGTGTCCTCCGTCCTCCACTGGAAAAAGAAGAGGTACCTCATGACCATCTACTCGAATGCAAGCCATCTTGAAAAAATCATACAGGGAGTACTCACGGGAGAGTTCTAGCCAAAATCCAAAGCATAATGTGAGGAAGAATAGAAGTTCTAGAACCTACGATAGTCCATGACCATGAAATGCAGAGAAGCAGAGCTCTGAACCACTTGTGAACTCATCACTTCCTTTTGTATTCACCCATGTAGTTTTTAAATCTTTTTCCGCGAAAATGGAAGCCCCCATCTTCTTCCATTACATGACCATTATGTGTCACCCACTACATTAGGTGTGTTAGACTACCCATGACAATCAAGGAATTCGGAATTGCCGTAATATGCCGCCATTTAGAATTACAAATTCATATTCCCATTTACATTCATATTTCGTCGAGGGTATCTTACCTACTTCTACAGCCGTGAAAAGTACCTTTGTCCATTGCCGCCATTCAATGCCATTATACCAAGGTTCATTACAAGAGTTATTAACTTAGTTAGGCCGCCTCTTGGATATAATAGCACACTATCCGAGGTTATGTGACCTACCTCTACAGCCGTTTAGAGTACCTCTGTCGATCGCCGCCTTTTACTGTCATTGTACCAAGGTTCCTTACAAGAGTCATAAACCAAGTTAGGCCGCCTATTGGACATAATAGCACACTATCCAAGGTTGTCAGATTGTACTACACAGTGATATCAAGTGAAAGTTTAATGTTGTAGGTGCACCAAGTCGACTCTCACGCATGATATTATGACAACCATTGAAGATCCTTGCCGTCACCGTCGGACACAATATGCTATTCTATGCTTCATGGCAGTTCCTTCAAAAACTATAAGAAGAAGCCATTCAAACTGAGGGCAGCCATTCGGATCTTCAGTTCTACTCTACACCATAGTTGAGTGTTAGTTTCGGAGGAGTCATCTCACTCATGCTTAGAGAGAACGTTGATCAGCTGATTTGTAGTAAGTTGTTTACCGGGAGACGGAATAGGCGTAGATCACTCTACTTCTCGTCTTTGAGAGAATTGCGACGATCTAGGATGACCCGTGGGAAGAAGCTAATGTCGAAGACAACCGATTCCAACGCAGATGTTTTTCCCAAAGTCTTGCGATTCAATGTCGGGGGAACAAGCGAGGAGGACAATGCTGGTATTCAGAATTGTGATGCATTGCAAGAGATGTCGGAAGATACAACAACTTCAGAGCATCCAAGGGGACAAAGAGTCGATGGGAATGTAAGTTACAATCTTTGTATAGCTTCTTTTGTTTTCTTTTGTATTCTTTTGTATGACCAAATTCACTGTTATTGCATTTGATCTCCAACTAAAGTGATCTCAGACAACTATTCTAGTGCTTCCGCAATTAGGCTCTCTTCTCACTTCCATCCTCAAAGAAACTCATTTGCAAATTTAAATTAAAAATTGCCTCATCCTTTTTAGAAAGCTCGAGACTTAAGCCTTTTCCACATTATGTTGCTGTACATGTTCATAGAACCATCATCCTATTCTTCTAGTCTTATTCATTAAGTTTAATATGAAAAGTTATTGGAAACACACTGAAATTATTTATTTTAATTATTTTTTCAGGATCCCCCAATTAATTCAGAATTACATTTCAAATTATTTTTTTCAGCCCCCCCAATTCAATTCAATAAGAAAAGAATTTTTTTATAATCAGTAGTACACCCTCCCCTCTCCTTCACTATACTTATCTTACCATAGGCTGATGCTCATTCATATGGGACTATGGTTATAAAGAACGTAATTTTGGGCAGCCTTATAATCAACAAAAAAGGAGAAACCTAACAAATTTTAGCCAGTTTGAGATCACTGTCCGTGTCCCAATGGTTGTGCACGGAGTTTCCCGCTCCGCTCTGTCATCTCCTCTCCGTTCCCAATCCCCTGCTCCGAACAGCCTTTGCACGGAGTTTCCCGCTCCGCTGTGTCATATCCTCTCCGTTCCCAATCCCGTGCTCCGAGCAGCCATCTTATTTTCGTTCCCCATCCCCCGCTCCGAGCCATCTCATCGTCGTTCTGTAAATGAAGGTCAGCCTTGAATTCAGATTCTACCCCATCCCCTTTGCCAAGCAGCCAGATGAGCACCGAACTTTTTAAGCTCACTAGCTTATCCCTCTGCTGCTTATCCCTCGCGTGAAGAAAGCACTGAAATTTTCAAAGGCCGCTGCTTATCCCTCACGTGAATCCCGGATTTGGTATTGGCTTGCAGTTGGACGCAATGACGCGCACAACGAGAAGTCGCGCGCGCGAGGAGACTAGCTCGCAGGCAGCTGAGGGAGTTCAAGGAAATGCGCGTCGTCGTTTCAAGGTAAGGGATTCAAATTCATTTTCTCAGCGTGGAATCATGACTTCAATTTGCTGTTTTCTATCTAGCACTCCAAGAGGAGACAATTTGCACTTCAATTCGCGTCCAGGTTCTGAATCCAATCGTCTCTCCTCCTATTCAAGAGAGAAACGTCCGCAATCTAGGAGACTAGGACTAGAGAGATCAAAAATGCAAAATGCAAATGGAGCTCAACACTAGCAGATGAAGCTCTTGCTTTCTGAATCGTGTCTTCGAGCGTAGGGTGCCAATGTAGGGTCAGCGGATCAGGGCCTCCCAAGTCAGTGCCTCGCAGTTGAAATTCTCTTCTTCCGGCTAGGCAGTAAGATTTCAAGTCCAGGTTTTCATTTTGAAGATCTCGTACGTAGCGCTCAATGTCGGGTGAATTTCACCAAACCTCGGGGTCCTCCACATTTGCCCGAAGTGACCGTCGGATCCGACGGTAGGTGATTGAGTACCTTCAAGACCCCCCCAAAATGAGTATGGTAGTTCATGCATCGATGTTGAAATCGGTCAAGACGGACCGATATGCAGCTCGCACTCACTCCGAGCTCGCCGTGACTTGCAGCTCGCACTCACATGCAGCTCGCAGTCAAGCTCAGCTCGCAGTGATTCGCAGCTCGCACTCATTTGCAGCTCGCCGTGACTGGCAGCTCGCAGTGACTCGCAGATCGCAGTCACTGGCAGCTCGGGTCACACTGACACTTAGGTCGCAGCTCACGACGATGAAGTTCAGTTGATTTTTGTAAAACCTGGGGTCCCCTTGAGTCTCCCGAAGTGACTGTCGGGTCCGACGGTGAGGGAACGTCATCTTGCAGGAACCCCGAAGCAGCCATCTCATTCTGTTCATGCATCAACGTTCAAGTCCTGTTGAGGGCGAGTTCAGGTAGTTCAAGCATCGACGTTCAAGTAGATCAAGCGACGTTGAAGAGCAGTTGAGTTCGAATTCTAGTACTATACGCATCGACGTTCAGGTCGATCAAGCGCGATCAGGTAGATTATGTGAGATCAGTTAGATCAAGCAACGACGTTGAGGGCGAGTTCTTGTAGTTCGGGAGCTTGTCTTTATCTTTTTTTTTTCACTGAATTTATATATTGTAGGCAACTTCTAGACTTTGTTGTGTTTTAGGGGTCCACTGATTTCTGACAACTTCACCGTCGGATCCGTTGGTTGACTAGACCCAATCTGGTTGACCCCTTCAAAATACCCCTACCATGCACCCACATTCGTTGACAGTTGACAATTTAGGTGTGACTTTGTGACTTCTTGGAATTGCATTGAGTTTGGCTCTAGAACTTGCACGAATTTCCACTTGTATCATTGTCAGCAAGATGTGGACATGGATTCATGCATTTCATGGCGGTATTTTAACTTCAATAGCCACGGTTTGTATAGTCCTTGCTTCAGGCCGCTTTTTCTTTTTCAAAATCTTTTTATCTGAGAAAACAAGATTGTTGATGAAAATGTTAAATAGTGATAAAAAGTCTTTATTGAAAAACATTAAGCAATGGCAGGAATGTTAATTAGCATGCAATATGTCCAATTTAATAAATAAAAAATTCATAAAAGACAATGAAATTAGTGTAATCCTAACTCAGGAAATGACATTTTTTGGGGGGACTTTCACCTTGACTGAATAAGAGGGTCCTGACCGTCCTAGTGTCCTAATGATTGTCCAAGTAACCTTATGACCATCGTCTTTCGCCTTCTCCTTGACCGTCTTTCCTTGTCAATATGCATTATATTCTTTGACTTTGTTTTTGAAGGACTAGAACAATTGTTTATCTTGTTTGAAGTTGATTTTGGACTTAATTTTTGTTTTATCATAAAGCCAATTCATTCATAGAAATTCTTAATGTGCAAATGTGCCTCTTTGCTCTTGTCCAATTAGGATTATTTACTTGAACAACACTTTTTAAAATTCTTTCATTGGAAACAGGCAGGGCGTGGACGTAGTTCTTCAGTACCCATTGCGGAACCCCATTATCTGCCAAGTGTTCATGGAGGGGGACCTTCTGAGCCATTTACTCCGGGAAATACACCAAAGAAAATCTCTAGTGACGAAAAAGAGGATGAAATTGAGAAAGAAGACGTGGTAAGTTTCTATGATGTCATGGATGCTGCAGACCGAGCAGTAGATGCCCTTGAGAGCTCAGTAATGAGCCGAGTGAGTGACACTGGGGCGCGCAGACGTCGTGAGCGATTGGAGAGGGTCATATTGATGGCTAGAAATAGGGATCCGATGAGACCATTTATGTCTCCTAAGAGTTCCGAAACTGAGTACAACTCAAACAGTTAGGATTCCATCAGTATAGACGGTCCAGAGATGGACTACTGTATGTGATTGTAGCCAAATTCAAGGTAGACAAGAGGTTGTCATCATTCACATAAGCTCTGATTCGGAGGTGGATGTTAACATTGACTGATCTTAATGACTTGGAGTTATTTTTTGCTCACAGTTATGTATCCACTTGCATATCTAATACGTATATTTGTTTTATCTTCTTTCCGTGCTATTTTCAAATCACTAATGGTTAAATAATGCCATGTAATATCATTTAAAGTCCTTCACTTATTCATCCTAATTCTTGTAGTATGTATTTCATATGGAAAACTTATTATGAACATGAAGATTAACACGGTTCATTTATTCTTTTTTGTACTACCAGATGGATGCATCACCTTCCGTTTTGTCACAAGACGAAACTATCTTTGAGACCCAAGTCAACGATGACACCTTCCAACCGGACATTGGAGGCGAGGAGGAAGAAGAGTTTGTAGAAGAGGATGTGGAAGTAGATGTCTTGGAGCAAGATGATAAAGGCTTGGATGAGGATGACTTACGGTCATATCACAAGGTGGATTCAGTGAAGACCATTGCATCTTTGAGGATGAAGCCCGACCATCTCTTTCGACTAAGGGTCCCACTCTGTCGAATGGTGGCCATGCCTATGGTAAGGCCGACGCTTGCTTGTGACCTGAAGTTGCTGGAGCAGGAGTTCAATACAGGGTACCGTGATGGAGCCGCAGTGTTTTATGTGACCACAACAAACGAAGCCGGAGAGAGTCTAGCATTCACTGAAGAGGAGATGGATAGATGGGATCCATTGTGGAAAAAGAGAAATGACATTTTCAACGCTGAGGTTGATGCCGTACCAGAGTTGAGATTTCTCAAGAATTTGAAGTTCTTTGTTTGTGACGGTAATCACAGGCTCCTTTCTTGGATGAGTTATATCACTAGGAAACACTCTAAAGATTGGGAGTGGCATTGTGCTGTGGACTCAATTGTTCTAGATACCAAAGGGAAGACAGAGTTGGTCATGCATGTAATGCATGACATCAACAAGTGAGTTTTTCATTTACTTTTTGTGAAAGCGCTTACAATTTATTTCTGTATTTTGATTTAGAAATGTTTCCTCTGTAGATAAAACTTGAAATAATAATGTTTATATCAATTCCAGGTCCACAGAGGATTCCCATGTGAAAACAAACCTCGTCCATACTTTATATCGCGTTCAGAAGTACGGCCTTCTTCCCATCGAGAGATTCAATGAGATGCTGAGGCCGTCAGAGCTCAAACGGTGTGATATACCAAAATCCAGGAGGACTTGGTACTCTATGCCCCTGGAGGTCTTCACTACTTTCGTTTTTCGGGTGAGATATTGTTTGGATCAAAGTACTATAATTCAGTCTTGCTTCTACTTAAGTATAGATATTCTTGTTTTTTTTGGACTACGTATTGAGTATTCTGTGACGTTTTTTTTTGGGCTTTTTATATGATCATTATTTTGATTTTCATTCTTATCATTGGTCTTTTGCAGCAAGAGATATCACAGGCAATGGATGCTGCAGTTCGAAAATACAATGAGACTTCACCAAAGAAGGAAAAGACTCCCCAGGGAGTTGCGCATGCCATGAGAGCAGGTGCAAATGAAAAGACTGGAAAATTGAATGTGAAGATGATGAAATTGGTCACGGTGGCCAATCTTGCTCATCAACCGGAATTCCTAGCTGAGGTATGTTTCATTCACACATTTTCATTGGATGTCAATTATATTGGATGAAGTTCAAATTATAATTTGTATTCTGGCTATTTATGAGGCAGGTGGAGAAACATTGGAGCTCTAATGAGGTCCCGGAGATGACCCTTGAAAAACTTCAAATGGTAGCTACTTGCAACACCACTCCTTTCCACAAGACCAAGTTTCTGAAGTAGTGGAACTCCTCAATGCCTACACGTGATGCTATACGACTTCCATCGAGGCCCGTATCGGAGACACTACTGGGCCCTTTCTTAAACAGATGCGTGTGGTATGTTGGGGTAAGTGTTTCAAATGAAAATGAGTTGCATTTGAGATCCTAAAAGTTTGGAATAAATAAAATCATGTACTCTATATATTCTAGTACCGCAATTTATATATATTGGAATGAACTAATTATCGGTTTTTATAGATTGAAGACACAGCCGTTGACTACTTCAACAAAACAGTGCAGCAAGACAACATCAATATCAACATGGCCACTCCACTTCAACCCGAGACGTTGTCACGGGGAGGACACTCCCTATGTTTTAGCAAACTACGTGCGGCGGAAAAAGTAAAACAAGTAATACACCTTAAAATTTAATTTCTTTTTCAAAAAAAAAATTATGGATAGATTTTACTACTTTATAAGTTTATGTTTTGAATTATTGGTATTTTTTTGTGCTAATAGTAATTAGTTATAAATTTTTGAAGAAAAAAGATACACTGTAAAGCTGAAAATAACTTTCACACCTCTATATTATATAAGAAAAAAAATTTGAAAAATGAAAAAAAAATTATATAGAATAGCTTTCTATTGAAAGTTTATTTTGGTTGAATATTGATGCAATAGTCATCTTCATGTGAGCTCTATAAATATTTTAGTTGGAGAACATGCCATTTTAGTTCATTTTTCAACCCTTTCTAGACAATATATCTTATGTTATTTGGAATTGAATTTTTTGTCAATAGAAACCTTTAGTCATTGTTAAACAAAGCTCAAAATTTTAGAATGAAATTATAGTTTATTCAAGGTGAATTACATGAATTACTTTTTCCACCGCCGCACGTAGTTACCCCAAATGTAGTGAGAGTGTCCTCCCCTAGGACGTTGTCAGACTATTTGGAAGGGTGGAGGAGAAAGATCTGGGATCAAGGCTTCATGGCTCACCTCAGAGGAATGAACTACTTCAAGAAAAATGACAATTTCATGACTTTTGAAGGTGGGAGGCAGGCAGTGCGAAGGGTTGTATTCCGGTATGTCTCAATTTCTTCAAAAGTATTAGATTTTATAAGATGTGAGAATTGTGAATTATGCAATATTTATATTTCTTGGAGATATATTTATTTTCAAAATAAACTAGGAATATAAAGGAGGTCAATAATTTGGGGGTCCTTCTGGTACCTCTAAGACCACTGTCGGATCCGACGGTGGTTAGAGTGGTACTTGGTGGACCCCTTCATTTTTTTGCCTCAAGGTCCTGAAATGAAATGTTCTTCCCTCACAATTTTTTTAAGGGAATATTCTAAGTTCTGTGTTGATGTAGAACTGCATGATGTTTAAATGGAATTGAGGCCTCCTTGGTGCTTTGTTACTGGTCTGAAACGGACATTGTGTTCTCTTATTTGGCAGGTACTTCAAGTACGAGCTAGAGGCAAAAAACGCAATTCAGAAAAAAGACTTGCCTTCGTTCCTCTCAAATTTTTTGGATCGTAGTTCCGCGGATTGCATGTACACACCAAACCAGCTGGGGACATACACGACGGCTCACCTCAGTGGCGGCGGATGGTACATTGATTGCCCTATTGCCTACACTCATCCATCTGAGGTACAACTGCGGTTGTCTTTGGAGGGAATTGGGACTATTGATATGGAGGTGGACGAGTTTGTAGGGCTCGATGATAAGCAAAGGGAGAGGGCCATTGCAAGGAGGGATAACCTTGACAGGAAGAAAGCAGCTCGACTAAAGGTTCCTCTGGAAAACAAAGAGAAGAAGGAGGCAGAGCGTGTGGCCAAGTTGGCGGAGAAGGAGAAAGAGAAGGAAAAGGAGAAGGAAAAGAAGGCGAAGGCAAAAGGGAAGAAAAGCAAGATGATGGAGACAGCGTTCCGACATCACCAAAAGAGGATCAAAACACGCAGCCGGAAGGTGAAGTTCACGTGGGGATGAAGAGGAAAGCCGTGTTGCCAGAGTTCTCAGAAGACGTTGTTACACAAGGTATACAAGTGATTGAACTTGGTGACGATGACAATGTGACCTCGGAAGAGTTGGTGCTCAACGTCTCTATTGAAGAGGTTGTCGACAATGAGAAAACGCCCGGCTCGAATTGCTACACCGAAGTTATGGATTTTTTGAAGAAGGTAATGTACATGTTTTTGTAATTAATAATTTGGTTTTCAAAGTATATAGCTATTTCTTACTCGTGACATGAACTTAACACCTGTCAATTTGTGTTTGCAGATGGTGAAAGGGAAGGGGAGGATGTTTGATGGAGTAGTCAATCGATGGCCGGGATTTGACCTCATGCTCTTTGATTGCCAGGAGAATTTGCCAGTGCCGGATGTGTCGACTACACCTAATCATGTGCCTTACTGGAACTCGGATCCAGAGTACAACATGATTAATGAAGCATTTTTCTTTGCTGAAAAACATTTGCAAGACCATGGCTGCATTGTCGTGTTCCATTCGTGGAGCGTGGATGCCAAAAGCACCATTGCTGGACTCTGTGAAGGGTACCCCACAATGGTAAAGAAGAAAGAATGGATGGGCATGAATCGAGTGCATTTGACTTCGGCCATAGACCAAAAGAGCACGGTATGATGTTGTTTTTTACAAAACCAATGTAGTGTGTAGTTTTCATTTTATATTTTCTCTCAATTTTTTAATGTGTTTGTTTTAATGCTTACAGACTTTGAAGTTCGGCATCACACTTTTGATCAAAGACCTCGGTGACAGAGGAAAATCAAAATTCTTTTTTAAGCGCTCACCAACAATGTTGAAGGCCAAAGTCGACCTCAGGCTTGATGACTTGCTCATGAACTACACCACCAAGGATTCCATGTTAATGAACGACATGGATCGAATGCCATGGCGAGGGGCTCGAGAAAAGGACGCCCACTTATTGCGGCACATCATTGAAGGAACCACCGACGAAGGAGATGTTGTTCTTGACTGCACAGCATCCACGGGTGAGTTTTGAGTGAACATGTGTATATTCGATGTGTATGCTATACTCAAAATGATATTTGGTAGTGACATCCTTTTTTTTTTTCAGGTGTCTCTATTACAGCCTGTCGTGCGACAGGGCGCCACATTCTGGCATTGGAGGCAAATAAGATGATTTTTGCAGGCATCCTTGAGCCTATGAAGAAGACCATCCCTCCTATTGCGACAACTGTAGTTTCCGAAGCGCCAGCAGTTGTGGTTTCGCAGGATCCAGACGCTATGACTATAAAAGTGCGGAAGTTTGTTCGGCGAGATAGACCTAGTAAGTAAGTTTCTTTGTTTTCAAATGATTGATTTGCATGATACTTGTAAGCTTTCAGGAACCTAACACTCAGTCATTTGTGTTTGCAGCAACGAAGGATTGATGGCACCAAGGGTCGTGAAGAAGATACGAAGACTTATCTTGAGTCTGGAGAAGTCATTTGATCTTCCCGTCTATGCAGAGCAACTGGCATCGGCGTTTGTTGAGTTTGGTACTTCAAAGTCCAAACACCGTACTCCTTCCTACACTCTAAATGTCTTGCAATTCATAGACGGATCAGCTTCCGAGGGTAGAGAGACTTCTGATTCTTCTAGTGACAAGGATTCTGTGACCGAATCTACGGCAACTTAGACTCATGAGATTGACGTATCTTATGAGTCAACCCATTATGTTTTCATTTTCATGATGATTGGATTTGTGTGTTTTATGGCTACATGTTGTGTGATTTATTTCCTTTCACACCTTTGCATTTCGGGTGTTGGCTAGCACACAAGTATGATCCACGGGGTCTTCAATACTGGAAATGGAAGAGGAAGAGTGAAATAAATGTATACCACCCTAACCGCTTAACAAATAAAAAAGTTTGCAGTCCAGAAATACATTCTCACCAACTGCAGTGTGTAGCCATAAGAATTGTAGTGTAAGCTAGAAAAAAAAAATGGAGTATCTTTACCCCCCTATAAAGAGCTCAATGACAAATAAAGAAATTCACAGCCTTCATAGTGAAATATCCAGAAGTGGTAGGACAAAAATAGACCCAAAATTATATTTTACTTCAAAAATGCAAATTTGAGAATTAGAAAAAATTTAATGTAACAAAAGTGACGCATCAAGTCAATTAGTATCCTAAATAAATTATCTCCTTACTCCAAGCAAATAACTTCTACATCAATAACAGCCAAAGAATTCTTAAACCCAATGCAAATGTTGAAGCATGTTTCTTTACTTCAATTCATAAGATACTCAATAATTGAAAGAAAAAGGGCCTAACCATTCAGAGTCATCTCAAATTCAATGCATGCACGGTCATAGGTACATCCACGGTCATGGGCACCTCACTCTCTTTTTTCAAAATTTTTTTTCCCGCTCACAAGCTCATGCTTTCAAGCTCGCACGATAGCAACCCTGGGCCTATATTCCTTATAATAATGTGAAGATGGCTCTATTGGGGTGCAAATAGTCTCCAACGACTTTGTTTCAACTTTCGGTGCTTGCATATACAATTAAAGAAATGGGAGGTTAATTTTTTAGTAAATGAATAACAAAGCTCAACCTTCAAAGACTTACAATATTATAGAATACGTAGCACAAGTTTAGGATAGGAAGAATAAGAATGATAATGAAGGAAACAAAAAGAAAAATGTAGCAAGTGCTAAGAGATAACAACAAACACAGCTTAAGATGCAACAAGAAACAACAAGAAGCAACAACTAAAAAACAATAAGAGGGAAAAAAAAAGCAAGAACTAAGAAGAACAAGTTAAAATGCAAGAAGAAGAAATAATTTTGATGCACCAAAAAGAAACAAGAAGCATAAACTAAAAAATAACAAGAAGCAAAGAGTTAGGATGCAACAAAAGGCAATAACCAAGAAACAAAAAATAAGAAGCAACAAGTAAGATTTAAGAAGCAACAAAACGCAAGGAAAAAGAGCCAAAAGAATTGGTGGCCAGGGTTTTGAAACTCTAAAAAAGTGGTGATTAGGTTTGAAAATCCTAAATTAATAATGGCTAGGATTTCAAAATCCTAAACAATGGCTTATTCATATTTTTTGGACTGCCTATATTTTTCTCAGGCTATTCCAAAATAAAAAAATGTCACTACTATAGAAATATAACTTGCAATATGATTCAAAGTTCTCCAAACATGTTTCCTAAGTTCTCTAAAAAGTACTTTGGTGTTCCCAATGTACATATGATATACACTAGTAGAAAACAATGTTCTAAATGACTTCTCTACAATGATTATAGCAATCATTTTGTAATCATTGTTGTCCTAAATGTTTGCAACAATAACTGCTACAATCATTATGGACAAGTTATTTATAGCTTGATTTCTACTAATGATACACCTTTGAAGTATAAAGCCCCAAAATAACTAGCAGTCATATTTTGCAGTCATACTTCTCCCCAAAGTGTTGGCCTCCAAGAATATTACTATGAGCAGTCTTTAGTCTTATTTTTGCAATTATAAAATACTTGTTTTCTTATAATGATGGACATCCCTATATATTTTTTTAAAAGATCGATAAAGATTTTTTAAAAACAACTTATTCAAAGAATATTTTTTATGCATATTTGATCATTTAAAACTTGTAAAACTTATAATAGATGGTTTTAAGAGCTTGGTTCAAAGCACTTGCCACCATTTGAGCTAGGGTTGGTTTCAACATAACGGCATTATTCCAACGTGGATTTTATAATGCGATAGTTGATTTATCTTCTTCAAGATATTGTTTAAAAGGTTTCGAAGCATGAGACATTAAGAGGTTGCATATGATGTGATGAATGAGAAGGAATCGTAATGACTTCCAATCCCATGTTAAAGCATGTATCAAGTGTTGTGGCACTAACATGGCTACAGTGGCTGTCTAGCAGAAGGAGGTGCTTGTAATCTTTATTCACACCTTCCGGATTGTTTAGTTTAAAGTGACTGAGCCAATCATATAATATCTCATTTAACCCCTAAAGGACCATTGTTCCTTCGGGGGACAAATGCGTTTTTGGACAGGTACCTACGGGCTGAAATTTTCTCCTAATTTTTTGAATTTTTTTTTTGAGGTAGAAAAGTTGATTAGCTTCGTGGGAATATAGTTTTTTTCAAAATCGGTGCCCGGGAACAATAATTACGACCAAATAAGCTCAAACAAGGGGACGGTAGGCAGTTCGGGCAGCCAAAAAAAAATGGACAAAAATTTGAATTTTCTTTTTAGTATTATTTTTTCTCATAGATTATATTTTTGTCTATCTGTAAAGCTTTGATTCATTTCATTTGGATATGTTATGAGAAAGTTATGGACATTCATGTTTTTCAGGCAGTTAGAGCATCTTCTTGAAAAAAATAACTTGTAGGATTCATTTCTGAATACAATTTTTCAAATTTTTCAAATTTTTTTTTTTTGCATGGTCTGTTTTACTTGCTAGAACAATCTCACCATTAGGATTAGTGCATTTTAATTCCATCTAAAATATATGAATATTTTAGATTTTCCTTTTATCGCATACCTACTTCTATTTAACAATTTTTTAAGAATGATAATTAATTTAAATTTTTTTTTTTTTTTCTTACCTAGAATCTCAACTCAATTCTCCACTATAAAGATTTAAAGCTCAAAACTCTTTAGTGCAAAAAATTTAAGTTAAAAATGTTCAAAGTTAAAAAATCTAGTTCCACAATGTGCTGAAAAACTTGTTTTTTCCACTTTAAACGCAGATATCTTGCAATCTGAGCGGTCAAAAATTCTGAAATTTTTTCCACACACTTTCATACTAGTTAGGTGTAAGATCCTACGGTTAGATATGAAAAGAAAAAAACAATTTTCAATTATTTTTACTCCTTGCTATAGATATGGCAGTTTTTAGTGTTTTCTAGCAGAAAAAAGACCTTGGTCCTTTAGGGGTTAAAACCCATCCATTCTCTTGAACATTCATTGTGGTACATGGTCTACAAAATTTCATGTGATCTTCAAAAAGATATGTTCCTTTGGAAATGAAATAATGAGGTATAAAAGTGCTAATAGCATTGATACATACCAAAACAATTAAACATTCTTTGATGTCATATGTAGGAACATTTATATTCCTTGATCCCTTTTCTGCCACAATCTTTAGAGTGTTGTTTCTATCCACAACTTGAACTCCCAATTTGTTCATGTTCCATATACAAGAAGCTTTGTAACCTTGAGAGGTGATCACATAGGTCAAATTGTTATAAAATTGTTCACATACAATTTTGTTTAAGCCTATACAACTCTTCAATTCCAAACCTTCTCCAATTTTTAACACCACCTCTAGAAGTCTTGATTTGAAGCATTTTTACCATCTTTGGCCAAGAGAATTGTTTTTGAATGGATGTTACCTTGGATAGCATCTCACAATATCATGTATTGTATTTTTCAAGATAGGCAAGGTCATAGATAATGCCCTTTCGTGCATTGTGAAGCACTATGTATTCAACTTACTCTCTTCAACCTTATTTAAGTAGGGGTCAAAATCATGTTTTTTCTTCTTAGTCTTTCCATACATCCAATCTAAAATGGATGATGCAAGGATTGAGGAAGTTCTATATGCCTTTCTTGTTGATAGCTTTCATGGTTTGATGGTGTCAATTTTCAAAACTTAGCTTGTTCTAAAGCAAAAGAAGGGCTTACTTGTGTACCGAGGCTAACAAAATTCCAAGGAATTGGAGTAGTAACACTAGATAGTCACAATAGTTTGAAGAAATTACTTCACAAATATCTCAAGTATATTTGATATTCCATTGGGTGGGCTTATACCTTGGACCAGTCAGATTTTCATTACGTAGCTACAACAATCTTTATAGCTTAATAAACATAGTGACTTCTACAACCACTAGAATGGCTCACAATGTGGTCTCAACCACACATTGCCATCCAAAACATGTCCAAACCCTTATCTTTATGTCAATACTATGGCACTAGTCAATCATGTGAGGCACTGCAGCTTGAGGTGTAGCAACTTGGTTTTATCGTTGCCTATGTTGATAAACTAAAAACTTTCCAATTGATAGAATAGAAAAAATCAACCAGACTTTAAAAACCTCTTGTCAAGATAGTATTATGTTCCTTGGTGGAGATGCTCTAAGCTTATTTTTCTTTCCAAATATCAAAAATTCTTTCCAAACAGAAAGAGCTCCTATTTCACTCATAATAAAGTATAGTACATTCCACCATTTTAGATTTATGATAATTAACCCTTAGAGAGTCAATTTTTTGCTCAATTTGAACATCAAAGATGTAGAATAAAAGGAAGAAAGTTGATCATGAGTTCATCCACTCAATTCCTGCTACATGTAACAATTAGTGAAATGTATTTTTTATTTCAATTCGTTCACTACAACAAAAGCAGTGTTTTATGACTACAAAATATGACTACAGTGAGTCATAAAATCAAAGAATATGACTCGCGCAAAAATCATTGTAGATGATTCAGAGCACGATTGGGTCCAGTCATTACCAATGAGTCGCTTCGAACATCAATGATATTTTAAGTCATATGGATTGGAGGGTATAATTAGCCATAATTAGCCATATTTTACCAACGTGGCATAGATATTGACTATCCTTGGGGACTTGACTTTTTCTTGAGCTACCTGGGCAAAGAAAAAAAATCTTACGTAGCATATGATTCCATTTAGTCATATTTTTGGTTGATGTGGAATATGACTGTGGTGAGTCATGTTTTGGTTGATGTGGAATATGACTGTGACGAGTCATTTTTTTGGTTGATGTGAATTGTGGAATATCACTTTTGTGAGTCATATTTTCTACTATGTGGAAAATAACTCTCATGAGTTATATTTTTAGATGACGTGAAATATGAATATGACTCTTGTGAATCATATTCTTTACTGATGTGAAATATGACTCTTGTGAGTCATATTTTTTATTGACATGGTAGTTAATGTGAATGTCAGTAGTAATTTTATGATTGATTGTAGTCATATTTTGGGATGTGTAAGGTTATATAACTCAAGCAAGTGATATTTTGGATAATTGAGAGTCATATTTTTAAAATTTGTATGTAGTTTGTGATTTGGATGGTTGAGGTCCCAAATAGCTTTAATTACAAACTACAATTACATTTTTCATACATTTAAAATGAACATGACATATTGCAATTATACATCAAGATGATTTAACAATTGAAAAAAACCCTTCATGAAGTTAAAAACACATATACATGATTTTAGAGATATACATGAGACAATCATATTGGAGAGGGAGAATGCAAAAAAGAATGTAACTCTCTTCATTGACATTTATTAGCCAACAATTTAAAACATATATATCACAATGAATCATTCACAAAATCCAATAGGGCCTATATTCCTTACAAGAATGTGAAGATGGCTCTATTGGGTTGCGAGTAGCCTCTAACAACTTTGTTTCAACTTTTGGTGCCTGCATATACAATTAACAATTAAAAAAATGAGAGGTCAATTTTTAGTGAATGAACAACAAAGCTCAACCTTCTAAGGTTTACAACAACACAAAATATGTAGCACAAGTTTAGAGTAGGAAGAATAAAAGTGATGATGAAGAAAAGAAAAAGAAAAAAGTGGCAAGTGCTAAAAGATAACAACAAATAAGAGTTAAGATGCAACAAGAAATAACAAGAAGCAACAACTAAGAGGCAATAAGAAACAAGAAGAAACAAGTG
This sequence comes from Rhytidiadelphus loreus, assembly GCA_947034895.1. NCBI lineage: Eukaryota > Viridiplantae > Streptophyta > Bryopsida > Hypnales > Hylocomiaceae > Rhytidiadelphus > Rhytidiadelphus loreus. The sequence goes on from OX344761.1 coordinate 40,200,801, forward strand.
TTAAGAGACAACAAAAAAAAACAAGAATTAAGAACTAAATAGCAATAAAAGAAAACAAAAAGCAGGAACTAAGAAGAAGAAAGAGTTTAAATGCAAGAAGAAGAAACAAGATTCATAAACTAGAAAGCAACAAGAAGCACGAGCTAAGATGCAACAAGAACTAAAATGCAACAAAAATCAACAACAAAGAAGCAAAAAACAAGTAACAACAAGGAAGAGCTAATGGACAACAAGAAGCAACAACTAAGTATCACGAATGTCAAGAATCTAGAAGTTTCTAGAATGTTCTTAATAGATCTAGAAGATTCCATAGACTTGCTAGATAATTCTAATAGACTCAGATGACTCTAGAAGTGTCTAGAAGATTCTAGAAGGTTTTAGAAGAACTTGAAAACTTCTGGCACAGCTTACCTAGCGGCCGCCAATTTTGAGGAAGCTTTTGGTACAACTCACCTGACGGCCACCGACCTCGAGGAAGCTTCTTGGGCTCCTTCTCAAGCTTGTCAGAGAAGCTCCTAGAACCTCGGGACTTTAGGTATATATAGAAGTTGAGACTGAGAGGCTCCTCAGTCTCGACAACTCACTCTTGGATCTTAGTCTCTTGGATCTTGTTCCAACTTCTTGTTCTAGTATAATTTCACAACAACCCTCTTTTGGAATACTATTCTAGTAGTCTCTATTTGGAAAATACTCTCCACATCTCTGCCGATCATCTTTGTTTCAATTACCTCGTCTTGTCCAAGTCCATCCGTAACACTAAGAAGCAAAAAATAAGAAGTAACAACAAGAGCTAAGAGACTACAAAAGGCAAGGAAGAAGAGTCAAGAAAAGTGGTGGTTAGGATTTCAAAACCCTAAAGAAGTGATGGCTAGGGTTTCAAAACTCTAAAAAAGTAGTGATTCGATTTGAAAATTCCAAAAAAAAATTGGCTAGGATTTCAAAATTTTAAACAATGACTTGTCCATATTTTTTTTGGATTGTCCATATTTTTCTTGGACTATCCAAAAATAAAAAAATGTCACTCCCATAAAAATATGACTAGAAATATGCAACATTCCTCAAATATATTTCCTAAGTTCTCTATAAAATACTATGGTGTTCCCAATGGGCATATAATATACGCTTGTGAAGTACAAGGCCCAAAAATGACTAGCAATCATATTTTATAGTCATATTTCTCCCTAAGGTGTTGGCATTCAAGAATATGACTGTGAGCAGTCACCAGTCATCCCTACTCATATTTTTGCAGTCATAAAACAATGCTTTTGTTGTAGTGGTTGTCCACGTAGAAAAAAATCCTTTGATCTACTTTTTGTGGTCTTCTAAGGTCAATCATGTTGAAAGAGGTCATAATATGCTTCAAAATATATTTTTTGCGATAGAATTTTTCTACAAAACTAGCAAATTTCAATGAAAATGGTGTAGTTTAGAACTATTCTTTAGTTTCTAGGATTATGCTTTGCAGATAAGATCCATTTGTTGATCTTAGATAGTCATGGATTCCATATGACCATGGAGGTCATCAAACTAGCTCAATATGGATAGAGGACTAGACATGCTTACCCTTCCTTCACATACATCTCACTATCTACAACCCTTAGATATATGTATGTTGTTTCAAGCCCTTTAAACTAGCATTTTGTGCATACCGAGATAAATGGAGCTTAAGCCATAAGGGGCAAGTGTCCATCAAGGATGACCTAGCATTATGAGTGTTAAAAACTCTAAGACGAGTACTATCTTTTGAGAACATTACAAAAGGTTTTTTGTGCACTAGCATCTTCCCTCTAAATGCTAAGACCATGGATTCCAAAATGGAACCTATTACAACCTACCAAACGCCAAAAGAAGAAGTCAATGCCTAAGCCCGAGAACTCGAACCGAATGAGAAGAACATCAACTTCCACAATGGAAATTGCAAGAATTTTGAACAAAATACCAATTGATCTTCTTATATGTGCACCATACTATGTCCAAATAGATGGTGAGGATGAGGAGGTTGTGGTACAATGACATGCAAAGTCTAGGTAATGGTAAAAGAAAACTAGGTCATGAAAATGCTAAATGACTTCGTAGGCATTAACATGTTCTTGCTATTCAAAATCTAATATGCTTTGCCATTCTTGTCTGTGTCTTCAAACACATGCATGAGAGAAAACAAATGAGGTATAGTTCAAATTTGGTAACTAAATCTATAATGAAGGATGGAAATTTCTAAGATTTATGACATTTGTTGGCTTATTATAAGCATGAGAATGACATATAAAATTTAGAATATTTCTACAAAAAAAAAAAATCTAGCATTTCATTTACAAAAATAGCTTTAAAGTAAGGTAAACCTAGAGCTTTGTTGCTCTTTGCACTACTAGTGATGCCCAACTAAAATGTTTAGAGGCCCTATTTTTATATCGAGAGACCTTAGTGATGGAATTTTTTACATGGATATTGAAGCTTCCAAAACATTAGATTCCTATTGGAAATCATTTTTTCATTCATATTCTTTGACTATTCATTTGTAATAATTCCAATAAAAATATGTAATTTCTTTAAAATATTGATTAGCAATTTGAAAATGGCAACTATGGAGTGCTTATTTTCTACTTTTAGAAGGATAAAAAAATATGCACCATCTTGTTTAACACTTATAGTATAAAAGTGGAGAGATTTTCAAAAAAATTTAAGCATCAATTGCACTTAATATGAATAGTTACATTTTTCATTTTAAAATTCATGGTATATTTAAAAAAAATCCCAAATGATGTGAAAATTTCACAACTAATATAAGACATGCAATCACATCTTTGAAAAATTAATACAAAAAATTACAATTATAGGTCCTTATAAGATGAAATTTGAAAAAATTATTATAGGCTAGGCTTTAGAAGGTTAAAGTCTCTAGATTTCAATTGACTTAAAACTCTTGGATCCTATGATTTCACTTTGATGAACTTTAGAGCAATAGCTAGCATTAAATTCTATATTTGTCAATACCCAATCAAACCCCACAGATGCAGAGTGGACCGTTTGAACTCTCATATTTTCGAACCCAAATTTATTCAACAACCTTTATGTCATTCAAAAGTTTGCTATAGCAATTTGCTAGATTAAATTAAAAATACTAATTATATGTAAACTTTCAAACGCAAATTTATTCCAACAACCTTTATGTCATTCAAAAGTTTGCTATAGCAATTTGCTAGATTTAATTAAAAATACTAATTATATGTAAACTTAACAAATGAGTGATTTTAATTCCAAGTAGTGCTAAACATGTGCTTCGCATACTAAACAACAAATACGCCAATATCATTGTACATTTATGTTATTTTAATTATGGCAATTGCTTAAGGTGTTATACACTTTTGTAATGTATAAATTCTACAAAAACATGTGATGAGAGATTTCCTTGTTATATTGAGGAATGAACATCATGATTGAAGAAAAATAATGAGATGCAATTGTTATGAGTGATGTGAGTGGAAAATCCAAAGATGCAAAACATGAGTATTGAAAGTCAGGAAAAAAATGTGCACTAACATCGAGTACTCATTTTTGAAAGTGGCGGTGAGCAATGAAGTGAAATATATCTAATTAGATTAGTTGCAATAACATAAATTCAAATGTACATTAAATTTCAACGCCAATTTTTCCCAATTCACCTTGTGAACGAAAGAAGAAAATTGATAATGGAACTTAAAGCTTGCTATTTCCTTAGTGACTTAGTGATGACTTTTTCCATGTATCATTGCTAAAGATAATGCTTGATAATTAAGTGACGCTGCCCAGAGGACTGAACTCAAACTAATCCAGAGCAAACAGCAGTCCAATGGAAGCACAAGCCGATGTCAGGAACAATTGCAAGAATTGATAGAAAGGTGTCTCTGAACACAAGATACATGACCAAATGAGAATTTTAATGACCAACTGCATACCAATGGAGCAAGCCACACGAATTGAGGCCAAAGCCCCATGTCGCAACTATGCTCACTCAGGCGTAGCTGTCGATGAGAACAAAGTGGCAGGCATCCAAATCTGTCTATTCGTCATCCTCACCATTGATGGCGTTGAGACGTTTAACCAAAGCCGCCTGGCGCTCATCATAGGTCAACTTCTGAATCTTCCATCTGTTCATGACAAGTCATCCGAGCAGCTCAGTAAAATTAACAGTTTCTGTACCAGCAGACATTACACGCATGGTAGTCAATAATATTACATTTATCACGCGAACTAGTGCACCAGAAGAAATAAACTCACGTTCTCTTGTTAGCAGGAGCCTTCTTCTCTGTCTTTTGTTGGGAAGGGTCTGCACGAATAGCAGCATGCACCTTCGTGTACATATCTGCAAGATCATCAGCCTCCACACCTTCCTTGATGAAGCCACTGAAGTGAGATTGGAATTTCTCAGGTTCATCGTCCTTCAACAGCTGCAAATGAACCACATGGACAATAATGTTGAAGGTAGGGAATGAACGGGCAGGTGTAACTTTCAGCAAGGAGCCTGAAAGAAGAGTTTGAAACTGTCCATGATGGACATTAAGGATCTTAAATCAAAGTAATTCTAAATAGGTCAAAATCCCAGCAGCCAAGATCATTATGCACGTGTTTACCCTCATGTAGTCTGCAATGTGACCGCCCAAAATGTACTTGCGGTGGGTCTCGGCATTCAAGGACTTGTCTTCCTTACTGAATCCAGGAAAACGCTTCTCACTATGGGGGATATCCAATCCTCCATCCAAAGCACCCTAAACCACAAAATATATCGAGTTGGTAAGTTGCCTATCCACTAAGCCAAAAACTCTAATTTCTTTACAACTTGTCAGCAACTCGGAATAATGTTGGATGGAATTACAACAAATATCACAGACAAAAACTAAGATTCATACAAGCGTAACAGTTTCCCATAAAATAAGCAAACGACCAACTAAGACAGCGCACAAGAGATAAGAACAGCCAGGTAGGAGAAAATCGTGATACCTTCAGGGCACCAAAAACCCTGTTGCCAGTGGTGGTCCTGACCAAACCCACATCCAAAAGCGCCCTGAATGGTCTCTTTCCTTCACCTTCTTCTACGTTGTAGTCCTCTCCAGTAGCCTGCACATGATCGACTTTCACTATTTAAAAAATATATAAGAAGTAACTTTCCCAAAGGACAGAGCAGAAAATATTAGAGTTATTCAAAACACTATTATGTAGTGTCACTAAGCCGCGCTGCAAAAAATTATTGGCTCAGCATTGACCTACCGTTTCGTTGCCAACGTACTCTTGGTCCAATTCGAAGTTCTTCAAGTGGCGGCGAGCCAATAGAAGACACGTGCAATAGGCTGTGCAGAACAGAGCAGACATCAACATCGAGCAATAAATGAATGAATAGTAAGAAAATCCAGACCAATAACTAGGAATGAAGCACGTGTACATACCGGCAGCATAGTTGGTACGACCACCCTTCAGCCCATAACGAGGGAGCTCATGGGCGTATGCAGAGGTGAGAATAATATCACCGGCGAGAGTGGCGTAAGCGATTTGCGCAACAATATCCTTGTTGGTCTGAACAGTATCATTCAAGGTATATCAGCAAAAAAAATCCCATGACTGTTTCGTAACCTATCCCTAATAGCACAAAACCATGACCATATATCCCTACTGTACACGAACACTTTCCTACCCTAAACAGAGAAACCCTAACATCACTCTAAACGCAGTTCTTCACCAGTACCCTACATTTGGTAGCTAAGCATGCAATCGTAAAAAAAACGAATTTACAGGAAAGAAATCTATTTCGAAATCCGGAGTTTTGGTCCTTACAAATCGCACGACAAGACGGTACTTCGGCGTGTTGTATTTGTTCTTATCCTGGGTGGTCAAGCGGATCCTCGCCCGGTAGTCCGTCTTTCCGGCTACAAAAAGTAGACCACAAATTCTTTCTCAAAACCCAATCCCAAACCCTAATCTCGAATTCCCGCAAAAAAACAGAAATACCGCTATCCAGTAGAAAACCAAATTGCGCATAAACTAAAATTGTGCGCAAACCAAACCAAACCAAAGGCGAATGGCTCACCTCTCCTGCGTTTGTACTTGACCTGGAACCTCTTGAAGTAAGCCTTCGTCTTGTTAGGTTTGATGAAAGCCTGAAAAAAATAGCACAACGAGAGTTACATTTCGAACTAGAGAATTTCCAGTGCATTACGTTCAATTGGTGGGGGAGGTGAGAGAAGCGCGACGAACCATTGCGACAGCAGGCGGAGGCGAGCACCGAGAGGGGAGGCGCCTGAAAGAGAGAGACAAATGATGCTTGAGGAAACCTTACACTCAAGTTTGCGGCGTTTCTGGGCCGTCCGATTATCAAAACCCTAACTTCCGTTCGCGAAGGCGTTCCTTGCGTTCCCATCAGTTCGGATGAAAGTTCCTGGAGGAATGAACGACTGCGATCCATCCAATAACTTATAACAACTGAACAGCTGCCACCTAGTTCATTGTTAGCCGGTGCCTTTGAAAATCCTTTGCAAAAATAATCAATTGGAGTGTGAAAATGGAGGATCCAAAATGAAACAGAAAATTGATAGGATCAGCATCCAACGTGTGTGTTAAAAATAAAAGGTGGTCATAGAGTTTCTACTTTCATGAAACAATCAAATTTTAGCCATTTGTCATTTTAAATCCAAGGCTAATATCTAGGTTGCTGGAGGTATGTTCTTGAACAAGGTGGGTATTGCTTTAGGGTTGACCATTGAAGGGCTTTGAGTGCTTTGAGAAGGCAAGGGTGGATATTGCTTTTGGATTAGTTGTGGCAAACAACCCTTGTTCAATTGTCTGTGTTTGCCTAATGTAATTAAATTTGGAGTTTAGTTTCAAAATTGGCATGTCTTTGGAAGAGGACTAAAGCCTTTGCCAATTTTAAGTTGAAAGAAAGTAAGTTGTGAGAATCTGATACTAAAATAAATGAATTGAAAGATTTTGATAAAGAGAGGATGCATCAATTTGAATGGATAAGAAGATACATAGATTTGTCTGGAAAATAAGTTTGTCCATAACTTATCCAAATAGAATGAATCAAATCTTTCCTTGTAGACAAAAATACTTTCTATAAGTGCATTTATCAATCTTGGATACAATGTAGGATGTATACAAAATTGATTATACATCAAGTAAAATTTCTACCACTATGTAGTTTCAAATTGTGCTTAAAAAATCAAATTAATATATGATTTCTATATATAAGTTTGATAATAGTTATACACATGCGAGTACACATGAATATTGGTAATCATTTTGAAAAATGGGCAAGTCAAAGAAGTTAGAATTCTTGCTTCTTCTTCTTTTCTATGTTTAAAAATTCAGTTAAGAATTTAGGGAAAAAAAACATTTAATTTTTATAACTAAGAAATTCTTAAATAGAAGCAAGTTTAAGATTAAAGGAAAAACTAAATTGTTAATAGTTCTAAGATGGAATTGAAACACACTAATCTCAATTGATGGAATTGAAACATGTTAATTTCAATTGTGAGATGGGTCTTGAAGGAGATCTTAACCTTGTCATGAATTCTTTTATCTCAACAATTGTGAAAATTGACTTCAAAAATGAATCTACAAGTTATTTTTCAAGAAATTGCTTTGATTAATTTCTAAACAAGATTGTCTATAATGTTTATATAACAAATCTAGATGGAATGAATTAAAGCTTCACACATAGATAAAAATACAATCTATGAAGAAAAAATTTTCAATTTTCAATTTTAAGTTTTTGTGAAGTGTTTTGTTTTGCCCACCAAACTAAAATTTGGATGTATTGTGCTATAACTTTTTCTCTTATGCATTGATTGAAATAAAAATGATATTTTCCAAAAGCTAATGTGTTTTTCTATCTTCACAAAAAGTTTCAAGAAGTCATGATGAATATTGATGCTATAGGAGCTTGCCTTGCATCCATTTTGTCTACCAAGGGAATAATGGAACTTTTGGAGCTAAAACTAAAAACCAAATCTATAGCCTAGGTTTAGGGTTTAGGATATAGGGTATCATCTAGGTTTTGTGATACCCTAAATCCAAAATCCAAGCTATAGATTCATTTTTTGATACAAAATGACTAACAAATACCAAACCTATCACCTAGGTTTCATGTAGGTATCACCAAGTACCACATATATCCATTAAGTTAGGCTATTTGTTTGTTTGTTTTGTTTGTTATGGTGAGATCTCTTGTACTGCGTTCTTGGTAACTATGCTTTTTGCAAAGAGGGCAAAGTTTGCAGTATTGAAGTCCTTACAAACAACAACAACGGAAATCCGAACTCAAGTGAAACGACTTAATAGATTCTCACTTCCCATTCTAGCTTCACATCAACATGGGGACGCAGAATTGAAGAACACTACACTAAAAAGGATATTTATTGTTGGATTACATTTAGTGTACTTACCACCCTACTCCACACAACACTAATTCTGAACTTTGCGGGAATTAGTGTAGTATTAGACTTCAATGCGCCGCCTCCAACTTGTCTTCCTTTTTGTCATCTCTTTTCTTGGCCTTACCCTAAGTTCCGCCTTTCTTTGCTTCCTCGCACACACATTCCTGATTTTGGCTTCCTTGCTCTTACTCTTCCTCCACTCTGATACTCAAGTGACGGATTTTTTTTTGGGGGGGGGGGTATATTCTGCCTTCCCGCCACTGTTCCGATTTGAATCCCCCACTCCTTCTCCGCCCGCTCTCTCTGAATATGTTCTAACACTAAATGTAATCTTCTTCAGATTTCATATTTACCATAGAGTACATTTAGTGTTAGAAATTAGATTTAATATAACTTACTTTAGTAGAATTAATGATATTTAGTGTCAAGGTTCGTAAATAGTGTTGCTAACACTAAATATCCTTTTTAGTGTACTAACTAATACAAGGAGACTAAGAAATCAAGCCATGAAACAATTTAATTCAAATCTGTAATTCAAGTTGACAATCTCCCTTCCATTCCTACAGTAATGCAGACATAATGAAAGCTTCACTGGTCATGAGAAAATCACCAAAGTTTCAAACAAAACCTCAAAACTAGCATATGTCAAATAAAGGTATTTATTACATAATTTCGTAATCCTTGAAGCCCCATTTTCAAAGTAGACACCAAAATGCTTGAATTGTTGGCCCCGTAAGTGAATTTTTTTGTTTCTACAATGAACAATGGACACTGTTTTTTTCTGCTAGTGATCTGAGCTTGCAAACGGCCCACCCCACTTCCTCTTCCCTAGGCACAAGCCCTCCTAAAAACCTACGACAAGTTGTTTCATCCAAACAACCCAAAACTCATGAACAAGGTATAGGTGGAGGCACCAAAAATAAGAAGCAACTCACGAGGCGAAAGCAAGTGCAAGTTCCATGTCTATTGAAGACGGGGTAGAGGTCCAATCTTTTCAACATCAGGTGCTAGAGTTCACAGAGCAGATGGGTGAAAATCAAAAGCAATCATTTCTCAATGGACTAGGAAGTAGCAACTCTCGGGGCTCTCGCTTTGTGGAGGAGCAAAAGGGATTTCCCCCAATATTGGTTAATAATGTTATACAATTTTAACATTAAAGAAATGGTAAATCCCTATTATTATATTTGAAACATTGTACTAATATTTGTGCTCCATAATAGCTAGCCTATATGATCAGTGTGTGTTGTCAAACTTTCACAAAAGACTTTGTAATCTTTAACCTTGTCATGCCACAAGTGCCATTTTGTGGTGCTTGGATGACAATCAAATGAGCTAATTGGGACATTGGAAGCATTTTTTCATCCAATTTTTTTTCTTTTTGACCTTTCATAGCGTTAACATGTAGTTGCTAAATGGGAACATAGAGAGTGATGAAATTTAACCTCCAACTTTGTGGTCATAGGACAGGTGTTTCAGGGTTAACTTAACCCCGACCTTCAGGGTTAACTTAACCCTCAGCCCTGGTCAGTACTTCGCTTTGTGAGTGCTTCGCAGGGGGCTGTTTCTGCGTTCCTTTGGGCGACCTGATGTTTGCGATGCTCTGTCTCAGTTCTGTTGTGGTGCTCAGACGAGCTGTGATTGTTTGGTAGTTTGGAGGAGATTGTTCGTTACAGGAACTTAGCGCTGTACTTCTGTTTCTACGACGTTATTTGGTTGGGGCCGCTTGATTTCTTCGCTTGGGAGGTGAGGTTGCAAGCGTTTGCATGCGGCATCTGCAGCTTGCTCGGAGGTGGTGGAGTCTTTGCTTAATTGGATTTGTTGTAGAGTGAAGCACATCCATTTGTTCAACAACACGGGTTCTGATTGTCGGGGTGTTGAAGAAATCAGCTTGGAACGCGTCTGCTCACATTGGCTGCTACGAAGTGTCCCTTTTCTCACGTGAAGAAGGCAGCGATTTCTTGGTACCAATTCATTCCTTCTTTCTCATGTGGTAGTACATTTGGGGACCTAGCGACAACATGCGCATTTGGGAGATGTTATTTTCTGATGCAAGGGATTATTACAATATGAGCAGGTTCACCAGAGGTAGAAAAGATACTAAATGCTAGGGTGCGGGATAGTGTGAAAAGTCTCAAGTGAGAGCAGTTGATAATACCTGAAATTAGCCGGCAAGCCGAGTCTCAAGGCGTGGAGGTTTTGCAAGAACTTATGATGTTTTAGGGTTTTGGTTACTGAAGCTCTGTGGCTATGGCGGGGACGACGAAGACAATGCATGTGGCAATGTCTCTGCAATTCTCCAAGTAGAGAATGATGAATTGATTAGTTTCAATTCAATCCATCGAACTCCCTCATTACGCACACGATGGAGAAGGCGTCGTATGAAGGCGTGGTGAAGATTCGGAGCTCTTTGGAGGACTTGATGGCGCGCATGTTGGCCTTGAAGCGCGATGGCCAGGCCAACGTCAAGGGCTCTCTCCCCATGCGGGAAATCGTTACGGAGGCGTCTGTTTTATTTATTGACCTTCGGCGGGTAAGTTTTCGATTGAATGGCCACTTTTGTTGCCATGGAACTCAATTGTGCTGCTGCTTCTGTTTGAATTCGAATATCGGTGAAGGAGATTCTCAGTTTGAAGCTTTCTTTTTAGCGGATGTTCCGTCTGATTAGCTTTTTCTTCATAGAGAGGGTTTTGCATTGCTTTGGATGCAGGAGAACCGAGAGATACTTCAAGAGGAAGATAAAATTAAGTTGGAGACAGAGGCTGCGAAAGCGCCTATTGATCACATCACGTTGCAGCTCCATAATTTACTGTACGAAAAAAATCACTACGTAAAGGCCATTAAAACTTGCAAGGATTTTAGGTCTAAATATTCCGACATTGAACTAGTTTCTGAAGAGGCATTTTTCCAAGATGCGCCACCGGAGCTTCAGTCTGATCCTGCATTGCGTGATGATCCTCATAAACTCATGATTCAGCGTCTCAAATTCGAGCTTCATCAGGTACATGCCACTCGAATACGTTTTTGTGGCCCAGAATGGATTTTGGTTGATGACACACTAGTTACTACGTGTAGATATGGAGCGTATGAAATGAGAATCATCTCTTAATCTTTGCTCGTTGCACAGATTTGACACTTCGTTTCAGCCATGAATGATTTTAAAACAGTATTTTTTTCCTGATCCACTTATCTCTTTACTGCTAGTTTTAATTACAAATGTAGGAGTTCTGGTTATGATTTTTACTGGTAGCTGTATGCTCAATGATCATGAGGATGCAAGTTTTTGGGATATTTAAGTCTGTCTACCGCTTCTCTTCTTAATCTCCATATGTGCCCACAAGTACTCATTATTTGGTATTGTATGATCACAGCGAAAGGAATTGCTTAAGCAGCGGGAGATCGTAGAAACCCGCAAGAAGTTGTTGTTAGAGAACATCGCCAACCGTCGAAAGTTCCTCGGAGGGCTTGCTTCGCACCTTAAAACCTTGAAGAAAGCCACTTTACCTGTTCAGCAGCAGTTGAACATCTTACACACGAAGCGGAGCAAACAGGACTCTCTTGCAGAGCTTCTCCCCGCTTCACTTTATATTTTTTATACGGAGTTATTGTCCCACAAGGAAGTCTTTGGCGAAGCTGTGGAGTTGGAAATTGTCGGGAGTGGAAAGGATGCTCTTACAATATCGAAACAGCTTGCAATGAAGGAGGCGGGTAATGATGCTTAAGGGCTTGTGGGGGTGTTTCAATTCCGTCAAGTTTCATGTGGATTGTGCTAGGTTCTCTGGTGTTCTATTCTTTTAGACTCCTTAACCCCTTAAGAAGTTCAAATTTTGAACAACGGATGAGCACAAACACTTACCAACACTTCACAAGCACTCAAAAATGTTTTTTTTTCATCCATGAATTTTTTTGTAGATTCCTGTGTAAGTTCTTTAACATTTGTACATTTGTACATTTGTACAGTACAGATTATTCTATAATTCAAAGGATATTAGTAAGTCTGGCCTCAAAAAGTAACTTTTCCAGCTCAAAAAATAACCCTTCAAAAACCACTTGCATGAAAATGTAAAATGAAAATCTTTTTAAATCACTATAATTAGAACTTAACATTTTGAACTTATAGGAAAAAAATTCTTGTGAAAATCACAAATATTCAATCTGCAATCGAAGGAATTTTCAATTTTTGGCTCCAAAATATTGGCTAGTGTATTAATTGATCTAACCGTATGGATACGGTTAAGATCTTTGAATCATATTTTACTACTGTTGTTCAAGAGTCGTCATTAAATTATTATTATTCTAAGTTACATTTATAATGCATCTTTCACAATTTTAGAAACCTCGACTACCCCTGCCCTTAAGAGTTATTGTGCACCGAATATTTAAAAGTTTCGTTAATTTTCCTCTTTAGTTTGCATCAGTTAATGAGAGTTCTTATGTATTTGATATTCGCTCTCGCCTTCATATTTCCGATGAAGCAGACATTCTGCGCAGTCTCTAGATAAACGACTGCAAAGTTGCCTCATGTTGTGCCCAGGATGATGAACTGGATTTTCAATATGTCCGTTTATTTCGTACTGAAGTAACAGCAGGTGTTTGTAGATCTGTTAACCCTTCATTCGGTTGATTTCTACACAATCTTAAACTTGGTGACTTTTGATTCCTCTACAGGTAGGAGGTCGGCAGGTAGTACCGGAGGAAGACGTGATCAAGAAGACGACGATGACACGCAAAGGCAGCGAAAGCGAGCCAAGAAGCCTCATGACAAGGATGCTCCTGAGAAGGATAACGTGTGCCAGTCTCATCCACTAACTGTTACAGTTCAAATATATGATGAAAAGCAAAAGGGATCCAAGCTTCTTACCCTGAAGGTTGAGTACCTGATGACACTGGATGTGTTGTGTGTGGGGGAGGAAAGCGCTCCTCCAGCAGGTGTTTCCCCTGTCTTCTCGTTGGCCAACTTGTTCCCCAACGACCCGGGTCTCGAGTTGCCAACTAAGGTAAAAGAAACTGATAGTGTTGGTCATGTCTACACCCAGTTGTTATCTGTGGAGAGGGAGAGTCATCTCCTAGTAAGTTTAATTCTCGCTCTAACTCTTTGCTATTCTGGTTTTCAGTCATCAAGGCTACGAGCGGGACCTGGGTTTGTATTTGATACAAAGAGAACTTGTAGGCCTTATAAGTGGGTTCAGCATCTTGGTGGAAAAGACAATCTCCCAGTCTCTCCCCCAATTTTACACGGAAAAGAATCACAAACGTATCGGCAACAACACCCTCTTCAGAATGTTCTACAGCATCTTCGAGCTAGAAGAAAAGCGCAACTCGCACTAAAGTGAGCAATCCTGGACCACGTAGAGTTTACCAAAGCTAAGTTGAACAATTGTGAACTTCCGTTGAAATGTAGCTTATATTAAACAAAAAATTAAGCATTTCTAGTGAAATGACACCCACGCGTAGGATTTACTTGCGGAATGAACACCAGTTTATCAATGATGCGCTTTGTAAACATAGTTTTCTGACTGGATTGTTTCACCAAATCATGATTTGGTGTATTGAAAGGCAAGTATAGCACTCCAGGAGGTTTTGATTTGTTGCGTATCAACTGGAGATATCGCCTGACTGGTATTTTTTGCTGATAACAGAGACCACCTCGATTCTCTTGGAAAGTTGAGACGTCCTTCCGTGAAATCCGATTCCTCTCTGTCTTGGACTTCAAATAATCCGAAGGCCACTCTGCAAGCTTGGGCTCCACTTGACAGCAAAAACGGAAAGCTCTCGTCATCTGTACTTTCACCCACTACTGGAAGACCATCGAGTGCAAACACGCTGCAGACCGAGAATGACACTGGAAAAGAGGATGGAGAACTCCCGTCTACAGGTGCCACTGATATGGATGTTGCAATGATCAGCGCTAAACCTGAAGTTGACACATCTGAAATTAGGAGGGAGACTGCCGGAGGTGCGGAGAGTATGGCTGTGGCAGATGGTGAGGAGACACGAAGTGCAGCTGATGAGGGGGAGATTAGACAACAAGATGTAGAGATGGGAGAAACCGCTGGAGAGGATCAGATAGTACTGCCTTCACTGGGAATCGCTCCAGGGTCTCGCACATTCAGGGCTGTGCTACGCAGAGAGAATGGGACCTCTGGCAAGCGTGTCGAGTTGGAAGCACAGGTACATACACTTTTCTTGTGAAAGCTACATGAAAAGTCGGAGTCTGTCAGTTGGCTAGTGATGTTGTGCGTTCAATCTAGTATCTCTCATGTTCATCACTGGCTTGCTTGATGATTGTTGAGACGTCGCTACTTTTTGCAGGTAGTAATTGGTGCGGACTATCCTACCCGCGCACCTGAGTTTCGAATTAGGTTTCTATCAGGAATTCCTGAGAAGAAACCGCAACCAGTTTCGGATGGCGGTGGAAACTCGCGAGTAGTACACGGTGATATTCGCCTTATGGAGACAGAGGTGAGTGTTTTCTCTTAATTATCCCTCTTTGACGTTGTGAAGAATACTCAAATCTATTGACAGATCAGAAGTCCAATCTACTGGGTGATTGTCGTGTATTACTGTACCTCCATTGTCAGCTCGAGTACTTCGCTGTTTTTTGCTGGTCTCGAATCCATTTCTTGAGCACCTATTCAACTTCTCCCTCACCATGTAAGCTTTCTTGGCGGTTTCAGGTTAACAATGTCGTACCCAAGAAACTCCCAGCAAGGGAACGCAACAACGTGTTGGCTCACCAAATTTTGGCCTTGATGGTGCTATTCGACAAGTTTTGAGATGAAAAATATTGACCCGTTACTCTACCGACGGCAGTTCCAACGCTGATGGACCAATTGAGGTTTGAAAGACATTCACGTAACATTGAGTCTAGTAACGCTTGAATACTGCTTGTGGCAATGTAGTATTTTCTTGCACAGTGCTTATCATTTGTTGCGGCTTCAAGTGTAATCAAGATGAGAGAAATGGCAAGTGAAATAGTTGGGGCGATTTGCGAAGGTGCCAGATTTGAGACCATTAGGCATGTAATTCGCTTTGTGTACAGTAGGTGCTGGAAGATTTGGATTTTATCTCAAAATTTCATGGATGCAACTCGTGGCGATCTATACAATGATTTCCCAACGTTCAGGGAGAGGCTGTTCGAATGCTCTGCGACATTGCATGGTTTAGGGTTTAGGTTAAACCCTATGGTTGATTCTTGAGATATTGGAGCACAAAACTCTGTTGCCAGAACCGGCAGAACCGGTACTTCTGAAACCCCATTCAGTTCACTTCCCACCAAATTCGTTTATGATTGTGTTGCAAGTATGACCTAGAAATGGTCAAGTTCCTTGTCCGACCGTTCAGCATGATCGAGCTAGCTCCATGTGACTACCAGAAAGTCCTTCCCAGCATCAGCGTGTCCATGCACCTTGCTTATGTGTTGTGAATTTGATATCAGTATTCATCTGTTTGACTCAAAAAAATAAGACCAGAATGGTCAAGGAACGTCACTTAGTTTTTGAAGATTAGAACAACTGGACAAATCTTAATCATAGTTAATTCATTCCAAGTCAGAAAATTACAATTTAAATTGTCAATTAATTGTTTCTCTTTTTACCAAAAATATGTGAAAAATGTTTTACTCTATTGATTTTCCTTTAGAGGTCCATTAAATCTTTGGTGTTCTATTTAAGAGACTCCTACCTTATTGACAAAAGAAAGCATCCTAAAGACTTAAGTTACTTAGATTTTATCAACATAAATTAGACTTCATGACCAAGTCACTCTAGAATTGATTCACATGTGGATTGCTAGACAATCAATAATTGGTCTTCATAAGGGTTATGATGATTATCCTATCTGTGTGTGACACTAAATTTGTGTGACACTATATTCAAGTTGAATGACAATCATGGTATTTGAAATAGTGAAGGTTACATTATATTAATTTTATCAAAAATATTATAAACTATCAAATGTAGTGTGCTTTGCAAATCCTTGCAATTCCAAATTAGGGTGTGCATTAGGGTGCCTTCAATCATAGATTTGCATACATGCCTTGCACATGAACAAAATAGGCTAGTTTGTAAACCTTGGATATTCATAGCTAAATATGTCACCCTAGTGCTACGTATTAGAATACCAACCCTTCAAGTTCAAGTGTAATGTGGTAAATTGATTGTATAGATATGAGCATTATTTCTTGGAAAAGAAGCGTTGATTCTCATTGTCTTCATGGATGATTGACACCAAGAACAAAGATGCATGGGAAGTCACCAATTCTATAGACATGCCAAAAAATGTTCAGCTTCCTAAAGAAGGGTTGTAGGCTCTCCAAATTTTATCTAGGTGCCAATGCAACATGCAAGGACGAATATAGTAGCTCTACAATTATCTTGATTTAACTTACAATTGTATCAAGGGCCCAAATTAAATTCCTACACTAAATAGTGAAATTAGGTTGCCTTATCCTAAGAAAGTTACTTAACAAATCATCAAAGTCAACAAGTACTTCTACAAATATTTCCATTTGTACACATGGAGGTTCATGAGTCCCAATTACAACAATACTTGCTAACTCAAATGTAGTGCATTCTTATATTGTACAATAACAATAAATATTTATAAACTGTCAAATGTCAAGAAACTAATGTGGGGCAACCTAATTTCACTATTTAGTGTAGTGCACCACATATCATTGGCATAGCAACTTATCACGGTCTCAGTCATGGTACCATCGAAGACACCCTTAGTGTTATCATTGCAACGTGCATTGATTAAATTAACTTGATAAGTAGTTTGAAGCAATGAAAGTAAATATTGGCATGATGTTAACCCCTAAAGTCCCAAAGCCATTTTTCTATCAAAAACCACTCAAAACTGTCATTTCTACTGCGTTTGTTCAAATATATATACTTTTTTTGGAACTAAACCGTAGGATCTTGAACTTTACTTTTTTGAAATTATGTGGTAAAAATTTCATGAAGTTTGACCGTACAGATTGAGAGATAGGAGCATTCAAAGTTGAAAAAACAAGTTTTTTTGAACACTAGACTGCAATTTTAGATGACTTTGATTGCTATTTGTGGGAAAAAAGTGCATTATGGAATTTGAATTAAAAATTTATTGTGTTGAAGAATTGAATTGGGAGTCTAGGAAAAAAAATTCAAAAATAACAACTTGATTTTTATACTTCAAAAAATTGTCAAGTAGAAGTAGGTCTAAGATTGAAAGAAAAACTAAATTGTTAATAGCTCTTAGATGGGATTGGAATACAATAATCCCAACAGTGAGATTGTTCTAGAAAGCAAACTTAACCTTTTCAAAAAAAAAAATTGAAAAAAATTGAAAATTGCATTCTGAAATGAATCCTATAAGTTATTTTTTCAAAAAGATGTTTAGATTGCCCGAAAAATAAGACTATTCATAACTTTCACATCACTAATCAAAATGGAATGAATCAAAGCTTCAAATGTAGACAAAAACATAATCTTTGAGAAAGAAAAAATTTAATTTATTTTGAATTTTTGCAATATTTTTTGTGCTACCCATTGAGTTCAGTTTCAGGCTTTTTGTGGTATAACTTTTGCTTCCGAGCACTGATTGAAATCAAAATTATATTCCCACAAAGCTTAACAGATTTTCTATCTTCAATTTTTCTTTTTAAAAGTAGGATAAAATTTCAGCCTATAGGAACTTGCCTAAATTCCAAATTGTCCCCCAAGGGGACAATGGGACTTTAGGGGTTAAAAGTAGTCACTTGAAGTCTACATCATGCGTTTATCTTCCTCCCACCGAGGGGATAAACGTAAAAAAAAGTAGCTCTATTTTGGGGTTGCTTAGTGTCTTGCCGTTCTTCACCTATCCTACCATATTCTCCCCGTCCTCAACTAATCTGGAGCCTCCAAATCCAAATTCCAATTTCCAAATTTCCAAATTTAATCATGGTTGGCTAATAATATAAAAAAATTCCAGTATTTTCCCAAGGGGAAAAAACAGCACGGACTTCAAATGACCACTTTAACATCTTGCAATAATAAGTTTACATCATTTTGGCAGAAAATTTTGTCATCTGCACCGTAAGTTCAATCAACTCTGATCTGAAGTTCAGTTGTCGGTCGGATCGAAGTGGCCGACTGTTTCATCTATTTGTAGAGAGAAACGGTCGATTTGCCACCCAGTGAGTAGGGGATTTGATTCCGCCCAACTGAAAACACTCCACCAGTCTCCAGTTCTCCACATTCTATTCTTCTTTTTATTTTATTTTTTTATACGTTCATTATTGAACTCACTCATCATCTCTCTCTCTCTGCCATTCTATTTTATCTCCTGCTGCCGACGTTTCCAGCACTGACTCTCTCTCTCAAGTATGCAATCAATCCTGTCATCAGTAGTATTTGTGTCAATACGTACTGGCAACAGACAGACAGACAGACAGACAGAGAGTGGAGTGGAGTGGAGTGAGTGAGTGAGTGCCCGCCCTCCACTTGCAGGCAGCCCATGACTTTTGATTGATTAATTATCTATCTCCAACTTTAATTTTCCTCATGCAACGCCTTCTCTCTCTCTCATTCATCATTCAACAACCCAAGTGAGCAGCCTCTCCGTCTCCGTCACTCAAGCATCCCAGTGTTAAGTTAAGTTAAGATGAGTTATGGAAAAACTTAATTACACACATGATAACTTAACTTCCTTCCGATCCTCAATGCATTTGCATATGCATTTGCATTTGCATTTGCAGTTCTGTTCTGTTCTGCCAGCCAGCCAGAGCGCGACTGAATGATGATCCCACTTTGCTGATCATGGACTGACGGACTCACTGACCTGGCCTGGTCTCAGCCCACACTATGTACCGTGATTAATAAATCAGGGAAATAGTAAGTCACCCAACTATTTGTGTGGAAGCAGAGCTGATCATCATCAGTCTCCAAACGGGTATCCAGGCACGCAACTCTTATCGAAGTTGATTTGCTTGGAAGGGCGGTTGGGTCTTTTGGGGGTTGCTTGCTTTGCTTGGGTTGGGTTGGGTGCTTTTTAGATTTTGAAAAAAATATATATATTTTCGTCGAGGTGGCTTGTTCCTCTGATTTTGTGTTCCATTTCTCCTTTTTATCAATGAAAATCGTTCATGTGTTTCAAAAAAGAAAGAAGAAAAAAAGTTGATTGCAAGGGGCTAGGGGTGAACTGACCCCTTCTCGCTTGTCCCTTTATTTTTTACCCCTGAAGAAAAATGCTGAATTTTTTATATTTGACGCCAACGAGAAAATTTGGGAATTTTTTGAATTCAAACTTGCGATTAGAGGCCCCAAATTCATTGGTAGAGATATACATTGAGTATGTTTTTTTTAAGGGAAGTTGTACTAATTTAATCGACATTACACACTATATAAATATCTACCTTTGTTGTATGGCAATAGTTACTGAAGTGGCCGAGGGTTGTACAACATGTTTCAAACATCTACAATTTTTCACAATAAGTCTCTTTGATTTTTTTTGGGTCCCCTTAATACCCCTATTTAGTGTAGAAGATAAATTAATCAAACAAAAAATATAGGGGCTCTATTTCTTTACATGCACCCCTAGAATGACACCGGGACGACAAAGGAGAGATCTTCGGGCATTCTCAACGCATCCAACATATTGTAAAGGGAGAGGCCCTCCTCATCAGGCCTCCCATAATAGGGCACCCAACGAAGAGGGACTCTCCCGGCATAAAGCCCAGTCAAGACCCGTCCAAAAAAAATTTAGTCTACCCTCTCAATTCTCACAGGGCTGACCCTATGAAGTTAGCCCTGTGAGATTAATCTTGTGAGATCTCACAACGGTGATCTCACGGATGTGAGGGGTCATAAAAAGATATTGCACTTCATTTGACTGGGCTTTACGGTTGAGAAACAAACTTAACAAAATTTTGACTTGGTAACGAATTAGGGGCTCCTACTATGCTAGCTCGGTAGAAAGAAAAGTACTAAAAGACAATAAGAGTTCTACCAATTGTCTTGAGGAAAAACAAGGTTTCATGTTTTACCAAAGTTGATGGACAACCCCATTGGTTGAGACCAGTCAATCTTGCGGGAATCAATACGTGTGGAAGTCTTAATGTATTCCTCTCCACCTATTGGGTCCACATGACAATGCAATTGTTCACTTGGACCTTTTAGCTCCCCTATGAACTTCGCCCATCAATGGAATTGATGGCAGAAGGTCCTTAGAATGGAAGAGTATTGTCATTGAAAAAACACTTCAAGTAGATTTTGAATGATCAAAATAGACCAAATTGAAACAAAATAAATGATGAAAATTATAGAGACCACGACAAATTGTACCTAAAAATGTACTCAATGGTAACACGACATTAGGAGCCAATATTGATATCTTGGTAACTGGATCGTGGCCCACTTTCCGAAGCAAGCATTCCAATGGGGTCTCTACAAAAAAAAACTAAAGGATCATCGGGGTTGGAAACTTTGTCCGTTTTGTTGTTGCAAAAGGCAGGAGTAAACTGCGAGTTTGTCATGAAGGAAGATTGGTGTCAAGTGCTCTTGGCACAAGGGCTTGAAGATTCATCTGATGAGGAATTTAAGCGGAGGGTGTATTTGATGCTTTTCAGCATGTGTTGGAGCTCTTCTATCAAGTAAGCCCAATATTGGTAGAAATAGGTGAGGGCAAAAATTTGTCTTTCGAGATAGAGAATGGCATGTCACAATTCTTTATAGCAGAGAAGGGAGTTGGTTTTACAAATTGTGGATGCAATCTGTGCTTTTAATCTTTGGTTTGTTCAAAAATTAGTCTATGCTCAAAGGTTTAAATTGTCTTAATTGTAGAAATGGTTCACAACCATTTGTATGCTTGCCTATGGCATACTGCCAATGCCACAAATGAGCATTTTCATATGGGTGAGAGTATTGCCATGGAATTCATTAAGCATGTCAATGTAGCAATTCATGATTGTTTTGAGTACACTTTCTTGTGTGAACCCACAAAATTTGGCATACAAAAGCTAAAGTTGACATTAACACAACACGGAGTTTCCAAGGATGTTTGGGAGTTTAGATTGCATGCATTGGAGGTGGAAAAGTTTGCCCATGGCTTGGCAAGGCCAATTCTAGGACAAAGATGGAGATTGTAGTACTATCCTTTACACCATTTCTAACAAGTCATTACGGATTTGGCATGCCTTTTTCTGGTGACAACAATGACATGAATGTGTTGGATAGGTCCCTTCTTGTCAATAGTCTTTTTAGGAAGGTGGTAATGACATGACTTTTTGCATAAAT
Source organism: Rhytidiadelphus loreus (assembly GCA_947034895.1). Lineage (NCBI taxonomy): Eukaryota > Viridiplantae > Streptophyta > Bryopsida > Hypnales > Hylocomiaceae > Rhytidiadelphus > Rhytidiadelphus loreus. The sequence goes on from OX344761.1 coordinate 40,222,456, forward strand.
AGCCTTGTTTCGAATTGGTACTATCTATTGACTAATGGGATTTATCACCAATAGAGCATCTTTGTCCAACCTATACAAGAGCCCAAAGGTGGAAAAAAAACATTTTGCACAAATGCAAGTGGCCTCAAGGAAAGATGTTGAACACGCTATTGGCATTCTTCAAGCCCATTGAAAGATAGTAAAATAAAAAATCCTTGTAGATAGTGAGAGTTTGACACAATTTACAACATCATGATGTGTTGTATTGTTTTATACAACATGATAATCCATGATGAGCAATGTCAAGACTTTGAGCCTTTCTTTAACCATGACATTGTTGGAGGTAGCATGAAGAGACACCTCACTATCTAGAACCTTAATGTAGGCACTAGAGAAATTGAGAGTAGGTCAAAGCATTTTGCTCTTAGGAATGACTTGATGGATTACTTGTAACAAATCAAAAGAAACAATCTTATTGAAATTATTCTTTCATATTGCATCACCAATGATTAAAAATGATTTGAAAGACCTCTCATGTTTTACATCACATATACATTTTGAATCACTTCCATGTGTATTTCATGTGTCACAAACTAAAGTGATTGAAGTGACATGAGTGGTTCCCTAGATGATCATCATTCCTCTCACTACAATGCATCCAAGGAAATACAAATTGATTCTTGGACCCAACTTAGGCATCTATTTGCCAAACGAATTATTTACTTGAGATTAGAAGAAATCATTGAATGGAGTTTTGGAGATGTGGTGATCTTTATCAAAATTTAGTTCTTTGAAATTCAACCTCTACCCTAAAAGAAGTTGCGCAAACAAGGGTGGGGGCAAGATTCTAAAACTACTTGAGCTTATAGAGGGTCATTAAAAACCAACCACCTTTATTGCAAAATCATCTTTGTAATAACAGGGGTATTATTGGTTTTGAAAAATTGGCAATCTCTACCAATTTGGTCGAAGAGGGTTGGTGACATCGATAAACCAACAATGGGAACTAGCAATGCATAAATGGATTCAAAGACGAGACATACAGGTGCAGATGGAATCTACCTCAACATTGCCTATGCATGTTTGGCATACCGCTCGACAACTTGAGGGCAAATTTTGTGGCTTTCACCTTGCCCTTCTCCTCATGTGGTTCTTCTAGCATATTGCGTCTCCTCAATTTCATGAGCTCCTTGTCCATCTTGGATTTTAGGCATTTGTGGGCCTACGACGACTTTGTCCTAATCTTTGACATTTTGAAAAAGGACAAGGTGGCCTAATTTTCACATAAATGAGTCATCTTCTAGTTTGCAAATGTGATACGATGGTGACATGTACTTGCAGCTAGAGTATGCATTCTTACCACTTCACAAGATGCCACTTTTTTTCCACCGCCTTATTACCAATTGGCCTTTTGCACCTGGTCAACATGTTGCACTCCATCCACTTGGCTCCAAAAAAAAAGGTAGTGTCTTGATCTTCAGAAGCACCTTTTATTACAATGCATTCATCTAACTTTTCCACCGAAACTCAAGTTGTCCCCTAAACTTGTCGTTGAAAAAGGAGTGGGTATAATACATACATGATTTTATTTATTCTAAATTGAATGATTAGAGTTTGTGATTGATTAGTCTATATAAAATTTAGTCCTTGTAGCACACTTAAGAGTGCTCCACAACAATGGCATGGGTCTTGGCCAAAGTGTAAACCCAACTTGGACCATGCCTATCCCTCCACCAATCACTACTTTGATAATTCAAGAGGTCATTGGATCCAACCTTAGCGTAAAACGTCCCTAAGTTGTGCATATGCTATGCACAAAGCATGCTCCAATTGGCATTTTACTACTTTGCTTGAATATTGGCCAACTCTCTTAGAGGTTAAAGCACCACCACTGAGGAATAGTGAAATCTCCACTCGAAACTTGACTTGGCAAATATTGTGAAAATTCCCAACACTACGGCTCCTACTCTCCCCACTATTGGCCTACCAAAGTGTCTCTAATGTCCACTGACAGTGTTCCAACCATTAATTATGAATCCAATCAACTCAACAAAAAAACAAAAACATACACTAGAAGAAAACTGTGTTAAGAAACCTGAAAACACGTCACCTTGTTTTTGTTAAGTTCCCGTTTCATAACGCAGTGAAAACGCAGAAAAACACAGAAAAAACATTTTTTTGCGTTTTTTTGCGTTATGAAACGGGAACTTAACAAAAACAAGGTGACGTGTTTTCAGGTTTCTTAACACAGTTTTCTTCTAGTGATAACTCCATTGACACAAGGCATGCTCAAAATTTACCTATGCATGCCAAGTAAAGGTACTCCAGAAAAAATTGGGTGTGCTCGGTGTTCTGAAATAAGCTTCCAGTGCCATAGTAGGATCCACAAGACATTTATTTCATTTTTAATGAAGTGCCAAAGTGGCAATATAAAATGTTGTAGTGGTGTTCTAAGTTTCAACATCCATCCACATATCACATAGAAAATATCACATTAGCACATATCACATATCACATATCCATCCACAATTTGGAGATTTCATTCAATTTTTATTTATTTTTAATTTGAAGTTTCATGACACAAAATTCAAGATTTGTCACCATTTTTTTAGCCAAATCATTTTTTTTCCCTGGTGCAATCTGGCACTACACTCACACCCAAAAAAAAAGCCCTGGGACTTCGGGGTGCCCTGACTCCCGGCAGGACGCCAGGTGTGGTTGAGTGAGTGGAGGTGGGGACGATGCTCTTCCGGAGATCCTTTGTACGTTAGACCCTCGAGAAAGCCATTTCATTGATTCTCGTGAACCCCACATTGGGATCTGCATCCAACGGTGGCCTGCTCACTCAACAACTGAACGCAGAGCCGGTTCACTTTGTATGTAATCTTTCTTGCAATGAGCTGAAATTCCGTTTCATTAGTGTCAAAAAATCAAAAACAAAAACAAAGAAACAAAAATAAAATAAAACCCCCACAAATACCCAATAAACAAAAACACAAAAACAATGACGCAAAGGCCGTGATTCCATGGATAATAAGTGCCTGGGGACTTGAGACAGAGCATCTCACTGGGAATAATCAATCGGTGGCCGCAACTGAACCCTAATTAAGTTAATGAAAAAATGCCCAACCCACCCACGGAAAGAAGTGAAGCTCACTCACTGTTTCTCCTTTTCTGACCCCAAATGGAAAGCCGGCATGATTGTCACAAACAAAGCCACTTATGTTCAGTTGTGTTACTGACAAAGCATCATTGAGGCATTCGAGGGATGCCTGGATCAGAGCCAGTTGATGAGGACACACACACTCACGCAGGCAGGCAGGCACTTCAAATCATCCTAATCATCACCATCTCACTTGTTTAATGATTCTATTAATTATTCTATGGCCGAATCAATCAAGTTCTAAATTTAGTTGTACTACTAACTTAACTTGCTACCTGCACACAGAATTATGTAAAGAAAAATAATTAAACTTTTTTATTTTTCTTCTTAAACCCTTAAACGTCCAATCAGCATTTAACGTTCCCAGTCGTCATCAATCTGCACGCCGGCACGGGATGGACGTACGTTAAATTTAGCGCCTCCGGAAGCGTCCGTCCGCCCGCCTCGGTCAGCTGCACAGGACGCCGAGTTATTAGTCGTCTCTCCGGGAATCTCCGGAGGGAGGGAAGGAGGGATTGTTTTTTCTTCTCTCAAATCTAGAATATTCTGCATTTAGTCATGTGTCCAAATTTTCACAAGGAATAACTTACAAAAAAATAGTGAAATTAGGTCGCCCCACACTAATTTCTTGACATTCTACACTGTATAAATATATGCAGTTACTGTAGAAGGATGCAGTAATGAAGGAATCATGTATGTTCCATGGGTTGGTGCCAAATGGCTCATGGGTCGAGTTTAGAGAATTGCATGTGCCTCCATTTGGACAAGTAGTGAGTCATGAGGAAACTTCTCTAATTGTTAAAGCAACCCAATTTTACTATTTAGTGTACATTGGATAGTGAAATCAAGTTGCTTCTCGTTAATTTCTTTACATTCTACACTATATAAATATGTATTGTTATTGAGCCGTGTGTGTGGCACGGGTTGGTGCAACGGTTCATGTCATGAGGTAACTTTTGTGGGTAAGGCAATCTAATTAATTGTTAAGGCAACCTAATTTAACTATACGATGTAGTGGTATTAGGAGAATTAATTGGCTAGGAGTACTTTGCATATTGTTCAGTGGATTTAAGGTTCTTTTAATGTCACGTAACTTATTAATAGTAGGGGTTGTCACACCTTCTCCAAGAATGAAACTTGGTGTGCAAAAACTTCTTCACGTCGATTCTTCACCTCCTCCAAAGGGAAAGAAATAAACTTTGAAGAATGGGTCCTTCATGATTCAAGTCGAGAGTGCCACGTCCTCATTCTTTGAAAGTTGAGATTGAGGTGATGAAAAAGGTGTGACAACACCTATTGTTTAGGAATGAAGCAAGGGACTTTTTTACATCTTTGAAAAGGGGACCTTGATAGTGAACATAATTGATTTATATGGTTCTTCAACCAATCCTAGTCCTAGAATGAAGTGATAAGTCCTTCATAGGTATGTTAGGAGGCATAATACCTTTTCAACACGGAGAGGACCATTGCCTAGTTATGCAATATTATGCCAAGTTACCTCTACTATGAGCATCCAATCTCTTGTTCTCTTAATTTAACGTGACATAATTTAACACAAATAATGAATGGACAAATTACTACTAGAATTTAGAAAAAGTTGAGTAAACTTTGGTTTGGCATTGGTTGTATATAAGATCTCCAGTGTACAAAGGGGACAATGTTGTAAGCAAAGATATGGTATAAACTAGAAGCTTTATCTTGTAGTATTGGCTTGATTTTTTAGCTTTTGAAAGTAAGGCCCTTTACTAATGCATCCTCGTTGTCAAAACTTCTTTCTTTTTTTAATCTAGAGCCAATAAAATGCCTATAAGAGGCTCAAGAATATTATCGGACATCATTAGAAGAGTTTTCAGGCTATTGGGAGACCTTGAGTTCTCCTACGTTCCCGGATTGTGGGAACGTCGTAGAACCAGAAGTCCAACCTGGCACAAAGACTGCCAGGTCGGACTGCATTAATGAATTAATTTTAAAATATTTTTATAAAAAAAATTATTATTTTAAAATTTAAAATTTTAAAATTTTAAAATTTTAAAATTATTTTTATTTTTTAATAATTAATTAATTAGACTATCCGGCCATGGTTCGCACTATGGGGAACCATGGACGGAAGGTCTCTCACAAGCCTCAATTCTTATCTAATGATTGACAAGTTTTTTTATCCAATCATCAATTAGATAATACTTTTGCTTGTCCTAATTTTAAATATTTTACAAATAGTGTGACTTAGATAAACTAAAGTGATTTGTCCTATTAGCGAGGGTGAAAATTTTGTGTCACTAATTTTTTGTGTGGAAATTAGAACAATATAGTAATATTTCAACCTGCACTAATTCAAAATTAATGTGACTTTGGCAACTTAGTGTCACATTCACTATTAAGACAAAACAATATGAATCATTCTCATTAATTGGGATAATCAAAGTAATATACATTTTTTTATGTACTGTGCTCTCTTAAAATTGTGTCACAAATAGGATGGATGACTTATCTTATTCATCCATTTTTGTGGGCCCCCTGCCTCTCTTTCCCGTGAAACATCAGTAGGTCTTTTCATGCGACCAGAATCTCACGTAAGTTAAAAATCACCCCTTCGTAGCTTAAGTTAGTAAACGGCGGCAGGTGAGGGAGGCGTGCGATGCGACGGACGACGACCGACAGTCGGGGATTGAGAACCGTCCGGCGGTCCGGGAATCGACGAACGGAGTTTCTCCACTTCTCATCCAGTTCGTTCGCACCGACCAAGGTTGCTACGTTCATCCTGTTCGCGGCCACTTGCGAGCTCCGCCCATCGTTGACTTTTCTATCGTTGGGTGGTTCTATTGATGGGCGCCGCGTGCATGCACCTCGTGTTAGATTGGCTGGCGTGGCGTGTGGGTAGGGCATCGGAAGTTAAAGTTATTGAATTCAATTCCTTCCCCGTTCCCCTTCCCCTTCAGTCCGTTGTACCGTAAGTATGGCCAGGTGTTTCATTTCATTTATTCGGGACTGGTGCAGAGGAGCTGTTCACATAACTTGAGGTAGGAATACTATAAACGGTTAAAATAAGCATTTTCAGTCTGTGTAGGATATGGGGAAATTTCATGCAGAAATTGAGCTCAATAATTAGGGGTAAGGGTAGGAGGTCCATAATCGGACCATCTAAGGGCGGGTATATACACGGCCTGGGGCCGGATGGAAGGCCGGCCCGATTTGCCTCCAATCCGGCCCACAATCCGGCCCCAAATCACCACTCCGGCCCCAGATAATGTAAAGTGGTTGAGGCCGAATTCTGGGGCCGGATTGCAATTCATCACTCCGGTCCCAAGTAATGTAAAGCCCTTGGGGCCCGATTCTAAGGCCGAATTCTTGATTACTACACTCTTGAATTTTTGAAATGCTCAATTAAAAAAATTTAAGACATGCATCTTTTCCTTTCTCTTATTATTTTTTATACTTTAGAAAAAAAAAGTTTTTCTTTTCTATTTATTCTATTTCAAATATAGAAAAAAAAAATTTAGAATTCTTTAGACTTTTCCTTTTTATTCCTACTTTACCTATTTCAAAATGGAAGAGAGAGTTTTTTTATTTTTTTTAACCTTTTCCACTCTCTTCCTTTTTTTCTATTTGGAAAAAGGAAGTTCTTTGACTTCTTTTGAAACTTTTTTTTTTTACACTAAAACTAGAGTTGACATTGAAAAAAGATTTGTAGCCCCATAATAGTTGTCATTTATTAAACATACAATTCAAGAAAACATATAATTTTTTTAATCTCTTTTTCAAATCTATATTCTTAGTTTATTTTAAAGAAAAGCATGAAATTTTTTATTATGAAAACTTGAATGAATTCAATGATAAATGTAAATCAAGTTTTACCATACATGTTATTTCTAGTAGCATAATTTTTCCTTACCATATTCTTTTTTCAAGTATTTGTCATCAAAATTGATAAAAACACACATTATCTTGTAGATGTCAAAGTTTCTGGCATAACTTCAACAATGACTTTCATTTACAGATTTGTGTCCGTATAAAAAATTTACTTATTAAGCATGTAATTTATCAAAATTAGTGTCTATAACATAGTATGTAATTCGTGTCTACACCAAAAAAATTAATTATTAATACCTCATGCTAAAACAATTGCAAAGACATTATTGTTACAATTGCAATGGTTAATAACAATAAAATTCATCATTAACAATAAAATTCAGTATTAACAATAAAATTCAGTATTAACGAAAATTCAGTATTAACAATAAAATTCAGTATTAACAAAAATTCAGTATTAACAAAAATTCAGTATTAACAAAAATTCAGTATTAACAAAAATTCAGTATTAACAAAAATTCAGTATTAACAAAAATTCAGTATTAACAAAAATTCAGTATTAACAAAAATTCAGTATTAACAAAAATTCAGTATTAACAAAAATTCAGTATTAACAAAAATTCAGTATTAACAAAAATTCAGTATTAACAAAAATTCAGTATTAACAAAAATTCAGTATTAACAAAAATTCAGTATTAACAAAAATTCAGTATTAACAAAAATTCAGTATTAACAAAAATTCAGTATTAACAAAAATTTCAGTATTAACAATAAAATTCATTATTAACTCAGTATTTGTATCACAACCAGATGACTCAACCAGATGGGATTGACCTGACTGTTAATAAAAAAATGTAATAAAAAAGAAAAGAAAAGCCCTTGCATGGTAGACGGTGGAGATTTGTCCGATCCAACGGAGGAGATGAATGTGACACCAATCCGGCCCTAGATGGGAAATCGGGCCACCCAAAACCTTGGCCCGATTGCTCCCTTGGGGCCGGATGGTTTGGCGCCAAAACCATGCCACCTAAGGCGACACGTAGGATGAGTGGTGGTTCCATCCGGCCCCAAGTATAAAGCCCTTGGGCCGGATTTGGAGAAATTGAGCAATCCCATTGGTTCAAACTTGGAGAGTTCCGGCCGGCCTTCAATCCGGCCCCAAGTGTATACCGGCCCTAAGATAGTCAACCTCTTTTTGTAATCAGTTACTTGTTTTTGCTAGTTAGGCTACCATATTTCCAATTAGTTGTGGTATAGGTGACAACTCATGTGGTTACATGACAACTCACACAACATAGATGTTGGGGAGGTGTACATTGAAAGCATATAATGATCATACAATGTACAATGAAAGCCACAATTATCATCTACATAGAAGTCTAGTTTTCTAAATGGGAAAAAATTTCCTTTCACCATACCCGTACGACAGATATGTTGAATTGCTGAAGTGATTGGAAAGAGGTATAATTTCCAATTTTTTGGGTAGACAAAGAAATGGAAAAGAAACAAATTGTAAATTTAAATTGCAATTTTTTGACTTACAATGAATTAGATACAATTGTTTGAAGTGAAGAGTCTGTAGGTCGTTGTTGATGGTCGTAGACTTCAATAGCAATGAATTAACATGTCCTTCTGAAAAGAGTAGAACAGTCCCCCGAAAAGATGAATAGGGTACTCAATATGTTCATGAAAGTTCTATAATGCATGAATGCCATGTCCTAAATCAAGCAAGAGAAATATGTACTTTGAAATTAATATTTATCGCTTCTTTCTTGTTGTCATTTTGAATTTTATGTTCGCAATTAAATTATGCATTCATAATTCATACACGACATACAATAGTGGTCCAAAAGCACTATTCACTATCCTAAAATCTTTCACTTGCAATCACATTTTCCTACCTCAAAAAATGGAAATCTATTTGAACAACCACATGCACTCATTGTGGACCTATCCTAGGGTCGATTGTAAATGCTCACACTATTTTAGGACCTCCTCCTATAGTCACACCTTCTTCACTCCATTTTCAATTCTTAGAGAATTGGAACTTGGCGCTTTATTGTTGGCTATTTGTAGTTTATGGAGCTTCCATTCTTTGAAAATTGAGAATGCCCATTCTTCTCCTCCAGAGGTGAAGTATTGGGTGTGAAGATAATTTCTTGAAGAATTTTCACTCCTCTATAGCTCACTTTCACCTTGCTTGATGCATTTCCACTTTGTTGCATTCCAAGTTTTGTCTAAGTTTTGCACTGCTTGCACCACCTACGTTCCATGCCGCTTGTAGGTCCATTGCAACATTTACGACAATGAATCTCGTTCTTCAATTTCCATTCTTCAAGAAAATTTGCTTCTTGGGAAAATTGTGACTATCCCTAATGTATGCAAAAATAAGAATGTAAAAGAATGCCAACAAAATGATTTTTTTTGCAAGAATGAACATTTTATTCAATATAAATGTGGATTCTTCATATGGACCCATTCTTGTCTCATAGCTTCACCTAAGCCTTTGGAACTTGTTCCTAATCAAGTTTGGGCAATTGGATCTTTTTCAATCAACAATAGAGCTAGCTATTGTCAGTTTTAGAACACCTTGTTGTGCCATTAGAGGGGGGGGGGGGCGTTTATGATATTCCTATCATAGACATGGATGAAATAAACAACATTGATACAGAAGGAAACTCAATTAAGGTAAAGTGGGCATCCTCCAAATCACCACTTTTTGCTATTGTGCTTAGTTATTATTATTGTTATACTATTCAAATTTTCATATTTTTGTGTTTGACAAATGGAAGGAGGTTTCAATATACCAAAGAATGCGACATTTGGATACCGTATGCAAAAGTTAGGAAGGGTCAAAGTTTTTTTGGTAGATGTGCTAAAATCGTTTCTTCCACACAAATACATATTGATTTTTGAGACGTATGTAGAGTGATGATGGTGGTTTGGGGTCAATGCTGCATTTGGGAGGTACCCTCCTTAGATGTCCAAAGTAAAAGACTTGGTACTTAAGAAAGGATTATTAAAGTAATTTGAATACGTCTATATGTAATCAAAAGATAGTTTTGTACGCAAAGTTCACCATGCATTTATTATTACAATATATTGAGATTACTATGTCTATCCATATTTGTACACACACAAAATAAATAAATATATATATATCGTGTGTGTATATACGTGTATTTGTTTTTGTACATATAATTGCCTAGCTGGACACCTAATTTCCATTTTTAATTCTCTTCCAAACAACCCCTAGCTTCTAAGCAATTTGAGTTTTTTTTAGGGGACAGTAATTAATCCTTCACATACATTTTATTCATAAACAATTTAGTCTTTGAATTACAACTTTCAAAGATACACGGGGCAACTTATTTTGGAAAGACTACACTAATAATGAAATTTAGTTTTAACCTTAGTAATTTATTTTAAAATGCTATAAGTTTTTACTCTTGATGAATACTTTTTCCAACTATCAATTTATAGAGATTCCCTTTTTGTATAATATTGATATCCATGCTCTTGGTAAAACTCTTCGTTAGGAGTAATAACAAATAGCATTTTCAAATCAAGTTAGTATGGTAACACTAAATTTCATTATTAGTGTAGCTCCAACGCCAATGCACAACAAACCAACCCCATTGATTGGTTCCCCTAGTTGATGTTCTTTTTATTTACCAATGAATCTCATCATTTGTAAAAAACCCAGAAACCTTGTAACAATGCAACGTCCTAAAAGTGTTGGATGGACTAGCCTTCTACCCTACTTGAGGGTCAAATTCAACATAAAATCAAGTTATTATTATAAAAGTACCACATGGCATTTAGTGATTGTTGCAAGGTGACATGGACTTGTCAAAAAATTGACGTAGAAATTCCATTTCATCACCTCTTTGTCAAATCTAACTTTCATATACGGTATATAAAGCAAAAGTGTAGATGTTAATCCTCAAAATTTTGTGTGGAAAAAGGGAGGTCTTGCACAGTAGTTTGACCTCCAAAGAGTACCCTTGGAATGTTTTTTTCTAAGCAGAAAGATTCACATGGTACCAAAAGGATGATTTCCACACTTCAAGTGACAAGCCCCGTGTCCTCGGCTAATTCCCGGAAACAACAACAACAAGGCGGCTGAACCCATTTGCCGAGTTTCAGAACTTCGTAAGGCATGAGAAGATGCCGGGAACCTGATTTTTTCAACTTCAAATTTTGTAAACTCATTACTGACTCCCTTCTGCAAATTCATCAGTGTACGCGCTCGCTGCCCAACCCTATCAACACATTCCAGCGGAGTTTGGAAAAGTACAGTACAACCAATTTTGAGGATACCAATGAAGACGGCTCAGATGGACACGGAAACCAGAAAAAAAATGGGGTTGAAGGGCCCCCCCTTGTTGGCCCAAATCAACCCGCACATGCAAATCAATGTACAAAACGTGGTTGGGTTTAGTCCCAATCAAAACCCACACATGCAAATGGACATGCGGAAATGTGTCGCTTTTAAGTTCGTCTCAATCAACATACATGTGCTAATCAACATGTGAAAAGTGTCATCTTTACCCGAAGTTTTCCTAAAAAGAAATATCTAAAGTAGGTGAAGTCTTGAAAATACGATATGGATCTGAAATATAAACCTCTATAGAAAATGTTGGAAAAATATAGCTCGTTTTTGGATGAATGTATGTGTGTTTTAATGAATAACTAATTATCTTGTTACCATGTTACATGTGCTCCATGTTCACGAGGTAGTTGACCCCTTTCTAACTTGGCACCCATTTTTGCTAGTTAGATTGCCATGTTTTCGATCAAATGTGGTTTAGGTGCTAGCTTAGAATAGAAGCACCACAAATATCCGGGAGGTGTACATTGAAAGCATACAATGACAATGATCACAAGATGTATGTTAGAAGCAACAATTGAAGCGCTGTCAATTTAATTTGTAAACAACCTATGGTTGGAGCTGATATGGTGACCTATATAACAAGAATAGGTTGAATGAAATCTTCACCAAAAAAATTCATGGTAAATTTTTTTCTTAAGAAAAAATTGTAAAAAATTATAAAATCCTTCTAGAATCTATTTCCCCTCACCATACTCATATTGCAGATATGCTAAATTGCTTAAGTGATTGGAAAGGGGTCGGCTACCTTTAGAAATGGCATGCCTTCATGCCTCAGAAAGAAGATCCGAAAATGGAATAAAAAAAACCTGGTACCCACCAACACTACCCAGATACCCCACCCACCATTCAAAACGAAACCCTGATCTCAACGAATGAAAAATTTGGATGAGAAAAACGGCCTCACAACTGAACCGAACGGATGTGTTTCATTCAAGGGAGCACCCCCCTCTCCTTCTTCCCCGCGTCTTGTGCTCCAGTAGTAGCCTTCCCCATATCACGACGTCTACAACTTCACTTACACGAATCCTCAGTCTCTTCTTCACTCTCTTCGCGATCCCCTCATCTCTCCTTCCACATTCTTAGTCTTGAAACGAATCTCACGCCCTTTTTGCTGGACTTCAGTTTTTACTGGGAGCTTTGAATCTGAGAGCCGTGGAGAATGCGATAAACGCCTTTTTGAAACAGCGAAAGCGACCGAGAGTTCGCCATTTTCTTGTAGGGTTTTGTTATTGTTGAGAAATCGGACTTTGAGTGTGTGTGTGAGAGAGAGAGAGATAGTGTTGTTCATGATGATCGAGTTATTGTGTTTGTGATGGCAATGGCGGTAGTGGAGCCTCGTTTGTTGCGGACGAGGGCTTGAAGAGATTAGTTCCGTAGGGGTATTTCGGGGTTGCTCTTGCCATGGGCTGCACATCGTCTTCCCCTGGTATGCACCTTTCATTTTCTTTTGCGTTTCGTACTTGTATTGCGAGTATTCGAGTTTAGATCTCGGAGGTTGTGTGATAGTAGTTAGTTGAAGGTTGTTTTCAAGTGGTAATGTGGTGAAGTTTGATGTGCGGCATTGTGTTTATATGTGTGTGTGTTTAATGTGGATTTTGGTTGTGTGTGATAGCTGCTGTGCAAGGCTCGGGGCGCATTCAGACGCACTCGCAGTCCGAGATTTTGGATTCTAGGAATCTGCGTATTAAGGTATAGTGGAATTAGATTTCTACGGGATGGTAGCTGGAAGGCGATGTTGAGTGTTGGTTTAAAATCCAATGGTTTTTGGTTTGTGAGTGTGCTTGTTTGTACAAACCACCGATTTCCCGTGTGGCTTTTGCTGTTGTTTGGATTAGTGTGGGAATTCAATGGCTTCCTTGTGGCTTCCTTCAGGTGGATGCTGAGTGATTGTTGACTTCATTTTGCAGCTTGTTCTGTTAGGCGATTCTGGAGTCGGCAAGAGTTGCATTGTGTTGCGGTTTGTTCGCGGCCAATTCGACGCTTCGTCTAAGGTTCGCTTGCATCTGAACTGGATACTGGTCTTGCTAGCACTTGGTTGATTGGTTTGAAGGCTTTGGCAAGCACTAGGGGAGAAGTTGATTTATTGTTGTGCATTTTCACTTGAAGAGGTATTGATTGGTTTGACTGTATTTGTGCTCTGTTTGTTCAGGTGACGGTGGGCGCGTCATTTCTCTCCCAAACTATATCCCTGCAAGACTCTACCAGTGTAAAATTTGAAATATGGGACACGGCAGGCCAGGAACGGTACGCCATATTTTCTGACAAAACTTCATAAAACTTGCTGTGCTGATTGACTAAGAGATGAATTGTATCGTTTAGTGTGATTGAGGAAGGAATGTTGTTGATTCTCACTGTTTCTGACCTGCGTTATTGAAATTTGGCAGATATGCCTCATTAGCACCCTTATACTACAGGGGTGCGTCAGCGGCGGTTGTAGTTTACGACATCACTAACCCGGAGACTTTTCTGAAAGCTCAGTTTTGGGTTAAGGTCAGTTCCTTTAGTATAATTTTTGTGATCGGGAGACTACTGGAATTCTTTGAAGGCCGTTAGGGATATTTTCTCTTCTATGACTTGAACCTCTTCACAGAGTTCTCTAGCAGCGATCTATTTTGAAATGTAGCACTGATTGATTTTTTTGATGGATAACAACAGGAGTTGCAGAAACACGGTAGTCCTGTCATCGTAATGGCTTTGGTTGGAAACAAGGCCGACCTTGAAAGTCAACGTCAAGTTTCTCGCGAAGTAAGCATTGCACTGTTGCTTACAGTGGTTTATTGTTTGGTCTATTTTTTTTCTTACAGTGCATGGAGACCTCGTTTCTCTAGAGATACGGTGCGCTGTTATGGACGGTGGTCATGAAATAATCGCTGATGTATAGAGTGCCTGTGGTTGAATCTGCAGGAAGCACAGGAATATGCAGAAAGCAATGGCATGTTTTTTATCGAAACGTCAGCAAAGACTTCTGACAATGTTAACGAATTATTTGAGGTAATTATTTCATTCATTCTGCGAGCATGGCGTCCATTAGTGTCGTTGGTTCACTCATCATTGACTCAGTTCTGGGGTAGAGTGCTGCTCAGGTGACACCTAATGTATGTTCTATGGAGAGAATGTACCAGAGGTGTGCTTTGGGGTGGCGGGTGGGTGAGCTGAGCAGCACTCGTCCCTGTCACTCTTAATTGATGTCTTAAATACTGTGTGTTCTGTTTGGAGCTTTTCATCGACTAGTCTCAATCCTCACGAATAGTTATGCTGAAATTGATGATGGTCTTTATAATGAGCTTGAATCAGTAAACTTGAATCTGAGTCCACATTCTGACACTGCTCCCTGGCAGCAATGCACTGAGGGCGACATTGCCAGGAAGCCCAAGCATCCAAGTTTATACAACGGGTCGAGAAATACATCTGTGTCCAAGGTTCATCAGTCTCGCAGAATACACCCCGCATGCCGGGCCTGAAATGGTTGTGTTATCGTTATTTTGACAGGAGATTGCCAAGAGGTTACCTCGGGGACAATCAAGCTTGTCGAGGAATTGAACATTCTCTTCTCTAGAGCATTTTTCCCATTACCACTGAATGCCAGAGTTTGGTGATTGTTGGTACACATTGTCAATAGTCAACAGTGCTGCTATTTGGCTGCTTTTTGTTTTGTATATACATATAATAAATTGGTTCTCCCTTGGTTGGGTTCCTCTGCATCAAGTCGCAGAGACCAACAACGGGTTTTACAACTGTTCTCTTGCACATTTTCAATTGTCAATTACTTAAGTCGTCTATTTGCGTATCACTTTGAATCTTGTTCTATTCTAAATGACCTGCTTGATCTCAAAGTGTATTTTACCGGCATTTTCTACACGGAACAAGGAAACGGTTTTGTCCCTCCCTTCATTCTGCCTAGATATGAACATCTACAGTATGAGCATGAGTCGGGGAAGCCATCGCTAAAGGTAGCCACTGAGAGAAGCTTGAAGAAGCTCAGTTTTTCTTACAAACGCAATGAATATCATTTTGTCGACCACAATCAAGTTATAGACGTGAAAAAGCCAAAGTACGAGACTCGAGTTTTATTTTTCATTTGAAATTCCCTTGCAAAATTTAAAAATATCAATATAACTCCTTTGAGGGCATTCTAAATTCCTAGAATTGTGAAGTTCTTAGAATAATAATTTAATGGTGAAGTTCAAACAAAACTTGTGAACCATGATTTACAAATAATATCCTTACAGTTGGATTCACCACTTTGTATATAACTATATTTACTAATGCAATTTTGAACTAGAGATTGGAAACTCATTTTCAAATTAATTGTAGATTGAATAAGAGTATTTTCCCTTTAGATTCAGAATGTTAGGTTTTAAATGTAGTGATTTTTTAATGTTTTTTTAAATTATTTATTGAAGTCATTTTCGAAGGGTCAATTTGTGAATTAACAAAAGTTGCTTTTTTTGGTATACCATACTTGTACTATTGAAAGTTTTGCAAATCTATGTTGTTCAAATTTTAACCCCTAAAGTCCCAAGGCCTTTTTTCTAGCAAATATCACTCAAAATTGTCATCTATTGCAAAGAGCAAAAAAATTTAAAACTTGTTTTTTTATTACATATCTAACTGTATAAGAATGTGTGGAAGAAATTTCAGAAACTTTGACTGCATAGATTGCAAGATATTTGCATTTATAGTAAAGAAAACAAGGTTTTTCAACCTTGCTTGACTAGATTTTTTGGCTAGAATCTAGGGAAAAAAATTAAACAAAATTATAATCTTTGAGAAAAAAAATTTAATTAAAAAAATTCAATTTTTTGTGATTTTTTTTGGGTTGCCCCTAGAGCTACTTTTGCTTCCAAGCACTGAATGAAATAAAATTATATTCCTAGAAAGCTAATCTGATTTCCTACCTTCAAAAAAACTTTCAAAAAAACTTTCAGTTTTTAAGTGGTTAATTCAATTAGTGCAAGATGCACTAATTGTTTTATATCACATTTTTCTACTAAAACAAAATTTCAATGTCTTGAGGACACAGAAGATACTCCCTCTTCTCATAGTAATCACTAAGCAAATCAAAATAGAATGATTCATTGTTGAAAAATGTAGTAGAAAACAATTAGAGTGTCCTGTACTATTTGAATTAACTAAACTGACAAAAATTTAAAACTGTTTCATTCGAGACAGTGAAGATCAAATAATACCATTTTGGGGGGACAGACATACGTTTCATTTGTGCAATGTTACAGTGCATAACTTAGCATCCGACCCAGAGACATTCTCCCAACTATGTAGAAATAGTACATTCACTTCCAGCCAGAACCGCATTTAGAATTTTGAGAAAACAAACTGGGAACAAATAGATAGCAATAGCACAATCGTGGCTATTCAAATTAGTACAACTCATGGGGTATATTTGTCGATTTGTTGCTATAAAACCTAGTGTCAAATCAATGTAGTTATTCAGCACATGGCGCATGCCTATGAGCCTCAAATTAACACCTGGAAATATGCAACCCAAATCTAAATTAAAATTCGTGTATGTCTGATCATCTAGCTATGCCTAATCTTTCTCTGCAAAAGTATTGAATCCATTGAGGTCTTGCAAAATCATGCCACCTTGTTCTTCAAGAACAGCAATATGTTTCGGAATCAAACTCATAGCATATGAGAATCTCCACTTGAACGTCTACATCTACCGCTCACTGAAGGGAGCTTGCATCAAGTCAAAAGCCTTGTCCAGCAGCTGTTTTAAGCATCCAAATACAATCGTTAGACACACCCTAAAACTTCTTCACTGATGAAGCGTTCATCAAGTGAGACATGTGAGCTGTGCAACATGTCTCAGACACTCAGTTATTTCACGTAAAAGACTAGACTATAGGTGCTTATAGATCACACATACGCTCAATATATGACCAAAAACTGCTTGCAATATCAACCACTCTGACGGACGAAAATTTACTTGAATGCGAAGAGATAGAAAAATTACCTTCCCCACTGTTTTCAACTCACGACCAATTGGATCTAGAGCTTTTAAGTTGACCTGACATTTAAAAGGGACCGGCCAGACCTACAAAACAATCTCATCAAGTTTAGTATCAGTTGTTGTGCATATTCATGACTACCATTATAACTTGGTTCATCTGGCATAGTTTCACATAAACAATTGACAGGGACCAGAAAACAAGCAACTCTCATTTCAAAAGTAACAATCAAGGAGGAGGATCTCACTTGAAGCCCAAGAACCCTAACAGGCTTTTGTAAACCAGGAATAATGCAATCAGGTCCAGCTGGCTCCACATAAGCCTCACGAGCAAGACCATAACCAATTGGATCTGGATGCTGTATTCATCAACATAAAACCACTAATTCATTAGCGTATCTTTTAAAAAATCCAATCAGAATAAGAGCTTCTGTCACTCTAAAAATTCCAAATGGTTTGTCTGATCCACAAGTATCCGAAACAACTCAGAAATTCAAGTCAACCGTTACCAACATTATAATATAACCATCCATCCCAAAGCAATATGAAAGATTCAATCAGTCACCAACGCTGTCATATTCGAATAGAGAAAATCTGATCAGACAGGGAAATGTAACAACTACAACTCAGAGCTCCTTCCTTCAGGAATGAGCTCGATAAGTACGCAATTTAACTTTTTAAAGTGGTAGCTTTTAGGCAACTGGAAATTCTGCCGCAATCGTCCCCTAAACTTCTTCTTCCGGTAGAGGAGGCCCAAAGATTACAAACGAAAGTGAAATATAACAGAAATACCAGGCCGTACCTTCATAATGCTAAGGGCATACTGGAAATTAGGTCCTTGCCGAACAGCGACGATACCCCCCTTGCTAATTCGAGGCACAGGTTTCTCTCCCTTGTATGCCCTCCAGGGTGCATCATCAGCAAATTTCGACCCTTTTCCAGTCTTCTTGGGAGCCATACCTAATTGCCTAAATTAAAAGTCTCAATGCCCTTTCAAGTCTCAAGGAATCTCCTCCAATTCCTGAACCTTGCCTTCACCTCATGCTCCAGCGTCGTTCTCCGATCCTCTCATCAACCAATGCGCACAAAATCTCTCTCAATCCCTGCATAAAACCCGATAAACCCTCAATTAGGGTTTTAACTCTGTTTCGCAACCAGAACACTTTGTCAAGATAATTGATGCGCATCAATTCCCGATGCAATAAGAGAATCCCCCCAGAGACCTAAAAAGATTTCCTACACCTCGTTCACTCTGAACCCATATCCATAATTTGTTGAAGAAAATTCTCATCCACTTGAAAAAGTCAGACACCGATAATTCAAACGTCACAGCAATCAACACCCAAACATCTACTTGATTCCGAATACACGAAAGGTGCATCAGTATGAAACTCTAACACAAGAATTCCGTCAACACAGAGAATCTCGTAAAAACGCTACAGAAACACAATGCTGAAACGGATTTCCACTGGATTTCTTTTGACAGAAAGCTCCTAATGCACGGATTTCAACGGCGTGCATTATGCAGGGGTTTACCGATTCAAGCGCACGTCAGTGATGAAAACAATCGAAGCAGCACCAGGTTTTGGATTTGTGAGAACAGTGAATGAGAGAGCGAGCTGTAAACGAGAGAGCAAGCTGCGTATGAGCTCTGTGGCTTGGGTCGGTTTACCGTAAAAGATTATGTGGTCCAACTGTTTGGAACCGAGTCGGCTTTCGAGGGTCGTGTGGATAGATATGGATGACATTCATCCGTTTGTATAAATCAAAGAACAAAGTGCGTACTTACTACTCCCTCCGTTTGGAAATAGTGTAACACCACCTAAAATCGCACGCACGCTAGAGATTCTTGTCTAAAATGTACTCGCACTATTTATGAGGTCCTATAATTGCTTTTAGGAACACCTATTTTTAGCACTTTAAAAATTTGTAGTTTATTTATAGGGTGTCTAAAAAATGTATTCTAAGAAAATCCAGAATCCCCTTTTCACCAACATGACCCCACAAAAGAATTCCAATATATTATTGGGAACCATGTTGAATTGCTTATTTGTGCGATTTTAGGTGTAGTTACTTTATCCATTTCACATAGCAATCTACTCCTTCTATCCCAAAATAAATTTGTGGTTTTCAAATATTCCTAAATCCAAATTAAATTTGATGTTTCAATGGTTCATAGAAATGAAACTTTGGATTGTTTTGATGGTGTCCATAATCGAACTTGAATCATTGAAGTTGATTGAAGTTGAATCATTGGATTGGATTGTAGTTGAAATTGCAAATTCTAATAACAATTTCATAATAGGAGCTCATTGAAGTTCATTGGTAGCAATTGATTGAAGTTGACTAAAACTACACTAAATAGTGAAATTAGGTTGCCTTAACAATTAGGTTGCCTTACTTCAAGAAAATCACTTTACAAGCCAACCAATCAACAAATATGTCTACTGTTTTTTCTGTTTGTACACATAGAGGTTCATAAGTCCCACATGCATAAAATTTTAATTCAAAAAAGTAGTAAATTCTTGTAAAGAAACAATACATATTTATATAGTATAGAATGTCGAGAAATTAGTGTGGGGCAACCTAATTTCACTATTTAGTGTAGATCCTCTAAGTTGAATCACATGCATTAGGGGAAATTCAGCTCCTTCACATGGCCGTGAGTTCCCTGAGTTTTCTAACGCAGGGAATTCAGCCACATGCGTAGTCTGATGTGGCTGAAGTTCGGCCACGTCAGACTGTAATATTTAATTTTTTTTTAATTTTTTAAAATTAATTATTTAATTTTTTTATTAATTATTAATTATTAATTTTTAATTTTTAAATTTTTTTTTTATCTAATTGCGTTCATTTGGTTAACAGCCAGGGGAACAAGCCTGAAACGGCCTTCCCTTGGCCCGAAATCTCTTCTAATGAAAACCTCAAAGTTGAATGCACAAGATTTGATTGAAATTCATTGCTCTGGAGTAGATAGTAGATTGATTGGAATTCATTGTACTAGAGTTAGTTACAAAATAGGAGAAATTGACAATTTTGGTGCCTACTTTCAACATGTTATGCTTGACTTTTAACTTAAAAAACTTTCACTCCTACTAGGGTTGACAAGATGCTATAAGAACTATGCGTTCTTGTGCAAATAGGAGTACCTTACACATTAATTTAGCCTTTTCTAGGAAATCATGGATTTATTTTGATATAGAGGGAGTATTAGGTTTAAACTTTGTAAAATTGCCACAAACACTAAGTGTCCTATAGATGATAGAAAATCCTTCTATGTAAGACATAAGTACATAAGTGTAGATGTTCATCTTTGGAACTTTGTGTGAAAAGGGGAGGTTGTACACATGACTTTGATTTCCTTGATGAATGTTCTTGGATTTTTTAAGCACATGATTCACACAATAACAAAAAAAAGATGATTCCACAGTGATCAACTCAATGTTCTAGGATTAATTTGACAAGGATGTGGCAGACCTATGGACCTAAAAGGCCTAATGGATGACTTTAGAAACAAAGAATGTACCTATTGGTCTAATAATTAAAGTATTTTGGTGACTACCTTGGTCATGGGGGTTGTGCCTTTCTAAGGTTAATGTATATCAACCATAACAACATGAATTGCCGGTGGAGCCAAAAAGTGTTTGATACATGGTCAAATGGGCCTTTATCTAATTGAAAAATTAATGACTTTCATCTAAAGTTTTTTTTAGAGTTACTTCCATGCGTATGCATTACATGGTGGTGGAAAACCCCTCATTGAAGAACTACAAAATTTCCTAGAGAAGAAGATGCTAAATCCATAGATCACAAAAGATACTTTTCTAGTGTATTTGACAATGCTTACCTCCTTTGCTCTTGATCTAAATGTTACCCTCTAAAATAATTTTTTTTGAATTTGAAACCAAATCATGAAATAGATCTTATTAAGTCTAATTTCTACTCAAATTTGAAATTTTGTAAAATCCCCAAAACTGTGAATTTTATAGCCATATGAACTTTGGCCTTATTATCATGTTCTATTACGTTTCTAACTATAGAATGACACCAAAAATTGGCTTACACTATGACATTAGAAGAGATTTCAGGATTTTAAGGGCCGTTTCAGGGTCGTTCCCGGCGCTGTTCCCCCGGCAGAAAAAGAACGCCGCCGTCAGATTTTTTTTTTTGAATTTTTTTTTAAGTCCTTAAACTGAGAAACAAAGTTAAATTTTTTTATTTTTTTATTTTTCGAAAAATCTGACCTGGCCGTCTCTCGGCCAGGTCAGCACAGGCCGGGAACAGCGGATATCGGCGGTTCTCGGGGGGGTTTCGAGTTGGGAACTCGCAGCCCTCCCCGAGAGCCAAATCACATGTAATGTGTTTTACACCATAATATGCATTTATTGAGAAATTTTCAGATTTTTTTAGCTTATTTAGTATTTGATATGAATTTTCTTTTCTCTTTTAAAAAAAATTCATAATAATTTCAAATTTTCACAAAAAATTCTGAAAATTTTAAGACATGTAGACGACATTTGAGTTAATTTCCAAAAAAATAAAAATAATAATCCCATTAATTTTAATGGCAAATGAAGCATCTATAATAGAAGGCTTTGATGTTTGATTACACATTCATAAGCTCCAAATTTTAGGGTTGAGCGTCTATTCATCTAAGATCCTATGATTGACTTCAAGAAGTCAATACAAGTGACTTTTAAATCACATAGATGCACTTATTCATCTTGAAATTTGATCATTTTTGGTTGACTACTTCAATACCATATATCTTACAAATTTTACACATTAAAGAAAAATGAATTAATGATAAAGAATTTAGGATATTGGTTGTTTTGGCTCAAAATCTTTTGACAATGTTCAACAATGCTACCAATATCTAGTTTAGTCATATAGTGTTGAATGCCCTTTTGGTTTTAAATTGCATTTGAATTTCTATTTTAAATTATGCCCTTTGGGGAATGGCAACAAAGTATAAATGTATGGCAATCTAATCCTAGGGAGTCGACTTGCATTTCCAAGCTTCAATATGGAAAAATTAAACTTGATGTCATTAGATTGCAAGTAATTATGCCTCATTGTCGTTCCAATTTGCAAGTTTGATTAATAATCAAATGCAATTTAATAAAAGAAATTAAAAATAAGGTCAAATGAAAGGCAATATTTCATGACTTATAAAATAACTTTACAATTTTTTACATACTTTCAAATTATTTTTATACAATATTATAATAAAGTTGTTATAAATATTAAATGTCATTTAACTAGTAAAAGAATCCTAATCATTTAGGATGATGCTTGTGTACAAGTAAATATGTATAGAAAGAGTAAAACTTTTGTGAAGCTCCTTAATAAACCACCTAAGGATAATTGAAAATATTTCCACTACACCAAAATGGTTATTAGTATGGTCTAAGCTATTCATCACAAAGATCTTCTATTCAACATTGGTTGTAGTATTGTTGTTGTAGTTGATTTGTAGGTGATGTTGTTAAAATGTTCATACTAATTTTCATACTAACCAATTATTCAACCATACTTAAAGACCTTTCATGATGGCATCGCCTCCCACAAGATACAAATTCTAGAAAAAACAAACTACAGAGGGAAATTTTCATAGTCACAGAAGGTCTTTACGTTGGATGAAAAAAAATCCTCACAATTAAATTACAATAAAGTTGATATTTCTTAATATTTCGAATATTAAAAGCCCTCCATTGTTTCAATATTGTTTCAAACTATTCATAGTAGAGTATTGAAAGTATATTGTTTGCAGTATTGCAACAATATAGTTTAGATGCAAATGCAATCCTCCCATTGCAACAATATTGTTGTATATTGTTCGTAGTTTTGATATAGTATACTTTCAATACTCTACTGTGAACAATTTGAAACAATATTGAAACAATATTGTTGCAATGGGGGTTTACTTTCCTAATAGTCACTTTCCTGATAAGGTAGGAGGTCCTAAAATGGAGCGGGTGCTAAAACCGATCACGCTCTAGAGGTACATTTTTCAATTTCCAATGTACAAGTGGTGTGCATTTGAGGAGGTGGTCGGTTTTAGAGCCCACAAAAATGCACTTTTCTATAACTTCAGAAATTCATAACTAATTCTACAAAGCTTCAAAAAATATGAAACAACTTGGGTTAGATGCTAATTTCTCTTGACTTTCAAGGAAAATTTACTGAAAAATATTTTAAGAAGTTCTACCTCCCCAAAAGTCAGCTTCAGCTCATAGATGAGCGGTTTATGGACCTCCTACCTTAGTCACTTTCCTGATAGTCTGCACTTAGGGATGAAACAATCTTCAAATAATTTCCTATACTAAATAATTAATCATACCAATTTGAGTAAACAAGGATGAGAACCGGGGATACCCTGCCCCGGTACAGAACAAGTGGCTATCAAGGGGTTGTGACACTTGGCAGCGAGGATCTTGAGTTAAGACTTAGTTTGCAATGGCTTCCTCCACCATTCTGTCTTCCCTTGCCTGCGCAGATCGATCCGTTGCCTTGCAATTTCGATCCCATTTGCATCAGGTAGACAGCGATCCTTGATTCATTTCAATGCTCACTTCCATGTATGCAGTTGGCGTCTTGAAAACCAATCACTTCGCTCACAGGTTGCGCCAGTCGGGATCCACTTCCAAGTCGAGAGTGATTTCGCTTTGTGGAGTAGGCATTGCTTCATTATTAATTTTATAAGGGATTTTTTGTTGTAGGAGTTATGAGGGTTGTGTAGAGGATTATATATGTGAGCTTGGCATTGCATGGTGGAAGGGTTTGTATTCGAGTGTGATGTTTGCAGTCAATGTGAGAGTTCGAGT
This sequence comes from Rhytidiadelphus loreus, assembly GCA_947034895.1. Taxonomy (NCBI): domain Eukaryota; kingdom Viridiplantae; phylum Streptophyta; class Bryopsida; order Hypnales; family Hylocomiaceae; genus Rhytidiadelphus; species Rhytidiadelphus loreus. Next base: position 40,246,599 of record OX344761.1, read on the forward strand.
TTATGCGATTCGGTATCCACTTCCAAGTCGAGAGTGATTTCGCTTTGTGGAGTAGGCATTGCTTCATTACTAATTTTATTAGGGATTTTTTGTTGTAAGAGTTATGAGGGTTGTGTAGAGGATTATATATGTGAGCTTGGCATTGCATGGTGGAAGGATTTGTATTCAAGTGTGATGTTCGCAGTCAATGTGAGATTTTGAGTTTATGCGATTCGGGATCCGCTTCCAGTTCGAGTGTGATGCTGGTTTTTGGAATAGGCACTGAGTTTCGTCTGTGAATTTCATTAGTGATTTTCGTGTTAGGAGTTATTAGGGTTGGGTGCAGGACATGTAATTTTAGCATTGCATGGTGGGAGGAGACGTAGTGACATGCATTCGAATGCAATGCCTGTAGCCAATGTGAGAGTTCGAGTTTACGCATTTCGAGATCCGCGATCCGGTTCCTATAAAAGTGTGATGTTGGTCTCTGGAATAGGCATTGAGTTTATCAGGGATTTTCGTGTTAGGAGTTATTAGGGTTGTGGGACGGATATATGAATTTGGTATCGCATGTTGGGAGGAGATGTCACATGCATTCGGGTGTGATATTTTTCGCCAATATGGAGTTCCAGTTTATGCAGTTCGGGATCCGCTTCCTTTTCAAGTGTGATGTTGATCTGTGGAACAGAGATTGGTTTTGTTAGTGATTTTTATCAGGGATTATCATATTTGGAGTTATTAGGGTTAGGTGCAGAATATGTGCATTTGGCATTGCTTGGTGGGAAGATATGCAGTAAGTGTGACGTTCGCAGTCAATGCCAGACTTCATCATTCTCATGGTTTTGTTCTTCGCAGATTTGAATGCCCTCTGGATTGACCAGTGTCACGATGGCCGAGGAAAGAATCCCCAACAGTGTCAACGACGAGAACCGAGAGCCGGAGAAGGAAGAGCTTGCGAAGGACCGGAAGAGTTTGACGGGCATGTCGGAGAAGGTGAAGGCAACGTTAGCCCCTCTCCTCGGCGGGATCAAGCATCACCCTGAGGTGGAAGTGGATTTAGGGCATGAGTCGGGAGACGCGACGTACGAAACGGTGCCTATAGGATCCACTCCCATGAGCCGCTACAGCGCTGTTGCTGAAGCCACGACGGACGAAAGCCCTAATCTGCACGCTCCCTTTCAAGATGTCGGGCTATTGCATAGTAACAATGTGGTAAGAGAATCGGATAGGAGCAGGCCGGGGCACAAACCGAATGAAGACCAATTCGTCTTAGATGGAAACAGTGATCCGGTTCACCAGTTCCGAAGTACAACCCCGACTTCCGAAGGTGAGAATCCCTTCAATGGTTGAAGAATCAGGGCGGCAGCACCGTCCCCGATCGGCTACGGCTACTACCAATTGCATACCGAAAGTTCATGGTAGATGATGAAAAAATCTAGATTTCAAAGTACCAATTACAATGGAATCCAGACCTGGTGATAGCCGGGAAGTCAGTGTGTTCGAATGATACTCTCTTGGGTTTTACTGACTCTGTATTTGTAATGTCTTATGATTCGCTGGATTCCGTGTTCTGGCAATCTGTTCACACTGTCCCAAGCAGCAGAGAAGATTGAAGAGTATCATACATATTTCAAAGTCTCAAATTCAATATGAAAATGTCAATTTTTTTATTACTATTTCATAACGATTATTGGGGTGTGCTTTTTCAATGCTTACTCAGTCGTCAATTGAATCAACACTAGATTATTCACCCATTGCTTTAGCACTGTAAAAACATTCCATAAATTGGAGTTTGAAACAATGCTAGGTATGCACTTAATTTGATAAATTTTCAATACAACCTCATTAACAACTCAATCACTGCAAGTTTTGTTGTGGTGAACTCTGCAAGGAAGATCATCCCAACAATGATATTTTAACGCCCTCCTAATCTCCCTAGAGTGGGTAGCCACGAGGCTGGAAGGTAGAACAACTGAAGCATAATACTGTATTCATTTTGTCTATTCTTGCTTAAATGAGTCATCGTGATTTTAAGTTTCTGTGCGCTTTCATCCTCGACTGCCGACTGAATATGGTGTGCTACTGTTCGCTGTCACTCTGCGTACTGCTTTACGTTTTTTTAGCAAATGCGGTAACTGAGTATCGTACTCTCTGCTTCAACTTGAATTCTGACCACAAAGCACAAGGAGGGATAAATAATCAACTAAATTCGTAGTCAACTTTCAACTCTACCAATGTATTATATTAAAAACAAAAATCGCATTTCAAGATTTTTGTCACGTTACATTTTTGTCACAAATATCACATTTTCATTCATTTGTTCTTACTAAAACCAAATTAATGAATCTTCACAACTTTCCAATGAAACCCTAAAGCTTGATGCGTACTCTAGCAATTGTTGAATTATGCAATAGGAGAGTTGTTGCAAACCTTGCAAAGGTTGTACTAAAAATAACTAGTATTATAAAATTCACTAGTACATTTCTACAAGAACCACTACATAAGCTAATTCAATTATTGCGTCCTACTCTTGTAGTAACTCACACTAACTTTGGAATTATTTGATTTCTTTGGATGATTTTTGCAACATAGAAGTTGTCCCTTAGAGACTACAAGTCAATGAAAAGGCTATTCTTATCAAGTGAACTCACAAGCAGGGCTTTAAATTTGTGACTGCAAAATCACTGAGCTCGTCTGATGTAAATAGAAGTGAATCCTGACAAGACGACAATGTACTGTACAAAGGACAGACAGACAGACCTCCCGTGGACTTGCGAAGCTGCAGAGAGGAACGAACGCTTGTAACTTCGGAGATGGTTGGCGCGCTTGGATTCCTTTTGGCATTATTTTTCTCTGCTGCTCCAAAATGATACGGAGTAACTTAGCTCCCAAATGCAAGTTTCTCCCTGAAGTACGTGCTCAACGTGCGCGCTTTCCATCGAAGTGCATCGTGATTGAAGATAGGTCATGTCGTCCCCTTCGAACAGAGCGCCTAAATTGGGCATGTCTTCACTCCACAACCCCATTACTCATGGCATTGGTTGCCTTAAGCCGAAACAATCCATTCAGTTGCTTTCAACGGCAGATGCAAACAAAACAAAATCGACAGTCAACATGGTGGCGACCAAGTCTTTACGATGTTAGTAGATACAAATAGTGTTGGTGACACTAGATCCAGTTTTCAGTGTAATGAGGACTCAGTTTTCAGTGTAATGAAGTCCTCATCTTGTATCCGCAATTACATGAAGTATGACATCACGTTCTAGAAGAACAAGAGAAGCAGCAAAGGCAGTAAATGCGTCCCAAGATACCAACACATAAAACGCGGACGGTCCACCCAATTTCGGTGGTGGCAAGACTCATGAAAGGCTCATGGCAGATAGCAGCATGCTGAGACAAAACTGCGCTGGTGATGAATTGTTTCCAGAGCCTCCAAACGGGTTCCCACCACTAAGCATAGGAAGAAGATCATTCCAAGAGGTGCCATTCGTGGAGGCACCATAGTCTCCAAATGGGTTCGCACCGCTAAAGAAAGGAAGAAGATCGTTCCAAGAGGTGCCATTCGTGGAGGCACCATAAGGCGGTGCTAGATGGTTTTGGAACATTTCGAACCAATTCGTACCAGTCGGGAATGGATTGTTGTTCCCCGAAAGACCAGAGGGCCACACGAACGCACTCGCCCTGTCTGCAGGCAGGAATGGATTGTTGTTCCCCGAAGGCCCAGGAGGCCACACGTACGCACTTGCCCCGTTTGCATTGATGTCATTTGCTGGGAATGAAGAGTTGCAATTCTGGCAAACAACTTGATAGTTGAAGAAGATGCTCATGCATTGGTATTGCATTCGACATATGGGACAAGCCGTCCAGAATGTGTTGGGTGCTTGAGAGGCTTGAGCACCTGGAGTTGGGCTCGCCGGAGGCCACACGAACGCACTCGCCCCGTTCGCAGGGGGGAGATTGATATCATTTGCAGGGAATGAAGAGTGGCATTTCTGGCAAACAACTTGAATGTCCAAGTAGATGCGATTGTATTGGTACTGCATTCGACATAAGGGACAAGCTGTCCAGAATGTGTTGGGTGCTTGAGAGGCTTGAGCACCTGGAGCTGGGGTTGGCTGCGCAGCTGCTTGATGTCGCGGTTGATTAGCAGAATACGTAGCTTTTGGTGGCTTTTGTTTCCGTGGCTCCGGTTGTGGTTGTGGATATGCCCTGGGCATACCATCCCGCTTCACATCTTGCTGTTGCGGTTGGTGAGTAGAATACGTAGGTTTCGGTGGCTCCTTCGCCGTGGGCTTTTCACCTCGCTTTGAATCGTGCTGAAACCTCGTTTTCTCATCCGAAAGAACTTCAAAAGCCTTCGCAATCAACTTGAATGCAGCCCTCGATTTCTCCTTCATTGACTCTTTGCTCTTGTCAGGATGCACCAATTTGGAGAGATTTCGGTACTGCTTCTTGATTGTGCTATCATCCGACAGTGGCTCCACCTGAGACAAAGTGCAAAGTTTGAGGACCAACCCTAACCGTGCGTTAACTGTCGTCCCACCTAAATTTGATATGACCGATCAAAGTGGCGATACAGACAAATTAAGTCATTGTAACTATATTGTTAACTACTAGTACAACCGTTGCAACATTTGCAACGACACACCTCTTTAACGCACCTCTTGGATCATTCATCTATTTCTACATTGCGCAATAAGCAACCCCTAGGTTTCATTGAGAAAATGAATCAAATTTTTGTGTGAATGAAAACGAGAAAACAATCGTGACAGATGAAACTGTGACACAATTTGCATTTAATATAACTTCTAGAGTACGAACGTTGCAACCCTTGCAATAACACCCCTATTGCATCATCTAGCTACAGTGCTTAGCAAAAACAAATGATTAGATAGACAAAGACAATAGATGACATCCTAGGTCGAGGAGTTCTCTGTTCTCACCCCCGTAAGGACTACTCTCTGCCATGGACAACGAACAAAAAGAACACCACCGCAATACTCTCATGGAACTAGTACAAAGAGAAAGCTAACAGGAAGCAAATGGTACCTGAAGAATGCCGTAGTAATCGGGCTCGGGCTCATTGATCCCGACTTCCACCTGAGCTGCGATGTGGACATCCAAGACTGCCGACAATTGAATCGCATCATCCAAACAAGGATACAGCTTTAAAGCTTTCAAAATGAACCTCTTCGCACCCACAAGATCCTTCTTTGCAAACTTCAGCTCCGCAATGTCTGTTACCCGAACTGCTTCCTCTTTGTTGCACTCCATCGTCAAGCTTTAAGTCTGAGGCGATAAATACCACCTACACACACACACACACATACTTCTCAATTTGTGCATGCTCTTTTGGACCTCGGACTCCAACGATACCATACAAACGTCATGCTGTAGGACTCAATGCAAGCTCCACACTAGCTCCTTCGAGAATTTTCCCGTGTCAAACAGGGCCACCACGATAACTAAACCAGAACCGACACTTCCAATCCTACCACTACCGCCACCCCCATGTCCCTACTGCTTATTACAGAAGCTGCATTGTAACACCCAAACACGAAACCCTGTCATTCCCATCCCCTCGATCGTCTCCGATCCTCTAATTCGTCTGCCACCACACGTACCACACTGACCAAAGCGTAACAAACACCAAAAATTCTGCCCCTGCAACCCGAAAAGCCCATTCAGTTCGTCCATGGCCCGATGCATCACTAGGACTAGCTAGCGTACGTCAGAGATTACTCGATCACAAGAAAGGGGATTTTTGAGATTACCGACATACTTTACGAGAAGGAATGAGATGAGTGGCAGCGCATCCGAAGGCGATGGAGCGGGCGAAGACTCGATCGCAGCGATGAGGAGTGTCTACTGAAGCTAGTGTCGGCAGAGTGGAGGACCCGCAGGTCGTGTGGATTTCCAGGCGTGTGGATTTCAAGGAGTGGGAGGAGGAGGACCCGCAGGTCGCAGGGAAAACCGTGTCGCCTACGCAGCGCAGCTTACATTATTGTTGACCAACTCTCTGGCGGCGTCAGCGCCTTTGCTTTCAGTGGGAGCCCCAGCATGTCAACGTCCGGTGCCTCTCTTGCAACTTTCCACTCATCCAATGAAACTGAAGCTCTGTTCCTATGTGGGCTTGTGTGGGCTTATGTTGAAGAGCATTTCCACCTGCAGGATTTGCTATACACCGAACCTACATGCCCTGTGATGCGGCATGGACATATAATAAGAGTAGCAGTGATCCCTAAACTGGCTAAAATTAAGGTGGAAGCACCCAAAACTGTCAATATAAGCAATTCGACATAGTTGGAGACACCTTTTTCTTTAAAATGATTTTTTTTAAAGTATTAGCAAGTGAAAATCATGAATATTAAGAAAAAAAATAGATTTTTCAGATGTGGTATGTAATTTCTATGATTTTTCAAAGTGCCGGCTCACTAGACCACTGAAACTGTCACATAGGTGGACCCTTAACCGAAATTTGCTAAAATCAGTAGTCAGCAAATGAGAGTTTAGTATGTGTCCTTCAAATGTGGTAGCAAATTAGAGGTGAGCATTTGAAGGACACATTAACTAAAGTCTAGAGGACACATTAAGAGGTAGTCTAAGGTACAGGAATTTATTTTCAAGTGCCTAAGAATTTGAGATGGCCACTTTGATTGCCATTTACTGAATTTTTATTGCAATACAAACTTTGAGGGAATTTTTTTTTCTTATGGGTGATTACATTAGGCATATACATACCAATTTTCAAGGTAATCCAAGACACTAAACACATTCAATAAAATCTTGCAATGCCACATTTTCCCCAAAATTGGCAATATATCAGACCATTTTTAATCGATTTTTCCACTACATGTTTTAGAAAGCAAAAATCTGAATGGTGGATTCAAAGATGTATTCATACTTCAGAAGAGGGAAAATTTTTGCAAAACAAAAAGATAAAACTCTGGATTGGTAGATAATTTATTAATTATAGTCTAATATTCTTTTTAGAGGGGTTTACCTATAAAACTTAAGAATAAAATGCAAAAGAAAAAAGAAACCCTTTGAGTCTAAGGTGAAAACTCTAGGACTCATAGTTAAAAGTGTTATCCTTAGAGGGTTATGATGGTAAAATCTAGAAAGATTACTTGCACAATTGTATAGTGTATCACTTGCCACACATCAATGGTCAGATTGACTCTAGCAATACATAGATTTTAATTGGGTTGAAATGTGTGTTGTGTAGAAGTACCAAACGTAATGCTACTATGGTGTTATACAATGTTTGTTGCATTGGGTGGCAAACGGATTGTTCAAGTTCACCCTTGCAAGCACTTTCAACAAGTTGGTGGATTTATCTCAAATGTGTATTGAGGCATAGACAAGTATCTTCATCTTTTGGGTTTTTCCTATGTGTTATTATTGAATCTTTGGAGAAGGCCATTGATTTGCCAATGTGAAAGGGGCATCAACACTGATAAAAGGGGTGATTAAAGGGGTATTTGCTAAACCCATTTACTACACTTGGTGTACTTGTGTATTATGGGTTTTTTCTTTTCTTTGCTATGGATGTTGCTAGTATTTAGCACTTGTAGTGATAGGGTGTTTTTCAAATTTATGTCATTACTTGCAGAATTTTGCCATGATTGTGACATACATCACAAGTCACATGGTGTTTTTCCTATGGCCATCAATAAACATCATTGGGCAAGAGCTATTAGGCATTGATAGAGTCGTTGTTACATGTTTGTTGTTATTTTCATGCTACCTCTCATGTTGGCATGATATGATCTTAATATGATGTACTTGTGCAAGACACCTAAAATAGTATATTGGTTACTTGAATTGAATGAAAATTTAAAACTTCTAATAAATAATTCAAATTTAAGTGAATTAGAAATAGCTATAACAAAATTCATTGAAAAGTGAATTAAATGTTTCTATCCAAAAAAATACATGAAATTACTAAAACCAAATTTGTTACTTTTGAATTTCATATACCTACAAGTGGGAAACGCAAACCAATTGCAATCCATGTCACTGGGTGTGCCAATTCATAGGGGGTGCACTTAGTTCTACTATAACAACGACGTGCAAACAAGTGGTTTCGAATAAACTATAATTCCAACCTAAAATTTTGAACATGATTTAATAATGACTATAGCTTTCTATTGCCAAAATTTCCAACTCAAATAAAATATGAAATGATTTCTAGAAGAGGTTGAAAATGAACTAAAATGGCATGTTTTTCAACTCAAATAATTATAGAGGACACATTTAGATGACCATTGAGTTAATATTCAATTCAAAATGAGCTTTCAATAATGAGTTATTTTTAGGAATTTTTTGTTCATTTTTTAGACAATTTTTTCTTATATAATATAGAGGTGTGAAAGTTATTTTTCAGTTCTACAGTGTATTTTTTTACTTCAAAAATTTGTAACTAATTATTATTAACAAATGAAAATATCAATAATTCAAAACATAAACTTTCAAAGTAGGAAAATCTATTCATATTTTTTTAATTTTGTTTTATTTAAAATTCAAAAAGTATATAGGGGGTCCAAAGTTTTGTTCGCACGTGGTTTCTAATAGACACTCTAAATGACCACCCCCCCGAGTGCCAGTTACCTTAGGCTAGTATACTTTGCAATTCACGTCGAATTTCAAAAAGTGACAGAGCTAGGGTGACGATCTTTATAGCAGCTCCGCGTTTGTTAAATCTCAAATATAGTCTTGAATTTTTCAGTTGCGTTTTGTAAGCTTAGATACTCAAGGAAGAGTGTGGATTCACGGTGTAGAAGAGTGTAGATTTGCATTAGGCTATGCATGGAGGCGATGAGACCGTATGCAATGGTGACTTGAGGAGTTTTAATTGTGCATCATGTTGAAAAATGAGATGTGAAGCTTTTTCAGTATATATGAGAGATTGATACAACAGTTGTGTTGATCTTTTGATAGGCCGAATATATACACAAGAATGAGCTACAATAACTCTAAGTAAAACTAAAGTCTACAGTGATGAACGAAATCAATATTAACAGATGGACACAGATGAACAAAATATGAACAGGGAGTATGTAATGAGAATTGACAAGGCGTTATGTTTCAACACCCCCCTTTGCTCCCGCCATTGCTTCGTTGTCAAGTAAGATGCCTGCCTCGATTTGGTGTGCTTTTGTTGAATACTCTTTAGGCTTACGAGAGTTGGCCAAGGGTCTTTTGCTGGTGAGTTGACTAGGGATCTTTCGAATGTTGAGTCTTCGTTTGATTGACTAGCTGTCTGTAGAGTTTGCAGGTATTTTAACTGACTTGAATTTTGGGGTGCAGTGCAGGATCAACTCATATTCGCGTTGTTTTGTTAGGTGGGGATCATCATTGGAAGAATATGCAATTGTGTTTTAGAATTTTGTGGTTTGATGATGGTTTTTCTATAGTAAAATACATATATAAAGCTATTGAGGGGTAGTCAGTCAAGAACCAGTACAACTAGGGTTTCTGGAGAGGGAAGTTTTGCTAGTAGTAGTAGGGATAGTTCTAGTGAGATTTACTGGAAGGATTTGTTCGAGAATCCGGAGCACTGGTGGGACAACCATTTGACAAAGAAGAATCCTAGAGTGCTAGACTTTAAACACAAATAGTCTGGATCAAAGGCACAAGTAAGCTTTATGGATCAAAGGCCGGTTCACTTGTTGGGTGAGAGCTAAATTCAAGGGCCGAAGTGAGTGAGATGATTCCTAGTTTATCTCTGTTGGTTGCAAAACTATTGTATCGTAATGGCTTTGTGGGAAAATTTGCATGTTGTTCTTTAGTCGGAACATAATGCACCTGTAATTGTCTTGACTGTGATACTTCACGAATAAAATGATGCTGGATTTCAATATGCTTTGTTCGTGCATGCATGACTGGGTTGTCCACGAGTCCTATACAAGACTGATTATCATTGAACAAAATTGTAGGTTGATTGAGTTCTAATCCTAGCTCTCCCAAAAGTCTTCTGAAATAAACTACGTCTTTTGCAACATCAGTCAACACATGGTATTCGGATTCACTACTAGACAAAGATATTGTGGGCTGTAGCTTGCTTGTCTAGTAAATGCATGAGTTTCCTAGCTTATGGACAATTCCTGTTGTTGAGCGTCTAGTATCTAGGTCACGCCCCTAGTCCGCGTCTAAATATACATGATAATTGGTTGTGTTATCCGAGGGCATAAAAATTCCAAAATCACGAGTTTCTGACAAGTATTAAAGTGTTCACTTTCCGGCCCATAAATGAGCAACTTTGCGTTGTTTTATAAATCGTAATACACAGCCTACTGCAAAAGAAATATCCGATCGTCTATTGGTAAGGTAGAGCAAGCTACCAACTAATGATTGATACATAGAAGGATCTATTAATGGTGTTCCCATATGCTTGCGAAGCTGATTATGCGGATCAATAGGGAACTGTGTTGGATTGTAGTTTTTAAGGTTGAATTTTTCTAATAGCTTCTGAATGTAGTTTTTCTGGCAAATGAATATCCCTTTAGGTGTTTGGTGAAGTTTTGGGCCCAAATATGTACTTGCATCTCCCAGTTCAGTCATTTCAAACTCTTGGTGAAGTATGGCCTTCAACCTGGCAATTTCTAAACGATTGTCACATGTTATTAATAAGTCATCTATGTAAAGCAACAAAACAATTATTTGTCTGACTCAAACAACATAGTACAAGTTGGGATCGTTTGCACTGCAATGAAGTGCTTGGGTAAGTAACTAAGAGTTAATTCTCTTGTACCAAGCCTTTGGTGCTTGTTTCAAGCCATATAAGGCTTTGTTAATTCTACATACTTTTGTAATATCACCTGCTCCAGGAAATCCCTCGGGAATTTTGCATATATTCTTCTTCATTCAATGTGCCGTTTTAAAATGCCGTTATAACGTCCATTTACAACAATGGCTAGTTGTTTTTTGCTACTAGAGCAAATATTAGTCGAATGGTTGACCAACAAACAACTGGTGCAAAAATCTAGATAATCAATTCCCTCCTGTTGTTCAAAACCTCGTACGACAAGTCTGGCTTTAAATTTGTCAATTCCACCGTTCATATTCTTCTTGAGTTTAAATATCCATTTCGTAGTAATGGAAACTTTGTCAAGCAACCTATCGACTACTTGCTATGTTTTATATTTTAATATAGAATCAATTTTGATTTTGACGGCTATGCTCCAGTCTTGATTTCATGCTGTTGTAGAGAATTCCAATGGTTCATGCATCAGCTCGGATATTAGAGTCCGAAAATCCCACAGCTTTTCAGATGGTGCTCTATTTCGAGTAGGGTAACGTCTAGTTGGTGGTCTTGCTTGTGGGTCCATAGGTAGAGGGCATCAAGGTGACAAAGGCAATTTTCTTGAGTTTGAGTATAGTGGCGGTGATCTAGAAAGTTGGAAAGTTGAATCAAGCAGATTAGAAAATTGACTATCGGCGAGTAAGGAGGAAGTGGGCGGAACCTGTTCTGTTTCTTATGGAGGCAACCGAAAAACCGGAATATCGGTGATCTCGTCACTCTGAAGTCCGCTGCTTGATTTTGAGGATTGAAGACTTTTGTGGTTGGGCTCAATGGTTTCTGGAAGTTGAAAAACGTCCTCCATAGGTGTCATACTTTGCAAATAATGATAGCCGACTTTTGCTTCATCAAATATAGCATTACGGCTAATGACTATTTTTCTAAGATTGTCATATAATCTGTATCTTTTGTCTCTTTGTCATAGCCGAGAAAAAGACACCTCATAGTCTTGCTGTCAAGTTTTTGACAGTGTTCTTTGGAAACATGTACATAAGTGATACATCCAAAGATCTGTAAATTTGAAATGTCAGTAGGTTTATTTGAATATCTTGTTTCTGGAGTTTCTCTACTATTTGCTCGTGTAGGACTCTTGTTTATTAGATATACCGCAATAGCTACGACTTTTGTCTACAAGTAAACATGAAGCTGACAATTGTGAAAAATGCTCCTAGCACATTCTATTATTATCCGATTGCATCATTTAGAGACACTGTTTTGTTGAGGAGTATTTGCTTGCGTGAGTTCTCTTTGTGTGTTATAAAAATCTATAAATTCTGTCAATAAATACTCCCCTCTTTTGTCTGAGCGTAATATCTGCATCTTGTTACTAGTCTCAATTTCAAGCTTCTTTTAATCTTTTTGAATACACAGAATTTTGAAAAAATTTCACTATTATTCTTCAAGAAATACACCCAATTCTTCCATGAGAAATCATCTATAAAAACAAGTATGTATCGGGAGCCTCCTAAAAATTCCTTTTGCATAGGACCAATGAGGTACAAATGTACTCGAGTTCCAGGCTCACTGGCCCTGGTGGTACTATGACGAGGGAAGTATTCCCTATGTTGTCTTCCTGCAAGGCAACACTAGCAAATCTGGTTTGTACGATCAATCTGTGGAATACCAGCTATGTTCTCAAATTTTGATAGTAACTGAATTCTAGCATCATTGAGATGCTACAGATGTTGATGCCACAATGTAGTGATGTCTACATGAGTTGTTGCCAATGCACTAGTTATATTTTTAAAACAATATAATCCATTGGAAGAATCTCTATGTCGACCAGAACCTATGATGCATTTGTACTTATCAAGCACCTAACATTGTTGATCTGAAAAAACAACCTTATTCCCACAATCGTCAATAGCTCCAACAGATATCAAATTCTTTGTCATACTAGGAACGTATTTAATTGACTTCAACTTTATTGCACCTGACTCAGTTTTCACAGTTGTGTTGCATGATCCCTTGATGGGATGAGATTTCCCTCTTCTCGTTTTTATCTCGCTAATTTCTACACCTGAGGTGCTTGTTTTTTTTTATCAAACTTGTGATAATTGGCGGCTATGTGCCCCAATGCACCACTATCTAAGTACCGAGGTCCATTGTTCCCATGATTCCAATGATAGTGATAGGACTGTGTTTAATGAAAGTAAAAAAACTCAACAAAATTTGCATAGGCCGTACCTCTATAAGAATTTCCATCTTGTTGTGATTTGGAGGGACTGTGGCAGTCTTTCCAGAAGTGCCTTGGCTTTCTGCAAGTGTGATAGACAATTAGTTTCCTAGGACTAAAGAACGTCAGCCTAGCTTCATAAGGTGGTCTGAAGTTTCCTCTACCAAGGAACCCACGGCATGGATAGCCTCTATCTGGGTACCCCCTTTCGCGGTATTACTGCCTCAAGTAGACCAACGATCCCTGCGTCCTTGATTGTGTGGCTACTATGTCTCCCGTTTGGCATGGATTGCAGCTAGCGGCTTGTCGTCTCTAAATTATTGGTAATGATGTGTCCTCCGGTGTGACTTAGACATTAGTAAGGCACTAAGTTTCTCAAACGACATTGTAGCATTCAAGTGAGTGAAGGTTTGGATCGTACTCTCATATGATCGTGGAAGACCATTCAATACGATCTGATTCACATTTTGATCTGACAACTTCTCTTCCATATTACCAAGGCAATTCTTGAGTTTTCTCGCCTTTTTTATATATTCTTTGACAGACGTTCTTTCATTCATCTTCAATGATTGGAGTTGGTCCATCAAGGTAAGGATCTAGGACATATCTCTTGATTGAAACTAATCCTTCAATGCCTTCCATGCTAGAGTGGGATCAAAGTACTCTGCAATCATATCCACCAAATCATCAGATATTGATAGCAAAATGAGGTGACATGCAAGTGCCTTTTTCCTTTTTCAACTATGCCTCTGTGAAGGCTTTGACATCGATTGTGGTTGGATAGATGGTATGTGTCTGTAATACTCCAAAGTCCTTCTACTCTCAATACTGCTCTCATTTTGAGAGACCAAACATAATGATTTGCCAAGTTTTTTAGCTTGTCACCTTCTCTAAATCTCGGGGGTGGGGGGCACTATACATTGTGTTTAGACATCACTTGTGTTCAAGCCTCTATTCTATGGGGGCTATGTAGGTAAATTTAGTGAATTTATGTAGGGCTATTTTTATATAAATTTCTAAATTTGTCCTATTTTATATACCTTATCTTTCTTTAGAAAAAATGTCTTCATTTTGGGTACCCTATATTTATTATAACTAAAAAAAATTGCAGTAGAACTTATAGGATCAAAAGGGAATTTACCATAAAAATGTGCATTTATGTGATGAAATTGCAACACTTTTAAACATGGAATCCATTAAAACATTACTTTTTACAAAACAACTTCATTGAAATCGTAACTACATCCTAAACCATAGACAAAGTAATGCACAAACTAGAAACCAATAACAAATGAATACACAAGCTATGCACAAACCATACACAAACCCGAGCACAAAGTAACACTAAACTAAATAAAGTGTGAAAATGGAATGTGCACAAATACAAATGATGTGTTAACAAACACAACACATAGTTCCAAAATGTAGCTCAAAAACTAAAGGCTGCCCCCGAATGGTCCAAGGTTATCCTTGGAAAATGTAGTAGAGAAACAAGAGTCTAAAATAGTCTGGAGATCTTGAAAATGTTCCCCCCCCAATGAAATTGGCAACCTATAGACTAATTTGCACTAATTTTGTAGGAGGATTGCAAACCACATGCACATTTCCAAAACAAAAACCACAATGAAATTGAGACTTAGGCAACTGATACATGAAGTAGAAAATGACAAAACTCCTAAATTTTTGTAGTTTATGCAAGGGACATAAAACTCAAATGGAACAAAACAAGTGACATAAAATCCAAATGTGAAAACAAAGAACTTAGAAATTTGTGATAACAAATGCCAAACTCACTTCATTGCATTGTTGGCGGGATCCAAACATGTAGAGATTTGGCCTGCTTATCTTTTTTTTGGACCTGGACCTCAATTTTCCATCCAATCAGAAGAATACCACAGAGTTGATGCAACTCTCAAAATCCCATGTCGCCAATGGCTATCATCCAAAGTTTCTTTGGGATTCCACTATCGATTCTCCATGATTTTGAGAAAAGTTCCATGTTCGTGTCAAATGCCTACAAAAAAAACTTTTACTTTTTGGACACGGATAACTCCACAGCTCCAAACTCCAAGTCATACGCAATGAGTCGCAACGCAGTGTATTGCACCAAAATTTGTACCTTGCCTCAGTGCTTCACCCCTCAAACCATAAAGCACCATTCAAATTTTCATACATACCTTCCAACATTCTTCAACTTGTTCTACAAATCCTTCAAGCATTCACAACCTAAACCAAAGTAAGACCCCGTTACAACACGATAAACTAAAACCCTAAACCCTAACTTGTTTCCAACTACAATAAGTCTAAGTAAAAGTAAAGACTACAGTGATGAACAAAATCAATATTAATCCCTAAATGTCCAAACAACGTTTTTTGGCAACATAGCAATTTTGGGCAGTTCATTACAGATGGAATTTTTCTTTTTTTTCTTTGAAAATTAACAAAATATGGAAACAAGGAGTAGCTTTAAGGCCCAACAATTTTCATAACTTTTGACTACATGGTTCAAAAGTTATTGCATGATATTTAATTTTCAGTGTTCAGCGGGCAGCCCGGGCAAATAAAAAACTTATTTGAAAATCACTTTTAAAAAAAATAAAAATTTGAAATTGATTCTCTAGATTTTTACATATGTGATAAGCTTCGAATCATTCCATTTTTTTATAAATGAGATGAAAGTTATGAGGAATTTTAGTGTGGATTAGTTTGTGGATAGTTATAGAATCTCTACTTGAAAATAAACTTTGAAGTCCTTTATTTAACTCAATTTTAAATATTTTTGAAAAAAAAATAAAAATCTTAGGTGTATATTATTTATTACAACATTACCACCATTGGGATTGGCATTTTTCAATTTTATAAACATATTGTTAATAATTTAGTATTTTTAATAATTTTTTACTTCTTTCTACTTACTATTTTTTTCTTATATGTTGTACAATTCCAAATGTTCTAAAATTTTCAAGCATGTAGCCAACTTGACTTGAGGAATGAATTCAAAGAATAACCACCATTTTGAACATTTTTTCATACAAATGTGACCTTGTGAAGTGCAGTTGCCCGTATTTTCATAGGGCCCAAAGAAGAATTTTTATCACTTCAAATGTTAATATTTTGTAATCTACACAATGGAAAATTCTGAAAATTTTCCACATCTTTTCAAACTATTTTACTACAAGATCCTATAGTTACATCTGTCCAGAAATGTTTTTCATCTAAATTTGGTACTTGTAAATGCAAGGGCAGTTTTGGAGTAGTTTTGGTGAAAACATAATCTATGATATTACTGTAGTAATGTGATTACTACATCTTCTGAGCTCATTGTGACAAACTATCACAATAACAATGAGCTCTAAAAAGGTTAATTAATTAAAAAAAAATTTAACTCCTTTCAAACATTCCCACCTCATGTTTAAAAAAAATTATTAATTAAAATTAATTTCTTGAATCTTCATCCCCACACCCCCTCCTTGAATTTTTTTGAACAAGGTTAATATGACAAACAATATGGGACAATGAAAATCCCATATCCCATATCTATATATCATATCCATATGTACACCTATATTTGAATTCATATCATATCATATTCCAATATCAAGGATTTGTGTCCATATTTTGATATTGTATCTGTATAATATCCATAACCATATTCTAATTCATATCCATATATCATATTCATATTTGGATGGATGGCTTAGATTAAATCTCAAAGATCAACAACTTAAATTTTTTTGAAAAATCAACAACGATTTCATAGGTAAGCATTTTAAAGAAAACACAATCAATGGCCTTTAAATTTTTTGAGAGGGGGAGCAACTAATACCCTTGGCTTACTCTTTTTGGTACATTGTCTCTGACGTTTAGGGATTAAGCAATGTCTAGGACTGATAGGGCTTTGGGACAAGGAATATAACATTTTGTATTCCTAATCTTGAATTTTTTTGAACAAGGTTAATATAACATTTATATTGAATGCATGAAGGTGGGTCAATTTTGGGTTCCCTTGGACACTCTCCACTAGAAGTTACTAAGTACACAATAATTGACAATTAGTATTTAAATAGATTAGTAACCATGTAAAATTAAAACCATCCTAAACCATCCTAAACTATAAAATTTATAACATTTGTCGTTCATCATAGCCAATATTGGTTTATAATTTAAGGTGGGTACACCCAAAACCGTCACTTTTTACTACTGAGTGTAGTTGCTATTATGAAACTGGTCAAATTTTCACATATTCATGTTCACAAGTGAAAGGAGGTTCCAACGCACCAAAGAACGCCACATTTCAATTTTGTATACAAAAGTTATTAAGGGTCAAAGTTCATTTCTAAAAGCGCTCCATCCAAATAGGTACATAACTGAAATTCGAAATGTACAAACCTTCTAGATGCCACTTTAAGGTCACGTGCCATTTAACAGCATACTACCTCCTTATATCCTTATGACCTAACTACATTGTCATGTAACCAGCATAGTTTATACTTGACTACAAAAGGTGATGCAGTCAGATTATATTACTCCGTACTATGATAACTAATTAACAGATTGTTGTAATCAGTCATCATTACTACTGTTACTAACTTTGAATATCATAATATCAATAATTATGTAACATATCATATTTATGTCCTAATTTAGTGATGCTAATTTAAGTAGTTAATTACAGTGATATTTAATAATATTATCGATATGTTATGCCCTGATGTTAATTAATCATAAGTATTCTAAAATGTGTGCAATGACTAATTTTATAATTAATTTTATAACCAGTCACATATTTACATGTAAGGATGTCATACCTATCATACTAAGTATATGCTATTTTATTACTAATAATATGCCTTACTAATATATACAAAACAATGATAATGGACTCCAATGGGTCAATATATATATAGACCTAATTGTGACCCCTTTCTAAAACTAACCCCTACAAATTCCCTACAAATTCTTGCCTTAAATGTAAATCCTCTACTCATGAGAGGCTAGAGCCACATTTGGGTTCACCTATTTTCAGCACTTTGAAAGTTCATAGTTTATCTATTCAATTTCCAAAAAATGTACAAGAAAAGAATCTAGAATCCTCTGTTGACTCCCAACAACAGCCAACAAAAAATTAGGCAATTCACTGATAAGTACAATGCTCAATTGCTTCTTGCGGACGCATTTAGATGTCCTTACCTTACAAGAACGAAACATTGCAGCTGTAGCAAACAAATGCACTTCCTTTTAATTTTGCTTCAAGAGCTTCTTCTTCTCAGCTCTCTTTAACACGTACTGAAGCGATGGATATCCAATTGCCAGAGTCTGCCACAACCAACCTCTGGCATTCTTCCGATCCACCTTCCTGGCTAGCATCCAAGCATAAACACCCTCCACAAGGTGCGTGAATAAGGCCAGGTAGAGAACGATGCGCATAACCTCACGGGAATGAAAAATCAAGAGTCCAAGCCTGCGCACACACTCCAACGGACCCATGAACGGAGCTGGCACAAATACGCTTGCAAACAAGAGGACGATGCCGCCCAATATCAATATCCAGGTCAGCAATGGGGGCCCGTCCAGCTCCTGAGCATGCCGTTCCTTCCAGTACGTAACAGTCCGGTCCAAGGCATCCTTGTAGTCCACGATCGCAGTGTAGCCGATTTCCTGCCTGGCTTTCCATGTTGAGCAGTAATGGGTGACACCAACCTGCAATCGCATGCATTGGCTACGTCAGAACTCTACCATTCTCTTCACTGAAAATGAGAAAATTATTTCCTAAAGAGAAAACCATGTGGTCACATGGTCATGGCTGCAATTCCATGAATTGGCTATGTCAGAACTCTACTATTCATTCCACTGAAAATCAGAAAATTATTTCCTTCAGAGAAAATCAGATGGACATGGCTGAAAGTGGCTCCGCTGAACAAACAGCTTTCCTCCACGACTCCCTGGGATACACTAGATCGTGCAGTAAGGTATGAACTGCCCAACATGTGACATCTACATGTGGACCAAAAAGCATCACAAAAAGTAGATATTGATTACACAAGATGTAGAAAAACAAAACATGAGAGTCTATGAGAACTGAGTGTTGATTTTTGCTACCATCTAGAGACATACTTTGGAAATTCAGAACATATTCATACAGTTTCCAAATAATGCATGCCCTTGGAATACTCTTTCAGTTGCCGATAAGATTAATAAAAACAATTTATGTTCAATAATAGTAAATATACTAGGTTGTAATTAGTGACAATACTAGGTGCACATACGTTATAACAAGTAATCTTCATTTTCCTAGGAGCACACGCTATAACAAGTAATCTTCACTTGCCAAGACATTTCAACAGGGAGGGCCTCAAAGAAGATGTGGTTCACGAGACCATACCTTTAACACTTCTGCAGGCAGAAGAAATGGTTCGGGAATCCAAGATCTTCGAAGCCAAGGGTACAGCAGGCCATAAAATGCATATATACACCACGCCAAAGTCATTGCTGACTTCACAGAGATTTCTCGTTCAGGCATTGTGTAGCCAACTCCCTCTACGATTGGTCTTATCAACTCAAAAGAATTGACAGGTGCTCCTATTAAACACGCGAAGGAGATTTCATGTTAGCATAAATTGCATAAATATTAGCAGTAGTATGCCCAGTAGTATGCCCATAGTCAATACACCATCATAAAATTATGACCAACTTGATACTGCTCCACGAGATCAAACTAAGGATACTCACGCTACCTTTAGCCTTCAGCACATTCTTGATTTGTATAGAAAAATTCATCACCAAGGAGGGGGATCAAGAACGAACCATCTGAGATGAAGTACGCTTGGCCAGCAGCGGGGGGAAGTCCCGACCTTCCAGGTAAATCATCAATAAGAGCCATGCTCGCCAGCAGATGGGCATGAACCAGATTGTCGGCATACACCCAGTCAGTCAGAACGTTTGGGCCCCCGATGCGGAACTTAAATAGACCCATTCTTGCCATCTCTAGGATCCGAGGCAAGTGACGTTCGTCTCCCGGACCATAAATGGCACCTGGTCTAATGGCACAAGTGTATAACTTTTTCCCTTTCCTATTCCTGCATATAATTCCAGGAAAATAAGCAGCTTGAATTCCAATAATGGCGCAAGGATCTACAGAAGTTCGTCGAATACGGAAAAAATCACAACCTTGTGAAGTCAGAAAAATTCAAGTACGATGTTAAGTGAAAAACATCATATTCAAGCTCAGAGGAATTATGTGAATCAAAGCAACAGAGACTGTGGATGATTCAGGTCAAGCTTGACACAAATTTCGTAATAAACTCGCAAATACCTTGTTGAATCTGCGTGGTCCAAAGAGGAGAGACGTACCAAAGCAACAAACATTTGACTCTACCAGGAATCATAAGGAGGAACTCACGTAAGAGGCCGCCCGTTGCTTCGGATCACAAGCTGTTCTGCAAGGGCCTTGCTTCGACCGTAGGGATCAACGTGCTTCTCAACTGGAAAATAAGGTAGATTTTCTGTTCCATTCCGAATTTCTTGCCCGCCGTACACTACATTGTAAGTGCTTGTGTACACCAGCCTTCTCACACCGCTCTTTGCACAGCAGTCCAGAACATGGCAAGTACCATCCAAATTCACTTCATCAATATGACGGGATTGAAGCATCTCTTTGCCGGACATTCCGAACGAAGCCATGTGAAAAACACAATCGGCATTTCTGAACGCTTTCTCCACATCCTTTTTGCGCCTCACATCACCTGCTCTCATCACAAGCACATTCACGAATTTAGAAGCAGTTTGTGGTCATTTGGAAGCCTCTCCCAGGATGCAGACAGACAATCATGTAAACAACGAAGAGTCCCCTAGATACAAAAGACGGGATGTCCAGAAAAATCAATACCCTACGTTCGAGAAGAAAAGCAAACGAAATTTCTATAGTTAGGTCAAAAACATTCCTCGATAGACACCAGCAAGTCTTTTGGATGCAGAAGAAATAGGTTAGTATTCCAAGTTTGACTCTAACAGCACTTTCAGCTCTGTCCATACTAGTGAGCAATACTTCCGACATGGAAACATAAGCATAGCACTAGGCTTGCAGCCTCGACTAACATTGACAGTCTGACTGCAGCTTCCTTGACTCATCAACGCGATAATAGAGTATTCTTAACTAGCGGCAAAATTATTGTCCCGAATCCTCATGGTTCAGAAATTGCTAGTATCATTCTAGCTATAGTTTCAGTGGCTGCATAGTGGATCATTCAAACAGTAAATTGAGTGATGGATAGAGCAAATGAATTCGCAGTGATAGATGGAAGTAACGCATCTTGAGGGAAGATCCTCCCTGGTAAAAATGCAAAAACACAGAGCGAACTCGAAACAAACGCAACCCTAAACGCAGCCCTAAATCGAAATTTGAACCTTCTAGCTACCATTCCGCACCTTTAATGCATTTGACACCGTGCGATGTCAGCATCGCTAAGCGCTCCCGCGAACTGCTAAGATCAAAGGACCGAACCTCGGCTGCACCTCGCCGTGCGAGCTCCAGGCAAAGCAACGATCCGACATGCCCTGCGCCGCCCGTGACCACAAATGTGCGGCCCTCGATGCCCTCATTCTCTGACAATTGAACCATCCTTTCCAATCTCTCCCCCGCAACAGCAATCCAGAAAGAATCAGAGCTCACATCAATCACCGCGATGTGATCAGATCAATCCCCTGTTTGACACGCCTGGACAAAAGAAAATGTGGAGAAGAGAACAGCGATGCCGCGGGTTTGCCAATGCATTTGCAACAACTAATCCTAAATCACAGCTAATCCTGCTGCGGCGTCTTCAGATAACATCGGCAACAGGGTATGCATGATTCGCATCTTCCGCAGTTAAGAAAGCTTCCACCGCCCGGTCCTAAACCCTAAACCCTAGAACCGTCCGATCCAATAGAGCTGCGATCAGTGAATCATGCCTCAAACAAAAATGCATTTCCGCAGAACTTGAATGTCCACCACCATTTACAATTTTGCCCACAGTGGGCTCACTTGCCTCTGTGGACAAGAACATTCAAATGTCCTCATTGTCTGGAAAGACACACCAACTGAAAGCACTGAATACTATTCATCCATCCACCCATTCTAAAGGGCAGTATCCTACATAAAGGTCAGATTTGTCATAAATTAAACCCTTTTTGTAAAAAAAAAACTGCCACATGTCATCTCATCTTGAGGTGACATGGATCCTTGAGAATCTGTTGTAGAAATTCAATTTCAACACACCTGAGTGTTGAATCAGACCTTCATATATGGTATATGCTTTTTGTGAACTGCTAGGGTTTCTACTAGGGTTTTATACTAGGGTTATATATAAATACAAATGGAATGAAATAAAGAAAAGTGTAAGTTGATGTCCAATCATATGCTTTACTTGAGTAAGGAAGGAGAGGTGGCCATTGAGCGGGATATCATTTTGTTGAACCAAGAGGCCCCATTGGACCCAAGGTAAAGTAACCACACCTAAAAACAACCAAATGAGGTTGAAATTCAACATGGTTCTCCATATTATTTTGAAAAAGGTTTTGTTAGATCTTATTGGAAGTCAAAAGGGGATTTAAAATTCTCTTAGAATGCATTTTTTGGACACTATATGAATAACTATAAATTTTCGAAGTGTTGAAAATAAGTATTTCTAAAACCACCCCTAGACTTTTGTAAATAGTGGAAGTACATTTTAGGCAAGGACCTATAAAAGGTCAAAATTAGGTGTGCATAATGTTCTTGAACATGAAGAGCATGGTACCTTTTTTTTAGAGTACATGTAGAACCTTTCTAAGATGACACTCTGTAAGCCAATAAACCTCTCTAATATAAGAATGTCAAGCGGCCTCGACCTTGGGGAATATAATAAATGATAGCACATTGTCATGTCTGTATGTGTGTGCAACATAGAAGGTGCTGTCCAAATATTATTCTTGCCATGTGTATTTCAAGATTGTTAAGTGCCTTTGACAACTTGCCTACAAATCCCAATGCACATTCTAGACAATGTAATTTATGCAAAGACTACAATTTCTTGAATGTGCAAATCCTCTCTAACTGATCAATAAACCTCTCTATTGCAATATTGGTAGGCAGTCTAGGCCCTATTACTTTATAGAGGTTCTACCTATTACATTGTTACACAAATACATTTGTATGACACTAGTTGGTTCAATAATATTTATTTTGTAATAGTACGTGCAGGGTTTCCTTTTCCTTTAAAAGAATTAGTGTCACAAAAGCAAAGGAAGGAATACAACTCATCCAATTCCCGGAAAAACACTTCCAATGTTCTTCATTGGGCCTGTACATTTAAAAAAATTCTTTCTTGTAAAAAGCTGAGTTGCAAAGATTCTTGCTTGAATCAATACAAGGACATGAAGTTCCAAGCAACTAGGCCTGATATTCAATTGGAGAAAAAGACAAAAAAAGTCCTTTCAGATTAATGAAGATATTGGTACCTAACAAACGGAGCACTGCGATCCTGAGTAGTGATCAGTCAGCGACACACTCCTCTCACTGGATCCCCTTCTGTACACTCATTCAAAACTGAAAGCTACATCAACATAAAGCTAAGGCTGGGATCGCAAAATCTATTAGAAAATTCAAGATTAGGAATACAAAATCGGCCACCGTCAACCACATGGATTATCAGCCTTACCAATCACGTAGTTAAGACTGTAGAAGGAGTGGTCAATACAAAGGGAGTCGATCCTAGTGACCTGTAAAGCTGCACTGAATCGACTACTAGAAAAACACTTACTCAAACCACCGTTTTAAATCTGCGTCACTTTTTGACTTTGATCCTGTAGGGGTGTTGAAGTACTTCGTGCGGTACTCAGCAACCAGCTTGTCCAGGTTGTCCACAACTTCAGGTTGCTTCTTCCCTCGCCTAGTCTTTTCTGCGGAGGACTTATCTTGGGTTATCCCAGATGAGGGCTTCCTAGATTGCAGCCCCTTTCCACTCTGCAAAATTTCCATGGCACGTTAATTAGGCACAACTGTCAGGATAGCAAACTTGAAATGGGAATTTCAATATAATGGTGGTGAGTTGATTGCTCATTTCAAGCTCTTACTCGTACGTAAGACTTCACCACTCCAAGCCCAAACAAGGTACGTCAGCAGAATTAGAGAGGACGCATATGCAAATACCTGAGGAGTAACTCGAGCTATATTAACTGCTTGAGCCTTGTCTGGAGTCGTTTTACTGCTCTTAGTTTGACCATTGCTGGCTTTCTCACTTGGGGTCCTGTCCCGCTTCACAAAATTGCCCTCTACAAGTTTCTGACGTTTCTTACTAGGATTCTTCCCTTCTATAGCAAAGCCTTTGGATTCTGTACCTGTTTCCTGTTTGAACATGACAGCCTCTGTTTTCTGGTCTGTGTTCTTTTTGATTTTGCTTTTCTTCTCCCATTTCCTTTTTCCCGGTTGATCAACATCATGTGCTTCACTGCTGTCATTAGCAGATCTCCCCATGTCCTTCACAGACGATTCCGTACCATTCTTCGATTCCCACTTCTTAGCCTTCTTGTTGGGTCCATCCCTTTGCCCCTCGGCACCATCCTTGGCAGTCCTCGCTTGCCTACCCTTAGCTAGTGCTTCCCGCGTGGCTCTCAACTTTAGTTTCTGGGAGTTTTCAATAGCAAATTCAATGATAGGACGGTGCTCTGACCCAAATGTCTCTGAACAAGCGTTACCAAAATAACAGTCAGAATTTGCCCATAATTGGAATTCCTAAATTAAGATATAAGAAAATTTCATCAATCCACGACAGATTACTTTCGTACCAAAAGTGAACAAAGTAAGGTTTACGAGGAATATCTCAATCAGTACACAAGGCTGAAATCCACACTCAGCAAAAAAAACTGCATTTTACAGAGAAAACATACCTGGATTGTTGTTGAGAACCCGCAAACCCACAAGTGCATGCTGATGCTCAGTAAATTCTACAAAAGCAGACCCTCGAGACTTTCCACCGCTACCTGGCATTCCCTTTACCTCATCCCGCAAGATTTTCACCTACAAGCCAAGAATGGGGTTTTCTATGTGAGATTCAAAATATACAGTACAGCTCCGACCATAAAATGAGAGTTACCTAAAGACACAGATTGCTGCAAAAGACCATCTGCAGCACATAGTACGGTTACCTGGGAGTTCTATCACATTCAATAACCCGTATAAGAGCACAGCTCAATAATGACACTTAATCACCGAGGTAACTTCACAGCAGCAAAAGAGGACGAACCTGCTTCAACACAGGTTGCTGTTTTGATGCTCTGGATTTAACTGCTTCGATGAACAGCCGCTTGAGTTCCTTTTCAGTCATATCTTTTGGAACATTATGTACAGCAAGTCTAGTTGTAGAAACATGAAAATTTGGACTTCGCAGTTTAGTTGCTTTCTCATGCTCAATCCTGACAAAGCACCAAAAAGGATCAGAAAACCTCTCTAATTTGTCAAAAGAGAGAGCAGCACTCCGAACCCCAAGTATCGTTGATGAGCAAACTTTCAAGAGCAATTTGGCGCTTCTCCACCATACATTCCAAAAACTATATGTATTAACGTACTGTTTGCGTTTCATAAGGTCCCCCTTGGATAAACCACGAGCAGAAGGCGTCCCTTCCTCTATTAAGCCTTCCTGCAGTAGCAGAAAATTCAAAGTAAGCAGCTGACAATATGTCAGAATTCAACACATTGACTTCAAGTCTACAACTGCTCTTCGACTGTCAACGAGAATTGGAATGATTGTTCACTCGTTGACATATCTGTCCAGAACGCTTGAACTGTCCAGTTTATCTACCTAAGCGTTCAGCTTCTCCTAAGTTCTCACACTGAGGCAGAAGTTGAAAGAGAAAAATGGAAACCCACAAACGATGCGGATAGCAACAAGAATATTATCTTGCAAGTATTTTGGATGGCGAATGAAAAGTAAAATCTGCACCTTTGCAAGTTTCAAATGTCGTCGATCGTGATCGTCTTGCTCTTTAGACATTTGCCTCGCCACTTGTTTAGCTTGATCACGGTCCAACGCCAAATTCATGGTTATCTTTCGCCCTCCAACAACAAGTCCACCATCTGCCTCAGACCGACTTGCAGCAGAAGTTGCTTCTTGGGCACCCCCAGCGGTAACAAATTCCACAAAAGCAGTTCCTTTGGGTCTCCTGTAAAGAAAAAAGAAGATATTGGGTGAGAATCAGCAGAAGGTGTCGAAATAAGAGTAATCAGACTTAATTTACAATAGATGAGGTATAACATACCAACCCCAAAACATGAGTACCATCAAAGCTTACTTCGTGATTGGGTGGAGCACCAGTCGAAATGATTTCACTTCACCAAAATCAGAAAATTGACGACGCAAGTCCTGTACTTTTGCCTCCAGCGGCAAGTTCCTGACAAAAACTGTCCTGTTTAAACTATCTTCCTGTGAGGTTTCTGCGACAGGTTCGCTCTTTTTGGTACTCTTAGATGGCTCCGCTAATTCCGGTTTCTTGACTTCCTTTACCGAGGCTTTTGTTTCAGAAGTTTTGGTTTCCTTTACAGGAACTTTAGTGACCTTGGTGGAAACCCTTTGGGGGGCTATTTTCTTCACTTCTATTTCAGCGTCGTCATCAGACAGTGCTTCATCTAGCTCTTGTGCCTTGCTCGAGGCCACCACTCTCTCAAAAACCCTGTTTGCTAACTCCTTCTCTCTTGAATAATCAACGACTTTCTCTTCAGTTAAATCCTCGTCCTCATCATCTTCGTCTTCATCCTCGCCATCATCATCCTCGTCATCACTGCTTGCCATATCCAGATCAGCGATTTTCTTTCCCGGCTTCAGAACATCGACTTTTAATTTCTTCGTAGCCTTCACTGCGAACTCGGTATCCTCATCAGATTCACTTCCGTCTCCTTCCCCTCTCTCCTCACTGCCTTCGTCACTTTCATCCTCACTAGCAGTGTCGTCATCGTCATCACGAGTTTCTTCTGTCAAGGCAGTTATACAGATGAGAATCCAGATAATGCATGATCACAATGTCAGATACCTCCAAAAGCACTGGTACAAGGTACAGAATGGCCAGAGAAGGAAAAAGAAAAGGGGCAAACCTAGAGGGGAAGCTTTAGCTGCAACAGCTTCAAACTCTCGTTTAGCCATTGCCCAATCTACCGCAATAGGTCTCTTGCTGACCAATGTCCCGTTAACTGCTTTGATTGCCTGCAAATTTTCTTAAGCTGATTAGAAGGCTAAATTGTTCACCTCGCCTCTTGACACACCAACTTGAAAAATCATGAAAGTATTTACATCAAGCTAATTCCACGACTTGGTAGGAAGAAAAAAATTGAATTTAGTAGGGCAACAATTAACATGGGAGTTCTACTGTAAGAGTAGCTAGTTTACCTCCTCGGCGTCTGCCTTGCAGGTGAAACCAACAAATGCAAATCCTTTCGATCTGAATGGGTTCACAAATAACAGCCAATTAAATACTTCTGCGTGCAACTGTCCAATAAGAATAGATCTATGTCGGATGCTTTCTGAAAAGTCAGAATCTCGACTACAGATGGGCTCCACAAAAGTTCTAACACAGTCAGGTCTTGGAAGTTTTTCTGTCCGCTTGTAAGATTCCCAGTTCACAGAGGAACTAAAGAGTATAAAAAAAAGGAGGAATAGAAACGTACGAGTTATCCGGTTTCCTAGGAATGGTGATTTCCCAAACGAACCCTGACGACGAGAATAGCTGACGCAAGGTCTGTTCTTTGAGCTGTAAACACAAATTACATCACTTAGAATTT
Organism: Rhytidiadelphus loreus; assembly: GCA_947034895.1. NCBI lineage: Eukaryota > Viridiplantae > Streptophyta > Bryopsida > Hypnales > Hylocomiaceae > Rhytidiadelphus > Rhytidiadelphus loreus. Next base: position 40,274,340 of record OX344761.1, read on the forward strand.
GAAACATAAGCATCCATGCCATCAACTACACAACTGATACCATGGGAGGATTTAGTTACCATAAAGGGAAGATTTCGAACAATGAGTCGCCATTTTTTCAGCTTCGCACCCTGCAGTCAAGACATGAGAGTTTAATACACGAACCACTACTACGGACGAGTCACTCAGATGCCAAGACAGCAAACTACTATGTTAACAATTCTTCTGATAAAAAGGGACACCATTTCCATTCTTTCTAAGAAGAAAACGTTCATGACCAAAGGCGACATCCTCCAGAAACCTAACAAACTAAGTTGAGGATGAGCACAAATCAGAAAAAGGTTTTCTAGGCCCTTAGCATCTCGCTCAAGAACACAAGCTTAGCTTGTGCCACTCGGTGCCCAGTGCGTTTCATCATTCTTGAACTTCAACCTAGTTCTCCACTGTCGACAACATTAAATGACACCTTTGATGTCAAGCTAAACGCTTCGAGTTCAAAGGACATTTTTCAGAAGTCGAAGCATAACACAAACTGGAATTGTCATCATCCATGTAACTCGTTACCCACAGCATTAAAATGCATCATCTCGTCGGAACTTTACTAATCGTGGAAAAGAAAAGACAACTAGGATACACGACTAGAAGACACCTATGGAGTACGGACAAGTCAGAAAAGGGTTTTCTAGGCCCGTAGCATCTCTCTCATGAACACGGTTTTGTGTCATTCGGTGCCCAGTGCATTTCATCCTACTTGTACACACAGAACAGAGATAAAAAGCACAGTTCTGGGATATGCTGACACAAAAATAAATTAAAAATTAAAAATAAGCACAAGTCAGAAAAGGGTTTTCTAGGCCCGTAGCATCTCTCTCATGAACACAAGCTTTGCTTGAGCCACTCGGTGCCCAGTGCATTTCATCCTCCTCGTACGTACAAAACACAGACAAACGGCACAACATGTCCAGCTATGGTAACATGTGAGAAAAGAGTAAAAGAATGAACCAAGTCAGAAAAGGGTTTTCTAGGCCCGTAGCATCTCTCTCATGAACACAAGCATGCTTGTGCCACTCGGTGCCCAGTGCATTTCATCCTCCTCAACATTCATACTCAATATCTCAACTAATACAATCCATCACACACAAATTAACAGGCGACACAGTTACCACAATCGAGGTACACATGTCAGAAAAGGGTTTTCTAGGCCCGTAGCATCTCACTCATGAACACGAACTTTGCTCGTGATAATCGGTGCCCAGTGCGTTTCATCCTTCATGAGTAAAACTGGATATTGAGAAGACGACAATAAATATCGAAAATAAACCAGCGATAGAAGCCCTAGCAGAAAACATATGTCTACGCATAAAGCATTTATCTGATTTCACTCTGAACTACTCATGGCCAAAAGCGTTCCAGAGCCCTTGACAATTTCTCCCAACACTACGAAAAACCAAGTGACATAGGATCACGAGGTCCAAAGGATAATCAGGAGTTGTGCACTAGCCAGTCCAGGTTTTCAAGGTCAGAAGCAAGTGTCTGAGAAAGGAAACCGCAACTCTGGACACTCAGAAACATAAATGATGATCAGAGCTAAACTCCAACATGATAACCTAGTTGCACAAGTCAGAAAAGGGTTTTCTAGGCCCAAAGCATCTCGCTCACAGTCACAAGCTTTGCTCATGCTAGTCAGTGCCCAGTGCATTTCATCCTTCTTGAGCTACAGACCATGCAGACAGTCGATCGATCTACTTCATGACAACAATCACGACAACGACAACAAGTCAGAAAGGGTTTTCTAAGCCCGTAGCATCTCTCTCATTAACACAAACTTTGCTTGTGCCACTCGGTGCCCAGTGCGTTTCATCCTCCTTGTTCTCCTACGTGGCTCATTCTAAATGAACCTTTACACCCTGGTCAAAGTCCTCGACCATCACACGACTGGACTGACACAACTTCTCATGACCTTGACACCCTAAAGGTAAAACATTTTATCAAACCGACTTCCATCTACTCTTTTAAAAAACACGCTTAGATTCAAAGCACAAATTAAGTCCTGAAATCACCTCGTGAAGAAAGCGCTTGCTGTTAATTTTGAAGCTTAGGGACTACCAGAAACCTCAACAGGATTGGTCAAATGAAATCTATCTCAACCTTAAATCTTTTTGTCAAACAAACGAGTATTTCGTCATTATTAATTCAAGAGATAGTTACAAATTACTGAATGCATATACGCAAAAAGGCATAACGGCTTGAAATTTCAAACATTTATTTGTATTACTACTAAACAACAAACTTAGTACCCAAAAATGAAAATTGTCTAAAAGAATTACCTCTCCACCAAGTTGGCGAGCCCAAATAGCACCTCCTCCTCCTACATTCTGCCTGTGAAGAGCCGCTACAGCTTGACATGCTGCTTTCACTGAAGAGTAAACGATGTCTACGGCCTCTCCCCTGCACCCATCCTTCGCCAAACCTGCCAACGGCACGACAGACAAGTAAATAAGCTAATACATGGTGCATCCTGCACCAATATGACAACCAAGTACTGACAATCTCCATGCAATTAATGATTCAAGTGAAGTTCACATAGTAAGTTTCGGTGATCAATTTACGAGTAGATTTTCATAGAAACTGGTACCATCGCAGAGTCACACTACCGGTAGCGCAGGTTCAAAATCTTTCTTCGAAATAACATCATGAAATGTAGAACAATACCCCGACTGATGAGTTCAGCCTCCGGAACAGGACGACGCACATCTTCCACTGCACCCAGTTTCTTGGCCTTCGCAATCGCGGCCTCTACCATTTTGGGATTTTCCAGACAGCCTATAACAACCGTCCGTGCAGTTCTGCAGTAGCAAACAGCGCACCTCTCAATGAATGCAAAGAATAAAGACATTGAGCACTTATGAACTAGTACTCATTCTCAGTTCCAAGAGGACAAGCAGAGTGTACATTCAATGCCTTCATGACACCTACCAATGAGATGCAATGATATACTCGGGAGTGCCGAGTCTCATTCAAAGTGCAACAATGCAAGAACAAAAAGCAGAAATTTAAGAACTTTGTAACCTAGCTGCGAGTTACACTCGATATGAACTAAAGGCTGTAAGACAACATGCTCACCTCTGAAGATCGGAAGCTTTGCCCTCTTCTCGCGGACGCTTCTTCGTATCTTTCGGCAATCCCTTCACTGCTGGAATTTTAGCTGTCGTCCAACAAACAGAAACCTAGTTACTAACCCAGCAAAATTATTTCGTGATTATTTTGCAGTAGAGCCCAATCCTTCAGGACCATCCTCTTCAATCTGGTCATGCAAAAATTCAGACTGCTATTGCACAAATCAAGTGCCCTGGATATACCATCTTTAATTTTCCGATCAAAAACTGATCCCCGCGAATGCTCTGCGTTGGGGTGCTTGTTTTCACTATCGGCAGCTTTTCGCTTCTTCAATTCCTTGTCCTTGGGTTCAGACACAAGTGCTTCATTCGTCTCCACAGCTCCATCTTCCACTCCGGTTTCCTCTAAATCTGTCGAGAAAACGCCAAATTGAGGGTTCCTATTGTTCAGTAATAATCATGGAAACACAAAAATACACGATGAAGATAGAAATACGTTACTTTACACTAAAATTGAAAAAAAAAACTCAAGTTTCATTAGGAAAACTTACCTTTACGCTTGCCTTTAGGATGCCTCGTATCCAACGGAGCCCGACGCTTTGCAAGCTCGACCTTAATCTTGCGACCTTGTAGAGAGGCACCATTCTTTATTTCCACTGCTCGAATTGCATCCTCCTTAACTGCACTGTACATTCGCAAAGTAAGGTTGACATTGATATCCAAGAAGCAGTACAAATAACAGACATTATCAATGCATCGAGCTACAAAGAATTCAGCGAAGGAAATCCCCAGTCGAAAAAAAAAAAATACAAGAAGAAGTTCATCCATATCATGCTTCCTCAAATCACACTAATAGAAATATCATAAGTACTTGAAAGTTGAAAAAACTTACAACTGCACGAATCCGAATCCTCGATGTTGCTCAGCACCTACATTATCAAAAAAAAATACAGGTCTGAAGTACCACACAATAAATCGCCGCATGTCCGGAAAGCAAATTCATCTTCAAGATTCAATCCGCACCAGGTCTAACCACGTTCTGACAATGCTTGTGTATGCTAATAAAAGCCCAAAAACTCTGAATAACAAACGCAATGCTAAACCCTGTCGAAAAACCTAACGTACACGCACCTTTCTGTTTCACCGTGAAGCAATTCCGAACGGGACCCACTTCACTGAAGTAGTCTTCGAGCTGTCGACCAAAGAACGCTATCAGCGAACCGAGAACCACACCAACATAGTGCAGAATAAGCCAGTCGGAGAATACAAGCGAAACCCTTGGAAGCTGAAAGTGAAGTAAGAAACTCACCTGCGCGTCGGCAACGGTGTAAGGCAAACTGCGAACAAAGATAGTGCGCTCATCAACATCGTCGCTAACAGTGCCTGAAGTAGGAGCCGCAGCAGTTCCGACCTTAGCGCCTTCCTCCATTGTACCAGTGCAGCAGCTCTAAGACTCCTGCGAGGCTTTGTATTCCTAGGGTTGCCCAAGGGTTTAAGGCTCAAGGGACGAAGATGGTCACCACGTTCGCTGCTCAAGCATTAGGGTTTCTCTAGGGTTTAAATCTCAAGGACGGAACACACATTCGCAGCCCACTACATGAGGGTTTTGCTAGGGTTTAAGGTTTTAGCACCAAAATCAAATTCACCGCTCACGTTTAGTCGATAAAATGAGGGCCTGCACCCTATCTTCACTTATTCAGACCAATGTCAGCCCACTGAGAGACGGGATAAGGAGATACAGTCTTCGCTTGAAGCAATCCTACAGCAAGGTCCCCCATCTATAAGCACTTCCCTCGCTTGAAACATGAAACTACAACTGCAGGTACCAACCACTCCAATTCAACGCGCCATCCTCAACTTAAATCATACATAGGAGCATCAAAATCAAACTTTGCCTCTCACTAAGTTACACTAAAATTTAGCCACCGCTACGCATCAACCACATATACTCACGCCATTGTGAGTCCGACGGATTCGAGAGACGCAGAGCCGCACCGTGATCGGACCAACGCACACTCTCCAGTTCGAGCTTTAAACCCTAATTCCCTAAATGGATGAATGAAGATCGTTAGTGACGTCCGTCCGTCCAATTCAGTTTGATGATCGTATGTCCACTATTCATTCTTCCCCTATTCCACGTGTGCTCCCATGTCTACCGTCGATCTGATCCAACGGCTGACACCTTGCGTATAGGGTAAGGCGCCCCTGGAGCAAGGCAGAAGACACCTTATTTTCAAAAGGCCCAAAGTATGTTGCCTTAACCCCTTAACGCCTCAATCCATTTTCAAATTTTCACACATTTTTGTTTATATCTTTGTACAGTAATACCATTTATCAAAATTTCACGAAATTAGACATAAAAGAAGGTTGTCTTTTCAAGATTCAAGTGTTACATTGGATGAATGAGAAGGTAGTTGGATGAAACAACGCCTGCAAGCCCTTTGTTCATTGTCCATAATATGGACGTCAGAGCGCTTAAGGGTTAAAGGACGAAGGGGTGACCTTGGAAATCATCCCTTTCCAAAGAACACCTCCTCACCCCCAAGCTCCGTCTTATATAATACAGATTAACTATTAATAAGACTAGTAGTTCTTAAGATAGACTAAGACTTCTTTTTCTAACTTTAGTTTTCTATCCTTGGTTCTATCTAGAACCATCCACTAAAGTAAAAGTCCTATATATACTACTCCAATCATATCTTACTCTAATTCATCTTGTATCCAAATCTTGAACTTCTATTTGGAGTTATCTAATTCCAAGTTTCAACACACATGTGTTAAGTCCTTGTATCCAAATCTTGATCTTCTACTTGGAGTTAGATAACTCCAAGTTCCAGCACACATGTGTTAATTCCAGTGCACTAGTCATTCAAGTGGAGTTGTCTAACTCCATTGCATAAATCCACCATCGGGAGATATCTATCTCTAAACAATCTCTGCTTATCAACTGCACAATTTATCATGGATTAATTCCTCCATCAATGCATTCATCCATAATAGGTCATGACATGAAAATCATGACACAATCATCATAAATCTTTCATCTATCAATGCATTCATTAATCAAAAGATGTGATAGGATCATGACACAATCCTCCCCTTAAAATTAGTCATTGTCCTCAATGTCAAAACTAGGGTAATCTTTTTGAAAGTCAACCTTCCTTTCCCAAGAAGCTTCATCTTCAAGATAATCCTTCCACTTTATCAACAACCTTCGGAATGATTTATTCCATAGATGCTGCATATCAACTTTTAATATCTTCTCAGGTTCCGCAAGTAATGCTCTTTGAGGAGAAACTTTAGGAAGCTCTGGGAGCACATGGCTAAGATCAAAAACATATTTTCACAGTAAATTCACATGAAAAACATTGTGAATTTTTCAATTGCTAAGCAAGTTCAATTCATAAACTATTGGTCCTATATGTTTGATAATTTCAAATGGACCACAGAATCGAGGAGATAATTTCTTTAATTTACTAAGCTTCAATCCTGACCGTTTAGGTGTACCTTTCAAAAACACTTTATTACCTACTTCAAACTCATGATGACTCCTTTTTTTATTAGGATAATATTTAGCTCTATCTTTAGCGCTTTTTATATTGAACTTTACAAATTCAATAACTTCATTCATATCCTTTATCAAGTTATCATTTGATTTACACTTTCAACCTTTGAATTAGGGGTTGATAGAGAAATTGGAGTCCTACATTCTTGACTGTATAAGGCAAAAAAAGGTCTAACACAGTTGTTACAACCTTTGTCAACTCCGAGCTATACCAGAAGCAATGACAATAATAACTATTAGAGTAAATTGAGTAGATTTTGTTAATCGGTCCACTACAACAAAAATGCTATTATATCTTGTCAAAGTTCTAACTAGGCCTATAATAAAATCCATAGTGATAGATTTCTATTTTAAATTAGGAATTCCAAGAGGTTGCAAGAATCCTCTACATTTCCCTTGTTTGGGAATGCAAACTCTTGCATTATGATCTAAGACACCGTTGTCTAAGATATACGTTTTCAATTTTTCAATTTCTTCAATCAACCTAGATTCCTTCGTCAAACTTTCATGTGGATATTGAAAGACTTCATCATTGACATAATGTATTTTAATCTCATCTATCAAAGAATTTCTAATACATGAGATTGCATTTGCCAATGGTCTTCTAGAAAGAGCATCAACAACAACATTTTCCTTTTCTTTAATATAATAAATTTGAGGAGGATTCCAGAAATTGTTCCTTTTTTTCCTTCAAATAAAAAATAATTATGAACTTTTTTTGTAAAAGATTCCGTTCGACCCATTCTTGTTATATAGGGCACCACATTTCCAACCATCGGTTGATTATGAAATCGACCATGCTTCAAAGTAAGTGGTAATTGTGGCTTCAAATGTACATCTTGTGATCATTATATGCATTTAATATACACCTCCTCAACATTTGTGCTATGTGAGTTGTCACCTAACCACATGAATTGTCACAATTGATTGAAAACAAAGCAGTCTAACTAGTGAAAATAGGTTGTGGTCGGAAAGAGGTTGTCTACCTCACATGCTATAAGGCTCGTGGCTAGGGGCAAATTTTGTAAGATATAATTATGATTATTCAGTAACTTTGTTTTGAATGCCAAACTTGAGACCAAGTCCTATCAAAGCTACCAAGACACCAAACATTAAATGTTGTAACAAAAAGTTCAACCAATTAGCCTAATTTTAAATCCGAAACCTCCACTATCTTCTCAATTTTGCCTTACATATCCAAGGGGTACATTTCTAAACAAATGTACATTACAATACATGAGGGTGGAATTAGAATCTGGACAATATTAGATAGATTTACCTTGTCTTTGGATACCACTACTAAAACATCTTTCCAACATTTTATCACCCCAATATATTTTTATATAGTAAAAATCCCCCAAAAAATCATTCAAAAGTATCCAACTTTGCAATCAAAAGGTGGTCTTGTATTTATATACAAAAGGAGGATTATTTGGGCATATAGATTTCAGAAGAGTATATTATAACATCACAAAATGTCTTCTTCCTATATAAGGATGCATCATAATAATGTGAAAGTAAGATGGGCAAAAAGTTTCAATTTTAAAAGATACATGTAAATTTGTTTTTTGTCTTATTTTGCCTTCAAAGAAGCATTTGGAAGCTTTGGTGGTGAATTAGGGAGGTGATTAAATATTAGGAATTTTTCCAAAAAATGGTTAGGTTTTAGGAGATGATGTATACCATATTGTTTTTTGTTTTAACAATATTTATTAAAAAAAAAAAGGGGGGCTTGTTACTTAGAAGCCATTGTGTAGGTAAGATTATAATACATAAAACTAAATAGCAATTGTAGACTTTTCTCTATGAATATTTTTTTGGTTCATTCGATACACATTTCTAAGTCACTACTCTATGTAGTTAGGAAATTTTTTGCACAAATTGACATTTGATTCTTTGAGTCTAAGATAGAAATCCTTCAGCTATATTTTATTATATTATAGTTCATTTTTCCACTAAAAACTGACCAAGGTGACAAAATATCTACATTGAAAAGTTCAATACAAATTTATGAGGAAAATTTTGAATGAAGATTATTTTGTTTTTATAAACACACTACTATTTATCTAAATTTTGATGTTGTCTTGATGTTGTGTTATAGCACATCACTATGAGCATATTCTAGAGTGGACATTCCATCACACTCACTCCAACACTTAGTTCTTATGACCACACTTTATGATAATTTGAAACCTCTTGAGTCCTTGGCTATGGCAAAGAAACCACACCATCATCTCCCTAATGCTTGTCTTTCTTCCCCCTCTCTTCCTAATGCTTGTCTTATATCTCCCTTGTGTTTATCCATCTTCTACATTTGCAATTGACTACACAAGTGATTTGATAGGACACTAAAACAATTTTCCACTAAATTGACCTCTTCAATTGTAACTTCAAAGTGAAGACTTAAGAAGGGGCTTAGAAACACTTTATGCCTAGAATAGGTTGTGTTTTAAGTGAAGATTATGCATAGAATAACAAGTGTACAAGGGGAAAAATGTCCTTGCATAGAGTCCAAGAAAAGTGAAGGTCAAATATAGAGAGCATTACTTCAAACAATTTACCAATCCTTAGAGACAACACTGGACCTTATTTATCATAGATGATAAAATTTAGAAACTTTGAATTCCAAATTGGACTCTACAATGAACCCCTATGAAATCAAAGGTGGCCAGGAACGACCAGGATAACGATATGATTATAAATATCAAACATAAAGTACAATTACACCGATAGAGCCTTTCCATCGACGCATTCTCCAGCATTAATTGCCAACTCCTGATACTGATACCTCATTTTCTTAAGAACTGCCACATCACGGAAGCCTGCCTGAAAGAGTTCTGCAGTACCTCTCAAATCCAAGAGATTTCACGGAAGTCAACATTTTGTGTTTTGTTGGACTTCGCCTGCACATCATCTTGTAGTGATTGTTACGAACAACTCTAGTCTCTGAAACAGATCCTGAGATCGCCAAGTTGACCATTTTCATGCTCCACTCTTGATAGTTGCTGTCACCTTAACCTACACCAGTGTGGGTAAGCCAAACTTCCCACAACGTAATCTTTTCTAAGAAAACCTTTTCCTTCAAGTCAACTCACCGTGATGCTTAGCAGATGAGGGTTTGCCCACATTCAACAACCTCCCTAGAACCTGCGATAAGGGAGAACCGTTCAGGTGCTACGAATTAGCATGCTTCCGTTTTCTCCGTTCGCCAGCACCTGCCCTTGTGGATCCTTCGGGCTTCGTAGGTGCTGCGGCCACTACAGGTGTGGGAGCTGGAGGAGGAGGTGGTGGAGCAGGCACTTCGGGCAAGGGACGAGGCAGTATTTGCTTCAACCGATTGTTCCTGTAGTGTTTCCAGAAATAATACTGCTGACGATGAGCAATCTCCTGCAATAGTAACATTGTCATGAGAAACAAACTTTGGAGACTTGAGTTTGATCTGATTGCATAAATCTCTATTCAATGTATGCGAAAATAGAGAAACAAAAATTCATAAGTCTACCTGTACCCATCATCACGGAAGCCTCATTGGACCCAGAAGTTCATATGGGCTAACAAAACAGAACCCGAGCAAAAGAAACATTGCAACAGATCCCAATGTCCTCCTCACTAGCCTCTGCCGGATGTTCAAATTTATCGATTTATGATTAAGAGATGTTCGTCACATGATGTTCAAAGAGTGTTCTGCAGTCCACTGGAAAAGAGCAAGACGGATTCATGTGCAATAATTCGGATAATCTTTCCAGAACACTAGTTAATTGCAGTGTTTCCTCTACATAATGCTTGCGCCTTGAGTAGACTTTCCAAGATGATGAGCAGAGGGTTCCAAAGACTTGATATGCGATTAAATTAAATGCAATTCAATTATTTAAACATAAATCACTTGTTTGAAAAAACTGAGCATCAAAATGTACAGTACCTATAAGATGTTACAGAAATACTTGAGATTGAGCAACTTAATAAACTGCACCTACGAAGATAACAGAAACGCAGTCTCACTTTGTTTGCAGGATGGGCCATGGCTGCACGAAAATTTGCACTTTGAAGCATATCCAGGAAAAAAAATGCGTGTGGGTACCTGTAACAAAAAGGAAAGAAATTCCAAAAAGGAACAAGTGAAACCTTCACGACGGTGATTCCCAGTTACAACCGAAACAAGGTCTTCATTGATGTCAGGAACAGCAATCTGGAGTCACTCACATTGAAAACTTCATAGACCCGAAATAAAAAAACTTTGCAAAAACACTGAACAGAATAACACAGGTTCCCAGAAGGCACGCATTGAGGTTAGAATTAAGACTCACATGACGTATTTGGCATACACGGGCTGTTTCCAGTACAAGAGGTACTTCAGGTACCCTACAAACGCCTCATCATCGAAGTAGCGATTCTGTGCCAAATCTGTGAATGCAGTGGGTCCAAAATAAGAAAACGAGACATGCTAATAGTGGGGAAATCAAGTATGAGAAAAGAAAAAAGATGGTTATAGGACTCACGATGGATATATGTAGGATTCGCGAGAAGCTGTAAAAATTCAAGTTCGAGCAGAAAACGCTGTCGGCCATCGTCAGGGTCTTGAAATTTGTGATGCCAAGGAAGAGAGGGAGGAGGAGGATCTAACAAATAAGAGTCACGAGACAGCCACGATGTGACTATAATGACAATCCCCAAAGATCACAACAAACTTTTTCAAAATCAGAATCGTGGCAAACACAGAGAGACTAAGCTCAGGGAGAGTAAAGTGCCGGGTACACCCTCACGACACTGGTAGAAACAACAAAACACACCACTGCAAAGATTACGACAAAAACAAATCTAACGCACTCGTTTCTCTCAAAGACTCAGTTGCCCAGTCAGGCCCTACGAGACTGGCAACATCAACAGGTGGTATTTCGACAAGCTCTCATTTGAAATATAGCCCAACAAAGTACAAAGGAGAAGGGTGGAGGAAAACCAGAGTACATACCATGTAGTGGTTGGGACTCGTAACCGCCAGCGGCATCACCATTGGCGACCATTGCGCTCAAGCGTCCTCCAAGTGGAAGCTGCCTAATCACCACGACTGATCGTTAGATGACGAGGATGACACTCAACTGGCGAGCTAATTTCAAATATTAAACGAGAGAACTTAGATGAGCGAGTTCTAGACACCAGTTGTATGTAGGCACACAACAGATTAGGAGAGTCCGACATACAAAGCGCTGGATATTCGTTATCTCATATACTCTCCAGAAATGTACACGACAGCAAACCCAATACTCTTCCAGTATATCAAAGCACTCTCACTTTCGAACCCTAAAACCTGTGGCGTCGACTTCCTTACTACGAAGGCAAGGCTATAACAACCGTGATCCTCCGGCATTTCAATTTCAATAATCAACCGCAAGATGATAAGACCAAAGTCCTTGCCAATATTTCAAGAGCCTAATTCTTCTCTTCAATCATGGATGCCGATAGCTACAAACTGGCATAGCTTCAAAAGCGATCGTGCGACACCCAAATATTTGAGCAGCCATCGATTCATGCTGCTCACAAAAAAATTCTCTCGTGAACAAGCCCATGACCTCTCAGCAGAGTTTGTAAGAATTCGAAGGACATTTCCCCAACTGAGTATCAAAGCTCTCAACAGAATTTACAATCTTTCCATGCACTTAACAGATCACACGGTGAGACAGTCCGTCAGCCTCTGGAGGTTGACTCATGGAAACTAGTCAGGCATTAACAAAATCCAGACAATGTTCTCATTCAAGTGAACTAACTCTCCACTAACTACCGCGAGGTGAGTGAGCAGAACTTTGTCTCAGGGACTACAGCCAAGATAAGCGATCACCAAATAATAATTCAACGTACAAACCACGTTCCACAAGCTGTGGAATTCACGAACCAAATGCTAACACACAAGGTGTGATCTTTTGTATATACTCCGGAAATTGACCTCTAAACCAATAACCACCAAACCCTATTCCCATCAAAAGAACTAAATTCCAACCCAATTCAAGATCTCCCACTCTCCAACGCTCCAACTCTTCCACAGTCCAGAACCTCAAACCCTAATTCTTGAAATGAGACAAATATGAGTACCAAAATCGGAGACGAAAACGAAAGGGGATCGATGTGATTCAAAGCTCACCTGTCGCCACTCTCGCTGGTGACGCCAGGCAGACTGCGTCCCTACTTGCACCAACAGCGAGACAGTAGCAGAATCAACAGTAGAAGAAACATTCACCGGATTTTGGGTGGGCGGTAAGTGGGTGCATAGTGATGCTTTGGATTTAGATCAACCTTCCATGCTTTCTGAAGTAACGGCGTTTGAGAATGTGATTATGACGAAAATAATGCCTCTAACACACGATCCAAACCCTAAAACACGATCTGATACAGACAATGTGATTCCAACGCAGAGTGCTGTATCCGGGATTGAACCTTCAACTACATGAGTCTAAGAAATGACTTCACTTGCGATTTGTGACGCAAAAATGATCGAAGATCGGACAGAGATAGAAAATGAAACCCTAAACCCTAATCCGATTGCGAGTTCAAGGATTATTGTGCAAACAAAGAAAAATTAATCAGACAAACAACGTTGCTTGGTCCTGTGTGAGTTCCGATTCGTCACTTGAGATTCATACTTTGTCTGTTTTTTATTGTTTAAGTCAAGTTTATAATGCAAAAAGCCTAAAAGAGAGTGTTAAACTAATATAGGTATGTCAAGAGAGTCTTTAACCTAAGGAGAGAAAAAAGAGAGAAGAGTAGAAGAAAACAAGACTAAGAGCATCCTCACCAATGGCTTCCCTACCCCTATCCAAATGATTTTCATCTGGATACGGAAGGAAAAAAAACCACCAACATTTTCTAGCCCTAAAAATTTAGGGAGTGCAGGTCTGAATTCCCCGAATGGGATGATGGATAAGGAAGTCAAATGGAGTAATCCCTAAACCACTTTTCACCTTTCCAACATGAGTTGTGCTTCATTGATTTGTGGGAGTACTATTCATTTGACCTTGTTACTATTTCTATAGTTTCTTTTTGACTTCTCCTTACCTCTATTTAGCAATAAGTTGAAAATTTAGGGAAGAACTAATGGGAGCTTGTCTTCTCTATCCCCATATGTGCTCCCCTTCATTCCAACAAAGATAGGGATAGGAAAGCAAGTGGTGGAGATGATCTAAGCCCTACCCAAAACATTAGTCTTCATTTGCCTAATCTTCATTCATCTTGTCTTTAACTTTTATCTATGACTAACCCTCTACTTGACTTTATTTTCATTTCCATAAGAAAGTAAATTCTTTATAACATATAGATAGATAAAATTGTTAAATCTTTATTTTGTATTCTTAATCTAAAATACATTTTGACCTCTTATCATCTAAATTTTTGAGCCTATACCATAGTTTCCTATTAGTTAAGGCATATTTTTGCCTAAAAATTAATTAAAGTGCAGAAAACAATTGGGCAATCCAAAAATATATATTAAAATTGGGCAATTTCCACATAGAGGCTTTGAATTTGAACCCACAATCTTTGTGGGTTCAAATTCTTCAAAGCCTCTTTGTGGGTTCAATTGGATGAGTTAGTTGGATTCAAATTCACATCAAGAGTACATAGCAAAAAATGGCCAAAATACACAACAAGGTGATGAGGTGATTCATGGATTAGGCATCTTCTTCTTTAGAAAAGTCAATAGTACCGTACCCTATAATGAGGGGATTTGCAATACTATTCACTTAAGATGTACTCAAGTACCTTCAACAAAAAGAAAATGGATGAAAAATCCTTTTTTCCATGCTACAATATGAGGTGAAGTCATCCATCGGACATTTACAAAGTTACAAGATTAATGTACTAGTAAACAAGAATACCTAACTATTACTCCTTTGATTGTTGCACATACAATGGCTTTCAAAATGTTTCATGCGCTTACAAAAAGTGCCATGATTAATCGAGGAATTAGAAATTTTCAACAAAATTTAGACATATTGTAGTACAAATAACACACTTTCATAAAACTATTTAAAGTCATATTTCAATAATCAAAACTTCACTCAATAAACATTTAATATTTAGTGAAATTCTTACCACAAATTTTCAATAAAAATATTCTTTTCAATTACTAAAGAATATTGGAAAAAAATTGTATGAAGAGTCTTTTTTCCAATGAATCAAATTTATTTTTTAAATAAATTAAAAAATCATTTGTATAAGTGTGTTTCTTGTGCCTCAACATGCCCAAAATTTGTTGAAAAATATTTAATTTCTCAATTAGTTATGACAATTTTGTAGTATACAAACTTATAAAAGTCATTGTATTTCGGTTTAGATTGATCACATTCACAAATGTCATTTTTTGCATTCAAGATAACTACACCACATACTCTTGCTTAACATGTAGTCCTACTAAATTTATTCATGAAAGTCTATGGTTGATTTTAGAAATACGTATCTATCAACACTTTTTTAATTCACAAGTTTATTCATTTGGAGTGCAATAAATGTGTAAGAAGATCATTTAAAATAATCTTTTGACTTTCAACAAGATCCAATGAAAAAAACAATTATAGAAAATAGAGACTAATCAAAACGTCCAAACCAACATATTCAAATCAACACAACAATGTTCAAATTGTTCATATCAAGACATCCAAATCATTTGAACATTGTTGACTTGGGTCTTATTTTCTAGTAGTGAATTAGGCAATTTAATAATACGAACAATGCCCAATTGCTTATTTGGACGCATTTAGGTGTAGTGCACTTTGAGCACATGTGGAAGATGAAAAATTAAATATTTTTAGAAAATCTTTGGTAAGCTTGTGTAACTCTAGTAGAAGTCCTAGTATACCAATTTTGAGCTTCAAATTTGTACTTTTGGATGAAAAATAGTACTAAAAACCTTCAAAATGGCCAAGGTAGACATCCAATTGGGGGCAGTTTAAAAATAATAAAATAATTTTTAAAAAACCCAAAAAATTACTCAATATCTGAAACTACCACATGTACCTTAATTTCAAGTTTCACAGAAGATGGACACACGATGCAAAAGTTATGAACAAAAAACCACTTGTCTAAGGTCAAGGGGACAAAAAAAACGTGAAGTGTTTCTTGCAATCACCCAAAAGTCATTACGTAGTCGCCTTACAGTGAAGCATAGTCACTATAAATGACAATGGTTTAGTCACACTGGAAGTTTGACAACGCCGTGAACAAAAACCAATGGATGAAGGTTTGACATTGTGAACTCCTCATCTCCAAGTTGTGCTGGCACTACAACAACAACAGTGTTTTATGACTGCAAAAATATGACTGAGGATGACTGGCGACTACTCGCAATCATATTCTTGGAGGTCAATACCTTGAGGAGAAATATGACTACAAAATATGACTGCCAATCATTTTTGGGTCTTGTACTTCACGGGCGTATATTATACGTCCGTTGGGAACACCAAAGTATTTCATAGGGAACGGTAGGGAACTTGTTTGAGAACATTGGGTTATATTATTAGTCATATTTTCATAGTAGTAACATTTTTTTGTTTTTGGGCAACTTAAAAAAAACATGGGCAATCAAAAAAAATATAGTTAAGTCATTGTTTAAAATTTTGAAACCTAATCACCATTTTTTAAGGGTTTTGAAACCCTAGCCGTCATTTTTGTAGGGTTTTGAAACCCTAGCCACCACTTTTTAGGGTTTTGAAACCCTAGCCGTCATTTTTTTAGGGTTTTGAAATCCTAGCCACTACTTCTTTTGACTCTTCTTCCTTACCTTTTGTTGTCTCTTGTCTCTTTGAGTTCACTCTTGTTTCTTAGTTGTTGTGTTTTGTTGCATTTTGAGTTCACTCTTGTTTCTTAATTATTGTGTTTTGTTGCATTTTGAGTTCACTCTTGTTTCTTAATTGTTGTCTTTTGTTGCATCTTGAATTCACTCTTGTTTCTTAATTGTTGTCTTTTGTTGCATCTTGAATTCACTCTTGCTTCTTAGTTGTTGTCTTTTGTTGCATCTTGAATTCACTCTTGCTTCTTAGTTGTTATCTTTTGTTGCATCTTAAGTTACTCTTACTTCTTAGAGTTGTTGTCTTTTGTTGCATCTTCACTCTTGCTTCTTGTTTTTTTTCTTCTTGCATCTTAATATTTTCTTCTTCTTATTTCTTCTTCTTATTTCTTTTTTCTTATTTCTTTTTTCTTACTTTTTGTTTTTTGTTTTTTGTTTCTTTTTGTTGCATCTTAACTCTTTTTTGTTGTTTCTTGTTACCTCTTAGTAGTTGCTCCATATTGTTACTTGTGTATTTTAACTTGTATTTGTTGTTATCTTTTAGCACTTGTTGCCTTTTTTCTTCTTGTTCCTTGCATCACCATTGTTTTTCTTCTTACCCTAAATTTGTATTACATATTTTCTATTGTTGTAAACTTTTGAAGATTGAGCTTTGTTGTATGTTCATTAAAAATTAACCTCCTATTTCTTTAATTGTATATGCAGGCAACAAAATTGGAACAAAGTCGTTGGAGGCTACTTGCAACTCACTTCATATTATTGTAAGAAATATAGTCTCTATTGACTTGTATAAATAATTCATTGTGACATACATATTTTGTATTTGTGACTAATAAATTATAAATGTCATTGAAAGGAGTGATATTCCTTCTTATATATTCCCTCTCCAATATAACTGTTTCTTGTATATCTTTAAAATCATATGTATTTGTTTTTAACTACATAAAATCTTTTATTCAATTGTTAAATCATTTTAATGTATGATTGCAAATATGCTTAGGTATCCTACAACCGTTGTATGATTTGTTCAATTCATAGTTCAAAAGACATATCAACAAAAAAATGACTACTTGGAGTCACAAAATGATTATAATAATTTCCAAAAAATGACTAGGTGCTCTCAATATGACTGAAAAATATAACTGAGAAGAGTCATTTTACAAATCATCAAAAAATATGACTCACCGCAGTCATATTCCACAAAATATGACTGACCACAGTCATATTCCACATCATCAAAAAATATGACTCAACATAGTTATATTCCACAAAATATGACTGAGCAGTCATATTCCACATCATCAAAAAATATGACTCAACACAGTTATATTCCACAAAATATGACTGACTAGTCATATTCTACGTCATTAAAAAATATGACTCAACGCAATCATATTCCATAAAATATGACTGACTAGTCATATTCCACGTCATTAAAAAATATGACTCAACGCAATCATATTCTATAAAATATGACTGAGCAGTCATATTCCACGTCATCAAAAAATATGACTCAACGCAGTCATATTCCATGTAGGATTTTTTCATTTACCCGGGCAGCTCAAGAAAAAGTCAAAGAAAGTCAAAATATACGCCTTGTTGGCATACTATGGCTAATTATGGGTATTTATACCCCTCAACTTATATGACTACCAATATGACTGATGTTTGAAGCGACTGCTTCTAAACGATTGATGCAGTCATATTCCGAGTCATCTACAATGATTTCTACGCCAATCATATTTTTTGATTTTACGACTCACTGCAGTCGTTTTTTACAATCATAAAACACTGCTATTGTTGTAGTGTGGCGACTGCAAAATGACTCAAATGTTGTGTAGCAAGTTCCATTGGTGCAATTAGGGAGCAACAATCATTCTTTAGTCATTCTGGACAAGAAGTCATTCTTCTACATTTGCATATGTGTCCATTTTCTTGTAGTGTATATTTCCTTTGTAAAACACAAACACAAAAGAAACACGGGGCTATAGAATTTTTAGAGATAGAGAGAATATAGAAGTCACCTAAGATACTAGATTAATATAGCATAATATAAAAAGATGGTTGACTTCTACAAAATCCATTAAAGATAGGAAAAGTTATTCAAGTTGATGGAAGGTGTATATTGATG
Source organism: Rhytidiadelphus loreus (assembly GCA_947034895.1). Classification (NCBI taxonomy): domain Eukaryota; kingdom Viridiplantae; phylum Streptophyta; class Bryopsida; order Hypnales; family Hylocomiaceae; genus Rhytidiadelphus; species Rhytidiadelphus loreus. Next base: position 40,292,897 of record OX344761.1, read on the forward strand.
ACAATGCCTAGTAAAAGAAAAATTTACTATTAGGAAAATTGATTTTTTAATCCTTAAATCTATTACCATTTTACATAAATCAATTGAAACTCCAATTATAGCTAATTTTAAAAATAGATGCTATAGATAAAATTATCATTTTTGTGAGTTTCTAAAAGAATTTGAATCAAAATTGATTTGAAATATCTTCAAAAATATTTTTCAAAATTTACAGATAATTTTTAATCTTCAAACATTCACAAATTGTCTTTTTATGCAAACATCAAGAAGGTTGAAGAAAGTAAGAAACCATATTTTATAGTTTTCTTCTATACTCCTTAGACATATATAGGGATTAAGGGCACTAAGGTATAAAAGTGCTTGATGATTTAACGACCTTTACAAAATTGTAGAAATGAAAATGCACCATGCCATTTTGTAATCTAATATTTTATAGTAGATTACCTTGGTGGTAAACTCAATGATGACTTCGCTCTATCACCAAGATTATCTGCCAAAAATTATGAGATTCTTGAAGGAATAGGTGCATCATTCTTTCATTTCTGTAGTATCCTTAACAATAATTCCTTAAATACTTTTAGTCCTTGATGTCCTCAAAGTGTTAGACTCACCCAAATGTATTCTTGCTCTTTTCACATTTAGACATGTATTTGGGTACCTTTGTTCACCCAAACCTACCAATAGCTCTCAAAAGCAACCAATGGAAGTTGAAATTAATTCTATCTTTACGGGTGGTTGTTTAAAGGGAATCTAGTGGCATGAATAGGTAGTTTAGGCTTTTAATTTTAAAAATTGTTTTCTAATTCTAACAAAGCTTGGAGTCAACCCTTAGTTTGAATAACGTAGAAGCAAATAAAACCACTACTTTTTTTGCTTCTACTATGTTGTTGTTTTTGTAATAATGTTACCATCCCCAAGAAGAAACCAATCCAAGTTCTTTCATAATTCTTTGACACTCATGTTTTTTAAGAACCTAATTTTTTCTAAAATTTTGCTGTTCAAAGCTTTTAATTCTCTTTTTGCAAACATTGCACACTTCCACGTAGAATTCTAGAAAATCTTTTGTCTATTTTGCAAAGCTTAGCCAATTTCTATATAATTCCTTCCCCCAAAGAATGGTGTCCATTACTACTATTGTTGTCACTATTGACTCAACTTCTACATTTGTAATAGTAAGATCAAATAGAATCTCACTAGCCAATAGTATGATACTATTAGTGATCATTTTCACATTAGTTTACAATTAGAATTTACTAACAAATACCTATTAATGTGTTAATCAGATTATTTCATTATGATCACACACAATGAGTATTGTATCGTTTATCAAATAGTAGACTATCAATGGCAAATTGACAATGTCATCTAAATTATATGCTTGCATCTTGGAATGAGTGAAGCAAGTGCCCCAACTACAAAAGTCAATACTACTCTTTGTATTAATATTTGGATAGTAGAGAGGGTCATTAAGAAGAAACAAAATCCCTCACCATTGGTAGGGATTTGCCGAGGGATTTGCCCTTCAGTAATACAAGGGGTTAATCAATCTAATTCCTTCTTGCCGTGACTTTATCTAGTGTTTTTTTTATGCACAAATTTTCACCAATTGGCTACATCCATATGATCTTGTCTATTTTTTGTAAAAGAGATTTTCATTTTTGGGGGTCAAAATAACTGGATTACCACTGCATTTAAAGACCAATAGCCAAATTTTACCCATGTATCACCTAGTTTTCATATAGACATCACCAAGTATCACCTGAATATCACCTGAGTATTGATTGCTCCTCGAACATGAAAAAAACAAAACACTGACTGTACCGTACCAGTACATGCCAAAAAAATAAAAAATTCCACAAAAAGCTATTATTTCCCTTAAAAGAAAAAGGTCATTTTCCCGAAGGTTCGCAGAAGCTACCACCCTTTCGGCGTCCACAAACCCAGATGCCCGCCTTGGCCTCCACGCTCGCTTGCCCACCAACAGTCACACGCTCGAGTACCATGACATTCGTCTTCAACGGTTGCCACCCCGAAACCCTAATTGTGAAAGTTTCGATTCTCGGACCATCTCATGAACGCACAAGCCCTTCGTAATCTGTGATCGCACTGTGATTGATCGATCGATCGAATGCGATGAACAAGGTCGCCATTCTTCGGCGATTGCCTCAGCGGCCGCAGCAGCCATGGATGGAGCGATCGGCGCTCAGCACTGTCGCCTCAACACCGACGGAGGCCACCACTTCGGCAGCAGCAGCTGGTGCGGCGTCGGGGGCTGCGGTTGCGGCGGAGGAGACGACGGCGAAGGCGAAGGCGAGTTTGCTGTGGAGGTTGTTCAAGTCCAGCTTGTTGATGGCCTCCACGGCAGCCGTGGGCGGAACCGCATATGTAACCTACGGTAGGGTTTCTCCCTCGGTCTCATTCTCTTAGAGGTAGAGGAATCTTGATTTTGATGTTCCTTGGAATTTTGGGAATTTTTGTTTTGAATTTATGGTAAGAATGTATGTAGAATCGGGAACCTCCTCCCCTGCAGCATACACTGGCATTTCCATGGATAAGGATTCTACTAGGGACATTCTGCTGCGGAGGTTCTGTTCCCGATTTGACGTGTGTCCCGTTTTCTGGAGGACTTTGAAGGTTGAGAAATTATTTTTAAAAGGGCTTAGGGTTGGATCGGAGAGGGGAGGGTATTCAGGAATTGGGATCGGACTCCGATTGTTACGAATTTTCTGGATTTTTTGTGTTGATGGAATCGATGATCTCCCGAAGGCTGCCGCGGGAAATTTAGGTTAATGTTTTAGGCTGGTTGGATTCGAGTTTGATGTGGAGGACTCGAGTGCCGGATTAGGGTTTTTGAATGTCTTCAATGGCTGTGAATTTATTCTGTTTTCAGCGTTTGGATGGAATTATTAAGTTAATCAAAACGGCGGGTGGAGAAGGTCTGTTTATCAATGCTTGCACGCGATAATTCAAACTGAGATTCTGTGCTTAATTCTTATCCAAATATTTTGAAGGATATCGTGTTGCGAAGTTCCCAAATGTTTTTAATATAAATTTAGTTGGCTTGTATGTGGTTCCAATCGTGCATGTGATATCTTGTTGGTAACTGCTGAAAATGCTCCCCTAAAGAGCTGTAGTACGCCTCCTGACAGCTATTATAGCCATTGTAACGAGATGAGACCATTGCGACCGATTGAAGTTCGCTGCCTAGGGTTTCACATCACATCAGTAGGGCTTTTATACCTGCCCTTCTGGTTTAAGCTAATTATACATGACAATTTTATTGTCTCAGAGACCTGTTCTTAAGAATTCTCTGGAATGAGATGAATGGCCATCGATCACATGTGGAGCCTCAATCATTCAAACTGTGCTTAACGTGTTTCCCCGACTAGGTTGTGGTTTATTGACTGTGGACGCTCTTCTAATGTGCGGGGTTGAGGTGCTTTGTGATGTGCATTGTTCAAACTCATGCGATGCTCATACTCATGGATTTAATTTTCTTTTAAATTTGGATCCTGTGTAGCATACGATGTTGATTTTGTGGAGCGAAAAGTCGCTGAGTTGAAGTCTTCGAAAAACATCCAGACCTCCGATGAGGCTAACCTTTTGGAAGTGAGTCGTTTTATTCCATCTGGTGACCTTGCCCTTAATTTCCATTGCATTTTGTCTGCATATGATGCAATTCGAACTTGTTGATGTGATTTACTCATTGGGAAGGGTGATCGTTTTTAGCATCTACGCAGATTTTTCCACGCTTAAGTAGTCTTTATTGCCTGCTATTCGGATTACCTTGAAGTGTGTTTAAAAGCGTATGCTCTATTTTGTGTAATGGAAGTTGGGGATTGTTCACTGTATGGTCCCTCTGGAATGACACAGGAAACGTTAGGTTGAGTGTAGTTTACTGGGCTAGATGAAATATGTACTCATGCTTTTGGGTTGTGTTTTTTGGGTTGCAGAAGATACGTACTGTGGTTTATACAACGTCTCTTGAAGGTGTGTTTCCAGTTGTCTAGGATGTGATTTCTCGTACGTGGTAGAACAAACGATGACCTGATAAAGATGATTGAATGAGATTTCGTTGGTTTTTGACGATAACCTTTCATCATGAGATCTGAGCGTTTTGATTTGTTGATAATTGCGGAAGCACAGCTGCTATAAGTGTGGCGGACTTCTACATCGAGACACGAAAGAATCTGGAAGACCAAATTCGCGTGAGTGGATCTTCACCTCGACAAATAGTTTTCTCAAGGGGGGTTATTTTGTCTCTTCTCCAAGGGAGAGACTAAGCAATGGTTTGAAAATGTAGAAGTTTAGGTGTCCAATGACGTGTGTCAAATAGCAACAGTAGCATGTTGGGCCTCATATTATATCTAGTAGAATTGTGACATGTGGTTATAAGAATAGTGACATTCTAAGTTTATCAAATAGTTTTTTGAGTTTTCAATCAGTGAGGATCATACCGAGGATTACGTGGAAAGATACATCTGGAAAATATGCATTCCTATTTAGGGTAGAGACACTTGCAATTAGAAACACACTATGAGATGTGATTATGATTTTTTTGTCGCAGCGATGATTGGAATGTGTCGCTAGCGAGTGGAACTCCATGTCCTAGTCCATGTAACTTAATCTTCACGAATGTATCTGGACTTGGATACAGGGTATTGCAGCTCCATCCTCCAGTAAGTTGTTACCCGATCTACTTCCACAGGAGAAGGGCACGTTTACCCTTGTATTGGACCTGAATGAAACCTTGGTCTATTCTGACTGGAAGGCAAGTCTTGTTTTAATCTTTTGTGAGCTTGCACCTCTGTTTTATATCTGGCCTGTTCAATATCACAAAACCTTCCCCATTAGTTGCTAATGTTATTAGGGTTTGGGGATGAGGAAGAGTTAGCTCCTTGACTTCTGTTGTTCAGGGTTTATTAAGATTCACATTACGGACTTTCCCTTGATATTGAACTACGTTGTGATTCACAGAGGGATAGAGGATGGCGGACTTTCAAACGACCTGGAGTGGACGCTTTCTTAGAGCAGCTCGCTCAGCACTATGAGCTAGTCATCTATTCAGACCAACTCAGCTTTGTAAGTTCACCTCCTGCATTTCTGACTTGTGCAGTGCCCTTCCAGGAACCGCTTCTTTGTTATTAGCCAATTTGGGTTTAGGAAGTTAGGTGGTCTACATAATGTTATCTGCATATTTTTCTTAGTTCTCAAAGATTCGCTTATCTCAATCCGTTTTGTATGAGGTTTTACATGATTAATATTCATGTTGGTGGTTCAATTAACTTGCATTCGCTTTTGAAGATAGTACATGTTGGTCACTTACATGTCCTTTTGGTTTTGGTCTACAGTACGTTGAGCCAGTTCTGGAAAAGCTGGATCAGAAGGGGTGCATAAGGTATAGATTATCGCGGGACGCTACACAATACGTCAACGGAAAACATCTACGGGTAAATGGGAGCAACCAAGAGCGTGTCTATCCTAAAAGTGGATTACCATAGTTAGTTGTAGTAATTTCTAAGAACACGTTTCTATCGCTAAAAAATGTGGTATGATTTCTTCTTTCGATTGGCCCATTTCGTTGCCTTCCTTGAAACTTCTTAAATGATTTAATATTCAACTCCTTTGGATATGAAGGTGACCACTGTTGACCATTTGAGCACTTCCGTGTTAAAACTTGGTGAATTTTGTTAGCGGGCAGCTTGTGTTGAACATGCTGAGAATTTAGAAGTTGATTGATTAATCGCATAATCTTGATTCGCATACTCGCATGCAGGATCTCGAGAAGCTGAACAGGGATCCGACGCATGTGATATATCTCAGCGGACATGCCAAGGAGTCTACTTTGCAACCCGAGAATGCTCTTTCCTTGAAACCATGGAAACTAGAAGCGGATGACACAGTTCTTCTAGACCTGCTTCCTTTTCTTGAATGTATGCGTCTTTCAACCCTATTATCAGTTGATCTTAAGATAGACCCATTTTTCCAAGTATTGTCAATGGCATTAGTGACCTGAGTCTCTTGCCTTCTCAACTTGATATCTACATTTAGGTTTTCATTCGTAGCTTTATATGACAAGGCTCATACGTAACTTTTGTGTCTTGTGGCTGTGGATGTGGCAGTCGTGGCGCGGCAGAGGCCAGCAGACATTCGGCCCGTGTTAGCTTCGTACGAGGGTTTGGACGTTCCCACCGAGTTCAGGGAAAGGACCAAGGAACTACAGAGGTAAGGAAAAATCAGCACACGCTGTCATATGATGATCAAGGAGAACAAAACATTTAGAGATGTTTTTTTTTCCCCATTGTTCTTCTGGAGTAGTGTAGACGAGCAGCCGTGAAAGCCTGGCATTCTCTAGGGTATGGAAGGTGATGAAATCCTATCCAAAGTATTGAGGACCCAAGTGTATTTATAGAAACCGAAGGTCAACGAGATCAACCCCTAGGTGACCCGTTTTTTTGTAAATTTTCAATTAGATCTTAAGTGGGATGGCTTACGGCCTAGCGGTGGTTTCGACCTTAACACAAACCCTACTTGATCCGCTCTGTTGGATTTGAGATTTATGAGGGTCCTCGAATAGCAGTCTGCGACTGAGATCAGGGAGTCTTCGAAGCCTTGGGCCTGGATGAAGAATGGTTTGCTAGCACCCTGATTCAGTAGTATACTGACTTTCCTCCTCTGGATCGTCAATAGTACAGCCTAGCCCGCATCACTTCTAAAGCTTGCGGCTAAATTGTTCATGGCTTGCAGGAAAATGGCAGAACGCAAACAGACAACTCGCCTTTGGAGGAGGGGTCAATGAGCAGTTCGCTATGCTGAGATTTTGTAATGCGGAGACATTTTTAAAAGGCTGATTTACTTTCACTTGTGAGATTGCAACGACATTACTCCACCAGTTTGTTCATCATCAGCGGCATCAGTCATGAGCGTTCCGAGCACTCGGCGCCTTGAGATCCATACGAATAAGGAACATGTTTCATCCTCCTTTGTTTTTGTGAAGGATGATTTTGCATGCTCTTTTTTGGTTGGTTGGTTGGTTGGTTGGTCGGTCGGTTTATGTACTCGAACGGGGCTCTTTGTTAGAAGGTTTAGTTTCAGTTAAATTAATATGGTCCTCAATCTGAGAATATTTTTGGAGCAGGGAAGATGTGAGACACAGTAGTTTAAATTTAAAAGATGCGAATATTTAGTCCAGTCCCGACTTTGATCATTGAATACACATGGATCAGCTCTATCATAGGCCTTGTAAGATCCGAGGTTGAGTAGTAGATTTGGAATAGAGAGTATTTTTCTCTTTCCCACTTGGTATCATTTAATGTGTGCCAAGAATTCCACGGCTTATCCTTTTTTAAGAGGCTATTACTTTCTTCTAATCTTTCTGGTTTTCCAGTGTGGAGTGCGGGTATGTTTACAATCCTAAACGTTTACAATCCTATTTGGAAGCAAAGCTTATTGTTTGCATAATATTTTGAGACTTTGTGATGACACTGATTTAGGGGTGGCAGATCTCATGGTCCCTGCTGCAATGCTGCCTAGTCTGGAAGTTTGTTACCAAATTGGGCACAATGTGATTCTTCTTCTTTCTGCTGTGCATTTGTATAACTTGTGTTAGTATTAAATTGCATCCTCTCTTATTGCATAAGTATTAAATATGCAGACCAGTAGGTGGGCTCAATTCCAAGCACCTTGTCATACAGGTAATTTTAAGCCCTACGTAGAGGGTTTAAAGTTGGCTCAAATTGCTAGCTGAGCTCCTATAAATGCATATCTTCTATGTGCATACCTAACCACCAATCTTGGCACCATGTACTAAGACGAATTGCATTGTATCATGGTACATCATCATGTCCTATATGTGATTTTGGTGATTTTGGACTAAAGGGAGCAAGGTCCCTTGCATGAACAAAAAGTCACATTTACATGAGAAATTTGGTGGTTTGGAACAAAAGAAATGAGGCCAATTACATCAACACAAGTTACAACTACATGAGAACATTTGAGAATTTCTTTCATATATTGTATAGTGTAGTGTTTGTAGCTACTTGAAAATTGAACTTCAATTCCTCACACCAAATAATGTTGCATTAACAACCTAGTTACAAAATCAAGTAAGCAACAAAGCTTTTCATACCTTTGCCAAATAGGGGTTGTCACACCTTCCTATTCTCTAAAGAAGGGGGACATGGTACTCTCTTGTTGGCTTGTAGAGGATTTGGTCCATTCTTTGAAAATTGAGAAGTGGGGATTGTTCTCCTTTGGAAGTGAAGTATGGGCACAAAGAACATTTTGCAAGTAAAGTTTTCATTTGGCTTTCACCCCTACATTCCACTTTCACCCTAGTTGTGATAACAAAGTCATCACCTAAAATCCATTCCACAAGTCCTTCTCATTCAAATTGTGATATAGTTGTTGCATCAACAATCAAAGTCATCAACCGAAATCCATGAAAAAATTATTGCATTGATTCTCCTCCATAGGTGAACACTTCTCTAACGGATCCATTCTCATTCTTCATAAAACATAAAAAAGGGTATCACACCTTCATGGAGAACAACTCCCTATTGGCTCCTCATTTTCACTCCTCAACTTCTCATTCTTCATAGAAGTTTCATTCTTAGAGAAAGGTGTGACAACCCCTAATGAGAGATACACTCTTGCAGCTTTGTAGTTGCACTATGAATGGAATGGACATAGCCTGCTTATTTGCAAGAGTTTTGATCAACTAGTAAATCCCCATCACACAAATTCTAGAGAATCATCCACAACTGTTGTTGAAATACTTTTCACCGATTCTGATGAACTTGGCTCTTGGGTGGATGGTAAACTTGGTATTGAACATTGATATGAAGAACATAACCGTGTCTTCAACTTGTCGACTGATTTCTCAACTACTGTGAGCTCACTCATCAAGTCTGCCTTGCACTCATTACAGTGTCTGTTTCCAGGGCACTGCAATTTCATAAGCACTAATAGAAATTAGTAGTAGCACCCAGATGCAGTCCAGGGGAGAGAACACACACAGACCGTACACTAAGTTAATACACTAAATATCAATTGTCCCAAACTAGCTCAAGTTGCTAAAAACACTGCTGCTAAATGTACTAAAAAAATCAACAGTCTAGTATTCACATTTCTTGCAACCATAAATTATTTGGGACACATTGGTGAACATTGGTATTGATATTCTACGAGGACAACACACTCACAAATTTCAAGTATGAAAAACGGAAGGGTTGGAGAGGAGGTGAGTTGGGTTAGGGATTTTAAATGGGAAGTGGCGGTTGTACTAAGGTTTAAGAGGCGATATAAGAATCCCCTTTGAAACCCTAAAACCTCATTTTTTCAGGGTTTGGAAGCCACTTTCTTTTTAGAATTTGTCAGAATGAACTCGTTTGCAGCGACACCAGAAGGCGACACCCCCGCCTCGGCCCTTGGCGACAATAATCTCGTCGTCCGCGTAAAACCAGATGAAAAAGGCATCAGCGTTGCTCGGGGTGCGACCGTCGTCCTCCTTCTTGCCAATGTTGATTGTAAAGGCTGGCAGGATGCCGATCTTGATCTTAACCTTGTCGAATATGAAGGCTAGAATTTGCTTCTTCCATGAAAATCGACCCTCCAACGCAAATGCTCCCAAGGGACCCAGGTACACCCCATTCTCTATCCTCATGGCCTGCACCCAACGTTCACAAATGAAATCTAAACTCGGCAGGAACCCTAAAACCTTAAATCCTAAAACCCTAAAACCATCCAAAAATGTGAACCAACAGTGTTCAGCAAAACGGCTACCAAGACCTTTTTCTACCTGCAGAAAATGTGAAAACCAGCGTTCACTTTAATTTTGTAGTACATGTAGCAAAATTTCTAAGAAGACATTATTCTACCAGCAGGAAATGTGAATACTAGAGTGTTCAATTTGAATTTGAAGCACATTAAGCAGAATTTCTAAAAGTCCTTATTCTTGCTGCGAAAAAGTTGGATACCAGAGTGTTCAATATGGACATTTAGCGCATCTAGAAAAACCTCTACCGACACAATTTGTTGCTCCAAAAGATGTGAATATCAGCGTGATCAATTTGAATCAATCCTTTAGAACCTTTAGCAAAGCAACTACCCAAACCATTTGCTAGCTCCAATACAAAAAAGATGTGAATACGTTAAATGCAAGGGATTAAAAGTTGAAGCGCTTGCTCTCACTTGTTCCAAATGAGCAAAATTACTTCTTCGAGAACTGCAACCCAAAGGTATTGATGCAAGATTTACTATGGGAATGTTGCAGCAAGGACATGATCACCCGCAATTAATCCCTAAACTCTGATTGATAGATAGCCCATCCTCCTCAAACTTACCGCTGCATCAAAGTTTTGAATTGCAGACACAGGCAGATACTGGCCACCACCGGGACCTCCATTGAGAGCTTCTCGCACCTGCAAAGAGAACAACAATAGCAAATGAATTCAGTCATGTGGCCCGCAAGACTTGTAACACAGGGAAGGACGCGGACTCCCTCAGGAATGTTAACCCTAGAAGGACACCGAGGACGTTTTGTGTCCTTGGGATGGTCAAATAGGTCTTGTCCACATTGAAGAATGAATGGATGATTTTCATCTGATTTTGTGTGTGCAACTCTTTCTGATGTTATGATCCACTCCATTGAAATGATTTCAAGACATTTTAGTTTAAAAAAATAAAAAAATAATATGAGATAGTTTGTCCAAAAAAAAGGAGTATACTATATTTCAATACTTTAAGCTTTTTTCTGTATAAGTTGATTTTGACATTCAAAATGGTTTCTTTTGCTTTTGATCAAAACTAACAAAATGAAGCTTTTGTTCTGAAATTTTGAAAAAATCCTAAAAAAATAAACATTTCATTGAGGTTTGAAGTTTAGGATTTATAACCACGTTTTTAAATATGGAGTGACATGGAAATGTTCTTCATACCGCAATGTTCTGCACTACAATTCACTCCTACTCTGAATTTTTCAGACTTTTTAAGTACATTTTGTTTTTTATATGAATTTTCTTCATTTCTTTTTCAAAAACTCATGGTAATTTAAAATTTTCACAAAAAATTCTGAAAATTTTAGGGCTTATGCTAGACATGTGATTTCATCTTTGAAAAATAAAATCGAAAAAAATTCATTGAAAATAGAGAAGAATTGGAGAGACTTTCAACTTTGACTACATAGTGTTAGTTTCATCCTTTAGGGGTTAACCTTGAGAGGACAAGACCTATCACCAAGGTAGTGAGCTAAAAATGATTCAATTCTTGGACCAATGGGTGCATTCTTCATTTCTACAATAACTTTGGAAGTCATCCATCCACTACTTTTTGACCTTGACGTTCTTGCAAGGTTAAAAACTAAAAATAGGCAAATATCACAAGATGATTCATGAGACATAACAATTCTTTCTATATCCAATGTTTGTTTGGCTGCAGATAAAATAGGCATATATATGAACCTTCCTTCCAATTGCATCTCTCTCTATATTTCATGTTGAGTGGATGTAATCAACATTACCAAGGTCTCACTAGCAGTGAAGACAAGCATCCATGTGCGCCCTGGCGACTCCATCCCACCCAGAGCTTGGAGGAAGTTGGAAGGGTCCACTTTGGCCTTCTCTATGGCCTTTATAGCAGCAAACACCTCGGTTGGCGGCACTTTCTTTGTCTTGGCAGCTCTTTTCAAAATATCCACATATTGGGACACATCCATAGGACCCGAGAGTATCGGACCCTCATCATCTTCATCGTCAATGAGAACATCTACAAAATTAAATCACGATATTTGTAATCTTAATAATCTAGCCAATGTTATAGGGACAAAGCCTCTTGTACTAAAGTTGTATGTTTTAGGGCAATGTTTTATCCAAAGCAATGTTTGAATCTTCAAAAAGAAACCTCCTTTAATGACTACTTTGATAAAAATTGAGGGACACTATTTATTTGTACAAAGATAAAAGAAAAAAAATGTACAAAATGGATTTGGGCATTAATAGGGTTAAGCATACAAAGACAAACAAAATATGGCATTTGCATCTACTCCACAACTCACCAAAAAAAAACTCATTTGCATGATACCAATATCCCAAAGTCATACTATTTGAAAAACAATTAAATTATTGTATTTCACACACCAAAATATTACTACATTATACGAGATTTCCACCAAAATAGTTTTTCTATAGTGAGACCAATTTTGTAAGTGACATTAGTTTGGGCCCTTACTCCTACTGAAATCATTGTATCCTAATTGGTCACGTAGATCCGGTCGTGGATCATCTCATTGGTCATTTACTTCAAGTCATCTATGCAAACCATGTTTCACGAGGGCATCCTAGAAGACCTAACCAAAGCACAAGGTGTGTTGTTATAAAACTAGCCGAGGACTTGACTCCATCAAAATGTATTGAATACATTCATTATAAAACGCCAATCTCAAATTATCCAAGCTAGCTATTTTAACCCCTAAGTGCCCCAGAGCCTCAAATATGGCCTTTAAAATTGAAAGATTTCCTTGTTTGACTATTGTAATCTTTTCAATGATACAATCAAAAGGACGTGTCCCTTTCCCTAAAGCTCTGGGCCTATCTCCACTACCAATCAATACAATCAATTTATGTGAATCTCTTTTTAGATGATAGTTTGATTGGAATTGGGCCTATCTCCACTACCAATCGATACAATCAATTTATGTGAATCTCTTTTTAGATGATAGTTTGATTGGAACGAGTTCAGAAGGGTCTGGATTTTAGTAAACACATGTTGTGCGCTCAAGGGTCAATGTCGAAGTGCCCGAAAAAAACCTAAGATTGACATTCTACAATGACAATGACACGCACTCCTAGATTTTGACAAAATTGGGTCACACTCCATTTTATGGCAACCTAACAGTTACAATAGGTGAGAAACAAAACACAAGACCCAAAAAGTGAGAGCGAAGATGAGCTCACATTAGAACAAACAGGAGATCACACCTGCCTCCCCAGCGGGGGTGGTGGGGGTCACAATTGCAGCCTCCTCCATCCGGATGGCCAGCCTTCTCCTCGCAGCAGCAACTGGCCTCCTCCTCCTGGTGGTGCAGCTTGTGGACAGCGAGTGCGCAACTCTGCACTTGGCGGAACCATGACCGTGCAAAAGTCCAGCTCTAGGGACTGGAGAAGCTCCTGTGGACAGCTTTTCCAATTGTCCATGGCTGATGGAAGTGGCGCTCACCGACGCTCGCAAAGCCTGCACACGAAAAAAAGATCCGTCTCCTGTCACTTAGTCATTGCCACATGATGCAAGGCAATTGGAAAAAAAAAGAGTTACGGTAGGGTGGTGGAGAGTCAGTCGTAACCGCTTTTCTCATTGAGAGAGAGAGAAACAACTGCAGATTTTTCCAAGATTTTGAGACAAGATTGGAGGGATTTGATTTAGTCTTGATTTAGTCCGATAACCCAACTTGCAGTGAGTTCGATTTTTTCATACATAACTCAATTCACGCAATTCCAAGAAGAACTGGTTACCCTTAATTTGAATCACTACTACTAGTGACACCCTCTCTCTCTCTCTCTTGTTACCCATTTTGGCGAAATGTCACAACAGGGGAACGCACGCCAAGTTCTGTACAGTCATGGGCGATCCCCACTGGGTGCCCGGCAATGTATCCTTTGTAATGTTTCCCCTGTTGTGGAATTTTGCCGCTACATTTGCAGTTGGAATCCAATTGACACAAAAATTTGAGCCCTAGGTGGAACATCCCCATTTCAAAGCAGCAAGCACAGGCTCCGGCACGCAGTATCAATGGTTTGTTTCACGAGTACCAACCTACTCCAACTTGTTCCCATTCACTAGCTTGTTTCAATGCAAGGCCTAATCCCCCTTGGGCGCCGAGACAACCAAAGTCAAATAAGCAACAAGGGTTCCAACCAGATGAAACTCCCGGTACTCTAATACGCGCAGAGCTCGTCGTTCCTTCTTGGAGTTTATTCGCCATTACGACCTCCAGCCACATAAATTACCACCATCCTCTTGTTTCTTCACCACATTGCGTCCTACTAAATCCGCAGAGTCCATCACTTTCTCTTTCTCTCTATGGGTGCGGCAGCCCAGTACTTTTAGTGTCTGTTCTGCACTCATGTATATCCGGTGTTTCGTACACTCCGCAATAACAAAAACAGAAAGCTCTGCACGCATTCCTCTTGGAAGCGATTCAAAGCAACTGATCGACAATTGGAAACTACAACGAACGGCATTTCAGCACCATTCAAACAACTGAAGACCAACTTCCTCCGCCCCATCATTTCCAACTTTGTCTACTGTACTATGTATGAACTCAAGCCTAGCCAGCTCCGTGAACTTCTTTGAAGACATGGATTCGGAATGCGAAATGAGGAGTGTGATTTGACTTACCATGCACACAAATGAGACGGGAAGAATGATATGGAAATTTGTGGTTGGGTCGTCGGGGGTGATTGGAAGTCGAAGCAAGCGCAAGAGTTGATGAGCCAAAGGGCGGCCATTGCCTGTTGTGAGTCTGGCAGGGCTCACTGGAGCTTGTGGATAAGCCTGCTCTTCACTGGGAGCCCAGTGGGAGCTGGCGGTTCAGGTTCACTGATGGCTGCTGGCCAAAGTGGGTGTGAAGATTGGAGAATGGCATGGGGAATCCGAAGTTAGAAGGTGGGCACCCCCCAAAAAACGCCACTTTTTTGCTAATGTGCCTAGTTGCTGTTAGTAGAATGGTTCAATATTCATATTTTTGTGTTGGCAAGTGTAAGGAGGTTCCAACGCAATAAAGACTGTGACATTTGGATAATGTATGCAAAAGTTATGAAGGGTACAAGTTTTTTTGGTAGAGGTTCTGGAATCATATATACATATTGATTTTGGAGATGTAAGGTAGAACTACCTATCACCACCCAGATTAGCAATCTGAATATGTTGGGGTCAACTTCAAGAGGGGGACATATTTTTCAGAGGTGTGAAAATGTTTCACAAATCAAACCCAAGTGAAATTATAATTTTCCAATCAAAACTGTAATTTCTGTGAATTTTTGAAGTAATCAGCCTGAAATTACAAAACCGTCTCTAGACTAGAGTCTTAAATGTCTTATCAACAACCCAAAACCGCCTTTCTATGTATCTATTAGCACTTAACAATCCACCAATCAAGGGCTAACACGTTATCGTTAATTACATTAATGTACTACTTTTGTCAGAATTATGGGGGTGATTTGGCTGATTTTGTTGACGGAATTGAGAAGTTGAGCGGACAGAATTGGAGCTAACTGTAGGGTGACGGAATCGGGTCATCGACGGAATTGGGTAGTTTTACCTTACACAAGAGTGATGATGGTGGTTTGCAGCTCAAATGGCGCGTTTGGGGTGCCCACCTTAAAAGCATCTTCAATGCACTCTGGAAATTGCCTTGCCAAATATAACTCTAACCTTTGTAATTAGAATTTGAAATTCCTATTATTGGAAGCGCATTCAAAAGTACTTTGAATAGGTACAAGAAAACTCAAATTTAGACATTGGACAAAGAAAATAAACCACTTCAAAAGTTAGATAAAAAAAAATTATAGAAGTGTTGGCAAATTACGGTTATCAATGCACTTTGCACTCCAAATTGGCCTTGAAAAGTTAGAGTTATATTTGGCAAGGCAATTTCCACAGTGCATTTAAGATGACCTAATTGTGTTCAAATAAGTGCTTGAATTCAACATAGAATGTATTTTTGGACACAATATGAATAAATTATGAATTTCAAAGTGCTAAAAATAGGTGTACCTAACTGTGACTCTAGGCTCTCATGAGTAGAGGTTGCTCATTTTAGACAAGAGTCTCTCAGGATTGGATTTTGAAAGGGTCACAGTTAATTACCTTAATCAACACTGCCTAAAATGTGACACTTGCATGTGTACCAAAAAAACATCACAAAACTCTACATATTGATTATACAATCAAAAACACGAGATTCTAGGATAGCCAAGTGTTTGTTTTTGATACACTTAAAAAACTAACACTTTGAAGCTTCATAACTATTTATTCTAAATAATACTAAAGTGCATTGGAATCCTCCACTTGCTAAAAAGATCAACTTAAGGTAATATATACTTAATAAGAGTAATTATGCTTGGCTATAATTTGTTACGATTATAGATGTGTATACTTCAAATGTGGGAATTGTAAGTAATGCTACAAAGAAGGCCAAGGAGAATAGATAAAGAAATCAAATCCATATGTTTGGCCCTTGGTAAAGATGATCATATTTTTCATTTTCAACATATGGAAATTTTGAATTTGTATTTTGAATTGGATACCCCAAATTAGTTGGAATTGGTTACAAAATAAAAAATTAGCATCTTAAAAAATAGGGGATAGGTTTTTATTTGGAGTCCTTGGTGAGTAGATGGGGTTGGTTTACCCAAACTACAAAGAATTAACCCTTCATTGTCCTTTTCCCACTTCCTTAAGAAAACTTATAGAACATATTTATCTATCACTAGTAGTTGGTCAAATTTGAAAATTGAAAATTCATATTTGGAATTAGAGATTTCCTATGAAGCAAGTAAGGTTAAAAAATACCAAATGAACCAACCATAAATTGGGTGAAGTTTTTTCATATATATCCCCTAAGGCCCTAAAGAATCTAACCAAAGCAATGAGAGGGTTGTTTCTCTAGCCTAAAAAGAAGAATGGGCTTAAGGCTTTTTTTCTTTCAGGAATATGGTTTGATCAACCTTGAATAATATTACTTTGTAAATGAAATTAGATCAATAGTGGTAAAGTGGATGGAAATTATTTCAAATGGATGAAAAATGGTTCAATAGATGAAAATATGGGTGATAAGAAAGTGATAGCCAATCTAATGTTATAATTTATAAAAATAAAAATAATCATTTGGCAAAAAAATTCCTATCCAAAATATTGTTGAATGAGGTTGCAATTTCTCTTTAAACCACCAAATAATTCAAAGGACTATTGCTTTAGAATGTTAGTATTCATTAGAAGGCATTCATTACAAAATTGAAAATTGACCAATACTATCAAATTTTTTCTTTAAAAAGAAGTAAATCATTTATCACCATGAACATCTACTACTATAGTGACATATTGAGTTAGTGCATAGATGATGAGTCAACCTCCATTACCCAATGTTGATGTTAATTTTGTCATAATCAATTAAAACCAATCACGTCTAAATTTTTAAGTGTCACATGGCATGTTGCCAATGATTGAGAGAGTTATTAAATCTCATTTGACAAATTGAATAATAATTATTTTGCTACTTGACATTCAAAATTGACCATAATATACAATACATTGGGTTGGCCTATAGTATTTTCATATAGTACTTATCCTACACTTGAGAGACATAGGAACTCCAACCATTTTCAAATGGTTGACATACTTGAAAAGTCTATTCATCTAAGGTCACACATATCACTCCAAAAAGTCATTACAAGTGAATACAAGTGAGATTAGACTACATACCTTTGTTAAAGGGAGAATATATTAATTAAGGGATATCAATACTAATTTAGCAAACAAAGTAGAAGGCAAGAATAAAATAGAAGAGAGTTTGTTCATTCTCATGGTGAATTCAATAACTAGAATGGTGCAATTGTGTTTGAGTACATTGTATACCTTGGAAGTGTATTAGTTGAGGTGAGGGAAGTTTGGGGTGGGGAGACATTTAGCAAGGGTATGAAAAGTAGAGAGAGGTTGGTTGTTCTTTAGTTTACTTTTGTACAATAATATACAATTAGGTGGAATATTTGATGACAATGTTGTTGATGATATTGAAGGTTGTGAGAATGGTAGAGTTTGGTATTAGCGATCATTGATGAAGTGTTTGTTGGGTATTCCATCCTAGTTGAAAGAAAATTCTATGAATTAAATTTTATGTTAGATAGTGAAGGGTGTTGGTGGAGGGTGTACGTTGGTTAAAAGAAGTTTCATGGACACAAAATAGGTATGGACATAATTTAGTTGCACAAGAACATTGATTTTGTGTGGAACTAATGCAAAAGTTGAAGACAAGAGGGAACTCAAAAATCTAGTGGTTTGTCTTGAAATGTGCTTACATTCATGAGAATGAAACTGAACCAAATCAATTGTGTGGGAGGGTACAAGTTTATAAAGTTTTTGAATGGCTTTATTATGTTATTAAATATGTAAGTCTTTTATCTAAGAGTGTGTGCTCCAAGGAAGACATGTATTCATATATCATTTGGTTAGTGTGCCACCAATGCTAAAAATTGCACACTAACCAACTTGTTTCTTAAAATTGAGAACTACCATTGTCCGCTAAAAGCAATGTGAGACTTTTGTTGTCTTGGTTGCATTTAGTTTTCTCTTGTTTTTTTGGTAGTATATTTGTCGACGTTAATGTCATCGGAGAGTTAAGCATTGTGATACTTTGATGTCTTCCTTTTTAGTTACCTCTCGTTTTTTGGTCTTCTACATCAAGCTAGGTCATCACAGAGTTGCGAATCTCAGTGCCTTCTTCTTGTCAACGACTTTTCTCCAGCCCTGCATTGTGTCACAGGTAAGTTGCGTTTGAAGGATCTGACCTATGGTGGAAATTTATTCTGAAGTGTTTTGGCTGTTGCCCAGAGCAAAGGGAACCCCACTCAAGTTGGTTTACAAATTTTTGAGTTGTATTGAATTAGTCAAGAGTTTTCAAAATGGATTTTCGAATGGTTATTCTGACCTTAACTCCTTACAGCCTTGCACAAGAAGGATAAATCAAGGCACGTTCCACTAATGAAATCTTTCCATGTGCCATTGGTTTAAGACTGGTAGTTGAGTGAAAATTATAGATGTCTGATTTAGGATTCCAGTGGAATTGGGACATCTATCTTAGGCTAGTTTCAGATCAAGGGAGTGTTTCCAAGCTGCCAACGAATTTCAGTGACTATGCTCGGAGCCCAGGATGATGAGGTGTTGACTCTCATCCTGAGCCATATCTGTCTACTAGCTTTGGGTTTTTACATGATTTTTAAGAGGGTCTTGTGTTGTAGGGATGGGTTGTGATATGTATGTATTCACAGCTGAATTCCTCTGTTTATCCATCTCCTTGGAAAAAACTATTTCAGAACTTCTTAGACATGAAGAACCTCAGTGCTGGTTTGGTAATATTGAAGGCATAAAAGTTAAGAGTTGGAATGAATTGATGTGATGACTTACAAAGAACATGTAGTAGATGATCGTCATGAATGCGAAGATTACGAATGATATTTGAAAGATATTGTACCTGCGTCAATGACATAAGTATGGTGAATCCAACAAATACAATGACATAAATATATTGAATGATAAGTCATGCAATTTTGTTGGAACTATCATTTCATTTTATGAATGTGGAGTCAATTACTACCAAGCATGTCTTTGTTTCTTACCAAGATTCATTCATCTACATTTTGGACTGCGTGTGACATAACACTGTGAGTAGTGAGTAAAATTGCAAAGCCACAATACCTACTAGTTTTCATAATATGTCACATGCAATCAGATCTTGTATCCCACTATTTTGCTATTTTGACACAGATGACAAGTATGTGAGTAATTGACCTTTGCAAATTGACCCTCTCAAGAACACTATTCAGTATGACCTTTCATTTACTAAGATGATCTGAAGCCCTTAGTAGGTCCACCAAAACAAGTGTGAGAGCTCTACGGCATGTTTTGGTAAGTTCATGACAAATCCAAAGAGCGGAGGTGGCTATGGGATTGATGGAAGAAGGAATTCAGTACTTTTAAGAAACTAGAGAGAGCTTTGAGATACTACTAAGCAGGTGTCAATACGAAAGCGTCAGATGCACCTGAATAGGTATTTGATCCCTCTCAACGACTCGATGGTGCCACCAAAAATTTCTTGAATGGCTGTAGCATCCACATAAAGAGAGAACGCCTTTGCACAGAACTGAATTAGACTGTTACACACAAGGATCATACGAGGGTCATTGAAAGGTATGAACCACAAGATTGCACACCAAACCAAAACACTCCAGTTGCCTCTACATTAGAGTGAATACCTGATGCTGCTTGCAATTATGAGTCCCACGTTGAACAGGAAAGCATTCATCATTGTGCCGCCCCATCTGTTGGACATTACATGATCCATTACAATTTTCAAGGGTAATACCCAGAGTTAATTCCTTTGGTAGCAGAAGGAATGTACCTGGCTATCTAGGTCAATTTTGAGACACCGAGTATGTAAAAAAAGAGGTGTAGAGCATCAGAACTTACTTCATGGGAAAAACTCGGAAGAAGAGGAAGTTGAGGCCAATGTGCATCTCCCCTGAAATCACAGCCAGCAAAAGGTACAAGCAGAAAAAGCCGAATCCTACGGTACCAAGCAGCCCTGAAATGCAGAAATCCTATTAAGGAAAGTGATTATGGCCAGTAGTGCAAAAGTCAAATTATCAAATGCTGGTGCACTAGAGGCCTCTTGACGTTGCGGATACGGAACTGAACGAAATTATCAGGAAAAAGAATCACGAAATTTCACCCCAAGCCTTGTCCAATTGGATGAAAATCTCATTTAGGAATGGATCTTCTGGTGGTGAGCAGAGCATAAATAAAATTATATGCACCAACCACATGATCGACACCGCCGTTCTGTAAAAAAACGCACAATCGTCATCAGTGGCCCCGTGAAAACATAGATTCATAATTCATAGGATAGTGCATGTAGAGCTTACCCAATGAGTCCAAAGAAGAGACATGCCAAATAGCTGAGAACAGTGAGTGCCCAAGCAGAATCAGCCTGCGTGTGAAGAGTGAAACAAGCACCTTAATTATTGCCGACTTAGAGGAACAGGGCACGACGGACGTAACATTAGTAAGCCTCCCACAAAAAAAGGGGACCAACTTGTGAGATATCTGCTGCAATTGATATTACTTGAGTTACATTCGTGAGATAGGTTACCTTTTCTCCTTGAGGATAAACTTCGGTCAGAGCTTGCTCATCTTGTTCCAGAAACACAAGCTCCTGCACCATACAGCTTCATTTGTTTTGAGTTTAATGCTGAAATTTTGTTCAATCTTCTTCACTGGGTCTCAAGATGGATAAAGAAAGACTAACCCCGATACCTGAGGAGGGCTTTGAAATTTCATGTAGCTACATTCAAATTGCAATATTGCAACTAATCTGATGGCATATGTTTCACTTTGTTTCTCATGAAACTTTCAAAGTTGCATAAACTCATGATCAACTTCTAAGCTTTGTATCTCTTATTCTATGACTCTAAGTTTTGAAATGATAAAAATATAGAATTTACAAGGGTTTAACTAGTCTAAAATTGTGAAATGTACACCACGGATTAAATACGCTTACTTACCGGAGGTCAGAGGAAAACACAACATGAAACTGGACTTCAAATTGAAGGATATCTCTAGCACATTAGATTATTTCAAGAACTTTTAGGCAACGCCATAAAGAGAATCTTATCCGTGATTCATAAGGACCTCTCCCAATGGCCACAGTGATCAAAATTCTAAAAATTCTTGAAACAATCTAATTTTACTTTATACTGTTAATGGGGTAGAAATTTGGCATCAAAGGAAATTGGAAGCAAGACCAACTAAACAACAATCATATATTGAGGAAAGACAACAAATGGACCAGAAATCCATTAACCTGCTGAATCTTCAAGAAGTTCTTCTTCCATTTGCTTCCCTTAGTTCTAGCTCGCTCTTCACGTTGTAAGCCCACAATTATCTCCTTTATCTCTTTCCCTCGTTTTGCAAGTTGCGTTGCTTCCTGCCGCAGATCATGACGTGCTTCACGACCGGTTTAAAAGTGGACAAAGTGACTGCCTGTGTACCATGTAGATTGACCTCGGTCTTCATACAGGTTGGTATCACATGCAGATGTAATATTATTAGCCTCTGTGTCAATCGACAAGAAAGGGTTGTCTTCCTAGATTGATTAGCACAGCTTGAAATTGTGTAAGACCTTTGGTGCCTTAATATACAGGTCTCAACAATGCTAGACAACATTGATCAAATAATTGTGGAATATTTCTGGATACCCTCAAACATTTAAAGTATACTCTAAGAATTACTTATGTGATAGACAAGGGGATCTAGTTGATATTGTGTCGAACATACTAAACGTCATGCTTGTCTGTCTGGGAAGATAACCCCGGACGAGAATAACCTTGGTGTACTGAGCAAGGGTGATTGTTGTCTTAGGCCGATGAAGAAAAGTATTAATCAGGCTCATTGGTAAGCATGCAACGCCAACTCCACCAAATATCTGGATAATTTCCACTTAATTAGACTCGTTCATAATTAGACTAGAATACAGGTTACATCTCAACTAAAGGACACCACTTCAGTCGTATACTGCAAACATATTCTCTCCAAAGATTTGGCAGACAGCAGCGACTAAATACGTGAAAGCGCAGCTTCTACAAAACTTCCAGCTAAAAGAATGAGCAGAGAGACAGAAATTCCATTACGACGAAGAGTATGGAGCCAATGATGGTGACGACGGCGATAACATATTCCGGGAACGAGATCCTCATGGTCCAGTTCGTAGAAGTGTCAGCCCCTGCCAAGTACGATGCACACTGCCGATGCACACCCACGCCATAATTCAGCCTGCTTTAGCTCTGTTACAAGTTTACAACCATGATTCAATCTCAGTCAGAAATTTCGCAGACATATAATGATATGCATTTCTATCATGTAGATTTTGTAACTATTCCATACACAAAATCAGATGCAAAAGAGTCTAAACACGCAGCTGATCACAAGTGTCTACCCGAAATAGAAATTTCTAATTTTTGTGAGCATCTTTCCACATAATCCTCATCTTAGAACATGCTACTATTGTTTTCAACTGACCTCATTTTCATTTGGACACAAGAAATTTCTACATTTTTGAAACCATTGCTTAGTTGACACGGCTAAGAAAAAACTGATTTAGGAGAATTTTGTCGACGCACCAGTTGGGTACTGGTGGAAGAGACAATGACCGTCGAAGGTAAACACGGCTTTGCTGCTGTCAACGTCGAGAAATCCGTTGTAAATGGAATGGAATCAGACTCAAGGCGACGCACAGTAAAGTCCGAATAGCCGACGACAGCTGAAATCCAGCACCGACGTTTCATCAGAAATTAAAACAAGCTCACCACACACATCTCACACTATTAAAAAATTGCTCCAGATTTACTTTCCCCTATGATAGGATTTCGAAACGCAATTCACCATAAGACCTAAACTGATTGTACTTTTTGTCTCATCTTCAACATTTAAGCATTTTGCAAAGTTTTCAGTGACATTAGATTATTTCAAAAACTTTTAGACATCATGAAGAAGATGTTCTCTGTGAATCATGGGGAAGACTCCCTGAAGTTAGAGTGATCATACAAAACCTTTCTATGAATTCCCCTCCACAATCCACAAATTGCGACCCCCTCATTGCATGAGCCCGTTGAACTTACCATAGCAGATGCCAATGACGAGCCCCAGAACAGAAGCCAGTACAAGCACCCACAGGAAAGAATTTATCAGCCGCTTGCGTGCAGGTCTGTTTTAACATCAGCATTAAGGAATCTCAGAACATCTTCAGTTCATCCTAATTTCACCATAAAGTGAACTCAGCAAAATTTCAATACCTCCTTCCAACATTAAGCCTTCGCGTAAAACTATAAAGGTATCACACTTTGCGTATGCAATAGGGACAAGTGCAATGACCTCAAGATAGGAGAAATATCATATTTGCTGTAAGAAATGTGTATCACAATATTCACAGACAGGAACATGAACAAACGTGCAGGAAAGAGACGTGTATCGATCGAGGCTTACGTTTCTTCATCGGCTTCGTAGTAGAAGAACGCGAACGGACAGATAAAGAACAAAAATACCGCGTCGATAATGTACACTGCATACCACAGATCTTTCATTGGCAACGTGTAGTTGCACGCATCCATGTAGACTGAATTACTGCAGGCGTTGCGATTGGCCACGTCCGCTGGTAACAACAGAATGGAGATCTGTGCGATGGAGAGTCCGAAGATGACAATTCCTTTGGGAAGATAAGCTTGATTATAATCGTCCGGGTGCTGATAATTAATCAGCAAATAGGTGTTGAAGAGAAAAACCACGACGCATATTATCACAACGATCACCACGAGCGCTATACTGTAGTCGGAGCTCATATTGCAGGACGTTACAAGCTCCGTCCACGTGACAATCACAAGAAGTACTGTAATTAAAAGGGATACCTAAAAACACACATTCTTATTTACAATGTAATAAGCCCTAAAATTAACCGTCTATGCTCGTCCTCTCCTTCCCTGCAATCGGGACATATAGAGCTCTGATTCTTGCGCCTTTCACTCCGAATTTCCTCTATGAGACGGAAATTCACAAACATTTAGCTTCAAAGGAAAGAAATCTTGTAGTCTTACCAGGAATCAATCAAGTTTGCTATAGTCATCACCGAATGCTATTGCAAGACTTTCCGTTTTTTAAGACACAACGAGTATCTTATTAATTTCAAAGGGAACAATTCCAATCATAAATTAATTATGCAAAATTCAATCCCTAAAGGTAACCGCCTACACCCGTCCTCGTCGTCCAAGACAAATTAAGAGAATTCTGACTCCTGTGCTTTCCACTCAGATTTTTGCCTCTCTGACACGAAATGTTGGATCATGAGTGTTGCTGTCGCGATTTCCTTAGCAGTATTGTAGTCTTACTGCGCCATTGCAAGGAATCAATCAGGTATACTACGAGCACCGCATCCATCACCGAATGGTTTTTCAAACGGAAGAAAAACACCATGAAACGATGTGTAAAACGGAAAGGCTCTCCCCGTCGGTAGGTCCGCCTGGCTATTTTGAAATTTGTACGCATGAGTAACAAGTAGTCTCCGCTATGAGCGGAATTGCAAGACTCTAAATGTCATGGCTAGAAATAGTG
The DNA here is from genome assembly GCA_947034895.1 of Rhytidiadelphus loreus. Lineage (NCBI taxonomy): Eukaryota > Viridiplantae > Streptophyta > Bryopsida > Hypnales > Hylocomiaceae > Rhytidiadelphus > Rhytidiadelphus loreus. The sequence goes on from OX344761.1 coordinate 40,317,821, forward strand.
GTATCCTATAAGTCAGGGACCCATCCCTGGTTGGTAATGGGTGCTCTGACTATAGTGGAGCACATTGCGAAGTTTAAAATGTACACTATTGAGACATATAGTGACATTTGAATTGTGGTGCAAATAGGGTCTCCTACCTTAACAAGGGGACAAATTGCTACAAGGATTGTTGTGAGGGTGAGTCATCTTCTGCAGTTTTAGGTTGGATGCGTAGAGATTTAGCAAGGATGGTCATTTTATGTCTACATTGTAGCTGTACTTTACATCTATTGTAGTTGGGAGAAATTTTTTTGTGGTGATTGTTGTAAATTTGAGCGTATCCTACATTCATCATTTGTAGTATTTTTTTATAGGTTAGTATAAATAGTTGGATTACATTTTAGGCAATAGATGTATTTCAAAGAGGGGCATTTTGGTGGAATTATATCTTGTGGCAATTTTGGTCTGTTACAAACTTCATGAGGATGAACACTCTACCTAGATGATTTCCAAGTATGTATTGGGTCTACAAAAAAAAAAATTGTCCCTATAATGTAATTGCACTATCTTGGGAGAAAAAGAGGCTTCTAAATAGCTTCATAACTTCTCCAACTACATTTTGAATACAACACAAAATATTCTTAAAATATATAAAATGTGTTCCATAATGTAAGTTCCACAACTTTCTAGAGACACAATTAATCCTTAAACAACAAGCTCGTCCCCATGAAAATCATTTGTTTGAGTACCGTGTGAATTGTTGGCTTAAAAAAATCATAAAACACTCATCGAAAGACAAAGTACTGTAGAAGACCTTCCTTTGGAAGATGAATAGTTGCACTTTTGTCCTACATGGAGAGATTCTTTGTCATTCAATGGCTAGAAAATGTCCTCCACGTCGTTTATGGGTTAAGCAACATTCAAGATTATAATTCATTTTTTAGTTCTCTAATCTTTGTATGGTGTAGACCTTCATACCTAATCTTTGCAAATATTCTATAGTTCAAAAAGTACAAGTGTACTTACTTTTTAAAAGTAACATTTTTAGTTCAAAAAATATCCATAAAAAAACTATTTAAATATTTAAGTTAAACAAAAGTATTTAGAAATCACCATAATTAGAACTCAAAATTTTGAATTTAAAATAAGAATTCGAATCAAAATTATAAATATCAATCTACAATCAATTTTAGAAGTGATTTTTAATTCTTGGTTTAGAACTTTATCAATAAATCACTAATACAAATCTACTATGGATTCAACTAATTATGTGTTAATTCTGTGCTTGTTTAGATGAATTTTGTAATAGATTTAACACGGGTTCAATACAAATCCATTTCAACCTATAGTGAATTTATACTACTAAATATTGGCTAATGTGGTGGTAGATTCAATAAGATGGATATAATCCACAAAACGTTTTTTGCAACTTTTGTTTTAAAGTCATCATTAAATTATTATTCTTGGTTGTATTTTGTAATTCATTTTCACAATTTCAGAAATTTGGACAACCCTTTGTCCTAAACCCCTTAAATTGAAATCCAAATTTCAAAAATTGTGATAATATAGTATAAAATACAACTTAGAAGAACAATTTAATGATGTTTTTAAAACGAAAGTTGTAAAATATTATCCATAGATCATACACATACCACAAGATCTCCTACTATTTACTGCAAAAGTTAATAAATTTTGAAACTAGTATTTAAAAATTATTTCTATAAGTGAAAAGGAATTGAGTATACATAATTTTTGCAAGATTTTTTTTAAAGCATTAGATGGGATTCAGCCCTTTGGGAGGGCTGTTTTAGGTTGGTTCCCGTTGTTGGAAACCAACTTATGCTATCTGGAAAAAAAAAAATTATTTATTTATTTAAAAATATTAATTAATTAATTTTAAATTAAATATTAAATATTAAAAAACAAAAACAAAAACAACATCTTTTTAAATTTGAAAATAATCCTTTAATGCCTGCTGACGTGGTTGTCTCTCGACTATGTCAACAGGTAGAGTGGCAGAGATCCCAATATAGGGGAACAACAGGGAATTCGTAGCCCTTAATTGCAGTGGAAACTCATCTAATGTTCAAAATGTTTCAAAGATGCCAGAGCCCCTTGAACTAAAGTATCTTTGTAAGGAATTTTTATGAATACCTCTCATGTACAATAATGAAGATCTTATGGGTAGATTCTTTTCATGCCATAATCGAGGCCATAATTTATTTTGCTTAAAGAATTCCAAATCTATACTTCCCTCCTTCATCCCCTCCTTATCAAAAACACTTAGGAGTTAACCCCTAAGATCTCTTTCCATACCTACATAAACAAATTTAGAACCTTGCACTAAAATTACAAAGCACTGAGTACCCATACTAGCTACATTGTTGAAGAATAGACAAAAATCTCTTTTTTTGCATACTTAGATGTACTTCATCCATCTTCTATAGCTCATACAATTACAATTAAACTCCAAGTAAAACATTTTCATTTAGTTTGGTGGTTTTATAATGCATTTTTAGGATACTCTCATTTTTTTTAATTTGTCAAGTTTGACATGCTTAAATTCTCATAAAACTTTCTTTTTTAATATTTTCTAGTTTATTTTACATTTTTTAAGAGTAGTTTCTTTCGTTTTATACATTTTTTAAATTTAATTTCATATAGTTTTTTATAATTTAGAATTTTGTAAGTAATTTTGTATTTGTAGATTTTCCTTCATATAAATCCAAAAAACATCCAATAGCTCCCAATTGAATAAAAAATCAATCATGATAGTATTCTTGAAAAAATGAACAAAAACAAAAAGGCACCAAAATATATGTATTCTCCAAAACCCATTGGATTTAGTCTCAAATCTCATTTTCTCATAACCTTTGGATTGCAAAGGCTTCCATTATAATCCACTAGACTTACAACGATCTACTTGTTTGAAACCTTCTACTTTAAATTTAGCTTACTAACTTGAAACTCTCACCCTTGACACCTAAAGATTTTTTACTATGTTTTCACCAAAAATGCTATAAAATTGTCATTATTAGTACAAGTACCAAATTTTATAAAAATATCAGTTTTGGACACATAAAACCATAGGATCTTATAGTACACTGGTTTGAGAAGATGTGGAAAAACTTTCAGAAATTTTCACTGTGTTGATTGCAATATATTACTGTTTGAAGTGACAAAAAAAAATTTGGCCTTGTAAAAATAAAAGCTACACTTCACAAGGTCACATTTTTAAGGAATTTTTCAAAATGGTGGTGCTTTTTTGGATTCATTCTTCAAGGCAAGTTGGCTCCATGTTTGAAATTTTCCAAATCGTTTTAAATTGTACAATGTATAGGAAAAAAATAGTAAGTAAAAAAAGTAGAGAATGATTCAAAATACTAAACTGTTAACAATTTATTAATGGAAATGAAAAATGCCAATCCCGATGATTGTAATGATTTTATAAACAATCTACACCTAATGTTTTTATTTTTTTCTAAAAATATTGAAAATTGAGTTAAATAAAAGACTTCAGAGTTTATCTTAGAGTAGAGATTCCATAATTGCTTGCAAACTAAAATTCCTCATAACTTTCATCTCATTAATCAAAATGGAATGATTCAAAGCTTTCTACATATACATGTAAATCTAAGAAAACAATTTCAAATTTTTATTTCTTAAAAAAGTGATTTTTAAAGAAGTTTTTTTAACTACATGTTGATTGTTGAAAACTACATATTATACAATAACTTTTGAACCATGTAGTCAAAATTTATGAAAGTTGTTGGGCCTTAAAGCTACTCTTTGAGCACATGTTGTGTGAAAATTACTATGAAAAAAGATAATAAAATTTCCATTCACAATGAGCTGCCCAAAATCATTATGTCTCTAGAATTGCTATGTTGCCAAAAATACCGGTTTAGAGCTTTAGGGATTAAATCATCATCATTCATGTGTGCCAAATAGAATTGACACACCAAACATGGATGAGAAGAAAAAAAAAGAAAAAAGAAAAACTCAATATATACCAAAAAATATACTAAAAAACAGAGAGTATTGAGAGTTTACAATAGGACTCATAAATCTTCATTTGGATAAATTTTTGTGTAAAATAATATTATTATGAAACTTATTATCTATTGTTACATATGTGGTGTCTTGTGAGTGGTATGAAATTTAATAATTGGTGGTGAATTGTAGTGGGTGTTTTCAAAAAGTAAAATTTGAAGTTCAGTTTATTTTAAGACTCATCTTGATTGTCAATAAGAAGCTTTGCTCTAAGCCATAATCCGTGTGTTCACAACCCTTCACCAACAAGCCACTTACTTACAACCCTCAACTTTATTCACCTCTTTTTTGCCTACAATCCTTTGTCCTTATTCCTTGCTTGCAAAGGTATATACCATCACCTATGCTTGCTTACAATCTTCTTGACCATCTATATCCACTCACATTTAACCACTAGTCTCAACCATCACCCACCTACATGAAAAAAAAAATATCATCATTGAAAGTTTGTTATCCACCCACATGTAACCATCACTCTCAACCATCACCTACTTGTTTGTATATGCCATTACTCAGTCTCATTTACAAGTTCTATCACCTCACTTGTGACATTCAGTCTCAACCATCACCCACTTGTTTGTATATTCCATCACTCATTTTGGCTTACAATTTCTATCCACTCACTTATGACCATCGGTCTCAACCATCACCCATTTGTTTGTATGTACCACCGCTCAATCTCGTTTACAATTTCTATCCGCTCACTTGTAACCATCACTCTCAACCATCACTCACTTGTTTGTATGTACCATCACTCAATCTTGCTTATAATTCCTTTCCGCTTACTTATCAGTCTCAACCACCACCCACTTGTTTGTATGTACCACCACTCAGTCTTGTTTACAAGTTCTATCTCCTCACTTGTGACCATCAGTCTCAACCATCACCCACTTGTTTATATGTACCACCACTCAATCTCGATTACAATTTCGCTCATTTGTAACCATCACTCTCAACCATCATCCACTTGTTTCTATATAACATCACTCATTCTCCCTTATAGTTTCTACCTACTCACTTGTGACCATCAATTTCAAGTATTACCTTATTGATCACAACCCTTTGCCATCTTGTACTTAATTGCTTACAACTATTTCATCTCCACTATAGTCCACTACTAAACCTTAGAAGTCTACAATTTGTTCTTATTTACTTTATTGGAGAGACACTCTCCATGACTCCATCCATATATCAATCTAAAATTCCCCAAATTGTATGTGGCATAACAAATACAACATTAAATTTGAAATTTTACTTGATTGTTAATTCCAAAACGACAAATAGGACAAAAAGTGTCCTCAGGCTTTTTCTACTGTCGAGAACTGAAACTTGGAGGAGTCCAATGGCAAAATGTTCTAAGAACTTTTTGCAGATATGCGGAAGACCTACTTAATGAGATTATTGTGAGGGAAATTGGTTCAGTTCTCTATTTTTGGTGTTACTTCGAATTCCCACACAATCTGCATAGACTGTTGCGGAGCATGTCCACGTAGGCCCGATGATGACGTCACCTGACATTGTCTAGGGTTAGGGCTTTCCAGACCCGGAGACAAATGTCGTTGGGGAGAAGTCGCGTGGCATGTGACCTGGCTTCTAAGCTAGGGTTTTGGCGTGAAAAGCTTCAAGTGCTTCATTGGATTCAGAGAGAGAGACGGTTGCTTTGGATCCGCCTTGCATAATAGTTGTGGAGGAAGTGGTGGTCGCTTGCGTGTAAGGAGGCCGTAGTGATTGATGTAGGTTATACATTTCCGTTAGTATCATTGCAATTGGTGTTGTCCTGTTACTGGAGCACGATGCCGTCGCACTTGTTGTTTAGAATGTTGTCTCTTTCGTGGACTATGGGAATCGGATGCATTCTTCCTTCACTTGCAATGAGAAGCAACCGCCTTGTAACCGAATTTGGAAGGACATGTCCTACAAGTAGTGGGGATTTGCTTCACCGAAGAGACGTGCAAATCAATCACTTCAAGAAGAGGGTTCCGCTGGGAGTGCGAATTGTGTTCTCACTACGAATTTGAATGGAATTGCACCAAGGGAATGGAGTTCATAAGAGGTGCAATGTTTTGTTCTGTCCCTCAGCACTTGCACGAAGCAGTAGATGTAATAGACAAGTGGCTCCTACAATGCAAGTACACAACTCGACAGAGGAAGAAGATACTGAGTTGCTTGGATTTGGAGTACCTGCGGCAGCTTCCAGTGGTGGGGAAGATCGAGTTGGCCTTGGCCCAAGACGCCTCTCAACATAAATTTTAGGTATCACTTCCAAGCTCAAAGAAGTCGCGTGTTGGGGTGGAGGGAGTGTACCACTTTTCCCGAACATATTGACTCATTGATTCGACAGCTTTGACCCGATAATGTCATCCCAATTGAGCGCCAAGGAAGCCAGGAAAGCAGCCGCGAAGATGAGATTGTCCGAGCGAAGCCCAATCATGCAACGTCGGGTCAAAAGACGAATGCAAGAATTGGCGAGAAAAAACACAGCCTCGGCGGAAGAACGGGACACTCAGCCGGAGAATGTGCAGCCAACGCCGGAGATGGGTCTGGGAGTGCCGGGCGACATGTTGGAGTCACTGCTGCAGCAACAGACCCCATCGACGACGCGAATCCAATCAAGAGTGGCTACAGGACAAAAGTAGCGGTGCAGAAAAATTGTCAACTTCTAAGAGACCATGTTGGTACACAATCTCATCGACAGACAAATCGGACCAATCCACTGCTGCAAGTAGGGGTGATGGTGGGCAAACAACACCCATGACAAATCACTCTTCAACGACAAGTGCGGATTCACCAGTGCGGAGACGACAAGTGCGGAGACGGAACTGCAACCACCGAGTGTTCTATGCAGAGGAAGCGCAACTCCTCTCCCAGCTTTAATCCAAAGGCCAAGGGGAGTCTACGAGGCCGTGGAGGGGCCCCAGGCAAGTCAGGCCAACAACAAAGTGGCCAACAACAAACAAACAGAGGGAGGAAACGAAAGTTGACGAAGAAGAATCTTGATACTTTGACGACGCCACCCAATTGGAAGGCACCAATCATTGGCTTGGAGAACCGCGACTCTCCACCTACTTTGAGGTCGACCACAAGCAACCGCCGAGTGGTGCGCAACCAGTTGGACGCAGTGGATGCTGTAGCACCTTCTCATGGAGCACATCGACTCACCGGCTTAGAGGAAGGTGGCAGCAACAATTACAGCCCTCGACAACAACACATTCCTTTGGATCAAGAACTGGAACAGCAGGCACAAAGCCCACATGATTATAAGGAAGCCCCACGTAGATCCAGATGCACCAACAGGAGGAAAGGCAATGCATTGCTCACAAGCAATGATTCCTTTGGCTGGTATACATCCTGTGAGAGAGAGGACTGCTTACACGATCAGCACTTGTCTCTCAGACTTGATAGTGTCAACCAATGCGAGAATGCAAGCAAACTTTATGCAAGGGTGCTTCCAACTATTTTGGGCTTGAGTCCAACTTCAAATGCAGGGCAAACGTTATGGGGTGAGGTCATCCGCGAATTTGTCCATGCGATCACCGGAGAGGACATGCCGCTTCTATACATCTCAAGCATGATTGGCGAAAGAGCTGTGCCAACAAAACATTGCTTCCTGGAAGGCGCAGATGGCGCTGGCCCATCTTGGCAGCAGGTTGGGGAGCGATACACTAGACTTCCATCTCCACTTGTGTTCACTAGCACTCAACAGCAATTGCTCCCGCACTTTGAGGCAGCGAACGAAAGTGACGAAGGGCTCACACAGTTCTTGGCACTACTAGAAAACGCTGAAATTTCAACACAATTCTGTTGATTCGGTCGAGTTGTTCCGGTCACTATACAACCAAAATCAACAGAATTGTGTTGAAATTTCAACGTTTTCTAGTAGTGTGGTTGCCGGCAATGTGGAGTTACCTACTCTTTCAGGTGAAGACAACCCCTTGCTACCTTCGTATTCCCCGAAGCTTGGAGTTACCTTCCCCGACTATCTGCTACCCCTCTTGTCAGGCAGCAGCAACGGCGAAGAGTCTTTAGCAATGGAAGATATCGGAGATCCAGACTGGGAGGCCGCATATTGTGATTTTGCTTGTGATTTGGATGCCGCAAACTCGGATTGGGAACTAGATGAGCCCGATGTCTTCGAAGAGGTGGGTCCTTTATCTAATATTGACCTACATGATGCTTCCTTTGAGTGTTGTTATGGAGATGGCCATTGGAACTCCTTGGACAATACATTAGTGGGAGATAGGCAAACCTTTACAGGGCCTCCAGCCGGTCCAACTCATAGACAAGGCCGTCGACCCATTGAGGTCCACGAATTTTTTAAACTCTTCTAGCCAGAAGTTGATCTTGCTAGGATATGTAGCGAAACTAATACGTACGCCTATCAATCTAGTGTTAAGCACCGTGGTGTTTTGAATGGCCATGGAAAGTGGAAGGCATTGATTATACTTGAATTACGAGCGTGGTTTGGTATTTGTATGTTCATGGGACTGAAGAAACAACCTACAATGCGGTCATATTAGTCGAAACAAAATTTCTACGGGTGTCCTCTTATAAAGTGCATTATGAAACGACCTAGATTTGAGCAGATTTTGTCTTACATCCATTTGGTAGATAATTCTTTTCTAGTTCAGGATAAAACTACTATAGGGTATGACAAAATAGGGAAGTGTCGTTGGTTGATAGAGAGTTTTGTAGATCGTTCGAAATTTGCCTACAATTGTGAGAAACACCTCACATGTGATGAAATAACGGTAGCTTATAAAGGTAGAAGGTGTGAAATAAAGCAATACATGAAAGACAAGCCCGTGAAGTATGGGATAAAAATATGGTGTTGTGCCAGTAGCAAGTCCCGCTAGATGTACAATGTAATGGTGTATGAGGGCCGAAAGAACCAATCGCGTGAGAAGAACCTTGGAGAGAAAGTAGTGCTTGCATTAGTATCTGACCTAATTAGATTGGGACATGTAGTAGTGACGGATCAATTCTTCACCTCTCCTCACTTAGCGGATGCTCTAATGTCTCTTGGAACTTGGATGACAGGAACAGTCAAGCCCAATCGCATAGGTATGCCTTCTCACCTTGCGCAATATGCCAAGGAAGAACTTCCAAGAGGCCCCCTTGTTGTAGCCATGCACATGTCGTGCCACATGGCCGCTTGTGTTTGGTTTGATTCCGTCCCTGTATTTTTCCTAAGTACATCTAGTGATCCGATTAGTGCAGGTTGCATGACGATGAGATGGATCAATGGCCGCCATGATGAATTCCCTACTTCCCCCATCCAGAAAAAATATTAGGAGATGATGAAGGGCGTGGATATAGTAGATCAATGTAGGGTTCAGTACAGCGTTCAAATCATGACACATAAGTGGTGGCACCGCCTGTTATTTTTTGTTCTCGATACTTCCTTGGGAAATGCATACGTATTGTATAGAGCGCATTGGTTAGGGCGCAAGGACAAAGGGAGGCCAAGGCGCCCAAAATCCAGAGCCGATTTTCACTATGAGATAGCATCGTGGTTGACGTCTCCAGCATTTGAGGTAGGGCGAACGGGTGGGGGTGATTGCAAGAAACACTTGTCCTATTTTTTGTCCCCTTGACCTTAGACAGGTGGTTTTTTGCTCATAACTTTTGCATCGTGTGTCCATCTTCTATGAAACTTGAAATGAAGGTACATGTGGTAGTTTTAAATGTTGAGTAATTTTTTGGGTTCTTTTAAAATTATTTTACTATTTTTAAACTGCCCCCGATTGGATGTCTACCTTGGCCATTTTGGGGGTTTGGAGTACTATTTTTGATCCAAAAATAAGAATTTGAAGCTCATAATTGGTATACAAGGACTTATACTAAAGTTACACAATCTCACCAAATTTTTTCTAAAAATAGTAAACTGTCCACCCTCCACATGTGCTCAAAGAGCACTACCTTTGCGCAAGTGTAGAGAACACAATTTTATTTTTCCAATAGTGAAAATTTGTGAAAAGGAGTATCTATAAGTTAGAAAAAAATTATGTTTTTTTGAGAATTTTTTGAATTTTTTTACTATTTTTTAAGAATTAAATTCCAAACTGTCTATTTTCTTCCATTTTTCAACCCTCTTTGTCCGTGCATAACTCTTAGAGATAAAAATATTTAGGTCTGAATTTTTGCACATATCATTTTTTTAATACTTTACACATTATCCATATTTTTTTTATTTAAAAAAAAATTATTCCAAAATCCACGAACAGGAGTGAAATTGCCGTTTTGAACGAAAATCAGCAGGTGTTTCTTGCAACTGCCCGTGGCAACTTCAATATTTCCAGTCGTGGTCTTCACGAGTGTCGCTCGGCAGGGACAATTAGGAGGAAGTGCCGACTATGTGGCCAGAAACAGAATTGGTTTTGTCCGGGCTGCAGAGGGGCTTTCTTATGTCAACGAGATTGCTACCGGTTGGTTCACACTAATGCAAAGTGTGCTGCAAAAATTTGGTTATAATGTGGGGAAGCGAATTTCAGTGTTGCCTCTCCTCTATCTGTGCAAGGAGGAAGTGGGCCTGGAAATGCTCGAGGTTGCTCTTCACCTTGACTGTAGAGCTGTAATGCATTACAGGAAGGACCACATTTGGAAGGTCACTTCTGTGCCGAGTTAGTATCATACCTCGATTGGCTTGCAACGGACTGAATCTGTTAGGTTGTTTGGGTTTCCATTGTTGTTGTGTAGTATCTGTGGTGTAGGCAGAGTTGTAGGAGGAATTATTGGCATTCCAAATTTGAAGAGATTGAGGCCATAGTAGTAGTCGATTTCTTCTGAGTGTACATTTTGAGCAGTGCTAAACTCTTTTGTAATTTGTGTCGGACAATGCAATTTGCACTTGCAGAGTTTTTGTTACATATTAGTGAATTCCCATGTGTGCTGCTGTTCGACAGAGGCCCAGCCCCTTATAACCGTCAAAACGATCTTTTGGTTCACTGTGGCCGGACAAGTCGGCGACCTCCATGTTGTGCTTGCATATGGAGGTCGGTTGTCATTTTGCCACAAAGTGCGTGGCTCCCGCTTGTTGTGTCCTGCACGGCCTTGCCGGCGTGGCACTAACGAGCTGGGGTAGCCTGAGACTTGGTCGGGTTTGTCAAGAAGCTCTATGCGGAGCACTATTTTGTCGCTTGTCACCGAAGATCAAGCCGTTGAAATTGCTCCATTTTTTATTGGCTTTTGCTTGGTGGATAGTGCACGGAATGCACTAGACCGATCTATTGAATTGACTGTCTTAGTTTTGTCCTAAATTATCTCCAGAAATGGCCCAGAAATGGCCGAAATGAGAAGGCCTCGGAAGATGCATCGGGTACGGCAAGAGTTTATCATTTTTGCATTTTTTTGAATTGGGCAGGCCTTGGCATGTCATTGTGTACATTTTTTTTACTTTACTGCATCCCCAGTAAGTAATGTGTGGATGAAAGTAATGTGTGGATGAAATCTAGCCCGAACTCAAATGTGTGGATCAAAATGTAAAATGAAAGTAATGTGTGGATCAAAATGTTAAATTCTAATTATGATTTTCAACTCCCAGGGGAGTCACTCAATGTATTCTTTGGACATCACGTGCGATCAAGTAAATTTTCTATCCCTATTTACTTTTTAATAAATTTTGAATTAGCTCCAAATTTTTGGATGTTGTTACATAATCAATATATCTTTTATGTGAAAAAAATTTGGATTCAATTGAATTCAACAAGATATCCAAATGCACAATTGAAGATTGCATTAAAATGGTTGTATTTTCACTTCAAATATTTATCAAGATTGCATTTGAATGACAATTGTATCCAACTTTGGTATGCATAAACATTAACCAAGCCTTAATTTATTGTCAGTTAAAATATTATTTACCATATAAAATAGGGGGTTGAATTTTTTTTTCAACTATATATATATATATATATATATATATATATATGTATTTGTTTTCTTACAAAATTTGTAAGTAATTATTTCAGATAAAGAAAATTTTGAAAAATTCACAATATAAACTTTCAACATAGTAAAACATACTATAATTTTTTCAAACTATTTAAATGATTTTTTACCATATAAAATAGGGGGTCAAAGATTTTGTTCACAAGTAATACAAAGAATACATTGAGTGAATCCCCCGGGGTTCAACTAAAATTATTTATTTATTATTCAAGTCATTTTTGAAGGGTCATTTATTGAACTAAAAATTTAATTTTTGAAGCCAAACATTCTTGTACCCCAAGAAGTATAGAATATTTGTAAAAAAACTTCTAGAATTTTATATTGTGTTCTCAACACTTACTTCATAAAACAAAAGGAAAGAAAATATAATACTAAATCATATTACTAAAAATGTAGTTCATCAGCAACGGTGATCATCTCATGTAATAAGATTGAAATGGACCCTTTCTAAGTATTGCTAATGTACTCTCTACTTCATATAAATATGATTCCAAAGTAATGAGGGCCCAAAATCTAGTTTAAATGATGATTCATTTACAAGGTAACCTATAATTACACTTTCTCATTCTAAAACCCTTGCATAACAAGGTAAGACTTACTAATGTAATATGTGCTTAAAGAATTAACAATTAAATAGAAATTAAAACCATTAATTGAAATTGTTGTCCAAGCAATCAATTTAGGGTTACAAAAGAATAGATTATTGTCATTCTCCACATTCAACTTTAGTAGCAATTTGAACAAGACTGATCATTATTTTTCAAGCTTTCTATTAATATTAAGAAATTAAATATAAAATATCATTAACATATAATATATGCAATGTTCGAAACTTTAGAAACGATTATTACATGCATTTTCCTAGTGATCTCAATGAAGTTGATAAGTCTCTTGAGTAAACGAATTTACAAACATGTGGACTTTCACTACACTAAAGATGATATTTAGTGTCTTGTACACTAAATACGAAGGCATACACTAAAAGCCAATTACCCTATGAAAGTAAGTAACATTAAATGTCAATTCAAACACTAAATGTGAACCAGAGTTGTCATATCAGACGGAATATCACTGTTCACCGACAGAATCGGACCGATTAGGGCTAGCCGGCTGCAAACTTCAGAGCCTTGTAACTTTTGCAAAAATTCTTCAAATAAGGAAAATGAGATGTTTTTCGGCATCTACAATTTTTTGTAGATGCCGAAAAACATCTCATTTTCCTTATTTGAAGAATTTTTGCAAAAGTTACAAGGCTCTGAAGTTTGCAGCCGGCACATTCAAGTCTAACACTAATTGTGGACAAGTTCAGATTTAGTGTTGTAGCTAGTAGGGGGGTAAAAACACTAAATGTCACTCAACACTAAATATCATCTTTAGTGTAGTCATTAGATAGCTATTTGCATTGCTCATTTCCCCAACTAAGGTCAAAACCCCGATTACCATTCTGCAACCCAATTCCATCAATAGACTAGCATAATTTTGTCACCAACTTTGTCCCCAATTCCACCTAAAATCCCCCCCAATTCCCGTCCTTTTATGACAAAATCAGAGAATTCTATGATAGAATCAAGGATTTTATGACAACAAGGGTTACGTGTCACTCCATTAATAGAGAATATCTAGTACTTGATTAGGCGGTAATGGATTGTTTAGGGGACAAGTGGTTTTGACCTCACTCTACAAGTGGTTTTGTAATTTCAGGGTTGATCACTTCAAAAATTCACAGAAATTACAATTTTAATCGAAAAATTATAATTCCACTTGGGTTTGATCCATGAAACAAAAACACACCTCTGAAAAATATGTGCCCTTCTTGAAATTAACCCCAAGATAGTCATATTGCAAATCAAGGGGGTGATAGGTAGTTCTATCTTACCATTAGCAAAGTAGGGTCGTTCTTTAATCCCTAAACATCCAAACAACGTTTTTTGGCAACATGGCGATTTTGGGCAACTCACTACAGATGAAGTTTTTCTTTTTTTTCTTTCAAAATTTCACACAATATGGGTACAAGGAGTAGCTTTAAGGCCCAAAAAATTTCATAATTTTTTACTACATGGTTCAAAAGTTATTGCATGATATGAAACTTTCAATGTTCAGGGGGCAACCCAAGTAGTCCAGACAAGAAAAAAAGCTTCTTTGAAAAATCACTTTTTTTTTTAAATAAAAATTTTAAATTGATTCTTTAGATTTTTATATATGTGGTAAGCTTTGAATCATTCCATTTTGATTGATGAGATGAAAGTTATGAGGAATTTTAGTTTGGGTTAGTTTGTAGGTAGTTATGGATTTTGTACTCTAAAATAAACTTTGAAGTCCTTTATTTAACTCTATTTTAAATATTTTTGGAAAAATTTAAAACATTAGGCGTATATTGTTTATTACAACATAAAAACCATTAGGATTGGCATTTTTCAATTCTATAAATAAATTGTTAACAATTTAGTATTTTTAATCATTCTCTACTTCTTTCTACTTACTATTTTTTTCCTATATGTTGTACAATTCCAAATGATCTAAAATTCTTCAAGCATGTAGCCAACTTGACTTGAGGAATGAATCCAAAGAATAACCACCATTTTGGACATTTTTTCATACAAATGTGACCTTGTGAAGTGCAGTTGCCCGTATTTTCATAGGGCCCAAAAAAGGATTTTTGTCACTTCAAACGTTAATATCTTTCAATCTACACGGTGGAAAATTCTGAAATTTTTTCTATATCTTTTGTAACTATTTTACTACAAGATCCTACGGTTATATTTGTCCAAAAATGTTTTTCATTTAAATTTTGGTGCTTGTAAATGCAAGGGCAGTTTTGGAGCGGTTTTGGTGAAAACATAGTCTGACGTTTAGGGGTTAAAATATGGTCAAACACATAGCGCTTGAGTTGTATGTGAGACCAATGTCACCAACATTTGTGATGTGTGCTAGGTGTGAAGTACGATTTGGGTGAAGGAGAATTGTGAAGTTGTACTTGTCATTGAAAGGGTTGGTTCTCGGATCCCAACAAATGGAAATAATAGATAATATTAGGGAGTTGACTTGAAAAATCCACAACTCTAATTAGTAACAACTCTAGAGATATTGTACATGAGTAATTAAACATAATGTAGAAAAATTCAAAAGCAACCCTGACCCCTTCTAAATCTTGTATACAATGCACATATTGATTTGAAAATGTACACCATCTAAACAACAAAGCAAAAGTCTGATTTTAGATCAACTTCAAAAATTTATAACTTATTCATTCAATATCTAAAAAATACATGCTGAAATGCCATAAAATTGTCAATTGCTAATAAAATTTCTCACAACATGAGCGATGCTTAATCAAGCAGTCACTTTCATGTGGTATTACATCATTTTGGAGGGCTGAAAGAACACATCAAATCTTACAACAAGGTCATGCAACTACATACCATCAAGTTGAATGTGATGAATGATAACATGTGTTTAATTTAGTAGGCCAGAAAATTTGTTCAGTTGCTAGTATATAAATGATACACTAGAAGAGCTGATACGATTGTATAAGAGCTAGGTGAAATACCATAGCAAACATAACATTCTTAACCCCTTATAAGAGGTCATTCATAAGGAATTGACAACCAAGAATCCTACAGTTGAGAATAAGGTTTTCTAATAAGATCTTTTTGCTTTGAGTATCTAAGGTATTAACCTCTATTGCAACTAGGTTTTCATGTGTTCACAAAAATATGGTCACAAAGTTATAGTGAGGGCTAGGTAGAGCAAGGTTAAAAATATTATGAACCACACTACCAACTAAGGTAGGATCAAGTAGTGTCACTATGGAAATCATCTGAGCATCAAGTACAAAATGCCTAAAACTACTCTACACCAATCATAAATAAATAAATAAATCATTTGTTTGGTTTATAACATGCTTGGAGAATGTTAGACTTGCATACTTTCTAATCTAACACTAAACACCATCAAATCACTTACATGTATTCCAACACACTCCAATCCTAAATCATGATGATTCATCTTGTGATTCATTAGTCCCTAACTTTGCTTTCAAAAGTTATAATCAACATGTCAATTAAAGTAAACAAGTGAGATAATGAAAAATAATACTCCGTATATGAAAACCACCAAATCTTAGATAGCATGATTCTCACTTAAATAGCATGCATACACACTCTACAAACCCTAAAAAATTGAAATTAGGGTTCATACTATATAAAAAAAACAAGAATAATGTTTGCTTAATTCCTAAAAGAAATTGCTTTAGAATTCATCTCCTAAGGATTGGAGTCAAAAGGTTGAATATAGCAAAGCCAATGTTTAATACAATATAATAGAAATGGCAATACCTATGTTATTATTAGAAAGATGGTCTTAGAGCACCAAAGGATAGTATTGAAGTTTGGTGTCTAAAGCCCATATTGGGCACTAACTTGGTGCCCATATGGGCTTCTAGCACCAAGCATCAACACTATTTCCTGGGTACTCCAAGACCACCCTTTCTACTAGAGTATTTCAAGAGAACCATTGATTTTCTTAATACTCTTAGATATTACAAAATCACACACAAAAGCACTCCTATCCTTCTTCATATGCCCTCCTAGTCACTTACTATTGCCCTTGTTGCTACTCCTCTTCTAGAAGAAGACTCCCATCCACACTTTCAAACACAAAAGACCATCTCTTGTCACTTGTCACTTTGAAAAGTCACCTCCATGTATAAAAAAATATTTGTATTCACTACACTAAAAATTGTATTTAGTATCACCTACAATAGTTTGTTAAAAATTATATAAATTTTTATTCTTCATGAATTTCTTAACCAACTATGTTTATAGAAATTGTCCTTTTTTAATAGTATTGATATCTATGCTCTTAGTAAAAATATTCATATTTTGTAATAAGTTAGAGCCTTTAGTAAGTAGATAGTATGGGTGACACTAAATACAGTTCTTAGCACTCCATATAACAAAGTTGTTCATTGTAATAATAATAGAGTGTAATGCAACCATGAGTTGCCTTGAAGCACCTACTAAAAAAATAGGGCACTAGGACTCTAAAGGTCATTAATCTTCTCTCAAATAATTTGATTTAATTTGTATCCCAAAAATTTAAACAAATATAAAATATTTGATTGGAAATTAATGGGTTAATATTATAACTTCCATATTAGTGGGCCTTGCAAATTTGCAAAGTTCTTAAATTGGTGCAAGCTAATTTCATCATTGCAAAGTTTACTAATTGAACTAGAGCTTTGCTTCTTTCAACTCTACTAGTGACAACTAAACCAAGATTTGGGAATTTTGAGATGGTGAAATTTCAAATCTTAAATTTTTGAAGGCTATGAACATATAAAATCTAAGCTTTTGTTCTTGTTATTTGTAAAATATATTCTATATATTTTTATATTATAATATGATATTCTTATAACTTGTAATTTTAAATTTTGAAGTCTTTGTATTATAAATTTTGAAATTTTGAAATTTTGAAATTGTTAGTATGATAAATTTAAATATAGACAAATTTTTTACACTCATAATATTGCAAAAGAGCAAGCGTGAGAGCAAGAGTTAATATGAGGCAAGAATAATTTAAAGTTCAAAGGACTCGCTAGAGACCTTATGCATTCAATTAATTCCTAAAGTTCTTTGACCACAAGCGATCAAAATTGTCATTTTTTATTGCATTAAGCATAATTGAAATATAAAAATATTTTTCAAACTTTCAACCACATGAATTAGTACTAGAATACTATAAGAATTTGTGGGAAAATGTCAACCATTTGATCTCGTAGATTGCAAGATTATAATGTTTGAAATTTAAAATAAATCAATTTTGGACCTTGCCCAGTAGGGTCAATATAGTTGGACTCAACTTTGTAGAGAAGAAACCACTATTCAATTTTGGGAACTTAAACCTTGGGATTGGTAGTTAAATTAGTTTCCAAGTTAGTTATTTTCATGCCAACTTTGAAAGATAATGGAGGTGTCTAACATATACAAAATTATCTTGCTTTAAGATGATGTCTAAAAAAAGCAAATACATGAATAAGACTTCAAGTTTTTTTGGAAAACTCATTTTTTAGAATAATCTCAATTTCAATTGTAGATTCAAAAATACCCCTCTATGAAGCAAGCACCCAAAAAATTAAAAATAAATAAAAATAAATCTCATGAATTTACACTAGAATTTTTGTTAATATACGGTTCTAAAATTATTCTGAAATTGTCTTTTTTAGTGCATTGGGTGAAAATTGGAAGAAATGTTTTATTTTTTTATTTTCAGCCACACATTATTTCCCTATATTAGTTTGAGAATGTATGAAAAAAAATCCATCCCATTTAGCTTGATAGATTGTAAGATATAAGTGTTGAAAGTTGTTGAAAAAAATTTACAACTTGCTTGACTACTTGCCCTCTATACTAGCACCTATAAATGTCAAAACATAACTAGATACCTTACGCATTTTGGATGAACAAACATACAAAGCAATGGACAAAAACAAGGGCTAAATATTTGATTTAATGCAACAATTTTGAAACAATTACATTCAATAAAAACGTAGTACGAGATTTCAAAAATAACAATGTGTTGAATGAAAGTTCAAGGCAAAAATGGTGCCAAAATAGTCATGACTTCATATTATAAACTTTAGTTGTGTAGCTTTGAAATACTATAGCTTCATGTTGTGCATCTCTGACACACCCTACAAAATTTCCAAATTTGAAATAAACATGTTGAACATCAATACATCTAATAAATCCATGAACTATACCATTTTTCTATGCTTGCCTTGGTGATTAACATCCTTTTTGAGATTAATATTTCACAATTGGCTAAAAGTTTGGAAATGAGTCATTGCGCATGTCAAACATCACTTTGGATTTGTTTGCTCTATACCAAAGAGAGAAAGCTTTGTATTGACAAAAGCTCCATTGTGAGGAACTTTGAGTGTGACCTTACTCAAAAAGCAAGCTAGTGCTATAGCAACAGACACTCTCATTGCATAGCTCCTTGCTTTGAATGCAAATGAAAGAAACATTTCACCTTCTCAAACCTATCTTTGTTGGATATCTTTACAAAAGAGTGTGAGTTTGGTGAAAGAAAATCCTTGAATTATAAAATAGGATGCTCTAAAAGCAGCCCCTAACACAAAGTTATATTTTACTTTCTTCAATACACCAACAATGCACATTTCAAGAGTTGATTGCTTTTAGTGACCAGTGTTTCAAATTCAAAACTTTGTAACTAATTCAACCAAGGTCCAAAAACCATAAAACAACTTGGGTTTGATGCCAATTCCATTTTTGAGACCATAATTGCTCTCTCTCACTGGTGAAACATAAGTGGTGATGCATCAAAATTGAGACTCTCTCTGCAGACTAGTTTTCTTCCCTGTAACTTATTTCTCGAGTTCGAAACAAGCCCCAACTCATCTCTCTCTTCATTTGTCCAGCCTTGTGACTTGGCTATATTGTGATGTTTTTGAAATGGATTTCCATTTTTATAAAAACAAAAACAAAAAAACAACATAACAAAGGCCCAGTTTGGTTTAAACTGAAACTTGTCAGATTGGGTTTTTTGTTTTTGTTTTTTTAAACAAATGAAATGGAGATTTTCATTTTCACCATTCTGTTGTGCAATAAATTCTAGCCATTTTGTTTTCCAAATCAGGCCCAGCACAGCTTTGCACCCTCAAAATCTGGTCTCCCTTCAGTTGGGCCTTGTATTTTGTTTATTCTTTTGCAGTAAAGGGATCCCTTTATTTGTGTCAAAAAAAAATCTGGTCTCCCTGCCCCTGTCTGGTCGCCATTTCAAATCATGTTTTTTCTCCAATGTCCTCCATTTTGGGAAGCACAACTTAAGTTTTCAACTCTGACATGACAAGTATTGATTGAGTCTCAAAAGAGACCCCAAGCATATTTGTCTTGTTTTTGTTTTCATCTGATTTTATTGGATGGTGCACAGCTACCCAAGTTCTAGAGTAGCATAAGCTTAACTCTGCATTGTCAGTCAGTCATCTGCTGTGGCATGCATTATGACCGTGAATCAATCAGCTATCAAGAAGTTTGCCTTCAAGCCAACCAGAGATAACTTAAGCTTAAGTTCAGTTTAAGCTAATTGGGTATGTTAGCACTTGGTGTTAGGAGTAACTTAAGCTTAAGTTCGGTTTAAGCTAATTGGGTATGTTAGCACTTGGTGTTAGGAGTGATGTTTGCAATGTGAATCTTGTCCAGAAGTAGGTCTAAATTTGTTCCTCAGATTCTTTAACATGCAGTGAGAACAAACCTTTTTCTACTAAATACAGATAGACCAAGGAAACAGACTTGTTTGACCAATTAGACCAGTTGTGGGTCTTCATGTGGATCGTGTCCGTCCATAGCCCGCCATGCAAACAACATTTCATGCAAACAATAGTTTCATGCAGACAATGTTTCACTTACTGAAGTTATGTTACTGTCAAGAGCTTCCAGTTTGGATTGAAACACTGGTTCTGAACTGCTTTGGTTGTAAAAGTGAACGCTAATAGTATTTGAAAGAAATTTAAAAAAAGAAGAAAAAAACTGAAAATTTATTGTACACAAGGCAGGCCCCTTTTGATCAACAGTTGAGTAATAACTTTAGTTAAGGTGAATGCAACCTATTCCCATCCAAACATTACAATTCCACCCTCATGTTCGTGTACCTGTGGTGTACATTTTCATTCTGAAATGTACCCCATGAGTACAAGGACGGAATTTATGATTGGGGCAGTCATGGGCTGGTTCACTTTATGTTGTGACAAGTGTGATGCACTGCATTCAGAAAGCTTACATGTGACAAGGCAATGGAAACCCGCGATAGGGTAGGAGGATTTTTTTTGCCCCCTCGTTTGGTGAGACCATTTTATTTGTTTAGTAAACTCAAGAATTGGATCTATGAAAAAGCCATTGCGAGAATGATTGTCAAAGCATCGATCTCCCATGCTTCAAATCCATGCTTTGTTTGTTCACATTTTGAACGCAAGATCGAGCGCAAGATACTATACACAATTCAATATCTCATTCAAGACATGTGTGCACTACTCAAAAGGGTGTTGTTTTTCTATTTGTTTGGAGATTTTGAAAGTGGCGATTGAAAGATAGTGTTGAAGACAACACTCTTATGGATAGTGTGAGGTAAGAGACCCTATTTGCATCACAATTCAAAAGCCACCCTATTTGTGCTACTATGTAATAGTAGGTTACATTTCAAACTTTCAAATGTACTATATTAATACATAGTGGTCATGAAGCACAAATAGGGACTCCTACTTTAAATTCTCAAAGCTATTGTAATATGCACTTCTTCTCAATATGATGAACAATAGTTTCATGAGAAGATAAATTTATTAGCATTATCTCCTTTACTATCACTATAATGTTTCTTTGTAATACAAATGGAAGAAAAGATAGATCTCTAAAACATTGCACACCGTGCAAATATATTTAAGCCTTTTTGTTTCAATATGTGCTAGTTTATGGCATTTTCTTCAAAACAATGAAAATACTTTAATCCTAAAGGACATTCTACATCCGTGCTCGGTCAAGCTTTATTGTTTCTCTATATTAACACACGCGTTTCAAAATTTTGACATTTTTCTCACGTAATAATATATACCTGAATTTTTTCTTATTTTTTTAATAATTATCAAGAAAATTAAAATGAATTATATATAGTTTTCTAAAAGTAATCTCTTTGTAACCATAGTAATTACAAGAATGCTTAAAATAGTATGAAATTGTTAAGAAAAAATGGAGACCATATCGATATTAAACATCGTGGTGTAAATGGTGTACTCAATTAACTCACACTAAGAGAAATTCAATAGAAAAAAGTTTGAAAGTGGTGTATTCTAAACTTTCTAAATCCTACCCTCAAACAGGGTCTGGGGAGATTTTCAGCTTAACTGGCTAAAATCCTATATTTGTTAAAACCAAACGGTTGTTTGAAGCATTCTCTCGGCTAGACCTTTATAAAATAGAGATTTTCCTCTTAAATGATCGGTTTTTTTCCGAAGATTTTGAAATCCATTTGGAAATTCTCAAAATCAACCGGCTAGCTTGTAACTAAATGCCGGTACTCCCTGTACATTGCCCTCAAAGTGTCACAAAAACTGCAAAATCTCAAAATTGTTAAAATGAAATAAAGAATACATTATTGAAACTACATTTTCTCAATTCAATTTGATATGCAATGAATCATTGGTTGGCTGGGAAGTTGCCATGTTGGGAGCTCCCACTTTGAAACCAAAAGGGACCCTCGAAGCGTAGGGTTGCTACATGTTATGCTTACTCACGTATGTTTTTTTGCGTAAAAGACAAAGTAAAACTATCCCCCAACATTCACGATATTCTTCCGACCAACGTCATACATTGAGCCTCCTTCAAATCTGAGTCACTCCAATTGAGTCGGATCGGAGCTTCATTGATCACATGTGGCAATCATCTTTGAAATCGCAATGGTGTTTATATGCATGAGGGCTTCTGATTTCACCAGGACGGGGTGGTCAATGTGTTGCCACTGCACAACAACCACTGAACCAAGCTAAGAAATTTCGCAGAGTAGTCGGTTGTCGAGAATCACGACTTCTGACACACCCTACAGTCAGACACACTCGCTCCTGGCGGCCCCAAACGGCTACAACTCTTTTTCTTTTTCTTTGGAACAAATGAAAAACAACTACGATTCTTGTGTCCCTTGTATGGTCAAGCACGACGAGCAGTGTTTTTTCGGGGTTTTTTGTTAATCCCTTAATGCCTCGATCTTTTTTCTAATTTTGGCATATTTTTGTTTATATCATTCTAGAGAAATATCATTTACTGCAATTTCGTGAAATTGATCAGTAAAGAAGGTTGTCTTTTCAAGATTCAAGTGTTACATTGGATGAATGAAAATTTAGTTGAACAAAACAATGCCTGGTAGCCCACTGTTCATTGTCCAGAATATGGATGTTGGAGCGGTTAAGGGTTAAGTGACTGTGAAAATCATCCCTTTGGTTAGTGTGTCAATCATTCACTTAATTGTATAGTTGAATAGTTAATTGCATAGATGGATAGTTGCACTTGTGTCATACAAGAAGGATTCTCTATCATCCATAGGAGAAAAAAACATTGTCCTTGACATTTAAAGGTTAAATCTAGTGAAAAGAACACCCAAACATATCAAAAGCTACGAAAACAATTGGAAGCATCTGAAGTTTGAGGTGACATTTACAAGTCCGTGATTTCACAATTTGTCACAATTTGTCAGGCTACATAATAAGATCATTCAAATAGACTGATGAGACCGCACATGAATTGTTTGATCAATTGCATATATCTTGGCTTTTTGTTCTGGAAAGTGGGCCTTTGAATGCTCTCATGGTGCAGAAAGTAGTCTCCCTGATTAAAAATATATATATATAGTTTTTTGAAACAAATGAAAATCCCATTGCAAAACAAAAATACAGCCCCCCTGATTTTCACCACTTCCTTGCGCAGGCGTAGCACCTAAGATCCATACTGATATTTGTCCCTTGTTTTTTCTTGTCACCACACTTTAATTGAAAGTGACTGATCTTTCAAGGGGGAAAAAAAGAAAAAGAAAAAACATCATGTATTATTTTCCTACTCTATTGTAATTCATTTCCAACTATTTTCAATGACTCTGCAGTGAAAATAATACATTGCCGTTCTTCTCAAAGGTAGTCACCAAAGAAGTAAAAAAAATGGTCCAATATGACCTTAACCTTGGAAAGACATGGGGTGACCCTGGAAATCATGCATTGTGTAAATTGGAATTAAAAAAATCCAAAAGTACTCATTGGAAATCATGCTACTATAGATGTTCTCCACTTTTCACAAAAAAATCCAAGGATGAATAGTTGTAGTTCTGTTCTACACTGGAGAATTCTTTGTCATTCGTCGGACACTAAGTGTCTGCGGTGTCCTTCCAAGGTTAAACTACCTCGGATGATAGAACAAGTGCTAGGAACTTTTGGTTGAATCCTTGAAGTTCCTAGTTTGGCTCCCCATGCTGACTTTGCTCGCTCAATAGGCTTGTTTGTTCTTCTACTTGTGTTCTGACAAGGATAAGGTAGGAATACCATAAACGATTAAAATAAGCATTTTAGCCTATAAGATATGGAAAATTCATTGAGAAATTCAGCTCAATGTGTGCACAAATAAGGATAGGGAAGAATGAAAAAATAAAAATAAAAAAATAAAAAATCTTCAAAAATGAATATTTTATTGAATATAAATGTGGATTTCTCATACAAACCCCATTCTTGTCTCATAGCTTCACCTAAAACAGTTTCCCTTGGAACTTATTCCTAATAAAGTTTAAGCCAATCAAATTTCAGCAAATCAAATCTTTTCAAATCAACATCAAAGCTAGCTATTGTTGGTTTTAGAACATACTATTGTGCCATTAAGAGGGTGTGTGCCATTTATGGTATTCCTACCTTACCCATGGTGTGAAATGTCCTGGAATTTTTCAAGCCAAGTTGCCATGAATGTTATGTCATGTCAATCCTTGAAGGCTGTATGTTTCAAAAAATTATTATTATTAATTTTGAAATATTAGTAATTGCTAAACTTTGAAATTTTGAATCCATTTTTGCAATCAAAGGCCTCGAAGTTGGTAGGAGATGTGATGAAATAACTATGTTTTTTTAAAAGCACAAACTAGGGGAACAATTTTTTACATGAACCCTTCGTGGAGGCAATAAGGGAGTCAATCCTTCACAGCCGCCAGCCCCCTCACTAAATAACTTTTTTTTTAAACACTATTTTGCACTAAATTATAAAAATTCAATATAAAACAATTGATAAATTTGTCTAGCACTAATTGAATGAACTTGAGTAGTCACGAAAACCCTCTGAATTGTTTTGTTTTGGGACCACAGCCAGCGGGGCTATGATGAGTGCCTCCCACTATTCCAACTTGGAAATTGGAGCCCTCCATCAGTTCAGTTTTCTGCAGAGTGAACTTGTGGTTGTATGTGCCTCCCATGTGCAACAAGGAGTTAAATTAGCAGCTTTTTCCCCCTTGGGGTCCCGAAGAAAAAGCAAAAAAAGGTTAAAATATTACAATGAGGGCACTTTACCATGGATCCCCACCTAAAGACCGGAGTCTCATTGGCAATTCTCAGATTTGGTTCATCTCCTGGCCATCATGATGGGTTGCCTGCTGATGCCCCAACTAAAACTGCAAAAGGTCGGTCGGTCGGTCAGACGATCCCACTTCTAGTACTTGAAATCCCTTCCTTGGTCATTGTAAGTAAGTTAATAAAGCATGGAGATATTTTTTTCCTTTTTCCTTTTTTTCCTTTTTTGAAATACAACATGGGGACACTTTCACTATTGGAAGGAGCCGTCATCATGATGTTGGAAAGTTTCTTCGTCCATAAGTTTCAAAAGAAAAAAGAAAAAAGAAAATCTTTGGTCTGGAATTGGGATGCATGATGAAGCCAAATAGTGTAGGGGGATACTTTTTTTTTTTTTGAGTTTTACCACCTATTTTCCTTGAATTCCCAAGTTTTCAAGTATCCGATCCACTATTTTTTTCTATTTTTAGAACTCTGAATAGAAATATTATAGATTTTTTTCACCATTTTTTTTGTTGGTGTTTCTAATTGCAATTGGGGTTTTCGCAACTTTGAACAAACTGCCATTTTTTTTCCCAAAACACTAGTTTAGAATTGTTGAAGGATTATTTTGTAGGGTTTAATTATAGCTAGGGCAATCACCGAGGTAGAGGGAATTTTGAAAATAAACAAGTTGATGAGGACGGCAAAGCCCGACGATAATATCTACTTATTTATTTTTAGAATTTCCGACATCAAGGAGATTGCTTGCCGTAAACGCCTATTTAGTTATGGATGGAATATGTGATTGATGAATGAGAAATCCGTAACTGAATTAGTTACGTGGATTTCACTCTCTAGAAGGAGATTATGGAAAATAACGTAGGAAGTCCATGAATCGCCCACCTAGGAGTTGAAACTAAATTTTGGAGGAAGTGAAGTTTCTTGAAATATTTTTCAATAAATTTTCTTTGAAAGATAAGTGGAATTGGCATCTAACTCAAGTCGTTTCATATTTTTTGGGGAGTTTTGTGAAAATAATTATGATATTTCGAAGTTGAAATGGCATGACACTCTAAAATCACCCACCTCCTAAAATGTATGTTGCTCGTACAGTGCTTGTACAAGGCAAAGAAAAAGCAACACACACAAAAATAGTAAACATTTGAGGAGGTTCCCAGTTTTGTAGAGCTTGTGCCCTTTTAGAACCTCCTAACTGAACCCTCCTAAAAAATGAACAGGATATTTCTTGGTGGTCCATTTTCTTTTTCTTTTTTAATCAGGGCATTAGAATTAATCGTGAAGTGCTTACAATGCAAAACCTAGAGCTGGAGTTTGAGAAAAATATGGGTTGACTAAACTCCTTGGAGCACCAAAATTGAGGTCTGATGAAATTTGGTGATGTGTTTCTTTTGTACTATTCTTAGTTAAACCTTCCTCTTACACCCATTTAGAAACATGGGAGAAACTTTACAATTAATTGTATTGGTCATGATTATTAACCAGTTACAGTGATAGATGAATGAAAAAAGCTTGCTATCATTCCTATTCATATGCATCAGTTGTGGAGGAATATCAATAAGTAGTCCTTTGCTTTTCACCTTTGACCAGCCATGCATTCCAAACTAAGATACCATGCAAATATTGTATGCAATAGTAGTCGTTCAAATTTCTTCAAGAGATTCCAAGCTAGAATCAAAAACTCTCTGCCTCAGTTCAGTCCTTTGAGAACCAAGCTACCTTATTAGGGTTTGTTGGCTCTGTCTCCCTGTTATGCTTAAAAGGCCAATTGCAAGGACAATGTTTGTTTTTTCTTCCAGTAGCTTCTCATCATTGTGAGGGAAGACCTTGACTTCATTACCTTTAGAGGTATCTTCTCATGGTGCTCACTCGCTCGATCAGGTGGTCGACCCCAAATCAGACAAGAGAATTTGTAGGGGAATTTGTAGGATACTTGGGGGTACTGCTAGCAACATTGCTAAAAAAGAAGAAGATTCTAAACAAAGATTCTTTTAATACTCTAACTATTAAGATTGTGAACACGACCAAGTGACCGTTCAACGTACGCAAGAGATCTTGGGTAGGTACGCACAAAGTCAATTTGGGTTGCATGAAATTTTGACACGGGGGGTTGGAACATGTGCCCCTGGTTTAGTGGGAATTAAACAACTCTTTTTTTTTAAAATTTGGTGCCCAGATGAAAAGTACACTACCCTGAACTTTGGAGGCAGCTCAAGTGGGCAACTACTTTTTTGAAATTTGATAGGTGTGTAACTTTCATTACACAAGATGCAAACGTCAAAAAAATTAACCATGTGTACTGGTTGGAAGTGTAAAAATCTCACTATAGGAAGAGTTAAAGTTTGTTGGCTATGTCGAGCAAGGACAAAAAAAAATTGCTTCTATCTTCAAGCATTGTGATCTTTCTATTTTGTGCAATCAAAGTTCGTGAATTTTTTTCCACACATTCTAGTAGTAGTCTACTACAAATTTGTATGGTTGAATTTTTTTTAAAAACTTCTTTTTTTCATTTTTTTAAGGGTTTGCTAGTTTAGAATCCCACTAAATAAATGTTTGGGATATTAAAGGGAGTATGAATAAAAGAAGCCATCATTGTGAATAATCCCCAGATTTGATAAAGGAGATAAGTGGAGTGTTTTGTTTTGTTTTTGACACAAATGAAACGGGATTTAATTGCAAGAGTGAAAAGAACAAAACCATGATGAGCCACATGTGGCCTGACGGGAACAAAATAAAAGAGATAAGTAGAGTGCTTTGGTATACAAACATTGCTACACTAAATAGTGAAATTAGGTTGCCCCAGACTATAGTTGACCATGTCTGAAAGTGTTAGATATGAGAAATTAGTGTGGGGCAACCTAATTTCACTATTCAGTGTAGCTTCACTTAATTCGTTGAACATTTGTTGCACACAACATGTCCTAGAACATGGCATTGATGATTTATCTACTATCATGACTCCCATTATTGTTGAATTCTTCAAAAAAAATTCAGGAAGTTGCATTTAGAGCATCTCCACTACTTCATCCCTATCCCTATTCCTACCAAGATGAAGAGAAAGCAAATATTGGCATAAAGAGTGCTCTTCTTCACCAATGTTAAGGTAAAACAGCCCAGTGTGGTCATAATTAGGAGTCTACCCTCATGCTATTGCTCAAATTTTTCAAATTTTTTTTCCACATGAAAAGACAAATGTGACAAATAATGAGGACATTTGAAATTATATTTTTCAAACAAAGTATGGATTTGTTATGAATTTTTGAATTAATCAACCCAATACAATCACAATATTTTCTAACATGAAAGGCCTCAAAATCAATTCTTACAATGATTTTTACACTGAAAAAGTTGGAAGTACCTATTGAGGTCATCAATCACTACATAACTATCATGAAAGACATTAATTAGGGTATGATAAAACATCATAGAGTCATTTAGGTGTCCGTCATGGGTCATTTGACCGCAAGGGGCTGTTTTACCTTACTCAATATATAGAAAAATGATTTGAGTTCAATACATTTGAGGCCCTACCTCCCCTAAAATTTGAAGGATGTAATACTTTGGCAGGGAGGTTTCTTCCCTATCCAAGACGAAATACATCCGGATAGGGATAGGGAGCACCCATAGTAGGAATGTTCTTAGTTTCCAAAAAAATTTACTTTCATATCAAACCAATCATTCACCAAAAAAAAATGAGGATCATAAGATTTTCCACCCCAATTTCTGGGCCAGGGTGGATTGACCCCCTCACTTGGCCCTGCGGGCAAACCCTGGAATTATTTATTTTCCGCACATAAATTTTTTTGCAAATTTTTAATTCATTTTTGCGATCAGAGACCCCAAATTAGTTTAGAGAGGTTAAGAATATACCCTAGAACAACCCCAAATAGGGGGCTTCTTTTTTTTACATGCACCCCTGGTAAGGCCAAGCGAGGGGGTCAATCCACCCTGATCCATTTCTGCACTTGATTTTTCACATCTAGACCAACCACGTGCACTACACCCGATGGAGGTAAGGTACTTACCAGTACCACAAACAACGTGAATGTATATTACCATGCCACCATGCCAAAATTTCTTGCAAGGGATCCCATCCGGTCCGGCCAGGGAGAACTGACCCCCTCGCTCGGCCCTGCGGGCAAACCCTGGAATTATTTATTTTCCGCACATGAATTTTTTTGCAAAATTTTAATTCATTTTTGCGATCAGAGACCCCAAATTAGTCTAGGGAGGTCGAGAGTATACCCTAGAACGGTCCAAAATAGGGGGCTTCTTTTTTACATGCACCCCTGGTAAGGACGAGCGAGGGGGTCAATCCACCCTGATCATCCGGTCCGGTCCGGTCCATGAGTTTCATTTGCAATGTCATGAGCAGCTTTCGTCCTCACGTCGTACAGGAGCAGGAGTAAGCAAATTCAACTGTTCAGTTGTAACTTACTCCGTACAAGTCTACACTGAGAGTATTAATGTCAATTACACTGTTACTCAAAAAAAGATCCAAAAAAACTAACCGTATCGATTGAAAGTAGGAATAACCCTTCATCAATAGGGAAAAGGACAAATGATTTGTTCGTACCCTTCAAAAGCTTATGATGGTCAAACCCAACAAACTTTCATTTTGGAGAGACAGTATTCCGTCGCTGGGGCGCTCAGGGGTTAAGGTATGTCCACCGTAAAAGTGTCGTCGCTGCTGCTGCTGCTGCCTTCGGCTTTTCCGGGAGGCTGCAGGTGGAGATTCCAAAAGCAACGGAGGGCAGAGGACCAGCACACTTTCGCCACGCCTTCCTTCCTTCCTTT
The DNA here is from genome assembly GCA_947034895.1 of Rhytidiadelphus loreus. Taxonomy (NCBI): domain Eukaryota; kingdom Viridiplantae; phylum Streptophyta; class Bryopsida; order Hypnales; family Hylocomiaceae; genus Rhytidiadelphus; species Rhytidiadelphus loreus. Next base: position 40,347,693 of record OX344761.1, read on the forward strand.
GCTTTCTTGTACAGTGCTGTAGGGACCAAGCAACGGAGGGAGGGAAGCCTGTCAGTAGGCTTGTCTAATTAGGACCACTGGAACCGGAAAGTGTCGTCTGTCCGCACAATGGGGGCTGGCTGCAATGGGTAGGAGGGTAGGGCAGGGTAGGGTATCCTACCCTACCCTAACTAGGGTATCATGGAGCCTAACCTAAAAGGTACAAGGGGGCGGGGGCGGGGGCGGGGGCGGACTGAGGATTCATCATGGAATTTCAGTTCATCATGGAATTTCTGTCTTCAGAGGGGTCAAAGCTGCAGCAGCAGCAACAGCATCTGGAGGGACCAGGGTGTTGTTTTCTTCATTTATTATTCGCAGTGCAGAAAGGGATAATAGGGGTAGTCACACCTTCTTCACTTTGCACTTTGAGAATGGAGAATGAGAAGTTGGTGAGGGTTTGGAGGAGCCAATGGGAAGCCGTGGTGAGTGAAGGAGGTGTGACACCCTTAAAAGATGTGTTGAGAGTGGAGAATGAAAAAAGTGGAGAAGCAACTTACCTGAACCTAAGATTAGACATAAAGTTGGAGGAAAATCGGCAACAACAAAGGTAAAGCGGCAATGAAAGGTAAAAGTGTAGAGCACAAAAGAATCTTCTTAAGTGCTTAAATCTTCCGCACTCCCAACCTTCACCTCAAGAGGTGAAGACTAGGAGTGTGGAAGATTTAAGCACTTAAGTATATTCTACCAACATGAAGCCAACCCCAAGCCGCCACCTTTCCATTCTCCATTCTCCAAGTGTAGAAGGTGTGACTACCCCTAATCAGTGGAGAGATGAAGCTTGCAATCTATGGATGAAATTTCATTTTTTTCATCCCAAAACATGCACATTCATCCAAAGTAGAGTGATGTTGTCCAAGATTTGGTAGCACATTGGCGATTTCATCCACTGAAAGAATAATCACTTTTCAGTGAGAAATCACTCAACCCCCCCTCCATTGATTTGGACCCCCATGCCTAGCACAGGCCAAAGACAGATGGACCCATCCCAAACACCTACACACTGAATATGGTAGAACCACCCATAGTTGATCACTGAAGTGATTCCACCCATGTTTTGGAGCAATGTAAGGCAATGTAAATTTTTTGTTGTGTAGGAAGATATAAATCGTGGGGATCGCAAATTTTTTGGTAATTTTATGCCGTGAATTGAAATTACTATGAATTTTGGAAGCCCAAAGTTGATTTGAACCCACACCCAATGTATAGAGTCTTCTAATTCCCATCATTCAAAAACTACTTTCTTACTCGCTAATTTGGAACATGTCTCACGACCTTTATTAGTCCCAACCTTGAAAAGGAGTAAAAAAACACATTCCAAGCTTTGGTTGGAAATGGTTGCATTCTAAAGGGGTGGAAATAGGTTGAAAATAAGTTGCTCCACACTAATTTCTCAACATTTTACACTATATACATATAAACTCTTTACTGTACAAGGATGCAATAATTTTCATCAACCCCAAACCGTGTGTGTGGCATGGATTGGTGCACCAGTTTAGGACCCGGGTCAGAGAGTTGCATATGCCTCTACACGTGGACAAGCAGTGAGTCGCGAGGTAACTTTTCTAGCTTAGGAGTGAAGAAGCCTTTCTTTGACCCCACATGATTGAACATAGTTGTCTAAGATCCAACCATTCAACCACATTGAGATTATATCCACTCTTGTGAAAGGTTAGCTTGTAGATCTTGCTACAAGAAATAACATGCCTCGTTACCCCTATGGATCCACATGTTATTTCTCATAACATGACTCTTCTTTCACATTACCTAAACTATAGCCACTGCTTGATTGTACAACGTATATTATGTACCTACGTCTTAAGGTAGAACAACTTAATGTCATTAGTCACTTTGGAATTCCAACATCTACTGGACCCTCCCATTTGTATCAATCATCCATCCATTACCTCAATCTTAGCAACCCTTTTAATTAGCACCATGATAATACACTTAGAGAGGGAACATGTCAGTGTATGATTTAGCATAAGTGTACCCACTCACACTTTACCAATTTAGTCCCACCAAACTTTGAAAAATCACAAAGAATTAATTTCTTGTTGGAAAGTCTTGATTCTACTTGCAAATGGCTTCTCTCAAACTTTTCAATCTTTAGAAAATATGTGAGTTGACAAATAGCTTCTCCAAAGTACCTAGATAGCAAATTTTCTTGGTAGTATGGTAGGGTGCTCTAAAAGTGACCACTAACATAGAGGTACATTTCACTCTCTTCGATGTACCAATAGTATGCATTTCATGAGGTGGTCACTTTTTAATGCCCCTACGTTTCAACTTCAAAAATTCGTAACTAATTCCATGAAGGTCCAAAAAATATGAAATGGCGTGGGTTAGGGGCCAATTCCATTTTTCTTTCTACAAAAATCGATGAAAATTGTTTCAAGGAGTTACATTCCCCCATGCAATCAGCTCTTAAAAAGGTTGCTTTATGAGCAGACTACCTTAGGCATGTTTACCCTACTGCAATTGATCTTCTCTCTTCCTGAATCTTCCGCATACCAAGGAGACACCCCAATCCCAGCCTTTGGATGTGAAATGTTCGTGCTTTTGTGTAAAAAGAAAAAAATGTTTGCGCTTTTGTGTAAAAAATATAAATAAATAAATAAATGGTTGCACTTGACCACAGGTTTGGAATGATGAATCTTGAAGACAACTCTGACATGATCAGATCCACTCCCTTTTACTGAAGAATAAACCAATTCTTAACATATTTTATCATCGTCACATTTCTGCTGACAAGAAGCTGGGGACTTCCAAGCGGTGTCACACCATCACACATCACACAAAGGTGGTCGGGGACAGTAGGAGAAACATGGTCTGCATAGACTAGGGAAATGACTCATGAGATCTAGAATATGGTCAACATATTTCTCCCTCTTGTGCTAGACATAAGGTCAAAACATCCATTACCGTTCTGCAGTCCAATTCCATCAAGTAGACTAGCCCAATTCCGTCATCAACTTTGGCCCCAATTCCGCCTAAAATCCCCTCCAATTCCCTTCCTTTTATGATAAAATCAGAGAATTCTATGACAAAATCAGGGATTTTTATGACAACAAGGGTTACGTGTCACTCCATTAATAGAGAATATCTAGTACTTGATTAGGCGATAATGGGTTGTTTATGGGACAATTTTGACCCCACTCTATAAATGGTTTTGTAATTTCAGGACTGACCACTTCAAAAATTCACAGAAATTACAATTTTAATGGGAAAATTATAATTACACTTGGGTTTGATCCGTGAAACAAAAACACAACTCTGAAAAATATGTGCCCTTCTTGAAATTAACCCCAAAATAGTCAGATTGCAAATCAGGGGGGGTGATAGGTAGTTCTACCTTATATCTTAGTTGTTGTTTTGACCATTACAAACTAAAGTGAGCCCTCCCCCCCAATGGACCACAGATCCAAAGCCATCATTGTGGAACATCTCCAAAATCAATATGTATTTGTGTGGAAAGAAACAATTTCATAAACCTTGACCAAAAATCCAATATCCAAATGTAAAGTTTGTTCCTTTAGTGTGTTGGAGCCTCCCTTCACTTGCCAACAAGAAAATATGAAAAATTGACCAATCTGATAATAATAACTAGGTATCAAGTTTCGTGAACAAACTCTTGGAGATTCAACGATATAATATTTCAAAATGAAAAACTCGTTGATTGTAACATATTTACCTTTTACCTTTGAATTTTTTTTTCTTCGTTACTTTGCACTTGTATAGTTTATCTTTCCAGAAAAATCTAGCAAAATGTGTGTGTCTTACAACTTGTTCAAGTTAATGAGTTGCTTTCAAATTTTGTTGAAATTCCAAAAAAAAACTCAAAAAGTTCTTCTTGTTGCTTGACTTGCCTAGGTTGAGAACATAAAGACTAAATCGGAGATAACTTTGTAACCATTAATCCAACTTCTATGAAATTTGACTTCCATTGAAGACAATCCTACAAAATTCCAATTGTAGGATCCATGAATTGAAGTCGCAATTGCCTACTCAAAATTTTATAAAAGTCTCAAAATACTTGTCAATTATTAAGGAATTAAGTCATTTTCTTAAGTAATGGATATTTTGATCTTTGGAATATCATGAAAGGTTCATATTGGATAGTAAGCTATGTAACTAGGCAATGAAGAGGTAGTATGTATTTTTGGCAACTATAGAGGCAAGAAAATGTGCACAAGATTTTATATATATAAGTATTATTTTTGGTTGCTTAACCCCTAAAGGACCGGACTGTGTTTTTTGGCTATATAATTTTTTGGGGCAGGTACCTACGAGCAGAGATTTTCATATTTGGGGCTGAAATTTTAATAGAATGTGGGGGCGAGGAAGATCTTTCATATGTACCAAATTTCATGACATTTGGAAATACGAGTCAAAAGTTATAGCCTAATATGTTACTTTTTTTTCCAACCGGGCAGTTCGGGCAGATCAGAAAAAATCACTTTTTTCAGAAACAAAAATTTGAAATTGATTTTCTAGAGTTTTATATACACGAAATTCTTTGAGTCGTTCCATTTTGATCAATGAGTCAAAAGTTATGAGGATTTTTTGTTTGCGGGTAGTTTTGGATTTCCTACTTTAAAATAAACTTTGAAATCCTTTATCTTACCCAATTTTCAATATTTTTGGACAAAAATAAAATTGTAGGATGTAGATACATTATTACAATATTTATACCATTGGGATTGGAAAATTTTAATTCCATATTTAAATTGTAAATAATTTAGTATTTTGAATCATTCTCTACTACTACCTACTTACTATTTTTTTCCTATATGTTGTACTATTCCAAATGATCTGAAAATTTTCAAGAATGTAGACAACTTGTCTAGGAAAACAAATTCAAAGAAGCACCACCATTTAGGTCATTTTTTCATAAAAATGTGAGCTTGTGAAGTGCAGCTGCCCTGCTTTTCGCAGGGTAAAAAAAATGATTTTAGTTAATTTGAATGCTTATATCTTGCAATCCACCCGGTGTAAATGTCTGAAATTTTTATCTCATGTTTTTTATACTATATAATACAAGATCCTACAGTTAGATATGTCAAAAAAAGTTATTTTCCAAAATTTTGGTACTTGTACTAGAAATGACAGTTTTGGAGCGTTTTTGGTGAAAGTATAGTGACGGTCCTTTAAGGGTTAAATACATTCAATATTTTTGTTTGTTCAATTACCAAAATGAAATTTTACCTTGAATTGATTTGACAATCCATGTCTAGATTGAACCAATGTCATAAAATTCAAACCTCTAAAATCTAATTAGTCAATAATTCAATTAATCTAAATTTTTTTGTGAAATAAAGAAGACATGTAATTTCATCCCTGAAAAACAAATATAGACTTTTTCATTCATATCTAATTGCAAAATGGCGGCAAACTAAGTGATAGGCATTGAAATCAGTGGTTATGGGTCCGTCCTTTTAAAGGTGAAGAACCACATGAACCTCACCACATGTACCTTTTAACAAATGATTGATTCACCTACCAGGTACTCCAATTCTTAGTCGATTTTAGACATAAAGCTTTGGATCGGATGAGACTAGGGACACTTGCCAAAACTCGTTGCGATCGAGGTTTAAAAAGTTTCAATTGCAATCGATATCAGTCAGTCACAAGAACGAGTCTTCACAAATTTCCGTTGTCATATTCAACATGCTTGTGCCAGAATGGTCAGGTGCACAATGCTTCATCAAGAAAGCAAAGATTGATTGAGATCAAGTGGGGGGGTGAGATAAGCTGAAGTGGAGTCCAATAAAGTGATCATATAAAAAAGTGTAAAAAAACACACACATTGAAACACACAAATGAATGCCACTGACTGTGTCACAACTGTGATCCCATGCAAGTACTAAGCTTCACTTAGACCACAGACTTGTCCAAATTCATGAAGGCGGGGACACCCAAAACCGCCACTTTTTGCTACTGCGCCTAGTCACCATTATTAGACTAGTCAAATTTTTCTTGTTGTCAAGTGGAAAGGAGGTTCCAACGCACCAAAGAACATGACATTTGGATGTGGCATGTGAAAGTTACAAATTGTCAAAGTTTTGATGGGCAGAAGCTGGTTCTAAAATTGCTTCTCTCCTCACAGGTACAAACTGATTTTGGAGATGTACACACAATGATGATGGCAAGGTTTTAGGCATAATATCACTTAAAGGACATAATTTTTTGTTTTGTTTTTTCTCTTTCTTTCTACATAAATTAAAATTTTCTTTTTTTCTTTTTTTCTTTTTTTTGTGATACGTACAAATGAAAATGAAGTACTTGCAAGGGGTAGAGTAGAATTACAACATTGAGGAGTCACTCAGTAATTAAAAGAAACTAGTTTCAGTTTCTGAATAATAATTAGTCTGACATTGATTTCGGTTATAAATGTTAGCATATCTGAGCTCACACACTAGAACAAATCATGGGAAGAATTTGATAATTTAGGTATCTTTAGATAAGAGGGGCAAGCCATGACTCCCCATGACTCTTTATTGGAAAGAGTGGAACCAGTGTTTACCCCTTAAAAAGATGGGCCCTATGACCATGTCTTCAAGCTCAATATCCTTCCTTTTGTATGGCCTATTTTGTCACTATGTATAAGTGAAATTTAATTTATTTTATTTTATTTTTAAATGATGAAGTCATATTGTCTTCTATGAGTCATTAATAAAGAGTTGAAGTTATCATGAATTTTTGAAGAAACAGTTTAACATCTTAAGGTTTTTGACTATATTTTCAACAAAAATGGTCAAAAACTGCCATATCTAGTACAAGTACCAAATTTATAAAAAATAAAAAAATTTGGATAGATTTAACCATAGGATCTTGTAGCACGTTGGTTTGAAAAGATGTGAAATACATTTCAGAAATTTACACTATGTAGATTCCAAGATATTAGCATTTGAAGTGACAAAAATCCTTTTTTAGGCCCTTTGAAAAAATGGGTAGCTGTACTTTACAAGGTCACATTTGTATGGAAAAATGTTGAAAATGGTTGTAATTCTTTGGATTGATTCTTCAAGGCAAGTTGACTTATAGACTTGAAAATTTTCAGATCATTTGGAATTGTACAACATATAGAAAAAAATAGTACGTAGAAAGAAGTAGAGAATGGTTCAAAATACTAAATTGTTAACAATTTATTAATGGAATTGAAAAACACCAATTCCAATGTTTCTAAAGTTGTAATAAACAATCTGCACCTAATGATTTTATTTTTTTCAAAAAATACTGAAAATTCAATTAAATAAAGGACATCAAAGTTTGTCTTAGAGTAGAGATTCCGTAACTACTTGCAAGCTGCCCTAGACTAAAACTCCTCATGCCTTTCATCTTGATAATAAAAATGGAATGATTAAAAGTTTTCCATGTATATATAAATCTAAAAAACTAATTTCAAATTTTTATTTCTTAAAAAAATGATTCTTAAAGAAGTTTTTTTAGTTGCTTGGGTTGCTCGTTAAGCAATGAAAACTACATATCATACAATAACTTTTTAATTATGTAGTCAAAAGTTATGAATTTTTTTGGGCCTTAAAGCCACTCCTTGAACACAAGTTGTGTGAAATTTCAAATAAAAACAAAAAAAAATTCCATTTGTCGTGAGCTACCCAAAATTGCTTCGTTGCCAAAAAAACGCAATTTGGTCTATTAGGGGTTAAACTCTTAATATTAAAGAAAATTTTGGAAGAAAATTTTATTCATTAGTTGAACTCAAATTCAAAGAGGCCATTGTTATAGCTAATGCTCAAATCAAGAACAAGGAACTAGAAGTTGCCTAAATTGTTCATTACTGCATTGTAAAAAAATTGAAGTAACAAGATATAGGATACAATCTGAAGGGTCATGTTAAAAAAAATCATTTAAGTTGCTTCAATACTCATCTGAAGCTTGTAGTTTGTCGGAAACTAAAAGTAGATATTATTTCACAATTAAAAAAATCCCGTAAGTGATCATTAAATTTAATGGATTATGATCTAAATTTGCTAGCCTAAGGCCTCTACTTAAAAAGCTTCTAATGTCCTTGAAAGATATAGTGAAGGAATTATTTTTGTATGAATATGATCCAAATGTGAATGGCATTTAGTGTCACATCTTGAAGTAACTAAAATGATGATTGACATGGACTATAGATTGTAGACTCTTAATGCTTGGTTGTATCTACATAAAACTTTCCAACAATAAAAATTAAGCACATAATATGGAGTTCTTAGAAGAAATCCCACACCTCACTCAAGTCCTAATGCCCACAACCAAGAAATCCAAAGAATGAAAAGTCATTTAGAAGATGTACTTGTTTGAAATCGCCAAAAATTGTTAAGGTAGCTGCATCTAATTTTACCACTTTCTTAAACCAATTGGTCTAGATTCTTGGCTAAAATGTGACTCCTACTACTCATGAAAGTCTATGGTTGGTTTTAGATATATCTATCTTTTGAACTTTGAAAATTTGTAGATTATTCATACAATGTCCAAAAAATGTATTTAAAGAGAATCTAGAATCCCTTTTTGACTACCAACAAGACCCTACAAAACGTTTTTCAATATAATAATGGGAACCATGCTGAATTTCTTATTTGTGTGATTTTAGATGTAGTTACCTTATGCTAGATTTTACATGTTAAGACAAGAGAGTCCATTCTCGAATGATAGGCCCAATAATAAACATTACAATCATATTTAATGAATTATACATATAGTATTGAAGTGATTTTAAATTTTTTAAATTTAAATTTTATTTACTGCTTTCACATCTCAATAACGTTTCAAAAACTTGAAAGGCAGCCACCAAATGAGAAAAAAAATCTCTCAACAAATATGATTCAAGACACGCTTTGACAAGGCCATGCTTCAGTGCGGAGCTGGACTACATGATGCTGACATGGCAGGTGAGGTAGCTGAGTTGGCTGGAGTGGATTCAAAGACTAGTAAGCTCAAGCACTTGAATGAGGTGTCATCGACCACTTCCATCTCCTTTGTGAGTAATTCTTTTTAGTCTTTTCATCACAAAACTGATGTGGCTTCTTTTACAATTTGGTTCCGAAGGTAGGGACACCTAAAATTGTCACTTTTGTTGTTGAATGTCTTTTCTATTTAATCCCTAAAAAAGGACCATAAGGCGACTAGGTAGCTTCTGCAACATAATTTTTTACACCCTTGGTCTTTTAGGGGTTAATATAACAATATTTACCAATGAGGCAAGGGCCAAGGGGGGCCTTTTGTACCCTTGAATAGGGGTCCCCTACAATGAACACAATTGTCTTATATGCATGGCTCATTAGTCAAACCCAATCTTTAAATTAACTAATAAGTCCCTCCTTTGTATCTAGCAAAGTATAATACCTTCTCAGCATGGGAATCAAAGGACCAATATTGTCTGGTTATATAATGGTATGAATGTATAGAGTGGGATTGTAGTATTGAGTATAAATGGTAGTAACACTATTGGGAGATTATATGTTGATTAGTTGTATTTTGTGAATTGATTCGACTCATTATACGTAATTTTGAACAAAGTTTTTTATTTTAATCCCTACCTTTTATTGGACATGTGAAACTTTGGACAAGTTCCTATGAATCCAATTTTGGGTGTGATTTGAATTTGGAGGGGTAAGATAGGAGAGAATTTAGCTTTACGGAAATAAATTTTTTCATTCAATCAATGCTTAAAACCAATAGTTATGTCACTTTAAGTAAAAATATTTGAATTCAAGCAACAAAAAATATTACCAAAACTTAAATTAAGTTTATATTGAAATTATATTTTCATATATTATCTTTTTTTTTATCTAAATGTGAACTTAGACTTTTTTCATTTGTATTATTGATGTGAATGTTATTAAGATTCTTGTTTTGCACACAATTAGAACACCTTCCAAAAAAAATGATGTATAGAATTTGTTTATAAACTCAATCTTCATGATTTAACGAAAAAAGAAAGGTCCTCAAGGTTTAAAATAATTGATTTCTAGAAGTAGGATTGATGTGTTTAAAATTCCCTCTTAGTGAGTTATTAAGAATTTAGGTTTTCTTTTCATCTTATGACTATTTCTTCACAACAATTTCTTAAAGAATGAAAATCAATATTTTTATAAAAAAATTCTCCTAAACTCTAAAGCCTCAAAACATTGTAATGTAGTGCAAAAAAATTAATAAGATTCCAAGTTGGATAACTTAATATGAATAAAAGGTGCAAAAAAATATGTTTCATTTCTCTTTGAATATTTAAATCTTGCAATATATGACTTCAAAGTGTTCGAAATTTCTTCCAAACATTCCCATACTTATCTAACCTATGGTTGGATATGCTTTAGTAGTAAAAAATAAAAAAAATAAAAAAGGGCAATTTTGAAGTGGCTTTGGATTAAAAAAATAAACATAGAACTTTAGGGGTTGAAGTAGAAATATGACTAACTAACTAAGTGGATCAACTCTCCAACTTGAGTTATAAGCTTTAAACCATAGAAAAACAACTTACTTGAAGAAAAAAACAAAAGGTATCCCTTCAATGATTGACTTCATACACAAAGATACAAAATGCCATTGATGAAGGAAGTGAAAAGGTGTCATATAAGAAACAAATATCTTGTCATTTACTAGGGTTCCACATAATATCAATTTATTATGGTTTAGTAATTGTATTAACTCCTAAAGGATCAACTAGTCATTCAATGATCAATTGAAAATTCAAACAAGTTCTTACACTGTCAATTCTCAATGGATCTTTTTAAAGTTTTGGCACAAGATGTAGACATCTAATCCCTAGGCAAGAATATTATTTTCTTTTTTGATTGGGTACCCAAATCAAAAGTACTGCTACCTAAAAAAGTTTAGGCAATTAGGGAATCTTTTGCTAAACTCCACATCTATGTCTCAAATTTGGCAAGTATGTAACTTATATAATACAAGATGAAAATGTCTAAAAAGAACCCATGTGAAGTGCAAAAATCTCACACTAAGAGGAGTTAAAGCCTATTGCCCTTGTTCAATAGGGTTTGAATTTTTTTTCTTCTAACTTCAAACACTATAATCTTTCAATCCATATGATCAAAACTTTTGAATTCTTACCACACATTCCCAAGTTAGTCTACTCAAAATTTGTATATTTGAACTTCAAAAATCAACATTTTTTTCATTTTTTTTCCACTTAGCTTTTGCCAATTTATGCTTGAAATGTGCTTCAATCTTTTAGGGGTTAAAAAAAGAATTTTGAAATTAAAGAAACCATATTCATATGATTATTTAGATGATTTCAAGACGTAGTAGCTGTACATTTCATATGAACCATGTTTCTTTTTTTTCTTTTAAATTTTCTTGTTGGCAAATGAAAGGAGATTCTTATGTTGCAAAGAATGTGTTCTCTTGCATACAATGTGTTCTCTTGCATACAATGTGCAAAAGTATGAATTCTAAGATCATAGCCTTACAAGTCTATGTTTTAAATTAATGGCTTCTTCACCAATAAGTAAACATTGATAAAGTGATGTCCACCACCTCCCATTTGATCTAGTGGCACTATTAGGTCCTTCATAATTTTGGATGTCCTTACATTAAAATTAACATCAAACAATTTGCATGATCATATGGTTTCAATAATTATTTAGTCACTACTTTCAATCTAGCTCTTGATTCAATTTCAATTTATTATACACTCAAACTTAAGATGTTAGAACATTGTTGCAAAGACAAGGTGGCCCAAATATGCACCCTGCCTAAAACCACCATCATCACTTTGGGTACATTTCCAAAATCCGAGCCAAAATCAATATGTACATATGTGGAAAAAACTATCCTAAAAAACTCTACCAAAAAAAACTTTGACTTATCCTAATTTTTGCACACAATTGAGTTATTCGTAAAGTACTCTAAACTGGGATTTAAACCCATGAGTTTTGTGAAAAAGCCGGTTGAGTTAAAAAAAGTTGAAATAAAAGTGGGCATGAAACTTATTTTTCCATCAAAATGGTGCCTAAAAAAGTTTGGTCCCCACTTTTGAAGTCGTGTGACATAAGTATCTTGCAAAAAAGTTTGACGCTTCAACTATAGTTGCCTTTTCAACTTCAAAAAAAGTCATGCCCAAATTGGGGGGGACTTTACAAATAACTCAAATATCCAAATGTGTTTCTTGGTGCATTGAAACCTCCTTTCACTTGCCAACAAGAAAATTTGAAAATTTGACTAGTTTAACAATAATAACTATGCATAGTAGCAAAAAAGTGGTGCTTTGGGGAGTAATGATGTTAGTGCATGAGTAGAGACATGAGCCTACAAGCCTGGAAGTCAACCTAGTTTTAGGTTTGTACCTATAACCATTTGAAGGTGTTTATAACATATGTACTTATAACATAAGTACACTATAACATAGAAAGAGTTTATAACATTGCTACTTATAGCATAGACACCTATAACATAGAAAGAGTTTGTAACCATAGAAAGTGTCTATAATATAGATTCTTAGGCTTGTAAGTTTATAGATTTTATGCTCACATATTAGCTAGCACTCCTCATTTGGGAAGTACCCACCTTACTTGTAGAATCCCCCACAAATTTAAAAATGAGCAAAATTGTTGATTGATCCTTTTATTGTGTTTTGTGCCATAAACATGCATTGAGAGAAGCCATCGCAAACACGGCATTGGTATAATTGTAAGGGTTTAAAAACATACAGCTGGTGCTCAAAAAGATGTTCAGTACCAATGGGCGTATCACATGAATGTTGTAAAAATCTCTTGCCATATGGTAACGGAGGACCACACAAAATTGTCAGGAATTTCATCAAATACAATTCTGCCAAGAAAAAAAAACAATTCATGGGTAGTGTCCTTCAAGAAGAGACGTGCCAAGCCAATCATGTTGAATTTTAAATGATCTGATTTGCTCCTTCAATTTGCAGGCCTTCCATATAATGTGAATTGCAGCTTCTGGAAACCGTTTCCACAATTGTTAGAAATTCTGAGATACTGCATTCTTGAGATCTTGGGAGTGGTGTAAGTTAAGTTAAAATCAGCCAAACACTTGAATCACCGGCCATCGATTCTATTACTGTATGCATCTCATGGTACACAGGTTTTTTAATCTATTATATGAAGTATGTAGTGTCACGACTCCTATTACAAAATCCCGTTTTCATCCCGGAGAAAGATCATCCAACTATTTCATCCAAGGTTCACGATGAAAAACTTGAAGAGCAATGAGCTTTCTTGTGATTCGTCATGCACATGTTTTCGGTGTCTCTTGCCTCCACTGCAATATGTATGATTTATTGGAAGCAAAACACGTATATTGTGTGAATACACAAGAATCAAGATGAGTCTATAGTAAGGTGGATTGTCTAGCCTATTACTACCTAGATTTGCAACTTGGGTACCTTGTGTAATATGCTTATTGTTGCTTGTTCCTTGTTTTGAAAGAATGAATTAGTTGAGTGGACTTCAATACAAGTGGAACCGTATTAATCTGATAAAAACTAAAATTGATATAATGAATTTTCAAACACATTTGGTGCAAAAAAATATAAAACTATAAGCAGGTGGGGATCATGACCATTTTAAAAAGTTTTGAGATCAATGATCTACCACCCTAATCCCCATTTGATGAGTGCATTGAAAGCACAGGTTTAACATTCTGAAAACACTTATTTTATCACCTAAAGTTGCAATATGTTACGAGAGGAATTTGTTCACAATTAAACCCACTTGATCCAACAATTAATGAATCACATCTTTATTAGCCTTCAACCATTCACAAATAGATATGAACTTGATGTCATTTTTAGCAATAGCACCCAATTTTTTGCCTAAAGAAAACGAGTTACATACTTTGTAGAAATGGGTGACATATGTTGTGCAAATTGGAGGGGCCAGTAGATGTTGGAACTAGGTGATTAATGCTAATAGGTTGATCTACCTTATATAAGTAGTGACCATTACTTATCAATAATTATTTATGAAATATAAAATTTGAAATTATGTAAAATTTCACAACCTTTAGGATGAACTTTGCAAAATTAAAACTCAAACCTTGGGACAACAAATTGATTGGATTGCCATAATATTTTCAACGCTCTTGTAGGAAGTTGTTTAGTTTTTTAATGTATTTCCTAGTCATGGATGAAATTCTTAGAATTTTTTAATGATGCTTCATGAAATGCTTTCATTTGAATAAATAAATAATTAGTCAATAAAGTAATAAACTAGATTCATTGCAACACTAATGAGAGATTGACCAATTGTACATGATATTCAATATGATTGATCTCAATAGTCTACAAAGATAGGAAGTTTTCCCTTTATCAATGGACATGAATCAACCAACAAGTTTCCAATATTAATTATACTAGATTTTGAAGGTTCTTAAATTGTGAATTATATTAGAAGAGTAGGAAGTCAATGTCTAGTTGTACAATGATTTGTAACATGTGAGATCGGCAAAATTAATGACAATTCTTGAGGTAGAGGGACTTTATTCCAAATCTTTTAGAACAAAAGGATATCAAAATTAATGTAACATATTTCAAATGTGTAGGCATGATAGGAGTTATAAATGATTGATTTTCACCTCCAAAAGTCTTTATACATATAAACAACAAAACTTGAGTTGATACTATAATTAACCTTTCCAACTAACCTTATAGGGTGTTTGAACATGATGTAAAAAACAAGAATATGGTTGGTGAATGCATTGGATTTGGGCTTGTGAATAAACTTTGAAGGCATCAATTAGGTGCACTTTTTATCGAACGGAATTGAAGTTGGGAACACAATAAGGCCCTTCTATGTCAATGGCTCCCAAAGACACCCTTGGATCATTGCCAAATATTGTTAATAAGAGGCTTACAATGACTAAAAAAATCGGTACACTTCAAAAATTGTCATAACTACTTGAATATTACAAATTTTCATTTAGAATTTATCATATTGTAAAAGGGTACTACAATATGCATAGAATGTAGTTTCAAAAATCTTAAACAAAATTTAGAATTTCTTTTTAATTTCATTAGTTTCTTCATAAATATCAACTTTTTGCAAAAGTATAAAATCTACATTGTTTTCAATCAGGAGAAAGAAAATTCTTTCATATTTTTTGTGGCAATATATCCATCATTTTTTAATTGCCATGCAATCAAAAGTCTCATGTTGACAACAAATAAGCCATAAATGCATGTTAAAAAAGAGATTTAACATTAAAAAACTTAATATTCATTCTTAATTATTATTTTAATATTAAAAAGTATGTATATTGAAAAGCAACACAAAACTATTAATAACTAAAACAATTGCAAATTGTCAATTCTAACGGTGAGAATGTTGTGTATGCAATATGTATCCCATAATTTTGTTCTTATTCTTACAATATAAAAATTAATTGCCTACAAAATGAATTATCATAGTTTTTATTTCAATCAATCAACCAAAAATAATAATTAAAAGCTTCCTAAATACAAATACAAACATAAAATCAAAATTTAAAGTTTTCAATTATAAGAGACAATTTTTCTTTTTTGTCCAAAATTCTTGTGTTTGATTTCAAACAAAATAAAATTGTAACTTTCTTAATGTTGATTGAATTCACAAGATATAAAGAAGACGATGAATAGAATCTCCACAAAATATCAAAAAAGAATTTAAAAAAAAGAAATCACATAAGCTTGCCCCAAAATGCAAAGGTTGGGAAAGTATCACCTTTGTCTACAAAATCTTTTTGTCATGCCATTCAAAGGCCAATGATGATTCACAACATATGTAAATATATAGCACCAAGAATGTCTAATAACCTTTGAAAGACCACGCAAACCATTTATGTATGGTTAACTTTGCGATGTATGAGGGATAATTAATAATATGATGGTTTGAGATGTATGAGGGATAATTAATAATTTGATGGTTTGAGATGTATGAGGGATAATTAAGAGAATATTATAAGATTGAAGATGAATTTGGTTTGGAATCATGATGAATGGTTTTGTTCATGGAAATTATGTGTTCTATTGGAGAAATTCAAATAGGTCAATTAGAAGCTACGGAGCTTTATGGAGCTCCCATAGAAAACATAGAAAAATACACACATTATTATGGTAAAAGATACAAGGATTAGGCTTGAGATTAGGGTACAAAAATTCATTTGAGGATTTTCTTATCAAGAATTTGTAGTCTATAAATATTACCAGAATCATCCCCTCGTGATTATTTAGAAAGAATGCAAGATGGCAACCTCTTAAGCTTTAAGATATCAAGACTATGTAGTAAAGTACAATTTGACATATATAAGATTCCAAAAATGTATACTTATTTAACTAAACAAATGCATGTGGCCATTTCCTAGTTGTATTTCCACATGAACTAATTCATAAGTTGTGGACATGGTGAATATCCGGATTTTATAAATTTATCATTATTTAGCTTGTATTCTTTATAACAATATTGAATTTGAGCCCAAATTTGTCATACTTTTACCACTCTTTGCAAGGGCTTTAAACTTCAATACTTGACTAATGTTTTTGATATCATATTCATCAAAAAAATCTTCCAATCATTTTTCGACACCCATGCCTTCTAAATATAATATGCTCATGTATGTCCATAGTCATCAATAATGTAGAGACATCTTGAGAATGACAATGATAATCTTGCATATTCATGTTTAAATGTGTTGATATTATAATCTTTCAATTGCAAAGGTGAATCTTCTCATAATTTCTTCAAAGGCAAAAACAATGATTACTATCTATTGGAATTTTAAATACCATTCTCTTCTTCTCTCTCCACAAGTTGGATATTTTTGTGACCCATGTTTTGTTAAGATTTGTTAAAAAAAAAGTCTTGAATGGTTAATAATACATCCCAAGTTTTTTTTGAAAGACATTAGGATTTGTCTATATATAAACTTTAGAGCTGGATTTATCATATGTATGACTATATTATGAAGGTTTTAATATCAAAATCAAAAATCAAAATATAGAAAATTACTAAATCAAATATTTCAAACATCCAAAACACTATCCTTGTTATTGTTGAAAACTCCTTTTATTATAAATCATTTGGGTTGATCGTGCTTTAATTTGTTTTCAATGGGATTGTAATCAACAAATTTTAATGATACTATTGAAATGTTTTCTTTGTCTCATCTTCCATGTTAATAAATTGGTTGATCCTACTAGGTTGCCATGTATATGTTAATAGTTTAACAATCAATTTACATATGTACATAGTGGTTATTTTAGTTTAATATTGGCTATTGTGACAATTTCTAGTTAGTGGTGGAAAGTTTAAAGTCTAGTGGCATCCACAACCTAAAAGTTTATAGATTCATAAACTATCGACGTAGTGTAGATTAGCATGGCATTCATCGATTTAGTATCAAAACAAGTTGTACAAGTTAAAGAATCAAGACAAGTCCATGCCTTGAAATTTATCCAAAATGCTCTTGAGATTGTGAGTAAAATCGTAACAAAATGGTATTCATAGTACTTTGTTTATCTTTATAAATTATTAATGTTCAACTTTATATTTATACAAGGAATTTGAGAAGTAACTGTTAGAAGATTTTAAGCCAAACAAAATTATAATTGCTATTTAAAGACTCCCACAATAACAATAACAAATTGTTTTACAAACTCAAACCCGAACTCAAACAACTCAATCAATAATTTAAATACATTTTTTTTTATCTGCTAATGATTGCAATGGATTTTGGATTAAACCTCCATCTATACTAACTACAATGTTGTAGAAAAAACCATATGTTTGAATATGTGTGAGTAAACTAGGAAAGAAGTTTGAAGTTTTATATCATTATCAAATGAAGTTCATATGCACTTCATTTGATAATGACAAGGGGCTTCCTTTACAATGTATACGTGTGAATAATATTATGTGTATGAATATCATATGTTTAAGATTATGTGTCATTTACTATTTTCTTCTCGATATTTCAAAGAAACTTTTTATAACCATTAAATTTAGAAAATTGAAGTGGTGTAATACCTTGCTAGTGACCCAAGTTAGATGATACTAAAATCTTGCACTTTAATAATCCGTAATGGCCTAGCTAGGGGTCTAGGAGAAGTGATCCCTCATTGCCCCAAACAATAATACGTGTAAAAAATAAATGCCTCATTGCCCATTTATGTTGTAGTGGATAAGAAAAAATATGAACTTATTTATTTATTTTATCACAAATGATTAAATTTTAACACGTTGAATTCACTTTTGAAATTAGAGACTCTAAGTTAGAGTAGAGAGATAGGGTCCAAGTTAGAGTGGAGATTTTATCCAAAGATGGCTAATGCAAAGCTTGATTTTCTAGTGTTTAGGGCTCTTGAAGATGAGCCTCTAATACATTAGATCTTGGGAGAAAATCACATTCATTTGCAAATTTGCTTAAAGAAGTTGTACAATGGATTTTTGAAATTCCGAAGTAATCTAGAGCACGTCTAATTAAAAAAAAATTTGTAACAATTCTTCAACAAAGGCCTCGAGCATTCATGGCTTAAAATTGGGATTCTAGTTGAACTTCAACAACATGTAGAGAATTGAGTTTTGCATTTTAGAGAAGGCTTGATGTTCATATAAGCTACCTTGAGGATGTTTGAATAGCTACCTTTCTTAAAAAGCTAGTTGGGGCTATTGGAATGAATCCTCCCGTAGCATAGTTCATTGATCATTGACTCTATTCTATAGAATGCCCCTCCCCCGTAATTTCAATTTTGTGAAAGTCCACTTTCTAAAAAGAACCCCATTCACATTGCAAGAAGATGGAGCACCACATATTTTCCCTTCCACTACACAAGTGGCCAAGGAAGAGTGACCTTAGGGAGATCATTCTTTATAATTTAAGGTATACACTTGAGTTAAGAGGTTTTTTGTTGTGGGGTTGTTTATCGTAATTATTGCATTTGAAATGACCATATTTTTACATAAAAAGCTATAGGGGGTGTATTTTTAGTACCTTGTGGTTTTTATAAATTTATTCAAGTGTTTTTTCAAGTGGGGCTATTTTACATATAAAATTTAAGTGTTCAATTTTTTCCCACCTCCACCCTTCTTTACAAAATTTTCATGTCCATCAATTTGGATGAAAAAGCTATCGGCCAGCCATCTAGGCTATCCAAAAATTATTATTATTATTTTTGACAAACTAAACAACCTATCCGTCAACTTGGACGTTTCATTGGTCTGACAGACATCTAGACATGACGTGATGGTGAAAATCATAGTCCACATCTGTACTCATCTTACTATGAAAATTTTGCATGGTTCTATCAAGGCTAACTTATTAATAAAATTCCTACTATATAATGTTTTTACAAAACCTAATTTATGTGTATTAGAGTATGTAGCATTTTATGAACCCTATAGTAGCCCTACACATTATATAAAAAAATTCCACTTCAAATTAAATGGATCCTATCTTTTGACTCACATAATTTTCTAAAAACTTGATAGTGATCTCTCAAGGGGATTGACCTCCTTATTGCTTGTGCAAAGGATAAATGTAAAAAATTGCCCCCTATTTTGTGCCATGTTATTTTTTGCATTTCAACACCTCTCTAACCCAATTTAGGCCCTCTAATTTCAAGTATGAATTTAAAATTTCCAAATTTTATCACAGGTGGCAAATTAAATATTCCAGTGTTTCCCTAAGAGATAAATTGTAGGGGTTTGGTAGCCGACCCATTTCCAACCACCACCCCATTTCCAATTTGTAGGTTGCTCTCTCTGTGTGAAGTTGTAGCATAGTTTGAGGAGCATTTGTGGTGCATTATGATTGGTTGCAAAGCTATCAATATTGCAACCAACCCTTGGTTGATTTTGCAATCAGCTTATGGTCAGAAATAGAAAGGTCTATATCACCATTATAGGTTGAAGAGGATTTTCCACTAAACAAATTCATAGTAATTACATTTTGCGTAGTAAAATTTTGGAGAAATATACAATCCTTCCAAACTCTATTTCTGTATATGGGAAAAATTCCACACTCAAAAAACCTGCGCTCCAAATATGCGTAATTGCTTAAGTCGTTGGAAATGGGTCCGCTACCTTCATGAGGGACAATCCCTGGCCCTACATAATATAAGCTCCCAATGAGGAGAGAGCCTTCCGGTTTCCCTGTCCTTTACCAATTTACTCTTTGGTACCGATGAAAGTCATCCAGTTTCGCAGCAGCCGGAGTACAGTAACGACCGAAAAGCGCATAGCCGTCAAACCCCTCGTGCGAACAATTCATCCACTCGAACGAACGACATCCAAGTCACAGCCAACAGTTGTCATCGTGGCGGCTGACACGCCCTCCGCTCCAACTGAGCTGGCTAGTGGCCACCACAACCAGCAAATGCCAAAGAGCTTCTGAAATCTCCAGTTTACCTTACCCAGCAACTGGAACTTGGCAAAATTGCCAACCTTTCTTGAGTTTCTTCCCCCCGTCGTCTCTCACGACGGAGCCGCCCATCTGTAGTATATTAACCCCCCAGCCTTCGCCTCATTTCATCACCACCACATTGATGCCTTCCTTCCTTCAGCCGATCTCCAACCACGCTGCTCCCTGCTGCTTGGTATTCGCAAGGACGTCTCCTCAGAGGTGGAGCCCGAATCTCCCCACATTCCATTGCTTTCGGGAGCTTTATTCTCTCACTGTCTGGCCAGTTTCATCACAGCGAACAGCGCCACCCAGCTGCAGCTGGTGCTGCCGCTGCCTGCTTCATCTGGCTTTTTTTTTGGAGGCGGGGAATCTGAAGAAAAAAAACATTTGGGTTATGTTGCTGGAATTGAAGGTTTGAGGGAAGAGATCTGGCTGCGTACCATAGTTGAGACAACGAGATAGTGAGATATTCCGTTGTTGCGGCTTTGGGGACTTTTGGACTCGCCCACCAGCTTCTTTTGGGTCGAGCCTGGTTCATATCAGTTCGGTGACGTTGCTCAACCCAGCTGCAGGCAGGCAGCGCTGGTTGTGCTGCTTCGTCTGTCCGTTTTTTTTCTTCCAGGGGTGTGGAACCTGAAAAAACAGCTGGAATTGGTGGTTAGAGAGAAGAGATCTGTCTGAAAAAGATTTTAGAGAGAGATAAAAGTGATTTTTTTCGTGTACTCGCCCGTTGTTAGGGAGTGAGCGAGGAGTTGTAGAAATCAGAAAAAAGTCGGGAGAGGTGGAGGCTGGTTTGGGGGAAGGGGTGGACGTACAAAAGCTAAGTCGTGCTGGTGAATTGTTGTCAACGCTCAAGCTGTTGTTTGCAGCTGTGAGCGTAGATTTGTAGGTGGTGCATTCGTTGCTCTGTTTTTTCTTTTCCCCCCTTGCTTTTATCGACAGCAGCAGCATGGGTGCCTGGGCGATTGCACTGCACGGCGGCGCAGGAATGATCGCCAAGGACAAGATGACGGCTGACTGGCAGACACGCACCGAAGCCGCGCTTAACGAGATTTTGGACATCGGCATTGCTGCACTTGAAAATCACCGCACTGCTGTTGAAGCCGTGGAGCTCGTCGTGAGTAACGCCTTCCCACACCCTCTGAAATTATTTCTCCATTGAAAATTTCTTGCGGAGCTACAGTGATTCTGTTGGAAAAATATCTTCGAATCTGTCAACCTGGCTCATGCTGTAGATTCGAACCTCAGAATCGCTTCCAAATTTTGCTGTTCAGTTTTGTTACGATATCTGCACAAGAATTTGCTGCGTAGCGTTAGATGCATGTTCCTGTGGTCGCAACTCTGATTTGTAAACAATGATTTGTAAACTACTTATTTTCAATAGAAAGGTTTTCTAAAAGCTGAGTTGTGCAATGTGTCTTGCTGTAGGTGAGGGCATTGGAAGACAACACCCTGTTCAACGCCGGAAAAGGATCTGTACTGACAAACAAGGGCACGGTGGAGATGGAAGCGAGTATCATGGACGGTAGAACGAAAGATTGCGGTGCCGTCTCTGGTCTTTCCACTGTAGTGCACCCTGTGTCACTAGCGCGCTTGGTGATGGACAATTCTCCTCACGTTTACCTTGCCTTCCAGGGAGCAGAAGAGTTTGCAAGAGACCAGGTCAGTACTGCCGCTCCTGTCCTCACATTCACTAGTAGCGAGAGCAACCAAATTCAGAACGACATTTAGGATAGCGTAAGAAACTCGTGGTTGTAACTCTTTAACAATGTCTTTGTAGCGCGTTACAACAACATTAGTATGTCGTTCTGACCATTCCGTAGGATTATTGTTAGAACCTTGCTACTCTGCGCAATTGCTCACTCTGTTGCTTTAGGGAAACCTCAGTGTTCTCACATGTGATAATCACAATGCTATCCTGTTACCATATATTAAGCAATGGAAACTTTGCCGCTCCTGAACCTCTATCCATATCCTTCTTACAAGTGTTTAACAACGTCTGTTACTTTTTCACAGGGAGTCGAGATTGTAGATACAAGTACCTTCATTACCGACGAAAATCGAGAGAAGCTGGAGAACGCAAAGAAAACTAATTCTGTAGAGGTGAGTCTCTTCGCTTGTATCTCAAATCCGTTCCCCATTGCGCTATTTGTTGACGCACACGGCAACTATATTGTGATGCTGACGTTGTTCATTTCCTGCTGCAATAGTTGGACTTTTCCGAGCACTCTCCCGAAGGAATGAATAGCAGCGACGACGAGTACACCTACAGTAATGGCAACGGTGTCATCGTCCACGCCGATCATATGCACAGAGAGAACGGATACGCCATGACTGACAATCATGTACATAAAATCCACGGCGCTCGTCATCAGGCGTTCAAGGCAGAGTTCGAAACCGTAGGTTGTACCGCAGTGGACTTCTCTGGCAACTGTGCGGCGGCAACTTCTACGGGCGGCCTTGTCAACAAAATGTGCGGACGCATTGGTAAGCTCCCTGACCTTGAAATTGTGCCCTCTGCATCAGAATTTGCTTTCAAAACTTCTTAGCTAATCGATTTCATGAACCGCGACGTCTTTCACAGCGTGACGCATTGTTAAGCTTTTTCATCTCCTACCTCGAAATTGTACGCTCTGTATTAGAAATTTCTCTCAAATCTTCTTACCTAATCGTTCTTTAATGAACCGCGACGTCTTCAACAGGCCGATGCATTAGTAATCTCTCTCCCTAATCTCTTATCTAAAGTCTGTGCGCTCTGCATCAGAAATCTCTTTCACATCTTCTTAGCTATTCCATCTTTCATGAGCCGCGACGGCTTTATACAGCGGTCGCGCAATGTTGAGCTCCCTCCCTAATCTCCTACGTAGAAATTAAGCGCTCTGCATCTGAAATTTCAATCAAACTCTTCTTTGCTACTCGATTCTTCAAGAACCATAACGTCTTTAACAGAGGAACGTATTGATAAACTCCCTCCGTAATCTCTTACCTAAAATCTGTTTGCTCCGCATCTTTCTCTTTCAACTCTTTCCGATCTCTCATGAGCCTCGACTTTTTTTTACAGGGGATACGCCCATAGTAGGAGCCGGAACATACGCAAATCATCTCTGCGGCGTGTCCGGCACAGGCCGAGGGGAAGAGTTCATCAAGCACACAGTGGCGAAAGAAGTGGCCGCGATCATGGAATACAAGGAGCTTCCGCTCGGCAAAGCGGTGTACAAAGTGGTTCATGAGAAGCTCCCAGAGAATATGGGAGGCTTGGTCGCCGTCTCCGCCTCCGGCGAAGTGGCTATGGCGTTTAACACCCCCAGCATGTTCCGTGCGAGTGCACAAGAAGGCGGCGAGCGCATGATCGGCATCTGGTGAACGGCAAACTCGAGTGTACAGACAATAACCATTGCCGCAACAACCTCTGCCTCAAAAATTCAAGATCCTTTTCCACATACATTCAGACATCCTTTTCCACAAACATTCAAACATCCTTTGCTACAAAAAAACTCAAAAAGTAAGTGTTCACTATCTAGGTCATGTGGCTTAGCTAGTAGAATAACTCCCAACAAAATTCTTATTCATTCTTCCTTTATGTTCAGAATTCTTCTTCTTCTTCTATACCTCTTTTCTTCTTATCTTCAAAGAAGAATCTACCTCTGAAAGGGGACACCAAGGACAGTACTTGCACCCCTTCGTGTCCAGAACAGATCCTCGACATACTCTTCATTCACCATAGTCTTAGCCCTACAGTGATTCTTCCTTCCCTCTTCTCTTCCACATAAAGCCTGCTGCCCAAACTTTTCTAGACTGAGAAAAAACAAACAGAAGATCCTTGCTGGTGTACATTGCTGAGTACATACATGCATACTTACATACGTATTTGAGGGTTCCTGAGTTTATTTTTGCAACGCAAGGAGAGAGAGATAGAGAGACTGGCCTCCTCCTTGAACAATTTTTGCTCTGTGACAGATTGAACTGTACAGCTATTAATTTATATGCTTGGCCATGGGTTATGGCCATGGCTTTAGTAGATAGCAAATAGCATCTTAATAAGGCACTACTGAAGGGTAGAGAGTTTCATCATTGAATAGAATCTCTATCTCTATTGATAGCGCATCAGTGTGGTAGCTTCTACTCATGACTCATGAGAAACAAAAGCTGGCCCTACAAATTCCTTGTTCCTGACATTAATTTCTTGGTACTTCATAGTCATGACATTTTTGTATCTGGTGCCAAATATTGGATTGAAATTATTATAAAATTTTATATATTTATTATGTAAAAACATCTCAGAGTTCAGCTTAGCATGCAGACCACCCATCTATTCTGACCTTTATCATGCAAACTGCCTGTGTTACAATGCAATGCACCACTTTTTGCAGAGCTTTGGGAGGAGCACAACAAAGATAGAAGAAGTCTGTCACTACTTTTTTTAATCTAAGATATGACAATCTGAATGTTGGGTGCCAATTTTCCAACCTCGTGGTACAATTTTGCAATCTGGATCAAAGAGATCTTAAACACCAATCTGCTTCATTTTGAGGTAATCTAGAGGGAAGAAGTCTTCACAGACTGCTGCATCTACAGACAGTGAATGGGAGAGAGATTCAGTATCCTTGAAAAATGAGTGCCATACTGGAAAAGAAAAAGAAAAAGAAGAAGAAAAAGTGTCAAAGTCTCATATGGTTCTTTCTCATAATAAATCCATGGTGCTCCCAGAGTTTCCCAGTAAAAAATCACAGATTTATTTTGAGACAGAGGGAGTATTATGATGTAGGCTCTGAAATAGTTCTCTAACGTAAGGGTGCATATTGCCTTCTTCAATTTTAGTACTCCCTCCATCCCCAATTGAAACAATATTCTGGTTCCCTTTAATTTAATTGCAATAAACTTAATATTACACCTTGAAAAGGGCTCCAAAACTCAAAAGTTTAGGACAATAAGAATGCACCAAACTTTGCTTAAAACTCAAAACGGTTTGAAATAACTTTATTTTCAAGGTTTAGGACCAAATATTTTGTTCAATTGGAAGATCATTTGGAGACGGAGGAAGTATCGAGATTCAAGAGGGAGCATGTCAAGGTGGGGACATTTTTAGAGTCTTATGTGATTTCAACTTTCATAACTAATTTTCCAAGGAGTAAAAAAATATGAAACAATTTGCTGAAGATGCAACTTCCATTTATTTTCAAGGAAATTTTAGTGAAAATGATTTCAAGGGGGTCTAATACTCTCTACAATTGAAATGATCTCTTAGCCCCTAATAAAGTCCTATTGTTCCCTTGGGGGACAAAATGGATTTCAAGTGGGCTCCTACGGTCTCAATTTTCATTTTGTTTAAAAAAAAAAAATTGAAGATAGGAAAATATAACAAATTTATGGAAAAATAATTTTTATTTCAATTGGTGCCCAAAGTCAAAAGTTATACCACCCCAAGCCCAAAATGGGGGTTGATAGGCAACACAAAAAATATCACAAAATGTCAAAATAAAATCTTCTTTTTGTTTTTCTTTGAAGATTATATTTTTTTCTATATGTGAAATTTTGATTCATTCAATTTGGACTAGTGATGAGAAAGTTATGGACAATCTTGAAAAAATAACTTGTAGGATTCATTATTTAATACAATTTTTACAATTTTTCAAAAATCATTATTTTGACAAGGTTAGGTTTGTTTGCTAGAACAATCTTTCCATTGGTGTTATTGTATTTCAATTCCATTTTAGAACTATTAATGATTTATTTTTTCGTTCAATCTTGGACCTACTTCTACTTAACAACTTCTTAAAGAATGAAAATCAAGTATGTTTTTTTATAAAAATATCATAGACTTTCAATTCAGTTTGTGAATATAAATCTTTTTTAATTCAAAATTTGTTGTGCAAACATTTTCTACAAATGGCAGTCAAGGTCATCTGAAATTGCAAAGCAACATAGACAATACCTTTTTTTTCAACTTTGAATGCTTATGTCTTCCAATTTGTCTGGTTGAATTGTATGAAAATTTTACTGGACAATTTGAGACAAGTGAATTACAAGATCCTACAGTTAGATTCTAATAATAATAATATTTTATAAAGCAAAAGTAATAGTTTCGAGTGGCTTTTTAGAAGAAGTTTTTTTTGTTGCGAATAAATCAAAATAAGTTATTTCTTATTTATCTACAATAACTAAGATTATTAATGTTTATTGACACCATTTTTTTGTAGGTGATAAATCCTTTGGAGTATTTCAGTAACACCTTGAACAAACATACCTTAGGTATATGCATAGTGCAAAGAATAGACAAAGTTTACTTTCACTAAATTCAACATTTTCTATGATAGATGGAATCCTCAACCAATACATACTATAGTAATTTGACATTCATGGTAGAGAAGAAGTGTATCACTCAATAGGTGCCCAAATCATATCTTCTTCTTGTATCTTTGAATACCTCTCACCTAAAACGTACCCCCAATATATGTCCAAAAGGTTTTATAGGAGATTCTCAAAATTTTATTGTTGTATTTGAGGTGAACACCAAATTTTGTATGATCAAATACCCCATTTGTCCCCCAAATGATCTTCTAGTTGTACAAAAATGATCATTTTTGTTCTTGAAGATTCAACAAATGGATAACATCTTCATCAAATTCTTGAAATCAACTTAGAAATGAATTTTAATAACGTTATTTTCAACCTCAATCCCAAACATTTTATCCAATTGGAAGATCATTTTGGAACAAAGGAAATACTTATGAGTACTCACGCTTAAATATAACCAAAACTATATTCCAAAGTCTATATGATAATCCCTTCCCTTACAAGTCTCTAAACTCTACATTGGATGGAATCTTCATTGCTTTAATTTTTTTTAGGTACACTCTACATTCCTTCTCTTCTCTTGTAGGTGTAAGGTACTCTATCAATTCAAGGTTTTGCACTTGCAGATGCTCTCTGCTCAAAAGCACAAAGCATGTACCGTTGCCCTTATCGCACCTATAGTAGACATCCTCTAAGCTTTATAGGGGCAGCTTTATAGGGGCAGCGGTAAGCTTTATATTCTTGCAGACCCTATCTATCGTACCCATAGT
This sequence comes from Rhytidiadelphus loreus, assembly GCA_947034895.1. Lineage (NCBI taxonomy): Eukaryota > Viridiplantae > Streptophyta > Bryopsida > Hypnales > Hylocomiaceae > Rhytidiadelphus > Rhytidiadelphus loreus. The sequence goes on from OX344761.1 coordinate 40,375,157, forward strand.
AGATATCCTCTAAGCTTTATATTCTTGCAGCTCGTAGCTCACCCATAGAAGACATACTCTGTAAGAATAATTATATTCTTTGCAGGCCCTAGCGCACCCGTACGTCCAAGACAACCTGTATATCCTCCCACCAGCTCTGACCATAATCATAACCATCATCCACAATCCACACACAAGACAGTGTCAAAAAAGTTGGCTGAATTTTCGACCATTGAAAAGTTAAGTTAGCGGATTCCATCACCCAACTTGGGACTCACTCAGTCAATCCTGATCAGTATTTATAAACCTCCCTGCATGTGCTCGTAGCATCAGTTTCTGCACCCCTCTCAGAACATGGTACACACAATGACACATACAATGACATCGCTACTTTTACTCCCTTGTTTTTGAAAGAACAAAATTAAATTTTGTGAAAGGAAAGTGCATGTAGCTCCTTTGCAATGAAATTCCATTTCATTTGTTTAAAAGAAAAAAAGGAAAAGAAAAGAAAAGTGCACACAATATGCAATGAATTAAATTTCGTTTCATTTGTGTTAAAAGAATAAAAGTGCACACAATATGCAATGAATTAAATTTCGTTTCATTTGTGTTAAAAGAATAAAAGTGCACACAATATGCAATGAATTAAATTTCGTTTCATTTGTGTTAAAAGAATAAAAGTGCACACAATAGTACACAATATTAGAGTCCATTGTAAAGTTCTTCCTTAGTTTGTATCAAGGGTGTCAAAGCCAAAAGGCTTCACTCTAAGAGTAGTACAAAAGAACACAACAACAAACTTGGTTTGATGAAGTTTGGATGTTTTCAAGGAGTTTTGTCTTGTGTTTTTCTCAAACTCCATTAGAAGAGAAATGAGTCCACTAAAGGGCCACTTCAAGGTTGTTCCCCACATTGGGAACAAGTTCTTCCCATCATTGAAAAAAAATTATATTTTTGGAGAAAGATTAAAAAAGAATTTGTTGACGTGGCAAAGTCCCCGCCACATCAACAGCCTACGTGGCATGGGAATATTCCATTGGAACAAAGCTCCCAAGCTTGGGAGCTGCAAGATAACTCACGGCCTTTCTTTGGCCTCATTTCTCTTTTAATGCAACTCTCGGGTCCTTCATTGCACACACTTTAAGATTAATTCTATAATCGTGTGGGCTTTGTTTGGTGAAGATTTGACCCTAGAAGGATGCCATGGACACTATGAATCCAATGGATAGTAAGAGAGTACTTCTATGTAGAACCAAAGTGTAGATGTTCATCCTTGGAATTTTGTGTGAAAAAGGGGAGGTTTTACACAATAAGGTAGTTTGTTCTTAAAATGACTTTTTCATAGCTAATTGCATTTGGGGATGGGGGGGGGGGGGGGAGAGGAGGGGAGAGCTAAACTCCTTGAGCTACAATTTTTAGTCTATTTTTGTAGGAAGAAAAATGGATTGGACATCTAACCCAAGTTGTTTCATATTTTTTGGACCTTTGTTTAGAATTAGTTACGAATTTTTGAAATTGAAATGTAGTGGTCACTAAAAGCTCCCCCCTCTTGAAATGTGCACTGTTGGTACATTGAAGAAAGTAAAATGTACCTCAGTCTATATTAGTAGTCGCTTCTAGAGCTCCTTACTTTAGTTTAACATCCAATGAGTGGTCTCAGTGACTTTTCTTAAGCAAATGATTCACACAATACCAAAAGCAAGACAATCCTACAAGTTGAATTTTGTGTTCTACGAGGTAATTGTAAAATAAAATTCCCCCCTATTTTGTGCTGCGTTAATTCTATGTTCTTCAACTCTCACTCACCTAATTTGGAGCCTTCTAATTCCAAATATGAATTCCAAATTTCCAAATTTCCTCAAGAGTGACAAATAAAAAATCGATGTGTTTTCCTCGGGGCAAATTCACCCTGCAGGTACCACTTTAGCATATGACCACTTTAACGTCTGCTGCATACCCACCGCAAAAGGCTCTGATTAATTTGTACGGTGACGAGTCCTTCGGGCTTTCTGGGGTTCAAAAGAACAGAGCTGTCCAAAGAACATCAATGGGTGCCTGGTGATGGATGTTGGAGTGTGGCAGACAGAAGTCAGAAAGACTGAATAATTAGCAATTTTTAACCCCATTTTTTTACAATCTGGCGGGTGCCTCTTACTGGCAGATGGACTTTGATGTTTTTTTTCTCGACGGTGCTGGATTGGACATCCGTAAGTTAGTACCAACTTGCAGTAACTTAGTCAGTCGTACCAACTCTGTTGTTGTTGTTGGTCCAGCTCACAATTGTTTTCGTCGATTAATTCCATTCTAATGTTACTAGAGAAACGTCTACATCAACATCAAGAAACCATAAGTATGAAAGGCTCTACTTGTTCACACACTTTGTATTTAAGGTTAAATGTAAGTGCATCTCATGACGATGAATTATGACATGTTGGATGAAACATCCCATCTAGATTCTTGCCTAAAGTGTGAGTCCTTTTGAATAGGAGAACCTACATTAAATAGTGAAATTAGGTTGCCTTAACCCTAAAGAAACCACACAAATTTGGTATGAGAAGTGGTATGTGGTCAAAAAACCGCCACTCTCAATAACCATGAATGCAAAACTCACGTCGCAACTTTGGAAAAATGGATGAGTGAGATTTCTGATTTCTCTAGCACTTGTAGTTCTCCAACTCTGTTTGTTGTCCACTTTTTGGTTGCCAGAGTGCTTAGGAGTTTAACAAATAGGATGCCTTACTCCAGGAAAGTTAACTTTACGAGCCATCAAAGGCAACAAATATCTCTATTGATGGGCAATTTTGTTAAAATGGCGCCATTCCGCTATTTTGGCAGTTTTCATAGTTCAGACTGGGTGGTTTGAAATGTACAACTGTTTTAGATGTTTGAAATCTATACCTTTTCTAGATTTCTGAAATCTACTCATATCCTAAATTTCACTTAAAAAATTCAAACCTTGTAATCTGAAATCTATATACGTCTTAGATATCTGAAATCTATTTAAACTAAAGATTTCTAAAATCTACAAATGTACTAGATGTTACTTTTACAGTTCAGACCGGGCAATCTGAAAATGGCACATGGAATACCGACATTTTAACGAAATTGCCCATATGGATATTTGCTGATTTTTATGCATGGAGGTTCATGAGTCCCAATTACAACAATATCTAATTCAAAAGTTGAGTGTATTTTTGTACAATAATAGTTGATATTTATTTAGTGTCAATTGTTGAGAAACTAGTGTGGGGCAAACCTTTTTCACTATTTAGTGTAGGGGCGATTTTGGATGCATCTATTTTTAGTACTTTGAAAATTCACAATTTCTTCATACAATTTTTAGAAAATGATTGCAAATCCAGTTGGCTTAGCATTGTGATGTTTGTGGGGTCTTTTTTGCATTAGAAATAAAATAAATAAATTGTAGGAAAAAAAATTGATTATCGACAAAAGAGAATTCCAATTGACTTCCACTAAGATCCAATAAGAATTTAGAGAGTTTAATAATGGGAATTAAACAATGAATGCTTATTTGGACAATTTTGGATGCAATTACTTCATGAGTAACTTACTCTCCTTGGGAGACTTTATTATTTTTCTAAATTTCCTCTTCAATTGAATTATGATTTGAAAATCACGTTAATTATCATTCAATAAGTTTATTATGGCCCCAAATTGACCCTATCTCAATGGCAATACTAGAATTGAAGCCAATTTTACTTTGATCTATTCTAATGCCATCTAAATTGTACTCAATTTCACATGCTTAGGCAGGGGTTGAGAATGGCATTGAGAGGACAAAATAAAAGGGTTGAAATTACACCACAAATTGACAAATTCAAAAGATGGAGCCATGAGATTTATATATACAACATAGGATTTAAAGAATTTCCTCCAATCTTCGAGGGAAGTTTTTTATTACTGGATTATCATTGCAAGAGTGTAGAGAGTCATATTGACATAAAAAACAATCAAAGAATATAAAAACAATCAAAGAATGATGCCCCAATGAACTATACAGTATTATAGTAAAAATGAATCGACTCAAATACAGTCACATGAAAAATTTCGTAATTGACATTCTTTAGAAAACTTTTTTGGTTTAAATTCAATAAGTTTAAATACATGCAATGATAAAAAATAAAAAAATTGAATTAAAAAAAAATCAAACAATGGAATATTCTACCTTACCTGTTTATCTGGTTACAATCCAATTAGCAAGACAATATTACCTGAAGCAATTCAGTACACTATTTCATTAAAATTTGAATCCCAAAACTATTTTATCACCAAGCTCCTCGGAGGTGGTCTTCGGAACCCTGAAATGGGGTCCTACGCTGTTCAAGAAACTAGGGTATCTGGTCTAGTGGTATGATTCTTGCTTAGGGTGCAAGAGGTCGGGAGTTCGATTCTCCCGATACCCCCTTTTCAATTTTTGCATCGTCAATATGCGCTTTATATGTATTCTTAAACTGCCGTATTTTATTTTTATTTTTGTGTGTAGTTCTTGCAACTTACTGTCCGAAGAGCATGAAGCCAGATATTTTTGCACAGTTCAATTGCAAACAGAATAAGGGTAAGAAGAAGAGAATTGAATCGCAACGTACGTGGGGAGCTTTATCTCTGAATTTACAAATAGGTCACTGCATTCACCTTTGTTTCCCTGATCAATTTACATCTTTTTCCGCTTGCAAGTCTCATTTCAAAACCAAGTTCAGTCTGACTAGTTCCAAAAAATGGCTCAAAAAATGGAGAATATATTGGTCCAAGTACTGTACATCAATCCTCTACTGCTCAACAGATATCATTGAATCACAAAGGGTTCTCAAAGGCTTCCAATGCTATGATCTCTCCAGGATGAGCATTTGAGATATCAGTCCCGTCTTCTGAGGGGTAGAAATTGCACATCTGCCACTTGAAAGAAGCTGTGTTGCAAACCTACATGATGGAATTAGCTGTTGTCCTTGGTCCTAAGCGATGAAAATTGTGCATCTGGCACTCACGGGACGCTGCAAAAAGGGCACATGATGTTGAAGAACAAGTAATTAAAGAGTCTCTTAAGCTCACAGCTCTCCAAAGAAGTTCAGTTCGAATGTTTTGGCTCTATTTTCACACTCATAGAGAAATGACAACCACTTGTTGAGAATGTGCACACCACAAAGCAGAACAGTACCTTCCCCGCACTAGTTACTGAGGGATGAAAATTGTGCACCTTGCCATCAATGGATGCCGGGTTGAAGAACCAACATGTTGGTTAGGAATAAGCAAAAAATCTCTCAAGCCGGAGTCTCTTCTATTGCACGTCATGATGTCCACTTTGAACGTCTTGGATCCTTTTCCATAGTCGTTTGTGATGACAACCTCCATGGAATACCTCTTGTCCTTGCCACAACAAGTGACGTAGAGCATGTGCCCCAGATCCGTATCTTCCTGGTGGAGCAAGAACACCTCAGGACAAGCTTTCAGCACCACAAGGTCATCCCGGGAATCCACATGGAAAGCGCCGAAGGTTAGAAGCTCCATATCAGCATTATGGGGTATCACCCGTGCATTGTTGTGCTTGAGGTCAACATGGGAGGAGTATTTGCGGAGGCAGCTCTTGAACTTGCAACCGGGGAAGGGACAATTTAGCAGCAAAAGCTCGCACTCGTACAGCTCGTGCTGCTTTCTGGTGGTGGTCGTCAGCATTTTTCGGCATCCATGCTTACAGGGCATGCGGAGGGAGGCAATCATCTCCTCGATGGCTTTGTTTCTTGTGCGGCCGATGGGTTGGGAGCATTTGGGGCACTGCCCATTGGTGCGCGTCTTGCAGCAGATTTGACAGGCCAAATGGTTGTTCTTGCACTGCTTCCAAACAACCACGAAGTACGTCAGCATAATTCACAAAGGTGGAGGGTACTTAAATCTTCGGGGAACTCATTCCAATGAAATTCTCTACTTTCAACTTACACTCTACAGCTTACACTCTACAACCTCCCACTTCGAAATTACACAAGAAATTCATATACAGTGATAAAATTTGGTAACACAGATTTGACTCCTGCAACCAAAAAAGTCTCCACAGTTTCATACTCATCTTCCCCCAAAATCACACTCCTCCGAATGTGGGAAATGCTTCTAGTGACGCAAGTTCCATCATCTATCTTAGTATTGTATACACTTGCAAAAAAGAAGTCTCGCTATGAAGATGCACTCATGGTTATGACTATTTTTCTCAATACCCACCGATTCAAGTTTATCCTAAAAGAAACTGAAATAAGTTCACAACAAAGTACTACACGTTCGGCAATGCCAAACTATGAATCTCCTCACAGGTTTGTGACAAACAATATCAGCTAATAAAAGACTTGCACTTACAGCCACAGGAGACAAGGAACGTACTGAAGAGAGTGCAATAGAGGAATAGAATTACCTGGCAAACAGGCGGAGTGAGTTGATTCTTGCATATAATGCAATCCAGAATGCGCTCATCCATATCATACTTAGGTTTCACAACGCGCTTCTTGTCATCAGATTCTGGACTACTATAGGAAATTCTCTTCCGGTCTCCAAGTCGATCTTTCACCGACGGCTTCACTTCTTGATAAGGATCCATTTCTTCAAATCCTACGAAAACTCTGAAATGGTAAGGAAATGGCAGCTCTTAGCATTGAGTACATACCACCTTCATTTCAAGACGAGAAAACTCACAAGCATAACCCATGAACACAGAGTAAGTTACCCTCACAGACAAAGTGACAGAACAGGGTTACAGGGTTTAAGGATCATGGTAAGCTCACAGTGGTGTAGAATTTCAACTGCAGGGACGTGCTTCTGATCACTGCCTTTGCCTTGCAACGCAACAGGAGTGAAGCGGGCGCTCTTGAGAGCAAAGAGAAAGAGAGAGAGAGAGATTTGATGTCTGTCATGCTTAGAGAGAAAAGAGAGACTGATCTGATGTTTTGAGGTAATTTGTCATGATTTAATTTGAGAGAGCCATCACGTCCAAGGTAAATCAGCCTACGACAAGCAGAATGATTGCCATTAGAATAAAAACAATTCAGATTTTTTTTCCATAATTATAAAGATAAATGTGAGAAATGAAGAGAGCAATTGAAATTTTATTTTTTTGAGAAAGTATGGATTTGTTAAAGATTTTGAAGTGTGTTGCCTAATTGACCCCAAAGCATCTCTAGCCTATAAATGATGTTGTGAATGTTTTGTGACTGATGAATGACAAAGAATTCTTCTATGTAGGATAGAAGTGTCGGCAACTAATCATCTTCAGAATTCTTCTATAGTAGTTTGACTTCCAATGAGTGCTTTTGCATTTTTTTAAGCCAATGTGTAGGATAGAAGTGTCGGCAACTAATCATCCTCAGAATTTCGTTGTGAAAAGGGGAGGTCTTCTAGAGTACTTTGACTTCCAATGCGTGCTTTTGCATTTTTTTTAAGCCAATGTGTAGGATAGAAGTGTCGGCAATTAATCATCCTCAGAATTTCGTTGTGAAAAGGGGAGGTCTTCTACAGTACTTTGATTTCCAATGAGTGCTTTTGCATTTTTTTTAAGCCAATGTGTAGGATAGAAGTGTCGGCAATTAATCATCCTCAGAATTCTTCTACAGTAGTTTGACTTCCAATGAGTGCTTTTGCATTTTTTTAAAGCCAATGTGTAGGATAGAAGTGTCGGCAACTAATCATCTTCAAAACTTCGTTGTGAAAAGGGGAGGTCTTCTACAGTACTTTGACTTCCAATGAGTGCTTTTGCATTTTTTTAAGCCAATGTGTAGGATAGAAGTGTCGGCAACTAATCATCTTCAAAATTTCGTTGTGAAAAGGGGAGGTCTTCTACAGTACTTTGACTTCCAATGAGTGCTTTTGCATTTTTTTAAGCCAATGTGTAGGATAGAAGTGTCGGCAACTAATCATCGTCAGAATTTTGTTGTGAAAAGAGGAGGTTTTCTATAGTAGTTTGACTTCCAATGAGTGCTTTTGCATTTTTTTAAGCCAATGATTCCTATGGTATCCAAAGCCAGGGATGATTTTCATAGTCACTAGTCATCCTTTGAGAGCTAGACTACCCCAAATCAACCAAAAAGTGTATTCATAACGGTCATCATACCACCTGAAGTAGGCACAATATTTCCTAACGTGCCCTCAACATGAAAGAGAAAAAAATCACTTTTTGTGATGAATTTACATTGGTAAAAGGTAGAAGTTCCTAAAGTAGTCACTCCATTACCATCATTCAAGGCATTGATTTTCGCCACTAACCAACCTTAAGTAGGTACACCATAAAGCATTTTAGCATGTAGAATATAGGGAATTCCTTGAGGAAATTGAGCTCAATGTGTGCAGAAATAAGGAGGAGGAATACAAAAAAAAAGAATTTTTTTCCTCAAGAACGAATATTTTATTCAATATAAATGCAAATTCTTCATCTAGACTCTATTCCTGGACCATAGCTTCATCTAATACAACTACCTTTTGGAACTTGTTTCTAATCAACGTGTGAGCAAAATCAACAGTTGCTTCACACTAGGTATACTTCCATTGTTTTCCACCAATATTCTTGGGCTTCAACATTATTTTTAAGTCCTTAGGGTTTGTTTAACAATGTTATGTTATTGCAGGAATTAATGAGTCACATTGCAGCTCAAATTAGATTTTATTTATCTAACGTATGGCTAGATTAGCAATCGCATAGATGCACACAATGTTTTTGTTTTGTTTTCATTTTGGAGAAAGAGCTAGTTGTTTCTTCAATATTCATGTGATACTTGGTGATATCTATATGAAAACTAGGTGATACTAGGTAAAATTTGGCTACTAACCTTTAAAATACAACAATAGTCTTGCTATTTTGACCCCCCCAAAATGAAATTTTCTTTTACAAAAAATAGCCAATTGACAAAAAAATTGTGCATAAAAAACCCATTGGACATGCATTTCACTTGAAGCCTCCGCGGAATTGATAGGAAGCATGAGTTAAAAGGAAAGTACATATGAGTTATCACAGAAAAAGCAACAAATTGAATTTACCAAGCAAGAAACTATTAGCAATCCGTGGATCTGCACTTTTATTCCTCTATGAAAAAAAATTTATAACGAAGAAACGACGGCAATCAGATCGCCGTTCTTGAAGTCCGTCCATCTTCATGGTTGATGCTTTCGAGTACTTCCGAGTAGTATCCGTCTACATCGCCTATTGATTGCGATGCAGCAGCAGTTGGCGAAACTCCAATTCGATCGTTAAAACTGAGTAGTGTTGACAACGCAACCGAAGCTGGGCGTCATATGTTTGCCGGTGAAGAAATCCAACGCGACAGCTCGGTTGGCAGCTTGCGTAGGATGGATCCCGTCCCAGCTCAAGTAAGCGCTCGTGTTGGTGCAAATTGCGACGGTCAAGTTCACTAGCTGGTTGCCTAGTATTCCACTCTCGGAGCATGTCACTTCCTTGTTGAAGTTGTAGGAGCCTCCTGCGCCGCAGCACGCCTTGAGGGGTTCCGTTATGTCTGCCATAACACATCACGAGCACGCACACTCTGTTTTAGGTCAAGAGAAATGGCTAACAAAGAGTTGATTATCTTCTCTTCTTACTGTGGACTTGAGTCTGTAAGTCAAGAAATGACAGTCTCTTGTCCTTGAAATGAAATTGCTAAGTACAGAAAAGTTTTATCTCTTCTTACTGTAGACTTGAGGCTGTAGGTGACCAAGAAATGGCATTATCTTGTCCTTGAAATGAAATTGCTACAGAAGAGGCTTGAGGATCTATTCTTACTGTAGGCTTGAGGATCCGCGAGGATGTCGGTGTAGGCGCTGTAGTAATCCGCAAGGTAGTATGTGACTTGCGGATACTTCGATCGCAGTAAGACCACTTGTTCTTCCAGCGCTTGATTATGTGCAATGCTGACCTTGTTGAGACTTTTTAGACAACCGTAACTGTCGTAGCTGTCGACGCTGCTGGGGTACAATGTGAGCAGGGCGGGGAAGCATCCTATAGGTGGCACGTTCACGACCAACACTTCCGTGGCTCCGAAATCCGCCAGGCCCTGTACAGTACTCACTTTATAAAAAAAACTGTATATGTATATGTATTGATCTCGTTCGTAATATTCTGATTGAGGTTTCTCAGCAATTTTCAGATCGAGTGGATGAGCTAATTTTGTGAGGTTTTTAAAAAAAAAACTGTCAACATTACCTCGGAGTTTTTCCTCTCAGCGATACGTCAAAGACGCTTACCTCGAGCATATCACTGATTGCAGATACGACCGCTGGCACGTTGCTAATCAGCTTTCTTGTTGTAGAATTCATGTAGTAGAGCGGGAAGAAGTAGTCTTGGAAACCAGCTTGCACCATGTACATGGAGGCGTTGAGCGTCGAGACTTCTGGCACTGACTGGGTAACAACTACGCATACATTGGCCAAGAAACAAAGTTACGAAACAATTACTCTTGATCTCTTCATCAATTTTGTGAAGAATCAATAGATATGTTGCGTTTTCATCAGACGAACCACATTTCGTTTCTAGGATTAAAATTAAAATTACAAACTCAACTACTGGAGGCAGAAATCAAGTTTGACACATTCTTGTTAAACAAATGCTAATGCATCCATGAATGTTTCGTTGCATTGCTCTATTCTCCTTGAGTTGTCATTACTAACCTTTCCTTACAAAAAAAAACTCTTTGAGGAAGCGGGAAATTTAAGGTCTGAGAAGCGGAGGAGTTTGTCGGCTCACTAGTTTGATTGTAGTAGTTTTCCAACCGGACTTTGAAAAGCTGGAGCCATTGCAACTGGATATCGAGAGAAAACGGGGTGCTGAAGCCGGAATCTGGTATCCATACCGTTTGATTAACCGCCGTTGCGCCTGCAGATCCGAAGTTCGCCCCGAACGTCAGATCCGTCGCTATGCTCCGGAGCCAAGGGTATGTCGGTCCTAACGTACCGCCAAAAGCTGCAGACCACAGTTTCACATCAATCTTTGTTCCCGTTCTCACAATTTTCCGAATGCGTTTGTGGTTATCTTACACTGAGTTTTTCTCAATTCTGTTTTCAAAGACTTTGTTCGTAAGTTTTAATACACATACGAATATTGAAAACCGATAATTAAAAGAAGTTCAAATTCTTGCAGAATAGAAACCTGATAACTAGAATATTCCATTTCCTCGTAATAAGTATCGATTGCGTTTTTGATTGTCGATCTTACGCTGCATGCCTTACGCTGTTCAATTCTGTTTCTTGGGCTGATGTAAGTTCTCATTCAAAGATTTAGAAAACACTGAAAATCGTTCTAATTGTTGCGGAATTTGAAATCAGAGAACAAGAAACATTCCGTTATCTCATAACGAAGACTACCAGTTTCAGTAGACTGGCAACGAGCATGAGGCTTAAGATTAATTGCTGGTGATTTGCTTGCTTACAAATGTAGTCGACGAGGAGTTTGCCATCGCACATGCGATCAGCACTGTGCGTCGGCCACGAGGCGCCGTTCGGACTCAGCTCCGCATACTCAAACTGGGTAGGAAACGCCTGGATGGCGTTTCCCACATCTAACAAGGAGTCTCCGAATCCATACAGAGCATTCCAAAAACACGTAGTTACATTCGCAGCAGCAATGACTTGCATCCAACAAGCCAGCACCAGCACCACCCGCACCATTCCATCTTTCCCTGCCATCTCTGGAGCTCAGAAACTGCTACAGCAAGCTCTCACTTCTACACTAAGGTGCTACACGGCCTTCATTGCAGGTAATGAATTGAAATCAAGCGCATTCATAAGAGATTTGAAGGGACAAAAGTCGCTAGCTGCAAGTAGAGAATTGAACGAGCAAATAAGAGCTAGAGGATCCGATTTGACTCGCCATCACCTGCTTGTATTGTTGTGATGTGACATGATGCTGCGATCTGGCATTATGTGGCATGACGTTGTGATGTGACAAGTTGCATTGTTGGTTCCACTAGGACACTGTTTTGCAGTTCCTGCTCATGTGTTCCTCACATCCTTATTAGATTTTTTACTGCATTCTTAGTTGAAGGGCAGATTAGTACCTTCATTTCACTCAAATTAATCGATCTCTGTGACAGATCGATGAGCTAGAACCTCCACGCTCTTACAAGAAATCTAGTATATTCATGAATTGGAGCATATTGATAGACGGGTTCAGCGATAAATTATAGATTCTTAAAAAGGGTGAAATTTTTTGTAGATATCTTTTTACCCTGTCGATATTAACATTTAACGCACTCGGCGATCGATCTGTCAGGAAAGCTGCAGGCACTAATGCTAGCTGTACTTTTTTGAATAAAAAATTCTGGCACCTGGAGAAAAGCTTGCAATCATGGCAAGTAGCTTCTCAGAGCTGGATTGTGCCAGTCACTTAGACGAAACAACATCGGCTGTTTCAACTAGACTTTCTCATGTCAGCGATGAGAGATGAAAGTAGCAATTATTGTCCGCGAATGAGGACGTGCATCTTTGAATGTAATGTCCTGTTGACTATCAACAGTAGGAAGTTAGGAACCAAATGGCCTTCCAAGTAGATCGACCCCGAAGAGAGACTTTTTCGTTCAAATTACGAACCCTAATTTGTTATTAACAAATGGGTCTCAAGCACCTGTGCAAGTGGAGCACTCCCCATCAAAAGCATCTAAAGTACGTTAGCAGCTTAAGACGTGGAGCTAGCGTTCCGCTTGTCGAGGTCCCGCTCGATCATGTGCTCAAGAGTAAAATTTCGTTTCCCAATCTTCAAATTGGAATTGTCAGATTTCTACATTTTTACTTTAAAAATTTATTTCTCCGGCTGGCTTGAGTAAAGAGTGATTCCCCCGTCCTATTCAGGCTTATAGGACTGATGTATTATGTTGAGCTGCCTCACATTACATACAAACGATCTATGTTGCTAAACCCACCGTCACCTGCTTGCATTGTTGTGATGTGACCAGGACTTTTTTTTTTGTACCCGTGTCTCTCTTGCTGGCTTCACTGCAGAGGCCAGTTTGGGGAGGGATGAAGCCAAGCCAGATAGGTCAGATTTCTGACAGTCTGGCGAAATTTCTCAAAAAAAAAGAAAGCCCTGCATCTGACATGGTGCATTGTTGTTGGTTCCATTATTCTCTAAACTCCCTGTAGCATACTTTTGTTGTGTGATGTGACATGTTGCATCAATTGCTGGAACTTCCATGAATTTCTAGACGACTCATGGTTGTTTATTTTGCACGGATCGGAGGTTCGAAAGTCCAAACAAGCCGTGAACACGATCATCGATCATCTTGATCGATCAAGGTTTGCGCTAGCTGCGTGGAATGAATAGATCTCTAGCTCTCTGACTTCATCCGGAAGTGGTTAAGTTTTGCAAAGTAGGATCATCGTTTTCAGTGTGAAAAATTACGGAATTGTCATGAGGGGTCTAGTTATTTGCAATTACTAATTTGCTTGATGCTAAGCCGAGCCTTGAAGTTATAGTATTCAAGCGGCCAGGACGTCAAGTTACAAAAGTGAGGCATATTTGTGTTTGCTTTCTATGGATTTTAATTTTTGCCTTGTTTGGACCTGTCTTCTGAACGCATAACAGTGATTATTCAGAGGTTTCAGAAGCCCTCCTCGAATTAATTTATGGAGTTGGGTACTTGCTGTAGATGTGGCATCTAGTGATAGGACATAATTTTTTTAAATTCCCAAACCATCAAACCTTTAACATTACACTAAATAGTGAAATTAGGTTGCCTTAACAATTAGGTTGCCTTACTTCAAGAAAATCACTTTACAAGCCAACCAATCAACAAATATGTCTACTGTTTTTTCTGTTTGTACACATAGAGGTTCATAAGTCCCACATGCATAAATTTTTAATTCAAAAAAGTAGTAAATTCTTGTAAAGAAACAATACATATTTATATAGTGTAGAATGTCGAGAAATTAGTGTGGGGCAACCCAATTTCACTATTTAGTGTAGATGAGTTTGAGCTAGTGTACAAGGCTATGAGTTCTCATGGGTTCCCTTGAGTTCCCACACTACCATAGTAACCTGCTAACGTGTTATGGCAACATACACATCAAATAGTAATAAAAATAATAATAAATTAATTTTTTGAAAATTAATTTTTAAAACAAAATTAATATTTTTTTTCTAAAATAATAATAATAATAATAATAATAATAATATTTTTTATTTTTTTATTTTTTTAATATTTTTAAATTTTGTTCAGCACTGGCTGGTTACCGGCATGGGGAACCAACCTGAAAAGGCCCTCTCATGATTTCCAACCCACCAAACCTTTAAATACCCAACCCACCAAACCTTCAAACACCCATACCACGGAAACCTTTTAAATTCCCAACCCCACCAAACCTTTTAAATGCCCGTACCACCAAACCTTTACATTCCCAAACCACCAAACCTTTAAATTTCAGGGCGGGGGGTTGTTTGGCAGGGGCATTTGCATCTTTTCAGGAGATAGTTGTGTTGTGGTTGATAATCTAAACAATGAACTTATGGTGAATTTTTTTTTGGTGTATTGGCATATTTCAGAGCGTCCGAGTTGTGGTGTTTGCGTACTACCCAGAGCAGTCTGGAAACTAGGGATGGTAAAGATTTGAGGTTTCATCTGAGGAATGGAACTATTGATACCAATTTCACTCAGAATCTGTCATTTTAATCCGTAAGCTAGCGCTCCATCAACACTCCGCATTGTTGGTCATATTTCAATGACAGCTTCTTTGTAAGTACTGTACTCTTAATTACCCAAAAAATATAATCATATTGTGTATCATTCCTCGAATTAAATAGTACTCACTGATATGAAAACTAAGAGAAAGTTTTTGAGGGTATAAATTAATATAAATTAATGCAATTACTTGCAAGATACACTAGTAGATGTCTTAATTTGTGTCAAATTTTTTTATTTTTCTACCAAAATTCTTTTTTCTTTGTTTAGCCTCTTAACACCTAAGTGCCTAAGCCTTTCCAAGTGTGTTTTTCCCATGAAAAAAGAGCATGGCTTACAGTTATCCCCATTGAAGCAAATTGTTTTTTTTTCAAAATCTAACCATATGGATGTTTAAAGAGCTTGCTTATTAGTATGCACATCAATTTTGAGTGCAAAATTGCATAAGAGTTGTAATGGTCAATTACGTTAAAATGGCGGTATTCCGCACGCCATTTTAATGGAATATCTTCTACAAAAGAGAATAAGTGTGCTGCGATAGGGTGAAACATGTGCAAATTTTATGCCTAGAACATTCAAATCACTCCTAGTTCATGCATTTTCACTCCCCTCGGACAATCTTTTCATTGTTTTCATTCTTTCAGTGGTTTCATTTTCTGCCATTTTAATGGAATACCGCCATTTTAACGAAATTGACCATTGTAAGATTATAACAAGAGAAATGTATGTTTTGTATTTTTAGTATGTTGCCCCTCTCCACAATGTTTCAGAAATTTGCACATAAAAGTTTTTGGGGATTGGAGGTGACATGAACAACTACAAATTGTGTTAGCACACTAAAATGCCCTTTTGAAAAATTTAATATCACTTGAAAAGCTAATAAATTCATTACAAAATTCACCTTGCAATTGTTGAGATGCAAATTTTTTTATAAGCATAAATCACAAATAACTCCAAATGAAGACTTGCTTGTTTAAATTTTCAATGGTGAAAATCATGAAAACACTTTACTCTTTCCATTGGAACCATTTTCAAAGCAAATGGATAAGTACAAGTTTTAAGATCTCAAATCAAGTCAAATTGCTCAAAGTTGGAAAATGAAATAAAATTAGCAAGCTTTACTCTTCCACTAATGGACATATATGGATTTGGAGACCTCTCATCAATGAAATATGTACCTTTTTCATTGAAAACTGAAAGTTGTTAATAGTTAACCCTAAAAACTACTTGAATTTTTTTTAAACCGGTCAAACGAATTTAACTGCCCACTACCAAATGAGCGTGAAATTTCAAATTGACCATATTTGGTCACCCATGCATTTAGGGGTTAAAGGACGGGCTGGTGACCTTGGAAATCATCCCTTTCACTATTGTCTGAATCACTGGTTTAACCCTTAACCCCCTAAAGGATCAACATGCATTTTTTGGCAACATAGAAATTTTGGGCAAGTACTTGTGACTGGAGATTTTTATATTTTAGATTGAAATTTTAATAGAAGGTGGGGACGAGGAATATCTTTCATGTGCATTAAATTTCATGAGATTTGGAAATATGAGTCAAAAGTTATGGCCTAATAAAGTTACTTTTTTTCCCAGCTGGGCAGTCCGGGCAGATTAAAAAAAATCTCTTTTTTCAGAAAAAAAAATTTTGAAATTGGTTTTCTAGAGTTATATATACATAGAAAGCTTTGAATCATTCCATTTTGATCAACGAGTCAAAAGTTATGAGGAATTGTAGTTTGTTGGCAATCGTTCTAAAATAAACTTTGAAGTGCTTTGTCTTACTCAATTTTCAATATTTTTTTGAAAAAATAAAATCATAGGATGTAGATTGTTTATTATAACATTGAAACCATTGGCATTGGAATTTTTCAATTCTACAACTATATTCTTAACAATTTTGTATTTTTAATCATTCTCTACTTCTTTCTACTTACAATATTTATCCTGTATGTTGTACAATTCCAAATGATGTGAAAGTTTTTATAAGCATGTAGCCAACTTGTCTAGGAAAAAGAAGAAAAGACTAAGACTGAACATCCCAAAACTGGGCCTCATCTTGTCATCATCTAACTCTAACCAAACCAAGGCATAATTTTTACAAAACAAGATATGAACAAGCTTTCCACAGATAGAATAAAAATAGTATCAAGGTAAGATACTATTTAAGTGGAACCAATATAGCTTTAAGTCTGATGTAACATCCTAAATGAAGGAAACCAAGTACAAATATCCATAAAAATATCCTTAGAAAGCACATCACTATAAGAAGTTTAAAGTGCTTCAAAAAATGTCTTCTTTCATGAAATCCAAAAAAGGAACTCAAGATTTGAAGGCCCAGCCTCACTTGTACCCATCCCAATGCACACAACAAACAAATGTAGTGTTAGTGAGGTTGTAATAGGTGTCTCCACTTGAAGGCCAATTGTTATCTATGTCACAGATCACAAATGCTTTTGTCAAAGAAATCAAGAAAAATCAAGAGGTCATACATCACAAGGCTAAAGCAAACAAAATTATCAAAACATTAAAACCAACTACTGCCCAAAGAGACCTTTGCCATTCTGTAAGAAGTTCAAGAGTTGCACAGACAAATAACCTCCCAAAACACCACTACATGGAACCGTCACAAGCAAGAGGGTGAGTTTGGCAAAAGAAAGCCATCATATAGTTACTGGTTTGGTGGGAAAAACCTCATAGAGGTATTAATGAGGTAGTTTGAAAAACTACTAGGCATAGAATAGGAGAGAGCCAAATAATTGTCCACCCATAGTGGGTGGGTGGGTGGTACTAATGACCAACCAGGCTATGAAATCCCATGTGACTATTTTTGTACAACCACTACATTGGTTGAATTGGGATATTAAAATTATAACTCAAGGCATGGAGTATTTATCTTTATCTTTTAAAGAATATAAAAAACAACAATTTCAAAAGAAATGATTTTGCAAAAGAGAATAGAAAAAAATGGAAAAGAATAGAAGAATGGACAAATATAATTATTTTGGAGAATTTATATTTGGAAATTTAATACCAAAAAAGATCTAAAGGATTTTTTGGGTCATGCTTGAAAAGGCTAAGTGTAAATAAATTAGGGTAATAAACCTAATTTTTACATTTTATTGGTATGTGCACCACGATAGCCGAAAAAGAGATTAAGACTAAAACACCCCTGAAATAGGGCTTCACCTTTGTCAAAACTACACACATTGCTTTACTGTAAATTAACTTACAAATCACAAATACATCACAAAGTTCAAGTATCCCAAGTTCTACACTTAGGGATTTCAAATCATAATAAAATATCATAAAAGTACTACATCCCATCCCTGTCTATTCACAAGAAATATCAAGCATAGGATAGAAAATATATATTCCATCAAGGTAATTCCATTTGCTTGACAATAAAAAACTTGCACCAATTTCATGTTGTAGAAACTGGATTTGAAGGTTGTGCCTCACATGTGCCTGTCCCAATCACAAACACAAACACAAACCAATGTGAAGTCAGTGAAGATGCACCATGTGTCTTAAGCTACAACCAATTGCTATCTATGTCACAAATCCAACAAAAACAAATCATGTGCAAGTTAAAAAGGTCATAAGGTAAACTGCATCACTGTCATAGCAAAAATCCCCAAACAATCTATTAAGTCTATAAAGCTAAGAGACCTTTGCCATTCCTTCCACAAGGTGGAAGCCCAAGAGCCAAGCACACTCCAAGAAAAACACAAAGCCAAGGTAAATTGCCTCAGTCCAAGCTCAAAGATGGGAGACACAAGATGGGAGACAGTTACAAATACCACAAAACTTGGAGGGAAGAGGCTCCATAGTGGTCATAATTAATAATTTGAAAATCACCACCTGTCACAAAGGTGGGTTTGATAGTAATTAAGACCACACCCATAGTGGGTGGGTGGGTGGTTTTCCACCATTAGGCTTATTATACTTCTAATTTGAAATGTCTATGTTAGGTATGATCCCAGTCAAAGACATAAAAATCTCATGTTTGAAAAAATTCCATAGTAGATATGCTCTTATAAAAAGAACCATGGAATTTTAATTAATTGTATAAACCATTGGCATTTTTCTGGTGTAATTTTTCAGTCCATAAATGTAACTAAAAAACTAACAAAATTAAATCCACACTATGTAATGTGCAAAAAATAGAAAAAATAGAAAGTGGCTTAATATTTGGGATTTATGACATTCTATGAGGAATTTTAATCATTCCCCATGGTAAGAGCACCAAGCTTATTTTCACATGGCAAAATGTAGAATCCAAGTGTGTACTTGAATTTTTGGAAATTACTACATGATAATTTGCTAAAGAAGAAGAAGAAGAACTACCATTTGGGACATTTTTTCATAGAAAAATGAGCTTGTGAAGCACAGCTGCCCTGTTTTTTCAAAGGGCCCAAAAAATGATTTAAGTGAATTTGAATGCTTATATCTTGCAATCCAAGCGGTGAAAATTTCTGAAATTTTTTCCACATCTTTTTTCAATTCTAACCGTATGGATGTTTAAAGAGCTTGTTTATTAGTAGGCACACCAATTTTGAATACAAAATTGCATAAGAGCTGTGAGATTATAACAAGAGGAATGTACATTTTATATTTTTAGTATGTTGCCCTTCACCACAATGTTTCAGAAATTTGCACATAAAAGTTTTTTGGGATTGGAGGTGATATGAACAACTAAAATTGTGATAGCACATTAAAATGCACCCTCAAAAAACTTAATATCACTTCAAAAGCTAATAATTCATTACACAATCCACCTTGCAATTGTTGAGATGCAATTTCTTTTTATAAGTATAAATGAAAAAAATCCAAATCAACATTTGCTTGTTTAGATTTTCAATGGTGAAAATCATGAAAACACTTTACTCTTTCCATTGGGACCATTTTCAAAACAAATGGATAAGTACAAGTTTTAAGATCTCAAATCAAGTCAAATTGCTCAAAGTTGGAAATGAAGTAAAATTAGCAAGCTTTACTCTTTTATTAATGGACATGTATGGCTTTGGAGACCTCTCAACAATCAAATATGTACCTTTTCAGTGAAAAATGAAAGTTTTCAATAGTTAACCCTTAATAGTGCCCAAATTCTTTCTAAAAGGATCAAACGAATTTAACAAACCACTGCAAAATTAGCTTGAAATTTCAGATCGATCATATTTGTTTGCCCAAGCATTTAGGGGTTAAGGGGTTAAACGACAAGCTAGTCACTGTGGAAATCAATTGTTTTGGAACTGTGTGAATTGTTGGCTTAAGAAAATGCAAAAGCACTCATTGGAAGTCAAACTACTGTAGAAGACATCATCTTTTCACACAAAATTTGGAGGATGAAAAGTTACATTTTTGTCCCACATGGAGAGATTCTTTGTCATTAATCAGTCGGAAAACGTTCTCCGCGTCATTTTTGGATTAAAAGAATCCAAATGTGCTCATTGGAAGTCAAACTACTATACAAGACTTTTCATTTTCACACAAAATTTGGAGGATGAATAGTTGCACTATTGTCTTACATAAAAAGATACTCTATCATTCATCGGCCAAAAAACAAATGCGACTTCCTTTAAGGGTTTGTAGGTGGGTTTAGATCCAATTTAAGAATATCTAAACTAATAGTAAAGTTCATTCCTAGGGAGGCAAATTTAATAGGATTACTTCTACAACGACACTAAGACAACTAATAAGAGAATAAAACACACAAAAAGTCATACTTCCAACTAGTATTAATTTAATTTCCTCACAATTTGCATGATTAATTATTTAATAATTCTTTTTATCACTCCATTCTTAATAACCACCAAGATTAAGCATCATCCAATTAGGTTGATCTTTAATCTTTAAGTTTGAATCCTTTGTCTTTCACCAAATCAGATTTGCGTGGACAGGCCCAACTTCGATCTTCCAATTTGGCTTGCCGCAGCTCCCAACCTTTTACTCCAATTTGGACAAGTCGCTTCTCAATGAGTCTTTGTCTCCAACTTGGAGCACAACCAAATCTTCTTTCACCAACTTGGAAACCAAATCTTTTTTGACACAAATTGGCCTCATATAACTTGGACACTTACAGAATTTACATTCACATTTTACCAATTTGGTATTTTTTTTCTTATTCTCGGCATTCTCCATTTCAAACATTAATTCTCAAATTGGAAAGATACTCTTACTGGATTCTAGTTCCTATTTGGAATTGCCAATGGACAATATTCAAACTTAAACACAAATTCCCATTTGGACATCTAAAACTTATAAATCATTACACACCTCCAATTGGCAATCACGGCAAATTATACAGTGTCATTCATAACTCCAAATTGGGCACTGATTCAATCTTGCTTAAAACTTTCTTCAACCAAACAAGCAGCCCACTTGGAACCACACGCTGACACATGCATAGATTATGATCCAACTATTTCCGACTTGGGCCATAACCATACAGACTGATCATCACATAAACATTAATTCCAACAATTCATCAACAATCACTACTTGGATTCCCATGCAAACAGCCGATTAGCTAATATTTCCATTTCATTAATCCAACTAGGGTGACAAATCACCGTTACACATATAAAGTTTAAATCAAAATTTGTCTTCCCTTCAATCTCACCCCGATTAGGTTTTGACTTTGCTAATTATAAACTTCCCTCTCTCCATGAAAAACACTGGAATCATTATCGACATCTAACATTAAGCTCTCCAATTAGGACACACCTAATCTTGCAATCTGTTACTATAATCACAAATTTCTCCCACTAGGCAGTTTCAAACACTACACAAAATCTTCAAACACTGATACTTGAACTCCTGTTCCTCTGATCCCTACAGACACTTCTTCAATCTACATAAAATCTCCGATTTGGATTCTGACTTCTTCAATTCCCATGCGCACGCACACATTCTCCACAACTAGAACACAAACTCTTATCACCTTCTGGTCCTTCCAATAGGATACACACAGTTCCAAGCAGATAAGCTAACATACTCAACTTACCAATTCGGACTCACACATCAAAAACAAACACCACTCAATTGGAACCACACAGACATAGAAAAACAAATAGAAATACACAACACGACTAGGCTAAGACTTGCAGTAGACATTCTTCAACACTGGGTCCCCAAAATGACGAACTTGATTGCCTTATCCCAAATTTGGAAAAACAACCACTCGCAACCAACCGGCAGTTCTTCAACCACCCGACTAGACTCTAATTGCAGAACAGAACTTCTCAACTAGGAACTTAACTACCACCAAACTCCCACTAGGCCTTCAATTGGATCAAATCTAGCAGTTTATTCCTACTTGGACTTAACTACTACCAACAACCACCAAATCGGGATCCTCAGCATTAAGCCATCCACTGCCTATTAGGAAATTCCACACCACATCAACATCCATCACCATCCAATTAGGAACTGCATCACATTCCCATGCGTCCACAATTCCAATTCAGTAGCAAGCCAACTAGCAACAAGACCACTCCAAATTCCAAATTTGCTTACAGACTCAAAAATTTCTTTAAAACCATACTCCAAATTAGGTAAAAATATATTAGAAAGCAGTAAACAAACATAACAAAAACATAACAAACACATCCATAAAGCCTCAAAAATACACACAAAAATTAAAAAGTTATGACTAATTACGTTATCTACAGGGTTAGTGGCTAAATACTTAGAGATGAAGGGAGTGATTTAGTATCTTACTAATTCAAAGTCTTTAAAATTTTGGATATTAAATTAATTTTTGTAAAAAACAATGTGATGTTAAATAAATAACTTGTTGATCTATCTTGAGTGTTGGTATTGTGCTTGCGAGTGTGTCTATTCAATGATTAATGTATTTTTTAGTTCATGAGTTGACAAACAAAAAACTTTGGTATTTATTTTGGGCTAAGTATGTGAAATAATGAGATCATTTGTTCAAGAGTTAAGACCATACACAAAAGTCTAGTACACTAAGGGAGATAGTCCAATAAATTGATATAAAACATATTGGCTTTCTATCACTAACATACAATATAATTGTTGTATATTTTTTTAGCAAGCTTACAAGAGATTTATACAAATCAATTAAAATTGTATTAATCTATTTATTCATATATATGCAATAGTAACAAGATTAATTATTTTAGTATCCATGGAGAAGGTGAGAATTGAATTGATTAAATTGATTAATCTTTTAAGTTGGGCATGAAAGGAAGTCATAACTCATGAGGGTAAGTAAAATATGTTAACCCCTAAAGGTTTTGGACTACCAATATGTTTTCACCAAAAATGCTCCAAAAATGCCATTTCTAGTACAAGTATCAAATTTCAGAAGATAAAATATTTTTAGACACATGTAACCATAGGATCTTGTATTATTTTAGATTGAGAAGATATGGAAAAAAATTCAAAAATTTTCACTTTGTAAATTGCAAGATATTAACATTTGAAGTGGCAAAAGTAAATTTTTTTGGCCCTACAAAAAACCAGTCAGGTGCACTTCACAATGTCACATTTGTATGAAAAAATGTCCAAAATGGTGGTGCTTCTTTGGATTCATTCTTCAAGGCAAGTTGGCTACATGCTTGAAAATTTTCAAATCATTTGGATTTGTACAACATATAGGAAAAAAATAGTAAGTAGAAAGAAGTAGAGAATGATTCAAAATACTAAATTCATAAGAATTTAGTTATAGACTTGAAAAATGTCAATCCCAATGGCTGTAATGTTGTACTCCATAATAAACAATCTACATCCTATGATTTTATTTTTTTCCACTAATATTAAAAATTGAGTTAAATAAAGGATTTCAAAGTTCATTTAAGAGTAGAGAATCTATAATTGCCTACAAACTAAAACTCCTCATAATTTTCATCTCATTAATCAAAATGGAATGATTCTTAGCTTTCCACATACATATAAATCTAAAAAACCAATTTCAAATTTTTATTTCTTAAAAAAGTTGTATGCCAAGCAATGAAAATTACATATCATGCAAAAAACTTTTAACCATATAGTCAAAAGTTATGAAATTTTGTGTACCTTAAGAGCTATTCTTCAAAATAAAATTCAAAGAAAAAAATATTCCATTCATATTGTTCTCCCCGAAATTGCTATATTGCTAGAAAAACATAGTTTGTTACTTTAGAGGTTAAAATAACACTTGTATTAAGATTTTTGCATTGATTTACCCCTAGAACAATATAAACCTCTTTTAACCCCTAAAGTCCCATTTGGCCCTCGGGGGACAATTTGGAATTCGGGCACGTAAGCACGTTCCTATGGGCTGAAATTTTATCCTAATTTTTTGAAACTTTTTTTGAAGATAGAAAAGTTGATAAGCTTTGTGGGAATACAATTTTCATTTCAATCGGAACCTAAAAGCAAAAGTTATACCACAAAAGTCCAAATTTTAACTCGGCGGGTAGAAAAACAAATCTACAAAAAACTTGAAATTATATTTCTCAAATTTTTTCCTTGTTAGATCATATTTTTGTCTTCATGTGAAGCTTTGTTTCATTCCATTTTGATTGGTGATGTGAAAGTTATGAACAATCTTATTTTTTGGGCAATCTAAGCATCTTCTTGAAAAAATAACTTACAGGATTCATTTCAGAATGCAATTTTCAAATTTTTCAAATTTTTATTTTTGAAAAGGTTAAATTTTTTTGCTAGGAACAATCTCACCGTTGGAATTATTGTATTTCAATCCCATCTAAGAGCTATTAACAATTTAGTTTTTCTTTCAATCTTGGACCTCCTTCTACTTGACAATTTTTTGAAGTATGAAAATCAAGTTGTTATTCAACTCATTGTTGTCAAAAAGAAAATTATGTTTGTTGCACTTGATCCTATTTTGATACAATATAAACTATTATTCTACAATGTCACACATTAGATTATTCAAAATTGAAATTGTCAATAAAATTTTGAATTCTTTTGATTTCAAATTATTTAATTTTAAAATATGAACAATTAAACTTATAATATATTCAAAAAATAAATTCTAAATAAAATTTAAATGATATAATTCCTTGAAAATTTTGTCAAAACTTTTGAAAGAATTATAAGTTTTGTTTGATTAATATAAGTTTCCAAATCTTATAGTCATAAAAAACATTAATTCATAATTAAAAATTAATTCATAATTAAAAATTAATTCATAATTAAAAATTAATTCATAATTAAAAATTAATTCATAATTAAAAATTAATTCATAATTAAAAATTAATTCATAATTAAAAATTAATTCATAATTAAAAATTAATTCATAATTAAAAATTAATTCATAATTAAAAATTAATTCATAATTAAAAATTAATTCATAATTAAAAATTAATTCATAATTAAAAATTAATTCATAATTAAAAATTAATTCATAATTAAAAATTAATTCATAATTAAAAATTAATTCATAATTAAAAATTAATTCATAATTAAAAATTAATTCATAATTAAAAATTAATTCATAATTAAAAATTAATTCATAATTAAAAATTAATTCATAAAATTCATAAAATTCATTCAAAATTCATTCAAAATGTTCATGTAAAATGAATAATAAATGAAATGACATATGACTATAAAAATCAACTTTATTGAAAATTGATGATTGTTCTTAAAAATTCATACATGTACTATTGTTTTTTCTTATTAAAATATTTATAGTTAGATCTCCCTATTGAAATCTATGCACTTTCAAACTTCAACATTGCTATAGATATTTTAATTGAATAGAAATTGAATCAATAGACTATGTAAACAATTAAACATGCAATATTAAGAAATTTAAAAAATGAATGATCCTTTATAATACTTGAATCTTGACCGTCACAACTATTCAAATTATGAAAAGTTTATAACTTGACCATTTAATATTACAATTTATTGTAAAATTCAAATAAAATACTTTTTACCAATTTAATATTTATTTAACTTGGATTTTCAAATTATTTCAAATTAATGCATTGTAACAATGACAATATTATTTTAGCTTATAAACATAACATATTTTAAATTTTATTCTATAAATCAGTTGACCTTTACATAGAAAAAATGTCATTAAATTTGAGTATGCAATATTTAATTATAATCCCAAAACTTATATATCTAATAGTTTATAAAATTCATTCAATTTTTAGTATAATAAAGATATAAATTTGAAATGTAGTCATAAATAATTATAATGGTGAAGACTAGATAATTTGTTTGGAATTATTTTTTTGCAAGTTTAAAGATGGGAGAAATTAATAAAAATGTAGAGGAAGAGGTGGTCAATGAAGAGGGTGGTCTTAAAGTAGAAATAGTTCCAATTGAACTTCAACCTTGGAGTGATTTTAATTTTTTTTATCATAAAACCAAAGAAGAAGGTGATTTTTGGAATGACTATACACCACATCAATTAGGCATTATATTTACAAATGGTCCTATTGAGTTGCTTCATCGATCATGGAATAGATTACAACGAGGTATCACAATTACATTTGACAATGACAATCCACAACTAAATAAACTAAATCATTGGGATCCCTTTGAGTTAAAAAATAAAGAAAAAAGGTTATATCATAGTTACTCTCCAATAATTTTAGATACTAAATCTGGCAATTTTGAAGTTCTTGCTTTTTTTCCACCCTTGCACGATCGGAAACAAACTCAAGGATGTTGGTATACAATGCCAAGCTTAGCATTTCTTCCAATTGGAATTAAAAGAGTCATTGGTGGTGATGGAGGTTTACTTATATGTGATGGAGGAATGTTATGGACAGGGGTTTTAGAAGGGTCTGGTGAATTGTCGCCTTTGACCACTCGACCTCCTCTCATCTTTGGAGGAAGGCCAGTTCCAATAGAAGCAGAAAAATGGTTGAGAGATAGTTATTTACCTGGACAAAGCATTACATTGATTTGCAATCCAATAACACAAGAGTTTATGTATTTTCCACCATTCATTAGAACCATGACATTGAATGCAAAAGCAGCATGCATTAGATATTTAGATTTTGCAGAATTGCAACCACCTACACCACCACTTGAAGAGCCTATTGGTAATGAAGATCAAGATGCAATTCTACATGGTGAGAGTGCAAGTGAGCACATTGAAGAAATTGTAAAAAAAGCTTCAAGAAGAGGTACTATATTAGAAAAAAAATTGTCTAGGAAGATGAGTATGCCATTGAAAAATGTAAGTACTTTAGAAAGAAGAACAAGTACACATGCAAATTTAGATGATGAATTGGATGAATTAGATGTTGAAAATGAAATGAAAAAGGGTCCAAGACCATCACAACGGCGATCATCGACCTATGCATCTGAAGATGTGCATATGCCACAAGAAGTTGAAAAGATCATTGAAGGTAGATTTCAAAGATTACAAAGGTTATACTTTGAATGCTTTGGGCGCATACCAATAGTAACCCCTCCTCCAACTCGCCACTATGTTGTGGTTATTATGGGTTATCAACAAGAAATGAAGTTTGATGGATATGAATTAAATCGAATTGTATGTTATGTTTATAAATCTAAACAACAAGATCAATGGTCTTACATACGTCCTATTCCATGTCCATCTCAAACAATGTTAAATGATGTTGGTCGAACAAGCCTTGCCATGTTAACAAGTCTTGTTAATAAAGAGTGGATGGCAGTGTGTTTTGGTGCCATAGTACTCGGAAACATCAAACGAGCCATTGAGAAAGAAGAACACCAATATCGAGCATTAAAAAAGGATGAAAAAGTACACAATGATTGTATAGAAACTCCAGCAATTTTTTTGGTTTCAGTGGTTCCAGATGACGACACCGCACTTGTATTTCCGTTCCATCCCGAAGGTTATGAAGAAAATGAACTTGGTTGTCCGATTGTACTTCAACCATTTGGTGTAAAGAGTCCAGAGATCATAGTTGCAGTAACAAGAAAACCATATCATGCTGACAGACTTCTTCTTTTTCAAGTAGAGATTGAGCACGATGAATTGAGTGATAATCCAAAACCAAATGGTCGATTTTCGTGGATTTCAGAGACACCTCCATGTGTGTATCATAATCTATTCTATACTGATGAATTTACAAATAAACCATTTGAATCATCTGCTGGTAATGGTTTGATTTGTATCAAATCAACCGATGGACAAAGATTAGGAATATATGACATGTATACAACAAGGTGGTGGATTGAAGATTTCCACAAGTTTCGACCAATGGGACGGAAACAAAAACCATTTCAACTTTTGGATGTGTCTTCATGGGAACCAAATTTTCGTCAAAGGGTGGAATATGACTCAAAATATATTGGTGGACGACCAAATCTGAAACTTGAATCTTTGGATGAAAAAGAAAAAGAAGCTCCTAAAGGAGATACAAAAACTTTGAAAAAATAAAATGTTGAATGAGATATTAGTGAACTTGGTAATAAAAGAATAAACAAATTTTGTAGATTTGATGTTAACCTTAGAATGTTGAACTAGTCATAGTGAAATCATTCTTTTGGATATTGTGTGAATCATTTGGAATGCTTAAAAAAACCAAGAGCACTCATTGGAGGTCAAACTATTGTGCAAGACCTCCCGTTTTCATATAAAATTTCAAGGATGAACATTTGCACTATTGTCTTACATAGAAGGATTCTTTGTCATTACAAGGTTAAGTTTTGTCAATAAAGTCAATACATCAATAAATCATGAATTAGTACTAAATCTAATCTTCTTTAAATAGTCTCTTTATGTATCTTATCAATCATGTATTATATATGATTATACTTACTCTCCCTTGAAAAATATCAACTAAAAACTACTAAGAAGTTAGAGGCTAACTGGTAGAGAAATAAAATGATAATGAATAGTCCACCTAGGCAAGTTTATCGTATATTGGTACAAATATGTATACAAATACATATACATATATGGGTATGGATACATATGGACACTTATACTTGTACAAATATGGACATCATTACATCAATGCGATTATGGTTGTTGATACTAGTGCTAATTATTCCATATCTTTTGGTGACTTCCTAACTTGACACTAGTATTTGAAACCTTGGACTTTGGAAAATAAAATTAAAAAATTTGATGAAGATACTTGGCTTCAAGTTTATTGGTTGAGGTTTTTATACATTGAGTGACTATCTAGTCACTATCCAATATCCATTCCCCAATCCACTCAAATACAATAGACACAATCCTTACTTTTCAATTAGTGAACTACTCAAGTCAATTCAATTAGTGCACTTGCCCTTGCAAGAATAACTTCCATTTATTTTGGAATTATGCAAACTTGCAAGATGTCCTCGATTGATTGTAAGAAACACCTATTGATTTTGTTATTTGTCCTAATCATTAGAGCTTGCCTAAATTCCAAAAAAGAAGAAGTGGGTTCCATAGTCTTTTAGGGGATAATCTCATTTTTACAACCCCCCCTTGTACTACTTAAAAATGTGCACTTGAGATTTCTAGGATGGAAGTTGATCATCCTAATGTACATGTGAAGTTGTGTTTCACGTCATCCCAATAAATATTGCAAAAGTTATAATTTTTTTTAATATTTTAGTCAAAATGGATAGATAAAAGTATATTCTAAATTTTTTTAATTAATTTAATTGTATAAATTGATGCCTATTCAAAAACTGCTTTGAACCATTCAATTCCAAATAATGAGGTGCTTATAAGGAATTCTATTTTGTAGGCAATGAAGGTAGAAATAACATGTTAAGACATTTTTTGTATTAAATTTTGAAAATTTCTAAGAAAAAATAAAATAAAATAAATCTATTCTTTACTAGAACATTGTCACCATTGGGATTAAATATCCCAACATATTGATTGAATTGCACAAATTTTGGACTTACATATTTCAGTTTTCTAAAAATATTGAAAGACAAAAGTGCATCTTCAAAAAGGGCTAGATTAAACTATTTTTTTGGAGTTTAGGCACATTGAACTTGCAATTAATGAGGATTTTTACTCTAAATTTCTTAGAATAGGTATTTGAACAAATTTTTAGCTAAAGGGTCATGCAATTGGATTTGTTAGAAAATAAATATAGATGTAGATTTTAGCTTGCTTTTGATACAAGTATTTTGAAGTAGTTCTCGGCACAAAGCTAGTATAATACAAAAAATAATAAATCTCCAAAAATTTAGGTTTGTAAAAACAATTTCCCAAAGATTATGTATAAGAATGAACCAATTAAAATTTTCTAAGAAAATAGATAATTTGATGTTTATTTCTTAAAAAAATTATTAAAAAAATTAACGCTTTGTTGCTTTTTGCACTTCTAGTGACATCCAATAGAAGGTTTGGGGGTCCCATTTGGAAGTTAGGAGACCTTGGCAATGGGTTTTTTCACACAAATATTGGAGTTAAAAAAGTATTAGATTTCTACTAGAAATCATTTTTCATTGATACTCTAAGGCATTCCTATGTGATTCTACTTAAAATATAGGATTTTTCTAAAATCTTGACTATAAATTTGGAAAAATGAATTTTCAACCATAGAGTGCTAATTTTCTAAATTTAGAATAATACAATAAAAAAAATATGCACCATGATGCTTAACACTATGATATAAACTTGGAAAAGTTTTCAAGTTTTTTGAGCATCAATTGCATTTGATATGAATTGTTTCACTTTTATTTTTAAAATTATGGTAATTTCAAAAAAATTCAAAATGATGTGAAATTTTTACAACCACCATAATAGAAAGTATGTAATTACATTTCCAAAAAATAAGTATCTAAAATCACAATCATAGGTACTTGTAATGTGAAGTTTGAAAAAATAATTATATACTCATCCTTTGAAGGTTAAAAATCTCTTAAAATTCATTTGATATAGAAGTTTTGGCAACTATGAACTCATCATATTGGACTTTGGAAGTTTAAACTATAAAATCAAATCCAAATTCAAATCCAAATTCAAATTTTTATAGTTTTTATTTTAGAAAATTATTGAACACCAAAGGTTCCCATTGGTTCCTTCAAAAAACTTTTCAACTCCCTTGATTGAAAAGACTTGAAGTCTTTGTAGGCTCACGGTAGGCTTCAATTTTAGTAGTGACTTCAAAATTCTATTTATTTCTGTCATGGCTTCATTCCACCATTTTCTTAGTTGTCACCTCAATTTGTCCCTATTGTTACAAAGTAAATCCTATATTTGTCAATGTAGAAACTCGAAAAGTCCCTATAAAAATTGGCTAAACTAGTTCCAACCTATATAAAGATTGTCATTAGAATTTTATAGCAATTTGAACTTTGGGTCTATAATTATGGAGTTCCTATTTTCTAATTTTAGAGAGTCAAAGTCAAAAATTTGCACTATGATGTTCTACACTATATTATAAACATAAGGAGAATTTTCAGATTTTTGCGCATCAATAGTTTATGATATGAATTGTTTTACTTTTCATTCAGAAATCCATATTGATTTTAAACTTTTACAAAAATATGCAAATTTTCTAAGACGACTAATAGAAGGCATGTAAGGATATTTGTTAGAAACACCAATCCTTAATTATATCACTTGTAGCATGACAGACATTAGATGGGATTCAGCCATTGGGGAGGGTTGTGAGTTCCCCAGTCGAAATCCGCCGAAACCCGCCTGTGCTAACCTAGCCAAGCGACTGCCAGATCAGATTTTTTGAAAAAAATAAAAAAATAAAAAAAATAATCTTGTTTTTCATTTTAAGAACTTAAAAAAAAAAATTTTTTTTTTTTTTTTGAATTTTTTTTTTTTGACACCCACGTTTGATGGGGGCCGGGGGAACGGAGCTGGGAACGGGCCTGAAACGGCCCTCCAAGCCCCCCAAATCCCATCTAATGGTTGTCTTTTGCTATAACTTTTGAAGCTTGAATTGGATGAACTTGAATTTTTTTTTATTGGACATGGATGTCTCTATTGTAATCATATTGATTATTTTTCAAAAAATTTAAATAATAATTATATTTTAAATTATATTTTGCTAATTTGTCACACTTTCAGATTTAGGTTATTTTTAGTACGATTGAGTACCTAGTCAAAATTAATGATGCAAAGCTGAAATTTTTGTGTTTGTAGTCTATTTCCACATTAGGAGGGCATGTTCCTACCAAGGGGCATCTAGAAAATAGGTTATTTCCTATCCTCCACGTTTGTACAAATAGGACTATCTAACGCACGCACTTCAAACATTGAAGATGGTTTCAAGATCATTCATTTGATGAAATCTCTTTACCATCGAGTCCTCACAAATGGCCAATTTTTAGTTGTACATTATTTTTCCTATTTTTTACAATTTAAAGAGATTTTGCACTTTTCTAATTCTCCTACTTTGAGAATTTTTCTATGCTTTTCCTTCTTGAAAGTACCATCTTAAGGATGTACACATTGGGCATATTTTTTATATTTATAAAAAATTCCAATTTTAAAGAGTACTAGAAAAAGAAAGCAAAAAATTGTCAAAGTGGTACAAAATTGATTTGTTCATTTTTGCCTATAATTGTGTCTCTTAAAAATAAATACAAAAAATCACATTCATAGGCACTTGCAAATGAAGTTTGAAAAAGGAGCAATAGGCTCATCCTTTGTAAGTTTGTAGACTTTACTTGACGTGGAAGTCTTGGTAATTGTGTGGTGAACTTTGGAGGTGTATGTTGACCAATAGCCAATATTAAACCCTATATTCGTCAATAGAAAAACTTCAAAGATCTTGAACTTCATTAATTGGCTTTAGAAACTTTTAACTAATATATTTTATTTTATTTCATTCCAATTTTTTTTGCTTTGGTTTAATAAATTAATTGAACTCCAAGGTCCTCATTGGTCCTCTCAATTGAAAAGATACTATGGGCTTCAATTTTAGTCTTATGACTTCGAAACTCCAATATTTTCATCTTAGCTTCATTTCATTTTCATGGCAGTGCCTCAATGGTATTCCATGGTTTCAAAGTGAACCTTATATATGTTAATACAAAAATTCCAAAGGTTATTCAATAATCGCCATTGGAATAAAACTAAACAATGTTTGATAATTTTTTGGAATATGCCAAGGTACTTTTGCTCATTTAGCTTTGGAAAGACGTTGAGGTTAAAACGTGGTTCATAAATGACTTTAAAGATTACTATAAAAATGAAGAATGCAACTATTGGTCTAATAATCAAATTATTTTTTGCAAGTACCTTGATGATAGGTCTTGTCTTTTTACAGATAATTATATTTTAAGAAAAAAAAGTCCTTTGATTTGAGTATTGATTTAAATGAAGCACATTTTGAGTACATGAATACGATTGAAATTATTCAATCTCTTTTCGAAAAACTCTTCAATAACTTGTATAATATTAAGAGATGAATTTAGATTTCAAGTTTTAGATTCAAAATTATATTTTCAAGCTTAGTATTGTACTAAAGATCCCTCAAATAGCATAAGTGATATCCAATTAGGTGCTTCTTAAAAACAATGCTCCTTCCATTTCAAAATGATCTTCTTGTTAGACAAAATGTTCCAGACTAAGGCTAACATTTTGCACTATATGTAGAGTTTGGTACACTCTTAACATCCTAGAAACTTTGAGTTTTAGAACCCTTTCACTATAAGAAAACCGCATCTAAGTAGAGTGATTTTATCGGACATTTAACAAACTATGTTTTTATGTCAACAATGATATCCAATGTAACATCTTCATGTTGTATTGGACATCACTATTGACATAAAAACATAGATTGTTACATTGGATGTCCAACAAAATCCGTCTGCTTAACATCGAAAAACACTAGTTTCTTATAGTGTTTTCAAAGTACACTTTTGAAATATTGAAAAGTGGAATTTGGGGGGCATATTCAAGGAACACCAATGGGCACCTAATTGTTGAGTGTGAAGTGTCATTTTGTGGGTAGTTACTAGACTAAAAAGGGTATTTAGTGTTGGATTACATTTAGTGTAATTACCACCCTACTTGACACTACACTAAATGTCAATTTTAGGACGATTACTGTAGTGCTAAACTTCAATGCGCCGCCTTTGTAACACTAAATGTAAACACTAAATGTAAAATCTGAAATCTGAAATTTGTAAATGAAATGTAACACTAAATGTAAACCTCTTTATATTTCAGATTTACCACAGAGTACTTTTAGTGTTAGAAATTACATTTAAAGTTACTTACTTTAGTAGGATAAATGATATTTAGTGTCATGGTTCGCAAATAGTGTTGCCAACACTAAATACCCTTTTTAGTGTAGTTAGTATGGGCCCAAGACCATGTGTGAACCTTTGGACCACCTCCCAAAGCTTCATCTCCTTCAATTAGACAATGTCACTCAAAAAGATGCAAAAGATAAGAATGAACAATGTTGATTGACCACTTCAATCATTTCATTTGTTTTTCAATTGATGATGGAATTGATGAAGGGAGAAATATTGCTTAGAGTTGTTTTGTTGGTCCCATATAGTAATTGAAAGCTAAATTTGATCAATTTTCAAAATTACAAAGTGCAACAAGAAGAGACTTTGACGACAAAAAAATTTATATGGATATATGAGCCTCGAAAGTATAGTCAATGGTACTAGCTTTGGGGAATGGCATGAACTTTCCTTTCTTGGTGAAGTTTTGCACATGCACCTTCATTCATAGAGATGGCATAAACCAATGTTTCATGTGGGATGTAGAACACGATGTCCATGGTGTACACTATCTCAAACACTATATTTAGACTAGATCTATGCTATCTATATAGTACAATTTAGCCATGAAAATGTTTTTTTTTGAATTTAGGTCCAACTATTGAAATGAAGCTTTTCAAATTTAGTTTCTACTCCAATTTGGAAAATTTGGAAATTCCCAAGTGTAGATCTACAAATTAATATTAAATGCCAAAAAATTCTTGAAGATTGGATTAATGCCAAATGTCATCTACAAAATGCATTTTCAAAGAAATGGAACTTGTGATTACTAGTAGGAAACGAGAGCTATTAGCTTGACGAAAGAAAAATAAGATTGCATGTGGTGACACCAATCCACACTCTAAGAAGAATGAAGAGAAATCACAACTTAATCCTCACTCTCTTGTTCTAGTCACATAAAATCAACACCAAAAATAGTTCCAAGTCATGTACTTTGTACTTCAGTTTTAACAAATCAATTGAAAATGCCAAAAAATTCAAAAAAGAACAAATTGATCTGCAACATCATCAAAATTTGCAACACTAAGTAACTAGAAATTCTTGAAGTAAAGAGATTTACACCTTCTACATCTTCCAAATTTGATCACCAATTTTTGAAAGCCGAACCACAAAAGACATACCCAAGTTTTTTGGAAAGCTAGAGTAATGGTAAATATAATAATGGTGAGCAACAACTATAAGTGAAATCAAAATTAGGAAGCTCTAGCAAGCATGAGAGTCTCTTTAACTTGGGTACATATAATTGAGAAGAAGGTCTTTGATAATTGCTTTGTATAAGTGCCTTACTGTACTCCTAGTCTCCTACCGCAATGTACAATGTGGTGGGATAGAAGGTAGGTAGGTAATTTACATGGTATAAAATAAAATATTAACCATACCACAAAAAATCCCAAATGCTTCTTTGGTCAATTTTAGGTGCAAGGTTTAAAAACAAACAAATTCTTACATAAAATTCCTAAGGTGTTGAAAAAAAAATCTAGTATGAAAATTCTCATAAATCAATTTTTTATAGGATTTAAACATAGATTTAAATTTTGGCAAAACACATTTTGAAAAGGTGCTTTTCAATTCTATAAACATATTTTATAAATACAATGATGGACGAAACTAAATACAAATTTGAAACATTTTCATTCATGCAACCATACTATAAGCATCAATGGACAAAGTCCAAGAGTAGATATGTAAAATTTGTAGTGTGCAATATAAGGTAACTTAGCCTATGACATGCCAACTTTAGAGCAGCCTAATGTAGTCCAAAGACATAGTGTACATCTAAAGAATTTATGGTCCTGCATTAGGTTGATCCAAAGTTGACATGTCATAGGTTGAGTTATCTTACTACACATTACCATGGAAGTTTGAAGAAAAAATTAGTTCTGATTTGAAAGAAAATCAGTTTTAGAAGTTAGCCATGTCAAAAACTCAATTTTGTTCAATATGATTTTGAATTACTTTATCTTTTGCCAAAATTTTCTTAGAACTTTGAAAACCCTTTTTGTGCCTGGGCATATTGGTATACATCATTTTAGATTGTTGTACACAAAAATTGAAGGAAATTGGCATTTATAGAATTAAAAATAACAACAATTTGACAAAACATGCAATTGATGTTGGTTCTCAGAATATTTGATTTTTTTTATAATTAAGAGCATGGGATAGAATTAGGCATTGTAGAGAAAGTATAGGTTGCAATATGGACCATTGTTACATCTTAACCCCTGTAGTTCCTTGACTATGTTTTCACCAAAAATGGTCCAAAATTGTCATTTCTAGTACAAGTACCACATTTTAGAAAGAAAAGACATTTTGGAAATATATCTTGTAGTACACTAGTTTCAAAAGATGTGAGAAAATTTTCAGAAATTTTCACCATTTAGATTGCAAGATATAGGCATTTGAAGAGCCAATAATCTTTTTTTGGGCCCTAAGAATAACCGGGCAGTTGCACTTTACAAGATCACATTCATATGAAAAAATGTCCAA
Organism: Rhytidiadelphus loreus; assembly: GCA_947034895.1. Taxonomy (NCBI): domain Eukaryota; kingdom Viridiplantae; phylum Streptophyta; class Bryopsida; order Hypnales; family Hylocomiaceae; genus Rhytidiadelphus; species Rhytidiadelphus loreus. The sequence goes on from OX344761.1 coordinate 40,411,426, forward strand.
AATGGTAGTGCTTCTTTGGATTCATTTTTTAAGGCAAGTTGGCTACATGCTTGAAAAATTTTAGATCAATTAAAATTGTACAACATATAGGAAAAAAATAGTAAGTAGAAAGAAGTAGAGCTTTCAAAATACTAAATTGTTAAGAATTTAGTTATGGAATTGAGAAAAACCAATACCAATGGTTGTAATGTTATAATAAACAATATAACACCCTATGATTTTATTTTTTTCCACAAATATTGAAAATTTGAGTTAAATAAAAGACTTTAAAGTTTATTTTAGTGTAGAGAATCTATAGCTGCCTTGCAAACTAAAACTCTTCATAACTTTCATCTAATTAATCAAAATGGGATGATTCAAAGCTTTCCACGTATATATAAATCTAGAAAATCAATTTCAAATTTTTTTCTGAAAAAAGTGATTTTTTCTTAACTCCCTAGACTACCTGGCTAGTGAAAAAAAATGCATATCAGACAATAACTTTTTAACCATGTACTCAAAAGTTATGAAGTTTGTTGGATCTTAAGGCTACTCCTTGTCCCCATGTTGTGTGAAAATTTCAAAGAAATAAAATAAAATCTCCATTCATAGTGAGTTGCCCAAAACTTCATGTAATAAAAAATATTGCATGTTGTTCTTGCATTCAATTACTAATATGAAAGTTCATAGTATATTAGGTAATATAAATATAAAGTGATCTATACTATTTTCATACTATTAATTCAAATAATGTGATTTTCATCCAATTGTCTCACTTTTAGCCACATTTAGCCTACTTCTATTTAAATTTCATTCACACTAATTAGACCACATTCATCCAAAATTAGGATGAGATTGTCTTAAGTCATTAGGTGAGATTTGGGGCCTCTGGAAGACCATTTTAAGTCTGTTCCCTTCACTGTTCTCCCCTATTGTGAAGGAACGAGCAATTGTCATAATTTTTTTTTCAATAAAAAACGAAAAAAAAAATTGGAAAATTCTTAAAATGCAAAAAAAATTGAAAAAATAAAAATAAAAATAGAGAAATGAGGTAGCAGCCTCTTGGTCACATAGGATTGTTGTGGTGTTACTACAACAATCAAGTTCGTTGGTTATCACTGCATGATAACTCGCCGTCTTTTGAACGCCCCCAAAGGCCCAAATCTCACCTAATGTTATAAATTGGTCAATTCTCAAATGAATTAGAACATTTGTAATTCAATGAATTAGTCATAGGTCAAATTTTAGGATTTTGAATTGCAAAGCACATTATTATTTTTTTACTTCTCATTTAAAAAAATATAGTTTAATCATAATGTAATATAGTTGTGACAATTGCACAAGATACTTTTCAACAAATTTGTAGTAAAATACTAATTGATTTTTGTATCAATTATTTTATTTTATTTATTTGTAATGTAGATTATTTTTATACAACTTTTGCCACAAGATTAACAAATATATGGAGAATTCCCCTCTTATATTAATTTTTCTAATTTTGTACTTCTATACTTCAAAATTCAAATTTTATGACATTTTCAACATCTAAACCTTGTCTTTTATAACTTCCAAATAGAACCTATAGTGCCTAATTCTATTTGTCATATACTAGTGAAGATTTATAGCCCCACTACAAAAAAATATGAAATACAAAATCTTGCATTAGTGGATAGACTAATATGACCTATTGCTTTGCCACAATTGCAAGAGCCACCAAAGCAACAATGCATGCCAAGTTGTAGGTGAATCCTACTTTGTGTTGTTTGAGGTTCTGTTATATTTTTATTCATGGTGTGGATAATTGCCTTAATTTGACTGCTAGGTAATATAACCTATATTCTACAAAATTCATCTTTGGCTAATTTCTTTTATCTCATATAGTTTTTATAAATATAAAATTTAATACCTCCTACCTTGGATGATTGTCAAAATGCCTAAATTTTGTAGAACACTCAATACATATATTTCTTTTTAAAATATTTTTAAAACGCTCCAAGAATACCCTCACCAGAAAATAGGCAAATACCTACACATAATGCAACCTTCTAATTTTAATAATTTTTATTTTCTTAATTTTCAAATTCTTTTGATATTTTAAAGAATTAATTAATATATTTTTCATAAACACTTAGAAAAAAATACTTTGAAATTCAACCTTTTTTTATAGATCTAAACTGTATGAAACCTCAAACCTTCAACTTGCCTATCTGTTCCTTTACAGCTTTCAAATTATACACTAAAAAATAAAAATAAAAATAAAAACAAATTATACTATATATGTTCATTTTCAGACCTACAATTGAAGGTTTAAAAAAAAATTGATTTCAAAAACGTCCCATAATATATAGATTTAATAAGAAAATTGAAAGTTTTATGTTCATAGACTGATACACAATTTCTAGGAAGATTTGATTTGATTTTTTCATATGAATGCATCCTTTTGAATTTTGAGTAAATGTTAAAAAAAATTTGCAACATTTATGAATCACTAAATGATCGATGTAGTGCAATACATTTATGTGCAAATTTTTATATTGTAGTTAATAATAATGTAGAAGATTTATTGTAATGGTTATTTTGATAAAGAATGCAAAAGCATTGTATGATAAATTTGTCCTTATAATGCTCTAGCTTCATATAATATTTAATAATCATTTTCCCAATTAATTCCATTATTGCACTAAGATGTACAATTTCCAAGTATATTTGTCAATAAAAAATAGAGTTCTACATGTTTAATTTTGTGAATAGTTTGAAATTATGGATTAAGTTAGCTATCCCAATTAAACAAACAAAAACGGTTGTTGCAAGGACTTCAAATAAAGAACATCATTGGAATCTTAAATCTAAAGAACATAAACCTTGGAATAATTGGAATTATTTGATGTTTATATTACCAAGTGTATTGAAATGTCAAAATGTAGGCTATGAAGATCACAATGAAGATAATATTAAGTTAAAGAAGACTTATCAAATGCAGATTTTGAATGTAGATAAACAATTAGGGTTTATTAGTACGGCTTCAATGGAAGCAATGCAATCAATTATAGGGTGGTTTAAGCTAGCTCCTAACTTGCATACAAGGGTTGAGATGAGAAAAGGAAATGATGACAAAGAGCCAAGTAAAAACTATGTAAGTATTGACTTATGAATTTTTGAGCATTTTATTATTCTTTGTTGAATATTATCACAAATAAAGTTTCATTGATGAAATGAAGTAAACATTTTTTCAACATTTACTTTTTAACATAAAGATTAAAATTAATCTACTAATAAAATCACCAACCTTCAATTCATGGTAAACATATTATTTTTTACAATCATACAAAGTGTCAAATAAAATTCAATTGAGTTCAATAATATTTATTAGAAAAAACATTGGAAGTACCAAATAATCATATTGCAAGTGTAGGATCCTAGCAATGAAGTGGAACAAGTACATGCAACAAATGTTGTTCAAAATATCATCAAAAGACATGCTATTGTTGTCTTCTCAAAGTCTTATTGCCCGTAAATATTCAACTCTTTCATGGAAGTTTGTAATATTGTAATTAAACCTTGATGCCAGTTGAAAGAACCACATTCTTGAGAAGACATTTTAGGGTTGACAAAACTTGTTGAAGGGGTCTATTCCAAAATCTCATTTGTATTCATCAAAATTCTTAAAGATGAGACTCAAATATACTAGACTTTGGAAAAAAAACTACATTGCAAATTCATTAAATTTTTTTGTAGAGTACTTTGGAAGACAATATATATTGTTTGTTTTTTATTTTCAAATTTATAAACCCCTTGTAATCAAAGAGCTCCAACAAAAGAAGCCTTAGACGTTAGAGATTATATGTGATTTCTACAAGTATTTGTATATATTTGTGAGTGAAGATATGAAATTTATTTGCAAAACTTGTTAAATATGTGATTATAAGAATATATGCAATCTACTAAAAGAAATTTGACTTCAAGAAAAGTAAATTATGTTGATAATATTTGTTATCATTGGATGATACTTTACTACAAGGTAATGATGAAAATGATGCAGTTTTTGTAAAAAGACCCAAACCATATTTTTAGAACAATCTATTAGACCCTATGTTGTAGAACTTGATTTACGAGGTACTTTCAAAATACTTTAATTTCATTTGATCAGTCTGAATTTTAAGATATAATTTATATAACTGCCACACATCATAGTTGCAAAATTGTTAGGTAAAGCTCTATTTAAATTTTGTATTGTAAATTTTTAATGCATTCATAGAAAACAATCAATTGTTAAAAGATTATCTTTAATGCTCATCCAACTATGTACTCTATTTAGGTGATGGAGAATACATTCAAGATGTCTTGTTACAAATAACAGGGCGACGAACAGTTCCACAAGTCTTCATTTATGGTGTTTTTGTAGGTGGTTGCAATGGTAATTATTCTAATATTGTGCATGCTTTGTATATTAGATGACAACAATTATAACATTTTTAGTTCAAGAATAGACCCCCCTTTAATCTTAAAAAACATAGGTATTTTCTTTGGAATACTTTAAGGGGTTTTAAGTCCCTTCAGATCCTAGTACGAAGAGAGGTCTCTCTTTTGAGATATTTAAGAGGGATCTTAGTCCTCCAAACATATGATATATGAGAAAACAAAATCCAAAGAAGTACAAGCCTCCAAATCTTACTCTAAGAGTCAAAAACTAATTACAAGGTTGTTTTCCATAGTCTTTTTTTACACCCAAAACAAAGTCATTCATCAAACACTTTTTGTAATCTACATTCTTACAAGGTTAAGAATTAATCCATTATTGCTTGAAATAAAATTCAAAAGTTCACTTAAAATAACCATAGCCAATTAGAGAAACTTCCACAACACTCTTGCCATTACTGTTAAAAAAATCTAGAATACAATTTCTTTTTTCCCATTCATATATTTAACAATCCCTTTCTAAACCATCCCCTTCTAACTCCTATACATATGCGAGAAACCACTTTTGACCACTTAGGCACTCAGGAGTTAAGTGGCCATATTATGTTTCTGTGTAAATGGTAAAAGTTTCTATGTCAAACTCCCATTTGCTATCAACATATTGTTCCATGTGCTCAATTTTATCCATCCAGTCAGGCATCTGATGGAGCTCTCCCTTCAATGGTGGCAGATTTGGTAGACATGAAAGAGAGCGGTAAACTTCACGAGCTCCTAAAGCAAATGCCACCGCCTGACTACTATAAGCCTCAGAAATAAGTTGGTCACTGATCTGAAGCTTTTTCCTGGTCTCTCGCATCATCACAACTATGCAATCAACCACCTATGCAGGTACCTTTCAAAACGATACTTCATACAATACGCCGTGACTAGAATTCAAAGATCTATTCAGGTCGTTGCCAAATGATACAAGCATTAGCTAAATTGGCAGAAGTCACAAAATTGAACCTTCCAAACCCTCCTCAATGGTGTAATTACTTCAGAAGTTTTAAGACTATGGTACCGAATGCTAAAACGGAGGTGGCTCAACAGAAGTACTCAAATTCACATAAAGAGATAGTGTAGTCGAGAACTAGAAGTACAGTCTCTGTAAAATCAACTCTGTTTCACTGTCCTCTCAGCATGCTGTTTTCTCCAGTCAATGACAAGTTTAACCACATGCCATAACCCACCGTTTGCGAAATGAGGGACACTGACCCGGCCCCAAATAGGAAGATATGGGCCGATAAACTTGAGCGTTCCAAAAAAGACGCCCAACAAAACCAGGTGCCACGGCACCTGCCCCGCCTGTACACGACAAAGTCAAGCAATTCATCAGTCAAATACAAAAAGCAGTTCAGCAAATCTCTGAACAAACAAGGTAAAGGATACTATTTGCATCCCTTTAAACATTTTCTCATATTTGGGAGATGCATTAGAGCTGCGGAGAGATCTAGGGTATTGGTTACTCAAGAGCACACCAATTTATCAACATGTATGAATTTTTTATGCAATTTCAAAGTGGGAGGTTGTAGACAACAACTATGTGACAGTAGACAACCCCCTTTCCATTCAAAGATCAGTGGCCATAGAAATTCAGCTAAGTCATGCTGACATGCATATTGCTAATAAGTATCCTCTACCTTAACAGTAATTTTACAAGCATAGCGTTAATATCGATGTGACAGCATGTGCGTGAGAGGAATACATATAGAACGAAGAACTGAGCAGAGGAAGCCAAGGCGTACTCCCTGCCCAACATCTGTACTTAGAATTCGATTGCATTGTAAATTTCCACACATCTACAGGAAAAATTTCAGTGATCAAGAAAGATTCGAAGGTTACCTCCATGCCTGAAAAAAGTTCCACAGCAGTTTCCTTCATCATTCCCGCGAATGCAAACCCACCAATCATACCAGCAGGAACAATGAGCACCTTCTCCTGCATGAACGTGTAGGAGAGCTCACTAAGCATCGACGCTGCCAACACGGGAATTGCCAGCCATTTTCCAACAGTCCAAAACTGGTGTAGCAGCCTCTGGAGAAACAAGGTTCCAGCGGTAGCCCACGGAAAAACCCTAATTGGTTCCGGAGCCTTAGCCATAATATTCGAAATCAAACTCTTCTGTTGACTCTCGTCCCCATTCTTGTCAAATTCTTGACTACCAAAGGTGGAAGATACGCATTGAACGAGAGGCCGAGATCTTGACGAGTGTGAGAGGTTGGGTAACCGCTGCGATTGAAGCCGCTGACCTCGAAGAAAGACAGAAGGCTGCAAATGCAAGAAACATGCAATAAGAAACAAAACCTAAAAAAGTCTGAAAACGCAAGAAAATATTTAACAAGCACAAACATGGCACACCGAAAATGGGTACCACGAGTAGCCAATTCCACACTTCAATACCATTCAATTCAAAAAAAGGTGGAGAAAAACTTTGCTTACAATTCTGCTCGTGAATTCCGCCAAAACAAAGGAACACTTAGGCTGAATCCAAATCAAGACTCCAACAACTGAACCCGGGAATAAACCAGTAGAGCTAATCAGGAACCTCCTGTTAGGGTTTGAGAGAAATGCAAGGAGGTCAGAAGGACAGTTCACCTGATTAACCCTGCGATTGGAGCTCGTAGAAGAAGAAGCGCAAGGGACATAGAGTCTTGACGTAGAAGAATGCACAGAGAGACACTGACATTGCGACGCCATTGCTGATGTGCTCCTCCTCGCAATTAGGCCACAACAAATCCTCGGATTTGCTTCAAGAATTCCAACAATTGCTGTAAAATCTTATCCTCCAACAAAATTCGAAATAGTTGATTCGTGCGAGAACAGTCTCTTCGGATGATGGAGAAACAAAATGTTCGAAATGTGAGGGTGCTAACTTATCAATCTCTTGAGCTGAGAGCCTGAGACGAACTCAGGACGAGGAGGTGAGTTCCAAAGCATAACCCTGTGCCCCAGGGGTTTAGCAAGCAGATGAGGTAGCATCCAGGTGGATGTGAAGGTCACGTAGGATGAGATTCATCCTTTTATGACGAATTACGTCCATTCCGGTGTCCGGACCCTTGAAGGTCAAACCTGAATTTTACATAGTTTTTGGTTTTAAATGTCTTCGAAATTGACTAAGAAAATGTATTGCAAATAGTATACTTTTTAATCCTTCTTATTTTTTTTCCAAAACTGTTAAAATTGTAATTTTTGTGACACTTTCAAAAGGTAACATTTTGAAAACTTAAAATACACTAATTTTGAACTTTTCTATCAAATCTCTTTTAGTGTGTGTTCAAGGAATACACTTACCAATTATACCATGATTTTTATCACTATCATATCAAATTTTGCTAAAAATTTTATACTATTTAAAGTATTTTTGTAATTATGATGATTTTTACAAAAATATTGCTTCAAAAACTCATATAAATTTAATCTAAAAATTTGAATTATAAAAATGAAGTTAAATTTTTGGATATATGTTACTATATAAAAAAAACATTAAATTTTAGAAAGGTATATTTTAATATAGAAAACTAATGAAGTTTGATAGAAAGAGAATATGGAATGTCTTTTTAGTTGTTAACCCTAGGTTTGTTTGGGTCAAAGCAAGAATATAGACAAAATCTTTAGAAGATGTGGGATTATTGAGGATAGAAGAGTTGAAGTGAAAAAATAATCATACCTTATTAGAAAATGAGTCATTCTAAACAATAGGTGTGCAAAAAATTAGGACAATCAACCATTAGTATTGCAAGAATTTAGAGTTTCTTGATGGGTATACAATGTTCTTGACATTGGTGTATGAAAAATGTGCAAATATAGATTTGCATCATTAGCAAATTCATAAAAGATTCACTTCAAGGACCTAGTTGGATTTAAGAGATGTTGCTTTCATGATTCATATAGAGCAATCAACATTAAAACAATACGCCTTCTATGTGTGAAAATACATGTTTAATACGAGAAACACTCAACATGGGTGTTTTCAAATCTTTGCCTCAAAATTGACACAAGTTCAATTGTACTTCTTTCGTGACTAATTGACATTTACATTGGGGTAGTTTAAAGCCAACATCTACAACAAAAGATGGAAAAAAACTTGAAAAAAGCACATTATTGATCATTCATTACATGATTTCTACAACAGTTAAGGGCTGCGAGTTCCCTGACGTTCCCCTGCGTTGGGAACTCTGCCACGCAGCCCGCGGACGTGGTCGAGAGACGACCACGTCAATAGGCACAAAAAAATTATTTTTTTTGTAAAAAAAAAATAATATTTTTCATTCTTCATTTTAATATTATTTTTATTTTTTTTTATTTTTATTATATTATTATTACTTAAAAAATAATAATCCAGACTACACAGGCTAGTTCCCAACAACGGGAACCAGCCTGAAACGGCCCTCCCGAAGGCCTAATTCTCATCTAATGATACTAAAAAGTGCTAAAAAAACATTGCTATACACAATAATATATGCCATAATTCTTTTAAGGTAATGTTCTTTCTAGAAAGTGGCTATCTACTTGTGTCATCTTTGTGTTTGTTTTCCCTCCAAACTACCACCAATGTTGTTTAAGATGCAGAAGAGACACATCTTTTGCAATTCTTTCCACGTATTTTTATATATTACATAAAGATTGACAAATATATCTGTTATATAATGCAAATAATTGTATTTTTAGATTAGATTGTTCAAATTCATTTTATGTTAAAAAAGCTAATGATCACTTTCTAACTTTGTCATGACCCTCATCTTGAGGCATGCCTGTGTCACCTTGGTGAGCAAGGGGAGCATTGGGGGTGACTCCCCAAGCCTTACAAGAGACGAGGTGAGAGGAATTGAGAATCCCGAGCAATCATAGCGTTGTAACGTTCTTCTTGAGACGAATTGGATAGTTTGCCACACATGCTTGGAAAATTTGTGAGAAGATGCGTTCATGGGTCTAAATAATGCAAAGATCCAAGTTGTGAGTCAAAAGTTCTGGCTCCTCAAAGTTGGAAGTGTCCTGGCCACGTCCCAAGAGGATGGAATGTGGGAACCAAGGTTTAGGAAGATTCCTTTGAGCCAAATAGGGCATGCCGCATATCATTGGAAAATTAAAGAGACAAGATTTTTAGAATGTTAAGGATCATGAAGAAATGAGCTGTGTGCTAAGAGTTATGGGCATTCAAAGAGGAGTATGTGAGGACACTTTTTGTCCCTTTTGGCGATGAAGGGTTAAGGCATTTGTCATATAGTACTCCTAAGTAAGTCAAGATATACAATAGAAGTATTTCTTGATTCTATTTTTTGTAGTATGGCCTTGTGGCAAAGCCATGTGGTGTGATAATATTCTATGCAATAGAATTTTTTTTTAAAGACATTTTTGTAGACCCTAGAAGATACTTTAGTAAACTTACTAATGTAGTTGTGCTTGTGATCTAGCCAAATTCCTCATTGTGAATTTGCCTTCTGTTTTATAATAGCTACAAATCTATAATACTATATTAAGTTGATATTGTACTTAATTCACTCACTTGTGATTATGAGCAATACACTACGACTAAATCAATACACAAGCTAATTCAATTAGTAAATTATGCCCTATAGAAATAATACTAATTCAAATTAATTTGAAAATTGTGCAAATTTATGAGACACACTTATTAGGAGTTCATAATATTTTAAATAAAATCAATATAATGTGATTTACACTATTTTCATACCATCTCAAATTGTATGATTGTCATCCAATTTTCATCTAAAATGCATCTAAATGTTCCCACTAATCAAAACATATTCATCCAACATTCACCTATACTACTATACTCAAATAGCAAGTTCGACTTGAATTAATATTTCTTTAAATGTTGAATTTTCTAATTGTTCTAGGACCAAGCAAAATTTCCAATTAAATGAAAAGATGATTTGCCAAAAATTTAAAGAATTTACTAAGAATCCATTGAGTAATACACCAATCTATTTCACAAATCATTAAAAAACCATTTCCCATCAAAAAAATCATTTCACAAGAAGTAAAAGGAATATCTTTATCTATTTTTTCATGAGTTTTAAGGGAGGAGAGTCTGTTTTTAATAATGAAATCTATTATCCGTCATGAATCTTCAAAGAATATGGGACAATTTGAAGATGAAACCATGGCCATTCATTGTCTAAATGTGGGAATTGTGTTGAATGCAAGTACCTCATTTTGGTACAGTAGAATAACTTTTTATAAAAATCTTAGAACAAAAAATAGTTGGTAAATCAAGGTGAATTTCATCCCAAAAATCCTGTTTGAGATTTTAAGGCTACAATAAAAAGTTTTAGACAAAATTCATAGAGGATGTTTGAAAATGTCAAAGAAAATGTTCCTTCCAATCTTTTTCTGATTTTTTGTCTATAACTTTTGATTGAAGGCTCAAAATGTCAAAAGGGTTTCTAGAGATGAAAGTCATGTTTATTTCCCAACTTCTTCTTAGTTCAAAAGTTTTAGGAAAAAGTTATTCTACTATGCCTAAATGAGGTCTAAAATTCCACTTCAAACAAAATTCCTGCTTTTGACTTAAACTATAAGTGGTTGAGCTCTTTCTAATCCTCTATTTTCATATCCCATATAGGTTGCTTTACCTCCTACCATCTCAATTGTATAAACATCTTGTCTTCCCCTCATGAAATATTCTTGATTATGAATGGAGTTTTATTTCATTGGAGAAACTTGCCAAATAATTAGAGTTTTTTGAAATTTGATGTTGAATTTTCAAAAACTAATATTCCGAAGTGCCGAATTTTATTTTGGATTTAAATCAAATACTTGGCATCAAAGTGATCTTCAATTGCTAAAGGACGGTATTTTAAAGTGTATTAATACGGAATCTAGAATACCATACGGTATACGATTCTGGAGCTCTCAAGGCTGTGAAGTGTGAAGGTGTCAGAGCACGGGTTCGCGGAGGACAGTGCCGCACGCGCCTCAAGAGAATGTGATTCGATTGTCGAGAAACCGACCATCTGATGACCCCGCCGCGCTCTGATTCAAATTCTTGCCTCTGCCAGCTTCCCGAAGACTTCTTTTCTTACATCGTTGGTTTCGCTGCAGTTACAATTGCATTTGAGCTCAAGGAATTGAGAAACAATGCTGTTGCGATCAAGCACCAAGAGCTGCAAGAACACTCGTTGATTTTCATAGGTTGATTTTCATGCACTTGATGAGCTCGAGGATCATCTTATGGGTGGCGTTGAATCGGCATCAGCGCAGCTCTGTACCGTAGTTGGCGATTGTGGATGCTCTACGTCAGGTATAGTTCCTGCGCAATGCATGGTTTCGAAATGATTTGGATTGGAAATGGCGACGAGATGTCGTTGTATGTTTTTTTAGGTTTACAGTTGATTTGGAATAACGTGACTAAGAATTGCGTTCACTGTGACGTGTTTGGAAATGGAGGATGTAGGTTTCAGTTTTAGAATAAATTTTCTGGTTGGAATTTATCAGATTGCGAAGACACTGGGGAGATTAATTGATGTACTTAGTTGCTTAGCTCGAGGATCATCTCATGCTGTCGTGGAATCGGCATCAGCAGAGCTCTGTACCGTAGTTGGTAATTGTGGATGCTCTTCGTCAGGTACGACTCACATAAGTCCTTCGGAAATGCTTTGGAAATGGCGACGAGATGTCACTGTATGTTTGTTTTAGGGTTAGGGTTGGGTTGGTATCGTGTGACTTAGGATTGCGTTCACTGGGACGTGTTTGGTGATTGAGGATGCAGGTTTCAGTTGTAAAATTATTTTCTGGTTGGAATTTAGCAGATTGCGGAGACAATGGGGAGCTCTGTTGAAGTGCTCCGGGAACAGATGATATTTCTCTTAGAGCAGGGCCTTCATGACTCTGCTGAAATGCTGGTGTTTATCTTAGCCCCTGGATTCATGGCGTATTTGATTGATCGTATTGCAAAATAATAGAATTCAAGTTTTATATCTCTAGAATCATTGAAGAATATTGATGTGTCGGTGATGGATAAATACAATTAGACATAAGAGAGTCCCTGTAAAACCTGCTAGAAAACATGAGGCCCAATTTGGGCTTCTTGGTGGTTTAAAGGTTAATGTGTTGCTCTGTAATGGGCTTGAAGGAGTCTATCGGTTTTATTTTCAGGATTCGTGCTTAAATGGAATTGATTGAAAGTCTTGCTGTGGCAGGGTAATTTCTTGATGAGCTTAGTTTCTACAAATGCCGAGCTTTCACCGGCTTCTCGCGCTGAGAGCGTGGTAATGACCTTTCTATTTAAAAGCTTTTTTTTCATGGAATGTCATTTCCTGCTGAGTATTGGATAGAAATTCATTGATCCCTTTTTGGTTATTGGGGATGACATTTTGCAGATTTTGTATGGAGATGCTTTGTATGGCAGGAAAGAGTACCGCCGAGCCCTGGTAAGCACTATTGACATTGTGTCGAATGTGGATCCTGTAACATTAGGATTCCTTGATTGGTGAAACCATTTGTAAACTCGTGAACTTGTAGTGGACCACTTGTGCTGATTTATTTATTTCTAATCTGAGATAGTGGAGAATAGGCTAAAGCAGTTGTGAGCTCTTGCTGCCAGCATGTGTTCAGGCAGGCGCTTCAATTATGTCGTGCCACTCCCAAGCAACCTATGAGCGGTGCTCGCACTCCTGTACTGTCCAGACCGTCCTCAGCTGCAAGCACCCCTCATGATTCCAAAATCAATGAAAATGAGGTATCCTGCTCTACTCTGGTGGATATTTGCAAGTTTGTACTGAGGTAGAGGATAATCTTTGCGTCAATTTTAGCATTTTAACTATAGTTAGGAGTGCGATTTTTGGGAGATAAGTATAGCGCTTTGGAGAGATCACTTTGATACAAGAGCCAGATCTGTTGAGTTCGAATTTTTATCACTTCGTATGAATTTCTTATGCAATTTCAAGGGGGGAGGTTGTAGACTGCTGCAACTCTACGAGTGAGATTTGACAACCCCATTTTCATGTGGTCCATAGACATTTAGACATGTCATGCTTACATCACTTGCTAATAAGTCCTACGAACAGCTAATAAGTGTACGAACAGATGAATGCTGCTGGTAATAGGGATCAGCATAGGGGGCAGGATCAAGTTACTAACAGTTTGAATATCCTCTACTTAATCTGAAGCATATGGGTTCCAGGGTTTGTATTTCTAGGCAGCGTCTTTTCGCCAAGGAGCGCACATGGTTTGGTTACAAAGCTCTTGGATTTAAAACTTGGTATTATTCTCCAAGGTTTGAACAATGGTTGAGTCCTCTTATGCTTTTGAATTGTTCTTGTTGACAGGTGAAATACAAGATTGGACTTTGTTATCTTGCTGTTCATGACACTCGAGCAGCACTTTCAGAGGTCAGATATGTGTCTGGGTACTATCGAATATCACTGTCCCTTCGATTTCCATGGTATTGTTTTCTGTCCACTCCTTGGTAGCAAGATTCGTCTGATTACTACGTTTATTTATTTGTGCCTAAAATTGCAGATGGAGGGAATTCCATCAAAGGCAAGGACTCTTCGCATGAATCTTACATTGGCTAAGCTTTATCGAATGACAGGCTATGATCGTGTTGCCACTGCATCTTATCGAGAGTGTTTAAGGTAAGGATTCACGCTAATGCTTCATTAGAGGCATTTTCATACGTTTGATATGGTCTTTATGCATCGAAGAGAATGATGTTCTTGCTTGAGGTGCTCAGATTCTAGAAGCTATAGGGGATGCGCTCCGATTTTCAGGGGTTATTAGCTAGTTTGTAAACAGACAATATATCCTTTCTCATCAACAATCACCCATTTGGACCCCTACTGATTCAGGGGTGATGAAAGTGCAGGCAATGTCCATATGTTCTGGAGGCTATTGTTGCTTTGGCAGAACTTGGAATCCCATCGAAAGATATACATGCGCTCTTCCCTCAGGTGAGAATGATCAGTCATCGTCTTAAAATTGACATCCTGTATTTGAATGATATCTTCAACTGATGTCGTGAACCTCCAGCTATTACTTAAGGGTACCAAATTTCATTGCCTCTTGCACAGGGTCCAGGCAAGACAGGTCGTTCAGCAATTGATCATCTCGAACCTACACGATGGTTACAGGTACACCCTGTTCATTTTGGTTTGAACGATGCTGAGTTTGTTTGTAATTTACTAAGTTTTTACTCTGTTTTAACTTGTCTTTCTTAGCTAACACAGTAAAAACATTTCCGATTTCGAAAGATTATATGATTAGGGACAATAATCAGTTATTGTAGCACCATGTTTGTTGCTTCCTTTGTCTTCACTTTGTATAAGTGTTTGACGAAGCTTTTGAAGATAGTGCCTCTATATTCTCCTGCCGTAAATTTCATCATCATTCAACGGGTTGCCTTGAACTTTCTTTTGAGCTTTGACTTCATCTGGACGTTTTGCTCCTGTGGGCTGTTTCTCTGATGCTCTATTCTGAACGCACACACTTACAGAGGTTTGCTGATGGCCATTCCAGTATTGCAGCACACGACTATAAAGGTTTGCTGCTTAGCTTCGTGCCACTGACTAGAATTTTGTCTTTATCATACATTGAAGCTTGCTTAGATTCATGGTTTTGTCTTTTGTTGTGGTATGTGCGAACTTGGTTCTCAATAATCTTTGTGTTTTTCTGGTTAAAAGTACATCCAATAGTTTTCCACATTACGGTAGGTAGGTTGGCTTCTGATTTTTTGGTGAATTGCAACACAGGAGCTTTGGAACACTTCAATAGTCTTGGACAGCGCTTCCCCAACAATCCGCACCTTTTACTAGAAAGTGCCAAGGTGGGCTCGTGTGCAATTCTAACAGCTGACGACCTTTAGTGTTTCTTCCGTGTCTCTCGCTTTGAGTACATTGCCGTTTGAGCGATTTTCCCGCTTGCCAAGCAGAACATGATTCTCGTTACGTCTAGGAACCTTGCTCAACAAAGTCTTTGTTTACAGGCAGAGATGACAATAATGAAGAACGATGAAGCTGCTCACAGTTTTGAAAAGGTATTTTATTTTTCTTCTAAAAGATCGTCTGTTCTTTTGAGCAGATGGGAGTCTAATTTACATCCATTTATTCGGAGGCAATGATTCTCAAGCTTTTTTCTTGTCTAACAGATTTTCGAGTGCCAATTTGACCGTTTCCTTCCTTATTTAAGCTTGTGGTTCCAGATCAATATGAGACCATCTCAAACTGTAAATTGAGAGGGTTTATCATTTTTGCTTGAGCAGGCAAGGCAAATTGACCAATTCAATATATCAAGTATGGATGAATATGCAATGCTATTACGTACTCGAGGAGAGCAGATGAATTTAAACCGACTGGTCCATGAGCTAATCAATGTCGACGCAACTAGACCTGAGGTTTGGGTTGCAGCCGCTGTTTACTGGGAAATGCGAGATGATAAAATCAGAGCACTTTCCTATGCAGACAAAGTATGACCTGATACTCCAACTTTCGAGATTTCAAGGGAGTGAGAAAACTTGTTGCTTGGAGAGATAGTCAAGCTTTCTGTACAGTTAGTCCATACTGTTTAATTACTTTGTCGTTGGAATTTCTCGTTTAATTCATTCCATGCCGAAGTTCATGTTATTTATGCAACTTAATCTGTTGGGAACAAAAAAATTCTTAGTTTTAAAGCTCATATAGATGAACACCCTCTAACTAAAATTAAAGTTGGTAGCTGCGGACAGTCTTGTTATTGTAGCAGTCTGTTGTGAATTATTATTTAACATGCTTTGTGCTTGCTTCTCAGGGTATGCGAGTTGATGAAAGGCACACAAGCGCTTACATTGTAAAGGTAGCCAGTTTTCCTTGATCTCTTAGATTGTAGTTTGTCTTGATGAGTTTCATTTAGTGCAGAAATCTCATCAGTGACATTATTTTTAAGATGCCTGCTGGTGCTAACTTACTCCCAGCAGCTTTTTCTACATGATTATCACATCAACATATTTATGCCCTTATGAATGAGTTTAGGCAGCAATGCATGTGATGCTCTTGTTCTTTCTCATGACCAAATACTGATAATATTGCTTCTTCATGGCTCCGTTGACTCAGTTTGTTGGACCTTCATTGAATGTACATTTTTTGCCCTGAGTTCCTCTTTTTAACGCAGGGAAACATCTGTCTGACTTTGAATCGACCTGAGGCAGCTGTAATGGCATTCAGAAAAGCCCAACTACTGAAGCCGGATCTTCGGTCCTATCAAGGTAGCGTTCTGCTTATCTCTTGCCTTCTCTTGGAAAAGGAAGTCGTTGACTCTTCTCTTGATTCTACATTAGTTTTTTCACTATTAGGATGCCGTTTCTGCATATTACAGCTACTTTAAGCCTTCACCAAGTTTGAGTTTGAATATCCCCAAGTTTTGACCTGGATTTTTGTGGTTTTTAGGGCTCGTGAGATCTTATTTAGCCATCCCCAAACACAAGGAAGCTCTGTATGCTGCTCGTGAAGTCGTGAAAGCTATGCCGCAATCTGCCAAGGCCCTGACATTGGTTGGGGATGTCTATGCCCACCATCCAGACGGCCGCGACAAGGTAAATTCCGTGCATCAACTGCCGGGGAGATTGTAAGGTCGAGTTACCTTCCATGGCTGGAATAAGCAATCCAGTATGGGAGTACCACAAATAAATAAAAATTGCACGAGCATATTAGCAAATTCAAATGAGGAAGTTGCGAACCGAGCTTACTATTTGGGGAGATTAAATGAATTTTCGAAGAGTGTTCTAGAATTGTCATCTGTCACGCATGTACATTTCAGAATTGAGTACGAACTCATGCATTAGACCTGTCGGGTTTACCAATTACGAAGACCAACCCATGTTAGTGCCTCTTCCTTAGAACTGATACAAAATGTAATAGTTCAGCTCCATGTTTCGCTTCTTTTTGTTCCGTTGAATGGTTTGAAAGTTCTCGGTACTAAGACTTGTTGATACTGCAGGCGAGAAGATTTTATGAATCGGCGCTGAGATTAGAGCCTACGTACCTTGGGGCGGTTCTTGCCTTGGCAGAACTCTACGGTATGGAGGGCCGAAATGAGGAAGCCATATTGCTTCTTCAGCGCTATCTGAAAACCTGGGCAGACGATGCACTGCATACCAAGTTGGCCCAAATTTTAGCTGCATCGAATAAAGTGGGCGATTCCGTATTCCATTACCAGGCAGCCCTCAGGTAGGTAACCTGTTTTTGTACGCCTCTTTATTTTCCCTAACCCCAAGGGGAGAGACCTAGCAATGGTTTGAAAATGTAGAAAGTTATGGTGCTCAATGAAAATGAGACATGTGTTCAAGAATTGGCAGCATGTTGAGTGCATCGCTTCAAATGAAGAACTTCTTATGTCTTAAATTAAACTATCACATGTGCTTATAGGAATAGTGACTTTGCAAGATTTCAAATGGGGTTTGGGGATTTTTCAATCAATGAGCATTAAATTTAGGGTTGTATTGCGGATTATCTAGAGAGTCATATGAAAATCATAGATTCGTGTCTGGAGTGGCGACAGTTGTGATTCGCGGCTTGTTTTCCTTTTCATCATTTTCAAGTATTGTGCAGAGCAGGTTCAATGCAAAGGCTGACATCCAATCCTGTTGATTTCTTTTCTACGCAGCATCAATCCAGCAAATGAGGCGGCCAAGAAAGGACTGCAGCGACTGGAGAAGCAAATAAAGGGTGTGGACCCAGATGCGATAGAGGAAGAAGAAGAAAACGAAGGAGAGGATGTAGACGCAGAAGCGGAAGAAGGTGAGTTTTTGTAGTCAGACAAAAAGTAGATTAAGTTACAGAAGAGAATTCCTCCCCACCTTTCTGCATGCGGTGGGATGGATGTACAGTACAAGATGCGTTCCGTCACCAAGAGCAGACCCATATTCTTTCTTTTATGACTTGTACAGAGGTATCCAACTTTTCCTTACAGGTGTCCTTTCTATTCACTGTGGGGCCTTCAGGTGCCCTACATTGTACTGTCATCCAGGTTTTGAAACGCACCTCCCATGTGGGTGGGGTCATCCACAGTACCGCCACTCATAGATATTGCACACTCTCTCACTGTTCTTATTATTGGCTCTCTCACTGTTGTCTTTCTTAATAGTGACACAAAAATGGAAATTTTCCGTTTCTCACAGTTCTGATTGTTCGGAATGGTGGGCGGGGTGTGGTGCATTATTACATAATGGATAGTTGTTATTGGATCCACAGCAAGTTTTCCCGGGGTATTGGTTTTGCTTTTTTGTTTATTTACTGTAATTGCTACTGTACTGTTTCGATGATCAACATTGTTTTGGGTCAAATCCTTGAATCTGATGAAGGAGAGTCGTGGTCGGACTTTTATTACCACAGCTAACCCCAAAAGTCTTTATGCTGAAATTGTTGTCCAGCAGTAATTCCTAGACTGAAATTCTAAAAGTCTTCACAAGGTTGCAGATGCTGAAATTGTTGTCCAGCAGTAATTCCTAGACTGAAGTTCTAAAAGTCTTTGCATTGGAAAACGCTAGAAGTCTGGATTAGGAGACCCTGAAAGTCTTGGTATTAGGAAACGCTTCAAAGTCTTTGCATTACTACTTACCTTACCGTACTATCCTAGACGCTAAAAATTCTTCTTTGACCTTAAGCAGGTTGCAGCGTTGAAATCATTTTCTTAGGTAATTATTTTTTTCACTCCCAAGGACTTGGGGGATTCAAAGTTTTTTTAAATGTGGAGATCTTATAAAGTGCAACTTGAAGAATTTTTTAGTGATGAATTTCTTAAAGAAGAAGAATACCGGCACTATAGCCCCCCGGAAAGTGACAAACGTAGATCTTATCAATTAATTAACCGCCCTCGGAAATAATAAATAAATAAATAAATAAAACCTGATTCGTCCAGCCACCGGATATGATATACGGAAATACGGATGTTATACGGACCACATATATAGTATGACATACGGTACATATATGAAATTATATGGGATATTGTGGTTAATCCCATATTGATTGTGATCTAGCATGTTCAGAAAAAATATAGGTATCATGTTAGGGATAAATGTATGCAGTCTTGGGTGACTTGAATCCCTTGCTCATCTTTCTAAAGTCGTATTGGGGGTGCATGTAAAAAGAAAGACCCCCTATTTTGTACTTGATTAATTTAGCATACTACAGTATGCCTTTCCTAGCTAATTTGAGGCTTCTAATTCTAATTTCATTATGTTCAACAAATCAAAAGTTCATGTGTTTTCCCTAGGAATAAAATCAAGCACGAGTGAAGGGGTTGGTTCACCCTGGCTTGAAAAATATATGAGTGTATAGATACTGGAGGTAATGAAAAAAATATAGATGTTTGGGTTATTAATTCACTCACTTATTAAGTAAGTACTATCCCCTCAAAAAAGGACACCTCCCAAAAGAATACTTAGGCACTATGACATGTAGATCTAAATGGTTGGATTTACATGTACACTAGCCAACAATTATCAATATAAAACAAAAAAAATATTTTAAAATTTACTTCTAAATTCTTTCCTAAAATTATTTTATGACACAACTAACCTCCTCTAGATGATAAATTTTGATGAAAGCCACATTTTTATTTATTAAAATGCGAGAATTTGTACTTTGTCATTAACCTTTGAAGGGTTGTTGTGAACCATAAATGTATTGTATTTCACTCCTAGAATACAAATTATAAACAAAATCTAGTAAAGACTTACATAATATGTTGGATTGATAATTCTACAACTAACATCTTGTAGTTGGATGTTAATTTGACATTTAAACCTTATCATGATAAAAAAATCACTCTTTGATAGTCAAATACATGATCATTTTGTAGTTACTCAAACATGTAGGATGTGTAATAGTGATCTAGATTTGGGTGTCATGTATCTAGCTCAACATGTAGACAAACTTTCATCACTTTTTTACACTTCAATTTATATCTAATGTCAAATATACACGCAAATATAGAGTATACAAAAAAGTACTCCACCCATTTGAGTAAGAAGCTTTGCATGGATGTAGCTTTGTTAATTTGAAGTCTCTACAAACTTAAAAGTATTTTATTTATTCTTTAATATAATTTGATACAGAAATCAAAGGTGGGACATTATACATTTGTTAGCTTAAGTGAGAAACCTTTAAGAACTACAAGTTCAAATTTAGAATGATGAATGAAATAAAAAATATCCCACGCGTACAGTATTTAGTTTTTTGCATTCATCCAAATGTTTTTAGATTCTTGTGTTAATTTTTTAACCTCAAAACTAATTAACAATTTAGTTCAAACAATAGCCATTCAAAAATGATTGCAATCAATTTAGAAAAATAAGTAGTTTAATAATCATCATATTTAGTTAAGGTTTGACATTATGAAGTCTTATAGGAAAAAAAATCTTATTAAAATCACCATTTTTCTATTTCCAACCAAAGGAATTTTCAATTTTTGGATTCAAATTTTGTTGATTAGTATTGGTCAATACAATAAAGATATGAGACCACAATTTATAGGTTTCTTTTAAAAGTCATCATTAAATTATTATTCTAAGCTCTATTTTTTAACTCATCATCACTGAGATCATCACATTTTTGAAAATTTGGACTATTTGTTGGTCCTTATTAATGTTCCTTTGTTGATCCATGAAAAAACTATTGTTTTAGAGTCATCATAAAAATTATTGTTCTAAATTCATTTGCATTTTATAATTTTGGAAATCTAGATAAGTCCTTGGACCTTGGTTCCTTAGGAGTTAATTTCTTTGCTTCTTGCAAGTAATTAGTACATAATCGCTCTATGTACCTAAGCCTCTATCAACAAATTTAAAGCTAAATGTCCTCGTGTAATATTTTAATTTAACTTTTTAAAGTCCAAGGATTCAAATACTAGTATCAACTCAAGCTGTTTTGTATAAATTTGAATATCCTCCCCTCTCTCTTTCTCTATATATACATACATAAGTACATATTTGTATCTCCATTTGTACCAATATACAACATACTTGCCTAGGTGGACTCTTCATTCTCATTTTATTTTTCACCTAGCCTCCCTCCACCTTCTTAGCAACTTGTGAGTAGTTTTTTTCTACGGATAGTGAATATCATGGCTATGAAAGAAATCCTAATTTGAGAAAAAGATTTAAATAAATTTGAAGATTCAAATTCCTTCTTTTGCAACTAAAACATCCATCAATCTAATATGATTTACAAACTTCAAAGTTCTATTAAGCTTGATTTTATTTGTAAGATAACATGTTTTGTTTAGATATATGGGAAAAAAAATTGCATTTGATAATATTTCATGGGATTCCCAAACAAAAATATATTATGGTGAACTCAACACATGGTATCTTAGTTTGTAAAATTCATTCATTACTTTTGGCAAAGTTTTAAAGGAATAATTGAATAAATTTTGCTTATAAAAGAGATACTATAAACATGTCATACTTGCATAGGTACTATGACACCATGGGTGTAGCAACAATAACTGAATCATCACAAATTGACAACATTCTTCAATGTACTAATAGTGTACAGTTCAAGAGGCGGTTGCTTTTAGTGACCCATGTGTTTGTATAGGTACTATGATACCATGGTGTGGCAACAACAACAATCATCACAAATGGATAGTTGATTCTTGGCCCCAAAAATTGTGACATTCATCTTCACAAAGCCCTAAAAAACTAAGATTGGTAAAGGTAGTCTACTCTAAAAGCCCCCTTGTCCTGCTTTGAAAGCGATCACTAACACAAAGGTACATTTTGCTTCTTCAATGTACATTTCAGGAGGTGGCCCTTGCATGTGCTTTGAGTGCCCCTTGCATTTCAACTTCAAAAATTCATAACTCATTTCACAAAGTTTCAAAAAATATGGGACAACTTGGATTAGATGCCAATTCCATTTTTCTTCCTACCAAAATTTTCTGAAAATTGTTTCAAAGAGTTTAGCTTCCCGCCCAAAGCAATCAGCTCTTAAAAGATTGCTTCAAGAGCAGGCCACCTTATAGATTTATATTTCAGACCATGGGCCCTGAAAAGTGCCAAAGTCTTTGGAATTCCTCCAATTTAACGAAATTGGCGGCATTAACATAACAATTTCAACGCAGAACGAAACAAACAACATGAAAGACCACGTCAAACACAGTTTCATCCATCGTTGCAACCAGGTCATCCACTTCAAGCCAACGCAATAGGAACAGAAATCATCCAATTAGATGAACAGAGAACCAGAAAATTCATCCGTCGTCTTCAAAACTCCGTAACTCACGCGATCTAGGTCCCAACGGCCTACCGCCGTCCGATCTCCGCCAGATCCGAGTCACCGTGATCACGGATGACCGTCCGATCTATGGGCAGGGGCACCAAGGCGCGAAAATTTCTTGTCGGGCAGACGGGCAGGCGGGGTCGTCTCTCTCGCAGCTCCTCAGCTCAGCGCTTGCGATGGAAGACGACTAGTCGGTTTAGGGGGAGATGGCTATGGCTATGGCCGGTCTCAGCAGCAAGCTTCGTGCCATAGCCAAGCTTGCCGAAGCCCTAGCGGCAGGATTATAGTAACAGGAATAATAAGCTCACTTTTTTTTGTTTTTCATTTAGCTTTTAGTTTGAGCTCGATCGATGTAGGTGAGCTTTTTTGCGCCAATGTGCGTTAGCTTGTGATGAGATTTCTGACTCTAGTTGGAGGAAGCTGGAACGGCGTGATGCTGAAGCGGCGATTTGTTGTTGTTGGAGGTCGTGGAAGTTTGGAGGGAGCCGCGGGTTTGGCGATGGCGTAGTAGATCCGGCCAGGTAGGATTTTGAAGGTGGAGGCAATGTGGTAAAGAGAGCAGCGGGAGCTTATAGGGTTTGGCATTAGGGCGTGAGGTTTGGAGTGGGAGAGAGAGGGATGATCGCAGGAGGGGGCGCAATTGTGGCGCCCGCTTCCGGGTTGCCGTCGTCCTCGTCGTCGTCGTCGTCGTCGTTGAGCCAGCCTTTGCCTGCGTTGGAATGGAAATTCTCGCAAGTGTTCGGGGAGCGTGCTGCGGGAGAGGAAGTTCAAGAAGGTGTGCTTTGCATTTTTTTCCTTCTCGCTGATCGAAGCTCTTGATCATCCTTTTGGTGTTGTGTAATGCATGTTTAAACGGACAGGGTTCGTAGTAGAGCTTATTGAGGTTACGGGACGGGATGCTGGTAAGATTCAGGGCGTGTGTTTTGTTTACAGCTAAGGGAAAGGTTTGGTGATCTTCGTTAGGTACTTGGAGCTTTGTGTTTCCTCCTGCTGTAGCTTTGCAATGCTGGAAATCTTGTTTTCCCCTGGGAAAGAGATTCAAATATCTAGATTAGTTATACTTTGATGCAGTGCGTCGTCCCATTGTGCAATGCTCTAGATCCTATTTACTGACAGGATTTTACTCTCAATTTTACATTTTTCTTCTCTTTGATCGGGGCTCTTGATCATCCTTTTGCTGTGGCGCTGGTGTTACTTAATGCACTACTTGCGTGAGTAGCGCCTAGAAAGGTTCAGGGAGAGGATGACAGTAAGATTCGTATTGTATTTTGTTTTTCACCTACGGAAAAAGGTTTGCAAGCTGTTATGATCCTGGTTAGGAGCTTACTGTTAGTGGTAGCGTTCCCTCCTGCCGTGGCTTTGCAATGGTGGCACTCTTATTTGCGCCTAGGAAGGAAATTCAAATGGCTTTGATCAGTCTTATTTTAATGACTTTGACGCAATGCGTCTTTGTATTGTCCGAGCTCTGGATCCTAGCTTACTTGCAGGATTACTTTCTCAATCTCGAGTCAGTTACCTGATTCTGTTGAAACTTCGGTTCTCACGACAGTCTGGTTCCTGAGCTCTTGTACTGAATTACCTCAGAACCTTGTAGGGCATGTGTGTCTAGGCTCTACCTTTGAATTGAATTTGTATAGAGCAGCACGTACGACTTGGCATGAAAGCCAGATAGCCTGAAGGTTGATTGAGTCACATCCAGATGTTTATTTAGTACTACTCATTCACCTGCAAGCTCAAATGGAGGACTATATTTGCTAAGAGGTTTCCTCTTGGGGGTTGTAACGAATCGAGAGATCCAGGGACATATTTGAGGTGCACCTTCAGTGTAGGCTCCGGGCGTCAGTTCTAGTTACCTCGTTTCCTCGTAACTTGTATGTATTGACTAGCCAGACTCACGGAAGCGGTTTATCCTACCTCCTAGCGATATTTTTGCAAATGATGCTTTACGATCCTGATAAAGAGACTGTCTATATTCTCAAATTAGTGTAATAAAATTCCTGCACAAAGGACTTCTTGGTATATAACGAATCCTTCCTATTCAGGGTATTCTTCTTCTCTTCGTTATTGTTCTATTTTTTAAGAATGCGGTAAGGGGGATTTTATAGAGATCAAACTGTATTCTAGCTCTCGTCACGATCTGGCAAAGAATTTGACATCTTATTAATACAGAATTCCAAATGTGGCAGTTGATATTATTTCAGCTATTGAATTCGATAAGACTGGGGAGCACTTGGCAACTGGCGATCGAGGCGGGCGCGTTGTGTTGTTCGAAAGAACTGATGGCAGAGATGTAAGACTTTAGATTTTCAAAACTACCACTTGCTCTGTCTTTTGGTGTAGTTCATTCAACTAATTAATTTAATTAGGCAAACTGCACTGCTCACCGGACTTCTTGGGAATTTGTTTATCTTGTTTCTGTGATGTCTTGTTCCACAGGTGCAGCAACGAAGTCGAAAAGACTTGGAGAAGGCCGATTATCCTGCACCCAGACACCCAGAGTATCGTTATGCGACCGAATTTCAAAGTCATGAACCCGAGGTACTTTCTCGTTTGCCGTGACTGTGAAGCTTCTATGTTTCTTCTTAGCATGGGCAAGCTGGAAGTCCAAATTGGAATATTTTTTAACTGAATGTGAGGCGTTTTTTGCAGTTTGATTACCTTAAAAGTTTGGAAATCGAGGAGAAGATCAACAAAATCAGGTGGTGCCAGACTACCAATGGTGCCCGGTTGCTACTTTCCACTAACGACAAGACTATAAAACTCTGGAAGGTACATTTCTTGTTATATCACTACTGTGGTCTATCTAGCTCGAATCTGCTTGGGCATACCTTCATCTGTGTTACTAGATTTGTTTTCTCCCCGGAGGATATTAATGTTCAACTTTCCTATCCCAAGCTGCGGGAGGAGACCAATGTGATAGTATTGTGGTCTTTCCTTATTAGCCTGGCACTGTACATAGTACTAGGCGAGTAGATACTGGTCTCATAATTCAGCTTGTGAGGTGATTTGAGACATGCAGTGGTTGCTGTCTAGATGGCATTTGGCAACATTTGATGGATCTCTAGCGTCATGTGGTATATTCAGGTCTCAGAGAAGAAAATGAAAAATGTTTCCAACTTGAATCTAGATCCTTCTCAACATGTGGGCAATGGGAACCCTGCGGCGAACCCCGCGGTGAACCACAGTCCATTTTCTCCTCGATCGATGAATGGAAATGGTGTAAGGAGACCTGTTACCAACGTTAGCCCTGATTTTGTATTTCCACCTGGCGGCATCCCTTCTCTTCGACTGCCTACGGTAATTATACTTGCCTTGTGTCTTTAATAGTGTGCATATTATTTGGTTGGTAATTTTCCACAAGGTGGGGATTTAATGTGTAGAAAGAATGTTTATTTGTAATTACTTTCCTTCAACCCAGCCTAGTCTACGAATGTCATGTACTCTCTCTCAATGCACTATCTGGTCATCGCCCCTCGCCTTTTTATCCAGAAAAATTCTCAAGAGCGACTCCAGATGAATTTTATGAGTTGTTGATTCATCAGGATATTCCTTGATACTCTCCTTGGTTGCCTTTCATTCTTCTGTTGTCTAACTGCAGCTACTTCTTATGGTTCCAGGTGTGGAGCTCTGAGACGGCGCTCATGGCGCGATGTAGAAGAGTGTATTCCAATGCTCATGCTTATCATATCAACTCCATTTCTAATAACAGGTTTGACATGAATTTTTTTGGAACGAACTCTTACGTGCTTCTGCTTTAGGGTTTTACTCAAAACTTTGAGCTTGAAGTTATTTCGGCAGCACTCAGAATGTTGGTCCAACTTGGGAACTCTTGCTTGAATGCATATATCAATTCTGGAAGAAAATCTCAAGTGTCTTATCGACGTGCAGTGATTGTGAAACGTACATATCCGCTGATGACCTGAGAATAAATTTATGGAACTTGGAGATCAGCGACCAAAGTTTCAATATTGTTGATATTAAGCCTGTCAATATGGAAGACCTTACAGGTGAATGTCTCGCCATGATGCAGAAATTCAAGCAATTATTATTTTTGACTACCATTGAAAAATTGTTCACGACAGGATGTTTTATTTGCTTAATGCGAAGGATGTGATTGTTTACTGATGGTAGAGGTGGGTTTTTTATATCAGAGGTCATCACTTCTGCTGAGTTCCACCCAACACACTGCAACACGTTAGCTTATAGTAGTAGCAAGGGTTCCATCCGCCTTATCGATATGCGACAGTCAGCCCTGTGTGACAGACATTCTAAGCTGTAAGAAATCTGAGGCCTCTCAAACATCTCTTATTGATTGAGTTCCTTGCTGAGGAACCATTTAATCTTTAAGCTGAAGTCAATTACTGCACATATAATTGTTTTTGTTCTTCCTAATGACTTCTCTCAGATTTGAATACCTGTGAATGTAGGACGAGAATCTCCATTTTGTTTGCTATCATTTGAGGCCCTCGTCCTATGTTCTTTAGAACTAGAGGAATATTCTTGTCAAAGGTACTTTGTGTCTGACTTTGTGAAATAATCTATTATTAGGTTTGAGGAGCAAGAGCCTGCCGGGACAAGATCGTTCTTTACGGAGATCATAGCGTCAATTTCCGACATCAAGTTTGCGAGAGGAGGCCGTTACATCCTCAGCAGGGACTATATGACTCTTAAGGTCGGTGTGGTGATGTCAAGGTTTTTGATTCTTTCATGTCCGTTCGTTCGTTCTTTCGTTTTTTTATTGTGGCATATATCAGGTTAGAGAAAACTATATTTTCTGTAAAAGATGACACTGAACATGACTTTTTTGCTTAGAAGTTCCTAATACGTACTTCTATTTGTGCATTTGGTATGATAGTTGTGGGACGTGAACATGGAAGCTTCTCCTGTCGCTACTTTCGAAGTACATGAATATTTGCGGCCCAAGGTGCGTGTGCCAATAATAGGGAGTTCGTATGAATAAGCACCCTTTTTAAACGTTTGACTGACAGGATCTTCTTTACTCTTCTGTTTGTCGTCTTCTATTGATCTCGTTTTTTAGCACGTGCGACCCTCTTAATCCTCCATTGCGTATTCGTGCTCTTTTTAGTGATCTGATGACTGTGGAATGGCACAGGCTGAGAGTTTAGTGGTTTTTGAGTCTATAAATTACGTCTCTTCCACCCCTAAATTGATCATATCATTCCTTGGTCATTTGAATACGTCCTACATCGATGAGAAATCCGAAGGTTCTTAGTCAGGATTAGCACTCACGATTGTTCGTGGGAATTTGTGCTACGGATTTCATTAACTAACTAGACTTTCTGTGTTGCAGCTTTGTGATTTATACGAGAATGACTCAATATTTGACAAGTTCGAGTGCTGCCTCAGTGGAGATGGTCAGCGTGTTGCTACTGGTTCCTATAGGTGTGTCACATCCTGTGATATTCCGTTCATAACTGTTTTGAATCGGCTTTTGTCATTACATTTTCATTTGCAAGGGGTAATGCTCTACTGTTGTGAAGTTTTACTTGTGCGTAAGTTTGATGATTGTGGAAGTGTTTAAACTTGTATGTGCTATAAAAAGTGCTAGATAGCGGGTGTTCATATGTTCCCATGGATAAATATCTTGTGCATTCAGTTGCAAATCGTATCTCAGCTTGATTTATTTCGTCAACCCATGTGATGGTAATTGAAGGGATTCGCATACTGTATATGCTATCATGTGTGTCTTCCTTCTCCTTGGGTATTTCTCCTCTACACAACTGTCTTTTAATTGAGGAAGATCTAACGATGAGAACTTGCTATACAGCAATTTATTTCGCGTCTTTCAAGCTGCTCCTGGAAGTGAAGAGGCATCTACTTTGGAAGCGAGCAAAACCCCCAATAGGTATTCGATCGATCTTTAGGTTCCTTTCTCTGTAGATATCTGCTGGATGTCTTGTTATTGCATTGCCTTGTTCCCCAGTCATGGCTTCATTTTACTCAGTTTTCCATCGTGGCAGAACTTTAATTTAGTTTCATGCTCTGCTTGTTTGTGAATCGTCACCAAAGTAGGCGGATGACGACACCATCAAGGCCTACAAGCAGATTTGCTAGCCTTGCTCGCGGTGGCCGCAGCACCACTAGACAAGGTACCTCATCTCTGAGTTATCTCCCTTGCCACCGTGTTTTCATTAGTTAAGCGTGCTTAACTCTGTTTCCTTGAATGAGTATTTGTGGAGCCGTTTTACTCTTTAAGTATTTTCAGGAAGTACATCAAGATAGCAAAGGTCTAATTCCTTCTAAAATGGTTCTTGTGAACGTGAACGTCCTGTAATGTGCTACATCGATTTGATTTTTCAGAGTGAGTGTCCAGACTCATTTTTCACAGCAATCGTATTGCCTACATGGGTGGGAGTATTGACTGACATCAAAGCATTTGATGCAGGGACGGGGGCTGAAGGGAGTCCAGGACCATCGGATTTCAATGGAGGTGCGAATGATTTCGCGTCAAAGCTGCTGCATCTAGCATGGCATCCGCAAGCCAATGTTATTGCTTGTGCTGCCTCCAACAGCTTGTACATGTACTACGCCTAGGACTGACTGATGTCAACTAAATCCCTTTATTTTTAGTACACCCCATATTCTTACCGCTCCACCCTTTGTGGGGTATCCATCTTGAGCTTTCTCATCTGCAGAACCAGATGGAGAGACTTGAAGGAGGAAGGTTCTCGTCTATGAAAGCGAATGCGCCGATTGTGTTTGCTCTAATTATAATTTGGTCTGTTTAGGGATGTGAGGTTTAGACGAGTTTGGGTTAGTGAGAGAATCTGGGAGAGAAGGCATATGTCTTTTTGGAAAGGTCACATTTTTCTATTAGATCTTTGCTAGTAGTAATTTATCTACGACATGCCTCACCCTAATTTCTGTGGAGGCATGCATTATACGGCTACAAGTTGCCAACATTTTGCTTCGCAGAGAAGTTTGCACTCACCGTCAAGCGACGACGCGTCTTGTAGTGCCCACCTTGGATGAGATTTGCTTCCATCACTGAGGAAAGAGGCTCTAGCTTCATTGTTCCGTTCTCTTCGACTGTCCTTTAGGGGAGTTGGGAGGTCTAATTTATCGTCTTGCTTAGTTGAGCAGATGACGTTTTAATCTGATTCTTTAATCTTATTGGCTTTTATTTCTTGTGTGCCCTGTTTATCATGGACTTTGAGAATATCATGGCTTGAGACTTTTCATTGTCGGGGTTGGGTTTTCAGATCCACATCTAATACTAATTGTGCATTGATATCTCATTTTCAGCTGTTTGTGGGCAACATTTGCGACCAGGTGTCGTGTTGATCAGTTAATCTTATTGCACTACAGAGCCTGGATTACTGGACAGCGTCAATTTTGTTGGGGATTTCGTCTTGGGAGTCTTGTGCAGTACGCATACAAATTGTGGAATGGAACAGCAACGATCTGAAAATTACTGGAATGCCAGGTATATAAAGGCTCTGGTAACCAGACATGGCGTCCTTAAACAAAAAATTTTAGTCCCCATATTGAATTCCATGGAATATGTGCTACTATAAGTTAAAATATGCCTCCTAACTTGTGGGGATCACAGGAAGTACGCAAAGGTGCATAGCAAATATGACAGACTGCAATATTCCTTTCTCGTCCATCTAGAAAATTATTATTTTGCAAAACAAATTTCCCAAAATCTCGAAATCCATTTTTAGAATTTTTTTTAAGCCGAAATTCAATTTACAGTTTGAGATGGTCTCATACTGATCTGGAATCACAAGTCTAAGGAAGGAAGGAAACGGTCAAATTGGCACTCGAAAATCTGTTTCTCAAGAAAAAAGCTTGAGAATCATTGCCTCCGAATAAATGGATCTAAATGAGATTCCCATCTGCTCAAAAGAACAGACGATCTCTTAGAAGTAAAACAAAATACCTTTTCAAAACTGTGAGCAGCTTCATCGTTCTTCACTATTGTCATCTCTGCCTGTAATCAAAGACTTTGTTGAGCAAGGATCCCAGACGTAACGAGAATCATGTTCTGCTTGGCAAGCGGGAAAATCGCTCGAACGGCAATGAACTCAAGCGAGAGACACGGAAGAAACATTAAAGGTCGTCAGCTGTTAGAATTGCACACGAGTCCACCTTGGCACTTTCTAGTAAAAGGTGCAGATTGTTGGCCCGAGCCCTGACGGGGGAGTTACCGCATGGCTCCGCGACTCCGCCTCGTCTCCTTCCTTCCGGGGAAGCACTGCGAGTAAACTGAGGTGGAACCCAGCCCAAGAAATTACCCGGGTGCCAGAAACAGGCCAGCAGGTGAGTGGCGAGCGGGGAGGAGGAGGAAGTAAAAGTAATCAGTTGGGTGGAGCCTGTGCGCTTGGAAGCAAATCCAGCCCTTACCCGCACTCATGTGCGCGGCTCTAGTAGAATGGCACTCTGTGTTTCCCCTTCGCAATTTTTGATGCGGAGCTGCGACCGTGTTTGATGTACACCTATTAGGTCTTGTTGTTATTTGTGCGTGGGGATTCGGATACGCTCGAGTTCATTCAGTGGAGCTTCAACCATGGATCTCATGGCTCACACCAAAGAAAATGGGTACAAGTTAAGTTTTGCACTCTCAAGGTTCATAATCAAGGGGCGCACGGGGTTACTGAAAATGTTTGCTCCGTTTTTTCTTAGAAACCGTTGAAGCAATTCATAGTCTGAGGATTTTAGGGTTCGAAGTGTTTGTTAGGTTTTGCGATTTTGAACATGTGCTGATGCGTTTTCATGTTTTTTATTGCCAATTGGTATTGGTGAAAAAGGGCTTTCGGTAGCAGCATCCCTGCCGAAATTGAATTCAGTGGGTCGATTCTGCTTTGAGACTAATGATGCGAACCGGAGGAATACTGGGTCTTAAAAGAGTTTAGGGTTGCGGTTGCAGTTGTTAAACGAATAAATGCCGACTACGCAGATTGTAGGAATTGGTTGAAAGTCTTCATGTTCGAGTTTTTGACGCTGTGAATCGCTAGATCATTTACGTTGGACAGCTCGGCGGAGAAATCGATGCGCAGAAACTTGCGAAGCAAGCGAGAGTCGGTGATCCCGCTGGGTTGGAAGTCAATTAGGGTTTTAGGGTTAACAGACAGCGGTAGGGTTTATCGCAGATGTACCCTCGCAGTATGGAAATTCTGTTTCATAGCTGACTGACTGACACTTTGTAAATCCTGCTCAAGCATTTTCACCCGAAAGCGCGCTAGCATTAGCGCTAGGCCGGGGTGAACTGAACCTCGCTCGTCCCCGAAGTAAAACCCTGAAATTTTTTATTTCCCACGCATGATAAAATTTGCAATTTTTGAATTCATATTTGCAATCAGAGGCCCCAAATTAGCTAGAAGTGGTGTAGAGCATACATTTTCTGGGCACAGAATAGGGGGGCTTTTTTTTACTTGCACCCCCTGGACTGACTTGGGGGGGACGAGCGAGGGAGTCAGTTCACCCCGACCTAGCGCTCCAGCAGGGACCGTGGCCAGCCCTAACTCGACGAACAGGCCAGTGGTGGCGACAGGAATTATGTTTTTAACAGGTTTACTAGGAGGGAGAAAAGTAGAGCACCACAAGTACTGACGTTGAAAACTGTGCGTGAACAGTTTCGTGAACAGTATCAGCTCCAGACGCGACTGGGAGCAGCTCGTTGTTTTCTGAAGCTTTGAGAGAAGCCGGGCGGAGCGGCTCCTGTCGACGGGGGACTACCGTTGCCTTCACCTTTTGCTGTTCGCTGTTTTCGCCGGTCGTCATGTCAATTCTAAAACTGAGTAAGAGTTTGGTCCTGGTGTTGGATTTCGGTTCTCAGTACACACACCTCATTACGCGGCGCATCCGCGGGCTGGAAATCTCTTCGGTTTGCAAGCCAGCAGGAACTTCTCTTGCAGACATTCAAGCTCTCACGCCGGCTGTGATCATCCTCTCGGGCGGCCCGCATTCGGTCCATCTAGAAGACTCTCCTACTCTACCCGAGGGATTCTTCGATTACGTGAAAGAGCATGGGATTCCCGTGCTGGGAATTTGCTACGGCTTGCATTTGATTGTGAAGCTTCTCGGAGGGGAGGTGAAGCCGGCCGATCACCAGGAGTATGGCCGCATGCAGATTTCGGCTGTCGAAGGGAGTCGTCTCTACGGCAATCTTGCTGTCACCAACCAAACCGTGTGGATGAGCCATGGTGATGAGGCGGTGCGCCTTCCGCAGGGGTTTAAAGTCGTGGCCAGCAGTGTGCAGGGCAATATTGCTGCAATTGAGAGCGCGGTGGACAGCATTTTCGCCCTTCAGTACCATCCCGAGGTTCGAATTCCGTCTTTTATTGTTTCAGTGTTTTGTCTTGTAGCATTTGCGGTGTCAATTATCAAAATGCCGGAGGTGCTAATTTTGGAGAGAAATTCCTTACTACTTTTATAATTGCTATTTTCTTTTTTTCTCCGTTTTGTGGGGATTTCAAACGTTTTGGTGCTTTGGCAGGTTACGCACTCCGAGAAAGGGACGGAGACTTTAGAATACTTCTTGCTGAAGGTTTGCGGTATCACTGCTGATTGGAAGCTTGAGAATGTGAAGGAAGCTGAAATCGAGAAAGTTAAGAAGATGGTTGGCCCAGACGACCATGTTATTTGTGCCCTTTCGGGTGGTGTCGACTCAGCTGTAGCTGCCACTCTAGTTCACCAAGCTATTGGAGACCGCCTGCACTGTGTGTTTGTGGATAATGGCCTTTGCAGGTAGGGTTTTCTTTGTTAACTTTCGTTTTTATGGAAACCCTTGGGTTTTAGGGTTTATGTTCCCTCGTTGAAGCGGCTACTTTGGGGCACTGGCGGGTTAGTGCTCGTGGTTACATTTGTCTTTGCAAGGAACGACGTGCTTCTGCCTTCTTACGGACGTTGTAACTGTGGTTCAGGTACAAGGAGAGAGAAAGAATTATGGCTACGTTTGAGAAGGACCTCCATTTGCCTGTCACTTGTGTGGATGCCAGTGAGCAGTTCCTCAGCAAGTTGAAAGGTGTTGTAGACCCAGAACGGAAACGGAAGATCATTGGAGCGGAGTTTATTGCCGTCTTCGATGAGTATTCTCACAGATTAGAGAGAGAGATCGGAAAGAAGCCTACCTTCCTTGTGCAGGGAACTCTGTACCCGGATGTTATTGAGTCATGCCCTCCTCCTGGGA
Source organism: Rhytidiadelphus loreus (assembly GCA_947034895.1). Classification (NCBI taxonomy): domain Eukaryota; kingdom Viridiplantae; phylum Streptophyta; class Bryopsida; order Hypnales; family Hylocomiaceae; genus Rhytidiadelphus; species Rhytidiadelphus loreus. The sequence continues at coordinate 40,445,233 of OX344761.1, forward strand.
GTGGGAAATCGCACTCCCACACAATCAAAAGCCATCACAATGTAGGTGGCTTGCCGAAGGATATGCAACTGAAGCTGATAGAGCCTCTGAAGTGGCTCTTTAAAGATGAGGTACTTGCCTTCTCCATTTGCTGACTGTACTCAATTTTACCCCTCAGTGTCGCCGACCCTTTAATTGCAATATTGTAAGACCTGGAGTTCTTCATTGTGAGCTTGAATCATGCAGGTACGTGCGCTGGGTAAGCTGCTGGGTGTACCGGCATCTTTCGTGAGTCGGCATCCTTTTCCTGGACCTGGACTTGCTGTGCGAATAATGGGTGACGTTACTCAGGACAATGCACTGGAGACTATTCGCTTGGTATGGATTGAAGAACTTATTCAAGTGCTTGTGCTTCTTCACTTGCAGTTGAATTTGGTTGATAGCGAATTTGACAATTGATAGGATTAAGCTGTATGCAAATGATCTCAATCAAGCGAAGTCTCTGAGAATGAGGAAAAATGCCAAAACGATTGTGGGAATGTTGTCCGTGAATGAATGTGGTAATTGATCTGGCACCCTTGGTTGCAGGCTGATGAGATTTTTATTAACAGCATCCGGGAAGCGGGTCTCTATGATGAGATCTGGCAAGCGTTTGCAGTTTATCTTCCGGTGAAGACTGTAGGTGTTCAAGGGGATAAACGGACCCATTCACATGCTGTTGCTCTTCGTGCAATAACAAGTGAAGACGGGATGACAGCCGACTGGTGATTCTTTCGTGCCTAGAACAGCCTTCTGCATGCCTCATCATTTCTTGCTAGAATTGTTCAATATGAGGCGGAAAAACGTGGATTGAGTCTTTGTTTTCCCTTGACGAAGTGCCTCGGTTCCTGCGCTGTAATTGTCAATTTCGTGGAAGATGAACGTCCAATTTTGTAGACATGCATCCCTTTTTTTCAATTCTCTGTAAACGGGGGGAGTGGATTGCGTTTTAACCAGTTGACTCATTTCTCTGGCAGACTCTGATCTAAGTTAACGTTGTTTTGTCTCGCAGGTATCATTTTGATGGAAAGTTTCTTGCGGAGGTGTCATCCAAAATCTGCAACAGCGTGAGAGGGATTAATAGGGTAGTTTACGACATCACGTCGAAACCTCCGTCGACTGTGGAGTGGGAGTAGTTGTCTCAAGAAAGTGCAGTCATTTATTTCATTTCATTTTAGTGTTGGAAAACTTTAGCAGCTCAAATCATCATCTGTAGGATGTGTTATTTTAATCTAAGGTACGTCGGCAAGTTCAATGATCACAGGGCAATCTAGCACAGTTGACATTTCCAACGTTGCCTGTTAAAGTTGGACGGTTTTGCGCAGGTCAGAGTTGGGAATTGCCAGAAACGATGGCACTTTGGGTTGGTATTCTGTACTCACCAGCAGAGTTGCCATCCAATTATTAGAGTCCTACACCTAATTTTGACCGCTTTCTAAAACCCCAAACCCTAAATTGTACTTCCACTTCCAGTAGTCATGAGAGAGTCTAGTGATGGTTTCCCTGAACCCTATTTTAATCTAAAGTACTTTGAAAATTTGTCGTTTTTTCATATGGTGTCCAAAGAATGCATTATAAGAGGATCTTGAGTCCCCTTTTGACTACAAGCAAGATCCCCTAAAAAAATTCAATATAATGATGGGAACCATGTTGAATTGCTTATTTGTGCAATTTTAGGGGTGGCTACTTTAGGGACACTCTATCCAAAATTATAGAACATTAGTGATCCTTGCATGAGGAATATTGTTCCATAAAAAATTCCTGCATGTACCTAAGTTGGCTTTGGAAATAATTAAACAAAATTTGAAACATGTCTCAAGCTTGGCATAATTGTAAACCAATATCTGAAAAACAATGAAAATATTATTTGAAGATTTTTATTCTTTGTGAAATTTTGGTAGGTTTTACAAAGAAATAAAAAATTTGGAAACTTTAGATTCCAAAATTAGATGATTTTAACATACAATTCACCTAGGGGTATGACGTAAAGTGTTGTTGTATACAAGTTTTATCATCATTCTAAAATTTAGGGTTTGATATTGTTTACACCAATTTAAGCATTTTAATTAACATGTATGTATTGAGCATTACAGAATTTTTTTATCCTTGTTAAGTTTTGATTTTTGGCTCCCCTACTATGCAAATACAGAAAAATAAAAAAATATTTTTTTTGGAAAAAAACATTAAAAAACATTTGACATAGTGACGATGTGGCATTAGTATTACTATGTTAGCTTCCAAATATAAAATGTAAAAAAGAATTTAGTATTTTGAATAATTGTCCTATTGTCTTTAGTATTGCTATTTTAGCTTCCAAATATAAATGTAAAAAAGAATTTAGTATTTTGAATAATTGCCCTATTGTCTTTAGTATTGCTATTTTAGCTTCCAAATATAAAATGTAAAAAAGAATTTAGTATTTTGAATAATTTTGTTGCCTTCTGAAACTTGCAGCATCTTTGAAGCCTGAAATTTTTCCTAATGGTTGAAAAATGCATTAAGTTGTGGATAGATCTTAGATCAATGGCTATAGGCATTTGGTGCACTAGGTTTGTCAAAAAATACTTCTAAAAAGCATTGTTGAAATTATTGGGAAATAAATTTTGATAGAAATGTTTCTTCACCAAGGAAAAAAAAAGAAAAAATATTGAAAGAAATAAACCCAAGTTTTCCAAAAGAAACATAATTATATTATTTGCCAAAGATGTGATGGATATGTTGTTCACTTGCAATATCAATGAATAATAAAATAACAATAGCTAGAATAATGGTGAGGGTTACTATTATATGAGCCTAAAAGCATAACCCTATGATTATAGTGTAATTATTATGTCATTGGTGTCTATCATTATTGAAACCTTCCATGATTATAGTGTAATTATATTATAGATACGTATATTATACATGTTTATATTATAAGCACTTTCAATGGTTGTAGGATGTCTACTTATACATATGCTCAAGGCTCACATGCTTGCATTTTCATGCTCATGCACTAACATCATTAGAACAATAGAGAACATCAAAACTGGTGTCTCTTTCACTTTTGAGCAAAACCTTGCTCAAAGCAATACAAAAATATTTCAATGGCACAATCTCTCCACAACTTAATGCATTTTTCAACTTAAATTAATGTCTCTTTCTCAAACTCTCAAAGTATAAAATCACTAAGTTGCTACAAAATCTTAATATAGTGTTGCTTTTGGAGCTATGAATGTCTATACTTTTGGACAAACAAATGAAATTCCATCAATACTAGATATGTTTCATCCATGACCTTGGATGTAAATAATTTCATTACTCTAGTGAAGATTATTTTCAAAATAGACCAAAATAAATGAAACTTTGTTTGTAGGAAGCCCATTGTACCCTTTTGGTTAGTACACATAATTACATTTATTGGGTTCACAAAAAAATTAGCAAAAGAACTGCAAATCAAAAAATATTCCACATGTATTTTGTTGAACTCATTTTTTTTTTGAAAAAAATATATATGGTAGGCGGTCAAAGCAAAATCAAATAGCTTCCAACCTATTATAGACTATTCTTGTCCTTTTGGATGCTAAAAAAGCTCTTTTAATTTCCTATACGGTTTCAATGGCAATCCAAAAGTATTCCTTTAAATTATAGAATAATGAATGAATCTTTGCCATGTGTTAAAGCAATGACTTTTCAACCCAATTCCAAACATGGAGCCCCAATTCCATTCTTAGTATGATCTATAGTATATAGAAGAGCATGGTAGGGTAGACGGCCCCTTGGATGGTTCAACTTGGAATCTCCAACTAAAATTCTTTAGAAAAATGAATTAATTAAATCCAACAAAAAAATGAATTAAAAATAAAGAAACACCAAAAGCACCAGATTGCTTGGCTAGAGTATGGAGTTTGGTCTATTTATGGAAAAATATTAACTTTCTACATTATCAGCTAGCCACAATGGATACAAATGATATGTATAGTCAATAATCCCTACTTATCAATCATGGAAAAATGTCATAAATTAGAGAATATGATCTAGATTTAGTAAAATGTATTGTCACAAGTTTAGAAATGGATTTTTGACTATTGAACTGCTTGTGATGCTTCTATGGCAATAATTCATTGCACTTAATTTGTAGTGCTTAAAGGTCAAAAAAGTGGAACATCAAATTTAATTGGACTATAGTGAGTAGAATTATGAGAAGTTAGCTTGCTTAGAAGGGAATTGTTGTTGTTGACCTTGCAAGACAACTACTCTTTCTATTGTCACAAGGTCAATTGATGGACTCTTGACTCGACTCTTTAGAAGTTAGATTGAGCACCATAATGTGTAGAATGTTGAATATAGAGGAGAACAATCTTATTGTGGGGATGCGTGAGGGTGGGATGAAATGCAAGGACATTGGAGTAGTCTTGAATGTTCTATGCTTGACCGTTTCTACTATTTTGACAAATTGGAAGGCTTGTGGAAGTGTAGAGTCCTTGAAAAATCAATGTGGTAGGCATTGAAAAATATTTTATCACAATACTAGGATGTTGTTGTGCTTTGTTACAGACATTAGAAGACAATCACTATAAAAAATATCAAGCTACTTGAACGTATGTCATAATACAAAATAGTCATACCTACGTGAGATGGATTTCATATACCGCATTGCACCAAAAAAGCCCTATCTTAATGACAAGCATAAAGCAAATAGGCATTAGGAAAAATTTCAGCCCCCAAAGGGGCTGCTTCAAGCTCGTTCCCCATTCTCGGGAACACAAATTTAAAAATTTTAAAAAATTAAAAATTAAAAAAAGAAACTGGCCAGGCGGCCAGCCAAGCAAGCGGCCAGCCAAGCAAGCGGCCAGCCAAGCAAGCAGCCAGCCAGGTAGCAGGCTAGGCGGGCTAGCCAGGGCAGCCAGGCAAGCAACCTGCTTGCACAGGCCAAGCGGCCAAGTCTGGCTAGTTCTTTTATATTTTGTTTAAATTTTTTTTTTTTTTAATTATTCCTCAAATGACATGGCAATTTCTCCACCACCTCAGTTGCATATGTGTGACTTTTTTTTTAGTTCAATGAAGCTCCCAAGTTTGAGAACTTGTAAATAACTCGCAGCCCTTTTGAAGCCTCATTTCTCTTCTAATGCTTGCATTTGCCCAATCTCATGAAAGTTGAAATTTTGGAGATTGGTACAATGCGATTTGGTTAGACAAGTCATCATTTGAAATTGATAAAATTCAAGGCAAATTAGAGTATGTGGTAAAAATCATATGAAAGATATGCATGAAATTTGTATAGCACCATTTTTAAAGTCTTGACTGTACTTTAGTGATGGTTTAGGGTGCATTTAGTGACTTTGATAAATGCCCTCTTATTATTATACCTCATAACAGATAGATAACAATAGATATTGTAACTCTTGTTTGTGAGAGAATGTTAAGTGGATTTTATTTTTTGCACAATCACTTTGGGCAATTGACACTTATGAAAGATGACACTCTAGTCCACTACAACTTACTTTCATTATAATGGAGATGAGCTTATGGTGTAACAAAACTAATTTAGCCCACAAACTCTTCACCCGCAAAGAATGTTAATAGAAGATTGTCAAAGATTTGTTGCAACACTATTGTAGACTAAGAAATGAAGAGGAAATTAGTAGTATAAACTATGCAATTACTAAGGTGATACAATGTCTCTTGAACAACTCCATACTTTCATTAGAAATATGCATGACAAAATGCAAGCAGTTATTTCGGTAAAAGATGGTACACACTATGTTATGTATTATTATATGTATTATATGTATTATATGTATTATATGTATTATATGTATTATATGTATTATATGTATTATATGTATTATATGTATTATATGTATTATATGTATTATATGTATTATATGTATTATATGTATTATATGTATTATATGTATTATTATTATTATTATTATTATTATTATTATTAATATTATTACTACTACTACTATAATTTTGTAATGTCACGGGCATTTTGAGGGGAATAAAGGAAGGGAGCTACAATGGGAACAATTTCTAGGGAAGGGTGGGGCATGGAACCTCATTAGGGCCTCGCACATGGAGTGCGAGGGAAGCATGAGGGACCAGAGGTGAGGGCTGCAAGTGACAAGTTGGGCTCCATTAGCCCAAACCGGATAGACCTCATGGAATAAAACATACTGCATGCGTACTTACAGAAAAGTTATTGCATGTTGCCTTCTCTCCCTCCTTTTGCCTTATAGTGGTTGTATTTGCTACGTGAAGCTTGTTCATTTTTGTTGAGGGTAGTGAGCTAGGGTTTGAATTTTGAGTGGATATTATAAAGACCCCAAGAGGAGGGTTGAAAAGATGAAATTGACTGCAAGAGACGAAGCTATTGCCTTAACCATTAAGGACTTTTCAAAGGGAATTTTGGAGGTTGAAAAGATGAAATTGGGGCTAGCAAAGAAGATTATAGACAATGAAAGAGAGAGAAGGGAGATGACGATGAAGAGTGAGAGAGAGAGAGAGAGTAGGGAGATGATGATATAGAATCATTTGAAGATAGCAATTTTATTTGTGGAAACTTTGAAAGGGAAGGACTCTGTAAATAGTTGGAGGGACAAACAAATGAGGTTCGGATCTAGGTTGGAACCAGGTTCGACTCTAGTTCGCCAATTACATTGATTTGTCAAAAGTGCCTGTAACACTAATTTATCAAAGTCACACTAAGGTAGGCTACTCACAAAGCAACCCTTTAAAAGATGATTTGCAATTATAAGGAGTTTGGCTTCTTGAAATATTTTTCACTCAATTTTCAATGAAAGAAAAATGACATTGGCATCTAACCAAAGTTGTTTCATAAGTTTTGGACTTCAATTTGTGGAATTAGTTACAAATTTTTGAAGTGAAAACAAAGTGGTCACTAAAAGCATACCCCCTTCTAAAATGTACACCATTTGTACATTGATGGTGTACTAATATATAGATATGTATAAGACAATGCATTTCGAGCAAGGTTGCTTTTAGAGCACCCTACTTTATGTTGAATTAGTGCAAGTTAGAATGTTATTGTATTGTACTAATATTCAAAAAAATAAGAGTAGTATGACTATGAAGCTCTGTTCTAGGTCAAGAACAATACTAGTTTATTGATCATGGATAGTGGCAAAATTAAACAAAAATATTTAAAACAAAAATAAATAGTGGAAAAATTAATATAAAGATGATTTTTATTTTAGGTGGTGAGTATTTGGAACTATATATTTACATTAGTTGATTGTTAATTGTTGGTAAAAAATTAACAATTTCTTTTAAATGAATGTTTTGAAAGTATAAAAATTAATATTGAAAATAATAAAAATGAAATACAAAAAAAAAATATAGATCTATGCAACAAAACTTGAAGAAAATCAAGCAATGAAGAAAATATTCACTTATTTAATTATAATAACAAATAAGAATTTTATATGAATATACTAAAATAAACTATTTTGAATGTTTCTTGGATTGTGGAACAATCACCAATCTCAATTCCTCTAATTAATTTTCTGAAGACTTTGAGACATAGACTTTTGATGTCTTTATAGATAGTCTTTATATTATATTAGACAATTGTTTAGTAGCATCTACTAAGACTAACAACCAATTGTTAGGCATATAACTCTTAATCAAGGATATAATAGTTGTTTTTCCTTGTTGCAAGAAATCTGTATCTTCATCATCCAAAACAAATCAAAGTTTAGGATCAACATCACTTGGAATTTAATTTAATTTCCATTTGAAGATGAAACTACAAAAATTATTTCACCAATTGCTTCAATGATATTTTATGATTTGGTACTAGAATCAACAATTTTTTTCATTACATCAGATTTCAGGCCTGTGAGAGACCCTGAGTTCTCCGACGTTCCCGGACTGTGGGAACGTCGGAGAACAGCAGTCCGACCTGGCACAGAGACTGCCAGGTCGGACTGCATTAATGAATTAATTAAAAATTATTTTTTTAAATATTTTTATAAAAAAAAAAATTATTTTTTAAAATTTATTTTAAAATTTAAAAAAAAAAAAAAAAAAAAAAAAATTATTTTTTTATTTTTTTAATAATTAATTAATGAGACTGTCCGGCCATGGTTCGCAGCATGGGGAACCATGGCCGGAAGGTCTCTCGCAGGCCTGAAATCTAATCTAATGTTTCCTTTCATTTTGTGGAGAACAACATACACCTTCATATTTAATATGTGGATTTTGGATATCAAGACTTGAGCTCAAGTAGGAAGGGGTTCCCAAAAGGTAATATTAAAACAACCACATTCCATCTTTTGATTTTTTGAGTTCCCTCAGTCATATTATGACCAAAAGATTTATAATTGCTAACAAACATTTAGCATTTTCCTTGGTTTTATCTCCATATCTAGTATCAAAAATAAATAAAGCATCTTTAGAAATAACCGTTGTATTTTTTTGAATAGAGCCTTGGAACTTTGCTTGCTATTTCAATAGGTTTTATTATTTTCAAACCTTTGATGTTTTTAATGATCTTTGTTAATTCCAAGTCCATTTTTTGTGTTGCTTCAATTTTTTTTTTTTCCATCTTTTTTAAACATGATAGATTTCTTTTGGAATTAATTCATTTAACTTCTTTAATATAGAGAGTTCTTCTTGAGACAATACATTTAGCCTTGAAGTCCTTATATCAATATGTTCCATTGAGGGATAGAAAAACACTAGAAGACAAGAAGAATTTTCATTGTTTGCCTCGTTGAAGTGGATAAATAAAATTGTAGGATTTCATGTTTCATTGAAATCAGTGGACATAACCTCATTGATTAAGATTGGTCAATCTCGAAGGATTCAATACATGTGGAATTCTTACTAGATCCCTCTCCACCCGCTAGGTCCATGTGTCATTGCAATTGCTCACTTAGACCATGGAGCTCCCCCTACAAACTTTGCCTACCAATGGAGCTATGAAAAAAGAGGATGAGGTTACAATTATCTCCAGCAAATTGCTTTTTTTTCAAAACTTGCTTATTAGTATGCATACTAGTTTTGAGTGTGAAATAGCATAGGAGTTGTGAGATTATAACAAGAAAAATGTACATATTTTATGTTTAGTATGTTGTTGCTTCCCATAATGTTTGAGAAGTTTGCATGTAAGATTTTTTTTGGGATTAGAGGTGATATAATAAACTAAAAATTGTGTTAACACTCTAAAATGTAGTTTCAAAATTCTTAAATTCAATGAAGAGTTATCAAACTCATTACACAATCCACTATGCAATTGCTGAAATGCATTTTTTTTTATACTTGATAAGTAGAAATCGCAAATAATTGAAAAATTGAGAAAATTTTCAATGGTAAAAATTATGGAAACACTTTATTCTTTCCATTGGGAATATTTTCAAAGCAAACAAATAAGTATAATTTTTTAGATCCCAAAATCAAGTAAAATTGGCAAGCTTTGTTCAAAGCCAGTAACACTAGTACTTTCTAACTAGTCCTCCAATGCTACCCTCTTCCACTAATGGTACATATATGCCTTGAGTACCTCTCAAAAATCAAATATTTACCTTTTATGGTTAAAAATAAAAACTTCCAATAGTTAACCTTCAATATTAGTAATTTTTTTTAAATGGTCAAAGGAATTTAATTGACCAGCACACAAACAAGCAAATTTTTTGGATTAGCCAAATATGATCGCTCAAGCAATTAGAGGTTAAGTTCCAAGGCTGTTTTTTTGGTCAAAAACCACTAAAAATTGTCATTTCAATGCAAATAACAAAAATTTTAAACATTTATTTTTGGACAAATCCAATTGTAGGATCTTGCACTAGATTATATTGAGAGTTTTTAGAAGAAATTTCAAAAACTTTGACCATATCAATCACAAGATATAAGTGTTCAAAGTGAAGAAACAAGCTTTTTTGTTCCTAGTTTGGTTACAAGGCTTTGAATCCTCTTAGTTTAAATTTTTTGTACTATCAAATTGAATAAATCTTTTTCTCATGTGGAAGAATTGTATAGAGAATTCAAGAATTAAGAAAAGAAAAAACACTTGTAATTCCTTTCTTTAAGAAATTGTTAAAGTCAAAGTAGATACAATATAGAAGAAAAATCTAAATTGTTGATAGCTCTAAAATGGAATTGAAACACACTAATTCCTATAGTGAGATTGTCCTAAAAAGCAAACTAAACCATGTGAAACTTTTTTTTTAATAAATTGTTAAAATTAAGTTCAAAAATAGATCCAATGCATTATTTTTCTTGAGGACTCGCTACAATTGTTTGCAAAGCAAAAAGCTTCATAACTTTCATATTACTTATCCAATTAGAATGAATCAAATCTTCCCACATAGACAAACATACATCTATAAGAAAATTTTAATTTTTAATTATTTTTAATTTTCCTTTTTTTTTGGTTGCCCTCTTTTGCCTATTTTGGACTTATTGTGGCATTACTTTTGTTCCTAGACATTGATTGAAATAAAGATTATATTCCTAGAAAGTTGATATGTTTTCCTATCTTAAGAAAAAATTTCAAAAAATCATTTCAAAAATTGAGATCATAGGTACCTACTAGACCTTCAAATGTCCCTTGAAGGGACTCTTCAAACTTTAGGGATTGAAGGGGTGGATGTAAAGGTGGTAGAAGAATAGGGCACTACTAAAGTGTAGTCTAAGAGCATCCCCACCAACCGGCTTCCCTATCTTTATCCAGATGAAATTCATCCGGATAGGGAAAAACTTCCTTCACCAAGATGCTGTATCTGCACATTTTTGAGGAGGAGGGGTCCCAATCCTCCATATCAGATGATGGATAGGGAATTTGGATTTGGTAACCTATATCCATGTTTTGTTCCAAAATTTCCTCATAATTATCCCTTTTTGCATGCATTTTACTTTCTTGACCTATCCTCATACCATCACCAGAGCCCTTTACTATAATGCAAATGAGTTATGTTGGTTCTTGTATTTATTAATGTACTACCGTGATTGATGTGGGTAATTACATTGTTTTATGTGCAGGTTTAGTTACTAATTAATTTATTGTCTCAATGAGTACTTGAATGGAATTTAACCTAATTATAACAAGTTGAAAATAAATTGATATTGGAATTATTTGATAACTCTAGCCTCCTTTGAAAAGAAAAGAACATTGAGGCTAAATTTGGAAATAAATGAAAACACTCTCTTTTTTGTTACAAGAAATATAAACCACTATACTTATTGTACATGAATACATTTTGCCAACAAAAATGTACAATGATTGAAATGATTGGAAAATATATGTTACCGCTTCATTACATGTTATGTAATTCTTAAAAATATTGTGTGAAAGCTAGTGGTGTTTTATTGAATTTTATCACTATAAATATTTATTCTAGCGAAACTAGTAACAACAAAGATAATTACATTGAATTTGGTCAAATGTTCAAAGTATAAGGAAGAATTGGTGGGGACTCTCATTCCCTATCCTCATACTTTCTCTTTCTTCATATGCATAGGGATAGGGAAGAATTGGTGGAGATGTTTGAGTTAGTGTGCTTGACTTACTAGTTAAATTGAACTAAACCCAATTACAATAAAATGGAAATAAATTGATGGGGGAATATTTTAATACTATGGACTTCTTTGAAAAGAGTGTTGAGGACAAAAGAAAGCACATTTTGCAAAAATGCAAGAAGCTGCTAGGAAAGACATTGAACGTTGTTTTGGTGATTTACAAATAAAGTGGGGGATTATACAACAATCAAACATGCAATGGAAATTAACAATGATTGAAGATATAGTCATGGCATGTATAATTCTACATAATATGATTATTGAAAATGAAAGGGATGATGGACTTCTTCATGTTGATTATGAAAGGAGTGATGCCACGCTTGTAGAATGTGGTTTAACATTTGCTTAATATCGGGAAGGTTCAAGGCAAGTGAAGAATGAATCACGATTCTTTAACCTTAGAAATGACCTTATTGAGCATCATTGGACAAGGAGGGAAAGAATGAATTTGTAGGTCAAGGTTGAGGTTCAAATCATAGTATTAATTCAGTAAAGGACAAAGCAATAAGATGTATGTGACTTCTTCATTACTTACAAAAGTAATAATAATTTTTTTATTTAAATGTAGAGGGTACACCTCCTAAACTAATGAAATAAATAATCGATGGATTCTTTAAATAATTAAAATGTGTAAACTAAACATTTATGCAAAGCAGTAATAAAACATAAAACATATCATATTGGCAACTATATCCTTCCTGTCTCCCATCAGCTCAGGTCTCCCATTAGGCCATCACAAGCACCAAAGTAACTTGCCACCAACATTGGGTAACTTGGTTGGATTTTAAGGAAGAACTCGTAGGGAGGGGCTTCTCTATCTGGATGAAGAAGGTGTATAGGGATAGGGATACAAAATTGATTGGTGGGGATGCTCTAAGTACCTTTTCCACTAAATTGGACGACAGAACAAAAATGGAATAAAATGTCCTTAAACTATGTCTAATTTGGGTTTTTTTGTAAACCCTTCCCTTCCCTTCATTTTTCAAAACACTAGATATAACTGCACCTAAAATCCTTTGACGTTATCATAAAAAAGAATATCATAAGTATGAAGTTGGTCATAATCTGTAATTCAATAAAATTTGATGTGACAAAATTTTGACATAAGTTTTTTTAAGGTAATTACACCTTAACAATCGTTCAATAAGCATTTGACGATGGTTCCTATTATTAACTGTCTTTGTATTCGTTGGTCTAATTCCAAAGGAAACTTGTCACAAATTATTTTAAGTATTACTATTAATAATAAAAATTCTATTATAACAGGAAGTGTAGGAATGATCATTAGAATGCCTTACAAATGTGAACACCAAATTCTACCAAAGCATCTCACCAGAAAGTGTTTTGATTCAAGGTCACAACTACAATCAGGCTTTAAAACACAATATGCTCAATACTCAAACCAGTGTACAACACAAACGCACAACTCCATTGTTCCTTGAACTTTTTGAGGTTATTGAATTACAGTACTGGAGCTGATGGCCACTGCAGTTATGCGAGGACCAACTCTGCCAAATGGGAGGGAAAATGGGACTACCGTATCTAATCTACTGCTGGAAAACATCTGCATTCTAGTAGCAACACTCTACTCATGCCAAGTTTTCTTGGGCTTCCCATACTCTTCCTCTAAGTTGTACCCAGGAGTGGAAGCTGCACCATATGCTGCACAGACAAAAAAACAAATGCCCACAGCATGAGCAGATCAATTCTAGTGAAGAGGTCGTGAACAGGAATATCATCTCATGCGAATCACAGTCAAACATACATAAACTTATTAAGCATAAAAACAAAACTTGCATCCTCGAAAGACTAGACGTAACTGCACCTAAAATCATCCAAATAAGCATGTGAGCAAGATTCTTATTATTGAATTGTCTAAGGTTTTTGTTGAATCTTGTTGGGAGTCACGAGGGGATCTTAACTTAGATCCTCATAGCGCATGCATTTGGGGGACAATGTATGAAAAAACCATGAATTTTCAAAGTGCTGAAAGTAGGGGTAACAAAATTCGATCAACCCTAGGCTCTTTCCTGACTAGGGGCTGTAAATCTAAGGCGTCTGTCTCAGAAATGGACTGCAGTTGATTTGTTCAAAGGAAAAAATTGGAGTAGTTCGATGGAAACTACAATACTAGTAAAAAAACTCATTGCGAAAAGAAGCCGAAAGTGACCGCACCTGCGCCATAAGGACCTTCTGATGATCCATAAGGGCCTTCTGTAGTCTGAGGGCGCCTTCCATAGGGCCCTGGACTCTCTTCACCATACTCTGGTTTATGGGGCTTCTGGGAGTAGCCACTTCCATATTCTGGTCACAAAAGTAAAACATCTTACTGACAAGATTTGCATCAACAAAACCTACAGAATCCTTTAAAAATAGAACTCAAGATTACGACAATACAAAAAAGCTTGATAATTCATATTGACAAGCCAGGAGCCACAAAGCTTTCACTATTCATTCAATGCAGAAGTGGTTACGCTGATCTTATTGTAGATAAAACAAAGGAAGATGAAGAGAGATTCAACAAGACAGCCATACCTTCATTTTCATACTGCGGGGCTTGGCTTTTCTGAGGACGACGAGGACCACCATACTGCTCCTCCTCTTCGTACAAGGAAGGTCGTGGTTTCTGAGGACGTCCCCCATACCCTGCCTCTGCCTCATATGGCCCATGGGGGCGAGGTTGCTGAGGACGACCACTGTACTCAGACTCCTCAGATTCATACCTTGAGGGCCGAGGTTTCGGAGGATAAACACCATACTCTTCCTCTTCATACTTGGAAGGCCGTGGCTTTTGAGGACGAGCACCATACTCTTCCTCTTCTTCATATCTTGAAGGGCGAGGTTTCTGAGGACGGCCACTATATTCAGAGTCTTCTTCATACTTCGAAGGGCGTGGCCTCTGAGGGTGTCCTCCATATTCATATTCTTCTGATGAGGCATGAGGTTTTTGAGGACGGCCAGTGTACTCAGATTCCTCAGATTCATACCTTGCGGGCCGAGGTTTCGGAGGATAAACACCATACTCTTCCTCTTCATACTTGGAGGGTCGAGGTTTCTGAGGACGAGCACCATACTCTTCCTCTTCTTCATACTTGGAGGGTCGAGGTTTGGAAGGCCGAGACTCGGGTTCTTCAGAGTCATGCTTCGAAGGTCGGGGCTTGGAAGGGTGAAACTCTTCATCCACCTCACTCGGACGACCTAACACATCACATGCACCCGATGGCTTGAGTGTTGTCAAGACATGCATCAACCAAAATTACTGTGCCTACAAATTTTGCGACAGGAGTGAAATAGTGGACCCGCCAGTGTTCTGTAGGGTATGAAAGGAGACAAGTCCTAACCAGAGTATACAAGAGCCTTGTGAATCTACAAAAATACGAAAGCTAATGAGATCAACACCTAGAGAACCCCTTGCCTGTAAGACCCTAAGCAGGACGGCTTGCACGAACCCTGTATGCTTCACTCTGTAGATTTTGTAACATATGAGTATCTTTTAAGTGCACCCTCAAGCTAAGGCGGGGGGGCCTTCATCTAAAAAAGATCTTGGAAGGCACCGGGCCTGGAAGAAGCCGTGTAGTATGCTGGCTTCCCCTTTAGTACAAATGAACCCAAATTATATATACAAATTCATATTAGGTTCCTTGAGATGGCATAGAAGGAACCGTTCAGTGAGATTGTAGCATGAATTCAACAACTGAATCTTACCACCGGGAGGTTTTGCAGAGCCTGGCGCAACTGGAATCTCGTGCTTCTGTCCGTACTTGTCCAGGTAGGTACTCGCTTTCTTCAAATAGTCACCATAAGGGGAGTTCTCTCCTCCGTACATCGACAATCCATCGAGCAGATCGGAGGCCGCACCTGTTACCAGAAATGTCACTAATTAGCACTCTTGCAAATGGATCGATTTCTGTTCAGCACACATGTGGTGATTCTTCATGTTGAAAAAGGATCAAGGATGTGCCTTCTCATGACCCTTTGGACCTCCAAAGTCCAGGGTAAGGAGTAACATAGAGGACCTGGCATGCAGACCAGGTTTCTTATGAGATTCTATAGGATATTAAAGCCGAATAATTCCTATCCGAACTAAAGAGGACCATGGTGTATTTACAGAAAACAAAAGACAAAAAGTCAACCCCTACGGAGCCTTTTTTTCATAACTTTTTTTATTGAACCCTATCAAGACAAACTACTAAGCCCAGCAGCCATCCTGTGCTTATCACAAACCCTAATCACCCCGCTCAGGAAGGGCTTGTGATCAACGAGGATCTCCACAGAGCATCCTGAAACCGGAATGAGGGCAAGCTTGGTCCGGGAGGAAGAAACCCTAGAGAATGTTGTGTTTCCCCCCCTTCAAATCCACTACGGTGGAAACTAGCAAAAGTTCCATGCCGATCTCCAAAACATTAAACTAAAATGTGAATTGTTACTATACCTGCAAGCTTGCCTTGATCCACTTTCTTTCCAGCAGCAGCTTGGTAGAGTGTCTGCGAGGAATATCATAAACCAAATAAGGTGGAGGATAGTAAAACCATTGGGAACCTGACCTCTCCTGCACTGACCCTTCTTAAAAGCAGCAGCAACTCATCTATTCACACACTTCGTTGGCCTTCAATTAGAAAGTGGACTAAGCATGAAAAAATCGCTAAAAAGCTATAGCCACTCGTCCTTGAATGGAAATGGGGTGACCTACTGTCCCCTCAATAGTGGTCTACGACCTCCCACTTTGAACGATTGCATAACGAATTCGTAAACAGAGATAAAACTGATCTCGAGAGCGTTTGGCTACTATAACCAAAGGGATCCCTCCAGTGACCTCTACACCGATCTCCCAACGAAAGAACATCAATTTACTTCCAAAAAAAAAACCCAGTCATTCTCACGGTTTTTTTTGTTTCGTTTCGAAATCCAACAAGGCTCATTTTCACAGGGTTCTGATTTGCTTCAAAAACACAACACGGCTCATTCTCACACGGTTTCGATTTCACTTCAAAAATACAACACGGCTCAATCTCACAGAGTTTTCAAATTGCTTCACCCCCTACCCCACCCTAAAAAGACCTCTGTCTCACCTGGGCGCTACCGAAGAGCTCGCCGGTGGACGGTTTCTTCTTCTGCCCCTCGCCCGTCTTGTGCGGCTTCCCCTCGTCATACTGACTCCCATGAGGCCGCCCGTATTCGTCCTCCTCTCTTCTCGGCTTGGGCTTGCTGGGCCTTTCTTCGTCGTACGCCTCATCATGCTTGTTGGGCTTGGGTTTCGTAAACCCACCAATAAAATCCCCAAACCCTCCCGATCCCGAACCCTCGCCTTCGTTCTTCTTCTTCTTCCCCTGCACCTCTTGTGCAATCTTCGCCGCATTCATGAGAAAATCCATCTTGGAACACCTGAGAAACGAAAACGAAAACGAAAACTTCACTGTCAACGAAAGCACATAAAACACTAAAAACCCAACGCAATCAGGGATATATAGGTGTAGATTTCAAAAGAGACTACGGAAACGCTTCATGAAGAACGCCAAATTCGGAGAAGAAGTTGAAGTGAATTGGGTGGATCAGGGCAATGAGCGAGTGAGATGCTTGCCTTGCTCAAAGTCGGTGACTCGGTGCGGGAAGGGCGAATTGGAAGACTAGAAGTTTTCAAGCAGATTCGTCGACTGTGAAGGCTATGGCGGAATGCAGATGTTTCGGTGTGTGTCGAAAGAGTCGGAGACGACGGAAAGGAAGGTTCAGGAAGCTGTGGAGGGGACTGACAAGTGGGTGTCACAACTTCACTGAATTGAACAACCGGTACGGTAAAGTTACGTGTACCCATTATCATCAGTGTCCAAAATGTGACACCATCATACTTTCAGTATTTTTGGATATGGCCACATAGTGAATTTTTTGTTCACACATATTAGCAAATTGTAGTGAAAGTTGTTGCAAGTAGAATCTGGATTTTCTGCTACTTGAAAAAATACTTCATAAATTTTCAAAAACAACACTCTTTGAGCCCCTACAATGAATCAATCATAGTCTCACTAAGAAACTACACATTTGGAATTTTGAAGCTTGACTAAAGAGTGATGCATGAGCAAAGGCACCCCACAATAGCCACTTTTGTTAATTTACTCAAGTTCTAAGTAGGAGACTTACATGCAGATTTGATTTGCTATGAAGTAAAAAATAGATATTCATTTTAAATACTTGTTGCCATCTAACATTTGGACCAAATGCAACACTCAAACCATTCACTGAAGGTTCTATCACTTCACAACTATGTAATTAAGCAAACATTTTCTAATCATGGATTGAACCATCAATGCTTGGAGATTTCTATGCATTATTTTTTGCTTGTATCTTTGTTCAAAATACATTATGTATGTCAATTTCATCAAATTGGTCATGAGCAAAGGAGGTTGTCTTTTAAAGATGCAATACTTGCTTTGGGTGAATGAGAAGGTATATGGGCAAAATATTGATTTGAAACACTTTTTTCATCTTCTATAATATGGATGTTAGAGTCAAAGAGTGTAGGGATTAAGGTCTTATTGATAAGACTTCATTAAAAGCCTAGATCCTCATTAGAATTTATAGAAGGAAGGGGAACAAAGTGAAGTCCAATTACCTAACCAATTAGGGATGAGCATCCATTATCAATAATTCATCACAATATACAACAATGACAAAAGTTTATATTCATCCTCCACTCACACATAACAATCCCAATTTGGATCATTATTGCATCTCCCACATGTCTCAGAAGCTTCAAAATAGTCATGTATTCTACACATATGGTGCAGTATTTGAGCAAAAAAAGATTTAGATGTGAAAATGACATCCAAATGAAAAATGATAATTGTTGCATTATCAATCCAATGGTGCATATCTTACCATAAAGTAATATATAATTTGTATTTTGGAAGTCAAATTGAGTATTGTTTATATACGGTTCCTCAAAGACCTTTATAGGCTAAATCCAACCATCAATAGAATGTTCTCATTCTCTCATAAAAAATGGCCCCATTCATCTCGATATTCCTCTGCAGTGGATTTTTTTCTCAAGAAAGTCACTTTTCACTTAATTAAGAGTGTCACTTGCACTCAAAATTGTCATTATTATTCTTAACAATGACATCTTTTCACTTTAAAAATGCTACTATGGATACAAGATACAAATTGTGAATGTTTATCTTAATATGCATAACTTCAAACCTCCAATCAAATGAATTTGTTTAACAATCAAATGAATTTGTTTAACAATCAAATGAATTTGTTTAACAATCAAATGAATTTGTTTAACAATCAAATGAATTTGTTTAACAATCAAATGAATTTGTTTAACAATCAAATGAATTTGTTTAACAATCAAATGAATTTGTTTAATGAGGGAAACTAGATAGGGTCCAAAGTCTCTCTTATGGGGCATGTGCAACTGAACTTTCAAAGTCTTCCACACGTGCATGGTCCAGTTGAATTCCTGACGAATGGATCACCCTGTGAAAACATGTCCTCCACGAGGACCGCCAAAGTTGCTAAGATTTCTTGGCCTCCAACCATGGTCTACAACCAGCTCCCCCAAGTTCGGCACAGTGGAAGGGCGCAGACTATTGGACATAGCTTGCTTTGGAGGAGGCCCCGGTGGTGGGCGTGGGACATGTGCTTCGTGAAACCTTGGCATACTCATGAGCGGCATTCCCATGGGAAGGACGAGCTCAGGGAAAAATGGGGGCCGAGTGTGGCCTTGAATCGGGGGAAATCCATCCTGAACCATTCCTTGCATGGGCCTCATGTGACATCCATTCGTACCGAATCCTTCTTGCAGAACGAAGTTCAGTGGCCACTGATCTCCCTTCTGAAAGCCTACCAGGGGCCCAGAGTGTTGTAGCGGAACGGTGGCATCAAGATGCTTTGGGCGAGGCCATATTCCCATGCCCGAGTGGAACTGAAGGGGTTGAAACTTGGTCTCCTTCAAAGAGGAAAATGCTGGAGGATAGTTGGGTAGAGGGTAGGGCGGAGGAGGAGGCAATGCCACAACTTGCTGAATGCAAGTTTGTTTGGAGGATGACTGGAATGACTTGTGAGGGTGGCCACCTCGCTCCCTCTCTCTCTTTCTTGAAGACTGGCAGGGGCCAGTATCGCTTACGATGTCTCTCTGATTCTGCCCAGCTTCAAGTGCCTGGTCGCTGCCATTTTCTCTTAGTTTCTGACCTTGCTTTGATGGTTCCCAATTATTACGTCTTCTCTGCAGTCTCTCGTCTTGGGTATCGTCTTTTATAGGGGCTATCGTTTGTAAATTGGCAGAGGAATTTCGATGTGTCTGTAACTGGCCAGCAAGCTGTGTTTGGCTCTGCAAAATGAACGACTCGTTATTACGAATGCATTTTTCCATCCCAATCGCATGGGTGAATCAACCACCAATGCAATTTGCTGCGTCAATGAGAGCAAAAATCTGCATGACCTAACATGGCTTTCACTTTTCAGTATGATTGATTAGATAGTTTCAAGAAAATTGATGACAACATCATGGGGACGATTGATCATGGAGGAGCAGGATAAGCATGACACAATTCATGAAAGACCTCATGATTGATAAGAAGTCTCCTTACGATTGCCTCCTTGTACTTGCTTAGGTCACTAATCAACTATTCAGTTCACAAGCTTGTATGGGGAGGTTTCTTCATGATTGACCTACTGAATGCCATCTCACCATTTCACGCATCCCAATAATCTATGCTCAAAATTCACAGAAAAGTCTAATTTTATTGAAAGCATTATTTCAAACACAGTACGGGGTGACAGAGTAGGGGTAATGACAAATTCCCAAAACATCATTTCTATTTGGAATCTCACAATGGTCTAGGATCTTTTGTTCGTGAGTTTCTTGAATTCAATCGAATCTGGAGGATAGATGATACTTTGACAACGATTTATCTAAATGCTGAATGAAAATTCGGAAAGCAAATTGAAGCACTATCTTAACAGCAAATCCACTATCACACATTGCAGACAATCATCATTAAGACAATTACTTCAAAAAAATTGACGAAATGAGCGCTCATACCTGCGATGGAATTGGTTTTCCAAGAGAAACACCTTTCGGCGATTCCGATTGATGATGTGGTGAGTGATCGTTGGCAACGTGCAACTCAAAATCTGGTCGCACAAGAAAAGAGCGCAGGCAACCGGGAACGCCACAGATGAATATGCCAACAAGAACATCCACTTTCTGAATACTCACCACTTTTTCTTTGCACCTGCAATCCCATAACAAGAAAACCATTATTTACATTACAATTCTTTTCGTTGAGATGATCCTTGAATCAAAAATCAACCTAATGAAGGAGAGAACATAACGTAACGAAGATAATCTATTGACTTAGTAAATCCAAACTCCATCGACCTGTGATAATGTCTACATTCCTATCAGTGAATATCCGCGGTCCATACAATATTAACGTAGTCTTGATATTTGGGACATACATGAAACCGCAGGTTAAGGGCGTACACAAAGCATGTCGAATCACTTTTGGCACAAGCAAAGCATAAAGCATGCTGGCATGGATCCTGCAAACAATAAGCCGTTAGCATCACAAATTCTAATGCACTTGGAAGCTGTCTTATAAGAAAGCTAGAATGGAAGGTGCACGCTACGGTGTCCTATATCAAGTATAATGCTTTTGTCAGAAAAGACGTAATCCATTGAAGTAATTTCGGGTTTTCGTGTAAAAAGGCGAAGTACAATTCCCAACATTACAAGCAGTAAATCGACTCAGAGGGCAATTAGCTCCTGAATCAAAACTGAAGGATCGATAAATGGCATACAAGGCCATCAGATTGAGACAATAAGCAGACGATTCACGTTTTCTGAATTCAAGATTTCCTTCAACTAGAAAATGTGAAGTGGAGGCTCATACCAGGCGGCCGTATACGGCTATCGGGAAATTGCACATCAAACAGATATGAACTTTGCCGCCAGGTTTCGGTTTCACTTTCGTTCCCACGAGGTTGATTCTGCAAGTCTCGGGGAACAAGAATCCTATTCCTTTCACAACAGGTAAATTCGCATCCAGAAAGTGTGAAGCAAGAGGAACCTCGTCCGCCTCCAATAAATTGTGCTCTGGTTTCAACCCTGAATTCGCCCTTGACTTGCTGAGTCGTATCGTTAAATTCACCATCTCTCTACATCCCCTCTTTCCGAGATGCAAAACTCAACAATCAGCTTAAAATTCAAGTCAAATAATCCCGAAACCTCCCTACTGTGACACCCTGAGAAAATAGCATGTGAGAGTTAAATTGATAATAAAATCACAAAATGTGCCAATAAAAAGTTCTACCAGATTGCAAACCAAAACCTCAAATGCTTTAAATTCTCTTTAAAAGATTCAAAACAAATCAGTTATCAATAATTTGACTCCCGACATGGTTCTTGACCTAAGAAATTTTTAAATGAAATTTCCAGCATGGATCTACACAGTCCGTTGATGGTCAAGAACTACGTAAATTCGAGTGAAGGACGTCACTGAAAAGTCACTAACTCTTAAATTAGCAATTCAAACCACTCCAATTTTTGTTCTCACCACGAAATTGATCAATCCGAGGACTCCAAGATATTGCGTGATGATTGCAATGAAGCTCCGAATTATTTTACACCAAAATTTCGCTATATATACCTCCTGCAACCAAGAAAAGGAACGCCCGTACTGTGTTCCATTCTGTAAATTGAGTGAAGCGGAATACCAAGCGATAGTCGTGAGGGAGCAAAAATGCTGGCGTGTGAGAGATCGCGAAAGCTTCAGAAAATGCTGCTGGGAGCGAAATGGGAAAGAGAACTGGCCAAGACTTGAAGATGGTGTAGTGTCCGGGCGGGAGGAACGCCTCGGCTTGCAACCTCCGTGCCTAGCTGGACACGCTGCCAATCCGAGCTGGACGATGATCTGGACTTCTCAAGCCTGCCGTGGGCCAGGGCGTTAAGAGCATCCCCACCAATCTGTTCTGTATCCCTAAAAATTTAGGGAGAGGACCGGAGCTGGAGCCCCGGGCGGCTTGGAAATGCACAAGGGTAAGGTAGTCTACTCTTAAAGCGAACCTTCTAAGAGCTGATTGCATTTTGGGGAAGCTAAATTCCTTGAAACAATTTTCAGTCAATTTTTTTAGGAAGAAAAATGGAATTGGCATCTAACCCAAGTTGTTTCATATTTTTGGATTGTCGTGGAATTAGTTACGAATTTTTGAAGTTGAAATGTAGGAGTCACTAATAGTGGTCTGTTTCTGAAATGTGCACTATTGGTACGTTGTAGAAAGCAAAATGTACCTCTATTTAGTTGTTACTTTTAAAGCACCCTACCTTAGTCCACCCACAAACTTGCTTGGTTGGCTCCAAGTTGCAAGTTTAGAGTGGAGGCCACTTTTCTGTGTGGGCCCTTGGTTTGTCATTTCTAGTTAAGGCAATGGGCACAATGGAGATGCTCTAAGGTACAACTATAACCAAGATCTACAAATTCTTGCCTAAAATATACTCCCACTGTTCATGAGAGTCTAGTGTCGGTTTTAAAACACCTATTTTCAGCACTTTGAATATTCTTAGTTTATTTGTATGGCGTCCAAAAAATGTATTTCAAGATAATATAGAATCTCCTTTCAACTACCAACAAGACCCCACAAAAACTTTTTCAATATAATAATATAACTATTGAAGTGAATAATGACCAAATAGAAAACTACTCTTTAGGGTAATAAGTTTGAACTAAGGGAAACACTTAAGTAGTAAGACAAACTAGAAATTCCAATTTTATTCATCTTCAAATCAATCTTAGATTCCCAATCACAAATTGGTATTATAGTGAGTACAAATTTATAATAACTTCATATTTCAAATTCACTCAATCACTCAACAAACATCAAATAGGACAACAATGATACAATCAACATCCAACTAGGACTATAACCATTAGAATTTAATTCCCATTAACCATTTCCCAACATGAATACCAATTGGCTCCTATTTTGCATGAATACTACCTTTCCAATTTGAACAGGTCACCGACAACCATTTAGCACCAAATTCCTACACCCACTGGATAAAAGACAAATTTTAATACTTCAAAATTGGAAATATTAACACCACAAAATTTCCAACCAAAATCTTGTAGAGTTATATTGAATTGCTTGTTTTGATGGTTTTAGGAGTGGGCTTATGGCTTCATTCCACAATGTATTAGAAGGTTCTACACTCATTTATCTTTATATGTCTTTAACCTAAATACAATTTAGCTAGGCAAATGTTGATTTATTTTTAATATTCCTAAAGACTCTCATTTTCATCATGCAAATAATACAATAAATTGAATTTTGAAAACAAAATTTTCTTAATATTTTAACAATGACTATTTTTTTAATTATTTTACATCAAGTCTACTAGTAGTATATGATATACATTTGTATGATATTTTGAAGATTTTGCTTCACAAATATTCTATAATTCATAAGATACTAGAAGGTCTAGCTTGAAAAAGTAACTTTTTAAGTTCAAATAATGACCCTTCAAAAATGACTTGAATAAAAATAAAAATAAAAATCTTCAAAAACTACTATGGTTAGAATTTTAACATTTTGAACTTGAAGGAAAAAAATTCTTATAAAAATCACAAAATTTCAATCTACAATTGATTTTAGAAGGAATTTTCAATTTTTGGCTACAAATTTTGTTGAAAATTATTGGATTGTATTATAGTTCATCTAACCATATAGATATGATCTATGGATTATATTTTACAACTATTGTTTGAAAGAGTCATCATTAAATTATTATTCTAAGTTGCATTTTACAATTCATCTTTGCAATTTTGGAAATTTTGGACTACCCCTAGTCCTTAAGAGATTAACCATTTTACAGTGAAGGGTTAGTTTTTTACATTAGTCCCCTCACGGTGCAAAAAAAAATTTGCCATTTTCAAAAATATCTCACTACCTACACATAAGCAAATTCTTGGGCGTCACAAGCATTCTGACCAAACTAATGCATGTAAAATGACCAATTGTAGATCCTTTGATTGGTGCACATACATGGACTTCTTAAGTTCACAAATTATTTTTAGCAAAGAACCAAAAAAAAAGTACTCTGCAAATATTTAAATGTCTTGAAGTAGTTTTGATCAATGGCAGATTTTTTTGAGTTGGTCAAAAGCAAAATTCCCTTGTGAATTAAAGACTGAGTATTTTTGTCCTTTTGGATGCTATCGTGTGTATCTAAATTCCAACTGTGTTGCAATTGGTAATCCAAAATTGTCCCTAAAGATTGAAAAAAATTCAATGAATCCTACATCTTGTATATTCCACCCCAATTCCATACTCCAACAATCTCTAGCTATGCAAACAAGTTTAGAGGTTTTAATTGTTTGATTAGGATGAATCAAAGTAGAATTGCTAGTAGAAATTCAAATTGAAAAAATCATTCTAAAAGATGGTTGTGTTTAAAATAACATAGATTTAATACAAAACCATCATCTGGAATGTTTTTTTTTATTAATATAGATTTCTACTAATAAATTGGATTCAACCATGCAAATTGCAATTGGATTGGGATCATTTTGAAAAATCCTAACTTAAAATATTATTGATTCAAAGTTATTATTTTGAAAACATGAACCCTAAGGTGTCAAAGGCCTTTTCTTGAGCTTCTTTTCAAATGTGTTCTAAACTAAACATAAAGCTAAAGCTTCAATAAATTTCATCATATTTTTTTTGTTGTAACCAAAAAATCTTAACCTAATGTGCTATTGATCTCAATCATAGGAAAAGAAAACATAATAGCATCACATATGGATAGAAAGATTACAATATTTGATTATGAGGGGGGATAAAATTTGGAAGTGATTTAAAGTCTTTGAAATGTCAATTTTAAAAATTATCTTCATGAAGAAAATTTAAAGTTAAAAAACACAATATATATAATTGTAATCAATTTGAGGTATTTCAAAATTTGTTCTACAATTTTTTTCAATGAATTTGAAAATGATTTTTTTCCAAGGTCCAATGTATTTGAGGCTAATTACCACAAAAAATTAGCACTAGAAAACCAAGATTTACAATGGACAACCTTGCATAAAATTTTGATTAGAAAAATTAGAAACATTTGTCTTCTAAAAATTGTATTTTAATCTAATGCTAAAAATAGAGTTTAATACTTTAAAGACAAAAGGTAGTCCAAATTTCAAAAATTGTAAAGATGTATTGTAAAATGAAACTTAAAATAATATTAAATGAAGACCTCGATGAAGACTCTCAAACAATACCGTAACTTTCTATTAGCTCGGTAAGAAAATAAATAATTAAAAGGGTGCCTAAATTTTTGGGAAATTACCGACCTAGTTTCTATACTTTAAATTAGGTTTTTTGTTTTGTTTGTTTGATATAAGAAACCGTGAGTCTCTTGGCTCTATTCATAGTACCGTTGGAATGCTCTCCGCAAAAAGGGATGCACGGACTTTGTTTCATGACCTTTGGAACTATAGTGTAAAAGTTATGATTTTTTGAATTATTTTAAAATTTTAAAATTAAATTAAATTATTTTTTATTGTGGAAAAAGCATAACTTTCACATCCCATGTCCAAATGCCATAAAACAATGCCCTTGCATTCCTTCATGTATAAAGCTTTCTATTGGTATCAAGAATCCAACCTCTCACACCGCAACAAGGCCCTCCATTCCTATGTCATTTCATAGTGTTCCAACTCATGGCAAAAAAGATATTGAATTAATTAATTTTTTAAATGTAAATTAAAAAATATGAATTATTATTATTTTTTTAATCTTACTTTAATTTTGAGAGTGGTAAAAGCATAGGGTAGACATTTAAGGTTGCCCAATTCATAAAAATTCAACTTAGATGGTACTATGTCTTGGCATCTCAAATTAATTCAACTATTCTACTACTCAACAGTTGCATAGTTCAACTATAATATCTCAACAATTGCATAATTATGAGTAGTATGAGAGTTGTACAAGTAGTTGCAACAAATATGAGTAGCATTAGAGTTGTATAATTATGAGTAGTATTATAATTGTATAAATAGTTGCAACAATTATGAGTACAATAGTATTATAGGTGAATTATGAAACTATTATACTATTCCTATAGTACGTAGCTTCCTAAAAACTTGAATGAATGACTAACTTGTTTTAATTACATTTTAAAATTGTCTAATTTTAATATATTATTTTTTAGACTACCTAACTATTTTTTGCACTTTAATTAATTATTATGTGTATTTCTGCCTAAGTTGCTAGGAAGCTATGGTAGTTTAAAAATATGATCTATAGATCATATCAATATGGTTGAATAGCAACTAGTTTATAAACCAATATTTTCCAAGTGAAATTTGTGAAAATGGAAAAAACTAGTGGATGAAAAAAAAATTCCTCCTCCCTTGAAGAAAATAAATAATTTCAAAGATCTAACTACTTTCAATCGATTCTTTACTTTATTGGCGTGCTAATCTATTTTGAGCCTACAATTTTTTGGTAAATTTTTTAGTGATCAAAGATTTTAAAATAGTGATTTGAAGTTGATTAGCCCAATCACCAAAACAATTACTATACTTTGTATTTTTTTAATCAAATTTCTAAATTTTGAATTTTTATAAATCTCCTTTATTGATTTTTTTATTATGAAATACATCTTTCATGAAATTTTCAAACTTTTGAATGAATTTCTATAAGGTAGGAACACCTTTTTTTCCAAATTTATTTAATAATTAAACTTTATTAATAGCAACATCAACTTTTTAGCTACTAAGAAGATATTGTATTCATTCATTATATAATCAATTGGTTTTTACATGAATTAAAATTTCTACGACTAATCTCTATTACTACAAAAGATGATTTTTTTATGTTAATTAAATTCTTGTGCCTTACACTCTATTAACAATAACTCTCACTGATTCCTATATTATACAAATTTGTATGGTACACTAACATGTTAGTTTATAATATTTAAAATATATTCAATATAGTAGAGTCTACACTATTTTCATACTCTTTCAGATACCACAATTTTTATCCAACTCCCATAGTCCTTAATTTTCATCTCAATTTCATCTTAGTTTT